>OW028594.1:10000000-20000000 GCA_932294275.1 Chloroclysta siterata
GCGTCCATCAGCTTGAGGCATACAGATGTTAAGCCTCATGTGCCTGTAATTACACCGGCAACCACACTCTTCAAACCGAAACACAGCATTGCTGCTTGGCGGCAGAAAAAGGTGTGGTGGTAGTACTTCCCCGGACGAGCTCTTCACAAAGAGCTCTACTACTCTTAAACAATGTTTGAAACAATATTAAAAAAAAAATATTTGAATTTGAATTGATACATTTACATTTTTGCTAAACCTTTGTCATGCTTTTTTCCAAAACTTGGTTGATTGTGATTTTTCATAACTTCATTTAATGATTTTAATAAAAAAATTGCGACCGAGAATAAATCACAATGGTGGATGTCTGCGTCTTCTGTAGAGCTGATTTCACCTGCTCTGTTAGATTAACAAAGGATTAAAGGGCCGTTAAATATGTCAAAATGTATGCGTTTGACATCTATGGTTAGATTTAACGGCCTGTTAATCCTTGATTAGTAACTAACAGAGCATGGTGAAACCAGGCCTTAACATCGTTAGACTTCAAGTTGCGAATTTTCATGCCTTTCCAATTTTGAAATGATCGAGAAAGAATTTGTTTGACGGGTGTCAGCGGCTTATAGTCGTATCGGGCGTTTTAAGAACAGTTGCAGTCACAACTTCCCAAGTTAAATCCACGGCGTGTCGTTGTGTCGCGTTGGCGCTGCGTGTGGGATCACTGATAAGCATCTAATTATTGTGAGAGATAGATTTTGCAGGCTGGCAGTGTCGAAAGTTGGTCTACAAAATATACCTACATTTTTGATTCTATAATCATTATCTCTAAATCGTTTGCAGATAGCTCAACGATAGATCAAAGATAGATCGTCTGAAGATAGCTCAACTTTTCCATATGAAATTACAGGCACATGAGGCGTAATATCTGTATGCCTCAAGTTGATTGACGCAGGGCGGTGCATCGTAAGGCACGTTCCTATCGTACGTGACTTACGAAGCAATGCTTTGTTATATTATAGGTGATGGTTACCACTTAACATCAGGTGGGCCATCTGCTTGTTCCATCAACTAGTGGTATAAAAAAAAGCTGATCGAGATGAAATTTGGCACAGAGTAAGCTTACATTCTAAATATTAAATTATTTTTATTTAAATAATTAGTAAATTTTTCCACATTCCTTTTCTTTCTTGACATTTTTTTATACTAGCAAATTTTTATACCAGCAATGGCATTAAAAAGGTTGAATTGTGCGAACGAGAAGTTTTTTGACGTTTGTCAGCCTATTAAATTTGTTAAATAGTCGTTATTTTTTATTCAGTTATTAAAATAACGAAGAACGTACCAAATGCTAGTCACTCCCAGTAACTTCGTGCAATTTTGCTTTAGTGCATAAGAATAAGATGTGTTGAAAAAAAAACAGCTTATAGTCTTCACGTCTCAAATCGCTTAGTCACGGACCAAAGTCGCAAATCCATATCCGGCCTAAAAGTGCCACAATATCTCAAGACCCTCAGCTTCGATAGTTCGTTTGTTTAGCGCCTTACAGTGACAACGACAATATCTATTTTCGATCGACATTTGTTTATAGTACAAACACTACTGTCATAACACTCCCAACACTATTTCGCCCAAACACAAATGTTGCGACCTTATTCCTGTAGGCATAAGGTTCAGTTTTATTTTTCGCGATGGCATTAGAGATGCGATTGAAAGTGTGGACATCGATGTTTTGAATAGAGGTCGAAGACTCGAGAGAAGTGTGTTTAATGTGAGAAAATGATCTTTAGAAATGTGTTATTGTAATGACATTCTTTCGATAATCGAACGCGTCGACTGACCTAAACCGATATATAAAGGCTGAGGATAGTTGGGGCGACACAAGTTAATAGATATTTATTTACATAAAAAGGTATAACACCTTTTTATAAGTTCTTATTATAAATACCTAAATGTCTTTCGGGATTTGAAATCTGAATACCAAACTAACACCCGGTTTCTGAAAGCCCGATCAAAACCAATTGGATGTCAAGTCAGTCAAGATGTTGCTATCTCTATCTAATTCGATGTAATAGCTGAAATGGCGAGTGACTTGACATCCGATTAGCTTTGACCAGCCGTAAGTCATATTTATTGTAGCAGGATAATACCGTCAAATTTTGACAACAGATTATAATATTTAAATCTAAATTTAATAAATTTACAAAATAAGATAAACACAGCTTAAACTATTGCCATCTTCTTACCAGCGGCAAACAGTGTAACGGTATCTGATAGTTGTAAGCTATATTTAAAAAGTAAAGTTTTAAACTCCGGGTTATAAAAAAAGTTGCAAGCCTTTCACTACCAAACTGTTAATATGGTTTGGTAGACGTCACACTTTATTACTCTACGCCATTCATTATTCCAATTATGTACACACGACAAAATAATTACCCAGTTAAGGCTATAAATCGCGGGTAATCACATCACGTACTTAAGGTGACATGGAGGTAGAACGACCAACTTCCGGTCAAGTTGTCCGCCGGAAACGCCTCGCCGCCGGATGTTGTATACAAAGTGCGAGCCTTCGCGTGCCGCGACGGATACGATCGGGGGTGAAGGGGTGAGTGGGGGGTGGAATTTATAGCATGATACGGCCTAGAAGTTTCAGGAGGTACAAGTTAGTTACATATACTGTAAAGTGTAATTTTTAAGGTAAGGAGTTTTTTTAAGCAATTTTAGAAGTAACTTTTTTATGTATTTTTTTAGCTAGGTGTTATACAACGTGTAATATACAACGTGTAATATAATACCCCTTTAAGGCCAAAGACCAAGAGATCAGACCAAGCACTGGAATACTTTGACGCGTGAAAAGTTTGAATACTTCATTTTCGAAAGTCCCATACAAAAGTAAGATTAATAATGTCTCTGAAATTTGCAACAACCCTAATAATGTGTACGTGACCTTGGTACAAACGCTATTTGCGTTTACTAATAATTGGTGGCAGTTCTGTTACCTATTTTATCTACAGTTCACAATTAAAGCTCAAAAAACAGCTAGATAGGGCTGCGTCATGTTGTGATAGTTTCAATTTGGAGGAAGCTTTAAGAGGCATTTCATGAATGAAAAACTTCTAAATCACAAGAATCTTAACAAAAGTTGTTCGCCATGACCTGTAGAATACCTTGCTTCCGGGATTATATAGGTAATATGTTACATGTTGTATACTCCACAGATTTGATAGAAGAAAACTCTTTGACTAAGAAATAAAACGACATATTAGTTTTTTTAAATATTGTTATAAATTTACAATTACAAAGAAAATTACAATGAATATCTATAATTATATTTACAAAATGTACAGAATACATATGAAATAGTTGAGCAATTAAACAACAACTCCAATTCAGGGACTACCAAAAGTGCCATTAGTTTATGATTAAAACAGTATATGTTTATAATAAAGTGTTGGAGAAAGAATCAGTGTCACACCACGTCCTGCGATGTTATCAGGGTCGCAACAATACCTGCGGCACTTGGGGCGGTGCGATGCATATCTGCATTGCAATGTTAGTGGTATAATATAGGTGCAGTTTGCATGTCGAGGCCCGCATTATCATGGAGCTGAAAACTGTTACGAAAATAATACCTTCTCTAAATGCTGAAGTGTTTTGTTTGATGCTATCGTTGGAAGGGGCAAAAATTCACACAGAAATCTTATTGTACTACTATTAGAAATGCAAAGGTGGATGGATGTTATGGCTCAATCATAAGTAATCATAACATAACCACTGAACTGATACGGATGAAACTTAAAACAATATAGCTCGTAATTTAGATTAACATAAAGGCAACTTTTTTTTCCGGAAAAATTACCAGGAACGGGGTTGACATAAACGAACGCCAAGCAGCGTTGCTGTGTTTCGGTTTGAAGAGTGTGGTTGTCGGTGTAATTACAGGAACATGAGGCTTAACATCTGTATGCCTCAAGTTGATGGACGCAGGGCATCGCACATAACGATAACTGGACCCAAATAATGGTCAAAAGAAAAAGGCAGATAGACCCAGTAGAAGATGGAAGGACGATCTCGATTGCTATACATAATGTGTATTATTATCGAATCTTGATAAAAATTATCGATAATTTGATATGTGTTGGATAGTTGGAAAATACGGGCTCTTTAGTTTTTTTTAAATGAAAACCTCATGTTTTGTTTTTGTCTATGTAACATATTTTAATTTTATTTGGGTACTATTATAAACTTTTATTTTGAAGGTTCGATGATACACATTGTTTAAATGTCAGGCTCACTGTGGCAAAATGCCACCGGTTGAGCGCCTTCCCTGCTCGCCATTATTCGGTAGTGCTCCAGCAATCTTCAAACGATCATCATCATTCAGTCGAAAAAACAAAAGAAAATCGAAAAGTGCGGGAAAAAGAGAGGGAGGACATTACCCTATAGTAGGACGATACAGGCTAAAATATAATTCAATGTAAAACCAAGAATTGTAAAGAATGAGATACGTAGACTATGTGCGGTTGACATCATTACCACATTGTAAAACACATTAGCTACGTACCACATTGTATACATTATGTACAAAAATGTCACCAATCCCCTACAATGTACGTGTACTTGGTAATTTTATTCCACAAGTTGTATCAAGATTCCACCGAGCATATGGCTGACGAGAATTCTTTATTTATCCAAACAAATGGGTGCCACATGACGCGACTGGGAATGACAAGGACTTAATTCACCACTATAAGCGGAACTTTGGCTTTGTACACTATCCTTCGTCGCCACCTTCAAGTTGTAACGGATAGGGGAGGGGGGAAGATCTGGGTAAAGTGGTGATGGTAAAAACTTGTGACACAATAAACATTGTTATATTTATTTGTTTTCAATTACATGGCAGATGTGTTAGCCTACAGTGCTGTTTCTTGTGGTGGTGTTAGTGTATTTTTAGCCTTTTGAAGCAATAATGTATAGTTATATTCAAAATTACTATATTATTTGCAAAAAAATGCCATCATTTTTTATATAAATTAATAAATGTTGCTGGACTTTCAACACGCAAACACGCGTTGAACACGCTTTCAGCTACGCAAAGCTTATACTTTGGGAACCAGATAGCTGATAAATATAATACTTGTATAGTGGGTTATGTTCTGAAGAATTGTTCGACATGATGCCTTCAGCTTCATTCTACCATGGCACTGCTTGCCATCGGTAGAGAGTTCATCCTTTAGGGCCAGAATGGTGGCTACCGTTCGGTTTCAGAGGAACTACCTCCCGCAAACTCTCAGGTTGTGGAATGCTCTCACTCTGACGTTTTTCCTAAAGACTACAGAAAGAGGTTCTTTAAAGTTTTATAAACTTTATTGTCGGCAATACGCTTGTGATTTCTCTGGTATTACAGGCGTCCATAAGCTACGGTACCGCTTTCCATCAGGCGGGTTGTATGCTAGTTTGCCTATTATGATGTAAGGTTTGGAGTCACTGCACCTCATTTCTTTTTTTTAATAGTGTACGCAGTAGTTTATATCATACTCTAATAATATTACAATCTAGCCTAATTACGGCTTATAAGTTTATCAAACACTCGCCAATTTTTTTTAAAGTAAGCTTCTGGATAGCTTTAAAAACTTATTTTCGAAATATTGTGACGTTTGGATTTTTTATATATTGTCTTTGTTCCTCTATCGCGTACTTGTTCAAACACGCTCACCATTCAGTATTCGTTACGAATACCAATAAGGAAAGTATAAATAGTCGCTAAACATGACCTAACATGCACTTCCGTGGGACTGTCATGGCTTCAGATGATAGTGTTGTGACGAGGTCATTATATGAATATCTATTCATGTTATAAAAAATATATTTTTTTACAAATAAATAATTATATCTGCTTTATGTTTCTTAGCTTGGCTTGAAAATCAGAGATTTCTTTCAAATGTCGGATACCACAACAATTGTGTATCGCTTTATTGGATATCACAAAAAAAAATTGGTACCAAATTTGGTATCATTCTTTTTTAGAGTATCTGTTCATGTTTAAAAAATATATTGTAGTCTAATCTTCTTCTTCTTGTCTTGTCACTAGTTTCAATTGAAACAGTGTGTTGAAAGGATTTTAAGTGCGTCTCAAAGAGGTTCCTTGTTCCTTTCGAGCACTAGTGTTCTTTACCTGAGTGTATCTTTCAGGTCAAATTAGTTATCCCATCACTAAACCTAGACCGGGGTAGGTATTTGTTTGCACTACCACTAGCATCACTTAGTGAGCATATGATGTCCGATCATTAGCGGCTAGACGCACAGACGGACAGACTTGGCTCGTTTAATTATTCCCTCGTGATGGACGAGTTTGGATCGAACTGATTTGTTTAGAGAATTTTGAGCAGGGGTCCTCAAACTGGGGATCGTGATTTTCTCACAGCGGCGATGTTATTATTTTATTGACCAAAGGCACGACATGTCTAAAATTACGTAGATTTACATTTTTATAACACACTAGCGGCCTGTCCCAGCTTCGCATGGGTGGTCATACATTTTTTGAACATTTTAGGATAAACTTAGACCGTGGGTTCGAGCCTCGTGTCTACTTATTTCATACGCCCTTCTCCTTGAGTGTCGCACCCCGTGCGTGACCCGTGGACCCGTTAACATTTTTAATTTCGTCATATCTTTTGAATGGAATGTCCGATTCGAAAAATTTAAGAAGTAATCTATAGGTATTGAAACCGTCTTAATTATGAAATGATTTATTTGGATAAGGATTAACACCAAGGTACAAATAAAGACCCTTTTCTAGCGGAGGCATTTCAATTATTTTTTTATAATAAAAGAACACTTATTGTGACATAACTATAATAGTTAGACATATGCTGTCGCGACATTTTTTGTAGATGATGACGTGTTCTACAAAATCGTAGTATATTATTTTTTTCTAACTTCAATAGTTTTCGCAGCGCACGCGATGTAAGGTTTTATTTTTCCACCTTGGGTTACATTATTGAAGTTTTAGTAAGGATCCCTGATTTTTTTTTCGAAAATATAATATAGCCTATGTTACTCAGGGATAATGTAGCATTCTAATGGTGAAAAAATTTTTGAAATCGGACCAGTAGTTTTTGAGCCTATTCGTTACATACAAAAATACAAATGTTACCTCTTTATAATATTAGTGTAGATTAATGAAATATTTTAATAATATACTTAATGGATATCTGCAATCCCAAAGTTTTATGAATCACCTACTGGGTATCACTCGATACAGGCTTATTAACTAAAGACAGTACTATTATAAGGCCTCTTCTAATTTCCATTTATTTTCTTTCTCTTATAATGTTTTTTTGTTAATAAAATTTATAAAGTAATTTTTTTTTTTACAAGGATCACTTGAAACGTCGTAAAGCCTAGCCATCTAAGAGCCGTCTTAGAATTTGAGTGCCAGTTCTACGCTTAAATGAGAAAGGAATTCCACTGATTGGCTATCCGCATTAGTCAAAGTCAAATGGTATTTAATCAATGGAATCACAAAGAACATTTTAAAACGTCTTAAAACCAAGTGAATCTAGGTCCCAGTTCACGCGACTAAACCTAGAAGAACAGGTAATAAACTTACGAGAACAGGCAACAAACTTACAAGCTCTACTAGGAATGGGAGGAGGTCTTTAGTTTGCTAAGTTTGTTGCCTGTTCTTCTAGGCTTTGGTCGCGTGGAACTGGCACCTAGAGTCCCCTAGCTTTAAGACGTTTCAAAGTGATTCTTGTGATTTTATTGAATAAATACCTTTTGACTTTGACTTTGACTTTACCCAGCAGTGGGACCCGAAGGGCTCATAATAATAATAATTATTATTATTATTATTATTATTATTATTATTAATTATTAATAATAATAATAATTATTATTATTAATAATAATAATTATTATTATTATTAATAATAATAATAATAATAATTATTATTATTATTTCCTCGGTTCCTACCATTCATTCTTATATTATAAAAGTAGCAAAGCGTTTGGTGCAGGTCGCCAAAGTTTGAACACCCCTGCTGCAGAGCATGCGTAGTGTCAATCACTGAGACAATACGGACCGGTCGAGTTTTGGGTAATGTGAGTCATGATCTTACCTTGATTGTGCTAATTATATGTGTTGATCTGTTTCAATGCTAAAGTTCTTAGAATGTGGAAGGTAGGTCGACAATAAAATTGATTTGGCATTGAAGTCATTTTAAAATTACAACAAAAAAGTCAAATGTTGATGCATAAGCAATAATACAAGTGGTTAAGGAAATTGAAACAAAATAGAACACTGTGTTTAAAGTAATATGAATAGAGATGACATATTTCGTGCGTTTACTCATCTATCAAATGGTAGCATTCAAAACATTACATTCCAAATTCAAAATGGTTTTATTATAGCGCAATTCGCTCATTGGCTATAGTACATACATACTATTATTTATTCTGTGTGGGTTTTGGATTCATATTTTTTACTAATCACCAGCATGAGTTACGAATTTGTTTAGTACCAGAAAAAAAAGTTTCAAATAAACATTCCATTCCAAATTCAAATCTGTTTGAATAAAGTGCAAGTCGGCTCTTGGCATAGTACATACTAATATTTATTCTGCGTCTGCTTTGGACGTTATAATATTTTTTACTAGGCACCAGCATCAGAGACCCAAATGTATAGTAAAAAAGCCTAAGGTATTTATATAATTCATCAAAACCCCCTAAATAAGTGCCTTAGGATCATAAAATTCATAAGCAGCTATTTTCATATTTTCAAGAGGCAATTTACAACTTTTATCGGACACAATCAGCGGATAATGACGGCAATCACCACATTTTCGTGTCAACACACCGAACGAAATGTAACAAATGACATTCGCTTATCTGCGGATCTTTACGCATAAGTGGGGGCGGCGGGGTGCGCTCTATTTTGTTTTGAAGAGTTTTAATAGCGGTAATAGAAAAACTACAAGTTGTTTTTGCTGAATCGAAAAACACGAAGGGGAATTAGGGGAACAATTTTTCTAGGAATTTTGGAAGTTGAAAATATTAACGCTATAATATAAATATTAAGTGATTCCTTTAGTAGCTCTTGAAATCATAATTCAATACTTAAGGGAGTAAATTAAGTCTTTTAGGCTTGCGTTCTAGGAACCTGTGCCTAGATTCACCTTGTTTTAAGACGTTTCAAAGTAATCCCTGCGATTTAAAGACTTTGACTTTGATAATTTGAGCTTTCTAGAGATAGGGTAGGTTGGTGTAAGATTGCGCAGGCGATAAGATTGCGCATACGTCATTACTTAACACATACGCAGCCAACATCAGTCGTATTTTGAACGCTATTTGTTCCGGTATGTGCTTCCGAAAAGTTATTGTGAAAGCTGTAAAATCAACGAGTCTGTAAACTTATAGCTAGTTTACTAAAGTATTATTAAATACAAATAAACATGATTATTCCATCTGTTTTATTTTTATGACCGATTGATTTCAAATTGCGCAAACTTACACCAACCTACCCTAATTTGCAGACATCGATTCATGTATATTTTATACTTCTTCTAAGAGGTAAGTAAGTATACAATAATTGTGTTCTATATAATTTATGAAACGAAATGGTTGGATGAATAAAAAACAACCAACAAAGAGATCTATATCGTAGATAAGGCTCTTACACACCACGCCCCCACTATCATAGCAAACATTACCCCAAACCTACTTATGCGACGAAATTGAGTGCGAAGCGTTATCTTACTGCCGATCGCCACGACATCTACACTGTCGGCTTACGAGGCACGTAATGGCGTGTAATTGTTGCGATAAAGGTGCAGTTTTGACACTGGCGACGCGAAACGCGACAAGGAACAACTATAGACTTATTCTTGTTGCTGTGACATAGATCACAATGATAAAACACAGCAATTAGTATGCTTTGTGTGTTGCATGGTTATCGGAGCAAACATTTATGTGACTTCTTTGTATTCTTTTATTTTAACTATTTAAATAATTGTTGGTAAGTACCAAAAACTATTACTACACAGATAGAGTCAAAAAAGTCTCAATAAAATAGTAGTTTACAAATATTCTGGCTACATTTTTAAAACGATTTATAGTGATAAATCATTTTAATATGATTTACAATTTGGATATACCTGATGAGACGAGGCCAAAATAAGTGACGCCGCCAGATCACCCGCGTATTCGCTAGTTGCATATCAGCATGACTCTGACGCACTAAACTGATCGTAGGTGATATGTGCTTCTGTCGCCAATGACGGAACCGTGCCTTAAAGTGGATAATCTTGTTGTTTTCCTGCTTCGCGCACGCTATGCCGCGGTAGGCTGAATGAAAAATGGGCCGTGATTTTCCGAGGATTAAACTTTAGGGGCACCTATACCTATACCTACCACCTGCACCTGCCTTACGTATAATTATTATCTAGAACGGTACCTATAATTATTATATATTTTCGAACATTGAAATTAAATTTTGCAGATGTTTTATGGCACTTTTAAAAAGATGGGAATTATATAAAATCATGTTTATATTTATTATACTGAGTAAAGTTGGTAAGTTACGGTCTACCTTTTTTTTATACAACTAGCTGATGGAACAAGCAGATGGCCCACCTGATGTTAAGTGGTAACAATCGCCTATAACAAAGCATTGCCTCGTAAGTCACGCACAATAGGAACGTGCCCTACGATGCACTGCCCTGCAACCATCAACTTGAGTCATACAGATGTTAAGTCTCATATGCTTGTAATTACCTCTATAAGAAAGCTAAAAAAACTTGCAGGTAAAACTAAATTAGGTACTTATGCAATTTATTGCAGTAAATTCTAGTAGTCAACTAAAAACGATGTGATACTTATACAGTAAAAATATCAAAATGTCGCGTAATATTTCGCTTATTTTTATCAATAATTTAAATAACATTACCTACCTAAGTACCCTGAACATGTAAGATAATGAGTGACCTATGTTAATAATGTAGAGTAGGTAAAAATGGCAGTTAAAGTGTAGAGCTATTAAAACGGTATATGAGGACTAGGTGCCTACTTTGAGCAAATTGCTTACCATACACATTACCTGATAATCATACTTAATTCTGTATTTAATACTACACAATGCTACATCGCCGTACATCACAAAAGTATACAATGTAAGCATAATAAGCGAGGTAATATAAAGCGTCTCCAACCGTCACTGAAATGAAATCCCTGATTATGCACATTCCATCCCGCTCTCCTATTGGTTGACGCGGAAATTTGTCGCCCATTTGTCACCAAACGCCAGCCAATCAGAGCGCCTACTTTGAAAATGGAACTGAATTGAAAATGTCACCGCGCGTCGCTTTATTTACTTTATCTTTGATTTGAATAGAGTGAAAAAGCATTGCTACGATTATGTTTTTGAATGTTATATTGTGAATTGTGATGTTAGTTACAATAAAATTGAAACGAGGTTTTAATGCTAATTGAAGTTTGAATAAAATTGTGTACAAAAATATGACAGCCGTCGAAAATTCAAAGCTGTTTGTCAAAAGAGAGCTCCATATAATGCCATCGATTTTTACACTCATCACGCAGAATGAAACAACAAAAAGGACACAATTTCGCCCCAAATCAAGCGTGACTTTTAACAAAGGGCATCGCGCACGGCCTGCGCAATCGTTTATAACCCAGCCAAATGAAAGAGCCACTCAAAAATTGGTAATGGTAGGGTTCGCCGCGGATTTTAGATATGGTCGGCTAGTAGCACAGTGTGCCGATTGCCCCAGGTTGGTGGAAATAACATGGCTGTATCATTGTTATACAAAAGCGCAGCTGTTCTCTTCCCCGAGGGTAAAAAAGACGTTTTGTGTGTTTTTTACGATACGGTGTGTATAGGCCCTTTTAGCGGTCACCGGGACAGGCATACGCCTCCTGTTTGTAAATTTTGATACATATGCGATATTTTGAAAGCTCACGCTCAAAATATCACATATTTTAATCACATACCTATAGCTTTATGACTGAGAAAACTTAACATTTACCTACTTGATTCCCTATGAGTAAGTTTCTAACATAAAATAATAAGGTTAAAAAGTATTAAAAATGTACAGAACATTATATAAAAAAAATAGATACTCAAATTCTTATTAATATGCTCTTGACATTACACTAGCTAAGTACTCTACATTGAATATATTATCGTCATGTCTTATTCTTGACATGTAAAATAATGTCTACGTCCAATTATTATTATGAATGCAGATTACGAGCTATAAATATAACCCCTAAGGTAACGTAAAGCACCCAAACCGCCATTTTGAATTTCGCCATATTGAATAATCTTTTTATGAAAGAGGTAAGTGCATTAATAATCCCTTTTTAAGGGTCTGAGAAGGGACATGGCAGATGCGTTTGGAGTAGCCTAGGGTGAAGTTCTTGAGTGTTGTGATCAGCAGTCTTGAGATATTGTGTGATAAAGTGCGATCTAGGTATGTATCTGAGTTAATTTTAAAGTAAGTAGGTGCTTATACCGATTTTCAAACTTACAAAAGTGAATATCTACAATAATATGTTTTAGGTTCTTTAGTGGTATAATGGTATCATTTAGGTTAATAAAAATGATAAAAAAAACAATAAATTCTCATTATTCTGATTAACATAATTGTAAGTTTGTTGCCTGTTCTTCTAGGCTTTGGTCGCGTGGAACTGGCACCTAGAGTCACCTAGCTTTAAGACGTTTCAAAGTGATCCTTGTGATTTTATTGAATAAATACCTATTGACTTTGACTTTGACTTATTGCAGTGTGAATATTACAAAAAAAAAATGGTTGCCAAAAATAATCCTTATCAAATGTTTTTATCAAATTTGACGGCTGGTAATCAATAATTTCTCATTATTTTGATTAATATAACTGTAGTGTCAAGATGACAAAAAATAATTAGCTATCCAAAATAATCCATACTTATCAAATGTTTTAAGAAATTTGACGTCTGGTACCTAATACATTAGTATATCTAAATTACATGTACCTAAGTTAACGATACTCGAATCTTTCAAATTCTTCAAACAGGGGAACAAAACGGATTCTATACTAAATGAATTAAATGAATGAAATTTATTAAAATTAGTAACAAACATTACAGTATTTAAATAAATTGGGTTTAGTATAACAATTACTAATTAAAATATACTGAGTAAATATAACAGCTGCTTCTGTTCAATTTATTTAAAATTACATATAGTTTATATTATGTGCAGGCTATACAAGGTGTTCCTTAAGTTGTGTATATAAACTTCAGGGGGCTAAAGGACCCATCAATTTGAACAACTTTTTCTAAGGAACCAACACTGTGAACGCGAAAAAAAAACAGCTGTTTCATACAAAAGTTCAATACCTACCAGGCTAAAATGTATGAAACAGCTGTTTTTTTTTCGCGTTCAAAGTGTTGGTTCCTTAGAAAAAGTTGTTCATATTGATGGGTACTTTAGCCCCCTGAAGTTTATATACACAACTTATGGAACACCTTGTATAGGATATAGGTAACTATTTTTTTATCTACGCCGTCACTTGCTTGCTAAATTATTTTATTATGTAAAACTTGACTGAAACAAGTTTGATAACTTTAAAAAAAAATTACATTCTATTTTTGAAATAGCGAAAAATAAACGAAAAAAGTTCTCAATCTTTCTAACTTTCGCACCAGCCCACAATACCGACAAATAGGTCACTCTCCCCATTTGAGGGCAGTAGGGCGCGCACACAGATACATATTACATGGCTGTTGTAGCTACAGATGTAATACAGACAGATGTGATCCTGCGAGGGACTGATACAGATGCATAGAACAATTTTGGAGAAAAATACACGAGTCATTTGTGTTTTTTTTTAAACTTCGATATGGATAGGTACTTACTTACTAACACACACTATAGGTAAAAGTTTTTTACGGGTAAAAATAATTTGTGCGAACATGCATGTTGTTTTTATCTGGAAACTAACATAATAATAATAAGAACTTTATTGTGGACAGAATGGTTATAAACGTAAATGTTATAAAAACGTAAAAGTACATTCAGTTTGTCCTACAATCGGCGGTCCTATCGCAAGTAGCGATCTTTTCCAGACAACCGTTATTTTAATCAAAACTTAGGACTAATGTTTTGCGTCATTAACTGCAAAGTTGAGCTGATTTGGTATCCACAGTCCCCCGAACTAGTTAAAAACTGTGTTTCAGCAGACGGTTTCTCCCTTAAAAAGGTGTGGTTCATTAGTTGTATCAATACCAAACTAATTAGGTACATATAGGTTTCTCTGTCTTACTATCTTCTCTTGCGTTATACAAGCAAGCTACTGATAATTTTGGATTATTCAAATGAATTACAAAAAATAGGTGTAAAATAGTAACACTTTTGTTTTCAACTGCCCAAAGCTGTCATTACATTTTCTCCCTGATTTATGTGCGGGCGCGCGCAGATGAAAATTTTATGTGGGTGCGTTGACTGCGGCTACTGGCAACCCTTCGGCCGACCGAGAGACAATGACCATTTTTCTAGAAGTACCCACGTAAAAAAGAAACAGTAATTTACTTAGAACACCAAAAGTTGAAATCAAAAGCCCAAGTGTGAAATATAGGTATTATGTAATATTTTTTTTGGTTTATGTTCTGATAGTCAGCCAAAGCCATATTTGGATAATTTTCAATTAGTCAATGCCATAATTTCAACAGATTAATCTAATATTCTTTAAGAGTAGTAGAGCTTTTTGTGAAGGGCTCGTCCGGGGAAGTACTACCACCACGCCTTTTTCTGCCACCAAGCAGCGTTGCTGTGTTTCGGTTTGAAGAGTGTGGTTGCCGGTGTAATTACAAGCACATGAGGCTTTACATCTGTATGCCCCAAGTTGATGGACGCAGGGCAGTGCATCGTAGGGCACGTTCCTATCGAGCGTGACTTGCGAGGCAATGCTTTGTTATAGGTGATGGTTACCACTTAACTTCAGGTGAGCCATCTGCTTCTCCATCAGCTAGTTGTATAAAAAAAATTGCTGTTGTTGTAATTCTTGTATCATCAGCATAGCTATCAAAAAAAGTACACACAAGTGCTTTCGCTGGCCGCGTGTACGCCTCAATCGAATGATCTACAAAAGCGGTGCGAACAGACTCGGACAATCACGATTGCCCCGCCCTCGCTCCTTCGCCTCATATCGAGATATCGAGCTCTGCTACAAGGTATACACTTACGGCTCTTTGTCAAATGAGGCTTATGCCGACGACAAGAGCTAATGTGAGACTCGCTCGCACGTTTCGACATGTTGAAAGATATAAAATCACTAAACTGCAATAATATAGATTGGAGGAGATATGCAAGTTTTCCTACTAAAAAGTTTGCATGTACGAAAACTAGTAAAGCAAACTTTTGAGTAGGAAAACTTGGATCGATCAAAATGAAACTGTGTGCAATGTGATTGCACAAAATGGTTGATTGCGATTTATAGAAAAGGAGTTTAGTGATTTTATATCTTTCAACATGTTGAAACGTGCGAGCGATAGTCACATTAGCTCTTGTATTCGCCATAACACCTGTATGCCTCAAATTGCTGGACGTAGGGTTGTTTGTATGACACGTTCTTAACGTGCGAGATGTGAAGCAATGCATTGATGTGGTGATGGTTACTACTTTACAACATTGTGTGATCTGAGTTCAGGTAATGATGATTTTTGTGACTACCTATGTGAATACCGTTTCAGTGTTTTATAAACGACTTGAAAAAAAAGGAGAGTAAAAAGGATCTTAATTCAGTTTTTTAACATCATCAAAACCACCGTTTTTTTGATGCAAGAAAAATTTACAGATTAAAATTTTAACATATTTTGATTGATCACCAATTTTAAGTGAAATAGGATATTATCTCTACGTTACGTACCCCATATCGAGAAAGAAAAAAACATAAGTACTGTAGTGTATAACAATAAACTATGCGCGCTGTCTGGGTAGGCGGGTAGAAACGGATCGCTGGCACTCGATTCCAGCCACCCAACCGAGGCGGGCGTTATTCGATCTAAGTGTTTTATTTGGTACCCAAACAACCTGTACAGTACAAATACCATAGGGAAAAAAATATGATACTGGTTTAACGCCTCTGGTGTCTATGGGCGACATTGACCGCTTTCTATCAGGTGGCCCGTGTGCTCGTCTGCCAGCTTTGGCATAAAAAAAACACCGCTACCACTTACCACTTGCATCCAGTAAAATTCGGCACGCACAAAACACCTAATATCATCATTAATGATTGCGGGCTAATGCCCAGTGATTAATGATAGGTTTATTGTCTTTAACGAGAGATATCGACCACGATTTCTTAATTCGGTAATTAGATGTGAAGCAACCGGCGCTTTTTGGATGAGCGATGCTCTAGATGGGACTAGGACACGTGCAATACAATTTGGACTCTAAATTGAGGAGATAGGTTCTATAATGGCGTTTAAATGTTACTTCTAGGTATGTTGTTGATGGTTTTTGGTGTTGCTGATATGATGAAAGGCAACTTAAAAATATCGAGTAGGTATACTGGATGCTCTTCTTTCAGTTCAAAGAATGCACTTGATAGCACTGGTGGTCTAGTGGTAGCAGCCCCGCCTTCCGATCCTAAGGTCGTGGGTTCAAAGCCGGTCGTGCACCAATGAGTTTTTCTACTCAAAAATTTAAGTGCACAATGCCAGTACTCTCAAACGGTGAAGGAAAACATCGTTAGGAAACCGGCATGTCGTAGAACCTAAAAAGTTCTATAACATGTGTCAAGTGCTCGAAAGCAGCCTCTTGAGGCGCACTTAAAATCCTTTCACCACACTGTTTCAAAAAAGCTCGTGACACGGCAAGAGAGAGAGAGTTCAAAGAATTGTATTTTCATTAGACAATGTAATCACTTAAGTACTTACGGGACTGCGAAAAGTGCAATACAACTTCGACTCTATGGTGAGAGGATAGGTTCTATAATAGCGTTAAATGTAGCTTCTGGTAAATTTAGTTGATATGGTGTTGATAGTTTTTGGTATTGCTGATATGATGAAAGGCAACTTAAAAGTATCGAGTAGGTAAGTATATAGAACAGAATAGAAAAATATTTATTTCGTCTTAAATATTTACAAAAGAGCTGTTACAATTTGTTTGATTAAAAAAGGCCACCTCTCAGCATTTGCTGTATGAACTCAAAAGCCCATACGCAGTTCTGGTTTATGGTTATATCGAGTATGTATGCTCTTCCTTCAGTTAAAATAATTTTATTCTCATTAGAGACAATGAAGTCACTGAATTTTAAACTAATTTTACACGACTTGCATGGTGCAAGCAGATGGCCCACCTGAAGTGGTAACCATCGCCTATAACAAAGCATTGCCTCGTAAGTCAAGCACGATATGAACGTGCCAACGATGCACTGCTCTGCGTCCATCAACTTGAAGCATACAGATGTTAAGGCTCATGTGCCTGTAATTTCACTGGCCACTACACACTCAAAAACACAGCAACGCTGCATGGCGTAAGAGCTGATTTCACCATGCTCTTTTAGATTAACAAAATATTAAAGGGCCGTTAAATATGTCAAAATGTACGCGTTAGACATCTAAGGTTAGATTTAACGGCCTGTTAATCCTTGATTAGTAACTAACAGAGCATGGAGAGCATGGTGAAATCAGCTCTAAATGAGGCGTTCCTAGTTGAAACACCACTATCGCTTTGCTATTTGACGTGCTGTCAAAAACACTTTAGTTAATTTTTCCGGCTGAAAACCAGCCATCAATCAAGGAACCTTAAAGTCAAAAAGTATTTATTCAATTTAATCACAGGAATCACTTTGAAACGTCTTAAAAATAGGTGAATCTTGGTGCTAGTTTCACGCGACTTACGACTTGCGACGATTTGCAATTTCACTTTTGCGGGCATCATAGTATTTTCTTTCTGAATTAGCACGTTGTAACCTTTGTAAGAAGTTCATCAAATTTTGCTTCATTCATGCGAAAATGATTGAGGTATGCATCTGGATCCTCTTCTGCCAATTCTCTCAATAGACGGTTTGAAGCTCCTAAGGCTTGTCTTCTTAATACCCATGCTCGCACTCACCAACGACGGCGTTTCCTCAGCTTATTTTTCGTTAATTCTTTTATAAAATGATCACATATTAATGCAACTCCTAAACGCACGACCTCATTCGACGACATCTTTCGAAGAATATGTGTAGAACTGTTCACTTTTTTTGATACAGACAGCATTCCTTTCCCCTCTGCTCCATTCAACCAAAGTGATTCAATTTGGTTGAACCGTGTATTTTCAAAAGAACAAACAACAAACTTATGAACTTTGATACTTTTGACATCCCCATAACTCAAATAGGAATCCCTACATACCAACAAATTTGCTTATTTATTATTACATTAGTAAGTACCAATTTCTTAACTATTTTAGAGACGACACAACACAATAAATTACTCAATTATTTAAACCTGTAATTACTTACCAACTAAATTTTTATAATCAATCTAAAAAGGAAAGTACAGTTAATCATAGAAATGTACGCGCATAAAAATTACTGGTAGAAATAATGAGCATGTTAAACACGTGAGGCGTGTGAGGCGATGGACATGTCTGAGGCTATGAAGTAAGCGGGTTTAACCTGTGGCTGGACCCTTCTTCTTTTTGGGGTGCCTCTCCACTACTGAAGTTTGGCAATCATCTTTCTGAATTCCTCAGCCCTGTTTTGTATGGAGATTTGATAAGCGCCTCTATCAGGTATGCTGAGAACTCACGAGTCTCCATACAAAAAAGGTCTGACATTACGAAAAACAAATATGAAAAAGTAAAAATAAAACTTAGACTTGATGTACTCTGTCCATTGCCTGATGTTGCGTAGCCATGATGTTTTACTTCTACATACCCCTATCCTTGGCTTAATCTGATCCTTGACAAAAATATTTTTAATAAAACTCTTTTTTTTTGTTATATTTATGATAGAAAATATTTGAATTCACTTTGTCCGTTATCCTCATTTTACACGGGTGTTTATAGGCTGGAACTTTTCCAGCTTGCTAGTCCAGTTGGCGTGCTATTATTAAAAATAAACAACCTTTTTATCGCAACTTAATATGTAAATCTTTTTCAGTAAACAACTTAAGCGATTCAAACACAAATATTTACCTCTTGTATGCTGGGATTCCAGACACAATAGGAAATTTATTGTGTTTTGCGTGGATCTAGATTCCGTCCGTGAGAGGTTAAATCGATAGACAAAAAATTATAATTTACAAGTTTAATTATTTAATTTTAATAGTTTTATTTAGTTTTATCATAAAAGAAAAGAAAAGGAGAAACAATGGAAAATAAGGATTGCTCTGTATTAAAAAAAAATGACTACTTTTGATCGTAACTTTCATAGACTGAAACGGACAAGTTGCGTATGTCGAAGATCGTGACAGTTGCTCAGAAGCGATCGTGTGAATTTGATAGTGAAATATTATGTTTGGACTTGTCGTAACTACCTACTAGTAGTAGTCGCGGTAGCGTTGGTAAAATCGTAAGAACATTAAATATATTCGTTTTGAATGGTTCGTTTCGCGTCACTATATCCTTCATGCTTTATGTAAGAAGCTCGTTGTGAAGGGCTCGTCCGGTGAAGTACTACCACCATGCCCTTTTCTGTCGCCAATTAGCGTTGCTGTGATTCGGTTCGTAGAGTGTGGTTGCCGGTGTAATTACAGGCACATGAGGCTTAAGGGGCTGACAACTATCAAACAACTTCTCGCTCGCACGTTTCGACATGTTGAAAGATATAAAATCACTAAACTCATTTTCGAAAAATCGCAATCAACCAATTTGTGTGCAATCACATTGCACACAGTTTAGTAAACATTTCATTTTGATCGATACATGTTTTACTACTCAAAAGTTTGCTTTACTAGTTTTCGTACATAGGCAAACTTTTAAGTAGGAAAACTTTGATTGCGATTTTTTGAAAATGAGTTTAGCGACTTTATATCTTTCAACATGTCGAAACGTGCGAGCGAGAGTCACATTAGCTCTTGTCTTCGCCTTCTGTATGCCTCAAGTTGATGAACGCAGTACACTTTTACATCGTGCGTGACTAGCGCGGCAATACTTTGTTATAGGTGATGGTTACCACTTGGTTACTACTTGTTCCATAAGAAAGAAGTATGTATCGTTTTATTAAAAAATAAAACGATATCGCTTTTTCTGCCGACTGTCCCGAAACCTTCACGCTATCATTGCTGCCGAAATCCAAAGACGCTGGTGTCTCGAGATCATCATTACGCCGCGGCAGAGGGCGCAAAGTCGTGTGGCAAATATTTTTAATTATTGTAATGTACGTACTTTCTAATCACGAGCGTGTTGAAACTACAACGAATTAGGTAGCTTTGCATGTGAAGAAGTAGGTACCATCTTTTAAACCTGTTATTAGAAGTTACATTAACATTCACAGCTCAATGTCAGCCTTCACAGATCAGTTGGTAGTAGCTCTGCGCCGTAGGCCGTGGGTTCGATCTCCACCGAGAATAAACATTTGTGTGATGAACATAGATGTTTGTTCTCTGTCTGGGTGTTATATTAATATTGTAAGTATGTATTTAAAAAAAAAAAGTATTTATGTATTATATCAGCTATCTGGTTCCCATATTACAAGATCTGGCTTAGTTTGGGACTAGATAGTGCTGGAAAGTGCACTAATATTTCTTTATTTACTTAATTATAAAAAAAAAATTAGGTAGGAGTAGCTCATGACTCTTATTCCTAAGCATGGTAGACATTCAGATTATAGGACAACGAGGGCCGCTTTCGCTTGTTATGGCAGAGTATGCCTCGAGTTGATGGACGCAGCCTCGTAAGACACGTTCCTATCGTGCGTGACTTACGGGGCAATGCTTTGTTATAGGTGATGGTTACCACTTAACAGCAGGTGGGCCACATGCTTGATCCATCATCAAGAAGTGTAATCAAAATTAAGAACACTTTTTCTTTTAAGCAAATCCGTATTAGGTAGTAGCACGTAGTAGGCAACAAGGATCACCTGGAAACGTCTTTTAAAGCATTTAGTCTGAGTGTCGGCCAATTTGTGTCACTTACTTTTAATATATTTTCTTGTATTTTGTATAAACTGTGTACGGGTGGCATGAATAAATGATTTTGTATTGTATTGTATAAATTAGGTGACTTTAGTGCCAGTTCCTCGCGACCAAAGCCTAGCCACAGAACATCTACACAAAACTGATTAAAATACACACGTTTTATAAACAGAAAATAAAAGCTTTACGACTTTGATCCCCGGGGATGGCTTATATTCTTTTAGATCTAGTACCAACTCACGATTATTATTTTGAGGATGTCTAAAAGAGTTAGTCGAAGTCCGTTTAAATATTAAATTTGGCAAATACCCTCTTTTGGCGGTAGTTGGTATTCCACGTTTTATAATTTCCAATATTCGCGAGCAACTTCAGAGGAATTCCCAAACAAATCCAACCCTTCGTCTCCGAAGGGACCAGCTTAATTACATCGGATGGCAGTAAAATATTAATGAAGTATCTGATACGGACATGTTGTGCCCGACTTTCCTTGTAGGTATTTCGTTGCTAGGAAACGGCTTTCGGCACAAAACGGTCCTAACAAATAGCTGAGACTGCCTCTAAGGGCCACTTGCATAGCAATCTGATTAATTGTATGTTAAACACGTTTACTAAAAACAGAATTAGCGTAAATATCATTCCCTCCAGGCATAATATAATAACCAAAGTCAAAGTCAAAAGGTATTTATTCAATAAAATCACAAGGATCACTTTGAGACGTCTTAAAGCTAGGTGACTCTAGGTGCCATTTATACGCGACCAAAGCCTAGAAGAACAGGCAACAAACTTACGGCTTGATTCCTACCACTCTTTTGTATGATCCTTTTTACAATGTATTTTAATATTATATTGACCAACCACTCGGTAGACTTAATTTACCTGGATTAAATCACCCGGGTGTATTAAGTGCTACGCACGGTAGACTTGGTGCACCTGGGAGAACTAACACAGCTTTCAATAAAGTTGAAGCCCCAATCCGGTAGACTTAATTCACCTGACTTGATATTCCAACTCTTTGGCGAACTCAAGAGCATTGAGTATCTGGCTTACCTATTAGGTGACTTTTTTGGCGTTTTCCCCACCAACTTTAATCTTGTTAGTGGGGATTATGACAATAAAAATAATTTTCGATCATTTTATATTATCACTCCACAATTATTATAACGAACACCCAGAAAGAACAAATATCTATGTTCATCACACAATTGTTAGTTCTGTGTGGGGATCAAACCCACAGCCGTCAGCGCAGAAGGCAAAGCTTCTATCAACTGTGCTGTGAGGGTTGTCTTAATTATTACAGTTTTTGATGGCAACCGCTTTTTAGAAACAAGGCTTTGTCAAAGCATGCGGGTTTTATTAATCAAACGAGATATAACGGATTATGGAGTTCAAGAGATGGGATTTTAGAATATTTGATAGGTACTTACGATATAACTTTTCACTGTTTCTGGGAGCCATGTGGCTGCCACGCAAACTCAGATGCTCTGGGAATTTAGACTCTATGCACAGCAGAATACGTGTTAAATCACAGTAAACACTACAACAAGAGGCATTGTGGCGAGAGGCTGCCCACAAGGTGGCGTACTGTCGCCTCTACTATGGAACATAGTGGTGGACGAACTAATCCGAAAACTGAACGGGCGCGGCCTTTTCACAGTAGGATACGCAGATGACCTCGCTATCCTTGCAACCGGATGTTTTGAGAGTGTACTATGCGACCTCATGAAATCCGCCATGAAAACAATAGAAAACTGGTGCACCAGCCATGGTTTATCAGTCAACCCCACAAAAACAGAACTTATATTGTTCACACACAAAAGAAGTCTGGGCAACTTAAAACTCCCCAAACTATTCAACACTACTCTTAACCTCACCAACGAAGTCAAGTATCTAGGAGTCATACTGGATAGTAAACTCCTATGGAACAAACACCTTGACTACAAACTACAACGAGCGAGTGCCACATTCTTTCAATGCAGCAGAATGCTGGGAAAGACCTGGGGACTATCGCCAAAAATAACCCTATGGCTTTATACAGCAATAATAAGACCGACACTAACATACGGAGCAATCGTATGGTGGAACAGAACCGAACTCAGCACCGTGATTATCAAGCTGCAAAGCTTCCAGAGACTAGCATGCTCTGCAATAACGGGTTGCATGAGAACAACACCAACGGCTGCCCTCGAGATCATCCTGGGCCTAACACCGCTCGACCTACACATTCAACAAGAGGCAACGATGGCTGCTATCAGACTCAAACACTTGAACCTATGGGGAACCACTAGGAGCCCACACGCAACCATTCTGGAAAGAGCGACATCACACGAACCGCTCATAGCAGCACCGTGCGACAAGATCCCCAAACAACAAATTTTCCAGAAACACTACCGTATATAAACACACGAAGACCTAAGAGATCAATCAGACAACAGCGAAGTCCGAGTCTACACCGACGGCTCAAAAACCAAAAAGGGAACGGGTGCCGGAGTGCACTCGATGGATCTCAATATAAATATAACAATGACACTAGGCGCACATAGTTCCATATTCCAATGTGAATGTGCAGCCATAACCGAAGCTGCCACAGCAATCAACAGGAGAGGAATCGATAACTACAACATACGAATCCTCTCTGACAGCACAGCAACACTCAGAGCTTTGGAGAGCCACAACTGCAACTCCATGCTCATACACGAATGTCACCTTGCCCTAGAGAGTATTGCCATCAAGAACAAGGTAACTCTACAATGGATAAAGGGACATAGTGGATCCCTTGGTAATGACGCTGCAGACGAGCTAGCCAGAAGAGGATCGGAAACGCTAATCGAAGGACCAGCACCTTTCCTCCCTCTGCCATTCTCGCAGCTACGCACATGGATGCGACAACACACTCATAACCAGCACAACCTACGCTGGACGCGGGCGACTGACTGCAGACAGTCAAGAGCAGCAATACCAGCCACCACACCTAGACTGACACGTCGTCTAATAAACCTACATAGACGAAACCTTAGAACCATCGTGGGGACCCTAACAGGTCACTGTCCACTTAACAAACATCTCTACAACATCGGAGCTACAGACAGTCCACTCTGCAGAGGCTGCCTGTCCGAAGAAGAATCAGCTGCCCACGTAGTCCTGGAATGCGAGGGCGTAGCTTCTCAACGACAAGAAATCCTAGGAAACCCCAGGTCACTCCTCCAAGCCTGCGAAGCCACCGGGAAGCTTCTGCGCTTTTGGGAGGAGCTAGGCTGGTTACAAGTGTAACCAGATCACCCCTCACGCATAATGGACTACTTTGGAGTCTAAATGCGAATACAGGAGTCCATATACATATACATATACATACATACATATACGTGTTAAATCTAAATGACGCCCTTAATTCTACGCATTCATAGCGTCATCGTCTTCTAGCCATCATATACCTCAGAGACACAACAACTGGTCCTTCTCCATCGCTCAATCGCCATTTCGAGAACCTGGAATGAAGGTTCTTGAATGGCAATCAAGCCGAAGAAAAAGCGTGGACATACTCAATACTAAATATATAATTTATTGCTGACACATGGTTTAGTTTAGGTACATACATAATTGTTGGGTGTTAGTAAGTATCACAAGGACCCTGCATAGGGTATGGGAACATGGAGGCCAGCCGAGGTTTTTGATATAATAGTAGGTACATAGGTCTAGTAGGTATAGTCTTGCTAAATAAATAAAGTTATCTATGTGAGTCTGTTTAATCGTTGTAGGCACATTTAAAATTATAGTCAGGTAGGTATTGGGTATTTATGTCAAATTTTGTATATTAAGGATTTAATTTATAATAAGAAATTGTCAATATCAAGGCCAAATTGTGATAAAGTCAAGTGTTAAAATGAAAACATGAAAGTTTTTCTTTCAGATACAGTATCCAGGCAAGTCCACTGTCCAGTAGTGGACTTCTTCAAGCTGATGATTATGATAAAACGTCTAAATTGACCATCATGTTGAACGAGCATTGTTTCGTCCATCAAAAGCCCGTCATCATAAATCTTTAAAAATCCAGCTCCCGCCCCCTCACGCAATTTTGTCAAAACTCGAGCATTAATATCAATATGTAGAGCAAAAAAGGGCCCTAATATCCCCAGGGTCTCTTAGTCCCTTTATTTATCAAGCCCGGCCTTTAACCCTTTCATCGTTACGCGAATTAAATTTCTTTTGCCGTCATTTCCCGTGCATTATCTCGGTTAAAATCATAATGGCGGGCTACAATAGAGGGCCGTTTGGGCCTGTTCGGGCCCCAACTTCATTAATGTTGCCTGAAGAATTTTATTAAAATGTTGCGTCCTCGGATGCTTAGCGCACGTGGGCCTTTAGTTATTTATTATTATATTTTATTTATGTAGGTACAAGCTGGTGCCCGCGACTTCGTCTGCGCATGATTAGTCACACAATATATTTATAAATTGTGGCCTATGTGTTATTCTGATGTTTATGCTGTATTATTGTAAAGTTTCATTAAAATCCATTCGGTAGTTTTAACGTGAAAGAGTAACAAACATCCATCCATCCATAGAGTAGTAGAGCTCTTTGTGTGGGGCTCGTCCGGGGAAGTACTACCACCACGCCTTTTTCTGCCGTCAAGCAGCGTTGCTGTGTTTCGGTTTGAAGAGTGTGGTTGCCGATGTAATTACAGGCACATGAGGCTTAACATCTGTATGCCTCAAGTTGATGGACGCAGCGCAGTGCATCGTAGGGCACGTTCCTATCGTGCGTGACTTACGAGGCAATGCTTTGTTATAGGTGATGGTTACCACTTAACATCAGGTGGGCCATCTGCTTGTGCTATCAGCTAATAGTATAAAAAAAAAAAAAAAAACTTACAAACTTTCGCGTTTATAATATTAGTAGGATACAATACAGGGTGAAAAAGTCTACTTCTATTTAAGTAACCATATCTCTAGAGTAGTAGGGCTCGTGGTGAAGGGCTCATAGTAAAAGGTAGTAAGTACTACACCATGCCCATTTCTGCCATTGAGTATGAAAACGCTTCTCGGTCAATATCCAATCACAAATACAATTACAATGAATAGTATTTACGAAATGTTCAAAATACGAATGAAACAAATAAAAAAAAACCTGCACTGTTATTTTGAGGTGATTTAGCTTTATATGTAACTAGATTTATTTAATCTGAACTGTTCTACGTATTAATGCCAGAAATCAATTTCATACGATATTTTTAAGGATTTTCAAAATTGTAAAAGAGTAAAAATTTAAATTGCAATATCTGAGAGAAACATTTATCTCAAAATACTTCTTCAAGGATCCAGAGTACCAATAGTTCCAAAACGTAATCTATTGCCTAATTTAGTGTATCGTAGGGCACGTTCCTATCTTGCGTGACTTATGAGGCATTGCTTTTGTAATAGGTGATGGTTACCACTTACCATCGGTGGGCCATCTGCTTGTACCATCAACTAGTTGTATAAAAAAAAACATTTATGTCCCATTTTCACTATTCTACTAAAATATATTTCTTCTCCCCCTAATGAGACGCTTATGCCGAAGTTTCCAAAAGGTTGTGCCCAAACAAATTCAAGATAAAACGCTTAAAGACCTATTAAATAATGCATGCCAAGACTTGCGAGCAGGCGGCCAAATGGCGACCGGCATTATAATAATGACTTGGCTAAACAACGAACGATTTTTTCTTCAAAACTTGCATTATGGTACCGGCTACAAAATAAGAATTCACGCATAGATACATTATTTTAGTAAGGGTAAAAGTTTTATCATAGTTCCTAGCATTATGCTAAGTTGAGGCCTTTTTGCTGCTGTAATACACAGAAACTTGACACTTTTCAAGTACGATTTCTTTATTCTTTCTTTCGTTCTACATTAGTGTGTGTGTTTTTGTGTAAATAAATGTATGATGAATAAATAACTGGTACTAAATAAAATAAAATAAAGGATTTTGTCGTGAACGAGGAACGAGGTAGTGATTCGACAATATACGGTTACGTTGCGTTTTGCAAACAACAAAATAATAAAATAGAAGAAAAGTGTGATAACTTATAACTGTGCTTGCACTTAACAGCAGTGAACCTGAAGATTCGTGGATGCAAAGGTACGTGGTTTTGAATTATTGTTGGTTCGTATTCCTCATCTCATCGAAACATTGATCGAATAAACTCTCGACAGTTAATCTTACTTTGCTACTATTTAATTGACCCCTGTTGCATGGAGTGCGATTTCAATATCCGGAATTAAAATTTTTTTTGTTTTTTTTTTAAATAAAATAAAGTAAAGAGTAATTTTATGTTTCTTTATTGGACTGGCCTCACAGCTCAGTTGTGTGGGCTGCCTTTTGCGCTGTAGACAGCTCTGTTGGTAGAAAAACTGACTTCTACACACGTATGTTATTATTTATATACAAAAAAAACATAACAAAGCTTAGATTAGAAAATAGAAAAATAAAACAAAAATAATTACATAGGCGAACTTAATGCTGCTATTATAGCCTTTTTCTGCCGCCAAGCAGCGTTGCTGTGTTTCGGTTTGAAGAGTGTGGTTGCCGGTGTAATTACAGGCACATGAGGCTTAACATCTGTATGCCTCAAGTTGATGGACGCAAGGCAGTGCATTGTAGGGCACGTTCCTATCGTGCGTGACTTACAAGGCAATGCTTCGTTATAGGTGATGGTTACCACTTAGCATCAGGTGGGCCATCTGCTTGTTCCATCAGCTATTTGTATAAAAAAAAAGACATACGCTCCATAGTCTTATTCATAGTCACTTACCATCAATAAAGATTTTAGTCAAAAAACAGTATTAAAAGATGATAGGTATTATTTGTACAAAAATTTGGAGCTTTCCTCCCACAAGAGTACTTAATTAAAAATTCAGTTGTCCCAAGTTTGATCAAAACAATCAAAAAATTAATCACGCCCAACCGAACATCCCCAAGTAACATTCAACCCTTGAAACAATTCTCAAAGAAAACGACTTTGTTTTAATACTTGAGATGATTCGTCCGACTGTACTCAGTCTATGACCCTCTAGGTGCTTGCACATGGTGGCGCAAGTGCCTTGGCTGGTCGCTGGACAGAAAATTGAGAAAACTGAAGCTAGATCAATTCAATTAAATATTGGTATTGGTGGACATTCCACACAGCACTATCTCGCCCCAAACTAAGCCAAAGCTTGTGATATGGGAACCAGATAGTTTATAAATATACTTTTTTTTATAAATACATACTTATAATTTATATAACACCCAGACAGAGAACAATCATCTTTGTTCATCACACAAATGTTTTTTTCTCGGTAAGGATCGAAACCACAGCCTACGGCGCAGAAGGCAGAGCTACTACCAACTGAGTTGTGAAGGCTGTCAATGTTATTTTTTTTGTATCAGTTACGTGCATTTATTTTGTTGTAAATTAAGTATTTGTGAATTCATCTAAATGTTGCTATTGCAATAAATTACATAATTTAAGTTAGCTACGACTATTCGTAGCTAACTCAAGATGTAATGTTTAGTCAAAATCAAACCGCTCTTATACTTACAAGGATATTTTTGAAAGGAGTAGCACGATGTTTGTTTGAGTATTGGACATTTTACTACTATTATAAACTACATTTTGTAACCGATTACCGATTTAAAAGTTGAATTAATTATTTATCTATTTTTTATTTTTTTTATTCTGGTAAGGCAGAATTTTATATCAGCCAACTTTGACAGGCGAAAAAGAAAAAATCAGGTTAGAGTAAATTAAAATCAAACACAGCATTTAGGTAACAAAATCCAAAGATCACTTTGGTGTCTGCGGCATAAGACAGTCGTGTGCATGAACCTGAAACTCCCCAAACTCCCCCGATCTCAAGCCGCCTTCCACAATATTTGCATAACTCATTATGCTACATTCATATTTAATTAGAATATTTCCTTCTTTAGAAGTAAACTGCTGATTGCTGTTACTGAATTAGACACTTCGTTCTTTTGGTTAATAAATTTCTTTTGATCTATCACGTAAATCTTTAAAACCTAACCTGTAATTACGCGTGGTGTTATTTTTATATAATGTTTTTCAACTATATTTATACTTTTGCAGCTTAGTTATTTTTATAAAAGCTGGTGCCCGCGACTTCGTCTGCGCAGGATTAGTCACACAATATCTTTATAAATTGTAGCCTTTGTGTTATTCTGATGTATAAGCTATATTATTGTAAAGTTCATTAAAATCTATTCGGTAGTTTTTACATGAAAGAGTAACAAACATCCATCCATCCATACTTACAAACTTTCGCGTTTCTAATATTAGTAGGATTTTTCAACTACTTATTATATTTTTTTTGCAATAAATTTACTTATATTTTTTTCTCTCAAACTTCACTTTTTACAAAGTTGAGTTAGTACTTATATTCCATCTCTGGGGATCAAAGTCATGAAGCTACTCGTATTTTTTCTTTTCATGAAACAACAGTAAAATTACAGGGTATCAATGATGTTCTACTTCTTCTTCTTTTTTGTTACGTTTTGTTATCATTAACGCGAATATTCCTTCTTCCCCAATATCCGGGCAGCTAAAATCGATTGGCATTTAATTAGCTCGCTGTATTCTTGAGCTTGAGCCAAACTCTAATGGCTCTGCAAACTAAACGGTCCCTTTGTTGGAGTTTTAATTCTGTTTCTTCGATTAAAATATATTAATTTTGTAACAGAAATGGGATACTTAACGAGCGAAAACCTTTGTTTGTGTATAATGAATTATGTATGTATTAGTGATTGAGTGAGTAAAAGTGTGAAATTGGATTGAAACGTAGGTATATAATAAATAAGAAAGTATTAAAAAAATTGACACAGTAAAAAAAAATGGCTCATGTTTTTTTTATACTACTAGCTGATGGAACAAGCAGATGATTGATGTTAAGTTGGTAACCATCACCTAAAACAAAGCATTGCCTCGTAAGTCACGCACGATAGGAACGTGCCCTACGATGCACTGCCCTGCGTCCATCAACTTGAGGCATACAGATGTTAAGCCTCATGTGCCTGTAATTACACCGGCAACCACACTCTACGAACCGAAACACAGCAACGCTGCTTGGCGGCAGAAAAAGGAGTGGTGGTAGTACTTCCCCGGACGAGCCCTTCACAAAGAACTCTACTACCCTTGAAAAAATGACTGATGCCCAGACACGGTATACCCTGTTCAAGATTATTCAAGGATGTGTTAAGTGGATTGTCAGTGGCACGTCCAAACATTTACACATGCTTTACAGTAGCTTGTATTCCATACCCGAAAGATGACAAGCCCATCGCCTACGCTCCTAATAGTAAATAAAGATTAGTAAATAACATTATATACTGGGCTTAGCCACATTCTGTAATAACCCCTCTATTGACAAAGTGCACTTACGCTCTAGGATTACAAAATGGCAGTACCGACCATCCAACTATTTGCGCCAACCCAAAATTTGCCACTCAAATCCTCTCTTTAATACAACGGGGTAAGGTTGTAATTGGATTGTTTGGGTTGGAGATATTTGAATAGATGGAAAGTGGATAGATATAGAGCAACGTTGCCCTCGTGGACGTATTGACAAGTGCACTTAGCGCGGGGATTATGTTGTGCAACGTTGGCGTATTGTGGATGGTGTTATTTACGTTATATAATTCTACAATTTTAGGCAACTTTTATACCAACATTTTAGTTTGGTATACCCAAATTGAAAGGTTGATGTTATGAGGTTTTATGATACGATGATACACTAGAAAAAAGTTTTTAAGAGTTAAATTATATTCCGCATATTAACTGTGTGAGAAGAAGAAAGTCATATTACGAGAAGAGTGTTGGAAATGGATGTGGACGGTTTTAGAAGGAGAGGCAGGCCAAAGAAAACATGGATGGATTGTGTGAATGACATGAGTAAGAATGGAGTGGGCACTGAGATGACGAATGATAGAGGAGAATGGAAGAAGAAAACCTGTTGTGCCGACCGCACTTAGCGTGGGATAAGAGCAGGAACATGATGATGATTTCAACCTGTCACGTATCTAATACCAACTACAGCCAAATGTGAGTATGCGCCAGATATATGTATATTTGGACTGACTACCACCCGTAGAAGACATACTCGAAGAATCTTATGTTGGTACTAATTATTGAATGATCTGAGGGGACATCTACCGTACCTGGGTATCAAAGTCGTGAGCGTGAGACAAAGAGTATCAAATAAATCATTAAAACATAGTTGCTCATGTTTCATTCGTTTTATAGTGTTAATCTATACTTAAAGAAATCAGAAATCATATTAACAGATCCCTGTGAGTTATTCGCTAGATAAGATTGATTCGAAGGCGCTGATGGTTAGCACAGTGTATCAAGGGTAAGGTCGGTTCAAATCCCACTCGAATAATAAGTTTTGAGATATTAGGATTTTATATAAATTATTGCATGCTATTATTTACACACTATCATCTGTATTATCATGAACCTACCTATATCCTACTAATATTATAAACGCGAAAGTTTGTAAGTATGGATGGATGTTTGTTACTCTTTCACGTAAAAACTACCGAATGGATTTTAATGAAACTTTACAATAATATAGCTTATACATCAGAATAACACATAGGCTACAATTTATAAAGATATTGTGTGACTAATCCTGCGCAGACGAAGTCGCGGGCACCAGCTTGTACGCAATAATGTTGACAGCCTTCACAGTTCAGTTGGTAGTAACTCTGCCTTCTGCGCCGTAGGCCGTGGGTTCGATCCCCACCGAGAACAAACATTTGTGTGATGAACATAGATGTTTGTTCTCTGTCTGGGTGTTGCTAAATATAATAAGTATGTATTTACAAAAAAAAAGTATATATGTATTATATCAGCTATCTGGTTCCCATATTACAAGCTTTGGCTTAGTTTGGGGCTAGATAGTGCTGTGTGGATAGTCCACCAATATCTATATTTTTCTATATATAATGATTATGATTAGTATAAAATCATGGTTGATTCATATTTTGCATAAAGCCATCCATGATGACACAACGTTGTCCATGAATCCAATTTCAGCAGGGGCGTGCCATGGGAATGATGGAATTACACCCCATAATGCTTGTGATCCAGCTTGCCATCACGTGGTACATAGGGGTGTGGGGTTTATTTGCGATTTTGGACAAAACGAGGACAAAGAGTGAGCCATGTTTTGTGGACAATTGTTTATTTTGGAACCCTCAGCTTCAAGTTTTGATTCACAGTTGCTATTTGAAACATTGGGTGATTAAAAGTTACGCTTGTTTTACAGTATAAAAGACATATTAATTATAACTTTGCTGATTTATTTATTACTCCGCACTTGTGGACAGCAATAGTCTTTTCTATAGACATTATTTGGTAGACTAAGTCTACCGAAGAATCTAGTTCTAAGAAGTTCTTTATGGAAGAAGAAAGTGCACGAGATTTGTGTAAATAACTTTTTTATAAATACCCCTATTATATCTTTATATTATTAGTCTTTAAGGTTAGTATATCATATTTATCAGTAAATTTTATGACAAATTTCAAAATTGTCTAAAATTGAGTATAAATTATTTAAAAAAATTATAAGTGATTTAATATTTCTTTGAATATATTGATTGAAAGAAGGTTTCATGGAAACCAATAAAATGTAGATACTTCAAACTTTCTATGAAAATATTTTGGTGCAATTGGTATGTTTAGGAAGCGTTCAAAATATATTTTGGTCTGTGATCGTGTAGGTACCTAATCCATCATTAAACTAAGATGGGTTGATGTGTAATCCAGGATCAACGAGGTTTGACGTAGAGATCCATCTTAGTATAAGATTGCTATAGAGTTGTTGTTTGTGTGATGAAATTAATTTATTGTGATTAATTATTAATATGTATTAATATTATTATTTTGTAATTTATTGTGACTGGAAATACACTGATATTTAAAATGTGTAGTGATAAAAATAAATTAGCGTTTTATTGTCAAATGAATATTGAGAGTGACGGAACAGTGTAACGTAGTGGGTTGGTTTAAGTAAGGTTATAGACAAAATATTGTAGATACGTTATTCAATTTATTATCAGTTTGCAGGTATCTTTTTATATCTCTAATTGAAATGTGCACAAATAATCAAAATAAATAATTATAATTGATTAAATTATTATTGAATAGTTAAAATGAAGCCAATGGTTGTCTCATGCATAGGCAAGTAAAAAATATTTAAGACAAGCTGGTGCCCGCGACTTCATCTGCGTAGGATTAGTCACACAATATCTTTATAAATTGTAGCCTATGAGTCATTCTGATGTATAAGCTATATTATTGTAAAGTTTCATTAAGATCCATTCAATAGTTTTTACGTGAAAGAGTAACAAACATCCATACTTACAAACTTTCGCGTTTATAATATTATATTTTATTTTATAATATTATATTATTGTAATATTATTATAGTAGGATTCCTCGAATATTATATGTTTGTAAATTCAATCTATCAAGTGAAACTAGGTACCATTTTTTGGGATTATGCGCTCATAACACAACTTTCCTGTGCTAGTTTCTCTCTCTTGGTGTATATGAAAAAGATGACACATCTTCTCGAATTCTAATTAACTGGATAAGTCAATAATTAATCTGAACTTGGTAGCGTGTTAACTGTTCTATATAGATACATTCTTAAATAGTCTGAATGACGCACTGGTTCAATCCGAGTGACGTTGGTTTGGCCTCTTGTGACTTAACCGTGGGTAATTTTAACCCTGCGATGGCGCCACATATGATGGCAATTACGTCATAAATTTATACTATAGAAAAAGCTTACCGTGATTTGATATTTTTAAACTTTTCTCTCTTCTCCTTGACGTGATTGTCATAAAACTTTGCAATTTTTGTAACTAAAACATTGGTAAAAACACAGAGCATATATTATATACCTACCAATTCTTCCAAGTTTAAATCTTGTCTCTGATGACATAAGTTTATTTTTATTTTTTATAATGAATAAACCGTCCTTTGACTACAATCTCACCTGATGGTAAGTGACGATATAGTCGACGTTAGAGCAGAACGGTCTACAAGACACCTATTCACTCTTGCCTTTAATGTTGTACTTATGCAAAATAAGCTCGTATAAGTAAGAGCCAGCCTATGGTGACTTAGTTGTTATGCCATTCAAATGCTAAATGGCTTAACAAATGGTAGAGTCGATAGCTCAACTCCATCTAGAGCCTTTAGCTTTCACAGCTCAGTTGGTAATAGCTCTGGCTTCTGCGTCCGTCTGTCTGTGTTAATATAATATTATAAGTATTTATTTAAAAATAAACATTATAAGTATGATATCAGCTATCTGGTTCCCATAGTACAAGCTTAGTTTGGGGCTAGATAGTGCTGTGTGGAACATCCACCAATATTTATATTTTATTATCACTACATAGTATAAAGCAAAGTAGCTTTCTCTGTCCCTATATCCCTATGTATGCTTAAATCTTTAAAACTACGCAACGGATTTTGATGCGGTTTTTTTTATAGTAAGAGTGATTCAAGAGGAAGGTTTATATGCATAATACAAGCATAATCTCTTAGGGATAACTCACAATAACCGTGCGAAGCCGGGGCGGGTTGCTAGTATTTAATAAATAATATAGGTGACAGCTACTTACAAGTCCACTTCTTAGGTGGTCCATCACACGCCTTAGTTTCAAAGCGCAGTAAACCGGAGATTATTACCTTTTACTACACTTTACGAGTACATTGTTATTTTAAAACGCACCAACATACATCCATACCACTAATCTGTTGAGACTAAGCAGCAAACAATCGACGGTGGTCCGAGGAACCATGTCTAAACAACATTAGTCCTTTATAAAAATTACACCTAAAAAAGGTCATAAGTCTCGCGTTTTAAGCTGGCACTTGAGACCTTTTTTCTCTAGGATTGGAAATCTTTTAAAGGAGTTTACACACGAGCGGCGTGGCAAAGGTTGACTGTGTGTAAGACTGATTAGTAGACGGATGGGACCTCCGCTGCGTGGCGCTATGCTCTGTCATTTGCTTGGCTTTTAACCTTTTTTGAAGTCACATGATAATGGATATCAGTGTCCACATAAGAAATAGAAATAAGCCATTACATTATCCACTAAGGTTTAAGAAACTAGCGTGAAACAGACATAGGCAGAGTTGTGACAATAGTCTACTAACCAAAAAAGAAGAAGTTGATGTTGAAATCTAAAAAAAACTGAAACAGCTTCACGACTTTGATCTCCAGGCGCGGTAGATCAGATCTCTTAGTCCCAAGTACCAACTTATGATTCTTTGAGGATGTCTAAGGGGGTTAGTCAGAGGTACGACCAAATATAAAATATGGCACATTCACATTTTGCAATAGTTGATTGCTGTTGTTGAAGCCGTTATACAAGGTGTTCCAATACTTTTGTATAAACTTCAGGAGGCTAAAGTACCCATCAGTATGAATAACTTTTTTAAGGACCCAACATTGTGACGCGAAAAAAAATACCTGTTTCATACAAAAGTTCAATACGTACCTGGCTAAAATGTTTGAAAGTTTAAGCTGAAGTTTATATACACAAGTATTGGAACACCTTGTATAAAAAAAAACAACTGCAAGTTTTGGTTTTCTTTTTGGAAAACCTATACCAAACTTTTTTAACTTTTTTCGGTTTAATATATTTATATTTCTCATAAGAATATTCACTTGCATGAGAAAGTACTAACATTAACTTATGTTTAAAATCGGGCAGTATCGTAAAGTTTTTTTTTTTTTAAGTAGGCTGGATATAAACTAAGTACTTAACCTAATTATTTTATTCAATAAAATTATGTGACGGTAGAATCGAAAAATAAGTCAACGATGTAACTTAGCACAAATATCTATATTATACATTTTTCAATATGTTAACACGGCAGGGTAAAGCTACACTAACCACCAGTTTTCACTATTTATTCGCGTGTATGTTTGCGAAGCGCTCAGCCGTATTTCCTCCGGTCACAAGCAAAAAGTAGCACGTCTCATCCCTTCTCGAGTTGAAACGTCAACATTGACCCAGCGAACTCCGGTAGCTTTTAAACAGTTTGCCTGAACCCTGCTAATAGATGTCCCGACAAAGCCTTGACGGATTTTTTAAGTGTAAAAATGTATCGAGTCGGCAACTTGGCTTTGGGTAGATCTTTTTTTTAGATTGTTATTATGTGTGACATTCTTTCATTTCATATATTTATTAATCTTTACACATATTACATGCTCTTAGATACCTCAAGAAGGTCAAAGTCAAAGTCAAAAGGTATATATTCAATAAAATCACAAGGATCACTTTGAAACGTCTTAAAGCGACTCTGGGTGCCAGTTCCACGCAACCAAAGCCCAAGGTACAATGAAAATCATAATAATGCTAAAAATACAAGTAAAATGTATCTTAAGTCTAATGAAATTACTTAAAGCATAGGTAAACATACTTCAATTAAATGTCATTACAAAAGGCCTCGTCAATGCTATAGATTTTGATTTAGTAAATGTTTTTTACATATCTGAAAAATTCAATGACAAGTTTATTTCTAATGTCAATAGGTATTTTATTAGATAACTAGCGACCCGCCCCGGCTTCGCACGGTTATTGTGGGGTATCCCTAAGAGATTATGCTTGTATTATGCATATAAACCTTCCTCTTGAATCACTCTTTCTATAAAAAAAAAACCGCATCAAATTCCGTTGCGTAGTTTTAAAGATTTAAGCATACATAGGGATATAGGGACAGAGAAAGCGACTTTGTTTTATACTATGTAGTGATTTTGAACCAATGAAGATCTTTGATTGATTTGATATAACTAAAATTCTCATGATTAGCTTTCACTATGAAAAAGAGCTTAGCGATTTGTAAAGCTGTGCCAGAGAACAAGCATAGTATTTACGCTCTTAGCTTGTTATCTTGTTGGTAGTTTGAGCTAAGCTAAGCTGAGTTGTCGATAAACAATTTTTTTTTATACACTTATATGGTGGAACAAGCAGATGGCCCACCTGATGTTAAGTGGTAACCATCACCCATAACAAAGCATTGCCTCAAAAGTCACGCACGATAGGAACGTGCCCTACGATGCACTGTCCTGCGTCCATCAACTTGAGGCATACAGATGTTAAACCTTATGTGCCTGTAATTATACCGGCAGCCACACTCTTCAAACCGAAACACAGCAACGCTGCTTGGCGGCAGAAAAAGGCGTGGTGGTACTTCCCCGGGCAAGCCCTTCACAAAGAGCTCTACTACTCTCAAAAAATCTCACCGCTGTTGCTATCGCTATCTGTCGTGCTGTCAAAAAATCTTCATTGATTTATTATCGACACTGTTGTCAACCGACTACCCTTTTTCCGAAAATATGCATAATCAACAACGACAAGAAACGACTCTGGTATCGCTACGCCTCACTTAACTTCAATAATATATTATAATTACATTGTAAAAGGATCATACAAAAGAGCGGTAGGAACCAAGCCGTAAGTTTGTTGCCTGTTCTTCTAGGCTTTGGTCGCGTGGAACTGGCACCTAGAGTCACCTAGCTTTAAGACGTTTCAAAGTGATCCTTGTGATTTTATTGAATAAATACCTTTTGACTTTGACTTTCACATTTGCAATTAGATAAATAGCCCTGCAGTAGTCATAGTTTTATGCCAAATGAGGTATTTGTTTATTAAATTCTGGCAATTTTCATTTTCGGTTCATTGTCACTTATACAAGACACTTTCTTAATATAAAAAAGACAGGACAAAAGATAAGTTGCATAAATGTATATTGTACTCACAATTCGTGAGCTCTGGGTAAAGCTACTGTCCAAAGTGAGAATGAATAGGTTGTAAATTACTTCCCACAATTCTCTCGGTGGCATGTGAAAATAAAATAACTCATTAGACTAGCAACAACTTAATTTTGACGTTCTTAGGTACACTGTCCACTAAAGTATCTATCTTACTTTGGTTTAATCTATTTTTGAATAAGCTGGAAAAAACTGAGTGTTCTGTTCAGTCATAGAATAAATAATGGTATTCTATGGGTGTCAGATTCAGGTGCAAGTGGAAAGAAGAAAAAGAAAGAAAGAAAACAATTGAAAATCATTAAAATCCACTGTAGGTAATAATAAAATCTGCGTGAAAAGAGTCTTTTTTTCGAAAGAAAAGCAACCTGCCCGAAAAATACGCTACAATAAACATGATTTTTTGTAACTATCGTTTTGTACAGTATTAGATTTAAATCTATTTTTTTTTATGTGCAAATTCGGCTTTATTTGAAAAAAAAAGCTAAACTAATGCAATTACAAACAGTATGAGGGTAAATTACAGCATTTATAAGTATGAAGGTTAGTGTATTTAATTATAATTATAAACAGTTTCTTTAAACAACTTACCTTCTAATAAATAAAAAAAAATACTAAAATACTTCACAAAGATTTAATATAGGCCCAAGCCCAAGTTATTATCCGAGTGGGATTTCACCCACGATTATAACTTTCATATCCCACTCGGATAATAACTTTTGGGACTATATAAAATCTGTGTCATTTTCCTTAAGTGTAGGTAAACAGTAAACACTATAAAAACAAATAAAAATCACTATAATACTTTTTAACTAACAAACCTTTAGTGGGCATTAGCCCTAAGGCTCAGCATCACCAAAATCATGTTTAGGAAATTGAATGATTATCTTTATAGCGGTTGCGGTACGCTAGTTTAATTTATAATGCATTGTTTTGTCGCTTTAATATCTGTCATTCTCATAATTACCAACTAGATCGAGTTATCTCAGAAACATGGTGGCAAAACACTTTTGTAAAATACTTCATCACTTTGGAAACTAAATTATCTTTGGCTGGTTTTGCTAGACATAGAAGATAGAAAATTATTTATTGCACAGAACAAAATGTATCGTACATAGTTGAACTAAATGCTAAGCATTCTCTTCCATTTAACCTGAACCTTTTAAGAGTAGTAGGGCTCGTCCGGGGAAGTACTACCACCACGCCTTTTTCTGCCGCCAAGCAGCGTTGCTGTGTTTCGGTTTGAAGAGTGTGGTTGCCGGTGTAATTACAGGCACGTGGCTTAACATCTGTTTGCCTCAAGTTGATTGACGCAGGGCAGCGCATCGTAGGGCACGTTCCTTTCGTACGTGACTTACGAGGACTTTAAAAAAAGTACACCCAAGTAGTTTTCGTACTTAATCAAACTTTCAGATACTTGTCAATTTTGTATGGTAATGACAGTTTTGTATGGTATTTATCTTTGAAGGAAGCCACTGAAATATTAACAAAATCTATGTATATTGAACAATATTTTAGATTATTTAAGGTATCGGGAACCCTAACAAGTGCATTCTGACATTTCTAATTAAAACAACCCCGATGAATGCTTAAAAAAGCATATGAATGCTTACAAAAAAAGCTTAATTGTAAATAAGGGGCGGATTTGAACGCGGGTTCAATTTCAAATGTCGATACGATATGACGTTTTGCTGGTTTGTTTTGTTTATGTAATGAAATTATTTATTAAAAACTAAAATTGTGCTGAAAACAAAATATAAAAATTTACTTAAACTTGTTTACAATATGTAAGTTTATAGTATTTTTGTTATATAAATTTGTTTACAATATGTAAAAGTATATAGTATTTTTATAATATAATTGCATTTCAAACATTATAAGATAATTTAAAAAAAATATTGTCAATGTTTTATTAAAAAGATTAAATCATCTGTGATTGAAGATCTTCAGCATATTTTTTAGATTAAAAAAACATAAATGAGTGTGTCTATCAATGAATAGGTGCTTAGAGAAAGGTCCCATTTACATAATAAAAACGCCCAAAAAGGGCCCTATGACAAAAATAAAGCACATAATAGTGACAAAAACATTGTAGAACACAAAACGACCCTCGAAAATATCGTTCAAAAACGTCCCTCCCTTTTAATCAGTTCAACCTCCGTAATGAAATCTGGGACGCCATTAAGGGATTAAAAATAATAACTACCCCCGTAGGGTGGTGATTGGACGCGATGGTCAAGGGTCTCCGGATTTAATGAACTATTGACATGGTATTCCGTTTCTGGGGGTGAGATTTACATCGTAGAAAACATGATAAGAGAGACATAGCCAGGGTTGTTACATCTTTTGATTTTTATTGCCAGTATTTGCACTTATAAAATAAGGACATTAATTTTATATTACGCTATTAAACTCTTAACTCGAAATACTAATCAAAACAATACCCCGGTTGACTTAAATATGAATTAGAAAAATTTGACAGCAATTTATGAAAATAATAAAATAAGTAAATAAAAGTAAAACAGTAAAAGTACAGTAAAAAAAACATCAAATTCGCTTACAAAAAAGCTCTTAAACATTCTTATTCATATTCTTCAAGGAAAACCCCTTCAACGAAATAATGCAAAATCACACGATATTTTTACTGCAGTTTTTGTCGTTTCGTCACTTCAAATAAAAAGGTTTTGTCGCTTTTAGTGCTTCGCTGAAATCTTGACAAGATTACCTCGGAAAATACAACTCTAACACGCTGGGAATAAGGGATGGTGTTGTTTGTCTGCGGTTTTATGGTCAGTGGTAAAAATCCGGTGAATCACTTTGACGCATAAAAGTCACGAATTAAATAGGACAACAACTGACAAAGGAGCCATTTTGCATGGGCTTGTGACAGTCTTCCTTGTGGTGCCGACGCAGAGCTACGAATCTCATAGAGTTTCAGTTCGCAATATCAAACACAGGTTGCTACTTTATATTATTATAATAAGCAATATACATTTCAAATGTATTTTAAACTAAAATAGAAAAATCGATCATATTTTAATCATAAATATTTTAAAAGGTAGTTTATTTTAAAATAAAAAAAAATCGGTCATATTTAAAAAACGTTCTAATACTAAAACTTACTGACATCAAAATACTTTCATTTAATTAATATAATATCAAACGCTACATGTAATCAATCAATCATAACAAATTATATCGTTATATAGTTTTTATAGTTATGCTAGTCAAGAAATTATAAGTTAGTTGCTGTGTTTCGTTTTCAAAGGTGTCGGTTTAATTGCATGCACAATTTATGTAAGCTTCAAGTTGATAGACGCAGGGCGGGCATCGAAGGGCACGTTCCTACCGCGCGAGACTTGCAAGGCAATGCTTTGTTATAGGTGATGGTTACCACTTAACATCAGGCCAACTGCTTGTTCGATCAGCAAGTAGTATAGAAAAACATACTCTTCCAACGTCAATTCTAAAAAAGTCTTACATCTATAAAAATGCATCAATACCTTCTTTGTACAGCGAAGTGTAAATTCGGGCCCTGAGTGTCGCCGTCGTTTTAACACTGCAACTCTAATTGGACACTTTAAGCTGCTATAGCCGATATATAGTTAAAACAGTTTTTATCCGGCGGCGTGAGCGACCGGCACGCAGGGTTAATACCCGATGGTACAGTTTCAATCATTTATGACGCTTTGGAGGATTTTCCCAGGAGTTAGGTAGTACTTTATTTTTGGAGTGTGAGGTGTCACACTCCTATAATAAAACCTGTAAGATTGATTTAGAACTTGATATATTCCTATGATAGATAGATGTTTGTTCTCTGTCTCGGTATTTTTTTTTCGACCTCTTGGAACGTCACTACCTTAAAATTACCCTGTTGCTTTAATTTTGCAACAACATTTTTTTACGTTTTGTAATAACTAATTCATTCAATTTCAGATAGTGCTGTGTGGAAAGTCCACCAATATTTTATATATTATATATATATTATTATTTTATATGAATGCGAACGTTACGATGCTTGGATTTTTGTGGCTCAATCACGCTCTAACCACTGAACTGGTTGGGGTGAGACTTATAGTTCGTAACCAGGATTGACATTTAAGCTATTTCTTATCCGAAAAATTACTGAGGACGCCTAAATATTAATATTAGGAATCACGACTAACATGCAAGCAAAGCCGCGGGTGGTAGATAGTGAATCATAAGTTTTAAAAGTCAAAAGTAGTCAGCCCTGAGAAAGTCCTGGTTATACAGGGTGGTTTTAAGTTACCTGCATGTATAATATATAGATTTTGTGCTTTTTAAGGGCACGACGGCGGCGGCCTTAAAACTCCATACCAAATATTAAATAAATAAATATTGGTGAACATTCCACACATCTATAGGCCCAAACTTGTACTCAAATCAAAAAATCAAAAGTTTAGTAAGTACAATGGAAACCACATAGCGTATATAAAAAATTAGGACAGGCCTCTCTCTCCCTTATATTTCTAGACCGACTTTTCCATCTACTGACTACCAGCGACCAACAATGACAACAGTCAAACTATCAAAGAATTGAGAATAGCATAAAGACGACAATGACACAATAATCTATTGCGTATTATGCTATTATAGACCAATTTGCGTCGTTTAGAACGCCACATCACAATGTGATAACTAGACCATCACATTATTTACGACAATCGAATACAATACCAAATTGTACAACAGCCTTTATCCTCTCCACCAGTCCAAATATGAACTCTATTTACAACCAATACAGTCTATATTTGATTATGCAGTGTGTAGGTATAGTCGAATGACAAAGTCGTTATCACAAATTTTCGTGTAGTGTTAATAAAAGAATAAACTATTGGAAGAATTAGCGTGTGTGCGATACTGTCGTCTGTCTCTTGTTAGTCGTTTGTGTTGACACAGCGTTGTTGGTGATTGTACAGTCACGATTGTTGCCCAAAATGGTCTTGTGACCGCAATTTTATTATGAACTACTAAACCATAAAGGCGATGACTACTGCTGATGTACCTCTCATTCGCAAGCGCGGATCCACCATTGTGGGTACTATAGGCATGCCCACAACCCTAATAAACTTGAGACATCTCACACAGTGTTCGCCCCACGGCTTTACCCATGTGGACCTAATACTGTACAAAATCTAGGTCAGGGCGTCATGTATTTTATAAACATCTCCTTTGTAAGAGAGCACTATATCAATCATGAAGTTCTCCGACTCGTACTTGGCCGATTTTTGGGTGGCTACAACTTTTTCTGAGCGCTGGATCCGCGCCTGCTCGTACGTATATTTCAATATTTTAACAGTTATAAAATCACTGAATTAATTTAGGAAAAATCGCAATCAATCAAGATGTGTGTAACTACATAGCACACAGTTCAGCAAAAATATCATTTTGATCCCAACAAGTTTTCCTACATATACCCACCTGATGTTAAGTGGTTACCATCACCTGTAACAAAGCATTGCCTCGTAAATCACGTACAATAGGAACGGAACGTGCCCTACGATGCACTGCCCTGCGTACATCAACTTGAGGCATACAGATGAGCCTCAATGTGCCTGTAATTACATCGGCAACCACACTTTTAGAACCGAAACACAGCAACGCTGCTTGGCGGCAGAAAAAGCCGTGGTGGTAGTACTTCCCCGGACAAGCCCTTTACAAAGATCTCTACTACTCTTACAATATATTTATAAGTACGAAAGTAAAGCAAATTTTTTAGACCAAGAAAACTGTGTGAAAAATGACATGAGTGGGAAAGAAGTGAGCACCAAATTCGCGCTATGGACTCCAGCAGTGGACTTTTTCGGGCTGAATATTACAAAAATAACTAAGCATTAAAAGTTTTTACAAAATACATTTGAAACCATCCACAGACCGTTGCAAAGGATACATATATACAAGGTGTTCCATAAGTTGTGTATATAAACTTCAGGGGGCTAAAGTACCCATCAATATGAACAACTTTTTCTAAAGAACCAACACTGTGAACGCGAAAAAAAACAGCTGTTTCATACAAAAGTTCAATACCTACCAGGCTAAAATGTATGAAACAGCTGTTTTTTTTTCGCGTTCACAGTGTTGGTTCCTTAGAAAAAGTTGTTCATATTGATGGGTAATTTAGCCCCCTGAAGTTTATATACACAACTTATGTAACACCTTGTATATCTCATAAAACATTGCCTTCAAAACATCATTAATAAAAATACGATAATTTTTGTTGCGACCAAAAAAAGCAACTTATAACAGCAACTATACTTTAAAAATCCATAGGCGCCATGAAAATTCACATCCACCCTCAACCAACCTACAACTAGTCGGACAAATTCCTATCAAATATGTATATATAATTACTTATTCGCTATTTCGATCATTTAAGTCACCCCAGGCGTTGTCGCTAACGAGTGCTAAACCTACCTACAACCGTTTATAGGTAATACAATAAGGGGCTTCAATTTGTGCTACACCCTGTATAATGAACCTCGTTAGCTGATATAGTATGGACGCATAATAATACCTCCTGTACACCTCGCGTACAATGTTTGAATTTGAATACATTTATGTACGTACATAGGTACAATATAAAATCACGCCTGTTTCCCATAGGCAGACCACGGATTTCCACTTGCTCTTTCGCGTCATTTTGACAGCCTCCACAGCCCAGTTGGTAGTAGCTCTGCCTTCTGCGCCGTCGGCCGTGGGTTCGATCCCCACCGAGAACAAACTTTTGTGTGATGAACATAGATGTTTGTTCTCTGTCTGGGTGTTATATAATATTGTAAGTACCTATGTATTTACCAAAAAAAAAGTATATGAGTAGTATATCAGCTATCTGGTTCCCATATCACAAGCTTTGGCTTAGTTTGGGGCGAGACCGTGCTGTGTGGAATGTCCACCAATATTTATTTATTTATTTTTATTTATTTACTCTCATAACTTTGTTCATATATTCTCGTCGGTTTAAGAATGCTAAAATAGGAATGGTATCCAGAATAAAAAAAAATATGTAGATACAGAATAAAAAATGTTAAATACCGATCGATATCGTAATTTAAATATTTACAAATCAATATTTGACATGCACAATTTTTTTTTAAATTTAAGTCACAAAAAATGGGCTTGTGACAATTTCATCTGATCAACTACAATTAAGGATCCTTGTCAAATTTCTAAAAGTGGATCTTTATTTCCCTATTGTATGTAAACAGATAAACCAACAATTTTTAGGTCGTCCTATACCTACTTTTGGATATATTATCTTACTTTTATATTACTTTTGGATATTAAGGTTCTTCTATAGCAACTTTATAACGGCTTCAAAATGTCTTATCGAGGCTGGTGATTAACTCAAAGTCAAAGTCAAAGTCAAAAGGCATTTATTCAATAAAATCACAAGGATCACTTTGAAACGTCTTAAAGCTAGGTGACTCTAGGCGCCAGTTCCACGCGACCAAAGCCTAGAAGAACAGGCAACAAACTTACGGCTTGTTTCCTACCTAACTGGCCCAGCGCATCAGCATTGCCATTCAGCGTGCAATACAACCAGTGTCTTGGTGACGCATCCAATTTGCACTGATCTGGATCAGTTGAACTATCTCTAGATCGTTCTTTATTCTTTATTATGCACAGTAAAAATAACAAGTAAACTTAAATATAAAGCAAGTACAAAGGCGAGCTTAACCCTAAAAAGAGTTCTATCGTTTGCAAAGGTCTGCAGGTTTTGTGACTGTATTTTGTACTTTTTGTAAATACTTGTATTTATTGCAATTTCCTTCTTTGTCCCTAAATTTGTATATCGAAGTATAATTATAATATATATTTCAATAACGGGTATCGCTGCCGTCAAGAAGCTTGCTAATTTGTTTTGCAAATTTAGGGTGACGTGTGGGGGACGAAACGGAAGGGTTGACGTCAAGTTATAAATATAGATACGTCAGAATACTTATTACCTGAGAGTATAAATAAAAAAACAGAAACAGCGTCATGACTTTGATGATAGGCACGATAGATATCCCCCCGATCTTCTAGTACCAACTCAAGATTCTTTGGGTGTATTACATTTTGCAGGAGTTTGGATAAACGTGTCAGGCAGCAAGCCCATCGCCGCTGCTAAAATACTTTCTATTTTTTTTTCGCTAATTGTTTTTTTTTACCTCGTACTCATCATGGTAATATCCTGGATTGAATAAAGACAGTTCTCGTGTATGTTTTGAAAAAAAAACTGCCTCCAATTGTTTCAAGACAAATGATAGCCAACTTGTCGTCCTTAATAACGTGGCTGAAGTATTATACCAAATCCGACATTTTATTTGCCTGCATGTTACCACAAGATTTTCAAGTTTATCTCTATGTTTTCTGTACCCGTGTGCAGTACACCTATATACCCCTTCACGGCCAAGACATAACCATTGTAAGAATGTGATTACACTTAATAACGGAAGTCCAGATCACAATAGATAGCAGAACCGTGTTTGTGAGACATCACAGAACGCCATAATTCATAGTTCGCGTGACAACCATCAATAACTGTTCTATTACACGACCATTTACAGCAGACCCTCTTGTCTTCATACTGCATGGGGCTGTCATGCGAAATTAGGGTGGTGAAAGAACTTGACAGATCAAGGTTCCCTGGGCGGTGATAATGAAAGCCGTACATGATGATATTGTACTTACATTGGTGTATTTTGTGAGAAGAGTCTTTTGATATTGTGCGATTGTTATGGCCGTAAAGCCGCTTACAAAGGACAGCATATAAAAATCACAGTCAAAGAAACTTCGAACACTTTGTTTATCAATTAAATAAAAAGTGAAAAAAAGAAATGTTCGGTCTTCAGACCCAAAAACTAAAGCAGTTAATATTTATGACATGTGCCGGTATCTCTCAAGTGGTAGATTATAAATATAAGTAAGTATGTACGTAAATAGTAGATTATTTATAAATATAAGTATGTACATGGATAGGTTTATTTCCGACAAATTTACCAAAACCATTTCAAAACTAATATCATGGGAAATTCCACCTGGTATCTGTGATAACGAACCCTTCTTGAACGAAGAAATCTTGCCAAATTTATGACTGAAAAAGCATTTAACTTAGTGAATCAGTGGATACTTATAGTACCTTTACCATCATAATTTTCTACTAGTTTTCAAGTTTATAGGCTTTATATAAATCCTTTAACAGTGGGTAATGAATGACCAACCTGGACACAGCTTTAAGACGTTTCAAGTGATCCTTGTATTTCAAATGAATTAAATTAAATTGAATTTTAATTGATCGAGTGAGCGAAGCGAACGAAGATCTTAGTTTCAACTTGGGCGATTTGGCATTTTATGTATGTATGTATGTATGTATGTATGTATGTATGTATGTTTGTCTGGCGATAACTTTAGAACCGTTGATCCGATCTCCATGAAATTTGATATGTCGATAGCTTGTACTTGAGAAATTTACTGGTAAGTATATGAGTAAAATCGGATGAAGAGTTTTTGAGATATGGGGTTTTTTAAGAGGGCAAAAATAAAAAAAGTTACATAAAAAAATCAAGTTACATGTCATATGAAAGGGCTTTGTTTGGACATTCCAAAACAATTTTTACTTTTTTTTTGGGACGCTCAGTTTTCGAGATAAAATTTAAAAAGTTAAATTAAGATAACCAGCGATCCAAGAGCTCCCATCTCTAAGAGTTTCCTTGAAATCAAGGTTTTTCTACTGGTCGGCCAGTTCCTTTGATTTTTCTTATTTTTTTTCTTGAAATAATTTAAGGAGGTACTCAGTTCTCATAAAATGGTGACGACGACCAGGTCTGATGATGGAGCCAAGGTCTGTTCAACGGAACTCTTCAATAAATAGGCCAATAGAGTTGAAACTTGGTAACCATACCAAGTTAGTAGGCGGTAGTCAGAAAAAAGTCCAAAGATAATGTTTGGACTTGCCTCTGACTACTACCGACTCAAAGTTTTGATGCGTTCGTCGGGTCGCATCACGAGATCTCAGTTCGGGGCGAACTACTAGTACCTTAAGTTTCATATAAATTCTTCAACACTGTTCAACAGTGGGTAATGACAAACAAGGACACACCTTTAAGACTTTTTTTTTATACAACCAGCTGATGGAACAAGCAGATGGCCCACCTGATGTTAAGTGGTAACCATCACCTATAACAAAGCATTGCCTCGTAAGTCACGCACGATAGGAACGTGCCCTACGATGCACTGCCCTTCAACTTGAGGCATACAGATGTTAAGCCTCATGTGCCTGTAATTACACCGGCAACCACACTCTGCAAACCGAAACACAGCAACGCTGCTTGGCGGCGTTGCTGTGGCGTGATAGTGATAGAGGTTTCATATTGATCTTTGTATTTAAACTGAATACCTTGGGTTTTATACAAATTCTTCAACAGTGGGTAATGACAAACAAGGACCTTTATGACGTTTTATAGTGATCCTTGTATTTCAACTAAATAACCTTTTGACTTCGACTTTGAGCTATTTTCAAAAGCAATGTTTAAAAAAAGTTGATATTACCGTAAAAGTAAATTTAAAGATAGTTGAATAAAACTTAGAGAAACTTATTTTGAAATTTAACTCCTTCTTCAGCAGCGAGTGGTACGTCTCCACTGGAACCAACCACAACAACACACTCCTCACTGTCTAGTACGCATCATAGGGCACGTTTCGATCGTGCGTGATGTATTTACAAAAAAAAAAGATTTTGGTATTATATCAGCTAGGTATCTATTTCCTTATGACAAACTGTGCTGTGTTGAAAGTCCACCAATATTTATTTATTTTTATAACGATTGAATTTAACGAAAAGTAGACATTCTATGTGTATAACAAAAACCATCTCACATTCACGGAGACAAACCGACTTGATTAATAATCACCCCCCTATTTAATAAGCACGGTAATTGAGATGTTTGCATAGAAATCAAGGGTCGCATCCCTTCAACCCTTATTTGAGCAAGGATTCATATTTAGTCATCCGAAATTGTGCTGAGACTGGGGTCCTGAGATTTTGAATTAATGGGGTGCTACGGATCGATATTATAAAGGAACACAATATGTGCTGTCATCATTTTGATAATAATTTTGTTAATTTGGAAATGCATTGTTTGTCGCCAGTTAATAAAAATCATACAGTAAGCAGTAGAGTTAATAGAAATTGGTAATTAACTTAGTTATAGTGGTTATGTGCGGTGAAACTGGCAAGCCCAAACATTTTAAAATTGAATCAACGAAAAAAAACTTTTTTTTTAACGTACACATGTCCTTCTTGATGTTATTAGGTGGTAACCAAAACTTCAGAAAGCTGTGCCTCTAATGCATACTGGGAACGTCTTCTACGATGCACGCCATAGCGTCCATCTATTCGTCATCTTTCTTTCTTTCCGATGCTGAATAAATCATCAGCTGTTGGATCATTATGACTTCAAATAGCTATTCTGTATTCAAGATTAATTTGCTTAATAATCGACTTTGTGTAGAAGTCTGAACAACTCGAACACACCGTTCATACATCGTCACGAACAGCGGTATTCGTGTATTTGCTTATTCGTCTTGTTCGTGAAAATAGGCGAATACAGTCGCTTCACACCGTCGAAAAAAATTTACTAATATAGTCTTGTGAAGTGGGACCATTAGATAGAGAAATTAAAAAAATTGCACATATCTTGATTTAAATAAAAAAATATTAATTGGGCTTCGGTAGGCAAGTCAGTCAAATGTAACGGTGAATTAATGTAACATACTGTAATCTTTTTAATAATTTAATCATTGTAAATAATAATTTCAATTATGTACTGTCAAACTGTGAGATAACTCTTTGTAGCGTCAACAAAATTGTTTGTAAAAATAACTTATAATTACGAATATTATATTCACTTGGATAACTATCTTATTAGTTTAACTATCTCAGAATCAAAAAAAAGTATTTGCGTCTCTACTTTAGACTAGTCAAAAAGAAGGACGTAAATATATGTTTATCTGACTAACACCCTTAGAGCTGATTTCACCATGCTCTGTTAGATTAACAAAGGATTAAAGGACCGTTAAATATGTCAAAACGTACGCGTATTATTAATAAGTTAATTTATAAACCAGACTTCCCTTTAAATTACACGAGTCTGTATGTATACTTAGCTATATAATATGGTACGAAAACATTAGCTAACCATAGTTCAAAAACATAATACCTATCTATAAAAATAAGCGTAACTTCGCTTCTAAAACTTCTTTATTTTTGTAAAGTAAATAACCAAGTTAGACGTTATTTTTTTATCACGCAAAACGAACATCTACGTTCATTGACAGCCTTCACAGCTCAGTTGGTAGTAGCTCTGCCTTCTGCGCCGTAGGCCATGGGTTCGATCCCCACCGAGAACAAACATTTGTGTGATAAACATAGATGGTTGTTCTCTGTCTGGGTGTTTTATAATTTTATATGTAGATATGTATCTACAAAAAAAGAGTATATAAGTATTATCAGCTATCTGGTTCCCATATTACAAGCTTTGGCTTAGTTTGGGGTTAGATAGTGCTGTGTGGAAAGTCCTCCAATATTTATTTATTTATATTTTTATTACCAAAAGTTTTAGTCTTCTTGCAGACTGTACAGCTAAATTGTAAGGCGTGTTCACACGCGGCGCTCCTCACGTCACGAACGTTGCGTGATCGCGACTGAGTCGAGTCGCTGTCATTATACCATAACGCTGTCGGTACACTTGACGGAAACTTTTTACAAATACAAAAACAAATCGATAAGTTAAAATATAATTTAGTAAAGATCGAGCAGGATTGATCGAGTAATTTTGTTAAGAGAAGGGCTCTTTGTGAAACTTACAAAGTCACTGTGTGTGCTGTGTTTCGATTTGAAGAGTGTGGTTGCCGGTGAAATAACAGTCACATGAGGCTTAACATCTGCATGGCTCAAGATGATAGACGCAGGGCAGATGTTTTTATTAGGAAAAATGTTTTTTTTTATTATTTTGAAAGTTTTCCTCTAGTGTAAGCTAGACTCTACCCACAAGCAAAGTTGGCAGCATGTCACGACGCTGCGCGGGCGCATCGTGTAAATAGTGTATCTGTATAGAAGCATTATCTGCGTACCATTTATTAGGTCTGTTTAGACGTTTCTGCGTTGTTTCTTGTGGTATGACTTAGTTTGGCAAGAAAATGAAGCAGTTAAAAAAGTTAAGCACTTTTAAAATACAGGCAATTACCAACTACTACTGCAAAATGTATCTGGTATTTGCCAATGAATGTAATATTTGGACATACCTCTGACTAAATCCTCAATCCATCATCTGATGATCAGAGAATCTTGAAATGGTTCTTAGTACCTACTAAAGGATCTGATAGGATATCTACCGTACCTAAAAATGCTGTTTCTATAGTTTTAAGAGTAATACATTGTTATTAAATGGCCGAGACCTATATTTTGACAAAATATGAGTTAAATGCACGTACCTTATTATAACTATTGTGATAAAGCGAATGAAATGACGCATCATTTGTTTGCTGACAAATAAAAGAAAGTCATTGAAAAAAGGCTACCACTGGCATGTTTTTTTTTATACAACTAGCTGAAGGAACAAGCAGATGGCCCACCTGATGTTAAGTGGTAACAATCACCTATAACAAAGCATTGCCTCGTAAGTCACGCACAATAGAAACGTGCCCTACGATGCACTGCCATCAACTTGAGGCATATAGATGTTAAGCCTCATGTGCCTGTAATTACACCGGCAACCACTTCAAACCGAAACACAGCGGTGCTGCTTGGCGGCAGAAAAAGGGCGTGGTGGTAGTACTTCCCCGGACGAGCCACACACAAAGATTACTCCTAAAATTATTATTTGTTTCAGAGACCTTTATATTCGATCTTTGTGAAGCAATTCAAAAATAAAACCGCTAGGTATCCCAAAGCAAACAATACAAACACAGCCCTATAAAAGTCAAATTGCCACTTCAGCGTTTTCCAAACTACATAGTGCACTCCAAAGTAGAAAGATGCCTAAAAGGCTGTCATTTGAGCCAACCATGTTATTAGCCACTCACGACCCTAGCAATTTTTAAACTATTCCACGTCGTCGGGTATAGAAATAAAAACGAAATAGCGGCAAGTGTGAGTTGTGTTTTCACCAGAATTCTATACCTATTATAGCTGACAGCATAATTAGTATAGGATTCTGGTGCTGTAGCTTTTTTTATTTTTAATCTCTGATGCAAACTGATATAATTATCTTATTAATTTAAAGTGTGTATCTTTTAATATCATTGGTGGCACCTTAGTTCGCAAGCGAATGGACCGATTTTGACTAAGATTAAAAAAAAAAAAACTTAATGCTATTAAACTTCATCAAATTGAAATGGTCCATATCAGAAAAACAATCTAGCATAACGCCTTTGTGGGATGAACGACATAAAAGTAAAATGACCTACTAGTAAAACAATCAATTAAACAATTAAAAATTAAAACAATTAAAAACGCCTTACAAGTAAAACGTCTGAAAAGGACTGGTACACTGGCACAGAAAATGAACCCTAAAAAGAAAACCACAATTTGAAAAAAAAATATTTTATGCCATTATTAATATTTTAATCTACGGTTGACCTTGACCTTTAACGAACTACATTTTATAATTCTTTTGAAAATCTATGGTATCTAGGTTAGGTTTTGTCACACACAACCGACGCTACTTTAAAAACTCTTCTTATCTGCATTAAAATCCTGAATCGATAAACACATGGAATTATTTTTACAAGGAATCATCAGTATTCTCTTTTTAAATACGGACCCCTAAAATCTACATCCACCCACTTTTAATTCAGACTTCAGCGATGACATTTGACACAATAGCTGGAGTATTAAAGGGTTAACAAAGGGCTGTGAACGGACCTTTTTGAAGGGTTAATTGCTATGGGTGTATGTTCAATACATAGACGACAGAAAAAGTTCGATCCAATATGGCGGTGTAGGGTGACAGTTGTTTGAATACCGTTCGAATTTTAAATTAAATGATTCCAACAAGCCGAGGTAAGGATTTGAAAATCGAATGCGTCAATTTAATACCCACCACTTTACAAAATATACCTTGTCGCTTTATTAAAATATCCCATTTGACTGAAAATGGTATTAGGTATCAGATTATTTTTTTAAGTTTGACCTGGGTACTTTTTCAGTTTTACTTGATTTGACATGAATGATTTTACGGTTTTTTCTGCATGATAGAAATGAAACAAAAGTGCCAAACTGCCACAAGGTCATGCCCTTCTCATCAAGGGTTACAAAAGGTAGTACAAACCGGATAGACTTAATAATCGCATATTATCGACCATATTGTTAACGAGATCGCGTTTAAATAATCGCGTGATCAGACAATCGAGCATTATCGATAATTCTTGTAACGTCGAAAATTAGCTCGAATTCGTATGCGGTTTTCGATTCGCAATTAGTGGTCGAAATTCGGTTGTTCGTCGCGTCATTTGGACGGTATTGTTGTCTGTGGTTTTGGACGTATGTCGCCAATGTCGTTCGCTCGTGTGGTAAAGCCTTATGCAATGCTTATTCATGCTCAATGTGGTTTGAACAGCATAATGAAAGATACATTACGGTTTTACAAGTCTGTTTCATAGCAATGACAAAAAGACATGTGTCTTAAAAAAAAATATATTATTAAAATTATAGTTTGTACAAAATATCAACGCTAATTTCCCCATAATATCAATAAACGTATAAGCAACATTGAATTTAAAAACTTCATTATATTCAAAGGACGCCGCGATTAGGCCGCGCGCACACTAAGTGACGGTTGTAACGAGAAAATGAACGGGACAGTGCGACGGTGCGATTACACGAGCGATGTGCGGTAATTTTCCGTTAAATTTGCATAATTGCACGATAACAGGTGACAGCCGCGGGCGGGTGTCCCGTCGATGCGCACACAGCTTTTGCAAGAACAGTCGGTACACTTATACTGTCACTCATTTAAAAAATATTAAAAATAAACATTAAAAAAATTGCATTACGTAGGTTTTCAAATAAGCAAGATGATCCAAAGTGTTTATATTTATTAGTCACTGACTAAAATAATTTACACTATTTAAAAAAAAAGGGGGAAAATTGGAGATTTTCAGAAAATTGGATAATTATAATTATTAACGTTTCTAATAATGATAGTATAATTGACGTTTGACGGTCATGACTGACACATCTCGCTCGACCGATTGTCGGACGAGGAGGGGCAAACTTGAAAGAGGATGCGTTGTCTTTGTCCATTGTCTCTTAGCGTGACATAAGACTTGACATTTGACGTTTCAAACGCTAAGAAATTATGATCGTCCGCCATGTCATGTTAGAAAGAGAAAGAAAGAAAGAAAATACATTTATTTTGGACACAGCACATAAACACTTAAAAATGTTAATGCGGTATGTTGCTCTCTTTGTAAATAAAATCTAAACTTCAACTTTAGAAAGTAAAATTATAGAAAATAAACAATTAACAACTAATAAGAGATTAATAACTTTTAAGAGTAGTAGAGCTCTTTGTGTGTGGCTCGTCCGGGGAAGTACTACCACCACGCCTTTTTCTGCCGCCAAACAGCAACGCTGTATTCCGGTTTGAAGAGTGTGGTGTATTACAGGCACATGAGGCTACGACATCTGTATGCCTCAAGTTGATGGACGCAGGGCAGTGCATCGTAGGGCACGTTCCTATCTTGTCTGACTTCCGAGGCAATGCTTTGTTATAGGTGATGGTTACCACTTAACATCTAGGTGGGCCATTCGCTTGTTCCATCAACTAGTTGAGTAAAAAAAAAAAGCTTCTCTTTTCTTACTTCGTATTATACGGTATAGTGACACACGGATAGGCATCAACCTATACACCACTCGCTCTTATATTCTTGTAGCAAGCGTCACTTTTATTTGGTTTGTGTGTGCTTAAATTATTGAAACAAACCAAAAACGAACTCGAAAACAGAATATTTCAGTAGAGGATAACACTAAGGATCAACACTAAGATCAGACAGTTTGTTCAAACAGTCATTTGAAAGATTTCACAGAACAATAGTAAATACAATGACCAAGCTGTTCAAAATAACCTGTGGTATAATCCCGGGTGACAATTACGGACACATTTCGCAAAAGTGTTTGTAATTCAATTAAACGGGCGATTAATCAATTTACACTGATGAATGCGGCCCATTAATATTGTCGCGTTTGCATATTTCATGAGTGTGTTCAAGGCCTTATTGTGGCTTTTGCATATTTCATGACTGTAATCAAAGCCTCAGTACTCTGTACAAATTTATTACCGTAAAAAGGATGTTATTACCTTAAGACAAGCAATAGCAATAGCAGAATTTTTTTTATATACTTATTGTATATTTTCTCCATCTCTATGCCAAAGTTAAATTCAAAGATATTTATTCAGTTGAATTACAAGGATCACTTTGAAATGCCTTAAAGCTAGGTGAATCTAGGTGCCAGTTCTACGCGACTATCTATCGTGCTGTCAAAAAGCATCTGATTCGGTACACTGTATTGTTTTTATATTGATTTTCCGACAAAACACTAGTCGTCTGTCGTATGAATTACTCGTTTAAAGGTATTTTTTTTTGTAAATTGTCATGTTAAATGTTTTCTGTGCTTTAGGCCCAGTTTCACCATGCTCTGCTAGTTACTAATCAAGGGATAACAGGCCGTTAAATCTAACCTTAGATGTCAAACGCATACATTTTGTCATTTTTAACGGCCGTTTAATCCTTTGTTAATCTAACAGAGCACGGTGAAACCGGCCCTTAAAAGCACAGAAAACATTTATAGAAATAGTTGATCAATGTTTCAGAAGTGCAGAATATTAACCTAAAAGAGAAATTATTCAATTATTTTAATTGTCTAGTGTTTTAAACACTAGACAATTAAAATGAAAACACGCATCTAAATTAAGCAAACGAGGACATACATACCCACTTTATATCGCTTACTCACGTAATAATGTGCCTACTTTTCAACCATTAATTTCATACATCTTTTTATTAAAATACAGAAAGGTCAAATACATTAAAACATTATTTACCAGTGTCAAACTAGCAGCTGATTCAATGATGTACTGCTAAGTGGTATATAAAGGTAACAACTAAATGGATGTAATTTAAAAAGATGACAAGTTATGTCATGACTGTGATAGTAAAGTGACAGCCTTCACACACAGTTGGTAGGTGCTCTGCCTTTTCTGCTAAAGGTCGTGGGTTCGGTTCCCACTGAGAACAGCACAAACTTTATGGTTTTTAGATGATATCTTTTACAAAATGTAATTTTACTCCGTTGCCTATCATTTTTCGCGATAAAAAGTAGCCTATAATGCTAATCAAGGCTACGTATATTTCTTCAAAGTTTATTCTTAATTGGTTCAGTGGTTATAGCGTGATTGAGCCACAAACATCCAAACATCGTAACATTCACATTACATATTAGTAGGATATGAAGTACACCAATATTATCTTATTCCACTTCTTATTATCATTCCTAAGTCGGATAGAATAATAAGCTAAATAAAATAAAAAAATAAGTATTGGTGGACATTCCACATAGCACTATCTAGCCCCAAATTTGTCCAAAGCTTGTACTATGGGAACCAGACAGCTGATATAATACTTACCTATATACTTTTTTTGTAAATACTTATAGTATTATATAACACCCAGACGGAGAACAAACATCTTTCTTCACACAAATGATTGGTTCTCGATGGGGATCGAACCCACGGCCTACGGCACAGAAAGCAGAGCTACTAACAACTGAGCTGTGAGGGCTGTCGTATAAAAATCATGAAAAAAAAAGAGTAGTAGTAATTGAGCCACAAGCATCTTAACATTAAAACATCGTTACATTCACATAGGTTTCATACAGTAGGATAGGAAATAAGAGTTAGCTAACTCGTATTTCCTATCCTACTTTATGCTACTACTGGATAGTGTGCTACTTTTAAAACATTACCCTATTTCTAGGCAGTCGGGTAAAGAGACAGGGTATCCACTGTCAGTAATTGACAGGCAGGTGTAGTGTACCATTAAACAAAACGATGGGAAATTCACGTTGTCATTCATATGGTTGATCCCCTCCATTGTAGTTGTCATTACCAGTTTATACTAGTCGATACAGGGGGATTTTAAAATACATTTTTCAAGTGAAAACTTTTTTAGCTGCGTTAAGCGTTTATTAGCAGGGGAAAAATCTATGGGCTCGTGTCACCGTGACCAGGAATTTATAAAACAGGGAGAGGAGTTGGATTAAACGAGAGTGATAGTGAATGATCGAATGTTTAGTTCCACTGTAAAAAGCACTGTATTTTTATTTAGGCAAACACTGCATTTTATTGTAAACACTGTATTTTCGAGCCTCTTATACTATAATTTTGGTTTTCTTATCTGGCAACACTGGTGTCACCGATGACTTTGACATGCTCGTGACGTATTGCGCCAGACTGGCGATGCGTATTAGTATTAGCGACGCGTATTAGTATATAGCGGCCTGTGTACCTACATTAGCTGTCACTTCTGTCGGCAGTCCTTATGACGGCCTCTCTTTTTTTTTTATTTGGAGTTAACACTGTAAGGGCTTACGCTGTTTTTTCGCTTCCGCTTGCGTTTTCCCTGTACACTATTGTTGAGGGTCTGACAATTAATTGTCAAACAACTTTTCGGTTGCACATTTCAACGGTGACGCTGATGATTGGCAGCCCCTTAATATTATTTTAAGCATTTACTTTAGATAGTAACTACACTCAAATGCACTGCATAATAATTTAAATTATATTTTTTTTACATTTTCAGAGCAGCATGTAGCTCGTCATAAGGCGTGTTTCACACGAGCCCTGGTACGCGACATCGCGACACCGCGTGCAATTAATCAGTGTCGCGCGTCGCACCGTTGTCGCTACAAATTGCCCCATTGTGCCTTAAATTGGTTTAGCAGGTGATTTCACGGCGCCTTATTACTTGCTGTACTGTTTTACGACTGTTGGGAGCTGGGAATTTGTTGAAAATGACACTTTTATGTTTTGAGTCTACGCGCGATGCCAATGTCACTTTTTGTTTTGATTATGTTTGTTTTTTTTTGTTACTGAATTAACTTATTGCTAAAGATTGTTTTGATAAACTTTATTCATTTTTTTATATTCATTAGTATAAATAGTTAAGTTTGTTATAGTAGCTTTAGGTTTGAAATTATAGTAGGTAGCGTTTGAAATTATAAAAATCAATTCAAAATCCACACGGTCTTTATTCAGTTCAATCGCAAGGTTCACTTTGAAACGTCTTATTAGGTGAATCTATAATAATTCAGCCAGTTCCTCGCAACCAAAGCCTAGAAGAACACGCAAAAAAAGTTTGGAAAAAGCAATCAAACTATTTGACCTCGCATTCTTTCCTACTTAGTTATTTAGTTTTTTTATAGGTAACCCATTTACTGTTGTTTTGTATCATACCTTGCCCAAAGGTACCTTAAAGATACAGTTTTTACCCTAAAGATTTCGGAACACATCCCCTCACAATGCAATTAAATCCAGCCTCTAATGAAGAGGCGGCCATTTTGGTAATTCCCGCTTGATCGCACGACCAAACATTTCGTCAATAATCGCCCCCTCAGAGAATTTGATTGAGGCAAATAAAAAAGAAAAAAAAAAGAAAAGAGCGTGCGAGCAAAATTGCTGCTTTATTAGCGGGTCGGGAAGGGTTAACGTGAGATAGGGAGCTTTCGTCAACGCACGAGTATTTTGCATATCGATTACTCTTTGTATGACTTCAGTCCTCTTAATTTTAGTCTCACAAAATTATGGCAAAACAAAGCTAGGTTTTTAGAATTTTATTTTTTAAAAGTCTAAAATACATTATGCAGCTTATGTTTTAAAAAAATACGTAAGAAATAACTATCTTATCTCCAAAATAGATCGTTTTCTAGTATAGGCCACAGTCTACAGTGTAGAATATGGCCCTAGTCTACAATGTAGAATATGGCCTACACTATATAGTGTACTGACTGTGTAGTGACTCTACACTATTATGATGTACACATTTTATACTTTCAAAATCGTATCACACAGCATTACAATAAACTCTTACTCAAAAAACTCAAAATTTCTTGAAATCAGTTGATGTTAACTTACTTTTCTAGTATTTTCCCCATAAATAAATTATTATGCAAAATAGTTTTTATAATATTTTCAGATGATTCAAATAATAATTTTTGCACATGGCCTTATAAAAATACTTATCATTTTGTTCCTGTCAGGCGTATTGCTGAAAGCTCTTTGCGATCGTTTCGCGATAAGTAATCCGGTTCCGGGAATCAACTGCCTCACGTGCATGTGTAACCTACGCTTATCAAACACAGATTGTGTTGACAGTTACCAGAATACCTGAACCTAACATGAAGTAAACTGGTGGTAAATATAAAAAAAATTACAACCTATATAGAAAATAAATAATAAATTGAAACAAAATATTATGTAGTACTACTATAAATAGATGTATTTCTAAGTATCCTACTGGTCCTGGAAACTGGACTGCAGAAGCTGATCGGGTCATTCTTCTCATCTGCATCCAAATCACCACCGGGGATGCTTGAACATTGCTGCCACCAACCCTAGGTCCTTCTCCGCTATTTTAAGGAGTTGGGCTGGCTGGGGTGAGGTTAGCAGGAGGACAATGCACAATACACCCCATTGCGGGACGTCCGTGCAGATCTCATTCCCCCACCACGAATTAGAATTAGAATTAGAAGTATCCTACTAAATTTTTTGGAATGTACCTACTTAATCATTCCTATCATTCATTCAATAGTCATTTAGTTATTTCATATAAATACCTTATTTCACTGAAAGAACTAAAAGACTGTTGATGAATGAGAGAGCTGAAAGATGAGCAAAGTTGCGTGTCAATCGCTTAGCGAGCAGTATTTCTTTGTTTAAGGGTCCCACATTTTTTATGTAAACTTTATACGTATTAAAATACCCTATCAAACGCACATGGCAACATTACTACATCTGTCAGGCGCGCCCGCCGCGATTTAAAAAAGGAACGCACAGCTTACATTACGTTCCGTTGATACACATTTGAAAAGTTGTCCAGATTTCAAAGAACTGCATAGACGAATGTTGTTTAAGACACAGAGGGTCTTAAGGATCTGGTGTTGATATCGGCTGCGTCGGCAGCGCCGCGGGCGGCAGATGACCGCAACATGATTTATGACGGGGTACACTCGAACGCATTTACATTCGTAAATGTGATCTCTGTAATTATGCGCCTTGTCTCGGCCACGGGCGGTTTGGGTCCTCAACAGCTTTGGGAATGTGTGAGTCAACCGCCTAAAGACTTCTGTGTTACGAAGCGTAAAAATCTGTAGATAAATTGACAAGGATTTAAATAACTCGCCGACAGTACCTAATTATTTTAAACGTACTATAGGTAGGTACTTACGTTCGTCGTCTCTTTTTTTTTGTCAAAACGACAGACGAACGATGACTTTCAATACATAAACATTAATTTTCTCAGACTCCATAAAGGGCACATCAATAAAGAAACCAATTTCAACCCATATTGTTTGTCCAAAATTCGATTATGTCCGGTGTTCTGATGACAAAACAATACAAAAACGAAATAAAGAACACAATATATTGATAGGGTCGCATCGCATCCTTCGATTAAATGAGGATATTACATATAACGGAACGCTTTCAAACATGTTCGAAACTTAAATAAACTTTTTTCTGGCGCTACAGTTCGAAAAAAGAATCTCTTTTATTTTCCCGTGCTGCGATGAACGAGGCGTGACATTCGAAATTTTCGGTGTTGTCAGCAGCAAAAAAAGGGAATAGTGTTATTGGGTATTATTAATGCGACTAACGGATAGCTATTGTGTCGCAAGGGGCTGTATTATTCATGTGTCATCATTGCATATTGAATTGAAAAGATAATTATATCTAGAGCAAAAGTAACTGATTAATATATTTTAAACAGACCAGATTTATTAATTAAAGTGAGTTGTGTCGTTATACGGAATAAAGTCTAGATTCAGAATTAATAACTAATGACAATAATGATATGTATGATAAATGATAATATATGTATCTATGATATTATGTCAAGTAAATCAAATGTTTTAGTTTATTACCACATTAAAAAAACTAAGAGTGATATTACAAGCCTAACAGTACGATCCTTAGGTAAGCTAGGATCGAACGGTTTTTACGGTTGCTTAAATAATAGTAATATATTCAAAAATAATAATAATGTAATAATTGGATGTACCTCTGACTAACCTTTTAGACATCCTCAAGAGGTTGGTATACCTATATAAGTTGGTATGGGTACTAAGAAACCTTAGGGGATACCGTTTTTTTTTATACAACTAGCTGATGGAACAAGCAGATGGCCCACTTGATGGTAAGTGGTAACCATCACCTTTAACAAAGTATTGCCTCGTAAGTAACGCACGATAGGAACGTGCCTGTGCCAGTTGTTTCAGAATTTTTTCTTCCAAAAATAAAATTAAACAAATATCAAAGCTGCCAATATTTTCGGCCAGTACAGAACCCTGTTGGGTTCTTTATCGCGTCATTACAGTTAAACATTATGATTTAGTGCAAGCCACGCGTGCGTTCCGCTCAGGTGGCTTTTGGACGCATCTGCTTATTGTTAATAACCTATTGTTGGCGTTCATAAAACGTGCGTGGTGTGGAGTTATAATAATGTGCAGAGCGAACTGGGCTGATAGAAAATATTATTTTTCTACGTCTGGTACGTTTTGACCATTTGACTGGTCGTCCATTAATGATGTTTTGCACAGTGGTCAGAACGTATACTCTCAAACGGTGAAGGAAAATATCCCGAGGAAACCTGCAAGTCGTACATCTTAAAAAAAGTTCTAAAATATGTTTCAAATGCTCGAAAGAGCCTTTCTGAGTCTTTATCTTTTCACCACACTGTTTTGAAAGAACTAACGAGACGACAAGAAGAGGTTCTTTGACTCAAAAAAATAATATATTGAAGAATTTATATTTGAGTACCTTAATATACTAATAAAATATAGCTTAATTAATGGCTTTGATCCCCCCCCCCGTTACGGTAAATATTTTCTTAGACACCCATAAAGAATTTCGAGCTAGTACCTACTTATTTACCAACTTTTTGGTAGAGGTAATTTTAAACTACTAGCTGATGGAGCAAGCTGATGGAGCAAGCAGATTGCCCACCTGATGGTAGTGGTGCCATCTCCTATAAAAAAGCTTTGCCTAAGTCACGTACGATAGTGACGTGCCCTACGATGCACTGCCCTGCGTGCATCAACTTGAGGCATACAGATGTTAAGCCTCATGTGCCAACCGAAACACAGCGTTGCTGCTTGGCGGCAGAAAAAGGCGTGGTGGTAGTACTTCCCCGGACGAGCCCTTCACAAAGAGCTCTACTACTCTTTAAATTAACTTATTAATTATATATAATTTTGATGTATTTATATTCAAATTATGACCATTCTTTGGGTAGGTTCATAGTCATTGTGCTATGTTCGTTCATACCTGAATTGCTAGGCTAGGCATGTTTAGTATTTACCCTCTGAGGCGTACGGTGCATCGGTATAGCATCTGTAACGGTTTGTTTTTTTTAATCCAGTTGGATTTCATAACTGGTCGAGTTGAGCTAAGGATTGTTGTAGAGTAGGCAGATGTCCCGATTTCGGGGTTGCCAGTATCTGAACGTACATATGTAATATTTGGACGTAGCTCTGACTACCCCCTTAGATATCCTACTAATATTATAAACGCGAAAGTTTGTAAGTATGGATGTTTGTTACTCTTTCATGTAAAAACTACTGAATGGATTTTAATGAAACTTTACAATAATATAGCTTATAGGTACATCAGAATAACACATAGGCTACAATTTATAAAGATATTGTGTGACTAATCCCACGCAGACGAAGTCGCGGGCTTCTTCAGCTTCATTGAATCTTGAGTTGGTACTGGGTAGGTAGGTACTAACATATCTAAAGGATATCTACCGTGCCTAGGAATAAAAGTCTTGAAGCTGTTTCTTGTAATAATGATGGGCATAAAAATCATTGTAATGTCCTAACGGGGCTCATGTCCTTGACATATTGTTACCCCCTAAGAATCTGTATACAATATTAAACAATGAATAAATGAATGATTATAACGATTTTGTAGCGTAAAGTTAGTATTTTCTATTCTACTCTAGATTTTAATAAACTGATGTCCAATAGACACTTATAATATTCTAGATATTTTTATATGCATTCAAAAAAACTTTTTACAAAAATCTTTCACTATCCACGATTTCTATTTCTTATGATTAATTAATCAATCACCTAGGTACTCACATACTAGGTGATTTAAGATTTTTTCAATTCAATAAAAAGAAAAAAAATAGTTAGGTTAAGTAGGTATACCTACACTTACCGTAATCTACCTTCCTCATTGATTAAAGTACTAAAACAGATCCAGTAAGCTCCTACAAGCCATTTTAAATGAGTTTGCAATCAATGCGACCATAAAGTAAGATAGAATCAGTGTTCATCGACGGGTGCCTAATGCGTTTAGTTCCGCGACCCGCCGTCCGTCGCCACCGTCGCGACCTAGACTCGAACCAATCGCGTTTATGGCCTGGATCTTTGTTTCAGCTGATTGCTATAATCTGTGCTATAACTTTATCTTTTGTTTTTTAATTATTTGATCGAGCAATAAAGCGACCCGAAGGTCGAACGAATTGGCGTTTTATGTTCATCTGATCTGCATTGAATTGTGTTAAACGGTTATGCATTTTAAATAAATAAATAAGTGGCATTTACAGCCTTCACAGCTCAGATGGTAGTAGCTATTAAGTATTTTATTATTATTTAGGAAATCCGATCAATATAGGTAGTGCCTCCACTATATTGGGTATACCTAGGTGTACCTATTATATGCCTACCTTTAGACCTTTTTGCATATCTACCAACTAACAAATCCAAAAGAATTTCGGTATTTCAATGAAGTGCGAGCAGAGATAAAAATAAAAAATCTCATTTGTGTACCTGCCAACTTTTACTGGTTCCAAATTCAAAATCATTTACAGCCATAATTTATGTTTTCATCGACTTATATTTTATCAATATTTACTTCCAAATTCAAAATCCTCACCCAGTACGACGAATTAACTTACAAAAAACAAAACACGGTTTCGACTTTTATTGACCTACAAACGCCAAAAAACTAAAAGACATCAAAATTAACTGAAATAGCAAGTGATTTGACATCTGATTAGGTTTGATCGAGCTTTCAAAAGCCGGCTGATAGTCTTTCTGAATTTATTGTTCCAAATTTAAAATAATTTCGGACAGAAGCCGGTCTTTCTAAATTTATTGTTCCAAATTTAAAATAATTTCGGACAAAAACCGGTCGATAGTCTTTCTATTGTGTTCCAAATTCAAAATAATTTCGAATAAAGAACAGCAACAAAAGAGCAAATCCTGTCCTTTTCCAGCCATTTTTACGTGCGATTTCGGTAGGTCGCGGGGCGAGGCGCGATCAATACAAATCCCCCCTTCCTCCTCACATCCCGGTCTGCTCGTGTCCCGGGTCACACTTCTAGAAAAAACGATTAGCAAGGAGTACGGGTAAAGAGGTCACACTGATATTTTTTATCTTCACAAAGGACTAGTAAGAGCTCTTTGACGCCGGGCACTGCTTCTTCGGGCACGTTGTTATCGTGCGTGACTTACGAGGCAATGCTTTTTTGTGATGGTGACCACTTAACATCAGGTGGGCCATCTGATTGTTCCATCAGTAAGTAGCATAAAAAAAGGTCGAAAATCATAGTGAGTTAGGTATCCCGTTTTTTAGTACTATGATGGGTACGTGCCTAAAGGTAGGTAAAAAATGTGACGTCATCTTTTCTTGTGTCATCGAACTTTCTAGAAAATGTCCTTGTATGAGCAATTACTGCAGCTTTACTTACTTCATAGTCATTTAAAAACTCTATCGCATCAATATGTAGGTACCTTTTATTTTCTAATATTACCTACAGTAGACTTAGAAAAAAAATGTTTTTCGTTTTACCCATCTGTCTCTCGTATCGTTATAGTTTCTTTCGAAACAGTGTGGTGAAAGGATTTTAAGTGGGCCTTAATAGGCTCCTTTCGAGCACTTGACACATGTTATAGAACTTTTTCGGTTCTACGACATGCCGGTTTCCTCACGATGTTTTCCTTCACCGTTTGAGAGTTCTGGCATTGTGCACATATATTTTTGAACAGAAAAACTCATTGGTGACCGGTTTCGAACCCACGACCTTAGGATCGGAAGGCGGGGCCGCTACTACTAGGCCACCAGTTTACCCATTCAGAAAGCAGAAATGTCAAAATTACCATCAATGTTTCATGTTAGAGGTACCTACCGACGTAACGGTCTTTAATTAGTGAAACGTTCTCTTACGTTGCTTTTAAAAAAGTGTCAACCACCAAAACGTAACAAAGATTGCTACACCGCGATCTGAATTAAATTTTAAATTTAGAAGCCCCGCCCCCTATGTGACATTTTCGACCAATAGACGATGTCGCAACACCGCCTGCGACATTCTCTACCAATGGGAAGCGTCGCCCGCGCCCAATGACATTCTGGTGACAACGGGACATTCTCAGGTCAACGCCCGCAGCGTTCACATGGTTGATGGTGCTTTTATTTTGAACCGTATTTCGTTGGGATACGGTGGAATTTGGCAGTCATGATTTGTGACTTCCAAAATAATGTATTTTGTTTTATGTATGTAGGTAAGGTTATTTAAATCATATCTAAATTCGATTGGCTTCAATATTATATTATAATATGTACATTGTAACAAGGATCATACAAAAAAGCTGTAGGAACCAAGTTTCTTGCCTGTTCTTCTAGGCTTTGGTCGCGTGGAACTGGCGCCTAGAGTCACCTAGCTATAAGACGTTTCAAAGTGATCCTTGTGATTTTATTTTATAAAAACCTTTTGACTTTGACTTTGGCTTTATCATTATGTGTACCAAGCTGATTTATTTGTTTTATAAATCACTTATTAGAAAACTCACGTAAATCTGAAAAAATCATAACTGTAGGTACTTATTCATTTTTATACCTTATCCCTACATTTAATCCAGATAAAACATAATTATACATATGAGGTAGGTACCATATATTTTTCGTATGTAAAATTAGGTATGTTTTATTGAATATGTAAGTAAACTAAAAACTATTCATATAGGTGTACCTACACAGAGTAGAATGCTTGTAATTTTCCCCATATACGGCCGTTTCTGGAAGCCCGATCAAAACTAATCGGACGTCAAGTCACTTGCTATCTCTATCTAATTCGATGTAAAAGCTGAAATAGCGAGTGACTTGACATCTGATTAGTTTAGAACGAACTTTCAGAAACCTGCCGATAGAATACCAAAATACCATAAAATACCCCTATAAAATCGAAAACCCGTATTTCATTGAGGGTTAAAATGCAAACACGCAAAACTGAAAACCGGAAGTGGTAATACAGCCTGCTATAACCGGAACTGACGGCCCCGGGCGACGATCGTATCGCGGATCATCTGTCAAAATATACTTGGTAGGAAGTACAAAATAAAATAAAACTACCTTCAATGTCTTTCGAATCCGAATTTCTGTACCCAAGTTAAATATCTACTTGTTATTAAAACTGTTTACAACCTGAAATAATTTCTTACCAACAATTACAATGATTTTAATTTAATAAAAAAAAAAAAAAAAAAAAAATTGCACGCTATTTGACAGGCCTCTTTACAGCCATTAAGTTTTATACATTGTATTAGGTACCTAATTATTAGTTTAAAACCTATTTATAATAATTATTTTTTTAACTTTGTAGAATGTTTGACGAGCACCTGTTAGTATAATACCATATATTAGCACCATTTTAAAAGTACTAAACAGATGTAAAACTAACCAGTGGCAATAAATAATTTTATTTCTTCTAAACCTAACAACCAAACCTAGGCACTTACCCATATATCCTACCACTTTAAACATTAAACAAGCATATACTTAAGTAATAAATGGACCCGATGACTGACGACATTGTGAGGATCGCGGGTAGTCGGTGGATGGAGAGGGCTCGGAATCGTTCTTCCTGGAAATGTATAGCGGAGGCCTATGTCCAGCCGTGGACTTCTTTGGGCTGATGATGATGATGATGAAGTAATAAATAAACAACATGGTTGTCTGCTCCAATCTTACGCTGATTGCAACCAAAAATACAATGTTTGGACCGTCCTCTGACTACCCTCTTAATTACTTGGTATGTTAACCATTGCTTAGATCTTTAACAAACTTGTTATTTGTGAAGCGTGCCGTTGAATTTTGGCTTCATCATCAGACTAGCTTGCAGTCACCATTTTTAAGTTCAATATATCTCTTAATTAAGTTTACTAAAAGTAAGTTCTAGCATTTCAAGTTCATTATTGTTTTTGGTAATTAAATTATATGTTGTAGTTACTCAATAAATTTTTTGCTTACCTACACATGGTTTAGTTTAGGTAATACATTGTTGTTAGGTGTTAGTAAGTATCACATGGACCCTGCGTAGGGCAGGTATGGCAATATGGAGGCAGGTCGAGGTTTTCCAGAACTGTATAAGAACTAAGTACCTCTTAGTTACTAAGTGATAAACTATACCTAGGTAATATACAATTTTCATACAGGATTTCATAGTTCGCGACTTGCATTAATAATAATAATATAATATTGGTGGACATTCCACACAGCACTATGTCGCCCCAAACTAAGCCAAAGCTTGTAATATGGGAACCAGATAGCTGATATACTACTTATATACTTTTTTTTGTAAATACATACTTATAATATTATAAAACACCCAGACAGAGAACAAATATCTATTATCATCACACAAAATGTTTGTTCTCGGTGGGGATCGAACCCACGGCCTGAGCTGTGAAGGCTGTCATAATGTTAGGAAGGTAAGGGTAAGGTCAACTCAGGTAGAATAGCAAAAAAACTCATGAACATTGTATATTATTATAGGTTGGTGCATATTACATAACCTACCCATTATATTTTTTTTTCTAAAAACACAATCACTTTTGTCATCCACCCTGCCAACACCTATTCAGCCACAATAAAACCCTCCACGTCCAAATTGAACCATAAGCTGCCATAGCCCCATAAAAGTGTTGTCATGGCAATTATCTCATTTTATGTCCTAAGATTTTTTAAACTTAATTAGACGAAGCCGCGACACAATAATTCTTCAATTAATTCCAAATTGCAGTTGTAAAGTTGCGACCAGATTACGAAGACACCCCAACCCTTAGTCCGATGCGCGACTGAATGGGGTGCTGACGATTTGTATTGATTGGGACGGGTCGGCGTTGGCTGGTTACGTTTGGGCACAGAAGTGTAAGGAATTCTGGGAACTCTGTATTGGGGCTGTTGTGGGCTTGTCTCATGTCTAAGGTTAATACCATTTGGAAATTCGAAATGATATACCAGCATAATACCGTATAAATACCGGTCACTTGGATACTATTACTTGTAATGCTTTCTACATTTGTAAAAAAAACCGTTAAATGGAAATCAAAATGGTCCTTATTCGTTCTATCATAAGGATCACTTTGAAACTTCTTATAAACTAGGTCAAGCGCAATCAGGTGCCTTATGCTCACTTCGACAGAGATTATCTCACGTTAGAGATGACGTCATATCTCGTTCGATAACTATTTATCCCCATTCTCACTATCTAACTCCCCAATTTTCTCATACAAAGTTCATGCGAGACGCAAGGTCAACGAGTTATTGAACGAGATATGACGTCATCTCCATCGTGAGATAATCTCGCTCGAAGTGAGCATAAGGCCCCAGTTCGTCGCGACCAAAAACTTGAAGGCAAGAAGCTTAGTAATGAATACAAAAGTTTACAAAATATAGGTGCATACTCAGACAAAATAAAAAAGTAAAGACGGAACTCTGTGAACAGCAAAGTGAGGCCGGCCAAGCTACGCCTTGACGTGTACATACACAATTACACACACGCACGTACAACGTAACTACGCCTTACCTTGTCAGTCTAGCTATCGCGGCTCGTGGGGAGCAACGTTTTGAGAAATTATAAATTTACCAGTAAACATGCCGAATTGTGTTGTGAACGGGTGTAAGAATCAATCTTCAAAATATAAAAAAGCGGGATGGAATCGCATTTCACACGTAAGTAATTTGGAAACCAATAATTTTCAATAAATCAAAATAAAAGTTTGAGGTTATTGCTTGGAACACAAGTGTTGCCAGTATGAAGTGTTTTTGTTTACCCTATTATTTGGTAATAATGTGATACGCAACGTAACGTTACTCGTTTCCTATGATGGTTATCAGTATATTTTAAACCCGTCGAGTGCTTAGAGAACACACGCGTGTTCGCTAAGTCCGTGGGCCCCACGTGTCCGGCGAACACACGGATGTACACAAGATTTCGAGCCCATTGGTTGCTCACTTCTACAGGGTCAAATTACCTTAACGCCCATTGGCTGCACTCATTGTGAAGCTAGGTTCAATACAGAACGAAATACAGACAATACCGAGACCAGAAATTCATACTCACCGAACGAAATTGTCAAACATCGCGTTGATGGCTGATCTGTCGGTCATCTTGACCCACGGCAACGCGATATCTTCCCCGTTTGTGAACTGTTTTTTACGATTATTATTTCTTAAAATAGGTTACATCCGTAAAATTGTGAAAACCGTTAGATTATAATCTATCTCGCGAGATTGTAATCTGTCAAAAAATTGTAAACTCGTAGATTTCGTATGTCCGTTATACAACGTGTTTATTAAGAATTGTAGGGATCCGAAAGCAGGATATTCTACCGGTCATAACGAACAACTTTTGTTCTACGACTTTTAAAATTTCAAAGTTTTTCATTCATGAAATGCCTCTTAAACTTTTATCTAAAATGAATCTAAACGCATCATGAGGCAGCCCTATTTACAGCTTTTGACCTCTAGTTGTTAACCTTAGATAAAATAGGTAACAGAACTGCCACCAATTACCTAGTAATGTGCCTACCTAATAATGATGTTGCTGTTTTTAAAGATCTTGGTATGTAAAAGAAATATTTTCGCGACTGTAATCCCTAGTCACGGTAAACATTCTCTGAGATCTTTGGTACTAATAAATACCTATTCAGTAACTAGGTACCTACGTGGCTACGTACTCAATATTTAATAGAATATTTATTTTTGTTTAATTACTAGATGTCGTAAACCAATGTTTATGATATTCATAGTTCTTTAAATTGTAACATGTTACTTTACCACCATGGTTCATTGACACGACAAAATTATTCAACTGCAATTTTGGGAAGTGTCTAGTCTGTCCTATTTAATCTTTGACTAACCTGTCTGTCATTGGTTGCATTTAAAAACGCATATCCAATCAGGACGGCCGACGGCCGCCGATCAGTGTTACCATTTGTGGCAGATTTCTGCCATTTGGCAGATTTTAAATATTTCAAGAAAAATCTTATTAGTTTGAATTTTTTATGAAATAATATTTATAATTTATTTATTTTTTACCGAACTGGAAACTTCTTATTCTTTTTTACCTTTATTGATTTGGTTTCTAAACAACTTCTATCTCGTTTTAGATAACTGCAAACCGTTACAAACGATCAAAAGATAGTAACTGAATGTAATGTAGGTATTTAATTTATTCCGTAGCCACGAAGGAGATGGTATGAAGTCATATTTTTGGTATTTTTATCGTCAAGCTTGGTAGATTTTGGCAGATTTTTTGGCAGGTGTGTGGTAGAACCGCCACTTTTGAGATGGTCACCCTGTTTGTGTTTACATGCGTTGTTGTACATTGTTTTGTTGAGAAAATGTCATCAAACGTGATAAAATGGTGATTGTTATGTAAAAAGCCGTCGTCAGTCAGTGTGTGTATGAGCAGTGCTTACGAGGTAATGGTTTAGTGTGAAGTTTGAAGCCTGTGTCGTGCGAAATCTCGCAAACTTACCAAAATCCAGTTTTATCCAGTGTTATTATAGCCAGTAAATAATGACAAAATCCATAGGAACCAGTAAAAATATCGTGTCAGGGGATTGGCGGCGTACCTACCTACCTACCGAAAGGTAAGTATTTCAAATTATCTCGTAGGTTAGGGTTATCGTTGTTTTTCTCTTTCCTAGATAGAAGCGCGCGTGCGTGTGACCTTGACACGTACACAGACAGGGCTGTTGCAAATTTCTGAGAAAATATTAATTTTACTTTACTATGGGAATTTCGAAAACGATGTATTCAACCGTTGCACACGTCAAAGTATTCCAGTGCTTGGTCTAAATACACGCTCTTTGTTTCCCTACATAACTTCATCAACACGTTGTATAAGGCAAACCCAACCTAACCGATCCCATAATCAGATAAGTTGTGTTAGATTATATCATGATAGCCGTTTTATTTAGTAATGTTATTTTTGTAATTTTGGGGTAATTTGAATTGGCATGGCAACACCGGCCTCCGCACACATGTTTAGAAAACTGGCCTCACTTTTCTGTTCGTAGAGCTCCGTCTTTACTTTTTTATTTTGTCTGAGGGTGCATAGGAAACAGTTGAGCTATCTGCAGACAGTAGCAAACGATCTAAAGACAGCTCAACTGATCCAAATCAGTGCTAATCAGAAGCATCCCAGCAATAAATTGGGTTATGTAATTCAATAATAGAGTGGACATAGGAATTTCGAAACTTTTTAAATTTAATTTAATGAAATAATTAATTGCAATGTAACTTTGTAAGTTTATTTTGTAAAACAATGTCAAAACGAAGAGTGGTGGAATAGTGTATTGGTTTTTGTATGATAATTTCATACATAAGCATTCAAGATATACGACCGCCCTAGAAATATAATCTTTACGAAAGACTAGTGGTACCTATACGTTTTTTATCAATCGTAATAGTAGTAGTGCCTATATTAAAAATATATATAATTTCTATTTAACACGATTCTAACTGGCATATAAGACAGGAAGTATCCAATAAGTTACTTTTAAGGTAGGTATAATAGTTAAGCACAATTTGATTCCAATAAGATTTCATTCAAAGTCAAAAGGTATTTATTCAATAAAATCACAAGGATCACTTTGAAACGTCTTAAAGCTAGGTGACTCTAGGTGCCAGTTCCACGCGACCAAAGCCTAGAAGAACAGGCAACAAACTTACGGCTTGGTTCCTACCGTTCCATTAGTGATAGACAGGTTTCTGGTGCTAGAATTCTAACTCGTTTCTTCATAATGTTTTCCTTCACCGTTTGAGAGCACTTGCATTGCGTTCATAATTTTTTAGGTATCAAAATCACTGAATGCAATCGTTTTACTATTTCGTACTTTATAACAATTCTTTGTAAACTTGTTTGGACTAAAATTATATTTTTGCCAAATCTTGGATGCTATGCTCCGAAACTTGGTTGTTTCCCATTTTATATATTTCTATTTAATTTTTATACAACTAGCTGATGGAACAAGCAGACGGCCCACCTGAGGTTAAGTGGTAACCATCACCTACAAACAAAGCATTACCTCGTAAGTCATGCAAAAAAGGAACGTGCCCTCCGATGCACTGCCCTGCGTCCATCAACTTGAGGCATACAGATGTTAAGCCTCATGTGCCTGTAATTACACCGGCAACCACACGCTTCAAACCAGAACACAGCAAAGCTGTTTGGCGGCAGCGGCAGCGTGGTGGTAGTACTTTCCCAGACGAGCCCTTTACATAGAACTCTACTACTCTTAACTGAATTCCTATATTTTATATTTACAAAAAATGTTAAAATGCTCGAGCGAAAAGATTTTTGACGGTAGTCAGTCTTTTAAAAAAAAGGTTGCAGTGAGTGTGATTTCAATAAATATTAAATTACACTACAGATCATTTGAAACACAAACATCTATCTTCAAACTATATTATGTCATTCCGGCAGATTTTTCCAATTAACGGATCAGTCGAACAGACTCGAAAAGTCATTTCATGCAAAATTAACATGCCGACCATTTTTTGTCATTAAACGTATGAGCCTTTATTTAACTTTTTTGCCGACGGTCTTTTGAACCGTTTGGTGACAGATAAAACCAAAATAACTTTGCACCTGATAAACAAACATACAAGCAAAAATGAACCTTATTGCTATAGTAACAAAGTACTAAGATGTCTCGTGCTGGAAAAGGTGAGATGGAATAAATTGCGGAGTCATCGTAAAGGTTGAGAAAATTGGAGCGAAAATACTTTATAATAGTTATTTTTTTGCTTTTCGATGGTAGAGTGTGACATTTTGGTTTATAATAAATAACAGCAGATGGTTTACTCTGACATCTTAAAATAACAAAGCTACATAAGGTAGTAAGTATCTATAACTTAGGTTTAATCATGAAAAAAATACCTATTTAACTAAACTGAGTTTAAGAATTTAATATTCAAAAATTGCGTAATTTTGGATTATGGTGCAAAAAAATACCACAATTCTTATTTTAAATCAATTCGTTTAATAAGATTAGAACTTATAAAACGAACTATAATAAATAATTTTAGTTTAAAAAAAATTGATGTCCCTTACAAGTAAATCAACTTGCCTGTGTTACATCTCCAATTGGATTTTTTCAATAGATTTATTAAAGAACTATATTTGGTAAAAATACCTAAGTATCTGGGTATATGCGCCAAATGTTATATTTGGACGTACCTACCTCTGACCCCCCTTAGACATTCGCAAAGAATCTAGAGTTGGTATTAGTAGTAAGAGATTAAGAGCTGATTTCACCATGCTCTGTTAGTTACTAATCAAGGGTTAACAGGCCGTTAAATCTAACCTTAGATGTCAAACGCATACATTTTGACATATTTAACGGCCCTTTAATCCTTTGTTAATCTAACAGAGCATAGTGAAATCAGCTCTTAGTAAGATTAAGGCAGTACCTAGTTAAATACGTAGTCAGTTCATATTTTTTTCCAAATATCATAAATAACACCCTTCGTCTCAGAGATCTTACCTGAGATATTTAAACAACAATGACAACTCATCCATAGAAATCACGTGTCAAAAAAAAATCAATCACAAACCTTTGAGTCCGCGCCGAACTCTAATCAACGTCATTAACCCGCGATAATTGCTGGGCCCTAGAAGCGACAATGGCCCGTTGACAGGGGCGTACTAAGGTTGGTCAATATGGGGCAAAGAAAATGAAAAATATTTATTACAGCAAAACAGTGAAAGTTTACAGTTCTTATATTTAGGTTAGTGATTTACAATACTTAGGTTTAGTTTAGTGTTTTACAATGGTTGGGTTTACTTAGGTTTAGGTTAGATTTAATGAAAGTATTATTAGATTAGGTTTACTCAACATAATTATGAATGAATGATCGTTGTGTTTTGCCGAGTGATAGTTAAGGTTGGTTACCTGTGGTACCCGCACTAGATAAAAATCTGTATCGTGAGTATCCATACGATTACAAAAATGCGGTGAACGGCCTTGGATTCTATTGTTTAATAATTTTGCAGGAGTATATTAAATATAGTAATTAGGTACATAAATGGTAGCAGGGCACAATAACTAAATATTTGAATAGACAGTTAATAAATTAATTAGTAGAAATCAATGATATATAATTATTAAAATATATAATTGAATTTAATATATAGAGGTATAAAAGAGTTTACTAACATAATCATTATCATTAGCATCATACAGCTTGATTGGTGAACATAAGGATCATGAAATCATTAAAATTATAATTATAAGGGGCACTTATTCCCCGTAGCTGGGATGCAAATTGTAAGTGTGGGCTGGTAACAATTTGAAATTGGGCAGGTAGTAGGTACTCATTATACCGAATAACAAAGTAAAATTCATTACAATAATAAAATGTCTTATAAATAGAAAACTTACTAGTACTAGCCCACTAAGGTAAGATTTTTTTGGAATAGTTAAAATAGTTCATATGTTTATTTCAATCCTTTTACCACACTGTTTCAAAAGAAACTGGTGATAAGACATTATGAAGAAGAATTACGAATTGAAAAATATCGACTACTGCTCCAGCGCGATATTGAATGTGTTCACGTCGTAGGCCACCTCATAAGGAGTTGATTACCACAAATTCCAAAACTAAATATTCGATACTTACTGAGTTATTAAGCTGTTACTACTTGCCCCCGTTACAACAAGCCCCCCGCTCCCCTACCTAGTTGTTGATGGCAACTAGGGCGATATAGGAACTGATCTTCATGAAATTTGGTCAGATGATAGATAGATAACTCTTTATTGTTCACCACACAGAAACATAGTACAGGGTTAAAGCATACATTAAAAAACAATTGGCGACCTTATCGCTGTGAGCGATCTCTTCCAGGCAACCTTGATAGGATAGGATGATAGGTTGTACTTGATTTGATAGCGTTTAAACAAGAATTCAATCGTTTAAGGGATTATTAAGGTAAGGGATTACAAAAGCGGGCAAAAAACTACTGTACTTACTTAAACATTCCCCCTTCACTGACAACGTCCACCCAAGTTTCCCGTGTCCAGTGTCATAGTGTCACAAAAAGTATACTTTTGAAACATCATCGTGGTTGATGAAGAAAGCGGTCTTTTGTACGTATTGCGTATCATCGCGGGCCAGGATGTGTGATGTCGGCCCTTTCAAATGACTTTTAGTTAATGATTCTGGATGTAAGGTTAAGGTTTCATTTAGTTAAATGGTAGAATGTGGTGGAATGAGTCGAATATTTTTTAGGGTTTTGGTTATTGAAAAAACAAGCTTATAAATTATTGAAAAAAAAATGGAGTTTGGTTCTTAAGCAGGATGGTATAGGCACCACACAGCATACTACTAAAAAGGATTGCATATAATTTTTAGTTTTAAATATCTTGAGCATTACCGATGACTGTAGGTAGTGTCTCTAAGAAGCTGACAACGTTACCTCTTTTTGGATTGTTGCAATTTAAAGGAGTTGTTCCAGTTTTTTGTGTTGTTATTATTATTCATAAAGCTGGCCTAAGCTGCTTTTGCTACATACTTTCTCAAAAAAATTCGATTTTATCTTATAAAAAGTAATAAAGACAAAAAAGGAATTAAGGAAATTACACACTCATTTGTTTTTTTACAGGTTACATTCCGGCCCGCACTGCGCATCTTACAAAGAAGTTCACGCACCTCGCGATTCGTAAAAGGAACACCACGTGACATTACAAATCGTAACCGTTTACCCGCCACCCACATGGGCGGAGTGCTATTTATTCTGTGCCCAAATTAACCGTCTCGGACATACGGACGTCGATGTCAACTTGTCACTCCTGTCATTCCGTCACGCTTAAAAGCTCCCACCGGGACTTTAACCCGGTGTTGGGTGACGGGCTTGCAACGCCCTGTTTGTCTTTCATAATTTTGGCATTCGATTCTGTCTAATTGGTGTCAAATAAACATGTCACCAAGCAGTGAAACTGTGCTTTAATGTCGATTTAAAGATTCTTAAAATAAATCTTCATTTTAAGAAGTTTAAGTTGGGCTCAAAAACCTAACCTTAATAGGTACGCCTTCAGCTAGCTTCAGATTGTGGGGTGAAAATTCTTTGAGAGTCAATAGAAAACTTTTACAGATTTGGCCGTAGAACAAAGCTCGTTCTCGAGTGCAAATTGGTCTGAAAATTAAAACGAAAAATTACGCTTTGGGGAAAACCAATGCGATAAACCGCTGCTTTTACAATAAACAGATCGAACTAACACAAAAATTCGCGCAACTAAATATAAAAATATACAAAACAGAACATACTGAGGGTTAAAGCAACTAAAAGGTAAAGTTACAAAATAAAATAAAATAAAAAACATGATTATCCATGTCTTTCTTGTTAGTTAGGTAGACCAAGCTAAAAGGATGGTATAAGATGCTAGGTAAGCCTATCTAGCTACTTACTAAACGGCTAAAATTGACGCCAAGAAGTAGATAGACTAAACTTCAATAATATATTATATTACATTGTAAAAGGATCATACAAAAGAACGGTAGGAACCCAAGCCTTAAGTTTGTTGCCTGTTCTTCTAGGCTTTGGTCGCGTGGAACTGGCACCTTAGAGTCACCTAGCTTTAAGACGTTTCAAAGTGATCCTTGTAATTTTATTGAATAAATGAAAATGAAAATGAAAAATGTTTATTGGCAATAATAAAATCAACAGTAAAGTGTGAGGCTCTGTCTCCTGGAATAGCGTTAGCTGTGGCCCAAGAAACAGTACTCTCCCGAATAAATAAATAAATAATAAATACCTTTTGACTTTGACTTAGATTCTCAAAGTAACCCATCTACAAACTTCTTTACATTTGATTGTCATAGCATAGACAAAGGCACGATGCGTTCATATTTAAATGATAGTTTTATAATTTTATCCATCACACCATAAACATATTCCAATCACGCGGCGGCCTATCCGTCACCGTTGCCCAGTGGGATTAAAAAGTAAAAATTAAAAAGTATAAAAGCACAAAGGTTGCGCCGGCGCCCGCGCCCCGCTGGCGAACTGCTCTTTAAACGCCCTCCCCGCTGGCATGGATGGACAGCTTTAGCTACAGGATGCTCACTGCAGTGTATCTAGTAGACATCTATCTTTTTATCGCTATTTCATGTGCACGAGCGGTAAGGTCAATGTGTAGTCATGGCGGGACGGCGACTGGGTCAGGCGTAAAAATAGACACATACGTATGTATCTGTGAGTCAGGGATACAAATATTCAGGATTATTGTACATTTTTAAATTATCCAGTTATTACTTAAGTTATATACCAGAGTGGCTAATCGCGACTTGAAATTTTTGCAGAAAACCTACAGAATTTCTGTAAAACTAAAAAAAACACATACGTATATGACAAGAAAATTGACCCGAAAATACGTGTTTCAGTGATTTGAAATTTCTACACCGTGGCTGACTCAGTCTTTTGCACAGAGTGAGAGTAAATATTATAGGTACAATCTTGATGTATTTATTCAGCTTAAAAGCTAATTTGTAATTTTGTAGAGCATCCTGTATCAAACCGATTATGTAGAGCCATTCGTATCCTATCCCGTGATCTTGTATTTTGGCTCGCCGTTTTTGTCACTGATGAAGAAATACTATTGTTAGGCACGGCATCGATTTGTTACAGGTGACACAAAGCCCAAGTTATTGGATAATCGATTCAAATAATCGACCCGTAATCGATTAACTTTGGATGTCGGTGCCTTTGTGTTTTTGGATAAAGGACTGTTTGGATTGTCCATTTTGTGATAGTTGGACGAAAATGTCCCGGATTTTATGAGTTATAGGATTAAACCCATGCCTGAGGGATGTTTTTTTATACCTACTTGTTTTTTGCTAGAAGCAACATATTTAAAACCAAGACTATTTTGTATTCGATTTTGAACCAATTATATAATTAAAAAATATTATCTATTAATCTTTTGTGTCACAGAAAAGAAATTAGTAATTTTCTTAAACGACGTCCGGAAATGGTTTGAAAAACAAAGCACTCGGTTGACCACGCCTGCTGAAGTTTAAGCGCGTACGCATACTGTTCCCACGTTGGTGTAGGGTGACACAACTTTCATATTTTATAGGATATTCTCAGAAACAGTGAAAAGTTTGGGGTATTATCTTATTCAAATCAAATTTTTAAATCACATTAGCTAATTATTAAAAAATAAAGTTTTTTTGGAATAAATTCAAAACTATGGCGAAATCAATTCTGGTCTCAACTCTTGAAAGTTTAACGTCTAGAATCATGCTTGGGCATCGGAATAATTTTCCTGGACTAAATACAAGAAAATACAAATGGATCGTATTCATTAAGCTAGCCGTCGATTTCAAATTACAAAACTAAAATCGCGACGTCACGGTTACTTTGTGTCTTTCTTGAGTCGCGTCTTAAATTTCAAGATATTTATTATTATGTTGGTGAAGAATACTTACCTCTAAAAATAAAGGAATCGATTGACCAACTTTTATATCGTTTTATATCCTAATAATTTTATAAACGCGAAAGTTTGTAAGTACTTATGGATGGATGGATGTTTGTTACTCTTTCACGTAAAAACTACTGAATGGATTTTAATGAAACTTTACAATAACAGAGTTTATACATCAGAATAACACATAGGCTACAATTTATAAAGATATTGTGTGACTAATCCTGCGCAGACGAAGTCGCGGGCACCAGCTTGTAGTTTAATATATCTGTATAATATGTAATAGCTTTAGTTTATGACTATTATAAACTAGTAGTTCGCCCCGAACTGAGATCTCGTGATGCGACCCGACGAACGCACCAAAACTTTGAGTAGGTGGTAGTCAGAGGCAAGTCCAAACTTTATGTTTGGACTTTTTTCTGACTACCGCCTACTAACTTGGTACGGAAACCAAGTTTCAACTCTATTGGCCTATTTATTGAAGAGTTCCGTTGAACAGACCTTGGCTCCATCATCAGACCTGGTCGTTGTCACCATTTTATGAGAACTGAGTACCTCCTTAACTTATTTCAAGAAAAAAAAATAAGAAAAAGCAAAGGAACTGGCCGACCAGTAGAAAAACCTTGATGCCAACGAAACTCTTAGAGATGGGAGCTCTTGGATCGCTGGTTTTCTTAATTTAACTTTTTTGTTGTATCTCAAAAATCGAGCGTCCCAAAAAAAAAGTAAAAATTGTTTTGGAATGTCCAAACAAAGCCCTTTCATATGACATGTAACTTGATTTTTTTATGTAACTTTTTTTATTTTTGCCCTCTTAAAAAACTCCATATCTCAAAAACCCTTCATCCGTTTTTACTCATAAACTTACCAGTAAATTTCTCAAGTACAAGCTATCGACATATCAAATTTCATGCAGATCGGATCAACGGTTCTAAAGTTATCGCCAGACAAACATACATACATACATACATACATACATACATACATAAAATGCCAAATCGCCCAAGTTGAAACTAAGATCTTCGTTCGCTTCGCTCACTCGATCAATAATGAAATGCCGCAAAAACCAGCTCAAAAAAAATATAAACTGTTAGTACTTACACGAAAATTATTTAGGAAAAATAATAACTGAAATCTTAGCCACCCTAGCAGGGAGCCGGTATAAAGCGATGGGCGTCTCGGAGACTCCTCTCGATTATTGAACCTCGTCGGATGTTATTTAACAGCTTTGACATTAGCACGACAGACCGCATTTTATAACACGAAACTAACAATAAATTTATAATCAAAGATTATCAAGATAAACTTTGCACGATATAATCTGCTCCTTTCCAACAATAAGACCAATTAATTAAACTGACACTGAAACAGCTTCACGACTTTGATCCCCAGGCACGGTAGATATCCCCTCAAATCTCTTAATGCCAAGTACTAACTCCAGATTCTTTGAGGACGTCTAAGAGGGGTAGTCAGAGGTAAGTCCAAACATTACATTTGGCACATACCCACATTTTGCAGTAGTTGGTATTCCATACGTAACAGGTTGCAGGCCATCGCCGCTGTTAAAATACTAACTGGTTTCCTCACGATGTTTTCCTTCACCGTTTAAGAGCACTGGCATTGCGCACATAAATTTTTCGATAGGAAAAATCCATTGGTGCACGACCGGATTCGAACCTAAGACCTTACGATCGGAAGGCGGGGTCACTCCCACTAGGCCACCGGTGTACCAATAAATTAATAATAACATAAATAATAAATTTAAAAAATGCATCGCTTACGGCTTTAATCCTCAGACAGAACGGTACGAACCAAGCCGTGAGTTTGTTGCCTGTACCTCTACTTCTAGGCTTGGTCGCGTGTAAAGGGCACCTAGATTCACCTAATTTAAAGACGTTTCAAAAGTGATCCTTGTGATTGAACTGAATAAATACCCGTTGACTTTGAACTTTGAAGACAATAAAGATCTCGATGGATTCTTCTTAGGGAGGCAGGTCTTAATATTATTTTTGATATTCATGCAACATAATTTCTGTCTATTGAATATTGCACTATTTATATAAAATACAATCATACAATCATAATAATTAAAAAACCGGCCAAGTGCGAGCCGGACTCGCGCACGAAGGATTCTGTACCATTATCTATAAGTTTAAAATTATTTTGATTATAAAATGTGTTGTAACTAAAAATTTATGCTTTTCGCTATTTTTCCTTTAACTGTGCTATAATACGTTGCTTCGTACCAAATTTCAAGATTCTGAGTTCACGGGAAGTACCCTGTAGGTTTTGATTCCCTTGCGAGTGTCGAAAATTTGTAGCATAAATGGCTGTATCTTTTGATTGCGTTGGCTTAGAAGTTAGATTTTTTCACAGCTCCAAGGGACAGTAGACCTGAGTATTTGATATGAATTTCAGCTTGATACCTAAACGCGTTCCTGAGAAAAAGGGCCTAGACACATAGACAGACGGACAACAAAGTGATGCTTTATGGGTTACGTTTTTTCCTTTTGAGGTACGGAACCCTAAAAATATTTGAATATTAAAATAGGCATACTCGGACGTAAAATATTGATTCTTCCTATACATTGTTATCAAGTGCCGCTATATCGGGATGGGTTGTCGTGCGGTTTGCATTACCCTATAGCAAATGGAAGAGACATCAAGCGCTATTGCTATTGTTATTCTGAAAGAAATAATGAAAAACTTATTCAAACCAACATCCTTAGGTCTTACAGCTCAGTTGATTGGAGCTCTGCCTTCTGCGCTGTAGGCCGTGGGTTTGACCCCCACCGAGACAAACATTTGATGAACGTATATGTATGGTTGGGTATGTAAAAAAAAGTTTATAAGTATTATCATCAGCAATTTGGTTCCCAACAACAAAGAAAGAAAAAAAGAAAGAAAAAGCGTTTATTGCCTTAAACCTTATATAAATTAACATTAATAGCATATCATATATCTTCAAATTTAAACAGTTCAATGGGGCAATACTTGGGGGTATACTTATCAAGCTTTGCTTAGTTTAGGATTGAATGATGCTGTGTAGAATGCATTACAATATAAAACATTTTTTTAAATGTTTTTCTCTATTTTTTAAACGAGATGTTCTAAATAGTTTTTTGTCAACTTTTAATGACATCTTTTGGTTAACGGCTTGTGGATAGGTGGCTTTATGCGATTGACCACTCGTCTACCATTGCTGTTGCTAATTACGTAATACACCAGTGAGACATCACAGCCGCTTCCAGCACCAGCATATTCCGTGTACAAGTGCGGAGCGCGCATATTTATTTATTTTTACCGAAATAGAATTTGAACGGTCGTCGAGTGCGTCCGTTTTATAGAACGCTGTGAGCAATTTCAGTGGAATCTCGCGCGTGGTTTATGTCTTAATGTAGTCGTTGGTTACACGCGTGTAGCTTTTACTGAAAACATGTTCTTCGTAGTGCGGAGGGACGGGTGACTAATTGATTGATTTTGTTTTACAGATTGCAATAGCCTACGTACTCGTATTTTCGACCGCCCTCACAGCTCAGTTGCATGTGTGTTTTTTTTATACTCCATGCTCATAGTTGGTATTCTACCTCTAACTGCGGCGTTTGTTATGGGTTTGCAAACTGTCACGTATGAAATTACTGCAAAACGTGGGTACGTGCCAAATTACTACTTGGACATACCTCTTTTTATTTATTTATTTTTTATTACAACTAGCTGATGGAACAAGCAGATGGCCCACCTGATGTTAAGTGGTAACCATCATAACGACTAATGTCGAATTCTTTCGTGATAATTCCCCTAGTTGATCTCAATCTTCAGGTATAAAATACCGTAGAGACGACGAAGTTTATTATTCAGATTAAGCGGAAAAGCGAATTTTCCTTGGAAAAATTAAATATTTATTTTTCTTTTCTTTTTAAAACCTGTTCCTTGAATATAATTAGCCTTTCTATTTGGTAGTTTTATGAGTTAGATGAGTTGGATTAATTTATATCACTTGATCTGCAAATATCATTCCTGATTCCTTCTGGCGCAGTAGGTACTTGGATGACCAAACCAGCTACGTCACCAAGCTTGAGTATCCGAATTCTGAGTTTAGTTCTTCAATTAAATAAAATTGATTTAGCAGCTCATTAGTCTAGGTGTATAATTATGTTTTAAAAGTATTTAACACTAGCTGGTGCCCGCGACTTCGTCTGCGCAGGATTAGTATTTCGAGTAGCTTATACGTAGCGTGGCGTAGTACGTAAGAGTAGTAGAGCTCTTTGTGAAGGGCTCGTCCGGGGAAGTACTACCACCACGCCTTTTTCTGCCGCCAAGCAGCGTTGCTGCGTTTCGGTTTGAAGAGTGTGGTTGCCGGTGTAATTACAGGCACATGAGGCTTAACATCTGTATGCCTCAAGTTGATGAACGCAGGGCAGTGCATCGTAGGGCACGTTCCTATCGTGCGTGACTTACGAGGCAATGCTTTGTTATAGGTGATGGTTACCACTTAACATCAGGTGGGCCATCTGCTTGTTCCATTAGCTCATGGTATAAAAAAAAAAAAAAAAAAGTGTAACTCTAGCGGTTTTGGCAGCGCACGTCAGAATAGCTCGCAGATGGTAGATTTTTTCCTACACTTATCGTCATATTTTGGACAATTCATGCAATATCTTTTTAAAATGTAGCCTATGTTTAATTCTGATGTATATGCTATATTTATGTAAAGTTTCATTAAAATCCATTCTGTAGTTTTTACGTGAAAAATCCATCCATCCATACTCACAAACTTTCACGTTTATAATATTAGTAGGATTAGTAGGATATAATAAAAAATAGAAGCACAAAAAACTTGTCTAATACCTAAAATGATGAAGTAGCTACTAATTTTTTTTAAGCATATCTGAGCCTTCGGCCTCCCACTAGGATTCCCTGTATCGTGAGGTCTAGTCCCCTCTTTTATATAATCCCATCCCCTCGATTATAAATAAAATGTTATGAAGTGTTTTAATTTAATAATGTATTACTAGTATTAGCAATAGTTTTAAGAGTGAATGTATATGAAGATAGACCGTTTTTTGTAAAATATAGAAAAAGAAAAAAAAAACAGAAAACTTAACTCAGACTTCGGGTACAGTACTTTCGTAATATCTCAGTTATATTCATAAATTAAATAAATAGAGTTACGTTCGTCACAGTATCTGGGTCGCAGTAAGTCAACTTCATACGCCGAGCAACAGAGCCATAAAGCTCTTCGCGCCGTACATCTAGCCGAATTAGCCGACTGTAAATCCATCGAAAGCTTTTAAGCTGCATCTGCACTGACGCGGTTATTACTAACGAATTACTTTAAAATCCTTTCACCACACTTTTTGAAAAGAAACTAGTGACACGACAAGAAGAAGGCTACTGAAATTGAAAAATCTAAATATTCGTCAGTGATTTTTGTAATTCCTAAGCACTCCTAGACATCCTCTGTCTTGATACTTCTTGATTTTGTATTAAAATAGGCATATTTAGGCATATATTCAAGAAAAAAAATATTCTAATAATAATTGTTGGAAGAAAATTTACTTAACTGCGTAAACTAGTGGCTTACAATGGTCACAAGAACTACTCTTTTAAAATACAATTATAGATATTTTAATTCCAAAATTAAAATGTGTGTATATTATTTTATAGAAAGCTCAGTATCTTGCTATTGTTAAAAAAAAAATGTTACTGTGCATTAACAACAAGACACTTTTACGACCGGCACGACAAAAAGTCGTGTCAATAGTTTCTTTCGAAACAGTGTGGTGAAAGGAGTGCTCAAAGAGGCTGCTTTCAAGCACTTGACACATGGTTTAGAACTTTTAGGTTCAACGACATGCCAGTTTCCGCGGTGTTTTCCTACACCGTTTAAGAGTACTGGCACTTTGGACATACATTTTTGAACAGAATAACTTATTGGTACACGACTTTTTTTTGACCTTAAGACCACGACCATACAATCGGAAGGCAGGGCCGCTACTACTAGACCACCAGTGCTCTTTAAAGAGGTTCCGTCGGTTTAAACGTGGCTGAATGGTTCACGGAAGTTAGTCTACTGGATAGTTAAAAGATTGATCTATGAAAACATTTGTACTACTCTTAATATTGTTTTTACAAGGTTCTATTTTAGGTAAGAGCACCGGTGGTCTAGTGGGAGTGATACTGTCTTCTTAACGTAGGGTCATGGGAATTCAGTTGTGCACCTATGGCTTTTTCTTTTTTATTAACCTAAAGAAATAAACGTTGAATGAGGTGGGAAAAACAAATACAAATAATACATATAACAAAAAAAATGAAAACTAATGGAATAATCACTGTCATTTGTGGTGCAAATGACAGTGATTGTAATGTACTGTAAATGTAAGAGTGAGTGATGATAATGTACACCCCGATAATTGAAACCAGTGGACACGGATTAAATGGGTGTACATTATCATGCTGTGCAATAACATGCTGTACATTATTTGGCGGTACATTATTGGCTCCTGACCCGAGACTACCGTACCGAAGGGACGAACGTCAAATGTTTGACAGGAAAGTTGGTAGAACAGTTTATATGGGAAAATGAAATTACGGTTTTTACTATCTTCCTCGTAACTTTTCCATATTTTCTCACCGTTTAAACCTTCCCTGAACTTCGACAAACATTTCAAAACCAAAATCAGCTAAATCGGTCCAGCCGTTCTCGAGTTTTAGCGAGACAAACGAACAGCGATTCATTTTTATATACCTATATTAGAGATAGAGATAAGATTTAGGTATATTGGTAGAGATTCCACACAGCGCCTTCTAGTATTAGCCAATAAATACCAAACGATCTGAGGGAATGCGCACCGTGCCTGGAAATTACGGTCATGACCCAGGTCATCTTTTTAGGTCAAACCAGTTATTAACCTTACAAGGCACTTCTTCTGTTATTATGACCTACTATAACAAATTGTCATCGCTTGTCACACGACAGACCATTGTTTCATTTGCATGGAAACATAATCGTTCAAATCATGCAAATTTCCTTATCTAATTTTACTGTGACTCTGCATTTATTTTTAATCAAAATAGTCCTTATTTCGATAGTGTTATGACTTAAAGGATTGTTATAAGGAGGTAAATTTAATCTGGTTTTCTAAATATGATGACCTCTACTGGTCTGCAAAATTGTCATTGAGGCTATTATGCAGATTTTAATTGCTTCAAATTGATATTATTGTTGTGGCTACAAGGAAGCCGATTTGCATGAAATAACTATTTTAATTATTGAAAATTGTTTGTTTTTCTTCTTTCATGTTTTTTCGGGTACATTGTGATCATTTCTTTTATATCATCAGCTGTAACATAATACCCCTATAACCCCGGATTCAACAGATCATTGCGAACAACTATTGTTATAAGACTTTTGAACTTTGAAACATTGAAGTTTTTAATTCATGAATTGCCTCTTATACTTTCCTCCAAAATGAAAGTAACACAATATGATGCAGCTATTTACGGCTGTTTTTTTTAACCTTTAATTGTGAACTGTAGATAAAATAGGTAACAGAACTGCCACCAATTAGTAAACGCAAACAGTGTTTGTACCAAGGTCACGTAGGTACACATCAGGGCTGTTGCAAATTTTTGAGACAATATTAATTTTTCTTTTGTATAGGAATTTCGAAAACGAATTATTTAAATTTTGCACACGTCAAAGTATTCCAGTGCTTGGTCTGATCTCTCGGTCTTTGGCCTTGTAGGGGTAATATGTTTCATACTTAAAAAAAATAACATAAACAACTTTTATAAATAAAAAATAATTTAAAAGAAATAACTAATCATTTTCATCTCAAGGTCTGTCCTCAGGTGTAAAAAATGCACCCTAATTTTTCATAAAATCCATTTGATATTTAATCATCCACGGGACACTGTCACCTCCCAAACGCAGAGCAAAATAACGATGCCCGGAGTCAATTTAATTTAGCTCCCAGACGAAAAAAGAGGACCAAAACTCATAAGCGGCTGTCCCCGCCTATGTTCCAAGGATTCTATAAATCCAACGTTCAATTATTAACTTTTTTCGGTACCCTTCTCTGGTCGTCATATAAATGAAATTTGCCATTGGCTATGTCCGCGACAACGCTTTTGGTCTTGTTGGGTTCCAAGAAGTTTATGGGAACGGAACGTCGCGTCAAGGTTGAACTGTCATGGTTCATTTGTTTTTGAAATGATAATGACTAGGTTTTTTTCAGACTGAATAAAGTATTTTTTCTGGGTTGGCTGTCAAATCACACGTAATTTCTGTTGAATTTTGTCCTGTCTCAAATTAATAAGAGCTGTATTATGTAAGTACTTATATGTAAGCTATTTTTACATGTCAGTCACAAAGGCTCAGCTAATCTTTTAAACTTGTGTTTTCTATTTATAGCTCCATAACTTGTTAACAGATTTGCTAAAACGGAACGTCACCGGATACAACGTCACGTCGGTGTGAGATGTTTTTGAAATTCGAACGTCTCGCAATTACTGTTTACAATGGCGGGCACGCGCGTTGGCGCCAAAACTGGTGTCGCCATCCCGGTGGCAAAGTGACAATGTTGCCAGCTCTCAAAATAGACGTACTTACGATACATGAGCGGATGTTAAAAGATGTTTGTTTGATAGTTTTTGAGTGATTATGTAATACCTTATTTCACTATCTACCTACTTGGAATCTATGACGTGAGAGAGATCAAATATAATAAAGGTAACACTATCTCTACAGCTTTACTTCCAGTCTTAATTATCTTATTTTATTTTATTGCTAATAAAACAAATCATACGCTGACATGCTAGTGTAAGTAGTACTATGTTGTCGACTTGTAGAGCATTAATTAAAAAAAAGAGGAAAGAACGTACGTACAACTGACCATTTGTTGGGTGCGACAAGGTTTTTTGTCTCCTGGCTGTATGCTGAAAAATGCAAAGCCCCTGTTGCCAAGAACAATGTTGCCAACATTGAAAATAAATATTCCACAGGATGCTGTGAGATTTCTGCGTGACTGCAGGTAAAATACGGCTCGAATAGTTATTGTTTATCTCCCAGTTTTAGTTACTTCCTCAGAACTTCAGATTCCGTTGGGCAGTGAAACTTAATTCTTATGCATTGGTTGTTGTACCATTCATAAATAGAGGAAAACAGCTTGAAATATAATTATTTTCACATTTAGTAAAAACTCTTAAAAATCACAGCCAGCTAGCGTCTTCGACTTCCGATTGGCATTGATTTGGCTTGGTTGAGATATCTCATAGATTGTTTGCAACGGTCTGTAGATAGCAACTGTTTCATGTCAATTGTGATTTGTGTATTTTGTAAAAAAAATAATTAAATTTTCTTGGTAAATCAATGAACATTTACTTGCTATTTCATATGTATATTTTATCATTCTATTATGATCTAAAACAGGTATAAAAATCTATTTTTTTTTGGTTTTAATCAAAACATATATATTTAAATAATTAAACATTCTATTTTTTTAAATATCGTGCTACTTTCATTATCTTCCTTTATTTCTGTTCATTATGTCATCAAGTTAAACCCCAAAAAGGGGCTTTGACAGTTGTGTTTTGAAATAACAAAAAGAAACTACCAAGATTATTGTTTTTCCTGTGTCAAAGCAATTATTTGGTCAAGTATTTTGACAAATTAAATATAATTAGTGACACAGTAAAATAAACAGAGACTAAACTACAGCAAGATGTTGCGCAATCAATCAGCAAATATTATATACTAGTGGTTCGCTTCGAATTGAGATCTCATTATGTCACATTGATACCAAACACAATATTTTGCCTCTGACAAGGTAGGTATACTTGGTTACCCCTACTTACTCGGGGTAACCAAGTTTAAGCTCAATTGGGTTATTTGTTGAAGAGTTCCATTGAACAACGCAAATTTTGGCAATTCTATCTCTTATTAGAAACTTTACGTGCTGCATGTACCTAAAACTCTTTTAATTTCAAGTATTAGAGGTTAAGGTTGTGCTTTGTATGTCCGTCAGCCATTTTAGTTTTTATAATTAGTGATAAATCATCATCAGCTTGAAAAAGTCTGTTGCTAGACATAGGCTTCTATTAAGTTTCGAAGAACGAGTATGAGTTTGTACCATCCACATCCATCCACGCATATCGTCAGTCCATCGGGTGGGAAGGATCAGATAGATAAATAAAGAATTAAACATCAGTGAAGTTGAAAGCGAGACCATGCAATATTTTTTTATATAACTTGCTGATGGAACAAGCAGATGGCCCACCTGATGTTAAGTGGTAACCATCACCTATAAAAAAAGCATTGCCTCGTAAGTCACGCACGATAGGAACGTGCCCTACGATGAACTGCCCTGCGTCCATCAACTTGAGGCATACAGGCATACAAAACGGCGTGGTGGTAGCGTGGTGGTCATTCCACACAGCACCCCAACTAAACAAAGCGTGTTAATAAAAAAAACGGAAACAGCTTCACGACTTGATCCCCAGGCACGGTAGATATCCTCTCAGATCTCTTAGTACCAAGTAAAAACTCCAGATTCTTTGAGGACATCTAAGGGAGAAATGAATACCTGCTTATAATATTTAATAACACCAAAACTTGTATTTCTGGAAACGCAACACTATGGCATCGTTATGCGTCGCATCTTCGTCCTACAGCGCTATTAAGTAATAAAAGTTATAGCTTAATTACGGAGCTCTGATTACTCGCCGGTAGAATTTGCATATAATGAATGTGTCAACGATAATTGTATTCTAATTCATTACCTCAATTTGGACAGTTGAGGCAAGAGGGACGATGTTTTTGTGTCTGATCTGCTGAACTCGCTGGAACTATAGAGATTACTGGTGGTCTAGTGGTAGCGGCCCCGCCGTCATGGGTTCAAAACCAGTCGGGCACCAATGAGTTTTAAAAAATAAATAAAGAACCAACACACAAGAAAAGATAAATAAAAGTCATTACGCTATTAAACTGTTAGGCCAATTAGGTCTCTGGCTCAGTATTTGCAACACTGGTATCCTGCCAGGTCCTAGAACAGGTAACGGCACAGACACAATAAAATAATAATAAAAATAAAAACATAAAAAACACAAAGAACTTTCTCTCAAACGGTGAAGGAAAACATCTTGAGAAACATGTCGTTGAACCTAACAAGTTCTAAAACATATGTCAAATGCTCGAAAGTGGCCTCTTTGAAGCGCTCTTTAAATCCTTTCGCCACACTGTTTCGAAAGAATTTAGTGACACGGCAAGAAGTACTGTTTGAGCTGCAGATAGCATCAGGTCGAGACTGTAAAACATGTCCTTACGCGCGCAAGAGTAGTCGAGCTCTATGTGAAGGGCTCGTCCGGGGAAGTACTACCACCATACCTATTTCTGCCGCCAAGCAGCTTTGCTGTGTTTCGGTTTGAAAGGTATGGTTACCGGTGAAATTACAATCCCATGAGGTTTAACATCTGTCTGCCTCAAGTTGATGGACGCATGGCAGCGCATCGTAGGGCACGTTCGTGGAAGACTTACGAGGCAATGCTTTGCTATAGGTCATTGTTACCACTGAACATAAGGAGGGCAAGTAGTACAAAAAAATATGATTTTGTGTCACCCATACACACACCCATACGTACAGTCGTACAACGCATTACTTGCAAGTGAACGTGCATTTGCAGTTGTTTTAGGCCTAGGTTACCGCTAAATGTCACTGAAAGGAACCAATCGCAGTCTAAGGTTTCAAAATAAATTTCCTGGTACAACTTAAGACGCTTGTACATTTCAAATTTTTTGAAGATATCAGGTTGACTGTTAACTTTTGAGGGTAGGTGCACTAGCGTGACTAACGAGGAAATGTTTTGTTAAGGTGATGGTTACCACTTAACATCTGGTAGGGCATCACTTTTTCCATAGCACGTAGTATAAAAAAAATTGTATTTGAGTTACCTACAACACAATACTTGCAAGTGTGTGATGATGGCAATTATTATAACCCCAAGTGACCGCTCAATATAAGGTGAGCCGTCCACTTATTTCGTCAGGTTTTCACATGAAAAGAATCCTCATTACCACTCAACCAGTGTACATACAAACAGTGTACATCGCAACCGACACAAGCAACAAATTACATGACGTTTCCCGCGGCTCGCTAATTGTTATATGAGATCCGCCATTGTTGTCTTATCTAGATCCTCGGTGACGTTTTAAGTTCCGTGTTTGTGTTTAGGGTTCTGTATTCAAATGGGGCCCAGCCGTTCATTTGTTACTGACGGAAAGCTGTACCATTTTACTCGTCGTGACGTTTTAGGGCTTGTCCGGGGAAGTACTACCACCACGCCTTTTCAGCCGCAAGCAGCATTGCTGTGTTTCGGTTTGAAGAGTGTGGTTGCCGGTGTAGTTACAGGCATGTGCCTGCCTCATGTGAGGCTTAACATCTGTATGCCTCAAGTTGATGGACGCAGGGAAGTGCATCGTAGAGCCCGTTCTTATTGTGTGTGACTTGCGAGGCAATGCTTTGTTATTGGTGATTGTTACCACTAAACATCAGGTGGGCCATCTGCTAGTTGTATAAAAAAAATCGTATAGAATGTCACATATAAAGATACCAGTAGGTACACATTTTTGGTAGTATGTAGTTGAAAATTATATATGAAAAGTATAGTGGTAAAACAACAAAATAGGAATAATAAAAAAGGTTTAGTGTGTGAAGAGGTGTGTATGTGTATTTGTGCGTGATTGTGTGGATCTCCGATAAATAACACACTATCATTTTCCACGAGAACCCATTGTGTGTGTGGCGGTGAGGATGGGAGAAAATGAATGAATGAATGAAAAATACTTTATTGTACACCAAACTGAACAAAAAAAACACTTAAAAATATAAAATGAAGTAGTACAATGGGCGGTCTTATCGCTGAAAGCGATCTCTTCCAGACAACCTTTGGATGGAGAGGATTGTTAAAGTATGGAAGTGTGTATGGTTGAAACAATGGCAATACACCAACATAATTACTAGTAGTTCGCCCCGAACTGAGATCTCGTGATGCGATCCGACGAACGCATCACTTTGAGTAGGTGGTAGTCAGAGGCAAGTCCAATCATTATGTTTGGACTTTTTTCTGACTACCGCCTACTAACTTAGTATGGTAACCAAGTTTCAACTCTATTGGCCTATTTATTGAAGAGTTCCGTTGAACAGACCTTGGCTCCATCATCAGACCAGGTGTCTATTACCATTTTATGAGAACTGAGTACCTTCTTAATATATTTCAAGAAAAAAAAATAAGAAAAAGCAAACTAACTGGGCGACCAGTAGAAAAACCTTGATGTCAACGAAATTTCAAGAGATGGGAGCTCTTGGATCGTTGGTTATGTTAATTTAACTTTTTTGTTGTATCTCAAAAACCAAGCGTCCCAGAAAAAAAGTAAAAATTGTTTTGGAATGTCCAAACAAAGCCCTTTCATATGACATATAACTTGATTTTTTTATGTAACTTTTTTTATTTTTGCCCTCTTAAAAAACCCCATATCTTAGTAACCCTTCATCCGATTTTACTCAAATACTTACCAGTAAATTTCTCAAGTACAATCTATCGACTTATCAAATTTCATGCAGATCGGATCGACGGTTCGAAAGTTATGGCCAGACAAACATACATACATACATACATACATACATACATACATACATACATACATACATACACTAGTAGTTCGCCCCGAACTGAGATCTCGTGATGCGACCCGACGAACGCATCAAAACTTTGAGTAGGTAGTAGTCAGAGGCAAGTCCAAACATTATCTTTGTACTTTTTTCTGACTACCGCCTACTAACTTGGTACGGTAACCAAGTTTCAACTCTATTGGCCTATTTATTGAAGAGTTCCGTTGAACAGACCTTGGCTCCATCATCAGACCTGGTCGTCGTCACCATTTTATGAAAACTGAGTACCTCCTTAATTTATTTCAAGAAAAAAAAATAAGAAAAAGCAAAGGAACTGGCCGACCAGTAGAAAAACCTTGATGCCAACGAAACTCTTAGAGATGGGAGCTCTTGGATCGCTGGTTATCTTAATTTAACTTTTATTATTTTATCTCAAAAACCGAGCGTCCAAAAAAAAAAGTAAAAATTGTTTTGGGATGTCCAAACAAAGCCCTTTCATATGGCATGTAACTTGATTTTTTTATGTAACTTTTTTTATTTTTGCCCCCTCAAAAAACCCCATATCTCAAAAACCCTTCATCCGATTTTACTCATATACTTACCAGTAAATTTCTCAAGTACAAGCTATCGACATATCAAATTTCATGCAGATCGGATCAACGGTTCTAAAGTTATCGCCAGACAAACATACATACATACATACATACATACATACATAAAATGCCAAATCGCCCAAGTTGAAACTAAGATCTTTGTTCGCTTCGCTCACTCGATCAATAAAATGCCAAATCGCCCAAGTTGAAACTAAGATCTTCGTTCGCTTCGCTCACTCGATCAATTAATATGCTCTAAATCTTAAACTAAGATTCTAGCATAAAAATATTATCAATTTATACTATTCTCTACCACGCTAAATAATAAAATGCCAAAACAAAAATGTGTCGAAATGTTGTTTTGTTGAAATGTGGTGTGGTGGCAAGAAACCCTCAGCACACGAATCCGACTCGTACTTGAACAATTTTTTTATAGTTCTGGTACCTATATACAAGGTGTTCCATAAGTTGTGTATATAAACTTCAGGGGGCTAAAGTACCCATCAATATGAACAAGTTTTTCTAAGGAACCAACTTGTGAACGCGAAAAAAAAAACAGCTGTTTCATACAAAAGTTCAATACCTACCAGGATAAAATGTATGAAACAGCTGTTTTTTTTTTCGCGTTCACAGTGTTGGTTCCTTAGAAAAAGTTGTTCATATTGATGGGTACTTTAGCCCCCTGAAGTTTATATACACAACTTATGGAACACCTTGTATAACAAGTCGACAACAACAAAAGTTTTTGAATGTTAATGTGTATGTTGGTACTTATTTAATTAATGATATTATAGTGCTCGAAGGGAGTATCTCTTTGAGGAGCACTTAAAACCAAAAGAACGAAGGTTTCGAAAGAACCTATAGTGACACTACAAGAAGAAGAATGATATAATAGCACCAAATAGCAAATTTTGTAATAAGGTAGGTTCTTTTAAAACAGTGTGGTGAAAGGATTTCAGCGCCCCTCAAAAAGGCTCTTTTCGACAAATGTTGTCATTTATTTTTATTTTTTTGTAATGAATAAACCGTCCTTTGACTACAATCTCACCTGATGGTAAGCGACGATGTAGCGACGTTGGAGCAGAACGGTATAGAAGACACCTATTCACTCTTGCCTTGAAGAGATTTAGATTGTAGTGGTCTGGAAAAACAGACGACGGTAATGAGTTCCACTCCTTAGCAGTTCGCTTAATGTAGCTAGAAGCAAAACGCTTAGTGCGAATAGGTGGTATGAAATGATATGGATGATACCCGGCCGTGCGTCTACTAGTCCTGTGGTGGAATGGTGATGGCGGTATAATATCGTGAAGTTCCTGGGCACATTCCCCGAAATGTAACCTATAGAAGATTTTTTTAACTATATTTTTATTTATTGATCGATGATTTAAGATCGATCATTTACTTGTTTATTTAAAAGGGTTGTCAAACTAAACACAGTCCAAAGTTTCAAAATAATGTTCCAGCCACAATTTACGGAAAAGTAACAAATTATGCCTTGTCCCGATCCACAGCTTAAAATAAAACCTTAATTTCAAAAACACCGAATCTAATTTACCAAGGGGCTCTTAATTAGTGTCCATTGTAACATGTCAAGAACTGGCAACATGGTACAGCCTCCATAGCTGATACACACTGCTTCTGGGTTTAGCCAGCATAAATGTATACAACGTGTAACAAAGCATTGCCTCGTAAGTCATGCACAATAGGAACGTGCCCTACGACGCACTGCCCTGCGTGCATCAACTTGAGGCATACAGATGTAAAACCTCATGTGCCTGTAATTACACCGGCAACCACACTCTTCAAACCGAAACACAGCAACGCTGCCTACTTAGTTATACCTAGTTTTAATGTTTTGAAAGAATCTAATTTTAACATAGTCATCATCTTCCTGCCCTTTTCCCAAGCTAAGTGGGGTCGGCACAACAGGTTTTCTTCTTCCACTCTCCTCCATCATTCGTCATCTCAGTGCTCACTCCTTTCTTACTCATATCATCTTTCACACAGTCCATCTATCTTATCTTTGGCCTGCCTCTCCTTCTAAAATCATCCACATCCATTTCTAACACTCTTCTCGTAATATGACTTTCTTCCCTCCTCATGACATGCCCATACCACGCTAACCTATTGTAAATTTTAACATAATATAAATACAAAAAATCTAGCTAATTTGTATGTATATAGCAGAATAAGATAGCAGATGTTCTCAAAGCCCCGCACCATTGAATCCCTTCATGTTTGGGCCACAAATCAAAACAAGCCTTAAAACGTTTAACTGAATCGTCGTTTTCTCCAAAACGGTTTCGCTTTAGATAATTATAGGCTTCTGAAGCTGATTCTTTCATTCCGGGGAACTAATCAACTATTCCTTCGTTCCAAAGTTGATAGTTTTAGTTTTGTTCTAGAGAGTATTTTACACCAGCGAAAGAAACATAATAATAATATTAGTGGACATTTCACACAGCACTATCTCGCCCCAAACAAAGCCAAAGCTATGTGATATGGGAACCAGATAGCTGAGATACTACATAAATACTTTTATTTTATAAATACATACTTCTAATATTATATAACACCCAGACAGAGAACAAACATCTATGTTCATCATACAAATGTTTGTTCTCGGTGGGGATCGAACCCACGGCCTACGGCACAGAAGGCAGAGCTACTACCAACTGAGCTGTGAAGGCTGTCAATTATGAATAATGATTTTATTATGGCCCTGCTCTTAAGACTTGCAAAATATGGGTGGTAATATTTGGACGTAGGACTTCTGACTACCCCCCTTAGACATTCTCACAAAATCTTGAGTACGTGCTAGGTACTAAGAAAACTGAAGGATATCTACAGTGCCTGGGGACCAAATTCGTGAAGTTGTTTCTGTTTTTCTTAGGACTTGCTTATGATGGTGGACCATGGACACTTGGACCAACAATACAAAACACTAAAAAAAACCGGCCAAGTGCGAGTCGGACTCGCGCACGAAGTATTCCGTACGCAAAATGTAAGTGTGTGTCGAGTGTAGTGCTTGGACATACTTACTTCTGACTCTCCTTAGTACTTGGAGATCTTCTTTTTTTTAATACAACTAGCTGATGGAACAAGCATAAGGCTCACCTGATGTTAAGTGGTAACCATCACCTATAACAAAGAATTACGTTGTAAGTCACGCACGATAGGAACGTGCCCTACGATGCACTGCCCTGCGTCCATCAACTTACATACATATGTGAAGCCTCATGTGCCTGTTATTACACCGGCAACCACGCACTCTTCAAACCGAAACACAGCAACGCTACTTGGCGGCAGAAAAAGGCGTGGTGGTACTTCACCCGACGAGCTCTTCACAAAGAGCTCTACTACTCTTAGAATATATTTATTGATCGAGTGAGCGAAGCGAACGAAGATTCTAGTTTTAACTTGGGCGATTTGGCATTTTATGTATGTATATATGTATGTATGTATGTATGTATGTATGTATGTATGTTTGTCTGGCCATAACTTTCGAACCGTTGATCCGATCTGCATGAAATTTGATAAGACGACAGCTTGTACTTGAGAAATTTACTGGTAAGTATATGAGTAAAATCGGATGAAGGGTTTTTAAGATATAAGGTTTTTTAAGGGGGCAAAAATAAAAAAAGTGACTTAAAAAAATCAAGTTACATGTCATACGAAAGGGCTTTGTTTGGACATTCCAAAACAATTTTTACTTTTTTTCTGAGACGCTCAGTTTTTGAGATACAACAAAAAAGTTAAATTAAGATAACCAGCGACCCAAGAGCTCCCATCTCTAAGAGTTTCGTTGGCATCAAGGTTTTTCTACTGGTTGGCCAGTTACTTTAATTTTTCTTATTTTTTTTTCTTGAAATAAATTAAGGAGGTACTCAGTTCTCATAAAATGGTGACAACGACCAGGTCTGATGATGGAGCCAAGGTCTGTTCAACGGAACTCTTCAATAAATAGGCCAATAGAGTTGAAACTTGGTTACCGTACCAAGTTAGTAGGCGGTAGTCAGAAAAAAGTCCAAACATAATGTTTGGACTTGCCTTTGACTACCACCTACTCAAAGTTTTGGTGCGTTCGTCGGGTCGCATCACGAGATCTCAGTTCGGGGCGAACTACTAGTGTAATATAATCAGCTATCTGTTTCCCATATTACAAGCTTTGCTTAGTTTAGTACTAGAAAGTGCTGTGTGGAAAGTCCACCAATATTTATTTATTTATGATGAAACATGTCAAATATATTTTTAAATGTGGAAATGTGCAAGCGAGCAGTACTTTGACGGGTGTCAGCGCCTTAACGATGGCATGTGTAGCACGTTTAATTGTAGGTTATGTGCGTTATCTAGTTATTCCGTTTCACGCTGTCAGTATTAGTTGCCAGATACCACTTTATAGTTTATCGTCCCAAAAAGTTTTAATTCAATATTAGCATAATCCAATAAATACAGGTAAAGTGGTCGCATATCAGCAGCTTAATTTGCATTCTGTCCCTGATCTGGTGGGTTGGCACTAGTTTTTGGTGTTATAGAGTCGTTAGTGAGCCTGTACCTACAAAGAACGACCAATTTATTCGGCTGAGTATCCGCGTGGTACGTGAATTAATAAAAGGGAATCGTCATTTGTAGTATTTGTAGTACCTAGGTATTTTTTTTTTAGTTTTTAATTTTAGATTTTTGTATTGCGAGCCTGGGTTTTGTGTAGAGCCACAAGATCGACCAATTTCTTCTAAAGATCGGCTGGGTATCCGTGTGGTACCTGAATTAATAAGAGGGATCGTCATTTGTAGTACCTATATAAAGTACCTAGGTAAGTTTTTTTTTTAGTTTTTTATATGAGATTTTTGTATTGCGAGCCTGGGTTTTGTATAGAGCCACAAGATCGACCAATTTCTTCTAAAGATCGGCTGGGTATCCGTGTGGTACCTGAATTAATAAGAGGGAATCGTCATTTGAAGTATTTGTAGTACCTAGGTAAGTTTTTTTTTCGTTATTAATATTTGATTTTTCGTATTGTACTGCGAGCCTGGGTTTTGTATAGAGCCACAAGAATTCTTAGAACGTCCGATAGAGGCGCTTATGAAGTCTCCATACAAAATCCAGCCAAACGGTACAGAAACCAACAAATGAAAAAACACTCAGAATTCGGCTAATAATCAAGCTACAAAACGCTGAAAAAAAATGACGCACAACAAGGATATAAAGGTACCTACTTGTCTTGATGTAAAGGTCTCTTTTTTAATAGGTATATGTATAATATATATAAAAAGGTAGGTATGTTTCAAATGTTATGTTTGGACGTACCTCTGACTATCCCCGTTAGAAGTATTCAAGGAACCTGAAGTTCATACTAAGAGATCGGAGCTCCGTGCCTGGGGATCAGGCTGATTCAGTATGTTGTTAACCGACTTCAAAAAAAGGAGGAGGTTCTCTATTCGAATGTTGTCAATGATTTTCATTCTTATTTTAATGAGGCTTCTATAATAATTGTAATATCCTCAAATTGAGTTGTATATTATACAGTACATAATATCACTGCTTTACTACATTGTTGTAACAATTGAAGGTCACGCAGAGCCTGCTACACAAGATTTTTAATCTTAGTGTAGGTTCTGCACGTCACAAATTTACGACACAACACAGGTGATAAACATAATTCAATTCAATTCAATTTATTTAGATCAGACTTGGTCTATAGGTATTTGTTAGTAACATTTTTACTTTAAAATTGTGTTAGTGACATTTTGTTTGGTTTACTGTCGAAGAGTGTGCAGCTTCATCTAATAATAATTGAGGGGACAGTAATGCTATCCTGTTATTAATTGTAAATGTATTATGTAATTATTGAAATAAACCAATTTTGAATTGAATTTGTATTGAATATTGCCCTTTTTCACCGTAGCCCAAAAATATGGCCAAAAACTGTCAGTTTTTAATCTTAATGTTTGTGACGTGCAGAACCTACGTCACAAATTTACGACACAACACAGGTGATAAAAATGATGCTGTCCTGATATAAATTGTAAATAAACCAAACCAATAAAAAATAAACCAATTTTGAATTGAATTTGAATTGAATATTATCCATAACACACAAAGGCTCACCGTAGCCCAAAAATATGGCCAAAAACTGTCAGTTTTTTAATATTAGTTGCTAATAGAACATACCTACAGAATAATATACCGGTCGTGCACCAATGGATTTTTCCTGCTCTTAAACGGTGAAGAAAAACATCGTGAGGAAACCAGTTAGTATTTTAACAGCGGCGATGGGCTTGCAATCTATCACGTATGGAATACCAACTACTTCAAAATGTAGGTATGTTCCAAGTGTAATGTTTGGACGTACCTCTGACTACCCCCGTTAGAAGTCTTCAAGGAACCTGGAGTTCGTACTTGGTACGAAGTGATCTGAGGGGATATCTACCGTGCCTGGAGATCGAAGTTGTCAAGCTGATTCATTTGTTGTTAACCGACTTCAAAAAAAAGAGGAGGTTCTCAATTCGAATGTATTTTTAATGTTTACCGCATAACTCCGTCGTTTATGAAACTATTCAAAAAAAAATATTTGAGAGGATATAGGTACATTCAGATTGGTTCTTTTTTTAAAAAATCATCAATATCAGTTCACTAGTTTGACTTTTAAATCAAAATAACAGGGAAAAGTTATGACGTTTTCGTACGTTTTCAGTGAATTTGAAGTAGGTTTTTTTTTGCAGAAAAGTTATTATTTCATATATTTTTGTGTGATTGAAAAACAAGTGCTGATGTCTCGCACTTAGCCCGGCGATACCAGAAACGTGACAAACCTGACATCTATCCATCTTGTCACTACGCGATACGGCGCTGAAGTTATGTTTTACACATCACTAAATATTCAAACTAAACACGGAGGTAGGGATGGGAAAACATGTCACTGTCATATCGATTAATCCAATTAGGTCTGTATGCTAAAAATTATAAGCCTTGCCTTTAGCTTAATTTAATCGTGGATATAAATTTGTGTATATTTATTATCGTTTGTAAATATTAATCACACAAATGTTTCTTAGTGGCGATTGAATGATTGATCACACATAACCTACAGTGCAAAATTCAAAGCTGGTACCAAATTATTGAGCTGTGAGTCAGTGGTTTACTAAGTAGCTCAGAAACATCTTTCATCATCTGACAGTGGGTTTTATGACAGTGACCAAGAGAAGCCTTCACCGAATGAAGTCAAAAAGTAACTAGAATATGGTCCCCGTGAAATTGATCGACTAACGGTCGGTTTCTGAAAGCCCGATCAAACTAATCGGATGTCAAGTCACTTGCTATCTCTATCTAACTCGATGTAATAGCTGAAATGGCGAGTGACTTGACATCCGATTAGATTTTATCGGGCTTTCAGAAACCGGCCGTAACTCTTCGTACAATTGCATCACCTTACAATTCACGCCACTGAGTACTCTCTATTGGCATTACACTGCATCTGAGACTTAAAGGGAAGACACTGGTACCCATACCTTATAAGGGGCTGACAACCGTCAAACGATTTTAAAATGTATGCTAGCATTACATTTCAAAATTTTAAAATATATGAAATCACTGATCTTATTCATAAAAATCGCATTATAACGCAATTTTTTGACGGTTGTCAGCCCCTTAAATCGAAACAGCAACGCGAGCATCACTGCTTGGCGTCATAAATAGCTATAGTACTTTTGACAAAATCTTCCACAAATAACACAAACTCTACTGACCAGTGGATGATGATTATCATCCCGCCACTACGTCACGACATCAATTAGCAAGACATTGAATTACTTACACTCGATAACCGGCGACACACGCAACACATAAACTTGATAACAGCGACACCCGCACGCAATGTCGATAGTCGATAAAATGTGGATTTATCGATAAACTGACGGCGCCTCCTTATTTTCTATTCATAATCATCATCGTATTTTATTTTTATGAGTTAGAATATAGTTACTACTGAAGGTTTTTGAGAACTAAAGAGGAAAAACTATTAGTCATCTTAAATGACGAGACAGTTTCATTAAAAACTCCATTGAAGGAAAGGTAGCACAAAAAAGAAGAAGGAGTAAACCACGGCTTAGCTACCTTACCTTTCGGTTTGAAGAGTGTGGTTGCCGGTGTAATTACAGGCACATGAGGCTTAACATCTGTATGCCTCTAGTTGATGGACGCAGGGCAGTGCATCGTAGAGCACGTTCCTATCGTGCGTGACTTACGAGGCAATGCTTTGTTATAGGTAATGGTTACCACTTAACATCAGGTGGGCCATCTGCTTATTCCATCAGCTAGTTGTATAAAAAAAGCATACTAAATAAGAGGTCGCTGTATGGCATATAAATAAATAAATAAATATTGGTGGACCTTCCACACTGCACTATCTAGCCCCAAACTAAGCCAAAGCTTGTAATATGGGAACCAGATAGCTGATATAATACATATATATATACTTTTTTTTTTGTAAATACATACTTATCATATATAATAATACCCAGACAGAGAACAAACATCTATGTTCATCACACAAATGTTTGTTCTCGGTGGGGATCGAACCCACGGCCTACGGCGCAGAAGGCAGAGCTTCTACCAACTGAGCTGTGAAGGCTGTCGACAAGGTAGACAACAGCATAGGGTTATAAAAAATGCGTTTTTGAATGTTTTATGAATTGGCGATTCCCGTGTGACGCCTCTGGTATTGCAAAAAGTAACTGCTTTTCCTTACGCTTTATTGCTGAAAATAAAATTGAAATTAACAGAAACAGAGTAAACAATATGAATAAGGTCTAATAGAAAAAATACTAAACTTAACTTAAATATTAAAGTTATCAATTCCAGTTAACATTAACGAGCCCAAAAAATTATAAAACCGGCCAAATGCGAGTCGGATTCGCGCACTAAGAGTTCCGTACTATAAAAACGACAAAAAAATCACGTTAATTGTATGGGAGCCTCCTAAATATTTATTTTATTCTGTTTTTTAGTATTTGTTTTGTTATAGCGGCAAAAGAAATACATCATCTGTGAAAATGTCAACTGTCTAACTATCACGGTTCATGATTGTCTGTCGAATGACGGACAGGAGCCATAAATTGAGAGAAGAAAGATACAGCCTGGTGACAGACGGACAGACAGACAGACGGACAGCGGAGTCTTAGTAATATTTGTTCAAAAATGTATGTGCACAGTGCCAGTACTCTCAAACGGTGAAGGAAAACATCGTGTGGAAACCGGCATGCCATGGAACCTAAAAAGTTCTATAACGTGGTGTCAAGTGCTCGAAAGGACGCGCTTTTGAGGCGCACTTAAAATCCTTTCACCACACTGTGTCAAAAGAAACTAGTAACACAACAAGAAGAAGAAGAAGAAGTGATAGGGTCCCGTTTTACCCTTTTACCCTCTTTAGCTTACACGTACTGACGATGATTTTATCATCAGATCCTTTTAAGACACACACAGTTTAACCAATAACATATAAGCCCAAACCGCAAGCTTAACCATATCACGTTAGCAGCTGCTATACGTCACTAATTAGCTTAACAAACCACAAAAATCTTAACAACCATGGTCCGAATGACCGTGCATAAAAATCAAAAGCATAAAAATATTAATAGCTACCCTTCCCACTGATCCGAGGACGATTCCGATGAGGATTGGCATGAGGCATTTAGGCCTCGTCTTGTGTAAGGTACAGCTTGTAGTGCATAAGCGAAGCGATAAGCGGAGAGTTAAAATTCAAATTTTTATTGTGTTCATGTTGTGTACAGAAGACTTTCTTTTAAAATAACAATCTAACAGTTTCTTAAGAGCCTGGTAAGGCGATCATTTTTTTTTATACGACTAGCTGATGGAACAAGCAGATGACCCACCAGATGTTAAGTGGTAACCATCTCCTATAACAAAGCATTGCCTCGTAAGTCACGCACGATAGTAACAGTACAGTAGTAGATGCACTGCCCTGCGTTCATCAACTTTAATTACACCGGCAACCACACTCTTCAAACCGAAACACAGCAACGCTGCTTGGCAGCAAAAAAAGGCATCAATTAACAGATCTAAGCAGAACGACTATTATGCAAATAGTTGATTATTAGTAATATTGCTCGTAGAACACATGGTTCACTGGATGTATTGGTAGATGTATTACTATTTCTAGTTGATGGCCCACAGGCCGAAATAGTACATGGTCGATACTTGCAGTCTAATCCACGGGTTGCTTGCAATTTTTTTTCCTTGTGTACTGTCATTACTCGCTCATCTAAACGCTCCGCCTGCGAACTCAAACGACCTTACTTTCTTGTAAAACACCTGCCCGTTACATCTGCGGTCATTTTATTGTCCGAAATGGATTGAACAAAAAAGAGTTAAAAAACTCAAAAAGCTGACAGAGAATTATACGGCAGTAAGTATAAGTAAAATGTACTGTTTGCAACTATGCATATAATAAATATATCAAATTTTTTACAGTTTTATGAAATATCTACAAAATATAAATAATCATGGATAATGATGACAGTATTCACAGCTCAGTTGGTAGTAGCTCTGCCCTCTGCGCCGTAGACCGTGGGTTCGATCCCCACCGAGAACAAATATTTATGTGATGAATATAGATGTTTGTTCTCTGTCTGGGTGGAATTATATATTATTCGTTTTTTTTTTACAAAAAAAATATGTAAGTATTATATCACCTATCTGGTCCCCATATTACAAGCTTTGCTTAGTTTGGGACTAGATAGTGCTGTGTGGAAAGTCCACCAATATATATTATTATTATTTATATGTACTGTGACTGCAGCGTCGGTGTTAAGACGCGGACTATAACGAATTCACTCTCACATATTTCAAATTCTTTGAACAATGCAATTTTCTCTACATTTGAATTACCCAAATTATTATTTTAAATTCAATATTATAAAGAAAAAAAGGAAAGATTTTTTTATAATTTATTTTAAATTTTATAAAGGCATCGGCGAAGACCTATGTGTGTGTGTACACACAAAAACATACGGCATTCATACCTATGTGTGTGTACACACATATGTATGAATGCCTTCCTAACAAATTAAATATTATAAGTACAAACTATCTACTACTATTTTATTGCTTGTATCGTGTACTGCAGAGTGATTGATGACAAATTCGAAAACAGAATAACCATACATCAATTACATCCATTCAAAACATATTTATACCGAATTAAAACACTATCAGTTGAACAATGAAAACGGCCACAAAGAAAGACAAAGAGGCCCGCGGTACAGTCGGCCGAATAAATGCCAGCCCATTTACAAGAGTGTAAGATATGACGTGATATAGATCACTCAGTGTAATAAATAAATAAATAACATAAGAAAAATTACAGCGTAAAGCGAATGTTACCGGAGGCGCTTCGTCTTAGTTATATTAGTGTGGATATGTCGTTCAAGAATTTTATTTTATTAGTTGTGAAAATGGATTAAAACGGAGGTAGTGGGACGAGCTTGGTCATTTCTTGACGGATAGGTAGACAGATAGAAAATACTATATTGCACACCTTAAAACTTAACAAAAATAAACTTCAAAGTGGACAATGGATGGTCGTATCTCTAATATCGATCTCTTCCAAACAACCTTGGAATGAACATACTTGGCAAACGCAAAGCCAAAATACGCGGTACTTAGAAGGCATTGGAAGCAGTGGGACCCAGAGGGCTTTATTATAATGATAATAAAAATAATAATTTCGTAGCGAGTGCTACAAACGCTACGAGTGCTACGAATTCATAGATTTCAATTGAAACTTAAAAAATGTATAGATATATGTAAGAAACTCAAAAAAATGTATGCCTCAAGTTGATGGACGCAGGGCAGTGCATCGTGGGGCACGTTCCCATCGTGCGTGACTTGCGAGGCAATGCTTTGTGGTAATGGTTACCATTAAACATCAGGTATAAAAAAAAACTACTTCGACTATATCATCAGACCATCCGTCAGGTGGTCTGCCTCATGTTCGCCGAACGTCTCTTCTACACCATTTAACACTACGAAACTAATAAAATTGATAGAATATCCATACGTTGATAGCGTGCAAGCGCCAGCAAGGGAGCGACAGGGACGGATGATTTAGAAACCCCTCGGGAGGAGCGCGACGCGACCCGGTATTAATATTGTGACTCTACACAGTATACGTAAAATTAACAGATAAGACATGAAGATGAAAACTTGAAGAAAATAACACAAATGAAAGAACATGAAAAAATTTATGTTTTGGTTATAACCAGTCATGAAACAGAGCCTCTGGGTGGCCTAAAATTTGAAAGTTGTCATCAGTTTTCCCTCATCTCATACAAATTTATTTTTTATCAAAATTGTAATATTTATATCTTAAAGAATACTATATGAGAGAGGTTTAGGTGCTTAGGTTCTGTGCTTATATTATTAAAGTATATGCACTTTGCATACTTTCTTTAATAATTATATCCTAAGAATCGCATCCTATCATATATTCAGATCCTACACAAAACATGAATGTTAAAGTTATGGTGTTTTGATGGGTGTGGCTCAATCACGACTTAACTAACACTGAACCGATCAGAATGAATCTTAGAACCAATATAGTTCATAATCTGGCTTATCGTAAAGACAATAACTACTAACATGACTAAAATGTATATGTTTATTTTATACAAATAGTGCTTGTTTTTTTTGTGAAAGTTAATTTTATTTGAAACAAACTGGTGCCCGCGACTTCGTCTGCGCAGGATTAGTATTTCGAGTAGCTTATATTAGCGTGGCGTAGTACATAAGTATGTGTAACTCTAGCGGTTTTGGCAGCGCACGCCAGAATAGCTCGCAGATGGTAGATTTTTTTCCTACTTACTTGACACTTATCGTCATATTTTTGACAATTCACACAATATCTCTATAAATTGTAGCCTATGTGTTATTCTGATGTAAAAGCTATATTATTGTAAAGTTTCATTAAAATCCATTCCGTAGTTTTTACGTGAAAGAGTAACAAACATCCATCCATACTAACAAAATTTCGCGTTTAAAATATTAGTAGGATAAATATCATATATTTATTTGATCGTATCATGATTTGTCTAAAATACTTCCGCACACAAAACAAATTTTGATCACTCCTTTCCTAGTACGTTTGGGTACTGTCGCCTGCACCTCGAGCTAAATTGGTACCGATATTCCAAATTCAAATTTCCATACGAGCCCTACGGCAATCTCCTTTTAACTTAGTAATTGGTCGTATGGTGATTTGGAACGTTTCGTTATTGCAAGCCTTTGATGCTTGATTGGTATTATACTGTTTTAAACGGGTCGTTACTGTGATGTGGTATTTCAGTTATAGTTGGGGAAGGTCGTGGTGAAGCTGGGTCGGGTTTTAGATTTATTTTTTTAGCTTTTAGGGTTCCGTACTCAAAAGGTAAAACGGGAGCCTATTACTAAGATGAGCGCTGTCCGTCCGTCTGTCTATCTGTCTGTCCGTCTGTCACCAGGCTGTATCTCATGAACCGTGATAGTTAGTTGAAATTTTCACAGAATGTGATGTATTTCTGTTGCCTATGACAACAAGTACTAAAAAACAGAATAACTCATACAACAAACGTGACTGTCTTGCCGTTTTTACAGATAATGGTACGGAACCCTTCGTGCGCGAGTCCGGCTCGGCTATCATAAAAGCTATATAAAAGGCCATCGACAACATGCCTTTAAATGTCTAACGCACACGTACCCTAATGCTTGTTCACAAACTTTTATACAAAAAAAAATGGAAAACACCAATGCAAGCTTTTTTTATTAATAATTCAAACGCCATCTATTGAATAAAAAAATAACAACAAACCTTTTTTTATAAAACAAAAATAAGTTCTCATTCTCATTTCGCGCAATTTTTTATATTTGCGCTCAAATGTTTTCACAAGAGTTCTAATCTATCTACCGATAATAGTACTACATAATAATATTATTTATTTCTATTTATATTCTGTGCCAGTACTAAAGTCTATTTTTAAAATCCAAATAATACAAATAACCTCGGTCTACCGACCCACCCAACTAAAATACACGTTATAAATTTCATCTTTCAACCAAATGAATTAAATGATAATGTAATAACACCTTACATATTCAAATCGAATCTAAGAAATGTTGCACCCGCGGCTATGACATTTTCTTTCCATAGAATTTATAATTTAATAGCTACCGATTTACTAACCAATATACAATGAACTTAGTCTCCTACAAAATGCAAGTGAATGAGTGTCAGGGTACACTGGACACCGCAAAGAGATCTTAAAAGTTTCGGCATAAATGACTGTGTTTAAGTGCTTAGCCTATTTTGAAAGAATTTGAGAGACGTTAGCAGTTATTACAGAATTAGGGCTAAAGACACTGAATGCATTTAGGGTACTTTCATCATCAAACATAAAAAAAAAACTAAATGGTTCTTCTAAACCGATTTAAATAAAATTTATTCAGTCTAGTTTTTTTTATACAACTAGCTGATGGAACTAGCAGATGTCCCACCTGATGTTAAGTGGTAACCATCGCCTATAACAAAGCATTGTCTCGCAAGTCACGCACGATCGGAACGTCCCTACAATGCACTGCCCTTTTTTTTTTTTTTTTTTTTGACGCTGGGAAAAATGCATTACGCATTCCCCCCCATTGGAGGATGGAGGGGATATGTGGGACTCCCCGGTTTTCCGCTCCCGGTATACCCACTAAACAACCCAGCGACACTTCCGCGTCGCCTATATGGAGGGGAACTGGGAAACTGGCAGAGCCTTTTCATCCAGTCCCCCGCCGGCGATTGGCCCGCTATGACAGCGGGGCCCCCGCCTTTACGGCGGGGCCCGCACGCCCCCCCCTTTGCAGGGAGGGACCCGGGAACGACCGTGAGTGCCCGGCCGTTCCCGCCTGACGGGGTGGTGGATATGTGCAATGCGGGAGAAGGCCCTCCAGGTCTTCTCCCACTATTCACCACCATGAGCGGCGCGAGAAGTTCCGCGTCTCTCGCGCGCGCTCTACCGCCTGGGTAGACCCGTAGGTCTACCCTGCCTCATCACACTGTGCCCTCTGCTAGACAGAGGGACACGCGGAGAGGCCCACCGTGTCGGGTTATTAGCCACCATGAAACACGTCCGCAGTACTCTGCAGGCGTGTTTCATGGTGTTACCAGGGTGCACCACGAGGAGGTTACCCGACCTAGCACCCCACAATGCACTGCCCTGCGTCAACTTGAGGCATACAAATGTTAAGCCTCATGTGCCTGTAACTACACCGGCAACCACACTCTTCAAACCGAAACACAGCAACGCTGCTTGGCGGCAGAAAACGGCGTAGTGGTAGTACTTCCCCGGACGAGCCCTTCACAAAGAGCTCTACTGTTCTTAAAACCTCTGAATACGCTTACACTCAAATATTATATTGGCTAAAAAGAATGCTACGTTACATTGCTAATACAGTAAAGGGGATAGCAACCCGTCGCGTCGCCTTATTAGATTAAAAAACAAGCAGTTATTTCCCCGGGGGGTATAACGTCGCGAATTTCATAATTTAATATTTACCGGTCGCAGGTTCGATATAATTAGATAGAGACGTGATTTGGTACAGGAAGGCGGAATTAATATCAATGTTCTTTGTTCTAACGCTTAGGGTTAAGACACATATTACGTTCCTAAAGTGTCGATGATTTTTTTGCTGTCAAAGTTTACAGTGTAGGTATGTTTTATTTCTTTATCTAATTTATATTAATTGGTGGTCATCTCCGATAGTGCCACCTAGCAGCTAGCACTAGTTTTTATTCTGTTGTATAGTAGCGAAGGTGTAAGTTGATTTTGCATGTATGAATGTAGGTAATAGACGCAGGACTGGAAAAAAAATCGCTTCAAAAATCTCGCTAAAAACATTGCGTTTTGCAAAACATGATCATGAAATATAACAATAATGTGAGAACACAACTATAAAAAATAAATCATCATCATCATGCACAACCAGTTTTCCTTTTCCACTCTCTTCATAATTCGTCATCTCAGTGCCTTCTCCTTTCTTATTCATGTCATCAGTCCATCCACTGAACCTACAATTAATTACTTAATTCCAATAATAAATTATATCGATATCGATAAAATACATCGTTGTTATCCCATCCCTAAACGTAAGAAAATGAAGACAAATGCTAACTCCACTAGGGGTTCGGTTCGATCTGAGACAGATGACAAACAATCTATGACATACATAATTTTGTAGCGCTACCTTCCTTACTTAATCATGGACAGAGGGGAGTTTGTGGAAATATTAACATGGAAATAATTTGCAGTGATTGTCTTTTTCTGGACAGAAAAATCCCAGATTCTCGAAATTATTGTCATTGGAGAGAATTCGATTGATGATTGATGATACGGTTTAGTTAGATAGTTAGGAATAAGATTTACTTTAAGATTTAGAATTAGATTAATTACTCTATTGTATTAGGATTAGTCCTGGAAAGATAGTTGTAACTTGAAAATAAATAAATACATAAATGATTACGATGACAATAAAAAGTATGGATAAATGAAACATCCATATTGAAAATGTATTTTGAAATAAAAAAAATATTCGCACACTAAGTCAAAGTCAAAAGGTATTCAATTGAATCACAAGGATCACTTTGAAACGTCTTAAAACTATGTCAATCTAGGATCTCTTTATACAAGGTGTTCCATAAGTTGTGTATATAAACTTCAGGGGGCTAAAGTACCCATCAATATGAACAACTTTTTCTAAGGAACCAACACTGTGAACGCGAAAAAAAAACAGCTGTTTCATACATTTTAGCCTGGTAGGTATTGAACTTTTGTATGAAACAGCTGTTTTTTTTTCGCGTTCACAGTGTTGGTTCCTTAGAAAAAGTTGTTCATATTGATGGGTACTTTAGCCCCCTGAAGTTTATATACACAACTTATGGAACACCTTGTATAATAATATAATTTTAACAACTTTTATAATGTAAGTTGTTGAAATTATTTAAAACAAAACTGTTGTTGTCATACAATAATATTCTAATTTACCCACCGAAGAAAAAGAGTTGTGTGATAAACTGAGATGCTTGCTATGTCTACTTACAAGGGCTCCCCCCCCTAGAGATAAAAAAAAATTGCCAACTGCAAAGAAACCAAAATCCTAAGGTCTAAGTTGGAGCCATTCCTATTACCATCGCCATAGAGGAAAAGACTCGCGCTACAAGCTGTAAAGCTTCATGCTCTTGACTGCACCTACAATTCATATTTTTGTCATCCTCCAGCCCATGGTCCAGGGGGTGCCCCCCCCCCCCCTGGGCCATGGGCTGGCGACGCCCTTGTCTTATATTATGATACCCGAGATACCCAGATAGACAACAAATATCACACAAATGTTTGTTCTCGATAGGAAGCTACCAAATCAGTTGCGAGGGCTGACAAAAGTCTACAAATATGTATTTATCCAAGTTACGAGTAGGTACCCTATTCAATCAAGCACTTCACCTTCATAAGCTATTAAAATAAGTGTTAATGAAGTGTGGTGCCAGGCACTGTGAGTCACTGCCAGTGCCAGCCCCTAATCGACCGATTAAACAACTTTGTCCTAGCCATAGGCTTGTGATACTACAGCCTTGCGAAATGGCTAGAAGTGACTGTACACGAGTAAGACAGGACAAGTGATGTGACAGGCACATGAGGCTTAACATCTGTATTCCTTTAATATAACACCCAGAAATAAAACAAAATCTATGATTATTACTTTTTTTATTTTAATTTGAATTCAAAAGATTATAAATATAAAGAGGCGCTAAGCATTAAATTTTATCGCTGATAAAAAGAAAAAATAAAAAAAATAGTATTATCGGTGTAGACCACAAAAAAATCGCAATTAACCATTTTGTGTGCAATCACATTGCACACAGTTTAGTAAAAATTTCATTTTAATCGATACATGTTTTCCTACTCAAAAGTTTGCTTTACTAGTTTTCGTACATAGGCAAACTTTTAAATCCTTACTTTTCTCTTGACATAGTCGGTTCCACGTCGATTTTGTCTGTCTATGTCTGTCTATTATTGCCTCGTTTCAGTGTGAATGTAGCTTAACAACAGCTCTGTCCCTCGAAGTTAGCTCGGTTCTATTACCAAAGTTTGACGAGTTCGTCAGCTGTTCCACTCCACAGTCGATCTTGATAGCACACTATAATAGGTCCTTCAGGTTTATGACGTCATACAGTTTGTATTGTTGAAGTGGGAAACAACTATACGTAATTTTGGTTGTGAATAAACATGTAGTAATCAGTTCGTATTTACCTTATTTATAAAAAAAAACTGTAAATAAATACTATATTGCTAAAACAAATAAATAATGACTTTGTCACTCCATACTTTTTTACTGCGAAATATATTTAGATTGATTTAGAAGCCCACCGGTGGTCTAGTGACCTACTGATCTTAAGGTCGTGAATTCAAGTCCAGTCGATATACATATATGACGTCGACGATTCATATTTTTTTTACAAAATAGGTACCTAAAATGATTAAATAAATAAATAAATATTGATGGACATTCCACACAGCACTATAATTTTTTTTTTTATACAACTAGCTGATGGAACAAGCAGATGGCCCACCTGATGTTAAGTGGTAACCATCACCTATAACAAAGCATTGCCTCGTAAGTCACGTGCGTCCATCAACTTGAGGCATACGGATGTTAAGCCTCATGTGCCTGTAATTACACCGGCAACCACACTCTTCAAACCGAAACACAGCGTTGCTGCTTGGCGGCAGAAAAAGGCGTGGTGGTAGTACTTCCCCGGACGAGCCCTTCACTGAGCTCTACTACTCTTAATCGGAACTGAATTGATTTTAATGAAACTTTACAATATTATAGCTTACACGTCAGAATAACACGTAGGTTTCAATTTATAAAGATATTGTGTGAATTGTTCAAAATATGACGATAAGTGTCAAGTAATTTGGAAAAAATCTACCATCTGCGCAGACGAAGTCGCGGGCACCAGCTAGTATAAAATAAAAATGGGTACTAATTGTTAACCATCTTAGTTGCAAGCCTTGTGTTTGTGTGGTCTAATTAGTTTTGATCTATTCAATCAATATGTGTGGTCTAGCTGTTCATGTTGACTTTTACTCCACATGCGTTTGAACACTAGATTACCTGCAGGTGCTTTCATTCGCACAGGCATGAAAGAACAGTTACTACACTCTATAAAACCTTTACTATATTACGTATTTGATCAAATTTTTAGGTAGGAAAACTTGTTTGGCTCAAAATTATATTTTTACCTGTTTGTAATGTTATTCTCCAAAAGTTTGTTGTTTGCGATTTTTCTTAATTAATTCACCTCTCTCTCTTGTCTTGTTACTTGTTTCTCTCGAAACAGTGTGGTAAAAGGATTTTAAGTGCGCCTCAAGAGGCACTTGACACATGTTATAGAACTTTAGGTTCTACAACATACCGGCTTCCTCACGATGTTTTCCTTCAGAAAAACTCATTGATGCGCGACCGGTTTCGAACCCACGACCTTATGATCGAAAGGCGAGGCAGCTACCACTAGACCACCAGTGCTCTCATTAATTCACCGATTTTGTATCTTCTAAAATGATAAAATGTGTGAGGCAAAACTTGTTTGACGATTTTGATGGTACTACCACGCAAGCGAAGCCGCTAAAAATAAATAACATAGAAATACAACATTTGTTTTGTGTTTGTGTTTGAGCACATCTGAAAGTCAACAAAAAGTGACCCAGTTGTTTTATATTGGCTGTGGCTAGGCTTCGAGTGAATTTTTTTTGAACGCTCGTGTTCACCAAAATTTTAACCAGTTGGCTATAGCAGGCTAACCTTTGAAATATCTAACTGATAGTTTTTTTTAACTTTCTACCGTTTGTATAAACTTATAATATTTTGACAACCAGATGGAGAAATGGAAAGTCTACTCCTTAAGATGATGAACGTTTGAAAGTTTGTTAAAAAAAATGAAAGAAATGAAAGTTTGTTAAAAAAATTGAGTTAGATTCTATTTTCAGTATTTTATTTGATAACGCCAACGTCTCAAGAATAGTATATGACTCGGATTAGCATAATAGGCTATTTTTTATCTGGTAAAATTGTTTTGTACTCCAGGAACAGGGTAGGTACATGAACGAACTAAGAGTAGTAGAGCTCTTTGTGAAGGGCTCGTCCGGGGAAGTAACTACCACCACGCCGTTTTCTGCCGCCAAGCAGCGTTGCTGTGTTTCGGTTTGAAGAGTGTGGTTGCCGGTGTAAACACAGGCATATGAGGCTTAACATCTGAATGCCTCAAGTTGATGGACGTAGGGCAGTGCATCGTAGGGCACGTTCCTATTGTGCGTGAATTACGAGGCAATGCTTTGTTATAGGTGATGTTTACCACTTAACATCAGGTGGGCCATCTGCTTGTTCCATCAGCTAGTTGTATAAAAAAACGAACCCAAGAAGAAAACGCCTTAAATATTAATGCTAGCAACCACATTTCTTTTTTCTATCGTGTCACTAGTTTTGAAACAGTGTGGGGAAAGGATTTTAAGTGCTCCTCACTTAAGGGCTTTAGAGCACTTAATCACACTAAAACGCGAGATAAGCTGCAGGCGAGCAGCTAGTTTTCAATACAAACCTTCGGTTAAAGGACACCGAGAACAAATAAAAAAATAACGGGATAGTTTACACGTCTGTTTATCGGACTGGTGCACATTGGTCGTCATGAAATGTCAAGTCCATTAATGTAGTTCCAAAGTTATGGCCTCTTAAATATGTAGTCAATGCGTATAATTCCACCACAATTCGATATCAAGGACTGATAAAGAAGAATGCCCCTTATATGTTATACAAGCTGGTGCCCGCGACTTCGTCTGCGCAGGATTAGTCACACAATATCTTTATAAATTGTAGCCTATTATGTTATTCTGATGTATAAGCTATATTATTGTAAATTTTCATTAAAATCCATTCAGTAGTTTTTACGTGAAAGAGTAACAAACATCCATCCATTCATCCATCCATCCATCCATCCATCCATCCATCCATCCATCCATCCATCCATCCATCCATCCATCCATCCATCCATCCATCCATCCATCCATCCATCCATCCATCCATCCATCTATCCATCTATCCATCCATCCATGCTTACAAACTTTCGCGTTTATAAGTAGGATATATAAGTAAGGATTATTGTCAGAGCTGGTAAAAACGGTTTTATAATAAAAAAAACTTCTTCACGACTTTTTTCCCAGTCACGGTAGATACCCTTTTAAATCTCTTAAGGGGCTGACAACTATCAAACAACTTCTCGCTCGCACGTTTCGACATGTTGAAAGATATAAAATCACTAAACTCATTTTAAACTTATGTACAAAAACTAGTAAAGCAAACTTCATCAAAATGAAATTTTTACTAAACTATGTGCAATGGGATTGCACTCGAGAAGGTTGATTGCGATTTTTCGAAAATGAGTTTAGTGATTTTAAATCTTTCAACATGTCGAAACGTGCGAGCGAGAGTCACATTAGCTCTTGTCTTCGCCTTAATGCCGAGTACTCACATAGGATTCTTTGAGGATGTCTAAGGGGTAGTCAGAGGTACGTCCAAATACGAATTCGGCACAAACTCAAATTTTTCAGTAGCTGGTATTCCATACGTGTACGTCCAAATACTATATTTGACATAAATCCAAATTTAGCAGTAGGTGGAATACCATACGTGACAGACTGCAAGCCAATCGTCGCTGCTAAAATACCTTTACCTACATTTTATTTTAAGAAGTAAGTACTTATCATTTGACAGCTGAAGAATGGATAATATCTACATCTACATCTACATCTACACTTCTACATCTACACTTCTACATCTACACTTCTACACTAATATTATAAAGAGGAAATATTAGTATTTTTGTTGTTTTGTATGTAACGAATAGGCTCAAAAACTGCTGGTCCGATTTCAAAAATTCTTTCACCATTAGAACGCTTCATTATCCCTGAGTAACATAAGCTATGTTATATTTAAAAAAAAATCAGGGATCCTTACTAAAACTCCAATAATGTAACCCAAGGTGGAAAAAGAAAACTTTACATCGCGTGCGCTGCGAAAACTACTGATGATAGAACAAAATAATGTACTACGACTTTGCAGAACACGTCATTATCTACAAAAAATGTCGCGACAGCATATGTCCAACTATTATAGTTATGTCACAATAAATGTTCTTTTATTATAATTTTTTTATTGAAATGCCGCCGCTAGAAAAGGCTCTTTATTTGTACCTTGGTATTGATCCTTATCCAAATAAATCTTTTCAAATTCAAGACTGGTTCAATACCTATACATTACTTTTTGAATTTTTCAAATCGGACATTCCATTCAAAAGATTTTCAAAATTTAGCGACGCGCGGGTCACGGGCCGCGTTCTCACTAAGCACGGGACCGGGCAAGGCGCGAGGTAGAAGGGCGTGCAAATGACTCGAACCCACCACGGTCTAAGTTTATCCTAAAACGTTGAAAAAATGTATGTCCACCCATGCGAAGCTGGGACAGGCCGCTAGTTATAAATAATTATAAATAAATATTGGTAGACTTTCCACACAGCACTATCTAGCCCCAAACTAAGCCAAAGCTTGTAATGATGGCTGCCCTGCGACATTGCCAATCAACGAAACCACCAAATAGAAGACAAAACGTCAACGTTATTTATGTTTCCATCCATGTTTAGAGCACAATAATTATCGACGGGAATCGAACCTGCGGTTATGGCCAATAATTGGGAACGAACAGTGTGTAAGTATAGTGCTCGGGTCGTAATGTTGTTTTATGAGGTTCTTAAAAAATAAATGAATGTCATTTCGTCTGACACTCGCTGTAATTGTTGGGAATATTTGGTTTTTGTCATTCCTAGACGGAGAATGAATTTGAGGCTATTTGTGGCGGACTGTCACCTGCCGCGGAATTAAAAAGTTTATTTTTTATTTGTGCCAGAGCGAATAATTGTATGTCAAGTTCAAGCTTTAGCTTTTTCAAGTCTTATTGAAGTTCTATAATAAATAGTACTTGATCGTATATAAAGATCTTATTATAATTCACCTTTACGTTTTTCATGTTACCTGAGCCAAAGATTACCTGTGCTGTAAAGAAAGGCATTTTTTAAGGTTTAACAAATTTAGTCCAGACTGATTAAAGGCTTAATTATAGTTTCTTGCGCGACTCTAGAGTTCTAAAAGTGTACCTACACTTTGAGCACGAACTTACTAATATACCTACCAAATACAGTAGGTAATATATTTACAGATTAAAATAAGACTGTTTATAGAGCTTTTTAGACCTTCGAGACCAAAATATAGAACTTAAGACTCTCTGTAGTCGGCACTTCATGACTGAAGATGGTGATCACGTCTTCCAGATGTATCCTGGACTGGAGGTCCTGCTTATCTCCAGCGCTTTCTGTTGGTGGCTATTCTCACCATTTCGTAGAATGGCATCTACTCTCTTTAAGCTGGTCCATCCATGTGTAAGAGATCTACGCTTCCCGCTGCGTTACCAAGTACCTAATACAATGATGCTTTTAGGTATATGCTAGATACTTATAGGTTTTCGTCACGTCGTGCTATATGAGATAGAATATGCTCTATGAACATATTAAAACTCTTTTTGGTAGGTTACTGTACCTACCAAAATCAGTTTTAATAATATTCTCAAAAGGCGAACATAAAAAAACAAAAAATGACGGCCAGTATTATGGATGTGACGGTCTACCGCCGCGATATAACGACACTGATATAATGAATGCATGACTCGACACTAGCGACACCTACGGGAATTAGCGAGATAGTGATGGGAGTTGTCGATGATTCTTAGACCATCGATATATTTGATCGAGTGAGCGAAGCGAACGAAGATCTTAGTTGATCGAGTGAGCGAAGCGAACGAAGATCTTAGTTTCAACTTGGGCGATTTGGCATTTTATGTATGTATGTATGTATGTATGTATGTATGTATGTTTGTCTGGCGATAACTTTAGAACCGTTGATCCGATCTGCATGAAATTTGATATGTCGATAGCTTGTACTTGAGAAATTTACTGGTAAGTATATGAGTAAAATCGGATGAAGGGTTTTTGAGATATGGGGTTTTTTGAGGGGACAAAAATAAAAAAAGTTACATAAAAAAATCAAGTTACATGTCATATGAAAGGGCTTTGTTTGGACATCCCAAAACAATTTTTACTTTTTTTTTTGGACGCTCGGTTTTTGAGATAAAATAATAAAAGTTAAATTAAGATAACCAGCGATCCAAGAGCTCCCATCTCTAAGAGTTTCGTTGGCATCAAGGTTTTTCTACTGGTCGGCCAGTTCTTTTGCTTTTTCTTATTTTTTTTTCTTGAAATAAATTAAGGAGGTACTCAGTTCTCATAAAATGGTGACGACGACCAGGTCTGATGATGGAGCCAAGGTCTGTTCAACGGAACTCTTCAATAAATAGGCCAATAGAGTTGAAACTTGGTAACCATACCAAGTTAGTAGGCGGTAGTCAGAAAAAAGTCCAAAGATAATGTTTGGACTTGCCTCTGACTACTACGGACTCAACGTTTTGATGCGTTCGTCGGGTCGCATCACGAGATCTCAGTTCAGGGCGAACTACTAGTTATATAGTGCAAGCTTTGCTTAGATTAAAGCAAGGTGGCGTAATGGAAAAACGTTTGCCTAATCCCATATTATTATATATTTTTTTAAACGAATATAAAAAAGTTTTTTTTAATTAAAATTTGTCCTTGGCTCCTTCACTACAAGTGGGTAGAGTTGACAGAGAATCCAGGACTTTGGAGAAAAAGGTGGAGACCGAAAAAAACACTTCGGGTTTTTTTATTTTTCTATGGAGCATGTTTTTTTTTCAAAACCAGCTTGCATAGATACACCTATAACATAGATAAAGGTCACTTCTATCTAACTGATACCTACATTCATACACTGTTGGGTATAGGGCCTTCTTTTGAACATCTTTTCTGGTATACTACAGCGACAAATTTCCGAAATAAATCAGCTAGATAAAAAAATACATTTTGTCTTCTTATCGATAATTCAAATCCCATCACTAAGCTTCACCTGAATACGATCGACGCATGCGCACCCGTTCATTAGGTCTCTGCGCGTGATTGTCATTTGGCCCCGCCCCCGCGCCCCTCACAATTATTATAATTTCTATGATTACACGTGCTACATACGGCATGGTCTCTGTCCTGGTTGTTCACTGTGCACTGTGTAACATAGTTTTAATAATTATATTGTTTTTTATTACCATTATATCCTTAAGTTTTTTGGCTGCCTAAAGGTCACAGGTAATTTCCTGTTTCGTAGGATTTGTGACAGACGGACACAGATTAAACAGGCGGTTTTTGTCTTCAACTCTTTTAACAGTTGTGCTTTTTGTGAGGCTCGTCCGAAGAAGTACTACCGCCATGACTATTTCTGCCGCCAAGCAGCGTTGCTGTTTCGGTTTGAAGTGTGTGGTTGCCGATGAAATTACAAGTACTTGAGGGTTAACCTTAAGTTGGTGGACGCAGGGCAGTGTATCGTAGGACACTTTCCTATTGTATGTGATTTGCGAATCAAAGCTTTGTAATAGGTAATGGTCACAACTTAATATCAGGTGGGTCATCTACTTGTACTATGAGCAAATAGTCAAAAAACTATATCCGGGCAACGGTTGAGAGATAAACTGGGACCAATTAACATAAAAACTAGGTTATCAATTTCAGTTACTCAACGCTCCTTTTCACTCAATTTTGCAAAGGAATCGAAGTCATGACTTATGCCGGATAAAATAAAGAAATGAATCAATAAATTTATAAAAAAAAAGAAATGCTTATCTACTTTTGACTGCATCTACTCGTCATGTTATAAAAATAATAAAAAATACACTTTTCCCATTGACTATACATACAATACTAACTTTTCCTACATTGTACCACGCATGACAAAAGTGCTTGTCTAATGTTAGTGATTAGGTATAATCATTCATCATACAAAAGTTTCAAAACCACCGATGCTAATGTTCTTGCTACTGAAAGCAATTCAACCATCTGCTAGAGCAAATTGAATCCAAACGCTTTCATTTTAAAATACAATTTCCATCACAAGAAAATAAACCAAGAAAACTGTCCCCATTTGTCGCAACGGTAGGCGTGGTAATCCACTAAGATTTAGATTTACACAACCTTTTGTTTTGTGGTACAATCGCTCTTATTTTGAGTGGCATAGAGGGTAGTTTCGCTTAGGTCGATGATAAGGCGAGCATGGTGGATGTGAAAGGTGGTCAAAGCAATTTGGCTGATCGCCATTAGGAGTAGGTACCGACGTATCAGTACATGTCATTATGTAGTTCACTGTGCGTGAATGTATAATAGTGTGGGAGCATTTCAAGACTGGGAAAGACCAATCAGAATGTGAGAAAAACAAAGACAATTATGTAAAACGTAATAAACCTAGGTGTGTATTGCAAATTATCCTATTAAGCTTCTTTGATTAGTTTTTTACGGCATAAGCACTTAGTAAAGTCTATGTGAAACTGCGTTTTTTCGAAAAACCTCCAGTATTGTAAACATCCATAATTCCACTCTTCACATGGCAGGTGACAGCCGGCTGACTGATACTGGAGTTATACCATTTACAAAGTCAAAGTCAAAGTCAAAAGGTATTTATTCAATAAAATCACAAGGATCACTTTGAAACGTCTTAAAGCTAGGTGACTCTAGGTGCCAGTTCCACGTGACCAAAGCCTAGAAGAACAGGCAACAAACTTACGGCTTGGTTTAGGAACAAAATAACGGTAGGCCGTTATTTTGTATGATCCTTTTACAATGTAATAATATAATATATTATTGAAGTTTAGTGAGGCATAGGCATACAGAAAAAGGTAAACATAATCAAATTTATAAGACAGCACACGCTGTCTGCTCTGACAGTACAAGCAGATAAACCAACTTTTGTTACATACCGTTTAATAAAAAACGAAACAGCCTCACGACTTCGATCTCCAGGCACGGTAGATATCCGCTAAGGACTAACTCAAGATTGTTTGAGGAAATTTCAATAAAAGACAGGCAGACCGACGAAATTTGAGAGGGTCGCGGGAAGTCTGTGGATGGAAAGGGCTCAGAATCGTTCTACCTGGAAATGTTTAAGGGAGGCATGACAGCAGTAGCCTTTTTCAGGCTGTTCATGAATGAATGAATGAAATAAAAAAACCTGGATTTTTAACAAGACCAAGACCGGTCTTCCGTCTTACGCCGCACTATCACCAAATCATAGATGTGTAACATAATGGGTCCGCTTTGTTCTTTTGTCTCGTGCTCGTGAGGTGTCATTGAGTGGAAGATGGGTCATGGTGAAATCTTTATAATCAAGCTGTCTTTGAGCCGCTCTGAGTGCGGCACAATAACTGGCCTTAATTGTGTTTTGTTTCATTCGAAGCTGTTTTTAGACCCGTAGACAAAGCTAAGTGTGGAGATGTGTTTGATCGAAAGAGTGGAATGGAAAAATGATAATTTTTCGTCATAATATACCTATAATTTTTACAAAAACATTAAAATAATATCATCAGTCCACTGCACAGAGCACATCTCTCTTAGGGTTCAGATATTTTTAGGGTACCTAGTACGTTTAAGTAGTAGTAGGGTCTATGTGTTTGGCTTGTAGTATAGAAGTACTATCACCATGCTTATTACTGCAGCCTAGCAGCGTTGCTGTGTTTCGGTTTGAAAGTTGTGTATCGTGGGTGCCGGTGAAATTACAGGCACATGAGGCTTAACATCTGTATGCCTCAAGTTGATGGACGCAGGGCAGTGCATCGTAGGGCATGTTTATTTCGTGCGTGACTTGCGATGCAACGCTTTGTTATAGGTGATGGGTACTACTGTATAACAGTGGACCATCTTCATGTTCTACCAGCAAGAAGTCTCTAAAATTGTGGAGTTTGCTGTAGTCATCTCGCTATAGGCAGGTGCATTGTTGACTATAGTGTTGGTGTTATACACACGAATATCTACGCATCAACACGAATATATACACTGTTCACTTTTATGTCCTTGTAATAAGCATCAATTTTCTTTGGCTTCGTGTACCAAGAGTACTTAGGGCATGCTGGTACCTATACCCTGCTCTTACGACATCTTCACACACTTCACAGCTCAGTTGGTAGTAGCTCTGCCTTCTGCGCCGTAGGTCGTCGGTTCGATCCCCACCGAGAACAAACATTTGTGTTATGAACTTATAGATGTTTGTTCTCTGTCTGGGTGTTATTATATATTAAAAGTAAGTATTTACAAAAAAAAAGCATATATTATGTATTATATCAGTTAGCTGGTTCCCATATTACAAGATTTGGCTTAGTTTGGGGCTAGATAGTGCTGTGTTGAATGTCCAACAATATTTATTTATTTATCTACGGACAAATACCTATTCCACAATAGTGATGATTATAATAATTATTATTGAAAACCAAACTATACACCTAAGTTACGATAAAAGTATGGTACTTATAAAGTAGCCAATAAAATCTAAATATTACCTCAAATGAGTCAAATGACCTTACTACAGTCACTACCAATGCACCCATTCTAAACAAATCGATACGAAATTGCTTTGACATTTCTGTGGCGTAAATGTCACGCCTTTGCGACATGGATACGGAATAACTTAGTTAAGGTTTAGTTATGGTATTCAATTGAGTTATGTCGTAAGTGGAGCCCTATCGGTGCTTATAGCTTGGAATGGGCAAGAAGGCCATGACACTTCTAAATAGGTTACTAGGTCAAAATTGTATTCTAAACTTTTTGGAATAAATAAATATCTTTGTCTTAGGTATAGAGACTAACAAAGGTACATAAACTAGACTTAAACTTAGATTTCAAAAATGAATTTAATTTTTAACAAGTAGGAAGTAAAATATGAATATAATAAGACTCCGCTATCCGTCTGTCCGTCTGTCTGTCTGTCTGTCTGTCCATCTGTCACCAGGCTGTATCTCACTAACCGTGATAAACAGTTGAAATTTTCACAGATGATGTATTTCTGTTGCTGCTATAACGACAAATACTAAAAAACAGAATAAAATGAATATTTAAGAGGGCTCACATACAGCAAACGTGATTTTTTTGTCTTTTTTATAGATAATGGTATAGGTATCTTTCGTTGCGCGAGTCCGACTCGCACTTGGCCGGTTTTTTTTATAATCGAATTACTTTAGACCTAATGTAATAAGTTTCTTATTCATATTAATTTCTTTTAAGAAAATAAATAAGTATTCATAAACCCTAAAATCACTCTTTGACATTGCATTACAAGCACACTCAATCCACGCAGTCCACTTACAAACTTACCTACATGTATAGGTATATGTAAGTACGTATGTCGTCGGTACCTCTAATAACCACACCGGCCAGCCTCAGGGTACGTGTCTGATTGATGCATTTATAATTATGCGCTGGAAAATATCATTTGCATGCTTTATCGGTTATGTGTGTAAGTACTGTTAATGTGTGTATGAAAACAGTGTTTTACGTAAGGGGTAATTTGCAATTTTCACGGCTTACGTCTGGTTATCTCAATTCAATGAAGTGGTTTTGCGAAGTCAGAAAATCATGAATGTATTACTTGGGTTTGGTTTAATATCTTGCCATTCTAGAAACTTTATTCCCCTATTTTCTATAGTTTTTTTATACATCTAGCTGGTGGAGCAAGCAGATAGCTCATCTGATATAAAGTGGTAACCATAATCTATAACAAAGCATTGCCTCGTAAGTCAAGTACGATAGGAACGTACCCTACGATGCTGCCCTGCGACCATCAATCTGAGGCATACAGATGTTAAGCCTCATGTGCCTGTAATTACACCAGCAACAACACTCTTCGAACCGAAACACAGCAACACTGTTTGGCGGCAGAAAAAGGTGTGGTAGTAGTACTTCCCCGGACGAGCCCTTCACAAAGAGCTTTACTACTCTTGCTCGGTCTACGAACTATATATAAACTATAACTATACGGTCTATATCCTTCTTATGTGTGACCCCCATTCGCATATATTTGCCTATTTTTACTTACAAGACGAATACGCAAATAAACGTGCAAATATTTATCACGCGAATACCGAATAACCATGTGCAGTGCCACCATGAGAGTATACAAAATAAATAAATAATAAAATATAGAGGTATTTCGAATAATGTAGGTACATGCCATAGCTTAGTGTAGTACAACTGTGTCCTGCGTTTGTTTTCACTGTGTTCACAGAAAAACAGGCTGTAGCTGCCCCACAAAGTCTGCATTATTCTGGCAGGTAGGTGGTTACATACTAAATATGATATTAATATGATCTTATTATTTTATGATCTTGGTTATCAAAGAAAAGCTACCGTTATATTTGAGCGTATATTTCATAGTTGCGCAAATTACCACATTTTGGACGACATAGTCTTATTATTAGACAAAAGCGTAGGTAACTTTTTGTGATAAGTCTATAGTCTATTGAATAATATTAGTAAAAAATCAAGGCCTCTTTTCGATCCCGTAATAAAGATGTCTGTATTTTGATGGATGTTTTCATGTGATAATTGAAGTGGAACGAAATTGGAATGCAATTTGTTTTTGATTGTACTGTTGCCTACCTGCTATTGTTTAATTTGGCATTTTATTTTGACTTCCGTTATTTTTAATACAAACTGACAAAGCAAACGAATAAAAAATATATTAAAAAAACATATTGAAATCTAAAATCATGTAAACTAATTACTTTGAAGGAAAACATCGAGAGGAAACCAGTTATTATTCTAATTCTAGTGCTCGAAAGGAGCCTCTTGAGGCGCACTTAAAATCCTTTCACCACACTGTTTCGAAAAGAAACTAGTGACACGACAAGAAGAAGAAGTAGAAGTATTCTAACCGCGGCGATGGGCTTGCAACCTGACACGTATGGAATACCAACTACTGCAAAATGTTGGATGAGCTACATGTAATGTTTGGATTTCTAACTACCCTCTCAGACATTCTCAAATTTCAGTTTTTAGGTATTCTGCCCTACGTCCCGCAGTGGACTAACATAGGTTTATGATGATGATGATGAGGTATTCTGAAAAAAAAACAATTTATTTAAAAAACCCGTGGTCATTCTCTAATTTTATTTAGTCCCACGGCCGGTTTCTGAAAGGTCGATCAAAACTAATCGGATGTCAAGTCACTCGCCATTTCAGCTTACATCGAATTAGATTGCAAGATAGATAGATAGATAGATAACACTTTATTGTACACAAGAATACATCATAAATCTAGGCGTAGCTTATAAAAGTACAATGGGCGGCCTTATCGCAGAAAGCGATTTCTTCCAGGCAACCAAGTTAAACAAGTGACTTGACATGCGATTAGTTTTGATCGGGCTTTCCGAAACCGCCCTAAGTCGCTGGTGGGCCTATTTCTCTAGTCGATTGACCACCACTGGTATTACAAAACTGATATCCTTTTTTGGAAGTCCACTAAAATAGAACAACGGCAAAAACAAAGGTGCGAACTGGTATTGCACTATTCATAGGCTGTGCACACGCCGGGGGCGGATATTCGCGCGTGTCGATTATTCATAAAGCGGAGGTGTCGACGCGTTTCGTATCGATAGGCCTTTTAGTGTATAACTTTTGAATACACTTTTAACAAGGAACTAATATAGTTTGACAGTTTTGCAAGCAGAGAAACATCACACAACCTTTCGCGTTTTCACGACTTTGCAAGATCTCCACAAGAGTTTTTATAGACAGCCTTCACGGCTCAGTTGGTAGTAGCTCTGCCTTCTGCGCCGTAGGCCGTGGGTTTGATCCCCACCGAGAACAAAATGTGGGATAGTCAGAGATACTTCTAAGTCCTTAGACATCTCCAAACAATCTCGAGCTAGTACTATAAACAAAAAAATCTGATGGGATATCTGCCTTTTTTTATACAATCAGCTGATGGAACAAGCAGATGACCCACCACGATGGGAACGTGTCCTAAGATACACTGCCCTGCGTCCATCAACTTACAGATGTTAAACCTCATGTGCCTGTAATTATACCGGCAACCACACTCTTCAAACCGAAACACAGCAACGCTGCTTGGCGGCAGAAAAAGGCGTGGTGGTAATACTTTCCCGGACGAGCCCTTCACAAAGACCTCTACTACTCTTAAAATCAACAGGCGCTCACGGAAGCGTCTGTAGACGACACTGTTATACCTACTTCCTTATAGGTTTAACTATAGGATATATATATTAATATAATATAAATATATATAAAGAAAGAAAGAAAATACATTTATTTGACATACATAAAGGTACACAAAGCGGACAGTATACTATCATAATAATACCCAAAATCAAGCCCTCGACCGCTTCCAATATCCAATCAATTCTGCTTGCAATTCTCAGAACAGAATTTGAATGTCATAATGTCATCGGCACATCGACACCGTTCCAGCAAATCGTGACAATTACCGGTCACAGTTAAATTAAAGCTTGGGTAATATGTGGTTTGACTAGTGCTAAGGAGGTTAATTGATTTGGGATACATTTGTGGGAAAAGAACGAATAATAGAATGTATCCGTGGCGAAGTGGCATAGTTGGTGATGAGAATTAGGGCCGCAGGCTTGATGCTTTTAATCGATTTCATTTGCGCATACGACTCGATACTTCATTTGCGATAAATCCTTCATTGTAAACCTAAAGAGAATGTTTGGATGTTTGTTTATTTGGATTGATTTATATTCCATTTTCAATTCGATTTGATTAATTTATTCATTGCGGACATATTAAATCAATAAATATGTAGATTAGTTCTAATGTTTGCTTAATACATCATGCACCCTATTAGGTACTGCAATGTATTAGTAGATATTATATAAGTACAATCAGCAATCAGAAATATAGAAAAGGTTAGATTATTTGGTAATAAATCAACGAAAGATCGATTTTTTACCCTATACTTTGGCGCAATTGCGTTAAAAAATGGCCAATACTTTAAGAAACCGAAAAATAATGCCTTCTTGGGTATGTTCCAGATGTTTTTTTTTATTTACTGATGAAACTAGCATATGGCCCACCCGATATTGAGTGGTAACACTTAACAAAGCCTTGCCTCGCAGGGCACGCTCGATACAAACGTGCGTCCATGAACTTGAGGCATACAGATTTTAACCCTCATGTTTCTGTCATGTCACCAATACTTTAATATCTAGACGTACCTCTAACTACCCCCTTTTTTTACAGGCGCGGGATATATCTATAATTCCTACCTAATACTGTCCATACCAGCAAACTCATTACCATCCTGATTAGTCACTTAAACCACAACATAAACTTTTCAACCTTTTCCAACAAGCACTTCAAATTTTCAATCGTGCCGTGTATTGACAGGACACTCTCGAATTTAACACTTATTTTTTTTCGGTTTTAGGGTTCAGTACGTCTGAATTCAAAAGCGATTTCAAATCGTAGATCATCATCTGATAATAAATCAAGCTTGTAACCCCCGATAACAGATTTTTTGGTATTAGCTAGAGTAAAATAGGATAGTTAGAATGCCAATAATTTAGAAATGAAATGCAATGTTTATTTGCGAGCAACATACCTATATGAAATTAAATGAAAATGTTTGTTAGAATGTCATAATCGTACTAAAACAGACTGTGACATTATATTTAAATATACATGCACAAATTAACTATAACAGTTGTACAAAATACAGAGTTTATATTAAAATATAATTTGGATCTGATTTACAACGAAAAACATTTGAGCTATCTGCAGGCGATCTAGAGATAAATCTACGAACGTTTTTTTTTTATACTTCTTGCTGATGGAACAAGTAGATGACCCACCTGATGTTAAGTGGTTACCGTCACATATAACATTGCTTCACAAGTCACACACAAATAAAATCATAATCATAAAAATAATACTTAATATTGTGGTTTGGTTGATCTTATACAGAACCCACATGTCTGAAGTCCAACTCGTACTTCCTCAGTTAGTTTTTTCACCTCCGGCGCACACTTTGATCACGGTGATTTGACAATAAGCGCGGGCGCATGTTTGACACAAGCGCTCGTATCGGAGAAATCTCCATTAACGACAGGCGTGGAAAAAATTGACCACAAAAGACTGAATAGTTAATCGCGAGGGTGCTAGCTTCTAATGGTATACTAGACAGAAAAGGAAAGGTGTGGAGAGTGGAGATGATTTTAATTGACGGTGATCATGTTTGAGCAGGTTTTTTAAGAGTAGCTCTTTGCGAAGGGCTCGTCCGGGGAAGTACTACCACCACGCCTTTTTCTGCCGCCGAGCAGCGTCGCTGTGTTTCGGTTTGAAGAGTGTGGTTGCCGGTGTAATTACAGGCACATGAGGCTTAACATCCCTAAGCATGGACGTAAGACAGTGCATCGTAGTCTTAATATATAAAAAAACAGGTACGTATCTTAATACCTACCTACTAGAGTGACAATATTGTAGCCCACTTCATTATTCTCATATTAAATAAAAAAATATTTTTTTCCTAAAGTTCTGTCAAAATATATTAGATTTGATTTGGTAGTACGACGAGCCCTTCTCAAAGAGCTCTACTACTCTTACACACAAAGTTTACTCTTAAGATGGCTCCACAGCTTCCCACATGAAGCATCGATGGCGTTAGCCTAATGAACTTCCAAATGGAAGCAGCTATCAATGCCAATCAGATCTACATTATCGAGCATCGCTAATGGTAGCTTTACATAATGTTCTGTTAAAAGGTTACTGTTTACATGCAGAGCTTGAAAGGGTGGTTACGGGTATTGTATTGTTAAAAACAATATAAGGTTTTGACGGTAAATAACCAAGAAGCTGAAACATAATCTGATATATCTTCTATCTATATAAATTAAAATCAATTGCTGTTCGTTTGTCTCGCTTAAGCTCGAGAACAGCTGGGCCGATTTAGCTGATTTTGGTTTTGAAATGATTGTCGTAGATGGTAAGGTTGAAACGGTGAGAAAATATGGAAAAATTGCGAGGAAGATAGTAAAAGCAACAATTTCATTTTCCTATATAAACTGTTCTACCTAAAGCGAAGGGAGAGTTTTAATGTCATCAAGTAATAAATGTAACTAAACATGAGCATTACTTTTTAGTTAAAAATAAACTCACTTAAAAATAAATTATTTTTACTTTGACGATGTTTTTAATCAAGCAATATCCAAAAAAAACTGCACATATCAATTGCTTTTTTATACTATTATTGCTGATTAAACAAGCCGTGGTCCAGAATATATCAAACTCTCCTGAAATTCTGTTTCAAAAACCACTTATTCCAGGTAAACCTTGGACTGCCCATCTTCCATAGTACCCGGGTTTATCACGGGACTCAAACCAGCACCTCGTTATAATAAAAGCATATGTAAAGTTCCACAGATGTAAAAGCCTGGGGCATCGGATCCTGTTTCTCATTACGGCGGTAACATACATCATAGTCACTATGTGCAAGTCACTGCCAAGGTTCCGTCATTCAGCTTGCTGCTGATTGGTTAGTACGGAGAGCGCGTCTTGTTTATAAATTTAGTAAACAAAACAAAAAATGAGCACTATGGTACTTTTTTTTATACAACTATCTGATGGAACAAGTAGTTGGCCCACCTGATGTAAAGTGTCATAAAGATGGAGTATACACTGGTTTCTTTAACTTTATGTTTCATTTAATTTACTGGTTTATAAATACATTTTAGAAACTGCAACATATTTCTCCATTATTTTCATAGATTTATTATTCTATTATTGTAGAAGTAAAAAAGAACTTATGTTTCAGGTGTCACTAGGATACAAGCAGATGGCACTCTTAATGACCGATTATTAGTTTGATTTTCATCAGTCATGCATTCTCATCGTGTGGAGCATGATTTTACAAAAAGCTTATCTCCACACTTTCTTAGCCAGAACCGACGAAGGAATCAAAGCGATGGCTTTTATAAGAATTATCATAACTACAGTCCTCTCCTGAATCCGATCGCCACTTCTAATTAATAGGAATCTTCCATTTGAGAATTCGGGAAAACTACAATATCATTCTTGGAGGGGAGAAATGTAAGTGAAAAAGGACAGTCATCGTTGCGATCGTTGTTTGTATGAAATCTTGAAGATATATTTTGTTTCAAATATTATTTAACTACACAAATTTTGATATATCCTAATAATATTATAAACGCGAAAGTTTGTAAGTATGGATGGATGGATGGATGGATGTTTGTTACTCTTTCACGTAAAAACTACTGAATGGATTTTAATGAAACTTTACATTAATATAGCATAAACATCAGAATAACACATAGGCTACAATTTATAAAGATATTGTTTGACTAATCCTGCGCAGACGAAGTCGCGGGCACCAGCTTGTATGTTATATTATATAGGTAGATATTTATCTCATAGTGCCAGTACTCTTAAACGGTGAAGGAAAACATAGAGAGGAAACCAGTAGTATTTTAACAGCGGCGATGGGCTTGCAACCTGTCACAGAATACCAACTACTACAAAATGTGAGGATGTCCCAAGTGTAATGTTTGGAGGTATCTCTGACTACCCCCCTTAAACGTCCTCAAAGAATCTGGAGTTAGTACTTGGTACTAAGAAATCTGAGGGGATATCTACCGTGCCTGGGGATCAAAGTCGTGAAGCTGTTTCAGTTTCAGTATTTAACGGTACAAGCTTTGCTTAGCCTGGAGGCGCCGTGTAAAAATGTCCATATATTTTTTTTTACAATCTTTTTCAACATTCTCTTGTTAGTCGGGAGAAGTAAAAAACTTATTTATTTCTAGTAAATATAAATTAGCCCCATAGACAGTGAATTTTTTTAATAAACTGAAAAAAAATTAACTCCAGACACGGTAAACTTCACCTAATATCTCTTGGTATTCAAGACCCTTGAAGAGCTGCAAAGGGGTAGTAACAGGCACGTCCAAAGACCATATTTGGAAATTTTGAAATTTTGTGTTTAGTATTCCCTACGTGACAGGTTGCGAGTCCATCGCCGCTGCTGGAATACTAACAGCCATATTTTTTTTTCAGCCTTCAAAAGTATATTTCAAAGATTTACTAGAAATGAATCTCCCTTGACAAGCCCACCCAAAACTTCGTTCATTACGTAAGTAATCTTAGTTTGATAACTATTCAGCTTCAGATCATTAGCTGCATCATTTGTCAAGGATTCCATTAGGCGGCTCTCGTATTAGAAGCGAATGAAGATGACGATATTAAAGATTTCTTATAAAATAGCTACCCTAAAAACGATGCATTTTGAGCGTGGGGATTAGAGAAAATAATATAAGTAATTGGTAAGAGATGGCATTAGTTTAAGCATTGATTATTTTTTGACAGTTTTTAAAAAGAAAGGGTATGTTTTTGATACCTTGCCTGCAGGTAAATAAATAAAATAGTTTTTATTTATTTACAAATAACATACCTAACCTACCGACCTTTTTTTTTAAGTATTATGTTCGTGAGCACGCATTCCTTTGAGCATACAATCGCGCTATTTTCAAATGGTTTGAATTTCGAATTGGAACTTTGATTGCTAATAGCAACGGTTCCGCACACAGTTTTGTCTCATTTACTAACGCGTGTCATTTCCATACGTACCTACTACGTGGTACGCAGTGGCGTGGCGTTTGTGTTTTGTTTTAGCATTATCGTTTAAAATTAGAACAGTAGACCCCACATTGTTCTACTTATCATCAACCATACAACCCACCAATGCTGTATAAATAACACCCAGATAAATTTGCATGCAACAAATATTTGCAGGTCATACTGGAATCAAACCCGCACGGCGTCTCAGTCGCATATTCGCCAGCCACGCCGCAGAGTTTGTCGCCTACTAAAAACAGAAGCGATTTAATAACAGAAATGTCTACTCATAAAGGCCACCCAACTTGTTAAAGCTAAACCACCTGGCGAATAAAGCAATAAAATGTCCAATGGATCAAATAATATAAAATTTATAGCTGATCTAAATACACACGTCCTACTCTAAAATCTATCAAAAATGAATTGCAGTTTTTACTCAGAAATAATATTTCACGACCACTTATTTATTTTTAATAATTTATTTTAAGTTACGATAAGCAAAAGTAACTATAAGTAGGTCACAATTCAATTTCTCATTTCTGATGGTGCAAGATGAATAGACGCGTACGTAACCCAACCCCCATCAAAATTGAGATCCTGTTACGTCATCACTTCCAAGCCAAGCCGGTGAATAGTGAAAAAGACATTATTCCAAATTTGAACTGCAATTTATCAACTTTTGATCTGCCTTTGACCCGCCGTGTTATGACAAGATGAAATATATCTCGCGATGATATTTGAATTTGGAACACTATTCTTTTTCTCCGAGGGTTGCGACAACAGCCAGTATTAAGCCTCAAATAGTGATGTGACATCCGGTTTACAATACATCGATGAGTGATGGTGGTCGAAAGTCGTTCTTATTCTTATTGATGGAACTTTTTACAATAGCGATGGCTACTGCTTGTCATCTTCCATTTTTGAAAAGTTTTGTGTCATCTTTTTAGTCATTTCACATTTGCTCCTTTTAGATAGAATTGATCAAAAGCTCTAGGATTTTAGGGCCGTTGGTAATCGTAACTTTTCAATACTAGTGTTGTATTTTCAAATAAGGAAATAAAAATATGGATAGGGTAGATGAATTGAATTCTACGTTGAACTGATATCACAGAAGTTGACGATGTAATAATACGAGTATAAATGACCCAAGTTGTTGCTGCAAAGCGGGTTCTACCTTTAAACATTAAAGATAAGATAAAAATAATAAATTTCCATGAAGTGTAAAAACACTAATCATTACTAATAAAAACAATAATAGAGCTACACGCACACAACTACTGCGCTTTTGCTTCTCGCACCTACCGCACGCGCGCGCTTATTATTATATTCTTTTCGCAAATTTAGTCTACCTATTGTATCTAGTGCTTTCTTTTCTATTTTTCTATCTCATTACCTATATATTTCATTTCCACTAAAGTATAATTCTTCATTTCTCTTCCGCAAGTAAACTTTATTTTCTACCCCGTGAGGTAGGTAATTGTCTAAACACTCGTAATAGCGAGAGTAGTGCTTTACAGCCACTCTTGCTATAAATCTATAAACAAATGTAAATCTACAAACGCGTTTGAATCTACAAACACGTTTGAACCTACAAACACGTGTGAATGTACAAACGCGTTTGGTTTGTACCACAGTCCCAACGGCTAAATACAAAGGCGACCGCGATCGTTTGCGGCGCGGCCTTCGTTGCTCAGGATGACATTCACAAAAACAATACAAACGCCAGTCACAGCTAAAATAACAGACAATTCAATGATGCTGTCATATTAAAAATGGAATTCACATATTGCTTTACCTTGACTTTACTGACAAATCAAAAGGAGATGATAAAATATGATGTTTAAGTATTTATATCTAGATATTTTAGTTTTGATAGAGGCATTCATACAGGTACATTAGATAGAGATATATCTTGGAATGCCTATAGAATAAATTATTTTTAGGGTTCCGTACCCAAAGGTTAAAACTGGACCCTATTACTAAGACTCCGCTGTCTGTCCGTCTGTCACCAAGCAGTATCTCATTAACCGTGATGATGTATTTCTGTTGCTGCTATAACAACAAATACTAAAAAATCAGAATAAAATCAATATTTAAGGGGGCTCCCATACAACAAACGTGCTTTTTTGCCGTTTTTATAGATAATAGTAGATAACGTTTCGTGCGCGAGTCCGATTCGCACTTGGCTGGTTTTATTTATATTAGATAAGATAAGATAGATAAGATAATTATTTATTTCATTTAAGCACACTTATATTATAATACACAGTATAACAGTTTTCTTAAATGGTAATGGCTTATACATTTTATAATTTATATGACAGAACCTACACTAAGTCATGTCGACTTGTGTTGTAAGTCCTGCCCCCTTCCAGGAGAATTCATTTGCGCCATACTTATTATTATTATATAATATTAATTTATTTTTATTATTATTATTATTATTATTATAGCTATTTAAGATTAAGATAATTAGAAATAAGTAATTTGTTAGGAATATTGAAATAATATGTAAAAGCATGCATTAATTGTGTGTTTGGAGAGTACCCAGGTAAGTACCTTTATGTTGCTTTGTATTAATAAGGCGTTTTTTAAAAATAAAAATAAAGTATCATTATTTAGTTTAATTTTATACATATAGTTCAAGCTTCGCTCAAAATGGAGCTAGATAGAGCTTTGTGAAATATCATCCAATATTTAATTTTATTCACTATACATATTGCACTCGATATCAGCCATAATAAGTCCTGGTAACGTCTAATAAGACTCCTATAGACATCATGATCCATAATATGACATTATGACAATATGCTTCCATATTATGGGGTTTGTCGTAGTCACAATGCTTGGCAGGTGGATTGATGACCGTCGTGTCAGTACTTATATGATGCTGTTTCCCATCTCCTAGTGCATTCCCTAAATCGCCTCTTACAACATCAAGGTGAGTACAAGGTGATGGACGGGTCTCATTTCATGCCGGGATCACTACAGCATTGGAACATTAAAAAAAATGTGCATTGATGATTGTGTTAGTTATTAAAAAAGACACAATATTAAATGTATTAAGTGTCCTAAATCTCTAAAATCCAGTTTTTTTTTATTCGAGATCCTTTTCATGAATTGTCTGAACTCTATCGACTACTATAACTAAAGCAGCTCGTGAAATAAAAATCGAAATTGTAATTTCCTGGCAACGTCTGATCGAGGGACAACAATTTGCGGTCGAACCGGCTGATTACTAATACGAAAACACAACTTCTTCCCGCCCATCTAAATAAAACTGTATCCCAAGCGTGTAAGAATCAAATTCCCGTGCAAATGAGGTGGGTGTTTTCAGCTTTTTTGGGTCCGGATAGTCAAAATTCGTCACGTCCGAAGACATCTGTCGCCAGTAATCGAATTGCTTCGATTCGATCATCGGTTGCACAATTCGATACGATGACAATACAACTGATGTTTTGATGATTACACGTAATCATGGTCCCCGAATGCCAAATTGGTTTCGGCGACTTGATGACATTCCGATTATAGGAATCGATTGTTATTATATTTTTGAATTTGGAATTGGTAAAATTTTAAACCTATATCTTTTTTGTTGAACTTCAAAGGTGAGTCAGTATTATAATCTTGAAAGGAGGTTGGTTTTTATTAAATAACGATTGTAGATGTTGTAGGTACGTGCTAAAGTTATTAATTATTTTGAAAAGTTAAATAATTTTAATACAGACTTGTAGATTTAAGCTTATTTTTGAAAGTAAAAGACGTTTCGCAAAAATGCAAATATCCGTAGATACTTTGTTGGACAGACTTGTAGATATAAGCTTACTTTTGTAAGTAAAAGATTTTTCTCAAAATTGCAGATATCCGTTGATACTTTGATATCATCGACTTCGTCTTCTATAAATAAAAATGACATATCTTTGAAAAGTTTAATACCTACCTAGGTAGGAAGTTGATGAATAGAGTGGGCTCATTATCGTTCTTACCAGTAGAACACTTCAGGCAAATCATAAATACTTAAGTAATATGAGTTTTCAAGTTGATTTTGAAATTAATTGTCAAACGACTTTTTATTATCAAAATCTATTTTAAATTAAGTCATACTATGCAAGTACATCTACTTTCAACAATAAAAACAATTTTACAGCCAATTTGTGCCGCCCTACAATCCATTACGTAAATAAAGCTGCGTTTCCACTGCGCAAATAATTGGCACCCTCGCCTGATTAATAAGATACAAAATTACTTACCAATGCAAAATGAGCTTTATCTCCTAGGATCAAGATACACAAATGGCCAATCACTAATGGACTACTGGCGCTGATCATGTAAGAGTAGTGTAATGAAATATGACCACACGTTGAACAACAAAATATACGATCTAAAATAATATTGCATACTTGTACTTTGCATACTACTCATGAAAAAAAAAATCCTTTAAAATACTACGCTACTACCTAATATAAAAATGTAAAGTACCTAGTAGTAGGAGCATGATTACCCTAATTAAACCAATTTCCACGGTTAGAATTTTGAGAGTAGTAGAAAAATAATCCAATTCATAGTATTCGATTATTTTTCGATTATAATCGTTTGAGTGAACGCTCTACCTAAAAGCGATGTACAAGTTATTCTGTGTCCCCTCTGTTGATTAATAAGCCGCAAATTGAATGAAGCTCCTTTGACAGCGTCAATTTTCTCGTCGGTTACGGACCCCTAAAAATCCACTTTGAGTCAATTTGAAATTTTCATCGACCCTGACATGACACCTCACATCTATTTTACGATGTAAATTGTCAAAGCGAAATAAGGACACGTTTACATGGTGATATTTGGAAAATTTGAATTTAGATGTATGTATTTACATAATTTATATATTTACATAATTTTATATAAGTTATCATTGTTAAAGTCTTGCTTACTTTGGGGCTGTATAGCGATTTGTGAAACGTCAACTCTTGTCAGAAAAAATGCAGGTTAATTTTTTGTAATGAATGATTATACCTACTCTAAACAATGTTTAAATTAATAAAACAAGAAAATGACTAGTTTTAAGCAATTTATAAATTTAGTTAACGTTTTACGTTATATTTTGACATGCTCAAAGAATCTTAAGTTAGTACCTGGTAATAAGAGATCTGTTTAAACCGTTTCATTTTATAGAGCCGTACTTCACTTTTAGAGTTGTAGAACAGCTTAGAGTGGAAAATGCAACATATTTATCACCCTTTCCACCACCATGTAACTCGACGCTACAGTTTTGCATGGGCCGGGTTGTCTCATACGTCAAATTGTCACATCTGACGTTGATCGATAGATGCACCTGCTGCACAACCCTATGCCCTGAACGATGAGAAAAATGAGATTTATACACTGTCGAGTTTATAAAGGGGAAGCTCTCTGCTGAAGGAAACGAATATCTTTAGGAATTTGAAACGGGGCTTCAATCCTTTTTAGATATACTCGTACGATAGATTATAGGTATACTTCTGGTAGTTACAAAACTTTGAACTATACCAACAAAATATGTTCATCTACTTTTGTCGCTGACTACATAAAATATGTGTTTTTTTTTTCGTTTATTTGTGCAATTTAAATGGTAGTTTTCATAAAAAATTAAAATTAAAAAAGCTATGCTAGAAATGTTAAACGTCTAAATCACACTTTATAGGCTGCTCTGATTTTGATGAAATTTATGAAAAAAGAAACGAAAGATTTTTTGAGATTATTTTTTTTTATTGGTTATGAGATCAAAGAACAGCCGTTCACACTATATCCATTGGAGGTAGTTTTTTATTGACACGAAAATATGACACATCTATTCGTTTCGATGACGCTACAGTTTCTATTGTCAACTTATTTCATGACTCGATATTGATACTCCATTCCATAATGTTCCTTATAACTTAGATCAAAAAGCATATTTTAGCAGCAGAGATTATTATAAATTTTATTTTTTGGATGAAGACCACCCAATTCTTTAAGCAGAAAGTTCATCTGAATGAACTCATTTAGATTGTTATTGGTTTATTTCACCTCATTGACAGATGTCTAAAATCCCTTATTTAAGTTTTTTTTAAGTTTGAACACAGCGCCGTTTACCCCTAAACTGAACAGAACATGAACTATTTTTTATTTTATTTTATTCAAAATAATTAGAACGGCTAATTCGGCCAATTATACTAATTATACTAAGTTACAAAGATTGAAATCAAAAATAAAAATAAGAAATGATAATTAAAAATGGACGAAACAACAAACAAAAGAAAAAGTCTACCTAAATGAATAACATTAAAATGAATAATTATATCATAATAAAACACTTTGAAACACGTAAGTACACATAATTTTGTTTCAGGTGGGGATCGAGCTCAAAACCTTAGAATGCAAAGCTACCGGGAGCTAAGGGCAGTTCTATCCAGAGGCCTAACTGAAGGCAAATCGTTTTCTTTTCCTTTTTTGTCTATAAAAACTGCTGATGGAACAAGTAAATGGCCAACCTAATGTTAAGAGCTAACCATCACCTAAAACAAAGCATTGCACCGTACCTTTATGAATTTGTGCTTTCATCAAGATCCTCAGTCAGTGAATATTAGGGACATATAAGACAGTGGATGGAGAAGGCTCAAAAACGTTATCCTTCGAAATATATGGAGGAGGACTATTTCCAGTAGTGGATATTTTATATTGTTAAGATTATAAACTACTTATTCTAAAATCACAAAATTCGATATCACCACACTGGAGCTTTAATATTGTATTATATTACATTGTAACAAGGATCATACAAAAGAACGGTAGGAATCAAGCCGTAAGTTTGTTGCATGTTCTTCTAGGCTTTGGTTGCGTGGTTTAGTCACCTAGCTATAAGACGTTTCAAAGTGACCCTTGTGATTTTATTGAATAATACTTTTTGACTTTGACTTTGAAAAAAAAGTTACTTTTTAATAATTGCTGTAAGATACAAAAAGACTCATAATTATATTGTAAGTGTATCGGTATTTTCCACCCTTTCTTACATGACGTAGCTTGAATTAAAATGACAATACTAAATCAACGTCAAATGTCACAACCGTGCTTCACTGCATGACCACTAAACCTCGACCCTCAAGAATTAATCATATAGATAAGATTCTCTTGAAAGCAAGTAGACGTATAGGTCTTATTGGCTGGTTAGTCTCATGACTGGCAGTATTACTGTCGCCATTCCACTCACTTGTAATGATAACATTAAAGTTATCTGAGAAAGCAATCTCATGACAAGATCATTATTTCTTGAAGATTCCTTTTGTGATTTCAATGAGACCGAAATTGGGGGAGTGTTGAATAATATTTGAAATATAAAATGATACATTATCACAAAGATTAAAATATAAATTAATAGGCTCAACATAGTGAAAAAGTATAAATGTAAACTCAATTTCTAGATAAAATAACACCGATAGTACTTTAGCTAAGAGTAGTAGAGCTTTTTGTGAAGGGCCTGTCCGGGGAAGTACTACCACCACGCCTTTTTCTGCCGCCAAGCAGCAACGCTGTGTTTCGGTTTGAAGTGTGTGGTTGCCGATGTAATTACAGGCACATGAGGCTTAACATCTGTATGCCTCAAGTTGATGGACGCAGGGCTGTGCATCGTATGGCACGTTCCTATCGTGCGTGACTTGCGACGCAATGCTTTGTTATAAGTGGTGGTTACCACTTAACATCAGGTGGGCTATCGGCTTGCCCCATCATCTAGTTGTATAAAAAAAATAATAAAATGACTTTTTGCGATTCTCACAATGTCGTCGGTCCATCGCGTAGGAGGGTGTCTCACTCTTCGTCTCTTAGCTTTACTATAAAAAGTTTAGAAAAAAAAAAAAATCTTCTTTATTTTGATCCCCAAGCACGGTAGTTCCTCAAATCTTTGACTCATAATAAGTTATTTTCATCCTAAAATTTGAGAAATTGTAATGATGTTTATTAAAATAACATCCTAATAGGCTTACAAAAATCTGTGAAAATTACAAATGCGCAACTGTTTGTGGAATAACGATATAATAGTAATGTTATAACAGTTGCGCTGTATTAACTGTTCTAATAAGCAAAATGATAAGGTTTTACGATACGATAGGAACGTGCCCTACATGCACAGCCCTGCGTCCATCAACTTGAGGCATACTCATGTGCCTGTAATTACACCGGCAACCACACTCTTCAAACCGAAACACAGCAACACTGCTTGGCGGCATAAAAAGGCGTGGTGGTAGTACTTCCCCGGACAAGTCCTTCACAAAGAGCTCTACTACTCTTTATGACTGGAGAGGGCTCAGAATCGTTCCCTATATCCTGCAGTGGACTCCCTAAGACTGTTAATGATGATACGGCTTTTAAACTCTTCCAAAGCTTCTTCACATACCGAATAAACCCAATCTGAAAAATTTAATCCATCCACCATCCCTTGAGACCCTGTACAAGACTCAATTCCTACGCTAGCCGTATATTGAGACATAAATTTTTCATTTCGCCTGAGGCCACTTGTGATAACCTACTTGACCAGACCTTCCCTGGGGATGCATAAAAGACTTCTCTTGTATAAGGAATCGCATATTTCATATCGTAGAGATGGGGCATGTGTCGATTTAGATGATTGAAGGTCTAGCGTTTATGAGATTCTTATTCATGGATTGTGATACTGAAGATTTAGACTAGCTTCAGCGATTGAAGCTAGATCCATTTTCTAGTAATGCTGATCATATCACATGGAAGATAAAGGAAAGCTCTATATCTACAACAATTTCAAGCACGTATTAAAAATACGTTCAAAGGATGAATGTAATTTCTTCTTTATGTTCAGTTTTGTTAATCCCAAGGTTGGCTGGAAGAGATCGCTGATAGCAATAAGACCGCCCATTGTACTGCTACAATAGTTTTTAATTAAAAAATGTGTATCTTTATTTGTTGTCGTTATTAATAAAGAGTTGTAATTATATCGATATGAATCCGCACATCCCTATGGGACCACGTTCAGTTCACACCCCCGAATATTTCGTGTCACACAAAGGGCTGTTTCGGACACAATAATAAATATTTTGACGATAACACATAAATATCCTTCCTTTATGAATAACAAAACGGTTATATGCCACTGGCTAGGGTAATTTCTTACGTTTTATGGTCATTTCGTTTTTATAAATCGTATACTATTTATAAGAGAAAGGGTCTCGCGATTTCTTATACGGTCGTAAAATATACTTGACTGGGGTACCAGGAGAATTTATTCTGAGGTGTGAAATTTGAGTGGTTGCGGCCATGGGGTTGGATGCATGCATATTTAGTGGGCGATCAGTGAGTGACAAACGGGCAAAAGTTTATAAATATTTTAAATATTGGTGGACCACACAGCACTATCTATTAGGCTTACTAGATTAACTAAGCAACGCTTGTACTAAAGTAACCAGATAGCAGATGTAATACTTATATACGTCTTTCCGTAAATACATACCTACCTACTTCTAAAATATAACACAAAAACAGTCAAAAAATTACATATTACACAAATGTTAATGATTAATGAGAGCACTGGTGGTCTAGTGGTAGCCGATTCTAAGGTCGTGGGTTCGAAACCGGTCGTGTACCAATGAGTTTTTCTGTTCAAAAATGTATATGCACAATGCCAGTACTCTCAAACGGTGAAGGAAAACATCGTGAGGAAACCGGCATGTCGTAGTACCTAAAAAGTTCTATAACATTATGTCAAGTGCTCGAAAGGAGCCTCTTGAGGCGTACTTAAAATCCTTTCACCACACTGTTTCGAAAGAAACTTGTGACACGACAAGAGTGAGAGAGATACAGATGTTTGTTCTCATTGAGGATCAAACCTACGGCCTACAGCACAGAAGGCAGATTTACTACCATTGAGCTGTGAGAGCTGTTTAATTGGTTTAATCTACGAGTGATGTCATTTTTATAGGCAGAAGTAACTGCGCAACCTCGGGTAGACCATCAGATCTTAGGCATTCCAATAAATCTGGCATTTTTGGCAAGCATCAAGATAAGTACTCCCAGACGGTATAAATTATTTCTGCTCATTGTGTGAGTTCCTCAGATTGATTACTTTTGATTGGCAAGGAAAGCTCGACTTATTACATCCTCGTTCAATTTCCCATAACTCATTGCTAAATATTTGCATCTGTCGTAAACTAAAACACGCATAAATTCCTCCCCTCCGTGCCACTAAAAATGTGAACACCATAAAATGATGGATGTCAAGAAATAAACCAAAATGGAATTTAAAAATTTGATCCTTTTTAGCTTTTTGTTCCACCTTCAACCACGCCCCCCTTTTTGAGTTGATGACGCGGGTTTCACAAACCAGGGTATCCTGACCCCGGGAGTTGTACCACCAACTTATATTTTGTAGTAAAAAAAGCCATGGCACGGGCCGCTGTAAAGTAGTCAGGGGCCATAATTGGCCCGTCTCGTTAAAAAATTTTTAATCAGCCAACAAACTTTTATGAGCGCTCCGTGAAAAGGTTTCTTTGTTAAAAGTCAATGGCAATTATTATTTTTAATTGTCGAGTGTTGCTGAAGTTGTGGGAAGTGTGCGTCTACTAATTTTCAGATTGTGCCTTCAAAATTACATACTTGAATGTAAATTATGCCAACTTTATGCTATGCTTATTGTACCTATAATTTTTTGACCTGTCGTATGAATTACATGTTTTAAATACTCTAGTACCTTCGTTCATTGGAAACAAGCTTGGAGCTTGATTCCGTATCTAGGTCTTTTTTTAGCGAAGAAAGTTCATTTTTTTTTAATTTTTAGCCTTTTATTAGAACGTTATAACTTAGGAATATTCAAGACAAGATTGAACAAGTGGATTATAGGTAAGCGTGCTCAGCTTTAGACTGCATCTTCACTTTCCATTAGGTGAGTCAAACGCTATCAAACAATAAAAATAAAAATAAAATTATATAATTATAAAATACATAGTAACACACTCACACTAGGTCATCGACACATTTGACTACTTGTTCTGTCTATTGACAAAGAAAAAAAAGAGGGTAAGGGCGCGGCATAACAAAGTTATAACAATAAAATAAAATAGAAGTTTTTTTTTTTAGATATACACATAAAAATTATACAAACATACTTTAGCTACAGAATCACGCTCGCAGAATCAGCAAGTTGAAGTGGCAATGGGCAGGTCATATAGCTCGAAGGACTGATAACCGTTGGGGAATAAAGGTTCTCGAATGGCGACCACGAACAGGAAAACGAAGCGTGGGACGCCCTCCCACCCGATGGACTGACGACATTGTCAGGATCGCGGGAAGTCGGTGGATGGAGAGGGCTCGGAATCGTTCTTCCTGGAAATGTATAGGGGAGGCCTATGTCCAGCAGTGGACTTATTTAGGCTGATGATGATGATGATGATGATGACTTTAGCTATCGACAATCAGTGACAATGATAATTTATTTATTTTAGCTACGTTGGATCTAATAACATAATTTTCACCTAAAAGTGATTTCCTAAATTTTATCTCAAATAAGTCACTTTGACAGTAGTATTCCATCAACAACATTCAGCCAAGTGACCGCGAAATCCGCAGTGATTTTTCAATTTGGCATTCTGTAATACATCACCCTTCAATCGCCCGCTTGAGTGTCACAGCGAGTGGAAACGCCAAAGCGAGTGAGGTGAATCTCGAGATACAAGTGAGCGCTGAACCACTAGGCGAAACTCCCCGTGATTTTGTTTAGAGAATCGTCAATCTGATGATGAAAGCAAAACTGGCAAAATCATTTCACTTTTTAAAACGTACAAAAGTATGACATGAAAGGACTAATCGGCTAAGTAGCCCTTTTAGGTCATATCAAAAGGGTCAATCGTCCGAGGGATGTTCTATGGATGTTTTTCAATCACAATTTATTCCCTTTGATCTTTAGTAAAATTACAGGGCAGTGATGAAACTGAAATGATTCACAATGACGAAATATTTTCAATATAAGCTCATCTAATATATGAAAAAACTTTTGATCGTAAATATTCAAAAATAATATTGATTGGATGTTTAAGTACATCATACTTTTAGACGTGTCATCTATATATTTTTTTTTTTTATTTTTTTTTTTAAATATTGGTGGACATTCCACACAGCACTATCTCGCCCCAAACTAAGCCAAAGCTTTCGATATGGGAACTAGATAGCTGATATACTACTTATATACTTTTTTTTTGTAAATACGTACTTATACTAGTAGTTCGCCCCGAACTGAGATCTCGTGATGCGACCCAACGAACGCACCAAAACTTTGAGTAGGTGGTAGTCAGAGGCAAGTCCAAGCATTACGTTTGGACTTTTTTCTGACTACCGCTTACTAACTTGGTATGGTAACCAAGTTTCAACTCTATCGGCTTATTATTTGAAGAGTTCCGTTGAACAGACCTTGGCTCCATCATCAGATCTGGTCGTTGTCACTATTTTATGAGAACTAAATATCTCCTTAATTTATTTCAAGAAAACAAAATAAGAAAAAGCAAAGGAACTGGCCGACCAGTAGAAAAACCTTGATGTCAACGAAACTCTTAGAGATGGGAGCTCTTGGGTCGCTCGTTATCTTAATTTAACTTTTTTGTTGTATCTCAAAAACCGAGCGTCCTAGAAAAAAAGTAAAAATTGTTTTGGAATGTTCAAACAAATTCCTTTCATATGACATGTAACTTGATTTTTTTATGTAACTTTTTTTTATTTTTGCCCCCTTAGAAACTCCATATTTTAATAACCCGTCATCCGATTTAACTCGTATACTAACCAGTAAATTTCTCAAGTACAAGCTATCGACTTATCAAATTTCATGCAGATCGGATCAACGGTTCGAAAGTTATGGCCAGACAAACATACATACATACATACATAAAATGCCAAATCGCCCAAGTTGAAACTAAAGATCTTCGTTCGCTTCGCTCACTCGATCAAATATTATATAACACCCAGACAGAGAACAAACATCTATGTTCATCACACAAATGTTTGTTCTCGGTGGGGATCGAACCCACGGCCTACGGCACAGAAGGCAGAGCTACTAACAACTGAGCTGTGAAGGCTGTCAATCTATATCTGCATCTATATCATGTACCCATTAATATTGATGGATGAAATACTTATAAAAAAACCGCCCAAGTGCGAGTCGAACTCGCGCACCGAGGGTTCCGTAAAATATTAAAAATATTTTTATTATATGATGTAACTAAAAATGTATGCTTTTCGCAATTTTTCCTTTATCTGTGCCTCAAGACGTTGCTTTGTACCAAATTTGAAGATTCTGAGTTCACGGGAAGTACCCTGTAGGTTTTGATTCCCTTGCGAGTGTCGAAAATTTACATAAACGGCTGTATCTTTTGATTGCGTTGGCTTAGAAGTTTGATTTTTTCACAGCTCCAAGGAACAGTAGACCTGAGTATTTGATATGAATTTCAATTGATACCTCCATGCATTCCTTTAGAAAGGTCTTGATAGACAAACAAACGGACAACAAAGTGATCCTTTAAGGGTTCCGCTTTTCCTTTTGAGGTACGGAACCCTAAAAAGTAAAGTTCTAATACCTACAGCACGTTGCGTGTAGACAGAACGCCAGCTCTGTCATGGTCTTCGTCCCTCCACCGCCGGCAATTTCCGGCTCTGTAACACTGACAAGTGAAACATGTTCACTTGGGACATAGGAAATTGACGGTGGATATACCCAAGGCTCGGGGAAAAATCGACTGAATCACTTAAGTTGCGAATGCTTTTAGACTTTTTTTATCTTTTTCTTACCGTTGAGGAAATGGTTACATATAAAGAGTATAGAGTAGAGTATATGTTAGAGTAGTAGAGCTCTGTGAAGGGCTCGTCCGGGGAAGAACTACCACCATGCCTTTTCTGCCGCCAAGCAGCGTTGCTGTGTTTCGGTTACAGACACATGATGCTTAACATCTGTATGCCTCAAGTTGATGGACGCAGGGCAGTGCATCGTAGGGCTCGTTCCTATCGTGCGTGACTTACGAGGCAATGCTTTGTTATAGGCGATGGTTACCACTTAACATCAGATGGGCCATCTGCTTTTTCCATTAGCTAGTGGTATAAAAAAAACCTAGTTCGTATATTATATAAAGAATAGTTAAGGTTCTGCAATATTGAAAGATTCTTGAGCTTATGTTATAAAATCTGTTATAATAAAAATAACCAACAATGCATGTGATAAAGCTTTTTTTTTTGGGATATTTAAATTTAAGGCGAGGATTCCCAGCGTTTTTAGGTATTTTATTACATAGAGAAATAAATAAATGTTATTAAATATTTTAGGATTTTGTTATTTAAATAATTAACATAATACGTTGAAATAAAAATGCTCACGTTATTCTGTGGGGCACATGGTGATCAACAAATTAGGGATTTGATTTTGTTTCAATGTCGTGTAGTTGCTTACAAAACCTGATCAAAGGGAAAGTTTTGAGGTAACTAAACGATTTTTTTCTATGTAGTGTGTAAGTCAGACAATCAATAATCTCTTCGCCATGCTAATGCTTTTATACCTCTCTCTTGTCGTGTCACTAGTTTCTTTCGAAACAGTGTGGTGAAAGGATTTTAAGTGCGCCTCAAGAGGCTCCTTTCGAGCACTTGACACATGTTATAGAACTTTTTAGGTCCTACGACATGCCGGTTTCCTCACGATGTTTTCCTTCACCGTAATCCCTGAAAATGAATAGTGTTTTTTTTTCATGCCAATAAAACAACTTAAAAAAATTGGATCATCGTCATGCATTTCTTTAGAACTAGGCTGGAAGGCATGGGAGTGCCTAGCCTTAAACTGCGTTGCGTACCTACATACTTATTTATTTAAAAAAAAACAACTACGTCAATTAAAATTTTTCACCTAGTTCATAAGACGTTTCAAAATGATCCTTATGAAAGACTAAATAAAGACTGATTTGTTTTGATATCAATACACAAACAACAAAATCTTACACGCACTTCCCGTTCACCCACTTTCCGTATCCAAATATCACATAATGTTAAAGGAAATAGCAGTTAATGAATACACAGTTAATTAATACATATTAAATACTGCGTATTCGCTCGACAAATTGCGCCACACGTAACGAAATCACGCGATGCGACCAGTTACCTACTAACTGAATTATTGAGGAATTTGTATGACAAAATCGGTTTTGTGTCAATTGCCAACACACGATATGTTCCACAGTGTATTATTACACGAGTCGAGTAGTAGGTACTTGATAGATTTGTTTTTTTTTGCGAGAGGTAATTGTTTTTTTTTGACATCTTGCTGATGGAACAAGCAAGATGATGGATTTTTTCTTGTTTGGTTTTTTTAATATTTTAAGCAAATATCAAATCAAATATTGATATCAAAATTATTAAAACTAGTAGTCTTTTGATATGAAAATCAAAAAGTCAGTAGAATGACAATTAATTTATTAAAAAAACCTATGGATAATTGAAGTATTGAATAACTTGAGAAATACATAACAAAAAAGTTTATAAAACTTTTTTTAGGTTTTTTTTAAGTATACTACTTGTTGATAGAACAAGCAGTTGGCCATCCAAAGGTTGTCTGGAAGAGATCGCTATCAGCGATAAGACCGCCCCTTGTACTTCACTGAAACTTTTGAACTTTATTTTTGTTTTTAATGTGTTAAATGTCCATGTGGTGTGCAATAAAGAGTTTTCTATCTATCTATCTATCTTGGCCCACCCGATGTTAAGTAGTAACCATTACCCATAACGAAGCATTACCTTGCAAGGTAATGCCAGCCAGGTATTGACAGCCTTCACAGCTCAGTTGGTAGTAGCTCTGCCTTCTGCGCCGTAGGCCGTGGGTTCGATCCCCACCGGGAGCAAACATTTGTGATGAACATTAATATTTGTTCTCTGTCTGGGTGTTATATAATATTGTAAGTATGTATTTACAAAAAAAAAAACTATATATGTATTATATCAGCTATCTGGTTCCCATATCACAAGCTTTGGCTTAGTTTGGGGCTAGATAGTGCTGTGTGGAAAGTCCACCCATATTTATTTATTTTATTTTATAATGCTTTGTTATGGGTGGGATGGGGTGATGGCACGCACGATAGGAACGTGCCCTACGATGCACTGCCCTGCGACCATCAACTTGAGGCATACAAATTTTAAGCCTCATGTGACTGTATTTTCACCGGCACTCTTACCTACCCATCAATCCAAATCATTTTATTTCTTTCTTTCAATCCGAAACACAGCAATGCTACTTAAAGGTGGAAATGGACATGGTGGTAGTACTTTCCCGGACGAGCCTCACCGATTGTGTATTCTCAAAACGTACCCAGATTTTTTTACAAGTGGTGAAGAAAATATTATTAACAGAATGTAATGATACAGTGTAAAGTATGCTCGGCTTAAAACTTTCGGACAAAATAAAGAATAAAACTATCAGAAAGTAGACAAAACTAATAGATATAGAAAGAAACGAATAAAAAGTCTTAAGTGGAACTGGGCTGGACACGTTTGCAGAATGGAAAATAAAAGGTGGACCAAGATAGCAACAGAATGGATACCATTAGAAGGCAAGCGGAAGCCAGGAAGACCCAAAAAAAGATGGCGTGACATTTTTCATTTTAAGTGTGGACCAGATTGGATGAGGAAGGCGCGAGAAAGAGACCAGTGGAGACATTTGGGGGAGGCCTACGCCGACGAGGCGACTTCTACCGAAGACGAAAGCGTTTAGTTACATGCTTAAACATACATCACACATACATAGTAACAGCAGTACCTAAACCTTATAGTTTTAGAATAGATATCATAAATATAATGTAGTAAGTAGTAGAAATAAAGGCTTTTTTATGTTATTTTTATTTTATAATGATACAGTGTTAAGGCCAACCTGTTTACTATTAAGGTTATTAAGGGGAGAGTGGCAATGCGTAACGATACAAGGGCTTATGCTCCTCATTAACTCATTGTTATTCAATGAGCTGCGCTGTGTAGTTTAAAATAATTAAACGAGAAATCCCATACAAATACACAGTTTCTATACAACTAGCTGATGGAACGAGCAGATGACCCACCTGATGCTAAGTGGTAACCATCACCATTAACAAAGCATTGCTTCGTAAGTCTCGCACAATAGGAACGTGCCCTACGATGCATTGCCCTGCGTCCATCAACTTGAGGCATACAGATGTTAAACCTCATGTGCCTGTAACTACACCGGCAACCACACTCTTCAAACCGAAACACAGCGTTGCTGCTTGGTGGCAGAAAAAGGCGTGGTGGTAGTACTTCTTCGGACGAGCCCTTCACAAAGAGCCCTACAATTAAAATCGTATGAGTATCAAATATGTGTATCATATTTTTCAACGCAGCAAGACCGCATGTCCGTTACAAGACGCATACACGCTGCATATTCATGAGATCGCGACACGGTCGCCGAGCGCGACGTTACGGCGACGCGACGGCAACGAAGCTTGATGATCGCTTTTTCTGTGGCTTCCTTATGACCGTCATGCATGTTGGCTCTTGGGAAACAGCAGTACAGTGCCACTGTTATCTGTTCATTTGACCAAAGAGGAACTAAGGACGAGTTTACACTAGTTGTTTTTTTTTAATACAACTAGCTGATGGAACAAGCAGATGGCCCACCTCATGTTAAGTGGTAACCATCAGTAGGTGTAGGTGGCTTGTCTGGTCTATTGACTGTCTGTTTCCAGTACCTACCACGTTTTTAGGGCTCCGTACCCAAAAGGTAAAACAGGCCCCTATTAATAAGACTCCACTGTCCGTCCGTCTGTCTGTCACGATGATGTATTTCTGTTGCCGCTATAACAATAAATACTAAAAAACTATATAAATATAAAGGGGGCTCCCATACAACAAACGTGATTTTTTTCCGTTTTTATAAGTAATGGTACGGAATCTTTCATGCGCGAGGCCAACTCGCACTTAGCTGGTTTTTTATTTATCTGCGTGGTCAATCAAATGCATTTCTTTCACTGGCATGTATAATATAATATGTAATACAACCACCGACTGTGCTCACTGAATTCTCACTGAGTCTGTCTCAGTGAGAATTCAAGACAAAAAAATCGACAACAACTGCAGACACGAAAGAAAAGTCCCAGGAGTCAAGTTTTTTTTTCTTAATTATGTTTTGCGAGAATGACCATCTCCCAAACTTTACGCCAAATAAACCAGTGTCCACTCAACGGTAATAACGTTCACAATCGCAAAAAACATCGCTGATATTTTATAACTCACTAAATCGAGCTGGTGATATAAATTTAGCAAAGGAATTCCACCATCCTGTTTCGTTACCGAGCTCCTATTAGAAAGAGATAGAGTTCAATTTGCAACGGCAAGCGTTTTGTAAAACGTAAAGTTGTCATTGTTTTTTCGGTAAAAGGCTTTGACAGTTCGCAGTAAGGTCGGCAAAACGGTAGGCTTCACAATTTCGATGGAGAAGTAAAGATTGTATCGTTTTTGTCAAATGTCAACTTCTGTGGTCGCCTCCGTTTATGTTTTTGTTGTTTTTTTTACTGTGATTATTTGAATTAATTAGGAGCCTCAAAAAATACCTACCACGTAGAAATTAGTATTCTTGGTTATGGTAAAAAACTATAGATAATTATCTACGAGGTAAGAGTAGCAGTGGTCTTTGTGAAGGGCTCATCCGGGAAAGTACTACCACCTACCATTACGCCTATTTCTGCCGCCAAGCAGCGTTGCTGTATTTCGGTTTCAAGAGTGTGGTTGCCGGTGTCATTACAGGCACATGAGGCATAACATCTGTATGCCTCAAGTTGATGGACGCATCGTAGGGCACGTTCTTATCGTGCGTGACTTACGATTCAATTCCAATGGTATGTACCAAATGGGTATGTACCAAATTTGGTCGTACCTTTGAGTACCACCATTAGACATTCTCAAAAACCCTAAATTAGTACTTCTCTGCATCTGCCGTGTCTATAGTAGTGTGGATTAAAGTCGTGAAGCGGATTTTTTTATGTTTTTACAAGTCTAAAGTAGAGCCGGATCACTACTGTAAATTGTTTTCAAGGCTTTAAAGTACGACTAACCAAGTGGATTGTAAGACCATAGATCTTTGTAAAGCACGTAACAATTCCAATAAACATTCCTTGCAGGTTACAGAGCAGCGTCACAGAATAACCCACAGCAAGTACGGCCCCGTGGACATCAACCCCATTAATTAGAAAACACTTTTGAACTTTTTACTACGCGATTCGCTAGAAATGCAACATCAAAGCACTTGTATGTGTTTATCACGTACGAACTTGGACGAGAATGTATAAGGGAGGGGTGTCTGTTACTTCGGAAGTGGCAGTGAAATATAGGTACATTGGACCTGTATTTCCAAGAGGTTCGGTCTTTTTTATTAGCGCAATTTTGTGTTTGAGTCTAAATCAGATATTACTACTAGGAAGAGTAGTAGAGCTCTTTGTGATAGGCTCGTCCGGGGAAGTACCTACTACCACCACGCCTTTATCTACTGCCAAGCAGCGTTGTTGTGTTTCGGTTTGATGAGTGTGGTTGCCGGTGTAATTACAGGCACATGAAGCTTAACATCTGTATGCCTCAAGTCGAGGGACGCAGGACATTGCATCGTAGGGCACGTTCCTAACGTGCGTGACTTACGAGACAATGCTTTGTTATAATGCGATGGTTACCACATAACATTAGGTGGGCCGTCTGCTTGTTCCATAGTTGTAGAAAAAAAAATAGGAACCAAGCCGTAAGCTTCCACCCTCATCATCGTCATCATCAAACTCTGTAAGTCCACTGCCGTAGGTAGGTCTCTCCCAAGACATGCCACTGGCGTGTCTTCGGCTCTTCTCATCCAGCGCTTGCAAACACATTTACGCTTACCTAAACGCGGTCTCCACTCAAGTATTCGTTTGCTCCAACGATTGTCGGTTCTACGACAAACATAGCCAGTCCACTGTCATTTAATTCCACCCTATCTCTACCTTTTTATGGTCTGTGTACACGAGAAAGTAAAGTATGACATAACGCTAGGGATAAAGAATGTTAATTGTAAGAAGCGTCGCTTTGATACGCTACGTAAACAAGGGGAGGTTTTTTTTAATTTGATCCTACCGATGAAGTTTTTTTGTAAAGTAAAATTAAAATTTTGTTTGCATTCTGTCACGTATGTGTAGGAGAAATTAGTTTTGGGTTCGGGGAATTAATTTTGTTTTGATGTATTTTTTGTTGGGACCGTTTCACGGGAGAACTTTCGGGACTATAGAGAGTACTTTGGAGTCATGGTTGGTATTTTTGCATTCTACAGTTTTACCAAATAATGAGGTTGTTTTTTTTGATAGCAGAACTTCCACATATAGCTCCTATAGGTAGCCCCACACTAAGCTAAGCTTGTAATATGTGGGCCAGATTATGACTGGTTACTATAAATCATCTCTAAAATAGACAATAAATAAATACAATACAAGCCACAATTGATATATTTTCGTATTCATAAAGAATACTCATGATTCTACGTCAAAGTCAAAAGGTATTTATTCAATAAAATCGCAAGGATCACTTTGAAACGTCTTAAAGCTAGGTGACTCTAGGTGCCAGTTCCACGCAACCAAAGCCTAGAAGAACAGGCAACAAACTTCCTTCTAAAATTACAAAAACCTTCTAAAATGCGTAAGCAGAAATAATTTCTATCAAATTGACTTCCAACTAAAATTGAAATTGATTTCCAATTCCTATTCCATATTCCTATCCTTAAGTCTTGGGTTCAAAACTGGTCGTGCACCAATATTTTTTTTCTTTTCTACAATTTATGTGCACATTGCCAGTAGGTAATCACAAACGGCGAAGGAAAACATCGTGATGAAACCGGCAAGTTGTAGAACATAAAAGTTCTAAAATATGTATCAAGTGCTCGAAAGGAGGCTGACCTTAATCCTTTCGCCACACTGTTTCGAAAAAGCTAGTGACACTAAAAGAAAAATAGTCACCTCTTTTTACGTGACACAAAAGTAGTTAAATGAATGATAAAACCCTGTAAGTAAACGACATAAAATACTTACACGTGTACACGGTTCAATGACCGGTCTAATTCGGGTACATCCTCGTAATTCCGAAGTACGCTGCTATTTTGGATTACGATTACTGAGACGAAGGGAGGGTACGATCAATTGGAGTGTGGTTGGAGTGTGGCAAAGATGATGTCCATAATGAATAATGAAAAAATATTGACAGTGCTTGATCATGTACATCTTATGTAACTAATTTAAACGTAAGAGGTAATCACTACATAGTATAAAACAGAGTCGCTTTCTCTGTCCCTATATCCCTAATGTATGCTTAAATCTTTAAAACTACGCAACGGATTTTGATGCGGTTTATTTTATAGAAAGAGTGATTCAAGAGGAAGGTTTATATGCATAATACCAGCATAAAGTAGTATAATATAAAATGAAATAAAAAATACAACTAGGATTTAAAGATTTGTATGGGAGCCCTCTTAAAAATATTTATTTTATTCTGTTTTTTAGTATTTGTTGTTATAGCGGCAACATAAATACAGCATCTGTAAAAATTTCAACTGTCTAACTATCACGGCTCATGAGATACAGCCTGGTGACAGACGGACAGACAGACAGACAGACAGACAGACAGACGGACGGACAGCAGAGTCTTAACCCTAAAAAACAAGTATTTACCTAACAAATTTATTTAAATTGGTTTCATTTTGATTTTGAATAGTTTTATAGTTTTTACAACTTAAGGAAATAAGGATTTGGTTCATTTCCCACTTGGATAATACGACTGACGAGAACTGACGAGACTGACCTACTGATGAGACCTTATGGATATTATAAAAAAAATATCATATATTTTTATAAAATCCCATTTTTTATATATCAAACAGAAGCATATTCTGTGACATCGTTAATTATTATTGGAGAGTTTCTCCGAAATAGATTTCAATTACGAACTCTCCAGAAACAACTTGGGCGACGATGCTCACATCAAATATTGTTGATATCGACAACCGCCGTTCACAAAACATCTTATAATATTAACGATCGCTCCTATAGACTTATGGGTGGTCTTCTCATAAACCTGGATAGTGAACGAAGTCTGGGACAGTGTTTATGTAAATATAGCTTTATGAGCTAGCTTGTTTGGAGGTCGGGTCACAATTGGGCAGTTAAGTTGACGACACTAGTTTGAACTGTTAACATCATCGTCAATTCTTCTGAACATTAACTGGTGGTCTACTAAGAGATAATTAACGGTAGGTTTAGAGCTGATTCCACCATGCTCTGTTAGTTACTCATCAAGGATTAACAGGCGGTTAAATCTAACCTTGACATATTTAACGGCCCTACAATCCTCTGTTAATAAGTTAAATATAAGTTTCACGACTTTGATCCCCAGACAAAGTGCATATACCCTCAGATCTCGACAGCCTTCACAGCTCAGTTGGTAGTAGCTTTGCCTTCTGCGCCGTAGGCCGTGGGTTCGATCCCCACCAAGAACAAACATTATGTGTTCTCTGTCTGGGTGTTATATAATATTATAAGTATGTATTTACAAAAAAAGTATATAAGTAGTATATCAGCTATCTGGTTCCCATTCACAAGCTTTGGCTTAGTTTGGGGCGAGATAGTGCTGTGTGGAATGTCCACCAATATTAATTATTTTATTTATTATTTATCTCTTAAAACCAAGTAGAAACTCAAGATGATTTGTTTGCCCACATTTTGCAGTAATTGGTATTCCATAAGTGCCCAAAGCCCATCGCGCTGTTAGAATAAGTTTGCTCGCGATGTTTTCCTGCGCCAATTGAGAGCACTGCGTACATGCATTTTTCGAAGATAAAGATCTATAGGTTCACGATCGGATTCAAACCCACGATATTACGAGCAGAAGGCTGGGTCACTCCCAATAGACCACCGGAAAACAGTGGATGTAAATGCTGAAAATCGTTATTCCTCTACATTTTCAGAGACCTAAGTTCAGTTGCTGGTTCTTGTATTTTTCGACTCACACCAATTCACTTGCCAGTGCTCTTAAACGGTGAAGGAAAACATCGCGAGGAAACCAGTTAGTATTCTAACAGCGGCGATGCGCTTGAAACCTGTCACGTATGGACCAACTACTGCAACATGTGGGTATGTGCTAAATGTAATGTTTGGATGTACCTCTGACTACCCCCCTTAGACGTCCTCTAAGAATTTGGAGTTAGTACTTGGTACTATGAGATCTGAGGGGATATCTACCGTGACTGGAAATCAAATCGTAAAGCTGTTTCAGTTTTTTTTTTTAAATCAAAAAATTCGTCGTGGGTGGTCAATGGTCATGTATCGTTTGCTTTGTTACTCATAGGTGGAGTTTACTCAATTTTATGAGTTTAGTGGTATTGTTCTTGCACTTAATGTATGGATTACCACTTCTAAGACAATCGTTACTGTAATGTTTCTGGTGCTCTGTGTTTTCAGATGTCTGTAAAGAGGTGGTTTAAAAAATAGGCTCATGACTTTAATTCTCAAGCTCGGTAGATACCTTTGCATTCCCGTTTGTAATGTGGTTGATCGTTTACTGTTTGATCTTTAAAATCCACTATAACTACGGCTATCTTTATGAACATTATTAATGTATCGAAAACCAAACAACGTATGTTTAAAATGTATGTATGTTCACATAACTTGACTGGTTATCTTCCTTGAGTTAATTAATTCGTATTATTATTATTGTTATTAAAGTTTTTTTTTATACAACTAGCTCATGGAACAAGCAGATGGCCCACCTGATGTTAAGTGGTAACCATCACCTGTTACAAAGCATTGCCTCGTAAGTCACGCACGATAGGAACGTGCCCTACGATGCACTGCCCTGCGTCCATCAACTTGAGGCTTACAGATGTTGAGCCTCATGTGCCTGTAATTACACCGGCAACCACACTCTTCAAACCGAAATACAGCGTTGCTGCTTGGCGGCAGAAAAAGGCGTAAAATTTTCATTATTATAATTTTTTTACTCATGACATGATTTTCAATTAAATTGTAATTGTTATATTTTAAACTTCTATTTTAAATTGCATGATTATGTGAATTTTGCATTGCATGCCTGACACGGCAAAATACATTGATCCTATAAAAATTGCAACACCTTTTTAATAGGTACCAACATGTATTTCTAGCAATAAATTGATATGATTTGATTTACTCAAACTAAAGTAAAAATCGAATCATTACAAAAATAATAAGCAATAATTTTGTTTTTAAACTGAAAGCTAAAGTTTTGAAATTCGTGACTGGAATCTTTTAGTGGCCTGATTCTTTGGCGTAAAACTTTAATGTAACACGTTGTCTTTCTCATTCAAAAAGTAAACAAAAAACACGTGTTTCAAAACAAAACGTCTAATTTTGTCACTTGTGTAATGTCCCGTTCGTCCCAGCATCAACAAACCGTCCTGGGATATTTCAGTCTGTCCGTCTGACTTGTATACGTTACGTTACGACCTCACAGAGACACCCCACGACAGCCTATCAATCTTACAATAAATACCAGAACATTACAATAAATTTTATCGTCACATTAAAACTGTAATATACAAATAAAAACAGATCTGAGGAACATATTCTTTGTTTTCATTATATGTGACTTTTAGTAGAAGACAAACTATTTTACGAGCTGTTTTATATGTTTTTCACACTTTTTTTTATTGTAACATGTGTTACTGTTGGCAACACTGATTCGTTATGACATTATTCGAGGCGAATAGTATCATTTTTAATATGGGAACGTATAAAAAGTTCTTGTTTTCGTCAGACTGATTATAAAGCTCAACACACAGACTCACGTGAAAAAATATTTTTGTGTTTCATTTTATTAAAATTAAATAATGAACTGAATTAAAAATGCCAACATGAATATTTTTGGTATATCAAGTTTGTTCATTATTTCCGTCGCTGCTACAAATTGCATAGGAAGGAAAAATATTTTGGACTCGCCTACACTTATTAATTTTTTTTTTTCAATATTTTATAATTACGTAATATAACGGCCGGTTTCTTAACTTCCGATCAAAACTAATCAGATGTCAAATCACTCGCCATTTCAGCTATTACATCGAATTATATAGAGATAGCAAGTGACTTGACATCCGATTAGTTTTGATCGGGCTTTCGGAAACCGGCCGTGAGATGTTTAAAACGCAAGGTCCCAAAAATTATCCGTTAATCCCAGTCGGACTTTTGCGATAACATAAAATATTTTTAGTGTTTTATTTTGACAGTGAAAGTATGACTTATGCATATGCATTGTAATTTATAAAGGAAGAAATAATACAGCGTAATACATAACACAGCACGAATAAAATAGATAAATAAAACAATATTGTTTAAAATAATATCACACTCGTGTTTCAAAAAATTCATTACGGTCAAGAAATTAATTATTTCCTAACATAATCCTTAGTTTAGGTACGTATCGATACTATTATGTACTTATAATAGAATTTGAAACACGAGTGTGACCATTATTTTAAACAATATTGTTTTTGCTTGTATTGTTTTATTTATCTATTTTATTCGTGCTGTGTTATGTATTACGCTGTATTATTTATCTACACTAATATTATAAAGAGGAAACATTTGTATTTTTGTATTTTTGTATGTAACGAATAGGCTCAAAAACTACTGGTCCGATTTCAAAAATTCTTTCACCATTAGAATGCTACATTATCCCTGAGTAACATAGGCTATATTATATTTTCAAAAAAATCAGGGATCCTTACTAAAACTTCAATAATGTAACCCAAGGTGGAAAACAAAAACCTTACATCGCGTGCGCTGCGAAAACTATTGAAGATAGAACAAAATAATGTACTACAATTTTGTATAACACGTCATCATCTACAAAAAATGTCGCGACAGCATTTGTCTAGCTATTATAGTTATGTCACATTAAGTGTTCTTTTATTATAAAAAATTAATTGAAATGCCTCCGCTAGAAAAGGGTCTTTATTTGTACCTTGGTATTAATCCTTATCCAAATAAATCATTTCATAATTAAGACGGTTTCAATACCTATAGATTACTTCTTAAATTTTTAAAATCGGACATTCCATTCAAAAGATATGACGAAATTAAAAATGTTAACGGGGTGGACCCGTTAACATTTTTAATTTCGTCATATCTTTTGAATGGAATGTCCGATTTGAAACGGGTCACGCGCGGGGTGCGATTTCACTCACTCAAGGAGAAGCGCGTGCAAATGTATGAAATAAGTAGACGCGAGGCTCGAACCCACGGTCTAAGTTTATCCTAAAATGTTCAAAAAATTTATGACCACCCATGCGAAGCTGGGACAGGCCGCTAGTTCCTTTATAAATTACAATCATAACTTTTACATAAGTCATACTTTCACTGTCAAAATAAAACACTAAAAATATTTTATGTTATCGCAAAAGTCCGACTGGGATTAACGGATAATTTTTGGGACCTTGCGTTTTAAACATCTCACCATATTATGCTCAAATATTTTAACCCATCATGTGCTCACTCCTTTACCTGTACGTCAAACAAAGCTAGTTCGCTTTGACAAAAAGTTAATAACGTAATAAAAAATGTGAAACGAGCATCGTGTCACAGCGTAAGTAAACAATAATAAAACTCGTCGTAACTTTTCCATTATTATTTTTTTGCTACTGTTTGTCTTTATCCCAAAATTCTCGGTTTTAATTAGATATTTCGTAGCAGCTTTTTTTAAGACACTAACGGCCGGTTAATCGGATGTCAAATCACTCGCCGTTTTGGCTATTGCATCGAATTAGATAGAAGAATTGCAAGTGGCTTGACATGCGTTTAGTTTTTATCGGGCTTTCAGAAACCGGCCGATAGTTATAGATACGTTTCAAAAACGCGTTATTTTAATTCAGTCAAAGTTTATATAACAAACTATGTACCTTGACATGTGATTTGAGAAAATATAAAAAATAATGTGAGTAAGCACTTTACACAACCTTTGTACCTAATTGTTTCATAATGACAGTGTTTTTCTTAATAATACTGATAATGTGCAACTTACAGGAACAAATAAACTATCACACAAAGCCATCCCGTGTACTTACGTCATGTACCATCCATACACATGCAGGAACCCTGGAAAGTCATGACATAATGTTTACGACAACGCAAAATTAGAATTCTAATCATGCAATTGTCCTGGGGCGGTACAGTACAGGCATAAACACAGTTCAAATTGAACTGGCAATCTACCAAACTATTAAACGTAGCATGGATTGGGGCGACAGAGCTTGCATGCTTTGATCAACGTACAATAATTAACAATTTGTCGGGTTGTTTTTTTTTCGAATTATTTTGGTAGCACTGATTTTTTGCTCAGCATTTCGTAATTGTTCAATTCAGTACGAGTAAAATCGTGCAAAAAATTATCGTAACAATTACGTATATACGTAATAATAGAATATTTTTCTATAAAAAAAAATTACAATTACTATTAGTATTGCAGAACTTTATATAATACACATGTAACTGAGGCAACCTGGTTTTGCTAAGAACTTTCTTAAAAGCTTACGTCTCAATCAAGGTGTCTGAAAACAAATCATTATTTGCGATGAATCTACGTGTCCACCCACATTTATAGGAATTCAGCACGTTACTTTAACATTGCATTGATGATCAATTGGGATTCTGTGTCGACGATCTATAACAAGATCTGGACTAGAAAACAACAATACAAACTACCTATCACCCACTGGATAATAAAATCACCGAGTGCGACAGCTCACACATTACAACGTAGGTACCAAATGGCTGCCTATTTTTGTATTTATAGACCTATAAACTTTACTTGTCACTCATCATGAATTTATGCCCCGTCCGTCCCAAATGTGGTTTCTTCCGCTGACGAGTTTCCCCGTGTCAACGTGTTCTGTAAACAATGTTGGTCCATTTGCCGTCGCTCATCCGCGAAACGTTCCAGAAACAAAGGATTTTGTCTTCTCGTTTAACATAAACAAAGTCTAATTTCCTGGTCTTCTCTTTGATTCTGCTTCCTCCTCCTTTTACTCTATAGCCCATCGGCTTCACATGCAACTTTTTACTTTGTAGCTAGCTGTTTAAAGTTTATATTTGATTGTGTAGTGTTGGTTAATAAGTTATTTTGGTGGATGGTGAAAGTAAATCGTGCAGGCGGCGCCGTCGATGTCGTCGGGACGCCACCGCTCGTACAAACAATCGAAGCGCGTCGAGGAAGGATGCTTAGCACTTGCACCTCTAATTATATCCACGAAACGCGCTGTGGAAACAAACACGTTCGATCTAGAGATCGATTCGCTTCGATTTTTGTCTCGATTACAATGCATTACTATCTAATTGATGCGCTTTTTAATTCTAATTTGGATGATTTAGAAATAGAATACCTATTACAACGTATCTTATAACTAACCCATTAAATTTGTAATACAACACTATACCTATAGTAACGACACGATGACTGATTACAAAATAGACCAAAATAAAATCTTGCAAAAAAAAAACTTTTTTAAAAATTTAATACCTACTTTGATCGAAGGAAAAATAGATTATTTACTTTTAAACGTATGTAAAATATAATATTTCAACAAATATTTTTTTTTTATAAAACCCAACACAATTAACGCACTAGCTCGAATGCAAGTAACATACTGCCAAAAGCTTTTAAAACCTAAAATAGATACAGCAGCGTCTACGCAGAAGTGTCTCCGGGAAAAAAGTTTAAATGTTTTAAAACTGTTCTTTCCCAGAACCGGATTGGGGACATGCATGTCTGTTTATGTTTGTGGACGTGGTGATGACACGGACGGATGGCAACGGGGACGAATTTTATCTTTCAGGTGGCTTAATAACAATAGCTGTAAAAGCATGAAGATTTTATAAAGATACCAATATTAAAAAACAGAAATTCGAGTCAGTATTTTAACAGCAGCGTTTGGCTTTCAACCTATGTCGTATGAAATGCCGGCTACTGCTATGTCTAGAAGTATTATGTGGACATCCCTCTGACCCTTAGATGTCCTCATTGGTACTGAGAGATCTGAGGGGATATCTGATCCGCACGGTAGATATCCCGTCACCTCTTCACGACTTCAAAGCCGTGAAACTGTTTCGGTCACCACCAGAAGGAAACATACCCCAAAATTCTAGCGGCATTTCCTTGTATAACAATGCTTTTATGATGTGCAGTAGGTATAAGTCAGCACTTTGATCACATACAGTTTAAGAAGATTTTGAAAATCTAGACCACTAGCACTAGACATTGAGAACCAATGACGAGAAAAAGAACTCAGAACCAGTGACGTTTTACCTACCTCTTACAACCTGTATGCTCCCGAATTAACGTAAATTTCGTATACAAATTTGACAGCCAATTCGCCTAAAGTATGGTCCCGATTAGGCACACGACCCAAAATACATTTACTTCAACTCAAAAAGGTTCTCAAGTTATATCTTGTAGGAGAGTCTATTTTCATGTTGAAACTAGATTTACGTTTTTTTTTTTAATTTTCTCAACAGTTTGAGAGCAGCCCTTGCCACCAGCGGCGTTGTCACGCTGCCAACCAATCTGTCACTTGGCTCGTTTGTTTACTAATCGCCGGATTTAATGGATTTTGTCATTCGGGATCACTCGTTTGATGTGGCTGCTGTTTACATTGGAAAAGACAAATTGGTCCGATTCGTACGGATGTTATGCTTTAGAAATAATGTGATTTGATTTTTGAGGAACATTAGTCTTTTGAAGCAGCTATTAGTCATTTATCAAAGGGAAAATGAAAATTCGGTAATTCATGACGACAAATCTGTTATTATTTTCACACGCCAAGGTTTTGGTGGTTGATCGCGTGGAACTGGCACCTAAATTCAGCTAGTTTTAAGACATTTTAAAGTGATTTTTTGAAACGTCTTTCTTTATGTAACTGAATAAACGCCTTTGATTATGACTTTATAAAAAAACGCTACGAGTTTAATGATAACCATACTCATACGGATCTTATTACCTATTGGAATCTATCATTGATGAAACTAATACTGTAATAGACTCACGAATTCAAAGTGTATAGTATTAATTTAAATTATACTTACTTAACATGTATCCTCATGCACTGTAGACATCCACTTAGAAGTTAAGTCAGTTCCGCTCACATTGTCTTTCATGACCAGGCAGAAAAGGCTGAGCAGATGGTATAGCTGCTGGGAAAATCTACTGCTTTTAAAACTCTGCTCCAAGCACAACACCACGTCCCAAAAAAAGAGTGCCATGAGAAAGAAAATCGCCCACCTGATATAATATGGTGACCGTCACCTATAACAAAGCTTTACCTCGCAATCAACGCACGGAAGTACGTGCCCTACGATGCACAGCCCTACTTCCACCAACTTTAGGAATAGGTGCAGATGTAAAGCCTCATGTACCTGTAATTTTACCGGCAACCACACCCTTCAAACCGAAACACAGCAAGGCTGCTTGGCGGCAGAAAAAGGCGTGTTGGTAGTACTTCCCCGGACGAGCCACAAAGAGCTCTATTGCTCTTAGAAGTTACCCTGCAGACGCTGCATAAATCATAAAGAATAGATGCAAAGACCTGTTTACTGACTCAAAAACAATTGGCGCCAATGTTTAGACTGGAGATGGGGTTAAATCGGTCACATTGAAAAATAAATCGTTTCAATGCAAGTTAAATATAAAACAATATTTACAGCTCTTTAGTGTAAATCAAATAGGGTTACCTCCGTAATCCACACGGTAGACATCTCCTCTTGGTAGGTAGGTACTTAAGATTAGGGTGACTAAGCGAGGTATTCATAGGCCATAGTGTAAGAATAAAAAAATATGACAGCTGATATCAAGGAGGTTATTGAAGAACCTATTTTTATTATTTAATGGAAATTTTGGTAAATTAAAAATATACGATATGCAGTTGTAACATAAATGAAAGCTTTAATTGGTTATTTACATAATTAATTATGTACTAATAATGTTTATTATTGTTTTCAAAAGATACTTTAAGATACATAACCAATGAAATCTCCTTTATTTCAACTAAAAGCCTATAATTTAAATTTTTAAAATTAATATAAAAACAAATTAAGCAAGTATTAATCAAAACAATCCCTAACCAATTAAATTTATCGCTCGTATGTGATTCAAGGTGTCACAGAAGCTTTGAATGTTTATAAACATCGCATTTAATAGAAAACCCAATCCATTTATTTCCCTCTTCAATATTACTCCAAGCCACTTTCACCCTATTAGCCCGTATGTAAAGTTGAAAATTGAATACTATTTCAAAACGGAAGCATGTCACCGGCCTTTTGGTCGTTTCATGTTTGTCACAGCTGTGATTGGAATCAATTAACGTTCTTGTTTTACAAAATCTAATGGCGTGTTAAATGGTTTTGAACTAAATGTTGACAAGTTGATTTAAATGGGGTGTTGGATTTTGATTTAATTTTGTGGCACTGGGGTTCATTAGTTGTAACATAAACCTTTAGGTAATAGGGTAACTTGGACTATCAAAACTAAGTATTGCCAACCTGAAGAAGCGTACTGCTGGCAGGTTTGGGCAGTATTTGAATTACTTGTAATTGAAATACAAATACGTATTTGGTATTTGTATTTCAATTACTTCCTTAAAATGTGATTTGTAATTCGAATTTCAAATACCTGACGCCGAGGTATTTTGTATATAGTATTTCAAATACTTGAGGCTTCAAAATACATTTTAACAACTTAATACATTTAATAAAGTTTGTACTCATCAGGTAGAAAGATTGTTTTCTTTAGCAGGTCTTATTCACTTGCAACAAGAGGCTGTTTGTCTGAAAGTACATTTAAAAATCTAGTGTTCATGAAATGAAACTCTGATTTTACTGATTAATTAATCTTGTTTTCCCTTACTTTTCAGCCCGTGCTGGTTTAGATTACTTATTTTGTAATTTGTATTTCGTATTTCAATTAAAAATACTTACTTAAAGATATTTGGTATTTCGTATTTTAATTACTTGCGATACAATATTTTTTTATTTGTATTTCAATTAAAGCAAAGCATGTGTTTTGCCCAGCCCTGACTGCTGGACATAGGCTCTCCCCCGTTCACTAACTTTCTGCGATTATTGATAGTAATATAGCTAATATTAAATTATGAATTTTGGTTGTAAGTAATTTTGTTTCCTGTTCTTCTAGCTTTAGTCGCGTGGAACTGGTACCCAAATTTACCTTAGCTTTACGACGTTTCTAAATAATCCTTTTAAAATAAGTTGAAATTTAGTCTTTATTAAAATTATAAATCAATTAATGCCTTTTGACTTTGATCTGGTAAGCTCTGATAAAAATATATATATGACATTTTAGTCCAGACAGTTTCGGGATCATTTAATGGTTCGATCGAAAATGTTATTGTGAGTGATTAGGTAAATTCGGGCGAAAATAGATACATTTACGCGGTCATCAAACAGCCGGGTGATTTTTGTTGTTATTGACGTCATCTCTCCTAAGTGACATTAACTGTCAAACGTGTCAGTACGGTCAATGCGGCCCGGGCAAGAGATTATGACGTCATAGTATCATATACTCATATACTGTATGCCTTCCTCTATTTCTCTACCTACTTAAAAAAACACATAAAGAAGGTCCTAAAATCGATTGTATTTTTTGTTTGCTGCGCGATTACTCCGCCAATTAAGAATTGATTTAGATGATATTTTTTTTGGTTGATAGTTTGTACTACAGAGGTGGTTCCATATGAATTTTATCGAAATGGATACAAAGTATGTTATTTTTTTTATATATATACATTATACATACACAGATGCAAAAGCAAAAGTTACGTTTTTCAGTGTATTTATAGATGTTTTTATTTTTTGAAAAAAGTCATAATAATTAGCTTTAGAGGAAATGCTAACGTAGATAGAGATAAAATATCTTGGTATCCAATGCATCATTGCATACCAAGACATCTCAAATTCAGTACACCTACCAATTGACAGATAAGTAAAATCACTCAATCTTCGTCAGTTCTCAAGAGGGGCGTCCGCGTCAATGACCCCACGGTAAGGTTAAAACAAATCTATAATTAGTGGGCTCTCGCTCTGGTTTGTGTCGTGGTCGCTGTAAAAATTAATGTAAACAAATACTTGCTCTCACGCCGGGGTGGGCTGACACCCGAACCATTTTAGATGGCCATTTTTGTAAACGATGCGAGAATCGGAATTTTTGATACGAATTGGTATACGTTTTTGGTCGACGTTTTGCATTTGTTTTGTGAAAATAGTTTTTTTAGGAATTGACCCAAATTACCAACCATTTAAAATTTCCGTGATTTTTTTTTTATAATTTAGATATGAATGAAAAAAAATCTGATGGACCTACTACTACCACTTAGAAGATTATGAAGAGTCAGTTCGTGGAAAGATAGTTTGAGAGGATTCAAAATCCTTCCTAGATAGGTATAAGGTGTTCCAATACTTGGGTTTAAAACAGTGTTACAACAACAATACAGGGGGCTAAAGTACCTAAAAAACAGCTGTTTCATACATTTTAACCAGGTAGGTATTGAATTTTTGTATGAAACAGCTGTTTTATTTCGCATTTACAGTGTTGGTTCCTTAAAAAAAGTTATTCATATTGATGGGTAGGTACTTTAGCCCCCCTGAAGTTTTAAACCTAATAAATATGTTTTTTTTACTACACCATTTTGTCAATTTTTTTTTGCAATTTGAAACAGATCCGAACGACATTTACCAAACTTAGCCAGCACAAAAACTCATTTGTCTTCACACAGTCGGTTAAAAAACGGAAGTTTGCGCAACAACGTCATGCAGAAACAATTTATTCAACGGATCGTAAGGAACAGTTCACGCATGGCGGGCGCCGAAGAAAGTGGTTATATCACAGTGCGTGTTTATTTGCACTGAAGTGTTAGAAGTAGGGGTGCTGAATGCTGAATGTCGTTGTGTTGACTTATAACCTTATAAGTTCAACTGTCAGAAGTGTACTAATAAAATAATGACGTTGAGGTATTATTATTTTTGCAGGACTTGAACTTAAAAGTCCATGCTTAGATCTCTTAGAAGCACGCATTCAGCTGTTCAGCTTTTTTTTTTGACAAATTGAAAAGCAGACCCGAATAGGACTCAAATTAATTGCATTATGGATTTCAAAATAACGAGTAATGGTGACGAGAAAGAATGCTGGAATGCATCATCATGAAGATGGCTCAAAACCATTATTCCTCTTAAAGTATCCTCATAGAGGTTTATGTCTTCTGCAAGCTTGATAGCACTGGTGTTCAATTACCATATTCTCAAGACCGCGACAGACAGTGACCATTGTCGGGGCTGCCTACGGGAAAAAGAAACTGTAGAGCATGTATAGTACTGCATTGCTCCGCAAAATATCCAAAACGGGGCTGCAGGAGCTGATCGAGTCTTGCTCCCCTGCATAGACATCATCATCATAGGGGATCCTAGAACATTGCTGCCACCAACCTAATGTCCTGCTCCGCTACTTTAAGGAGCTGGGCTGGCTGGAGTTAAGTTAGCAGGGGCATAATGCAATTCACCAACTGCGGGACGTCAGTGCAGATCTCATTCCCCCCACCATGAATTAGAATTAGAGACTGGTGTTTTAGTAGCGGTCTCATCTTCCAATCCTTAGGTCAAGTGTTCAAGACGAGTCGTGCAATGAGTTTTTATGTTCAAAAAATTATGTGCACAGTGCCAGAACTCGGTGAAGAAAAACATCGTAAGGATACCAGAATGTTGTAGAATTGAAAAAATTCTAAAACATGTGTTAAGTGCGATAGTGCATAGAGGAAAGATTTATGTTTTTGTATGCTCAATACTCAATACTCAATATATTTATTGCTTACACATGGTTTAGTTTAGGTACATACATAGTTGTTGGTAAGTATCACATGGACCCTGCATAGGGTATGGCAACATGGAGGCAGGCCGAGGTTTTCAATTTACTAGTACCTAGGTTCATAGGTATAGTCTTGCTTAATAAATAACGTTTAAGTTATCTAGGTAGGTCTATTTAATCGTTGTAGGCACATTAAAAATTATAGTCATGTAGGTATTGGGTATTTATGTCAAATTTTGTTTATTAAGGATTTAATTTATAATAAGAAATTGACAATATTAAGGTCAAATTGTGATAAAGTCAAGTATTCAAATGAAAAATGTCAAAGTTAAGGCAAGTTTAAATATTAAGTTATAATAAATTTAAAATAAGTAGGTATGTACCATTTTCAATGTGGGGTTTATTTATTGTATGCTTGTAACGAATAAACTCAAAAACCAATACCTAGTCCGATTTCAAAAATAAAGCATATAAATTATGACTATTAGAATGCTACATTATCCCTAGTGAAAGATAACAGTGAAAGTAAGAGCACTGTGTGCCCTATTGATAACATTCTGAGTAAACTCATTACACGACATAAACCGGCGAAGGCGGGACGTCGTTCTGGCGAATTTCCCGAATTCCCCATAAAATGGGACATTCCTCATAAAGCGGGACAAAGTGTCCCGTTAAATGTCCCGCGTGTGGCCACCGGATGCACATGAATGGGACGCTGTCAATGGATTATGGGTATTTAAACGGAACTGCGGAGACTATAAGTACTATGTTTTAAATGTTTGTTTTATTGTTTAAAGATAGCAGGAACAGGTAATTTAATTTTTAATTTTTCATGTTATTTTTAGGTATTCGTTAAATCCATTTATTTTTATAGCTTGTAAGTAGTACGGTACTCGTACACACATCACAACTTTTATTAAGTAATAAATTGCGTCTTATTTCGGTTCGTGAGGTCACCCGCTCTATGGTCCCATCTGAAAACCAGCGTCGCTCTGCAACACAACGTGTTGTGTAGTGGCTTTATGCTGAGATGGGACCAAATTTTGACCCACAGACGCACAGAGGCAACTCTCTGGCATAACTTACTTTTTATTTTTTATTTTTTGTTTATCTACTTTGTTTTTTATTTTAAGCCTATTTATAGTTTCCTATAGTTATAGTTTAGTAGTAAGTTATTTTTAATTTATTTTTTTCTTTTTTCTTAGCTGTGTCAGATGTTTTTCTCTGTGTATGTCTTTGTGTGTTATATAAAAAAAATTCATTCATTCATTCATTCATTCATACAATTATTCATATTTTGCCATAATTTTGTACTGTGTCACTTTAGAGTAAATATACAAAAGTAGACAGCCTTCACAGCTCAGTTGGTAGTAGCTCTGCCTTCTGTGCCGTAGGCCGTGGGTTTGATCCCCACCGAGAACAAATATTTGTGTGATGAACATAGATGTTTGTTCTCTGTCTGGGTGTTATATAATATTATAAGTATATATTTACAAAAAATAAGTATAGTAAAGTAGTATATCAGCTATCTGGTTCCCATATCACAAGCTTTGGCTTAGTTTGGGGCGAGATATTGCTGTGTGGAATGTCCACCAATATTTATTTTATTTCTTTAGTAAATTAAATTTCGATCAGATACAGTTTCAGAATAGTTTTAAAAGCTATCCTGGTGCAAGTTAGATTCAGACGTGGTTTTTATAGTAGAAGAGCTCTTCGTGAAATAATTCGTCCGGGGACGTATTATCCCCGTGATATCCATTCTGCCACCAAGCAGTGATACTTGTATTGCTGTGTTTCGATTTGAAGTGCAATTACCGACGCTTAGGACTTAGCGCTGCTAACTGGTGGTCTAGTGGTAGCGGCCCCGCCTTCCGAACCTAAGGTCGTGGGTTCGAATGCGGTCGTGCACCAATGAGTTTTTCTGTCCAAAAATTTATGTGCACAATGCCAGTACTCTCAAATGGTGAAGGAAAACATTGCAAGGAAACCGGCATGTCGTAGAACCTAAAGAGTTCTATAACATGTATTAAGTGCTTGAAAGGAGCCTTTTTAGGCGCACTTAAAATCCTTTCACCACACTGTTTCGAAAGAAACTAGTGACACGACAAGAGAAGACTTAGCAACATTTTTCAAAGTACACTGCGTCCATAGTGTACGTCCTCTCTCTCAAATCATCTCGTACCAATTAACAATTCAAGATTATTTGAGGATTACAAAGAGGGTAGTCAGATATACGTTCAAATTTGTACCAACACAGCCATGTTCTTTTATAAAGGATCTCTAATTCGGAACAGAATTTTTATCCTCGCAAAGCAAATGCAGTTTTTTCTTTTAATTTAGCTACAGTAATGCTATTCTGTAAGCAACAAAATCAGTTTCAACCACTGGATCCGCGCTCACTTCAATCACGAACTTCACGTCTCTCACGTTGGCATTTCCATTGCCAAAACACACTCGGCAGCATTAGTGAATGTTAATGGGTAAATATATTACAGAATCGCAGGAGAAGACCAGCGCTGCTGTATGGCAACATATAGTAGCATATGCTGAGCTGTTGGCCCATTCACCACCACTGAATTGTTACCTGTATTTTATTATTTTTATTTTTTTAGATTTTACACTGGTTTGTTTTATTTATGAAATTTGGATGATAATTATGGTAAAAAAACTAATTAAGAAAAATTTTATAATAATATTAAATAGATAAGAATATTTTATTTGCGGCAATTCTAGAAACATAAATAAATAAAACTAGTAACCCCCGTAAAAAAGTTTAATTTTTGTTTTTTTTTGTATATTGGCTGAATAAACGGGTTTTCTTTCTTTCTTTTAGAATGCCAAATTGATAACTCGCCGAGGATTCTGGGGTCACTTGGGTGAGTGTTGTTGACAGAATAGCGCTACAGACACCTCCTGTAAGTTCAATATGTTCAACTTAGAAACAGCTAGCCAAGGTAATCTGAAACTTACTCCAACGGCCTGCGATTCAAAATGCGGTTTACAAGATTTGTCGTCCCTCCACCTGCCTCTAATTGCAGTAATTGAGTTTTTCTATTACAAACCGTCACGGTGATGTCCACGGCTAACGAATCTGGATCGTAATCTTGATAATTGGGTTTACTGGGTTCACTTCGGCAAGTCCGGTAATTGTTACATGGTTTCAATTGTATTTAAAATTAAAACATACTCTCCGCAACTTAGTCTTCTTGGTTCTTGTTGTTTTTTACTACTTGCTGGTGGACAAGCAGAGGGCCCACCTGATGATAAAGTGGTAACCATCACCTATAACAAAGCATTGCCTCGTAAGTCACGCACGATAGGTATGTACCTACTGCCCTGCGTCCATCAACTTGAGGTAAACATATTTCACCGGCAACAACACTCTTCAAACAGAAACACAGCAACGCTGCTTGGCGCGAAAAAGGCGTGGTTCCAATTGTATTTTAAAACGAACTCTATCCGCCAGCTAGTCTGCTTGGTTCTCGAATAAATAAGCCTACTAAATAGTAATACATACGAGGTATATTAAGCTATTCATAACTTTTATTTCTGCTGTCAAGCAGCGTGGTGATTCAATTCAATTCAATTTATTTTTATTTAAATAATTTTTTTACAATCGTATTTGAATGTCAACTTAAAACTAAATAATTAATACAATAAATAATACATAATCTCATAATCATAATCATAAAAATATTTGAAAAGTGTGGTTGCCGGTGAAATTATATAGGCACATGAAGCTTCACATGTGTATACCTCAAGCTGATGGACGCAGGGCATGTTCCTATCGTGTGTGAGGCAATGCTATATTATAGGTGATGGCTACCACTTAACATGAGGTGGGTCATATGCTTGTTGAATCAGCAAGATGTATAAAAAATAAAGTGGCTTATTGCGCCGATATTCTAACATAGTTCAAAGTTTTATTTTTATTTGTCTTAAATATTGAAGAATTTTACTGTTTCCATTTTTTATTATTTCCATGCCTTCCATTTATTGTTCCTCTTATATTAACGTGATGATACAGATCTTTAAGGCTTTTAACACACTAGACGTGTGTGGTCGAGATAATTATATTTTTTTATCACTCTGTGAGAGCATACTCATGGTCTAGTGGTAGCGGCCCCGCCTTCCGATCCTAAGGTCGTGGGTTCGTAACCGGTCATGCACGGAGTTTTTCTGTTCAAAAATGTATGTGCACAATGTATGCCAGTACTCTCAAACGGTGAAGAAAAACATCGTGAGGAAACCGGCATGTCGTAGAACGTAAATAGTTATATGTCAAGTGCTCAAAAAGAGCCTCTTGAGGTGCATTTAAAATCCTTTCACCACACTATTTCGAAGGTCAAAGAAAATAGTGACACGACAAGAGAGAGATTGCTCTGTCGGAAAACAAGACCGCGTTATTTCCTCGCTCCACGCGTTCAGGGGCCTAATCACGTATGAATTTTGACATTTGTGGTGTTAACGTAGCCTAGCGTACAGACCTTTCTGTTGAAGTTAGGCATACGATAAGTTTACACGACTAAAGTCAAATTCGTTCGTGATTTGGCCCCAGGTCGCAAGTTAAAATTTAAATATAAATTTTGGTGGACTTTACACATAACGCTAACTAGCCCTAAACTAAGCAAAGCTTGTATTATGGGAACCAGATAAATGAAATTTTTTAATTGAGTTTTTTTTTTGTAAATACCTTCTTATAATATATAACAAGACCCAGACAGAGAACAAATATCTATGTTCGTCACGCAAATATTTGTGCTTGGTGGGGATCGAACCCACGGCCTACAGTGGAGAAGGCAGAGCTACCAACTGAGCTATGAAGGTTGTCACAAGTGTGCCTTCTTCCTAACGTAGCAGCCATGACAGTATGAACAGCATCCAGCTTCATAACTTTGATTAATCTCAAATCGTAAAAACCCCAATTCCTTTCAATCCAGCAGATTGCTTGCAATCGAGACTCCCACCATTAATCTTTAATTAGTCACAATGACGTCACCGCCACCAACATTGTCTGTTCGAAATCTCCAAAAACGCTTCAGTGATTTTGAGTGACACATTTAATTACACAAATTATCATTTAATTACGGACTTTATAAACAAAATTGCCGGCTAGAGGTCAACACTCTGTCATTTTGTGAATTTAATTATTTTCTCACAATTTGTATGACATCACATTTTTTGAGCTACTCTTTTGTCTTGTTTATCTGGCGATCTGGACGAAAAAATAAACAGTAAGAATGTTATGATTGCAATACAACTTCAGCTCATCAATCTTTATGAAGAGATGGTGTCGAAAGATGAAACTTTGTTAAAATAATGACTCGATCACTTAAAGAAATCTGTTCTACATCTTCCGAAGTGTTTAGATTACGATCTGGCCGATGCCATTCTTTTATGATAGTAGAGTTCTTACAATAAGATTGCAAAATCGTTGTAATTATGGCTCATCTAAAACCGAGGTTTCGTCACCCGAGTTGCGGTCGACATCCATGTCTTTTATTTTCATGGGCCATCTCTTTTATTGCCCACCACTTCACGATGACCTTTCGTAATGCTTTTAGCTTCTTCGATCTCTTCATTGTAATGAACATTGAGAGATCTTTTGTTTTTGGTATGATTTATCGAATGTTCTAACTTCGCTGTCGTGTCGTGATTTTTAGGAGTTCGCTTTGCGTAAGTTTCTAATCGTGATATTGTTTTGCAGAATAATTTGTTAAACGATGGGAATGATATTTAAGCGTTGATATTCTAGATGTTACTCAACTTTTTTGGTACGATAGTTTAATTATTTTATTTAATGGGTACGGACTTTGTCTTCTGAGCAGATGACGAATAATTGTCGTAATTTCTAGCACATGTAGTCAATATTGTCATTCTACGAACAGTTTTGGTAGACAGAGAACAAACAAGCCGATCATCTGAATTCTTTTGTCAAAGCCGCCGCGTTTCATTGCAATTTAAATGAACTTCATCAAAATACTTGAAAAATCGTCCCGGCTATTACCTAATAAGCTACTAAACCAACACGTCTATCAATTGCAATTAAAGATGAAACATCAGTTGTCTACCATTTAATAAATTCACCAATTAACACTAAGTAGACCCTAGTAAAAAGATTAAACGAATAGTTAGCAACGGTCACATCTGAAACTAGACAACTGTCACATATCTGTACGTACGAATTTAATCGCGGCGGCTCCCTTTGTGCTTGCATTATCCAAGATGGCGGGTGGGGATCAAAGGGACCGCGCATTTGAGGCGTCCGCGGTGAAATGTCACCACGGTCGATCAATTAACGGTTATCCAGTCTTTAATTCGTTATTGATATCGGAATAACACAGACAGACAAGGTGGAATGACCGTAGCTTATACGATTTTTTGTTTGGTTGGAGTGTAAAGTTGCAGCGTGCAATATTATGGGAATATGATTAAATGCATAAGATTTTTTTTATTTTTGAAACCTGCATTGTAACATAATATCGATTCAAGTTCGCCTTGCTGATTATAATAAAATAAAAATAAAAAGCCTTTTATTTCTTACGTAGCAAAGTAATAATTTCTGTTGAGAGCTAGTAATTAAATGTAATTTCTTAATTATAAGTGTTAGTAACATAATGCAAGTAGGTAGGTACTTATTACATATAATATTCTACTAACTATATTGCTTAACTTTCCTCATCTTGCTAATTATTCGAATATTATTTAAAATTGTCAAAATCTAGGCTCTGCGAAAAAAATTACAACTATAATTTTGAGATTTTGTATTAGACTGAAATTTTTAGTTCCTTGTTGACAGTATGATATTATTATATTCCCACTTAGTCCTCAGCTCTCTTGTGTCTTCAACCACATACAAAAATTAACTCTCTAGAAAACTAGGTATAATCGGTGTACGATGTTAACTTTAATAGCCCTTACAAATTGATACAGAACGATGCGTATATTTTGGAGTTGTCGATATAGTTTTTTTTTAAAGTATAGAACTTCTTCTTTAATGTCACCTTTTTCACATTAGTTGAAGTACTATTTGAGGTAGTATTGAGCCTGATAGTGTAGTGGTAGTTATTCGCTTATGCTAGTTTTTTCCAAATCTTATTCTTCTTGGTCGTGTCACTTGTTTTTTTTAACAGTGTGTTATAAGGATTTTAAGTGCACCTCAAAGAGGCTCCTTTCGACACATGTTTTAGAACTTTTTAGGTTCTTCGACATGCCGGTTTCCTCACGATGTTTTCCTTCGCTGTTTGAGAGTACTGGCACTATGCACATAAACTATTGAAGAGGTGTACGACCTGCCAATTGGTACATGACCGGTTATGAACCCACGACCTTAAGATCGAATAGCAACTACCACTAAACCACCAACAATCAAACATAATTTTCCAAATTACAATTTAATTGTAGCACAATTAAATGCAATTATCTTTTAAGTAATTAACAAAGTCAAGCTGGCACTAGAAAACTAAAGCTGTTCAAAGAATTCCAAAGCTTTTCAACAATTAATGAATGTTTTTTGTGTGCATTGTATCCAGTGTTATGTGTTGTGTATAGAAGTAGATAAATAAGGTCTAGAAACAGCAACAAAACTAATTCATTATTGATGGCGTCAGCGATTACGGGAGCCATGCGCGGGACGAACTTATCTGTACCAGTTTAATTATGACGCCATTTTTATACCATACGATTTATTTATTTTAAAATAATAATTGGATAGATATATAAACATTTTTTATTGCACAAAACAAAATGCATCGTACATAAGCAAACTTAATGGTGGAGAATATTCTCTTCCAGTTAACTTGTGTGTTGTTACCGAAAGGCACTAACCCACACACTTAGATGATAGAGAGCTAGATGAATCAACGTCCCAGTTCCACGTGACCACGTAGTTGTTCTAATCCCTGTTACATCCCTTCTTTTGTATAATCACTGTTACAAAATAATATAATAATGAAGCTCCAGCGTGGTGCTAATCGATCCATCACCTGATGCATCATCTGATGGAGGGGTCCTTCTCTATGCAAGTCAAAGTCAAAGTCAATAGGTATTTATTCAATAAAATCACAAGGATCACGTTGAAACGTCTTAAAGCTAGGTGACTCTAGGTGCCAGTTCCGCGCGACCGAAGCCTAGAAGAACAGGCAACAAACTTACGGCTTGGTTCCTACCGCTCTTTCCGCTTTAGGACCACTAGGGTCAATTTCACGCCGTTTTTTTGTACATTTTGCTGATGGAACAAGCAGATGGCCCATCTTATGTTAAGTGGTGACCATAACCTATAAAAAAGCATTGCATCGTAAATCACGCTCGATAAGAACGTGACCTACGATGCAATGTCCATCAACTTGAGGCATACAGATGTTAAGCCTCATGTGCCTGTAATAACACCGGCAACCACACTCTTCAAACCGAAACACAGCAACGCTGCTTGGCGGCACAAAAAGGCGTGGTGGTAGAGGATTGTGATTGTGAAGGGCTCGTCCTTCCCCGGACGAGCCCTTCACAAAGAGCTCTATGTCTTTTACTACGTATTTTAAATAATGTCGTACCGTGTATCACTTTGGTCGTATCGTCATATACAAAAGTCTCGTCTTCCGAGAGACAGATACGAATGTACATTCACAGTTATAGACCGCTACACAATACGGTGTCCATTGGACATCGAGTATCAGAGCGGCAAGATTTAATGACCGCGACTGTCCAACGTTACACATGAGGCGTGTTTCGACATCGCCCGACACTGGTCGCTCCAGTAACGCCTTGTGAAATTTTAGTGACGAACCTACTTTGCCTGAAAAAAGTCACGTTTTTTGCGCAAAGGAAAAAAAACAACGAACCAGTTTCATGATTTCAGTATCCTCCAGGTCTCTTTTTTTTATTATTTATACAACTAGTTAATGGAACAAGCAGATGGCCCACTCCTGATGTTAAGTGGTAACCATCACCTATAACAAGGCATTGCCTCGCAAGTCACGCACGATAGGAACGTGCCCTACGATGTACTGCCCTGCGTCCATCAACTTGAAGCATACAGATATTAAGCCTCATGTGCCTGTAATTACACCGGCAACCACACTCTTCAAACCGAAACACAGCGATGCTGCTTGGCGGCAGAAAAAGGCGTGGTGGTAGTACTTCCCCGGACGAGCCCTTCACAAAGAGCTCTACTGCTCTTGAATCCAAATCTTAGTACCAAGTACGAATAAATAAGTAAATGTGAATATGTTTACCTTTTTCTATATGCCTACGCCTCACTAAACTTCAATATTGTATTATATTACATTGTAAAAGGATCATACAAAAGAACGGTAGGAACCAAGCCGTAAGTTTGTTGCCTGTTCTTCTAGGCTTTGGTCGCGTGGAACTGGCACCTAGAATCACCTAGCTTTAAGACGTTTCAAAGTGATCCTTGTGATTTTATTGAAAAAATGACTTTGACTTTGACTTTTAAATTTTATTTAATGATTACTAAGAGGGATAGTCAGAGGTACAATTTGATTAATAGGACAAAGTATTTAAAGCCTCAAGTTGTGCATCAAAGCAAAGCAGAGTATTGAAGTGCCGTTTATCGAGCGTTACTTGCGATGCATTGCTTAGTTATAGGAGATGGTTACCACTACACATCAGGTGGGCTATATGCTTGTTCCACCCGATATGTAACGATACTATTGCAATCAAAACTATTCTGACACTCGCCCAAGTGAAGTGACCGCGTATTCCTCTTTTTGTTTTCAATTTGGTATTTCGTAACACATTCACCCATCACTAGCGCCACCCGCGAGTTTTTGCGGTGAAAATGCCAACGTGAGTGAGGCGAAGTGCGTGATCCACTGGGTGATACTCCCCGTGATCTTGTTGTTTACGGAATAGTAATACTGAATAAAAATTATTCACAGTCATTTCAACAGCACTAAACGTCACTAATCTGAGCAATTTATCAAAATAGTTTTATTGATCGATGAAATAGATAAAGATAATTAATTTTAATATTTAAATGTGATGCACTTGACTCATTTATTAAAACATGAGGTCATATGATAATTTCCAGGAAAAAGTCATCGCGACACCTTATTTGCCGACTTCGTGATAATGTAAGACATGTAATTACGCATGTTAAGTCGATTGTGCTATTTTCCCAGAGAATACGTGGATCATAAATATAAAAATACCTAAGTACGTAGGATTATTCATTACAGAAACAGAAACTACTTTGATCCCTAGGCACGGTTGATATCCCTTTAGATCTCCCTAAGATTCTTTGAGGAAGTCTAAGGGGGTAGTCAGAGGTACGTCCAAACATTACATTTGGCACATACCCATATTTTGCAGTTCGTATTCCATACGTGATAGGTCGCAAGCCCATCGCCGCTGTTAGAATTTCTAAAACATAATTTTAGCACTAATTATCAGTAACAAAATGATACATATATAAATGTGACCTATAAATTTATGCATGAAATTTACTTGTGTAGGAAATGTAGATACTTTTGCAAATTGATTTATGAAATGACAAGAACTAACGAATCCTGTGACTAACTTAATGTAAATGTCTTTAAACCTAACCCATCAGAACTCCCGGAGCTTCCAAACCAATTTATCGATAAGTACGTCACTATCAGCCTCACGATCGCACTTGCGACTATAATTCAGGCGACTGTCACTGCGCAGCTCTGATTATATTGCTGCACAATCGTGACGTGACGTCAGAGGAATGCGCTATCGATGCTTCCTGGGTTTGCAAGTGTCAGCTATGGGCAACGGATAGCTCGACTATAATTGAGCAATTGTGTGAATAGTCGCATTGTGCTTGAATAATACTCTGAAAATAAAACTCGTGTATACTCGCAAGATCCTGTTTTTATGCTAGTTGTTGATAGCAGATGGCCTACCTGATGTGAAGTGGTAACTATCACCTATAAGGCTATAACAAAGCATTGCCTAGTAAGTCACGCATGGTATGCCTCAAGTTGATGGACGTTTGGCAGTGCATCGTAAGGCACGTTCCTATCGTGCGCGACTTGCGAGGAAATGCTTTGCTATAGGATATTCTTCTTGTCGTGTCACTAGTTTCTTTTCAAAACAGTGTGTTGAAAGGATTTTAAGTGCGCCTCAAGAGGCTCCTTTCGAGCAATTGACACATGTTATAGAACTTTTTAGGTTCTACGACATGCCGGTTTCCTCACGATATTTTCCTTCACCGTTTGAGACTGGCATTGTGCACATAAATTTTTCGATGTGCATCTAAATTTTTTTTGACTTTGACTTCGACTAGCTACAGTCAATAATAAAGAATACAATGATAATCTTCATCATCGACACGGGTCAGTGCATCGACAAACTCCCAGCCCTAGAGGCGGTGTTACCAACATACGAACGTGTCGCCAATTACCTTCTACGTATTGACTCAGCCGAAACTAAGCTCTCATCATTTACATAATAACACCTTGTGCACCGTATGCTGTGCTCCAAGTTACGAGCAAATGGAGGTTATGCTATTTTCGGGTGTAATATTATTTATTTCTCGAAAAGAATACAATATGACATGAAAATATTACATTTACTGCCGCCAAGCAGCGTTGCTGTGTTTCGGTTTGAAAAGTGTGATTGCCGGTTTACACCGGCCGGTTGAGCCTCATGTGCCTGTAATTACTTACAGGCACATGAGGCTCAACATCTGTATGCTTAAAGTTTATGGACGCAGTGCGTCGTAGGGCACGTTCCTATCGTGCGTGAGTTACGAGGTAATGCTTTGTTAAGGTGATGTTTGCCACTTAACATCAGGTGGGCCATCTGCTTGTTCCATCAGCTGGTTGTATAAAAAAAACTTACATTAGAAAACAACTAAAAGTTGTACAAAATAATATATATCTACATCTACACTAATATTATAAAGAGGAAACCTTTGTATTTTTGTATTTTTGTATGTAACGAATAGGCTCAAAAACTACTGGTCCGATTTCAAAAATTCTTTCACCATTAGAATGCTACATTATCCCTGAGTAACATAGGCTATATTATATTTTCAAAAAAATCAGGGATCCTTACTAAAACTTCAATAATGTAACCCAAGGTGGAAAACAAAAACCTTACATCGCGTGCGCTGCGAAAACTATTGATGATAGAACAAAATAATGTACTACGATTTTGTAGAACACGTCATCATCTACAAAAAATGTCGCGACAGCATATGTCTAACTATTATAGTTATGTCACAATAAGTGTTATTTTATTATAAAAAATTAATTGAAATGCCTCCGCTAGAAAAGGGTCTTTATTTGTACCTTGGTATTAATACTTATCCAAATAAATCATTTCATAATTAAGACGGTTTCAATACCTATAGATTACTTCTTAAATTTTTCAAATCGGACATTCCATTCAAAAGATATGACGAAATTAAAAATGTTAACGGGTCCACGGGTCACGCGCGGGGTGCGATTACACTCACTCAAGGAGAAGCGCGTGCAAATGTATGAAATAAGTAGACGCGAGGCTCGAACCCACGGTCTAAGTTTATCCTAAAATGTTCAAAAAATTTATGACCACCCATGCGAAGCTGGGACAGGCCGCTAGTCGTAAATAAAATGGTTGGTAGTATTAAGTGCATTGGTCTACAATTTTGTGACATGGAGCTCCTACCCGATAGACAGATGACATTGTGAAGAAGAAATCGCGGGAAGTTGGTGGATGAAGAGGACTCGTGGTTCTTCCTGGAAATGTATAGGTGAAGCCTATGTCCAGCAGTGGACTTCTTCTTCATCTGATGATGATGATAAACATGGAGAAACTTTTAATTTCTATCTTACTAACTTATTTCTGAAAATCATTGCTACCTCATTTACATGTTCGGAAAGATAGAACCAATTTAGCCGCACGAGGCACATTAGCTTTAGTACCAAAATGTTTTATGTGCTAAATTAAATGCATTACGTACATTACACATACTCTCAATGATACTTATTAAAGTTTCAATTAAACTAATAGCAATACTTTTAGGCCGTTGCAGCTGGACCGAATTATAAATAAATATTGGTGTACATTCCACACAGCACTATCTCGCCCCAAACTAAGCCAAAGCTTGTGATATGGGAACCAGATGGCTGATATACTACTTATATATATTTTTTATAAATATATACTTATTATATTATATAACACTCAGACAGAGAACAAACATCTATGTTCATCACACAAATATTTGTTCTCGGTGTGGATCGAACTCACGGCCTACGGCACAGAAGGCAGAGCTACTTACTACCAACTGAGCTGTGAAGGCTGTCAATTGAATGAAGTTTGAAAAGTATATTCAGCGGAAGCCATAATAAATAATAATGGAGTCACATCCGCTTTACGCTTAGGCCCAAAAAAAAAAAGGCTTGAGAGAAGCAAGGAAAACTTTTGCTCTGCAGTAGGACAAAACGAGCTTTTACAATTACAGATAAGGCAAGAGTTTATGCTTTGCACCATAACCTTGAATATCCAATTCTGAACCGAGTTTCCCCTTAAAACGTTCACCCGAAACATTAGACGTTACATAGATTTGTACTCCGATAGAGGTCAATTGGCCACATTGTTCGTTTTCCTGTATTATTATAGCTTTGATATTTTCTATTGCGTTGTATGTTTTTATGACCGCAGTTAGGACCATTTGCAATCTCGGCGTCTACTTACCTTGAGATATTTGGAAGTTTGTTTAAAGGTTATCTACCAATATTTATCTAGAAGGAAGATAGAGTAGGACATTTATTTACATACAAGCTGGTGCCCGCGACTTCGTCTGCGCAGGATTAGTCACACAATATCTTTATAAATTGTAGCCTATGTGTTATTCTGATGTATAAGCTACATTATTGTAAAGTTTCATTAAAATCCATTCAGTAGTTTTTACGTGAAAGAGTGACAAACATCCATCCATCCATAAATGCTTACAAACTTTCGCGTTTATAATATTAGTAGAATAAATATACTCTGTTCGCTAAGGAACTCGCGTTAGATCCACCTTAACTATAAGACGTTTTAATGCGACCCTTGCGATTGAACTAAATAAAGATCGTTTAGTTTTTTTTTTGACTAGGAATTCAAGTATTAATAAAATGCACAAACTACTTTTTTTTATATAACTAGCTGGTACATCTGATGTTAAGTGGTAACCATCACCTGTAACAAAGCATTGCCTCGCAAGCCACGCACGATAGGAACGTGTCCCACGATGCACTGCCCTGCGTCCATCAACTTGAAGCATACAGAATGTTAAGCCTCATGTGCCTGTAATTACATCGGCAATCACACTCTTCAAACCGAAACACAGTGTTGCTGCTTGGCGGCAGAAAAAGGCGTGGTGGTAGTACTTCCCCGCGTGAGTCCTCCACAAAGAGCTTTCATACTCTTAAAAAACATCAAACAGGGTAGCTATCTACAGACCGTTGGGAACGGGCTAGATTTAGCTCAACTGACCAATTAAAGACGCTGAAAATAGACTACTACTGTATTGTGTAGAAGCACAATAAGTAGTCTAATAGGTAGAAATTTAAAAACAATGGGATTGCAACCGCTAGCTTGAAGAGTAACTACGACATTGGCCTCCCCTATGCAAGGCGTAAAAATACCACTGCTGAAAACTTCAGGGGGCTAAAATACCCATCAATATGAATAACTTTTTTTAAGGACCAACACTGTGAACACGAAAAAAAACAGTTGTTTCATGCAAAAGTATAATACCTAGCTAAAATGTATGAAACAGCTATTTTTTTCGCGTTCACAGTGTTGGTTCCTTAGAAAAAGTTATATCACTTGAAAGGATGAGAACCTTATAAACAAAGTTCATCATCATCATCCGCAACCCTATTTAGCCCACTGCTGGGCATAAGCCTCTCTATGCTCTTTCCATTTAAAACTGTCTTGGGCTACCTTCATCCATTTAAGGCCCACGACGCTAAAAAAATTCGTCAACCCATCGTGCCAACTGGACGTCCGACACTTCTCTTTCCAGTCCTCGGCCACCACTCTATCAATCTTTTGCACCACCTGTCGTCACCACGTCTTGCCAGTTACAAACAAAAAACATAAACAAAGTTAGTATCAAGATATAGTATAAGGGTATGTCTACCGTGCCTGAGGATGATACTTTTAAGTATATTTCACTTTGTTTTCAATCTTTTGTTACTAGTCTTGTCAATACCGGGATGTTGATTTAATGCGGTTATTTATCTTTCACCTACTTTGTTGCGAAGATCATTCAAAAAAGTATTTATTCATCATCTTACGTTTCAAAATACCATCACATCCTGGTGGAAAGTGCAATCGTTTAAATAATTTAAAACAATTTGTCTTCTTAATTGCGTTAACTATTTATATAAATTGGCATCATCTGTGACATTCAATTTGCCATTTCAAACCAGTTTCATAGTATTTATCTTTTTATTTCCGTGCCCAGTTTCATCAATATAAGAAACAGTATATTATTACTACTAGACTGCCAGACTACTACAATACTTTGTCTATCTCTTTGGTATGCCTACGCCTCACTAAATTCGATTGGCACCACATTGGAGCTTCATTATATTATACTAGTGGTTCGCCCCGAACTGAGATCCGATGCGGCCCGACGAACGCACCAAAACTTTGAGGAGGTGGTAGTCAGAGGCAAGTCTTTTCTGACTACCGCCTGCTAACTTGGTATGGTAACCAAGTTTCAACTCTATTGGCCTATTTATCGAAGAGTTCCGTTGAACAGACCTTGGCTCCATCATCAGACCTGGTCGTTGTCACTATTTAATGAGAACTGAGTACCTCCTTAATTTATTTCAAGAAAAAAAAATAAGAAAAAGCAAAGCAACTGACCGACCAGTAGACTCTTCATCCGATTTTACTCATATACTTACCAGTAAATATCTCAAGTACAAGCTATCGACTTATCAAATTTCATGCAGATCGGCTCACTCGATCAATTACATTAAAAGATAAAAGATAAAAGATAAAAGATATTTATTGTTTATGAAACTAGGTACATATTTTGGTGTTGAGGTTAATTACATTTTAACAAGGATCATACAAAAGAACGGTAGGAGCCAAGCTGTTTGTTGTCTGCTCTTCTATGCTTGGTTGCATGGAACTAGCACCTAGATTCTCCTAGTTTTAAGACGTTTCAAAGTGATACTTGTGATTCAATTGAATAAATATCTTTTGACTTTCACGTGGAATATAAAAATCTTAATCAAAGTTAAAGTCAACAAAAATACGAAAAAAAATATAAGTCAATAAAAAAAAAAAAAAACTGGTACTTTACTTCACGGGCGAAACTTAGTATTTTATTTGTCAAGATAGAATGCAGGCAAACCCGCGGATAGAAGCTAGTAATCTTTAGATATATCTTTGACGGACCAGCTAATGTAATGATGACTGTCAATCTCCAATCTTCGGTGACCATCTGCATCATCATTGTCGGATTGCTTGACATCTTTTGTACAAGGTATTGAGATCAAAGATATTTTTTTGTCACGATGTGTTTTAAACTTGAATAAATTTAATGACCATGATTATAAAAAACTAAATTATAGCGTTATTAGTTCAGAATTGATCCAACAATACTTCTGCTGTTTTGTTTTTTCCACTGTAAGTAATGTTGGAAGGCAAGTGGAAGACCAAAGTAAGACCCAAAAAAAGATGACGTGACATTTTCCATTTTAAATGTGGACCAGATTGGATGAGAAAGGCGCGAGAAAGAGACCAGTGGAGAAATAGGGGAGGCCTACGCCGACGAGGCGACTTCTACTGAAGACGAAAGCGTTTAGTTACATACATATACATACATCACACATACATAGTAACAGCTGTACCTACCTAAACTATTTTTTTTAATAGTTTTAGAATAGATATTATAAATATAATGTAAAGTAAGTAGTAGAAATAAAGGTTTTTTTTTATTTATATTATTATTTGTTTATTTTATAAGTACTGTTGGCCTCTCCCCCACATTTAAGGATGATTCCATCATTGGAAGGGGCTTCGAAGATGCTTCCCTGGTGTGTTATCTAAGTTGAAATTTGTTTTTTATTTATTTATTAATCAAAATCCATGAATGAAGTAAGTTTTAGTGGTAACATTAGGCCGATAAATCAAATATGTTATTATTTAAAAATAAAATTAATATTTTTTATGCCTTTCTTCCACTTAATGGGGAGAAAGAAAACGTACAAGATAAAAACATTTTGTCGATCGTAATAATTATTTAATAACATAAAACCCCTATTTAAACATTTGCATACTTTTTAATAATCCACATATTATTTATTTATCCACAATCCGTGGCGCTACTTTTTGTCTTCAGATAAGATCGGTGCGCAGGCGCAGGGTACAATGGCGCGGTAATTGACAAACCATGACTAGAGACTCAAGGCTAGTGCTGTCTCATGAGGGAGTCAGCTCCGTGACAGTATGATGGGTTGTTTTGGATTATCTGACAGCCTTCACAGCGCAGTTGGTAATAGCTCTGCCTTCTGCGCTGTAGGCCGTGGGTTTGATCCCCAGAGAAACCGAGTCCCACCATCGAGAACCCAAACATTTGGGTGATGAACATAGTTTGTGATCTGTGTTGTCTTTGTGTTAGGTATAATATAATATAAGTATGTATTTAAAAAAGTATATTAGTATTATATCATTTATCTCCACTAAACTTTGCTTAGTTTGAGGCTAGATAGGGATTCGTAGAATATCCACCAATTTTTATTATTATTATTATTTACCTAAAGATACCCTGTCACGAGCTACGTAATACATAGCCGGATTTGAACCTACGACTTAGGTTCAAAATACCACTAGACAAGCAATGCTCGATTTTTCGATCACGTGTGCATAATTACCTGCATATCTCATGGATCAATTACATCTACACAACCTTCGGTGCCCTTATCAACACATCATCAAAATTCGATACGTGTGAAGCCTTCCGTCATATAAACATGTACAGTATAGTCACTCATAAAAATAACTGAGCGTTTTAATCCTGCAGCTACAATCATCTCGATTTTTTTTACTTAAAACTTAAAAAATAGTTCGGTAAAAAAAATGCACACTGGCATTTATATGACGCTTACTCGAATTTTACATGAAAAAAAATGTCGTCATGGATCAAAAAAGAACGTTCCCTACGATGCACTGCCCTGCGTCCATCATCTGAAGCGTTAAGACACAAACTACCGCTAATGTAGTTCTCATTCGTAAAAAAAAATTGTTTTGGCAATAAAAATCACAAAATGAACTACTTTAAGTATTTTTTTAAAAAACGTGGAAATGTGCGAGCGAGAAGTTGATTGACGGGTGTCAGCCTCTTAAGGTTCTGTATGCGACTGTACCTATATACAGGTACACTTCCGTCATTGATTGGCGACCTCAGCATCGATTATTTAGATGTCACGATCAGTAGAATCACGATTGTAAAGGTCAGGGTCGATCGTAATAGAGCTTTGGGTGTCCGAGAGCCTTATTGAAGTATTTAATTGGTATGCACGCAGGTTTTTGGTTTTATCGTTATATTATTGGTACTATAATCATCATACTACTAACAGTGATATAATAATACACGTGCATGCTAATATTGTATTGAAAACAACTGTAGAAAAACTTCTTATTACATTTCTTAGGGGCCGTCCATTAACCACGTGATGTTTTTTTAGCATTTTTTAATCACCCCTCCCCTTTGGTGATACGTAGTGATGTTTAAGACTACCCTCCCCTCGCCCCTACCCAAAATCACGTGTATTTTTAGTACCTACAAAGAATCTTATAATTTTTAGAATATTATCTAAAGACAGGTATAAAATATAATCTAATTTTATTCTGAAATTAAGGACCATGACAAAAATGTCTAGATAGAAAGCCGCTTTTCGGTTTAGAAATCGCGCGTTTGACGAAAAAATAAATACACGTGATATCTTACTACATTACTCCCCCTTGTGATATTTCGTGGGTTTTGCTAAACCCCCTCCCCCCCTTTCAAGCCTCACGTAAATATTACAAAATTACAATAAAAGGTTGCAAGTGACTTACTACAAATATTTCTATTTTTTTTACTAAATCCAGAGATAACTGAAATTGTTAAACTACTTTTGTCACAGTCAAAAAGAGATTAGCAACCTACTTTTGACTGAGACAAAAGTAGTACTACTTTTATTCTTAACTACATGCACTATTTACCAAAAAGGTTATGACACCTTCTTGGTAAATAACGGTTCTCTTCTTCTTTTTTTCGTAACGCAACACCGACTTCCGTCATACTGATAAAACTAAAACATTCACAGCAATTTTATATGCCATTAAAAATAAGTTAATTTAGGGTCCAACCGACACATTCGTAATAAGTTTGCGAAGCGGTAAAAATAGCGGAATAAAGAGGAATGTTCGCTGACTGACGCTTTTGTGTTCAAAGTCATTAATCATTGTGACTTTTTTGTCACAATATGGCGAAGTCACCTTTGGGTGCTTGGGTAGTGTGGCCAAAGATGAACTCTGTTCAAGAGTGCCGCTAGTATGATCAACACGTTTTTTTTTGTCTAATTTAATATACTGCGTTTACATTTAGACATTCGCGCTGCCATTCGCGTGGACGGAAATGTTGCCGTCCATAACTCTGCGGCAGCGTCGCCGGCAATGTGTGTTTACGCAACACGGGCAACGCGAGTGGACATGGAAGTGGCCTCTTTACATTCTCGCATTGTCCAAGTCTCTGCTCATTAGTGCTCATATCTCTGCACATTTCCACGGACATGAGCTGAGTGTAAACGGGGTAATAGAGTTCAACTTATTTGCCGACAGTACAGTGGTACCGAACGGCTCTGAAAGACCAACGTTGGTTGCAAGGAAACAAACGTATGCTGAATCGGAGTCCGTTTTGCAATGCACAAAGTCAATTTATTATTCAATCTTAACTTCGCAAAAAAATCTTTCTTTCGGTATAATTTAAATTAAAAAAAAAACTTTCTGAGCTAGCAAAAGTAGACGGACAGCACTGAGCAAATTTTTGACAGCGCGCTTTTTAAAAATACAAAATACACGCATTGCGTGCCATTTTAAATCGAATGCCAGGATGTTAAAGTTCATTTTACATTGAAGGCTAGTTACGAGTGTCACAGGGCAGTATAGTCACCAGCTACGACCATAATTAGTTTTAAAATTGGATGTTGGCTATGGACAAAAAAGCTCAAAGCCGCGCGAACATCAGTGATTATGTTCTAACAACATTTTTGTTTGGAATTTTTCGTGATTGGATTTGACAAATCACCACGGAGTGGACAGGTAAATTGGCTTGTGGCTTGATTTCTTAGGAAGAAGTGGCCGTTATATGAGGATTAGGAACATTAGGTTAGAGAATATTCTGACCGTATCATTTTCTGCCGCTAAGCAGTCTCTCTCTCTTTTCGTGCCTCTTTCTTTCGAAACCGTGTGGTGAAAGGATTTTAAATGCGCTTCAAGAGGCTCCTTTCGAGCACTTGACACATGTTGTAGAACTTTTTAGGTTCTACGACATGCCGGTTTTCTCACGATGTTTTCCTTCGCCGTTTGAGAGTACTGGCATTGTGCACATATATTTTTGAACAGAAAAACTCATTGGTGCACGACCGGCTTCGAACCCACGACCTTAGGATTGGAAGGCGGGGCCGCTACCACAAGACCACCAGTGCTCTGCCGCTAAGCAGTGATGCTTGTTCTGATTTAACAGGTATAGGTTCCAGTGAAATAACCAACATGTGAGACAGAGCACTGGTAGTCTAGTGAGTGTCCCCGCCTTCCGATTGTGAGGTCACGAGTTCGAATCCGATCGTTAACCTATTGAAATTTCCGTTTGAAAGAACGGTGAAGGAAAACATCGTGAGGCAACCAGTTAGTATTCTAAAAGTGGCGATGGGCTTGTAACCTGATACTTATGGAATACCAACTATTGCAAAATGCCAAACGGGTATGTGCCAAATTTACCTTAAGCTTGGACGTACCTCTGACTAACGCCTCTGACTAGACATCATCAAATAATCTTAAGTTGATATTTGTTACTTAGATATCTGAGAAAATTTTACAATCTGCTTGTTCAAGCACTGTTTCAAATTAAATTTAAAAGATTTCATTGTAAAATGGAACAATATTCTGAACAATATGTAGTGCAACCTGGTATTGCCGTAAGGAATTATGTCTGACGCTTCCTCCTTCTTAGGAAACCAGGTTAGCAAAATTGCAGTCGGCCAAATGATAGGTTGGAAGTGACTATCAGAACGCTCATTGAATAAATTTTGATCGTGTGAATTTGCTTGGTTTAACATTTTATAAGCGTGAACAAAATATTTGAGTCATCTGTATAAAGACGGGGCTGGAGCTTCCTCTGGAATTCGTACAAATTTGTTTTATGTTGTAGTAAGAGTTTTAAGAGTGGAAGAGCTCTTTGTGAAGGGCTCGTCCGGGGAAATACTACCACCACGCCTTTTTCTGCCGCCAAGCAGCAACGTTGTTTCGGTTTGAAGAGTGTGGTCGCCGGTGAAATTACAGGCACATGTGGTTTTATATCTGTATGCCTCAAGTTGATGGACGCAGGGCAGTGCATCGTACGACACGTTCCTATCGTGCGTGACTTACGAGGCAATGCTTTGTTATAGGTGGTGGTTACCACTTAACACTTGAGGCATACACGACACACATACTTACTTGCTACATACTTGAGCATACTTGAGACTATGTCCTTGTATAGATCCTCTATAGTCTAAAGTAAACTTGGTCATATTATTTTACTGAGTATAAAACAAGCAATCCCAGCTTTGTTCGTTCAAAATCAATCTTATCATCTCTTGGTAGATCACTAAAGCTATACTGAAGAGTAAAAATGTCTGTCAACTTGAGGAACGTTGGGAGAAGCATATCATTTACTGTGGACGTTGGAGATGCCATTATATGCGGAGTATTCTGAACAAGACGTCAATGGGATTTAAATACGTCTTCATGGCGTCCATTTTATGTTGTGGCTATAGAATTTACAAAGAATCTCGTGAAATAAACTTAACGTGTCCAAATGGCTCCTTTTTTATTCTACTAAGTTAGGCAAACAAGCATGTTTATGTGCACATTTAAGTAGGTACTCTCAAATGGTGAAGGAAAACGTGGTGACGAAACCGACATGTCGAACCTAAAAAATGTGTCAAATGCTCGAAAGGAGCCACTTTGACGCGCACTTAAAATCCTGTCACGTGACACGAAATAAAAGAAGAAGAAGAAGCATACCTATAGCCGAAATAACCCGAAAAATTACTGGAACGTGATAGAAAACAGAAACGAACCCGATACTAGGAAAACTTCTTAAATATTAATGCTAGAAATCATTACTAATACGCGAGGAAAGCCATGGGCGACAGGAAATGAGAAACATAGTGACAAAACTCGCCTACCTCATAGCCCCACACATATTCGCCAAGAAACAATTGCCCGGCACTCCACTGTACTGTCAATCGTATCATTAAGGCGATGCCTGCCGCAGGTCGCATATCAACCAATACACTTCATTAGCCACTTGGTGGGCCTGACACAGGCTGCGCAACACAGCTGAATCAATACCGGATTTTGCACTGAATTATTTATGCACGGGTCGATCCAATCACACTAAAACCCACGCATCCAAGCACACTATAGAAAAATGTTTATAAGCCAAATCAAAATTTGAACTTGAAAACTAAATTAGTCAATAATGGGTTAGTGTGTCGTTTCATACCTAAATGTATGTCAGAAAAAAAATACTATGATACAATACAGATCTGTATGATACAGTGATTTGATATCGTTTAACTGTAGTTAATCGTTGACGAAGTTAGTTTGCACGTGTTTGTCGGAGTTGTTAGAACATCTTTTTTGTTTTAATATTTTTTTAAGAACGTTGACATACTTCACTGCTCACTCAGTTGTTTGTAGCTATGCCTTTGCACTGTATGGGTTTGGTCCTAATGTTTTTATTGAATCACTGATCACTTCAAGGCGTTGAGTCAAAAAGTAACTAAATACATATTGGTGGACTTTCCACACAGCACTATATAGCCCCACACTAAGCAAGAGCTTGTAATATGGGAACTAGATAGCTGATATAATACATATACACTTTTTTTTGTAAATACATACTTAATAAACCTATTATAATAACACCCAGACAGAGAACAAACATTTATGTCCATCACACAAATATTTGTTGTCGGTGGGAATCAAACCCACGGCCTACGGTGCAGAAGGCAGAACTACTACCAACTGTGCTGTGAAGGCTGTCTGTGAAAGTGGCTCAACCATGCTCTCGAGCACTGTGCCTGAACTTACGTGAGACACATTCTGATGTTCCGCGTTTCGTCCCCTTAACTGGATGCGAGATTGATGTATAATGGTGGGAATTAAGCTTTATTCGTGCCCTTCGTGGAAGAAGACGGATTGTGTCAAATGCCCGGGTAATTATGGTGACTTATCGCATTTTATCGGTTCCAGTCCAATTACTTGGCTATGAAAAATCTTCTAATTTATTTTCTTTCTTCTTCTACGGACCGAGGAATTAGCTCACCTGATGTTAAGCGGTTAACTTTGCCTTAATAATAACAATTGCAGTTAAATAATTTGAGCTTCTGCTTCTTTTTCAGTGCCGACGTAAACGTCATCTCAATATCTCGAGGGCCAAATCGCCCATATACCGCATTACCTCATTGGGCACCTGACATTGTCACACGAATCGTATTTTTTGCATTTATATACTAAACTAGTAGGAATATGAATTAAAGGGTGAAAACAAACTGCTTAACCTATTACCCCGTTCACACTCAGCTCATGTCCGTGGAAATGTGCAGAGACATGAGCAGGGACTTGGGCAATGCGAGAATGTAAACAGGTCACTTCCATGTCCACTCGCGTTGCCGCTCGCGTTGCCTGTGCTGTGAACACACATTGCCGGCGACGCTGCGCCGCAGACATATGATGGACGGCAACATTTCCATCCACCCGAATATGAGCGCGAATGTCTAAATGTAAACGCAGTATATCCCTTTCGGAAAAATATCAAAATATTTTTTTTACGGTTTTTTTCCTAATTTTGGAGAGAGAGTATGCTAACGAATGAACCTACACAGTACGCTATATTTTATGTATTTCATACACACCTACCAAAATGTTTGACTTGTCATTATAATTTTAATTCAATGATTGGACACCAGGCCTATGTTTGTACAGACTAGTAGCTATTTTGATGAAATGACACGTTCCCATTCGTATTTAAAAAAAAGTAATAAACAATTATTTTGTCTCCAGACATCTGTTCCAAACGTAGATATATAAACATTAGTTTTTAACGACCTGTTTCATGGTTCATAAAATGCAAATTTAAATTATTTTAGTAGGTTGATGTCACTGAAATGGCAAAATTATATTTAACTAGCAGCTTCTCGCGGCTTCGCACGCGTTAAAGTTTTTCAAGGAATACTATTTTTCATACAAACGTTTTCAACCCTTTTTACACTCTTAGGGATTTTTGGAAATTCAACCCAATTTCCAAAAATCCCTTCTTAGTACACCTCTACGCCATAAGTCCTATGTACTCCTCAAATTTCAAGTCTCTAGGACCAGCGGTTTAGGCTGTGCGTTGTCTATATGTCAGTCAGTCAGTCAGTCAGGACTTTGATTCTTATAGTATTAGAGATTTGTCTATTACTAAGAAATTATTTGGGTAGTAAAAACATTCATATTTTGTTCATGCTCAATAAAAATATTGGATTTGATGTTTTTTCGCACCTTTTTGTGTTTATAATGTTATTGATTTTAAAATGTATTTTTTTTAACTAGTTAATGGTACAAGTGCTGATGGAACAAGCAGATGGCCCACCTAATGTTAAGTAGTAACCATCACAAAGCATTGCCTCGTAAGTCACGCACGATAAGGAGACGTGCCCTACGATGCACTGTAAACTTGAGGCATACAGATGCTAAGCCTCATGTGCCAGTAATTTCACCGGCAACCACACTCTTCAAACCGAAATACAGCAACGCTGCTTGGCGGAAAAAGGCGTTGTGGTAGTACTTTCCGCGAGCCCTTCACAAAGAGCTCTACTACTCTTGATATTACCAAAAGAGATGTTGTAATGAATCTACTCCAACTGATCTACGTCACTCAATAAAATATTCATAAGTTATTTTAACTATCGCTATTTAGACTTATGTATAAACATATTTATTGATACTTCATGTAGCTTTTGACAGTTCGTTATAACACTTTCTGTGACCCGACGACCAAACGTCAAACACAAAATATATTCAGAATCGTGAGTAATAATCGTTCAATATCTTTATATTGCATATTCAAAATTGAAGTAAAAAAATGGTGCTCTCACACTGGACCTCTTCGGCCGTCTATCAACGTATGACGTACCGGTAAGTGTGTCTTGCGTTTCTGTTGAACGATTATAAGCTTTATGTTTATTAGGAGAAGGTTTTAAATGGTTGATAGTTTGTGTTGTTGGTATGTCGGGATGTCAAAGCGTCGCGAACGAGCGCCGACGCGGGACAGTATCGTGCTGAGAGTAATCTCAGCCGTCCCCGCGCTAGTGCTGTGTTTGGGCAGGTAGAATTTATCGATGATTTGTTTGTCGGTAAACTTGTGCCCATAAAAAGTTATCATACCTAAGTTGTACATAAGATAAGATATCAATAATTTGGGGTTCACACTGTAAAGAATGGTTGCATGAATCGAGGAACAAGAATTAATTATGTAAACTTTTAATCTGTAAGAAAATAAAAGTTTTGACCTTTTTCTCAAAATACAACTTATCTGAAATTTATATAAATCAGAAAATTATGCAGACGTATTTCTGTATTTGAATTCTGTTCTATCGTTTTTTTTTATTAATGACTAGTGGCTTCCCGCGGCTTCGCACGCGTTGAAGTGGTGAACCGTGATTGAACCACAAACATCCAAACATCGTAACTTTCGCATTGATTTGTATATTATTAGGGTATGAATTTTAAATACGTACTATTATTAGGGTAGGATTTTAAATACCTACGTAGGTATAAGGGATACCTATAGGCGTACATTACCTATATTAGGTAGGTAGGTATAGGTACTGAGTTTAGCACAAACATGACAAATACAACAAAGACAACCTTACACGGAAAATATGTACTTATTTGTTCCTAGTTTCTACCCCAAAAGCAAACGAAACGAAACAGCTTCACGACATTGATCCACAGGCACGGTAGATAGGTACCCTCAGATCTCTTCGTACCAACTCAAGATTCCCGTTTTTAGAACATTGACGCCTCGTTGTATTCTTTTTACTCGAGCGCAACGAAGGAGGGTAACGCCTTTATGTTATTTATCCACAGAACACATTTTCTTTTAGTTTGAAGTTAATTACACAGTTACAGTTAAAAATCTCCCATACAAACCTTGAAACTTTGCAGGGGTAGTTTTAAAATATAGAAAACGTGATTTTAAATTATTTATTGTGGAGTATATTTACTTCAAGTTTGAAATCAATCGCACTATGCGTTAAAAATCTCCCATACAAACTTTGACATCCCTTTGCACGCTTATTATGGGTAGTTTTAAAAAATTAAAAAAGCCTTTCCTATTTTTTTGCCTAAAAGTTCATATACTCCAAGTTTCAAGTTTGTAGGTTCAAGGTATACTATTTTTCATGCAAACATTTTCAACCCTTTTACACCCCTTGGGGTTGAATTTCCAAAACCCCCTTCTTAGTACACCTCTACGTCATAAGACCTATGTACTCTTCAAATTTCAAGTCTCTAGGACCATCGGTAAAAAAACTCCCATACAAACTTTTACATCCCTTTGCACACTTATTAAGGGTAGTTTAAAAAAACTAATAACGCCTTTCCTATTTTTTTGCTTTGAAGTATATGTACTCCAAGTTTCAAGTTTGTAGGTTCAAGGAATACAATTTTTCATACAAACGCTTTCATCCCTTTTTACACCCTTAGGGGTTGAATTTTCAAAAACCCCTTCTTAGTACACCTCTACGTCATAAGACCTATGTACTCTTCAAATTTCAAGTCTCTAGGACCATCGGTCAAAAAACTCCCTTACAAACTTTTACATCCCTTTGCACATTTACTAAGGGTAGTTTTACAAAACTAAAAATGCTTTTCCTATTTTTTTGCTTTGAAGTATATGTACTCCAAGTTTCAAGTTTGTAGGTTCAAGGAATACAATTTTTCATACAAACGCTTTCATCCCTTTTTACACCCTTAGGGGTTGAATTTCCAAAAACCCCTTCTTTGTACACCTCTACGTCATAAGACCTGTGTACTCTTCAAATTTCAAGTCTCTAGGACCATCGGTCAAAAAACTCCCATACAAACTTTTACATCCCTTTGCACACTTATTAAGGGTAGTTTTAAAAAACTAAAAATGCCTTTCCTATTTTTTTGCTTTGAGGTATATGTTCTCCAAGTTTCAAGTATGTAGGTTCAAGGAATACAATTTTTCATACAAACGCTTTCATCCCTGTTTACACCCTTAGGGGTTGAATCTTCAAAAACCCCTTCTTAGTACACCTCTACGTCATAAGACCTATGTACTCTTCAAATTTCAAGTCTCTAGGACCATCGGTCAAAAAACTCCCTTACAAACTTTTACATCCCTTTGCACATTTACTAAGGGTAGTTTTACAAAACTAAAAATGCCTTTCCTATTTTTTTGCTTTGAAGTATATGTACTCCAAGTTTTAAGTTTGTAGGTTCAAGGAATACAATTTTTCATACAAACGCTTTCATCCCTTTTTACACCCTTAGGGGTTGAATTTCCAAAAACCCCTTCTTTGTACACCTCTACGTCATAAGACCTGTGTACTCTTCAAATTTCAAGTCTCTAGGACCATCGGTCAAAAAACTCCCATACAAACTTTTACATCCCTTTGCACACTTATTAAGGGTAGTTTTAAAAAACTAAAAATGCCTTTCCTATTTTTTTGCTTTGAGGTATATGTACTCCAAGTTTCAAGTTTGTAGGTTCAAGGAATACAATTTTTCATACAAACGCTTTCATCCCTTTTTACACCCTTAGGGGTTGAATTTTCAAAAACCCCTTCTTAGTACACCTCTACGTCCTATGTACTCTTCAAATTTCAAGTCTCTAGGACCATCGGTCAAAAAACTCCCTTACAAACTTTTACATCCCTTTGCACATTTACTAAGGGTAGTTTTACAAAACTAAAAATGCCTTTCCTATTTTTTTGCTTTGAGGTATATGTACTCCAAGTTTCAAGTTTGTAGGTTCAAGGAATACAATTTTTCATACAAACGCTTTCATCCCTTTTTACACCCTTAGGGGTTGAATTTTCAAAAACCCCTTCTTAGTACACCTCTACGTCATAAGACCTATGTACTCTTCAAATTTCAAGTCTCTAGGACCATCGGTCAAAAAACTCCCTTACAAACTTTTACATCCCTTTGCACATTTACTAAGGGTAGTTTTACAAAACTAAAAATGCCTTTCCTATTTTTTTGCTTTGAAGTATTTGTACTCCAAGTTTCAAGTTTGTAGGTTCAAGGAATACAATTTTTCATACAAACGTTTTCATCCCTTTTTACACCCTTAGGGGTTGAATTTCCAAAAATCCCTTCTTAGTGCACCTCTACGCCATAAGAGCTATGTACTCCTCAAATTTCAAGTCTCTAGGACCAGCGGTTTAGGCTGTGCGTTGTCTATATGTCAGTCAGTCAGTCAGTCAGTCAGTCAGTCAGTCAGGACTTTGAGTCTTATAGTATTAGAGATGTGTGTACCTAGGTATAGCGTTTTTTGGTTTGTTCAAGACTATCTTGTACTTGCTTTCAAAAAGCTTTGAATTTGCTTGTAGCAAAATACCTACCTTTAGACAGTTTCAATAGACTGTCATGGTAACTTGTGGATTTACTCGAGGATTTTACCACAAAAAAAAAATACAAAAGGGTCTTACTTAGTTCAATTGCAAGGATCACCGTGAAACGTCGTATTAAATATATGAATCTAGCGCCAGTTCCCCTCTACTTAATCCTAGAAGTTCATCGATATCGATAAAACTGAGTGCGGTGACAACATCATTAGAGTCGCCACAGGGTGCTCGGGTCACAAAGTCGAGACAATCTGTCAGGCGAAAGAATCACACACGAGTCCAACTCTCATACCGCCGGCCTATTAATCATATTTCGACGGTTTTTTACCATTTTCAAACGTATGTTCTCATGGATAATGGCTACTATTCTGACGCCGATTTCACAAATTACAAGCCCCATTTTTGTTGCTTATTGCGCCGCAATAGAGTTCAAAATTGAGATCTAGGTTGCGTTGGAGCGAGCGGTTATTTCTTTTAGACAATACATGTCGTTTGATTCGAGATGTCATGTTCTAGATAGGATCTTGACGCATTTTCTCTGACGGGGTCACATTTGTACCATGTTCTTCAATTGCATTTGACATAGATGTGCTGATTCGAATTGTAATGTGTTTGGTTATTTAGATCATCTATTGTTTAATCTGCGGCATTTGAAAGGCTTTGACGGATTTTGTAATATAGAAGTATGATTCGATCACAAAATCAAAAAAGTAATGTTAATATATTTTTCATTTTCTTTGAGAGCACGGGTGGTCTAGTGGGAGTGACCCCGCCTTCCGATCGTAAGGTCGCAACCAGTTAGTACTCTAACAGCGGCGATGGGCTTGCAACCTTTCACGTATGGAATACCAACTACTGCAAAATGTGGGTTTCTGCCAAATTTAATGTTTGGACGTACCTCTGACTACCCCCCTTAGACATCCTCAAACGAATCTGGAGTTAGTACTTCGTACTAAGAGATCTGAGGGGATATCTACCGTGCCTGGGGATTAAAGTCGTGAAGCTGTTTCAGTTTCAGTTTCATTTTCTTTAGATGAAATAAAAGTGCCAACAAAAAAAATTTAAGAAAACATTGAGCAAAATTAAATGTTAGTTCACTTTGGACGTGCCACTGAGCCCGGTCTTCGGCTCTTCTCATCCAGGGTTTTCCAACTACATTTAGTAGATCGTCGCCACACGTCGCCGGAAAACCAAACCAAAGAACAAGGTAACACTTGCCAGTGTATTAAACCACCATCAAATAATTAGTGTTAAATTGTACCATAAAGCGATATTTGCAGAGATTTAGGAACCTAACGGCCGGTTTCTGAAAGCCCGATCAAAACTAATCGTATGTCAAGTCATGGCACTTGCTATTTATATCTAATTCGATGTAATAGCTGAAATGGCGAGTGACTTGACATCCGATTAGTTTTGATCGAGCTTTTACCCCTTTACACTCGGCTCATGTCCGTGGAAATGTGCAGATACATCGGCAGGGACTTGGGCAATGCGAGAATGTAAACAGGCCACTTCCATGTCCACTCGCGTTGCCGCTCATATTGCCGGCGACGCGAAACCGGCCGTTAGAGTTGTAGAACTGTTTGTTAAAGACTCGTCCGGGGTAGAACTACCACCATGATTATATCTGCCGCCAAGCAGCGTTGCTGTGATTCAGTTTGAAGGGCGTAGTTGCCGGTGAAATTACAAGCACATGAAGTTTAACATCTGTATGTTTAGCCCAGATAGACGCCAACAATTTTTTTTTTAATACTATATCTTAGATTACATCGGCAGGCATCTTATTCTCACCTGATGTTAAGTGGTAATCATCACTTATAACAAAGCATTGCCTCGTAAGTCACGCACGATAGGAACATGCCCTATGATGTAGTGCCATGCGTCCATCAACTTGAGGCATACAGATGTTAAACCTCATGTGCCTGTAACTACACCGGCAACCACACTCTTCAAACCGAAACACAGCAACGCTGCTTGGCGGCAGAAAAAGGTGTGGTGGTAGTACTTTCCCGGACGAGCCCTTCACAAAGAACTCTACTACTCTTAAAATAAAATAACTTAGCTGGGTTAATATGTATTGTTCGGTAGCGCTGTAAGAATCGTCAGTCGATCACCAGCATTTAGTCCATTCGAAAAAAAAGAAAGGTTAGTATGCTCTTAACGATCTACAGTCATTCACATTCAGTTAATTTCCCTCACGGCTGTCAATCAATCAATAATCCAACAAAAAGTGTAAAACTAGTTAAAATAGTTCCGCCATCATTATTGAAAGGCAAACACTTCATTAGATAACTATTACCATTATTACGACTCATTAAAACCGTCATTGGACTTCTTGTGACTCATAAAACAGCTCGTGACAATTCCATATTAGGTACACCAGCTTAAGCATCTGCTAAGTTGACAATTCACCAACTTTTTGGACCTTATTTCTTCTGAATAGAACTCAAATTCGACGTACAGCAGTTTTTCGAAGTTTTTGAGAATATGGAAGGCGCTCTTGACATAGTTTTGCTTAGACAGTTGTAACGCTCGAGGCATTAGATTGTGGGCGATATTGATGACATAAGAATTAAAATAATTGATAGTGTATTTTATGAGACTGAGATAGATTTGAAAGATAAATCAAAAGTTCACGAAGAAGGCAACTTAATGCAACAAAAAAGTAAACTATAGGTACAGAGTAACGTAGTAAGGTGGACTAGAAGTTATAATAAAGTTATATAAATTTATAAAAGAGGACTGATCCCATGTCGTTTTATTTATAGTACTAGTAGTCTTTTATTAGAAAGGTTCAAAGCTCAGTTGGTAGAGCTCTGCCTTCTGCGCTGTAAGCCGTGTGGGTTCGATCCCCACCGAAGACAAACATTGTGTGATGAACATAGATGGTTGTTCTCTGTCTGAGTGTTTTTATGTATAATTATAGTCGCGTTAAACTCTCGCTGCACGCTCGGTCAGTGCTAAACTTTTAGTCGCGTTAAACTCCCGCTGCAAACTCGGTCATAAATCATCTTAACATACGCTTAAACAAAAGGATCGTCCGTTCTCCTAGGTGCCAGAGAGAGAGAGAGAGATAGCAATATTGCTGTCTCGTTCCGATAACTTATGACCGAGCCTGCAGCGAGAGTTTAACGCGACTATAGTATCAAAAAAAAGTAGGCATATCAGTATTATATCATCTATCTGGTTTCCATATTACAAGCTGTGCGTAGTTTGGGGCTAGATAGTGCTGTGTGAGAAGTCCACCAATATTTTTTTATGTTTCATTTCGTAATCTTGATCCGATCTTGAAGCATCACACAAGATCGATGCACCACACATGACCCGTGGTTCAATCCATCCGTTTCCAAGATAAGGATCTGACGCGGCATGTCACTGCTAGTACCAGACTTTACTTCTAATTGTGACATCATTGTTTCAATTCATCAGTCGATGTGTCGACCTTCGGGTGTCGTGATATTTGGGTGTAGATTTAGGAAGGGATAGATTTGGACGACGTTGAAAACATGTGCTAGGACGGGTGGTGACCAAGCATAGTGCAAAGAACATACACCCTTATATAAAATGGTGTTTAAAGTTAAAAAATGCTTATAATTAGCGCTGTCTCTGTTTGCCATTACGCATTGGTAAGAGATGGCAATCGTTTAAGCATAGTTTATCATTTGACAGATTTTTTGTAGTAAGGCCGTATGTATTTCATTCTGGGTTTGGTCTATGTACCTTCACCATTTGGTAAAGGTTTGGTCTATGTAGAAACATTTGAAAAAATAGAAGATTACCATACAAGTGCAATTTCATAAATTTTAAATGGGGTTTAGTTTTATACAACTGGCTGATGCCAAAAGCAGGTGGCCCACATGTAGTTAAGTCGTAACCATCACCTATAACAAAGCATTGAATCGTAAGTAACGCACGATACGAACGTGCCCTACAACGCACAGCTGCGTCCATTAACTTGAGTCATACAGATGTAAAGCCTCATATGCCTGTAATTTCACCGACTTTCTGCTTGGTGGCAGAAAAAGGCATGGTGGTAGTACTTCCCCGGACGAGTCACAAACAAAAAGCTCTACACTCTTCTAGTATTGGAGCTTTTTCTATTGCCCTGTCTAAACACTTATAGATCTACAAAGGCGTGTGTGTCCCTGCCAATCCTGCGCACCGTGAGAAGCCATCAATTGATTTCTTATTAATCGTTATTCATTATCCGCTTTTTGTTCGCACTTGTACTTATCTATAGAATAGTTTACTACGCGTTTTGTTCGTGTATACCCCTTTGTATCACCTAAACGATGTTTATTGTATATTGTTTCCATTTTTGTATCATTAAGGGGCCGACAAACTTTTTAATATTTAAAATTACTGAAGGTAATTACGAAAATTCTCCAAAAACAATGCCAAGTTTCATCAATAAAACATTTTTATCGAAATAAATTCACCTTAAAGTTTAATAAAATACGAGAACTAGTTTAACATTTTTGGAAAGAAAACATTTTTGCCATTTTTAAAACTGACTTCAAGTAGATAGTAGAATAAATTCAAAAATTGCTATATGCATGATGCTAGCTATTAATGAACTTTTTATTTCTAAGTATTCAGACAATTATGTTATCACAACTTTTTTTGTGGGATTTTATATGAAGTGGATGGGTTTTCCTAAATAAAAAATGACTAATAGAAATAAGATTGGTTTTCCAATATAGCTAATTAAGAGTAAGTAGAGCTCGGGGGGAGGTACTACTACCATGCTTTTTTCTCGCCATGCAGCAAAAACCATGCACCACGCAGCGCAGTGCATCGTAGGGCACGTTCCTATTGTGCGTGAATTACGAGGCAATGCTTTGTTAAAAGTGATGGTTACTTAACATCAGGTGAGCCATCTGCTAGTTCCATCAGCTATTTGTATAAAAAAAATAGTTGTACTTTGCTTAAGACACAAACGGACTAGTCTCGTACCTAACCCTTAATCATTATCCTCGTTGTGTGTTCCGGTATTCTCCTACCCTATGGACTAATGACATTATGAAGATCGCGAGAAGTCGGTGAATGGAGAGGGCTCGGAATCGTTCTTCCTGGAATTGTATAGGGGAGGCCTATGTCCAGCAGTGGACTTCTTCTGGCTGATGATGATGATGATGATGTTCCAGTGTCACAACATCATCATCTTCCTGCCCTTATCCCACGCTAAGTGCGGTCGGCACAACAGGTTTTCTTCTTACACTCTCCTCTATCATACGTCATCTCGGTGCTCACTCCTTTCTTACTCATGTCATCTGTCACACTCATCCATCTTTTCTTCATTTTTCATCACAACAGTGCCTGGAAATTGCTAACAAGCGTAAATGGTGCAATCTTTAAAGTCAAAGTCAAAAGGTATTTATGCAACTGAATCGATAGGATTAACTACATTTAAACACCTTAAAGTTAGGTGAGTCTAGGTGCTTGTTCCAAGCGACCAAGCCTAGAAAAACAGGCAACAAATGTCTTTTTTTTTATACAACTTGATAATGGAACAAGCAGATGGTCCACCTGATGTTAGGTATAACCATCACCTATAACAAAGCATTGTCTCGCAAGTCACGATAGGAACGTGGCCTACGATGCACTGCCTTGCGTCCATCAATTTGAGGCATACAGATGTTAAGCCTCATTTGCATGTAATTTCACCGGCGACCACACTCTTCAAACCGATACACAGCGTTGCTGCTTGGCGGCAGAAAAAAGCGTGGTGGTAGTACTTCCCCGGACGAGCCCTTCACAAAGTGCTCTACTACTACTTGGTTCCATTACTTCCAAAAGTCACTTATAATACACCTAGACAGAGAACAGACATCTATGTTCACACAAATGTTTGTTCTCAGGGCGGATCGAACCCACGGTTCACAGCACAGAAGGCAGACCTAACTACCAACTGAGCTGTGCGGCTGTCAGAAAAAAAGGAAATATAACACGTAAGTCTTTACGAGCAAAGAAACAACAAATCCAAGATACAAATAGCTCGATTACCAAATCTGCATAACAAAAATATTCCCAACTTAAAACAATGCTACATTTAAAAGTACAAAATCCCTTTCTTATCTTCATCTGTCTTCATTGTCGACATCAACGAAATCTGGGATGTCGCAAGAGGCCGTGTGAATCCGCGCTGGGCCGTTGCCTAACTAAAATGCTATGACAAATCTCAAATTTTAAAATGGTTCCGTATCTTCAGACCGACTGAGTTTCTTTGACAGCCTTCACAGCTCAGGTGGCAGTAGGTCTGCCTTCTGCGCCGTAGGCCGTGGGTTCGATCCCCACCGAGAACAAATATTTTTGTGATGAACATAGATGTTTGTTCTCTGTGAGGCTGTTATACAATATTATAAGTAAATATTAACAAAAAAAAAGTATAATGTATACCTATCAGCTATCTCGTTCCCAAATCACAAGCTTTGGCTTAGTTTGGGGCGAGATAGTGCTGTGTGGATTGTCTACCAATATTTATTTATTTACATAATTACTGCAAAATGGTATCAAAACTGAAAAAAAAAACACACGAGTTTATTTTAGCTTCACTTCTTCTTTTCGTAGTGTCACTAATTCTTTCCAAAGCTAGTAGCATCACTTGTAAATAACAAACATTAGAATAAAATCTTAGAAATTATTTTAAGCTAATTGTCGTGTCAAAGTGAAACTTTGTGTCTATGCAATGTATAAAATGTGGTTTGAATGACATGAAATAAAAATCGTGTCCTTAAACTTTTCTGATGATGGTGCCAAGAGGATAGTGGTACTCTTCACTGGCTACTAGTAAAACCCTCGTGTTTCTGCGTCATAAAACCGTGTTTTTTTTTTTACACAAATTTTTTTATTATTATTTATTAGAAATATCTAGAACATTTTTAACTTGTAAAGGTAAAACATATTTTGCCTAGTTGCTAATCAGCCTTAGCAGTATCGATTTTTTTTTAAAACCTTACTTTTTTCAAAACTTACTTACAATCTGTAAATTGTTTTTTTGTTCAATTGATCTCTAAGAAACTTAGAAGATGTTCACTCTGCTACTTACCAATCACGAGACTGTTAAACTTCACTTGTTCATGCACTTTTTGGCTGCTGAACCCTAAAAAAGACCGATAATTCACTTTGCTCCTATTAAGAGGGAGATCAATTTATAAAATTGTCTTGCTTTAGGCAATAACTAGTCAGTTTTGAAACGGATTGTGCAAACGAAATACTTTCGGTGCATCACTCACGCGACCTCTCGAATTTGTCATAGTTAGTGATTGGCCTCATAACTTAGCCTGCCTTCTGCGATGTATGTTGTAGGTTTGATCTCCGTCTAAAATAAACTTTTGTGTAATTAATTAAGATGTTTATTCTGTGTCCGAGTGTTTTTCTCATATACGTGAAACAATGACCTTTTTGACCCCACACAACGATGCATGGGTATTATAGGTATTTATTTACCTACATGTTATTTTTAACTATTTTATTTTTTACACCTATTAAGATAAGATAAGATAATGTTTATTTCCAAGAAAAAAGAAGAACATATGCAGAGTATTACATTTGACAAGTTAAGCTTATGTCTTGTTAAGGATATGGTCAAACAAGCATTTGACTGTCTGCGAAATCCTAAAGATTTGTATGATATAAGGCAACTGGCATACTCTATGGTATCGGAACATTACACTCCGTGCTAGTTAAAAACTGTGTTACGGCAAGGTAAATACTTCCCTCCCTATTGCTGTTATTACTGTTAATGTTACTGTCTTTTTCTACCTACTGTTTATTGTTTTTAATTTTTTACTTCGGTCAAATAAAAAAAAAATCTTTTCTTTCTTTATATGTATAAGTACCTTTACCTGCTTGGTTAAGTAACAACATTAACAACCCTTGGTCATGTAATATTCTTATCATTTTTTTTATACAACTATCTGATGCAACAAGCAGATGGCCCACCTGATGTAAAGTGGTAACCATCAGTTATAACAAAGCATTGCCTCGTAAGTCACGCACGATAGGAACGTGCCCTACGATGCACTGCCCTGCGTCCATCAACATGAGGCATACAGATGTTAAGCCTCATATTCTTGTAATTAGACCGGCAACCACACTCTTCAAACCGAGACACAGCAACGCTGCTTGGCGGCAGAAAAAGGCATGGTGGTAGTACTTCCCCGGACGAGCCCTTCACAAAGAGCTCTACTACTCTTAATAAATGACTACTATATATGTTTATGATTCTCTACATACGGCAACGTGAAGTGCCGATCTCAACTCTTACGTCCAACAGTGGACTTCCATATGTTCCGAGCTCAGTAGCACGACTTGGGAGAGACCTACGTTTACAAGTGGATGATGATGATGATAGCACACGCCGAAGGAGATATTCAATGTATCGCCAAGACAATGTCTCAGGCAATCTTGCGGTGGCGGCACGACAAAGTGCTGTTTATTCGCCGGTCATACCTCACTTGCGGTCGGGAAATTGCTTCGGCATGTAAGTAATTTTCTAAGACCGACGGCCGTAAAGGTCTTAGAAATAAGAATACTAGAAAAGACAGTTTCAATCTTAAGAGTAGTAGAGCTCTTTGTGAAGGACTCGTCCGGGTAAGACTACCACATCGCCTTTTCTACCGCCAAGCAGCGTTGCTGTGTTTCGGTTTGAAGAGTGTGGTTGCCGGTGTAATTACAGGCATCTGTATGCCTCAAGTTGATGGACGTAGGGCAATGCATCGTAGGGCATGTTCCTATTATGCGTGACTTACGAGGCAATGCTTTGTTATAGGTGATGGTTACCACTAAACATCGGGTGGGCCATCTGCTTATTCCATCAGCTAGTTGTATTAAAAAAAAACTGTTAGTCTGCTATATGAACAGCTTTTCGAAAAGAATAAAAAAATCACCCTGAAGGACTCTGTTAACTTTTTTCTTACAAACAGGCAACACAACGACAACGCCCCTGGTGTTGTTGGTGTCTATGGGTGACGGTGACTACTTAACGTCTAGTGGGTCAAGGCAATCATCAAAAGCATTACATTAAAACTTCCTAGAGTAGGTATACTCGCTAGTGACAGAAGTAAAAGAAATACGTACCTACAGAACTTGTAAAAAAATATGTCAAAATTTCGTTTTAAATTTTTGTGTATTTAGGTATAATTATGTATAAGTATGGTCTTGAAAAAAACATTGAACTTGAACTCACTGTACAAAAAAAAACAAATGTTTTCTTCGAAAGACGTTTAAGATATTTATATTAATCTCGAATTACATATTTCGTTTGTAATTATTTAATTATGTTATAAAATTCAATTATTCAGTATCACTATTTTAAAGTCCTTTAATTCCGAAATCAATAGGGTTCGGATTTGTTAGAAGTTTGGAAACGAAAAATAGCCGAAAACTATTTTTAAAAACGTGTCTGGTAAACACACACACAAAGGACAGGTTTATTCTGGGTCTGGTCTATGTACCGCACCTAGAAAAATTGGAAAAAAAATGAAGATTACCGTTCAAATGCAATTTCATTAAAAATGTAAGTTAATAAAGTGTTCATCACTATATGTTGATCTGTTCGAATTTCTTACTATGTGCACATTTTAGAGCCGCCATGACAGTCTGTAATTGACGTTTGACATGACGTTTGATATGACGCATTGCATTATTGATTTTTTTGACAGATTTGTTGATTTTTTTGACGGTAATGACTTTCACTCTCAAGCTTGACTTATACAACAGTTGTCAAAATGACATTCACGCATGTCAGTCCGCCATATTTTTAGTGCATTGTGTTGCTCTCCTTGACCAATAAAATATTGATGAGCAAGAAAAAGAAGTAAAAATAAAGCAAACAAAAACTGTTAAAACAGTTCCTATATTGCAAAGCGATAATTATTTAAACTGTACACAGACCCGACCCCGGCTCCATATATTGATGAAACAACGCCTTTAAAAGATATCTGTGCTAAAGAGACAGATAGAGGTTTTTTGTTGAAATAGTGTAACGGATGGCATGTGTCAGGGTACAAGGGTCGACATGTCATACTATGACACCCCTCTGTTAGGGTATAATAGGTAACTCTTCCTGCCTAAAAGAGATTGCTATTGAGCGATAAGGCCACCCGATAAATTTGTCATACGATACAAGAAAATAGCTCAATGCGTTGTAAACTTGAGAGCACCGGTGGTCTAGTGGGAGTGAACCACTATAGTGAACGGCGTCCGATCGTAAGGTCGTAGGTTCGGTCGTGCACCAATGGATTTTTCCTATCGAAAAATTTATGTGCGCAATAACTGTGCTCATAATTAAACTAAATTGTCCTCTGGTATGGAAACTCATCAAGAGGAACAAATCGCTATTAGTTATAAGTTACTAACCTATGTATAAACTTTTTCTGTAACTAACACCATGGACCATATTGTCTGAATAAATAAATGAATTATTATTATTATTATTATTATAAACGGTGAAGGAAAACTTCGTCAGGAAACCAGTTAGTATTCTAACAGCGGCGAAGGGCTTGTAACCTGTCACGTATGAAATACCAACTACTGCAAAATGTGGGTTTGTGCCAAATTTTATGTTTCGACAAACCTCTGACTACCTCCCTTAGACGTCCTCAAAGAATCTGGAGTTAGTACTTTGTACTAAGAGATCTGAGGGGATATCTACCGTGCCTGGGGGTCACAGTCGCCAAAAGTTTTTGCTTCCTGACGTCATGGCCGAAATGCACCCAACAAATGACATACTTCAAATACCTTTCAGTTTCAGTTTAAAGCGACATCGTCTTTTGTTTCTAAATTGTGCAAAGGGCTAACCCACAGCAAAGAAAGTAGAAAAACAAAGCATTATTGTGGCAGCAATGATTGGCACTGCCATTATCTAGCATTACACGTATAAGCTCTCCCGCATGAGCCGGGATTACGGCACCTATCGGGTCAGGGATCGACGTTAATTACTATTTGTGACCTTTGAGGATGTGATCGAGTTTGGAATGAGCCTTTTAATATCCCCATTTTTATAATAATAGTAAAGTTTATTTCAGGTTGCGTTTGGTAATTTAACATTTATAAAAAATACAAAAACAAAGGTCCAAATTAGATAATATAGATGTTAAGAAATATAATATAACACTTATAAACACATACATATAACATTATAATGATAATTTTGCACGCCCAGGATGACTGGTAGACAATACTATAAGCATTAAGTATTTTTTGCACTACATTGTTTGTGTGAAATTAGGAAACGTCAAATTAATTATTAAAAAAATTACAGGGTTTTTTAGCGGTTGTTACATGCTTGCTCATCCACAGATTGAAGAATCGCGGAACTGATAAATAGCGGTATAATGGCCACAATACTAGAATTACCGAAATCATACACACATCAGGACGTCACGGCCGCACAGCGCACCGCAATCAATGTCCACTTGAGTGGCACGTGACACGCTCCCTTATGCCCAACTAATTACGGCGATACGGCGACTGTGGGGGCGGCGATAACACATTCTTACGTCTTAGAATTTGCTGGAGTGTTTTCGATTCGGGGGTTTTTGGCAAAAGACAATGTGTCTGTGTCTACACAGGTTTTTTAGAATAATAAATAGAAACGAATTACACGTTAGATATTGTATCAAGTCTCCACCTGATTACCTGATTGTGCTAAGAGTAGTACCCATGTACAAACTTCAGACTATTTGATAATGTTTAAGGGAGTAGTCAGAAGTACGTCCAAATATTACATTTGGCACGTATCCCACATTTAGCAGTATGTGTTTCAGTTGGTATTCCATACGTGACCATACATCAACGATTGAGAGCACTGGCATAAGCTATACATAGATCTATAAGATAGAATAACAAATATTGCACACAATGTCATCTACCTACCCTCAAACTAAGCAAAGTTGAAGTTCTGGTAAGTGGCCATCACCGTGGCCCATAGACACGAACTACTTTTTCTTGAAGCTGTTCATGTTATAGCTGATCGAAAAACCTCTTAGGCAGCTCATTCCACTGTTTATGTATAAGGGAGAAATGAATAATGATGAGTTTAGAAATTGTCGCTATCACAGTTCGGAAAACTTCACATAAAACAACAAATCCTGATAATGTCGCGAAAGCTCATAAAACAGCTTATCGCTCTCATAAAGTCGAGTGGTCGAGATTATTGTTGTCATTGACGGGTTTATTAATAATATCGTACAAGTGTCGTATTATCGCGACATCATCACAATCAGTGTCGATGAGTGGACATTTTAACATGTGAGTTTTCCCACGATTAAGGCGATGGCAAAAATATCATGCTGATCCAAAAAAGTTTTACTACTAAAAGTTTACGTATGCAAACTTTTTCGTACTTATGCAAACTTTTTAGTAATATTTTTTTTTTGCGTCAAAATGATTTTTTGCTGAACTGTGTGCAAAGTGGGAGGCAATAATGTACGGCCAAATAATGTACAGTATGATATTGCACAGCACGATAATGCACACCCAGATAATCCGTGTCCACTGGTTTGAATTATTGGGTGTACATTATCATCCCGTACAATAACATGCTGTGCAATATCGTCACGTGTCAATAATGTACACCCAGATAATGTACAGCATGATAATTGGAAGCCACTTTAGTACCGTTGAGTCGGATTGATTAGGTTATGTTGAAACATATAAATTACGCACGAGGCGAGCGAGCAAAGCGAGCGTGCCGTGGCAGCGGCCGCCGAAGTGCCAGAAATTAATTTTTACGGTACCAAAGTGGCTTCCAATTATCATGCTGTACATTATCTGGGTATACATTATTGACACGTGACGATATTGCACATCCAGCTAATGCACACCCCGATAATGTACACCCAGATAAAACGAATCCAAAAAGGTACCAAAGTGGATTCCAAATATCATGCTGTACATTATCGTGCTGTACATTATCATATCGTACAATAACCGGACTCTGCAAAGTGATGAAGTGAAGTGAACAAATTGTGTGCAAATTTGGTTGATTGCGATTTTTCATAAAAAACGTCCAGATTTTATATTATTGAAAAAAGTTTCTAAGATTAAATTTAATGTGCGTGCGACATTACGTTAGCAGTTGTCATTGCCTCAAAGTTAACAGCCACTATCTGGGTGTTATTATACATGTAAGATAATACCCCTATAACCCCGGAAGCAGGGTATTTTACAGGTCATGGCGAACAACTATTGATATAAAACTTTTGAAATTTCGAAGTTTTACATTCATGAAATGCCTTTTAAACTTTCCGCCAAAATGAAACTAATTGTTGTAACCATCACTTATAACAAAGCATTGCCTCGCAAACCACGCACGATAGGAACGTGGCCCACGATACCCTGCGTCCATCAACTTGAGGCATACAGATGTTGAATGAAAGAATGATTTTTTATTTAACACACATAAAAAGCAAATGTTAAGCCTCATGTGCGTGCCTGTAGTTACAGCGGCAACCACACTTTTCCAACCGAAACACAGCAACGCTGTTTGGCGGCAGAAAAAAGCATGATATAATCAAATATTGGGTAGAAATTGAATCATTTAAGCCAAATCAATCAATCGAGAATAGCCAAGGTACAAGATTTTCTCCCAAAAAGAAAACAAAGAGACCTGCTCCTCCTGCTCCTGCTTCTCTAATATCTTAAGAAAGAATGATTGATCAGTTGCTCGCAGTGGTAGACGACAGTTAATAATCACACCCCTCGTTGCAATCTTAAATGATCGGTTTAAGTTGGAAGAATAAGCGAGCAGGCTTATTTATTTATTTAAGGGGCTGACAACTATCAAACAACTTCTCGTTCGCACGTTTCGACATGTTGAAAGATATAAAAAAACTCATTTTCGAAAAATCGCAATCAACCATTTTGTGTGCAATCACATTGCACACAGTTTAGTAAAAATTTCATTTTGATCGATACCAGTTTTCCTACTTAAAAGTTTGCTTATGTACGAAAACTAGTAAAGCAAACTTTTGAGTAGGAAAACATGTATTGATCAAATTTTTACTATATTATGTGCAATGTGATTGCACACAAGATGGTTGATTGCGATTTTTCGAAAATGAGTTTAGAGATTTTATATCTTTCAAAATGTCGAAACGTGCGAGCGAGAGTCACATTAGCTCTTGTCTTCGCCTTAACACTTTATTGCACAAGTTTAGTTTTTTTGTGTTATATGTCTTTAATGATTTTATTTTTGCGCTGTACCTATTGCCCAAATAATTTAGCGTTTTTTTTTTGGGTTAGTAAATAAGTTTTCTTTCTTTCTTTTATATTCTGTACAAAAATAAAAATTTTAGTGTACAAAAGGTGGGCTTAATGCTATGAGCTTTTTCTACCTGCCAAACTTAAAGGTAGATGATGATGTTGGCGTGCTATTATAAAAATAAACACTTACCTACTTCAAGAATGAGAAAAATAATTAAGAAATAAACATCTTTGAAAAGCGACCACAGATGTGTTATAATTTTTGGGTCAACGATTTTAATGGCGACTATGAACTGGAAAAGAAAGTGAAGGATACACTATAAGATAATGAAAATTTGAAGCAGAAAAAAAAACATTTTTATTGGAAACCATGTCCAGACTTTTTCAGGGACTATGTGTTTTTAGATCTTGGTATTTGTCCAATTCGCTGAATCTAAGTGACTAATAATTAGGTGTAATTTATAAGCTCCCATGATGACTTTCAATAAAACTTAAAAGACAAAATGGAAAAAGTAAATTATATTGAGTAGATCATTTATAGAGGTCAAATAATAACTAGTAGAATAATAGATATAATTATAAGTAAGATATTTGTCACTTGATAATTTCAGTAAAAGTTTCCCTCGATATTACCAGTATTTTTGTTTGGTTCACATTCAGCTTCAAACTTGCACCAAAGAAAAATTCCGCGTTGAAAGTGTTGACTGTTTGGTTGTCGAGCTAAATAATTGTTACTTTCCTTTATGAAATGAGGGAAATTGGAGGTGTCACTTGGCTACTCTGTCTTAGCGGGAACTACTCAGAAAGACGCTGATTAAATTAAAGTAATCACAGAACCCTCATAACCTTTCGATTTGTGAAAAATCTGATAATGTCAGTAATATGAGTATTTAGAATAACTAAATAGAAAAAAAGTAAGCTCACGACTTGCAGGCATGGTCGATATCCCCTCAAAAATCTTGGTAAAACTCCCCTTTTATACGCTGATTTAGTGAGCGTCATTTTACGTTGGCATTGTTTAGCTTGATCTGTACCTATGTGTTCATGTTGGCCCATAATTTGCAGATACTGTTGCTGGTATACAAAGTGAAAACCAAAAGTGATTCGATTGATTCAAGTGAATCACACAAGGATCACTTCGAAACGTCTTAAAGCTAGGTGAATCTAAGTGCCAGTTCTACAAGACCAGCCAAGAAAAGCAGGCAACAATCTTACGGCTTGGCTCATACCTGTCTTTTGTATGATCCTTGGTATTAAATAATAAAGGTTCAGTGTGGTGCCAACCACCTGATACAATGGCCTCAGTGGTTTTCATCCCAATACAAGAATAGGTATAATAATATTGTAATATCGTAAAGCTAGTGACTAAGATTATAGTATGACGTAGAATAAAATAACTGTATATCAACGAGAGCTTCACCTTAAGAGGCCATAACCACGTGCTATCATTTCCTCTAAAAGCCGGTCCATTAAAGAGTACCGAGAATCTTATCTCACAATGACCATTTCATTTATTTTAGGAGACACAGGAGTCATACCACCTGCACTCGAGATTGTGGATGGAGCTTTTAGAGAAGCATCAATAGATTGTGCCACTTCAGATTTTCCCCAATCGATATTCAACCTTATAACTGACGTAGTAAATGATACAATTGGAAGCGAATACAATGTTGCTGACAAATCTTACAATGTTAATGAAAACAAGACCTCACCAGAGGAAAATGAACTTAAGAGCACTGAAGACAACGCTGATAATTGTACTCAAGGTAAAGATATACGAGATGTTATTGAAAGAGGGAGCAAAAATAGTGTTTGCGTAGGTGTAACTAGAGTTTATTTTTGAACACTTGATGGTAGATCACTCCTGGCGCCACGCTTTGTCATGCCGATACAATCTATATCCGGTGCAGTTTCGGGATGAAAATATTTTTACTTATCTTAAGTGGTTGTATCTGCTTATTAATTAGCTTTAGAGGGTACATATAGAGCTGTCAAATCAAACACTTTGCCGGTGTTTGGTCATCTTCAAAGCATTTAAGTAGTAATAGACGATGATTCTTTGAAACTTCGATAGGTTTTAATGGAATTGTCAATGTGATGGGTTTGGGAAAAAAATATGGTCAGAAATCGTTGCCCATTACGAAAAAAGTAACCTCTCAATTTTGATAATGGATATAGTAGTACTTAAGCTTTTAATTTAACTTTTTTTTCAAATACTTGTATCCTATTTTACGTAGCTCTTCTTACAACAAGACCCAATGTGTCCGCTGAGTGGGACCTGGTGACTTGTAATACATCCAGCACCAGTCTTTCACACTTGTCGACTTGTGACGGATTTAGCTCTGTATTGTGAAAGAAAATAAATACCTTTTTACTTTACTTTAAGTAGTATATATAGATATATAGTATAGTAGATTAGTAGTAAGTGTACTTGTAACTAAAGTATATACGCTCAAACTAGTTTTCTTAGTATGGACGAGTTAAGTGACCATGTCGTCTTTTTATGATGCCAAAGGTGAAGGACAGTACATTTTTGCCGTGGTTTATAACACTCATTATCTATTGATGGTGTGAAACAATAACAATGTAGGTACTAAATAAATATGTTTTATGTTCACAGTTGATCTATCTGCAGACCATTGCAAGCGCTAAAGATAACATAACCGATCCAAATCAGTGCCTATTGGAAACCTTCAAAAGAGCTCTTGCTCTTGAAGCTCTTTTAATAAAAAAACAACGCCTTGATTCCCATGCACGGTAGATACCCCTAAGATCTTTTAGTACCAACTCCCCAATAAAATATCTGGTAAATAAATTACAAAGTAAATTACATTAGGCACATACCCACAGTTTGAAGTAGTAGTTCCACATTTGTGACAGTTTGCAAGCATATCATCGCTTTTTGAATACTAAGAGGTTTCCTTCACTGATTGAGAGCTGGCATTGCGCACATAAATTTGTCGAGGAGAAAAATTGGTGCACGATCGGACTCGAACCCAGCTTGCTGTCACTAAACCACCGGTTTTTTTTTAATTAAAAGTCTTGTTCCAAAATGGCTCAAAACGAACAGGGAAACAGTTTACAAGTAGGTAAGTATAACAGCATAGCAATTACGGCGGTATCACCAAATCAGCGGACGAGTCAGGTGACCGTTAAGACAATCACCAAGTGCTCCGACTTCCTGCATTACACGCAGAGGTAATACATAGAAATTGTATATTAGAGTCACCTCATAAATATGGATATGTCTCGGTCTGTGGCCACGGACACAGAAAGTGTAGTAGTACGCGCTTGCACAATCCTCGCTGTAGATAGACCTTTAGCTTGGACGGCACACGTCATTACTACAGGGTGGGCCAAAGGAAGTCATTCGATGTTGTTTGGCTCTCTTTTTTTAGATCTGAGATTTGGCTCTCTCTTTAAATCGCCAAACGAGAGATGAGGCGACCCGGGAACGCCGGGAACGCAATCATTCCGCGTTCTTGGGGAGTGTATCGCTCCATGGCTTGTTCACTTGTATTCTGCATCTGTCTAGTCCACAAATGTCAAAACAGATTTGACATTGGCGGCCATTTGCAAAAATGAGAGCATCTTCCAATAGGGTGATTTCTTTTGGCGCACCTAGTATCATTTCAATTATGCTGAGAACTCACAAGTATCCATACAAAAAAGGCCTGACGTTACGAAAAACTAAACTCAGACTTGGGGTACAGATCATTTACTTTCTTTTGTAAATATGAACATACTTATGGCATATTATAACACCCAGACAGAGAACACAAAGAGTAGTAGAGCTCTTTGTGAAGGGCTCGTCCGGGGAAGTACTACCACCACGCCTTTTTCTGCCGCAGCGTTGCTGTGTTTCGGAGTGTGGTTGCCGGTGTAATTACAGGCACATGAGGCTTAACATCTGTATGCCTCAAGTTGATGGACACAGGGCAGTGCATCGTAGTGCACGTTCCTATCGTGCATGACTTACGAGGCATTGCTTTGTTATATGTGATGGTTACTACTAAACATCAGGTGGGCCATCTGCTTGTTCCATCAGCTAGTTGAATGAAAAAAATTAAAAATAAGTATGTGATCAACTGTGAGCCTAGTTTCAACTATTATCTACCCAAAAGTAAATATATTTATTTGAAATGTAGCAAATATGTTATTTTTATAGTTGACTGTAATATAGTTAATATTATTATTGTAGAAGTATTTAAAGTGGCGCAGTACGGTAGTTTCGCAACCGAGGAAGGGCGAGATTGCAGATAGCGAGCGGTGGATCAGCGGAAGGAAGCCGAGGAGGTTACCTAACCTCCGTCATGCCATTTTAGGGTTACGAGCTGATGGTCTACCGAACGATAAGCGAAGTATACAATTGGCGGTATGGTAGGTACATTGCGCGGTATGGAAGGCAGCGGCAGTAGTAGACAATACATATCACCGTTTATAGTTATGTATTGTCTACTACTGTCAGAAAACTGCTGTCTGTAAGAAATTACAGAGCGGTATTGGAGCTGTTTTACTAGACCGACAAAAATCTCCTTTTATAGTTTTTCGTCGGTCTAGTAAAACAGCTCCAATATCGTTCTGTAATTTCTTACCATCCTAAGGTTGTCTGGAAGAAATCGCTTTCAGCGATAAGGCGGCCCATTGCACTTTTTTAAGTTACGCCTAGTTTTATGATGTATTCTTGTGTACAATATAGTGTTATCTATCTTGATCACTTAGGCTTTGTATAAGTTTTTTTTACACTCTCTAGCTCTAAACTAAGTAAAGCTTGCTTTACCACACTGTTAGAAAAAATGTAATTTTACATCCCGAAATTTTACAGATTTATGTAAAATTTCATAAAAAACTGTGAAAACTACACAAAAATCAGTAGAACTACATATTTTTAGTTAATTTTACATAATTTGTGTGAATTTCACATAATTTGCGTGAATATCACATATTTTTAAGTTTTTTTACATATCTTAGGTATATTTTTATAGATTTTACATAAAATATGTGTTTTTAATTAAATGTTTGGTATTAATAACATAAAATCTGTAAAAAATACAGTTGGTAAATTAAATTTTTCATACTTTTATGTAAAACTACATTAAAAAAAATACTTTTATGTATTTTTACATATTTATGAGAATTTACATATTGATTTATAAGTATTTTACATATATAAAATGAAAATTACAGATCGCAGAGTTAATGTCAAAAATATCTATAGATTTTACAGAAGTTTGTGTAATCTATTACATTTTAAAGGTTTTTTTACTTTAAAGATGTCGTTATCACCCTGACGTTTGTATTTCTTACATAATGGTTATGTAAACTTACAGCTTACTGTTATTTTACATCTAATTCTGTTTTTCTACATAAAACTCTGTAGGTTTTACATAGCCGTATGGATTTGATTATGTTAATTTACAGCTTACTGTTTTTTTACATATCACACTATTTTTCTACATAAAACTCTGTAGGTTTTACATAGCCGTATGGATTTGATTATGTAAATTTACAGCTTACCGTTTATTTACATATCACCCTGTTTTTCTACATAAAACTCTGTGAGTTTTACATAGCCGCATGGATTTGATATATTTTTTTACATAACGTCTACGTAAAGTGTGGCAATTTTAATTTTTTACATAAAACTCGTATAAGTTTTACATAGCTGTAGGGGTTTTTTTTTTAATTTCTTAATAATGAAGATGTGAATTTACAGGTTACAGTATTTACATCTAACTTTTTAATTATTACATAAAATTATGAAAATAGTTTAAAATAATCTGTAAATTTTACAAAAGGTTATGAGTTTTGATAGTTTTTTTACATTACGATTATGTAAATTCACAGCTTACTGTTAATTTAAATAACATCCTGTGTTTTTACATAAAACTGATGTAAGTTTTACATAGCAGTAGGTTTTTTTAATTAATGATTACAGCTTACTGTAAATTTACATAATATTTTTTAATTATAACATAAAATTCTGTAAATTTTACAAAAAAATCTATAAATATCATAAAAGCATATAAATTTTGATAGCTTTTACATAGTGATTGTGATGACTTACAGTTTACTGTAATTTCACTTAAATTTCTGTTTTTATTACATAATATTCTGTAAGTTTTACATAATCATATGGAATTTTGATAGTTTTTTACATAATGATTTCGTGAATTAACACTTAAGTAAATTTTACTTATCATTCTGTTCGATTTTGACATCACATTATGTGATTTTTACATAGCAATAGTATTTACATGTTAGACAAGCTGGTGCCCGCGACTTCGTCTGCGCAAGACTAGACACACAATATCTTTATAAATTGTAACCTATGTGTTATTCTGATGTATAAGCTACATTATTGTAAAGTTTCATTAAAATTTATTCAGTAGTTTTTACGTGAAAGAGTAACAAACATCCATACTTATAAACTTTTGCGTTTATAATATTGGTAGTCTTTCTCTGCCCGTGAGTAGTTAGCCTTCGAATATTTTGTGATGAGTAGGTAGGTACCTACTCATCATAAAATATTACCTAGGACGATGCCCCAACCATGGACTTCTTCATCCTGATAATGATGATGACTTATACTTAAGTAGTTAAATATTAGGTACCTATACTACTTTTCAATAGGTGGGTAGCTACTTGTACCTACCTGATATTTACGTAGGTAGTTAGTTTAGTTAGCTACTACCGTGTTACGGACGGATGTCGTAAAAGGTTACTAAGTAGGGGATGTAAGTACACCAGCATCCACCTGAGTAGGTAGGTAGTACCATTGCGTACCTACCTACGTTCTAAAGGGATGGCTTCCTGCAGCAGTGGACGTCTATAACCAACGGCTGGTGATAAGCCGTATTTTCAATGGTCGATTAGCTTTAAGACTTAGTCTTTTGTTGACACGCGGTGTCTGGATGGTGTAAGCAGCGTACGTAGCCGCGGGAGTATGCTAGTACTAAGTATAGCCTTATTTATATACCTTGCTTTCTCTTAATAAGCTTTCGTGAAATAATTTTCAGTAGTATCGGATCGGTTGGATCGGACATATCTATGTAGTTCAGGAGATAACCTTCTACCTACATCCAAAGTCACAAACTACAAACTCAACTATAGGTAAGATCTATTGAGACCTAGTAGGTAACTGCACAGTAAAACTTCAAACATTGTGCGTAGCTACTTGTAGGTATCTGAAGTTCAGATGTACATGAACCGACTTGCGTTCAGATTCTGAACGCAAGTAGGACGTAGGTATATGCGCATCGGCCCTGCATAGAATTTATGAGGGTTTCGCAAAGATAGAACCGCGCAGAGTTCCACATCGTCAACAAGTGCCACCAGTAGGCTTATTCGCAGTTTTGTTCAACTTGCCATTCGTATTTTCGGATCGAGGTGATCAATTCGATAGAAGTCGCGTAAACGTATCGTATCCCTAACAACAACGAAATAAGGTCGAATATCGCTAGGATACGTTAACGCTGTCGCTACCGAATTCATTAGTGATTATCCCGCAGGTACCTACGTAGTAAGAACTTATTTGTAATTATGGGCCGCAGCCCCGCAGGGCTTACTTTTTTCCGATTCAAACGCATTGTCGAAACAATACCTACAACAGAAAAGAAGGCGTGACTTGTTACCCAAACTAACATAAAGTAAAATGTGATAGGTAAGTGATAAGATTTTTTGTTGATCGTAGGTAGGTACGTAATGGTTAAATGTTGGCGGGCCGGATCGATAGTCTCCTTAGCCGTATCTTGGACACCCATGCTGTGTAAACTTATACCACCCCTTCTTTTCGGTCGGGTCGGTATCTATCTAAGATTTTTTCAGTAGATAGGTAAGCAGTTGGTTAACCTACCTAGAAAGGCAGGCAGTGTTTAGCAGGATCAGTCCAATCAAATTAAATGGCGATGGCATGGCGGGGCAATGAACTCGCCCATTTGTCAAGTCTTTTTAGGTGTCGCACACGGGTGCTGGCTCTTTGATTGAAGCTCTGCTTAACTACCTCTATCTAGGTACCTAGTACCTACCCAGCTATAAGGAAAACGGCGTGTCTGTAGATACCTACCTACCTACCTACGTCTACATGACCCCTACCCTACCTTAACTACCTACCTATTTGAATACCTACCTAGGTATGTTATATGTATATCCTAGTACCTAGGTATGTTATATGTATATCCTAGTACCTAGGTATGTTATATGTATATCTACCTACTAACGTCAAAATAAATCTTTATTCTTATCTTTCTTTATTTTTGACAGCATTTACAGCTCAGTTGGTAGGTAGCTAGGTAGTAACTCTGCCTTCTGCGCTGTAGGCTTGATCCCCATACAGAACAAACATTTGTGTGGTGTGATCTAGCCCCAAACTAAGCCAAAGCTTTTAATATGGGAACCAGCAATCTGATATATTACATACCTTTACTTTTGTAAATACATACTTATAATATATAATAACACCCAAACAGAGAACAAAAATCTATGTTCATCACACAAATATTTCTACTCGGTGGGAATCGAACCCACGGCCTACGGCGCAGAAGGCAGATCTACTACCTACCAACTGAGCTGTGAAGGCTATCAAAACTATGTAAGTTTTTTTTTAAATATTTATTTATCGTAATCAATAATTACAGAACCTATTCATTTTACAACATCGTGAAACCTAGTAAGTAGGTATGTGTTTACAAAAAAAGTAAGTATGTTAAATAAGTAAGTTTTACCTAGGCTAGCCTAGGTAATACATACTTTTTTTTACTATGGGAACCAGAAAGCTGATATACCTACCTACCTAGGTAGGTAGGTATATCAGCTATCTGGTTCCCATAGTACCTACCTACAAGCTTGCCTAGTTTGGGACTAGATAGTGCTGTGTGAAATGTCCACCAATAGGTATTTATATATTTAGCTTATACCTAGGTAAGTATTTAGGTAGGTACCTACCTACTTATTTATTTATTTAGTGCCCGTGTAGTTTCTTTGGTAAGTAGGTAGGTAGTAGGTACATAACGAGGATCCGTAAAGAATTTAGTTGAGAATGCAGATCTAAAGAGCTAAGCAATCCATAACATACCTACAGTGTAATTTTTTTTTTTCTACGACAAAAATTGACGAAGATAAGACCAAATTACTAGATAAGTTCACTGACCGGGCCGGGCGGGATTGCTGTGACGTCACAACTCAAGCAAGATCCGCGCTCGGCTTGATTTCGATTATTACGACAAAATTATACTTACCTCTTGATGAGAAAGCATAATGCGCGGGTCAGTGGTCAGTGTCGACTTGTTTTAATTAATAGAATAACCTATTATTAAGTACCTACCGATTTTCTTCCAAGACTTCCAAGACAAATTTTATTATAGCCGCGAAACCAAAATGGTGATCGGAATTAAAACTTATTACCTAGGTACCTACCTACCTACCTATTTAATAATTTTTGCAATATAAGTAGTAGGCTACTTACTGCTAAGTCTATAAAAAATATTATCAAAGTTTTGATTCCCATTAAGTAGGTAAGGTACTATTAATTTTGGGTTCGCGTCGCGGTAAAGCAGCCGATCGGAGGAGCCCACCCATAGCCATAATTCTTATTAGGTAGGTACCTACCTACCCATCGCGCACGTGACGCGTTCGTTTCTTTATTATGTATCAAAGGTAGGTAGGTATGTACATACTACTAATCTATATTTACAAATCTAGGATGTCGATTTTAACTTACTTGTAAATGTCGTATGTATTTGAAACTTTGCATGTGTATGTAATTTGGTTATAATACAATAATTTGGTAGGTACCGTCGAGCAGATCTGATGATGGAGTCAGGAGTTGTATGAGGGATCTTCATGACTAACGTTCCATAGACAGGGATAGGTTACCTAGCTACACTAATTTATTTATTCATTAATGCATAAAATACTCTGATTGAGGAGAAAATGAGGGCTTAATTAATGCTAATGCATTTTCAATCAGCCAACCAGGAAATAGCCCCTGCTTACATAAACAAATCACAATTTATGGTGGCAATACACCAGATTGCCCCTGCGGCATGCGGCAGGCTGGTCAGTAGCCGGCTATAGGTAGTACCTTGTTAGTAGGTATGTTGGTAGGTAAGTATATAGGTAAGTTCCTACCTACATAATAATAAAATAAGCTTACCTACTTACATCTACCCAATACAATAAATAGGTACGTACGTCATACAACTTGTTGAACCATACCTACATAATCTGTGGATATCGGTACCTACATACTTCGACGGCAATTAAGGCAGAATACACATGACTGTAGCTGGCACACTTGCATAAAAGCATGCCTGTATCTGCCACGCAACATTTTGATTTTCTGTCAGCTACAGGCATGCAACGTGAGGGAGGGGTCACGGAGAGCTATGAAACCGGCAAATACAGGCTTGCATGGACGCAAAATAAATTAACTTGCAAACTTGTTTATCTTGCACATCTATCCACATTGCGCCAGTAACTTCTACATGCCGTCAGGCATGCCCGCTACCTACTGTTCCATTTAACAGGCATGTGTATCCTCGGCTTACTTAGAGTGCGTGCAATAAAAGCCTCGCGTCTGTGCCAAGTGCTCGCCATGACGACAAACACTTATATCATAAAATTTTACAAAAAACATGCTATGTTCTGATATTGTGTACACGGAACATGTTTCCTTTTCCTCTCAATTGAAATGGGTTTCCAAACTCCTTGACTCACACATATTCACATTTTTCGTCGTCGTCGTCGCTCGGCGGCCGCAGCGCTTCCCGAGGTAGTATAGGTCTATGACTTTAGCTTTGCTTGCTACGAGGGCTAAAAAACTTTTAAAAACTTTCTTTCGAACTGTCAGCGAGCAGCGAGCAACAGTGCTATGTTTGTGATGTGAAATTGTGAATTAATAATTTGGTAAGTACTTTTGCATAAAAAGTAAATATGTATTGTGTTTTTCGTAACCTATTATTAACTTGAACCTAATGTGTCAGCACGTTTACGAAATATTTGACGATGCATAAGATCCAAATGGATTTGCAAAATGGTACTGACTTTCCATTCACATTTTATAAAGTCGTAAATAAATGGGTAAAACAATGCTTGCTTGGTTACATTATTGAATTAAGTATCTATTTATTTCACCAGTCTCACTTATTTGGCTAGCGTCAAATAAATCGACATAGGCCTACTTTTGTACCTTAGTTTCAAATTGAAAATCAACAAGACAGGTCAAGACAAGTCTGTTTGAAAATATGTGATGTCTTCAGCAAGCAGCCTGTGATAGCATCCTATAGGTACCTACCTCGAGGAGGTTGACCAAAAGAACCAGTAACACGAGTAAACTTATATACCTAAATAACACTTTTCAGGGCTTATCTGATGTTATAAACTATGAGGACCGCTGGCTAGATAATCTGCTAAATACCTACACCAGTGGGAAGTGAGCACTGTACCTACATTGTAAGTTACTTTAAAACTATTGGGTGGGTCACGAAAGGGCATTATGAAAATTACCGGGCCATGGCAGAACAATGTCTGGGAAGTTCTAATCTATGACGGGCGTCATAGCTCAGTTGGCAGTAGCTCTGCCTTCTGTGCCGGGGTCATGGGTTTGATCCCCACTGATAGCAAACATTTGTGTGATGAACATAAATGTTTGTTCTCTGTCTGGGTGTTATATATTCTATTATGTATTTACAAAAATTGTACCTGTACTCTATCATTTAGTCTGGTTCCCATAGAAGGTACACACTTTGCTTATTTTGGGACTAGATACCGCTGTGTAAAATGTCTTGTTTTTTTTATCTAGCTAGACTAAGATTCTTAGTGTAAATCTATGCTGTGTCAGAATATGATCTAAATTTGCAGAAAACAAAACCACTACAGTACCTACAACATGCCTGCTATAAAGATTTGGCCAACATGTCATAAAGACAAAAAGACTGGATCTAATGAAATGAGTATTGCTGAGCTATTACACTACAGAGCCAGTACAGTACCACTGCAGTACAGAACCACTACAGTACAAAACCACTACAGTACCTACAACATGCCCGTTATAAAGATTTGGTCAACATGTCATAAAGACAAAGACTGGATCTAATGAAATGAGTATTGCCGAGCTATTACAGAAGGGTAAATTTTAAATACAAACTTCTAATAACTGTAGTTATCCTGTGACTAGAACTAGTAAGTACCTATGCTTGTATAAATTTTTAGATTTCATATTCATTTGCTGCATGCAACTAATCACAGAGACATTAGTACCCACTCCATAAAGTATTTATTATGAGAACATTATTTGCAGTAGGTATGTATCAATTCATTAATAAATAATAGTAGTTGGGGTTCACCCGAACTACTAGTAAAGTATTCTTATATCTGTGGCCCGAGGAAGTACAATCACCATGTCTAGAACGTAGGTACCATCATGTTCTGCCGCCAAGCAGCATTTGCTGTGATTTGGTTTGAAGGGCATGGGTGCTGTTGAAATGAAAGGCATATGAGGTTTAACACTTGTATGCCCCAGGTTATTGGATATGCACATAATGAAATGAAGTTAAAAAGTAACACAATTTTGTTTAGATGGGAGTCATTGTAACGAACAAAAATTTTAAAATCACCATAAAAAATTCAAAAAATACTTTTTTCTCTTTATACATCTTTAAATGATGATGCCGCCATTTTCTCACTTTTTTCCATTGATTTGGGTAAACAATCAGTATCACAATTTGTATGGTTATAAGTAATAAGTAACTAAATATTGGTAATTGTGGTACCAACACCGTTTATCACACTTACGGTTTTAGGCAAATATTTTATAACAAATATTTACACTGTCTTCTAATAAATAGTAAAATCAACTAATACTGGGAACTATATTATTTGAATGCAATAGAATACGTAATATAACTGTGTTTTTCAATATTGTAAATTGATCTTTTAGGCCGATTTTTAGGGTTATTCCCGAATGTTCCGAACGTTTGTTCCCAGTGGTGACAAATGGGAAGTCTTCCCATTTGTCACCACTGGGGACAATTTTTCATTCATGAGTTATTTTTAACCGACTTTAAAAAATATATATATGAGATATAAAAATAAATAAATAAAATGAAAATATTTTCGAACCGTTGATCCGATCTGTATGAAATTTGATAAGTCGATAGCTTGTACTTGAGAAATTTAATGGTAAAATCGGATGAAGGGTTATTAAGATATGGGGTTTTTTAAAGGGGCAAAAATAAAAAAAAGTTACATTAAAAATCAAGTTACATGTCATATGAAAGGGCTTCGTTTGGACATTCCAAAACATTTTTTTCTGGGACGCTTGGTTTTTGAGATACAACAAAAAAGTTAAACTAAGATAACCAATGACCCAAGAGCTCCCATCTCTAGGAATTTCGTTGACATCAAGGTTTTTCTACTGGTCACCCAGTTCCTTTGCTTTTTCTTATTTTTGTTTCTTGAAATAAATTAAGAAGGTACTCAGTTCTCATAAAATGGTGATAGCGAATGATGGTCTGATGATGGAGCCAAGGTCTGTTCAACGGAACTCTTAAATAAATAGGCCAATAGAGTTGAAACTTGGTTACCATACCAAGTTAGTAGGCGGTAGTCAGTAAAAAGTCTAAAGGTAATGTTTGGACTTGCCTCTGACTACTACCTACTCAAAGTTTTGATGCGTTTGTTGGGTCGCATCAAGAGATCTCAGTTCGGGGCGAAGTACTAGTTTATATTTTTTTATTTATTTGAACACAAACATAAGTTGTAAGAAGTATGTGCCCCCTCAAACTTATCTGTTTATAGTTCTTTGGTTTATTTACAGAAATGCTAAAGTAATTAAAGGATGCAAGGTCTTTTTAATCGATGGAACAGAAATAGACGAAGATGAAGCAAGAAGAAGGTAGCAGAGTTTAAAGAGAACCCATTCCTTGTAGGGGGGGATGAATTTACCAACAAGACTGTTAGGAGTCATTCTACCGATAGTGATAGTACTGCCAGTAATTTACCACTGTCACCATCTTATTTCAAAAGTAATAGCAACTCTGATGTAAATACTGCATTTATCATCCCATTCGATAAATTACCAAATTTATTGTTGGCTAAGCTTAACGATGACTACTCGTTTCTAAAGAACACACAATCACAATGCACTTGTCAGGATTGTGGCGCAGGATTAATCCATGATAACCCACATCCAGATTGGGACTAGATACCGAGTGATAGCTCAAGAATTATGTGAATGATACCCGTGTTTGTATGACAGAGATGAAGATACCAAAGCTTTGATTGGAACCGGCTACAGTAGGTACTCTGTTTAAGGAAATTGAGGATAGAATACATTATCTTCAAAGACCAAACAAATCCACTGATACTGATAATCTCCAAGAGGAAAAAAAGAAACTTAAGTGCAGAATGTAAAGAATGGGAGCCGAATATACCAACAGAAGAAACTGTAGAGAGTCTGCGTGATAAACAGCTGTGGCTTGCAACAAATTCAACTACTAAAGAAAGAGAAAGAGATGATGAAAAAGTAGAGCATTACATGGAGGTTGCTTATTCATATGCAAGACTGTTCTTAAACACAACTCCAACCACATCAGCTGTTATCACAGAATGGCCAATCTTAATGGAATCCAAGTATATGCTAAAACACTTCGAAAAGCTATGTTGCATTAACACATCAGAGTGCATGAGCACATTTTTGGCAAAAAATATAAGGGCAATTAACAAAATTAAAAGCATTCTCAAATAAAACAGAGGCGTCAGCGGCTGAAGACATAGACGACGTTCAAAAATTTTTTCAACTAGTTTGCAAATATTTTAAAGAAGATGTAACTATTATTTTTCAGAACTTTCAGGTTTGTGTACCTATACTTTAAATTATATACATGCCTGTTAAGTATAATGGCTTGAAATAGATAATTTTTGTATTTAAATGTAAGTAGGTACACAATTTATCTTAGGTTTTGTCTATAACAGTTATTACATTTACAGGAAACAGAAGTGACAAAAGCTGATGTACCGTAAATACCGAAAACTCCATCACCAAGCATAGTATCGGTAAATGTTGGAGGTAAGAATTTTTGAATTCTTTGTTATTTACTAGCTGTTATATTTATATTATACTTGCGACTTTGCATAAAGTGTCTTAGAAAAGATGAATGCTTAAACATACTTACCATTTTTTTGAAGAAATAATAGTTGTCCCCTTTTCTCAGTTTCTTTTGACCCACTGTGCTTTGTAGACCCACCCATCGTTTTACACATTCGCCTCCCAGATTATTGAGGCTCAGGAATTTATTTAGATAGACTTTTTATTTTATTTTATTGACAACTTCTTGTATTCATATTCACAGATTCTACTAAAATCGACTATTTAGCAATCGAAAAAGAAATCATCAGCGAAGTCTCAACTGGTAGTGATTCACTGAAAATCCTGTGCGCTGCATACTACGAGTTCAATTTGGCTTAACCTCGTGAAGCCCAGTGTGTTCTGGAGTTCATACAGCGATATATTTTTGAAATAAACCCTTTAGAGGGAAGCCAAGTTAAGAGCACCACCAAGCAGCTAAGAGGTAACATTCTTTCTAAGATGTTGTCTTTAATTATAAAACTAAGAAAACATTGAGTTTTGCAATGCTATTCACTTGTTAGTATTGTAGTAAAAAATGTAGTATGATTTAAAACAGCTAGTTATTAGCAGTGATTAAAAAAATCTTACCTCCAACATTTACCGATATCATTCTTGGTGATGGAGTTTTTGGTATTTCCGGTACATCAGCTTTTGTCACTTCTGTTTCATGTAATAACTGTTAAAGACAAAACCTAAGATAAATTGTGAACCTACCTACATTTAAATACAAAAAATATTTCAAGCTACCATACTTAACAGGCATGTATATAATTGAAAGTATAGCTACACACAAACCTGACAGTTCTGAAAAATAATAGTTACATCTTCTTTAAAATATTTGCAAACTAGTTTAAAAAATAATTGAACGTCGTCAATGTCTTCAGCCGCTGACGCCTCTTTGAGAATGCTTTTAATTTTGTCAATTGCCCATATATTTTTTTCCAAATATGTGCTCATGCACTCTTATGTGTTAATGCAACAAAGATTTATTACAGTGACACGCTTACAGGCCTCATACTATTGGCGTAAAACTATACCTTGTTTTCATATCAGACTCCAGCTATTTTTCCCGAGGGGACATGTATTTTCCTAAATTAATTATTTTTAGCCGTCTACGGCGGGCGGGAGTTTAAAAATAAAACCAGAATAAAGGGTGTTGTCATGAGAGTATTGTCGGCTCCGATTAAGGTTGATTGTGATATTATCTGCATACTTTCAGTTATGTAAGCAACTTACAATGTATAATGCTCAATTGGCTGGCACTGGTGTAGGTATTTTGTAGGCTTTCCAAAGTTAATAACTTCAGATCAGCCCTGATAACGTGTTCATCCTGTCTTAGGTTGAGTATACCTAACCTACCTATGGTGTTATTATTAAGAATTAATGATTATTAAGAGTTTACAGAATTTGCTTAATTATGGCGATTGATGTCACTGTTTAATATTATTACACAGGGTGATTCATCGAGACCGGTCAGTAAGGGGAAGTCAGAAAATTTATAAAATAGTGTTCTTAGGAACCATGATGTCGAATTGAAAAATTTAGTAGAAAACCCGTTTTTACGACTACAACTTGCTGATGAATTCAAAGATTTTCATTAACTTTTACAAACCGGCCTCGATCAAGTACCAAGTATTACCTAACTAAATTGTCTAAGTGTTCACAAGATTCGGATGCACTTGAGATGAATATTGAGATTCTATAACATGTACATGCCTGTGTCTTGTATTTAATTATTTTTTGTATTTGACTTAATTAAATGGTCATTCCTGGTTGTCACTATGTACGAGACATCAAAATATAAAGATAATTTAGTTAATTCGACACACGATTTATTTGTCACCACTGGTGACAAATGGGAATACCATTCTTACCGTTCCCAGTTGTCGCCAGTGGCGACATAATCGGAAAATTAATTTCGTACGTCCTCAGTTGTAACGAAGCAAAGAGGTAGAAATAACCTATGAGAAAATAAAAAAGTTAAGTAAGTGACAAGTTCATCATACCTACTTATATTTTATCTAGTTTTAATAAACATATTTTTAAATTTTTAATCCTAAAAAGTCTAAATACTGTTTTATAATTTTTAATCCCAATATTTTTTTATATAATAGGTTATTTCTGCCTCAGCGATTCTCCGTTATAACTGAGGACGTACGAATTTAATTTTCCAATTTTGTCGTCATTGGAGACAACTGTGAATGGTAAGAATAGCATACCCATTCCTATTTTACTAATATTGTTCCCACTGGGGACAGGCGGGAAGGTTTTTGAAAAGGACATCCCATATGTCCCCACTGAGGACAAACGTTTTGGACAAGTGAGAATAACCCGTTATATTGATTTTCTATAACATGCACAACATGTGCGTAATTCTTAATTATTTTTGTGTTTGAAATTAAGTGAGGTGAGGTTCATTCAACGAGTTAATGTGTAAATGTTATTAATTGATTGCTCAATCGTAAAAGGTATACCCAACTAACAACAATTCTGTAATTTGTTTTTATAATTGATGGTTTTTTATAATATAACTACATAGTTCAACTTAACATTGGTTTCATTTTAGTATAATATTATTTTATAAATAACAGAATATTGTGAATGGAAATTTCAAGTAAATAGTTAATTCATTTGTTTGTTAATCCATTTATTTAGTAAATAAATGCTTTAAATTTTGTTAAATTATATTATTTTGTTGGTACCAACAATATTTATAAAATTAGGGGAAAAATCTTAATTTGTATAAAAAAAAACTCTGTTTTGATAAGTTGTTGAATTTACCAACATAAGCGGTAGTTTTTCAGCCGAACTGTAACATTTTTTCTACCCGTAAATTGCCGGTGTTTTGTTTCTAATAGGTTGCCTTCAATAAGATTTTCATATTTGCCTACGTAAATGTGAGTTGATGAGGTTGTAATGCTGAAAGCAACCTTTTAGGAACAAAACGCCTACAATTTACTGGTAGAAATATAATAACCGTTTGGCTGTAAAACTACCATTCATGTTGGTAAATTCACATATCAATACAGAGTTTTTCCATACATATTGGGATTTTACCCTAATTATATGTATTTTTTGGTACCAACAAATAATGTGATTTTACATAAAGGTTTGTATTTTCACATACAATATTCTGTAAAATCCCCCATTAATATTAAATATTACATACGTTATGTAATTAAAATTCCATAAAAGCAGGTAACTTTACCTACATATTATTTAAATCTACCTAAATCATATGTAAAATCACATAAAGTATAGGTAATACAACATACTTATATGTAGATTTACCTGCATGTTATGTAAAAATTACATAAGGTTTACGTAATAAAGCACACATTTTTATGTGAGTTTACCTACATATTAAGTAAATTTACATGATTTTATGTAATTTCTATTACATCAAATCATGTTAATTTAACTAAATAATATGTAAAATCGCATAAAGTTTATGCAATAAAAACACATACTTTATGTACATTAACTTACATGTTATGTAAAATCACATAAAATATTGGTAATTATATCACACATTTTTATGTAGATTCACGTAATATGTATGTAAGTCTACATATAAATGCGTGTTTTATTACATATACTTTATTTAATCTTTACATATTATGTAAGTAAATCTACATAAAATTGTGTGTTATATTATCTATACTTTATGTGATTTCACATAGAATGAAGGTAAAGTTACATACTTTTATGTATGTAGAACTACATAAAAAATGGTAATAAAACACATTTTCATGTAGTTTTAACATAAGACTATGTAATTTTTCTACATAAAATTTATGTAAATTCATTTACAGAAAACATATGTAAAAAACATTACATAAAACTTATGTAAATTATATTACATAAAACTTACGTAAAATACAATACATAATTTTTATGTAAAATAATTTTACATAGTATTTATGTAAGATATTTTGTACATAATTATATGTGAAATTACTTTACATAAATTTATGTAAAATGAATTACATAAATATATGTAATTTTTTCTCATGACAATGAGTTATGTAATTTTACATAAAAAAAATTACACAAAATAAATTTACAATTTATGTAAAAACACATGCTATGTAAATTTACATGCTAATGTAAAATCACATAAATATGTAAAATTACATCTAAGTGAGGGCTACGAGAGTTGCCCTCAAAAAGATGTAATTTTACAGATTTTTTTTTAACAGTGCAGATAGCCAATATAGAACTTATTTACTTTTTTTTATGTAGACTTATACTTATAGACTTTTTAGGTTCTATGCCAGTTTCCTCACGATGTTTTCCTTCACCGTTTGAGAGTACTGGCATTTGTGTGACGAACTTAGATGTTTATTCTTTGTTGGGTGTTACATAATATAATAATATTATGTAATATAATAATATTATGTAACACCCAACAAAGAATAAACATCTAAGTTCGTCACAGAAATGCCAGTACTCTCAAACGGTGAAGGAAAACATCGTGAGGAAACTGGCATAGAACCTAAAAAGTTCTATAACATGTGCCAAGTGCTCGAAAGGACTTGACGCGCACTTTAAATCCTTTCACCACACTGTTTCGAAAGAACTAGTGACACGACGAGATACAATGTTTATTTAGCATGAGAAAAAAAACAGACTAAAACACCTTGATTTTCATTTGATTGGCTGGCGCCACCGGCGGACTGTATTATTAAGGCTAGTTTACAATAGACTCGTTGAGCCGTAAAGTAAGCTCATGATAGTCATAAACCGATGACAGTCGCTAACTACACGCCAGCGAGTAGATAAAACCGCTCTGATAAAGCTGTGTGTACAAGGTTCTGTTTAAAAAAAGAAATAATAAATATACGAGCCATTTCCTCAGAGTACTATTCCATGACTAACACAAAACAATATTCGATCCCCACCGAGAACAAACGTTTTTTTTACGAACGTAGATGTTTGATCTATGTCTGCGTGTTGTTATATATTATTATAAGTGTATGTATTTACATAAAAAAGCTTATAAGTTTTATTATCATCTATCTGGTTCCCACAGCAAAAGCTTTGCTTAGGTTAGAGATAGATAGTGCTGTCTGTAATGTCCACCTATATTTATTATTATGTATAACTCACTACTCACTTTAAAATAACTAATAATAGGAGTAGTAGAGCTCTTTGTGAAAGGGTCGTCCGGGGAAGTACTACCACCACGCTTTTTTCTGCCGCCAAGCAGCAACGCTGTGTTTCGGTTTGAAGAGTGTGGTTGCCGATGTAATTATAGGCACATGAGGCTAAACATCTGTACGCCTCAGATCATCCTCGCTCTCGTAGGGCACGTTCCTATCGTGCATGACTTACGAGGCAATGCTTTGTTATAGGTGATGATTACCACTTAACATCAGGTGAGTCATCTGCTGGTTTCACCAGCTAGTTGTATAAAAAAAAACTATAATTTTAGTTCTGTGAATATTGTACACACATCCTTCAAACAAAGTGTTTGTCATAACTTCATTATTTGCATTTCCTAAGTGTGTACCATTCTTAGGTACTGTCGTAAACCCCAGAATTCTTTGTACAGACAACATCAAAAGGAGATTTTTCAACAATGTTTTAAAGAATGTTATTATTATGAATTTAAATTAGCCAGTACACCGTTCTATTTATTTTTGTATTTCAATTTACAATTATACTTTGATGGTTTACCTGTACACCAAAGTTTCTGCAATATTTTTAATTTTTAGGGTTCTGTACACAAAGTGTAAAACTGGAAACTATTACTAAGACTCCGCTGTCCGTCAGTCTTTCTGTCTGTTCGTCTGTCACCTGGCTGTATCTCATGAACCGTGATAGTATTTATTAGTTGAAATTTTCACAGGTGATGTATTTCTGTTGCCGCTATAACAGATATTAAAAAACAGAATAAAATAAATATTTAAGGGGCTCCCATACAACAAACGTGATTTTTTTGTCGTTTTTATAGATAATGGTACGGAACCCTTCGTGTGCGAGTCCGACTCATACTTGGTCGGTTTTTTTTATTATTTGTTAACGTAGGAGTTATGCTAGTGCGTGTGAGACAACTGTAAGCAATATTGACTCTTAAAGTATGGGTGCTATTTTGAGCGTGCTTGTACTACCAACATTGTATCTTCTTTGGCACACCGCTTTTATACTAGAGCAATAATGAACCTGCGAAGTAATTATCAAGATGCCATTAAAGGTCTTTTTACCCTTTTGTTCGATAATGAAGCGTGCATGTAGGATGAAGAATGTTTCAGAGATCGACCCTTGGATTAGAAGTCTTGTATTTATTAGTTCTGTATGTTAATAATTCTCATAAAATTTATAGTATGTCGACACAGTATTACTTCCTCTTCTTTTTGTCTTCATGTCTTCATGTGTGTTTTAATAGTAGAGCTCTTTGTGAAGGGCTCGTCCGGGGAAGTACTACCACCACGCCTTTTTCTGCCGCCAAGCAGCGTTGCTGTGTTTCGGTTTGAAGAGTGTGGTTGCCGGTGTAATTACAGGCACATGAGGCTTAACGTCTGTATGCCTCGAGTTGATGGACGCAGGGCATCGTAGAGCACGTTCCTCGTGCGTGACTTACGAGGTAATGCTTTGTAATGTGTGATGGTTACTACTTAACATCACATAACATCTGCTTGTTCCATCAGCTTCAGCTAGTTGTATAAAAAAAGTGATGTCCCTAGTTCTTTAGAAACAGTGTAGTGAAAGGATTTTAAGTGCGCCTCAAAGAGGCTCCTTTCGAGCACTTGTCACATTTTGTAGAACTTTTTAAATTCAGTATTACATTCTGTATAAATTAAAAAAATAATATAGTACTCTTGTAACCAGGCAATAAGTTTCAAAACACTTTTTTTAGTGATGTTACTTGTCGTAAATTTTGGAATAAAATACACTATCAAAATTATCTGACCAGTTGACCAACTGAAATTACATTTTTATTTTTGGGGTCATCTAAACCGCGTCGGTCCAGTTTGACGCGGTCCAGATGACCAACTACTCAATTTAATAATACGATGACATTATTTGATATTGTGCACACATCACAAGACCTTCTTTTCTGAAGTCCGTTCCACCTGTGCCGTTGTTTACGTAAAAAGGTATAATTATCTGTATTAGCATAATATTGTGGCGACGCGACGGTGAGCTGTGACAACGGATGGGAACGCGTCGCTCCGCTGGTCTGCAAGACATTTCACTTGCTTTATAAACTAGGACGGACCGGCTGCACCAATGGTTAAAAGCCCGGTAATGCTCGGTTATTGTCACATGCAACAGTTTAACTAGCCTTCACAGCTCAGTTGGTAGTAGCTCTGCCTTCTGTGCCGTAGGCCGTGGGTTCGATCCCCACCGAGAACAAACATTTTGTGTGAAGAACATAGATGTTTGTTCTCTGCCTGGGTGTTATATAATATTATAAGTATGTATTTACAAAAAAAGTATATAAGTAGTATATCAGCTATCTGGTTCCTATATCACAAGCTTTGGCTTAGTTTGGAGCGAGATAGAGCTGTGTGGAATGTCCACCAATATTTATTTTATTTAACCTCCTTAAAGAAATCGTTAAAGCCAACCGTTAAATAACTTTTAGCTCGCACATTTTTTTTAAAATAATATTATCACTTATGGACGGTTTTTGAAAGCTCGATCAAAACTAATCGGATGTCAAATTACTCGCCATTTCAGCTATTACAAAAATTAGATAGAGATATCAAGTGACTTGACAAGGGATTGGTTTTGATCGGGCTTTTAGAAACCGGCCGGCGTATTCGAAGAATAGAATTGAATTATATTAAATTATTATAATTGAGGAATAGAATTGTAAAGGTTGAGCACAAAAATATTTTTCCTGCGACAAAATTCTAAAATGTTGAAATGTGCGAGTGAGATGTTGTTTGACGTTTGTCAGCCAATTAACAACATTTTTGTGCGCGATGGCAGTGCTCTCAATCGGTGAAGGAAAACATCGTTAGGAAACCAATTAGTATTCTACAGTGGTGATAGGCTTGCAACCTGTCACGTATGGAATACTGATTGAAAATGTGGATATATCCCATGTAGTACTTGGATGTATGTCTGCCAACCCCCTTAGACATCCTCAAAGAATCTTAAGCTTATACTTGGTACTATGAGATCTGAGATATCTACCGTGCTTGGGGATCAAAGTCGTAAAGCTGTTTGTGTATAAGAAAATATCAATTCCTCTTAAATACCAAACATACTGTATGTGCATTTTTATTTGTATAATGTGTGCGCGTCTATGAAATATATTTAACTTAACTTTTTTCTTTTCTGTGAAATCCAACCCTCGCATAACCTTTCGCTAACCAGCGAAGCAACCGGCCCCGTATACATTAATTAAATAAAATCAGGTGAGCCGAACTAATGAATTCAGTTCTCTGCGACACTAATCACGATGTAATTGTGTGACCGTTTTAATGCTAATGTGGCCACCGGTCGTATCGTCTTCCTGCCCCTCGGTCAACGTGGAGAGCTGTTTGTCTTGTGAGAAACTATTCGTAATGACAACTGCTATTTATAATTTTTTTGCCTTAAATAAATAAATAAATATTGGTGGACTTTCCACACAGCACTATCTAGCCCCAAACTAAGCCAAAGCTTGTAATATGGGAACCAGATAGCTGATATAATCATATATACTTTTTTTTGTAAATACATACTTAATATTAAATAACACCCAGACAGAGAACAAACATCAATGTTCATCACACAAATGTTTGTTCTTTTAGATCGTAACGTGTAAGTAATTTTTATACAACAAGCTGACGGAATCAGCAGCTGATGTTAAGTGGCAACTATCACTAATAAAAAGTATTGCCTTAAAAGTCACGCACGATAGGAACGTGACTTACCATGCACTGCCCTGCGGCCATCAATCTGAGGCATACTGATGTTAAGCCTCATGTGCCTGTAATTTAACCGGCAACCACACTCTTCGAACCGAAACACAGCAACGCTGCTTGGCGGAAAGGATTTTTAATGCTTCTCAAAGGGGCTTCTTTTGGGCACTTGACGCATGTTTTAGAAATGTTCTACGATATGATATGACTTATTATTATTTACAAAGAAACTTCCTAATAATACATTTACAAAATGTTCAAAACACCACCACAATTGGAAACGATCTAATTCTGCTATTTATATTCTTTAAATTCAGTTAGTATTCTAGCGGAGCTAAGTTGCTTGTCACGTATGGAATACCAACTACTGAAAAGTTTGAGTATGTGCCAAGAAATATTCAAAGATTCTTGAATTGATCTTGTTACCAAAAGAGCATATCTACCATGTCCATTGTCCAGGTACCAAGTTGGGAAGTTATTTGTTAAAATAATATTCAACATTATTTTTATGCTGAATAATGTCTTGGTTAATGAAAAATTAAGTTTTAAACGACTCTAAGACGAATAGGTGTCGGTAGGTTTGTGGTAAAAATGGAAAAAGGTTACGAAAAAAATGGATAATTTCATTTTTCAAAAAGGTTACGACAAAACCAGGCATGAAAGCATTGAAAGCGTATTGGCTAAACACCACTTTTAACTGTGTTTTTTTATTATTTTGTAATAAAAAATAAGAATAAGTTCATTTATCCATTGTTTCATTCATTATTTTAGTACAAAAAACTGAAATTCGTTTTTTAATGTTTTAAGATATGTTTTCAAAGAGTATTAATTCTCCAAGACCCATTACAATGACCAATCAAAAACGCTCTGAAAATCTCCTACAATTTATTAACGTGCTATCAGCCTTCTAAGAACCAAAACCAAACAAAATTAACTAGAACGGCTCCGGGCGATATTTTTCTTGGTAATAAATCGTCCTATTACTTATATTTCGCGGTGCCATGATAAATACAGGCCAAGTATTATTTACGACATGTTTGATCAGATACAGGCGACTGTCCACTTGTTTTCGGACCGCTTTGGCCCCAAATTGGACCAGTAAATCATGGGGCAAACTCCAGTGATGAGGTATCATTTTGTCAGAGCTCTTCTTGGTGATAGTGGTGGCGATTTTGTAATAACAACTAACTAGAATTGTGTAAAATATGAAAGCTCGTATATTGTTTGCACTAAAGTCCAAATTAGCATGCCACATTAGACTGACATTCCTAAAAGATATACAGTTGCAGGTATTATTTACGACATGACTAAATTCTTGACAACAAATGTCGCGTTATCCTCAATTGAGACATATCGCTGTCAAGCCTCATGTGCCTGTAATTTCACCGGTACCCGGTACTCTGGTACCAACACCCTTCAAACCAAAACACAGCAACGCTGCTTGATGGCAGAAGTAGGCATAATGGTAGAAGTAGGCATAATGGTAGAAGTAGGCATAATGGTAGAAGTAGGCATAACGGTAGTACTTCCGCGGATTAGCTCTTCAAAAAGAGCTCCTCTACTAGTCATTTTAGTTTTGTAGAAATTAAAACAGATAGGTAAGAAAAGGAACTTCTAAACGTCACTTATAGCTGGTATACGACTGAATTCAACTTTGCGTCAAGGGAAGGACAACTAGACCAGTCTTTGTTTATAAAAATTGGGCATTTAATCGATAAAGAAATATGGTAACCATTAATACCAATATCCATAGGCGCAGGCACCCTCGCCCTAAGAGAATGCGAGTAACGAACCTGTCAATATTGCTTAGCGCATGCCACTGAGGTGTCGGGTGTTTGTGCTAGTCCTTTGTCCATCAATAAGGTAATTAATTTATATTTATCGAAGGCTTTTGTTTGTGGGACCAGGGTGGTGCACAATTAATCGGACTACATACATATATTGTCACTGCGAAAGTTTGGACCAGTGGAGCTCTCTTGATCGTTTGCAACGGTCTGCTGGTAGCTCATGTGTAAAACAGTTTCATGTGTATTTATACATTTTGTAACTACTTGTCATCATCATCATCAGCCTGAAGAAGTCCACTGCTGGTTATATCCAGCTGCATATGTATGCTGGATATGCCTTCCCTACACATTTCTAGGAAGAACGATTCTGAGCCCTCTCCATCCATCGACTTCCCGCAATCTTAACAATGTCGTCAGTCCATCGAGCATTACTTGTATATTGACAGCCTTCACAGCTCAGTTGATAGTAGCTCTGCCTTCTGCGCCGTAGGCCCTGGGTTCGATCCCCACCGAGAACTATACATATACTATAAACTATAAATACTTAACACATGAAATTCTAACCTAACCAATTGGTTAGGTTAGAATTTCATGTGTTAACCAGAAATATTACAATATTAATATGTAATTACAAGGTCGCTATGTTTTTTTTGTTTGTGATTCTATAATTTAAATTATATAAAAAGTGACAAACAAACTTTAGAAATAATCATATAAATCAAACAATATTTATAGTTCTATTTAAAAGTGTTAATATGACTGTATTTAGATAGATCGAGATTGTATTTATCATTTAAATTGATGAGAATAAATGTTATGAGACATCATAAATATTTGATGGTCTATTGTTATGTTAATTTTGTAAACAAGATGATAAACATTGTAAAATGTACTGGTGACCTTTTCAATGTTAAAATGAGAAGTGTGAACCATCGGTCTCTTAATGTTTATTAATCTAGGATTTAAATAAAATAGCCATTAGAAGAACGTCGGGATATGCCAAAATATAAAACGAATATTATCTTCAAGTGTATTTTGAAATCGCTCATTATACAATGAGTTCCTTAAAATGCACTCAGATGAAAAAAAATGCGGTCACTGTGCGCACAATGCGGTGAACGCAAAAAACAGCTGTTTCATGCAAAAGTTCAATACCTACCTGGCTTAAATGTATAAAACAGCTATTTTTGTTTTCTCGTTCACAGTGTTGGTTCCTTAAAAAAAGTTATTTATATTGATCGGTACTTTAGCCCCCTGAAGTTTTCGGTAGGTACTAGTATTTTAACAGCTTGTATAATGTTCTAAAAGTAATGAATGCAAAAGTGAATTACCTACTATGGCACATAATATGTGATCAAATGAACTTCTGTGAAGTTCGATCAATATTATATGAGTTCACTTCATTCGAAGATATATTTAACGTGTAGTACTTTTAACTTACTCGGTAGCTACGCACTTTTTTAGAGATTTTATAAAACCAAAAAGTTTTATAACCAAATCGACATTTACCTACTGGCTGGTTACACCACAGTCCGAGTGTGCCTTCATTCTTTTAGAGATCAGACAAATGCAAAGACATGAGTATGTATTACGGGATTGGGCTGGGTGGGTACTTATATCTTCGAATGAAGTGAACTCATATAATATTGATCGAACTTCACAGAAGTTCATTTGATCACATATTATATTTCTTTCACTTCATTCTTCAGATATATTTAACGTGTAGATGTTTAGAGGGTTTTTGCGTTTGTTATACATTAAAAAGACATAGTTTTGCCAAAGTTAAGACTGAATTTTAATCAACTTGAGTTTAGTGGATTAACATAACAACATATTCTTAGAGTAAAATAATAATTGTAAATAAATTATCTAATCATCTGTATTATTTAGTAAAGTCGATTGGGCAAAGTTATTAACATCTGCAATCAGACGGTGGTAAAATTTTGCAAAGACCTCAGGTGGATTAGTCCATCCAGCGGCTTTCCTTAACATGCCAATAGAGACCCCTGCGGTGTGTGCCGCGTGCTGTGCGCACCAAACGTGATCACCTCCACGCCGCTCTCCACCAGTGCCTGCTTTATCCATCTGCTTATTGACTGTGCTGTCGCGCTCTTATAAGGGCGCTTCACTGTTATTAAGAGATTGGAAACAATAACGGGTCGATCTTCTTTTGTCACGTAGAGGTAATCCTCTAGGACTGTGGCAGGACAGATTCGAAGGTGTTCTTGAAAATATGTTAAAAATAAGTTCGGTTGATCTCGACCGGCCGCTGATGTCTTTATAATGTATTTGATTGTTATGTGAATTCAGTTCAAATCTATACATAGATTTTGAGGCTTTATAAAAAATATAGCTTGAACACGTTGGGCTGTACATATCGGTAGTAAAATTACCAATTTCTTTGTAATTGTTTCGCTACTTAGATATCTATTGGGGTACCAATTGAATACATAATTGAAGACAATTTGTGGTTTCCATGTACTGTTATACTTAGGAAAATTGGGTTTCAATTTAAATACTCCTTTTAATAGTCGTTTGACACTATCGTCGGATCCAACGGTAAGAAAGACAGTGCGGATCTGTGGCTATTTAGAGAGCCGTACGATGCCCCTTTTCTGTACTGTTAACTCAAAAAACATAAGATTCTTGGCACAGAGCAATCAGAGATACTTCAACTTACAGCACTACAGAATTCTGAAATTTCCCACCATAATTTGAATGAGACGTATTGTTGCATCGTGTTGTTTGACAGCGATGTCAAAATTAAGTCTATGGCTGAATCGGGAACGCCGCGTGATGAGAACCCCTGCCTGTGAACACTGCGGCACCCAGGAAAGGGGGATTTCTGAAACCTGATTGTATACGTGATCTTTAGGATTAAGCCAAATAGTATTTGATACAACTAATTTAATCAATTGCGGGTACCAAGCTTGAGATGGCCAAAAAGGGGAAATTAATATGCCAATAGCATTTTCTTCGGCTATTTTTTGAAAACACTTTAGAATAAGTGGGAACGACGGAAAAACGTTAGAAGACACGAGATCAGTGTTACATCTTACTGTAAAAGCATCTATGGCAAAAGCATCGGGATCTTTTTTCCATGACATATACCTCTGGCTACCATTGGCCCAAGAAGCAAATAAATAAATTGCAGGTTCTCCGAAACATTTGGTTATTTCATCAAAGGCTGAATCAGATAATTCCCACTCAATATCTGGGTTCGATTTTCGAGACTCTTCTTAAGCTTCTGTATTTTATTTAGTGTTTATGTAGGATGCAAATAGCCAGATGTTTCTCTCTTCAGACCCTTGCCATATTTTTCTAGATAAATCATTTAGATGAGGATATTGGATGCCACCCATGCAGTTTACATAGCTGATAGCTGTCGTTTTGTCAACGCGTAGTAAAATGTAACAGTTACGCATTTTCACTTGCAAAGTATTTCAGGGACAGAAAAACAGCTAACAACTCTAAACAATTTATGTGTGGTTCTAGTTTATTTATCTTCTAGGCTTCATAGCTAGTACGTGAAGCGTCCGTAAAGATTTCTAGCTGTTTTCATGGTGTTCCTAGTTTTAAATACATTTAGTTTCCCCCAGTTCAAATCATTCAGAATAATAGAACAGTGCTTCAGAATTAGGGTTGTTTTGTAATCTCTAATACTATAAGACTCAAAGTCCTGACTGACTGACTGACTGACTGACTGACTGACTGACATATAGACAACGCACAGCCTAAACCGCTGGTCCTAGAGACTTGAAATTTGAGGAGTACATAGGTCTTATGGCGTAGAGGTGCACTAAGAAGTGATTTTTGGAAATTCAACCCCTAAGGGTGTAAAAAGGGTTGAAAACGTTTGTATGAAAAATAGTATTCCTTGAACCTACAAACTTGAAACTTGGAGTACATATACTTCAAGGCAAAAAAAAAGGAAAGGCATTTTTAGTTTTTTAAAACTACCCTTAATAAGGGTGCAAAGGGATGTAAAAGTTTGTATGGGAGTTTTTTGACCGCTGGTCCTAGAGACTTGAAATTTGAGGAGTACATAGGTAGTATGGCGTAGAGGTGTACTAAGAAGGGATTTTTGGAAATTCAACCCCTAAGAGTGTAAAAAGGGTTGAAAACGTTTGTATGAAAAATAGTATTCCTTGAACCTACAAACTTGAAACTTGGAGTACATATACTTCAAGGCAAAAAAAAGGAAAGGCATTTTTAGTTTTTTAAAACTACCCTTAATAAGGGTGCAAAGGGATGTAAAAGTTTGTATGGGAGTTTTTTGACCACTGGACTTAGAGACTTGAAATTTGAAGAGTATATAGGTCTTATGGCGTAGAGGTGTACTAAGAAGGGATTTTTGGAAATTCAACTACTAAGGGTGTAAAAAGGGATGAAAACGTTGGTATGAAAAATTGTATTCCTTGAACCTACAAACTTGAAACTTGGAGTACATATATTTCAAGGCAAAAAAATAGGAAACACATTTTTAGTTTTTTAAATCTACCCTTAATAAGTGTACAAAGGGATGTAAAAGTTTGAATGGGAGTGTTTTGACCGCTGGTCCTAGAGAGACTTGAAATTTGAAGAGTACATAGGTCTTATGGCGTAGAGGTGTACTAAGAAGGGATTTTTGAAAATTCAACCCCTAAGGGTGTAAAAAGGGTTGAAAACGTTGGTATGAAAAATTTTATTCCTTGAATCTACAAACTTGAAACTTGAAGTAGATTTACTTCAAGGCTAAAAAAATAGGAATAACATTTTTGGTTTTTTAAAACTACCCTTAATAAGTATGCAAAGGGATGTCGAAGTTTGTATGGGAGTTTTTTAACGCGTGGTGCGATTGACTTAAAACTTGAGGTAAATATACGAAGAAATAAATAATTAAGAATAACACTTTGAAGTTTTGATAATTACCCCCGCAAAGGGTGCAAATGACTGTAAAAGTTAGTATGGGAGATTTTTAACGCATAGTGCGATTGATTTCAAACTTGAAGTAAATATACTCCACAATAAATAGATTAAAATCACGTTTTCACTATTTTAAAACTACCCCTGCAAAGGGTGCAAAAGACTGCCAAAGTCCCAAGGTTTGTATGGGAGATTTTTAACGCGTAGTGTAATTAACTTCAAACTAAAAGAAAATGTGTTCTGTGGATAAATAACAAAAAAACAGTTTGATTTTCGAAAACAACCCCTGAAACGTTACCCTCCTTCGTTGCGCTCGAGTAAAAAGGATACAACGAAGCGTCAATGTTATATTCTGTGTTATATATGGGATATTCTAAAAACGGGAATCTTGAGTTGGTACGAAGAGATATGAGGGTATCTACCGTGATTGGGGATCAAAGTCGTGAAGCTGTTTCGTTTCGTTTGTTTTTGAGGTAGAAACTAGGAACAAATAAGTACATATTTTCCGTGTAAGGTTGTGTTTGTTGTATTTGTCATGTTTGTGCCAAACTCAGTCAGTACCTATACCTACCTACCTAATATAGGTAATGTACGCCTATAGGTATCCCATATACCTACGTAGGTATTTAAAATCTTACCCTAATAATATTCAAATCAATGCGAAAGTTACGATGTTTTGATGTTTGTGGCTCGATCACGGTTCACCACTTCAACGCGTGCGAAGCCGCGGGAAGCCACTAGTTCTAAATATTTTTGTTGAGCAAAGTTTTTTTTTGATTGATTCATTCACATTCATGATTGTTTTGTTTAAGGGAGCTTTTTTCATAAGTTATTATAAGGCCAAAAGACCATGTGGCAAAGCACTAAATTCGTATGTAAGAATTTCCAGATTTTTATTTTCATATTAAAATCGTTTTTTTTTTTTAATTTCGAATCGGTATTAGTAAATAGGCTTCCTTTAATCAATGGTAGCCGTAAACTATAAGCAGAAACTAGTTTAGAGGCTGTTCTGTAGTCTTCCATCTTAAAATGCACTTTAGAAACAATATTATTTTAATTTAAGGTGAGACTGGTGAAGGTGGAATCCTCCATTCAGCCTATGACTACAGTCATGTCTGCTTTTTCAGATGGTGACAGGTGAACTTGTGGTATATGAGTTTGTACCACTTTGCATGTGAAAGGTATAGGGAAAAACATTACGTACCCAGTCTAAAAATACAGAATTAGATGTAATATTGAGCCAGCCTTTGTAAAAATGGGAGATCCTACCAGCGTGTTTTACCTCAGCTACTGGCGCGTTACAGGCTGCTTCAGCTTGTTCGGACCTGTCACACCCGCTGCCTGATCCTGCGGAGGCCAGCGGTTCGTCGCAGAGATGTTCGTTCTGGCCGACCATCTGCGCCCCCCCCTGTTCTGTTAAGAGCGTGGCGGTCCGACCAGATTGCCTGATAGGCACCGGATGATCTGTATTGGTATTGGGGACGGGTAATATGCACCGCCTGTTCCATCGACAAAGGCGTTTTTGGATATCTTGTAATTTTTTTTTTAATTGACAAACGTATTGTCTCTTTCACCATCTTGAACTATGTTCAAAAATGGTTTGGCCAGCGCATAATTGATAACGCTCACTCTTGCTTGCGTTTATTGATAGTGAAGATCAGTCAAGATTCGGCAGCCGTCACTGATCAGTTTTATAGCTTCGATCTTGATGTCACTTGTGAGCATGGGAGTCAAAGCTTTATTGATTGCCGAGATGCCAACGTCTAGTTGTTGTTGCTCCTTTCCCTTATCTCGCTGTCATGACACTTCTGATATAGCCGCTGCCTATTCACAATTCAATTTGGGTCCTAGTAAGAGAGTGCAGTTTTCAGACACAAGTTACTCTTTGAGCAGTTTGTATTTTGGTCTCTATCGATAAACCTTTCTTTAGAAGAGGTTCCCACCGCTGGGCCAAGCTTCTATGGATCTTCTCACCAATCTTCGGAGCACTTCCGGTTTCTTCTCCGAGTGCCCCGAGGAGTTCCGGGTCAAGCTCTGGACCATTAACATCTTCCTTGTTAGAGGGCAGCGGATCCGTGGCAGTTGGGAGAATAGTCGTACCTGGGTTACCAGTGGCGTCTGCGACTGGGCTTGTATTTGCGTCTATGCTCAGTATCGACTCAAATGCCTGAAAATGTCTGAAAACAAGGCGGAACTATTCAAGAACATGTTTATGTACTTTTGTGTTGACACACGGTTAACCACTAGTTATTTTAAACACATGGAAGTATCGGGTGTTTAACCCATAGCTTAGTAGGCATTTTACAATCTATAGCCTTCGTGTTAACGCTCGGTTAACCGCCAGGCAATTGTCATCCCATGGATGTATCGGGTGTTTTACCCATAGCATGATAGGCATTTTACAATCTATGGCCTTCGTGTTGACTCTCGGTTAACCGCCAGGCGTTGTCATCCCATGGATGTATCGGGTGTTTAACCCATAGTATAATAGGCATTTTACAATCATTGGCCTTCGTGTTAACGCTCGGTTAACCGCCAGGCGATTGTCATCCGATGGATGTATTGGGTGTTTAACCCATAGCATAATAGGCATTTTACAATCATTGGCCTTCGTGTTAACGCTCGGTTAACCGCCAGGCGATTGTCATCCCATGGATGTATCAAGTGTTTAACCCATAGCATAATATGCATTTTACAATCATTGGCCTTCGTGTTAACGCTCGGTTAACCGCCAGGCGATTGTCATCCCATGGATGTATCGGGTGTTTAGCCCATAGCATGATAGGTATACATAGCCCATAGCATATAGTTTAATTTCGAAACGAAATTTTAGGAAATGTCATATAAAGGTTAGATTTGAATACATACCAGAGTCTGACAAGGATTCAGTAATGCGTTTACCATTATGATTTTGTTTCTCTTCAAGTTTCCTTCGATAGTATTCAATATAATCCAAAGATTTTCGTTTCGACATTTTCCTTATTTTTCTTATGTCAAACACAGTTTGACAGTAACGTGTGCTCGCTACCGCGCACGAAAAAAGAATGAAGGCACACTCGGACTGTGGTGTAACCAGCCAGTAGGTAAATGTCGATTTGGTTATAAAACTTTTTGGTTTTATAAAATCTCTAAAAAAGTGCGTAGCTACCGAGTAAGTTAAAAGTACTACACGTTAAATATATCTGAAGAATGAAGTGAAAGAAATATAATTTTTGGTATATTATAAAAACGTATCCAACACATTGCAACTGAACACTCCTTGGACAAAAACAGGGCAACTGAACATTTTCTTGGTCAAAAAGAACAATGTATATATTGCCTCCACTCAAAGGTCACAAATAACAGTACTGCTCGTAAACTAGATGCCGCATTAACCATAACGAATAAAGGCACTAAAAGCACGTCTGGTCCCTTAAGCTTTGCTGCCCTGAAAAGCGGCGACCGCTATTACACGGCCGTATGTAGAAATTGGAATACAAACCAAGATGCTTTAGATGTCATTGTTTTCCTATATTTCGTGTTTCCGCATAATTGCGAATAAAAATAATATTATAATAATTTTTTTTATTTGATTTGAATTATACAAAATGAAAAAAGCAAACGGTGGGAAAACTAGGTATTCGAAGCGATAAGCATTATTTGGACTCTGTGTCTGTAATATAATTTCTTATGTCAATAAATAATTTGTAAATATGTAACATTTCACTTCAAGTGCTTGTTCCATCAGGATAAAAACATAGCATAATATCGTAAGAATTTTATAAAATCTATTAAAAGTGTACAACCTATAATCACTAACCTAACAAAAAGAGTTACTTTAAAATCAGCGCTAGCTCTGCATTAACTTAACATCGACCAGTTTTTTTTACAACTAGCTGATAGAACAAGCAGATGGCCCAGAACGTGCCCTAAGGTGCACTTTCGTCCATCAACTTGAGGCATACAGATGTTAAGCCTCATGTGCCTGTAATTACACCGGCAACCACACTCTTCAAACCGAAACACAGCGTTGCTGCTTGGCGGCAAAAAAAGGCGTGGTGGTAGTACTTCCCCGGACGAGCCACACACTAAGAGCTCTACTACTCTTACTTTATTTACTGTCATAGTATTCTGAAATAATGTTATATTATTATAATGCTTTCCACATTTTCTGCTTAGCGCTGTTATTCTAACTAAACGTTCTTCAAAGCATGCCTTTAATAAGTCGTAATAAAAAGGCGGCTGTCAAATGCCGGCCATAGTTTCTAAAGAAACCAACGGTTAAAAGCACGTCTCGTCCCTTAGGGCAGTTTCAGCTGTCAATGCGAAAATTTAAGTTCGCCACACCCATGCACTCTGGGCCGACCTTTATGCCTTTGTGAGAGCCCTTTTTCTCGAGTTTTGGTAGGTAGCTTTGATTAAGATTAGATGTATGTGGCGGTGGTTTTAGCAGAAAAGAACAACATTTTAGAAAAAAAAACTTGGTTTGATGTTTTTGAAATTGGAATCCATTTACATATCCAGGGTGGTGGGTTTTTTTTTAATTTCAATATTATAGGTGTGATATTTAAAGATTTTTTGAAAAAACATTCGATTCGACCAAAATAATAAAATTAAAACCAATCGGATGTCAAGTCACTCGCCATTTCAGCTATTACATCGAATTAGAGATAGCAAGTGACTTAACACGCGATTAGTTTTTATCAGGCTTTCAGAAACCGGCCGCTGTAAAAATATTTTTATAGCGGCAAGTTTCCGCAGATTCGGCGAATATATGTTACTATATTAAATACCATATAAGACACCATTATATACCTCATTTCAGAAAAATTGCTCTATATTACTTTTGAAGCCAACTGATCTACCGACCTCATTACGATATTTTCTTTAACCCTACTAATGTAACTAACTATTTAAATAAAGAATTGATTGCCTAAAATACTAACAATAAACATTTCAGATCAATTCAAAACTCACTCACCTCTTCCAAACTCATTTCGGTCCATACAATTCATCAACAAAGACCAAATTCTATGCATGTGTTTACAAAACATACGTTCTAACTAATCTTTTTGAATGTTACTAACATCTTGTGGCCATTCATCTTGTTATAACGACAATGTCTTGATGTATTTTATCACATTTAGCCCGTAGAACTATTTGGTGCAGCAACCAAGATACTAAGATCTCTGTGGGTGAGACATTTTTGGTGAATTATATGCTTTTTAGATGATGTTGAGGTGTCTGTTTAGACTGGTGCATGTTTGCCATGACCGTAGTGTTAACGTTCTTATTTGTCATCTGTCAATTTGCCTTCTATTTTGGTGGGGTGTATGAAAGCTTTCGTTTAACCACAGCTCAAATGCTGTATAGCTGATTTTGAAGAAATAGGACAAGTTATTTTAAAGTAATTTGCTTTATCGGTCCATCTCTCCGTTTACTCTCACCTGTTCTGTTGAGTAGTTCTGTCGGCAGATTAGTATATCCACTTCTGTACCCCAAGTATGAGCTGTGTTTACCATATTTGGTTTTTCGTTTTTGTTCCGTGTTCATTGCAGGTTTTGTATGAAGACGCGATAGAGATACCGATACGGAACTTTATGTTCTACTACTAATTTTCATCATACTTGCAACATAAAGTTCTGTATCGGTATCTCTATCGCGTCTTCATACAAAACCCGCAAGAACGAAAAACCAAATATGGTAAACACAACTCATACTTGGGGTACTGGTTATAACTATATCGGTTTCTCACCAATTTTGTTATCGTCGATACGTCGATCGTCGTACACTTTAAAGACGTAGTAAGCATTAAAAATCGATGACTCTTAGACAATTTTAAAATTGGCTTTAATCATGTTTTTTCATTATTATACATTTTTTTGCATTAATATTTTTTGTTTTATTATTATACAGTTTTTATTTCTTAATCAAAGTTAGATAATATAAAATAAAAAACTGCAAAATACACAACATACATACATACAATGACAAACAGAATAGTACCTAATAAAAACTTACAAAAAAAGTTGGTAGCAAAAGTACACATGCAGTTGCTTACTGCTATTTAATAACCACGGAGTCAACTAGCTGTTTCCATCGAGTCTGTGGTTGAACTGCGCGTGTCGCTAGTGTTTTGTCATCATTATTTTTGGCTTTCAATAATGAGCATTGACAGCATCAGTTCAGTGTTTTAGTGACGTGTTGGTTTAAGGTTGATATTTTAGGGGCATCCGAACTAAGCCAAAGTAATTTGATTATTTTATGGTGATATTTTAGGGTTGGGCTGTTTTATTTCTAGAAGGATAAAACTGTAGAGGTGTTAGGTTTTTTTTTTATTCCATTAGCTGATGGAACAAGCAGATGGCCCACCTGATGTTAAGTGGTTACCATCACCTATAACAAAGCATTGCCTCGTCAGTCACGCTCAATAGGAACATGCCCTACGATGCACTGCCCTGCGTCCATCATTTTGAGGCATACAGATGTTAAGCCTCATGTGCCCGTAATTACACCGGCAACCACACTCTTCAAACCGAAACACAGCGTTGCTGTTTGGCGGCAGAAAAAGGCGTGGTGGTAGTCTTCCCCGGACGAGCCCTTCACAAAGAGCTCTACTACTCTTGGAAAGGTAAGCACTTAGTTGTCATTTTGTTTATTTTTATGACACAAAATAGAGAGTGAAAGTTGCAATATAAGCTTCTTAGATACTTATAAAGGGGTGTAACATTTTGCTACTATTTCTTAATGAAGGTATGTTTTCCTGTTCAAAAATTTATGTGCACAATTCCAGTACTCTCAAATGGTTTAGGAAAACATCGTGAGGAAACCGGCATGTCGTGGAACCTAAAAAGTTCTATAACATGTGTCAAGTTCTCGAAAGGAGCCTCTTGAGGCGCACTTAAAATCCTTTCACCACACTGTTTCGAAAGAAACTAGTGACACGACAAGAGAGAGAGAATGAAGGTATATCAATTATCATCATCAGCCTGAAGAAGTCCACCGCTGTACATAACTACCCCTATCGTTCCTTTTCAGGAAGAACGATTCTGAGCCCTCTTCATCCACCGACTTCCCCCGCTCATCACATTGGTACATTGGGTATTATGGCGTCCCACGCTTTGTCCCTCAGTTCGCTACTCAAAATTATTATTTTTATTATTACGAGCCCTCCTGGTCCCACTGCTGGGCAAAAGCCTCCCCGCATTCCTTCCACACATAGCGATCCTGGGCTATATTTGCCCATGTCCGTGAGGAAAACATCAAGCTCGTCCCGCCATCTCCGCTTTGGTCGGCCGCGTCGCCTTCTCGCTGGAACTCAAAATAATTTCTCAAAAATAAACAGGTCCTACCGAATAGAGGTCCTTTCAACAAGCAAACTAATGTTTTTGAAACTTTTACTTGCTCCATGGCGTGACCACAAATCTTCTCAGAAGGTGCCATTACGAGAGTATTAATTGGGCGTAAACCCCTGAGATTGGGGTCGGCCTTCTGCCACAGATCCAACTTCATTTTGGACCCCTAGCACTAGTTTATGACGTTGTCGAACTGCAAGTGAGCCCTTACTATTAAAAGTACTAAGGCAAGGCTTTTTTTGAACCAACTTAGTTTGTGCACTGCCTGAAAGTGTAATATTAAAAGTAAAATCGTGTAAAAAAAAGTTAAAATAATACTACTCAAAATAAAAAAACCAGCATCATTTTCCTAAAGAAACCAAATGCAAGACATAACCACCCAGACAGAACCAACAAGGTTTATGACACAAAAATGTTTGTTCTCGGTAGGGATCCAACCTACAACCTACATCGCAGAAGTAGAATGATTTTTTTATACATCTTGCTGATGGAACAAGCAGATGGCCCACCTTATGTTAAGTGGTAACCATCACCTATAACAAGTCATTACATTTTAAGTCACGCTCGTAAAAATGTGCCCTACAGTTACTGTAAGTACATGGTATTCAGAGCGAACAATCCTGTCTCCATCATGTGTAGACCGTTTTATACTCCAAATATAGATAATATATACCTCCTATTAATTATCCAAAATCCTGAGCCTTCTCAATTATTCCGACCGCAAATAACACGTACGTTGCGGTTGCGATTAAATTATTTAAAATGTGGTTTTTGGTGATTTACGATTTATTAATCGTTTAGTTTAGAAGTGAGACCAATTTACTCGGAGTATATTAAAAACATTGAAAATTCTATCAGTTGACTTATTTGACAGTGGGCTGTAACATAGCACGTATGAAATTCCAACTTACTGCAAAATGTGTGTATGTGCTAAATATTATATTTTTACCCCCTTAGACCTCCTCAAAGAATCATAGAATCGAAAGATCTGAGGGATATATTATACCGTGCCTGGGGATCAAAATGAGCCTGCTTTTAAAACCAATTAAAGTTTGTATGAGCTAGTGACCGACTTATCATCGCAATATCAATAAAAAAACAAATTCTTTTATTTCAGGCACGATTCGTGCTAAATATACGCCCATATCACAACAAATACAAAAATGCTAATAAAAAATAGTAGGTCACAATAACTTCGAATAAAAACATTTAAAAAAAAATGCTCACAGAAGCTTCTTAAACTTGGATCCTAACCTCTTTTGAGAGAATTTAAAAAAAGAATTATAATCATTACTTTTGCCAAGTAAGCATTTAAAAACAAAAGCATTTCCACATAAAGTTTGAACGAAAATACGTTAAATCTTCCTTGGACGTAAAACCTTACTGACCAACACATCCCCAGTACAACATCACAAACTTTTTTCTCTATTTTAATCACGATAATGACTACTTGCCAGTACACCCAGCGCTTTTGATTAAAAAACTCTTTAATTCCAAAGCGTGGTGCAACATACCGTTTTTGGTCCTATTAAGGGGCCGACATTACCTGGACGGAGACGACTGGGACCCACCCTTAATCCCTATAATTATACCTCGAAGTGATTGATAGTCGGGGATACCGTACCGTCAAATGAGAATCTAATCATGTTTTATGTTGTGAGATTTCATTGTAAGAACGTGCCACTAAAATGTGTGCTGGTTTTGTTTGTCTTTTTATTGATAGTTCGCGTTTTTTGTGGATTAATTTGTAATTATTCTGTGACCCTGAAATCTTCTACTTTTCTATGAAAACTATGTGGTGCTCAATAGCTTGCAAATATAAATAAGCACTTTGTAATTTTCAAAATGATGCCATTACTTTCAGTTCTCGTCTGGTAGATTATGTCATTATAATTGCATATACTTCTGTTATTTTTTTTTATACAACTAGTTGATGAAACATGCAGATGGCATACCTGATGTTAAGTGGTAACCATCACCTATAACAAAGCATTTCCTCGTAAGTCACGCACAATAGAAACGTGCCCTACGATGCACTGCCCTGCGTCCATCAACTTGAGGCATACAGATGTTAAGCCTCATGTGCCTGTAATTACACAACCACACTCTTCAAACCGAAACACAGCAACGTTGCTTGGCGGCAGAAAAAGATAGATTGACCCTACAATATTGGGACAAGAAAATGGGCACAAAGTCAAAGTCAAAAGATAAATCGAGGATCACTTGCGACGTCTTATGAACTAGGCGCCAGTTCCTCGCGACCAAAGCCTGGAACAGTCGAAGAAACTTAGACCAAGAACCAATTCTATAATATTTTTTTCAGACAGCAAATTATGTTTCATTCACCGACCTTTGCTTTAGTGTTTAGTATATTCTTCTTCAAAGACAAAGTCAAAAGGTATTTATTCAATAACATCACAAGGATCACTTTGAAACGTCTTAAAACTAGGTGACTCTAAGTGCAAGTTCCTCTCGACCAAAGCCTAGAAGGACAGGCAACAAACTTACGGCTTGGTTCCTACCGTTCTTTTGTATGATCCTTGTTACAATGTAATATAATACAATATTGAAGCTCCACTCGTGTCACTACCTTTCGTGTCACTTGTTTTTTCGAAATGTGGTGAAAAGATTGTAGAGGTAAGTACGCCTAAAAGAGCCTTCTTTCGAGCACTTTAGTTTATCAAAACGTTATACCTTCTATCTCAATCATTTTTTTCTCCAAACTAATTTTTCTACCGTTTTCTAATAGCTACCCCTCACTGTGGTTGCGGGTTCAGCCCCTAATAAGAATACAGACGATTAGGAACGCCTTTTGTTGCTTAGGATGCTATTAAAGCCATGTAATTTTATTAAATTGCTACCAATTTATCTACAAAGGTATCGAACTACCTTCTTGCAACTGCAACGGGAGGAGCAGATCTTTAAAAAAAACACGATCTATGTTCACATGAATTTTAAACTTTCATTTCTTTATAAAAAAAAATATATTATTCAGATGCATCTTAAAAAATATCACATAATATAGGCAGTCATTAACAATAATTAAAACATTGAACACAGAGGTAAGTATTTTAGTTTTTTGAACTCAGTATTTTTTTTTTATGATACTGACCTTTCTGAGAATTATTCTCACAGATATTTAGAATATTATTAATACAATTCTTATGTAATCTAATTTGGAGTTAATTATATCTTTTACTAATATAACAATATTAAAATTACTGTAGGCATCCCGTAACTGAGTTACCTTAATGTATTGTAATGTAATTTGCTTGTTTTTTATCAAAAATAATTTTATTAAACATGCTGTAATGCTGATCATGGACTTTACAATTCAAAAATATATTTTCCATAACCGTTATCGTTTAGTAAATAAATTGAATTGAATTGAGATAATCAGTGAATAAATGAATTCTGCTGAATTGAAATATTCTTACCAATACGTCATAAATATTGTAAACTTTCAATACCTTGTATTTGTTTCGTCGTTAATTTTATTACAGACAGGAAAAATATCAAAAGCTTTGAATTCATTTTGTTTCATAACTTATGATATTATAATAATATTTAGGAACTTCTAATATTTTTTGTGGTTATCTCTAAAATTTTGACGACGATCGACTTTTTTTCATCAAATAATCGCACAAATATTCGAAACATTCGAAATTGCCCGATTGTCTACTAAACAAAAACTCTTAAAAATCGATCTCTCGTAAAAAAATAAGGTAATAATTACGGTCACAAGCGGTTAGCGAGGCGGGACAATTAGATTTTGACGGGTCCTTGATAAATAGTGTGCCTGTCCAAGAAGAATAAATAGAGTCGCCACATCCATGTTGGTGGCAATAAAATTCTTCCAAGGCATCATGACGAGATTAATTTTATTCGTTTTTATTTAAATATTACATAATACAAAATTTAATGTAATTATAAAAAAACTGCTTATTTTCATTATTTAAGGAAAAACAGAACCCTATGCTGCAGTGCGATTTCGTCAATAACATTCACCCAAGTGATTGTGGAATCCGCAGAGTCTTCAATTTAGCATTCTGTAATACCCATCACTAGCGCCACCCGCGTAAGTGTTTTGACGAATGCAAATGCCAACATGAGAGAGGCGAAGCTCGTGAAAGAAGTGAGCGCGGATCCACAAGGTGATTTTGTTGTTTAGGGAATCTACACCCTGTGCTGTCAGTCAATAACCAATGTTGTGTAAAAAAGTGTAATGTTCACATGATTTTTGTGTAGCCTCAAAATAATTATCAAGTAAAGAATTTTTGCTACTCCTTACCATTTCTATTCCATAAATGGTCGACTAACCATGCGACCCTTATGATTAAAACGATCGTTTCTCTAACCGCGAATTATCAAATTTCTTTGCCCTAGCATTATCACATAAGTCCAAATGTCTTGAGGTACCGTTTACCATCAGCCAGCTCCCAGAGACCCCCATAAACCACATCTTTACCTTTCATGGTGATGATAGGGTTGAATTGAAGGGGTCTGTATAAAATGGTAAGGTAAAACTTGGACGATTAAGAGAAAATTGCAAAAGATTACAGGCTCGTCGTAATCCACGGATCACAAGTAATTATTATTCTAAGTTTAAATGTAGGTATTAATTAGAGCAGTGATTTAGGAGATCAATTTGGTGAATTTCTCGAAATGTGAAATAATCGGAGGTATTAAAATTAAATGGGGATAAAGAAACTAACGCGTTAAATCAAGGCTTGAAGATGAATGTCTCAAAATTGCATGATTTTAAAATCCAAAAATAGAAAGGCAAAACCTTAAATGTTCAATTTTAGAAAGAGTTGATAGAAAGAAAGAAATGAATGTATAAATATGAATATGGGCCAAAATTTTGGAAAAAATGTCATCAGAATCTTTAAAGAAACACCCATTTATAAAAAACAATAATTATAAACATTATTAACAAACGGTCTCTTTTAAAAATTATAATTTGCAATTATTTATCATACAAAAAAAACTATTGAAAAATGTTAATCAAGACAGTCATGTGCAGTGTGCAGAGATCACGATGATAATCATAAATCAAATAAATAAATCATTATTCCCTACTGTATATCGTCCAATCACCTCTACTGACATTACCCCTCCTTACTTTTTGTTCTGAGAAATGCTCACGCTAGATTTTTCTTTTACTTTCTTATTAAGTTAATTGAATTCGTCGATAATAATTTTACTTTTTCCGATATTTAAAAGCATAGCGTTTTGATATAAAAAAACGTTCGGCGTTACAAAAGGAGTTGCGTTGCGAATTTAAAGTAACGCGCTAGTCCCCATACCTCAACTTCCATGTCGGGTACTATACTTGTATGATGATTCTGATCTTTTTTATAGTTTTTGAGTCATATTATCCCAATAGATAATTATTATAACTACTTATAAATGCGAAACTGTTGTGCTACTGTTTGTCACCCTTTCACATACAGAATAACCGATCAAAATTAAACTTGGCCCACAGATAGCTTTCATTTTGAGAATGCAAATTGGTTACTTTTTATCAAGATCAAAAATCAAAAAACAAAATGATAACGGTCTTTATTCAGTTCAATCACAAGGATCACTTTGAATCAGATTATTAGCCTTTTCATAAACTTTTTTTTTTCACCTCATTTTAAGCGACGATGTAGCCAACGATCGAGCAGAACGGTCTAGAAGACACTTATTCACTCTTGCCTTGAAGAGACCCAAGTTGTAGTGATCAGGAAAGACAGACGACCTTTCAAAACCTATCGTCACTGCGTTTAATGAAAAAATCCTGTCTAGCATCTTCAAAGCGGTGTGAACGACCTTTTCTATCACATATAGTCTGTCGTTCCTAATTTAAATAAACATACAATTTCTCCCCTTTCTTACTTTTTAAACCTTCCAACAACTAGCCATTACCACTTTTTCCAATCCTACAGGACGGTGTCAGTTTTTGCCGCCGCTAAGACACTTAATTACACAAGCTATGAATAATTCAAATGGTCGAGCTGCAGAACGGTCACAGAAGGCTGCCACTAGCGGTCACCACAGTCGCTGCAAGATTTCAAATTATATCTTTTATTACTACCTACTTGGTGAGATCGGAGATAAGATTCTCTTCGGGTTGTTAATAATTGAGGTGACCGCGGTTGACGGAAAAAATATCGTAACTACATTTTCAGAAGAGTACGCAAAAGTACGCTCGGCGACATTTTGTAGGAAAACAAATCGAGTTCTCCCGAAATAACACAAATGTGTTGTTTTTCTGCTTAACAAGCAGATGGCCCACCTGATGTTAAGTGGTAACCATCACCTATAACAAAGCATTGCCTCGTAAGTCACGCACGTTAGGAACGTGCCCTATGATGCACTGCCCTGCGTCCATCAACTTGAGGCATAGATATTAAACCTCATGTGCCTGTAATTACACCGGCAACCACACTCTGATGATGATGATGTTATTGCTAAAAAGCTATGAAATGCGCGCTCGGAATTCCGTTTTCTTTAATACCTTGCGTTTTGGTTATTGAATGTATTGCCCGTAATGTACCTAAACTTATGCGAAAACTGGTTTTGGTTTATATAGGGGCACGTGCGCTATTATATTCTTTTACTTTTCTTTGCATGCATTATTTTACGTTGACATAATTTTGTGAAAAATTTATTAAAATTATTAAACCACTTTTTCACTTCTATGTCATTCTTGTATGCCAATCCAGCTTAGAAAATATATTAATTCCAAGTTATATTTGAATGGAACTTGTGGTTAGAGCTCGGAAAAAAAATGTTCCTCAATAGATATTCAGTAGGTGCCGGTCTAAGGTCTAAGGGTCAATGGCACATCCATAATATTCACATTTCTCAGTACCTACTTTTTAGTCTAATGACATTTTAGTATTTGCTTAAAAAAACAAAAGGCGGCTAAACATAAAGTTGATTCATTTTGAAATAAGATTCATGAATTCCGAAAATATTATTTACGACGTTTTGTCCCAAGGGCGTCTCACAAGTTGACTGCTAGTCGCGTTTGGGCAAAATTTTTGACATTCCGTCACCGCCCTCAAAAGCCTTCGTTGTAGTTGGTTCACATGGAGGCAAAAAATTAACTACACTTTTTTTTCATAGTTATATATATTTTTTAATATACCCTTTTTTTTTAGTTCAGACGTCATTCTGCTGCCTTCTGCATTGTATGTTAGGGATTTGATCCACATCTAGGGATTTTTTAAGAGTAGTAGAGCTCTTTGTGAAGGGTTCGTCCGGGGAAGTACTACCACCACGCCTTTTTCTGCCGCCAAGCAGCGTTGCTGTGTTTCGGTTTGAAGAGTGTGGTTGCCGGTGTAATTACAGGCACATGAGGCTTAATATCTGTATGCCTCAAGTTGATGGACGCAGGGCAGTGCATCGTAGGGCACGTTCCTATTGTGCGTCACTTACGAGGCAATGCTTTGTTATAGGTGATGGTACCTCTTAACATCAGGTGGGCCATCTGCTTGTTTCATCAACTAGTTGTATTAAAAAAAAACCTAGTATAAATACTAGTTGTTATTTTCCTTTTAACAAAAAATCAGTAAGATTTATCAACCACCTAGTTTCCTACAAGCTTTGCTTAGTTCGGGGCTACGAAAAATTTCCACCAATATTAATTAAGTTCGTTATCAAAAATCACGAATTGTCATTTTTACGTGCTGTAAGTGCCTCTACAATTCTACATACACAACTATACATTTTAGTAATTACGTATTTTACACTTTCTTATTCTGTCACCTTTCACCATGTAACTGGGTTCCATCCTAAGTCATGTCCCCTCGGCTATGACCACACATTTGCATAATAACACCACACACATTTCGGTCGTCGCCGTAGGGTGAACAGACCAATTTTGGGACAAGCTATTTCCTTTCTTGCACTGTATTATTTTAATTTTAGGAATTTATTTGATTTATCTATTAAGTACCTAAATTAATTATAAGGTACAAAGTCAAGAGGTTCAATAATATCACAAAGATTACTTTGACAAAGTAATCTAAACTTTAAATCAAGATGTATTAAACTGAAAATATTTTCATCCTTTGCATGGCCATAAGTTCTGACGTGTTACATGAAAACTTAGTAGGTACGTTCCTGGATTTTTAATATTCTAATTTAAGATTCACGGAAAATGAATTAATTTCAGCAAATTGTTCTGCATGCACCGATAGTTCCAGCAATCACTTTCGTCACAACAGGAAGACGATCCAATTAAGATGCATTAATTTACGCACTCCAGTAAATTGTCGGCGCGAGCACTGTGAAGTAATAAAAAAAAACTGATACTCCGTTACACACATATCAGTGTAGCCATCAAGCAACGACAGCTTTTGCAACTTGTGTAGCAACTTCCAGCAACCGTGACGGCTGACACAGCCGTACAACGATGTATTTACCCTATTCTAAATTCGAATTCGTTCTTATTTCAAATTGTATAAAGTCGAGTTTGAATTTCGAGCTGTTTGTATGCGGCCAGTATTGTCCGCACCATAGACTGTAGAAGAAAAAGCAGACAAAGATAATGACGCAGATGCAATTTGCGAAGCAGAGAGTACATACCTATGTAGTTGTGTACTTTGATAGATGATATTGCGCTGTAAACTTTCCAGTTTTTTTGCTATGCTATATTATTTGATAAGGACAAAAACTGTCGCATTCATTTTATTCAAAAAGTTACACGTCACGCTCATTATTTTCTCAAGCTATTTCTGTATTCTGTGTACTTATAAATTCTTTGCACGAATAAATATTCAACATTAAATAAAAGTCTATCTAGCATTTTAATAGCATTTTTTTTTTCAAAACATTCATCACCCTATGTCATCGAACCTAAAGTACGTACGCAAGAACAACAGACATGGTTTCGTCGTCAGATGCTATCGTTCTTTTGTCTTTTATTTATTTAAATTGGAAACAATGCTCAACTCGTCTTTTGTTTGGCCGAAGACGCCTATTGTTGCAGTCACTTACCGGAAAATTACAGAGATTCCTTATTTACCTACTACATACTTACTTCGTACGTTATATAGTACGTAGTAACTACGGGTATGTGTATTGTGTGGCCGAGATTGTAGTGAGCCTATTGGCTAGTCGTCAATTAGGCGACGGACTCATAAAGTGTGACAATGTCGCAAGTGTCGGGTTACGATACCTCATTCGCGATTTGAACACGAGGCGATACCACTCCTACCTCACGCTAGTGTACGAAATAAACGTAGTAAAATAAGTAGTTTACTTTTTATAAACATGATTTTTGCATACTCAAGGGCTTATCCACGGAGATGCATTCTAAAAAAATGTCTTTTGAAAAACATCATAAACTCGTTGAATGTATGAATTATCATTTTACCGTCTAAACATACTCCGCACTCGTTCCTCAAATCAGCTGAGTGGTATTATTATATATTAAGTTAAGTAGTTCAGTTGTTTACGAGTAAGTGGACTTTTAAATACAAACCACTTATTAAAAAAAAAAAAAGAGCTTTTAATTTATTTGATGCTCTAGAACAGTACACACCATGGTCAGAAAAACGTTCATTTATAAAAACAATGATTACAACGTTATATACGTTGTTATCATTGTTTTTAGTTACATAACATATTTGAAATTTGCATACACTTATGTACTTCGCGTGTCCTCGAAAACTATACAGGCGTTAGATCCTTCGATCATGTTATTTTGGGAATAAAGCGAAAGTTATATTCGTAGAGTAAAAAAATAACAGAGCCACGTAACCACCCGATTTTAGCAACGAGTAATTTAGCCGTAATAAAGTGACAGTTAGATTTTACAACTCTTTTCATTAGCTAATAGAGAAGAGGCATTTCAACAATTTGATTTCCCCGACTCAAAATATCTTTTGAGTACAACAAATTAACAGATTAACTGGATAAAACGCAATTTTGACTGGTCTGTCAAGTTTTACTTTCTAGTTAATCGGCAGATCTTGAGCTAATTGGCGTTACTATGATATGTGGATTGCACAACGCGGTTTCTAAAAATTAGACAAAAACGTCGACAATTGTGAAACCGTGTCCGTGGTCAAAATTATTTTCTGTTTGTGAAAATGTGCAATCTTAAACAAATAAATAAATATTGGAGGTTTTCCACACTGCACTATCTAGTCCAAAACTAAGCCAAAGCTTGTAATATGGGAACCAGATAGCTGATACATTGTATCCTTTTTTTTGTAAATATATACAATATTATTTAACACCCGAACAGAGAAAAAACATCTATGTTCATCACACAAATGTTTGTTCTCGGTGGGGATCGTACCCACGGCCTACGGCACAGAAGGCAGAGCTACTACCAACTGAGCCGTGAAGGCTGTCATTCATCATCTTTCTTTTTTAGGTTCTTTAGACAAATCTAGCTTCAAACCAACCAATTATGCTATGGGAACCAGATCACTGATATACATAATATACTTTATTTTAAATAATATAATATATTATAACATCCAGACGCAGAGAACAAACACCTATGTTAATTTTGGTTTATAACAATTCATTTCCGAAAATTGTATTGTATAATTTTATTTGCATGCTAGATTATGTAATGTGCTGACCATTTTTACCTGAAGAACCAATTGTAACCACCACATTGTTGCAAATAAATAAATACACACAAATGTTTGTTCTCAGTGGGGATCGAACCCACGACATACAGCGCAGAAGACAGAGCTGTAAAGGCTATCTTACTTCTAGTTTTTTTTTTTTGAGGGTACTATATACCCGACCTCACCCTTCATTATTGTATTAGAATTTTAGGGTTAAGCTCGCCTTTGGACATATTTCAAGTTTAAGTTTACAATTTCATTTCACTGTGTATAATAAAGCATAAGATAAGATGAAAATTATTTATTGCACATAAATAAAGTACATAGGCGAACTTAATGCTAATAAGCATTTACTTCCAGTTAACCTTTGTGTTATGTGGAGTGGGTGGTAGTTTGAGACAATAGAGGAGACAAACAGCTAAAACATAAAAAAAACCTACTACAATACATACATACAAAATAAAGAGATACATAGGGGAAGCTTAAAGGATTAAGTAACCTATTGCGTGACCAGGCTGCTAGTGATTTTTCTATTAAGGCGAAGACAAGAGCTAATGTGACTCTCGCTCGCACGTTTCGACATGTTGAAAGATATAAAATCACTAAACTCATTTTAGAAAAATCGCAATTAACCATTTTGTGTGCAATCACATTGCACACAGTTTAGTAAAAATTTCATTTTGATCGATACATGTTTTCCTACTCAAAAGTTTGCTTTACTAGTTTTCGAACATAAGCAAACTTTTAAGTAGGAAAACTTGTATCGATCAAAATTAAATTTTTACTAAACTGTGTGCAATGTGATTTCACACAAAATGGTTGATTGCGATTTTTCGAAAATGAGTTTAGTGATTTTATATCTTTCAACATGTCGAAAAGTGCGAGCGAGAAGTTGTTTGATAGTTGTCAGCCCCTTAAATGTTATAATAATTAAAAGATTCCAATGCTTGAATCGGCCTAGTTAGACAACGTTGGCTAATAAAATGCTTTAGATACGCACTATTATAACCATCAGTATCGAATAAAACGCTATCTAATTGCGAGCGATTTGAGTCCTATTTTTTGTCGTATCTCGTCACATTTCGGTCAGTTATCATTTTTAAAGACACATTTCTGCCATTTTAATTTTCTTAAAGTCATTTTTGGCTATTCAAACCATTCATCGCCAATTGTTTAAGTAGATTTTATAGTCAAGACATTGCATTTTACGAGTATATCTACGGAGTAAGCGATGACCTAGCATACATTTACTAAGGCCAATAGATAAATAAACGTGAAAACATACTCATGGTCAAAATCATGCTTGGGTGACCATTTTTATAAATGCAAAGGTTCTATTATTAAAAAAGAACTTCGTCTCTCCATTTATGGCTCCTGTCTGTCATTCGACAGACAATCTTGCCAGTGTCAAGTCAAAGTATTGAATAAATACTTTTTTGTCAAGTCAGTCCATTGTCAAGTCGGCCGTCATTTGTTTTGAAAAAAATGGTGGCGGTTTTCTTCAAAACATTAGAAACATTAGTAGTTTTTAAACTCTCGCGATCATAACACATATTTAAAAGTATTACACGGGTATTTATCGCGTTTACCTTTATTATTTTCCCGACGTTTCGGCTATGTTGCAATAACGTCGGGAAAATAATAAAGGTAAACGCGATAAATACCCGTGTAATACTTTTAAATATTAGAAACATTTTCAGTCAAATCAGGATATCACCTAATACACTTTCATTTCAAATTCTTACACTTTGTGCTAAGACCTCAAGTAATGTTGGTTAAAATGCCACCGAAATTACACAACACAACTCAAAATAACACAAGAAAAACAATTAAAATGAAAAAGCTATGTTGCTTCCCAAAATGCCAGAAAACGAATCCATTAAAAAAGAACATAATATTCCATATAAAAATATCTGACTTTCGAATCAGTCAAAGTCTACATTCATCCATTCTACGGATAACAGAAAAACTAAGATAGTAGAAAAATCATGAAGCGAGCCCTAATATGCACTGCCCGCATATTAGGGCACGCTTAAATCTTGCGAGGCAATGCTCTGCTCTACTGTCTCAAAGAGCTGGTAGTGCTCTTTGAGAGCACTAGCCCACTCCAGTTATCACAAGGTTAACTGGAAGAAAATGATAATTAGCATTATGTTCGCCTATGTACTTTATTTATGTGCAAAAAAGAATTTTCTTATCATACCTGTGATGATGATTACCACTTTTTTTTTATTTTTTTATAACCTTGTTTTTGTCTATTAGTTTGTCGCTCTATATTAGAGTGTCTAGTTAGATTATTAACTTCGATTTTTGAAAAAAAAACATTATGTGTGTTAAATAAAAAATCATTCATTCATTCATTTCATTCATTCATATGTTACAGCACGCCGGATAGTGGCGCATATCGCGTCAACATACAAAACCCACTGGAAAATGGAATATGAAATCTTCTTCTTTTCTCCGTTTATGGCTCCTGTCTGTCACTTGACAGACAATCTTGCCAGTGTCAAGTGAATTGTAAAAAATACTTTATACTCAAATCAGTCCATAGCCAAGTCGGTCGTCATTTGTTTTGAAGAAAATGGTGGCAGTTTTCTTCAAAACGATCGAAACATTTTCGGTCAAATCAGGATATCACAGTATACACTTTCATTACAAATGCTTACACTTTGCGCTAAGATCTCAAGTAATGTTGGTTAAAATGCCACTGAAATTACACAACGCAACTCAAAATAGCACTAGAAAAACAATTAAAATGAAACAGCTATGTTGCTTCCCAAAATTTCAGAAAACGAATCATACGAAATCTGAAAAACAAAAGCCCAAGTTGTCAAAAGTCGAAGACACAATCAGATGTCAAACAAAAATATATTTTGTACGTTCTACCTCTACAACGCAGATAAAATTCGACAAGTTTTCTTCCATTCGACACTTTATTACATTTACCTAATTCTTTACCTCTATTCGTTCACTTACAAGTAATAAAATGCTATGTTTTGCTCGAAGCCGACAAACCTTCACTATGTTTTTACATAAACCAATTTGTACGATGCAATAAAAGTTCAAATGTTAAAAGCGATACTTTATAGGCATACCTACATACATACATACATTATACTTGTCCGATGACGGAACCTGTTGAAGCAATTTCAATTAATGGATTTGTCATCGCTATTAATTTTATGGGAATTAATATGCGAGCGGCGAACGCAAAGAGGCTTTTTAGAGTTCTGTGGGGAGGATAGAACATCGTATGTGTATTAAAAAGAAAGCTCAAATATATACACCTATTTGAAATAAGCTGTTGCTGCAAAGACCTCAATAAATATTTGAGCATACAACTTAATTTGCAAATAAATGACACGATGAATGATGAAATGAACGGCAGAGATTTTTTTTTTTTTGTGTCGTGGTAAGTATCTACGTAACTAAATGCCTAGGGTACATGCATATTATACTATACCCACTTGGGGGTCTCATAGTAATTCATTATTAGGAGGAGATTAGGTACTATTTTTTTTTTGACTACGAATAAATGAAAGACCTCATATCGAACTAATGACTCATCGAAATATTTGATGACACAGCTTAATCTGCAATGTATAACTTTTTGTAATTTAAAACTGAAACATCCCCAGACACGGTAGATATCCCCTCAGATCTCTTAGTACCAAGTACTAACTCCAGATTCTTTTTGAGGATGTCTAATAGGGGTAGTCAGAGGTACGTCCAAACATTAAATTTGGCACATACCCACATTTTGCAGTAGTTGGTATTCCATACGTGACAGGTTGCAAGCCCATCGCCGCTGTTAGAGTACTAACTGGTTTCCTCACGATGTTTTCCTTCACCGTTTAAGAGCACTGGCATTGCGCACATAAATTTTTCGATAGGAAAAATCCATTGGTGCACGACCGGATTCGAACCTGCGACCTTACGATCGGAAGGCGGGGTCACTCCCACTAGACCACCAGTGCTCTGGTGGTCTTTTTGTAATTTGAATGAATTTATTTTTACCTTAATTAAGATTATGGTTGAAACCTCAAATTTTCCATATAAACGGTACAGAACCCTCAGTTTTCGAATACATCCAGCAATTGACGTGTTTTCCAAATAAATTGACATAAAATGGAGTCCGGGGCTCTTCGAGCGGTGACTGTGAATTGATTGACAAATTGCGTGACTAATCCGGAATAGGTGGATTTCTTTTGAGTGTTGTGCGTTTGGTGTAGTCTGCGTTGGGCCATGAAAGAAGCCGAAGCAATTAGCAATCGAAAGCTTGCTTCAATTTAAAAGCTGGCAATGTCATTGTTGAAAAAAGCTGAGAATCACTGGGCTAAGAGACCGATACATATACATATATGCAATAAATAGTATTATACTTAGTATAAAATAATTCAGCCTCTACTTTAGACATGTCTAACACACTTTACAGATATACTGACAGAAATATTTTAATCTGGCGGATAGCGTTACTCGCAGCGCCAGCGCAGACAAATTAGCGACAGAAGTTGTGACGGGTATCAACATTCCTTTGGCGTTCATGATAACAGTGCACCCTTCTTTATCAAGTGTGTACATTTTAGCATTTTTAATTAGAATCAAACATGCTAAAATAATGTGATTTTATGCAATTATTGTTCTTAGTCTCTAATAGCTGTCGTTTTTTAAGCTATATTTTAAGCATTTTCATATTCTGCTTGGGTATTTCTGCTGATTGAGCTAAAATATAATTTGAAGGTAATCCTTCAGGGAGTGTATATTGCCTAAGTTTTAAATTATCTCAAGTGTTCTTTTCCATTTCTCTGTTTTAAAAAACGCGCATTTCAGTGCCTCTATCCAGAGTTGTAAAGTTTTAGTTAACGCTAGAAGTTCTCACGACAGATCGGTCCGATTATCGAATCGTGTTCATTATAAGTCAATCCGCTTTATTGGAGCCGACTTTGATCGGTTATGTCAATTTCTTTATATCGATTACTCGAGTCCGACTGATTTCCTTTTGTATAGGTATTTTGATTTATGGTTGTTCAAAGTTTTTACATTGCAGTTAAATCTAGCTCTCAAATCATTGTTTAAAAACTGAAGTTGCAAATCACGCTGCGCTACCAAACGTCGATTCAATGCAAGAAGTAACAGCAATGACATTGACATACCAACTTCAAACACGACGCTACCAAAATCTTTAATATTTAATTACACAATCAACTTTGAACGTGATTCTGTGGACGCCTCTGGCTTACAAGGCAGTCTTTTGTACTATCGTCATCTACTGTCAGACCTGTGTTTTTCTCGATAACCTTACCATACATCACTGTATTCGAAACTCCGATAGATCAATCACATACCCCTCATCAGCCTCCCGAGACTCCGGCCGCGGGGGGAGGGGTAGTCCTAGACACAACAGACGTAGACCACCATTACCGAAGACCAGTAATCACTCGTAATCATACATCGAATGGTTATTCGTCGTGACGCGTTTTTTGTCGAGTTATTTTGTAATGCTTTTTTTGTTCTTTTTATCAATGGATTTCTGATTCAATGTCAGAGATCGTCGTACGTTCGATTGACATCAAATTATATGTGATTATGTCTGGATGTAATAAAACACGTATAGGTAACGAGATAAAAAGGCCCGAGTGATGGCGGTATCCTGGTTCAATAGTCCATGCCTATTTGTACTTGTGCCGTAGTTAGCTATCATTATCAAATAGTCAACAGGGACTATTACTGCTGAGTATAATGTCTACGTGATGTTGGGATGAGGCCTGAATTATCAACCTGTGGTCTTCGAATTATTTGTCCGATATATGTATTTTTCCTGTTTACACTATACAATATTTTACACCGTAATAAAATTTATTATATTGGTCAATGTGAATTAAATGTTTTAGAAGGAGAGGCAGGCCAAAGAAAAGATGGTTGGATTGTGTGAAAGATGACATGAGTAAGAAAAGTGAGCACTGCGATGACGAATGATAGAGGAGAGTGGAAGAAGGAAACCTGAACCGACCCCACTTAGAGTGGAATAAGGGCAGAAGATGATGGTCAATGTGACTTAAAAAAAGGTTTGATTTTGATTTTGGTGATATTTTATGTTAATGATAATAATATTTGTTTTTTTTTATTACGTAGGTTGTACTTTAGAGGTGCCACACAATTTTATGTAATTTTTAAAAATCCACAATATCAAAAAATATGTACACAGATGAAGTTTCGGTTCATTGTTCCCTTCAGCAAAAGTTTTGTTTTATGTTAATGAGATGTTTTATGTAAGTGTATTTGAGGATGGTATTTTTTTACATTAAAGATATTATGGAGGTTAAGACGACGATAGAACCACTGATAGAGTTCCCAAGTCGGTGCATGTACGCGGCAGAAGTGAACATCTTCACTACTCTCTCTCTATTGTCGTGTCACTAGTTTCTTTCGAAATTTTCGTGTGGTGAAAGGATTTTAAGTGCGCCTCAAGAGGCTCCTTTCATCCATTCAACACATGTTATAGAATTTTTTAGGTTCTACGACATGGCGGTTTCCTCACGATGTCCTTCACCGTTTGAGAGTACTGGCATTGTGCACATACATTTTTGAACAGAAAAATTCATTGGTACACGACCGGTTTCAAACCTAAGGACCGCTACCAATAGACCACCGGTGCTCTCAACTACTACTGATGATACTAAATATGAAGACTGCATCGTGACTAACCTTTAAACATCGATTATTGATTAAAACCAGCTGCGAACCCGTATTGAAATCCTATTCACAGCTAAATCCACATTCTTCATGAATAGGCAATTGTAATAAACATGCGCGCCACAAGCGAGGGGTAATCTTGACTAGAACAATCGCTATTGTGGCTGCAGCCAGAGGCTAAACTGTCACAAGTACACTACAGTACTTGAATATCCAGAATTGAATTGCGACATGGGCTTCTTAGGGTAGGCTGGACCAAACTAGTATAAACCTAACTTTTTTTATACGATTGAACAAGCATTGCCTTGGAAATCACGCACGAAACGTGCCCTACGGCACTGCCGTGGTTAGGGCACTTGTATTAACTTAAGGCATGCAGATGATAAGGCAGCTGCTTGATGGCAGAAATAGACATCGCGGTGGTTCTTCTCCAGACGAGCCCTTCACTACTACTATAAAAAAGAGAGCTCTACGACTATACAAAAGGCTTTTTTAGAAATAAACAAAACACCATATGATCACGCCGCACTAATATCATTTTCAAAAAAAAAAATCCACATGTGTGTTCCGTAAACAAAGTGAATGAAATAAATTAAAATTTCAAATTGAAATTGTATGTTTTGAAGTGGCACATTCTTTCATGGATCGAAATTGATGAGAAACTGAGATAATAATAAGAACTTTATTGAGGACAGAATGGAAAAAGGTAATAAACGTAAAAGTACATTGGGTTTGTACAATCGGCGGTCTTATCGCAAGTAGCGATCTCTTCCAGACAACCGTTATTTTAATCAAAACTTAGGACTAATGTTTTGCATCATTGACTGCGAAGTTGAGCTGATTTGGTATCCACAGTCCCCCGTACTAGTTAAAAACTGTGTTTCAGAAGACGGTTTCTCCCAAAATCGTCCCAAGCATCGCTGACGAGACAAAATCTAGTACATGGATTCGGATTTGGGGCTTATAGATACATACATACATAAAATCACGCCTGTTTCCCATAGGGGTAGGCAGAGACCACGGATTTCCACTTGCTACGGTCCTTACATACCTCTTTCGCTTCATACGCTCTCATAACATTCTTCATACATTCTCGTCGGTTTAGGGTACTCTTGACCTGGCCCTTCTCTAGAACGTCTGCTATCTGATCGAGATACGTCCGCTGAGGTCTTCCCCTTATAGATATTCATTAATAAAAAGTCAGTGGTTAATTAAGTTATACAGTATCTGCTACACCATGACCCAAGATAATATAATTGACAACTTATTAGGTGGCAATCGGCAAATAACAAAAACAATAAATAAGCAAGAAGCGAAAACCTCTCACGTAGGAGCAAACGTCGTTTGGCCGGTGGCGGTTCCGTTTGTTCTTCATTGATTGAACCTTCACTAAAGCCACAGTAAGGGTGCGTTCTCATCATCAAACTGAAACTGAAATGCTTCACGACTTTAATCCCCAGGCACGGTAGATATCCCCTCAGATCTCTTAGTTCCAAGTACTAACTCCAGATTCTTTTGAGGATGTCTATGGGGGGTAGGCAGAGGTACGTCCAAACATTAAATTTGGCACATACCCACATTTTGCAGTAGTTGGTATTCCATACGTGACAGGTTGCAAGCCTATCGCCGCTGTTAGAGTTCTAACTGGTTTCCTCACGATGTTTCCCTTCACCGTTTAAGAGCACTGGCTTTGCGCACATAAATTTTTCGATAGGAAAGATCCATTGGTGCACGACCGGATTCGAACCTGCGACCTTACGATCGGAGGGTGGGGTCACTCCCACTAGACCACCGGTTCTCATTATCAACATCAAGTTAAATAGTGCGAGTTTGAATTAAGCAAATATTTGTATTATCTTCAAAAAAATAGAAATTACAAACTTGATAACTCATTTATTAAATTTGGATCAGTTGGGCTATCTCTAGACCATTCGCAACGGTCAGCCGATAGCTTAACTATTTCATGTGTATTTTGCACGTTTGGTAAATATTCGTTTTTATTGTAGTTTTCTTTGTAAATAAAGTTTAATAATATAATAATACAATTTAAACATATTACAAATTAAAATATAGACGCAGACAATTTTTATAAATCTATGTGGACAATTTAAATTATCGTTCATTAAAATTCGATTACATTAAGCTTAGTCCATACTAAGAAATCTCTGATGCAGGAAATAAACCCACACCTCCCATATTAAATCCATGAATTTTTTATCCATGTTTTTTTAGATGTTTCTTATTTGCCATAACTATATTCTACTGATTTAATTACAATTACAATAGATAGTTAAGTAAACTTGCTTCTTGTTGTGACTCATTTTTTTTCGAAACAGTTTGGTGAAAGGATTTTAAGTACGCCTCAATAGGCTCCTTTTGAGCACTTGACACATGTCTTAGAACTTTTTAGGTTCATTGACATGCCTGTTTCCTCACGAATAAAGATCTTGTATCTTATTTTCTTTCGCCGTTTGAGAGAACTAGCTGTGCATATAAAAATGTTAAATTCCATCTTCATAGAGTTTTCCTCACTATGAAGATGTCTTTACCTTACTAAGTGTGTTATCGGAGAAGGGACGAAAACTTCTTGAGGGACTTTCCAAGGAAGTAAGGGTGGAAGGGGTGGAGGTGGGTGGGGGAATTAGAGGCGCTTCATTGGAACGCAATTAAAAGACGGACTTGCAGGAAGTGATACGGAATTCGGGGACTTAGCGGACTTTTAGTAGGGACAGTTGTGTTCGGTCCATTACGCTCTGCCATTAAGGAAAGTCATGAGTAAGTTTATCGGTCAATGATGGAGCAAATTTTGAAATAAATAAGAAAAATATTGGCAGTCTTTACACAGCGCCACTGCTTGGTTTGGGGATTAGATTGCGTTGTGTGAAAATAAGGTGTAAGAAAAAAAAAAATTATTCTGTAGCCAAATAGCTTACAAAAGAGTAGTAGAGCTTTTTGTGAAGGGCTCGCCCAGGGAAGTACTAACATCATGCCTATTTCTACCGCCAAGCAGCGCTACTGTATTTCAGTGTGAAGGATGTGGATGCCGGGGAAACAGACACATGTGTCTTAACATCTGTATGCCTCAAGTTGATGGACGCAGGGCAGAGCATCGTAGAGCACGTTCCTATCGTGCGTAACTTGCCAAGCAATACTTAGTCATTGGTGATGGTTATCACTTAACATCAGGTGGGCCATTTGCTTTCACGTCGTGGGACAACTTACCAAGACTGCCACGGTTACAGGTTACAGGTTTACGGCCGGGAACCACAGCACCAGAAGCGTTTTTGATGCGTTGCGTATGTACCTTGAAAAACTCTTTATATAATACAAGCTAGTGCCCGCGACTTATTTCACAATATATTATGTGCAATAGTAGCCTATATGTTATTCAGATGTATAAGCTATATTATTGTAAAGTTTCATTAGAATCCATTCAGTAGTTTTTACGTGAAAGAGTAACAAACATCCATCCATCCATACTTACAAACTTTCGCATTTATATTATTAGAAGGATTCTTTTTGTAATTTAAAACCATTGAACTGGTTCACCACTTCAAGGCGATGCGACAGTGCAACAATGCCGCCTAATAACGTATTCAAACAACATAATCTTGTGGAGAGGGCGTAATGATAGCAATCTGCGGGCAATAAATCCTTAATGGCCTATCGGTTGTCCACCGCACTTGTGGGTGATACAGTACTCCGGTTGTTATGATGGCTGTCGAGAAAAGAAAATAAACTTAACTTTACCGGTTGAGCGCCTTCCGCGCTCGCCATTGTTCGGTGGCGCTGTAAGAATCGTTAGACGATCAACAGCCTTAAGTCAATTCGAAAAAAAAAGGAACAAAAAATCTTGAGTTGGTACTTGGTACAAATTAAGAGAAAATGTACGTATAATCGATCAAAGTCATAAGGAAAATGCATCAGTCTTTAGATCACCTAGTTTCAGTTAAATTATAATGCCCACGTCTTAAAGTGTTAGATTCTTGAATATATTTTTTTATCTGCAGCATTCAATTAAAAAGGAAAAAATTAGACTGCAACTACAAAAAAAAAAAAAATTGGTAACTGCATTATGGCCGTCGTAAAAACGTTTCCAAATCGTTCCTCTGAATAAGCCCAGACAGCGTAGGCTGCCTCTAGGCTCTGTTGCCGATACGCGACTAAACTTTCACCATGTGTCCACCGCTTAGAAACCTTCCGATTTGATCTGGACTTATCATGAAGTTTCAAAGGTAATTGATAAACTTATCCATAGACATAGACATAGACATAGACAGACATTTATTTGCTACTTTAACACACACATTACAAATTATTAAAAAAAACTAAAAAAAGAAACATTTTAAAAATACATAATGATTGAATGAGATGAAAATAAATATAGTTGTAACAAAAATAAATGGACAGATAACAAATGGAGTGAATTAACAAAACTAAATTAACTTAAAGATATGTGTGCTACTGCAGCAAATCGGTTCCAGCTCAGCATTATACTTCACCGCCCTTGGCGGCTCAGCGCTGTTATTCTGCCGGTACCCTTGATCAGAGCCATTTGACCCTGTGAGGACATTATTAATAAAAGGAAGAATATTAAAAGATGTGAATGTTTTTAAATAAAAATAAGAAGGTATAAAAGAAAATTGGAAATAATGTAGATATTTCTTTGGTTTCTCCCGTCCAGTTTTACTTATAACCACTGCCGTACGAGTGTTTTATTGATATTTATGCTCTTTTAAACTCATTGGTGCACGACTGGTTTCGAACCCACAACTTTAGGATCGGAAGGCAGGGCCGCTACCACTAGACCACCGGTGCTCTAACTTTAATTTATTTTTAATTACAAGGACTTATCTTCTTAAAATAAATTATATAATGGTAACAATCAAGCTCACGATTAGTTAAAGAATGATTGATAATAAAGCTTATACAATTCAAAAATATGAGAGGGAAAAAACTAATACAACCCAAGCAAAAAAATGATGAATATTGGTTTAAACTGCAGAGAATTGTGTCAAGGATTTTTAAAGCTTGAGGATTTATGAACTAATCTGGCTCTGAAACTCCATCAAATCGGTTGAATACCATCTAGCCAGCTGATCGGGAATCGGACGTAACAAGGTTGCAGTGAGATTCCACAGAAATTCCGGACACTTCAGGGAACGGTTCCTGACACATTTCCGAATACCAACACCTCGAAGCTGTTGGTATTCGAAAATGTGCTAGAGTCAGTTGGAGCTAAAGTCTTCCATTACTGCGTTCAGTCAGTTCAGTATGCTAGCTGATCTCGCCCCGGTCAGTTATTAGCATGTCGTTTCTCTTCATTCATTTGCTCTTATTCTTCTTGTCGTCTCACTATTGTGGTTGCCGGTAAAATTACAGGCACATGAGGCTTAACATCTGTATGCCTCAAGTTGATAGACGCAGGGCAGTGGATAACACGTTCCTTATGTGCGTAACATAAGAGGCAATGCTTTGTTATAGGTGATGGTTACCACTTTACCTCAAGTAGGCGATCTGCTCGTACCATCAGCAAGTAGTAAAAAATAATCTGTTCTTAAATGTGAAAAGTATAAGATTTTAATTGAGAAAAATAAAAAAGGCGTAAGATAATTGCAAGTTACGTTTACGGTGCAGCAGAAAGCGTCTTTCTGTCTATCACAAGTCGTAATTACCCGTACCTTCCTCAGAGCAGCCGGAGAATTCTCTGTGTCACGCCATATGTCCCTGAAGTGGGGCTGGATTAAGGAAAATACCATGATAATAATTCTATCTCATGGGGGAATGAGATCTGCACTGACGTCCCGCAGTGGGGTATATTGTGCATTATCCTCCTAACCTCACCCCAGCCAGCCCAGCTCCTTAAAGTAGTGAAGCAGAACTTTGGGTTGGTGGCAGCAATGTTCTAGCATCCTCTAAGATGATGTGGATGCAGGGGAGCACGACTCGATCAGCTCCTGCAGCCCCGTTTTGGACCATGATTATTCTTTATTTCTTTTATCTTCTTCTTCTTAGAAATTTTGGACTCTTCGGGAAATGCTTCCTGACATATTTTCAAATACCAAAAGCTTTGACCAGAGTTCACTTGCAGCTAAAGTCTTTTATTACTGCCTTCAGTCAGCTAGATGATCTATCCTAGATGTTCTCGCCTCGGTCAGTCATTGGCATATCATTATTGTCTCATTCTTCTTGTCGTGTCACCGTGTCACCTGTAAAGAATAGAAATTCATGATCATGATCAAACTATTATAAACTTCACTTTAAAAAAAAAAGAATAACCTATTAAATCCCTGATAAACTACATATTGTAATGATTTCTCGAATTTAATAATTTATTTTGTATATATTAAGCTTGTTTTTTTAGATTAAAATTGAAGTAGCATAATTAGTTTTATATATTTCTGTCTTTTAGTCAGTCTATTGACTGCCAAGTCATAGCTTTGGTCGGATAGGTTGGTAGAGTTGTTAACGTTGGTAGGTTGTCGGACTGTAAAAAGTGATAGTGGAGAAGATGGTAAAAATGTGGCATTCTGGAAAGAAACTTGGTGGAGTAAACTTGACTAGCTAACATACTGTAATCTCTAACAAGTGCGAAGAATAAAAGTGAAATTTACCTGTTTTACAGGTGTTCTACTAATAAATAAGAAGTGTTAAAGTGTTCATCTGCTGCAGTTCATTTCAATATTTATTTACTATCCTTTCGGTTTTTTCAAAACACAAAGGTTAACTGGAACAGAATGCTCTCTAGCATTAAGTTCGCCTATGTACGATACATTTTGTTCTGTGCAATAAATAATTTTCTATCTATCTATATTTCACATTCTACACATCAAATTCCATCCAGTTGAGTACGTCAACACATTCCCAGAAAAACAATCATCTTACAAATGACGTCATCAACCACCTGAGACAAACAGACAAACAGCTTTAGCAGCAGTCTGTCATACCAGAGTCACGTACGTGGAAAATAGCCACGTGATTTATACAGTGATTTGTCACTCGCGATCCGGCCCTGTGTCATCCCCTTAATGGCTGAAGGACACGCGTCTCTCGTTTCTCGGCGTGGGTGGAGTGAGAAGTGGAAGAAAAACCAATGTTTTTGTTCACTTGTAAAATTAGGCTGTGTGTTGTTCTTAAGAAAACCGCAAAGATTTTATGTCATCCCAAAAGTTACATACCTATTGTTACCAATTTAAGAGACGTAGAGCTCTTTGTGCTGGGTTCGTCCGGGGAAGTACTAACACCACGCCTTTTTCTGCCGCCAAGCAGCGTTGCTGTGTTTCGGTTCGAAGAGTAACATCTGTATGCTTCAAGTTGATGGACGCAGGGCAGTGCATCGTAGGGCACGTTCCTGTCGTGCGTGACTTACGAAGCAATGCTTTTTTATAGGTGATGGCTACCACTTATCATCAGGTTGGCCATCTGCTAGATGTACTTACAAAAAAAAATTAAAATTTTAAAAGGTATTATTAGTTTATTTAATTTTATCCGAGTGGGATTCTATCATGCACCGTCGAATGCTAGTGTCACCTAGAAAATAACTCAAGCAAATCTCTTAAGAAAAAATCTAGATTCCTTAAGAATCCGGATTCAATAAAATTAATTCTTCAAGAAACAACGAATAGATGTGTACAGCCTAATACACTCGAGAGCAATGAATTCGGGTTATTGCATCTGTAACCTTAGTATTTAATTGGTAAAATAATTTATGAAGCTATATTAATTTAAATTAACGTTTGTTTTTAGTTACAAGATTGTTGGGAGGTCTGTTATGGGTAGGAAGACAAAGCACTGATAACCAGTGCTGCGTCATCGTCGCCTCGGCGGCAGAAAAGTAGCTGAATTAAGACTATTTTGGCTCACAAAATGCTGGTCGGCATCCATAAAATAGGATTCATATAGGAAAACTACATAGATTATTTATTTTTAATTTATTTTACCCTCGAAGTAAATCCCTACTTATCAACTTGCTACATGCTTCACAGTTATGTCTTTTTCTGATTGTAATGCAGTACCGTGATTTTGTATCAAATAAAAAAAAGTAACTCTATTCTATGAAGGGTAGGACGCCCTTCTAACTGATGGACATTGAGGATTGCAAGACGTTTTTGGTCGGAGGTAGCTCAGAATCGTTCGTCCTGGAAATGTAAAGGGGATGCTTACGTCATCATCATCATTAATGATGAGGACTGAATTAGTGATTCAGATTAATTGCTCGCGAGTGTAATAACTCGCTAACATTTAAATATTCGTGACGATCCTGCGCTATAACAAGTTAATAGCAATCGGCTTTTAGTAACAATAATATACACGCCTACCGCCATTAACAGTTATCTGTAGATCTTTCTCAGGGATGGGTTTAGCGTGAATACGTCCTTTCAAGGTTGTGCTTAATCGAGATGTAATGAGTCATGGTGCAGGCTTTCAAGAACTTGGAACGTGACTTATCTTTAGCACTCGTTTTAAGTTAGTAGGCTCTATTACTGCGTTTACATTTAGACATTCTCGTTGCCTTTCGCGTGGACGGAAATGTTGCCGTCCATAGGTCTGCGGCAGCGTCGCCGGCAATGTGTACTCACATGGAACGCGAGTGGACATGGAAGTGGCCTGTTTACATTCTCGTATTGCCCAAGTCCCTGCCGATGTCTCTGCACATTTCCACGAACATGAGCTGAGTGTAAATGGGGTATAATACAGGTTATGTAAATGGGGTATAAGTCACATTGCCGGCGACACTCCCGCGTACATATGGACGGCAACATTTCCGTCCACGCGAATGGCAGCGCGAATGTCTAAATGTAAACGCAGTATTAAAAGCGTCCCCTCTTATCTGTGGTTAAACGCAGTCTTACATAATAATTAGTACTAGAATTAGTTGGATATAATAAAATAGAAAAACGACATAAAGTCTGTTTGAAACCTATTGAGATTAAGTAATTACAATCGTATACTCTAGCCCTGATTATATGCAAGGGGAAATCAGTATTCCATTTTCCAAGCATCATATAATTTTAATCACCTTTCGACCACTTAAAGGGCAGTCGAGTGAAATGTAGAGAATAGAAGCCTAGGGCTGTTGCGCCCACGCCGCGATGTGCTTATACGTCTCCTGTCTGCGAGTGTACGGTGCGGTAAGGCTGTGTGGGGATGAGACGTTTTCACGTAAAATTATAAGCATAGAGATTTTGTAGCCTAGCATTTTTTTGTGGTAGTATAAAAAAGTGTAGGAAAGAAAGTGCTGATGGAACAAGCAGATGATGTCATGTGGTATCCATCAACTATAACAAAGCATTGCCTCGTAAGTCACGCGCGATAGGAACGTGCCCTGCGTCCATCAACTTGAGGCAAACAGATGTTAAGCCTCATGTGCCTGCAATTACACCGGCAACCCCACTCTTCACCGAAACACAGCAACGCTGCTTGGCGGCAGAAAAAGGCGTGGTGGTAGTACTTCCCCGGGCGAGCCCTTCACAAAGAGCTCTACTACTCTTCCTTTCCTTCTAGGCTTTGGTACGCGACCAAAGCCTAGAAGCAGGAAGAAGAAGGACACGCAGCAAACTTAGGAGCTGGTCACCTAGGTTTAAGACGTATCAAAATAATCCTTGTGATTTTACTGAATGACTTTGACTTATTAGAAAATCCCCATTGGTGTGCCAGCGGCCTTAGGCCCGCGAGCGGACCTTACGCGGATGCGGCCCAACCTAATAATTTCTTAATGTCATGCGCTGGCGCAAGAAATTATTGTTTTCTATAACAATAATGCCGCGATCAAAGTGCAGATTAGGCGGGGGCACTTACTGACATATTGCATTCAATTGTGCCTATAACTAGGTCACTATAGTTTTGCCATATTATAAATTAGAAGACATTTGTAAATTCTAGACAAGTTGACATAAAATACGATCGGCATAAATAAAACATTAACATTGTTCGTATTTATCTTAATTAGATTCATAAATAAGATAAAAAATACTTTATTTCTAAGAAGTTTAACACTATTTTTTAAAACCTTATCTTTTTTTTTACAAACTGTATTACAGACTTCACGGTTGCCAGACTACATGGTCATCATCATCATCAGCCTGAAAAAGTCCACTGCTGGACCCTGTTCCCCCCCTATATAGTTCCAGGAAGAACGTTTTCGAGTCCTCTCCATCCAGCGACTTCCTGCGTCCCTCACAATGACGTCAGTCAATCGGGTAGAAGGGCATATACTTAGTTGAAAGACTCAATAGCAAGTCTCTGGTCGAGTAGACCTGGCACCTAGATTCACCTAATTTAAGACGTTTCAAAGTGATCCTTGTGATTTTATTGAATACCTTTTGACTTTTTCACCGGCGTAGCCTCCCCTCCCCCCAAATCCCTCCACAAATCCCAAATCCCTTCAAGAAAAAGGGGCTTAAAATACTTGCACGTGGGTCAGTAGCCAAAATGTTATGACAACTGAAAATACGAGTGCAAATCTAGCCGTCAGTCACCGGCCTAACAAAATCACGAATATAATTATTCAACGGGTTACACTTGAGGTAGCAAATAGCTCCTATTATGATTCTGAAGTGCACATTATTCGGTGAGACGTGATAGTGCAGGATGCTTGGTGTTGTCACGTAAACAGGTCAGCCCTCTGATCCTATGTCACTCGATTCGGCTATAACACAAATTATAATTTTTTTAACTTAAGAGGCTGACAACTATCAAACAACTTCTCGCTCGCACGTTTCGACTTGTTGAAAGATATAATTTCACTAAACTCATTTTCGAAAAATCGCAATCAACCATTTTGTGTGCAATCACATTGCACACAGTTTAGTAAAAAAATCATTTTGATCGATACATGTTTTCGTACTCAAAAGTTTGCTTTATTCGTTTTCGTACAAAAGCAAACTTATAAATAAGAAAACATGTATCGATCAAAATGATTTTTTTACTAAACTGTGTGCAATGTGATTGCACACAAAATGGTTGATTGCGATTTTTCGAAAATGAGTTTAGTGATTTTATATCTTTTAACATGTCGAAACGTGCGAGCGAGAGTCACATTAGCTCTTGTCTAAGCCTTAAGTAGGTAGTAGCTCCTATGTACACACGGATACTCATCGCTTCTATGTCGTTGTAGTAAACGTCATTTTTCTTTAGCTTTGTGTAGTTTGATCTGTGTGTGTTTATTCATGCTGACGATGATGAGGTAGTAGCTCTGCTCGGTTAGTAGTAGCTAACTGTGCTGCAGGATGTGGGTTCGATTTCCACCTAGGAATGTATTTGTGTTTTGATTAACTTTCAACATAGATCTATAAAGTTTGCCAGTCATTTGGTTCCCAATGATAAAGTTTAGCTTAATTTGGGGCTAATTGACGCAAGTGTGAAAGAAATGTTGAGGATAAAGGTGACCATGACAATAAAAAAATTGGGAATCAAAGCCGTTTCTTTCTTGCCAGGTTCATTTAGCTTAGATTTACTTTTAGGGGGAAAAATAATATTTTTTCATTAAACGCGGGTCACTGACCGACCCCAGTCAATCGGCGTCCACTTCAAAGTAAAAATGATATTGGTTAAAAAAAGGAAATATTTTTAAAAACGTTTGTACTTTTTCCTTGATATATTTTTCCTTTCAATACACTCTTTATAGAAACTTATGAATCAAATTTGGCAAATCAGCCGCATCGTTTAGTCTAGAATTAGGTAAAAGATGATGCTGGTTTGTCAAGTTTTGCAATGTAGTTAGAAGCTAACGGCAATCAGTTTGACAAATAGAAGTAATTTCGACCAAGTCGCAATCATTGGGCTTTAAACCAAGATCGCCTACTTAAATAGGTGAACGTTCAAGCCACGATCCTGAATACGGCGAGGAATGGAATTATTCAATAGTTTTGCTCGGACTAACACACTATAAATTTAACACACACAAATAATCCTACTAATATTATAAACGCCAAAGTTTGTAAGCATGGATGGATGGATGGATGTTTGTTACTCTTTCACGTAAAAACTACTGAATGGATTTTAATGAAACTTTACATCAGAATAACACATTAGGATACAATTTAAAGATATTGTATGACTGCGCAGACGAAGTCGCGGGCACAGCATAGATTAACAAAGGATTAAAGGGTTAAATACATTTTTAACTGCGTAAAAAATGTACGCGTTTGACATATAAGGTTAGATTTAACGGCCTGTTAATCCTTTATTAGTAGCTAACAGAGCATGGTGAAATCAGCTCTTAGTTAGAAAAAGAGGGCCGGTGGTCTAGTGGTAGCGGCCCCGTCTTCCGATCCTGAAATCGTGGGATCGAAACCGGTCATGCACCAATTTTTCAATTCAAAAGTTTATACATATGATCATGCTTGTATACAAACTGTTTTCATCAAGATACTTTCTTCCATCGTTTAAGAGCACTTCTCTTCTCTTGTCGTGTCACTAGTTTCTTTTGAAACAGTGTGGTGAAAGGATTTTAAGTGCGCCTAAAGGCTTCTTTCGAGCACTTGACACAATGTGATAGAACTTTTTAGGTTCTACGACATGCCGGTTTCCTCACGATGTTTTCCTTCACCGTTTGAGAGCACTGCCATTGCGCACATATTTTTTTAAGAGAAAATTCCATTGATTCCCGACCGTGTTCGAACCCACGACCTTACCATCAGAAGGCGGGGTTACTCCAACTAGACCACCGATGCTCATTTGTGATATAGGCAAAATCTATGCACTTATAATGCACGTACATGTCCTAGCAGCATTAGCACGTACAACCGTGGCATTACTCAAGCAAAGTACCTCACATTATTGTATTTAACAATATCTAAATGCTGGCATTGTCTTCGCGATTGGACACGGGATCAGGCCTCAGGGTCTGAGCGTAGGTGGAACATAGAAGGGGTAGAACTAGGCAACAGGGCATGCCTTGTGCTGAGGACGATCAACTGAGGAATATTTTATTTTATTTTTTATTTCAGGCATAAAAAAATATACGTGTTCCAATACTTGTGTTTAAAACATCAGAGGGCTAAAATACCCATCAATATAAATAACTTTTATTAAGGAACCAACACTGAAAACGCAAAAAAAAACAGATGTTTCATACATTTTAGCCCGGTAGTTATTGAACTTTTGTATGAAACAGCTGTTTTTGTTTCGCGTTTACAGTGTTGGTTATTCATATTGATGGGTACTTTAGCCCCCTGAAGTTTTAAACACGAGTATTGGAACACCTTGTATATCTTCCGTTAGTCGCCCTTGTTCATTATTATTTTCGTGTATGACTATCGGCCGGTTTCTGAAAGCCAGATCAAAACTAATTGCATGTCAAGTCACTTGCTATCTCTATCTAATTCGATGTAAGAGCTGAAATGGCGAGTGACTTGACATCCGATTAGTTTTGATCCAGCTTTCAGAAACCGGCCTTTATTTATTCTGAATTTGCTTCTTCCGTTGATTGCATTCAGAACCTGTTAATTATTATTTTCTTATTGACTATGAAGACTTAATTTGACATAACTTATTATTATTATTATTTTTGAATGTTTAATTAGTAATAATGACCAGCTTTTCGAGGTTTCCGTCGCCCACTTATCCATCAACTAATATCATTTTATTTTTTTTCCAGCAGGCGTGTTCCGCAAACAGAATACCGCTTTTGTTTTGCCTAGATACCGTTATCTTGTTTCGTTGCATTATGGAGCTGGATAAATAATATAAATAAATAAATGTTAGTGGACTTTCCACACAGCACTATCTAGCCCCGAACTAACCCAAAACTAATATGGGATAGCTGATACAATACATAAATACTTTTTTTTTGTAAATACATACTTTTATTATATAATAACACCCAGACAGAGAACAAACATCTATGTTCTTCACACAAATGTTTGTTCTCGGTGGGGATCGAACCCACGGCCTATGGCGCAGAAGGCAGAGCTACCACCAACTGAGCTGTGAAGGCTGTTAATAAAGTTACGAAAATAAAATGTTTTTATAAAGTCCCAAATTCTTTCTTCACTAGAGAAAGTACACTCTGTACAGCTCATCTTTGCAACTCACCTAGTCACACTATACTAGGGCGGAAACGACGCCTAGGGCGGATCAAAACAGTCTCCTAGACCGATCATTTTGTTGAGATAACAATATAAGATTAATTTGAATGTAGGTACGTCCTAGACTATTGAGATAATATTGTAGTTGAAACTTGTTTGAAACAGGGGCTGTACTATGAAGTTTCATTCTCATTCAAATTTATGAATTGTTACAAAATAGACCGTATCACGATGGCAAAAGTGATATTAAATAAGTCAATTAGTCCTCGAAAGGAGCCTCTGAGACGGACATAAAATCTATTCACTACGCTGTTCTGAAAACAAACTAGTGACACGACCAGAAGAAGAAGTCAATTAGTCAAATGACAGCAATTCTCGGCCGACGAATATCCAACAAAGGGAAGAGTCTGTAGTAGACCTCTTTGTGTGTGGCTCCAGACGAGCCACACACAAAGAGGTCTACTTTATTAGAGAATTACTTCCATGCCTATTTTTGCCACCAATCGTTGCTGTGTTTTGCTTCAAAGGGTGTGATGGTATTTGACACATGTCATATTATATTAGTTTAGCCTTTTAGGTTCTACGACATGCCGGTTTCCTCACGATGTCTTCCTTCGCCATTCGAGAGTAAAATACGCCTGAAAATAAACATCCTTAGACGAATCGAAACCACTATTTTAGGACCCACTTCATCACGTTCCACTATTTGAATTCTTTGATATTTCCCCCAAACCTAATGCAATTACGAAGCACGTAGGACAACCAATAAAATTGCAAAAGAAAGGTCAGTCCACACTTGAGCCTTTAAGGGTCCACTCAGTATTCTTCTCACTCACCCTTGGCTCAAAGGGAAGGCAAACACTTGACGACCCAAAATAGTGAACGTATTGAGTCGCGAAATAAAATAAGGGTAGTGTGTAGAAAAATTCCACGTCTTCAGGATTTTTGTATGGAGTTGGAAAACTGTGATATAAAATCATTTTTGTGTGACAAGGTAAGTAAAGCCAAGTAAACAGGCCTATGATTAATACAAAGTCAGGATCAACTTTTTGCTCAAGCCTTTGTTTACGGGACGCTATTGTTTTTTTTTTTATTTTTATTGTTATTAGCTAAACGTTTGACTGCCAGCTCACCTGATGGTAAGCGAAGATGCAGTCTAAGGTGGAGCACGCTGGTGAGAAATGATTTTAGATGGAGTATGGTTGTGTCAAAAATATCGTATCTGCAACATCGTAAGATAACAATAGAATACGTTTTACGAGTCACTCCAAAACGTGTTGCCGTATACAAGCACTCAAAATTAAAGCACTGTAAAAACCTCATCTAACGATCACCCATCAACGTAGTAACCTCGCGAAACGTTGCATTGTTTAAAAAAGTATTTTTTTAATACAACTAATTGATGGAACAAGCAGATGGCCCACAAGATGTTAAGTGGTAACCATCACTTATATCACCCATCAACAAATATATTTATATTTTTATATTTTGTTATAACAAAGAATGGCCTCGTAAGTCACGCACGATAGAAACGTGCCCTACGATGCACTGTCCTGTGTCCATCAACTTGAGGCATGCAGACAGTTGCAACAGCTCCATACAATTTTACAATCAAGTGGACAATAGGGTGACCGCAGGTGCTCGGAACATCCGTGAACTTTTCAAATATTTGCTTTAGCGGCTTTCCCCTGGATTTGTCCGTCCGTTTTCCGCCCGAAACTATAAAACTCTGGTTTTGTTAGAATTAGCTGCCGTTTTATAACAGTAGAAAATTTTCTTTGTGTCTCTGATCTGACCTTATGAAATTATTAAAACAATGGAATAATTATAATTCTCATTTAAAACGGGATATTTACCATGATTTGTGAGTTTGATTGCTTCCCGATATTTCGGCAAAAATTTAATGGAATAATGAATGATTTTTTATTTAACACACGAAATAATTGATCGCATCACGACGGCTTATGTAGTAATATTATAAAAAATATTAGTGGACATTACTCTTTCACGTAAAAACTACTGAATTAATTTTCATGAAACTTTACAATAATATAGCTTATACATCAGAATAATAGGCTATAATTTATAAAGATAATGTGTGACTAATCCTGCGCAGACGAAGTCGCGGGCACCAGCTTGTATAATATAAGTTTAAAATGCAAGTATTGGAACATCTTGTACCTATACATTTTCGGGGTAAAAAAAAAGTATGCGGGGAAAAAAAATGAGAAGTCATAGTTATTTTACGGTGATCATATAGCAGTCGCCGGTTTTATAGAAAACAGAGCTTCACCATAAAATTTATTTAAGCGCGGATCAAGTATGCTTTGACACAACAAAAAGGGAAAAAGAAACATCTTTTGTTGAAATATTTGTTCGGGATCAGAAGGTTGAAAGTAAAAGGGTTTAATATTATAATATTTAAGAGTAGTAGAGCTCTTTGTGAAGGGCTCGTCCGGGGAAGTACTACCACCACGCCTATTTCTGCCGCCAAGCAGCAACGCTGTGTTTCGGTTTGAAGAGTGTGGTTGCCGGTGTAGTTACAGGCACATGAGGCTTAACATCTGTATGCCTTAAGTTGATGGACGCAGGGCAGTGCATCGTAGGACACGTTCCTATCGTGCGTGACTTACGAGGCAATGCTTTGTTATAGGTGATGGTTACCACTTAATATCAGGTGCTTGTTCCATCAGCTAGTTGTATAAAAAAAAGGAATTGCTGAGTAATCGCTTTGTTTTTAGGATAATATACTATGTTATTGTTGTTAAAGAGATTTAAAAATGGCATTGACGCCAGCAATAAATTATAATTACACATTATAATTTTCAAAATACTGTCATGTCTTTTTTGTCACTGCGTGGAAAGTCCACCAATATTTTTACATTTATGTATCCCCAGAACTATCTAGCCCCAAACTAATCAAAGCTTGTATGATAGAAACCAGATAGCTATAGGACTTTGCCTATAACCTACATTTTTATAGGAGACCTATAACATTAATTGCATAAGAAAAGCATAGATTAATCAACTAGACTATTTACTTTTGGAAAAATGTGTTACTACTGCAAATAGGTACTTACATTAATAACAAAATAAATAATAAGTCTTGGTGGACTTTCCACACAGCACTATCTAGCCCCAAACTAAGCCATAGCTTTTAATGTGGGAACCAAATAGCTGATATAATACATTATATCATTTTTTATTTGTTTGTAAGTGTATATGCTTATAATATATAACTGGTATGCTAAAATAAACTAGCGACCCGCCCGGCTTCGCACGGTTATTGTGTGTTATCCCTAAGAGATTATGCTTGTAATAAGCATATGAACCTTCTTCTTGAATCACTATTTCTATAAAAAAAACCGCATCGAAATCCGTTGCGTAGTTTTAAAGATTTAAGCATACATAGGGATATAGGGACAGAGAAAGTGAATTTGTTTTATACTATGTAGTGATAATAACACCCAGACAAAGAACAAACATTAATTAATAGAAGGTTTATCGCAGAGATCGCTGTTAACGATAAGACTGTCCATATATAAAACGTGTTATTGTTAGGTATATTAATAAAGTATTTTTAGCTTCGAAGTAATAAGTGAGTAAACATATTCATAAAAAAATTGCACAATTTTTTCTGCCTAATTAATTTTGCCTCATCAAAATCCAGAGGCATTGATGAGGCTTTATAAAAGTATTTGCAATTCGTAATCAAAACCATAAATTTAAATTTCGTAAAATACGGCGAACGTCGTCTGACGGTTTTCATATCAAAAACATAATTTTTAAGTGTCAGAGAAGTTATCGATTAGCAACCCGTCACTTAAGACGCTGACTTTAGTCGGGCGTCTTTTCACTCGCTTTCAACTCTTTTGAAGATATCGAATCATTGAATTTATTGAAAAATTACAAGCAACCGAAGTTGAAGAATAACATTGCAAAAGTTTCATTTTGATGTACAAGTTTTGCTACGATAAAATGTTTTTAGTACAAATTGTAATGTCGTAACAGCGTCAAGAGTCATTTTTCACTCACTCCTCACATAAACCAAACAAATATTTCCTAGTTAATTAATTAATTTATATGAGATAGTTATTTTTATATTCTGAAAAGTACTCCGCAAAGCCACGCCCCGATCTGTTAGTGTAGTAACGCTAACATAATTAGTAGTACATCGTAAAACATCGTGAGGAAACCGTCATGTCGTAGAACCTAAAAAGATCTATAACATGTGTCAAGTGCTCGAAAGGAGCCTCTTGAGGCGCACTTAAAATCCTTTCACCACACTGTTTCGAAAGAAACTAGTGACACGACAAGAGAGAGAGACTTAGTAGTAACTACTAAGTAAGTTAGCTAAGTACATACATGTATATTTGTAGTATACTAATATAAGTATTCATTATATTCTGTCCGCCATAAGACGGTGGCTGTCTAATAAGAAACAAAAGCGTAAAAAATCGCGATCACGATGCAGGTCCATCAAGCAAATGCAACACAAATTGTCAAATTATCACTACATTATTTGCGTGAAAATCATGACGTCTCTGACCTTAGTATTAACAGTATTGTAATATTTCCTAGTTCACTTTGCGTTAAAGAACAGGGTCCACTGACACACACAGATTTCATATAATTAAATAAATATTTGTGGACTATCCACACAGCACTATCTAGCCCCAAACTAAGCCAAAGCTTGTAATATAACCAATACCAGATAGCTGATTATAATATATTTTTTTTTTGTAAATACATACTTATAATAATATTTAACACCCAGACAGAAAACAAACATCTATGTTCATCACACAAATGTTTGTTCACAGTGGGTATCGAACCCACGGCCTACGGCGCAGAAGGCAGAGCTACTACCAACTGAGCTGTGAAGGCTGTCAAAATTTCATCAACCTTTTTCAGGCACCAGTCTCTCGCAAAACAGGTTAACTTAAGAATTATGACACAATAGACTTATAAACTCACAACTTTCATATCGCTAAGTGTAAATAATTGTATTATGTACCTACCTACTAGATTGTATACTTACTATATTATTTAATAATACCTAGGCAGATTCAATACTGATTAGATTCGTTTGCTTATTTTTTTTTTACCAATAGTAAGCTTTTTATTTTACAAGTCATATTTTGCATTTCATTTTGCAAGAGAATTCCTTCTGAAATACAAACTCAAATTTCAAGATGTATGCTTCGCTTCAGTGGACACTGCACCGCGTTTAAAAGTAACATTGAATGTACGATACCATTAGGCGAAATCGATTTCCTAGTATGCGCAGGCGCAAGTAACGTCGCAAATTGTACAAAAACTCAAACGTGCACAATTAGCAGTGAGATAAAGCACTTTGTCGTAATAACCGTGGGAGACCGCTTTTTGCTGAACGGCGCAAGATCGAGGCTTTTGAGTTTTCATAAAAACGCATTTCTTCCTCTTCTTGCGTCTTAATCCTATATTTAAAACGTTGCTTAAATTCAAACATTGCATAGAAACAAGACTATTGCTCATAAATTCAAACATGGCATAAGTTCAATCATTTCTTAAAAAACAAAGCATTTTGACTGCAATCAAACCTAAGTAATGACGATGTAGCTGACGTTAGCTGAGTTAGAGTAGAACGGTCTAGAAGACGCTTTCACGCTTTCTTTATGGCGACGATAAGAGATAAAACGTGCGAGCGAGCGTCACATTATCTCTTGTATTCGCCTTAAAGAAATTAATATTTTACTGATCAAGAAAAACAGACCACTTTTTTATTTTATTTTCTTACTGTTTTGACAGCCTTCACAGCTCAGTTGGTAGTAGCTCTGCCTCCTGCGCCGTAGGCCGTGGGTTCGATCCCCACCGAGAACAAACATTTGTGTGGTGAACATAGATGTTTGTTCTCTGTCTGGGTGTTATATAATATTATAAGTATGTATTTACAAAAAAAAAGTATTTATGTATTATATCAGCTATCTGGTTCCCATATTACAAGCTCTGGATTAGTTTGGGGCTAGATAGTGCTGTGTGGAAAGTCCAGTAATTTATTATTTATTTATTACTGTTTTGACTATGTTGCCGCGTCATCTCACATCTTCTTTCTCTCTCTCTCTTGTGTCGTGGTCAATCTTTATCTCATTGCTCTTGCTGTTAGCCGTGTCATCTCACACCTTCCCTCTCGTTCCTTGTCTCTCCCTCTTGCGTCGTGGATAACGTCATCTTCATCTCATAACTTAGACCACGTGATCACAACGAGCAATTTTTAATAACAAGCGATAATCGTCAGACGGCAGTCAGCGCGTTCGTGTCAAAAACAAAATTAATGCTGCAACAACCGTTGTCCGAAACGGAATTCTCACGATTCGGTGCATTACAAATTTGTCACATTGGAGTTGAGGACACGGCAAGATGTACAACGGTGTCAGGCTCTAGTGTAGAGGAGTAGCTGTTTTTAGCATCGATATATCGATAGTTATCGTTGTGAGAGCACTGGTGGCCTAGTGGTAGCGGCCCCGCCTTTCGATCCTAAGGTCGTGGTTTCAAAACCCGTGCACAAATGAGTTTTTCTGTTTAAAAAAATATGTGCACAATGCCAGTACTCTCAAACGGTGAAGGAAAACATCGTGAGGAAACCGGCATATCGTAGAACCTAAAATTTCTATAGCATGTGTCAAGTGCTCGAAAGGAGCCTCTTGAGGCGCACTTGGCACATGCTATAGAACGCACGAAACTAGTGACACGACAAGAGAGAGAGAGAGAGAGAGGTCTTTGTAAAGGGTTATTCCTGCCGTCAAGTAGCATTTCTTTGTTTTGCAGGCACTGAGGCTTAACATCTGCATGCCTCAAGTTAATGGTCGCAGGACAGTGCATCGTGTCGCAGGACATTTCAGAGTTGCATAAACTTGCTCAGGTAGACATAGACATAGACATAGACAGACATTTATTTGTTAAAAAAACACACATACACATACAAAACAATAAAAGCTAGGAAATGGCTAAACAGAGATATATATTGCAGTCCTTTGTTGGTATGTAGGTGTTTGTGTGCTGCAGCAGCAAAAGTGTCTCGACTCAGCGTATGCCTCACTACTACTATTATAGAAGATAGGCGCTGTTATTCTGCCGAGACCTTCAACCAATAAACCTTGTGAGAAATTTATAAGTGTGGAGTGTTCTGTTATAAAATAAGTTACAATTATGTTGAAAATAAACAGTACATACATATGAATCATATAAAAAATGGTAATAAACTTACAGGTCGCAGGACAGTGCAGCACATTCTTCAAACCGAAACATAGCGTTGCTGCTTAGTAACAGAAAATGGCGTGGTGGTAGTACTTCCCCGGACGAGCCCTTCACAGAGAGCTCTACTACTCTAAAAAAATAGAACATATGCAAAATAAATTCGCCGAACAGCTTTCAAAATGATATTCTTTGATAACCGAATTCTCAATTTAAACTATTTGTTATAGCCAAAACCGTTAGAGGTCAATTGCCTGGTCATAACATTTTATTATTTATTTTATTTAAAAGATCACAGCATCTGTCGGCAACCATAAATCTGAACATAAACAATCACTACTAAACAATTATAGAGCTATAAATATTCATTTACGATATATTTAAAGTCTTAGATCGATAAGTTATTGGCACGTCACTAGTTATGTACTCACTAGGTGTCTCGTATGTTATTGCAAAACTTATCGATAAAAAAACAATAGAAGAGCCGTAAATATTAATTTTCGATGTATTTTAAGTTGTTTTAGATCGATAAATTATTGATTACGATTAATTATCGTACTTATTCGGTTTATAGCACATATCTTATTTAAACTTTTAACCAACTTATTTAATAGCCTGAATCCCAAGGCACTGTAGTTATACCCTCAGATCTCTTATTATGAGGGTTAGTAGTGGGTACCTGCGCGCCTGTACCTACACACCTAAGATACCTAAGAGTAGTAGAGCTCTTTGTGAAGGGCTCGTCCGGGAAAGGTCTACCCCCACGCCTTTTTCTGCCGCCAAACAGCGTTGCTGTGATTCGGTTTGAAGAGTGTGGTTGCCGGTGTAATTACAGGCACATGAGGCTTAACATCTGTATGCCTCAAGTTGATGGACGCAAGGCAGTGCATCGTAAGACACGTTCCTAACTTACGTGACTTACGAGGCAATGCTTTGTTATAGGTGATGGTTTCCACTTAACATCAGGTGGGCCATCTGCTTGTTCCATGAGCTAGTTGTATAAAAAACACACCGAAACACAGCAACGCTGCTTGGCGACAGAAAAAGGCGTAGTGGTAGTACTTCCCCGGACGAGCCCTTCACTAAGAGCTCTACTACTCTTATTCCTACAACCTTTCCTTCAACTAAACCGTTTATCAAGGTAATTTTATTAGACCTTTATTTGAATTGTTACTTAGGTCACCTAAATGAAAATACTTTATAGAGATTATACTATATTAAACTAATAAAATAGGTACCCAAAAATACTCATTTTAAATATAACTATTGTAACATTGCACACAATCAGATGTTATCAAGTTGGAGTCGTAAGGTTTTAGCACCACCCACTAGACTAACGATTGAAGTAACCATTTCGATTTATTAGCAAGTTGTTGTCAGATAACAATAAATATTCATTAAGGCTTCGACCCTATATGTTAGCATGCTTGCTAGCTTGCCAGATGAAAAGACAATTTATAAATATATATTAATAATATTCGTTTTAGCAATATTTCATCACAACAACACAACACTCAGGAACAAAGAACAGACAGGGCCGGATTTAGAGGTCTGCAGGCCTCGGGGCAACAAAGAATTAGAGGCCCCCTGGCCCCAAATTATATTCCAAATAAAACGAACACGTTTTTTCAGTCGAGTTTTTCAATCAATAATTTATTGTGCAACCAAGTTTCTACCTAGAGTTTACCTACTTTTATTGTACCTAGTCTCCATTGTGGGGGTCTCATTGTCTCCCCTCTGTCGTGGAGGCCCTGGGGCTGTAGCCCCGGTTGCCCTCCCCTAAATCCAGCCCTGGGAACAGTGTAATTAGAGAGAAATGTTGAGTGAAAGAAGACGTAGTGATGAGGGTAGAGAAAGGTATGTTAAGATGGTTTGGGCATGTGGAGAGGATGGATGAAAGGAAATTAACGAAACAGATGCATCAGGCGAGCGTAAATGGGACTGTTGGGAGGGGAAGACCTAGGCGAACGTATCTCGATCAGATAGCAGACGTTCTATAGAAGGGCCAGGTCAAGAGTACCCTAAACCGACGAGAATGTATGAAGAATGTTATGAGAGTGAATGAAGCGAAAGAGGTATGTAAGGATCGTAGCAAATCCGTGGAAATCCGTGGTCTCTGCCTACCCCTATGGGAAACAGGCGTGATTTTATGTATGTATGTAATATAGAATCACGGGTGTATTCCCCGCACCGTAGTAGTACCAACTTTATATCTTTTTTTTGTTTAAGGGGGTGAGTCTAGTGGGGATATTTCGAAGGTTATAAGAACTAGATTCAATATAACCCATTGGTGGATCCTGACAACCCGCTACCCCAAAATTTTTGCGCAATTTTAGTTTTAGACTTGCTGAGGGCATTTTACTCGAACAGAAATTTTTGGTTTTTAAATACGAACATTTTAGAACAAAGAGTTTGTACCCTCATCTTAAAAAAACAAGTCACTTTTAGAACCCAAATTGAAATCCTAGACCTACTCCTGCTACAAACACTTTCATCCTACTAATATTATAAACGCGAAAGTTTGTAAGTATGTATGGATGTTTGTTACTCTTTCACGTAAAAAACTACTGAATGTATTTTAATGAAACTTTACAATAATATAGCTTATACATCAGAATAACACATAGGCTACAATTTATAAAGATATTGTGTGACTAATCCTGCGCAGACGGAGTCGCAGGCACCAGCTTGTTAGAAATAAGATGTTAATGATGGGGAGATTGCAATTGATCAAAATTTTTTACCAAAAACTTTTAAACAAAAATGTTTTTTCCTCTACCATAAACGCAAAGCGCACAAAAAGAAAGCATGCGCGCATATGGGCTTAAAATATCAGTCGTAAGTACATTACCAACGATTGTAAAATAGGTCAATTAACTATCGAAAACTCGGTCCAAAACAATTACGACAAAATCTCACGACTTTATTAGAGAAGTTCGTGTTGCTTGCTTAGTAGTTTCTATCGGGGCTCATGGTTTCATAATCAGACAGGCTTTTAAATCTCTTCTTCTCCTTAAGGGGCTGACAACTATCAAACAACTTCTCGCTCGCACAATTCGACATGTTGAAAGATATAAAATCACTAAACTCATTTTCGAAAAATCGCAACCAACCATTTTGTGTGCAATCACATTGCAAACAGTTTAGTAAAAATTTCATTATGATCGATACAAGTTTTCCTACTTAAAAGTTTGCTTATGTACGAAAACTAGTAAAGCAATGTGACTTTTCCGAGTGTACAAATTGTATCAAAATGGAATAAAATTGAATTGAATTGAATTGAACTACTTGCTGATAGAACAAGCAGAAGACACACTAATGTTAAGTGGTAACCAACATAAAAAAGGCATTGCCTCGCAAGTCACGCACGATATTAACGTGACCTACGATGCGCTGTCCTGAGTCCATCAACTTGAAGAACACAAATTTTGATCCTCATAGGTATGGTCTGTAATTACACCGGCAACCACACCTTCAAACCGAAACACAGCAACGCTGCTTGGCGGCAGAAAAAGGCGTGGTGGAAGTACTTCCCCGGACGAGCCCTTCACAAAGGTCTCTACTACTCTTAAAATGATTCATGATTTTATACCCTTTAACATTGACCATTCATCATCATTCCAGTCATTTATTATCAAAATCTTGCAGCAAAAAATCTTCCTAGGCATAACATCAGATATTTGGGCAACAATAGTAGTATGTCATGCCGGAGCCACATTAGCGTTTAATGGCGTGACCACGACTTATTTGGCGGCCTGTCATAGTTCAAGGCTTAAGAGACCGTGCACAATTGAGTGAATGAATGAATGAATAACACTTTAGGCAACACGAACAGAAAAAACACACAAATAATGATATATTAATATTACTTACTGTTGGAACAAACATAGGGCCCTCCTGATATTAATTGGTGACATTCACCTATAACAAAGCATTGCATCATAAGTCGCTCGATAGGAATGTGCCCTACGATGAACTGTCATGCGTCGACTTGAGGCATACAGATGTTAAGCCTCATGTGCCTGTAATTACACCGGCAACCACAGTCTTCAAACCGAGACACAGCAACGCTGCTTGGCGGCAGAAAAGGCATGGTGGTAAAACTTCTTCGCACTGAGAAAAATAACCTTCCGATAAAGAGAAGGTAACACCCACGAAGTTGACTCAGTTGGAATTTTTCCTGCCTTTACGAATGGAAAGTTTTTCCTTCCAAATTTTACTTCGTATACTGTCCTTCCATATCTAACCTTCCAAAAGCTAAGGTAAATTTCCACTCAATCAAATTACCTTCCGAGTTACCGTGTGAGTCGACTAAGAAGGAATGTTTTGGAAGGTAAAAAAAAAGAATCACTTTTCCTTCCATTTCATTACCTTCCGGTTCATTTCCTTCCAGGTAACCGTGTGAGTCGACTAAGAAGGAATGTTTTGGAAGGAAAAAAAGAATCACTTTTCCTTCCATTTCATTACCTTCCAATTTATTACCTTCCAGGTAACCGTGTGAGTCGACTAGGAAGGAATGTTTTGGAAGGTAAAAAAAGAATCACTTTTCCTTTCATTTCATTACCTTCCATTTTATTACCTTCCAGGTAACCGTGTGAGTCGACTAGGAAGGAATGTTTTGGAAGGTAACAAACTGGACGGTAAATAAAAAATATTTTTCCTTCCATATTAATTACCTGCCAATTCTACCTACCAAATGAGGTGGATTTACAAGGAAGGATATTGATAAATTTTCCTTCCAATTACCGATTTACCTACCTACAAAGAAGGAAAAATATGGTAGGTTGTCTGCGTTCTCCTATCATTTCAGATGGTTTTTCCTTCCGATGCTTGTAAAAGTATGGTGTGTATACCGGAAGTTCCTTCAATCTCAGTTGGTTTTACCCTCTGAAGTTCAGAGATTTACCTTCTGGTGCCTGAATTACCTACCTATTACGGAGGAAAAGTACGGTGGGTATACCAGATTTTCCTTCCATCTTAGATGATTTTACCCTCTGAAGTTCAGAGATTTACCTTCTGGTGCCTGAATTACCTACCTATTACGGAGGAAAAGTACGGTGGGTATACCAGATTTTCCTTCCATCTTAGATGATTTTACCCTCTGAAGTTCAGAGATTTACCTTCTGATGCCTGAATTACCTACCTATTACGGAGGAAAAGTCCGGTGGGTATACCAGATTTTCCTTCCATCTTAGATGATTTTACCCTCTGAAGTTCAGAGATTTACCTTCTGGTGCCTGAATTACCTACCTATTACGGAGGAAAAGTACGGTGGGTATACCAGATTTTCCTTCCATCTTAGATGATTTTACCCTCTGAAGTTCAGAGATTTACCTTCTGATGCCTGAATTACCTACCTATTACGGAGGAAAAGTACGGTGGGTATACCAGATTTTCCTTCCATCTTAGATGATTTTACCCTCTGAAGTTCAGAGATTTACCTTCTGGTGCCTGAATTACCTACCTATTACGGAGGAAAAGTACGGTGGGTATACCAGATTTTCCTTCCATCTTAGATGATTTTACCCTCTGAAGTTCAGAGATTTACCTTCTGATGCCTGAATTACCTACCTATTACGGAGGAAAAGTACGGTGGGTATACCAGATTTTCCTTCCATCTTAGATGATTTTACCCTCTGAAGTTCAGAGATTTACCTTCTGATGCCTGAATTACCTACCTATTACGGAGGAAAAGTACGGTGGGTATACCAGAAGTTCCTTCCATCTCAGATGATTGTACCGCCTGAAGTTTGAAGATTTACCTTCTGATGCCTGAATTACCTACCTATGACGTAGGAAAAGTACGGTGGGTGTACCAGATTTTCCATCCATCTCAGATGATTGTACCGCCTGAAGCTTGAAGATTTACCTTCTGATGCCTGAATTACCTACCTACGACGTAGGAAAAGTACGGTGGGTGTACCAGATTTTCCTTCCATCTCAGATGATTGTACCGCCTGAAGCTTGAAGATTTACCTTCTGATGCCTGAATTACCTACCTATGACGTAGGAAAAGTACGGTGGGTATACCAGAAGTTCCTTCCATCTCAGATGATTATACCACCTGAAGTTTGAAGATTTACCTTCTGATGCCTGAATTACCTACCTATGACGCAGGAAAAGTACACTGGGTATACCAGCATTTTCCATCCATCTCGGATGATTTTACCATCAGATGTTCAGAGATTTACCTCCCAATTCTTGAATAACCTTTCTACGGTGGTCATATTTGACAACGTCGTAAGAAGGTAATTCAAGCATATTTGGAGGCAAATGTCTGAATATACGGCGGTGAAATCATCTGAGACGGATTGAAATGCTAGTACACCCACTGTACTTTTCCTCGGTCGTAGGTAGGTAATTCAGGCATCAGAAACCAAATCTTCAAACTTCAGGCGGTACAATCATCTAAGATGGAAAGAAAATGCTGGTGTACCCCGTGTACTTTTCCTCGGTCGTAGGTATAGGTAATTCAGGCATCAGAAACCAAATCTTCAAACTTCAGGCGGTACAATCATCTAAGATGGAAAGAAAATGCTGGTGTACCCCGTGTACTTTTCCTCGGTCGTAGGTATAGGTAATTCAGGCATCAGAAACCAAATCTTCAAACTTCAGGCGGTACAATCATCTAAGATGGAAAGAAAATGCTGGTGTACCCCGTGTACTTTTCCTCGGTCGTAGGTATAGGTAATTCAGGCATCAGAAACCAAATCTTCAATCTTCAGGCGGTACAATCATCTAAGATGGAAAGAAAATGCTGGTATACCCCGTGTACTTTTCCTCGGTCGTAGGTAGGTAATTCAGGCATCAGAAAACAAATCTTTAAACTTTAGACGGTACAACCATCTGAAATGGAAGAAAAATGTTAGGATACTCACGGTACTTTTTTTTAATCGCAAGGTATTGAGGTATCGAACGGAAAAACTCAGTTATTTCTCCTCGTCATAAATAGGTTATTCAAGCTACTTCGAGCCTTTACTCTCCGAGTTTTGAGACAGTAAAAACTTCTGTAATTAAGAAACATGAAGATTAATAAAACACAGGTATCGAAAAAATATAGATCAAATATATTGAATTAAAGTAGGTACTATCCGATTAATATTAATTAAACAAAAAATTAGATAAATTAATAAATTAAACACAAAGAACAAATAACTTGAAATACAAAAACACTCAATAATATTGTTAGATAGACAGACAGTAATGCAACAAAAACCCTGCCCGAGTACAAAGTATATAAAATTATAAAATCTGTAGATTTATTCTGAATAAAAATTCAATATTCAATAATTAGTTAAAAGATATTTTACTATTTAAAGAATTCAATAGTTATTATTGGATCGAGCAGGTGTTTCTTGTTGCACATTGTAGCAATTATGGTAAAAAAAGCTATCACAAGAAACATTATTTTTAACGTTTGTTTTAGTAATGCAAATAGCATAAAGCATAATGTTATACAGTTTTAATTAAACTTATGGAGGCAAAAACAAATGCCAAGACAATACTTTAAGTGTATTTCAAAGAAAGTATCTGATAATTATAAATCAACCAAACAAACACAAAGAAAACAAATCACATACAAAAAGTTCGAATACAGTGAGTAAAAGTAAAAAATCTAGAAAAGTATCAAATAACAAATACAAGTATCAAAGTACCTGATAATTATTTAACAAACAAACACAAAGAATTCAAATCACATATAAAAAGTTCAAATAAAGTCAATAATACTTAGACAGTATGCAGCAAAAACCCTTGCTATTAGAATTAATTGTTATTTGTTTATTAATAGAATGGATTTCTTGTCAATAATGACATACCACCCGCCATGAGAGGTAGTTTTCTCCTTCTCGCTCGCACATTTCAACCTTTTGATAGATAACACTGATAATACTTTTATGATTTTACTTGGAATTAATATGATTGGAGTAAGATATTATGTTCTTAGGGTTTATGTTGCACACTGTATAAGAGGCTTAATTAAATTAATAGAAAGAATTTCTTACAATGACATACCACCAGCTATGAGGGGGTAATTTTGTCAGAACATTTGGTTTTAAAAAACCTAGATCGTTGTAAGACAAATACTTTTTAACGTTCGTCTTACTTACACAATAAGCACAAACGTGAAAATCATAAAAAAGTGTATCAAATGCCAGACCCCCAAAAATTACTTGCTTCGTATTATCATCATAATATATGTCAGAAATTTGTACAAAATCCGGTTCGCCACTGCTCATATCAATATCTAACGCTAAGATTTGGTTAGGTGTGTACCTTATACCATTAAGGGTAATAAAGTTAATAGAAATAAAATTCGAGTTAGGTGCTATTAGGAACTGGCTTGATAAAATTCCGTGTGTCGCAACGTCACAATCTTTATGGAAAGAAGAAGGTTCTACATCGGTGACGATTTCATTTTTCAGGAATAAGTGATTCAATTGCAGCTGTTGTTTAATAGCAAGAGTTTTAGGCAAATTAATTCTATTAGATGATGCTCTTGCACAAATTTTTGAAATTTTATGTTTAGCCTCATATCTCATGGACCACAAATTATGAAGAGGACCTAATTTTTCCATGACACCTGCATAATGTAATAAATGATGGAATTTGGGTTTTAAATGCGAGTCACTCAGAAAAATATACAACTTGTTGAAATCATTCACTGTATCTCTAATTTCATCACAAATCTCTGGATAAACAGCTTCGGTCATGGACAAGTCTAACAGTTTTCGGAGTAGCAAATAAAGCGTCCAATGTTGGTCTTCATATGGGACTTTATGAGAAACAAAACATGGAAAGTATCTGATAAAATTAGAAGCTTCCATAGCAGACATTTTCCACTTCACAATGTGTCCAGATTCTTTACATAACTGTGGTGGTTTGCAGTTCGAGTCTGGACCATATTTAAAAAAAGCTATACGATTGTTTAATTCCTCTAAAGTGAAGTATTTTTTACAAAGTAAACCCTTCAGTACGTCTTTCATTGCATAACGTACCACCCCTTCTAATATGTCATGCATAAGATCTACAGACGCTTGTTTAAACATGTCAAAACCTTCTACTTGTTTCCATAGAGATTCTTCTTTTATACCAGTTTCACTAGGATTTTGTAGATTTAAATCCGATACATAGTTACTTTCATTTCGGAGTAAGGATAGTTCCTCACTGCACATTTTCTTTATTTCTGTTTTATGAGTTCGACAGAATCGGCACGGATAATTAGCTGTGAAATTTTCTACAAATCCTAAAATAGAATGCAGGCCAAGGTTGTCACCGATTAAAGATGCTAATTGAAATTCGATAAGACCTTTAAAATATCCAGGCACATTTATATCAATACCAGTATCAGCCAAGAAATTTAGTTCATCGATTACTTTATGAAAACAATTGAAATTTCCACCATCCCGTGTTCGATCTGACGCATAAAATAGAGCGAAGAGAAAAATATATTTCAACTGTGACGCTAAATTTGGAGGTAAACACGCTATTGATGCATAAACTGCACCTAATTTATGAATGCCAGCATGTGAGCCAAGAGGATTACCAGTTTCATAATCGTCGTAATATACAAATAGCGGAAATATCTTGACATTAGCTTCGAGCGATTGAATTTTATTCAACCAAACAGAGGTACGAACAACGTTTGTAACTACTTTTGAACGTAAGCATTGGTCAACATATTCGTCAATTGACTTTAAAACTCCTGGGATGCTCAAAAACTTACACAGCACAAACCGTAAAGGAATAAATTGACCAGTGCCTAAGATATGTTTCCTTTTACCGCCAATAAGTTCAGCTCTTAGTTCTGTAGTAGTTTGGTATTGCAAGGGCTCTATGAATGTTCCTAAATCTTTGAAATATTTATTCCATTTATATTCACTACAGAAATCCTTAACTGATTGAGTTACATCCAACATGAGTCCACCTATATTAGATTCTAATACTTTTGGACAAATTAGCGGTATTACATTAGCGACGTACGATGTCATCGATTTTATTAACAATTTAACAGTACTTCTTGATATTAACGGGTCAGCTAAAAAAGAACTAACCATTAATCCAGTTTCAGATACTAATAACTGTTTTTTGCTAAAAGAGGCACTGAATGAACCATCAATTTCTCGATTTCCTTCTATTTGCTCATTTAAACATTGTTTAGGTTGATTATTACTACTGACGTAATCATTATTAATGCTTGATGGCAAAAAATTATGACCTGATACTGATTCCTCACTACTACTACAACTATCTTGATTATTATTGCTCTCAATGTGTGTCGGTAACGAACTTTGACCTGGTACTGGCACCGATGCTTCTGAAGCAAGAGTGTATCTATTTTGGTTACTATTAATGTGCATCCTATTCAAATGCATTCTCAGTGTATTTAAGGAATCAAATTTTTTTTCGAAACAACCTTGTCCACATTTATAACCAGCTCCACTAGATGTTAACTGTGTCACATTATTGCAGTCGTTTTTTAAATGAAATATCAATGAATTTACTTCGGAAAATTTACTTGAGCAGTGGCCACAACTTATCATTATTGCTATACAATTACTTCTATGGCCGTTTTAATGAGAGGTCTAATTGTTCCGCCAATTCCGATGTCGATCGGTGGTTCCAATCGAATTTTGTATATATTTTGTAAACCGCTTGTTGTATAAATTCCCATACGTTATGACTTTCAAGTGGATATTGTGCATGAAATGAATGAAATAGTTGAAAGCAAACTTCTACAGCCTCCAATACAGTGGGAAAAGAGTATATAATTTGGTCAAGCACAATGTGCGCTTGATCAATTTCATCCCAAGACGTACCTACAACTAGAACGAATGGTTGTAAGTGTATATTTTCCCATTTCAGTTTATTTTGTACCTGTTTAAGGTGATCGCGCATTTGAGTGATTCCATCTTGAACGTCAGCTTCGGTATGGACTTTAAAAATAAATGCATCGAGTACGTCACTTTTTGTCGGCTTCCAATGTTTATCCACCTGGTAGACTCCAGGAAACAGGAAAGGTAGGAGCAAGAGCAATCCAGTTGTCTGTTGTGTTAAATTGTCACCTGAAAATATACAATGTACAATGAAAATTTTGATATGAAAAAGCCCCAACTTAATAAGGGAACACAAAATGTATTGAAATATATCTTTTATTAAGCGAAAAAAGCTGTCTTGGTTATACAAAAATGCAAAATCATAGGAAGTGAACTCATTTAAATGGTTTATCTATAATTAAAGTCATTTTAAGGATCTTTTCCCTCAATACATAAATTCGCTCTTTGTACTATTATAGCATAACATGACGGTACTTACTTTCAACCAAAGAAAGAAATAGTGATATTCTTTGTTTTTGTTTTTCCGCGATTACTCTGCAAAGCACTTGCAGCGCTATATTTTTCAGAGAAGTCTTTTTCGATACCAAAAAGTCTTGCAGTTGGTTCAATGGCGGCAAATCTTTGTATAGCAATTGGAAGTCTTTTTGTATCTGCAAGGAAAAAATATGCATTTGATTTTTCAACTTCTTTCATGGTTCCAAATGTGGACTTAAGGGGCTGACAATGTACTTAAATATTAAATACTCACTAGAGCCGGCCCAACACTTGGTACTGCGAGTCCTTTATAAGATTGGAAGTAATCCCACAATGTTCCCGGCGTCTCTTTCAATTCCTTCATGCGAAAGTCATGCGTATCGGTCCAGTCTTGCAGCAGGTCACTGGATATATGTGACGGTACAAGCGTGCGCAAATTCGTTATTTGGGTTTTCACGTTCGAATCAGATTCTGAAACAAAATGAAAGTAATTAAATACACATTATTTTGATAAACGGCACGATTAGGTTTAGAGCTTCCTAATTGTATATACCTGGAGGGCAATAGTCGGTGATACCTTCAGCTGTCCGGTGGCAGGACGCCCGAGTAACTTTTTGTGGGGTAATCTGCGGTGTTGGTACCGAGGTCTTGCTTGATGAACGCAACTTTGCTGACGAATCTTTTATCAACAGTTTTTTTCGAAGTAAACTTAATTGCGTGTACAAAGCTCCAATGGGACGTGTTTTGTTAACATGATTTCCGCTTTTTGTTTTGTATTCTTCTTTTTTAATAAAATAAAACCTGTGTGAACTTGTGCATGGGAACAGGGCTTCAAAATAACTTTTTGTCCAGAAGCTACAAGTAGTGGGTGTGACTTGACGTTTAGGCGGCGAAGCTTCCGAAAATAAATACTGTGCCACACTTTGTGCCACCACTTTGATATCGCATGCCTCAAGGACGCAGTCTTCCGGTAAGTTGGCGATCCTTTTCTCTTCTACTGAACCCTTATTTAGCAAGATCCAGATCGGGTTTTTATGACGGGTTATAATTACATTCTTTTCTTTATGTGGAATGAAACTTGAAACATTCGCTGCGTCTTCAGCAGCACGTACACATAAATCTAAGTTTTCTAAATGATGGTCGAATAATGATAAGTCTGGTTCACTTATTTCTTCTGTTTGAGCACTGTCAGTGTTTGCGGTTGTAGCCGAACTATCGCTGCTTTTTGAAGAGGCCCCACACTTAGACCCTCTTCTACTCACAGATTGGCTAGGATGAACGCCAGCAGTCTGGAAAAATAACATAATATAATGAGATTTAAATATCTATTTTATTGTGTTACGACAGTTTTTCAGACGAGGTGCGATATATTAATGTCACACCACAACCATGATTTGTTTAATTTCGGTAAAGAAAAATAAAATTTAAATTATTAACCCAGAGAATATTTTCTTCTACTTCTTGATCGTTATCAAGCAGCCATGAAGCGAGTGCGCATGCAATTTTTTTTCGTGTTAGTAACTGTGGTATCAAGCTTTTTAAATCGTATTCTGTGATAAGTTTCAGCTCCTCTACAGAAGAGTAGCCATTATCTGAAACAATTAATTCAAACACCTACTCACACCTGTATAGACCACTCCCGAAAACTTCAGGGGGTGTAAGTAAATTACCTATTAATGTGAATATTATTATCCATGGAACCAACACTGTGAACGCGAAAATCAAAGCAGCTGTTTCATACATTATTATTATCCAAGAGGTATTGCATTTTTGTATGAAACAGCTGTTTTATTTTTAGATTTCGGGAATGGTCTTATTACACCTTGTATTATGTACATACTCTACCTAAATTTGATGTAGAATGTAAAACCAAAAATTCTCAATAATTGTTAACATTAAACGTTTTAGTCAAGATCTTAAATCGACAAGTGCAAAAAAGTAAAATCTCAGAAAAATCAACAAGAAGGTGATTTTTAAGTTTAAATACTACAATGACAAACATTCTACATCGAATTTGGCTGGATTGAAGATACACACATAGCCTGCCAAATAAATGTTTGTAAAAAGTTACGTGAGAGTGACAAAAAATTAAGCAAAGCGAGCGGACACATGACATAATGGTCGATGTAGAGCCAACGGCTTTGGGACCCAGTGGCAGACCTAGTTTTATTTTTAATTAAATAAATACGACGATTAACGTATAAATTAACAAATAAATTACTATACCCTCGATAAATGAAAATTAAATGAAGAGTCAACATGTATCTTTAATATGGTACTTGTATCTTCAAATTTCCCATTTCAAATTTATGTTTATCGTCGTATTAATTTAATCAAAAATAAAATTAGGTCTACCGCTGGGTCTCAAGGCCGGTACGGTATCGGCTCTTAAGGCGAAGTGTTAGGCAAATGAGAACTCAAACTGAGTATGTAAATTTTTTGGTAGAATATAAAAATTTATAAAAAAGAACCAATACGATTGACCGGCTCTGATACTACGTCACCTTAGGTAGGTAGGTACTTTCTGCGAATAGCAGGTAGACCTTGCTGTATAAAACTCAGCTCCATTCTACGTCTAGTCTAAAAAAAATATACATAACATAACACACCCACACCAAAACAAAAACATGGTAGTGACATAACATTACCCAACCACACTCAATGATAGTGACCTCTTTAGTACTATGGTACCACAACACCCAACACAAATACCTGGAGATCATGGCGTTGTAGGTATTATTGTATATACCATTCATCATGGATTGTTTGTCCAATGGTGGACTTTTTAGGGCTGAAATTATGATTGTCAGATTTATACATAACTAGCACTGCACCCGGCATGCCTTGCAGTGGAATAATCTATAAATTCTATTATACTGAATAATAAATTAATAATAATCTATCAATTCTATTATATTATACTTAATTAATATATAAATTCTATTATACTGAATGTGTACTTTCCTATAACATTTTATTTTGTATGGGGCACCATTGATTTTGGGTGAAGCGATTCAAATTTATCGTTTTAAATTTTTAGGAGTGGTAAATACTATTTTTCATGAACGATAAAATTAGGTAGGTATGTACGTAATGCTTACCAAGGAAACTCTTCACAGTCTCATCATTTGCCCCAAGTTGTAACAGCACTGCCTGGAGCTCCTGGGCGTCTGAGCTGCTGAGAACGGATGGGGACTCCATTCCCAACTCTCCTCCCTTCCAACTCAGATTTTCAATCTGCAATATTAAATCAAGTTGGTTTAATCAGCACTATTATTTTATTGATATTAGCTTCTATCGTTCCAATGGAGAACCAACCAAAATTACGCATTGCCTAGCAGGTCATACAAGTCAGGAACAAACGTGCCCTACGATGCACTGCTCTGCACCCCCTACAAACCGAAACACAGCAATACTGGTTGGCGGCAGAAAATAGACATGGTGGTAGTAATTCCCCGGACAAGCCCTTCATTAAAGAGAAATTATCTAATCTTCACAAAGAACTCTAATATATGGTAGGTATACCTACTAAAATATTTGGATACATCGATCTATATAAACCAATACATTACCTACCTGCCTACGGCAACGCGGGCAAGGTTAGTGGAAATTAGTAGAATATTCTAGAATAACATGCAAATTTACAGCTAACAAATTTTGAAACAAATAGGTATGAGTACCTATTTGAAAACAACTTGCACTGTAGGTCCGCCATTTGCAAAAGAGCAAACACTTGTTGACAACGATTTTTCTGCTAAAATAGCCTTGTTGCCCGGAATTCATATGGAAGATTTAGATTACTTACCACTTCGCTCTGGTTTATTACACCCACTAAACACACAAACTCTCCCTTGGGAACTGGGACCCCAATCAACACGACGACGTCGCACGCGCACGCTCTCTTTGACCGGACGAAACGAAAAGAAATAAAAATGAACACGTCATAACTTGCTCGCTGCGCAAATGGACAGTTATTGTATGACCAGTTTTTATTTTACTACAGCGCGTTATTGTACAACAGCAGCCGTATTGTGCACTTGTGGTGGATTATGTTCTATTTCTTACAAGCTTTTACATATCTTGCAATGTATATATATGAATGTTTATATGACTGTCTGTTTGTTTGGGTCAAATCTTGTAAGCTGAATTAGAACCACTTCCTCATATCCTACCAAGTTAAATTATAAAATGTTGGTTCAGTTCCGATGAAAATGCATCTTTATTTGTAAGCATGACCTGAATAGACATCCAGGGTTGACTCCAGATAAAGGAACTCTTCAATGGTCAACAGCACAGACACAAAATTTTGTCGGTTATAAGTTTTACATGGCTACTGCACTCAAGATTAGCTCCTTGCCATGGGTGTACCCAGGGGGGGCAAGGGAGGGCAGCTGCCTCCCCCTGAATTTGATACGCCTACGACAACAAAGAGGCATGAAACTTTGTATACGCATTTAATTAAAAACGATAAACGCCCTGATAATATTATTTTGATATATATTTTAAATATATTTCAAAATAATAATGTAAATAAAATATATTTATTGACATGGGGGAATATCCTATGACACTCAGGAGGATAATACGAATATTTTGTTGTTGTTTGTTCAGCCGTTCGGGTGCTACAAAGAAAAATGTATACATAAATAGATACACATGATAATCATAATCCTCTCTCGCTGTTGATTTATTCATCCATCCATACTTACAAACTGTCGCGTTTATAATATTAGTAGGATTGAACTGCTATGTACCTAAACGAGGCTTGACGATTTAGCAGTAACTTCGGATTAACAGCTTCGGGGTGTGCATTATCAGGCCGTACAATAAACAGATCGTACATTATTGTGCTGTACATTCATGATCCCCACACGCTCCCGACGCGACGCGACACCGCGTCTTACCGCCCCTCCCCCGCAATAATACGGAAGGAATCGTAGACGGTATATTTCCGGATTTCCTATCAATATTCTGTCTAACATTATATACTCAGTTTTTTTACGGTTTATTTATAGAATTGATATCTACGCATGTATTGTGTGCATAGGTAAACCTAGAAAATAAAGCTAGGGCTTAATCTCACCTACACTCAATAATAAGTACCTATTCGATCGAGTGAGCGAACGAAGATCTTACAATCAACTTGGGCAATTTGGCATTTTATCTTTGTATGTGTGTTTTAAATAGGCAAAACACAAAAAAGTTACACAAATAATTAATTCAAAATAGGGCTTCTTATATTATAAGGCCTTTGTATGCCTCCACAGATAATACGGAAGGAAATGTAGACGGTATTATTCGGGATTTCCTATCAATATTCTGTCTAACATAAGGTGGACCGAGGCAAGTGTGACATTAATTGGTTGGTTCAAAAGTTTGTAATTAAATATTTCTAAATCTAAATGGTTTAATATAAAAAAACAATGTTTCAATAAATGAATTATTGATTTATTGTACGTTTGATCAAGTATTTAAATATCTCCTAGTTTTCTTTCACTTTTTGAAGTCAAAGTCAAAGTCAAAATGTATTTATTCAATAAAATCACAAGGATCACTTTGAAACGTCTTAAAGCTAGGTGACTCTAGGTGCCAGTTCCACGCGACCAAAGCCTAGAAGAACAGGCAACAAACTTACGGCTTGGTTCCTACCGTTCTTTTGTATGATCCTTTTACAATGTAATAATAAAAAACATATGAAAGTAAAACGTATCAATATTGGAGACTGTCACAGTGGCCTCACCACTGGGGTAAGTGTAACAGTAAGCATCTATTTTTTGGTTTCTATAGCATTGTCTGTGGTGTCGGTTAAATTCGATGAGCAGTTACTAATATCAACTTATATTGTGATCTATTTTCATGTAGTGAACGTTCTTTTTTGCATAGCAAAAGATTTATATTGTCATGGGGTAAGTGCAACAGATTTTTAGAGAAATAGTGATGGGACACGATGATATATTATGTTACACTTGCCTCATGAATAGGTAAGTAATTAAATCGTGTACCTAAGTAATGCTAGTTGGAGAAAAAACTAAGAAGTAGTAGTAAAATAGCATTTTTTTAATTAAGTGCTCTAGTTGGTTTAAGTATTAATTAAAAATAAACATTATCTATGTCATCGAATAAAATAAAAGCATCCGGGTTTTCTTCAATTGCAAAAGCGCAATTTTTTTCACAATTTGTGACGTAGAAACTACATCAATTTCTTGTTTATTTGGCATTGTAAATTTAGGCTTATTTCTGCTCCAAATCTTACAAAATTACTCAAAATTCTAAATTTTGGATCACATTTCAAAATATCAAATTAAATAGCGAACGCTTTCCCAAAAAAGAGATTCATTTAAAAATACGCTGTCCCATCACTAGTTATGGTATTCTCATACGTAAAACGTGTATAAGGCACGAAATTTGAAATTGTTACAATAACCCCACTGTCACCGTTGCCCCGGTCGACCTTACCTATATACTCAGGTTTTAACGGTTTATTTATAGAATTGATATCTACGCATGTATTTTGTTGACACAATACATAGGCAAACCTAGAAAATAAAGCTAGGGCTTAATCTCACTACTCTATAATACCTATTCGATCGAGTGAGCGTACGAAGACCTTACAACCAACTTGGGCAATTTGGCATTTTATCTTTGCATGTGTGTTTTAAATAGGCAAAAAACTAAAAGTTACACAAATAAGTAATTCAAAATAGGTGTCAAAATATAAGGGCTTTGTATGCCTCCACAGATAATACGGAAGGAAATGTAGACGGTATAATTTCGGGATTTCCTATCAATATTAATATTATTATATACTCAGGTTTTTAACGGTTTATTTATAGAATTGATATCTACTGTTGGCGATTAAACAGTCTCCTACGCATCAATACGGAATAGTCGCATGAAAAGAGCGAGACAGCATGATTAAAAACATGTAGTGGTTTTTAGACGGAGGTGACTAAAGTGGATATGTCTGTCTCCCTCTATTCATGGCCTTATTTTTGCTTATGATTAGATTAGCATTTTGTTTGTATTAGGAATAAATGACAAGTTACGGGTTTTTAATTTATGTTGGGGAATAGGGAAAATTAGCGTCTATGTACTTAATAAACTAGGTAGGAAATAAAGTCATTAGTTTGAACATAGTAGTCGAAGAAACATTAATAATATTTTGTCATACTGAAATTTAGCACAGATATATGTAAGCTGAAAACAAATAAAGGCCTGTAGGCCATAGGGGAACTTTTGACCTGAAAGGGGGGTACTGTGCCCGTCAGGTAACCTAGAGAATAAGAGTTTTTGTTAATAAATGAGATCGGTATGGAGTGAAAGAGGGTTGACTAAAGGGTGATTTAGGTAGAGGTAAACAAGGGTTTGGGCCTCGGTCTCCTTAAGGTAATGCTTCGAGGTATGTTAGGAGACGAGGTCCGACCTGTGGTGTGGTATAACATCGGTAATGGTATCTACTTATAACTGGAAGAAGGGAATCAAGACCCGAAAAAGTCTGAGGAGCAGTTCAGGATCATCACCAAGGCAAATGCTAATTGCTGTAGGAAAGTCAACACCCTCGCATCCCCATTACCGCCACCTAGAAGTAACCTTGCGTTTCTTTTGGAACAACAGTAGCAACACGAGGCCCTCCACCTCACGCCCACCCCCAACGGTGACGGACGGCTACACCAGACCCAGCAAACACCTCCACTATCAGGTGCCGTTTAGGCCTAGAGCTAACGGCGGCGCAAGCTCCCGTGCTCGGTCCACCTGATTGTGAAGAGGCACCCGACACCGCCCTGCAGGGCGTGTGCAAGGTGCGGGGGAGTCCTATACGCGACTCCCCACATCTACGCATGTATTTTGTTGACACAATACATAGGCAAACCTAGAAAATAAAGCTAGGGCTTAATCTCACCTACACTCAATAATAAGTACCTATTCGATCGAGTGAGCGAACGAAGATCTTACAATCAACTTGGGCAATTTGGCATTTTATCTTTGTATGTGTGTTTTAAATAGGCAAAACACAAATAAGTACTTAATTCAAAATAGGCGTCTTATATAAGGGCTTTGTATGCCTCCACAGATAATACGGAAGGAAATGTAGACGGTATATTTCGGGATTTCCTATCAATATTCTGTCTAAAATATATACTCAGTTCTATACATATTTATACTCATTTGCACCTGCACGTATTAACCATGTCTTTCTGCTGGATTTATTAGGCCGACTTAGATTTATGTTTATGGTTTAGACAACCGATATACAGTTTGCATATCGATATCAGTCATAGGGGTTAACATGATATTTAGATAAGCAAACTAACAACAAAACGACAAACGCAAACTTAAACACATATTTAGTAGGTACATCGACGTAGATACTTAGGTATTAAATTAAAAGTTATTTATCAGTTTAGCTACTTGTAACTATGGTGATTTCCCTTGATAATTTATAACTATACCTAACTTTAGTCTAAATTTATGTAAATATAACCCAAATAATTCTATACCAAATAGGTACATAGTGTAACAATGCAAATTCAATCTTATTTCTTTGTACTTTTGTTCTATTTTGTAAACTAGTTTCGAGCCAGAAAGCCGCTAAAACATGGACTAAAAAAAGTTACAGTAGAAAGTAAACCATATTGATTATAAGATATATTATTACGCATGCCATTGTCATGCAAATACGGCTAATAGGTTTAGTTTGGTTTAAGAGCCGATTAAGCTGTGAGGAGGGCAGGTATTATACTAGCCTACATCTAAAATCCTGTCTAATAGGTATAGGTATAACGTCCCGTACGAATGAATAATTGACCCTAACGTTACACTTATTGAAAAGGAAATAGAATAGGTAGGTAGGTGATAAAATACCCGTGTAATTTTCAATGCTTTTGTTTTCTCAATATTAACTTAGTTGAAAGCTGGTGCCCAAAAAGGTTTGTTTAGAAATAAAACCTGTGTAGCGGGTCACCAGGCCCAATATTAACTTGTTATCCCTAAGCATTAGGTACAACCAAATTACACCAGTGGAACTGTTGTAGTAAGTACCTAAGTATTAGGTCAAATCTTGCAAGCTGAATTAGTAAAACTTTTTCTAATTCAATTGGAGTTGAATTGGTTCCGATGAGAATGCATTTTAACCTCTTCAGGATATGCTCACCTGATGTGGTGATGATTAGCTCCAGGTAGAGGAACTCTTCAACGGTCAACAGATACCTAGGTTATGTAGGTCATAACGTGTTTTAAGTTTTAGCATGACATACCTAACTACTGCACTCTACTAATAATCAAAGATTGGCTTAACATGGTATACCTACCTACCTACCTATCTACAAACCTAACTAAAGTTACTTATATAAGTACCTGTCTTTCCTATTAAGTAACTACTAGCGGCCACCCACGGCTTCACCCGCATGGTCGTAGTGATTGCTAACATGAAAGTATAAGGCGTTTTCCCGTTTTGGGTGTATTCATTTTTTTCATGTTCCTGTTATTTTTTTAAATAAAACAGATAGGAGTAGGAGAAGCTCAGCTATGTAGGACAGTAGGTACTCGTTTTTTTGCAATGATTCTGCGTGGCAGTGGGGATTGCTGACATAATAATGTCAGGCATTTTTTCGTTTTAGGCGGCCCCGTTCCTTCTTGTACAAGTAAATTTAAAAAAGGCTTTATACTTGGGTAGGACTTGAAATAAGGTACCCACCCTGGCTTGTATTGAAAATTCCTGCTAAAGCTAATTTGACATCATATAGGAATCCTACTAACTTTAAAGGGATTTCCTTCCGCTCAGTCCTTTTATTTCAGTTCATTCCTTCTAAAATTACCAACCAGAATGAATCCTTCCAAATGGATTCCTTCCACATAGTCCTTCTAATCTGATGGGAAAAGATTACAAGATAAAATTACCACCTGAAATTACCGACCGTTATTGGAATCCTACTAAATAAGAAGGAGTTCGAATGGAAGGTATGATGGAGTTCCTACCAATATAGCTTACCTACAAAAAAAACCTTCTTAAAAATCTACAAATTATACCTTCCAAATTAATTCCTCCCAAATAATTCTACTATTTTAGTCGGAATAAAGATCTCTTTTATCTTGGATGGAAATACCTACGAGAATTACCAACCAAAATTACAATACTTCTAACTTAGAAGGATTAAATATGGAAGGTACAATTGAGTTCCTTGCGAAAGTTGAGCTGAGAAACGGAGTCCTTCTAAAAGTCCATATTTTACTCCTTCTGATTGAAATTCTCAAAATATAGAAGGAAAATCCTTCTAAATTATTGGAAGGTTATTCTTACTAATTGAATTCCGTCTAAATATTCGTTCTATTTCGGTTGGAAAATACGCCTGGAGAATTCAGAAGAAAATTCCATCGCAAAAATCCACACAAATTAATCCTTCCTAATGGATTCCTTCCAAACAGACCTTCTAATCTGATGGGAAAAGGTTACAAGATAAAATTGCCACCTGAAAGTATCGACCGTTATTGAAATCCTACTAAATAAGAAGGAGTTCGATTGGAAGGTATGATGGAGTTCTTACCAAAAGTTCACCTTCCAAGAAATTCCATCTTAAAAATCTAGAAATTATACCTTCCAAATTAATTCCTCCCAAATAATCCTACTATTTTAGTCGTAATAAAGATCTCTTTTATCTTGGGTGGAAATACCTACGAGAATTACCAACCGAAATTACAATACTTCTAACTTAGAAGGATTAAATATGGAAGGTCCAATTGAGTTCCTTTCAAAAGTTGAGCTGAGAAACGGAGTCCTTCTAAAAGTCCATATTTTACTCCTTCTGATTGAAATTCTCAAAATATAGAAGGATAATCTTTCTAAATTATTGGAAGGTTATTCCTACTAATTTAATTCCGTCTTAATATTTGTTCTATTTCGGTTGGCAAATACGCCTGTAGAATTCAGAAGAAAATTCCATCTGAAAAATCCACACAAATTAATCCTTCCAAATGTATTCCTTCCAAACAGTCCTTCTAATCTGATGGGAAAAGGTTACAAGATAAAATTACCACCTGAAATTACCAACCGTTATTGAAATCCTACTAAATAAGAAGGAGTCCGATTGGAAGGTATGATGGAGTTCTTACCAAAAGTTTACCTCCCAAGAAATTCCTTCTTAAAAATCTAGAAATTATACCTTCCAAATGAATTCCTACCAAATAATTCTACTATTTTAGTCGGTATAAAGATCTCTTTTATCTTGGATGGAAATATCTACGAGAATTACCAACCGAAATTACAATACTTCTAACTTAGAAGGATTAAATATGGAAGGTACAACGGAGTCCTTCTAAAAGTCCATATTTTTTTCCTTCTGACTGAAATTCTCAAAATTTAGAAGGAAAATCCTTCTAAATTATTGGAAAGTTATTCCTACTCATTAAATTCCGTCGAAATATTTGATCTATTTCAGTTGGAAAATACGCCTGAAGAAAATTCTCAAAATATAGAAGGAATATCCTTCTAAATTATTGGAAGGTTGTTCCAACTAATTGAGTTCCGTCTAAATATTCGTTCTATTTCGGTTGGAAAATACGCCTGGAGAATTTAGAAGAAAATTCCATCGCAAAAATCCACACAAATTAATCCTTCCAAATGTATTCCTTCCTAACAGTCCTTCTAATCTGATGGGAAAAGGTTACAAGATAAAATTACCACCTGAAATTACCAACCGTTATTGAAATCCTACTAAATAAGAAGGTGTTCGATTGGAAGGTATGATGGAGTTCTTACCTTCCAAGAAATTCCTTCTTAAAAATCTAGAAATTATACCTTCCAAATTAATTCCTCCCAAATAATCCTACTATTTTTGTCGGAATAAAGATCTATTTTATCTTGGGTGGAAATACCTACGAGAATTACCAACCGAAATTACAATACTTCTAACTCAGACGGATTAAATATGGAAGGTACAACTGAGATCCTTCCGAAAATTGAGCTGGGAAACGGAGTCCTTCTAAAAGTCCATATTTTATTCCTTCCAAATGGAATTCTCAAAATATAGAAGGAAAATCCTTCCAAATAATTGGAAGGTTATTCCGACTACATAAGATCAGTCGGAATATTCGTTCTATTACAGTAGGAAAAAAAAAAATTCCTTCCTAGTTTTGGAAGGAAACACGCTATCGTCCAATAAGGCAGGAAAGTATTAGAAGGACACCTAGAAGGAAGCTGTTTAGAAGGAAAAAATCAGAAGGAAACAGGCCTCTTTTTTCTCCGTGCGGACGAGCCCTTCAAAAGGAGCTCTACTACTATTGTTTGGGGGAAGATGGCTGTATGGAAAAATGCTCATCAGTATTTATTTATTTAAGCTCATCGTCATCATCAGCCTATAAAACTGCTGGAACCTCTGCTCGACCTTCGTCTTCCGGTTCGTGGTCGACTTTTGAACACTTTTATTCGCCAGCTGTTGTTTGTTCTTCGAACTGTTTGAGATCATTCACTGTTGCACTGTGCGGCAAATACTGAAGCCATGGACCCAATTGCCCTAACATAGCATACCTTTTTTTACCATAAAACAGTAAATAAATATTGGTGTACTCTCCTCAGCTCTTTCTCGTGAGCACTGGTGGACTAGTGGTAGGGGCCTCGCCTTCCGATCCGTTTACGACCTTATCGTGGGTTCGAAACCAATCGTGCACCAATTAGTTTTTCTGTTCAAAAAATTATGTGCACAATGCCAGTACGCTCAAACGGTGAAAGAAAACATCGTGAGGAAACCGTCATGTCGTAGAACCTAAAAAGTTTTATAACATTGTCAAGTGCTTGAAAATCCTTTCACCACACTGTTTCGAAATAAACTAGTGAGACGACAAGATAGAAAAGAGAGAGGTAGACTCTCCACACAGCACTATCTGGCCCCAAACTAAGCAAAGCTTGTAATATGAGAACTAGATAGCTGATAAACCTATATATGTCTGTATTGGTCAATAAAATGTTTTTCTTTCTTTCTTTCTTTCTTTCTTTCTTTCTTTCTTTCTTTCTTTCTTTCTTTCTTTCTTTCTTTCTTTCTTTCTTTCTACTTTCTTTCTTTCCTTCTTTCTTTATAAAGCTCGAAGAACCAACAACCGCTGGGGCAGTGACAGTAGACATCTGCCGACCACCACTCTCCCGCTATTTCACGACGACAAACATCGCAACAACATATTCCCATTGTACACACGCCATAACAAACTTAACTGCAAATTTAATAGTGTCCTGCGGCAGTTCGAGACAATTACAACTGATTGTGCCCCTCGGTCGAGATTGTGTGACTTACGGTGAGATTTTTTGTTGTTTGATTTATGCCCAAATTGGTCTGTTTCGCGTGATCCGATTTCGTCATTCGTTTGGTGATCATTTTGGAATGTGGATGGACATGGAATATTTTTATCTATCATACATGTTATATTTTATTTATTTGTCAACAACACTATAATATTACATGTATATTGAGATGATGCACCAACCCTTGCTAGGTGCTCACATTCGTCTATTTTACATATTATATAATATCAAGGCACCTTGCAAGTATGTACATTTTATAGGTATTAGGTTTATTTTTTTATGTATATTTTATTATACATCTTGCTCATGGAACAAGCATTTGGCCCACCTAATGTTAAGGGGTAACAAAACATCGCCTCGTAAGCCACGCACAATAGAACGCCCTACGATGCACTGCCTTGCGTACATCAACTTGAGGCATACAGATGTTAAACCTCATGTGTCTGTAATATCACCGGCAACCACGCTCCTCAAACCGAAACACAGCAACGATGCTTGGCGGCAGAAAAAGGCGTGGTGGAAGTACTTTCCCGGACGAGCCCTTCACAAAAAGCTCAACTACTCTTAAAAGACATAGGTACCTACATACATTTCAATATACATATAATCAGTGTTATATTATTATTTTCGCTTATGTTGCAAAACGATCATTATCTTGTTTAGCAAGCCACTAATCCCATTTAGGAACCTATCACGATGTTCTCTTGCACAAGAAAAACAAGCCGCTATACATTAGTAGCGAACTGACAAGGGAAATAATGTTAATGATGTTTACTCTAATTCTGTTTAGTTTAATAAACGTGTTTAGCCAAATCAATTATATCAATTATGTCGTTTTGCAAGGAATAAGAAGACGAATTCCTAAATAAATAAACATTCCTCTCAAAATCATGGAAAATACAAAGTATTCCTTCGTCTCTTTTTAGGGTTCCGTACCCAAAGGGTAAAACGGGACCCTATTGCTAAGACTCCGCTGTCCGTCCGTCTGTATGTCTGTCTGTCCGTCTGTCACCAAGCTGTATCTTATGAACCGTGGTAGTTAGACAGTTGAATTTTTCACAGATGATGTATTTATGTTGCCGCTATAACAACAAACTCTAAAAAACAGAATAAAACTAGTAGTTCGCCCCGAACTGAGATCTCGTGATGCGACCCGACGAACGCAACAAAACTTTGAGTAGGTGGTAGTCAGAGGCAAGTCCAAACATTATGTTTGGACTTTTTTCTGACTACCGCCTATTAACTTGGAACGGTAACCAAGTTTTAACTCTATTGGCCTATTTATTGAAGAGTTCCGTTGAACAGACCTTGGCTCCATCATCAGACCTGGTCGTTGTCACCATTTTATGAGAACTGAGTACCTCCTTAATTTATTTCAAGAAAAAAAAATAAGAAAAAGCAAAGTAACTGGCCGACCAGTAGAAAAACCTTGTTGCCAACGAAACTCTTAGAGATGGGAGCTCTTGGATCGCTGGTTATCTTAATTTAACTTTTTTATTGTATCTCAAATACGAGCGTCCCAGAAAAAAAGTAAAAATTGTTTTGGAATGTCCAAACAAAGCCCTTTTATATGACATGTAACTTGATTTTTTTATGTAACTTTTTTTATTTTTGCCCCCTTAAAAAATCCCATATTTCAAAAACCCTTCATCCGATTTTACTCATATACTTACCAGTAAATTTCTCAAGTACAAGCTATCGACATATCAAATTTCATGCAGATCGGATCAACGGTTCTAAAGTTATCGCCAGACAAACATACATACATACATACATACATAAAATGCCAAATCGCCCAAGTTGAAACTAAGATCTTCGTTCGCTTCGCTCACTCGATCAATAAATAAATATTTAAGGAGGCTCCATACAAACAAACGTACTCTAAACCTACTCTAACAACTAAACCGACTTGCACTAGGCCGGTTTTTTATACTACATGCTATGAAACAAACAACTAGCCCTATAATAAATAAGTGTCATTTTGCAAGTCACAATAAAAACGTGCCCTACGATGCACTGCCCTGCGTCCATCAACTTTAAGCATAGGTGCTCGAAAGATGCCTATTTGAGGCACTTTTAAAATACTTTCACCATACTGTTCCGAAAGAAACTAGTTACACGATAAGAAGGCACGTTAAGCTTCATGTACCTGTTATCTCACCGGCACCCACACCTGTTAGTGTACCAACAAGGTAGGTGCATTTAAAGTCCTTGCAATCACAGTCACCATGCTTCGTTTGCACAACTTGCTGAGTCAGCGAATGTGGGCTCAGTCGCCACTTGACTCGGTCGTGTCAACGCGCCCACATGCTACGACATTCAATACTGTCGCCATAGTCTCCCATCTATATTTAATAGGAGTCTTCATTTATGGACACATCAAATCAAATAAAACCAAAAATATATTTTTATTATTGTTACAGAATTATTATAAATTGGGTTGGTTTAATCAACCTGTTTTAGAAGAGCCCCCGAAGAGACCCCTTTTCTATGATTTTAAAGTATCTACGCTTATTCGTTATCTACAAATTCTACCATTTTATCTTAATTATTGTTCAAGCACATGACCGTAGAAAAGTAGGTGTACACATGGTTACATCATAATGGAATTTATTACCTTATATTTTTTCATTTTATTTATATTTTTTTGAATACCTTATACATATATATTTTTTCTTTTTTATACTGGTCACGAACCCATGTATCTTCGTCTGTAATTGTTTAAATTTGTGTGTGTTTTGTCAATAAAATCATTTCATTTCATTGATAGAGATTGAATGAGCTTGCAATGCCAAAGTAAACGTTTACGCAACTCGCTGAGTTGAATGCCAGCTTGCCATAGAATATATATAGTTAAATAAAAATCTAACTAAAGCCCAATTTTTTTTCTGGTGGATATTGAAAATGCCTGTGTAATATAGAACAATAGCTTATAATTTTAATTTATTATATATTTTTATTTAATTATTCAATAAAGAATCAAACCAAAACGATAGTCAGCAATATACAACAGCTGCTCGATAAAAATCCTTATTAATAAGAGTTAAAAGATGTAAAAGCAAGCGCGAACATTATTCGCCTGATAATGTTATCTCAGTGGATGGCCACACCGCGCATCGTCTAAATCTAGGATTATCTGATAGTTCATTGCCATGATAACGTCGGCTCCTTGTACGGCGGTGCAACAAAGTTTATTTACTACTAGTCGCCTGTGGCTTTGGCCATTTTCTGCTACCTTCCTCTGTCATGTGTGTCTCTGAGGCCTTATCACGAACGAATTAGACATTAGTCGCGTAAACGTATCGTATCCCTTACTCCAACAGAATAAGGTCAAATATCTCTAGGATACGTTAACGCCACAAATATCAAAATTCATTCGTGATCAAGGCCCAGGTGTTTTCTGCGGCCAACTATGTCATCGATCAATCGCGCCTTCAGATGACGATTTTTCGCCTCAACTTCGTAATGGGTGCATTTATCATCAAGTTTTCGTAATACATTGCTTAGTTTGGGGCTAGAAGAAATGCCCGCCAATAAAAAAATTGGTGGAAATTCCACACAGTACTATCTAGCACCAAATTAAGCAAAGCTGTAGGTACTATGGTAACTAGATAACTTATTTTAATATGCGATTTTGTAAATTCATACTTCCAAGTGCGAGTCGGACTCGCGCACGAAGGGTTCTGTAATATAAAAACGGCAAAAAAAACACGTTTGTTGTTGTATGTTTATAGCACTTAAATATTTATTTTATTCTGTTTTTTAGTATTTGGTGTTATAGCGGCAACAGAAATACATCATCTGTTAAAATTTCAACTCATTAATGATAAAATCCAAGCCTACATCGCAGAAGGCAGAGCTACTACCAAAGCTGTTAGGGCTGTCAACATATTATATACTTTCAGTCAGCCAGTAAATACAACATTTAAAGCCTGTATATGAATGCTGAGTGGTGTAGGTGGTGACTCATTGCGATAATAGCCTGTCGCCGCATCTCATTACACTCCAACTCAACAGTAAATCGAAATCGTGTTTGAAATACAATGAAATATTTACTACGAACTATCATCATCATCTGCCTGAAGAAGTCATATGCCTCCCGTATACGTTTCCAGGAAGAACGATTGAACCCTCTCGATCCACCGACTTCCCGCGACCTTTATACTGCGTTTACATTTAGACATTCGCGCTGCCATTCGCGTGGACGGAAATGTTGCCGTCCATATGTCTGCGGCAGCGTCGCCGGCAATGTGTGTTCACGCAACACGGGTAACGCAAGCGGCAACTTTTTGACTTTTGATACAATAATTGGGCCTGAACTGTAGTAAATATGTAAATGTACAAAAAGCACCCGATGTTGATCGGGCTTAGATTTACTCTCAAGTTTTAAATGTAGGTTATCTACGCCTCATTTATAATACAATTCACTTTATAATCAGCCTAATCTTTTGATCTTCATACAAATCACCATCTGCATGTTCCCGCAGCACAAGTTTCTAACTTGTAGAGTAGTTAGTAAGCTATAATACTACCCCGTTTACACTGAGCTCATGTCCGTGGAAATGTCCGCTCACATGAGCGGGGACTTGGGCAATGCGAAAATGTAAACAGGCCACTTCCATGTCCACTCGCGTTGCCCGTGTTGCGTGAACACACATTGCCGGCGACGCTGCCGCAGACATATGGACGGCAACATTTCCAATCACGCGAATGGCAGCGCGAATCTCTAAATGTAAACGCAGTAACCAACTTTTGACAAATTGTTTTTCCTTTTTTCGGAAAACCGTTGGAAAAAACGGAATCCGAATTACGGAATACTAAATCCGGAAAAACAATTTGTCAAAACCCGGAATATAAAACAGCTACTGGTCGCACAAAGACAAGTGAGTTGGTCGTCAAAAGTGACACCTAAACTGGGCTACACTTTCCTTACTCTTTTCAGAAATCAGGAAATAACTTCAGTATATTTTAAGCCCGTTATAGTTGCGTTAAACTCTCGCTGCAGGCTCGGTCATAAGTTATCGGAACGAGACAGCAATATTACTCTCTCTCTCTCTCGCGCTAAGGAGAACGGACGATCCTTTTGTTTAAGCGTCTGTTAAGATGATTTATGACCGAGTTTGCAGCGGGAGTTTAACGCTACTATAGGTTGAGCGCTGACCGAGCCTGCAGCGAGAGTTTAACGCGACTATATTCTGTTTCATGGAAATGAAATTTGTTTGTATCACAATAAATTACAGTAAATTCACCCAAATTTTACAGTAGTATAAATTCTATACGTGACAGGTTGCAAGGCAATCGTTGCTGAAAAAATACAATTTGTTTACAAATTTATTTTTTTATTGGACACAAAGTTACATACAGTATAATAAAGTCGCGGTTTAAAGCCTTTATACCTTGCCTTGCCCTGCTTTGCCTTGCGATATTCTCCTTCTCCATTTTGGAACACAGGTATTGCGCACATAAAATTCAATGCCACCAATAGTATTTTAACGTTAAAAGAGCATTTTTTTTACTTTTAATAGTTTATTTTTGCATCATCTGATTTTGGCCCATCTGATGTTAAGTGGTAACCATCACCTATAATAAAGCATTGCCTCGTAAGTCACGCACGATAGGAAGGTGCCCTACGACTGCCCTGCACTGCCCTGCGTCCATAAACTTGAGGCATACAGATGTTAAGCCTCATGTACCTGTAATTACACTGGCAACCACACTCTTCAAACCGAAACACAGCAACGCGGCAGAAAAAGACGTGGTGGTAGTACTTCCCCGGGCGAGCCCTTCTTAGAGCTCTACTACTCGTAAAACTCGTGAAGCAGTTTTATTTTTTATTTGTAGATAATCTTAGAAACCAGTGCTAAGACCACATTCACCTTGAAGACTCTCACTTAAAAAACAATAGACGATCAGAGACATAGTTTACGTAACTCTGCATTTGATCGATTGCGTCCATTTTGGGAGTTGCAAAATGAGGACTCCGTCATTAGTGGTTATTACTGAACTGAGTCAGACTTTGTCTCATTGTTTGTTTTATAGTGATGTGCCATCACGCTTTTGATATCGATTTGAGTCTAGATATCAGATGGCCTACTTGATGTTAAGTGGTAACCATTACCTATTTTCGTTATATTTTTAGATTAGTAGCTGCCATAACATTTGAGGGAATATCTACCGTGCCTAGGGATAAAAGTCCTGGAGCTGTTTCTGTTTTTTTCTGTTTCTATAATATATTCAGGGTATTAAAATACTACTACCGAAAACTTGTAATGTATGAAATAGTTGTTTTTTTTCGCGTTCACAGTATTGGTTCCTTACAAAAAGTTATTCATATTGATACTTTAGCCCCTTGAAGTTTTCGGTTGTAACATTTTAACACCTTGTATAATAATAATCACTATAATATATATAACTTTCTTCGGTTCTAAATCATGTGTGCTCGAAAAGAGCCTCTTTCAGGCGCAATTCCTTTCACCACACTGTTTCGGAGGACACGAAGAAGGAGTGAACTTCTTAGGCTGATGATGATAATGATAGAAGAAGAAAATACCATCACTAACAAAATGTTTGTTCTTTTCGAAACCTCCATGTTCTAATTAGAAACTTTACTGCTGTTAACTCGTAACTGAACTAGATAGAGGGTGTGAATTTCAACACTCGAGCTAATGACCAAAAGTGGGACAGGTTTTTGTGAAAGAGTGCATGTTACTTACCCTAAGTACTACCGTGCCCATATATCATCATCATCAGCATCAGCCTGAGCACCAGAGCACTGGTGGTCTAGTGGTAGCGGCCCCGCCTTCCGATCCTAAGGTCGTGGGTTCGAAACCGGTCGTGCACCAATGAGTTTTTCGGTTCAAAAATTTATGTGCACAATGCCAGTACTCTCAAACGGTGAAGGAAAACATCGTGTGGAAACTGGCATGTCGTAGAACCTAAAAAGTTCTATTACATGTGTCAAGTGCTCGAAAGGAGCCTCTTATGGCACACTTAAAATCCTTTCACCACACTGTTTCGAAAGAAACTAGTGACACGACAAGAGAAGAGAGAGCATCAGTCTGTAGAAGTCCGCTGCTGGACATTAGCCTCCCCATAAATTTCTAGGAAGAGCTATTTTTTAAAAGAGCGCTTTCGGAGAAGTACCACCGTGCCTATTTATTATCGTCATCATCAGCCTGAAGAAGTCCAGTGCTGGACATAGGCCTCCCCTTAACATTTTCAGTAAGTACTTGGTGCTTGTACTTGACTTATGCTAAAACTAGACCTTAAGCTATTTATTTATGTACATGTCCGCAATTCATGAATAAATGAAAAATAATATAGACCGTATAGGAAAGAAAAATTGCTATCACTAGTGCTCTCAAACAAAAAGCTTGCAATAATAAACACAAATACCAACAATTACTACTTCGAGATCTAGCAACTGATTACGCTGAGGTATGACTCTATTGGAAAATACAAGCAAAATAAGTTGTCGTTCGTAATATCGTGACTTTGTCACACACACTTACCAATGGTTATTATACTTAGGTACTTTTGTTTTCTTAAAACCTTTGACCGTTATAAAACGGGTATGATTTAGCGGATTTGTTGCTAGTACTCTCAAACGGGGAATGAAACATCGTCAGGAATCCGGCATGTCGTAGAACCTAAAAAGTTCTAAAACATGTGTCATGTCAAATGCTCGAAAGGAGCCTCTTGAGGCGCACTTAAAAACCTTTCACCACATTGTTTCTGAAGAAAGTAGTGATACGACAAGAAGAAGACGCGGAATTGTATCATTGTATTAAAGTTGATTCATCTTATGCGACTGTAAATAAATGCGTGGTTGACGTAAAAGAAAGAAATTGAATGATCTTGGATATTTTATATATATATACATACATATAGATTTTATATGTATATAGATTTTATATGTATGTATATATGAAATGGGTGATAGATCAAGTCATAAAAGTTATTTGAAAAAAAAAAATAGAATAGAAAATATAAAGTAAAATAAAACCAAGTGTAATTTTAAAATTATTGGTATTTAATAAAAGATAGAGGACAGTTATTTTTATAGATCCAAAACAAAATGGAGATAAGCAGGGCATACACTCAGAGGCATTGACAAGTGGAGTCAAAGAGTTACTGTGTGGTACCCAAGAACTGGAACAAGAACCAGAGGGAGACCGTATAAACGATGGAAGGACGATTTGGAGTTAACAGGAGGAAAGCTATGGCCATGAATAACAAATGATAGAGGAAAATGGAAGGAATTGGAGGAGGCCTATGCCATAGGGCACACAGAGAATCCCAACTAAAATAGTATATAAGTGTAAATAGATTAAATTGTAAATATGTTCTGGATAAACGGCTTATTATTATTAAGTTTCACTGCCTCACTCGAGCGCTGAGTCTTTTTTTTTAGGACCGCTATTATAAGACAACAGTTTTGTGGATAAAAGTCGTGTTTTCCTACGAGTAGGTAAATCACTTGATGTGGTTTATCCCCCTTAGAAATGACATTTGCCTATTGTCCTATCGATTTATATTATCATAATTATGAATAATTATAACGTATTTATTTATAATTTCATGGAAGATATGGATGGTAATGCCATCTTGTAATTTTGTAGTTTTCCTCTGAGAATTTTATTACAAGTAATGTTCTTATTATTTGAACCCTAACATACTACCTAAGTAGTGTAATATACAAAATCATAGTAGTCAGAAAATTTACATCCTGTAAAACTATGAATACAACATGATAGCTGTCATAAAATTATTATAAGTTATTTAATGCCCAACATATCTAGTTTTTGCTAAGAAATGGCTCCAATCACTTCAATGAATTTCAAAATTTAATGCAAACTGCTAAATATTAATGCTAAATACTTTATCTTAGAAACGAGCAATCTTGATCTACTTTTGCCGGCGACTGTACATACACGGATCTTCTATCCATCTACCAGTCTCTGAACTTTATTATATCTAATGATGGTATAACATCTCGCAATCCCCAGTCAATTTGATGACCAAATTAAATTGGCCTTCATTTGTACAGCATAATAAGATCACTAATGTGACCGCAATGTCGCGATTTGGATGTCACAGATGATGGTGAAGGCTGTGAATGACGTCACTCTTTGATTACCTGATTGTCTGCTGAGGGTAGGGTTGACTGATGGAAACAACACATACAGTATCATATTACCAATTCTTGCTAAACTAAACTTCATTATTGTATTATATTACTTTGTAAAAGGATCATACAAAAGAACGGTAGGAACCAAGCCGTAAGTTTGTTGCCTGTTCTTCTAGGCTTTGGTCGCGTGGACCTCGCACCTAGAGTCACCTAGCTTTAAGACGTTTCAAAGTGATCCTTGTGATTTTATTGAATAAATACCTTTTTGACTTTGCTAAAATGCCACCCTTAAGCCCGTTATCTTCCCCCGATAGATCTTCTTTTGTCGTGTCACTAGATTCTTTCGAATCAGTGTGGTGAAAGGATTTTAAGTGCGCCTCAAGTGGCTCCTTTCCAGCACTTGACACATGTTATAGAACTTTTGAGGTTCTACGACTTGCCGGTTTCATCAAGATGTTTTCCTTCACCGTTTGAGAGTACTAGCACTGTGCATATAAATTGTGCACCAATGATTATTTTTGTTCAAAAATGTATGTGCACAATGCCAGTAGGTACTCTCAAACGGCGAGGGAAAACATCGTGAGGAAACCGGCATGTCGTAGAACCTAAAAAGTTCTCTAACATGTGTCTAGTGCCCGAAAGGAGCCTCTTGAGGCGCACTTAAAATCCTTACACCACAATGTTTCGAAAGAATCTAGTGACACGACAAGAGAGATCGGGAAGAAGATGAAAGGGATTTAAAGTAATGTCAGCCCTAACAGCTGATGAGCGACCTTGGGCATAGTCACGACGTTGACAAAGCCATCATAAGCTTGTTTCATTTTAGTGGAAAACCGCCGTGTCGTGATCATCATAATCAACCATTGGATTAGCCACTACGAGTTTGGTACAAGGAAAAAGAACGGGAAACGTACAAGGAAATTCGCTTGTAGCTCATGCGATATTCAATTTTCCATGTAGCTCCAAAGGTTTTTATAATTTACTAGCGGCCTGTCCCAGCTTCGCATGGGTAGACATAAATTTTTTCAACATTTTAGGATAAACTTAGACGCTGGGTTCGAGTCTCGCGGCTACAAGCCGTCTAACAAATCCTTATTTCGTACATTTGCACGCCCTTCTCCCTGAAACATGAAAGACATTTTATGGCCAATTTTTTACACCTTGGGTTTTACACAATTATTGAAGTTTTAGAAGGTATCCCTAATTTTTTCTAGTAATAAATATAGCCTATGTTACTCAGGGACAATGTAGCATTCTAATGGTGAATTTTTTGAAATCGAAGCTGTACTTTTTAAGCCTATTCGTTAATATCAAAATACAAATCTTTCCTCTTTATAATATTAGTGCAGATGTAGATAAAACAAAAAAAATATGAGCTTAGTCAAAGATTTCAATGTTTTTTTTTAAGTTATAAACTGAGTAGAATTTGAACCTACGACGCAAGTAAAAGTTTAGGAAACACCAATAACTATAACAAATCACCTCCACACAACTGAGTAGTAGTAATAGGGTGTATGAAAGAGAATTACCGCAAAAAAACATACGTACCAAATCGTACTAAATTGTATGAAAGTGCATACAAATAACCCATACCCATATAATATGAGTAGTAGAGTTCTTTATGAAGGGTTAGTCCTGGGAAGTACTACCACCATGCCTTATTCTGCCGCCAAGCAGCGTTGCTGTGTTTCGGTTTGAAGAGTGTGGTTGCCGATGTAATTGTAGACACATGAGGCTTATTATCTGTATGCCTCAAGTTGATGGACGCAAGGCAGTGCATCGTAGGGCACGTCCCTATTGTGCGTGAATTACGAGGCTATGCTTAGGTGATGGTTACCACTTAACACCAGGCTTAACACCAAAAAAACAGCGTCCGTGAGGAACTTGGACTTACTTTACTAAATACCTTTTATAAAACGTATGTGTGTACTATTTATAGTAACGTTTTTAAAAGTGATAAAAACCAAAGATCTTGTGAATTGCACCACACTATCAATATTTCCAATTGATACGTGCAATACGTGCATGGATATGCAAATGTCGATCATTAGTGTCTTGTTTGTGTTTGTCCCTTGATATTTTATATGACGTCATCTTACTACTGCTGATATTATGTTAACACAAACTTTGTAATATGCATATAAAAACCAGCCCAGTACGAGACGGACTCGAACACGAAGGGTTCCGAACCATTATCTATAAAAACGGCAAAAAAAACACATGTTTGCTGTATTGGAGCCCCTTAAATGTTGATTTTATTCTGTTTTTAGTACATTTTAACTGTCTAGCTATCACGGTTCATGAGATACAGCCTGGTGACAGACGGACGGACGGACAGACAGACAGACAGACGGACGGACAGACAGTGGAGTCTTAGGTCCCGTTTTACCCTTTGGGTACGAAACCCTAAAATGAACTTTATGGCGACATAGTAAAAGTTTCATTTTTATCCATACAAATTTTCCTACTTAAAAGGTAGCACTAATTATCGTGCTTATACTTTTGAGTAGGAGAACTTGTATCGATTAAAATGAAATATTTACTTAACTGTGTGCAATGTGGTTAAAAAAATTGGTTCAAAGCGTTTTTTCAAAAATGAGTTATATCTTTAAAAAACTTGAAATATGCGTGCGAGTAGTTTGACTAATTTTAGCCACATAAAATGAATAAACAAATTTACCAAAAAAAAAGGGTTACTTTCATTCAGACCTTTCTTGCTGGTTTTCATTACCACTATCGTAGCATCAGCGACGCCATAAAATAATAATTATAATAATTTTAATTATATACAATCTCATGCAAAGAAAAGCTCATTAACTTATTTAAATTAATTATTCAAAAACAGTTGAGTTTATAGACTCATTAAATGAGACGACATTTTTGTGTGAAAATGAATCATAGCGTTAGTTTTCTTTGTCGGTTTTACTGAGACTAGTGAAACGACCGTGACTTTGCTCTAGTGTAAAAAACAGAAACAGATCACGACTTTTATTCGCAGGCACGGTAGATATTCCGTCAGATCTCTTAGTACCAAGAATCTACTCAAGATTTTTTGAGGATATCTAAGGGGAGTAGTCAGATATACTTCCAAACTAAGTTTCAAGTAGTTTTTTTTTTCATTTAATTTTAATATATTTTCTTTGTTCTTTGTAAAAAAAAGCAGAGATATCTCTATAATTATTATCTGATAAGTAACACGACGCTATCTTGCGTTTAGGAAAAGGAAGTACGATTTTAAACAGTTTACGTTGTATGATAATTGTCGGTAAGCTAGTTACGCAACGATTCTCTATTAATGTTATATTATCATAATGATATTCAATTACAAGCCATAAAATAAAATACACCGGTAAGAGCTCTTGTTTTTAAAAAGCAGCCACTGTCATTACTACTGTCAAAATGAGAAAATGACAAAATAGTAATTAAAATTTATTAGACGTTTGCTAGAATAAAGCGCCCTACCTGACTTTTTTGCATTTATTATAACTTTTTTGTAAAAAATATATTTCGAAAAATAATATGTTTTTTTCTAAAATTTCTGAATCAACGGTTGTACGGGACCACCTCTGAAGTAGGTACGTACCAAACAAAAAACAAACATCAAAATTAATTCATTATTGACAGAGTAATCGAGTAACAAACCTCCAAAAAATAAACATAGGTACAGTCAATAATTTAAGAACCTACTTTTTTTAAGAAGTCTTTTATAAAATAGACAAAAGTTCAAAATTAGGAAGCTGGCAATATTGAAACAATTCCTCGCTCACATATTTCAACATTTAAAAAAATACATATTTACTGAAAGTTACATGGAAAATCGCAAACAACAAAGTTTTGGAAAAAGATATCTTGATTCAACAAAGGTTCAAACAAAATATTATTTTGATCCAAGATTTTCTTGTTGTTTGACGACTGTCTGCGTCTTAATAAAAGTACTCATTTATGGATGGGTGAATAGCAGTTACATTACCAATTTATTATTTTAGTGCCAAGCCTTTCCTTATATACGTTTACTTTCTCGACGTAAGAAAATTCGTAAAGTTAGTACTATTTCCGACTGCTACACTACTGAGACGGAATTTCGAAAACAATCTTCGGTACCTATTATAAAGATTCGTTTAAAAACCAATGTGACTTCATTAAGAGACCATGTTGGTTCTTGATTCAATCAAGAAATTAATTTGGAAATTATTTGTGATGCATTTTATTAAAAATATCAGGCCCTAATCAGTGTAATGAAGGAGCTGAGTTGGCTCATAATGATTATCAAAGTCTTCCGACATCAATTGAAGCCAAGCGCTCGTGTAGGTCAGAACTAAGCTCAGAATTCACAGTCAGATTGTTTATCAGTTACTAAAATCCATATATCATTCAATATAAAATCAGCTAATAGTCGTGTCAGCTAAGAGTAGTAGGGCTCGTCCGGGGAAGTACTACCACCACGCCTTTTTCAGCCGGCAAGCAGCGTTGCTGTGTTTCGGTTTAAAGAGTGTGGTTGACAGTGTAATTACAGGCACATGAGGCTTAACATCTGTATGCCTCAAGTTGATGGACGCAGTGCATCGTATGGCACGTTCCTATGGTGTTTGACTTACGAGGTAATGCTTTGTTATAGGTGATTTGGGCTAACATCAGGTGGGCCATCTGCTTGTTCCATTAGTTAGTTGTATAAAAAAAACTGGCAGAAGCGCCTTTTCTGAGTTTTCCTTCGCATTCTGTAATTTTAAGTGTTTATTTGTGTTACTTTTTTTAGTATCGTTAAAATCTAATCGTTTACGATACGAGATACGCCAGCTCCTGTGGGAACTGGGCTTGGGTCTTTTTGTATCAGGCAGGCGCCGGCTGACGACATTTTGTTCGTTTGGTGTGAGTCAAGAGCTCTTCATTCTGCAAAAACAACGGGCTCCATCTATTTCTTTTGCAAAAATGCCTCTTTTTATTTTTATTGTCTGATAGCTAGACGTTTGACTGCCATCTCATCTCACATGATGGAAAAAAAATGCAGTCTAAGGTGGAGCACGATTAGCTATAATCCACTTGTTTACTCTTGTCTTGAATATTCCTAAGTTATAATGTTCCGGAAATACCGACGACGGTAGAGATTTCCACTCCTTGGCAGTTTGCACTAGGAAGTGGAAGTAAAGTGCTTTGTGTGTCTTGTTGTCCGGAGGTAGAAGGGTGACTTCTTCTTCTCTTGTCACTAGTTCTTTCAAAACAGTGTGGTGTTGTCATTTTAAGTCTATATTTAAGTCTCTATCGTGCGTGACTTACGAGGCAATGCTTTGTTATAGGTGATGGTTACCACTTAACATCAGGTGGGCCGTCTGCTTGTTCCATCAGCTAGTTGTATAAAAAAATTCGCCTCAAAGAGGCTCCTTTTGAATAAAATTTACTAAAGCCGGCGCCAGATATAGCTTCACTTGTTTGAACACTGTATGTGGCACGGAGACTTGACTACAAAGACTTTGAATTTGAATGATGTTTGACTTTGATCAAACAAGTGAAACTATGTCTGGCGCCGGGGTAGTGCGAAGGTGCAACGCTTTCAAGCTGGGTCCTCGGTGACGACCAGTTTTAAGTATTGACAGATGGACAGAACCTATGAGTTCAGCGCATAATTTGAATTATAGGTAGTTCGGACATAGACCGGCATTGATATTGCTACTTTAGTATCCAAAAAAATATTTGGGATAAAAATAAAACATTTACATATTCTAAATAGAAAAATGGTAGTTGAAGTGTGAATGGGAGTGAAAGTCCTGACATGTATACAAATTCATGGAGCTTTTGTTGTGAATAATATCGCTATAAGTCTTCAGTTTGTGCCATCGAAGGACGTTTGACAATAAATAGTTTATTAGAAAGAAGTTCCAATTCGAATTCGATACGTGACTCGATCTCGATTGAAATTGTTTAATGACTCGACGATTCGATAGATGCTATCGATAACTTATGAGGTATTGGATCAGGAAATTGGTTACATCCTTGTCTGATTAAGTACCTATTGGGTATTAAGAGAGAGTACTGAGAAAGGTGGTCTAATATAAGTGACCCCAAAGGTCAAAAAACTGGTTAGAATATAGGTTTGTGCCAAAGGAAAATAACTATGCACCTACTCGTATGTGCGGTATATCCATTGATAAGAAAGTATTCCAGTAGCGGTGATAGACTTGTAAAAATTGCACATTAGCTAAATCATACATTTTGACATACTCGTTAAAGATTTTGAGAGATTTGATCCAAGATCTTCTAAACCTCTTGTGCCTGTAACACCGGCAACAACACTCTTCAAACCGAAACACAGCGTTGCTGCTTGGCGGCAGAAAAAGGCGTGGTGGTAGTACTTCCCCGGACGAGCCCTTCATAAAGAGCTCTACTACTCTTAAAATCTGTAGATCTGTGGATATGTCCATTTTTTGCAGTATTCAAAAATTCATTTGCTAATATGCTCATACTTATATACAGTGTAGGTAAGCATCAAATAAATGATCATACCAAAATGGAGACAGCCGAGGTTTAGTAAGTAATGCAAGTGATGCTTCATCGATCAATAAATTTGTATATGTAAACAGAATTAGATAAGTAAAAAAAATCAAAAGACATTTTGTTTATGCTATAATATTTTGTTTAATTTAAATTGGAATCTTATTAATCTTTTGTTTAATTCACTTTGGGTTTCACATTAGAATTATATAATTATGTTGCATGTCGGTCATTGACGAAGTGTGTGAGACCAATTAGAGATAAGACCGTATTTTACCATACTTCAGGCAAATAAATACATTTCATTTCAATGAAAACCCAATTTCGATGGCATTTAACCTCGTTAACGTACAAGCATTGGTTACGCAGATTGACTTACAACTTGTTAACCTATCCTTGAACTTGAAAAAATATGTAGGAACCTTGTAAAAACACGTTCAAAAAAAGTCACAAAGCAAAACGCCGTGTCTTCGTGTCCAAGTGGGAAATAAACGAATTTAATAGCAGACCCCTGGCGCGGTCTGTTAGATTGATAGGCGATACAGCCGACCTTATCTACGCGCAGATGACGAGGTTTTTTACCACGGAACCTTAAGTGAGAATTGTCTTCTGTATATAATTGGATTTTTATCTGGAGGAGATTGAAACATGGTGGAGTGACTTGATTTTTTGACGCGCGTCTTTGATTGGATAAAACAATTTGTGATGTGCAGTCTTTTATCGTACGGGTTTCTAATTTATATTGTGTTTGCTGCGAAAAAAAACAAATAATAAGCAGTTTTTTTTATATTTAAAGGGTTCATTACGAAAACCTCAAACTAGAAAATTTACGAAAACAATGATGAAAAACGACCACTACCCATAATTTGTGATTTCGTTCTATAGTTAGGTACATCGTTTTAATAGAGATTAGTATTGTAGCTTCCCGAATAAAATAAAATATTTGGCAATATACGATAGCAATAAAAGTAATGTTGAAACTTATGCAATTATTTTTGATAGGAATTTCCAGAGAATTCATTTCTAAAAACATAACTCCCAACCACTTAAAACTCCGAAACAATATTATTTCTGATTATCGATTTATTGCCAGAATCAAAATTGGATCTTTTACGAGACCGCACTATAAAATTATTCTCCCTATTCTTGAAAAATAAAACAAAGAACGCTAACTAGCTATGCTATAACATTTGGCGTTTATTACCGTGTCGTAAAGCAGTTTATTGTCTGGCAATAGTTGAATAGATACAATTTGTTGGTCATTTGTCATATATCGGGTCAGAGGGTGCTATTCGTCGTCTGTTAATCAACGGATGGACGGACAAGATGATCAATTGTGATACGAGGAACGAGTTGAATGTCTTTCTTGGGAGTTTTTTGACCTGTGTTGTACCAAAATACCCACCTGGGAAGGTAAGTATGTCTGATTGATGGTAACGTGTCAGTACGTAGAAGTGTCTTGGTGTCGAAATGCAGTTTATGATAAATCTTTACAAATTTTGAGACGGTATAATTAAATATAAATCAAATTGCTGAATTCATCATTTTATTTGATAACTGAATTCGACATGGTTTTTTTTTATTTCATTTAATTTTAATTTATAGTAGTATATCTTAGGATAACGTATGTATATTAACTTGAAAACGTATCGTTATATCGTTATCTTAAAAGGATTAAACTTTAATTTGAATAATTTAATTTGATACTTTTTACACTTAGACATAAACTCTGCTCAATGTTCCGGACATTTGATGATATCTTTTCTTTTTCTTCTTCTTCTTCTCTCAATTTATGGCTCCTGTCCGTCATCCGACAGACAATCTTGCCAGTGTCAAGTGATTTGTATTGAATACTTTTTAGACAAGTCATAGTCAAGTCGGCCGTCATTTGATTTGAAGAAAATGGTGGCGGTTTTCTTCAAAACATTCGAAACATTTTCGGCCAAATCAGGATATCACATATTACACTTTCATTCCAAGTGCTAATACCTCAAGTAATGTTGGTTATAATACCACCGAAATTACACAACACAACTCAAAATAACATTAGAAAAACAATTAAAATGAAAAAGCTATGTTGCTTCCCAAAATGTCAGAAAACGAATCATTTGATGATATTGATAGTTTCTTTGTTAAAACTGTCAAAAGTTAATGAGTAACGAACGAACAGTGAAAGTTCTAAACAATTTTGAAAAAAAAACAGTAGGTCTATAATTATGGAGAATAATTCCCATAATTATAGACCTACGAAAAAAATATCACGGTTTAAGCTTATCTAAACGCCATCAGTAGGTTAGTTCGATGTATACATGACATGTAATAACGTATTCGCCATGCAAATTAATGTATAGTTATAAACACTTGTTCGGCGTGCGAACGTCCTCGTTTGTGCATAGGACGTGCACGGACCAATTTGTTTGTTTCCACATTCAATTTAAAAAATATATGTGTAATATTGTAATAATTCCGGACAAAATTGATCATGTTTCTGCTAGTGCTCTCAAATGGTGAAAGAAGACATCGTGAGGAAACCATTTGGTATTTTAGCATCCGCGATGGGCTTGCAACGTGTCACGTATGGAATACCAACTACTGCTAAATGTGGGAATATGCCAGATGTAACACTTGGACGTACCTCTGACTACTCTCTTTAGATATCCTCAATAATCTTGAGTTGGTACTTGGATGGTACTAAGAGATCTGAGGGGATATCTACAATCGTAGAGATATTTAAATCCAAAGATGGCATACCTTAGGTGATGCAATAAAGTGTATTTTAGATTCTCATAATGTTTGAAAGAAGGCGCACAAGGCGAACCTATTGACATGGCGTTTAAATGACAACGGAATACGAAAATAAAATTTGAAAGACAACGCGAGAAACATCCTACAGTTATCGGGTCGATCATGTGAATGGAAACAGAACCGATTAGTCACAAACACAATCACGCATTTACAAAACTCCAGCTATCAGAAGTTCACGACTTGCAATAATTATCCTACCGGACACAGTTTATCTTATACAGGGTGATTCGTGTACGACGTCACTGAAACAACAGAATCACGATGTATATGACTAAACCTTTAATCTTCGAAGTAGATTGAGAGCCAAGTTACGTTCTAAATAGATATAAAATATAAGCTAATATCATAACTGTATTTATTTACTGAAATCAAAAGGTTTCCTTTAAAACCCACTTGGTAGGGGCGTTTATCATGCTTCATAGAAAACTCCATAAAAAAAGGATATTTTTTTTACTTTATTTAAATTTGAGAGTGTAAGTATTTTCATAGTACCCGCAAACTATACTGAAGACTACTAAAGAGACCACTTGTTTACGAATAAATATACGATAATAATACAATGTATTTAATCTAATTTATTAATATTCGTCCTCACAGAATCGTCTTTTATAGTCGCGTTAAACTGTCGTTGCAGACTAGGTCTGTGCCCAACCTATAGTTGCGTTAAACTCCCGCTGCAAACTCGGTCATAAATCATCTTAACACATAAACAAAAGGATCGTCCGTTCTCCTAAGTGCGAGAGAAAGAGAGAGCAATATTGCTGTCTCGTTCCGATAACTTATGTCCGAGCCTGCAGCGAGAGTTTAACGCGACTGTAGTACTGATAAGAGATCTGAGTATTCCTTAGACGACGACTTTGATGTCTGACTTTTTTTATGAATATTGGTATTTTCATGTGGTCTCTTAGACTACAATAAGTTTTATTGTAATCATCTATAAATAGAAATCGCGTAGTAACTGTGATTAACAAAACTAATAATCGTGAGATCTCTGAATGAAAGGTCAGTAGTTAGATGGCGGGTTGCAAACAGGTATGCAAATTTAAATACAACTTATAGTAGGTACATGTTTACTACGGTTCTACAACTATGCCTATGTCTGCCACCAAGCAGCGTTGCTGTGTTTCGGTTTGAAGGGTGTGGTCACCGGTGAAATTTAAGGGACAGGTTGAACACGTGTGTATTATGCGCGACTTGCGAGGCAATGCTTTGTTATAGGTGATGGTAACCACTCAACATCAGGTGGACCATCTACTGGTTCCATTTTTGTAGACACTTTCCCTCTAGGTTTTTTTCTCTCCTATATCTCCTATCCTACTATCCTACTAATAAACGTGAAAGTTTGTAAGTATGGATGGATGGATGGATGGATGTTTGTTACTTTTTCACGTAAAAACTACTGAATGGATTTTAATGGAACTTTTATAGGTGATGGTAACCACTCCACATCAGGTGGACCATATACTGGTTACATTTTCGTAGACACTTTCTCTCCAGGTTTTTATTTCTCCTATATCTCCTATCCTTACTACCCTGCTAATATTATAAACGCGAAAGTTTGTAAGTATGGATGGATGGCTGGATGTTTGTTACTCCTTCACGTAAAAACTACTGAATGGATTTTAATGAAACTTTACAATAATATTGCTTATACAGCAGAATAACACATAGGCTACAATTTATAAAGATATTGTCTGAATTGTCCAAAATATGACGATAAGTGAAAATATCTACCATCTGCGCGCTATTCTGGCGTGCGCTGTCAAAACCGCTAGAGTTACACATATGTACTACGCCACGCTAATATAAGCTACTCGAAATACTAATCCTGCGCAGACGAAGTCGCGGGGACCAGCTGGTGTTATATAAGTTCTTTTAAAATTTTTGTTTTTATCTGTGTCAGTCGTTTTCTCTGTGTACGTTTTTATTTGTGTTAAATATTTTTTTTTTCAAAATCATGATATTTAAGGGAGAGAGAGAGATGTCAGAGATGTAAATACGTTTTAGCACACGCCCACTGCAGACGTCAAATAACGGTTACCTTAATCTAAGGAAACCAGATTTACAAGTTGACCTTATAATCTGAGACTAATTAAAATGTTAACTGTGCAGTATTGAGCACGAATACAACATTATGTATCAAAACTAGCTTGAAATGTTGTACCTAGATATATTTCTGTAGCTATGACTTACTAGTCGATCTTAGTGCGAGTGAAGGAAATAAAAACCGGCCAAGTGCGAGTCGCGCACGAACGGTTCCGTACCATCTCTAATCTCTAATACTATAAAACTCAAAGTCCTGACTGACTGACTGACTGACTGACTGACTGACTGACATATAGACAACGCACAGCCTAAACCGCTGGTCCTAGAGACTTGAAATTTGAAGAGTACATAGGTCTTATAGCGTAGAGGTGTACTAAGAAAGGATTTTTGGAAATTCATCCCCTAAGGGTGTAAAAAGGGATGAAAACGTTTGTATGAAAAATAGTATTCCTTGAACCTACAAACTTGAAACTTGGTGTAGATATACTTCAAGGCAAAAAAATAGGAAAGGCATTTTTAGTTTTTTAAAACTACCTTTAATAAGGTGTGCAAAGGGATGTAAAAGTTTGTATGGGAGTTTTTTGACCGCTGGTCCTAGAGACTTCAAATTTGAAGAGTACATAGGTCTTATAGCGTAGAGGTGTACTAAGAAAGGATTTTTGGAAATTCATCCCCTAAGGGTGTAAAAAGGGATGAAAACGTTTGTATGAAAAATAGTATTCCTTGAACCAACAAACTTGAAACTTGGTGTAGATATACTTCAAGGCAAAAAAATAGGAAAGGCATTTTTAGTTTTTTAAAACTACCCTTAATAAGGTGTGCAAAGGGATGTAAAAGTTTGTATGGGAGTTTTTTGAACGCTGGTCCTAGAGACTTGAAATTTGAAGAGTACATAGGTCTTATGGCGTAGAGGTGTACTAAGAAGAGATTTTTGGAAATTCTACCCCTAAGGGTGTAAAAAGGGATGAAAACGTTTGTATGAAAAATAGTATTCCTTGAACCTACAAACTTGAAACTTGGAGTAGATATACTTCAAGGCGAAAAAATAGAAACGGCATTTTTAGTTTTTTAAAACTACCCTTAATAAGTGTGCAAAGGGATGTAAAAGTTTGTATGGGAGTTTTTTGACCGCTGGTCCTAGAGACTTGAAATTTGAAGAGTACATAGGTCTTATGGCGTAGAGTTGTACTAAGAAGGGATTTTTGGAAATTCAACCCCTAAGGGTGTAAAAAGGGTTGAAAACGTTGCTATGAAAAATTGTATTCCTTGAATCTACAAACTTGAAACAGACTCCACAGTAGAGAAGTACTCCACGGCTAAAAACGAAAAGGCATTTTTAGTTTTTTTAAACTACCCTTAATAAGTGTGCAAAGGGGTGTCAAAGTTTGTATGGGAGATTTTTAAGCGTAGTGTAACTAACTTCAAACAAACAAAAAGACAATTTGATTTTCGAAAACAACTCTTAAAACGGGTAACGTTTTTCCTTCGTTGCGCTCGAGTAAAAAGGATACAAGGAGGCGTCAATGTTTGTAAGGGACATCTAAACACGGGAATCTTGAGTTGGTACGAAGAGATCTGAGGGTATCTACCGTGCCTGGGGATCAAAGTCGTGAAGCTGTTTCGTTTCGTTTGTTTTTGGGGTTAGAAACTAGGAACAAATAAGTACATATTTTCCGTGTAAGGTTGTCTTTGTTGTATTTTTCATGTTTGTGCTAAACTCAGTACCTATACCTACCTACCTCATATAGGTAATGTACGCCTATAGGTATCTCTTATTACTACGTAGGTATTTAAAATCCTACCCTAATAGTATACAAATAAATGCGAAAGTTACGATGTTTGGATGTTTGTGGCTCAATCACGGCTCACCACTTCAACGCGTGCGAAGTCGCGGGAAGCCACTAGTTGTCTATAAAAACGGAAAAAAATGTTGTTGTATGGGAGCCCCCTTATATTTATTTTATTAAAAAATAAAAGGAAACTGTATCAAAACCCTGACAAGGGCTAAGCACTTAAATTTACTTAAGAATTATCTTTACTTAAGGGGCTGACAACTATCAAACAACTTCACGCTCGCACGTTTCGACATGTTGAAAGATATAAAATCACTAAACACATTTTCGTAAAATCGCAATCGCAAATTTCATTTTGATCGATACAAGTTTTCCTACTTAAAATGTACGATACGTAAGCAAACTTTTGAGTAGGAAAACATGTATCGATCAAAATGACATTTCTTCTAAACCGTGTGCAATGTGATTGCACACAAGATAGCTGATTTTGATTTTTCGAAAATGAGTTTAGTGTTTTTATATTGAAAGATATAAAATCACTAAACTCATTTTCGAAAAATGTGCGAGCGAGAGTCACATTAGCTCTTGTCTTCGCCTTAAGAAGAAGCTATGACTATCCCTCTTAGATATATCATTCATATGGGTCACTTTGAAACTCCTAATAAACTATAACTATAGTGAATTTAGATGTCCTCGCGACCAAAGCCTATAAAAACAGGCAGTACATACAGTTTGATAAGTACCAATTTTCTTTATGATTCATTTAAAAAAAAATGTAAAGTTAGTTTGATTTATATAAGAAGTTTTATATAAATTATATTTTCGTGCCTTGTATAACAGATAACACCTACCTAGAGGTTTTTTTACTGTAACGATACCTGTCTACCAACTATACGTATTATAATTTAAAACCTCGGCCTGCCTCCATGTTGCCATACCCTATGCAGGGTCCATGTGATACTTACTAACAACTTACAATAATGTATAAACTAAACCATGTGTAAGCAATAAATGTATTGAGTATTGAGTATATTTCATATTTTTTTTATGTTTTACAAAAGGCTAAAGTGGTCGCACAGCGACATAGCCCTATAAATGAATGTAAAAAACAAAAATGACTCACGAAATTCTTAATATCTTGTGATAATCGTCACGTTTTTCAAATGGTTCGATTTGTACTATTACATTTTATTACACGTATACCTGCCGACTTACTAAATTGTTTCCTGTTACTGATATATTTTAATTAGACGAGATTGACCGATTTCATTGATTACCGTGAACTTAGGAACAGGGCAACTAAAGGTTTGAAGAGATGGATCACTCCATACTTCCTTCAATCTGTTAAACAGTACAAATTTTCCGTCTCAAATGTTTTGCTTTACCAGTTTTCGCACTTTTGCAAACTTTTGAGTAGGAAAACTTGTATCGATCAAAATGAAATTTTTACTTAACTATGTGCTTTCTATGTGATTGCACACAACTTGGTTGATTGCGTTTTTTCGAAAATGAGTTAAGTGATTTTATTTCTTTCAAACAGTACATTACATTATCAGTTGTCTTCGCCATAACGTCTATACGCCTCAAGTTGATGGACGCAGACCACATCGTAGGTGACATTATTATCGTGCGTAACTTACAAGGCATTGCTTCGTTATAGGTGGTGGCTACCGCTTAACATCACGTGGTCCATCTGCTTGTTCCATCAGCGAGTAAAATTTTAAGCCTTCTCCATCCAACGACTTTATGCGATAATCATCCTTATATGACGGAAATTGTATAACATTTGCTGTACACATGTACATAACAGTAGTGAGTAGTAGTAGATAGTAAGTGAGCTAGCTGTTTCCTGCTGCGCGTTATTTTAATTGACTAGTGACAGAGCATTTGATTGTAATTGCATTATTTAATGATAGAAAATTTATAAAAGACTGCCGCTTTGATGTTATTGAATATTTGGGAGTGTTTTTGTGAGACATATGAGCGGTCATGTTCTGTGAGAAAAATGTATATAGTATAGACAATCACTAACTTAAAAAAAACTAAAATAAAAATAAATATACACTAATTAATAAATAAACACTAGCTTAAAAAATAAAATTGCGTCATGACTTTGATCTCCAGGCACGGTAGATATCTCTTCAGATCTCTTAGTACCATGTTTCAATTCAAGATTATTTGAGAATGTCTAAAGGGGTAGTCAGAGGTACGTCCAAACTTTATATTAGACACATACCCACATTGTGCAGTAGTTGATATTCCACACGTGACAGGTTGCAAGCTCATCGCCGCTGCTAGAACACTTACTAACTAATCGCATAAAGTACCAGGAGAGCAGAAAGTGTAAGGAAGTGCGAAAGGTAACGTTGCATAGATTGTCACTGATAAATTCCGAAGTGACGTCGGTCCGTTCGGTCACTATACATAAATAATGTGGTCTGTCCGCCGTATGGTAATCTCTTCTGAACCTCTTGAGATTTAGCACTTTTTGTTGACCGGTGGTGTCTGAATATACATGGTGTCCCATAAATCTTATCTTATTAAATAGAGCTTATATAGCTCTTGTCGGGGTTCTGATGCAAAATATTTTTATAGACATACCAAAACATGATACAGCACATTATTGCATCATTATTATGACAGCCTTCACAGCTCAGTTGGTAGCTCTGCCTTCTGTGCCGTAGGCCGTGGGTTCGATCCCCACCGAGAACAAACATTTGTGTGATGAACATAGATGTTTGTTCTGTGTCTGGGTGTTATGTAACATTAAAAGTATGTTTTAACAAAAAAAATGTATATATGTAATATATCAGCTATCTGGTTCCTATATCACAAGTTGGCTTAGTTTGTGGCAAGATAGCGCTGTGTGGAATGTCCACCAATATTTATTTATTTATTTAAATGTCTGCCGGTTCTTTTCATTCACATAAAAACCTCACAAATACCTTAACTTCAAATCTTTAAAGTCTTATGTACACACCCTGTATAGAAGTTAGGGGTAGCTTTACCCCGGATAGGGGACGCGCAATGCATCGCGATAATACGCGAATATATCAAAGACAAGTGTTTTATTCAGCAGTTGTAATGTAGGCGAGAGGACATGATGTATTTATTGCTATCTCCTTGTCTTGTGGGAGTTTAGTTTTGCGAAGATAAGGCACGTGGAAGAGGTTAAAGATTACACTAAAACAGAGATATTTAAAAAAATGCAATGATAAGACACGACGTGGAAGAGGTGACAGATTTTACTAAAGGTGAGATATTCAATATAAAATGAAAAATATATAATACGTGTAACATAATACCCCTATGGCCAAACACCAAGTGATCAGACCAAGCACTGGAATACTTTGACGTATGCAAAGTCTGAATACTTCGTTTTCGACATTCCCATACAAAAGTTAAATTAATATTGTGTCTGAAATTTGCAACATCCCTGATAATGTGTACGTGACCTTGGTACATACGCTATTTGCGATTACTAATTGGTAGCAGTTCTGTTAGCTATTTTAACTACAGTTCACAATTAAGGCGAAGACAAGAGCTAATGTACCTCTCGCTCGCACGTTTCGACTTGTTGAAAGAGATAAAATAACTTAACTCATTTTCGAAAAATCGCAATCAACCATTTTGTGTGAAATCACAGTTTTGTAAAAAAAACATTTTGATAGATGCAAGTTTTCCTACTCAAAAGTTTGCTTTACTAGTTTTCGTATCTAAGCAAACTTTTGAATAGGAAAACTTTTATCTTCTTTTATATTACTTCATTAATTCAATACCCCTTGCAGACTGCGCCAATACAGTCCATAGCTCCTCTTCTAACCTGTCCCTTGTGCCCAAATACCATAAGGAACTACAGCCAATGCAATTACCAGACAATGCAGTAGAAGTGGCCAAGCTTACTTAAAAGTTGATGAATTAGAGCACTGGTGGTCTAGCGGTAGTGGCCCCGCCTGCCGATCCTAAGGTCGTGGGTCCAAAACCAGTCGTGCACCAATGGGTTTTTCTGTTCAAAATTTTATGTGCACAATTCCAGTACTCTCAAACGGTGAAGGAAAACATCGTGAGGTAACGGCATGTCGTAGAACCTAAAAAGTTCTATAACATGTGTCAAGTGCTCGAAAGGAGCCTCTTGAGGCGCACTTAATATCCTTTCACCACACTGTTACAGAAACTAGTGACACGACAAGAGAAGAGATTAAAAGTTGATTAGTGTACCATTTCACGATAAACGAAGAATAAAAAAAAGTGAATGCTCCCACAATGTTCTATCACATCGCAAAAGCCGTCAAGCAGATAAGTGAGTGTTGTCAACAGATTTATCGATGAACCGTAATTTTATTATTTTCGTTGTGAAATCGATCACAATATAAAAAGGAACGAGGATGCCAAAGCACTGACTGACACGCCGCAAATAGAATCGAAACACTTAGTTATTTATTTGACCGCGTATGACGTATTTTATATCGATATTGAATCGAGTCGTAAAGTTTACACGATATTTTGATGAGATGACGTCACTGATGTAGAATTTCAGGACGGGTAATCTCTAATGGTCGAAGATTTATGTTTGATGGTTTCAGATCTTTTGATAACTCATTCGATTAAATTATGTTGAAGTTGCGAAGGCCATTTTGCTGAAAAAAACTTCATGTCAATCTTTCGAAGCAGTGTTTTTTTAATACTACTAGCTGATGGAACAAGGAGATGGCTCTCCTGATGTTAAGTGGTAACCATCACCTATAACAAAGCATTCACGCACGATAGGAACGTCCCCTACGGTGCACTGCCCTGCGTCCATCAACTTGAGGCATACAGATGTTAAGCCTCATGTACCTGTAATTAAACCGGCAACCACACTCTTCAAACCGAAACATAGCGTTGCTGCTTGGCGGCAGAAAAAGGCGTGGTGATAGAACTTCCCCGGACGAGCCCTTCACAAAGAGCTCTAGTGTGGTGATATGATTTTAAGTGTGCCTCAAAGAGGCTCCTTTAGAGCACTTTGACATATTTCACGATGTTTTCCTTCACCGTTTGAGAGTACTGGCACTGTGATGACAAATAAAAACAGAACCTGAGTTATTCGTCGAGTGTGATTAGAATCCGATGGCGCAGTTGGTTAGCGCGGCCCCGTATCAAGGGGAAGGTCGTGGGTTCAAATCCCACTCGGGTAATAACTTTTGGGACTATATTAAATCTTTGAAAAACAGAACCAGCTTTACGACATTGATCCAGCCACGAGGTAGATATCTTAGTACCAAGTACAACGCAGAGGTTTAGTCAGAGGTACTTACAAATATTGCATGTGCTAAGTACCCACAATTTGCTAAAATATTTTTGAGGCATACGTAGTAGTTTTAACCATTGCACCGACATTATTATGTCTTATTACAACATGCTAATAAAGACATAACGCAGTGGTACGCTTCCAAATACAACAGCAGAATCCAGGGATAAAGCTCGAGTCCAAGCACTAAAGCTTACGTCTTCTTCTTCTTCTGAAAGCGGTGGCCGGTATATAGCGACCACAAATATGCAATTCTGATGATGTCTTCTGTATAGATGTATATATGGAGGTATAAAACAAATGAAAACGAAACATAAAACTGAAACATTAAATTCTGTAAAGTGAAATATATCGAGAGATGTCACTTTCAATTTCAAAAGGGTATGGACGATACAATTTTGTAGACTGTTTAACTTTCAACTTTAAAATATTTGAGCTCGTAGAATCGACAGATGGAATTATCATCGTCATCATCATCAGCCTAGGGAGTCCAGTGCTTGATATGCCAACTTATGAGTCTCCTCAGACGTTTCCAGGAAGAGCTATTTTAAGCCATCTCCATCCGACTTCCCGTGGTACTACGGATTTCCTCATTACGTAATGTAACTCCTAGAATAGGTCACTATAGCTCGTTGTAAAAAGTTGCGGCCGTCAAAAAGCGACAACAGTTTCCTGGAAACCCAAGTCCTGTCGGCGATTATCGTCAATCAAACATTGAAACAACAAGGCAGGCGGACATATCGGAAACACTCCGATGTTCTGAGAACCGAATGTTTTCATGGCTTTAAATATTTTATAAATACATTATTGGAATGTTTCAGTCCAATCTGTTGACTTGTTCGACGTGAAAGAAGAATGGAAACTTTTTCACCTACTCACTCATACTCCTACGCATATGATACAGAATTTAAATAGGATCGTTCGTTTGACACGACAAAAATCAAATACATAACAAATGAAAACCATGAAAGAACCTATGTGAGTATCTCAATCTCAAGCAGTCTGCATGAGCAAAGATTCTCACTAAAGCCTTATTAACCTCAAAAATGTGGCATGCCTTCCAAAACATTGAGACCGTCATTTTATTTCATATTATATAATCTGTATAAAGGTAATATGAAAAAAAAGGAAGCAAAAGAAACAGAAGCCATATCAATAGATGTCAGTAGGCATGCACAATCAGATCGAACAGTAAACATACAAAATGTTGTGATCAAGTTTTTAAATTATAATGTTACAAACAAAAACATGAACAAATTTTAATAATATACAAATATTTTAATTTTATTTAATATTAGGTATTTAAATTACAAATCTGGGAAAGACTGGCACAGGACCGGAGAGAGTCGCGCTTTAAAGAGGAGGCCTATACCCAGCAGTAGATGCACACAGGCTGAATAGAAGTTGAAAAAGAAGAAATTACAACTTAGGGACCATCCATAAATAACATCACACGGTAAGGGGGTGGGAGGGGGTAGACGAATTGTGATATAGTGTGACAAGGGGTGGGGAGGGCTTCCAAATTTTGTGACATCACATTTTTCAAAATATAATATTTTATACCTAAGTATTACAACACTAAATTAAACAACCTACATACCTGCTTTTATAATTTAATAAATTTCTAAATGTAAAATTTTAAAATATTTGATACCACACTAGGTAGGGGGGGTCTCACAAATGTGACCAGCTGTGAAAAGGACGGGGAAGGGGTCAAATAATCATGAAATTCGTGTGACGTAATTTATGGATGGTCCCTTATCAGCTAGCAGCTAAAGCCGCTTCAGCCAGCAGCTAAAAGCGGTGTTGTTATTCATGTATCTGGAGGTATTTCAGTTTTATCTTAATACACATAGACATCCATGGACGTCCGATGTCGAGTGGCACATAAACGTCTTATATCGACGCGGCCGCGATACAGCACTTGGCTCGTGCTCAAATTGATATTGAATTTATTTTCAATTTTAACGCGCCCTCCTTAGTTTGCCAGAGTAGGCTTGATACAGAGATAACTGTCAGTTTTGGATCGATACATTTTATTGTAGTACGTATTTTGTACACAGTGCTTCTGTGCTGTCGTGAACTAAATATCCATAAAAGTAAAGTATTTAGTCTTGATTCAAAGGAGTAAGTAGTTGAGCAGACTACTTAACTTTTCAGGAGTGAGTACTTTAAAATGTCTACCGTGCCTAAGTGAATAATGGTTACTGTACAGGCGCGTGAGCATTTTGCATTGATACTGAATGGCAGATGGAAAAAGATAATATACCAGCCGCCGGAGGATGGATCCAATACTTTTCCTAAAATATTAAATAACCCATTCTTCCTATTATATTTTTGTCAATTCCATACAATTGTCATGTGGTGACACTAAAATTGGCCGGCACCGGATGAAATGACCGGAAAAAATAGTATGTTTACTTACTAAATTGTAATAATATGTATGTATGTATTGTAATTGGCTGTATGTTAGAAACGTTTACAAAAAGAAGTGTTTACATTGTATCTTAAGAGCTGTGGATTTTGTTCCAAAATAAATAAAAAAAGTACATTCCCAGTACGACATTCGCAGAGTACGTGGACTCAAAGAATTTCTCTGAGTCCACGTACTCTGCGCAGTTGACAGTGAACAGGCGCCACCGCGGATGCGAGCGTCAAGCGCTATTTCTGGTTGCGCCCGATACACCGCGCGCCATCCTCTCAAGCTAATACTAGGACCATGCTTTCTACTAAACACAGATAAGTTCTGAGTTTATGAGCCCGGACTATGAGAGGTAAAAAATCAATAGTTTTTTATTAATACTTATAGGAAAGATTAAGGGTCATGGTCAAGTCGAGAGCATGAGTATCTTTATTTCTTGCTACAACCAAGTACGACCTTCATACTATACAAAAAATGTATACTTCAATGTAGAACTGTTGAAAGAGCTTGTTGTACCTATATACTCCGAATATTCTCATACGAGTGTGAGTTGCCATACAAACCACTAGAGGTTTATAGGGTACAATATTTAAATAGCAACTGTACTAGTTACTTATAAAGTTTACTAATAAATAAATAAAATAAAAAAATTAAAACTGAATTTTATACAACAAATTAAACACACTCTGATTTGTTGACATAAAATAATTTACATAAACAAAGAATTTTCAAACCAATAGCTGTTTAGGTCTTTAATTAAAACGCAGTAAGACGACAATATGACAACGTGGCACGGCCGGCGCGGCGCTTGCACTACAATTTTTTTTTTTTTTTTTTTTATTTATTTATTTATTTGGTGAACATAAAACATAGGAGACAAAATGATAAGAGAACACTGAAAACTGCATAAGTAAAACTTGTGTCGCAGTTTCCAGCACCCAACCTTCGGCAAAGAGGTGATAGGCGTTCACAATTAAAAGTAGTAGAAAAAAAAGATCTAAAAGCTAAGTAAAATTTAACAAAATGAAATTTATAGGAGCATGACATTTTTGTGTGTTGGTGAGTGTGAAGTGTAGGTGTTGTATGGGTGGTGGCACAGGAGAATATGATGTGTGGGCGTGTGATTGGGTATGATAATGTCCGTGTATCTGAGAGTTCTCCTGATTACACAAATACATTTTGTTTAACATCTCTTGTAAAATCGCAAAAAAGAATAGATCTACCAAGAAGGTAAATAACAAAGAAACAGAATCAGGCAATAGATTTTTAAATATTTTTTAACCATGGTTTTTGTAATCATGGTCACCCCAACCCACCTCTTAGCCACAGAGATTGTCCTGTAAACAAGTGCGCCGGTGTTTGAACAGATTTTAAAAATCTATTTCAGATTTAGGTTAAACCTACCTACGGAGTCTTCAATGCGACTTTGTACAACCAGAAAACATTGTCGATTTATTTTTATGTTAAAATATTCAGCTTCAATAGAAAGAAAGAAAGAAATATTATTAATTAACCCAAATAAAAAAGATGTTAAATTAAGTGGGTATAAAAATAAAAAATAAAAATACATTTAACAAAAAAATACTTAATTAAAACTAATGAAAGAATCACGGTTAATAGGTCCCTGACTCAGTAGTTAACAATAGAATCAAACTGCGACCACTTTTGATCTAAAAAAATCAACAAAAAAACAAAATAAAATAAAAAAATTCAAAATGGCTGCGTCAAAAGTTAGTAGAACAAATTTTGTATAGGTACACAGTTTCATTCATTTTTTATTTTGTATTCTGTTCAGTGGCGTAGATATCGTAGGGCCACGTGGTGCAGTGCACCAGGGCCCCGGAGCTCAGGGGGCCCTCTAACCTAAGCTTTGAAAAGAGAGGGTCAGCCAGCTCCCGAAGCTAGAAAACCTTGAGCCTACTCACGAACTCTTTATCCATGCCCGATTCTTTCTCTATGCACCGGGCCCCTTGTCTACCTAGCTACGCCACTGATCCTGTTGCTTCAATATCGTAATTATTGAAGATCGTTAGATGACTAAGAGTGCATGTGGGCCTATGGAATCATGATCTTCCATAATCACCATCATCTAATCTGGAATTAAATGAAAATACCGGTAACAATCTGGAAACATCCGTTTAAGTATAAATATTGCTGAATTTGACTTTTCAATTGACATTCCCTGAATAAAACATGGATCATCCAAACGAAATGCGATTCGTGAATGAATTGTGGTTGTCACACGTCATTCTATCGCATTGGCTGTGACGCCTATCCAGCCGTGATGGAGAAGTGTGAAGGAGTCACGCAGAAAAGAGTTCCGTCACAGTAAATTTGATTTTTATTGCTTTAATATTTGTGAAAACTGTTATTTTTTTTATCCATGACTCAGTATTGATTGTGAGTACTGTCAGCAATGGAGTGAGTATCAGATCTCGTAAGCTCAGGATCAATTTTTTTTAAAGATTTTCATCAAGTTTTTGAATTTATAGTATTTGAAAATATTTAATTTTCCTTTGCTAAAAACAATTTTGAAGGCACAGTAATATTTATTTATGAAAAAGTGTTTTATAATATCAATAAATTTGCGTTAAAAAACCAAAAATTTCATAGCAATTTTGCACGGATATGATATTTGCAATAATAAGGTAGGTCAAAATATCGTATCGTTTATCACAAAAATCGAACCCACCCTCAGGCGCAGAATACAGAGCTACCAAGCGTCGGCTGAGAGGTTAGTTATATTAAAGTGATAATATTTTTAAATGTCACCCTTACCAAGGAACCCTAAACCATAAAATTCACGCGCCATTCAAACGGCAATAGATACAGTCAGTACATGCGTCAAAAATATCACTTCCGCATGTCAGGGCTGTCTCTAATGCTCGGTGAATTTTGCATGTGAATGCTACACGCTACGCGGGGGCGGTAATATGACAAGTGACAACCCTAGTGTTTACAAAATGGATTTGAATTTAGAATGCATTGTAGTTTGGAACATTGTGTGTAAACAACTTGAACGGAGTAATCTTCGGCTATGTTTGTATGCAAGTGGTCAACTTTGGCGAAGGAACTTTGAGGTCACTCGGTCTTCGTCATGGCTTCGTCACCTTTTAAAGCCAGAGCCGGCATTGAAACGTACCTAACTACTACTTTTATACTACCACCTTACTTATTTTAAACAGTTTACAATTAAGACTACAATAAAGACTAGTAAGAGTAGTAGTTTTTAAGAGTAGTAACTCTTTGTGAAGGGCTCGTCCAGGGAAGCACTACCACCCCGCCTTTTTCTGCCGCCAAGCAGCAACGCTGTGTTTCCGTTTGAAAAGTGTGGTTGCCGGTGTAATTACAGGCACATGAGGCTTAACATCTGTATGCCTCAAGTTGATGGACGCAGGGCAGTGCATCGTAAGGCACGTTCCTATCGTGCGTGACTTACGAGGCAATGCTTTATGGTGATGGTTACCACTTAACATCAGGTGGGCCATCTGCTTATTCCATCAGCTAGTTGTATAAAAAAAAGACTATCGGCCTTACTACAAAAAATCTGTCAAACTATAAACTATGCTTAAACTATTGCCATCTCTTACCAATGCGTAATGGCAAACAGAGGCAGCGCTAATTTTAAGCACCAATCTATAGTATGAGGGTATCTGTTTCTGATTCTGAAAGTCAAAAGAATGCAGTCCTATCGTGAGAGCGGAATCCTACAATCGGCCCTCGCAAATCGCCTGATACCCAGTTACCGAGTGAGACCGTCAATTACGCGCTATCTTCCGCGGCTGGCGACCACAGTTCGCACTTTCTACTAAACTACGTACCTATCAGGTTAACAATGGTTATAGCTGGCAAATTAGTTAAACTCTGTGGCACTAGTCAGTATGCGTTGCGTTATGTACTAGCGAAACATTGATGAGAATTTTGTCAGCCTTCACAGCTAGGTTGGTTGTAGCTCTGCCTTCTGCGCGGTGGGCCGTGGGTTCGATCGCCTCCGATTTGTTCTCTATCGGAGTGTTTTTATATATTATAAGTATGTATTTACAAAAAAACGATATAAGCCTTATATCAGCTAATAAGTTCCCATATAACAAGCTTTGCTAAGTTTGGGGCTAGATAGTGCTGTGTGGAATGTCCACCAATATTATTATATTAAATTACGCAAGCAATTATTGTGTTTTCTAATACTTTCTAATTTCATAGGATTTTTTTAAATTATTATATTAAACATGTATTTATAAAGAATATTACATTGAATAAAAGCATACAAAATGTACAAAATAAATATGAAACAGTATATTAAATTATTATTAATCAATGAGTATCACGAATCACCACAGATACCAAAAAATATAAAAGAAATATTTAGCAGTGACGCAATTTTTTTTTAGTAAGATATAACCAATAAGATAACTATTTATAAATGCCTGGAATATATTTCCAAGGTTGCTGAATATTGGTCGCGAGCAACTGTTTTAAGCTGAGTTAGGACCTTTTTGGCTCACGAGGTACTGGTTGGCATCCATAATATGGATTTACCCACTGTCATAGTGTAATTACAGGCACATGAGGCTTAACATCTGTATGCCTCAAGTTGATGGACGCAGGGCAGAGCATCGAAGGGCACGTTCCTATTGTGCGTGACTTACGAGGCAATGCTTTGTTATATGCTATGGTGATGGTTTAACATCAGGTGGGCCATCTGCTTGTTCCATCTGCTAGTTGTATAAAAAAAACAATTTACCTACCTACTATGTTTCCATTTCTTCTTCGTGTAGTTTTTTTTTCTCTTGTTATGTCATGCTGTACCCGTGTTTGTGTCAAATAAAAAATATTCTATTCTATAACTGGCTTTAGTTTATAAGACGTTATAAGTGATCCTCGTGTACTGAATAAAGATTTGATTTTGATTTTAGATTGCTTGGAAGAGATCTCTGTTAGCGATAAATCCGCCCATATGGTGTCCGCCCGTGTGGTGTGACATGATCTGTCTAGACCAAGCTTAAATAACAAACCAAACAATACGTTCGATTATTCGCTATTTTCCCAAATTATTCAAACACTTTCCACATAAACATTTTCGATACAAAACATCTGCTACAATCTAAAACAATCAGACGTAAAAAGTAGCTCAATAAAAAACAGATAACAATAAAAAGAACTGACATGGGGCGAAGATCCCATACAAGAGTAAGTCAAGTGCGACAATAATGTTACGATTATGGCATTTGTATGGCGTTTTTGGGGGAGCGGGATGTCTCCTTGGTATGTGATGGCTTTTTGGTAGATCACGGATGGGGTTTATGGGGAAATTAGGTGATGTTACGCTTCCAGATGGCTTGAGTCTTGTGGTTATTATCATCATATAATTTGGGTTTCGTTTTCGAGTAAAAGGAGGTTGTTGTTATTAGATTTCAGGATTAAGGTGACGTCTAGATTTGTATCAAAGTCAAAAGTTGATTCAAATAAATCTAACCTTATGATTTATTTGAATCAACTTTTGACTTTAATACTTCAATTTAATCAAATTTAATAAATATTAGTTCATATTTATTTTACCCAATGGACTGACGACATTGTCAGGAAGTCGGTGGATGGAGAGGGCTCGGAATCGTTTTTCCTGAAAATGTATAGGGGAGGCCTATGTCAAGCAGTGGACTTCTTTAGGCTGATGATGATGATGACGATTTCTTTTATTTATCGAGATAAGTGATCTTTGTTCTAAATAGTTAATTGCGATTTTTCAAAAATGAGTTTATTGATTTTATATCTTTCAACATGTCGAAACGTGGTACGAGGTACATTAGCGCTTGTCTTCGCCTTAAACCGTACAATATTTATCAAATATAAACCGTGTTTTGGACGACGGGCCTGACTATTTGCATGCCTCTTGACATCCTTATATCTCTAATCTCCATATTAATTATGCCAATAGATGATACCAGCTTACCTTACTGTTAATCTACGAAGTGCTTATTACCAGAGGAAACCGAAATAGCTTATTTCGCATTAGCCGGAAACCGATCTCTTCCGACATTAAATTATACATTTGAAGAATGTTAAATGACTTTTGGTCGAAAGTCTTGGACGAGCCAGCACTGGACGCAACTTGGTTCTGTGTACGACTCTATTCCACATCTGACTTGCTTTTTTTGGTTTACTAGCAAAGTGACAGAACGCAAGATGCTACAAAAATTGCAATAATACAGTCTCTCTCTTGTCGTGTCACTAGTTTCTTTTGAAACAGTGTAGTGAAAGGAATTTAAATGCGCCGCAAGCGGCTCCTTTCGAGCACTAGATACATGTTATAGAACTTTTTAGGTTTTACCACATGCCGGTTTCCTCACGATGTTTTCCTTCACCGTTTGAGAGTACTGGCATTGTGCACATAAATCATTGGCGCACGACCGATTTCGAACCCACGACCTTAGGATCGGAAGGTGGTGCCGCTACCACTAGCCCATCTTTACCATGCATGGGAATGCATGTCTGCTTGCGTGCTTCGTGTCACTTTTTCCAGTATTTGAAGGGCTGGTTGTCTCCATGAGTATATGCTCCAAGCTAACCAGTAAACGATCACCTCGACATTTATAAGTACACGAATATAATTAAATAACAGTGTCGAGTATCTATGATGGATCACGGCACGCACAATAGGTCAACCGCAAACCATTAGAGCTTTCGCAGTTAGTAGTACTGTAGAAGAATGTACTACTACTGTGTGTAAAGAGTAGTAGAGCTCTTTGTATGCGGCTCGTCCAGGAAGTACAACCACCATGCCTATTTCAGCCGCCAAGCAGCGTTGATGTGTTTCGATGAGTGTGGTTGTCGGTGAAATAGCAGGCACATGAGCTTTACATCTGTATGCCTCGAGCTGATGGACGCAGCGCATTGTATCGTAGGGCACGTTCCTATCGTGCGTGACCTACGAGGCAATGGTTTGTTATCACTTAACATCAGGTGGGCGATTTGCTTATTTGATCAGCAAGTAATATAAAAAAACAACTTGAAGATAATAATATGTTAAGCCTCATGTGCCTGTAATTACACCGGCGACCACACCCTTGAACCCGAAACACAACAACGCTGCTTGGCGGGGCGAAGTAGGCATAGCGGTAGTATTTTATATTAAATGTTGTTGCAATAAAAAAGCAACAGGATAATTTTAAGTAAGTGGCATTTCGTGATGCCAAAATAACGGTAGTATTTCTCCAGACGAGCCCTTCACAAAGAGATCTACTACTCTTTATGCGCAAACTTTTCACCCAAGATCCGAAATAACATGCACAAATCCCTAACATCCCCGTAAAAAGCGTGACGGGTGGCAAGCATCCCCAGACACTTGACGTCTCAATTGTCTTTGATCACAAATACGTGAATTATTCATCGGATGGCGACGGGCGCCGCGGCGTCATAGATCAAGCCTACAGAAGGGACTATTGACCTTATTTCTAAAAATCTTTTGTTATTTACTGAGGTTTACTAAGAACTCATGAGGTTTGATAGGTACAGGTTTAATGATGTAGTACGGTGATGCAATTACATTTTATAGGAATAGTATTTCAGTGATATGAACGTGCGTCTCGCACGGTGGCTTTTGTGTTTGAAGACAAGATGGCGGCCCACACGTTGGAGGCTCGTCTTGCCCCATGCTCTGAAGTACGCAGCAGGTGTATGGAGTGAAGTTGGCATTAACACCTTCAAAAATAAATAATAGTTAATTTTTATACAACGTGCTCATGCAACAAGCACATGGTCCACCTGATGTTATGTGGTAGCCATCACCTATAACAAAGCATTGCCTCGTAGGTCATTCACTAAAGGAACATGCCCTACGATGCACTGCGCTGCGTCCATCAACTTGAGGTATACAGATCTAAGCAAATGCACCTGTAATTTTACCAGCAACGACACTATTCGAACCGAAACACAGCAACGCTGCTTGGCGGCAGACAAAGGCATGGTGGTAGAACTTCCCCAGACGAGCCCTTCACAAAGAGCTCTAGTACTCTTACTCCGGTAATCTTAAAGAAGAAAAAAGAAAATGGCACCCGTGAAACGAGTACGAGCTGCGCTTTTTTTTAAAAGCTTTCATTTCTTTCAAACATGAGCTTTCATTCCTCTTTCATTTCTCGGTGTGGTTATTCAGTCACGAATAACATAACTTTTAGAAAGAAAACCCGAATTAAAGTTCACTGCAAAACTTGAAACAAAACAAATGAAGGGAACCACAATCCAAAACGTCATCTGCGTATACATTTTTTTTGTTTTTATCGATTTTTTCAAAAAGCGCTCCATCACTTTAAATTAATTTATATGACCACTCTTGAAGTATGACATACCTAACAAAAAAAAAACATCGAAATCTATTCATAATTGGCAAAATAAAATTACAAAATAACATTGTCTAATTGAGAACCTCTTTTTTTGAAATCGGACATACTTAAGGAGCATCTGTTCAACTAAACTCATATTTTCGTACGCTTAGCTAACAATGGATTTACATTGTAGGAGTATTTTACAATTTTACTATGTATTTTGATATTGTAACAAAAAACCTAACATAGCTTCTCATGTAATACTCGTATTAGAAAATCTGCAAAGTTTTCAAAGCTGAAAAGTAACTTAATTTAAACAAAAACATGTGAAAGTTGTTAATTGTAATAAAGAAAGACACTCCCCTCAGATCTCATAGTATCAAAACCAACTCAATATCTGACATACATTTGACACATACTCACATTTTGACATAGACATGAAAATAGAAATAGACAATCATTAATTTGCCACAAGAACACACAACATGTACAATCAGGCTTAAAATTTAGATGTAGGTAAGTAGATACAAGAAAAAGAGATTTAAAATTAAAAAAGACAGCTAAAACAGGTTTTTTTTGCAGTAGTTGGTGCTCAATACGTGACAGGTTGCAAGCCCATCGCCACTTCTACAATATAAACTGTTTTCCTTACGATGTATTCGATTCACCGTTCTATTGCCGCGCGACAATTTTGATACTTGGGAAGTATTCCCGCTGCATTTTATGTAAAAATAATACTTTTCTTAAAATATAGTGTAAGTAGGTACTTTGTAACAAAGGAAGTTTCATCAGTGTAAGTATAAAAAGAATAGCTACTTAAAATTTTGACTTCTCCACACATACCTAGGCAGTTCTTCTAATAATACTTTTTAAATTAATTTAACTACCTACCTACGTTTTTTCCACCGGATCTAAGTCAATATAAAACATTTTGTACAACAATTTGTACAAAAACATAATTACGGGCAGTTATTTTTGGACGGTTTCAATGAAACTTGTACCGTTCGCTTTGGGCTAGTAATTTGCTCGTCTTTTGAACTCCTTTCTGAATTCTTAAGAAGATTAAAAGAATCATTAAGGATTCTCACTTGAGCAGTGCGTTTGCTAGGGACAGAAGATTAAAGTGGGCCCTTTGGCGCTTCGTTGATTCGAGAAAATCTAATGTCCGCATTTTCCGCTTGCGAAGCTACTTAATTTAGAATTTGTTGGTTTACACATTTTATTATCACTAGATGACCCGCCCTGGCTTTGCACGGGTTTCAGTCTATTTTGACGTCTGCGGAAAAAATACTTTTTTATTACCAAAATACAAACATGAAAGAAGGAAAAGCGTTTTACTGACCAAAACAGTTTTTTTATACAACTAGCTGATGGAACAAGCAGATGGCCCACCTGATATTAAGTGGTAACCATCACCTATAACAAAGCATTTCCTCGTAAGTCACGTACGATAGGAACGTGCCCTACGATGCACTTCCCTGCGTCCATCAACTCGAGGCATACAGATGCTAAGCCCCATGTGCCTGTTAATTACACCGGCAACTACTCTCTTCAAACCGAAACACAGCAACGCTGCTTAGCGGCAGAAAAAGGCGTGGTGGTAGTACTTCCCCGGACGAGCCCTTCACAAAGAGCTCTACTACTCTTAAATCTGTTTATGTTTTAAATAATTGATTATTTCGAATAATAAGCACAAAACCATTCCATCCATCGGACCGGGTTCTTTCCTTAATATCCTTATCCCATTTCTTAGTTTTACTTCTCGCAGTTTAAACTAATACCAAAATGCAGTGTTCTCCAAGTCAAGGAAACATTTATCTACATAATTAAGCAACATAAACTCACAACATTACACTGTATAATATAATTTTTGCTCACCCCAAGAAACCCTCGAGGCTTTCCTTTGTATTTTGTCAAATGTTAATTAAGAACACTTTGTGTGTGTTTGCACGTCTTCTGTAATCTCAAGACACGGATTATCTTTGAAGATGCTGTGCAAATCTTCAGCCTTTTTGATGAGATAAGCGAGTAATTATTAAAACATGGTAACGTTTAAATGAATACGTAATTTCGAGTGTGGCCCTTTAAGTTGATGTTTATTTTGAAGTCAGGATATATCAGAATTTCGTTTTCATATAACATAGGTAAGTAATTTTAAGACCATTAGTACATACGGCTGGTTTCATCGGATGTCAAGTCACTCGCCATTTCAGCTATTTTTTTTTTCCTACCGCCATTTACGTGATCGGAGACTTTCTCTACTTTCTTTTATTAAAACAACAGGGGATTTATTTTTAATCTTTCAAAAACTTAAACTAAATTACAGGTTTATAAATCTTTTTCAAATATTTCTCTTTTTCTACTTTTTAAATTCTATTTTTCTGCTAATATTCTTAGCTCATTTCAGCTATAACATCGAACTAGATAGAGATAGCAAGTGACTTGTCATGCGATTAGTTTTGATCGGGCTTTCAGAAACCGGCAGTATAACTTATAGGCATTATCATTATTGAATTTTTCAAGGTCAAAAAAAGACCGAAGAAATAAAGGCACACCTTTAGATATTCTCAAATAATCTTAATACTTACTAAGAGATGATAGGGGATCGCCTAGAGATCAAAGTCCTGAGGGTGTTTCTTTTCTGTTTTCTAATGCCAAGCTTGATTTTACACTGCAATAATGTACTTAAAATATTATCACCATGGTCTAAATTTCTCAAAATCTCCACTCTCTTTTTTCGAAAAGAAAGAAAGAAAGAAAGAAAATACACAAAAAAAAACAGAAATGACAGATACAGACAAACAGAATACCTACCAACTAAAAAAACACAACAATAAAAAAGAAAAAATACACTAAAATACAAAGTTGGTCATAGCCAGTCTCGTCCCGTTGCAGAGAGTGGTATGCCAAAAAGGCTCAGACTCAGCTTTTGCTGCGTAGCAAGGTAAATAATCAACCTTTCCAAGCAGCGCTGGTTTTCAGTCAGAGTTCCTACTAGCTTCACGCCTCGCTAACACGTAGCTCCATCTATTACCAGCCGCCGCAAACCTCAGAACCTCGCAAGCGGGTACAGTCTACTAAATTATTATTCTAATCCCATGCAACGCAAATCTTATAACCAAACAGAGGGTGGTTACCGCATAGTTTGTCAACCCCTAATTAATAAACTAACGTGCCTCGGATCCCGAGGCTATGTCTTTGCAATTCTGTTTTGCGTAGTAGGCAACTGTGGTATGCTGTGATTTTGGCTCGTATTCTAAAACTATTTCAAAAGCCTTTATTATTATTATTTTTTTATTACTGGGATACACCGATGTCATATTATTATATTACTGTTATTTTGATTTTCAGCATTCTAAAGCAATGCACAATTCTTAATAGAGTTTTTTTATTTAAATCAGCCAATTATTATATAATTTTATATCGAGTTTTTTTTAAGTTCCTTAATTCCTTTGCCTTAATCTACATATTTCTACAGTTTTTATTTAGAAACATCTGCATTTTAATAATGTTCTGAGTTTCTGACGTTCAGTTTGTATCAATCATAATGTTAAATCAGTTTTTTTTTTCTTTTTTAACATTACTGTTTCCGACAGGAATTGTGATAATAATTCTAAACTAACTCAAATCTAGTTTGTGTGAGAGAGCAGGTATGATGAAAGGATTGTAAGTTTGATGTCAGTATAAGTTGAGGAAGAGATGAGTACGACTAAAATACTTGGGTAAGTGGAGCGTCTTCATAAATGAAAGATAATTTAATTCGTGAATTACATAAATTGAATCTGCGAACCATTTGTTAGTGATGACATTGAGTTTCCCGTTTATGTTTGTATAAGTTTAAACTATAGAGAATGTGAGTACAATTCTCAGTCTGTATCAAGCTTGTAAGTAAGAGCAGTAGAGCTCTTTGTGAAGAGAATTTCGACCACAATGCCTATTTCTGCAGCCAAGCAGAGCAGCGTTGCTGTGTTTTGGATAAAAGGTGTGGTTGCCGCTGCAATTACAGGCATATGACTTATAACCAGGCTTATTTTATATGGACGCAGGGCAGTGCATCGTGGGGCACGTTCCTATCGTGCGTTACTTACGAGGCAATGCTTTGTTATAGGTGATGGTTACCACATCAGGTGAGCCATCTGCTTGTTCCATCAGCTAGTTGTATAAGTCAGCCATTGGGGCTCTGTGGGGATCGAACCTACAACCTACAGCACAGAAGGCATAGCTCCTACTGAGCTGACACGCCTGTCACTATTTAAACTAATCTTCTTTAATTATCAACAAATTACGTTCAACGTAAATACCTCAATTCAAAAAACCTCTGGCTCGATCAATCACAGCAAGCAATTAAAAATATCTCAAACAAATGACATGTTAAATCCCACAAACCGTTTTGTCAAACATAACAGCGTGTTATTAAGCATTGGGAGAGAAAAAATGGCATCATACACAGAACCTTGATGAGCTTGTAATGGCGTCATTTTTTACAGCCAACCAAAGATTTGAACTGAACTGAACTGAACCAACTCTTTCTCTCTTTTCGTGTCACTAGTTTCTTAAGAAACAGTGTGGTGAAAGGAATTTAAGTGCGCCTTAAGGCTCTTTTCGAGCACTTGACACATGTTATAGAACTTTTTAGGTTCTACGACATGCCGGTTTCCTCACGATGTTTTCCTTCACCGTTTCAGAGTACTGGCATTGTGCACATAAAATTTGAACAGAAAAACTCATTGGTGCACGACCGGTTTCGAACCCACGACCTTAGGATCGGAAGGCGGGGTCGCTACTACTAGACCACCAGTGCTCACAGAACCAACTGAAAAATTTGTTTATTTTTATTATTTTAATACTACTTTCTAATGGAACAAGCAGATGGCACATCTGATGTTAAGTGGTCATCACCCATAACAAAGCATTGCCTCGTAAGACTCGCATAGGAACCTACGATGCACTGCCCTGCGTTATCAACTTGAGGCATACAGATATCATGCCTGATTGGGCGAGATAGTGCTGGGTGAATAGTCCACCATTTTTTATTTTTTATTTATTACTTTGATCCCTAGGCACGGTAGACTCTAAAAAGACTCTCAAATGAACTCTAATAGTCATTAACATACTGACCGTCGCCCTATTATTAAATCATATCATTACATGACAATTAGTTGGCATTCCCACGGCAATGAACATGCCACTTAATAACAGCTTTGGTTTACTGAAGATTTTTCATTTTACCGCTGGAGGTCAGAATGACGTCATGCTTACTCGAATGTCCAGTTGTGATAGTTTTTTTGGGTTGCACTGGTGGTCTAGCGGTAGCGGCCCCGCCTTCCGATCCTAAGGTCGTAGATTCAAAACCTGTCGCGCGAGAATGCGGTTTTTTCGTTCAAAATGCTCAAAGTGCCAATACTCTCAAACGGCAAAGGAAAATATTGTGGGGATACCATCTTAGAACCTAATAAGTTAAAAACAAAGAAGCCCCTTTGAGGTGCACTTAAAATCCTTTCACCACACAGTTTCGAAAGAACTAGTGACACGATAAGAAGAATATATTTTTTTTGTCATTATATCTATTTAATATTTCAGTTAACATTTTAAAATGTATTGTTAAAATAATTTGTTCTGTGACAAAAGTGACAAAAGCTCGTAGAGACAGCATCAAAGGAAATGATGGTCGGAGAAACATTCAAATATGTTTTATGAAAATATCTATCATTTTTAAAACTAACTATGCTTGAGAAGTAACAGTTGTAACCCAAAAGTTGTAACATAAAGAAAAAGGTTGACCAAAATAAATAAACATTTAGTCATTCTGAAAAAATCTCAATTATTTACTGCTCAAATTTGCAATATGTCGTTTTAATTATTGCCCTTTAATTATTGTAGATTAAAACAGGCGTTTCCTTCTTAGCAAATAATTTTCCACGAAAAAAGTTACAAGTGCTAAATTTCTTAATAGTTTTCATAGTCTTGAAATTAATATAAAATGAAGACTTCGTTTGCGATAAATTTTACGCCACGTGTGGCAAATAGTCTGCATGCAAACAAAGTTTAAAGGAAAATCAAAAGAAATAGTCTAACGACTGAATTCCCTTGACACAGTAGATATCCCATCAGATCTTTTGATACCTAATACCTACTCAAAATCTCTAAAAGGGCTAGTCAAGAGACAAGTCCAACACACTAAAAAACTAAAACTAAAACTATGTTTTTATTGAAAGCGTATCGTAGTGCATGTTCCAATCGGTTGCGTCGCCTTTCTTCAGCTTTGCTTTAAGTGTTGATTACAACTTAGCATCAGGTGGGTCTTCTTCTTTCTAATGCAAATAGTATAAAAAAAGATCAGTTGAGTTAAAATTGTGGCACCTAAATAATAATTAAGTTCTATATTTTGATGTGTGCACTCAGACAACACATCCTGTTACTCGTCAAGCTGATGAAACATTTGTTCTAATAAATGTATTAGCTTCTGTTATTAAAATGAACCGTAATAGAAACTAGTTTTTTGATTATTCATAGTTCAAATTGTATGCCAAAATAATACTCAATCGGATATTATTCAATCGGGTCTTTTGATGCGGCTAGAGATCTTTATCTTCATGTGAAATGAATTAGTAAAAAATGTGGCTTATGATTTATCAATTACTAATAAAGACTTATTACCGAAAATCACGGTCAGAAAAGCAATAACAGACAACAAAAAATGTGTTGGCTAACGCTTATTATATTTACAGTCAAACGACTTGCCACAAAACATCGTAACTATCATTGTTACTTTATAAGCCGTAACCAGATTATCTACGAATTCGGCAATCCACCTAACGTGCCACTCTAAGACGGAAATAAAAACAATCACACATTTTTACTCAATGAGTTTATTGCGCCAGAACAATAAATGAAGCTGATCATTATAACGTTTACTTTCAACATCGATTACGAATCTACACGATATCATACCGTACGCCAAGTCCATTAATATTTAAAATATTCGAGTCAGTATTGCACTTACTCCACAAACCCCAACTCAATACCAAAGCGGTACACTATCCCTAATAACTTACAGTTCGTGGGATCGATAATTACGATAATATTTGTCTAAATATCACAAGAAAATACAAAACGAAATACGAAATAGAATTAACACAATTAATATTATTAACAATTAAATATACAAGAGTCTATCGCTCGAAACTTTGAAAGGAGTGAGTTCACCAGGTCGAGCGCGGGTAGCGGCTGCGTCATGACACCGGGACGTGGTGCTGGTACATTTGCTCCTGGCGCTCGCACAGGGATGTCATCTTCTTAAAGGATTCAGAGGTCTCTCGAAAAAGCAGCTTAGCATCGTCGCGGGGGCGGGCATGAGCCGCGTCCAGTCTCCCCGGCGATATGACTGGCGGCGACGAGGCCGACATCGGAGACAATGACTCCCGAGCTGACTGAGCCCCCGCCGGCGCGCCGTAAGGGCCGCCCGCCTGCGGCACTCCATTGCCCATCAGAAACGGGTTCGTAAAAAAACCCCTCTCGCCAAACTGTGGGAATAAACCCGACTGCAGCGCGGTCAAGTTTCTACTATAAAACTTCATCGTCTCTGTAACGTAACTGGGAACTTGAGATGGGTCATCGTTCCCGCCGTATCGTAAGCTTTCGAGCGTCGATGCGAGCCCTTTGATGTCAGAATACAACTTGTTCAATAGCTCCGCGTTTACTTCAAAAGGGGCCCTCGGGTCTCGAGAGTCGGGCGAGTTAGTGGACAATAATCGTCGGTGCAGATCTACGTTTGAGCTGTGTCGGTCCCGACTCCGGCGGGAAGGGAAGGCAGCGTCGCAGCCGCTCACGTCGCATGGGTGGAGGAGTTTCAAGTGATCGTTTCTGTAGTGCATTCGCAAAGTAAAGTGGTTTTGAAACACTTTCCCGCAGGCGGTGCACCGATCGGGGTTTTCATCGTCAATTGGGATTTCGAGATCGTTGAGGTCGTCGTTTCTGTCGCTGCTGGCGGAGGGCGAGCGCGCTCGGGCTAATCGCTCCTCGATTGCGTGCAAGTCACTCCCGCTGTCGCTTGGCGTGTAGAGATCGGAACGCAATCTCAATCCTTCCCGGACGACGCTCGGTGCACTAGATTCGTCATCGGATTCACTCTCGGCTTTTACTCGTGCCACCGATTCCGGGTCCACAGTAGCGTCTTCGCCGGTCTGAAAGGGCTTCCATTTTTCAGGTTTTTGTTTCTTTAGAGAAAGTGGCTCTTCATCCGCTCGACTAGAACCGGGGGTGGAGAGGTTTCTAAATAAGTCTCCGTGAAATTCTTCGTCAGATACGTTATATTCGTTGTTTTGAGAACATCGTGTGGGGTTGCCGCTCTTTCGCTTACGTTTATTTGGAACTAGTGAAGTTTTATCGTCCGAGGCGGTGGGGTCAGTGCGGGTGCTAGCGCTTTCGGAGCGCTCAGCAGTGGATTTGGTATCGTCTTTGTTTTTATTTACACTTAAATCTTCAGGTTCGTCGACGTAGCTTAGTCTTTTTGCTACTGGTGATTCACTCATATCAACACTTTGTTCTTTGATTTCATCATCAGAAATATCATCATTATAATCACTAAAATGGTTAGATTCTTCTTCGTGAACGGGTGGAGACTTCACAAGGTCTAGCGCCCTACGGGACGGCTCTTGCGGCGGCGGTGGCATATTTCTGTACATCTTTTCAATTTCACTGAAATTACGGAGATCATCAAGCGGCACTCGCGGTGGCAACGGAGTCATACCAGAGGCGTGCGACATCGATGATGGTAGCCGCCCTGTAAGTTCGGGCGGCAGCAGCGAAGGCGGTGGCAGCGGCATCCGCGCTAGCGCCGGCAGCAGCGGGAACGGCTGAGCAGATCTGCCGTCATGCGCAGAAATCTTGCGTCGCACATGGGGCGAATGGAGCTTTGGATTAGGATTAGCACTGTGCCGGTTCCGCGAACGTCGAGAACTAAACATCATTGTGCACCCCTCCACCGTACACTTGTGCATCTCGCGCAGGTGAACCGCCGAGAAGTGAATTTTCAGTGCACCCTTATCACAAAAAGTCTTGAGGCAGACGTTGCACTGCACTCTCTTCTTGCCAGTTGCGGGGTTGATGAACTGGACGCCGAGGCCGAGGGGCCAGGGCGCCGGCAGCGGGTCGCGCCGGTCGTGGTACTCGGGCGATCGACGCTCGTCGCTCTTCTCATCGTCGCGGCCACTGAAGCTGGCGCCAAGTTTTCTGAAGTCGAAATGGGGCGTGGGTTGGCTCACTCGGGGCATCATAAAATAGTCCAAGCCGGCCGGTAAGCCAGGAACCGCACCGAACTCTTTGCCCTCCATCACGTCACTGTCATAATATTTGTAGAGCGCGTATTGCGAAGCGGGTGGCTCACGACGCGGCCGCTTTGCGACTGAGGACGTGCGACACAGGTGACCGCACGCGGGCGGCGCGCGACACCAGGCGGGCGCGCGGGGGCGGCGGGGTGCGGGGAAGGGGCCGCGGGGTGCGGCGGGAAGGGGGGGGCTCAGGTGGGAGGAGCTCGTGCTGGGCGGAGCGGATCGATGCTCGGTGGGGACAGACGACACTCGCGCTCACACCGACCACTGTAAACACTCGAGAGCTAAGCATGCCGTTACGTAACTAGCCACATACGGCCTCTCTGCAGATGCCTACATGACTCCGAGATGTAATCCAGACAGGGCTCATTTCCGCCGGGGCTTCTTATTTTAAACATCTTACTTCCTATTAGCTAGCTCTATATCCTGGACCACTCGACGTGCCGACTCATTCAATACTCAAAAACGATTTCATTTGCGATCAAAGAAATCTGACTCCACCTCGAAATAGGTTTGATTTCTAAGAATAGTTTGGTTTATCAACTGTTTCTGAATAGTTTTCCAGACTATGTATTTTAGAGTAGTTATACCTGTGAATTACCGCCATTCCTTCTCGGAAGTTGGTAGCCACATCTTTCAGGTGTAGAAGTAGGTACCTAATACAAACAACACCTTCACACTCGAACTCATAAGTCAGTTCAGAAAACAAACAAGCTCTACTTTACCACGACTTCTGTGGAGCAGCTGGCGACGGCAGAGGTGTGTGTGTGACGGCAGTTTATGTTGTCACAAATTTATTTGTAAGAATGTATCATTGTTTAAGGTGATGAAAACGGCTTAAATTAGACACTACCAGCGCCATCTATTGTATCAAATTGGAACAACCCCACAGTTACTACCCAATAAGAAACGAGTGTGGGATCCTTGGGATGAATCCTTGTGCCATAGATAATTATCAAAAAGTCAAAGGGTATTATGAGATTACAAGGATCACTAAGATATTCATAAACATAGGTGAATCTAGTAGGTATAGGCGCTGCCAGTTACTCAACCAAGCTTGTTTTTTTATTATTTTATCATGCTATTTTTGCACCCAAACCAACCATCTTATATATAGGCTCCTCTCCATCCAAAGGTTGTCTAAAAGAGATTACTTTCTAGCGATAAGACTGCCCATTATACATATCTATAGTTGCTATTATTTGTTTCCTATTTTGTTCGTTTGTAAGTGTACAATGCCTAAAGCATTTTCATTCATTCAAGCTGACAAAACACAATCGAGAAATTTACTGCTTGATTCTTACAGATTTTTGTATGATACTTTTTCATAATATTAATAAAACATTACGCGTTATGAAGAAAGAGAAACAACGAGTAACTTGGTTCTACATCACCAAGATTCGAAATGAATAACTTTTGATCCTCTACAAAAATCGATCCTGCACCTATCCCTTCGCGTCTCAGATCAGTTCCGCTGAACCAGAGATCGTCAACATTTCTATCAAATTGTTTATTTAAATTGTGTAAAAACTAATTCCGTAGAATTTGTTCAATCTCAACGATAATATTCCCGATCGATATCTGTCGGGTGGATTGGTCTGTTGGCTGTCGTATCGCACGTACGCGATTATTCTCAACTCGGAAACGGTTACAATTACCGACTATCGGTACCCGACGCGTAAACAAAGCGTGTGGTGCAATTGAGAAGCGGAGATTCTGCATAATCAAATTGCTGGTTTTTTTAGAAGTTCGGTATTTTATCGATTTACGTACACTTCTCTGGGGCCTTATGCTCACTTCGAGCGAGATTATCTCACGGTGGAGATGACGTCATATCTCGTTCAATAACTCGTTGACGTTGCGTCTCGCATGAACTTTGAATGAGAAAATTGGGGAGTGAGATGTTGAGGGGGATAAATAGTTTATTTATTGAACATACTCGTAACTCAAGTCCGAGTTTTGTCTTGGGTTTTATTTATTGCGAGCCCAAGTGTTTTATTGACTTGAGGACTAGTCACAATCATTATTAAAATATACCTTAATATTATTAATCTTTTAATTAACCTGCTATGATGATGTGTGTATTTGGTGTTGGCTAGGGCAACTAGGCTGTTGGTTAAACGTTTTTGCGTGCGGTGCGCGTAGTTGCCAGACCAGCCAACCGGTATCCTCCAGGAAGGCCAGCAGCTCGCTTATGCTGGTGCAGGCCTATGGGGAGGCCCATGGGCGTTCTATGTACTTGTCCAGTAGTTTTGGTGTAATTTAACGCAAAGCCTTTAACCATGTAATTTAACTCAAACAGAAATTTATTCAAGGATCACTTTGAAATTGGTAAAATCTAGGTGAATAAAATATAATAGTGCCAGTTCAACGATTACGACCAAGCCTAGAAGAACTGGTAACTATTTGGTTAAGGATCCAAGAGTGGGTGGGGGGCCTATTTTTGGCTGGTGGTGGCCACTTCAAAAACGCTATCAGCTTATGGCGTGTCCCGTGCCCCAGTCACCCATATTAAACTCTCAGTTTCGCGGTGCGTAACATAAACACGATCTCTTTTTGTCCTAAGTGATCTGGCTCTGGTCAACGTTGATTTTTAAATCTGACTTGTGGAGTTTTTACACTGGATTCTTAAAAATTGTTTATTTTAATTTTTTTGACAGCCTTCAACAGCTCAGTTGGTAGCAGCTCTGCCTTCTGCGCCGTAGGCCGTGGGTTCGATTCCCACCGAGAACAAACATTTGTGTGATGAACATAGATGTTTGTTCTCTGTCTGGGTGTTATATAATATTATAAGTATGTATGTACAAAAAAAAGTTATATAAGTAGTATATCAGCTATCTGGTTCCCATATCACAAGCTTTGGCTTAGTTTGGGGCGAGATAGTGCTGTGTGGAATGTCCACCAATATTTATATTATATTATTTAAAACAAAAAAAAAATTGGCTGCCCACACCCAGGTCTTCCCCTCCCAACAGTCCCATTACTATTGGGAGGGGAAGACTTTGGCGTACGTTTACCAGATAGCAGATGATTTAGAGAAAGACCAGGTCAAGAGTATCCTAAACCTACGAGCATGTATGAAGAATGGTATGGGAGTGAAAACAGTGAAGAAAAGAGAAAATGTATGATAGGATGTGCATATAGCAAGTGGTAATCCGCGGTATCTGCCTACCCCTATGGAAAATAGGCGTGATTTAATGAATTTATGTATTTTTTGTAGGGAAATCAATAGTTTTTGCAATACCTACAAAATGTATAACCGGGGTCCTAGATCAGGTTTGAGAGATCATAGTTAAATCGACACCAGTAGCGCCATCTAGTTTAAAACGTCTGATAATAATCTTTGTATCTATCAAAATGATTCCAATAAGAATAATTTGTATAGAAGTATTATGTGAATTTTCAAATTTGTCCATACCTACTACTTTTAAAAAGTAATATTGGAAGATAATATATATTGTAGATTTTTAACCACACCTTATTATTGATAATTTAACCCTAACTTAGGATTTAATCGACTACTAATTTGAAATGTTTACTATTATTTTCTAACAAATAAATTATTCTCAATAGCCACGCATTTGTTATTAAAACCTCATTTAAACCCAACAAGTGTATCAAACACTTTTAGTCACGTCTTACGCTTACAATAACGTGACCCAGAAATACCCATTAATATCACAATTTACACCCACTAGTCTAAAAGATCCTTAACTCCGCGGCCGACATATTTATTTTAAAAGCCCGCATTATGTTTGGATTAAACATATTTTTGGATACACTTGCACACGACACTGAAGTGTACATGTTACTAGTGAGCCCTCGGTACACTTCTGCCAAATAAAAGTGTAGCCACGTGCTGTAAGTGTACGGGAATAGATCTACTTTGATTAGAGACTTGATGTGTAAAGACGGTATTAACCAAAGATAAACTAAACAAAACTTTGGTACTATCTCGTCTGTTTAACTCGTTCTTATATGGTTCCGTTCATGGAATGGAATTGCTTTTGTAGGAAGGTTTTACCTTTATAGAGTTATAACATAATATATAAATTATAAAATTATTAAGTAAAATGTTCTATCTAATTGTATAAAATCCTAGAAGACCCGAATTCAGTTGTAGCACAGGCAGGAATTCCATTATTCGTCTTCAATCACATTTTGTGTTAAAAATTTTGTGGTAAAAACGAATAAATAATAATAAAATAAATAAGCTGAATTTTGATTTTTTGCTGGCCGCTATTAGTCTCCCATATTATTGAAACCTATATGTTTCTATTGTTCCATTAGGCCTTTTAGGTGTTGTTAGAAGATTTTCAGTGATATTTATTTTATAAGTACTTTTTGTTAATGGTTGATGGTAGCGCGATAAGTGGTAACCATCACCTGCATCAGAAAGCTTTGCCTCGACAAGCATAATAGGAACGTGCCCTACGGTGCATTGCCCCGCTTCCATCAACTTGAGGCAACTTGAGATCTACGATTGCGCCCAGCGTTGCTTTAACAACTAAGTTGCCATTACTTCGACCAGTGTTAGACCAATGAGTATCAGATATCATGTCCCAAGTAATTAGTCCGATCAATACATAACACTTTCGCATGCACGGTCCGGTAGGCCTGCGTGTAGCCCACGTATCCGGTCGCGATGGCTGCGGACGGAAACTGAAAAACAAATGAAAAAACAACTGAAAAAATGAGGAAAAAACAATTTTTGCGTGGTATCGTGATGTGTGACGTCATTCGTATTTCCTCTTGGTACTGAAATTGATATATTTTCTTGATTATGGATATACGTGAATATGTTTTCAGCTATAAGCAAAGCTACAACAGTTCCGTACTGGCACTGTTGTAGCATTGCTTGACTCAAACAGTTAAGGAAAACATCGTGAGGAAACCGGCATGTCGTAGAACCGAATAAATTTCTAAATCATCTGTCTTGTGCTTTCTTTCGAACACTTGAGGCGCACTTAAAATCCTTTCACCACACTGTTTCGAAGGATCTTATGATATGACAAGAAGCATTTGCTGTAGGAGGGTCTTTAATTAAACTCGCGATCTAAAATATTGGAAGTGAAACATTTGGATGTGTGTCTGACTACCCTTTTCGACATCGTCAATGATCTGAAAGGATTTCTAACGTTACTTATTATACTAGACATAGAGACAAAGACATAGACAGACATTTATTTGCTAAAAAAACACACATACACATACAAAACAATAAAAGAAAGGAAATTGCTAATCAGATAAGTACCTAGGTATGTAGGTGTTTGTGTGCAGCAGCAGCAAAAGGGTCTCGACTCAGCGTATGCCTCACCACTATTTTAGTAGTTAGGCGCTGATATTCTGTCGAGACTTTCACTAATTAATTACTTATTAAATTCCGCACGAATTATCTTCAGGATTTAGATCGATTAACGATCATTCTTTAAAAAACAATAATCATTCGATGAAGCTGCCTACAAATTATTAAGAAATCGATGTAAATAATTAAATGTTTTCAAGACTGTCTCGTAAAAATCGTAGTTCATTCTCTGAGCTAAAATTTTCCATAGTTTAGTTTAAAATACCGAAATAACAACTTTGTTAAACAGAGCGTGGCTATCGTATCTTGGTACGATCACGCGAAGATACGCTACCGTCGTATCCTTCACAGAATTTGATACAAATATTTAAGAGTAGTAGAGCTCTTTGTGAAGGGCTAGTCCGGGGAAGTACTACCACAATGCCTTTATCTGCCGCCAAGCAGCGTTGCTTTGTTTCGGTTTGAAGAGTGTGGTTGCCGGTGAAATTAAAGGCACATGAGGCTTAACATCTGTATGCATTGAGTTTAATGACGCAGGGCAGTCCATCGTAGGGCACTTTCTAGATGCTTTGTGATGGATAAACCAGTTATCATCAGGTGGGCAATCTGCTTGTTCAATAAATTAAGAAGGTGACAGCGACCTGATCTGATGATGGAGCCAAGGTTTGTATAACCGAACTCTACAATAAATAGGTCAATAGAGTTGAAAGATGGTTACCATACCAAGTTAGTAGGCAGTAGTCAGAAGCAATTCCAAATATACTTAATGTTTGAACTTGCCTCTGACAACCACCTACTTAAATTGTCAGAACGTTCGGATCGCATGACGAGATCTTAGTTCGGGACGAACCACTAGTTAAATAGGTAAATCCATAAATCACACATATACAATTAACTAGATATTTATAAGGTAACCTCGGCAGAAGATCGCGTGCGCGTTACTGGGTTATTGCGCAAGCGCATCGCCTCAGTGCACAAGCGGGCCGCCTGAATCACTTCCTCTGTACACACGTCCTCGCCTTGTAACGTGTGCGTTCCCGTTGGACCTCTGGCTTTGGCCGATGTATTTATGTTGTATATTTATGTTTCAGTTTAAGTTCAGTTTACGCCTGTGTGTGCAGTATCGTTTCTCCCAAACGGACGAACCGATGGCGACAAGGAGGATAGTTTTTTGTATCTAAAAATAAAAGTCAAAATCAAAAGATATTTAATCAATTGAATCACAAGGATACTTTGATATGTCTTAAGAGAGGTGAATCTAGGTGCCACGCGACCCCTATAAAAGCATGCATCAAAGTTACGTCTTGGTTCCTACCGTTCTTTTGAAAGAAAGAAAGAAAATGTATTTATTTACGACGACAAAAGTTAAAGAAATACAAAATAAACATTTAACATAAAAATAAAATAAAAAATATAACTTTGTGCGTCGCAAAACGGACTCTGATTCAGCAATAAGTTGTTTGCAAACCAACGCTGTCAGTCTTCCATCAGAGCCGTTCGGTGATGCCACGGACGATTCAAACTAAACCAAACCTAAATATAACAATAATATAATATTTCGACATAATAAAGAATAATAAAAAATAACATGGCATTGAGACACAGATTAATTAAATGAAAAAAAATTTGAATGATCTTTGCCAGAAAATAGTGCGTAATGCCAATGCTCTCAATCGGTGAAGGAAAACATAGCGAAGAAACCAGTTTGTATACCAGCGGTGATGGGCTTGCAACCTGTCACCGTGACAAGTAGTTGCATGGTAATAGCACTTTACAATAGAATATAGGTGAAGTCACTTATGGAATACTACTGCAAAACGTAACGGTAAAATATGCCAAAATTAAATGCTATATTTGAATGTCCTGTAGACTCCTAAAAAAACTCCGTGGATATCTACCGTGCCGGTGAAATTGTTTTTTCTTCCTACTTGCTGATGGAACAAGCAGATGGCCTATCTGATGTTAATGGTAACCATCACCTAATAACAAAACATTGCCTCGTAAGCCACGCAAGATAGGAACAGCTGTTCAACTGGTGCAGCGGTTTCTGATTTTTAAATGAATAGTAGAGTTCGGTATCAACAGGAACACACCAACATCGCGACCAAATCCGCGATGTATCATTGCTTTTACTTGTAGCATCCTCAGGGGCGTACCACGGTCCGAATCCCGTGTCGGCTCCACGCGAATTACCTAATAAATTACTGTACCAAGACTTAGCCTCGATTCAATTGAAACTTTATCTTAGTAGTTGTAAAGTTGCAATTGGCGTGGTAGTTAAATTTGTTTCATTGTGTCCTGTCATTATGTTTGGAGGTCCAGCAGCGGATGCGATTTCGTTTGGCACTGCTCCGATTTTTTATTCAATCGGTGCGTTATCTAGTTGGAACTATTTAGCATTTATGTTAATTTCAACCTTATGGCAATCAAAATTATGGCCAGGGCTTTCAAATTTGTCTGTATAGCTCATTTTACATGGTCCGTTAAGGCCTTTGTATAAAATTATAAAAAAAAATTGTTGGAATTTGAACACAGCCCTATCTAGCCCCAAAATAAGTAAAGCTTGCAAAATAGGAACTAGAAAGCTGATATAATACTTTGAAAAGTTTTGTAAATACATACCTACCTACTTACTTAGTTCTTGCTCGTGGTATACCTACCCATTTACCTACTTAACTTATTCAATCTAATGATCTCTCTCTCTTGTCGTGTCACTAGTTTCTTTCGAAATAGTATGGGTGAAAGGATTTTAAGTGCGCCTACAGAGGCTCCTTTTGAGCACTTGACATATGTTATAGAACTTATAAGGTTCTACGACATGCCGGTTTCCTCACGATGTTTTCCTTTACCGTTTGAGAATACTGGCATCGTGCACATAAACTTTTGAACAGAAAAATTTATTGGTTCACGACCTGTTTCGAACCCACGACCTTAGGATCGGAAGGCGGGGCCGCTACCACTAGACCACCAGTGCTCTCTCTCTTAATCTGATGATAATAATGACATATCTACCGAACAAAACAAATAATTTGTTTAAAGTTACACCACCCCCAATGAGAACAGTCAAGCAAGTCCACCGTGAAAATTTATGGCTTTAGCTCATATTTTTTAAGAGCTTTACGTCGTTAAAGCAGTCAACGCCATCTAGCGACGGCATAAAGGCAGCTTCCACCAGTAACATAACTGAAATGGATTCAAAATTGTATAGAAAACAAGATTTTTTCAATACAAACCTTCTAGTCAAGCTAGTTAAAAGCGATCCAGTCACGACGACAGTCGTTTGTCAGTGGCAGTCACAGTAACTTTTCATTCTGTCATTACGAATCAGGAGGTTTTGGAAGCTATAATTTTCTTGGGTGCACATCGACTGTAATATAACATGCTCTGACAGCAAAACGTCTACAATTATTGTTTGGTAGCGCTGTAAGAATCGTCAGACGATCACCAGCATTTAATCCATTCGAAAAAAAAAAACGTTCTCAATTTAAAATAGTTTTGGAAGCTAAATGGCCTTTCCAATAGTTAGTCCTCTAGTACATCGATTTGTTTTTAGATAATTACCTACCGTACTATAAGCTATGTCATCTTGATTCATTTACAGATTTTCTCTTTCCAGATTCTTTCACTATAGGTTATTATCATATAATAGGTGTAGGAGAGCACTGGTGGTCTAGTGGTAGAGGCCCCGCCTTCCGATCCTAAGGTCGTGGGTTCGAAACCGGTCGTGCACCAATGAGTTTTTCTGTTCAAAAATGTATGTGTACAATGCCAGTACTCTCAAACGGTGAAGGAAAACATCGTGAGGAAACCGGCATGTCGTAGAACCTAAAAAGTTCTATAACATGTGTCAAGTGCTTGAAAGGAGCCTCTTGAAGCGCACTTCAAATCCTTTCACCACACTGTTTCGTAAGAAACTAGTGACACGACAAGAGAAGAGATCTATAATAGGTTTTAGGTATAGGTATTGTGTGATATAATATCGGGTATGTTTTTTAATCTTTAAAAATGACTACCCTGCCTATTACCAGGTTAATATCAAGAAAAATGTCTAAGGGTGGCTAACAGCTCGTAATAAATGTTTTAATGACGAACATTATGCAAACACATTAAGGATATCACCCTCTTTGCGATCGGATTTGGATGAGGTCCAAGCGACAAGCTTAATATAATATAAAAAATATGTATTATGTATGTTACAAATATTCAATACTGGATATTCAAGCAACTTATCAAGGTTTGCCTGAAAGCCATGGCTTCCAAGCGAAAAGCACAAAATGAAATATATATTATATTTCATAACTATAATAAAAAATACTAGGCAGGTATACAGGCAACTTAAAAGGCCAATTGTTTTGCCTAAATGTATGCCTAGCTCTGAATGTTTCTGTGTGGTGATCAATAAAGAGTAATTTAGAGGTATATATTATATATCTTTGTAAGAAACTAGTGACACGACAAGAGAAAGAGAGTAGGTAGGTCCATTTGGGGGTACTGACAGTCAGGACTAGATACCACTAGATATCTATAAGATATTTATTTTTTATAATGAATGTATGAAAATACCTACACAAAGTATCTATTTAAGGTTTTGTAGAAGACAAGATGCATAATTTTCATTTAAAACTGGATATTTGGATATTTATCTGGACTTTGTGAGATATTATATAACTTGTAACAAATACTAAAGTGTCGATACATGTGATTTTAGAGTAGTAGAGCTCTTTGTGAAGGGCTCGTCCGACGAAGTACACCACGCCTTTTTCTGCCGCCAAGCAGCGTTGCTGTGTTTCTGTTTGAAGAGTGTGTAATTACAGGCACATCAGGCTTAACATCTGTATGCCTCAAGTTGATGGACGCAGGGCCGTGCATCGTAGGGCGCGTTCCTATCATGCGTGACTTACGAGGCAATGCTTTGTTATAGGTGATGGTTACCTTAATATCAGGTGGGCCATCTGTTTGTTCCATCTGGTAGTTGTATAAAAAAAACAATAGTCCACCAAGTAGGGTGCAAAATCATACAAGTATGGTGCAAAAACAGAATGAGAAATATAAATAGTATTTGATTTAGTAGAATCGCTTCAGCTCTTCACTTGAGTGGGTATTATTTTCAAACTATCTTCGCATAGCATCTTGGCTCTAATGCTTTAGCACTCAGAAATTATGAAATGCTTCCGTTTGGAGTTTTAGAGCGTGGCTAATGTGTATTATGGGAACCAGGGGACACTTTGATTGATAAAAAAATACGTTTTGTACCAGTCAGGTGTTATTTTTACGCAGTTTATATATAAGCTTGCCTTGTTGGTTTTTTTAATAAATTTGTGTTTATTTAGCTTACCTTGTTTGTTTTTTTTTATAAATTTGTTTATTTTATATCTCTGTTTTGGTATAGAAGATAGAAAACCTTTTGTTTAGTTTTATAGTGCACTTAAGGAAATGACAAAGGTTTCCTATCAAAAAAAGTTTTAAGGTGCGTTCAAATCCCTCTCTTTGGGATAATATCAAAAATATTTGAGATAAAAAATAATTTATTGCACACAACTAACGGAAAAAACAAACCAAAACTACTAAGTAAAATGGGCGATCTCATCGCTAAGCAACTACGGGATACGCAAACTATAAAATTAACTCAGTAGATGATTTCACAAAATAATAAATTGAAAGATGCCAGATAGTAGGTACATTCCAAACAATATTATCAAACTTTTATAGACCCAAACTAAAGCTTGCACTATGAGGAAGAAATCTAATAATTAATTATATAATATTTAACTCTATATATTGTAAATAGATACTTTTAAATATTGTAACACCGAAACATCTGTGTTCATTACAAAAATGTTTGTTCTGTATGGGTATCGAGCCCACGGCCTACAGCACAAAAGTCAGAGCTACACCAACTGAGATGTGAGGGCTGTCACTTAAATGTGACTATCACTTACTAAACACAGTACTCACCCTTTCTATTCCGTTTAAAATGAGAAGCCGTATTTCCTCCCTTCCCCTTCGCATACATAATGACCATCGCTATTGTGATGCAAACGACCATTGTTCGGTGACGTGTTCACAAAAACAGGGCAATGTCAACAGTTTTGTTCAACAAGTTGTTACTGACTTGTCAATTTGACGTTTAACGGAAAAGCAGTTTTCCGGTTGTGAAAATTTTTCGTGAAAATTATAATTTACTCTTTTAACTTTGTATTTTACTATTTTAGTAGCATCTATAAAATATTGAATGTAAAATAAAATATTGAAATGAAATTATTTAAATGTAAATGGCAGAATCTAGTGTCCATTCTCTAATAATTACATTTTTTACACACCTAGGATCAATTAAATTCAATTCTATTTTATTCCATTTTAATACATTTTGTACACTCGGAAAAGTCACATTTTACAAAAGAGTATCTACCTTAGACAAAAAAATATTTGTACATAATCGTACCTACACAGAAACAATCAAATAAAAAACAGTCAAATGCCGAAATCATCAGCCAAGGCTTCGTCAATAGTATTATAAGATTTTAACACAATAGAAATGCCCTTATTTTGGCGCTAAACTCTTTAAAATGTCGCAAATGATCACTGAACACAAACAATAAATGATTTAAGCATTACTTTATTTATAGTTATTTTTGATAGATCATAGAATATTCCTTTTAGTCATGTAAGGTACGATATTCAGTCGGTATATATATGTGGTATTTTTCAGCATTATGATTAAGCGTGGCAGGCAATGCTATCAGTTTCTTGGGGTAGTGATTTGGATCAGTTGAGCTAAGATTTATAGATTGTTCTATGTAAAATTTGCTTATTGCAAGCCATTACCTACCTATACATTATTTAACTTAAATTATCACCAGAACCATCGGGAAAAATTTTGATGATTGTAATTTTCATTCAAAGTAGCACCCATCAGTCAGGTTTCCAATATATGTATAGATGATCAACATTTTTGTTACAAAACAAGAATTTCACCAATAAAGAGTATCTTGGTTATTTCCACTACCCTGTGGCTAACTTAACCCTCCAAATGCATGAAGGAAAAAATGAAGGGGAGCGGTTTTAGCTCGGAAAAAATAATAACACGGACTTATCGCATTTTCCGCGGATCCTTACATAAATAATGATAAAAGGAAATTAAATCAAAGTCTTATTACGATATTAAAAGTTTCGAAGGCGTTTTTTTAATGTCTTTGGCGTCGTTAGGGACGCATAATTCAGTCAATTTGGTAAATGGAACGACGCCGGCCAACGACGTGTTTTAGAATTTTACCTTACCGGTTTTAGCCGGATAATCGTGTTAATGAATAGAAAATATAGGTACATTTTGCGATACCCGAAAAGTGTTAATAGTCAAAGTCAAAAGGTATTAATTCAATAAAATCACAAGGATCACTTTGAAACGTCTTAAAGCTAGGTGACTCAAGATGCCAATTCCACGCGACCAAAAAGTCAAGACAAATAAGTCATTGCATTGTCTTCATAATAACAACTTACGTAACACTTATTTCTGAAAAAAAAATGGACTATCCACTGGAGAGATGGATGAAGGCGGCAACAGAATGGTGGCCAAGGAATGCTTATAGACTTAGAGGCATACCACCCACCTGTCGGTCAAACGACATTGTGATAAGTGCTGGAAATGGATGGATGAGACTCGCAAGGGACCGGAAAGAGTGGCGTATTAAAGGAGGCCTATACTCAGCAGTGGGTGCAAACGGGCTGAGATGATGATGATGATGTTATTGTATATTCTTAGCATGCTGACTTCGCCTGTAACAGCCAGGGTTTTTTATTTGATATTTTAATATTTTTCTCGAACGAAAGTTTCATTGTGTTGGTGATCGAATACATAAATCTACACTAATCTACACTAATATTATAAAGAGGTAAACTTTGTATTTTTGTATTTTTGTATTTTTGTATGTAACGAATAGGCTCAAAAACTACTGGTCCGATTTCCAAAATTCTTTCACCATTAGAATGCTACATTATCCCTGAGTAACATAGGCTATATTATATTTTTAAAAAAATCAGGGATCCTTACTAAAACTTCAATAATGTAACCCAAGGTGGAAAACAAAAAACCTTACATCGCGTGCGCTGCGAAAACTATTGAAGATAGAACAAAATAATGTACTACGATTTTGTAGAACACGTTATCATCTACAAAAAATGTCGCGACAGCATATGTCTAACTATTATAGTTATGTCACAATAAGTGTTCTTTTATTATAAAAAAATAATTGAAATGCCTCCGCTAGAAAAGGGTCTTTATTTGTACCTTGGTATTAATCCTTATCCAAATAAATCATTTCATAATTAAGACGGTTTCAATACCTATAGATTACTTCTTAAATTTTTCAAATCGAACCTTCCATTCAAAAGATATGACGAAATTAAAAATGTTTACGGGTCCACCGGTCACGCGCGGGGTGCGATTTCACTCACTCAAGGAGAAGCGCGTGCAAATGTATGAAATAAGTAGACGCGAGGCTCGAACCCACGGTCTAAGTTTATCCTAAAATGTTAAAAAAATTTATGACCACCCATGCGAAGCTGGGACAGGCCGCTAGTATTCTATGAAGAGAGAAATTACTACAGCTAAAACGATTCCGACTTTTTAGTAAACGGGTAACCGTTGGTTTTTATGCCAACCCTATGAGTTAGACCGTGGCTATTAGAGGGGAGTTTGGTTGTTTTAATAATATTTTTGGTATTAAACGCATTTATTAATTAGAGTGTGTGGCATTTATTGGTATTGTGATTTATAGTTTTTTTTTCTGGTTCAAACATAGGTATGTGTTAATGTTTGGTCGTGTTTTTGACTACCCCTATGCTACAAAATAGTGATAAAAAATGAAAATTAAAAAGATTTTAATTCTGTAGCCAATGTAGGTGTAAATTTTGTGATTATGGGTGGCAAGAGATCTGACAAAAGTCTACACAGTTTTGTAATCTTGCTCTAATTGGCATTGCACACATGGGTACATTTTTCTAAATAAAATAAATATTGCGTCTAAACACAAAATAAAATAACATCTTATGAGTACTGTCTGGGTCTGGGGAAGTACGTAGGTACCACCATGCCTTTTTCTGCCGCCAAGCAGCGTTGCTGTGAAGAGGGTCGTTGCCGGTGAAATTAACATCTGTAAGCCTCAAGTTGATGGACACAGGGCAGTGCATCGTAAGACACGTTCCTATTATGCGTGACTTACAAGGCATTTCTTTGTTGATGGTGATGGTTACCACTTAAAATCATTTGGGCCATCTGGTTCCATCAGCTAGTAATATTAAAAATAATAATTATTAGTCATACGAGGCGCAGCTCAGCAATAGCTGCGGGTTCGAGTCCCGGGCTCTACTTTTAAAATGTAAATATTTAAATCCAGCATGTATTTCGGCACAGCAGCGCCCTCTATCAATAGTTGAGCACAACGCCGACCCGCGCCGGCCATGCGTCTTGTCTTGACCGGGCTCCCGATATCATGACGACGTTTGTACAGAGTGGTAACGGGGTTGATCCTTGCTCAATACATTTTAAGAGGGTACGAGATAAATAGAAGATGCAGATATAAATGAAAGAAAAAAGTAAGAATGCGTCTGGAACAAGTTGATGAATCTCCTGATGTTAAGTGGTGATTATCACCTATAACAAAGCATTGCATCGTAAGTCACGCTTTATGAGAACGTGCCCTAAGATGGACTGTCCTGTGTCCATCCACTTGAGGCAGAAGGGTTTTTCGGAATAAACGCAAGCCTGAGTATAAGCATAAAATTCCGGTTACAAAATATATTTTGTTCTAAGTTTCATCCCGATCGGTTTATTGGTTTGGGCGTGATTGAACCACAAACATACTAATACTAAAACTATCGCAATCAAATAATAAGAGCTGATTTCACCATCTCTGTTAGTTACTAATCAAGGATTAACAGGCCGTTAAATCTAGCCTTAGATGTCAAACGCGTACATTTTGACATATTTAACGGCCCTTTAATCCTTTGTTAATCTAACAGAGCATGGTGAAATCAGGTCTAAGCAGGATAGGTGATGACGTCATCAGAATGGACGCCAACCGTAAGCGCTGGAGACATGCCGTCCACTTCAGATCAGAACACTTGTTGTTTTTCTTGTTATGTCATGCGGGACCTGTGTTTGTGTGACAAATAAAAATTCTTCCATTCAATATTCTATACTATCTTCATAAATTGCAGACCACAGAGAGGATAAGTAACAAAAGCTATCGCTAAAGTATCAAAACTCCTCGCACCACCCTGGTCAACCATTTGGGAAATCTGCACGGCGGATTCTGTTTAATTTATTCGCGTGAATATTCTTAAACTATCGGTTTTGTGGCCATTGCGGCTGGGCTACCTTTGTTTATGCCTCAGGAAGCTGCCTCCGGCCGAATTAGCTGTCCGGCGGGAATCGCCATTGCTTTGTATTGTTGGTGTTTCGATAGTTCGGAATTGGAGCATAAAATTGCTAAGCTAATTACAATAAAAGAATCGGAAGGTAACTAAGTTATTTTAAGCATTCCTGCAAAATAGAGATTAATACAGATCATTCCTATAACCAATCGACTCAATTAAAGCAGACAAACAAGTTTTCTTACTAATTACTTATTAATTATTAATATTATTATTTATTAATATTATTATTATTAATATTAATATTAACTTAAAATATTATTTATTTATTAAACATCTTGTGTTTTACAGACTTACAAATAGGTGCTTATATTATTAATATGTAGATACTATTATTATATTATAACTAACTACAACTAACTATTATAACTATACTTAATTACTAGGATACGAAAGTACCTAGTAATTAAGTATAGTAAAGTAAAATGATATTAATGTTAAACCATTGTAATGTTATCCTTATCGATGATTTTTTATAACGGCGATTTTGAGAGGCAATGCTTTGTTATAGGTGTTGGTTACTACTTAACATCAGGTGGGCCACCTGATTGTTCCATCAGCAAGTTGTATACAAAAAAAATGAAAATCAGTTATTTTACAGGTTTAAAAAAAATGTCCGAGCGAAAAGTTGACAGTTGTCAGTTATTGTCAGCATTTTCTTAGCAACATTCGGCGTGTTTACCATTAGAATGGGTGACCGCTGGTGGCATTTGGGTCTCAACGTCTCGATTGATAAGTAATTAAATAAAAAAGTAAGTAAAATGGTCTAGCTTGTAACCCCATTCACGGTAGACATTATTGATTTCGGAGCTTAGTGCCGACTTTCGCACTTTATCGACTGCTATTACTTTACTTATCTTCTTAACTCTACTTAATATGCATGACAACCCGCGAGGCGAGAATATACTAGACTTAATTTAATAGTCGTCAAAACTGCTAAACAATCTTAAGAACGTCTAATGACAATGTCTCATTAGTCAAAGACACCATTACGTAAAACAAAAGCCCATTTTTCTCAGACTTAACTTCCAACGAAACTCAGGCCTAAAAGACCCACAGGACCACTAAATAATTCCGTCGCCCAGTGTCTCACAGACAGTAAACATGTTTGTTAATGTGTGCCTGTAAGAATGACTGTTTGCCACTAATAAGAAAACTCTGGTCGGACATTAACCACGAAACCCTTGGGAATGAATCACATGTTTTATTCAGGTGGTGTCAGTTGAGGCTCTTTGCTGAGGATGAGCGGGAGAAAATGGTGCGATAGGTTAAACAAAATCTGACATTTCAGACTGCTAGTCTGGTGGTAGTGACCACGTCTTCTGATCGTAAGGTCGTGGGTTCGAATCCAGTCATGCACCAATGGATTTTAACATTCCGCAAAAATATACTTGCGCGTAATAAAATATAAATAAAAAAAAAATTGGCGAACTTTCCAAGCAACACAAGCCCCAAACTAAGCAGAGCTTGTAATATGTGAATCAGATAGCTGAGTGATCCCATCTTCCAGTAGTAAGGTTTAAATCGTTGGTTCAAATCCGGTCGTACACCAATGGATTTTTACATTCGGCAAAAATATATGTGCGCAATTAAACATACATAAATAAGTATTGGTGGACTTCCCACGTGATATTTCATAGCATATTTGATATAATTACTTACATACTTTTTTTTAATACACACTAAAATATACCGACCCATACAGAACAAACATCTCTGTTTATCACATAAATGTTTGTTCTCGGTGGGGATCGAACCCACGGCCTACAGTGCAGAAGGCTGAGCTACTATCAACTGAGCCGTCTGCGGCTATCAATAATGAGCAAATAAATAAAAACAACTACAAGAAGTAGTTGTTTTTTTATCGTCTATTTATTGAATTCTGTTACACTCTTATTTATCGTAACTTGCTCGTACTAGTAAAATTTTCAGCTAGTCACGGTAAACGCCGTTTTTTAATTAAAAGGTCTGACAACTTCTGCTTAAGTACAGTCAGCGACATAACTAATTTAACAATAGGTATAAGTTATTCAATGCCCATTTTCTCAGACTTCGCCTAGAAAAGCAAAAGAAAGATAAGTAGAAAGAATAGGGAAGTCCAGGAAAGTACTACCACCACTATGCCTATTTCTGCCGCCAAGAAGCGTTGCTGTATTTCGTTATGAAGAGTGTGGTTGCCGGTGAAATTACAGGCACATGAGGCTTAACATCTGTATGCCTCAAGTTGATGGGCGTTGTTGCATCGTAGGGCACGTTCCTATAATGCGTGCCTTACGAGATAATGCGTTGTAAAAGGTGATGGTTACCACCTAACATAAGGTGGGCCATCAGCTTGTTCAATCAGAATGAAGTATAAAAAAATACAGTAACAAGTGAAATATTTTATGAAATATACAAGGTGTTCCAATAATTGGGTTTAAAACTTCAGGAGGCTAAAGTACCCATCAATATGAATAACTTTTTCCAAGTAACCAATACTGTAAACGCGAAAAATACAGCTGTTTCATACATTTTAGCCAAGTAAGTATTGAACTTTTGTATAAAACAGCTATTTTTTTCGCGTTTACAGTATTGGTTGCTTCGAAAAAGTCATTCATATTGATGGGTACTAACCCCCTGAAGTTTTAAACCCAATTATTGGAACACCTTGTATATACTTTAGGTACATACCACGTTTTCGTTTACCTTTTACCTCTGACTGTACGTATGTGCGGTGTGCTCACGAGGTAATGAACCGAGTGATAGTTTCACTCGAATTTACAAATGGGGTAATATTTTAGCGAGTTTGTGATAGAACTTCATTTTGCAACTACGTGTACCTGAAATTCTGCAGATATTAAATAGAGGAATAGTTCTTGTACATTTTACACAGCGCCGTTTAGCCCCAAACTAAGCAAAGCTTATATGGCAACCAGATATTTTTTTTACAATTCTTGCTGATGGAACAAGCAGGCCCACCTGATGTTAAGTGGTAACCGTCACCAAGCATTGCCTCGTAAGTCACGCGCTACGCGCTATAAAACTTCTAGATACAGCTAATATCCTAACTAATATTATAAACGCGAAAGTTTGTAAGTATGAATGGATGGATGGATGTTTGTTACTCTTTCACGTAAAACTACTGAATGGATTTTGATGGAACTTTCCAATAATATAGCTTATACATCAGAATAACACATAGGCTACAATTTATAAAAAAATAATAAATATTATGTTACTAATCCTGCGCAGACGAAGTTGCGGGCACCAACTTGTTGCAAATAATATCAAGTTTTGATTCCCATTACTATTTTAGTTTCGCAAGATGTTCATGATTTTGATACCTACGAAGTTTCAAATTGCCCAAGTGCTGAATTTCTAATTGGAATCCACATCAAACCTATGTCAAAGGACGCTGGACATCTGTTTGTCCGGTAGATGGCGCCCTCAGGCGGTCGGGATCAATACCAACTCGTTATCATACAAACATTTAAATCAAACCAACCAACACCACAGACTACAACACTAGTTACTATGCTACAAGCCACAGGTTAACCGGTAGTTTGTATTTAAATCCACGGAGTATAGTATAGTTAGTATGGAATAAGGGGTAAATATTGACCCAATTTTATCGGTTCATTACGCGACGGTCAGATGAAATCCCGCGGCTGTTTGTACATGATTTAAATGTATCTTTGCTTTAATATTTATCTGGATTTCGAGATTTATTATTTTTAAATCAAAATCATTTTATAGAGGTATTGGATTGATAAGACTTTTTATTTTGATAAATCATACCAATATTGTGAATGCAATTTTATAGTTTGTGAATATGCATGTTTGTCCCGACTCATCGTGGTAACGGCTGAACAGATTTGAATAAAACTTGGAATTTGATAGGCGTGACAGCTTAGTCTATAGCTATGTCTGCTACGCTGTGGGTTGTGGGTTCGATCCCCGCCAAGAACAAACGTTTGTGTGATGAACATAGATGTTTATTATGTGTCTGGTGTATATTGTATTCTAAGTACGTATTAATTAAAATAAACTTTGTATTCTATACGCTATCCGATTCATAGTTTTAAGGGTTCCGTACCCAAAGGTTAAAACGGGACCCTATTACTAAGACTCCGCTGTCCGTCCGTCACCAGGCTGTATCTCATGTACCGTAATAGTTATTCAGTTGAAATTTTCACAGATGATGTATTTCTGTTTGCCGCTATAACAACAAATACTAAAAAATAGAATAAAATAAATATTTAAGAGGGCTCCCTTACAACAAAAGTGATTTTTTTGCCGTTTTTATAGATAATGCTACGGAACCCTTCGTGCGCAAGTCGGACTCGCACTTGGCCGGTTTTTTTATATTACTTGCTAATGGAACAAGCAGATGGCCCACCTGATGTTTAGTGATAACCATAGCAAAGCAATACCTCGTAAGTCACGCACCCTTACAAGCTCTTACTTAATTTGAGGCTAGATAGTCTTGTGTGAAATATCCACCACTATTTATTACCTCCCTTAGACGTATTCAAAGAATTTGTAGTTCGTACTTGGTACTAAGAAATTTTAGGGGATGCCTACCGTGCCTGAGGATCAAAGCTCCTGTTTCAGTTTTTTCAAAAAATCAAAGCTTAAAAAATATGAAACATCCTAAGACAAAATATTAAAACCCTGAATAAATCATCATTGAACATCCAATCCCTTCTGGCCAACTCATCCGAAGACTTATAAGTAACTGCCCCCAAGAGTGTCATACAATTCGTATGCATAATACCTACCTACCTACCTACCATCCCACGAGCTCGACCGCGAAACATTCCTCGACCAAATCGTTCGTGAATACATTGTTTCCATTCTAACATATAAATTATATGACCTGCCACGATGCGCCATGAATAAATGTATGAGAGGCAAATTGATATTACTGAGGCTCGTATGTTAGACTTTGGCTTTTTCGCCGCTTTTTCACCCCGAAATAGGTTTTTTATGCGGCAAGAAATTTGTGACTGAAATGTGTAAATTGGCGTAATGAATACGGTCGTTTTAATGGCCGCTTTCGAGATGTGAATAATTTTGGCGACTTTGTTACACCTTGGTAATTGTGGAATTTATGATGCAGTTTTTTTAAATAGTCTGTAAGTTTATATCTGAAATTTTAAAGAAAACAGAACGAAAATACATTTATTTGAAACAATGGATAGGTACAGGCAAAACCAATAGGTAGGTAGGTAGGAACCTACCAAATGAAAAACATGTTACAATAATAAAATACATACAAGTCCTAGCCAGTCCCATCCCATGCAGTGGTATGTCAAAAAGATCCAGACTCAGCCTTTTGCTGCCTAACAATAGATAATCTACCTTGCCAAGCAGCGCTGGTTTTCAAAATTTTAGTTAGTTCACTAGTTACTTTTTCAATAATTATATAACTTATTAAAATTGAAAACCTCTTTAATATTTTAATCTAAACTAAGCAGATCTAGTTGTACGGGAACCTGATAGCTGATTATTATACATCTTTTTTTTTAAATTAAAATAATCAGATGTCCGTTGTAAAATCATTTGTTACAGAGCCTAACAGCACGGCGAAGCCCCAGCGGCTTCTGATATCGTGCTCCTTTTCTATTTGAACCCCCCGTTTTGACCCAAACCCAGTGTTGGGTGAGTTTTATGTAAAAATGAAGTTCAAATTCTTTCTTTTCAGTGGCAATGTAACAAAAGTAAGTTGAACATGCTTTATCTGCCCTCTTAGATATCATTGAAGGTTTGACTATGAAAGAGATTGTGGGGGTTGTGTCATCTCATTCCATTCCTAGGTTCTGCCATCAATGCCTAATCATTTTCTTCTCTCACTCCAGTATACCATCGTTTTTTTATTAACAGTTCAAATGTCACTTTCGTTTAAAACCCCAAACCTTAATATATTCAGAAGTTACAATGTTGTAGCACTTTTAACCCTTTGATGTCCGTAATTATTTCCAATGAGTGAGCACATACCAACCGCTACGAAAACTAACATTATTGACGTAGGCAAGAGCTACGAAATTTCGTAGAGGTAAAAATGACATTTAAAATTTATTTTATACGAGAAAATTACCTGCATTGGTAGTTAGTACTAAGCACCACAGACAGTAGGTACATCTACGTTCATACGTACAACATTATTGACGTAAGCTGGAGCTACGAAATATTCGTAGAGGCATAACGAGATGTACATTTTTTTTTCTGAGAGTACCCTACACCTTGCCAGACGTGGTGATGGCCGGTGGAGAAAGCCTTGACCGAATGGTGGCCGAAATCGGGCCGACGAAATCTGGGCCGACCTAAAGCGCGATGACATAGTTAAAGGTCGCCGGAAACACCTGGACGAGAGACAGAGGAGGCTGGCAGAAAATGAAGGAGGCCTATACCCAGCAGTGGGGGAAACCGGGCTGAGATGATGATGATGATGATGATGAGAGTACCGGTAGTCTAGTGGGAATGACCCCGCTTTCTGATTCGGTCATGGGTTCGAATCCGGTCGTCTACAAATGGATTTTTGTCTTCGAAAAATGTATGGGCGCAATCCAAATACTCTCAAACGGTGAAGGAAAACATCATGCATTTTGTTGCAAAATGTATGTTGGAATAGCTATTTCTGCCGTCAAGCAGCATTGCTGTATTTCGGATTGAAGAGTGTGGTTTCCGGTGAAATTACAGGCACATGAGGCTTTACATATGTATGCCTCAAGGCGATGGTTTCTGATTGTTCCATCAGAAAGTAGTAGAAAAACAATTATTCTAACATTTTAACAAATTTAATGCTACAAACTTACCAAGTATACTCTCCTCAAAAATTTACCTATAGTCGCGTTAAACTCTCGCTGCAGGCTCGGTCATAAGTTATCGGAACGAGACAGCAATATTGCTCTCTCTCTCTCTATCGCACTTAAGAGAACGGACGATCCTATTGTTTAAGCGTGTGTTAAAATGATTTATGACCGAGTTTGCAGCGGGAGTTCAACGCGACTATAGCAAATATTTATTTATTGACGAAACATCCAAATTAGATTCACTTCATATCTCTATGTTGTGGAATCTGCTGTTAAACCGTGATACATTTCCGCATTAGGGTCAGTAAGCGATGGTCCAATACACGCAGAACAGAGCTGTTCAAATAGTTACCTAACCTTAAAATATCCTGGACAGCCCATAGAATCCTTTCACCACACTGTTTCGAAACAAACTAGTGACACGACGAAGAAGACCATAGAACTAATGTATCTATTTTCTCTCTCTTGTCGTGTCACTAGTTTCTTTCGAAACAGTGTGGTGAAAGGATTTAAAGTGCGGCTCAAGAGGCTCAAGAGAATCTTAAGTTGATATGTGACACAAAGGGCCGGTATCTGAAAGCTCGATCAAAACAAATCGGATGTCAAGTCACTTGCCATTTCAGCTATTACAACGAATTAGATAGAGATAGCGAGTGACTTGGTCGGGCTTTCAGAAACCGGCCGTAAGTCTGTAGTTTGTTCTTCTAGACTGGGTCGCGTGGAACTGGCACTTTGATTCACCTAGTTTTAAGACGTTTCAAAGTGATCCTTATGATTCAACTGATTTCAACCAAAAGGTTCAACCAAATCAAAGTCAAAAGACTTTGATTTTAAGAGATCTGAGGGGATATCGACCGTGCCTAGGGATCAAAGTTATGAGTATGTTTCTGTTTACAAAGGTGAAGAAAATGTGCAAAATGTTATTCAAACGAAAAAAATACAAGATCTGTCTGGCGCCATATTCATAAGTTACACGCGTCATATTTCAAGGTATAAATAACACAAAGGTGCATCCTACATAATGGCGTTTCAATAAAATAATCAACAATGGCGATAAACCACAGATAATGCAAACATGGGCTCTCACCGCGAGTGTTAACATCTCAATTGATGCATTCAACCCATTCATTCATCGTGATGCAGTCTGTGGAAGTAGCCGCTAGGTCACTCGACACGTCGAGAGCCCTCACAGCTCAGTTGAGAAGCAAAAATAGGTTATGAAATAAAAATTACTAATGATTAATTTAGTTTTTTTTATTTTTATTTGACTGCACTTCACTAGTTAGTAGCAGTAGTTATAATAAAATAAATATTTGAAATAAAATCTGCGTATCCAAAAAGTTCGATTACAGATCGATTACAAAGACTAAACAGTTAGATTATCGAACTACTAGTAAGACTGGATGGAATAAATGTTGCTTTTCATGCTGAAGGCCGTGGGTTCGATCCCCACTGAGAACAAATATTTTTGTGCTGAACCTAGATGTTTGGCCTATGTCTCGGTTCTTCTTCTTCTTGTCGTGTCACTAGTTTCTTTCGAAATAGTGTGGTGAAAGGATTTTAAGTGCGCCTCAAGAGGCTCCTTTCAAGCACTTGACACATGTTATAGAACTTTTTAGGTTCTACGACATGCCGGTTTCTTCACGATGTTTTCCTTCACCGTTTGAGAGTACTGGCATTGTGCTCATAAATTTTTCAACAGAAAAACTCATTGGTACACGACTGGTTTCGAACCCACGACCTTAGGATCGGAAGGCGGGGCCTCTACCACTAGACAACAAGTGCTCTCTCTACGTTTGTGCTACGTAGCTACGTATTTGGCTAGCACAATATTTTTATGCTAGCCTCTGAAAGTGGTTTACCTACATTATGCTATTTTCCAATTCTAAAAAAAGCCCAATCAGATACAACCACAATGCGTAATGCTGTTATTGTTTTCTTTTTTAAATCTCGCTTGAAATATACCATCCATTTACTACAACTCAAACTCAAAGTCAAAAGTTATTTATTTATTCAATAAAATCGCAAGGATCACTTTGAAACGTCTTAAAGCTAGGTGACTCTACTAGATACCGTCTACTACTTTTTTCTTGTACTAGCTGAACCTAAATCAGCTGTGCTGTATTTGAAAGTACCGAACGAATGATTTGTGCGGGCGTATCAGCAGATCGGTTGTCGCAGGGTGCAATTATAGGGCCTTTATGCAAATGCATATTTGCAATACATCGCTTATAGTGTGGGAAACGATTAGCTTAGCTGGAAGACTGAGTGCTCTTTTACCAGTACTTGCTGAGGTCTTGCAGTACTGGTGGTCTAGTGGTAGCGGCCCCGCCTTCCGATCCTAAGGTAGTGGGTTCGAAACCGGCCTTGCACCAATGAGTTTTTCTATTCAAAAATTTTGTGCATAGTGCCATGCCAGTACTTTCAAACGGTGAAGGAAAACATCGTATGAAAACTGGCATGTCGTAGAACCTAAAAAAGTTCTTAAATATGTGTCAAGTGCTCGAAAGGAGCCTCATTAGGCGCACTTAAAATCTTTTCACCACACTGTTTCGAAAGAACATAGTCAAAGTCAAAGTCAAAAGGTATTTATTCAATAAAATCACAAGGATCACTTTAAAACGTCCTAAAGCTAGGTGACTCTAGGTGCTAGTTCCACGCGACCAAAGCCTAGAAGAACAGGCAACAAACTTACGGCTTGGTTCCTACCGTTCTTTTGTATGATCCTTTTACAATGTAATATAATACAATATTGAAGTTTAGTGAGGCGTAGGCATACAGAAAAAGGTAAACATAATCAGGTTGTGGCAGGACAAAAAGAAGAAGAAGCCAGCACTTGCTTCAGCGATAACGGCTAATAAGTCATCATCAAGTTTAAAAAAGTCCAATGCTGGACAGGTTCCTGAACATTTGTACTTTTCAATGTACCTTACCTTACAATGTAACCTTTACAATGAAGTCGGTCCACCCCGGGTGGACGTGCGTCCTATGCTCCGTAAAATCATGAGCCTATTTAATTTCACTTAAAATTCTTCCACAACAGTCACTAAGGAAGTCTTTCGCCAACAGATTGTTTTTGCTCCCTAAAAATCATAAAATCCATTAAGCCCGACATCATAAACGAAACCCGGCGAAGATTCATTCACGCAAAATTTACTCAACACTCAAACTTCAAATCATTTTAACCCTTCTTTTAACGGCGGTCTTTTGGACCCCACCGTATAAAATTACCCCTAACCCTTCTGAGCTGTAAAATCTCAAAAAACTCCCCGAAGACATCTCGAAGACAGTCAAGGACATAATTCATGATGAAAAAGTTAATTTTCACGGGGCAGGATCTCATTTACATATTTTTGTGTACAATGTTCAATTATTTGAGTGCGCGTTACGACTCACTTTTGCTTCGGAACCCTAATAATGGTCCTGAGGGCCTCGTTTCGGATACGGAACCCTTTCGTAGAATTAATTTTTCTTAGGCAATTAGCAAGTAATGCTTGGAGGCTATTGATCTGCATCTTTGTTGGAGTCAAAGGTCGTTCTACCTTCACTTGCTTTTTATTCGACGGTTTATTCGCTGATATTGTTATGCGAAGTATCCGTCCCTAATAAATATCGGAGGCAGTTTGTTGAAGGATAATGGGATAGGCTCGCGATTGTCATCCTTATGCACGGTAGACAACCTTATCAATATAAAAAAATTATTAAGCAGGCTTAAAACATCACACACAACAGTTTGAAAGCTGATTGGTCAGAGAGCCGATCACGCGAAACGGTGCATAAAACCAAAACTTCAACCAAAAGTTACTGAGAGCACTGGTGGTCTAGTGGTAGCGGCCCCGCTTTCCGATCCTAAGGTCGTGGGTTCGAAACCGGTCGCACCAATGAGTTATTCTGGTCAAAAATGTATGTGCACAATGCCAGTTCTCTCAAACGGTTAAGGAAAATCGTGAGGAAACCGGCATGTCGTGGAACCTAAAAAGTTCTAAAACATGTGTCAAGTGCTCGAAGGGAGCCTCTTGTGGCGCACTTAAAATCCTTTCACCACGATAAGAGGAAGAGGACCAAAAGTTAGTTTCTGACTCAACCCAACCCATAATTTCACTACTTTTCAAATAATAAAAAAAAAACTCTCCTGTGCATTATTCCGCAATACGCAAAGGTTATCGGGAATAAGTTCGCCTTTTTAGAGTTTTTTTATAAGCTATTGCTTATAAAAAAACTCTAAAGTATTTTCTATCTATACGATTTTAAACGTAGACTCAGAGTGACTTACTAATAAGCAAAACTTGTAACATAGGAACCAGAACGCTGATAAAATCCTTCTTCTTTTGTAGTTCAGACATTAGAGTTCGTCATTCGAAGTGATCCTTGTGATTGTACTGAAGAAAGACCTAGTTTTGATTTTAAAATGATCTCATCTCAAAGTAAGGTCTAAAGTTCGAGAGTATTTCACTATAATTCCCTAAGATTTACAATGTCACACAAATTTGTCACACCAAGTGGCTATAACATTACACGGTCTCATTACAGACGAGGTCCCAACGAGGGCCATCTAGGGTCTATTACACGCAATTGTGTCGTGCCCTATAGCCGTGGAGAATTTATAATGAATATTGACTTATAATATGATTTTGTAGAGATTTACATATATCTTAGTACATATACATATAGTAGTATCTACCACATGTTTCGTAGACACAAAATTTATCGAGGATGACTTATTTTTTCTGTCTTACCCTAATATTTTTCATTTAGTTTTGTAATGTAGCGTGTTGCTCATTAATACAAATACAAAAACATTTATGTATGCCACACGTAAATACAATTTATAAAAATACAAGAATAGACATTAAAAGTAAGTCATCATCATCTTCTTCCTGCCCTTATCCAACGCTAAAAGTATTAAGTAGTAGACATTAAAAGTAAGTAAGTGACATAAATTTAACAAGACTTTTTTTATACAACTACCTGATGGAATAAGTAGATGGTCCACTTGATTTTAAGTGGTAACCATCACCTTTAACAAAACATTGTCTCATAAGTCACGCACGATAAGAACGTGCCCTACGATGCGCTGCCCCGTTTCCGTCAACTTGAGGCATACAGATGTTAAGCCTCATGTGCCTGTATTTACATTCTTCGAACTGCAACACAGCAACGTACCTTGGCGGCAGAAAAAGACATAGAGGTAGTACTTCCCCGGACGAGCCCCTGGACTTCAGAAAGAGCTCTATTACTATTGCCTATTATGTAAATAAGATCACAATGTATCAACTGTTTTGATATCCTCAATAAACTGAAATTAAGAAAGATATACCTACCAACTCAGTCCCATGTATGTCGGCTATCTTGACTTTCCAAGATTTTTGAAGTGATCCTTGTGTTAGAAGTAATAAGTAATAAGAATAAAGACTTTGCGTTTGAATTTTCGCTGCCCTTCAACTGGAACATCAAACTGTATGGACTTTGAGAAGAAAGTCCGTTTTATCTTTGTGTACAGATACTAACATGTTTTTTTGAAAACAATTGTAACCAATTTCACTACGTATGAATAGTTCACTTTGACTGCTTCCATTGCCAGTAACAATTTCAAAGAAAATATTTAAAAAAACATTAATAACAAAACGTACAAAATTACAAAGGTGGTCCTTTATGCAACTTCGCAAGCTTTACATTTTGTAGTCCTTAAAACCTGAAAAGGCCTTTTTGACCCAAGGCAGACACTCTAATTGAGACTCTACGACCCACTCAGACGTCATTGAAGACAACACGTATACATTTTAATAAATGTATCCTCAGTGAATGGAGCTTTTTATCAAAAGAGCCTTACATTATGTAAAAAATATACAAATTAAGTGTAGGTGGCTGAATAGGCCCCGAGCGGGAATAAATGAATGCTCGCGAACCGTGTACTTTAGGGTTAAGTATACAAACTGTGTTGAATAAGATGTTGCTTCATAAATTTGGATGGAAAAGATAATGATGTCATACCTTTTTAGATCAATTTAGCATGACAGGCAAGAAACGTAAGAAGTGTGACATTTAGGAGTAGTAGAGCTGATTTTGAAGGGCTTGTCCGGGGAAGTACTACCACCATGCCTATTTCTGCCGCCAAGCAACAAAGCTGTGTTTCTTTTTCAAGGGTACGATTGCTTGTGAAATTGCAAGCCCATGAGGCTTAATATCTTTATGCCTTAACTTGAAAGACGCAGGGCAGTGTATCGTCGGACTTCATTAAGTGCGTGACTTCCGAGATAATGCATTGTTATAGGTGATGGTTACCACTCAACATTAGGTCAGCCATCTGCTTGTTACATCAGCATGTATAAAAATAAAAGTTGTATTACAACTGCTTTTATATGATAGTAACACTGGTAATTTTTATTATTATTCTCTGTTTAGTAATAATAATAATAATATTGGTGGACTTTCCACACAGCACTATCTAGCCCCAAACTAAGCCAAAGCTTGTAAAATGGGAACCAGATAGCTGATTAAATACATTCTTATAATATTATATAACACCCAGACAGAGAACAAACATCAATGTTCATCACACAAATGTTTATTCTCGGTGGGGATCCAGCCCACGGCCTACAGCGCAGAAGGCAGAGCTACTACCAACAGCTGTGAACGTTGTCAACTTACTACTACTAGCTTAGGCTGTTTACTTTTGATAGATTTGTCATTACTGAAGTATGTACCTTCCCAGATGTGATACAAAAGCGATGACGATTACTTTGCAAATTACGAATTGAATGATTTTAGTGCGAGCGACTTTACGAAACCTACATAGTTGAAAAACCTAAAGATTGACTCCCTAAGCCCCGGTTTTTACGGAACAAAAGCTTCCGGGTTCCGTACAATAAGAGGAGTCACCACCCTCTGACCTGCGCCCGCCGTAAGATGCGCCCGGGGCTGTTGTACCTACTCTATATTATATATACCTTTGTGGGTTAGTCAGTTCCACGTACTGACCATGTCTTCTTAATGTCGTGTAACTAGTTCTTTCGAAACAGTGAGGTAAAAGGATTGCAAGTGCACCTTTTTTTTATACAACTAGCTGATGGAACAAGCAGATGGCCCACCTGATGTGAAGTAGTAATCATCTATAACAAAACATTGCACTGCCCTGCGTCCATCTACTTGAGGCATACAGATGTCAAGCCTCGTGTGCCTGTAATTACACCGGCAACCACACTCTTCAAACCGAACCAGCAACGCTGCTTGGCGGCAGAAAAAGGCGTGGCGGTCGTACTTCCTCAGACGAGCCCTTCAAAATCTGCTGAAAATGTCGAAATGTGCGGACGGGAAGTACATTAGCGATAGGCTTTGCCTTGATTTTACTTACTTACAACTCATGCGAAAAAGCCTACATAGAAAAAATCTTCTTAGCTAAAACCATTTTTCCAATACGTTAGAACCCTCACATTATATTGTATGATATGATAGGTCACTGTATACGTCTGCGCCTTGCGCTCCGCCCAAGCATTAAAGTTTTCATATCCACTCATTACATCAATAAAAAACTTACCTCGCTGTCATTGGTGGAAAGTGTCACGATGGGCGTGGTCGAAGGCTTTGTCGCCAAAAGGCGTGGCAGAGAGAGAGAACGTTTTTGTCACTGACGGTCGTAAAAAGCCTTGGGTTGGGCGGGCGGGTGTCTTGAAATGGATAAAAGGATCGTACATGACTGGATTATTTCGGAGAAGGTTCTATTCATGTAGGTACTTATCGATTTGACGTTCACATGAGGCAGTCACATGGAACTGTGTCATTGTATTTGTAATTACCTATGAATGTTTCTCGAAGGTACTAATTAATTATTCTTTAAAACCATTACAGCCCAACTTGACATAATGTGACTGACTTGACTAAAAACTTTTTAACTAGACTCGATTGTCTGTCAAATAGACGGTCAAGAGCTCAGACGAAATAGCAACTGATTAAAGAAGAAGAATAGGTAATAGTACTCTTTTAGTCACATCTAAAATTCCTTTGTTTAAAAACAAGCAAACAAGCAAGCTCGAATATTTTGTAACCAGTACTTGCTTGTAAGTTACTGGTTACAGATACAAAGTCTCCAAAGGTAGATAAAACTGAGTTTTATATCTCTTCTCTACTCTTTTATAATACTCAGCTTCACCATTTCCAAACCAGTTTCATAGCATCTAACCAACAAAGGCATCTAATTCACTTACGTTTTTCCCAAATAAAACTGAAATAAACGTAAAAATGGCAACATAACCACCCAAGACCGTAAAGAGGGGCTCCCCCTATTTGGGTAGGGGTAAAAGGGAGAAGGGGGCAAAAAGCTCAAGTGCAGGAGGCTGTATCGATCGAGAGGCGACGGGCGACATGGCCGGGTCACAGCGTTAGGGAGGGAGCTTAGTGGTAGACACAGCGTATTAGGACTTTAGGAGCGGATGAAACAAATATTATTTACTCTCTATCTTTGACGTACCTCTGACTACCTCCCTTAGACATTGTTAGATAATTTGATGCTCGTAATTAAATATTTAAATAATCGTGGACTTTCCACACAACACTATGTAGCCCTAAACTAAGCCAAAGCTTGTAATATGGGAACCAACATATCATACTTTTTTTTTATAAATACATACCTACTTACTTATAATTAATAATAACACCCAGACAGAGAACAAACATTTATGTTCATCACACTAAAGTACTATATATATTGTTCTCGATGGGAATCGAACCCACGGCCTACGGCGCAGAAGGCAAAGCTACTACCAACTGAGCTGTGAAGGCTGTCAAATTGGTACTAAGAAATCTGAGCGAAAGAAAAACTGGTGTCATATTATAATGTAGTTATTACCCTTCAATATGCTGCCAAAGCCAAAGTCAAAAGGTATTTATTCAAGTGAATCACAAGAATCACTTTGAAACGACCTCTAGGTGCCAGTTCTGATATATCAACCTGTCATATCCTTTAGTTAGGTTGGTGAGAGCACTGGTGGTCTAGTGGTAGCGGCCCCGCCTTCCGATCCTAAGGTCGTGGTTCGAAACCACTCGTGCACCAATGAGTTTTTCTGTTCAAAAAGTTATGTGCACAATGCCAGTACTCTCAAACGGTGAAGGAAAACATCGTGAGGAAACCGACATGTCGTAAAACCTAAAAAGTTCTATAACATGTCAAGTGCTCGAAAGGAGCCTCTTTGAGGCGCACTTAAAAACCTTTCACCACACTGTATCGAAAGAAACTAGTGACACGACAAGAGAGACAGAGAGTTAGGTTGGTATTAACAATAGGTATTATTAATACCAACCTTATATATATTATTAACAGTAGGTCAATATTGAAAGGGGTTAGTCTGAGAAAGTACTATAGATGCTGAACCAGCCGGCTCTAACTAAAACCCTGTCTCTGGTACTTCAACATACTGTAAGGTGAGTGATGAAAAATTGGCCCCGACACTGTTTAATCATGAACAATGAATGCAGAGGCGTATATATTTGTATAAGGACTTGTTTCTAACAAAACCTTAAACATTTAAGAGTAGTAGAGCTCTTTGTGAAGGGCTCGTCCGGGGAAGTACTACCACCACGCCTTTTTCTGCCGCCAAGCAGCGTTGCTGTGTTTCGGTTTGAAGAGTGTGGTTGCCGGTGTAATTACAGGCACATGAGGTTTAACATGTGTATGCCTCAAGTTGATGGACGCAGGGCAGTGCATGGTAGGGCACGTTCCTATCGTGCGTGACTTACGAGGCAATGCTGTGTTATAGATAATGGTTAAGTTTTAACATCAGGTGGGCCACCTGCTTGTTCCATCAGCTATTAGTATAAAAAAAACATATAGCAACTCTCGAAAACTCATACTTATTTATTAACTTCAACAACAGTATGAATGTTATTTTATTAAATTGCGTAAACACAAAATAATGTCAATCAAAGAAAGACTTACTTAATAAAATTGTATAAGCACCCGACGACAATAAAACAATAGTCAGCGAATCCCCAAAGAGCATAAACGCAATAACAGCACAGATGAAATATTAACTCAAAATTGGAATACCTACAGGGACAATACAAAGTGTCTGGTAAATCATTCAGGCCGCGTTCGCGCGAACAAAATTAATATCAGTTTTCTTCGTCTCGGCGGCAATTACACCGTTGTCCGTATCACTGCCGACGATTATGCAAAGAGTTACAAGTAGGACAAAGAGTACAGATGGGACAAAACGCTTCGGTACAGTCTGAAATTGGAAAACCTAGCAAGCTAGTAGTATATACCTATGTACGTGTGTATATAAAGTTTTACTAAAACCAGATTTAGCTCGAAGCCGATGATTATTTTAAATGACGGTAAAAGTTATTTGAAATGATTTCCTATAAAATTATTTTTTACTTATAGTTATAATCAATGATAATATCATATTTATATGAAATTGAAATAATGTAATTTTATTGTTTTTATTCCTTGTTTTTATGGTGTCCTTGAGTATTTTTTTATATATAGTGATTCTCGGTTAAGAATTAGCTAATATAATTAGTAAAGTTAATTTATTTGTAATGTTTAAAGAAAACATACCCTTGAGGTATAAAAAACGTAGTAGTAGAGAAACTTACTGTACCTAAACCGACTTTTCTATGACCGCCCGTCCCTCAAGAGAGCCTAATTTGACTCGCGACAACCAGCCGATTAAATTTTAATATTTGAAAAGCGAACGTTCGAGACGCCTTGACGGGGACGCGAGGGCGAGGTGTCTCTGTTTTCCTTTGTTTTTTTATTGCGTCGACTTTTGTTTGTAGAATTATCATTGGAAGAAAAATACAGGCAATTTTTTTCTTACAAAAACAGTTCTGTATTTACCTACATACCACAAACAAAGATTAGGAACAAATAAAAAAGAATGATTTGAAATTAAATTTGGAATGAACACAGCCAAAGAATGTGTTCTATTTTTAAAATCTGTTTTTTTAAACCCGTTCGAAAAGAGAGTTCCTAATTCAAACTCGATCCAATTACCGGCCAGCAATATTTCGCGCATTAACTGCAATACCAAAGAGTTGTTTACCAGGAGTTCCGTACTCGCTCCGTAATAAAGAATGCCAATCGGGGGACCTCCCTAGGGAGGGGGCTTGACCTCTCAGAAGGGGTGATCGGATGCGAATAGATTTACTGCTCTCCCAATTAGGTAAATAGCTGACGTATTTTGCCTTGCTGTTACTGTACAACTTCTAACGAGTAGAATTGTATTATTACCTACCTAATAAGTTGTTAAGTAGGATTCTTAGGATAGGTAGGTAAGAACTTAGGTCGTTGATATAACGCAGAGAAGTAATTTTTACCCATTTTTTATACTACTAGCTGATGGCCCACCTGATGTTATGTGGTAACCATCACCAACAAAGCATTGCATCGTAAGTCACGCTAACTAGGAACGTGCCCTACGATGCACTGCCCCACGTCCATCAACTTGAGACATATTAAGGGGCTGACAACTATCAAACAACTTCTCGCTCGCACGTTCGAAACGTCGATACAAGTTTTCCTACTTAAAAGTTTGCCTATGTACGAAAACTAGTAAAGCAAACTTTTGACTAGCAAAACATGTATCGATCAAAATGAAATTTTGACTAAACTGTGTGCAATGTGATTGCACACAAGATGGTTGATTGCGATTTTTCGAAAATGAGTTTAGTGATTTTATATCTTTCAACATGTCGAAACGTGCGAGCGAGAGTCACATTAGCTCTTGTCTTCGCCTTAAGCTTTATGTGCCTATAATTTTCACCGCCAACCACACTCTTCAAACCGAAACACAACAACGATGCTTGGCGGCAGAAATAGGCACGGTAGTACTTCCCCGGACCCCGGCCCTTCACAAAGAGCTTTACTACTCTCGAAGACTACTATTTACGTCCTCAAATAAACTATAGCTTTGCTCAGGTAACCTGTAAAACGTTGAAACTTGTGAAACGTTGAAAATGAAACTTTTTTCTTCAAAACTTGGTTTTAAGCTGCCGGCTTTAGCATTCACTTTTATATTTTTTTACCAATTTGTCGCCTCTTTGAAGCCGGACCATGGCCATATTTGTTTCAATGTCCATATTAAGTTAAAAAAAGGATTTTCCTCAAAATCACCATTGGCTTGGCATGCGATGCGTAACCGCGGGCTGATAAAAGAAAAAAAAACTACAGGCGTAAAACAGGGAGCCACTGTAATCATTTAATTTGGTCATCTTGATGATTATCAAGTTTAAAGGGTTTTGATACTTGAATTTGCAACGCCACTATCCTAATGAATAAGAAAAGAGATTAACTTTTTTATAAATAAAATTACAATGAATTCAAGTATTTACAAAGTGCACATAAACAGATAAGCTATCTGCCGACCGTTGCAAACGATCTAGAGATCAACTGATCCAAATCAGTGCAGAAAAGAGAGAATTAAGAAAATATTCTGAGATCGGTGAAGAGTTTGATTTTCCGATAGTATTAAAAAACTTTCTATAATTATTATCAACGCGCAGATAAACAGAGTAGTCTGTTATGTTATTCCAGGTTACAAACTATGTATATTCTAAGTTTCATTCAAATCTGTGCAGCCGTTTCGGAGATGAGTGGGAACAAACATATTATACACATACACACGCATACTCACTTAAACTTGCGCACTTATTATGTTAGTAGGATTAAATTAGTTACGAATATAAACTTACTGTACTTCCTAAAATTCTTAATTAAAATTATATGAATTGTTTCTTATTTATATTGATCTAGTAGTCTCTAGTAGTCATAATTCAAGAGTGAATAGAATAGGTATCTTTTAGACTGTTCCGTTCCAACTTCGGCTTAATCGTCACTTAACATCAGGTGAGATTGTAGGTTTTTTAAATAATTTTCTAGATTGTCTTCCAAATAATAAAAAAAAACAAGGTGTAGGATTAAGTTTTACACTTTCACTTTACCAAGTATCAAAATCTCTTCAGCTGATTTCTAAGTATCCATAACACAAGCAACCAATGATGGCTGTTCATTGAAATACGGCCATTATTTTAATAGGACATCCGGTGGCGAATGCCTACGAGACGGGGCCTTAAAACCACCATCACTGACCAAATCCCGAACATTAGAATAATAACCGAAACCAAAACCAAAGGTTTAACCCAATCTGTTCCCTAATTAGAGGGGCATAAACGCTAATTTCGTATGCTAATTCGCAGGTGTGTGATGACTGATGCCTTTGTTGGCTACTTGTGCAATACTCCTCACTTTCATTCATTAAAAGAACACAAAGCTATTGTTTTGCATGCATTAGTGAGGAAGAGTTGCTTCAACACGCAACTCTCATAATTGGGAGTTCAAATATGAAGCACGAAGCTAATACGTGCTTTGAATACGGTACCTTACCATTTTCTGAAGTCTGTGAACTTTTTAAACTCTTCTCATTATAGTCTTGTCTTTGTCTTCTTCTTCTTTTTTCCGGAGCGGCTCCTATCCGTCATTCGACAGACAATCTTGCCAGTATCAAGTGATTTGTATTGAATACTTTTTAGTCAAGTCAGTCCATAGTCAAGTCGACCGTCGTTTGTCTTGAAGAAAATGGTGGCGGTTTTCTTCAAAACATTAGAAGCATTTTCGGTCAAATCAGGATATCACGTAATACACTTTCATTCCAAACGTTTACACTTTGTGCTAAGATCTCAAGTAATGTTGGTTAAAATAACACAAAATAACACTAGAAAAACAAATAAAATGAAAAAGCTATGTTACTTCCCAAAATTTCAGAAAATGAATCCCTTAAACTCTTCTCAATATAGTCTTGCGTGTCTTTGTCTTCTTCTTCTTTTTTCCGGATCGGCTCCTGTCCGTCATTCGACAGACAATCTTGCCAGTGTCAAGTAAATTGTATTAAATACTTTATTGTCAAGTCAGTCCATAGTCAAGTCGGCCGTCATTTGTCTTGAAGAAAATGGTGGCGGTTTTCTTCAAAACATTAGAAGTATTTTCGGTCATATCAGGATATCACATTTCATTCCAAATGTTGATTAAAATGCCACCGAAATTACACAACACAACTCAAAATAGCACTAGAAAAACAATCAAAATGAAAATGCTATGTAGCTTCCCAAAACGTCAGAAAACGAATCCGGGTATTTGTGTCTTGTCTTGTGTGAGGTTGAAAGTTAACCGGGCGACGAAGCATAGAAGCCCGATGGACCCACGACATTGTAAAAATCGCGGGAGCTCCGTAGATGGCGATGGCTCAGAAGCGTTCTTCCTGAAAATGTATAGGGAAGGCCTATGTTTATTATTGGATGGACATTCAGGCTGATGATTAAAACTTAAACTTAAAATTCAGAGAGTAACAAAACCAGAAAAATCCGATTACCTTTTTTCATTGCAAGCGAAAAGAATACTTATTTTTCTTTACTTTAGAAAATCCAAAGCAAAAGTTACCTTTTAAATTGTTTACAACAGTTAGAAACTTACAGCAACCTCTAAATTCTCACAATTCCAATCTTTAGTAACACTAAAGTAGCTCGAAGTGGAATTCCCTAAATCCCAAGACGTGTCCAAGATCCCTTCTGAAGGGCACCACCTTCCCTTTGTCGTATTCTGACACACAGCGACATAGTTCTGCTAACTATTATTCAACGTGAATGCAGTAGGTAGTTTAGGAAATTCACATTTGGAAAGCTCAGTAAAAAATAATACGTTAAAACAAACATGATTGGAACGTGCCCTACTTGCCTGCCCTGCGTCCATCAACCTGAGGCAAACATGCCCTACGTCCCTGTCCATCAACTTGAGGCATAAAAGATGGTTAAGGCTCATGTGCCTGAATTTTCACCAGGACCCACACTCAAAAAGCTCTATTAGTCTAAATAAAGATAATGCTATTTAGCAATCAAATTTACCTATGTACAGTACACACCCTTGAAGCAATAAAAAAAATATGTATATATCTATCTATTAGTAGATCGTTTCAAAACGATATTCATGACGCGTTTTGACAGTTAAAAAAACTTGAAAGACCTAAAACGGGTTGAGAAGTTTTCCCACTTTTTTAACCCTACACCCCACCACACGTACATGTCACACGTCATTTCGGCCGTCGCATTTCATCGCGAGGGGACACTATTGACCCCCGACATTCGCAAGTGCCCATTATTTTTCCTTCCCATAAAGGTTATGTTAATACCATAGGGTTACCACTTCTCCGATGGGGTTGTACGACAGATGTTATCGCGATTTTTCCGCACTTTAAGGTAATTTGAGAGTGCTGTGAATGGAAACTACTAGTTTTATGTTATTGATTTTGACAGAGGTAGCGTTTGCTGAAGTCAAATTTATTTGTTTTTCTTACTGTTATTTATATAAATAATAAATAATCATTTAAAAAAAGATAAAAAATAATAAAAAGAGTAAGGTTTTTGGACATGCTGTACTTGTTAGCTTCTTTTGTAAGTCTCTCAATAAAATTTCTGTTTTACCTGACCCTAACCTAAATAATAACCTTTTAGAAATAAAAAACCTCACTTGTCCTTGTTGTGGATTACAAAAGTGTAGGTACTCATTCCTTTCGAACTTTTACTTATCTATTTATCAATTTTGACAGCCTTCACAGCTCATTTGGTAGAGCTCTGCCTTCTGCGCCGTAAGTCGTGGGTTCGATCCCCACCGAGAAATTTATGTGATGAACATAGATGTTTGTTCTCTGTATGGGTGTTATATAATATTATAAGTATGTATTTACAAAAAATGGTATATAAGTAGTATATCAGCTATCTGGTTTCCATATCACAAGCTTTGGCTTAGTTTGGGGCGAGATAGTGCTGTGTGGAATGTCCACCAATTCAAAATTGGTACCTGTGAACCGTTTCTTTTGCACATATTTATAAATTTTAAAGGAAAAGATACGAAATAATATAAAATCTAGGCCACGTATACGTGGAAGAGATATGTAATAAGTCAATATTCCAGGCCAAAACCTTAGCAGCATACCACAGACTGCCCCACGGGTCGCTAGGTAAGTTCGCGCGAGTATTGTACGAACTTATCTCTTGCATAATGGATTCGCCCTGATAGGTTTCCGTAAGTGATTGATAGCCACCGTCCTTGTGTGTACTCGCGTTCATGTTTTTGATTCAAACCATGACTTAGATAACTCAATAAAAAAAATACTAACGTTACCTCACGAAGATTTTTTAAATGAAATATAAGTATATTTATTCACACGAAACGGCGAAGGTAGGATTACTTTTTTTTTTTTCATTTGTATTATATTTAATTACAATATGGGAATTACATATAAGGGGAATTACAATATGGAAATTACACTGACGTTTTGGGAAGCAATTACACGTTTCTTAACAATATCGGTTTTTTACAAGCAAATTAAACTGCTTATTTCGCACAAAGAGTACACATACAAAAAATAATAATTATTCATTAAAATAATCAAATAGTATAGACTGCCTTATCGCTAAGACCGATCTTTTCCGGACTATCTTTGATAATCAGAAGACGGCGTTGCACAAAAAGTAAAATCTTACTAATAGTACACATATTAATGATGTGTAAAAGATGACATGAGAAAAAAAGGAGTGAGCACCGAGTTGAAGAAAAAAACATAGGAGAGAGTGAAAACTTTTTGTGCCGACCCAATACAGCGTCGGATGAGGGCACGAAAATTATGACGATGAATAATTAATGATGCGGTGTCAAGTGCTCCAAAAGAGCCTCTTTGAGGCGCACGAAAAAATCTTTTCCACACTGTTTCGAAAGAAACTAGTCACAAGAAGAAGAAGAGTTGCTGTGAGTATCGAATGCACAGGCCAAAACAGAAAATCAATCTGATCAAAACTACATCTCCATTAAAATATATCAGTAGTCATGCGATGACGGATCGCCGTTTCTTTGTTGTGGTAATGTTGCCAGCGCCAGTGCTGCCAACAGACGGAAACTTTTTAATGTAACGTCATGTCGGAATGGAGCTCGAGGGACTGAGTTACCAATGATAATGTAGTGAGATTTCTCCACGATATGAATATGAAATATTATACAAAAAAACATATTCTCGTAAAATTTTAGGAGTGATGTGAGAGACTAGGCTGTTTTATAAGTAGGTACCTGCGTTATATCTGTGCCTATCTTCTCGTAATAATTATTTTGGAAGTGAGTTCTGATTATGCAGGTACGATATACTTAGGTAAATTTAAATTACGACATTAAATTCGTTAGTAATATAGGACATTTTTATACAAGGTGTAAAAATGCCACTCCTGAAAACTTCCGGGTCTAAATTACCCATCAATATTAATAACTTATTCTAAGGAACCAACACTGTTACACACAACATATTGATGGGTACTTTAGCCCCCTTTATACATTAAACAAATTAAAAATTTATGTCAAGGAGTCCGTATAACTCGCAAGAATAAACTACATACTTGTATTTCCACCAACAAATAGTCGGGCGGAAAGGACTGAGCGAGCAGAGAATGTTGAAATGAACTCACTCAAGTGGAAATGTAAACCTATTTCATTGAAAAGGAGTCCGTTCCGCTAACCATTTCTCGCTCACTACCCTTTCGCGGTGAAGACCGGGCTTTAGGCGAATCAAAGCGCCAACCAATCTAAATCTACCAGTCTAGTCAAGTTCAACGACTAAGCCTAGATAAACGGGCAAGAAACTTATAGATAGTTCCACCTACCGTTATATGTTTGATTAAAATTGTTACCTTTAAAAATCTACTGTTATAAGTACATTTCAAACACTTAGCTCTTCATTTGATGACGAATTCGCCACTTCTTATCGGAAACAGCCGACTCACTTCCCTCATTCCTATCTCCACACGCCACAACTTGCAATGATGAATGATCTGTCGAGAAGGGAGACTGCCAAACGATTTGGTCCCGGAAAACTCTGAAATTAATGTTCACGCCTCGCGCTTCGTTAGCTGACGAAGTGACATCTGTTATTTAGCCGACAACAGGAAAGCGAAACAAGGGTTATGCGTTTCAGACCCCCTAGTATCAGTAGTCCGATGATTAAGTCCTCTGATAGGACTGATGAGACTTTTTAGTCTCATCAGTCCGATGACGCTAATCAATATAGATCATCGGACCACTGAGCCTTTTAGTCCGATATTTATACATTTCGACTTTCCCAAAAAAATTAATGCATTAACTTCAGTTTATTTTTCCCAACATGCTAAATATAAAGCTATTTTATACAAAAAAATAGGTATTCCTACTGCATATGAGTTTCTTTAATAAACTAATGTTCCCTTTGCTTCTGCCAGAAATTGATTTACTACATTCTTCTGTTCAATAGTATCGGAAGAAAAAAGCTTTTCGACTTTGAACCCCAGGCAATGTAGATAGCCTGTCAAAGTCAGTATGTATTTGTTTAAATCACAAGGATCACTTTGAAACGTCCTAAAGGATAATGTAAAAGAACAGTTCAACGACGGATGTCTGATCTTTTATTACCAAGTACTAACTTAGAAATCTTTGGGGATGTTGAATGGGGTAGTCAGAAGTACGTCCAAATTTTACATACCTATCATAAGTATTTCTACAGTTAAAGTTTTCAGTATATTTTATATAATATCTATGAAATCATATTTGATCTAGACTTTGAACGAGAATGATTGACTGTGACTTTGTCGTAATCGGTAATCGTGTATCGTCAAAATTGTATACGGGGCTAGTAAAATAGTATCTAGGTAATAGAGACTTAGATTATAGCGAATTATGAGCGAAAAGCTTGCATTACGTCTAAATAAAAACAAAATAGCCTAAAAAATCCTACTCAATAAGTCAACGCAAACAGTACAGAGCTAATCTACAAAATTGGTTCCGTATGCCATTCTTATTCAATTGAAAAATTGACACCGAGTGCCACAAACAAAAAACCGAACCGCAGCACGCAAAACAGATTCCCAAAGTCAATTTCCAAATTGCCCGACGACTATAAAGTCAACCCTCCTTAATCCAATCACACCCCGTCCTTGTCAACGTTTTGTTTCCTCTTTTGCTTAACTCACCACCCGAACAAGATCCCCTCGACCAACGGTAGCGGATTCTAAAACAACGCAACACAAGAGTCAAGCTAGGTCAACATTAACTGGCAGCATAGTATAAAGGAGTCAACAGCGCCACCAAAAAGACTCAAATCGTTTCACCAAAAAAAGAACACAAGAAGAAAATAATCCATTAGTTGGTTTGCGCGCAAATGCCTCGGTCGTTAAGGGGATACAACACGCGAAAAAGATCAAAAAGCATTCGCATTTCGAACACGGGGATTCTATTATTTGGTGGCAGTCAAAGCTGGGGTTCGGAATTCAAAATGTGCTTAAATTCAATTCCTATTTCCGTTCCGTTTTCAAAATGTTTTTCTTTTTAATTTTCATTCGGGTCCATAGCGTGCTTGTTTTCGTCCATTCATAGTTAACGTGAGTAATCTTTTGTAGGGGCTCTCTGTGAAATTGGAGCGGGCAGTGTTTTTCCCTTTTTGCGAGATCAAAATTGCCTTTCTGTCGCGTTACCTATTCGTCTTTTTGACTTGCCAAACCAGTAGCTCACTCACGATTTATTCATACCCATACGTTTTAAAACTAAGCACTGCGTTTTACGGATAAAACTTTAACTGATTTAAAAAGTAATTTTCACAGTTCTAAGTTATCAAATACTTTAAAATCCACTCGCCCCCTCGTTTCGCTGTGAAATGTGGCCTCAACATGGCTCGTGACATACATTCTAATAGTTTTATTGGGGGAATGTTTACTTAAGGCGACTTACAAGAGCCACTTACAAAAATGGTTTTGAGTTGCTCGGAAAAAATATCTTTTCCTTTCGAAAACTGGTTTAGGCAGACTATATTTTATATAAATTTTACGTAACATGTAGAATGATTGTTTTTAGTTTCAGATTTTAAAATTACTAAGATCTTAGAATTTATAGAAGAATTTAGAATAAGTTAAGATCTCAGAGGTTATTTACGGAAAATAGGCAAGTCAGTAGTGAAATTTCCTAATATTATAGCGGGCAAAAGATACCCATGATTTATTTATTTTATTTTATTATTTATCGCAACAACCAAACTTTGTGCAAAAAGAGAGCTTCATTTTTCAATCATTTTTCGTGCTAAAACTAGTATATAAGACGTTTCAAAGTAATCCTTGTGATTGTACTGAACAAAGACAGTTTTGATTTTGATTTTACTAAATGAATCGAATTCGTTTAAAACTTCCTTAAAAAGTAAAGTCTCCCAAAGCTTAATCTTACGGAAACATTCCAAAGCATCACTTAGGGACCCCTGAACCGAACCGGATGAATCCTGTTTTCAATTGAATCTCATGTCAGGGACGTGTCACGCGCGGTACATTACACGCGAGGTCAAGATTCCGGACGAGTGTACGTCGCGTGTTATTTGATAGGCTTGTGAGGGACGGAAAGTGTCGGGAAATTGTTTGGACAACTTTTAAGAAACGTAAAGACGTGTAGGGGAGATTTTAAGGTCTGCTCCTGACTCTATACTAGATTATGATTATCAGTCTAATGCTGGACATGAATGAATGAATGAAAATTCTTTATTGTTCCTTACAAACTAATAAAAGGAAAAAGAAAACAGGGAAATAAGAAGTTATAATGTATAATAAGCGGTCTTATCGTTGAAAAGCGATCTCTTTCAAACAACCTTTAGATGAAGAGAAGCCCAGTAAAATAAAGGTAGGCTGGGGTGTACAGATAGTTATAAAAAAAGGAATATTAAAGTTTAAAAGGGTACAAAGGAAATTTAAAGTTCTAAAATATTACCAAGGACGTGGTAAGGACCGTAGCAAGTGGAAATCCGTGATCTCTGCCTACCCGTATGGTAAACAGGCGTGATTTTATGTATGTATGTATGTAAAATATTACATACATAAATATTACTCTATACATACATACAAAGGGGGACATAGGCCCTATACATGTTCTCTGAGCCCTCTCCATCCACCAACTTCCCGCGATCCGGATGATGTTGACCGTCGGAAGATATAAGAAAAAAAGAGATATTTTTAAAAACAACATTGAAAATATACGAAAAGAACATAAAACATTTGCATAAAAAATAAGGTAAGAAAAAGCGCCATTAACTTGACAAAAATTGATCGTAAATTCATTAGCACGACGATGACGCCAAAACAAATTGCGATAAATATGAATCTGTCTTCTTTATTAAAAAAATATTACCTACCAATACCAACAAAAGCATTTCAACTTGAGCTTTATTTGTTTAGAGCTAAGGACACAATTGGCTTGACGTTTTTGGCGTACTGTTTTGATGGTAAATTGAGTAGGGTGGTGCTACCAAGTCTTGCATCACGTCTAAGGATTCATTTCGCGACAGGAGGCCTGGCGTAGAGGAAACAATATTAACATCCAATATTCACCTTACTCCACAGAAGCACTCCCAGTACGGCAACCTTTTTTTATTCTACTTGCTGTTGGAACAAGCAGCTGGCCCACCTGATGTTAAGTGGTAACTATCATCTTATAAGCAATTAATTCGTTTAATTATTAGTTCCTGCAATCAAATTGCTATACTAGTTGTGCACAAAAATCTGTTAAAGGGCTGACAACCGTCAAGCAACTCACTCGCACATTTCAACATTTTAAAAGATGTAAAATCACTGAATTTATGAAAAATCGCAATAAAACAGCATTTTTTTATACAAACAGCTGATGGAACAAGCAGATGGCCCACCTGATATAACAAAGCATTGCCTCGTAAGTCACGCACGATAGGAACGTGCCCTACGATGCACGGCCCTGCGTCCATCAACTTAGGCATACAGATGTTAAGCCTCATGTGCTTGTAATGTAACTAGCATTTACACTCTTCAAACCGAAACACAGCGTTGCTGCTTGGCGGCAGAAAAAGGCGTGGTGGTAGTACTTCCCCGGACGAGCCCTTCACAAAGAGCTCTACTAGACTACTCTTATCATTTATTTATTTATTTATTTAACACTTTATTGCACAAAAAAATAAAAAATCAAGTGTACAAAAGGTGGGCTCAATGCTATAAGCATTTTCTAGCAGCCAACCTTAAAGGTAGAAATGATGTTGGCGTGCTATTATTAAAAATAAACAGTTACAAATTAACAAACGCAAAGTTACACGGTGGGGAAAAAAAAAAGAAAACTCTTAAAAGAATTACACCTAACACAAACATATACCTGCAAATACATTTCAATAGTACATGAAGCTACAAACAGAAATACAGTGGATTTTATCATCATTTCGATCCAAACAAGTTTCCCTACCAAAAAGTTTGTTTTACTAGTTTTCATAATTATGCAACTTAGTTGATTGCGATTTATCATAAATAGGTTCAGAGATGCTATATTTTTTACAATATTGAAATGTGCGAACGAGAAGTTTTCGACGGTTGTCAGCCCCTTAAATAATTTGCAACCAAACCTCGCGGTATCATATACCTGTACCTTCAAGGGAAATACAAAGACTCCTGTCAATGTTTCCCGGCATCCCACAAATGTCCCGTGGTTTCTCTGGAAATTTTCACCGTGGAAACTTTTCGCGGATAATATTTCACTTGTACTAATACTCCGTTGGAATAACTTTTGCCTTTGTTGTAGCGGAATTCTTTTGTGGGCATTAAATTAATTTTGTGTTGTGTTGTGCTCTTTTTGTTTTGATTGTGAATGTTTGTCAACTTTGTGTTAAGGGGTCCTAAAAATCCAAGAATAATTTGAAAAGAAAAAAAATATGTTAAGAAAATTGCGAAAATAAGAAATAAATCACGTAATCACGTTGAAAAAAAAACGTTATTTAATGTACTCTTTAGAATTTTAACCCAGATTCAGTATTGGTGTTTTTTTTATATCCGCCTTAAAATGCAAAAAAATCTTATCATGTACTTACCACTCTTAATAGATACTTAGATAGATAAATACTTTATTGTGCACAAAGGAAATACAGAGACATATTTTTTTTTGATAAGTACAACGGACGGCCTTATCGCTAAGAACGATCTCTTCCAGAAAACCTTTGGATAAAACGAAAATCGACGATAATAATAAATTGAAAAAAAAAAAATGTGTAAAACGACAATCAGAAAGACTATCTACGATAGTTATCATTGCAATTGCAAAAGTTTCACTACCACAACATTCCTACGGGAAAGTCAGTTGGCGCCATCGCGACATCCGGCACACAACCGACGCGTCATTTCCGCTTCCGCCGGATGCGCCGAGCATCGCGAATAAATCGGGTGGCTAATTCGCACTGCACGCTATATTTATTTGTCTAACACAATACTGACACCTTGGTACTGTCACCGTCAATAGAGGAAGAATAGTTTTATGAGTAAGTTTCTTTGAGTTGGAAACATTATCGCCTATTCACTATCGGGCTTACTTAAAAAAACATGTAAACCGATTTTAAGATACCCTTTAAATAGGCATAAAAACCATTGTAATGCCCAAAAGGGGGTCATGTCCTGGACATTTTGTTACCCCCTACTGTTCTAACAACTTGAAACAATAAATAAATGATTATGATAATCATTATCATGTGTCAAAAGATAATCAGTCTTTAAACTATTACCATCTCTCACCAATAAGTAATGAAAAAAAGTGACAGAGCTTTGGTGAACTTTGATATACTTATTAATAATCATGATCGTATTACGTTGCAAATTATAAAACTACGAAATAAATATAATATTAATTATAAAATAAAAAAACCTGACTGCCCAAACTAAAAGGATGGTAACAAGATTATGTTTTAAATTTCTACTTGATAGTAAACTCCAGTTGTTCAGTCTTGACGAATGATACAATTTAATAATCACAGGCAGTCGGAGGCTCGTGTACGTCCTAGCAGTATATAGACGCAAACATAGTATTATTCCTGCTTTCCTGCTCACCTAATTTTTTGAAACTTTTTGTATCCTAGGACACTTGAGCAGTTGAGACAAATTTTTTGATACCTCAATCATCAAAATCCACCCAGCCGTTTAGGTGCTACGTGGTAATAAAGAAAATATCGAGGGATAGATACATAGATACACGCCAAACACATAAGCACCGGGTTATGTGCCTTCGGCACTCGGTTAAAAATAGTATCAGGAAACAAAAAAATCACAACAAATCTTTAATATTGTATTTTTTGTTTTATTCAGTATACCTCCTGCTTTATTATTTACGTTTAACACTATAAAATGACGACAAGATTTTTGAAGAACGCTCTATTTTTGAAGATCTATGGAAACTGTTTTAGAAGCAAGCAAATTTGAAAGCTTATTTCCATCACGCTGTAAAAATTTACTGGCAAGAGCTTGATATTTTCTTGAGTTTACGCAAAAATCTATACCTACTTCCAGTAGATAGATAGACCTACATGTATTTTCCACTAGCAATATGAAAGGTACAAACAAAATCAGTGAATGTTCACAAAACGAGCTCCATAACAAACTTGCTCTGCAAACGTGCCCCAAAAGACGAAAGTTCATCAAGAAAACAAAATAGGATGTCGTTACTTCCTCGTTTGTTGTGCAAAGACACCATTCCATCAGCGGGGTGTGGAATACGCATTAATGTTCGTGTCCCCTGACCCGCGTTTGCGGAGGCGGCTAATGAACCGGCTGTATTGGCAGGGAGTGACCAACTGGCTACAAAGAACTATGCCACTAGATGATACAAATTTTCTTTTACATGTGTTTTCTTCGATAAACTCTAGTACCAAGAATGGAGTAGGTTAAGAAGCTGTCACTGGACCAATGCTGAATACGGAGAGGAAGTTAATGCCCCTTTTTCGTTTAGTGATTGGCACTAGAAGATGCGTACACATTTTTTTTTGAGGATTCTCTTCCTTAAGACATAGACAGATATTTATTTGCTAAAAAAAACACAACACGTTTCGAAAGTACCAGGAGCCCAGATATTAAAGAATGTGGCTTCAAGACATACAGGTATTTTCACTGGCCGAATGTAATAGAAGAAAAAATTGGCTTATATAATTATGTGTTCGAAATTCAAAATTTTGTAATCTAGTCTAAGTTTTTAGTACTAGTTTAGTTTTTATAACTTGTGTTTTTTTGAATTTCGTGTTCAATAATTCGGATTTAGTTTTCCAGCGGGTTTTACACGAAGATGCTTTAAGGGGCACTACTACATGGTCACTCATTATTGAAATACTTTTTAGAGAGTCTTATTCGTAAAATCTGATAAAAGAAGCAGTACCTAGGTAATAATTGTGACTAGGTATAAATTATACTTAATACCAGAAATATTGAGTACACTTTAACAGGTTATTTTTAAAATGCGTTCATGGTATTTCACCACGACCGATCAACTTTGATGTGCTAGTCAGTGGGGATAAAAAGTTAATAGACAACGACTCATTGAACAATGAATGGATTGAAACCACCAACTAAAGCAATGATTCGGAACAAAACCTCTTTGATAAACTAAGCTATTATTCTGTAGACGTTGAAGGGGCAGGAACGACGCTCCATTATAGTTAGAATCTCGATTTGTTGGAGTTTTGACAGAAAACCTCTAGGATTTCTAGCAAAATTTCAACCAAATCGACTCTAAGTAGTAGCCAGTTGGTAAGAAGATATTTTTGCTTCTAACGAACCAAATAGATGTATTCAGTATATTTATTGCATTATTATATATGTAGATTTATCATTGTCAAGTCTAAAGCACGGACTCCATCGCGAAAGGGTAATGAGCGAGAAATGGTTAGCGGAGCGGACTCCTTTTCAATCAAATAGGTTTACATTTCCACCAACAAAGAGTTTTATCTTTTGATTTCCACTGCAAAAGAAAAAAGAGCTGAGCGAGTTCATTTCAGCACTTTCTGCTCGCTTAGTCCTTTCCGTTCGACTATTTGTTGGTGGAAATACAAGTATGCAGTTTATTCTTGCAAGTTAAACGGAGTCTTTAATGGCTCCGCTCCGCTCGCGGTGGAATCCGGGCTTAAGAATTAAGTATTTTGAGATGCAATACATAATATACCCAGTAAGGGTGTTGTGATAGAGAGTAAGGGACCGATATAAAAAACCACGCAAATTATATAGAAGTTAACATTATTAATTTATTCATTCTATTTTCTAAAGTATTCATCAAGTTTTAAGTTTCAAGTGTAATATCATCTCCTATACTTAGTTTTCAAATATCTCTTGTGTTGATTTTCAAATATATCTAATGTAGATGTTGCAGATGTCACGAGCGCTTCAATAAAGAACTATAATGATCATGTCCAAAGAAAACTTGAAACACAATCACATCTAGTAAACATTTTTCCTCGTTTGAGAAGACTGCGGACATTGGTTAATTACGCGCGATAGTCGGAGGCTCCACGAGAGAATGATTGCCGCGCAGTAACGACGTTCTTGGACTTATACTGTCTTCGTGCTGCCATGAGAACAGCGGAGAACTATCTCGCTCTCATCTCATTGACAGTTTTTTTTTTTAATGCTTTTTCTGATTAGAAAACCTACATTATAATTATGTGCAATTGAACTCTGGAATCAGTCAAACATTTTCATTTTGCAAAACCAATAATGTATCGTGAAAATGCTCCTCAAGGGGCGCAAATTGAACTAATCGGAACAATTTTGTCCAGAAAGTTCAACTTTTACAAAAAAATAACAATGTTGAAATAACTGGAATTTTTCGTGCAATTAGTTCAACTGGTTGAACTTAATACTTAGTTGAACTTAGTGGAACAGGTCATTTGCTGATGGAACAAGCAGATTGGCCCACCCGATGTTAATAAATTTCAACAAAGTATTGCATCGTAAGTCACATGCCTATACACTACTTTGCGTCCATCAACTTCAGGCATTAGAGATGTTAAGTTTCATGCCTGTGTTGCCGGTCAAATGACCGGCAACTATACTCCTGAAACAGAAACACAGCAACGCTGCTTGGCGGCAGAAAAAAACATGATATGATAATATGATAATGAGGAAACGAGAAAGAAAACGACACCTAAGTTAGACATTTTTTTTTAATAAAACTCATAATTATTATGAATTTTTGAAAGGGTATGTAACTTCAGAATTTTTATGGAAATTTAATGAAAAGTGTAGATTATTGTGTTTAAAAACTTACTCATCTGACAAGTTTTTTGTCATATTCGCGCCATTTGAGCCTGTTTTGTTCGGGTTTTTGCAAGCACAAAACTTCAGACTTAAGGGCTCGTACACAAAACTGCGATGCGACGTCGCATCGCAAAAATCTGCGAGCTCGTTGTGGACTTTCCCGTGGAAGTTCCTGCGATGCGACGTCATATCGCAGTTTTGTGTACGAGCCCTAAGACTTATCCCAACCGCTAGATGTCCTTATCATGTCTCCAAGCAAAAACACGCTTGAAAACGGGCTCATACACACCTAAGGTTTTAAAAATAGAACACCTTAAACCGAAAACTTGCAGCTCAGTTTTTAAAAATGGAACACCTTAAACCGAAAACTTACAAAGAGGACAGTTTTTAAAAATGGAACACTTAAAACCGCTTGTTTCCCAGCCTCGTGGAACTAAGCACGTACTCAGTAATGTCATTCGGCAGTCCGCACAACAACTTGTTTATGGCCCGTTGTGTTGTTCGCACACTTACTATTTTCACCCTATCTGTTTACCTACTTACACACACTCTGGTCTGTAAGACAGATAGCAATATAATCTAGACGCTCTTTTTTCAAAAGGTATACACACAGAGTATAAATAATATGAGACAATAATTAGACAATATTAAGACAATATATTTAGACTACTATTCGTAAAAAAAGAAGATATACTTACTTACTTACCAAATTTATTTAAACTAGCGGCTCGTCATGGCTTCGCATAGGTGGACATTTATTTTTTTAAACATTTATATAAAGCGTATGTTACTCAGGGATAATGTAGCATTGTAATAGTGAAAAAAAATTTGAAATAGTACCAGTAGTTTTTGAGTTTATTCGTTACAAACGTACAAATCTTTCCTCTTTATAATATTAGTGTAGATGTTTTGTGAGGTTCGTTTATGTGATATTGTTTTTGACTTATAGTCAAATCATTTGAAGCTACTCGTGCATCATAAATATAATAATGTGGAGAATTTCACCTATAACACAAATCGAATTTGGATTAGCAATATGTGGAGGTACTAGAATTTTAACAACATAATTCAGACAGGAAAACTAACTTTTTGGATTTTGCATGCCAGTTTACTCAGAATCCAGCAAAACTCTCAAATTTTCACATTAACAAAACAAACACCATCAATCGCCCACTCCGAGCATCCATTCCGAAAATCATTAAACGCCGAAAGTTTTCCCTCAGGCCACAAGCAGGCCAGGTATCGAACAACTGCATTATTATCCCCTTCGGTACAAGCGAGTGACAAACTCATAAACATTTGTCACTGGACGGACCGTCCAAGTAATTGCAACCCGCCATTACAACACAACCAGCACAACAAGACCCGCTATGAACACAACTGCACCATGAAATTGCAAGGAGTTACGCTGGAGAAAGGGCCTTGGGAGCTTGGTTGGCGCATTACTTATTGGTGCCCCGAAACGTTTAACCGATCCTGTTCTAAATTTGAACAAATAATTTACGAACGGTCACTCTTGACACCGCTTTAAGACTAGGGCTGTCACGGATTGTAAGCAGTTCAGTAATTACAAAAAAAGCTATCGATAAGTTTCTGGAAAAACTGCAAGGACTATTGTAATATTGTGAAGGTTCCGAAGTTTGACAAAAACCCCTTGTTAATACCGTCTAATCTGCCCGTCTGTAGCAAGATCCATTTAACTTGCGGCCGATATTTCTATTGAAAATCATTTCAAGAAGTTTCGATTCAACAGGACAGTTTTACAACCATGTACCTAACTACATCAATTTTACCTTACAATTTAGAGATACACATTTATTTGCTAAAAAACACACATACCTACACACACAAAACAATAAAAGAAAGGAAATGGATGAACAGATAGGTATTGCAGTTTTTATTTTACAGTTTTTTGTTGTTTTTTTTGTTTTGTATTTAGGTATTGTTATTTAGGTAGTAGAGTTTACATTCCTGCCAGCCCTACGCTGCCGATGAGTAATAAAGGCGATGTCCAACGAACGCCGCGGCCGCGGGCAGTATTGATGAGCGCGCGGTCGTCACCAACAAAACGAGTGCGCGCTTTATCCTCCTCTGAACAATAGTGTGAATGGAACCATGGTAGCTTTTTAAAAGTTTGGCAAGTTTAAAAAAAAAACAGAACGGCAAGTATTACTTTCAAATTGTAGTGTAGTATAGATAGTATAAATAAACCACAGAATAAAAATGAAATGCTTCTCTTGCTGTGACTGCGACAATTCAATCTTTTTCTCTAGTTTCAAGTGTTACCAAAAACTCTAGTGGAGATACTAAATAGGGACCTACTTGGGCTTACAAATTCAAATAAAATAATAGAAAATCGTTTTTCTATTTAAAAATAAAAAATCTTTTGAATAAATAAAAATAAATAGAATAACATGTCCATTCATTTTATTCGGCCGAAACTGAAACACCGAAAATTCCGATGATCATGCAAAACACAATAAATGCTACATTGCCCTCATAATCTGATAATTCATACAATTTCCACTCTTTAAGTCGTTTAGATAATAGTGATTTGTAAGCAGTAACACTGACATGGAATTTTACATGAATATTTATGAATGGCTTGTATGAGTTACACCGTGCGACAACGCGAATATTCTCCGCAGTCTATTATCGATGCCGCATATACCAAAGTCAAAGTCAAAAGGTATTTATTCAATAAAATCACAAGGATCACTTTCAAACGTATTACAGGTCACTTTGAAACGTCACGGATCACTTTCAAACGTCTTAAACACCGCGTAGTTAGAAGTAACTTTGTTTTCATCACTTTTATTCGTAAAAGGCTAAAAATATTTTTTTTCTCTATAAATATTTCCAAACCAAAATTGGACAAATCTGTACAGCCGTCAACCACCACTACCACATAGATGGCGTGAAAACGTGTGCATATTATGGGGAATACGACTTTAGTACATTTTTTAACTTTAGTCATCAGTCATTACATTAGTCATCATTCGTCAGTCGTAAGTCGTCAGTCATCAGTCGTCAGTTATGTCAGTCAGACACATCAGTCACGTCAGTCTGTCAGTCACGTCAGTCAGTTAAGTTAAGAAATCTGATATTTCTACCGTGATGGCTATTTCTTTATTTTTCCATCGTAAACAATACCCTAGTTTTTAGTTTTTGAGTCTGAGTTTTGCTTTCATTTATCGTAACGTCAGGTTTTTTTGTATCGTGAGACTTGTCTCAGCTAGACCGATAGAGGCTCTTTTCGAATCAAAAATCGAATCTCTAACAAAAAAGGCCAGACTTTACGTAAACGAAATAAGAAAAATGTTACTGTAAAACGGTAGCAATTTGGAAACAAGTTTCAATCTCAAGACTCCAAATGCATGACTAAACAAAAGTTTGCAGAACATGATCTCCCAAACTAATAAACAAAGATTTTAAACTTGCAGGAATCACTGCGGTGGTCGCGCTGAGGTAATTAATGTTAGGTCGATGGAGTCCCCTGGACCTCTGTCTTTGTCTTCGATGACCGCAACGTCTTGGGGTAGCTACAGACATACCTACTGCTTCACTGAAGACAAGCTAGACGGAAGATTATATTGAATTTATTTACAAAGAAAAACATAATTAATACAAGTATTTACAAAATGTACATAACTTTTCTGCAAATAAACCGACTTCAATACACGACTTATTTTGATTTAAAAGCCAAACTACTGAACCGATTTTGATGAAATTTCTAAAGGACCAATCTAAGAGTAAAGAATAAAGAATATTTTTTCAAATCGGTTCAGTAGGACCTAATGACGGAGTTATTCGGTAACAAACATAAAAAAAACAGTGGAATTAAGAACTTCCTGCTTTTTTGAAGTCGATTAAAAATACACATAAAAGAGTTGAGCTATCTGCAGACCGTTGCGAACGATCTAGAGTTAGCTCAACTGATCCAAGTCAGTGCCAATCGGAAGCGTCCCCAAGACGCTGGCTGCATTGCCACGCTGAATTGCAATGCTGATGCGCTGAGCCAGATAATCATCAGCCCTCGGATCACGCGTCGCCTTGATAAGACGCCCAAAAACATTTTGAAGACCCCATAGGACTCGGTACCCCAACAGTCCATTATGTGGGATGTGGGAGCTGGTGAATTTACAGACACATGAGGTCTAATATCTTACTATGCCACAAGCTGATACACGCGAGGCAGTGCATAGAAGAGCATGTTTCTATCGTGTGTCTTGCGAGGCAATGCTTTGTTCATGGTCAACTCTCAACATCAAGTGGGCCAACTGTTTGTTCTATCAGAGAGTTTTTTTTTATATAACTAGGTAATGGAACAAGCAGATGGTCTACCTGATGTTAAGTGGTAACCATCACCTATAGGTGACAAAGCATTGCCTCGCAAGTCACGCACGATAGGAACGTGCCCTACAATGCACTGCCCTGCGTCCAACAACTTGAGGCATACAGATGTTAAGCTTCATGTGCCTGTAATTTCATCGGCAACCACACTCTTCAAACCGAAACACGCTGCTGAAGAAATAGAAATAGGCATGGCGGTAGTATACTTCCCCAGACGAGCCCTTCACAAATAGCTCTCTTACTCTTCAAAAGTATAAAAACAAAGCTTCATTAAAATAATGACATTACCTATTTTGAAGAAATTTCATTGGTATGCTTAAAATCACTATGAGCAATCATTTTCCAAATATCCTTCACTTAAGTCCAAATAAACGTCCACTAAAAGGAAAATGATGATAGTCCTGCGCCTTAAGGTAGTCATGTTAAATTAGGTGATCCATCTAAGGGCAAAGGGCGGTAAGGGTCCAATAAATTAGTTAAGGACAGTTGGGCTAATAACAGGACGAAATGGCACTGCCAACGCCATATAACTTGCCCCCTGACTAATTACGACACTCTATTTTGGAACACCCTGTTGTACACATTCCTTTCGTGGCACTTTGAAATTGTGTTATTATTGACCCTGAAGAAATCCACTGCTGGTCGATGCATTGCCGTCAACTTAAGGCATACAGATGTTAAGCTTCATGTAATATAATATCATAAGGGGCCTTATGCTCACTTCGAGCGAGATTATCTCACGGTAGTGATGACGTCATATCTCGTTCAATAATTCGTTGACCTTGCGTCTCGCATGAACTTTGTATGAGAAAATTGGGGAGTTAGATGGTGAGAATGGGGATAAATAGTTATCGAACGAGATATGACGTCATCTCTAACGTGAGATAATCTCGGTCGAAGTGAGCATAAGGCCCAAGGGCTGTGGATTTTGTTCAAAAATATTATTTAAAAGTGTATAATAGTCTTAACTCTTTGACATTTTATTTTCTACCGTCTAATACTAATTTATATGTTTTAATTTAATATATCTACTATAAAAATTGCATGCTTTAAAGCTGAATGTGGCTGATCTATATAAATTTAAATGAGAAAAATTTGCAGCTTTGCAGCTTGTAGCGCGAGTCTTTGCCTCTATGGCGATCGTAATAGGAATGGTTCCAACTTAGGCCTTAGGACTTTGATTTCTTTGCAGTTGGCTACATTTTTTTAATCTCTAGGGGGGGGGGCAGCTGCTTCTCACTGCCCCCCCTTGGCGACGCCCTTATGCACTAGTGCACTGCATATACTCTTAGGCCCTTATTCATATAACCTGCCATTTTAAAGTGGCTTTAAAAAGTAAACTCGTCACTGTCACTTTCATGTCAACGAAAAGAGACGGCGTCAAACTTATCGATGAGTTTAGCTAGTTGCTCAGCGCTCAGAGCCCATAATGAATAAGGTATTAAAGTTTCATAAGAATCGGTTGCCTAATTTCGAAGATACAACATTTAAAATTATGGTGTCTGTATGAGAAACCTTTATTCATTTATATTTAGAATATAGCGTAGAAATGTAATACCAAATAATTGTCTCTTTTAGATTGAGCAGAGCCTACCTCTTGTTCTTCACCTGTCAAGGTTGGCTGCTAGAAAATGCGGTCTAGCACAAAGCTCTCCGCGTTATGTCAGACATATAGCAAAGCACTCATTTTTCTATTATGGTGCTAAAATTTGTAGTCATAATACCCATATGACGAAATAATTTCTAGACGTTTTACTAGTAGGTCATTTTGCTTTTAAGTCGTCCATCCCACAAGAGCGTTATGCTAGATTGTCCTTCTGATACGGACCGAAACTTAGTATGGTCATGGTGTCTCATTGCCTACAAAGCATTTTTAGTTCCAATTAAACATCAATAGATGGCGATACCGGTTGCGATTGAATTATTGATATTTGTTTTAGTCCAGAAAAAAGTATTAAGGTCATGAATAGCTTATGTTATATTGTAAAAAAATCTCCCATAAGCACAGGAAGATGAGGAAATAAGCTGATAATGAAATCTTCATGTTTTTACAATAATCAATATTGACCACGTTTTTCTTGCGGAAATTATTTGAACTACGTTGTGGTTCGGTTTCAAAAGTTCAAAAGATGCCGCTATTTGCGTTTATAGAATTTTTTCGTTTCTTATAGAGGCATTTTACTACGTACCTACCTACGTAAAAAATAAAAAATAATTTATTTATTATTAATATAAAAAAAACGGTGTATATTAACATGATTCGATTTTGAGCCACGGAAATTAGAGTTGTAATACTTCTACTAGTACAGAATAAATAATAGGACTCTTACTGCGACGCAATAAGGTGCAATTCATCTTGCATAATTTCACCTAAACATTGCCGCACTCTTCTAACGTGAAACTCTGTCGCTGTCAGTGCTGGTGCTGGCGCGGGCCAGACAGCGACAAAAATCTGAGCCAAAAATTATGCCTTTTAAGGGGCTGACAACCATCAAACAACTTCTCGCTCGCAAGTTTCGACATGTTGAAAGATATAAAACCACTAAACTCACTTTCGAAAAATCTGAATAAACCATTTTGTCCAAAATGGTTTATTATTTAATTGGTAAATGCTTATTTTAGTAAAAAAAAAAACATTTTAATCGATACAAGTTATCCGACTCAAAAGTTTGCATTAGTACAAAAACTAGTTACTTACTTTTACTTTACTTTTTAGAAGGAAAAAACTGATTGATTAATATCTTTCAACATGTCGAAACGTGCGAGCAAGAAGTTGTTTGATGGTTGTCAGCCCCTTAAACTTTACGGACGTACGTAGTGCCGTAGAAAGAAAATTATTTATTACGTCAACGCAAGTATATAGTTGGTAGGTAAATACATACAAAGTTTACTTGACCTACCTACTTTAGATAACCGCTCAGCATCAGGTGTCACTTCAATTATTTTAGAAGACCCACCTGATGTTCAGCGGCTATCGACGATGGCCAACTACTAGGTATCTCAAATCCAAGAAATAAGCGCTCAACATCTTGGAGTGGGTGGTGAAAGGTAACCATTCAACATCAGGTGGGCTATTTTATGTTGAGAGATTACGTCTATAACCAACTTTTGTCAATTATTTCCTTTTCATATTGTACGAAAAACGGGTTCTGTTATTAAACACATCATCTACTTTAGGATTTCCACAAATAGGTAGTGACCATTCAACATCAAGTGGGGTGATCACTAATTATCGGGTTAGAAGTAACCGCGCGACTCCAGTACCCCAAGTGTGAGTTTTGCTTACCATATTTGGTTTTTCGTTTTACGATTTTGTTCCGTGTTCATTGCGGGTTTTGTATGAAGACGCGATAGAGATAACGACACGGAACTTTATGTTGCAAGTATGATGAAAATTAGTAGTAGAACATAAAGTTCCATATCAGTATCCCTATCGCGGCTTCATACAAAACCCGCAATGAACACGGAACAAAAACGAATCGTTTTTGCTCCGTGCTCATTGCGGGTTTTGTAAAGTTCCATATCGGTATCCCTATCGCGTCTTCATACAAAACCCGCAATGAACACGGAACAAAAACGTAAAACGTAAAACGAAAACCGCAAAACTCATACTTGGGGTACAGGTAGCTCAAAAGAGGTAACAGCTCAACATCAGCTAGGCCATTAGATGTAACGCCTTTACATCAGCTTGAAGCCATCAGGTGGGCCATCAGTTGAACGGCTAATAAGAGGGTCGACTTCATCTCAAAGTCAATAGGTTATCGCTTTTCTTCTGGTGGGTTTTTTTTTAAATAATGAACTTCGTCACAAAATTATAAATTCAAAGAAACAAAAAGAAACGATCTAATTTGCAAAGTAAAAATGGGGAAAATTACTTTATTTGTTGCACGTTAAGGTTGATTACACAATAAATGTTATTTAACCTACGTCTTTTCATATCTAAATGAAAAGATTTCCTCGTTTTTGGTGACGAATGATCATAAGTGTGAGATAGTATTATGAAGATTTGTGACTTTATTACAAGGATCTATGGTTGTGATTAGGTTGAACTTGTTGAACTGTTTTAAAACTTTTGTCTCGGGCTTAATTTACATCGCCGCGGGTTGGAATGAAAGCGACTTTTTGCAACGAAATTTTCCATAGCTTATTGAACTTTATATCAAATACATAACATACAAACTAAATACGAGCCAAGTAGCTAGGGAGCTCGAGAATGCGCGGGGATTATTTGGAAGACTAATTTCGTTGTATGTCTAACAGCCTTTATAGCTCAGTTGGTAGTAGGTCTGCTTTCAGGGCCGGAGGCCGTGGGTTCAATCCTCACCGAGAACTAACATTTTTGTGATGAAAATAGAATTTTGTTCTCTGTCTGGGTGTATAAGTAGGTCTATAAATTACCTACCAGTAAAAAAAGTATATCATGTATTAGTATTTTATCATATTAGCTTTGATTTTGTAAGTCACTCGTTATCTAGGTACCTAGGTTGATTGTTGATCGAAGCACAGGACACGACGAAATGACCACTGAGTGTGTTGCTGATTTTGCCTCGTCAAACTAAATTGAGGCACAAGTTGGGAGTTTGCCCAAACTTTTACCCTGTTACTTCTTGTAGCGAATAGATCCCAATAACGCCTGCATAATTGAAACAGCGATCAGTCAGTGCCTCCGAACTAAAACAGCCTAGTGTTCGAGCAAAAAAGTAGGTAGGTAGTTAGGTACCTAATACATCCTAGCTACTTAAACAAATTTCATAAGGCAGCATCAACATCTTGCTTAAAAAAAATACTTAAACGAATAGATGTAGACTACACAATAACACAACATACCTATCATAGGTATCTTTTAAATGCAAGTGGTCACCTACTACTTAATAATCTGTGTAGATTCTTATTTTGAAACAAAACTGGCAAAACTATCATTGTGGGCGAAGGACTGCGTGCGGACACAGTATAAAATAATAGTATGTGCGTGTTGGCAGAACTAATTTTATCGCCATCTATTGGTTGTAAGTGCATTTTACGTGATGCCGCTTGCTCGCAACGCAACTTCGCGACATCTAGCGGCTATGCGGGCTATTTTGTTTAGCTTCATATATCCCGAAAAATTGCCCGAGTCACAGCCCGAGTTAAGACTGGAACCGTTTCAATGTATGGGATGAGGTATCTGTACTAGTATTCTCTTATCTGTGGTATGGTACAATGGAATTAAATAAATAAACCGTGAGGAAAAAAAAAAGAAAGTCCGACCAAAAAGAGCAAGAAACACAAACACGCGAATAATTTTGTCACCATCAACAGATAAATATTATGATATTTATCGCCGACACGAGACAAAGGTCCGGGTAATTACTCGGAAGACATAGGGGCTCCCTGCGGAGTGAGGATCACGCACGTCTTAGGCTTCGACCACATAACTGTAGTGTCTTATCATCGCACAGTAACAAAGTTGAAATAACTGGAATTTTTTGGTGCAATTAGTTCAACTGTCTGAACTTATAGTTGAACTTAGTGGAACAGGTCGTGATTGCACGCAACTTTGCGATTTTAAATAAATAAGTTCAGTGATTTAATATCATTAAACAAATTTAAACGTGCGAACGAGAGGTACATTAGCAGTAGCACAGATAATACGCAGTAGTCATCGCTTTAACCGTGCGTTTTCCGAGATATTAGACTGACAACCGTTACACCGCATCTTGCTCGTAAAACATATTTTTTGGCAAGAAAACTTTTTTGAATTAAAATGATATCTTTGCTGAATCATTGTAATGTTATGCTCCGAAACATGGCCGTTTTCGATTTATATCATCCTTAATACATTTCCTAATTTTATATCTTCAAAAATGTTTAGTTTATGAAATATCATCATATAAGCTTATGAAACCCGCAAAAGGAGATCGCATGTTTCAACATGAGGTCTGTTTAATACCAACACAAGTATGTAGACTTATTTTGGTATCCGAACATAATGCATGTGAAATTAAACCTAAGCGTCCATCACATGTAGCTTTTAAAAGGAGGCATACCTTGTAGAACACTGATATTGTTGCTTTTATAGCACCAACTAATATTTGGATTCTACGAGGAATATCAAAAATGCTTTCTCGTAAAGCATTTTTTTTATACAACTAGCTGATGGAACAAGCATATGGCCCACCTGATGTTAAGTGGTAACCATCACCTATAACAAAGCATTACCTCGTAAGTCACGCTCGATAGGAATGTGCCCTACGATGCACTACCCTGCGTGCAATAACTTGAGGCATACAGATGTTAAGCCTCATGTGCCTGTAACTACACCGGCAGCCACAACTCTTCAAACCGAAACACAGCGTTGCTGCTTGGCGGCAGAAAAAGGCGTGGTGGTAGTACTTTTCTGGACGAGCCCTTCGCAAAGAGCTCTACTACTCTTAAAAGACACTTAGTACACTCTTACTACAATCTCCTGCGCATTGCGGTGTAGTATTCTCTACTCAATACTGATTAAAAAGCTTTGTTTGACAAAATAAATACAAATTAATACATTTGAAACTGATTTGTAATTTTAAATGTCAAAAAAAACCTTCAAATTGAAAAAAAAAATACGTGATACCGAAGCTAGAGCCCTATTTAAATGACTTTACATTGACACCAATGCGCACGCTCAAAGCGCGAATCTTCTTCATCTATCAGGCTAATCTACGCGGACGGGTGCGCCTGCGCATAAATTCGTACGCCGCCGCCGCGTAAACCACTCGCGTCCTACAAGGGTGCCCACTCAACATGAGATGGAGTCAGAACTAGCCCCTCTCAATAGTTTATTGTATCAATATTACTAAGTATCAGTATTACTTTTATAGATCTCCTTAACTATGAATCATGTCACAGCTTAAATAAGTCACCGGTACTAAATAGTATCCCATAGAATAATAATGTATTTACAATAAAAAAAAGTTATTACAAAATGCATATGAAACACTTTAACTATCTACGCTCCATTTATATGGTCTATTTAATAGTTTAGCTTATGCAATTAAAATGCTAAATCCCAAAATGCTATTCGCCATTTTGGGATTTTGACTTCCAAAATACCAAAGTATATGATGTTAAAATGTAACTTTGTGATTTTGAATTTTTTGGATATTCAAGATTATCTTTCATAAATAAGTAAAAAACTACTAAAAACAGATATTTTCTGTTTAAATAATTACTAAACTAACCTAGCAATATCGGTATATGTAATTTTACTTATAAGTTGTTTTTTTTTCAGCCCCACATTGAGTCCCTTAGTACAGCTCTGTGATGTTGCGGTGTCCTACAAGGATGGCCACTCAGGCCGAGATACCGGGTATCAGGGGACAATACCGCCGATACCAAGATTCATTGTTATCCGATCAACACTTTTGTTTACTTAATGTTAAAACGAAGGTGGAGTGGACTTTAGCTTAAAACGCACTAAAACGAGTGTACACAGATATATACACAATGCCAAAGGAAAATGACGTATAAAAGTGAGTAGTGTAGCTTTCTGTTAACAGGCATATCTGTTTTTTCTTAAACAATCTGCCTTGTGCTTGTTCCAATAGCAAGTATTCGTGGTCTAGTGGTATCGGCCCCGCCTTTCGATCGTGGTCGTGGATTCGAAACCAATCAGTTTTTCTGTTCAAAAATGTATATACACAATGCCAGTACTCGCAAACGGTGAAGGAAAACGTGAGGAAACCGGCATGTCGTAGAACCTAAAAAATTCTATAACATGTGTCAAGTGCTCGATGGGAGCCTCTTGAGGCGCACTTAAAATCCTTTCACCACACTGTTTCGAATGAAACTAGTGACACGACAAGAGAAGAAAGAGCAAGTAGGAATAAGCAGATGACCCACCTGATGTTAAATATAACCAACACCTCGTAAGTCACACACGATAGGAACGTGCCCAACGATGCACTGCCCTGCGTCCACAAGTTGAGCCATACTGATAGCCATATTAATTAAGCTTCATGAACCTGTAATTTCACCGGCAACCACACCACCAGCAAAAAGCAGCAACGCACAGCAACGCTGCTTGGCGGCAGAAAAAGGCGTGGTGGTAGTACTTCCTCAGACGAGCCCTTCACAAAGAGCTCTACTACTCTTACAAAGATGTCTACGTAAGACTATCCAGTAGTAATTTCTTATGTGCTCGCGGTCATTCTGGCGTTTAAAGTTTTTAGGCCGCCCCAAGAACTTTTTTTTTATACAACTAGCTGATGGAACACGCAGATGGCCCAGCTACAAACATCTACAAAACATCAAAGCATTTTTTGTTCCAAGGCAGTGAGAACAGACTATGTGACAATGGAAACGCGCAGAAAATTTTGCACTAGGGTGACAATATTTCTCGTGGCCACCCGCGTTATCGAATTACGATTTACGATGTTGAGTATATCTGTCGATGCTCATGTCCAGCTTTTTTATCTTTTTACATTGGCCTGCAGAAATATTTGTCGCCCAAAGATATTTATTATAAGATTGGGTGACCGCGCGACAAACTCGTCCTCTTTTATTTTGTTTGTATCGTGTTTATGTGTTTTAAGAAACATGCGCGTTGAAGATTTATCTAAATCTCGGCGTGTGTAATGTTTTTTGTTTATATCGAAAATGATTTAACATTTTAGAGTGTTATTTCTTAAATGTTCAAGAAAATGTCGAAGCAAGTTTTTTTTTAATGTTAAAATTATTGTTCTTCATCTTCTTCTTCTTATTTGTATGGCCTTTGCAGTGTAGCCCGCAACTTCGCCAATGTCACATTTTATAGTAGACCTTAGCACGAAAGATAATGGCCGGTATAGTAAGGTAATACTCAGTAGAGAATTTTGTTCTTCGCTCTGTTTTTGGCACATGTCCGTCATTCAATAGACAATCTTGCCTGTGTCCAGTGCAGAATAATATTTTTTCTTCAAGTCATTTTCACAAACTTTCACATGATGAGTAGTATTAGTAAAAAGGATTTAAAGGTTCATCAAATCAAGAAGTTTTGGTTGCCTGTGAAATTACAGGCACTTGAGGCTTAACATCTGTATGCCTAAAGTTGATGGACGCTGACAGTGCATCGTAGAGCACTAATTGCGCGTGACTTGCGAGACCATTAAACATCAGGTGGGCCATGTGCTTGTACCATCAGCAAGTAGTTTTAAAAAATGCTGTAGGATTTTCAATTTGGTAGGTACATTATTTTGCTACCAAATTCCAAGTGAAAGCATCTTAACGTGCAAGGGTCGTTGCAAATAACTCAAAGTAAATCATGAACGCAACCTAAAAGCCCCCGCAATCATAACGTTATTTCACTGAAGAAATAGTGTCGTTAGCGTGAATGTTTCAGGTGTGACGGAGCGGTGCTGTGTCCCGGAAGTTGCAACAGGGGCGGACTTAGCACCATTTTTTTTTTTTTTTTTATAAGCGACTAGCTGGTGCCCACGACTTCGTCTGCGCAGGATTAGTATTTCGAGTAGCTTATATTGGCGTGGCGTAGGACATATGTGTTACTCTAGCGGTTTTGGCAGCGCACGCCAGAATAGCTCGCAGATGGTAGATTTTTTCCTACTTACTTGACACTTATCGTCATATTTTAGACAATTCACACAATATCTTTATAAATTGTAGCGTATGTGTTATTCTAATGTATAAGCTATATTATTGTAAAGTTTCATTAAAATCCATTCAGTAGTTTTTAGTGAAAGAGTAACAAACATCCGTCCATCCATCCATCCATAATTACAAACTTTCGCGTTTATAATATTAGTAGGATTTTTTTTATATGATCTTATTCTAATTCAAGGTGGGAGAATAAGATCTGCACTGACGTCTCGCAATGGGTGTGTATTGTGCATTATCCCCCTGCTAACCTCACCCCAGCCAGTCCAACTCCTTAAAGTAGCGGAGAAGGACTATGGGTGACTGCAATGTTCTAGAATAAGAAAGACCCGATAAGCTCTTGCAGCTTTTATGATATCTCAAAGTTATTAAATAATGAATAAATAAATAATTCACTGCTAAGGTTTTCCCGAAAGACTATATTATATTGAGTTCTTGAAAAGAGCGTTTTAAATTTGTGAAGGATCGGCAACGCGCTAGTGATTCCTCTGGTATTGCAGGCGTTCATAGGCTGGAGTAACCGCTTTCCAGCAGGACTTTTATTTTGCCTTTCTGTACTACTGCTGGGCAAAGGCCCCTTTTTCTTCCACTCATCTCGGTACCTACCGTTCCAGATGCGGACGCTCTTTGCAGAACACTTATTATTACGTAATATTGCAAAATGATATCCTAAGTCCGTCACCGCGATCGGCCATCAATAGTAACGGTCGCCCCGCGAGAGTCGTACAGTCGCGGTAAAATCATTCCCCGTCCAAAATATCAATAAAATACAAACGCGTGCCGTCCGCCGGGACTCGTACACGCCGCGAGCGAATTACAAATGGCCCCAAATACCGCCCTGGCCTTTTGATGGGACACTCTTTTTAAATGTACCCACTTAGACGATTCTGACTTATCATCAAAATTCTTCTCGTCATGACCCTATTTTCTTTCAAAACAGTGTGGTGAAAGGATTTTAAGTGCAACTCAAAGAGGCTCCTTTCGAGCACTGTAAATTTTTAGGAAAAGTCCATTTGTGCACGACCGTATTTGAACCTACGACCTTACGATCGGAAGGCACGGTCACGGTGCTTATATCATGGTGCTTATAATCTACTAGTACTAATTTACTAGAATTTTTTTAACCTACAATACCAATACAGACTTCACAACACAGTTCTGGCCCCACCACGGTCATCATCGTAATTAATGATGCCAAGACGAAGTTTCAAAATGAAAACTAGCAAGTATTATATTCAATCAGACTACGCCTTTACATAATAATATTTTAGTTTCGTCTTCGTCCCTAATAGTTATATCACTACATAGTATAAAACAAAGTCGCTTTCTCTGTCCCTATATCCCTATGTATGCTTAAATCTTTAAAACTACGCAACGGATTTTGATGCGGTTTTTTTTATAGAAAGAGTGATTCAAGAGGAAGGTTTATATGCATAACACAAGCATAATCTTTTAGGGATAACCCACAATAACCGTGCGAAGCCGGGGCGGGTCGCTAGTTAGCTAATAAGTCCTGGAGCTTCTTTGTTCGATTCATCAATTCATCATAAAAGTTTCTTGCATATTATTGTTCTAGACTTGATCTCGCGGAACTGGCACCTAGATTGGATTACTTTATCGAAACGACTCTAAGTTTTTGTGTGCCTCAAGTTGGTGTACACAGGGCAGTGCATCGTAGGCCACTTTCCTATGGTGCGTGTTTTGCTGTAGGTTACTAAATGGTTACTATCAGCAAGTGGCATAAAACTTAGCTCAAGTAATCCATAGAGTGACCACAATCGATAGTGACCAGCTTCATTGAAAACACGTCCCCACTAAATCGAGGGACAGTACCCCCGAGCACTCGACCTCTACCTCTACTGGCTATTTATTGGCCGTAATTAAAAAGAAAACAGACAAAAGGCTCGCAGCTGACTCAAACGTGATCTGAACATTTGAGTGTTAGGGATGTAGGTAGGTACCTTCTTATTTATTTATCGATGAATATTATCTTAACTTTTTAGCTTCAGAATAAGAAATAACAGACGCCTATAGCTACGTGATGTCTACGGGATGGCTACGTGGTGCCTACAACATGGCTACGGAATGTCTTTGTATGAACCAAACAGTAAAGCTGGGGTAAACCGTAAAGGGTGGTAGCACCGACGACCATTTACATTAAACAACTGAATGTGTCGAGTGATAATCGAACTCTGCTTTAAGGCTAGAAGAATAGCTAAAAGGCATTACAGCTACGTGAACACCTTTGTGATACCTGTGAACTGCTACGTGACTCGTATGAGTCGAATGCGTATAGAACAGCTACGAAATGTCTATGAGATGCTTACAGGAAGCTTATGGGCCCGATTGTTGATGCCTATGGCCCTATGGGATGGCTACAGAATGTCTGCGGGATAGCTACAGGAGGCCTACGCGATGCCGTCACAATTACTATAAGGGTTCTTTATTTTGAAAACATTATTTTAAAAAGAAGTAGAGGTATATATGCATTATATATATAAGCTATCTGGTTCCCATAGTACAAGCTTTGGCTTAGTTTGGGGTTAGCTTATTTATTTAAAAAAAAATTGACTGAGTATTACTTATCATAAGGTAAACTGGCTACAGTACAAGGTATACCTCTTATCGTATTTCCAGAGCTATTAGACAGATGTAAGCTAAATCGCTTCCCCACAATCTATACAGGAAAATAGATAAGCACAGACAACACTATGAAAGAATACAAGTCGGTCGTGCAAAAGGACTTTTATCAGTCGCGAGCGATACGAATACTCTTAGATTCCGAGGCGTAATTTATTGCCACCCTACTTTGCCAACTTTATTCTTACGCGTCTTTCTACTCTACTATTCAAGACATTAGAAGCATTATCCCCTGCACGTTGAACCGAAGAGTGATGTGATTGAGTGCTGCGTTATTTTGAATCTTATGATCTTAACACAAAGTGCAAAATGATCTTTCTTTGCGTAATTTAGGGAACCCTTTTCGTGAAAAGTGTTTGACAAATAAGTTTTCGGCAGTCTGTTAAATGATAGCAGTTGACCAATGATTGATCTGTTTTTTACCGTTTGATTAAACTTTGGTTGTGTTTTGTGTACCCAAGTAGGGTTCGTCATTGATACTGTAATGGCTTAAACAAAAACGGAATTAAGATAAATAAACTAATTTGATATGTACTATACAAATACCTTTGCAACCATGTACAGTACTTTGTAATATGAAATGGGTCATATTTTTTTTATCGAGTTTATAATACTTTCGATATTTTTGATAATAGTAATGGTATAGTAGAGAGAACCGGTGGTCTAGTGGGAGTGACCCCGCCTTCCGATCGTAAGGTCGCCGGTTCGAATCCGGTCGTGCACCAATGGATTTTTCCTATCGAAAAATTTATGTGCGCAATGCCAGTGCTCTTAAACGGTGAAGGAAAACATCGTGAGGAAACCAGTTAGTACTCTAACAGCGGCGATGGACTTGCAACGTGTCACGTATGTAATACCAACTACTGCAAAATGTGGGTATGTGCCAAATTTAATGTTTGGACGTACCTCTGACTACCCCCCTTAGACATCCTCAAAAATAATCTGGAGTTAGTACTTGGTACTAAGAGATCTGAGGGGATATCTACCGTGCCTGGGGATTAAAGTCGTGAAGCTATTTCAGTTTCAGTTTAGTATTGCTATAAGTAGTATAGTTAACTTAAAAAGATCTTGCAATGTAGAAGGTTTCCTATAAATCTTTTTTTTTATTTCAGTTGATATTTCAGTCGGCTATGTTTTTCTGTCGAAGTGTGAGATTCGTTCATTACCCTTACTTAATTTCTGAATATTTTTATATATATTTTTTTTTTATATTTGTGGACATTCCACACAGCACTATCTCGCCCCAAACTAAGCCAAAGCTTGTGATATGGGAACCAGATAGCTGATATACTACTTATATACTTTTATATAACATCCAGACAGAGAACAAACATCTATGTTCATCACACAAATGTTTGTTCTCGGTGGGGATCGAACCCACGGCCTACGGCACAGAAGGCAGAGCTACTACCAACTGAGCTGTGAAGGCTGTCAAATTTACAATCAAATTTACCATGCATCACGCAAATAAACTATTTCATTTCAGCATAAACGGTGTTTTTTTATCAAAAGTATCAAAAGTGCCAAAAACTGCATATCTTACGGCCGGTTTCTGAAAGCTCGATCAAAACTAATCGGATGTCAAGTCACTCGCCGGTTTCAGCTATTACATCGAATTAAACAGATAGCAAGTGACTTGACTTCCGATTAGTTTAGATCGGGCTTTCAGAAACCGGCCGTTAATACTCCTACCTACTAAGGATTTAATCGGTCGTGTACCTTTTATTTGAAAATGTATGTGTGCAATGATTGTGTTTAGTAACTACGTACGTATTACCCTGTCTGTATTGTGATTTGGCCGAGTGTGGTATAGGTGCTGGGCGAACTTACTCCTTTTAAAATCCTGTCCTAGGCACAGCAGCATTTCGAAGGTAGGGGCAAAAGTGTAATGTTGCCCCTACCTTCCCTTCTTAATGTTCCCCTGACGATGTAGGTATTCATTATTTATTTATTTATTATATATTTATTTACACACATTTAATTAAAACGGTTGCACACCAATTACATTAACTAAATATCAATTTATCGAACACAAGAAGGAATAGAAATTTAAGAAACAATTTATGGAACATACGAATAGTCTAAGATCCAAACTAGAAACGACGCACAAAATTTTCTTTTAGATTAAACTCATTTGGCTTAACTTAAGTAAAAATTAATTGCAATGTAAAAATTTTTCTGAGGTAATTAGTAGTTTTTAATTGTATAGAATCAAAAGTAGTAATAACAAAGTCTCTGATCATCATGTCAGAGGGACACCTAGTGACGTTTCTAGACGTCGATAAAAAAAAAAAAAAAAACTAGAAACGACCTTCACCCATCTGTTAAATGGATGAAAAGTGTTTGATATCAAATTCAATATATTAGAAAATATATCTTGAGTGGGTTGTCTAAAAAATTCCTGGCCAGACTATGTATGTGTGTGTAATATATTAAATTAATATCCAATACTTTTCATCCATTAAATTAAAGATAGGTCGTTACTAGTTCGGATCCTCTACTAAAAGTATACATACCATAAAAACGGAAATAAAATGTCAAAATAATTACAGTATTACTATACAGGGTATAATGCAAAGGCGTGGTTTAAGTTAGGTTTTGTGAAAACCAATCTTGACAGCCTATTTCAAAATACACCAACAGTCGGCATACAACCAGTTTATTAGCGTACCGTTACTTTGTTCGCAAAACCAGAATAATAAGCAATAATACCTACCTGTGCCTACTGAAACTTCAGGCGAACACATCTGTGCGTCAACTTTCCGTAGTAAAACCCACCAACGTTGGTATAAATCCTGAAAGTTTTCTCTTCCTGCGTTGTTTCAGCTGAGACCTCAAAACTGATCTGAAAACTTCCTAAGCCTTGGATTATTCAGCTACACGCTGAAGTAATCTTACTTGCAAATGTGTAGACAGATAATAAAGTACATTATGGTCTGTTGTATGGTAATTACATTTCAATAAAAAATTAATCTGGAATTATGCAAATAAAAAAAGGAAATACAGAATTGGTTTTCCTTTTTAGGGTTCCGTATCCAAAGGGTAAAACGGGACCCTATTACTAAGACTCCGCTGTCCGTCCGTCTGTCACCAGGCCTAATCTCATGAACCGTGATAGTTAGACAGTTGAAATTTTCACAGGTGATGTATTTCTGTTGCCGCTATAACAACAAAAACAGAATAAAATAAATATTTAAGGGAGGCCTCTTCGTGCCCTTCGTGCGCGAGTCTGACTCGCACTTGGCCGGTTTTTCTTGTTTATTTTAATTGTTGCCGTTGTTTTTTGGACACTGTCAAGTTTGAGTTGTAAGTTAAAGAGAAATTTAGAAGAAAACTTCTTAAAAAACATCGAAGAATAAATTTCTGTTTAACTGATAGATCCCCAAGCAATAAAAATAATAATAAATAACTTGTCTCCATTAAAGTTCTTATTATAATTATTATTGTTAAGCAGTAAAGGCCGAGCAATTTATTATATTTAAACTTTAACTATTGTGCTGCCTGAAATGATTATGACTGACTTTACAGTAGGTTGTAACTGGCGCAATAACCATTGCGCACAGTTGTTGATTACAATTTTTCATATAGAAGTTTAGTGATTTTATATCTTTCAAATTGTTGAAAAGTGTCGGCGAAAAGTCAAAATCAAAATCAAAACGGTCTTTATTCAGTACAATCACAAGAATCACTTTGAAACGTCTTATATACTAGGTGAATCTATCGCCAGTTCCTCGCGACCAAAGCCTAGAAGAACAGGCAAAAAACTTACGCTCCTAGCGATGAACCTTTTTACAATTTTATTATGGTACCTACTTAATTGTTTAGTGTTTGTAATGAGTTGGAGCATAGTTCAGTCCCAAGCTTTTTTGTCATCTATATAATCAGATATTTAATGGTAAGCTTTTGTAAAAAGTTTTCTTTTTTAAAAGTACTTTCACGGGTGTCAGCCTTTATCATTCTATCAGCTATCTGGTTCCTTAAATACAAGCTTTGCTTAGGTTGCGTTGTGTGAAATTGTCCTAAATATACGAAATACTAACTTTAGATTTTTCAAGGACGTCTAATGCAGGTTGTCAGAGGTACGTCCAAAAATTACATTTGGCACATACCCACATTTGCAGTAGTTGTTATTCCATACATGACAGGTTGCAGGCCCATCGCCGCTGTTAGAATACTAGATACATTTTCATTACTATGAAGGTACCTATATACTTACCGTAAGTTTTTTTTCCATCGCCTACTTTCATTTGGTTTATAGCCTCGGTGCGTGTCGACGTCAGCGCGATGTCGCGCGATACGGCTGAAATACAGTCGGCAGCCGCGACAAAGCGAGCCATTAACCGATATGACACGACTATAAAGTAGCCTTTACTGTAGGACGATGACGTGTAGCATGGATGACATGTTGCTCTACTACCACAGAATAAGAGTAGGTGAGCTCTTTGTGAAGGGCTCGTCCGGGGAAGTACTACCACCACGCCTTTTTCTGCGCCAAGCAGCAACGCTGTGTTTCGGTTTGAAGAGTGTGGTTGCCGGTGTAATAAAGGCACGTGAGGCTTAACATCTATATGCCTCAAGTTGATGGACGCAGGGCAGTGCATTGTAGGGCACGTTCCTATCGTGCGTGACTTACGAGGAAATTCTTTGTTATAAGTGATGGCTACCACTTAACATCAGGTGGGCCATCTGCATGTTCCATCATCTAGTGGTATAAAAAAAATATATTACGTAATATATAACCTGTAATAAGTTCGGATGTATGTAAATAAATAAATAATACTGTACCCACTGACATCTACTATAAATAAATCAATAGGTATTGGTCGTCATACCCACTACCAATACAAGGTGTTCCAATACTTGTACATACACTTTTTGCATTTATAGTGTTGGTTCCTTAGAAAAAGTTATCATATTGATGGGTATCTTAGCCCCCTGAAGTTTTAAGTACAAGCATTGGAACACCTTGTATAGCTTCAAACTAAGCTCTACTAACATCTATGTTCATTACATAAAAATTTTGTTCTCGGTGGGGATCGAACCCACGGCCTACATCGCAGAAGCTAGAGCTACTACCAATTTAATACTTTCGCATAGTGTTTGGTAGCGCAGTGTTCGTGTTATGTACCTACTCTAGGTGCTACTCCTGCCTCCTGATTTGTTTTCTTAGTAGCTTCTTATTTTATTTTGAAACAAAATCTCAATTCGTAAAAACAATCAGTATTACAATAAAAAAATAACGTAAAATACTTACGCATGTATTTACGACAGTACTTTACGGCGGCAGGTATGAGGAGTTATCATTTTTCTAGGGCAAATCTCGGAAAATATATTTTTTATCTTAGCCTTTTTTGGTTCAAATCCAGGCATCACAGATTTTAATTTATTACGATTTATATGTAAGTTGAGCAACATTCAGTCAGATGCGCAGGCGCTACAATATTTCGCGGCGTGAACGCATTACGAGCGATCATTCCGCATTATATTGACTTCGCGCCGTGTGTTCGCGGCTGTGCGAACCGGGTATCGAACCCGCGGCTGGCAGCCGATCGTTAAACTAGGCACGGGAAAATCAATATCCGGTTAAAGTATTTACGGATTTTGTACAATAAATACTATAGTCGCGTTAAACTCTCGCTGCAGGCTCGGTCATAAGTTATCGGAACGAGACAGCAATATTGCTCTCTCTCTCTCTCTCTCCCACTTAGGAGAACGGACAATCCTTTTGTTTAGACGTGTGTTAAGATGATTTATGACCGAGTTTGCAGCGGGAGTTAACGAGAGAACCTTACTTATATACTGTGTTTTTTTTTAATCGATTACCTACTGTCTCACTTTCGAGTAAGAAAGGTCAAGGTTCAGAAAAAGATTTAATATAAAATTCTAACCCAGCGAGGTGTCAATGGATTAATTCCAATTCCATTGAAATACCTAAGTTTAAAGTTTCGTAAACTTACACAGAGAAAATATTCGATATATTTTACGATATATATTAAAATTAAAATATTTGTTAGTTAAAATATATTCCATACATTTCCGTCCCGAAAAGATGAATTCACATCCCTAATCCGGGCAACATATTGCACCGACACAGCCACTCATAACATATTATATTGTCTTCACGGAATATATTTTTATTATTTATATTATCGACATTAACATTACCCTGATAAGCGATTTTATCTCAATCTTGCATCTAGTCAAAAGCAAGGATGGCGAGTCGGCCATTTTGTATCTATAAGTATGAAATTATTGGGTATGTATAGGTATTTTAGCGTACAATGGAGAGTAACTTAGACATCCCAAAAATAAGTTGCTCTAGCTCGATGTAAAATAAACTAATAGGTCACCTTTATTAAAAAGGCTGACAGCCTGGTTGGTCGGCTGTCAGCCTTTTTAATAAAGGTGACCTATTAGTTTATTTTACATCGAGCTAGAGCAACTTATTTTTGGGATGTCTAAGTTACTCTCCATTTGCCCTAGGAAAATGAAAAATGATGACCTATTAGGTGCTTTGCTCTCAAAGTAAAAAAATATTTAATCAATTTAATCAAAAGGATCACTTTGAATCATTTTGATCAAAACAAGTTTTTCTACCAAAAAATTGTTTAAGTTCAAAAGCTCTCAAATATTATTTCAAGAAGAATATAACTAAAATCTTTAGAGCTGATTTCACCATGCTTTGTTAGTTACTAATCAAAGATTAACAGGCCGTTTAATCTAACCTTAGCTGTCAAACGCGTACATTTTGACATATTTAACGGCGCTTTAATCCTTTGTTAATCTAACAGAGCAGGTGAAATCTGCTCTTAGCTCTACAATAAATCAAAAATACATAAATACGTGCGATAAACATAACCCACGCTGGTCTTCAGCACTCGAGTAAAAAGATCTGTCATTTTACCCACGTCATTTTTATACCATCATCAATTTATGACTAATTAAGTAGGAAAGCCTCATCGCGAAATACCTCACATCATAAATGCCATACAAAGTATGCAACTTTTAATATGACAGCAAAGATTATTCTGAGAAACGAAATAATTCCTTACTTGGGACCTTAAAAATTCTAATAAAATGTCGCCATATCCCCATAAAGTAAATGAATGAGATGAATTATGGAGGTGCGGAGTTTCGCGGAAGAAGAAACATTGTCGCCGATGTCGCAAAGATGACATCACATTTTAAAAATGATATAAAAATAGCATAACTTAATTTATTATCTGTCTCCGATCTTTATTACCGAGTTTAAAAAAAATATGAAAGCCATGCTAGTGCCAACGGTGAAGGAAAACATCGTAAGAAAACCATTTAGTATTCCAAGAGTATATCAGTGCATATTTGGAAATTTTATCTACCTAGATCAGTGCAGACTGATCTGGATAAAATTTGGCACAGAAGCAGATTATTGGTTACTATTCGTTTAGCCATAAAAACATGGCACTAAACAGATACTTTTGCATTTAAACATTGTGGATTGAAGAGCTTGACTACGCTTCAAGCTACCTATCCTATCCAATCCTTAAGCCACGTTCTGCACAGTGGCGTAGCTATCGTAGGGCCAGGTGGTGCAGTGCACCAGGGCCCGGAGCTCAGGGGGCCCTCTAACCTAAGCTTTGAAAAGAGAGGGTCAGCCAGCTCCCGAAGCTATAAAACCTTGACCCTGCGCACATTTTTTTTAATTGATTTATTTTGAAGGCCAATATAAGTTTAAGCTATGTGGAAAGAGGGGGTGAGGGCCCGATTCTTTCTCCATGCACCGGGGCCCTTGTCCACCTAGCTACACCACTGGTTCTGCACTGTCACCGCTTGGATAGGCGACCGCTATAGGCTTTTTCATCAATGCCTTAAGGGTACTCTACTTCACTAAACTAGTAGTTCGCCCCGAACTGAGATCTCGTGATGCGACCCGATGAACGCACCAAACTTTGAGTACGTAGTAGTCAGAGGCAAGTCCAAAGATAATGTTTGGACTTGCCTCTGACTACTACGTACTCAAAGTTTGGTGAGTTTACCGCCTACTAACTTGGTATGGTTACCAAGTTTCAACTCTATTGGCCTACTTGGTATGGTTACCAAGTTTCAACTCTATTGGCCTACTTGGTATGGTTACCAAGTTTCAACTCTATTGGCCTATTTATTGAAGAGTTCCGTTGAACAGACCTTGGCTCCATCATCAGACCTGGTCGCCGTCACTGAACTGAGTATCTCCTTAATTTATTTCAAGAAAAAAAAATAAGAAAAAGCAAAAGAACTGGCCGACCAGTAGAAAAACCTTGATGCCAACGAAACTCTTAGAGAAGCTCTTGGATCGCTGGTTATCTTAATTTAACTTTTATTATTTTATCTCAAAAACCGGGCGTCCCAAAAAAAAAGTAAAAATTGTTTTGGGATGTCCAAACAAAGCCCTTTCATATGACATGTAACTTGATTTTTTTATGTAACTTTTTTTATTTTTTCCCCCTCAAAAAACCCCATATCTCAAAAACCCTTCATCCGATTTTACTCATATACTTACCAGTAAATTTCTCAAGTACAAGCTATCGACATATCAAATTTCATGCAGATCGGATCAACGGTTCTAAAGTTATCGCCAGACAAACATACATACATACATACATACATACATACATAAAATGCCAAATCGCCCAAGTTGAAACTAGAATCTTCGTTCGCTTCGCTCACTCGATCAATAAATAGATACTTAGGTAAATTGTTACATAACGACAATATTCCCAAAACTAATTAGCAAACACACTAAAACTACCCAAATCCCCATTTCAAACAATAACTATTAACATATCCCGGACAATCCAAACAATTCCCAAATTAATTTAAAGTCACGGGACAGCCGGGACACCCGGTATAAATATTAATACTTCGAACCGATGTGGCACGGAGGCAGGGCCTGATTAAAGGGGCAAATGGTAGGCCAGGGTCTACACAGATTCAAAAACAGGGGCTGAAAACCGTCTAAACAATTCCTGCATTTTTCAACATTTTTGAAGATAGAATAACTTTAAAATAACATAACTTTAAGAAGTACACATAACTTTAAGACGTTTCAAACTGATCCTTGTGATTCTGATTCTACTAGGTTATATTCCTTAAGTCACTGACAACCGTCAAAGAATGTGACTCGCAGCATTTTTTTTTGAAGATATAAAATCACTATGAATGAAGCGAAAGAGGTATGTAAGGATCATAGCAAGTGGAAATCCGTGGTCTCTGCCTACCCCTATGGGAAACAGGCGTGATTTTATGTATGTATGTACTATGTAAAATCACTGAATTAAGTTTTCGTGAATTAAGTGAAAATTCGCAATGTTATGTTATGCTGACCCCGTGTTTATGTGACAAGTAAAAATCTATTCATTTCATAGTATGCACATACTTTCTACTAGGTTATTCTACATTCTTCAGGGGTTCTACCCCCCTTAGGTTCCCTTCCATGTCCCTGCCTTCGTCCGAACCCGTATCATATCTCCGGTGATGAATAAGTAATATAACGGTTATGTTATTAAGGCGAAGTGAAAATTATCAATTTCAGGAACGGGTCTCGTCTCGGGACGACCCTTGACTTCGGGTCTGTTTGATTTGGCAGGGCTGTGCTGTGTGCTTCTGCGAGTGGTTTAATGGTAGGGTTTACATTTCTCCAGATCTGTTGAAGAACGCCCGAAAACTACTAAATTTTTCGTTTTCCAGTTAACAAGTGATTTTACATCTGATTTGATTTGATCAGGCTTTCAGAAACCGGCCGTAAGCATGTCAAAGGCAGATAAAAGCGAGAGATGCATTTGACGTTACTTGAAGTTACTTTATTATACTATATAATATTATATGCAAGGTGTTTCAATACTTGTGCTTAAAACTTCAGGTGGCTAAAGTACCCATCAATATGGATGTTTTTTTCTATGGAACCAACACTGCAAACGCGAAAAAAAACAGCTGTTTCATACAAAAGTTCAACACATACCTGGCTAAAATGTATGAAACAGCTGTTTTTTTTCGCGTTCACAGTGTTGGTTCCATAAAAAAAGTTATTCATATTGATGGGTACTTTAGCCCCCTGAAGTTTTAAACACAAGTATTGGAACACCTTGTATATACACACGGATCAAGTTACACAAAGCCAAAGAAAACCAGCGCTGTATAGGCTTGAGCTCATACAGCAAATGCTGAGTGGTGGCCTTTTTTGTCATCAAACAAATTGTAACAGCTCTTTTGTAAATTCAGATATTTAGGAGAAAAAAAATAAGATTTTTCTATTCTATTCTAAAAATGACGCTTACTAGGTACAAAGACATAAAAGCAAGCAGTGCCTGATGTAAATATAGTCTGTTACGTATACGTGTGTACTATATTGGACACAGACAGTTTGCGGGTGTATCGTCGCTGCTAGAATATTAACAGATTTCCTTACGATGTTTTTCGTCATCATCGTGTAATCCGTTAAATTAATTTTTTTTCGTCCTTTTTAAGTACCTAGTCAAATTCTTCAAAAACTTGAAGTTGACACGGTGTGTTCCTTGCAGCTCAAAGTGTTCAAAATTTAAATTAAAGTATTTATTTAATATACCTACTAGTTTAATATACCTAACTAGTTTCTCTAATATTATCAATTTTTGTAAACCTTTAAAGGTCTCCCGCGATACAGGCTTAGTCCTAGTGCGGGGTCCATTGCATATTTTGATCCTTGTAAAAATGAAGTCTCGAATAAATATTTTTTGTATTATATGTCCCTATACAGCGGTCTACGTGGACGATGTCACTAGCAACCGCTGGTATCAAATAAACGTAGGTAGGAGAACTTGTATTAGCCTTATCAAAAGCGACAACCCTATTCTCACCCTTTTCCCGTCATCCACACACGACATAAAAGCAATTCTGCAAATTATTATTGACATTTTAATAGAGAGTATGTCGTGGTGACCACTTTACTGTAGTTTGTGTGTGCATACGGGACTAAGGAACAACGTGATGGGACTTAAGCAAATATTATGGGACTTATGGTGCAAATAAGGGGTTAAGTAACCTTTAGTGCCTTGAGATTGGTCTGGAGAGATTCGGGAAGTTAGTTTAGTTTAGACAGTTTGGAAGTGAATTATGCAAATAAACAGCGGTTACTGAAGATGTTATTTGTGTAGACATAATTTGATATCTTTTATGTATGTAATAGAACGTTTAGGTAGGTAGATAGATAAATAACATTTTATAATACTCAAGAAGACTTACCTTATTTATTAGTTTCAAAGTGATAAATAGTATGGATGGATGGATGGATGGATGTTTGTTACTCTTTCACGTAAAAATGATTCTGTCAAAATACATTTTAAAGACGCCATATTGAAACTACCTAACGGCCGGTTTCTGAAAGCTCCATCAAAACTAATCGGATGTCAAGTCACTCGCCATTTCAGCTATTACATCGAATTAGATAGAGATAGCAAAAGACTTGACATGCGATTAGTTTTGATCGGGCTTTCAGAAAGCGGCCGTTGAACCAGTATTTTTTTCTTATTCTGTCAAAATAAATTTTATAGTCCTCGTTATAGCCCTTCTTATAGCTACTTTTTTAGAGTTTTGCAAAATAAAATAACAAAAAGTTTTATGATATTCCACGAATTTATGTAACCCGGTCTATAAATACGTCTAAATGCGGTTATTTATCCGGAAGTATGTACACAATAACCCTTTATCCGACCGCAAACACGCTCCCAATTAGCCGAGCTCGTTCTCTTATTAGATCCGAGTCCCGGGCAAAGACTACAGTGAACCTGATAGAGTAGGCTCCCATCATCGAATTATACCACGACAGAAATCCAGACATAATCAACTAAAAAAAAAGTGGAGAAAATAAGTCCAGTAAATATAAATATCAATATAAATATTGGTGGACTTTCTACAGAGCACTATCTAGCCCCAATTAGTTTTAACTTATAGTTTTGATTTTTGATGTGGTTTTAGATGGTAATCGAAACGTTGAAACATTATTCTCTTCTGCACCCAAAGTCTGTTTTTTCGTTATTCGTTTTTTTTATACAATGCAACAAGTGGTAACCATCACTTAAGCATTGCCTTGTAAGTCACGCACGATATGAACATTTCCTACAATGCACTGCTCTGCGTCCATCAACTTGAGACATACAGATGTTAAGCCTCATGTATATGACAGTAACACCGGCAACCACACTCTTCAAACCGAAACACAGCAACGCTGCTTGGCGGCTGAAAAAGGCGTGGTGGTTGTACTTCCCCGGACGAGCCCTTCACAAAGAGCTCTACTACTCTTAAATTTCTGTATCATCAGGCCGTTTTTGTATGGAGACTCAATAAACGCCTCTACCGGGCGAGTTGAGAACTCACGTGTCTCCATCAGGTCACATGATTATACATGGTGTCATTGCATAATAATTGCTGTGTTTATTCCTCATTTTCATGATATTCTGTAAGGTATAAATATCACCACTGGAGCTTGTAGTACACACAGCATCTCATCCCGGTAATTCCTCAGACGGTAATGAATTTCGCCTCGAGACATCTCCTGTTGGCATTACGTAATGTTGCATCTGTCAACCCTTTCTTGTAGGGTGGACTTCCTTTAACATTGCTACTATACTCTATGGGGTAGACAGAAATATTAGTTGGACAAAAGAGCTTTGAATGTTTAAAAAAAACTTGCAATCTTGAGACTATAATTATTTTTGCAAGGTTATTTGGGCAACTGATGCATGTATATTCCATTCACAATTGTTTTGTAGCTAGAGTAGTAGACCTCTGAAAACTTTTACTTAAAACACAGCCTTGCCTTACTTGACAGCCTTCGCAGCTCAGTTGGTAGCTCTGCCTTCTGCGCCGTAGGCCGTGGGTTCGATCCCCACCGAGAACAAACATTTGTGTGATGAAAATAGAGCTTTGTTCTCTGGCTGGGTGTTATTATAAGTATATTATATATTATAAGTATGTATTTTATTTACAAAAAAAACCATATATGTATTATATCAGCTATCCGGTTCCCATATTACAAGCTTTGGCTTAGTTTGTGGCTAGATAGCACCAATATTTATGATTTATATTTATTTATAATAGAGTAGATAGAGTTAGAGTTGTGAAAGTAAATAAAATTATCCAAAAGTTGCGTCATACTGAGAGACAATGGAGCAATGTAGTTTTCATAAGTTTTTGGAAAAATAACTAAGCCTTGATAAATAATAAGAAATCTCAATCCCTCTACGACATGTAAGCTAGCTCTATGCCAAAATTCTTCTCGACTGGTTCAATGATTTAGCTGCGAAAATGTAACATACCTACATACAAACTCTTTCGCTACTATAGATTGATGTGAACCGTTAGCCGCGAAAATATCAAGGTTTATGCAATAATTTCATGTAGATTCATTCCTTTTGAGTGTACCTAATATCTCAAGAGCTAATAATCACACATATTGTTATGATTACACTGTAATACCACTTACCTACTGCAGAACTGATACGTAAACTGCCAATAACATCCTCATATCAGGAAAAATGTTAAGGCGAGGATTCCCGACCCAGTTTTAGGTATTTGATGTCATAGAGAATTGTATTTTTTAAACTCTCGCGATCATAACACATATTGAAGTATTTACACGGGTAAACGTGATAAATACCCGTGTAATACTTCAATATGTCATAGAGAATTGTTTTAAGAAAATAGGATTTTGTTATAAAACGTTAAACATCCAAAAAAGGCCTCGTTATTCACGCTACATGGTAACCAACAATTGAGCGTTTCCATTTTGTTTCCAAAAAAAGGATAATTGGATTTTTTTTCGATCTAGTGTGTAAATCAGATAATTATACCTAATCTCTTCGTCATGCTATATTATTGAAAATATATAGTTCTTTATAGTAAAAAAACATGTAAAAAATAGGATCATCTTAATGCGTTGTTTTAGAACTAGGTATGGAATTGCCCGGCTTTAAAACCTTACAAGCACTCAATTCAGCTTCTCAGTGGCACAGATAACCAAATACTCAGTGGTTAATTTATGTGATCAGGCACTTACCTACTTCAGGCGAAGACAAGAGCTAATGTGACTCTCGCTCGCACGTTTCGACATGTTGAAAGATATAAAATCACAAAATGAGTTTAGAGATTTTATATCTTTCAACACGTCGAAACGTGCGAGCGAGAGTCACATTAGCTCTTGTATTCGCCATAATAGACACTTGGGTTCCGGTTTCAATTTAAAAGTATTTTGGACCCTTGAATTTGAATATAGTCGTTATTTTGTCGATATTTGATTAAATCGTCCGAATAATAGGTCTAATAGATGGTCACTGCAGTTAGACTGTATAAATGATTAACTTCATCAGTGTATATTGTGCTATCGCATAGAGTGTTTATCCAAAATAATATAAAAACATCTTTTAGCAGGTCTTTCTTAGCGGTCCATGGTGTTTACTCTTGTATCAATGGGGATAATTAAGCTTCGGAGTACCATACCAATTTTATTATACTATTTAAGAGATCTCGTTATCTATGCCTTCACAGCCTTCACAGCTCAGTTGGTAGTAGCTCTGCCTTCTGCGCCGTAGGCCGTGGGTTCGATCCCCACCGAGAACAAATATTTGTGTGATGAACATAGATGTTTGTTCTCTGTCTGGGTGTTATTATATAATATATGTACCTATGTATTTACAAAAAAAGTATATATGTATTATATCAGCTATCTGGTTCCTATATTACAAGCTTTGGCTTGGTTTGGGGCTAGATAGTGATGTGTGGAAAGTCCACCAATATTTAATATTATATTTATGATACGAAGGTTATTTGACCGTGAAGTTGCGGTTTTAGCGAGAGAGCAAACAGAAATACTCTTTTGAAGTAGCATAAGTTTTCCTGAAGTATCGTCGTCGACTCCTAATTTGAATGCAAATCACACTTGCTAGCAGAATTTGCATCCAGCGCAAGCGATTAGTTGCCGAATCTCGCCAAAATGATTTACGCCGACAAGAGCCCTCGGGCCCAGACGAGACATTTAATTACCCAGTAATTTATCGCCCCATTCATCCGACCACTTTAGCCCCAACATTAAAAACTTAAAAAACCAAATCTATCCCCTTGATTACAAGCTGTCACGTCGTAGGATTTTTTCTAAGCCCTCCATTCTAATTAGTCACGTTGGTTTCGTAGAAGCGAGTCTTGAACATCCATTTTCTTAAGCGCGCTCTGTAATTGGCCCCCACCTCGAATGTTGCCAGCCGCAAAATTTATTGCTTAATTACCTCAAGAAAACTCGTCGTACGGCCATCCGCCGACAGATGTTTTTTACGCGCGGAAAAACAAAAACGGCTTAAGAATGACATTAATTAATTCTTAATGAAATTCATCTTCACCCCAGCTTGTTTTAAATTAAACGCTCGATTTATTGCTTGTACAATTTGTCGGTCGCACCCCGAATAATTACACGAAAGTCGTTTGTTATTACATTTATTGGTGACAAGTTGCGCGGACACCTTGTTAAATTGACAAATGACGTCTATTAATAAATACTACAGGCAATATTAAAACTAGCCAGAATGACCAGTGTAAGAGTAAAGTTAGCAACACGGTTAGTATTTCCTTTGGTAGTGATCTTCAACGGCCGTTTGAAACAGAGGATTAGGAACGTCGTATCTGAGATAGCTTTCTTCAGGTCTCACGTTATCCTGGTAAGATTTCTGCGGAATGTTGTAACTGTCACTGCTATCATGGTACTGATGGCTGTTGATCAAATTCCTATTCAAATTCCTGTTCGGGTTAGCAACAGGATTCCTTGTCTTATCTTCCTTTTGAGGTAGGATTGGCGTCGGAGTGACTTTGTCTTCGATTTTTTTTTCTTTAGCTGCGGTTCCGGCTGGAATAAGATCTCTATAGTTTCTCTCTTCCTTCCTCAGCGGAGAATATGGGTATCTGTTTCTAAATCTGTAGTCGTAGCGGCCATTTCTGGCGTAGACATCATCTGGCCTATATGGGTCAATAGAGTACCGGTACCTCAAGTCTACGCTCGGTGGAGTTCGCACAACTTCAGGGAGGTGGGCGTAGTAAATTATTCTCTTTGGCTTCCTAGGGATATAGTTGTCGTATGGCTCATCGTATCGGTCAACTCTAGGGCCGTTCACCGGCTCCATAATGGGAAAATACCGCCTTCGGTCGTAGGTGTCATAGTAAGGATCGCGTCGGTACATGTCATCAGATATAGGGTAAAACCGTTCGTCATATAAAGGACGACGGTTGTCTTCAGGGTAGAAAACAGCCTGTCTCGGATATACCGGCTTGTACTTCGACCTTTCATCCTCAGGTCGAACGAATTCGGTTCGAATTTCATCGGTTCGGGTCGCTCTTTGTATGGACTCCTTGTCGTTGCGTGATTCGGAAGCTTCTAGGCCTTTGTTTTGGGTGACGAAGTTCACTCGCGGCATTCGAGAGTTGATGAGATCTCCTGAAGGCTGCGGGGGGGTGAGGATGTCACCTGATTGAGAGTCTTGACCAGGGAACGGTAGTTTAATCCAGTTTTCGTTCGACGCCCGTGCTCCCCTACCGGTTGGTTTGTCTGTTACTCGTTCCGTAGTTTGGTACAACGGTAAGGCTTCTTTGACATCGTTTGTGAGGGATATCTTGGTGGTAGGGTCGTCTTCAGGGGGTAAGGGGCCGGGAATCCATGGAGCTGAGTTCACTTGCTGCCTGTTCGAGTGGACGTTGTAGAACTTTTCTTCTTCGATAACTCCTCGGCGATCTCGAACTGGATCCGAATCGAAGTTGATCTGCTGAAATTGAATAAGAATTTATTTATCCACTATATCAAATGACTATTTCCCAGAACAGATAATTTGAACCAGAAGAGTAACGGCGAGTAGCGGAGAGAGATGTGGCAAAGTAAGGTGAGGCGGTTCACTGCCCTGACCTTACTCCCAAAAGTTCCATGGCACAGAAGGAGATCATGCCAGTACTGTTTTTTTCCATTAGGTACATAAAAATTGAATCTGTATTGAAAACATACAGCAATACTATTCAGGAAAGTACTATTTCCCCTTGGAATTTACCAAAGACGTTACTAAAAACTAAATTAGAAAAACAAAACTCGAACTTGGGGTCTGTCATTTACTGATGATTACTGACATTCAAGAGTCCTCAAGTAGGCACTTGTTAAGTAGGCTTGTAGTAGTACAATAAATAAATAATAAATATTGGTGGGCATTCCACACAGCACTATCACGGCTCAAACTAAGCCAAAGCTTGTAATATGGGAACCAGATAGCTGATATACTACATACTTTTTTTTTGTAAATACATAGGTACTTAGAATATTATATAACACCCAGACAGAGAACAAACATCTATGTTCACCACACAAATGTTTTTTCTCGGTGGGGATCGAACCCACGGCCTGAGACACAGAAGGCAGAGCTACTACCAACTGAGCTGTGAAGGCTGTCAAGAAGCTACTATATAAATATGGATAGTTCTCACCTCAGTATGTTCTTCAAAGTCGCGGCGCAGATCCAGGCAGAGCACGGCGTGGATGGCAGACAACCACAGAATAGCGATGTAACTCTTCATGTTGAGGTATTTCTCAAATACTGAAAAAAAAATAAAAAAAATTATATGTATATGTAAAATTTAAAAAAAAAAACTTATGATTGGCAATCATGCGTGTACTTGTCGCAACTTTATTTTTGTACAGCTGCATGTCTATTATTGCTAATAAATTATTCATATCCCACACCTAATAGGTAGTCCTATGATGTACCCATAACTTAGTTCAAATATAAAAATAAAATGCAGGTTCTTATTTTTTTTATTATAGTCCTTACAATTGGACACATCATAGTTTCATCTATCAACATTAGATACCAAATAAAAGAATAGATACATCTAGTACCCAGAGCTCTAACAAATCTCCACAATTAAAAACATTGCAGCGCACAATACGATTAAAAACAAACTATTCTTTACCAAAATCATTAAAATTTGTTCATTAGCGAGCACTGACCGCTACAGGAAGTGATGAAATCAGCGGAAGCTGGGAGCTGAACCGTGAATATACCAAATGACAACCTCGGTGTTGCTTTTACCGAATTGGACATAATTACTATAGGTAATATTACTATAATATTGCATCAAATATAGGTAATTCTACATTGCAAACATGTTGTCGATTCTGTTGTAACGGGTAACTTACTTAAATTGTGTCTAATACGATATTATTTTGTTAAAACTAAAGTTTAAAATGGTTGGTACGTACGTAGGTAACGTACGGTCCGTAACAAAAGTAGAGAGTATTTCTAAGTTTTAAAGTTTAATTTGAAAAGCCACATTAGTGCTATTTGCAAAACGAGACGCTGCAAATTGTTTAGTTAATCCAGAGAAGGTGAGCAATAGTGACAGTGGCGTAGCCATCGTAGGGCCAGGTGGCGCAGTGCACCAGGGCCCCGGAGCTCAGGGGGCCTCTAATCTAAGCTTTGAAAAGAGAGGGTCAGCCAGCTACCATTGCTAGAAAACCTTGAGCCTGCTCACATTTTTTGAATGATTTATTTTAAAGGTCAATTTAAGTTCAAGCTATGTGGGAAGAGGGGCTTAGAGCCCGATTCCGTCTCTATGCACAGGGGACCTTGTCCACCTAGCTACGCCACTGAATAGTGGACATTGAACAACTGAAATTGTAAATCTGCTTTTGTCGCTGACTAAAAAGTAGGTTCCTGCCGATTTCCCAGGATGAACAAAGCACCGCAGAGTACCTACCGCATTTAATATTGTGCCTATAAAAGCCGGTACCGGCAAAAGGTTAAGCTGATTCCCACTGATTTTCGATCCTTAACATTTCATTGAAATAAATGAATGAATATGCAAATTATTCAAAACAAATCTGGCAACAAAAGCCATTTCAAAATACAAGGTAATGACAAAAGTTACAGGATCCCACGGGTCAGCGCCAGTTAGATAAGCAACGATATGCGCGGTTACGATTTCGATGGGTGACTGCAAGCGGCATTTACATATTATTCCGTGAAGCTTTGAATAGCACGTTAAGCCCTATGGTAGAAAAGCTTTAGGGCAGTCAAAAAGTCATTGGTTACTGCAGGGCTCATGCACTTTTCTGGGACCTGCTTTTTAGCGTTATGCGAGAGGGGCACCGAAATGTTCTTTTTAAGAGTCGTCGGAGCCCCTTGACAGGCATTGAGGCTGGCCACCGGGGTGGTTTTAGTGAGTCGACGAGTCCGTCAGCCTCACACTACCCTATCGCATCCCTCGGTGCGGTAGGGTGACTGTGTGCAGACTTCCTCCCCGTTAAAAAAAAAGGGCTTATGCATTGCTGTGCCGTGTACCTGAAGTCTTAGTTTTGTTTGTCCTCTTTTTTTTACGTTTTCTGTATCGTTAGGCCGGATTGTGTATGAAGACTCGATAAGCGCTCTATACGACATCCAGACTCGCGACACGGAATACAAAATACAAAAACTAAAAAAAAACTCGGACTGGAGGTACAGAGGACCTAGTTCGACGATATTCCCTAAGCGTCGCGTCGGTCATAGAGGCACTTCAAGAATAGAAAATATTATTTACTAGCTGGTGCCCGCGACTTCATCTACGCAGGATTAGTCTTCATAATATCTTTATAAATTGTATGTGTTATTCTGATATATAAGCTATATTATTGTAAAGTTTCATTAAAATCCATTCATTAGTTTATACGTGAAAGAGTAAACATCCATCCATACTTACAAACTTTCGCGTTTATAGTATTAGTAGGATATTAGGCAAATAAATAAAAAAATATATATTGGTGGACATTCCACACGCACTATCTCGCCCCAAACTAAGCCAAAGCTTGTGATATGGGAACCAGATAGCTGATATACTACTTATATACTTTTTTTTGGAAATACATACAATATTATATAACAAACAGACCGAGAACAAACATCTATGTTCATCACACAAATGTTTGTTCTCGGTGGGGATCGAACCCACGGCCTACGGCGCAGAAGACAGAGCTACTACCAACTGAGCTGTGAAGGCTGTCCCTGAAATAGCCCTGAAGGCTACCATGAAGTCTTCAATTCTTTGAATAGCTGCCTTTTATGCCAACGCCAAACAGTCCATTTATTTACATTGTTTTAACAATTCAAAACTGAAACGCTTCAAGACTATGATCCCACGTTATCATTTCAATACACATTCAAATACCTAAGTACCTTACCTACCCAAAAGAACTAAAGAAATCAAGCTATCCAAATCAACAATGGCACAATAGACTAGAATGTCCCATGGGTTTGGCGATGGTTCGTTCCGCTCCATATAAAATTATCTATTTACTATAAATCACCGTTATTTACTATTGTTGTTACTGAAAGCATGTGATAGGCGAATGACCTAGTTATACGATCACGTGCAATCGGGTGCAATCAATGGATAAGGTGGACCGAAGTGAATACTACCTATGAAAAACGTAACCACAGTATTAGGTTAGCTAGCACTTATAATTACGCAAAATAATTATGAGTAAAACAGAACCAGCCTCAAGATTTGACAGCCTCATGACAAGGACCCCGTTGCATAGAGAAAGAATCGGGCCCTCAACCCCTCTTTCCACATAGCTTGAACTTATATTGGCCTATAAAATAAATTATGAAAAAAAAATTGTGAGCAGGCAAGGTTTTCTAGCTTCGGGAGCTGCCTGACCCTCTCTTTTCAAAGCTTAGGTTAGAGGGTCCCCTGAGCTCCGGGGCCCTGGTGCACTGCACCACCTGGCCCTACGATAGCTACGCCACTGCTTTGATCCCCCACCGTAGATATCCCCTCAGATATCTTATCTCTGAGAGGGTACCTCTATATAAGAGGGTAGTCAGAGTACGTTAAAACATGACATTTGACAGAAACCCATTTTGCAGTAGTTGGTATTCCATACATGACAGGCTGCCCCACATGGTTCTTTCACGATGTTTTATTGAGAACATTAATTTTATGAATAGAAGATTCATTGGTGCATGACTGGATTCTAACCCACAAACTTACGATCAGAAGGATCAGCTTGGTCAACTAATACTTATTCTTAAACGCACTTCTTTTCAAGAAAGACTATGTGAAGGGCTCGATTATGCTGTGTTGTAGACCTTGTCTACGAAGAAAATATCTAGGTACCTAAAAATCGCTCTACGTTCGTAGAGGCTCTACAACATTTTCTCTACGATACCTATGTGGAAACGAATCTTACGGCCGGTTTCTAAAAGCTCGATCAAAACTTATCGGACGTCAAGTCACTTGCTGTCTCTATCCAATTCGATGTAATAGCTGAAATGGCGAGTGATTTGACATCGGATTACGTTTCATCGAGCTTTCAGAAACCGGGGCCGCTAATGTAGTATCAAAGAGATGGTTAACACCACGTAGGTACAATATGAATAATACTTTCAGTGTAATAATAAAAACAGTCTTCTAATAAATTAAAAAGAATCTGTCTTTATTATCAGATATTTTTGACATCTTAAAAGTTAAAAACAAATAAAATACATAATGACAAAGGCAAAAATTTAGAGATATGAATATTATTATGCAGGCTGAACTGAACTTCGAACTACTTGTAGCCATCCTGGGAAATTGGATTTGCGTGCTTTAATCCAATTTCCCCGGTCCAAGCTATTTTAAAGCTCGACTATAAAATAGCTTGGACCGGCCGTTATTTCCGCGTCGTCGCCGTTTCAAGCCAGGAAATACCACTAGCGATTAAAAATGTTGACCAATAACCATGATTACCTGAACACCTAAGTTTAATAGAGCACGCAACTCCATGAATGCTAAATAATACACAAAATAGTTAAAAAAAGAAGTAACCATGATTATTAAGTATTTTTTATAACTTCCAAAGTTTTTTAAGTATGTTAGAAAGTTATTCAGCGGTAAGAAGGTTCTTAAGCGAATTATTTTACTTAGTCTGGTGTTAAAGAAATCGACAACACTATCGAATTATACACGAGCCTGCTAAAACTCTGATAGTTACTGGATTTTGATTTGCAAAGACGAAACGGAGTAACTACTAAAAGCACAGAATACATCTAGATGACTAAGAGCTGATTTCACCATGCTCTGATAGATTTACAAAGGCATAAAGGCCCGTTAGATATGTCAAAATGTACGCGTTTGACATCTAAGGTTAGATTTAACGGTGAAATCAGCTCTAAGCTCGAATCCTTTAATAATATTAAAAGTGCGAAAGATTGTGCATTTGTATTTGTTACCACTCATCTCCGAAACGTCTGAACGGATTTATATAAAACTTCGAATATACATAGTTCGTATCCTAAAACAATACATGCTACTTTTTATCTAGGTAAAAACCACGGCGTAGGTATGCTTATTAAAAATAAACATACAGGCAACTTTTTAACCGAGCACCACGGCGTATTAATAATAAATCTTACCTTCTCATAATCCTGTCCGCGATGACCAGCAGCCCCGGTGTTCCAGACAGCAATGGTCAGTAGTTGTGGTAAATCCCATCAGTCGTCACGCCGACCGAGCTTATTGTCTGTCCATACAATCGAGGGACAATCGGTGCGCGTGTCCATTCGCTGATTCTAATCGAAACCACATTTTATAATTTTGTCATTAACATAATCTCGCTTTATTTTTTACGAGTGAAAATGTCTAAGTCATGTCCCATTCGGGAAGTTAATGGGGGAATGTCGGGCTCTCTACATACCGACCTCATACTAACGATGTTCCTCAAACAACGATGTTCCTGCATTCACATCAGTGGCAGTGCATCGTCGAACCATCTGTCACCTGACAAAAATACTAGTTATGCTATACTATTCTAAGAATGAATGAAGTACCTAAAAACTACGTTGAGATGTCACCAAATGAGACACCATTTGGTGCCGTCTTAACGTCCTAGGCCACACCTACATTACTTTTATTTTTTATACAACTAGCTGACGGAAGCAGATGGCCCACCTGATGTTAAGTGGTAACCATCACCTAAAACAAAGCATCGCCTCGCAAGTCACGCGCGATAGGAACGTGCCCTACGATGCACTGCCCTGCGTCCATCAACTTGAGGCATACAGGTGTTAAGCCTCATGTGCCTGTAATTACACCGGCAACCACTCTTCAAACCAAAACACAGCAACGCGGCTTGGCGGCAAAAGGTCCTTTACTGAATCCTTTACTTTACTTTATGTGAATTTTAAGGTTCCTTAAAATTCTCATGTAGTTTTAATTTTATCGTAGGTGGTATTTATCGTATGACAATGATGGAATGGAAACGCCCACAATAACAGTAACTGTAGTCTGCAAAATGCAGCCACCTCTAGCCAAACAAAACAGTACCCACTTACATATTATTGGGCTATAAGTGTCTAATCTATTTTTTTTTATACAACTAGCTGATGGCACAGATGGCCCACCTGATGTTAAGTGGTAACCATCACAAAGAGCTCTACTACTCTTAAAGCTCTACTACTCTTAAATCTATATAAAATCTAAGAATCAATATAATCGAATATCTATTTAATATCAGCTTCTTTAACATTTAGGTAGGTACCCGTCTAATTTTCTATGTATGGGTATAACTTGGTCTATTATCAGATGAATGCTGAAGTAACGATTTTCGCTAATAAAACAAACAAAATAATTTATGAGTATATATAAAACTTTAATACTATTATTGTTCACTTTAAAATAATCCATTTCAAAAGTAAATGCACTCTTATAGACACCACAGTGTCAAACAGAAAACAAACAAAAATGTGCTTTAATCAAATGAAAATAAGGACGTTCATTTGGAACTATTATAAATAAGGCATCGTTGTTAGCACAAGATTACGCGAAGCTATATCGAGATTGTAAGAATACTATCATCCAAGTGTGATTCAATCTTGATAATTTTAAGCTAAATTTGCACACGTTCAATCGTTTGAAAACAACAAAACAACACCAAACGTTGACAAAACCTCTTTCACACAAAATTTCTCCAACTTGAAAGTTCCATTATCAGAGAAATAAAAACACTCCTAACTTAATTATTTATTTATAATCATTACATAAACTATGCAACGTAAAAGACATTACAACAACAAACTAAAATCAGTACCCCAAGTCTGAGTTTTGTTTACTATTTTTCGTATTTCGTTTTTCGTTACTTCAGGCCTTTTTAGTATGGAGACTTGTGAGTTCTCAGCATGCCCGATAGAGGTGCATACGAATCTCCATACAAAAAAAACCTGAAGTAACGAAATACGAAAAATGGTAAACGAAACTCAGACTAGGGGTACTGATTTGAGTTTGTTGTTGTATCGTCTTTTACGTTACATAGTTTATGTAGTTAGAACGCGCTGGTTTGACATTCGCTTTACATATCCCGTCTTTCTCTCATTACATACAAAATACTAAAAGCCACCATAAACGCTACCGGACCCTAAGCCCAGGGCTTTACCTACAGTACCGGTACAGATATAGGTACTTAATTCATTTCAGAATAAGATGAGATGAAATAATTCTTTAAACTGAATTGATCACCAGTCATTATCCTTCGTGCTAAGGTCTAACATAAATCGTGACAATTGTGTAATTGCGGGCAACACTGCAAAGGCATTACAAAAAAGAATTGAAGAGGCTAAGCGTCGTGTCGAATGTTGTCTTCAAACAGGGACCTAATCACGAATTAATTTGACTTTAGTAACATAAACTTATAACCCAATATGGTTGGATATCGAGGTACGTTTAACTGACAACTGCTAATGTACCTACCGCTAGCACATTTGAACATTTTAATAGAAGTAAAATCACTGGTATCTATTTATGAAATGCAAAAAAAATAACTAATTTGTGTTTAATCTCTTTGCACACAGTTCATCAAAAATATCATTACGATCCTAACAAGTTTTCGTTTTAAAGCTTTGCTCTAAATAAGTTCAGTGATTTTTTTTGTTTTTATTATTATTATTATTGTAAGGTTTAATACTTATGCGGCTTCGCACGCGTTAAAGCGGTGAGCCGTGATTGAGCCACAAACATCCAAACATCGTAACTATCGTATTGATTTGTATATTAGTAGGGTAGGATTTTAAATACCTACGTAGGTATAAGGGATATCTTAGGCGTACATTAGGTAGGTAGGTATAGGTACCGAGCTTAGCACAATATGACAAATACCTACCTTACACGGAAAATATGGATCTATCTGTTCCTGATTTCTACAGCTTCACGACTTTGATACAGTCGATCACACCACGCGTCAAAAAACTCCTATACAAACTTTCACATCCCTTTGCAAACTTATTAAGGGTAGTTTTTAAAAACTGAAATTGCCTTTATGTTTCAAGTTTGTAGGTTCAAGGAATACAATTTTTCATACAAACCTTTTTACACCCTTAGGGGTTGAATTTCCAAAAATCACTTCTTAGTACCTATGTACTCCTCAAATTTCAAGTCTCTAGGACCAGCGGTTAAGGCTGTGCGTTGTCTATATGTCAGTCAGTCAGTCAGGACTTTGATTCTTATAGTATTAGAGATAGAGAAGAGATATTGACCAGAAACGTAATGTCGTAGGTGTCTGAAACAAAGTTTATATGATGAAATGTGCGAGAGAGGGGTACATAAGCAGTTGCCATCGCCTTAATGCCACAAGTGTCAAAATTAATAAATGATGAAGCCCTATGTGTACAGTGAATTAGTAAACAGCTAGGCTAGTGAGTTATTCCATCTGCGCCATAGCGCCCGGGCCGGCTGGCTCGTTGCCTTCGCGCTTCTTGGAGCCAGACACGATGTCATCGATCCGGAGGAGGAGGATTGCTGTTTCAACCGCTGTTTTGTATACCTGGAAAGGGAAGAAGTGACTGTGGTAAAACTACGTTTTTGTTTGCAACGTTTATGGAAAGACTATCTCGCCCCAAAGCACTATCTAGCCCCAAACTAAGCCAAAGCTTGTAATATGGGAACCAAATAGCTGATATAATACATATATATATTTTTTTTTGTAAATACATACTCATAATATATAATAAATAACAACCAGACAGAGAACAAACATCTTTGTTCATCACACAAATGTTTGTTTTCGGTGAGGATCGAACCCACGGCCTACGGCGCAGAAGGCAGAGCAACTACCAATCGAGCTGTGAAGTCTGTCATACTGACTGTTATCAGTATGTATTTCCGTTGTGTCTGTTTAGGTCCTGCTAGGTTTGCAACTCGCGCCTTATTTTATTTATGGCTCTAAAGCTCTCGGTCTGCATTACAAATTTTCAGAATATTGATGGCTTCTCAATACCTTGGCCATGTCGCCCCAGAACTTGCTCTTTAAACTTTTATTTTATACAACTTGGTGATGTAATACACCGTTTACACTAAGCACATGTCCGTGGAAATGTGCAGAGACATCGGCAGGGACTTGGGCAATGCGAGAATGTAAACAGGCCACTTCCATGTTTGCTCGCATAGACGTTCGCGTTGCCCGCGCTTACTAAATGTCCGGGCTAAATGTGAACACACATTGCCGGCTGCCACGGACATATAGCCGGCCACATTTCCGTCCACGAGAATAGCAACGCAAATGTCTAAATGTAAACGCAGTATTACAAGCTTATGGCTCACCAGATGTTAAGTGGTAACCATCACCTATAACAAAAAATTGCTTCGTAAGTCATGCACTGCTTAACATATGTATGCATCTAGTTTATGCACGCAGGGTGCATAAACTAGAGGCATACAGATGTTAAGCCTTTAATTACACCGGCAACCACACTCTTCAAGCCGAAACACGGCGCCAGAAAAAGGCATGGTTGTAGTACTTCCCTTCACAAAGAGCTCTACTACTCTTTAAGTAGTTTCGAAATGAAATGAAATGAAAATGAAATTTTATTGAGTACTATAACAATTGTTCGCTGTTAAAATAACATTTAAATGTAATTTATAACATACAAATATTTTTATTGAAGCCTTAGATCTCTAAACTAGACTTTGACAGTCATACAGTGTACGATAGACATATGCGCTCCCCCCTAAATTAATGCACGTAAATTATTATATATTTTACATTTACAATTTATTAAAAAATTACTATAAAAGCGCTCCAAAACAGAAAAAGACAAACCAAGAAAGAATAATAATGAATAAACCATCATTAAAATTAATTATCGATACAGAAACTTAAAAAGATACTCATTGATTATCAAGGAAACTTTGTTTTGAATGTATGTGAGAGGGTGTGTGGATGAGTGTGAGGGTGTGTGTGTGCGTGGGTGAGTGTGTGGGTTCTCCTGATAACACCAGTCTCTTGAGAGTCTGGGTTTCACAGATGAAAACCCGTGTTGTGAGTGAGAGGGTGTGGTTTATATTAAAATTAAAAAAAAAAATATAGGTAGTAGAAAGAAACTAGTGAGACGACAACAGAGAGAGATTGCTGTACAGACCTGCAGTTTGACAGCGAGCGGCTCCCAGATGCCCTTCTTGGCCATGTCTACGATCTCGCCGGTCTCGCCGTCGATGCCGAAGCTGGAGGCGCCGGCCGCGTGTTTAGCTCGCAGCGCCGTCAGCGTGCGGATCGTATTCGCGCCGCAGTTCTGCGCCAGCGTGCGGGGAATTATCTCTGCAATGCAAACATATAACTATTTTTATTATTTACTAGCTGGTGCCCGCGACTTCGTCTGCGCGGGATTAGTATTTCGAGTAGCTTATATTAGCGTGGCGTAGTGCATATGTGTAACATTAGCGGTTTTAGCAGCGCACGCCAGAGTAGCTCGCAGTTGGTAGATTTTTTCCTACTTGTCACTTATCGTCATATTTTGGACAATTCATACAATATCTTTATAAATTGTAGCCTATGTGTTATTCTGATGTTTAAGCCATATTATTGTAAAGTTTCATTAAAATTCATTCAGTAGTTTTTAAGTGAAAGAGTAACAAACATCCATCCATCCATACTTGCAAACTTTCGCGTTTATAATATTAGTAGGATAGGATTAATCTTTGGTATAAAAAATACAAAATAGCTACATATTAATAAAATGGCACTACCACTACGGGAAAGTAACTAGAGAGTATTTATTATCAAATCAAAATTATTTTTTTTGAAATGACAATTACAAGTGCACATTGTTAGTAAAAAACTTAAGTATAGGGGTAAGTACTTAATAACTAAAACAGATTTCGTCCTCTGGGAGAGCTTCCCCACCAGGGGACACGCATAATTGTTTGCAATTTATTTAAGATGCTGTTATAAACTAAGTAATATAAAATTACCTAACGCCTGCGCGACCGCGCGGTAAGGTGTGTTATGTGCCGCGTTGGCTGTCAGAGCTTGTGACAGCGCCATCTCTACGGCGCCGCCGCCTGCGACTAGTCTGGGGTTCAGCACCTGGAATAAAATTACGAAATGAGGAACAAGGTTTCCTTATGGATTCATAGATGGCGTTGTACGGACTGGAAACAAATAAAATACCTCCAACACTGACTAAAGCTCGATCAAAACTAATCGGATGTCAAGTCACTCGCCATTTCAGCTATTACAGCGAATTAGATAGATATAGCAAGTGACTTGACATCCAATTAGTTTTGATCGGGCTTTCAGAAACCGGCCGTAAGCCTCTAAATTGTGGCAAGATAGATTTTATATTGTATTTTGAATCAATAAAAATAATACGTTTACAAGTAATGAAATACCTCGTGTGTTCATAAGTCTTGAGACACAGTAAAACTAAAATATTTTTGGAGCTAAGTTGAGTATTCATTTATTGGATATTAAAATTAAAACTACTGACATCTAGATCTGTATTTAAAAATAAATCATTCAATATGGCCGCCTTTGCATTCAATGCAGGCCTTCAAACGCGTGCGCCATTCATCTATGGCGGCACGAATCTTTTCAATGGGAATCCGTTTCGATTCTTTAATAAGGGCTCGCTTGAGAGAATCCAGGTTTGGGTGAGACTTTCTGCATGCCCTCAGCTCCAATTCCGTCCATAAAGAATAATCCAAAGGATTCAAGTCAGGGCTTGACGAGGGCCAATCTTCGCTCCGAATGAAGCCTGGCAAATTGGCCTCCAGCCAACGTTGGGTAGTCTTAGCTTTATGGGAGGAAGCAGAGTCCTGTTGGAAAACCCAGTATTTTCCAGCGAATTGCGTATCATTTAATGGTTTAACCACCGCTTCCAATATGTCGGTTTGGTAATTTTGTGCCTTCACCTTGACGCCTTGCTGGCAAAAATGAAGCGAAGTGACCCCCTCGTAGGAAACACCCCACCAAACCATCACACTTGCTGGATGATGAGTACGCTGGACATTGCGTACAGATGGCTGGACGTCCTTTGAACTTCTGGCGTAAACCTTATTGTTCTGCCGGTTAAACTTTTCTTCCACCCACCGTGAAGATCTTTTCATCGGTAAACAGGATATTTTTTGGATCGTGTCTCTTCAATAGGTTCCGACATCGTTCCAGTCGCAATTTACGAAGACGCTCGTTTAAATAATGCACTTTCCTTTAGTTTAAGATCATATTTAAGTATCCTGTTCACCGATATTCGCGAAATGTTGGTCTGCAGAGCTAATTTCTTTTGAGTCCGGCAAGGGTTGCGACGAATTCGCTCTCTGATTACTTTGATGTTGGCGGGCGTCCTTACAGACCGCGGGCGGCCACATCTTCCATGGTCTTCTAAAGAGCCGGTCTCCTTGTACCTCTTTATGGTATAATACACAAAGTTCCGACTAACTTTGTGTATTATATAATACACAAACTTTGGATTTCACTAAAAACTTGCATTGGTTTTTTTCCTGCTTGAAACAGTGAAATTACAGTCGCACGCAAATCTTTTGTTGGCGCCATTTTCACGGAGAATGAAACAAATATTCAAATAAGCGATGTGTCAACTCGGTTTACCAAATAGGTTCAAATCGGTTTGACGATTGAACGAGTCAAACCTATTCAGGAGTTTATCTAAATCGGTTTAAAAATATTTCATTATTCATTATACGTATTATTCATTTGAACAAAAAACTGTTTTTTTCTTTCACTTTTATGACTCGACGACATATTCATGAAAAACAGTACCTAAGTAAGTATGTTTAAGTACCTATCTACATATGTTTTTCTTCATTTTTAACGAGAATAATACAAGTACCAAACCATTTGATATTAATTACATCGGTCAATACTATTTTGGTGCCATTTGTTTTGTAAACTTTTATTCGATTTGGATGCAAATCGGTTTGAATCGGTTTCAAACCGATTTGCTTATTTTTTCAAACCGATTTAACCGAGTTGTGTTTATAACCGAGTTGCCCATCGCTAATTCAAATGTATATTTTTTCTGATTCAAAACATTCGAAATTTAAAATTTTAAAAGTTTAAAAAAGGTTGCATGAATTACTTTCTTTTTAAATTAATTAAATAAGTTCGTCTCAAAACTTATGAACACACGAGGTAAAACCCCCTGAAGGTTTAAATACAAGTATTGGAACACCTAGTATATCACTATTATGCCACTGTGTACGTTCACACTTTCTGTAAAATATATTATTCTCGGAAAGTGAACTCTGAGAAATAAATATCTTTAACATGAGACTTGAGACGCAGCGAGCGAGAAGTTGTTTGACGGTTGTCCCCCTCTTAACTTTACATCTCAGAGTGATATCTTTGGACGTGCTCTTGGAGAATACATTTTGTTATAGAACAGAAAGAGCAGCTCAAGATCAGGAGGTATATTTCCCGTCAGTTTTTCTTATAAAAAATGGAGAAAAAGTAGTATATTTACGAGCTTAAGATACCCAAGCCTGTATTTTATAGATCAAGGCCGACCTTCGAAGCCTTATTTAGGTTTTTATGGCGTCTCAGGCGGCTAGTACCTCATTCAAGATTATGTGTTCTTGATGTGCTGAAGACCTTACTAGAAATATCTTTGTAGTAAGTCAATAATATAGAAATGAAATGAAAATAGCCTCACACGAAAATAGACTCACAGCTTTGGAAGAAGAAAAAAAAGAAAATTTGTAAAGTTCCTAACTAGTTATTGTATAGTAACTAGAAATAGTATAGTAACTAATTATTGTATAATAACTAGAAATAGTATAGTAACTAGTTATTGTATATTAACTAGAAATAGTATAGTAACTAGTTATTGTATAGTAATTAAAAATAGTATAGTAACTAGTTATTGTATAGTAACTAGAAATAGTATAGTAACTAGTAATTGTATAGTAACTAGAAATAGTATAGTAACTAGTTATTGTATAGTAACTAGAAATAGTATAGTAACTAGTAATTGTATAGTAACTAGTAATCGTATAGTAACTAGTAATCGTAAAGTAATTAGTACCTAACTAACTAAAAAAAAATACCTTTCTGCGTCGCAAAACGGACTATGATTCAGCAATAAGTTGGTTGCAAACTTTAATCCTACTGAACGGAAGATTTCCTCTCAGATCGCTTTTTTATACAACTATCTAAACACCTGATGTTACGTGGTAACCATCACCTAAGAAAACCATAACTAAGAAAATATTGCCACGTAGGTAAGTCACGCAGATATAAACCTGTACTAGTATTCTCTTATCTGTGCTAGCGCCCACTACCGCCTTCTATGATGCCATATGGAAACAAACTTTTTTTTTTACTGTTCCGTACTTTATGCAATTTTTGTGCTGCACGATCCTTAACAAAATAGAATTATTACATCGTTATGAGAGCCTAACAACATAATATAATGACATGACACCGAAATTTCAAATTTATTTAGGTTCTTTTATCATCAGTGTGTATTAGAAATTACGATACATGACGTGGCACAACACCCACCAAATATTGGTGGACTTTCCACATAGCACTATCTAGCCCCAAACTAAGCCAAAGCTTGTAATATGGGAACCAGATATAATACATAAATACTTCTGCTGAAAATAAAATTGTTTGAAAAGAAAAGAAAACAACTTGCTCGGCGTGAACATTTGACAAACAAATGTCACCTGCATACAATTATATGTTTCCTCCAGCGTGTTTGCTAACAGAAAATGTTTCTTCTCTAAACCCCAAGCTTATGATACAGCTGTTTGCAGGTTAATTTTCATTGCAGACTTACCAAGTTCTTGGCCACATGTAGTGCATCTTGAAGATTCCTTTCGATCTCATTGAGCACGTCTTTAGAGGCGCCTCTGAGTAGGATAGTGCAGGCTTTAGGGTTCTTGCACTCGGTGACAAAGGTGAAGTACTCGTCGCCTATCTTCTTGATCTCGAACCGTCCGGCGCCGGTGCCTACATCTGCTTCTTTCAACTCCTCAGTGCGGTTGACGATGGTCGCACCGCAAGCGCGCGCTAGACGATTGTTGTCGGTTTTACGTAATCTGTAAGCGGAAGAGAGTTATGCGTACTTTTTCGCTATCTATAAGAGTCAAATCTTATATATGAAGGTCTATGCTGAAAACCAAAACAACCGGGATACTACCGATGTCATATTATAATATTAGATAGATTTGTACATACTTACATATCTATCTAATATCTTATACATGTGCATACTTACTTAGATTATAAAACTAGGATTAATTTATTTAGTAAAGGTTTTCAAATTGAACTTGAATCTTAGATAAAAAAAATATACTACTTGCTGATTGAACCAGCAGATGGCCCAGCTGATGTTAAGTGGTAACCATCACCTATAACAAAGCATTGGCTTGCAAGTCACATACGATAGGAAAGTGCCCTACAATGCAATGCCTTGCATACATCAACTTGAGGCATTATGTCAAGCATAATGTGCCTGTAATTTCACTGGCGGAACAGTATGCTGCTGAATTTGTTTAACTTTTCTATTACATGCATAATGAACTGAATATGGCCTGTTGTTGAGTTTTTTTTCTGAAAACCAGCTTGTCCATGTGTTTGATGTTCATCTAGGGCTTTTGTGATTCTTAGAGCTGATTTTACCATGCTCTGTTATATATATATATATCTATATATATAGTTACTAATCAAGGATTAACAGGCCGTTAAATTTAACCTTAGATGTGAAACGCGTACATTTTGACATATGTAACGGCCCTTTAATCTTTTGTTAATCTAACAGAGTATGGTGAAATCAGCTCCTAGCAGAATGATTTTCGTAAATATTTTTATACAGGTTTGTCATGTCCTACCTGCGAATAGCAGTGATTCCTGCTTTCAGCAGATAATGCTGAGCCAGGTCGGAGACTCCCTTCTCCGTGAACACGATGTCAGGCTTCACCGCGATGATCTCCTCGCACTGGCGCTGCACGTGCTCCTCTTCCAACTGCAGCAGCTTTGTGAAGTCCTGCAACACACAGTTTAAACTTGTATAACAGCGGGGTTTAAAACACAATCAGAGAGAACAGCACTGGTGGTCTTGTGGTAGAATAGAAAGAAAGATTTTTTTTTATTTGACACACAAACACGGTAGGTGCCGGTCATGCACCAATGAGTTTTTCTGTTCTTAAATGTATGTCTACAGTGTCAGTACTCTCAAACGGTGAAGGTTAGCGTCGTGAGGAAACCGGCAAGTCGTAGAACCTAAAAAGTTCCAAATCATTTTGTCAAGTGTTCGAAACACACCGTTCCGAAAGAACTGGCGATACGAAGAAGAAGACACATTCAATTTTCTATTGTTGCTGTCTTTCGAGTGATAGGGTTTCTGGAGAAATTTTACACACAACTTGCTATACGGTTTCTTTTCGGAAGTCAAGGGACCAGCGACGTAGACAATGAAGCTCAAATGTGGTGCCGATTCAACTAAGTGACGCGTATTAAAAATCTCATTGAACATTTTAGAAATTAAAATCAGTAACTTCTGTGCGATGCAAAAATTTGATTACAAAACCACAGGTCCTAGTTACAAGTCATAATGATTTAGATTTAATTATTTGCATGCTGTGGAGAAGGAAAGCTCGCGATCGCGAACTTTGGAAGAGCTTGGGGGAGGCCTATGCTGAAAAGCAAAACAACCAAAACTACCAAAATACTACCGTTGTCATATAACAATATTAGACTAGATTAGTTAAATAATAGTATTCGATTATATAGTAGGTATACTTAAGATTAGAAAAAAACCTTTAGTATTAAGTTGTTTAATAAAGGCTATTGAAATTGAAATTTGCATGCTGTACCTGATCTCCGAGAATCTCGACATTGGTCTGACTCTCTCCCTGCTTGTACTCGAGATTGCAGTCGAGCAGCACAATGCGAGGGTTCTCAATGAAGCGCCGCATCTTGGGGTGGGTGACATCCTTGTTGATCATCACTCCATTCAGGACTTTGGACTCTTCGATGGTGCCGCCGGGGATCTTCTCGATTTTAGCGTAGCTGTGACATAAATATAGAGTTAGTTACTTTGAATAGAAAGTCTGTTTATTTAATTGGCGTCGGCTCTTTGTGTCATCGTCATCATCATCAGCCTGAAGAAGTACACTGACAAAGGCCTCCCCTATAGATTTCCAGAAAGAATGATTCTGAGACCTCACCTTCCACCGAGTTCCCGCGATCTTCAGGATGTCGTCGGTTCATTGGGTAGGTCGTCTTCTTTGTGGTCGCCATTCTAGAACCTTAGTCCCCAGCAGTATGAACTGTCCATTTGACACTTTAACTTTGCTAATTTTGCAAGCTATGTATGTATTTGTATGTGTAATTTTTTTCTTCTTCATATTTCTTATTTCTGATTCGAACACATTACAAAACTATTTAGCTATGCTGCTATTGAGATCCCTAGCCCGTCAATTCGCATGACAAACTCTGTTCTACAGATTAATAGGAACTTTTGAAGGTTTTAAGTATACTTACTTCTTGATGTCAACTTCCATCCTGCCATTGTCATTGATTGTGACAGTGTTCACGGCATCCAGAGAGATGTCCACAGCCAGGTCTGCCCAGCGGCCAATGTATTTGGTGCCTACACATGAACGGATCTGGAACAATAATTTAGCTTGTTATACCTAAGTATAGTTTTGTATTTATGTATCATAGTTTTGTATAGTATTGAAGTAGTTTTGTAAATAATAATTTGGATGTTTCTCCAATTAGGCAGAGGGAACTACAAATCAAGAGTTTAGTAGGAGCTAGATTTCAAAAATGATAACATTTAATATGACTTTATTTATCCCTGAATGTCTCGCAGAATAGAGATTAAGGAAGGGATCATTCATGTTAATTTTGTAAATAACTGAACCCTCGATCAAACCTAATCGGATGTCAAGTCACCTGCTATCTCTAATTTGATGTACTTAATAGCTGAAATAGCAAGTGACTTTACATCTGATTACATTTGGTCGAGCTTTCAGAAACTAGCAGTAAGTCTACTATTACTACTTTAACTATCAAATGAGGTAAGAAGTTTGACTTACCACTTCCTTTACTTTCTCTCTGTCATTCAAGTCAACGGGCACTGAGATCTTGTCTTCCAGTAGCTTGATAGCATCCTCAAGAGCCTGGCGGTACCCTCGGATAATGACTGTAGGGTGGATGTTCTGTGTTAGGAACTGTTCAGCGACTGCAAGCATTTCACCGGCAAGTACAATGACAGATGTGGTGCCATCGCCCACCTGGAAGGTATTGTTATTGTATAAACATAGAGTAATATTGAGAACATTTATAGAAAATAAAATAACTTGGGACAAGGAGAAAAGGTAATACGAATAAAATAGATCAATTTTAAAGCTATTAAAAAACTGTATTTGATTTTCTGTTGGTAAGTACCTGTAGCACCAACTTAGGTGCCAGAAAAAAAATAAAAAATTATAACCTCTTCATCCTGAGTCCTGGCGATTTCGATCATGAATTTAGCGGCCGGATGCTGCACAGTTATTTCTCGAAGTATTGCATTGCCGTCGTTGGTCATCACAATACCGCCCATAGGATCCATCAACATTTTCAGCATCGCTTGCGGTCCAAGGCATGTTCGAATAATGTCCGCTATTGTCTAAAATAAACATAACATATACAATTTTACCACTGGATTTTGTCAGTTGTACGAAAAATAACATGTTTAGCCATTTTAACAGTAATTCTTACCTTTCCAGCGGTTATATTATCCAGTTGAACTTTCCGGCCGGATTCACGCTTTGTGTTTTGGCCTGCAATAATTTTGTCATCATGGAATAAAACTCATATTTTGCACAAACTATATTATATTTAAGGCACGGAATACTTACTCAGGACTAAAATCGGCTGTTGGCTAAACATTTTGATAGATTATTAACGAATTTACTATCGTGAATCACACACAACACAAATTCTTTTGGAAGAAAAGATTTCTTTCTAGACTCACACGAAAATCGCGTGGTGGATGGTGTTGTCATGCTCATTAAAAAGTTCTACTTTGGTAGATTTGTATTGTTGGATGGAACCAGCTCTGTAGCGTATTCCGTAAAACATTTTTATATTTAATTAAAACCTAGATAAAAATCTTAATATTCAGTTTCCTAAAGATTCTTTAAAATTATAATGGTCAATGTAATACTATTAACAATAAATAAACCATAAAACCGTTCAAGTTCTTATTAGCCCCAACGGCCTTAAAACTAGTTACTATTATCCCAATAGCATAAAGTATAAACCTCTCTAAAATTGGGTATTTTTTTCTATAAAATATGAAAAACCTCGCTTTTATTATTAAACCCTCTCGTTTAAGCAGCGCCGTGATATTTTATAATATCGTTTATTTTTTGTATGGGACTGGGAGGTAAGTAAAAAAGTAGGTTTCTTTCATCAATCATCCTGTATTTTAGAAATAATCTGTTGATTTCTGTTTCTTCTTTGTAGCAAAACAAGTAGCTTTTAGGGTTTATAGTAGTTTGTATAAATAATTTATGGCAACATACATTGTTTTTTTTTAATTGTACGCCCATTGATGTGCAAGCTAAAGTCTGTAAGACCATACTTCCTTCTGCTGTTTCTTTCCTTGAGGAATGCCTCTGAATCGATTCCTAGATGGCGTTGTACGTGCCTTAAAATTAAATGAAAGTTTCCTTTCTTTCAATATTTCAGGTGGAGGATATTAATTCTTAATCAGAATAACTTTCTGAAAAAATTGCAATGTTTAACCCACCTTTTTGCAACCGGTTCGTTACAATACGCGGTGCGACGCGAATTATTAGCCAGTATCACTCTACTAGTAATAACCCTTTTTAGAAGTTTGCGGGGAGACGATTATCATGTTACAAAAGAGTTAGTAATGTATGAAAGTGGAAGGATATAAAAATAAACATGCTGTGCCGACCTCACTTATGTATTGGGATAAAGACAGGAAGGTGATGAACTAGCTAGACCTACCTTATTTTTATAGGTACACACTTCAAACCACTTTTATAATTTTTATTGTAAACTAGGGTATCGAATTGTAAAGGTTAGAGGCGGCATGCCGCCAGTAGGCCGGCAAATATATGTAAATCCGCCACTGACAGGTGTGAAAAAAAAACAATGAACTTGTTCTAAATACGTTGATATTTTTTATTTTTATTTATTCAATTTAGACAAACAGGTACATACAATAAAGATACTAGTAATATTTTTAATATATTGAATTGAAATTGATTGATTCGATTGGAAGAGTAGGGCACAAATAGAGATCATTTTCAACATTACCTACCTACTAACATACAACATGGCACGAAGTTAGTAGGTACCTATAAGTAACTATAGGTATCTTCGTGCATCATAGAACTATTACCTACCTAATTGCTTAATAGAAGAATTTATTTTAATAATTAAAAGAAAATAAATGCCTAAATTCTTGATAAATTCATAGGTAGGATAACGTTAGTAAGGTATTTTAATTATTTTAGTAAAATATATACATATAGGTACTAAGGTAGGTACCTACCCACTAATATAGGTAACACTTTAATTATGTAGCAATATTAATAAACAAATGACTAGAGAAGCATCAGATTAATACAATAGGCTAACCTAATAATTTAATCTATGATCTCATCATCATCGACGTCAGAACATTCAACCTTCGTATCCTCATCCTTGCTGACTTTCTCCTTTCCATCATGTGCAGTGTGCACGTCGTCGTACACGCGCTTCAGGTTCCTCATTATATACGAAGTTCCGTTTATTTTCCCGGAATTAGGGTCAAAATACTTCTCCGCGCCTTCAGTAGAACCATTGCTCCGAACCGGTACGGAAAAAGCCGAGACATGTCGAGTCCTCTGCCCAAAGTCTCTGCCCAGACGCTTGTCCAATCCTGATTCCTCGGGGCGAACTTCCGGAGCCACATTGGTTTCCGCTTCCATGCGCTTTCTATCATAAATGTGCCCTGACACGCGTAGATCGATGAAGAAATTGAGAGGATCGACTCCGAACTGAGGGTTGTAGAGAGGAGGGTACCACATCGGTGGAGGTGGGGGCAGAATTAAATTAGGCTGAGGGATGTTATCCTGAGGGTTACGTCCAACACACGGCGATGGCTTAGGCAGTTCCTCTGTTCCGACATCTACGAAAGAAGATAATCGGCCTGGTGGCACTGGGCTGGTTGATTTGACATGCTCTATCTTCGGCGACAAGACACGCGGAGACGGCTCTCGAACGCGAGGATGCTTCTCCACAGTCAATTCCAACGGAACTTCAGGCCGAGTGTCGACCTCCTTCTTCTCTTCTTCTTGTTTCGGCCAGTCCCGACGCCACTCTTCGTTTTCTGCGAAGTATTTATTGTGAGTGCGACGCTTGAAGCGGCGTTGATAGTGCGGCGGGCGGCATCCGTGACGAGCGTTTACGAACGACCTCAGCATTTCACTGAAGAAGAAAGCATGAGGCTGAAGCGGGAGCGCGCTGTAGAGATAAGGAGGAGTAGCAGCTAGGAGTCGCGACACGAGCTCCGTGTTCCGCAGTTCCCGTAGCTGCGTCTTGACAGGGTTCTCCGTGGCAGGTTTCTCCTCCTGAAGAGACATCTGGAACAAAGGAAAGTCCATTACAATCTAAATCAATCTGCAAATGACGAACGGGAACCCTTCGGGAATCGGACTCTTGATGTGAATGGGATGCGGTGTGAGTGAATGGGGTGTCTTGTTGGGAACTTTACACAGTCCGATAGTCTGATACCTAAATAACGTGTTCCTGTTTATCATGTTTATGGAGGACAGTGCAAGATCTAATTTCATGAAAACGATCAATATTTTTGAAGCTTTTTTAACTTATAGTCACGTAGTATAGTACCCAGTCCCAAACATTAGGGTGCAAGATTTAATTTTCGTGATAGGCTCTCGGTTCTTCTAGTTACTTTCTAGTACACTATTATACTAAAATCTAGTATAATAGTGTAGGATTACTATCTATGTCTATAGCAAATTACTACGGTAAAAAACTTTTAATTTCAGGTAAAATACCAATATTTCGTAGTGATAGTACCTAATTGAAACTAAAAATATATGCGATTTGAGAGAACTACAATTTGTTATTTGTATTTATTTACTAAACTGTACCAAACTTTTTTGGTACAGTTTTTTGCGATTTTTGCGATTGCGATTTTTCTAAAATGAGTTTAGTGATTTTGTATCTTTCAAGATGTCGAAAGGTGCGAGTGAGAGCTACATAAGCTCTTGGCATCGCCTTAAATACCGATGTCCCATAGTGTTAGTAACTGAAACTTAAAATCTATAAGATTTGAGAGAATGACGATGAGAATAACAATTTATAAATAACAGGACACTTCATCAGAAAAATTGCGTTTATTTATTTATTTTTTCACCCACTGCTGGGTATATTTATATATTTATTTATATACCCAGCAGTGGGTGAAGTCGGGCTGTGGATGACGATGATAATGTCTCAAACATCGCAATAAAATCGTGTCGTTTAAAGAGCAGTGTAACGTCGGGTGATTACCGAGAACAATGCGCCTCGCGCCATTATCCGAGTGGATGGAGGAAGCTGCACTTGTGCAGGGATTTATCTCGCACTTTGAAGGCATGCTTGTAGCTGGTGAAACTGGATTTAACTATGTATTACATACCTACCTATACAGTTATACAACTGTATGCCTCAAGTTGATGGACGGAGCAGCGCATCGTAAGGCAAGTTTCTATAGTCCGTGGCTTACGAGGCAATGCTTTTTTATAGGAGACAGTTAGGTACTCTTAGCATCAGGTGGACCATCTGCTTGTTCCATCAGCTAGTTTTTTTTATATACCTTTCATAACAGTTATTACAAATTGAGGCCTACTTAGCAATAACTTTGTTTTGTTGTATTTAAAGTCAAATATTAATGAAATTGTTGAGTCCGCGTATTGGCGTCGGTATCAGTCTAGACAAAAACACAATGTGCCTAAAAATTTAACCATACAACATATCGCTGTTGGCGATCCTATTTATAAATAAATAAATACATGCCTCTGTAAGTACCAACAAAATATCTTTTCGACAGCCTTCACAGCTCAGTTGGTAGTAGCTCTGCCTTCTGCGCCGTAGGCCGTGGGTTCGATCCCCACCGAGAACAAACATTTGTGTGATGAACATAGATGTTTGTTCTCTGTCTGGGTGTTATACAAGGTGTTCCATAAGTTGTGTATATAAACTTCAGGGGGCTAAAGTACCCATCAATATGAACAACTTTATCTAAGGAACTAACACTGGTGAACGCGAAAAAAAAAAACAGCTGTTTCATACAAAAGTTCAATACCTACCAGGCTAAAATGTATGAAACAGCTGTTTTTTTTTTCGCGTTCACAATGTTGGTTCCTTAGAAAAAGTTGTTCATATTGATGGGTACTTTAGCCCCCTGAAGTTTATATACACAACTTATGGAACACCTTGTATATTATTATAAGTATGTATTTACAATAAAAAAAGCATATAAGTAGTATATCAGCTATCTGGGTTCCCATATCACAAGCTTTGGCTTAGTTTGGGGCGAGATAGTGCTGTGTGGAATGTCCACCAATATTTATTATTATTTATATTTATCTAAATAATAAATTAAATACCTACACTAAACAATCAGCTTACGAAAAATAGAGCGCAAAAAAAATTGAATAGAGAAACTCATCGGTGCACGGTTTTGAACCCAATCACCTTAGGATCGGAAGACTACTAAACCACCAGTGCTCTCAATTTTATATTTAAAACAAGGCTATGCGCGGTATACTCGGCTATAGGATGCAGTCTGTCGACATCGATTTTTCGGCTCACCGCTGTTTTATTGGCAATATTCGAATGACGTGTATCCGCGCTCCATCACGGCGAATTCGCTTTCCGGATTTATTTTTTGCGACGAAAAGGATTCATCAATTCTTTATTTTTGATGGTAGAAATTAATGCGCAACATCCACACATGTAGTAAAATTTTCCAAAGTTTTCATAAGACGGAAACTCATATAGGTTTTCATAGAAGTTTATGTGCTTTTCGGAGGAGTATACCAACTGTCGAAAATTGTGCCTCACGAACGGACTTAGGTACCTACACAATTATTTATTATCTCTGATGAAATCTATCTATCTATCTTTTACTAACAAAACATGTAAACACACAAAATCCATTGATTTTTGAGTAATTATTACTTTCAAATAAGATTCATATATTACAGAGCGTAGTGTAGGACGCCCTCCGGCGAGGTGGAGCGACCATCTGCGAAATGTAGCTGACAAACACTGGATGAGAAGAGCCCAAGACCGGGCTCCGTGGCACGTCAGTTGCATTCATCCAGGTACAAGTTTCCCAGTTTCCTATCTACATCTACACTAATATTACAAAGAGGAATGATTTGTATTTTTTTATGTAATAGGCTCAAAAACTACTGGTCTGATTTCAAAAATTCTTTCACCATTAGAATGCTACATTATCCTTGAGTAACATAAGTAATATATTTATTACAAGAAAAAATTATTAGCGAACGCACGGTTCCACGGGGCGCGTTCTCACTCACTCAAGGAGAAAGGCCTACAAATTTATGAAATGAGTAGACGCGAGACTCGAACCTACGGTCTAAGTTTATCCTAAAATGTTCAAAAAATTTATATCCACCCATGCGAAGCTGGGACAGGCCGCTAGTAATTTAATAAAGCTAACTCACAAGGGTATCTTTAAGGTGCCTTAAGCCTTACCTCACACACCAATGTATAGCAAGTACAGCTGTGTATATATATAAAGACTGTATTAATATAGGATACGGGATCCCTCAATGATAGGAATTAAATGTGACATTACCATATCAGTGAATTTGAAGTGAAAGCGATACATCGGATTTGTGTGACAATAACGAGTGGGGCGCGAGGGTGGTGGGTGGTGGGTGGTGGACTGATCAGGGTTGTCAAGTCGGATTTACTTCAACTTTCGACTCTAGTTTTTGACAATGGTTCTATCATGGAGAAAAAAATGTGATGTTTATAAAATATTATCAATTTAATAAAATTGATTGACAGTATTTTATAAAGAACAAGCTGGTGTCGTCTGCGCAGGATTAGTCATACAATTATCTTTATAAATTGTAGCCTATGTGTTATTCTGATGTATAAGCTATATTATTGTAAAGTTTCATTCAAATCCATTCAGTAGTTTTTACGTGAAAGAGTAACAAACATCCATACTTACAAACTTTCGCGTTTATAATGTTAGTAGGATACTGTGTCTATTTTAAATCTTGTAGACATAGTCTTAACTTAATGAATAGTTTTTATTAGTTATTGTTTTAGTGTGACAAATAGATGTCATTCATCATCATTATTGTGGTGAGCACTGGTGGTGTAGTGGTAGCGGCCCCGCCTACCGATCCGAAGGTTCTGGGTTCAAAATCAGTCGTGCATCAATTAGTTTTTATGTTCAAAAATGTATAATGCTCAGTGTCAGTACTCTCAAACGGTGAAGGAAAACATCATTAGAAAACCGGCATGTCGTAGAACCTAAAAAGTTCTAAAACATGTGTCAAGTGCTCGAAAGAAGCCTCTTTGAGGCACACTTAAAATCCTTTCACCACGCTCGAAAGAACTTAACAAGAAGACGACACATTCTGAATGATTGGTGGCAACCCTACACCACAATAAATTCAGAGTGGCGTATCTCTATTCAAACAGTTGATTCGGAGCGTAGCAAATCTTACGTTCGCGACGATGAGCAAACATGAACACCCTTTACTGAACGACGAACGTCTGGGGATGTACTTGTAAGAATATTACAACGATAAGTCTAAATGAATGATGTATGTAATGTTTGTTGCCGGTTTTTTTAGATTCAGACTCATTTATTTTATTCCAAATATATTTTTATTATATTTTTTTTTTTACAAAGTACATTTTAAAGTGATCCTTCTAGGTTTGATCGCGTGGAACTGGCACCTAGATTCGCATAGCTTTAAGACGTTTCAAAGTCATCCTTGTGATTCAATTGAATAAATTAGATTAGTCAATTCTGATTAGTTTTTATCCTTCCAAGGTTGCCTGGAAGAGATCGCTTTCAGCGATAAGGTCCCTCGTTGTTTTACCTTAATGTTTGCTTTAACCCTGTACTATGTTTCTGTGTGGCGAACAATAAAGAGTTATCTATCTATCTATCTATAAATACCTACCTTTCTTCTAGGCTTGGTCGCGTGGAACTAGAACCTAGATTTATCTAGCTTTAAGACGTTTTAAAGTGATCCTTGTGATTGAATTGAATAAATTCCTTTTGACTTGTACTCGTATAGTATACTTGTAAAATATATATATGCAATGCACAGTATTTATAATCATTGAAGTACTGTATTTTGAAAGTATATGAGGTTTTTGTTTGAAGAGTGTGGTTGCCGGTGTAATTACAGGCACATGAGGCTTAACATCTGTATGCCTCAAGTTGATGGACGCAGTGCATCGTGGGGCACATTCCTATCGTGCGTTACTTACGAGGCAATGCTTTGATGATGGTTACCACTTTGGGCCATCAGCTTGTTCCAACATTAAGTTGTAAAAAAAAAAGTTTCATGACAATGCTATTAAAATGGGTAAGGAGGATTTATGAAATAAGTACCTGGAAGTAAAAAAATATTTCAAGTACTCTATATTTATAAAAAAGAAGTCAACTTACTAACTGACTCACAAATTCATTGCGAAATCTCCGAAACTATTAAGCCTTGAAGTTAGAAATTTAGCACAGGCACTCTTTGAGGGGTGAACTTTTTGGGATGAAGAGCTTACCAAGAAATGATTTTTGAAAAAATCCACCATAAGGTGTTGAAAAAGGGTGTCAAAGTTTGTATGGAAACAGTTTTGCGGGAACAAAGTTGTGGGTTTAATAAGTTGTACTATAAAATATTGACGACATACACAATACACGACACTAATTAGACATATTCTGTCTTTTATATAGGAACAATTCTTTTCATGAAATGTACAGCAGTAATTTCCACCTCAAAATATGGTAACCATAACATCGCTACAATAAGGCTACGAAGCCGTAGCACATCTACAGCTGTAGCATTCGTAGCAAACATGGAAAAAGCCGGATCGTTATCTGGATGTATTCTTTTACCGATATGTTTCCACGAACGAGTTTTTTTTTAATTATTGGAAAATGTTGTGACTGAAGCGGAAAATGAGAGACCGGATGGTTCGATTACATTTATTTTTATGCTGCGCTTTCATGGTTGTTTCTTTCAATGGTTTTGTAATATTATAATTATTTTGCTTTCAGATACCCGATAAAAAAACAGTCAAAAAATGCGATTTAATAGAAGATAAAAATCGTAGTGGTCTTTTTATAGCATTTTTTTATCTATTGCGAATGATAATGTCATTCGCAATAAATAAAAAGATGTATCTACACTCTCAACTCGCCTAGAACTCAAAATACTACATTCAGACCGCGTCACCACTCTGCAAATAAAGCAAAAAGTAACGAGTACCACAGATGCAGTTAAAATACATAAAAAATTCAATTAAGTGGCAAACCCGTCGGCAATGCGTGGATTTTAGCGACAAATTCTTTCCACACCAGATTTAGCACGCTTACATTTCACATTCACGCCATTTTGAGCCTTATATAGTGCATTTTTAACGTAAATAAGATGTAAAATGGTAAAGTACCGTTTTTGAGGTGTTTCGCATCACACGGCAGCGAACGTTAATTTCCATATTAAAACCGTCACAAAGGAAGCAGATTCAAAAACCACATCGTCGTTGGGGTGGGTTACGGATCATATATTTTTTGGATGCGGTAATGTACATAAATACTAAACAAATGCTTTTCCAGAAGACCGAGCCTCACACTTCACGGTTGATTTTATTTTATTAATACTAATAAACATTTTTTTTTATTTAAATGACTTACGGCCAGTTTTTGAAAGCTCTATCAAACGTAATCGGATGTCAAGTCACCTTTACTATTTCAGCTATTACATCAAATTAGATAGAGAGAGCAAGTGTCTTGACATCTGATTAGATTTGATTGAGCTTTCAGAAACCGGCCGTCAATCCCGCAGTTTCTCTCTCCTGGCACCTGGATTGACTGGATACAATAATATGTCTAGTTTCATCAGAACTATTCTAGCCACAACGGCGTTATGGAGCCACTAGCATCTAAACATCTAAGTGGGTCCCGTGTCACGAACCCATATATCTCTGTCTGTAATTGTTAACATTTGTGTGTGTTTTGTCAATAAAATTAAATATTGTAAGGTGTATGATTATTTTATTATCTTAAATATTGGCAGTAATGTATATGAATTTTAGTATTTTTTTAATTTATATTCGTAAATATTTTATTCCACTTCCTGCGGATGTTATCTTGGTTTTTAGCATTTGTCAAAAAAAACAAGATGGCGACACCGACTGGACTGCGGCTCGTACAGGTCGGCACGGTAGGCTACGAAGTTGGCCGACATTGTCATTCGGGTGCTAGCTCCTAAGCTGAGTGGCTGTAGGTATCTAGTTAATGCCAATGTGCTATAATTTACGTAAAAAGTGCCTAAATAAATGTAAAAAAAATAATTATAGTCGCGTTAATCTCTCGCTGCAGGCTCGGTCGTAAGTTATCGGAACGAGACAGCAATATTGCTCTCTCTCTCTCTCGCACTTAGGAGAACGGACGATCCTTTTGTTTAAGATGATTTATGGCCGAGTCTGCAGCGGGAGTTTAACGCGACTATAGGTTGAGCACTGACCGAGCCTGCAGCGAGAGTTTAACGCGACTATAGTAATAAATGCTTGGTGATTTTGACAATGGTGTTTCCACCTGACCACCCCCAAAAATATATTTTATTTAATTTCAAACGCGTTTCTTACAGATTTGATTTTAGACATTCTAAAAATTTAGTACCATATCCCACCGTTGTTCAACATTTCCCACAGCTGAACCCAAACAATATTGCTCTCAGATACCGGCTGGGTATGATAATCGCGTCAAAACGCACGTGAAGTGCCGCCGGGGGGGCTACTACCCCCCTCCCTTTAAGAGGAGGGGTGCTAAGCCGATGACGGCTTTAAAACGTACCCGATTATCCGACCGAGTGTACTTTTGTATGAGCTATGATTTATTGCGGTCTACCGACTTTCGGTCTTAATGAATTGGGATTAAATTATGGTAGAATAATCACCTTGTTTGAAGGTAATCGGAACGGGTGTGGTTTTGAGCGAGTTTGATACAGGCTAAGTAAAAACCGTTGGATGAATAGTGAATGAGTGAAATAGAATTTTACCAGAAATAAAATAATCAGCATTATAACTATACGTTATTTCAAGAAAAAGTAAAATTCAAAAGATATGGCCTCTCATTGTAGTCTCAGCACCTCCGTCGTATAAAAAGTACTAGAATTAACCTAGTACCTAACTACGTAACTACCTAGTATACGCATGAGGACATGAAAGGAAGCTAAGACCACAAATTCCAGCGGCAGCCAATAAACTTTTTTTTATTTGTTACAAGCTTTTACAAATAAAAATAACGTAGTAACACTACAGTCGTATTGGGATTAAATATTCTGAATTGTTAAAACATTAACAAATTTGTCAAGGGCAATCCAATTGCAATAAGAGTTCATGATACAGTATTGGTATCTAACAAATCACAAATCAAAAATAACATTCGGAGACTGTAATTCTGTTCAAATAAAATCTTTATTTTCGTTTTTTAAATGCATGTCGGCAGCGTAACAGGGAGAGAGGACGAAGCGCGGTGTATTTTTTAGAGTGCCGACCACTACCAACCTTTTCAGTTTTTAGGATTCCGTGTCATGGAGGAATCGTTATTTATTTTTGAATATATTATTATTATATTTAATCATTATAATAATGAAGTGTCTTAACCAATAACAAAGCGAGTGGTAACGTCTAAACAATGACTACCTAAGCTATGAGTGAAATAAAGTCATATGTAATAAGTAACAAAACTTTCAGATTTTGTTACTGTTGTTGTTTCCTGTGTCTGTTGTTTTCTTCTGTACGATACGATGTTTTAGCAACTTTTCTAAGACCTTTGATGCGTAAGCTAACTATATTTTTAATTTAGTGTTATATCTAACTAATTTTTATTAGATGGTATTGCAACGTACGCGACAAAAATACTTAAAAAATAATTTTTAATTTTCTCTTACACACTTTCACACAAGATTTTTTTCACTTATTACGGAAAAACATGCGGAACACACGCGGCCATGACGCACTCAGCCGAATCAGATAAAAAATAAAAGTATACAACCTCATCCATCTGTTTGACGACTGACATAGGCTTTCAGGTGCGTTCAGCTTGGAACTTTACAGTGCACGGAGGTTTTATACTCTTTTGAAAATGGAACGCAGTGCATAGTGCTTAATTTAAAATTGGAAAAAGCTAGTAATGACCAAATTTTTTTTTATGTTACTGTATGTGTTTTTTTCTTTTGTATACAATAAAGAATTTATCTATCTATCTATCTAATTATCGTTAGAGAACAATTAGGCCCCTTTAGTAATTTTCTTAGTTTTCTGGTGTAGAAGAATATTTTTACTGGAAAAATAAATTGTGTTCTAAATTTTTTTTTGTATATGCAATGTTTATATTGTGTTTTGTTTAACAATAAAAAATAAGGAATTAAGAATACATCAGTAACAATAACGACCAATGAAGAAGCCTTAAAGCCTTTTAGAAGGTTTTGATTTTAATGTAACGATTTTTTTTCGAAAACCTATATCAAAATGTTTTTTTTTAATATAGTTAGCTATCGAAATCATCAACATCACACCAAAATAAACCTACACCGAAAGATAATGAAACCCGGATTCACGGCACACTAATCAACAGACTCGCTCGACCAGAAATCTGAATGTAGTCAATTTCCTAACGAGATCTGTGCCTCGATACCGGGAAAGAACGAATGAGCGAATGTAATGACGCTTGAATGAACGATCGAGCTCGTTCTGGTTATTTGCTGACATAGGGAAATGAGTTATAAGTGAAATACGCGAGATATCTATGCATACTGTCTGATTATTATATCGAGACATTCAGACTATCAGTTACATCAATGATTATTATTATTGTCATTAAATTTTTGCTATTCAAGTGACTTGCTTATTGTATTCTCGTATCTAAGCTATTGTTTCAATGAGCATAACTATTATTGTACCCTTATTTGATCGAGTGAGCGAAGCGAACGAAGATCTTAGTTTCAACTTGGGCGATTTGGCATTTTATGTATGTATATGTACCTCTATGTATGTATGTATGTATGTTTGTCTGGCCATAACTTTCGAACCGTTGATCCGATCTGCATGAAATTTGATAAGTCGATAGCTTGTACTTGAGAAATTTACTGGTAATGATTTACTGGTATATGAGTAAAATCGGATGAAGGGTTATCAAGATATGGGGCTTTTTAAGGGGGCAAAAATAAAGAAAGTGACATAAAAAAAACAAATTACATTTCATATGAAAGGGCTTTGTTTGGACATTCAAAAACAATTTTTACTTTTTTTCTGGGATGCTCGGTTTTTGATATACAACAAAAAAGTTAAATTAAGATAACCAGCGATCCAAAAGCTCCCATCTCTAAGAGTTTCGTTGGCATCAAGGTTTTTCTACTGGTCAGCCAGTTCCTTTGCTTTTTCTTATTTTTTTTTCTTGAAATAAATTAAGGAGGTAGGTACTCGGTTCTCATAAAATGTTGACAACGACCAGGTCTGATGATGGAGCCAAGGTCTGTTCAACGGAACTCTTCAATAAATAGGCCAATAGAGTTGAAACTTGGTTACCGTACCAAGTTAGTAGGCGGTAGTCAGAAAAAAGTACAAACTAAAGTTTTGGACTTGCCTCTGACTAGCACCTACTCAAAGTTTTGGTGCGTTCGTCGGGTCGCATCACGAGATCTCAGTTCGGGGCGAACTACTAGTTAATATGAATTGTACCTACCTTATATCTACTTAATTTGCAGCGCCCTGCAGGGTATGTGTAGGTACTCGCTTATTAGCTACCTTAGACCTAAGCTATGTAACTGTATGTACATGTTGGCAATAAATAAATCTAAAATCTAAAATCTTATTCGTTTATTTCACTTAGGTTGACGATCTTTTTAGCTTGCTTTTTTTTCTAGTTTAATATTTTTGTAATCAGTTACAATTTGTTGTAAAAGTTTGTACTTATCATCTTTGTTAAAAAAATTTAGCTTCCTTTTTTTCTTATTACTTTGGTTATTAACTTAACTAGGTTATTTAATTTTATCACTAGACTGTGATTGACTACCTACAGGTAAGAAAACTAACGGCCGGTTTCTAGATCAAAGCTAATCGCATATCAAGTCACTTGCTATCTCTATATAATTCGATGTAATAGCTGAAATGGCGAGTGACATCCGATTAGTTTTGATCGAGCTTTCAGCAATCGGCCGAATGAGATTGCTAACACATAATTAAGATCCTGACCAAAGACCAAAGAAAAATCGAGGGAGGTTGAAGAAAAAAAAAAAAAAAAAAAAAACTTATGTTTCATGCTTAACCAGCATTGGCTGATGATGTTGATAATTAATATCAAGAAAGTTTGTTTACATGGAATTAATTATCAAGTTTAATTATCAAACTCCGGCTTCAGAGAAGGGGTGTCTAATACATTGTTACATCTTCACTGCTTCATCAAAGTCGTTACGATCGTCACATCTGTAATTAAAGCTTCATACGACATACTCGTACCAATGATACCCTTAAATGGCTGACGGATATATGGATACGTAGGTTTAGTTATCTTATTATTTAAGGTGTAGATACATTTATCTCAGTAATTTAAATGTGAAAATTCTATCATCATCGTCATCAACTTGAATAAGTCCACTGCTGGACATATGCCTCCTCTATTCATTTCCAAGAAATGAAAATTAAGAACGATGTGCCGTCCCGTGAATACCATCAATTTTTTTTTGTGAATAATGTCTTTTATATTTTGTCTCATTACAAACTATTTATTAATTGATTTATATAACGATATTAATGGGCAGTGTGGTCGCCCAGCGAGTAAGCCTTTAAAAAAAATTACAAACTCATGACAATAAAGATGTTCTAATTTTAAATAAAATTTTCATAAATTCTATTTCGTGTGCAAAAACATGTACAGAAAGTACCCAAGTAAAAGCCTTCTCCGCTTCTTATTTCATAGCATTTTTATTGTATTCCCTCCCTCTACCTCATAATAATAAAAGCGTTATCGTCTCGCTACACAATGGCATGCTGTCTTTTACATTCCGTCAAAGCACAGTACATGAATTTACTAAATACAATCGTTAAAAGTGAATATTATCTATTTTAGTGCTTATTAAGTACCTACCTTACAGTAAGTATAATATTCCCATCGTAAGGAGGTATATTTTGGTTACCCATTATTTAACAAAAAAACCCTATTATGTATTTTTATGATGATAAATGATATTAAAATTAAGTCGTAACATAATAACCCATATTTAAATACTAATTCAAAAATATCCGGATCTGTAAACCGGATTTCTAATGAAAATGACGCATCCATTTTTCACACATCCACATCACCGCTTTTCAGCAGCGGTATCGTGGTTTCTTTGTGTCGCAGGTAATAAAGGCAGTGCTACGCCGCTACGGTGCTACGACTATACTGTGCTACGGGGAATTTGCTACGGAGACGTAGATGTAGCTACGTAATACAATTTGTGAGTGTTTAGTAATAATGTTGTTTAGTAATAAGTAGAGCACCGGTAGTCTAGTGGGAGTGACCGCGCCTTCCGATCGTAAGGTCGTAGGTTCGAATCCGGTCGTGCACCAATGTATTTTTCTAATCGAAAAATGTAAATAAGTACGCGTGAAGGAAAATATTTTGAGGAAACCACTTAGTATTCTAACAGCGGCGATGGGCTTGCAACCTGTCACGTATAGAATACCAACTACTGCAAAATGTGGATATTTGCCAAGTGTAATGATTGGACGTACCTCTGACTACCCCCCTTAGACGTCCTCAAAGAATCTGGAGTTAGTACTTATTACTAAGAGATCTGAGGGGATATCTACCGTGCCTGGGGATCAAAGTCGTGAAGCTTTTTCAGTTTAGTAATATATTATAAACCCACCTCAAGTGTAAAAAACAGCGCCTGGTCTTCAGACTAGGCATAGATGCTGAATTTTTCAACCTTTCTTACTTTTTGCCTTTTTAACCAACAGTCATTTATTTTTTACACATCGCTTAAGTCATCATTCTCATCAGCTTACTTTAAGCCACTTTTAACTTAACATGGGTTAACCGTTTTGTGAATAAATGTATAATATAAGATAATATAAGAAACAAAAGCAGATAATACAGAAACAAGGCAAGACGAAACAAACGAACACTAAAGTGTGTTTTTTGTGTTTTAGAGTTTCTTTATAAATTTTTATTTATCTTATCTTCATAGACAAGATGAAGAGAAAGTGCTTTATTTTCAAGATTTCCTTGTATATTTTGTATTCAAAAACACACGGGGAGTATCACGTTTCAAATGCACGATCAGTGGTACATGTAAACCCACTCGTCTATTCAAATCGACGCATGTCGCTATTCGATTACATTCCCTGATTTGGAATACTTTCACGGTCCTTTTTATTTTGTTTGTAAATGTTCGAACAGGCATCTCTATTTCTGGTTTATTATTTATCTAAATAAATAAATAATAAATAAATATTGGTGGACTATCCACACAGCACTATCTAGCCCCAAACTAGGACAAAGCTTGTAATATGGAAACCAGATAGCTGATATAATACATAATATACTTTTTTTTTGTAAATACATACTTATAATATTATATAACACCCAGACAGAGAACAAACATCTATGTTCATCACACAAATGTTTGTTCTCGGTGGGAATCGAACTCACGGCCTACGGCGCAGAAGGCAGAGCTACTACCAACTGAGCTGTGAAGGCTGTCGCTCTGTGAATCTGGTTTATTTATTTCTCCATTTCTTTTTACAGTGTTTATACTACACTTATGGACATCACAAAGATTTGTATAGTATCCCGCAAATTATGAACCGAATGAGATTTCAACCCACGGCAGTACAATATAGTTTTTTTTATACAACTAGCTGATGGAACAAGCAGATGGCCCACCTGATAATAAGTGGTAACCATCACCTATAACAAAGCATTACCACGTAAGTCACGCACGATAGGAACGTGCCCTAAGATGCATACAGATGTTAAGCCTCATGTGCCTGTAATAACACCGGCAATCACACTCTTCAAACCGAAACACAGCGTAAATAGTGTTTAAAGGAAATTAAGCAACGATCAGCGCAGCTACCGTTTGCATGTTTGACCGCTTGATGGAACGACGACATTTTAAATATCGCGGGAAAACGTAGAGAAGGTCTGTACTGTACAGGTTGCTTGGGTACCAAATAAAACACTTAATTCGACTCACGTCTGTCTGGGTTGGTGGCCTGGAATCGAGTGCCCCCACCACCGTGCCCAGTCAGCGCGCATAGTATATTGTTATACACTACAAGGTCTAAAATCGTTCTTTCTTCTATGTATAGGGATAATAAATAATATGCCCAACAGTGAACCTCTTCGCGCTGATAATGACGATGAAATTCAACCATTGCTAATAATTAACTCTGTCACAGTTTTTCAGTATCCATTATATGAGAGCACTGGTGGTCTAGTGGTAGCGGCCCCGCCTTCCGATCCTAAGGTCGTGCACCAATGAGTTTTTCTGTTCAAATGTATGTGAACAATGCCAGTACTCTCAAACGGGGAAGGAAAACATCGTGAGGAAACCGGCATGTTGTGGAACCTAAATAGTTCTACAACATGTGTCAAGTGCTCGAAGGGACCCTCTTGAGGCGCACATCAGCTAGTTATATATAAAAAAAAACCTTTCACCACACTGTTTCGAAAGAAACTATTGACACGACAAGAGCAGAGAGAGTATGCATTGATAAGAACCGGCAATAGCTTGAACACATTATTTCAGAAACAACATTAGTCCACATTTTACAGATTTCAAGTTTTTTCATCTGTGGTATCTTTGCATGAAAACGCAACTATAATTGATGTAAAAACTAAAAATCCGCAAAATGTGCATCAAATCAAATCAAATCATTTATTGATCGTGAATCTGGGTTTTAAAAAAAAATAAGATGGTTGGTGTGTAGTTGCGAATCTCCAGATCCTGCTGCTAAGCATACAAACATTGATACACACAAATAATACAGAATTAGTAGAATGATTAAAAATAATAATTAATAACAAAGACAAAATATAGATGTCCATTAAAATTACAGATTAAAATAGGAACGTATAACTATGTTGGGCTAATGTTATTTCTGAAATAATGTGTCGATTTATCTTATCCCAGATTTTATAAAACTCAAAAGATTTCTTCATAAAATAATCCAAAGGAATTGAATAACCCAGCCTCTGAATATACATGAATTAGGCAAATCGAATGAGCAAACAGAGCGGGATAGTCTTCGTTTACTTTGTCGCAAGCTTATGCCGATACTAAAATTGAGGCAGCGTAATTACAGATTTGAGGAGGAGTAAAGTTTAGAAAGAGGAATGGATGAAGGTAAATGCTTGGGCATTGGGAATAAATATCAGTTTTTTACCTGTAAGTATATACCTAGTTTACAATGAGCTTCTAATATCTGAGTTATTATTTTCGTATTTGGTTTTTACTATTGTCAATATTGCGTGCCGGTGCGTTATAAGTGGAGTTATAAGAGTACTAGCGACCCGCCCCGGCTTTGCACGGTAATTGTGGGTTATCCCTAAGAGATTATGCTTGTATTATACATATAAACCTTCCTCTTGAATCACTCTTTCTATAAAAAACCGCATCAAAATCCGTTGCGTAGTTTTAAAGATTTAAGCATACATAGGGATATAGGGACAGAGAAAGCGACTTTGTTTTATACTATGCAGTGAAGAACTCTTATAACTCTATGTAACGCACGCCCGATAGGGCACTTAAAGTACCAACCCGGGCTCGAAATACAGAAAATCAAAAACGACAAACCAAACTTTGACTTGATTTCTTGGTATCACCATTATAAAAATGAATCTTTTTAAAGTAAATAAGAGTGATAAGTAACTATTGTCAATAATAGTGTATTAATGGAGGTTATAATTATCGCTGCCATTTTCAATTCGTTTTTTATTGGCTCGGGTCATGCTCAAGATCATTAAGTGTCTATCACCACTTCTACATAACTAGTGTAGTCTGAGACACGTCCAAACCTTTCATTTGCCTACTTTACCAGCACACTAACTTAATAACATGCGGGTAGTCGATTAGAAACCGCGTTAGTCCGTATGAATAAAGCCGCGTGCACAATGGGCGCGCGACAATGGCGGCGCGCGGGAAGCCAGCTGAAAGGTTTATTGTTTACGCGGGCGGATGACGTGAGCACGCGCCTTTACAGTGGAACGTGGCTATGGAATACTAGAAGTGGCTTTCGCCATTGAATGAATGAATGAATGAAAATGCATTATTGTACACCTTACAAAATAACAAAATAGAAAACAAATAATAACAACTAAATATATGTACAATGGGAGGTCTTCGCTAAAAAGCAATCTCTTCCAGATAACCTGGATGGAGAGGAGCCTATAATAAGCCATTGTGCAGCTTGTTAACGTTAGTAGTTTTCATGGTGTTTTATAAATGAATATTAAATGAAGTACTTAACTTTTTTCGCTAACAATTTGTTTTAAAGCCTGGATAAATCACATCGTCACTTCTACCTCTTCACTCATTTATGACTCCTGTCTTTCATTCATAATAATGTACATAATAACGTCATCATCATCAAAATATCTTAGTTCGGTCACTCACATTAAACCAAGTTGGCCTCTATATATTTCAAAAAAAATTGTGGCAGATTATTCAAAATCTACGACAAACATTTTCATTCTAATCATGATATCACATAATACACTTTAATTCCAAATGCTCACACATTGTTTAAAGACATTAAGCAATAGTTGGCTAAAATACCACCGAAATAACACAACAGAACTCAAAATACTCACAGCAATAAATAAGCAATTAAAATGAAAAAGTTATGTGGCTTCCCAAAATGACAGAAAGCAAATCCATCCTCATATAATAAAAAAGAAATCCGTAGCACGTGTACGGTTTGTGTATATCCCATTGTCATTTCTAGTTATTTCAGTTCTGTGTGCAAAATCATAGAGCACCACATAATGAGTGACAGCGGGAACTCCACGCCCGACGGCGGACGGAACTGAATGCGATGATTTTATCTGTGGGAATGCAAATGATAACGAAAAATGCATGTTTTAAAATGGTCTACGGCTTTCGAAGAAAGAAAATGCACGCTCGAAATGATCTACGTAGCACCCTGCTACGAAATCCGTAGATCATTTCGATGCCTCGTAGCACATGTATTTGGATTTAATAATGTGCTTTATTTTTAATAACAATTATAAGAATGGATAACCGGTGCTTGCTATCTATGGAGCTTCAATATTGTATTATATTAGATTGTAACATGGATCATCCAAAAGAACGGTAAGAACCAAGCCGTAAGTTTGTTACCTGTTCGTCTAGGCTTTGGTCGCGTGGAAATGGCACCTAGATTCACCTAGCTTTAAGACTTTTTAAAGTTATCCTTGTGATTATAATGAAAAAATACCTCTTTTTGTATACTGTTTTTTGCACTTGGCATATGGGGGACTACACTCAGAATTCATTTATTTTTTTCATTTCATTTATAATAATTTTAAAAATGATATATGTAGATCACACAAAAAAAAAAAAATATTGTAATTAATTTAAATCTAACAATTAACAATAAAAAACTAAAATCACAGTAATTGAAATATAGTAGGTATTGTAGTGGCTTATGTGCGCGGGCCCATGTTATGAATTCTAAAAGCCCTTTAAAATATATATATGTCTGGAAGATATTGATTTTTAGCTATAAGACTACCCATTGTACATTAGTTTCTCTTTAATTTTAATTTGTTTCTCTATTTATAATTTTTTTTTATGTTTTTTCGTTCATACTAAATACAATTGGCTGGTAGTCTCAAAGTCGAAGTCAAAGTCAAAAATATTTATTCAAAAAATCACAAGGATCACTTTGAAACGTCTTAAAGCTAGGTGACTCTAGGTGCCAGTTCCACGCTACTAAGCCAGACAGGTGCCAGTTCCTGGTAAGCATACTAATGCTAACCAGGATTAGTGGTAGGGTAGCATTGTCAGACAAAGCTCTAGCAGCCCATTCAAACCCTTTAAATTTAATCGTCCAGATAGTATGTCTTTTAACAAAATTAGCCGTCGTTCAAACAATGGACAATCCGGCCTTCGTCTCGTCAAATATCTCGGGTAGATCTTAATCCACCCTCGCGACCACCCTCCGAGCTAATAACGTGATGTTGGCTTTCACATTGGGGTAGTTGAAACGCTAGACTTCAGACGTCAGCGGGTTTTACGCTGATCACTTAACTTTTATATATCAGATACCTATTCTTATCTCTAGTTGCGTTTACTTTTTAGTTCTTCTTCTAAAATTGAATAGCTTAGCCCTTGTCGGGCTAGTTACTTGGATGAAAATTACAGTGTAGATTGTATTTTAATTTGCGACACTAATTGAGGTTCTCCAATGGCAACCACGAACAAAGACGAAACGTTGGAGGTACCGCGTTTCTACGCGATGGGCTGACATCGTGAGGATCGTGGGAAGTTGGTCGATGGAGAGGACTCAGAATCGTTCTTCTTGGAAATGTATACCCTATACAGAGCCCTATATCCAGCAGAGGACTTCTTCAGATGGCATGATGTCAATTATTTGAAAATTCACACCTCCGTATCTACCGTACCTAGGGATGGAAGTCGTCTGTTTCAGTTTTCAAGCTTTTGTGTCTATGGTATGACTTCGTGCGACTTCGTATACCATGTGAACCTCGTTGTACCTTGTATACCTGCACGTTCTAAAACTAGTGATAATTTAACATCAAGTCCTGTTTCACTAAACTAGCCTCAAGTATCGGCACCAACAATCCTCAAAGTTTAAAACTTTCACTCAATCGAGTCACCAGTGTGAAATCGTCAGAAGACGACGCAGAGGTACGTATATACCTATAATAGTCAAGATTGTCCGAGACAGTGGCGACGGCGCCAAGTACCCACTTGTCAGTCACACAGTTGACATAGGTACTGTGCATGATTTATGTAGACGTGACAATGGACGCTGGTCCCTGAGTTTAATTACTTACCATCTTTAAGACGTAGAGGTATTATGGCTGACTGGGATTGCGGGAGGTGACGCGGAATAACTTGCATTTTACTGCAGTTTTGTTTTTTAATTTAGAAATATCGCAAGAAGTTGATTTATAAACAAAACAAGCTCATTTAAAATCCTGATCCCCGACTTATTTATTAAAATACTGATAATTTACATACGAATTATAATAAAAAAAAACCTTATATCTTTACTCTTACTAACCCAAAAATTTGCTGGAATTAGCATTATTTGTGCTATAAATAATTTTCCTTTTAGTTCCAACCCACCAAAGAAAACTTTTATGCTAAATTTCTAACGTAGTTGGAACACGAAAAACAATAATATCGTCTTACTTGTTGCTTAAATATAACAAGAAAATGATCAACCCTTCACTCGCCGAACAATTTATTGCCGTCATAAATATTAAAAAGTTTTGCCGTAAATCTCTGTGATATTAATAAAAGCTGGGGTTTTCGCGCAGGCAATATTCTTGTAAACACTTCTTTGATCTGAGATTTATGACGGTACAGGTGTACTGCACGATGGTAACACAAGTTTCCTTAGTAATTGAACAACTAAGCTATAAATTTCTTCCCTGTTCTTCAAAGCCCAATCTATAACAGGCTAGATACATAGATATAGTAGAGCTCTTTGTGAAATGCTCGACCTACAAACACGCCTATTTCTGCCGCCAAGCTGCGTTGCTGGTCTTTCGATTTGAAAGGTGTGGGTGGCTTGTGAAATTACAGTCATATAAGGCTAAACAACTGTATGCCTGAAGTTGATGGACGCAGGGCAGTGCATCGCATGGCTCCGGCATCTGGTGGCTAATCTGCTAGCTCCATCATAGTAGGTCATCATATTATCTCCCATTTTTAAATTGATTCAGTTTCCGCGGCTAACAAAGTTCCGGAAAAACACGAGCCCAGAATCGCAGGTAAACTAACAAAAAATATTTAAAAACCTACTCATTCTGAATTTGAGATATATCATCGTGTACCATCCAATATGCACCGTATTAACACGTTATCGAAATCATTGAAAGTACCACATTAATGCAATACTTCATTTCAAATTACTAAACATTATCTAAAAACTTTTCACGAGCACCAAATATTAATAACCAAGGGATTATAAACGCACACCGTGGAGAGACAAACAACAAAAATCAAACCCTACATTTTTGAATCACAAACGAAGCTTTGCGGGTGGTCGAAAACGACGCACAAAGATGATGAGAACAACTAGAAGCGAAACTCACCACTAGGAATCACCATCCTTCTTATCCTATGGAAAAGATCCTATCCTATATTTTACTACTTAATATAAATGCGTAAGTTAGTATATATACCTATTTTAAAGTCAGGATGTTTGTGGCTATATCACCCTCTAACCACTGAACCGATGGTTATGGAACTTACAAAAAATCTAGTTCATAACCGACATTAGCTTAAAGAGACTTAGAAACGTAGGTTGATGATGAAATCAAAATATATCTGAACCTAGTAGTAGAGCAGAAGAGTAGTAGAGCTCTTTGTGAAGGCCTCGTCCGGGGAAGTGCTACCACCAAGTGCTACGCCTTTTTCTGCCGCCAAGCAGCGTTGCTGTGTTTCGGTTGGAAGAGTGTGGTTGCCGGTGTAATTACAGGGACATGAGGCTTAACATCTGTATGCCTCAAGTTGATGGACGCAGGGCAGTGCATCGTAGGGCACGTTACTATCGTGCGTGACTTACGAGACAATGTTCCATCAGTTGTATAATAAAAATAAAAAACCGACCAAACCAACGAGATTTCAACCTACTTTTCACATAATTTGAAAATCAAAAACCAATTCCAACCTACCAAATTATGACGAAAAAAAACGGTCTGACATATTCAGAATGGTTCGTTACGTAACGCTTTTTTAATGGGATGTAGTATTTCTCCATTAAAAAAATTCTCTTCCATGTATTTTTATTTACTCTATGCACAAGTCTCCATGGAAATCAGAGGAAAGCGACTTTTGATTAATTAGCGCCATTCTTTCGAAGACGACGGGACGCCATTAATCCCCACCAACAATACGGCGTCGGAAAGATGGCGGCTTTTATTGGGACATATCCGGTGACGGAAAGGATTAATTTTCGTTTATTAATTCCCTTGTTTAAGTTATAAAACTTTGCTATGAGATTCTGCTTTATTTGTGAGAATTACGCAATACAGTCAGCAAAAATATATATTTAAAGCTAAAATGTGGTTTTCACTCGCAGTTCGATGGATCACTGATATTATTTATCGTTTTACGAACCATCCTTTAAAAACAATTCGTATTTACTACATCTACAATAGTTTTTAGTAAAATGCGTAGTTGATAGAGTCGTCATCTTCTTCTTGTCATGTCTCTAGTTTATTTCGAAACAGGCCCCTTCCGAGCACTTGACACATGTTTTAGAACTTTTTAAATAATAGTCGTTATTACCTTTATCAATTCAATACGTAATAATTCAAGACAATGTTCATATTCTAGAAGTTTATAGATAAGAGTCGTTATCACCTTATCAATTCAATACCTAATAAGTCAATGCTCACATTCTACCAAGTCAAGGTTTACTTTAATTAAAAACTAAATGCCATTATTTATTCCTTTGGATACGCGTGGTCGGACAAATTAGTCCCCGCAATGAAGCGAGTGAGTTTAATCACGTAAAATATTGGAGCTGGTTTGGAACAGTTGAGCTATCTCTATATCGTTTGCAACGGTTTGCAGATAGTTCAACAATCTGCAAGTTTCATGTGTATTTTTTTCAATACGTTTATTGCAACTTTCTTAGAAGGTACCTAAATTAATAGATAATAAATAATAATTAAACATTGGTAGACTTTCCACAAAACACTATTAGCCCCAAACTAAGCCAAAGCTTTTAATATGGGAACCAGATAGCTGATATAATACTTAATATGCTTTTTTTTTGTAAATACAAAATTATAAATTACTAGCGGCCTGTCCCAGCTTCGCATGGGTGGTCATAAATTTTTTGAACATTTTAGGATAAACTTAAACCGTGGGTTCGAGCCTCGCGTCTACTTCTACACTAATATTATAAAGAGGAAACCTTTGTATTTTTGTATTTTTGTATGTTTGTATTTTTGTATGTAACGAATAGGCTCAAAAACTACTGGTCCGATTTCAAAAATTCTTTCACCATTAGAATGCTACATTATCCCTGAGTAACATAGGCTATATTATATTTAAAAAAAAATCAGGGATCCTTACTAAAACTTCAATAATGTAACCCAAGGTGGAATACAAAAACCTTACATCGCGTGCGCTGCGAAAACTATTGATGATAGAACAAAATAATGTACTACGATTTTGTAGAACACGTCATCATCTACAAAAAATGTCGCAACAGCATATGTCTAACTATTATAGTTATGTCACAATAAGTGTTCTTTTATTATAAAAAATTAATTGAAATGCCGCCGCCAGAAAAGGGTCTTTATTTGTACCTTGGTATTAATCCTTATCCAAATAAATCATTTCATAATTAAGACGGTTTCAATACCTATAGATTACTTCTTAAATTTTTCAAATCGGACATTCCATTCAAAAGATATGACGAAATTAAAAATGTTAACGGGTCCACGGATCACGCTCGGGGTGCGATTTCATTCACTCAAGGAGAAGCGCGTGCAAATGTATGAAATACTAGCGGCCTGTCCCAGCTTCGCATGGGTGGTCATAAATTTTTTGAACATTTTAGGATAAACTTAGAGCGTGGGTTCGAGCCTCGCGTCTACTTATTTCATACATTTGCACGCGCTTCTCCTTGAGTGAATGAAATCGCACCCCGAGCGTGATCCGTGGACCCGTTAACATTTTTAATTTCGTCATATCTTTTGAATGGAATGTCCGATTTGAAAAATTTAAGAAGTAATCTATAGGTATTGAAACCGTCTTAATTATGAAATGATTTATTCGGATAAGGATTAATACCAAGGTACAAATAAAGACCCTTTTCTGGCGGCGGCATTTCAATTATTTTTTTATAATAAAAGAACACTTATTGTGACATAACTATAATAGTTAGACATATGCTGTCGCGACATTTTTTGTTTCGTGTTCTACAAAATCGTAGTACATTATTTTGTTCTATCATCAATAGTTTTCGCAGCGCACGCGATGTAAGGTTTTTTGTTTTCCACCTTGGGTTACATTATTGAAGTTTTAGTAAGGATCCCTGATTATTTTGAAAATATAATATAGCCTATGTTACTCAGGGATAATGTAGCATTCTAATGGTGAAAGAATTTTTGAAATCGCACCAGTAGTTTTTGAGCCTATTCGTTACATACAAAAATACAAAAATACAAAAATACAAAGTTTACCTCTTTATAATATTAGTGTAGAAGTGTAGATAATAACACCCAGACAGAGAACAAACATCTATGTTCACCACACAAATGTTTGTTCTGTGTGGGGATCGAACCCACGGCCTACGGCGCAGAAGGCAGAGCTACTACTAACTGAGCTGTGAAGGCTGTCAATAAATAAAAACTTCATCTTAGTTTCAAAAGTTTTATATTGAGGTTGTTTTGTTACAACAAGGTTCTTTACAATACTGCCAAGTGCCATATATCTGCACAAGTTGTGTCTCCAACTCCCTGTAATATTAACATCCATAATTCCGAGGTAAGTCTCCGCCGTAAAGTTACCCATCAAACCGCAAATCAAAGTTTTATTTGTTCAAAAGACATCTTGTGGAGAAGGGGAGTGCTACGATATTCTGGAATCTTCTAATTAAAACCACTCTCATTGGAGCTTCACTGTTGCCAAATTGTTTTTTAAACAAGCTCTTTTTGATGCTAATTTTAATTTAGGCATGATTGTTTCTTAAATTTGGGACACTTAAAAAATCTCAATAATAAAATTACCTAAAAGAATCTCTTTATACATTTTTTTTAAAGGAATGCTGATTGGTAAACAGTAGGTAGGTACTTACCTACCCTATTCTACATTTTAATATGTACACGTGAACCATGCACATATTATTGCGACCATAACATTGTTTTATTAAGTATCTACCTAATTATATTTAGGATACATTTTATTGTTTCAGACACAAAAAAGCCGTCTGCGTTTTCATAAAAAAGTATGTTAAATATATGATATTTCCGCCAAGTTAAATATGGATTGATTTAAAAACCGACTGTCTTTTTCTTCTTTTCTCCGTTTATGGCTTCTGTGCGTCATTCGACAGACAATCCTGCCAGTGTCAAGTGAATTGTATTAAATACTTTATAGTCAAATCGGGCGTCATTTGTTTGGAAGAAAATGGTGGCAGCTTTCTTCAAAACATTCCAAACATTTTTGGTCAAATCAGGATATCACATTATACACGTTCATTCCAAATGCTTACACTTTATGCAAAACCTCAAGTAATGTTGGTTAAAATGCCACCGAAATTACACAACACTACTCAAAAGAACACTAGAAAAACAATAAAAATGAGAAATCTATGTTGCTTCTCAAAATTTCGGGAAATGAATCAAATCCACTGTCTAAAAACCGTTTAGAAAAGTCGAACATCGGCTTTTTAAATAATAAAAAAAACAAAGGCCATACACAAGAAACATGGACAGCCTACAGCTGTCATATTCAGAACACGACACCACACACTCAACAATTACATTGTCAAGTTGTAACAAGGAGCGCACATTTATTGAATGAAATTATTGGGTGAAGAACAAAAGCCGCTAAAAAGTGAGGAGGGGTGAATGGGTGCAACCCCATAGTTGTAATGATATTAGTTCGTAACCTCATATTAAGTGTGTGGGGACGACCCTTGGAGAACTTTTAGTGTAGGAGAACGCAGCAGTCTTAGATAAATAACTGTCTTTAAGTGATTAAAAACTTCTCTTACTTTATAAATAAATATTGGTGGACATTCCAAACTTCTTAGCACTATCTTAGTTTGGGCTAAGATAGTGCTATCTTAGCCCAAACTAAGCAAACCCTGTGTTATGGAAACTAGAGAGCGGATATATTACTTAAATAGTCTAAGTCAAAGTAAAAAAGTATTTATTCAATAAAATCACAAGGATCACTTTGAAACGTCTTAAAACTAGGTGAATCAACCTCGATTCACGTAGCATTGATACTGACACTTGCCAGTGTCAATCTACATCTACACTAATATAATAAAGAGGAAAAATATGTATTTTTGTATGTAACGAATAGGCTCAAAACTACTGGTCCGATTTAAAAAATTGTTCGCTTTAAAAATATTATTAGCGAACGCGCGGTTCCACGGGCACGGGGCGCGTTCTCACCCACTCAGGGAGTGCAAATGTATGAATTAAGTAGACGCGAGACTCGAACCTACGGTCTAAGTTTATTTTAAAATGTTAAAAAAATGTATATCCTATGCGAAGCTGGGACAGGCCGCTAGTGAGAATATTGAAGCTCAATTCGTTTCTTCATTGGCGCGTCAAAGTCAGTAAAAGGCACACCAACTCCAGAAGCGAAAATGCTTGTATAGTAATTTGTACCTACGTACACGAATATTCGGTAGCCACACCACGACTTGACAGGGGAGACAAATGCCCACTAAATGTCACAGACGTGGCAATTCTGATAACTACTGCGATTTGTCGCGGTGTTATTGCGGCGACGAAATGTCATGCGGTCGAATATGGGTGGCAACATTTGCCACCCATATACGACACTTAATGTCGTTGTTTGTTTTTTTTTAATTCTAAGATAATTTCAATAAAAACAATTATTTACAAAATGTACTAAATACACATGAAACAGGTAAGAAATAAATAAAATGCTTACACTTCGTTGTATCTCGCAAGCAAGTTTCAAAATCGGGAATATAGTTATTTATTTCTGTTGTCTTTTATATATTTCAAAATGTTGAAATGTGCCAGTGAGAAGTTCTTTGAAGGGTGTCAGTTACGTAACTTAGAGATTTGGCGGGTATCTACCGTGCCTGGGGATTAAACTCACAAAGCTGTTAATAAACCATTTTGATGTTATTATTTCATAGATATTCAAATGATAAACGAGATAAAATATCTTAAAATTCTCGAGAATGCATTCCATGATTGACAGATCATGCAGGGTCGCGCGGAATTATATTACCTACCACCTCCCCATGCATGGTGAGGGGAGATTACATCGGATAACACAATCGAATTTTTGTGTTCATTTAAAAAATTCGAAGCTAGTGCTGCGCCATCACAAATTGTTAAACTTGTAGGTTTAAAATCAATGTCTTATTTAAGTTATGCGTAATGTTTTGGCCAAAAACTTTTTTGTTAGTTTTTTATTTTTTTATACATCTAGCATTGATGGAACAAGCAGATGGCCCACCTGATGTTAAGTGGTAACTATTACCTATAACAAAGCATTGTCTCGTAAGTCTCGCACAATAGGAACGTGCCCTACGATGCACTGCCCTGCGTCCATCAACTTGATGGACATGAGGCATACAGATGTTAAGCCTCATGTGCCTGTAATTACACCGGCAACCACACTCTTCAAACCGAAACACAGCAACGCTGCTTGGCGGCAGAAAAAGGCGTGGTAGTACTTCCCCGGACGAGCCCTTCACAAAAAGCTCTACTACTCTTAGTAATTTTATTTAATAAATAATAATTATATTTTATGAGCATTAGATTACAAATTAAGAAAAAGCATCATATCAGTTATATGTTTTCATACTACAAGCTTTGCCTAGTTTAAGGCTATTATTGCTATGTGGAATGTCTACCAATATTTATTTATTAATCAACTAGCATCTACGGCGGTACCGCTCTTGTTTTACCTCCCCGGATTACCTGCGAGTAAGTAGCCTATATTTTATTTCAGGTTACAATTTCCGTATATTCCAAGTTTCTTCCAAATTCATGCATCCGTTAATGTGTTTTTTTATTTGGGAAACAATCAGTATAATAATAATATTATAAATATGATAGATGTGAGAACAAACACACATAATACTAATATTGATATTTGTAACATCAATATCATCATTGGGCTTACGATACCAATATCGTAAAGCCCACTGCGGGTTGTAGGCCTCCTTTCATTTTCCTTCCTACTTTATATTCTTTAAAAAGCCACTTACAAAATTAGAAAAAAATTGAAAAGTAATAAAAATATAATGAGAGCTTTCAATCATCCGCTGACAACGCCGCGGGAGGAACCCCCCTCCTCCCTCTGTGACGTCACATGAGATTAAAAACTTTGATGCGCACTCCCACGGAAATTAACATTTTCGTCCCGGACCATATTTGCATACTGAACTCAGTTTTGGCTTTGTTATTTTTACCACCGGGAATTATAATAATCGAAATAGTCAAATAATCATGACTACTACTAAGTGTGACGATTTTTATTGAGATAAGGTTTGGATCTAACCTTATGTTTAACTGTACCAATGACTTAAAGTACCTACTAAATTTTAAATTTAGATTTTGATTCTCTCTCTTGTCGTGTCACTAGTTTCTTTCGAAACAGTGTGGTGAAAGGATTTTTAATGCGCCTCAAGAGGCTCCTTTCGAGCACTTGACACGTGTTTTAGAACTTTTTAGGTTCTACAACATGCCAGTTTCCTCACGATGTTTTCCTTCACCGTTTGAGAGTACTGGTATTGTGCACATACATTTTTGAACAGAAAAACTCATTGTGTCACTACCGGTTTCACTACAAGGCGGAGTGCTCTCTCATAGATTTTCATTGATTTTTATTGAGTTTTTCTTTAGCTACATAACTTTACTGCTAAAGCGTAGCTTCGTAGCACAGTCTTCTAAGATATCTGCGAAGCCAAATCTGATTCTTAAATGGATTCTAACACAGATAATAATTTCGTGATTTTTGCTAATCATAATATCACCTGTACATATACCTATTCTCCACATCGAACGTGCAAGAGTCTTTACAAATTTGATAATGTTTACTTTTTTCTGTATGCCTACGCCTCACTAAACTTCAATATTGTATTATATTACATTGTAAAAGGATCATACAAAAGAACGGTAGGAACCAAACCGTAAGTTTGTTGCCTGTTCTTCTAGGCTTTGGTCGCGTGGAACTGGCACCTAGAGTCACCTAGCTTTAAGACGTTTAATAGACCTTGTGATTTTATTGAATAAATACCTTTGACTTTGAACCGCCAATTTACAGGCTGAAAAATCTTATTGATCAAAGAGTACAGTAAGTATAGTACACATAGTACATATAGCACATATAGCTATATTTATTATTGTACCTGCCGCTCAGCCTTTCATAAAAAGCTCGTCGATTTTAAAAGATACTACATTATTCAGTGAAACTTAATTGAGAAACGAGAACCGACAATGCCACTGTGGGAAAGCAAAAGCAAAAAAATTGAAAAAGTTCCCTCGAGACTTGCGAAAAGCGAAAAAGAATCATGTTTCATTTTAAAAGTAGCTTCACTGTACTTTTACTCCCGTAGTACTAACAGTACTAGAAGATTTCATAATTATTATTGAAAGCCTTCATAGCTCAGTTGGTAGTAGCTCTGCCTTCTGCGCCGTAGGCCGTGGGTTCGATCCCCACCGAGAACAAACGTTTGTGTGGTGAACATAGATGTTTGTTCTCTGTCTGGGTGTTATATATAATATTATAAGTATATAAGTATCTATTTGAAAAAAAAAGTATATATGTATTATATCAGCTATATGGTTCCCATATTACAAGCTTTGGCTTAGTTTGGGGCCAGATAGTGCTGTATGGAAAGTCCTCCATTATTTATTTTATTTTATTTTTATTTTAAGTAAATTACAAGTTGAAGTGGCAATGGGCCACTAAATAAATAAATGGTTTTGGACATTTTAAACAACGCTATTTAGTTCTAAACTAAGCAAAGTTTCAAAGTTCACAGTTTTGTTAACAGAAACAAGTAACTAAACATGTACTCTAAAAAAACTTTTAGTACATAGAACCGACAAACGCTGGGAAATAAAGGTTCTCGAACGGCAATTGCGAACTGAAAGACGAAACACAAATACTTGACCAATTGTTACTGATAAACTGGGACAATGCTAATTTTATGCAATGTTTAAATTAATAAATATAAATATTGGTGGACAGAGAACAAACATCTATGTTCATCACACAAATATTTGTTCTTGGTGGGGATCGAACCCACGGCCTGAGCTGTGAAGGCTGTCAACATCGTGTATGGTTTGTTTTAAAAATAGAAGTACTACTTAGATCTATAATAAGTTATAGCATATTTTTAGGTTTCATACAGTATTGCTACGTTATACTTATTCGTCCACCTATTCTGAATAGGTCGGTAATCGAACCCCCCTACTAGCAACCCTCACCGCTACGCCTCGGGCGCTCACCACAGCTGTCACTTAATAATTTAATTGTTCATTTCCCTCCCTTTCCACGCCTTTTAAATCACATTATAAGTACGATATTTTTATCTGTGGGTTGAAAACTTAATATTGGAAGGAGGATTGGAACACAAAAGGTGAGTGAATGTAAGTTTCAAATTTATGGCGAACTAAGTGCCGCCCGCGGCTTCACTCACATGGTGACGGGAATTACTAACATTCATATTTCAATCACTTTACTGGATCCGTTCATTTTTTATGCCATTCCTGTATTTTTCTGGTTTCAAGTACCTACCTATCCTATATCTAATCCTACCTGGATTAGCATCTCATCAGTAACCATATTTTTCTAAGTTTTTTTTTATTAGAAGAAGAAGAAGAAGAAGTTTTATTCCAAACCAACACCACTGTATGTCAGTAAATTAATAGGTAGACCTATATCCACAACTGAAATGGATAAACCCAACAGGTTTAGGGTAACATCCAAATATTAAATCTATCATCCCATTTTATAATATTAGGTACATCTCCCGTCTCTACTTTAGATTTGTCAAAAACAAAGGCGGATTTTTTTGTATCTGACGGATAGCGTTATCTTGAGTTGGTCGAAACCGCCCTTAGTGAGATCCTAGTGATAATTATACAAATATAAATGTTTTTATTGTTTCCAAAAGATACATAAAATATTACAACGATGAAATCTCCTTTTAAGTAATAATTTCCATAGGAGATAGGTTATTAGATTCGTGCTTTGTGTGACAATGCAATTTTATAGTCAGTTCCAACCACTCAACACCAGGTGGGCCATTTACCAGGTCATATTTTTTGCAAAAAAATATTAACTGCAACTACATTATGATTATGAATTAAATGGTAATAAAAGGGTAGGTAGATTTTCTTTTTGAAATCTCAATCATAAGAAAACTTTGCATTTTAAATGCAAAAGCATTAAAAAAATACCAGGTTTTTATAACTTTCTGAGATCTATTAAAACAAATAAAATTGCTCCCAATTTCTTTTCTCTCTAAAAAAATTAGAAAAATATAGTTTAAAAGTAAAAATTTATCTAACACAAAACCAACGATAAAAACTTACCTCGTCAGCTGATCGCAAATCACCACACTTCAACTTGGAACTTGGACCAGTGCACTCCCGACGGCAGTCAGTCGCACACTGAATTTCATAGCTGATCCTGAGCCGCCCAGCCTGTGAAGGCGGAGCCTTAGGTAGGCGTGGCGAGACGAGCCACTCAGATTTTCAGGAATTCTTTTCTTGGCGCAGCAAGTTGAAGACTGGTCAGAAGTAAAGTGGGCAGCTGATGCTAATGCTGCTTTTAGGTAAGTTTCTCAGAAGAGATAATCTCGATATAGTGAGAGACAGGATGACAGTCTGGTACCCTCAGCGACAAAAGTAGATGGACCGAAGTCTAAGGTTTGTTGTGAATTTTTTGTTTTCTGTATTGTCAGGCCGGATATTTTAAGGGGCTGACAACTATCAAACAACTTCTCGCTCGCACGTTTCGACATGTTGAAAGATATAAAATCACTAAACTCATTTTCGAAAAATCGCAATTAACCATTTTCTGTGTAATTACATTGCACACAGTTTAGTAAAAATTTCATTTTGATCGATACAAGTTTTCCTACTTAAAAGTATGCTTATGTACGAAAACTAGTAAAGCACACTTTTGAGTAGGAAAACATGTATCGATCAAAATGAAATTTTTACTAAACTGTGTGCAATGTGATTGCACACAAAATGGTTGATTGCGATTTTACGAAAATGAGTTTAGTTATTTTATATCTTTCAATATGTCGAAACGTGCGAGCGAGAGTCACATTAGCTCTTGTCTTCGCCATAAGGAGACTCGATCTCTTCTCTTGTCGTGCCACTAGTTTCTTTCGAAATAGTGTGGTGAAAGGATTTTAATTGCTCCTCAAGAGGCTCCTTTCGAGTACTGGACACATATGTAGGTAATAGAACTTTGAAGGTTCTACGACATGCCAGTTTCATCACAATGTTTTCCTTCACCGTTTGAGAGTACTGGCATTGTGCACATAAATTGATTGTGGAGGGTTCGATCTCTAGCGAGAACAAATATATGTGTGTGATGAACATTGATTTGATGATATGCATCCCCGACTTCGCACGGTTATTGTGGGTTATCCCTAAGAGATAGACATATACCATCGTGGATTTTTTTGTAGATCTTTTTAAGGTGTACAATACTGTAATACATTATTTTGATGTATCTCGTAGGGTTCAGCCAGCGTTTGCAATGTAAGCGCCAAAAAATGTGATTATTTACAACATCACATTAGAAACCTCTAAAATTATCAGTGTGTCTCTACTATATTATGCATTTAATATATGTATATATATGAACCTTCCTCTTGAATCATTCTATCTATTAAAAAAACCGCATCAAAATCCGTTGCGTAGTTTTCAATATCTAAGCATACATAGGGGACAGACAGACAGCGGGAAGCGACTTTGTTTTATACTCTGTATGTCGTGACACATAATAGGTACCTTCCTACAATGCATTTAAAAAAAGTTTTTATCAGCTATCTGATTCCCATAGTAAAATTTTTACTTAGTTTGGTGCTAGATAGCGCTGCGTTAAATTGACCAAAAATATTTATTTATTTTTTTGATCAAAGTTTTATATTTTATTTGGATATCCGCCTTAATAATTAGGTACCTACCCTTATTGTTCTTTCTTTGCTAAGTCCATAGAAAATGGGCATAAATAACTGAAGCTGTTTAAATCTACTTTTGTCGTTATTTGTACGTAGTAGAGTCTATAATCCTATACTTACTAGACTCTTATGTACAGATATAACGAAAATTGCGTTTATTAAAAACTAGGTAGTTTCGTAGTAGAAAGTTATGCTTCGCTATATCGTGAATTTTTTTCTCAAGTTGAACTAATAGGGACAATTTTGTCCAGAAAGTTCAACTTTTACATAAAAATAACAAAGTTGAAATAACTGGAATTTTTCGTCCAATTAGTTCAACTGGTTGAACTTAGTGGAACAGGTCTCGCTAGAGTTATACCCTATTATCTAGATCTTTGTTACTTTATAAAAATACTTTAGAATTTCGTATTTACACACGTAGAAAGGTACCTAGTGGGAATCTCAAACTGGTAGTACGTGGTATACCTACTAAACGATAGGTATACTATAGTAGTATAGTATATAAGAAGTAATTGAAACAACTCTAGAAAACGAAAAAGTGACTTTCAAACCATGTTTTTATGCAACTAGCAGATGAGCCACTTGATGTTAAGTGGTAACCATCACCTATAACAAAGTATTGGCTCGTAAGTCATCCACGAAACGTGCCCTACTTTATATCTTTCAAAATGTTGAAATGGCGATGACCTTTCTCAAACGGACATCATATTGACAGCCCTCACAGCTTAGCTCTGCCTTCTGCGCTGTAGGCGGTGGGTTCGATCCCCACCGAGAACAGACATTTGTGTGACAATACTAATGAGATGATTGTTCTCTGTTTGGGAGTGATATTGTAAAATAACCACCACGCCTTTTTCTGCCGCCAAGCAGCGTTGCTGTGTTTCGGTTTGAAGAGTGTGGTTGCCGGTGTAATTACAGGCACATGAGGCTTAACATCTCGCACCTCACAAACATTACCGTGCCAACTCAAAAAAGTCGATTTCGAGAAAACAGGTTTTGAAAGTTCAAAAAATCATATTGGCTAAAATATACATTATCATGCCTAACTTTAAATGTAAGTTTAAAGGTATGTTATCCGACTTTACTTTCTAAGGTATTGGTATAATAAATAATGAATATCTTTAAAGTTATCAGTAATTTTTCACTAGCACTTTGAGTTAGTACTATATTGCCTGTTTAAATTAATTCAAAAATGAAATAAGAAGTTAATGCCTGTTTTATTTAGAGGTTTTTGTAAAATTCGACGGTCGTATATCAAAATTAGCCATTATTGATACACATTTTCATCAATACAAGCAGTACTATTACTGGTTTTTTTGTTGATCTTATTGGATTAAACACTACAAAATACCAAATAATATTGTTTTTAGAAAATCAACTTTATTATTATCATCATAGGCTCATCACTATAGGCCTCCCCTATTCATTATCAGGAAGAATTATTCTGATCCCTCTCCATCCACTGTCTTTCCTGTGATCCTCACAATGCCATCGGTTCCTCGTAAAACGCTTCGTCTTTCAGCTCGTGGTCGCCATTTGAGAACCTATATTCCCCAGTGGTTCTAAATTTTCTAAGTTTTCCCCATTTCAGATTCTATCACGTTGTGAAACTCTCGGCACAGTTCTTTTCATAAATTCTTGTTTCTTTGTAAATCACCTACCTACCTTTTCAGTCCATTTCAGTTTGCAGTTTTGATCGTTTCATGTCTTTATTTATTTAGGTGGAACTCTTTTTGTTTACGTTTGTGAATTCTATTCCCAGATTTCAAACTATTTGGGCTATAAGGTTATGGGTTTTAAGACTGTTGAATGGCATTTGCGTCAGCTGGCAATCTCGTGCAAAATCGTTTGCAATGATGTTAGTCATCTTTATACCAATGTTAAACGAATCATGAAAATAAATGCTTGACATTGAGTGCATGTGCTTAAACGTATTAAGAATCGCTAGTCCTGTAGTATTATCACTGCGCTCAGATTGCAGGAATCGGAATCCGTACACAATTTATAAAACAAAATAATTGAAAGTATGTGCATCGACGCAGTTTTTGAATTCACAATACTGTGGCTCAACCTACTGTTTAACACACAGACCACGAAAAATAGTATCTCCCCGATATTGCATGTATTTCAGTCGAGACTTCTCATAAAGTTCATTTAATACCTTTATAATTTTATTATAATACAGTTCTGTAAGAGCTGTACTGGCATACGACCATTGGCATACACGTCATGATATTAGCAGCATTTTGGTTAAGAGAGCAGTTATTGAAAGAATATTATCAAGGAGATACAAGATATTTTAAAGAGCTCTTTGTGAAAAGCTCGTCCGGGGAAGCACTACTACACTGCCTTTTTCTGCTGCCAAGCAGCGTTGCTGTATTTTAGTTTGAAGAGGTTTTTAGTAGTTGCCCGGTGAAATTACAGGCACATGAGGCTTAACATCTGTACGCCTCAGGTTGATGGACGCAGGGCAGTGCATCGCTGGGCACGTTCCTATCGTGCGTGACTTGCGAGGCAATGCTTTGTTATAGATGATGGTTACCAATCAACATCACGCGGGCCATCTGCTCATTTCATCACCAAGTCATATTAAAAAAAAGGTATTTATTCGCATAAGTCACCACGTAGGTTAGCTGGTAGTAAATGCATAAGCATTAATCTTTCCTATTGTACTCTAATTTTATATTTTTATGCAAAAAATTAACTAAATATAAATAAATGTCAAATACACAAGTTCTTATTATGCTAGAAGGAAGAACTGCTATTACATGCGGCAAATACTAATAAAGTGTAAGATTATTAATGCCCGTTTATGCCTTTTCATTATTGATCTGTTCCAAAAATTTATGTGAAAGTAAAAGTTTTATCCGATATATTCACAGACCAAACCGTAGCATTCATAAATAGACACCTGCACACAGCCAAAATACAATAACTTTAACGAGTCATACCGTATTAACTCCAAAAAAATTGATGCATTTTAGTATCAAGTCAAGTTATTTTCCGTCCTACCCTCAAAAAGCAAATAATTAACATGCAATATGGTATTAAATGAAGACAAAATATTATTTTGAACAAACAATAAAGTATCATCTTACAAATACAACTATGTTGATTGCTCACCTGCGACGTTTTTTATCCAAAAAGATGTTTTATTTTAAAATACAACAGAAAATTACGTTTTGGTGCCTGCGCTGTTATGTTGTAACGGACTATGTTGAGATGCGACGGTGCTTCTTGTTGAATAAATGAATGAAATGAATGGTCAATAAAGAGTCTCAGGTGATTTTCTTAGCCATTGGAGGAGGTAAAAATACAACTGTATTATCATTTTGTAGAGAAAAAAATCCTCTTTACGATGGCATACTTAACTCAAAAGTGCAATATTTTGAGTTGGCACGGTAATAGTTGTGACGTGCGATCTGTAGGTATGCGAGAAGTAATGGACGCAGGGCAGAGCATCCTAGGGCACGTTCCTATCGTGCATGACTTACGAGGCAATGCTTTGTTATAGGTAATGGTGGGCCCAAAATCGAACCTAATAACTTTAGTTTCCGGTACGTACAACGCCACCTAGGAGTCGAAGGAAACACATTATTTTGGAATACTAAATAGTATTTTATTAAATTATAGATATAGGTATTATAAGAATTTGGCAAAGCTTTTCAGGCAACTTTTAGAAATTTCAAAATATTAACATTTTTGACTGTAAGCCTCACTCAGTATCAACATATTTTGCTTTCAATAAGTAGGTACAAGATTTAAATTCCTGTGAAATCACTAGAGTCCTTTTCGTGAAAGAATTCCATTGGAATTTGTAGAAAAGTAATTCAAATTCGAAAACAATTAACATTTTTAAGGTCTGGGTAAGTCGTATGTACCTAGGTAGTTGCCGAAAGATTTCATACGCTTTTATCACACCAACAATCATCGTTGGCAACTAGCTTTTTTTATCGAAGTAACAAAGGGACTTCTATAAAGTGAAAAGGACTAGAAAATGTCTCCGTCCTTGTTTGACTGATTGACTGATAGGCTGACGGCCGGTTTCTGAAAGCACGATCAAAACTAATCGGATGTCAAGTCACTCGCCATTTCAGCTACTAAACAATAGAGATAGCAAGTGACTTGACATGTGATGTTTTTTGATCGGGCTTTCAAAAACCGGTCGTGGATCATCCACTGAAAACACTCAGTTTTATAGTATAACTAGCTGGTGCCCGCGACTTCGCCTGCGCAGGATTAGTCACACAATATCTTTATAAATTGTAGCCTAAGTGTAATTCTGATGTTTATGCTATATTATTGTAGTTTCATTAAAATCCATTCAGTAGTTTTTAAGTGAAAGAGTAACTAACATCCATCCACCCATCCATCCATCCATACTTACAAACTTTCGCGTTTTTATTATTACCTATGTTATTAAGGAGACTCATGAGTTCTCAGCACGCCTCTTCATACAAAAAAAGGCCTGATGTTACCATCAACGAAAAACAAAACTCAGACTTGCGGTACTGGGTCCCTCGATAAGCTTCTTCTTCTCTCAATTTTTGGCTCCTGTCCGTCATTCGACAGACAATCTTGCCAGTGTCAAGTGATTCTGTATTGAATACTTTTTAGTCAAGTCAGTCCATAGTCAAGTCGGCCGTCATTTTGTTTTAAAGAAAATGGTGGCGGCTTTCTTCAAAACATTGGAAACATTTTCGGTCAAATCAGGATATCACATATTACACTTTCATTTCAAATGTTTACACTTTGTGCTAAGACCTCAAGTAATGTTGGTTAAAATACCACCGAAATTACACAACACAACTCAAAATAACACTAGAAAAACAAATAAAATGAAAAAGCTATGTTACTTCCAAAAATGTCAGAAAATGAATCCCTCGATAAGCTTACTCAAATTAAGTAAAAAATAACATAAAAGCAACCGATAATGTGGATACTACCTATAAGCTTTGCCCAGGTTGGTTCTAGATGGCGCTGTGGAGAATATTCACTATTAGTTCTCAGTCGACAGTCGACAATCGGTCAGCCAATTTGTTTACCTACCTACCTAGGTACCTTACAAAATCATAATTGCAGTTATCATAAATTAGGGTGTAAATGGCATTATTGGATAGATACCTACGTGTTAACAAAAGATAAAGCATAAAGCAGCTGTTTATTTATTTATTTAGGATTACCAACAAAAGATACACAAAATTAAAGTAAATTCCATACAGTTTGGATTATATAAGGTGCTCTTTTAATTAAAGGCATCCACAGCATGCTCTTTAATATAAAATGAACTGAACTTATAACTACAAAGGTACAACAACAAACAAAGGTTCTTCGAATACTTATCTACCTACTTTCGCTTATCTTTTTCCAGCTCCCACACCCAGACCTCACGGTAGCCCTTGCTGCGTACCTAGTGATATTGTCTTTGTGTGCTTTTTTTATTGTTTATTTTGCTCAAATAAACTAGTTTTATGGGTAATATTTTTTTTGTTTTATTCAAATCAGAGCCATCTGTTGATACATCACAAGTACTACGTTCGTAAGTAGTACGAGTACGTTGCGTTGTTGTAAGTCTAAACTAGGCCACACAAAATAGAGGTAAATTATGACGTCTCCTGGCCCATTTGGCTATCATCTGCGGGGACACGAACGGAACGCAACCGACCAATCAATAGTCCCTGTTCGTTCCGTCGTCATGCGCAGATGGCGGCACTACAGCAATTCCTAAGTCAAAATATAAACCAAGTAATAATTTTAAATACAACTTTTCTATTAACTTTGTGTATAATGTTCCTAATCAAATCTAAAATAAATAAAAACAACAAAATGTATTAGATGAAACATCAATAAAACCATTTATAACGATAAAATAATAAAAATGTAACTCTCATGACTCGCACTGGGCTAGTGAGTTCATCTCGCGATTGAGGTCGCTGAACACCGCCATCTTGCGTTTTCTCTATCAACTTGACTTGTAGATGGTTTGCTATCTGCAGTAATTTTGCGTTTTTGGTGTTCATTGTAAATGTGAAGAAGCAAAGTTATTGAAAATCAAACTGAACATAGTTTTAAATACTACCGTAAGTACACGAGTAGATGGAATCTTTATTAGTGTGGTGGAAAATTCAAGGGAAATGTTACAAAAAATGTGGCTTCATGAAGCCGCCTTGTTGGCGTCCTTCTATTCGCGTAATGTCCATCAATGATTACGACTTTTCTAGCATTATTTTTACTATTATTTACTTGTAAATTGAATACAATGTTTAATTTCAGATCCAAATGTCCCGAATATATTATATACCAATGATCAAGTAAACGGTCACAATGCCCGACCCAAAGGAAGTGAAAGTAGACAACTGGGGGGTCTTCTTCCTCCAGAGGCTAAAGCACTTTTTCAACCGAACTGATTATTGTGACCTGACGCTGCAGTTCCAAGACAATGCTCAATTGAAGGTACACCGGCTTGTACTCAGTGCTTGCACTGAGTACTTCGAGCTACTAGAGAGAACATGCGAGATGTACGAAGACTGCTTGGTTATGCCTGACGATCTGCAAGCAGACGTAGTGGTGCCCATTGTGAACTTCATGTACACTGGCCAACTGGAGTTTAGGATGGACATTCTTGAAAGACTCCATGCAACATCAGAAATCATGAACATGCCTGTACTCACTAAACTTCTAGACTCTCACAGAATAAGGCACAGGCATGGTCAAAACTATTCAAAACGTCATCCCAAACCACCAACTGTAGTAACAATTAAAATGCCTTCAGTGGAAATAGCATCAGCTGCTCCTAAGCGTTCTTTTGCAAAAGCATTTGAGAAAAATGTACAAAATGTTGTTAAACTAGATAAAAAGCTAATTCACCCATTGAATAAGCCAACATTGTCTATGAATGTGACTAATGGAGGGCTTGTGTATCATTCTTCATCTCCAATCCCATTAGAAACACTTGATAAAGCAAAACCACAAAAGTTTGTACCAGGTGAGCCTCGTCCTACCAGATATGAATTGCCTGAAGAATTGGATACAGACAATATTTTTGAAAACTCTTTTTGTAATATATCTTACACATCTCAACCATTGATGGTTCACCCTGAAACTACAAAACAGTATGCCAAACGTCCAAGACAAGATAAATGTCAAGCATCAACATCAAAGAAATCAAGATCGGCTATCCTGAATATTGTAGAGTGTAAGAAAATCGAAAAAGAGCAAGATGAAAGCTTTTACGAAGAATCAGAGTCAGTTATGGTCTCTGATGAGACTGAAATGTTTAAACCCGCTTATATCAATGCAATCAACGTTAAAACAGAAACTGCCAAGGACCCAAATAAACTTTTTGATCAACTATTGGATCAAAGTGAAGAGTCAGCTAAAGTGACTATTGAAACCACTAAAAATATTAAAGCTGGTGCAAATTTGGACCATGCTAAAATAATAAGTGAAGTTCTAAAAAAATATCCTCATTTGGTGAAGAGCAACAAAAACATCAAGTTGAAAATTTTTAACAACCCTACTCCTAGTAAAGGGGCTAGTAAAAAACAGAAAGCTTCTCCATTGCCAGTAGTGGACAAATGGCAAAATTTAAAATCTGAATCTATTTCAGATTTCACTTATGAAACTGATGTATTGGATTCTAAGCAAGCAGCAAGATTGATTGCATTAGGAGCTGAAAATATAGAAGGTCCATGGATATGTCTCATTTGTGGCACTCCTGGTAAAGCATTGCATTTTACGAGCTATTATAAATTCCGACGTCATTTAGTAGAGGTGCATAATGAGAAGCCGGTCTTAAATATCTGTGAGTATTGCGGACAAAAAATGTGTAAAAGAAACCACTTGTTACATCATCTGTACTCCAAGCATGGTGTGGAACCTCCACCATCATATAATTTTCCGAAATGCTCACAGTGTAATTATATTGCTCTGACAGAAGCGTTGCTGGTCAAACACAAGCTATCCCACAATGAAAACAAAAATTTCCGTTGTAATGTGTGTCCTTTATCATTTGCATCATCAAATCTTCTATTGACTCACATACAAAATACTGGACACAAATATATAGCAGACAGAAAACTCAGTCATCAGTGCATCTACTGCTTGAGGATATTTGTACGAGAGAACAACCTGTATGCTCATTTGAAAACACACCATAAAACAGATGCTGTAAGGGATGGTATTATAGATGAATCTGATGATGAAACTAAAGAGGAGCCAGTTAAAACAGTTGTTAAAAATGAACCAGCACCAAATGATTATGAAGATAATCACATGGAATATCACCTTGAGCAGAAAGCTGATGGTAATATACAACTTGTACAAAAGAAACATACAAAAGAAACCACAAAACCACTTTTAAAACAAAAAATTTTGAATTCTGAGCTTACCTCAGAACCACCAAAAGCACCAACACCTAAATCAAAAGCATCAAAAACAGTTCAAAATATTCAAACTGAACAAAATGAAGATGAACATATATCAACATTTAGTGAAAATAATGAGGAGATTGTAGTGATTGATAATAATGAGTATATAATGAGTGGTAACCGCCTAATATTAAGGAATTCATCTAAAGAACCCTCAGAAGAATACATTTTATCTGATATGATAGGTGAGAAACCAGCAGAGAATTCACAATCTCTAACCCCACCAACATCCATGGATTATGCTTCTATACTCAACTCGGATGAAAATATGCAACAGGCTAGTATCATACTTAAAGATACAGGAAACCTATCTGAATCTATTCCAATTTATGTATCTAATGAAGAAGAATATAAAGCTTTAATGTCATCCAACCACAATATTATATTTGACTCTAGTGATTCAAACAAAACACTGACTGTTTTAACTGCACCTGATGCTGCCACACTAGACAATACAAGAATCAATTTGGATAACACCCAAAATAACGATATGATGTTAATTCACGAGGCTACATACCCTCTTAGTGTAACTGAAGCAGTAGCTACAGACAACTCTAATATTGTAGTTGTATACAGTCAACAAGTTGGTGATCCAAGTAAAGAGTATCAATTACTCACCACACAAGCATTAGGGCCACAATATGCTCAGTCTTCTGCAATCCTAACCCAGAATTATGATACTGTTAGCACATCCTCTCCAGTTATGAGTGCACACATACTAGACTCACAAGTTGCGGTGTGGCAAGGTGACATTCAACAAAATATAGACAGTCAGCACACAGGAGTCAGTGCAGTTCTTCAAAGTATTGTACAAGGTGAAGAAGTTCAACCCACAAATGCTCAAGAATCTATGGAAGATATAAGTGATCTTCCTCAAGTGGAGATAATTCCTGTACCAGACAACTTCAATCAGAGTGAAAACATAAACAGTGAACTTGAATTGATACAAGGCTCAGAAAATATGTCTATGGAAGTTGATGTTCCTCTAATTGCTCCAATAGAAGAAAATATTGAAAATACTGAACCAGTAGAAATAATACCTGAAAATAAAGAAGAACTGCAAGAAGTTGTTAAAGAATCTACTGAAGAATTAAAACAATCTGATTCCCAGGAAATAGCAGAAGTTCCGATTCTAGAAAATACTGGTGTTGAGCAACAGCCAGAAGTTATAAGCATGGATGTTCAGAGTTCAGATAATAATGAAAATATTATAAGAATTGACAGTCAGAATTTTAATACAAATGCAAATATTGTTACTTTAGATATTCAGAACTCTGATACAAATGAAAACATTATAAGCATGGACACTCAGAGTGAAACTCCAGAGATGAATATTCAAGAGCCCATAAGTGAAACAGAGAATGTAGCAAGCCCGGATCAACCATCATGTTCTGAAAATAAGTCATGTGTATCTGTGACTGTTGAGCCAATTCAGGCATTGCCTTCTGAGTGGCAAGAAAACAATGTGGAAACACCCTTACAAAATTCCACTGAAGAACCTGAGGAACATATTCATAAAGAGGTGGAAGAATCAGTAGAAAATATTCAGCAAGAGTTGAAGAAACAAATAATTGAAACAAACAATCCTGAAGAACAAATATATGCCTCAGAAAAGCTTGTTTCTACAGTGGAAGAAGATAAGACAGAAGCAAGCAAAGTAATAGAACCCCATGTGAAAATATCCTCTCTTTTAAATGATTGGGATGATAATGATGAATCTCAAGAAGACAATGGAATGGCAGAAAAACTATCTACAGATCCAATTAAAGAAATAGAAACATCTGAGGACCAAAATTCTGATACTCATTCACTTGAGGTGATTCCAGATAGTAAACAGGAATTAATTTCAGTTAATGTCTCTTCTGAAACAGTACAAAATGAAACTCTATCAGCTGTATCTGATAATAATGTTTTAAAAAACATTCAAATTGATCCAGAAAACAATCTACCTCCTGAAAACGAAATTGTAGTTAAGAAAGATAATATCAAGAGTTTGGTCAGCGATTGGGATGATGATGATGAAGATAATAAGGAATAAGGATATCATTAAAAACTGTTCAGTTACTGACAACAATAATAAGAAAACATTATTGTGCAACTTTTTCTATAAGTCCGTAGCAAATGTGTAGCTCATGCAATAAGATTTATAATTGTATTTATTAGGTAATTAGATAAGTTACTTAAAGTTCATCAACTTTTAAGCCGATAGGTAATATTGTATTTTAATAATGTATTGTGTTGTATGCTTCGATATATTTGGAGCAGTTTAGTGAGTACCATTTTTGGCTTAGAATTAATAATGTATTGATCACTTATCAATGGTTTTACACCACACATAGGATAGATTAATAGTTATTTATTTAAGATATATTTTATGCCACAGATCTGTTGATCTGGAAACATTATTGTCATTTTCTCAAGCAGTTTGCCTAACCACAAGTTAGCGCGTGTTTTTAGTATCTAGTGGTAGGTATGTGTATTCTAACACATGTGTCAAGTGCTCGAAAGGAGTCTCTTCGAGGCGCACTTTAAATTCTTTCACCACACTGTTTCGAAAGAAACTAGTGCCACGACAAGAGAGAGTACAAATGTTGCAAGTGAGTGCCTCCCTAGAGCTGTTCTGATCTGCAGGGTTACATTTTTAAACAATGTCTCAGGTGATAAATTTAAAAACTAAAGAATATAGATTATTCTGAGTTAAAAACTGACATTTTCAATTCAGTTCCGAATGTATATAAAAATAGAGCTTTTCTGTTGTTGGATTTTAATGTCGTTAAATTGAAGTTTAATAACGTCTTTTTACTATTTAATTTAATAATATGTTTTTTTAACATATGTAACAATTTGCATATAATTTTTTTATTATCATGCACCGCATCCTACAGCGTGCGTTCTATAGTACCTACCTACATATGTCAGAGGAGTATTTATTCAATAACAAGGATCACTGAAATATAAGTGAGTCTAAGCGTTTCCCGCTCACTTTTCTGTTTGTGTCTGATAATAGGTAGGTAGATATGGCGAAATACTTATTAAGTCATGAATAATTTTATTAGATGCTATTTGCAGCTTAATTGAAGTTAAAATAAATTGGGTTACTTACATAAAGTTACTGTCTTTTTATTATTAAGGTATCAGATCTCTGGTAAAGGAAACTAAACACGATAAAAATGCAAACACTTTTGTATGTACAAGAATAACATTTAATAATTTAAATTATCAAGCAAAATCTCCCGCTGCGTCTGTCGAACTATAGGAGATAATTTAAAACTACTGATTGGTTTTCAATAATAAGAACACATATTTGTATTATATTAATATTATAAGTATGTTTTACGAAAAAAAAGTATATCAGCTATCTGGTTCCCATATCACAAGCTTTGGCTTAGTTTGGGGCGAGATAGTGCTGTGTGCAATGTCCACCAATATTTATTTATTTATTATTTATTTTGCTATCTTGATTTAACCTGTGCGAAGACAGGTAGTCTGCTAGTATTATATCATAGATGATACATATATCATACAGTCAGTACCAACATTAGGTGTATTTCTAGGACATGGACATAGATGAAAAAACGAATACATTTAAGGACTGGCACAAAGATGATAAACTATAATATACTAGTCTGGAAAGGCATACATACATAATCATAGCACATTTAAATAGGTCTTAAATTATGAAGTTGCAGTTTTTTAGCTGTTAGATTATGAAGTTATCAGCAACATACCTTTACCATAGCTCTACTTGATAATCTACATGGAATTTACCTAAGTGGCTAGGTACATAGTTGTATGTAGTAGTCTAGTAGCTACTCACTTATAACCCACACAAATAAAGAAACGAATCTTCAAGAAATGGCGGCGCTAAACATCTCTATTTTACACTATTATTAACATTCTCAGAATATTATCTAAAGCAATTATCCGGAGATTAACATGAGTTACCTCTTACATGAGTAAGGAAAAAATCTTATATAATTACCTCTTAAGACTATAAAGTCTTGAGGTAATTATTTAAGATCGTTTTTATATTGGTGCAAGTTTGCTACTTATATTATCATGAATAAGAATAATGTAAATTAAATGCAAGTATTAAGATCTCTACATGCCCAATTTTTTTCTGGAGCTTCTCCTGCCCCTTGAAGATCTTCAAAGCCCACAAAAAGATGTGGACATGGTTCATGGCTTATTTGGCATAATAACTGTAGGTAGACATGGAGGTCTTGACATGTTGAGAATAATATAGCTTGAGAAAAATTCAATGAGATTTGAGAATAAAGACAGAAAAACATGAAAAATCACAGTTGTGCCAAAGTACCTAACATCACCTTAAAGCATACATAAATTAATAATCACTCCATGGTGTAGGAGTCATCATACTTTAGTAATATTTATACAAACCATTTTGAAGGGTTATATTGTCTAGAGTGCATTATAGCTAGCATCCTAAACAATGATACTGTTTTCAACAATCTAAAACACAATTGAATCATTACATACTGGAGTTATGCCGCAAAATCCTTAATAACATTAATGTAATGCTGTGTGCTTCACATTCTGCTCTTAACATTCATTTTATATCTTATAGCAAACAGTATGACAAACAATATTTACAAAATAAATTATAGTATTTACATGAAATTAAGCAAACATTTATTTTATTGTCTATTCAGATATCGAGACAAGTACATACTTCACCATATAGGAGAGAAAAACAAAACCAACAAGCACAAAGAGATTTGTCATAAGAGACTGGAGGTTGGACTGCTCAGAAGACACTTCAACTTCAGACGTGGTAGCACCGGCTTGCAGCATAGCTTCCTGGCGCTCCTTCAATAGCTTATCAATCTCATCAACATACTCAGGAAATAGCTCGCAGAACATTTTGTTTTTAATGTTCATCTCTAAAGACTCCGAGGCTAAACATCTCTTCTGGTAATCTGATGTTTCTATAGATCCTAGTGTAGGAGTCTTCTCTAGCATGAAGCTCAGGAGTCCTGTGAGTATTGTAGAAATCGACCATGCTGGATTCCATGTATCAGGGTGAAAGTCTGTGATGCTAAGGCATAACCGGGTGTTAGTTTTGAACCTTCCGTTCGGAGTAATCATGTAAATAGACGGCGGTTTGAAAGGAAACTCTCTAGGAAATATTATTTTTCCATGGTAATATCCGCCTTCGTAAGGACTCTTTTCTGGACCCTTTACTACATAGTGCCACTCTAAAATGTTAGAAGGAACTGGCTCTGCTGTTACGTAGGGCACAGGATCATTCTTTAGCCGAAGATAATCTTGCTTCAGTCTACTTGTGGCTCCAGTCACTTTTGTTTTCGACATCGTTGGTGTACCTACTACCATACGCGTACAGATTTTCCAGCAAATATGTTGCACTCGTTATGTTCACAGTATACGAATGCAGATACAAATGCGGGTAAAATAATTACGTTTGCGTTGATTTCTAGAATTACGCTAAATCTCGAAAAATAAAAATACGACCGAACATTTGCTTGCGATCGCAGTCGCTCGTTTCGTTACGTCAATGTCAATTTTTTCCATACGTCACTGTCATGTCATCAAGCAATGTCGTCTATGTTTTTTTTAAGCCACTTTTAATCGAAGCCACCGATTCATTTTCTGACATTTTGAGAAGCAACATAGCTTTTTCATTTTATTTGTTTTTCTAGTGTTATTTTGAGTTGTGTTGTGTAATTTCGGTGGTATTTTAACCAACATTACTTCAGGTCTTAGCACAAAGTGTAAACATTTGGAATGAAAGTGTATTATGTGATATCCTGATTTGTCCGAAAATGTTTCCAATGTTTAGAAGAAAACCGCCACCATTTTCTTCAAAACAAATGACGGCCGACTTGACTATGGACTGACTTGACTAAAAAGTATTCAATACAAATCACTTGACACTGGCGAGATTGTCTGTCGAATGACGGACAGGAGCCATAAATTGAGAGAAGAAGAAGAATCGAAGCCACCGCCAGCCACAACCGTGAGATGGCGCTCATGGCAAAGCCAAATAAATTATACAAATAAAGAACTTCGGTTCCTACCCCATTGGTTAACTACTAATTCGATGGCTATAGGATAACAAAGTACTCTGTGGCTATAGGACAACTATCCTTAATTTCGTCTATAAACAGCTCAATTTGGGTTGAACCACACGGTCACGACTGTTATTCCCGCGCACGGTAGACATCCGCTCAGATACCCATCTGGTTTACCTAGTATACATTTTATGCAAATAAATATTACAATCATTTATAAAAACCTTTATTATAAAAATATAGAGGTGTAGCTACATTACATAGGAAAATAACTAATTTAAATAGAGTTAAAAAGAGTACTTATAATTTGGTTATTTGAGATTGAAGCTAGCCATTTGGTGAATCTGTCACTTCAGGTGCCCCACACCTTGTTAATTTATGTATGATTCTTATATAAACATTGTTATTTATTTAAATTAACTAATATAATACATTGGAGAAGTACTTATTCTGAATCTATATACCTAACATGTTCTACAAGTAGTCTTGTCAGTGGCCATCTTCATTTTAATCCTGTTTCCTTATTTGATGCTGGTGTGTCAGTATTAGAACTAGCATTGCTTGCATCATTAGAACAAACTGAAGTGCCAGCTTGTTGCAAAACATTACAACGTACTTTCAATAGTTCCAGAATCTCTTCAACAAACACTGGGAATAAATCACAAAATATTTTATCTTTAATGTTAAATTCTAGTGATTCAATGGCCATCCGACGTTTTATAGTACAGCTAGAATTAATCGAACCTCCCGTTCGTGAGTTTTCCAACATGAAGCTGAGTAGTCCAATAAGAATTGTGGATATAGTCCATGCAGGATTCCAAGACTCAGGATGGAAGTCCGTGATGCTAAGGCACAGTTTTGTGTTTGTGTTGAACCTTCCATTTGGAGTGATCATGTAAATAGTTGGTGGTTTGAAGGGAAACTCTGTAGGAAATATAATTTTTCCATGGTAGTATCCACCTTCATAGGGGGTGTTCTCTGGTCCTTCTAAGACGTAATGCCACTCAAATATATTGTTAGGTAGTGGTTCTGCAGTCACATAAGGCACTGGGTCTTTTTTCATTTGGATATAGTCTTGTTTTAGCCGATTTGTGGCAGCAGTATTATCTTTCCTTGGTGGCTTGATGCTGATGCCTGTTATAGCACGATACGCCGCCATCATAAGCCTTGACTTTCTTCAGAACATCAATCAAACACATTGAATCGAAACGCAGGTTTTCGTTATATTTACTTGTGTACAATTTAATCCACTTTCAGCCCCGCCTGTTCCTGGCGCTACCAAGGGCATTTTGAGCAGGTTGCAGATTGTATAAGTACAAGTTTGACCCATAGAGTATTTCTATTTATTACACCTTCTATACAATCTCAGGACAGATACCTGAATCTCTCGTACAATAACAACCTTAATAATTTATTCTACAATACAATCATAATTAGATCCGGTTATTGCACGACATGTTATTGTACAGCATGCTATTTTTGGTACATTTTGGATTCGTTTTAACCATAGATTTATAATACTATAGATTGCCTACGAGCGTATACCCGAGCAAGACGGACAACAAGTACATACAATTTATGGGTTGCCACATCTTACTATTTTCACCCAACCAAGCATAAGCTATGCTGTCGCCGCGGCTCCAGTTGTTTGTTTAATTATGTTTAATTAAAGCTAGTTTCTGCAGTTTAATAGTTTGTACCCTCCTCTAGGTTACGCCATTTTAATATCTTCTAAGGAATGAGCTAGAAAAAAGCCTACACAGCTCAGTTGGTAGCCTTCTGCGCCGTAGGCCGTGGGTTCAATCCTACCGAGAACAAACATTTGTGTGATGTGATACTAGACGTTTGTTCTCTGACTGGGTGGTTGTGATTTGGCTTATTTTGGGGCTATATAGTGCTGTGTGGAGCGTCCACCAATATTTATAAAAAATAAAATAAAAAAAAACAGGGCGAACTGGCACTAAGCTGGCATTTTAGACATTGACATCAGAACCCTAGGCCCCGCGAGCTAGAGTCCTGGATTTTCCTAGTGAGGGGGACAGAGCTAGCTAGTGGTGCTATTCTTCACATTCTACCACCTACCAATAGTTTAACTATGTTACTGCACCAGCTAGGTAAAATTTTTATGAATAAAAAACAATTTATTTATTTATCATTGATTTATTTATTCTACATCCCTACTCATCAGAAACCGTAATTCAAAAGGTTAATTTATAACGCGTGCTTCAATTTTAAATTATGTAGGTATAAACAATACATCTTAACAGGAGGAAGCCAGCTTATGCTAGAGCTGACCATAAGCCTGAGCAATGCCACCACTTTGCCCTGAAGCGCGAAGTGATGGCATTATGAATACAGCTATTCTCAGAACATCACTATGAATATGTCATAAATACATTAAAATATATCACGTGTAAGTACGTATTTATTTATTAGACGATAAATATTTAATAGTTTGTACATAACAATTTCAGATGAGAATATTTTCTTAATTCACACTTTTTAAAGCAAAATTTTAGAACATACTTTTTATATCCAGAAAAAAAAGCGGAGATACCGTTTATGTTGAAATAGCCCAAAAGTTTTTTAGTCCGTAAGTTTCTTGCCTGTTCTTCTAGGCTTTGGTCGCGCGCGAGGAACTGGCGGTACATTCACCTAGTACCAATTTAAGACGTTTCAAAGAGATCCTTGTGATTGTACTGAATAAAGACCGTTTTGATTTTGATTTTGGAGCTTGGTGACCTGGAGCTTGGTAACCCGTAGCTTTAACCCACCAGCCCAAAGTAGTTGCATCTTTGGGAAATCTGTAAAACAAACATGTTATTATTAGGCATATGTAGGTATTTTATCATACTACGCGATGGTGGTCTCAGACATAAAATAACTACCAACTTCTCATATGAAAATCGTGAGGAGACTTAAATTATTAAAATGTAACGCAAAGCTAAAAAAATAAATTAAATGATAGTAAAATATATGTACCTACTACCTATACCTATATTATATTTTTTTTCATTATGTACATAAGTCAAACAAACCTTATTTCTTTGAATAAGGTAATAATAAGTTGCGACATTGTCATTTGTTTTCTAGATTATTGTGTGTATTTGAACTTATCCTTACATATCAGAGTCGAATCCACCCTAAAGTTGTTCGTTTCCCAACATTTTTGGCAAATAGATTTTGTTTTTGTTGGCAGCCCGAAAGATCGTATAACCCAGCCAAATTATGTTTCTATAGAACTGTATCGGTTTGAATAGCCATGTCATTTGTGTGGTTTATAGTAACCTATACTCAATTTTACAAAATAATTAAATTCTAGAAATCTAATATAATATGCGATAGAAAGTAAACACAACCGTTAAATGAATAATTGTGGACACTGTGCATTCTCCGTTTTATAGTTTAATTGACAAATAGAACATAAAAGTGCTACTTACCGAAGGAAGCTTAATTTTCAGTTTTCCGAGCTGTATCATTATCACAGCCTAAAATACTACAATGGACCACATTATAAACATAACTCTACGTATACTGGGACCTAGGCACACACTATTTTCAAAGAACTTTGGCACTAAACACCTGTAAACTCACAAGCACCAAGCGGTTTGTTTAGCACCAAACTTGGTGCTAAACAATCAAAAACGTATACGCAGAAAGGGACAAAACATTTATATTATATTTCTCTCACTCATAGGTATAATTTGTATTATTGCGTCTCTCTTACTCTTGGTATTATTATTTGATGCTCTATCTATTGTATTCTTGATCTAAGGTTTTAACTGGGTGTACATTATTGGGGTGTGCAATAACTGGATGTGCAATATTGTCACGTGTTTATGTACCTTGGATGAAGTATCTCAATGGACGGAGTATTTCGGTTTTTGGCGTGTCCGTTTTTTGTTAGTGTGTCGATATGTATTCGTATGAGTGACTAGAGAAGTGAATACATTGACTAACCTATCGATAAAATATGAAATGGATGAAAAAGGCATTTTAATTGGAAATCAACTTTTTAATTTTAACAGGGGCCTTAAGCTCACTTCGAGCGAGTTTATCTCACGGTGGAGATGACGTCATATCTCGTTCGATAACTATTATATCCCCATTCTCACCATCTCACTCCCCAATTTTCTCATTCAAAGTTCATGCGAGACGCAAGGTCAACGAGTTATTGAACGAGATATGACGTCTCACGATAGAGATGACGTCATATCTCGTTCGATAACTATTTATCCCCATTCTCACCATCTAACTCCCCAATTTTCTCATACAAAGTTCATACGAGACGCAAGGTCAACTTGTTATTGAACGAGATATGACGTCATCTCTAACGTGAGATAATCTCTGTCGAAGTGAGCATAAGGCCCCTGGTTGCTGACTTTTATTGCGAAAGGCCAAAACCAATATACCCACTGGAACACTATCATCGTCAATATGTGTGTAACCAGTGTGGACATGAATTAACTGGGTGTACATTATCATGCTGTGCAATAACATGCTGTACATTATTTGGCCGTGCATTATTGGCATAATCTGCTGATTGATGGACAAAACAAAACAAAAAAGTCAGTGTTCCCAACTTGGTTTTTGAAAAGAAGTGTGACTGGTTCAAGCTAGAAAAGGATGATATACTTACACTGAGCATAGAATCACTATATTGATAATGGGGGATATATTTAACTAGTTAAGATATAATAATATACATTTTAACCTTAGAAAATGCTAAATGATCTAGGCCCCTCGCCCACGGCGATTTTTTGTAGCGATGCAATAGCGATGCTGTCGCGCGTTTGCATCGATACAGTCGCGATGCGGTCGCTAGCTGTTTGCCCTCGCCCTCGCCCACACAATTCTCAGTCGCGATGCAAACGCGATACTGAACTATGAGCATAAATTCAGAAGTTGTTATAGAATGTCATAATCGACGTTTTGTGAATTGCTTTCCATTGTAAAACCAGAGTTGACACGCAGAAATACAGTGATGAGACATTGTATATCAGCTGAAGCACTCTCGACCTTTCTGTGTTGCACTGATGCTCGGTTCTTCACTCACGCGCCACCCTCCCTCCGTACTCCAAGATGAGTTTTGCTCAAAACAAACAAACAAAAACGTAAAACGAAAAACCAAATATGGTAATATTTGGTTTTTCGTTTTACGTTTTTGTTCCGTGTTCATTACGGGTTTTGCAAAGTTCCATATCGGTATCCCTATCGCGTCTTCATACAAAACCCGCAATGAGCACGGAACAAAAACGAACCGTTTTTGCTCCGTGCTCATTGCGGGTTTTGTAAAGTTCCATATCGGTATCCATATCGCGTCTTCATACAAAACCCGCAATGAACACTGAACAAAAACGTAAAACGAAAAACCAAATATGGTAAGCAAAACTCATACTTGGGGTACCGTTCTCTCCCAGATACGGTCATGTTTGCATCGATACAGTCGCAATGCTGTAGCGCGTTGGCATCGCTTCTGTAGCGAGTTGCAAATGCGACTAACGCGCGTTTACGAAACGCGTGACAGCTTACGACAGCATACAAAAAGTCGCCGTGGGCGAGCGGCCTTATTGTTTCTACCTACACTCAACAATGTTGAGATATTTTCCCCCAGCGCGTCAGGCTTGGCAGGTATGCTATGCTATCCTACTATAAAATTCGGTATTCGCATTCTAACTTTCCAAGTTTTGACTTTACCAAAGGTGGCAAAAACCATTTAAACTAGTAGTTCGCCCCGATCTGAGATCTCGTGATGCGACCCAACGAACGGTAGGAGGTACTTTGAGTAGGTGGGGTAGTCAGAGGCAAGTCCAAACATTATGTTTGGACTTTTTTCTGACTACCGCCTACTAACTTGGTACGGTAACCAAGTTTCAACTCTATTGGCCTATTTATTGAAGAGTTCCGTTGAACAGACCTTGGCTCCATCATCAGACCTGGTCGTCGTCACCATTTTATGAGAACTGAGTACCTCCTTAATTTATTTCAAGAAAAAAAAATAAGAAAAAGCAAAGGAACAGACCGACCAGTAGAAAAACCTTGATGTCAAGGAAACTCTTAGAGATGGGAGCTCTTGGATCGCTGGTTATCTTAATTTAACTTTTTTGTTGTATCTCAAAAACCGAGCGTCCCAAAAAAAAAGTAAAAATTGTTTTGGAATGTCCAAACAAAGCCCTTTCATATGACATGTAACTTGATTTTTTAATGTCACTTTTTTATTTTTACCCCCTTAAAAAACCCCATATCTCAAAAACCCTCCATTCGATTTTACTCATATACTTACCAGTAAATTTCTCAAGAACAAGCTATCGACATATCAAATTTCATGTAGATCGGATCAACGGTTCTAAAGTTATCGCCAGACAAACATACATACATAAAATGCCAAATCGCCCAAGTTGAAACTAAGATCCTCGTTCGCTTCGCTCACTCGATCAATAATAACTTAAATACCTATACCTCAACGTGATACTGAAAATAGTATACAAACCTCAAACCAATTAAAATACTTTTTTATTTGGTCTGAGATACAAACCTACTGAACCCATCCGAAATTTGGCACGAGATAGCTTATCTTGCAATTCGCAATTTGAATTGAATTGAATTTGAATTTCATTACAGTATATTGTAGCTATGTATGCCATGTCTAAGATGTATGCTATGTAGGTACATATATCAATAAACAGTGCTGGGGTTGCCTTGCTCAGTACTACGAATAAATAATAAGTCGCTCACTATCACCAATATTACTACTAGTACTCGTATTCTCTTAACTGTGCTGTGCAAAGCTATGTCTGCTTAGTTATGTAATTGCACGTATGTGCAATTGAGAGAAAAATTAGGTAGGTGTATACCTACCTAATTTTTCTCTCAATTTACTTCACAATAAACCACCTTATCCTTTTAAAATAAAACTAGCAGTACAGTACATTATATATTTTAATTAAATTCATTTCTTTTTAAAATAAATATCAAACTCATTTGGCTACCTCCTACATTTACGATTCCTCAGTAGTGTTGCTCTAGCTATATTGATATCTAGATACATTACTTCAGTTGGCATTATACAATCATATTGAATGTACAGTCAGCATCAAAAGTTAATCATGTACAGCAATGTTTCAAAAGGGTTTTTTCAAATCTTCTATATAACACTTTGTTTGAGAAGCAAAAACACTACATAAAATAATAAAATTATGAAAAACGACGGTAAGAGCCAATTTTGAAATTCTGAAAGCCATCCACTTCTAATGCCGATTGTACCTTGTTAGTGCTAGCAAAGGTACAGGTACCTAATATAAAAATAATTATTTTGACAACATAAAAAACTACACACATAACTTTTTAAAACAAAATGTAGATCGAGTGAGAGAATCATTAAACATTAGTTACCATTCTAGTTAACTAGACAATCATAATTAGTAAGAGGACGGTAACACCACTTCAAAAAGTAAGCTCACAACCATACTTCCCAGTCACGGTAGACATCCCCTCGGATCTTATCAGTACTTAATATCTTTGAGAATGTCTTATTATTTCAGAAAAACATTCTACAATGATTTTACTTCTAGTCTGAGAGCACTGGTCTAGTGGTAGCGACCCCGCCTTCCGATCCTAAGATCCGAAACCGGTTGTGCACCAATTAGTTTTTTTCAAAATTGTATGTGCACAATGCCAGTACTCTCAAACCGTAAAGGAAAACATCGTGCGGAAACCGGCATGCCGTAGAACCTAAAAAGTTCTATGTGTCAAGTGCTCGAAAGGAGCCTCTTGAGGCGCACTTAAAATCCTTTCACCACACTGTTTCGAAATAAACTAGTGACACGACAAGAGAGAGACTTCTTGTCTGCTTTGTCAAGAATCCAAAAAGCAATAGAAAATCTATTGTCCTGCCTGCCTATAAAAACTCTGGCAGGTAAAAATTGGTTTTAGAATAACAAGTAAAATTGTAGTAGCAAATGCAAAAAGTCAAGTGCCACAGTTGAGGAGCATATTCCTGATCTCATGGTTGAGTTGCTTCAAGGTGTCTTCATTCGGGCTCTCCAGCCGAACCAACCGGTCGCGTTGAGCTATCAGCTCGTTAAGTCGCTCGCTCGTTGGGTTTCGGGGAACATTCCTGAAATTAAACGTAATTTAGGAAACTGAAAAACTTAAACATCTTTACGACTTTGATCCCCAGGCACGGTAGATATCGAATCAGATCTCTCGGTACCGTATATGAACTCTAGATTCTTTGAGGACGTCTAAGGGGTATACATTTTGCAGTAGTTGGTATTCCATACGTGACAGGTTGCAAGCCCATCGCCGCTGTTAGAATACTAACCGGTTTCCTCACGATGTTTTCCTTCACCGTTTAAGAGCACTGGCATTGCGCGCACATAAATTTTTCGATAGGAATAATCCATTGGTGCACAACCGGATTCGAACCTCCGACCTTACGATCGGAAGGCGGAGTCACTCCCACCAGACCATCGGTACTCAGTTATTTTATACCTTCAAAAATGTTGAAATGTGCGAGCTAGAAGTTATTTGACGGATATCAGGCTCTTAAAATAAGAAGACGCGGGCAGCAGCTAGTCACTCACTTTAGGTCATCATACATGTCCATTCCATCCGGTCCCGACGTACCTGAAACCGAAATGCAGTTTGGACATAAACCATTTTTTTATTTTTTTATACATATATTACATAATAGTAAAAAAAAAAATGTACTTACTGATGATAGAATGTGAGTCCAAGCCGGGTGTGTTCGCGAGTATGTCGACATAGAAGTCATCTTTCAGCTTCTTCATGTCGATAGGATTCTGTTTGGAGTGTGCCTCGTCGTGGTCCTCGATTGTATCCAATCTGACACATAAAGAATAAACATCCAAAAAGAACATAATATGCATTGGTTCGTGTTAATACAAATTTGGCTTGGCTGACACACGGCAGCAATAATAATAAAACCGGCCAAGTGCGAGTCGGACTCGCGCATGAAGGGTTCCGTACCATTATCCATAAAAACGGCAAAATCACGTTTGTTGTATGGGAGCCCCCTTAAATATTTATTTTATTGTTTTTTAGTACTTGTTATTTATTATAGCGGCAACAGAAATACATCATCTGTGAAAATTTCAACTGTCTAACTATAACGGTTCATGAGATACAGCCTGGTTACAGACGGACAGACGGACAGACGGACAGACGGACAGACGGACAGACGGACAGACGGACAGACGGACAGACGGACAGACGGACAGACGGACAGACGGACAGACGGACAGACGGACAGACGGACAGACGGACAGACGGACAGACGGACAGACGGACAGACGGACAGACGGACAGACGGACAGACGGACAGACAGACAGAAGGACGGACAGCGGAGTCTTAGTAATAGCATAGACTAACTATACACAGGTAATAGTCCCGTTTTACCCTTTGGGTACCTAAAAAAGAATTTATTGTGTGTCAAGACACCCTGACTAACCCCATTTCGCCCAACTGCCGTCGATCCTGCTTCAGTTGCGTGAGCATTTGCTTCCTCGTGTTCAACTTGATGAGATGAAGCTCTCTGACCGCGCGGCCCCATTGCTCCTTGAAGAATGACTTTGACTGCACCGCACTGTCCAACTTTTCTTCTAAACATCGCTGTAAACATAAATAACACATTTAACTGTGAGTTTACTTGCAACATCAACACTGTTAATTTTTAAACAACTAGCTGATGGAAGCAGATGGCCCACCTGATGTTAAATAGTAACCATCGCCTATAACAAAGCATTGCCTCGTAAGTCACGCACGATAGGAACGTGCCCTACGATGCACTGCCCTGCGTTCATCAACCTGAGGGATACAGATGTTAAGCCGCAGCTGTGTCTGTAACTTTGAGTAGCAGTAGTTTTTTTAGTTTCAATTTAATTTGTTAGTATTTACTTAGAAGTTGATAATACAGCTATATCACCTAACAGTTTTTTTTATACTACTAGCTGATGGAACAAGCAGATGGCCCTCCTGATGTTAAGTGGTAACCATCGCCTATAACAAAGCATTGCCTCGTACGTCACGCACAATAGGGGGTTCTACGATGCAGCGTTCGTCAACCTGAGGCATACAGATGTTAAGCCTCATGTGCCTGTAATTTTGAGTAATAGTAGTTTTTTAGTTAAAATTTAATTTGTTGGTATGTACTTGTTTCACACTTAGAAGTTGATAATAAAGCTGTATCACCTAACAGTTCAGAGTAGTAGAGCTCTTTGTGAAGGGCTCGTCCGGGGAAGTACTACCACCACGCCTATTTCTGCCGCCAAGCAGCGATGCTGTGTTTTGGTTTGAAGTGTGTGGTTGCCGGTGTAATTACAGGCAAGAGGCTTAACATTCGTATGCCTCAAGATGATGGACGCAGTGCAGTACAACGTACTTTTGCCAAGCTGTAGTTTGTATCATCGACACGACGAAGAGAAGTAATAAAACTAATTAATTACCAATTCTTGTATGAGGCTTGCAGTTTGATCTTTCGTCAGTCCTGAGTATTTGCTTTCGGCCTCTTTTTCATTGTTCTTCAGATTATTCTGAAAACATAATTATACAAGGTGTTCCATAAGTTGAGTATATAAACTTCAGGGGGCTAAAGTACCCATCAATATGAACAACTTTTTCTAAGGAACCAACACTGTGAACGCGAAAAAAAAAACAGCTGTTTCATACATTTTAGTCTGGTAGGTATTGAACTTTTGTATGAAACAGCTGTTTTTTTTTTCGCGTTCACAGTGTTGGTTCCTTAGAAAAAGTTGTTCATATTGATGGGTACTTTAGCCCCCTGAAGTTTATATACACAACTTATGGAACACCTTGTATATTATTGTATAATAATTGTATATTATCCAAAATTATATGGCCCTAATTCATCCTTAATTATATTATAAATGCGAAAGTAACTCTGTCTGTCTGTCGCGCTTTCACGCCAAAACTACTGAACTGATTTAAATGAAATTTGGTACACAGATAGTCTAGAGCCTGAGAAAGGACATTAGGCTGTTTTGCGGGGCTTGGCGTGGTACGGCGCGATGTAGGTGAGGAAATATGCCAAAGATATATAATAATATATGCTAACACTGATTTTACAAAAAGGTAGGCCTTTTTGTCTTTGAGATTTCAGGAAAATTATGACTTTTTCAGTTTTGTAAAAAGTTTGGTGTTTTCGAGTCAAAAAAACAGGTTGCATCCCTCGACTGGGGTGGTTAGTATTTTAGTATCAAGCAGTCGTGTGATGGTGAAGGATTGTTGTCTGGTAAAGTGGGGTTCCCCACTTTAAGGTAGTTTTCAACAAAAAAGTGAAAAGTAGAAATATATACCTTTTATCTTTGTAAAAAGTACCTTCAAAATATCGACTTCTTTCTCCAACTGCTGTACTTTCAAGTCAAGCTCCTCAATCCTCATGTCCTTGAGTTTGAGACGGTGATTCATATCGTCTTCCATCTTCTGCGAAGCCTCTCTTAGCTCCTGGTATTTCGCTGTGTAGTGGGCTTCCAACGCCTTTTTTGCATCTAGCAGCTGAAACGAAAAACAAACACTTTTTTTCCACTTGCTTATGAAACAATCCAATTGCCCACCTGATTTTAAGTGGTAACCATTGCATCGTAAGTAAAAGTAAAAAAAAAAGTAAAAAGGTATTTATTTTCTTTCACAGTACAGAGCTGAAACCGTGATAAGTCGACAACAAGATAAATTTAATGCTTTTGCATTGTGAAAGACTGGTGCTTGATGTAGGTTCGTAAGAACCTGTATTACAAGTCACCAGGCCCCACTCAGTAAGTCACGCTCGATAGGAACGTGCTCTAAGATGCACTGCTCTGCGTCTATCAACTTGAGGCATTCAGATGGACCTCATGTGCCTGTAATTTCACTGGCAACCACACTCTTCAAACCGAAACAACGATACTTGGCGGCAGAAAAAGGCGTGGTGGTAGTACTTCCCCGGACGAGCTCTTCACAAAGAGCTATACTTAAGAGTAGTAGAGTCAAGAGATTAGTATAAGGTACAAAATAGTGTAGTATACCTTCTTCTCTCTCTCAGTATTCCTATACCCTCGCAGTCTGAAGTCATCGGTAGCTCTGCTCAGGTCAGCGGCGAGATTGCGACATTGTTCGATGCCTTTACTGAGTTTAGATTCTAGTTCGACGCGTTTCTTTATCCATTCCTTCGATAGTAAGTCTAGGTGGTAGTCCTCTTTGCGCTTCAACTAAAATGCGAAACAGACAATTTTAAGTAAAATGGTATAAAAAGTGTTTTTTTAAACGACATACAGGTTTACAACCCACGTGATGGTAAGTCTATGGGTGACGATGACCTCACCCATAGACATTGCTGTTGTTGGCAACACCAGTGGCGTTGTCGTTGTGTTGCCTACCCTGAAGGATTTAGTGATTCTGAAAAGGCCTGCAACCAGTCTGCCTGGACATTTTTAACACGGTGCTTAATTTTCCCGAATTAAATTAGACCTGTCTTTTAAGGCGAATGGCGAAAAGGAATTATAAAAGAATCGGACCGCGCGTACACGATACCTATCACAAGCTTTTTTTTAATGTATCTGAGTGTATCTGTAATAGTTTTTTATTGTATTATTTAGGCAGATACTTGTTTCAAGAGTTTAGTTCCTATTGGTGGCCACCAAGCTCTCCAAACAAGGTATCTGACTGAGTAACACGAAACAAAACTATTACAGATACATTAAAAAAAAGCTTGTAATAGGTATCGTCTACGCGCGGTCCGAATTTTTGATAATTCCTTTGTATAACGTAATGATTAAATTAAATATGTAGTGGCGCTAGCCATTCGCCTTTAAAGATAATATGATTTTACTTAGTACCATACACGTGATTTTGGTCACGTCACACGTGGGCTAGTATAATTCTCACCATGTATCACCAGGGGAGTGAAGAATTAAAAAGGTACTAAAATACATCACGTGGTTAATGCGACCCTTTAGGTAAACTCCAGCCTATTATTACGTGGGTAATCGCGACAGGTTTACGACAAGTGTAAATTAACGAATGCTTACTTGATGTTTAAACAGTTGCTGTTGCTTTTCCTTCCAGTCTTCCAGCTCATCTACAAACCTCTGCATTATCTGATCGCGGTCTACCGACGGTATGGATAGCTTTACTTTTTCTGAAAAAGGAATATTAAATTAAAAAAGTTTGTTCCATGACCCAGTTCTTCTACTTGTAGTGTCACAAGTTCTTTCGAAGCAGTGTGGTGAAAGTATTTTAAATGCGCCTCAAAGTGGCTATTATTAAGAACTTGCGTTTTTAGTATTAGTATGTTTTTCTTTACTAGGATAGTTGGGGAAATCTGCCGCCAAGCCGCGTTGCTTTGTTCCGGTTTGAAGAGTGTGGTTGCCGGTATAATTACAGGCACATGAGGCTTAACATCTGTATGCCTCAAGTTGATGGACGCAGGGCAGTGCATCGTAGGGCACGTTCCGATCGTGCGTGACTTACAAAGCAATGCTTTGTTATAGATGATGGTTACCACTTAACATCAGATGGGCCATCTGCTTGTTCCATCAGCTAGTTGTATAAAAAAAACCTACTGTTATTCATGTAACAATAACAAAAAACAGCCATAAATCAGACTAAAAATAAATACTAACCTTTGTTTTGGCACACACAGGTATCGCTTTTGCTTCCTTCAAGCTTTATAGGTTCCCTGAAAATAAATAAATAAATAAATAAATATTGGTGGACTATCCATACAGCACTATCTCGCCCCAAACTATGTCAAAGCTTGTAATATGGGAACTAGATAGCTGATTTAATACATATATAATTATTTTTTTGTAAATACATACTTATAATACATACTTATTATATAACACCCAGACTGAGAACAAACATCATCACACAAATGTTTATTCTCGGTGGGGATCGAACCCACGGCCTACGGCGCAGAAGGCAGAGCAACTACCAACTGAGCTGTGTAGGCTGTCTTACTTCTTAATAAAAACTTACCATTATCATAAGCAATGGTGCTTTATTGGGACAGACCCTGTCTTCGGATTTTAAGAACGTGAGTTCGAATCCGGTCCTTCACCAATGGATTTTTCTATCAGAAAAATATATGTATGCAACGCCAGTGCTCTAAAATGCTACTACGCCGTTTTAACATGGTGAAGAAACCAGTTAGTATTCTATCTAGCAACGGCGATGGGCTTGCAACCTGTCACGAATAGAATACCGACCGATAAAATATATGGTTGCGCTCGATGTAATGTTGTAAGTGCATCTGACAAAATCACTAATTAAAGGCACATGAGGCCTAACATCTTTATGCCTCAAGTTGATGGACGCAGGGCAGTGCATCGTAGGGCACGTTCCTATCGTGCGTGACTTACGAGGTAAGGTAAGTAATGCTTTGTTATAGGTGATGGTGATGGTTACGACTTAACATCAGGCGGGCCACGTGCTTGTTCCATCAGATAGTTGTATTTAGAAAAAAAAACTACTTAGAAAGACCTCGTAGCTGTAGTAGCAGTTTTAGAAGTCGAAGTATTGGTAGTAGTATTTGTAGCAGAATACCTAATAAGATAAGCACTATATGCTATCTGAGGAGATGTCTACCGTGCAAGGGAATACAGTAGTGAACATATATTATTTCATAATACCCTATCAGATAGGTTGCATGAGACTTTCTGTACACTATCTTTGTATACTTCGCTCACTTGATCTTATACTAATAAAACAAGCAATAAATAAAACAAAGCTGTGATTTTGTTATAAATCGCAAATTAAAATGGGGACGAACGCTACTAAATCACCTCCCGTTCGACCCAACTGCGGACGAGCGGTAATAAAATAACCGGTTCTTCTTCTTCTTCTTGTCGTGTAACTAGTTTCTTTTAGAAACTGTGTGGTGAAAAGATTTTAAGTGCGCCTCAGGAGGCTCCTTTCGAGCACTTGACACATGTTATAGAGCTTTTTTAGGTTCTACGACATGCCGGTTTCTTTACGATGTTTTCCTTCACCGTTTGAGAGTACTGGCATTGTGCACATAAATTTTTAACAGAAAAACTCTTTGGTGCACGACCGGTTTCGAACCCACGACCTTAGGATCGGAAGGCGAGGCCGCTACCACTAGACCACCAGTGCTCTAAATAATAAGCGGTTATTTGTATACATAGTGGACATACCGTTCTTCAGGAACAAAAGTCTCAGTAGGCAAGATATCTACTGTCTCACTCGCACGCATAGCGTCGTCTCGCTCGCACTGCACTTGCATATCGCTAGTGGCGGGTCGGTCGCGAGAGAGAAGCAGCTTCTCTTGGCTCTGGGCGAAGGAATCGCACATCTTCTTGATAAGGTCGGCGATTTCATTCGTTTGAAGAATCGCGTCGCCCGATGCGTTTTTGTATCTGGAAATATGTTTGTTTTTAATACAGCTAGCTGATGGAACAGTCAGATGGGCCACCTGATGTTAAGTGGTAGATTTGCACGAATAATGTCCAAAAAGAAAAATGTCCAAAACCAATGTCCATAAGTAAATATGCCCAATAATAAAAATGTCCATAAGTAAAAATGTCCAATAATAAAAATTACCAAAATTAAAAATGACCAATAATAAAAAGGTCCAAAAGTAAAAATGTCCAGCCAGACTTCAATCGTTATGTGTAGAATCATGTCGTATACCGGCTTTCTGCCGATATGTACCTACTTAATCATTTCAATTTTGAAATAATAAAAATACCTGTCTACTATAATTGAGTGTATTTTTTTAAATATTAAATTAAACATTTTACTCCTATTTTTAGAACTTAATAAATTATAAAATTATAAATGTACTTTATGTATATTCTAAATACCTTATAGAACTAACAACTACTATCGCATGAACTTAAGCCATCGCTATCATTTTGCGATAGACGCAAAAAAAACTACTTTTTTAATCAACTGCAAAGTAGAAATTTCGTTTCGACTTAGTGATTCCAGATATTTTTTATATTTGCGATCGAATGCAATATCAGGCTTACGTCGATTTTTGTGCATAGAGTAAAATAAGCTGTTCCGCATTTTATAATCGTAACGGACTGATTCTTTACGCATTTTATACAGAAATAGGCAAAGATTAGGGTTTTTAGGTAGCTTTTTACAGCAATCCGATGATGCCATCCTTCCAACAAATTAGTTGTTCGATATTTATTATTCGAGCAACTAGTACTACCAGTAGTACTAGTGACCTGATTCTAGAGGGCCTTTTCTGTATATGGTCATTTTTCTAGTTGGGCGTTTTTATACTTGGACGTTTTTCTAGTTGGACGTTTTTATACTTGGAAATTTTTATGCTTGGACGTTTTTATAGTTGGGCATTATTTTACTCTCGGACATTTTTCTTTTTGGACATTATTCGTGCAAATCAAGTGGTAACCATCACCTATATTTCATTGCCTCGCAAGTCACGCACGATAGGAACGTGCCCTACGATGCACTGCCCTGCATCCATCAACTTGAGGCATACAGATGTTAAACCTCGTGTACCTGTAATTACACCGGCAATTTCGGTGCCGAAACCGAAACACTACAACGCTGCTTGGCGGCAGAAAAAAGCATGGTGGTAGTACTTCCCCGGAGAGCCCTTCACAATGAGCTCTACTACTCTTTATGTTTTAATGTAGTCAAAATTATGAAAGAATTATAAGTATATAAATATTTAAAAATTACCTTGCAGTATTCTTAGCAGATATATTAGTATAAGCGACACCGCCCAGATCCTGGTCCAAGTTGGTACAGCTGCCACTTTTGCAGTCCAACACTTCCTTCTCAATAGGTTCTTTCTTCCGACCGCTCAGCTGTGTCGCGGAGCGAGCAGTCAGAATTGATGGCTTCTGAAAATAATATAACATTATTTAAATACATATCGACATTTATTTAACACAGCACAGTACCGCTATTCTCTTCTCTTGTCGTGTCACTAGTTTCTTTCAAAACAGTACGGTGAAAGGATTTTAAGTGCGTATACATATATGTATTATATCAGCTATTTGGTTCCCATATGACAAGCTTTGGCTTAGTTTGGGGCTAGATAGTGTTGTGTGGAAATTCGACCAATATTTATTTATTTTTTTGTGAAACTAGCGACCCGCCCCGGCTTCGCACGGTTATTGTGGGTTATCTATCTATATGTATTTAGATTGTATTTAATTTTATGCATTAGGTATTATTAGTTTGAAGCGTAGCGTGTGCTGTCTTATAAATTTGATTATGTTTACCTTTTTCTGCATGCCTACGCCTCACTTAACTTCAAATATATATTATATTACATTGTAAAAGAATCATACAAAAGAACGGTAGGAACCAAGCCGTAAGTTTGTTGCCTGTTCTTCTAGGCTTTGGTCGCGACTTTGTTTTATACTATGTAGTGATAGTGATACCTTTGCAACGTTCTCCTTGGCGCCAACATACTTCAAGCTCATTTCCACATCGACATACGGCCTTCTCCCTCCCTCCTTCACAACGCCGTCACATCTCAGTATGAAGCATCGCTCGTGGATGGTCAGTGCGCGATCTTCATTGCAGAACTGACTGAGGAAGACTGACGGGTCCTCAGTGGGTATCAGCTTTCGGAGGTCCATGCTGCAAATACCTTGAAAATGAAACCAAATGAAAATAAGTAATCATTCTCTACTACTGTGATCTTCTATTCCCGATCTTCTATTCAGATTCTTTGAAGACGTCTAAGGTGGGTAGTCAGAGGTATGTCCATTTAGCACATACCCACATTTTTGCAAGCCCATCGCCGCTGTTAAAAATGAGTTTAAAATGAGTGTACCAATATCATTATCAGCGGCGCATATCCTGGCGACCACTTGTGCGCACTCGGCGAAGTACCTCCCCAGGGTCGCCAGGTCGGAAGCCAGCCGAAGAGACGTTCGCTGGTTGAACTGAGCCGAGACGCCAACGCTGGATGGAGTAGCACCCACTCTGGAATAAATCAAAATTCAAATCAAAACTTTTTTTATTTAATAAATATTGGTGGACATTCCACACAGCACTATCTTGCCCCAAACTAAGCCAAAGCTTGTGATATGGGAACCAGATAGCTGATATACTACTTATATACTTTTTTTTTGTAAAGACTACAAAGACAATTACCCTCTTATTTTTGTATACAATTAGCTGATGGAACAAGTAGATGGCCCACCTGATGTTAAGTGGTAACCATCACCTATAACAAAGCATTGCCTCGTAAGTCACGCACGATAGGAACGTGCCCTACGATGCACTGCCCTGCGTCCATCAACTTGAGGCATACAGATGTTATGCCTCATGTACCTGTAATTACACCGGAAACCACACTCTTCAACCCGAAACACAGCAGCGCTGCTTGGCGGCAGAAAAAGGCGTGGTGGTAGTACGCACCCGGACGAGCCACACACAAACAGCTCTACTACTGGGACACAATTTACATCAATTCCAAAATTTAAAGCTACATCCAAAGATCATCCTAATCAGTCCAGCAGCAGACTTCTTCAGGCAGATAATGAATAATGCCACCTTAAGTACTTTAATGGCGAGATGCCTAATTATTGGGGGTTTTTTATTTAATAGGATAGGATAGAATTTGTTAAAAAGTTTAAAAATATGTTAAAAAGGTACCTAACTGAAAACTGTTTCTATTCATTACAAGAATTCTTAACAGATTCTTATATTAATTAGGCTAAGAACAATTGTATATTATAATATAGCGCCCCTAGTGGAATATTGCTGTGCCCTATGAGGGTTTATGTTTGAAACAAACAATGTACCTACCTACTTTAATATCCATCTGTAACAACATAAGTGCAATAAATAATTCTATTCTATTCTTATAGGTCTTCTATATTAAAGGTCTTTTATATTATAGGTCTAAGTATGAGACCTATGTTTATTGGTCGCCAACACGTTGTACTAACCTGTCAGTCATAATGTTGTGAGTAAAAACCGAGTATTTCACATAACAATCAACCTCCTTTACTGGAATGCTATCAGGCAGCAACTGAAATAAATCAAATACCTTTTGTTCAAAAGCGGCGGTCTTAAGAGTAGTATTATACCTACCTATTTCTGCCAACAAGGAGAGTTGCTGTGTTTTGGTTTGAAGGGTGTGGTTGCCAGGTTAAAATTACAGGCTAATGAGGCATAACAGCTGTATGCCTCAGGTTTATGGACGCTGGGTAGTACATAGTAGGGCACGTTTTTACAAGTGACTTAGAAAGCAATGCTTTGTTATATATGATGGTTACCACTTAACATCAGGTGGGCCATCTGATTGTTGCATCAGCAAGTAGTATAAAAATAGACCCGTCTTCCGATCGTGGGTTTGAATCTCAGACAGGAAACAAACATCTATGTTCATCACAAATTATTCTCGGTGGAATCGAACCCACAGCCGACAGCGCAGATGGCAGAGCTATTAACAACTGAGCTGTAAGGGCTGTAAATGGTGTTAAATATCATAATATGTTGAATACACCGTCATACACTTCAAATCGGAACACAAAAATGCGAGAAATACTGAAAGACTGTAGAAATTGTGAATTTATAATAAACTAGCTGGTGCCCGCGACTTCGTCTGCGCAGGATTAGTATTTCGAGTAGCTTATATTAGCGTGGCGTAGTACATATGTGTAACTCTAGCGGTTTTGGCAGCGCACGCCAGAATAGCTCGCACATGGTAGATTTTTTTCTACTTACTTGACACTTATCGTCATATTTTGGACAATTCCCACAATCTACACTAATATTATAAAGAGAAAAGATTTGTATTATAGTTGTTTTGTTGTTTTGTGTGTAACGAATAGGCTCAAAAACTACAGGTCCGATTTCAAAAATTCTTTCACCATTAGAATGCTACATTATCCCTGAGTTAGGCTATATTATATTTTCAAAAAAATCAGGGATCCTTACTAAAACTCTAATAATGTAACCCAAGGTGGAAAAAAAAACCTTACATCGCGTGCGCTGCGAAAACTATTGATGATAGAACAAAATAATATACTACGATTTTGTAGAACACGTCATCATCTACAAAAAATGTCGCGACAGCATATGTCTAACTATTATAGTTATGTCACAATAAGTGTTCTTTTATTATAAAAATTTAATTGAAATGCCGCCGCTAGAAAAGGGTCTTTATTTGTACCTTGGTATTAATCCTTATCCAAATAAATCTTTTCATATTCAAGACTGGTTCAATACCTATACATTACTTCTTGCATTTTTCAAATCGGACATTCCATTCAAAAGATTTAAAAAATATAAGGTCACGGGGCGCGTTCTCACCCAGCGCGGGCCCGAGCAAGGCGCGAGTTAGAAGTGACTCGAACCCACCACGGTCTAAGTTTATCCTAAAACGTTGAAAAAAATTATGTCCACCCATGCGAAGCTGGGACAGGCAGCTAGTATCTTTATAAATTGTAGCATATGTGTTATTTTGATGTATAACCAATAAAGTTTCATTAAAATCCATTCAGTAGTTTTTACGTGAAAGAGTAACAAACATCCATACATCCATACTTACAAACTTTCGCGTTTATAATATTAGTAGGATAGTGAATAATAAAATAATTTGGAGCTGTACTACTGACAGTGTTTTGTACGAAATAAATACCAGATCCAAATTCTCGACTGCGCCAATGACAAAGCACAGTACAAACAGCTGGTTCCCATCGCCAATGCGAATGAGACCCTCGTCGCACAACAACTTCGGCTGGAGTTCAGGCGAAGTGGCGGTCTTCTTACTCTCCGCTATGTATTCATCTGTGAGCATAAACAAACTTTTTTAGTTGTATCACATTGGAGCTCCATTATGATATTCTTTTTCAAGGATCATACAAAAGAACGAACCAAGCCGTAAGTTTGTTGTTTTTCTACTTGGCTTGAACCGAACTGGCACCTAGGTAGGTACGAGGAAAAATTAAAACAGCATATGTTTTTCATTTAATCACACTACCATAACTTATTATGTAGATTAAGAGCTGATTTCACCAATGCTCTGTTATGCTCTGCTGGATGGATGCTCTGTTAGTTACTAATAAGGGATTAACAGCTTGTTAAATCTAACCTTAGATGTCACACTCGTACATTTTGACATATTTATCGGCCTTTTAATCCTTTGTTAATCTAACAGAATCAGTTCTAAACAGAACAAATGTACATACAGATTAAACAACTTATCCATACTGAATAACGTCAATAACGTTTAGTACGGAATTTCCATTGTCACAACTTGTAGTCACCATAGGAAAATAACGGATGATGTTTTTTGGAAATTGCAGGAAACTGCATCAGATGTCCGATAATAATAATGAAATAACTTACTCAATGATAAGAGCATGTTTCTGAGTGCCGGTGGGTTGCTCGTAGTGTAAGTTGGGTATGCGATCTCATTGCTGTGAAACATGCGCAGTTCATTTCTCTGGAATTAACAAAACATTCAACAGTCACATGACATTCTTCTTCTTATTGTGTCACTAGTACTTTTATAACAATAGGGTGAAAGGATTTTAGTGCGCCTCAAAGAGGCTTGACACATGTTTTAGAATTATTTAGGTTCATAAATGTATGTGCACAGTGCCAGTACTTTAAAACGGTGAAGGAACACATCACGAGGAAACCGTACGACATGCCATACGGTTTCCTCATGATGTGTTCCTTCACAGTTTGAGAGTACTGGCACTGTGCATATACATATGCAAAGAAAAACTGATTGGTGCATGACCGGTTTTGATCAGAAGGCGAGACCACTACCACTAGACCACCAGTGTTACCACTATTACTAGTGCTCTTATTGGACTGAATGAATAGTGTGATTAGGCCCTCTGGTAAAACGCGAGCAAAGACGGAAGCAGCAGCTAGCACATACATAAAAGCGAGATAAAAGATTGCTGTGTAGCAAAGAGTGCTGAGACTGCACACTAATATGACAAAACAGGCTGAATAAAAAAAAGTCACAAGTATCCCTCCTATCCTCCTTTTGTGCCTTATCTTTGTGTTTTGTGCAATAAATGATAAATAAATAAGTATCAAACTTAAAAGTCAAACTCACAGGTGTTGGAGTATTGGTCCTATCTTCTATGGATAGGCTCAGCATGAGCTGTGGATGGCAACATTTCCCCTCCGACTTTACTCCCAACAGTTTATGCCAGGAATGTTTTATCTGAAAGCATTTCATATGGTAATTTCTAGTTGGTAATGGTTTTGTTTTTGGTTGTAGTAACTCTCATGCCTTCATACAAAACCTGGGCAATCACAAAAAGTATATAAGTATCATATCAGCTATCTGGTTCCCATATTACAAACTTTGCTGAGTTTGGGGAACAGACACAGTGACATCTAATGCTGTGTAGAAAGTCCACCAATATTTATTTATTTTAAATTACTTACATCTACTATCTTATTGGAGGGGCATGGCTGGGCCCCCAGAAGACTGAGCAATAGGTAGCCAACTTTATCCTTTCTTCCTTGTGTACCCATTGTAAACACTTCCACCTTAACTGGAACATTCTGGACGCGGAGACTGACAATAAAGCTAAATATTAGAAGATAATTGATTTAATTTATTTAATAATTTATATAAAAATAATAATAATAACACAAGTAGACTTACAGACAAGTCTTTAGCCATTTTAATTGAAAATCATTTGAGTCTTGATTTGTAGTTAATGTATTGAGACCAACCAAGAGCTCTAAGAGACTACCGTGCATGATAATTACAGTCAAGAGCCTTTTTAATTAAATTAATAATCCACTAGAAAACTAGAATAGATGTAATTTTTATACCTCCGAAATCGTCTTTTATCAGCTTCCCAAACTAGCTCTGCGTCGAATACAGGTGCATGAGACGGCACCACTGGATCAGTCTCTAACATGTAACCATTGAGAGAACCACTGACTATGAACGGGATTCTCAAGAAGCCAAACCCGAGCCCTGGAAAGTAAATAACACCTAGTCAGATTTCCATTTCCATAAAAATTATGAAGGCATATGAAGTTTTCTTACCCTCTTTGACGTGTAAGACAATTTGAATGTTAGGTCCTCGAAGTTCATCCATGAGTTCACACAAAATATTATAAAAATAAAAATTAAACAAACGCAACTGTTTATTTATTTACTTTCGAAAATCAAATAGTTTCTTTTTTAAGTGACCGCGCTCTCTGGATGCCTGTCCTTTTGCCAAGTCGTATTTTAAATCTGTTTGCAACTTAGACTAAGTATCATACCACCATGGTTTGCAAGTTAGTGCTGCGATCAACGGACCAATTGGTCCGAGGTGTCGCGGATAAAAATAAAAGCGTCAGAAATCTATATTGTCTATCTGTAGTACAAAAAAGAGCTTCTAAAACGAGTACCTAAAGCATACCTAAAGCTTTTAGAGCAAGCCTTCTTGAGACTCAATAAGCGCCACTATCGGGCGTGCTGAGATCTTTTGTAGCCTTGGAGGAAATATCTTGTGGCTCTCTGTATGACATGGTATGACAACACAGGCTGTGACACAGGCTTACAATACGAAAAACCAAATACCAAAAACGAGAAAAATACATGGGCTACTGGTCCTACTGAGCTAAAAACATTGGTAAAAAAGGCAAAATACCTATCTTGTCGAATTCTACGTCGGCGTTGACCGGAAAAGAAAGTATATTTTCGTTCGATTGATCCGGCGCAGACAACTTAAGGCCGGTCGCATACGCTCGGTTTCCGAATTAGGTTTTCAGATCAGGAATTCAGATTCGGAAACCCGAATGCTCTGCTTGCATACAAAATGTTCAACAAGGCGCACATTAGGCTGGTCGCAGACGCTCGGTTTCTGAATTAGGTTTTCAGATCAGGAATTCAGATTCGGAATTCCGTGAGACTAGCGCAAACGTCCGGTTTTTATATTCGGATTTTTTTGTATCGAGACGCCTGTGAAAGCATATACACACGCGTAATCATGGAAGACGATGACTAATTGATTGCTATTGCACTTTTACAATTAAACTTTACATTATAAAATTTTACAAATTTAAAGTACATTTTACATATTTAGTAAAAGATGTAATTATTAGGTACCGATGAGTGTGGATGTTGAAAGTGGCCCATCGACATCACAAGCCCAAACTGATGAACATGACGATGATTTAGGAATATTGTTTAATTTGGATTCAAATGATTACAACGACCAAATGTTCCTTCACCTTTCCTGTCTTTCATAACATATTAAGATCAGAAATGTGGCAAATTGTGTAAATAGGTACCCAAAGTATTTTCGTTACCACTCGGCGCTGAAACGGATGAATGTTGGATTTAGCTAACATTTGGTATGAAACGATACAATAGAGCCTAGAATAATATGTTAGGCTACTGCTAAACCGAAAAATTGTCTCACGCAACACGCACGCGTTTGAAATCGTGGGCACAGGTAGGTTGATAACAAAATTTGCATTTTAGCATGTGTTCAGCACTCCTCCATGGTTCAGCATTTTCGAAAAAAGATTTAGCATTTTTTAGCATTATCTGGAGCGAGGTTTTCATTTTCTCAAAATAAAAAACGGCAACACTGTTATAGCATAAAGCGGCGACAGCGCGGTCCGCGTTGCTCTAAATCCTACAGTACGTAGGTACTAGGTATGTCTAGGTACCATAAATAAGCATGTGGTAGCAATCACACTATTCGGCAATTTAGGAGTAGTAGAGCTCTTTTAGGCTGATATTCAGAGACATCAATGAAATCAGTCTGATTATCAGCCTGAATATCAGCCTTATTAGTGAAGCGCTCGTCCGGAGAAGAACTACTATCATGCCTTTTTCTGCCGTCAAGGCATTGCTGTGATTCAGTTTAAAGAGTGTAGTTTCCGGTGAAATTACAGGCACATGAGACTTATCATCTGTATGCCTCAACTAGATATTCGCAGGGCAGTGTACCTATCGTATCGTAGGGCACGTTATTATCGTGCGTGACTTACGAGTCAATGCTCTGTTATTTTTAAGTGATGTTCACCACTTAACATTAGGTGGGCCATCTGCTTGTTCCATCAGCAAGTAGAATAAAAAAAAACGGCCTGAAAAAGTCTGGGCATAGGCCACCCCCTTAAATATAGTTTATTTAATTTATGTGAATGATTTTGAGCTTGTTTTTTATTGTGAACATTATTTTTAATGCGAACAACATTTTCAGAAATTCAAAATACGGGATTCCGGAAAACTCTTAAATAAAAAAAATTATGAATGAAATCTATAGGTATTTACTAATATTAAAAAGAGGAAAGATTTGATTGATTGTTTGTTTGGATTGATTAAGCTCCGACCGAAACTACTGGACCGATTTGAAAAATTATTTCACCGTTGGGAAGCTACACTATTTCCGGGTGGCTTAGCATAGGTTATATAATATTAAAAAAAAATAGGGATCCTCACTGAAACTCCAATAATGTAACCCAATGTGTAAAAAATGGCCTAAAAAATTCGTAACATCGCGTGCGCTGCGAAAACTATTGATGATAGGACAAAATACTGTACTACGACTTTGCAGAATACATCATTAGGTACTTACCTACAAAAAGTGTCACGACATCAATTATGTCTAACTAGTATAGTAATAAGTAATAATAAGTGTTCTTTTATTAAAAAAAATATATTGTAATGCCGCCGCTAGAAAAGGCTCTTTATTTGTACCTTGATATTAATCCGTATCAAAATAAATTACTTCATATTCAAGACTGCTTCAATAGTCAATACCTCTAAATAACTATTTGAAGAATTCAATTCAGACATTCCATTCGAAAGATAACACGAGTTCAAAAATGTAAGTAGGTATTAGAAAAACGTCGCGTGGTCGCCGCTCACTCCGCTCGGCTAACTATGCGATGTACGAGTAGGCTTCACTGGCTGGGGTACGATATTTGTGTTTTATTGGATTTAAAGAATCCCACAGGTGTATGTGTGTATATGTTAAAAATTATATTTTTTGAAATTTTTGTATAATACCCGAGCGAAGCTGAGACGGGTCGCTAGTAGAAAATAAAATTAAATGTCAATTATCTAATGAACCAACACAACAACACCAACAAACAGACGAGCTAATAATAATAAAAAGATACAAATCAATACAAAAGTCCTCCTTTTGTATTGGTTTGTAGGAGAAAATAATAAAGTATCAATGGTTATTGTTCGTTGTCTAAAAAGACGGTGCTGGTTTTGGAAATAATGAAGAAGTTCATAGACGAATACAAAGCTACAAAATGTAAATCGGAAACGGACTCTGCTACAAGGTGAGAAGAAAATCGTTGACCGACTTTTTTAAAATTCAAACAAAACAAACAAAAATTAATGTAAATGCACGTGTGTTTCAAAGATAATTTAATCACTTGGTGTGTTTAAAAAATATGTAGGCAGGTACCACCTACCCTATTTGGTGAAAAATTAAGAAATATAGAAGTGGAGTGTTCGGGTATATCAAATTATACCTATACATCACAGGATTGTAGTGGATTCACAGGATCTAGGAAATATAATATACGGTTGACGAGTTGCCTGTGACCGGGTAGCGTGACCGACCGCGGCGGGCTAGCCAAGCGAAAGCAAACAAACAAGCTAAGCTAGACTCTTGATTGTTGTGTGTTGAACGACTACGATACGAGGTCGCTCAGCCGCTGCCGCGAGTTGAGTGGAGTGGGTGGATCACCGAACCGAGACGAAAAGTAATTTGAACAAAAAACCAAATTCAACTCATTGCGAATGCCGCGTTGTTCGTGATGTTTTGTCTGACCGCACAATATATCGGTGCTCATTGTTGTTAGGAAGTTTTTACGACGCACAGGAACAGTCGATTCGCCGGTTCTCGTCGTACCTACCGTATACTTTCCTTGCTTTCGTTAAAAAAAGTTCTAAACACTACTTGCTAGGTTTGCAGACAATTCGTGAATATTATAGTGCTGCAGTGCAGTTAGTTATAGACAAAAAGTGGATTCATTGCAGGACATGGGAGTTTTCAAGTGGTTGCGCCGGTAAGCCTACAAACTTACTTCTCTACCTGTTGCGTAAAGTTTTGTATGAATACCTAGGTATGTAAACTACCTATGTATCTAGTATTTGTACAGTTAAACCTGCATCATTTTATTTCATCTTCATTTAATGCCCAAATGAAAGGGGTTCTTGCAGAAAATTAAGTGGGTAGGTAGATACCTACTACCTATGTATATTGTAAATAGTTGTAATGTTTTTGATGATTTATGTACCTATTTTACCTACCTACCTAAATATCTACCTTTCTGAATGCTTAGGATATGTTGGTATGCAGGATGCAGGGCTTTGAAAGGAGCTAGCTCTTTCCTAGCTCAATCTAAAGGTAGATATACTTTGCATAGGTACTTAAGCCACAAAGATATTGGTGGCAATTCATTTCTAAAGACCTACCTAGTTCTGATTGGTCATTAACATCTTTGAGAGATGATAGGCACTTTGGTTTGTGACTTGCAAGATTAATGTAGGTACTATACATACATATACAATTATATTATGTGGTAGACATGGGGTCTAGAAAAGTTCCACTTTCAGTTTGTGTAACATGCAAATGACATTAGCTTGACAAATGTTCATGCCAGACAAATAACATTTACATACCTACTATTAATCTTTCTGCAGGTGTGTTCCGTAAACAGAATGAAGATCTTGTCTAGACCTCTAGGTATTTACTTTATTAAGCCACATTAAGCACAACCTTGGTGTATGTGCTCTGTGAGGTAATGAAGTTATTATTACAAGCAGGAGAAACTTAACATCAGGGAGCCATCTGCTTGTTGCACTTTTTAATTATACCAAACTAATTAACTTTTACACCGGAAAAAACACCACCACACCTTTTTCTGCCGCCAAGCATCATTGCTCTGTTTCGGTTTTATGAGTGTGGTTGCCGGTGTAATTACAGGCACATGAGGCTTAACATCTGTATGCCTCAAGTTGATTGATGCAGTGCAGTGCATCGTAGAGCATGTTCCTATTGTGTGAGACTTACGAGGCAATGCTTTGTTATAGGAGATGGTTACCACTTAACATCAGGTGGGCCATCTGCGTGATCCAATAGCTAGTTGTATTAAAAAAATATTCGCTCAACAATAGGTAGGTACCTGGGTACCTACAGGAATGATGTAATGCGGGCAGTGCTTCAAAAATGTTTAATCATCTGGGTTTTAAACTCTTTTCATTCCATTTCAATGGTGAACAACAATCTATCATTGTTGGTAGAGTATTGTGCCATTTGGTGCACTTTAATTATGGCAATAAATACTTTGAATGATGGACATCCATCTAATCAGAATCTAGATGGTTCTATACTCCGGTCTACTATGTGTTCATGTCATAGGTTACCTTAACCTATTACCTTCACCAGTCTTAACTAAGTGCTGTGGAATCTTAACTTGATGTTCTTCTAGGATTAATTCAATATTCTTATCAACATAATTGTCTAACAGTTTTGGAGAATATCATTACAAATATTCTGCAATGATATAAGTTTTTCAATGAACAAAAAATGATTTCTACCAAAATAAATTACCTATTACTAGTTCTTGTACTTTTTCAAATCTCTTTTACGGTTGACAGCATCTTAAATGTTAAAAGAAAGCCTGGGGATTCCCCTTAGATATACAGAGGTTAGTAGGTGGGATATTCCACAGGATCATTAATACAAGTAATAAATTAATAATATAATTAAGGACAGGAATATTTCGCATGTACATGTAATAAACCATTTAGGTAGGTTTGGAAGTAAAAATATAGGTAAATATTAAATCTTCACTATTTTAACCCAAATATAAGTACTTTAACCCATGGTAGATTATAGTACCTACCACCCTAGGTTATGCCTAACAAAGAAGGTGGAAAAATGGCCTGAGTCTGTCTACAGCTCACCAACCTACCTTTACATAGATAGGTACTACCAGTTGCACAGCATGAGTGAAGCAGTAAAAAAGATTGGAATTCGATCTTCTATTCGTGTCTGCTAGTCATTGAAATGTTTGAATACATTACCTTGCTAGGTAGGTGCTTGCTTAAACTATGAATGAATGCACTTTCGGAAGTAATTTTGTATTCGCACGACTTCAGAATTATAATATCTACCTATTTCGCAACCCAACAAAAGAATACGAAATTGCTTCATCGTGATTGATGCCTCCATTCTATTAATTAGGTACCTAAGCAGTACTATAGATTCCGTCTGAAAAGTTTGACTGCAACCTCTAAAATTGAATTGAAATTTCACTTTCACTAAATCATTTGTGTCCAGGTACGGTCAGCAATAAAAGTAGATGAACTTCCGGTTTGTAAAGTTCGAATGCACTTTTGATCAAAGTTTTGGACTTACTTTCCGGCAAAACCGACATTTGATAACTTCAATCGTTGATAGAATTCCTAGGTTTCCTAATAAAATTCCAGTACCTATATTTAGAATTTAAAAATTGGTGCTTGAAGAGAAATTCAACTAGGTACCTAGTACCTATAAGCTTAGTTTGTTTAAGTGTAATAGGAGACGAGATTAATAATGTATTAATGTGTAACCTATAATGGGCGACTGTTCTCGTACCTATGTACCTAAACAACTAACCGCCGGTTTCTGAAAGCCCGATCAAAACTAATCGGATGTTAAGTCACTCGCTATTTCAGCTATTACATCGAATTAGATAGAGATAACAAGTGACTTGACATGGGATTAACTTTGATCGGGCTTTCAGAAACCTCTTAATTTCTTAATTTGTGAGTCCTCCTAACCACACTAGGTCCAAGTAGTCATGGATAGAAAAATGTGAACCACGAGACCTTATACCCCGTTTACACTCAGCTCATGTCCGTGGTAATGTGCAGAGACATGAGCAGGGACTTGGGCAATGCGAGAATGTAAACTGGCCAATTCCATGTCCAGTCGCGTTGTCGCTCGCGTTGCCCGTGTTGCGTGAACACACTTTGCCAACGACGCTGCCGCAGACATATGGACGGCAACATTTCCATCCACGCTAATGGTAGCGCGAATGTCTAAATGTAAACGCAGTATTACAACTGATTAAAATGGAGATGTGTCTTGGAATCGAACCTATGCTTCAGGCAACTTAGAGATTGCGATCAATTTATTATGTGCAGCGCTGAAGTCAAAATACCTATCTGTACGCGAGCGAAGTCTGGCATTTCACTAGCGTCAATGTAACCATCAAAATACCTTATCAGTTGGTATTCCGACAGCTTTTATAAAAGCTAAAAGCATTATCTCCATGTCACTCAAAACGTTGATTACCCTTTCGCAAAGCTTTCTAGGCTAATTAATGAAATTACGTAACTTATTGTTTGTATTTGCCTTTTCCATTCAAGTTCCGGATACGACTGTCTAATAATCATGTTATCATTAATCTTATCTTCTTACATCGGAAATGTTAGACTGAGCTTTTATCTCTAGGTAACTGTTTTGTGCTATTAGCTAACAGTCTCTTTGTTCCAGTGGTTTCTGCCCGTATTCTAAGCAATGCGCATGAGTCGAAACTCAAGTATGTTTTTTTTATACTACTTCCTGATGGAACAAGCAGATGGCCCACCTGATGTTGTGGTAACCATCACCTATAACAAAGCATTGCCTCGTAAGTCACGCACGATAGGAATAGGATCAACCTGAGGCCTACAGATGTTAAGCCTCATGTGCCTGTAATTACACATCACACTCTGTCAACCGAAACACAGCAACGCTGCTTGGTGCCAGAAAAAGGCGTGGTGGTAGTACTTCCCCGGACGAGCCCTTCTATGTATGTATACTTTTAAACCTCTTTTTTATTGAGTTGTCGCAAAATGTATGTTGCTCAATTCAAGCTTTAGCATCTTCCTGCCCTCATCCCACCCCACCTTATACATAGGTTTGTGAGGTCGGCACACCATGTTCTTCTTCGATTCCCTTCTGTCAGTCGTCATCTCTGTAGATTTTGCTCCTTTTTTATCCGCATCTCCTTCATCTTTCACACAGTTCATCTATCTTTTGGTTTTGAAATACGAGCCTAATGATGGTATTTAAATAAGTACTTTAAGGCGATGACAACTGCTAATATTTGCTTCGTGCATAGGTAAACTTTTTAGCAGGAAAACTTGTTCGGATCGAAATTATATTTTTGATGAACTGCGTGCAATGTGATTGCGACAACTTGGTTGATTACGAATTTTCATAAATCATTTCAGTGATTTAAAAATGTTGAAAGTGGGAGCGAGAAGTACTTTAGACGGGTGTCAGCCCCTTGAAGAACGCACCACCATAAATATGTATGCATGTACTACTATTTTACTTACCTTTTTATACTTTTACGAGTAACAAGTACCTATTTTATTCTATGCAAATTATGATATTCAAAATGATAATGTAGGTAATACCTGTGATTTTAATAAATTAAATTCCATCGACAATGATTCATTACCTTTAGTTTTTATCTGGGAACAGTTTTTTGAAGCCTATCGAATTCGTAATCGGTAAAAGTGAATCGAAGTTCCAACTTCGTTCATTTGTCTGATTAGGTATAAATCGTTTTTGCGGAGCAAAAAACGCTGGTCTCTTTGAAAGGTCTTTGATCATTGTTACCAACGCAACGACACGACCAGTGTTCAGTCACAATATGAACCTAATTACTACGGCATAAGACCCAAGCTTATAAAAACTCATTAAATAATGTGACATTAAAGTCAAAAGTAAGTGCTTGCAGACTTGCACTTTCTTACATTTTAGGCAGACCGATTTCACTGAACACCTTTAGTGACTTACAGATTAGTACCTATCTGGCTGGATAGTACCTAACTTGATCCTTTGTTTTTATTGTCTGTTCAGATTATTAAGTAAGTAGGTAGGTAATTAAATCTAAATTAATATATTGCCGGATATTTCTAATTCTTTAGATTTAGTCATAACTCTGAGTTATGTTTTTCGAACTGCATAGTCAGCAAAACCTTGAAAGGATCGTTATTCATAGCATTATTCGTGCTCAATGTAGGTATTTCATGGAAGTCTATAAACGTTCATTATTTAGCTCGTTTCTGCAACTTTGTTGAATATCAAAGAACAATGCTCGCCCTGTGGGGGCCCTTTATTTATTGCCTCTCGGTCTACCAGGTTTACAGACAGCTAAGCTCTTTGACTCAAAGTACTGGTGCAGGTCATTTGAACTATTCGCGCAAACTTTCAAGTGCTGCAAAAAGTAACTACCTAAATTGTTACTAAACTAATAATAAAACTACCTATAAAAGATTAGGCCTTCCATAGAGGGAGTGCGCTAGGAGATATGAGATTGATTACGAATTTCTTATAAGGTACCTTACCTTTGAAATATTGTAAGGTTCTACCACGGTAATTTGGAGGCAATATTCCGTAAAGGCCAACAAGTGGGCCAAGTCGGTGACCCGGCTGGCGACACTCCCACGGTTCTGACCGTTTTGCCTGAACAACCATCAGACCGTAGTTTGTTACTCTTTGTAAAGCTTTTTCTCAACTATTGTTGGGATGTGTTGGGTTAAAATGACCATGTGAATGTTTTGGCTAAATTATATTTCCGCTGACAACTTTTTATTTCCTGCTGTAAGTTTAATCAATAGAACAATTTGGATGATTATGAATTTTTCATGATTATTCAACTTACTTCCGAGTTACCTATATCTATTATTCTAAAATATTGCCAGTATTTGGTTCTATGTAAATGTCTTGCGAAAAACCGATAAGATCTGTTCTGAATCATAAATCAATATGTTTATTATATCCGGAAACAAACTACTTACTTAAAACTTACTAACTGCGTCTATCTCTAATTGCAGGGAGCGTGTGACCGTGACAACCCATCACAGCGTCACGCCCGGCGCATCTACCTCTGAACAGCCATTCACGCAACACAGCACCAGTGCCACACAAATAGGCACTGGCACAATACGCACAGAAGAATACAAGCGCGACCTAGCCGAATTCCAAGCCAGGAGGTCATCCGGCACCAAAGAACTCGCAGAGACACCAGAAAAACTAAAGAGATGCGGTCGTCACTCCCTGCCAGTGTCGTGCACGGACTGTGCGACAGACCACGACAACACGTTTAACTATGAGAAAAAATCCGCCGTCAAATACAAAAAGAACAAACGCTCACGCAGCATCACACCCGAGAAAATCTATGAAGGCGTTCCCAGCATACAGTTCCTATTTCAAAACCAGGTGTTCATGCCCGGCCACTACACATCGTTCTCGGAACCGCAGAAGTCGAAACGCCAATCGCGCCGCAGCATTTGCCGCTCACCAGATTTCGTACAAAAGCACATAGACTTCAAAGAAAGCGATAGGGTGGATTCCCCGCCGGAATTTTTCAAGAACAACTCGCTGCCCTTCGATGTGAGGAATTTCTTGGAAGGTTCTAAAAGTGATGAGGAGGAAGTGGATGGGTTGAACTCAGCTAGTGACCTGCCTAGTCATGATACGAATAAGAATGAGTGTGACGATAAGTTATGGGAGGTGATGAGCGAGTTAAAGCATTTAGATCAGTGGGCGGATGAACTGTTGCAGCCCAAATCACCCAACACCAACACCAGCAGATCTGATGATAGTAAAGTATGTTTATTAGTTTATGTACTTTGCACTGTGTCTCACTACTGTCAGTTAAAAATATTTTTTCTTTTAGAGTGATACAAGCGCCTACGGCCTACCAGTAGCAAGCGCGAGAAACCTCGATGTAAACTCCGATAATGGCAAAATATGGAATCATGGCAGATGGGGCGTGGTTCCTGTGCAAATCAAGAAGTTGACCAGGGTCACAATCGATCATGTTAGGAAGAAACGAAGTATTGAAATAAATATTTTGAGGTAAGAATTTACGATTACTATGTGGCGTTTTAATTCCCACTGACCAACCCATTCGGTCAGTTTGTCGACAACGTCCATACCACATAGAAAATACACATACCGACACGGGCGTGGTCAGTACTTGGATGGGTGACCACTTGGGAACACCGCGTGTTGTTGGCTTTTTGCTAGTTTGCGAACCGCTAAGGAGTGGAATGGAAGTTGGAACTCATTACCGTCGTCTGTTATTCCTGAACATTACAATTATCAGTCTCTTCAAGGCAAGAGTGAATAGGTGTCTTCTAGACCGTTCTGCTCCAACGTCGGCTACATCTTCGCTTGCCATCAGGTGAGATTGTAGTAAAAGGACGGTCTAGTATCCATTGTAAAAAAATAAGTTTTTGTCACATATCTGTACTCTCTTTAATATTCCGAGTTGTTTGAAATTAACTGTTATTTTTAAGGAATTAGTATTTTCGACACTCTCGTACTTAGTTCTTACTTTTTTTTTAACGTGTGTTTGGCATCAGAAATTAGATGTTCATCCAAATATTCAGTGCTGCTGTCGCCAACGTCCATACCACGTTGAAAACACCGGTTCTCGTCCGATCACCGAAGTTAAGCAACGTCGGGCGCGGTCAGTACTTGGATGGGTGACCGCCTGGGAACACCGCGTGTTGTTGGCTTTTTGTTTCTTTTTTTCGAAGCAATGTCCGGAGTTATTTATAATAGGTATTATTTAATGAATTCATATTTATTCAAATATCTTAGGTAGGGTCTTACTATTTTTATAACATGTGTGTGACGTCAGAAACTACATGATGATCCAAATATTCAGTGCAGCTGTCGCCAACGTCCATACCACGTTGAAAACACCGGTTCTCGTCCGATCACCGAAGTTAAGCAACGTCGGGCGCGGTCAGTACTTGGATGGGTGACCGCCTGGGAACACCGCGTGTTGTTGGCTTTTTGTCGATTTTTTAAATATCTCTTGGGTTCTTATAACAGTGACGACAACACTTCATTACAAGACAACGCCTGAAGTTCGCTTTTTGCATTTATTTGTAAAATTCGCGATCTTGAAATTATTGACCTTGTTTTCTAAATCTTTTCTGTGTCTCATTATCATATAAGTAATTTTTTCACGTCAGATTTGGTATCCTGCCATCTACCAACAATTCAGCAGACTATATGTATGTGGTTCTATATATGTTCTAGCATTGACTCAAAATAAGTTCTTCGTGGTAGTTTGTCCTAGGTTCTGCTAGGTACTAGCGTCCGTCGGTAGTTCACGCTATATTGGCTAGATGGCGCTACTGTTGTGTACATCTGACTATTTCTAGTAGAAGTAGTCAGATCTAGTAGAATACTTATCTGAATTACTTTTTATCTTTTATTTTGTAAAGTACAACGTATTTAGATATCTCCTTTTGGTACTTAATGTTACGTCATCATAAGCCTAAGAATGTTTAATACGATTCGGATATGCTGTTGCCAACGTCCATACCACGTTGAAAACACCGGTTCTCGTCCGATCACCGAAGTTAAGCAACGTCGGGCGCGGTCAGTACTTGGATGGGTGACCGCCTGGGAACACCGCGTGTTGTTGGCTTTTTGTTTCTTTTTTTCGAAGGTCTGCAATGTTCGAAGCATTAGAGTTATTTAAAATAGGTATTATTTAATGAATTCGTATTTATTCCAATATCATAAGTAGGGTCTTATTATTTTTATAACATGCGTGTGACGTCAGAAACTACATGATGATCCAAATTATCGATGATACTGTCGCCAACGTCCATACCACGTTGAAAACACCGGTTCTCGTCCGATCACCGAAGTTAAGCAACGTCGGGCGCGGTCAGTACTTGGATGGGTGACCGCCTGGGAACACCGCGTGTTGTTGGCTTTTTGCATCTTTAGTAAAAAACAAGATTTCTACGGCATTATTTGAAACAATTTTATAAATTTAGTTTTACAATGGCCAACGTCCATACCACGTTGAAAACACCGGTTCTCGTCCGATCACCGAAGTTAAGCAACGTCGGGCGCGGTCAGTACTTGGATGGGTGACCGCCTGGGAACACCGCGTGTTGTTGGCTTTTTGTTTATTTTTAGTAATATAGATGCGCTCTCTTTATAATAATTATACATTCGAGTTATTTTTAAGGACTTAGGCCCATATTCATATTTCCTGCCATTTTTTAGCGGCTTTATAGAGTATAGTTGTCACTGTCACTTTCTTGCTAACGGAAAGAGACAGCATCAGTCTTATTGGTCCGATAAGCTAATGGAAAAAATACTTTTTTTCATAACATTTGTGTGACGTCAGAAACTAGATGTGATTCTACTATTCAAAACCACTGTTGCCAACGTCCATACCACGTTGAAAACACCGGTTCTCGTCCGATCACCGAAGTTAAGCAACGTCGGGCGCGGTCAGTACTTGGATGGGTGACCGCCTGGGAACACCGCGTGTTGTTGGCTTTTTGTTGATTTTTATTTTTTCTTTTGGGGTCTTCTATTAACAGTGACACTTTAAAATAACAAGAGAACTTGTGATGTTAGCTTTTTGTATGTCTTTGGTGAATTAGCGATTTCAGGATAATATCCATTTGTCGAAATCGTTTCCGTATTTCATTCTACCGCATTAACTTTTTTTGGTTTTTGAAAAATATTTCAATTGAAATTTAATAAAATCCGCTTGGGAGCTGATTTCTTAGTCCATTTGCAGTCTTTTAAGTATTTATTACATTTTTATATTGTATTGTCCTTGCTAGAAGATTTGAATTCTGCTTTACTTCTAAACGGAAGAAAGTGTCGCGTATTTTTCGTATTCTGATATTTTTAAGTTTGCACGTCATAAATCTTTAAAATCGCAGTAATGCATAAAATTGCTCAAAAATTACCAGTAACCTCCAAGGAGTTTGATTTGGTTTCGTGCCATCTACCAGCAAATCTGTAGACTATATGAGGCATAGTTCTAGCATTGTCTCTAATTTCTCTTGGGTTCAGCTAGCGTTGTAGTTCGTGTTATATTGGATAGATGGCGCGCCGTTTGTACATCTGATTATTTCTTGTAGAAAACTTATCAGAATTACTTTTTATCGTATATTTTCTAAAGAACAACGTATCTAAGTATTTAGATATCTCGTCGGGCGCGGTCAGTACTTGTATGGGTGACCGCCACAACAAAAACCCAACAACACGTGGTGTTGGCTTATTGTTTATTTTTGTCATCTGAATGCAAAATCTCCGAAACATTAGAGTTATTTCAAATATTTTATACTAGGTACTAATTAATGCTAATTCTACACTTACTTACACATGTATTTTCTACACTTTCTTAGGTAGGTTCTGTTATTACTATTTTGTGTATCGTGCGTGGCTGTGACGTCAGAAACTACATCATGATCCAAATTTTCGGTCATGTTGTCGCCAACGTCCATACCACGTTGAAAACACCGGTTCTCGTCCGATCACCGAAGTTAAGCAACGTCGGGCGCGGTCAGTACTTGGATGGGTGACCGCCTGGGAACACCGCGTGTTGTTGGCTTTTTGCCTAATTCTCTAATAATTTTAGCAATATCTGTTTCAACAATTATTATTTTTTTCAGAAAATGTCGCCATCCAAATATTATACTATTAATGGGTATTTATCCTGACATCAATAATAATGTGCATATCATTTGTGAACGATGCACGGATTCCCTATTCGGCATACTACATGTTCAGGTAAAATAATTTATTATTTGAACTTACTTTTCAGTCAGCCAGCACCAAGTTTCACATCTTCTGTCACTTTCCGTGGACCATTTTCGTCGATAAGTCATGTTGTTAAAGTTGGTGAAGAGCAGACTACTTATTTACGTGGTTCAGTGTAAGCTCTGTATATCATTTTGATCCATACAAGTTTCACTAAGACTTTTTGGTACGAAGAAGGGTGGCGGGTTCTATTGCGATTACCTTAGATTTGAAAATCGTCAACATCTTATGCACTGATTTATTTTTATTTAATGTTTTAGGGTCGAATTCTAAGCGCACAAACAGCCGTCCAATACACACTGGACATCGCAAACGCCTTAGTATTCCTACAAATGCAAGGATTTCTTCACACACAGCTCAATAGTATGAGCATTATGATAACAAGCCATGACTCCGCCAAGCTGGCTGATTTAGGACCTTGCATGAACATTAATAAGGTTCAAAAGAGCTTGGAGCGGGTCGATAAAGATTACGAAGTGTATGCAGCTGAGCCACAGTATGTGAACATAGAAGGTATGATTTGTCTCTGATTTTCAAAATAACATGCCATGCATGAGGTTATAAAACTTCTTTTGAACGAAAATTTTAGTTAAGCTATCGCCAACGTCCATACCACGTTGAATACACCGGTTCTCGTCCGACCACCGAAGTTAAGCAACGTCGGGCGCGGTCAGTACTTGGATGGGTGACCGCCTGGGAACACCGCGTGTTGTTGGCTTTTTGTTTCCTTTTGTTCGCAGGTGCGCAATCTCCGGATTATTTGAAATTTGATGTATTTTTTAACGAATTAGTATTTTCTACACTTTTTTAGGTAGGTTATTACTATTTTTATAACGTGCGTGTCAGTAACTAAATTACGTTGATCCAAATATTCAGTATTGCTGGTTGACCGTCTTAGAACTCAGTTGGACGTTGGTTTTTGCTGATTATTTTTCAGACACGCAAGGGTCAAAAACTTCAGAAAGTGAGCCTCTATTATCGGCCAACCCTTCGGAAACATATTTGAAGACGTTTGCAGTATCGAAGCCATATGAAGACTTCCAGAACTCCGAATTGTACCGTTGGCAGGCGCCGGAGATGTTTGTACCTGATGAAGTGGGAAAGGTGTATCCGTGCTCGAAAAGCGATGCCTATTCACTTTCCTTGATTCTGTGGGAGAGTTGTAATGGTAATTTTTTTCATATTATTTTAATAATAGTTAGATGGTGATTCGCTTTTATTCCCTAGGGTTAGTTTACTTCTTAAAACTAACAGTCAGCTATTTTATAGATAATCCATTCAAGTATTTTTTTTCTTACTTATACTGTCCCAAGTCCCAACCCAATGCTGGGCAAAGGTCTCCCCCATGCTCTTCCACTCCACTCGGACGTATTATTTTGAAATAAAAATAATAATTTAACAAAAATGATATAATTAAATTTTATAAATAAACTAGCTGACCCGTGCCCACTTTGTTGGGCGGTGTCAAATTTGCAATAAAATAATATTGCGGCTATAAATTGAGATGAAGGCTATCCTATCTTTTAAGTTAGATCAAACTGCACACGGTGCGCAAATTTGATTGAAATCGGTTAAGTAGCTTAGAAGTCCATAGCGGACAAACAACGTGACGCGTAATTTATATATATTAAGACTTAATAATGATATGGATGATTGTTTTGCAGCCTCCATACCATGGAAAATGCTAACGTACGAAAAATTAAAAGAACAATACACAATGTGGGAAACGGGCATGTTGCTGCCACAAGACGGAACATATCCCGGCTGCTTGCTATCTTTACTACAATCTGGGCTAAAAATAAAGAGAAACGAACGTATTGACCTTGAAGTCTTTCAGCAAACTCTTCAGACTGTAAAGGTAAGATCTGATTGGGATTAGCTTTCGCCAACGTCCATACCACGTTGAAAACACCGGTTCTCGTCCGATCACCGAAGTTAAGCAACGTCGGGCGCGGTCAGTACTTGGATGGGTGACCGCCTGGGAACACCGCGTGTTGTTGGCTTTTGCACTTTTTGTTTCTCAAACAATTTGTCGTCGTAGGTTCTTCTATTATTCTCCATTCTATTATTCTAAAGTTGTTTTTTATTTATTTATAGCGTGACATAGAAGACATTGGTTACGTTATTATTCCGGCGAGGCTTCAAAACAAGAAATCCACGTTTAGTACAACCGTTTGGGACACCACATCGCCAACAGATTCAGACTGTCTAAGCCCTCAAAACATAGAGCACAAGGCAGTCATTCACAACACAAAGGATACTGATAGCTCTACGGAGAGCAGTGAAAAAGAAACAAAAAGCGATGAGATCATACCTCTGTATGAAACTATAAAGAAGTCCTATTCAAACGACACCTATTCTGTAGCTCAGAAATGCGTGATTCCCGATGATGATGATAAGCCGGATTGCATATCAGTTGCAAGATACGAGCTATTGCCAGAAAAGGGTTTTTCTAGCGCCTGTTCAACTCCAATAGCAAAACTACGCGCGCGCATCAAAGATGTTGAATCGCCAGGCACGCTTCATAGAAGCGATTCCACGGAGTACTGCAGCATTCTGAGCCCAAACCGCACAGTCAATTTGGGACTCAATGACGACAGCAACAGAAGTCGAAGCTGTGAACGATCCACCGCTAAACTAAGCCGAAGTTTCACACCGAAATCATACAAACCTTTGCATATAAAGGTGCCTGAATACAATTTGGACTCTATCAAGCCGTTGCTGAAAGACCATAGTAGCACAGAGAAGTCGTCTTACAACTTTGATATAAAGAACTACAGTTTGCCGGCGACACCTATAGCGCGGAGTAACAAGTTGAGGAAAAATGCCTGGCTGTCTGGCGATTTCGGTACGCCTGAGAAAAAAACTATAAAAAAAGACTGCGTTTCGGATACAACAATTAGAGAAGGTAAGAAACTTAGCCATAACTATTTGTATACGACATAAATTCTTTTGATCTGCTTGAAATTCAAAATTAAATATCTGATGATGATTCAAATTCCCTATCGCCATTAGACGATCCAAGATATTGACTTCTACGTCCATTATTTGAAGCTTTTTTATAAATTCAGATTGATAATAGCCAACGTCCATACCACGTTGAAAACACCGGTTCTCGTCCGATCACCGAAGTTAAGCAACGTCGGGCGCGGTCAGTACTTGGATGGGTGACCGCCTGGGAACACCGCGTGTTGTTGGCTTTTTGCATCATTCTTTTCTTTTTGCAGGTCGGTATCGCGATGATCAGCTGCCGCCAGAAAGTCCAGAAACTCAACCGAAGTCGTCTAGCTGTTCGCCCGAGATTCGAGCTAGTTCGGAGATTAATTCTGCAACGCGAGAGGGCAGCACTGAACATTCACCGGCCAGTATTGACACTATTAGAGATAGCGTTAGTGGACATAAGAGGTAGGTAACTTCCTAACAGTAAAAATAACAACAATGAAACAATACAATTCGCGTACACTCAATTTAACCGACTTCAAAAAGGAGTAGGAGTTCAACTATATGTTGTGTTTTACGATTTTGTACGTTTGTTACCCGAGTACTCCGCCAAATATTATTATTTTTGTTTGGTAGATTATACTTCAGAGGTACCATATACATTTTAAAGAAATCGACTCATCTCTTTTTGAAATAATCAACAAAAACCAAAAATATATACACAAAATATGACGTTTTGGTTTGTGGTTTTATTCAGCAAAAGTTAATGTTGTATTTAATGTTATTTTTTTTGCAAATTAGTTATATAAGAGTATTAGAGCTCTTTGTCAAGGGCTCGTCCGGGGAAGTACTACCACCACGCCTTTTTCTGCCGCCAAGCAGCGTTGCTGTGTTTCGGTATGAATAGTGTGGTTGCCGGTGTAATTACAGGCATATGAGGATTAACATGTGAAATGTCCCAATAATTATTTCTTAAAACGTTTATGAATGAGCGCCCTCTACCGAACACAAATGTCATTATTATTCCCTTTGTGAAGAGGTTCAAGCAAGCTTCTTTAGACTAGCTGGTTCTTGGCACGAGATCAAAATATTGTATACTTTATAATTCACCAACAGAGTACAAAGAAATAAATTTAGAAAGTCGGGAGCTATACATACAAACGCTATTAGATCATTTTGACTCTCCTAAATCATTATATTTATATGTATATGTACCTATTATAAAAATAGCTTAGGTAAAATTTTTGAAACTATCAAGGTGAACATAATTGTCATATAAAACGGGATATTTGCCATGATTTGTGAGTTTGATTGTTTCCTGTTTTAAATGAAAATTAAGCTTAGGTCTAATTTAGCTTTAGTTTTTTGTACCTACCCTGTGAAGGTGCAGCAATTACCATGAGCTCAAATTCTTAAAAATATGTCATACTACTGCCATATATGCAATGCATGATACTTTGTAATATAGTCTGCTTCTTATCAATACATAAAAACGAATGTCAAAAATTATCACAGATTTATGTGCCATTACTATTTTCTAAAAATAATTATCTATTGTGTAATAAATAACATTCAGAGATGAGGAATTCTTTAGGATGATTACGGAAGTTCGAATCTTTTGTTTAGTATAATTTTTGTCGTGAGTGGAATCAATAAGATTTATAGAACATTCCTCGTTTCTTATTCTTAACTATATCTTGAACAATCTTCTGATTTTGCTTACAGGAGCGACCCTACACAAGACCTTTCACCGGAAACCGACGAGACTCGCGAACGCACGTGGTCATTCAAATCTTCATTAGACAGAAACAATCCTAAGTACAAAGTCGATGAAGACGTCCTAGCTAGTATGAGCGTGAAACCACTAGTGGCTATACACGAAAGGTGGATATATGAGGCTAATAGAAAATCTGGACGGTCTATGTCGCTGCCTGAAGATAACAGGTAAAATTCTCTTTCTTGCTTTCTAGTCTTTGATAAAAAAAAGATAGTATGATGTTTGTGACGTCAGTTTTAGAAATCTGCTAATTAATTTTAGACTGATTGTTGCCAACGTCCATACCACGTTGAATACACCGGTTCTCGTCCGATCACCGAAGTTAAGCAACGTCGGGCGCGGTCAGTACTTGGATGGGTGACCGCCTGGGAACACCGCGTGTTGTTGGCTTTTTGTTTCTTTTTTTCGAAGATCTGCAATGTTCGAAGCATTAGAGTTATTTAAAATAGGTATTATTTAAAGAATTCGTATTTATTCCAATATCATAAGTAGGGTCTTATTATTTTTATAACATTCGTGTGACGTCAGAAACTACATGATGATCCAAATTATCGGTGATACTGTCGCCAACGACACCGGTTCTCGTCCGATCACCGAAGTTAAGCAACGTCGGGCGCGGTCAGTACTTGGATGGGTGACCGCCTGGGAACACCGCGTGTTGTTGGCTTTTTGCATCTTTTCTGTACGTTATCATCTGGATAATAATTTCATTACAAATATTTGATATCATGATATTTTTCGCGTACACCTGCGACCAATTTTCCTTACTCTTACAACCCTCTCCATCCAAAGGTTGTCTGGAAGAGATCGCTTTCAGCGATAAGACCGCCCATTGTACATTTATTATTTTATTTTTATTGTACTGTTGTTTTGTTTGGTGTACAATAAAGCTTTTTCATTCATTCATTGATTCATCAAGTTTTTTTTTTTCAGTTTCAGGAGTCAAATATCTGCTGTAAAGCCGGCGTCCCACTGTGTCGATACGCTTCAGAAGTCTTTGCCGCAATTAAACATGAAGAAGCCAACAAAAGCTTTCCGAATGTGTGCCTCACCTAACAGCAATGGTAAAATGTCTTTGTATTGTGAACATTTTGTTATTTACATTTAATTTTATTGTGGTGGTGGTTTTGTTATAGGTATTCTAGTTTATTTCTAACGTATGTAAGCTCTACTAATATTGTATGTGGGTGCGATTTTAAGAAATTAGGTATAAATATGTTTCACTTCTAATAAGTATCTTAATAATTCAACAAATAACAATCTACTAAAACCCTACCAAAATTTAACTTAAATAAATTGTTTTTCATTTGCATGCAGCTTTTTATTTGGCATCGTAACAAATCCGACAAAAATATAGGTAAGTTTATTCATTAATAAATAAGGTTCCTACGATACGGTTACTTTCATTGTTATAAATATGTAACTTGCATGAATAAATATACAATAAATATATTATGTTCATATTTCAATTTCGTTTCTAGATTTTCACAAATATGGCATGTAACAGTAACTACTTCGGATTACATTAATATTACAAATCATTTTATATTTAAAAACTTGACCTTGGCTTACAAAATTCTAGGTGGACATTGGGAGCAATTCTGTCAAGCGCGAGAAACAATAGCCAAGGGAATGAATTTCGCCGCTCGCGATCCTGAACGCTATCACACATGGAGCAAGGACTTGGAGAAAGGGTGAGTGAAAGAGACCTAATATCCATCCATCCCACTTACTCATGACGTCACTGCGCAGATACAAACGCAATATTTAGAGCTAGCTAATGCCAACGTCCATACCACGTTGAATACACCGGTTCTCGTCCGATCACCGAAGTTAAGCAACGTCGGGCGCGGTCAGTACTTGGATGGGTGACCGCCTGGGAACACCGCGTGTTGTTGGCTTTTTGCACTGAGTAACGCCAAATCTTGTACGTTTTGTATTTTTTTTTCATTATTGACAGCTATAGTTTTTCTCTATATTGTATCAGGGCCGCAACAGAAGACAGATTAGAGCCTAAAATCGATCAAGCAACCGACACCAAAGGCATCGAGGAATTCATCAGAGACCTTATTCGTAAAGAGTTTCAACACTTGCTTCATGAAATCGAGGATGCTACAGTCGCACCAAGAAACGACGATGTACTCAACAAAGGCGTCGCTAATATTATAGAATCATTGAACGAGGAAAACCTTACCCGGAAAGAACCAGTTAAATTCTCCCGTGTTAAAATCAACGGGAATAACAAACCGCTGTTGCAAATCACTTTCAATCGCTCCGGGGATAATAGTCTGCAAGTGTTGGATAACTGCGTGAATGTGACAATATGTGACGGTGGAAGGGATTCTAGTAACCAGAAGTTGAATGTGTCCTTAGAAGATACATTGACGGAGGATGTTCAGACCAATGCGCTGAAGAGATGCCAGGCTTTTAATGCTATCCAGGTGGGTGAACTATTCAAATAAGTAGTATTACTATTTTTTTTTTATTAATATTTCAGCAATATTGATTTTTCTCTTCAAAAAGTTTACGTGCACATTGCTCAGTTTTATTTGCCCAGAGCACATCAACCTGTTACGTGTGGAATACCAACTACTGCAAATAGTTAGTGGGTATGTTGTATTCTCTTATCTGTGGTATGTTCCAAATGTAACATTTGGACTTTGGACGTGACTCTGACTTCCCTTTTTGATATAATCATAATCTTGAGTTGTTACTTAAAGATACGAGGAGATATCAAATGTGCCTGGTGATCAAAGTCGTGTAGTTTTTTTCTGTTTCAGCAATATTATTGTTACGTTCTTATTACAGGAAGCTAGAAGCACTGAGGATCTTTACATAGACGACGACTTATCCACACACATGAATGAAAACTTCGGCGGCAAAGTCAAACTGATACCCTTACACGGGTCCCTTCACGAAATACTCTGCGAGAAGGAAGACGACTGCTGCCTGATCAAGGTGAAGCAAGAGAACGGCTGTGACACTATCTACTTCAGGTGTGACAACTCTGACACGGAGTCACGTGACGCAATAGATGGCTGTAGCCTCGATAGCGACACAGTCGTCTTCAAACGGAGCATATCGTTGGTCGAAGAGAGGATCCAACGCATCATTCCCAAAGACAAACGAGCACAGATCCCCATTATCACGAGAAAGATAAAAAAAGACGTCAAAGTACGCCCTAAGTCGGAAATCTTCGCACCGATCAAAAGAGAAACAAGATTCTTGAGTAACAGCAGCCCTTCTTTAGTGATGAACGATGAAGTGGAAGTTAATATTGAGAATGTAATGAGTTACCAGGATTCTTCGTCGGACGAATGTATCAACCTGAAAGGTCAGGACGACGATTTCGAGCTTCTTGAGAAAAAGATCGAGGAAGATATGGCCAGTAACATGACTTTAGGATGTGGTTGCTTGGAGAAAATATCGGAGGAGAATCTCTCCGTTTTGAATGATGAAACTACGGATACGATTCAATGAGTGAAGTCATTCCTACTTAGATAGTATAGTACTATGGAATTGAATTTTATACTATTTAATTGGCACGGGTAGTACTTTAGATTATTTCGACGTAATGTCATAAGCGTGTGTCGATGTAGTCTGTTGATCGGACGGTACTTTGACGAAGGTGAGAATCTTTGGGTCATAACCGATACAAAGATTAAACGCCAAAAGTACAAATAGTATTTGATACTATGATTTATGTTACCTTATTAGCATTTGATGCTAATGTCTGACAAATTCAGTTTCAAGCAAGATGTAGTTCGAGTGTTGTAAAAAATATATTTTGTTTCTTTAGCGTTTTTATAATTCTTGTGTTGCAACTTGTCTGCGGAGCTTATCATAGTATTTTTTATTTTCTTATAAATTATGTTAACATTTATTATTAACCTCTGTTATGCTGAGATTTCAGACACAATTGAAAATGTATGTCTCGCGTGGATTTACGTTCCGACATACAAGAGGTTTACTTCCATAAACTCGCATTTCAAAATCCAAAGATCGAGTATTTTCATAGATTTCTTACACGTGTTTTAGATTAGTTGCCGTTTTTATTTTATAAGATTTTAGATGTTAGAGCAAGGCTATGTGATTTTTAGAATAAGTGGCACTTACATTCCACTGTTGTGATTTTTATTATTAGTGAGCACCGTTTTAAAGTATTTTTTCTCATAATACACACTAATTTTTAATCTCTCAGTCTCATCTCTACCGATTTTAAAATAATAACAAGCCAAAGTTGATTTTAGGCTCTGAAAGCTTTTCTAAATTTTGTTATTGATAAACTTATCTGGTTGATTTTTTTAATTATACAAAATGTTTTGAAACTGTAATATTTCAAATTTGTTAATAAACGTGTGGTTAATTACATCAAAAACCAAGGTCAAACCAACGCGTTCAATTGACGTCCGCGGCAACGTGCACAGTGATCAGTTCTGTACATTGATGAGCGATCTAATTCGCTCCTGTCACCACAGATTAGATAATGTTATTTCGAGTACTAACGATCGATCGCTACCGCGTGAAAACGCGTTGGTTCTCAACTGTTGAAAATAAAACAAATAATTTAATTACAAAAATATTTTATTTATATATATTATACCAACTGTCAGTGACAGAACTAACAAAAATATAAGAATGGCACAAATTTATGAGCATTTGAATTAAGCCGGCGCCAGACATAGCTTTACTTGTTTTGCGCGATACTTTGTATTCAAAGTCTCGTGCCACACAGCAATCAAACAAGTGACGCTATGTCTGGCGCCGGGGTTATACTGTGGCCAGTAATCAAAATAACTAAGCTACATATTGGAAGACCGTGAATCTTAGTATACTTAAGTATACATATTATGCCTACGTCTAAGTTCGATTGGCACCACACTAGACTTACTATATATCGATAGATACATGTAGTATATATATCATACAAAACACCACCGGTAGGAATCTAGCCGTAAGTTTGGCCTGTTCATCTAGGTTAGAAGGCTGGAACAGTGCCTACAATATTATAGTAAATGCTTCACATAATGTATGTCTACCGTGTCTGGATACAATCGCTTAGACGAATTCATATTTTTTTCAATTACTCTTACATCCTAATTTTAGTGCAACTGTGTTTAGTACTGTGCTGTACTGAGTGCTCGAAAGGGCGTCTTTAGGCGCACTTTAATCCTTTCATCACACTGTTTTGAAAGAAACTAGTGACACGACAAGAAGAAGTACTGTACTGCACTTGGTTGAGGACAGCAAGATGACGTTTATAAAATTAAGAAATCTTTTAGAAAGACTAGTTTAAGACGTTTTCCGCGTTTAAGACATCGGCTGGACTATAGTCTACGTAACGTTTATGAGTTTTTATCAGTGAGTTTGATGACCACAGCCTTGACTTCTGTGTAGTTCTTAATGCCGTAGGGTCCGTTCTCGCGACCTACTCCCGACTGCTTGAATCCTCCGAACGGGATCTGGTTTCCGAACACGTTGTAATCGTTCACCCATACTGTGCCGGCGCGGATTTTCTGTAAAAAATATAAGAATAAGAAGGTACTCTATGGTAACTTACCTACCGCCTTCCGATCGTGAGGTCGTAGGTTCGAATCCTGTAGTGCACCAATGGAGGTTTTTCTAAGGACGTTTACCAAAGTAAACAGAATAAGCTTAAATATCATTTCCATTGTTGAATGTTCTTGTGCAAGACAATTCGTGTTTAGCCACCTAAATGCGATTAGGGGCTCGCTAAACACGATTAGTGATTTTTATACAAGCGGCTCTAAATAACTAATGGGTAGAAACTAGAAAAAACTTAGCTTGGTCTACACACCTTCAAGTAAAGGCTAAAGATTGACATAATCTAATAGTGGAAATGCAAATAGCAAGTTTTTGAAACTGCTTTAGTTAGGTCATTATGGTTACCTGAACAAGATAGTTAGCTTTGTCGAGGTCCTTTGTGAAGATGGCAGCCGCTAGGCCATAGACAGTATTGTTCGCGCGTTCTACCACCTCGTCCAGTTTCGAGAACTTGATGATGCTCTGAACGGGCCCGAATATCTGGGAAAATAAAGGAACGATAAGTAACAATTCCAAGTACACGTTTTAAAGTTATGGTATAGTTTATTTTTTGTTTTTTAATACCGTGGTGCACAAATAACGTTCTCTCAACTCTTAGATATGGAACTCATGGACGAAATTTGGCGTGAACTTACGCGAGCTTAATTCAAGCTGCGTTTTTTATTCTGAATTTTAACTTTAGAACTTCTACTCGGGGTCGGCTCAGTGGATATTTTCTCCACTTTCCGACATCTCAGTAGTTACTCCTTTTCATACCCATGTCATCTTTTACATGATCCACCCCATCTATCCTTTGGTCTACCTCAACTCCTATATCCATTCTCATTCATACATAACACTCTTTTCATTACATGACATGCCTATAAATAGCTTCAGCAACTATAACGTAACTTCTGTCCAGTAAAAAAAAATACCTGTCTTTGTTTTTGACAAGTCTAAAGTAGAGGCTGAAATATTTTTATCTGACCGATAGCGTTACTCAGAATTTTTGAAAAGGCGCTAAACCTTAGCACTTCTATATTGTACAAGCTGGTGCCCGCGACTTCGTCTGCGCAGGATTAGTCACACAATATCTTTATAAATTGTAGCCTATGTGTTATTCTGATTTATAAGCTATATTATTGTAAAATTTCATTAATATCCATTTAGAAGTTTTTACATGAAAGAGTAACAAACATCCATATATCCATACTTACAAACTTTCGCGTTTATAATATTAAGTAGGATAATGTATGTACCTCTTCCTTAGCGATGTCCATATTGTCGTCAACGTTACTGAAGACAGTGGGCTGAACGAAGTAACCGGCATCACCGTGTCTAGCTCCGCCGGCCACCAGTGTAGCGCCCTGCTCCTTGCCGCGGTTGATCAGACCGAGGATCTTGCTATGCTGGTCTGCGTCAATCTATGAAAATTAAGGTGTAAAAAAGTTCTAAAACATGACTCAAGTGCTTGAAAGGAGCATAACATCACAAATGTCCAGCATCATTTTCATCTAAATCTTTAACTAGTTTTCGTACTTAATCAAACTTTTAGGAAGTAAAAGTAGAATTATATGATTAACCAAATATAAATAGATGTTCTACATCGAAAATTCTACTTTGGGACTCACTTCAATTTATATTCATAAAAATCCTTAGCGGTACATTCATAAAAAATAGTAGTCTTTCTGATTTTCGTTTAATCCTTTCCATCCATTAAGGCGATAAGGCCGCGCATTGTACCTGTTATGAACATGAAATAATCACAAACAGAGAGATTTCCTTTGTGTACAATAAACTATTTATTTATCTATACCGTAAACTGGCTATAAACATACCTGAGGCCCTGATTCGACGTCTAGCCTGAAGGGGTCTCCGACGACTCTCTTCTTGGCGCGTTCTGCCGATAGTTCTACAAATTTGTCATAGATCTTGTCCTCAACGAATGTGCGGGACCCTGGAAACGTTAATTATGTACCTATTATAATACTCTGAATCTTGTAAGCTACGACTGCTGGGTAGAATATATAATACTGCTTCTTCCTAAGACTTTATAATATATTTTACTTATTGTGTCAACGACCTTTATAATTTTATTTCCTGAGCTTATAAAAATCACATTATTTCAAAGGGAGTGTCCACTAAAACACATTTGCACTGCAATGTACTGTTGAAAGTCTCATGTGTCTGTAATTGCATCTCTCTCACTTTTGTATTGTTTTTAGTTCATACCTTTTGTATGAACGAACCTACCACTAAACACCTTCCTCTAGCCTCAAAGGTTTGCTGGAAGAAAACTCTTTAGGGTTAAGCTCGCCTTTGTACATGTCCTCTTTTCCAATCATTTTCTTTTCCACAGGAATACCAACACAACAGATTTTTGTAACCTATATTTCTTGTTCTAAAAATTAAAATTCGTTATTAGCTGTATGTTAGAAATCTAAGTATTTTAATTGTATCTTATGAGCTGTGGATTTTGTTCTTATACAAATAAAAAACAATACATAAAAGGTGGTAAAAATACCACTCCTGAAAACTTCAGGGGGCAAAAGTACCCATCAATATTAATTACTTTTTCTAAGGAACCAACACTGTGAACACGAAAAAAAACAGCTGTTTCATGCAAAAGTTCAATACCTACCTGGCTAAAATGTAAATTACCGTATGAAACAGCGGGAGTGGTATTTTAACACCCTGTTTTGTATTGTGTGCAAGAAAGAATTAAGTACATACCAGCAGTGCAGCACTGTCCCATGTTGTAAAACAGCGCCGTGTGCGCGGCTTCGACCGCCTTCTCCAAGTCCACGTCCCCGAGGATGATGTTAGGAGACTTGCCTCCCAGCTCCAGCGTGATCCGCTTGAGCGTGCCGGCCGCGTTGCGTTGTATCAACTTGCCGACCTCCGTTGAACCTATTTATAAAACTATTTATCACATACATACATAAGGGGGCATCCATTCATGACGTGAGGGGATTTTAGCTGTTTTTCGACCCCCCCTGAGCAAAATCTCACGACATCTCACTCCGCTTGGTGAGATGTCGTGAGATTTTGCTCGACCCCTCCCCACCCTCATCTCACATTTTCATGTTATTAAATTATTGTGTACTTGCGTAGGAGTAATTTAAAAAACATAATTTGCTCTGTCTTTTTTAGATTTTCCAGTAAAAAAAAAGTTACCCATAGTTTTCTCGCAAATTTACATTTTTATCGCGGGAAAAAACAAATACGTGATATTTGCCCAAACCCACCCTCTCCCCCAAGTGAGATTAGGTGTCGTTATGCTCCACCCCCTCCCCTCCCTAAATGCCTCACGTAATTAATGGACGCCCCCGTATCATCTACAACCACAGCTTGTTCTTTAAGGCTTTGGTCGCTAGGAAGGGGCGGTAGTTTCATCTATGTAGTTTATAAAACGTTTCAAAGTGATCCTTATCATTGAAATGAATAAAGACCGTTTTGATTTTTACTCTTTTTCACCCGCTGATTGGTATAGGCCTCTTTTTTTGGCACTTTTTACGGTACTGTCCTGACCTTTAGCTTTATGTGAACTCTCGATACGGGCACACAATACTAAAAACAAACAAAGTCCGACTCGACCTTACTGTACCCGAAGTCTGAATTTATTCTTCGTTCTCAGTAGTTCTAGTTCGTCAGGCCGTTTTTGTATGGACACTCGATAACCGCCACTATCTGGCGTGCCTGAAGATACCGAAAACTAAAAACGAAACTCAGACTTCGGGTAATGATCATGAGTACTAGGCATGTAATGTGTAGTTCGTGCAGTTAATTTTGTTTGATTACATAGGTTTCATTCGTACAGTCATTTGTCAACATTAAAATGAAATTGGATTGAGATAAGCATTATCACTGCTAATGTACCTACCCCTCTCTCGCACATTTCAACACTCTGAAAGATATACAATACAATACAGAATCATTTATTTATGCCACACTAGTGACCCGCCCCGGCTTCGCACGGTTATTGTGGGTTATTCCTAAGTGATAGACATATACCATCTTGGACTATTTTGTAGACCTTTTTAAGGTGTACAATACTTTAGTACATTATTTTGATCTATCTCGTGGGGTTCAGTCAGAGTTTGCAGTGTAAGCGCAAAAATGTGTTCATTTACGACATCAAATTAAAAACCTCTAAAATTATCAGTGTTTCTCTACTATATTATGCATGTATTATAAATAAAATATAAAATCATTGAGCTCTCAACTCACCAGTGAACGCGATCTTGTCGACATCGGGATGGTCCACCAGCGCCGCGCCCGCGTCTCCGAAACCTGGCAGCATGTTCACCACGCCGGGGGGGAAACCAGCTTCCTACCAAAACGAAAACAAACAATAGTATTATTATAATACAGACACCTAAGCATTCTTCCACACTATAGAACACCCTCTCGAGGAGCCATGATTTCAGCTTAACTATGAATGAATTATATTATAACTAGGTGCATCTTTGATGTTTTCTTGAAGGCAATTATATTGTGCAGGCCCCATGACATGAGTAAGCTTCACATGAGTAAGTAGATAATGGACACTTAATATGATGTTTACCTTCACCAGCTGTGCTATATAGAGCGCCGTGAGCGGGGTCTGCTCCGCCGGCTTCATGACGAGCGTGCAGCCGGCGGCCAGCGCCGGGCCAAGCTTCCACGCAGCCATCAGCAGGGGGAAGTTCCATGGGATTATCTGACCGCATACTCCTTTAAAAATAAATATTGGTGGACTTTCCACACAGTACTGTACTGTATGTACTGTATGTACAGTACTGTCTAGCAAAATCAAAATCAAAATCAAAACGGTCTTTATTCAGTACAATCACAAGGATCACTTTGAAACGTCTTATATACTAGGTGAATCTATCGCCAGTTCCTCGCGACCAAAGCCTAGAAGAACGGGCAAGAAACTAACGGCTTGGTTCCTAGCGTTTTTTTGTATGATCCTTTTTACAATTTTATTATGGTACCTACTTAATTGTTTAGTGTTTTTTATGAGTTGGAGCATAGATCAGTCCCAAGCTTTTTTGTCATCTATATAATCAGAAATTTTATAGTAAGCTTTTGTACAAAGTTTTCTTTTTATTATGTTTTTGAATTTGTTAATCGACAACTGGCGAATCTCACTTGGGACTTTGTTAAAGAAGCGTACACATTGTCCTGCAAACGATTTGCTTACTTTAGTGAGCCTAGTAGTGGGAACAGCGAGCTTATCTTTATTTCTAGTGTTAACATTATGATGGTCACTCTTTTTGGCATATAAATTAATATTTTTTCTAACATACATTAAATTTTCGTATATGTACTGACAGGGTAAAGTCATTACATTTATTTCTTTAAACTTATTTCGTAACGATTCTCTGGGACCCATGTTATAAATTGCACGAACAGCCCTCTTCTGCAGCACAAATATGGTGTTAATATCTGCAGCACTCCCCCACAACAAAATGCCGTATGACATAATGCTATGAAAGTAGCTGAAATAGACAAGTCTTGCGGTGTCCACGTCTGTAAGAAGGCGGATCTTTTTGACTGCGTATGCTGCAGAGCTAAGTCTCTTCGACAATTTGCCTATGTGTGGGCCCCATTGAAGCTTATTATCTAAGATTATGCCTAAAAATACGGTGGTATCCACGAGGTCTATTTTTTCATTTTTGATTTTTACATCAGCATTTATTTGTTGGACATTTGGTAGTACAAAGCGAATGCATTTTGTTTTATTTTCATTAAGTAACAAGTTGTTTACATTAAACCAGTTTACGACTCTAGAGATTGCATTGTTTACATCGTCATAGTTAGTTTGTCGTCTTTTCAATTTGAATAAAAGTGAAGTGTCATCTGCAAACAGTACAATCTCGTGATCATCTACTACTTGAGGTAGATCATTAATGTAAATTAAAAACAAAAATGGCCCTAATATAGAACCTTGTGGTACACCCATTTTTACCACTGACCCCGGAGAGCGCTTTCCATTCACGTCAACACTTTGTATTCTGCCATTTAAGTAAGAAATGAGTAGGTCTAGAGCAACACCTCTAACACCATAGTGGTTCAGATTTCTGACCAACGTTTCATGGTGCACACAATCGAATGCCTTGGAAAGGTCACAGAAAATGCCTAAGGCGTCTTGCGACTGTTCCCAGGTCTGAAAAATATATGTTATTAACTCAACACCAGCGTCGGTGGTTGAGCGACCCCTTGTAAATCCAAATTGTTTACTGTCAAGTAAGTTATTTATAGTAAAGTGCCTTTGTAACTGATTGAGTATAAGTTTTTCGAAAATTTTACTAAATGTAGGTAGTACTGATATCGGGCGAAAGTTACTGGGGTCAGAATGACTACCTGATTTAAATAAGGGTGTTATTTTACTATGTTTCATAAGGTCAGGAAAAACGCCACAATCAATACATTGGTTGAATATAAAAGCTAGATCTGGTGCAATAATATCAATCACAGGTTTAACGGCAAAAACAGAAATGCCCCAGAGGTCCGTGGTTTTTTTTACATTTATCATTTTAAAAGCTTTGATGATGTCATTAGTATTCACATAATCGAATTTAAACTGTTGTTTGAATTCTGATAAGTTATCTTTTAACAATGACTCTGCGATTATGTGGGAAGAGCTTAAGGACTTTGTAGTGGAGACTGGAATGTCAGTGAAGAAGGTTTCAAATGCTTTGGCAACATCATCATCTTTGGTAATGATGGTGCCGCCAACATTCAAGTTGTATACGGTGTTCTGTGTCTTGACTCTTCCTATCTCACTATTAATTATTTTCCAAGTAGCTTTGATTTTATCTTGACTAGTTTTGATTTTTGAACTTAAATATTGTGATTTAGCAATGCGACACACACTTTTGAAAATTTTAGAATAGTTTTTAATTTTTTCTTTTAATTCTTCACTGAAATTGTATTGTTTTTCACTATAAAGGTTGTACAATGTTTCTCTGCTTTTATAAATACCCGCTGTTGCCCACTCACAAAATTTAGAACCGCCAGAGATCATTTTCGATTTGGGTGTGAAAATTGAACTGAATAAGTTATCAAATTCATAGAAAAATTTATAATATGAATTGCCATCATTACTGTAAGTTATTCTTGGTAGTCTAGTAATAAGGTTCAGTTTCAACTCTTCCAAACGACTTATGGTCAATGGGACGAAAGTAATTTTTTTTAATACATCGTTTTTAGTTTTTGCTTCTATTTTAATTATTTGACCAAGGTGGTCTGAAGGAATATTACTTATTAGATTTTTACTTATTATTTTTACATTAGTAAAGATATTATCTATACATGTGGCCGAAGAGGCAGTTATCCTAGTAGGCTCCATAAACAAATGTTCCAGGTCAAATGATTTAAAAAGACTAATTATCCTGGTATTTAAAGAGTAGTGAACTAGTAAATTAACATTGAAGTCGCCACATATGATTAGTTGCTTGTTTGATTTAGATATTTTATACAAAATTTCTTCCATTGCTTTTTCAAAAATATCGAATGAGGCAGAAGGTGGACTGTAAGCGCTTATAACAATGAACTGCTCCAACTCCACGCAAGCTATTTCAATGTGTCTTTCTACAGAGTGGTGGACAATATCTTTGCGTTCTTTAAATTTAATTTTATTATTAAGTAATATTAATGATCCACCTCTAATAAAGTGTTCTCTGCAGAAAGCACTACCAACCTGGTGATCACTGAAGCCAAACATCAGCTCATGACTTTTCAACCAATGTTCAGTAATACAAATTATGTCAATATTGTTCGAGGTGATGTACAATTCCAGCTCTAATTCTTTACTACGCAATCCTTCAATATTTTGATGCACCAAATTGGTATGCTTAATTTTGTTTAATTTGATAGATTTAATACTTGACTGACTTTGTTTATTATGAATTTTATTTTTATTTAAAAAATTAATGCTAGAGACTTCCTCTATTGTCTGGTAATCTAATTTAAATGACTTGGAATAATTTCCAGAGTCTTGTTTTGTATGTCAAGACAATGCTCAAAAGAAGCATTTTGTTTAGCCAAGTTTTTGGCTGTAATACTAAAATAATATGATAGCGAGACAGCTACTTGTCGTTTGTGGTAATTAGAAAGGTAATAACTACCTTTAGATAAAACATAATTTTGACTAACAATAGTGTTAGAGTCAACTAAATGTATCAAATTATTATTGCATGTTAATGTATGCAAAGTCATATTTAGCTTATATCTTAAGTTATTTTCTGCTTGTGGCAAGCTGTTGCTGTAGGGGAATGTAAACATAACAATTTTGTTCACTTGTAGAGAGCATAAAGTTTCAATATATTTTATCAATTCAACTTTGTTTACATTGCCCCTATTTCCAACCCAAATTATGAGATTTGAATCACATTTGAGAGTACATTTTGATATTAATTTCATGATATCATGCAGGCTAGAATCAGGTAAACAATTATTCATGATGGAATGTCCTATTCTTGAACTTAATATCTGGCCCATGTTTTTTCCAATTTCATCGCTGAACATTATAGTGTTAGATGAAATGAAATGAAATGAAATTGCCAGTGAGTACTCCCGTATCGCCTCCTGAGACTTTAGCCCCAAAGTAAGCCAAAGCTTGTAATATGGGAACCAGATATAATAATTTATACTTTTTTTTTTGTAAATACATACTTATCATATTATATAACACCCAGACAGAGAACAAACATCTATGTTCCTCACACATGTTTGTTCTCGGTTGGGACCGAACCCACGGCTTACGGCACAGAAGGCAGAGTTACTACCAACTGAGCTGTGAAGGCTGTCAATGGCTGTCTTTAATGGGAAACTAGTGAAATTACAGGCACATGAGGCTTAACACGTAGGGGAGCTGGGGCGACGATCTGCGAAATGTAGCTGGCAAACACTGGATGAGAAGACCCGAAGACCGGGCACAGTGGTACGTCTTGGGAGAGACCTACGTCCATCAGAGGACTAGCATAGGTTGATGATGGCTTAGCATCTGTATGCCTCAAGTTGATGGACGCAGGGCAGTGCATCGTGGGGAAGTTCCTTTCGTGCGTGACTTACGAGGCAATGCTTTGATAAAGTGATGGTTACCACTTAACATCAGGTGGGCCACCTGCTTGTTCAATCAACAAGTAGTATTTAAAAAAGGGGAAATATCTCCCTGCTGGTTTTCCTTGAAGATTACAGTATGGGGTTCTTCAAAAAGGGCGTTTTTGATGTAGCTTTGCGGTATCTGTGACGAGTGACATCCGAGTTGGATTCGTCGGCTGATTTCTTTCTAAGATGGAATTGCCTAAAAAGGGCATTTTTAATGTGACCTAATGTGGGTATCTATGACAAGAAGATGTTGCGTAATTTCCCAAACGCTGCTCATCCGAGTTGGATTCGTCTGCTGACGTCTTTCTAAGATTACCTAGATGAATCGTCTTCCAAACATACAAAGTGGCTTAAAACTTCAATGCCATATGTGAGTCAGACATGAGAATGTTAGCATCATGTTTTTTGCATAAAACATGCTTGTATAGTCACTTGTATTATTAGTTTTTACATTGAATTGTGTTAAACAAACTCTTCAGTCAAAACTTTTCTGCGCTAAAATACGTAACCACCTGAATCAACATAGCAGACAAAACGCGATACATTGGCAGGCACGGAAGAGTAAACCTAAATCTTCTGTAATTACGTTTATATTAGAGTAGCAAAATTCGCACAAATTGGGAAGTTGCCATACCGAATGTAGGCATTGTTATTTGATTCTGACATAACTAGTACCTAGAGAGAACCACGGGGCCTAGAATGTATTTGCTTTGCCTGCGCCAAATTTAAAGTTTTATTTCAAGTGTACTTGAGAGATGTAGGGGCTCATCAAGAAAATATTTTAATAAAAACGGTCAAGTGCGAGTCGGACTCGCGCACGAAGGGTTCCTTACCATTATCTAGAAAAACGGCAAAAAATCATGTCGTGTCAAACTACAATCAAGATTATTAGTTCCGTGTAGTTTTAAGTTATCTACACTAATATTATAAAGAGGAAAGATTTGTATTTTTGTATGTAACGAATAGGCTCAAAAACTACTGGTCCGATTTCAAAAATTCTTTCACCATTAGAATGCTACATTATCCCTGAGTAATCATTTATCTCTTATCAATTATTTAGCTAGTCATTTATCAAGATCCAAAGTACAAAAAGTTTGATTGTGTAAGTTTAGTGTTAGTAGGTATGTGTGATATGGTAAGTATGAGTTTTGATGTGTGAGTATGTATGAGTGTTGATGTGTGAGTATGTATGTGTGCGGGGGTGAGTTTGCGTATGTCTGTGGTGCTAATACAAATTTGTAAAACGCGCAAATGGAAAGCACGAAGGCAGAGCTACTACCAACTGAGTTTTAAGGCCAGTCAAATTGTAGGACTGTACTTGCGAGCAGGTGAAGATCTGACTTACCCACAGGCTCGTGCCTGGTGTAAGCGAAGTATGGTCCATCAGCGGGCGTGACCACGCCGTGGTTCTTGTCAGCCCAGCCGGCGTAGTAGCGCAGGTTCTTGATAACAGCATTCAGGTCGCCGTAGTAAGCTGCAGTGTACGGCTTGCCGTTGTCGAGCGTTTCCAGACTCTATGTACAACAGAATAGAGCTCGTTTTAGTCTTCTTATAGTGTCACTAGATGATCCTTCGAATTATTTTGGTAAAAGGATTTTAAGCGCGCCTCAAAGAGGCTCCTTTCGAGCACTTGACACATGTTTTTAGAAGGTTCGTTGTGATGTCGTTTTATGATGAGCGTTGAGTTGACTAGTATTGTAGTGAAAGTACCTTCTTATCTCTAATCTTTTCTTCCGCCAAGCAGCGTAGCTGTGTTTCGGTTTGAAGAGTGTGGTTGCCGGTGTAATTACAGGCACAAGACGCTAAACGTATGACGTATGCCTCAAGTTGATGGACGCAGAGGACGCAGATGGAGTGCATATCGTAGGTCACGTTCCTATCATGCGTGACTTGCGAGGCAATGCTTTGTTATAGGTGATTGTTACCACTTAATATCATCCATCTGCTTGTTCCATCAGCTAGTTGTATAAAAAAAGTCTTGTTACTAGACTTTATACAAAATTGATAACAGTTTATAAAAACCCGATGATTATTCTGATCCCACTAAGTGCTCGAGGTTCCTCTTTAAGGTGCACTTTAAATCCTTTCACCACAGTTTCGAAAGAACTAGCGACCGACAAGAAGATCGCTCTAATATTGTGAAAGTTTTGATGATCTTAACTTATTCTTGACATAATGACGGACGGAAACATAAATTTTATTAGACTTTCCAACTTTCCTACTTTTTTTCTCAATGACTCCCTCACTTACTTATTATAGGTACTAGTACTAGATACTAGTACTACGAACCGATTATGATGAAACCAAGCACAAATATAGTTCGTAACCTGGATTAGAATAACACAAAACAATAAAAAAAAGAAGTAGAAAATTAACGAACACAAAAAAGGACCATGCCTAATTATTGATGTTAGTAACTCGCTTCAGCTATGTTCAGATTTATATACTTATATTTGCTTTAGTTCAAAGTAAACGAGCGTGTTTATTATCAGAAGTACGTTATGATGTCATAACTCATTATTTTGATACCTATGTGTATGTATGTACCTACTTTAGTATCAACACCGTTCAAATATTGCTTTATCATGCAAATGGTCAAATCTTGTAATAGGACTGATGTCTCTATCTGCTACGATAATATCTTAAACACGTACCTATTATCAAACGACCTATATGCTTGCAAAAATGGTGCGCAAAAGCATCATTCTCCTAGGTACAGTCTAGTCGCCTGAACTAAGATGGTCACACTTCTTTTATATCAAAATTATTTAAGCCCTCACACAGTAAACATCCATTAACAGTCGCCGTAGCCGAAAACGGCTAGGACTACATCAATCAATTTTCTTCAAAGAATGAAAGAAGAATTTTATTACAAAAGTAGAATGGACATTGTTCTTTTTACGATTATCATTATTTTTACACTAAAAATACATTCATACATTACCTTTGTGTGTGGCACTTCACATCGCTATTCTAGTTCGCGTATTTGTCATATTGGGCTACCCACTATTAGTGGGGGGACTCTATGCTTAGTACCGCGAATACCGAATAGCGTAATAATAACGTAAAAGTGTTTAGACATACCTACTTGACAGAGAAGGACCCCTTGCGGTCAAACACATGCCTATAAATTGTAAAAAATAAGCGATACTCAGAATAGAGGCACTCTTTGAAGGATTTGCAAATATAAGGTACAGGGATTCCTATCATTAAGGCCAGATTTCTAGAGACCAAGTTTTTGGTTTAAAATTTAAATTGTATAGCTGGCTTACTTACCGCTAGATACACCCTGTCTTTTTCAATAAGATCGGCCAGCTTGTTGATGAGGTAGCCTCTCTGAGATGCATCCATTGATCTCCATGGTGACCCCAGCCTGGGAAAATGAGCTAGATTCACATATATTTTTTATTTGCAGCACCTTAGTGGCACAATAGCTGTCTGGCCTCCAAAATAGTTTTTATTTGTACAGATGTTAGGAAGTTTTTTCTCATAAATCAACATAAATTATAAGTAGGTAATATATCAATAATACTTATAGTCAACATGTATATAGTCAAGTAGCTTAGGTATTGCTAACCAATTAAGTTAGACAATGTTTATCGCGTCACCATTTGGAAGGGTGACTGCTAGTGGCATATATATCTCATGCTCCCAGATTACAGAAGGCACATTAAATTGTTGGTCCATGCTCTATCAGTTGTGAAGTCATGATAGAAGCTATAATAATATTGTAGCCTTTATTTATTCAGAAAATGACAGTTTTACTCATATCTAGTTCACTTTATAGGTATACTAGTTTGTTGTGTCCTCTGTTTGTCTCAAGACAAGCCAGAAGACAGAAGCTTTAGGACAACCTAAAAGCTATGTCACTAGTGGTGGTCTCATGAAGTATTTTTGTATAAGCTAGTCATTCAAACTTATTAAATTATGTGAAAAAGATGACAGCTGATAGAGGAGAGTGGAGGGAAAAAACCTGTAGTGCCGACCCCACATGAAGTGGGATAAAGGCAGGAAAATGATGATAAGGTACTATGTAAATAAATGATATAAATTAACCAGGAAACTTAATGAATGAATAAATAGATTTATTTCTGGTTGCTACAAATTATCCTTGTTACTTACTTGAAGGCATCTTTAGCCGCTTTAACAGCTTTGTCCACATCAGCTTGGCCTGCCTTTTGCACATCAGCAATCACCTTGCCAGTAGCAGGGTTTTCTGTCTGGAATGTCTTGCCGTCTGACGATTTGATCCACTCATTGTTGATGAAGAGCTGATCATTAAAGAAACGAAAATAAATATATTGGTAGTGGTGAACATTTTCAGACAAGGATATCTAGCCCCAAACTAAACAAAAATTGTACTTATTAGGGCCAGATAAATAGGCCAGAAGGTCAGACAAATGTATGAAAATAAAATGAAATTAATAGTTGCGGTACAAGCTCAAGCAGGTACCTACAAATACTGGAATTTAAAAAAAAATCTAAACACCTATTTGAATCCGCGTAAAATCAATTTCAGAATTAATTTTTTTTATGGACAAAGACAAATAATCACTACGTTTGTCTACAACTGTGATAAGAATTTTAGCATCCTACCTAGCTTACTTCACCTATTGGAAAGTTCTGTTGAAAAGTTACTTACCCCGGTGTATAGGACTTCTGGATTTATCTTCGGTGCTGGCGCAGCGGAGGATAGCTTACATTTCTGCACTCGAGATATTTTATGCAAATTTCGAAGCATTTTGCACAACTTGCACAGTAAAAGTAAAGTAACCGGCCGGCCGCGCAAAGAATCCTCTACTCTGAATTTCTTGCTAGGTTGGTATAGGTACCTAAAGCTCAGTGTTGCCGTTTTTTATTTTGAGAAAATGCTAGAACTTGTTCCAGATAATGCTAAAAAATGCTAAATCTCTTTTCGAAAATGCTAAAAAACATGCTAAAATCCAAATTTTGTTATCAACCTATCTGTGCCCACGATTTCAAACGCGCGCGTGCTGCGTGAGGTGATATGCTTACTGACCTCCATGGTTCTAAGGTGGCTGTCAGCAAGTCAACAGTGACAGCTTCGTTATATTATAATATTGTCATGGTTACCTATGTCTGCATATCTAGAATTCTTAGCTAAATAAAGCCACGTTCTGTTTGGTATTACGTCTATTATGCTACAATTTATTTAGCTAAGATGCCTGACGAAAAACTAAGCAAATCATCGCTATCAAGGTATCTCCGACCCGAAAAGTTTGACGTTAAACCTGATGTCGTGGACGCCGACGCCAAATGGCTGCATTGGAAATCGACCTTCGAAAGCTTTCTCGCCGAAGAAAATATTGAAGAAGTATCAGATTCTCTCAAGTGTAAGCTGTTAGTCAACCATTTATCCGCTTCGATCTATAAACATATCAAGTCTTGTACGACTTATAAAGCATCTATAAAAGCTCTAGAAGACATCTATGTCAAACAAAAAAACACGATACTAGCTCGGCATGTCCTATTCAATCGAAAACAAAGAACGGACGAGACTATCTCCGAATATGCTAGAGCCCTTCGACTGGCCGCTAATGATTGTAAATTCGAAGCAGTCACCGCGACAGAGCATGAAGAACAGGCAATTCGTAGTGCTCTTATATCCGGCCTGCTCTCACGAAAAATACGTGAACGACTTTTAGAAAACTCTACACTTACTCTTACTGAAGCTCTTAATCAAGGTATCACCTTGGAAACTGCTGAGAAAGATGCACAGACGATCAGTACTAACTCTCCGCAACTAAATGCTGTAACTGAAATCTCACGGGACAAAGAATCGGACAATCTGGCGGTAGCTTCATCGTCACGACTGCCTCAGAGGCCTGCTTCGGCCGCACCATCCTCCTCGTCACAATCAGCCAAGCGATGTTTTTTCTGCGGCGGAAATGTTCATCCTAGAATAAGATGCCCAGCTAACACAGCTACTTGTAATAAGTGTTCGAAGAAAGGCCATTTTGCTAGCGTTTGCAGATCTGGGCATATCATAAATTCTGTGTGGAATGAAGAACATCCTTGTCCCAACTCAAGCAATGACCAGTTTTACAGCGGGGCTATTTCCGCTGCTTCTCCTTCAAGTCTTAGGAGCGCGACAATCCCTATCACAATAAACGAATACAAAGCTGATGCTCTCGTCGACACTGGAAGTTCAGTCAGTTTCATAAACAGCAAAGTCGCTCGCATCATGAAGTTGCCCAAGAAACCGTGCAAACAAACTGTCAATCTCGCCTCTCTTAACCAAGTCTCGTTCGTTGAAGGGGTATGTTTCGCAACTATTAAAATGAATCAACATACCTACAAGCAAACACCTCTTTTAGTTGTTGACAACCTCTGCGCAGACGTTATCGTGGGTCACGACTTACTTAAACAACATTCAAGCATCCAATTCAATCTGGGAGGTCCCGGCGAGCCCTTACAAATCTGTAATGTTCTGCAAGCCTCAGTTCCGCCGGCTTCCGTATTCACCAATCTTTCGCCAAATATCCAACCGATTGCTGTCAGAAGCAGGCGCTACACTAAAGAAGACGCTGACTTCATAAAAGAAGAAGTGTCCAAGTTGCTCCAAGATGGGGTAATTGAAAAAAGCATTTCCCCTTGGAGGGCCCAAGTTCTTGTAGCGGGAGGAGGGGCCCATCGCAAGCGACTCGTGATCGATTATTCAATGACAATAAATAAATTTACTAACCTAGATGCCTTCCCCTTGCCAAATATTGAAACGGTTGTAAACAACGTATCTAAATTCAAAGTTTTTAGTCAGATAGACTTGAAATCAGCCTATCATCAGGTCCCAATCCTGGAAAATGAGAAGATATATACAGCGTTTGAAGCGAATGGAAAACTCTATCAATTCACACGCATTCCGTTTGGAGTTACTAATGGCGTAGCTGCCTTTCAACGGACTCTTGACTTTATAATATCTGAAGAAAAATTAGATGGGACGTACGCGTACTTAGACGACATAACAGTTTGCGGCAAGGATGCTAAGGATCACGAGCGCAATCTAAAACGATTCATGGACGCCACTAAAAAGTTTAATCTAACTATAAATGAAGAAAAAAGCGTTTTAAATAAAACCAAGATCAGTCTACTTGGCTATACCGTGGAAAATCATACTATCCGACCTGATCCTGAAAGACTAAAGCCTCTGCTAGACCTCCCCGCACCGACTAAATCAAGTGAACTGAAACGAGTCCTAGGAATGTTCGCGCACTATGCAAAATGGATTGAGCGTTTCTCGGAAAAGATAAAACCTCTCACCTGCGTCACTAGCTTCCCGTTATCGAGCGACGCTCTCAAATGTTTCATGGAAATAAAACAGGACATCAAGGCTGCGGCCCTAGCAGCGATTAATGACGAAATCTTCACCGTTGAAACTGATGCTTCAGAGTTCGCTCTGGCGGCTACACTCACTCAACAAGGACGACCTGTGGCATTCTTTTCACGAACTCTGTCATACTCTGAATGCAAGCAATCCTCAATCGAAAAGGAAGCTTGCGCTATAGTGGAAAGTTTAAAGAAATGGAGACACTACCTTATTGGCAAACATTTCCTTCTAATAACAGACCAACAATCGGTAGCCTTCATGTTCAATCAGAATCATAACAGTAAAATCAAGAACGAGAAAATCTCACGTTGGCGATTAGAATTGTCTTGTTTCAAATATGATATTGTTTATAGACCAGGCTGCGAAAATGCAGCTGCGGACGCTCTGTCCCGTGTATGCGCCTATATGAATATCAGTAAGCTAAAAGAGCTCCATAACGCACTCTGTCACCCGGGGGTGACAAGGATGTATCATTGGGTGAGATCTAAAAATTTGCCCTATACAGCGAACGACGTCAAGAAGATGACTGCCTCGTGCCCGACCTGCGCCGAGATAAAACCAAGGTTTCTCAAAGTTAAAGGACACTTGATCAAAGCTACGGCCCCTCTCGAACGTATCAACATAGACTTCAAGGGGCCATTGCCGTCTAAAACCTCCAACAAATACATATTAACAATCATTGACGAGTACAGCAGATTTCCATTTGCTTATCCATGTAAAGATATGACATCTGCCACTGTCATCAACTGCTTGAAAGATCTCTTCCTTACGTTTGGCCAGCCTCTCTATGTTCATAGCGATAGAGGCTCATCGTTTATGTCAGAAGAATTCAAGTCATTCCTAAGAAAAGCAAACATAGCCTCATCTAGAACGACACCTTACAACCCCCAGGGAAATGGACAAGTGGAACGTCTAAACGGGACTCTCTGGCGAACTATCCAACTCAGCCTCCGGTCAAAGGGACTATCACTGGATAACTGGGAAGTGGTAATAAAGGATGCATTGCACTGTGTACGTTCTCTTTTATGTACAGCTACTAATGCCACCCCTCATGAAAAACTGTTTACATACCCTAGAAGATCCCAGAACGGAGACTCACTGCCGTCCTGGCTTACACCAGGCCCGATATTGGTAAAGAAGAATGTGCGACAATCTAAAACAGACCCTCTAGTCGAAGAAGCTGAACTCCTTGAAACTAATCCTCACTATTCTCTTATTCGACGGGAAAATGGGGAAACATCAACAGTATCGAACCGTCAATTGGCACCGTTCCCGAATACCGATGACTACAGTGGAGATGACAGTTTTGAATCAGCTTCTGAAGAGATGGATGACAGCGCCACAGCTCCACCCGAAACTGTCACCCCATCGCTATCATCGCCACAACGTTCAGAGGATCGACGTAGCTCTACGCCTTCTCCGTTACTCCGGACCGAAGCTCTCCCACGGAGATCAAACAGGACCAGAAATCCGCCCTTTTACCTAAGCGACTTTCTGGTAGATGGAGAAGGGAGTGAAAACTCAACCGGGGAAGAATGAGGTGATATGCTTACTGACCTCCATGGTTCTAAGGTGGCTGTCAGCAAGTCAACAGTGACAGCTTCGTTATATTATAATATTGTCATGGTTACCTATGTCTGCATATCTAGAATTCTTAGCTAAATAAAGCCACGTTCTGTTTGGTATTACGTCTATTATGCTACACTGCGTGAGACAATTTATCGGTTTAGCAGTAGCCTAACATAATAATTCTATGCTCTAAGGTATCGTTACACACCAAATGTTAGGTAAATCCATCATTCATCCGTTTCAGCGCCGAGTGGTAACGAAAATACTACGTATATGTACCTATTTACACAATTTGGCACATTTCTAATGTTATTAGGTTAAGAAAGACAAGAAACGTGAATACTATTGAACATTTGGTCGTTTTAATCATTTTAATCCAAATTAAACAATATTCCTAAATCATCGTTATGTTCGTCAGTTTGGGCTTGTGATGTCGATGGGCCACTTTCAATATCCACACTCATCGGTAATAATTTTATCTTTTACTCCTCGAATGTGTCATAATACTTCTTCAGGTACCTACGTTATAAGAATACGTATTACGTACGTAAAAATAATCACAAACTAATTTCGGGGATGTGGGTTCCTTTAGAGAGTTGCCATATCTCTATTAAATCTTTTGAGATTGACTTTTGATTTGAAATATCAAAATATGCAAGCTAAATGCAAAATGTTCATGCTAAAGAGTCAAGAAATATGCTAAATTTAGCACTAAAAATGCTAAAACGGCAACACTGCTAAAGCTTATCTGCTATGTATTTTATGCTCGATGGGCTAAATATGAAACCGGTATTTGTTGATATATACTATACTAGCGGCCTGTCCCAGCTTCGCATGGGTGGTCATAATTTTTTTGAACATTTTAGGATAAACTTAAACCGTGGGTTCGAGCCTCTCGTCTACTTATTTCATACTTTTTCACGCCCTTCTCCTTGAGTGAGTGAAATCGCACCCCGTGCGTGACCCGTGGACCCGTTAACATTTTTAATTTTGTCATATCTTATAAATGGAATGTCCGATTTGAAAAATTTAAGAAGTGATCTATAGGTATTGGAACCGTCTTAAATATGAAATGATTTATTTGGATAAGGATTAATACCAAGGTACAAATAAAGACCCTTTTCTAGCGGCGGCATTTCAATTAAATTTTTATTATAAAAGAACACTCATTGTAACATAACTATAATAGTTAGACATATGCTGTCGCGACATTTTTTGCAGATGATGACGTGTTCTACAAAATCGTAGTACATTATTTTGTTCTATCATCAATAGTTTTCGCAGCGCACGCGATGTAAGGTTTTGTTTTTCCACCTTGGGTTACATTATTGGAGTTTTAGTAAGGATCCGTGATTTTTTTTAAATATAATATAGCCTATGTTACTCAGGGATAATGTAGCATTCTAATGGTGAAAGAATTTTTGAAATCGGACCAGTAGTTTTTGAGCCTATTCGTTACATACAAAAATACAAAAATACAAATCTTTCCTCTTTATAATATTAGTGTAGATGTAGATGTAGAAGTGTAGATAGTGTAGATGTAGATTAGTGTAGATAGTGTAGATGTAGATTATTATTATTATGATAACCTACTGCTACAGACCAAAAGAGTACATAGATAGATAAAGTTAGGGATGTGAAAAAATAATCGATTATGGAAAAAATCTAATTTTTTAAAGGTAAAAATCGATTTTATTATGCGATTTTGAAATTACAAATAATCGTTTTTTTATATTCATAAGACCGATTTTTCGTCTGCCACCCCTGACATTAGTCTGGTCTGTTGTCATCTCTATTAAGCATTGGGCATGACTGACAGTAATCATTGGTAGCTGTCAAGAGTTTTGTATGTGTTTGGTGAACTTTGTTGTTGCTTGGTGTGTAAAAAAATCGGTAATAAAAAATATTTTTTTTATATTTATTGATACTCTACTGATTATTATTTAATGAAACTGAATCATTAATAACAACAACAAAAACGCATTATAAACCTAAAACTATGATTATTATAATATTATTGGCGTTTATTTTGAAATTAATTGAATAATAAGGGAAAAATCGAATAATATACATAAATGTTTTTTTTTAGGAAAAACGATTATTTATTAATCATGCTAAAAAAACCAGCGATTCATTAAAAATCGATTTATTATGGAGAATGTCTCATCCCTAGATAAAGTAGTGGCGTTTGGTGAGTGTGCGCCCGCCGCGCCCCGTACCTCCGACAGGAGTATTATTGTTCTGTGCCCCGTACGTAGGTACAGTAACACGCGTACGCCCGTGTGCAATTTGGTACAAAACAAAACAAACAAACGTGCAAATGCAAATAGTTGTGTAGGTACGTACCTAGCGACCGCGGCTTATTTGTCAATGTCTAATGTCTGTCATGTCTCATTTCAAACAAAATTGACATTTGACAAACGAATAAAACAGCTGAGCTGAGTTTTATTTATCAAATTTGGTTACACGTTCTTCATAGGTGCACACGTTTTATTTTAATATACACACAGAAAAACATGGATTTGAACTCAAAGATCATTAATTTTTTAACAAAAAACTGCTTTGGATTCATCCATGCTTTGGACAGCCAAATAACGAGAAATTTAAACGAGTCTAATATAGAAACCAGGTGAGTCGCACTTATCCTCATATAATAAATGTTTTTATTTTACAGTTACCTAGTTTTGGGACTAAAATCACTTCAGCCGCCCTTATTTTCGTTCTATGAATGTTTATATTTTTAATTCGTTTACGTAGTGACTAAAATGTGAAAAAAGAAACCCAGTAACCACCCTTTCCATCAGGTTCTTTCCTTTTGTTTCCAGATCCAAAGGTCAAACATTATCAATTAAACATAATACTTTCCGGTTCCATAAAGCAGTACCCATTCGAATTTGTGTTACAATAGGTCTTATCTTTTTGTAATCTTGAATGTTTTAATTTTCAGGCCAGCAAAACAAAATGGGATTTTGTGCTGTGCTCTTCTGCCTGCAGTATTAATGTCCTACAATATACTGTACAAAGTATCACCAATATACAGTTTGGTGGCTTACATTTCGTTGGGTCTTTTTTTCTATTGCCTGTTGTTTATTATCTTTATGTCGATATCATGTTTGGTGCTGAAGGAATCTATTTATGGAGGATGTATTGCATCAAGCCTTGTATCAGCTTTGTTCTTATACATCTTTTTGCAAGAAGGTAAATACTTTTAATTATTAAAATGCATGCCACATTTGTTAATTCTGCCAAAGCTATTTTAATGCCTATTAAACTAGTTTTTATTTTCGTTTTAATAAATGTAAAATCTTTACAGATCTCACATTTTCCCTCCTATTTTCTCTACCAACCATATTTACATTCAGTATTCTACTGCGGATATCTCTTACACACTTCCCCAAAACATTCACAATGGGTGAGGCTATGGTTGTTGTGCAAAGTATTGTTCTGTATGTACTAATGACAGCCGCCAAACTGCTATGGGTTGTTGGTGAAACTGACGAGGATATAGAATTTATACATGCCATTATTACTGTGAGTATTTTTTATTTTATTCTAAGTGAGTAAAATGTAGTAGATAATAAACTGTCCAACAAGTTTGCCCATGGGATACTTCTCTTCTCTTAATTTTTTTTATGGTTTTTAAAGGATTAATGAATAAATTAAAAATTAATTTTATTGATGACCACATCAGTTTTAAAATTGCTTTTCAGACATTGTTATCAACAGTGGGATTAATTGTTACAGCATTGTGTGTGATGTCAGTGAAACAGAAGAATCTAGAGAACCTCGGATATGTTATAGCTGGAGCCGCAATATTTGCACTTCTGATGCTGCATTCAGTATTGGGATCGAACTGTTTACTGAATATATTAAAATATATTTTCGTTTATAAAAACAGAGTAAGTGTTCATTTGTATATTTCTAATGGTATTCACTACTAAAAATAATTAAACACTCAAGGTGATTTGTAAGGAAGAGGTAACTGAGGCACACCAACCAAGTGACTGTCCAGAAGGGCTGTGGACATCGATTCAATTGATGTCCGCGAAATTTCTGAAACATCATTTTCCTGCCCTTATCCCATTTCATGTGGGGTCGACACAACAGGTTTTTTCCCTCCACTCTCCTCTATCAGCCGTCATCTCAGCAGTCACTCCTTTCTTACTCATGGCATCTTTCACACAGTCCATCCATCTTTTCTTTGGCCTACCTCTACTCCTATATCCATCCACATTCATCCCTAGCATTCTTCTCGTTACATGACATTCTTCCCTTCGCATAACATGCCCTTAACACGCTTACCTATTACTCCTCATCTTTTCAGTCACTGGCGCCACTTTCAAACTGCCCCTAATAAACTCATTCCTTATCTTATCCATCCTCTCATTCTGGGTAAACTGAAACGTGGACAAAATACCGAAACACAGCGACGCTACTTGGCGGCGGAAATAGGCATTGACGAAGTTCTTTCTCCAGACGAGGCCTTCACAAAGAGCTCTACCTCTACTAGGTACTCTTAAAAAGGGTTATGTTCCGTGGATATTTTTTTTTTATTATTTGCAGGCACAACTCGTAACATTCTGGCTGTTCCTACTCACAGTATCAGTTATCGTGCTGAGCATGAGAACAAAACTAGCTGTCAAAGCTAGTACAGTGACTCGCAAGGCATTCCACCTACTTGCATCAGTCGTTTTCATGACGGGAATCATCTTTGACCAGCATTTGATGATATTGGGGTTTGGAATCGGCTTAGGTCTCGGGATTTTAGTTGAGGTAAGAATTACGCTATTACTATAAGCATCAAACTTTAGAAATTACAGGCACATTTAACATCTGTATGCCTTTAGTTAATGGACGTAGGGCAGTGCAGAGGAAGGCACATTCTTATCGTGATTGTCTTACGAGGTAATGCTTTTTAAATTACATCTTTGTATGAGTGGAACATCACCTGATGTTACCACTTAACATCAGGTGCGTCTGCTTATGTCATCTCAGCAAGTTGTATTAAAAAAATCAACAGGACTTCTTTCATAGTCCTTGTTGAAACCCCAGTAACGTGCTATTTTATTTTCCAGGCCTTACGAAAATCTGAGATTGAGCCAATATCTTCGGTTCTACAATCTGCATTCCTTGTGTACAGTGATGAGAAGGTAATACACAACAAAAGTAACTTAGCTCAAATTGATTTTACAAAATGCGACTCGCTTTGCTCTCTCACTCATAACTTGACTCGGCTGAGATTCAGTCATCAATGAAATCAAATTATACAAAGTACCTCTATGTCTATATATGTATTTTCAATTGATACTATGTTCGTGGTATGTACAGAAGACCATAATTTTAAATAAAGACTAGATGACTCTTCAAATATAATTTGACATCCTCAAAGAGCCTTGACCATCTAAGAAGAGTAGGCAGAGCAATGTCTAAACATACATTGTACTTACATTACAAGAGGTTATTATTTTTCAGGACTGTGGTACCTTCGCCATGACTCCCTTATACCTATACTGCGGCCTAGGCTGTCCCCTACTACTGGTGCCCCACGATAATAAACTTGAGCTATTGAGCGGTGTCTTGGCCATCGGTGTAGGGGACACAGCTGCGAGTTGGTTCGGATCGCGGTACGGGTTCAATAAGTGGAAAGGTTAGTGGATTCTAAGGCTAGTGCTTACTTCTAGTGCTCAGTGGCTAAGCTAGGTGGACAAGGGCCCCGGTGCTTAGAGATAGAATCGGGATTAAACTTAACTAAAAAGTTGACGGGTGGAACTGTTGAATTTATCTCACGACCGTCAAGCACGTGGACTTATCGCTGATGCAATGTGCTACGGGCGTACACACCCAAACTACCAAATAACAATAACAAACAGCGCATGCTGATCGAGGACGCTTGGTGAATGTGTTGAAAGTCTTAAATCAGTAGTTCTGATTGTTGATGTTCATTTAAAATAAAAAATAAAATATGTGAGCAGGCTCAAGGTTTTCTGGCTTCGGGAGCTGGCTGACCCTCTCTTTTTAAAAAGCTTAGGTTAGATGGCCCCCTGAGCTCCGGGGCTCTGGTGCACTGGACTACCTGGCCCTACGATAGCTACGTCACTGCTAGTCTTGTGCTAAGGCTGGGTCAGCTGGTGGCAAACTCTGGTGACGGAGTTTTTAAAGTCAAAGTGTTTTCAGTTGAATCATAAGGATCACTTTGAAACGCCTTAAAGCGAGGTGAATTTAGGCTGCCCAAAGATCTCCATCATATCGTAACTGCTAAGCACGGAAACGCTCGAAGTAAATGTCAGTAGTGCCACTATAGGTATAAAGGAAGATATCCCTCTTTAAATGACTCGAGGTCCGAACAGATGGTTTTGAGGTTGTTTCTCGATAGTCAGCCAGGCTTATTTTGTATGTAAAAGCATTTTTTTCATAGATTAATCGAATGTGGGCAATTTCTACCCATATTTACGGGCCCACTGGCCCACTGTTTGGTAATGTAATGGTAACGTTCCTACTTCGATCAACAATCGTTCCTACGATAATATGCTGAGCAATTTTCCTCTGTGTTTCAGATAGCAACAAGTCAATGGAAGGGACAACATTCAACATTCTTTCCCAACTGTCGACAGTCTACGCGCTACAACTGTTCAGTAAGATATACCTACTTATATTTTTCCAACATTCACCCGCGGTACGGTCACGTCACTTTTGATCTATGTTCTGAGATTTATTTCAAGATCTGTCATAACCATCTGCAAACCGAAGTTGTTGTTTTGCTAGATCCATAATCGCAAATCCATGGCCGCTGAATAAAAAAAATCGTTAAGGGGCTTATAACCGTCAAACAACTTGTCGATTTCGTTTGTACAAAATTGTAAACAGTTTTTTTAATGTTTCCAAACACATTTTTCTACCAAAGAAATAACATTAATATAACTTCAAAATGTTGACTTGTTTGACGTTTGTCCGTGTCTTTTATTGCTGACTGTACCTGCATTAAATTTGCTTGTCGTTGTACCTTGTGCTATTGCAGGTAAAATAACGCCTCAAAATATGTTTCATTTTTCAGATTTAATCGACTCTCGGAATGCCTTGCTCAGGACTGCTGTAGCGGCCACCATATCAGCCCTCGTGGAGGCGAAGACGGAACAAGTCGACAATTTGGTGCTCCCTTTAGTCACATTGCTATCATTTCAAATTACTTGGTTCCTTTGTTAGAATTTAATTTGTTATAGAATATACTTAATTACGAAACAAAACACATGAGACGAACAATGGTCTCTGGAGTATGAGATGCTGTGCAATGCCATGAAACGCAAATCCTCGGTGGAAGCGTCACAAGGTAGATAGATCTTTTTAGCACCAAGGACCTACCAACTTAAGATTCTTTGTCCAAGGAGGTCAGAATATTACATTTAGCACATACCAACATTAATACAGTAGTAGGTATACAGGTATACCATACATGACAGGTTGTAAGCCCATCAGCGCTGTTATATACAAGGTGTGCCCATACTTGTGTTTTAAAACTTCAGGGGGCTAAAGTACCCATCAATATGAATAACCTTATCTAACCAACACTGACGCGAAAAAAAAAAACAGCTGTTTCATACATTTTAGCCAGGTAGGTATTGATTTTTTTTCTCGTTAAGTGTTGGTTCCTTAGAAAGAGCTATTCATGGGTACTTTAGCCCCCTAAAGTTTTAAGTACAAGTATTGGAACACCGTGTCTTTTCCTTCATCGATTGAGATATGCATTGCGCATAAAAAATCCAAGAGAAAAATTGAGACTTTCTACGGGGCGCGGGTTCAGTTCACGCGGTTAGACAAATGTTTGCATGATCTGTTAATTTAACTTGTGATTATAGGTGATGAACAAGTTGACCTCTACGAATCACGTGCCTAAGCTGCACAGAACGCATTTGTTATATAAATTTTCGTTCTGCGCAGCTCACGTGATTCGTCAGTCAGCGGACAACTTGCTTGTCCAAATTATTTATTTATTGCCCGAGTAGTACCTACTAGTTGCCTAGTTAAATGCCGCGCCAATTAGGAAACTAATATTAAATGGTGGCGCTGATCATACCCTCTCACTCACACACTATTGTTGACATTGGTTACCTTTCACTCTAACTCGTGAGAGATATACATTAGCATCGCCATTTATGTTTTAGTTTTTTTATTGGTGCGGATCTTTTTTATCTTTTTACCTTATCTTCGAACATTCCTATAAATCTTACATGCTAGAAAGTAAACCAAATAAATATTTGTAATTAATAGATTTTATGTTTTCTATTAAAGATTTTACATTTAAAAATGATGTACAACTTTTATTTAGTTTAAAATCAATTTTATTTCATTTGCTCAAACATATAACTATTTAAATATTATGTTTTAATTCTGAGTTTCATTGATCAGTATTATACCCCGTTTACACTCAGCTTATGTCCATGGAAATTAGCAGAGACATGAGCAGGGACTTGGGCAATGCGAGAATGTAAACAGGCCACTTCCATGTCCGCTCGCGTCGCCCGTGTTGCGTGAACACACATTGCCTGCGACGCTGCCGCAGACATATGAACGGCAACATTTACGTCCACGCGAATAGCAGCGCCAATGTCTAAATGTAAACGCAGTATTAGGTTTTCTTTATCAGCCTTATGCTATGTTCTATTAATACGAAATTCTTTTTATTTTTTTAATTATTTGTTTGGCTCTTTTTTTATTACAATACCATTCTCATTTTCTGTTCCTTTCCCCTGTTTGATTTCTAGCTTAATTACTTTACTATCATTAATGAGATCACTACTATTTCTCTTGCTTTTGATCAGTATGCGTTTTTTCTTCACACCCTTGCATTTAGCATTGAATACTTTTTGCAACGCTATCACATCCCTTCTGTTAATTGTCCAGTCTATGATAGTGTCTGTGATTTTTGATGGGTTTTCATCTTCCGAGTATTCCGGTGTTTCAAGACCTAGTATTTTCATAACCCTTTCTAGTATTTCATCAACATAGTAGTTTATTATTAGGTCTGCTTTGCTATTCTGGAAAGAGATTTCAACAAGATTTTATTTGTGGGTTTGAATCACAGTTTGAATCCTACTTGGATCATTACTTCTGTTTGTCCACCACACACATAAAAAATATGTTATAATAAATATATACTTACATGTTTTGTGGGCTGTAAATTGCAAATAACTAATTTTCCTCCATACTTAAGGGTTTCTAACGGTAGATTTCCGCTTGGAATGATTTGAAGTGTAGTTCCCAAGCATATACTCAGATCTGCAATGCTGGAATCAAGATTTATTATTTTAGTCATCTTTATAAAGGGGAAGTTCCAAAATCTCAACAGCTAATAATTAAAAAGTAAGTTTTGTTATCATTATCATTTTGAAGAAATCCACTGCTGGACATGAGTTTTCCCCATATATTTCTAGGACTAACCTAATAATGTTTTTTGTCAGTCAATCATCACTATGTAAGCTAATAGCACAATTCCCAACTCACCATGAATTCCATTCAGACATCAACAAGTCACTTTCAGGTAAGGCATGTTCCCAATCCAGTATCGCATCTTGCAGTTTACCTCGACACGGCCTTCCAGTGACCTGCACTGCGACACACGGCGCTCCAAGCGTTTTCTTGCCCACTGTCTCACTAGGATTATGACGGACAAATTGCCTAAAAAATAAGTAATCAATTATTTTTATTAATTATAATAAGTCTTTGGTATGACTTTATTAGAGCATAATATACATTAGTAACAGTCTAGGTCCAATGATGCTACCCTAAAGCAAACCAGTAAAGATGCTACTTTCAGACTGATAGTTACAAGCTTGAAGCTACAAGTTTTAAAACTTTGTTCTTATTGCTGAAGTAATGTCTCTGATGATGAACTTTAAGCAGCATTTCATGATCATTTCTGGTACACAACATTCTAACTAAAGTGTTGGTAAAATCAGTTAAGGAGTAAATCATTAATATTCAACTATAATAACCTTTTACACACATTACACTCATCAACATACATATTTCCATGTAGTTCTGCCAAATATTTCCTCGGTAATCCTGACTTTAAATGAAGCCCGTCTATGTTCTGACTTATTATGTAATGTACTTTCTTGCATTCTATCAGTTTCTTTAGAATCATGTGGGTTTTTGTAGGTATTGCATTGTTGAATGAAACATCTGTGGTAGGTTTCTTGCCTTCTCTTTCCAGAGTCCAGACACCATTTGGGCCCCTAAAAATGTTCATTAGTAAATATTTTCTGTACTATTGCAGTGACACAAATACATTATTATCATCATCATATCGACCTATACAGGTACAATAGGTTATTAGGTACTTACCTAAAATCTGGAATTCCAGCCGATGTGCTGATGCCTGCTCCAGTGTGAACCACCACATGCTTACTTTGGTTTATAAGGTCTGCTAACTGTTTACATTTATTTTCTAAATCTTCAGCAAGCTCAAACTTCTGAAAAATATAATCAAAATCATCTATAAAAATTAATAAAAAAAAAGTGTATTTAAAAAAAATCGAATAGCCTGCCGTCATCAGTTTGAGCTGTGAAGTGTTTCGTTTCGCGCATTTCTTACGTGCCTTTTGACAACCTGTCATCTCAACATGAAAATTGACAGAATTACGTTCCGTTTTTTGCAATTTTTGCATTTTGTTTTCATTGTAATTAATTCAAGACGCATCTCCTGGATTCAAAAATAGCTATAAAGGTTTATAATAAACTCTAACAAGACCCCTAATTTAAAACCATAGTTAAAATCAGGTACCGGATATCTAGTCAACCAAAAAAACTTACTAACCAAACAAAAAATGCTATTTTTTTTATTTACTTAACGCGAATTTTTTAGTGTTAGTGCAATGTTATCCAAATAATTTTATATCATGAATGAAACATACCTCTGGAGCGCCAAGAACACCTTTGTTTTCATAGGGTGATAACCCGTCTGCATAATTACACGACATATTTGTTGTTTCTAACAATAGGTTAATTTATTCAAAATAAAGTACATGTCTATTTCTATTTTATTCAGTAAATAATAAGTAAACTATAAAGAAAGAAAACAAACAATCGATCGAGAGAGAAAGCGGAGGAAGAGCGAGTTTTGGAATTTGGAGTGAGTGAGTGAGTGAGGACTGAGGAAAACAAATAAATGAATGAACAAACTATGAGAAATGAACGGAGCGGTGGTGGGTGCTACTAGCTCTTAGATCATAGTATTATAAATCTATGTACTAGCTGGGTACTGCGGTGCGGTGCTAGTGGAAGAAACAAAGTACTCTGTGAGTGGAAGTAAGATCGAGCTAATTAAATTGTAGTACCTACTACCTAGTAGTTTTAGATAACTATCATCAACTGAAATTATTACCTACTATGGACTAGTTAGCTGTCTGAAAATTAAGCTTTATTATTACTATTATTTTAATAACTAACAGCCTGAAGTAATCTGTTAGCAAATCTGCCATTCGCTATTGGCCTTGCTTTGTTTGCTTGTTGAATGTTGAAATGAACGAAAGAAACAGTCTGTGGCCAAAGCTGTCAATGTCTACTTCGCCCAAGCCTTAGATAATCTATGGCCCAAGCCCAAGTCGAGGGATGCGAAAACTGAAAAAGTTTTACATGAATCGATTTTAAATTTTTAATTATCAATTCAATCGATCTATACTTTATTTTATGAGTGCATTGCCCTAGTGTGTTTTTTAATCTGAACTGGATTTAATCTTTGGATAACGTAACGCAGAAACAGTGGTGGTATGGTCAGTAAAATACTATTCGTTATTCTTGAAAAATGACATCCAGCAAATAGCACAGCGAATTGCGAATGCGATTATCGCAGGCTTATAGTTTGCAATCGCATCGAATCAAACAAAATCTAAAAGCAAAGCCACACATCCATCCATCCTTAGATCAAGTATATACATCTATGCATCCATCTCCATCACACTTAAGCATGCGTATTGCGTGCACATCACTAGTTTAGTTTGTTTGATGGTTGGTTGGTTTGGTTTTCTTTCTTGTTGGCATCGGGTAAATTTTGATGTAGCGTAATTCCGAGTCGTTGTCCCATTAGTTTTTCAATAAATTTATCAATAATAATACGTGGTCATGAATCGTAGACGAGGACATGAAGAAGAAGATGGATATGGTGAGTATTTAAATTGTTTGTTTTTAGGTTAGGTTTTTATCCAATTTTGTAGATGTATAATACATTGTTTTATCTTCTTTTAGAACGCTTACATCGCAAGAGGCGTCGCGTATCGGAGAACCAAGAGATTGAAGATAGATTAGAGTCCCTCATCTTGAGGGTCGGGGAAAAGAGCAGCTCTAGTTTAGAGAGTAACTTAGAGGGCTTAGCAAGTGTCCTAGAAGCTGATTTGAGCACTTTCCGAGTGAAAATCCTTCGTATCCTGACCGACTGTGCTATCCGCATGCCTGAAAAATGTACCATTTATGCAACTTTGGTTGGTTTGCTTAATGCTAAGAACTATAACTTTGGTGGTGAATTTGTGGAGTACATTGTCAAAACTTTCAAAGAAAACTTGAAAATTGGGAAGTGGAATGCTGCCCGTTACTGTCTGAGATTCATATCGGACTTGGTGAACTGCCATGTATTGGCTGCATCATCACTACTTACTTTGCTGGAGACTTTAGTTGACTGTGCCAATGAGGATAATGTCCCCCAGGTTCGGAGAGATTGGTTTGTGTTTGCTGTTCTTTCTGCTCTGCCTTGGGTAGGCCGTGAGTTGTATGAGAAGAAGGAATCACAATTGGATCACCTGTTGGTTACTATAGAGGTGTTCTTAAACAAACGAAGCAAGAAACACTGGCCAGCATTGAAAGTTTGGTCTGCCGACACTCCTCATTTGCAGGAAGAATACTTGGACTGCCTTTCGGCTCAGATCAGGAAGTTGAAACAGGATAATTGGTCTGAAAAGCATATTCCAAGGCCATATTTGGCCTTTGACTCTATTCTTTGTGAGGCTTTGCAACATACTCTGCCTCCTATTCAGGTAATTTACTAGACTGTTCTTAATAAATCATATGCATATGAGATAGTCTCCCAACTTTTCAATATTTTCTTTTTAATTACAGCCACCCCCACACAATGACAATGATAGCTACCCCATGCCAAGGGTTATCTTCCGAATGTTTGACTACACAGACTGCCCTGATGGCCCTGTGCTACCTGGAGCACACTCCATTGAAAGATTCCTTATTGAAGAACATCTTCACAACATTTTGGAAGCTCACCATATGGAACGGAAGGAATGTGCAGCCCAACTTATATGCTTCCCTTACAAAGCAAAAATACCTTTAGAGTACTGCATTGTAGAGGTCATATTTGCAGAGTTATTCAACTTACCCAGGCCTAGGTACCTGGAAATTTGCTATGGGTCTATACTGATAGAGTTGTGTAAGCTGCAGCCATCTACCATGCCTCAGGTTCTGGCTCAAGCTACCGAGATTCTGTTTATGAGAATTGATACCATGAATGTAGCTTGTTTTGATAGGTAAGAAAATTAATGTTAATTATTCCTACTCAAAAGTATAAAGAAAGTTACATCCCGTTTATAATTCCGTATCTTGTTAATGCATGAGCACAAAACCCTATTACTGAAATAGAAAGTATAAACTGTAAAAGGGAAAAAGACTTTGTTAAAAAACACACAATTAATGCACATCAATTTCAGATTCGTCAACTGGTTCTCATACCACTTAAGTAACTTCCAATATCGGTGGTCCTGGGAAGACTGGGAGGGATGCACACAGCTAGAAGCAGATCATCCTAAACCTAGATTCATCCGAGAGGTGCTTGGCAAATGCCTGAGGTATTTATTGTTTATTGTAACAAAAACCTATCTCACAATAAATCTTGAACAACTTATAATACCCAAAATTTACGAACTAGTGGTATTGGAATCCGAATTTTAGCTTGACTCTGCAATTTAAGACCAAATATGGAAAAATTCTTGCTTGTATGTTGGAACATGGAACTACAGTTGACACAATAAATATTCTATTGTGTTCTGGAATATGGATCTTAGATCTCAGTAAATTATACTACGGCAATAAACATACTGAATACTGAAATCTACCATGGGTTACAGACATGAGCATTCACTAAAAATTTGCAGATTATTGTGGAAAAATTATCAATGTGTCTTCTTTCCAGATTAGCATACCACCAGAGAATCAAAGAAATTACCCCAGAAGCTTTCGCGTCGTTGGTGCCGCTAAAGCCTGAGCCAATCTACAAATATTCCATGGAGGGCGCAGGTAAGGGTTGCTCTACCATACAGCATTAAATCATGCATCTATTTTCAAAGATTCGGAAACATTACGGATTGGATTGGATTGTCTGTTTTTGTCTTAATTGATTTTGGACATGGCAAAGACAAAACCTGGCTACAATGGAGGTCTAAGGGTAGCCTTAAAACTGTCTTAAAATAAGTAAAGAGAGAACCAATGGCACTAAGGTCAGCCAACAATGTTTTCACAGCGGGAGTATCCATGAGCTGTAATTATGTAACCTGATATTTTGCGTTACGTAAGTGCGCCAAATAATAAATAGAATAACAAAATATTTATTTATTACAAATACTCGTATGTTTCTTATTCTAAACTTATCTAGATAAAAGAAATATTTACACATCAATATAAATCAAAGGTACTGTGTGTTGAGCTTTCATCTTTCTGGGTTTAAATGCCTCTTTCATATTTGTATCGTTATTTCACTGTTATAAAGGTATGTCCACTTTGCAAAATCCAAGAAAGTCACGAAAATTATAACTACTGTGTTGGGTATTAGCACAATTTTTGCTTCATCTATAACCCGTGCCAATAAGAGAAGACTTGATTAATCTGTCTCTCACCTTTACATTTTCGTTCAATAACCGGCCGAGATTTCTTTCTGTTCATTGGCGCGGGCTATAAGAAAATTCAGTCTATTCCATGGCCATTAATTCTAGAAAACTGTAAGGGCGGTCGCGATATTCCTCGTAGCTGACGTCGGCGTGCCTTTGACTTCTACTCTCTTCCTCATTGTTGAAAGGCGAGTAATCACTATCTTCATTATCTTCGCTATCCTCATTATCCTCCTCGTCGTATTGATCGTCTTTGGTGTCATTATCACGTTTCTTTCCTTCTAATGAGTCTAGAAAGTCTTCTAAGTCGTCGTCAAGATGCGCGAATCGTTGCTGATTCTCACTCCCTTCCCCCAATAGTTCTTTAGTTTTGTTGTCATGTGGAAGGCCGGCTACTGTAAAACCACCGAAGATTTGAGCGAAAATATCCGCCTCTGTTGTGGCTTGCTCTGTCGTAGTAGTCATGATTTCTGAAACTTCGACTGACTCATTAAACATCTCCGGGTCCTCAGTAGTTGTCAGGTTCATATGCTTCTTCTTTTTACATTTAGTTTTGTTTTTAACGGGCGCATGCGTTGCTGTTATTACAGTCTCTCTGTTCACATCTTCGTTTTCGATTACTTCATTGCTGTTTTCAACTGACTCTGTTTGAGAATCGAATATAAACTCGCTGTGGTCCTTTGACTCTTTATCGTCATATTGTTCGCTGCTTTCACCTGAATCTTCTAATTCTGTCTCTTCAGTTCCGTCCGGGTCATCTTGTTCGTCTTCTGAAATTTCAACGGGCTTTGTTGGTTCCGGCGTGACAGGAATTACTTCTAGTAACATTTCAGTTGTGTTGCTTATTTCGACGGCATTTGAATTGTAAGCGAGATCTACGTGCTCTTCTTTGTGATGATCGTCATCTATGTTTTTTGGTGTCGATGTAACATATCCTTGGAAGTTAGAACCTTTCCTTCTTTGCTGGTATTTACCGATAGACTGTCTCGTTCTATTATTCTCCACAACTGGCATGTTCCATTTGTCGTGGTTGACAGACGTTCCTTTTAGCATCAATGTCGATTGTCTGAATCTATTTTTATTCCTTAGGTCAATTGTAGCAGTTGGCGGTTCCGTTTCGGGAGTGGGACTTGGTGTTGTTGTAGTGAGTTTCGTTGTTGTCGTATGCTTTGTAGTTGTAGTCAATGGTCGAAAAGTAGTTACGGGTCTAGCGGTCGTGGTCGTTCCATTTGTAACTTTTAAACTAACAGGAGTGGTTGTAGTTTCATTTTGTATCTTGGACTTGGGTTGCCACCCTTGTTTTGTAGTCCCAGTAGCAGCTGAACTGGCTTGTGGAGTCAAATCTTGCAGCGGCCTTTTCGCCCGAGGTTTTTCCGTGGTCGTAGTTGTTGTCGAGGTTGTTGTTGTAGTAGTAGTGGTAATACGTTTGTGTTTCTTCAGCTTTTCTGGTTTCGTAAATTTAGGAGGAGGCCGCGTGCGCTTCGTAGGCTTAGGTGTAGTCGTCGTTTTCCCTTGCTTAATCTTTTCAGTTGTGGCAGTTACAGTTGTTGTTGGTTCAGTGACGGTAGTTGTCGACTCAAATGGCGTAGTAGTTTCAGTAGTATTTTGCGCTTCCTGTGCTACCATTGGTGTGGTTTTGACAAATGCGCTCAAAAGATTGTTAGCCCAATGCATTGAGTCGCTTTCTTCGATAGGCTGACTCTGGACAGTGATGATGTCTGGTATGCTCGTCGTTGTTCGTTGCGACTTTATTTGTTCGTGTTTTTTCGGAGGGGTCGATTTATGAACGTTCTTATGTTGAACGTTTTTATGCTTCTCGCTTCCAGGTTTATCGTTCGTCTCAGATGAGCTAGTGTTGTTATCTGCATATTTTACGTTCATAGGCCTGAACGCGTCGGAGAGAGGATCAGGGTCGGAAAATAGTTGGATATCGACGACTTGAGGACTCGGCCGGAAGTCCACCGGTCTAGTTTTTATGGGCTTTAAATGTGAATGAGGATAATGATTCTGATGATATTTTAATGGAGGCATCGGTTTGAATGGCTTCTTGTCCATTGTGACGAACACTCCAGGTGGAGCGTTGAACACTGGAGGACGTACATGTTCAGGGAAATAGCTGATTTTCGTCGGCGGTGGCTTGTGATGTGGAGGTTTTTGATATGGCTTGAACGCCGTCACTATCTCTGGTTCCTTCGTAGTTATCTCAGATACATTTAGCTTGTTGGTTACTTCCATTGTTAAATTCAGCGGTTGGGACGGAGGTGTTGGTAATATAGCTGGTCTTGTAGTTTTCACTAAGTTTGATGGTTGGTACCTATAGTCCGATTGTGGCTGATTCTTATTCCTCACATCTGGTTCTCTATAATGATTCTGCTGATTATGCTGTGCAGGAGGTTGAACCTTAGATTTAACGTCATAATGGTACTTGGTTTGTGGAGGTGAATACGGATACTTTGATTTTACTTCATCGAGATAATGCTGTACTTGTTGAGAGAAAGGTACTTCGGTCTTATCAGAATCTATGTATGGTTGGATTTGAGGCAATGGGTTCTTTTCCTTATCGGAATCTATATATTGTGGTTGAATTTGAGGGTACGGACTCCTTGTCTTGTCTGAGTCTATGTACTGAGGTTGAAGTTGCGGTGGTGATAGTGGAATCTTCGTTTTTCCCGGGTCAGAGTCAGGATATTGAAATTGAACTTGCGGCGGCGAAAATAAAATTTTTGATTTATCAGAGTCGGCATAGTGATGCTCGGCTTGAGAGACTGACGGCGGCGGTCCAAGGGGAGGTCTTGAATACTTGTATGTCATAGGCTTGTAAGGGTATGGGCTTAGCTTTTTCTGTTGATGTTGTTCAGCTTGAGCTCCTGCATGTCCTATTTTTGAATGTTGTGGCCCAGGGTAACCTTGTTGAGTATACGGGCTGGGTCTGTGTCGGGGCGGCTCATTTTCTTCATCTGAAGAAAACAAGGATAAAAAGAATCTATCCAAACCTTGAGGTTGATAATTCTTACGGCTCTGATAGTGTTGATTAGGTACTATGTTTTTGTGGACCCATACAGCCCTTTGCGGCCTTGGTGCGAACGATACAGGTGGTTTGGTGTACTGTGGATGTTCCACAGGAGTGCCCTCTCGAACTGTGAATGTCCTTACGGGATTATCATAAGGCTTCTTGTGTTTCTTCGGAACCTGTGAGTTCACTGAGAATGTAAGCTCGTAATGATATTTTCCTGGAACGGTTTCCGCGTCCCTTTGCCTCACGCGCTTTACCGACCAGAAAGCTTTAACTCCTTCCGTACATTTCTCATCATCACACTTTTCCTTCGAACCTTTGTCTTCTTTGAAGCGGTATCCGTTTTTCTCCTCCAACAGACGACCTTTTGACATGATTGTAATATCGCCTTGCATAGCTGGTTCCTCGACGCTTAGTCTATCAAATGGAGCGGACTTGACCTTTTCCCATAAATTGTGATCGTCGATTTCCTTAGAGGCGTGTAGCTCTAACTTGTTTTCTGGAGAAATGACGCTGCCTTTGGCTATGAGTTGATCTATCTTGTCCCTGACTAAGGTTAGGTAAACGCTGTGGCGCAGTGCGTCTTCCCAGTAATGCACGGGAACTGCGGCGACTGATGGTGGAGTATTTGTCGCTATGACTTCCTGAAGTGTCCCTAGAGGTTCATCCTTCTTCTCTCCGTGCCATTCGTCGAGTGGAATCGGTGTTGGTCTGAAGTCTTCATTGGTTGTCGCCCTTCCTTCTTTGTGTACCTGCAATCACAAATTATATTACTTATATAATTCGTCCGCTAAACATCATGATTGTTAAATTGGTATTGATTGATTGTGTTGCACTAGAATGAGGGGTACATGAGCTTAATGTCTCAGAGTGACGAGTGTAGGAATATTCATTGTTGTTTAGTAAATAAACGTAACGACTAAGCGGTATTAAATAAACAGAGGTTACCGCTAGCCAACTGCCATTTTCCTCGCTGAAAAACAATGCATAATTGACACTAATGTGAATAAAAAATGTGGATATGTATGCGTTTGAAAGTAAAATGGTGGTAGCGGGAAAGTGGCTGTGGCGTGCCATCCTCGCGTGCGGCTAGCCAGCCCCTCCGAGTTTCCAATAGAATAATTTCAATATGCGATTCGCCAGCAGACTGTTTTCCTAAAAGATATTTGAAATATATTTGGGCAGTCAAGCGGGGACAAAGATATTTAAGACAGTACAAATACTAGTAGTAGAATGAGTGGGAATGGTATAGTGAAAATACATAATAGGTGTTTTGACGATTCACTTTGACAATATTTAGTTACGCGTGCGCTTTTAAATGATAATAGTTTATTTAATCAAAAATTAAAATTGGAGATGTCGTAATGGATATTTTAGTTATGTTTCAATTGGCAATGTCTTTGTTTTCCAAAACAATAACATAGATTGGGTTATGATTGCCATCGTGATCTAGACCCACTTGTGCGAGAGCCGTGCCTTCTATCGTATGTAATATCTCGTAAGATTCTCTAACAATAGATCGCTTATCGGAATAAATGATGTCAAGAAAAGTCTTACTATTATAGATCTTTAGTCCTAGTTAAGTTCCCTGTGACCTATGATCCTATCCGAAATACAATTGCAATATGATAAGATAATAAGTGCTTTTCAAGCCTGTTGTAAAAGCAAAGGGCAAGGATTTTTTTTTAAATTACTAAAATTTATTATTATTGGTAATGATTCAGATTTTTTACTGCAATTCGCAAGCACGATAGACACTCAAGAACTTTGAAGATTTGGAACGTAGTCAGCGGCACGTCTAAACATTAGCACCCATTGGCAATGTAAAACATTTAATTACATTTCATAATGAACTACAGTATACAATAAAAATAATCTCTTACTCAAGCAATAATTCTACGGCTTCCCAGGCTTTATTTAATGTAAATGATATACTCGTATAACCTATTCATTCAAAATGTACATTCTTTCATACTGTTCTCCACGCAAGATCGGTCACACAGTAGCTTTATCTGAGCAATAAACAACTGGCTATAGTACATACTCCCTTGGGTATGAACACTAAGGCTGTTACTGTTCTGCTGATTTGTAACAAGTGGTTCGCCCCGAACTGAGATTTCGTGATGCGATCTCAACGATGCGATGAGAAATTTACTGGTAAGTATATATAACTCATATACTTACCAGTAAATTTTTCAAACACAAGCTATCGACTTACCAAATTTCATGTAGATCGGATCAACGGTTCTAAAGTTATGGTTCGGCATACATACATAATTATATACCTATACATAGAATGCCAAATCGCCCAAGTTAACTGTAAAATTTTCGTTCGCTTCGCTCGCTCAAAAAAAATATTGAATGGTTAAAATATGAAGGACTAGATGCAACCCGACTAGATATCTGCACATAAGCGCCTATTACTTGGGTTTGCAGGTCGTATTAAGGTCTTAAAAATAATATGATTATAATATAATAAATGCACTGAAAATCAGTGCGTTTATTATATTTCAGTTTAATACAGTTTTTGTGTGAGCATACTTAAATTATGGCTCAGAAAATAGGTAACACCACAAAAATAATGTACCGAGTAGATGAAGAGAAGAAAGACGATCTGCTATGGGTGTGTTACAGAAAAAGAGCAAGAAATGTGTTATAGTGTCACCCGTGCTGGAAATATCCTCAGTGCTGCACATTAAATTATCGAGACCAGAGTGGTCTATTTTGGCCTCCAAAGGAGAAAAATTAACAACTTTCAAAAGTCGAGACGTGGACTTTTCAAAGTTGCCAATTTTTTTCGCTTAAGAAATGCTGGTTACAATTTTTTTTTTTTTTTTTTATACAACCAGCTTATGGAACAAGCAGATGGCCCACCTGATGTTAAGTGGTAACCATCACCTATAACAAAGCATTGCCTCGTAAGTCACGCACGATAGGAATGTATATACAACGTGTTTATTAAGAGTTGTAGGGATCCGAAAGCAGGATATTCTACCGGTCATAACGAACAACTTTTGTTCTACGACTTTTAAAATTTCAAAGTTTTTCATTCATCAAATGCCTCTTAAACTTTTATCTAAAATGAATCTAAACGCATCATGAGGCAGCCCTATTTACAGCTGTTCTTTGACCTCTAGTTGTCAATTGTAGATAAAATAGGTAACAGAACTGCCACCAATTACCTAGTAATGTGCCTACCTAATAATGATGTTGCTGTTTTTAAAGATCTTGGTATGTAAAAGAAATATTTTCGCGACTGTAATCCCTAGTCACGGTAAACATTCTCTGAGATCTTTGGTACTAATACCTATTCAGTAACTAGGTACCTACGTGGCTACGTACTCAATATTTAATAGAATATTTATTTTTGTTTGATTACTAGATGTCGTAAAGCAATGTTTATGATATTCATAGTTCTTTAAATTGTAACATGTTACTTTACCACCATGGTTCATTGACACCACAAAATTATTCAACTGCAATTTTGGGAAGTGTCTAGTCTGTCCTATTTAATCTTTGACATACCTATCTGTCATTGGTTGCATTTAAAAACGCATATCCAATCAGGACGGCCGACGGCCGCCGATCAGTGTTACCATTTGTGGCAGATTTCTACTATTTGGCAGATTTTAAATATTTCAAGAAAAATCTTATTAGTTTGAATTTTTAATGAAATAATATTTATAATTTATTTATTTTTTACCGAACTGGAAACTTCTTATTCTTTTTTACCTTTATTGATTTGGTTTCTAAACAACTTCTATCTCGTTTTAGATAACTGCAAACCGTTACAAACGATCAAAAGATAGTAACTGAATGTAATGTAGGTATTTAATTTATTCCGTAGCCACGAAGGATTTTTATTTAGGTATTTTTATCGTCAAGCTTGGTAGATTTTGACAGATTTTTTGGCAGATGTGTGGTAGAACCGCCACTTTCGAGATGGTCACCCTGTTTGTGTTTACATGCGTTGTTGTACATTGTTTTGTTGAGAAAATGTCATCAAACGTGTTAAAATGGTGATTGTTATGTAAAAAGCCGTCGTCAGTCAGTGTGTGTATGAGCAGTGCCTACGAGGTAATGGTTTAGTGTGAAGTTTGAAGCCTGTGTCGTGCGAAATCTCGCAAACTTACCAAAATCCAGTTTTATCCAGTGTTATTATAGCCAGTAAATAATGACAAAATCCATAAGAACCAGTAAAAATATCGTGTCAGGGGATTGTCGGCGTACCTACCTACCTACCGAAAGGTAAGTATTTCAAATTATCTCGTAGGTTATCGTTGTTTTTTTCTTTCCTAGATAGAAGCGCGCGTGCGTGTGACCTTGACACGTACACAGACAGGGCTGTTGCAAATTTCTGAGAAAATATTAATTTTACTTTTCTATGGGAATTTCGAAAACGATGTATCCAACCGTTGCACACGTCAAAGTATTCCAGTGCTTGGTCTAAATACACGCTATTTGTTTTCCTACATAACTTCATCAACACGTTGTATAACTGGCTCGTTATTACTTTGTACCGCTCCACTTATTTATTTTTCATGGGAAAATCTCATCGTTCTAAACACAGATCTAAAGGTGAATGAAACAAGGCCGATGTTAGAAGTGTTGATTGTTATTTTTATGTTATAAATTACACTTTTTTGGACTATTTTGATGAACTTTGATTGAACTATTGGATTTGATGTCTTGAGCTGAATTTAAAGCTTTATGACATTTTTATTTTGAAATATAAATGATTCGAATAATGTGACGACGGAGAATAGTTATCAGCGGCCACATACTTTTTAAATTATATTGAAATTTATCCAATAAAAGGCTCTTTTTTAAGTAGATTTTATTCTACGCTTCTTTGCCGGAGCAAAAAATCTAAATTGAATCTAAAAGAAACGGAGAAGAAAAAATATTAATTATGGTTTTATCTATCCAGTACGGATTCAGTACATCAAAAATATTCGTATGCTGAATTTTTCCAATCCTCTACTCACACCAACCAACTATTTTTTTTGTAAAACCCAGATTCGCGAACAATAAATGATTTAATTTGATTTGATTCACTCCTGGGCTGCTAGTACTAGTATCTCTGATTTATGGTTATCATATGGTTTAATGGCTATTAAGACATTAGATTTAACAAAGATTAAAACAAAAATATATTGGTGCTGTTGAAGTATAACATCACCTTCAAACCACGTCTCCTTAATCTATTCCAAAGTATCGAAATATATTTTAACTTATGAAGCGTGTGGATTTAATTCGTCGTATTATATAAAAAAAAACTGACGTATTTGTGTTTATAATCATCTCCTCCTTTATTTCTAATACTAATAGCTGCGTCAGAACCTATATATTTAAACAACCAATCGTCCTTACATATTTGTAAAATGGCCCATCTCAAAGCTTCTCTATGTCACCCAACATAAAGTTTTTTTTTAAAGAACGCCTTATCAAAATTAAAACTACTTACTAATCAGAACCAATATATTTAAACAACCAATCCTCCTTACTACATATTTGTTAAAAGGCCCATTCTAAAAGCTATCTCTATGTACAACATAGAACATACATTACATAGAGTTTTTTTTTATAGAACGCTGTATCAAAATTAAAACTACTTACTATTAAAGCGAAGAAAACGCATAACAATGCGGATCTCATCTTTAACACTGATACACGCCACTGCAAGTGTTTGCCACTCAACTGTTAGTTATTATTTGGTATACGTGTGCTGCGCGCACATCGCGTGGGGCAGACTGCCGATTTGATTTAGAGCTGTTTTCACCCCCCTGTTGCGAGCGTTCAATGTTGAGGTGAGTGTAGATGGGTAGTAGAATAACCCTCCTTAGCTCCTTATATCCTGAAACTGAAAAACTGAACACGACTTTGATCCCCAGGCACGGTAGATATCCCTTCGATCTCTTAGTACTAAGTTCTGACTCTAGATTCTTCCAGGACGTCTAAGGGGGTAGTACTTGTATCCTATTGAAATTTAACACATCTGTATTCGTTTCCTACATCTTACCTAATCTTATCTAATTTTACACCGAAAATATGAGACGTTTGTAGTAAACCCGAAAATAATTGCTGACAGGTTCGGTGCTTTAATATGTACCAATATAATAAAAATGTTGAATTGAAAGTAACCTAGCAGTTGTCAATTTTTGCAAATCAATGTTACAATTTTTTTCTTTTCTTTCCACTTATTTTGCACCTACAGTATGTCTTATTGTGTTGTATGAGTTATTGGTATGCAATTTGTACACCCGGCTTTACAATTTTCACGGAAATCATGCAATCTTTAATTTAAGCACTTAGTACATTTGTTATGAACTAAAATTATACGTTTGACAACATTCTAAAAACATTTAATCGATTTGCGCGCATAATTTATTCGGATAGAAAACCTATTTGTCAAGAAAATCTATTTGTCTATTTCTGTAGACCACAGCACCGGTTCTCTTTAGGTATTTATTTACTTGAAAATTTACTGCAATTATACAATAGCATAGAATATCATAAGTAATCATAGTTTACTACTATATTTGGTGCGTTTAATGGCTGTCTTTCCATTCACTTCCCATGCACGCATGTCGTAAGAGACGACGAAGGGATCTCATCCCTTAGTAGGGGACATGGGCAGTTGCATCTTTTGAGTACTTGACACTGACTTGGTCCCCAATCCCTAATACTATTTATCCCTTAGACCCCCTCTACAGTATGAATAGAAATTATAAAGATTTTTATATTGTCCTAAAAGTTATTATCCGAGTGGAATTTGAACTCACGGACCTTCCCCATGATACGGGGCTGACCACCTGCGCCATCAGACTCTAATCACACTGGCTCCATCAACAGGTCTGACATATTACAATCAAGAGTCCTGCTCGATAACCGAAGTTACATTCAGTTGAATCGACGAAAGGTGTCACCGAGCTTAATTTCAATTTTTTATTAGTTTCTACTCATAAGGATATCACAAAGATTTTTATATTGTGCCAAAAGTTATTATCCGAGTGGAATTTGAATCTACAACCTTCCCCTTGATACGGAGTTGCGCTAACCACCTGCGCCATGCTCTTGTATCGACAAAAACGCCCTGAAAATACAGAAAACGTAAAACAAAACTTAGATTTCGGGTACAAGCGTTCATAGGCTACGGTAACCGCTTTGCATCAAGTGGGCCGTAAGCTCGTATGTCTATTTTTCTGTATAAAAAATAACTTATTGTCAAGCGAGGTGACTACGACAAACGCCGCCAAATGAGGAGGAGGCCTGTGTCCAGAAGTAACTAATTATTTTATTAAGTAACTAGCGGCCTGTCCCAGCTTCGCATGGGTGGGGTGTGGACATAAATTTATATTATATATTAAAAACTAGTGGCTTCCCGCGGCTTCGCACGCGTTGAAGTTGTGCCGTGATTGAGCCACAAACATCCAAACATCGTAACTTTCGCATTGATTTGTATTAGGGTAGGATTTTAAATACCTACGTAGGTAAGAGATACCAAGAGGCGTACACTACCTATATTAGGTAGGTAGGTATAGGTACTGAGTTTAGCACAAACATGACAAATACAACAAAGACAACCTTATACGGAAAATATTTACTTATTTGTTCCTAGTTCCTAACCCCAAAAACAAACGAAACAGCTTGGAAAGCGACTTTGATCCCCAGGCACGGTAGATACCCTCAGATCTCTTCGTACCAACTCAAGATTCCCGTGTTTGGAATGTCCCTTGCAAACATTGACGCCTCGTTGTATCCTTTTTACTCGAGCGCAACGAAGAAGGGTAACGTTTTAGGGGTTGTTTTCGAAAATCAAACTGTCTTTTTGTTTGTTTGAAGTTAATTACACTACGCGTAAAAAATCTCCCATACTCGTACAAACCTTGAAAGGGGTAGTTTTAAAATATTGAAAACGTGATTTTAAATTATTTATTGAGGAGTACTATATTTACTTAAAGTTTGAAATCAATCGCACTATGCGTTAAAAATCTCCCATACTAACTTTTACAGTCATTTGCACCCTTTGCAGGGGTAGTTATCAAAAGTTAAAAGCGTCATTCTTAATTATTTATTTCTTAGTATATTTACCTCAAGTTTTAAGTAAATCTCACCACGCGTTAAAAAACTCCCATACAAACTCTGACATCCCTTTGCACACTTATTAAGGGTAGTTTTAAAAAACTAAAAATGCCTTTCCTATTTTTTAGCTTTGGAGTACATCTACTTCAAGTTTGTAGGTTCAAGGAATACAATTTTTCAACCTTTTTTACATCCTTGGGGGTTCAATTTCCAAAAATCCCTTCTTAGTACACCTCTACGCCATAAGATCTATATACTCTTCAAATTTCAAGTCTCTAGGACCAACGGTAAAAAAACTCCCATACAAACTTTTACATCCCTTTGCACACTTTTTAAGGGTAGTTTTAAAAAACTAAAAATGCTTTTCCAATATTTTTGCCTTAAAGTACATGTACTCCAAGTTTCAAGTTTGTAGGTTCAAGGAATACTATTTTGCATGCAAACGTTTTCAACCCTTTTACACCCTTAGGGGTTGAATTTCCAAAAATCCCTTCTTAAGACCTATGTCCTTTTAAAATTTCAAGTCTCTAGGACCAGCGGTCAAAAAACTCCCATACAAACTTTTACATCCCTTTGCACACTTATTAAGGGTAGTTTTCAAGAACTAAAAATGACATTCCTATTTTTTAGCTTTGGAGTACATCTACTTTAAGTTTCAAGTTTGTAGGTTCAAGGAATACAATTTTTCATACCAACGTTTTCAACCCTTTTTGCACCCTTAGGGGTTGAATTTCTATAAATCTCTTCTTAGTACACCTCTACGCCATAAGACCTACGTACTCCTCAAATTTCAAGTCTCTAGGACCAGCGGTCAAAAAACTCCCATACAAACTTTTACATCCCTTTGCACACTTATTAAGGGTAGTTTTAAAAAACTAATAATGCCTTTCCTATTTTTTTGCCTTGAAGTATATCTACTCCAAGTTTCAAGTTTGTAGGTTCAAGGAATACTACTTTTCATACAAACGTTTTCATCCCTTTTTACACCCTTAGGGGTTGAATTTCCAAAAATCCCTTCTTAGTACACCTCTACGCCATAAGACCTACGTACTCCTCAAATTTCAAGTCTCTAGGACCAGCGGTTTAGGCTGTGCGTTGTCTATATGTCAGTCAGTCAGTCAGTCAGTCAGTCAGTCAGTCAGTCAGTCAGGACTTAGATTCTTATAGTATTAGAGATAACCTTAGACCGTGGGTTAGAGTCTCGCGTCTACTTATCTACACTAATCTACACTAATATTATAAAGAGAAAAGATTTGTATTTTTGTTGTTTTGTTGTTTTGTATGTAACGAATAGGCTCAAAAACTACTGGTCCGATTTCAAAAATTCTTTCACCATTAGAATGCTACATTATCCCTGAGTAACATAGGCTATATTATATTATCAAAAAAATCAGGGATCCTTACTAAAAATCCAATAATGTAATCCAAGGTGGAAAAAGAAAACCTTACATCGCGTGCGCTGCGAAAACTATTGATGATAGAACAAAATAATGTACTACGACTTTGCAGAACACATCATTATCTACAAAAAATGTCGCGACAGCATATGTCTAACTATTATAGTTATGTCACAATAAGTGTTCTTTTATTATAAAAAAATAATTGAAATGCCGCCGCTAGAAAAGGGTGTTTATTTGTACCTTGGTATTAATCCTTATCCAAATAAATCATTTCATAATTAAGACGGTTTCAATACCTATAGATTACTTCTTAAATTTTTCAAATCGGACATTCCATTCAAAAGATATGACGAAATTAAAAATGTTAACGGGTCCACGGGTCACGCTCGGGGTGCGATTTCACTCACTCAAGGAGAAGGACGTGCAAATGTATGAAATTAGTAGACGCGAGGCTCGAACCCACGGTCTAAGTTTATCCTAAAATGTTCAAAAAATTTATGACCACCCATGCGAAGCTGGGACAGGCCGCTAGTATTTTATACATTTACACGCCCTTCTTTTCTTTCACGCGAGGGAGAAGGGCAACTAAGTGAGAATGTGCGCCTTATATTTTTAAAGCTCACTAAAGATTTGTTACTCAGGGATAACCTAGCATTCTAATGGGTGAAAGAGTTTTTGAAATCGGGTCAGAAGTTTTTGAGCCTATTCGTTACATCAAATTTGAATACCTAATTACGTTGTGTGCATGTATAACGTGATTAACATTCGTCCGGTAATGACATTGTAGGTATCATAATAATACCTAATAGAAAGTGGGTGTTTTTCTGTCATACAGTTACTGCACTTGTGTACACTTGTGAAGTGATTGGATAATGATTATTAATTAGCTAATTAAGTAGTAACGTTTGAGGGAAATTAACCAATATTTAAATTAAACAATTTGGGACATTTTTCATGTTCTGTGTTATCTATCTCTTAAAATACGTTGTCAATTGCGATTTTCCCTAAATACGTTCAGTACCAGTTTGTACCTTTAGAAATGTCGAATGCAATGATCAGCCCCTTAAACCTAGATGAATATAAGAGTCAGTTCGCGACCGATGACTGCAAGACACAGTCAGTGCCACTGCTTCAGTACTTGAAGAAGTGGGAGAGATCTAAGATCTAAGATCAGATAAGCTTGCAGTATCTTCATTTCTCGGCGATTACTGAACAATGGCATAGGAAGCCATGCAATGCGTTGGAGGAAACAAACGCAACACACATCCTTATTCTAACGAGGCTTGGATAAATCTTTATCTATGGAGTAACCAATTCGGAACCCATTAGTTTGAAACGGTTGCCTTTATTTACGAAGAAAAATACCAAATATACAAGTATTTCAATATGAAAAATATACACGTGACACTGTTGAGATATCTATAGTTAACACGCAGACTAACGTCAAATTACTTAGTGATGTGTGGAAATTGCACCAATATTTATTTATTTACTTCTCGTCCGCACATTTCTGTGATTTTATATCTACAATTTTTTTAAATGCTCTTCTTTATTTCGAAGATATAAAATCACTAAAATGTGCGAGCATGAAGTTGTTTGACGTTTCTCAGCCTCTTAATGCTTACAAGGTAGTACCAACTTTCAATGTAATGTTGAAACACCCTGAATAAAGAGCCGAGTACGTATTCGACTGACTTCTAGGCTTTGTTCGCGTGGAACTGGCACCTAGAGTCACTTAGCTTTAAGACGTTTCAAAGTGATCCTTGTGATTTTATTGAATAAATACCTTTTGACTTTGACTTCGTTCTCGAACTTACTTCCTATTTTGTACCTTTATTTCGCCATTATTACTCGTATCAAATATTTTCTGCAAATACTCCTCTAATAGACATAGACCTACTTGAAAGTGTCCAAAGGAAGGCTACCAAGATACCGCAGGCTCTACGTCGCAAATCCTATGAAGACAGATTATCTGCACTACGCCTCACTACTCTTGAAGAAAGACGCCTCCGAGGAGATCTCATTGAAACCTTTAAGATTATGACTCATCAGTACAACCTACCAGATATTCAAAACATTCTAAAAAGAAAAGAGGATCAAAGACCCTCACGTGGACACCACCTTAAAATATCACGCGACCCAGCCATCTTACTTGCCTCTTACCACTTCTTCAGCAACAGAGTGGTTCACAACTGGAATGCCCTACCAGAAGACGTAGTTACTGCTCCTACTGTCAATGCCTTTAAAAACAAGCTCGACAACTGGCTTCGAACAAACCAATCCATGCTCAAAAAAATTAATCATACATAACGACAATTCCAACACTGCGATATAGACACATCAGCGACAGCTGCTCGTCTATTAATAATAAATAAATAAATAAATAAATAATAACATACTGCGTAGCTAATCAAAGTAGTGTTGGTCCGTTGGCCATCCGCTGAAAAGCAGTTCCACGCAGAATACCGAGTGAAAATTCACATTCGCGTGTGTACTTTCCATCTCGTGGACGTTCGCAGTTTTTTACGCGCACTTGTACCGTACGCGGAACGCGGCTATCGTGTTATATTAGACTGAGAGATCGGGGTGGAATGGATATTCGTCTTCGAAAGTTATTTCCAGCATTTTTACGTCCTAGAAGCTGGTCGCGGTTGGAAGCTTTAGGGAGAATGAAAACTCTATCACTTAAATTGGATGCTACAAACTTACAAACTTTTGACTGTTTTACTCACTACGCTTTTTCTTCCGGCCTTTTTTTAGAGTTTAGAATAACGGTGTTCTAGTGGGAATAGACCCGTCTTCTGATCGTTAGGTTGTGGGCTCGAATCCGTCGAGCACCAATGGATTTTGCTCTTTTAAAAATGTATGTGCATAATGCTAGTGCTCTCAAGGAAAACTTCGTGAGGAAACCAGTTAGTATTCTAATAGCGACGATAAGCTTGCAACCTCTCACGTATGGAATACAAACTATTGCAAAATGTGGTTAAGTACCAAATGTAATATTTGGAAGTACTTCTGACTCCCTAAAAGATCCCTTAGACATAAAAGAATTTTGAGTTCCTACTTGGTACTAAGAGATCTGATCTGAGGGGATATCTACCGTGCCTGGGGATACAAGTCGTGAAGCTGTTTCTGTTTTTTCATTTTTCTCTCTCCTACGTCAGCGATTTCTTTTTCTGTCGGAGTACTCTAGAATTTGTTGCTATTACTAATTATAATAACCTACACAAGTTTGTGATAGCAATTTTTCAATGGCTCCTAGACTACAGTTCCTCATTACCCTCACCGTATACTATAACCAGCATTTTAAACTGTTAAATCAGCGATATAGAACCTAAATTTCTGTGGCATTTCGTTATTGATTTATTGAAATCTACTATTCATTCCTGCATTTCCAAATCAGTCGAATTCATTTACATCGCATAGCTATTGACATGAGATTGTAATATTATTCATGGATCCGCTTTCCATCTTCATTTAAATGAAATTACCTTTTTTTTTTATTCAGGAACTAAAGCAGCTGTTAAAATGTTTGTTACAATCAATCCATCACCCTGTCTTTGGCAAGGACCTAGTGCAAGAAGTTCTTGCACTGTAATATCCGTAATCTACACTAATATTATAAAGAGGAAACATTTGTATTTTTGTATGTAACGAATAGGCTCAAAAACTACTGGTCCGATTTCAAAAATTCTTTCACCATTAGAATGCTACATTATCCCTGAGTAACAAAGGCTATATTATATTTTCAAAAAAATCAGGGATCCTTACTAAAACTTCAATAATGTAACCCAAGGTGGAAAACAAAAACCTTACATCGCGTGCGCTGCGAAAACGATTGAAGATAGAACAAAATAATGTACTACGATTTTGTAGAACACGTCATCATCTACAAAAAATGTCGCGACAGCATATGTCTAACTATTATAGATAAGTCACAATAAGTGTTTTTTTATTATAAAAAATTAATTGAAATGCCGCCGCTAGAAAAGGGTCTTTATTTGTACCTTGGTATTAATCCTTATCCAAATAAATCATTTCATAATTAAGACGGTTTCAATACCTATAGATTACTTCTTAAATTTTTCAAATCGGACAGTCCATTCAAAAGATATGACATAATTAGAAATGTTAACGGGTCCACGGGTCACGCGCGGGGTGCGATTTCACTCACTCAAGGAGAAGCGCGTGCAAATGTATGAAATAAGTAGACGCGAGGCTCGAACCCACGGTCTAAGTTTATCCTAAAATGTTCAAAAAATTTATGACCACCCATGCGAAGCTGGGACAGGCCGCTAGTATCTCTATAATATGTGAAAGTTTTATATGTTTAAGTTGTTAGTTTCATGCGACCAAGCAGCGTTTTTTTTTTTTTTTATATCGACGTCTCGGAACGTCACTACTTTAAAATTATCTGTTGCTATAATTTTGCAACAACATTTAATAACTAGTTTTTAAACTCTCGCGATCATAACACATATTTAAAAGTATTACACGGGTATTTATCGCGTTTACCTTTATTATTTGTCTGCCCTGTCCTGTCTGTTGAGTCTGCCCGCGACCACGGCTATTGCAACATAGCCGAAACGTCGGGAAAATAATAAAGGTAAACGCGATAAATACCCGTGTAATACTTTTAAATATTTAATAACTAATTCATTCAATTTAATCATATTCATTTCCATTCATTCATTCTATTCAATCATTTAATTCACATTCAATAATCTTTTCATTAATACACTACCTAGTTATTTTAAAAAATAAAAGAACAAATTACAACTTTATTAATGACACAAGCTCAAATTAACAATTTCATGCCAAGCAGCGTTGCTGTGTTTCGATTTGGTCGCCGGTGAAATTACAGGGACAAGAGGCTTAGCATCTGTATGCCTGAAGTTGATGGACACAGGGTAGTGCATCGTAGGGCACGTTCTTATTGAGCGCGACTTACGATGCAATGCTTTATTATAGGTGATGGTTACCACTTAACATCTTAACTACCTATACAAAATACTTAGGACTAACTTGTTCTAGGTAAGTGCAGTTTTAGTAAGTATATTATGTAGTTATTAGTAGTCTTCTAGATTAGCTAAGAAGTGAGATTTTAGTTTAGGCTTATAGTTTTTAAAGATATGAAACCCTTTTTTTTCCGTGCATTATGTCTTAACTAACTATGTATTAGGTAGGCATAGTCTAGCTGATACGATAACAGTAGGCAAATTAGAATTTGTGCAACTGCCTCAGTATTGTTCTGTCGGCTATCTTGCGAAGAATCTACATTGATTGCTACAATTAACTCTTTACTCCATTACGCACCTCTAACACAGAATACCCATACAGTACACCTCCATTGTCTATACTACTTGAGAAATTCAGTCTTGTGAGGAAATGGATTTGATTTGTTATCATTGCCAAGAATACATTTGGATCTATATGATTTTTTATCGTAAAATAATATTTTATGTGTTGACGTTTTTATCATGCGTAATAGTTATAAAGTTACGCTTTCTTGAAAAATAAAAATCGGCTCGAAAATGACAAAAAATGACTGACATGACAAATATTGAAGTATTAGGTACACGGGTATTTATGGAGTTTACCGAAACGTCGGGAAAATAATATAGGTAAACGCGATAAATACCCGTGTACCTAATACTTCAATATGTGTTATGATCGCGAGAGTAAAAAAAATATCATTGTCAAATATCTACCACTGCTTGTTCGTATTAGATTTTCTTCTGAAATGTGATAAAAGTGTCGCTGTTTTATTGCAATAGCTCATATTTAACTGTCTATATGACAAAAGGACCTATGTTAAAAAAAACATTATCATAGCAAGCTGTGATAGATAGCGCTGTGTGAAATGTCTAAAAAATACAATTTTTATAGGGCAATCACCGATAGCGTCGGTAAAGTGAATGAATGAAAAGCACTTTATTGTAATTCACCATACAGTACATAATAAATACACACAGTTAAGCATACAAAGTAAAATGGTTGGAAACTAAACCCAAGATAAAGAACTGGTATTGTTGGTACTGTAGTGACAGAGCTGAAGGGATTACCGTGGCTGGGGATCAAAATGTTCCTGTTTTCAACCGACTTCAAAAAAGCATGAGGTTCTCAATTCGACTGTATGATTTATTGAAATTGATTTAGCGCTTTTTAAGAATAACTATACCCAGATTAAGGTGCCGATTCTGTTGTTGCATTATCCTAAACTAACTTAATCTGACAGCTCTAAAATTATAGCCGTCCTTGTTGTTTCGGTCTTTTAGAAAGGGACGTCAATATTTTTAGTGCTGTCAAATTAAGTTAGATTAGGAAAATTAAACAACAGAATTAACCCCAATGTTTTGGTTTGTAACCCTTCATGCTGTTTTATGTTCAGTGTATTTGAATGCCTTTTGTTTTTTTTGCAGAAAAGTATTTTTTCTATTAGTATTCTTTTCATCAGCATATTACACTCAAGGTGAAGGATAACATCGTGAGGAAACCGGCATGTCGTCGAACCTAAAAAGTTCTATAACATGTGTTAAGTGCTCGAAAGGAGCCTCTTGAGGCGCACTTTAAATCCTTTCACCACACTGTTTCGAAAGAAACTAGTGACACGACAAGAGAGAGATCAGTATGCTATATTATTGCTGGTGCCCGCGACTTCGTCTGCGCAGGATTAGTCACACAATATCTTTATAAATTGTAGCCTATGTGTTATTCTGATGTATAAGCTATATTATTGTAAAGTTTCATTAAAATCCATTCAGTAGTTTTCAAGTGAAAGAGTAACAAACGTCCATCCATCTATCCATACCTATACTTACAAACTTTCGCATTTATAATTTTGTAGGATACAATCAACCATTCCTCCCACAGCAACGCTCCCGGGAACGGAAGCGGCCCACCAGCTCGTAGTCTGCGTGAGGAACAAGTGTACTCCCGAAGAGGCCCTCAATGTGCTCCGCGACTTGCCGAACCCGCTACGCGAGGGCGAACAGCCGGCCGCCGCGCAAGCCGCGCCGCACAACCCGCTCAAGATAGACGTGTTTGTGCAGACCCTGCTTAATCTAGGCAGCAAGAGCATATCGCACAGTTTTGCTGCCATATCCAAGTTCCATTATGTTTTTAAGGTAGGTGTTATTTTTTTTTGAATACAACTAGCTGATGGAACAAGCAGATGGCCCCTATGATGTTAAGTGGTAACCATCATTAACAGCATTGTAAGTCACGCACGATAGGAACGTGCCCTACAATGCACTGCCCTGCGTCCATCAACTTGAGGCATACAAATGTTAAGCCTCATTGCCTATAATTTCATTCATGTAAATGATCTTACTTTGTTTTAAAAAAACAATAACATGCATTGATATTTCGCACGGGCCGTTCATTTTGCAGCTCCTCTCATTAGCCTAAAGAAGTCCACTGCTGGACATAGGCCTCTCCTATACATTTCCAGGAAGAACGATTCCGAGCCCTCTCCATCCACCGACTTCCCGCGATCCTGATAATGTCGTCAGTCCATCGGGAACCAAGCCGTAAGTTTGTTGCCTGTTCTTCTAGGCTTTGGTCGCGCGGAACTGGCACCTAGAGTCACCTAGCTTTAAGACGTTTCAAAGTGATCCTTCTGATTTTATTGAATAAATTTGACTTTGACTTTGGTTAGGACATAAACATCTAAATTGGCTAAATGAATACTTTTTAAACTAAATTTATGATTTCCAGATCCTGGCCGAGTCAGAAGAGGCTCAGATCTGCATCCTCCGCAACGTGTGGGAGCTCTGGCAGAGACATCCGCAGATGGTGTGCGTGCTTGTCGACAAGATGCTGAAGACACAGATAGTGGAATGCAGCGCGGTGGCCACTTGGCTGTTCTCCAAGGAAATGGCGCCGTTCTTCACGCACGGGTATCTGTGGGAGCTGCTGCATTTGACTGTGGATAAGATGAATAAGCACGTTTCGAAACTGAGTGAGTATTCTGTATAAAAAAATTGAGAGAACTACTATTAATTAACACTTTTTAGGGTTCCGTGCCCAAAGGGTAAAACGGGACCCTATTACTAAGACTCCGCTGTCCGTCCGTTCGTCTGACTGTCTGCCTGTCTGTCTGTCTGTCCGTCCGTCCGTCCGTCATTTTCAATAAGGTGTCTATAAGGTGGATTTAGACCAAAGTAGTACAGTGGAATCTCACTAATCCGGCACTATTAAAAACCAGAGGGTGCCGAATTATTGGAATGTTCGGATTACTGGATTGTATAGAAAAAATAATAATAAAAAAAATAAAGCATTTGATAATAATATACGATGTATTTGGCAGGAACCCAAAAACATCGTATGTTATTCTACACGTTTTTATAACAGTAACATAGGTAAAATAATGCCATCTCTATTTAAGACTTGTCAAAAACAAAGACAGGAATATTTTTATCTGACACTGCGTTACTCTAACTAAGGTGATATAACCGCCCTTAAATACATAACAATAAGAGTGGTTTTCCAGGCGCTGAATTGCAAGAGGCCAGAGAAGCGCTGGCGAGGGCAGACTCCAGCAGTTCCGACTCCGAGGACGAGACCAACAGCAAAAAGAAGAAAGATCAGGACAAACCTACTGAAGAGGTAATTCTCACACATTCTCATTTGACTGGCTTCGTCGCTTAGTAGGTAGCTTTGTCGTGTCTGCCTGTGTGTAGGTAGGTCCTTTAAATTTAAATTAAAAAAATTGGCTTATTGACCGAGCTTACTTATAGGTTTGACAAATTTATGATCGAATTATTATTTGAAATTTGTTTTTAATCATTGTATTGTATTTATCTACTGTGAATTGTTAGATATTATTATTGATTTTTATATGACGTATAATCTTTTATCTGATAGGAACTCAGACAAAATAAAAATTTTGTCTGAGGATAGGAATAAATTAACTTGAAGAACTTGATCGCCTTACGCGATGGGTTGTCAGTTCGATTTCTACAGAGGACAGACATTGAGATGAACGTAGATTTTCGTTCTGTGTATGGGTGATATAATGTTATGAGTGTTATGAATATGATTTATGTGTTATCCTGTTTGTGTGTTTTACTTATTTGTCAGATGTCACGATTCACGAATTGGCACCACACTGAAGCTTTAATATTGTATTATTATACACTAGCTGGTGCCCGCGACTACATCTGCGGAGGATTAGTATTTCGAGTAGCTTATATTAGCGTGGCGTAGTACATATGTGTAACTCTAGCGGTTTTGGCAGCGCACGCCAGAATAGCTCGCAGATGGTAGATTTTTTCCTACTTACTTGACACTTATCGTCATATTTTGGACAATTCACACAATATCTTTATAAATTGTAGCCTATGTGTTATTCTGATGTATTAGCTATATTATTGTAAAGTTTCATTAAATCCATTCAGTAGTTTTTACGTGAAAGAGTAACAAACATCCATCCATACTTACAAACTTTCGCGTTTATAATATTAGTAGGATTGCAACAAGGATCATACAAAAAAACGGTAGGAACTAAGCCGTAAGTTTGTTGCCTGTTCTTCTAGGCTTTGGTCGCGTGGAACTGGCACTACAGTCACCTAGCTTTAAGACGCTTCAAAGTGATCCTTCTGATTTTATTGAATATTTTTTATAATTTTTTATTGAAAGTGAACTTTTTGACTTCGACTTTGAATTTTTGGCTAAAAAAGAGCTAACAGCCAGAACTATGGATCTACCACGATTTTTACACTCGCTAGCGATTGCTTCTTGAAACTAGAGGCATAAATGAAACTTTTTAATATTTTCAGGCGGTAGAACGTATGGAGGAGCGGCTGGAGGCGGCACATATGGACCAGAAGCGTCTCTTCCTGATCGTGTTCCAACGCTTCATTATGATCCTGTCGGAACATCTAGTGCGATGTGACACCGATGCGAGAGAGGCTGAGACGCATTGGTACAACGCTACCGTGGGTCGACTGCGCCAAGTGTTTCTCTGCGTAAGTATTGTAACTACACTTAGAGCTGATTTCACCATGCTCTGTTAGTTACTATGCGTTTGACATGTAAGGTTAGATTTAACGACCTGTTAATCCTTGATTAGTAACTAACAGAGCATGGTGAAATCAGCTCTTAATCCATTGTTAATCTTACAGAACATGGTGAAATCAGCTCATATGTTGTTTTACCTAAAGGCCGGTTCATCACACAAATGTTTGTTCTCGGTGGGGATCGAACCCACGGCCTACGGCGCAGAAGGCAGAGCTACAAACCAACTGTGCTGTGAAGGCTGTCATTCTTTAGTTAACTAATTTTTTTTCTATTCCAGCACCATGAGCAAGTCCAGAAATACAGCAGTACATTAGAAACCCTGCTCTTCACGCAAGATCTGGACCCTCACATTCTGGACGTGTTCCACCAGTTTGTAGCGCTAACGGCCTAAGTCTCGACATTCACAGGTTTAGGGCGCTAGCTTAGTCCCGGAACCAAACCTGAGTTTGTCTATGGATTCCCGAACACGGACCACATGCTACTCTTGTAGTCGGCAACGACACTTTAAAGGCGGCTGTACACATGCCTGTAAAATGGAACAGTACCGGGCATGCTTATTAACGGCATGTAGAAGTAACTAGCGCAATGTGGATAGATTTGCAAGTTAAACAAGTTTGCAAGTTAGTTTCGTTTGTGTCCTTGCATGCCTGTATTTGTTGGTTTCGTTGCATGCCAGTAGCTGACAAAAAATAGAATGTTGGGCTAACTACTTGCGTGGTAGATACAGGCATGCCAGTTAGCGTATACACATAGAAGTAGGTGGCATGAGCAAGTAGCTTTTATGCAAGTGTGCCAGCTACAGTCATGTGTATTCCCGCCTTAGCTCTCAGTGTAGTATCGAGTGGCTGCCACAGGCTACAAATGAAATTAAATAGGCTCATGACTATAATCCACAAGCACGGTAGACATCTCCATGGCCAGCCTAGCCAAGTCTCACTTTCTTCTAAACGATTATATTTCTACAGTTGAAATATTATCAACAAGAGATAATCAAATAATAAACTATAATGATTGTAAAAAGTTAAACTTAACTTGGCTATACTAAATTTGACATGCGTTGATAAATCTCATGATATCGAAATAGATGTTATCTAGGACATTTTTGACAGATCTAGTGATAGTTTGATAGTAAAGTTCGAAAATGTCATTCGCTTGTTATTGAATAAAGGCGTAGATTTCTCGGTACTTACCTGCCTACTAAAGCCACTGCGAATTGAAGCCCGGTCTCCACTGCGAGTGGAGCGGAGCTATTAATGACTCCGTTTAAATCCCAAGAATAAAACTGCATACTTGTATTTCCACCAACAAATAGTCGAGCGGAAAGGACTGAGCGAGCAGAAAGTGTTAAATGAACTCGCTCACTTTTCTTTTTGCAGTGGAAATCAAAAGATAAAACTCTTTGTTGGTGGAAATGTAAACCTATTTCATTAAAAAGGAGTCCGTTCCGCTAACCATTTCTCGCTCATTACCCTTTCGCGGTGGAGACCGGACTTAATGCATGAAAAGTGTTGAAAGGTGGTTTCGCGCTGACAACTTATCTAAAGAGGTCACTAGTGGCCGTGACGTCAGCACTGAACTTTGTAAACTTTGACAGAATATGCCAAAGTTTTTAGGACGCATTCGGATTTTCATCGCCAAGAACATGTAAGGAACTTCTTCTTATGTTGGCGTAGCATTGTTTTTCCGATAGTTTTTATCATATACAACGTGTAACATAATACCCCTATAAGGCCAAAGACCAAGTGATCAGACCAAGCACTGGAATACTTTGACTTGTGCAAAGTTTGAATACCTACTACGTTTTTGAAATTCCCATACAAAAGTAAAATTAATATTGTCTCAGAACTTTGATACCACCCTGATAATGTGTACGTGACCTTGGTACATACGCTATTTGCGTTTACTAATTGGTAGTAGTTCTGGTACCTATTTTATCTACAGTACACAATTAAAGGTCAAAAAACAGCTGTAAATAGGACTGCGTCATGTTGTGAAAGTTACATTTTGGAGGAAAGATTAAGAGGCATTTCATTAATGAAAAACTTCGGAATTTCAAAAGCCTTAGAACAAAAGTGGTTCGTCATGGCTTATAGAATACCCTGCTTCCGGGGTTATAGGGGTATTATGTTACACGTTGTATAAATATTTTAAGAAAGTAGATTTTAATAAGTTACAATATATTAAGTTTGTCTCAGAGTTCAGACTCAGATGCGAATATTTATTGACTATTTCGCGAAGACTGGGCGCTTCTTACGGTAGCGTAGGTAAAGCGGGCGCATTATAAACAGAATTATCATGTAAATAAAAATAATGATATTCAGAAATAAGTTTTATTTTCTATACACCACTAATTTGTAATTACCAAAAAAAAAAAACCGTATGCTCAGTGTCATTTACTGATCACATTTATGTAGTTAAAACTCAAATATTTTTTTTAAAAAGAATATCCCAAGGAAAGGATGATAACTAGTTACCCATTATCCGTACGTACCTACTACAAAGTCTTCTACCCGAGTCTCATTCTCATCCATTCATAAATTTTTGTCTCGTTCGAAACGAAACAAAACGCGCCGCTCGCGCAATACTAACTATTATTTTATCTATGGCCGGCAAACTCGTGTCGAACGAAACCCATACATAGATACTCTAAATTAGATGCAGGTCAGTGACATCCGTAAAATAAAAATTGTACGCGGGTAGGTACTTAATTTATTGTGGTTTTCACGTTCACGATAGCTTGTCAGTACACTGCCAGGCCAGAGAATAACGCATACATGTTACGTACGTATTTTTAGTCTGGGGAAATGTGAGTGATTACCTACGGATGTACCGCGAATTGTACCCAAACAATCGGCAAACAAATTACTCCACGATGTCCAGCATATTATACCAACGCATATTGGACCATGGCTCTGTTTACGTGTCGTCGCATGCGCAAGGACGAGGAGGGCCTGCATACTCCCGAAACTTCTACGATGACGTCCTAAATAATTTTGAAGAAGATCCTCGGAGGAGCACGCTTGACGCGGCACGTCGCTTTAGCACAAGCCAGTCCTGCGCTTGGAAGACTGTGCGCTCAGCTGAGATACACTACAGGAAGACCCAGGAGCTACTAGCCATCGCCAGGCTGGAGGATATTCCGTTAGCAACCTGGCGGGAGCTATGGTTTCAGCAGGACGGTGCGCTACCGCACTACCATCGCGCAGTGCGAGAGTACCTATCTCAGGAGTTTAGCACCCGATGGATTGGTCGCGGTGGCCCAGTTGCCTGACCTGCGTGCTCGCCCGATCTGACACCCCCAATCTTTTTGTGGAGCGAAATAATAAAAGACTAGTGTATGTGAGTGCACAGGACCTAAAACAGCGCATTAGACCCTTTTGATAGTGCAAAGACTAAGTATTTCCCTGAAAACAATTAGTTAAAACGTGTGTGTGTTTGCATTGACAATGAAGGTGGACATTTTGAACAACTTTTAAAATACTTGTAGGTTAGTGGAAGTGTAAATACGTGCGTAGTTGTAAGTACATACTGTAAATAACTTTAATTGTTGTAAATAGCTTGACATCCTAAGCCCGTAAAATTATGAAGGAAAAATGGCAATTAATTACAAATAAAAGTATTAAAAAAATCCCAAAAATAATGCCTTTTTTATGATACTTACCTACCTACCTACCCATTGAATGATTTATCTAGTGAGCGAGAGAGAAGGAATACGATGAGTGCGACAAGATGATGTGACGTAGGTAGGTACTATACGACGAGACGGTAGATGGAAGGAGTCATAATGAATGGAGTGTTTACGATGTTGACTAGCAGTAGTATTCCGTAGTATTTTCTTGTAGTGTGTCCATAAAATTGTGCAGGATTTTGGTTGAAAACAAACCTCGATAACTCGGTAAAAGTTAAATATTAAAAAGTTTTGACAGTGCCAATAGCATTAGTAGCCTCTGCTGCAACTATCCTTAAATTTTTTCTGGTTAATACAAAATAGTGGTGTATAAATCCTCTAGATTTTTATATAAATCTTCTAGATAAATCCTCAGTCAGGTTATATACGTCAATTCAGAAACATTGCGTATATTTGTAGTAAATTCATTACTTATTACAAAAATCTGTTGAATCAGAGATGCGGGTTCGAGTCCAGCGCTGTTAAATTTGTTTTACACCGATTTCAAAAAAAAAGAAAGTTCTCAATTCGACTGTATGTGTTTTTTATGTTTGTTACGTGATTATGAACTGATTTTAATGATTCTTTTTTGTTTGGTATAAATATAAATTTCATGAAAATTGATTCAGTTTTTTTTAAAAAATCAATATACATAATTCTAAAAATATACAAATGACGCTTTGGAAGGTGGTTCAGCAAAAGTTTAGTACATTTATGTTTTTCAGTGTACTTGAAGTCGGTTTTTTTGCAAAATAGTTAACAATTTAACTGTCTATGTTGATCGCTTCAAATACTGCAATAGTTCTTCGACGTCTTTCTTAGAGCCTAGATAGCATGGCGCTCGTTCGTGGATGGACATGGGCACTATGTCCAGGATAGGAATAGTGCCGTTCGATGCTACTCCGCCCGCTTCGGTGACGATGAACGCCATTGGGTTGCATTCGTAGAGTAGACGGAGCTGAAAAAAAATATTTTTTTAATAGGTTTGTAACAGTTTTGTAATTGACTCACGACTTTGATTACCAGGCACAGAAGATGTACTTAAGATCTCTTAGTAGCACCATCTAAAGATTCTTTAAGAATAGTAGAGCAAATTAAGGAGTAGTAGAGCTCTTTGTGAAGGGCTCGTCCGGGGAAGTACTACCACCACGCCTTTTCTGCCGCCAAGCACCGTTGCTGTTTCAGTTTGAAGAGTGGTTGCCGGTGTAATTACAGGCACGTTAGGTTTAACATCTGTATGCCTCAAGTTGATGGACGCAAGGCAGTGCATCGTGGGGCACGTTCCTATAGTGCGTAACTTGCGAGGCAATGCTTTTTTAAAGGTGATGGTTACCACTTAACATTAGGTGGGCCATCTGCTTGTTCCAGTAGCTAGATGTTTAAAAATAATGTCGACATTGAGCCTCGGGATTTTTGTAATTCCCCTTTTTGCCCATAATAGGACTTCATGCTTTGTCTACTCCCAAATTAAATTATGTTAGCTCACGGTTGTAATCCCCGGGCGCGGTGGACATTCCCTCAGACCTTAATATCCTTTCGAAGATGTCTAAAGGGAGTAGTTTGTGGCATATCCTAATTAATTATTTTATGGTATTTTCTATTTTATTTTTGATTTTATTTGTATGTTATGTTATTACGATTTTTATTAGATTTTATGTTATTTATGAATTGATATGTTATTATTTGGATTGTTTAGTTTAATTAATGTCTGTTAATGAAAAAACGCCATCGTATTATGCTAGCCTGTAAAGATAGAGTAAGGATGATGATGATGATGATGATGATAAATAAATAAATTAAACCATGCTTATTAGGTAAAGTAAATACCTTTAGGTAGGTGGTAGGTAGCTCGAATATATTTTTGTGACATCATTATCAAACAGCGTTCTTGTTTATTACAAATACGAAAGATAACCCAGTAGGTAAAATAAGCTGTGGGGTCATGTTGATAAAATTATTTTCTTGTAGATTTTAACGCTGAAGTGTATTGGTGTGTGAAATGGTGGACATTTCACAGCGCCATCTACCTCCAAAGTTGAGCCATCTTAAGTAGTATTAAAAAACAAAGGTGAAATGCTATAGAAAGCTAAGCAAACTCACTTTTCCGTTCGGTGCAGATTTAGTAGCGGGGTACATGAAAATGCCTCCATATTTGATGGTCCTATGCACGTCGGCGACCATGGAGCCTACGTATCTCGCGCCATAGGCCTTCCCCGTCTTGGGCTGCTTCTTGTCGTCTATATAACTTTTTAGGCCCGCTTCCCATTCGGCGGCGTAACCTGAAACAAGGCATGTAATCGCTCAACACGTTCAAAAGAAGATAAATAACCGGCCAAGTGCGAGTCGGACTCGCGCACGAAGGGTTCCGTACCATTATCTATAAAAACGGCAAAAAAAAACATGTCAGTTGTATGGGAGCCCCTCTTAAATGTTTATTTTATTTTAATTTAATTATTTATTTACGAAGTGAATATATAAGTAGGTTACTAAAAGTTCTGTGAATATTTCAAGCGTCTATCTACCTGTTACCGTTATCAATATCCAGCAAAAAAATCACGTTTGTTGTATTGTATGGGAGCTCCCATAAATATTTATTTTATTCTCTTTTTTAATATTTGTTGTTATAGCGGCATCAAAAATACATCAATGGCTTTTTTATTTTAGTCCGTAGTGTAGTGAGAGTTATTTTATTGATTTATGAATGAATAGTTTTCGATTTTATGTGATTCATTGAACTCATAATAGGTTATTTTAGGTAGTTTTTTTACCCCAAGTCTTGACTTTTGTTTTTCGTAACGACAGACCTTCCTTCTTGGAAATATCATATTAGCCTTTCTTGTATGGAGTATGGAGAGAGGACTCGTGAGTTCTTAGCATCTCAGCAGAGGTAAAATCGAGTTTAACTGACCTTCATTAATCGAATAGATATTTCCCTTCTCGGGTATCTTCATGTTAGGGTCGGTAAGTATGAACTCCCCTATAGAGGGGTCGTACATGAACCCATTGACACCCTTCCCCTTGCCGAGAGCCAGCACCATCATGGTAGCGGAGCCGTAGAGGGCATACCCAGCTGCGACCAGCTCACTACCGGGTTGAAGAGCATCGGATTCTAATGGCTCGCCTTTGGATTTTTTTCTGAAAATGACAACAGAAAAATACTTATTGCAATCGAGTTTTTGATTCAGTTGAAAATATTAGTTGTCAAGTGATCATCTATCTTTGTTCATCCCATGTAGCCTAGCTACGAGTAAAAGAAAAGAAGATGTAACTTCACCTTAGATCAAGAATACAATAGATAGAGCATCAAATAATAATACCAAGAGTAAGAGAGACGCAATAATACAAATTATACCTATGAGTGAGAGAAATATAAAATAAATGTTTTGTCCCTTTCTGCGTATACGTTTTTGATTGTTTAGCACCAAGTTTGGTGCTAAACAAACCGCTTGGTGCTTGTGAGTTTACAGGTGTTTAGTGCCAAAGTTCTTTGAAAATAGTGTGTGCCTAGGTCCCAGTATACGTAGAGTTAAGTTTATAATGTGGTGCATTGTAGTATTTTAGGCTGTGATAATGATACAGCTCGGAAAACTGAAAATTAAGCTTCCTTCGGTAAGTAGCACTTTTATGTTCTATTTGTCAATTAAACTATAAAACGGAGAATGCACAGTGTCCACAATTAATCATTTAACGGTTGTGTTTACTTTCTATCGCATATCATAGTAGATTTCTAGAATTTAATTATTTTGTAAAATTGAGTATAGGTTACTATAAACCACACAAATGACATGGCTATTCAAACCGATACAGTTCTATAGAAACATAATTTGGCTGGGTTATACGATCTTTCGGGCTGCCAACAAAAACAAAATCTATTTGCCAAAAATGTTGGGAAACGAACAACTTTAGGGTGGATTCGACTCTGATATGTTAGGATAAGTTCAAATACACACAATAATCTAGAAAATAAATGACAATGTCGCAACTTATTATTACCTTATTCAAAGAAATAAGGTTTGTTTGACTTAAGTACATAATGAAAAAACATATAATATAGGTATAGGTAGTAGGTACATATATTTTAATTTCATTTAATTTATTTTTTTAGCTTTGCGTTACATTTTAATAATTTAAGTCTCCTCACGATTTTCATATGAGAAGTTGGTAGTTATTTTATGTCTGAGACCACCATCGCGTAGTATGATTAAATACCTACATATGCCTAATAATAACATGTTTGTTTTACAGATTTCCCAAAGATGCAACTACTTTGGGCTGGTGGGTTAACGCTACGGGTTACCAAGCTCCAGGTCACCAAGCTCCAAAATCAAAATCAAAACGGTCTTTATTCAGTACAATCACAAGGATCTCTTTGAAACGTCTTAAATTGGTACTAGGTGAATGTACCGCCAGTTCCTCGCGCGCGACCAAAGCCTAGAAGAACAGGCAAGAAACTTACGGACTAAAAAACTTTTGGGCTATTTCAACATAAACGGTATCTCCGCTTTTTTTTCTGGATATAAAAAGTATGTTCAAAAATCTTGCTTTAAAAAGTGAGAATTAAGAAAATATTCTCATCTGAAATTGTTATGTACAAACTATTAAATATTTATCGTCTAATAAATAAATACGTACTTACACGTGATATATTTTAATGTATTTATGACATATTCATAGTGATGTTCTGAGGATAGCTGTATTCATAATGCCATCACTTCGCGCTTCAGGGCAAAGTGGTGGCATTGCTCAGGCTTATGGTCAGCTCTAGCATAAGCTGGCTTCCTCCTGTTAAGATGTATTGTTTATACCTACTTAATTTAAAATTGAAGCACGCGTTATAAATTAACCTTTTGAATTACGGTTTCTGATGAGTAGGGATGTAGAATAAATAAATCAATGATAAATAAATAAATTGTTTTTTATTCATAAAAATTTTACCTAGCTGGTGCAGTAACATAGTTAAACTATTGGTAGGTGGTAGAATGTGAAGAATAGCACCACTAGCTCTGTCCCCCTCACTAGGAAAATCCAGGACTCTAGCTCGCGGGGCCTAGGGTTCTGATGTCAATGTCTAAAATGCCAGCTTAGTGCCAGTTCGCCCTGTTTTTTTTATTTTATTTTTTATAAATATTGGTGGACGCTCCACACAGCACTATATAGCCCCAAAATAAGCCAAATCACAACCACCCAGTCAGAGAACAAACGTCTAGTATCACATCATACAAATGTTTGTTCTCGGTAGGATTGAACCCACGGCCTACGGCGCAGAAGGCTACCAACTGAGCTGTGTAGGCTTTTTTCTAGCTCATTCCTTAGAAGATATTAAAATGGCGTAACCTAGAGGAGGGTACAAACTATTAAACTGCAGAAACTAGCTTTAATTAAACATAATTAAACAAACAACTGGAGCCGCGGCGACATCATAGCTTATGCTTGGTTGGGTGAAAATAGTAAGATGTGGCAACCCATAAATTGTATGTACTTGTTGTCCGTCTTGCTCGGGTATACGCTCGTAGGCAATCTATAGTATTATAAATCTATGAACTTCACTCACTCCATCTCACTCACTCACTGTCTGCGTAAATCGTGGCCGTCAGTTGATGCAATGTTTTGATCTTGTTTTGACGTTCTAGAAAAAGTCGGTAGCAACATTGCCGTGAAGCGGAAGAAATTGTGAAAATTCTAAAGAATTATTATTGTCTAGGCAAAATATATTTGAAAAGGTGAAAGTATGTCTTGTGAAGCTGTGTTTTGTGTATCAAAAACAACAAAAGGAGGAGTTAAAGACCCGGAATTGTCATTTGATACGTAATATTCTTTTTCTATTTTCATGCTAAAAAAATACGTTTTTTCTCCCATAAAGACTGTAGGAATTACATTTTATTAGTACTAGTCATATTTTCCTATGTGAAAATGATGTAAACCCATTAATTATTGCAAAATAAAATGCATTGTTTTAGTCTTCTGTTCTAGAGATGTACTTCCACCGACCAATTTAGCTTTATCGATAATATTTAAGTTTCCGTTTTTGATATGAAATATCTAATGCAGTGGGTCAGACCGGCTGTTCTGTTGTAGTTTCAATTTTTCACACCTTATAGGCATCTCGCGAGGGATCAATTTTTGTTAAATTTTACATTATTTTTTTAGGTTCTTAAATGCCCAGAATGAAGACGGGAGTGGATAAAAGCTGTTAGTCGTGAAAACTGATAGCCTACAAAATGTTCATAAGCATGGACGAAATGGCCATAAGAAATTGTATCGAGTGGGATGGACATCGCTCTCACGGTTAGGGCAATGTGAGAAACATTATTGACGATGATAGTGTTCCAGTGTCTATAATGGTTTTGGGCTTTCGCAATAAAAGTCAGCAACCAGTTAAAATTAAAAAGTTGGATTCCAATTAAAACGCCTTTTTCATACATTTCTTTTTCTATCGATAGGTTAGTCAATGTTGTCCCTTCTCTAGTCACTCACGCGAATACATACAAACTAACAAAAAACGGACACGCCGAAAAACCGTAACACTACGTCTATGAGTTGTCACATCACTATTTTGTACAGATTTACTGAATTATTTTATATGGCAACACAACTTGCTCCAATCATGGAGTGAGTTGGGGGTTTGGACGATATGATTTTCCTCCATGGTTGGGGGCATTGAGGATCTTTATATTTTCGAGGATGGTAGGTACTCACTCAAAAGCATAGAAAATTATATAAACCGTCGTCAAAACTGATGAACCACTTTGAACATTATCTTCCTAGCTGGAGGAAAAAGTTGGATACAATAATGATTTTCTAAAATAAGTTTGATAGCTGTTAGTTACCTGAAAATAGCAAATATTGAGCCAACTGAAACGAGGCAGTCTATGTTGGATGATCCATCGAGAGGGTCGAAGCATACGACGTATTTACCACGCCTTTCTGTTTCCACCTGAGCAAAATAAATTAATTGGTAAAATATGATGCAATAAACTTTATCATTGACTGGTAGGTAGGTTCTTTCTGGACTTCGGCATTGGTTCACGTTCACTGTTTAGACTTCGGTTTCCGACGTCGTTTTTACATCGCTAATCAATTATTTGAATTATTGATCGAGTGAGCGAAGCGAACAAAGATCTTTGTTTCAACTTGGGCGATTTGGCATTTTATGTATGTATGTATGTATGTATGTATGTATGTATGTATGTATGTATGTATGTATGTATGTATGTATGTTTGTCTGGCGATAACTTTAGAACCGTTGATCCGATCTGCATGAAATTTGATATGTCGATAGCTTGTACTTGAGAAATTTACTGGTAAGTATATGAGAAAAATCGGATGAAGGGTTTTTGAGATATAAGGTTTTTTAAGGGCGCAAAAATAAAAATAGTTACATAAAAAAATCAAGTTACATGTCATATGAAAGGGCTTTGTTTGGACATTCCAAAGCAATTTTTTCTTTTTTTTTGGGACGCTCGGTTTTTGAGATAAAACAAAACAAGTTAAATTAAGATAACCAGCGATCCTAGAGCTCCCATCTCTAAGAGTTTCGTTGACATCAAGGTTTTTCTACTGGTCGGCCAGTTACTTTGCTTTTTCTTATTTTTTTTTCTTGAAATATATTAAGGAGGTACTCAGTTCTCATAAAATGGTGATGACGACCAGGTCTGATGATGGAGCCAAGGTCTGTTCAACGGAACTCTTCAATAAATAGGCCAATAGAGTTGAAACTTGGTTACCATACCAAGTTAGTAGGCAGTAGTCAGAAAAAAGTCCAAACATAATGTTTGGACTTGCCTCTGACTCTTACCTACTCAAAGTTTTGATGCGTTCGTCGGGTCGCATCACGAGATCTCAGTTCGGGGCGAACTACTAGTATTATGGAAGTATGTACCAGGTAAATGTAAGTTCTGGGCCTAATATAAAGTTTCGCACCTCGTGTTTATTTTGTATGCAAGCGGATCTTGGGTTGCTATCATAATTATGTTGATCTCTCTGACCTCAACAACTGACAACTTAGGGCTGTACATACAGGGCGAGCAATTATATACCTACGTAAGTTGGACGTAGTTACGCTGAAAGGACTCAATTCACAAAATGTCACTATGGAGATATGACATTTTAAAATTTAGACGATGATTCAACAATGTTATTGCATTCGGAAAATTTTCAAATTATTGTGTCAGATGACCAAAAATACTATTTTTAAATGCTTGATTTTATACCTGGTAATAAAATATCTGAATGCAAAATTTTCCATATACAATAACATTGTTGAATCATGTCTAAACTTTAAAATGCCTTAACTCCATAGTGACATTTTGTGGATTGAGTCCTTTCAGTGTAACTACGTCCAACTTACGTAGGTATATAATTGCTCGCCCTGTTTTTTGTTTTTTAGTTTTTTATTCAGCGCTATTAGATAGTGCGTTAGTCATTGTAGATTATAGCTTGATTCAAGATATGGCAAGTTGTTATCTTTTACATAATAAAATCAAAACAGGTTGTTATTTGTAGTTGATAGGGTTACCTATATTGATTTTTATTTATAGGTTTTATTGCACTGGTTTGTATCTACAAAGGTTAAACTTGCCTGAATAGCAGTAGGATTCTCTTCAGACACGAGAAGTGCGGAAGTGAAAGAAGACTTGAGCATGTTGATAAACAGATCATTCGAGAGAACGTCCAGTTTTTTAACCTGCTCGCCTTGGACGTTCGTGTCACCAGAGATTCCATGTCTGAAAAGCAAAACTAGAATAAAAAAACAGAATAAGTAATCAGTCAGATAGTTTATTGAAAGAAACCGGTGAGGCGTTAGGACATTTAAATATTTTAATAATACTATAGTTAGCTGTTACTAAATTAATTTAATGTAGATAAATACTATAGGCATATAATATTAGGTACCTCCCATTAAACAACAAACATCAAAGGTCAAACAGATAGATCGGAATTTATAAAAAACTGGATCAGATTTGGTTAAGAGAAAAGTAAACATTCGTTATGTACCTATACCTAATACGTACCTACTTAGCTATAGCCACCCACCCTAGCTTTCTTTTTTAGCACACCCTGACTTTCTTTCTAGTCAAAACAGTAATAAGTAGAGAGGTAGGTAAAGAACTGTTGTTCAATTCAACGATATTTAGTTAATGTTACTAATGAAGTTGAAGAAGATTGAGTGAAGTTAATAAACAAAAAAAAACTCAAGTAGAGAAAAGCGGGACTCACAACTTAGCGATACCGGCTTTCCTGACTGCCGACTGAATAGCCTTGACTGCGGTTTGTATGGAGTTCAGCAGCTGGGTCAAGTCACCGGTTGCAGTTGGCGCTGTTCTTTGCTGGCCGAGGACCCAGCGGGTCAGCGTCATAGCGTTCACATCGAACGCCGGCCCTTGCTGAGACATTTTTCACTGTTAGTCTATAGCGTAACGAATGAGTCTCGCTAGCTCAGCTGTCGGCTTGATACTGGTTTGAGGTTTCAGTTCACTTGGAGGCGCGGCGCGGCCCGAAGGTCATTCACGTTTAGTTTATCATTGTTTACTGTAGTTGTAGTTAGGTGGTGTGTGTGATGATGATGAGAGTTATTGAAATTGTAATACCTATTCGATTCGAATATTGACGCTAACAGGTTGATATTTAGCTTGACGATAACTTGAAATGTTTACTTCTTGATATCTCTAGGTACCTATACATATACTAGTAAACATATTAAATTTAAGTAGATACCTACGTACTTTTCAACAAGTACCTACCTACCTATAACTTGGCGGGCCTGAAGTTGGCCGTTTGTAATTACCTACCTAGTTGGTCTGCTCAAAATAATGCGATATTAATCTGAGTATTCCGCTATGATCTAGTTAATTGGTTTTTTTACGCACAAACTTGTTTCACCATACACGCGTGTAATGGCCCAAAATAACTCGCAATTGGTCTTCAGAGCTCAAAATAGGATCCGATTTATTTTTAATTTTAGAAATATATTTATTTATTAATTTTTATATTTTACTAAGGGAAAAAAATATTAAATTAAATGCATTCCTCCTTCCCTAAGCTACCCTTACATTCCCATAGGATTCATGAAGTTGTCCTTGTTAAAACCTCATAGATGTAAGTATACAATTACCATAACTTTTCCGGTATACCCAAATTTTTTTGGTGTACCTACCCACGAATACTATGTACAAAGTATTTTCTTTCTACTTATTAACACCACCTTCACATTGGTCCATGAACATGAGAACACACAGCTCATGGGCCATTTTATACAGTCTGTTGATTTACATCAACAGACAGACTGAAATAAAGTTGGTAAACCCAAAAAACATTTTTATTATTCGAATTTCCCGCTCAGATAGTTGTTGCAACTGTGTTGTGCCGTTGTGCCAAGTTCGTTATGATTGATTCGGATGGAATCGATTCGACGATTTTACGGAAACGATTATACCCATGCATTGATCGAATGATTCGCACGATTTTCAATCAAACCATAGCCAAGATAAGATACACTACACTATACCACCGCCGGCCGGGCCGCCCCGCCCGCCGCGCGCCGCTCCGCTCCGCAGCCATTTTGTTTTATGATGATGTAAATAAATAACGTAAACATGGCACCGAAGTTGAAATTTGCCGAAGGTATTTAGTGTTTTTATCTAATTCAAACGTAAAATAAATCTAGTTTTGTGTGACTAACAACTGAACTCGTGATGTATTTGCAATAATGCATTTATTTTGTATTTTCAGGAGAAAAAGTGTTATGTTTCCATGGGCCGCTAATTTACGAGGCAAAATGCCTCAAAAGTTCTGTTACAAAAGATAAACACGTCCGCTATCTGATACACTACGCAGGATGGAACAAAAAGTAGGTGCTATGAATCTTTAACCTGTTAGATACGTATGCAAAAATAAATAGGCAAACTTAATTTTTGTTGTAACTATTTCCAGTTGGGACGAATGGGTCCCAGAAAGCCGTGTTTTGAAGTATAATGAAGCCAACGTTCAGAGGCAGAAAGAGGTGCAGAGAGCCCACACTGCGCAGCCTGCTAAAACCAAGAAAAGTAAGATCCATTGAGACTGCAATCTATTTTTCATTGTATGGGTTCTAAGTTGATATACTGTCCCAGTCAATAGAGTTTATTATTATTATTCAGAGCCCGTAGTGTCCCACTGCAGGCAAAGGCCTCCCTTCCTTCTCTCCCATCTGTTCTGCTTTGGGCTATTGTAGACCACTCCATAAGCTAGGTATCCATTTCGTCCCTCTATCTTCGCGTCTGCTGCAAGGTCGTTTTCTGTCTTTAGGCTTCCAATCTGTGGTGGCTTTTTCAAGAGTTTCATTCAATTAAATAACAATTAAGGGTCTCAGATTCTTTATGGCTATATCTATGCTTGATGTTAATAGCATAAATCATTGAGTTTATCTAATGTTGGTTGCATCATAATTATAGCCAAATATCCATAATACACAATGGATATTTTGCAATGGTGGACTAATATAACTTATTTCTATAGACACCACTTCTAGAATAACTCTTACTTTATTACACTACCTCGGTACAAAAAACTTGCTATGAAATGCTAAGACCTATGAGATTGTAACATAAAGTGCAAAAAATCATTCAAAGTTTTTTAAACTTTTCTCAGCTCCTGCAAAAGGTCGTAAGTCCGAGGCAGCTGCGGCTACTACTCCAGCCACCACTCCAGCACGAGAGGAGTCGAGGGCGTCCACACCAGCTGGTAAACTTAAATGCTTACTCATTGGTTTGGAGTCAAACTTTAACTCAGATAACATAGATCATTTCAGATTAAGTAGTCATCTATAAAAACTTGTGGCCACCATAGGTCCATCATAGTGACCTATGGTGGCCACCAAAACACAGTGACATTTTTATAGAAAATATAAATTAATAGATCAATATCTCACAAAAGAAGAAGCTTTGTGCAAAACATTTTTAATGTATAAAAATACACAACTATCCAACTTTAATAAATCTAAATTCATTTATTAACTAAATAAAAAAGAATACAATGCCTACAAGAGTTACTTATGGTCCCGCACTAGGGCAAGCCTGTTTATTTAATTAGGTAATTATGTGAGTAATGAGATGGCAGATGAAAGAGGAGAATTTGAAGAAAAGAAACTATAGTGTCAACCCCACCTAGCGGGATATTGAGAGCACTGGTGGTCTAGCGGTAGCGGCCCCGCCTTCCGATCCTAAGGCCGTGGGTTCGAAACCAGTCAGGTACCAATGAGTTTTTCTGTTCAAAAATTTATGTGCACAGTGCCAGTACTCTCAAACGGTGAAGAAAAACATCGTGAGGAAACCGGCATGTTGTAGAACCTCAAAAGTTTTATAACATGTGTCAAGTGCTCGAAAGGAGCCTCTTGAGGCGTACTTAAAATCCTTTCACTACACTGTTTCGAAAGAAACTAGTGACACGACAAGAAGAAGAAGCGGGATATAAAGATGATAAACTATTTTGACTATTTATTAATGACTGGTAAATGATGCTTTATGAATATGATATAATAATAATAATGCTTTTTATTTCCACATCACATTACACATACATTTTTTTAAATATGTTTGTTAGTAGGTATTTGTTGCTTATCCTAAGTGTTAGTGAGGGATGTGGATCACTTGAGGGTAAAAGCCTCCTCCAGGTTGCTCCATGTGTCTCTGTTATTTGCAGTGGTTGTCCACCTGCATGAATATGATAAACAAAATATACAATATTTTACTTTTTCAGGCAAGGAACCAGAAGCTACTACACCTGCTCCTGCCAAAGCTACCAAAACTCAGAGCAAAGATGCACCTACTGATTCTGGCTCTGACCAACCCAAGTATGTTAATTTTTCTATAAAGCTCAGAACTAGATCACACATTTTGTGCTAGCACTGCTAACTTCAACTGGCTATACATAACATATTATCATAATTCAGCAAAATAGAATTTAAAAGAGCTACAAACTGCTCAAAAAAAAATAATTACTGTTTTATTTCACTACAACTTTCGAAATGCACATAAAAACTTTACAAGGAAACTCAACGAATTAATTTAAAATCAAATTTAGGTACATTTATGCTGCATAATAAGTAAAATAATTGTAAAGGACACAGTACACACTGATTTAGGCCTGATTTCACCATGCTCTAATCAAGGGTTAGTTACTAATCAAGGATTAAAAGACCGTTAAATCTAACCTTAGCTGTCAAACGCGTACATTTTGACATTTTTAACGGCCCTTTAATCCTTTGTTAATCTAACAGAGCATGGTGAAACCGGCCCTTAACATTTAAACTAAAAAACCAAACTAAGTAAAAGCAGTATGAATTATTGTTTTACATACTTGTTTTGTTAAATAATACTAATAGAACACATTTATTAATGATCGATTCATAAAATATTATGTTGCCTATTTATTTAACAATTGAGTTTGTTAGTTTGTCCTTACAAAGTTTGTAATGAAGAGTTTTCATTGAATTAATAACTATTAAAAGTGACTTGTTTTATCTAATAATAAGTAAATATAATTTTGAAGTATTTGTTTGTATACCTACTGTTGGTGGATTGGTGGTGATGGATCTTATAAAATCTTGAATGACGCCACTTTATTTAAATGTTTGATTGCACATTTAAATGCACTGCTTATTGTGATAGCAAAGTGAATGAGGACTTAAAATAAGCATGGCATGTATTGTAAGTATTTAATGTAAACTGGATTTTGCACATAATTCAATACCTACCAGGCTAAAATGTATGAAAAAGCTGTTTTTTTTTTCGCGTTCACAGTGTTGGTTCCTTAGAAAAAGTTGTTCATATTAATGGGTACTTTAGCCCCCTGAAGTTTATATACACAACTTATGGAACACCTTGTATGCATTATTGATACAACAATAAAATATTTCATGGGATTTTAAAACTCTTTACCGTTCTTTTCATTATAATTATGTGATTATAATTCATTATTAATTTATAAAATGCTTTCTACATAATTACGTGCTATTTTTATAGTACATAGAATTTATGGAGTCTGGCATGCCTCTATAATAACAACAAAAGTTAAGTATTTGATATAAAGTTTAAGATTATTGAACGCTAATGGACGATTTTCTTTGTATTACAGAAAGAAACGCGGCCGCCTCGACCAGTCCATAGAATCCGAAGAGCAATACCTAGCAAAGGTCGAAGTCAAAATCAAAATCCCGGAGGAGCTCAAAGTGTGGCTTGTCGATGACTGGGACGTAATCACTCGACAACAGAAACTAGCCTTACTACCCGCCAAACTAACAGTCGCTCAAATCGTGGACAACTATCTTGCTTTCAAAAAGTCCAGCAAAACTCATAACGCGGCTAAGGAGTCCGTTCTCGTCGACATAACAGAAGGCATAAAGGAGTATTTCAATGTAACATTGGGATCACAGCTGTTGTATAAGTTTGAAAGGCCACAGTACAGCGAGATTCTGCAAGAGTACCCCGACACGGCGATGTCCAAAATATACGGGTCCATACATCTGTTGCGCTTGTTTCCTAAAATGGGCCCGATGCTGGCTTACACGGCCCTCGACGAGAAATCATTGCAACTCGTTTTGACGCACATACAAGACTTTTTGAAGTACATGGTCACGAATAGATCTACCTTATTTAATTTACAAGATTATGGAAATGCGACGCCTGAATATCACAGAAAAGTGCAGTAGTTATATAAATTTGTTATAGTTATAAGCATATTTTAGATGAAATAAAATGTTTACTGTATGATCTTAGTCGCTTGGTGTTATTTTTGACTTGGATACCGCCACGCGTGTTTATGTATTCGCTTGTTATAAATACGTTTGGCTACAGCATTCATTGTATATTTTTAAATAACCCGGTTTTTACTAGACTGTAAATTGAACTAACCTGGGTCCGTATTTAAAAACTGATTGAAATATGATGTTGAGGACTTCAACAATGGCTTGACGGGTGATATGAGAGTTGCGAGTTCGATTCCCGTGGCGACAGTGGCGCCAGTAGCCTATTCATGCCGCCCCTACTGACCTCTACAATTTGATACCCTAGTTTAGAATCATATTACTCAAAAAAAAAAAAAAAAAAACAATGATATTGCAACATTATGTGCACTATCGTCCTCATTACATCAACTTTTTCCCGTTATTAGTATGATAGTGTTGTGAACTAGAGGATCGATATGTCAGTTCTTTTTCCAAGGGTTTTTCTTAGCTTAGTAATATACCCAAAAACAAGAAATACAGAAAAGAAGTCTAATATGCCCCCTGAAAATCTACCGCCCTAGGCTCCAGCCTACTCAGCCTGCTAGTAAATCCGACACTGCGTGGCGATATTAAAGTTTACATGACCTGCAAATATTTAGCCGTGAAAAAGAAACAAGCAGACTGATGAATCACCCGTATTATGATTTTTATAATGTAAAATAAAACAAAATACGATAATTAAAACCATCTTAAAATAATTAGGTAAACCGTGATGGCAAGAGACTAGTTTTTATGATTGTTTAAAAAAAACTTCTAATATGTAGATAGATAGTAACAAGCTATCTCTTTGCCAAATTGAATCTGAATTGATTTAGTGGTTGTGTCAATCGTGTTGACCAAGCAGATGGCCCACCTGATGTTACGTGCGTCACCTATAACAAAGCATTGCCTCGCAAATCACGCACGATGAAAACGTGCCCAACGATGAACTTCCCCGCGTCCATCAACTTGAGGCATACAGAAGCCTCATGTGCCTGTAATATCACCCTTCAAACCAGCACTTCTTATACTCTGCCCATATTCGCACCTTGTTGATTTACAATCTGTCTAGATTCTATCGTGTGAATAAAAGTGCGAGGTCCGATGCCTTGGGCGTCCCTTGAAAGGTTTGTTTTAATTACAAATTACGGCAAAGTAAGCACTTGACACCGTGACACGGTTATGACAGTGACTCACCGGCGAATGCGGGAAAAAACTTGACTGCCCCATACTGTTCAAGTTGTGTGACCCTGATGTATGATACCTCTGCCATAAACCGCGTACGTTCTCTAGTCTACTTTAAGTTTGCTTTTCTGGATGGTAAACAAACAAAAACTCATTTATTTTCTTAGTGCATAAAGGATCCATAAAGTATTACCTAGTGCAGGGGTGGCGAACCTTATTGAATCTACGTGCCATGTTTTCGAAGAAAATATATGAGGCCATAGACGTGCCCTCAAATAATTTTAACCAAAATGTAATAATAATATCTATTACTAGCGGCCTGTCCCAGCTTCGCATGGGTGGACATAAATTTTTTCAACGTTTTAGGATAAACTTAGACCGTGGTGGGTTCGAGTCACTTCTAACTCGCGCCTTGCCCGGGCCCGCGCTGGGTGAGAACGCGCCTCGTGATCTTATATTTTTAAAATCTTTTGAATGGAATGTCCGATTTGAAAAATTCTAGAAGTAATGTATAGGTATTGAACCAGTCTTATTTATGAAAAGATTTATTTGGATAAGGATTAATACCAAGGTACAAATAAAGACCCTTTTCTATCGGCGGCATTTCAATTAAATTTTTATAATAAAAGAACACTTATTGTGACATAACTATAATAGCTAGACATATGCTGTCGCGACATTTTTTGTAGATAATGACGTGTTCTGTAAAGTCGTAGTACATTATTTTGTTCTATCATCAATAGTTTTCGCAGCGCACGCGATGTAAGGATTATTTTTTCCACCTTGGGTTACATTATTAGAGTTTTAGTAAGGATCCCTGATTTTTTTGAAAATATAATATAGCCTATGTTACTCAGGGATAATGTAGCATTATAATGGTGAAAGAATTTTTGAAATCGGACCAGTAGTTTTTGAGCCTATTCGTTACATACAAAACAACAAAACAACAAAACAACAAAACAACAAAAATACAAAGTTTTCCTCTTTATAATATTAGTGTAGATAATAACAGTTTCAACGAAAATTCCAACCGGTGGTGTTCCAAGAGCCGCAGCAGCCGCAGGGCGATTTAGGCAAGTAGTTTCTGATCGGATTGGGCAGGGGCAAGCTAAGTAGCGGATAGATTGAACTAAAATAGCAAACCGTTTTGATCCGTGGCGTGCCCAAAATATTATGTCACGTGCCATTGGTTCGCCATCCCTGACCTAGTAGGTACATTTTTGGGGTTATGAAAACCAGTTTTATTGTGTGAGACTGAGAGCATTGGTGGTCTAGTGGTAGCGGCCCCGCCTTCCGATCCTAAGGTCGTGGGTAAAAAAAATTATGTGCACAATGCCAGTACTCTTAAACTGTGAAGGAAAACGTCGTGAGGAAACCGGCATGTCGTAGAACCTAAAAAGTTCTATAACATGTGTCAGACAAGTGCTCGAATGGAGCCTCTTGAGGAGCACTTAAAATCCTTTCACCACACTGTTTTGAAAGATACTAGTGACACGAAAAGAAGAATTGTGTGAGACTGGTGTTCGAGATAGGTTAGAAACCTGTATTTACTGTAAATAATAACATCCATCACAGCTCAGTTGGTAGCAGCTGCCTTCTGCGCTGTAGGCCGTGGGTTCGATCCCCACCGAAAGCAGCACTTGTGTAATGAACATAGGTGTTTGTTCTCTTTCTGGGTTTTATTGTATAATTATGTATATAAAAAAATGTATATAAGTATTATATCTGAGGGGATATCTACCATACCTAGGGATAAAAAGTCGTCAAGCTGATTCTGTTTGTTTATTATTGTATCAGCTAAATAGATCCCATGTTCACCAATATTTATTTTATCATTTAATGATATAAATAAAACTTTTCTTCCATAATTATAATCTAACCCCCTGCATCTTTAAGGGGATGATTTTCACACATCTCTGCATAGTTCCAGCAAGGTAGAAACTATATAAAGAGACTAGATACGGGAAGCAGGTTTGGGCTAAGATAATTACCTATTTTGATAGGCTGTAAGTCAAGGTCTTTGCAAACCATGGACTTTTATAAATGTAGGTCTTTGACCCGTCTTCTTACAGCCTAAGAGTAGAAGAGCTCTTTGTGAAGAGCTCGTCCGGGGAAGTACTATCACCACGCCATTTTCTGCCGTCAAGCAGCGTTGCTGTGTTTCGGTTTGAAGAGTGGGTTACCGGTGTAATACAGGCACATGAGGCTTAACATCTGTATGCCTCAAGTTGATGGACGCAGGGCAGTGCATCGTAGGGCACGTTCCTATCGTGCGTGACTTAAGAGGTAATGCTTTGTTATAGGTGATGGTTACCACTTAACATCAGGAGGGCCATCTGCTTGTTCCATCAGCTAATGGTATAAAAAAAAAAGCATTTCCTTTAAATATTTTAAACAAATCTCCAAACGTTCAGTTACTGTTATAAACATTGGAGAATCCGGGGTATCGTACAAGATTAGACAAGGTCTCTTAAAATATCACATAGATGGCGCAAGCAGTCACTAATATCACTATTCACATTTTCATTCGATATCACATTTCGATACTTTAAAACACACTTTCGGATTGGCCAGGGTTTTTGTTACATTACATACTGTATATAACTAACGATGAGATTTAAATCATTATTAAATCCTCTCATCATTAAATCTTCATTAAATCATTAAATTCTTCTAGACTAAGAATAATATACTATTACCTATATACAGTACTAGTGGCTTCCCGCGGCTTCGCACGCGTTGAAGTGGTGAGCCGTAATTGAGCCACAAACATCCAAACATCGTAACTTTCGCATTGATTTGTATATTAAAGGTAGGATACCTACGCAGGTATATACCTATAGATACCTATAGGCGTACATTACCTATATTAGGTAGGTAGGTAGGTATAGGTACTGAGTTTAGCACAAACATGACAAATACAACAAAGACATTCTTATACGGAAAATATGTACTTATTTGTTCCTAGCTTCTACCCCAAAAACAAACAAAACGAAACAGCTTCACGACTTTGATCCCCAGACACGGTAGATACCCTAAGATCTCTTCATCGTACCAACTCAAGATTCCCGTTTTAGAATGTTCCTTACAAACATTGACGCCTTGTTGTATCCTTTTTACTTGAGCGCAACGAAGGAGGGTAACGTTTGAGGGGTTGTTTTCGAAAATCAAACTGTCTTTTTGTTATTTATCCACAGAACACATTTTCTTTAAGTTTTAAGTTAATTACACTACGCTTTAAAAATCTCCCATACAAACCTTGAAACTTTGTCAGTCTTTTGCACCCTTTGCAGGGGTGGTTTTAAAATATTGAAAACGTGATTTTAAATTATTTTACTTCAAGTTTTAAATCAATCGCACCACGCGTTAAAAAACTCCCATACAAACATTGACATCCCTTTGCACACTTATTAAGGGTAGTTTTAAAAAACTAAAAATGCCTTTTTTGTTTTTTAGCCTTGGAGTACATGTACTCTAAGTTTCAAGTTTGTAGGTTCAAGGAATACTATTTTTCATGCAAACGTTTGCAACCCTTTTACACCCTTAGGGGTTGAATTTCCAAAAACCTCTTCTTAGTACACCTCTACGCCATAAGACCTATATACTCTTCAAATTTCAAGTCCCTAGGACCAGCGGTCAAAAACCTCCCATACAAACTTTTACATCCCTTTGCACACTTATTAAGGGTAGTTCTAAAAAACGAAAAATGCCTTTCCTATTTTTTGCCTTGGAGTACATGTACTCCAAGTTTCAAGTTTGTAGGTTCAAGGAATACTATTTTTCATGCAAACGGTTTCAACCCTTTTACACCCTTAGGGGTTGAATTTCCAAAAGCCTCTTCTTAGTACATCTCTACGCCATAAGACCTATGTACTCTTCAAATTTCAAGTCTCTAGGACCAGCGGTCAAAAAACTCCCATACAAACTTTTACATCCCTTTGCACACTTATTAAGGGTAGTTCTAAAAAACGAAAAATGCCTTTCCTATTTTTTGCCTTGGAGTACATGTACTCCAAGTTTCAAGTTTGTAGGTTCAAGGAATACTATTTTTCATGCAAACGGTTTCAACCCTTTTACACCCTTAGGGGTTGAATTTCCAAAAGCCTCTTCTTAGTACATCTCTACGCCATAAGACCTATGTACTCTTCAAATTTCAAGTCTCTAGGACCAGCGGTCAAAAAACTCCCATACAAACTTTTACATCCCTTTGCACACTTATCAAGGGTAGTTTTAAAAAACTTCAAATGCCTTTCCTATTTTTTTGCCTTGAAATATAAATACTCCAAGTTTCAAGTTTGTAGGTTCAAGGAATACTATTTCTCATACAAACGTTTTCATCCCTTTTTACACCCTAAGGGTGTAAAAATTTCCAAAAATACCTTCATAGTACACCTCTACGCCATAAGACCTATGTACTTTTCAAGTTTTAAGTCTCTAGGACCAGCGGTTAAAAAACTCCCATACATACTTTTACATCCCTTAGCACACTTATTAAGGGTAGTTTTAAAAAACTAAAAATGTATTTCCTACTTTTTTGTCTTGAAGTATATGTACTTCAAGTTTCAAGTTTGTAGGTTCAAGGAATACAATTTTTCATACAAACGTTTTCATCCCTTTTACACCCTTAGGGGTTGAATTTCCAAAAATCCCTTCTTAGTACACCTCTACGCCATAAGACCTATGTACTCTTCAAATTTCAAGTCTCTAGGACCAGCGGTCAAAAAACTCCCATACATACTTTTACATCCCTTAGCACACTTATTAAGGGTAGTTTTAAAAAACTAAAAATGTATTTCCTACTTTTTTGTCTTGAAGTATATGTACTCCAAGTTTCAAGTTTGTAGGTTCAAGGAATACAATTTTTCATACAAACGTTTTCATCCCTTTTTACACCCTTAGGGGTTGAATTTCCAAAAATCCCTTCTTAGGACACCTCTACGCCATAAGACCTATGTACTCTTCAAATTTCAAGTCTCTAGGACCAGCGGTCAAAAAACTCCCATACATACTTTTACATCCCTTAGCACACTTATTAAGGGTAGTTTTAAAAAACTAAAAATGTATTTCCTATTTTTTTGTCTTGAAGTATGTGTATTCCAAGTTTCAAGTTTGTAGGTTCAAGGAATACAATTTTTCATACAAACGTTTTCATCCCTTTTTACACCCTTAGGGGTTGAATTTCCAAAAATCCCTTCTTAGTACACCTCTACGCCATAAGACCTATGTGCTCCTCAAATTTCAAGTCTCTAGGACCAGCGGTTTAGGCTGTGCGTTGTCTATATGTCAGTCAGTCAGTCAGTCAGTCAGGACTTTGATTCTTATAGTATTAGAGATTGTATTTATTCGCCTTTTGAAGAAGTATTTGATATCAGATGAATCTTATAAAAACTTGTTAATACATATTCATTATTATAATGATTCATCAAAAATGCAATCTTGGTACATAAGTTCATTATGAATATTTACATAGGAATTAAACATATGTTGTTATGCAAAAGGCGACATTATTCTTGTCATTACGTGACTGGTCTCATAACCAGCAATTGTGATACAAAATAAACTTCATAAAGCCATACAAGGTTCCAGAGCATATGGTCAATATTGTTAGACAGGGTGTAAGAAAACAGCTAACAGGAAAATGAAGGTAATCGTTTACTTCGATATCGAATCAATTATTTTGGCTTCTTATATTCTTTTCAATTTTAATTTATATTTCAATTTTAATTTACTTTTAATTTATATTCTTCCAATGATTTTGGCTACGAAAAAATATATTTTTTTTGTTCAGTAATCCGTGCTGTATGAAAATTCGTTTATAAATGATTCGCACTGAAGTTCCAAAAATCGTATTTGCTGGATATTTAGTTAGAACCGCGGTGATGATGTCTGAAAATATCATAAAAATCGAGGTTTAGAAACTGAAAACAAATTTTCTGTTAAAACTATGCATTCATAATAATTAAGTAGGATATATTCCGCTTAATGGCACCTACTCGATCGTGGTTCGAAGTTTTAAAGTCTAAAGTTACCGAGAGTAACATCCGGTTTCTGAAAGCTCGATCAAACGTAATCGGATGTCAAGTCACTTGCTATTTCAGCTATTAGATCAAATTAGATAGAGATAGCAAGTGACCTGACATCCGATTAGGTTTGATCGAGTTTGTAAGTTTTTTTCACCTTGTTAAGCTAATATGACAATACCTATTTAGGTAGCGGTAGATTATTGTTCTACGGAATATCACGGAATATCATTTTGATATAATTGCTAGCCAGCTATTGCTGGTACTTACTTGCATGACAAGTGGTCAGCTGTCAGGGTCTGCCAGTTCCTTAAATGGCAGCAAAGTATGGCGCCGAGGCGACATCGATGCACGTTATTACAACATTGAGTTATTGTCGACGAATGGGTCTGATTATCCCTATGTAAGATGAAAGATTGACGTAATCTTAAGATTGTAAGAGTCAGTTCACTATGTGCTTAGGAAATAAGGCTTCCTCTTAAGGCGATGACTACTGTTAATGTACCCCTCGCTCGCACGTTTCGACATTTTTTAAGATATAAAATTGGTGAACTTATTTATGTAAAATCGCAATCAACCAAGTTGTGAGCAATCATATTTGACAGCCTTCACAACTCAGTTGGTAGTAGCTCTGCCTTCTGCGCCGTAGGCCGTGGGTTCGATCCCCACCGAGAACAAATATTTGTGTGATGAACATAGATGTTTGTTCTCTGTCTGGATGTTGTATAATATTAAGTAAGTATTTACAAAAAAAAGCACATAAGTAGTATATCAGTTATCTGGTTCCCATATCACCAGCTTTGGCTTAGTTTGGGGCGAGATAGTGCTGTGTGGAATGTCCACCAATATTTATTTATTTATATTGCACACAGTTCAGCTAAAATATAATTTTGATACAATAAAGTTTTCTTGCTTAAAAGTTTGCATAAGCACGAAGACTAGTAAAGGAAAGCGAGGAGTATGTACAGGAGTACATTAGCAGCTGTCATAGCCTTCAGGAAGTGTAAAGTGTATGAATACATTTTAAATCATTGCGATTGCAAAGCCAATCAGCCCTCACAGCTTAGTAGGTAGTAGCTCTACCTGCGCTGTAAGCCGTGGGGTCGATCCCTACCGAGAGCAAGCATTTGGGTTATGAACATAAATGTTTGTTCTATGTCTGGGTGTCATAGTACAAGCTTAGCTGCTAGTGCTGTGTGGAATGTCCACCAATTATTATAATTAAATTTCAGATTTTAGCGAGCAGCTCGTAATACGGCTCATACAATCAATAACCGAAACTTTTGATTTAAATGTACAAGATTTCACTTTATTTTTATATTCAGTTCAATTGAAACCAAGGCAGAGTTTTATCACCGTTGGTACAGTTTTCGCGTCCTTTCTTCCAAGGTTTCGAACCGGTTTATCCGACCTTTGCTCAATACACTCCAGTAGTGCGAACTGATATCACCCTATGCTTTTGCCTTGGTTGATTGGCGTCTTTCTCCCTAGGTAAAAAAAATATCGTCAAAGCAAATTCTAAAATATCCAAAATACCTAAATGATGCAGTCTTTCTGGACTTGCACGAGTGGCACGTATTATTAAATTGTATAAGCTTGTACACTGACTGAAAACTAAAAAATTAAGAACCATAAGTGTAAAAAGCATCATACAAAAAAACGCTAGGAACCAAGCTGTAGTTTCTTGCCTGTTCTTTGGTCGCAAAGGATCATACAAAAAAACTCTAGAAACCAAGCCGTAAATTTCTTGCCTATTCTTCTAGGCTTTGGTCGCGAAGAACTGGCGGTAGATTAACCTAGTATAAGTATAAGACGTTTCAAAGTGATCCATGTGATTTACAGAATAAAGACCGTTAAGAAGGAAAAAATAAAACATTTCACAAAAACACGCTCCTGTAGTTTATGGCTGCGCTGAAAGATGCGTTTAAGGGGCTGACAACTATCAAATAACTTCTCGCTCGCACGTTTCTACATGTTGAAAGATAAAAAAACACAAAACTCATTTTCGAAAAATCGCAATCAACCATTTTTTATGCAATCACATTGTACACAGTTTAGTAAAAAAAACATTTTTATCGATACATGTTTTCCTACTCAAAAGTTTGCTTATGTACGAAAACTAGTAAAACAAACTTTTGAGTAGGAAAACATGTATCGATTAAAATGATTTTTTTACTAAACTGTGTACAATGTGATTGCACACAAAATGGTTGATTGCGATTTTTCGGAAAAGAGTTTAGTGATTTTATATCTTTCAACATGTCGAAACGTGCGAGCGAGAGTCACATTAGCTCTTGTCTTCGCCTTAAATGTAATAAGAGTTCTATTATCTTCCTTTTCAATGATGTGCTGCTGCTCTAATAAAACAAAACGGAGATCTCGTAACTCTGACGAAACAGAGTTATTTCAGACATGTTAGCACGCGCGCACAGAAATAACACGCATAGGTACCTATCTATACTTAGGTATACCGTTCAGATTCACATCCGCTGAATGAGGGCAAATCTGCCGTCCTATATCTAGCTAAAAAGCCGTTAAATGCAAAATCTACTTTTTGAGTTACGCGAGACAAAGCGGAAAGCTTACAAAAAAGATTTAACGGCAATCAAGCTAGGAAACCAACGTACCTTTTGAGTTGACGTAAAAATGAAATAACCATTTAGCCATTTTTAAGCTTAGCAATGACACTTAGCAACATTTAAGCATTGATTTGATATTAATTTGGTTCCAGTAACGTTCTTTTTTCATATTTCGAAAACTATTCAAGCTATTTGAATTCTGTTAAAATTGGTCGATATAGCTTTTTTTCAGATTACACTGCCATGGAAAAGTCGAAATTGAGCAAGTGTTGGATAACGGCATTTTAGCTATAGGATGGCAGAAATGGTGAACTGTAAAATCATCCACATCTGTCACATACACTCGTCAAACCTAATATAATAAATGCCAATGATTAGATCAAGAGTAAAATCATCCACACCTATCTTCCGTCAAACCTAATAGTAGATCAAGAATTTATTCAATAATAATACTGTAACTAATTATGTCAATAAAACACACTTTTTACTTTTACTTTACTTTAAGAAATATGAAAAAAGAGTAAATTCATCCACACCCATTCTATACACTCGTCAAACCTATTAAATGCAAAAAAAAATGATATTTGGATGTTTGTGGCTCGATCGCGCCTTGAAACTTACAGCTCGAAAAGTTACAGCTCGTGAGTTACCAGGAATAGCTCAAGTCTCAGCATCGAAGATGAACGGTTCCTGAAGATAAGTACTTTCCTCTAGAGATCATTCAGGTCGTGGCCAATATCATTATGGTTGATGAAAAAATCATGTTTTAAAATACATCTGCTCAGCGGCCCCGCCTTCCGATCCTAAGGTAGTGGGTTCGAAACTGTCGTGCACCAATGAGTTTTTCTGTTCAAAAATGTATGTGCACAATGCCAGTACTGTCAAACGGTGAAGGTAAACATCGTGAGGAAACCGGCATGTCGTAGAATCTAAAAAGTTCTATAACAATTGTGTCAAGTGCTCGAAAGCAACCTCTTGAGGCGCACTTAAATCCTTTCACCACACTGTTTCGAAAGAAACCAGTGACACGACAAGATATCTGCTAGTTACATTATGTGTCTGATAATGATAAGTCTGGTGACTCAAAAGAAAACTGTTAATGATGTTTTTTTTAACCAAAAGCTATATGTAAATTATTCATTGACGCACACTTCTTGGTAGGTATTACATGCCTGGTACTTTTCACAATTCTTCATCTGATGATTCAACTAGAAGAAATGCTTTGAAAGTGACAAATCGGCGAATCAATAATAAAGTTTTTGTTATCAACGGTTTACTGCCTAAAGTATTCACAACGTATAATTATTGCCTTCATAATATTCTGAAATTTCTGAATTGAATCCACCTCGATTACACTACCCTAACGATATCACATGACCAACTGGCGTAAGGTGGTCTGATGATAAATTAATAAGGATCTTTTACATCATCTCAGAATTATATTGATCATATTAAAACATAAATCAGATTTAGTAACTACACTGCTTCCGTTAAGTCCAGTGTATGAAACCTGAACTGAATAACAAATTGTATTGTCTAATTAGGAATCGAACTAGAGAATCAGAATTAAAATAATATTAAAAGTGAATAATTTTATATGTAGGTATGTATAATATAATTATAATAAGTTTTTAAATTTATTCAGGCATTAAGAAACCAATTAAGCACGTAAAATACTTTCGATTGGCACTGATTTGGATCAGCTGATCTATCTCTAGATCATTTGCAATTGTGAATTGTGACTAATGCAAGACTTTGGTACCTATTCAAAATGTGTATCGTGAAACCAAACGTGAAGTCAAACAAGGTCTAAATCAGATATTATTGTGATTTAAATATACTAATGGTCTAGCCTAAATGGTCTGCAGTTAGCACAAACATTTCATTATGTATTTTGTACTACATGTAAATACTTGTATTTACTGTAATTTTCTTTAAATAAAGTTATGAATATACGACGAATTACCGCACTGTTTTGCTGACGTTGCTCATGATAAAGAGCTGCTACATAGTCTTGGAACGTCAGCAAAAAAGGTAATCAGCCATTCGTATGTTACTGCCCCATATCCACTATGCCACGCATCGTTCATCAAGCTTTACGTCTTAATTAACAGGTCCAAATTGGCATCGTTTCTTTTGTATATTTTGCCAGAGGTAGGTAATGAGGGCCGAAAACGGCCATTTTACTCACTTATTATAAGCCGTTATTTCGAAAACAAGTCGCTATAAATTGTTGTGTAGTGTAGTTATACAATCAAAATTCATTCGGCTATTTCATTTAATAGATTTTTTTCCAGATTCAGGTTAATTGTATAAAATAAATAAATAAATAAATATTGGTGGACTTTCCACACAGCACTATCTAGCCCCAAACGAAGCCAAATCTTCTAATATGGGAACCAGATAGCTAATATAATACATTATATACTTTTGTTTTGTAAATACATACTTTTGATTTAATATAACACCCAGACAGAGAACAATCATCAATGTTCATCACACAAATGTTTGTTCTCGGTGGGGATCGAACCCACGGCCTACGGCGCAGAAGGCAGAGCTACTACCAACTGAGCTGTGAAGGCTGTATGTAATTAGTTAGTGACTGAATTTACTGAAATTCGTTACTGGGGTAGTAGGTAAGCTATCATGCCGGCCACTATACAACTTACTATACGCCGTACAAACGAAGGCTAAATAAGTAGCGTACATTACCTTCCTACAGAAAAGGAGGTGTCTGGCCATACTGTTACTACTCTGTAATAAATAATACATAGTGTAGGTACTTGAACTAAGGTATGGTGCCTTAAATGTACCATCTAGGTCGACTGTTTACGTTAATGACACGCACTGTTGACTCATCAGGTGGATGAAACATGTTTCGAAATTATGTCGATATTTTACATCTCGAAATGAGTAGGTATTCTTTATTTCGGATTTACATCAATTGCAAAATATTTGATTCACTTTTGACAATATCTCTTATTTCCGAGTGCCTATTGACCAAATCCGGACTACTCTCGATGTGAAGGTCCATGAAGCCATCCAGGTCGCCGGCAACAAATCCAGATGATCCATGGAGGGTGTCACGACCCCCAGCAGTGAGGAAGGAGTACCGACGCTAAGAGCAGAATTGCCCGAATGCCTCCTCTTGCTCTTTCCAGTGGTAACTGTCCAGAACCGCCCTTCTCCAGTATGGGCCAGCGTTCAACGTTACTTCTTCCTCTCAGTTTTAATTGTCTTCTAGGTATATTCTTAAACCGACTACAAAAATGAGATTCTCAGTTTGGCTGTATATTTTTAATATAGATCACAATATTATTATCCTCGCTTACTAATTTAGCGATTTTAATGTTTTTCAAAGGCCCTAAAGCAATGAAATAATAAAATGATGAACTGAGAATCAAATGGTATTTATTCAGTTCAGTCACTTTGAAAAGTCTTAGAGACTAGAAGACCTCGCGACCAAAACCTAGAAGAACAGTCAAACTTACGGCTTGGCTCCTATTGCTTTTTTGTGATGTTGGCAGACTTTGTCGAACTCGAATTAGGTTCATATCATGACTACCAGTGCCAGCCATTTTTTACTCAAGTTATGTATTAATTGTATTTATTATAGGTATTTCTTGTGATATGGGTCTATGTATATTTTGCACAAATCGTGCTTGAAGTAATCGACTTTTATTTTATTTATAATTAAATTATTAAGTATATTATTATGACAAGTGGTAAAAGTAGAACTTACCAAGGCTATTTCATGCAGAGTTTACGTTATTTGTCAGTAACACGATTTAAGATTCTTCATTATAATTTTGTACAATTCTTCTAATAAGTGACGAATGTGTATCAAGGTAGTTTTGCGGTTTAATGTAACGCATTACATATTCCTCTTAATATTTGACGTGCTTAAGATATTAAAAGGAATTATGCCAACCACAGATAAAGTCATCATTTTCAAACCTTGGAAACCAAAAAAAAACATCTGGTAATTTTGTTTTGGCCATGAAATGTGATGCTAAGGAAAAGAATGAACATGTAAAATAAGCCTCGTTTATTTTATTGTTAATTGTTTCAACTGATCTCACAAGGATAGGAATCACAGGAAGACTTTTCAACCGTCCACCTAAACTAAGTTAGTTTACGCGTGATATTCGCGCTCAGGAAGATTCAAACACGGTGGCAGCATCCGTGAGATGAAAAATGAACCGCAAGCTTGGAGCGGGTCAGATTGTATCTGTCTTGACCAGGACCTCGTATAGATCCTGTAATCCAAAAAGTTATGAAGGATTTTCCTCAAGAACTGTCCAAGTACGCCGGCGGGGGTGAGGCGTATGCGCATCTCCTTTCGCGGCCGTAAGGCGACACCGAGAGAACTCCCGCGTCTCGCGCCAGTCGCACCACAGCACGCGTCGACTCGACATGTAAGTAACCCAGTGTCCTAGTGTCAGTGGAAATAAGTGTTTTTTTTTATAATTTCAAGGTGCATTGATCTTGTCTTTGGTAAGTAGGGTGCGAAGTGCAGTGAGAATAGTGCGGAATATTTGACCTTTTCGGGTCAAGATTTTTGTTTTTTTTTTTGACATGGCCACATAACTAAACATATAGTCAAATATTTTTTGATTCAAGTAGGTACAAAATAACACGATTTTTTAATAAATAAATTGCAAAATACTTGCGTACACTCTCAAATTTAGTTGGAGTTGCTATATTTTATTATTGTCTAGGTTTGTTAAAATGAAATGTAGGTAGATAGCAGAAAATTAACGAGCATAATTCAATTATCCATCGTAAATATAATCTAGAAGTGTGCAATTGCAGCTCGTTTCTATTTTTGAATATCGCGGTGCTCGGTTACAATTTGGGCCAGCCAATAGAAACATTCTATTCTAAAGTTTTCCCGCGGTTTTGGCAGACTGCCAGTGTTTAGCCAATGGCGAGTTAGAGCGGGGGCGGCTAGCATGCGCTTACAGTGCCGGCCGCTTGCTTAACTTTTTTTTTCAGCAGCGTTATATTTAGACAAGGTATTAAATGATCAGTCGGTCTAGGTTTGTCCCATTTAAATTTCAGTAGAATAAATTATATTTATACTTAACCCATATCATGGAATTTCTTCCAGCAATATGGCTAAGAATTGCTTAACCTACATGACTAATTTAGCTAAAGTTAAAATTTGCTATTCAGTGACTTTAAAATAGCGAAAAATTTAAGGTCGCCTTGAGACAGCCGATTGTAAAGAAAGCCAAGGTTATGACGAATTGAAATTTCAATAGTAAACTCATTACTTTTATCTGGAAAAGAAATTTAAATAAAACTGGATGTTAAAATATAAGACTTAAAAATTAAGAATTTCCGTTCACACGATGCGTAAAACGAGACTTCTTTGATGTGTGAAAAGCTTCATTGAAAGGTAGGCAGATTGATATATCCTTCTGGTTATAGGTAAGGTGTAGTTTGGTCTCGTGCCAAAACTTAACCCGCGTCTGACGTCACCCAAACGCAAACGATATAGCATACATTACAGTTTGATGGATGCGTAATTGTCTTACAAACAATGCATGTTTTAATCCAGTATGCTTTTGTGATGGTCAAACTTGGACCGAAAAATCAATAGGCGAGACACAACAGAACTTAAGACCGTATGATTATATTAAAGCAATGCATTGGTATAGGGATATTAATGATTACATAAAAAAATATTAAACATGTGCCTAATATAAAAAATATTTTGTATAACCTATGAAATGATTAAATCATTTATAAATTTTTTTTCTTTGACTAGGTACCTAACTGATTTATGGTAGAGGTGGCTAATTTTAAAAACACTTTGATAAATGTATCAAAGTGTATGCAATGGCATATCATGACCTTGAGATACTACACATACAAACAACTAAGTCGTAACTTACGACATTTTTTTTTAAATTTAATTTGCCTACGATTGCCTACTAGACTTTTTTTTTGTCAGCTAGAGGGTTCATGCTAAGATTATATTTGAGCAATGAGAACATTGCGGTGCCCGTATACAATGCTGCTCCTTTGTTTGTTGGAGAGGTAAACAGCAAATGCAGCAACGTTTCAACTGACGAGTACCAATGTTTCGATATCCATTACAATTTGATTTCGTTATAGTCGTAGTGACGTCTAGTCTTAGATCAGCATTTTGCAAATAAAATAAAACAACAGGTTTAGTAGCCAGAAAATGTAGCGTTCTTTGAAAATTTTACGAAGTAAAGGAATTTTTATCAAGCACAAGCTGGTGCGCGACTTCGTCTGCGCAGGATTTGTAACACAATATCTTTATAAATTGTAGCCTATGTGTTATTCTGATGTATAAGCTATATTATTGTAAAGTTTCATTAAAATCCATTCAGTAGTTTTTACGTGAAAGAGTAACAAACATGAATCCATCCATACTTACAAACTTTCGCGTTTATAATATTAGAAGGATTGTTCGATACTTTTGAATCAAGCATTTAAAGACTTAGATATCACATTTTATGTCTCATGCAGTCATATCGCAGAACAAAGAGAATGCGTGGAATGCGTTTATTTGATCCGCAAACATGCAACGTTTACATGGTGGCTCACAATCGCATTGACAGACTGAAAATAAAATGGAGGCGACATCCGTTCCGAAGCTAAACAAAATATAATAAAATTTTCTAATAATATTATATTTTAACTAGAAGTCACTCACTGAATGACACTCATCAATATATCTCTGAAACTACAGAGCCTCGAGGCATTGAACTATCTAAAGTTCTGAAATTTAGGACAGGTACTCTTTGAGAAGTGTAGACGCTGTCTAAAAACAATTTTTAAAAATTCGCTTAACAAGGTGTCAAAGTTTGTATGAAAATAGCTTCGCGACGTCGAAAGGGCGAGATCTTGGGCGAGATAAATCAATTGTGACTGATATGAAGGTTAACAGTTTATAGGTTTTGGTTGACGATATTGCAAAAGCAGTGTTCATCCACAAAAAAATTTAAAGAGTTCTAGACTAAATTCAAAAAGTCCCGCACCATGAAGCTTTGGGTAATTCAATTCGATAAGGTACATTTCATTCAATTCTGAGCTCAGACCTTCTTTAGGTACGCAGTTGGTACTATGATTTATTCTGTGCTTTAGTTTGAGGTTGAAGGAATGCCCGAACGATGACCACGGGTCCTTAAGACACGATCGTGATATGAGTCACTCGCGGAATGCTTTTCCTTTGATTCAGCGGTGAAATGCGAGTTGCTATACGAGGTTCCGACAGTTTGCACAACAAAAAGGTGTGACGAAGGCTTTGCTCTCGCCATCGCGGATTATGGGGTCAACGATGTACTCTTTGTGTTTGATGTTGGTACTTAGGTATTAAGGTCCTGAACTTGGGAAAATTAAAACAAAAATATATTAATTAAATTATATATTCAATTAATCAAAATATGTACTATTATTATATGCACTTTCGCCATTATAGGTACATTAATTTATTCCTTTGTTGAAAAATTTGTGGGAGCGAGAATCAATAAAATCTTTGATGGCGATTTTGACTGTCTCATCGGAATTGAATTTGTTTCCTTACAGTAATTTTTCTAAATTTCGGAAAAAGTAATACTTATTGACAGTAAAATTACCTACCTACAGTTTTGCAAACAAATAGTTAGGTGGTAGGAACATAACATATGTAGTAGGTAGTTCGTTAGTATGCAAGATCAATGACCCGGTTTAAATATTAAAAACATTATTTGTTTAACCAAATATTTGAGACAAGCACTTCACTTCATTCGCGTGTATTAAAGTAGTTCATGCATTAATCTAGAAAATGATATTTCTGACCGAATCTCATCAAAATCGGTTCGTTTCGGAGTGATTGAGTAACAAACTAACATCCACTGAGACTTTCACTTTTATTATATTTGCAGATTTTTTAAATATTATTTACATTTTATTTACTGAAACAAATTTGTGACATGGCAGTCTCCTTCAGGGATTAGGTAATATGGCTATCAGCTCATTTCTGAAACAGTAACAAATACGACTTAGATCCCTAGGCACGGTAGATATCCTCTGAGATCTCTTAGTACCAAGACGAACACGTACACTGATGATACAGGTTTTCGCGGATATAATGAGTTAGTGAACATCATCGGCCTAAGTGTTTTTTGGTGTTTTGAAAATCGTCCTTGATGGAATAAAAAGGACAGGAACTTGTCAACGGAAGTAACAACTACTGGGTACAAAAAATTACATGAATATAGTTGACATTTTATCACAACAATCTTACCTCTAACTAATAAATGCTTGTATAATGTGAACCAGATAACGGATATAGTACGGCGGTTTACTTTTTATTTATAAATCCATACTTATAATATTTTACTAGATTATCAAGTATTAGATAAGTATCTGTAAAGTTATATCTCAGTGCATAAAAGTAAATAAAAAAATTATAGCCAGACAGAGATTAAATCTATGTAGAATTTATCCCTCAAACAGCTCAGTTGGTAGTAGCTCTGCTTTTTGCGTCGTAGGCCGTCGCCGTTTCGATCCCCACCGAGAACAAACATTTTTTGAACATAGGTAATTGTTCTCTGTCTGGGTGTTATATAATATCATAAGTATGTATTAACAAAAAAATATGTAAGTATTACCTATATCAGTTATCTAGTTCCCATAGTACAAGCTTTGTATTGGCTTAGTTTGAGGCGAGATAGTGCTGTGTGTGTTTATTTATATTAGCAGTTGTCATCGCCTTAAACTTGCAATCGTAAGTTCGAGTAGTTCGTGTAATTAATCTAGTTCGAACTACCTACTAACGGTTAGAACATGTAATTGCATTCTTAGAACGTTCCAATAATAGTGCTAAGAAAGAAACAGTATCCAGTTCCCAAGTTTAATTTATGTTTCACAATAATTATACTTCTCATACATTAATAATGTAATCCAGAAAAAAATAGTAAGTAGTAAGATTGACAAATTGTCTCCATTATATGTCTTACATTCGGAAGGATTTTTGTGAAACCTAATTCCTTGCATCTATTATAATAATGATGATTTATTCTTTCTCTTGTACACTTCACCTAACCTACACCCTAGTAATATGAGATACCTACATATTACCTATATAATATTTCAATATCTACTAGGTAATTGCGGGTGGCTTAGGCTGACGACCAATAACATACAGATGTATGTGAAAGTATAGATATTTGGGACTCGAGCTCCATCACGACTGGACCAAATTGAATGCATCTTCTCAATTCGGTTGTTTCGTAAAGGACTTGTAACAAAGTCTGAATCGTAGCTTACAGAGATCAATGCACCTTACAGTTCCATAAATAGCTCGTGCCGACGTTTAACTCACGATTAGTTTACTAATGTTTTCCGTTTTTGATTGAAATTTTCTAGTCTTTTTGTAAAAAGTTTGGATTTGCCATTTTTTCTGTGAAAAAGACATCAACGCGCTCCCTGTGCTACGGCATATTGCAAATAATACCTTTGAATGTTCACAGATATAGCTTGATTTTGATTTTTGTTAAAGTAAAACGGAAGAATAAATTAGTCTGTCATTTATTTTGTACGAAAGCCCTTAGTTTAAATACATACTTACCTGTGTTTCGTTCTAAATCATTCTCCTATGAAATCTTTTTCACCAAAAATATTTCAATTTGGAAAGTCCTTGAATTTGGCATTAAATTAAATACTATATTAGCAGAATTCAGTTCAATGAATAAACAAGCATTTCATGATGCTAAGATAGAACTGTAGAGGTATACTTACCAGATCGCAAAATTATTAAATAAAAAATATGTAAGGTGCTCCGGGGTAAGACCGGACGGTTTTTTAGCAAACCATTCGTATGTTGCAAAATATTTTTTTTCTCGACTATGAAAATGTTGGCGAACCTAAAATTTAGTTAGAGTTTTGTATAAAAGACAGGTTTATAAATCGGTTTATCCGATAACCCTCTAAACACAACGGTGGCCGAGTTATAGGGGATTAAAGTGATAGTAATTTTTATAAAACCACGGGAAAGATCGGACCTTGACGGGGTAACATCGGACTACATTCTAAAATCGCCTCTGTAGCTCCAAACATAAGCTACATATAATGAAAATATCCGGTTTTATCCAATAATAAAGCATCAATATCGATTTTCGAGATACTGTTTCAACGACAAAAGTGAGAGGCAAAATATTGTTTTTTTCATTCTTATAATCCGATGTTACCCCGGTTCAGAAAAAATGAAGTTTCTACGTTTCTCAAACTTTGACACCTCCACTCTAACTATGGTGCGTAGGTAGGAATACGGAGATACAAAGGCCACATAGTTGGTTTTAATAAGCACCTCATAGTTGGTTTTAATAACTAACCAGCCTGATCAATGAAGCAAATTAGATCTAGTTAATAAATTATTAACCATAAATTACTTATTTCTATTAAAAGTCACTTCTTCAAATATTTTTTGAGTAGGAAGTCGCCCGCAGTTATTTTTGTAGTTTCTAGGCATAATAATAAATATAAAATAATAAAATAAACTGAAGCAAACACACCATAGCTAAAAGTGTGCGCAAGCTCAGCGTGCATGGGATTACTTACCGTACATACATAATTACAGCTTTTAGCTTTTATTAACAGGCAAATTGGTTCACAAAATAAAAAAAAATTGAGCGACGTACTACCTCTAAATGCCTTTTTAGTTCAAATATTTTTTTAAAAGTTTGAGAAACTGTTTATATTTTACAGTTGGGAAAGATCGGACAGAATTCATCCGAACTTTACCCATTCAAATTTTGATGGGGAAAGACCGGATCTCAGGCTACATACAGTTCTAGCGTGTCTAGACCACTTTAATCAGCAAACAAGTTGCCGCATTAATATGATAAACCACAAAATTCGTAAAAAACACAGCCGTTATACCAGAATTTACGATTAAAGTTGCCGGGGGTAAGTCCGGATCCTTAAAAAATCACATTTTACGTACCTTTTCATATCCGAGTGAATGAAATGCGCGCTGATGGTCCGATCGACTGGCGGCGACTAGTGGGATGGGCCCAACAAAATGGCGTTGCTGGCAATGTTGCCAAGAATCAAAAAATACCCTACGTTATGGAGATATTCGATTTATTCGATCTTACCCCAGATCCGATCTTACCCCGGAGCACCTTATCTGACAAAAAACTCCCTTTTCAGATTTTCACCTAGGGGATAGACAAAACAAACAGCCAAAATGGACGCGATCAAGAAGAAGATGCAAGCGATGAAGCTGGAGAAGGACAATGCCCTCGACCGCGCCGCCATGTGCGAGCAGCAGGGCAAGGACGCCAGCCTCCGCGCCGAGAAGGTAGAATAACTGATCATTACCGTAGCCTAAGTAAACAAAAAAAAAGATACCAATACTATACACCAAACATATTTTTTTACTAGAAGGTAGAATAGCCAATCCTTACAGTAGCATTACCTTAGGTAAAGCAATGAAAAAAAATACACACAAGATGTAAAAACAAAAAAAAGCTACTATACTATGTATGAAATATTTTTTTACTAGAAGGTAGATTAGACAATCCACAGTAGCCTTACCATAAACAGTTAATAGCATACAAGTAAAAGTAATGAATAAAAATACACATACACATTCAATATGTAAAAACAAGAAAAAGGCTACAAAAAAAAGATACTAAATTGTAGAGTTTGGTATGTATAATATGTACATGCAAACAGGAAATTTTGTTTTTACAAAACGTCGAATAGGATCTTACAAGTTGCAGGACTGTAGTCGGAGTAAATGCGATATATTTATCTCGTCTCGCTCTGTAGCTCAGAGCCTTGACCACAAGCTGCGTTATGTCAAGGTTAAGGCTATACACCTTATCTTTACATAATATTGTGTACAGAGTGTGAAAGTACCACTTCAGTAAACTTGCACATTATAGCTACCCCTAACATGGGCCCTGTAACGGGATATAAAGGCTATTCTTCATGTCTAAATATGTTTGGAATAAAACACTTAAACACTATCCTGATGTCTGAAATGTCACATTTACAGGGGTGATGAACATCTGGTATTGCTATGAGTTATAAAGGCATTTATGTTGCCAGATAAACATAAGTTTAACTGAGAAATCATTATTAATCATTCTGAAATCGAGGTTTTCTAAAAAAGGTTTTTTTTTGTTACTGTGTATTGATCAACAAAACATTGTACAATACAAAGCAGTGTTTCGCAACGTCGATAAAACAAATCGCACCACTTGTTTTGGTTTATTTTATTAATTGAGGATATGGCAAAGATGTTTCGCAACAATTTGTTGTGTGACAGTGCAAACACACATACATTAAAAAACATATATTTCTGTTAAATAAACATATCTTTTTATGTTGATGTTGCGGCAGTGAAACCGCACAGTTACGTGTCTTGTATAAGTTTTTAAAACTAGTATTTTTACACCCTGAATGTAGTGAGATACCTACGCGCTGGCACATAATACATAGGTGCAGTACTTTTAAAAGCTGTAGTCTATGGTCAAGGATATTATGCCGCCTGAAAGCCCCCTGTTATAATTGCTTTGAAAGGCTGACAACCGTCAATCATCTTAACGTTCGCACAATCCAACATTTGAAAATATAAAATACTGAAATTTGTCTGAAATACTGAACAAGTCGGAAAACTTGTTAGGTTTTTTTAAGGAGTGCTTAAAGACAGTTAGTTATGAAGCGTAATATATAAAACAAAAGGCTAATAATAAGTCTCCACAAATAGTATTTAAGCTGCACCTTTGTTTTTATACTTTTAAATGTTTAAAAGTGCCAGCGAGAAGTTATTTGGCGGTTGTCTGCGTCTTAAGTACCCTCCGAAGCACAGACACACTCTGTTTTAAACACTACTAATAGGCATTCCTTCGTTATTTTATTATTGTGCGTTGTAGCTGTAAATTATATACCTCTTAGTGAAAACAAACAACAAAAAAGTTAAAGTTTTTCAATTTGTTTAAAAAGTCTACGAAGAAGCACTTTATGATTTGTTATATCAATCTTATCTTTTTATTAAAAAGTTAGTAGAGCGAAAAAGATTCGTTGGAAATCTGTATTATTAAGGAAAAGTGCAACTTTTCACATAATTAAGCAGTCAGTTGTAATGAAGTTGTTCAAATTGATAATAATCTTTTACTTAGTACCTAGCTAGTACGTTAATAGCTATGGCTATTCTACATAATGATAAAGCTTAGATTATTTAATCCATATTCAAAGGTTTAACGGTGTATGCAGATAATGTAGTCAGCGGCAAAATAAGATGAACATTTCGCTGTTGATGTTTTCGATGAACGTTTGTTATGTTTAAATATTTCTTAAACTAGCACATTAAATAATAGGTCAAATTTGTTGTCATTTTTCTGCTAACCCATGAGAAAAATGGCAGTGAATGTGTAACTGAAACAGGTTAACCTATTTCGTCGTTGACGCCTTTTATTTAGTGGTAAGAAATCACAAAAACGACTGCCACCATTAAACTAAGTAGAAGAGTACTCTCTTCTCTTGTCGAAACTTCTTCTTTCGAAACAGTGTGGTGAAAGGATTTTAAGTGCGCCTCAAGGCGCTCTTTTCTAGCACTTGTCACATGTTACAGAACTTTTTAGGTTCTACTGACTTGAGAGTACTGACATTGTGCTAATAAAAAGAATAAATACTATTAGTATTTTTTCTTAAATATTTTTTTTATTTATACTATTCATGTTTGGGGGGGTTTGGACCATAACCCGCCGCGCTAGTCCATTGCGTGTTGGCGGGTGGTTTTTCGTCAGAGCCTCGTTCGTTAGTCACCACTTGCAGGTGAGGTTGGCTTGGACCCGATAGATGACATTTGGGCCCCCTTACGGCCCCTTAAAGACCTTACTGACTTGAGAGTACTGACATTGTGCTAATAAAAAGAATAAATACTATTAGTATTTTTTCTTAAATATTTTTTTTATTTATACTATTCATGTTTGGGGGGGTTTGGACCATAACCCGCCGCGCTAGTCCATTGCGTGTTGGCGGGTGGTTTTTCGTCAGAGCCTCGTTCGTTAGTCACCACTTGCAGGTGAGGTTGGCTTGGACCCGATAGATGACATTTGGGCCCCCTTACGGCCCCTTAAAAAATAATAAAGAATATATAATAATAAAGAAATCTTAAAATTATAAAGAAGAGTACTAATGCGTTTGTTTGAACTGTAGGCTGAAGAGGAAGCGAGACAGCTGCAGAAGAAGATCCAGACTATTGAGAACGACCTCGACCAGACCCAGGAGGCGCTGATGCAGGTCAACGCCAAGCTGGAAGAGAAAGAGAAGGCTCTCCAGAACGTGAGTACCTTTTATCGGCTTAAAGACAGCCTTCACAGCTCAGTTGGTAGAAGCTCTGCCTTCTGCGCGGTAGGCCGTGGGTTCGATCCCCACCGAAATACTTGTGTGATGAACATAAATGTTTTTTCTCTGTCTGGGTGTTTTTATATATTATAAGTATATATTTACAAAAAAAAACAATAAGTATTATAACAATATAAGTATAATTATTAATTAAGCTATCTAGTTCCAATATTACAAGCTTTGCTGAGTTCGGAGTTAGATAGTACTGTGTGGAAAGTTCACCAAAAAACACTGGAGCACTAGTGGTTAGTACTTGGTACTAAGAAATCTGAGGGAATGTCTACCGTGCCTGGGGATCAGTTTCATGAAGCTGTTTTAGTTTTTTTTTAAGTTTTTGCATTGGTAGTCTAAGTTAGGGTAGTGGCCCCGTCTTGCGATCCTAAGGTCCTGGGTCGGTCGTGCACCAATGAGTTTTTGTCCGATGTTCAAAGGGATGATAGTGGGTTTGAATCGCACTCAGTTCCTTATTGTTCTTCGGTGATGGTTACCACGTAACATCAGGTGGGCCATCTGCATGTTCCATCAGCTAGTAGTATAAAAAAACTGTATGTTATAAAAATCTTAGAGTGAAGTCATTTGGTTATAAAATTATATAGTATAACCATCTCAATGCAAGGCTGTTGTACTTAGGTACACTATGTCTAAGTTTCATACAAATCGTTCTAGCCTTTAAGCGCGACTGAGCCACAAACATACATAATGTATTTTATTTATTTAAAGAGTATTAGTAAAATCGACGATCGATCGATGGGTTCAATGTGTTCACAATGATACTTTGATCTATTTAGGGCAGTGGTTCCCAACCTTTTCTTGACCAGGGACCACTTTGATTACTTTGCAGTTCGCAGGGACCACGATGTACAAGAAAAATAAACTAATGTTTTCTTGCATGTTTGCCATTTTGGCGACATTTTCGTTCTCCACAAGTTCTTTAAACATCGCGAACGCAAAATAATTGTTTCCCCAATTTTACCTAACCATAACTGAAGTTTTCAAATAAAGGTGCGAAATTTGAAAGGGTTCCCGGACCATATTTTGACTCCTGCGGACCACTGGTTGGGAACCACTGATTTAGTGTCTGTCTGTTTGCTTTTAAGCTATCTGTACCGTATCTCTCTTTTAAAAGTCTTCAACAAGTAATATATAATCTATTGTCTCCTAATGGGTTCTACCGGTACCTAATGGGATTTTTGTCTTGTTCAATTCTCTTAGTGGTCTTACGAAACATATTGTTGTGTTAATTCATAATACATAGGTATACATTTAGCAGTTGTTCAAATATTGATCAATGTACATTCATTCAAAGTCTATGCCTTGTTAATGACTTGTCAGGTGGGCCACTTGCTTGTTCCAATAGCCAGTTGTTTAAAAAAAAAGTTGCGAGTAACCGAAAATGTAGGAAAATTGTTTTTTTTTATGAAAATTTAAAAGTTAGGGACTTTAGATCAGATTTGCTATGCCTTTGCTTTTAATCTTGTGAATGCAGAATAACAAAGAACAACTAAAAATGCATCTGACATAATAAAATAATTATTTTTTATAATGAAGTAGGTAGACTAACTCCCACATGCCATATTTTCTGTTTGTGCTCACAACATCAAAATTCTTAAGCCTCAGATATCTGAATAAAAACAGTAATTTTTTCTAAATGTCATCCCCGTAGTACAGTAGCGCTGTAAGAATCGTCAGACGATCACCAGCATTTAGTCACCACCAAAATATGAAAAAAAAGACGTCCCGATTGTCAAACAACCCAACACCCAAACATCGTAACTCGCGCATTTATTATATTCGTATGATAAATTATAATAAATATATATATAATAAATAACTTGACTTTCCGCCCAGCACTATCAAGCCCCAAACTAAGCCAAAGCTTATAATATAGGAACCAGATAGCTGATATAATACATATATACTTTTTTGTTAAAATATACTTTAATACAATACCACCCAGACAGAGAACAAACATCTATGTTCATCACACAAATATTTTGTTCTCTGTGGGGATCGAACCCACGAATAGGATTGGGAGTACAAAGTAAGATGTGATAGGATGATGTCATTACCAAAATACATATCTGGGTCATTTCTTAACTTACTGTTTCTAAGCCCTTTAAAAATTAAGCTCTGCAGTTATTAATGTGGTTGTCATCAATAAACACACGTGAGCATAATAATAGAATGTGTGTCAGTCAGTATCGCAACAAATATGTCCGATCGAGCCAAACCTTTGGCGTATTGGCAGGCCGTATGATGCGTCATGGATATTGTGTCTATGTATTTGTCAGCAAATAATTCGTCTATTAGCTAAATACTTTTTAAATATGGTTGAGGTGTGTTTTTGTCTGTAAAAGCACCTGTGGTCTAGTGGGAATGTCTCCGCCTTCTGAGCGTAAGGTCGTTTTGAGTCGGGTTTGAATCCGGACGTGCAGTTATTGATTTTCCCCTAGAAAAGTATGTGGCAATGTCTATGCTTTCAATTGGTGAAGGAAAACATCGGGAAAACCGATATTCTAGCTGGAGCGATGGGCTTGCAACCTGTTACGCATGGAATACACTACTGCATAATATAGGTATGTGCTAAATGTAATATTTGGACGTACCTCTGGCTACCCCCCTTAGCCATCCTCACTTAGTACTTTAATCGATATGAGAATATCTACCGTTTTTCGGGTTCAAAGTCTTAAGGCTGTTTCTGTTTTTTATTGTCTTGTCATAGCTAAAAGATGACCTTTAGTGTACAAAAAATTGTCTAATTATTGTTTATCTTTTGACTGATGTACTAGTTCCTAGGTAGTACTGATGACAAATTGAATTTATTATGTTTGACTATTGTTCGCTTCTATCGATTGAATCTGTCTTCCGTAATCTGCCATGCCCATTGTCTAATTTTTTGATGAATTCTTAGTTCATTTAATAATGAATAATGATCCCAAAAAATCTTCCTGACCTATTGTAGGTTCAATCGGTAGTTTCTTTCTTTATCTATTTTTTTGTCAATCTCCTGGGGTGATATAGACTCGCCATCTTCATCGGTCTCATTATTATCACGCTTCATCAATTAATCAATTTATTTTAGTTACTGGATAATATTAACATGATTGTAATTATATCTTGTTAGACTACTAAAATAATGAATGACTATGCATTCATAAAAAAAGCAATTCTAATGCTAGTACGGTTTGTTTTTGCAAAAAGATTCCATTCAACAATGCTATTATAACGACTGTGTTCTTTGGCAGCAAACGGTCGGCACATTCTACCTATGAATTACTGTTATTAAAAGTGAACTAAAACGGGGCATTCTCAGTTGCTTCATTGTTTATGTGACGTCACTTTATTGTCGGGAACTATGCGGGCGTTCATACCAGTAAGCCCACGTACGCTGCGCTGTAGGGGGCTGTGAGCTATTTTCAGCGGCCGACACCTAATATGGGCCCGCTGCCCGGTGTTACGTATAAATAGATCCGGGATTGAGATCGCGTCGGCCGCCAACTCGAGAACTTTTACTGCCTACGGAACCTACCCAAACTTATAAATTTTAATCCATAATAATTTCAAATTATCTCAAAATCCGTTGGAAAATTAAAGTTCTACACAAAAAGTGACAATACAGTATCAATTTAAATATGGAACGTAATCGAACACTGCCACAATAATTTGAAATTCGCGCGTAATAGTATTTGACAGAGGCGCAATGCACTGTCGGTAAAGCTGCAGAGAAAACAAAGATGGACGCTGCAAAGTAGCGACTGCAGCGCCACTGTTTTTGTTAGCAAGTGACAGCTAGGCAATATGGCCGCCGGCGCTGTGCGGCCGGACGGAGCGCGCGTAGAGTAGTGATGTCCGCGTCCGCGCCCCACGCCCACGGGCGCACCCCCGGCCCCGCGCGGCGTAGGGGACATCAACACCACCCGCGCAACCGCGGGGAACGCACCCCCGCCGCCAGTGCACCCCTACAACCACAACTCTCGAAACAAGTGACCTTACAGACAGATCATGTTGTGCCTTGTGTCAATAGTGTCAGTGAATCTCAAGAAGTGACAAGGACAAATAGTGACGATGCACTTTCAAATCGAAAAACAATCGATCATAGTTCGAATATCGACGAAGAAATCGAGACAAATAATAATAGTGTTAAGGACACGGATTCCTTAGAATCTGACGATGATTTCTGTTTTAAAGAGGAGCGTTCGGCGGGAGACGGCGCAGAATTTACGTTCGCTCCGCCGGAGACGATATCTGATGATGACCCTGAGACTGCAGAACTAGCGAAACTTAGATGTACGAGCGAATGCACAGAAGTTCTGGCAGCTAGGGAAAGTAGACGAAGGAGAAGATGTGCGGATTACCCTGGCCTGGCGTTCGGAAGTTCCATATTTTCTTCGGATACAATGATGAAGTTTGCGTTGATCAAGAATGAGTTGCAGAATATCAAGAATACGGCGTTAAGAAGGGTAATGTCCTTAGTTATTCAAGCTAGCGGCTGTGTGAGTGAAGGTGGCGTGGGCCAAATGCGCACTGAACTATTTTTAATCACATTCCGTCGGGAAAGTGTTGATGCTCCGCAGAGCACACACTAGCTGGCGGCATATAGCGCGCGTGGCGATCAGCTGAGCCACAGTAATCCATTTGACATGTTTACCTGCACGATCGCTCACACGGTCGCTAGATGTCGTTGGTATCGAGAGGGTCACGTGGCTCTGCAGGCTAGCCCTTGGCCCTTTCGAAACCAGAACCTAGTGTTGAGTCACTGAGTCTATTTTGGCTTTTAGTTTTTTTATAGGTATATTATTATTCGAATTCACATTTAAGTTTTCAGTAATTGTTGACCAAGTCAGATTATTTATCTTGACATAGTTACTATCTTGTTATGTTTATCTATTTCTAAACATCTACTAGGTATATCATGAAGAATGATGATAAAGACGCCGTATATCTGCAAGCAAAGCTAGTCAGACTATAATCCTACACCTACACTGAATTTATCTACCATTTCCCGTATTGTTACATTTTTATTAAATTATACCTACATGCCATGGTATACCTATTAGGTAGGTGCTCAACTTTCTAAGAGCCTCTTGAGGGAGAAATCTCTATGAAAAATACGGTTTAGATACATTCCTTATCTTTACGCATCCAACTGTCTGAAAATTTACATTCGTATACCTACTACCAGACCAACTTTCACTACGAATAGTTAACATATTGAATAACAATGAATACTGCAAATGCGACGTTAAACGTTAGCAGTTGCGATAAATTAGGTATTATCATCGAATAGGAATAAAGTAGTAAAATAACAAGCAAATCTCAAAGCGTGTAAAGCTATAAATCAAATTTCGACATCATTAATCTTGAAATACTCGTAGTTTGATAGAAGTAGGTACGTGCAATCTTATTAAAATGTAAATGTTCTCAGTCTTCCGTATCGTATCCAACAAAAACACTACTTGTACAGTAGGTAGGTGCTACGTTACGAGGAGTTTCAGTATTGAAAAACCAATCGTGTGATTGCCCAACTGTTTCAAACACTTTATTGAAACCGATATGTAGAACTGTAATATCGACGCCTAATTTCGTGTTTGTTTAGTCATAATGGTTTCAAACAGATCTAAGACACATGTGCAAAGAAGTTTGGAAACACATGTTTGTAATTCTTGAAAGACATGACCGAAGCATGTTGGTAAATTTATTATACCTAATATGGTTCAATTTGTAGGAAAAAAATTATTATGAATCATTTTTCTTTTCACAAAATATCATATAAGCTGTATAAAATAAAACTTACGTACCCTCTACCTGTTAAACATTTCATTTATATATTTATAACGTATGCGAATTCTTTTGTGAACGTGACAAGCGATACAAATGTTAATATTCCTAGATACTAAAGTACGTATTTACTTGGGTATCTTTCAAACAATGCTATATCGAAACATTACACTCCCATAATGTAATCATTCTAAATCGGTTCGCAAATTGAGCAATTGTTCTATTGCAAATTTATTCTTGTACTTACTGAATTCCATACCATTTTGTTTTTTTAGTCTAACGTTGATCCTTTGACATTTAGGCATTTCTAAGGCCTGCATTATAGTCGTAGATGAGATGAGATGATGGACAACAATGCAAATTATCCGCACCTTTTTGTCTATATTTAAAAAAACTCCCAAGAATCCTTAAAAAGTTTAAATACCTACCAAGAATTTTGAAGAACATTAATTTAAGATTGCGCCATTTAGGAAGGCTATCTGCTTCATCAATTATCAAGTAGTTTAAAAATAACACAATTTCAGAAACTGTATAGTTTTAAAAGATCCTAAGATCGAAAAGTATCTTACACGAGCCTTTTTTCTACTACCATTGCAGATTCGTTCTTGGCCTCTATATTTACCTAAAAAAATAAATATGCAGTGTTCATAGTAATGATTCATCAGCACATCAGACGCCAGATGTCCAGTAACTATGCACTCCAAAAGAATGACTATCGGTGACACACGTGAATTTGTATTGATTATTGCAATGTTGTATTCGGACATGACCGTGTTTGTGCTAGCCTTCAATCTAACCACATGTTGTCGCGTCGGTCTGAGAACTACTGCAAGATGGACTTGAATGGTCTATTTTTACAACACATACTGCAGTGACCTTGGCTGGGAGTAACCACTTAGATATAAAGATAATTTTTCGAAATATGTAAGATGCATGTGATGCAAGTGAGATTCATGATAATGGTATTATTCGAATAATAGTGCATATTGTATGAAAACCCACGAATGCAAAAGGTAACAATAGATAATCCAACAAGCGTGGCTGTAATATCAAGGTCAATAAAATTAGTTTACAAAAACGTCTGTTTGGACGTGAAATGAGTCAACTGAGGTGAGAGCACAGTTAGAAAAACGCTGTAAATGTTTGTAGAATATTGGAGAATGAAATACAACTGATATTACAACATAAATCACTAACAGAGAACTAGCACGACGTACAAGTTTAAATTTAATTACGAATCATGGGCCATCCATCATCAACATCATAAGTAGCTGGGTGTCGTCTATTCCACCTATATAATACTACGAAGAATTAAAATACTTAATAAAATTTTAAACGTAAACATTATGCTATTGTAATATTTTTCCATTTGGATAAATTATTCAATCGTACTCTTTCACACTTGATTGGTCGAACATCTTCTGCTTTACCGACATTGCTGGTATTTTCCTTTTGCTGTGAAGTCGCAACAGCATTGGAATTTAAAACAGGTACTCAGCATACTTTCCAAATGACGTAATAATAAATTTGGTGGTTCTTGAATTTGTGCGCCGGCCGACTCGATGACTTGTCGTTTGAAAGGTGGAATTCGGGTTTGTGATTACCCGACGAACCTCTAGATGGCGTTAGCAGGCTTGTTCATCTTTGACCGACTCTATAATTTTTATATTTTTCTCTAGTTTCAGATTTCTAGTTTTATGAATGTAAAGTTTAATGTTCATTCGAATAGTTTAATGAATATTTGAATTGGTTGGTATTTGAGTAAAATTCCCATGCGTTTACAAATGTAACAATGCGCGTTAATAGCCCTTCACTGAATTTGAACTCTACTTCCGTAGTCTACATTGTTCAGGGTTATTGTAGCGTTTCGCCCATCCTTTATTTTGGGCTTCTTTTTAACCTTCGCTCTAATGTGACCCTACAGGATATCGTTTCCATTAAACATGTACAGGTGGAGCCACTAGCCCCTGCAGTCTGCTCAAGTGCTTATCGCAATACGTACGCGTGACGTTTGCGTCGTGTCCCGCTGTCAAAGTCACTCGAGAAATGTTAAATATTGTGAAATACTATTTATAATTTGTTGTTAATTATCGATATAATTTCTACGAGTTCCGCACTGGTATCTGTAGAGTCACACGATTAATTAGTGCAGTTTGTGTGTTGTGGAGTTGAAGCGCATAGGTTCGGTGGCGGCCATTTTATTCGCCGGCTGTTCGTTTGAGCCGAGCCCATCTCAGCGATACGGAGCACGATCGGCCAGTCAGTTCAGTTGGCATTTTCGCGACTAGGGCGAAGGTGTCTCTCGTTTTTATAGTTTAGGAAGTCAATTTTAACACAAAAGTGCATCAAAATGACGACAAACATGCAGCAAGGAACGATCCTGGACGTATTAAAGAAGAAAATGCGTCAAACAAAAGAGGAAATGGAGAAATATAAGGATGAATGTGAGGAATATCACAAACGTTTACAAGTGGAAATTATGCGGAGAGAAGAAGTAAGAAAACGTGTTTTGTATTGTGTTGTGTAAATTATCAAACATCAGTTATAACGTGTACTTGTGTTTAATAATGTAGGGTTCAATAAGTGGAAGTTATCAGCGCTTGTACTATCTACCTATAGTGAGTAATGTCCGGCCATACTTAGGTGTGCAGGCAACGTACGCATATTCACGTCCCTTTCGGATTCATCTCGCCTCCATCTTTTAGAAAGAGATGGCGAATACTAATTCTTTCCATGGGGTACCTTGTTCTTTTCAACGAATTTAGTGTTGCTCCCAAAAAGTGTTACTTCGATAATCCCAAGCCTTGTGAATGGTTTCGTGAAATGTTTTTTTATAGAATTCCTCGGTACGTGGTCGGATGCGGGTTTGTGTTACACGTAACAGGTTTGGTTGCGTTGGAGGTCGTATACCGGTCTTTTGTGGCACATGTAGAGCGTACCGGGAGGATTTGTAGCTAGCTCCGAGTACTTAGCTCCTGTTGTACTTACGTCGGGCGTCCTCGAAGGATCACTGGCGCCACAAGGCGTGTCCGACGACTTGCCGCTATCGTCACATGACGTAACTCCACTCGCTTCTATACCACACGGCTTATAAACACCTGCAAAACTACATCTAACACAGCCAACACCTATATTTCATTAGCCAGTCACTAATAACCACATTGTTTAACTATTCTCTCTAATGAGATGCCTTTGCCCAGCAGTGGTACGATTATCTATCTATGCAACCGTTGTTACCCACTACTGAGTATAGGCCATACCTATTATTTTATTTTCATAAAGGTACGATATACCTAGTTAAAAAAATTGTGAAAATCTACGCCATGTTTTGTTTATCTTGAAAACATCGCATACCTTATCTCTTTGCGTGTATCAGTGTAGATAAAAAACACGTATTTTAAAGGTAGTTAACGTGAAGTAAAAATGTAGTAATTATCAAATGTTCATGACTTCATGCTGACCATGATACCGACAACATACAAAGTATATATCGATAGATCTAGTGAAGATGATTCTACAAATTGTAGAAGCACAAAAGTGTATGTAATGTATGTACTTTTGGGTAGATAGTGGGCGTGTATCAACGTTGGTAGCCGACATGTTTGAACAGTGATTGTTGAGGTCAACTCTAAACATGTCATCTATAGTCAAAGGAAACAGTTATCCACTCAATTATTTATAGTTTAAACTGAATAAGAAATGTAGGTATGCCAATTAAAACTTATACCCAGCATATTTTATAAACATAACGTTGAGAAGAATAATCAAGAAATTTTCTATATAGATTGTATTGTTTATGTTTCAATGAGAAACGTGACTGCGCGCGTTATTAAAATGAAAACAGCAATCTATTTAGCTGACAAGCCTTATTCTCTAAATGGAATGCAATAACCATGACAATATTGTACCTCACCGCCGGTAATCGTTTCTTGGTAATATTCCTGGGCTTACACCTCGGCCATCAAAATTTACCGTGCGTTCGCGTGACCGCATTGTGTTACAATTTATTGGAATAGGGCTTGCTTTTGTGTGTGGCCATTCAAACGAACAACGCTCCTGCCCTAGCCGATCCCACAAATTCAAACAATGTAAATCTCCCGGCGAAAGTACAGGTACCTATCTAACAAAAGCATGCTGGGTCCCACATTAAAAAACGAGAATTCTTACCCAAATTTCTCGTTAATGTCCTCGAGATAAAGGTCTATGACCTGGCGTAAGAGGCTTAACTTTTTTAAACCGTCTAAGCATTCGAATTATATTCCAAGTTCAAGGTAATTATGCGCAGACTGTATAAATCATAGTCCAAAAGAAGTTGCGGTGACAAAAACTTAATCAGTTATCTCTAATGAAGCACTTGCTGAGTCGATAGATCGTTCCACGATTGCTCGAAATAATTGCACTTTTTTGTAGAGCTGCAATTTGCTAGTCCCACCACGACTATTATTAGCAACCACGCACCGCCGACGACACAGGATAAAAGGATCAGAAACTGGGACTCAACGCAAGGACGTGTGATGTCATAAACATGTGTGACATCGTGAATATAAATAACTAGCAAAATGTTCTCAGCTTCTGCATTCTCACCACGTACTTTACAGACGTTAAACAATGTCTTCATGACCATAGTATTCATTACTTGATACGTGGATTTTAATCGTAAAGTAAATATCGATAGAATAACGGTAACTTAATGCATTGCGCACATCACTAATTTTCGGTCAACCGCCCCGGGCGTTACATACCTGTCTGGTGTATCCGTTTAGCTTCTTTTTTCAACGACGGTTTTATTCGATCCATAAAATAGAATACCTACGAGCATTAATATTTCCTTTTTTAGGGAAAAAACGTGTGGTAGGGTTCTTTCTGGTCGAGTGGCTGATTAAATTGTTACTTGTAGACGTTTTTACATCGTTTCTTCCTTACCATGACCATATGAGCGGGTTTTACGATTTTAATTTTACGTTCACGATCTGAGGCCCCATTTGTTCGGTCGTTCTCCTTTGTGTCGACAATCGACATGCCTTGGGCTATGTATGAGTAAATTAGCGTGCTTATTAACGGACCAAATTGCGACGGCAATACTGAACAGTCGTGATTCTAAAATATTCCAGCAGACAGTTTTAATTAGTAGGTGTTGATGACAGACACATTTTGTGGCACGAGTTAGTTGTGTGTGGAGCGGAATCTATGTCATTCAGGCAATGTAGGATCTAAAAGCAGTATTTTTGATGACGTATTTTGAACACGGCTGGTAATCTCCAGAAGACTGTTATGGATAGTTTTAAACTAGGTATGTGTTTTTGGACTGCGTATAAAAACAACAAGTTCATGTCTATCTTAAATTTTGGATGCACTAGCTATAAAAAGCTTTAACTGTCCTTTCAAAGTCTTCATACTAACCTGATTTTCTCTTCCAGGCCGAATCTGAAGTGGCTGCCCTCAACAGACGCATCCAGCTGTTGGAAGAGGACCTGGAAAGGTCTGAGGAGCGTCTCGCCACCGCCACCGCTAAGCTTTCCGAAGCTAGCCAGGCCGCCGATGAGTCCGAACGGTGAGTCCACACCAGTTAGGATGACTTCGACTTTACTCCGCGGCTTAAAAACTTTGCAGTCAGTTGATAGCTCAAATGCATAGACAATAGGCGTTGATTCAATAAAATCACCATGATCTCTGAATGAATGTAACTTTAAGTTTTGTAATTCTAGCAAAAAGTTCATAATTCAATTCAATTCAAGTTAATTCAATAAAATCACCATGATCTCTGAATGTAACTTCAGCCAATTTATTTCGAGTTAGTTAAAGATAAAAGATAAAGATAAAGATAATTTATTTGCATAAACATGAGTTAAACTTAACATGAGTTAATCGGTCTGTTAGCAAAATCACATGATTCCAAAAGTAGTGACAGTTTTTTTCTTTGAACAGTTAACTTATATGGGTACTTAAGTTTTGAAAAACAAGAGTCGTAAACCAGTCTATAATTTAGGTAGTAACCAATTATTCTTAATCTACACTAATATTATAAAGAGGTAAACTTTGTATTTTTGTATTTTTGTATTTTTGTATTTTTGTATTTTTGTATGTAACGAATAGGCTCAAAAACTACTGGTCCGATTTCAAAAATTCTTTCACCATTAGAATGCTACATTATCCCTGAGTAACATAGGCTATATTATATTTTCAAAAAAATCAGGGATCCTTACTAAAACTTCAATAATGTAACCCAAGGTGGAAAACAAAAAACCTTACATCGCGTGCGCTGCGAAAACTATTGAAGATAGAACAAAATAATGTACTACGATTTTGTAGAACACGTTATCATCTACAAAAAATGTCGCGACAGCATATGTCTAACTATTATAGTTATGTCACAATAAGTGTTCTTTTATTATAAAAAATTCATTGAAATGCCTCCGCTAGAAAAGGGTCTTTATTTGTACCTTGGTATTAATCCTTATCCAAATAAATCATTTCATAATTAAGACGGTTTCAATACCTATAGATTACTTCTTAAATTTTTCAAATCGGACATTCCATTCAAAAGATATGACGAAATTAAAAATGTTTACGGGTCCACGGGTCATGCGCGGGGTGCGATTTCACTCAATCAAGGAGAAGCGCGTGCAAATGTATGAAATAAGTAGACGCGAGGCTCGAACCCACGGTCTAAGTTTATCCTAAAATGTTCAAAAAATTTATGACCACCCATGCGAAGCTGGGACAGGCCGCTAGTGGTTAATAAATTAACTTTACATAAAATATGACAAGCCTATTGACTCAAGACGTGAACCTGTAATCAATACGAGTGTATGCAAATGCAATTGAAGACCACATCGTAAATGCAAATCGAGTTGAAACTATCTATCGACGTTCGATATAGCAGAAACTGTGGATTAAGATTTATATTCGTACCAGTTATTTTTCGTCTTGCATAAAACACTATCAACTTACGAGTTTCATTTTGTGTTGAGTTTGAAGACGCATATAACATCTTACATATTACCATTTGAAACGTCGCATTATTTAAAATTTGCCAGTAACATTTGGCAGTAATTTAAGCGTCGTTTATCTTGTGATAGATTGTTAAGTAGGTAAAGTAATAAGAATCATTATCATATCATATCATAGAGTGTAGTACTTATCTATGGCACACCTACTATCTGGCCTTTATATTAAGACAATAATCTGACTTATTGAAATTCCTTTTGATTATAATTTCTGAATCTCTCTACGGCTGAGGTGTGCAATGGATATTGTAAAATCACTTTTGACTGAAAAGCTTACATTGCTGCGAGTAGGCGTGACATTGAGACTATCCTATATTATGTGGCTTCTCCAAATTCAACACTTAAATTGGATTATACTTCATACTGTTCTGATTATTACATAATCTTTATTTAAGTCTTTATTTTATTTTGTTGTGCATGAATGTTTTCTGTGTATTTTATATGCCCTTAACCACCATATTCTAAGACACAAAAGCCTCTTTCGTTTTCTATTATTAATAACTTATTTGTTCAATTTACTTTTTTAAACAGTCAAGACATCATTAAAATTCTTTCGTTGCAAATATATGTAACCTAGAAATCATGATTTATTTTTATGATAGGTAAAAGACTCATAATCACCATTTTCCATTTGATTAGTCATAATAATTCATCATCGATATTGCAAGTCATAACCCATAACCTAGTGTTGGGAGGAGTCGATGAGCAGTATCGATAGTTTTATAGTTTTATCGATGTTGTAACACGCATGTGTTTGACCCCGCACTAACCAGAATACGCAAGGCGTTGGAGAACCGAACCAATATGGAGGATGATCGCGTCGCCATCTTGGAGGCCCAGCTGTCTCAAGCCAAACTCATTGCCGAGGAGTCAGACAAGAAATACGAAGAGGTGAAAGAAATCTCCTTCATGACATCATTTATAACAAATCACTACGTCATATTGCACGCGTGAAAATAGCTGCAAAAAACATATAGCAAAATAGATGGAGTTTTAGCCATTTCTCATAGACCAATTACTCGGCGAGAGAAGCGTTGCGTTGGCTATTTTCACGCTTGCATAGCAACGTGGTTAGTAGTACGTGTTATTATTCGGACCTGTATTACTCTTTCGTCATGTCAAAGTTTATTATTATGCTAGGTGAGCCTTTCATTTTGAACGTTTGATATCGAGCAAAGTGCTCTGAAATATGCATACTGTAATTATTGATCGCCATTAGCTGTTGGTAATAACAGCATGCACCTTTGACTATATAATACTGTTATTGAGCACAAAAATAAAAGGTCCTCATAATGCCACGAACTACGCTTAGATTCGATTCGAAGAAACTTGATAGCCCAGTTTTTTAATTAAAGTCTTTGCCCAAAATGTCAAAAAACTGGATTATTTCGGTTGAAAAAACTTTCGAAACATTGCAGAAACGACTCAAAATAATTTAGCACAGTGAATGATTCACGGATAAGAGTCGAGTTGTGCAACGTTTTAAATGTTTTCTTTCATGTTGTACAGAAGCAAAATTAAAAGTTTGCTTTAGTTTTGCTTTTTATTAAGTTCATGTGTTTGAAACCAGTGGTAAATATACCAAAGTTGAATTTATCAGTAAAAAAATATTCAAAAGTTATTGAATCATATTTATAACACTGGTAGTCAGTGCTACTGGTTCCAAAAGTCTCTCTCCACAGCGTTCCAGAAGAAACTTGTTGCTTTGTGTGTTCCTTCGCGTGTTCGCTTGCATGTCTTCTAACGGGCCACCCTTGTATAGAACCTTATCTTCGTCCGAGGCGAAAGCATCTTGTGCTTTCGACCGTTATTTCATACTAAAGTTGTGATTCGATGCAGCGCCCGCAAGGTCCTGGAGAACAGGTCCTTGGCTGATGAGGAGCGTATGGATGCCCTTGAGAACCAGCTCAAAGAAGCCAGATTCCTCGCTGAGGAAGCCGACAAGAAATACGATGAGGTCTTTATATTCGAGTGTCGATGTCGTTTGGTTTGCCTGCTTATCTGTGCGACACACATTGTTTTACCTTAATATAACATTGGAATGCCGTTAATTGTACAGTATTCTTTTGGATTATAATGCGACTATTCTCTTCCACTTACAATCTTTACTGAGTCAGTTAAGCATTCTTTCTCAATTTATTTTTCTGCCAAAAATATGTTCATGATGTACCATATTTTTAATACTTAGTGAACGATCCCTTGAAAGGGGTTTTGACTTAAAACATCAGGCAGCTGTGGATGAGAAAAATAATTTTCATATCATTGTGACGAGCAAAAAGGCAGATGTCTTTTGTTATGTAAAATGTGTGTCGTACTTTCATTTCTAGAGTGTCCTCATCCGGAATGCGGATGTCAACGATCCTAAGGCATATTTGCAGATGCAAATTTTTACTCCCTACTGACATTTCTAAACACCTTGGAATGTCTCACTATCTCCCCTAATGATTGAACATTTTGTTGTTCCCACTAATTCAATTCTAAAATGGATTTTGATGTGTCAAACTAACCGTAATCTCCCCTATTATAACTTGTGTGAGTTTCTGATAGATAATTATGTTACTGTGTTACAAATATAGCCTGAAGTGCAACGATGGTTCTCGAATGGTACGACTTATTATCTCACCGAGATTAGATACCGTTCCGTTCGTCATCGATTAAACATCGTACACGACCAGGTGGTTACCAATAATAATGTCCTGATTCCCCTGACATATGACCCTGCGCCGTGAAGGCAGTCGTAAAAGTCAGAGTCCGTACATGGAGTCACACAGGCCCGGCTCGATCGCCTTATACGGCGACCGGTCTCCTTCGTGTTACATAAGTCCGGACCTTATCGGCGTGCTCGAGCGCGTACCGAGTGATTGTGGTCGGGTGATAATGCAGTTAGTAACGTGGTGCGTGTGTCTAGGTCGCTCGTAAGCTGGCCATGGTGGAGGCTGACCTGGAGCGCGCCGAGGAGCGCGCCGAATCCGGCGAATCGTAGGTTCCAAGTGTTCAACCCATTAGCCGAAGGACCGCCGCTCGGCTCGTTGCTGACCCTAGCGCTGTTTCACTTCGATCCGTTCCGAGAAAGCGAAACGCTCGCTGAACAATAACGATCCTTAGAGCGCCGGTCCCAAGGCCTAGTTTTGTATTTCGCCACCGTTCTGCATGGTTGTTCATTTGCATTCTTAACATTGCCGCACAGTAATCCGACTTACCGACATAGGTATTTCTAACCTAGGCTCTCGCTGGTTTTTTTGCATGTTCGATTCTAGGTCTTCGTGTAGCAGTACGCCAGATTTTGTTTTATTTTTAGTTGCATTAGTCATTATTTAACTAAGTAAGTATTGTTGGCTCAAAAACTTTTTGGACCGATAATGCTTTTAGTTTTAAGTTCAAGGGTAGCGTCACTTATCATCACAGTAAGTGACGGTACTCTGCTACTGTCAGACTAAAACAAGGGTTGCCCCATCTCATGGATATTTCTTACGTTAACTATCATGTCCATGTCTCGACTAAACTTCCGTCCTCTATGTGTGTACTTGGCTATAGGCTAGGTTGTCAGGAAATATGTGTGGTATAGGGCAATTTTCGTTTTCAGATATGCACCGCATTACACCAGAACTACTGGCCGTATGCGTGCCGCACATATGCATCCGCACACATCACATAACGAATACGATAATGCACTAGATAGCACTTAGATAATAATCATTTCTTATTGCAAAAAGTAATTTTATAGAACTAAAATGTTTTGGGACAACCCTTCGTTTATTTTTAGTTGTTAGAGTTCTGACGCCGCTCTCGACCCGCCTGCTTGCCTTTCCTGATTTGTTGTGGAATTGCTTTTTATGCTTTTTGAGATTTTTCTAGGTTCTCCTACATCTCCAAAAGAATCCTCACTTTCACATCCTAAGTAGCAGCACCAAAGTATTCTATCCATCCAATCTAAAAGCATTGTGTTTGAAAACATGTGTCTGCCTACTGTGAAAAGTAGACTGCAAAACATGGACATAAGCAAAAGCGAGTCACCATAATCTACCCCACCTAGTAGCACTCAACAAATTGTCATTTGTCGTCATTTAGCCAAGTTCATCAAGATCTAAATACTACCTGAACCTAGTTATTCCTTCACCCGAAACGGTCCTTCACAACCCGTTGCACAGTATACCCAACAACAGTAGTCAAACTCACTGCACCAAGCGAGCGGTCGAGAGCGGAGTAAGGACGTACGCGGTACACGCAGTGTACGTGGCAGTAGCGTGTTGTGTGTGTGTGTGTTTGTGTGTGTGCGAACTAACGCGCGGCCGGCGTCAGGTGGCGAGAAAGCTGGTCCTCATGGAACAGGATCTGGAGAGGGCCGAGGAACGGGCTGAGCAGAGCGACTGGTAAGTACTCTATGCTATGTCACCGAAGACAAATAACGACTCGTGGTTTTATGGATTTTATTAAAATATTATGGTAATAATAAAGTAATTATTTACCTAGACGTCATTAAGTTTATGAAAGGTACCCTGCTATGTCCTTGAAAATAGAGTATTAACATTGAAAAGAAAAATGTATGATTTCGTAGTAAGTTGAATGATATTTTTTTAGTCATATTCATTTAAAATTTCGCCGAAGAGATTAAAAACAGTTGTTTGTCTTCGGTAACAATCTACAAAGCTGACTAATAAAGAGTGGAATGGATGACACAATCTCTATTTTTCAGCTTTTGTAACTGAATTTATCGCCGATGAATTCACCACCATAATATCACGCGTGTATCAGTGAAAACGAGAAAGTTTCAGCTTGAATTATAAATCACAAACGCAACGATTATCTTACGAATAAATAATTTTACTGATACACACTGATTATCGCGTAACTGCTTTGTTTCGACAAGGGTATTAAGTAACTGGAATTTTATCGTATAAAATATAATTAAGGTATTAAATAAAAGGTTAACTGGCCGAACGTTAAGTGGTTACCCAAGAACTGACAATTGCGCCTACTGCAATTAGGTTGTACTGTGTTTCTAGCCTCTTATGTCAGTATTTTTCTATAAAATAAAGTTGCAATAAAAAATCCTGTTAATCATAATGACTTGTCGTAACAAACGATACTGCATGATTTACTTATTTTACTGAACTTACTACATGTTTAACTATTAGGCTATTTTGGTTGTTTTTACTTGTTGACTGAATTTTTTACTCGATATGTAGTTATTGTTTGCACTTTTGAAAATAAGCCGCGCATTTATAACAAAGGCCGATTTGAGCAACTTATGAATTACATTGCCTTTGGAGCCGCCGAAGCGAATAAATTAATTGAATTTATGATATTGAATAAGTAGGTACCTACTAATATATTACGAGTACTTACATGCTAATTGAAATCACAATCTACAATGGTTCATTGCAATCAGATGTATCCAATAAGGAACATTGTGTAATATTACCCCTAAACTTATAATGGTACCTATTGTATAATTGATTTGAATACTTACTGAATCTTTCTCAATTCGCTTTTATAATAACTTACATTAAATATTTGTTGCTCAATTTGTCCTTCGTCCTCACCCATACGTTACATTATCTATATAAATATTTTCATTGCTCAATTCGTGTGCCTAAATGTTCGTCATGGCAAAGATCAATTCTTGACCGTTCAATTGTTATTGATTGAAAGCCCTTTAGTTTTCGAATAGTATGAGCCTTGTCATGACATACCAACACATTGAAACTATATTTAATGTAATTCTTGTTGTATTCAGATATTATTCACTTGATTCACAAATTACAGGCACATGAGGCTTAACATCTGTATGCCTCAAGTTGATGGACACAGGGCAGTGCATCTTAGGGCACGTTCCTAACTTTCTAAAATTTTATATTATGGCTCAATTAAAAATTATATTGCCCTTTTAAGTTAAAAGTACCGAACGTTATCGTAATCTGCAGTAGAAATTGATTGTTTTTTTCACAACTTTCCAGCAAAATCGTCGAGCTTGAGGAGGAACTCCGTGTCGTTGGCAACAACCTGAAGTCCCTGGAAGTCTCTGAGGAGAAGGTATGCACCAATCATTTTATCTATTCTATCTATTACAATATTTTAGTACATTTATTCAAATGAAAACTTAAATTCTAAAGACCCCAATGTTTACTGATGAAAAAGAAGTTCAGAATGATGCACCAACCTACAAAATTTCGAACCGAATTTCGGCATAAGTTTTTAGAACTTCGAAGAAATAGGAGCTTCGAATCTGACAATGCCTATTATAGATCTCAGTAATATAATTTACAATTCTACACAGGCCAACCAACGCGAAGAGGAGTACAAAAACCAAATCAAAACCCTCACCGCCCGCCTAAAGGAGGTGTGAATTGACGAGTGATAACTCGCGTGGTTTTGTGCGCTTGTCTAACTGCATTCTGCGCACAGACTTTAAACCTATGTCCACATTTACATAAAGTAAAGCGGGCATAGACATTATAAAGTTCTGTAACTGCAGTGTTTTCTATCGTTTTCTGGCTGTTGTGTCTCCCTTAACTTCCAATATAACATAGTTTTACCGTAACAGAGCTGCCGTCCAAATGACGAGTACAAACTCGCGGCAGCGCTGTTTGCATGAAACCAATTTTCCGTTTTCGTTGTTGTGTTTATTTTTATTTTTTAACAAAATAATCACAGGCGACGCAAAGAGAAGAGACATATGAGGGGCGTGTTAAACTGCTGGACAGACAACTCCGAGAGGTAAACGTTGACAGGCAGAGCGGAGAACCAGTAGATAGAGATTGGTTACGGTTGTAGATTCATGTTCATCGCCATTCTGTGTTTTCGGGATAGTGTTGTGCCCTGGAGGTATAATCGATTTCGAGCTCGTTGTATATATTTTATGCGAGCTTGATGAGATTTATTGCAAGGGGTATGGCTTCTCGTAAATAAGCTACGTCCGTTGGTGTAGGTCCCTAGTGTCGCTGGAGGCGGTTGGTGCTTCATCTATGTATTTATGATGTCTATCTTCTTTCCTTACCTGTGTATTAATTGTTTCTTTATGTATATTGCCGGGTGTGTTGTGAATGTACGCATTGTTTTGTTCCGAATTCTGTCCTTGTTGTTTCTTTTAATTATTTCAAAAGTTGCTGTCCAATTTGTCTATGAGTTGTTCTGGTAAACCAGTTCTAAAATAATACTGCCCCAACAAAATATATCATAGAAGACGTTACATTAGCGGGTTATGGATGACGTGTGCCCGAAAATTCGTTTACGTAGTTTTACAAACTTGAACCCTACGCTGCACACCTTCAGGTTTGAATTTCTGGAACTCTTTTAAGACATATGGTTTACAGACTGTGTATTGACAATGAGTCAGTCAGCCATGCAAAAATATCATTTTTATTTAGTTTGCTTTTAAGAGCTGATTTCACCATGCTCTGTTAGTTACTAATCAAGGATTAACAGGCCGTTAAATCTAACCTTAGATGTCAAACGCGTACATTTTGACATATTTAACGGCCCTTTAATCCTTTGTTAATCGAACAGAGCATGGTGAAATCAGCTCTTAAGGTAACATTGCCCTTTTAGATCATTAATAAGTTCTTATCTGTAATAGTCTTATTTATAAATCTCTTTTAAACAATTTATCTATTTACCAGTGCCATTGCCTTTAAGTTGACTTTTCAATGTTCTTTACGTCCACCTCAATATTCATAATGGTCCCTTTCGGACTTAAGTAGCCCTCTTTCCTTTGCTCGTGTGTAAGTCTAAGTATCAGTGCGTACATTCACAATACAAGGCGCATGTGCGCTTACCGTGAGTAATGGCTCTGTGTGGCTAGGCGATGGCGACCCGCGATCACGTCGAGGATAAGATCCACAGTCTTTCGCAGAAACTGACGCAAGTAAGTTGTGCTGTCTATTGGGGCTCTGGTCGCTTCTCTTTTTATTACAAGGTTCTCGAAAATATGAGAATACTATCGTTTTGATTGATTATGTAGCAAGAATCACTATTGTACATTTCAAATGCAAATAATTACATAATCTCCAAGAATATTATAACACCTATCAATATAATACAATGACGATTCAAAGTGATCCTTGTTATTAAACTGAATAATTATAGTAACTTTTGTCGTTGAATGAAATACAAATATAGTTAAATCCGATCTTGAAGTTTTCAAATTATCATATAGGGATTTGACTAATCGTAACTAAAAATGTAAAAGAGAGCGACCGAAGTTCCGTTTCTTATTATTTTCACAATCATCATTTCTTGTTATTATAAGGGTTGGTTAAATTGGTTATCATTAGTGTTGTAGTGTCACTACACTGCACTTAGCGGCTTTTGGTAAAGGTAAATGCATGAGTGTTGCTTTATATGTTAAATAATTTAGTTTGAATTTTTACTAAAATTGTTTGCATTAAAACTGTTTTTGTCCCATGTGTAATTTGATTGGACTAAAAAAACCTCATTTAAAGAAAAGTTAAAGATTTCAAATGAAGTTGCATGTGTCTATTTAAAAAGCAGTCTATTTTCTGTATAATTAAATATTAATAATTAAGCTGTTATAATATTTAACGTAATTATGATGAGTTATAACTCATATAACTTTTTTTATAACAAAAGACAGAAAAAAGGCTGCTTACAAAAGTGCAAGAACTAATATATATTTTATAATTTCAGGCTGAAGCTCGCGCTGAATTCGCTGAGCGCTCCGTGCAGAAACTCCAGAAGGAGGTCGACAGGCTTGAAGGTAATATCCCAATCATATTTATAAAACAAAGATATATATTTATTTACAAAAATATAAAAAAATGTAGGTATATAAACTGAAGTTATATATATTGATAATAATGCAAATTTCTGAATAGATTTCAAGGTCCAGTTATTTTACAACGTACAGCAATGGTATTCGTATAGGTCTCTGAAGTCAAGTATAACAGTTTGAATAACCAAGGCTTAAACATAACGCACAAACCATCAGCCTTCATCGGAACGCTGTACTATAGATTTGAGAGCTTTCTTTTCTTTCATTTTACGCTATGATTCAAAGCTTAATTTTTCTTTATTTCACTGTAACAGTTTTTTTATATTGATGATCTGACAAGTTTACAGAACTGTTTTGGATTTTTGTTCATCGGTACATCACCTGCATGTAAGATTCAGATTAATTTTAATTACAACCTATTATAAAAAATAAACAATTTATTGAGGGGTTTCTTATGAATACAAATCCGGATTCTGTGAACTATAGTCATGATGTGTTAGCATGTATTTTAAATGTCGCCCCACTAGTTTGCTCGATCCTTCGATGTTTTTATTTGTCGATGTTTACGCATGGTTTTTTTATTAATGTTGTTTTGCCTGTGCTGATCAATTCAAATATTTTTTTAAGCGGGAAATTTTAATACAATGATTTGATCATCAAAGATTTTTGTTTATTGTTGAAGTAAATCTGATGTTCAATCGCTCAATCTTTAAAAAAAAAGAGATTCCGCATCTTCCAGATTTAAACGGACCGTTGTAAATATTTGGATCGAATAGTGTGTTGTTGTGTGTGAGACTGACCGCGGCCCCATGCCCCCTTGCAGACGATCTGGTGTCCGAGCGCGAAAAGAGCAAACTTCTGCAGGAGGAAATGGAGGCCACTCTCCACGACATCCAGAATATGTGAAAACCTCGCCCGAATCCACTCCCGATATTCTCGCCCGTTCGTCCCATTCACATATCGATATGTCATCGTGCACTGTCACAGCACTAGTACCTTTCGGGGTTGCCACCCGAAAAAAATGACATTCTGAGTTTCCCATATAAAAATCTAAGAAATGAGATTTCGAAATTTTGTGAGCACTGAATGAGGCGAGCGGGCGACTAGATGTTTTTAGTTTTAGAGTAATTGCCAGCCGCTTTTATAATGTAACGTCAAAATCGAGTGTTCGCAATGACAACACTGCCATGTGCAATTTTATTATTTTGGTACACAAATTAACTGATATTTTCCGTATAATTGTCGAGAAATGTATTGTCCTCATTTTTAGTCATTATTTAACAAGCGTGTCTGTTTATATCGATTTTGATAGATATGATGTATGCAGCTTTATGCACTTTTAGTTTAGGACAATTATGTCAACATTCCAATTTGGGGACCAAGAAATGCTTTGCATTTTGAAACTCAATGATAAAAGACATTTTAGCACTATAATTATTTTAAAATTGCACATTATTTTGCATACTTTTTCCATATTGCTAAGGTATTTCGGCTGTAGACACTATAATTCGGTATTATTTTATTTTCATATTCACAAACGGTTCACATGCAATGAGAGTGCACTGTATGTAAGCAATAATGAACTCTTTATTTACTTAATATTAGAAGAGATTAGATATTTTTATTTAATGAGTGATGACAACAAATAATGATATTTATTAGAATTACTTACAATGAAGTATTCCATTTTCTACTTTGTTCGAGTATCTTATGATTTTTCTCGTGTCATAATTTGGGTTTGTTGTTATTTATTTAAATTATTGAATCCACCTGTTCATCGCTGTAGATTCGTTCACGTTGTGTTTAGATACTATTATTGCTGGCAGTTATTTGTCGGTGTGTGTGTTGCCATGCGTCGCGTGAGTGACGTCACGCGTGACGTCACGCACGGGGCATCGGCACAGGGCATGCTTCATGCGTGTGACGAATGTAGTGTGCTTTGCAAACAACAAACTAACTACCTTCGATACAAAAAATTACGATCAATCGATAGAAATTCGTCTTTTATATGTTGTCGATTAATAAACGGTAGATAAGTATGTTCGTGAAGAATAAATTAATGATTTTAAGATTATTCTAACAAGTGTTTATAAAATATAATATTATTATTTTTAACCAACGTGTGTTCATTTACTAATCGGCGTGCTCCCTCCATCGCCCCCTCGCTAATTCCGTAAGTACGTCGATTCTATCAGCTATCATTATCATTGAAAATATCATAATTCATCTAAGAACGAATTCGATTCGACAAAAACTAAGACATGAAGTTCCCATTCCGTGTGAGACGAAGTAGAGCGGCGTCGACTGTACATAACCACAACCAGCGAAGCACGGCATGAAGTGTCGCCGTCCCCGTAGTGTAGCGGCGTAGCCACGCTCGCACGTGCTAACGCATGGCATGCGTCCCGAGCGAGCAATGCAGTGTCGTGCATTGTCGTGCAATGTCGTGCAATGTCGCCGAGAGTGACGCCGCCGCGCGCCCGCAGATGACCTGATCGGCGAGACCGAGAGGTACAACGACATCGGCGACGACATCGACGACTCCTTCGTGGAGCTCATCCCCGGCGTGGACCCCAACGTGCGCCAGGTGGAGGTGGCGCGCAAGGAGTACGAGCGTCTGCACCCGCCGCCGCCCAAGGAGCCCACGCCTCCCCCCAAGGAGCCCACGCCGCCCCCCAAGGAGCCCACTCCCCCTCCGCCGCCGGTCGAGGTCGCTCCCCCCGCAGACGCCGCTCCGGTGGAAGGCGTCGTGCCAGTAGACGGCGCGGCGCCTCCCGCGGACGGCGTCGTCCCCGTCGAGGGCGCGCCGCCCGCAGAGGGGGCTCCGGCCGCTCCCCCCGTCGACGGAGCCGCTCCCGTGGACGGAGCTGTTCCTCCAGTGGACGGAGCGGTTCCTCCGGTGGAGGGTGCGGTTCCGCCGGTGGAAGGTGCAGTTCCCCCGGTGGAGGGTGCCGTTCCTCCCGCGGAGGGTGCTGCTCCGCCTGCAGAGGGAGCCCCCGTGGCCGCTCCCCCTGCAGAGGGCGCGGCTCCGCCCGCAGAAGGCGCGGCTCCTCCGGCGGAGGGCGCACCGGCAGCTCCTCCAGCAGAGGGCGCCCCTGCCGCCCCCCCTGTGGAAGGTGCCGCTCCCCCCGCGGAGGGCGCACCTGCGGCCGCTCCCCCCACCGACCCCGCCGCCGCGCCCGCTGCCCCGGCTGAAGCCGCTCCCGCTCCCGCTCCCGCGGACGCCCCCGCTGCTGAATCCGCCCCTGCTCCAGCCGCAGCCCCTGCCGAGGCCGCTCCTCCCTCGTAAACAAATCGCACGCGTATTCGGACAGTGACCTAAGACATTCGATAAGAAGTAAATTTTATATACCGATGTTCTATTTTTATCTCAATAAATAATGTGAAACATAGCTGATGGAATAGTAGATGATCCGAGTGCATGCGAGTAGATAATGACCGGGCCTGACTAAACGGAACGACGCGTTGGAGAGTCCCGTTGTATGTTCGCCGCGGGGTCTGACGGTTCCGGCGGTTGCAGACGACCTGATCGCCGGCAAGGAGTTGTTCCACGAGATCGGCGGCGAGCTGGACTGCGCCTTCGACGACCTCGGCCTGCAGGCGGACCACCCGCTCGCGCGCACCTGCGACCGCTGCACGTGCTGCCACTGAGCGCGCAAATCCACTTGAACTTGCATTTATCTAGTCACAAATAATCACAGATATACAAACCTTTTCAAATTCACTGGCCAAAACAACGGTCTACGGTACAAATCCTTCCTCATCTCCCGCTGAAATGGAGCATAATCTTCGGACCTCACAAACATCTAAGCTTTCTAACCGGAACCGCATGCTAAACTAAATTAAAAGAAAGAATCTAAACCTATGGTTTATTTCGCAACGCAATGCGAGCTAAGGTACGAGGCATGGCTTCAGAATAACCGGATCGCAACATGTAAGCATTTTTAAATTTACTTTATAAACATATAACTGCTGTTGCGCTTGCAAACTATTTATTTCATATAAGTTTGTAGAGGCGTAGCCCACCTCTACGCTCCGTAGCTAATACTACGGCACGTAGCTCATGGTTACGTGTTATCTTTTTTCCGTCACCTCAAAATAATCGTTTGCAAACGCAATCTACGCTGCAGCACTAATTTGCGACACTTGACTTGGAGGAGTTGGAAGACACAAAGTAGTTTAGGCCATACGAAAATATGTTTCACCGCTAGATGGCGTCACACGCGGCATACATTTTGCTGCGCTTCAATCAGAATTGTTTTATAGAGAGAAATAAATACTCAGTGTAATTAGAACATACATAAACCTACATACTTAGGCACTTTGCAGGTATAGTTATTCAGTTACAGGCACTAAAAGTAAAGGAGTTAAACAAAAATGTTTATTTCAGTGTCGTTTATATTGTCCGAATATTTGATGTCTATTCAATTCATACCCAGACTTCAAAATGTATTCGAATGAAACATTTTTAGTGCCGCCACCGGTTGGGTATTATTTATTATTTTTATTCATCCACCTGTTGATTATTATAAAGATTGTTAGCTTTGTCAAACATAACTCTGAAACACTGTTATAAATTTATGTAAATGTGCAGACGAACTCGTCGCCGAGAAGGAAAAGTACAAGGACATCGGAGACGACCTCGACACCGCCTTCGTCGAGCTCATCCTCAAGGAATAAGCTACGCCCATTCCCACGGAATAAGCTACGCCCATTCCCACGGAATAAGCCCCATGTCGGGTCCTGTGGGTCATTCCATCTATCCGCGCGATTCACACAAAATAGTTTTATATATAATTTTATACTCTTGGTTTACGAACCATAGCTTTATGGCGTATTTATTTTCAAGTAATATAAATTTAATTTATTAACTATTCTGTTGTTTTATTTTTAGCTAAACCATTACCATTGAGGACTTGTTCAAAATCAAAAAGACCTAAGTAGTCGAGTTGGAGTTCTTGCTAATATTTTTACACAGTAGAAAAATAAAGTTTCTAAAAAATATAATTGAAAAACATGCTTTAAAACGCTTGTAAGAGGGATTCAATTTTCTGAATTGTTAAAGCAATGGATCGAAATCTTAGAGCAATATAGCATACCGTTTGCCGCGTTGCTCTAAAAAAATGATCATATCAGTTAGAGCAACGTGGAATGAGCGCACTGCCGCCGGTTGGCGAGTTGCTTTGCCGTATCGCGACGGCATCTAAGTAATTACATTTTAAGAAGAAAGCAGCAAATCCGAAAATTTAATCACTAATAGCAATCCACGGTACACACAGATACACATCAAACTACACAAAGCCAAAGAAAAATGACGCGAGCGAGCTGTAGGTATATATAGCCTGATGCGTATCTGTTTGTATAAATCCAAAAAAATTGGTACCAACCTACATAGCTATCTTTATTCAACAGTGACTCTGATATCATTATTCTAGGTTAAAATGAAAGGCACCTATCCTAACTGCCTTTTATTGTCATTTCATTTAAACCTAGAATAAATATTCACCTACTGGATACATAGATAATTAGGTATAATACATCTTGTTGTCTATGCTTGACATTATTGTAGATGCTTCGTAGATAGGCGCTTATTTATAGTTACTACTTAGCAGTCAGCTTATAAAATAGATTAGAAGCTTTTTTGAAAAGTGTAGTCAAAAGCTAAAGTTATAAAAACACTAAACAAGACCCTATAACAGAACCCTAGGCCCCGGGAACCCTTGGCACATAATTCTTTTAGCATCATTAGATTCTTTGACAAGATTTAATAGTGCTTTTTTAGTTCTCCATATTTGTACCTAGTTTAAAAGTAAAACATTATATTGTGTGTCATAATATGCATCCGATCTCTGGTCATAAGGTTCTGATCTGAGGCTTATCTTGTATAGCATATTATCCTAGTCTATCGCTTGGTTAGGTTTTACCTAAACTTTTGTTGTTGACTATGCTCTGCGGTTTATATAGACCCTGACAGCTGAGCCTCACAGTGCTTGTTAGTAGTAGCTCTGCCTTCTCAACTGTAGTAGATGGTGACTGCGACTCTCCCATCCACGACTAATATTAGTGTGTTTAGGTGGTTTAGGTAAACGTGTTTATGAAATTTTCTTTGTACCTATTATATCAATTAAGTTTGTACCTACTTACCTACATAGTAAGCTGCTTTACGCTGTACGAAAATTCTATCAATTTAACTAGGGTAATTAAAACAACGTTAATGTTTGAGAAAATCGTAATGAGTCGGTACCAGCTGTGAGTAGGTATGTAGATATACTAAATTTAGATCATAACAATTGCCACATTCACAAGGTTCTAGTTCTAATAGCTTAATTTAGAAACTAGCCTACAAATATTTACAGATCTTACAAGCATTGATCTAGTCGCAGGTATCGAACTCGTATCTCTCACTTCTTAGTCTTAGTCTCCGTGTCGATTATTTTCTGACAAGACGTGTTCTCCCATTTTCCTACTAACCCAATAACATTCCATACAGATGAGGTGGTGGTAGAGCGCAGTAAATACAAGTCAATTGCCGAAGAAGTTGACCAGACGTTCGCAGATCTCACCGGTTACTAGAGGCCATATTGTCTACAGCCGCCATCTTGGAAGAAAAGGCGGGAAAGTGTGCGACGCTGATAGCTTCTTAATTTTTTGCTCTACGACTTAAGCTTCATATTTTTTTGTTTTTTTTTTTATTGCGTTAGCTAGAATAGAAATATAAGAAAATGTGTGCAGCTGGGCAGTTATGCGTGAATGGCTTATTTGTAAGTAGGTGTAAAAGATAAGGAACAATGGGTTCCGTTTTCTGTGATGAGTCAACGAACGCCATCTTGAAAGAAAATGTGTAAGCTATATCTACAAGGTGTGCAATGCTGATTTTTTGACACATTCTTGTGGTATTTAATTAAAAGGATGTGGATGAAAATGAGGTGCAGTTGATGAAAATTTGTTTGGATCTTTTTGTTTAGTACCTACACTTTCATAATAATCTGTAGGTAGGTAAATTGTAAGCAATGCACTGAGTAAATAACTACCTATATGAAATTTCCCGTCTGTGCGTTCTATTTTGCTAGTTATCCGAAAATAATAACTTAAATGTGATTTTGTACCTGTATTTGGATATATTATCCAAGCAATACTACAACAAGGGTTTTTCATCTCATCAAACTGCATTTAGAATAAAGAGATCACTTTCTCCTAAGTTAAGCGATATACATACAAATGTAACCTACACTTACTAAATAATTGAATACGTAATGTACCTGCACACTTAAAAAAATCATAAATGAAATGCTGATTTAAATTCGTCCTACTTTTATATGAAGTTTGTATCCAATAGTTTAGTTTAGATTTTCTAAAGTTTTTTATTGTCTTTTGTAACATTTGATTTTGAAAGTTAGCACTTGTTTACATTGTGTATCAAACAAAACTATTCCAATATCTCTATACTTCTGAAATTCCATTGAAATAGGTAACGCTTTGTCTTGCTTCCCAGATTTTACAACGCTTATTATGTGATGTTTAATGGACTTTTTCGAAAATAAATTTTTCATAAATATAAAAATGTTTTAATCCATCGTGTCTTGGGTTATCTACTATAAAATACCATAAAAAAACTGATCCCAAAAGGCTTCTTAATTACTACCAATTAAGAGAAAAAATAATAATCCATAATAAATACACTTACCTATTTTATTTCAAAAAAAGAAGGTAGGTACTGTTTCGAGAAATGAAATGGGTTAAGCACAACACCGCGATCCCCAGGAACCGTAGACATCTTCTTAGATCTCTTGGTAACCTACTCGAGATTATAAAGTTTCTATGGAAGTTAGTCAGACAGAAAAAAAGAGAAGATAAAAGAAAAAAAGTCAGGTTTTTACGCAATATATTCTTACTTGTCTTTATACTACTCCTGTGTGTTTGTTGTCAAATAAATTTATATTCTATTCTATTCTATTCATTGTCGCTGATTCAGTTGAACAACCAGTTGAATTCCTTCAAAAAAACTTTATATTGTTGATACATACAGTATTTTATTAATCGGGCTGGGATCTTTTCTGTTACGTTTTCGTTTGAGGGGACTGGCATTGCACATACCTATAGTTTTTTCGAAAATAAAATCCATTGGGTCACTACTGGATTCGAACCTACGACCTTACAATCAGAATGCGGGGTCACTTCCACTAGACCACAGGTGCTCCATAAATGTTACAGTATAGTTGCAAAGGCATGAACAACAACACACACACACACTAGCTAGTAGGTACCTAATACCACAGATAAGAGAATACTAGTAGGTACATGCTATACCTATGTATTACATTTCCTAAAATAAATAAAAATCTTAAAATAGTATCTAACACATGGGATTATGAAGGACAAAATAATGCACTGAACATAAAATATGCGCTCTAAACACATCCGTTTAGCCGCCAAAAGCTAAACGATGTTTGATGATGTCAGATTATCAAGATCTCTAAATATAGGGAGGTTTACTTACAACGTTACAGTTTCCTATCGGATCAACTTTCATGGGAATGTAGGCAACTAATGAATTATTTAATTAATATTATTTTGTTTGTTACATTGTTGATGTTCGAGAGAAGTCGGTGGATGGCTCAAAATCGTTCTTCTCTTACATGTATAGGGGTGGCATGTCTGCCAGTGGATTTGTTCAGGCTATAATAATGCTGTAATTTTAGATAATTTATATGAATTTAAATAGTTTATGCCTTATTTTTCGTATTATACTTTCCATTCTTACTTGATTTTGAATATTTTCAAGAATATTATAAAATCTTTTTAACGTCAAAATATTGGGTTTAGGTAAAAATTGCAAAGCAGACAAAAACAATCGATCCCCTAATCGCTTCCCAACGAAAGGGCTCTTTTGCAAGTTCCTGAGACCAAGCTTTGAAGAATAGGCAAGACACTAACGGCATGATTCCTATAGTTTTTTGTAAGATCTTGTTTATATTTTATTATTATACATGATGAGGCTCTAGCTCTCGACCATAGGTCGAATGCTCTTTACGATAACACCAGAGACGAATCTTCTGCCTTTTAAAATCTTGCCTATCTTAAGTTCTAGTCCATGGTCCAGTCAATTGTCTTGCGTGGGGTATGTAAACATACAATTTCATACAATATTTAGACTTGCCTCTAATTACTACCAAGAGTCCTTGGAAGAGATGACGGGATGTTTATACCATGCAAGTTGTTGAATCAACCTGATGATCCATGAAATGTGATTTAAACAGCATTCTTTTAAAGCGAATAATCTGCAAAAAGTACATTTGCATCTGGTCGACCGGCATTGACTGATGTTTTGATAGCATCGACCTGCGATCAAATCGATTTCACGGCTCCGAGTGGCGTTCGCGAAATATGCGGGCGCGCCGCGTGCGCGAGAGTGACGGCCGCCGGCGCACAGTTGCGATTGTGGCCGAGGAATCCTGGATTTTTGGCACCGAAAATAGTCGGGCGGGCGCGCGGGCCGGTTCTCGGGCGGGCGGCGCGCAGTGCGTGTCGCTCCGCCGTGTGAACAGCCCGCCCGTGAGGTGAGTCCGCGAGCCAGCTTGGATACTCCACCACCAGCGCCGGACCCTGACCCCGAGGATTGTGTGATTCAGTGACGCGTGTGGAGTATCCAAGCTACTGGAAGCTCCAGCTTATTGGTGATATCGTGTTATGTACGCTTATTTGGCTGCTGGATGTTCTCGCGCGATCATATGTTCCAAGAATGTGGTATTCGTTGCTGCAAAGTGTTGTTCTGGAGTATCGGGTGTTGCGGGTGTAATATGGAGTGAGGGTGCTGTCAACGCGCGGCCGCGCGCGCATTTGACTTGGGTTTCAGCGCGCGCGCGTCCTCGCTGAAAATAGTGGACGCCCACACGACTCCCGCGCCGATACTTGTAACCTATTTGCGGCATACGAACATCAGTATTTATTTAGCGAGATGAGGAAACTCGTCTCAATTTTTATTTAGACCGAGACGTGGCCCATATCTCACGTATTTAGGCCGGCGCTGCGCACGGTCACTGTGTCTGATCGGTTTCTAATTTCAGCATAGATGCTTTTAAGGCAATCAATTTCTTACACAATTACAATCATAATATTATCATTATTATCTTTTATTAGGCATTATCTTTTATAAAAAATACATCTAAGATCTACTTACTAGTACTAACATGTATAAAATAGGCACAATATCATAAAAATTAATCTAAAAGCATATAGACGTACCTATAAAGGTGTTCAAAAACTCACAACTTGGGAATGTTGGCACGCTATCAAAGAACCACCTAAAACTCACCTACCTACAAGCTCGCGGGTAACTATCTCTGAAATATTCAGGGCAGAGCTGGAGGGAACTCGTTAAAATTCAGATAACTTTCCACTTCCTGGACGATGTGAATTATTTCAGGCGATTAGATTAAACTAGTGGGTTATACTAACTGCTGCCATGTATGCCATGACAATTTCAAATCATAGCTAACGATTGAAAATCAAGTTCGATAGAAATCTTTAATAATACGAAACTTTTGATTCGAATCTTAATTCTTAATACAGGTTCGTTGAGTTGAGGTTGCGGTTTTTGTTTATTTTTTCAAGAAACGCTGAATCAATTTTGATAAAATTCATCTAGTACCTCTGTAAATTTACCTACCAAACAAAAAAAAACATCAAAATCAATTCATAATTGGTGGACATCTAAGTGTATGTCAACGATTGAATGAACACAAAAAACAAAAGTTCATGTTTGGTCATAATGATCCATTTTGACAAAGAAGATAAAACCATGAGTTCTTCTACGAAGCCTTCCAAGCTAGAGCCTTGTATGATGGCATCTTCAAGGTTACTTGAGACATCGCAGAGTTAGACGATATGTTAACATTGGATTGGTGCAATTTGGAAGCTGCGTGAAGGATTATTGAATTTGGAGTTACTTCGGATAAAGTTAAAATTCATGCGATGAATCTTTAAATAAGCATAAGAAAATGAATCATTTATTGTTAAACTGAGACTGAATACAAACACTTTTTTTTATTCAAACTAAATGGCTAACTTAAAAAAAAAACAATAATCAAAATAAAAAAAAAGATTTCATATTTGTTTTTACTTTAAAGCTTTCTCATTGTAACGTAACTACAAACTTGTTTTTTTTTCGTATTTTAACCTTAAACCAAACCACATATACAAATATTATCACACATATACTACACTCAACAATTTTTTATATACTTTGTTAGAAAAATTCAATCCTGAGCCGTTATACCAGCTTGGAATGAATATCGAAAATATTTTTTGTAGGTAAATAGATACCTAATTTATTTTAAAACTTGGTTGAATGAAATTAATTTGATTTCGCGAGCATTTCTCTGTATCACAAATCATTAGCCACGTAACCCCAGTTGATCTTATATTTAGCAACCATGCAACAGCTGAAAAAACGTCTGAAAACACGTTTATTTCTGAACAATATATCGGCAAGACTTGTCAGCTAGCCAGCAATACGTCACGACATCGTTATTTTAGCTAACTCCACCCGAATTTCGGGTTAGTTTAGGTTTACTGCAGTTTTATAGTTCTCATGAACCAGTATGTTTATGTTTTATGAAAGTAACTTTATAGCTGGACCTAATAATAATTGGCTGTTATTCGAGATATCTTTTAAAGCATCGTAAGATGTAGGCGTCTTGTAGGATCTTCTAGTCATAAATTGTGATACCTACTACTTTTGTCTGACAAACTAAAAGATTCTCTAAGGTAGACACATATAATTTTGAAATCAGATATTATTTTGCTGTATGTCAACGTGAAAACACGCGGTCTCTTCTCCAGTTTTTTACTTAAACGATCCTATGAATATAGTAAAAAACAAATACATAGGTACACACTAAACACAGCAACATGGTTTGGTTACCTTGATTATCAAATGCTAAAACTTGAAATGAAATGTATTTTCCATATATACGCTACAAACGCCCCTGAAACTTGGAACTCCAGATTCTTGAAAACAAAATTTGGGTAGGTTATTTTACTTACATGAAAGCTAAAACATGAAGTGATGTTACAAATAAGAGGGGTGACCAGAGGCACGCCTAAGATTTACATTTCGCTCATGTTCACTTATTGCAGTATAGGTAGTCCCTAAGTATCTCTTCTCTTCTCTTGTCGTGTCACTAGTTTCTTTCGAAACAGTGTGCTGAAAGGATTTTATGTGCGCCTCAAGAGGCTCCTTTCGAGCACTTGAAACATTTTATAGAACTTCTTAGGTTCTATGACATGCCGGTTTCCTCACGATGTTTTCCTTCACCGTTTGAGAGTACTGGCATTGTGCACATTCTCTAAGTGACAATATTGCAATACCATCGCTACTGCTAGAGTACGCTACGATGTTTTTCTTCACCATAAAACTTTACAACATAAAAGCAAACTTTGCGAAACAGTTTTCCATATAGAATTTGTTTTGACAATTAAAAACAAATAGATTTCCACAATTTAGTTTATAAATATCATGAAATAAATAAATAATAAATATTGGAGGGCTTTCCTCACATCTTGCCCCAAACTAAGCAGTGATTGTAATATGGGAACCTGATAGCTGATATAATACTTAATCTTTTTTTGTAAATACATACTTGTAACATATAATAACACCTAGTCAGAGAACCAATATCTATGTTTAATTCACGAATCCACGTGCAGAAGGCAGAGCTCCTAGAAACTGAGCTGTGAGGGTCGTCAAATGAAATAAAATCTATCGTAATCTAAAAACATACTAAGGAGGACTTCTAAATTGCTATAAGATGAAGTGTATTCGATAATTGTAGAGATTCATAGGTTTGTTATTTCCGGCAGTGTTTTAATAGTGCCTACGCAATCCAGCTAAGTAAACAAAAGCATCGGTCTAATGCTCTCCATCAGCTTGCTGATTCAAATATTTGGATTATGAAAATTAACTTATAAATATTTTCAAATAACTGAGCAGGGTTGCCAAGGTCGAGTTTAAAGCAAAAGTAAAACTCTACACTTTCTTTACAGAATAACTGGACTGTTTAATTATTAGTTTTTTCAATTATTGATCCGTACGAATAAATTATTTATTCATTGATTGAACCTAATAATTAATTCGGGTAACTGTGCCAAAAGTTCACACCTAATTGTACATCAAAGAATAATAAACTTAATTCTGTTCTAACACAAGAACCACTTTGAAATCTTATCCTACTTTTCACTTCATACATAGACAATAATTTATTTGCCACAAAAACACACAATATACAACGTGTTGATGAAGTTATGTAGGAAAACAAATAGCGTGTATTTAGACCAAGCACTGGAATACTTTGACGTGTGCAACGGTTGGATACATCGTTTTCGAAATTCCCATAGAAAAGTAAAATTAATATTTTCTCAGAAATTTGCAACAGCCCTGTCTGTGTACGTGTCAAGGTCACACGCACGCGCGCTTCTATCTAGGAAAGAAAAAAACAACGATAACCTACGAGATAATTTGAAATACTTACCTTTCGGTAGGTAGGTAGGTACGCCGCCAATCCCCTGACACGATATTTTTACTGGTTCCTATGGATTTTGTAATTATTTACTGGCTATAATAACACTGGATAAAACTGGATTTTGGTAAGTTTGCGAGATTTCGCACGACACAGGCTTCAAACTTCACACTAAACCATTACCTCGTAGGCACTGCTCATACACACACTGACTGACGACGGCTTTTTACATAACAATCACCATTTTAACACGTTTGATGACATTTTCTCAACAAAACAATGTACAGCAACGCATGTAAACACAAACAGGGTGACCATCTCGAAAGTGGCGGTTCTACCACACATCTGCCAAAAAATCTGTCAAAATCTACCAAGCTTGACGATAAAAATACCTAAATAAAAATCCTTCGTGGCTACGGAATAAATTAAATACCTACATTACATTCAGTTACTATCTTTTGATCGTTTGTAACGGTTTGCAGTTATCTAAAACGAGATAGAAGTTGTTTAGAAACCAAATCAATAAAGGTAAAAAAGAATAAGAAGTTTCCAGTTCGGTAAAAAATAAATAAATTATAAATATTATTTCATTAAAAATTCAAACTAATAAGATTTTTCTTGAAATATTTAAAATCTGCCAAATAGTAGAAATCTGCCACAAATGGTAACACTGATCGGCGGCCGTCGGCCGTCCTGATTGGATATGCGTTTTTAAATGCAACCAATGACAGATAGGTATGTCAAAGATTAAATAGGACAGACTAGACACTTCCCAAAATTGCAGTTGAATAATTTTGTGGTGTCAATGAACCATGGTGGTAAAGTAACATGTTACAATTTAAAGAACTATGAATATCATAAACATTGCTTTACGACATCTAGTAATCAAACAAAAATAAATATTCTATTAAATATTGAGTACGTAGCCACGTAGGTACCTAGTTACTGAATAGGTATTAGTACCAAAGATCTCAGAGAATGTTTACCGTGACTAGGGATTACAGTCGCGAAAATATTTCTTTTACATACCAAGATCTTTAAAAACAGCAACATCATTATTAGGTAGGCACATTACTAGGTAATTGGTGGCAGTTCTGTTACCTATTTTATCTACAATTGACAACTAGAGGTCAAAGAACAGCTGTAAATAGGGCTGCCTCATGATGCGTTTAGATTCATTTTAGATAAAAGTTTAAGAGGCATTTGATGAATGAAAAACTTTGAAATTTTAAAAGTCGTAGAACAAAAGTTGTTCGTTATGACCGGTAGAATATCCTGCTTTCGGATCCCTACAACTCTTAATAAACACGTTGTATAGGTACAATCGGGCTTAAGATCAGGTAGGAGATGTAAGCAAGTACAAGAAAACACAAGAGATTAAAAAGACAAAAATAAAACAGGATTATTATTTTATTTTTTAACAGGAAGATAACAAATGAATTTCAAAAACAAAATAATTATATTCACTAAAATATACAATAAATCACACTATAATTATTATTATTAGGATCCTGTAGTGTTCCACTGCAGGGCAAAGGGCCTCCCTTCCTTCTCTTCAGTCGCTTTTAGTTTGGGCTACTGTGGACCACTTCTTTAAGTAGGCATGTATTTCGTCTCTTGATCTCCACCGCGGTCTGCCGCGAGGTCGTTTTCCGTTTTTAGGCGTCCAATCTGTAGTGTACTAAAACATTATAATAATAATACCTGCATCCCAAAACATTACAGAACGGGGTATAAAACATAAACGAACCCAGTACTATTATGAAATAAAACTCAATGTAGCAAAACTATGACGAAACTGACCTCAAAAGAGATTAGTTTGAACCAGCCATTACTGTATCATCGCACAAACTCAATTATGCTTCTCATCTGGCAGAGAGCCATTCCCAGCGCTCACAAAACTTTTCATAACTATAATAACACGGTTTAGCATACATGACACAATATAAAAAGACATCAAGAGAAAAATATCACCAATACTATTATGGGATGTCCTATGCGGCTTTTTATCCATAATAAAAATAAAGACTCATTTTCGAATAGTGCAATTCATAGGTGCACGACAAGATTTGAACCGTCGCTGTATCGATACAACCCTAGGTAATATCTAGCTGGTAATAAAGCTTCTAAAATGGCGACAACGAATTGTTGGACAAAAGGTAAGACGCCAAAACCGATGAACCAAAAACATTGTGAGGATCGCGGGAAGTCGGTGGATGGAGAGGGCTCAAAATCGTTCTTCCTGGAAATGTATAAAGGAGTATTATGTCCAGAAGTGGACTTCATCATCATCATCAGAAAGTGGGGTTGCTTCCACTCAAGCGCGTCTCCAAGGGGGAGCAAAAAATGTAGCCAACTGCAAAGAAACCAAAGTCCAAAGGGGCCTAAGTTGAAACCATTCTTATTACAATCGCCATAGAGACAAAGACTCAGCCTACAAACTGTGAAGCTTCATGCTCTTGACTGTACCTAGCTACAATTCATATTTTTCTCATCCTCCATAATATTGACTTGCCCCCACTTGGGCCATGGGCTGTCGACGCCCTTGCTTCCACTAGCCTACCGTAGCTCTTTGTACACTAAAAAGCAAAGCATAGCTCATTTCAAATCAAAATTGGGCCCCTAATGTGGGTTTGGACGTTCCTTTGGTCCCCTACAGATATCCATAAGCCATTTAAGCACAAAAAGATTTGAAAGATATCTGCCGCGAATAGAGCTGCCATAATACAGTAGATTTAATCAAAGTAAGCCTTTTTCTTTCATCAAAGAACAATGAGAAAATATTTTATGAACATACATATTTTAAAAATGACGAATAGCGTTAGGTACAAATAGTGCAAACACACCCCCTTAGACATGAAGCTTTACTAAATAGAAAAAAATTGTTTCATATTTAGGTCAGAACCAGATACCTATTTACCAAAATAAGGTTAATTTTGAGGGAGTTGGTGGAGGGCGTGTTTTCCTACGCAATATTGGCTATTTATGAAAAAGCCCACGCATTTGTTTCGCCTTTCATCCAATTAGTTGAGTCGCTCATGTTTACAAAATATCCATGTTTTTCTTACGAAGCTAGGCAATCAATCCTATGTATTATGTATGTTAGTCTGTAAGGTATATATTTAATACGGACCAGAAATATAATTACGTAGGTGTCTGAAATAAAGTTTATTATTATACATATTAATATTATGTATATAGTCGTACATAAATAGTTCTAATTTAAACCTCAATACAATCGGCATTGGTAGTTTTCAGGAGATCAAATAAAATAATACTGTCTGGTAGTATTTTTTTGTTTTCACCTTTGTTCTGATGCAGAAAAGGTTGTGTTTTGTCAAAACATACCAAAATCATATTTGCATCAGACAGATATCTACGGCGTAGAGTAACGTAGCGCAGAGGCTACGAGTTATATGTTTGCTAGACTTTTATAATGAATGCTTGATAAAATCTATGAGTTACCCTAGAATAGTTCAAGTATGAATCGGAGACTGAAGGTTTTCTTCAAAAACTCAAACTTTAACTTAGGTAAATCTAGGCGACTGCGAAATAACTGGAATTTTTGGTGTAATTAGTTCAACTGGTTGAATTTATAGTTGAACTTAGTGGAACAGGTCGATCTAGGCTAGGTGGATCTTGGAGCCAATCGGAAATAACGTTGTAAAATTTTCACACAGCGCCACATCCAGCCCCAAATGATTTTTGCATTGTTTTACTATAGAGTCATTTGTATTGATTTGTCCACTAATCTGATTCTAATTTCAGTTTTGCATTCCAGGCCGTAACTGGCGTATTTTCCGACCGAGAAGTAAAGACACAAAGCCGCCGCCATGGACGCGATCAAGAAGAAGATGCAGGCGATGAAGCTGGAGAAGGACAATGCCATGGACAAGGCAGATACCAGCGAACAGCAGGCCAGGGATGCCAACCTCCGCGCCGATAAGGTAACACCTCCATCAAACTGCCTAGCACCGTTTAACGACCTTTCTTTCCTTTTTTATACAACTAGCTGATGGAACAAGCAGATGGCCCACCTGATGTTAAGTGGTAACCATCACCTATAACAAAGCATTGCCTCGTAAGTCACGTACGATAGGAACGTGCCCATGATGCACTGCCCTACGGGCATCAACTTGAGGCATACAGATGTTAAGCCTCATGTGCCTGTAATTACACCGGCAACCACACTTTTCAAATCGAAACACAGCAACGCTGCTTGGCGGCAGAAAAAGGCGTGGTGGTAGTACTTCCCCGGACGAGCCCTTCACTAAGAACTCTACTACTCTTAAAATGACCTTATAATTATGTATGTAGAGAAGAGAAAGGGATATTCGGAGTTCATAAATGGGCTTGAAGATATAGGTATTAGGTATAGTACTGATATGACAAACTGGGATAACTAAAGTAACGTCAAACAATACTACGTAAGGGCATAGCACAATGGTGATCGCCGTAGAAAGTAGTATAAAAAAAACATAAACGGACAGTTACAGTTCTTGAACATCGATAAATTTGTTCTAACCAATATTGTTTTTTTTGTATTTCGACTATCTTTTTAAGACACAAAATAAACGTTTTATGATTTGATAAACAGCCCTTATAGGAGACAATAGGTGGCTCTGCCATACACACACCTATAATTTTATTGTTAGACCAATTATTAAAAAAACCCCGTATCTCATTTTAGAGAAGCAATTTCTCGTAATGTTAGCGTCCTATGAAAAACAAGTTCTCTAAAAATGGTTTTCGTACGCGACACGACGTTATTACTTTTTCAATACCTTTTTTTTTATTCACTATAGGTAAACGAGGAAGTCCGAGAGCTCCAGAAGAAGCTCACCCAAGTTGAGGAGGACCTCACCCTCAACAAGAACAAGCTGGAGCAGGCCAACAAGGACCTGGAAGAGAAGGAGAAACTCCTCACCTCCACGGAAGCCGACGTCGCTGCCATGAACAGGAAGGTCCAGCAGATTGAAGAGGACCTGGAGAAGTCCGAGGAGAGGTCCGGAACTGCCCAGCAGAAGTTGCTCGAAGCTCAGCAGTCCGCTGATGAGAACAACCGGTAAGGAGTTACGATTTTGTTTTCTTACGGCTAGTTTCTGGAATCTTTAATAAAATCAAAATCTAAACGGTCTTAATTCAGTACAATCACAGGGATCACTTTGAAGCGTCTTATATAAACTCTTATTAACGTCTTATAAAAAAATGTATTTTCTTACATAATAGGTGAATCTACCGCTGGTTACTAATCAGAGATTTAAAATTTTGTAGTGGACTGGCGTTCTTGCAATCCTTTTTCCAGTTGACAAGTGATTTGATATCTGATTAGGTTTGATCAAGCTTTCAGAAATCGGCCGTTAATGTTCTGATAAAAATTAAAAGCTTACTTAGTCAAAGACAGCAAATATTTTAAGAGTGTTTTGGTATCAGTCAATATGAGTTTAGACAAAATAAAGACTGCTACTGAACGAATACGACAGAAGAGCAGTGGTACGAAAGGAGTAGCCAGCCACGACATGACGACAACGAGCTCTCTGTCAAGAGTGCTATGATTAAAAAGAAAAAGAATATGAGTTGCGAAAAAAGTAGAAAAAAACTGTTCGGTTCATTTTCAATTTTCGGAGTATTATTTAACAAGTGACTATTACGTCACACGTTATTGTCACTGGTAAAAAATTACTACACGCTATAAAAAAAACACTTTACACTATACTCAGAAAAATTAACTGAATGGACGTCCGCGAAACATAATAAAAACCTTTACTCTCTTTACTTTAAGGCATAAATTACCTTTTATCTCATACCGCCTTATGTGGGCGTATACCACTCAAGTTGAGCCAGTTATACAGTGGATACTATAACAAATGCGTCACGAAACTGGCAAAACTGACTATCCGTCCGTGACGGGAGCTGAGGGGTATTTTTAGCATTCGTGCAATCAAGGGGAATTGCGGATCGTAATCCGACCTACGTTTATTGTCACTGATACAAAAAATCCGTGACTTTCACACATCTTCTATAGTTAAAAAAACTATTTTAAATTTATACGCGCAATGCCGTGCAATGCGTTGCAGTGTTCTCAAAGGAAACATCGTGAGGAAACCAGTTAGTATTCTAGCAGCAGCGATGGGATCGCAACCTGTCACGTATGGAAATACCAACTACTGTAAAATATGGACGTGCCTCTGACTACCCCCCTTAGACATCAAGAATGTTCAGTTAGTACTTGATACAGAGAGATCTGAGGGGATATCTACCGAGTCTGGGGATCAAAGTCATGAAGCTGATTTTTTTCTTTCCTTATATATTCCAGCAATGAAAAACAGTCAATAAATAAATAAGCATTAGTAGACTTTCCACACAGCACTATCTAGCCCCAAACTAAGCACAGCTTGTAATATGGAAACTAGATAGCTGATATAATATATACATATACTTTTTTTTTGTAAATACATACTTATATTATATAACACCCAGACAGAGAACATATACAAGGTGTTCCATAAGTTGTGTATATAAACTTCAGGGGGCTAAAGTACCCATCAATATGAACAACTTTTTCTAAGGAACCAACACTGTATGAAACAGCTGTTTTTCTTTTCGCGTTCACAGTGTTGGTTCCTTAGAAAAAGTTGTTCATATTGATGGGTACTTTAGCCCCCTGAAGTTTATATACACAACTTATGGAACACCTTGTATATCTATTTTCATCACACAAATGTTTGTTCTCGGTGGGAATCGAACCCATAGCCTACTTCGCAGAAGGCAGTTTTACTACCAACTGAGCTGTGAGGCTGTCAATGACCAGCTAACGTACAAAGACAAAGTCATTTATTATACAAAGTATATTTATTTGCAGAATTACATGTGAAATATGATACTTTTGCTGTAACAAAGTAATTCTACCTTATAAGGGAATGAAAAATGAATATTTAGGTATAAACGGTTTAAGATATAATAAATTATAGTATAACATTAAAATAATTCTAGTGTGGCGATGACAAATGTCAAATAATAGAAAAAACATATCAAATTGATATTAATATTAAAATAATGGTACATAGTCAAACGGATACAAAATATATATCAAAGGAATTATAAACATGAAAGTCATTTTTAGAAAGATCTAGTAATAATTGCATATTGTGTAACTTGGTAATCAAAGAGATCGCCAGGAAGCAGCTAGCTGCACTTACGCTAAAAACAGACCACCGCTGGTTTCCCAGGGCTCGTGACAATAAAGCTAAGAAAACAGAAATGAAACCTTACTTGTAAAAATGTTGAACAGATTATTAGGTTATGTTTTGTTTCTAGGATAGGATTATAGCTACATAAGTAAAAATAAAATACAGATTTATTGTTAAAGAGATCATGAGTAAGCTGAGTGTTTTGTTACAGTATGTGCAAAGTACTGGAGAACAGGGCACAGCAAGACGAGGAGCGCATGGACCAGCTCACGAACCAACTGAAGGAAGCCCGTCTCCTCGCTGAGGACGCCGACGGCAAGTCTGATGAGGTGAATAACCTGACGCTTCTAGATTACTGTTCAACATAGAACTCGAACAAATATCAATATACATCTTATATATATAATTCTACTGTACGTGTGTATGTCACTGAACTCCTCCTAAACGGCTGGACCGATTTAAATGATTTTTTTGTATGCGTTTGTGTGGCACCCTGGATGGTTTAGATTCACAAATCAGCCCGGCAGATGGCGCTCCAGTCGCTTGAAATATCATGCAGGACAACGCCTGTCGGGTCCGCTAGTATAGATATAAATCCTATCTGTCGCGAGTTCAAATTCAGTCATGTACTTCTAAGTTTATTCCACCCGAAAAGTTTAAGTACGTAGTGCTAGTATGGGCTTGCAACCTGTCACGTGTGGACAGCCAACTAGAGGTAGACTTAGCAATCCTCAAATAATCTTAATGGTATATGAAACCAAAGTGAAGCTGTTTCAGTTTTAAGTTTACTTACACATACCATTGTTTAATGTTTAAAGATTCTTAAACTCCACTGATTTGCGATGTGTACCATTTCTAACATAACTTGTGATTCTACAGGTATCCCGCAAACTGGCCTTCGTTGAAGACGAGCTCGAAGTCGCTGAGGACCGTGTCAAGTCCGGAGACGCCAAGATCTCAGAACTTGAGGAGGAACTCAAGGTAAGCATCCTCTTACAGCTCCACGAATATAACACTTCGGATCCACCATACCCCATAAATACAATGTAGCATTGTACAATCTCAAACTACATAGCAATACTGCGTTCTACGGAACACTACTAGCCTCTATTATATACCCTGTGTTATTCATATGATTTTTTAAGTTAGAAAAGTTTTCGTTGGTATCATCATCAACATCAGCCTGAAAAAAATCCTCCCTCCCTATACATTTCCAGGAAGAACGATTCAGTGACCTCTACGTACACCGATTTTACGCAATCCTTACAATGTTAAAAATATTAATTACTTAATGTGATGACAACAAGTTGTACATCAAACTAATTGGATTTTCTCAACCCAGGTCGTAGGTAACTCCCTTAAATCCCTGGAAGTATCCGAGGAGAAGGCCAACCAGCGCGTAGAAGAATTCAAAAAGCAGCTGAAGACCCTCACCAGCAAGTTGAAGGAGGCGGAAGCGCGCGCCGAATTCGCCGAGAAGACTGTCAAGAAATTGCAGAAGGAAGTCGACAGGCTCGAAGGTACGTCCTTGTGAAACACCGGAATTACATGAGGAAATTCATTTGGTTTAAACTATGGTTTTCTAAGAAGGAGCGATTATTTGGCTGTAGTTTAGTGGGAATTTGAAGAACCAATTTTTTAGCTTTCTCGTTTTTTCGAGAATAATGTTGAAATGAGACTTAAAGCTGAATTAAAACTCAATCATTGATTTTGTGTCAGTTTTCAATGAATATTTGACCAAAAATTTACTTTCAGTGTACAAACCTGAAAGATCTTTACTATTCTTGGGTATTACAGTCACGAGAACCTTTTCGGCGATTGCTACTTTTCCGCTAGGCAATAATTGCTCGCATCTAAGGAAAACAAGACTATAAAGATAGAAGTGACAGCAAAAACACACTCTGTTACAGATTGTGACAAACTATTACTTTCTATATCAAACAATAATTATCCATTCACGAACTTGACTGACGCTTGACTAAACTGCAGCCAAAGTAATCTATAAAATGTCAAAAACTAAAAATTGCCACTAATTATAACAAAATATAAATTATTCGAAATTATAACAAATACAAACATTAATAAATTAATCAAATCATACATTTTATAAGTTAATTTTAAAGACTCTACCACACCAGTTTTAGCAGTTAATAAATTAAATTTAATTTGATATGGCTTATGTTATCGGTCGCAAACGTTGGAGTGTAGTGTTACCAACTGTTAAAAAAACTGTGTGCTGGAGTCCGAAAATCTAAAAGAGAACACTATGACTTCTCTGAAGCTACCTAAGCTTTCTAAAAATCTAAAATAATGCGGATAACTGCTACGCTTCGAAATTTACTATCTAATAACTAAATTTTCCAGACACATTATTCAGCGAGAAGGAGAAATACAAGGCGATATGCGATGACCTGGACGGCACTTTCGCCGAGCTGACAGGATACTAACTCACCCATAACGCACTTAGTTTAAGACACCTTTTTGTACCGACGAGCACCCAAACTCCCCCGCACAAAATCCCTGTCGCAAACTCTCCAAAATCATTTATCTGGTTTTATTTACACGGTAACGGTGGCTGTATACGACTTAAAAGAGTCTATTTGAAGATTGTTTGTCGGCATGTTTTACAGTTATAAGAGAATACCAGTAAAGCATGATAAATCAGCAGAACTAGCTGATGGAATTCCAGTGTTGTTGTGCTGAATCGGCTCGTAAATCTGTTTCTATACTTGACGAATTACTCTGTTAAGGAAACGCACCAAAGAAAATGTTATATAATTTCGTATACAGCTAGTGTAAATAAGCCTAAACATTCACCCTCGTACTTATAAACGTTACTTTTTAAACTTTGCTTAAAATATTTTTTATGTCTGTTTGTCATTAATTACACATTGGTAGGAAATGGCAATAGTTTAAGCATTGTTTATCTTTTGACTGATTTTATAAGTAAACATCACATCACCAAATCTTTCTATGAACCTACTCGTAAGCCTTAACCCTTTATCGATGGTAGAGGATTGTCACTAAAGAGTTGTAGACACTCAAGCTAGGAGTCCATGACGCGAGGTCGAATCGCACGCAACAGTGTGGCGAGCAAGTCTATTCCAAGACGGATGAATGACGTCATCCTGCTGTAGACGCAGATTTAGTAGGACAAACAGATTTTTGCCTTGCGATTCGACCCTCCAGTGAACGCCTTTTTATTGGATCTATTGTAATCGCACCCTTAAACAAGTGACAATGGCTGGTCACACCTAAGCAGCTGTCAAATCCATTTCAGCAACATTGGATTTGGTTAACGCTAAACGATTGTAACTTGTCTCAAGGATCTCGCTTTCTGTGTTGTTATTAACAAGTCTTTCGCTTTGCTGCTACCGTCGTGGACGAACGCTTTCAAGGTACTCTTTGTTATTTTTAATAACTAGTATTAATGCTCTAATGCAATGATATAAAGCCATTTGCTTGCGCTATAAAGATGAATTTAAAATGAGACTTAACCTTATCACAAATCATCCTAAAATATTTAGAATAATTATTTTTCAATTGATTTATAATACCAGCACTATTTATTCTCCGTTTCGCGGTGGTTAGATATTGCTCGTGGTGCCTTGGTTTTTTCTTAGTCACTTTAAATTTGCTCTTATTGAGCCAGTTTGTGGTTGACAAAAGGGTTTCATTACCCTGATGATGTAGAACGAATGTCAGAGGACTTTTTTATACTTATTTCATGAAACTGAGCAGTTACAGTCAGTAGATTTCGAGAGGTCTTTTCACTCTGTTTATGGAAGCTGACCTCTCTTTCTGGCATCCACAGATGAGCTCGGAATCAACAAGGACAGATACAAGAGTTTGGCCGACGAGATGGACTCCACCTTCGCTGAGCTGGCCGGCTACTAAACATCAGGCTACGCACTCCACATTCTCACACTATACACACACATGCAGCCAGCCTGCCACAACAACACTACACAAATACGTTTGTACACGTGATGTAATAATATTTATTATGTAAATTTATTTACGATTTTCAATAAAATTTAATTTATAATGTAACCTATGTTGATTTTCGTTTTCTATACTTAAGTCTAAATTAATAGTATAAGTTAGTATAAGTTAATAGTATATAGTTAAAAAAAAGATAATTTATAGTAATCCGATCAGTACAATCAACGATAGGTCCTAGTGCAATATATTTTTAGCTGAAATAGTTTTTGTGCTGCTCAAAAATCACTGCTAAAATAATATGACGCATTTAGAAAATTGAAATATCCAATTTGCTCGCCTAAAGTGGCACCGTCAGCAAATTAGTCATCGGAAAATTAGGGCGTCAATAATGAACGGCCGGAAACGCGTCGCACTCGAGCTGTCAAATGACGTCTTTCCGGCCCAAGATGGCCGCTCGCCACCCTACGCCTGCGCGAGGACGCGGGAAGCACGCATGCGCGACTACCCTCACCGCTCAATCGATAGTGCAATGAAGAAACAGCCTGTTGGCTCGCGCGATATTTTCTCCTGGTTTTCGATAAATTAAAAGAGTTTTCGCGTTAAATAGTAAAAGAAAATCGCCACAGTGTCTGTGTCAAGCAGCGTTTTACTGGGGGCCATCGCGAAGAAGATGACCTCGAAGGATGTCTTCTTTTCGCCAGTTGAGACATGTAAGTAACAATATTTTACATTAACATGGATCCCAATTACGCGTAATTTATATGGGTTTCATTTCTGTCTTGTTAAGTATAAAATATTTAGATAAGGTGGAGCAGGATTTATCACTGAACGTACATTTTAATCAATAAGAGATGAGATAGATGAAACTGCGATGTTGGTTGGGTGTTTATCCACTGAATTGGTAGGTTTTGTAGCTTATGCTTTTGGTCACTTTTTAAGATATCGCGACAAATCCGATAAAAAAATAACCAAGAAAATACTTAAATTTGGTTTAACCTACATATCTTATTAAATATCTTTTTAGAATGCGTCATATTTTTATTATTATTCTTCTAGTGAATAATAGCATCTCTGATTGAATCCACTGAGCTTTTTAATAAAGGCTACCAAAACTCCTGACACATTTGACAAGTAAGTATAATTGTTTTTTTACAGCAGGGGCTTGTTTTTTCAGATAAATATGTTTGAAGAGATTTCAATTTCGATGAGTTCGACATTTTCCAACATACATTAGAACATTGAACTCTTCAGAACGCCCATTTCATTTGTTTGTAGATAAAAATGTCGTTTAAAAACAGTTTTTGGCTTGGAACGTTATCGCACAGATTAAAACACTCGAGATTAAAACAGAAACATGGCATTATTATCGTTTTTTCATTGGTAGGTACTTGTATATCAAAATAAAGTAGGTAAATAATATTGATCACAAATATATAATTTAAACTTTATGAACTCTTTTCGACATTTTATTGTTTTATTTATTGACACTTGTGTTCAAAAAACTTCAGGAGGTCAAATGTGTCAGGAATTTTGGTAATTTTGTGTTTCATGTTTTAAGCATATACAAGTATTGGAACACCTTGTATATGCTTAAAACATGAAACACAAAATTATATATGAATACTAGCTGACCCGTGCCCACTTTGTTTGGCGGTGTCAAATTTGCAATAAAATAATATTGCGGCTATAAATTGAGATGAAGGCTATCCTATCTTCAAACTGCACAAAGTGCGCAAATTTGATTGAAATCGGTTAAGTAGTTTAGGAGTCCATAGCGGACAAACAACGTGGCGCGTAATTTATATTTATTAAGATTTATTTCGTATCATTATAAAAGAACTCTGTTTTCTAAACCGATTTGTATACCGATCAATTGCTGAATACAAATCGTGAGCTGCCTTGGCTTATTTTACACCTCGTAACCTAATTAGATTACTTATTCATGAATTCAAAACTCGCACAAAATAGTTGATAATTTAAAGATGTTATTTTAAAACTAGCAAGACAAAAACCCAAAAGCTTGCTTAAATGAAACAAAAACAACCATCTTAAACGAACTTAGTCCAATTAATAAAGTTTGAAGCGATATATATTTTCCAGTAATTGGATTGAAGAAGCTTCGAGACCTCAAAGGTACATGTTAATTGGATCTTTAGCCTTTGTTGTATTTTGTAATAAATAGCTAAATGAGTCGAGTAAGGAACTAACCTCTCATTACTACATAGTATAAAACAAAGTCGCTTTCTCTGTCCCTATATCCCTATGTATGCTTAAGGGCCGGTTTCACCATGCTCTGTTAGTTCCTAATCAAGGATTAAAAGACCGTTTAAGATCTAACCTTAGCTGTCAAACGTACATTTTGACATATTTAACGGCCCTTTGATCCTTTGTTAATCTAACAGAGCATGGTGAAACCGGCCCTAAATCTTTAAAACTACGCAACGGATTTTGATGCGGTTTTTTTTATAGAAAGAGTGATTCAAGAGAAAGGTTTATATGCATAATACAAGCATAATCTCTTAGGGATAACCCACAATAACCGTGCGAAGCCGGGGCGGGTCGCTAGTTATATACTTAATAAAAAAAAGCAGGCGTTTACTCAGAAGAAAATACAAATTGGTCTATTTACCATATCGTAATACCAGAATTTGAAAATAATCGTTTCTAGGCATTTTAGTTTATTGGAATAAATACGAAACCTCCAATTAAATTAAGATAGAAATAGGTCACGTCACATGCAAGCATTCTGGTCTCGTCATGCACACAATACCCTATTGTATGTATACCTTTCACATGCACACGGCCATCAATGTAAAAGTATAAACCACTAATTAGTCGTAAGTCATTATTTTTATGTAAAACTTAGTAAATACATAAGAAGCAGCTTCGCGACTATGATCTTTAGGAACGGTATACCTCTAAGGACTTTGTAAACCCACTCAAGATTCTTGGTTGATGTCTAGGGTAAAGACACGGTAAATATAATGGTAAAATATTACATAAGTATTACATCAGCTGTCTGGTTCACATAGTATAAGTTTTACTTCATTTGGGGCTAGTGAAATGTCCACAAATATATAATACAATACAATACAATACAAAATCATTTATTAATGTCACACGTACATAATTTATAAAAATACAAGAAAAGACATTAAAATTAAGTGACATAAATTGGCCTCAGGTAAGCCTTTTTCTCAGCATAAATGCTAGCACGCTACTATAACGCTGGTCTTCCGTGACCCCAGTACGCGACAACGCACAACTGCGACACCCATGTCTTCGTTACAGTTACAGTAAATAATAATACTATTCTACTTTAATTAACTTTAGAAAACTAAAGTTACAATAAAACATAATATAACAAAGAAAATATTAACGACCTTAAAAGTAAAATATAATAACAATAATAAGCACAATAAACATATTAACTAATTCAACTAACTTATGAAAGGAAGTTTTTTAATGAATGTTTGAAAGACCAAATGGAGTATCTACTTATTTATATACGCGGAGGCGATAAGCTGCGGATTTTCTCCCAATAATATAAATAATTTTATGTCCCAAAAATGTTGAAATGAACGAGCGAGAAGTTGACGGTTTCAGCATCTTAACATCAGGCTGAGACCATGTACATGTTCCTCAATTTTTTCGCATAATAAAAGTGGTAGCAAAGTTCACCCATGACCGAGAAATTAAGTAGGTATATTCAGCATGAACAATGCCACGCAGGCACGTGTAACGAGTACATAGGGGACTGTTTACTTGCATTCTTGCCGTAGGGCGTTTCAATTTTATTCTTATTTCAGTCGTAAGAATGCTATTATGTTTTCTGGGTCACTTGGAACTAGCTTTAGCTTGCAGATTCGCTGTATAGCACAATATTCACCGTTTGACGAAATTGCCATAAAAATCAGGAAAAAAAAATGCGTGCTACGAATGGCTACGGACAGCAGCTACGCCGTAGATAGCGCCTACGCCATTTGTGTGCTGCGTGTTAGTTCAAATTCAGGAACCTCATTCAGACCGCGCGGTAATTCTAAGTCATCTACGAGTACATTTTGAAACCTTTCAACGTAATTGGATATTTATTGCTTGCTTGCGAAGGTTTTATAAAACACTGAAATGCTGAATGCATGTACGTACATGCATTCAGCATTTCAGTGTTTTATAAAACCTTCGCCGGTGGGTTGATATAAAGCCTTGACTTTCTTTGACCGTTTTCCAGCACGCGGGCTATAAGTTTGTTTGTCTACTATCCTCTCTTCTTCTTCCTTAAATGCTGATCAAAATATAAAGAGAACTCTTCTATTACTAACTAACTTGAAACTTGGAGGGGATATTCCCTTAATGGTGCACTAAGAAAGAAAATTAGTACACTCTTTCTCTAAAAGGGAGAAAAGAAAAGAAAAAGTTAAAATGTATTCCATGAACTTACGGCCGGTTTCTAAAAGCTCGATCAAATCTAATCGCATGTAAAGTCACTTGCTATCTCTATCTAATTCGATGTAATAGCTGAAATAGCAAGTGACTTGACATCCGATTACGTTTGTTCGATAAAATATTATTCACATTCACCTAGAAACCTACTTAAAAGTTGGTTGTTTGTCAAAATAAAACCCATTACCTGTACTGTTAGAATCACAGCTAGAATAAGGTTTTGAACTAAACCCCTAAATAAATTAAGCCACCACCGATGTTTTTGTGGGGGTGAAAGCACTTCACAAGTTCAGACACCGTGATGACGTCAACAATACTGTAATGGAATTGCGTTACTTCTTCACAGTATTTCAATGGAGACAAGTTTACGAGCTATTACACAACTTTTCCATTTAACTCGTGGTGTCCAACAATGTTCGTTGAGAGTTTTTTTTCTAATACAACTAACTGATGGAACAAGTAGATGGCCCCCATGATGTTAAGTGGTAACTATCACCTATAACAAAGCATTGCATTTAAATGTAACACCAAATTGTCTTTTTTAGTTTTAAGAACGTCAACCTCTTGTTCTTCATCTGTCAAGGTTGACTGGTAGAAAATTCTGTCTAGCATTAAGCTCTCCTTTTGTACAAACTTTGTTTTGTGCAATAAAGAATTAAATAAATAAATAAATTTATTTTTTTAACCAAAATAGGGTGACAATTATTATTATGTTTCACAGGCTACTGATTATGAGCTGTCATTCATTCTTAAGATGGATTATCTTATTACACTAAAAGGATAAACTAAAGCATCACTTCAGGAGGCCTACGCTTTGGGGGAGACTGCGGATTAGTGTCGTGGGGATTAGATGAGAAGACTCAATATAATACAAACTGTATCGTGTGTATGAGAAAATCTTAGAACGTTGTAAATGTCAAAAGAAAAGAATAAATGAAACTAAAATAAATAAATAAAATATAAATATTGGTGGACATTCCACACAACACTATCTCGCCCCAAACTAAGCCAAAGCTTGTGATATGGGAACCAGATAGCTGATATACTACTTATATATATTGCCTTTCATGTAGCGCTGCTGGGTATCGATTCTATAAACAACACATTTTTTTTTCTTTTTTTAACGACTAGCTGATGGAACAAGCAGATGGCCCACCTGATGTTAAGTGGTAACCATCACCTATAACAAACCATTGCCTCGTAGGTCACGCACAATATAAATGTGCCCTACGATGCACTGCCCTGCGTCCATCAACTTGAGGCATACAGATGTTAAGCCTGTAATTACACCGCCAACCACATTCTTCAAACTGAAACACAGCAACGCTGCTACAATATCACGGGGATTTTCACCTAGTGGATCCGCGCTCACTTTGGTCCCGAGCATCGCCTCACTCACGTTGGCATTTCCAGTCGCCAAGCACCCACGCGGGTGGCGCTAGTGTTGGTATTACCGTATTACAGAATGTCAATTTGAAAATTCACTGCGGATTTCACGGTCACGGGTGAATGTTATTGATGGAACCTACAATAAACATTTTCATTAAAATCAGGAGATCACATAATACACTTTCTTTTTTGCTCTAATACTTCAAGTAATATTGGTTTGAACACCGAAATTACGCAACTTAACTCAAAATAAGAATAAAAACACAACACACAACTGCAATCGCAATCAGAGTCATCTACACCTCGACTTTACCAGCCAGACTCTACCGTCTTGGTTTAGGAGGTGCGGGTAAGAGCCGAACTTGGCGTTCTTTCCTCTAGCTTCAACTTCGGAAACTCCGTTTCCGAGTCTCTGGGTGAAGCCCCAAGTGGCTTGTTTAAGCCTCTCAGTGGCGTTACGCTGCCAAATACTTGGCTACGGTGGTACTCGGGCGATGGAATGAGCATTACATCTGGGTAAGTAGGTAGAGAGGCGAGACTTTTCTAGCACCGCCAGCGTTCCAGCATCGGTGCCACAGCTTGCTGTGGCTGCCCATACTGGCTCTCGCTTATGACGGTCAGTCCGCGCATCGCCGCATCCTTGAGGTTTCCCCCGGCAGCGATAGTAATGAGCAGATCCGCCAAAATTTCGAGCATGATCCGCATCGAGTCCTTTGTGCTGCTGGTCATTGTTGGTGTTTCAGAAGCAGCTGGAGTAGCCGCTAGTGAGATTTCTTTTTCTGAGGTCACATCTTCAGGTATATTGGGGTGGTACTCACGGTGCTCTCGCTGGAGCAGTGGTGTTTCGTTTGGTTCCAATTGGCAATTGGCAACCTTAGTAGGCTCTGTGGTGGAATGGGCTGCAGGTGTAAGGTGTTCTTCTTGTGCATGGTGTGATACAGGCGCAACCAACGGATGGGGTGGCTCCTGCGCGATTTGTGATGCAGACGCTAAGGACGCTAGGTGGACTTCCGGGACGGAGAGTAGTACTGATGGCTTGTGGTGTGAAGGCACTTTTAGTTCTCCAGTTTTTGGAGCAGGCTGCGGGGTGGAATTTGCCATAGGTTTCCTCCTCCTTTTTCCTCCTCTCTTTCTATTTCTTAAGGGCACTCCGCGGTCAGTTGGTGGATTCGCCTTTGTATGCGAGGTAACTCCAGTGTTCTTTGGTTGGGCGTGGTCAGGTTTTGACGCCTGTCCTCTTGGGCAATCTGGCTGAGATGGCGCTCTTTCAGAAGAAGCACCGTTAGGGCCAGGTAGTTGAGCAGGAATTTTAACTGCCCTTTTGCGAGCTTCTCGCCTAAACACTACGCAGCGGCGATCATTGGCAGTGTGCGGCTTACCACAATTTGCACACGTTGGCTTCTCTGTGGTTGGGCGGGGGCAATCTGATGCAGGATGGTCTCCTCCACAACGCACACATCTTTGTGGTCGATGGCAGTTACTGGAGGCATGCCCAAAGGCTTGGCAGCGGTGACACTGAGCTATGCCACATGCAGCTCCTCGCCAAGCTTCGATAGTAATTCCTGGCATGTAGAGTAGCTCTCTTATTCCATAAAGGCGTGCTAGCTCTACCTGGTTAAGGTGATCAAACTGTGCGTGGAATAGACAGCCTAGTCGGCCTCTTATCGGAGGAATTTGTCTGACAAAACGAACCCGTAAGTCGTGTTCTTCGAGTGCAACTTGGATATCACTTGGTAGGGTGTCAGCTGGAAGGCCTCGGATCGCCACCTTTGTAGGTATCTCAGAAGCCATGCTATAGCAATACCATGACAATCCTGTTTCTGTAACCATAGAATCTACAAGGTGACGCTGTATCACTCGGTATTCCTCTGGGGATCGCGGTATAAAACGCACTCCTTTTCCCAGTGGGCGCGCGTTCGGAGCATGACCTAGTTTCTTTGCTAGTGTTGCGAAATGCGCCGTCCAGTTCGGTAACTTTTCGACCACTATGGGTGGGTAGGTTTTGGTTTTTGTTGTCAAGGGCTGTGTTTGGCCGGTGTTGATACTGGCCGAACTTTTGGGTTCCGGTGGATGGGGGGGCGAGCAAACTGTGGCAGGTCCCGCAGCTAAGTCCATCAGCTTTGAAGGGAGTGGGATTTGTGGGCTAGCGAGCACTGCGGCATAAGAGGCTGCTGCACTCTGCACTGTTTGTTCCAGCAGGGGCCTTGATTCAATTTCTACGTACGACGTTGAGTCGTGATTTAAGGCGTCTGGTGGTGAGGCGGATCTGGTGCGCTCATAGTCTGAGACATCTGACTCATCGCTTACCCTGGGAACAAGCGGGCTCTTGACAGCAGGGCTGTCGCGGGCTTCGCCGCTGTCAGGAAATGGTGTTGAGGTTGACACACACAACTATAAAATGTTGCTTCCCAAAATGACAGAAAATGAATTTCACCATTTTCATCAAAACATGACAGCTTGAGATGACGTAATGTGTTGACACTGGCAAGATTGTGTTTCAAATTGACAGCGAGGAAGAGTAGTGCTTGGATTCATTTTCTGACATTTTTGGAAGCAACATAGCTTTTTCATTTTATTTGTTTTTCTAGTGTTATTTTGAGTTGTGTTGTGTAATTTCGGTGGTATTTTAACCAACATTACTTGAGGTCTTAGCACAAAGTGTAAACATTTGAAATGAAAGTGTAATATGTGATATCCTGATTTGACCGAAAATGTTTCCAATGTTTTGAAGAAAACCGCCACCATTTTCTTTAAAACAAAATGACGGCCGACTTGACTATGGACTGACTTGACTAAAAAGTATTCAATACAAATCACTTGATACTGGCAAGATTGTCTGTCGAATGACGGACAGGAGCCATAAATTGAGAGAAGAAGAAGAAGAAGAGTAGTGCTTATAACAGTTTATAAGTAATAGCTAAGATTCATAAGATGAATAAGATTTTGTTGGCATTCTATTTTGTAAGATAAAATAAGATAATTAAGATAATTGATTTATTTTCACTGCGCAAAAGGTATACATACCATGACTTATTTTAGAGGTACAATTTAATATGTTAATCCTGTTATGCGAGAGACTGGTGCATGAGATAGGTTTAAAGAAAAACCTGTAATACAGGTCACCAGTGCCCCATTTTTAGATTTAACAAGGGATGATGTTGTAGTTTGATTTTATGGTTTGAGAGAGTGGAGATTTTTACACAGTTATGACTTAATTTTGCTATTTATATAAATAATTTATTCCATTCTAATTCATGAGAATCGACAACGCAAAGTTAAGTCAAAACGCCTGGCATGAACTTCTTTTATTTTACGGTATTACTACAAAATAATATAAAAACCACGAGCTTCCCACTAGTTTGATGAGGAAAAACATTTTTATTTTAAATAGGTATAAATGTACAAAGTGCGAACTTTTTGTAATCTGGCCTTACACACGTGATCTTTCTACGTGGACTGAACGAACACGGAAAATGTTTTCAGGAAATCGGATGTCTCTTGAAATATGAGAGCGGACTCTATTTGTACCTAACGCACACACGTACACGTATAACCCGTAGGTACAGTTAGCTGCACTGGAATGTATACAATTAGTAAATTTTATTTTAGTGTTATTTTTTAGCTTTTGCCTCGTATATATCTATTCTCAGGAGTTGATGGTCTTTTGATGGTATTATATATCAGGCACCATTCATAGTTATGAAATTAAAATAACATTGATTAAAAAGTCTCTTTTTTACTACCGGAATACTACTAATATAATATAGTAAAACACTGTCATTTAATTACAAAGAAAATAAGAATTCATGCAATTATTTACAATGTAATAATTATATAATCAAATAATTATTCATAAAACATTACAGAACCCAAAATTCACAATCTCCAGACCTCAAATTTTTTTGCAAAATTATAAAAAGTGTACAATATTTTTTTTCTTAATCTTTCAGACGTACTCGTAAATAAAAGAGTAGGAGTATGTTTTTTTCGAAACAGTGTGATGAAAGGATTTACACCATCTAAGTGCTGACGACTGTACCTATGATACACGTAGGTTTGTATAAACTGGATGAGCTGGGTGCAAAACGTGACCGGCCGTTTCAATAGGACAAGTTGGATTTGAACCGAGGCCTTTCTTATACTGAATACCACTAGGATAGTGCCTATAATATACAGTTATAACTATTTACCACAACATAGTATAAAACAAAGTCGCTTTCTCTGTCCCTATATCCCTATGTATGCCTAAATCTTTAAAACTACACAACGGATTTTGATGCGGTTTTTTTTATAGAAAGAGTTATTCAACAGGGACGTTTATATGCATAATACAAGCATAATCTCTTAGGGATAACCCACAATAACCGTGCGAAGCCGAGGCTGGTCGCTAGTAGTACTATAAAGTTAGGTCACCAGCTAGATAGGTTGATAAAAACTTTATGGTAGTAGCTCTGCCTTCTGCGCCGTAGACCGTGGGTTCGATCCCCACCGAGAACAAACATTTCATTGATGAACATAGATGTTTGTTCTCTGTCTGGGTGTTACTTAAATAATATTATAAGTACGTATTTACAAAAAAAAGTATATATGTATTATATCAGCTATCTGGTTCCCATATTACAAGCTTTGGCTTAGTTTGGGGTAGATAGTGCTGTGTGGAAAGTCTTCCAATATATTATTATTATTATTATTGTACACAAAGGAAAACACATAAAGATACACTAAAAATTTTAGGTTCAATGGGCGGTCTTATCGCTGTGAGCGATCTCTTCCAGACAACTTTTAGGCTAACATAGAATGAATATGTATATGGTACTATAGATGCTGCCCACGGCATCGCTCACGTTTTAGTAGTGATTGCTAACATTCACATATAAGGCGTTCTTCCTATAATGGGTTCTTTCAGGTTTTCTACACCATTCCCAATAATTTCTAGAGTTAGTAAAGTAACCTATCGCTAATCCAGGTTATAAATTATAAATAATATATAAGTCAATCGCAATAATATATAAGTGTAGATCTCTAGATTTTCTATGGATTTTGTTTCTTATTAAGTCAGTAACTGAAGCCCTTTCTTTCTTTCCTTCTTTTTAGGGTTCCGTACCCAAAGGTTAAACCTGGACCCTATTACTAAGACTCCGCTGTCCGTCCGTCGGTCTGTCTGTCCGTTTGTCACCAGGCTGTATCTCAAGAACCATGATAGACAGTTGACATTTTCACAGATGATGTATTTCTGTGGCCGCTATAACAACAAATATATAACTAAAAACAGAATAAAATAAATACTTAAGAGGCAACAAACGTGATTCTTTTGCCGTTTTTATAGATAATGGTACGGAGCCCTTCGTGCGCGAGTCCAACTCGCACTTGGCCTTTTTTTTATCTATTAGTGCCTGTTTCAGCATCGCTGAGTAACGCTATCTTTCAGATAAAAGTATATGACGTTGACTTTGGCCAGAACTAGCTAATTTCAAAAAGTTATGCCAAATCAATTTTTTCTTGTGGTACATATATTTAGTATTTAAATGGATTTGAATTTATAAAATGAAAATTCGTTTGCTTAATTTCTATTGGATATTTTAAAAAGTTAGGAAGAGTTATTACAAAAAAATGCTAATTGACTTTTTCTCTATTACATAGTTCCTTTATGTTTGAAATCACTTTGTGTGTAGGTTGATACCTATATGTATTCATATAGGTTTCAACACAATACAAAAGCCAAGAACCTGCGCATTATGTTTTTACAGGAGGTACCTATTACAAACATACCCATGTGACGGTATAGATAAGCCAGCTTAGGCTTTCCCAGACTAATATTCTATTTTTGGCAAAGATACAATCTCAGGAGCTTTTACGAATGGGTACATGATGTTGTGATATAATCTTTTGTATAACAATAACAGACGTGGTTAGAAGGTCTCTGATTTTAGGGTTTGATAAAAATACAAGTATCAAGGACTTCGATAAACTTTACTTGCTACTAGAAAATGCTCACTCTTATAGGTACACGTTGGTTTCACTATGTACTGGTTTATTTTAAGATTTAATCAGAAAATAAGGTAATCACATGTGACAAATTTGTTTAATTTTTTACATACATAGAGGTCAACTACTTTAAGAGAAGTAGATCCCTTTGTGAAGGGCTCGTCCGGGGAAGTTCTACCACCATGCCTATTTCTGCCGCCAAGCAGCAACGCTGTGTTTCGGTTTGAAGAGTGTGGTTGCCGGTGTAATTACAGGCACATGAGGCTTAACATCTGTATGCCTCAAGTTGATGGACGCAGGGCAGTGCTTCGTAGGGCAAGTTCCTATCGTGCGTGACTTACGAGGCAATGTTTTGTTATAGGTGATGGTTACCACTTAACAGCAGGTGGTTCATCTGCTTGTTCCATCAGCTAGTTGTTTAAAAAAACATAGACCTAGGCCCAGTCTCACCATGCTCTGTTAGTTACTAATCAAGGATTAACAGGCCGTTAAATCTAACCTTAGCTGTCAAACGCGTACATTTTGACATATTTATTAACGGCCCTTTAATCCTTTGTTAATCTAACAGAGCATGGTGAAACTGGCCCCTAACATTACAGATTACTCCAATTAGTTATTTGTAGAAATACAGAGGACATACGATTAAGTAGATTGTACAATAAAATAATGAACTTTAGTGTCACATGTGGGTGGACAGATTTAGTATCGCACTAACCTCCACCCTTAGTAAGCCCTAATTAAATTACTTTTCTGATTTCGGTGCTAGTTGGCTGTGTGAATTATCTGCCGGTATTTATATGGTATTTACGCCAATCCAGGTTAACTTATATGAAAAGGCTCTGCCAGTTTCCCAGTTCCCCTCCATATAGGCGACGCGGGAGTGCCGCTGGGTTGTTTAGTGGGTATACCGTGAGCGGAAAACCGGGGAGTCTCACATATCCCCTCCATCCTCCAATGGGGGGGAATGCGTAATGCATTTTTACCGGCGTCAAAAAAAAAAAAAAAAAATGTATTCCAAGTTTCATCGCAATCAGTTCAGTAGCCAGGGTGTGATTGAGCCACTAACATCCAATATCTATTTGTAGAGTAATGTACTTACAGAAAGAACAGCAGAAACAGGTATTACTCACACGTTCAAGTATCTACTCAAGATTCTTTGAAAAGTCGAAGCTGTAAGTCTAAATTGATTATTTAATCAATACAATCTTACGGTATTTTTACTTCCTTGTTCTATTCCTTCGAAATTCCGAAGACGAATACTTGGAATAAGCTCGGAAAGTGGTAATGGCTCCATTAAAGTTCAAGAAATGCTTGAGGCGGAGGCACACTTTGAAGGCGGTTTGAAGGGCATGTGCACTCAGAAGATTCTTCAAGATATGATGCTCTCATGCACGGGCAACTTTTAGAACAATATCAGTTGCTGCATCTGATGGAAAAATAAAGTAATATAGATAATGTTAGGTAAATAAGGTTAATTATTAAATATTTATGATGATTTTTTAATTTTTCGAAGTCTGACAGGGAACCAAAATTAGCTTGGCAATCTTATTATTTTTTATGCAGGGTAAGTGTTCTACCATTATTTCCCTCATTATTAGGGAAATAATAGAGAACGTTGAAGACTTACCCTACCTCCATCTTCTTTTTATTTCAAGGTGAAGAGATAACGTTAGTATGGTAAAAAGTTATTCAAGTTAGTGTGTGTCTACTTGTGAGCCTGCAGATTTTTTATATTACTAGGTTTCAAAGTTACTTTCGTCTAATATTGGTCCGTATATTCCAACTTAATTGCCCGTTTAAAACAGTTTCCAAGATTTACAACAAGATGTTTTCAAGATTCATTAGAAGCCGCAGCTAGCGGCCATTCTCTTTAGAATTTGTCTTTAGAAATACCATCGACTGGAGAAGTGGTCGTAATTAGAGTTATTACGATTGGGTTAGGGGAGAGTTACTTTCAATTGGGCTCGGGACAACTTTGGAAGGTTTTGTTTTGTTGGTTTTGCTTGTTAGGAGGCAGATTGATTAGGATCTTGTGAAATATAAATCTAATTTACCCAACCATACTTAATTAAAGAAAAACTCTTGATTTTATGGATATCTAGAGAAGTAGTCCGGTGGACACAAATTTCCAGGAAGAACGAACGCCCTCTCCATCCATCGACTTTCCGCGATTCTCACAATGTCGTCATTCCATCTTATATGTATATAGCTTTGTTTTCTCGATAATATAGATATCCTGTACCAAGACAAATGTCGGTCATAAAATGGGCTGAAATATAATATAGTTGTTGTTAGTAGTAGTGGTTTTTAAAATCGAATATTACGACAGCATAATATGTATATCAAGCATACATTGTTTTTTTTTATAAATAACACGTTCTATTGGCTGACTTTGTAAACAGCGTATTTCTTCGAACAGTAATGATTTTTTTACAAATGGAATTTTCCTTTTAATTAACCTTGTCCCAGTACAGTTGAGAAAGTAGGTCCGGGTATTTCTGGAATTTTACGCGAAGCTCTATAATTGCTTCAAAGATTTCTTTTATTGTTTATTTCTCTTGATTTGATTTCTCTGGTGTTCACTGGATTTTTTGCCAACTTGTGAACAAAAAAACGTGCGGGCAACGTGATTGGATAGTAGTCACAGTAGGTAAATATATTTGCTAAAGTCGTTGTAGTTTTCATGCACTAGGTGAATCTAGGCGCCAGTTAATTCCTCGCGACCAAAGCCGAATAAAAGCTCTTTTTAAGCTGATAAAAGCTCTAATAAACGTTATTCAAGTTGAAACATTGTTATAAATTAGCCCTGTCTCTGTTTGTCATTAGCCATTGGTGAGAGATGGCAATAGTTTAAACCCTTTTATAGTGACGATTATCTTTTGATAGTGACTTTGACTTTTTTATAAGTAAGGCCGTAGAAAAACAGACATAAAATAAAAAAACTACTGAACTACTAAGGCTAGAATTGGTGAACACAATGGAATGAAAGAAGGAATGAATTGAAAAAAAAATAAACCCACAAGCTACGCAAGATCAGGCTCAGAAATCGTGGCTATCGTGGCTTATCTTATGTCCTGCAGTGGACATCAATAAGTTGGCAATTCGCATTTCATTCAACTCTATTCCCGAATCAAATACAAACATTTCTCGAATTCAAAGCTACCTTCACAAGCTCGAGAAGTACCTACTTAACGGAGTGGATAACGTGCAAACGAGGTGATTGAACCAACGGTAATAGTGGTAGGTATTTACATTGCTTCCTTGCTATGTATAAAATCGATAGACAGTTGCGATCTCGATTTCATATCGGTGAATAGTATTAGTTTTTAGTGATAAGCAAATTTGGTATTTGACTTTACATAAAGGGGCAAATTTAAAAAAGTTTCATCAACACTTCGCAAAGGGGTCAAGTTGAGCATAATTGTTATTGTCGTGAACGTAGGCGAAAAAACGGGGCGAATAACAAGCAGACCAAATTATTGTATATTTTATTTATCTGTGGCATAAATAAATTATTTTGTATTGTAATCTGTATAAATACAAATGTGAGTATTTGTTAAAACATGAATTGGTTTCCTCAGCTTACTCTTTTCTAAAAAGTGATCATCATCGCCATCTTCAGTCTGATAAAGTGCAATGCCGCATCGATAGATCTTCACATTGTCCATCGTCCAACACGTACCAGTCCATCGGTCGAGCGGGATCGTCCTACTTTTTAATATAACAAGCATAAAATATATGAAACGTTACACAACCTTGATGTGCTTTGATCTTGTTTATTGCGAACGAAATGGAATATTATAATTATAAAACTTTTTGAGCACGTTGTCGGACGTGAGGCTATTTATTGCGAATAATATTATTTCCAAAGAGCTGGATAGATTTCTTATATAAAATTTTAATACAAAAGTCAAATACCATTTTATAAAAAATGGTATTTGATGGAAGAAAAGTAGGAATATAATGAGGCGGGTTTTGCCGGCCTCAACATCAGACGGGTTTGTACCCGGCAAGTTTATCCCGTTCAGTGGCGAATTTACATATTTGCCGCCAGCTGGCTATTCATGCCACCCCTCTAGAATTCGATAGCCTAGTTTACAATCATATTTATTAAAAAAAAATGTCTTAAAATTGCAACGTTATGATCTGTACACGTGTGTTGTGAACTAGGGGATCGATGTGGTTAGTTCTTTTTCCAAAAGCTCAATCTTTTATGTAGAAGGTATACATGATAGACCTTTTCTTAGCCTAGAAATATACCCAAAAACAAGATATAGAATAGATTTTCATCACTACTAAATATTGGTATAGAATCAAGCTCGCGCCTAGGGTTCTTATGTCAATGTCTGTACGGGGAACCCGTCTCTTTAGGCACACAACCTGAGATGAGGGAGTGTCTACCGTGCATGGGCAAATAATGGGCATTAGTCGTGCTCAGACATCGCTTATGGTTTGAGTTATGATAACATAGCGGTGACATTATAAAGATCGCAAGAAATCAATGGATGAAGAGGACTCAAAATCGTTTTCCTGGGAATACAGGGAAACTTATAACTTTTTTAAAATGATAACGTTATCTGACAGCCTTAACAGCTCAGTTGGTAGTAGCTCTACTTTCTGTGCCGTAGGCCGTGGGTTCGATCCCCACCGAGAACAAACATTTGTATGATGAACATAGATGTTTGATCTCTGTCTGGGTGTTATTATACATATATTATAAGTATGTATTTACAAAAAAAAAGTATACATATATGTATTATATCAGCTATCTGGTTCTCATAACACAAGCTTTGGCTTAGTTTGGGGCTAGATAGGGTGGTGTGAAAAGTTCACCAATATATTTATTAATATTTATCATAGTACGAGTTAACATGGCGCTGTCGAGGCAGTATATTAGCTATTCGGTCTACGAGATTTTCAGATGACGTCTACGTTGGTAGCAATTCGTAGAAGGTACCTATTAAATATTGGAATACCAGCACTGAAAAATGTGGGTATGTGCCAAATGTAATGTTTGGACGTACCTTATTCTTCTTCTTCTTATTGTCGTTTCACTAGTTCTTTCGAAACAGTGTGGTGAAAGGATTTAAGTGCACCTCAAAGGCTTCTTTCGAGCACTTGACGTACCTCTGACTTACCCCCTTATATGTCCTCAAATAATATCTAGTTCGACTTGGTACTAAGAGATCTGAGGATATATACCGTGCGTGGACATCAAAGTCGTGAAGCTGTTAGATATTATTATGTATTCTGTGGTCGTGAGCGACGTGCAAACGACGCTCCCGTCTGCCATAAGCTTGAAATAGATTTCACGTAAGCTCCTCGTATTGTGTTTCACGGCTTGCTTTGTATGCATGCGGGAATCAAAGTTTAAATGGAATATGTTGTTGATATGAAAACGGATAATAGGTTTTCTCTGAACTCTTTTATGTATTATGTATTTACTTGACAGCCTTCACAGCTCAGTTGGTAGTATATCTGTCTTCTGCACTGTATGTCGTGGATTCGATCCCCACAGTAAACAAAAAATGATGGGCATGGTATGGGCATGTTATGAGAAGGGATGAATGTCATGTTACGAAAAGAGTGTTAGGTATGAATGTGGATGGATTAAGGAGTAGAGGTAGGCCAAAGAAAAGATGGATGGATTGTGTGAAAGATGACATGGAGAAGAAAGGAGTGACTAATGAGATGACGGATGATAGAGGAAAGTGGAGAGAAAAAACCTGTTGTGCCGACTATACATAAAGTGGGACAAAGGCAGAAAAATGATGACGATGAGTAAACAGAAATTTGTCTGTTATGGATGTTTGGGCTCTGTCCGAGTGTGATATCCATTGAGTATTTATTTACGAAAAAAGTATGAAAGTTATTATATCAGCTATCTGGTTCCCATAGAACAAGCTTTGCTTAGTGTCGGGCTAGATAGGTACGTAGATTCGAATATTTTTTTTAATAGTAAAATATGTCTTTAGACATTGATACTGTATGTAACTATTAATCATAATCATAAATTCATTTATTCCTAGCCAAATAATAACAGTACAAAACGAGTACCTATTTACATCATGGTATACCTAGTAACAAGCGTACCGTCGATTCAATTACATAAATAATGAAGCCTACCATCAAGTACCTACAGTTTTCATAAGAACTTATAAATAACTAAATGGCAAAATGAATTTTCCTCCTCGGTCATTTTGTCCGCATGCTAGCGATTTAAAATGTTATATAGGTATGCACCCTCCCCATCATTACCAACTTTTCAATCAGAGTCCAATCCTTTAGTCGAGAGAAAAGCTAATGCAATGAGATAGGTTTCCATCACGTCAGAGGTAAGCTTTCCTCAGGTTACTTTGCCCAGCCCTACTGATTTTAACTTTCCACTCTATCTTCAAGTACTACGGTCCATTCTTGGTTTGACAAGTTCTAGAGATTCTCGGTTTTCAACATTCCCCGTTATCTCCAGGTAGTACGGTCCAATGTCGTGTTTTATTTTTGTCGCTCTTAGATAGGGGTCGATTGGCATAAGTCTCACCTTGCGCCAAGGTTGTCTGGATAGGATTTGATGTGTTATATCAAATGAAGGGTGGGGGTTATCAAACATAGGCTTAGCATATATTCGAGGCAAACAAATAAGAAGAAAGAAGACATGAAGTAAAATCACACGTTCTTAAGGCGAAAACAAGAGCTAATATGACTCTTGCTCGCACGTTTTGACATGTTGAAAGATATAAAATCACTAAACTTATTTTTGAAAAATCGCAATCAACCATTTTGTGTACAATCATATTGCACACAGTTTAGTAAAATTTCATTTTGATCGAGACAAGTTTTCTAACTTAAAAGTTTGCGTAAGTACGAAAACTAGAAAAGCATAATAAGTCACTATCAACGATTTTGTGTGCAAAAACATTGCACACAATTGAGTAAAAAAAGAAATTAAATCGATACAAGTTTTCCTATGCTCAAAAGTTTGCATAGGTACAAAAACTAATAAAGCAATTTAACCTCACCAGGCACAGAGCAGGACTAATTGACATATTTTGTCTGTTTTATATTCATCTGTTAACTTCTCTGTTCTGTGCTCCTTTCCAATGTGTGTTAAATAAACGTATTTCATTTCATTTCATTTTTTTAGGATAATAAATGCATAGTTGCTTTTTTAGTACGAGTAGGTACCTTCTATCAAAATAAAATGGATTCAGTTGGCCATGAACTAGTTTTCGCGTTCACCGTTTATCCACAGACACACTTGAGTGAAACACTGCTGTATAACATCAAATAAATATTTTTTCTAATGTAAAAAAGTTCCATACAGAGTTTCTGTTTTTTTCACCATATGAACCGTGCATTTCTATGTTTTAGTCGACAACTCCAGAGGCGAGATAATTACTTTCCATGTCGTCTAAATGGTGAGGATTATTTAGTGTGTCACGTGAATATGTGGATATAGGTATTGTAAGCAAATAAATTATCTTTATCTTATCTTTATGCGTTTGTGTTCTACTTCACATGTAAAGGTTTAAGGGGTTGCCAAGGACTTTTTCTCGGAGTTCTAGAATTCGTTTTCACAGGCATTTTTTAAACGGCACGGTGTTGACTATGAGGTACCTATACTGAGGTATAAGATTCACCTAGCTTTAAGACGTTTCAAAATGATACTTGTGATTCAATTGTATTTTTTTCATGCTACTTGCTGATGGAATAAGCATATGGCCCACCTGAATAAATACCTTTAGTCTTTTTTTTTTTTTTTTTGATACAACTATCTGATGGAACAAGCAGATGGCCCACCTGATGTTAAGTGGTAACCATCACCTATAACAAAGCACTGCCTCTTAAGTCACGCAGAATAGGAACGTGCCCTACGACGCACTGCCCTGCGTCCGTCAACTTGAGGCATACTGATGTTAAGCCTCATGTGTCTGTAATTACACCGGCAACCACACTCTTCAAACCGAAACTCAGCAACGCTGCTTGGCGGCAGAAAAAGGCGTGGTGGTAGTACTTCCCCGGACGAGCCCTTCACAAAAAGCTCTACTACTATTAAAATTATTAAATTATATACCAATTTTACGCCATTTTGATGGTACTATCTAATCTTGTCTATCGTTTGTAAACGAATACGATGGAAGACTCGTTTAGTTCATTAACGAGTTCTTTGCTGACGTAGGTAAGACTTTATAAATAGCAGAGATAAATAACTATTATTAGCTTGTCGCTTTGTAAACCAATGTTATCGCGTCTTGCTGAATTTAATTTAATGTTTCTCGTCTTATCTACGTACTACAGTCCTAGAGCTAAGGTTTTAGGCTTTTGTAAGGCCTAGGTTATGGTCTTTATTTAGAGCCTTTATTAGGCTTGAAACCCTGATAAAGTTTAAATTTAGGGTTTTGGGCCCTGACAATGAATATTAGAGCTCTTTTTAGGTTAATAAACATTTGTTTTATAAACATAGATGTTAGTTCTCTATCTGGGTGTTATAATATAATGTGGGCTTGTGAACGTAGGTATCTCTGACTACCTCCCTTAGACATCCTCAAAGAAATCTGGATTTAGTACTTGGTACTCGGAGATCTGCATATCGCCTGGGGATAAAAGTCGTGAAGCTGGTTCTGTTTTATAGTTTCCTTGTTTGTGAGCGTGCTATTTGTCCGCAGCTGGCGAGTGGCACAGCGCTACGTTCTGGGTGTTGGTGTGCGGCGCCGCGACGCTGGTGCTGGCGACGCTGGCCGCGCTGGCCTGCTGGCTGTCCCGTCGCAGGAACTCGCTGGCGCATAAGCTAGGTCAGTAAACTAAGGCGAAGACTACTAATGTACCTCTACCACATTTTAATATATTGTTTACTAACTGCTAACATACCTTCTGCTCGCACGTTTCAACCTTTTCAATTCAATTTATTTAGATCAGACTTAGTCCATAGGTGTTTGTTAGTAACATTTTAACTTAAAAATAGTATTAGAGACAGTTTTTTTGGTTTATTGTTGATGAGTGTGTTAAGCAATCGGCTACAGCACCTGTGTTTCTCGCGAATCGCGCCGCATTTCGCAACGATCTACCTGCCGCGATCGATACAAAGGAAATGCAATCGCTGCGTTTTCCATCAGGTGTCGTACCGGGCGACTTTTTGGACATTTTAAAGTGATTCACTTCTGTTCCTCACATCGGACATTGGTCACGTACCTTTTAATTAGCTTGTAATTCCATTTAATTTATTAAATTTTAACTAAACAATTATTCGGTCGTTTTTTATCTTCCCTCTCAGCCGTACATAATTAGTGTGCAGCTACATCCAATAATAATTGAGGGGACAGTCCCACCTCTCAGACAATGCGTTCACGATACTGTTTGGGCTGCCACGGATCCGTCTTCTCAATGAGGGGCCTCGCTTGCGTACTATGGCATGAAATCCATTCACTCTATTTTCCGCAAACATGCTCGAAGCACTGCCTTTGAATGACGTAAATCACTAGAAAAATCGCAATCAACCAAGTTGTCATTGGACACAGTTAAGCAAAAATATCATTTTGATCCTGTCTCGCCGTAGGAACTCACTGGCGCATAGACTAGGTCAGTAAAAGGTCCTGGGTTCAAATCCAACTCGGATAATAAATTTTGGGATATTATAAAAAAATCTTAAGGTCAGTAAAGCTTACAAAGGTTAGGTATAACTATTGTATAAGCTGTATTATTAGCAAATTTAATAGGATCACAACCGTCAAACAATTTCTTTCTCGCACGTTTTAACCTTTTTGAAGATATACAATTACTGAAGGTTGTTATGAAAAATGCCAAATAACAAAGTTTTGGATACTATTACAAAGGTCAGACAAAAATATAATTTAAATTCAAACAAATTTTACTCCCTAAAATTTATTTTGATTATGTACTAAAACTATGTTTTTTTTTTTTTTTTTTTTTTTTTTTTTTTTTTTTTTATACAATTAGCTGACGGAACAAGCAGATGGCCCACCTGATGTTAAGTGGTAACCATCACCTATAACAAAGCACTGCCTCGTAAGTCACGCACGATAGGGACGTGCCCTACGATGCACTGCCCTGCGTCCATCAACTTGAGGCATACAGATGTTAAGCCTCATGTGCCTGTAATTACACCGGCAACCACACTCTTCAAACCGAAACACAGCAACGCTGCTTGGCGGCAGAAAAAGGCGTGGTGGTAGTACTTCCCCGGACGAGCCACACACAAAGAGCTCACTCTTTATGTTAGTTAAATAATATTTATTCAGTAATTTTATATCTTCAATAATATTGAAAGGTGCAAGCAAGAAGTTGTTTAACGATTGTCTGTGTCCCTACCCTCTTCTCTCTTGTCGTGTCACTAGTTTCTTTCGAAACAGTGTGGTGAAAGAATTTTAAATGCGCCTCAAGAGGCTCCTTTCGAACACTGACACATGATAAAGAACTTTTTAGGTTCTACGACATGCCGATGCTGGTTTCCTCACGATGTTTTCCTTCAACGTTTGATAGAACTGGCATTGTGCACATGAATTTTATGAACAGAAAATCATTGGTGCACGACCGGTTTAATACCCACGACCTTAGGATCGGAAGGCGGGGCCACTACCACTAGACCACCAGTGCTCAGTGTCCCTACCCTGGAATATTATCATTCGAATATGTATTAAAAATATCGTAAAGTAATTTTCTACGAAATTCTAGTATGTCAGTCCTGGCGTAAGGGAAGTAAGTCTGGCATTTGCACACCCATTACATACATGTCCTGTGACATAACTATTCAATTAAACCGACTGTAAAATGCAATGGATGACATCAATTTAACAGAAGGTACTTAGATGAGTACCAATAAGGTACCTAGTATGGTTTTGCTGACGCCCATCGCTGACGTTCTTTCGTCGACATGTTGGCAGAGTTGTTTCATGTTCTGAATAATTGATGACGTCCGTCGATCGAAACAAAGCTTTGGGAATGTGGACAAACAAGTCGTTCCTGATCCCATAGTGGTGGCGAATTTTTACACAACACACATAGTTTGTTCTATAGAATAATGCTTGTAAATGCACAAAAACTTTGTGTAAAAAAATTGTTATTCCTGTTTGGTCCCACCCGGTTAATGACCAATTAATTTGGGTTATTTTTAGAACTCAAATTAATTGGCCATCAAAATATTATTAATAATGTTTTTCATTTTTGTTTCATCCCAATTATGTATTAAATACAAAACATTACGTCATGTCTGTAAGTGACAAGAGGGGGCTAGATGATAGAAAAAAATCTCTTCTTCACTGCACATAACTTAAAATCGAGGGACAACTCTGGCTAGGTATTGTTTTTTTTCAACACTACCTACTCGTCTGAAAGATGTCACTGTATTTTTTCTGTTCGTTTTTACCTTTTTTTATCCATCTTATCAACTATCTAGCCTCATTTAGCAACAACAGCATATCAGCAGCAGCTAATCTAGCAGCAATAATGAAGACACAAGTTTATTTATATTTAAATATGTATTCATCATCATCATCATCTTCAGCCTGAAGACGAATCCCACGCTTCATTTTCCAGTTCGTGGTCGCTATTCGAGAACCTTTATTGAACTTTAGTGAACTCTGTTCTTTGAGAAATAAATATCTTTTATCCTTACCCAGGAAGCAAACGTGGACCAGACAAAGCGCTGGTGTTCCAGCCGCCGCGCCGCGCCACCGCGGTGCGTTCGCCGGGTTCCGCCACGCATTACCTGCGCAAGTCGCCGTCGCCCACCGCGCCCACCGCGCCCGCCGCGCCCAATGCTTGTCCTCAGCAGGCTTTGACTCCGCAGCAGCCGCCTCCGACGCCTCATAACCCGGTAAACAACACCCACCAAGCCCTGCCACCTGCCCGCACCAAACGCTTTGCTTCAACGTTGAATTCATCATTTGTTGAATTCCATTCCAAAGAATGGAATTCCTTACCGGCGTCCTTTATTCCGAATGCCTATAATTTGGATGTTTTCAAGAGAAGAGTGAATAGATATTTTCTAGGTAAACGTGCTACATCGTCGACCGCATCTTCACTTAACATCAGGTGAGATTGCGGCCTATAAGTTGTAAAAAAAAACCTTCCGCTGACTAGCTAAGGCGAAGTGAGACCAAAGTTCTGTACTCGATATAAATATTAAGAACTCGAGAAATTTAAAAAAATCGGAAAATAAATAAATAAGGTAATACGCGATAAATACCCGTATCATATTCAATATACAAAACCATTTTTTTGTGAATTACATCATCATATTCCTGCCCTTATCACACTTTATGTGGGGTCGGCACAACAGGGTTTTCTCTCTTCACTTTCCTCTATATTTTTTTTAAATTATGAAATTCAAATATACTGGAATTTTAGTTATAGGACTAGTCAGCATGCTAAACGAAATATTATGATAAGTTTCCAAATAAATTATAATTTTCCAACAGTATTTTGCTATAATATTTGGGTTGAGTAGGTATTGACACTGTTTATGAGTTTTTGAGTAATCGAAGAAAAAAATCTAGGTGCCAGCTCCACGCAACCGAGCCTAGAAGAACAGTCAACAAATACTGCAGTGCCTTTTTAGATGTAACGTTTGCCTAGCACTTAGACCAACTCAGTCGGCCTATGAGCCTAGCCACTTCTAGAGACTTTGATGAAGACAATCATGATACAGGAACAGGTATACGTTCTATAAAACCACCCAAAGCCGAGCGGCCGTTAGGTTTAGTATTCACGAGGCGTGGCCGTTACACACAAGCGTACCATTATTACTAAGAACATAATCGTCCACTTCTCAGATAATGTCGATACTTCTTTTTAACGATATTGTGATATCGATAATGCATTCATGGATGATAATCGTACCCATTAACGGCACGCTCATTGACTGCTTCACACGTCTATGTATAGAATCTGATGCTGGGAAAATCTTCATCAATTTAATATTTTTCAGATATTTATTGTTGTTTTACTTATATCTATGTATATTTTTGTGTTCTCTTATTTTTAAACAATATTCTAGATATAACGAATTGGAGTAATATGTAATGTCTATGTATGTACTTAATTAAATAAAAAATAAAAATCAAATTAAAAATATGCCTACGCCACTGCTCTAATACATCCCTTTGCGGGACGTCCGTGTAGATCTTATTCCCCCACCACGAATTAAAGTTACGTATTATTTATTTTTATTCTATCTACACTCGCCAGCAAAAATAAAGGGTCACCTAGTTAACTCCAAATAACTTTGAAACCACACAATCTAGCTGTTTAAATTAAAAAGTATCTGAAAGAAAATTTAATTACGCATATAATAAACTACCACCACTCTGCGCTGGCTAAACCCAAACTCTAACATGGTGATAATTCTGATACATTCTTTCAAGTCAAAGGCATGATTTTGCAAAAATAGCTCGAATTGAATAAAGAAAATCAATTTAAATTCCCATATTTATACAAAATTAAAAAACAAAATCAAAGAAGTCGAAATTGAAAAATGAATCACAATTTAAAAACAGGTAATTTTTCCTTAAAACATTTTTTTTTATGCCATTACATTAAAAAAGGGTTAAATGAAGGGTTGCATACAGTCCGCATATCCTCTTTTGGTTTAATTTCATAAGCAAAAGAAGTTATCTTGATCATTTCATGAAGATATTGCTGTTTTCAAAGGTGACCCTTTATTTTTGCGGGCGAGTTCATATACATATGTCGTAGATAAAGGGCATTTCTAAAATAGATAGTTGCCTCTAGACATTCAACATTATATTAATAATAAAATAAGGGCTAATTCTCCTTCTTCTTGTCGTGTAGTGTGGTAAAAGGCTTTTAAGTGCGCTTCAAAAGGCCTATCTAAACTTCTACACTAATATTATAAAGAGGAAACATTTGTATTTTTGTATGTAACGAATAGGCTCAAAAACTACTGGTCCGATTTCAAAAATTATTTCACCATTAGAATGCTACATTATCCCTGAGTAACATAGGCTATATTATATTTTCAAACAAATCAGGGATCCTTACTAAAACTTCAATAATGTAACCCAAGGTGGAAAATAAAAACCTTATATCGCGTGCGCTGCGAAAACTATTGAAGATAGAACAAAATAATGTACTAAGATTTTGTAGAACACGTTATCATCTACAAAAAATGTCGCGACAGCATATGTCTAACTATTATAGTTATGTCACAATAAGTGTTCTTTTATTATAAAAAAATAATTGAAATGCCTCCGCTAGAAAAGGGTCTTTATTTGTACCTTGGTATTAATCCTTATCCAAATAAATCATAATTAAGACGGTTTCAATACCTATAGATTACTTCTTAAATTTTTCAAATCGGACATTCCATTCAAAAGATATGACGAAATGAAAAATGTTAACGGGTCCACGGGTCACGCGCGGGGTGCGATTTCACTCACTCAAGGAGCGCGTGCAAATGTATGAAATAAGTAGACGCGAGGCTCGAACCCACGGTCTAAGTTTATCCTAAAATGTTCAAAAAATTCATGACCACCCATGCGAAGCTGGGACAGGCCGCTTGTTTAAAATAAATGTATTTAATATACTTTAGATATTTTAAAAGTATTTGTGTGTTATTTGCAAATAATTATTTGTAATACCTAACTTAATTAGGACAGCCTTCGCAGCTCAGTTGGTAGTAGCTCTGCCTTCAGTTGGTAGTAGCTATCTGGTTCCCATAGTACAGCTTTGGTTTCGTTTGGGGCGAGATAGTGCTGTGTGGAATTTCCATCAATATTTATATTTAATTATTATTTCCATGCAGCCGTCGATCCACACGAGCCCCAGCACGCCGACGGGATCCGAACCCGCACCGCTGAGCAAGGAGCTGGCCGATGCCAACGCCACCGAGAAGACTAAGCCACAGGAGCCGGAGACCAACGACGGACGCCTCGGAGATCTGCACTTCAAACTGCGGTAGGTCACTCAGTTCTATCTCATTCATTATAATTGTACTATAATCATATTATAGTAAGTAAAGTATATTTTTTAAGAGTAGAGCTCTTTGTGAAGGGCTCGTCCGGGGAAGTATTACCACCATGCCTTTTTCTCCCGCCAAGGAGCTTGGTGGCTGTGTTTCGGTTTGAAGAGTATGCCTCAAGTTGATAGACGCAGGGCAGTGCATCATAGGACACGTGCCTATCGTGTGTGACTTACGATGCAATGTACCACTTAACATCAGGTGGGCCATCTGCTTGTTCCATTAACAAGTTGTATAAAAATAAAAATGCTAACTCAACTTCGCAGTCCATTAGTTCTAAGTTTAGTTTAGAATAACGGTTGTCTGGAAGAGATCGCCACTTGCGATATGACCGCCGATTGTAGGATAAACCCAATGTCCTTTTACTTCCATGCTGTCCTCAATAAAATTCTTATTTATGATTTTATTTATTTATAACTGGTGGATTTATTTTTATACTAGTTGTTGATAAAACAAGCATAGGCCCACCTGATTTTAAGTAGTAGCAATCGCCTATATAGCTAATTAACTCGCAAGTCACACATGATAGGAACGTTCCCTTAGATGCACAGTACTGCGTCCATCAACTTGTGGCATATAGATGTTAAGTCTGTAATTTAATTGGCGACCACACCAAACCCATCCGAAGCAAAGCTCCATGTTTTACGCGCCAAACTCAGCAAAGCTTGTACTATGAAAGAAAAAAGTAGTTTAGCTACATATAGGTATTGGTATCGGATCTGTTGTATCATAATCTAAAGCCAACTTTATCTCATCACTTCAAAAATAGCTGAGAACGCTTTCATAGATTAATATGATATGAACGAAAAGCCTTCATTTTTGCTTCTCCAAGTTATTAAAAAAAAAAGAACTTTTAAATGTAGAATCGATCGTCGAAAACGGACTCTTTAGGATTTTAGGTCAATGCCCTATGGAGTGCCTAAACAAACGAGTTGATACCTAAAACTGTTCAACAAATGGAAACGGGGGGAAGCTTAAAAAAAGGGGGAAAGGGGCGTAACCGTGACATTGCAAATAGCAGTGATAATGAATTGTAATGTAGCCCCCGCGTGTTTGGATTGAGTAATGTAGGTAAATAAACGAATGATTAAGCGAAGTAAAGCCTTGGTTCCTATGTAGCGGCCAACCTTATTTGCCAGCCGTAAAAGCGGTGAACATGATTTGTCGAAGTCGCAATCAGTAAAATAACAGGAGCCATAATGAGAGAAGAAGAAGAACCGTCACCAATTTTATTTAAAACAAATGACGGCCGTTTCACTGAGGACTGGCTTGAAAAAAAAGTATTTATGATAATTACTTGACACTGGCAAGATGGGCAAGATCAATTGTCTGTTTAAGAAAAAAAAATTGATAATCAAAAAAAATTGGTACGAGATAGCTGTTTATCTATAGGTAGACAGTATAGGTAGATAGAACGAAAATAAATAAATGTAATGTGTGTTATAAGCAAAGCAATGAATGCGTTGATATTTTAATATCAAGATTGAATATGTTAAAAATAATTTGCTTTAATTTTAGTTAGAATATGAACATAGTTGGAACTGTCACGTAAAGTTTTATAGTTTTAACACGAACACCGCTCATGGGCACGTTCGCTGTGCATAATACAGCAGAAAATGCATACTTTACAAACCTAGGCTAGGTAACCTACAATTGGAGCTGGGAAACCCGTGGAAATCGATACGCTTACTTCGTCGAGCTACGTCCTTTGTCCAAAACCAATTGCTCTAGTGATGTTCCATAAATAAACTTTTACATAACATACAAACTATATGATAGCTTGTTTATATATATAAACTTTTAGCTGTCATATAGCTAAATATAAAATGCATGCATGTATGCGTGTATTTATCTATTAATTTTATTCGTTTGTGGAGAAGCTACGTGTAGGATTGTTTAGCGTCTCCGCTGTCCACGACCGGTTGTGCGCCGTGTTGCGCCACAAGTTATTGCAAAAAAAAAGTAAAAAACAGTACCTACAATATAGAAGTAACTAGCAGCCAGCCTAAGTGGACATATAGAAAAGATAGACGTATACTAAAATTTTTATATCTTTGTGTACCTAACAATAATTTAATATGTATCTCTATACAAAACTTTGGTGTAAGTTTTATGCTTTTATATAACGTGTAACTTGACGGGTTAGGTTGTCATGAGAAAAATATTGGAAAAAATATATGGCCAACCTGATTTATAGAGGCTATCTTTGCTTACGGTAATTCTCATTTAATAACAATTGCATAAACTCATTGAGCACGTCCGGTAGGCAGTACTTCTCCACATGATCTCCTCCAATAACAGCTATAGTACTTGTTGGTACATAGCTACTGTTCGTTCTTTTAGTAATTTGTTAATAAATGATATTTCAGTGGGGTTTTCGTAACTTTTAAAAGCTCTATACAAGGTGTTCCAATACTTGTATTTAAAAACTTAAGGGGGCTAAAGTACCCATCAATATGAATAACTTTTTCTTAAGAACACACACTGTGAACGCGAAAAAAAAAACAGCTTTTTTTAAACCGTGTGTTTTGTTCTGTATAGCACACGCCGGAAACTAGCGTTTCAAAGGATGTTTACCAAGAGGCGTTAACAATAGCGATACTGTATACAACGTGCACTAGAGTACCCTATTCTTCTTTTTACTTCATATTATAAATGCAAAAGTTTGGATATTTTCATGTTTGTGATTCAATCACGCGGTAACGGTCCGACGGAATTAGATGAGCTGGGAATCGCTCTTGTCTAGCACGGAATAGCACAAACGCATTTCTTTATCTGTGTACCATGCGAGAAAAACCTTAGGCGCGAGCTTGCTTATATCCGCAAGATAGGGGTTGCTTTGAAGAAAAGAAGTCAAGATAAGAGAAGAGAAGAGCATTCAAATAAATCTCGTTGGTTAAATCTTTACAATACAATAATATCATTTACTAGCTGGTGCCCGCGTCTTCGTCTGCGCAGGATTAGTATTTCGAGTAGCTTATATAAGTGTGGCGTAGTACATATGTGTAACTCTAGCGGTTTTGTCAGCGCACGCCAGAATAGCTCGCAGATGGTAGATTTTTTCCTACTTTTTTTTTTACTTGATACTTATTAATGTTATTCTGTTATTCTGATGTATAAGCTATATTATTGTAAAATATTAATATTACTATTGTACAGTTTCATTAAAATCCATTCAGTAGTTTTTACGGGAAAGAGTAACAAACATCCATCCATCCAGCCATCCATCCATACTTACAAATTTTCGCGTTTATAATATTAGTAGGATTTGTGCCACATATAAACTTGTTTTCTGATTTGGTTTAGTTTACTTGGCAATATGAAGTAGCAGAAAGACAAAACTACTGTCTAAGCTAGTTCTGAAACCACTCTAGTGCGGTTAAACACAAGACATTAGGCGTCTGGTGTAGGCAATAAAACGAATAGCATTTTTATAGCTGCTCCAACGAAGCTATAAAGTTTGTTCGGAGCCTTTAGGTACAAATTGTAAGTCACTTTCAAGAAAATAATGAATGTTGACGTAAGGGTTGTCACGCGAATATAATGCGGTTTCCGTTTAGTGTTCACATGGGTATTCGTTTTCTATAATTTTGGGAAACAACATAGCTTTTTCATTTTAATTGTTTTTATATTGTTATTATGTTGTGTTGTGTAATTTTGGTGGTATTTTAACCAACATTACTTGGGGTCTTAGCACAAAGTGTAAAAACATTTGGAATGAAAGTGTATTATGTGATATCCTGAATTGAACGAAAATGTTTCGTAAGTTTTGAAGAAAACCGCCACCATCTTCTTCAAGATGAAATGAATCTTCAAGAAGATGATTCGCGATATGACGAATTCTTTGGCCAGACGTGCCGCGACAACGCAAATCTTCGCGTTATCGCGATAGTGTGGCCTCAGCATAATACTGAAGGTATAAAAAATCGATTATCTAACTAAAACATCATAACAATCTTGAAAACCCTACAAAACTTTTATCAATTTTCAAAAAGGTTTATTTTCTCTATTGTCAATGTAAACCTACTCAGAAAATGTTTACATAGTGTCACAAAATCTTAACCAAGAAAATTTCTACAACGAAAAAATGGCATCCACTCATTGTTTGCTATGCAAAGCCCCAAATCCTATACAATAAAACATTAATTATAGACAAGCATGCTCTGTTTACATTTGCTTGGGATAAGCAAGCTCGATACTATTAATATTTTCAGCACACACTCCATTATTTAGCAATTAATTGAGCACTGGTGGTCTAGTGGTAGCGGCCCTGCCTTCCGATCCCAAGGTCGTGGGTTTGAAACCGGTCGTGCACCAATGTGATTTTCTGTTCAAAAATTTATGTGCACAATGCCGGTACTTTCAAACGGTGAAGGAAAACATCGTGAGGAAACCAGCATGTCGTCGAAACTAAAAGGTTCTATAACATATTGTGTAAAGTGCTCGAAAGGAGCCTCTTTGAGGCGCACTTAAAATCCTTTCACCACACTGTTTCGAAAGAAACTAGTGACACGACAAGAGAGAGCAATTAATCAATGGTACGCTTTCGTGCTACGTAGTGGAATACATCTGTTTACATTTCTTTCACTCTAATACTAATGATACCTATATTACGAAGACAGATGTAATGATAGTGGACGAGCAATAACATACTCTTTCGGCCCTTCTTTTATGTTAAAAATGAGCACGCAACACCTATATTTCAATGTAAAATTACTTTGCTTACACAATCTGGTATATGTTGAACACAAGGGGACGTGAGTGTCGAACATTTCAAAGGCTTTGTATATTAGAACGTAGATTTTATATAAGGGCTTTCTTGCATTGTGCTACTTACTCGAATTGTTTATTTAATTAGAACCGAGTAGGTACTCTTACGTCATTCTTTGTTCATCATCATTACGTTGGTACAAATAAACAAATTATCATCGCCATTAGCCTGAAGAAGTACACAACTGGATTTTCCCAGAAAAAAATATGTTAAGCTTTCTCAATATTCAATCTTCACAATGTCACAACACAATATTCCGATGATGGACCGTTGTGACATTGTGAAGATTGAATATTGGGAAATATTGAATATTGGGAATATTGGGAAAGGAGTGCCCCTTTCAGTTCGTGGTCGAAAATAATTATTTAAATAATAGTCTATTGACATTTGTGTTGTAATCCTTCCTGAAAAGTTTCACATTACATCTACTTAAATTGTGTCCAAGTCTGATATGACTTAGGTTTTATCTTGAAATAACATAGGTTAACCTAGTCTAGTGCTCAAACTACTAAATCAGGCTTCAAATTACCAGTTACGATCGTGTTCTATTACAGAACAGCGTGGCCTGATTTCTGTTCTACGTCGAATATCGATTAGGGCATAGACACAGCTATTACTTTAGATATATCTACGGTATCTCTACATGCAGAGCTCATGTTAAACTCGCATACGAGTCAATATTTCCGTAATGCAAATTCTGTTGGTTTCGTATTGACCAAGTATAGGTAAAAAATCAAAAATACATACATAAAATCACGCCTGTTTCCCGTAGGGGTAGGCAGAGACCACGGATTTACACTTGCTACGATCCTGACATACCTCTTTCGCTAGATTAAAAATGTCCTTGTGATTTTACAGAAAAATGAATATGTAATTTAATGTGAATTCAAATACGTTCTGTACCAAATTGCATGACTGAAATCTTTGCTCGTTTGCTTAAAACATTCAGTTTTCATGTTGATACCTTCTCAGGCACCAATAAACTTCAGATAAAATGTTACTCATTTTTTATTATTACGCAAAGTAGAAGGTACGTGCGAGAGGACACTCTTTTTCTTACTCATTTAAAACACGCAGACATTTTTCCACGTATATTTGGTACAATATGTCTCTGGGTTTCTCCCGAGGGTAAAGTGAGCGGGATTTATGCTCACAATTTTGCATATTTGACGCCTGCCAGAGCTTTACCCTGGCTAATGTCGTAAAATTTTCACAATTTTGCTACGTGAGCTCCTCAAAATCCAAAATATATATAGGTACGACCTTATTCAGATTTTCTTGGCTAAGACCAAGACAACTGGCCGCATACTTTCGTAATTACTTTATATTCCCCATATAATCTAGACCGTGTTATTTCTGAATCATAAAGCCATATAATATAGTAAATAATATTAGTTCAACAAGCCAATCAACTCTAACCGTGGCTGCCTGGTTGTTTTAGGGTGTTGGTTTATTGGAAACACTACTAGTATATTAGTCGAGTAGCTCACTTTTAGTAAAAGAGCAGTATAATAAATAAAACATTATCGTAGTGCGAATCTACCTCTTGAACCAAAGTTTCGGCTTCTATTTGTAGTAGAAACATAGGGACTAAGTCTCATCAAAGCCAAACGTATCTAGTATATTTTTCTCTGATCTCAATTTAGCTCTTTCCTCCGTGATTTTCAGCACGCTCTGGGTAAATACGGGGAGCCTTTACTTGGTTGATTGAAACCACTCTGCGTATTGAACTTTGCACACTCTTACCGATTTGATCTGTTATTGGATGCCGTACGTTATGAGGTTTGGTGTAGAGTTTTCAAGTACACATGAAGACAGAATTATTACTAAATTGATGTGTACTGCCGACGGGCTTCGTAAAAACCCTTTTAACTCAGAAATGTATATTAAAATATCACTTTCGTAAAAAACATCCTTCTATTTCCTAAGCTAATACGAATTCCGATAACATTACTTTCAGATTTCGTCTTTGATTCATATTCAATTTCTTTTTACCGTCTGCAGATGATGAAATGATAAACATTTTCCATATTCTCATAAAATCCGACTAGCTAAAGTAGCTTTATTATAGGTTCAAGATAGTTTAATATGGGTCTTTATTGCTTTTGTTGAAGCAGTGGGTGGTATGTAGAGTATTATGACGAGAGTTGCCAACTGATATGGAAAAACTTTAGTTAGATTGCGTTGTCGTGTATGAGGATAGGAAATAGGAGCAAGTCATAGTTTGTATCTGTGACCCCATTAGCTTGTTATTCTTATTTTTCTCTCGCTCAGAATAGAAATAATAACAGAAAAATAATAAGAACAAATGCGTCCCGCGTTCTTTTTTCCAGTGTATTGTGTTCCACGTAAATTGATAGATACTTCAAGAAACCACTCTCAGCTATTGTTTAAAAATTATCATAGCAAATTTTTGTTTTGCGATATTCAATGATAATAAACAAGTAACTCCCTAGAGAGCTCTACAAAAGGAGATTCCTGTTAGGACTTTTTATCAACGTAACGGATTTCACTCCAGTTTTTACGAAATAAATATAGTGTTTTTCAATAAAAGTGTATAATTTCTACGAAAGCGTTTATTTTTTAAGATGTTTTTTTATAGTTCCTTTACACAAACATTTTATTACATAATACTATGTACATTATAAAGTGTGATAGTAATGATTGCGCTGGCTGTACTTCCTCATTGTTTTCACGATAAAGACGATAGCTGTAATGGAAATTTCATTTCAACAAAGGATCCGCTTCAGGATGTGAGGTAAAAGCATTTTTTGTAAATTTACTGAACAATACTTTATTTATTTGTTACAGCTATGAGAACGAGAAGAACGCGCTGGTGGTATCTGTGGTGTCCTGCCAAGGTCTTCCAGGCCGCGAGCCTGCCGGCCCTGATCCCTATGTCAAGCTGCAGCTGCTGCCCGACAAGCAGCACAAAGTCAAGACCAGGTCAGTGTCAGAGTTTTACCCTCACCAGAGAGCGCAAGGTGGTGCGCTGTCGAAGGGTTAAGCGTCTTGTAACATTATCTAGTTCGGTTACCATGTAATTTTGTGTGCAAACTATTTTTCAATATAATTTATTCATAATCTAATCAAACGTTATTTATTTGGAACTATAAATGGAAATACAGACATAGATTGAATAACGTTGACATCCACATGAGACAAAAACATGAGTTAAAACTGTGTCGCGAATATCAACGCCCTCCTCCGCAATACCTATTTGGTCACAGGGTTCCAAATGCTTAGAAGGTAGGACTATCACTTAATTATATTTAACTATGTGGTTAGTAGTTCACTTACAAGACAATACAATTTATTTTTCAGTAGTAGTTATTTTCTCGAAGAATTACTGTATAACAATTTTCGGTCTTACTAAAGCAGTATTTCTTCACATTATCTTTGAGGTGACAACCAGATATAAACAGTTTAGATTTCGATACATGAGGTTTAAGAAAATATTTTTTTGGGTTTTTTTACTGAAACCAGTAGGTATGCCAAATCCATGAGATAGAATGCTGTTTGCTGTGCGCTACACTGAAAGGTTTTTGCTATATGAAAATTGGCAATGCTTGGCCTTGTATGCTGCCAAATGTTTCTTCAGATAATTTTGTCTGAATAGTAATGCTATACGTATTTTAGCAAAAACTTATTTTGCTGAAATACGTTTTAGTGTTTTTTTTTTTATACAACTAGCTGATGGAACAAGCAAATGGCCCACCTAACCATCATCTATAACAACGTGATAGGTCACGTTGTTATAGATGGCACGTCCCTACGATGCACTGCCTTGCGGCCATCAACTTGTGGCATACAGATGTTAAGCCTGATGTGCCTGTAATATCACTGGAAACCACACTCTTCAAAGCGAAACACAACAACGCTGCTTGGCGGCAGAAAAAGGCGTAGTGGTAGTACTTCCCCGGACGAGCCCTTCACAAAGTATGATAAACTCTTAAAGTGTGATATTGTCATTATCATCAGTCTGTTTTCCATTAAAACGTACAAATTACATTCAGAAACTGAATGTAATTTGTACGTTTTAATGGAAAAAGTTGGTTGAAAAATTACACGTAATTATTAGTTCCAACTTACTCGCTGCTATGAAAAATAAATGAGGCATTACGAGTTTGATACAAACTTTTAATTGTAAGCTGTAAGGGCAAGGAAGCCACATGAAAATAAAAATGTTTGGGACAATTTTGGTTCCATTGTTTCCTTCTTCATGAATTATAAATGAGGCATCCCTCATGTGTCTTGCCAGTGACGTAAATCTCTTTTATAAAAGATTTTTGTTTCAAAATTAAAATAATCATAAAAGCCTTACGTACCTAAGCTAAAATATGTGAATAAAATATATGATTTTATTGAATAAATGAATAAAAACCTTTTGACTTTGACTTTGACTTTGACAAACATGACTAATGAAAATAGACACTCTAGGTTTATTTTAATATTTTTTTTGAGAATACAGCATGGGGTTCTTCAATAAAGGCGTTCTAAAATATTTAAAGGGTCAGCAACGCGCGTGTTACACCTCTGGTGTTGCAAACGTCCATAGGCTACGGTAACCGCTTACCATCAGGTGGGCCGTACGCTTGTTTGCTTACTTGGTAGTATAAAAAAACCCTGATTTGCATCTCCTACTTGTGTGTACTCAGACTTTTTGTTTGATGCAGTTTTCAAATAAATTTATTACGTATGCTATGTTCTAGGTTTTTTTATATATAGAGGTAGAATAGAAATTGAAATTACATAATCTTCAAAAATAAAGTTTATAGTAACATACAATCTGCGGCTTTGCTTTTTTAGGGAATTAAGTATCATTTATGCTAATCTAGGTTACGATCTATATTTGTTCTAAGTTTTACCCCAATCGTGTTACAGTAGTTAGGGCGTTAATTGACAAACGTCCACACATCATAATTCATTTATATATCAGTCTCTCTCTCTTCTCTTCTCGTGTCACTAATTTCTTTCAAAATAGTGTGGTGAAAGGATTTTAAGTGCGCCTCCAGAGGCTCCTTTCGAGCACTTGACACAATATGTTATAGAACTTTTAAAGTTTTTCCTTCACCGTTTGAGAGTACTGGCATTGTGCACATACATTTTTGAAAAGAAAAACTCATTGGTTTCGAACCCACGACCGGAGGATCGGAAGGCGGGGCCTCTACCACTAGACCACCAGTGCTTTCAGACCACCAGTGCTCTCAGACCACCAGTGCTCTCAGGCCACCAGTGCTCGATTTGTTAGACGGCTTCCACTGAATCGTTTTTCCGTGCAGTAACTTTCGGCATTCGCGTTTTTCCGCGATCTTCTTTTTTCAACTATTTCTTGGTCCGGCTTTTATGTAATAGTGAAAATGTATATTCGCTTTTGCCATCAATCGCATTTTTTGGCGATCTCTTTGTTTCAACTAGTATAATTTCTTAGTCCGGCTATTATATACATATATTAGTAGGAGTAGGATTATTAACACAGATCAGGTCCAAGCATATTATAAAATTTAATGTATTTAGGATCGTTGCATTCTAGAGGCAACTGTTTTGAAATTTAATATATCAGCCCCTTGATGAACGTTTATTTTGTGTTACAGAGTCGTCCGCAAGACCCGCTGCCCGGTTTACGACGAAGACTTCACGTTCTACGGCCTCGCTCCACACCAGCTCTCCGCCATTACCCTTCACTTCGTAGTCCTCAGCTTTGACAGGTACAATGTTGTTTATTTGCAAGAAAGTCGAATCATTTTTAAAAATAAAACAATTTTTGGTCTTTATTTGTTTTATAGTGACTACCTATACTTAAGGAAAATCACAAAGATTTAATATAGTCCCAAACATGGAGGTATGATACTTAGTCTAAGGTCCCAAAAGTAAATTTTTGACAATTTATGGTCCTTTGTGAAATAGCATAGCAACACCAGCACTACACGTCAAAAACAGTGATATTTGCTACACAGTTTTTGTTTAATAGACCTTGCAGTGTTAGGAAAAAATAAATAGAAAATCTGACTTCACAATAGTCAAATTTCAATCGCTTGTATATGCTTACAATACATTTACTTTCGATTCATTTTCTGACATTTTGGGAAGCAACATAGCTTTTTCATTTTATTTGTTTTTCTTGTGTTATTTTGAGCTGTGTTGTGTAATTTCGGTGGTATTTTAACCAACATTACTTGAGGTTTTAGCACAAAGTGTAAACATTTGGAATGAAAGTGTATTGTGATATCCTGATTTGACCGAAAATGTTTCCAATGTTTTGAAGAAAACCGCCACCATTTTCTTCAAAACAAATGACGGCCGACTTGACTATGGACTGACTTGACTAAAAAGTATTTATTCAATACAAATCACTTGACACTGGCAAGATTGTCTGTCGAATGACAGACAGGAGCCATAAATGGAGAGAAGAAGAAGTACATTTCCTTTAAACAAATATTTTGCAATAACGGATTTAAAACTTTAGCGTTATCGTAGCACCTGTCGTAGCACGGCGTAGCATATCGTAGCACCAGTTGGCTACATAGAGTACATGGAGTTGGCTGCGTAATTCTACGCTCAATTATGATTTATGAACTTGTACAGTAAGCTAAAGATAATGTTTATATTTTTATACCCATAAATCAATAAAAAGGCGAACTTTGTCTTCGATACTATTAATATGTAATCCTTTTCAAGAGTACTTCTGGGCTACGGCTAATGCTTTTCCAAGAATCGGGCCTCACTTCACTGTTGAACGCTTTTGTCAATATTAATAAATAAAGATTTTGTTAATTTTCATTCTTTCGTATGCATAAAAGTAAGTAACACCCTCAAATCAGAGTGCCGATTCAATTTTCTGACTTACGTCATCACCTAGATGGTTCAGACAAAATCATCACAATAAAAAAAAACACATTTTCATTATTTTATTTATAAGTAATTTTAAAATGGTCAGATATTCCCGCGACGAGATCATCGGAGAGGTGGTGTCTCCGCTGTCCAGCCTGCAGCTGCAGAGCGGCGAGGCCATGGCGCTCTGCCGCGAGGTCCAGCCGCGCAGCCTCAAAGTAAGTACTCCATCTGAATCCTTAGAGCAGGGATGGCGAAACAAAGTGTCAAATTCAAGAGAACAAATACGAGCCAGCTATGAACAGAAAGCTTATATATTCTTAATAATATGTCGTACAGGTCGGTTAGTCACAGATAGAGGAAACGAGAAAAAAGAGGAAAGGAACGTGGAAAGGCTTAAAGAGGGTTTGAACAGTAGCAACTGTCAAAGCGACAAAGCTTACCATAATTAACATTAGGAGAATATATCGATATAATTATTTAAAGGGCTTTGTAGCTGAGCGACAACACTGCCTTATAATACGAGTAAAACATCAAAAAAATACATCAAATCTCCAATTAGCCTTTTTTCGTAACATCTTGGCTTGGTTCAACTATTTTATTTATACTGCTAGCTGATGGAACAAGCAGATTGCCTACCTGATGTTAAGTAGTAACCATCACCTATAACAAATCATTGCCTCGTACGTCACGCAGAATAGGAACGTGCCCTACGATGCGCTGCCTTGCGTCCATCAACTTGAGGGATAACTCAGACCAAATCAGCTCAACTTCGCAGTCAACGTGTAAAACAACGGTTGTCTGGATCGCTACTTGCGATAAGACCGCCGATTGTAGGACAAACTCAATGTACTTTTACGTATATAACCTTTTCCATTCTGTCCTCAATAAAGTTCTTTCTTAATGAATGAATGAATGAATGAATGAATGAATAAAATGAATGAAAATACTTTATTGTACACCAAACAAAACAACAGTAGGTACAATAACAAATAAAAATAAAATATTAAATGTAGGTACAATGGGCGGTCTTATCGTTGAAAGCGATCTCTTCCAGACAACCTTTGGTTGGAGATGATTGTAAGAGTAAGGAAGATTGGTCGCAGGTGCACGCGAAAAATAACAAGATAGTAATTATAAAAATCAAATTACACTCTAAATAGGTAATAAACCTTAACCTTAAGGTTTAAGAGTAGTAGAGCTCTTTGTGAAGAGCTCGTCCGGGGAAGTACTACCACCACACCTTTTTCTGCCGCCAAGCAATGCTGTGTTTCGGTTTGAAGAGTGTGTTTGCCGGTGTAATTACATGCACATGAGGCTAAACATCTGTATGCCTCAAGCTGATGGACGCAGGGCATTGCATCGTAGGGCACGTTCCTATCGTGCGTGACTTACGAGGCAATGCTTTGTTACAGGTGATGGTTACCACTTAACATCAGGTGGGCCATCTGCTTGTTCCATCAGCTAGTTGTATGAAAAAAAAAAAACCTTAAGTTGGTACTAACATTGGCAAGTAACGTGGTACTGCACAGATGCGCAGCGTGGGCCGCGGCGAGGTGCTGGTGTCGCTGTGCTGGCAGCCGGCGGCGGCGCGCCTCACCGTGGTTCTGCTGAAGGCGCGCAACCTGCCCAAGATGGACGTCACGGGGCTCGCAGACCCGTTAGTACTACTTACTTTTTCACAACTAAACTTACTTGTTTTTTTAATCATCATCATCATCAGCCTAAAGAAGTCCACTGCTGAACATAGGCCTCCCCTATACATTTCCAGGAAGAACGATTCCGAGCCCTAGGTATATAAAATCAAATAAAAATAAAAACAAATAAAAATTAAAATTAAGCACGGTGACATCTCTCGTCGATTCAACTGAATGCAACTTCGGTTATCGAGCAGGACTCTTGATAGTTATATGTCAGACCTGTAGATGGAACCACGGTCGCATAAGTACCGTAGTAGCATGTCCCTGAGTTATTCGTCGAATGTGATAAGAATCCGATGGCGCAGTTGGTTAGCGCGGCCCCATATCAAGGGGAAGGTCGTGGGTTCAAATCCCACTCGGGTAATAACTTTTGGGACTATATTAAATCTTTATATAAAATCACTAAACTTATTTTCGAATAATTTCATTTTGATCGATACATGTTTTCCGTGATCCGTGTTATTCTTATTAAGCGGCTACCATTGGTCCTCGCACTAGGACAAGCCTGTGTCGCGGGAGATATAGAATGTAGAATGTTTCTTACAAAGTTAGATCCCAGAAAAAAAAATATTTTTTTTCCATTCACCTCCACAGATACGTAAAGATGTACCTGCTATACAACGGACAACGCATCGCGAAGAAGAAAACACATGTCAAGAAGCGGACCTTGAACCCAGTGTTCAACGAGTCGTTCGTCTTCGAAGTGCCGGCTGCTCCGAACGCTACCCTCGACCACGTGTCCCTGGAACTGCTGGTGCTGGACTGGGACCGCCTCACGAAGAACGAGGTTAGTAGCGAGGTAACTCAAATGCACTTTTACCTATTTGAAACGTAGTCACTCACTAACTAAAGCTTTGTATATCACCTTTTCTTATACCAGGTGTTCCAATACTTGTATTTAAAACTTCAGGGGGCTATCAATATAAATTACTTTTTCTAAAGAAGCAAGATGTGAACGCGAAAAAAAAACAGCTGTTTCATACAAAAGTTCAATACATACCTGGCTAAAATGTATGAAACAGCTGTTTTTTTTTCGCGTTAGTGCCTTAGAAAAAGTTATTCATATTGATGAGTACTTTAGCCCCCTGAAGTTTTTAAATACAAGTATGTACAGGAACACCTTGTATATTGGCAGTATTTTAAAGCTGATTTCGGAACCTTAGTTTCGCCATGCAACATTTAAAAAAAAATACGCAGTAGTAGTAGGTCTCTATATATCGTTAGTGGAGAAGTAGGACCACTATAAGGAAGGTGGAGCTGATTATTTACAATTTCTATTTAAGTATATACCATTGAGCCAAGCATGCAGATGTGGCACACAAATGTTTGTTTCTCGGTGGGGATCGAACCCACGGCTTACGGCACAGAAGGCAGAGCTACTACCAACTGAGCTGTGAAGGCTGTCAACAATAAATCTGTTCCGTTGCAGGTGATCGGTCGGCTGGAGCTGGGTGCGAACGGGTCCGGATCCGCGCGCCACCACTGGCGCGAGGTGCAGGCCGCGCCGCGCCGCCAGATCGCCGACTGGCACAAACTGAAGGAGTAGGCAACACCAGCTAAACTACGCGGCATTCGGCAAAAACATACATTCTACTACATAAATAAAGTATCTTGGACCCTTACATCCGCTATACAACTATTATACGCAGTGGCGGATTTACATATTTGCCGCCAGTAGGCTATTCATGCCGCCCCTACTGACCTCTGCAATTCGAAACCCTTACCATAATACCTATTTACAAAAAAAAATTGACAATGAAATTACAACTTTAGGCTTGGTGCTCTATCGTGCCTATTACATCAGAGGGCTTATTACGAGTTTAATGCCGATCGTCGATCGTTACGATACACCGAATTTTCTATGAAAATAAATCAACGGCATCTAGCGTATTCTTTGAGAAGCTATACGAATGGAAGAATACGCTAGATGCCGTTGATTCATTTTCATATAAAATTCGGTGTATTGTAACGATGATCGTAACGATCGACGATTGGCACCAAACTCGTAATAAGCCCTCTGCTCACGATTGAGCTTTTCTTAGTATAAAAATATATCCAAAAACAAGATACACATATACCTACTTGTTAGAAAAAAGCCGCACCCTAAAATCTGCCGCCCTAGGCTCCACACTGACCTCTACAATTCGAAACCCTAATACCATAATATTTACAAAAAAAATTGTCATTGAAATTACAACTTTATGTTTGGTTTATCATCCTCATTACATCAGCTCATGATTGAGCTTTTCTTAGGATATAAATATATCCAAAAGCAAGATATACATAATACAAAAAACTGTGTATATTACATAAGCTATCTTTTTCCCATATTACAAGTTTTGGCTTAGTTTGGGGCTAGATAGTGCTGTGTGGAAAGTTCACCAATGTTTATTTATCCAATATTTATTTGTTAAAAAAAAGCTGCCTGATTTCCCGCCCCCTTAAACCTCTGCTGGTAAATCCGCCACTGATTATACGATATGAATCACTACTGACAGAGCTGCACAGCTTAATACCAGCTCATGTTTTTTGAGCTGAAATGTGCAATGCAGCAACGTTTCATTGATTTGTAACACGACCATGGATTAGGCGATATTTATATAAATAATTTATGAATTATAAAATGCACATAAGGCGAAGAAAAGAGCTAATGTGACTCTCGCTCGCACGTTTCGACATGTTGAAGGATATTAAATCACTAAACTAATTTTCTAAAAATCGCAATCAACCAGTTTAGTAAAAATTTCATTTTGATCGATACAAGTTATCCTAATTAAAAGTTTGCTTATGTACTAAAGCAAACTACTAATTGCAACATGTCGAAACATGTGAGCGAGAGTCACATTAGCTCTTTTCTTTAATGCGATAAATTTGAATAATTATCCATCTGTGTCGTATTAGTTACATAATGAAATGTGCAGAATTTAAACCGATGTCAAAATATTGACTAGCAAATTGCACAGTGCCCGCCCGGGGAAGTACCACCGTTCTGCCGAATTCTGCCGTCGAGGTCTGTCGAGGTAATGTAAACTGCGATCTGCGACATTTTTTACATATTGAGTAAAAGATGCAGCCTCACAGAAGTTGTTCCTTACGGCTAGATTGGCAGAATAGCCGTAAAATTACACGCGCGTTATACCATAAGAAAGCGTTAAGGTATTTCTTACGTCTTGCATGTTTTTCTTGATTCGCTCTCTTAGGAAGCAAGGATTATATTACAGAATTGACATATGACGCGTTTTTAGGAATTAAAACTACGAATGCCTAGAATTTCTTTAAAGATCCGTTGTCAATTGCGATCCTGGATCATTTTTACAAGCACTTTACAGCACAGTAAAACTTCATCTTTTGTTTCGTACTAACTACGTACAACTAGGTGTAGGAGAAACAAAAGAAGACTGTGCTCGTTAGAGTTTCTTGTTTGTTCTAGGATTTCTAATACAGAATTGACAGGCGGAAAATAAAACGATTACGTCTCTGTAGGACTAAAGTTTGTATCAGGACAAACTGATTCCACAGCTATTCGGGCTATGTGGTGTTAATGCTCCCTAAAACGCGTTCATGTGAAGTGGACATGGCCAGTAAACGTGGACATAATAACTCCTGAGTTGATAATAACTCTAGGACACACTTAGCGAGGAACATTTCATCGCAGTGCGTCCTCTGTCAAGTAATAATTGAACTTAGGAGCTTTCATAGTTGCAGGTCATGGCTGTACTCCAGAACTTAACTTAAACCGAATAGAAACAAGGGTATTTTTGACAGGTTTCTTTGAAAATTGTGAAATCGATGCTTGAGTTCCACGCCAGGGTTTAGTCCTGGAATACAGATCGCTATTTTCGTATCGGTACTTTTGGTCCTCGTCGATCTGTTCAGTTTGTGATACTGATATATATGAGAATTAAATCCGTGATGTGCGTTTGAACGGGCATCGCGGGGTATTGCAGATAGGTGGCGAACTTTACAGGATTGAGCGGGATTAGAAGGTGCCTTTACTATTTCGTCTAAATCATGTGAAAATAGTCAAAGTAGATATTCATGTCATGGGGCTAGCAGGTGTTCAATAGTAACCGACAAGTGGCAGTTATCACGAAAGGCTATGACAGTATTGACAATTAACGTTGCTTCAATGAAAAATCTAAGGGTGTACGGATGTCATATATATTATTAACCTCTTAACATCTACGAGACTACTACCAAATTGTATAGAACCAGCATTAAGTCGAACAACCATGCATGTTGATTTATTATTGACCATCATTACAAAACGTATTACCACCTTGTCATGCAATTAGGCTGAAACATCTACCGACTGGAAAGTGCCGACTAGAACTATCGGTATGAACGCTTGCTAGCCCAATTGCTCCTCAGCAAAAACGTGCAAGAAGCTCACTGTGAAATCGGTGGAAAAGAATTGCCTTATAATAATGGTGGGAGGGCACAAAGAACACCAAGCAAGTGCACGAATTCAGTCAATGTTGCTAGACTGAGGTTACATAATGCACATCTTCTTCAAACTCAACTTTCTACTAGTTTCTCTGTCCCAATTACTTAAAAATTAACGTTTTTATGAAGTTGAATGAATTTATGCTTTTGCCAAATGCCTCAAAGTACTTGCAACTTTTACTAAATAATTGATATTTAAGTTAATCTGTTTACCTCATCCACAATTTTTACTTTATTATTCAAATTGTAAAACGTAAAATAAAAACATAATTTCAAATAATTTTGTTGTGCGATATTGGCACTGTTTACCACCAAAATTATTTCCACTTATTATTATCGCACGGGTGACGTTAGCAAGGCTAAGCCACAAGGCTCGGTTTCAAGTGGTTTAGTGCTAATTTGTAATTAAATGATATTTTTGTCGTTAGATAGAGTGAATTTTATCATTACTTCATCATTATAACGCACAGTATTCAACCCTCTGCCCAAGGGCGGATCCAGGATTATTTCCTGGGAGGGGCACAAGGGGCGTTCGGCAAAAAATCAACAATAACTGTCAAAATTCGCAATTCCAGCCAGAAATAGACAAGAGTTTCACTCATGTTCTTTCTATTATTTTTTTATTTTATTTTAACAACTTTGATAATTTGATTTTATTTTGATTTGTATGTACTGTGATGGAATCTCCACAGTACACAAAAATACAGTCTGGGGTGCCTCTGCCGGTCGCGAATACATTTACTTTAGTGTAGAACTTAATGTTGAACACCTAGAACTTAGTGTTTCGTGTAGATTATAATAATTTGAAGCGAGAGTATCTTTAAAATATATCTTGAAAGTATTAGATGATTATAATGTATGTGAAGTTACATAATTACCTACTACGAACGATATCAAATTATTCTGCCTCCCCTGAGAATGACACGGGGTTCGTCTTACAAGTGGCAGTATCGTCTCTCTCTTCAATATTTTAATTCTCTACATATCTAAATTTAAGACACTATGTAAATGTAACTACAATTCATATTTAAAAGGTCATAATTTTCATAATTGATTATAAGTGATATTTTTTTCAAAAAAAAAAATAGAAATCTGCATTTCAAAACGTCACATTTGTAAAAGAAAACAATAATATTAGGTATTTATTTTTTATATAATCGTGTATAATTTTGTCCATGCTCATCCATACTTATCTTATCTAGATAACTTTGAATGTTGTTGATGCTATAAAAACGAATGATCTCTTGGATAAAAGAGCTACCCAATGAAGTTATAGCATGGATAATATTGAAATAGATGTATGTAATACTCGTATTTAGAATAGCTATGTATAGTTATTGGATAGAGGAGTGACGACAGATTATTTTATACAGTTACTCTTAGGTTTAATAAAGCTCATGAAGCTAAGCTTGTCTTCTAGTGTCACGTGAGTCGATAGATGGCGCTTTCACTGTTGATCTCACTTGATCGAAACATACGAATACCACTTTTGCTCATAGCAGATGATCTCATTGTATCGTGAATTTATTCTAAAGGCCGCTCCACACCTAATTCGCAGATCACGCGTGAACGCCGCGAACGCGAACGAATATAGAGTCATTTTGCAGATTCTTCGCGATTACGCGCCCGATTCTATCCCGCGGTTTTTGTTCAGCGTCAAGCGAAGCGCGAATGTGTAGACTCCATACTTGCGCGCCGTCTAATGTTGATTGAGCCGCTGCTACCGCCCCAAGTCGTGTGGTTTTCGCTTGCGTGCTATACTGAGCAAATTGAGTGTTACAAACTAGTTAAAGATTATTTTTCTTTAAATATTAACCGAATCAACCGAACCGAAATATTACCAGGTCTTTTATTTTCTGTTATATTTTAAAATTATAAAAAATATAGTAAATTATGCGCACAGCGTGAGGGACGCAGACGCTACTTTGACGTCCAGTTCATCGAATGTTTCAGACTATTCTGGGTAAATTATTATACTTCCGTGGTGGAACTACAGAAAACCGTTGCAAGTGTGGAGTCGTGGTTTTCTCTTCGCAAAGACGTGTAGAATGTTCCCGCTGCGTATCGCGCCGTAATTCGCGCACTAAGTCTGGAGCGGGCATAATCATTTTCATATTACGTCAGTAGATACAGTAGTATTAGAAGAGGTAACGAATTTTAACGGCTCTGCTTAAAAGCATGAGTTTAATACCATGCAAAGCGTTTTTGGTGAGACGATACTAAATTTTCAAAAATATTTATAAGTTTCTTTTCAAAAATTTAATAAAAATATAATATTGTACGTATTTAGGATCTCCATACTTCTAAACTTTCCAACCCGTAGTTAATGTAAATAAAACATCGCTTCGATCATCGATTTGCTTATCATTCTAATTGTTAAAATAAGAAAGTAAAATTAGATTATATATGTCTCAGTTTCAATAAAAACTCGTATTTTGTATTTCTTTATGGTACCTAAATGTTCCGTGAGTGTTGTAGATGCAAAAGCACACGCATATAACTAACAAATTGAAAAAAAATGCTTTGTAAAGGAACACTTACATTAGAACGAAAGTATTATAAAAAAAAACAGAAAACATAATGTTCGCTAGAACCTAAAATCTTTGGTGTCAATCATTCAAGATTAATTGAATTTAAAAATAAACCATAAATAGGCATTTATATGTTTCAGCCACCTTCTTTTATAATGTAAGAGTTTCCGAGCATTTACCATGTCAATATTTGTACTTATCTGAAGATATTAGTGGAATATGATGTACCTACTTTCCAGTAATATATTCAAATAAGTAATCCTCGGCCATAATTAAAATTGTACCAGCACATTAACAGACAGGTTTGTAATATAACGGAATTTAGTGAATAAAAAATATTGACTGGTGCTTTCACAATAAATTGTTTGTTTTATTTCTGAACCAACTGCGCTAGCGATCCCTTTTTTTATATCTCCTCCTACCTAGTGATAGTATCTTTTACATACTTTTAAATAATAAAATAAAATGATGGCAGCCTTCACAGCTCAGTTGGTAGTAGCTCTGCCTTCTGTGCTGTAGGCCGTGGGTTCGATCCCAACTGAGAAAAATATTTGTGTGATTAACTTCAGATGTTTGTTCTGTCTGGGTGTATACAAGGTGTTCCAACACTTGTGCTTAAAAAATCCGGGGGCTAAAGTACCCATCAATATGAATAATTTTTTTTAAGAAACCAACACTGTGAACTTGAAAAAAAACAGCTGTTTCATACAAAAGTTCAATACCTACCTGGCTAAAATGTATGAAACAGCTGTTCCTTAGAAAAAGTTATTCATATTGAAGGGTACTTTATCCCCCTGAAGATTTAAGTTTAATATTTCCACATATCACTATCTAGCCTTAAACTAAGCAAAGATAGTGTGGCTATGGGAACAAGAAATTGATATTATACTTATATACTTTTTGTAAATACATACTTATATACAAGGTGTTCCAATACTTGTATATAAGTAAGTAAAACTTCAGGGGGATACCACCAATATTTAATTATTTATTTAAAAGGAACGAGCAATCATAACCACGGAAGCTTGTAGAAAGAAATTAAACGACTATTTTATTTCAATTGTATATTTTGATATCAAATCTTATTATAATACACAGCTTAACAAAAAAGGTACGTAAAACAGTAAACAGTGGCCTATTTCATTATTACTTTTGATATAATGAAACGAACCATTTTACAATTTGATAAAATATTTAAATCTACGCAAAATGTCATGTCAACGTGCTTTTCGTGTTCAGTAAATTTCGTAACTTTAAAACATATTATCTGCTAGTAGCAAGCAATCAAAATATACCTACTGACAATAAAAATCTCAAAAAAAATATTGAATAAAACATTCAAAATGTAAAAGCTATTCTATGTCCATCTGAACAGCTGTTTAAAACATAATATCATCAATGTTGCGCTTTATTTCTCACTGGCTCACCGAATTGTTCGTGGATCAACATTTATCTTACTTCACTTAGATTTTCCAAATCAGATCCCTATCTACCCATAATATATCGCAACACATTGAAACATCAAAATCTCTAAGCATATTCTGCTCCAATAAAAAAATACTTTTACATCAATTCAGAAACCTCTCAACCTTGAAAACTTTTAAATAACATGCACATTCATATTGTCTTTTCAATACAATCCCTATTTGGACGTCTCTTTGATTTCATCTAGCTAAACGTTGTTTGCTATCTAGAACTACTTGTATATTTTGTTATAAATTTTTCTCTTACTTTTCAAACTTTCAAAATTGTCTGCCCTGTCACTGTTTGTTAACCATTGGTAAGAGAAGGCAATAGTATAAACACTGATTATCTTTTGATACATGTTTACAAGTAAGGCCATTAGTATCTACCTTTTAAAATCATGTGTAACGTAGTCTTAAGTATATTATGTAACTGTGGGTGTCTATTTATTGTAGTCTATTTTATTGTGACAGACGAATTAAAAATATATTATTTGATAGTTTCGGTTTTCAGTAACTTTTAAAACTTGAATATTTAAACTCTAGACAGCAAACACAAACATCGAACACAAATTACATTGGACGACACAAAACATTTAGGCAAGATAGAGATGTGCGCACGACAGTGAGACTACTTCTATACAATACTATGACTATTCGCGTTATTGCTAGTTAAAATAAGATATGAATAGTTATCCAGATATGTTAGAACTGCTAGATATCAAAGATTTTGGTCCGATGTTGAAAATTTCGATACAAATTTCTTACGATAAACCTGAATTTTATAGAAACCTAATTTAAACAATGATAATAATATTTTGTTTATTTTTAAATTAGTAATTAAATTTGTTTGTTTATCAATTTTATATAAAATAACATAATTTAGTTGATTTAATTGGGATTTATTCTAGGTCCCTTACTGTTTATGTTATACATCAAATATAAATACGGTTAAAATTCTTTAAAAGTACATGGTATAGTTTAAACAGTTCGTAAATATGTCATGTTACATGTTATATTTCTTAGATATACTGATAATCGAGTTGAAGATAAGTTATTGGTAACTGTCATTAATATTTGAGACATAGCTTATCAAGTGCGTGTACCTTAAGGAACTACAGTTTTAAATAATAGTGAATTGAGTGTCAGGTGTGGGTAAGATATTAGGCATAATTATACAAGAAGCAGAGAGAGTTACAACTTAAGTTAATTCACAAACATTCCTACGAGATCAAAAGACAAAGTGCACAAACTTGACAAGCTAGTAATAAGTTAGTATAGAGTAAACATGTCAAATATTCAGAGTACAAATCTTAATATAATATTTACAACTACTAAATGCATCTACAGAACGCTGTGATAGAGTAGGTATAGAGGCAAGATCTACTCGACATAGTCAGATCCTTTTTTTTAGATAAAAAAATTAAAACTAAGTCCTTCAAGAAAATGGCAAGTTTTCTGTTCACTTAAAATGTCATGTATGTACTAATGAATATACTTATTCGACATTGCGCAGTGGAGAGTTTGGAAACCCTAAATGCTTCATAAGGTAGGTATAGTTCATTAGTAAGTAAGTTTCGTTGAGTATTACCTATAATACGTAAATAATTCGTCCAAACGGCATTACTTCGAACTCATAATGACCGTTAGTCGTGCTAAGGACCGTTTTTGAGTAATAATGAGACACATTGTTTGTTATCGCACCATCATCGTTTAGGAATAGATGGTGACGAAATTCACTTTTATGTTCACGATTCTTATAGCGTCCGTCTGAGTATAGTTTGACGTAAGCATAAACAATACACTAAGTAAAATCGAAAAGTGGTGCTTTTGACGAGATAGAATAAACGAAATTAACTTCCTTGTTGATGCACACGTTGTTACAATTTCGAGTATTCGTATATAAATAGTTAAATCAAATGTAAGCTACAAAGAAGTTACATCGTGCTTAAATATTTACAGCTTAGTTATTATCTTTGATTCTTATTATAAAAATCCAATCTCCATTTGTGGAGATAACGATTATGATCCAATAGTCGACAAGATAGGTTTGATTACTCTACCTTGACTGGCTACTGAGGTTTTTAGGGATTTGGTAAGGACTTTGGCCCGTTTTATGACATTCAAGGAGCTTTTCTCTTTTCATTTATAGGAGACAGCATTTATGGCAAGGGATATTTAATCGCATAGAAGAGTTTCATAAAATGTGTCCATGAGTATACAGTATAATTTTCATGCACATATATCGACGTTGAAATGTATAATAACAATAAGTTTCACAAAGTTTTGATATGATTATATGTTGCTTAATTTTTAAAGATCTCTGAAATTATCGAAAACTCTTTCTGAAGAAATAGTTGCACTCGCAGTCAGGTTAGGACACATTTGCTTTCCCATTGCACAGCCAACTGTTTTCACGTGCCTCCAAAATCAATACAACCAACCCCCAGTAGACTGGCCTACAGTTACATAGTGGGGCAACTTTGATCAACACTTTGACTCGTTGGAATATCCTATCAATCTTACATTGACATTCCCAAAAGACTATCCAGTAGTCACAAGATCTCGACGGGCTCTACGGACGGATTACCTCACAGATTATAGCAGCCCTCTGTCAAGTTCCTTGCGAAGCATGCGTGCTAGTTTCATGACATCCTCGTTGACTTGCCCGGCGAATAGAGCGTCCAGTAGCTCGCCCCTAGAAGCCAGTGCGAACACTCCGGCGAGCCGCGATACGGACTTGTCCGAGAGATGGCGCTCTACTACAGACCTGGAAATTGGAGGTTGAGGAAAATCGTGTTAATACAAATTCTTGGCTATAAATACCTTTTAAATAGGAAAAGTTAAATGTTAGATTCAGTTGAATATTGTGCTCGAAGGAGCCTCTGTGTGTGAGGAGTGTGTTTCAAACACACTAAAAATCCTTTCAACACACTGTTTCGAAAGAAACTAGTGACACGATAATAAGAAGAACTAATAGGAAAATTATCAAAGGTTTAATCAAATCAAAATCTAATATTTATTTATTTGACCACAAGCATAAGGTTTACAATAAAAACAATGCAAACGTTGACAGCTGCAAAAAATATTACAAATATGGGTAGGTCAGATATGGGTGGGTAGGTCATAACAAACTGTCCGTATATGATTTTTTTAAAATATTTATTTTATTTTATAATGAGATTAGCTACGAACCGGATTAATGGCGTGCGCGTGGGCAGGTACGTATAACTACTATGTAATAGCACAGAATAACTCTTACTTGAGTGATTGGTGAGATTCGCGCAAGGCGTCCTGGAGGAAGCCGCGGTCATACGAGAAGTCTACCTCGCAGAACGACACTACAGCCATCAGCACCGTCTGAAATTTACATTTATCTATTTTTGTATTTTATTACCAACTAAGAAAATGTAGATATTATTTAGTTCACATTTTACTTACAGTGCATAGTTCACAAGTGCATATCTATAGTATATTGTAGTTACTAGATTTACGGACGATTTCTGAAAGCCCGATCAAAACTAATCGCATGTCAAGTCACTTGCTATCTCTATCAAACCGATGTAATAGCTGAAATGGCGAGTAACTTGACATCCGATTAGTTTTGATCGAGCTTTCAGGAACCAGCCGTGATTTGAACGCATTGGAATCTGTATCTGTTAAGTTATTTCTCAATAAATAATTTGTAATTTGTAACTTTTACGTTTGAAAATTTTAAGAAGCACTGACTAATATTCAATAGTAAATAGACTTATTCTCTAGTAGGTAATTATTTGTTTTGGGCATCTGTATCGCCCGAGTGGGATCCGTGCCACTTTGATATTTGATGTAGGTACTAGTCACTAAAATAAAATGAGCGGTCATGTAAACTTAAAACGATCAAAAATCGGGCGCCTATTTAACCACGCTGGCAAAGACAACTGCTAATGTACCTCTCGCTCGCACATTTTAACATTTTGAAAGATATAAAATCACTGAACTTATTAATAAAAAAAAGCAATCAAGCAAGTTGTGTGCAATCTCGTTGCACACGGTTCAGCAAGAATATAATTATGATCCAACCAAGTGTTCCTATCCTACTAAAAAGTTTGCATAAGTACAAAAACAAATAAAGCAAACATTTTATAGGAAGAATAATAAAATAAGTATATTTCAAAAAGTTGAAATGTACGAGAGAGAGGCTCATTTTTTTTATACAACTAGATGATGGAACAAGCAGATGGCCCACCTGATGTTAAGTGGTAACCAACACCTAAAACTAAGCGTTACCTCGTAAGTCACGCACAATAGGAACGTGCCCTACGTCCGTCAACTTGAGGCATACAGATGTTAAGCCTCATGTGCCTTTAATTACACCGCCAACCGCACTCTTCAAACCGAAACACAGCAACGCTGCTTGGTGGTAGAAAAAGGCGTGGTGGTAGTACTTCCCCGGACGAGCCCTTCACAAAGAGCTCTACTACTCTCATCATCTTTTAATCACATTAGCAGTCATCGTCTTAACGTTGCACAACTCACAACGACAAACAAGCTTTTCTTAAGAAAAGTTTGCTTATGAATTAATGAAATAATATAATTATATTGCTGAATTATACTATATATTGCTGAATATAATGGAATATAATGAAACGAACTGTAACTCACATGGAACTTGGACCTGAAAGCGCCGAGTTGGCGCTCGTCGGCCGCGGACAGTTGGCCGTGCTTCCGCAGCACGCCCAGCTTCACGGCGGACTTGATCACGTGCTTCACTAGCTTCTCCGCTTCGCGCTTCTCGACGCGCTCGCGCAGCACTGTCAGGAACTGGAATTGAGAACATTTTTTTAAAAACTATGGCTCTTATTCATAATCCCTGCCATTTTCTAGCGGCTCTCTAGAGCAGAGGTTCCCATTTTTTTTTTGCCACGGAACTATCTTTCGTTTATTCGTCGAATGTTTTGTTAATTTTTGAATGGTATGCAGAACTCTTGTGGCCCTTTCATGGAACCCCAGGGTTCCGCGGACCACCTTTCGGGAACCTCTGCTCTAGAGTATACTTGTCACTGTCACTTTCATACTAATGAAAAGAGACAGCAACAGATTAATCAGTCAGTTAAGCTAATGGAGCGTTCAGTGACCAATATGAATAAAAGGGTAACTTTTTATTTTTTATACTAATTGCTGATGGAACAAGCAGATGGCCATGAGGCAGCCATCATCTATAACAAAGCATTGCTTCGTAAGTCACACACGAAAGGAACGTGCACATACCCTGCGTCCAGACTTGATGCATTACAGATGTTAAGGATCATGTGCCTGTAATTTCACTGGCAAAGAAAGTCTTCAAAAAAAAAATGAGTAGGTATAATATACATACATAGTAGGCATAATACAGCCATAATGCTGGCTAAAAGGTAATTTAACACTGACCTAATTGTTTGAAGTAATCTACAGCTAAGAAAGTGTAACTCTTTTCTTATTGTCTCTATTTAAGGAGAAGACATATTTTTCTTGATTATAATACCTAAATATTAATATAACCTACATATAGTTTACATACACAATGTTTAAGCTTTATCCTCTTACTAGTTGGAACAATTTTTTGGGAGAATTTCATCATTGAGGATTAGAGACGCACATGAAGTTTGTGGTAAACAGTAGTTACCAACTACAAAAGTTGACTCACTATAATGTTCACAAAATAACGCTTATCAAAAGCGTTTGAGTCAATTTTATCTTCATTATATTCGTTTTATCCATAAACGCGAGGTTACTGGCCTAAAATAAGTTTCAACAAAACAAGACCATAAGATAACTTCCGCTGCGGAAGTAATCAAAATTAAAAAGCGTCATAAAGTAAATTTTATAGCTATTTAGGTAATAACTCTTTCAAAAGGCTAAAAGTTACCGTACCCTTGAGAGTCGTCTGTTTTCTCGCGATAAAAAATAGATTTTCGCATCTTAAAATGAAAGCTGTGCGTTTTATCGAGATTGGTTAAGAGCTGATGTCACCATGCTCTGTTAGTTACTAATCAAGGATTAACAGGCCGTTAAATCTAACCTTAGATGTCAAAAGCGTACATTTTGACATATTTAACGGCCCTTTAATCCTTTGTTAATCTAACATAGCATGGTGAAATCGGAGCTTAACCTTTAAAAGTGAAAAATAGACTTTTGTGTTCCACTATGCTAAGATATCTGAGAGAATGTCTACCGTACCTGGGGATCACAGTCGAGAGCCATCAGCTTTTTACAATTAAAATATGTTTAAATGTGAAGATTTAGATGCCTTTGACTCAGTAGTACTTCACCGGACGAGCCACACACAATGAGCTCCACTACTCTTTACTACTAAGTAAGGGCGTTAAAGTTCGCGACACAGTTTTGAAAGTTATTCTTCTGCGAATGTTATTGTTTTCTGCTTTATCGTGCCTTGTTTTTAAAAACATTTATTTACTACAAAATTACAATGAATAGAAGTATTTTCAAAATGTACAAAATACATATGAAACAGTTGAGCTATCTGCAGACTGTTGCATACAATCTAGAGATAACTCAACTGATCCATGTCAGTGCCAATTGGTGCCTTGTTTCAGTTCCAAATTAAGCTTATTTTAATTAACTAAAACAGAGGCAGTCTTAACGCCGTGTTCAGTTGCTCCGCGGAATCCGCGCGTATGACAATGAAGTGCAAAAAAGACTTTGCGGGACATCCAGTGTGCAGAGTATGCTAATATAATTGCCGACGTTTTATTTTTTCGGTGTAAGTACCTACACAGATATTGCTTCTTCAAATTCCATTTTTGAAATGATGCGGCTTGTCAGCCTACCTTACCCCGCTTACTCACCATGCCTTTCTGAACACTTTCGATCCTCGCGGAATTGAAACCACGCGGTTTGCCTCCGCGCGGATTCCGCAGTGTCTGAACTAGCTCTAAGGGCTATACTACGCGTTCCTAGTCTGGCGCGAATGTCAGTAATACGTAACGTTATCGGTGACGCGTTATAAGTTTTTCTTAACCTATAAGATAAATAAGTTTTCAATTAAAAAATAAGTTTGGTCTACCTGGTCGAAGAGTTTAGCTGCATTCTCGTCCAGCACAAGAGCGCGGGCGCTGGCCGTGCCCCCGAGTCTGGACAGGAACTTCTTGTGCGCGCGCAGCGAAATGTCGCGGGCACACCATGTGCCGCCCTCCATCGCTGAAACAAGAACATTATGTTTTTTATGCTAAGAAGTCATTTTATCGACATAACAATTAAACCAGGATAATATGAAGCCATAAATCGCTAAAAAACAACAAGAAACTTGCCTAACATAGCGTAGGTTACCTGCCTACCTGTTTTTATTACTATGTTTTTATTTCTCTGTGTCGGTCAATAAAAGTATTTTCTTTCTACTTCCAATTTAAAAAAAAATAGGGATGGTAGACCGAGAAGTACAATAACGGTTGTCGGCTTCTTAGGACAGTAAATGCCGCCTTTTGAGTTTGATTTTATGGACGCTTGCCCACTAGTTGCAGTAATGCATAAACACTACTGCTTGGTAGGTAGTATCCGGCACAGCGGTGGTATTGAACCACCCACTGAGATGTTGATACACACGAATCGAGCTACAGAAAGTCAAAGAAAAATAACAAAAGGACATAAAAACGAGCGGTATAGCCTAATGAATATCCGTGTGGACCACTTCGTAACATATTATTGAACATTGTTGTTGGTAATTATGGATTAACTTAGGGCTCGTTTGAGGAAGTACTACCACCACACCTTTTTCTGCCGCCAAGCAGCGTTGCTGTGTTTCGGTTCGAAGAGTGTTGTTGCCCGTGGAATTACAGGCACATGAGCCTTAGCAGCTGTATGCCTCAGGTGGATGGACGCAAGTCAGTGCAATGCTCTGTTATAGGTGATGGTTACCACTAAACATTAGGTGAGCCATCTGCTTGTTCCACCAGCTAGTTGTATAAAAGGTTTGAAACAACTTAACAGTCTCAACTTGTCTTCGAGTAAAACTAATAATATAAATTCAGTCATGTCTGTCGAATATTATGTTATTCAATAACATAGCATAAGTATTAAGTATGTAGCTAGCGTAAGTCTACGTCTCTTTATACAATACTCTCTAACGACGGCTCCCATAGTATCTGTTATATCCCGTCTATCTGTTATGGATCCAAATGTTTACTATCTCAATTGACTATTTGTATCAATTTCGCCTGCATGTATGAACAATGAAACAATTGCACTTGTCATTCAATTGAATCTCTGTAAACTGGGACACGCACCACTGATTGTTCATCATAACTTGTGTTTTGTTGCTTTATAATTATGCTAGGGACCGACTTTTGAAAGAAAGAAAGAAAGAAAAAGCGTTTATTACCTTAAACCTTAAATATATAACAACATTACATTTTTTTTTTAACTTTAAACAGTTCAGGCAATGGGGGTATACTCAGCAAAAATGCTGACAGACATGTTAATGTCTGTTCAGCGCTGATTTTCAGTATACCCCTAAGTATGCGCGACAGATGTTCGTCGGCTGAAATTCGTAATTTTTTTTTTTTTCCCTAGCTTTTCATTTTATAATCCTAAAAAACTGTGCTGAATATGCGTGCGTGTCGACAGTAATGGGTGAAACATGTGTGTGTGTCATGTAAGCGTGGAAATGTGTAGATGTGAAGTTGTTTGGTTGGTGTGAGGATATGAGAGTATGTGCGTGAGGATAAGAAGGATGTGAGTGTGTATGTGGAGGTGCGGTTCTCCTGATAACACAGGTCTCTTAAGAGCCAAGGTTTCTCAGGAGAACCGCGTATGTAATAGGGTGTGTTTTGATAGTAGGTAAGTGTGGGAGGTGGGGAGAGTGTGCGTGTTTGTGTTATGTGCGTGAAAGTGTTGTAGTCCAGTAAGCATGAAATGTGTCACGGTATATGAAATCACATGTTGGTCATATAATGGAGAGATATATTATGCAGGTATTCATTTGATATAGGTTTACAAAGTGTGTGTGTTGTGTATGTAACAGTTATCTAAGTATGCGGGTGTGCATGCGAGTGATTATTTTTTTCTAACAGATTGCTAGGATTTGGGATCGGCTTACAGTTCGGAGTACTAATTTCTAAAAGTGCTATGTGTTATATGTCTTAATGACTTCCCCAGATAGCACCAGTCTCTTAAGAGTCTGGGTAACTGAAGAAGTCACATAAAATGGTAGTAAGTAAGTAAAAATAATGATGTGAGACGCAAATAACAACATTATATGAACGGAGTTAAGGTGTGTGTATGTATGTTGGTTTATGTATGGTGTATTGTTTGATGAGTTGGATATTTGTATGTTTTTGTAAGTTTTAGTGTGTTGATGCGTAGATTTTTATATGCATCTATTTCAAAGGTTGTCTCAAAATTACACTGTTGTCTCAATAAAAGGAGTATCTTGTATTTAATTTTAAATGTATCACTGCTCAGTTTTTTCCTAAGTGGTGGTGGCAAATTATTCCAGATTTTTGATGCACTGTATTTGAAACATCCTCTATAACCATTCGTTTTGTGTTTAGGGATAAGAAGCTTGTCATGCGCTTTGGAGCGTGTGTTAGTAGAGTGTATATCTTTTATCCATGTAAACTTTTCGAACAGATATTCTGGTACCTTATTCCAAATTACTTTTTGTGTCGTGCAAGCTAAGTGTAGTTCTCTTCTAAATTTCATATTTAAAACGTTATATTTAACAAGATAAGGTGTTATATGTTCTCTCCTCGGGATTTTGAAACAGAATCTCATGCATGCATTCTGCACTCTTTGAATGGAGTGTTCTGTTTTTACCCATAGTCTGGGACCGTAAACAATGTTGCAGTAGTTAAATGGTGATAAAACTAAGGTATCACATAGTAATAGCCTCACTTCTTCTGATAGGTACTTCCTAATGTTATACAGGACCTTTAGTTTATAGAAAGCTGATTTTATTTTTTCATTTATGTGTTGTTCAAATCTCATTTGTCTGTCCACTATTAATCCTAGATTACGAGCTTCCGTTACCAAGGGAATATCAATGTTATCAACAGTAAGCTTGGGATTGTATGTAAGGGTCCTGTTAATTTGGCCTTTTGTACCTAGTACTAGAAATTTAGATTTTATTGGGTTTAGAATAAGAGAGTTTTTTTTGGCCCAATCAAAGATGGCATTTAGATCACTATTAATGAAATTCATAGCCTTTTCTGTATTCTCTCCTTTTACTACTTTCGTTAACATAAATGTTTAAAGATCTGTAACCAATTTTAATCAAACTCATTTTGTAATTCTTGATATGGGACATCATAATATAAATAAAATACTTTCTAAATCAAAGCCAAAAAACCTTACAGCAATTTTAAAATATAAATATATCAGATGACATTAAGGTCAAACAAGAACAAGACGTTACGTACGTCTCAAACCCAGCAATTTATCTCAACTCTTCGAAACTGTCGCACGCAGTTTATTACGATTCCGCCCGCCCTGGGTCTGACAAGTCTGTTTCTGAATAAAACATATCCCTTTTCTCAGTGACACCGCTGGGAGGAGCCATCATGCAGCAATGCGGAGATATAAATACGATAGTGATTTAAAATACCTAGTTTACAATGTTACTTCATGTCTTATCGAGGCGACTGACGCGTGCAGCAGACTCAAAGCATTTTTTTATACAACTAGCTAATAAACCATCACCTAAAACAAAGCATTACGTCGTAACTCACGCACGATAGGAACGTGCCCTACGATACACTGCCCTGAATCCATCAACTTAAGGCATACAGATGTTAAGCCTTATGTGCCCGTTATTACATACCGGCAATCACACTCTTCAAACCGAAACACAGCAACGCTGCTTGGCGGCAGAAAAAGGCGTGGTGGTAGTACTTCCCCGGACGAGCCTTTCACGAAGAGCTCTACTACTCTTAGCATCGGCATTTCCTTAAATCAAAGACGTTTCAAAGTGATCCTTGTGATTCAATTGAATAAGTATTTTATATTTAGTGTCGGTTCTTAAAACCTCGGTGTTTTTCCAACTGTTTTGAATTGAATTTTAAATGCCACTACGCGGAGCTACTACAACAAAAAGGCTATAGTAACTTTCATAAACTCCAAAGAATTAATTTATCCTCCTCTAAAATACTATAAATCTAAGTCGTCCCTGTCCCTGTGTTGTGTCTGTCCCTGTGTCGTAGCTATTAGAAACTTTGTATAAAACGTCCAGTCATTGGCGGTCGTTTTCAGGGGTGATTGTGAAACACGTTCAATGACATATTTTAACCTTTGAGTTGAGGCCAAACATTATTTCATGGCTTTTTGCGTATAGCCGGTTAAATTTTTAAGACGCTGACAACTGTCACACTCTTATTTTTTAACATTATTGAAATTCCTGAATGTAGTTATGAAAAATGGCAAATAAAACATAACAAAAGTTCAGCAAAAATATCATTTGGATCTAAAAAAGTTTTCCAATAATTATGTTGAAATGTGCCAGCTAAAAGTTGTTTGACGGTTGTCATCCTCTTAATTATAAATCTCCTATAAGTATATTTAAAAAATACCGTTTTCATATCAGTTTTGCCTGACAAAACATCTCTACTGATTATCAATCTTCATTTTGGCATTGTGTCCTTGAGTACACACGAAGGTCTCAAAACTACTGTTATGTAGCCATAGGACGTTGACCAGCCCAGGTGAGTTTTACAGCATTCTTATAGATCTAACCGTTACAGTGTACACAACTTTGCATACAAAATTACAGGTGTAATATTGATTCAGACTCTCTAGGTACTTTTTACGACGGTTGAGCACGAACGGTAGAATTTACGACCGTACCTACATGGAAACTGAAGCTGAATTTCGATGTTTTGTTTGATTATGCCCTGTTTGCAGACGGCGATGTTTGTACGGGCGTGAAATGTTTTAATTTTGTTGTGTGGTTGTTGGAAGGCTGATTGATGAATGATGACTTACTCGTACCTATGGTCAACGAGGCTCTGTGAGAAAAAGGGTGTGTTGGTGATAAAGAATAAGGAAAAACAAAACAAAAAACTATCACAGACATAATTTTATTACACATGTGTTGATGTTTCTGAAGGCTGATGTGTGAAAGAAGGTGATTTTAATAAATAAATTTCAAATAAAGAATGAGTATATTAGAGGAAGTTTGAAAGTAGCGCCGGTGACTGACAAGTTGAAGAGCGTTGAAGAGGTTAGCGTGGTATGGGCATGTCATGAGGAGGGAAGAAAATCATATAACGAGAAGAGTGTTAGGTATTGATGTGGATGGCTTAAGAAGGAGAGGCAGGCCAAAGAAAAGATGGATGGACTGGGTGAAAGATGACATGAGTAAGAAAGGAGTGAACAGCGAGATGACGAATGATAGAGGAGAGTGGAAGAAGAAAACCTGTTGTGCCGACCCCATGCAGCGTGGGATAAGGGCAGGAAGATGATAATGATGAAATTTAAAAAAGGCCAATGTCTTTTACATGGCATTAATTCGTTATGTAACTACTTTCAATTATGTGAAGTGTTGAGGCAAAGAAATAATAGTAACATTCAGTCCGGAGTACAAAAAATGTATCGGAGAGACCAGCAGACTTCTGATGATGATTTATTTTGTGAGCTGGAAATTCTTAGCTCATGTTTATGCGAAGGTGGGGTTAACTCGTTTTCCCCACCTTGCCCGACAATCATCCAAAGCAATCTGATAAATAGGCTTGGGTGGTATTGCTCTTGAACCTTCATAGGGTCCGCTACATTGACATTGCGGGCTCCGTCCCTGACTGAGACCTACGCACATTTGGCTACCTTCCAAGGCTGTATAGGTAACGGCTATTGGATTGACACATCGCAGGCAAGTGGCCACCTGCGGCTTCACTCGCTTTGAGGTTTCCCTTTTTAAGACTCGTTTTCAGTTTCAGTTAAATTTCTGGGATAAAAAGTGTTAATCCAGGTTCGAACCGTTATTTATTCTAATCGGTTCAGTGGTTATGGTGGCCAAATATCGAAACATCCTAACTTTTGCATTAATTTAACTTATGTAATTTCAATTTTTCAAAGTTCAGAAGAAAGATAGAAAAGGATGGCTAAGTTGGATTTTAACGTCGGTGTTTCGGATTGTTTCGTATTAGTTTCGACGAATCAAAACATATACTTACATGACAAAGTAAAAAACAGAGTTTGGAAAGCGGAAAATCTACCCAAGAATAAAGCTAAGAATCGAAGTAGCATTACATTCTACATAATGATCATTCTTCATAACTACAATAATATACCCAAAATATATGACAGCGCAGAGGCTAATAACGTTGTGCCACAACAACAGCCGAAGACTGTAGGTACACTGTGTCATACTCTATGGCTCTGCACGCGATATGGTAATATCCCGCTATCTGGTTCCGTAGGTAGCTATGTACTACGTGCTACGTAGTGGAGTTAAGTGTCTGAGTCGACTTAACTTGCCTTTGTGAAGGCTGGGGTAAATATGTATCCTACTACCACCCATTTGCGAGCATGGTCTCGCGTAAAAGTAGTCAATATGATATTTCAAACCACAGATTTGATGGTAAAGATGGTATGGTCATGTTATGCGAAGAGAAGACAGCTAGGTCAAAACCGTTCTAAGTATCCCGACGAAGCCCCGTGGTAGAGGTAGACCACCGTCTACGTGGTGGTCCAATCTCGAGAGAGAAGTCAAGGCCCTCAACATCGCATCAACGACAACTCAGGACAGAGCGTCCTGGCGCAGAAGTACTAGGAGGCACGACCCCACATGAAGTGGAATAAGGGGCAGGGAGAAGAAGAAGACTTGCTGATGAAACGTGATTGAGGCACAAACAAAAAAAAACAATTTAAAATTTCACATTAATACGTTTGTAACAAACAGGCCATTTTTAAGGTCTCTCCTAAGACAAGCCACTAAAAATGGTTACCAATGATAATTAGTTTTTAATTTTTAATGAAAATATGCTTAATTTATAATATAGCGATTTCGGTTCCATTTTAGTTAGAATTCGGTCTTTTTTAGGAAAGAAAGAGAAAACGACTTCAGCTTTCAAAGTTTTAAATAAAATATTTATAAAAAAATAAAAAAACCCGATTGCCCAAACTAAAAGGATGGAAACAAGATTATGTTTTAAATTTCTTCTTGATAGAGAACTCCAGTTGTTCAGTCTTGACGAATGATACAATTTAATAATCACGGGCAGTCGGATGCGTCTGTATACCTACTGCTAGGACGGATGATTATTGTAACTATCTCTGTACACTGTTGTTGTTATGAAAAATAAACTTTACAATACTTGCTGAAATAAACAACGCATTAACAAATAAATAATTGCAACATTCTCTAAGCTTATATTTTATTGATCTAAATAGTTCCATCCCCAAGGGTCGAGTCAACGACACGAAACCATTTTTATCCGTCAAAACTGAACAAAGAATCGCGTGGTTGAATGCGTCCATTACTGCGGCCTTCGCTGGCCCAGGAAATTGCTCCCATGGGCCACAGTTATTAACAGGTAAAGCTGGTTAAATAACAGAATAGCCGACCCCAAACTATTATGAGGATCATTTTAGTAGCTTCTAATTTTATATGGAAAGGGAAAACGTAGCCCATTATGTAAAAATAATTCTTAGTAAATAGTTTATCAATGGCTGATAACTGTCAAGTATCTCCTCGTGTACTTCAACATACTTAAATTTATGAAATTACCATTTTAAGGCCTGGTTTCACCATGCTCTGTTAGTTACTAATCAAGGATTAACAGGCCGTTAAATCTAACCATAGATGTCAAACACATACATTTTGTCATATTTAACGGCCCTTTAATCCTTTGTTAATCTAACAGAGCATGGTGAAATCGGCTCTAAGACTAAAGTTTATGTACGAAAACTAGTAAAACGATTTATTTGGTAGGATAACGTGTTTGGATCAAATTACATTTTTGTTGAACAGTTGTAATGGTTTTCTGCGAAATTATGTTGGTTGCGATTATTTAATAACCTCCTTCAGTAATGTATATATAATATCTTCCAAAATGTTCAAGCTGCAAGTTAGAAGTTTGACGGTTCTGCGTCTTAATAAGAAAGTTAAACTAATTTCGGCAGAGTGCATAATCCTGCTAATATTATAAACGCGAAAGTTTGTAAGTATGATGGATGGATGGATGTATGTTTGTTACTCTTTCACTTAAAAACTACTGAATGGATTTTAATGAAACTTTACAATAATATAGCTTATACATCAGAAAAAAACATAGGCTACAGTTTATAAAGATATTGTGTGACTAATCCTGCGCAGACGAAGTCGCGGGCACCAGCTTGTAATATATAATTTAAAGAGTTGTTTGTAGTTGTTAACATCGTTTTAACAAAACAAAAATTTTCCACCCCTAACTTATTTCAATAACAAAATGAGGTGTTCAAGGTTTTCCCGACACAACGTGAGAATGATAAATGGTGGAACATAACGAAAATTGATGTAGTCTCGACACCAAACTGCGCAAAATCAGCTTTTATGTAACTTTGAAATTCAGGTAACTTATCGAAATAATTTTATTATAAGAGTAGTAGAGCACTTTGTGAAGGGCTCGCCCGGGAAAGTACCATCATGCCTATTTCTGCCGCCAAGCAGCGTTGCTGTATTTCGGTTTGACAGGTGTAGTTGTCGGTGAAATTACAGGTACATCAGGTTCAGGAATAACATCTGTATGCCAGGTGATGGTTGCCTCTTAACATCAGGTGGGTATCTGCTTGTGCTAACAGCAGTAGTATTAAAAAAAACTTGCCTCACATTCGTCTCATACTATTTTGACTGAGTACACAAACCTTTGTCAAAACAGGCAGGGGTTGTAGATGATAACTTTATCACTCATTTTCTTTAAATATCGTTGATTTTATTTCTTCACTTTTTTCATACAGGTGCTGTATGAAAAATATATTGTATAGTTACGGTTGTATGCTACAAAAAAACTTAATTATAAAAATAAGACTGTTTGCTGGATCAATTGTACAAGCACTTCACTTGAGCTTTAAGAAAAGCTTTGCGCATCGATTCAATTAGCGCGCCAGAAATAATGCACTAGATGTTGGTTCAGCCAGATCAGCGCGTAATCATCTAATATCGTTTTTAAAATTTTTTTTGTTAAAGAGAATCACAATCCAAAACGGCGTTATAGTATTAATGCCAAAGTCAAAAGGTATTTATTCAATAAAATCACAAGGATCACTTATCGTCATAAAGCTAGGTGACTCTAGGTGCCAGTTCCACGCGACCAAAGCCTAGAAGAACAGGCAACAAACTTACGGCTTGGTTCCTACCAAAATTCTATCTTCCTATCAAAGTGCTGAATCAATTTCGAATAAATTTATAGTAGTTATAGTCTCACGTGCGTTTTTGTTTTATTATTCAGAATTAGACTGTTTTTTATCAAAGTTTCTGAATTTAAAACAATGGAACAAAATTGACATTATCACGACGACATAAAAAGTAATTAAATGTCGCAATACGACTTCGCAGTACCCCATAGGTAAATGTATTAAGGCGAAGGCAAGAGCTAATGTGACTCTCGCTCGCACGTTTCGACATGTTGAAAGATATAAAATCACTAAACTCATTTTCGAAAAATCGCAATCAACCATTTTGTGTGCAATCAATCACATTGCACACAGTTTAGTAAAAATTTCATTTTGATCGAATCGAATCGAATTGATCGATCAAAATGGTTGATTGCGATTTTTCGAAAATGAGTTAAGTGATTTTATATCTTTCAACATGTCGAAACGTGCGAGCGAGAAGTTGTTTGATAGTTGTCAGCCCCTTAACTAAGTAATGCTTTATTCCGCGGTCGACTAGCAGTAAATACGAAAGTAATTAAAATCATCTAAGGCATTGCTGCTATCCAGCGTTATGCGCTATGCCGTAATGGCCAGTCGCGTTTCCCGTTATTGCTGTTTTTAATGGATAATGCACCTTTATTTTATACCATATTATGGGTATGTGCCAAAATGTTATGTTTAGACGTACCTCTGACAACCCCCCTTAGACGACCTCAAATAATCTGGAGTTAGTACTTGGTACTAAGAGAGTTAAGCTGTTTCAGTTTATATTTAAAAGTATTACACGGGTATTTATCGCTATGTTGCAATAGCCGAAACGTCGGGAAAATAATAAAGGTAAACGCGATAAATCATCATCATCATCATCATCAGCCCAAAGGAGTCCACTGCTGGACATAGGCCTCCCCTATACATTTCCAGGAAGAACGATTCCGTGCCCTCTCCATCCACCGACTACCCGCGATCCTAACAATGTCATCAGTCCATCGGGTGGGAGGGCGTCCCACGCTTCGTTTTCCTGTTCGTGGTCGCCATTCGAGGACCTTTATTCCCCATCGGTTATCAGTCCTTCGAGCTATATGACCTGCCCATTGCCACTTCAACCTGCTGATTCTGCGAGCTATGTCGGCTACCTTGGTTCTCCTACGGATTTCCTCATTTCTGATTCTATCTCGTAGTGAAACTCCCAGCATAGCTCTCTCCATAGCCCGTTGAGCGACTTTGAGCTTATTGATGAGGCCAATAGTGAGCGACCACGTCTCAGTTCCATACGTCATCACTGGCAACACACACTGGTTGAAGACTTTCGTCTTGAGGCTCTGCGGTATCTGTGACGAGAAGATGCGGCGTAACTTCCCGAACGCTGCCCATCCGAGTTGGATTCGTCGGCTGACCTCTTTATCGAAGTTGGACCTACCTAGTTGGATCGTCTGACCCAGATACACATAGTGGTCTACAACTTCGATGATATCGCTCCCAACATATACCGGCACGGGTGCGACATGAGCGTTAGACATGATTTTCGTCTTGCTCATGTTCATCTTAAGACCCACCTGTTGGGAGACAATATCGAGGTCTCTGAGCATCGTGCCTAGATCTTCCAGCGATTCCGCCATTATGACTATGTCGTCGGCAAATCGAAGGTGAGTGATGTATTCGCCATTGACGTTGATGCCATACCTATTCCAGGACAGCAGCTTGAAAACATCCTCCAGTGCCGAGGTGAACAGTTTCGGAGAAATTACATCTCCCTGTCTCACCCCTTTTTGCAGTTGGATAGGATCCGTGCTTTGGTCCTGGAGTCGGATAGACATTGTGGCTTTACTGTATAGACATTTCAACACTTCGATATACCGATAGTCAATTTGACATCGCTGGAGTGACCTTAGGACTGCCCAGGTTTCGACTGAATCAAAGGCTTTCTCATAGTCCACAAACGCTAAACAAAGTGGCTGGTTATACTCTTCGGTTTTCTGTATAACCTGCCGGAGCGTGTGGATGTGGTCTATGGTGCTAAAGCCTTTTCGGAACCCGGCTTGTTCGGGAGGCTGGAAGTCGTCAAACCTACGAGCGAGACGATTGGTAACTACTCTCGAAAACAGCTTATAGACATGGCTTAGCAGCGAGATGGGCCTATAATTCTTTAAGAGGGTGTTATCACCTTTCTTAAAGAAAAGTACCACCACGCTCCTGCCCCATGCCTCTGGCGTCGTACCCTCGGAGATAACAGAATTGAATAGCTTCTGAAGGACTTTAAGTAACGGCGTTCCGCCCGCTTTCAGAAGCTCTGTCGTTATTCCGTCTTCTCCCGGTGCCTTGTTGTTCTTAAGCTGCTTGAGAGCCGTTCGGATCTCGTATAGGCTGACGTCCGGGATGTCTTCCGTGTAGTGTCGAGTTAAACGGGCTCTTGTATCGCTAGTCGTGCTTGCAGCAGGACTTTGCGATGAGGTGTATAATTGTCCATAGAACTTCTCGAGCTCTCTTAAAACTTCCGGCTTCGAGGAAACGATACTGCCACTATCAGTCTTCAGTTTTGTCAACTTTTTTGACTTTGCTGACACTTTGCTTTTGTTGACTTTGCCCAATAGACAGATCTCTTGCGAACACTTTCGAGCCTTTGTTGCGCTCTATCGCGTTTTTAATACAATTTGTATTAAAAAGCCGCAAGTCGTGTCGCATGGCCTTGGAGATCTGTTTATTGAGCACGCCGTATATCGACATGTCCACTGAAGACTGCAGTCTCATTTCCCTGCGATCTGCTAGGAGTTTCAGAGTGTGCTCAGAGAGTTTTTGGGGTCTATTTTTGCGTTGAGTCTTATAGTACTCAGACCCAACATCTTGGACAATTTCCACCAGCCCGTTGTTTAAATCGTCCACAGTTTCGCATTCGGTGAGGCATTGGAAGCGATTTTCGAGTTCCAACTGAAAGCTCTCGGGGTTTTGGATTTGAACAGGACTTGGGCGAAGAGTAGACTTCATCAGACGGGACCGTTCAAGCTTAACATTGATATTCAATGAGCCTCTTACCATGCGGTGATCACTTCCGGTTTTCACCCTGTTGATCACAGAGACATCATTGAATATATGTTTCTTGGTCGTCAAAATGAAGTCTATCTCGCGTTTGTGTCCACCGGGGTGAAGCCACGTCCATTTCCTGGACGACCGCTTTTTGAAAAAAGAGTTCATCATGAAGAGTCCCTCTTTCTCCATAAAGTCAGCCAATCGCTGACCCCGTTGGTTCCGCTGTCCAAATCCAAATTGCCCCACTCTCAGTTCATCGCCGTTCCTCATGCCTAGCCGCGCGTTGAAGTCCCCCATCACAACCGTAAAGTGTGTTTTCGAGGCTTGTATGGCATTTGAAATGTCATCATACATAGCCTCCACTTCCTCGTCCGGGCGTTTTGAGTGAGGGGCGTATACCTGTATGACCTTAAGCGAATACCGTTTGGTGATTCTGAGTATAAGGTATATCACCCTGCTCGAAACGCTTTCGACCTTTACAATGTTGTTGACAAGGGACTTGTGAACGAGAAACCCGACACCGTGCTGGGACAGCTGATCTCCCTCCCGGTAGTACAATAAGTTGCCGGAATTCAGAATTATCGTGTCCTCCCCCTCTCTTCGGACTTCTGATAATCCTATGATATCCCAACGCAACTTACTAACCACTTCTTCCAGCTCTATCAACTTCTCGTCAGACCTCAATGTGCGCGCGTTATATGTTGCCAGGGCCAAGGGTCGTTTTTGGGAGTGGTAGCTGGGTCTCTGCCGGTGATTCTTAGCACCCCCTGTTCCGCCGTTACCATGACCGCCACCTGTGCCAGGAATAACGGAACTGCCGGGGACTGGGGGCCGTCTATCTATCGTGTTCATCATTGGGGGGGGGGGGTTTGCCATAGTCACCACGCTTGGCAGGCGGATTGGTGACCGCAGTGTTGATGATGTTTACTCTGGAAATGCTGCTGCCCATTTCCTGGTGTGTTCCCTTAGTCGCCTTTTACGACATCCACGGGAGGTGATGGAGGGGTCCAATTCTAAGCCGGGACCACCACGGCCATAAATACCCGTGTAATACTTTTAAATATGTGTTATGATCGCGAGAGTTTAAAAGCTACTATTGTTTCAGTTTATACCAGAGGCTACAGTTTTTTTATCTTCTTGTCGAGTCACTAGTTTTTTTCGAAACAGTGTGAAAAGATTTTAATTGCGCCCCAAAGAGGTTCTTTTCGAGCACTTGAAACATGTTTTAGAACTTTTTAGGTAACATGCCGGTTTTCTCACGATGTTTTCCTTCACCGTTTGAGACTACTGGCACTGTGCATATGCATTTTTGAAAAACTCATTCGTGCACGTTTTAAACCCACCTCCTTAGGATCGGAAGGCAGCGCCGCTACAAGACCACCTGAGCTCTGGTTTTTTTATAAGAATATGTGACGAAACAAAAGGATCTATTGTATGAATTTATAAGAATAGGTGACGAAGAAAGAGATTTATAGTATGAATGAGTGCAATGCCTGAATGGGTTTGAATCAGATCGTGCATGGATTTCTCTTTTTGAAAAATGTATGAACTCATTGGTATTCCATACATGACAGGTTGCAAGCCCATCGCTGCTGTTAGAACACAAACTTGTTTCTTCACGATATTTTTCTTCGCCGCTTTAGAGCACTGGCTATCCCCGGGCAAATTATTTCACAAAAAACTACTAAAATATCTTATCCCTGAAGAGGGTTCATTTTATCAGTTTGTTGCCCCTGTACTTCAGTGTTATGACACGAGAGCTTTAAAAGTAATAATATCCTTTTGCTCATAGTATCAACCCTGTAGATATCAGATTGCAAAACCCGCAGAGCTATTACCCAAGAACAAGTAATAGCGATAGCAGTTGCAGAAAAATGACGCTCTCGCTTTTTGTCGTGCGGTCAAAAAAGCTTTATTTTTTATTTTTTGAAAAGTGATTGCTTTTTTAATATTTATTTAAGGCGTTTTCCCCTCAATTAAAAAAAGCCTATATGCTTATCCATGTTAAGAACCTTTATTTACTCAAAGTTTTATCCCGATTGGGTCTGAAGTAAGGGGTGATTGAGCCACAAACATCCAAACATCGTAATTTTCCCATTTACCTCATGTTAGTATAGTCGGTAGAAAGGGTAGGATAAGTACATTATTTATTATTATATTTTTATTTTTATTAATTCAGTCAACTGCTATCAAAGTCAAAGTCAAAAGGTATTTATTCAATAAAATCACAAGGATCACTTTGAAACGTCTTAAAGCTAGGTGACTCTAGGTGCCAGTTCCACGCTACCAAAGATCTGAACGATTGCTATCGCAATTGCTTGTTCTTAGGTAATCGCCTCGCTGGAGGGGAGCAATAACCGCTGTGACGGTGGCCAATTAAGAAGGACCTCTTGTTAATTGGAGAAGGGTTCCAAGTATGATTGATGTTCACTCTTTATAACTATTACACTGTTACAAACAGCTGCTTGAGAGTACTGGATCTTATAATCTTATACGGCATAACTACAAAAAATCTGTCAAACGATAAACTATGCTTAAACTATTGCCATCTCTTACCAATGCGTAATGGCAAACAGAGACAGTGCTAATTTTAAGCACTGTCTGTGTCTGTTTTAGTATGAGGGTTTATGTTTTTTTTTGTGTTAAAATATTGACCAAAATTCCTTTTTTTGCCGACACGCAGCAACGCTGATAGCTATATGACATCGGTAAGAGCTTTTTGTGAAGGGCTTGTCCGGGGAAGTACTACCAACATGCCTTTTTTCTGCCGCCAAGCAACGTTGTGTGTTTCGGTTTAAGGGTGTGATTGCCGGTGATACAGGCACATGAGGCTTAACATCTGTTTAGCTCAAGTTGATGGACGCAGGGCAGTGCATCGTAGGGCCGTTCACATCATGCGTGACTTTCAAGGTAAAGCTTTGTTATAGGTGGCACTTAACATCAGGTGGGCCATCTGCTTGTTCCATCAGCAAAATAGGTAATATAAAAGAACTTTTCTCAAGCTTGCGTATATGAGAGCAATGGAATATTTATGTATTTTCCGTACTTAGTTAGACCCGTGTTTATAAAGGATACGGTTTTCCGATGCTCGAGTTATCACATATTACAAGACCTACGAAAATATTTTACTCACTTATCTTTTTTACGAGCTTTGCCTATTTCTGAAATGTGGTTAGAAATCTGGATCAGTTGAGGATAGGCGTTAACTGTTTCTTGTTATTTTGTGAATATTTTATAATAAATAGTAATTTATTATATTTCTTACTTTTTTGGAGACTACATGGGATTACTGCCAAAACTATTACATACTAGCTGGTGCCCGCAACGTCGTCTGCGCAGGATTAGTATTTCGAGTAGCTTATATTAGCGTGGCGTAGTAGGTACCCACATAATAAGTGTAACTCTAGCGGTTTTGGCAGCGCACGCCAGAATAGCTCGCAGATGGTAGATTTTTTCCTACTTACTTGACACTTATCGTCATATTTTGGACAATTCACACAAAATCTTAATAAATTATAGCCTATGTGTTATTCTGATGTATAAGCTATATTATTGTAAAGTTTCATTAAAATCCATTCAGTAGTTTTTTCCGTGAAAGAGTAACAAATATCCATCCATCCATCCATCCATACTTACAATAAGAAATAGCTTCAGTTAAAAAATGCGGTTCGTAATTTCGAGGTTTTAATCCAGATTTGAAGTTCGGTTTCAGAGTGATGCACCACATAGGGCACGTCCTCTCCAACGTGCTCACTAAGGAAATAATTTTCACAGGTAGCTGCTTGTCCGATCACAATTTCTTATAAAAAAACTAAGTCAAAGTTTTTAATTAATCACCAATAGACCTAAACAATCTACGTAAAAAAATCCCTTTACCAATTTACCAAAAGAGACACAAGTTTTGAAACTTTAACAATTTGTTTCAGCATGAGTAATTATTACTTAAATTTTCTTTCCCCTTATAAAGTACATTTTAAAGGCAAACTTCTATCCAAATTTATGGCCCGTAAATGATTTACCGACCAAGTATCAATATTACTTAGTTACTTTGAGATTTCCGTACCTATAAAAGATGACCTACTAAGCCTTCGTTTTGCGTTCGTCAGTCAAATAGTCGTATTTTTTATGTTGTCATTTTAAATTTCGCAGAATTGGTACATGAATATATGCTGTAAGTAATAGTTAATTAATACCTTACCGGCCGGTTTCTGAAAGCTCGATCAAAACTAATCGGATGTCAAGTCACTCGCCATTTCAGCTATTACATCGAATTAGATAGAGATAGCATGTGAGACATCCGATTAGTTTTGATCGGGCTTTCAGAAACCGGCCGTTAAGGTAATAGCACTAAAAAATACAACAATGTAAATGGTATTCAAAAAAACTCAGGCCAAATCATGTTAGGTATAATGTTTCTATATAAATAAAACCAGCCAAGCACGAGTCGGACTCGCGCACGAAGGGAGCCTCCTTAAATATTTATTTTATTCTGTTTTTTAGTATTTGTTGTTATAGCGGCAACAGACATACATCATCTGTGAAAATTTCAACTGTCTAACTATCACGGTTCATGATATACAGCCTGGTGACAGACGGACAGACAGATGGACGGACAGCGGAGTCTTAATAATTGGGTCCCATTTACCCTTTGGGTACGGAACCCTAAAAATAACAAGGAAGTCCCAAAGGGAGTACCATAAATATGATAAAATAAACTTGTTTTTTTCTACTACTCTATTTTAATAATAATTCTAGTTTAATTACTTTATGTAAGTACCCACTCTGACTTAACCTTCGTTTTCCTTAGCATGAGTCATGAAACAACATACTTCACCATTGTGTGAGACTTGGAAGTATACTCAGAGACAAAAGAAGGTTTCTATGCAAAGAAGTCTTTATACCTCACTTTTTAAATAATTAAAAAAAAGGCGGATCATTATCACCTGCAAATATTATTTCTGTTCTTGTTGTTTTATCTTTTGTTACGAGTAATTTCGAAAGTAAAAATACGCTTTTTATAAAAAACTGCTAAGCTCAAAACACCGATCGAGAAGGTCTAAAAATAAATGTATTTTAGTTTTTTGTCTACTTTGTTTTTTCTTTTTATATGTATAGTTTCCATGTAGTTATATTTCGTTATTTAAGTTATTTTTAATATTTGTTTTTATCTGTGTCAGTCGTTTTCTCTATGTATGTTTTTATGTGTGCTAAATAAAAATTCATTCATTCATAAGTATATTTTTTTACTTGATTAGTATATCACAGCAAAAGCGATACCCTAATATCACTCACTAGTCTAACCAAATAGGCTAATCAATAATATATACAAAATATGAGAAAAAAATTGAGCTTATAAGATAAAACATAACAGAAATAAATATTTAATTCTGACACATCCATCTATTACTGATTGTACATTGCAGTTGCATATATCATTTCTATGACGTCACAACCGGGCTCTGTGCCAGTACAACGTAACGTATCTACGTATATTTTATGGATCAGTTTAGTCATGTTTTATTAACTGTAAGCCTCGAATTGGATCAGTTATGACATATGTTTCATTGTATTACCTACAACCAGCCTCAAATTTCAGAATAAAGTAGCCCAAATATTTATTGTATAACCAAGTTAGATTTATGAAAAATGTAAGGCAAAATGATATAGTGAAGTGTTGGTTTTGATTTTGTAAAATCAATACTTTCGGTAAGCTTTCCGTGACTATATATATGGCACGGAAAGCTTAGTAAGAGCTTACCGCTATACCTTCATATAAAAGCTGGTAGTTAAGTTTAAACATTACTTAAAGTTTGCCATGTCACTATTTGTCATTACCCATTACCAACATTGAAGGAAAAACAATGACGCGGCATTTTATTTTATAAGCAATTCTGCTTTCTTTTCGGAAGGCAAACTGTTTGGTACTTCTTTATGATATGGATAATACGTTTCGACGTTGAAAAATATAAAATCACTAAACTGATTTTCGAAAAATCGCAATGGTTCAACATGTCGAAACGTGCGAGCGAGAGTCACATTAGCTCTTGTCTTCGCCTTAATAAGACTCCTGAGGAACTGGTTAAATTATTCTGAATTCGACTTAAAAAAATACACGCCACACTACCCCAAAAGTTTTCATCTACACTCAAAGGTAAGTAACTGGGAGATAATACATAAGCAGTGGCGCATTTACCTCTCTCGTATCCTTAAAATTTGTGCAAAAAATCAAGCATTTAGACAAAACTATATCAAGTAACTATATGTGAATATGGGTCACTATATCGTCCACACCACAATGTAGAAAATCCTATACATTATAGATAGTCCTACTGGGTGTATGTCGTGTCGACAAGTTGCGTGTAACACGACACTATCGATCTACGCGTGCCTATCCTATCCACTCCACTTGCTCAGCTATCTTCAGTTTGAAGATTTCATTGAAATGTGGAAATCGGCAAGCTTTGTGTCAATGGAATGTGGTTTCTAAGTATGTTTGTAATTCAGCTTCGCAGAGTGGTAGAGCTCTTTGTGTAGGTCTCGTAGGGGAAGTACTACCACCATGCCTACTTCTGCTGTTTCGTTTTGAAGGGTTTGGTTTTGAAATTGAGGTTTATTGAGGCACATGAGGTTTAACATCAGTGATCTGCATGCCTCAAGTTGATGGATGCAGGGCAGTGCCAGTGCAGGGATACGTTGCTATTGTGCGTGACTTGCGAGGCAATCCATTGTAATAGGCGATGGTCGCTTAACAGCAGGTGGACCATCTGTATGTTACCAGCATGAAGTATAAAAAAAAAGGTTTACCAGTGACGGATACGTTTCGGAGGACATCATATTGGTATATGGCTTGACAGGAGGAGGATTTCAACTCTAGGTCTACTAGAACACAGTTTTTTAATAAAATAATAGACAAAGTCTGCTATGTATATAATAAACGCTATATTTTTTTTATATTATTTTATACAATTATGGAAATATGTGTTTATGGAAATAGATATTTAATAATTTGTATTTGAGTTCGTACGATACCTACAGGCAATGGATTCGCAATGTTAAGAAAATGTATACAATCTATTCTACACAATATTTTCTTGCTATCATACCTAACCCTGGCACAAACACGTTGATGGATGAGTATTTTTCAGTATAATGCGCATTGCTTATACAGGTGCAGTGTTGCTCATCAATATTACATAAACTTTGTTCACCATAACAAATGCCATGTTTTTGTTTTGTACTTTAATTGATCGAGTGAGCGAAGCGAACGAAGATCTTATTATAATCATCTTGGGCGATTTGGCATTTTATGTATGTATGTATGTTTGTCACGCCATAACTTTCGAACCGTTGATCCGATCTGCATGAAATTTGATAAGTCGATAGGTATTTGAGAAATTTACTGGTAAATATTGAGTAAAATCGGATGACGAGTTATTTATTAATCACCACGAAATCTCAGTTCGGGGCGAACCACTAGTGTTATTATAGCCTAGAAGATACAAACTATGTCCTTCTTGGATATTATGTACAAAGATTTTGGATGCAGAACTTTTTAGGCCAATACTCAATAACTAGTAAAAGATCAAAGAAAAATTTTATCAAGCAGAGATACAATAAAAACTATTCTCGGATGGGGTGGGGTGCGGTCGGCAGATGTGCTGGCCTTATGATATCAAATGTCAGGTTACTCGTTATTTCTACAGCCCCGGTACTGTATCATCGCTTTTATGACGTTAAAAAGATTTTTTTTTATATTTTTTAATTCAGACAATATTTGGTCCATATGATATAATAAACTAACTTACTATTTTTTTGCAAGTACCACCAATTTACGAGTAGGTGGTAATGTAAGATTAGGATAGGTATTTCGGCATAAATTGGAAACACTTTTCGCTTTATATTATGTGTTATTAACAGTATAATAGCGGCCGTTCGCGGCTATACTCGCGTGTCAGTGTTGATTGCTAACACTAATATTAAAGGCATTTTAATTTTTTGGATTATTTTTCTTTAACTTGGATTAACATATGTGAATCCAGGTAACAAACTATATTATTTCAAGTTTCATCCAAATCAGTATCAAAGTGATCCTTGTGATTGTACTGAATAAAGACCGTTTTGATTTTGATTTAGATTTTTTGAGTTCAGTATCTAGGAAGTTTTTGGGCTACAAACATCGTGTAGGATAGTATAATAAAACAAAATTACGCGGAGATGCGGAAAAGAATACATAAACCCTATAATAAATAAAACAACATATATTGCATTAAAAGAAAACCGACACTTGTATCTAACTGGTAAGAGATGAGAGGTGTTATATAGTTGGTACAATAGAGGTATAAGCTGTGCGTTTGACAAATTTTGTCAGCAGCCTCACAATAACTTGATATATTCGAAAGATGTATGCGTGAAATGTCAAGGTGCTCGTTACTGGGGATAGGCAGAGGGCACTCCTAACGAGATCTCCTCACCTAACCCTGTTGGAATGAGGGTATAGGTAGGTCACGCTCAAACCTCATACAAAGAACTACTTTTTTAATTGGGACTGGCTTGAGGGCAGTTGAGTCAGACAATGTAGTCAAGTTTAGAATTGTTTTATTCTGAAGTCTTTGGCTCAGATGGCGAATAACTGGATCAAGGGAGCTCAGCGGGTACGTAGTGGATCAAAACAAGGGAAATGCTGCCTTGTAAGTTTGTTGCCTGATCTTCTAGGTTTGGTTTTAAGACGTTTCAAAGTGATCCTTGTGATTCAATTGAATAAATAATACCTTTTGACTTTGATTTGGTTTCAGATCCCGCAGCAGAAAAAATATTTGTTATTTTCATTTTACCAGGTCCTCGTAGTTTTTGATTCCCACAGGTTATTCTATTGTGGGTTCAGGAGCATTTTCGTGGCGTTGGGTGTAATATTATGATATTATTAAGATCAAGATAATATATTTTATAGGAAATTGCGCACACGGGATTTATAAGACTCTATAATTGAATTTCCCACGTAAACGCCATGAATAAAGACAGCAGGAACAGCTACTTATTAAATATTAAAATGTTTACGTTAAATATATTAGTTCCCAAAGTCTGAGTTTTGTTTTTTTTTCGTTTTCCGTATCGTCAGGCCGTTTTCGTATGGAGACTCAATTAGCAACTCTATCGAGCGTGCGCTAAGAACTCTGAGGGTTGGAGTACTGAAGGTTTGCGCAAGACGTGCAGCAGTGCCATTCCGTAAACAACAAAATCTGGGGAATTTCTCCTAGGAACTGTGCTCACTACGATCACGAGCACTTCTCTCACGTTGGCATTTTCATTGCTAAAACACACACATGAGAGACGCTAGTGATAAGGGTAATATAAAATGCAAAATTGAAAACTCACCGAAACCGAAGCTCACCGGTTTCGCGGTCACTTGGGTGAGTGTTGTTGACTGAATAGCACTTTCGTGCAGGTAATAGGGTATCATCTAGGTAATGCCGTGGCCTACTTAGAGCCTTTACATTTTTAAATTCCTAGACCGGACTTTAAATTGCCGTTGACCTACAAAGATCCAACAATCTTCACGTCTTTTTCCTCATTTTGCTTTCGAATTATTTTTTTATACAACTGGATGGAACAACCAGATCGCCCACCTGATGTTAAGTGGTAACCATCACCTATAACGAAGCATTGCCTCGTAAGTCACGCAATAAAGGAACGAGCTCTACGATGCCTTGCATCCATCAACTTGAGGCATCAGATGTTAAGCCTCACGTGCCTGTAATTTTACCGGTAACCACACTCTTGGAACCGAAACACAGCGACGCTGAACTTCCCGACTTCGGGCGAATAACATCCTGATTTATTTAATTTTGCGTGCCAATCAACGTGCGGCTTCGAAGAAACAAGGTAAATGCGAACTTCCAGAATAATTTTATTTATTTTTAGAAGCCAATTAGTTGGTCTTGTTGTTGAGAAAAACCAATCAAAACAAAAACAAAATTTTGATTGAAGGAAACAGACAAAGTTTGAACTGAGTCAGGGCATACTTCATACATACCAACGTGATTTTTTTATACAACTCGCTGATGGAACAAGCAGATGGCCCACCTAATGCTAAGTGGTAACCATCAACTATAACAAAGCATTGCCTCGTAAGTCACGCTCTACAAGCACGCTCGCAAAGAGCTCTACTACTCTTTAGAAGTGTATTAGTGTAGCGTATTCTTATCTGTGGTGTAGCACCACGCTTCTTCCCACTTCGTCAAAAATATTTGAAAAAATAATGTGTAGCCGTGTCTATACCTACTGCGAAAAATTTGAGCTATTTGATGAAGCTCAATGCGGGTTCAGGAAAAATCGATCAACAACTTTAGCTGTTTACAAATACATAGATAAAATTTTAAAAATCTTAGACAAAAAAGAATACGCGGTAGGATTGTTATTAGACATGTCGAAAGCATACGACAAATGTCAATATAACATACTTTTACAAAAATTGCAAGATATAGGTATCAGAGGGTTAGCGCATAAATGGTTTGAGTCCTATCTACATAAACGTGTACAGTATGTAGAAATAGAACACTTCGATCACGACAAATGTGTTATAAAAAGCGTAAGGTCTAACGCCCATCACGTGACCAGCTCAATACCACAGGGCAGTGTCCTCGGATGCCTATTGTTCTTGATCTACATAAACGACTTACCTAAACATGTAAAAACACCGAGCGTCCTCTTCGCAGACGATATCTCCTTGTTGATACCATGCTGCAGCACTGATAATGTTACCGGCACAATACAAGACGTCCTCACACAAACCTCTAACTGGATGTCAGATCACAATTTGGAGATTAACTTTGCGAAAACAAAGATGATGCAGTTTAGACCGTATCAAAAACGTGCCCTAAAAATTCAAGCGACTTTCAATAATATCCCGCTGGAATGTGTCTGAATGGAACCTTCTCACTACTAGGTATAAACATTGACACTCATTTAAACTTTAAGCACCATATTCAACAACTTAAATCAAAGCTTTCAAGCTTTACGTACGCCTTGCGCGAAATAAAAACTACAACTGACCTACCTACCGCGTTATCAGCTTACTACGCAAATATATTCTCACATTTTTCTTTGTCCATTATTCTATGGGGCAACAGCACAGATGTACAAGACCTATTTATCTTGCAAAAAAAATGTATCCGTATCCTCGTAAATATAGGGCGAAGAGAAACCTGCAAACCACACTTTAAAAACCTAAAGATCCTAACGTTACCTAGTTTATACATTCTAGAATTGTGCAAATTTGTAAGAAAATATCCCCATTTATATAAAAATCTAGTCGACCTGCCTCGTAGATACGTATTGAGGCCAGGGAGAAATAAGTTAGTATATCCGCGTTCTCAACTTAAAATACACAGCGACGGCCCATACGTAATGTCAATAAAAATTTATAATAACCTTCCAATCGAAATAAAAAATATAGAAAAAAATAGTCTATTTACAAAAACATTAAAATCATTTCTAATTAATAAAACATACTATGACATAAATGAATATTTGCAATAATTCAATAAATAATTATAATTTAAACTTGACACTGAAATTACCTAGATTTAACTTTGACATTTATTTTTATTTAACATTCGGCTATATACACACTTTGACCTAAATATTGACTATTTTTAATTAAATATTTCATTAACTTTGACATACATTCCTAATACCTTGTTTATTTAGAATACCTAGTTCTTCTTTTTCGTGCCTTGTATAACAGATAACACCTACTTTTTGACTGTAACTATACGTATTATAATTTAAAACCTCGGCCTGCCTCCATGTTGCCATACCCTATGCAGGGTCCATGTGATACTAACTAACAACTAACAACAATGTATGTACCAAAACTAAACCATGTGTAAGCAATAAACGTATTGAGTATTGAGTATTGAGCAAAACTAGCAGATGGAATAAGCAGATGGCCCACCTGATGTTAAGTGGTAACCATCACCTATAACGAAGCATTGCCTTGTAATCACGCCTTACAAGCACGCTCGCAAACTACTCTATATAAATGTCTTAGTGTGTACGTTATTGTATATGTGTACAGTATGGTCATACGTGTCACACTGCCCAAGGCTTTCTATAACTAGCACCCTGCCGTATCCTTGACATGACAACACATCACAAAGTGTCAAGGAAAATAACTAATATATGTACGACTATGTACCTTGCTTACGTTAATGGTATGGTATGGTAGCAAGTAACCACGTATTGACGAATGACTTATTTCAAATAGTACTTACTTTGCTTACGTAGTCAGTGGTGAAGAGTTTTTTTTTATACAACTAGCTGATGGAACAAGCAGATGACCCACCTGATATTAAGTGGTAACCATTACTTCTACTATAGAGGTACACTCACGCATTACCTCGTAAGTCACGCACGATAGGAACGTGCTCTACGATGCACTGCCCTGCGTCCATCAACTTGAGGCATACAGATGTTAAGCCTCATGTGCCTGTAATTACACCGGCAACCACACTCTTCAAACCGAAACACAGCAACGCCGCTTGGCGGCATAAAAAGGCGTAAAGGATAATCACTAGTTGTATTGACAGCTAAAGTATTTATTATTTAAAGCTATTTTTTTTAAGTAATAAATACTGTAAGTATATCATCTTCTTCTTGTCTTGTCTTGTTTCTTTCGAAGCAGTGTGGTGATAGGATCTTAAGTGCGCCTCAAAGAAGCTCCTTTCGAGCACTTAATTGACACATGTTTAGAAATTATAAGGTTCTATTACATGCCGGTTTTCTCAAGATGTTTTTCGTTACCGTTTGAGAGTACTGGCACTGTGCACATAGTTTTTTTTAACTAAAAAAGTTTTTTTTTAACCTATGACTTTAGGATCAGAAGGCGGGGCCGTAACCACTAGATCACCAGTGCTTTCTTAGGAGGTACCAGAAGGTAAGTGAGAAGTTTGAACGAATGTCTAATGTGCCGGAGGATTGCAGTCAAAGAAAGTTATGAAATCTGTCCTTAATGTAAGTCTGAGATCAAATTAAATATGTTCCATATAAGGCGTAACTCATACAATATTCCGTATTATGCTCAAAGTCGTAAAGTTAATATTGGCTTCTACCTTTTATAAAAGACTTGTGCACATAACTCGCCTGTAATAAACTCTTTTAGAAAACAATTTTGTTTGATGAATTCATAACCAACAAAAAGTTCTATCCGATTATAATATTAATGGAATAATGGTAATTCAATTTACTTTTATTGTACCCTTTAAGGTATATACTACTGTTGACACAATTTTTTTACCAACAGTAATATTATTACGGTTATTTTATTTTATTTCTTTTGGGTACAAAAACAGTTCACAAATCAAAACATAGGCAGACTCAATGAATCGGGTAATATAAATAAAGTAAATTTGTTAACCTAAAAGTTGTAGGTACACAGCAATTAAATTAATACAGTATGTAATCGAGAGTTAAACAAACAGAAATATTAATAAAATTAATATAAGCAAAATAAAATTTTATAATTTCGGCAAAATCCTAGCATTGAAGCTGAACATGTTTTGATGAAAGATATCAAGTTCACTAAATGATTTACTGTAGTTTTCGCACATACGGTGCAAAGGATTATTTTGTGAGACATTGTTGAAATTATATATTATTATGTTTATTGAAATGTCCAATTATAAAAAACTTACAAGTAGGTAAGTATTTTTAACTAATGTAGTGATAAAATTAATACCACTGATAGAGCTAATGTAGAGCCACTTCAGATGCATCCATTATTAGAACTTAGTATAAACTGTTAAATGATTATGTTTGTGGACTTCACTGTGAATTGGTAAGGTGTTTCAGGAAAACAGATCCTTTGACCACTTTTACATTTATCCTTTTACATACCAAATAGATCTACGGATTCGTAGGAGAGTTTTGTGGGAGTTTCCAAAATGCAATCATATTCAACAGTTTAATAAAAAAAAAATTATAATAATATTATAAATAAACCTTTGCCAAAAGTATTTAGTATGCGTGTCGAATAGCACATAAATAGCGACTGGAATACACCAAGCAAAGAAGATGGAAATATTGAGGATATGAGCTGAATTTTGATGGCGGATAATGTTTAATAACTTTTGGTAAATCTACACTAATAATATTATAAAGAGGTAAACTTTGTATTTTTGTATGTAACGAATAGGCTCAAAAACTACTGGTCCGATTTCAAAAATTCTTTCACCATTAGAATGCTACATTATCCCTGAGTAACATAGGCTATATTATATTTTCAAAAAAATCAGGGATCCTTACTAAAACTTCAATAATGTAACCCAAGGTGGAAAACAAAAAACCTTACATCGCGTGCGCTGCGAAAACTATTGAAGATAGAACAAAATAATGTATTACGATTTTGTAGAACACGTTATCATCTACAAAAAATGTCGCGACAGCATATGTCTAACTATTATAGTTATGTCACAATAAGTGTTCTTTTATTATAAAAAATTAATTGAAATGCCTCCGCTAGAAAAGGGTCTTTATTTGTACCTTGGTATTAATCCTTATCCAAATAAATCATTTCATAATTAAGACGGTTTCAATACCTATAGATTACTTCTTAAATTTTTCAAATCGGACATTCCATTCAAAAGATATGACGAAATTAAAAATGTTTACGGGTCCACGGGTCGCGCGCGGGGTGCGATTTCACTCACTCAAGGAGAAGCGCGTGCAAATGTATGAAATAAGTAGACGCGAGGCTCGAACCCACGGTCTAAGTTTATCCTAAAATGTTCAAAAAATTTATGACCACCCATGCGAAGCTGGGACAGGCCGCTAGTAATTTATAACACACATCTGGAAAGATAACAAGAGTTCATATTACATTAAAAAATACTAGTAACTTTGTCTAAAAATCGATTAGGAACATAATTTTCATTCATAACTATGATAGTTTTAAAAGTTATATCTATTACACTTTATTTAAGAGTAGTAGAGCTCTTTGTGAAGGGCTCGTCCGGGGAAGTACTACCACCACGCCTTTTTCTGCCGCCAAGCAGCAACGCTGTATTTCGGTTTGAAGAGAGTGGTTGCCGGTGGTCTGAAGTTGATGGACGCAGGGCAGTGCATCGTAGGACACGTTCCTATCGTGTGTGACTTACGAGGCAAATCACTTAACATCAGGTTGGCCATCTGCTTGTTCCATTAGCTCTAACTCTTTAAGGGTATTGGCAACTAGAGTGAACTAGCTTAAAGAAGTTTCAAAGTGATCCTTGTGATTTTATTGAATACCTTTTGACTTTAGATTTTTTTTTACATTTGGGTTGTGGCAATATTTTCACATTTTCGTTACGGAAACCGTAACCATCTGCCGTAAACATCTGATGGAAACCATCAGCGTTCGCGACAGCATAATCTCGAGCTAAGACCTGGAAGTCATTGTAGTTAAGCAACAGTGCTGCTTATATAAAAACTATATCTACCACACCGTTGGTAAACTGAAGAGAAAAAAATAACACATTGCGTCGGCCAGGCAGTCGTTTATCATCACATGGAAAATATGCCAGTACCAATTTTTTATGGATACAATTTTTATAATGAATATTCCTAACATTAACGCATTTGCATATTGAACAAGCATACGTGGTTTTACGACGGAAAAATATTTTTACCCGCTCATGTCAATCATCACGACTGTTACGGAAGCGAGGACAGGTTACGGGTTTGTCATTGTGTCAACGACCTTTACCCTTATTTCAGTAGGTACCTTCTTATACCCACTTCTGAAGTGCAGGGTAACCTGAAGGTAGGGTTGACTTCCTAAAGCAAGTGCCTCTTCACAATATTCAGTGACTCTGTTTTTTATGGTATAAGATAAGATACTCTATATTTTGATTAATTGTGTTGAAATCAAGCAAATCTATTTATTTGTGTTCTTTTTATTGACATCTCTCGTGTCGTGTCACTAGTTTCATTCAAAAAAGTGTGTTGAAAGGATTTTATGTGCGCCTCAAGAGGCTCCTTTCGACCACTTGACACATGTAGAACTTTTTAGGTTCTACGACATGCCGGTTTCCTCACGATGTTTTACTTCGCCGTTTGAGAGTACTGGCATTTTGCACATACATTTTTGAACAGAAAAATCATTGGTGCACGACCGGTTTCGAACCCACGCCACGACCTTAGGATCGGAAGGCGGGGCCACTACCACCAGTGCTCTCAGTTTATTGACATTAAACTTTGTATTTGAAATTCATTTAATTATCACACTATAGATGTCAAACATACACATCGCGAAAATAATATATTATGTTTCTGCAACCGCGCTACGTGTATCCCAAATATAGTCGTATTGATTTAGGTTATTCTAATTATTACTAAGTACTTTAGACTTATCAAAAACATAGAATCTGTTTAATTTTGTGTCTGACAGATTGCGTTCCTCTTTAATGGTCAACCCACCTAAAGTGTTTTGTTTTTATTTTCCGAAAATCAAGTTTCATCTAGAGATGCGAAAATGTGTCTTATATTTTTGTAATTTAGTCCAACGTATTTAAAATCAAATATATATTCGTTACACGACGGAATACACGTGAGAGCCATAACTATAAATCTGGTAGAGTCCTGCTATTTTCATTTCCGTCTGAAAACGTAATATTCTACAAGACGTTCTCAACAGCTTATATCATAAAGTGCAATACTGACTTCCACACGGAAGGTTGCCTTAACAACGTATTTCTACGAGCTGGTATGCTTACCTTACATACAATAAGTACATAGGCAACTAATATAATACAAAATAATAAATGGAAGTGGCTTTGATTATATACACTCAATGATCGAAGATAATTATATGAATGTACTAGCTGGTGCCCGCCACTTCGTCTGCGCAGGATTAGTATTTCGAGTAACTTATATTAGTAGTGGCGTAGTAAATATGTGTAACTCTAGCGGTTTTGGCAGCGCACGCCAGAATAGCTCGCAGATGGTAGATTTTTTCCTACTTACTTGACACTTATCGTCATATTTTGGATAATTTACACAATATCTTTATAAATTGTAGCCTATGTGTTATTCTGATGTTTAAGCTATATTATTGTAAAGTTTCATTAAAATCCATTCAGTAGTTTTTACGTGAAAGAGTAACAAACATCCATCCATCCATACAAACAAACTTTCGCGTTTATAATATTAGTAGGATAGGAAATAGGATAAATGGATGTGTCATTGATTATATCACTCAATGATCGAAGAGCATTATATGAATGTATTAATTCAAGAAACACCGAGTACCTAATATACTGTTGTGTGGGTATGTACTGTACATACCAACACATACAGTTGCAGTAGTTTCACTGCCAAATATCTACACCATCAGTTTGCATTGCACGCCCAAGAAGTGGTGTAGAAAATGCTTTAGCACTATGGTTTTGTTTGAAATAACATAAAATAAATACTCAGATTCAGACCACAAACTGTCTATGTAAGCAGTAATCATAAGAGGGGTGTGAAAGGTAGTCCCTGACGCCATCTTGAATTGTCCTGTATATCTTTACTAGTTATGAACCTAAGGTAAAGTACAGGTTGTATAAATCTGTGTCAAACGCTTCGCCGTTTCACGAGATATAGGTTAGTAGACTGACGCGCGTAAGTACCCACACCCAGTTATTTTTTTATATCAGGTAGTCGTGTTTTATTTTCAGAACTTGATTTGTTCATTTCGATCATTGAAGCTAAAATTACATAATTTTAGTGGCAAATAGAATGTAACTGTTGAGTGCCACTGGCGTAAAGGTCCTGGGATATTTAACGACAATATGGCTGCCGGAAAGCAAGCGGGAAATAACGTCCAAATTCTTGACCCGTATGAATCTCCGAGAAAATGGAGAAACTTGACTTGATATTTAGACGAAGGGTACTGAGAAATTTCAATAACCAAATTTAAAAGGAGATCCAATGTACTTTATGGAAAACTAATAGTTTTTTTATACAACTAGCTGATGGAACAAGCATATGGCCCACCTGATGTTTAGTGGTAACCACCACCTATAACAAAGCATTACCTCGGAAGTCACGCACGATAGGAACGCGTCCTACGACGTGCGTCCATCAACTTGAGGCATACAGATGTTAAGCATCATGTGCCTGTAATTACTTAAAATGATGAATAAGAAATGACGATCGGTCAAATAATTATGAAATGAATATGTACGAGCAATGTTATCGACAATATATCCTGCTGAAAATAAAAATATAGAAACTAAAAATAAAATAAATAAAAAGAAAATAAAAAACTTACATGATACCATGTAGAAAACTTAAAATAAATGCAGCGGCAAAAAAAGGTTCTTTCTTCAGTTCCTGTAAAGAAAAAAATAAAACTTAAAAAATCATAAAAACAAAAAAAAATACACAAAACTTTAAACTATAAAATATGATCACCAAGTTTTATTTTTTTTAAAACAATCTTTTATTTTGAATTGTTGTTTTTATGTAGTACCTTCGTACATACAGAGGTTTAATGAAAACTATTTTTATAGTAGTCAATTTTGGCAATACATCACAATAAACAGGTTAGGGCATGTAATAAGATGCCTCTATGATGTGAAATGTAAAAAAAAATATAATATAACCAAAACAAACAATTATCTATAAAAAACAAACAAAAACATCATGTAGAATAAAGTACCAACCTACCTACATACTAAGTTAAGAAATAAAAAAACTAGAAATAGCTGGCCACATGTAACAAAATTATGTCGTAAACAGCTTTGCGGTTATGCGTTTTCCTCGTTCTATATTTAAAATCGTTTTATCTCGAGCCCAGTGGTGGTAGAATATTACCGGACGCCATAAGAATAAAAGTTGTGAGAAAAAAAAAAGAAAATGCGCCCTGCGGCGTCGCACCACATGTGACACAGCGTGAATCGGTTTCATAGGGTTGTTACCAATTTGATGTGATTATTATCGCTTTGGGATATTTTCTTTTAAACACTTCCACTTAGTCACGGCGAAAATGTTTACTGAGGATATAAGAATGAGGTAATATGGTTATGTCTAAACTTATATTCTATTGTAAGTATTTCTATACCTAATTAAATGAATTTAGTAATGGAGTGATGGAAAGAAGATGATGAGTAATATTTTTTCAAATTGTACTGTACTTAGCAAAAAAGTACCTAATAATATTATTGATTGAGTTAGCGAAGCGAACGAAAATCTTACAGTCAACTTGGGCAATTTGGAATTTTATGTATGTATGTATATTGTATGTTTGTCGGACTATTACTTTAGAACCGTTGATCCGATCTGCATGAAATTTGTTAAGTCGATAGCTTGTACTTGAGAAATTTACTGGTATGTAGGTGTATGAGTTAAATCAGATAACGAGTTATTAAGGGGAGTTTTAAGTGGGCAAAAATCAATTTTTATGTCATAATGCTTTGTTTGGACATGGCGAAACCATTTTTACTTTTTTTCTAGTACGCCCGGTTTTTGAGATACAACAAAAAGTAAAATTAAGATAACCGATGATCCAAGAGCTCTTCTCATCTCTAAGAGTTTCTCTAAAATATAATATGGTAACAGCGAGCTGGTCTGATGATGGAGCCACGGTCTGTTCAACGGAACTCTTCAGTAAATAGGCCAATAGAGTTGAAACTTGTCTGCCTGTGACTACTACCTACTCAAAGTATTGGAGCGTTCGGGTCGCATCACTAAATCTCAGTTCGGGGCGAAAAACAAGTAATAGAACTATTTTTTTATTAAAGCTCTTAAACATTATGAATAAGATAATAAAAAATAGTGATGAATCATTATAGTTAATGTAAGTAGGTATAGTAGCAACCCTAGAATTTTACAAGTGGTGTTGTGGACACAGTTTCAGCATTATCGCAGTTTTGTCTCACATATTGCACGGATAAGTTGGCAGCACCAACCGCATAGATTTAGCGAAATAGTTTTTTTTTTATATTTGTTTTTTTCAGAAGCTGTAGATTTAACGGTAAAATACCTACTTGATTCAAGCATAATACCTGCAAGGGTTCACAATGTTCACATCAATATGTTGATTTAGGCGCATTGTATATCTTTACCCTATTTTCGGTATCTGTAAACCCTTTGTTACCTACCTACCTACTTATTTGGCTGTCGGATCACGTTGTTATTAAAATAAGGAGCCTTTTTCCGAATAAGGGTTTCTGGTGAACTGAATCTGCTTAGTTTTTTTAGTAAGCCGCTTTTACTCGTACATAAAAAAATAAATGAATTGTAATATTCTCACACGTAGCAAGAAAATCGTTAACATCGTAACAGCGTCTACTGATAAGTGGGCATTATTCTGAGCTTAAGACCCATTTGCTGCAGCATACATCATATTTAAGCATGTAGGTTTTTAACATTGTTTTGTTTTTCTCTTTTGTTCTTCTATTGTTATGGTGTATTGTTATTTCTATATGTATATTTCATTATCATGTTTTGTATGTTGTGTATAATAAATAGTAAGTAAGTAAAATAAATCATTGTTTAAATAAAATAAATAAATATTGTTGGACTTTCCACACAGCACTATCTAGCCCCAAACTAAGCCAAAGCTTGTAATATGGAAACAAGATAGCTGATATAATACATATATTCTTTTTGTAAATACACACTTATAATATTATATAACACCCAGACAGACAACAAACATCTATATTTTGACAGCCTTCACAGCTCAGTTGGTAGTAGCTCTGCCTTCTGTGCCTTAGGCCGTGGGTTCGATCCCCACTGAGAACAAACATTTGTGTGGTGAACATAGATGTTTGTTCTCTGTCTGGGTGTTATATAATATTATAAGTATGTATTTACAAAAAAAAAAAAGTATTTAAGTAGTATATCAGCTATCTGGTTCCCATATCACAAGCTTTGGCTTAGTTTGGGGCGAGATAGTGCTGTGTGGAATGTCCACCAATATTTAAAATTTTTATTTAAATTTAAAATATGTTCATCACACAAATGTTTGTTCTCGGTGGGGATCGAACCCACGGCCTACGGCTTAGAAGGCTGAGCTATTACCAACTGAGCTGTGAAGGCTGTTTATGTCTATGTCTATTATTATTTATATTGTTTGTTTTATTCTTCATTACAGTTTTGTACCTACATCACCAGTGTCTTTGTTCACTCACACTCATACCGGAATGAAACACTTAAAAACTTAATTTCCGGTGTAAGATAATGTACTCTTTGTGATGCAAGGTACTATGTAAATAATATTGGATGAGCTCAGTTTGCACCATTTATTTAAAGCATCGTATTCGATGCTTTAAAAGAGATCTTTTATATTTTTAAATACAAGAAAAAATTTATAAATTATTTTGGTACCTAAATTAACTGTGGCGAATAAGTATTATGATTAATACGTTTATTAAAGGAAAAAGTTCATTTTTTTTAAATAAAAACTATTCTCTGCGGCACTACCATCTTACAAAAAAACGGTAGGAACCAAGACGTAAGTTTCTTGCCTGTTCTTCTAGGCTTTGGTCGCGTGGAACTGGAACTTAGAATCACCTAGCTTTCAGACGTTTCAAAGTCATCCTTGTGATTTTATTGAATAAATACCTTTTGACTTTGACTAACGCACCGTGATAAATAACGAGCGGATTTTGAGCCCTTTGATAAAGCTCTCATTGTTCAATATTTTGCTAAATAGTCGTACTATACCAATATAATCGCTTTTAAATCGCCAGCTATTTGAAAACAATTTTATTGGTATGTACCTTTTAATTCTTTGAATCATTCAACTGAGTCACATTACCGGTCCGGTCATGCGTGATCTAATCATTGTTTGTTCCCGCTGTACGAGTAGGTGACTAAGAAACGATTTTGTCGGTAAATAAGTAGATATAGCTAAACAAATATTGTAAAACCTAAAAAAGTTAAAATCAGATTAACTTGAGTAAGTTAAAAATTGATTGTATGTTTTACTCAATTACCAAGAATTTACAAAATTCAGGAATATAAACAGGCAATTTGTGTTATATAACAGCAAATAAACAAAAAAAATTACAAGTTCTTATTCTGTTGACACTAAAATTTAAATTAACGTAACGCTTATGAATGCAAATACAAAATAAGTATTTTTTTATTAACTTTTGCGTCAAATTAGCCAACACCAATTTAAGGCGAAGACAAGAGCTAATGTGACTCTCGCTCGCACGTTTCGACATGTTGAAAGATATAAAATCACTTAACTCTTTTCCGAAAAATCGCAATCAACTTTTTTTTACTAAACTGTGTGCAATCACATTGCACACAGTTTAGTAAAAAAATCATTTTGATCGATACATGTTTTGTTACTCAGAAGTTTGTTTTACTAGTTTTCGTACATAAGCAAACTTTTGAGTATGTATGCGATTTTTCGAAAATGAGTTTTGTGATTTTTTATCTTTCAACATGTAGAAACGCGCGAGCGAGAAGTTGTTTGATAGTTGTCAGCCCCTTAAGTGAAGACTAAATCCGCGTAAAAGACCCGCCAATTAAAAAAAAGAGACATTCCTTGGGATGTCCAAGTTTCTACTATAGGTATATGGTACTTTAATTTCTGGAAAGGTTTCTAGAAAAATCTAATAAGCATTTGCATAATAACATAATCCAATATTCATAATTTAAAAGAATTCAAAAACAGAGCCAGTTTTTGTTACAAAAATAGAGAAGGTACAAAATAAGCAGTGTAATCTTAATGTATTTCAAAGTCAAAGTCAATCAAAGTCAATAGGTATTTATTCAATAAAATCACAAGGATCACTTTGAAACGTCTTAAAGCTAGGTGACTCTAGGTGCCAGTTCCACGCGACCAAAGCCTAGAAGAACAGGCAACAAACTTACGGCTTGGTTCCTACCGTTCTTTTGTATGATCCTTTTACAATGTAATATAATATATTATTGAAGTTAAGTGAGGCGTAGGCATACAGAAAAAGTTAAACATAATCAAATTTATAAGACAGCTACGCTTCAAACTAATAATACCTAATGCATTAAATTAAATACAATCTATTAAATCAGAGAAAAATAAAACACACAATAGTAGGTACAGTACAGACATTGCAGACATGTTAGCTGCCGATGGGCAGAGCGACCGGGACATCGGGCCACGCACTTTTATCATCAATATAGCTATCTAAAGTATAATAAGCTTTACTTATTAGATTATTCTTAATGTATGCTTTAAATTTTCTAATAGGAAGCCCAGTGGCACTTTCTGGAAGTTTATTATAGAAGCGTATACCGTTCCCCATAAACGAGCCATTTACCTTTTGGAGTCGAAATTTAGGAATACATAATTTGTTTTTATTTCTAGTGTTAACGTTATGTGCATCACTCTTTTTCTTAAAGCTATCTATGTGTTTATGAGTGTATAATAGATTTTCATAAATATACTGTGAAGTTACTGTGAGAATATTAATTTCTTTAAATCGCTCCCTCAATGATTCGCGTGGTTTCATTTTATAAATGGCACGTATCGCCCGTTTTTGAAGTACAAATATACTTTGTATATCAGCAGCTTTCCCCCAGAGCAATATACCATAAGACATTACACTATGAAAGTAGCTAAAATATACTAGCCTAGCTGTAGCTTCATCTGTAAGCCATCTTATTGTGCGAACTGCGTATGCAGCCGAACTCAGTCTACCAGCAAGTGATTTGATATGTGGACCCCACTGCAATTTTGCATCAATATTAAGTCCTAAAAAAATAGTAGAATTGACAAGGGTAAGTGATTCTCCATTTAATTCAATATTGGTTGGACGCTGAACCACATTTGGCAAAGTAAATTTAATGCATTTCGTTTTCCCGGCATTGAGCAAAAGATTATTAACAGTAAACCAGTAAAGTACTTGCGACAGAGATGCATTAACGTCATCGAAGTTAGTCTTCAATCTGTCGACTTTAAATATTAAAGAAGTATCGTCAGCAAATAGAACTATTTCACATAAATCCTTTACAAAAGGTGGAAGGTCATTTACATATACTAGAAATAAAAAGGGACCCAATATGGAACCTTGAGGTACCCCTATATCAATGACCGAACCAGACGACCTCTCACCGCCAACATCAACTTTTTGCACTCTATTGGTTAAATATGACTGTATAAGACCAATTGCCTGGTTTAAGTTTAGATATTAAGGTGGCATGACTTACACAGTCAAAAGCTTTGGACAGATCGCAGAATACCCCAATCGCATCTTGTGAGTGTTCCCAAGCATCATAAATGTGCTTCAGGAGCGTCGAACCGGCATCTGTCGTTGATCGACCTTTAGTAAATCCAAATTGATGACTATGAAGTATGCCGTTGACGTTAAAATGTGATAATAACTGAGTAAGAACAATTTTTTCAAAAATTTTACTTAGCGAAGGCAGTACTGAAATAGGCCTGTAGTTCGCAGGATCTTGTTCATTTCCAGACTTGTACAGGGGAATGAGTTTACTGTGTTTCATTAAATCAGGGAAAACGCCCTCATCTACACATCTATTAAAAATGTATGCTAGACATGGTGCAATATCAGTTATAATAGCGCTTAAAACTTTTGTGGACATTCCCCATAGATCTTCAGTATTTTTAATATTTAAGGATTTAAAAGTTTTCACAATATTATCAGCATTAATATATTTAAAACTGAAGATATCATTACATTTTTTAACGCTAGACTCTAATAGTGTTGTCGCTTCAGCAGCTGAGGAATTTAGGGATGAAGTCACAAGTTTAGGTATACTGGAGAAAAAACTATCAAACGCGTTGGCGACTTCAATATTTTTAGTAAAAACATTATTGTTTACTTTTAAATTTATCTGTTTATTACCGATCTTTGATTTGCCTGTTCCGTTATTCACTACCTTCCAAGTGGCTTTAATTTTATTTGTCGATTTTTCAATTTTTTTTTCTTATATGCAATGATTTTGCCGCGTGACATACTTTTTTGAAAATTTTAGAGTAGTTTTTAGTGTGTAGAATAAACGTTGGGTCATTCAGCATTGACTCCCTAGCAGCGTATAGGTCATATAATTTATTCCTACTTTTGTAAATACCTGGAGTTGCCCAGTCAGCGAACTTGACACTTACACTAGCTTTACATGTTTTAAGTTGAAAAGTATCATTATGTTCTTCATTTATTAAATTTGTCAATTTTATAAAAAGATCATTTGGGTCAGTCAAATATGGTAAAAGGGACACTTTCAGTTCAACATTGTTCTGAAACTTTTTAGTACGGCTATCTGTGATAAGCCGATAGGTGAAGACCTCGTCTTTATCTGATTCTTTATATTCAAACCTAGCGCTATGACCGTAATGATCTGAGCTAAAATGCTTAACTACGGACTTACAAATTGGTTCATGACTGCAAAAGATGTTGTCTAGACAGGTGGCTGTTGTTAATGTCACTCTTGTTGGATCTTTTATTTAAATCTTTCATTTAAATGTATAAGTAACTAATTTATTCTTCAAAGCAAGTTTTTTCAGTATGTATTTACCTACCTAGTTAGGTTTTAGAAGGAATTTTAAAAACCTATAGGCATTAAGGAATTTGATTGATACAGCCTACTACTAATCGATAATTTTTGTTGTCAGATGGAGCTGCTCTGATGATTCCAGCTCCTTCAGATCAGCTCGCCATCCCAATGTTGTACTGTCATTGAAACAGTAGAACCAAGGTATATTTTATCAAAGTTAGTTCGTACCTAAAGGTATATCTTTCAGCTATATCTGAAATACAAAATTTGCCAAAAAATAAATTACGAAGAACCCAGAACCTCCATAAAGTTTAGGATATTATTTATACGAGTAGATACATCCCGGCCATCGACCCGCAGGATAAAACACGTAAAGGAGGAACGAGGAGGGAAGTAAATGCGAACGCTTTACCGGGTACTCATATAGAATGTGATTTCTTTGATCACGTGAGCGTCCCCTTTGAAGCATTTGAACATGATCAGTGATCACGGTGATAGTTTTCACCTGAGTGTAATTTTACATGGCTTGAAAATCTTTATCCTGTAACGTATTGAATATACTACGTAAAAAAAGGCATGTATTGTAATGTTTGGACGAGCCTATGACTACAGCCTTGGATATTCTCAAGACTATCTAGCTAGCTAGGAAAAAGAGAAAGCAAAGAAATGTTAAGCTTGTTCAAGAGGTCTGTCTACAGTGGGATGTCTACCGTGTTAGGATTACGTACAATCGGGAGCCTAATATTTTGTTAATTATCCTTTATCGGCATTTAATAACTAGTATTTTTTTAGTCTTCCTCTTATTTTTTACATGAAATCTGAAATCGCATCCCAGTTCCCATACTACTTACGCATACAATTGCATAATTCTATTCAAATTACCAGTTTTGTATAGCTTTGAATGCTACCTCTTTGTGCTCGATTCGGTATAAAAGCGACAATACTCATAACATGTGTGAGAATATTGAGCGTCCTCGTACCAATCGCACGGTTCCGGTTTCTGAGCACATATTATGAATACATTTGCAAGACACAGATAGTATTCGCAATTATTCGTATTCAAGTTGACTGCATACCTAATTAGGACAGCGCGGCGTGGCCTTAATTGAGACTCACGGAGTAAAGAAAACGACTTCTAGATAAATCTTACTAAGTGCCTTTCACCACACTAAGTAAATATATTTCTGTCTCGACTTTTGACTTTAAAATAAACAAAGACGGGTATATTATTATATGACGGATAGCGCATCTTACTAAGTGCCTATTTCACCACTCTGAGTAAATATATTTCTGTCTCAACTTTTGACTTTAAAATAAACAAAGACGGGTATATTTTTACATGACGGATAGCGCTACTCAGAGACATAAAAAAATATATTTTACATTGAATCCTCATGAGTATCGGTTCAATGATCTTCGTATTTTGCAACGAATTCCCGTGCCAAGTCAAAAATAGTAGCTACTCAAAATCAATATTACGCATAGCTAACACGAAAAATATACAAAAAAGTTTGCACGCGACAAGACTACCATTTTCAAATCAAAAAACGTTTTGTTTTGTGTCACATAGGCAAAATATAAAGAACAGTCATCCCAGTGCACGTTCCTATCGTGCGTGACTTACGAGGTAATGCTTTGTTATAGGTGATGGTTACCACTTATCATCAGATGGACCATCTGCCTTTTTCATCAGCTAGTTTTATAAAAAAAAATGGATATGCCTACGTGAGTGAGGCGAAGCTCGTGGTCTAAGTGAGCGCGGATCCACTAAGTGAAATTCTCCGTGATTTTGTTGTTTAGAGAATCGACACAGTACAACTAAGTGATACATCTGTGCCGGAAACCAATTATGTATATCTAAGTAGATTTATCTGCATTCCTATTTAGGATGTTATCTTGACGTTGCCTTAATTGGGATAAGCCGCTCTAATGGATTCTAGTTTTGCAGCTGATTGCTCCAGAATGCCAGATCGCTGTTTTTGTTGCTGAGGTTTAACTTCACGGTTGTTAAGACGCAGACTACCGTCAAAAAACTTCGCACTCGCACATTCCAACATTTATGAATTTTAAAATCACTGAATGCAGGTATGGAAAATCGTAAACAAATATTTCCGAGTTATATGCAGTTGTCATAACGATTTTATATATAACTAGTGGCTCGTTCTGGCTTCGCACAGGTGGACATTTTTTTTTTAAACATTTAATGATTAAATATAGCTTATGTTACTCAGGGATAATGTTCCATTCTAATGGTGAAAGAATTTATGAAATCGGACCAGAAGTTTTTGAGTTTATTCGTTACAAACATACAAATCTTTCCTCTTTATAATATTAGTGTAGATTCTTTCTTTTTCTTCTTCTTCTCTCCGTTTATGGTTCCTGTCTGTCATTCGACAGACAATCTTGCCAGTGTCAAGTGATTTGTATTGAATGAATACTTTTTAGTCAAGTCAGTCCATAGTCAAGTCGGCCGTCATTTGTCTTGAAGAAAATGGTGGCGGTTTTCTTCAAAACATTCGAAACATTTTCGGTCAAATCAGGATATCACATAATACACTTTCATTCCAAATGCTTAAACTTTGTGCTATAACCTGAAGTAATGATAGTTAAAATACCACCGAAAATACACAACACAACTGAAATGAACACTAGAAAAACAATTAAAATGAAAAAGCTATGTTGCTTCCCAAAATGTCAGAAAACGAATCTAGTGTAGATTCAAAAATACAAATGCTGCCAGCGGGAAAGTTGTCTGACCTGCGCCATGTCAAAATATGACATCTTGGGGTATATTATACATTCAGTCTTCAAAGTTTTCAATTACATTACCCAACGGAAACACTTCATTAGACACTAAACTAACACCTACATAAAACCAAATGAATCATTTCTCCGCTTTCGAGAGAGTAAAATCGTGGGAGATTGAAACAATAACAATACAAGTTGCGACTTATTACAACAATTGCGTTTACTGAATTACGTATAGCAAGCAAATATTTGAAACAGTTAAAGACAAATATAGTTGCCAGTGGAATTACGGGGACATGAGGCTTAACATCTGTATGCCTCAAGTTAATGGACGCAGGGCAGTGCATCGTACGGCACGATCATGGGCCTTATGCTCACTTCGAGCGAGATTATCTCACGGTGGAGATGACGTCACATCTCGTTCAATAACTCGTTGACGTTGCGTCTCGCATGAACTTTGAATGAGAAAATTGGGGAGTGAGATGGTGAGAATGGGGATAAATAGTTTATCGAACGAGATATGACGTCATCTCCACCGTGAGATAATCTCGCTCGAAGTGAGCATAAGGCCCCAGATCGTGTGTGAATTATGAGACAGTGCTTTGTTTAGGTGATGGTTACCACTTAGCATCAGGTAGGCAGGTAGCAATAGCATCATAATAATCCCCAGGTAAGGTAGACATCCTCTCAGATCTCATGGTACCTACTTACCCAGGTACTACTAAACCCTTGAATTTGACGTGGTCTCTTATTAGGGAGTAGTCAGAAGCACGTCCAAACATTTCATCTAGAACACGCACACATTTTGCAGTATTGGAATTCTATACGTGACAGGTTGCAAGCCCTAAATCACTCGCTACTTCTAGAATACTAACTTTAATCCACACGATGTTTTCCGTTTGTATAAGCACTGGCATTGCGCACATAAATTATAATATTAATAGAGGAAAAGATAGACCCAAAATACTTGTTTTGTTTTGCTCTGTCAATTAATTAACGAACAACTCTTTGAGGACACTTTGAAGTTCGTCACCAACCTAAAATTAAATACTAAAATAGATTTATATGGGCTCATAAATGATATAAATAAAATAAACGGAGGAGGTAAGGAAAAAGATGGATCTCCTCTTTTTTTATTATTGATTTAATAATCAATTAATTTAGGTGGGTACAGATTAATTTAGCATTCAAAGCCAAAAGCACGTGTAGTTGTTTCTGTTTTTAATATAAGGCAACGTCTTCGAAAAGGCATTTCAAGATCGCGATTTCATTCAGGCATTCTATTCCTAAATCCCAACGAAAAAATCATAATCTGAAATATGTAAAAATCTAGTAATAGTAATAGCCTTCCCATATTTTTTTAAATTTTATATTATATTTTGTACCCATTTTTTTATACTACCTACATACTGCTGGAACAAGCAGATGGCCCACCAAGCTAAATGGTAACCATCACATAGCGTTGCCTCGTAAGCCATGCACAATATGAACGTGCCCTACGATGTTAAGACTCATGTGCCTGTAGTTTCACTGGCCACCTCATTCATCAAACCGAAACATGCGACGCTGATTGGCGGCAGAAAAAGGCAGAACTTGAGGCATATTTGACCAAGGGAGGTAATAAGCAAACCAGTTGGCTAAAAGAACAATGGTAGGTAGAGACAAACTGACATTGACAGCCTTCACAGCTCAGTTGGTAGTAGCTCTGCCTTCTGCGCCGTAGGCCGTGGGTTCGATCCCCACCCAGAACAAACATTTGTGTGATGAAAATAGATTTTTGTTCTTTGTCTGGGTGTTATATAATTAAATTAAATTAAATTAAACTAGTAGTTCGCCCCGAACTGAGATCTCGTGATGCGACCCGACGAACGCATCAAAACTTTGAGTCGGTAGTAGTCAGAGGCAAGTCCAAACATTATCTTTGGACTTTTTTCTGACTACCGCCTACTAACTTGGTATGGTTACCAAGTTTCAACTCTATTGGCCTATTTATTGAAGAGTTCCGTTGAACAGACCTTGGCTCCATCATCAGACCTGGTCGTCGTCACCATTTTATGAGAACTGAGTACCTCCTTAAATTATTTCAAGAAAAAAAATTAAGAAAAATCAAAGGAACTGGCCGACCAGTAGAAAAACCTTGATTTCAACGAAACTCTTAGAGATGGGAGCTCTTGGATCGCTGGTTATCTTAATTTAACTTTTTAAATTTTATCTCGAAAACCGAGCGTCCCAAAAAAAAAGTAAAAATTGTTTTGGAATGTCCAAACAAAGCCCTTTCATATGACATGTAACTTGATTTTTTTATTTTTGCCCTCTTAATAAACCCTATATCTCAAAAACCTTTCATCCGATTTTACTCATATACTTACCAGTAAATTTCTCAAGTACAAGCTATCGACATATCAAATTTCATGGAGATCAGATCAACGGTTCTAAAGTTATCGCCAGACAAACATACATACATACATACATACATACATACATACATACATACATACATACATACATACATAAAATGCCAAATCGCCCAAGTTGAAACTAAGATCTTCGTTCGCTTCGCTCACTCGATCAATAAATATTATAAGTATGTATTTACAAAAAATATATATATAAGTAGTATATCAGCTATCTGGTTCCCGTATCATAAGCTTTGGCTTAGTTTGGAGCGACATAGTGCTGTGTGGAATGTCCACCAATATTTATTTATTTATATTTATTTAAACTTGAATAGACTGAAAGGTGCAATAAAAAGATATTGGAATTCGATATGCAAATACTTAAAACAAAAGAAGATGCCAAGGTGAAAGACGAAATTATTGAACGGCGCGAATATCTTGATATACGATAGCGATAACTCACACGATCCTGTTAGCATGAGAATTCGAGCATTATATATGGGAAAAGTTATATTGGATCCAATTATATTCCGCTGTTCGTAAGGATGATATCAAACCTTTTTATTGTTACACAATTTACCAACAAAGTTACCTAGCTAGATAAATATATATTAGACTTTCCACACAGCACTATCTAGCCAAACTAAGCTAAGCTTGTAATATGGGAACCAGATAGCTGATATAATGCTTCTTTTTTAGTAAATATAAAATAACATCCAGACAGAGAACAAACATTATTAATATGTTCATCACACAAAAATGTTTATTCTCGGTGGGGATCGAACCCACGGCCTACAGCGCCGAAGGCAGAGCTACTTCCGACTGAGCCGTGAGGGCTGTTATACACCAGGTAGCTAAGAAAATTATTGGCAAATTGATTTAGTCAAATGTGTTTAACCTTCTTCAAGGTCAGAGGTCAGTTAAAAAACATTAGGAAAAATTAATGAAAGCTATAGCCGCGATTTTCAACTGTATCATAAATAACCAAGACAACTTAGCTGCATTTCCGCCATCGAATATGGTTATTAGGTTTATATTAGGTATATGTTTATATTTTAGGTTATAGGTTTTATTAATGAGGGTCATGAAGGTCATAAAGAAGGGAACAAAGATGACCGTATAAACCAAAATTATGGTGGAAAAATTATTCGCGCAAATTCCCGACATTAATAAAAAAGCTTTTTTGTGTGATGTTATTATTTTTACAATGGAAAGGAATCTACGCAGTAATTTAGAACTGACGGTATTTAGGAAGGAGAAAAAAAATGGCAATTATAGCCAAACGTGGTAAACGTTTGGATATAATTGCCATTTTTTTTACATAGGTGACCTTGAGTTTTTTTAATTATGGTATAGTACAAAGCTTTGCTATATTTCAAGTTTTTTTAAGCTATACCTTTACTTTAGGCAAAGTTAGGATACAATATTTTAACAACACCACATTAGATAAATACAAAATTCTCGAGAAATACAAATGGACAAATAATGCTTAATATGTAAAAAAATATATGTCAAGAAAGTGATTTTAAGATCAGGTTTGTTTTTTGTATCTTGAGATGGCTGTAGTATACCATCGCGTGAATGTAGGGGCTCAGAATTGTTCTTCCTGGAAAGTACAGAAGAGGCATATGTGGACCTCTTCAAGCTTCAGATAGATTAATATATTTCTGGAAGATGATTATATAACTCCAGTGTCGGTTATATAAACATCTTTAAAGTAAACAGCGTGCGTGGTTATACAACGTATAGTAGAGTATAGACATCCGATATCAGCATTGCCACCGCAAGCGTCCTTTGTCTGCGAAGATCTCGTTACATGCAGGTTCCGCTTCGCTAGTCCGTGACTTGAGAGGATGCATTATTTACCATCTTCAGTATCATTCTTCTTACCTCATTTATGGTTATGGTCAAACAAAATTTGAAGACATTCAAATACGCCAAGGAGGCAGTCATTTGTTTTGAAGGAAATGGTAGCGGTTTCCTTCAAAATTTAGGACACTTTAATTCCAATTGCTCACACATTGTGCTAAGGACCCAAAATTATGCAACATAACTCAAAATATCAAAGTCAAAAGGTATTTATTCAATAAAATCACAAGGATCACTCTGAAACATCTTAAAGGCTAGGTGACTCTAGGTGCCAGTTCCACGCGACCAAAGCCTAGAAGAACAGGCAACAAACTTACGGCTTGGTTCCTACCGCTTGGCTTACCGGTTTTTGTACGATTATTTAAGATAAAATAATTATATCATATTGTTTAAATATATTTATAGAATAGATTAAACCATTATAGTAATCGCTATAGTGCAAAAATATATATTATCATATTGATCGGTCGATTGCTTAGATTTTGCAGGCACATAAAAACCCGGATTTCGCAACGAATCTTCTTTATTATGCTCGCATAAAAAAGAAAGCAAGCCTTTCGAGAAAGAGTTATTTATATTCTCGGACAGAGAACTTTGAAATATCCATGCTAAGCCTACAGAGGCTTAGTCTTAGGTTATATATGTTGTAAGTAGGTACTTTGATCTCATACCTTTATTTTATTTAGCAGATCAAAACAATGTCATCACCAACAATAGCTGTTTATTTCGTAGAGGTACCAGTTGTTAGATTTCAACTAATTTAACATTAATGAAGCAAATAACCCAAATGACGACACACAATCACATGACATTGCTATTTAAAGCCTCAACATTCAATTCTGCGTCATCACATCAGCAAAAATTGCCAAGGAATCGTTAAAATTTAGACCTTACTACCTGGACATAAAGAAGTCCAACTTGAAGCAGAATAACCAATTAAAATCGTGCGCGAGCGCATCGCAACCGAATATACCACCGTTATGATTACTGTTACAGTTTGCAATAATGTGGCTATAGTATTCTGCAAAATGGAGAGAGCCCATCTGCATAAAGTATTTGAATATAAAAAAACGTCCATGTAATTTTACTAAGTTGTTTTTTGATTGCTTATTATACAAAACATAACATATCGACTTACTCAAAAGCGACAGGATAAGCTATTTCAAACAAAAGTGCACCTATAGGTAGGTACGACTCTGGGTGGAGTCTTGAAAAAACACGTCTTACTATAACTTGCGGACAATCCCTTTTAAATATTTGACGAAGGAAATTACTATTTCCTCCTTTTGTTACATCATTAGCTCTTTATCCAATGTTTAGATGACTATAAAAGGTATCTGAGTTCGTGCAAATATTACATGTGCAAAAAAAGTATGCATCCATAATTGCACTCGAAAATTGCTTTCAGGACGTAATTACTTACAAGCAATCATTGGCTTTTAATCATTACCATATCTCAAAGGCTATATATATATGTATGTTGTATGTAAAGGGGATATACCACTATGAAAATACCTAAGTAAGTACCTAAGTAAGTACTACCGTATGAATAGCCTTGTGAAGTGCAGGAAGAGACGTACATAGTTTGTTTTATGTGTTAGAAAAATATAGACAGGTAAAAAAGGCATCCATGATAATAGCTTCTTCTTGTAAATTAGCAGAGTTGTCATTGAGGTAAGTACAATTTGATAATTACCAACTAAGTAATTACCATATATCCAAGAGAGACCTAATGAGAGATTTATAGAGGGGATAGGCTATTGTTAAAATACTAAGGTCACATTAATAATTGCACAGTGCAGGTTTCATGATTAGTCTCTGTTCAAATAACAAGACAAGCAACAGACTCGTAATGGCATTCACAGAACAGCTAATGATAAAATGGGAGAATAATATGATTCCAATTTCTCTGTGCACCAAACCAACACAGCCACTGATAAACTTCTGGCCTTAGGAGGCAGTTATTTAAAATCAAACCGCGAATCTCGATGAACATCAAAAAGACGTTTGCAACATAAAAAATGTAAACGAAGGTAACGGTCATTTGAACCAGTCAGATCGCATGCCATAACAGCTGATGGTGATATGAGTCACGAACGGGAGGTGATTGGATGTTCAGTGTTCACCTTTACTTTCATAATAACTGCCAATCTGTGCTAACTGCTAGCTGAACTACACGCATAATAACTGTTAATAAAACTGTGTCTTAACTTTTTTATTTTTAGAATGTTTGAAATGTTTGAGAAGGATGTTAGTGAAAGGCACAGAAATGTAGACTTTGTCAGTTCCTACATAAGTCGTGGAATTATTTACACAAAGCGTAGCGAATCATTTTGAAATGCCCGTTCCTCAAGTGCCCATAACATACGATACGAGCACCTATATACAATACCAAGGTGATTTTATGGCATCCGACAACCGACAAATTAGAACCAAACCGTAAAAAATGGTAATTAAACTCATAGATTCTACAGAATCGGCGTCATACGGATAAAGCTAGTATACTTATGGTATATCTGAAGAACTGGTAGTGATCAGCTTATGGCTGGCCCCCATATGTTTCTGCTGGAACATCGATTTCAAGCCCTCTTCATCTATCCGCTTTCCGCGATCTTTACAATGTCGTTGGCCATCAGAAGGTTGTCCTACACTTCGTCTTTCCGGTTCGAGGATTCCATAGCTCGTAGAACCGACAACCACTGGGGCATAAAGATTCCCGAATCCCATGACTTGTAGGTAAATCTTTGTTGAATAAACATAGGCACAATCCCTTTAAATTATGGCAGTCTAGTATTAATAACTGCTATTGTATTTCGACCTTTACAGATGCAGAGTTTGCCGAAAAGTGTCGTCTACAGATGTTTCAGAGGGAGAAAGACAACGTGACACTGCGGAATAATATGGCTCATACAACCCGTGTTTATTAATAAGTAAAATATTATGATATTTAATTTAGTTTTTAAGGTATTTATGATATGGGCCTTGTATTGAATAATAAAGACTGTTTTGCCTGAAATAAATGAAAAAAAATATACTCCCAACATAATTTACTTAAAACAGCCATTGTGTCGTTTGGAGCTAGGAGCTGATTGTATAAATAACTCAATGAGTCAAGACGTGACTATTACGATTAGTAACTCAGAGTGGAACCAACTTATTTAATTTTTCCTTCCAATGTTACCAATGTTGTAAGTGTTAACGTCTGTGTGGGCACAGAATAAATACAATAGAACCTAGGTAACATCGTATCGTGTGGGTTGAGATATTTGCGAAGGTAAGGGTAATCGAATTATTTCAAACAGTAGAGGCACAGGTAGCGGTATGACTTTAGTGTCGCCTCGAATCTCAGACGAAATCTTCTCGAATACAAATACAAATAGTGACAGGGCTAATTTAATTTAACTCGTCAAGAGAGAAATATTATAATGGGGCGGCGTAATCGTTATCTTTCACGCGTGAATGGTAACTATTGTCGACATTGTAGTGAGACGTAACGATAAGCACCGTTATTGAGGTACAAATTTTTATATTGGCATACATTTTATTTGGGGTTACATACAGGTCATACCTACCTATATAAGACTTCTATACCTAGAAGTTAATCACTTAAATTTATTTGTTTACAAGCTGGTGCCCGCGACTTCGTCTGCGCAGGATTAGTCACACAATATCTTTATAAATTGTAGCCTATGCGTTATTCTGATGTATAAGCTATTTATTGTAAAGTTTCATTAAAATCCATTCAGTAGTAGTACGTAAAAACGTGAAAGAGTAACAAACATCCATCCATTCATACTTACAAACTTTCGCGTTTATAATATTAGTAGGATTTAGTTAAATTGTAATTATTACAAGTTCCTTCGTCTGATCAGAACTCCTCAGTTATTCAGCCAGTGCGTACAATCATTCATTACGAAATGCCAACATGTTGGCGCGTGACAAAGAATTTATTATATTATTATATGCTTGCGTACAAGTTATACGAACAAGGGACATCATTTTATAAATATTGATAACTGCGCTTCGGACGTCCCAGTGGATTCATCATTCCACTTTGTTTTTCAACAAACGATGTACCTAACCTAGAGTAATAAAAGTCAGGTGAGAGAGCTCTTAGCTCGCCCTAAGGCCTCCGTCAGAGAGACTTATTTATTAGGTGCTGACTGACCATAAAGCAGGAAGCATACAGGTGAATAGTAGGTATTAATAACGATAATTAATTTCACAAAAACATAAATACTAGTGGTTCGCCCCGAACTAAGATCTCGTGATGCGACCCGACGAACGCACCAAAACTTCGAGCAGGTGGTAGTCAGAGGCAAGTTATAACATTATGTTTGGACTTTTTTCTGACTATCGCCTACTAATTTGGTATGGTAACCAAGTTTCAACTCTATTGGCCTATTTATTGAAGAGTTCCGTTGAACAGACCTTGGCTCCATCATCAGACTTGATCGTTGTCACCATTTTATGAGAACTGAGTACCTCCTTAATTTATTTCAAAAAAGAAATAAAATAAGAAAAAGCAAAGGAACTGAGCTACCAGTAGTAGAAAAACCTAGATGTCAACGAAACTCTTAGAGATCGGAGCTCTAGGATTTTAACTTTTGTGTTGTATCTCAAAACCGAGCGTCCCAGAAAAAAAGTTAAAATTGTTTTAGAATGTCCAAACAAAGCCCTTTCATATGACAAGTAAATTTCTCAAGTACAAGCTATCAACTTATTTAATTTCATGCAGATCGGATCAACGATTCTAAAGATATGGCGTGACAAACATACATACTGTAGGTATACATGTATGTTACATACATAAAATGCCAAATCGCCCAAGTTCATTGTAAGATCTTCGTTCGCTTCGCTCACTCGATCAATTAAACTTACTATCTAACTAAGCAGTGAAAAACATGTTTTATTAGTTTTGTAGTGCATCAAAATTATTATCCAAGAAGGTCATTTCAAAACCTTTAATTAAAAACAAAAACAACTTTAATCACAAAAAACCAATAGGAAAAAAAAATCTGCAAGGACATGGAAGGAAGGTAGACATTCATCAGAATAATGAGATCAAGTTAACGGCAGATCCAACCACGCAGTTATGAGTAATAAATAACCTGTGATGTGATGCGATGAACAATCTCATTACAGTCCCAAAATGTAAATATCTCTGGCATTTTGAGTGGTTCCGAGCATTCAATTCGGGCTTCAGAAGGTCGGGCGGGTCGGCATTTCAATAAAATTAATTCTTCGGGCTTAATGAACATGCTTCTACCGTTTAGGACTCTTGTGGAAAAGTCACAAGCATATTTTGATTACACAACAACGTTATTCATTTCAAGAGACCAGGTGTTGCATAAAAAAATAACATTGATGTAGCTCAAGATTTTCATCATCAGCTTGAAGGATGACAAAGGCCTCCCCTGTTTTCGCAGGAAGAACGATTTTGAGCCTTCTCCATACACCAAGCTAAAGATCATACCTACTTTAGTTATAAACATTAATTTATGTTCAAAGAAATATTACATTGAATAAGTATTTTCAAAATGTAAAAATACACATGAAATAGTTGAGCTATCTGCAGACCGTTCCGAACGATCTGATCCTTGTAATGTACTGAATAAAGATCGTTTTGATTTTGGGCCGGCTACCTTTATTTATTTATGTCCAAAAAATAATAGAGAAGCAAGTTCTAGAATTCGGTAGTCTAGAGGTTAGAGTAATTGAACGGAAATATTGTTTAAATTACTATTTTTATCTCTATATTACTATTAGAAGCGTATCTATTCTTTAGTTTTTACCGTTCCGAACGATCTGATCCTTGTAGTGTACTGAAGTAAGATCGTTTTGATTTTGATTTTGGGCAGGCTACCTTTATTTATTTCAACTCTAAATCTCATTCATACTCAATATCACAACACAATTTATAATATAGGTAAATCAAAGTACCTAGGTAGGTACTTACCTAAGTCTAAGATCCAGATATCTACTTGATATCTAACTCATATAAGTAGTCAGTGGAGTGGGGCCCTGGTGTCCTGTAGCACAGGTTTCATTAACCTATTTCAGGCACCAGTCTCTCGCAAAACAAGTTAACTTAAGATACCTACAATTTGTTAAAACGATAACGATCATAAAGCATTTTTTTTTCTTTTTCGTTATACCTACCTAATTGATTGTATTGCCTATTACCTGTATATTGTTTGTTAGTATTAGGTTTGACTTGTTTTATGAGAGAAAATAAATGATATTTATTATTATTATTATTATTTATGTCCAAAAAATAATAGAGAAGCAATTTCTAGAATTCGGTAGTCTAGAGGTTAAAGTAATTGAATGGTACTATTAGAAGCGTATCTATTCTTTAGTTTTTACATTTATAGGTATTATATAAATCACGTCTCAGTTGTTCGCCACATAATAACAATTTTTGTAAACCTTTATATAGGTCTCCCGCGATACAGGCTAAGTCCTAGTGCAGGGTCCATGCATATTTTGATTCTTGTTAAAATGAAGTCTCGAATAAATAATTTTGTATTTTTATTACAATGCACGCTCCCGATTGAACTACTCTGAGAACAAAGGTCTTCCCAGAAACTTGACTAAAACCTCTGATAAATATTAATAGTTCCTGAAACATGTGTATTTTTACTAGAAAATCTCGGTTTAAAATGGAACTTTCACACACACATGTATGCAGAGCCGTAGTTTTATCATGAATTCGGTGAAATATGAGATTCTTAGAATCTTCCGGTTTGGCAAACTTTTTATATATTTTGCATTTGAAGACATGAGGAAGAAGATTGCGGGAAGTTGAGAGTATGGAAAGTGTGTTTAACAGTGGACTTCTCGGGTTGATGATGACTATTAAGGCGATGACAATAGCTAATGTACCTCTCGCTCGCACTTTCGACATATTGAAAGATATAAAATCTCTAAACTCATTTTTGAAAAACGCAATCACATTGCACACAGTTTAGTAAAAATTTCATTTGATCGATACAAGTTTTCCTCTGTGTGTACATAACTTGGTTAATTGCGATTTTTAAAAAATGAGTTTACTGATTTTGTTTCTTTAAATAATGTCGAAACTTTTGTCTTCGCCTTAATAGCCAAGGATTTAGGATTAGAAGTATTGGAAATATCATTACAGCTTCAGAAAATTTAATGGTCCCCTGGGATGCCTCCTGTCTCATTTTTGTCACAATGTGTTTTATTATCTCCCTGTCTTTATAGGTACTTATCAGGTAGGTAAGTAAAGTACTCACTGTGGGATTTTATTACCTACACCACACAGCTCTATCGATTCTGTAACAGAAACGTGTTCAAGTTACAAAATGTTTGGAAGTTGGAAGAAGGTAGGAGCCCTCACAGCTTATATTATAGTAAGTGATAAAGTAATCCATGTGCGAAATTTTGCCTCTATACACACACACGTATTTTTGGTTTCATACCTTAATATAATTTATTTTTATTTATTTATAAATAGGAATGCCAACAGCAATATGTATGGTTACAGTTTTAGGCACATTGTGAGTGTCTGATACATACGCCAATAATAGGCCTACTTAACATTTTCTTTAGTATTTTTTGGCGAAGCCTGGCACAGGACCGAAGAGAGTTGCGCTTTAAAGAGGACCCAGCAGTGAGTGAATACAGGCTGAATAGATAGATAGATTTGACTTCATGTATATAAACTATCTAAAATATAACTAGAGAGGGCTAAGAAAAGGACAAATCCTTAAGAAAGTCAGAAGCAGTTAAATAAAAAAGTACGATCTGAAAGTCTCCAACAGTCTCGAATGAATAAGAATATTCTTCAACACAAAGGTATTTCTTAGTGTAAGTACCCAGACCCTTTGTGTTGTAAAGTTGAAGGTAGCCAAGGCAGGTGTGCGAACAGCTGGCCTGCCACATGTTTAACGGTCGCCCCTTGGCACGTGCTATCGAACCCTGGAGACTTTTTTATAGCTCTTGCAAGTTACAATAAAGATGCAGCTTTTAAAAGCTTTGTGTGAACAGTTTATGGAGCTAAAAACTGCAGGTAGATACAAAAATCTATGCAGGTAAGCACCAATTTGAGTCGCAAATCACATTTCTTTATCATTGTTCTATCTGATTGACGGTGTCTTATCAATTAGAGCACATTTTTTTTATACTACTTTCTAATGGAACATGCAGATGTTTGCCACAAAGCATTGCCTCTTATGTAACACACGATAAGAATGTGCCCTACTTTGCACTGCCCTGCGTCCATCAACTTTAGGCAAACAGATGTTAAGCCTCATGTGCCTGTAATTTCACCGGTACCTACATTCTTCTAACCGAAACACAGCATTACAGCAACGCTGCTTGGCGGCTGAAAAAGGGAATGGTGGTAGTACTTCCCCGGATGAACACTTCACAAAGAGCTCTACTAGGTACTCTTAAATTTTTTGCAAGGTTGGAGAAGCATCCCAAGTAAAGCTGATGCATGGCCATTACCTTTTAATCGCGCTTTTTCTATTTTATCGTATTCGCTACAAACCCTTTGCGTCTGCACTACACGTTGTTATAGGTTTCTTATCCACCTTGATTCTTTGTTTTTTTTAACGATTACATACTTAGGAAATCATGTTTGATTGAAATAATTCCTACTACGGCTCTACATTCTTGATAAAGTAAGGTTTTGATTCATATTTCTTGTAGTATGTGATGTGATATTTGTGAGAGCATGATCCAAAACGAAGAGTTTGAGAATGATAACCAATCAAATTCTAATATCGAGCTATGTCGTCTCAAGCTACTCTAAAAGTCCCTCTCTGCTTCACACCTGTAATTTGATAAGGCTTTCTATTGTCGACAAGGTCGTGTCCTTAGAAACTCCTGTATGTCGCCTCGTGACGACTCTATCGATTTACTTTCTACCTCCAAATGGCCCTGGGGTGTGCCTTATGGTTAGAGTTACAAGGTTCATAATGCCATGCAAAAACTTTGTCATCACCTTTAATTAAATTCCCTTCAGTAACGAAGACAAAACGGCTTCCAGGCACGCAAGGCCTGATTGAGTTTTTCTGAAATGTGAAAGACTTTCTTAATTATGGGGGCAGATTTGATTCAAAGTGACATTCTGGAAGTCAAAGAGTAGGGCAATGAAGGCAACAGCTTCTTCAAGCGGAAAGTCTGTAGCACTTAACGTTAATTAAATTTGAGGTTAGGTTAGCTTACTAGGTAACTGTAGGAAGGACGTATTTATAAAACCAATGTTGCTACAATATGTATTAATCTATGAAGGTAAACACGTGGCAATTTATATCCTTTTATGGCCTGCATGCGTGATTCATGCAATCACTAGGTGACATTTCAAGCAAATTGTAAATTTCTGTAGTAGGTAGGTACAGGTATTCTTAAAGCGACGGATTTTTTATTGCAACACCGCAGACATATAGCAAAAGACGAATAAATAAGTTGAATGGCGTCTAGAAATATAATTGGTATCCTGGTAACTATTTGCCGACTATTGTATTAGGCACTATGCTATTTCTAAGGAACTTTTGAGACACCGAAGAAAGCCTAAAACTTGAAGCAATCTAACAGCAACTGGGAGCAGCTGTTTGGACCATAGTATAGACCAGGGCTTCAAAAATAGCATAACTACTGACAAAATCACACTATGATGTGCAAAAATTGTGTTTTTCTGATAACTAGGCTAGAACTAGGTAGGTATAGATAATTTTTGACAAGGGTCGGGAGGAAAGTGGCAAAAAAAAAAATCTCAAGGCGTCACAGTATAAATAAGTATGGGAAGCCCTGTACCCCAAGTATGAGTTTTGCTTACGATATTTCGTTTTTCGTTTTATCCCGGAATTAACACGGAACAAAAACGTAAAACGAAAAATTAAATATCGTAAGCAAAACTCATACTTGGGGTACTGGTATAGAATAAGCAAACAATATGAATCAAGTATTTTTAACAAAGCTTTTATCGAATACAGAATGCAGAAGCCCTACTACTATACGCTCTACCATTGAAAATAAGTTTGTTGGAGCAATGAGAGTAAGGACAGCTTTCATCAGCCGCCCATCGTGAAGCAACGAAAGTGGAGCTTTTAGGTCTCAAACCACTTTGTTCGGCAACTGTGTGTTGATGCCGGACTTGGTAGCTTGGTAAAAACAGATGCTGATTCTGTAGTTAGTTTAAGGTAATCTGTGAAGACACTAAACAGCTGGTTTAGTCGCAGTCTGCATATAAGAGCTGGGGCAAACCGACTACGCCGCGGCAGAGGATTTTAAATTCAATTGTAATTTGATTTTAAATTGTAAAGTGAATTCAATTCAATTCAATTCCTATCTTATTTGCATGCTCAGTTAGAGTATCGGATCATCGACCAGATTTTCCCTAGTATTGACATACCTATATCGTGGGGAGATCCAAGTTTCTTAGCTCGTAAATCAGTATTGAGTAGAATACATATAAAGAATACCCCAACACTAGAAGCTACTACACCGCATGTGCTCTACGAGGAAGCACATGCGGTGTAGTATATTCCTCGTAGAGCACCCATCCATATGTTGATGATTGCTCTACAAGAAACAAGATCGGTGCTCAAAAATCGGTGCTCTAGGAGGAAGGCCTCGATTTGAATAAGAGGGATCCGCTGTGGAAAAATGTTCTTCGAATTGCAACCACAGGCCATGGAAGCTTGAATGGAATCGTTGAGTGGCTTAAAATTGTTCTTCCTACATTTCTAGGAAGGGGAGGTCTATATCCAGGAGCGGACTGGTGGTTGAAATTGCCGACCACCAGTATGCGTTGGCCCTCACGATGTGCGATCATGAACGATTAACGTTGATTAGCGGAGCCATTGATGCGTTCACTCTTGAGCAACTTGTGTCGAGAGTGGCACATGGTATGATTTTATTTATTAGTGAACAAACCTATTGCACACGCTGCTTTCCGCGTCGGTTTTAATATTATTAATATAATTCAGGCAACGAATGCTAAGTAAATACAAAAACAGAGTAAGTAATGTTAAAATAATAGGTAGGTACCTTACCTACCTAACTATTGTTTGGTGGTAATTGAGAAGACCTTTATTTACCTAGACAATAAAGGTATTAAATGGGCCTTTTTTACTTATATACGGATTCCACTTTGAAGTAGGTAGGTACCTACCTAGGTAATTAAGTAGGTGAGTAGGTAGGTACCTATCTTTCTATCTGGGCAATGCCCTCAATCTGGGTTTGAATTCAATAGGCTGGTAGGTATGTAGGTACTTAAACTTACCTGCCTATGTTTTACGGAAAACCTATTAAATTACTGAGGGATGACTGAGGTTTGAGGAAAACGTGAACATTATAAAACCTACCTAAAGGATACCTACCTCATGAGTCACTGGGCGTAGGTAGCAAATCAAGGTAAATTAAAGTTTGATGTTCCAAAACATACCTACCTAGTAGGTAACTGTAGTAACTTAGTTTATGTACCTAGGTATTTATATTATTTAACTTAGTAAAATTTTACTCAATAAATTAATATTTTAGGCAAATAGGTATCGCACCTAACTACCTAGTAGGTACCTAGTTCAGTTAATAAAGGCATTTCCTCGGTTACGACTCTGTCAACAAAGTAGGTATGTACTGAACTACCTACTAAATTTGACATCTAAAAATGTGTGCCTGTAATGCGCATCGCGCTTTAGTGTATTTGTTTATTTTTATATTAAAAATATTACTTACAGCTACTGGAGACATGGCACTCGTTCAAGACGCACTGGTAGATGATCCAGGACTCCAACTCCATCATAGCAGAAGCCGTCATTTTCACAAAATAAATAAAAATCACACAAGTGTTTTAAATCTTTTACTCGCTTCGTGCTAAATAATTTCACAAAAACCTTTCACTACGTTTCTATAAATTATTTAGGAACACTGGTAGCCATCGATTTTCAGTCATGCACCGGTAGATTCAATAGTAAAATAATAAAACGCGCAAATTCTTAGAACGAATATTTGTTTCGATGAGCCTCGGCCACGGAGTTCGTTCGAGTTGAATGATTTGATTGGGTGTAATTTTCGAGTGAGTAGTATCGGCCCGCCCGATAGGAAGCCGGAAATCTAGGGTAGTGCTGCCACATAAAACATTTTTATTTCCCGAAATAAATACAAAACTGCATATTTTATCAACTCTTTTCAGAGTTTTTATTATCAGTATTTGAAAGTTGTTTATCCAAATTTTAAAATACTACAATCTAGAAACAGTATGCTTGAAATCCATATAACTTATTATTATTATAGAATGCTCTCGTAGAAATCATTTACAGCTCGAGCACTATAAACATATATTTTGAGTCAATTTGAGGTATTTTGAAATTAACTGGGTGGCTATGTTTGTTTTAACTTTTTTATTATTTAAACACGCAGATGGTTCTAAATGTACCCTAATAATTTACCTACTTCGGGTTGTTGGTAGTTGCCAGTTTTGTGGGAATTCGCTTTTTGATAGTAACATTATTTCCATAGACAAAACAAGACAGAATACACAATTACTAGTGTTGGGTGGCTAATACTAAGGAATAAAACCAACAACCTAACAACTCGGATCTAATGATTTAGATATTGTTTGTGTTTATTTTTAACAGTTTTTTTTTATTCTCTCAGTCTTGTGTGTGTGCAACACGAACCATAAAATATTTAGATATTAATATAAAATAAAAATATATTAAAGAAACAAACTTTAACCCACCTTTTGTAGTACCTACTGGAAATCTTCCAATCAAGTAATTACATAGGGAAAAATTTACAAAACAGTAATTTACTAAATTGGCACCCACTAGATGAAAATATTGTTATTGATAGAAATAATATAATTCATTTATTTATTTATTCAGACAACAATATGGTCCACGGTGTTATTTAGGAATAATTTATCTGGAATAATTTAAGTTTCCAATCTTGAAACGAAAATACCTAATTTTCAAACTGTGCCGCCGGCCAGTTACACCCTGCAATGCTTAAAATATTTTTTTTTAAATTGAAACCAATAAAGTACGGCTTGCACAAACAATCGATCATGCGTTAGTATTGAGGTCGGTAGCTAGTAAGAGTTGATGAGTCGATGAGCATCACTAGTTCTGTCAAGTCAAGTGTCAATGTCAACACAGATTTGTAGCTAGCTTCAATCACTTGTTTGACGTAAGCTCATTCGCGAAGTGTTCGCGTTGCTTCGCTTGTCAAGTCAAATTTTCACGAGTGCTTCGCTTGGTAGAAAGTGTTTTGTATTTGTAAATATAAATAATGCAGAATTAACGAGAATAACGCTCCTGATTTTCATAAAAGTTTCAATTTCGTTCTATTTTTATTGTGCAAGTGTTTTTTTAATCAACAGTTCTTCCAAACGTTCTCTTTTGCCCTGTATGGTAAGTATTTACATGCTGTATTTACACCTGTCCTTTTTAGTTTTCAAACATGCAAATGCCCCGTGTTATATATTTTGGTGCGTGTGACTCGTGACGCTGTGGTAATGTTTTGTGTTTTGGTTGGATGCTGCTTTTTGTACCTACCATGTTGGTTTGCTGTGCTGCGCTATTTCGTTTAACCTTGGGCGAGCATCGGGAGTGTCATCGTTTGGCCTTACGCCCCAGCTGTCTTTAAAAGGTAACTTGGATCCTCTTTGTTGTGCTCCAAAACTGAATGTATGTAGGTGGAAGAGACAGTTATGTTGCAAAATCCACTATGTATAGGCACAGGTGGGTACATGATGTTCTAGATTAATCTGCTTGTTATTCAATACATTAGGAAGTATCACTTGTGGTTTTAATTATTCCAGCAATTTATTTCACCTCATTTTACTATTATTATGCTATCCATCTCAATATATTGGACTTTTAGGCCTCCCATCCTGACTCTTATAGCGCATTTACATTTAAACAATCATTTATTCACATGGACGGAAATGTTACCGTCCCATTCTTGCATTGCCCAAGTCCCTGCGCCTGTCTCTGCATGTCTCTGTACATTTCCACGGACATTAGCTGAGTGTAAACGGGGTATAAGACTTATAGATGTTAGGCAAAGAATTGTAAAATGTTTATGGTCTCAATTAAATTGATTTCCTTGATATTAGCCATCAGCAATTTGATCACAATCTGACCAAGTATTTGATAATTCGATGAGAAAGATACTAGCAGGTACGTCACAACATAGTAGATACATTTTTAACCGATATCACTTATACTTATCAGCCGATTGTATCAAGTGACACATCATGTTTGCATTACTTGTATGATAAATAATTTAAAAAAAAATAGGTAGGTATCCCATACATTAGGATTGATAAGATAAGTAGTACCTACTTTGTCTCTATTTACCAGGTATGATTAATAAAAATAATAACAGTAACAAATTTATATGTAATAAATTGAAAGAAAATAATAAAGGTGAGCAATATTATTGCATTACCCACCTTGTGTACAAACAGATTGTTATGGTTTTGCAGACAACTAGGTATTTAAACAATTCTACTATCTAAGTACATAGAATAAACAACAGTCACACGCATAGTCCCCTCACCCTGCAAATGGCTTTGTGTTGTGTGTAAGCACCACAACACCTAGATCTAAATATTTACTTATCTTTTTTCTTCTCAAGGATTGCCTCTCAGTGGATTAGTCCATCACTGTACCACAGTATTCTTGAAATGACATTTTAGATGATAGAAAATGTGACCGCAGATGATGATGAGCCCCATAACAATTATCTATAATGTAGTTATCACGGTAGTTGGTGGATGAAGAGGGCTCATACTCGTTTTTCCTAGAAATGCCTAGGTAATGTCTAACAGTGGATTTCTTCAGGTTTATGATTATGATAACAATTGCATTGCAGGCCACATAAGCTGGAATGGCATTTATGATTATGATAACAATTGCATTGCAGGCCACATCAGCTGGAATGGCATAAAAATTAAACATGACTTCCATCATCATCATCAGGCCTCTCCAAATGGGGGAAGTACACTATTTTTAGAAAAACGATATTCCATTGGTTTCAGTCAAAATGGATAGAGGACCGTCAAGAGCTTCGCTGGGTTCCAAGTCGTCTTACGAGAATCTTTTTACCTCCCATGCTTACCCATTTGCCATTTCAACGAAATCTGGAAGGAAAGACAGTAGTCTTTCCTAACTCATGTGAAACTAGTTTAAAATTACTTTACTCATGTGCAAGCTACAAGACACCTTATTAAAGCGAATGCCAGTAAAAAATAAGTTCAATGTAACAATTACTATCGAAGTAGGTACCTACATGTTAGCGGGTGTTAGCGGCCAATACAATAACTTTCACTCGCGCGACTAACATGATCGTGATTTAGTATTAGTAGACATTGCCGTGAAGGTATTGTTCAAATCAAATCGGTCTTTATTAATTAGAATCACAAGGCTCATTTTAAATACAGCCCTATGTTCGTGCTTGTATCATACTTGTAAACCCCGTATTTGTAATCAGACGCTTAGAACGTACGTGTATTGAGTTGATAAACTAAAGAAGTCATTCAAACATCTAGTAAAGGCTGATAGAAGACATGTGGCGTCTGGGCAAGAGGTGTTCGATTCGGAGTCGAATATCTAGTTAGAGGAAAGAATTAAATGCCCTATGTTCCATGGCAGGAATGGCAAACCAATGGCACGTGGCACAATATTTTTGGCACGCCACGGATCAAACGGCTTGCATTAATGGATATCTAAGACGCGAGTAAGAGATGGTACTCGTATCAAGAGATCGGCAGCAGCATTTTTGAATACAAACACTGACACTACGCCTGCCAAGCGTGGTGGTACGGCTAACCCTTTAAATATGCTGGAGACTTATGTACAGTACATTAGTAGACTTATTTGAAGACTCCTTTTGAAGTTCGTGGTTTCCTTCCTGATATATTTAGAAAGTTCGCTCGGGTGAAGCTTTATAAATCTTGAGTAGATTTTGATATTGTCTAAAGTTAAAATATTTAGGTTCCTTGCTCATTTACGTGACCGCGTAATAGACACGTTCCTATAACATCAATTTCGTTTGAAAAACAAGTACACCCGATCTCATTGTTATCGTCGTCATAGATACTGTGCAAAATAAGAAATATTTTATATAAAAATCCTTTGTTGAACGTCTCAGCTCTAACGATTATATAAAATCGATACTCGGCTGGTTGTTTTCGCTAAGTGAAATCGAGACTGCTACAGCATTGTCGTTTTCAAGTAAAAACCTTAACTTAACTTCTTTATAAAAGCTCTTATAGCTCAATACTATCATAGGACTGTATGATTTACTTAAACAACGGATGAAAGTGGTACTAACTAAGAAACGTTCTTAAAATATAGTCCAACTGCAAACGCGCCTAGAAATGACTACCTCTGACACCCCTTAGACACTGTCAAAGAATTAAGAAGAAAATAAAGTAGTGCATACCTACCAATATCATCTCAGGGAGGATAAGTAATTTACCTGGGAAATGCTCCTCAAATTACTGCAAAAAATGCGCACCTACTCGTTATAAAAGGTGTTCCAATAATTGGATTTAAAACTACGGGGGGCTAAAGTACCCATCAATATGAATAACTTTTTCTAAGGAACCAACTATGTAAACGCGAAAAAAAACAGCTGTTTCATACAAAAGTTCAATACCTACCTGGCTAAAATGTATGAAACAGCAGTTTTTTTTCGCGTGGTAGAATGGTAACAGTGAGGACTTTGCTGACTGAAGAAACCAGTTATTAGGAGGGAATTTCATAACCTTCATTTTGTACAAATTTTTGAATTGTTATTGTTCATAAAGAACAGGGGTTAATCACTTGGCCGCATGAAAACTAAGGTCATTCATTAACTGGCGAGCTAAAAATTTCATTAACCTATGACCTCTGGCAGAACAGAACATATGCGTAACACGCAATAGCTTAAATAGCCTTCTAGGCACGACTGGAGTGCACCAAAACATTCCAATGTTTCGTGATTTTTTACACTGTCGAATCAAATACCGATTTTTTGGGTAAACGCTGGTACATCGACGGTTAATTGTTTTAGAAATTACTTTATTAAATCTCGGCTTAGGCTGTTTAAACTTATGTTCATTATTTTTCATTTAGAAGGTACAAAAATATATACCTATTCTGTATAAAATAGGATACGAAATAGAACCTTGAGTCAGCCCGTCAAACTATGCAGTTTTTTCAACCGAAACTTATTTTTCAAGTTTTTTATTTTCGTGTAGGTAACTATACTTACTAACAAACTTAATTAACCTAATTCATTGATAAGGAATAAATTAATAGTTTATATCAGTAGGAAACTCATAAGAATGCCGTCTTCGTTTCAATAATTGACTGGCTAGAAATCACGTTTTCCGTTTTTCTCGGATGCATTGGACTTAGATTTCACCGCAGACGTGTAGGAAGGCAGTAGTGCGCCCAAGGCCTTGTAAGGAGTCTTATACGTATTTGTACATCGGTACTCCTACATATTGTTTTGAATTAACAATTTTATGCGAAGATCAAGACTTGTCCCATAAATGGTTTCAAGTGGACTAGACTAGAACGCATCAGTCCTACGCCCATACTAATATCTTAATTAGTCATCCGATATGAACACTCCTGTGGAAGCGTATCTTTGCGATCTAAAGTATTCTACTTTCCAATATCACTAGTCTTGAATAGAATTAAGTTGGCTGCTTTGGCGCGGTGCTGGACCGAACTCCTTATTGTGTAGTCCAACCCTGCAGACGACGTCACTTAACGTATGGCGAACGTCATCACATATACCTACACTACACGAAATACCGTCTGACCCCGACCAAACTACGTCAAGTTAGAAACCTCTGAGTAAAAACAATACTTAAAGAAAATTAGGCTCACGACTGTAACCCCAGACACGGTAGAACTCGAAAACCTCGGAGACTGATAATAAAGATGAATCTATGTTCCAAGACTATTTATATGTTATTGTTATGATTAGATATATCATAATCTAAATGCAATATAATCGTCCGTTTCTGGAAGTGATAGCTTGCTCTATTTTCTTTCCATACTAATAGAAATAAACTAAATTACGATGAATATTGAATATACAATTCACAAATAACGCTAATTGTTGGTAATAGACGAAAGATAACATTAATAAAAATATCACGACATATGATAAAGTGAAACAGACCGAAAATGTAACCTTCAATGTTGCTAATCTTGTAATCTTTACTTTTACTACACAAGTTACGAGTATATAAGTACTATGTAATTGAATTTTATGTGATAACATTCATTTCTCTGTCTGAATTAGTATTTTGAAATTTATTTCGCTATGTTATTGAGTAGCACTAACGGCCGCATCGTAGCTTGCTTACTTGAGTCGCAACATACGTTGCGTTTATGTTTTGGTAGATGGCCGCTAATTTAACTTACGCTATGCTTTGCATGAGACTATTTCAAACTAGAGTCTATCGAAAGAGGCTTTATTAAAATTGGTTGACCATAACAGAGGCCATAGTGGTAGCTTTTGTACTCCAATTTCAAGGTTGGACATTCGAAAGTCTGCTTGAAAAAGCGTCCTCGTATTATTTCAATCGGAAAGGTAAATAAACATCGAATTTATTCCAAAAAAATTGTCTTGAAGCCGACCAAATTCGTACTTAATATACTTCTTTACAAAGTTTCTTCAGAACTTTGCTTAAATAACGAAGGTCTAGTTCGCAAACCGCTTTAACGAGGAAACGTGATTTGCTTCCGTGTTTTAAAAGTTGTTATTTACAAACACTGAGTAAATAATGAGTCACGCACAGGCTAGAGACAGTCTGGCACTATACTATCGATTGTATCTCATCAATGTGGTATTGGAGTTTGCGACAGAACTATGCGCGTTGGATTAATAAGCGTATAGATTTAAAATCATTAATATCCACTACTGAACCTAGATTTGTAAAGATCTTGTACGACCTGCGCCCAAGCAACGGCTTCCAGCAACCTTCAGGGTTTCCATCTAGTGGGAATCCTATCTCCGGTAGAGAATCTTTTGCGTCAGTGGCCGTTGCTTTTCCGATTCACATGCGATAATATTGCGTGCGTATGCCCGCAACTATTCTGTCATGTTGATGTAATCATGCTAAATTAAAAGTTTTGGAGTTCTAGTTCACGCTAAACGCAATTCTAAAGACATGAGAGAGGATGGAATAAAATGATAACCACTAACACAATGTTACAATATTGTTTAGTTAACCAACACTTCATCTGAGATTGTAATACTCGTACATACTGCAGCAAAAACGTAGATCAAAATATAAAAGTGTGACTCATTACGTATGTAAGCAAATCATATTTTTAGGATGGTGGAAATCTCGTATTTGATCTAAATAAACTAGAGCAAAACACTCGTCTTAGGTTTACGTTGATGCAGACATCAAGATAACAATTTTACTGTCATTTGTGTTGTTTACGTCCTGAAGGTATTGTTAACAAATATTCCTTGCACATTCACATCGACTTTTACTTACAATTTCTTCTCTCGTTCTTAATAAGTTCTCGACTATTTTTGTAATTAAAATTTCTTTTCAAATAAAAGGTTTCGAATGATATCGTATTTCGTAAAAAAACAGGATATCTCGTAACGTAGACTATGCTTTGTACCGAAGTTCTTTGTGGAACCTGCACACTATATTTAGACAGAGGAGCAGGTGGAAGTTCCTCTCCGGTCTTCATTTGTAAAAACGAATAAAACGGTTTACATCCTGCAGTTGTTTGTTTGGCTAAAAATATATTTATGTTCCAAACATCTGCAGATAAGAAACCCTTTGAGAATAGTAATGACTGCATGCCATCATAATGTGACAACTACCGGGACTAATTAGATTATGTCTCTGCGTATTTTGTGACCAAACACTTAGTTTTACTATGGTAAATAGAGTCAGTACCATCCGTGTCTTGTGTTAATTATTTATACAATCACGTTTGTATTCTATTCAACTATATTGTTCGATTGGTGATTGAGACGATTTAACATTCATCACCTTGGTCCAATTGATTAGGTATTCTAATTAGCTCACATAATACAAAATGCGCGTCATTTTCTTAAATATACTACGCCAAAATATCAAGATCTCTATAATTCACGCATCCTCATACAGCTTTAAAATTCTTTAAAATGGACCTTTGGCTTCAATCTATTTTAAATCTTGTGTGGGAGTGGTGACGGTTCATTATTCTTGACTCAATTCTGGTTCCGATTCGTCACTTGGTCTCTGGTGTGTTTCTTGTCAACAATGTTCTTGTCCTTGGTAATTAACTTGAGTGTACATAGGTATGTTGGTTTTGGCGTAGTTGGCAGTCGTTATACGTTTTCAAAAGAGGGATGTGTTAACCTTTGTCGCCCCTTTATGTAGGTGGAAACATGTAGCTAATAAGTCAATTCTTTTGTTCCAGGGTAGTTGAGTCGTTATGGTAATGGAAGCCGACCCTATTTCCGGAAAGCGAGCCGACGGTAAATAAAAGCCTTTTCAAATTTTTGTGTCCATGATGGTCATAGCCATCGGTTCTTTTGAACGAATCCGATTAATGACGATTTTGATCGAGTCATTGTGTTGATTACTATAGCAATCAACATGTCCAAAATCTGTAGCTTTATTCACAGCTGCCTGAATGCTTTTTTTTTGTTATTGCTAGATTAGCCACATACTGGTCATACAATTTATGATCACTCTCTTATATTTCATTATGATACATTTTTGCTATGAAATTCAAGTAATATTTATCTATAATCTAAATAATTACTGAATTTTTCATTGATATGCGACCTTGAGGTGCTACCTGCTTCATAATCTACTAGCGGCCTGTCCCAGCTTCGCATGGGTGGTCATAAATTTTTTGAACATTTTAGGATAAACTTAGACCGTGGGTTCAAGCCTCGCGACTACTTATTTCATACATTTGCACGCCAGAGAGTGAAATCGCACCCCGAGCGCGACCCGTGGACCCGTTAACGTTTTTAATTTCGTCATATCTTTTGAATGGAATGTCCGATTTGAAAAATTTAAGAAGTAATCTATAGGTATTGAAACCGTCTTAATTATGAAAAGATTTATTTCGATAAGGATTAATACAAAGGTACAAATAAAGACCCTTTTCTAGCGGCGGCATTTCAATTAATTTTTTATAATAAAAGAACACTTATTGTGACATAACTATAATAGTTAGACATATGCTGTCGCGACATTTTTTGTAGATGATGACGTGTTCTACAAAACCGTAGTACATTATTTTGTTCTATCATCAATAGTTTTCGCAGCGCACGCGATGTAAGGTTTTTGGTTTCCACCTTGGGTTACATTATTGGAGTTTTAGTAAGGACCCCTGATTTTTTTGAAAATATAATATAGCCTATGTTACTCAGGGATAGTGTAGCATTCTAATGGTGAAAGAATTTTTGAAATCGGACCAGTAGTTTTTGAGCCTATTCGTTACATACAAAAATACAAAAATACAAAAATACAAAGATTTCCTCTTTATAATATTAGTGTAGATTTCCTCTTTATAATATTAGTGTAGATTTAGAGCTAAACATAAACAACGCCAATTCGTAAGGTCATAACCAAATTAATTAAACTGGACCACTATTATTTTACGTATGATACATCAGACATACAGATATTTTTAGATTTAACTGAACATTATACCTTCTGAAAGATTGCTCTGAAAATTAATAAGGTAATTAAAACAATTAATAAATCTCCGAGAAACGTAAGTACTGAATACATTATTATGATAAGTAAGTGTAATTTTCCTACAATAGGCGGTCTTATTCCTGAGCGCGATTTTTTCCTGAAAACTCTTGAATTATACTAATACTAATCACACATCAACATTCTTGATGATGAACAAATAACCAAGCGGAAAACCGCAAATCAATCACGCTGGTCAGCGGACTTGAGTGATATAAATACCTACTCGTAAATATGATATAACGATAAAATCCCAATGATTGATAGTTTACCTACATTATCCTAAAGTTATAATATTATCAGAACAATAACTAAAGTAATAATATCCCAATTTCGCCCACAGAAAGTCGTTGCCCCAAATCCTACATGTGATGCCGTCCGACTAAAAATATTACGTGCATGTTAATTTCAACGCTTGGCCTAAGTTACATGATTTCGTCACTATTAATTTTCGGATCGTACACTTCCAATATTTTTGTGTTGTTCATATTTTAGACGGTCTAAGAGTGTATTCGTTTACATATATAAATACCCAGCTAGACAATAACATCATTGCATATTCTGGTTTTCGCATATTTTTGTCGTTTAGTCTGTCTACAGAGGTTTCATCGTTAGTGAAATACATACTACCGAAGTATAATACAACCAGGCAGTCGGCAGGTACGAACCTGCCGACTATATTTTGCCCTAATTTTATATTTCCTTTATCTAAGGGTTACTTTTAATATATCAGCGTAACGCTGTACGTCAGGTTAAAAAAAATCCGTCTCAGTAGAGACTTTAGACTTGTCAAAGACAAAGACGGAAATATTTAACTTTGACGTTACTCTTTGATGGAGAACTGCCTATGGCCAACACTGGATTTGAAGAGCCGAGGATAGGGCTCAACAACGCCTCTTGGGAGAGACCTACGTCCAGCAGTCGACTTAGTTTTGACCTGAATTTGTCCTCATGACAGCAAAACATACCGTAAAGGTCAAGCTAATTGAAAACATACAAATGCATTCGGTTTTCCTATTTCGTTTTCGTAATTCTCATTTGATTTGGGAACTACCTGTCCTAAAAACCTCACAATAACTTTACCTCTATTATTACATCAATAACCATCATGATGTGTATACATTGATTCATTGGTGACTGCGGTGACCCATTTCGAAAATGTGACACGGAGCGTTTACCATTTCAGTCCGCGCCACAAAAAGTACTGATATGTCACGGTAACTGAACACTGCCTTGTTCTTTGTCAGCGTATACTGCCAATATGGTCTAGTATTTAAAGTTTTGCAGAGTGTATATACTTTAATATTCGGACAAGGCAAGACTAGTTAATGACATAACTGTGTTAGATGCTACTCGATTTGATTCGCCATCCCGACCTTCACAACTCTGAAAGCCGATTTTACCAGCTTTATTCTCTATCCAATAGTCTCTATCCAGTAGTGTGTCTGGATTTAGAAATTTTAGTCTTGTGACTAAATCCTGGCTTCCCATGAGATGGTCATATCAGATTTATATTTTCTTTATGTATAAAACATTTGCTGTTCCTATGCTTCGGCGATCGATGTGCCCTTGTTTGGTGGAACATCTATGGATATCAAAGTCAAAATCAAAACGGTCTTTATTCAGTACAATCAAAAGGATCACTTTGAAACGTCTTATATACTAGGTGAATCTATCGCCAGTTCCTGGCGACCAAAGTATAAATATTATACTTCGATATCCACAGACTCGATTCGCACTACACTGGTGTTTCATTATTATATTATGTCGTAACAAGGATCATACAAAAGACCGGTAGGAACCAAGCCGTACGATTAGAATGAGAGAATGAGATGGAACGGAACCATAGATTCACCTAGGTTTATGAGGTTTCCAAGGGATCCTTGTGATATAATTCAATGAATACTTTTTGACTTTGACTAAAAACTTTGACTATTGACTGAGCCACGGCTGAATTTTATCATACATATAATGACCATTTTTACAACAGTATATGACTTGGCAGCGGCCTCTCGAGTATCGGGAGACAAGTCGCCTGGATAGTACCAAACTGTTCTTTGATGTTTTATCTGTGATCAATGCCCGCTTTTAACTGCTTTACTTCACTTTTTATCAAAGAGATTATTTGAGATATTCCCTTTTAATCCCACTCAAAGAACTTCTGTTGGTTGGTCTTTAGTCACAGGATAGAAATAAGTACCTAACTTTTCCTTAGTCGAATTTTATTTTTAATATTCTTATTCTTGATAGCTTATAGCACTTTTTACAGGAATTATTAGAAGTGTATTGAAATTCATCCATCCATCTTCTGGTCAGTTCAGAGAACCCTCTCAAAGTTATAGAAGAGCTCACTAACTAAGGACTGACTGCATTCAACAAAACTGAAATTTATACCCCGTTTACACTCAGCTCATGTCCGTGGAAATGTGCAGAGACATGAGCAGGGACTTGGGCAATGCGAGAATGTAAGCAGGCCACTTCCATGTCCACCCGCGTTGCCGCTCGCGTTGCCCGTGTTGCGTGCACACACATTGCCGGCGACGCTGCCGCAGACATATGGACGGCAACATTTCCGTCCACGCCAATGTCTACGTAAACGCAGTATTATATTATTACGTATAGGCGAAAGATTAGAAAAATATTGTTAATAGATACTGTCTGCTGTACTCAGCTTGTATTGTGTTCATTATTGAACGATCATAATACAAACAAAAAATATTGACAAACAGATCGACACGACTACGTTCCCACTAGTACCGATAGGGAAACAAAAATGCTCTATCTAATTCAATTTATTACGAGGATTATCTGCTGATATCATGACCTAATATTGCGAACGATAGTCTCATTTTTTTTCAATTTTCTTGTCCGGAAATCAAAAGTAGGTCTAGTTTCCTGTTGTATAAATGAGCCTGATTCACGTCGGAACACTGAATCGCGTCTCGCTTCATCGATGTCATTGTATTGTTTAGACATCAGATAAATTTACAATGGGTTTATATATCCCTTGTGTACTGCATCAGATTAGAAGCTCAATCTGTTGTTGTGTTTAGGAATAATCGATTCTATGTAGAATAACTTCAGGGTCGCTTTCAAATTATAACGATTATAGTCGCCAGGGTATTATTAGTTGAACTACATCGTATATTTCGAGGTTTTATGGTCTTATGTGGTCGGCTAGGTATTTTAATTGAATGCGACTTGATTGTTCAAAGTCAAAAGGTATTTATTCAATAAAATCACAAGGATCACTTTGAAACGACTTAAAGGTAGGTGACTCTAGGTGCCAGTTCCACGCGACCAAAGCCTAGAAGAACAGGCAACAAACTTACGGCTTGGATCCTACCGCTCTTTTGTATGATCCTTGTTACAATGTAGGTATTATAATACAATATTGAAGCTCCTGAATGGTGCCAATCGAATTTAGTGAAGCGTAGGTATAACAGAAAAAGGTAAGGGTAATAAAATACATGTACATACATGTTAAATCTACCCTTTTCGATGGCTAGGTGAATACAATAACATATTGTGTCGAAAAACGCCATGAGTTGAGATAGAACCCAATGAAGCAAATGTTCCATGCTTGCCACTGAATGTCTACTCGTATAGAACACACTGAATTCTATATCAGCGTTCGTGCTACAGTTCAATAAGGAAGTAGCAATAGGAAGTATCATTCTTCGATACGAAATAACGCCTTTTTACGTGATTTACTTAGGTATTGTGTTGTTGCAAGTATATGCGTCATGTCATAGGGAATGTTGGTTTTATCAGTTCTTATTTTTCTATTGATAAATGTATACCTAAGTCTTTCTGTTATCCTACGGAGTTGTACAAGTTTTTTATTTTTTTCACTGTTTATAATTAACTAAAAGCCAGTAAAAAACGTCTATTAACGCTGTCTTCGACTACAATTTTGTATAGCATTTGACATGGCCCACCTGATGTTAAGTAGTAACCATTAATTTCACCGGCACCCATAACCTTCAAACCGAAACACAGCAATATTGCGTTGCGGGAGAAATAGGCATGGTGGTAGTACTTGCACGGACGAGCCTTTCACAAAGAGCTCTACTACTAACCACTGTTAGCTGTGTGCTGTTTGTTGGTGTTCAGATAAATAAAAAATAACGAGTGAAACATAGCCTTCAACTATGTAATTCTATGGTAAGCCAAGTCGCTTGATATTTCACTGCCTAATGGAGTGAAGGATATACTTTACAGCATTGAAGAAAGTCCCCTGTGGCTGTGACATTGAAACCCAACTCAACAAAATTACCTTTTTTCAGAATTTTCAGCTAAACACGTACAATGACGTCAGGCAGTACAAAGTATCGTCAAATCTGATCTCGAAATAAATCACAAATCCCAACGCGTTTTCTGAAATAATAATCGAATCATCGCGTTCAGAAATAGTCCTTGCGACCTACGCATTGGGTCTAATTTCGATTTTGTCATTGCAGAGAGAGTGCATGGTGCACTGAAGGCGCGGGCGGGCGGTGACGTCAGCGTTATCAGTCCAGAACATTCTGTCAGCAACCTGGATCTCAACATGCCTTTCACAGCGCCTTCGAACTTGGTCCTGACGCCTGCACCGGAATGTGAGCTTTATTGTTATTATTATACGAGTCAAACTGCTGATGCTGAGTCCAGATTCTCTACTATACCGAGCAAAATCTATTTTTGCACAAACTAGATGAGAAATATGCTGCGTTTTAATGAAAATTTAGAGACTTTGTATGGTCAGCGTCGAAATTGAGTCTAAGTCTGTGGAGAGGTATTGGGCTATAAGGAGAAGGGTATTTTGAGCAGCAGTTCAAGTACATATTTTTGTATTGTTTATTATACAGGTTGTAAGAAGACAACTTCCAAAAACTGAAGATAGATACTTAGCTATTCTACCAGGCTACATATCGAGAGAAAATGGCTTTATCCTTAAGAAAATTCAAAATATGCTGTTTTCATACTTTTTTTTACAAATAGCTGATGGAACAAGTAGATGGCCCACCTGATGTTAAGTGGTAACCATAACCTATAACAAAGCATTGCCTCGTAAGTCACGCACAATAGAAAGGTGCCCTACGATGCACTACCCTGCGTCCATCAACTTGAGGCATACAGATGTTAACATCTGAATTACAGCCTCATGTGCCTGTAATTACACCGGCAACCACACTCTTCAAACCGAAACATAGCAACGCTGTTTGGCGGCAGAAAAAGACGTGGTGGTAGTAGGCACTTCCCCGGACGAGCCCTTCACAAAGAGCTCTACTACTCTTAAAAATAGTTAGTAAGATATCCCAAAGTGATCCTAGTGATTGTGTTGACTAAAAATCTTTTGACTTTATTAAGTTAAGTGACGGTAAATATTTTCCAGGTCGCAAGCTATCTCGTGGAATTTCCCGCGCCACTGACAACGAGGGACTAGTATGGGCACTGCGAAGCAACACGGACCCCGAACCTAGCACACTGAGCTCAGACCACATACTGCTGCTACCGGATATATCAGTCTACCCGCCCGATTTCAGGTAATCTATTGAAATAAACTGAATTTGATAAAAGGGCAAGTTTTTGTTAAAGTAATCCGTTAGATAAGTCTTTTCCTAAATGTTATACCGCGTTTACACTCAGCTCATGTCCATGGAAATGTGCAGGGACATGGGCAATACGAGAATGTAAACAGGACACTTCCATGTCCGCTCGCGTTGTCCCGCTCCCTAAGTGTCCGGGCTAAATGTGAATACACGTTGCCGGCGATGCTGCCACAGACATATAGCCGGCCACATTTCCGTCCACGCAAATCTCTAAATGTACACGCGGTATTAGTACACACATACGCATTAGGCTATATACTCTGCTCGCTTTTATGTCCCTGTAGTAAGCGTCGTTTTTCTTTGTCTTTGTGTAGCTTGATCTATGTTGTGTTGTAGTAACCTTGTGTACAACAGGTTAATTTAACAAAAAAATAATAAACCCTTGTCTTGAAGAGTAAAGATTGTATATGGTCGGGAAAAACAGATACAATAATGAGTTCCACTCCTTAGCGGTTCATTAATTTCAGTTATTTCAGGTAAACTGTCATAGCCGGTATAATGTCACTGCTGGACGTTAGCCATTTCCTATTTTAGGAGACAAATTAGGGCGGCTCGCGGGCAAAGGCACCGACATACAAGTGTTTGTATGTACTGAGAGTATGTTGGGTAACCTAAATAAAGTTTATTCGTTTAACAGGTGTTTGTAGGACGGCGAATGACGAAACAAAATAGCTGTAAATATTTAGTCAAAAGTAAAGAAATACCCTTAAAACTTTAACTTCTAGGCACGGTAGATATCCCCTCAGCAGGGTTTAATAACACATTCGGAAACGTCAATTTATGTTAGTCTTAATAGCTGTGAATATTTAGTCAAAAGTAAAGAAATATCCTTACAACTTTAACTTATAGGCACGGTGTTATTAAACCCTGCTGAGGTGATCCAGCAGGGTTTAATAACACATTCGGAAACGTCAGTTTCTGTTTGTATTTTTTTTTTATATTATAAGAAAACAAAACAAAAGCAAAAGAGACAAATTCTAAAGTTTTCCGATAGGAAACGTTCCGAATGTTCTAAAATGTATTTGTATTAACGCCCTGCTGATTTTTTTGTGGTCTGAAAATGTCGTATGTCTAGACATAAGACATTTTCACTAGTCTAATAAACTATAAGTCTAATAAACATAATATTTAAGCGCGCTTCTAAGACGCACCCTTAAATTTATTTCGCCCCACTGTTTCAAAAGAACATTAAGCAAGAGAAAAAGAGAGACATTAATTTACAGATTACAGATTTCTAGACCTCCGGAAAGTAGTTTTAGTAGTACTTAATAGTAATTACTTAGTATTATTGTTTGTAGTATAAATGCACAAATATAAAGATTGTTTAGTGGGCAAGTTAGGAACATAACAAGGAAAAGTTACATAAACCATACATGATATGGAAAGTTACATGAACCATACATGATATAGCCTAGCTAGATCATAAACTAGATCATTGTTGATGGACGCAGAGCAGTGCATCGTAGGGCACGTTCCTATCGTGCGTGACTTACGAGGCAATGCTTTGTTATAGGTGATGGTTACCACTTAACATCAGGTGGCCATCTGCTTGTTCCATCAGCTAGTTGTACAAAAAAAACATCTTATGGCCTAGCTAGATCATAAACCATGTTAGGACACAACCATTATTATTTTCCAATCATTGGAAAGATTCAGTTGGTGAATACTGCATCAGAACCCCGACAAGAGCTAAGCTTTTATATTTAAGAAGAAGAGAGATCAAAGATCGATCTTCAAAGACTTGTGTTATCCCTATAGTGTACTATCTAATAAGTCATAAAGTTCTGCCTATTAATTTCAAATCATAATAAATTCCCTGAACATTCTCTGTCAATAAACGCAAAAAAACTTGGCATCGTCCGTAGCGTGCGAATATATAATAACACTGGCTGGCTGCCGACTCACGCTTGGTGAAAATATGACCGTAAATATTGCGACAAACAAAGCAGGGCAAAGACCTTTGTGACTTACTGAATACTATTGCATGCAAATACAATCGTCGACATTATTATGCGATTTGAAGCTATGTTTTAGAAAGTTTGTAAGGTTTGTGCGACCTGCTGGCCAACACAAGTCTATACTACAAACGACCCGTTAATTAATTTGTTGCAATAATTTTCTGTTTGTAATAAGTAAATATGACGGCTATGCGGTTACATTTTAGGTGCAGTTGCTAACAAAGTAAGATTACAACTGGTGTTTCTATTGATGGATAATCGCAAAATTTTCATATTGTTTTATATACTTATTGGTTTCATATAGAAACTGATTGCAACAAAGTTATGTGATCAGCCAGCTGAATTGTAACAACATTTTATGTTGTCTGAAATAAATTTTGTATTAATTACTCTATTACTACTCATTGCTCTACTACTCTACTATTATATTACTTTACTACTTTATTACTTCTATTCCTATTTATTTACTACTAGCGACCCGCCCCGGCTTCGCACGGTTATTGTGGGTTATCCCTAACAGATTATGCTTGTATTATGCATATAAACCTTCCTCTTGAATCACTCTTTCTATAAAAAAAAACCGCATCAAAATCCGTTGCGTAGTTACAAAGATTTAAGCATACATATAGGGATATAGGGACAGAAAGCTACTTTGTTTTATGCTATGTAGTGATAATATAATATACCAAATATCGTTATCATATTATTATTATTGGCCAGCAGCTTATTCAACAACAGACTCAAGTTCAAGTACTCTAAAATTCAGAGTTCCACGAGATCTTAGAGGGTGTTAACATTATATGTAAAAAATCGAGGCATTCTTAAACCCCTAATTAATGCATACGGAGAGGTATATGATGAACGTGTCTGTGGCATCGTGGCTTCCAAACGGATGAACCTATTTCATTTTGCTTGATAAATACTTTTTCGAAAATGTTTGCAGTTAAGATTCAAGGAAAGCTGGTTAAGAAGTTCCAGAATCTTCGGCTAACACAGTATACTTTAACCTTCCAGAACATTCTTAGAAAAGGATCTCCTAGAAACCGCCACTCTAGTGACCCTCGAATCGGCGAATATTCTCAACTGGTGGCGCCACGGCCGCGTCCCGGGCGCGCCTCGACTTCTTCCACTGGCGACCTCTGGCGACGGCAACTGTCTTCCACACGCGGCTTCACTCGCCGCTTATGGCTTCCATGATCGACTACTGGCACTGAGGACGAAGGTGCAGGCTTTGCTGTGCGGAGAGATGGGGGAAGCTGTTACAAGTGAGTGAATTAACGGCTCGCTTCTCTCGCGACAAAGATTTTATTAGGTTACTTAGTATTCTCTTATCTGTGGTATAGCTCGCTTAGCTCCTTATTCGTATTTTCGTCAAGTTTAATCTGGTTATTAGTCAGGTACTTACAAAACAAGTTTTTATATGTGACTTAGTTTTTTTTTATAAATTGTGTTACCTCGCACATTTCAATATTTAGAAAGATATACAATTTATTATCTCATTTTTGAAAAATCGCAATTAACGAAGTTGTTTTAAGTTGATCAAATAAGTTTACTACCAAAAATTTTGTTGTACTAGTTTTGTACACTTGTTTGGTTGAACATAGCCCATTCATTCTTCGCCCATCGCTATCTAGCTCGCATTGAGTGTACGATAACCTCCAACAGATGCGATAAAGCGTCGCTGGCGTTGGTCGGAGAGTGTCTCGCTGCGCTCGGCCGGCTTGTCTCCCACGGAAGGCGAGTGGGAGACGGAGTGGAAAGACACTATAGCCTTTCATACTTATACAAGCTGTTTTTTAGTTTAACTTCTTTGGTTGAACATGGTCAATTCATTCCTCTCCCACCGTTACCTCGCACAGGGCCTCATTGAGGATACGATTATCCCTACAGAAGCGATAAAGCACCTCATTCTGTATACGATTATCACGATTATCTATAATAATAATAATAATTTATTTTGCAAAAAAAGCCCATAGCATACAATATGATGCACATACAATATGATGCAGACAAACATAAGGGACCGAGAATGAACGAACATGGCTTGTATTGCCCAACAGATGCGATAAAGCGTCGCTAGTGTTGGTCTGAGAGCGTCTCGCTACGCTCGGCCGGCTTATCTCCCACGGAAAACACATATATGAGAGAATGAGAGAATGAACATGGCTTGTATCTCCCAACAGATGCGATAAAGCGCCGCTGGCGTTGGTCTGAAAGTGTCTCGCTGCGCTCGGCCGGCTTGTCTCCCACGGAGGGCGAGTGGGAGACGGAGTGGAAGGACACCATCGCCGCCGCCTCGGCCGAGCCGCACCGGCACACGCCGCCCGCCGCGCCGCACTACGCCGGCCTGGAACAGCTGCACGTGTTTGCGCTGGCGCATGTTATGAGGAGGCCGGTTATTGTGTTCGCTGACGTCGCTCTTAGAGTAAGTATGCCCTTGCTTCATCATTATCAACCTATGTTAGTCCACTGCTGAACGTAGGTCTCTCCCAAGATCCACTAAGCCCGGTCTTCGGCTCTTCTCATCCACCCTATGATGGTAGTACTTCACATCGCTATTCGGTTTTCGCGTTTTTATCTGCTCGTGTATTCGTCTTAAGTACTCGTAAAAAATAGGCAAATATAGAGTAATAGGGTCACTACACCCGTCTTGAAGTGCCTCAATCAAAACCTACATTGGAACGGATTTGATAAAGCAGACAGTGCTTTGTCAAGGATCCAAGAATTTCCAGGATTTCAACAAGGTGCACGAGTGGGTTGCATTTGGTACAAAGAGGTATGACGGGATATCCACCGAACTTGAGAATGAAAGTCGTCACAAGCTATTTATAATAAAAGTAATATTTTTTTTAAGTATTGAAATAATCACACTAGGTTTCTGACGGGATGACCACCGTGCCTAAAGAATAGTCATGAGTCTTATTTCTAAATATCCAAAAATACCTACTTATTTAAAAACCAAATGTCCTCATGAATTTCCAGGACTTCAAAGGCGATCCCGTAGCGCCGATCCCGTTCGGCGGCATCTACCTTCCCCTAGAGCTGGAACCGGAGCTGTGCAGCAAAGCGCCCATACTCCTGGCGTACGACGCGGGACACTTCTCCGCGCTGGTGCCCTGCGAGCCGCTGCCCACTGACGGAGCCAGGGTGCCTTTGGAGGACCAGGCCGGGAACCCTATGCCGATCAGGTGAGAAAGAACTCTGGTATCACAGGCAGTGAGTTTAAAATTGAGTGGCAAAGCGTCCATACTCCTGTCGTACGACGCGGGCCACTTCTCTACGCTGGTAAGTGGTGATCAGGTGAGAAAGAACTCTGTTATCACAGGCAGTGAGTTCAAAATTGAGTGGCAAAGCGGCCATCCTATTGACTTATGCGGATAAAATATCCTTATTATTGCAAAAGTGTCTGTCGTTTTGGTAGTTTTCCGTGGCTACTACCAACTAACCGATTGAAATAAAATTAGGCATAACACTTCTGAGTTTTTGTTTTTTGTCTATTTTTTGAGGATGTCTTAAAAGAGGTAGTCGTAGGCACGAAGAATTATCTACATTTTGCAGTAGTTGGTACTCCATACGTGGCAGGTTGCTAGCCCATCATAGCATATTTACTGGTTTCCTCACGATGTTTTCCTTCACCGTTTGACTGCACTGGCATTGCGCACACACATTTTTCTAAGATAAAATTACATTGGTGCATGATTGGATTCAGACCCACGACCTTACACTCCTAGCTCTCTATCTAGCTTGTACTATTTAGTACTTAGACCTAGTTAAGACTAAACTTTTGTTAAAAGATAATAAATATATTTTTAATTTATTCAATTTACGATCAGAAGGCGTGGCCACTACTATGAATTAATGAATGTTATTTTTTTTTTATTTAACACATAAAAACATACACAGATAAAACGACTTACACAGATAAAAACAAATAAATAAGAAGAACTTAGATAACTAAATATAACTTTAAGGGAACTTATACATCATCATCATCATCCTGCCCTTATCCCACGCTAAGAGCTGATTTCACCATGCTCTGTTAGTTACTAATCAAGGATTAACAGGCTGTTAAATCTGACCGTAGATGTCAAACGCATACATTTTTACATATTTAACGGCCCTTTAATCCTTTGTTAATCTAACAGAGCATGGTGAAATCAGAGCTAAGTGGGGTCGGCACAACAGGTTTTGTTCTTCCACTCTCTATCATTCGTCATCTCAGTGCTCACTCCTTTCTTATTCATATCATCTTTCACAAGGGAATTATACATATTAAAAGAAAAAATGAAATAAAAAGCAGGTTGTGCCAGCAAGTTGCCCCTGTGCGTCTGTAGGTCAAATTTGGTCCCATCTCAGCATAAAGCCACTCCACAACACGTTGTGTTGCAAAGCGACGCTGGTTTTCCGATGACTACTACCACTAATTTGCAAAAATCTCCATTCCAGATTCAACGTAGATCCAGGCGAGGATTTCCGCTGGGAAGCCGAACCGGACCAGAAAACAATAAACAACGTCCTACCCGACGAATACCAGCGCTCCGCCATGCTAGCTCTGTACCTCGACTTGGAGCGAGTAGAATGCCTCTCCACCTGCCAACCGCCAGAGGACCTGCGCAGATCCCTCGACGCTCTATCCACTAAAAGCTCGAAGCAGATGAACTCTGTGGCCAAGCAGTTCGGAAGCATCGGTAGATCGATGAGCAGCAAGTTGAAGAAGAATTTCGGATCCATGGCCAAGCTGACAGGGAAGGGTAGTCAGAGCAATCCCGAGGAAGGGCTGATGAGACGGCAGTCGACGTGCGAAGTGCTGTGTTGTCGGGTGCTGGCGGCGCGGGCGCCGGTGCAGGAGGAAATGGTGAAGAATTATCTGAACGAGGCGTGGATCGGGTGAGTTATTTTACCATCTTATAATCTACGTTTCCAATTTATCTACTCTTATAAGTAAAAATTCTGACCGCAATCTCACCTGATGTTAAGTGATAATTCGGACGATGGTGTAGCACGCTTACCTCTGGCTGTCCAATACTAAAATTTATAAAATTAAACTCGCGACTTCATGTATTAATACAGAATAAAATAGAATATTTAAACATTATTAAGACGGAAGGAGTCGTGTTCAGGAAGTTCATGAGAAGCCTGACATGAGACACTCGTCATCGCTGACGCTTTTGTTTTTTTACTTTTATATTATTATGTAGTATGTAAAATAAATACCTTACGAGTAAGGTATATATTTAATATGGACCAGAAATGACATTTTCGTAGGTCAAATCAAATCATTTATTGTTCGTGAATCTGGGTTTTACAAAAAAATAAGATGGTTGGTGTCTAGTTTAGACTCTCCAGATCCTGAGGCTTAGCAGACAAACATAACACAGACAAATAATACAGAATTAGTAGAATGATAATAAATAACAAAGTCAAAATATAGATGTCAATTAAAAATACAGATTAAAATAGGAACGCATTACAATGTAAATTGTTATTTCACAGCTCAATTTCACTGTCACATAAAAATATTAATTATTATTAATATTTAAATAAATACATTAAAACACCCAAAGACGAAACAAACATTCAAGCCAGTGCTACCAACTAAGCTATAAAAACAGTCCTATTAACCACCAACTATTATATCTTTTTTTTTATACAACTAGCTGACGGAACAAGCAGATGGCCCACCTGATGTTAAGGGGTAACCATCACCTATAACAGAACATTGCCTCGCAAGCCACACACGATAGGAACGTGTCCTACGATTCACAGCCCTGCGTCCATCAACTTGAGGCATACAGAGTTAAGCCTCATGTGCCTGTAATTACACCGGCAACCACACTCTTCAAACCGAAACTCAGCAACGCTACTTAGCGGCAGAACAAGGCGTGGTGGTAGTACTTCCCCGGACGAGCCCTTCACAAAGAGCTCTACTAGTCTTAAAACTCTACTACTCTTATATCTCTTCCAGTTACACAACAGAACGCAACCGCAAGGAGCAGTCGACATTACCGACACAGCCTCGCTACGGCACGGGCCGGTCCCAGTTCTACGCGGAGGCAGACCGTGCCGCGCATGATATAGCGCGACAAACCACCACTCACAAGACGCGGCCCAATGACAGAACCCTCTACTTATCCAAATCCACGTTCTATGACGACCGTCCGCCATCGCCCAAACCGTGCCGAGCACCGCTCTGCATGTATTATGGAAGCTCGGCGAATAATGACTATTGTTCGCGATGTGCGAGGCTGCAATGAGACAACAATAGCCTGATAAATCCACACGACGAATTCTCTGATTCTACAACGCTTAAGACGCTTCCCGCTTATCGATACCTCTCGCTCGCTCATTACAACATTTCGAAATTCGGAAACCGGCATGTCGTAGAACCTAAAAAGTTCTATAACATGTGTGCTGCTCGAAAGGAGCCTCTTGAGGCGCACTTGAAATCCTTTCACCACACTGTTTCGAAAGAACCTAGTGACACGACAAGATAGAGATTACAACATTTTTGAAGATATATTATTACTAAATGTTTTTGTGGAAAACTATTTTTGAAGAATAGCTTTAAAAATGTTGGAATGTGTGCGAGAAGTTGTGTAACGGGAGTCAGCCGCTTAAATCTAAATCTATACTTGGCACATTTTTTCATACTAGCTTATGGAACAGGCATGTGCATTATCTGATTTTAAATGACAACCATCACCTTAACAAAGCATTGCATCGTAAGTCACGAACGATGAGAACGGCGTATAACAATTTCACCATAAACAGATCGAGAATTATGTACCTAACTTGATAAATCTCGAGTCATAATACGTATTCAGGATTCAAGGCTTTTGGCAAAGTTACTGATTATATTAAATGCAATTCATTCCAAAATGAATCAAAACTTAAGAACGCCCTCCGCTGATATTATTTTATTGAAGTCGTACTTCACAGATTTCTATGATATGTGAGGTATATGAGTTCAGTAAAATAGGATTTAATAGTGAGGTTCTTGTGGAGTATTAACACTTATTTATAGATTTTTGCGTAAAAAGTTTCACTTACTTTTTCATCGCTATCGGTCTTTATTTTAATGACTGTATGTATTTTATCGGCTCTGAACCTCACCAAGGGGTATATCGCGTGTGGATTTATAAACAAAACATTGAGTTAAAAGAAAACAACGCTAGGTTTAAGTCTTCAATCGCATAGTTGGTAAGTTTGTTTTGGTTATAATTTAATTGTTATTTAGTCGATAGATTCACTTTTCCCCACCATCTAAACATAAGTTGCACTACGCGATTTTTTCTCATTAAAATATGAAACAATGAAAAATCAAACGCGTTTTCTATAACGCATAATATACCAGGATTTGTGATAGACAGTTTTTTCATTATCAGTATAATATTACATGTTTGTATATAAATATTGTATACATGTGCCAAAAGTGGCTTTTAAATATGTGAATGTTATGTAACAAATGTGTTCAAAATTGAGTGCCAGGGCATGTAAATGTCAATTAAGGCGGGCATCTAAAATGCTAACATACATTTTGGTACAAAGAAGTCGTAATTTTGTAATGTAGGACACTCTTCCAAGTAGTTTTCCATACACAGGGTTTCTGGTTATCAAGATAAATATATTTTTATACAGCGCATTGCGTAACGAAAATTGTTTTCACATAGTTTTTCAACTGTCTTATGGAATTGTGATTTGTGAACATATATGTATAAACACTGCACATGTTATGTCATGTTGTCTTGGCTAAGCCGCCGAACCAATCGCAATGAGAACAGAGATGCGTTCTAGACAATGGCAAGCAGGGTAGTTATAATTGTATCTCTCTTGGAAAAAAAAAGTTGGCAAAAGTTAGTTTCTCTTAAAATCATCAGTCTACCTCATGCAAGACAGCAACTTATATTAAAAGTGATATATTTTTGGATTCAGGGTTAATATAAATCATGCACTTAAATATATTAATCGAGCTTGGAGTAGCCTCCGTCCCTAATTTGCGTTGTCAAAGATAACATTATTTTTGACCTTCTAGTCCCGTATTATTAGAATAAGTTTAAGTGTAGTCTACGATAATTTAAAAACTTCCAAGTTGCTCCCGTAGTAGGATTTAAAATCATTATCCACCAACAACCAAATCATGTAACTTAAGTGTAAGTTAAGAAATTGTTACTCCTTAAATAGTACATGTTCTTATGTAAAAGCCTTTTGAAAGATCTGTAAACAAATTATGTATAACGAATACATGACAAGTTTAAATCATAGCGTGTAACTAAAAGATATTATATTTTTTCATGTTTGAAAATATATCGGCATATCATGTTTTTGTAGAAATATAATATGGTTAAAATGCAAATTGGAATATGTACATTGTTTTTATTTACACCTCAGTACCTACACCAACACCTGGCTTGGGTCAATATGCAATTTTTATAATAGGAATAGAGCAAAGCAAAATATTTATTAATAGAATTTAATTTCAGAAATACACATGGCACTATCACACATATTAAACCACGTACTGTGATCGCCGCTTCTCGTAAGCCGATATGCTCATCACTATCTCTAACATACACGAGTTAAGAGTAGTAATGCTCTTTGTGAAGGGTTCGTCCGGGTGCGTACTACCACCACGCCTTTTTCTGCCGCCAAGCAGCAACGCTGTGTTTCGGTTTGAAGAGTGTGGTTGCCGGTGTAATTACAGGCACATGAGGCTTAACATCTGTATGCCTCAAGTTGATGGACGCAGGGCAGTGCATCGTAGGGCACGTTCCTATTGTGCGTGACTTACGAGGCAATGCTTTGTTATAGGTGATGGTTACAACTTAACATCAGGTGGGCCATATGCTTGTTTCATCAGCTAGTTGTATAAAAAAAACACCTTAGGCATCACAGCTATGGGTAATATGTAATAATATGAACGGAACAAATGTCACCTACCATTAGAACAAATAAAGAATTTATGATCATTCATTAACTATAGAAGCTAGTGCGCAAACGCAAAGAATTAGGTTAGGAACAAGAACGATAAATAATACAAGTAATCGCCTTGATGCATGCACTTAAGTAGGTCCACACTTCTATAGAGACAAGCATGACAGTACCGTTAGTTCGAACATCAGATTTATAAAATAGTTTAAAAGAGCAAGTCCTCATCGTCCCAGTTATGAGGGTAGCAGACTGGCTTGAAATCTCCCGAATCTGTGGTGGAGGTCAGCGAGGATCCACACGCGTACAATATGCTGGTCAGCTGCTCTGAGGAGCGCACGTGGCAAGGGATGGTTTGGCGCTTGATCTCAGCTTAAGAAATATAAAAAAAAAATGATTTCAACTAGGCCGGGTATGGTAAAACAATACGAGGCCAAGTAGCGGCCCCGAGAAGATGCCATAACAGATAAGAAAATTGACCAAACGCTATTGATAAGTTAGTGTTTACCATTAGCTTCTCCACAACCAGTAGAGGCGTTTATACTCTCTTTGCGCAGTTTAGCTAACGCTTGGTTTCTGATTTTCTTTGCTTTCACCATTTTCAGTCGGTGGAAATCTTCCCTTTCCTATAAAGAGGTATAAGCGAAGTCTCAATAATGTATTATCCTTATGGGAAATCTTTGTAAAATACTAAATAAATAATAGTGTTTACCCTCTCGTCCATTTCCATCGTGATGTAAGTTTCAGTGTTTCGCAATTTAGGCATAATCACTTTCTCAATCCCGTTAACCTTCCTGAAAATTACAGCGATGGATTACAGTAAGATTTATTATAAAAGTAGGTAGTTATTAGGAACGACCGTTTCAAAGGGATCCTTGTGATTTTATTATAAAAATCATACAATTCTCTTTGACAAAAATATTCAGACACCTATCAAGAACCAGCTAGCTGTGAAACAGTAAGACAGACCTCAAAGTAGACCTTACAGCCTCATCCAGCAGAATACAAGTGTTCCTCAACGAAGCAAACTTGATCAGAATCCTGACTGCTTCCCGGAAGGCTCTCTTAGCTTCGCTAGTGCGGTGTCCTCCTGCGCCTAAGCCAGCGTATTGCAACGCATCGCTCGCGCCCGTGTCTTCGACCGCTTGTAGCGAGACTGTGGCCACGCCTGATATGTTCTCTTGAATGCGCTGGACACGGACTTGGGCCTGTTTTAGAGATACGTTCGTGAACGATTGGCCAGATGAATGGAGATATAGATATTGGACGTAGCGCCATTGATAGGTGCACTAGCAATTTCTGATACCCACCACACAGCGGGGTAGTTTGTAGATAGATAGACAACTCATTATTCCACACCACAAAGACATTTAACAAATTATACCTAAACAAAATAAAGTTAAATGTTTCAAATTCAATAGTTACAGTGAAGCACTTACAAAACCTGGGCGGTCTTAGCGGATAAGTCTATTGGGATGTTTACCTATCTACATTGAATATTGTGGCAAAAATCTCGTTTATAGTAACCATACCTCTCCAATATTCTCTAGCACCATAGCATTACTCTCGCCATTGGTGAACTTGACGGCAGCTAATGAAATATACGCTTCCCGCAGCGTATGTCCTAGGATAGCTTGTGTGGACGCTAGCTCTACCGCGGCCTGTCTCCCGTGGTACCTGAGCGCTTCCACCTTCCGCTTCAGCAACGAATAGCCGCTGTTCACCTGTTCTCGTCTCCGTTTCATCTCTTTCAGCATGAATAGAGAAGCGGGGACTGGGTAGCGGTTTTCGGTATTCATCGAAATGATTTTCAGGAACTTTGGTGTAAGAAAACTTGTGAGAAAACTGAGTCAAAATATTTTGCAATTATGAATACAATATGGACAGCCAACAGTCAGTGTTAAGTAAAAAAAAAAGAATATATTAAATCCTTTTTTTTCTTATTTTCGCTCTATAAAAACTTTAGTCGAGAATGCTACGACAGGAATGCTATTTAGTCAAAGAAGTAAGAAACCCTTATTAGAGTTTCCTAAGTCTAACTATTTAGTGCTATTGACCTATGCATGCATTAGTAAGCAGGTACTCATCTCTCATCTCAGTAAAACACCAAATCGTATTAAAATCTATCGTCTATTTATACACATAATTGATTACAATATTAAATAGAATAAAAACTACATTTCATAAATGTACTAGATTAAAACAGTCTCTCTTACAACTATTAAGTCTCACTAAGTTCATAAACTGCACCGATAATGAAGTCTAAATCTCAGCTGTCCTGCCAATAGTTATAGTTACCGGTCGGTGGAGGTACTGGCATGGGGGGCCCATTGGGCGGGGGCGCGGCCCCGGCTGGGTAGGGGGACCCCTGGGGGGACCCGTATCTCGGTCTAAACCACGGTCGGCTGTTGTATTGATACTGGTTGCTCGCGTATGCGGCTAAGTTCTGCCCGGTGGCGTTAGGGTACGGGTTTTGGTTGGGAGGATACGCCATCGGCATCGTTGGAATGGTCGGAGCCGGGTAGCTTTGGTTCGGAGCCGGCGTCGACGAAGGAGAGAACGTTTGAGGAGTGCTTTGGCTGCTCGCTGGAGTAGCTGGATAGTTATTCGGAGTTTGCGTCGACCCATTCGTAGGATAACTCGGCGGCTGCGTGCCTGATTGGTTAGCATACGGCAAGTTCGTCGGAGTCGCAGTTCCGCCATTAGAACCGTAGCTAGGCGTGACCGGCGGATTCGGCTGCATCAAAGTCGTCTGCGTAGTCGAACCGTCCGACGTAAAAGACGACACGGTCGACGGGTTCGTGTATTCCTGAGACGAAGACGAGATGTAGTTTCCTTGGCCGTTTCCGTTACTGTTCTCGCCTTCGGAACTGTTACCGTTGCCACCGCCGTTGCCATTGGTCGGCGTGGCGGCAGGGGTAGGCAACGTGTATTGCACGTTAGGATTAGTCGGCACTGTGATTCCCGCGCTGTTAGTCGGCATCATGTATTGAGGCATAGTTGCGTATTGAGATGTCGGTGTCATGAAGTTTTGGGGAAGTAGCTGATGGACCGGCTGTGATTGGGGATTGGTTAGCTGCGATCCAGATTGCTGGACTATCGGGATGGTCCCGAGATGTTGGCCGGCCGGGAGTTGGAGCTGGTGGCCGGCCAAAGCTGCGTTGAGCTGCTGAGCTGATAGCTGCGAGTTTAGGTTCAACCCTGGCATGTATTGGGGGTTATGTTGCATGTTCATTTGCATTAGCGGTACGTTGTACTGGACCCCACCCGGCACTCCCAGCTGATTTGGTTGCATGACGGTCACATTCTGACCGGGTAGCATTTGCTGGCCGATCAGCCCTTGCGGTAACCCTCCTTGTACCAAGTTCTGGTTTGTCGGGATCATGTAGACTTGGCTGTTCGGCTGCCCGAGCATAGTGGGTACTTGGCCGATGTTCAGGGGGTTTTGCAGCACGGTCATTCCCGGCGGCACAGTGATCATCTGTACGTTTTGGTTCTGCACTTTGCTCAGGTCTTTCTGGTCTTTGTTCTGGATCTGCAGGCTGCGGTCGATCTGCCGGATGTACATTCCGGAGCCGTCTTGCGACATTCCGGTGCCTGACACACTGAAAAATAATAAGTTAGTGTTGCGATTATTTTCAAAAGTAATTGACTAGGTAAGACTTTCCAACGACCTTCCTCTAATTCGGGGATGCTTTAAAATTTTGTGAGTAATTTTGAATGTTGTTTGGCAGAATCTCTTAAAGGGAAGGACTCTTTTATTTGCTTGGGACTGTAGATAATCGACTGCTTACTTTGTCTGCTGTCCAGACGACACGTGTATGATAGTGCCGTGCGCAGGATTTATCTTCATCCCCATACTGACCACTGTGTTGTCTCTACCTGTAAAACACGCTTCAATTTATTAACAGCTTACAACAGCTTTACGCATGGCAAGTCACGCTATTGCAAAACTACGCAGTGCAGTTCGGAAATACCACCAACCACATCGCTGTGAAAATCAAGTCTCCGTCCACTGGGTTGGCGTGATCTACAAATTGTGGTCCGCCTTTTATTGTTATGAGAAAAAGTAGCTGAACAAGATGTTGAGCGGTTACGTATGCTTATAACAATTGCATACTTGCATTTGACATTGCAACAAGGCCGTTCTGATCAGAACACATGCTACCAACACTGCGTGGTGGCTGAAATAGGTGGAAGTAATACCCCGAAAGAACATTTTCATGAAAGGCTTCAAAATATATATAAAATATATGTTTTATACAAATTTATCCCCGTCTTGTTAGTTTTCGTTGTGGTATGTCTAAATGAGTTTCTAAGACTATCCTTTTGGACTATGAAAATATTGTAGAGTAGCGTAAATCTTTGAGTAAATCCGATCGGGAGTCATTCTACTGTCAGACTAAGACACGCTAAAAAGGACCCAGTGTCCCCAAAATGGCTCAGCTCACATATTCGTTTTCATAAAATATTTTTCCGTAATAGTATAGTCCTAAAAAAAGATTCGACAATAATGTAGTCGCCAGCAACGGACGAAAATCAGAAAAGCACTAAACTGCTCACGGCCAAAGCTGTAATATAATCTCAACATGCACATGCTTAGAAGTTTAGGGGTCAACTATATTGAGAGAGTTGAGAATATTCTATTCTCGTTTGTATGGGCTTTGCAATAATGCCCGCAATTTGGCCAATGTCACGTTTATGTTAGACCTTGCGGAAAGATAAATTGCATGAAAATTACATTAGTTTAGCGTGAGCATCTGGCAAGCCCATAACATTTTCATTCCTTTCCCATGCGTGTTCCGCAAACAAAAGTGGATCTTTCTTTGAACCCAGGCATATACAAGGTGTTCCAATACTTGTACTTAAAACTTCAGGGGGCTAAAGTACCCACCAATATGAATAACTATTCTAAGGAACCAACACTGTGAACGCGAAAAAAAACAGCTGTTTCATACATTTTAGCCAGATAAGTATTGAACTTTTGTATGAAACAGCTGTTTTTTTTTCGCGTACCGTAACTTCAGGGGGCTAAAGTACCCACACTTTAGCTCCTAAAGTTTTAAGTACAAGTATTGGAACACCTTGTATAATGGTCACTATCACTAAGGGCCTTTATCACATCTGAGTATCGCTATCCGTCTAGTAAAAATATACCCTACATTGTTTTTTAAAGTCTAAAGTAGAAAGGAATATATTTTTATCTGACGGGTAGCGTTACACAAAGAGTGTAAAGGCTAAAACTTAGTTTGCAAGGTGCTTAAAGATTACAGGATCACACCGTCCGCGCTTTGACCTGCATGCATCTAAAAAGTTATAATAAAATAAATATAGTTATTAATTATTAATTCCTTCCGAGGTAAAACTGTCTCCTGCAGGCGCTTGAAGTGACGTAAACATAAATTCTGCAACGAAATTGTATTATAATTTTATAACTTTTAAGATTAACTTATGAAGATCCGTTTCATTCAACTGCTTCCGCTGGTTGCTGCTGTTGGTCGATCAGGCCAGGAAAGTGACTTAATACCAAGTACCTAACTATAGTCTGTCTAAAGTTGTACTAGTTACTGAATGAATGAATGAAATGAATTCGTGAACCTGTTTCTGTTCTAAATAACAGTAACAAAATTAAATCATAAACAATCTTAGTTTTTTTTTAATTAACTTACTTTTAACATTCAGCCAACCTATTAGACAGATTATAGTGAGATTATTCTAGAGAACAAAATTCATTAGTATTAGTAATATTTGCTGGAACTATATGTATAGCAGGAACCTTATTAAAAACAAAACTGAATCTGAAAAAAGGACAAGCTACTGACATTAAAATAAAAATTTAAAAAATATTCATGCAATTCGAAGATTCTCATTTCTGTCTTCACAGACACTCTGCCATGCATAAAAACAAAAACATGCACTTTTATTTAAATTGCAAGTGGACAAATCAGCTCCTTGCGGTGGGACTCCATATCAGCGGCTTCCGCTACGTTTCGTCCGCTCCATGACAAACACTCAATAATCGAAAGCATTTTTAAAGTAAACAGCGTTTTTTTGGCACTTTGTGTCATGTATACTATACATATATACATAACACACTTTTACATGGACGTAAGCAGGTGGAATTCCAATAAAAGTATGATCTGAACTGAAATAAATCGAGCATACGATACATTTTATTTGTTTTAATTTAATTATAACGGTAAAAATTAATATATTTAGACATTAGATTAGACAATTTTAACTCAATGACCCACAAAATATATTAAAAAAAACTATTAGTGGAGCCGACTCCAAATAAAGGTGTGAAAAGGCCACAAGAAACTGTCCCACAGTTGGGCAGACTAGAAAATCTATTATGCTCGTAAAATTAGTTTTATCTCAGTTTGCTATAGATATAAACAGGGTATACAACAGTTATTATCTTCAATATACCTGCTCCAGTAGCGGTCCAGGAACGCCCGTCTCTTGAAGAACCCTTGTCCTGGCTAATCGACCTGCAGCATCCAATCGGTTCAATACACAAGCTTCAAGTTTATCACTTGAAGGAAACATCAAATTAGACAAACATTAGCAGAGTACGTCACAATGGGTAGGTTTACAATAGACATTGGTAATTCTTACGATTACTTGATAGATAAGAGATGGGACAGCAATTGCATTACCTAAGAGCAGAATTATTGGAACTAAAATAAAATGATTATTAAACTAAAAGAGTGTTAGTTATGAATGTGGATGGATATAGGAGTCGAGGATGGCCAAAGAAAAGATGGATGGATTGTGTGAAGGATGACATGGGTAAGAGAGGAGTGACGACTGAGATGACGGATGATAGAGGGAAGTGATGAGTAAAGACATGTTGTGCCGACCCCACATGAAGTGGGATAAGGGCAGGAAGATGATGATGAAAATAAAATGATTCCCGAAAAATATAAGCAACTTTTTGAGAAATTTTAAAGATTTCTAGGTCAAAAGTACCCTAAACGCATGAGCATATATGAATATAGTTATGAGAGTGTATGAAGTAGTAAGGTAAGGCGTGTCAGGATCATGGTAAGTGTAAATTTTGGTGCTATGATATTTTGATGCGAAACTAAAATTATCTCCATGTTTTCTTCATATTTCGTTTCTTCTTGCAGGAACATTTGATAAGCAGTTGAATAATAGTCAGATTAAGTGATTGTCAGTATGTCACTAGTAGAGAAAGTAGCATAGTTTTACAAACTTCAATATTATGATGGCCTTTCACATCGCTATTCGTGTCGCATATTCTTCTTATTTTTCCAAATACGACAATGTGTGGACTCTATTTGCTTATTTTACAAGTTTCACGAACATGTCGAATACGCAAATACGCGAGCAAATAAAAACGCGAATACCGATGTGAATTTCCACCATTTACTGTCGCCTTTAGAGAAAAAAACTGCATGGTCGTATGTATACGAAAATAAATGTATACATCCGCTGAAAAGAACATTATAAGCTTTAGAGCTGATTTCACCATGCTCTGTTAGTTACTAATCAAGGATTAACAGGCCGTTAAATCTAACCTTAGATGTCAAACGCGTACATTTTGACATATTTAACGGCCCTTTAATCCTTTGTTAATCTTACACAGCATGGTGAAATCAGCTCTTAGTATGTCTATAATACATACCCAGCTGGTGCGATTGGTCTCAGCTGAAGTTGACTCGGCGACCCATCAGATAGCCGCTTCTGACCTCTCAACTCTTGGCTTCCGATACTTTTTGTCGGCGTAGATGTGTTCTGAAACAGTTAAAACGAATCTTAGTATTCGGCAAAGGACATCGCAATGAAAAGCTTTGTGAGTATAATATTTAGCTAAAAGAAAATTATTTTGCAAACAATGAGATAATGCCAAGGAATTCAAAAAGTCGAGCTGATAGAAGAATATAAGTAATAAAGATCGTATATCATTAACAGGAAATCGCTCCCGCACCGCAAAAGTTTACTCTGTAAAATACGCTTTTCAGTTTCAATATAAAATAACCGCGCTTGGTCTCGTCCCGGGGAAGTAATACCACCATGCTTATTTTTGCCGCCAAGCAACGTAGCTGTGCTTCGGTCGTAAGGGTGTGGTTGCTAAAATTACAGGCACATGAAGCTTAACATCTGTATGCCTCAAGTTGATGGACGCAGGGCAGCTATAGCCCCTGAAAAGTACACAACTTTAAACCCATTTCGAATGTTATTATTTTGCTTTGCGGGAGCAGCGTCGTATATGAGTTTTAAAGTGACATGGACGTATCTAAATTACTATCAATAGTCATATTTTTTGTGAAAGACACGAAACTATTAGCCAGACTTCATGAATGATCTAGAAAATAACAGAAATCGTGAAAACAGACACATTTAGGACAAATAAATAGTTAAAAAGTATTGCGCCAGAAAATGATGTGAAGCAAAAGAACCATGAACCTGTGAACCAAAAAAGAAGCCGAAGAAAATGAACCGTGAACCGCCTTGTTGTGAATACAGAAGCATTAGTCTAAACCTAATGGTGTATACTGACTGTGACCATTTGTGTAGCTATTGTAAAACGTGCCTATAGTATACGATGTTCGTTGTCAAAATTTAACTGACTATTTTCTTCACAATGATCTATTTCCCTAGAAGGGTATACCATACTTGAGGATAACAACCTTCGAAAATCCTCAGAAATATCAAATAATGAGATCTGAGGCTACATATGTCATCCGAAATCGTTAAGCGTTGATTAGTCAATTCTCTCAACTAGAAGTTCGCCCCGAAACTATGGTCTATGATCACAAATTGAAACACCGAAGATCATTAAACAAGTACGCTTGACATTTCAAAATTCGTGGAGTTCTTAAAGATGATCAAACTCAAATCGAAATCAAAAAATGTTTATTTTGTGTCACAAAAACATAGGCGAAAATTAAATATAAAGAACAATACTGTGACAACAAAATCGGTCGTCACTCAGCTCTATGCTGCAATAGTGTTTGATGCACTACTACAACGCTGGTCTTCGGTGGCGCCGGAGTACAAAGGCGATAAACCTTTGCTTAAAGATGGGGCTCGCTTCGCTCGCACGATCGAAAGTTAACATGGCTATGATTGGACACTGTTCCTCTCTCTCTAGCACTGTTTGTCAGACAGTGACCAAGATACCCTAGCTCAAAGACAATATTCCCAACCTACTGGGCAGGAAGTCCTAGACCTATACATGATAGTTACCTTTCTCATAGGTTCTTGGTATTTCTATTTAAATCTCTCATTTTTAGATACGAAATTTTAAGTTTAGATCACGATATGCTTAAAGAAACATAACAAATTAAAATTCGGCGAACAAAAAAAATGAGCAAGAACTAAATAGGAACTTCAATGGGTGTTAAAAGAAAAAAGGTGGTGGGTAGGGGTTATTCCGTGCTGTTACATTACACGTGAATGTTCGCAGTCAGTATCCGCCACCGTGCTCACAGAGATCATTTGCGGCGAAGACGCTTGTCCCGACGATATTATATTGATCAATGATCCACTGCTTGCTATTGGCTGTAGGAAATTCAAAAAGTTTATGTAACAAATTTCTGCTCGTAATATTCAGACCTAAAACCAGCATTGGACTTCTGATGATGATGAATATTCAGTTAATTTAGCATACCTATGTATTGTATAGTGATTTCTTCACTGTTCAAGAAATTAACTTGTACATACAGCCTGCTTATAATGATGACAGTCAGAGAATGGAAACTTCATTTGTTTGTTAGAATGATCATAAACAACAAGTCTAGAAAAACTAATGGCAAGTTTCTTTCTAGTTCTTCTACATTGTCTTTGAACTTTTTAACATGTCTTTTTATTGTACCTCTGGAAGGGACAAACTGTTAAAACTATACCTAACCAACTATACCTACCAAGATCTTTTTCTTATAAAAGTTATACAATAAATATTTCTGATTTAAAAGTTAGTTCAAACTACTTCGACTTGGATGTTCAGCATCACTTCTTCTAGGCTTTGGTCGCAAGAAACTGGTGCCAGTTTCACCTAGTTTAAAAGACATTTCAAAGAGATCCTCGTGATTAAACTGAACAAAGACTGCTTTCATTTTGATTTTGAATTAAATACCTCATAGCTCTATAAACTACAAGACATAATGGTGAAAAAGGTCTACAAATCCTACAGAATGAATAAGTCAAACCTTCAAGATAAAATTAAATCAGTAAATGATTTTCTGCTTACCTTTTGATTTAGCTGCATTATAGTGCCAGCTGATTGCAGTTGCTGCAACTGAGCTGCCGAGAATGGAAGAGATGTCTGCTGCAAGCCACCGGCTGGGCTTATCTGCAAGCCAGAAGGAAAATGCATCTGTTAGAAATATTTACTGATAACATTAAAACATGTTTAGGTGAAGGATAGGACTCTTTATATTTAGTTCAATGAGATAATGCTTGCTTCACTGTTAGCCTTTTTTTCATAATTTTGATAATAATCTTGCTTGCCGTATAAATGTTGCATGTTTTTATTTAAATAAATGTTGTTGGACACTTTGTTGTGTTATTAATTTTTACAAAAAATTGCTGTGTCAGTAATTCGCCGTAAATAACTTACAGAAACATATTGTTGTTGCAAATTTGACATCCCCTGTTGACTGGCAGCAAAGTCTTGTAGCTGCTGATATGGAATCAGCATGGTCTGGGACCCCGGCATGGTCCACTGTACTCCATCAGCTCCTTGGATGTGGTACTTCACTTCTTTATCCCCTTTATCAGTGCTGTATAAAATCTTTTGTGAAGAGTTGGTGCTCGGAGCTGCACATACCACAGGGGTAGATGTTGCCGAGCTCACTGTAGTGGTATCAGATGATGTCAAACTCGCTTGAGGTATTGTGAGACCATTGGGCAATATCATAGACATTGATGAAGGTACACCACTCAATCTTAATTGAGTAACATTCATTGGTTGCATGCTTGATAAGTCTATCATCTGCGTTCCAAAGTTATGCTGCTGTAAACCAAGCTGCTGGGCTATTGGCAAGTTGAAGTTAGTGTTTTGGACTTGCATCCCTGGTTGTACTATAGGTATTAGTTGCCCATTTTCCTGGTTGAGGACATATTGCTGTTGGTGCTGTTGTGGAAGAAGCTGAAGCACTGTCTGCTGCATAGGCTGACGAACGGTCATGAGGGGGGCAGTGGCTGGGGCTACACTGACAACTGGGGGCATCATAGTCGATTGGGCTGTGGACGTCATAGTGGGAGGCGAGGAAGCTGCTGTCGCGACAGGAGGCGGAGCTGGCGGCGGCGCACTAGTCGTCGTCAGCGTCGGAGGAGGCACATTCAACGCCGGCGGAGGCCCTCCCGCCTGCGCGGCGCTCCATTGCGCCAACTCCGCTCGTATCGTTTCAATCAAATTCTGCGCCAGAGACCTAGCAGCCGTCAAAGCCTCTGACCGAGTGTGGTGCAAAGATAAATGCAAAGGTTCCAACTTATCAACTTTCAACACCGCTACGACCCCCGTCTCCGACCGAATATACTCTAAGTTCGTCCCGTTCTGAAATTACAACATACAAATTATTATTAAAGTCAGGAGGGATATTACTTTGTTGCACGTAAGGCATAACTAAAACTACAATAATACTCACTGGTCCAAGAATACGTCCTTTTATATCAAATGCGGCCGGCGCATTGTCCAGACCGATATACACTTTATCTACAAGTCCACCAGACATTGTTTAGACAGGTTTTCTCCGTAATTAATTAATAAATTTTATTTCATTTTGTTAGCATCTTTTGCAAAAAGTTGACATAAAAGACAAAAATAGTGATGCGATACGATCCTTCGATTCTATCAGTCGATTCTATCGAACATCGATACAATAGTCTAATAGTACGGATATCGATAGTAGGTATCAAGAATGTCATGAATGTGACGAAAAGAGTTATGTATATGAGTATGAATGTTGATGGATGTAAATGTAAAGGTACGCATATTGATGGCACCTCGCTGTTTGGTATTCGTTCACGTTTTATTTTAGCTCTTTAATCGGCTTTATTGTATAGAAGTCCGAATAATTCGAGTTATTCTATAAATACAACAACAAAATAATTATGTAACTTTTTAATATAATTGGATGTTGCAGACTTCATAATTTAGTATATCAAATACTATAAGTTATAAGTACAAGATTTTTATTTGGTAACTATATTATAATTTATAACCCACAAATTAACAATAAATTAAACTTAAAGTAGGACAGTAGCAGTTGTACCTACTATCTCATTTATGAGATCTCACCTAGTTTATGTTTGTTTTAAGACAAATATTATTGAAAATGTTGTGTCCGCCTATTGGCGAACCTATGTATCAGTCTAAAACATTATCATAATGTGTTTATTAATGTAACCATACCTACATATAGCTATTGGCGTTCCTAATTATAAATAAATAAACATATCACAACGAACAGCGCTATTCGTATATTTAAGTTTTTGTCTTATTCGTGAAAAAGTAAGTTTTCTATGCATTGTAACTTACTTAATCACATTTTGTGGTATAGCCAAATGCTGTGCAATCGAAACAATCGATAGTAATTTATTTTACCTATTTTCAAAAAAATATCGATAGGAACAATAGATAATTGCTGATTGATTGTCGATTTTGTTGGATTGATTGGTTGTATACCCTTGCTTGCTTGTAATCCTTAAATTATAGTCTGTAGATTGGATCTTCTTTCCTTTCTACAGAATAAGGGGCCGTTTGCACGACGATCTGTTGCCTTATTTTGAATGAATCCACGGTCAAGCTATGGCCAATCTACAGAAGTATCACGCTGAAGGATACGCATCAAGCTAAACACTGCTTGCTTTTATCTCCTTGTAGTAAGCTCCATTTATCTTTGGCTTTGTGTAGCTTGATTTGTATCCGAGTCCAGTCAGCATCCAAGACAAATACTTAGCAGCTATGTAGCAGGCAAAAAAACTGCAGAGACGGTGAGAAGTTTATTGGTAAAATAAAATATATTATTACAAAACCCAGCCGCTGTCCAATCTTTCTTCCATTGGCTTCGTGAAATATTGGCATCTTCGGAATTTCTCCAAAATTTCACCCTGAATAATAAGGAGAAAAAGTATGATTTATATCTCTTATTATATGGGTTATGTATAGCAAAGAAAAACATTCCCACCAATAATGTAAAAAATATCCTTACAGGGCCTGTTTTCGTGATATTTTCACTGTAGTAGGTAACTGCACTTGATCCGGTTCCATAAAGTGGATATTTTAAATGCATCTGAAAATATTTATGTAGGTATTAAACTAAAGCCACCTTATTAGGCACTCAAAATTGATAATTCTACTGTGCGAGCTTTCTTTACATTTTTGTCAGCAGTGACTTCTAAATTTCGAGGTTGAAACTGGTCCCGTACAAAGTTAGCATCGTATTCGGAGCAGTATTCGGCAACAGGTTGTGACGTAGCAAGCTCGTCAATTACTTCCCCTAGCATTTGCTCCCAGAAGAAATCTGTCAGCATGCGCTTTCGAATACCTAGAAAATTAAGTAATATCTTGAAATGTTTAATCGATAACGCCTTCAGAAATAGTAATAGCAACTACGTTATTGCTTAGAAACCAATTTGTACCAACCTTCTCCATGCTTAGCTTTCTTGGGCACTTGATAGCATTCGCGCATTTCGCTGCCTACCCCCGGAACTTCCCTTCCATCTTGCAAGATCCAGGGACGGCTGAAGTTCTTTCCCTTCCCATAAGCTGATGGTTCTATAGGCACCTTTGGGTGGAGCTTGATGCGCTCATAAGGTCTGAGTTTCAATTCTTGTTCTTCGTTTTGTGGCTCGGGGATGTCGGCTTGGACTCCTGCATCAATTGTATCCGATTCCATTATGATTGGATTATGAATTGTACCAAACGTTGAACAATGGTAAAAACTCGAAAATAAGAGTTTGCACTGGCACCTCAATAATTTGGCGGAAAAGCATTAGGTTGTCATGGTAACGAAATAGATTTAATTTAACCACGGAACCTTCGATCAACAATCAACTAGATTCCGTGTCACATACAAAATCAAAGCTAAAAACTGTCCGCTTGAACATCTACTTACACACACATAAACAGCTACATCGAACTGATTCAAAGGTTTTTAAACAGTTTCAAGTTCAACCTAATTACAACCATAAACCCTTGTAATAAAGTCACAAATCTTCAAAATACTATCTTACACTTATGATCATTCGTCAATTACAGCCGTCACTTAGAAATTAAAAGACATAGGTTAAATAACATTTATTGTGTAATCAACCTTATGCTGCAACAAATAAAGTACTTTTCTCCATTATTACTTTGTGAGCTATATCGTTTCTGTTTGCTTCTTTGTATTTTACTACTCCTCACACACACTACAGGTTCCTCGGCGGCGCGGCGGACTTTGAATAAACGACAAAATATTTGTTTTTAATTGATTGATGATGATTTAAGTATCGCAAAACGGAAACTGACATGTAATTACCGAAAAAAGGACATTCCTTCTGAAACCTTACTGTTTTAGGGGTTATTTTCGCAGTTTTAAAGCACACTGAGGCATTTCAGCACGTCCGCACGTTGGCTGTGGTTGGAGCATACTAAACTCAAATAAGAACACAAATTTATTTGTGCTCTTATTTCTCGGGCCGTTTTTGAGCCCGTCACACGTAATCTAGGTTGATTGTTGATCGAAGCACGGAACTCTAATAATAATTATACATCCGTGAACTTAACAAAGACAGTAGGCATGTACTCTGTGTACACTTTAAAAACATAAAATCCATGGCTTTTGATAGAGGTGTAAAAGGACCACTACCAAAAGTAGGTAGTACCTTTAGAGGTTAATATTAGTTCTAATATTATAGTACCTCCATGTAGTGTTGGGTAGGACCACTGACCTCAATAAATACACTGGACAGGCGGCTGGCAAGATAGATTTGTGCCTATTTGATTTACGCCATTTTGGCGCTGTAAGCAAATACGAAAGTCCATGGAACTAAAGTTAGTGATGCACGCAAGTCGACATCTAATGTTTTTATCGATAGCTATATGCTCATGGTTTGTATGTAGCTGTGCTGTGGGTGACTATTATGTACTTGTCACACAATTTGAGGAAGAAGCTTTTTATCACTTAAAAGGTATCTAATAAGGTTCTGTGCGTCTGAATAAATTGACATTATACTGATTTATCGAAGCAAGCAGGTATCTATTGAAATGAAGAATAGTATAATAGCTGGTTGACTTAATAATTCTCTATTATAAGATTATTCATTATTTAATTTTTAGTTTCAAATATCTGCCTACATTTAATTTTCCAAAAAGTTTAAATTACTTATACTATAGATATGAGTAAGTATCGATACTTTTCAGGTACTCCAGTTAGTAGTATCGCAAGACGATTTGAGTAGGTATCGATACTTTGCGTTTGGTGGTATCGGAACATCCCTACTTCTATGTAATTTACCACGGCAGCCATTTGCAATATACGTCACAATTAGTTCTAGGGACTTTCGTATGTCAAAAGTGGCGCTTCAAATTGGCACAAAAAATTGCTGTCATTCTAATGGTGAAAGCCTGTCCAGTGTATTTATTGAGGTCAGTGGGTAGGACACAGTTTCAAAACGAGTTTGTATGAGGCCCTCGTTCTTGTTCATGAGGTGGTACAATGTCATGCTTCAAATGTCATATTGCGAATTATGTAGTACTAGTTCGCTCTACTCATTTCATTTGTCATCCAGGAAAGTTTGTCATATGAGTTACCTACTGTTGAGGTGTCTTGATGAGTGTCTAAATTATCTTTTTCAGGCGCACTAAAAGTCCTTTCACCTCACTGGTTCGAAAGAACTAGTGAAACAACAAGAAGAAGAAGAACTAACATATTATATTATCTACTTAAATGTACTTAATGTACCTTTAATGTAAACCTATCTACTTCATATTTACAGTTATAATAAAAAAACTGTTCTAAGTTTCCATCAATCAATCGACATCAAGCACTAAATTTTTCGTTACGTCAATTACTAACTTACGTCATATGACACTGATGTCATTTCATCGTGATACGAGCCTCATTTCTGTCACACAATACATCAGTTCACTCCTTAGACTAAGTATCATATAGACGTAGTGTTACGGTTTTTCGGCGTGTCCGTTTTTTGTTAGTTTGTATGTATTCGCGTGAGTGACTAGAGAAGGGACAACATTGACTAACCTATCGATAGAATAAGAAATGGATGAAAAAGTCGTTTTAATTGGAATCCAACTTTTTAATTTTAACTGGTTGCTGACTTTTATTGCGAAAGCCCAAAACCATTATAGACACTGGAACACTATCATCGTCAATAATGTTTCCCACATTGCCCTAACCGTGAGAGCGATGTCCATCCCACTCGATACAATTTCTTATGGCCATTTCGTCCATGCATAAGAACATTTTGTAGGCTATCAGTTTTCACGCCTAACAGCTTTTATCCACTCCCGTCTTCATTCTGGGCATTTAAGAACCTAAAAAATTAATGTAAAATTTAACAAAAATTGATCCCTCGCGAGACGCCTATAAGGTGTGAAAAATTGAAACTACAACAGAACAGCCGGTCTGACCCACCGCATTAGATATTTCATATAAAAAACGGAAACTTAAATATTATCGATAAAGCTAAATTGGTCGGTGGAAGTACATCTCTAGAACAGAAGACTAAAACAATGCATTTTATTTTGCAATAATTAATGGGTTTACATCATTTTCAAAATATGACTAGTACTAATAAAATGTAATTCCTACAGTCTTTATGGGAGAAAAAACGTATTTTTTTAGCATGAAAATAGAAAAAGAATATTACGTATCAAATGACAATTCCGGGTCTTTAACTCCTCCTTTTGTTGTTTTTGATACACAAAACACAGCTTCACAAGACATACTTTCACCTTTTCAAATATATTTTGCCTAGACAATAATAATTCTTTAAAAATTTTCATAATTTCTTTCGCTGCATCGCAATGTTGCTGCGAGTTTTTCAAAAACGTCAAAACAAGATCAAAACATTGCATCAACTGACGGCCACGATTTACGCAGACAGTGAGTGAGTGAGATGGAGTGAGTGAAGTTACATCTTCTTTTCTTTTACTCGTAGCTAGGCTACATGGGAAGAACAAAGATAGATGATCAATGTTTGATACACAGTTGAAAAAGGATGTAAGTCTTATCGCTCCCTCCAGTATTATAGTACCTCCATGGTTCACTCACTCCCTAAAATGAAAGATTTATATTTTCCTCGTTTGTCGCAGTCAAACAGTGAGCACTTCGTCTGAGAGTGAGTATGACAAAAATTTTGAGGTGGTACAAGGATTGAACATGAGGACCGGGACATTTTGGAGTGAATGAGGGCCTCAAAAGAGGTGCCTCACGTATGTCCTACTCAACCTTAGACTAAGTATCATATAGACGTAGTGTTACGGTTTTTCGGCGTGTCCGTTTTTTGTTAGTTTGTATGTATTCGCGTGAGTGACTAGAGAAGGGACAACATTGACTAACCTATCGATAGAATAAGAAATGGATGAAAAAGTCGTTTTAATTGGAATCCAACTTTTTAATTTTAACTGGTTGCTGACTTTTATTGCGAAAGCCCAAAACCATTATAGACACTGGAACACTATCATCGTCAATAATGTTTCCCACATTGCCCTAACCGTGAGAGCGATGTCCATCCCACTCGATACAATTTCTTATGGCCATTTCGTCCATGCATAAGAACATTTTGTAGGCTATCAGTTTTCACGCCTAACAGCTTTTATCCACTCCCGTCTTCATTCTGGGCATTTAAGAACCTAAAAAATTAATGTAAAATTTAACAAAAATTGATCCCTCGCGAGACGCCTATAAGGTGTGAAAAATTGAAACTACAACAGAACAGCCGGTCTGACCCACCGCATTAGATATTTCATATAAAAAACGGAAACTTAAATATTATCGATAAAGCTAAATTGGTCGGTGGAAGTACATCTCTAGAACAGAAGACTAAAACAATGCATTTTATTTTGCAATAATTAATGGGTTTACATCATTTTCAAAATATGACTAGTACTAATAAAATGTAATTCCTACAGTCTTTATGGGAGAAAAAACGTATTTTTTTAGCATGAAAATAGAAAAAGAATATTACGTATCAAATGACAATTCCGGGTCTTTAACTCCTCCTTTTGTTGTTTTTGATACACAAAACACAGCTTCACAAGACATACTTTCACCTTTTCAAATATATTTTGCCTAGACAATAATAATTCTTTAAAAATTTTCATAATTTCTTTCGCTGCATCGCAATGTTGCTGCGAGTTTTTCAAAAACGTCAAAACAAGATCAAAACATTGCATCAACTGACGGCCACGATTTACGCAGACAGTGAGTGAGTGAGATGGAGTGAGTGAAGTTACATCTTCTTTTCTTTTACTCGTAGCTAGGCTACATGGGAAGAACAAAGATAGATGATCAATGTTTGATACACAGTTGAAAAAGGATGTAAGTCTTATCGCTCCCTCCAGTATATAGTACCTCCATGTACTCAACACTACCTCCATGCCTAATGTAATAAATAATGATGAGTAATTAGTTTTTAAGTTTCTTGTTAATTTTCACCTACCTTATGTATTTTAAATGATAACAAAAATGCGAGCATTTGGAATGAATGTGAAAATATGATATCCTGATTGGAAAAGGAGAATTAGAATAGGTTTGAAAGAAAAAAGGATAAAAATAATTTAATGACACTCATGCAATAATAAATTATTTTACAAAACTTAAAGTTTATTTACTTTATTTATGTATAAACAAAAATGGAGCGAAGATAACGGAAAACGAGGTATTATGGTTTTAGGACTTTAGCCAGTCCTGTGAGGGAAAAACAAAAATGAGGCAAAGAAGAAGAAGTACTGTTAGTCTAGATTTTAGCGAAAATGGCTGAGGCCTACCAACTAGCGAAAAGACAGGATATGCCCCCTCCGGGGGGCTATAAGCCTATTCCTTTTAAAAGGATCCCCGCTAAATCTTATTTCAGCGGTAAGTCCGTTTTATTCACTTTTTTTTTAGTACCTACACCCATTATGTAACCTAGCATTTTTGGTTAGCTAGAGATCTAAACCATTTTGGGAGTGCTAACGGTAGTAGTAGTGAACAGCTGTGAACCTGGACTCAAACATAACTATCCACCAAGGGAACAACGACGTACTATTTAATTTCATGGATAGTGCTGCAGTATGTTTATATGTTGTTTGTATACAACTGTTTTATTTTTTGTTTCTAACATTTTATATTTGACTTAATTCTAATTCTAATTCGTGGTGGGGGAACGAGATCTGCACGGACGTCCCGCAATGGGGTGTATTGTGCATTGTCCCCCTGCTAACCTCACCCCAGCCAGCCCAACTCCTTAAAATAGCGGAGAAGGACCTTGGGTTGGTGGCAGCAATGTTCAAGCATCCCCGGTGGTGATTTGGATGCAGATGAGAGGAATGACCCGATCAGCTTCTGCAGTCCAGTTTTGGACCTGGCTTCGTTAGTTGCGGAGCAGTGCAGTACCACATGCTCCACAGTTTCTTTTTCCTGAAGACATCCACGACATAGGTCGCTGTCTGTCGCTCCGATCTTGAAAAGATGGTAGTTGAGGTCGCAGTGGCCCGTGATGATTCCGACCATCAGCTTTAGATCTTCGCGTCTCAGCTTTAACAGGATGGTTGTTAAGTGCCTGTTCGTGGCTGGAAGCATTGTTTTTGTATGTTTGCAGTCTGATCTGCGCTCCCATTGCTTTTGGTGTTCCTTCTGAGAATGCATCTTCAGCCTGTTTTGTCTCTACCGACGTAGGTTTGCATAGACCTATGTCATTTATTGTCGGTGCCTGTTTCGCGCCCTCTCTTGCTAGGGAGTCAGCCTCGTTGTTACCTGAACATGAGCTGTGACTCTTTGTCCATCTTATTTTAACACTATGCGTGTCAGACAGATTTTGAAGCGCAGTGTGACACTGTACAAGGGAAGCTGACCTTGTGTCAGATCTTCTCAATGCGTTAATCAGTGCTGCGCTGTCTGTTGTGAAAATAATAGTTGTCTGTTCGTTTGCAGTGGCTGCGGCCGTCATAGACTTTACTGATGAGAGCATTTCTCCTGTTGCCAGGGAGAGCCCAAGTGTTTCTGCCTGGAGGGCAGTCGTTGATTTACTGAGAGGTTGCGCGCGGGATAGCCCTGTTTCAGGACAGTAGAAGCCGCAACCCGCTCCCAGTTTTTGTTTCGAGCCGTCAGTGTAGACGTGAAGGACGTGGGGGGTCGGAGTCTGATCCTCAGTCTTTTCTCCATTTTCTAATTGGTACTTTTTGTTCGTGAGGTATGTTGTGGCAATTCTGTCGGTGCCGTTTCGAGCCTCCGGCATAGCTTGGATAGCTTTGTCCAGAATCCTGCCATGATTTGTTATTTTACCACTGCCATTCCATTGGTTTGCGGATTTTATTCTTAACGCTGCTGCCATCGCCTCTTGTTGTATGTAAAGATGAAGGGGCGTTAGGCCTAGTATTATATCCAGCGCCGCAGATGGTGTGGATTTTGAGCAACCGCTGATCAGGGAACACGCGAGCCGTTGTACCTGTTGCAGCTTGTTGATTGTTGTGACTAAGTTTGTTCTTGGCCACCACACCACGGCACCGTAGGTTAGTACCGGTCGAACCATGACAGTGTACATCCACAGGCAAAGCTTGGGTTTAAGTCCCCAATCCTTACCAACGGCGCGTCTGCACTGCCATAGCACATTTGTGGCTTTCGTCGTGATGTGTTCTAGTTGCTTACCCCATAAGAGTTTGCTGTCTAGCCATATTCCGAGATATTTGACTTCCTTGCTTAGGGTCAGTTTGGTTCCAAACAGCGATGGTAGGTTCAGATTCGGCAGCTTTAGCTTGCGGGTAAAGAGCACAAGTTCTGTTTTACTGGGGTTCACTGTTAGGCTATGAGCGTGGCACCATGACTCCACAATTCGCAGTGCTCTCTGCATCTTTTCGCATAGAGTTGATTCGAAGAGCCCCGATATCATGATTGCCAGATCGTCGGCGTAGCCAATTGTGTGTAGCCCATCCTTGTTTAGGGAGTCTAGTAGTTCGTCGGCTACAAGTACCCACAGCAGGGGAGATAGTACTCCCCCTTGCGGGCAGCCTCTTGTGACAAGGCATCTTGTGACTTCTGAACGTTCTGTGAGGGCTGCTCTGTTTGATAGCATTTTGTTGATCCACTCATTTAGGTTATCTTCGACACCTTGTTTCCTGAGGCCTCTTTCGATGCTCGGGAAAGTTGTTTTGTCAAAAGCGCCTTCGATGTCAATGAACGCTATAAGACACGATTGCTTGCTTTCCAGCGCGCTTTCGATCTTATGTACTACATTGTGAAGTGCTGTTTCCGTTGATTTGCCCGATTGATAGGCATGTTGATTTTTGTTTATCGGATTCTTGATTAGTGGTCCACTGCGTATGTGTCGATCACAGAGCCTTTCCAGAGTCTTCAGTAGAAAAGAGCTTAGACTAATAGGCCGGAACGATTTAGGTTGGGTGTAGTCAGACTTGCCTGGCTTTGGAAGAAAGACTACCTTGACTTCCCTCCATGCGTGAGGGATGTATTTCCAGGCAATACAGCTTCTAAAGATGGACGTAAGCGTTGCCTCAATTTTGGTGAGATTCCATTGTAGGAGAGCAGGGAAAATGCCATCTGTACCAGCCGCTTTGTAGGGCTCAAAGGTTTTAACGGCCCATGACAGTGCCTCCTCTGTGACAATGGCTCTGGCTAGTTCCCAGTCTTCCTTTTTTGGGGTGTGACCCTCGTGGTCAGTTTCCCAGCTTGTATTTTCATTAAGATTGCAATCCGGGAAGTGCGTTTTTAGCAAAAGCTCAAATTGTTCTTTGTCTGTTGTCGTATAAGAACCATCAGGCCTCTTAAGAGTGCCTAGTTTTATCTTGGCGTCACTGGAGAGTATTTTGCTTAGGCGTGCCGTTTCACTCTGGGATGCGATGGAGCTGCTGTATTTCCTCCATGAGTTGTTTCGGCTTTGTCTTATTTCGTGCTTAAGTTGCTGTCTTACTATTCTATAGTCCGCCCAGTCTTTTTCGTTGTCGGTGTTCATCGCCCTATTGAAGTGGTGGCGAACTTTCTTTCTCAGTTTGGAAAGGGTTTTGTTCCACCATCTGTCTTTGTGTTGCATTATTTTATTACTTTCCGTTACGAGAGGACAAGCTCTTTCGTAACTGGTGATCATGTTGTTAACCAGTGATGCCAGCACTGTTTCTATTTCTGATGGAGTAAGTAGCGTTTTATGTTCAGTCTCCTGTAGCTGATTTATGGTTGCGTTCATTGTTTCCACATAGAGACTTGAGTCTGTTTTTTTGGGGTTTCGGTATTTGCGGGGGATCATTTCGCCTGTCTTTAAGCTGAACCTGATCCGCCTATGGTCCGCACACGATGCTTCTTGTGTAGCTACGTGCCAGTCGTTAATTAGTTCTGCGATAGTTTCTGTGGCTAATGTAACGTCTACTATAGTCCTAGCCCATGACGTCACAAATGTTGGCTCCGATCCTCTATTCAGAATGTTTAGGTTGTGCCTTAAGACGAAGTCAAGAAGATCTCTGCCTCTTTCGTTCGTATCTTGACACCCCCATACAGTGCTGTGTGCGTTGGCATCGCAGCCTATGATGCATTCTGTTTTGAGTCGTCTGCAGTGGATTAGTAAGTTTTCGAGTTCAGGAGGTGGTGCTTGTGCCCCACCATCCATGTATATAGATGCTAGGATTAGTGTGTTAAGATTACCTTCTAGACCAGTTTCAATTTTCACTACTGTGAGGTCATCCGTGCACAGATGTGTCACCATTGATGCTTTGACAGTGTTTGGTACATAAATTAATGTACGAGTTTTATTTTGTAAAGGCGGAGTAAATACATTGCCCCGGAGGGCGTTAAAACCTACTTTACCTCGGACAATGTAGGGCTCCTGGACCAGTGCTATTGTGTGTGGTTGCTCCTCTAGGGTTCTTCTTAGCGCAGCGAACCCAGTGACGCTGTGTTGTATGTTGGCCTGAACGATCTTAAGCTGATTAGCAATGTTTGTGTGTGGCCTGTCGGTTTGTTTCTCGCAGTTCCCTGAAGGGGTTGGAGTTTTAGAGATTTGTCGATTGATCCGAGTTAACTTATTAAACATCATCATGATTACAGAACGAGTGAGGGGGTTTTTTTAGGTGGGTGTAGAACAATCTATCCTACTGTGGTTGGTCCGAGTGAGAATTCTCGCTCGACGGGACAGATTCTCCCGCTTCCATAGGCGGCGCAGGTGAGAGAATGCTGAGACATGAAATGCCCCCCGCAATCTCCCCTCCCTCGTCACCCAGTAGCAGGTCTATCTCGTCTTGCGAGAACTCCCCCTCCCCTAAATCGCGATTGGGACTACCGATCGCGGCGTCCGCCCCTGATTCACCACTGCTAGTGCAGGGCGCACCCGGAGCGGGCGCCACGATCGGGGTTTTGACGTCCGCCGCTCTTGGTTCCCTCAACAGGACGTACACCGTCGCCATCTTGTAGGCGAGGCGACACCTGCCTTTCTTTAAGGCTTCGACCTCGTCCACCGGAATACCAAAAACCATGACGTTATTGGTAGTATTCCGGTCTTTCTGTATCCGGTGGGCAAAGATCGGCCAGGTGGAGATGCGAAGGTGGTCGTTAAAGAAGGCGAGGAAGCTTCTTATCTGCTCTCCGTCGCCCTCAAAGTCCGGAACGACCACCACACCTTTGTGAAATTTGGGCAGCGCGTGTTCCGCAACGATTTTTTTTTTATATATTTGACTTATATTTTGTTTATATTTTCAGGGTATGCCATGTTTGCTGGCTACATTGGCATGACTGCGGGTGCCATTTACCTTTACAATCTGAACTACAAGCAGATAAAGCGCAATGAAATTGAGATGCGTTCAGCCAAGATGGCTATTTACCCGATGTTGCTTGCTGAGCGTGATCGCGAGTTCCTGAAGCAAATCCGCAGAAATCGCGACGCTGAGGCTGAGCTGATGCGTGACGTTCCTGGATGGGAGGTCACTATAATATACTTAATTTTTATTTATTTCTTCCGAGTCTTGGGAAGATTAAGTCTGCATCAAAACTGTTTTATGAATGAAATCTACCATTTTTTATCCACTTTATCAATCTTTGATGGAGAAGTAAAATCAATAGTAATATAAGTGTAGAAAATTATGGTTAGAACTAATAATAAAAAAAAAACTGAAAAAGTCAACTTTTGTTAGCGATTGTACTAGTTGAACTAATGGGTATGAGAGAGATGGCAATTGTCATTATTTATTATTGCAGATTTTTTATAAGTATGGCCATTATCTGCTTCTGTGCAGAAACATAGATCATAATAATAATACATTTTCTAAATCAGCACTAAAGCCTAACATTTATTTTTTGTTTCAGGTTGGCACATACTATGGAGAACGGGTTTACAAGCTCACTCCCCCAGACAAGCTCATTGAACCCATCTTCCACGAGTTCTATGCTCACACCGACCCACATGATTGGTTCCAGAGAGTTACTCTAAAATTGCGTTCTTAGATACCAGATGCAACAGGCATTGTAGACAAATCACTGTGATTGGACAAAAAGTGGCATTGAATACTGTTGTAGATATACACAGATTGATTAACACCACTTATATAGCTGTCTATCCATGTTAGCTTCCTTGAAATGTCTAGTAAATAATCCAATACTTTTTATAATGCTTGCTTTGATCAGAATAGTCTGTTTGTATCTAATTGATAAGATGCTTGTAAGCAATGCCGCTGGCTACAGAGCTGGATTTTGTTTTACAAGTCTCAGTCATCTAAAATACTTCAATCTAACATCTCCTTAGCTAGGTTAAATCCTATTAGTGACTGGTGATAAACTCACTAATAAAGGGTTGTACAAAAACTTAAAGATTTTGTTATTTATTTAATTATCCAATAAATTTATTAATAGTAGATAATTTGTGCATTTTCAATTTATTCCATGTTAGAATTATTTAATTTGCTAATCAATTATTGAATGTTTTGTAAAATCAACATTTATATACAAAATATAAAAATTAAATGTAATGGAGTATGTAATACAAGAAAAAAATGCAACACATTTTAAAATTCGTAGTTTGGGTATTTTCAAACTACGAATTTTAATGCCTAAATGTAAGAGGTGTTAGTGTTTGGGTATTTTCAAACAGAGGAGAGAGGTGTAAGACCTCTATTCTTCTGTAATGTCACTTATACTATCATACATTATTTGAATAGACAAAAAACGCACGAAAAAAAGAGTATTATTTTATGTCTTAAAAAATTACAACTATTTCTCAGATTTTACTAAATTAATGTACGGTAAATACAGTACAATGTATGGCTATGTAAAGGTATTTTTGCAGTGGTAAAAATGAGGTTTAATTCGGGAGTAGGTGCGAAAAAACATATCCTAACTAAAATAAATTCTCTTACCGGAGTAACATTGGCTACACAAACTCATAAATCGTAACCATTACATAAACAACATAATAAAATAGTTCACTCATTCCCTGTTCAACAAAAATCTATCAGCATGTAGAGTCAAGAGCTCTTTATGAAGGGCTCATCTGGGCAAGTACTATCACCATGCCTATTTGTGCCGCCAAGCAGTGTTGCTGTGTTTCGAATTGAAGGCTTGGGTGCCGGTGACATTACAGGCACATGAAGTTTAACATCTGTATGCCTCAAGTTGATGGATGTAGGGCATGTGAGGCAATGCTTAGTTAAAGGTGATGGTTACAACTAAACATCAGGTGGGCAGTCTGCTTACTCATAAGCAAGAAGTACAAAGAAAAAAAACTCCTTTTCCGAGTGACACCAAACAAAATTCAAAATCTTACTTTAGCTTCTTGATCACAACCTTAGGTTTTAACTTCGCTATTCTTAGTTTACGCATGTGCTTCATTACAAAGTACATTCCAGGGAACGTAAGGATAAGTAGATACAATCTTAGGAATATAGGAAGGTGAAAAGCAAAGTTCCATTCATTGGGCAGTGTAACAGTGAACCGTAAGGTTTCTTCGAAGTATGGTATGTTCCGGAGGATTACGATGGACTCGCAGAGTATGCCGAGAGGGTACAGAGGTATCCACATGGTGTAGCGAAGCCAGGTAAGGATGTAGATCTCTTTTTTGAACAGCTGCGATATGTAGAATGGATACCTGGAAAAGAGAATAAGAAAGGGTTTATGTTGTTGAAAAATGACACTTGAACAACGCCATCTATTGGTGATTAGCGGTAAAGTCATAACTGCTTTTTAAAATCGATGTACAACGCTGATATTATAAATCCAATAAAGTACATTCTTATGAATTGAGAAATGTGTTTATACAAATAGAGCGTCGATGGGCTTGTAACCTGTCACATATGGATACCAAGTACTGCACAATATGGGATGTACCAAATTGAATATTTTGACGTACTTGTGACCCCCCTTAAAGATCCTCAAAGCATCTTTTTAAGTACTTGGTACTAAAAGATCTGAGAGGCTATCTATCGCGCCTGGGGATCAAAGTCGTGAAGCGGTTTCATATACAGAATGTTTCAGAAGTCAACGGCAAGCTGGATATGGGTGATAGATGAAGTCTCTTTCTCTCTCGCTTGTCTTGTCACTAGTTTCTTTCGAAACAGTGTGGTGAATGGATTGTAAGTGCGCCTCAAGAGGCTCCTTTCTAGCACTTGACACATGCTATAGATCTTTTTAGGTTCTACGACATGTCGGTTTCCTCACGATGTTTTCCTTCACCGTTTGAGAGTACTAGCATTGTGTACATAAATTTTTGAACAGAAAAACTCATTGGTGCACGACCGGTTTCGAACCCACGAGCTTAGGATCGGAAGGCGGGATAACATTGTTTTTTTCTAAAATAAAGTAATATAAAAAAAAATTATAAAACCTAAACCCTGTGATGGTCTTTTGTCTCACCCCTCGTCTTATCACCCGTTACCGAGTTGGCGTCGACTTCAGGGACGGCCTGTATACCTATGTATAGTATATTTTGTAGTGATATTTAACACTTACCTGACAACTTCAATAGTGCTCCACATAACGAATAGATAGAAGACAACCGGTTTGGTTTGCATGCGCGGCTCTGCTTCGATCATCACGAAGAGAATGAACGCTCGCCCGCTCACTTGCAAGAACGGAACTAGGGCTGATCCCTGAAATATGGAAAAAAAATTGTGAACATAATAAAGATGACAAAACACTGAAAACTGCATACGGAAACACTGTCGCAGACTCCAGAACCCAAACGGAAAAAAACAGTTGTGAAAAAAAAACTTTAGTGATAGTCTCAATGTGGATACGACAAAAATCGATAGATCCTTCTAAATACGAACTTTTCACGGATTTAATAGGGGTCTGCTCATCCTAGTTCAATGGTTAAGAGTAGTAGAGCTCTTTGTGAAGGGCTCGTCCGGGGAAGAACGACCGCCATGCCTTTTTCTGCCGCTAAGCAGCAACGCTGTGTTTCGGTTTGAAGAGTGTGGTTGCCGGTGTAATTACAGGCACATGAGGCTTAATGCCATCTGTATGCTTCAAGTTGATGGACACAGGGTAGTGCATGGTAGGGCATGTTCCTATTGTGCATGACTTACGAGGCAATGTTTTGTTATAGGTGATGGTTACCACTTAACATCAGTTGGGCCATCTGCTTGTTCCATCAGCAAGTTGTATAAAAAAATTTAGCATGACTGCATTATTTTTATTTTTTATTATAGGGCACGTTCTCTTCGAGCGTGACTTACGAGGCAATGCTTTGTTTTAGGTTATGGTTACCACTTAAAATCAGGTGGGCCATCTGCTTGTTCCATTATCTAGTAGTATAAAAAAAAATGGTAACCTCTCCAGTTATCACGGCCTTCTTTTTCTTTTGAAAATCTTACTAAGCAGAAATAATAATCAAATAAAAACGAGATTAGATACTTTACCTTTGTATACCCAAATAGTGGATGCATGACTTCTAGATACTGCATTAACTGTAGGAACTTCATAGCAGGCCCGACGTGCGCATACGTGTCCGCAACAGACTCATATTCCAACTTCGCGTATCGTACAGTCATCACCGTGAGGATATACATATAGCCAATAAATTGGAACGTGTTGTAGACTTTCAGGTAGACCTGTTTGAGATCCTCTGCAAAAAAGATAAATAAAAAAACAAAGCTTTATTTTCCTATTATACAATCTTTACACAAAAGGGGCCATCCATAAATTACGTCACGTTAAGGGGGTGGGAGGGGGTCGACGAAGTGTGACATTGTGTGACAAGGAGTAGGGAGGGGTCCCAGATTTTATGACATCACATTTTTTCAAAATATAATAATATTTTATACCTAAGTATTACAACACTAAAATTTATTGAAATATGATTTAAATGGAACTAAAAATAATTTCGGTACACTGCTGTTTTAATTTCTTAAATTTCTATATGAAAATTGCAAAATGTGTGACATCACACTAGGTAGGGGGGGGGGGGGGGGTCTCACAAATGTGACCAGCTGTGACAAGGACAGGGGAGGGGTCAAAAATTCATGATATTCGTGTCACGTAATTTATGGACAAAATAACATTAGCCTAAATTAAGTTTAAAATTATGAGTTAAAGGTAAAATTTTACTTATTTCAAAAATAATTATATTAATTTAATTATTTTTTTGGTGAGGTTAAAGCCTCCTCCATTTGTTTCCAGTTTTCTCTGTCTCTTGCTAATTTGGGCTATAATTTTCCAGAAAGAAAGATATAAGACTCAAATTGATAACACATTTTATCAGTGGCAGATTTGGTGCCGCTGAGGCACATGAGGCTTAACGTCTATATGCTTCAAGTTTATGGACGCAGGGCAGTGCATCATAGGGCATGCTCCTATCCTGCATGACTTACGAGGCAATGCTTTGTTATAGGTGATGGTTACCACATAACATCAGTTGGGCCATCTGCTTGTTCCATCAGCAAGTTGTATAAAAAAACGCTGTTAGACTGCATTATTTTTATTTTTATTAATAATGCAACAATGATTTCACTTCAATGTATAACATCCCAAAGATTTTATGTCAAAGTCCGACCAAATCTAGATAATGGTTGGAATTACATGTCATGAGTAGCTCTAATTAGTACTTAATTAAATATTTGTATATTCTATTAAGTACTAATTAGAGCTACTAACTAGTTTTCCATGCCTATAATGTTCTTGGGTTGTCCCAAGAACATAATAGGCATGGAAAACTCGTTCAAACAGTACAGAATTCCATAGTTGTGAATTAATGCAGTTGATATATTTTCACTAATACCTTTTTTGTAGCCCATCTCTTCCTTTTGCAGTTTATCATACATCCCAGGGTAGTCTTTCATGACGTCACGTGTCTCCTCTTCACTGTCTTGTCCGTCCTCGGACTTCCACAAGTCAAAGTTTATCTATAGAACAAAGTTTGTTACAGAAAAAACTGAAACAGCTTCTCGACTTTGGTCCCCAGGCACGGTAGATATCAGATCTCTAAGTTACAAGTATAAACTCCAGGTTCCCTGATGATGTCTAAGGGGGGGAGGGGTGTAGTCAAAGGTACTTTCAACTAGTATAAAAGATGTTTCAAAGTGATCCTTGTGGTTGTACTGAATAAAGAACGTTTTGATTTAGATTTTTTGATTTCAACATGTACTGTTGGTAATAGACTTGTAATGGTAATGATCATAATCATGAATAACCTAGACTTGTAATCTAGCACAGAATAAATAATAGTACTAAGAATAGAATGGCCACTCAGTTCCTGTTGATCTTTTTAGAAAAATTTAACTAAACAAAGTAATAAAGTGTAAGTTCTACAAACAAAGTGTTGTAGGATTACCTTAAGCCAGGCTGGTTTTTGAGGCTGAGCAGTCAGCCGGGGCCACCAAACTCCTGTCTCTTTCTGCAGAGTAAGGTCCACTCGGTTGTCAAACACTCGTACTGTAATCACATTGTCTGCTGTATCCTGAAAAGTATATAAAAGGGATGGTTGTTTAGAGGAAGAGGATGTATGAATATTTGTGGCTCAGTCACATCCTAACCACTGAACCGATTGGGATGAAACTTAGAACAAATATCATTCTTAAACTGAATTAACATATAGGCTACTTTATATTCCAAAAAAAACCAAGAACAGGGTAGAAAAAAATAATAAAGATATATTATGAATATATATTAAGATAGTAGTTCTAAAACACTACTCAACATTAACAAAGTTTAAATTGCTATCTACTTTGGTATCTTTTGATTGCATGATAATTAGAGTAATGGATCTGATCTCAGGGCTATTACCTCACCACCATTAATTACTCACCTTTTGTAGGAAAAGATCAAGCAAAACTGTAAGCTAAGAATAAGTTAATAACAGGTATGATACCTGCTTAAGTATTTTTTTTAATGCAACAGTGGTAGCCAATGCCAGCTCTTAACACATTTCATAATCACTTAGCAAAGATAAACAGTAGATAAGTGAGTAAGCCGGCGATCGTACGATTAGGGAAAGCAAAGTACAAGAGAATTAACGTTGATCGGTATTTCATTGGTATCAGGCAAAAGTAGCTAGGTAACATTTATACATACCGAATTCACAGAGTCAAAGAGGTCTAGACTGAATTCGTATTGATTATCTCCACGGGCTCCCGTTCCATGCGCAGAGAATTTAATGTTGTTATCCACGATCTTTACATTTGGTTTGGTTACATTTTTTAAGTCAACTTTTAGAGTAACAACACTTTTTGTTTGGGCCCAATACACAAATGGACTCGGGTTCACCATAATAATTCATACAACTCCAGCTCAACAATTTTTTAACTACGAAAAATATTAAATTGCAATATTGAATATATTTGACCAAAGTTTTATTTTTTCTGACTGAAGACAGCTGCTGGCAGAGGCCGACAACTGACACTTGACTGACAGTACCTGTCATTGTCATGACAGACAGGTCTATCTGATTTTCGATTTTCCATGTTGGTGCACCCGGAACTAGAGTAGTACCCACTATTCCCCGTTTCATCGACCAAGTTTATTCATCATCGCATCCATTCAAGTTCCATAGTCGACTCGTGCGAAGTGTGCTTTTGGCCTGAGGTTTAATTAATTTAGTCTGTGAGAAACCAGTGAGAACAGATGAAACAAATGAATTTTGCTTTGCTTGCCACATCTGTCAAAAAGCCGTTTGATTTGTGTGCCCTGGTGGATTTCTGAAAAATCCAAAAAAATAAATTTCTCCTGCAAATCATTATAATTTCTGCGCTTTCAAGATGGTTTGAGTAAATCCGTACCACAAAAATATTTAAGTGATTCACATTGACGCTAAAATAAGTTTTAAAATTTGTAAACAAATCCAAAATGTCCGTTCCAACCACAGGATTGAGCAAATTGAAAAAGAAACACATTCGTGTAAAACATCAAAAAGTGAAATTGTTTCGTGCTAATGAGCCGTTACTGTCTGTTTTTATGTGGGGTGTGAATCACACGGTGAGTTCTTTGTACTAAAAGCACTTGATGTAATCATGGCGGAGCGTAATCCTATTTGAGCTGATCTTTCGCATTCCCTCTTAGACTTATGTTATTATAAACCTTCGCCGCTCGTTTGTTTTGTTGTGTTTCTTTCTGTTTACATTAAAAAAATATTGTAATGTGTGCACTTGCCTCGAGTATAATTTTTTTGGCATTTTGTCAATAAAATAAACCAGACTCAGTTTGCTTGCCATTGAATGAAAATAGATCTGTGAGTCTTTGTAACAATGTGCCTAAAATATAGCACTTCTTGCCAACTTTGTCTTGCTCTTCTACCATCACAGTGAAGTACCTAAAGAGAGTGCTTGGTTACTGATTGTGGTCCGTTGATAAGATTGTAGTAGTAATTTATTCTATAGTTCTCTCTGCAAAATATAATTATCTTGGGCTTTAACATATCAGCCAACTTAGGAGAACAACATTAACAAAAGTTTAGTTAAGTACCCAGGTATATGCTTTACATACATGTGTCAGTACATATTGATTCATAAAAGTTGAAGAAAAAATATTAGATTACACTGTGTAAATACAGTAAAATTACATATTAAATGAGAATAGTTAATAATAGTAATTATATTTTGCCACTGCATGTAATGCACCTGCTCTGGTTGCTGTTAAGTAATGATGGTAGCCTTGTAGTGCCCTAAAATCTCCATCACCAGAGTAAGCTTGTGCAAACTACTATGTAATTGTTTATGCTTAGTATGCAATTTAATCTGTACATTTGAGCAATAAGAAGTTGAAAATACCTTGCATTACAATTATTAGTTGACCTGCATTATAATAGCTGTGGGTGGTTAAAATCTGTACTTATGTATTTTAAGGGGTTTTAAGGGGTACTTAAAAAGATAGGCAGGGGTAAGGTTAGCATAATGCACAATACACAATACACCCCGTATTGTGGGGGGTGGGGGAATGGAACTGCAGTTCCATTCCCCACCCTGAATTATAAAGAAAATGAGAGGGATACTTATGACAAAAAAAAGTATTTTTGTTTCAATAGTAGTCTTTCCTTGAATTAAATTATTGTTTTTTTTAGATAAACGAACTAAGCCATGTCTCAATACCAGTCATGCTACTACCCGATGACTTCAGAGCATACTCCAAGCTCAAAGTGGACAACCATTTGTTCAACAAGTAAGTTATGATGATTTTAAACAATCATGTGTACAGTACCCGATAAATATTGCACATCAACATTTTTACTCTTTGTATTTTATACAAAGAATTATCAAATCATAATTGTTTTAACAGCTCCTAATAGATACCGGACTGTTAGTATTTATAATTATTGTTATACAAGATGTTAAAAGACTTGTACTTAAAACTTCAGGGGGCTAAAGTACCCATCAATATGAATAACTTTTTCTAAGGAATCAACACTGAACCAAAAATATTGATGGGTACTTTAACCCCCTGAATTTTTAAGTACATGTATTTTAACACCTTGTATACTGATGATGCCAAATGTAGTAAATAATTTACTCTTGAAAGCCTATAAAAATGCCAAATCAATAACTGAGACCTGAATCATTGAATTTTCAAGGTATTGATATGTTATTTGTAGCATCCTGGAACTTATAATTTATACTGTTTTCATCTGCTTTGTTTTTTTTTGGTACTTTCTTGCCACCTTGTGATAGGTCATTGACCAGATTTGAGTTTTAATTCTTTTTCTTTTTTCCTTAAGGACAAAGAATTTGATATGAGTCATAGAACAATCACTTGTTTTGTGATTGACATGTAATCTCTTGTAGTAATAAGACTGTCATTTTAAAATTTTTGTTGTTTCCCTTTGTTACTGAATTTTTATTTGGAGTTAATTATAAAAAGGTTTCTTATCTACACCAACACACAATCAACACTTCACCTACCTAAGTATTTATTATCCAATTAAGGAAAATGCGTAATGGAGCTGGTTCATTTTGGTAATCTATTTCTGATAACATGATTATTGACACCAAAAGGGCCTTACAGCTCAGCAGAACTTTCGGAAACTTTTCCGATAACATCCCTACTCCAGAATAAGTCTCTCTTGATCTTGTTTTGTTTGCTTATAAACAAGACAGATACTGCATGTTTTCCATTGGAAACGAAGTCCACTCACAAGGTCACAAAATTGAGCTTATAGATAGAGCCTAGAAATCTGAAACTTTGCACATACACTCCTTTAAGGCGTGTAGGCGCTCCTGTGTGGCGCACACTAAAGAACGGTTATTGAAAATTCGATCGAATTTTATTATCGAATTATGTATATAACAAATGGTAATAGCTTCCTTTGTATCATTCCACTGGTGTATTATTGAATAGGAAATTATATTTCATTGGCATAAAATTTTTATTCTTTTGGTACGGGTAAATGTCATGAACACAAACTTCGCCTGTGCTTCGTTTTTTTCTTAAAGCGAAGACAAGAGCTAATGTACCTCGCGCTCGCACCTTTCGACTTGATAAAAGATATAAAATCACTTATCTCATTTTTGAAAAATCGCAATCGGCCAAGTTTGAATTTTTTAGTTTAGTTTAGTAAAATTTTCATTTTGATCGATACAAGTTTTCCTGCTCAAAAGTTTGCATAAGCACGAAAATTTGTAGGTAATCAAGTTTTCCTATTCAAAAGGACAAAATGAAAACATTAGAAGGAACTCGGGTTAAGCTATGCCGAAGCCTGTAGGTCGTCAAAGCTCATACAAATAATTGTTTCAGAGAGAATATGCCATCGCATTTCAAGGTGAAGGAATACTGCCCGCTGGTGTTCAGGAACCTGAGAGAGAGGTTCGGAATCGATGACATTGACTACAAAGAGTCTCTCACAAGGTACTGAAACTATTTAAAACATACTGCCATAACGTAGAAACCAGGTTGCCGGAAATACAAACGATTGTGGGTAAAACCAGTTATACAGATTTTTCATTAGGTTTAATTGTTTTGTTTGAAAGCTAAAGTTATGATAATTCTATCAACTTATTGGTAAGACAATGCAACTTTACTGGCAACCTACTTTCTATGCAGGGCTAAGCTGGATTCTTTCAGCACGAGTGATGCTTTAACATTTTTCTTGTATTTTTATATTTATTTACGTTTATTTCCTTCCCCCAATTGATTATTTCGTCCATTCCCACTTCCCATCCTCGTCCTTAGGTTTAGAAAGCCAGATAACTACCTGTGTCCGAGGGCTCAGAAGAGGCATAGTACGCTACGCAGATCCGCAACCGCTCCCTCAAGTGTTGCCAACATGAAAAACGAAACTCACCACGAAAGTATTTTCTCCGATGCGAGCGCTTTCGTCAAACGGGGCTTGACGATAAAACGACTGAGGTCAGCGGAGTTTCAAAGCTGTACGATTTTTGGTTTTTTATTTTTCATTTTGAGATAACAGTACGTAGTGTGCCTTTCGAAACTGACACGGCAATCATTAGCATCCACTGTTACTGGAGTCGTTTCCCTGTGCCTGGTTTACTCCGTTGTCCGAGCCAGGTTATGAGCAGAAGGAATTTCATTGGTTCATAATCTGTCGCACATTTTTTTTTATTCTTGGTCTTGATGACGCACCACAGTTTCTGCCATGCATTGACACGAAGATCAGCGATATCGTAACGCATTTAATACTACTGTAGTACAAAGTAATCCCATAAGTAAAGTTAATCCCATTGGGAAAATGTATAATGGGTTATGGGACATCCCCGAATTTTAACGCTTATTTTACGCTACTCCAAGTAGGTAAGAGTATTTGGGTTTAAATATAAAAAATGTGCGGCCGGACGCCAAGGCCAATGTAAGGCCTCCTATTCATTTTCCTGGCTCGGTCTTTGCCCTAGTGTGAATTCCAAGAAGTTTTTGATTGGTTTGATTTTCGTCCCAGTTGAGTCACATTGTCTAATAATGCGGACTTTAATTTCCCGATCCTAATTGACCATGACCCCTGTTGACTCCCGACTCCATTCACGTTTATCCCACATGCTTCCACCTAATATTTCCTATTTAAGTATATAATATTTATTTTTTATACTAACACGTGCACTTCACAAATCACTAACACTAAGGTCGCGTATTTTCATGGCTGAATTTGTATGAAAAGTTTTGGTTTCAATTCAAGGCAAGGTTTTCAATTTGAATAAGAATTATTTTAAATTGATCTTGAGTACTACTAAGTGATCTGAGGGGATCTACCGTGCCTGGGAATCAAAGTTTTGAAGCTGTTTCAATTTTTTTCAGTAATTTTTTTTGTCTTTGATTTTTAGAAATAAAATATATTTGAAAAAGCTTTCTAATAAAATTTAAAAAGACTTATGCCTGTAATCCTTTGTCTGAGACCGAGTTTTGTTACAATGATGACCCATACAAAACCAGGGCTCGCAATACAGAAAGACAAATACCAAAAACCTTGAGAAACAGATATGTTAAAGATATGATATTAAACAAAGTTAAATATGTTTAAGGAGGGTAGTCAGAGGGACGTTGTTTATATGCCGTGCCTAAATATATAAACAAACATTTACGGCCTTACTACAAAATTTATGTCAAACGTTAAACTATGCTTAAACTATTGCCATCTCTTACCAATGCGTAATGGCAAATAGAGACAGCGCTAATTTTAAGTATTATTGATCGAGTGAGCGAAGCGAACGAAGATCTTAGTTTCAACTTGGGCGATTTGGCATTTTATGTATGTATGTATGTATGTATGTATGTATGTATGTATGTATGTTTGTCTGGCGATAACTTTAGAACCGTTGATCCGATCTGCATGAAATTTGATATGTCGATAGCTTGTACTTGAGAAATTTACTGGTAAGTATATGAGTAAAATCAGATGAAGGGTTTTTGAGATATGGGGTTTTTTAAGGGGGCAAAAATAAAAAAAGTTACATAAAAAAATCAAGTTACATGTCATATGAAAGGGCTTCGTTTGGACATTCCAAAACAATTTTTTCCTCTTTTTTGGGACGCCCGGTTTTTGAGATAAAACAAAACAAGTTAAATTAAGATAACCAGCGATCCAAGAGCTCCCATCTCTAAGAGTTTCGTTGAAATCAAGGTTTTTCTACTGGTCGGCCAGTTACTTTGCTTTTTCTTAATTTTTTTTCTTGAAATAAATTAAGGAGGAACTCAGTTCTCATAAAATGGTGATGACGACCAGGTCTGATGATGGAGCCAAGGTCTGTTCAACGGAACTCTTCAATAAATAAGCCAATAGAGTTGAAACTTGGTCACCATACCAAGTTAGTAGGCGGTAGTCAGAAAAAAGTCCAAAGATAATATTTGGACTTGCCTCTGACTACTACCTGCTCAAAGTTTTGATGCGTTCGTCGGGTCGCATCACGAGATCTCAGTTCGGGGCGAACTACTAGTTTAAATTAAAGCACCATTTTATAGTATGAGGGTTAGGCACAATATTATGAAGGAATAATTGAAAATCTTAAATGCCGTTTATCTAAACGTATAAATAAATAAATTACCTTCAGGTAAAGGCTAGGCTGTAAATCTTTACAGTCTAAGACTAGGCTTTTCCTCGATATCTATCGTTCTATTGTTTCTAGACTAAATTGTTTACCCAAAGCTGACTCACATTGTAATTTACATAGTATTTTATCGTTGTGAGTGCATATTTAGAACACCTGTACGGCGCTGCAGGTTGCTAGGTACGTCTAATAATCGTCTGGGGCCCATGCAAAAAAATCGTATTAAAAAACTATTTCACTAGTTATAGCTGTAAGTACCCGGGTGTAATGTTGACACAATCGACCTGGACTTTTACACTTTTGGTCTTGTAGACTTACGGTCTAAGAGCTGATTTCACCATGCTCTGTTAGTTAGTAATAAAGGATTAAGAGGCCGTTAAATCTGATCTTAGATGTCAAACGCGTACATTTTCACTTATTTAACGGCCCTTTAATCCTTTGTTAATCTAACAGAGCTCAGCTTTTATTCATATTGGTCGCTCTTTTAACTTAACTGACTTATAAGTATGTTGCTGTATCTTTTCGTTGTCATGAAAGTGACAAGTATCGCTATAAAATGGCACGGAACGGCCCTAAAATTTGGAGACTAAGGGCCGGTTTCACCATGCTCTGTTAGATTAACAAAGGATTAAAGGATGTGAAAATGTACGCGTTTGACAGCTAAGGTTAGATTTAACGGTCTTTTAATCCTTGATTAGTAACTAACAGAGCATGGTGAAACAGGCCCTAAGGCCGCTTGCACATTGATCTGATTTAATTGTATTTAATTTACCTAGTTAAACTCGTCGCTAACCTAAACAGATTTAGGTAAACATCATTGACATTGTCTGACAGTTCGCTAATCATGTTTTTCGGCGTTCTTTTTCTTGAGCAAGGCGTTAATCGTAATTGGCTTCGTAAATGCGATTAGTGGCTCGCTAAATACTATTAGTGATCGTTTTGCAAGCGGCCCTAACAATGTAATTTCGAAAGTTTGCATCCTTAGGGGTCCGAATCGCATTTTAATTCGGGTTACTGAGTATACTATAGCACACTATGTCCTACGGACGAAGTCGCGTGTGTTCGCTAGTCCCTCTGACGGCAGGCTCCTTATCGTATATGCTTATCATACAGGCCTTAAACTTCGTAGTTTCAAGGTTAAATCCACTTAGTTATACAGTAGTACAAAGTTGAATGGAAATATTGTGACGGAGATTTACGTTCGAAGGTCCTTTGAAATTCTGAATTTGTTTTTGAATTTTCTTTGAATTTGGAATTCTAGATAAAAATTTATTAATCCTTTATGTTGTAGTTAGAATAATATAACCTTTTTGCAGAAAAACCGACTTCAAATACACTGAAAACATATTGTAACAAAACGTCATGCGTCATCTGTGTATACATACATGATTGTTTATGTTAATTTTAACAAAAAGTGCTGAATATGTATTTCGATAAAAATATGGGACCACCTCCATGACCTGCCAAACAGTATAAACAATCGTCAAAATAAATTCATAATTGGCCGAGTAATCGGCTAACAAACATAAAAAAATACAGTCCAATAGAGAACCTCCTCCATTTTTGATGTCGGTTAAAAATAAGCAAAGATTATAATGTAACTTCGTAGAAGTAGGTCTCAAATTAACGTAACAAAATCTTTAGACACAATTTACATACCTTGAACGTCGATAATAGTTCTAAATGGGAGTACAAACATTCTGTATTCAAATGTAAATATACAAAATAAATTATTATAATGTAGTTAAACATCCTACTTCCTATAAAAGTTATAAATGCAACGATTTAGAATTTATTAATATTTGACAGGTGGTCTTTAAAACATGTCGCAAAGGCGACAGATGATGGCGAAGATGTAGATAAAACTCAAAATAGATAAAGTTCGTGGACAGGAATATAATACTACTTATAAATAACAGTGGTAGACTCTAGTCTGCTTTTTCTACTTATACAAAATACAAATACAAAATATTTATTCAGTAAACTTTAGTAGTACTACATTTCATGGGTTTGAGACCCTGTTTTAAGTATGGGAATACCTGGGATAGAGAGTCTCGTTCTTCCGTAATGGGTAAAGTTTCTTAATTTAATATATTATCCTAAATAAAAACAAGTAAATAATTGATTTGACTATATAAACTAAAATTTTGATGAGATAAGGTATGTAGGGTAAGTTATATTATTATGTTTTTACTAGTTTAAGTTATTAGTTATTACAATTGTGTGGGTGTAGGTGTGTGTGAGGATGTATACTTATAAATAGAGTATAAAGAGTAGAGAGTCTCTACTCTATACTCTCTACTCTAAGAAAGTCTCTACTCTCTACTCTAAGCAAATTACTACCACCACGAGAGTAATATCGCGGGAGACACTAAGACACACATGTGCTTCAAAATGTATATACTACACTGTTATAATAATAAATTACACATTTTGTAGGCTAATTCATAGTGACACTTCCACGGTAATAAATAATTGCATAGCTCCATTGAATGAGTAATAAAATTTCACAAAATAATGGTAGGTACTTTTACAATGCGTAAGATATCGTTTAGATCAGGGGTTCCCAAACTTATTTTGTCTACTGCCCACTTTGAGAATAAATTATTTTTTAGCGCCCCCATTTTTTCATCTACTTAAAAACCACTATAACTTCAAATTTAATTAATTATTGTGAGCTATATTAGCGGAGATTAAACATTCATTATAAACGAGACTTTTACTATAACTCGCAAGAGTTAACTTGAGACCTGGGGCATTATTCTCTATTGCCAATGCAATCGCGTTACAAAGATACGACTAGACAGCGGCGGGAAATCGGACAAAACCGTATTCCCTATGACTTAGTTGTCATTCCTAGTTGTCATTCTTAGTTCATTTTTTGGTTTATGAATCGCGTTTGCGTTTAGACCACGCTGTGACGTCACACGGTTATGGCACGGAATCTCCTATGCCATAGAGAATAATGCCCCTGCGCGGTAGTACACAACGGCGCTCAGGTCTCAAGTTAATTCCCCCCATTTTTATCTGGGTCTCTTGCCGCCCCCCTTTAGGCCTGCAGCACTCACAAGGGGGCGTTATCGCCCACTTTGGGAAAGGCTGGTTTAGATGCTATTTTCGTCGCCAAACAACTTAATTCTAGACTGACTGATGAATGGACAATGTTCTAGGAACGTTGGCATTATTCCAATCAAATGATATCAACATCAATAAAAGGTGATCAATGTGTCAATCATCATTTAGTGAATGACGCAGAATAAGTGTAGGTAGGTACTGTACTTTTATTTGAGACGCAGAATAAAAAAAAAAATTATTGCTAGCACATTTCAACATTTTTGAAAAAAGATACAAACTTACTGAATGCTGTTATGAATCATCTTATTAAAAAAAAAGTTGCTTCACTACTTAATTAAACTTACACTTACAATACACTACTTTTTGGTAGGTTAACTTGTTTGAATCTTAATGAAATTTTTGGTTTACCCTTGTAATGCTATTCTCCGAAACTTAGTTGTTTGCAATTTTTCATAACTACATTCGGTGATTTTATTTCTTCGAAAATAATGAATCGTCAAAATCAAAACGATGTGCGAGTCGGACTCGCGCACGCAGGGTTCCGTATCATTATCTAAAAAAACGGCAAAAAAAAAACACTTTGTTGTGTGGGATCCCGTTTAAATATTTATTTTATTCAATTTCTTAGTATTTTTATAGCGGCAACAGAAATACATCATCTGTGAAAATTTCAACTATCTGTTTGTTGGTAGGTGTCGTCTACCCACTAAGGATGCAAGTTGCACCCACCGTCTATAGATTATATTATCTATAGACCCACCTCTATCCACTTGTCTGCAGATCTCAGCCTATTCCCGACGATTCCTCCGGCAAGTCCGGTGCCAAGTTCTACCAGAGCTACGACCGGCTGTTCATTCTCAAGACCCTCACTTCTGAGGAGGTCGAGAGGATGCATTCTTTCCTCAAACACTACCATCCGGTAAGTGACATTTGCTGACTAGTTTTTTTCTTCAGGCAAAGTCAAGAGCTAATGTCTCGCTCGCACGTTTCGACATGTTGAAAGATATAAAATCACCAAACATATTTTTGATAAATCTCAATCAATCGCATAGCTCTTGCCATCGCCTTTATCAAACGTTTAATAAATGAACAGGAAAACTAAACATGAGACGTACTACTCGATGGACTGACGACATTCTTAGGATCGCGGGTAGTCGGTGGATGGAGAGGGCTCGGAATCGTTCTTCCTGGAACGTGCAGGGAAGGCCTATGTTCGGCAGTGGACTTCATCCAATATGTTGTATTATGTTTATGTTAAAATGTTGTTTGCTACTTTTCATAATAACACATAAAATAAATTAAAAATGTGCAAGTGAGAGGTAAATTACTGGTACAGTGTTTTTATCATTTGTGGCATAGGCTTTAAGAGTAGTAGAGCTTTTTGTGAAGGGCTCGTCCGGGGAAGTACTACCACCACGCCTTTTTCTGCCGCCAAGCAGCAACGCTGTGTTTCGGTTTGAAGAGTGTGGTTGTCTGTGTAATTACAGGCACATGAGGCTTAACATCTGTATGCCTCAAGTTGATGGACGCAGGGCAGTGCGTCGTAGAGCACGTTCCTATCGTGCGTGACTTACGAGGTAATGCTTTGTTATAGGTGATGGTTACCACTTAACACCAGGTGGGCTATCTGCTTGTTCCATCAGCTAGTTGTTTAAAAAAAACACCTACATATTACAGCGGTGAGCCGTACGGATCAGAGTTTTTATTCAGTAGAATCATAAGGATCACAAGGAAGTAATGTATCACTTTGATATATTACTTTACCTGGTAGATCCTTTGAGGAAGTGCAGGTGTCAGTTTTCCTGATTACATGCTCTATTTGATACAGAAACAAGATTATTTTATTCTTATTCATCGAAAAAGTCCACGAAACTTTACTGATAGTGTTATCATTGACATTTAGACAATATCTATGTTAACGTACGATATTGTGACTGGGAATTAAAAATATCTTATCAAGTCATCATCATCACATCGCGCAATACCTTGTGCACTTTAAAAATAAAACTTCTTAATAAAAACTGTGCGGATATTAATTCTTAACTGCGATACGAAATACCCAATGTTTCATTTTTACATAACCTAACCCCAAACGAAGCTATGCTTGTACATGAAATAGCATCAGGCATACACTGCTCGCTTTTATGTCCTGGTAGTAAACGCCATTTTTCGTTAGCTTTCTCATGATCTGTATCCGTTTGTACCATGGGAATCTACTACCAACTGAACTGTGAGTGAGTTTGTCCTACCAATTTAGGGACCAATGTTATCTATACAACGTGTAACATAATAGGTACCCCAATAACCACGGAAGCAGGATAATCTACAGCATGTCGTTCATGAAATCCCTCTTAAACTTTCTTCCAAAACGAAACTAACACAACATGACGCAGCCCTATTTACAGCTGTTTTTTGACCTTTAATTGTGAACTGTAGATAAAATAGGTAACAGAACTGCCACCAATTAGGAAATGCAAATAGCGTATGTACCAAGGTCACGTACACATTAATGGTTGTTGCAAATTTCTGAGACAATATTATTTTTTCTTTTGTATGGGAATTTCTAAAACGTAGTATTCAAATTTTGCACACGTCAAAGTAATCCAGTGCTTGGTCTGATCACTTGATCTTTGGCCTTATAGGGGTATTAAGTTACACGTTGTATACTTTATATTTATTAATAAAATTTGTATTAATTATTACTATAAAGTCTAACCATCTCAGTGTAGGCGACAGTACCTAGCTTCAGATAAATGTACCTTATTGTATTCGTAATAGAGTTGCATTTCCCCAGTACATCGTCGAACGTCATGGGAAGACACTCCTGCCTCAGTATTTGGGAATGTACCGACTGACGGTCGACGGCATCGAACACTATCTAGTCGCAACACGGAATGTTTTCTCCAATCATCTTAATATACACAGGTAAATCATTTAGAAATGATAAGTAAATAAATATTGGTGGGCATTCCACATATCACTATTTAGCCCTAAACTAAGCATTTATCATTCATTCACAAACAAACATATCATAAATGTTTGTTCTCTGTGGAGATCGAACCCACGGCCTACAGCGCAGAAGGCAGAATAAGCTGTGAGGGCTGTCTATAATGATAAAAACCTACTAATAATAAAGATAATGATAATGTAATTTTATTTATGTATGTTCAGCTAGTTTATGTAGGTATGTTGTAAATGATTTTGTTCCTTTAACTTCTAGCCACTTCTCTTCACTTCTTCTATACACTTCTCGACAGCTATCCCAACATTTCCGGGTCAGTGCCACGTCAGACAAGAGATAATAAACGGATATATTTTTTTTCCAGAAAGTTTGACCTAAAAGGTTCAACGGTAGACCGGGAGGCTTCCGAGAAGGAGTTAGAAAAGGAACTCCCAACTTTAAAAGACAACGACTTCATAAAGCAAGGTGTTCGTATCGACATCGGAGATGCAGCTAAAGAGAAGCTGCTAGAAACGCTCACTGCCGATGTAGAGGTTTGTAAAACATTGTTTCAGCGATATGTTAAGTTATTGGCTAGCTCTACGATATTATTGATTATACATAAAATATTATTGATCCTACCGGCTACGCCAGTCAACCGATTGTTTTATAAGTACATTGCCCGTAGTGTCATAAATCAATCAAAAAATGTAAATAAAGCATTTTGCGCTTTTTCAAATCAAAACCAGAAAAATGGCTTCGGTCAATTGGCATTTTTCGGCGCGTGCCATTTTATTATCTGAGTTGATTGTTGTTTATTGCAGTTCCTAGCAAAGCTCCACCTGATGGACTATCTGTTGATTGTAGTTTAGTGTTGCAGTTCCTAACAAAACTCCACCTGATGGACTATAAATAAATAAATATTGGCGGACTTTCCATACAGCCCCAAACTAAGCCAAAGCTTGTAATCAGATAGCTTTTTTTTGTAAATACATACTTCTAATATTATAAGCTTGTAATCAGATAGCTTTTTTTTTGTAAATACATACTTATAATATTATATAACACCCAGACAGAGAACAAACATCTATGTTCACCACACAAATGTTTGTTCTTGTTGGGGATCGAACCCACGGCCTACGGCGCAGAAGGCAGAGCTACTACCAACTGAGCTGTGAAGGCTGTCAAACTATATGTTTTATCTGTGACTAACTATCTGCCTAACAAAGCTCCACCTGATGGACTATCTGTTGATTGTTGCAGATCCTAACAAAGCTCCACCTGATGGACTATCTGTTGATTGTTGTAGTTCCTAACAAAGCTCCACCTGATGGACTATCTGTTGATTGTTGCAGTTCCTAACAAAGCTCCACCTGATGGACTATCTGTTGATTGTTGTAGTTCCTAACAAAGCTCCACCTGATGGACTATCTTTTATTATTGCAGTTCCTAACAAAGCTCCACCTGATGGACTATCTTTTATTATTGCAGTTCCTAACAAAGCTCCACCTGATGGACTACTCGCTGCTGCTGGGCGTGCACGAGTGCGGGCGCGGCGAGGCCGAGGCGGAGGCGGCGCGCGCGCGGGACGCCGACGCCGACTCCGCTTCCGCCGACACCGACTCTGACAGCGACACTGACAACCGACACCACGGAGACAGGTAACACTCACTACTCTGTTAAAGGCGGCAGTACACTCTCGCCGAGACAGGCCGAGGCAGGGCGAGCGCGAGAGTGTACATGGTACATGTTCGTTCGCCCGCATCGGCCTGTCTCGGTGTGCCTCGCTAGCTCTCCGTCCCGTGTCGGTTTTTTGCCCCGAGTCAAAGGTCTCGCTTCGCTTCGCGCTAACTGCGAGCGCCTCGCTGTACACTCTTGTTTCTCCCAGTTGCGCTCGCACCTCGGAACCGTGCGGACGTACTTTTCACTCCATATTTAGCCGTACACGATGTCGTGGAGTAACGAGATTGAACTGAATTTCATCGAAATATACCAAATGGAACGTATTTTATGGGATCCTTATCACAAATTCCATAAACACAGTTGAAAATGATTTTAAGACCACTCGGGCGAGACATAGCGAGTGCTCTCGTGCGAGAGTGTAAAGCCGCCATAAAAGTTTTAAACTCTTTGTGAAGGGCTAGTCCAGGGAAGTAATACCACCACGGCTTTTACTGCCGCCAAGCAGCGTTGTTGTGTTTCGGTTTGGAGAGTGCGGTTGCCGGTGTAGTTACAGGCACATGAGGCTTAACATCTGTATGCCTCAAGTTGACGGACGCAGGGCAGTGCATCGTTCATATCGTTCGTTGCGAGGCAATGCTTTGTTATAGGTGATGGTTACCACTTAACATCAGTTGGGCCATCTGCTTGTTCCATCAGCTAGTTGTATAAAGAAACTCGCTGCTGCTGGGCGTGCACGAGGCGTACAATCATGAAAGGAATCCAAGCGCAAAACATCGTCTTACTAGTGTGCACAGGAAGTGGGAAGATATGTGGTTGGAATATTTTGGTTCACGCACACGTACAATGCGGCGCGCGCGCGCGTAATAGGTGTTCTTTAAGGTACGTAAATTAATTATCTCTCTAAATATTTATGTAAAAAGATTTTGTTGCTTGTTTTAATTTTATCGGTACCTACCTACTTTTTTCTTAGGTACCTACCTACTCCTGTTTTTATGTTTATTTTTTTCTCGTCTTTATATACCTGTTTATTATCTGTTTAGTATGTGTGTGTGCCTGAAATAAATGCTCTTTCTTTCTTACTATTCAGGATTATCGCTCGCTCGTGTGTACTACGCAAGCCATAAAGCGGTTTTATTCGATTAGATTATTATTATTATTAGAATTGATTCAAGTTTATTACCTCTCGTGTTTAAAATGATTACTTTCCAGATGGGGCTATAATACGCCGCCGGACAGCCCGCGCGGATTCGCGCGTCAGTCTTCACTGCGGTACGAGGGGATCATACCCGAGCTAGATATTTACGCCATACCCAGTCAAGATGGTAATTGATCATTATTATTTAGTTAAATTCCAATGATCAACAAACTAATAGTTCATATCAAGTGTTTCTTGAGCCACAGTAGGCAGTATATATTTTACTTGCGACCCGCCCCGGCTTCGCACGGTTATTGTGGGTTATCCCTAAGAGATTATGCACCTTCCTCTTGAATCACTCTTTCTATAAAAAGAAAGCGCATCAAAATCCGTTGCGTAGTTTTAAAGATTTAAGCATACATAGGGATATAGGGACAGAGAAAGCGACTTTGTTTTATACTATGTAGTGATTTACAAGACTGTACAGTATTTAACTCAGACCTAAATTTGTAAGATGTGGGTATGTGCTTAATGTTTGGAACCTCCTCAGACATACAAATCTTAAGTGTGTACTTGGTACTGAGAGATATATCTGAGGGTAAATCTAACGTGCCTGGGGATCAAAGACGTGAGGTTCTTTCTGTTTTTCCTGTTGCATTTAGCAGTAATTATCTAGTCACCATCATTGGTCTAGTGGGAGCGACCCCGCCTTCTCTTTAGCCTCTGGGTTCGAATTGGGTTGCACCAAGTATTTTTTAAATTATTAATTTAATAATGCATACAATAAACGTCTTGGGGGCATCCATTAAATATGTGAGGTGATTTTGGCAATTTTCGACCCCCCTAAATGACTCAAGTAATTAGTTTAGGCTCCCTTATAAGTTATAATTCTATCCCAATGACACATTATATCTGTTTTCAGGAACCCCAAAGAAAGAAATATATTTCGTCGCGCTTATCGACGTGCTGACACACTATGGAGTCAAAAAACAGGTAAGACTTATTATGTTTTTTTATAATACTTTATACATTTTGTCAAATAATTAAGTAAAGTATGGATTTTATTGGAATGGCTGTCCCACCCCCCAAACCCTGCCTCGGAAAATAAATAACAATCTAATAATGGAAATCGTAGTACAGTAGTAAAACATTTTTTATGATTTATACTAAATATTGTTTATTCGATTGATTTCAACTATAAAATAAGTACTGCTGATCTCAAAGTACTGAAGAATGCTTGAGAAGAAGTTTAACGCTTCATCATTGGGGTTCTTCAATACGACGAATAAGACCTTCAAACGGTCGGCAATGCACGTATGATGCTTCGAGCTTACCGCTTTCCAACAAGTAGGCCGTATTTTACCTTCAGAAAGTTGAAATCCTAAAATGTTGAATTTGCAAAAAGTTGCATTTGCAGCATGTTGAATCCTAAAATGTTGATTAGTTTCGGAGTAGAATAAAAAAATATAACAGGCTGAAGAAGTCGGTTGGAGATAGGCTCATATATTTCTAGGGCTTCTCGATACACCGACTTCTTCTGATTGATTCTGGTTCTTGATTTGCGAATACTACCTTAAGGGTGCGTTACGAGGCAATGCGGAGAGGTTATCAATACGATTTAGTGAAATACACAAAATCACAACTCGTCTCAGTTCTAATAATCTTCTTGGTTGTCTCTCCAAGACCTTACTCCCCGTCGGTGGAAAGCTGAGTTCCTCAGCTATTTAATAATAATATAATATTGATGGAGTTTCCACACAGCACTATCTAGCCCCAAACTAAGCAAAGCTTGTGATATGGGATCCAGATAGCTGCTGTAATAAGTACCTAAATACATTTTTTTCTAAATACATACTTATTGTATTTCACCCAGACAGAGAACAAACATCACTGTTTATCACACACATGTTTGTTTTCAGCAGGAATCGAACCCACGACCTACAGAAGGCAGAGCTATCAGTATTATCAGTTATCCGAGCTTTGTGGCCTGTCCATTGCATTTCTACATTTAGTGGACGATTATTTCAGCTTTCCGATCAAACTTGTGTGCTACCTTTTGCTTTTCAATTTGAATATTTATTTATAATGATTTGATTTTTCTTTAATACTCTCCGAATGCATGCTAAACCATCGCGCTGAAGTTGGTATGTTTATGAAATGTTTTTTATAAATAGCTTGCAATGTCATTCATGTCACGTTTCATAGATTAAGCTGTCGAATAAATCTTTCATCATCATTTAGCGATAGGTAATCATAATATAAAATTATAACACCCTTCTGCTTGCGTCTGGGGTTATAACACAGAAGAGAGAAGAAGAAGAAGAACTTAACATTAGTTATTGAATGACAAAATACTTAGTCCTAATTACATACATCACTACATAGTATAAAACAAAGTCGCTTTCTCTGTCCCTATATCCCTATGTATGCTTAAACCTTTAAAACTACGCAACGGATTTTGATGCGGTTTTTTTTTATAGAAAGAGTGATTCAAGAGGAAGGTTTATATGCATAATACAAGCGTAATCTCTTAGGGATAACCCACAATAACCGTGCGAAGCCGGGGCGGGTCGCTAGTACATAATAATGCAATAAATATACTTACTGAATACTGTACTTTGTTATGCAATGTAGCGTTAGTATGGTTTTACTGTAATAAAACGTATAAAACTTTTTTCAGGCGGCAAAAGCAGCGAAGACAGTGAAATATGGCAGCAACGTAGATGGCATATCCACGTGTGATCCTGAGCAGTACGGCAAACGATTCATCGAGTTTGTAGCTAAGGCGATTGAGGGCAACTAGAAATGGTGCTGAATTTCGGCTATTGGGGCGGATGCTCGGCTATTGGGGCAGATGGTCGGCTATAGGTGCTGGTAGTCGGCTATTGGTCTGAAATTGTCGGCTATTGAGGCGGGCTATCGGTGGAAAATGGTCGGCTATTGTTACGGATTTTCGGCTATCTGTGCAAATAATCGGCTATATGTGCAGATTGGTTCGGGCCGTTCGTATGATAGCTTATTGCCTGGTTTTCGAATGGTGCTTTCAAAAGTCACGGGTTTATGTCGAGATAGAGATATATATATGATAGAGAGGTTCTTATCGTACGAGCGTCCGTTAGTATCGCTTAGAGTCTCATTGGTGAATGTTACAACAGTAGCCATTGAGATATGAGAAAGATTATACGACTGACGACAATCTCTAATACTACTAACGGATGCTTGTAAGACATGAACCGGGCGTTAAAGGAGCGGGCTCCATAATCACTAAACCTGTGATAATTTAACAGCTTGCTGCAACGCTAATGTTTTTTTCATACAAACTGAAAGCGTGAGTGAACAGGATCTTGTCTAGGCTCTCTGGACCGACAACATTTCTTACAGAAGCGAATAACTCAAGAATAGAGGTCTAATAAGTCGCACTAAACCTAGTGCTATTGATATTTTAACAAGAAACCATTCGAAGGTCAGATATCTAAGCTAAGTTTGTTTAACACGCACTACGATTCGATAAGTATTCACTGTTTGTAATTCTCGCCTAAACTTTCGAGATGAAAAAAAATGAGTGAACATCATTTTTGCTCGAAATTTCGAGAAGTAAAAGTATTGAAGGTACCATCAAAGAAACGCGACGCTTCATAAAACACGATTGTATAGAAATGAGGTTAAAATTAAGAGTTTATTTGGATGGTTCATGTGATGGGAAGTTTTTGGTAGCTGGCTTTAGAAAAAATTGTCTGCTATCTTAGTATTGTATACCTTTCATGCAGATAAAAGAAACTGTACGAAACTATGCTTGAAAAAGATGACGCCAATTGGTAGTTGATTTAGATTAGCTCACGACTGGCATCATTAGGCACGGTAAACATCCCTTTGGGTCCTTGGTACATTCCTTCAATCACTCAGCCAAATCAGAATAATTTCTGCTCTCTTAATAAAGATGACAGAAAAGTATAAATTGGTTCTAACTTATAGAAGTGTACGTAATCATTATTTCTAGGCCCGCATTCCCTTTGAGATCTCTGCTCAAATCTGCATAGATTTTGAGTCACTTCTTAATAAAAAAAACCTGTTGTTTCGAATAACTCTCGAGCTGTCCAATCAAATCCACGCCATTTGCTGCTAGTCTAAGAAAGGGAATAACAGGGTGTCGTAGGTTTCATATCGGAGGGTAGTTTATATTTAATCGGTGAACGAAGCGTCGCGTTATAGTCGCCTTAAACACTCTGCAAACACGGTCATAAATTATCGGAACGAGACAGCAATATTGCTCTCTCTCTCGCACTTAGGAGAACGGCACGATCCTTTTGTTTAAGCGCAGAGATGTGCATTATGGATACGATACGAACTATCGATAGATTCATACCGACTACCGATAATGACCTTTCCGACCGCTCAACCACCGCCAGGCGCTCTCGCTGAGTAATTTTTTTATCGATAACGTGCATGCGCCCGCGCCGAGTACTCTCAACACTAGTGTTAAGATGATTTATGACCGAGTTTGCAGCGAGTGTTTAACGCGACTTATAGTTGTTATTCGTGTCAAAGGCCTGTATCAACTAAAGCCGGGGACTTATAGGATCATGTTGCTTCGTCCCGATTCTGCTGGCTCAGATAATTCCACTTTAGTCGATACCGGCTTTAAGGCAGCGACAGGTTTTAAGGTCATAGCTCACTTACATGCTTACAGCTTCAGAATAGATCATTTAAGGCCTTTATTCATATTCCCCGCCATTTTGTAGCGGTTCTAGAGTATACTTCTCACTGTCACTTTCATGCCAACGAAAAGAGACAGCAACAGACTTATCGGTCTGATAAGCTAATGGAGCGCTCAGCGACCGATATGATTAAGACCATAAGTGTTAAAGACTATCTATTCTGAGTTATGCTCATTATCAAAAGGCCTCTCGAAGGTTTTGGGGCGTTAATCGTGAACCAGCGTCAGTGATGATTGTTGACGACAAGTTGACGGAGGCAGGGCAGTGCATCGTAGGGCACGTTCCTATCGTGCGTGACTTACTAGGCATTGCTTTGTTATAGGTGATGGTTACCTCTTAACACCAGGTGGGCCATCTGCTTGTTCCATCAGCCAGTTGTATAAAAAAAAAGTGAGTGAAACTCAGTAACATGGAATGGAGTAATAAAATAATGCTACTGTAGATAGAACGATTTACAGTGATAAACACTGGTGGTCTAGTGGTAGCAGCCCCGCCTTCCGATCCTAAGGTCGTGGGTTCGAAACCGGTCGTGCGCCAATGAGTTATTCTATTCAAAAATGTATCATCGGCGTAAGATATGCTTATCCACCATAAGGGTGATTTTTCTGTGAAGTGACCACAACAAAAAAAAAAGAAGGTGTGACCAGTAACCCAAAACCAACGCAAGGCAAAATTGTTTCAAACTGGATAGCTATATCTTACGCCGATAGTATGTGCACAATGCTAGTACTCTCAAACGGTGAAGGAAAACATCGTGAGGAAACCGGCATGTCGTAGAACCTAAAAAGTTCTATAACATGTCAAGTCAAGTGCTCGAAAGGAGCCTTTTGAGGCGCACTTAAAATCCTTTCACCACACTGTTTCGAAAGAAAGTAGTGACACGACAAGAGAGAGTGATGAACAATACAGACGTAACTTGAAAAAAATATTATATTCTATTTAACCCGATTAGATAGCTTGCCGCACACTAGCTATTAGCCAATAGCTAGCTTGAGATAACCTAATATTATTTTTATTATGCTGTGCTGTCCGCTGTGGTGTAAGTGAGCTGCGACCTTTAATATGTAAGACTTTGCAAATTAAAATTCACGTTAAAGTAGGAATGAATCAAAGTTTGTTATTAGCATAATAATGGCGAAGCTATTTGTCAGTTTGTAATATTCTAAACGAAAATCAACACAATGTTCGTCTTTGTAGCGGACCATTAAAATACCAAAAGCAATATCTTATTCTGAAATCTAATATTTTTTATTCCTATGAAAGAATTTTGAACTTTATCAGCACTGCATAAAGTGTTCTTTACAATAAGGGCCTGTTTATTGAAGATTGGATTCAAAGTTGTTATAGAAATCTGCCTCGAAAAGTGGCAATCAAAGCGACTGAAAAATAAAAGCGGTAAGAAATTTAAAGTAAGGTGACTGTTAAGGCGAATACAAGAGCTAATGTACCTCTCGCTCGCACGTTTCGACATGTTGAAAGATCACTAAAAACCTATTTTCGAAAAATCGCAAACAACCATTTTGTCTGCAATCACATTGCACACAGTTTAGTAAAAAAAACATTTTGATCGATACAAGTTTTGCTACTCAAAAGTTTGCTTTACTAGTTTTCGTACTAGTAGTAAAAGTTTGCTTTACTAGTTTTACTATTAGCCAGAGATACATTAGCTCTTGTATTGGCCTTAACAGTCTGTTCAACGTTCACAACTTTGCATCCAAGTTTTCTTCTTGTAGATAAACGACCATTCAAGCGAAACTAACGAAATCGTGTAACGAAATCGTACTACAGTAAAAATTATATTGTTTGAAATGGCTTTATGCCATCTTTACTGTGGATTAGGCGTGCAAATTAACTGATGTCTTAAAATATGTACTTGGCAAGCTTATTCTATCAAAAAATACGACTCGGACACTACAGTGTCCTGTAAAATGGGGCTAGTGCACTGAAGGAGCTGTTTAGAAAGAACTAGTGACACGATTAGAAGAGGGGTAAAAATTTACCCTGACGCTGTATCATCTAGAATAGTACAGATCTGTATTTTTGTTTACTTAGTTTCAAAAACAAAACGATTACTTCTGGTCAGGCGTCAAACACAGTCGATAACTAATAGTGCAGCGGTTTAGCGCGGTTTTAGCGTTTTCGTTGTATGCTAACGCTCGGATGGTCATTTATCTATAAGGCTGATCTTCACACACGATTTTATCTTGAACTGATAAGCACAGCCTGCGGTTATCAATCGTTACTAGCCTTATATTCAGCTATCGTAGTTAAATTATATAAATGTTGATATCATTACATTAGAGTTCGTGTTACGACTTTGAGGGTATCGAAGACTTTTTGGATGACGCCGAATTTTCTTAGTTTAGTTTAATAAATAATGGTTACTTAAAATCGTCGAGTAGTTTTGTTCATAACGGTCTGAATTCAGCCACGTTTGACCCTAATATGTACAAAAGAAAGCATACATGATAATGTTTTAGCAAAATATTACAGAGAATTCAACGGAATCCAAATAGATTTGATCGGTAAATTCGGCCGCCAAATTGTCAAATTATTACAATGTATACTTGTTTAATATCGGCCTTACACTTGTATTGACCGTATTCATATTGTATAAAGTTATACGCGTTGTTATTTATGAAATCAGCTTGTTAATGTAAGGGTTTATGGAAGAAAATAATGGAAATGTTAACAAAGTCTATGTAACATTGATAACGGGAAGCATTCACCAAATGGACATACAGAGCTATTACCTAAAAGCTGATAAGTCGCTTATAAGTCTTTGCTTGTTGATTAAGAGGCTGACAGCCTTCAAAAATGTTGCAATTTGCGAGCAAGAAGTATATACCAATTATTGGTGTAATTACAGGAGCATGAGGCTTAATATCTGATTCTGTATGCATCAAGTTGACGGACGCAGGGCAGTGCATCGTACGGCACGTTCGTATCGTGCGTGACTTACGAGGTATTGCTTTGTTATAGGTGATGGTTACCACATAACACCAGGTGGGTCATCTGCATGTTCCATCAGCTAGTTGTATAAAAAAAATTACGTACATTAATGTAACGTAAACGTCTGGTCTACAAACGGGTGTCAGCCCCTTATGTATATAGGTAATAGCATGTTAGAAAAGCTTTCAAGGTGCGTTATTACTGTTACACTGGGCCACGACGCTGATATAACTAGCTTCGACCTCCGACTAACCTGGTAATCTATACAAGATCCACTTTTGATTGCGGAACACGCTTAGTGCCTTTTCACACGTACCGGATGCCGGGTAGCCGGCGCCCGGCGGCGAAGTGTATGGCCATGTACTTTAGCTTTCACACGTACTGGCGTAATTTGCCCGGCAAGCGGTCGCCGGGTGCACACCGGATCCACCACTGTGCGTCCGGTTGGCGCCTACCGGTTAGCCGGCGGCCGGACGCATAATCCTGCATGGACGACGTAGCATGCTTTCAATTTATACGCACCGGTGGCCAGTCGCCCATATACAACCACAGAGAGCCTACGCGACCGTACTCGCGTCGACGGCAAAGACGCTACCGGATACTAAATCGGGTCGTGTGAAAGCTGAATGTATCACCGGACAGTCGGCATCGGCTACCCGGATACCGGTAGGTGTGAAAAGGCACTTACACAATGATAAATTTTATTAAAATGACATTAGCTTGACAGATGCTCACGCCAAACTAATGTCATTTTCATATAATTTATCCTCCCGCAAGCGTTTCGCTAACAAATTGGATCTTATCTAGACCCCCTTGTTTAGCTATGGCTCACAAGCAAGAATGGATACGAAATGTGGTTTTGAATGAAAATGAATGTTATTTACTTCACTATAACACCAATTTTGTCGTTTTGCCCGTACTAGTTCGCTTAGATTCTGTCTAGCATAGCATTTTAATAATACTATGATATAAGATTTTGTTATTTATTATTCTATTTCGAATAAGACTTCTATTGTCTATTATCGACACCCAGAGACATCACATAAATTAAACAAGCATTAAAATGCCATTAGAAAAAGGGTTTTAATGAACTGTTACGTTTAATTGGCGACTCTGGGCGCCGCCATTTGTGATGTATTTTGTGAAAATATAATGCTAGCCGATTACATAGTTCTTTTTAAAGGTTTTGTACTTTTGGTATGTATAGGTTCCTAGTTTGTACTATAAAATACGATTTCCCGCTTTTGTCTTTCTCAATGGATATTCGAAGGACCTTTCTCACCAAATTTATCCTATTTCTGTAACCACACGAACGTGCTCTGTGAAGTAATTCAATTCATTTTATTTCAGATCAAAATAATCCAATTTGTTACTACTCAGAAATAGAACCTTAAAAAGCTAATGTTAGCTATAACAAAATATGAGATAGATAAAATTTATTGATTATGTTCGATTCAGGCTACAAACAGATGCTGTTACCTACTGGGTCACTAACTGAGCAATAATGATACCGTTATGAAAGAGGTAACCGCTCAACATCAGGTGGGCCATCTGTCTGTTCCATCACTTTCTTCGTGAATGAATAAAAACAAAATAAAAAAATGTTCATTTTTGAACTTACATTTTAACAATTTTTTTTGTCACAAGAATCATTTTAATGAATTGGTTCGAAACATTCTTGTATGTAATGTACCATAATCAAATTGTTTCGTTAAATAAGATTTCATGGTTTATTTGTTTAAATGGTTAAACTGAAACTGTTGGTGAGAAAGGCCCTTTGAATACTAATCAGTATTTCGGGCTTCATAGTTCGCCTATTATTCGAAATGATTTTCTTTTAAAGTTTAAGTTTTGTGATAAATATTGTACTTTTTGATGTTATTTTTTAGCAGCCTCTTTAATGTATTTTCATTTTGGTTGTTTCCGATCTTAGACACGGTAAACTATAATCTGTTGTAGCAAATACCTTACAGCATGCACCCTAAGTCTGGGTACAGAATAACTTTGTGATTAATATTCTTTGAATTACGATTTTATTCTACAAAAGTATTACTGTCAAAAATAATCGGTAAATAAAGATGGTTGCCATTGTATAGATCGGTATGACACAGTAAAGATGTAACTCTTAGCAGAAGCATAGGTCCCAGCACCTGCAGGGAATTTTATCGTTGTTGGACATAGTCCAACCGTTGGCGTTGGTCTCAACAGGGTCCGTATTATGACTTCAAGTCTCGCCGATTTCCGAATTTCGTATGCAAAATTTACGGCTTATTCGGAAACTGGTAGGCTAATAAGACAGATTGACCATATTGACAGCTATGCAGAGCTAAATACGCTGAGCTTTGTGATCACGGTAGATATTGAGTACTGCTATTGCGATAAGAGCTATATCTTTTCTGTAGTAGGTAATTATAATTTGTGTACCTAGTTTATGATTTCTTATGTTTTATTGTTAAACGGTGACGGAAGCGAAGGCCCCGGTGTTACGGCATAATTTATTATAATGATAGCTTTGCTAATTCTTAATCCTTGTTCGGCGTGTAAGCAACTCGGTTGAAATGTTAATTCTCTAGTCTACAACTCTTGTAAAGACAAAATGTAAAATTGTAATGAAAAATAATAAAACTTAATTTTTTAATTCGGTTTATAAAGTTTATGCAATGTGTCTTTTATTTACATACACCGACAGTAGGTACCTACTATTATCATGTAGGTTATTTCAAAATCTATTTATGGACGATTGCCTTTCTAAGATACATTTTATCTCCAGTAGGTAGGTAATCCAAGTTGCGTTATTTGGATTCACGAGAGTTCTAAGCATTGCTGATAGGGGGGCTTTTCGGATCGCAATACGGGTGTACGTGTGTAATCGCGTCACGTTAAAAGTACGCTGAAAGGCACTAAAGAGGGGATGTGTCTGCGCATGGGCACAGATTAGATAAGCATGGGTAAGTTGCGCGAGCAAAGTTTTACTGAAGAGATAGCGCGATGGTAGACACATTACTTCGGCGTCGCGGCTTTCCAATACATAAGCAAACGTCTTTTGTTTGCTTATCGCAAGAGTTATTCATTATACAGGTACATTAGATAGTACAGGGACTCTACCGCATGACTACTGTACCCCAAGTATGAGATTTGCTTACGATATTTCGTTTTTCGTTTTACGTTTTTGTTCCGTGTTCATTGCGAGTTTTGTATGAAGACGCGATAGAGATACCGATACGGAACCCGCAATGAACACGGAACAAAAACGAATCGTTTTTGCTCCGTGCTCATTGCGGGTTTTGTAAAGTTCCGTATCGGTATCAATATCGCGTCTTCATACAAAACCCGCAATGAACACAGAACAAAAACGTAAAACGAAAAACGAAATATCGTAAGCAAATCTCATACTTGGGGTACCGATCATCAGGCAAAGTTTGAAACTTGTTGCAAAATTTATTGAATTCGTACCTCTATAATTGACGTTAGAACTGCTACCAAGTCACCGCTCGGAGCAAAAACCATTTATGAATCCAAAACAGCATTGTGTCAATAGTAACTCTTATTTTTTGCGATCTAATTTAATAAGAAAATACTCAATAGATTAAAAATATTTTTATTATAAACGCCCGCCGCCAACGTAATCTTAAAGTAACCTAGTCCATCCTTGTCTTGACATGTTTCTCCGTGATCTTGTCTTTCTCGATGATGTAGACCACTGCACCCCAACCTGAGATGGCGTCTCGGTCGGCCGCGTTCACCAGAGCCTAGTGGACAAAGTAACTTTTTGTAAAAAAAAAATAAAAAAAATTGTTTCAATTTAATTCTCAGGCACAGTAGATCTATTTAGTATCCACTCAAAACCGAGGATTTCTAAGGGGGGTCTGAAGAACATTAGAATATTTCAAGTGGCACATCTCATTTAAAAGTATGATTACATTGTATTCACTGTATATAGCTTACTAGCGGCCTGTCCCAGCTTCGCATGGGTGGACATAAATTTTTTCAACGTTTTAGGATAAACTTAGACCGTGGTGGGTTCGAGTCACTTCTAACTCGCGCCTTGCCCGGGCCCGCGCTGGGTGAGAACGCGCCCCGTGACCTTATATTTTTTAAATCTTTTGAATGGAATGTCCGATTTGAAAAATTCAAGAAGTAATGTATAGGTATTGAACCAGTCTTGAATATGAAAAGATTTATTTGGATAAGGATTAATACCAAGGTACAAATAAAGAGCCTTTTCTAGCGGCGGCATTTCACTTAAATTTTTATATTAAAAGAACACTTATTGTGACATAACTATAATAGTTAGACATATGCTGGCGCGACATTTTTTGTAGATGATAACGTGTTCTACAAAATCGTAGTACATTGTTTTGTTCTATCATCAATAGTTTTCGCAGCGCACGCGATGTAAGGTTTTTGTTTTCCACCTTGGGTTACATTATTGGAGTTTTAGTAAGGATCTCTGAGTTTTTGAAAATATAATATAGCCTATGTTACTCAGGGATAATGTAGCATTCTAATGGTGAAAGAATTTTTGAAATCGGACCGGTAGTTTTTGAGCCTATTCGTTACATACAAAACAACAAAACAACAAAAATACAAATCTTTTCTCTTTATAATATTAGTGTAGATAAAGAGAGCCGTGACTTGTCTGGTCCACTTAGTTACTTCATCATTTCTGATTCAGCTGTGTTAAGGAGATATGCTAGAGATTTGTGTGCCAAATTAACATTAACAGCTTTAGCTTGGGATGAAAGATTTCAGTGCCTACTGACTTTAAAAAAAAAACCGTAATATGGGCAGCATTATGAAAGACTAAGTAGACAGGTATAATTCAGTGTTGGTTTAGAATTTTGTCCAAACATAATGCTGCTAGCACTTATTTTTTAAAGAATTAATAAATAAATTACCTGAGAAATGGTTTCAAACAGTTCATCAGGCTTGAGATTTGGTTCCCACAGGGCTTCACACATACCATACAGCTGTTCTGAACAAGTACCTGATACTACAAAGTCTTCAGGCTCATTGGGGCAGCCAATCTGTAAAATAAGTGATAATTTAATTGGTGGCATTAAAGAGTCACATCTAGCAGAGAAGGACTAGCCTTTCAGTGCTTGTGAACCATGTGTGAAATTTAACCTATTTTCAGTTGATGATTTGTTTTTTTGTTTGTTGGTTTGTTTCCAACCATAAAATCCCATTTATGTCCTAACTAGTGGGACATTTTTTAGGATTATAAATGGCTCTTATTCATATTACATGACATGTTATGCCTTATAAATAGTCTTAAAGAATATTTTTCCAATTAAAGAGAGAATTTTTTATTTTATTGTATTTTACCTTCAGACAGCAGCATATGCGGCCATTTTAATTAGTGAAGTGTTTATATTTTGGTGAGATTTTGCAAAATGGATAACACCAGATCTTACCAGATCCATATTGCAGACATAGGGTTGGTTGGTGTAGGGGTCCAGACCAGCAATCACTGGCTCAATAAAGTATGGTCCGAAACGCTTCTCATACAGCAAGTTGGATAGCATCGCTGAGAATGTCTTAGGCCTCATGATTCTGTTCTCTTTCAGTTCATATAGGTTCATTCTGAAAAAAGGCAGGATATTATATTACTACAGAATTTTTCCTGATCAATTATTAACACTTTCCCTTGTACAAAGCTACATGTTATAATTTATTTGGGCTGTGATTTTGTTCTTTTCTTTCTTGTTCATCTTTTCAAGTAATATGTTTAGGAGCTGTGATGATTGATTATGAGACTAATTTAGGTACTTCCTTTTTTTGGCCTATAATATTTGTAGGAAAGTAAAAAGTAAGTATATAGAAAATCTTGGGGTTACTTTTAAATGTTGCCAAGCTATTTACCTGAACTTAAGTCTCTGAAACACTGTTTGTGTGTCAGTGGCAAGGCCCGGGAGACCAACATACAGTGTTGGTCCCATTTGGTACACTTTTGGGAAGTTTGTGGCCACTGTCTGAGCCTGGATACCATAGCGTTTGTCAGATGCTATCGCCACGCAGTCCTGGCCCTTCATAGCCACCACCGCGCCTCCATTGTACGCCAAAATTGACTGGAAACATGGGAAAAAGTCAATGAGATTAAGGCCTTTTTTAGCGGTAAACGCAGCGATTTTAGCTGGACTCGGTGGTGTTAATCAGTGAACTGAGATTGATATGAAAATAATAACTATCCACGAAGCAATTAATTTGTTATTTTTTATGAAACTGCATCGTAATGCTCAAGAAGCTATTATAACCAATGAAACAGGATTGTAACTGTATTCTCTAAGTTGATCATTGTGCTGTACTAAATTAAACTCACCATTTTACACTAATTCAATAGCTTTTGCCCAAAAACAAACGTAAATTCAATTTAGTAAGTTGCTAAAAATCGTAAGCCGAAAAATGACAATTCATGCGGTGACAATTTGTACCACAGATTATAAATAATAATATTAGATTGTTGATCCATAGATCAGATATACCACAGAACACCTATCCTAATGACTGAATGAGTAAAAGACAATATTATTACCATGGATATAGTATATTTGTTTATGTTTGTTTATTTATTTCTATCAACCATAGACTACAATGCTCCAATCTTGCTCCAATGCAAATATACTTGGAGGAAAAGGAAATCTCAAATTCGTCTGAGGTAGCGATGGGCAACTCGGTTAAAAACACAACTCGGTTAAATCGGTTTGAAAAAATAACCAAATCGGTTTGAAACCGATTCAAACCGATTTGCATCCAAATCAAATCAGTTTACAAAACATATGGCACTGAAATAGTATTGACCGATATAATTTAGGTCGAATGGTTTGGTACTTGTTTTATTCTCGTTAAAAATGAAGAATAACATATGTACTTAAACATACTTACTTACGTTTTTTCATGAATAAGTCGTCAAGTTATAAAAATGAGAGAAAAAAACAGGTTATTGTTCAAATGAATAACGCGTTTAGTGAACAATGAAATATTTTTTAAACCGATTTGGTTAAACTCCTGAATAGGTTTGACTCGTTCAATCGTCAAACCTATTTGAACCGATTTGGTAAACCGAGTTGACACATTGCTAGTCTGAGGCATTATATCTTTTTTGTTTCTCATTTTTATGTGCATAAAGTTGAACCGACTACCTAAAAGAAAGTTAATTTGTGGGAATAAATGAGAGGAAGCCTTCAGAGAGTTGGAATATTGGATATCAATATTTTTATTTCAATTCAGGTTACCTAGCTCTTTTGCGTACATATCCAGACGTGACGTCATATTAAAACCCCAGTGATCCTTAACTTGACGACATAAGTTAAGATCCATTTCAATAATTAGTAGGCCGTCCTTTTTTCTCGACATACTTGGCGTTCTATAACCATTAGGAGCTGTGGCATAGCTGGAACCGTAGAAGCTTCGGCTAATGCTACCACCTTTCTTCTTAAATTCTTCAGTCCCTACCCTGTTGATGCTACAGGTGAAGTAGCTATTAGCAATCGCAGCATTTCGAGCTTCAATGCCCCAGAAAGATTCACCGAATTCGGCGATTGTTGCTGCTGGGTTGAAGACTATTTCTGCACCGTTCTGAGCAAACATCAGCCAGTTTAGTGCATGATGCCGCCCGTAGCAGATGTTCACTGCAACTCTAGCGAATTTGGTCTCAAAGACTGGATGACCAGTGTTACCAGCAGAGTAAAACGCCGTCTCGCTGAAACTGCCTACGCTTGGCAGATGGTTTTTTCTGTGTTTTCCCAGGAATGCACCGTTCTCATCGATCACCACTGCAGTATTCCACCAGGTGCCGTTGTCATCCTCCAGGATAGGAGAGATAATGACCATGTTGAATTTTTTTGCCAAATTACCGAGAAACTTTGTGCTTGGACCTTCCGTAGCTGATTCGGCGAACTCTGCCCATTCTTCTTTATCTCCCGTACACAGGAAGAACGGCATCGGCCATGTTTCCTGCAGGCAAACAATATTGACGCCCTCAGCCGCCGCTGTTTCTATTATCTTCTCAACTTTATCAAAAATAGCTTCCCTTTGTTTGTCCCTAGGCTTATCAGTTGTCAAAACAATGGAGTGTTGGACTAACCCGAGTTTGACGATCCTTGATTCCCTTGTTTCTTTTGCTGCTGTAAAGGAATATGCTGAAACTTGAAAATTGTTCTTCTTGCTCGATACCAGACTTGATTCCTTTAATTTATGTTCACAATGGTTTTCCCTTCCGTAGTAAATTTTATTGAATTGTTTCTGCTGTTCTTGATTCAAGTTACGTTTGATTAAGTCGTCTAAAGTTTCCACTGAATCCATTTTATCACAATTTGTTTCAAATGATACGATTTTAATTTATTCGTCGAGTAGTTCTTGTGAGGTGTTATGTAACCTGTTTGCGTCTAGGTAAATTCATCGTGGCTTGTTTACATAATTGATGTCCACAATGTCGGCCGGCCTTATCATCGCTTATTTAGGTACTAGGTAGGTGTGCAACTGACAAATTATAATTTACACACAAAACAGTAGGACATGCCTCACACTTGTTGGAAGTAGCTAGGTAATGCCTATGCCTTCTGCTCTAGGTTGTGGGTTCGATACCCACCGAGGTCCAACATTTGTGTGATGATGATGACCATATACGTTTGTTTTTTATCTGGGTGCTAGGTAGGTGTATAGGTATTGTAATATATCCTGTGTAACTAGATAAGGACAAAAAAAAATTAGAACAAGTGGTATTATTTCGCTATGTGATGCCCATAGTACCTACAAGCTTTCTGAAGAGTCCACACTTTTTAAAATTAATAATGATGAATACATTACCATTTATGTAGGTATGTATGTTATATTTGAATTTGAATTTATCAAGTATGTAGTTAAGGTTCCTCGGTGCTCTCGCTGATCCCCTGACACGGTAGGTAGTAGGTATCCCCCGATCTCGTACCTAGTGTACCTACCAAGTACCAATTTAGACTTTACCATATAAATGTATTTACAATAACTAGGTAGGTAGGTAGATTCTGCCAGAGAAACCAGTATTCTCATTCATGTAATCTTGTAATCTTATACTGACCTAATTACATGATATTGGTTTGGATTTAACCACAAATCTCAGTAGCGGTTGTAACAAAATAACCATTATGAACATAGGTCTAGTAAGTAGGTAGGTAGGTAAGTAAAGTACCCAGCTATATGTAGGGCAGGTAATCCTTATTTATCTTCTTGACAGCCTTCATAGCTCAGTTGGTAGTAGCTCTGCCTTCTGCGCCGTAGGCCGTGGGTTCAATCCCCACCGAGAACAAACATTTGTGTGGTGAACATAGATGTTTGTTCTCTGTCTGGGTGTTATATAATATTATAAGTATAAGTATGTATGTATATATAAAAATAAAAGTATATATGTATTATAAATCTATCTGGTTCCCACAAGCTTTGGCTTAGTTTGGGGCTAGATAGTGCTGTGTGGAAAGTCCTCCAAAATATTTTTATTTTTTTTCTCTGATATACCTTGAAACTTTGTTAACTAGGTAGGTACCTACCTATGTTAAGTAAGTAGGGGAAAGAGGGGTATAGTGGATCAAGGAGCGTAGTGTATAACATATAACTCGTACGCATTTTTATGGCTAATCAACGATCTATCCAGTACCTTGCACCAGTAGGTACTACAGCTACTACGTAACTTCATCACCATTATCATGTTGTTTTTGTTTTAGATACAAAATTGCTTACAGTCAAAAAAATAAAAACGCCAGTTGGCTTACATAGTGAAAGTCAGATGAGGCTTGTACCCCTGACCAGGGCCATGACAGTGGATACTGTGCTCCTATCTTGGGATACATTGGATCATATTCCATATTTTTTTAACTTTCGGTCGCATAAGTACCTACCTACCTTATATATTCGCCAGCTGTGTTAAGAGTCCGATGGCGCAGGTGGTTAGCGCAGCCCCGTCAAGGGTTCAAATCCCACTAAGATTTTAGGTAGGTATATTATAAAAATCTTGGTTAAGTACTTACGGTTGTATTATGTATAATTACAACATAAACTAGTAGTTCGCCCCGAACTTAGATCTCGTGATGCGACCCGACGAACGCACCAAAACTTTGAGTAGGTGGTAGTCAGAAGCAAGTTTAAACATTATGTTTGGACTTTTTTCTGACTACTGCCTACTAACTTGGTACGGTAACCAAGTTTCAACTCTATTGGCCTATTTATTGAAGAGTTCCGTTGAACAGACCTTGGCTCCATCATCAGACCTGGTCGTTGTCACCATTTTATGAGAACTGAGTACCTCCTTAATTTATTTCAAGAAAAAAAATTAGAAAAAGCAAAGGAACTGGCCGACCAGTAGAAAAACCTTGATGCCAACGAAACTCTTAGAGATGGGAGCTCTTGGATTGCTGGTTTTGTTAATTTAACTTTTTTGTTGTATCTCAAAAACCGAGCGTCCCAAAAAAAAAGTAAAAATTGTTTTGGAATGTCCAAACAAAGCCCTTTCATATGACATGTAACTTGATTTTTTATGTCACTTTTTTTATTTTTGCCCTCTTAAAAAAACCCATATCTCAAAAACCCTTCATCCGATTTTACTCATATACTTACCAGTAAATTTCTCAAGTACAAGCTATCGACATATCAAATTTCATGCAGATCGGATCAACGGTTCTAAAGTTATCGTCAGACAAACATACATACATACATACATACATACATAAAATGCCAAATCACCCAAGTTGAAACTAAGATCTTCGTTCGCTTCGCTCACTCGATCAATTATGTAAAAACATTAAAATGCACATGAGTATACAATACAGGCACATGAGGCTTAACATCTGCATGCCTCAAGTTGATGGACGCAGGGCAGTGCATCGTAAGGTACGTTCCTATCGTGCGTGACTTACGAGGCAATGCTTTGTTATAGGTGATGGTTACCACTTAACATCAGGTGGGCCATCTGCTAGTTGTACATCCTTAAAAAAAATATTAAGTGACATTTGAGTTTTCTTGTCACATAAGAAAATTCCATAAAAATAATTGGTAGGTACCTATTGTCGCAGCCATTAACGCCAAACGAGAAACCTACATAACGTATGCCTACTTTTCTACCCAATCATAGGTACTTAGTATCCCACCAAACCATTGTTTTTGTTTTGTTAGAGCCTACTCTAACAAAGCAATATTAAACTGATGCAAGATGCCACAGTCTAAAAACTTTTCCATCCAAAAATAGATTAAACTTTTACAATGTTTCGATCATTGACATCTCGACAATGAGCTTGAAACAGTAACAGCTAAAAAGATAAGTGCGATTGTTAGTCCAAACAAAACAATTAACTTCACGCGTCCCTCGCAGTCACGTAGGCTAATATTGATAAGCCAAATATTTTTCTCTCTGTGAACATTATTATCATACCTAGGTCGAAGGCTACAGCTTCGCCGGACCACACAGATATATATGCATCGCCACTGCATAAGGTATTTAAGAGCCGGGAGCCACCGAGGAGGGACAGTCGCCTTTGATCCTTACTGACGCACGCATCAATCATGGACAACGAAACACAGAGCCTCGAGAATATCGTGAACAACAATCTCAGTGGGCGAGACCTCGACGAGTTCAACAGGATCTACTATGGAAGGAAGAACCATCATGAAGTCGTCATAAAGGACTCTTCGCTCGCAGCAGCTAAAGAAGCAGACTTCGAAATAGCTGCGTACGCTTTTCCAGCAAAGAAGGAACAGACTAGACCTCCCAGGATTGTCAAGGTAGGAGTCATCCAACACTCCATTGCCGTCCCGACTGATCGTCCCATCAACGAGCAGAAGAAAGCCATCTTCGACAAAATCAAAAAGATTATCGACGTCGCCGGCCAAGAGGGAGTAAACATCCTCTGTTTCCAAGAGCTATGGAACATGCCTTTCGCTTTCTGCACGAGGGAGAAGCAGCCGTGGTGCGAGTTCGCCGAATCTGCCGAAGATGGCCCAACCACAAGATTCCTGCGAGAACTGGCCATTAAATACGCCATGGTGATCGTTTCTTCCATCCTTGAGAGGGACGAAAAACATGCGGAGACTCTCTGGAATACTGCTGTGATCATCAGCGATACTGGAAACGTCATCGGCAAGCACAGAAAGAACCACATCCCCAGAGTGGGTGACTTCAACGAGTCTAATTACTACATGGAAGGAAACACTGGTCACCCAGTCTTCGCGACCCGTTACGGTAAGATCGCCGTAAACATTTGCTTCGGTCGGCACCATGTCCTCAACTGGATGATGTTCGGACAGAATGGAGCGGAGATCGTTTTCAACCCCTCGGCAACGATCGCTGCTGATGCTGGCAGCGAGTACATGTGGAACATCGAAGCAAGGAACGCTGCAATAACCAACTGCTACTTCACGGCTGCTATCAACCGTGTGGGGTACGAAGAGTTCCCTAACGAGTTCACATCTGCTGATGGCAAGCCTGCGCACAAGGACCTTGGGCTATTCTACGGATCCAGTTACTTCAGTGGCCCTGACGGAGTTAGGTGCCCTGGTCTATCGCGTACTAAGGACGGTCTTCTGATCAGCGTGATGGATCTGAACCAGAACAGGCAGATCAAAGACCGTCGCTGCTACTACATGACGCAGAGACTGGACATGTATGTGAACAGCCTTAGAAAGGTTTTGGATCTGGAGTTCCAGCCGCAAGTTGTCCATGAGAACGACAAGTCCAAGTGAACCGAAGTTCAAAGGATATAAATACCTACCGACCCAGCTATTTACCTAAGCTTTTAGTGCAGAGTAATTGCTTACATGAAACGTATTTTACGAGCAAGATGACCGAGGTAGAGCCGCGGTAGAGCATAGCAACTCTACCAAATAAGCTTACAAATTATCGTAGCTACACCTGCATACTAACGAAAACATATCGCTTCTGAATAAATAATAATTTTCCTAATTTTTGGTTTATTTTGATTATCCAAAAAGGCGTTATAACGAAAAGTAGGTACCTATGTTCTTTTATAATTAGATAAGTAAGTAGGTAAGTACTTGTTTATGACGTTGATAACGATATCATTAACTATTTACTTATGTACCTAATGAAAGTCGTAATATCCCTAATGAGATCATTTTAGGGCCAAATCAAATCTTATCATAGGCAATAGGTAGTATGAAATTAGATTAAGTTAAAACGCTCAACGACCACCCACACTGGATAAACTATCTTTAACTAGAATAGCAATTGGCAGGTGGCTTGCATGTTTAGCGAGTACCTAATTACTTACCTAGGTACAGAGAGCCCATATATCAAGTTGTCAATTGAAATGCATACCTATCTAGCTATTCCAAAGTAGCTCAACAGGTTATCCAGTGCAAGCCTTCAATTCAAGCTAAGAATCTCGTTAATATGTAGGACGGCGCCATAATCAACACTTCTTGCTAGAACGACACCGATTGTATTGTGCGTCAATAAATTTCAAATTAATGAAGGCTATGGAAGTATGTAGGTAAGTACTTATGTTATTAGGTATTGCTTTACAAGGAGGTAATTATCATGAATAAAGGCCCGTTTAGGGTATGGTCAAGTCAAGCGTGGTAACTACGGCGTATTAACTTAACTGTACTACGGCAAAATGAGCCAAAAACCCTCGAGTGATGGGCACACTGACATGATAAAAATCGCGGGAAATTAGTGCTGGGATGCTCAAACCCGGTTTCTTATTAGAAAAAAAAACGGGCCATGACTAAAAACGGGTCCACCCACTGGTCGGAAAGCAGGGCCATGCCACCACTAGAGCTTTTATATTGCTTTAAAATGTTAAAAGGCATTATTCTATTCTTAAACTTATTGTAACTATTATTCTATGCATAAAATCTTGAAAAACTATGAGGCGTAAAAGAAAGCTGAAAGCTCTGACTCAACATTTTAATTCCTCTGTAATTTTCTCACTCGCCGAGAGATGTCGCTAATGTGTTGCTCTCAGCGATTGTCGCACCATCTAGTCTCTGCAACTGCAAACATAGGCGTACCATTTCAGTAGACTTTAACGCTTATGACATAAGGTTGTGTTTAGTTTGTAGTGCCGGGTGAAAAGTTGGCGAGCCACATTTCTAGAGCACTTGTGAAGTTGCAGTCCGTGACATCCATTATGATAATGATGTCTTTGCTGCAGGGCTGTGTCAAGAAAATCGTAACATTTATTTTTGTTTGTGGAATTCATTAACGTTTAATGTACTTATTGAATTTAGTAAAACATTTTAGATAAATTAGGGAACTACATATTAATTTACGAAACCATCTGCTAAATTATAAAAATATTTGCTTTGGAACATGAGGATTATTCGTATTCCAATCGATTCTAAGATGGCGTTGGTGTTGGTGTTGACCGGAAGCTAAAGCTTCCTTTCGTTTGTTGTTGTGTTTGTTTGAAAACATATAAAATGTATATCTCATAAGACGAAGTATGTATATCCTGTGTGAATCCTACCAATACAACGGATCACTAGGGGTATGTGTCTTTTTTTTTTAAATGGCCTTCAAAAAAGGAGGATGTTCTCAAATCGACTGTATGTTGTTTAATACGCGATAACTCCGCCAATTATGAATTGATTTTGATGATTCTTGGTTGGTAGATCATACTCTTGGGGAGGTCCTACAAATTCTATTGATCTCAATTCTCATTCAAAAGATTCCGCGGTTTTAAAAAAAAATCATTATCAACAAAAAAGTATAAAAAAGTTCCGTTTTGACAAAGAAAAAAGTTTTCTATCAACCCTAGAATAGAATGTAACTGGGTTGTGTGTAGTGTCACTCCGCGCCGGAAGTCACGGGCGCACTCACGACATCTAGTGAGATGTGTCTAAAGTGCACCAGCGAGTGTTTATCGCTCTACCATTATGATGGGGTGACACCTTAGCAAATAATTTATTTAAATAAATTTGGGTAGATTTATGTAATCCAGACAAATTATGGAATACATGATGTACGTTCACAGCATAAAGCGTCAAAAGACCTATTTCAATGACTTTTGGGTCGGGGTCACCAATACAATGACCTTCTTATTTTGACGCCATAACGCTTAAAAACTTCTTGGTGGTTTGACTCTAAGTAGTATTTAGTAGACTTTTGCTTCATGTAGGAACGTTCACTGTTTCTCTTTGTTAGACAAACACATAGTAGGTAGGTACACTACACACACATTGAATAGGTACATCATACACCTACCTAGGTATGTTTTCCTATCTTAGTTAAAAAGTAAAATGCAACTCATAGAGAACGCAAGAAAATCGGTATATATTGATGATAAAATTCAAATAAAATTAATACTATTCGATTGTTCGAAATTTAATTTTCAAATCGTGGACGTGATACGCCCGCGTTCCAATAGGAAGCGTCGAAAACTTTTTTCTAAAATTCCCTCCACATTTGACGGGTTTCATTTCGTTCAAAAATGTGTTTGTAGATCGGCAACGACAATAGTTCGCGGCCGATTTAATCGACACATGCTCCGTTTTCATTTCCGCTGCACTCTGGCGGTTTGAGAGCATTGTATAAAAAGTTTCACTATTACACGAACTTGATTTGACCAAGAACAGGGAGAGGAGTGGAGATCCATCCTTTTCTTGATGATAGACATGCAAACTTTTTAGATTTTGAAAATAGAAGTACCGAGTCAAAGATGAAATTGGTCCGAACGGTTAGGAATTGGTTAGAAATGTTACACTTATATAAGGACTCAGACGAAGCTTATGGACTCAGACGAGCTTATGGAGGTAAGTTGAAACAAAGAGATCGCCGAAAAATGCGATCGATGGCAAAAGCGAACATACATTTTCACTATTACCTACATAAAAGCTGAACCATGAAATTGTACAAGTTGAAACAATAAGATCGCGGAAAAACGCAAATGCTTACTTCGAAATCAGCAAAATCTTGAGAGTAAATATTATGGAGGATATTTACCATTCTTAGATAGTAAGCACCAACATGCTATATGTCCTATTTTAATTTACAAGTAAAATCAAAAGATACCTATTTATTCAATTGAATCACTTTGAAACGTCTCAGATCCGGCCGTGATAAATTCGCACCTAGTAGGCAAATAAAAAAGTTTCCTTTTACATCAATGGAGTTTCAATATATTTCCCAATGCTACTGGCGCGAGGCAAATTGAAAAGTACACTTAAAAACCCCTTCAGCGCCACGTGAGGACTACACAATGAACACCCTACGTGCGCCGTATCACATGAAATTTATCCGTTAAAAATGTCATCAGGCGAGTTTTCCGGGACTTGATATGTTGAACGCACTCGTTTGAGTATACATTGCTTTCTGATAGAGTATTTACGTACATCCAACATATGAACATATGTCGGATATGAACTGCATATGTATAGATATGGATAAGCGTGGGACGCCCTCCTACCCGATGGACGGACGACGCTGGAAAAGCTCTTTCTGGAAGTGTATAGGGAAGGCCGATGTACAGTAATGGACTTCTTCAGTCTGTTGATGATGATACAGGGTCAGATATTAGAATACAGACAAATATACCTACTAATCCTAAAGCTTAGTACCTACCTATAGTGTGAAATGAAATGAAATGAAAAATGTATTTATTCTCTCTTCACAAAAGGTTTGCCTTTACTAGGTCTAAGTACTAAGTAGTGTAATCTAGATAAAAACCTACATTGCGAGAGACTGGTGCCTGTGATAGGTTTAATAAAACCTGTGTTACAGGTCACCAGGGCCCCACTCCGCGGATGTTATAAGCAGACACGGTATACTGTAGTGACGTAGACTGAGATAGTAGACAATAAACAATAATAACAGGTAAAAGAGTGAATGATAGAAATCAAATTATAAACCTAAGGTGAGAATGAAAAACTAAAAACTATAATACTAGTAGTGAGAGTTAGGTGTGATATTGCGTAAGGGTGTGTGTGTGTGAGGGTGTGTGCGAGTGTGTGTGAAAGTGAGGGGTTATATGTTTAATGTATTTGTATGTGTTTACGTGGGTAAGTATGCCTGTGTGAGTGATTCCGTATGGGTGGCTGATTGCGTACGTGTATAATTTATGCAGGGGTACATATGTACGGGTAAGTGTTCGTGTTTTGTGTATTTATAGATGGGAACAAGCGAAAGTGATATGCAATCTGTTTTACATAAATAAATATGGGACTAGTTTACCTACTCAAAAAGTGTGACAAAGGGCTTTGGAAAATTAAGATCTAAAAGATAACTAGAGAGTTCTTTTAGTGAGAACAGTGCAGCAATTTTTCAGTTTCGTCGTAATTATGCAATTTAAGATGTTTTACCACTGTAATTTTGCATCTTGATCTCAGTAAGGGGTAGATATTTAGGGTGCTATTTAATTTATTATATAAGTACGGTCCTAGAAAACAGAAAAAGTTGTGTGTTGTAAGTATGTACGTTACATATAATGGTTTTCCAAGAAGATTATGTCATATAGTATTTTAATATACGACTAGTACCTACCTTACCTACATCTGCTTGTAACTGTTTGAGTTCAAACAAATAATAAATATTTGACGACACGCTCGTAACTCTTAACAATTTTCTGAGTGTGGTTTAGAATCACCAAGGTTTTCTTTTCTTATATCATTCTTTAGTTTAAATAAGATTTAAATACGCAGTCACTAAGTATAGGTCCTACTTTACGAGGCTTACGGCGGAAAAACTAATCGGATATGAATATCAAGTCATTTGCTATCTCTATCTTATTCGATGTAATAGCTGAAATGGCGAGTGACTTGACGTCCCATTAGTTTTGATCGAGCTTTCAAAAACCGGCCGTCAGCGTTTTTTTTAAATGTTCCTCATTTCCGTCAATAAGCTATTAACCTTTAAGGTTATTATTAATAAATATTTAAAAAGGAAAATTACAATGAAACAAGTATTTACAAAATGAACCAAAATACACATGAAACAGTTGAGCTATCTGCAGACCGTTGCGAACGATCTAGAGATAGCTCAACTGAATATTAATGATAAGTCATTACATTTGATTAGTCATATTTATATTTTTCTATTTTATTGTATCTTATTCCAGAGCAGAGTTGGGATAATATCTACTAAGTAATGTGCATCTACGCAATGCGATAATTCACGGCCCCGTTGATGGTGCGGGTGCCATCCATCATGAGCTGTTATTGAATTACGACCCCTGGGCCAGCCCGGCATAGGCAACCCGTGCTATTGCTACTAATTATTGTTATGGCACTTTCATTGTAGGTCATTATTTGTTAGGTAGACTATGGAAGAAATAATATTAATTAATAAATAATTGTGTGTTGCAAACAGTTCTATCTGGCCTCAAACTTACAGCCAGTTTCTGAAAGCCCGATCAAAACTAATCGGATGTCAAGTCACCTGCTATCTCTATCTAATTCGATGTAATAGCCGAAATGGTGAGTGACTTGACGTCCGATTAGTTTTGATCGAGCTTTCAGAAACCGGCCGTAAGAATATTACGGGGACCAGCTAGTTGATGGAGTATTTTATATGTTTTTTGTAAATTCCTACAACATTGTCATCATTTTCACTTTCCTGCCCATAAACTACTCGATGTCAAATATATCTTAATTATTTTGTTGTAAATAAATATATTATTATAACACCCAGACATAGGACAAACATCAAATTGTTTACTACTTATACAAAACGGTTGGTCTGTATGGAAATTAAACCTACAGAGCAGAATTCATAATTATATTCTACCAAAAAAAGATAGGTGCTACGAAAATGCTACGAGCTACTACGAAATGCTACTTTTTATATTGTTTGATTTCAGTTACCTGTATGGGGGTCTAAATGGGTATGCGATGTGAAACGAAAAATTGTATGAAACAAAACATGCAGTTTACATAATATAACTCATTCGATAAATATATTAAAAAAACATTACCAAAAGGTTTTCTCAAAGTTTATCGCTGATCAAGTTGACATAACATTAAAATTTGTAACAAATACCTAACCTACGCATTCCACCTACCCAGATATTAAAGTCGGAAACGCATTGCAAAGTTGATCACCCCCGGGGGAGTAATACGTCATCACGGGGGTGTAGTGGACAGTTAAAATTTCGCACACGCAATCCATTTACAAATTTTTTTGTGACATTATTAAGACAGAAAGGTCTCAAAAAGCGTTCTTTCTATTTCTATTTGAACATATAAAAGTTATTGAAGGTTAGGTTATGAAAATTTGCAAGCAACCAAGTTTTGGGAAATAGGAAATGATATTGTTGCGGAGCTCTCTTGTTATGGCATTCTGAGGTAGAGATTTGAGGTTGTTTGAGTTTTTTTTTATACAACTAGCTGTTGGAACAAGCAGATGGCCCACCTGATGTTTAGTGGTAACCATCACCTATAACAAAGCGTTACCTCGTAAGTCACGCACGATAAGAACGTGCCCTACGATGCACTGCCCTGCGTCCATCAACTTGAGGCAAACAGATGTTAAGCCTCATGTGCGTGTTATTACACCGGCAACCACACACTTCAAACCGAAACACAGCAACGGTGCTTGGCGGCAGAAAAAGGCGTGGTGGTAGTACTTCCCCGGACGAGCCCTTCACAAAGAGCTCTACTACTCTTAAACAAGATTTTAATTGACTAAATTTAGAGTCAAAGTCAAAAGGTATTTATTCAATAAAATCACAAGGGTCACTTTGAAACGTCTTAAAGCTAGGTAACTCTTAGGTGCCAGTACCACGCGACCAAAGCCTAGAAGAACAGGCAACAAACTTACGGCTTGGTTCCTACCTAGTGGTTTTACATCTTCAAAAATGTGCCAGCAAGAAGTACAATAGCGGTAGTTTGCGTCTAAAGTACCTTCCAGAGTTGCACATCCAAGTTGTCACTAGACAGACGACGGGAAACCAGACCATGACGTTTTCCCCATAAATTATTTTTCAGTGCTTCTCCTCAGGGAAGTCCAAAGGGCACGACATTTGGCATGAGGTCACGACCTTTGGTGGAAAAGGTCAGAAACTATATAAAAGTGGGCGACATTTTTGGTTCCTTTCTGTTATTGCTAGAGACCTACCTACTCGGAATTGCTTGAGTTCTCCCATCATCATCATCATCAACAACATTATTCATCAGTTCTCCCGAATGAGATAAAGTGATCGCCGCCTATATATATTATTTTCTATTTGTTAATTGTACCGATAGAACAACTACTATGACATCTTCTTGTTGTGTCACTAGTTCTTATCAAACCTTTGTTCGGTGTAGGACAGGTTCTGGATTGGACAGATTTGATGGAACAAGCAGATGGCCTACCTGATGTTAAGTGGTAACCATCAACTATAACAAAGCATTGCCTCTTAAGTCACGCACGATAGGAACGTGCCCTACAATGCATTTCCCTGTGTCCATTGACTTGAGGCATACAGATGTTGAGCCTATGTGCCTGTAATTACACCGGCAACCACACTCTTCAAACCGAAACACAGCAGCGCTGCTTGGCGGCAGAAAAAGGCGTGGTGGTAGTACTTCCCCGGACGAGCCCTTCACAAAGTGCCCTACTACTTTTAAAACACATGACACATGTTTAATGTTGACTCTTGACACATGTTTTAAGAACTTTTTAGTGTCTATCACATGCTGGTTTCATGACGTGATACAAAGGCACCTAATTTTTTGAACAGAAAACCACAGTGGTGCACCACCGATTTTGAGCCTACGACCTAAGGATCGGGAGGCGGGGCCGCTTCCACTTCACCAGCAGTGCTCGTGTATGACGTCACAGATAAGAGAATAGATGACGTCTACTAATACATTCTAATACAAATATTAAACGTGAATATACTCCAATTTTATATCTAGTTAACAAACTCAAATTATCTTCATAAATCGCAATATTATTGTAACCACCGCCACTTTGAACCATTAACTTAGAATTTGAACTGTAAAAGACAGAACCACTGTAGGCTGATCCCTCTCTAAATCTTCTAACCCCTAAACGACAACTGGCAAAAGATTTTACAAAGGGTTGCAAAGGTCTTGTTCATCTGGCAGACCTAATAATTTTCAAAAATATTGCTTCTGTATGGGCCAACGAAAAATATGTCTTAACTTCTTCAGGATAAGGTTTAGTGAAAAATACGGTATTTGCCACACTTTTGTGAATCAAGTCATGAAACAACCCTTTCTCGGTTCCATAAGATAATTAAGGGCACCTGCGACAAATTTAAGACAAGGTTTGCATTCCTCCGGTTTTATAACGGGATTATAAGCCGCTGTTATCTTTGGTGATATTCGCATTATTTTAGCAACTATATAATAAGCTATATAATATCCGTAGGTATTGTATAAACAATTTTGTAATAAAAATGTTATCATCTGGGATTTTTTGGTTTCATCTTGTTTTTTTCATTTATTCATTCATCTTTTCTTCTCTTCTTCTTCTCTCAATTTATGGCTCCTGTCCGTCATTCGACAGACAATCTTGCCAGTGTCAAGTGATAAATATTTATTAGTTTAATGAATACTTTTTAGTCAAGTCAGTCCATAGTCAAGTCGGCTGTCATTTTGTTTTGAAGAAAATGGTGGCGGTTTTCTTCAAAACATTCGAAACATTTTCGGCCAAATCAGGTTATCACATAATACACTTTCATTCCAAATGTTTACACTTTGTGCTAAGACCTCAAGAATGTTGGTTAAAATACCACCGAAATTACACAACACAACTCAAAATAACACTAGAAAAACAATTAAAATGAAAAAGCTATGTTGCTTCCAGAAATGTCAGAAAACGAATAATCTTTTCTTCTCTCATTATAGGGCTCCTGTCCGTCATTCGACAGACAATCTTGCCAGTGTCAAGTGATTTGTATTGAATATTTTTTAGTCTTAGATTTAAGAATACATAGGGATATAGGGACAGAGAAAGCGACTTTGTTTTATACTATGTAGTGGTTTTGTAATAAGGTTCTATACAATACAACTGTAGGAAGCAAGCCGTTTGTTGCCTACTCTTCTAGGCTTGGTCGCATAGAACTGACTTTTCATAAAGCTTTAAGACGTTTCAAAGTGATCCTTGTGATTCAATTGAATAAATACCTTTTGACTTTGACTTTAATAAGCTGGCTATTACTGGCGGCGGATTGCTCAGGCCTACAGAAAAAATACCTTCGATTTTGAATTCGATGATGATAACAGAATTGTGTAGGTAAAACAATTCTTACAATAACCCCAAGACAAACAAAGCAAAATGCATTTTCGCAAGAAAATTAACATCTATTCAAATACCGCCTTATCCGATTGTACACAAAGGGGTAGGGGGTTGTGAACAAATCGACAAGTCGACTGTGAATATCTGAGTGGGTACGACTTAGAAAAACACAAAATAACACTTTCTACTGGCAGCTGAGGGGCGAGGTAGCATCTCGCGCTGCTATACCTATTTTGTAGTAAAGTGTGTTATATTTCTTCGTGTCGTTTCACCTTCAAAACAGTGCGAAAGGATTTCAAGTGCGCCTCAGAGGCTTCTTTCGAGCATTTGACACATGTTTTAGAATTTTTTAGGTTCTACGACATGCCGGTTTCATCACGATGTTTTATTTCACCGTTTGAGAGAACGGGCACTGTGCACATCAATTTTTGAACAGAAAAACTCATTGGTGCACGACTGGTTTTGAAGTAACTTTCCCAGACGAGCACTTCAGAAAAAGCTCACTTACTACTCTTACCAATTACTTTTAATTTTTTCGTTAAACGATTTATTACGTCTCTATATTCTAATACATTCATAAGCAAAATATTTCACTAGAGAACAAAGAGTCATTTACCGCAATAGGTAAAAAAAACGTCCGCAAAATACATGTACTCCACAATGAAGACTGACAGAAGGAGAGCTCCACATAAAATAAACTGAATAAAAGAACTCCACGCCAATGGCATCGTTGACACGCGCCTTGGACGTTTTCGTCAGCCTTGCCGAGGAAAATGTCAACTGGATGTGAGCAGCGAAAGGTTTTGATACTTGGTGCCCCACAACTTTGTGATACTGTGAGACTTTGTACCTAATACCAAGATGGAACGACGACATGGAAACTTTTGGATTTTGGATTCACAAAGATAACTTTGAAAAGTGTCAGTGTAGAAGCCAAGCGTAGAAGAACAGGCAACAAACTTACGGCTTGATTCCTACCGTTCTTTTTTATGATCTTTGTTCCAAATAATAATAAAGCTCCAGTGTGGTGCCAATCCTGCGCAAAAGCTCAAATCATCAGAAAAAGATCCTTTGTAGTAACAAACTGTTGACAAAAGAGAAACAAATAATCGTCGGTGACGAAGAATTTTTTAGAAATTTGTTATTATAAATGAGCTTTTTTATGCGAAGAATTATCAGAACACAAAAAAATATTTTGCACTAAGTTGGATATGGACTATTTGGGCCGTTATTACGATAAAACATTCAACTTTCTCTTTAAATTTTTAATAAACTGTCCGAATAAAAAAATGAAATCTAAGTATCAATTCCTCTCACCGGACTACATACGATGCAAATAGTCCCCGAACAATAATCACAAAGTAAGCGATACGAATAAAAATATCACCCCCTCCCCCTCCCCCGGGGTAAGATTTAACATATCTAATGCGGTTTGCGTGTACCCCCCGACGGTAATCGTTTTAAGACGTCGTCTCGAGCAGGTAATGTGGGTTTTTTGAGAGGCGGATTGGCAAGATGTGATTTGAGTTTTACATTTGTGATGGTGGCAAATGTTTTTTAATGTACTTACTGAGGGGTTCTCTCAAGCATCAAGATTGATATATCTGTGTTCATTTTGGATAAATTAGGTGCGGCGTCAGGTATTGTCAAATGGTCTGAATTTCAGTGACGTCTAAAAATGTGCTATATATTTTTACTACACATTTTGTCTTACAGTGGTAATCTAAAACGTTTTCTTTTACGTTGAAACACGCAGATTGAGTTTTTCAAGATGTTAGAACAACTCGCGAAGAACTTAAATGTTTTAATTACAATTAAAATTTTAAAAGAATATGCGCAATCCAGAATCATTGTCATCAATTGAGAATTATTTTTTTAATACTTCTTGCTGATGAAACAAGCAGATGACCCACCTGATATTAAGTAGTAACCATCAACTATAACAAAGCATTGCCTCGTAAGTCACGCACAATAGGAACGTGCCCTACGATGCACTGCCCTGCGTCCATCAACTTGAGGCATACAGATGTTAAGCCTCATGTGCCTGTAATTACACCAGCAACCACACTCTTCAAACCGAAACAGAAACGCTGCTTGGCGGCAGAAAAAGGCGTGGTGGTAGTATCTACTTCCCCGGACGAGCCCTTCACAAAGTGCTCTACTACTCTTAAAAAGTCTATTGCTAGACTGGAAAAATATGGGGAAGGTATCCTCATATTTTTCCGGGAAGAATGATTCCTTCTCCATCCACCGACTTCCTGCGAATGATACAAATCAAAGATAAGTCATAACTATCGTCCCGCCATTATGTAAATTCAAAAGCAGTAGGTTAAGATAAAACCAGTGATTCGTCAGAAGAAAGGAAAGATCAGAACACAAAACTTAAAAGCCCCTTGTGCCAGAATTGCTTGCTAATCGAGAGTGCACCCCAGTCCCATTCCACTTAACTTGACGTTAAAAGCATTTCAAGAGATGAGGGCGGATTTAAGTGATACATTCATTTGTGGACAATAGCAGGTGTAGCGCATACTCTTAAGTAATTGGCCAAGAGCTAGGGTTGTCTGTTGGAGTAAGTGAAATCGATTTTAATTGACAGATTGAATGACTCGTACGGCCAGTTTTTGAAATCAAAATTCATCGGATGTCAAGTCACTCGCCATTTCAGCTATTACATCGAATTAGATAGAGATAGCAAGTGACTTGACATCTGATTAGTTTTGATCGGGGTTTCAGAAACCAGCCGGTGTTCTGGTATTATTAACGGTTCCCTTTTGTTTCACTGGCTGGCCGCGCAGCTTTGTTGGTAGTAGCGGTAGTCAGAGGCACTACCGCTACTACCAACAAAGCTGCGCGGCCTTCCTTCTGAACGGTAGGCTGTGGGTTCGATTCGCACATAGAATATACATTTTGTGTCATGAGTATAGATGATTGTTTTGTGTTTGATTGATGTATTTATAAAAAAAGACAAAATGCCTTTGAATTTGAGGCTAATTACTTAATAACCGTCATATTAAGCAATTATTAAGCAATTAAATTCAAAATATACTGAATCGATCTTTATAATCCTTATAATCTTTAAATCTTCATCTACACTTCTACACTAATATTATAAAGAGGTAAACTTTGTATTTTTGTATTTTTGTATTTTTGTATTTTTGTATTTTTGTATGTAACGAATAGGCTCAAAAACTACTGGTCCGATTTCAAAAATTCTTTCACCATTAGAATGCTACATTATCCCTGAGTAACATAGGCTATATTATATTTTCAAAAAAATCAGGGATCCTTACTAAAACTTCAATAATGTAACCCAAGGTGGAAAACAAAAAACCTTACATCGCGTGCGCTGCGAAAACTATTGAAGATAGAACAAAATAATGTACTACGATTTTGTAGAACACGTTATCATCTACAAAAAATGTTGCGACAGCATATGTCTAACTATTATAGTTATGTCACAATAAGTGTTCTTTTATTATAAAAAATTAATTGAAATGCCTCCGCTAGAAAAGGGTCTTTATTTGTACCTTGGTATTAATCCTTATCCAAATAAATCATTTCATAATTAAGACGGTTTCAATACCTATAGATTACTTCTTAAATTTTTCAAATCGGACATTCCATTCAAAAGATATGACGAAATTAAAAATGTTTACGGGTGCACGGGTCATGCGCGGGGTGCGATTTCACTCAATCAAGGAGAAGCGCGTGCAAATGTATGAAATAAGTAGACGCGAGGCTCGAACCCACGGTCTAAGTTTATCCTAAAATGTTCAAAAAATTTATGACCACCCATGCGAAGCTGGGACAGGCCGCTAGTAATCTTATAAATATCCAAACTCTTGCTTTATTACTTTGTTGATGTCGAGTTGCTGTCATAGGCTCATAACTAGGTATTGTTTCATTCCACGGCTTTGACTGTGTTTACAGTCAAACACACTGTGTTTACAGTGTACACAGTGTTTACATAAAAATAACCCAATTTTCTAGGATATTAATCCACCTTGTCCTAGTAAAGAGGCTAGTCGTTGGGTCGAATCGCTCGAAAACTTTTGGATTTGTATCATAATCCATAGCATATCATTAGTTTATTTATGCTGGATGAATTGAAGGAAATTTATTTATAATAATTTAAGAAAGTGGCTTATCCAGAGAGTGCACTGTAATTTGAAGGAGTATTTTGATCTCATCTAGTGCCTCAGATTTATTGTGATCTCAGAGTTTTGTTAAGTTTTGACTTTGTTACCTTAAATTTTATTAGTAGGTAATTTATAGGAATGTTGTACGTTGATTCTTGTATTATTTTTATAACACCTTTATGTACACAGTTATACAATAAAATATTCTTATTCTTATAAAAGAACTGGTGACAACCCTGATGCTCTTGTCACGGGTGTGCTTAGGTCGCCATCAACGGGCTTCTATCACAATGAGTGGCGCCTGCATTATTTACAAATGAGCTAAACCAGCAATTGCGTGATCTTGCATCCTTTTCCAACATCTTAATTAGACACCTGCTGAAACGAGATAGATAAAGATATTTGTCTGAGGTTGGTTTACCGTATTTATGATGATAGATTTGCATTCATAGACGTGTCTATTGTTGTAATCCTTCCTGGTTTGCAAGAATGTTGATGGGCATAAGACATTATCATTAACATTATCATAATCGATTGTTGGCTGTAAAGACAGAATTAGTAATTAACATCTTTGAATAAATATAAATAAATAAATAAATATTGGTGGACTTTCCATATAGCACTATCTAGCCCCAAACAAAGCCAAAGCTTGTAATATGGGAACCAGATGACTGATCATAGCTGATTACGAAATAAAAAATTTTAGTTCGCTTTAAAAATATTATTAGCGAACGCGCGGTTCCACGCGGCGCGTTGTCACTCACTCAGGGAGAAGGGCGTGCAAATGTATGAAATAAGTAGACGCGAGACTCGAACCTACGGTCTAAGTTTATCCTAAAATGTTCAAAAAATGTATATCCATCCACCCATGCGAAGCTGGGACAGGCTGCTAGTATAATATATAATAACACCCAGACAGAGAACAAACACCTATGTTCATCACACAAATTTGTTTATTCTCGGTGGGGATCGAACCCACGGCCTACGGCGTAGAAGGCAGCGTAACTATCAACTGAGCTGTGAAGGCTGACAAATAAAATAAAATAAATAGATACTCGGATCATAACTTTTGGGATTATATAAATGGTTCACTTTAATTCTAGTGTGTAGTAGACAAGAGTAGTAGAGCTCTTTGTGAAGGGCTCATCCGGGAAAGTAGTACTTTCCCGGATGAGCCCATGTCTTTTTCTGCCGCCAAGCAGCGTTGCTGTGTTTCGGTTTCAAGTGTGGTTGCCTGTGAAATAACAGACACATGCAGCTTAACATCTGTTTGCCTCAGGTTGATGGACGCATAGCAGTGCATCGTAGGGTACGTTCCTTTCGTGCGTGACTTACGAGGCAAAGCTTTGTTATAGAACCTATTACAATGCTTTGTTTGTTTGTGGTAACCTCTCCTACAGGTAATATAGGTGGTGGTTACCACTTAACATCAGGCGGGCCACCTGCTTTGCCTACCAGTAAGCTGTATGAAAAAATAGTTCTAGGTACTTTAATCCCACTGACTATAAAACTCATAAAAATAGTTAGCGACTTTATCAAAAGCCGTAGTAATTTCTAAATGAGATAAATAAACATTGAATTGAGGCAATTTTCTGCAGAGCCTCGTAACAATCTGAACCTTATCACGTCTCGATAAGAGTGATAGTTCGGGCAGTGTCCGTTCAAGCTATGATGACATGTGCCCCGGGCTAACCCGAGGAATTTCATTAGAAGGACCACGATGAGATGCCGCGCTATTGTCCATTGAGTTATAGCCGTTGGACGCACGCCATCCAATGCGGCTAAGCAAGTCGGAATCTGGACATTTCATAACCAACCTCCAAATCTGAACACTTTTTATCCAAAATTAAAATGGTCTTTATTCAATTCAATCACAAGGACCACTTTAAAATGTCTTATATAATAGCGCTAGTCTAAAGCCTAGAAGAACAGGCAAGACACTTACGGCTTGGTTCCTATACCGTTTATTTATGCTTGATATTCAATGGAAGCGGCGATGAACTTGTACCTGTTCTGTAATAATATTGAATAAAGAAATGAATATTGGTGGACATTCCACACAGCACTATCTAGCCCCAAACTAAGCAAAGCTTGTAATATGTGAACCAGATAGCTGAATACTACTGTAAAATGTGGGTATGTGCAATGTGCATGCAAAGTATAATATTTGGACGAACTTCTGACTACTCTTAGACATCTTAGACGTCTTAGAAATCTTAACGAATCTTGAGTTAGTAATTGGTACTAAGAGATATGAGGGGATAGGTATCTACCATGTTTGGAGAGCAAATTCGTGAAACTGTTGTGTTTTTCTCTCTAGTCGTAATGAAATGACTAGTTTAATTGATAGATTATCTTTTAACAATAATTTTACGGTAAGTCGAGGCCAAAAGCGGACAGCAGCTTTGTTTTATACAACTAGCTGATGGAACAAGCAGATGGCCCACCTGATGTAAAGTGGTAACCATCACCTAAAACAAAGCATTACCTCGTAAGTCACGCACGATAGGAACGTGCCCTACGATTCACTGCCCTGCGTCCATCAACTTGAGGCATACAGATGTTAATCCTCATGTGCCTGTAATGCACTGGCAACTACACTCTTTAAACCGAAACACAGCAACGCTGCTTGGCGGCAGAAAAAGGCGTGGTTGTAGTATCTACTTCCCCGGACGAGCCCTTCACAAAGAGCTCTATTAAGACCTAGAAGAACAGGCAAGAAACTTACGCCTATAGGTACCCTACCCTAGGTAGGATTTACTTTAAACACCAACCCTTTTTCTCAAAAAACTGGTCAGTTGTCAGTTAGGCAAGAGATAGTAAAGTGTTAGCAGCATGATGCGGTCGGACCAATTGGCCGCAGCAGGATTCTCTAATTGTTTGAAATATTCGCTCGCTGTAAGGAATAGTTATCTATCGTACGGCCGTGGATGGCGTGCCGGTCGAGTTTTGTATTGAAATATTGCAAAGGAATAATTATTATAGTACAGTCACGTGATCGTACTTGATAATAATTATCTTGATAATTATTATATTAATTATTATGATGATTTGATATTGTTTAGGTAGGCGTGCAATGAGATAGTTTGCGCTTCTAAACTACCCGCGGCCTTCAGATCAAAGTTGTTTGACTATTTATTTTGTCAACAAGATATTTTTGATGAAGATAGAAATTAAAGGACCAAGGAGGCTCTAGAAAATCACTGCAAACAAGGGATCTATGCTCTCATCTTGTGGGTTCCATGAGAAATAGACTGCAATGTGTGATTGACGCTACTGGTGGTTATACCGGTTATTAAAATAATTGTCATTATCCTTATTAGTATTTTCGTTGAATTTTGCTTGTTTATTTAGGTATTTCCAAGTTGTCATTGCTTGTGCTTGTGATGTAAAATCCAGCAAAACCTTATTCGATAGCAAACGTCATATTTATTTATATGTTAGCAGCACTGTTTTTTTGTGCTAGGAACTTCACTGGTAATATGTTGGTATAATAAAATTAATTCTTGCAATCTGGTGCAAGCGAAAACCGACTCTAAGGTGACGAACCTTTTCATTCCGAGACTGTACATAGATTTGTCATTAAATTATTGTCGTTGACTTGACAGTCACTCCTGACAATGTATTTATCATTCTTCAACAAACGGTATAAAAAGGTTTTCTGTCATTTTGGGAAGCAACATAGCTTTTTCATTTTAATTATTTTTCTAGTGTTATTTTAAGTTGTGTTGTGGGATTTGGGTGGTATATAACCAACATTACTGGAGGTCTTAGCACAAAGTGTAATAATTTGGAAAGAATGTGTAATAAGAGATATCTTGATTTGAACGTTTTCTTCAAAACAAATGAAGATCGACTTGACTATGGACTGACTTGTCTATAAAGTATATACTTAATCTATATCACTTGACACTTGCAATATTGTCTGCCGAATGACAGACAGGTGCCATAAATGGAAAAAAGAAGAAGATGGGAAAAACAAATGTTACTTACCAAAAGTAGAACATTGCGTCGAGATCTACGTTTAAAAACTTTGGCATACTTTTCAATTTTTCTTTCCTAAGTTTATAAAACTGCTAGTCTGTCTGCGGGTTTATCTTGTCTATGGTAAAACGGTGTTCAGTCTGCTGTCCTTATCAGAAAATGATATATTATGACGTCCACTTCTGAAACATTATCACAACTAATTTGTTTATCTCTGCAGACGCTGTGGCGGGAAATTTATGACCACTTACTGGTCACGTGGTACTTTGAAGTCTTATCGCACTTTTGGAGTTAAAAATGAAGATGTTCTGTGCAAGTTAATTTGGGAAGAGCTTGCAGTTTACTATAGTCTTTGCGGGCCTAAGTTTACCATACAGTTATAACCTTTTTGACAAAATATTAATAACATGAGTGATTGCTAATTTTATGTCTCTTATTTTTCAATAAGTGATCTGAGAGTATATCTGCCGTGCCTGGGGATCAAACTCGTTAAGCTGTTTCTATTTTTTCAATTCAATTTCAAATTCATGTCAATTTTTGTATATTGACTCCAGGGACCTTATGCTCACTTCGAGCGAGATTATCTCACGGTGGAGATGACGTCATATATCGTTCAATAACTCGTTGACGTTGCGTCTCGCATGAACTTTGAATGAGAAAATTGGGGAGTGAGTAGTTGTCACGAGTTATCGAACGAGATATGACGTCATCTCCACCGTGAGATAATCTATATCACACATCACCATGATATAACATACTAATAATGTGCAACATGAGGGGCCATAAGCTCACTTCGATCGAGATTATTTCACGGTGGAGATGACGTCATATCTCGTTCGATATCTATTAAATCCCCATTCTCACCATCTCACTCCCGCTCTCGCTCGAAGAGAGCATAAGATCCCAGATGTTGCACATTATTTGTATGTTGAACCAAAAACCAATAATTATAAACCTAGTGACTTGCAAAGTTTAATGAAAGCATGCAAAGAAAAGGCGTTTCCCAGTCTGATTCATATTGTAGTCTTTTCCACTTAAAACGAACGTATGTAACCTGCAGCACCCCCTATGCGTCATACATAGGGTGTTCTATATACAGGGAGGGTTCAAAGGTTATCCACCAATAGCACGGTTGGAAGCGGGCCATCGGAGCAGAACGGACATCCTGTGTTTTTTAATTATTTCACGCTGTTCGTATGCCTGTGAGTTCCGCCAGGTGGGTATAATGGAGCGTGGGGTTGTAATTTAGCAGGTTTTCATCTGTATTGTATGTATGCTATAAAAGTGCAAGTAAAGAAGCCTTCTGATATTAGACGAGTATATAGGCTTTTGCCCTAGAACGCTCGCGTAGTAGAAGATGATTGAATAAAGACGTTTTACCTTTATTGGGTTAATTTGTTGTTTCACCCATTTCCCGTATAATTTTCAGGATTAAAAGTAGCCTATATCCTAATCCAGGTTACGGTTACGATTTGTTCTAAGTTTCATCCCAATTGGTTCAGTGGTTAGGGCGAGATTCAGGTACAAGCATCCAAGCGTCGTAACTTTTGATTTGAGATGGAGTGGATTTACCCAGACACCATTCTCCTATGATCGGAGATGCGGACTAATATATTTTGGTAATATGCTATTACATATAAATAACCACCATAACTGATAAATTTAGAGCTAGCTCTGATTTCAGATACCAAGAGATATATCTAAGTAAAAATAATAAGGAATCCACTACACAAAACAGATGTCTAAACGAGTGCAATAGAGCCCGCGGTGTCCATAAATTAAGTAGGAGCTAGTACAATTTGTCCACTAATCCTACGTCGATGGGGGATTATCCCGGCAATTGCAAGTAATCCCACAGCATTCAATCTGACCGGTATTTACGGCTGGTCACCCTAGCCGCGCCTAGTCCATCGGTCTTATCGAACTCTTAATAGATTTGCTCACTTAATTCTCACAGTTTCTTAGTAGAAATGCTCCCTTGTCGAATAGAGAATGAAACAAGATAGATTTATAGTACACGGAACGAAAGATCTTGAACGATATCAAACTCTGTTAGGTACTAGTTCAAGTCCAAGCTTGGTACCAAAACAATAATTATTGGTACCAAATAAAAGGTTTATTCATTTATAATTAGAAATACCAACAGCGATATGTATGGTTACATATCTACATCTACACTAATATTATAAAGAGAAAAGATTTGTATTTTTGTTGTTTTGTATGTAACGAATAGGCTCAAAAACTACTGGTCCGAATCCAAAAATTCTTTCACCATTAGAATGCTACATTATCCCTGAGTAACATAGGCTATATTATATTTTCAAAAAAATCAGGGATCCTTACTAAAACTCCAATAATGTAACCCAAGGTGGAAAAAGAAAACCTTACATCGCGTGCGCTGCGAAAACTATTGATGATAGAACAAAATAATGTACTACGACTTTGCAGAACACATCATTATCTACAAAAAATGTCGCGACATCATATGTCTAACTATTATAGTTATGTCACAATAAGTGTTCTTTTATTATAAAAAATTAATTGAAATGCCGCCGCTAGAAAAGGGTGTTTATTTGTACCTTTGTATTAATCCTTATCCCAATAAATCATTTCATAATTAAGACGGTTTCAATACCTATAGATTACTTCTTAAATTTTTCAAATCGGACATTCCATTCAAAAGATATGACGAAATTAAAAATGTTAACGGGTCCACGGGTCACGCTCGGGGTGCGATTTCACTCACTCAAGGAGAAGGACGTGCAAATGTATGAAATTAGTAGACGCGAGGCTCGAACCCACGGTCTAAGTTTATCCTAAAATGTTCAAAAAATTTATGACCACCCATGCGAAGCTGGGACAGGCCGCTAGTCGGTTATATATTACATATCGGATACATACGCCAATAATAGGCGGACTCAGCATTTTCATTTTCAGGTTTTACGGTTTCCCGTCGTTGAAAAAAAAAAGAATTGATTTCGATAAGAGTCCAAACAACAAGACATTTCGAGAGTCCAAAGTAAAGAAAACTATTTTCACTACAATAGTCTAAAACGCCTTTCATCTTGCACGAAAAGAGCCTCCTTACAGGGGAGTAAATTTGAATGCATTCACCCTTCATAAACATTACATATCTTACAATATTTTTTCCAAAACCCCTGGACCCCACTGCGGTTGTGCCTATTCTACTGCCATTGGAAATGAGAATAACCATTTACTTTTACCTTTGATTTACTAAAATTACAGGTTTTAGATTAAGCTATTCTTTTATTGTCATCGGTTTAGACGTTGCGTTGCGTTGTGTGCAGCAGTTGTTTCATAATGTATTTGAGTCTATAGCTTTGTAATGTATTGACTGAGTTGACACCCTGAGTTCGTACTTGGTTTGAGATTTACCGTGCCTGGAGATCAAAGTCGTGAATCCGATTCTTTATTTTTGAACTATCGATTGTTAAAAGTTCCTAACGACCTTCCCCTTGATATGGATAATAACTTTGTGCGACTTAATAAAATCTTTGTAACTTCCTTAAGTTTAGGTAAAATACTGTAAAAATAATAAAAGATAAATGTAGATATTATCTCGATGCTTTAGACAATCGAATAAAGCAAAAGCACCCGACAGAACAAACGATTAAACGCTATAAATTGATAAAGTCCTTATTAATCGTTAGAATTAAATAAGTCCAGTACGGGTCGGAGTTCGCCGTGATTTATACGCGGCCCGGGATTACTGCCAGATGTAGCCTGTGTCAGGCGAACCCTCGAATGAAGACTCTTTGTTTTCAGGTATTTTGTATCAACATTCCACGTTTTGTACGCTGAATGTAACAACAACTTTTGAAACATAAGCTTATGTAGAGTTAAGTCGCTATCATCTTAGGGTGTTTAAAAGGTGTATTAAGCTAGCCTAGCAATTCTAGATCACAAGATATACGTGTACCTATGTGTAATCAACAACAATAAAAAACGCATTGTTCCGTAATGATAAGGTACCTACTGATTTTAATAAATTAATTTAAAACAGATAGACGTCTTGGTAAGTCCATAATAATTATGATTGTGATAAAAAAAATCAGCAGTTCTATATGAGCTTGTTTTGCCTTCAATGTGAATTGCGTTTTTTTATGTTATAATAGTAACTTGAATTTGAATGGGTTGCGTGAAGAACCTACTAAAACGATAAGGACTTTTCTAAATTCCCAACACATTTTTATCAAAACCTTCCCAACTCAGTAGCTTAAACGAGTTATGGACTCAAACGCTCGGAAGAAAAGAAAAAGAACCATCTAAATGAACCGTTGACAGGCGCAATTGGTTAAAACCTCTGAAGACATTGTCGTCGTAGTAAAGCTATAATTTAAACCTCCCCTCTCGCCTGGAACCCGAGATTTTACTCGGATAACCATTCGTAACCCCTTATCTGGAAGTGCTTTGATTGTGCGGTGTGGATAGGCGTTTGCTGTGTTTTGAAACCTTAACAGTATCGTAATGTGTGGTACAAAACCATACTAGCAAAACGACTACTGATTTTCTAAAACATAAGAAACCTTTGTAAGTTTTATGTAAACCATAAGTAAGGAATGATACTAAATAAATTGGTTATAGCGAAAAAAATGAAAGAACTGTAGATAAAGATTAGATAGAGATGATCCTGCTAATATTATAAACGCGAAAGTTTGTAAGTATGGATGGATGGATGGATGGATGGATGTTTGTTACTCTTTAACGTAAAAACTACTGAATGGATTTTAATGAAACTTTACAATAATATAGCTTAAACACCAGAATAACACATAGGCTACAATTTATAAAGATATTGTGTCAATTGTCCAAAATATGACGATAAGTGTCAAGTAAGTAGCTACTTGAAATACTAATCCTGCGCAGACGAAGTCGCGGGCACCGCTAGTTAAATATAAAGAAACAAGTAATGTCAGTAGTGGTTGAAAGGATTACCAGGAAATGTATTTTACTATGTTATTATTACTATGCCTGATCAATTGAACGAAAAAAATGTCTTCTTCCTGGGGTCCAATGTGTCGACGCGAAGAACTACTTATCCATCTTTACAGTAATCAAAGCAGCCGAACGAAAGCCTCGAAAGCAAAGACTACCACTCACACCGATACGCCGCTGAGCAAATAACTTCTCGTTCCTAATTGAGGCAGATAGGTGTGCCAGTAATTATCGGTGTAACAAGCTCCCCGGGGACTGTGACAGACCCTTTCACCAGATGCCGGATGAAAAACGAACGGAGATAGCGAAAGTTGGACTTGGAAATCTTGGAATCACGTCTTTCGAAGAACATAAACATAGCGTTACAGTTACGTGAAGAATCTTTTGAAGACTTAATACACAATACTGATTTTTTTTTATGGGTTCAATTAAATGAGCGTATTTGTCTATCTGCTATCTTTGTTGACAGCAGATCATCTTAAACCTCTGAAAGGCTGGATTGGCTAGATACATGCGTTCGATCTTGTGTTATATCTGTTATAAAAACCCCTAAGAAAACATTAATAAATATACAAAAAAATCATTGGGAAATGTAAGTTTTTAACCATTTTAAATCCAAATCAAATGTAACACAGGTAAATATCTACCTAGATATGAGTAGGTACATATAATTTTATACCGTTTACCTTGAAGAAAACAAACAGACACAATAATCACTCTCATGCAAACATCTCTCGTCTCAAGGAATTCTACTATTTATTGAGCTCCCGATGTCAACTAACCAAATAACCGCACAAATTTTCACCCACCACTCTTCATTGACCTTCTGAAGATCCCTCTGGTACTCCTCTGCAGCGTAGATTTGTAAGGATCGAGGGGAGGGTGGAAGGTCGGACTAGGTTGGTAATGACAAATTACACGGTAGGGGAGTTAAACAAATTAATCACGCAGTCCAATTTGGTGGAAAACAATGTGGGGTGAGCGGCGACGGAATGATAGTATTTTGTTTTTGGGAGGTGTGCTGTAACAACCGATAGTTTAAAATTACTATAGTAAAAAAAAAACTAGTAGAATCCCACGTAGTTTCTTTCGCGTGAAGCTTTTTCATTCAAATCGATAAGCTCCTGGTGCCCTATGGACATCAGCTTTCAGGTCAGTATGAAAAAAACAGCTCTACATTTAATTTTATCCTTCTATGTGTTTCCTGATTTCCTTACTTAATTCCCATCTATGCGTAACATAACTCCTCAAATTTCATACTCGTAGATCTCATGGCTTAGGCTGTGTTTGTTTATCAGACACGTAGTGACATATCTAAGAGTTTTAGGTTAGAAGATGAAGCAGCGTTGCTGTGTTTCGGTTCGAAGAGTGTGGTTGCCGGTGTAATTACAGGCACATGAGGTTTAACATCTGCATGCCTCAATTTGATGGACGCAGGGCAGTGCATTGTAGGGCACGATCCTATCGTGCGTGACTTACGAGGCAATGCTTGTTTATAGGTGATGGTTACCACTTAACATCAGGTGGGCCATCTGCTAGTTCCATCAACTAGTTAGGTATATAAAAAAAATATGAAAATGAGCTGTCATGGCTATATGCGGTGCCCATACATATGAGTATCTTTAGCAAGAGACATTCGGATATTGTTTTACTCGATTAAATTAGTATAACTTCCGAGGTTTTGATTCGAGTTTCCGGTTGCAGAGTGACATTTCATTGGATAGATTTAGCAAGCCGAAATGCCAGTGGACCATGTTTGCCGTAAAATCGACTGGTTTTGAATACTTGCGTAGCTAGGTGGATCGATGATCTGCAAAAGTTAATTGGCCAACACTGGTTGCAAAGAGCCGAGACCCTTGACTAGCAGTAGACTTTAGTCTACCATTCAGTCAGTTAGTTCATTCACCATTATCAGTATGAACTTGTGTTAACACAAGTTGTTATACACATACTGTTAATGGTGAATGATATACTACTATAGGGCATATTGTCCACTCGCACAGAAGTAAGCATAGTGGAGTTCCGAAGAAAGAGGCCCATACAATTAGCTAAGTGGCCCAGTAATGACAGATTAGCGCACTGCTCGCCGCGCCACCTGAGCTGGTGTGCCAGTGCTATAACTCACCCGGGTACCGCCGGGTGTAATTCACCCGGATCGCGCCCAATAAATTCGTCACTGTGATTAGCGGTCGCTTTGTGGGGAATAAGCCTTTTCTGGAACCTGGTATTTTGTTACTCGTAGTTTCTGCTGATAATGACAGGGTCAGGGCTTGAGGTGTTTTTGGCAGTTGGAAAAACGAAGGAAAACATCATGCGGAAACCAGTTAGTATCTTACAGAGACTCGCAACCTGTCCATCATGTCACTAACCTGTCACTAAAGAATACCAACTCCTGTAAAATGGGGTATATGCCAACTGTAGTATTTGAACGTACCTCTGTGTAAACTCCATGGAAGTCCACAAATAATCCTCCTTGATACCGAGATCTGAGGGAACATCTACCGTGTCTGGGGTTTAAAGTCGTTGACAAAGAACTCCTTTATTTTGTTATACGCGATAATAATTAAAAAAATCTTATATAGTTAATTTATTAAATAATAAATAAATACTGGCAAAAATATGTACTATTATTAAAATAAGTCAATTACAAAGTAATATTAAATGTATCACGTCCAGTAGAGGTCTTCTTATTCTTAATGATGATATCATCTTCAGTTTTCTGTCTTTTCGGTTGTGGAATATAACTTTGACGTTTGGAAAATGATAGACTTTGATTCTTCGTAGCTACGTTAACTGTCTGCGCTTCCTTAGTACTGACAGCTCTTTTAGGAATCTTACTCCGTCTAGGCATTATCGCTTGTGCTCGAGTCTGACTGTAATCCACAGATATTTTCCTCTGAGGTCTATCGATTGTTATCTCGAAATAAGGATTACCAGTACTCAATTTCACTCCACGACTCTTGGTGTCTCGTACAATCTTTTGGTTTTTTAATCGCGCTGTTTTGGCATCAGGTTGAGTAAGTGGCACAGGCACTGGTATATTTTTGACTGATTTTCCTATATATTTTGTTTGTTTAGTACAGTCTTTACTTCGACTACATTGACAGGCTTTTTTAGTCGCGTCTGTTGCTTCTGAATTAGTTTCCTCAGTCTTTTGGGATTCTGCGTCATGCTTTTCGATTTCAATAACTTTATTGTTTTCTTTCAGTAACGTGACCGTTTTGGTTGGTTCGGGAGTCATTGTCACACTGTTCGCTATGTTCAAACTATTTTTATCAGGTACAAAGTTGTACACCTCCTGACTGGTCGAAGACTTTTGGGTGTCTACGTCATTAACCGAACCTTTCTTGAAAGAACCGTGTCGGGGATGAATTGGCCTCTCATAAATAGTTTTATGAATGTGAGAACACATTTGTGAAATATTGGACTTGGTACCTGAGCAAAGAGAAGGTTTAGCTGAAATGATTGAATGTCGAGCTTCTACATTGCAGCTTTTAGATAAACGTTGGCATGTCAGATTGATCCCTTGTTGTCTGGTACTCTGTGTGTGCACTTCACGTCTATGTTTCCTTATAATTTCTTTGCATGACGTTTCAGTCTCTTTGAAACAACTTTGCTGGGGTGTAAGCTGTGTACTCTCTGATCTGCAAGGATTTTTCTTATCTTTCTTTCCTGAGCCCTTTTCAACGTAAACATAAACGCTATTTTTTTTATTTCTTCTCATTTTTCGGCACAACAGGAAGCATATTGTGGGGATACACCAAGCTACCTCCAGTATTACGATTATGGAAATTATCTTCATTTTATTTGATGATAGGTCTACAGGGATTCCAAAAATAGTTTTTTTGTTAACCCTGGGAGGTGTTTCAGCGTATAGGTCAATGACAGTATCGATGAGATTTCTTGTCTTATTTACTAGAGAAAGGACACTTCCTAATGCTGGATAAAACTGTTCATCGTTGAGATGAGGAAGAACTTCTTCAGTTAACCATTTCTGAAACCTAGTCTCGAACTGGTTTTGACCTTCTAGCTTACTTGCTTCAATACATCCTGTTGCTGCATTATAATATTTGATCAACGACTCATTATTTGACGACTGAAGTGGTATCAAGGTTTGGTTTTTGAGTGGCACAAAGATTGATGCCGAATAGCTGTCCCAGTTGACATTAGGAACTGGTATTGAGAGACCATTATCAGACTTTTCAAAATAGGCTAGAGTGTCACAAGGGTCTCCTACTTTTCTAGTGGTTGGTGAGTGTAAGGAAGCTACATTAATTGATACGGAGTTCAGCATATTGGTATTAGGACTTCGCCAAGCTCTTCCATTTGTACCCAGACTCTGTTTGATCTCATCGTAGAGCTGGAAGAGTTTGACAGCGTCTTCTCGAGATACTGTTCCTCCGTAGTAAGCGAACTTTGTGACCGGCAGTACCCATGCTTTGAGGTAGCCTCCTAGAGCATCTGATAGAGCAGCATTCATGATGCTGTCGGTTTCAGGATCTTTGGCTTCAGTCTTTATAGAGGAATAACATTCTTGAAAATAACCCAGCAATGCGTTTATGAAGTCCTCATTTGTATTGATCATATCAGGTGGGGGTATAAAAGTTTGGAAATGCCTCCTAGCACGAAGAAGTCCTATCTCTGTCGCACTCCATCGTTTCTTACTATTATCATAATGAGAAAACAATACTGTCCCGACGTTTATACTTTCAAATTGATAAGCAGCCACTTCACATGTTGCCAATAGAAATACATACACGTTCATTGTTAGAATTGTAAAATAATAACAAATAAAATGTTTACAAAACACGTATCATGTGATGATCAGGCATCATGCAGCTACAGTGAATGTTCCACCTTTTGACATTGTCAAATGTATCATGTCTAAAAGATCTGAAAAAGTTTGAAAATAAAGAAGTATTTCGATAAAGTTTTTAAACTGAGCCAAACTTAGAGCAACGTGGCGCCTGGCATTGCACGCGATCATGATCGGATTATCTATAGGCGATGTTGACAGCTGCCTAGGGGATCACCACTGCCTAGGCCCTCACGAATCGTATATTTTTTAGCATGTTAGAACTGGGTGAAGAGGCCCCGAGAATTGCATTGCCTAGGGGTACACTACGCAAATCCGGTTCAGCGCGTGATCCGGCGGAGGAGAAGTATTTTTTATTACTCTAGCCCATAGTGCCCATTTGTTGATCAAAGGCCTCTCCCCATTTCCGCCAGTCACTACGATCATGAGCCTTTATCCGCCAATCCCTCTCATAGGCGTCCAACTCATCCCGTCATCTCATGCCCGATCTGCCACGCTGTGTCAGGGCAACACTCGGTAGTGGTTTTAGCCCACGTGACCGGCGTAACAGGACGTGACAGGAGATAAATAAATAAACAATAACGGATGCAAAAGTCCATGCAGCATCTATCCATACTAACCTACCCAGCAAAATAAGTTCTGATAATCATGCATGCCATTTGTTCGCGGATCTCAGCTATACGTCACCGTGTTCAGGTGTGGGGGACATAAATCACGTTATGGGCCCTCGAATAATTAAAACAAGATTCCAAATAAGAGGATTACCAGAATATTATGTACGTTAGTAGAATGCGTTTGTGATATTATGAAAATTATTTCCTAAATTATTCCGTCTAGGTACTCGAAATAAAGGTGGAATGAAATTTCACCATGTAAAAGCAATTATTTGAGACTACTTCAATATTTTTTAAAGCACGAATGAGTAGGTATATTTGACGTTTAGCACAATCCTACTTTTTTATATTATATTCTACCTATATTATTGAGTTGTGTAATAAAGGTACATATTTTTTTTGTGTCATAAATATTTTGTATTAATTCAATGCATTATAGTGTTTACATGAAATCAGATAGAGTTCTATAACTTGTGTCAAGTGCTCGAAAAGAGCCTCTTGAGGCGCACATAAAATCCTTTCACCACACTGTTTCGAAAGAAAATTGTGACACAACCAAGAGAGATATACAATTAGATGTGCAATAACTCAAAACATCACATATTATACGAACCTACATAGAAGTACCCAAATTTAAATCCACTGATTTCATCGCTGTAACAACTGTTGTAAATAAATACCAATCCAAAACGACAGGAGGTTTTTCAAAGAAATACCTACTCGTGATATAAGTCGTGAAAATTTCACAACTGATTTCACACTAATTAGGTATCGAATACATAGTAATGGACAGTAAAAAGTTATCAGCGGTAGAAGAGATCGCGTGACTATGCCTCGATTTGTCACGCCACTGCCAACTAAAGTGCCAGCAGTTACTGTTACAAATTAAAATTACTTGTTGAGTACGTTTACCTGCGACCATTTTTCATCAATTCGTTTTTCCTTATATTTAATGTAATTGTGAAGATCACGGAAAGTCGATAAATGGAGGACTTAAGGGATAATGAATTTTATAATGGGTGTAGGTACACACAACACTTTCAATATATATTTTTAGTACCTATATGTCATCAAGTTTATTTTAGTGATAGTCGTTTATTTTACAATCAATTCAGCCCGTATGCACCCACTGCTGGGTATAGGCCTTTCCTTTAAAACGCCACACTCTCTCCGGTCCTGTGCCAGTCTTTGCCATTGCCGCCCAACTACTTCTACTATATCCGACCATCGGGTGGTCTGCCTCGTGGTCGCTGAGCGTCTCTTGGCCACCATTCCGTAATCGCCGTAGTCCATCTTCCGTCATTCCTTCTTGCCACGTGTCCTGCCCATCTCCACTTCAGGCTTGTGATCCGCATACCTACGTCTACGACTTTTGTTTATTTTACTAGCCTGTAAATAATAAAAATCCATTGGTATACTATGTTAGTTTCTATATACATAAAGAGCTGTGGATTTTGTTAAATAAAATAAAATAAAACAGTGAACGCAAATAAAACATAGAAGATTTTGTCATAGGCGCTCGCTACCAGCTCTAGCAGTGGTTAAGCTACCGGAGGCCTTAAGGCGGCCTAAAGGTTCCGTTAGCAGAGTAAGCCACTGGTTCATACCGATAATAATAAACAAATCCAATCAAGGCTGTGAGTAATCACTGGCATCCCCTAATGATGTGGGTAATGGAATATTGTTGTGGAGCGTTATTGTAGAAGGGTTACCAAAATAATAAGGAACTAATAGGCACAGAATGGGAGAGACCTACGTCCAGCAGAGGACTAAGATAGGTTGATGATGATGATAAGACACAGAATACTAGTAATTCTTTAGTAGTATGTGTTTTTATTCAAGGTCGAAATTACTATGATCATCACAGTCATTCAGATGACTGTAGATGAAAATATAAATGGTTTTCAGGAACCATTTATATTTTAGTCCTACTTTAGTTACTCTTCTTCTTCTTTTTGTTTATGGCACCTGTCTGTCATTCGACAGATAATTTGGCCAGTGTCAAGTGATATAGATCAAATAATTTATAGTCAAGTCGGCCGTAATTTGTTCTGAAGAAAATGGTGGCGGTTTATTTCAAAACTTACGAACCATTCTCGTTTAAATCGGGATATCACAAAATACACTGTGTCAAATTATAAACTTATCAATTGTGAAAGATATCTATCCTTTACCGAAGATTGAATACCTATTGGGAACGGCGATTAGTCGCCTCTTACGGTCCATGCGAGGAGACGGAAAGAACCAGGCAGGTACTCTACTTATTTAATCTTCGCAAAACGCTCACTAATACGTCCATAAGACCAAGTAAGTCCTGCGAGAATTATAAATAAATGAATAGTCGTTATCTGCCGCATAAAATATTGATGATCATCCCCATTAGCTGGAGAGCTTTTTACACGAACAGACAGAAGGTGCTGCGTGGATGATTGTTTATGCTGGATGTGGCTCTCGACAATTTTGGGATAAATTAATGTTAGTGGATGTTTCAATGTTATATCACAGATACAGTAATGTTAATACAAATGACAGCACCGGTAGTCTAGTGAGAGTGACTATAGCTTGTTGAAATGTCGTGAGTTCGAATCCGGTCATGTACCAATGGGATTATAGCTTCAAAAATGAATGAAAATTCTTTATTTCTACATTTTTTTTTCAATAAAAAATTTGTAAACTAAAATCAAATCATCAAAACGATTTTTTGGTACAAAAAGTAAACTTAAAAACTAAAACATAAACAATTAACTATAACACAGACAGTTTCCGAGATGGTCCCAACTCAGAAAATGCAAGTTGGAATAACTTTTTAAAAGTAGTAGAGCTCTTTGTGAAGGGCTCGTCCGGGGAAGTACTACCACCATGTCTTTTTCTGCCGCCAAGCAGCGTTGCTGTGTTTCGGTTTGAAGAGTGTGGTTGCCGGTGAAATTACAGGCACATAAGGCTTAACATCTGTATGCCTCAAGTTGATCGACGCAGGGCAGTGCATCGTAGGGCACGTTCATATCGTGCGTGACTTGTGAGGCAATGCTTTGTTATAGGTGATGGTTACCACTTAAAATCAGGTAGTTGTATAAAATACTAGCGGCCTGTCCCAGCTTCGCATGGGTGGTCATAAATTTTTTAAACATTTTAGGATAAACTTAGACCGTGGGTTCGAGCCTCGCGTCTACTTATTTCATACATTTGCACGCCCTTCTCCTTGAGTGAGTGAAATCGCACCCCGTGCGTGACCCGTGGACCCGTAAACATTTTTAATTTCGTCATATCTTTTGAATGGAATATCTGATTTGAAAAATTCAAGAAGTAATCTATAGGTATTGAAACCGTCTTGAATATGAAATGATTTATTTGGATAAGGATTAATACCAAGCTACAAATAAAGACCCTTTTCTAGCGGCGGCTTTTCAATTAAATTTTTATATTAAAAGAACACTTATTGTGACATAACTATAATAGTTAGACATATGCTGTCGCGACATTTTTTGTAGATGATGACGTGTTCTACAAAATCATAGTACACCATTTTGTTCTATCATCAATAGTTTTCGCAGCGCACGCGATGTAAGGTTTTTGTTTTCCACCTTGAGTTACATTATTGGAGTTTTAGTAAGAGTCCCTGATTTTTTTGAAAATATAATATAACTTAAGTTACTCAGGCATAATGTAGCATTATAATGGTGAAAGAATTTTTGAAATCGAACCAGTAGTTTTTGAGCCTATTCGTTACATACAAAAATACAAAAATACAAATCTTTCCTCTTTATAATATTAGTGTAGATGTAGAAAACTGCCAACACTGGACCACGCTCCTACCACTTCTAGTAGCTCTACACCAGCGTCTCGCATCTTCACTAATCATAAGGCAGGCATTAGGTAAAAGCCGATAAATCTAGGAGGCGTTTATAACTTATGGCTGGCAGAGATCGCCCCCTAATTATAGCGGTGTAAAAATAATTATCTACGAAAGGAATATGTGTTTTGCGTAATGTCTTCCTGTATTGGGAGTTAATAGTCGTTTTATCATAATTGTTGGTGATAAAAGGTAATGTGTGGGAGCGTTTTTTTTCATACGACTATCTGATGGAACCAGTAAATGGCGCGCATGATGTTAAGTGGTAACCATCACCTATAAGAATGCATTCAATTTGATTTATTTATTCACAATCAATTTTTTCACAATCGTATTAGAATTTCAACTTTTTTTTATACAACTAGCTGATGGAACAAGCAGACGGCCCACCTGATGTTAAGTGGTTACCATCACGTATAACAAAGCATTATCTCGCAAGTCACCAACGATTAGTAACGTAAACTTATAACTAAATAATTAATGCAATGAAGAGTACTATGTAACACAATAAAAATAATTGCATTGCCTCATATGTCACGCACAATATGAAACGTGCCCTACGATGTACACAGCAACGCTGCTTGGTGGCAGAATTTGGCATGGTGGTATTGCTTCCCCAGATGAGCCTTTTACAAAGAGCTATCAATCTCCTCTTAAATAGCAAATACTAGATCTGCTTAATTGAAAATGTCTTATTCGCGCCTTGTTAAATTAAAATAGCAAAGCGTTCTTAGAGGGGCTAATAGCACTGTGAGCTACAAGTACCTACAGTCAGCTTGAGAGATGGTCTTACTCTAACGGTATAGAGGGGTTATGGCCACCTTTAAAGTACAAGATAGCAACTACTTAATATTTTTTAATTTTTGACGAATTTTCGCGTCGTACCCATTCGGCTGACAGCAGGCAATTTTTTACTGATTTTCAACTTATTATTCCATAAGTGGGGAAGTACTAGGTTCCACCATGTCTGTTTCCGCCGACATGCAGCTAGAGTTGCTGTGTTACGGTATAAATGGTTGCCGGTGAAATTACAGGCACTTGAGGCTTAACGTCTGCATAATATGTACCTATACTTTGATAGATGCAGGCTACTAGTATTCTCTTATCTGTGATGCAGGGCAGTGCTTCGTGGCTTGCGAGGCAATGTTTTGTAATAGGTAATGGTTACCACTTAACATCAGCTAGGCTATCAGCTGGTTCCATGAGCAAGTAGCATATTTTTTTTGCCTCAAAGTACATGTGAAGTAGTTCATCATTCCCATGTTGTCATGGTGTTCGTTTCCATGACTTCAAATGTGGGGTGTGCTTGGGACAAATTGCACACTCCCCGGGGAAATCTGCGGTTATTAACTGTCAATCATACCTACTACTAAAATGTACACCCCATGTATCCCCTAGCCCTTATACCTTTTGGGAAAAATGTGCTGAGATTGCCTTGTATTTGTAGCTGTGAATGTGAATAAATCCTACTTTTTCTTTTAATAAATACGAGTAAATGCGAAAGTTATATTGTGTGGATGTTTGTAGCTCAATCACGCCCTAACCCCTGAACTGATTGAGGTGAAGCTTAAAAGTAATATAGTTCTTAAACTAGATAAGCATTATAGGCTTATTTTTTTTCCCGAAATATTACCTAGGTGGAAAAAATAACGAACCTTTTTTATTATTACAGGCTCAGACAAAATATTTTTTTTTTATTTTGTCTGAGATTACAGGAAAATACCTTAAATATGAATGTAAGCAATCAGTACCAATACCCGAGCGTAGCCGCGGGCGGCAACTACTATAAACATAGGTCCATACATAATTATGTATTTACAAAAAAAAAAGTAAATATGTATTATATCAGCCACATAGTGCCGTGTGGAAAGTTCACCAATATATTTATTTATACTTAATTGTTTTTTTTTACGGAAATGTTGTTGTCGATAAGTTTCTCCCCACGTCTGTATGGCAAAGTAATTAGATTTTCATCCAGTTTTTCTCTAATATCCTTATTTTCACAGTTTGAATGAGCTCTGTTGTTGGAGTTTTTTTTTCAACAGCTTACCTACGTGCACTCCGAAGCACGCAATCAAGAGGGCATAGTCTGAGTTAGTAAAAATTTAAATTTACCAAAATAAAATTGGCCCTCTGATGTAATCGCCACTAGCGGTCACCAATCATATCTAATCGTATGGTGATCAGGGTGTTGATTCTCTAAACATCAAAATCATTGGGATTTTAACTTAGGGGATCTGCACTCACTTTGATCATAAGGTTCGCTTCACTCTCGTTGGCTTCACTCGCTAAACTGTATTACAGAATGAAAAATCACTTCGGGTTCTGCAGGCACTTGGGTGAACCTAGTATATGGAATCGCACTGCAGTTACGAATGACCAAACAATTTCGCCACACGATTACAGGCAAACCTTTAGCAGTCGGATTAAAATATATTAAAAAAGGACGATCAAGGACGTCGGAAGATCCATTGACAGCGGCAAGCCAAGCCAAGTGTGAAGCTGTCGCCAGGAAATGAAGAGGCGATTCATTTCCCCAGTAATCCGGTAGCGGCTATCTAGCGACCGTATCGAACACCTTTTGCTTCTTTGTTGGTGAAAAATTCAATTTTTACACAGTTTTGAACGGAAATATCGCTTGGAAAGATGCAGTGATTGTAAACTGATTTTAAATAGGACATGTTGAGATGCTATGTTTTGAGTTTGATGGTTTGCTTTTCAAGATTTAAATTTCAGCTTCTCAGCTAATATTTCATTCATATCTTAATTCGGAGACTAGGACATTATGGTTTTTATTTAAATTTTATCAAACTTAGATCAAAATTAAAGAATACTCTTGGATTTTTAAATAAGACATCCGAAGAACACGGTCGAAGAACCAATCAGAAAAAAAATTCTATGATTTTCCAATGACGTTATGTTCAATAGAGATGGGAATAACTAAAGCCAACAATAACTAAGTAGTTTTCATGATTGTTTTTAAAATAGGTAGGTAGGTACTCTGTGTAATCCAAATTCAATTTTGACAGACCTTTCCGGTGGGCCTTTTTAAAGGTAAAGCTCGTTAGGTTGGCCACATTGGGCATCGGACAGACAAACGAAATGAATACTTGATGCCGTTCAAATGTCACTGCAAATGGAATAATATAGCATGAATTCGGGTTTAGATCAATGATCAATATTTTAGGCATTTTAGGTTAGAAAGGTGGTTGGTAGCTTTTGGAGTACTTGGGGCCGTGTAAATATAAGATATAATAAACTGAGGGTCGGGCACGGCTTCGCTCGCGTGTAGCTGCGATTGCTAACATGAATATATAAGGCGGGTTACCCTTTCAGACTCTTAATTTACAATCTCGTTTCTGTTGGTCTTTCTAAAATGTTGCTTATAGTAGAATTTTTACATTGCTAGTAGAAGAAATAGAAGGAAATAATAAAAGATTATTTTCTAAAATTTGGTATTTTTTTTTAGCTTAATTAATTATCTCTGTTCCATAATTAAATAGGTCTTTTAAGGTTTTTGATAGGTGATTTTATTCTGTGGTCTCGACTGACTAAACACTAGTAGAGGCACTACCACTTTACCAGGTGTGTGTCAATCAGTTTCAGAATATGTAATTGCCATCTATCTCGCCACGTGTCTACCAGCTGCGGATTCGTGGTCTGTTAACTTTAGATGAACTTACAAAATCGTTGAATAAAAAAGATTTCATAAAGATCACCTTTTCTGTACGAATAAAAATATGTCCAAAAAATAATGCACAAAAAGTCGACTTGGAGATGCAGGGATTTGAACCCTGGACTTTCAGCATGCGAAGCAGACACTCTACCACTGAGTTACATCCCCGGATGAATCAAGTGCCGAAATAGTCAACCAGTATTCTTTATCTTATTTCAAGCCCAATACATAAAATCTAAGGATTTCTTAAATAAAAATGGACTATGATTCATGAATGTGGCTTGCTTAGTCTAAGGTGGCTTGTATGGAAATCTTCTTCTTCTTCTTGTGACTACGTTGTTATAATAAAATATAATTATCATTCTGTTTTTTTATTTTATTCATAAAGTTTCTTTATTGAGGCGGAACTATATTAAATAAATAATATTTTAAATAAAACTGTTTAAGCTTTTGTTACTTAAATAGTACGCATAAAAATAACCCTTTTTAGTCTCGATAAAATAATATAAAATACAAACAAACGCTCCCCGTTTGGCCTCCACAAGAATAAAGTATTATTCCGCGAGATGGCGCTGAACTACAATTAAATGTTTGCTATGTAAAACAGCCAGGCGCGGTCCATACGATTATCAACACAAATTGTTTTTACAGTTTCCCTTTTAATTAACTAGTGAAAATATTCAGTTTTGATTCATATTCTAATTAGGTAGTTTCGTATTGGTGCGGGTTTTTGCGGGTAATGAAAATAAAATATTTATGACTATGCAATGTTATCTACCACAGAATACAAAAGAGGTATCTGGGTAATCTACTATCTGTGCTATTTAATCTGCATATAACTCTTATTTGTTACTAGCTACCGCCCGTGGTTTCACGTATTAGTAGTTATTGCTTTTTTCTTTAAGGGGTTCATTAATATTTTTATATTAATTTCAGGATAAAAAGTATCGTATATGATAGTTTCTTAATATGTGTATTAGTAGATTTTTGAATGAATTTTGGAGCCGACATATAAATTATGCCTAGTAAAAGGGCGTTGTAATAAAGTAGAATTGGAAAACATACAAATGTGGTGATGGTCACCACTTAACATCAGGTGGGCCATCTGTTTGTTCTTACGACTAGTTGTATAAAAAAAGGTGTGAAAATTTTATGGACGTTAGAAGCCACCTTTTCCACAACACAGGTTTGATCTAAGATATATAAAACTTTTGCCACTTATGATAAGCTTTCAAACTATATTTACTTATTAATAATTATAATTGTGTAACTAACTATTGTAATTTGTTTTTTCGCGAAAATAAATATTCTGTTCAGCTATTTAAATCGTTGAATTAGACCCACTGCCTTAGGCCAGGCATTCACACTAGATCGAGGCAGTACCTCCGTACTGTATACACTACACACACAGAATACATAACAAGTACTAAGAGTATACACACACAGAATACATAACAGTTGCTCTAACATCTCACCCGAGAGCATTCACCCTTGACCCCAACCGTTGGTCATCTCGAGACGTCTTCCCTCTCGATCGCACCAGCGCCGTTCGATGTATCTGCGTCCTTGTTTAGTTGCGGTGCACGATCCTATCATGAGGCGTGGATCCGGGTATCCTCAGAATTGCAGCAGGTTGCACGGTACAGACGTTGAGGTGACTTTCTTTTTCGCATTGGAGGTAACGTTATCGGATTTCAGAGGCGTGTTACAAGACAAGCACTCTAAAATGACCTGTTCAACTAAGTTCAACTATTAAGTTCAACCAGTTGAACTAATTGCACGAGAAAATCCAGTTAATTCAACTTTGTAATTTTTTAATTTTTACTAAATGTTTATCTGTTGCCTCGCACGCGGAAAAGTTCAATTGTATGAAAATGATATTCATATTTAATTAAAAACAAAATGATATTTAAAGCATTTGTTCAAATGTTTTGATCTACACAGCTTGTTTAAAGACCCAACAAGAGTGACATTAACAACAGCCACCTGTCTAGACAACATCTTTTGCAGTCATGAACCAATTTGTAAGTCCGTAGTTAAGCATTTTAGCTCAGATCATTACGGTCATAGCGCTAGGTTTGAATATAAAGTATCAGATAAAGACGAGGTCTTCACCTATCGGCTTATCACAGATAGCCGTACTAAAAAGTTTCAGAACAATGTTGAACTGAAAGTGTCCCTTTTACCATATTTGAATGACCCAAATGATCTTTTTATAAAACTGACAAATTTAATAAATGAAGAACATAACGATACTTTTCAACTTAAAACATGTAAAGCTAGTGTAAGTGTCAAGTTCGCTGACTGGGCAACTCCAGGTATTTACAAAAGTAGGAATAAATTATATGACCTATACGCTGCTAGGGAGTCAATGCTGAATAACCCAACGTTTATTCTACACACTAAAAACTACTCTAAAATTTTCAAAAAAGTATGTCACGCGGCAAAATCATTGCATATAAGAAATAAAATTGAAAAATCGACAAATAAAATTAAAGCCACTTGGAAGGTAGTTAATAACGAAACAGGCAAATCAAAGATCGGTAATAAACAGATAAATTTAAAAGTAAAAAATAATGTTTTTACTAAAAATATTGAAGTCGCCAACGCGTTTGATAGTTTTTTCTCCAGTATACCTAAACTTGTGACTTCATCCCTAAATTCCTCAGCTGCTGAAGCGACAACACTATTAGAGTCTAGCGTTAAAAAATGTAATGATATCTTCAGTTTTAAATATATTAATGCTGATAATATTGTGAAAACTTTTAAATCCTTAAATATTAAAAATACTGAAGATCTATGGGGAATGTCCACAAAAGTTTTAAGCGCTATTATAACTGACTAGTGGCTTCCCGCGGCTTCGCACGCGTTGAAGTGGTGAGCCGTGATTGAGCCACAAACATCCAAACATCGTAACTTTCGCATTGATTTGTATATTATTAGGGTAGGATTTTAAATACCTACGTAGGTATAAGAGATACCTATAGGCGTACATTACCTATATTAGGTAGGTAGGTATAGGTACTGAGTTTAGCACAAATATGACAAATATAACAACAACCTTACACGGAAAATATGTACTTATTTCTACCCCAAAAACAAACGAAACAGCTTCACGACTTTGATCCCCATGCAGGCAAGGTAGATACCCTCAGATCTCTTTGTGCCAACTCAAGATTCCCGTTTTTAGAATGCCCTTTACAAACATTGACGCCTCGTTATATCCTTTTTACTCGAGCACAACGAAGGAGGGTAACGTTTTAGAGGTTGTTTTCGAAAATCAAACTGTTGTGGCGGCTAGCCACACACAGGTACTTGCAATCGGGCTGACGCGAAGGGTTTGTATGTAGCGTCGCCAGTCGTCTCTCACCGCTCATTAGGTTCAGACATGTAATACCTACTTAAAAAAAAGTGCCTTTCCTATTTTTTTAGCTTTGGAGTACTTACATCTACTTCAAGTTTCAAGTTTGTAGGTTCCAGGAATACTATTTTTCATACAAACGTTTTCATCCCTTTTTACACCCTTAGGGGTTGCATTTCCAAAAATCCTTTCTTAGTACACCTCTACGCCATAAGACCTATATACTCTTCAAATTTCAAGTCTCTCGGACCAGCGGTCAAAAAACTCCCATACAAACTTTTACATCCCTTTGCACACTTATTAAGAGTAGTTTAAAAAAAATAAAAATGCCTTTCCTAATTTTTAGCCTTGGAGTACATGTACTTCAAGTTTCAAGTTTGTTGATTCAAAGAATACAATTTTTCATACCAACGTTTTCAACCCGTTTTACACCCTTAGAGGTTGAATTTCCAAAAATCCCTTCTTAGTACACCTCTACGCCATAAGACCTATGTACTCTTCAAATTTCAAGTCTCTAGGACCAGCGGTCAAAAAACTCCCATACAAACTTTTACATCCCTTTGCACACTTATTAAGGGTAGTTTTCAAAAACTAAAAATTCCTTTCCTAATTTTTAGCCTTGGAGTACATGTACTTCAAGTTTTAAGTTCCTTTTTTGATCCTTTTTTGATCCTTTTTTGATCCTTTTTTGATCCCTTTTTACACCCTTAGGGGTTGCATTTCCAAAAATCCTTTCTTAGTACACCTCTACGCCATAAGACCTATATACTCTTCGAATTTCAAGTCTCTCGGACCAGCGGTCAAAAAACTCCCATACAAACTTTTACATCCCTTTGCACACTTATTAAGAGTAGTTTAAAAAAAATAAAAATGCCTTTCCTAATTTTTAGCCTTGGAGTACATGTACTTTAAGTTTCAAGTTTGTAGATTCAAAGAATACAATTTTTCATACCAACGTTTTCAACCCGTTTTACACCCTTAGAGGTTGAATTTCCAAAAATCCCTTCTTAGTACACCTCTACGCCATAAGACCTATGTACTCTTCAAATTTCAAGTCTCTAGGACCAGCGGTCAAAAAACTCCCATACAAACTTTTACATCCCTTTTCACACTTATTAAGGGTAGTTTTCAAAAACTAAAAATTCCTTTCCTAATTTTTAGCCTTGGAGTACATGTACTTCAAGTTTTAAGTTTGTAGATTCAAAGAATAAAATTTTTCATACCAACGTTTTGAACCCGTTTCACACCCTTAAAGGTTGAATTTCCAAAAATCCCTTCTTAGTAAACCTCTACGCTATAAGACCTATGTACTCTTAAAATTTCAAGTCTCTAGGACCAGCGGTCAAAAAACTCCCATACAAAGTTTTACATCCCTTTGCACACTTATTAAGGGTAGTTTTCAAAAACTAAAAATGCCTTTCCTATTTTTTTGCCTTGAAGTATGTATACTCCAAGTTTCAAGTTTGTAGATTCAAGGAATACTATTTTTCATACAAACGTTTTCATCCCTTTTTACACCCTTAGGGGTTGAATTTCCAAAATCCCTTCTTAGTACACCTCTACGCCATAAGACATATGTACTCTTAAAATTTCAAGTCTCTAGGACCAGCGGTCAAAAAACTCCCATACAAACTTTTACATCCCTTTGCACACTTATTAAGGGTAGTTTAAAAAAAATAAAAATGCCTTTCCTAATTTTTAGCCTTGGAGTACATGTACTTCAAGTTTCAAGTTTGTAGGTTCAAGGAATACTATTTTTCATACAAACGTTTTCATCCCTTTTTACACCCTTAGGGGTTGAATTTCCGAAAATCCCTTCTTAGTACACCTCTACGCCATAAGACATATGTACTCTTAAAATTTCAAGTCTCTAGGACCAGCGGTCAAAAAACTCCCATACAAACTTTTACATCCCTTTGCACACTTATTAAGGGTAGTTTTCAAAAACTAAAAATGCCTTTCCTATTTTTTTGCTTTGAAGTATGTGTACTCCAAGTTTCAAGTTTGTAGGTTCAAGGAATACTATTTTTCATACAAACGTTTTCATCCCTTTTTACACCCTTAGGGGTTGAATTTCCAAAAATCCCTTCTTAGTACACCTCTACGCCATAAGACCTATGTACTCCTCAAATTTCAAGTCTCTAGGACCAGCCGTTTAGGCTGTGCGTTGTCTATATGTCAGTCAGTCAGTCAGTCAGTCAGTCAGTCAGTCAGTCAGTCAGTCAGTCAGGACTTTGATTCTTATAGTATTAGAGATATTGCACCATGTCTAGCATACATTTTTAATAGATGTGTAGATGAGGGCGTTTTCCCTGATTTAATGAAACACAGTAAACTCATTCCCCTGTACAAGTCTGGAAATGAACAAGATCCTGCGAACTACAGGCCTATTTCGGTACTGCCTTCGTTAAGTAAAATTTTTGAAAAAATTGTTCTTACTCAGTTATTATCACATTTCAACGTCAACGGCATACTTCATAGTCATCAATTTGGATTTACTAAAGGTCGATCAACGACAGATGCCGGTTCGACGCTCCTGAAGCACATTTATGATGCTTGGGAACACTCACAAGATGCGATCGGGGTATTCTGCGATCTGTCCAAAGCTTTTGACTGTGTAAGTCATGCCACCTTAATATCTAAACTTAAACATTACGGCATCATAAACCAGGCAATTGGTCTTTTACAGTCATATTTAACCAATAGAGTGCAAAAAGTTGATGTTGGCGGTGAGAGGTCGTCTGGGTCGGTTATTGATATAGGGGTACCTCAAGGTTCCATATTGGGTCCCTTTTTATTTCTAGTATATGTAAATGACCTTCCACCTTTTGTAAAGGATTTATGTGAAATAGTTCTATTTGCTGACGATACCTCTTTAATATTTAAAGTCGACAGATTGAAGACTAACTTCGATGACGTTAATGCATCTCTGTCGCAAGTACTTAACTGGTTTACTGTTAATAATCTTTTGCTCAATGCCGGGAAAACGAAATGCATTAAATTTACTTTGCCAAATGTGGTTCAGCGTCCAACCAATATTGAATTAAATGGAGAATCACTTACCCTTGTCAATTCTACTATTTTTTTAGGACTTAATATTGATGCAAAATTGCAGTGGGGTCCACATATCAAATCACTTGCTGGTAGACTGAGTTCGGCTGCATACGCAGTTCGCACAATAAGATGGCTTACAGATGAAGCCACAGCTAGGCTAGTATATTTTAGCTACTTCCATAGTGTAATGTCTTATGGTATTTTGCTCTGGGGGAAAGCTGCTGATGTACAAAGTATATTTGTACTTCAAAAACGGGCGATACGTGCCATTTATAAAATGAAACCACGCGAATCATTGAGGGAGCGATTTAAAGAAATTAATATTCTCACAGTAATTTCACAGTATATTTATGAAAATCTATTATACACTCATAAACACATAGATAGCTTTAAGAAAAAGAGTGATGCACATAACGTTAACACTAGAAATAAAAACAAATTATGTATTCCTAAATTTCGACTCCAAAAGGTAAATGGCTCGTTTATGGGGAACGGTATACGCTTCTATAATAAACTTCCAGAAAGTGCCACTGGGCTTCCTATTAGAAAATTTAAAGCATACATTAAGAATAATCTAATAAGTAAAGCTTATTATACTTTAGATAGCTATATTGATGATAAAAGTGCGTGGCCCGATGTCCCGGTCGCTCTGCCCATCGGCAGCTAACATGTCTGCAATGTCTGTACTGTACCTACTATTGTGTGTTTTATTTTTCTCTGATTTAATAGATTGTATTTAGTTTTATGCATTAGGTATTATTAGTTTGAAGCGTAGCGTGTGCTGTCTTATAAATTTGATTGTTTACCTTTTTCTGTATGCCTACGCCTCACTTAACTTCAATAATATATTATATTACATTGTAAAAGGATCATACAAAAGAACGGTAGGAACCAAGCCGTAAGTTTGTTGCCTGTTCTTCTAGGCTTTGGTCGCGTGGAACTGGCACCTAGAGTCACCTAGCTTTAAGACGTTTCAAAGTGATCCTTGTGATTTTATTGAATAACTAGCGGCCTGTCCCAGCTTCGCATGGGTGGTCATAAATTTTTTGAACATTTTAGGATAAACTTAGACCGTGGGTTCAAGCCTCGCGTCTACTTATTTCATACATTTGCACGCCAGAGAGTGAAATCGCACCCCGAGCGCCACCCGTGGACCCGTTAACGTTTTTAATTTCGTCATATCTTTTGAATGGAATGTCCGATTTGAAAAATTTAAGAAGTAATCTATAGGTATTGAAACCGTCTTAATTATGAAAAGATTTATTTGGATAAGGATTAATACCAAGGTACAAATAAAGATCCTTTTCTAGCGGCGGCATTTCAATTAATTTTTTGTAATAAAAGAACACTTATTGTGACATAACTATAATAGTTAGACATATGCTGTCGCGACATTTTTTGTAGATGATGACGTGTTCTACAAAATCGTAGTACATTATTTTGTTCTATCATCAATAGTTTTCGCAGCGCACGCGATGTAAGGTTTTTGGTTTCCACCTTGGGTTACATTATTGGAGTTTTAGTAAGGATCCCTGATTTTTTTGAAAATATAATATAGCCTATGTTACTCAGGGATAATGTAGCATTCTAATGGTGAAAGAATTTTTGAAATCGGACCAGTAGTTTTTGAGCCTATTCGTTACATACAAAAATACAAAAATACAAAAATACAAAGCTTTCCTCTTTATAATATTAGTGTAGATAAATACCTATTGACTTTGACTTTGACTTTGACTAACATTTAACTATTATGAAAAATTAATTGTAATGACATAAATGTCATTTTTCTCATACAATTTGATTCTTCCACGAAATTGTGTATTCTGTCCAGACGTTTGAGCTTCTTTATTCGCTGTTCTAGAAAATTATGAGCATAATAAAAAAAAAGAATTATGAAGTCAAAAATAAGCCTCCGTCTAATGCGTTTTGCACACCGAAGTGAAGCTAGCAGCGAATCATGCAGCTACCAGAAAGTTAAGATTGCCAGTAATTACGAGAAAAAAAAAGGAAAATCTATTTTGTCGGTGTCACACACCAACGCGCAGGTATAGGCAGGTTAATAATTCTAGGACGAACGATTCTGACTTTCTGTGACAGTTCGCACTGCTCGCCATAGGCAGAGAGTTCATCCACACACCTTGGAGCCAGGATGGTGGCGCACCGTTCGGTTTCAGAGGAACTTCCTCTATTCTAAGGTTAATTTCCGCCCCAGGTTGTAGAATGCGCTCTCTGCTGAGGTTATCCTTGAGACTACAGCACGGGGTTCTTCGAAAAGGGCGTTTAATATAATTAAAGGGCCAGCAACGCGCGTGTGATGCCACTGGTGTTGCAAGCGTCCGTAGGCTACGGTAACCGCTTCCCATCAGGTGAGTCCTACTCTTGTTTGCTTACTAGGTAGTATAAAAAAATTCAATATCGTCGCTTCGTCTTCCTGTGTCCATGAAAAATATTGAACCATTTTGTTGAATTAATAAATAAATAAATATTGAAGGACTTTCCACTCAACACTACCTAGCGCCAAACTAAGCCACAGCTTGTAATATGGGAACCAGATAGCTGATATAATACATTTTTTTTTTGCAAATACATACTTATAATATATAATAACACCCAGACAGAGAACAAACATCTATGTTCATCACACAAATATTTGTTCTCGGTGGGGATCGAATCCACGGCCTACGGCGCAGAAGGCAGAGCTACTGCCAACTGAGCTGTGAAGGCTGTGAATTAATCGTTTTCTGTACCGTGGCATGCGAGAAGATGCTCTACGCTACAAGCAGCCTCCACGAACCTTATGCCTGCGCTTACATTCTGTGCACTTACCTTCAAATTCTTGCATCGCTCGTCTCGCTAGAACTACTCACGTGTTACAGTTCAAATACACACAATTTTGTATAGTTTGCAACGAATTTGCTTGTCTACTCTGTTTTCTAACGGTTATAGCTTGCCCTATATTTTTTTTTTATTCAACTCGTTGATCGAACAAGTTTATGGCCCACCTGATGTTATGTGGTAATCATTACCTATAACAAAGCATTGCCTCGTAAGTCACGCATGATAGGAACGTGCCCTACGATACACTGCCCTGCGGCTATCAACTTGAGGCATCAGATGTTAAGCCTCATGTGCCTGTAATTACACCGGCAACCACACTCTTCAAACCGAAACACAGCAACGCTGCTTGGCGGCAGAAAAAGGCGTGGTGGTAGTACTTCCCCGGACGAGCCCTTCACAAAGAGCTCTAATACTCTTAAAATAATATATATGAACTCTTAAAATAATATATAATATAATGAAAAATAAATGATGTGTAGGAATGAAAGTCATCATCATCATAATCAGCCTGAAAGAGTAGTAGAGCTCTTTGTGAAGAGCTCTTCCGGGGAAATACTACAACCACGCATTTTTCTGCCGCCAAGCAGCGTTGCTGTGTTTCGGTTTGAAGAGTGTGGTTGTCGGTGAAATTACAGGCGCACAAGGCTCAACATCTGTATGCCTCAAGTTGATAGATGCTGGCATTGCATCGTAGGGCACGTTCCTATCGTGCGTGACTTACGAGGCAATGCTTTGTTATAGGTGATGGTTACCACTTGACATCAGGTGGGCCATCTGCTTGTTCCATCAGCATTGTAAAAATAAATTAAAAAACTAAAAAACGATGATTGGTGCAATACCAGAGTTGAGCCCACAACCGTAGGATTCGGTGAATTTTTCAGTTATAGTGAACTGTCCAAGTCTATTTTGAACTGAAAAATAAAAATTATGAGTTTTGTGGGAAAACTTTTCTAAGAAAAGTAATTTTGATTTTTAGATCACGTGGCAATATGCATAGTGGAATGTGTTGTAACGATTACAAGAGTTTTGGTTTCAAAAAAGTGGTGATCGTCATTTGACGGACGTAACGTAAGCCGCAGAAACTGACCAAAGTTAAATAGAAAACTATTTTATAGATATTTTTTCGGACCTGAAAAGCGTAGGCTATTTTATTTGGGTTCTATCAATGCAAGTAAAGTTGTGGTTAGTTGAAACCAATGCAGTAACTTACCTTTTATAGCGTTCACTGCCAAAATATGACTTAACCGTTAAGGAGTAAAACTCATTGCCACCGTCCTTTTTCATCATCTCTACCATCTAGCAAGAGTGAATAGGCATCTTCTAGACCATTGACGTTGCTCCATAGCTACTTATTATAAGGTAACCGTGAGTTTTAGCAAAAGGATAGTTAGAGCTGATTTCACCATGCTCTGTTAGATTAACAAAGGATTAAAGAGCCGTTAAATATGTCAAAATGTACGCGTTTGACATCTAAGGTTAGATTTAACCTGTTAATCCTTTATTTAGTAGCTAAACAGAGCATGGTGAAATCAGCTCTTAATCTATGAAAAAAACAACAAAAACGGATTTTATTTTTCTAAGACACCGCTATAACTTATTATAACGGCAACTAATTTCTAGAAACAAGGTTTCACTGACCTATTTTTGATAATTCACAGTATTCCTGTAATTTGCAACTCTGGACCACCTACATTCAATAGCACTACTAGCAGTAAAATCGTTTTATTTTTAACCAATTTAAGCTGAACTCAAACTATAAGAAGCGGCTAAAAGTCGCGACTGTCAGCGATTTGGGGGCTAGCTACTAGTGTAATACCATTCTAGTCTCGGCAAGATAAAATCAGTAAAAACGCTTCCGCCTGCGGCTTTGCTCGCACGACTACTGGAAAAATGTTTTTATAAGTATAAGCTCTAAGTAGTTTTTTTTAGTTTAGTAATACATTTTCAAGTTTCTACCTAATTTAATCCGTCACGGCATGATTGAGTAACAAACTTCTATATTCACAACCCTTTCGTCTATTTTTAGTGGAAGTAAAATTATATGATGACTTTAAACTTTTGATTGTGTTTCTATATTAAGGTACTGATCTGTGATCACTGGATAGAACGCTACCGATGACAAATGACAATAATAAAAACCTTCTTGTAGTAGTAAAGATTATTGCCTGTCAAAACCATGACAGTTTAAAAAGTTGTTACGTTAAATACTCCAGTCTTTACCACCTACCAATACGATTAAGGACAGGTAAAGTATACGAATTGTGATAATATTTTTTTATTTCCCTGTGTTGGTCTACGAATAAATAATTCGTAGGTGTTGGTCAATAAAATGCCCTTCTTTCTTTCTAAACGTCTTGACCAAATTATCCAGTCGCGCGACTTTAAATCGCGTCTGATAGAAACATTCAGCTTTAGTCACACCGCACACCTGAGCCGCGAAGTAATTTCGGAAACATTAACAGGTGTGTCGATGCGTGAAATTCGTTGTGACTACATGACATTAGCGACCGCGTGATTTATGGGTTCGATTCTCAGTTCGGTACGTTTTCGTTTAGTATTGCGAAAAAGAAAAAGGAGAGAGACGATTCGCTGAACGTTTTTGTTACTTCCATAAAGTTTTTAATTATACGTGTTATTGATACCCGTTCGATAGTGCAGTGTAGGTAAGTTTTTATACACATTATAGTAAAATGCCAATCGTAATGTTGGGGCGTATATTGACAATCATTTTAATAGTAGAGGATCCGAACTAGTAACGACCTTCACCCATCTGTTTAATGGATGAAACGTATTTGATATCAAAATATATTAGAAAATATATCCTGAGTGGGTTGTCTAAAAAAATCCATCCATCTAAATTTAAGACATCTCAAAAAATTTGGAGAGAGAAATACTACCATGTTATTTTTTATACAACTAGCTTATGGAACAAGCAGATGGCCCACCTGATGTTAAGTGGTAACCATCACCTACAAAGCATTGCCTCGTTAGTCACGCACGATAGGAACGTGCCCTACGATGCACTGCTCTACAAAAAGCTCTAAACACTTAAGAGAGCCTTTTTCTCCTGCTTCCATTCAAGATGTAATTATTTTCATAGCAGCTTCTGGAAATTCAATAATTATTCAATTATTTTGATACGAAAGACTTCAACGAGCCACAACTGCTACGACGTAGACTACGTTAAGATCAAAAAAGTAACAAAAAAAATTAAAAATATTTTTGTTTTAGGTATTATCAGTTGGTAGTAGCTCTGCCTTCTACGCCTTAGGCTGTGGGTTCGATCCCCACCGAGAACAAACATTTGTGTGATGAACATAGTTGTTTGTTCTCTGTCTGGGTGTTATTATTTATTAAAAGTATGTATTTACAAAAAAAAATGTATATATGTATTATATCAGCTATCTGGTTCCATATTACAAGCTTTGGCTTAGTTTGAGGCTAGATAGTGCTGTGCGGAAAGTCCACCAATATTTATTTATTTTATTTGTAACTTCTTGTTGCGTAAGGATGGTTTGGTAGGGATAATAAATTAAAATAAAAAACAATATGTTGGTGGACCATATTAAATTTGCAGCAATTTCTAGCTGTTTTAAAAGCGCCTAAAGCGATAAACCTAATATTGTGTAGTGATAGTGCTACTTTTAATGAACACAAGAACAAAGTGTCGCCTTAAGTAGAGACTGTAAGAAAAGTGCCAATGGACACATTCTTAGTAATATTATTTCTATAAAATTAAGTCTAAACAAAATTACTCATTAGCATACCTGGCTAGATTGTAATGACATTAGGGTACCGCATGTCATGCGCTAAACTAATTTAGTATGAAAAAAAGCGCCACTAGCGTATTTTTTCACAGCCTTCCGATCCAAAGGTCGCAGGTTTGAATCCGGAAGTGCACTTACTGCACGCAATGCTTATGTTCTCAAACGGTTAACGAAAACAAAACAAGTACTTACCGAGTATTCAATAAGCAATATATTCACCAGCAAAATATATTCTTTGCATCATTTTGATGCCCACATGTGTCCCAAAGAATATCAATTGGAGTTTGCAAGTTCCGCAGAACGTAGGTACTTTTGTTTATTTTCGTAGTAGATTAGGCCGCTACAAAGGACACAAGAGCCCATTTGTTCAAAGGAAATGATATACTACGCACTCGTGCGAGTGACGTCACCTATTCATTTTACCAGTTCCTGACCAAAAAAACAGTTTTCTACCCCCTTATTACAATGCAGTAAAGTGCAAGTTGCTGAGAAGTTTTTTCCTTGTGGGTTATGGAAAGTAGTGAGTAGAGCCACAGTGAACGACGAGAGAATAAAATATGACAGAAAAGTGGACCCGGGGCGCAATAAAATATCAATTTTTTACCAAACTCCCCTCGAGTTTAGGCTGCACTCGAATACTCATAGAATACGAGATTTATTTCCTTATCTGTATTTATGTTGAAAAGGAGTTCTCAAAATCGGAAAAAAAACCAAACTGATCGAGAGAACATTTATTAGTAATTGCATTCTGAATACGGACATAAATATCTTTTTTTTTAAAACAGGATCGGTATTTGTTTCATAAGCCTTATAAACCCAATAATATATTATATTACATTGTAAAAGGATCATACAAAAGAACGGTAGGAACCAAGCCGTAAGTTTGTTGCCTGTTCTTCTAGGCTTTGGTCGCGTGGAACTGGCACCTAGAGTCACCTAGCTTTAAGACGTTTCAAAGTGATCCTTGTGATTTTATTGAATAAATACCTATTGACTTTAACTTTTGACTAAAACTATATTTCTTGCAATCCCGTTATCAGTGTGTGCAAAGTTTTTTTTTTGTTTTTCTTTTTACAAACCATATGATGGAATAAGGAGATAGCCCATTTGATGTTAAGTGGTAACCATCACCTATAGAAAAGTATTGCCTCGTAAGTCACGCACGATAGAAACGTGCCCTACGATGCATTGCGTCCATCAACTTGAGCATTCGATGATATAAGTTTAATTTTCACTCAAAGTTAGCAAACTCCTCCTCAGCTATGCTTTAAATATAATCAATGCGCAATATAGATGTGACCCTCAACAAGGCGTGCTCGTCAAATATGAAATTACAATTATAAAATCGAACTGCAAATAAAGTTCGTATGACCATACCGTATGTCAACAGTAGTGCTATTCCGTAAACAACAAAATCACGGGGTGTACCACTTAGAGAATCCGCGCTCACTTCGATCATGATTAAAAAAGTTTTTTTTAAGGGCTTTGTTGTTGAGCGACCACACTACCCTATACTAAAACTTCAAAAAAGTACATCTCATATCAAAAATAAAGATTTAAAACCTCGGCCTGCCTCGATGTTGCTATACGCTATATTTGTCCCCCTATATTTGTATTTGTTTGTAAAATAAATACCTTTTTACTTTTTTTTTACTTGATACTTGATTTGACTAATGCCTAACAACAATATGTATGTAACTACGTAGGTACCTAAACTAAACCATGTGTAAGCTATAAATGTTTATTGATTATTGAGTTACGAGCTTCGCGTCACTCACGCTAGCATTTACACCGTCAAAACACTCACGCGGGTGGCGTTAGGTGGGTGAATGTATAATAGAATGCAATGAAAATTCACTGCGGAATCCGCGTTCACTTGGGTGATTGTTATTGACGGAATAGCACTGCAGCGCTGGTCATGCATAATTCAGTTGACGACGCGCAGACAATCATACGCTACAATTAAAGGGACAAACAGGAATCAATTATCACTAGCTCGGTATTGACTCGAGCTGGTCGCACTCAGTATTCGTGGGTAGAGTTTGTAGCATTTTTGTAGTATTCTAGCAGCGGCGATGGGCTTGTAGCCTGTCACGCATGGAATACCAAATACTGCAATACTGTATGAGCCAAAATTTGGACGTACGTCTGAGTACTGCCTTTAGACATCTCTAATACTATAAGAGTCAAAGTCCTGACTGACTGACTGACTGACTGACTGACTGACTGACTGACTGACTGACTGACTGACTGACTGACATATAGACAACGCACAGCCTAAACCACTGGTCCTAGAGACTTGAAATTTGAGGAGTACATAGGTCTTATGACGTAGAGGTGTACTAAGAAGGGATTTTCGGAAATTCAACCCCTAAGGGTGTAAAAAGGGATGAAAACGTTTGTATGAAAAATTGTATACCTTGAACCTACAAACTTGAAACTTGGAGTACATGTACTTCAAAGCTAAAAAATAGGAATGGCATTTGGAGTTATTTAAAACTACCCTTAATAAGTTTGCAAAGGGATGTAAAAGTTTGTATGGGAGTTTTTTGACCGCTGGTCCTAGAGACTTGAAATTTGAGGAGTACATAGGTCTTATGGCGTAGAGGTGTATTACGAAGGGATTTTTGGAAATTCAACCCCTAAGGGTGTAAAAAGGGATGAAATCGTTTGTATGAAAAATTGTATTCCTTGAAGCTACAAACTTGAAACTTGAAGTAGATGTACTCCAAGGCAAAAAAATAGGAAAGGCATTTTTAGTTTTTAAAAACTACCCTTAATAAGTGTGCAAAGGGATGTAAAAGTTTGTATGGGAGTTTTTTGACCGCTGGTCCTAGAGGCTTGAAATTTGAGGAGTACATAGGTCTTATGGCGTAGAGGTGTACCTACTAAGAAGGGATTTTTGGAAATTCATCCCCTACGGGTGTAAAAAGGGTTGAAAACGTTGGTATGAAAAATAGTATTCCTTGAACCTACAAACTTGAAACTTGAAGTAGATGTGCTCCAAGGCTAAAAAATAGGAAAGACATTTTTAGCTTTTTAAAACTACCCTTAATAAGTTTGCAAAGGGATGTAAAAGTTTGTATGGGAGTTTTTTGACCGCTGGTCCTAGAGACTTGAAATTTGAAGAGTACATAGGTCTTATCGCGTAAAGGTGTACTAAGAAGGATTTTTTGGAAATTCAACCACTAAGGGTGTAAGAAGGGATGAAAACGTTTGTATGAAAAATTGTATTCCTTGAACCTACAAACTTGAAACTTGGAGTACATGTACTTCAAAGCTAAAAAATAGGAATGGCATTTTTAGTTTTTTAAAACTACCCTTAATAAGTGTGCAAAGGGATGTAAAAGTTTGTATGGGAGTTTTTTGACCGCTGGTCCTAGAGACTTGAAATTTGAGGAGTACATAGGTCTTATGGCGTTGAGGTGTAAGAAGGGATTTTTGGAAATTCAACCCCTAAGGGTGTAAAAAGGGATGAAATCGTTTGTATGAAAAATTGTATTCCTTGAATCTACAAACTTGAAACTCGAAGTAGATGTACTCCAAGGCTAAAAAATAGGAAAGTAATTTTTAGTTTTTAAAAACTACCCTTAATAAGTTTGCAAAGGAATGTAAAAGTTTGTGTGGGAGTTTTTTGACCGCTGGTCCTAGAGACTTTAAATTTGAAGAGTACATAGGTCTTATGGCGTTGGTATGAAAAATAGTATTCCTTGAACCTACAAACTTGAAACTTTAAGTACATGTAGGTACTTCAAGGCAAAAAAATAGGATAGGCATTTTTTGTTTTTTTAAACTACCTTTATTAAGCGTGCAAAGGGATGTCAAAGTTTGTATGGGAGTTTTGTAACGCGTGGCGCGATTTTCCGTGTAAGGTTGTCTTTGTTGTATTTGTCATGTTTGTGCTAAGCTCAGTACCTATATCTACCTACCTAATATAGGTAATGTACGCCTATAGGTATCTCTTATACCTACGTAGGTATTTAAAATCCTACCCTAATAATATACAACTCAATGCAAGAGTTACGATGTTTGGATGTTTGTGAATCAATCACGGCTCACCACATCAACGCGTGCGAAGCCGCGGGAAGCCACTAGTCCTCAGATAATCTTACTACTAAGAGATCTACCGTGCCTGAGGGTCAAAGTCGCGCAGCTGTTTCAGTTTCAATTTCAAATATATATTTATTTATAAAACGCTATAATACCTTACTATATATCTATATATTCGGTCATTAGACATTATGACAATAATAAAGTCAAATCATAATCAAACGGTTCTTTGGAACAAGGATCTTCCTGATCCTCGCCTCTAAAGCCTAGAAGAACAAGACACTTACGGCTTGGCACCGAGTCTTTTTTTTTGTTTAGTTACGAAAATATATTTGATTTGCTCAAATACCGTTCGATCTTATAAATCTGTATCTATTGAAAAGATGTCAAATTCCGAGCAATTTAACAAGGATTTAATACGAATCTAACCACAATACAATTCCTGTATTCCTTCCGTTTTCTCACGATCCGTCTTATTAAACTGATCCTAATTCACCCACACAATTGGATCCCGTACACGAACTACCGACAAGGAATAATTCCTATAAATCTCGACCTCGTAGTGACCCGATTCTTTAAAATAATACATTCAATAGAGCATGTTTGTACTTAAACATTTCGCGACAAAAGATCTTTGTGACCCCACCAAAATAGAATTTATCTGCAAAACTGATTTCGAAAATTGACCTTTATGTCTTCCCAGGTAAGACCTTCGAAAGACCAGCTGGATGGTAACAGCGGCGTTGTTTGACCACATAAGAGACTTCGATTGTTTTGGTAGATGTCGTGGGAACATGAAGGAGGACTGTTTTCATAGAAAAAGTGGTATCTTTTGATGCGGCCATGTCGGTTAGTTCATAACATAGTATTTAGTGAGCTCATGGTGTGGGGCGGTGATACTGATCTTGATACTAGCAATTCATATTAAAAAAAATGTTGTGATGATTTTAGATAGTAAGAAAGCCAACGAGCCGTATTTTACATAAAAAAACAACAGTTCACTTTAATGTTAAAATATTGATTCAAATGTATTGATTCGGTATTTACTGGGATCAAGATCTCGGGGATAAATAAATTCACTGGGATCTGTGGAAAACTTTTGAACTAGAAAAATCTAAAGGCACCGCCAGTTCCTCGCAGCCAAACCACGACATGCAATCAATTGTATAATCCTTCGGTAACTACTTTATTTTTTCTTTTTAGAATGAATTGGAGCTCTATTACTGGATTTTTGAATTTTCTAATTGACAATTATTACATCGTTTTACACAATTACAGTGTTTATTCATGCTCGAAAAAGCTTTAATTACATCTTATCTTATCTGTAACTAGTTTTTTTACTAATGACCTTCTATAGATCTTATAATAGCATTGCCAGACTTACTCTCATAAAGTATCAAATCGCAAGTGTTGTGTGCCATGCGCAAGCGCCGGCTGCGAGCACTCGAGTCCATTGTTCACCCCCACGATCGCACAGAATAAATACCACTGGACGGGCATAGAACCTATTGTATTAATGCTATTGTCTCTTCATCTCATTTGAAGTGGTGTAAGATATTTGTTATGATCAATGTGGTCATTTCAGTTTTGACCACATTTGAGGAAGTTAATGGGTGTTTAGTTAAATAACAAGGATCTCTTTAAAGCGTTTTAAACAGAATGAAATAGATTTAAAAACACAAAAATTTACAAAATGTTTTTATTATTTTTATACAACTAGCTGATGGATACTGCAGATGGTCCACCTGATGTTAAGTGGTAACCATCACCTATAACATAGCATTGTTTCGTAAGTCATACACGATAGGAACGTGCCCTACGATGCACTGCGCTGCGTCCATCAACTTGAGGCATACAGATGTTAAGCCTCATGTGCCTGTAATCACCGGCACCACACTCTTCAAACCGAAACACAGCGTTGCTGCTTGGCGGCAGAAAAAGGCGTGGTGGTAGTACTTCCCCGGACGAACCCTTCACAAAGAGCTCTACTACTTTTAAAATTGGTACGGAGTACTACTGCTAATCTACCTGGTATACCACCTATTCGCACCAAGCGTTTTGTTTCTACCTTTATTATGCGAACAGTTAAGAAATGGAGATCGTCAACTGTTTCTCCTGACTTTCTGAATATCCTTAAAGCGAGCAGTTGTGTCGTAGTCAGTCTTGTTCTGTCATCTGGTATATCATCACTTACCATCAAGTGAGATAACAAATAGCCTCTCTTTTATCCCCAGGCACGGTAAATATCCCCTAAATGTCTTTAGGGCTAAGTCACCATTCAAGATTTGTCGTACAAATAATTTTATATTAGGTTTGACAGCCTTCACAGCTCAGTTGGTAGTAGCTCTGCCTTCTGGGTAGGCCGTGGGCTCGATCCCCACCGAGAACAAACATTTGTGTGATGAACATAGATGTTTGTTCTCTGTCTGGGTGTTATTAAGTATATATTATAAGTATGTATTTACAAAAAAAGTATATATGTATCATATCAGCTATCTGGTTCACAAGCTTTGGCTTAGTTTAGGGCGAGATAGTGGTGTGGAGTGCCTACCAATATAAAAAAAAACGTAAATATAAGAGATTTAATCATATGTTTTCGAAAGAACTCAGACGAGAAGTTAATCCATTGAACAGGTTGCACTCAAAATACTAATTAAAATTAAACCAATCAAAAGAACTAATCAAGCGAAAGGAGTTAAATTCTCATGTTCGAGTACCAGGGGCGCAGACAAGTCAGAGGTAATCGGGTGTTTTTCATTACCCTCCCCTCGTGCAACCGCAGCGTCTATTGTGTGGTTACCACTGTGCGAGGGGCACTGCCGTTCGTGATACCGTATTACACTCTTCAAAAAAACAGTTTAGATACATATCGCCAAACCAAGATTAGGGATCCTAAGGGGTAGTCAGAGGTACTAAGGTTAGGTTCAAATAATGCATTTGGCACATAGCCACATATATTACTACTAAGTACTAGTTTGCTATTCCACATATTATGATGGTTTGCATCCCTGACTGCGTGACGAAATGAAAATATTCTTTTAATTATTAATTATTGTTTTTTTTGTACTAAAAATATAAACTTTTCACCCTGCGCTACCTTCTAGAATCGAATACAAAAGATGTTAATACATATTACGATAATAGTCTTACCTACTTTAAAAGCACAAAAACAAAGTAAGGATAAAATGGTTACCTAGTCTAGTTTTACCATTAACACTAGTATTCTCTTATCTGTGCCATTACTTAGTCAAAAAGTTTTTGGAAAGTCTAAAATAGTGACGAAAATATTTTAATCTGACGGATAGTGTTGGTAAAACCCTAACCGCCGGTTTCTGAAAGCCCGATCAAAACTAATCGGATGACAAGTCACTTGCTATCTCTATCTTATTCGATGTAATAGCTGAAATGGCGAGTGACTTGACATCCGATTAGTTTTGATCGAGCTTTCAGAAACCGGCGGTAAGATTAATAAATAAAGTAAAAAATCCATCAAGAGACAATGAAATAATAAATCAGCAAGTATTTTTTAAAAGCCTAAAAATAAAACATCGGTGCAAAAGAGTAGGCTTAAAACAAGTTAATTACGTACGTTCTTGTTCGTTCACTGACTTCAACATCTTTAGTGTAAATATAAAAGCAGCCTCACACATAATTATGGCCTGTCTTGTCACTTGATACCACTTACAAGAATAAAAAGTGGTAACTGGTATCAATGACATACTCGTGGACAGTTTTTGTCTGATACTTGGGATTACACGTGTAATTTGACGACATAATCGAGCCGCGAGAGGATTGTCTTTATATTTTTTATCGATACTGTAGGTGTTGATCGATACTTTAGGTGTTGAAAACCTTGAACCGATTATAATCTACAAATATTTGTAAGTTTGAATTGTTAATGGGATTTTAACCTATAAATGACAAATACTTTCATAAAGTAGTTTATGAATTTGAAATTATTGGTGCTTATAGTGACATGGATCATTAAAACATTAAAACCTTGAAACCTTCTGAAAACGTAAATCTTCACCTTTTTAAAACTAGAGTAGCTATGACAGTACAGGACAGGACAGGACAGTATGTAGCCTACCTATGACAGTATGACTAAATAGACAAGATTACACGAATAATGATAGAACTAGGCAGAATAATATGATCACAATGAAAGAAGTCTTCATTTTGTCGAGTCACTAGTTTCTTAAGGACTTTAAGAGGCTAGAAAAAGAAAATCTGGTAATGAAAAATATTACTGAAAAATTGTGGGTCAAATACAAAGTCGGTACCGCGAGTATCCAACCGCCCAGAAAATAAAGTTTTCCCTACGATTAGGAAGGAGTTCAAAGTAAGAGTTTTGTCATCGAGGCATTGTGTCGCGATGGGTTCTCTTAATACCGGTTTTGTTTTGCATCCAATACCGTGGCGCACACTGGTATAGGTACCGCTGTGTAGCGGTATTGGCTTTTTGTTTGGCGCACTTTGAGGGATGATTGACTTTCATGTTTTGTGTTGTTTATATTGCTATAGTATTTTTAGGGTCCCGAAGTTCGTCAACTCATAGTCTCGCCATCTACCTGTCTTGTCTTTGGAGCTTTTTGTGAAAAATAATTTTTGCTCTCAAATTTAAATTATAACGGGTTTGAAAATATAAAACGGCATTTACTCGTAGGAAGCTAATCACGATAATTGTCTTGCACAAGAAAAATAAGCCACTAAACATGATTAACTAACTGTCAGATAATGGAAATGATTTTAGTATGTATGTATGAATAAGCCGATTCATTTTCTGACATTTTGGGAAGCAACATAGCTTTTTCATTTTATTTGTTTTTCTAGTGTTATTTTGTGCTGTGTTGTGTAATTTCGGTGGTATTTTAACCAACATCACTTGAGGTTTTGGCACATTTGGAATGAAAGTGTATTGTGATATCCTGATTTGACCGAAAATGTTTCCAATGTTTTGAAGAAAACCGCCACCATTTTCTTCAAAACAAATGACGGCTGACTTGACTATAGACTGACTTGACAAAAAGTATTTATTCAATACAAATCACTTGACACTGGCAAGATTGTCTGTCGAATGACAGACAGGAGCCATAAACGGAGAGAAGAAGAAGAAGTATGAATAAGCCGTACAAAGTCTTAAGACTTTATGACAAAACGACCTTTTTCATTATGGGTCTAAATGAAAAAAAAATAAGAGATAACCATATAAGTGCAATTTCTTTGATTTGTAGGCAAATAAAGTTGCTATACCTAAATGTTTATCCGATTGATTTTTTCTATTTGTGAACACTTTTGGAAACGCCATGACACTTAGACTAAGTATCATATAGACGTAGTGTTACGGTTTTTCGGCGTGTCCGTTTTTTGTTAGTTTGTGTGTATTCGCGTGAGTGACTAGAGAAGGGACAACATTGACTAACCTATCGATAGAATAAGAAATGGATGAAAAAGTCGTTTTAATTGGAATCCAACTTTTTAATTTTAACTGGTTGCTGACTTTTATTGCGAAAGCCCAAAACCATTATAGACACTGGAACACTATCATCGTCAATAATGTTTCCCACATTGCCCTAACCGTGAGAGCGTCCATCCAGATGTCCATCCCACTCGATACAATTTCTTATGGCCATTTCGTCCATGCATAAGAACATTTTGTAGGCTATCAGTTTTCACGCCTAACAGCTTTTATCCACTCCCGTCTTCATTCTGGGCATTTAAGAACCTAAAAAAATATTGTAAAATTTAACAAAAATTGATCCCTCGCGAGACGCCTATAAGGTGTGAAAAATTGAAACTACAACAGAACAGCCGGTCTGACCCACCGCATTAGATATTTCATATAAAAAACGGAAACTTACATATTATCGATAAAGCTAAATTGGTCGGTGGAAGTACATCTCTAGAACAGAAGACTAAAACAATGCATTTTATTTTGCAATAATTAATGGGTTTACATCATTTTCAAAATATGACTAGTACTAATAAAATGTAATTCCTACAGTCTTTATGGGAGAAAAAACGTATTTTTTTAGCATGTAAATAGAAAAAGAATATTACGTATCAAATGACAATTCCGGGTCTTTAACTCCTCCTTTTGTTGTTTTTGATACACAAAACACAGCTTCACAAGACATACTTTCACCTTTTCAAATATATTTTGCCTAGACAATAATAATTCTTTAAAAAATTTCATAATTTCTTTCGCTGCATCGCAATGTTGCTGCAAGTTTTTCAAAAACGTCAAAACAAGATCAAAACATTGCATCAACTGACGGCCACGATTTACGCAGACAGTGAGTGAGTGATATGGAGTGAGTGAAGTTACATCTTCTTTTCTTTTACTCGTAGCTAGGCTACATGGGAAGAACAAAGATAGATGATCAATGTTTGATACACAGTTGAAAAAGGATGCAAGTCTTATCGCTCCCTCCAGTATATAGTACCTCCATGCCATGACAGTTATGTAATTGACGTTTGACATAACGCATTGAATTTTGCATCGCTTTGACAGTTTTATGTTGTTGTTGTCATTGCGTTTAAAAAAAAAGTCAAGATACAAAAAAAAATATTATCCAGATTTTGTATTGGCTTTATTGTTCAAAATTTTGTGGAGCTCTGCGGAGGGCACATATTTTATATTAATTTTATTTCAAAGTAAATCTTCGACCTAATTAACGTACTTCAGACAAAGTTATCTTTGAACCTACCTGCTTTAAGCCCAAACAAACACACTCAACTTCTTTAATTTAGACTCTATAACCTTAGATATAAGATCGTTTTTATAATTCCGTTTCGTCACGAAACCCTCCTTGGAAAACATTAATAAGGAGAATTAAGATTAAAATGATATTAAATTTTGATATTGTGTTGTGTTCGGATTATTCTCAAGGAAATTTTAATATGGGCTTCTTTCTCTCTTTGAGTATCTGCCTACCCTCTTTGAGACTCGAGGGTTGGTTAAAGGTACCTACTTACCTGGATTATTATGGACAATGTATGGTTTTGCTTATCAGAAAAGGTATTCCATAGGATTAAGCCTCATGTTCGTTAGATTTTGTTTCTGTCAGATTCAGTTTCAGTAAGCTAGTAGAGCTCTTTATGAAATACTAGCGACCCGCCCCGGCTTCGCTCGGTTACCTATTTACCTATATACGTTACCTATTTCTCCCGCTAAGCTGTTATGCACGTGATTGCTGTGATATGATTTGAAGGATATAGGTGCTGTTAAAATTACAGGCACATTAAACTTAAGATGCTGACAACCGTCTAAAAACTTCTCGCTCATACATTTCAACAGTTTTATTATTTTTAAACAGTTTTATTATCATTTATGGTATATTTTTGAGTTTTTATCATTAGATTAAAATGTGAAACGAGATTTATTGTTTGTCGTTTGTCTGCGTCTTAATATTTTAACCTCTGAGAGTCGTTGGACCTTACAGGCAGAGGTAATCGCTCAACAAATATTTTTAACTCTCAGAGCACCTTCGTTGGACCTTATAGGCAGAGGTAACCGCTCAACATCAGGTGGGCCATGAATGTGGCGTAATACATGCTGAAGCGGCGATGGGCTTGCAACCTGACACGTATGGAATACCAAATAATGCAAAATGTGGGAATGTGCCAAATGTAATGTTTTGACGTACTTCTGACTACCCCCCTTAGACGTCCCGAAAGAATCTGAAGTTAGTTCTTGGAGATCTGAAGGGATATCTACCGTGCCTGGGAACCAAAGTCGTAAAGCTGTTTAAGTTTTTTTTCAGTTATAAATGCTGGAACAGAAAAATTAAATAATAAAAACCAATACACCGAGCCTGTGCCAATTCAACAATAGACAATTGTAGAGTCCTGAATATTCCTTCAAGTTGGGCGCCAACAAGTGCACATAACAAGGCACCTTGGAAACTCCGCCGTCCAATGAAGACATTCTTTGAATAATTAATTTTATGAAGGGTCACTTGCACCGCAGAATATGCTATAGTAGGCATGGCTTTGCATTCTATCTTGACGTCGAAACAATAGTTTTTGGAAATACAATCTTACGTTCGAACGTTTGTTTTTTTATTTAAATTTGTACAGTTTTTGGAAATAAAAGCTTCCGTTACAACAGTGCTTTCGTTATTGAAATTTATAGATCAAAGTCAAAGTAAAAGGTTCAATTCAATAAAATCACAAGGATCTCTTTGAAACGTCTTAAAGCTAGGTGTCTCTAGGTGCCAGTTGCACGCGACCGTGACCAAAGCCTAGAAGAACAGGCAACAAACCTACGGCTTGGTTCCTACCGCTCTTTTGTATGATCCTTGTTTCAATGTATTTTATTACAATATTGAAGCCCCGCTTGAGGGCGCTGCAGTCGCGTAAACAACATATAACTCCGTGCAAAAATAACTTTAAAAATAAAACCAGACAGTAAACTAGTGAGAAAAGTGCATAACTGCGTTCGTTACCATCTTATTAGCCAACACAAGTGTTATCACGACAAAATCTGTCAGTAAAAGACAAAAATTGTGTTTTTTCAAGTGTGGACAACAAAGTTAAAAAAAAAAAACCCTAAAATATCATCTAACTGTGAATCCAATTGCAAATAAACATTATTTAGCTACCTTTCCATTTGTAAAAAAGCGATTTCTACTGTTTTCAACTTCTAAAAACCATAATAAGTGAAAAATATCGAGTGCCAAACATTCTTGTTATTTAAATTTATTGAAGGTACCTAATAATCTCTTAGCTTAGAAACATCACCATCTAACTTTCAACTGGTTCTTAATTTCGCTCACCTCGTAACAATACTGTTGGCGTAGTCGAATAGCGTTGCGGAGCACAGCTTCTGAGGTTAGAGCCTGCTGGTTCGAAACCTAATATGTAAAAACTTTTTGCGCTCAAAATTTATTTGAATATTGTAATAAAAAAATAAGTTGATCGCTAATACGCCTTAAATAATCATAACAATCGAGCATGGAGGAGATTAGAGAAATGTTTATAAAACTTCAAGCTGATGTCATCGAAACAAAAGCATCGTTGAAAAATATGGAAAAGAATATTACAAATAATATCAACGACACTCTAAATGAAGTTATTGGAAACATGCAAATAAGAGTACAGCAAATGGAAGCAGTGCATGAGGCGCAAGAACGTAGATTAGATATAATCGAACGAACTCAAAGGCAGCGCAACCTAGTAATATTTGGAGTGGAGGATGAGGAACGAAGCTATAGCGAACTCACACATACAATACTCAATATACTAAACAATATCATAAATGTAAACTGCACAATGCTAGAGCTACAAGCACTTAGACGAATTGGTAAAAAAGGGGAAAAAACCAGACCGGTTGTTATAACTTTTACAACATTGGGGCGAAAAATAGAGATCCAGAAACAATGGAGAACACTTATAAATACGAAATTTGCCATAGCGGACGACTATCCCCCAAAAATACTAGAAATTAGAAAATCCTTGCTTGAAAAAGCCAGGATAGAAAAAGAAAATGGAACGAAAGTGATAATTAAATACGACAAACTCATCGTACTCCCTCAAATACAACAGGGCACAGAAGCTCACGGAACACGGAGTAAGAAAAGAACTCTATCACAGACACCACCGAAAATAAATCCATCGGAAACACAAAGAGGATCAATATCGAAAATACAAAAAAAGAACAAAATATCATCCTACTGGACCACCACCCGCCCCACGACTACTAAGGCGACTGCAGCTGAAAAAGACAGAATATTTAATAAACAATACCAATTAATGAACATACCCCCTACCCCTCCCCCCCCACCACGGCCGGTCACCGCGGGGACGAGTGACCACAACCTTCCAGATAAATTCAACCAAGGATAAATTTACACCTACAATGCCGTTATAAAGATAGATTGAATTTAAGAAGCGATACCTACCATAAATATTATCAAGCGAAGTAGCCTACTACAAAGATAAAACTAGGTATAAAGAAATTGATACAGATAATGGATATGGCGAAAAATCTGGAGGAGGCCTTTACTCGCATAGAGATCCTTGAATGAATTATGAATAATTTAATAATTATAAAAAAAAAAAACCTATGAAATATATAAATTGAAAATGATTATAACTTATTATTATAGTATAAGTTAATCAATCAATGTTTAAAAAATGTATGCATATATTCTCAATGTAATGCTCTCAATTATTATAAAAAATAATTATGTATAAAAGCATGCTTATTAATAATATTAAGTATATATATTTTTTGTGGTTAAAATATTTAATGTGTCAATTTGAATATTTAAGAGAGTGAATAGCAATAAGTATAGGTACATAGATAAGCGAAGCGAATCTTATTTCTTAATTGTACTACTTATTCAATGGATTAATAAAAGGCTTTATTATTATATTGAAGCCCCAGTGGTGCCGACCGAATTCAGTGAGGCGTAGATGTCATTTTCTATGATTTTATTTTCATCTTGACTGTCCTAAAGCCTGCTTGACTAATAGCTCATTTGACGAACCAAGTATTAGTATATTTAAGAATTTGACGAATCATGTATTTGACAAATTTATGTTTGGATCAGTCTCTAGTTTGATAAATCAAGCATTTGACGAATTGCGAAATTGACAAATTAAGCTTATGAATTGTTAAGGATATGGTCAAACAAGTATTTGACAACTGTCTGTGAAATCCGTAGGTCCCTATCTTCGTAGGTCATCAGCCTAAATAAGTCTACTGTTTGATATATGCCAACTCCATATTAAAATAGAATAGAAAACGTCTTATTTATCATGCAAACACAGGTACAAACAGCACTACATTAGAATATGAAATAATATGGAACATAAGTGAAGAGTAAAACACAATACAGTCAAAGTCAAAGTCAAAAGGTATTTATTCAATAAAATCACAAGGATCACTTTGAAACGTCTAAAGAACGTCTTATAGAACTAACCTCCATAAATAATCCTATACCATTGCGGATGGTGTAGGATGCAAATAAGATATATTTGAGAAGATTTGTCGTAGTAACCTCGATTGGAAGGTGGATACCAATCCAGATCCAATCTTCTGAGTTTAAAACTGATACTGTGATAACCATATCACAGTACTTAGGAGATGCGGCTGTTTATCATCTAGTCATTCAGAGTCAGAGAGAGTGGAGGAATCCCCTAATAAAGAATACCTTTAGTTACCTTTTACATCTACGAAAGATAGCATGGCATATACCTTGATACTCTTTAATTTTAAAGGATGTCTTGGGCCATTAGAATGTTCGAATAGAATTAGCACATAACCTTTGGTACAGTACAATGTATCGGCAGAAATACTCTATGTTGCAAACTCACATGCTAGGAATACAAACACAAATACGTGATAGTTTATAAGCTCATTGTGGCTGGTGGGTAATAGAAAACTGTAGTAGCTTCCTATGAGTCAGTGGTTTCAATACGATTCTGGTTTCAAAGTCTAAAAACGTTTTTTTTATATTACTAGCTGATGCAGATGGCCCAACTGATGTTAAGTGTTAACAATCACCTATAACAAAGCATTGCCTCGTAAGTCACGCACGATAGGAACGTGCCCTACGATGCACTGCTCTGCGTCTATCAACTTGAGGCATACTGATGTTAAGCCTCATGTGGTAACCACACTCTTCAAACCGAAACACAGCGTTGCTGCTTGGCGGCATAAAAAGGCGTGGTGGTAGTACTTCCCCGGACGAGCCACACACAAAGAGCTCTACTACTCTTATAACACACATTTATTTAGTTCCATCACAAGGATCTTTTTGAAACGTCTTAAAGCTAAGTGAGTCTAGGCACCAGTGCCCTCGACCAAGCCTAGAAGAGCCTGGTCTTTCCTGATGCAAGAAACTTACAGTGGTGTTTTGGTTGATATTTAATTTTTCCAAGCCGTCCTATGCCTACCGATTGAAAGAAAGAAAGAAAATATATTTAATTGTCCCACAACAAAAACAATAAAAAATAACAGTGGGTATGTAATAGTAGGTATGTAATGTACCTAAAAAATAAAAGTAAAAGTACTAATACACAAATTAGGTATGTTGTGCAGGGTAAAAAGGTCGTCGTCTCAGCGTAATGCTGCACCCGATTGGGACCAACGACAGCTAAACGTGCCCAAAGCTCAAAGCACGTAAGCGCTCACCTACAAAAAACTCCCAGACCCATCAAAATGGTGGCCGACAGAACGTTTCTTAGTCGATCGGTCAAGGATAACCAAGCCAGTTATACTACGAGCGCTCCAGTAAATAATTGAATAAACTGTCCTTTGCCTACAATCTCACCTGATGGTAAGCGACAATGAAGCAATTATTCAATCATTCCTTCACTTAAAAATACGAGCTCACATTAATTTTTTTGGCTATAAAGCTGTTAAAATAACATAATTATATGGTAAATAAATATATAAATAAAAAAAAAAATAAGATTGAAGTGCGACAAAATAAATAGGATTGTCTGAATTCATATTTTCTTGTTGTGGATCAATATGTTTATAAAAAAGGTGCTATGTCAGACGACAACATAAAACGCATAGAGTATAGGTACCGCGCGCTCCAATCATTGCTAATCAAGTCCTATTGAGTCCGGGTTTTTATGAAGAGTTTCAATTGATTTGAATGTTTGAGTCATGTTGCTTGAAATTCTATATCAATGCAGCGTTTCTTCAGCATGTCAATAAACTTTGACCGTTTGAGTTATTTGAAGCCTTAAATAAGCATGGATGTGCTCCTGACTGCCTCCTTTAGAGATCCAGAATCTTGAGCATGCTTATACACTCCAAGAGACTAGACAAGCGTCTTTGGGGATTACGTACCTACTGCAGGGCTATTTTATAACATTTCCGAGTATCATCGAGTCAGTATGGCTTTTCCCTCATGGCCTAACTATTTCGCCTAAATGCTTTGGCTACGAGGACTAGCATATCCTCATGGCCGAACTCGTGTCAAAATAGGCAGAGCAAGTACAGTTATCTACTTGGTTAAATGAATATACCACTGCAATACTTATGACGTCCTGGTACTTCAAACATTATTTTGGTCATGAAGGATGAATTAATTAGGTCTCCTTAATAATTTTGCAAAGCCATTATCGTTCTTTTGTAACAAAATAAGAGAGGGACTAGCTCCGACTGAAAACGGTTTTGAATGTTTTAAAACAGCCTTGAATAGAGAGTTTCTTTCATTAATTTTTTTTTTATTTTTCCTGTCAAACCTTTTTCTTCTTCTTTCAATACCTTTTATAGATTTAGTCGCGAGATGCCTACTATCGTATTTACCCCGTATACTTAGCTCATGTCCGTGAAAATGTGCAGAGACATGAGCAGGGACTTGGGCGATGTAAACAGTAAGGTAAACAGGCCACTTCCATGTCCACTCGCGTTGCCACTCGCGTTGCCCGTGTTGTGTGAACGCATTGCCGGCGACGCTGCCGCAGACATATGGACAGCAACATTTCCGTCCACGCGAATGGCAGCGCGAATGTCTAAATGTAAACGCAGTACTAGAATTATTATTGCATATTTTTAAGTGAAAACTTCTTTAGCCGCGTTGAGCAATTTTTGGTAGGGGAAAAACCTATGGGTTCACGTCACCGATGACCTCTCAACATTCTTGTGACGTATTGCGCCAGACACGCGACGCGTACTATAGCGGCCTGTGTACATGTTTTCACTTTTGTCGGCAATATAACTGCCTCTGTTTTTTTTATACAACTTGCTAATTGAGCAAGCAGATGCCCCACCTGATGTTAAGTGGTAACCATTACCTTTACGCGTGAAGAACTTACCCGAAGATACCCTGCCCTGCGTCCATCAACTGGAGGCATACAGATGTGCCTGTAACATTAACGTCAACCTCTTCGAACTGAAACACAGCAACGCTGCTTGGCGGCAGAATGCCGGCGGCGGCGGCACGGTGGTAGTAGGTACTTTCCCGGACGAGCCAGACACAAAGAGCTCTACTACTCTGTATAGGTACTTCTGTTGCATGCACCCGATGTATTCCTTTTTAAAGCATTTCACTTTCAGCCCATTGCTCTTATTTCGCAAAAAGGCATCTGTAATGCTTTGCGGTGCCTCCATCCATCTTCACAGACGTATGACCACACCACAGATTGTGGATAACTACTGTAACTCATGCCCATCTGTAGTGCTATTCCGTAAACAATAAATCACGGGGAATATCACCTAGTGAATCCGCGCTCACTTCAATCAGAGCTTCGTCTCACTCACGTTAGCATTTTTCATCGCCAAAACACACGCGGGTGGTGCTAGTGATGGGTGAATGCCTGATTGAAAATCCGTTGCGGATTCGCGGTCACTTGGGTCTTCTTCTTCTTCTTTTTATAGTGTCACTAGTTCTTTTGAAGCAGTGTGGTGAAAAGATTTTAAGTTCGCCTGAAAGAGGCTCCTTTCAAACACTTAACAAGTCTTGACACATGTTTTAGAACTTTTTTGGTTCTACTACATGCCGGTTTCCTACGATGTTTTCCGTCACCGTTTGAGTGTACTGGCACAGTGCACATACATTTTTGAACAGAAAAACTCATTGGTGTACGACTGGTTTTGAACCCGAGACCTTAAGATCGGGAGGCGGGGCCGCTACATCTAGACCATCTCTTGGTCACTTGGGTGATTGTTGTTTACGTAATAGCACTACTGACACGTTTACGTTACGATAACTGAGTAAAGTTTTGCATGCATTGCGCTTTATCTCTACGGGCTCAAAGCTGCTGTTCGTGTAAAAACGCAATGGTTATCGAAGTTCGAGAATAGTAGGGTAAAGTGACAAGATGCTGACTGCACTATTAATCTGAATGTGGGTTTTATTTATAGATACCGAGCATGGTAATGTGAGCAATTGAACTTTAACTGGTTTGGTCTGGATTTGCGGAATGTTTAATGTTTACTTGCATTAAAGCCGCTGTTTACGAATGGAGTAACTGGTGGTTACTGTATCTCTTAGTAAAACTATCAGATAATGTAAAAAAATCTTGAGATATCACTCCGTTTGTCCTGCTTTCTGGTTATAACCTCCAGAATTAAAGGATACTAGCTAGAGTTGAAAAAAATCGTTATTGAGTTAGATAATATATGTTTTTTTTTTAACATTATTCTACATCTCTGCAGCAGAAGGACAGATAAGCAAAATCCCGGAATAGCAAAGTCCCAGATTAGCAGAAGGACAGATTCGCATAAAGGCAAAAAATATACAAACCGTATATTACCCTTTTATCAGCTCCTACTTATGTAAATGCGAAAGTTTCGATGTTTGTTTGTTTGTTGTGACTCAATCACACATCACTGAATCGATCAGGATGAAACTTAGAAAAATTATAGTTCGTAGCCTGGATTAGCATCTACTTTTTCTCCAAAAACATTACCGGGAACGGAATAAATTACCTATCATGATATACAGCCTGGTGACAGACGGACAGACATACAGAGATACAGACAGACAGGCAGACAGACGGAGTCTTAGTAATAGGGTCCCGTTTTAACCTTTGGGTACGGAACCCTAAAAACTAGAACGAACCCAATAGGCTACTATTAGGCGAGCGAATCCGCGGGTGTGACATTGTCTCCATATTAATGTGTTGGTTTAACGCCAGGTTTAAGAGATCCTCAACACTCTTTGATTTAATTATATAGTTGACCTATCATGTCTTTTATAACTAAGATATAAATTCAATTTATTTACAAAGAAAATGACAAATAAATGTACAAAATACACATGAAACAGTTGAGCTATCTGCAGACCGTTACGGACGATCTAGAGATTACTCAACTGATCCAAATCATAACTATTATAAATCTACTTGGGTATAATAGAACTGTTACAATTAATATCATGCAGTATTTATATAATAGTATTTATTAGTCCATAATTGCATAAATTTATTATTTATTAAACATGACGGCTATTAGATGGTTGGGTTTTATATCGGGTTTTAACTATTCCTGTTTGGAAAGACATGACATGTCTTATACTTACTTATAAGAACCTCTCGGGAGATAAATAATGATTAAACTATTAAATTTTGCCATCTCTTACTAAAAAGTACGAAGACGAGCCACCTGATGGGAAGTGGTCACCGTCGCCCTTGGACACCAGAGGCGACCAAACAGATATTTAGCAAATTTTAAACAATGTGTAAAATTAAGTAACGTTTTTAAGTTTGAGGTTAGTTAATTTAAAAATTATAATATTAAATAATCCTCTGTCAGTAAAAATATTTTCTAAAACTATTAAACCATGTTTTTTTTAATTTGCATTAATATTCTAGTAAATTGGTAATTTTAAAGTTACCGAAAGGTTTCGCAAAAAAAAATTGCCACAATTAGATTAGGAAGAGTCATCGCCTCACAGATCAGATTAACATTTCAATTTGAATTTTTGCGGTCACACGAGGAGAGTCGGGCAATAGTACCCTCCAACCATTAATTGGGTTACCAAGAGGGTTATACCTCCAGGGAGTGAAGGGTTACTCCTAAGGGAGACAGCCACAATTGATTGAGATGGATGTTGTCAGCGAACAAATTTGGAGACAACTTTTTCATCTTTTTACCCCAGCCTCCCCTCGACGCCATGTTTGCTATTGTTTTTTTAGGGTAGCGTTAATCAGTCGGTTATACTTACCGGCTAATTGTCTGTAACTTCTTGAGAGCTTTTTTGATTGTCTGTTTAATAGCTTGATGAAGATTTTAAACTTTTTAATTAGTGTCTTTTTTTGCTGTCACTAAAAAGTATTGTTGTTTTAAATAAAACCGTAAAGATATTAAAACTTTGTGAACATTTCAAATATTTTTGCATAATTTAGTTAATGTTGGGCAGAGTTCTTTATTTGAATTTAGACAGTCAAACTATGCCTTCATATTCAAACGTTCTACGTACGCGTATAGTAAAGTAGTATTCCCGAGAAATAAATTGATAACGGAACAATACCGAATGTAATGCAATGCCAATATTTATTCTCTCTCCGAACAATGTCCATAGATCTAGCCCCGATCGGCGCAACGATAAGCCACGTAAGACTTTACATAAATACCTTGTGTAATCGCGATCACGCTTCTGTTGTCCCCACCCTCCTCTATACTCTCCAAAATTTGAAAATCGAACTACAGTTCAATCCTTTACGATAACCATTGCCGCTTTTATTCCAGCTAACTTATAGCTGTTGGTGTAAATCAAGCGATGTACAGCAATGTGATTGTAAATATCGGATTCAAAATGTAAATTTATTGAACGGTGGTATGGGAGAAGATGCGCGATAACCTGAGATAATCCTAGGATAAAATCTCGTACGATTTGCCTTACTATGCGGTAGCATTCAGTTTTACATCTAGAAGTCCGCGAATCAATATTGTCTTTACCGTTTTATGTTTGAATTTAGAACTGTTCACTTTATGTACGTAACTGTCACAGTTCATAATATAATATTGTCGCCCAAAATAAAACAATTGACGGCCGAGTATGTATGTAATAACTATTGTGCCTATTTTTCCAGTTATACTCCAAGTTTAAAAAAAACAAGGTGATTGTCGAGTGCGCGCGTGGATTTTTTTTTCATTGCAATTATAAAATGTCATGTACATAGTAATATTATGTAATTTATGTAAGTGTGCTAAGCTAGCTGAATAAAAAAGAGTCTTCCTTGGTATACTCAAATCTCCGTCTTTTTGTTTTAAGTCTATAACAACTTGACATTGGCAAATTCGTGTCAAACCCTATCGGCCACTGAACAGCCGCAAATAAAAGAAGAAGTAATGAATAAAAAAGAAAATTAAAAAAAATAATGTTATTGTTGTGTTGGAAATTGTTGGCAAAATAAGGTTAGTTGCGGACCGACGAGAGCTGCGCTGTCGTATTGTTTATTTTTAAATAATGAAGAAATTTCGAAGAATTTGGGAACTTGGGGAATTAGAAAAAGTAGACAGGCTTAATTTTATGTTTATAGTCTTGAATGTTGAATATTTTTCTGTAAAACTTAACTTTTTATTAATTATCAGTTACTAATAATTAATAATAATTGATAATAATTTTTAATAATAATTTTTATTAATTATTAGTTATTAAGGTCCATGCAAAGCTTAAGCGAGTACATACAATTAATCTATTTTTAGATTTATTGTTAATAGTGCCCATGTCTCTTTAGTTGGTTTATTATGGATTCTTAGCTACTGATGTTTTATGCTGTCCATAAAATTGCAATAAATGTTCCATTGACAAGACTTGATGCATTGAACATGATTTATGGAAGAAAAGTTATATGATCTCCTTACTACCTTCTGCCGACAACTTTGCTCGTGGCACCAAAAAAGTAGCCAACACAACAGTATTTTCCCGCAATTTTTTATGTGTCTTTTTTGGTCACTAATAATAATATTGTGATAATAATGTGAGAAAAACAGAAAAGATTAAAAAACAGTTAGTATCTGTCTTAAGTTGATGGTCGCTGTGCATCGTAGGGTACTTTCCTATTGTGCATGACTTGCGAGGCAGTGCTTTCTTATAGGTTATGGTTACCACTTGACATCAGGGGCCTTATGCTCACTTCGAGCGAGATTATCTCACGGTAGAGATGACGTCATATCTCGTTCAATAATTCGTTGACCTTGCGTCTCGCATGAACTTTGTATGAGAAAATTGGCGAGAGGGATGGTGAGAATGGGGATAAATAGTTATCGAACAAGATATGACGTCATCTCTAACGTGAGATAATCTCGGTCGAAGTGAGCATAAGGCCCCAGGTGGGCGATCTGCTACTTCCATCAACGAGTAGTATAAAAAACTAGCGGCGATGGGTTTGCAACCTGTCACGTATGATAGGTAAGAAACAGTTCTCTCATACAAGTTCACTCCCTATTCTTCAACGCATTCAAAGGTATACATCCTCATTTCTAAGAACCTTTTTAGAAATCACATCTTTACTTATAAATACGATCGATACCATCAGATGCTGTATAATACTTTCATTAGTGGCCAGCGGGGTGGTGTCAGCTGATCTATTTGTCAACCTCACCTAGATTATGCAAGAGTTGGTTACAGGCTTTTGCTTTGATTGCCTTTTTGGAAAAGTGATTGGAAGAGATAAGAGGAGATTGAAATCAATAAGTTTTAATACCTCAGGAGTCCAGTCAAAGCTAAAATATATTTGTTCAATTGTATCACAAGGATCACTTTGAAAGGTTTTCAAGCTAGGATAATTTAGGTGCCAGTTCAACGCAACCAATCCTAGAAGAACAGGCAACAAACTTAGGTTCCGAGCGTTCTTTTGTATTTAGTTCAGGTCTGTGGTAAGACTTTTTCATGCATCTGATGATGTTCCCAGAGGTTATACATACGAGTACAATCCTCAGAATATAATCTTGAATGTTACTAGGTACGAAACGATTTGAGGGGAAATCTACAGTGTCTAGGGAATAAAGACGTGGGACAATTATTGTCCGACGATTATTTCATAAATGAAGAAAGAAAATGAAATGAAATAAGTATATTTAAGACACACATTAGAAGACATACAGAACAGAAAAAATACTAAATTAACACAAATTTTAATCAAAGAGAAAAAGGAAGTACCTTGTTACAAAAATAAACAAAATAATGCTCTGTTGCTTCGTAAATAAATAAATAAATAAATAAATAATTCGTGAGCTTAAATTGCATAGTTTTATTCGAGGAATATAGTTGAACTTTTAAATATTATTTGAAATAAGTATACTGCATGGTGTATTGTGTACATGACACGACAAAGAGCCGTAACTTACTAAGACCTCCTTACCACTTCACATAGCCGACGCTAAAACAAAGAACATCAAAGTAGCGCCAATAGAAAACTTTTCCAATTTCCATCCCGAAAGCCCTCCAAAAGGATTTGCATGCGAAGTCCGGACAAAAGCTTGTATTTTGCAATATTTTCAATACCGCAGCATGGGTCCCGGCAACTTAGGGGTACCTCCTTTGTCCCCGATTTTAATATCTGTGGGAATAGACATACCGAGTCCATTTAGGTAATTTATCATTCTTAAACGAGTGGAGACTATCTGCTTTTATACGTAGTTGTGTTCCTTCGAAGGGCGAAGTCTTGGTCCTTTGTGCGTGCATGTTCAATTAATGACGGATTTGGCAACTGGTTTGGTCTTTGAGGACCGGACCTTGCCGATGTCCGAAATTTATGAATTATTGTGTACAGGGGTTCCCATAGTATCCCAGGGGTCAGTTGGGAAAAGTTTTGATTAATAGAAATTCCTGTTTCGCTAATTATGATAGCAAAAAGACGGTTAGAAACGTTATGGCAAAGTCATATAGGTAATTAAAATATTTATGATAACATGATTTCCTTTTTTTTAAGCTCATTTATGGCTCCTATATCCACTTGGGGTAAACAAAACGTCCTTTCTTCTGTCCTTCATTTTGAAACAAGCTTGTCAGTGTCAAGTGTATTAAATTTTTTTTAGTCTAGTGTTCATAGAAGGTCAATGGGATAACTTATACCTAGATGTATAATCATACTCTTGCCACGGATACTGCGTCAAAAGGTTGAGGTTTTCTCATTGAATTTAAGTTCCAAGTGAAAGTATTATGACGTCTTTGAAAAATAATCTGATAAGTCATACAGCATACCGGTAGAACAAAAAGAGCAGATGTGAGTACCACCACGCCTTGTTCTACCGCCAAGCAGCAACGCTGTGTGTCGGTTTGAAGAGTTGCCGGTGTAATTACAGGCACATGAGGCTTACCATCTGTATGCCTCAAGTTGATGGACGCAGGGCAGTCCTATCGTGCGTGATTTACGAGGTATTGCTTTGTTATAGGTGATGGTTACTACTTATCATCAGGCGGGCCATCTGCTTGTTCTATCAGCTAGTTGTATATAAAAAAAATACGTTTAATAAATTTTTTTCCAAAATGTTTGCGACTATCCTATTATCCTATCCTACTAATATTATAAGCGCGAAAATTTGTAAGTATGGATGTTTGTAACTCTTTCACGTAAAAACTACTGAATGGATTTTAATGAAACTTTACAATAATACAACTTATACATCAGAATAACACATAGGCTACAATTTAAAAAGATATTGTGTGACTAATCCTGCGCAGACGAAGTCGCGGGCACCAGCTTTTATTTTATAAATAACTGTACTTACAGTTTACATTGATATTAAAATACAATAATAATATATATCATAGGGTCAGTAAAAAACAAAATGACCTGTCCAGCATCCCCTAAGGTGATTCGGGTCATTTCTTACAATTTTTACATTTAAAAGCCACGAGTCAAACACACTTTTGAAAAAATTAAGATGAATAAAATAGGGAATTGAAATTGAAATCATTATGATGTCCAGGGGAAAGGACACGAGCCAAAATTGATAAAAAGTAGGGAGAGGACACAGGGCATTAGAATGTAATGTGGATAGCATTAATACCTTTTTATGATGTTACTTTATAAAGTTGAATAGCCAATATATAAGTTATTTAAAAATATACGCATTGAATTAAGAACTTCTTTCTTTTTTTCGTTACTTAAAAGAATGGAGCTAAAATATTTTCAATAACAGAATTTATTATCGTTATTTTTTTGACTACCCTCTTGTTTTATATCGTAGTAGCTCTACTATCTGCGCTATAGGTTATGATATATGGTTAAGGTAAAGGTTTGATTCCCTCCAAGGACAAATGTTTTATGGGATAAACATTATGGGTATATAGTTCCCATAGTACTTGTTTCACTTAGTTTAGTGCTAGATGTGAGAAATGTTCACCGATTGATTTAACCGATATAAAATTAATACTACACAAACGAATTTTTTAAGAACACAGTTCAAGAATACCTTTGAATTGTCTCTGATTGCATAAAATTGCAGCTCAATAAAATGTAACAAGCAAAATCTTAAATTTTAATTCAAACCCACGAACGAATTCTTCCGCCAGCAAGATGCTCGCCCATTTCAGCCAGCTGAGGCGCATCAAGTATCATTATAATAGGCAATTACAACTAAAAAACATCACAAAAACCACCAAACGCAGACCCTCACTAGCAAGACCATCAAAACCTCTACCGTGTCTAATCTAACTGGTTCTCTCCAAGACGGGGTTGCAGTGTAGAAGGGTTATTTGTTTCTGCCGTCACCTCTCAGAGCTGTTATACAAACAATACATAAATAAGAAGACTTTTGTGAAGTTCCCATACAGCTATTGTCAGTATTGTAATCTTTGTGCCTTTTGTCATTGTTTTTTGCGGCATTTGTAGTTGTGGTATTAGGTAACTGATGTTCCGGTATTTTGTGGCTACTGAAGTCGATTTTTTTAAACTTTACTTTTACTTATTAAAACTTAAAGATTGGTTAGTATTTTGAAGTTTTTAATTAGTAGAATCGTCGTACTTAAGTTTATGTATAATTTAATTTGTACTAATGCGTTTTATAAGGTAATGCAATTGTTTTAGGGAGAGGTAGCCATTGACCTTCTGCTTGTTTCAATACTACTCTACTCGTAATGAAATTACTAGTTTAATTGATAGATATCTTTTAACAATAATCTTACGGTAAGACGTGGCCAAGAGCGGACAGCAGTTTTTTTTATACTACTAGCTGATGGAACAAGCAGATGGCCCACCTGATGTTAAGTGTCAACCGTCACCTATAACAAAGTATTGCCTCGTCAGTCACGCACGATAGGAACGTGCCCGACGATGCACTGCCCTGCGTCCATCAACTTGAGGCATACAGATGTTAAGGCCTCATGTGCCTGTAATTACACCTGCAACCACACTCTTCAAACCGAAACACAGCGTTGCTGCTTGGCGGCAGAAAAAGGCGTGGTGGTAGTACTTCCCCGGACGAGACCTTCACAAAGAGCTCTACTACTCTTGCAGTAGGTGATAAGATCACTATAATAATATCATTCAAAGCTGAAAAAGTTTCCCAAACATCTACGTATGGTTAGTTTTGTTCCCAAAACAATTAGAAATTCTTCTAGTCTCCGAAATTCCTAAAATTTCTCTTGCTGCGCTCGCGTCATACAAACGTCAATCAAGTGGTACCACACAACAAGATGCCAGAGGTCGCCGATCATCATATTCTACCACCAAAACGTCATCTTTCAAAACCAGCTATTATAAATCATAGAAAAATAGACCTTAAGTGATAGAGATACGGCCAAAAAATGCCTTTTCAATAGCATCTACGATTTGTTTTGTAACGGAGTTACATCTCCCGATTTTTTGCCTCTAAGCGTTCATGTCAATCTGTAGTAAACAAGTCCATACAATGGTCTAGTCACTATCCCTTTTTATTTGAATATCGGTGGCTGAATAGCAACAATAGCAGTGTTCTCATTATGAGTAATCTGAGCTGCTCAGGTGTTATAATTGTAGTGAATCGTGGTAATAATACGCTTAGAGAGAATGGACGCAAATGAGGGGAGTGGCTTATACATATTAAAAAAGTTTGTAGCCTGTTCTTCTGGGCTTGGTAGCGTTAAACTCGCACCTAGATCATCCTATCTTTGAGATGATTCAAAGAGATCCTTGTGATTCAATAGAACAAATATCCTTTGACTTAAAAAAGGGAAGTCCACTACAATGTTTGTGTATAAGGTTGTGGGTTCGACAAACATTTGTTTCTTCTCTTTTTTTATACAACTAGCTGATGGAACAAGCAGATAGCCCACCTGATGTTAAGTGGTAACCATCTATAACAAAGCATTACCTCGTAAGTCACGCACGATAGAAACGTGCCCGACGATGCACTGCCCTGCGTCCATCAACTTGAGGCATACAGATGTTAAGCCTCATTTGCCTGTAATTACACCGGCAACCACACTCTTCAAACCGAAACACAGCAACGCTGCTTAGTAGTATTGTGCTTAGTGCTTACTGTGCTTGGTAGTACTTCCCCGGACGAGCCCTTCACAAAGAGCTCTACTACTCTTAAATTCTACTATTCTCTGCCTTAGTTCAGATGTATGTTTTATAAAAAACATATAATAGTTTGGATATAGTACTCTATCAGTTTGGAAGTAAATTTTCAAACTGTACCAAACTAAGCAAAGCTAATATTGTGGGATAGTTGATTGATAAAATACATAATATTATACTTTTTTTATCTTTTTTTTTATTACTAATAGGTAAAACATTTGACTGCAATTTCACCTGATGTTATGTGATGATGCAGCCTATTACTGTGGCACGCTTACCACTCTCGTCTCTTGAAAACATCCAAATTATAGGCATTCGTAAAAACGGACGGATGTTATCTTTACTGTTTATCAACTTATTTGTAAGCGACTTGGTAAATATCCCACAAGTAATTTACAATCCGATCCAAGTTTCAGAATGCAATTGATTACTAATATAATATCTTAGGAACGTCATACAGTCGGCATCAGATTTTGATGGCTATTTAATACCCCGTTTACACTCAGCTCATGTCCGTGGAAATGTGCAGAAGCATGCGCAGGGACTTGAGCAATGCGAGAATGTAAACAGGCCACTTCCATGTCCACTCGCGTTGTCGCTCGCGTTGCCCGTGTTGTGAACGCACATTGCCGACGACGCTGCCGCAGACATATGGACGGCAACATTTCCGTCCACGCGAATGTCTAAATGTAAACGCAGTATAAGAAATTTGAATGTTTCTATAGGGTCAACAATATAAGTAATAGTAGGTTTAAGCTTAACAATATATTACTATTTATGGTAAACTAGTGGCTTCCCGCGGCTTCGCACGCGTTGAAGTGGTGAGCCGTGATTGAGCCACAAACATCCAAACATCGTAACTTTCGCATTGATTTGTATATTATTAGGGTAGGATTTTAAATACCTATAGGCGTACATTACCTATATTAGGTAGGTAGGTAGGTATAGGTACTGAGTTAAGCACAAACATGACAAATACAACAAAGACAACCTTACACGGAAAGTATGTACTTATTTGTTCCTAGTTTCTACCCCAAAAACAAACGAAACGAAACAGCTTCACGACTTTGATCCCCAGGCACGGTAGATACCTACCCTTAGATCTCTGCGTGCCAACTCAAGTTTCCCGTTTTCAGAATGTCCCTTACAAACATTGACGCCTCGTTGTATCCTTTTTACTCGAGCGCAACGAAGGAGGGTAACCTTTTAGGAGTTGTTTTCGAAAATCAAACTGTATTTTTGTTATTTATACACAGAACATATTTTCTTTTAGTTTGAAGTTAATTACACTACACGTTAAAAATCTTCCATACAAAACTTGAAACTTTTACAGTCATTTGCACCCTTTGCAGAGGTAATTATCAAAAGCGTACTTCTTAATTATTTGTTTCTTAGTATAATTACCTCAAGTTTTAAGTCAATCGCACTACGCGTTAAAAAACTCCTATACAAACTTTGGCATCCCTTTACACACTTATTAAGGGTAGTTTTAAAAAACTAAGAATTGCTTTCCTATTTTTTAGCTTTGGAGTACATCTACTTCAAGTTTGTAGGTTCAAGGAATACAATTTGTCATACCAACGTTTTCAACCCTTTTTACACCCTTAGGGTTTGGATTTCCAAAAATCCCTTCTTAGTACACCTCTACGCCATAAGACCTATATACTCTTCAAATTTCAAGTCTCTAGGACCAGCGGTCAAAAAACTCCCATACAAACTTTGACATCCCTTTGCACACTTATTAAGGGTAGTTTTAAAAAACTAAAAATGCATTTACTATTTTTTTGCCTTGAAATATATGTACTCCAAGTTTCAAGTTTGTAGGTTCAAGGAATACTATTTTTCATACAAACGTTTTCATCCCTTCTTACACCCTTAGGGGTTGAATTTCCAAAAATCTCTTCTTAGTACACCTCTACGCCATAAGACCTATATACTCTTCAAATTTCAAGTCTCTAGGACCAGCGGTCAAAAAACTCCCATACAAACTTTGACATCCCTTTGCACACTTATTAAGGGTAGTTTTAAAAAACTAAAAATGCATTTACTATTTTTTTGCCTCGAAATATATGTACTCCAAGTTTCAAGTTTGTAGGTTCAAGGAATACTATTTTTCATACAAACGTTTTCATCCCTTTTTACACCCTTAGGGGTTGAATTTCCAAAAATCTCTCCTTAGTACACCTCTACGCTATAAGACCTATGTACTCTTCAAATTTCAAATCTCTAGGACCAGCGGTCAAAAAACTCCCATACAAACTTTTACATCCCTTTGCACACTTATTAAGGGTAGTTTTAAAAAACTAAAAATGCCTTTACTATTTTTTTGTCTTTAAGTATATGTATTCCAAGTTTCAAGTTTGTAGGTTCAAGGAATACAATTTTTCATACAAACGTTTTCATCCCTTTTAACACCCTTAGGGGTTGATTTTCCAAAAATCTCTTCTTAGTACACCTCTACGCTGTAAAACGTATGTACTCTTCAAATTTCAAGTCTCTAGGACCAGCGGTCAAAAAACTCCCATACAAACTTTTACACCCCTTTGCACACTTATTAAGGGTAGTTTTAAAAAACTAAAAATGCATTTCTTTTTTATTTGCCTTGAAGTATATGTACTCCAAGTTTCAAATTTGTAGGTTCAAGGAATACAATTTTTCATAGAAACGATTTCATCCCTTTTTACACCCTTAGGGGTTGAATTTCCAAAAATCCTTTCTTAGTACACCTCTACGCCATAAGACCTATGTACTCCTCAAATTTCAAGTCTCTAGGACCAGCGGTTTAGGCTGTACGTTGTCTATATGTCAGTCAGTCAGTCAGTCAGTCAGTCAGTCAGTCAGGACTTTGATTCTTATAGTATTAGAGATATAATTGGAGAATGCTCTGTCTAAACAGTTTTTTTAAATTATTACATAACTATTATTTTTTGCAAAAAAAAATTGTTATATATATTTATTTGTACAATAAAATTTGTACAATTTAATAATTATTATATATTTTTAATTTTTATTCTTACTTCTTAGTTTTAGTCCGAAAAGAACATCAAAAAAGCCTTCCTATGAAACGCTTCTGAAACTTCCGATCATAGTTTACTTTTGATGTCGACTGTACAAGCGGTAATTTAGAAGCTAATCTAACTAAGCTATCTAAACCAGATGTTAAATGGTAACCTCCGACCTCGCATTGAAATAAGTTACGTTTAACTGTGTACCTTACCAATAACTTGAACCTTTTTAGGGTTCCGAAGTACGACATGCAGATATTAAGCCTTTAAGGTTACGATGTTTTCATTCACCGATTGAAGGCAATAACATTACGCACATTATGCTTTTGAACTGAAAAAATAGTGCACGACTAGATTCGAACCCACAACCTTACGGTTAGAAGGCGCAACGGGAACTTGATGAATGGAGAGGGCTCAGAATCTTTCTTCCTGGAAATGTATAGGGGAGGTCAATACGAGGCAATGCTTTGTTATAGGTGATGATTATCACTTAACATCAGGTGGGCCATCTGCTTGGTCCATCAGCAAGTTGAATAAAAAAAAAGGTCAATGCCCAGTGGTGGACTTCTCAGTCTGATTAAGATGAAGATGATGATGATATAGAGTTAAGCTGTACTGACTTGGGAATCCTTCCGTGTGTGGGAAACGACACGTGCTTGGTTTATTCTTATCTATCAAAAATGTTCGACATAATATTGTGTCATCAGGGAATGACGTCAGAATCTACGAGAATCTCTCGACTGTAACTATCGGTGTGTGATTGTATCATTTCATATTTTGTGTCCATATAGTGCTTCGTGGAATTCCCACCAATATTTATATTATTTACGGTTCCGTCTATGCGAGACACCGTGACACTGCGGAATACGTCGCAGACAGGTATTCATGAATTTTATGTATTTCGGTTTTTAAGCTATTTATGATATGATTTTTTCAATTCAATTCTTCTATTTTAGATATCAATCATCCATAATTTGTTGGTAGAACTCAATTAAACAAGTCAAAGTGTTAGTACAACCATTTAAATTTTAAGAAAAAGGTTCTCGAATGGAATAGAATAGAATAGAAGGATCGCGGGAAGTCGGTGGATGGAGAGGGCTCGGAATCGGTATTCCTGGAAATGTATAGGGGAGGCTTATGTCCAGCAGTGGACTTCATGATGATGATGATGAATAGTATTAACATTATTTATTAATAAATAATAATAAGGTTTTTCTTATTAGTTTCTTAATTTCTATAAAACGGCTGTAATTTTAAGGTGCTCAAATTTCAAGAAGTCAGAGTATAACATGCATTCCGTAAATGTAATAAATTGAATGGACATCGCGTCTGTCTGTCTGTTTGGAGCGATCATTAATTTAAATGCGCTTCAATGGCTCGGCAAACGAATTCGGATGGCTACTATTTAAGTTATGCATTTTATTACGCGGCTTGGACTGTTATTGGCTAGTTGTATTTTATTTTTAGTATCATAGTAATAAATATATATTGAATAATATGCATTTATTATTTATTTAAGGTACACACAGTATTTTTTCTCACTTTTCATGTTGCATAGTTTGTAGAATTCTCTATAAATCACACTTAAATTATAAATATGCTAAAATTTGTGAGTGTGTATTTCTGTTCCTTCTTATCTCCTTGACAATTAAAATTCAAATGATTTATTACGCAAAATATACCTTAAGTACCCAGATATAATTATATTGTTAAATAATATATACTAGAGTAAAGGTAGCACGCAACAGGGAAATTAGAAAAAGTGAGTTGGGATCGGACGAGAGATTTTGTATCCCGACTATAGAGGTAGAATTACTTTGGATGAAACTTGTGGGGATGTCCAACAATATTTATTTAAGTCCATTTTTATTCGCGTTTCAGCCCTAAGAGTTAATAATAAAAGTTATTTCTCAAGCTGAGTCGAAATGACCGTATCGTCGTTTGTCAAATCAGCTTCATTATTCTAAGAGCAGTAATGACAATGCCAACTATTTAATAGACTTCTAACCTGAAAGCGACCGGTCCAACGGACCCCGATGATTCATCTATCGCATTAATAAACCTTTTTACGAAAACTTCTTTGTTTAACCCTATTGTGTCCGCCTAAAATTATTCATGAACACATAAACTTCTTGGTCGTAGAGGCCATTGTAATTTTTGCGTATGCAAATCTTGATCCAGGAAGGACTGTGACTGATTAGATTTGGGTTCCCAGGACGGTCAACTAATGATGCTTATAGAAAGGTGTGAATTGGTGACGTGGCAATTTTGAAAGATGAAACGGTTATTTTTTTACACTGTCAGTAATTTTTGCAAAGGCTATGGTTTTGAAGAACTTTTTAATGTAATTTGCAACATACGTTAGAAAGTTAAGAATTGTTTTTTTTTTGTATTTTCTCATTTACAAATTAATTACTAAACTCTACTCCAATAAATATTCCCATGCCCTAAAGTATGCCTGAGCGTTTCTTATGCAATTTTTAACATTAAGACCTTGAGTATACTGACATAGATAGATAGATAGGTAACTCTTTATTGATTACCACAACAAATAAATATACACATTTTTACTTAAAAACGAACAATTGTAGTAATACAATGGGCGGCCTTATCGCTAACAGCGATCTCTTCCAGGCAAGACTGAGCATAAAAAGAGAGGGGGGAGTAAACAATATTGAGTTTGACTTTATACAGTTCCTATGACTAGAGTTTAATAACTGATATTAATTTATACGATAATTCTTGGACGTTTTTATATGGGTGGTTATTTTTTATTCTGATAGGTACCCTAGTTTCATAAACGCGAGCTTCCAAGCCGACGTTGATGTATAAGTAATTCATAAATTATACATCATCCATGCACTTGTAACACGGAAAAGCTGAATTTCTGATATCATAATCTGTCCCCAACCCTTCCTTTTAATAATGCAGCGCCCATTAGTTAACCCACAGATGTTAGCCATCTTCTAATTCTGATTGCAAAGGATGAAAGGATTAAACCCATTTCCACTTACCCAGTTTTTGAATTTGGAATTAATTTTCAAACATCCTAAGTAGAAGCTTTCTCGGTGGCTGTTGTAGCAATGTTTTTTATACTTTAAAATATCATCCTAAGTAAGCTTCAGGATAACGTTTTAGCTTCGGAGTTACTTAATTTGGAAGATCCTAAGATGATCCTTTTTGGTGGTGATGAAAGAAAAATATCATGAAAAATGTGTGTTGTGCTCTTATTACAAAAAAAGATACGAAAAAGATACGAAAAGATAAGAGGGAAACGACTTAGTTATGTTGAAATTGAGCTACACAGTCAAATACTTGTAATTTCATTAAGTTTGCCTTGGAGAAATCGCTTTCAACGATAAGGTCGCCCATTCTACTATAATAAGTTACGCCTAGATTTATAATGTATCCTTGTGTACAAAAAAGTCTAATCTTTCTATCTTTAATTGTAATACTAGGTACAGATTGAGAGAGATTACAAAACCATTACCCAAAAATATTTTTACCAAAACTTAATTAATATTTGACGAAGCCGAGTGGTTTTTTGAGTGTCACAGAAGGTGTCCGGGCGCAGCTGGAACGCTAATCTGCGTCGCACTTGTTAAATATTAACGCAGTCTAATTACCCCCTTGCATCCCCACCCCTGCCCTCTAATGGCTTTTAAAACTGATTCCCGCCCTCTGAGGATGCGTATTTGATGACAACTCGCGTTTTACAACGACGGGCTGCGGCATGTTCTTTTCTTTGAGAGATTGAGGGACTTTTGTTATTTTGCTATTAGCTTCTGCAGAATTATTCAAATAGACTTCTATCGTCATCTTCTATTTAGCGTGATTTGTGAGTTTGATCATTGATCATCATGACAAACTTTAAGAGTAGTTAGCCTCTTTGTGAAGGGCTCGTTCGGGGAAGTACTACCACTACGCTTTTTTCTGCCGCCAAGCAGCGTTGCTGTGTTTCGGTTTGAAGAGTGTGGTTGCCTGTGTAATTACTGTCACATGAGGCTTAACATCTGTATGCCTCAAGTTGATGGACGCAGGGCAGTGTATCGTAGGGCACGTTCCTATCGTGCGTGACTTACGAGGCAATGCTTTTTTATAGGTAATGGTTACCACTTAACATCAGGTGGGCCATCTGCTTCTTCCGCTATCTATCAGCTAGTTGTCTAAAAAAATCTCTTTTTCATATTATTTTTAATTATTTAAGAAACCTGAATGATGATAAATCTAAGCGCAGGGTCAATAAGAAAACGTTCGGTCAAGAATAAAAAAAAACACGAACTTCAAGTCCATTCTACCAATTCTTGTACTCGCTTATTCAATTAATCAATCAATTTGTCTGAAGACGAAACATCCAATGTAACTTTTGTGAAAACATTCGCCAACGTAAACGGTAGTTCCCGTGCGAATCAGTTAACAAAGCTTGTAATTAATGATGTCACGACAGTCGTTTATTTGTCCAACTGGCCATCCGGAATCTCTGCAAACAGGTCATTCTTACCTCAAATGGTACCTTTAACGGCATCGCAGCACCGCTAATGGTTTTACCTACAATTGCTGTGCGCCATTACGTTGTATCATTAGCCTTTTATTTTCTGTTTTCCTAAGGTCTCAGAGACCCGCGCGGGAGTTTTAGGGTTGATATCATTAATCTTCGGAGACATATCGGACGGTCTTGACAAAAGTTTTTGATTAACGGTAAGCAAATATGGGAACTTTTGGAGGTGGAATCACGAAAGGATCTTCACAGTTTACGGTGAATCCTCGCATGGAGTATTGCTTCTTACTGTAACCAGAGATAAGGGTGAGATTTGATTGCTGGATACACTGTTTGTTTTCTATAGTTGGGATGACGTATGAATTGTAAAATCGATGGTATTAGAAAATTATTATGTAGCTTTCAATATCTCTGGCTTTTCTGTCTTTCTGGTTTGAGTCATAAAAAACGAACGAAAAGTGGAGGTGAAGATGGCGACGTACGAATTGACATTTCTATAAATCTATGGGAAGATCTCAGTTTGCAGGGGTCTTCTTCAAGCTTCTGCCGATGATTACAAAACATTAGTCACACTTATCAGAACAGAAATATTTATTTCATCAGCAAGTAGTATAAAAAAAAAAGAATTTTTTCATAGACCGATTGCTTTCCGCGGCTTTGTTCAGATAACTTTTAGACTAGTTTATTCTGAGACAATTTGCTTTTTGGACTACCTGTACCAATATTCAACCACGTTCCAAAGGTACCCAAACCAAAATGTTGATTTAGCTCTAAACATTTTTTAAGGGGCCTTACAAAAGGGCGACAAAAAGCACTGTTATGTAACAAGTGACAGTCGCTTGTTTTATCGGCGCAGCTAACGTCACCGACATCTGTCAACCCGTGACATGTCTTATCTTAGCTGAAAAAACCCCAGAGGGTGCTAGAGTTGCCCAATAATCCGGCTTTTTGCCTCAAAGCTCGTGCAAGAAATTATAATTATACACACAACACACACATTTTCAAACTTTACCTTTCTTGAAATACTTATTAGGCATCAGTGCTATGTAAATTATAAATTATTGAAATAATTTTCAAAAATATTTTAATTGAAAACTAACTTAGTAGGTACTTATATATGTATTAATTATGGTAAAATAGACACACAATGACAAAAAACAAGTGTGAAATTGGACTGTGGATGATACCCCCTCAGACAAAATAAAAAAGTACTTTTTTATTTTGTCTGAGGATAACCCTAATACCATAAAATGGTGTTTAAATTTAAATAATGCTTAAAATTATCTCTACCTCTGTTTGCCATTACGCATTGGTAAGAGATGGCAATAGTTTAAGCAAAGTTTATCGTTTGACAGATTTTTTGTAGTCAGGCCGTAAATGTTAAAATGTTCTTTTTCTTTTATTTTTTATTATTTATTTATAAGTTTGTAGCTTGTTCTTCTAGACTTGATCACGTGGAACCGATGCCTAGTTCAGTAGAGTTCATCTATTTCGAAGTGCTTTCGTTGAATACAATACAATACAAAATCATTTTTTCATGCCACACATACACAGTTTATAAAAACCATTCAAAATTAGACCTCAGACGACAAAGCTTAGACTCCAGCAATAACACCGACCTTTTTTATCAGACTTTTTTTTTTCTCTTCTCTACCCTGGGGTAAAAACCATACGACTTTGGACTTAAGATAAAGTTCACTATAGTCGCGTTAAATTCTCGCTCCAGGCTCGGTCTTAAGTTATCGGAACGAGACAGCAATAGCAATATGCTCTCTCTCTCTCGCACTTAGGAGAACGGACAATCCTTTTGTTTAAGCGTGTGTTAAGATGATTTATGACCGCGTTTGCAGCGGGTGTTTAACGCGACTATAGGTTGAGCACTGATCGAGCCTGCAGCGAGAGTTTAACGCGACGATAGCAATAAAACCTAACCGACCTTTTTAATCCGACTTTTTTTATTTTTTTTCCTTTTCTACCCTGGGGTAAGCCCCTGGGTGACTTTCCACCCCCGGCAACCCAAGACAATGTTCGAATCAAATGTATTTATGACTATGTAAATTGGTCCAATTCGACTTGGAATTCGAAATTTGCTAAAAGGTTGGGAAAATTTACTTTTTCCTGCGACAGATGTTTCCGAGTGGGGCGCTCTGATTGTCGGCAGTATTGTTTTACAGAGGAGATTGACAACTATGTTGATTACTTCTGTTGGTAGTGTACTCACGGATATATACCCATCAGGCTATACACTGCTCGATTTTATGTCCTTACTAGCTTGTGCCCGAGACTTCGTCTGCACAGGATTAGTATTTCGAGTAGCTTTTATTAGCATGGCGTAGTATATATGTGTAACTCTAGCGGTTTTGGCAGCGCACGCCAGAATAGCTCGCAGATGGTAGATTTTTTCGTCATATTTTGGACAATTCACACAATATATTAATAAATTGTAGCCTATGTGTTATTCTGATGTATAAGCTATATTATTGTAAAGTTTCATTAAAATCCATTCAGTAGTTTTTACGTGAAAGAGTAACAAACATCCATCCATCCATCCATACTTACAAACTTTCGCGTTTATAATATTAGTAGGATAGTAAGCGTCATTTTTCTTTAAACTTTGTGTAGCTTGTTTTGTATCCGTGTGTAAGTCAAAGTCAAAATGTATTTATTTAGTTGAATCATAAGGATCACTTTGAAACGTCTTAAAAACTAGATGAATCTAGGTGCCAGTTCCACGTGACCAAGTCTAGAACAAACTTATGGCTTGGTTCCTACTGTCCTTTTTTATGATCCTTGTTACAATGTAATAATTATAATATTGTAGCTCGTGTGGTACCCATCGAATTTTGTGAGTGTTCGTGATCGTAGTGATGGTACGTGTGATGGTACAATCGGATACGCATCAGGCTTTACACTGCTAGATTTTATGTCCTTGTAGTAAGCGTCATTTTTCTTTAGCATTGTGTATCTTGATCTTTAGCCGTGTGTAAGTGATCGTAGTGTTGGTACGGAAAGTTTCAGTGCTTACAGCCTTCACAGTTCAGTTCAGTAGTAGTGGCTCTGCCTTCTGTGCTGTAGGCCGTGGGTTCGATCCCCGCCGACAACAAAAATTTGTGTGATAAACATAGATGTTTGTACTCTGTCTGGGTGTTATATTATATCTGTTCGATGTATCCGTAGATTCGCGTGTACACACGTTTCCGTGAAATATTCGAAGAAGGAAGGAAGGAAGAAGGATAGATATCGTAGATGCATAATCAAAAAAGTTTGATGTGTAAGAATATGTTGTGAATTTAATACATGTAAATATTCATGTTAACTTTATATTTTCACAAAATGTAACTTTTTCGATAATTATCAAAACATTTAAAAGTTAACGAAAAACTTCAAGATTGAAGTTTTATTTTTATATTTAATTGAATTAATAGAAATTTTCACTTACCTAAGTTCATACAAGTATGAAACCACCTGTTTTTTTTAGAAACAGTTTTTTTTGATCTGCCAAGATGGACATAGCCCACCTGGTGTCGAACAGTTACATCTGCCAACACCTATATTTTGTAAAAGAATCAGGAAAAACAATAAACAAGTGCGTGCGATAAAAAACCTAATCCACCCTCCTATCAGAGTGGAAGCGACAATATATCGGAAGTGGCCCTCACATTGTTTTAGTGCGACGCGCGACCCTAATGAAATTGACGACCGCAGGACGCAATGGGGAAAGGTTTTTGAAGAATATATCCGAAGATATAATCTATCTTATCTATAAATATAAAAATGAAACTTTATGTGAAAGTTTAGTTAAATGTTCTTTATATTATGTTAAAGATCTATCGAGATGTATTTCGGAAAGGGATTGGATTTAACTTTTCGCCGTTAAAGTCGACTTTAAATCCGATGTTAAAGTCGTTAAAGTACGTAGTTTGCATGGCTGTTGTTGAGATGAAAACATGTTACTTCGGTTTTACTTAGGCTCTAGGTTATTAGTCGCAAGGACTTGAAGTATTTAGATAGAACCTCGAGATCTGCAGTAAGGATGTTTTCGCTGGTTTTCATGTCTGTACTCTGAGCGACTAGTGCGATGTCATCTGCGTATATGAATTTAGTACCTGTAGCAGCAGGGAGATCGTGTATGTCGATATTAAAAAGCTGCGGAGCCATCACAGATCCCTGAGGTAATACGTTATCCGGTAATACCTTAAACATTCAAAAGTTTACAATAAAGATTATTCTAATTCTGATTCTGAAGTATACTTTAATTGTTAAAAATATGTTGAAAATTAACTAACTTAACATTTAATAGTCCAAATTAGCGGCTATTTATTTTAATGTCAAGCTACGCACGTTCTAAATTAATCGTTTTATTTCGTAAATGAGTAATTAAGACGTGTTTATTATTTAAGACAGTGTTGCTACCTAAAATCTAAGCGTATTAAGTACAAATATTCATGTAAGAAACATAATCTTATACATATAACCTGTATTTTTCAGCCGCCAAGCAGCGTTGCTGTGTTTCGGGTTGAAAAGTGTGGTTCGGTGAAATTACTGCACATGAGGCTTAACATCTGTATGCCTCAAGTTGCAGACGCAGTGCATCGTAGGGCACGTACGTGCATGACTTACGAAGCAGTGCTTTGTTACAAGTGGTACCACTTATTGTTAGGTGGGCCATCCGCTTGTAGTAAAATATGATTTCTAGGCTATCTTTTCATTTATCTTTGGATTCGTATCGCATGTGTATCAGTTACGTCGATGAATTGGCGCGGACGTGAAAAAACAAAAGTCTCAGGCGTCCTTATCCTCACTTTAAGGGAATTGTGGACGTCGCGACGTCACCCACTTATCGGCAATAACTTTAGACGAAGGGACGTTAAGAGGATAGTGGGCAGCAGCTTTGTTTTACTCTATAGGTTCTATTTTCTCGCTGGTTTACTTGTTAATCACTACATAGTATAAAACAAAGTCGCTTTCTCTGTCCCTATATCCCTATGTATGCTTAAATCTTTAAAACTACGCAACGGATTTTTATGCGGTTTTTTTTTATAGAAATAGTGATTCAAGAGGAAGGTTTATATGCATAATACAAGCATAATCTCTTAGGGATAACCCACAATAACCGTGCGAAGCCGGGGCGGGTCGCTAGTAAACTATAAAATAGGAAACGTGGAATTGGATGGTCTGGAATTTATAATTGTTTTAAGAATAAAACATTTTTCTTATATTTACTTGTTATACCTAATTTATTTTGTCTAACCGTTAAGGTATAGGTACAATACCTGCTTAGCTGAAAAATCACATGTTTCTGCATGATGCGTTTCTTCACGTGTTCTCTGAAAAGGTATCATTTATTAATGTTCGATTGACCAACATTACTGCCTATTTAAAACGCCCTATTTTTGCATTTCGATCGGGAAATTCCGGCCATAGAAGTAATATGTCAATTATTGTAAGAGGTTTACTAAATTTACTCATTTGCTTACATTTACAATTTATCTATAATTTACTGAAATATGAAGCCTAAATTTTTAACTAAGTTTATCTAACTAAAGTGTAACTGAATTTACTAATTTTTATACAAACAAAATTTTAACTATAATATATATGTATTAATGTATACTTAAAGAGTTTGGCGATAAGTTTTTTCACTTGGCATATTAAGGATTGAATTTTATTTTCTTAATCTTGTGAAGTGATATACCAAAGAACGTTGTTGGTGATTTCTGCAGCGGACTTTTACCGGCTGATGATGTTGATAATTTAACTACCTACATTTTCAACTTTCGAATTTATTAGGTGACAACATCCTGAATCGGACGGCAGAAAAATACATGACCACGATGTCTCAACAATGTAGCTATTTTATAAAATAGTCCCATTCAACATGAAATCTTCCATTAACGTTTGTTTACAGCCAACAGTATCAATCTAAGTCTTCTATACTGTCGATCTGTACACTGACCTGTCACTCCATACACTAAAGGAACCTTGATATCATCCCTGAACATCGCTCTCTTCATCAAACACTAACGGTTTTGTATTAACAAGTTACATAAGCTTGAAGGATAACGCGCAATGAGTGAGGAACCTTTGGTATTATCCCCGAACATCGCTTACTTCATCAACCATCGAAGGCTTTGTAGCGGAAAGCTATACAAGCTTGGAGGAAAACACGCAATGGGTGTTGGTTAATGCGTTGTTGTGGTGAGAATGCTGTGATGTGAGGTTGTCAATCACAATCAGGCGCGACCACCCGCGCGATTAGGCGTAAGTTAAGAAACTGAGAAAGGATGGAGTAGGTTAAAAAAATTGTCTTTTTATTTTAAACATTCGTGTGATGAACATAGATCATTTGCTTTGTATCAGGTTATCGTAATGTACCTAATACGAGTAAAACCGGGCAGCATTCTAGTTATATTTATCATGGTACAATTGGGACAAATCGGTGCCAATTGTACCATCAATGGTACTGCCTTATGGTACAAGTGCGCACGGATTTTTAAGCCCCATAATATAATTGCATAATTGCATTGCTTAGTTTGGGCTGTCTTGATTTCTCCCGTATTTATTTATTTCATTATGAGCCGATGCCAGTTGTCTCATACGGTGACAGATAATTTAAGTGCCTCATAATAATTGCACTCATTAGGCATTAGGCATTTCTGCCGCCAATCAGCATTGTTGTGTTCCGATCTGAAGGGTGTGGTTGCCAGTGAAATTACAGGCACATGGGGCTTGACATCTATTTGCCTCAAGTTGGACACAGGGCAATGCATCGTAACGCCCGTTCTTATACTGCGTTTACATTTAGACATTCGCGCTGCCATTCGCGTGGACGGAAATTTGCCGTCCATATGTCTGCGGCAGCGTCGCCGTGTGTGTTCACGCAACACGGTCAACGCGAGCGGCAACGCGAGTGGACATGGAAGTGGCCTGTTTACATTCTGGCATTGCCCAAGTCCCTTCCCATTTTTCTGCACATTTCCTGCGCTGTTGATGGTTACCACTTAGCATCTTAAGGGCCATGCTTGTACCATCAACAAATAGTTTGTTTTTGTAGTAAAATTATAGAGGTCAGCTCTATAGTTGCCCCTGTTCCATACTGCATCTCCGTACACGCATAGCGCTAGCGCCGTTTACCGGAGATCTGTCCGTCTGTCTGCCTTATCTGCATCCATCTCTCACCCATCTCCACGCACCTCACAATGCGAGGAAACTATATTTTCACTTCGCTCATTACAATGCTTTGCGTCTCTCTTCGTAGGTTCAAGGAGAAGCGATTAATTTAACGGTTTTTAGGGTTCCGTACCCAAAGGGTAAAACGGGACCCTATTACTAATACTCCGCTGTCCGTCCGTCTGTCTGTTTGTCTGTCTGTCTCTGTTGCTGAGTTGCTGAAGGAACAAGCATAATATGATGGCCCAACTTGTGTTAAGTTTTAACCATCATCTACAACAAAGAATTGCTTCGGAAGTCACGCACGATAGGAACGTATCTTACAATGCACTATGTCCATCAACTTGAGGAATACAGATGTTAAGCTTCATGTGCCTGTAATTTCACCGGTAACCACGCTTTTGAAACCGAATCAGCAACGCTGCTTGGCGGAAGAGATAAGCATGGTGGTAATACTTCCCCAGACGAGCCCTTCACAAAGAGCTTTACTATTCTTCTTATGACTAGAAAAGTGTGAAAAACGCTCTTCATTAGAGAAAAGATAATGAAGAAACCCACTCTTAGTGTAGGTGACCATGAGAAATTATCGTAAGTCATCGTCTAAAAATGTTTAACTGCAGGATAGCGATGTGGCATGCGATGTTTCTAGCAGTACCTACTTAAAGTTTCCTACACTCTCGTACAAAAGTGCTATCTACAGTTTCAGGGGCGTGCAACATTTCGCTCAGCTCAAATCAATCGACGCGATGAAGCGAAGGAGTTTGCGCGTCTCGCTCACCTATAAACGACGACCCCGCGGGGTCGGGTCACGACCTGTGACCCCATTGGGCGACCTTTGCCACGCCCACCGCCTATACCTAACTGAAACTTTGCTGAAAAGGAAGGAACGAGGAAGTACCTAAGTGGTATTTTTAATAGGTTGATAACTTATCTAATTAGCTGTACATTGCAATGTTGTGGATTGATAAAACTGTACATAACAATATATTAAACTGTAGGTTAAATATATATTGTTATTTCGGTCTATGTTAGACTTGTCTTGCTACTCAAAGCATAACTCTGTAATTTCATTTAAGTAAGACCTAAGAAGAGGTAACACGATGGTATTGGTGCCTACGTACTCAACATCTTCGTATGTGACAGATTTACATTGATGAGTGGATTAAGGGAAGGGAGGCTTTTGCTGTGGAAGACATTAGAAATAAGAAAAACAAAAAAATAATAAAAAAACGTAATAAAAAAATACAAAAGTAAGACATTCTAGTAAAGTAAAAAAAAATATCAAAACTGATTTCTTACTTTACCTGTAAACCTGCACTAACATAAAAATCCACTAAGATTTTGAAGATGCATAACTTGAGGCATACAGATATTAAGCCTTATGTGCATTAAACCGGCAACCACACTCTTCAAACCGAAACACAGCAACGCTGCTTGGCGGGAGTAAAAGGCGTGGTGGTAGTACTTCCGTGGACGAGCCCTTCACAAAGAGCTCTACTACTCTTAAAAGATTATAAATGAATTTAGAGAGTTGGCGAATTTAGTGGCTTCGAAGCTTTGCTCGCGCATTATATCATCTAAAAAAAGCTAGGCATAATAATCTTTTATAGGTATTTTCTATCAAATCAATTAAGTAATGGAAATTCCAAGCTGATGAATTAGTCTAGTCATCAAACGTTCCCTGATCCATCTTACGTCTCATTCATCGCATTAGCTTACTGTTACCATAAATATTGTTTTATTGGAACTACGCATGATGAACTTCAGCTGTCAGTAACTGGGTCGGAAAAATATAAGTAATAAAAGTCAAATTAAATCACAGCCGTTAAACCGCTGCGCTGACAGCAATTACCGGTGGTCACCACCACGAACCGCAGTCGTGGCTGCCACAAAAGGAGCACTACGCGTGACCGACGGTTGGCGACTCCTGACCTCTAACTGCACTGATTGTACACCTGTCCACGTCACGTGTTCAAAAGTAAAAGTGAAATGTCGTATGACGTCATAGTCATTAAAACGCTGGGCGTACATTATAACCGATGGACGGACGAAGTATTGCTATCTATTTTTTGGTAGAGAAAGCTTAAAGCTGTGGTTTTTCGTTAGTCAAAGTCAAAGTCAAAAGGTATTTATTCAATAAAATCACAAGGATCACTTTAAAACGTCTTAAAGCTAGGTGACTCCAGGTGCCAGTTCCACGCGACCAAAGCGTAGAAGAACAGGCAACAAACTTACGGCTTGGTTGCTACCGCTCTTTTGTATGATCCTTGTTCTTTGTTTCTTTTTCTTAGCTGATAATAGACTAATAGGTCATGTTGGTCTCTTCATCGATTGTGACCCCTCCATCCACCTTCCATGGAAGAGACTAGAGAACGCACCAGGGGATGGGCATCAGCAGCATTTCCTAAGTAATAAACTTAGAGCTGATTTCACCATGCTCTGATAGATTAACAAAGGATTAAATGGCCGTTGAATATGTCAAAATGTACGCATTTGACATCTAAGGTTAGATTTAACGGCCTGTTAATCTTTGATTAGTAACTAACGGAGCATGGTGAAAAAAGCTCTTACTGCGACAACACTGTACTGTCAAAAAAGATTAATATAACTTTTTTTTCGTATTTCTCAGTCTTCGTCGTAAAGAATTTGGTAATTCTACGCAGTAGTATTCTGATTACAAAAAAAATTGACACGGGCTAATTATAATATTCGGATGTTCGTTTGGCTACTATAAATATTCAATATTTACGATACTTGTAATTGTATCTCAGGAGGAAGGCACGTGTGGTCACGCACATACCCTTGCGTGTGAGTGGACGATCGCGCGCTAGATTCCCGGAGGCACTAAATATATTCTGATTAAATCGACACACAAGTTTGAACTAGGAAATATGATCGCGCGCGGGATTCCGGGACTCACAACACTAAAGAGGTTATGAAAATGAAAATAAGTTTATTTCTGCACAAAAATATGATTATAAATTTACAGTGAGGCCCTCTTGTGTATGAAAAGCTTATGTTAGAGGACCTTGCTCTTTCATACCCATACATAATAAAGATTACCGTACGTAGACGTATCTACCTCTGACTACCCCACTTAGGCATCCTAAGGGTCGGTTTCACCATGCTCTGTTAGATTAACAAAGGATTAAAGGGCCGTTAAATAATCAAAATGTACGCGTTTGACAGCTAAGGTTAGATTTAACGGCCTGTTAATCCTTGATTAGTAACTAACAGAGCATGGTGAAACTGGGCCTTAGTTAGTTAGAATCTTAACTTAGAACTAGGTACGAGTAGTAGAGCTCTTTGTGAAGGGCTCGTCCGGGGAAGTACTACCACCACGCCATTTTCTGCCGCCAAGCAGCGTTGCTGTATTTCGGTTTGAAGAGTGTGGTTGCCGGTGTAATTACAGGCACATGAGGCTTAACATCTGTATGCCTCAAGTTGATGGACGCACGGCATTGCAGCCGTCAGCCGTCTTAGCGCAGTTGAAACTTATTGACTTTGATGGGATGTTCGTAAACAATGACGCGGACAAAGTAGCCGATCTATTTGTCTCGAGTATTTCACACATAATTAAATCTTGCACCAAACAAATCTTTATTCCCAAAAGGGATAGAACGATAAAGCCATGGATAACGCCAGGCATATTAAGATGCATCAGAAACAAGGATAAACTTCACACCCAATACAAACAAAACCCTAGAAATCTTACATTTCAAACTACATACCTAAGATACCATAAAAAGTGTTCACAAATCATACTTACAGCTAAAAATAATCACGATAAATTTTACATTGAAAATAGCCTGCACTCTCCCAAAACCACTTGGAAAGCGATAAAAGATATCTCATACTCCCCCAAGAATAATTCCATTCCCAACGAACTTCTTCAAATAAAAAAAACCCCCCAAGAATCCGTGGACTTTGTTAACAAATTCTTCGCCTCCGTAGGGTGTGAACTGGCAAACAAAATAATTGACTCATCTACCCAACTTACACCATCGACTATTACACAAACTAATTTTACTACTGATTCCACTCCAAACTCACTCGTCTTACTGCCCACCGACAAATCAGAGATAGAAACTTTAATCATGAGCCTTAAATCTGATTCTGCTACTGGCTGGGACGGAATACCCCCAAGGTTTCTCAAAGATGCACGGCATATAATATGTTCTCCTTTATCAAAACTTTTAAACTTATGCATTGAAAAAGGTACTTTCCCACTTGCTTTTAAAAAATCAATAATTCTCCCTATACATAAAAATGGTGATAAGCAAACAGTAAATAACTACAGGCCTATCTCGATCTTACCAGCCTTATCTAAGATCTTTGAAAAATTGCTTAACTCAAGACTCATGTCATTTTTAAATAAATACAACCTATTAGCAAACGAACAATATGGCTTTAGGGCCGCTAGGTCAACCGAAGACGCAGTTTTGAATCTTTGTCATACGGTGTCGGAGGCTTTGGACAGGAAGAGTAAATGTATTGGTGTCTTTCTCGACTTGGCTAAGGCCTTTGACACAGTATCTATACCCAAACTTATTGAAAAGCTAGACCGAATAGGAATAAGAGGAAATTGCCTTCAGCTATTCTCTGACTTTTTACTACGTAGAACTCAAATGGTTAAAATCAATGATTATAAAAGTACTGAAGCCGAAATCACATATGGCGTTCCGCAGGGAAGCATTCTGGGGCCGAGTCTCTTTCTAATTTATATCAACGACTTATGTAGTATGGTCTTACCCAATGCAAATATATTTGCATACGCTGATGACACGGCAATCGTATTTCGGGAGGAGACTTGGCAGTCGGTCTTCTACTCTGCGGAATGTGGCCTTACTAGGATTAAGCATTGGCTAAATTCGAATTTACTAACATTAAACATCGACAAAACTCAATATATCACATTCACTATCAGATCCAACAATGCTCCCTCAAAAGACTTTCAGCTTAAAGCTCATTCATGCAATAAAATTCCTCCTATCACATGCAACTGCCCGCTTCTATCGAAAACTACATCACTCAAATATCTCGGAGTAATTCTGGATGAACATCTCACTTGGGTGCCGCACATTACGCTTCTATCATCACGAATCCGAAAACTAACCTGGATCTTCAAAAAACTAAGGCACGTCTTGGACGCTAACCTGCTTTCCTCTGTTTACATAGCAATATGTCAATCAGTCCAAACGTATTGTATAACTGCATGGGGTGGCACTTATAAAACCCATATCATCCCTTTAGAAAGAGCCCAGAGATCTGTGATCAAAACAATGACCTTTAAGAAGTATCGCCACCCGACCAGAGACCTATATCACACCTCCAAATTATTAACTATCCGTCAACTGTACATTCTTCGCGCTGTCCTAAGAATACATACTAAAATCCATATCCACCCTACTCACATACGTAAAAAAAGAAGGACCTACATCACAAACATTGCCCGCAAGACCACCTTCATGCAGCACCAGTTTGACTTTCTTTCGAACCACCTTTACAACAAATTAAATAGAATTCTAAACTTTTCCACACTACATTTTACCAGCTGCAAGCAGATCATAAGAAACTGGCTTCAAAGATTGACATATAATGACACCGAGGAGTTACTTGAGATACAGAAATAACTTTTTATACACTAAAAATATATATATCTGTAGCAAGCGTCCATGTCAATTTTTGAGCAATTCTTTTTGATCATCAAACTAGCATACTAAGCTCACAAATAAAATACTACGTAGTAATACCTTATGACTCAAACCTAACCTAATTACCTTTTTACCTAAATATCTTTCCTCTCTCTAAGTAAAATATGCCTTCTGTATCCCTATACTAAATACCTACACTTCTTAGACTATTTTAATAACACATACCTTCTACCTGGATATTCTAAACTTCTGATCGTACTTTTAACCTCTGACCTGACCTGAAGTGTACCTACTCACTTAAATACTCACACTATATCACTCAAATATATTTTTAAAAACTATACTCGATTGAACACTCAAGGCTTTAACACTCACTCTTAATGTCTAAATAAACACGCAAACTCGCATACACACCCACTAGTTTTAGGCTTCCCTCTGTGATAACCAGACTCTCAAGAGACTGGGGGAATCATGGAAGCCTAATCATTACACACGCACACTTTGCCTACAGTACCTCATTCTTTATCATACACAACATCCACTCACACACGCACACTCAATAAATTCAAACAATAGGTATAAACTTACCGACCTTTCTAAAATAACAATTTTCATCACTTGTCAATAACAATCAGTCCGAAGGAATGGCGCTAAGAACCGGGACACAGTTAATTTAGTCCGGCTCTTGTCGCTCCTTATATAAATTTGCGCAGGTATCGACACTTCCTACCTCACAATTTGTAACCTAACTGTAAGCATTCTTCTTAATTTCTAGCCCTCATTTGAAACTGTTTAACATAGTTTAATATAGTTAGTTACTTTTATATAGACTCAATAGTGCTAGAATAAGGTTAAGTGAAATGTCTGATTACCTACTCCTTATTTTTTGTCAATAAACATTTTTTGATTTTTGATTTTTTTTGATTGCATCGTAGGGCACGTTCCTATCGTGCGTGACTAACGAGGTAATGCTTTGTTATAGGTGATGTTTACCACATAACATCAGGTGGGCCATCTGCTTGTTCCATCAGCTAGTTGTATAAAAAAAACTACCCCACTTAGGCATCCTTAGTAAGTTAGAATCTTAAGAGATCTAAGGGATATCCACCGTGACTAGGAATGCCGTGAAGCAGTTTTTTATGTTTATATTATTTTATCGTTTGTGTACACCCCCATGCATAGTGCGTGACATACAAGTAGCGCATTCCGGTACTGACGTGACAGCCCTATGCAGGTGTTAATAAATATTGAGTTTTAAATGGCAGTTCATTCTTCCGTGATTTGTTTGTGTGGGAATTTCGTAGGTTTTTTATTTGAGTAATTATATTATTAAAACCAGGTGGATGTGTGTACTGAGTAACGGCACCTGGACGTTACGGATATTGACAATAGTAAGTACATTGTAAATAAAATATTGAATGAATGAATGATTGAAAAATAACTTTATTGTACACCAATCTAAACAAAAAACACTTATTTATTTATTTACTTACTTAAAAAATATAAAATAAAGTATTGGTGGAGATTTTACGCACTATCCAGCCCCAAATTAAGTAAAGCTATGAAATAGTTTTTTTTTGGTAAGAAAACTTGTTCGGGATGAAATTGTATTATTTTTGTTGAACCTATGTAATTATATTTTCCGAAACTTGGTGGTTTGTGATTTAACATAACTAAATTCAGTAATTTTAATAAATGAGATTAACGGCTCTCATAAATGCAATGATAATATAGGATGTAAAAGAGGGGGTAGTCAGAGCGCAGACCGTTCGAATGCACTAGCATTGAAGATAAATATCCGTTGGTGCACGACCAGATTCGAATCCACGACCTTAAGATCAGAAGGCGGGGTAACTCCCACTAGACCTGGTGCTGCCTGGAATGATACAAAGCCTTTTTTTTCTCAACACCCTATAATTGGTACGTGAGAAGTGCTGATAACAAGATACTAAGCACCTCCCTAATTGCCGTCAACGAGTCTCCGGTCCCAGTTTCCCACGCGTGGGAGTAAGCCAAAATCAAAGATCGCGTGTGCACCTGTTGTAATCCGTACGTACCTACTGTTGCGTACGCTGTGACTGGCCGGCACGCGATCGAATTCTCACACAGTGGTGTATATTCACACGATTTTCATTTGGTATATATCATTTCTATATCGGTACGTCTACTTTGTGATCCCCAAGTATGAGTTTTGCTTGGCATATTTTGTTTTTCGTTTTACGTTTTTGTTCCGTGTTCATTGCGGGTTTTGTAAAGTTCCATATCGGTATCCCTATCGCGTCTTCATACAAAACCCGCAATGAACACGGAACAAAAACGAATCGTTTTTGCTCCGTGCTCATTGCGGGTTTTGTAAAGTTCCGTATCGGTATCCCTATCGCGTCTTCATACAAAACCCGCAATGAACACTGAACAAAAACGTAAAACGAAATATGGTGAGCAAAACTCATACTTGGGGTACTGACTATGCTTAGTTTTTTTTTGTAATTTTTATAAAAAAAAATACTCGTGGCTTACTATCTTAACATTATTTTTTTATTTATGGCCTATAAACCTTTTTATAATACTTACGGCCCCGGTTTGTGAAAGTTCGATCAAAATAAATCGCATGCTTTCTCTATCTTATTCGATTTAGTAGCTGAAATGGCGAGTGACTTGACATCCGATTAGTTTTGATCGAGCTTTCAGAAACCGGTCGTAGTCGTTTTGAGGCGCACATAAAATCCACACTGTTTTGAAAGAACTGGTGACACGACAAGCAGAAGAAGTCAGAAAACACACGACCCACCTGCCACTAAAGTGATCCTTGTGATGTTATTGAATAAATACCTTTTGACTTTGACTTTAGCCTGATCGAAAACAGTTACCGTAGCTGGATGGCGAACCAATGGCACGCGACATGGCACGCGACACAATATTTTAGACACGCCACGGATCAAAACAGTTTGCATTTTTCAGTTCAAACTACACTGTATCTGCTACTTCAACCGTCCACCCGATTCTCCAGAAACTACTCGGCTAAATCGCCCTCCGGGTCGCTGCGGCTCGTGCCCAGTACCTCTGTTGGAATTTCCGTTGAAATTAATTAAAAAATAATTAATTAAAAATAATTAACTAAAAAATAATTAATTAAAAAATAATTAATTAATAATTATCAATATTATTATATTTTGGTTGAAATTTTTTTAAGGCACTACGGCTTCATATTTTTTTTTTTAAATGGCACAACAAAAGGTTCGCCACCCCTGCCGTAGCATATGGACGCTGGCAACACCATACTACTAATTATAATTGCTAGTTTATATTATATGTTCTTACTCCACACTGAGGGAAGCTGCCTTTTACTTAAGGCCGTGGGTTCGATCCCCATCGAGAACAAACATTTGTGTGATGAACATAGATGTTTGTTCTCTGTCTTGAATGCTACAGCTGCTATCGGGTTTCCATAGCTTTGCTTAGTTTTAGGCTAGATAGTGCTGTGTGGAAGGTCCACCAATATTTGTGTATTATACTTCTTCTTCGTCTTGTCATGCCACTAGTTTCATACAAAACTGTTAAGATAAGTGGCTAAGATTTTCTCTAAAAGGCTCCTTTCAAGCACTTGACGAGATGTTTTTGTACTGTCATTATAAAATAATTATTATACTAATTTTTAAGGAGTAAAACAAAGACTCAAAATCCAGATTGACATTTTTAATTTGTATTTTTATACATTTTCATACAGTCTCATACACACGACACTATACACATACAACCGCTGTACACATTATTGCGAATAAATACATTACATAATGCCTTACACACATTTTGGCAGGAAATATTATGTAAAGAAAAAATAATTCAAAAATGCAATTCCATTTTTGGTTTCTCTGCGATTTTGGTTTTTATAGCTATGAAAATGCCAATATTTTTTTTTAATTCGTAATTAGTTGGTTAAAATATTGCTTATTTTGAATATAAATTTCGAGACTTTTATACAAAAACAAATGTAGCAAGAACATTTTTAATAAATGCTTTATATGGAATATTCTGTCAATAGGTTTATGTATATTTTATAAAAAAACTTATAATAATTTGAGAAAACAGCACCAGTGAGAAAGTAGGATATCATTTAAAATTATAAAATAATATATTTTTCTTCTTTATATTGTTAAATATTCGAGGTTGGCCAGGAAAGTATTATTATATTAAAGACAAATGGATTTTTACCTATGTAGGATATCGAAATAAGTGTGATAGTACACTCTACTCTAATAGTATTTGATCAATTCATTAAATATAGATCTGAATAAATTGTATACAATATTTTTACTTCCTGGCTCAAAAATCCAACCTAAATCAGCTACATTGATAAATTCAAAAACAAAAAACTCTTCGGATTCATATCCTTCTAATATGTCTATTCTACACACCAATTGCACGACCAATGTACATTATTGCGAGTCAATCCAAGATTGCTTTTCAAAAAACATAATTTTCCTTAAGTTACACTAACTTCATGAAACAAAAAATGTCATGAAAACTCTCTTTACACAGTAGAAAACAGCATTTATCCTTCACTAATCATTTACAGTAATAAAAAACATTTTATTTACATTAAATAATAAATCTACGCCTAAGTATTTTTACAGAGGAACAAAAATCTTGAACTATTGGCCGGTTTACACAGAGTCAGTCACTGGCTTGAAGACTCGAGGGAAGTAACAATGTCCAGAGCGATTCATTGCTGTCGCCAGTAACTAGCTCGACGTGAGTTAGCCTTAATAAACACTACTGACCCCACACTTAACCGTTTCTACGAAAGTCTTTCTGCCTACTCTGGCACGGAACACGAGTCTTGGCCGCGGGGATTGAGGATGCTGTCGATTGACAATGTGTTCCTCTTCTGTGGCTCGGTGGAGGTCGTGGCCGCGTCGAAGGGTTCCTGGCCCGTCGTCTTAGGAGTGTAGAACGCCGAATCGAACGTCGGCTCGGCTCTCTCGCCGTCTCTGCTTCGCGTCCCATAGTACTCCTCACTCCTCGAAGACGTCACCGTGTCCTCTGGCTGCGGGATCTCACGGGTAAACCTGAAGGGGTCGAAGCGCTGGCTCGGCAGATACGGCGGGAAGCCGTAAGGCGTGGATCAGGCCGCTGCCAGATGTCGCCACATCGTATGTCACATGGTCGCCATGTACGGCCAGGAGAACGAACTCCCGGAGAGTAGCATATCTCTGATGAGCGTCTCGATAGGCGTTTTTCCAACTAATCTTACGAAAAAGAGTTGTTCGATGACTTGTGAGCTGACGGTTCGTAGTGAGGGTAGTCGGAGGAGGAGCTTCCCGAATCGCGTGGGCTGGTTGGGGTACTGACTCCGACAGTACTCCTCGAGGGCGCATTGGGACTTCTCCTGCAGGCTCTCTATGTGGGGGACATCTGATAGACCGCATGCATCTGTAAGAAAGGAAATGTGGATTAGAATGGTTGCTTCTGACTGTAAAGAGAAATCTTCAAAATAATCTCTCTCTGATTTAAACGGAATAAACCAGCAGACATTTAATTGCATCTCCAAACTGTTATTTATGGGACGGTTGGTTGAGTAAGTTGCTTTGCAACATTTGTCATATTTATCTTGTATTCATAGAAGACAATAAAATATTATGTAGTGTTTATAATAGGTACGAGTAGGTGTCGTAAACGGTGGTTTAGTGTTTGTAAAGTGGTAATTAGCACGTATACGTTAAATTATTAACCCAATAGCACGTTAAGCAAAGGTTACGGTTTCATATCATCACCTCAGGTTGCTATTGTCGGTTTATGAGCACTTTATGGCTATGTCATCATATTTGTTGACACAACATTCATAGATATCTTTTAAGTTTTAATTGTGACAAGTGCCATGACATTTGGCATTATATTATAGTCGATGTAATTTTTGGACTTAATCTTTGGATCTTTGGATTTTTGGAATAAACTTACTAAAATATAAACATAGACGTATTCAAAACTTATTGCAGAATTAAACTACTTAACCTATTTGACGCGTTATACCAGTAAAAAATAAAACTTAGCGTTAATTTGTGCCTGACTACTCTGGTAAACTATTCAGATACTTTAAAAAAAAAATATGTGCACAAGAATTTCTGGGGGAATGTTTATCGTGTACCGGCATATACCCAATTGGGTATATTGGGTATTTACATAAGAAGATAAATAAAGCCACTTTTTCTATGAGGTATATAAGACAATTATGCTTATTTCTAAGTAGGTAACTATTCAGTACACAGCATGTCCAAACTCCACTAGATAACGCAATTAGCATTTATGTTACCGCCTTTGAGTACCAAAGTAGGTTAATTTTTAATTACACGTTCAATATAAATTGACAGTTACAATGTAGAGTTGCGCTCATGGGATTTTGATCCATACCAATCTAGGCAATAAATGCGAAAATTGCATATTAGTTACGTATTTACGGCTAATGAACCAATAGAAATCAAATCTAGAATAGCTTACAGTCGCGTTAACGTATCGTATCGGGTCAATAAGTTCAACTTTTGCAAAAAAAAAAAGTTGAAATAACTGGAATTTTTCGTGCAATTAATTCAACTGGTTGAACTTAATAGTTGAATTTAGTCGAACTGGTTAAAATAACAGACAGGGCTAAGCAGCGTTTAAGAGGCTGACAACTGTCAAACAATTTCTCGCTCATACATTTTCACACTTGAATATGTACGTATTTTTTTTTTATTACTAACAATATTTTCAGAGGGAATAGACATGTAAAAATATCCAAATAAGTTTTCCTACCTAATTAATAATACTGATAAAAAAAAATTGCAGACCGTAGACGAAGGGACTTTTTGTACCCAGAAGTGGATGAATGAGACATTGAGACAAGCCTTGCAGTCTCCAATTACTCTGCGTTCCCGTAATGGCAGTTTGTTTATCATCATTTCCTTGTGCAATAATAAAAAAATATTAATGTTTACCGGCGTCTTGGTAAATGTAGCAAAAGTACCGCTCGGGGGACTAATCGCATTAGACGCCTGCAACCGTTCACGGGTTATTATATTTATTCGTTTTTATTCCTGGGGTCGGAACGACCAAGACGTAAGGATTATGCTTGTGGGAAATTAGGTAGATTAGGTTAAGTGAAAAATAATTAAGTATCGGCGGCGAGTCTCATTAGTATTGATTTTACTATCTTAATATCATGAAATTGTTTGACAGTTGTCATCCTCTTATACGCTGCTTAGCCCTGTCTGTTAGTTTGACCAGTTCCACTAAGTTCAACCAGTTGAGCTAATTGCACGATATACTTTTATATTTTATTAGACATAAGTTGTTCCTATGTCGTCCCAGTATTGTCCACTTTTCTTATAAACAAAATAATCTTCCGAATAGTGACCATTATCGGAAAGTGCAACATAGGGCGGCATCTACCCATTTGGTCGACTAATTAAGACTCTTTTCGTATGGGCAGCTTTGTCCACATTTCTTACAAAGTGACAATGACTCGGAACTAGAGGAAAGCGGAATAGATCGGCATCGGATCCCTTACCCGATTGATCAACGTCATAGTGAAAATAAGCCTAAAAAATTGATTTATTTCAGAATAAATACAAACCATGGAGGAAATATATAAAACTTCGTCTAAGGCTCCGTCTATATAATGAAAACTCATCATAAAATAATGTCATTCGGGAGAGTACTGTCTTCTTAGCAACAGATAATGTTTTTCAGGAGACAGAACCTCATTTCACTGTTTGCTTTACCAACAAACTTTTTTTTTATTTAAAGTTTTAAGATTGCGAAGTTGGCGAATGAAGAGAAATCGAAATCGTTCTTGCAAATGGTGGGAGGCTGTCCAACAGTGGACTTCTTCAAGCTTTTGATGAACAGCTAACCTACATTTACATTCGACAAACGAAGTCCATTAGTTTTAATTCGTCCACACATCTTCGGGTGACGCCATCTTGTAATTGTGGTCACTTGTGTGTAATTGCTCATGCGATGCCACTAAACGACAAGACAGCTGCTTCTAAAGGATAATTGATACGTATTACGTTGTTTTTAAATTACAATATTGAGTCGAGTCATGTTGATGACCTAAGTTTTGGGAGATAGTTTTTTTTTTGTTTTTTTTTTCGGTAGTTTTTTGGACAGATATTTTTTGTTGATGTTTCAATAGATAGATAGATCTGAATCGTGTGTGTTCATGTAGTTGCCGATAAGTTTACCGACACAAGGAGTCGGTGACGATAAAATGAATACGTAAAAATATTCAAATAATTGAAAACACAAATCAAATGACGTTTGAGTATTAGTTGTAATTTTTGGTAATAAGACTTCCAAAAATGACAAATACCTATTCTACGCCTGTTATGTTTTGGAAAACATAAATTAGGCAAAATAATAAGAATATGCGGTTTTTTTGTGTAAGCACATGCCGGCACGTGCTGACATGGTATAAAAAAGTACAAAGCAACCGAAAAATGGCGGAATGTAATCATGTGCCTGTAATTACACCGGCAACCACACTCCATCCAAAGGTTGTCTGGAAGAGATCGCTTTCAGCGATAAGACCGCCCATTGTACTACTTTATTTTATATTTTTAAGTGTTTTATTTTTTGTTCAGTTTGGTGTACAATAAAGTATTTTTCATTTCACACTCTTCAAACCGAAACACAGCAACGCTGCTTGGCGGCAGAAAAAAGCGTGGTGGTAGTACTTCCCCGGACGAGACCTTCACAAAGAGCTCTACTACTCTATTTGGCACATAAGTACCCACATTTTGGACTTAGCTACCTATGTAATAAAATAAACCAAATCTAAATTATAAATTCACAAAACCAAGGGGGAAATCGTTATAGTTTCATGGTAATAAAGTTGATAGTTCTGTAAGTTGGTATAAAAGGATGTGCGTTGAAGAAAGGATGCAGTGAATTTGTTTTGTCAGCTGCAAGATGGTAGTTGATTTGTATTTCCTTGCAAGTAAGTTGTAGTATTATTTATTCTGCGGCAGAAGTAATGAATGAGAGGCATTGTCTTTATGATTTCTGAGAAGTGTTATTTCTTTGGATAGAGATGGTTACTTTTTTAGTCATTTTTTAATCTAAAAAACTCCGGGATACACCTATCATTCAAGATTATGCTAGATTAAGTATTTAATACGTTTTTTTAATTAAATTATTTTGAATAGACGCATGTTTCCTACGAGGTTTTGTGTTTTTCTCTTGTTTATTCTAAGTTATCAAAATGATTGTTTCTCGTTTTGTTTTTTTTTTGAGAGAAGTTGCTCTTCTTTTATTTGTGGCTGTTCAGTGGCCGATAGGGTTAGCCACGAATTTGCCAATGTCAAATTTATGAAGGTCTCGTCTGGTAAAGTAAAGTCAACGTCAAAGTCAAATCAAGTCATTCAATAAAATCACAAGGATCACTTTGAAGTACTGATAAAACTTTCCCAGACCATGATTATTTCTGCCGCCAAGCAGCGTTGCTGTGTTTCGATTTGAAGAATGTGGTTGCCGGTGAAATTACAGGTACATGAGGCTTTACGTTTGTATGCCTCAAGTTGATGGACGCAGGGCGGTGCATGGTAAGGACCTTTCCTATTGTGCGTGACTTTCGAGAAGGGTTTGTTTTATATAGGTAATGGTTACCACTTAATCAGGTGGTCCACCTTCTTCTTCTATTAGCAAGTGGTATAAAAAACTACCAGTATTTATATTTATTTATGTATCCACTGAAAATACTTCTAAAACACTTGTAAAGTGTGTAAGACATAATCAATGATACGTTAACCCCAAGACGATCAAATCGAAAGGTGTACGACAATGGTCTCGACGACCAAAGATCAGCTTTAGACGGCCAAATAGCAATTAACCCTTCGCTGGCCGGACATCGTAACAATGTAATATTGTTTAATTGAAACGACCCCGATGACCACAGCTAATGTTAAAACAGCTGATACGCTTCTGAGATTTGCCAGCAAAACCTTTACGGAGAACTGAAACAATTAACTGGCGATAAATCAAACATTTTCTTTAGACGCTTTTCTCAATCTGCACATTTTTGAAAAGCGTCTAAGTTCTTAGTATCGGTGCTAAGAAATATGCTTTTCAAAAATGTGCAGATTGAGAAAAGCGCTATCTCTGCTGCCTCTCTTGGTGCGACTCCTTAGTCGCTTTTTACGACATTCAAAGAAGGCGATTCATTTGTAACTGCTTTATTGAAATTCAATCATAACTGTACATAAGATTCAATTTCTGTTTGCGGACCTATTTTTACATTCATTTCAATTTTAATGAATTAAGTGCTTATAGGTACAAAGGTACAAAATAATAATAATACAACGTAATAACATAAAACAACATTTTAGCGTGAGAATCTGCCAATCCAATGTAATTTCATACAATTTATCTTTCCGCAGGCGTGTTCCGCAAATAGAATGTGGATCTTATTTATATGTTTGATCAGGTCTAGCCTGATCTAGCTGTTCTAACTGAGCTGTGGCCTGGGTGCCGGTAAACATAGCTCTGAATGAGTATAATTGATGAAATGAACGCTACGAGTCCACGCATGAATGGAAACAATTATGCTACATCTTGAGATAAATGAATTGCGAATTCCAGATGGTCTTACGTCAACGATAAAGATGATCTTCCTCTTCAGTACTACCTATTTGGTGATCTGTGTCTGTGGTTAGTGTGCCTGTCCTTGAAAGCTTGGTGGCGTAGAACTGGCATCTAGATTCGCTTAGCTTTAAGAATGAATGAATGAAATGAAAAATACTTTAATGTACACCAAACTGAACAAAAAATAAAACACTTAAAAAATCGAAAATAAAGTAGTACAATGGGCGGTCTTATCGCTGAAAGCGACGTTTTAAAGTGATCCCTGTGCTTCCCTTTTTACTTTGATCTAGTAGCGCTTAAACGCTCTAGTATCGGAGTTTGCAGTTCGCGAAGATCATACCATCCCTCTTTTACCTCTCTCTTACTCCAACTATAGGTTGTAGGTAAGAGAGCGCTGGTTTTGTTTTACCGGTTGAGCGCCTTCCGCGCTCGCCATTGTTCGGTAGCGCTGTAAGAATCGTCAACCGATCACCAGCATTTAGTCATTCGAAACAAAAAAGCTTGGTCTGTACCTACTATAAAACTATCACGGTTCATTAATAAGCAAAGGGTGATAATCGAGCGAGTTAAATCGATGCCCGCATTCATTCACATTTATCTTTTATGAAAATAAAATAATTGTCGCTTATTAAACGCGCTATGCGGGTGTTTTGTACTCTTGGATCAAGAGCTTTTGACTTTTAAAGTGAAATTTATTTAAATAAGTCAAAAACTCTTTACTGGACTCAACTCTATACAGTTGAGTCCAGTAAATGTGACGTTGACTTAGCTTAGGGCTAGGCAGTGCTGTGTGGGAAGTCCACCAATATTTATTATTATTATAAGATCTTATTATGTCTACTGTGCCTGAGTAACACAACCGTGAGCCTACTTTTTAGCAAATTACGTTATAACACTAATAAACTTACTTATATTTAGTAGGTACCCACTATATACCCACTGCTACATTGATTCTAAGGTCAAATCTGTTGACACCACCATCAATACTGTTTGACTCAGTCCTGCTTTATTTAGAGTTATGTGACTGATCGATACGCATTTTTGAAGCAACTACTTTAGGCTATGGATGGTATTTAAAAAAAAACCTTATAAAAATTCCCTGTAAAATAATCCTATGGTATTTAAAAAAAAATACTAATTCCCTGTACTTAAAATAATAGTTCAAAATGTTTTGTGGAATTTTCGTGGTTATTCCTATATGCTTGTGCGAAATTTAAAAATGGTTTTCACGAATAGGCAGACAGGCCAACATACGTAATCGGACTTTGAAAACACAAAAGAGGGAACGTTACAAGGAAAATGGTGCGCAAGAAAAGAGGTTTTACTTTTATAGAAAAAGCAGATAAGTGATAGTTTTTTTTAAACACAGTTTTTTTTTGTTTTTTTTTTTTAGTACAAGTTAATATTTATTTTTATTCCCATTGACATGTTGCATTACGTTTGTTACCAAAGTAATTCAACAAAAACTACCAAATGTTTGCACAAAAAACCTCAAAAGAGTCCCAAAATCCGTTTTGCGAAGGCGTACCAGCAGATGCTTGCGCAAACTTGGATCATCCGAAATGAATGAAGGAGAAGAATGCAAGGCATTAGGCGAACAATACAGTACGGACATAATGGCTCTTTGTCGACCGACGACCGAATCTTATTATAACTGACGCGAACATGAGTATCGATCGAGAACGCTTTTTGAATTTCGAAGCCCAAGTACCTACATGTATCGAAAAATTGGACAGTCATGTCTTCGATGGTCGGCTATAAACGGTCATTGCTATCGGTCAATGAACTTTGTGTTCGAAATTGATTCAAAAATATAACGTTCGAAGTTCAAACTAATCGTATTCAGTCAGAGCCCTGTCTGATTCTTATAGGGTTTCCGATTTTTTTTATGCGGGGTAAGTGGTAACAGTCGCGTACAATTGCAACACCAGAGGCGATACTGCATACGAGTTTTTGTGTCAATTTAAATCCTAGCATTTTTTAGTTCCTGTATCACAATCGTTTGTAAATTATAATAGTAAAGAAGAGTAAGGAAGAGTAGTGGAGCTCTTTGTGAAGGTCTCGTCCGAGGAAGTACTACCACCACGCCTTTTTCTGCCGCCAAGCAGCGTTGCTGTGTTTTGGTTTGAAGAGTGTGGTCGCCGGTGTAATTACAGGCACATGAGGCTTATCATCTGTATGCCTCCAGTTGATAGACGCAGAGCAGTGCATCGTAGGGCACGTTCCTATCGTGTCTGACTTATGAGGCAATGCTTTGTTATAGGTGATGGTTACCACTTTTCATCAGGTAGGCCATCTGCTTGTTCCATCAGCAATAAAAAAAATATAGATGTGTTTGAAAGTACTTCCCGTAACCCAAAACACACTCTACATAACCGATTTAATCTCCAGCTTTACAATGATAAAATAATCTTGTAAGGAGATCCGAAACTGTGAAACAAATTTAGCAACCACAATAGGGCCCCGATGTTTGTCACTGTGATTCCGATCGAGACACCCTTTCTTATCGAGATCCAAGATGTTTATTTATAACTCAAGATTTGGATTTTGCAATGTGTTTTGTACAAAGGTACAGATTGCGTTTCAGGAATAAGATTTTGTGTGGATGTCAAAAGTCAATTGTTATTGCAAAGTTTAATGGTTGTTTTGACACGAAAGATCTTAAGGAAGTAAAACACTGTACCTATATTCGGAAAAAAACCTTCAAATGTTATTGTAATCAGTGACAATAATTAGGATAATGAAGCTTTCTACTCGTAATTTTGTTACAATTATTTAAAAAAATATCTCCACATTCACTTATTTATATTGAAAAGTAATAAATTCAAAAGATTTCAATAGTCACAAATTAAACACCCATAAACACGTGTCCATACAAAACTTCGAATAAAATGAAACGGCCGGTACTATCTACCAACGAAGAAACAGTTCGAAAATCAAATTTTCAAAGTTCGTTCATCTTTATGTCAAAAGGAATACGTTCAAAAATTGTCTGTACCCTAACTTTTACAGGGGAATAGTAAAGGTGCGATCTAATGGCACGAAACAGCATTAAATGGCGCGAAAAGTGAAAAAATGTGACATTCGTATTGTGTAGCGAAATTTTAAAATAAACAGCTTTTGAGTGGGCGGGCGCGCGAGTATTTGTAAATAGGTTTTTGTTGTCGAAGTAACAATGAGTTTTTTTGTCAATGGATTTTATCAAAGGCATCTTGTGAAGGTGGCGTAGGTACCTACTGTTGCCACGTGCCCCACAGTTGGTAACGTTAATTTTGTTTGGCATTCAATGCTTAATAGGTGAAAATTTGGACACTTTGTGCTGATAAATACAAACAGAGTAGCCAACGTATTGTGTCCGGGCATTCAAATAATAAATCATTATAATGAGACATTATAACCTTTACTTGATAGAAGTTATTTCGGTTGGTCCTATAACAAACTAATGAGCTTGTATAGTACATTCGAGTTTTTGAGGGACCGAGAAACTCCACTCTAAAGTATCAAATGAAAGTCTAAAAGCAACAAAGATTCACGTAAGCAAATTCAAAATTAGAATTTACCTAAAACGGATTAACAGGAACAAATTCGAATAGAATACGCCAAGACTTATAAGGCACGAAACTCAATACTGTAAAGGTGCGTGCACACAATGCAGCGTTATCGCAAGATCGCGCGACATAAACAACGCCGCGGGTGGCGCTACCGACGCGCTCTCAAGCCTCTCTACTTTACGATGTTACAAAAATACTTGTTAGCTACTGAAGTTACGGGGTAACTGGGAGATAGTTTCGAGTTATTTTCGCGATACTACTAATTAAGAAACTAGTGATAGCTACTGATTTTCAATAAGTAAACTGTGTAAACTAGTGGTAAACTGAGCTTTTCTAGGAAGTAAAGTGAAGTTTGAAACAAATAAATTGAACAGAGAAGACCTTACGCATTAAAAAAAAACTTAAATTATTTAAAACACAGTTGAACCTTCTTGTAACTGTACAGGCTGAGCTGTCAATACAGTTGTGTAGTTGTAAACAACACAGCCCCGGGAAATCATCTCAATTCACAGCCAACAATGCGTTGAACTGGGTCACGGAGGCAACAGTGCCTCAAGTGTCGCCGATAGCGGGGTCCGAGTTCACTCGCATAATGGCGCCCTGTCCGACGACGCCGACGTCAGTGTCACGCGTCACGGAATGCGGTCATGCGGAGTTCTGAGCTAGTGTGGAACTAGTTTTACGTTTACTACGTGGAAGCCGGGCCTTGATCACGAATACATTTTAACATCTGTGGCGTTAAGGCGAAGACAATACCTCTTGTACCTTAAAGTATCGTACCGATATTCAACCTTATTTTGGGAATCAAGAATGAATTTTGACATTTGTGGCGTATTATTATAACTGACTAGTGGCTTCCCGCGGCTTCGCACGCGTTGAAGTGGTGAACCGTGATTGAGCCACAAACATCAAAACATCGTAACTTTCGCATTGATTTGTATATTATTAGGGTAAGATTTTAAATACCTACGTAGGTATATGGGATACCTATAGGCGTACATTACCTATATTAGGTAGGTAGGTATAGGTACTGACTGAGTTTGGCACAAACATGACAAATATAACAAAGACAACCTTACACGGAAAATATGTACTTATTTGTTCCTAGTTTCTACCTCAAAAACAAACGAAACGAAACAGCTTCACGACTTTGATCCCCAATCAAGGTAGATACCCTCATATCTCTTCGTACCAACTCAAGATTCCCGTTTTTAGAATATCCCATATATAACACAGAATATAACATTGACGCTTCGTTGTATCCTTTTTACTCGAGCGCAACGAAGGAGGGTAACGTTTCAGGGGTTGTTTTCGAAAATCAAACTGTTTTTTTGTTATTTATCCACAGAACACATTTTCTTTTAGTTTGAAGTTAATTACACTACGCGTTAAAAATCTCCCATACAAACCTTGGGACTTTGGCAGTCTTTTGCACCCTTTGCAGGGGTAGTTTTAAAATAGTGAAAACGTGATTTTAATCTATTTATTGTGGAGTATATTTACTTCAAGTTTGAAATCAATCGCACTATGCGTTAAAAATCTCCCATACTAACTTTTACAGTCATTTGCACCCTTTGCGGGGGTAATTATCAAAACTTCAAAGTGTTATTCTTAATTATTTATTTCTTAGTATATTTACCTCAACTTTTAAGTCAATCGCACCACGCGTTAAAAAACTCCCATACAAACTTTTACATCCCTTTGCACCCTTATTAAGGGTAGTTTTAAAAAACTAAAAATGCCTTTCCTTTTTTTTTGCCTTGAAGTATATGTACTCCAAGTTTCAAGTTTGTAGGTTCAAGGAATACAATTTTTCATACCAACGTTTTCATCCCTTTTTACACTCTTAGGGGTTGAATTTCCAAAAATCCCTTCTTAGTACACCTCTACGCCATACAACCTATGTACTCCTCAAATTTCAAGTCTCTAGGACCAGCGGTCAAAAAACTCCCATACAAACTTTTACATCCCTTTGCACCCTTATTAAGGGTAGTTTTAAAAAACTAAAAATGCCTTTCCTTTTTTTTTGCCTTGAAGTATATGTACTCCAAGTTTCAAGTTTGTAGGTTCAAGGAATACTATTTTTCATACAAACGTTTTCAACCCTTTTTACACCCTTAGGGGTTGAATTTCCAAAAATCCCTTCTTAGTGCACCTCTACGCCATAAGACCTATGTACTCCTCAAATTTCAAGTCTCTAGGACCAGCGGTTTAGGCTGTGCGTTGTCTATATGTCAGTCAGTCAGTCAGTCAGTCAGTCAGTCAGGACTTTGAGTCTTATAGTATTAGAGATATTCAACCGTATTCTGTGGCTAACGTATTCTAGCGATATTCGACCTTATTGTGTTGTAGTTAGGGATACGATACGTTTACGCGACTAACGTCTTTGTTTGTGATAAGGCCCAGATGGTTTTTTTGCTAATTTTTTGACAAGGTTGACAGATTTGTGGCGTATCTGATAATTACTAGAGATTGCTGTTGGCGATAAGGGCGTCTACTGTGCTATTTGTTGTGGTAGTCAATATAGTTTTCACTGATTTGGTATTATGCAAAATAAAGAATGATTAGAAAGTGTCTTGAGTAAACTTATAAAAGCTGTTAGATAAGGAAGAAATATTAATTCCTAATTATTAATCACTTATTGCTTTAACTTTTAATTTAAGTGCTCCAAATGTAAATTTCTAAAATACTTGGCACATTTTTACCATTGGAAAACAGCACCGCCCGCAGTGTACACTCCTATTTACAATTAAATTTGAATATCTAATGAAACGATTAATATTATTACTGTAAATTAAAATAGACATAAAACACGGAATTTAGAAACATGCTGATATTTTGAGCTCGCCCAGCGGGTGTCTTGACGGCCGGTTCGATTAAAATTAGTTAATTACTTACTTTATTATGATACATTTTATTAGGTTTATATTTGCGAAAAGAAATTTAAATAAACTACTTATTATTAATTAATATAGTGACCGAACTGGTAATCAAATAAACTAAGCTTCGATATTTATTAAGTATCTATCCATTTAATTTGTCGTTTTATTGGATAAATAAAATTATACCCCGTGAAAATTTTAATGATGATTTTACTACATATTACTTATTCATTGATACACAATTTCGAGACACGTTTATGGCAATACGTTCTAATGATACGAATTTTAAAACGATACCATTCGAATTTCAAAATGATAGCGAGAGCACAAAATGATATTGTATACGAGTGATAGAAAAACATAGTGGTATAATCGCGAACACCGCTATAAATAGAGCTATCGCGCTCGCATAAAGTTTTAACAAGCGTTTTCGCATTACATGTACCGGCTATCTCGAATGGGACTATACAGACGAGGCGATAGCAAACTGAATAGAATTATAACTTGGTTATTTTGATAAAGTTTATAATAAGGATTTTTTAGTAAATAAGTAGAAGATTAACGGCCGGTTTCTGAGAGCTCGATCAAAACTAATCGGATGTCAAGTCACTCGCCATTTCAGCTATTACATCCAATTAGATAGAGATAGCGAGTGACTTCACATGCGATTAGGTTTGATCGGGCTTTCAGAAACCGGCTGTAAGTCAATTTGCATGAGCTACTGATTTTATTATCCAATTTAAATGTAACTTTAAAAAAAACAACGCCAATTATTATTAGTTTATTGAAAGCATTTTTAATTATTGATTTTGACTAGTCAAGATTCGCCAAAATAAGTTACCACCAGCCTGAACTGCTGCTTTATTGAAGAGCCTCCCAAATACAGATGATAGTGTACAGTAGACAGAAAAGCAGGTGCGGCATAGGGCATGCAGTATCGATACTTTTCTCAGTACCGGTAATTTTCGGCCGATACTGGCTCAGAACCGGTAATTCCCGGTACTTTCGATACTTTCGATACTGAGCTAATTATCTTAAATTAACTAACTATATAGCCGTAAAATGAAACAAAAACTGTAGTACATAAAATAACTTAAGATTATTCGTTTTTTTATATGATTTAGAACAATAATATCACTTACACACAACAATCAGAATAGGTGAGATCAAGCTTAAAAAGATAATCATCAAATGAATCAATAACTGGAATGAACAGTAACAAACTACGTTATCTAACTAAATCAATAATTCTGTAGGTATTTACTTAGAACAGAAGTACCAAGTGTAGTTAATATATATTTTTTTATACTACCCCCATTTTATTTCTATGTTTGTTGGTTGTCACAATCCAAAATTTAGTTATTGTAGTATTTCTGGTTTTAAAGTAAACGTGCGATCATCAAATAATTGTTTGATGACATGAAAACAACATGAAAATAAATCCCTATCCTAAGACGACTGTAAAGAAGTGGGTCACAGAATTCAAACCTGACTAGAGAGAGATGCCCTAGGTGTGGTCGGCCTCAGACGTCTACGACTAAGGAAAACAATGAAAAGGTGTGTAATCTCATTAGGGAAGACCGAAGACTGATCCTCAAGAAGTTTGCACACACTTTGACCATCTCCTATGAACATACAAAAACATAATTGTCAATTAACTTGGATTTTCTAAGGTGAGACCTTTAGGTTAGTTTGGTCCCCATGTTGCTCTCAGATGAGCAAAAGCGCGTTGAGCTCACAAAATCTTGCGACTGTATTGTCACGTTTGAGGCTGAGCCTCAAGATTTTTATAGCAGATTCGATAACAGATGTAATCTGAGTTCACCACTGTGGAAAAGGGTGAGATGCTAAGGGTATCATCATGGTAGACCACCTCGCTAAAGGCGAAACCATTAGCTCGGCATATTACTTAGTATGGTTACAGAGTAGATGAGAAAAAAATTCGCAAACAAACATTTACTGCCTTACATATAGGAAGGAGTAGGTACTTTATTTAAATAAAAATAAAAATTGTTGGTATTAAATTTTGTTTTCTTGGTTAGGTCGCGAACTTTTCAATCCACCCACTTGCAAACAACAATCAGAAAGAGCTAAGATCAATCGAATAATCATAAAAAAATTACCACGAACTACGTACCTGATCGTAATACCTACAATTGTTTGGATTTAATTAGAAGGTTGTTAAATCTAGGTTCATAATTCGTAAAAAAATCGAAATCTAAATAGAAAAGTGATACTGAACGCAGTGCTAGTGTTTATTTAAGGAAATTGATGTATATCGTACTAGAAAACATCGACAGTTTATGAGTGATATCGAGTATCGAAAGTATCGAAAGTACCGGTACTTGCTTTTTGGAGTACCGGTGCTGATCAGTATTGAAATTTCCGGTAATTTCGATACTGATCAGTACCGGGAGCATGCCCTAGTGCGGCATGTCCTGTCTGCAAATGCACTGATTGAGTAAATAATTCCTCTCTGTCCCAAGTCTCACTGATTTTATGCTATGAAAATAATGATCCGTAGCAGCATATTTTGGTCTTTGAATAACGTACAGAGATAATTAGACCAGATTTGGTACCCAACGAAATTGTGCAGTCTATAAAGAAAACCTTTCGACTTTCCGCACGCTGTGTGCTTGCAGCAACGTACCATCGTCTTGATAACCGTAATGACGTCGTAAACTCGCCTCGAATTGCCAGAGCGAGATAGAAACAGTCAAGATACGCCACGGAACGCGGAAGAATTAGCAGTGAGCTAACGATGGAGTAAATCACCTGTTAGACCATCTTTAGAGTGGCGAGATTAAATTTGAAGTGATGAATGTGGTATTCACGGGTGGCATCAAACTCTCTTCTGTTCTGTGATTTATTATAATTCTTTGCAAAAGTTTCTTTTGGAGACTGAAGTTCGCTACAGAGTCGTGATATTATCAAACCATAAAATGTTCAAGTTATTGGCAGAGATTTGTTACCAATAATGTTCTATAAAGAGAAAATTATTTATGTCCTAATAATTTATCTCAAAGAAAGAGCAGACTTACAAGTTAATCTACTCGTATGAATGAAAAGTTATGCTATTACTGTTTCTTGACGTGGAAACATTTATAATTTCAACTTTTTACTGCGGCATGAATTTACTCTTTGTAAGAAAAATCACACAAACTTGAAGACGAAGCGACGGACGCCCTTCTATCCGATGGACCAATGACATCGTGAGGATTACAAAAAATCGGTGGACGAAGAGGGCTCCGGTTGATGATGATGGTGATGAATATTTCTACAGTAAAGTATCGTATATTATTTTTATCTCATTCTAGTAGTTGGATTGAAATCACCAATCTATGGTATGAACAAATTTCTAAAAGATCGAGCACACATCAAAATCTAAATTGCGTACACAAATCACATAAAATAATCTGCTTTGAATACTGCACCTAAATTAAAAGGCAACGTATTGTTTCATATCAAGAGCATTATTAAAATACTATTACGTATTTAAAAATCCATCAGTTAATTATTCCCCGTGCGGGCATCTGCCCATCTGGGATGTTTCATTTGAATAACAAAGAGCACTGACCGCGCGGTGGAAAAAGATTGACATTTGAAACGAGAGGGCGCCTATTGATATACTTTTTATAAGCGCAGTGAATGAAAAAAATAAATGGGTAGTTTCATTACATTGAACTAGTAAAACATGGTAATCATATAAACATTCGACCTCGGAAGTTCACCTTTTTCTTGCAGACGTTGCTTGCTACTGAGGTTATCGATTAATGCATCTATATTCATCATACTGATTTTACACTAGTGGTTCGCCCCGAAATAAGATCTCGTGATGCGACCCGACGAACGCACCAAAACGTTGAGTAGGTAGTCAGAGGCAAGTCCAAATATTATGTTTGGACTTTTTTCTGACTACCGCCTACTAACTTGGTACGGTAAGCAAGTTTCAACTCTATTGGCCTATTCATTGAAGAGTTCCGTTGAACAGACCTTGGCTCCATCGTGAGACCTGGTCGTTGTCACCATTTTATGAGAACTGAGGAGGAAATTAAGGAGGCATCCTTAATTTATTTCAAGAAAAAACAATAAGAAAAAGCAAAGGAACGGACCGACCAGTAGAAAAACCTTGATGCCAACGAAACTCTTAGAGATGGGAGCTCTTGGATCGCTGGTTATCTTAATTTAACTTTTTTGTTGTATCTCAAAAACCGAGCGTCCCAGAAAAAAAGTAAAATTTGTTTTGGAATGTCCAAACAAAGCCCTTTCATATGACATGTATCTTGATTTTTTAATGTAACTTTTTTTATTTTTGCTCCCTTAAAAAACCCCATATCTTAATAACCCTTAATTCGATTCGTTCGCTTCGCTCACTCGATCAATTACGTAACTGCAAGAGGTTAATATGAATACTTTCTTGTTTTGTTAACCCTAATTGTTTTATAAGCGTATTCCAACCCATTGCTGGACAAATGTTTCCAACATATCCCTCCACTCATTGCTTTTACTTGCCATCTTCCAGCAATCGAAAAAAAACATAGGCTACTAAATTATCCCACCAAAGCTTTCTCAGCTGACCCCGAGACCGCTTTCCGTCGTCAGGCAGTCATGGTTTTTCTGCGGCATAAATCCCATATATATGTTTTTCGTATATATACCTAACGGTATACAAGACTTCCCTAATCATCTCCGTGTTATGTGAGCATTTATTTGCAAGTCAATAAAAAGATGGACAGACCTCTTTTATCAAAGAAGCACGTGCATAAAAAGAAAAAAACAAAGCACTAGTTCGCAACACACGCCCGCAGCACTTTTTTGATGAATGAACACATCAGAGCACCTAGCATTGACTGATGGGATCTCGAGGGCGAAGATACTACAAAGGCCCGATCTTTGCACTTTGACATTTCGCGGTTTAATCACGTACTAAGCGGCGTAGAGGGCGCTAGTGGCGCTCGGATCAGCGCACTTGACACTGTCGATACCTCTTGACAAAGTCACTTCGGCGGGATTTGTCGCTTGAAAGGCGTTAAAGCTCAAGTCATTGTATTCGATCTTTATCGCGAGTCAGGTTAATCGGTTGAGTTTTGTTTACAACGTTATTTTTTTGTAAAGCCCGACTTCGCTTGGATGAAATTTTAGCAGCAATCAGAAATAGCAAACTATGTTTATGTTAGTTTACATAATTTACTACAATACGATACCAACCACATTTTCTTATCTACGGCAACGCAGCCTTATTAAGCAGTAGGTATACATTTATTTATTAGGCTCTTGTGAGTCGTTATAGCACAGAACTAAGACAAAGGTAACCAATCTTATGACAGATTTACGACGGCAATTTCATAACCTAATTATATTCCTAAAAATTGTTTTATAAAAATTCCATCAATTTCAATTGGATGTATGAGACTGAAATAGTTTTGGTATTGAAATACACGATATACCTACTTTGCATGAAGAATGTTCAATCACAACCTGATTAAAGTTTTGCCTATGTTAATCCATAGAACACCAGCGTTCAGCACACAACGTACACTCGCCGTCAGTTGCATTGTGACAGTAGATGCTTAGCATTTATCTGTACGTCTGTACACGGAACGGGAGGACGGGCACTGTCCGAGTTGTAAACTAATGTGAGGCAGGGCTGTCACGCACTTCAATATTTATTTATTTACTATTAAAGAATGATCATTTTATTCTACACACATATTAGTGTTCATATGTTTTTTTACTTCGTTTATAATTTACAATTACTGGTTGTAGCTGTTTTGTTGCACAAAAGACTTCAACGCGCCACACGCTACGGCGTAGCGCCTATAGATTTAAAACATAATTTGCATACCATTTCTTACGAAAATTGTAGTTTACAAGTACTAAGTTGTATTTTGTGTGCAAATAATGAACAAGACAGCTATATTTTTTTATAATACTCGTATAATACTTAACATCAAACAGTGGTAAATAGCAACATGATACTTTTACGTATGAATTGCGGGAATAAAGTGGTCTGTCATAATGGCTTCATGCCTTTTACACTTATTTTGGGTATCACGATAAAACAAAAGGACTGTCCATCAACCCTAACCAACGACGCGACGGGGTGAAATAAAGGCTCGCTCCGACGAATGGAGTGAAAAAATCCAGTTCAAAAAGCCACAGTAGACTCGACCGATGGCAAAAACTCGACTATTGTCGACGTGATATACTGTTTCGACTAGTGTGGACATGGATTTGTTTTGTTCTTTCATTGCGCGTGTGGATGGGGACCTAGATTGTCAATTTTGGCGAGACGGAGATAATTATATTGTTACATTATTATTGTTATGTATTTTTTATAAAAGTGAAGGAAGTATGATGAAAATTAGTAGTAGAACATAAAGTTCCGTATTGGTATCTCTAGCGCGTCTTCATACAAAACCCGCAATAAACACAGAACAAAAACGAAAAACCAAATATGGTAAACACAACTCATACTTGGGGTACTGATCTCTCTCTATCTTGTCGTGTCACTAGTTTCTTTCGAAACATTGTGGTGAAAGGATTTTAAGTGCGCCTCACGAGGCTCCTTTCGAGCACTTGACACATGTTATAGAACTTTTTAGGTTCCATGACATACCGGTTTCCTCACGATGTTTCCCTTCACCGTTTGAGAGTACTGGCACCTGATGTTGAGCGGTTAGATAGATAGATAACTCTTTATTGATTACCACAACAAATAAAGATACACATTTTTACTTAAAAACTAACAATTGTAAACGAGTGGTAATAGTAGGTTACCTCTCCCTATAACAATTGCATAACCTCACAGATCACAAACTGTAGAAAAATAAGAGCTCTTCATGTTATTTGTTCAAATACCTTATAGGCACTAATATGATTTAAAATGATTAAAGGCTAAACCGCACTAATGCGAGAAAATCATTGTATTAATAATCTCCTTTGTTCCACTTGTAAAATGATATAACACTGATAAAATCGATGTGAGGGACACAACAATACGAGCTGCCCGAGGGACCCTCAGTTACAAACCGAGATCTTTTGTCGGTCGCGTGTCGAAACCCGACACCTCTGTACCATCATTGTGGTTTATTAAAAAACAGGAACAAAAAATTTACAACTGATTATAAAAAGTTCAATATTAATTATTGTGGAACGGACTTCTATTAGGTAAGTTTCTATTTTTATAACTTACTTTTGCATGGTTTTGTATGAAAATTTTAGTACATCAATCTTGTGTTTTTACTCTGAGAATTAAGAAAAAAAAACCGTTGCGTTATTCATAATATAGGCAAGCTTACCAACCGACACAAACAAATATAGTGTTTTGTTTCTGAATAATTCCTGGTAATAATATAAGTAAGTATATTTTTTTCCAATCAGCATAAAAAAACACCAAGAGACGAAATATCAAATTACCCATAAAGTATTCGCTGTAAAAAATCACAATCGGCAAATTAAAAAGTTCGATTTACAAAAGTCAAGCATGTCCAACCGCAGTGACGTCATTGATGCGGGCGATATTAACAGGCCCTAATAGAATTGCAGTACCGTGAAAAAAGAAAATGGCGCAACGCCCCCGGCTATGGGGTGCCAGTGCGAATCAGCACTTTCACAGAATAAGCTTAAACGTTGAAAACCCAATTTGACGGCTCGATTAGCACACGTTTTTTACTGCAGTGATTGATTTATGGTATAGAATAACGGGCTTTGATTTTTATGGGGAAGTTTAACATTTAAACAACGCTTTAAAAACTTTATGGTGGTCTTGTAAAAATTTGTCAAGAGATTAACAATGCTCTAGCTATTGCCATACCAATAGGTGAAAAACAATGAAAAAGATTATTAAAAAAAAAATAAGTACTACAAACCCTAGTGTGTGATGTCAGAACGGTTTAAATCAGATCGCAAACGTCACCCAATTAATCAGTGTTACCAACTTGACCAACGAAATACGTTCTCATTACAAAATTAATTTTCACAAATTGAACCGAACGTGGCCTCATCCGGTCAATGTCGTGAATTTCGCGGCATTAACTCTGTAGGTACTTGTTAATGTTCGAAAATTGAATTTCGTACCTACTATTTGGTGTACGAAGTATCAGTGCAATATTTCCATTCGTTCCATTTTTGAAATTATTTTAAGTTATCGAAAATCATTCTTCCATTTTTGAAATCCCGCACCGAGTTCCTTTGGCGACAGCTATAGCTACGTAAAGACATAAAGTTGCACAAAGTTTTTTTATTCTTGGACAATGAGAAAACCTTCGTTCTTAGTTATATTTTTAGGTGTAATCAGCACTGCTAATTTATCCGATTTCTTGCGATCGCGAGCTAGCTCCGCTTGTAAATCGTGCCGGCCCGAGCATTGTGCTCAATTCGGAGAGTTAATTGTTTTTAATTCCCCTGTTTTTAATTCATCTGGATCGTGTAAGGTCTCTGGCACTTGCTTAGCTTCTATTGTAAAATTAACTTTATTACTGTGCTATACGTTCGAATATGTATATTTATAGAAATAGTATTCGTTATAAGACATTTTTTAAGGCCTAGTTTAGATAAAATGTATTCGATTGCACTTAACTTTTGTAAAGTTTCTAACTCAACTTTTTGAAAGAAAATGCGAAGCCCAGCAGTGGAATACCCAATAAAGAGTCGTCATTGAAAAAAATGAGTGACATAACACAGTGCTCACTTTTTTACGAGTTAGTTATATTATATTTTATACATGCATGATGGTCCAAGTAAATAGCCCACCTGATGACAGGTGGTGACCATCACCTATAACAAAGCATTGCAGAGTGAAATTGGTTTACACCAGTACTATTTCGCCTTCTGTGCCGGGACCGTGTATTGTAACTCTTTTAATTACGCCCACGGAGCGCTAATGGCATCGTGCGCAGGCGCCGATCACGAAGCTCCTTTTGTTCAATTGTACAGTCACTGATGCTTTCAGGATAGCAGCTAGAAATATTCTAATTATTGGCTTTACTCTTGTGACTTTTTGGTAACACAGAAACTTTGAATAATAATAATGACTATCCTATAGGTATATAGGTATACTTGTTTTTTCTGCTTGTAATTTTTTCAGTATGTTTTTTCTATAACTTAACTACTATTTAAAAACATTTGTATTTTATCTAGGTCTTAGATCACTCAAGAGTAGAGAGCTCTTTGTGAAGGGCTCGTCCGGGGAAGTACTACCACCACGCCTATTTCTGCTGCCAAGCAGAGTTGTTGTGTTTCGGTTTGAAGAGTGTGGTTGCCGGTGTAATTACAGACAGATGCCTCAAGTTGATGGACGCAGGGCAGTGCATCGTAGGGCACGTTCCTATCGTGCGTGACTAACGAGGCAATGTTTTGTTATAGGTGATTGCCACTTAACATCAGGTAGGCCATCTGCTTGTTTCATTAGCTAGTTGTATAAAAAAAAAAACTTATTACACATGCAGGTTTTTTTGCATTCTCAAAATACGCGTGACAGTAAAGAAGCGTCATAAATGCTTATAATTTCACCTGACGACTGTACAAATCGATAGGAAAGCGTATAGTGAAGGTAAAAGTATCCAGAATGTAGCCCTCATTTGGTTAATTCAGCTCCTGTTCAGGTCCTCAATTAAACAGACACAAAAGGAAGTTTGCGAGGGAATCACGACTCAAATTAACGAGGGAACTTTTTAATGAGCTTTTTTCGGTAATATTCGCTTTCTCGTTACATTTTTAATTGTTTTTGTTTGTGTGTTTGCAAATAAGTTCTGGTTAGTGCATTTGAGTTACTTCCGGCTTTTATAGGAGATAGAAAAAAAAAGCTTTTAAAAATACGGTTCAATTTTTTACGTTGAAAAAAAAACTATTTTATTATTTACATTTTTATCAAAATAGAACGTACACATTTTTTTTCAATCTAATTCTGAAGACATTTGCAAGGTTTTTTCCAACGTAGCTTAAATAAAAAATTGGAATTTTAATTGGATTTGGAACTAAAATTGGGAAAAGGTAGGAAAACGAAAAAAAACTGCTTCACGAATTTTATCCCCAGGCTTAGCCCCCCCTTCCCCTTGAAATCTCTTAAGTACCAAGTTCCAACTCAAGATTTTTTGAAGATGTCTAAGGATATATATACAAGGTGTTCCATAAGTTGTGTATATAAACTTCAGGGGGCTAAAGTACCCATCAATATGAACAACTTTTTCTAAGGAACCAACACTGTGAACGCGAAAAAAAAAACAGCTGTTTCATACAAAAGTTCAATACCTACCAGGCTAAAATGTATGAAACAGCTGTTTTTTTTTTCGCGTTCACAGTGTTGGTTCCTTAGAAAAAGTTGTTCATATTGATGGGTACTTTAGCCCCCTGAAGTTTATATACACAACTTAAGGAACACCTTGTATAGGTACGTCCAAATATAACATTTCGCACATACCGATATTTTGCAGTAGTTGGTATTCCATACGTGACAGGTAACAAGCCCATCGCTGCTGCTAGCATATACTAACTAGTTTCCTCACGTTTTGCTTCACCGTTTCAGAGCACTGGCAATAAGGATCATTTATCATTCAAGATTTAGGAGTCAGTTTATGATTAGCACTCTATTTTAATTTGTCCAAAAGCTTTCGCAATAATGAGAGCAACAACAAACAAAGCGTGGAACCGCAGGCATCCTGTTGACTTCGCGGTAACCCTAGGGTGCCACCCTCCGGTCTGCGAGACCCCGGTCTAACCGCGAGAGTCCGCTGTGGGTTAATCATCGGCAAATGTAATGATATCATTGAAGATTTATGATTTTGTGACTTGGGTGTAAGTCGCGACTTTTCTTGATAGTGTTTCGAGGCGATATTGTTTTTTATTTTTGGCGAGGTTTTTTTTTTCATTTTTGCATGAATGTATTTACCATTTTAGAAGTATTGATCTTATAGAAACGTTTTATTAAGTCCTCAGATATCCCCTAGATATCTTCAAAAACCTTGAGTGGTATCAAGGGAACTAAAATATTACAGTATGTATTATGTTTTGTCTTTATATCAGTGCAAGATTAATTAAGTAAGTAAAAACATACATTTTTCGAATCAGTAATTCGAACGTATCATCTGAGTTTGTTAAAATATTATCCAGATAGCTGAAATCAGTAATGTAGCAAATCCTCTGGGGTGATGAAAAATTTTCAACGCCCTAACAAATTGTGAAATGTCAAAAAAGTAATCAAATTGTTCCGCAACCTCGCCGAACATGTATGCACTTTTTATCTCACATTCCCTAGGGGTGCGGATAATCGTATCTGCACACACGTCACTTGAGCCGCGACACGTTGAGTTGACACCCCTAACACCCCTGACCGCCAATCAATAAAAAAGAAATGTCAATGTCATTGCACAATGCTCCGACAATGTCAGTTCGTCTATCATTACGTTGGTTTTCAGAACGTATAATTTTAAACATGTACGTTTTTATTAAGTATAGTAACTTATATCCACAACAAAAACTCCGGAGCCGTTCATCAGTAACCCTAAACTGCGCCTCGTGTCGAAACGACCGACGCGACGTTAAAAAGAAAATTATTGTACTCCATTCAGCGCTGATTACACTGGAGACAAAAACTATGTGATTATTTTCACAGAGTATTAATCGTACACGTCAAACGGGTGATTAAGTTATAAATCCAGTGTAATTGCGGAGTGACAGATGTCGCTCGCGGCGCCGCCACTGAATGCGCGGGCGCACGTGTATCATTATAATTTTGTTCCGATTAACTCCGCCTACGTTTTCACTGTTATTTTGATAGCGCATTGTGATGGATATAAATTATTGGATTTTAAACGGTTTATAGGTTGTTGTGCGGGAAAATATTGAGATTTTGGTCGTAATAACTTCATTTAAAAACATTGAATTCTAATATGCGTCGTGTTGCCAAATAATATTTAAAAGATCGGCGATTTAGTTGATTTATGTCACTTCCCACACGCAGTGTGCCCTACAACCTGCTCGTGCCCTTCGCACAGCTAAACCGAATTAAAATAAACCGTAAGGAATGTAAACGAGACAGACGACAAAATAGCTAAATTAAATTTTAATTTGTCTCTTGTCTGGCACAATCCCATACACGTCCAAGCGGAACAATAAATTTATTTTAGAGAAATTTTGATTTATGTTTATAAATACCTATATTTATTAGACTTGTTCATGTTTTATTACTAAGATCCTACTTCCTACCAATATATAAACGCGAAAGTTACGATGTTTGGATGTAAGGAAGTTTTCGGCTTCATTACGCACTAACTAGTGAAGCGGAATGGGTCTCAGAACAAATTATAGTTCATAACCTGACTTTTATCCCGATTTCAAATATCGAAACTAAAAAACTGAAAACCGGTACCCCAAGTATGAGTTGTGTTTACCATATTTCATTTTTCGTTTTTCGTTCTTGTTCCGTGTTCATTGCGGGTTTTATATGAAGACGCGATAGAGATACCGATACGGAACTTCATGTTCTACTACTAATTTTCATCATACTTGCAACATAAAGTTCCGTATCGGTATCTCTATCGCGTCTTCATACAAAGCAATACGAATTTTGGTAAAACAATACGAATTTGCTTATTTTCACGAACAAGACGAATTAGGGGATAACCCCTAAGAACCTATATACAACATGAGACAAAAAAAATCTAATTATAAAAATCTCTTTTGCTTAAGTAACTAATAAAAGTTGGACGGCTTCATTTGAGAATGCTTAGATAGAGGTAATTCGGGTTGAAAGTTTTCAGAAGTTTGCTTGTGAATTTTATTTAGTCTATTTCTTTAGTTATTATTTCGTCTTCCATAAATTCTGCCATAAATAAGTACCACATTGGTCTTGGTCGCGTGGAACTGGCACCTAGATTCACCTAGCTTTAAGACGTTTTAAAGTGATTCTTGTGATTCAACTGAATAAATACCTTTTCACTTGACTTGACTTGACCATTAGAAATTTCTACGAATATGCGTGCAAAGCCGCGGATGGCAGCTTTCGTCAGCTCAAAAAAAAATAGAAATGTCAAACGTTTTTAATCCCAATTGTAGGTGTAAAATATTAATGAATTCATCCTTGCCTGCATATTCATGTGGTCACAGCTCGTTAGGTCGTTGGTCAGAATTAACAGTCGGTTGGGGTTGGGGCCTGGGCGACCGGCGCGACGTCAGCGGGTTGATTGAAGTTTGAACTGATTCATATTTGGCTCTGAATTTTAATAGATAGTTCAGTTTTGTTTAATTCCAGTATTAAAAGTGAAAGTCAAGAGATATGTTTTCAATTGAATCATATGGATCACAAGTTTGAACTGATTCTCATTTGGTTCAGAATTTTAATAGATTAGTTTTCTTTTATGTAATCCCCGTGCTTGAAAGGAGCCTCTTGAGACTTAGTAAAATATCTTTATGGTTTTAAACATAGATATAATCCATATCGTTAATAGAAATTCAAAATCGTTAACATTTTCACATCACAATCGGTTTCCTCACGATGTTTTCCTTCACTTCAAGTGGACTTTTCACAGTGGACAGGCTGATGATGATGATGACGTAAACAAGACGCATTAAAATAATTTAAATTGTTTCTGGTTTTATTATGTCTATATAACCGACTGCCAAAAAGTCATCCCAACATCTGTCAACACAAAGCGTGTATGACAAGTATGACAACACGGTGGCAATATGATACCCTCTGCTAATGAGCAAACATGATCAGAGACGTCGCCACCCACTCACACGGTCTACTGCGCTTGTTTGCTTTCCAATGCCTGCCGCCCGTGACTTTGAATGAATGAATGAATGGTATGCTGGCACTTCTCGTGGCTATTCGTTCTTTAAATGAATGAATGAATTCATTAATATCATGCCGGCACTGTCACACGGCTATTCGTGTTCGCGTATTAGTATTAGTTTGCCAAATACGACGATGTGTGACCCCATTCGCCTATATTTGCCTATTTTACACTAAGAAGACGAATATGCTAATACACGAGCAAATAAAAACGCCATTACCGAATAGCCACGTGAAGTGCCATATATATTACTTTAATGTACGCACGGATACCTACAGATACAGATACTACAAGCTCTAAGAAAAAAACACACACAAAGCCAAAGATAAAATGAATCATACAACAAGGGCATTACAGTGAGCAGCCTGATGCGTATCCGTAGAAAATAATGAACAAACACAGTTAAGTACGATGGGTCTTATCGCTCAGTACCGATCTCTTCCAGGCAACCTTTGGATGGAGAGGATTGTCAAAAAGTTAAGATATGGTTTGGCTCACGCAGGCTGTCACTTCATAGTTCCTACATTTCACCAAATTACAAGAAACATTGATCTATCCCCGACGATACGAAACAAGCATGATTCCCGCCAGGCTTCCCCTTTGTTTTACGAAATCCTTACACCGAGGTTATCGTGTCTATCGTTATTCTGTTATCATCTTTGCAGGGGATTGCTAATTATTCGCACCGGTGCCGCGCCGGTGCCGCACCGCGGTGACGTCGCCAATAAGATTACCGCACTAATTCTGCTCTGATTCGGATTAAGGGAGATTAGCAGTGTTATAGGCTACGAAGAATGGTATCGGGTTTTAACGATTGCGAATTGTATTATTCCGTGCTCTTGTTTTGTTCTATATTTTATGTTGAAATTGGTACTTTAATTTTTAAAGACTTTTTTTGTGTATAATTAAATAGGTGATGAAAATAGAACTAGTGATATAAAATAGAACTAGACAGCAAAATCAAAATAATAAAAAAAAATGATATAGATAGAAGTGATAACCACTTAATATCATTGCATTTGTAAAATCTAAAATAATTTTTTGCATAGTTAAATATTAAATATATTTTTAAATGCTTTTATGCAGAATGTGGCTGAACTTTCTTAAATTATTTGTCACCTTTTTATAACCTGTGTTTTGCAAATAAATGATTATTGTATTGTATTGTATCAAGGGGGTCATGAAAAGTAAAATAACGCTGTTGAAATTGTCAATTACTCGTATAGGTATCTGAAAATGGATCATAAAATAACTTAAAAAGCACATTCATCTTTCCAGAGGGCCGAAATAATAATTATAAGTCGTCAACCCCGACAGTTGGACAAACAGTCCCCTGAAGGGACTCGCGTCTTTTTATCGGCGAGGGACCGCAAATTTCTATTTGCATATCTGTACGCTCATAAATCTCTGTTTCACTTATTAGCCCCTTTTCCCCGCTTTGGGGTCTCGTAGACTCGACACGGTGAAGTGGGGTTAAATTTTTAGTATTTTGATTAGTTCGTTGCGAAGAAAATTACAAGGTTAATAATTATTACAATAGTTATCTACAAAGTGCAAAATGAAGTAACTAAACTAAGCTAAGATTGTTCAGTGAGCTGATGTTTTTTTTATTAAAGTTGCTGATGGAACAAGCTGATAGCGATACACTGCCCTGCGTCCATCAACTTGAGGCATACAGTTTTTTTTTAATTAAAAAAATATATTTTATTTGTCTTATATTATAATCTATAAAGATGTTACTTTTTTTTTTTAAATGTAATGGAAGCGAATACAAAACATAAACTCACTGAAATACTCGAATAAGTAAAAAATAAAAATTGTTAACACTTACGTGTCCACGTCGGTCGATCGCCCCCAGGCGTAGCTCCAATTTGTTAGTGACAGTACATAGCTAGTGAACTGGTTACTTTGGGTGATTTATGCTCAGAACAGAAAGAATGTGGTTAGTACATTTTAATGGTTTAAAATTTTAACCAGCACCAAATAGTATATAATTGTGAACAAAAGGAGTCTTTGCACAGTGCACGGTCTCCTTTCCTCACTCTGGTCTCAGTCCAATTTATTGATCATCAATCTAATTTCAAGGTATATCTAGGATGACTAGGAAAGAACCAGTGATAATAATTATAATTACGAGCACCAAGAGTAACCAACCACCACCAAAGCAAATAAAAGCATAAAATAAAAAGATGCATAAATAAATGACATAAATACAAAATCACTTTTCGAGAAAGTTCATTATTAGAATTAATATGTTTGTCTACATAACGTAGTTGAATATATTACATTTGTTATTAAGGTGCCATAAAAAGAATGCCTTCATAAAACGTATCATTAAATTATTATAATGAATATAATTTATATTCTTTCTCGAAAAATGACGATGTAAACAATACGAATGCGATTATAAAAACAATTTGGACATCAAAATTTGTAGACGCCGATTATCATGCGGAAATTAAAACACAAAAACAAGAACACAATTCCACATTCCACTAAACTTTCCCCATAAGTTACATAAACGTTACAAATAACTTGCAAATTACTAAGCATAGTTATGTTAATTAATTAAATCGATACAATATCGTATATCACTAGGCGACGCCCCCCGTTCCGCCTACGTCGTGTCAGGGTTTATCTGATCTGTGGGTATTGTTGTTCCAACGTTTGCTAAAGGGTTAAAAGTCGGGAAACCTTAAAATTTAAGAAAAACTATTATTTTTGTAAAAATATTTAAACCCCCATAGATATCCTCAAAAATAGCTTGGTAGGGATCTGAGAATCCCTTCTTGTTTATTGCCTGTTCTAGGCTTTGGTCGCGTGGAACTGACACCTAGAGTCAACCAGCTTTAAGACGTTTCAAAGTGATCCTTGTGATTTTATTGAATAAATACCTTTTGACTTTGACTTCCAAGTACCTAACGTAAGTGGTCTACCGTGCCTTCAATGTAATGGAGCAAAAACTTGGATATTCACGCCACAATGTTAACGAAGACTGCAAGACAGCAAGAGAAAGATCAAGTTCCAGTTTTTTGCTGACAATAAAAAAGTAAATCCAATTCTCACAATATTTCACGTCCCCCACTATCGCACTAATGCTATTTCTCAGGCAATTCGTACCAGAAGTTCATGAAACCTTCGGAAATTCTGACCGTTTTCACAAGACCTCCAACTACCTAATAAAGACGATCTTCAACGCAACTTTTAAACTGGTCAAGTAAAAAGATATTTAAATAAAAATAGACCTTGTGTCATGGTAATAGGATATGGTATGTGTATCAATTTCCGAAATGGACTGGCGACGACCTCTCGGACGTGATGCGAATGACTATTGGGTGGACCTTTTATTGTTATTGATTGACCGCATGACCACTTGAATGTATGATAGCTGCATTCAACCGATCCCTACAGTAGCACAAGGGCGATATATTTAAATGTGAAGTAGGTATTCAATAAAAAAAAAGCTGTCTATAATTAACAAAAAACTCAACCTTGTTTTCAATTCTGACGGTTTTATATTTGACCGCAGTATAAAACCATGAGTTGAATCAAATCGTTCTAAATTTAAAATCTGTTAACACAAAATCGGTAAAAAATCACAACGGCTTTTTTGTCAGAAGATTTTTTGAAAGAAGAATAAAATAATGAGGATTGTAAAATCAAACAATATTACAAATTCAAAGCTTTTACACGAGTGAGAAGGCAAATCACCGATAATTTATTGGATTAATTGAGCAATAAAAATCTGGGAGTGCAGTAGGAAGATGGAGGGTGGAAACACTTCATTTCACGCGTTTTATATAAAGGGACGTCTAAGGCGTACTCTGAGTAACAATAATAGAGCTGTAGATAAAGCATTGGTATGAACACGCTGATTTAAATCAAAAGCATTCATCATAAATCACAGCACAAGAAACCGATGGTTCATGAAAGTTTATTTAGTCAAGATATTGTGAATAGTCAAGAAATTAAAATTCTAAATAAGAAATGGCCAATGACTAAATTATAACATAGTCAAATGATGATAAAAAAGAAATTATAACAAGATATTTGGATCTTTACCAAAATAACTTTTTTACTTAATTTATTGTAAATAAATAGTATAATTTGAAAAAAAAATTGAATATGGTATAATTTGAAAAAAAAAAACTAAACTAGTCATTTTACTAAAGAGTAAAGAGGTTTTGTAATTATTTTATTTAAGTACATAAAAATGTATGAGTCGTTGATTTGCACTCTATAGATCATCATTACTCAGTCTGTGAGAGTGAGTCAAATAAATCTTTATCCCGGAAATATTTTTTGTTCGACAAAAATAGTTTCCTCTGTTTTGGCGCGAGGGGGACATTATGGGTATTTTCACTTAGCTATTAATGTTGTGGTATTGCTGTTTTTAGTTTAATGTTCTCTTTTTGAAATATTGCCAATAGGGCGAGGTGATTTGTCATTTTGTTTTTAGTTCCGGTTTCTTTTTTTTTTATGTTTTGTTCGAATTTCAAATTTCTGTTTTTAATTTTGTATATAGTTTTGCTACGAAAGATAATCATAAGTGTGTGGAAATATGTACCTAAGTTTTTTAATAGCGGAATTTTTATTAGATACTCTTACTACATAATAATCAGAAAAATAGCATATAAATTTTGACGTTTCTGCAAAGAAGAAGCGTTAGTAAACCGATTTCATTTTATAAATATATAAAAACATAATTGAGGACAACCTCCGAGAAACTTAAGCACTGAAACATTCTAACATAAGGAAAATAATCAACTGTCCTATAATAGTCGGTCTTATAGCTTTATTTTAAAGTCTTATTTTTTTTAAACGTCTCATAAATGTTCATAAACAAAACTCCTTCAGGCTAGATAGAGGCCCTAAATCTCCCATTTACCATAAAGGATAAAGACGAATGGTCTGCCCCATGCCCGTAGCCAGTACTTTATTCATTCTGGGCCGAAAATAATAAATCAGCCACGCCTTGTCAATACCACGGGCCACGGTCTACAAGAAACTGCTCAATTATCAACGAAATAGATGAAAACTTTGAAAGTTTTTCTTTTAAATACTAAAAAAATATTACAGTAATGGATAGTCAAAAGAATGAAGTAAAATATAAATATTGGTGGACTTTACACATAGCACTATCTAGCCTCAAACTAAGCCAAAGCTTGTAAAATGGGAACCAGATAGCTGATATAATATACTTTTTTTGTAAATACATACTTATAATATTATATGCTTTGCTTTGATGTAGTACGTATACCTTCATATAGGTAGTACGCCTCTTACGTCTAATGCCACGTAGGACACAAATCAACTTTTTAAAGATTCCGAAGAAAAAGTAATATATTATTCTCGTTACGATGCGGTTTAATATGTTTAACAAATAATATGTTAAATTAGAAATAACGTTACGGCAATTCAACGCATTTACATAGAAAGTATACAACTAGGCATGTTTATCGGTTATAGGATCCCAGTCACTGGCTAGTAGCAACAGGCCTAATGGTCTCTTGAAATAAATAAAATTAAATTTGGACATTAATGTCAGACCACACAAGATATCAAAACAAAATTAAATAAATAGAAGCCAAATTTGGTGTGGAAAGAAATGCTAATGTTGAGATAATTTTTGATTTTGAACGGTAAATATGACACGGAAGTCGTACGCAACGCGTTGACACGCTAAATTGATATAAACATTAATTTATACATATTATTACTTATATACATCGTTTTTTTTATTAATAATGCATACCAAAAATCGACTCACACGACAGTTGCCTTTCGTTTTGATATAATAAATAAAAACACATTATTACTACAAAATTTATAATTTACGTAAATGAAATTTATTTATTTACTAGAAGTATGCCAGATAACCTTGTTCTTAAGAGGGTGACAACCGTCAAACAACTTCTTGCTCGCTCGCGGATTGAATCGCATGTGGATTGAAAAATTACAAAGGATAGTGATAGGTACCTACTAAAAAAGACTCAATTATTATTTCAAAGTGGTTCATGTGGTTTTATTGCAAGATAAATGTTTTTCTTTATGTAATTTGATTTAGGACCCTTCAACAGACTAATAAATCCCACTTTGACAAACAAATATTTAATTCACTAAATTATACAATTATGTTTACACAGAAAAAAACTCTTAAAACGACATAACAGACCTCTAATTTCTTCATCAACATATTAAATTACACGAATATAATGACGTGTAACCATACACCGCAATAAAATAAAAACCAATAATAAATTACCCAACCATTTAACAAGAACTATCAATCAAATCAAACCCTCTACAAAACATAGACCATTACATCGTGGTTTTCAAAAATTTATGGTCAATGTAAGGTGTTAATTTTTGAGACATCTTCATTAAACTGAAAAATAAGTTTATAGTCGTGTCTTTGATTAATTTAAATGTTTAAATTTAATTGATAACCTTAGTTTTATGGTAATTAGGCGTAATGATGTATTAAATTATCGTAACGGTTGAAATGGTCATTAATTTTGTGTAAGTAATTGGAAATACATTTTTGTGAAAGAAATCCATCTATAAGAATGCTCTCACTGCTCTGTGGGTGAGCCGTAGCCCGTGGGTTCAATCACACCGAGGAGTAACATTTTTGTGATGAACATAGATGTTTGTTCTCTGGTTGGGTGTTAATTATATTTATAATATAATTATTGTTTCATTAACAAATAAGGAGAAGAGTAGTAGAGCTCTTTGTGAAGGGCTCGTCCGGGGAAGTACTACCACTATGCCTATTTCTGCCGCCAAGCTGCGTTGCTGTGTTTTGGTTTGAAGAGTGTGGTTGCTGATAAGATTATAGGGACATGAGGCCAAACGTTTGTATGCCTCAAGTTAATGGACGCAGGGCGCGTCACTGCTTTGTTATAGGTGATGGTTACCACATAACGGCAGGTCATCCGCTTGCTCCTTAAGCTAGTAGTATAAAAAAACCGGCCAAGTGCGAGTCGGACTGGCGCGGGGGTTCCGTACGTATAAAAACGGCAAAAAAATCACGTTTGTTGTATGGGAGCCCCCTTAAATATTTATTTTATTCTGTTTTTTTTTAAGTTTTTGTTCAACAGAAATACATCATCTGTGAAAATTTCAACTGTCTAACTATCACGGTTCATGAGATACAGCCTGGTGACAGACAGACAGTGAAGTCTTAGTAATAGGGTCCCGTTTTACCCTTTGGGTACGGAACCCTAAAAACCAGCTTCGCTTAGTTTTAGGCTCGCGTTAAATGTTCAATATATTTTTTGTTTTATTTTTATATATTTCAAAAAAGTGTATATTAACTGAATTTCGAAACAACTTCGAAACTTATTTTTCTACCACTTTACCTTAAAATTTTCCCAAGTCAAAAGCGTGCCATTCATTATTATTTGTTGCGAAAACGTGTTGTTTTCCCAATCTCTTACTGACCCTAGTGCGGGTCATAAATAACCCCAAAATAAAACACTCGCGTTAGTAAAAAGCGGGGTGCATAAGAAATAAGGCTTTTAGGAAAGTATTTTCACACTATGTGTAACTATTAGTGCCTTTTCATATGCATACAGCCGATAGCTAACTGCCTATATTACTAAAAAGATGTTAAGTTCGTATACCCCTTCAAACTGTGTTTAGCTATCTGCATTGGGTACACACTGATACGCATCAGGCACTATAACTGCTCGTTTTTATGTCCTTTTAAAGGCGTCATTTTTCCGGTCCAAAGATTCGACATACATGTTTTTTGCAAGAGAAACATACATGAATTTGCAGTTTAGTCGGAGGGCAAGTGCATGTGAAAAGGCGTTTTGGATGAAGAGATATATTCAGAGAAGAGAGGACAAATTGCATTGCTTGTCTCAGAAAATGCAATATACTTGGTTATTTTTAAGCTAATATTTTAAAATGAATAACTTGTACTAGTTTTGATTTATTAACCTACTTCCAGAAAAAAGAGGTTCAAAAAATAACTGCTTTTAAAAATAAAAAACTAGTATAATAGTAAAATGAAAGAAGAAGTATAAAACAGTAAAAGTTGAATACAAAACGCACAAATATATAATCTTATCTAAAAATTGATATTATTTAGATAAGATAATATTTATTTCGTTATTAAAATTAATTTGGTACCTTACATATTTTAAATAAATTAAGCTATAACTAGATAATTTTAAATTTATGTGATTTCGATTCTGGTACAAAAATATCACAGAAAGTGGTACGAAATGGACGCGCTCACGCAGAGTAGGAATATTGCAGTAATGACGCTAGCTTTAATTGACTCGTTGTGAAATGCTACGGAGATCGTCCCTAGCTTGAACTCGCTTGGCCCGAGTTATCGGCGGAAGCGGAAAATCTATTTGAGATGACAAAATTTAAAAAAAGGTTTTTTGTTGTTACCTCCTTTTTTATTTTAAAGATAGTGTAAAATAATGTCTCTCAAACCGTGAAGAAAATATCGTAGGGAAATCGACATATCATAGAACATAAAAGTTCTAATATTCTCTATTCTATTCTTGTTAAGAAATTGCTTTCTTTGACTATGTAGACTGATATAAACTTATAAGTCCTAAAAAATAAAAATAAATGTACACATACTGATGAAAAACATAGTTAGGTGTGTGGAGACAGGTACATACGAATAAACTACTCAATTTTATGCCCTAGTAGTAGGTAAGCGTATTTTTTCATGGGCTTGATTTGTATCCGTGTGCAAATTAATTATAAAATAAAGTTTGTAAGGTTAAAAAAGTACTTAAATATTTTGGTCCTTGCCAAGAAACAATATATTTAATAATGTTTTATGTATAAACTCTGATGTAGGGCGTTCCCGCTATCCACTCGTGAACTGAAACACTTGTTACAAAGAGCTTCTAGACAAGCGTGCCCGCCGCATGCGGCTGGCCGACACAAATTTATAGGTAAAAGTTCGCGACCGACGAACCGGTTCGCACAGCCAGCCCAAAACAAAACCAACCTTAATCTTTTTTCGCTAAGGTCCTGAATCCTAAAGCAACGAACCTTATCGGATACTTTCTTAATTGTGCTCTTAAGCAGCGATCGTGGGAATGTTGACCTTATTACGTGATGGTAGGTTTCATTTTAAATTGATCCGTTTTCTCGGCCTTGCCGCCGGTAGATCGCTCTCACCTTAGTTCACGTGTGAATCTGCATTATGCTGCTATTTAGAGGAGGTGCGTCAGGTGGGTAGTTCCGTTCTATTTTATGGTATTTTCAATTTGGCTGTGTAATGATGTAAGATAGATTGGGCGTACAGCGTCTAATTCCTGAATGTGGCTGTATGATTACTTACATCGAGTCACGCCTTTTGGCTTTGTGTTGATTATTAAAATGGCATAGAATCTATTGCTCAGGACATGGTATAAATGAATCTCGTTGGCATAACAGATTAACCACCATTTTGTATACTATTTGCTAATGAAACAAACATATGTCCACCTGATGTTAAGAGCACTGTTCTACGTCCATCAAGTTGAGGCATACAGATGTAAGACTCATGTGCCTGTTATTTCACCGGCACCCACAACTATCAAAGCGAAACACAGCAACGCTGCTTGGCCGTGGTGGCGCGAACTCTAGAAATAGGCATGGTGGTAGTACTTTCCCGGACGAGCACTTCACAAAGAGCTTTACTACTAAACTATGTTATAGACATTTGCGATGAACCATTTTTAATACATATAAGAAATGTTGAATCGTTTCAACGAGCGAGGGAGAAGTTATTTGCAGTTATCAGCCTCTTAAGGCGAAGAATACCGCTAATGTACACTTGATCGCACATTTCAATATTTTAGATATGTTTATATTTAGTTCAGTTTACATCTTTCAAAATGCCGAAATGTGCAAGCGTACTTCGATGGACGTTAGCCTCTTATGGAGTTTAAAAGGATGGCTGCCAACCATCAGTCATTAAGAGGCACCCAAGAACCTTAAGCAAGTAGAAATTCAATAAGCCCTATTACTTTAGGAAACTGGGAATCTCCATAATTAAATACATACAAATTCAAACACACAATAGCGGTTAATCGCGTCCTTACAGAGAGAGTTAATGTTTCTTCGTATCGCATGACAGACAGACAGACGAGCGCAGTAATACATATACGGAGACAGTGATTTAATAGAACCTCGGTGTGAATGGATGTTCATAGGCCCTAGATTATACAGGGTGTAAACAAACAGGCCCTAACAGACTTACGGCCGGTTTCTGAAAGCCCGATCAAAACTAATCGCATGTCAAGTCACTTGCTATCTCGATCTAATTCGATATAATAGCTATTCGATAAAATGCCGAGTGGCTTGACATCCGATTATAGTCGCGTTAAACTCTCGCTGTAGGCTCGGTCATAAATCATCTTGACACACGCTTAAACAAAAGGATCGTCCGTTCTCCTAAGTGCGAGAGAAAGAGAGAGCAATATTTCTGTCTCGTTCCGATAACTTATGACCGAGCCTGCAGCGAGAGTTTAACGCGACTATAGTTTTGATCGAGCTTTCAGAAACCGGCCGTTAAGGTTATACTTAGCAAAGTTTTTTTTATTATCCTGAAAGTTAAAACCCGAGTGTGATTTGAACCCACTACCTTCCTCTTGATACGGAGCTGTGGTAACCAACTGTACCTGTGGTAATCACACCCGGCGAATAACTCATAGAGGTACGGTACTAAGTTTTAAGATATTATAAAAAATCTGTGATTTACTTAATATTAAAATTCCTTAAATTGAAAAAATAAACTTGAAATTAAGCAAGGTGACATCTCTCGTCAATTCAATTGAATGTAACTTTGGTTATCGAAGAGGATTCTTGACAGATAAAAATCTGACCTGTATGCTATAGCTAGTACTAAAATGTTGCACTAAACCTAGATAAATATAAGTAGCCTTTATTCACCCTGTAGTCATTCCTCGTTTTGATGAATGTGAATCTGTTAGATGACGAAGACTTGAATGCGTATACCTACCCATAAGTGAATATAACCTTTGAAATCGTGTAATAAAGGCTTAATATTTGCCGTAATTTAATCAATTTTCACATCGAGAATAAACTGAGCAAATGAATTCTGAATGAAATAAATCATTTCAAAAATCTATATAAAGTTTGAAAGACTAGCTATAAACGTATTTTAAGTTTAATGCTATATCAGTTAGCCTTGTGATTCTACCTATTGAATAAAGATCGCTTTTATTTGATACCTATCGCTACGTTAAAACGCGCTGAATGATTAATTGTCAAAACGGTATTGAAATTATAATAAGGAAGATCGTGTTTAATATCCTTCTTCATTGATCTTTATTACTCTATTTTATATTATATTTAAAACTATTTCAAAGCTAATTAACTCACAGTTTTGGAAGCATAATGGCTTATAAATATATGAATATTCAATAAATTTTGGTAAACAGCAAATTTTGATAATACAACCTACGCTACACAAACTTTATGCAAATTTTACTCTTACATATACCCTACCCGGAGTCTGAGTTATAAGCTTTCAGATAGTGGCGTAGCTAGGTAAACAAGGGCCCCGGTACGTAGAGAAAGAATCGGGCATAGAGAAAGAATTTTTAAGCAGGCTCAAGGTTTTCTAGCTTCGGGAGCTGGCTGAACCTCTCTTTTCAAAGGTTAGGTTAGAGGGCCCCCTGAGCCCCGGGGCCCTGGTGCACTGCACCGCCTGCACCTACTATAGCTACGCCACTGCTTTCAGACCGTTTTCGTATGGAGACTAGATATAAGCCCCTTTACCGCGCGTGCTGAGAATTCACGAGTCTCCTTACAAAAACGGCCTGACGATACAGAAAACGAAAAACGAAATACAAAACTCAGAGTACCTTTTGACCAAGTTTCTTTCGTACAACTAGCTGATGAAACAAGCAGTTGGCCCACCTGATGTTAAGTGGTAACCATCACCTATAACTAAGCATAGCCTCGTAAGTCACGCACGATAGGAGCATGCCCTACGATGCACTGCCCTGCGTCGATCAACTTCAGGCATACAGATGTTAAGCCTCATGTGACAGTAATTACACCGGCAACCACACTCTTCAAACCGAAACACAGCAACGCTGCTTGGCGGCAGAAAAAGGCTTGGTAGTACTTTCCCGGACGAGCCACACACAAAGAGCTCTACTACACTTAAAAGAAGATTCGTTTCAGATCTTCACTCGCTCGGTCACCTTGCCCTTACACCCCAACCCGCCCAGCCCCCTTCAGTGCCACGAAACATGTGTAGTACTCCTTGGGTCCACCTAATCGTGAGTGGACTAATTACTGTGGGTACGCAACGGCCGTCACTCGTACGATTTAACACCTGTCAGCGTCGGACAGACGGGGAGACGCGGGCGGTCAGCGTGTGGGACAAGGTAAAGACTACCCGGGGTAGAAAGAAACAAACCTTGTTAGGCTTACAAGTAAGTACCTATCACCATGCCTTTTTCTGCCGCTAAGCAGCGGTTTGAAGATGTGGGTGCCGGTGAAAGCGGTTTGAAGATGTGGGTGCCGGTGAAAATACAGGCACATGAGCTTAACATCTATATGCCTCAAGTTGATGGTCGCAGGGCAGAGCATCGTAGGGTTATCGTGCGTTACTTAAGTGGCAATGCTTTGTTATAGGTGATGGTTACCTATTAAGATGAGGGTCATCTGCTTATTCCAACAATAAAAAAGTCAAAGTCAAAAGTCAAAAACTTTCAATAGAATCACAAGGATCACATTGAAAGGTCTTAAAGCTAGGTGAACCTAGGTGCCAGTTCCAAACCAACAAGCCTAGAAGAACTGTTAAACAACTAATTGTTAGCATTTTTAAAGATATAAAATTACTGAATATATTAGCAATTTTTTTTTGAGAAAATCATATTGCATCGTTTACACATCGATTAAATTAGACATCAGTAAAATTTTTATCGATATTGAAACAGCCATTCAAGAGTTTTCTTTGTCGCTAGGCAGGTACTTATTTTTATTTCTTTTGTCTACTTCTAGATTACTTTTTTAAATAGTTAATAAACTTTTTTAAATAATTATCTAAAAACGCTTCCGCTTATGGATTGAGCCGTAAATGAAGACAAACAGCCATAAAATATGAGCTCTATGCTTTGATCGACAAAAAGATAGTCGTTGTTTTTGTACAATTAAGTTTTATCAAGTAAAAGTTATCTAATTTGTATTTTCTGTTTAAGTATTTTTTGGATAACTTTTATAATGAGAAATTGTGCCAGAACACAAGAGATGTCTTATGGAACGCATCGTGGGTTCGATCCCCACCGAGAACAAACATTTGTGTGATGAACATTGATGTTTGTTCTCTGTCTGGGTGTTATTATATATTATAAGTATGTATTTACAAAAAAAAGGTATATTATGTATTTTATCAACTATCTGATTCCCATATTACAAACTAAGCTTTGGCTTAGTTTGGGGCTAGATAGTGCAGTGTAAGAAGTCGACCAATATTTATTTATTTATCATAGGATGGGCCTCTCTATAAGGTATGAACTCTATAAGTTTTCATACCTTAATGTCAACGTTTTTTGGGCAAATTTGACCTTAACCTCTCAACTTCCTCTGTTATTCTTCTACAATCTTTTCCACAAAAGTTCTTTCTCAATAATTTAATTCCCAAAACTTTTACCCACGAAAGACTACAGAATGTAGCCTAAGGTTAATAGTGTTCCATGTTTCGATAAGCGCAGTAAAGTCCTCCATATTTGTCGGTACAGGACGCTCGTGACAAATGCCCCATCGATAGGGAACAACCACAGACTATATAAGTATATCGAGTTTTAATTTTGCTCTGTGGCGTAGAGAGCAACTCAGAAAGTGCAGCATTCAAAAAAGGTGAGGTTCTTAATTCGACTGTTTTTTTTTTCGTATGTTTGTTACGCGATTACTCCACCAGTTACGATCTGATTAAAAAAAATTTTTCTTTGTTTTAATACTTCATATAGGTTTCATTTTTTTTGTAATTTGTTTATACAAAAAAAACAGCGAATTTTGAAAAATCAACAAAATCTATAAATATATTATATACAAATGACGTTTTGCTTTGTTGTTTCAAAGGTTTTGTCTTATGTTTTTTTTTTGTTTTTTTCATCGGGTTTTCTTTTGCAAAAAAGTTATAATTGTGATATTACTTGCGTAAGGGGAGTAAATAAGTTTAATAAATATGTTATAATATCAGAACATGATTTTGTTTCTATTTATAGACCCCTGTCATTCTCCATTTTGTGTACAAACCGTATTGACTCTTAACCCAGTAATGTAAAGCTTAAAATGGAACAATAACCGATGTTCAGAGAAAAAGCTGGTATCGATGTACTAAGTACAACTCGATATCGTGAATCGATAGATTAGATCGATATCTCGCGGGTAACGTACGGCGCAGATAGGGTTAAGTTTTGTATTCCTAAAAAGCAATTACCGTTCAATGATGACCGTTAAATCTACAATTCCTATGCAAATGATTTATTGAACTTTATCTTCTTACGAATCGAGATAGATTATCTTTTAGGAATACACTATACCTTAAAAAGTCTTGCATAAGGCACAATATTGGTTACGAAAATTCTTCTCACATTAACTTTATCTATTTCTTGTTTACATTCAAGCAAAATAACCAAAATATTGAAATGAAGGTGAATATGACAAATTACAAAGTAAAACCATCTTACTGCATCTAACTGTACATTTCAAATTATAAATTATCGTCCTCATATAGACTTTTAAAAAAGACCTACGTGCTCAAAAAAGTCATTAGCGGCAAAGAAAAACAAAAATTAATTAGTTACGCAAAATTGTAAATTAAAATATCACAGCAACACGAAACTGATAACCAAGACGTGTTTCCCGAATTTCTCATTCCCGAAGGATTTTGACTCTTATACCTAAGTAATAAGGTTTAAAATTTTGTGATAGATTGGAGGGTGGTGGAAAACTGGTGTAACCTGATAAGGGTGTAATTTGAATAATTACGCCACACGGCAATAAGTCTTTTGGATGAATGTGAGGAAGCTGCTCAAGAAATTCGCTTTTGCAACAACAATGAAAATGTAATTAATGAGCTAATCGGTATCTATTGCGGAAATCTTTCACGCGAATCTTCTTTAGTTACCTATTTTATAGTTAAGTTTGGGAAGCATAGAAATATTTTTAAATAAACTTAAAAAAAGTGCACCAGAATATAAGTGTAATGATAGTATTTTTTGCGCCAACGACCATAAGGACTTATTTCTCAGTTGCCAGTTTGAGCACTGGGAAATAAGTTCGTGGATTCGAAAATGGATTTTTCTTTTCGCAATTGCTCTCAAATGGTGAAGAAAAAAATCGTGAGTAGTCCACCGGCGGTGACGGCTATCAACCGAACGGAATCAACAAAAAGAAACTATTGCTAAATGTAGGTATGTGCCAAATATATTATTTGGACGAGCCTCTAACCAACCCCCTTGGATAACCCATCCAGTTTGAGTTGGTGCTTGATACTAATCGATATTATATCGCTTTTAAATTTAAGGTAGGGACGTGCCCCACGATGCACTGCCCTGCGTCCATCAACTTGAGGCATACAGATGTTAAAAGCCTCTTGTGACTGTAATTACACCGGCAACCACACTCTTCAAACGGAAACACAGCAACGCTGCTTGGCGGCAGAAAAAGGCGTGGTGGTAGTACTTCCCCGGACGAGCCCTTCACAAAGAGCTCTGCTACTCTTCTCTACTCTTAGTTTGTTATTTCAAAGTCATGAAGCTTTTTCCCAGTAAAAGTGACACCGAAAAAATCAATGAATAAAAAATACAGACTACCCCAAATTTACAGATAAATCAGTTTTCCATTATATCATCCCGAGCACAAAATCACAGACTACTCAAAAACAAGAGACACCTCACTCATAGTTTCCCTCGGACGTCGGCGTCTGCATTGATCAAGCGCCGTGTCTTGCCATTGTCTTCCAGCCAAAGTTCGGGCGATAACACTCACAATGGATAGGTCCCAAGTCTGTTAACATGAGGATTTGAAAAGCCGGTTCACTGAACATACTCGTAGCTTTGTTTCGTTTCTTGCGGACAGATAAGTTTTACGTAGGTTTGTGAATGTGTATTGTTAATTATCTCATTTCACTAAATTAAAAAAAAAACACAAAATTTACATGGTTTTTCTATGACATTTGACGCTAAAAGAAGTTTTTTTTTCATAATAAAAAGCTACAGTCCAAGCGAAGGGAGAAAATAAAAACTATAACATGGGTTTTCCATGACGTTTGCCTCTAAAGGAAGTTTTTTTTTTCAAATAAAAAAGCTAGTGTGCAGGCAAATGCCTAGTGATATGAGCTTTTAATCAAATCTGGTAATCAAGCCGAGTAAGTCCTGAACACAAATACGGCACACAATTTCCACTAATGTGCTAATGTTCAACATAATACACTGACATAAGCCCGTTTCACAAATTAGCGCCGAGCCACATTATCCAGCGTACAATCACACTTTGTTTTAGTCTATTTCGCTCATTACAATATTCTTTATCGAAACAAATGTATTTACTTAAGACGCTGACAAACATCAGATAACATCTCACACTTTTAAAATTTTTGAATATTCTTTATCGAAACAAATGTATTTACTTAAGACGCTGACAAACATCAGAAAACATCTCACACTTTTAAAATTTTTGAAGATTTTAGTCTACTGAATTTCTCCCACACAAAACCGCGATGCGATGCGATACGACCGACGCCGCATCGCGCGTCCGCGCTGCTAAGATATTTGTGATGCGATGTGAATTCGCAGTTATGTGTGGGAGCCTTAAATACAAACACATAAACACACCCAAGGAGCAGACCCAGACTACTGAATGTAGTTATGAAAAATCGCAAGAAACAAGCTTCGGAGAACAATAGGTATAACTCTTTTACCAAGAGCTCTACTACTATAGTAAATATAAGCACCTTTACTGATTCGTTCGCGAAGTAAGTATGCCATGCGGTGACAGTCACAAAGAGCGGCTCCACACACGGTGGCACGGTTAGCGGAAAGCGCTGACGGCTCCCCGGGCGGTTTACATTATCACCCACATTATACTGTTATCGTTTATATCCGCAGGATTAACTCAACTATTGTTTAGCAACCTTTAGACCGTTCAACGCATTAACTGGTACTTACGGTAACCATCAAATCTGGTGTTCTTCTGTCAATAAACTGTTTCGTGGATGACTATTGTAACAAGGATCATACAAAACAACGGTAGGAACTAAGCAGTAGGTTTGTTGCTAGTTCTTCTAGGCTTGGTCGCGTGGAACTAGCACCTAGATTCACCTAACTTTAAGTCGTTTCAAGGTGATCCTTGTGATTCAAGTGAATAAACCTTTAGACTTCGACTTTTACTGACAAAATTGACAGATTATTTTGTGGTCTACAATTTAGAACATTAAAAATAGCTATCTATCGGATAGAATTTAGAAAACAATGTATTAAAATACGATTTTTAAAATATTTTGCCGTAAAACTCACCAAAACTTACGGTTATGTAAAAAAAAATGCACAATGGAAAACCTCCTTTTCCGATAACGTTTCAAAATATCCGCGTGCTGACGAAATAAAATGTCAAATATGTTAAAATAATTCTTATTGTCAGTGTAGCTATGACAGGCGCAGTTGCGAAAGGCATTGTTTGCAGAGGTCGAGGAGCACAGATTAGCTGACCCTTAATTGAAACGCGCTGTGTGGACGCACCTTAACTAACTGTAATGACTCGTTTAACGAGCGCTATCAATAGTTTAACTGAGGCTTTGTAATAGTTTGAATTTACGTTATTTTAATGAAAACAGTAGCTATTGACTAGATAAAAAAGTTTATCACTCTTATAATACAGAATTATGGTTTTTGTATTTTAATTATATTAACTCAGTAGGTTAGGTGAGAGATTCAAGATTTTTAATAAAAGCTAAATTTTCTTGAAGTTTATTTTTATTTATAGTTATCTTATTTTATCGCTTTTTTGTGTTCTACATACATAAAATCACGCCTGTTTCCCATAGGGGTAGGCAGAGACCACGGATTTCTACTTGCTACGGTCCTTACATACCTTTTTCGCTTCATTCACTCTCATACTATTCTTCATACATTCTCGTCGGTTTAGGGTACTCTTGACCTGCCTTCTCTAGAACGTCTGCTACCTGATCGAGATACGTTCGCCTAGGTCTTCCCCTCCCAACAGTCCCATTTACACTCGCCTGATGCACCCGTTTCGTTAATCTCCTTTCATCCATCCTCTCCACATGCCCAAACCATTTTAACATACCTTTCTCTACCCTCATCACTACGTCTTCTTTCACTCCATATTTCTCTCTAATACTCTGTTCCTCACACAAATTCACACCACGCATATAAAATGTTTTGCTAAAAACATTTATATGTATGTTTCGCTAAAAATATTTTGTGTGTCTTGTAAGCTTTCCGGCTTAACAGATAACCCTCTCATTTGTTTGTGCATCCAAGACCATACAATCCACCCGAACACACGGCACATTAAAATTCATCCGACGACACTAAGGGCCGTAAGATCCACCGATAACCATTAGGATCCCTTAATTTGTTCGCGGGCCCTTCACCTATCCCTTCCGTATCCCTTACGGATCGTTAACACGTGGATTAGAGACACTGGATAGGGACATGATGCTACTGTAAAGACGAGTGCAAAGGAGTTACTATTTGAGGCGTATTATATATTGACAAGGATCATACAAAACAACGATAGGAACCAAGCCGTAAGTTTGTTGATTGTTCTTCTAGGCTTGGTCGCGTGAAACTAGCACCTAGATTCACCTGGTTTTTACGTTTCAAAGTGATCCTTGTGATTCCAATGAATAAATACTTTTTGACATACACAAAAAAAAACATTTTAAACATACATTTAAAATCCTTTCAACAAACGTTTTCAGAAGAACTAGTGACACGTCAAGAAGAAGAAGAAGAAGAAAGACACATTTAAAGAAAAACCGAGATCGATGAGGTAGGATATAGTTACGCTAGGAATTAATGAATGAAAATACTATATTCATACGCACAGATTAACTTTAGACTTCAAAATCTAAAAGAAAAACTGTATTATAGCCAATCTAAGGAAAAGGTATAGGTAGGTCTGTATGTCTTAAGTTGATGGACGCAGGGCAGTGCATCTTAGTGCTAAACTGATTTTTTTTAATATTTCGTGTCCTGTTTTTTTCGGAACACAATGAGAAGACATACACAGTGTTAAGGAAACATATACGTAACACTAAGTAACATGTAAGTACTTTAACTAGTCCCTTCCAGTACTCTACATCGCAACCTCAAAGTGTAAATGTCGCTAAGCCCTTTAGTTTCGTGTTATATCAGCAGCGATATTCTAATGTTATTGTGACCACAGATTGAATATCTCGCTTGATTTGTGCGCCTTCTTGTTAGTTTGTGTAATCGCCCCCTTAACGGCCTGTAGCGGTCAGTTTGCTGATAAAGGCAATGTACCGAAATTATATAGCATCTTATATGATTTTATTAATTGAAAAATGAGGTTCCAAATAAACAATATTTTAAATAACTGTTTTCCGACACTGTCCATCCAAAGGTTGTCTAGAAATGATCACTTTTAGCGGTAAGATCCTTCATTGTACCTCTAGTCACAGATAAGAGAATACTAGTACTCTAGTTTGGTTTAAGTGTTGTTTTTGTTTTATTATTTATATTACGGTTTACAATAAAGATATAGGTAAGTATTTTATTTTATACAATAGTTTTTTACGGCACACATCGCGTGTCTGCTGTTTGCTTCAGTTATGGCTTAAGTAATGCTTCTTAATATTAATAAAAAAAACAAGTTTTCTGACAAAAAATCTCAAAAATAAAAAACGCATTTCCCCACATGTGGCCTTAACTCCCTAATTTTGATGCTCTCACAAAATTTTAGCCTCAATAAAAACTTAGGGTTGTACGCTAAAAATCGATCTTGTACTTGTCGGACCCAAACCTAAATAAAACCCTACAAAATTGTATGATGCCCTTAGAGAGTGTATAATGCGTCACCAGAAAGTGTGTGATGCAAGCCGACACGTAATTCAATTACCGGTCACCCCTCGTTCGAACAAACATCTAAAAAGTTATACTGATATGTGCGTATTTGCATATCCTACGCTTGGGCGACGCCTCAGAGGTAAAGGGTTCTAAGTAAAAAAATCACAATTTTGTCATTAAATACTCGACACTAAAATGCTAAATAGGAGTTTGTTAAGAAACAGCAGTTATTTGTAAGCATAATTGACAAACTAATAAAAAAAAACAAAACAAGGTTTACAAAGTACTTAAACTATTGTAAGTAGATATGTAAGGTGATAATGATGTGTGCATTTAGTATGTACTTTGTAACGAAAACTTTTTAGGCTCTTAGTAAACCTGTATGTAAACTAGACTAGACAATTGAGAGCATGACACTAAAATAGTTAAATGAGAACTTGCATTTTTAAAGTTGAAATACTTTAAAAATGCAAGTTCTCATTTCTCATCTCTCATAGTCCAAAGAAACAGTAGTTATTTGTAAGCATAATTGTCAAACTAATAAAAAAAAACAAAACAAGGTTTACAAAGTACTTAAACTATTGTAAGTTGATTATGTAAGGTGATAATGATGTGTGCATTTAGTACACGTATTTTGTAACGAAATCTTTTTAGGCATTGACTTCTCGCTCTAAGTAAACCTAACCTCTACGGAAACAATCTACATTTTAATTCAAAAAAAAAAAACAATATTCGATAAATAGAACAGTTTTTCAGTTACGCTCCTCTGTTTCATTAGTCAAATAGGAGGGTTAAAGATTAGACCGCGGCGCGATAAACAACATCTGTGACGGCAACCCTGCTGCCATTGTCTCGCGTCGACCCTTGAGTGACAATGTTTTTAGCTCCCGTTCACCAAATCAATATAGACTTGATTTGGTTTTTCGTTCTAGGCTGATTGACTTTTTTTAATTTATTGTTTTAAACATCTCATTACATGTAATTCTGCAAAAAAAATAAAAAAATAATGCATTTTTTTAAATACTTGCTGATGGGATCACATGGCCCACCGGATATTAAGTAGTAACCATCACCTTTAACAAAGCATTGCCTTGCAAATCAGGCACGCATACCTTAGCTCTATTTATTAGTAATTATTTTAGGCTCGCTCGCGTGGAACTGGAACCTAGATTCACCTTGCTAACCTAGCTTTAAGACGTTTGAAAGATATCCTTGTGATCCAATTAAATAAATTTATTCAATTGGATCACAGGGATATCTTTCATATTTAATATCTTTTAACTTTGACCATATGTAGTTTTTTTACAATGAATAGACCAATAGACCAGGTAGAAGCGAAATGCTTAGTGCGAAGTTTTGATTTCATTGTGTGTGTAACCTGTATTGTGCGGTGATTCGATTATATTTTACAATAAACAATATTGAATTAACATTATTGACTAAATCATTTTAAATTTGGAACGTGGTCAAACCAGTATAATATTTTTTTAAGTTTGTGTTGCCAACAATGATCGATAAAATATTTTAATATAAATAATGTTACGGTTGTAAAATGTTACGTATCGTGTTTATAAAACAATATCAAAGCGAGAGTGAGAATTCATTTCAATAAATAGAATTAGGCATCCAAAATAACCACTGACGTTTTGCAAAACGTTTTGACGCCATGCACGTTTTTCAAAAGTTAAATTTTTTATCAAGTCAACCATAAACTAAGAAATTTTCTTAATTTATAAGAAAAATCACACCACACTATTTGCAAATTCAATAAACAAAGTAAACACCGAATACAAAAGGGACGACACAATAATAAAATAGCAACATATGCGTACCGAATCAGGCAACTTCTTGCATAATCGTAATAAAAAATAACAAATATACGAAAAATGAAATTCCTTCGATTGGACCCTCGTCACAAACACGTGTCATGCAATGTCATCTTTTAATTTGAACAAAGAAAAATGAGTTCTAAAATAATCACTAAAAGCTGCAATTTCCTTGCATTTCATTTCGAAAAAGTGATGACTGTTTGAGTCAACTGTAAAAGGTGGCAAGTAACTTTGTTGCAATGAAATGTAAATTTTAACCACGTATAAATACAGTTGTATTTGATTTGATGGTTGGAAACCAGAGTTGATGAATGGAAATATTAATCAGAGTGATAAGTGCGGGGTTACCGATTCTCCGTTTGTCTGTTTATCTGATTGTTCGGTGACGCAAAAAGGTTAGACTGCTTGGGGTAGGGTTAGCGTGGCCTTATCTGTTGCAGTCAAAACGTGGTTAGATAATACTAACTTCGCTTGAACGGTCGTGGATAAAGTAAGGGAACACTTTTTTGTACGTTTGTTTTATTTTAAAGCGGATTAAATCGAGAAAGCTGAAAAAATATGTGTTTTGTTCTGATTTTACTTAGGCTCCTTTGTATTGATCTTATACAACATTAGCGGATACTCGTGAATTCGTCCGCATTTTGTTTCCCGCGGTACAATTTCGGAAAAGCTTTAAAAAAAACTTTCATCTTAGTAACTTGACTTCGTATGATGTAAGCTTTCAAAATTAATTTTATACTGTGCACTTTATAGCAGAAGGCACAACAAAAACTTTAAGGTCAAGTCTTAGGGTATTAGATTGTGCGTTTTATGCCAGTCAGTCATTCAGAACTTTGATTCTTTTAATATTAGATTTGCATACCTAAACTTTCAACCACTGCCACAAAAACACTATCAAACAATTTGGCTATATTTATGAAATGTGCGTGCAACTGACACGTCAATTTATTGCGAAACTCGATAGTCATACATAATTCATAAATCTCGCCGGTCAGAACATCACGCGTTGCAACTACCGTATTTTACCTTTCGACCGTGATTTCTTACAAAACTTTCAATATGAAAATTAGTAGTGGGTTTAAAATTCATTGAACAGAATTTGCAAGTAAGCTTGCTTCAATGGAATTGTGATTGGCTGGTTCTATTTTGACCCAAAGTATGGTGATTTGCCATGTCGATTCAACAATGCCTCAATTTAAATTTGTTCTTCGATATTTGATTTGTCATTGAGTATCTTACACGCTTATTAGACTTTTGTATTGAAATGCTGGAAGAAAATAATAATATAACTTTTTTCGACGACTTTATAACGACTTCAAATACTCATAAGCAAACTTTTACCTACTGAAGAGAACCACAAACCAAACCTTCATTACTACTACTGTAGTACAGTACGTTGAAGTTTACGGAAGTAGTATTTTAACATTCTGTATATATTTATTGATTTTATTGTTTTTTCAATAGCATAATCGAGTTCAATAAAAATTATATGGAACCTCTGAAATATGCCCTAACAAACAAAAAATCTTCAAAATAAATTAAACAATTATTTTTTCTAAAATAAGAGTGTTAAATTTTGATGAGACAGTGTTTACTTAAGGAAAATACTTTTAGGATAGATCCAATCTATAAATGCGAAAGTGAGTGCTAACAATTTGAGCTGTTTGGTCGAAACTCAGCTCAATTTTTTTTATTGGTTCCACACAACACTATCTCGCCCCAAACTAAGCCATAGCTTGTGATATGGGAACCAGATAGCTGATATATTACTTATATACTTTTTTTTTGTAAATACATACTCATAATATTATATACATTGTTAACATATTGTAAGTTCAGTGTGGGTAAACCCTAAGACCCGCTTATCCTCTTGCGTTTCACGATTTGCGTGGAAAATAATCTCTCAAAGATATCGTTTAAATCATGGTCAGTGAATGAACAACCATTGTTGTCCGATCGCAGATACTGCATAAGTCAGATATTGAGGAAGTAGATATGAATAAGGGCGTATAGGATTGTGTAAAAGTGTGGTGCAAGGGTTTAAGGTGGCGGAGTTTTATTTCAAGGCTGTAAAGCTTGTTTAAATTTGCATTCTATTTAAATTGTGTTAAGTTATAATTATCAAAAAATAAATAAACATTTGTGGTCAACAAACCACACACACAGCTGTTTTCGCTTCGCTTAGCTTGTTGTCTAGGTATGCTTGAAAATGCTATGCTATGCTTATTGTTAGATAACAATAATGCGAATGTTTTATCATCACACACATCCAAACTTCCAGATAACCAGATGAGCACTGAGACTTTAAGAATTTAATTTGTCACATGGCAATCAAACTGGTGTAGCGGTAAAAAAAACACTTTTTTAGTGCAGCTACATAAGTTCCGTAAATCAACAAAATAAATTCAACAGGAACAGAAACTGCTTAACGACCCCGATTACCGAGGCACGGTAGATATCCCCTCAGATCTTCTAGTAATGAATACCAACTCAAATTTTTTTGAGGTAAGGGTAACCCTTAGACGTCCTCAGAGAATGTGAGGTTCAAAAGTAAGGAAAATTAAGTTATGTTTAAAGCAAGTGTTCTCTTCCACCTTGCGCCAAGCTCCAGGCTAGCTACGGAGGGTTCCGAGCGTCCGGCACTTTTTCAAAAACGTGACCGGTCCCGCATCCCAGCACGAACTCGGTACCGTTAAGCCGATACACTCTTCACTCTTATGCGCACTTGTTGTGGTCGAAACGGGATAGTTGGTATTCTGAAGCTGTTTTTAACACGCATTTTTGAAATAAACTTATTGAAAAGGTTGAGGACGAATAGGTCTTTTTCACAGGTTTGCTGTTGTCTTGCTAAATATCATGATACAAACGATACAATTAAGTCTGGTCAAGTCAAAGTCACAATCAAAAGGATCACTTTGAAACGTCTTAAAGCTGGGTGAATCTAGGTGCCAATTTCACGCGACCAAGCCTAGAAGAAAAGGCAACAAACTGACGACTTGGTTCAAGCTAATTCCGCTGTCGTATTTTTTGATTGATATCAGTAAAGAACTGTCAAAATACTGTCACAAATCTGTGGGTATTTTGGATGTAAATACAGTCCTTGAATAAATAAATTATATGAGCCAGTAAAACAATTTGCAGTTTCCTTCGTTATTTTTAGCAGAGTTCACAAAAGGTGAAGGTTCTGCGGCTATTGTTTTTGGGTTTTGGAAAACAAGTATGTAATCCGGATTGCCACTGAAATATACGTAAGTTATACAGTGTGTTATGGTCCACTCTCAAAAACTTAAATTGCGTACACAAATATAAGGCTGTATAGATTAAGACAGTTTTTAAAGGCACTAAAATTTGACTGCCCAGAGAGAGTTCAGACCCAATTTGTAAAAAAAATTTGGAAAAATTGTACTTTTTTTATACTAGATTTCCCAAAAAATAACAATAATACAATACAAATTATGAGGCAACTCGTAAACATGCACTTCACATCGAAACGTACATCAGACGTGACTAAGAATATCTAAAGGCATGTTTCACTGACCAGTTGTAACAAAAAGTCTGATCGTTGTACACCGTAAAACAAACGTATAAAGACCGATTTGCGGCGAGGCTTCTGAGGTGCAGTGTACCCTATCAAAGCTTTTATAGAGGCTCCTAAATCTCATATTGTATTAGGCAATCAATTTTTGTATCTATGAGAATTACTATGCATGTTTCAATCATGATCATTTATTCACGTGGTTATTTTAGTAATGCAGGATCCTGAGAAATTACGCAAAATCAGCGGAACTGTACATATTGTGAAAATAATCATATTCCGTGCCGTTTTATAGTGGCTCTATAGTGTGCTTGTCACTTTCATGTCAACGAAAAGAGATAGCAAAACACTTATAGGTTATGTCAGCTAATGGAGCCCTCAACGATCAATTAATAAGACCATAAAACAATAGTGTGCAAGAATATCGATTAAACTAGAATATTGTAAGTTATTTGTAACGTATAAAATTAAATATGCTTATACATGCAACACAATGAATACACACAAAGCATGCAGAATGTAAAAGCAGTAATAAAGCTAACAATAATCGAACACCTACGTACCATCGTATCATCTTCTAGTAAATATATTGCCGTCTCTACTTGAGACTTATCAAAAACAAAGACAAAAATATTATTATCTCACGTATAGTGTTACTTAGAAATAGTAGACCTCGTCTTTAGTCAAAGATTTAGAATCCTATTCGACTGACCAACACCAACATCGAGTGAAACGTCAAATTGGACAGATGACGTCTACAACAAAAGGTTCTTTATCTTCACTAATGTGTTCCATCCTAAATGACCGATACTTACATCGAGTGAAACGTCAAGTTTGACAGCTGACGTCAGCACACTACGGGTACTTTACGGTATTACAATGGAGCACAGTAAATCGATCCACGGTAATCCAACGGTGAGTTTCAAACTATTATAGCGCTGCTGAAGTTGTTGGAGAAAGTTACCTAGCTCGGATAAAACTACATTTATTGGCGCTGCATATTCAACATACCCCCAGGCATACTCCACCGACCAGTTTAACAAGAGCCTGGTCCGTTCAACGCTTCCGAAGCTGGTTTATAGAGGAAAGTGTCTGGGTATAGCGGTCGCTCGTGACGTACCAGTAACTAGTTTTATATTCTGTTTAGTGTCCTGGTGACAGTGTTGTGGTATCTGTCATATTTGTATATATGCGGAAGTCTGGGTGTTCAGAAGATGTATTGTACTAGCTTGCAGACGTGTGGTAGGTTAATTCTCAGTAAAAATGGCTTTACAATAGCAAAAATTAATATAACTAACAAATTTGTCGCAACCTGTCACGTGTGGAATACCATCTACTACGAAATGTTGGGAAGTATGTGCCAAATCTGATATTTGGACGTACCTACTTCGAACTACCCCCATAATCATTAAAAAATCTCTAGTTGGTACTTGGTACTCGAAGATCAAAGGCGTGAAGTTGTTTTTTTCTATCAACTCTCCTAGGTATCAAAATGTATATATAAATACGCTACGAATAAATTAATAATGAATTATAATCCAACCATACACACTAGTTTTATCCCTGTTTGTTGTGACTGGTTTTGACAGAAGTGTCTGTGCTGTGACAAAAGTGTCTGTCGCGTCGGAAGCTGTCGCCGACGGCAGATTATCGAGTTGACGAGTTTCGTACGAGTTGAGATTCGAGATGAATGAGTCACAGTGTATTTCGTCGCATAACAATTCAAGCCCCGGTTATGTATCTTGCGCCAGGTCTACGACAAGCATAAACGAACAAGGACTGATAACTTCTGCGATTTCAAATATAATTGAAAATCTATTGTTTCGACGAAAGGGTATTTTAAACGTTCGGAAACGTATCCGATTGGAACCGTCAGAATGTTTCTCTATTGCTCTTGTTTTGTTTACTTGTAAACAAAAAGTCAGCAACTCACGTTTCGAAAGATTTAAAATCATATGATCCCCAGGCACAGTGGATATCCCATCAGATCTTTAAGTACCAACTTAAGATTAATTTAGGACAAGCGCGGATTCACCGTTCTCGATGCTCGATGGGCATGCTCACAACCTTAATAGACTTGTGACGTCTCACACACAGTGTTTACCCCACGGCTTTACCCATGTGGAACTATACCTACACTATACAAATGCTTGGTCACGGCTTCATATATTTTATAATCTCCTTTGTAGGAATGCTCTACATCGATCATGAGCGAGTTTATACTCAGACTCATATTGGCCGATTTTTGGATAGCTGTGACCATAACCTCTTTTGAGGGCTGAATCCGCGCCTGATTGAGGATGTCTAAGGAAGTAGTCAGAGGTACGTCCAACATTTCGCTTTCTCCACAATTTGCTGTAGTTCGTATTTCATAAGTGAAAGGTCGCCCACGATTGTGCGATTTTGTTGTGGGTAAATAGAAAACTGACTCTGAATTTGTTATGAATTGTTGAAAAAGTTTTGTTTATCGAATATAATTTACATAGCAAAACTGGTTAATTGCGCAAACATTTGTATGAATTAAAATATTATTCGATAGCATGCCAAACCCTTTTGTTCAAGGGTTTGGTAGCTATAAAGAAGCGACTACTAAAATTTACGACAAGATATAAAATATTACGGAAGTATTAAAATTCTCGTTGACTTTATAATGTAGTTAAAACTTACACTAGGTACCTTGTTAGTACACCTCATTTTTTGCATACTTACCTACTTAACCAATGCGATTATTTAAAATACTTTATCAAGATAGGGATACCCATACATAATAAGTCTAAATTATATATCGCTATATAAACTATATATTTTTTTACCTGTCTTTGAATAAAAACTCTTGTAATATAAATAAATTACTTACTCGCGTACTCCTTTTTATACTTTACCTATAGATTCGTTCTGCTTCTTGAAAGTCAATGGCAAATATGTATTGCTTATAAATAAACTAAAAATCTTCTACATTATATATTTTAAAATCAGCTATCAATGATCTAATAAGATAAAAATCTCGACGCTAAAATAAAAGTTTGAATAAAATGAGATCATCATTTTTGTAAACCAAAAAAAACACCAAGTGCCTATTTTTATCTTTTGATAAATGTGTGATTGGATTGATTAATCCTTATTTATTGATCCAAAGACTAAAATAATATGCTGTTTATGTAAATGTTAGTATATTTGTATGATATTAATCTAGTAAGGTAAGAAAAGGTAGGCTATAAGAAAATCAAACTAAAAGGTTAGTCATAATAATACGCACGTATATTCACCTAATAATTAATTTCTATCTAGGTACATAAATAACATTATTGCGATTCTAATCGCAATACAAATCCTATCCTAACATACATTAAATGTACATTATCACAAATTCATCGCGAAATTCTCAGAGAAAAATAAGTCGCGTACTCTCCGAATTGAATACCTATTCTACTCGTGCGAGAGAACGGGCCTACCGAAGAGCGAGAGTTATTATCCTCAGTACTATCCTACGCTTAAATACGCGGAAAACAGTCTATTCTACGCTTAAATACGCGGTAACAGCCTAGTTTACGCTTAAATACGCGGATATTTTAAATACACATAGAGACATTCCACGCGCGTCCCAAAACGCCCAGCGACAAACTCATTCGCCACCAACCAACACCTTAAATTCGATCCATTCCTGCTTTTACCCATAGCGTCAACCCCCATGATCCGTCTTCAACTTGCTATCCCAAAACTTGAAAGGAGATGATGTGCTCGCTTCCCCCATACGCGGACTACTGGTGTAGTTTGGGGGTAACCGAGTTGGAGTGGATAGAAAACTTCCGTAGGATAATGAAGAGTTGACGCCAAGTGACGTGTCCAATGTCGAATAGTACCCTGACGAAGCGGCGGAAGGCGGAGGCGCTGAGGGCTGGACCTGCGCTTGCTGAACCCTCGTCGCCTCCGCGTACGCATCCAAGTGCGTCCTCACGAGAGTAACCAGTTGCATATAATTCGCTACAGAACTAAAGCCTCCGGCGACCCTGTAAAGCAACAACCGCGCCTCCCCAAAAAGACTATCCAAAATTTTACCTGTCGTGAAGAGGACGATCGCTTTCAGGCAGGAGTACTCCGCGGAGTCCACGTGGAGGGCTTTTAGCTTCTCCACTTGCTCCTGGAAGATCCTGATGTGGTCCATAAATGCGACGACTCGGTCGGCCGCCATCGGCGAAGCGTGCAGCCCCGCTGCGGCCAACAGCGGAGCCACATGCAAAGGCATGGAACACTGGGACGCGTTGAGCACAAAAAGCTCCGACCAGACTAGTCTGAGCAACGCGACTTGGTCCGTCACTTGTAGGTCAGGGAAGAAAGGTATATTTCTCGCCCACTCCACTGCCGAGAACAGCAGCCTCGCGGCGAGTTCGCAAATGTTGTCGATCCCCATGACATTGGTGGGTTGCACGCACTGGCCGTACCGCGACGTCGGGTACGGTTCAGCTCGCAGTAGCAGCGAGATGTAGGAGGAGAGGTAGGGGTGGCTGTTAAGGCCGGTGGGGTCTCCATTCCCGAGTGCGAACTGGCCGGGCAAGGAGAGGCCGGAAGGCTGCGTCGGGGGTACGCGGCCTCGTTGTACGGCTGAAACAAAAGAAAATCACAATAAATAATAGATCATCTCTCAAATCGTGGTAATATCTAAAACAGAGAATAGCAAGAAAGTTTAAATGATACCCTAAATATATTCTGTGAACAGCAAACCATTTTCCATCTCCAGTAAGTCGCGTTTATTCATAGTGTAAGTATACTTATGTAAGATCCCATATATCGGTTTAGCAATCTTGGGATAGGTAGTTAAAATTACGAAATCGATTCAAGATAGTTTCCTAATGAAGGAATTTGATCCGAAACCCTTTCATTAATATTGGAAGTTACCAATTAATTTCTACTTACGTTTAGTTACTGTTAAATCTAACGCCATTTGAAAATAATACATGATTTTCGAATGAAGACGATTAATCACAAAGAAAATGAAGAAAATGGCAAGATCGTTTCTTGTATTACACAGACAGTAGTAAAACACACATTCAATTGCTCCTCACGAGATAAAGGGGAGTGTACGATATAATTCGGGTCATATAACTCCCGTAAAATTATTCCCCACATAAATTGCAATTAGCAACAACTTCATTATGTTATGGTGGTAATAACACTTTATGTGAGTTCTAACTGCTTTGGTGGGCGAATTGCTTTATGCTACAGATTTCTCAGTCCAGGAACTGTTCTGGAATTCATTGGTACGTGCGGCATTTTTTTTTTCTTTTCAATAGCATGGATTAAATGAATACGCAGAATGTTCGTGAAATCATAACACCTTTTGCTTCCAAGTCGGGTAACTATTTGTAAATAATTGTAGCTCTATGATCAGATTTCTCCGACGTTTTACAGACTCTATCAAAGCAACTTAAATGACTATAATGTCTTTTAAATTGGCCCCCGTCAAGTGTTGACCTAATAAGTTTGAGGTTTAATGTTCTGGGTGATTGTACAGTAACTTCGTTTCTCAATTCAAATTTTGCCAGGAATTATAGAAAAAATATATGAGTATAACTTTTTTTTGTGAGAGATTTTATTTACGTAGATAGTCTTCACTTAGACGTCTATTATTCCACTTTCAACAAAAGTCGAAATTTAAAATATAAATTTAAAACATTATAACTAGTAGTTCGCCCCGAACTGAGATCTCGTGATGCGACCCGACGAACGCACAAAAACTTTGAGTAGGTGGTAGTCAGAGGCAAGTCCAAACATTATGTGTGGACTTTTTTCTGACTACCGCCTACTAACTTGGTATGGTAACCAAGTTTCAACTCTATTGGCCTATTTATTGAAGAGTTCCGTTGAACAGACCTTGGCTCCATCATCAGACCTGGTCGTCGTCACCATTTTATGAGAACTGACTACCTCCTTAATTTATTTCAAGAAAAAAAAATAAGAAAAATCAAAGGAACTGGCCGACCAGTAGAAAAACCTTGATGTCAACGAAACTCTTAGAGATGGGAGCTCTTGGGTCGCTGGTTATCTTAATTTAGCTTTTATTATTTTATCTCAATAACCGAGTATCACAAAAAAAAAGTAAAAATTGTTTTGGGATGTCCAAACAAAGCCCTTTCGTATGACATGTAACTTTATTTTTTTATGTAACTTTTTTTATTTTTGCCCTCTTAAAAAACCCCATATCTCAAAAACCCTTCATCCGATTTTACTCATATACTTACCAGTACATTTCTCAAGTACAAGCTATCGACATATCAAATTTCATGCAGATCGGATCAACGGTTCTAAAGTTATCGCCAGACAAACATACATACATACATACATACATACATACATACATACATAAAATGCCAAATCGCCCAAGTTGAAACTAAGATCTTCGTTCGCTTCGCTCACTCGATCAATTAATTGGTAATAAATTAAACAAACTAATTATAATTGCTTGCATCCAAATATTTTCCGCATCCGTATCCAATCTATTTTATACTTAAATCATTAAGCCTAGAGCATTTAGTTCAATGATCTGCAACAAACGGATCTACAAACAAAAAATACCTGTTGTTTCACATCACAACGAGGCATTTCGAAGATCGTGACGCCACAAATCATCGGTACGAAGCGAGACGAATCGATGTGAACCGCAGAATCGAGTCTAATCGAGTAATCACCGCTTGGAATTCGGATATACTGGCCGGTAAAAAACTAAGGAAATCTGAAGAATTTAAAATATTCGAATTTCAAACGCGAGAGAATGACAAATTCAATATAAGACTGGCCGGTGATAAATGAATGTTGATCGTTAAGAATGTTTTGGTTGAATCGCACAACGAATTTATTGAGCTTTATAATATTGACTAAATAGGTTTTTAAATAGGTATTGTTTATCAGATAAACCATCATTAATCTAATTCTAATCTACTTTCCTAGGAATTTTTCACTACAAAATTTGGTTTCGTTTTGTTTTTATAACGACGAAGTCGGATATCACGTACCGCACTGGCCACAAACACGGAACCGAATAAGAAAATATCCGTGGCGCGCGAAGAATTTCAAAGTTTAAAATTTCGAACCTTTTTTACCGGCAAGAACGAATGCTTGCGCACGCGTGCTCTTTATTTTTTCTCTCTTTTGTGAACGCGGAGACGAGAAAATAAACGCGTAAACAGGTTGCATTATTTTTTTGACCGTGACAAGTGCACTGAATCTTTTACTTTTTTTCCCAGCTGAGTTCCCCAGATAGTGAGCTCACGGTATATTTTTACCAGCTGAATCAACTGTATTTATTTAATGCTGGCGTAAATAACATCGACCTTTACCAAAATACCAAAGTATCATTGAGTCAATCATCGAAATACCACGAATTATAGGGTTGTGTTCGTACATCAACAATTCAATTAAAGTGTTACATCGGTGGTATAATTTGCTTTGAATTAGAGTAATTGTGCGCGTGATTAGCCGGTTTCGAGGGAATGTAGGGCGAGTGTGCTCCCACGGGCCGTGGCGTCGACACCTCACTAATACCTCTAATACCGCGTCATTACGATATCTGCAGATACATCTCGCTTGCCTCGCCTATCTCGATCATCGACGACAGCCGACGACTACGAACAAAGCGATTGTTTGATCGACAACTAATTACAATTAAAATTCTCGAATAGATTCTAATTTCTAACACTTTCGTAGATCGTTTTGATTCCATGAATGGAAATGTATGTAAAGTGGAGATTCCCGCGATGTGGACGCTAGCTCCATTAGGCGTCATTTGCATATGACTACGTCTCATTTTGGATTTCTCTCGTATTTCTTCACTTTGAATTAAATTGTTGGATATGGCGCATACCTCACCGGATTAAGTGAAAATTATCAATGTTTATAATCAGTTATAAATAAAATCGCTACTTTATAACGGATTTTATGTGGTTCTCGTAATTATATAATAATTTTGGACGTTGACAATTAGTATAAAAACTTTTATGGGTAGCATAAATTACAAATTATTAAACAGCTAATATCTATCCAAATTCGTAACCGTAAATACAATAAAATTCTTTGGATGAAGTTGATGACATTAGAAATGTTCATGCTTTATGTGTCCATCGTTTATGATAGTGGTCATAAAACTTTTAAATTCCAATAACTTTGATTAGCTTTATTGGTACTGGGATCGAGCTTGTACAAGCTAGAATTTTATATTAACAATAAAAACGCCGTAAACAATTAAGCGTAGTCTTAGTTTATATTTGTCTATTTCTGAATAGCGTAGATAAGTGATTCATACAAATATTTTTTCCTAACAAAGATCTTTGCCATGAAATTCTTTAGTATCTCTTGTCGTGTCACTAGTTTCTTTCGAAACAGTGTGGTGAAAGGATTTTATGTGGTCCTCAAGAGGCTCCTTTCAAGCACTTGACACATGTTATAGAACTTTTTAGGTTCTACGACATGCCGGTTTCCTCACGATGTTTTTTTTCCTTCACCGTTTGAGAGTACTGGCATTGTGCACATACATTTTTGGACAGAAAAACTCATTGGTGCACGACCGGTTTCGAAACCACGACCTTAGGATCGGAAGGCGGGGCCGGTACCACTAGACCACCAGTGCTCTCATCCTTTAATGGAACAAAAATAACCAGTATCCCGAGAAACTAGCGGTATTTGTCATAAACTCATAACTGAGAGTAATCTTGTGACTCGCATGGAGATAACATCTCACAAACGGAAGAAAATGACAAAGAAATGACATAAAGTCAAAAAACATAAGGAAATTGCGAAAACATATTCAAACCAAACCACGTTCAACCCATTTACGTGGTGACTTGATTAAACGTTCTATTTACTTGTCTTTTATTTATTCTGATTCAACTCACGTACAGAAAATCAAATGAAACAATTTGTCGCAGTGACGTACGAATTTGGACTTTAAGATTTGCAAGATAAGATTCAAGATACATGGTGTCTAAATATCAATTGCAGTGTCAATATTTGCTCTTGACATGGATTGTGGAGGAAACGATAATCTGTCGCTTCGTCCGCGAGTTGTTGAAGCTGTGTACATTCGCGAACTAAAGGTTTTGTGTGACAAATTCGAAAATCACACAGAATAAGTACCTACCTATTGAAAGTATTTTGATAATTAAAAATAACTATCGTATTCGGAAGAAGAATTAATGGTGAGGTAAGAGTTATTATTCTGGGTATGTAAAATATTTCCATTTTTAACATACATAGTAAAAATATAAATGATAATCTGAAAATCGTAAAGGATATAAGGATGTTAAATTCGTATTTTGTTAAGGAGCAAGGGAAGAGTTGGGATACTAACGGCCGGTTTCTGAAAGCCTGAACAAAACTAATCGGATGTCAAGTCACTTGCTATCTCTATCTAATTCGATGTAATAGCTGAAATGGCGAGCGACTTGGCATCCGATTAGTTTTGATCGAGCGTTTAGAAACCATTTAGGTAATTAAAATGGTGTATACCGTACTAGCCGTGAGATCTTTGACAAATTAAATTGGAAGAAAAGCAAGAATAATAATGGCAAGTAGTAGAATTTGAGAGGTGGTAAGTATGCGTTAACCATAGTGGTTATAGAGACAGAAATATTTTTATGCTAACATAAAGAAGCCAAGGTAAATCCGACATAAAATATAAAATATTAATATTGAAAGGTATGAAGACATGCGTGTGACTGCTGTCAGCTTGACTAGGTGTTGCCGCAGCTCAGAAGACCCGAAGACCAGAAGACCAGGCCCGGTGACACCTTGGGGAAGACCGCCCAGCGGCTGCATGTGATCTAAGTCTTCAGTCTATAATCTCTCTACGTTAGCATCGACAACTTCTACACTAATTGACAACCTATATCACTGTTCAAAGTGATCCTTTCTATTTTATTGTATAAAATATTTTTCATTTCAATCGGTGAAGGAAAACATCGTGAGAAAACCAGTTGGCATTCTAACAGCGGCGATTGGCTTGCAACCTGTCACGAATGAAATACCAACTACAAAATGGGAATATAGCTAATGTAATATTTGGACATACCTACCTAACTACCGTCTTTTGACTTTCTCAAAGAATCTTATGTACCTACTTCTATCTATTTATTATAATATCTATCTATATATTATAATTATACCTACAGTGTTAGTATTATTATTATTATTTTTTTAATTATTATTTATGTTATGTTTTTAACTACTATTCATATAACTTTCCTAGTGCACCTGCGACCAATCTTGCATACTTTAACAATCCTCTCCATCCAAAGGTTGTCTGGAAGAGATCGCTTTCAGCGATAAGTTTTTTTTTTTTTCAGTTTGGTGTACAATAAAGTATTTTTCATACTTATACCTATTTTACTAAGGTTATTGGTACCTACTAACGAACCAATAAACTTGCAACTTGACTAAGTCAACTTTTAAATTAGACAAGCCTAACTTAGGTTTTAAGCCACTACTTAAATGAAACCACTTATTTATTTTATAGCCTCAAGATGGATACTTTAGCCCCCTAAAGTTTTAAGTACAAGTATTGGAACACCTTGTATAATACTACTTTTTATAATAAAAATAAATAAATAAGTCGTCCGAACCTGCCTTTAGCGTGTCACTAAGTAACTCTATAAGGAAAACATAAAGGCGAGTGTCGTCCAAGGTAGGTATATTGTTTCGCTCTATTTTACCGCGTCTTTGCTCAATTAGGTACAGCCGTGAGCTAATTTGTCATTTACTTACTTATGTATTTATTTCACAAGTCAATTGTACCTACCTACATAGACTGTTTTTGATTGTTATATATATACCTGTTTTATAGTTTACAAAAGGGTAATTCACCTCATCTGAACTGAAAAGTAGGATTTGAACCCACGACCTTCGCTTCCCTTTGATACGACCCTGCTCTTTTATAAAATCTGTGATCTGAGGATATTTTTAAACAACCCACTCAAGATATATTTTCTAATATATAAAATTTTATATTAAATACTTTTCATCCGTTAAACAGATGGGTGAAGGTCGTTACTAGTTCGGATCCTCTACTAGAATTATTGTTTTATTAGTCCAGCAAACTATGAAAAATGACGTTTTTAGGGTTCCGTACCTAAAGGGTAAAACGGGACCCTATTACTAAGACTCCGCTGTCCGTCCGTCTGGTCTGCCTGTCCGTCTGTCTGCAGGCTGTATATCATGAACCGTGATCGTTAGACACTTGAAATTTTGTTGATGATGTATTTCTGTTGCCGCTGTAAAAACAAATACTAAAAAACAGGCTCCCATACAACAAACGTGATTTTTTTGGCGTTTTTATAGATAATGGTACGGAACCCTTCGTGCGCGAGTCCGACTCGCACTTGGCCGGTTTTTTTTAATCTCTTTGAAACGTCAAATCTACCATTATCACGCGACCAAGCTTATAAGAACAAGCAACAAAATTACGGCTTGGTTCCTACAATTCTTTTGTATGTTCTTTTGTACGAAATATTATCAGCTAAGCTCCAGTGTAAGATTTGTTATATTGATAATCAGTTATTTATATATCTTATTTTAATTTGATTTTGTGTCTATAAGAGACAATTCGGTATTTATGTAATCCTACTAATATTATAAACGCGAAAGTTTGTAAGTATGGATGGATGGATGGATGGATGTTTGTAACTCTCTCACGTAAAAACTACTGAATGGATTTCTATGAAACTTTACAATAATATAGCATATACATCAGATTAACATAAAATTTATAAAGATATTCTGTGAATTGTCCAAAATATGACGATAAGTGTCAAGAAAGTAGGAAAAAATCTACCATCTGCGAGCAATTCTGGCTCGCGCTGCCAAACCCGCTAGAGTTACACATATGTACTACGCCACGCTAATATAAGCTACTCGAAATACTAATCCTGCGCAGACGAAGTCACGGGCACCAGCTAGTATAACATAATACTGGCTGCATTATGTTTTTTTATATAAATATACGTACAATGATTTATAGGTTAGGTGTGTGGAACTCAAAGAACGCCATCGTAGCACTACAAACAGATTGTAATCGTAAACACCACTTTAACTGGAACTATGTTAATTGTGTAAACAGAAGCAATAAACCATGATTTGTATGTATTATTGTATGATCATAGTGATTGAGCGGTTTATTGGAAAAGGGACTGTACCGACTAAACTTAACGGGTACAGTTGGCTTCACTAAGATGTATAAATAGGTAAAAAGTTTCGTAATTTTCGCATTCACTTGTTTTTTATTGTACCTAACGTAAACTAACTTTATGACTGGTAGTTCAGATTAGGTATTAGATTACTACTACATAAAAATTATAGTTCCATATAAAAAAGGTTTGAAATTTCGAAATATCTTTGTCATACTTTGAGAGTATTGCTGCAACAAACTGACTGAACTGACTATTCTGAAACCATAAGTTTTAAAATTGTATATATTTTTTTATTTATTTGTGTTTTATAAAAAGATCATCCAAGTTATTTAAATTTGATTGATCTTTTTATAAAACCATATATTTGACACGGCGCCTTTTTTTTTCGCTCTTTTCATTGTTAAGAAGATAAATACCTGCCTCATAGAAACTATGTTAGTAATGTATGGTCCCCAGCCTTTGCTTGTAGCTATCGCTTAGATTGTTGATTTTAACAAAAAAAAGGGATAATGACCTTTTTATCAAAATAGAGATACAATCAACTGTAAGATGTGAAACTGTAAAACAAGAAATAATCTTTGTTTTTTTTTCTTTTTATACCAAGTTTACTTTGTACGTACGGTCATTAAAAGTGACGTTTCGGAGTACCAACATAACGATTGTAATTTTATTAACAGACTACGTAAACGATACACACACCATGCATCAATGTAAACATTCAGACACCTTGATATTTTAAGTCAAGAAACTCACTTAAAATTATGTTTTATTATTTTTATAGTATTTAATCCACATAAGGAAATCACAAAGATTTTTTATAATATCCCGAAAGTTATTATTATGCTCTAAATTGTAAGTAACTTAAAAAACGTCAAATTAACTTCTTTTTATTTGATATAGCAAACATCAATTTAAATTGTTAAAAAAAAAATAGTTTCTTCTCTACCTACTCCTGTAAAATATGGGTATGTGCCAAATGTAATGTTTGGACGTACCTCTGACTACCCCCTCAGATTTCGTCAAGGAACCTGGAGTTCGTACTTGGTACTAACAGATCTGAAGGGAAATCTACCGTGCCTGGAGATCAATCTCAGTCTTTGAGATCAAAGCTAGTTTTTTTTTCTACCTCATCTTAAGCCTTTTTAAAGAAGATACGATAAACTCTCAGAGTGAGAGTGAGAGGAAATCTTGAGTAATAATTAAAGATACGTGTGTCAGCCTCAATTTACCGTTTGCCTATTTATATAAGTTGTTGGCTATCCCGATAGACTTGATAATCTGTTATTTATGTTGTACATTTTTCAACGAGATCTGAGCACGCGACTACAAGTCGACTAACACCCGACAAACGGAGCCTTTAGCATTAGTTTATGAGACTATCGTTGATATTTTTTTTTATACTACTATCTGATGGGACAAGCAGATGGCCCACCTGATGTTAAGTGGTAACCATCACCTATAATAAAGCATTGCCTTGCAAGACACGCACGATATGAACATACCCTACGATGCACTACGTCCAGCAACTTGAGGCATACCGTTGTTAAGCCTCATATGCCTGTAATTTCACCGGCAACACACCCTTCAAGCTGAAACACAGCAACGCTGCTTGGCGGCAGATATAGGCATAGTGGTAGTACTTCTCCGGACGAGCCCTTCACAAAGAGCTCTACTACTTTAAAGCCTTCAGCGACCAATATGAAACTAAACAGCGACAAAATATAACCTTAAATTTAAGGCCGTGGGTTCGAAACCAGTCGTGCACCAATGAGTATTTCTGTTCAAAAATTTATGTGCACAATGCCAGTACTCTCAAACGGTGAAGGAAAACATCGTGAGGAAACCGTCAAGTCGTAGAACCTAAAAAGTTCTATAACATGTGTCAAGTGCTCGAAAGGAGCCTCTTGAGGCGCGCTTAAAATCCTTTCACCACACTGTTTTTAAAGAAACTAGTGACACGACAAGAGAAGAGAGACCTTAAATTAGTTCTCTCCCAGTCTCTGTCAGTTTTGATTTAATCAAAACCGGTGCTAAGGGTTGACACGCGACAAATAGCCGACTGTACTCTTTGTTACATAACGGTTGTGTTTTGATATCATTAGAAAAGTCTTACGACGGGACGGTGAGAAATATTGTCTCTAATAAAGATACTTTGTTAGTTATAGAAAGTTTTATCTAGCGGTGACAAATGACGACACTGGTAGGTAAACACTTACCCTCATACTATAAAATGGTGTTTAAATTTAAATAATGCTAAGGGGCATACAAGAGCTAATGTGACTCTCGCTCGCACGTTTCGACATGTTGAAAGATATAAAATCACTAAACTCATTATCGAAAAATCGCAATCAACCATTTTGTGTGCAATCACATTGCACACAGTTTAGTAAAAATTTTATTTTGATCGATACAAGTTTTCCTACTCAAAAGTTTGCTTTACTAGTTCTAGTATATAAGCAAACTTTTAAGTATCGATGGTTGATTGCGATTTTTCGAAAATGGGTTTAGAGATTTTATATCTTTCAACATGTCGAACATTAGCTCTTGTATGCCCCTTAAAATTAGTGCAGTCTCTGTTTGCCATTGCGCATTGGTAAGAGATGGCAATAGTTTAAGCATAGTATATCGTTTGACAGATTTTTTGTAGTAAGGCCTGTGTTAAATCCGTAAGCATACCATTAAATATTTTTTTTTTAGATCTTGCGTACCCACCAAAATAATGGTGGATGTTTACCATGCCTGAGGATAACAGTCGTAAGTTTATTTGTGAATCTGTATGCTTCAAATTGATGGACGCAGAGCAGTGCATCGTTGGGCACTTTTATATCGTGCATGACTTTAGAAGCAATGCTGTTATTCGAGATGGTTACCACTCAACATCAGGTGGGCCATCTGCTTGTTCCATCAGCATGTAGTACAAAAATAAAGTAACACCTATGTGGTAGTTAAATAATTTGAGGTAAAAGCAGTACTAATTAATTCAATGACAAACGGAATGTCAATAATGGCAGATTTTGAGAAGAAAGTCGTATTAGAAAACATAAAACCCTCCCACCACGATACAAATTAAAAAAAAAACAAAGTCCGAACGCGGAAGATTAATACCGAAACAGTGAACAATTAAAGTTATGGGCAAGATAAAAGTTTCTTAGGAAATAATAATAAAATATGCTTAAGATCGTATAATAAACCTATTGGAGGCACGTGCTAAGAATTAAGTGCATTCCACTGACTACCCTATTAGCTCCTACGCGGGTTTTTATAATTACTGACATAGTGAAGGCTGTATAAGGCGTAATGCACACAGTCACAGCTGACAAGAAATCGGACTCACGTATTTGCTGACCATTGAATAAATAAGAACTTTATTGAGGGTAGTATAAATAAGAAGTTATTACATTAGAAAAAGTACAGCAGGTTTGTCCTACAATTAGCGGTCTTATAGCGGGTAGCGAGCTCGACACAAATACTGCCATCATCATCATCATCATATGCAGTCCGACTTAGCCCACTGCTGGGCATGGGCCTCTCTATGCCTTTTCCATTTCAAACGGTTTTGGGCTACCCTCATCCAAATACTGCCACCACCAATCCCCAAATACAATGATAATGACGAGAAGTGGATTGTTATATCTCTAACAAAAATAAAATTACTGTCTCTACATTCTTTGTGTCTATTTTATTCACTCTACATCAGGTCTGCATTGAATTCATATAATTCTCCTCTGTGTAGAGCGCCTAAGCCTTCAACTAGTTACCTATAAATGCGTGGAGCCTAATTTTGTGACTGACTTTTGTTATCATTCGTCCAATGAATTTAGGGTCTAATTTGGTATTTTCTATAAATATTGACAGAAAAACCAACTACTCCATAATATCTTCCAGCTAAGTCAAGTTCAAGGTAAAGTACAAGAGCCAAGTGGCCTTAGTTGTAACTTGTGTTAAGTGTAACATTTTGGTATGTGCCAAGTAATACTAGGATTTACCCCTGACTACCCCTCTTAGACATCCTCAAAGTACTTTCTAGAGATATATCTGATATAAGGGAATATCTACCGTGGCTTGAGATCAAAGTCTTGAGTTTTATTGAAACGTTAAGGTGGGCTAGACACAAATTGTTGATAGTAGCACAGAATTACTTTCCATGATATTCAAATAGTAGAACAGCATGAGAAATATCAATGAAAATCGTGCATAAGAAACAATAATCTCGACTGGAATTAAAATGAAACCACCAAGTCAGTGACCACAACAACGTACGAAGGCTTGCGATAATCATAATATGCTTGCAGATATGTGATTAGCTGCGGGGTCACGGAACGGTCGGCGCTAGACAGAGAGCTCGTCTTCTATCCCCTTCTGGCCAGGTCTTGCGTCTGCCAAACGACCGCAGGGCGCCTAAACCGCTATACTAAACTGTAACCTCACGAAATTCTCCGCACGATACCGAACCTTGGATGATTCACGTCTAATGATGGACATGACATGAGATGCGGACGCTAGATGAATGCCGAGCGACAGGTCCCGAAACTTTTCTCAAACACCGTCATTACAACACACTGTTAACATCAATTCTATCAGCCCATCACTGATATTAGCATATTAAATCAGTTTTGTTTTTAAAATCTGCGTGAAAGCATTTGTGTTGATAATTTGTGATTATGATGGAAGCTTCATTCGACCATTAAGTTGTCAACGAAATGTAAATATCCACTTAGGAATCTATTAGAAACGAGCTGGACATCCTGGCCTAGATTAGCATCTTACATGTCTATCAAGCGAAATAAATTCTGAACGAGTGAACCTCCATATCTATCGTGATCTTAAAATATAAAGTGAAACTATGGGACTGGATGCTAACAAATATAGTATATGGTACGGTACAGAGGGCACGACCAGGCGGAACAGGTTTCCTGAGACTACTAGCGTAGTAACCAATATACATACAAACCGTGCATTACTCTCTCAAGTATTCGAGATTATACGGCGTTAGAGCTCGGCGACTGTGAGAAAATTTCACCTGTACCGAACGCTGACGATTTATCATTGCATATAATTTCAAATCGGATTATACTTTAGCTAAATCAAGGCAATAATGTTTTATCATGAAGGTGGGAAGTGGATGCAAAGTTGGAGATTTGAATATAGTGATATGGAATGATATTTCTCGTGGTAACATCACACGTCGTGAGGGAATTAGCTTTGGAGCGGGCGAGTGCGTCCCGATAAATCATCCGTATAGTTCGTTAGGCACACGCCGACTGCTCCGCAGGGGTCCACCTTCGATTCCCGAGCTGGCAAGTGGAACGCCATTGAGCCAGCCCCATGTAGGTGAATATTTTGACGTGCTATATAGTGAACTGTCGCGCTCTGCTTGATGAATGTTTCAGTCTGTATATCTCTCTGGATTACATTATTGACTCTCAAATTGATGGTTTGATTAAATACGTGCATGTTTGTAATTGTGAATCTTTATGTAATGATATCAATATATTTTGGAAATAGTGATCTATTTCTTTTTAAAACCTGGATTATGTGTTTTATGTGTTTTTAACGTGAATATAAAAAGTACCTGGCCTGTCAGAATATTGATTGTAGCAATAATCTTATTATATTTGTATCTGTAGACATTTAGATAGATAAGTAGGAGCCACATATTTTAAACATAATGATGTCTGTTTTCAAATAGATGCCCAATCAGATACGCAAAATCCGATAAATGTTTGTCGTGGGCATTCCGATGAATTAATTAACAATAAATTCATACCGTATACATTACGTGAAAAACTAGTTTGCTCCATATATTAAAAGTAGTTTAAAGAAGATATAATTGTGAATAAATTATGTGAAAAGTTGCATCGTGTGGATAGAGTTTTTGACGAAAATGAAGGCATCCGTCAAATTTTAAAAGTTAATTATCTGAATACTTTTCCAGACGGTCAGCCCGGTGATACATCATCCCAGTGGGAGAGTATAAATCACCCAGTGATTGATAGTGCTGTATCTCTCACGCTCGTTTGCTAGCTCCTTTTTTAATCCGACACAAATGATTTTACACTTTGATTCGTTTTTGTCCATTTCGCTTTGGAAGTTTACGAGGCGACCAGACTCGATTTGTTCGCTCGATTTTGGGAGTCTTTTTGTGGACGTCTTAATAGTGTTTCTGATGGATCGGGGACAGATACATTATGGTGATAAAATGCATTGTTGAGATCGGAACTAGCGGTCGTCAGGATTGGTAAATGAGGCTCAACATTTTGAATAATTGTGTAGTCAATGTGTTGAGTGCTATGATCAACATTGCCCATTTCACTGTATTCATCGACAAATCCTTCACAATGTGATATTCTATATTTTGCGGTCGGGTATCAAACTAATGTTTATAGTGAAAACCTATCAAGTTTCTAACAGCCATTGAGGGTGACCCATCGTATTTGAGCATTACCTGCCCCGGCTCGGAGCCTTTCCAAGCAGATTAGCGCCGTTTTCTATTGTAGTAGATCCCCGATTCACATGCAAATCGCTTGACAAAACGTGCGGAAATATAATTAGCTTACGACGCCCGGGGCCCTATAGAGGTCGAGGGTCGCGCACCTTGACCATGCAAAAAGTGAACCGGTCTATGTTGTCTTCTTTTTAATTAATGTTTTCGCCGGGCGCAACTTCTGACCGATGTCCGGCAAGGGGTTACAGCAACAAACATTTTTTCGCGTTTCGTGGGAACGCTACCGCGAGAAAACCGTCGATTAAATCTTTACGTCCGACGCGGCTAGTAAGCCTCGGTTTTCCCGGAATGTGGACCATTATACTCGGCCCTGGAGCGTCGTACGAAACATGTCACAGTTATTATGCTCACTAGAAACGATAATATCTCTGACGCAGCAGACAAAGTCGGTAAGCATACCGCCGCGGTTATTCTCGTATTTCTAAGTGCGCATACTGATTGTTGACACGATTAAGTCATTATGTTCATCTTTTGGTGTTGCCCGAAAATTCCTTTCTCTTCGTCTCATTGTCTTACGAAGGCGTGATCGTGGTCATCGAAAAGAACGTTACGTTTCTCACGGTTCGATCGATGTTTGGCAAACTAGACTGGTCTAATCCAAACAGACCCTCACGGTCAGTTGGTCAACAATGACCGCACCTGGTTCAAGACGCAAATTGACACCCTCCTCAAATGCAACGCGCCGATTCTTTTGACGTTCTTTGTAGGATATAGGCGTGCATTGGGCTTTACTCTTTAACATAATAACTGATGCAAACATTGCAGTAATTTGCCCCTGGGAATGTTGGGAGACGATGACGTTTTTGACAGGTCTTGTGGGCTTACAATGCGCGCATTGTGCATGGTTTCGCTGTACAAAACGAGACAGTTTTGCGCTCGGATTAGACGATACAATGCAAAGATTGTTATAGACCGTGACGTATTTGAGGTAACTAAGCTTTTGTATACTTATTATTATTAAACTTATCAGTTTTGTACTGTCCTTTGTTTGGCTGACGTAAATTAAAATAAACTGCTCATGAAATATTTTCTATCCGAAAACATGATTAGGTTGAAGCTCTTTCGACAGATTGTTTCCAACCGTTGATCAAGGTAACTTCAGCAGATTTTCACTTCGAATTTTTATCAGCGTTTCCAATTTCCCTCCGACGATTCCATTAAAATTCACGAACCGAGGGGAAGTCTGGTGCGATACCAGAAATCTTTCTAAATGACCGGTCCAACACAAAAACTTATTAAGATACTCAAACAAAGAGTGATTGATGCGCGCCAAACAAAAGGGGCCTAAAGGTGTAAAAGCCATTGTTCATCTAAAATGACGGGCGGATTCGACGGGTTTTGTTCGTATACTGCACTTATTAAATAAACCGGTCAGACTAATGTTGGTTAATTAATCAGTCGGCATGCGAACTTTGTTTTGCATTGCAATTATGGGAATTGCCTGTCTAGTTGCGTTATGTGCGGAGCAGCATCTGGCACTACTCAACTAATAATACTAATACACGTACTGCGCTATGGAATGAGATTATACTGATTTATTGTCTCTTTCGATTAAATCTTCTAACTTCATTAAATTAACTTTATTTTTGTTAGTGCATAATTTATAGATTAGTTATTTTCTAGATATTTTTTCGTCGATGGGAAATCGGTGGATGGAGAGGGCTCAAATTTTATCTTCCTGGAAATGTAGGTATAGAAGAGGCTTATGTCCAGTAATGCACTTCTTCAGGCTGATGATGATGATATTTTTAAACTTAAAAGCTAATATCTAGTTTTTTTAATTTATACAAATGCAATAAGCAGATGGCCCACCTGATGTTAAGTGGTAACCATCACCTATAACAAAGCATTGCCTCGTAAGTCACGCACGATAGAAACGTGCCCTACAATGCACTGCCCTGCGTCCATCAACTTGAGGCATACAGATGTTAAGCCTCATGGTCCTGTAATTACACCAGCAATCACACTATTCAAACCGAAACACTGCAACGCTGCTTGGCGGCAGAAAAAGGCGTGGTGGTGGTACTTCCCTGGTCGAGCCACAAAGAGTTCTTGGAATAATAACTGGTTTTAAGGTACAGAAAACACTGGCTTAATAAAAAAAGCTGACCACTATAACCCACCTATACCCAGAATGACCACTGTTACATACAAAAGATTATCTGTAACAGATCATGTACTATCACAATTAAACGCATTACGTAGTTGTCGAATGGACCCTTTCAACAGCTAAAACGTTTTAGAAAACACCTATAGTGCGAAACAATGATATACAGAGCAAAAAACACAAAGAACCGACTATCCATCTTTGATATCTAAGGCGATTATAGCGACAAAGAATAAAGAATGTGTTTTTTTCTGTTACTATAATCTGGAGCCAAGAGTTTGCACCTTTCTTTTGTTTGTTGACTGCAAACAAATCGTTTGGCCAAATAACGGGGTCGGGAAGACCTAGTGCGGTGCTTAAGGGTTGAATTGAGAGCAACGGGTTACTGTGTCCTTTCCGGTCTCTTGTGCCCTTTGCTTTATCTGTTCGGAAGTGCGAAAGGACGGTTAATGATACAAAGGTGTGAGGTGTGAAACTTTTGTATTGTTCTGGGTCAGCGTTGGGGAGATAAAACATTTGACCAACTTTGGAGTCAAAAGTTTAGTTCGCGTTCCTGGTTATTATGAAACTCTTAGACTTTTATAAACCTGCGTCATGACATGGTACTGATTTACATACAGCTTGAAGAGTACCAACCGAAGGAGGTCGTAGTTCTGAGATAAAACATTTGACCAACTCGGGAGTCAAAAGTTTAGTATGTAGTGAAAAGTGAGGTTAATCCTGGCTGTAGAATTATTACACTTCTGTGAATCCACGTCATGATTTAGTACTGTATAGGTACAGACAGCTTGAAGACTACGACTAGCATCAGATCTTAAGGACGAGACTTTGAACCCAATCGTCCGCCCGTGGATTTTTTATTTAGGAAATTATAAACTAGGTAATGGAAGACATCTACAACAACGATTACTTTATTGTTTAAATTGATTAAGTTAGGTTATTATTTGAAATGCTTGTATTGACGGCAGAAATATAAATGGTGGTAGTACTTCCTCTGACGAGCCCTTTACAAAGAGCTCTGCTAGACTTAGATAGTATTAGGACCTAGTCAGTGGTTATTGGCGTAGATAGATAGAAAACTCTTTATTGTACACCACAATAAAATAACATAACACTTAAGAATTAATTTAAAATACAGCGAAGTACAATGGGCGGTCTTATCGCTATGAGCGATCTCTTCCAGACAACCTTTGGATGGACAGGATTTTATTAAAGTCAAATGGCGGTGTCACAAAGGACTTCTACACTAATTTTATTCCAAAAATAAAATATATTAATAAATAAATAAAAAAACTAATTATTGTGGGAATGAATACTTAGAATACTATATAAACATACATATAAAACATATATATATATATATATTTATACACCCATACATTCAGCATACATATACATTGTATATATATATATATATATTTATACACCCATACATTCACCATACATATACATTGTATTGTATTGTACACACAAAAAATACGCAGCTAAGCTACGGGAATTTCGTAATGATGTGGATGCATGGGATTAAAGTATTTCGGCCATGTGATATTGTATATTTTTCCCTGATTATACTCGTTAATTTCGACATGTTTTTTATCAAATTCGATAATTAATCCAGCTCTCCTAGTTTTCCTGTTTTGGCAGTAATTCTATCTAAGTCTTGGCATGATAGTTATAAGTATTATAGTACTCATATTTTTTATTATCAATCAAACAATATCGTATCAAAATTATATTATTATTCATGGAAGTCTAATGTTTTTGATTCTTATGCACCTAGAGTTCTTTTTTATGATTCGAATCGACAAACCACAGCTTTCAGACCTAATATTAATAGTTACAATAATCTATTTGTTAAACAGTTTGGTCAGTCGTTGATGCCTGAGGTCACAAACAGGTGCCAAAGATAAGCTCAGCATGATACGAACTCTCAACCTTTACGCCCTGAGACCGCTTCCTTTATGACAAAGGAAATTATTGTGCTATCTTTTTACACATGTACTTAACTACCAGGTCAGGTATTTTGTTCTTTGTTTGTATAAGTGAATTAGTAGTTTACGTATGTAATGTGAAAATTTATTCTCTTTATTTTGATCTAGTGTAGTGATCTTCTGTTCTGCTGCTTTTTCGTTTATTTACTTGATTTTTCTTATGTCATAAAAGCGCTTCTTTAAATTGTTATGCATATTATTTTAAAAACGTAATAACAACAAAAGGGAATGTCTTCACAGCTAATAAAAATACCGAGTAGGTTATTCAATAGGTTGTTAAAACCACTCTGTTGTTTACGAGTCGTCAAAGCCTACTAAATAATACCTTGGCCTTGACCTAAACCATCTACAATTTTAAGCGCACATTCTCATTTACGCACACTGTCATTTACTTCAAAAATTCTAACGTCGAAACCATTAATTACCTTTTCGTCATTATCAGTATTAGAACCATCAGGTATTACACCGTCATCTACACCATCAATCATAGCGCTGCCTTTAAAACAATAACCGCCTGTATTAATTCCACCATAATAATAACCTATTACATCTCATAACTTTATATTAGCCTGATCGTCAACAGTTACTTAAGGCATGCCCTTGGGCAGTTGTCCGACTAATGACTCCGCAAGATTGATGATTTCACTAATTACACTTGTGACAATCATTGTATCTTTGAAGCTTTTTGTATCAGTACCGCACATACCAACACTGATGAATTCCACTACAGTAGCCTTAAATACAAAATACCAGGATCATAAAACACACTTAAACTCCACTGTGCAATTACTACAGCAATAACGTTGAATTTTAACGCAGACAACATAATATTAAACTTATATTACATAGTACTTACAGGGTATGAGTAAAGTACCGGTGGACAAAAAAGAAAACTTTAGTAACACAAGTTTCAAATGTCTCAATAAAGGCATGGTTAGTTACTACGTCAATTTTAAAGCCAATTATTAGGTTAGTAAAATTTTCCTTTAAAATTTTGAAATTTTGACTTCGTTCTGGGATCATGCTTGAAAATTAACCCAGTAATATAGCTTTGTGATGTGTTTGAGACTCACCTTCTCTCCTCATGCCCATTTTGAGGCATTTTCTGAGTCTGCAGTACTGGCACTGGTTCCTGTGGTGCTGGTCGATGGGACAGTTCCTGTTCCCTCTGCAGGAGTACGTCAGGTTTCTTCTGACGGACCTCTTGAAGAAGGATTTGCAACCTGTGGACAAAATTATTAATATTAACTTTTGATTCATTTCATCAACTGATCGATCAAGAATAGGTTGTCAGGAAAAGATGGTTTTTAGCGGTAAGGTCGTCGATTGTACCTCTAGTTTAATAGATAATCTATTTTGAACTTTTAAGTATATCGATGAATTACTAAAGGGTTATTCAAGAGGCTGGAAGAGACTATATACCAAAAAGCTGACGCTTAATTAGGATACATTAGAAAATTAGTCCGTGAAAGGCAACAACGCAAACCTTTGGGCACACTGCATGCAATCGGTGATTTGAACTATATTTTCTACCTGTAGTAAGTCAGTAAGATTAGGTTCATTCGCCTTTTAAAAAGTTAGGTGATTTAAATAGGTAAGTACCTTACCTACACACTTATGTATTTTTATTAGGAATTAAGAAATCTGTTTTTATTTTGAATTTGTTTTATAGCGTACACTTAAGAAAATCACAAAGATCCCACTTAGATAATAACTTTTGAAATATTATAAAAATATATGGAAGAAGTATAAATATTTTTTGTATTTTATTATAATTTCTTATGGTTATTTCGTTGGCACCTGTACTAAAGAGCTTTTTGGATCAACTACAGTTATTCACTAACAGCTATATTTATATCATGGTTTATAATTCGGTTCATTAATTTTATCATTGGTTTCGACAGCGTTTCCGCCTTTTGACTCGAGTTTACTTTATTTTATTTTATGTTCATCCACACTATCGTAATCCAATACATCAATGGCTACTAAAACTACTACCAAAAGAAAATCCGATAATTTGTATGTATGCATCGAATAAAAACGAATTTATAAAACAGTTAAAATACGTTAACGATTCTGAGATGGGTTAGGGTAATCTCATGAATATATTATGAGTGTGAACATTTTAAGACACAGTGGAAAAGATTGAATGAATGCATTTGTTATCGTTGAGCTTCGACGTATTGATAAAGGGATAAATACCGTAGCAGTGAGTGAGGTACATTTTACTATGTTCATTCATTTCTTAGACAGTGTGGAAAAGATTGAATGAATGCATTTGTTATCGTTGAGCTTCGACGTATTGATAAAGGGATAAGTACCGTAACAGTGAGTGAGGTAGATTTTTCTATGTTCATTCATTTCTTAGACAACGTAGTGTTTTTTATTGTAATTAAATATAATTACATTTTGGCGGCAAGGTGGGATGACGATCTGCGAAATGTAACTGGCAAATACTGGATGAGAAGAGCCGAAGACCGGGCTCAGTGGCACGTCTTGGGAGAGACCTACGTCCAGCAGTAGACTAACATAGGCTAATGATGATGATGCTGTAATTTTTGTGGATATTCCATTCATCACTATCTAGCCTCAAACTAAGCAAAGCTTGTACTAAGAACTAGATAGGTGATAATATACTCATATACATTTTTTGGTGGTTATAGATACGGAAAAACCTGTTATGCCGACCCCACATGAAGTGGAATAAGGGCAGGAAAATGATGGTCTAGCACCTAGATTCACCTAGCTTTAAGACGTTTCAAAGTGATCCTAGTGATTCAATTGAATTTTACCTCATGACTTTGATTTAACGATGTATTAAAGCATATAACATTTTGACATGGTCTCGTACAGTCCCGTAGACAACCGCTTAGCCATACCGACAGGTATTGACGCTCGCATGTTTCAAGCCCATTTATCAGAGTTCCAACATAAATTATAATTGGTCTACTAAGGCTAACAGAAGTATTCGTTACGCAGTGAATTATTCAACAAATGTAACTGTAATTTGATTATTGACTGCTGTGACAAACATAAATATTGTGTAATCAACAGAAAGTGAAGCTGGTTTCGTTGTGAAAGAGTTTGCCGTGATTTATGATGGAATAAGCAGATGGATCACCTGTAAGTGGTAATCATCACCTATAGCTATAGCAAGAGTAGAGTAGTAGAGCTCTTTGTGAAGGGCTCGTCTGGGGAAGTACTACCAGCACGCCTTTTTCTGCCGCCAAGCAGCAACGCTGTGTTTCGGTTTGAAGAGTGTGGTTGCCGGTGTAATTACAGGCACATGAGGCTTAGCATCTGAATGCCTCAAGTTGATGGACGCAGGGCAGTGCATCGTAAAGCACGTTCTTATCGTGCGTGACTTACGAGGCAATGCTTTGTTATAGGTGATGGTTACCATTTAACATCAGGTGGGCCATCTGCTTGTTCCATCAGCTAGTTGTATAAAAAAAAAGCAGTAACGTGCCCTACGCATTGACCTGCTGACTGACTGCGTCCATCAAATTTCAGCAAACAAAAGCTTCAGACCAAGTATAAACTCAAAATTCTTTGAGGATGCCTAAGTTAGAGGTACGTCTAATTACATTAGGCACATACCCTAGCAGTAGTTGGTATTCCATACGTGACAGGTTGCAAGCCTATTGCCGCTGCTAGAATACTGTAGTTTGTATAGTATTTTTATTTATTATATTTAGTATTATAGTTTTGTTATAGTAAATGTAATACCAAATTGTCTTTTTTAGTTTTAAGCACGCCAACCTCTTGTTCTTCACCTGTCAAGGTTGCCTGGCAGAAAATGCTGTCTATTTTCATTAAGCATTAAGCTCTCCTTTTGTACAAACTTTGTTTGGTGCAATAAAGAATTAAATAAATAAATAAATACTCATTCGTATTATATTAAAATAATGTATTCAAACTGAACATTTTACCTTATTCATGACTAGCGGCCTGTCCCAGCTTCGCATGGGTGGTCATAAATTTTTTGAACATTTTAGGATAAACTTAGACCGTGGGTTCGAGCCTGGCGTCTACTTATTTCATACATTTGCACACCCTTCTCCTTGAGTGAGTGAAATCGCACCCCGAGCGTGACCCGTGGACCCGTTAACATTTTTAATTTCGTCATATCTTTTGAATGGAATGTCCGATTTGAAAAATTTAAGAAGTAATCTATAGGTATTGAAACCGTCTTAAATATGAAATGATTTATTTGGATAAGGATTAATACCAAGGTACAAATAAAGACCCTTTTCTAGCGGCGGCATTTCAATTAATTTTTTATAATAAAAGAACACTTATTGTGACATAACTATAATAGTTAGACATATGCTGTCGCGACATTTTTTGTAGATAATGACGTGTTCTACAAAATCGTAGTACATTATTTTGTTCTATCATCAATAGTTTTCGCAGCGCACGCGATGTAAGGTTTTTGTTTTCCACCTTGGGTTACATTATTGGAGTTTTAGTAAGGATCCCTGTTTTTTTTTGAAAATATAATATAGCCTATGTTACTCAAGGATAATGTAGCATTCTGATGGTGAAAGAATTTTTGAAATCGGACCAGTAGTTTTTGAGCCTATTCGTTACATACAAAAATACAAAAATACAAATCTTTCCTCTTTATAATATTAGTGTAGAAGTGTAGATAGAGAGGCAGGAAGGTTAATCCTGAGATACCAAAGTGAGTACTGAGAAATCGTTGCAATATTTCGGTAACAATGCGCAAGCTCGTCTACCTGTACCGTTAGGGCTGCCAAGCACGTTCGCGATAAGTGCTAGATTACAGCAGTAAGGCTTTTGCAGTTCGCTCTTTAAAGACAACCCTAATACCTTTTCATAAAGTTGTGTTTTAATCAACACATGAGTCTCTAAATTATCACAGGTTATTTTACGGATTTTCATTGAAAACTGTCACAAAATAAAAACGGATATCACGAATCTTGATTCAGGCTTGAACATTGATTTTTGATGAGGCTTGAGTTAAGATAATTTTATGATTTCAATCATTAAATTACTGGTCAAATTTTGGAAAAATTAAAATCCTAAGACTCAATTCCGAGGCACTGTAAATACCTTGCTAACATAGTTAATTCAGAGATCTTAATAATAATAGTCTACCATGTAAGTAATCAAGTTCTTTAAGGAACATCTAAAAAGGTATTCAGAGGTGCGTCCAAACAAAAAAGGTCTACATTTTGTTGTAGATAAACCAAACTTGGAAAATTACAAGTTAACAAAAAATGCGATGAACAAAATAACAGTATTATATCAAATTAATTGATATGGTTTGATTTGCTAAACTGTAAAAATTCAAATTGTTTCCGAATTCATTATTTTTGCGCGATTTCCTCGTGTCAAGATAAACTGGTTTTCCATTCTACTGCTCCATATGTTAGCGCCTTCGAAGGCTCCCAATTACCACTATCGCTGGGAACATCAGGCGCTGCAAATTGTACTTGATAGTGTCTAGAGCATTGACATGGAGTTTCAAGTGAAATCTGTGATGCTTGGCTACTGCGTGCTTCCGTAAGAAACGCTTAGTAGCTGGTAAGATTTAATAGGTTATAAAATTAGGCTTTTATTTTATAACCGTTACTAAAATGATATACTTTTATTTATTTACACAGAAATGACAATGAATACAAGTATATTTTATGCAACATGAAATAGTTTAGCTATCTGCAGATCGTTGCCAACGATCTAGAGATATTAACTCAAGTGGAAAAACTGCTCAAAGTTAGTTCATAGCCCAGAGCCAAGAGATGGCAATAGTTTAAACACAAATTATCTTTTGACTCATGTTTAAAGCTAGATTTAAGTTGGTTTTTCATCGGGCAGTTTAGCAAAGTAGATGGAACCTATAATGGGTAAACCAGGATTTTTGGGTCAAATAACATTACCCATTCTGTAATTTTATTTGCGTTCTAGATTATAGGAGTGTGCTGGATCATTATTTAATAAAAATAACCTATTGCAACAACATTGTAGCAAATGAATAAATTTATTCGTCAAAATAGAGTTGAAATAGTGCCTACTCTAGTAGTCTCAACATAATGATCGCAAGTGACCGGTAATGACAGTGCGAGTGCAAGTGTCGACTGTCTCACTGACCCACTTGCAATGACGTCATCAACGTTTAGATGACGAAATCATTGAGAGTCTGCGGTTCACGTCGGGGTTCGGACGGTAAAGTCTATTTCTCCAAAATCACAGAAAACAAGTACCTAATAAGAGTTGAGAGTTGAGTTCAATAAGTTTTTTTTTTTTACTTTTATTTATAAGAGTTGTGTAATGAGTTGTTCATTCATAATACCCACAAGGTTTTATTTAGTTTAGAGCTAAATAGTGTTAACCTAAATACGCAATTACGGCTAATAGGCAAGTGAAGCCACGGCTGGCAGCTAGTTAATGGATACAATATGTTGACATTCCGCTTATGAACTATATTTGTTCTAAGTTTCATCCCAATCGGTTAGGGTATGATAGAGCCACAGACATCATTTATATAAACTGTAAATTGTATATTAATAGGATAGAATAATATCTAAGTCCATAATGTATTTCAAAGTATAACTATCAGCTTAAATAATTACCTACATAAATACAATGTATTTTGTAAAATCAAGCAGTATTCATAATTATAGTAAAATAAATATGATGGTCGGTTATTTGCTCGGTACATATTTATTGATCGTTTGGCCTTGCTGTTACAATTTTGTACTAACAATTTTGTTACATCAAGTTTATTGCATTAAAAATCTACTTTATATGTAAAATGAACTTTATTCCCTTGAAATTGTATTCATTATGGAGTAATCGTATTTAAATCTAGATTCCATGGTGCTTTTGACTCAAATTAGCTATAATTTTTAACTGTTGTTATTACCTTTTTGGACTTTACGCGGTCGTAAGCGCCACGGAAGGGCTCCTGTTATTGTAAACTTTTTTTCTATGACTTTATGCGTGTAACTTTAAGCGATTTCAACTACACAAACGTGCTACACCGTAGACCGCATCATCACTTAACATCAGGTGAGATTGCGGTCAAACGTTTTACCAATTGGTTGTGAAAAATAACTCAGACTTGGGGCACGAGTCACTACCAGCCACAGACTATTTTCTTCTTCTTGTGCCCTTAACGGATCTATTGTCACGCTTTAATAACAGCATCTCTGCTTATTTTACACAGTAGACAGCCTTCACAGCTCAGTTGGTAGTAGCTCTGCCTTCTGCGCCGTAGGCCGTGGGTTCAATCCCCACCGAGAACAAGCATTTGTGTGATGAACATAGATGTTTGTTCTCTGTCTGGGTGTTATTATATATTATAAGTATGTATTTACAAAAAAAAAAGTATATATGTATTATATCAGCTATCTGGTTCCCATAATACGAGCTTTGGCTTAGTTTGGGGCTAGATAGTGTTGTGTGGATTGTCCAAAAATATTTTATTTTATTTATTTATTTATTTTAAGATTACCTTATTCCTTTATTAATGCTAATGATTGAGCGCCAAATGATTGATTACAACTTAATAGTCTAAGTAAATTGATTTCCTTCTCATTCGACACAAGTTTCTAGCGTATTGTTATATTAATTTGATTAATGTGTGAGGTGATTATTAGAATGTCAACTTTGTATTGTGGTAGTTGCTACTGAGATTAATATCTTGTTATCCAGTAGTGAGCCAGTATTAATTGAGAGTTCTTTGTGAAGGGCACTTCCGAGGAAGTACTACCACCAAGCATATTTCTGCTGCCAAGCAGCGTTGCTGTGTTTCTGTTTGAAAGGTGTGGTTGCCGGTGAAATTACAGGCACAGGCATAACATCTGCATGCCTTATGTTTATGGACGCTGGGCAGTGCATCGTTGCTTGCGAGACCATGCCTTTGTTGATGGTTACCACTTAATATCAGGTGGGATTGTTCCATCAGCAAGTAGTATAAAAAACCATAGGAGAACCAAAGTTTTTTTGGTACCGTACCAGTTTTGATACCGGATTTTACCCAATGAAATAGTAGCAACCCGGTACCAAATCTCAGCACTATCGTAACTTATAATCTCAGTATTTTATTTAGAGCACGTTTTGTAGTAACAACATATAGGGGAAGGTTGCTATGAATGGACCACATAACTTTACAACCTCATATCTCCAAAAGTAAAAGTGATAAAATGAAACCAGTTAGCTATTTTTATTTCGTAGAAGCTTTATTTATAATAATCAGATGCACAAACAATTCTGGCTAACACTTTTTGATATAAACGAGGAAAACTAAATCTTGGGCTGTTGCTTTCTTTGGACCATGGGCACCTTCATTGAACCACCAGGTTGCCATCAATGGACTTCGAGAAATTAGTTCTAGAGGTCCAATCAAGGCAACTAATTATAATTAACAATACGTTTAACTAAATTATGACAAACGAGAAAAGTAAATCAATACTCATACACATAACGACAAACAAACTATAGTTATTAGCTACTTATTTAGTAATTAGAAATTTAAATTTATAATAATAAAATTGTGGTTATTTATGATTTATTCGATTAATATTTACAAAATAATTATGGCAACCTATTCCCTTATTAATAGCAACTTTTTTGGTCATAATTATTATGTCCAAAAAAAGTTGCTATGATTGGACCGGTCCAATGGTGGAACTCTCTTGCGGTCCGTTGATGGCAACAAGGAATTCATTCAGAAAAATAAATCCAATAAATACATGGACATGATTAGATAAAATTGAACAACACACATGAAATCACAATTAAATTGTCTAATATTTCATAACAAAGCACGTAGACAAATATGAATACAATGATACTTACATTAAGTTTTCCTGAGTCAAATTAATAGATTTTGACCTCCGCAATCTGGGTCATGCGACACTCCTCGTCATGTGCCGCAGAGTCACTGAGGTAAAAGGGGGGGGTGCAACTGAGTCACCACGCGCTCGTTTCAACTTGTTTTGGTGTTGCTAGCTTGCACAGTTTTGGAAATACCTTAGTGGTCCAATGAAAGCGCTGGTCCAATGATCGCTACTTTCCCCTAAGTTAATACTTTAATAGCTATCATATTTTTATCGAATTGAATATTTATGCCAAAAAAATATGGCCGAAGGATATGAAAAACCAAAATGAAAATGGATTTTGGTTTTTCAGGGGGCCATCTTGCTTGTTCCATCAGAAAGTTGAATAAAAAAAGGTAGTATGTCTATAGGACTTGTTGTATCATTAATAGGTCTTCTGTGTCATTAGTCTGATCTGCAGTCATTAGTGAATAATATTTCATTAGACTACTTTTGCTGGCATAATAAAATAAAATAATAAATTACATAAATTTAATAAAATTGGTAGACTTTCCATCAATTTTATCTAGCAATGGTAATCACTATCTAGCTTCGAACCTTTACAAGCTTTGCTTTGTAAAGGTTTTTTAGGAAGTTTGCACTAAAAAGAGTTTGCTTATAGTCGAATTGATAGGATAATGGTTTAGCAAATCTAAATATAAAGATATCGAGCAAATGCATCGATAAGCGATGAGTTTTTGATTGAAAAATAAAAGCGAGTGTGATAAATCTTTTAGTAATGAAACATTGAAAAATGATACTCTTTGTACGCCCGTCAATGTATAGAAATATAAAACGCACATAATAAATTGTTAATAAAACGCATCGTTTATTTTTACGGTGTAAAAAAGCGTAAATTTTCGATTTACGACGTGACAAACACGGTACTCTTAACAATATGGCGGGCTCTAAATTTCCAAAATGGCCGTTAATGTCTTCCGTCGAATGTTTACCTTATTAAGGCGTAGCTCTAGTACTTGTTTAATTCACATAAATAACGTATTAAAAAGAGTCAAATTTTCATTAAAAGGCAGCGTGAGTCAACGGGTACGAGCGGTTTATTGACAGGTTTAGAGGCGAGAAGAGAGCCACACACGCGCCGATCGGGGATTCAATTTAAAAAGTGGAATGAGATAAAAATAAATAAGTTCGGAGAGACACTTATGTTTAGAGTCGGTCGTAAAGATAGGGTTAACTGCCACAGTATCGCGGGACAAACATACCATAAACTGACCGGTTATAGTGGACGATAGTGACGCGCCTTATCGATACCCGCTCGCTAGCTCTGCGCGAACGCAGCTTTATAAGCGAATTTGCATAGAGGAATTAATGACTGTGGATTTAATTGCTGTTTGAAATTTATATAAAAATTAATTTAGGAAACTTTACGGAATTACAAAACCGGCCAAATTATTGAATTTGCATACTTTGTTGTTGTGGAAATAATAATAATTGATAAAAAAAAGCTCTCTCTCTCTCTCTCTCTCTCTCTCTCTCTTAATTTGCATTTCTGTTTTTAGGCTTATTTGTTTAGCTTTTAAACCACAAATCGACAAAAAATAAAAATGCTTTTAAAGGCTTACTTTTCAAAGCTAGGATAAATAAAGCTCAAAAAATCGAAGGTGCCATTATAAATAGCAACCTAAAATTGAATTGATTTAAAATAAAAAAGCTTTTGAAAAGTTTTATACACAAATAGTTATCTACACAAAGTATAATTTTACTCGTACAAATGTATCGATATTAATTTATCGATAACTAACACCCCTAAGCACAGGTGTCAACCGCAATCACTATTGTCGCTCACGGACGCGAGCATTTAACTTAAAAGAAGCGACCTCTCATGGAACTTTGTCATCATAACACCTTATGCGGTTCCAGTGCAAGTTATCCCGGTCACCTTCCAGCTTTATTTTGACATGGTTGTATTACAATCAGCGGGAGGTCCAACTGTTAATAAAGTGGATTTGTCGACATCAAAATAACACTTTATGGTCGCGACACTAATGCGGTTTATCGGTACACACTTAAAGCGGTAATCATTTGGTGGGGTTAAGCTGAAATATATAACCTACAATTATAGTTTATATAACTTTTACTTATTCGTCCGTGAGAGAAGCTTTTTACGAGTACCATGCTTGTTTATTATAATTAGAAGAAAAAATACTTATAGTTAAGCGACGGTCTGCGCGGTCACAATTTGGATGGGTGACCGCTAGTGATTTATACATCTGTGAGTTTTCTTATGTCGTTTTAGCTTGTTTTTAGCAAGTGTGTGTATGAAGTCATGATAAGCAGGCATTTTGAGAAAACTGAGTAAGGATTTTTTTATAATCCATTTCATTTTATTTTTATTTATTTATTTAATTCTTCTTTAAAAGATTGTAAAAAAGGAGAGCTTAATGCTAGAAAGCATTTTCTACCAGCCAACCTTGACAGGTGAAGAACAAGAGGTTGGCGTGCTTATTTTCTAAAGGCCATATTAAAATTATCAGATTTTTTAAAACCTCAAGTTTTCGGGGTTCCATTTTCTTATATATTTTTTTTATATATGTTTATTGGGTATGGTACCTAGGTATGCAAGTTAGTTCTTATCAAACATTTCTGAGACAAGCTCTGATAAAATTGAGGTCGCGACCTCACTGGCGCCATCTATATTCTTATCGACGAAAACCATCGAGCATGCTCACTTTACTAATTAAAAATATTGCGATTATGAAAAAAATACATCGTATGTTGTTCTATTTTTGAACGAGCATTTCCTTTGATGCCGGCTTCGACTTTTTTATTAGAGGTTTTTACAAAATAAAATCATAATTATCTAACCAACCCAGCTGTACCAAATAATGTAAGTTTTCTAACTAAATAGTCATGTCAAAATATTTGTTTCGTAATGATATTATGTATTTTCTAAGTTGACACGAGATTTCTGAGAAATACTATGACATACTTAATGTTTTATTGTTCAATGCTCACCCACTTTAACGTTAGCCGTAAACATCTGAAAAGCGACAGTAGTAATGACATTATCTCAAAATAAATTGGTAAGGCTTTACAGCCATGGTAAAGCACTGGGCACACTAACGCTTTCTACATGCGTCCGCAGTGGCGTGCACGTTAGAGTTCTGTGGAACGATGTTGGTAATGATAGTGCGTCCTGCTATTACGTACCTACCTACAAACAACTGATGGCAACCGTGAACGATGCGAACGGATAGGTTGAACGCGTTGGTTGGTTTTAAAGACGGGATAAGTCAAAATAAAAATAACAATATTATTAAAAAAATACTGTCTTGGAAACTGGATGATCTTAGCCAATTCTAAACGCAATTAACCATGAAAAACTGAAGTGATTGGTTAATTCATTGCTAATCTTACGTAACATGGGAATTACGTGTTTTGATAGGTATTTATTGACCTAAAATTCGAAGAAACTAGCGTTAATTCCCAAATGTTATAAATAATACGTACATATGTAGTTAGGTATCTTTCCATATCTTACTATTTTCAATTAAACTAGATGAATAAAATTTGCCGTTGGTAATAGAAGCTTAAATCTAGGCGTTAGGCTGATGGACGCAAAGCAGAGCATCGTAGGGGACGTTCCTATCGTGCGTGAATTATGAGACAATGCTATGTTGATGATAGTCACCACTCAACAACAGGTGGGCCATATGCTTGATCTAACAGCAAGTACTATAAATATTAGAACCAATAGTTGACGAAGGAAGTAGCCAAGTCGAGTCCAGCTCGAATTCCCAAGAGAACAAAAGCTTTGCTGAGTTTATTAACCTGATGCAGATTCAATAAAAAATTTACTATTTATACACCTGCATCAAAGTTAGACAACCTGCAGGTTAGCTCTTAACCCGTCAGAGGTCAAGGCTGCGGTCTCTGGGGCCAGCCACGGTAATGATGATGTGCTATCTTATGTCACTCGTGTCACGCACGGGTTAGCGAATTGTGATACGTTTGACACTTGGGTCACTTTTACTATACAAATAAAACTTACTTAACATACATGTACTCGCAAACTGTGAAGGATTGAGGGCACCGGTCGAACCTAAAAAGTTGTACTGTTGACACTTGGGTCACTTTTACTACTTACTCAGCTTTTTGCCAAACGGTGAAGGACACCGAATCTAAAAAGTTCTAAAACATCTGTCAAGTAATCGAAAGGTGCTATTGTCGGAAACGGTGATTTTAATAACTATTTATAGCTGTACTGAATAATATAAATTAGCTCGTATTAACATTCAAGGGTTATTTCTTCATTCAGCGGTCTGTGGGGGAAGCCACGGTAATGATGATGTGATGTCTTATATCACTCATGTCATGCACGGGTTAGCGAGTTGTGATACTGTTTACACTTGGGTCACTTTTACTACATAACTTACTTTGAATTTTGCCAATTGGTGATGGAAACCGGCATGCCGGACCTAAAAAGTTCTAAAACATGTGCCAAGTGCTCGGGAGCGTTGAGGCGTACCTACTTAAAATCCTTTCACCACGCTGTTTCGAACGCCAATTATTCAGTACTGACACGACATGAAGAAGACTTATGTGTCTTTAACACGGCGAAGGTAAAAGTTATGCTCTTTGACGATTATGTCAAATACGTTAAGCTATTGCACACGAAACGGTAGTGTGTTGGAGTTCAATTATTTTGTGTGTAAGAAAAACAAAAGGATCAACTTCACGACTTTAATACTCACGCACGCTAGATTATACTCAACAAAGTAACGACTCAAGTCTCTTTGAGAATGTCTAAAGAGGTAGTCAGAGGTACGTCCAAATATTACATTTGGCACATGGGCACGTTTTGCAGAAATTGGTTATCCATACGTGACAGGTTGCAAGCCTATTGCCGCTGTTAGAATAACTGGTTTCTACGCGAAGATGTTAGTTTAGTGACATACGATCAAAACAAAAAATATATTTAAATAAAACAGAACTTTTTAAAATATAGTGCTATTGTCGGAAACTATGGTTTAATAAATCACTTTTGTTTTAAACGGATTAATAAGACTACGGCCAACTAAAATCTTGAAATAGTTTACCGAAATCTGTGCTATGATTACCTACATACATTTTCTAATAAATCTATTGAAATCTAGAAATAGTTTTCCAAAATTCTGTTCAACGATTCAGTTTTCTTATAGGTAATTCTTATTTCAAATTTTTTTAAATAAACTGCTTTAAGCCGGTATCTACAAAATTACCTGCCAAGGGTCAAGGCCCAGAGACTAGAGTAGGTACTTATAGAGTAGAAGTTAAAGAAAAAAAAAAGAAGTCAATTCAAAGGATTTTCTCGATGAAGACATAATATCCGTCATGAAAAGCAATGGCTTATTACTTATTTAATTATAACTTATTCTTAAATAACTTAAATTATATTATTTGCTCTATATTCACAACTCTTCAAAAAGCAAAATACTCAGCCACCCTACGTCGGATTTATCTGAGATGATTTAAGGGTGTCTTGAATTTATAAAAAAAAACTCTTTTTTGTTTCGATCACGAGCCTAAAATAAAGTTGAAGAAGAATCGTTGATTCGATTTTATGACAATACTACCTATCGGAGTATTCCGATGGTATGCGTTTTTAATAACTTACAATATAATTTTAATTTACCACAGATTTTAAATTCAAGATTTTATACTAAGCTAAATTTTATCGGCGTCGCTGTTACAAAAGAGCGTAACTCAGAAAACAACAATTTCTGCGAATTTGCATAAAAGTGAAACACCCCTTATCTGTAGAAGCAGGCAGTTTATGAAAACTTTGTCTAATTGCATTCTGATTAGAAACCCGAGGGTAATTGAGATTTTTGAGGTCAGAGGGGAACAACTGTTTTTGTTTATTTATTTTTGGTAAAACCGTCGGCTCTAAATTAACAATATTAAAGATTCGTGGTATTGAGGCTATAAGTCTCAAATTATGGGAATAAACTCGACTCATAAAAAAGCTTTAAATTATTGATTGTAGTTGATTACTAGTTAACGAGAGAGGAACATTTATAGTGAGATTATGGGCATCTCGTAAAAACATGCATTGTTTAAAAATTGTGCCTATTTCTGTTAAAAATTTCCAGTAAATCTACCGACTGAATACCAATAACCAAATACCTTTAGCAAAAATGTTAATATTACTTAATAAAAAAAGGATTTTACTGAGACCACACCACCGGCTGTTAGAGTGTCAAAAAACTGATTTTGTGATTTTACGCAGAAGACATATTTTGGAATATTATTTTGGACCTTTACAAAGATTCGCACTACTGACCTACAAAACATCATCTACACAAATCGATTAGCATAATCATATAGCACGCGAGTCCGCAACATAGTAGCGAGCACATCACTTTCACTTCACAAGTACGTACCTTCGCAGGTGAACTGGCCGTAGTGCTTTCCCGAGGACTTGTCTCCGCAGACCACGCACTCCACGTTCTGGCCCTTGTCGGTGGCCGAAGAGCCGCTCTGCGTCGACGCGGCCTGACTCGCGGGAGTCGACGGCAGCAGATCGTCTTCCCTCCAACTACCGCGGAAACCCAACTCCAAAGGCGGGAGGTCGGGGCCTCTCGGAGGGCAAAGCCCCGGGCCCCCGACCCCGCCGTATACTAGCGCTCCGTGCGTGATGATGCCGGTTGCCGTGACAGGGCAAAAGCCGCGCGACGCGCTTGTGTGTCAAGGGTCGCGGTTCGGTCGCGACTGAGCTCGGGTCGGGCCAGGGCGCGCCGCGCCGCCATTGGCCCGGTGGCCCGCAGGGGCAGGGAGCGAAGGCCCCGCCACCTCGACACCGGCCCCCTCCCCGCGAGGGGGGTGAAAATCTTTCAGTGCCCGAGTACGGTCGCCAAGAAAAACCGATGGGCGTTTTTTGTTTACATTTCTATAGACGCTGCTTCATTGTTTATTAGCCGTTACCGTTCTTCAACTTACTAAAGCTGCACTGTAATGCGTTGCACTAAGGTTTTGTTTCCAATGTAGTATTACTTTTACCGCCACGAAATTTGTCTACGTTGATTGACAGTTGCAAATAAAATCGTTGATCAAAACACCAAACTCATTCTTCAGGTCTACAAACTAGATTTTCAGTGATGATTTTGCGTACGGTACCTGAAAATCCTACTTTGTATCAACTTTCCCACCGCCTCCATATTTCTGCGCGGCTGATAGGCACTCTACTATACTTTCCTAGCTATCTACATAAGTGATCAAGTAACTTACTATGACTGAGCTCACAATAAAGGAAGCTATTTCGAGAACTTTATTTAGATTTGGGACTTCATATTTTTGCGAAGATAATAATTTGTTACTTTCCGTGTTTTGTATGTAAAGACACGACTACGCATTAACATATGAGGTCGGACATTGATAACCTTACGTTAATGACGTTTTACTACTGATTTACTTATTAAAATGTTTACTTAGGTATATTTGGAATAAATTTTATGTAAATCTCCAATCTTGTTCCTAAGTAAAAATAAATTGTAAACAAAGCTGGGTAGACAAACTAAATTCATAAGTATAGGTATTCAATAAGATCGTAGTAGTTGTAATAAATGATGACTTTGACCTAAACTAATTAGACTAATAATGACTGTAGGTCTCAATCATTGCTCTATTTAGCCCAAGTCAATCAATAATAATAAACTAAACTCAGTATCATTATTCATCGATAAGCAAATAGTCTTCAATTGGTACAATTCAACGCGCAAAATGTTATTCATTTTAGATGTAGATCGATCTAGATTATCGGTAGGCGGCGCGCGCAGGGGGCGTGGCCTCGCCGCGGGAGGGGGGTGCCACTCCTGCGCACTTGTCAACGTGACGTCGGCGTGAGTTGACGTGCCACTGTCTGACGTAAACTTCCAATTGGAAACCTGTTGATGAGACGTCAGAAAAATAATTTGATTTGTGAACGGTACAATGACACGAGTAGTTTAAATTGTGTGGTTTGATCTTGAAACTGTAACCTTTTGAATGTATTTTTCTAGATATTCATATTCTCTTGAAAGTCAAACAAGAAACCTTATTTTTATTAAATCATTATTGTGCTATTAATCTTTCTTACAAAATTATTGGCAACCCAAATCTTCATAGGCATTTAATTCACTTCTTTGCAACATAATATAACACTTTAAATACGCAGAAGCCATTTTTTCTACGATTTCAATAGTTCAATCAGGCATTGAAATTGGTTCATTTGGTTACTTAAAATATGTTGCGTCCATATTGCAAGCATTGTGCATTTCACTAACGCATTATGCATTTCTCATGCATGTCGACTTTAACGAGCGAAGCCTGGATGTATTTCTAGTACAGCCCAAGGTATTTTCGCCTTCAGTGACTCCCATCTGAACACCAAGCTCCATTAAGATCCCAGATGCTCTCAGGGCTGCCACTAAATAAATGAAACAGATTTTTTTAAGAATCGAACTTAGGAGGTTTTGGTAATGACATGTCGAATTTCATTGTACCTTTACTCTCAGTGCTACATAAAAAAATAATTTTGAACTCTGTAATTCGTAAATATTTAAGTATGTGTAGATTTTACAGTAGGTAAAATAATGTACATACTTGTCTCCAATTTAAGGATTTCACAATTTATGGCTTTTTGTGACCAAAAAAAATATCTATTGTCAAAGAAAAAAACACTATGCTCATAAAAAAACCACGGCTTTTACACACACACATTACATTACATACACACACTACATTACATACAGAGTACATTTTACTGGTACGTGTATTTAAACGCATTTACACAAAATTCAAATATTTGTTTTAGATACTTTGCTACAGCTAGCCTTAGTACTTTTATTTATTCTCATCTCAGGTACAATACAATACAAATACAAAATTATTTATTCGAGATTTCATTTTAACAAGGATCAAAATATGCAATGGACCCCGCACCGCATAAAATAAAGGTGCATAAAAATATTTTTGTTTCTTAATAGTAATATACGAATTTCGAACCTTATTTTTCCACAAAACGGCTTTTACCTCTCTCATCCCAGTTCCCGAAGAGTGATCACCAATAGTCCAGTTAGTCACCCCTGAGGTGAGCGGGGGTGTTCGCAGTGCGGGGGTGAGGGCGGGTCAGAGGTCGGGCCGCCCCGCCCCGCCCAGCACCTTGCTACCCTTAAACAAAAATAAACTTACATTAGCTTGGGTGTTTTGGCTACTTATTCTTGGATGGAAAACATATTTAGGTTTGTCTTAGATGTAAAACTGAATATATATATCTTCAATAAAATAATTGACTGGTGTTTCTTAGTCTCGTCAGTAGCCTCAATTATTATGATATTTTCAAGCTCTTCAATAAAAATGTCTAGACAAAGTCTGATGTCTGAGAATGATACTCCACTTAAAACTATCATGGTTTTAGTTTTATCCCATAGACCAAAGTATTTGCATCTTGTATTCATCGTAAGAAAAACTAAGCTTAAAAGTTCATTCCAACCACACCACTACAATCACAACTTTTTCTATTTTTATCTCTTCTACTCGAAGCCATCCACACCTACATCCACAACTGATCTCAGCGCAGCCTTATCATCGATCGCGGCAACGGTGTCTGTATGTCGTCTGGTCACCCCCTCCTACCCCTCACCCCCACTTGGGTTGAGTAATTGTGAGCAGGTACTTTGGCCGACGTTTTCACAGTTTTTTTCTTCTTTCGGCTGACTTTTTCGAGCTGAAAAGCCTTTTTTAATAGGCTGTTGAGTGGGGTTTGAATTGGCTTCGGAACTTTTTCTGTGGATCTTACTTTTGCTAATGTGAATGGAAAGTTTTATATACTTTAGTGCATTGGACAATATAGTATTTAAATTAGGTATGGGCCAGGTAAGCTTGGACTTACTAGTGAGATGCGCAACTAAATCAATTCAACATACAACTATACCTGTCTACCGACTATACGTATTATAATTTAAAACCTCGGCCTGCCTCCATGTTGCCATACCCTAAGCAGGGTCCATGTGATACTTACTAACAACTAACAACAATGTATGTACCAAAACTAAACCATGTGTAAGCAATAAATGTATTGAGTATTGAGTATTAACAAATAAATCAATAAATATTGGTGGACTTTCCACACAGCACTATCTAGCCCCAAACTAAGCCAAAACTTATAATATCGAAACCAGATAGCAGATATAATACATATATATATTTTGTAAATACATACTTATAATATTATATAAATAGGATAGTATAGGATCAACAATACCTAACATTTTAGTTTTATTGCTGTTTACGTTTGTAAACTTTCTTTGTAACCTTTTTAATAAATATGAATGTAAAGTAATTCAAAGTTATTGAAAATTCAGCATTTTAATTAGGTAGGGTCAGGTAAGAATGGGGTTTACGCATTATAATATTAAATTTAAATGCATGGAAAATAATAATAAATAAAACGAATCTATATTATTATAAAAGGATTAAGAAATGGTAGAAGTGCTAGGCAAGACTGGGTAGTGTCCTGTAAATAGGGTCATGAGTTAAAAGTTGCCACTGTCCCTGTATAATTCGACAGCCTTAACAGCTCAGTTGGTAGTAGCTCTGCCTTCTGTGCCGTAGGCCGTGGGTTCGATCCCCACCGAGTACAAACATTTGTGTAATGAACATGGATGTTTGTTCTCTGTCTGGGTGTTATATAATATTATAAATATTTATTTACAAAAAAAATCATATAAGTAGTATACCAGCTATTTGGTTCCCATATTATAAGCTTCGGCTTAGTTTAGGACGAGATAGTGCTGTGTGGAATGTCCACCAATATTTATGTATTTAATTAATCTAAAATTACATGCAAAGGCCTGTTTACGTAGCTAAGGATAATAAGAAAGAGTCTCTTGGCAAATTAATGTTATTGCTCACACATTTATTCTAGAGTGTGATTAAAAGAGAAAGCAATGTATAAAGCACAAAAGGAGTGTCAGCCGTAATGTTCAATCTATCAATTGTCGAGTCTTGGCTTGAGTCATTGCCTTTCGACTTCACTGGAGTCATTCTTAGGAATGTACCGACAGCACGATGGCTTTTATAAGTTTTACTAGCGACCCGCCCCGGCTTCGCACGGTTATTGTGGGTTATCCCTAAGAGATTATGCTTGTATTATGCATATAAACCTTCCTCTTGAATCACTCTTTCTATAAAAAAAACCGCATCAAAATCCGTTACGTAGTTTTAAAGATTTAAGCACACATAGGGATATAGGGACAGAGAAAGTGACTTTGTTTTATACTATGTAGTGATAGTGATACGCAAAGTCCCTTTATGAAAAACAGCTGTCTAGAAGTGGAACGCCTTAAAAGGTACCCAATCATCCCTATGTTTCCTAGGTTCAGCGATTTTGGGGGCTCTCAACCTTGCCGTTTTTATAGATAATGGTACTCGCACTTGGCCGATTTTGTTAATCAAAGTTATGCTCTGTTTACTAAGGGTGCTAACATTAGACTGCATCTACACTTTCCATCAGATAAATAAAATTTTTGCTATTATAATAATAAAAAAAAAACAAATTTCAGTGGAATAAAATACACGGCAGCTCAGCCGAATAGTGTGATGTAGAATCAGGGGTCGCTTGTGTTGCAATGTGCACGTGCAAATAAGATCCAAATATAGCCATCGTTTAGTTTAAAATATGCGCAGAGTGCTAAATAAATCAATCAGAAACCATCACAGTTTAGAAGATCGATTTGGTAATAAAAACAAAATGGTGGCCGTCACCGCTAAATCACTCCCTTTGTTGTGTGTTTGTTTGTTTGTTTGTCGGTGCGGGGATAATTTAGGACGTCTGGGGTATTCTGAATGAGTTCGCTAAATACCTTATGTTAAGCTCTGTGGCTGGCTGGTACGTGAGACGCAGGTTTGATGATCGTGCTGGGACATGTATTCAACCAATTCATCACTTTTTTACTACTTGATCAAGTAAGCTGGTCAAGCTGATGTTCAATGTTACTCATCACCAAACAAAGCCTTGGCTCGTAAGTCACACACGATATGAACGTGCCCCTACGTATGCACTGCCCTGCAACTGTCATCACCCTGAAGCGTACATATTACAGATGATAAGCTTCATATGACTGTAATATCATTAGGAACACCCTTCAAACCGATACACAGCAACGCTGCTTGGCGGCAGAAATAGGCATAGTGGTAGTACTTCCCCGGACGAGCTCTTCACAAACAGCTCTACAACACTTAGGTATCCCTCTTCGGGGCCAAATCAAAATCCTAGCAATCCAAAACTATTATAGAACCAGCCTAAAAGCTTACCTCAAGAAAATAGTAATTCTATACTGCTGTCACCAAAAATCAGTGGGCATAGAAGACTCCACATTGTTTGTCGAGGAAATTGATTTTTTTAAGCTGTGGACTTCTCCAGGCTTCTTATTTATGTCGTATCACTAGTTTATTTCGAAACAGTGTGGTAGAAGGATTTTAAGAGCGCTTAATAGAGGTTCCTTTCGTGCTTTATTCATCAAGCTGATCAGCAGGCATTTCACACAATCATCTAGCCCCAAACTAAGCTTGTGCTATGGGGACCAGATGATTAATAGAATACTTAAATACTTTTTATTGGAAAAACGCACTTAGAATGGGTACTATGTAGCACCCAGTCATGGAAAAAAACCTGTATTTATCACACAAATGTTTGTTCGAACCCACATCCAACAGCGGAGAAGGTAGAGCTACTACCAACTGAGCTGTGAGACCCTGATCGTCAGTATTTTGGGAAATTAGATCCTCGTAGAAGCTCGGTCTCATAATATTTTTTATATCAATCGTAATTTGTTAAATACATCATTAAAATATTCCAAACATATTCCAATTTAGAATCACGATGTTGCGTTCATAATAACCTACTTCTTCGATGATAAGGAAGGTTAGGGGTTATCTTTCGTTCTTTACCCTCACGCAGACTCCACATGCCTGTAGATTGATTTATCTTGAAACTCATAGTTTTCAAAATTATTATTGTCAAAGGACGGTGTTATTACAATGGTAGAGGATTTTTCTAATATTGGTAGATCTTTTGATGACTTCAAACCAGGCTAAGCTGACTGGAACAGCTACTTAACCGCGAAACTAAAATGGTAATGGGAATCAAATCTTTGATGATATTTTTTACAGTCTTAGCTGTATCTAAATCCTTTAAAACTTAACTAGAGGATAGTTTATATCAAGTGGTTTTAACTTATGCTATAAAACTTCTAGATACTGCTAATATTGCCAAAAAATATCATAAAAGTTTTGATACATTACTATTTTGGTTTCATGGTTAGGCAGTTTGAGTGACTGATAGAACACAAGACGATCACCATGTTTTGGGCAAGCTAGTTACTTTTTTTTTAATAGAACTGATGGAACAAGCAAATGGCCCACCTGATGTTAAGTGGTAACTATCGCCTATAACAAAGCATTTCCTCGTAAGTCACACACGTTATGAACGTTATTACGATGCACGGCCTTGCGTCCATCAACTTGAGACAGATGTTAAGCCTCATGTGCCTGTAATTATACCGTCGACCTCACTCTTCAAACCGAAACACAGCAACGCTGCTTGGCGGCAGAAAAAGACGTGGTGGGAGTACTTCCCCGGACGAGCCCTTCACAGAAAGCTCTACTACTCTTAAAAACGTATGTCAAAGTAGCTATCTGTAGATCATTCTCAATGGTCAGCAGATAGCTCAACTGTTTTGAATGTATTTGATACATTTTCAAATACTTGTATTCTCTGTAATTTCTTGATAATTGTTTGGTATTTGGTACTCAAATAAATAACTAAATTCAATACATAAAATACCATATTAAAAGATAAAATATTATAATAGGAAGTAGATAGAGCCAGGGCTAAACGCTAGTAGTCCTTTAATCCGGCCAGAGAAGCGCAACCGCGCGCCGCTCGGTTGAGCCGTTGATGCGATTTCACGCACGGCCACGCGCGACCGCCGATTTCAGCGCGGACGATTTTATTGAACGAGGAAAAATCGGAAAGCAAATTTGGGTCGGCACAGGGTTTTGCTGATAAGTATTTTGGCTGCTGAAAGGTTTCTGGAAATATGTCAGTGTGCTGTGTGTTAATCGTATAGTGGCCGCCTTAGTGACAGCCTTCACAGCTAAGTTGGTAGTAGCTCTGCCTTCTGCGCTGTAGGCCATCGATCCTCACCGAGAACAAACATTTGTGTGATGAACATAGATGTTTGTTCTCTGTCTGGGTGTTATACGAAGCTGTTTTGGAAAACAAAAAAAAATTAGGTGGTGTATTAGATGTTATTTTACACCATAACAAAGATTAAAAAAAACAAAGGTTATTGTAAACTGCTTTGTTTTTTTACACTGCAAACTTTGTATTTCTACTCTCATCTGACAGCCGCAGGCATGTTTCGCCTACAGAAAGTGGAATAATGCGATTTATCGCACCTATGATCATTGTAGAGAAATTAAATACAGCTTATCACACTCTGATGAGTACCCTATCCTAAAATTGTAAGTTTAATAAAAACTTTCTCACTATGGCCACACTTACAATGTTGCGATCGTGTCATCCCCCGCACGCAATCTAATAAAACCTCATCGTGAGCGCAGCAACCGTGACGCTTTGTTCAGAGGCGACCAATTGTGCAGAACCCCTGGCTGATCACTTAATTGACTACCGAGCGAGAGCTTTTCGGGACCAATACACATTTCAACTGTTCCATCATATTGCACCGCAAACATTGCTGGCTGGCTTGTAACATTTCAAAGTTGGAATCAATTTGGCCAGCGATGGTTGAGTGCTGAAAGATATCAGCGGCTGAAAGATTAAAGTGCAGTGGAAATCAGATTTGTATCATGTGATGAGATTGCGAACTAGAGTTGTTTGACGTTTCGGGCTCCGACTTTTCATTAGGTACCGTTCATGCATTTTACGGAGATGGGTGAATCATTGCATTTTGACTCTTATCACCAGCGGCATAAAGGGTTACCTTAGACCTAGTTAGATGTATTTCATGAAGACACATATAACGTGTCGACGTGGTATACCGACACTACATGGTAAATAAGTTCGACTGATCTAATGATTAACTGTGTTGACGGAGTTTTAAACGGATGGCATCAAATAGTGAGCGTTGGTGACAACTGTCACTCCCTGTCATCTGTCAAAATTAAATTAGACCAAAAAATATAAGTACCAGCTTCCATGAATAATATAACTTGTAAAAGAAATGGTGTGGTCAACTCTGGTGACGCAGTTTTTAGGCCACAAGGGCTCCGTGATGGCGAAAAGAATTATAACCACGAAAGACTGAACTGCTTAACTTGCCCTCGAAAACACGAAAGCGTTAAGATGTACTATTAGAAGGACTATTTTATACTACTTGCTGATGTCACAAGACCCACCTTATGTTAAGTGGTAACCATCATCTATAACAAAGCAATACGTCCCAAGTGACGCACAATAGGTGCGTGCGTTCATTAACTAGAGGCATACAGATGTTAAGGTTCATGTCTGGGCTGTAATTTCAGCAACCACTCCCTTCAAACCAAACGCCAGACCGGCGGCAGAAATAGGCATGGTGCCGAGCCACACACAAAGAGTTCACTACTCTTCAAACTATGAACAATCTCCGACTTTTCATGAGTAACATTCGTATTATTGATCGATAGACAACTCTACGTGGATTAATACCACTTAGTTTGAACGATTAAGCAAGGGATTGCAGGTTTCCAAGGCTTCGAGTTCCTCGTCACACAATTGGATTTGCGAGAGAATTCTCGAGGGCTTGTGAAGAATGACACTTGTCAGTCAGCATTGAATAGTAGAACGCCCGCGACATTTCTTGCAAGGAACTCTTCCTTCCTTATTGAATGGTTAGAGCCGAAGTCAGGGTTCAGTGACACATCTTGGGAGAGACTTAAGTTTTTTTTTAACTGATTGCATTATTGTTTCGACAAAGTACACGTAAAATCTCTTATTTGCTGTTAGAAATACGTCCCAAACTAGTAGGTGGTATAGAGGGAGTGAGCGTGGCTTATGATCGTAAGGTCGTATGTTCAAATCAGATCGTGCACCAATTGATTTTTCTCGTAGTACGTACCCAATGCCCGTTCTTTCAATTGGTGAAGGAAAACATCGTGAGGAAACCAGTCAGTCTGCTAACAGCGGCGATGGGCTTGCAAACTGTCACGTATGGGATATCAAGTACTGCAAATGTGTACCAAATATATTATTTGGTATTCGTACCTCTGGAGACCCTTCTTCTTTGGGACATCCACAAAAAATCTAGTGTTCTACTGTTGGTACTTGGTACTTAGAGATCTGTAGGGATACCGAGCCTAGGAGGTTATGAAGCTGTTTCTTTTTTTTTTAAACTACAATGGTATTTTTGAACACAAAAATACTATTGCACCCTTTATTACCTCTCAACTTTTTATCCTTTTCTTACGGTTTTGACATTTAACCCTCATCTGGCACGTGGTATAGGGTAATGGAGATTAACACTATTAACCCTATGGATGCTGTATTTTTTTGGACAATGAGGTGTTTGGATTTGTGTGGAATAAAATATTAAAAATAAAACTTATTCATTCTTGATTTTTTTTAATAACATCCACAGCGTTACTTTCTAGCCAGTTGAGCTGCTGAGTCACTACTCTATTGGCTCATTGTTTTATTAATTAGATTTTTTATGTCTAGCTAAGTTTTGGCAAATAATCCAGTTATCTTCCTTTTTTTTCTTTCAACTGTATTTAATGAACATATTTTATAGTCCAAAATGTTGTTGAATGTTTTTGGAAGCCATTAATTTACAATAGATTAGAACAAAATAAAATAAATCACAAACTTAATCTAAATCGGAAACCAAAACATGCACCTACTTAAGGTATTCATCCATATTTAAATTAAATTATGCGTTATTTAGTCACCACTGTTCGACTGATTTAATTCTAAAACAAAAGCTAATAAATATTCAAACAAGCCATCTTGTTTTTGAAATCAAAGCGCCCCCTGTTTAAAACACAAAAAACTTTCAACAATAAACCCAATCAGGAAAACTTCTTTAGAATGGTATTAATTTTCAATGAGATTATTTACAAATCCTCGAATCTGACGTGGATCTCCTCATCGGGCGATCTGGGGCGGATCTGTCAATATTGTCACAAAACATTTAAAAAACGTCTCAAAAACGTAAAAAGCCATGAATGCGGCCTAATTTTAGATCTCAATACGCACTTTGTGTGTAAGCATCGGGGCGTTATACAAATTAATACACAAGAAAAAACCTACGAAGACCGTTACCTTTCTAGTTTTTTTTTCTTTTTATTTATGGTGTAAAAATTGGGTTACTTAACGGGAGCGTTGGTCTATTGTGTGAATTTGTGTGTCTTGAGGGATCGCACAAAAAAGAAGGCGCAAAAAAATTGCAAAAAGGTGATAAGTTGTAACTTTTTTTGGGATTGCAAATATGAGCGCGTGTTTTATAAGTTCGGTATTTTATAGTTATTAATGGATTATAGGTAACTGAGAGTTATAAATGATATTTCTTATAGCCTCTACTTGTTATTTCTCAATTAGTGAATAAAAATACAATTTTTTTTTCGTATAGAAATAAAAAGTTTTAGAAATATTATGTTTTTTATCACTCATTTATAAATCGTTTCCTTGTTAATTCTGAAGAATTCCTTCTTATTTTCAAAGGTAACTAAACTTGCTCTCTTAATCAAAAATATCGTTAGAAAATATTGTAATTTATTTGAAATCCCACAAAAAAACTGAACGTTTTTTGCCACCTTTATATTGGTATGTCGCGTCTTTGAAATAGATTTCGATTACATAGATAAGGAATACATAGCTGCGAACATTCTCAGCACCAACTGTAAAACTGCCCTGACCACATTAAATCCGTTTCGGCCATCATTCACACAGCTTTGTGAATACTCAACAAAACACATAGACGGACACGCTTTTTTCATACAAACTAGATTTCAACCGTTCGCTGTTCAAAGGGTCCCAACTAAGAGGTCATGGGTCACCATCGTCTTTTTCGTCAAAGAAAAAAGTCGTTACGAAAACCCGAACAGAAAAAAGACAACCAAAAAAGGGGCTTCTTGAAATATTGTGAATATTGATGAAGAAAGAAATCTGGTTTTCAAAATCCTCTACTTCGGACGGTTCATTGAAACGCATGTGTGGTCCCACGGTTTGAGTCCACGTGTTCATAATATAGTTTCTGGGAACCATTGATGATGTTAAAAACCTGATTTTAGATTGTGACTTATCACAGAAACTGCCACTGAAGTTTTATCAGCGAGTATTTCCAAGTACAAAATTATACATTCACACGCACACGCCCATTTACATAGGCTTTAGATAAGCATTCTGAGGAGATAAAAAGTCTCCCTAAAAACTGTATAAAAGAAGACGCAAAGAAATAAGGGTTACGATCTCGTTTTCATCTGAACAATGAGCACGCGATGGATACAGAATCCTTGCGCACGATTCCTGCACCCTTTTGGAATAAAGGGATTGAAGATAAACTGGCACAATAGGGTTGGATCTCGAAGGTGGGTCGTATTGATCCCGGCACGCGTTTTAGGGTTAACTGTGGATGCTGCGCAGAGGCACGTGGTAACGAGTTAGTTTGAAATCTTTTGATACCGTGTTAATTTGAGGACGGGGGACGTTTGTCACATTTACAGTAAGTATTTGTACTTTACTTTATTGTGTTTTGATAAGTTACATGTTTGGAACAGGGTTGAGTTTTTTTTTTTTTGTCAAACATTTATTTTTTTGTGAAATAATTTCTTAAAACATTTTCCGAGCGGTTTCGCATCTCAATATTTATAAAATATTATATCAATATATTTGAGTTTTACCTGATATTTAAATATAACATTTACAGTTATTTGGCACATGCTTGTCATAAACAAAATATTTTATTTCAAAAAAATCTGACATTTATTTGTTTTGCATGGCGCTAAACGATGGCACGCAAAGGTTAAGTTCCTTTTCATCACTAATAAGCAAAAAAATCTGTTCTCGTTTCCGGTTATAATTATAGTTGCTAAAATGAAACTAATTATATTCAAAATAAGCCTTCACTACGTGTCAAGTGCTCGAAAGGAGCCTACTGAGGCGCACTTAAAAAATCTCTCACCACACTGTTTTAAAAGAAGCTAGTGACTCGACGAGAAGATGTCTTATTTAATTTTATAGATGTAGATGATTATCGAAGTTGGACAAAACCTCAGCTTTGGCAACTCAATCAAATACTCGACTTGTGATTCTAATTGCAGCTTGTGCTTGTGATGACGAAAACTGAAACAGGATCGCGACTTTGATCCTCAGGCACGGCTTTTTTTATCCAACTAGCTGATGGAACAAGCAGATGACCCACCTGATGTTAAGGGGTAACCATCACCTATAACAAAGCATTGCCTCGTAAGACACGCACGATAGGAACGTGCCCTACGATGCACAGCCCTGCGTCCATCAACTTGAGGCATACAGATGTTAAACCTTATGTGCCTATATTTACACCGGCAACCACACTCTTCAAACCGAAACACAGCAACGCTGCTTGGCTAAAAAAAAGGCGTGGTGGTAGTACTTCTCCGGAAGAGCCCTTCACAAAGAGCTCTACTACTCTTACTGTAGAGATCCCCTCAAATCTCTTAGTAGCAAGTTAAAACTCCACATTCTTCGAGGATGTCTAATGGTAGTCAGAGGTAAGTCCGAACATAACATTTGGCTCATACCCACATGACCTACGATCTTACGATCGGAAAGCGGGACCCACACTAGACCACCGGCATTTTTATTGAATTCTGCTGAATTTATTTTCAAAGGATGTTGAGTAGGTACTAAGTAGAGTTCCTAGAGTTCTGGAAGAATATCTACCACGCCTAGAGGTGACGGTCGTTAGCTTATTTCATTCAAAAATCTGTTTTCTTTGCCAAAGTTTAAACAAAATTTAGAAAAATATTCGTTAGGAAATCTTTCAGTCATGTCGTTGAATGACTGACGCGGTGTTATATATATCATCATATCATAAATATATTTCAGAGTGCCACAGGTTGAAATATTTCCAGATTAAATTGGCTTGACACCTCAAAGTGGTTCAATAATCTTCGAAAGCTGAACCCACGCAAAACCACTTGACACTTTTACAAAAACTTCTCTTGCAAAAACTTTGAGTCTGTAAAAACTATCGTAAATTTGTCAGTGGACCCCGCCCTGGTGCGATGTCAGTTTTTGTGATGATAAACTTATGGTTGAAACAAAAAATACTTTATGATTGTAGAAATCATCATCATCAGCTGTGGACTTCTCCAGCATGAAGGCCACAGACACATACCTAGATTGTAAAATGGTTCAAGTGGATTATTATTAAATTATAGTGAATTTTTGAGAAAAACTCATTGGTGCACGATATTTGTGCTTAAAGGAGCCTCTTAGAGGCGCACTTAAAATTATATCCCCACATTGTTATTAAAGAAACAGGCACACGACAAGATGAAGAAGATTGGTGCACGATTGGTTTTGAACCCGCAACTTTAGGATCGGAAGGTGGGGCAGCTACCCCTGAACCACCTGTGCTCTACCTGGAAAGGACAGGCGAGGTAGACCACGGGAAAGATGGCAGGACGAGATAGTTGTGATAGCAGCAAAAATGGATGAGGAGAGCGAAGGAATGATTGGAAGCTGTTGGTGGAGGCCTATTACCCTACGAGTGGTTCTTAGTTAGTTTTTCATTCATCTAAATGTGTGTTGATATCTTGTTAGATGAAGGCAGTTAGATTTTCTATAGTGAAATTAATTGTCACCTATAACATACATAGTGATGAACAATAATCTAAGTTTTGAAAGAAAGTTTGAAAGTTGATAGTTTAAAAGTTTTGAAAGAAACGGTATTGTAACTTCTTGCGTTTCTATAAATATACTTGTTTTAAAAAAATATTTTGTATCTAAGTACACTCTTATAAAATTCGAGTTAAGAGACAATAAATAGATACTTATTTTAATTTATTTAATTTATTCTATATTCTGCTTGGTTGTACATCGCCGGACAATCTTTTTCCTAAAAGATCTACTACTACTAAATAAAGTAAACCAACTTTGCAACTTGAACAAATATTTAAGGGGCTGACAACTATCAAACAACTTCTCGCTCGCACGTTTCGACATGTTGAAAGATATAAAATCACTAAACTCATTTTCGAAAAATCGCAATCAACCATTTTGTGTGCAATCACATTGCACACAGTTTAGTAAAAAAATCATTTTGATCGATACAAGTTTTCCTACTTAAAAGTTTGGTTATGTACGAAAACTAGTAAAGCAAACTTTTGAGTAGGAAAACATGTATCGATCAAAATGAAATTTTTATTAAACTGTGTGCAATGTGATTGCACACAAAATGGTTGATTCCGATTTATCGAAAATGAGTTTATTAATTTTATATCATTCAAAATGTCGAAACGTGCGAGCGAGAGTCACATTAGCTCTTGTCTTCGCCTTAACTGCTAAGTAGCATTCAGTTTCAAGGCACAACCCGACCTTTGACCAGCATTAACCGCAGATCTAATTATTCTAATTTATATTCAGTCTTCGTTATAATAGTCGTATCAAAACATAAATAGAACCTGTGACCCCACAATTACACTAGTCTAATTATTTCAACGACAAGCAAATTACGAGAACTGACCTTGAGATTATGGCTTTCATTTTCGTAGAGCTGCCATGGTTTTATTTATATTATTTTTAAGGATATTATTGCAAGCAAGATCAAAAAAAAAATATTAGAGGACTTTCCACACAGCACTAACTAGCCCCAAACTAAGCCAGAGCTTGTAATATGGGATCGGTGGGGATCGAATCCACGGCCTACGGCGCAGAAGGCAGAGCTACTACCAACTGAGCTGTGAAGGCTGTCTCAGATCAAAAATTTGTTATTACTCAATAGTGGTTTAGCTCACAGATGAGTGGCAGAATCTCTTGAGATATCAATATTTCATTTTCAAGGAAAGGTGTACAAGGTAGGTATTACTATTGTAAGTACGTACTTAGTACAAAGCAGCTCATTTGCCAAATAGGGAATCTAAACGGTCTATAAGGCGAAAACAAGAGCTAATTTACCTCTCGCTCGCACGATTCGACATGTTGAAAGATATAAAATCATTAAACTCATTATTGAAAAGTCGCAATCATCCAAGTAGTGTGGAATTGCATTGCACACAGTTTAGTAAAAAAATCTTTTTGATCGATACAAGTTTTTCTGCATAAAAGTTTGGTTTACTAGTTTTCGTACTTATGCAAACATTTTAGAGAAAGGCCAGGTCAAGAGTACCCTAAACCGACGAGCATGTATGAATAATGTTTTGAGTGTGAATGAAGCGAAAGAGGTATGTCAGGATCGTAGCATGTGGAAATCCGTGGTCTCTGCTTACCCCTATGGGAAATAGGCGTGATTTTATGTATGTGTGTAGGTATGTTTAGTAGGAATACTGTCTGTCTGTACAACAAGTCTGTAGTTCTTCAGTCTATGCCTAAAGATTGGTACTAAGCTACATTGTTCTTTGATAATTGGATCATTATCTGTGGATACGCTACAGATTAAACAATTTGTCAGCTAATCTTCGTATTACCACCAATGGAAACGCCATCTGAAACAATAGATTACAGCTGACGCGGAACTGGCGCCTAGATCCGCATCACGTTGATTTATAAATCATTTCAAAGTGATCCTTGTTATAATGCTGAAAAGCCTTTTGACTTGAGACAATATCCGTCTTGTTAACGTTAATCAACTACTTGCAAGTATTATATAGCAAGCCAAAGAAAAATGACGCTTACTACAAGGAGATAAAAGCGACGTGAACATGAGCGAGTGAGGACTGATGTGTATCCCTGTGTACAACTAATCTAATCGAATTGATTTTATAAAGGTTTTTTTTTTATAAGCTAGACAGACGGCCGTTTTCTGAAAGCTCGATCAAAACTAATCGGATGTCAAGTCACTTGCTATCTCTCTAATTCGATGTAATAGATGAAATGGCGAGTGACTTGACATCCGATTAGTTTTGATCGAGCTTTCAGAAACTGGCCGTTATCAGACTAATTTATGTGCCTATAGATATACTATATTTACTATACTATAATGCCTACTACAATAAAATAGATAAATCGCTCGATCAATATTCATTGACTTGAATATTTTGAGTTTCTATTTGATCTTCTTCGGTACATTTAGTAAAATATTTTAAAATTAGCAAAACAACAGTTGTCGTTTTTCATTTCGATATCTCTGTTTGAAATAAAAAGCTTAGATGTATGATTGTGTGGTTCACCCACAGAATCATGCTTTCATTACCATACAACGGGAAACATTGACTAAAAAGTGAAACCATTGAAATCCGTACGATTGGGCGTATCAGTTTCTTCATAGAAAACTGACAATAACTTTACATGTTAACTCAAAAGTGAACTCTATGTAACTGGTAATACGGGTGGAATAGAATGAATGCCGCGAGCATATTTTCGATATGGAATAGGATACTTGAGCCAAATTAATGGCTTATCTGCGATCGGTTCGTTGGTTATTATGTCACTCATTGCGCGGGCTTCTGTACTCACCTTTTGTGGCTATTTTAGGGCTGCCACAAACAACGTAAACAAAAACACATAAAATTAAAACAATAAAATATATAACTAGTAGTTCGCCCCGAACTGAGATCTCGTGATGCGACCCGACGAACGCATCGAAACTTTGAGTAGGTAGTAGTCAGACGCAAGTCCAAACATTATCTTTGATTTTTTTCTGACTACCGCCTACTAACTTGGTATGGTAACCAAGTTTCAACTCTATTGGCCTATTTATTGAAGAGTTCCGTTGAACAGACCTTGACTCCATCATCAGACCAGGTCGCTTTCACCATTTTTTGAGAACTGAGTACCTTCTTAATTTATTTCAAGAAAAAAAATAAGAAAAAGCAAAGGAACTGGGCGACCAGTAGAAAAACCTTGATGTCAACGAAATTCCTAGAGATGGGAGCTCTTGGATCGTTGGTTATCTTAATTTAACTTTTTTATTGTATCTCAAAAACCGAGCGTCCCAGAAAAAAAGTAAAAATTGTTTTGGAATATCCAAACAAAGCCCTTTCATATGACATATAACTTGATATTTTTATGTATCTTTTTTTATTTTTGCCCCCTTAAAAAACCCCATATCTTAATAACCCTTCATCCGATTTTACTCATATACTTACCAGTAAATTTCTCAAGTACAAGCTATCGGCTTATCAAATTTCATGCAAATCGGATCAACGGTTCGAAAGTTATGGCCAGACAAACATACATACATACATACATACATACATACATACAAACATAAAATGCCAAATCGCCCAAGTTAAAACTAAGATCTTCGTTCGCTTCGCTCACTCGATCATAATTAATCAGCATTCAATGTGAAGTTAAAATACCATGAGTAGGTACCACGCCTTTTTCTGCCGCCAAGCAGCGTTGCTGTGTTTCGGTTTGAAGAGTGTGGTTGCCGGTGTAATTACAGGTGTAATTGAGGCTTAACATCTGTATGCCTCAAGTTGATGGACGTAAGGCAGTGCATCGTAGGATACGTTCCTATCGAGTGTGACTTACGAGGCAATGCTTTGTTATAGGTGATGGTTACCGCTTAACATCAGGTGGGCCATCTGCTTGTTCCATCCGTAGTTGTATTAAAAAAAAAGGTGAAAATAACAAAAAGGTTTTAATTAAATTAATTAGGTAAGCTAAAATAGTTATTTCCTTATGAAATGAAATTATAGTAAGTATGTCTGTCTGTGTTTATTTTCGAGACGCAAAAAATGATTTTAAGTATATACCTATACTTATTTGTGCTGTCAGTTCTTCTGTAAATTGAGCGAGACATTTGGCTAGCCATCCCGGCATTTTTATTTGTTTTTGCGTACAACCCTACTATGGCCCGGGGGTGTAATGTACCCATCCATTGTGAGTGGCGGGTTATCTGCCATCTAGACTTGCGACTGTAATCACCGCGCCCTATCAACCGTATTAGGGGTCTTTTGTACCCACTGTGGGATTTTTCCTTCTAATTTGGATATACAATCGTAATGAGTATTTTAATCAATCGAGTACCCTATTAATTTTATACAATGTTTTCATTTGGGTACACCAAACTATTCATCTAGAAATCAAATTCAGATCCCATGGGTCAATAAATTCAAATTGACGATTGCAGTTCGAATTATTTTCATTGTTATGTAAGTCTAAGATTATTATTATAGGTTGTAAAAATATTCATCTTCGTAGACAGATTTCAAATTTTAAATAAAAATGTTTTCTTTTCATTTCATATTCAGTGATGCGTTCACGGAACTAATCCGTATCACTTCCGATAATTCCTCGCGACAATGTTATATCCAGTCGTAAATATTCTAAAATAAATTCAGTCGTCATGGGAATGTCACCATCTTCACGGTTTACCTAATAAGGGATTTGCTCCAAAAACGGACACAAAAGGACATCTCTCGATTCGCAATACAATAAATCGATACGCGAAAGTGACATATTTTGAATACGGAACGTCATATTTTTTTTTTACTAGCTTACTGCCAGTACCGTAATGTCTTTGAACGTTTTGAATAGAGAAGGGGGCCAAGGCAATTATATTTTGTGCCAGCAAAGGAAAGTTTGGGCAGCAAGGAGTTCGGACAATAGCAGACCCTGCGCGGACCCAGCACCTTGACTGCGGTCGTGTGCACTCTTTATTATTTGCCGGCGTGTTTTGCTTTGAAAATAGAACTTGTCTGATCGTTATCTTTTGGGATTGGACAACTTTTGGTTGCTTTTACGGGCTTTTGCGAGACGGTGTGTGGATTGCCGTAGATTATAATTATGACGTTTAAAAACAGTGTCTTACATTTTTAAATCTTTGTGCAACCGTTGCTGTAAATATTAAATATAAAATTTTGAATAAACTAATAGGTAATTGAATGTAATCTAAGTTGGTATTTACCTACTTGATGATTTAGGAAAAACGATCTTATTTCTTAGTTCCTGACAAAAACTCTTTAATATTTAGGTACTTTAAGAACAAAGAAGTCAAAAATGATAGATTTTTACCTGATGTTTTTTTTTTATTTATAAAGTCAAAGTCTAAGTCAAAAGCTATTTGTTCAATAAAATCTCAAGGATCACTTTGAAACGTCTTAAAGCTAGGTGACTCTAGGTGCCAGTTCCACGCGACCTAAAGCGCGACGCGATATAAAGGTCTTAAACAAAATTCATACACTTGAAGAATCCCGGTGTACATAAATAAAAAATGTAACGACTTGTGAAATAAAACTCCCGGGGCGTGAGAGCGCTTTTTTTTTAATAAAAATAGAGCTTGTTAGTGGTCACTCTATTTTTTATCCCCAACAATAGGTAGGCAAATTTGTACAACACGTTTAAAGTGGCTACGAAAACATTTTTTGTTTCTTTTATGTTTTTCTGTAAACCAGATTTATGGACATTTGCGTAAAGTGAAGCAGTAGAGCAAGAATAATACTTCTTAGAATTAATGTTACACTTTATTTTTATCGGTTTTGAACCAAAACAGTTTGTTTACCTAATTTGAAGATTCTTAAGCATTAGGAAAGTAACCAATAAAAAAAAATTACAAAAAATTATAATTAAGTAAAACAATCTCAAAGACATTTTAATTTTTATTAGCTTTTATAGTAGATTTCCTTAAGTGTTTACCTACACTTAAGGAAATCACATTTTTTTTTAATATACCATTCGGATAATAACTTTTGGGACTATATAAAAAAATCTTTGTAATCTTAAAGAAGTTAAGACGTTTAATAAACTAGGCAAGTCAATAAACCAACTTATAATATAAGATTACTACTTATATTATAAGTTGGTTTATTGATTTGCCTAGTTTATTAAACGTCTTAACTTCTTTAAGATTACAAAGATTTTTTAATATAGTCCCAAAAGTTAAAGTATAATTGGTACTAAGACATCTGAAGCGATATCTACCGTGCCTGGTATACATTGTTACAAGGATCATACATAAAAAACGGTAGGAACCAAGCCGTAAGTTTGTTGCCTGTTCTTCTAGGCTTTGGTTGCGTGGAACTGGCACCTAGAGACACCTAGCTTTAAGACGTTTCAAAGTGATCCTTGTGATTTTATTGAATACACACTTTTTGACTTTGACTTTGGGGATCAAAGTCGTGAAGAAGTTCTGTTTTTAAATTGGTTACATAAATCTGCGATGCCGCTATTTTGGCAATTTGGGGCTTTTCAGGGTTAGAGCGAATAGGTGTCTTCTAGAACATTCTCTCCATTGTCGGTTTCATCGTCGCTTACCATCAGGTGAGATTTTAGCCAAAGGACAGGCTATAAAAAACATTGTTGAAACGTATAAAAAGCTTTGAATAAAATGAGGTATTTTAAGTGCAAATATTAACATATTAGGTAAATTTGGGCATCAATATCGTACCCCTATCCATCAAGAGGGCAAGGGAAGCTATTGACACAAAATTTACGAGATTAATATTTACAGAAGAGGGATGCTTTTGACAAAGTTATATATAAAATTGGCCGCGTCTGCTTGAGACCTTGAGAATTGGGACCATTTTTTTTTTAATTTTTGGTCGTGTCTCTGACTACTCCCTTACACATCCTCATAGAATCTGTAGTTCTAGTACTAATGGAACTAAGAGATCTGAGGGGTCACCGTACCGTTACAATTACAATACATACATTAGAAGAGTAGTAGAGCACTTTGTGAAGGGCTCGTCCGGGGAAGTACTACCACCCCGCCTTTTTCTGCTGCCAAGCAGCGTTGCTGTTTCGGTTTAAAGAGTGTGGTTGCCGGTTTAATTACAGGCACATGAGGCTTAAGCTAGTTAAGTACTTACTTTTAGTTAACTGAACCTGGTTCACGAGTTCAATAACCTGTTCAGCTCAAATGTTTACATTAACATAGTCTAAGGTTTTGGTTTTAGTTACTATATTTATAAGCAAAAATTACATGACATTATTACATTCGTAGCTGAATTTTCAAGTGGCAAGTGCTCGAAAGAAACCTGTTTTGAAATAAACTAGAGACACGATAAAAAGAAGAAGCTGAATTTTTTGTAACTTTAAGAGATTCAATCTCTATCAATATCAAATATGAGCTACCAAAAAAACCTGAATTCTCTCGTGGTTTGGTATTATGTAATTTTAAGAGATTTAATCTCTGGGCAATCTCAAAGATTGAGCTGCCAAAAATATGCCAAAAAAATCTGAATTCTCGATCGGCTTAAATTTTGAAAGTCCACAAATCCTGTAGAAATAAAACCCTAATAATCCGTGTCCAGTCCCCTATCCCCTACGGAAGTCCCGTTTCTCACGACCGCCGTATAATTTCGCTATAAATAAAATTGCACTGTAAAATTTCTTGGACATTCGAGATGTAGATCTATTGTATGGCAGCAGCTTATTATTAGAGGGTATTTTTTTCGCAACAATCGTAGAAAAAATACAGTGGCCGATGCGTTTCTAGATAAACATATAAGTTAGGAAAATAAATAATTCTTCGTTTGTTTATGTCGGTTTATACGCACTAAACTAGAGAGTGATGTACTTAAAATTACTGAAGCGAATAAATATCACAATTTTTTTTTTATACAACTAGCTCATGAAACAAGCAGATGGCCCACCTGATGTTAAGTGGTAACCATCACCTATAACAAAGCATTGCCTCGTAAGTCACGCACAACAGGAACGTGCCCTACGATGCACTGCCCTGCGTCCATCAACTTGAGACATACAGATGTTAAGCCTCATGTGCCTGTAATTACACCGGCAACCACACTTTTCAAGCCGAAACACAGCAACGCTGCTTGGCGGCAGAAAAAGGCGTGTATGTATGTGCTTTGAATGTAATATTGCCTAAAAATATACTGCCAATACAGCGTCAAGGGCCATTTTTTACTTCATATTTACAAGACACTGTAGTGCCTTGCTGGTCCAGCACCCTCATCAAAGAGAGACATGGTTATGTATGCTGAGCTGAAGTCGCGGGCTCACGATGTTTTTTTCTCCGTTTGAGAGCATTGTTTTTTTTTTATTCGCATTCAAACTCTTCGCAGTCAACAATTATGGATCAGAAGGCTACCATTATTATTGGTCACCAGTGCTCTTTCAACTCAACTCTATGCAATTTAACTGTATACCTTCACAGCTCAGTTGGTAGTAGCTCTGCCTTCTGCGCCGTAGGCTGTGGGTTCGATCCCCACCGAGTACAAACATTTGTGTGATGAACATAGATGTTTGTTCTCTGGCTGGGTGTTATATAATATTATAAGTAAGTATTTACAAAAAAAAGTATACATGTATTATATCAGCTATCTGGTTCTCATATTACAAGCTTTGGCTTAGTTTGGGGCTAGACAGTGCTGTGTGGAAAGTCCACCAATATTTATTTATTTACCTACAAAAAGCCTCTTCCTCACACTCTTAGCGGGTAAGGTCCGTCCGGATTGCAATCGCGTGTACAAAGCTCGCTAGGGATACGCGATAATACTACTTGTGGGCAGAGAAATAGGAATAGTGTAAGTAATCGACATTTCAAATGTTTAAATGTATTCGATATTTGAATGAACATAGTTCTGATTTCTTCTACCGATGAGCGCATTTGCTGTTATGAAGTTGTCTGTGGTCACAGTTATCAAAGGTTACATTGAAATTTAAATTTCGAACACGTTTTTTTTTATTCCAGGTTAAATTTTAGAGCTTTAATAGTATTTTCAGCTAAGTCATGCCGTTATTATCTTTAAAATAACAATATTTCTGTTATCGTTCGCCTAAAACGACCTAATAAATCAAGAAATCCCTTTCCCAAAACCAAATCCCATTCTTCAATTCTCACTAATCCATCACATAAAAACAAACGACCACGTTTCCATACAATTGCAAAAAATCACCATAAAGTCACCATAAGGGAATCTACTGTTATTTCGCGTCGTAAAGATCTAAATCCTTGGGCGTGGAGCATATTTTACCATCACGCTGTGATAAAAGGCTAGTTATGCGAGTAACCCTTTCGAATGTTTGGGTATTTTCAACGGTAGCTGTCTGTTCTCTAAAAGAATACGTTAATTATTGTAGAAATATGAAGTTATAAAGTCGTGTATACACAGTTGCGTTCTTAGGAATGTTATAAAAATATTCATAGGTATAGTCAGCATAAGAGGTTGATGACTTTTTTGTAACTTAAATGTAAACAGTTTGAACGCAACTGCGATCTCACCTGATGTTAAGTGATGATTGTGGTCGATGGTGTAGCACGCTTACCTAGAAGATACATATTCACTATTTTCTTAAAAATATATATACACAACATAATTATATATTTTAAGAGTAGTAGAGCTCTTTGTGAAGGGCTCTTTCGGGGAACCTTATTCGGCCGCCAAGCTGTGTTTCGGCTTGAAGAGTATGGTTACCGGTGAAGTTACAGGCACATGAGGTTTAACATCTGTATGCCTCAAATTGATGGACGCAGGGCAATGATTCATAGAGCACGTTCTTATCCAGCGTGACTTAAGATGCAATGCTTTGTTATAGGTGGTTACCACTTAACATCAGGTGGGACATGTGCTTGTTCCACCAGCATGTTGAATAAAAACAATCCCTAGTAGACATTTAAAGTGACAGTTTCACCCTTTACGAAACTTATGTCGTTAAATTTTATCTCACTATCAAAGGTCTTTAGATTAACCTCTGAAACTGCCCCATGGATCAAGCAAAGGCTCAACTTGAATTTCATCAAATCGAGGTACTTTACCTACCTCCAAGTCTCTCTCTTGTCGTGTCACTAGTTTCTTTCGAAACAGTGTGGTGAAAGGATTTTAAGTGCGCCTCAAGCGGCTCCTTTCGAGCACTTGCCACATGTTATAGAACTTTTTCGTTCCACGACATGCCGGTTTCCTCACGATGTTTTCCTTCACCGTTTGAGAGTACTGGCATTGTGCACAATTTTTTTTTAACAGAAAAACTCATTGGTGTTCTACCTTAGGATCGGAAAGCGGGGCCGCTACCACTAAGACCACCAGTGTAAAATAGGTACAACATGAATTTAGTTCTTAGTTCGAAAAGTTTTGTAGAAAAATATTATCGTCTGGTGCTTCTATTGAAACCAGGACTCATAATCATCAGCCTGAAGGAGTTCACTTTTGGGAATAAACCTTGTCTATTTTCATCATCATCATCATATCAGCCCGTTTGCACCCACTACTGAGTATAGGCCTCCTCTTTAGAACGCCACTCTTTCCGGCCCCTTGCGAGTCTCATCAAGAGTAGCAGAGCTCTTTGTGAAGGGCTCGTCCGGGGAAGTACCACCACCACGCCTTTTTCTGCCGCCAAACAGCGTTGCTGTGTTTCGGTTTGAAGAGTGTGGTTGCCGGTGTAATTACAGGCACATGAGGCTTAGCATCTGTATGCCTCAAGTTGATGGACGCAAAGCAGTGCATCGTAGGGCACGTTCCTATCGTGCGTGACTTACGAAGCAATGCTTTGTCATAGGTGATTGTGACCACTTAACATCAGGTGGGCCATCTGCTTGTTCCATCAGCTAGTTCTGTAAAAAAAAAACATCTATTCATTTCCAGCACTCGCTACAATGTCGTTCAACCAATTTCTCCATTTTAGTATAAGAAAAAACAAAAGTAATAGTAGGTTAATAAATAAATATATATTTCTAAATATCTATGTCTATGATCCCCAGGCACTGTAGATATCCTACCTCAGATCTCTAAGTAAGAAATATATACAAGGTGTTCCATAAGTTGTGTATATAAACTTCAGGGGGCTAAAGTACCCATCAATATGAATAACTTTTTCTAAGGAACCAACACTGTGAACGCGAAAAAAAAAACAGCTGTTTCATACATTTTAGCCTGGTAGGTTGAACTTTCAACCAACCAAAAGTTCAACCTACCAGGCTAAAATGTATGAAACAGCTGTTTTTTTTTTCGCGTTCACAGTGTTGGTTCCTTAGAAAAAGTTATTCATATTGATGGGTACTTTAGCCCCCTGAAGTTTATATACACAACTTATGGAACACCTTGTATAATCAAAGCCGTTTTCAGTGAAATCACTTTATAATACATTGTAAGTAACATATTTCTTCATCACAAAAGCAGTTATTACCCTTCACTTTCAATAATTTACCAGTAAAGGGGTAAATTAAGCGCCTACCCTCACGAAAGCAAACAAACCCGCCACTTTATTTTATGACCACCGCTATCAGTCCGTATAACCACGGTTTTTGCCCAAAAAATGGGAAATTTTATCGTCGGAAGGTCATCCATCAAAGCATGGGATTACATGTCCACGGCTTTGCCGAAATACCCGAATACGGTTAATCATTATACCCTAGAGGCTGAGATTGCGTGGGTTGAGGGATATTGTAATGTTTATGTTAGATGATTGATTCTAGATATCGGGAAGAATGGGGCTGTGATATTTGGGAAATATTCATTATTATTGACCTGAAGAGTGGTGGTCTAGTGGGAGTGACCCCGCTGATGGAACAAGCAGATGGCCCCCCTGATGTTAAGTGGAAACCATCACCTTTAACAAAGCATTACTTCGTAAGTAACGCACGATAGTAACGTGCCCCACGATGCCAATGCATCGTAGGGCACGTTACTATTTATTTTTATTTTATTTTGATGGACGCAGGGCAATCCCTGCGTCCATCAACTTGAGGCATACAGATGTTAAGTCTCATGTGCCTGTAATTACACCGGCAACCACACTCTTCAAACCGAAACACAGCGTTGCTGCTTGGCGGCAGAAAAAGGCGTGGTGGTAGTACTTCTCCGGACGAGCCCTTCACAAAGAGCTCTACTACTCTTAAACCTTATGATGCACCAATGGATTTAAAAAAAAAGTGCGCATGTCAGTGCATGTCAAACGGTGATGGAAAGATCGTGAGGAAACCAGTTAGTGTTCTGGCAGTGGCGATGGGCTTGCAACCTGTCATGTACGGAATATCAACTACAGGAAATTTTTGGTAAGTGTCAAATGTTTGCTTGTATAATTGTTGCTTTTATAATTGTGTTTAGTGTAGGTAAGTTTGTTTTAGTTTTATGAATTATTGAATTGTCTGATATAAAATTAAAAAAAATCTTTTTAGTTGGTATTTGCTACCTTGTCGACCACAAACAGGAAAAAACGAAGCGTGGGACGCCCTCCTACCCGATGGACTGACGACATTGTCAGGATCGCGGGAAGTTGGTGGATGGAGAGTGTTCACAATCGTTCTTCCTGGAAATATGTAGGGGAGGCCTATGTCCAGCAGTGGAGTTCTTCAAGCTAATGATTATGATGACTTGCTACCTTGGCAGATCAGAGGGAATATCTACTGTATAATATCAACGTTGTGATGTTATTTCTGTTTTTCATTATAAGTCAGGACATGAAAGAACGATTGAAGACTGAATTTGAAGATTGAATTTGAAGACTGTCATATATTCGGACAGGATAGGAATAGGGATGGGACTGTTACTTAGCGATCAACTAGGTCAGGTAGTAACAAACAACTGCTTCCCAGATGCTCCCATTAGCTACTTTATAAATAGCATAAAAAGTGACAGTTCTCTTGACAAAGACACCACCTTGATCGTGCAATTAGGTGAGAGCAGTGTAATCAAGCATTTAGAATTAATTAAACTGGTGGAAGCTTTGTTAGGAAAGTTAGAATTAGGACTTCGAAAACTCATTTTATGTGCGTTTCCCTATTCTAATTCATTGAGTACTCAAGAAAATAAGAATATCTTTAAACTTAATTTAATGTTTTATAATTTGACATGTCGTCATAGTGACGTTTTGTATTTCGACACTAATAATTTTATTAGTAATTTTATATTGACTAGAGGTCTTTATGTAAACATAGTAAAATAACCATTGCTAAATTGTTAGCATTTAATATTTTTGATCCTGTTATAGGTACTATAACACAGTCCGTAGACAAGCCCGTAGTTAGTAGCAGTACTAATGAGGGCTTACAAGCAGAAAGGCCTATTGCCCAACATTTAAACTAGTCTCTTCGACAATGGGAAAGCCTGGCACTTTACATGTTGTACACCAAAATATGCAAGGCCTTCCCAGCAAAGTATTAGAACTAGAATTATTTTTGAATTGTTTCAATGTAGATATCATGTGTATTACAGAACACTGGATATTAGAACTAGAGTTGCTCCCTTTTTATAATAAATACAGTATATTGAGCTCTTTTAGACGCAAGAACGCTATACATGGCGGTTCTTTAATTGTTGTAAATAATAACTTGAAATGCAGGGAGCGTAAAGACATTGCAAATCTCAGTATTGAGAGGACTATTGAGCTGTCGTGTGTGGAGCTGGAGCGGCACATCGTTGTGAGTGTATACCGTCCCCCAGACGCGGACTTCACGTTGTATGAATCCACTATGGAAGAAGTATTGCTTAAAACCTTCGATAGTAAAAAAACTTTAATAGTCTGCGGTGATTTTAATATAGATATTCCGGTTCATCCACTCTCTGAGAGATTTTTAAATTTGTTTAAATGTTTTGATCTACACAGCTTGTTTAAAGACCCAACAAGAGTGACATTAACAACAGCCACCTGTCTAGACAACATCTTTTGCAGTCATGAACCAATTTGTAAGTCCGTAGTTAAGCATTTTAGCTCAGATCATTACGGTCATAGCGCTAGGTTTGAATATAAAGAATCAGATAAAGACGAGGTCTTCACCTATCGGCTTATCACAGATAGCCGTACTAAAAAGTTTCAGAACAATGTTGAACTGAAAGTGTCCCTTTTACCATATTTGACTGACCCAAATGATCTTTTTATAAAATTGACAAATTTAATAAATGAAGAACATAATGATACTTTTCAACTTAAAACATGTAAAGCTAGTGTAAGTGTCAAGTTCGCTGACTGGGCAACTCCAGGTATTTACAAAAGTAGGAATAAATTATATGACCTATACGCTGCTAGGGAGTCAATGCTGAATGACCCAACATTTATTCTACACACTAAAAACTACTCTAAAATTTTCAAAAAAGTATGTCACGCGGCAAAATCATTGATCTTCGATCAAAAAGAAAATTACTTGCCTCAAAATGTTCCTTGATAGAAGTTGTTCTGATATAAGCAGCTGGAATATAAATATATCAAAAAAAAGACTGTAACGTCTTTCGGATGTATTTTAAATTCCTAACTAATAATGCAAACATTTATTTTATAATTATAATCAAACGGAAATTAGTTTCAAATTTCGACGAAAAATCAAAACTCGATTCCAGCGATCCAGTTTATGCCGTCCATTCTAAGGTCAGTTCTGTTGTGTCCACACAGCACCTGCTTTCTGAATAATAATAGGATGACACTGCATTGCATTGCATAAATTATTGTAGCACAATGCTTTGGCCGAACAAAGCCATGTTTTCTTAGGCAAGGGGACTTCGATATTCAAATTTTAGGGTCGCGCGATTTCGAATATCCATTTTTTTTCGACATTCGTACAATGCGTTCGTTCTCACGGGTCAAGCGGTGACCTCACCGGACAATGCAAGATCAGTCCAGAATTTTATAATTAATGTTCGGACATCGATTGTACGCTCGCGGATAATGGCTTCGCGAGTTTTTGAATAGTACTAGTTTGCAGAAAGTGGTATTTCTTGAATATTGATGAATTGCAAGGGGCTTTGCGAACCGTGGGGCAGTCTTGAGAACCTAGCACTTGCTGGGTCTTTAATCTTTTAGTTGACCTTCCGGTTTGTCTTGGTTTGGACTGCACTGTGTGAATTTTATTAACATTGACATTTTTATATTTAAAATTGGAACGTGAATTTAGATAATAAGTGAACTGGCTAGCGACAATTCTAAGGTTTTAAATTTGTTCTAAAAAAACATGGCGCTCGGAAATCTTTTTTTTATCAAATTCGAAAAGAGAACGCTTCATTAAAAAAGTGACGACAAAATAATGGAAACATCAGACAGACACAAAACTATTTTGAAAACTATAATTTTCCGAGACATTGAGTCGGTACAGTCGTGAACAAAACATCATTAGTGGACACAAGTTATTTGTCGGAAACTAGTGATTCTCGACAATTTATTTCGACAGATACAGTCTAGTGGATTTCGGAAGAAAATAAATAGAATTTTGTGTGTTTTTAGGGTGGATGAATAGAGTTGGGACTTGAGGTGTTCTATTTAACTCGAAACGTGTAGCTAACACGTTTCGAGTTAAAAGTCTTACATTGATATTGACGGTTTTACAATACATTGGTGTAAACATGACTAACAGAAACAACATTTCAAGTTTTTTTATTAGAAATTTTAATTAGAGATTATATTAAATACTTATCTATTTATCCGTTTCCTTTCTTTTATTGTGTTGCATAATTATGTACCTATGTGTGTTTTAGCAATTAAATGTCTGTATAGCGGTAAGCATCTTCAGGTTGATGATGATGACGATAATAAATATTAAAACACACCAAAATACGCTATGGTTCAAAATATCTCCTTATCTTCCATCCACTCAAGGCAATCATCATAAAATTATTACCAGACACTTGCACCTTATCTCGATCACTTATGAGTTTTACTGAAACATTCGATAACTTTCGAACCCTCCTCTAGCCGACCGCCAAAAAACTACGGTAGCCGACTTCGGAATGGATATTTATGGAAATCTAAATAACTATGAGCTTTTTTAATTGCAGTGCTTTTTTCAATGGTTCCCGTTTATTTTCGTGGCTGAGTGATTTGTTCGGCGGTAAATAGTAAATGCTATTTGTGCGTGAAATAGATAAACTGTTGCGTGTAAACATTTTTGTGAATGACTGTATCGTTACTTTTTAAGTTGGTTGACAGTTTTTTTTTACTCGACTAGCTGAAGCAGATGGCCCACCTGATGTTAAGTGGTAACCAGCACCTATAACAAAGCATTGCCTCGTAAGTCACGCACGATGGGAACGTGCCGGGTACGTCCATCAACTTGAGGCATACAGATGTTAAGCCTCATGTGCCTGTAATTACACCGGCAACCACACTCTTCAAACCGAAACACAGCATTGCTGCTTGGCGGCAGAAAAAGGCGTGGTGGTAGTACTTCCCCGGACGAGCCCTTCACAAAGAGCTCTACTACTCTTAATTTATTATTGCTTACACATTGTTTAGTTTAGGTACATAGACATTTAGTTTAGCCGGCATGAGGCAAGGGGCACTTCTTATACCGATACTTGCTTACTTCCTCAGTGGTCAGTGTAAGGCGATACTCAGACACGTGCTACATCCGACCGCACACATACAAACCACATCCACTTAGGCTACGTTTACTTAACGCTACTGTCCAATCTACTTTGAGGGCATAGTTCTATGACTGCTCTTTATTTTTACCTGTCGGGCATGAGTGCAGGCACATGAGAAAACTGCTAATGTATCTACCTCTCGCTAAAAAGTTTGCATAAGAACGAAATGTAGTAAAGCAAACTTTTAATTTAAAAAATGGTTTGGATCATAATGTTATTATTGCTGAACTGTGTGCAATGTGAAAGCAATCAACCAAGTTGTGTGCAATGTGATTGCACACAACTTGGTTGATTGCTTTTTTTTTATACAACTATCTGGTGGAACAAGCACCTGATGTTAAGTGGTAACCATCACCTATAACAAAGCCTACTATCATTTATGTAATAAATAAATAAAGCATTGCCTCGTAAGTCACGCACGATAGGAACGTGCTCTACGATGCACTGCCCTGCGTCCATCAACTTGAGGCATACAGATGATGAGCCTCATGTGCAGTGCATCGTAGGGCACGTTCCTATCGTGCGTGACTTACGAGGCAATGCTTTGTTATAGGTGATGGTACCACTTAACATCAGGTGGGCCATTCTTGTTCCATCAGCTAATTGCAAAAAACTAATTAAATAAACTATGTTTTTTCATTTCTTATTAGAAGAGTAGACCACTCCAGGTCCCACATACAAGTATTCGGTTATTTTATTGTCGAGCGAGACATAAACTTGATAATAACGCAAAATATTTTATATTTTCATTTCATATTATCAAAATAATTAAAAATAAACATGTTAAACCACTTATAAAATCCCCGTTACAAAATTGGGTCATTTCCAAATCCAATACTTAAACAATAAAATGCACATAAAATTATATCTCGACAGCAAAACCTTTTAAAGGTTAAAAATCCATAAGATTATATTTTTTTTAAATGTAACCATAAAAATTCATTGGCTCTAAACAAAAATTCCCTTTGCCTCATTTCTAAGACAATTCGTAGTCCACTTCCCGCCATTTATTTCCAAATAGAATTTTCAAATATAGAACAGAATTGAGTTTTATGCCAACATCAATAAGGTTTGAAATTTACAAGGCAGTTTGTTTAATGTATGATGTAAAATAATAGCAAAAAGTAGGGGAGTGTAAGAAATGTGGTTCATTCAAAATCGCATTTAGGGGTTAGTAAAATACGAGGTTGAAATCGAACGTTTCATTTTTGTAACTGAATTATTTCAGTTTATGATCCTCTTTGAAAAAAACTGCTTGGTTCTTTTTTTTATACTTTTTTTTCAGTCACTGGCAACCAGCCTCTTCCAACCAAAGCTCTTCTCGTTAAATATATGAAGTGCGTGCGTCTGCAAATTACGAACCTGGCATATTACCTACAACACTATATACCATGGCATGTGGCATGCCCACAACCTACCATGGCATGTGGCATGACCACAACATATTTTGAGGGCTGGATCCGCGCCTGACAACAATAGAAACCAAGCCGTAGGTTTGTTGCCTGTTCTTTTAGGCTTGGTTGCGATTCACCTAGCTTTAAGACGTTTCAAAGAGATCCTTGTGATTGTTATTGAATAAATAATTTGGACTATTCAATAGACAAAACAAATTATATATACTCTGGCAATTCTCACAAGCCTACCAAAATTGTCTACATTTTAATAGGTTTGTGAGGATAAGATTGACGCGTTCATTGTGAAAATCAAACTGAAGATGATATTGTGGATTGTGGTTGAGTCTACTTTACGTAATAACCCTTTGATAAAAACTACTTACCTACTACATATTTTTAATATGTACTATCTAAAAACCTCTGGTACTTATAAATCTTAAAACATTCTCAACGTGGTGGTACCGCGAATGCTTCATCGCATTAAATCGAGTTTCATGCGCAATATATCGCGCGCTCCGCGCCCAATGTCGCGGAACGCATCAAATGCGACTTGTAACGGAACGAAGCGTTCCATTTTCAAAACGAATTATAATTTATGGCTTCATGTTGGTATGCTTCGTGAGCGAAATTTTCGTCCCCAACTGTGACTGATTTCTTCCACAGTTTTTTTTTTAATTTAGACTCATATAACCGACAAAATTATACTTAGGCTTACAAACAGCTTATAATAACTTAAAAAACGTAATCACGGTAAAGAAACGAGAGAGCTAATTACTTATAGGTTTTCGCGGATAAAAAGCAACCAAATTGATAGTAAACAGAATAATTATGTGTGTACATTACGTTATTTACGTACGTATTAAAAGTATCAATGTCGTATAAAATACTTATATGAACTTTCAAAAAGTTCGCAACCTAAAGAGTACCCATTACGTTCCATTTTTAAAAACGCCGCAGGGATATCTTCCATTGCAAGAACGTCTGTAAGATAAGACGTTTCACATTAACGGCACTCAAATGGCCACTGAAACGGATCTTTTTCAGTTTAATGGGTGATATTTCGTTCATGGGTGGGGTTAAAAGGTTAAAATCGACCAATAGCAGCATCGGATCTATTCGTCTCCGTAAAGAAGTTAAAGAAGTGCGAGAGCGGGACGAAAGATTCTATTCTTGGGTGCGTCTGTTTGTTGGTACTGGTAATGTTAAAATGCTTATCAATTCTTCATCGAAGCTTATTTTTCTCAATCTTTCAGAATTAAAAAAAAAACCTATCAGTATGAATACTATTACACTGTTTTCTAACATACTTTGACAGTCAACAAACCGGCAAAATTAAAATCTGTAAAAAAAATACACAGCTTCAATAAATTGACATCGCTTACCCCTAGACAAACAACGACATGGCAAATTTTTAGCAAAACAATCCGAATGGCACTGAGACACATTAGAACTACTTTAATACGGTGTAGGTAACGCTTCTATGTCAAAGTCACAAGAGTCACTTTTTTTGAAACGTCTTAAAGATAGGTGAATCTAGGTGCCAGTTCCTAGCGACAAAGCCTACAAATGTAGAAAATTTGTTTACTGAGAATCGTACGATCCTTACTAAGGCTAGTATATAAAATACTGTGACAATAACATTCCTCATGTCTGCCCGGTAACGCTGTCGGCAATCGTCATACTATTTTCTTTGACAGCCTTCACAGCTCAGTTGGTAGTAGCTCTGCCTTCTGCGCCGTAGGCCGTGGGTTCGATTCCCACCGAGAACAAACATTTGTGTGATGAACATAGATGTTTGTTCTCTGTCTGGGTGTTATATAATATTATAAGTATGTATTTACAAAAAAAAATTATATATGTATTATATCAGCTATCTGGTTCTCATATTACAAGCTTTGGCTTAGTTTGGGGCTAGATAGTGCTGTGTGGATAGTCCACCAATATTTATTTTATATTTATTTTATATTTTACTATTTAGAGCAGCATTTTAGACTATAAAAAAAAAACATTCTTCATGTCAGTCTCGAAATAAAAAAATGTTTGAAAAGTTTTGTTAGCGAGCACACATTCGGTTTATTCCTGGCCACTGCACGTAAAATAAATCCGCATTGGGATTGCGGGCGGGTGTGGATTACTTGAATAACTTTGCATTTTAGTATTGGTTTTTAGTCTTAACAGTACAATGTAATTTTTGAGTACAATACATGTACCTAATAAAATTAGCAGGGTCCGGTTATTGTACGACATGATAATGTACAGTACGATAATGTACAGCATGATATTTGGAATCCACTTTGGTACCTTTTTGGATTCGTTTTATCTGGGTATACATTATCGGGGTGTGCATTATCTGGATGTGCAATATTGTCACGTGTAGTGAATGTGCAGCCAGTTAATACACAGCATGATAATGTACAGCACGTTAATGTACAGCATGATAATTGGAAGCCACTTTGGTACCGTAAAAATTAATTTCTGACACTTCGGCGGCCGCTGCCGCGGCACGCTCGCTTTGCTCGCTCGCCTCGTGCGTAATTTATATGTTTCAACTTAACCTAACCAATCCGACTCAACGGTACTAAAGTGGCTTCCAATTATCATGCTGTACATTATCTGGGTGTACTTACATTATTGACACGTGACGATATTGCACAGCATGTTATTGTACGGGATGATAATGTACACCCAATAATTCAAACCAGTGGACACGGATTATCTGGGTATGCATTATCGTGCTGTGCAATATCATGCTGTACATTATTTGGCCGTACATTATTGGCTCCCAATTGGCAGAGAATCGACATCGAGAAGAGACATCGACACGAAGAATCAATCAATTTTCATCATCAATTTTTTAAATTATATAAAATACAACTTTGGAAAAGTGATGCTAGTAAATTATTAAAATTACGAATAAATTTAATGCACTAAATTTTTGGTGTGTAATAGTTTGGATTCTCTAGTCTAGCTTAAAAGCATAAGAACAAACATATAAAAATTATTATTACATTTAATTTCATCATTATAATTTATATAAATTACATAAAAAATATATTACTTTTATTAAAATCTAATTGACTTTGAACATAGTACTTACAGGTTATAGTAGATACCTGGTAGGTAGGTACCTAGTTACGTATAAAATACAGTTCAAAAAATTAGTTAGTTGTGATAAATTAAATTGTCTCTAGCTGATGTAATAATCACTTCATCACACGCTCCATCCGAAACAGATGCGACATTTTTAAACTCACAAATTAGTAGCAAAACAAAAATACAACCTCACCATAAAATTCTCAGTAAATTCAACTCTATTTCTTGACTGCTAAAGTTTAAAATCACTTACAAAAAGCATTTTTAATCTGGGTTAATCTGATGTACGATTTTAAGATGTAGGCGCAAGGCGTAAGGTAAGTTTTTGACTGAGATATATTTGTCGTGATTTATGTAAAAATATGTTTGATTTATTAATAAACTAAGTACAGAAGGGAGGAAACGGAAGGTCAGGGTCAGTTCCGCCATTAGTCCTTAGTGTTTGTTTAGTTTTGTTCTAATGGCGGTTTCTGAAGGATATGCTTAGGGTGAAAAGTCACCTAGCAAATGTGTTTGAAGTGGTAGAGTAGAAAAATACTGACTTATATGTATAGGTACGTAATGAGATAATATTACCTTTTGTCAAAGCATCTTTACAATAATATAGCTTACATACATCAGAATAACACATAAGCTACAATTTATAAAGATATTGTGTGAATTGTCCAAAATATGAGGATAAGTGTCAATCAAGTAAGTACGAAAAAATATACCATCTGCGAGCTATTCTGGCGTGCGCTGCCACAACCGCTAGAGTTACACAAATGTACTACGCCACGCTAATATAAGCTACTCGAAATACTAATCCTGCGCAGACGAAGTTGCGGACACCAGCTAGAAGCTATAAAATTTTCATCAATTATTAATGATATTATACCTATCCAGCGTATCTAATCCCGAAGCCATTGTACTCGTAAGTAGACAAGACGGTAATAGAAAAGTACAATTTCGTTTTCCGTCTTTTGTGCGTGCGTTTCCGTTTGTTACGTAGGCTTCGATGGGGTAACCATGAATTTATTGATCACTTTATAAATATTTGTGGACAGTACACACAGCGCCATCTTGCCCCAAACTGAGCTAGGCTTGTACTATAGGATCCGGATCCCGAATATAATCCTACTACTATAAACCCGAAAGTTTGTAAGTATGGATGGATGGATGGATGGATGTTACTCTTTCACGTAAAAACTACGGAATGGATTTTAATGATACTTTACAATAATATAGCTCATACATCAGAATAACACATAGGCTACAATTTATAATCTTGCGCAGACGAAGTCGCGGGCACCAGCTAGTTATCTCCATAAATACTTATAGACCCACACCTCTTATGTCTCAGATGAGGTCAAGTAATTATCCGTATTTAAGACGCTGCTGACAACTACTCTGCGATCGAAGAGATGTGAAAACCAAACCGATCGAGAATAAATTTGGATGAGATCAGCAAAATTTAATATCTAAATTTCTTTTATCAATGAAAAATATGACTGTAAGAAGTATTATACTTATTTACCCACAAGTGATTTGCTATAAATGAGCTAAGTTTTCTGCCCCTCAATATGGCAGTCAGTTATCGACACACTTTCGCATATTTTAAAATTGGTTGGTCGTTGAAGAATCGTAGCAACAATGAAAATAATATTTTATACAGGGAATATGAATAAATTTGAAAAATAATCATATATATTTATTTAATCTAATGGTCACCCTACAATCAGTACAGTCGACCGCAATAGTATTAGATGTCAAGCAATCCTCTTACCCCACGAGCTCCTTACCTTTGACCACTGTCGGAGTCTAAGCTATGGCTTCCCGCAAAACTCTGAGGAAATGTGCTAGAGTGCTTCGCTGTCTGGATGTTTTGATAGAGTCAGTTGACGAATTTATTATTTGGAAAAAAAAACATACATATTGAATAAAAAAATATCATATATTTTTTTGGATCAAATGTTTTATGTTATTAGGCCACAAAAAAAAAAATTTAAACGGGATCTTTAATTTTATTGATTGTAAGATTTTTTAATTCATGATGAGTGAAATCAAGGTGAAAATTATGATCATAACAATGCTTTGTGGAAATGATACGGGCCATCTGCTTGTTTGATTTGTTAGACGGCTTTCGCTGAATCGGTTTTCCGTGCAGTAACTTTCGGCATTCGCATTTTTCCGCGATCTTCTTTTTTCAACTAGCAAAATTTCTTGGTCCGGCTTTTATGTAATAGCGAAAATGTATATTCTCTTTTGCCATCTATAGCAACTTTTGGAATAGCAAATTTTCTCAACATCATGTTTTTATAGTTGGTCATATTCGAATTCGCATATTTTTTCTGACGTATTTATTTTTAATAGCATAATTCCGTAATACTAAATGTACGAGAATATAAGTCCTTGTCTTTACTAGATAGTACACTGTACAAGTCTACGTTCTGTATGGAATGTTACCGAGAGGTTGCCCCAATCGTTATTTGTTATTTGGTTCTAAAAAATTTGTCGGACCAATATAGAAACCACTCAGAAATAGACATATTCTTACTTTGACCGACCTATTTTTAAATGAATAAGACACTTTATGATTTAATTAGTTTAATAAAACATAATGACAAAAAAAAACAATATTCTAGACTTCCTAAACATAAATCTTTGTCCATAACACTACCTCAACTTATAAGAAGTTCTCTTCTCTGGCTCTGAGACATATTACCTACTAGCAGCTTCTCGCGGCTTCGCACGTCCAAACATCGTAACTTTCGCATTGATTTGTATATTAGTAGGGTAGGATTTTAAATACGTACGTACGTAGGTATAAGAGATACCTACAAACAAACTCCTATACAAACTTTCATATCCCTTTGCACACTTATTATGGGTAGTTTTACAAAACTAAAAATTAATTTCCTATTTATTAGCCTTGGAGTACATGTACTCCAAGTTTCAAGTTTCATAGGTTCAAGGAATACTATTTTTCATACAAACGATTTCAACCTAAAATTTGAATTTGAAAAAAACACTTTACTAACGGAATGATAAAAGATTTTGACCATAAAATCAATTCCATTTTCAAACGATGATAGAAAACGAATCTCAGACGTCATCTGACATCAATGCCGACAACGTAATCACACAAAATGTTACACTAATAAAACTACAATAATCAGTATGGAGCCTAAAAAAAGTGTCGCATGCCATTTGTGGGTGGAAATAAAAAAAAAACTGACCGCAGCTGTCAATAGTATTGAAATGTCATGTTTGCTACAAAATTTAAGTGCTGACAGAATCACTGTGAACGCTCTTATTTGGTTGTAATAGAGTTGACTTTTCTTAATTAATTTAGGAATATAATTATTTTTAATTTGGTATTAACACAGAAAGGACATTGGTCATTTCCATTATTACCGTATCTATTTCACGGTAATTTCTAAATCATTATCGTGTGAATGAGAGTAACATTAGTGACAATTAATTTTATGGGTATTAGTAATTGTCGTGGAAAAATGGATGTGGGTGGATGACCGGAGGCACAAAATAATTTATTGAGAACATTTTGTTACTGACCATTATGGTCATTTGAAAGAGGCTGACATCCATGCCTTTTTCTGCCGCTAATTCCTGTGTTTCGGTTAGAAGAGTAATTACAGGCACATGAGGCTTAACATCTGTATGCCTCAAGTTGATGGGAAGTAAGGCAGTGCGTCGTAGGCACGTTCTTATCATGCGTGACTAATGAGGCAATGGTTTGTTATAGGTGATGGTCTCCACTCAACATCAGGTAGGGCATCTGCTTGTAGGTGATGGTCTCCACTTCACATCAGGTGGGATATATTTGCTTGTTCCATCAGCAAGTAGTATAAAAACCGTCAAATAACTTGTCGCTGGCACGTTTCAATAATTTATTGGAAGATATACCTAATTAAGTACTAAAGATAGTTATGAAATATCGCTAAAGATTTAGTTTCGACGAATAATATTACAAAGGCTTAGAAAATATATAATTGATCCTTAAGGCGAATGGCTACCCCAATACTAGCGCCTGTACAATATTTTATTTAATCATTACGATAAACACAGGAATTATCAAAAATTCGGACCGCGCGTAGACGATAGCTATAGACGGTATCTGTAATAGTTTTGTTTCGTGTTACTCAGTCAGTTACCTTGTTTGGAGAGCTTGGTGGCCACCAATAGGAACTAAACTCTTGAAACAAGTATCTGCCTTAATAATACAATATAAAACTATTACAGATACATTAAAAAAAGCTTGTGATAGGTATCGTATACGCGCGGTCCGATTTTTTGATAATTCCTTTGTATAGCATAATAAAATAAAATATGTAGTGGCGCTAGTATCGGGGTATCCATTCGCCTTAATAGGTAGTCTACCTAATAGTTAGCTAAAGTACGAAAACTAGATGAATACATTTTTTGGTAGAAAAGCTTGTTTGGATCAATATAATATTTTTGCTGGACCTTTCTAATGTTCATTTCAAGAAATGTTTAATGTAAATGTTTTAATAGTGTGCTATAGTAATGTTCAAAATGGTTTTAAAAATACTACAGAATAATTTAATTTTAAACAATAGTTTCACAAGGCAAAAAGACATCAACGTTAAATGAAATTAATCTACGCTCTGATTTATTACACCTGGACTTCCTTCCTGGTGACATGAGATAATGACAGGTTACGACAATCAACCTTAGATTTAGTGCCATAAGACTTAGAATTGCATAAACACCTTGTCAACTAACAAAAATAATGTTTTTCAGATTGTAAGCCTCTTTTGAGAAGGCACACGTACCTATATTTTTATTTTTATTAATATTTTCATTAATGATCTAGGAATTGTAAGAAGAGCATTAAAACAGAACTAGTGGGTATTATGCGTATCATACCTACTGCTTAAAACCTACTATTAAAAAAAAAGTGCGGGAAACAATAGATTGTCGCAATATCAATTTTGAATTTTGTAATTAGAACACGTGCGTTCGAATTCTAAACAAATCTAATAGTTCCACACATTTATGCAATCCGTGGGAACCGTTGAACAGGTGGCGTTCGGAAACCAAATGTTTTGGTTGACATCGAACAAATCACGCGAACCAGGAAACGGGGTTCTGGGGAAAAAAGTATGGACGCAAATTCCCATACGTCGCCTTTGCTTATTGGGGGCCTGTAAAAACAATCTTATAAGCACGTCTGGTTGAATCAAAATTACTGCGTTGTAGCGATCGTATCTATATCTGGTAGAGATCGTTATTAAGCGATAAAACCGCCGATTGTACATTATCACTTAAATTATTATTCCATGTAAGGGTTTGAGTTACCTAGTAAAGACCACTGGTGTTCTGAGAGCACTGGTGGTTTAGTGGTAGCAGCCCCGCCTTCCGATCCTAAGGTCATGGGTTCAATACCGGTCGAGCACCAATGAGTTTTTCTGTGTAAAAATTGATGAGCACTGTGCACATAAATTAATTACATAAACGGTGAAGGAAAACATCGTGAGGAAACTAAAGGTTTTGAGGTTCCCTAAAAATCCTTTCAAAACACATCCTTTCGCAAGAACTAGTGCCACGACAAGAAGAAGAGGAATTAGTACCTACCAGTTCCACGCGACCAAGCCTAGTAGAACAGGCAACAAACTTATGGCCGTTACACGTGGGTCATCAGCATGTTCTGTCACTTTTCTCATAAAAAAGCTTTTTTTATGAGAAAAGTGTTCGCAAAGTCATTACTTGCTGGACAATTTCACAAAAAAAAAGACAAATAGTCAAAGTAAATACAAATTCCAATAAGAAATAACCGGAACATATTCAGGAAATGTTTGTCGCTGAAGGATAGAGGAATTCTTGCAAAAACTGAGAAATTCGAAGGGGCGGAACCACCTGTGATTCGTTTTGGGAATCAACTTAGCTTATACAGGTTGGTATCAATTATTAGATTTCTTTAATTCTATCTTCTTCGTTATAATCATTAGAGGACTTCTTCCAATAAGAGTAGTAGAGTAGAGTTGTAAGAGTAGTAGAGCTCCTTGTGAAGGGCTCGTCCGGGGATCAATTCAATTCAATTCAATTCAATTTTATTCCATTTTGATACAATTTGTACACTCGGAAAAGTCATATTTTACAGAAGAGTACATTCAGTAGACAAAAAAAAAAAATACACAATAATATTTGTACATAATTGTACCTACACCAGAAAAAATCAAAATAAAAAACTGTTACATGCTAAAATTATCAGCCAAGGCTTCGTCAATGGTATAAAAAGATTTTAACAATAGAAATGTCCGTATTTCGGCGCTAAACTCTTTAAAATGTAAATTTCGTATATCCTCAGTCAACTTATTAAAAAAAGTAATGCTTTTACAAAGGAAGCTTTTATCAACTTTAGCGAGTCTTCGTTTTGGGACAATTACATTGCTTTTATTGCGTGTATTATAATTGTGGATGTCACTTTTTAATTTGTTATCGTCAATATGTAATTTAGCATAAATTAAATTTTGAAAAATATATTCACCTGTAAATGTCATAATATTCAATTCCTTAAACCTACGCCTACATGATTCTAATTTGTTTATTTGAAGTATAAACCTTATCGCCCGCTTCTGCAATATAAACACTCTATTGGACTGTGACGCATTTCCCCAGGCCAGTATGCCATACGTCATCAACGAGTGAAAATAAGCATGATACACAGCTTTGGCTGCACGTTCATCACTTATCTGTCGTATTATTTTTATTGCATAAGCGGCCGACTTCAGTTTACCCACGATATTCTCAATTTGATTATTCCATGTCAATTTACTGTCAATATTAACACCTAAAAATTTCACTTCATTAATAGAATTTACTGCATGAGAGCATGAGATCAATTGTGCTTTGTACTGGATCAATGCTTAAAATATTTCCCAAAAAGAATCTCATAATATTTGTTTTATCAACGTTTAATAGTAAATTATTTGCTCTAAACCAATTATTAATTGTCAAAATCAATTTATCCAGTTTTCCACATACATTTGTTTTATTTTTGTCACTTATTATAATAGTAGTGTCGTCGGCAAAGAGTACTATGTCAGTTTCGTTTTCAACACATGTGACGAGGTCATTTATGTAAATAAGGAATAATAAAGGCCCTAAGATAGAGCCTTGGGGGACTCCCATTTCTACTGAACTAGGTGGCGACCTATGACCATTGCATTCTGTAATCTGTTTTATGGATGTACTACCACCACGCCTTTTTCTGCCGCCAAGCAGCGTTGTTGTTTCGGTTTGAAGAGTGTGGTTGCCGTTGTAATAACAGGCACATGAGGCTTAACATCTGTATGCCTCAAATTGATGGACGCAAGACAGTGCATGGTAGGGCACGTTCCTATCGTGCTTGACTTACGAGGCAATGCTTTGTTATAGGTGATGGTTACCGCTTTACATCAGGCGAGCCATCTGCTTGTTCCATCAGCTAGTTGTATAAAAAAAAACTAGAAGAAGCTGGACATAGGCCTCCCACATACATTTCCAGAAATAACGATTTTGAGCCGTCCATCCTCCATGCCTGGAAAAGTACGCTGTTAGCGATGAGGTTGGCCATTGTATTACTATAAGTCTAAGTCAAAAAGTATTTATTCAATAAAATCACAAGGATCACTTTGAAACGTCTTAAAGCTAGGTGACTCTAGGTGTCAGTTTTACGCGACCAAAGCCTATAAGAACAGGCAACAAACTCACGGCTTGGTTCCTACCGTTCTTTTGTATGATCCTTGTTACAATGTTATATAATAGGTACAATATTGAAGCTCCAGTGTGGTGCCAATCTGAAGATTTTGTGAGGCGTAGGCATAACAGAAAAAGGTAAATGCAATCAAATTCATAAGACAGCACATGCTTCCTCTGCTCTGATACCAATCTACAGAATGTGTGCAAAGCTGTAACACCCTGTATTTTGGATTTTGGAATGGGATCCCGTGGGAGTGCGTCATTTCTTCCAATAATGTTCGTTTCGAACCAGGAAATTAGTTTTTGCTCATAGATCTGTATGAAAAATAAAAAATACCTATTTATAATATCCTAATAAAATATGTAAGTAGGATATTTATTGCCAGTTACTATTATCTGTCGTTTTAATTAACATTTATTGAATACCTACTAGCCGGTGCGACTTCGTCTGCGCAGATGGTAGATTTTTTCCTACTTACTTGAACTTATCGTCATATTTTAGACAATTCACACAATATCTTTATAAATTGTAGCCTATGTGTTATTCTGATGTATAAGCTATATTATTGTAAAGTTTCATTAAAACCCATTCAGTAGTTTTTACGTGAAAGAGTAACAAACATCCATCCATCCATCCATCCATACTTACAAACTTTCGCGTTTATAATATTAGTAGGATTACTTATTAATCGTATCATTACTTAAGATGTCATGAGTAAGAAAGGAGTGACTGCTGAGATGACGGCTGATAGAGAAGAGTGGAGGGAAAAAACCTTTTGTGTCGACCCCACATGAAGTGGGATAAGGGCAGGAAAATGATGATGGTCGTATCATTACTTATCTATCAATCAATATTACGAATCAATTTTAATTAACAGGTAAGCCACAGCTGGTTTTTCCTTAACTTCTGAAATTCTGATATGGAAAACTACTGAACCACGTGAGCGAAGGCACGAAACTTTTTTTTATCGAGCCTTTATTATTGTTATTTTATTATCAATGAATTTTTTAAAAAAACTTAAAAAAAAGTGAAAAAAACGTAATAAATAATTTCTCTGAGACGTCGAATCTTTTTGGGGGCTCACATTATCGTTAATAATAAATTTGCTGCTCATAAATAAACTAACAGTAAACTCCCCCTAACTTATATCCTAAATTTGCCTTAGAATTGTGAGCGAGATCACTCGAATCCGCTCGATTGAACACCCACGTGATGCCCACTGATGGGATTTTCTACCACTTGAAGACTCGAGAGTCTGTGACGTCACTGACTATGGCAAACCTGATTACCCTTTATCCTAAGACTGTTATGTGGATTGAGTGTTGTAATTAATTATAATCTGTAGGAGTAAGATTATACAATATACAAGGTGTTCCAATACTTGTGTTTCCAAACTTCAGGGGGCTAAAGTACCTACCCATAACTATGAATAACTTTTTCTAAGGAACCAACACTGTGAACGCGAAAAAAAAACAGCTGATTTATACATAAGTTCAATACCTACCTGGCAAAAATGTATGAAATAGCTGTTTTTTTTTCGCGTTCACAGTGTTGTTTCCTTTGAAAAAGATATTCATATTGATAGATACTTTAGCCCCCTGAAGTTATTAAACACAAGTATTGGAACACCTTGTATAAATGCTAAGGCTACGATGTTTGGATTTTTTGATGTTTGTGGCTCAATCACACCCTAACTACTGAACCGATTGGGATGAAACTCAGAACAAATATAGTGACCTGGATTAGCATAGTCTTTTTATTCCAATAAATACTGGTATCGGGGTAGAAAACATGAACGATATAGACAGCCCTCACTGCCTGTTGGTAGTAGCTCCACCTTTTGCGCTGTAGGCCGTGGGTTCGATCTTTCTTTCTTGTCGTGTCACTAGTCTCTTTCGAAACACTGTGGTGAAAGGATTTTAGGTGCACCTCAAGAGGCTCCTTTCGAGCACTTGACACATGTTATCGAACTTTTTAGGTTCTACGACATGCCGGTTTCCTCGCGATGTTTTCCTTCACCGTTTGAGAGTACCTACTGGTATTGTGCACATACATTTTTGAACAGAAAAACTCATTGGTGCACGACAGGTTTCGAACCCACGACCTTAGGATCGGAAGGCGGGGCCGCTACCACTAGACCACCAGTGGGTTCGATGAACACCATCAACCAACATTTGCAACAAGTAGTATAAAAAATTGGTTATGAAAGACAGGAGGTTTTTAATTTTTTATTAGTTTTATAGTTTTTACTAAAAGTTATTATGCATTACTATCACGTATCATGGGAAAGGTGGGTTCAAATTCTATGTGCCTAAAGTTATTACCCGAGTGGACAATAACTTTTGGGACAATATAAAATTTTTAGTGAGAAGGTTATTTATAATTTTATAACTAAAACCTATATTTAAAGCGGTAAGTCAACAGTGTCCATGTTGTGGCTGAACACGCAGGCAGATTGAAACAACCCTCGCTAATTCACTGCCAACTTGTCAGCGCAAACAGACACGCACCACCAACACTGCGAACTTAACCCAAAAACAGAACAGTTGCATAGTCACGAACGAATTAAACGTTAGTCGCGTAAACGTATCGACAACAGAATAAGATAAGTAGTAGAGCTCTTTGTAGAAGGGCTCGTCCGAGCAAGTACTACCACCACGCCTTTTTCTGCCGCCAAGCACCGTTGCTGTGTTTCGTGAGAGCAGTGTATTGTAGGGCACGTTCCTATCGTGCGTGGCTTATGAGCCAATGCTTTGATATAGGTGATGGTTACAACTTAACATCAGGTGGGCCATCTGCTTGTTCCATCAGCTATTAGTATAAAAAAGGTCGAATATCGCAAGGAAACGTTAACGCGACAACTGTCAAAATTCATTCGTGATCAGCCTGCAGTACCTCAAGTCAAGTTTTTTTTCCGTTTTTGGTATTTGGTTTTCCGTATTACGAGGCTGGGTTTTGTATAGAGCCATGTGAGTTCTCAGCAAGCACGATAGAGGGGCTTATCGAGTCCCACACAAATCTTTAAGTGGTAACCATCACCTATAACAAAGCATTGCCTCGTAAGTCACGCACGATAAGAACTTGCCCTACCATGCACTGTCTTGCGACCATCAACCTGAGGCATACAGATGTTAAGCCTCATGTGCCTGTAATTACACCGGCAACCACACTCTTCAAACCGAAATACAGCAACGCTGCTTGGCGGCAGAAAAAGACGTGGTGGTAGTACTTCCCCGGACGAGCCCTTCACAAAGAGCTCTACTACTCTTTTTTGTTGCGTACCAAAAATTCCACCTTTATTTATTGATATAACTAGAACGTTTTTAAAGACGAATTACTCTATCAAAAGGTTCGAAGCATTCGTGGTCCATCGTCACTGAGCTAGCTAACTAATTGAACGCGGCATATCGTGTTTCTGTACATCGCAACATGAATGCAAATTGGTGTTTGCTTCGGCCGAGTGATTAGTGTCATAGTAACGTACAAACTGTTTGATTGTCTATGGATAGATACAAACACGTTCTAGTTTGATATTGACACTTCCAGCAAACAAGTTCGCGTTTTTGATGAAGAAAGTACCATCACCGAATTGTGCTGAATGCGGTACATTAGAAGACGCACAACATATTTTGCTGGAATTGTGTCCGAAACAATGCGTTTAGATTAAGTTGTTTCGAAAGGCGATGTATGAATGTTGGTATTATTAATAGCATCCTGGCTTGTCCCCTGTCGGGTCAAGCCAAGATGTTATATAGGTTGGCAGAATTTGGGTTAATTAGGTATTCAATAAAATCACAAGAATCACTTTGAAACGTCATAAAGCTAGGTAACTCTAGGTGCCAGTTCCACGCGACCAAAGCCTAGAAGAACAGGCAACGAAGTTACTGCTTGGTTCAGTAAACAATATATTTCCCGAAAATATATTTTTACCCTCAAAATACAGAGAAACATTTCCAAGCGTCCCTGGAGACATCTTGTCTCCTTATCTGCCTGATAAAACGACTCGTCGAGTATGAGACCATAAAATATTGTGGTTATGATAACAGAGCAATAACTATACACTGTTTTTTGTGAAGTGATAAATAATTTTATTGGCAGTTAAGTTTCGAAGCGGGGTTTATGTAAAAACAATGAAAACCAAGAGCTTTTTTTTACATAAAAAATCAAGGACCAAAGTATTGTATTCATTAATATTAAATATGAATGAATGAATGAATAATGAAACGTGTGAATGGATGATTACCAGTGGAATTTCAACACAGCACTAACTAGGCTCTAACTCAGCTGTCTTGCTGATATTGTGCTAATATACATTTTTTTGTAAATATTATAAATTTAATACTTATAATATGTAAAAATGTAGCACAACGGGCTATAGAGGGAGCTAGCTGAGAGTTTCAATGCGTGATAAAATAAAAAAAACAGAAAGATAATACTTTATTGTACACAAGGATACATAATAAATCTAGGCGTAAATTAATGAAGTAGAATGGGCGGCCTGATAGCGTTTTCTTCCAGGCAACCTTAATGATTATAATTTAGATGAACCAAAAGAGTTGAAAAAACTGTAGTACCTATTTTTTAAATGTTTGATCATTTTATTTTGTACAGTTTTTGGTTAAACCATGAATCATGATCATGTATAACATGCTGATTAAACGTGACTCATTGAATATCGCAAAGTTATAACAGCCTGCATAATTTATTTACGTTTTTTTTATATTTATACTTTTTAATTCTGTAAAAGTTGAACTAAGTTAATTCGCAGAAGGCGTGGGTGCTCCACCAATGGTGACAGCCCGCGGGGTCGTGACCCCGCCAATGAAGCGGGGTTACGCCCTTACGTAATTGCACGACCTCCTGAAAATATATAGAGGTGTAGATAGGCATTCCTGAACTCACCTATTTACTCGAGGCTCGAATCTATGTTGTCATAAACAAATCATTATAGAAAATTCTTTATTACATACAAAATATATCGTACATAGGCGAACTTAATGCTAGAGAGCATTCCCTTCCAGTTCATCATTGAACGTAGTGACTTTTAAAAGTTTATTGTAATTTTTGTTTCAATGTTACAGGTTATTTTTATATATCTGCTTTTTTATTATTATTTTTAATGCTACACATTTCTTTTAAAAGTATAGTAGGTGCAGAAAAGAACCACTGTGCCGGGAAATAACAGCAGTGAATGAACCTCGCTTTGTGTTCCTATTTGAATGGAATATGGGAATTCGGTTATGTGGAAAAGACTACCTACTTAAAAGACTTAACATATTTACGGCCATGCCTTAATAATTCTATTTGTGGTACCTACTTAATGTAAAACATTTTGTAGGCCTTTGCAAAATTATTACCATCTCTATCTCTAATCTCTAATACTATAAGAATCAAAGTCCTGACTGACTGACTGACTGACATATAGACAACGCACAGCCTAAACCGCTGGACCTAGAGACTTGAAATTTGAGGAGTACATAGGTCTTATGGCGTAGAGGTGTACTAAGAAGGGATTTTTGGAAATTCAACCCCTAAGGGTGTAAAAGGGGATGAAAACGTTTGTATGAAAAATAGTATTCCTTGAACCTACAAACTTGAAACTTGGAGTACATATACTTCAAAGCAAAAAAATAGGAAAGGCATTTTTAGATTTTTAAAACTACCCTTAATAGGTGTGCAAAGGGATGTAAAAGTTTGTAAGGGAGTTTTTTGACCGATGGTCCTAGAGACTTGAAATTTGAAGAGTACATAGGTCTTATGACGTAGAGGTGTACTAAGAAGGGGTTTTTGGAAATTCAACCCCTAAGGGTGTAAAAAGGGATGAAAGCGTTTGTATGAAAAATAGTATTCCTTGAACCTACAAACTTGAAACTTGGAGTACATATACTTCAAAGCAAAAAAATAGGAAAGGCATTTTTAGTTTTTTAAAACTACCCTTAATAGGTGTGCAATGGGATGTAAAAGTTTGTAAGGGAGTTTTTTGACCGATGGTCCTAGAGACTTGAAATTTGAAGAGTACATAGGTCTTATGACGTAGAGGTGTACTAAGAAGGGGTTTTTGGAAATTTAACCCCTAAGGGTGTAAAAAGGGATGAAAGCGTTTGTATGAAAAATAGTATTCCTTGAACCTACAAACTTGAAACTTGGAGTACATATACTTCAAGGCAAAAAAATAGAAAACCCATTTTTAGTTTTTTAAAACTACCCATAATAAGTGTGCAAAGGGATGTCAAAGTTTGTATGGGAGTTCATTAACGCGTGGTTCGATTGACTTAAAACTTGGGGTAAATATACTAAGAAATAAATAATTAAGAATGGCACTTTTAATTTTTGATAATTACCCCTGCAAAGGGTTCAAATAGCTGTAAAAGTTAGTATGGGAGATTTTTAACGCATAGTGCGATTGATTTCAAACTTGAAGTAAATATACTCCACAATAAATAGTTTAAAATCACGCTTTCAATATTTTAAAACTACCCCTGCAAAGGGTGCCAAAGACTGCCAAAGTTTCAAGGTTTGTATGATAGATTTTTAACGCGTAGTGTAATTAACTTCAAACTAAAAGAAAATGTGTTCTGTGGATAAATAACATAAAGACGTTACCCTCCTTCGTTGCTCTCGAGTAAAAAGGATACAACGAGGCGTCAATGTTCTAAAAACGGGAATCTTGAGTTGGTACGAAGAGATCTGAGGGTATCTACTGTGCTTGTGGATCAATGTCGTGAAGCTGTTTCGTTTCCTTTGCTTTTGGGGTAGAAACTAGGAACATATTTTCCGTGTAAGGTTGTCTTTGTTGTATTTGTCATGTTTGTGCTAAACTCAGTACCTATACCTACCTACCTAATATAGGTAATGTACGCCTATAGGTATCCCTTATACCTACGTAGGTATTTAAAATAATATACAAATCCCCTATATACCCTAATAATATACAAATCAATGCGAAAGTTACGATGTTTGGATGTTTGTGGCTCAATCACGGTTCACCACTTCAACGCGTGCGAAGCCGCGGGAAGCCACTAGTTATAAATAATATCGTTACTTACAATTAAATCTATAACATAGAGCAAAGTGTAATACAAATATATTTTTTCAAAATGGTTTTCAATAAGATGCATAAACAATTAAATCGCCTTTCAAATGATATATACTTGTACTTGTGTTTTAGGAACTCGCTCTTGCTAGGTCAATATTTAACAGATCCAAGTAATACGTTTAAGTTTACAATTTAAGTAGTACGTGTAAGTGTGGGTACTCATCCATTAAAGAAAACATAAGTAGGTACTGTTAAGTACTTATAACAAGATTCTAACAGAGCTAGCTTCAGGAAGCGGGCTAGAAGTGGGACCGGGCCGGGAGGGGCGCGCGCGTATTGATTTTCAGTGCAAAAGGCCTTTCTTGGTGCCGCTGAAAATATGGCGGGCTGGGGAAGATAAAATCTTTCTTTGTACGAATGAAGAGGGTTTCGGAAATAGCGATGTAGCGCCTCGTAGTGCCAATTTACGAAATAGTTTTAAGTGGTAATAATGTTGCACTGACGAATTTTTCGATATTTCTTCCGATCGATACTTTCAGTGAGTTGGTAAAAACATTTTTGGCACAATTAGTAATCCAATTTTTTAAATGTTTTTGGTTTTTCAACTTGTGGGTACTTTATTCTTTCATTACAACAAATTGTTGTTATAAAAGATATTATTCTTCTTTACTATTTACCCACAAAATGTTTCTGTTGACAACAATGAGAAACATTTTGTATACTAAAGCATAATACATGTAATATCAACCTTAGAAAGTCTATTTTCCTGAAAACCTTGAAGGATCGAAAGAAAAGAAATTAAAGATTTTTATGTGTACAAAATAAAAATTCTGAAATAACATTATTGTAACAAATATTTATATTATCTACTTAGTAAGAAGGTACTTACTTTTTTCTATCTATTTAATAACCTTCTAATTAAAAGAAGTTATTAAATAACCTAACTTATCAACATTCGCATCAAAGCCATGTTACTCGTTAAACCAGTCCTTTGATTTCTGCTGCTCCATTGATGTTTGGGCGCCGTTGTCACAGGCTCTACAAACATACACATACATACAAAACGGCATAAACACACAAACGGTGCTCTCATTAGTGCTAGGGCCTGGGAGCTCGTGCACCCTCGTGCGTTGCCTTTGATCTTGCCGACCCACGTGACTCAATGGACTACCTACATAATATAAGGGTAGTAGAAAATATGTACGCTATATTAATACACGTTATAGTACTTCTCGCTTGCACATTTTAACATTTAGAAAGTTATAAAATCACTGATAATTTATATATTTGGAAATGTTACAATGTGTGAGCAAAATACTTGCAAAATAATTGTTCCTGGTGGGGATCGAACAGACGCAGACGACCTACAGCGCAGAAGTCAGAACTACTACCAACTGAGCTGTGGGAGCTGTGGAGGTTGAAAAGAGGTGGAAAACAAAAGCCTTCATAATATTGGTACGTATTAGTACACCCCTTACGGAGCAGCTTAATACCTACGCACTTATGAGGTACGCACAGATATAGATCAAGCTACACAAAGCCAAATAAAAATGACGATTATTACAAGGACAGCCTTCACATCTCAGTTGGTAGTAGCTCTGCCTTCTGCGCCGTGAGTTCGATCCCCACCGAGAATAAACATTTGTGTGATCTACATAGATGTTTGTTCTCTGTCTGGGTGTTATATATTATTATATAGTATATAGTATGTATTTACAAAAAAAATATATATAAGTAGTATATCAGCTATCTGGTACCCATATCACAAGCTTTGGCTTAGTTTGGGGCGAGATAGTGCTGTGTGGAATGTCCACCAATATTTTTTTATATTTATTTACATAAAAACGAGCAGTGTATACCCTGATGCGTATCGGTGTATACGTCCAACTAGCATTTAAAAAATATAATGATAGAATTGTTAAAATTTCCTTGAAGCTTCCATTTGATAAATGGAAAGCCTTTTCGGAAACACGATTACACTTCCTAGCCTATCGAAATCTAGCAGACAAGTATATTGAACCCTAAAAGCCTTTGTGTCCGGGTAATAGGCAATCGGGGTTCCGCGTAAAGGGATAATCTCCAAGCGTTTCATCGCTCCCTTTCAGCGGGGATCCGATCAAATGGCTTTGTCATACTTTCTACTCTAGTACTCTGTGACGTGACAGCATATTTATACTCAAAGCAAAGTGGACTTGGTATATGCGTTTGGGGTAATGCAGATTGATAAATGGATAAGTTTTTCTTTTTATTAAACCTATCTCTTCTCTTGTCGTGTCACTAGTTTCTTTCGAAACAGTGTGGTGAAAGGATTTTAAGTGCGCCTCAACAGGCTCCTTTCGAGCACTTGACACATGTTATAGAACTTTTTGGGTCCTATGACATGCTGGTTTCCTCACGATGTTTTCCTTCACCGTTTGAGAGTACTGGCATTATGCAAATACATTTTTGAACAGAAAAACTCATTGGTGCACGACCGGTTTCGAACCCACGACCTTAGGATTGGAAGGAAGGGCCGCTATCACTAGACCACCAGTGCTCTATGAAGGTAGCCGACATAGCTCGCAGAATCAGCAAGTTGAAGTGGCAATAGGCAGGTCATAAAGCTCGAAGAACTGATAACCGCTGCGGAATAAAGGTTCTCGAATGGCGACCACGAACAGGAAAACGAAGCGTGGGACGCCCTCGTACCCGATCGACTGACGACATTGTTAGGATCGCGGGAAGTGGATGGAGAGGGCTCGGAATCGTTCTTCCTGGAAATGTGTAGGAGAGGCCTATGTCCAACAGTGGACTTCTTCAGACTGATGATGATGATGATAATGAAACCTATGCCAATAATTAAAAACGTTTATTTTGTGTAACAAAAACGGGCGAAAAACAAAAAAAAACACTCAGTATTGTGCTATACCTAAATAGTGTTTGACGCACTACTATAACGCTGGTCTTCCGTGACCTCTTCGAATTGCTTATTTTTAAAAAAGTCATGGCTCGCGGAATAAATGGTATTTTGGAATAAATTATGGGCATAGTAGTCATACGTAGTGTCAATGGAGGCTTTGACCGAATGGTGGCAAAAACGGGGCGAAGAAATCTAGTCTGTGGGCGAGATAGGTTGAAATAGTCAAGTTCGCTGGAAACACGTCATAAAGCTAGCTGAATCTATTTGCCAGTTTTACGTTACAAGCCAAGAAAAACAGACAACAAACTTACGGCTTGGTTCCTACCGTTATTTTGTATTATTTTGTATGATACTTACATATTATTATTATTAAGGATAACCTTGTTACAATATAATATAATAATAAAGCTCAAGTGTGGTCTGGCCACGGGTTGTAGATTAACTACAACTAAACTACCTTCCTGCAGACACAAAGGTCTATTACAGTTGAAAACGTCGGGAGAAATAAATTTCTGGAATATCTCCTAGCCAAATCCATTATTCTAATTTCGTAGCAAAGCCGTAGCCAATTGCTACGATAGTGCTACGTTCATTTTTGCAATTGACCAAAACCTGATATGTACACGGAAGTCGGAGCGTGGAGAAGGCTCAAACGGGGATAGGACTACTTTTTTTTTATACAACTAGCTGATGGCACAAGTAGATGACCCACCTGATGTTAAGTAGTTACCATCATCTATAACAAAGCAATACCTCGTAAGTCACGCACGATAGGAACGTGCCCTACGATGCACGGCCCTGCGTCCACTTGAGGCATACAGATGTTAAGCCTCATGTTCCTGTAAATTATCCTTTAAAATAAATTATTTAAAAAAAATGTTTTCGAGCTTCGGGAGCTGGCTGACCCTCTCTTTTCAAAGCTTAGGTTAAAGGACTCCTGAGCTCCGGGACCCTGGTGCAGTGCACCACCTGACCCTACGATAGCTACGCCACTGGTCGCAAACGGAGTGTTGGTACCTACTAGCCATTATTTTGAAGAAACAAAAAGTGTGTCCAATAAATATTTATCAGCGCCCCAAATGGCTATAAATTGCGTAAAGAATCGACTCGCCGTATCTACGGTATTCCCCAGTTGCCCCTTGCTGTCGGCGAGTGACCACACGGCTGAGTTATAGCTATGTACCGTACGTCTATGTGTGTACTGCGTGTGCTGTCTTATAAATTTGATTAGGTTTACCTTTTTCTGTATGCCTACGCCGCACTAAACTTCAATAATATATTATATTACATTGTAAAAGGATCATACAAAAGAACGGTAGGAACCAAGCCGTAAGTTTGTTGCCTGTTCTTCTAGGCTTTGGTCGCGTGGAACTGGCACCTAGAGTCACATAGCTTTAGCGTTTCAAAGTGATCCTTGTGATTTTATTGAATAAATACCTTCTGACTTTGACTTTGACTTACCTACAAGATACATTACAAGATGATGCCTTCACATACAAGATGATGCCTTCGGTTTTGAAATTGCTGATCTGAAACAGTTCGAAAGAAATTTATTTAAGAAAGTGTCTTATCTAGAGAGTGCACTATAAATTGAAGGAGTATTTTGATCTCATCGCCTCAGATTTATTGTGAGCTCAGAGTTTTGTTAAGTTTTGACTTTGTTAGGAACCTTTAATTTTATTTACTTAAAGAAATATTGAACGTCCGAAATGGATAAACTGTTGATTCTTGTATAAATTGTATATCACCTTTATAAATAAATAATAAATATTGATGAACATTCCACACAGCACTATCTCGCCCCAAACTAAGCCGAAGCTTGTGATATGGGAACCAGATAGCTGATATACGTACTACTTGTACCTATACTTTTTTTTGTAAATACATATTCTTATATATAGTAACACCCAGACAGAGAACAAACATCTATGTTCATCACACAAATGTTTGTTCTCGGTGGGGATCGATCCCACGGCCTACGGCGCAGAAGGCAGAGCTACTACCAACTGAGCTGTGAAGGCTGTCATGTATGTTTATGTACACGCATTTATCCAATAAAATATTCTTATTCTCTGTAGTGGATACAGAATCATCTCGGTACTTTGTTACTGTTACCAACAAACATTCAAACGTTTTTCACGTTTATTCTATATTCTTATATAAACCCGGGGTAAGAAGCTAGTGTTGTTATGAAGACGTTCATTTATGAAATAGTATCTACTTGACATTATCAAGAGCGATAAGAGAAGAAGTAAACAGAGGAACATTAATAACAAACTTAAAGAGCACTGTCCACTGGCACGCTTAGAGCTGATTTCACCATGCTCTGTTAGTTACTAATCAAGGATTAACAGACCGTTAAATCTAACCTTAGATGTCAAACGCGTACATTTTGAAATTTTTAACGGCCGTTTAATCCTTTGTTAATCTAACAGAGCATAGTGAAACCGGCACTTAAGTATACAGATTTTGTTTTCCATTTTTTTGTATAACTTCTCGTATTGCTTGCATACACCCACATGAGTAACTACCCTAAAACATACGTGTCAACAGCATTATATTTAACAACCGAACAGCAACCCCCTCGCGTCTACGTACAAGCCTATAGGCTTAGTTAGAGCGAGGTGCTGAAACCCTAGTCTTGGCCCTCGGTCTGAACACAACGATCCAAACTAACTAGATACTTCCCACTACCAATTGTTATTCAAACATGTTGTAAGACCGTAATAATGAAAAAACATTTTTTATCTTATCTTTAGATACATATCTATACCTACCTAATTACTTGAGAGTATTCGTTTTTTTTATTTTTATTTCTTGATCACATAAATGTCTTTAATTATTTTTCTTTAAAAACTCCTAGACCCATTGTTAACCATGGGGTGACTCAATTGTTCACCACTGGGTGTACACAGTGGGTCATTTCTGTTCTCTTAAAAAAATCTTATTTCCTCTGCTCTCCTTTGGGGGTCAATGATTTAGTAATTCTCTGAGAGCTGAAGAATATGAGGAGAGAAAAATACAATATATCAAATCAAATTTTAAGCCAATCTGACTGATACTTTATGAGATATGAGCCATAAAAAAAGTGACCCACTAATAGGTAACCCGGTGACGACGGTGATGCCTAGGCTTTTATATATTTGTATACCCTAGTTTTAAGCCAATTTATTGTTCTTGTGTAGGTACCTATCTATTGTATTGTAGGTATATCTTGTCTTGTAGTAAAAATATTAGAATGTAAAAATACATAACCTTAAAAACTAAAATAGGTAGGTACACAGTATAAACACAACGCAAATTACAATGAATACAATTACCTATTTACTGAATGCACAAAGTAGTATACACATGAATAATAATAATAATACTTACTTAGTACCTACTCTTAGTATACTTAATTAATGAACTCAGATTGTTTGCGCCGTAGGTATTCCGTAGTGTCACGGTGTCTCGCAGGTACCAACGGAAGCGTTTGTATCTGTATTTATATGTACAATGCAAGGTAGGTCTGGTAGGTAAGGTACCTAATAGACGTGTGACCGTTTATATGAAGGCTCAGAGATAAGAAGCCTCATTAAAATTTTGTCATCATGGTTTTTTCTGGATAAACTATTGACCTCAGATAAATGAGTACGTAACCAATCTTGTAATAGGTTCCACTTTGCCTAGAAACTGAAACAGCGCCTCTATCGGTCGTTTTCGTAACTACCTACCTACTTTGTCAAAAGTTTTAATTCTAGGTATATTCTGAGTTTTGCTCACTGTCGAGTGTGCCGTGCGTGAAAGCCCGTTTTAGAGCGGGCGTGTTGAGAAGTCTCGTGACTTTGTACCAAAACCCTCTCAAAAACTGGCACGGACGTAAATAAGCGAAACTCAGAAAAGCCCGAAGTCTGAGTAGGTACCGAACCTATATACTAAACTGCCTATAAGTATCAATCGACAGGACAATACGCCGACAGCGGCGGTACGTCCGCCGACACCATCGTGCGTCTTCGTCTGTCTCATGTTATGAGGCTTAACATCTGTATGTTTGCCTCAAGTTGATCGACGCAGGGTAGCGCATCGTAGGGCACCTACCGTACCTTGCGAGGCAATGCCTTGTTGTAGGTGATGGTTACCACTTAACATCAGGTGGGCCGTCTGCTTGTTCCATCAGCTAGTTGGATAAAAAAAAACTGATAAAGGTCTACATCTGTTAGGTACGTCTATATTTCCACCTCTACGACGTGTCTCGACGTCACGGTGAAATAATAAAAGCGCGCTTACTGTAGAACATACGGCCGGTTTCTGAAAGCTCGGTCAAATGTAATCGGATGTCAAGTCACTTGCTATTTCAGATATTACATCAAATTTGATAGAGATAGCTAGCGACTTGACATCTTAGGTTTGATATGGACGGAAACATTTCCGTCCACGCGAATGACAGCGCGAATGTCATTCGAATTACATTCATTGAATGTAAACGCAGTAAAAAACAAAATACAGACTTGGGGCACAGATTCCTGAACGCAGGAACGCAATCGTAACATGGAACAGAAACGATGCAGTAACTGTAGTCGCACTGTATCGATTATACATACTTACTACATCGCAATATAGAATCGTTGTTATTACGCATGGGTACCTACACAACACAGCTCGAGAACTCGCGCTATCGCTATCGTCAAAAATAGCTGTGGACGATCACCCTAAGCGAGCGAAGTAGGCATCATTATTATCGACATCGTTCACAAAATCACATCCTGCACTGCAATCCTTCTTCCATTCCTACTCCAGAGTTCAACAAATACTGGGATCACCTACAATCAGCTCTTGGCTTTATATAGGTAACCCTCTGTGGCCCTTAAACCGAAGGTTAAACGATAGAGGCAGAAGTCATATGGTATCGTCCAGGTCGAAGCTACACAGCATTGTATGATAAATGTTTTTGTATGAGCTCTTTGTGTGGTAATTCGTGAATTATTATTGAATACAAATAAATATATATTGGGTACATTTCACATCGCGCCATCTAACTCTAGCTAAGCAAAGCTGGTGACTATGGGAACCATGGAATTTAATAATCAAAACTATAGAATCTGAATTATCTTTTTGTTGTTTTGTTCAATATTTTTATATTAAAAAGTAATCTACAAATCAGTAGATATTATGAACAACTACATAATAAAATGCTTAGAACAAACATCTACGTGCTGATACAAATATTCGTCCTAGGTGGGAGTCGAACCAACAACTACTACCAACTAACATGTGGGGCCAGTAAAATCTTTTATTGTAAGTTCAACTTATATAAATGCTAATAAATGCAAACCAGTACGTAAATTAACTGAAATTTATTTTCAGTTCGTCAAGCGTGTTTACTAGCATGAATGTTACCTACTCATCATGAGTAAGAATTCGAGGCATAACACGTTTTATAACGGATAGTACCAAAACGAAACCACAAACGTCACAAAAAATAAAAATGCTTCGTTCGACTGTCAAAACCATTTGAAAAAAGGTCGATTGGGCCCCAGTAGTGCTATTCCATCAACAATAGCCTCCGTGTCAGTTTGTTCTCCTAAGAAGTTCAACTGGTAGTACAAAATGACACCTTTGTATCTCTAGTACTACCAGTAGTACCTAATAGTGACCATAAGCGACAACTGAACATTTAGGTTTATTGTCATAATCCCCACCAAGTCCCCACCAGTGGGAATTAAGACAATCTTAAAATATTGTTTGGTGTTTTCCCCACTAACAATTTTATTCTTAGTTGGTGGGGATTAAGACGATAAAAATAATTTTCGTTTATTCCAAGTGACCACGGAATCCGCAGTAAGTTTTCGATTTGGCAGTCTGTAACACGATTCACCCATAACACACACGCGGGTGGCGCTAGACCCGCGTGAGTGACATGGCGAGTGGAAATGCCAACGTGGTGAGGCGAAGCTTGTGATCGAAGTGAGAGCGATCCACTAAGTGAAACTCTACGTGATTTTGTTGTTTAAATAATTGACACTCTGATAGTGTTCCTGTTTATTTATAACTTTTAGGTAAGTAATACGAAAACAGCATGTACATTTCTATCACTTTATTCATATAATAGGTACATTACATTATCTATCAGACAATCAACAATGTTAGGTACACTGATGGATCAACAAAAACAAACAAAAACACTACACAATGACGTCATACATCTTTAATATAAACTTATAAAATATTGCATTTAGCGATCTCAAAATGACAATAGATAATTAGATGATTTATTCAATAGAAATCGAAAAAAAATCGGCTCTAAAACTTCTTTGTTTGTTCTTGGATTCATCCGATCATGGTAATGCTGAAATTGAGTTTTTGTACCAGATCACAAACTGATCTTAGTATAATAGGTACTGTATCTACCTAAGAACTTGAAGTTTCTAGGAATTATTATTCTAGTGATTTTCATAATCTGTAAAATAAGTAAATGGAAACCTCATTTGTATATTGTGTGCTGCCATCTATTGACTTGAGATCGCCAACAAGTAGACTTTACTACAAATGCATCACAAAATTAAATGCCAGAGGTCTCTTGAAATTACAAAAGGCTTCTAAAACTGACGACAGAGACGAGACTAGCAAAATCATGCCATAATGAATCTAATGCCAACGAGATAAAACTTAATTCATCTGGCCAATATTCAAGATGGCAGTCTCAAAGTTGGAATTACAATAAACATTTTAAAATAATCGTGTCTTCTGAGATAAATCTGATCACATCGAAACTATAATAATTTCACGCGCTATAAAACAATTTTATGATAATTTGACTATATTTAGACGTAATTTTTTCGCCCTATCCAAAAGCTGCCACAAATTTTAGTTAATTTCTCTGCTCATACAGTCAATCCGACGTCCATATTACAAAACAATACTAAATAATGACTGTAAATTTGGCTCTAACACTGGTACAATTATAAATAATAAGCACAACTTATAATGAATAGCCGGCATATAAGTTGAACTTCGTGATACACAGATGTCGCTGTAGCCAATTTCAGAACAGAACACTGACATGTAGAATATAATATAGCTAGCTTTACAAGTTTAACTTATTTGCCGGCCGATAACAATGCGTATTTTTAAGTACGTCATCAATTTATTGAACTGTAGTTACAAAAAGAAGTCATAATGATAGTTTTCAAAGAATTCGTAATTTTGACACGGAGTTAACAATAGATTGGACTTATTTAATAAAATCACTTGACAAATTTTTTGTATCTTAATATCGCATCTAGATCATTAATATATCTTATCAGACCTTTCCACGGAATCTGTTGTGCTCTAAAGCTCTTAAAAAGCCACAATTTCAAATTCTGTCTGATAAATCTAATAAATAATCTTATTCGAGTATGGTGTCAAATATTTCACGAACATTAATTTGCAAAAGGCAATCAAAAACCTTAATGCCTATGATATAAAGATTGGGGAACCTTGACCTGTCTACTTTTTAGCTTTTATAAGCCTTCTAAATAACCATGATTTTAAAGGACTCGGATTATTTACTAAAATATTAAAAAAAGTATTAATGTGCTACCGAATATACCGTGTGCCCTTATGGTAAAGACGGTAATGACTATAGCAAATGTATCAGAAAGAAGTCTATGGAGCACGTGCCAGCCTATCTACCGTCCAACCACCAGTAAACATACCAGAACGTTCCTGAACTAGGCAACGGAACGTGGAATTGAGGTCGCTTCCTACTAAACTCACTTAAAAAGATTTTAATCCATTTACTCAAAATAAAACCCCCAAATATAGGGAAGGTCTGTGAACATCATTCGAGTTTGGCCGATGATGATGAGGTAGCATTTGTGATTTGTGTACCAATACTTATGCATGTATATTTTATGAATTTGAACTCTCCATACTTAAAAGAGGGTCCCAAACACATGAAATGTACTTTAGATTAAGTTTACTGCAATAAATATTTTGTATTTCTATTGTATTGTAAACGACGATATTCATCACTATACAACACAATAGAGATCCAAGTACTGTGTTCAATTAGTAATAGTAGCCGGCATGTAAGTTGAACTGTGTGAAACTTGTATTAAAAGCCGTTCCTGAAGCTAACTTCTGAAAATTGACGTGCACAGTACATACTTGTGGCAAATTTTACACTCATTTCATTTTGTTTCACATTTTAACATTTTGTCAAGAATTTGTAATTTACAAATTCAAATAACTATCATAATACTTATTCTATTATGTTAACTAATTTATACAATTTATTTTTAATATTACATTATATTTATATTAATTTATAATATTACAATTTTTTAATAACTAGGTTGTACATCCAAGTATTTTAATGTCATTAAATCCACATTCATTTTATATACAAAAAAACAATAACATCAGTAAGAAAACATTTTATTACTATAGAGATCATTATAGTAAACAAAATAAACATTAAAAACAGATTTTTGCGACAATGCAATGAATTTTGGAAATACTGATAAATTACGGCTCAAAAATATTATAAAAAATAAATAAAACAGATAGATGCAGTAAGCCATGACTTTTCGAAAGTTCAGGTTTCAAGCAAAACTTTTTAGCACATTTTGTTTTTCCTAAATTATTTTAATTTTAAACACACAAAACTAAGTCCAATGTAATTACCTATTCTCTAAACTTCAGTTAGAGTAGGTCATTACCTATTCTTTAAACTTTAGTTAGAGTAGGTCATTTCCTATTCTCTAAGCTCCAGTTAGAGTAGGTCATTACCTATTCTCTAAGCTCCAGTTAGAGTAGGTCATTACCTATTCTCTAAACTCCAGTTAGAGTAGATCATTACCTATTCTCTAAGCTCCAGTTAGAGAAGGTCATTACCTATTCTCTAAACTTCAGTTAGAGTAGAAGTCCTACAAAAAGCTATTTACAAAGAAGCACGTAGGTACCTATATTTCAATGAGGATATCATAAATAACCCTAGCTGGGTATAAAATACCTTTTAGCTCTCCTCTACGCACGGCGACAATTTTACATATTTTCACATGAAAGTGATCATTAACTGTCATTTTCGCCTCTTTTTATTTTTACTTACTGCACAGCAAAACTACCATTTTGAAACGAAAAAATCAATATAATGACGTACCGATTTCAATCAAAAATATCGACGAATCTTGTTACGATTTTAAAAGGTTTTTGATTTCAATTTGTATAATTTAGAACCTAAATGAGGGGATCATGTCCAGATAATTTCGTTATAGATTTTTTCATATCTTTAAACAAACTAAGAGAAAGAAATACGCTAAAAGTAGAAATTGAAATTAACAAGACATACCTACTAGGAAAAAATTTGCCGAATATCGAAAATTTCATTGAAAAATGCATTTTTATGCACCAAACAAAGAATGTCAATAGGTTTTTCGATAAATCACTTCGAATCTTGGCTTAGGGATTTATAAAAAAACATTCAAAAGACAAAATCAAAGCTTCATATGTCACCAATGGGTAATGAAATTGATAAACCAATAGTGACTTTAGTCACTATTAAGTCGTTGTATTCAATGTATGCAATGTTCAAAAAGCTAGATTTTTATGGTTATGTTATAACAAATATTTATATTTGGGTATTCAGAATATTTTTAAACTCCCCACAATATAACCACATAGCTCTAATGACTACAATAATAATTATTTTCTCGGTATCAAGTAGACCTTAGATTTAATTTACCTACATCAATACCCCATTTTTTTCCTAACACTCCCTAGTGGCAACTGAGGGATTTTGTGCTTCAAAGGACATTTCACAAGGTCATAAATGATTTGCCACTTTTTATGAGATAACTAAGCAAGCAGATGACCCATCTGATGTTGAGCGGTAACTTCTGCCTATGACAAATGCATTACTTCCAATAGCATGTCCACATAGGATATTTGAATAAGCTAAACATTACATCAATCCATACTTGTTACACCAATGTGAAATACACATTTTCACAGCTAAACAGCTGAATTAATCCACATCAAATTTGGCACAGAGATATTAGAGAGTGCATGATCAGTGATCATTCTAGAGATGAACATTGAACGATGAGAGAGAATGTATGATCATTGTTGAGAAGAACATTTGAAGCAGGAACAAACAATATAATTAATTACAAATGCACCTACATGACAGTGCTTTTAAAAGTTTTGATTATTACACTCCTGTTTATATTAACCTGTTAACTATCTAATTCTTACCTTGTACCTTGCAAACAACAGCACATTTAGTTGATATCAACAACTTTATCATATGTATACACAGAATAATGTCCATTTAACAATTATATTTATATATAAATGTGAGCTCGACATGTTTTTGGCCGTATAACATTTACACCCTGAGATTTAGGAGATCTTTATTCAAAATGAGACACATTGCCAACACTTCTTTCAAACAAGTTCAGTTGATCATCTTGTTAAAATGAATTCTTATAGTTTTTCATTATTATTGCACCTTTTCAGTAATGTCTGATCGGATATCTCATCCTATTGGCCAACATAACAGGGACAGTTTAGATTAGCCAATAAGATGACATGTTATCTGACAGACAACACTTTGAAGTGCTACTAATGGACTATCAAAGGAATCGGGACAATAGTTGGCTGATTTTAATGGCTTTAAAGTTTACCTATCATGCTTTCTAATACACAATCACCTTGATTCACACATACATGTAATTATCCAGTTATTTCACCTTAGCAGGCTTCACTTTATCACTGATCACTTAACCTTAAACCGTCACTTATCACTAAATCGTCACTTATCACTAAAACGTCACTTATCACTAAAACGTCACTTATCACTAAACCATCACTTATCAGCGTCTTTTTCACTTCCGACTGGTACCTCGAGGGTTGCGTCTTATGGTGTTATGTTATTGTAGGAATGATAGCTCATACTGCTTATTTAAATTTTTTATAAACTAAATAATATTCTTTAATTAATTGTACAAATAAAATTAAATATGATGAGAGAATCAAAAAACCTTAACACGGTACCATGAAGGAACTGCCGTTAACATAAAAAACCGGTCACATGAACAGGCGCGGATCCAGCGCTCAAAATATTTTGTGGTCACATCCACCAGAAAGTGCGAGTCGGCCAATGCATGAACTCGGTCATGATCAATATAGTTAATTCTTACAAAGAAGATGTTCTCAAAATATATGACGCCCTGACCAGGATCTTGTACGGTGTATAGTTCCACGTGGGCAAAGCCTGCGTGTGACGTCACAAGTCTGTTAGGTTGTGGGCATGCCCATCGCGCCCACAACGGTGGATCCGCGCTTGCACATGAAAGACTGCCGTTAAAATGAAAAAACTGCCGATTCCTCATTTCCTACAACAGCGCACCACCAAACATCACAATCCCTCAGTGTCACTTGTCACGTATGAGTAGGTACTGACGGAAATCCCACGATCATTCAGGTTCCGCGTACATAAATGAGAACTTCACATGCGAGGTGGGGGGGATAACGCGGGCCTCGATCAGGCATTGGATGACCCAGGTGGTGGCGACCAATGGGACGTTGTCTTGGTTCGCTTTGTTCTGTACTTCGTGGGGACAGTCCCATTCGGTGACGAGAGCGATGGCACCACTCATGTTGAGTTCTTCCTCGTTCACGATCCGTGTGTTGGCTCCTGCGAGGGTGCACACTCGCTCCCAGAACTTCACGAAGGTGTCTTGGTCGCCGCAGATCAGGATCAGCTTGTCTTTGAAGAAGTTCGCGTTGCGTCTCCCTGAGGCTGGCATCTGAAATGATTGGACGTAGACTTTTTTATTTGCAACTTTCACATAAAACTACAATAATAACAGAAAAATAAGGTGACATCCTATGTTGACCCACACATTGACATGTGCATCACATAAATGTATTCTTTGCCCAGCTTATAATTCTCCCATATAGTTCAGATTAACCGGCAGGTAACACTAACCAGTCTTTGACCAACAACGGAAGACATACTAACCTACTATATAAGTCGCGCTAATTAATTCCTTACCCAGTTATCTTCCTGTAATACTGCGTTTACATTTAGACATTCGCGCTGCCATTCGCGTGGACGGAAATGTTGCCGTCCATATTTCTGCGGCAGCGTCGCCGGCAATGTGTGGGCAACGCGAGTGGACATGGAAGTGGCCTGTTTACATTCTCGCATTGCCCAAGTCCCTGCCAATGTCTCTCCACATTTCCACAGACATGAGCTGAGTGTAAACGGGGTATAATATAGAGTAGCCTGCAGATAGCGCGTACGCGTCTTTGATCGATTCAATAACGCAAGGCACATCCTATGGTGACCCTCATATGGTTCACAGCAATCCATACATAGGTCCCGCATTAATAGTTAATCCCTTACCCAGCTAATGAACCTTCCTTTCAATATTGAGTATCCCGCTGGTAGCGCGTACGCGTCCTCGTCCACTAGCGCGTTGTTGGCACAGCCCATTATGACCCACGCGTGGGTCACGGCTCGGATGTCCGTGGCGAGGCAACAGATGTACTTGGCAGTGGTGCTAGGTCGGGGCGCTATTAGCTTGCACACGGAGTATTTGTTTTTGGGCACGTCGTCGAAGTGGCTGGAAGAGATGTTTGTTATAATAATAGGGACTTTAAATTTTCTAGTCTATATTAAATAGATACCTTAAATATAAAAACATAATTTTATTAATAGAGGGAGGGAGGGAGAACTTACTTTGACTTGGATTAATATATTTTGACTAATATCGTAAATATACTAATTATAATATAGTTATCAATTTATTATGATAGTAGTTGGACAGCCTTCATAGCTCAGTTGGTAGTAGCTCTGCCTTCTGCGGGGCTATTCTGAGGGGCGCGGGGGGGATGTCAATCGGTAGCCTGGCTTTTGGGAATTTAGTCGCTATGGAGCGTTTCTCGGGAGCGGACCGTGCGTTGTGCGTACGCGAGTTTTATAAAAATGGTAATTCGGCGACTGTAGCGCGTAGAAAATTCTGCAGCATTATTCGTCACTTGAATGATGCGCCAACCACTCGGCTCATTGCAAGATGGGTCGAGAAGTTTAAAGAGACCGGTTCAACACTGGACAAACCAAAATCCGGGCGTCCAAGATCTTCTAGAACGGTCGAAAACGTAGACAGTGTCGCCCAGTCTATTCGGGACGATCCGAACCTTTCAATTCGGAAGCGTGCTGTGGCCTTAAACGTGCACAGATCGTCATTATGCCGCATTTTGCATAAAGATTTAAAACTGCACCCGTACAAAATTCAGTTGGTGCAAGAATTAAAGCCTCAAGATGCTGGTCAGAGGCTTGCCTACGTAAATTTTTCCTGGAAAATTGATCTCCAGAAGAGGTGACATAAGTTGGCCTCCACGCAGTCCCGATTTGACACCTATGGACTTTTTCCTGTGGGGTTACGTCAAATCCAAAGTTTACGCCAACAAACCGACTTCCCTGGCACAATTAAAAGAAAATATCCGTCACGAAATCGCATCCATCACGGAGAATACCTGCCGAGCCGTCATAGGCAATTTTAGTGCTCGATTAAACGAATGCCGTGAACGCAACGGCTTACATTTGGAAGATGTAATTTTAAATAATAAATTCCCAAACAGTGTACTTTAATATGTAATAAACATTTTTTCAATAACTCAATAACTCCTTACTTTTTTTAAAATTATGGTTTTAAATATGACATTTATTTTGAGACACCTTGTATTATAAGTATGTTTTACAAAAAAAAAGTATATAAGTAGTATATCAGCTATCTGGTTCCCATATCACAAGCTTTGGCTTAGTTTGGGGCGAGATAGTGCTGTGTGGAATGTCCACCAATATTTATTTATTTATTAATTATTTTTGTAAATTTTACTGTGTTGTTTTGTTTGATAAGTATCTACCCAATTATACACCTACAATTTGCATCCCAGCTTTATGGAATGAGTGCCATCAATATCATTAATTTTATGATCTTATATACCCTCACCATTGTAGCAAATAAATAATTTATGAAGAAAAGCAAAAAGCATGCGTAAGTACGAAAACCATCTAATTCTAATTCGTGGTGAGGGAATGAGATCTGCACGGACTTCCCGCAATGGGGTGTATTGTGCATTGTCCCCCTGCTAACCTCACCCCAGCCAGCACAACTCCTTAAAATAGCGGAGAAGGACCTTGGGTTGGTGGCAGCAATGTTCAAGCATCCCCGGTGGTGATTTGGATGCAGATGAAAAGAAGGACCCGATCAGCTTCTGCAGTCCAGTTTTGGACCTGGCTTCGTTAGTTGCGGAGCAGTGCAGTACCACATGTTTGACCGTTTAAGAAAACCATGTAATATAGTATATATAACCATAGTTGCGTTAAACACACGCTGCAAACTCGGTCATAAATCATCTTAACGCTAATATTGAGAGTACTCGGCGCGGGCGCATGCACGTTATCGATAAAAAGAATGACTCGGCGAGAGCGTCCGGTGGTTGCGCGGTCGGAGAGGTCACTAGCGGTAGTCTGTATAAATGTATCGATAGTTCTTATCGACTCCAATAATGCACATCTCTGCGCATAAACGAAAGGATCGTGCCGTTCTCCAAAGTGCGAGAGAGCGAGTAATATTGCTGTCTCGTTCCGATAATTTATGACCGTGTTTGCAGCGAGTGCTTAACGCGACTATAGGAAAACTTGTTTGGAGTGATTTTATATCTTTTAAAATGTGCAAGCAAGATGCACTTTGACGCGTGTCAGCCAGTCATGAATCTTACGATTCCTAGCGTTTCTTTAGCAGCGTCACGTTGTTACCTGTGTACAATGCCGCCGCCCGCTTCCAACTGTTCCCGGAGCCGTTCCTTGTTGAAGGGGCGGTTGCAGAACTCCAAGTCCTCAGTATCCGTGCCGGGGACCGAGTTCGCCTCACTGTCTTCTTCCGAGGAGTAGTGACGGGTCTCCTGGAAGTAAGATTGATTTAGTTCTGGATACACACATTCGCTCAGCTCACAGCTCAATTGATAGTAGCTCTGCCTTAAGCACCGTAGGCCGTGGGTTCGATCCCCACCGAGAATAAACGTTTGTGTGATGAACATAGATGTTTGTTCTCTGTCTGGGTGTTATATATTATTATAGTAAGTATTTGCAAAAAAAATATTTCAGAAGTTCAAAACTCAAAAAATTATGTGCACAATGCCAGTACTCTCAAAGGAAAACATCGTGAGGAAACCGGCATGTCGTAGAACCTAAAAAGTTCTGTAACATGTATCAAGTGCTCGAAAGGGGCCTCTTGAGGCGCACTTAAAATCCTTTCACCACACTGTTTCGAAAGAAACTAGTGGCACGACAAGAAGAAGAAGACTGTAACAAAGCTACGTAATTGGCTCGCAGAAATGATTGAATCACACATACCTTATCTGGTTGTAGCTCTTTCTCCCCTTCTATAACCGTCTTCTCACTCTTCTCGGTCTTCTCGGTCTTTTCCGACTTCGACGAAGGCAGTTTCGGTGCGTCAGCGCAAGTCAGCAGGAAGTGGAGGCCGGCGAATATTTTGTTCTCCCCGCTCGGTATGGGGCCCAGCGTTTTCACCGTTTTCTCGTCGTTCTCAAACTTTGTTAGTTTGGAATTCTTCTTGCCGATGTTCTGTTTGGCCGCGCCTTTCAGTTGTAGCGGGCCAGCTGGGAAGTTTAATTATTATATTATTACTAGCGACCCGCCCCGGCTTCGCACGGTAATTGTGGGTTATCCCTAAGAGATTATGCTTGTATTATGCATATAAACCTTCCTCTTGAATCACTCTTTCTATAAAAAAAAACCGCATCAAAATCCGTTGCGTAGTTTTAAAGATTTAAGCATACATAGGGATATAGGGACAGAGAAAGCGACTTTGTTTTATACTATGTAGTGATTATCATCAACCTAGAATTTTCCATGACTGAGCATAGGCCTTCCTTATACATTTCCACAGAAAACGATATTGAGTCCTACTGTACACTCACATCCCCGATAATGCTACTTTGATAGGTAGGTAAAGGTGCTTTACAATCAAACCTTTTATTATTAAAGAATATCTCTCATTTAAACTGGAATTGGAATAGAATGTACAGGGTAAGCGTACAGGGTGTATTTCACTTTACTCTATTTTGTTGACTTTAAATTTCCTTCCTTTCTTTTACGGTTTGTACAAACCGCACAATAAATCTATAAGATTGTAGGATACAGACCCTACACTTACCTTCTGTAGAGTTAAACCAAACCAAAGCAGGTGTCTAAAGTTGACTAAAAGTGTATTTAATGCACCTAGGTTAGGGCTTTCCAAACTGTAGCATTATCTCAAGGGCGTGGCGGCGTCGTTACACTAACCTACAGACAAAATGACACAATGATGTGACGTCACGCAAAAATGGAGTTTTTCTGACAACTTGGCTAGAACTACAACTTGGTAGGTTAGAGATACTTTTTGGCCAGATGTGCGTCGAAAAAAAAATCAAATTCTCAAGCAGTCACAGTATAAATAAAATTGGGAAGCCCTGACCTAGGTGAATAAAGATTACGAAGCGAAAGTCAAAAGGTATTTATTCAGTAAAATCACAAGGATCACTTTGAAATCTCTCAGAACTGGGTGAATCTATGAGTAGTAGAGCTCTTTGTGAAGGGCTCGTCCAGGGAAGTACTACCACCACGCCTTTTTCTGCCGCCAAGCAGTGTTTCTGTGTTTCGGTTTGAAGAGTGTGGTTGCCAGTGTAATTACAGGCACATGAGGCTTAACATCTGTATGCCTCAAGTTGATGGACGCAGGGCTGTGCATCGTAGGGCACGTTCCTATCGTGCGTGACTTATGAGGCAAATTGCAGTACCTTTGACCCCGTCCAGTTTCCTGGGCGTCCGCTGCACCTCCGGCTCCACGCCGGCCACCTCCTCGATGCGCGCGGGCGGCGCCGAGTTGCTGCTTTCGCTGATAGAACTGCTCTCGCTCGCCAGCCGCGGACGGTTCAACGGGGTCTTCGCTGATTTTAGACCTGGAAAGTGGGAGCCAATAATGTACGGCCAAATAATGTACAGCATGATATTGCACAGCACGATAATGCACACCCAGATAATGAGTGTCCACTGGTTTGAATTATTGGGTGTACATTATCATCCCGTACAATAACATGCTGTGCAATATCGTCACGTGTAAATAATGTACACCCAGATAATGTACAGCATGATAATTGGAAGCCACTTTAGTACCGTTGAGTCGGATTGGTTAGGTTATGTTGAAACATATAAATTACGCACGAGGCGAGCGAGCAAAGCGAGCGGGACGCGGCAGCGGCCGCCGAAGTGCCAGAAATTAATTTTTACGTTACCAAAGTGGCTTCCAATAATCATGCTGTACATTAACGTGCTGTACATTATCATGCTGTGTATTAACTGGCTGCACATTAACTACACGTGACAATATTGCACATCCAGATAATGCACAGCCCGATAATGTACACCCAGATAAAACGAATCCAAAAAGGTACCAAAGTGGATTCCAAATATCATGCTGTACATTATCATGGTACAATAACCGGACTCTGGAAAGTAATGTTATTAGAGCGAGTTTTGTTAAGAGTACAGCTCTTTGTGAAGGGCTCGTCCGGGGAAGTACTACCACGCCTTTTTCTGCCGCCAAACAGCGTTGCTGTGTTTCGGTTTGAAGAGTGTGGTTGCCGGTGTCATGAGGCTTAGCAGATGCTATCAACTTGAGCATACAGATGTATGCTCAAGTTGATGGACGCAGGGCGGTGCATCGTAGGGCACGTTCCATCGTGCGTGAGTTATGAGGCAATGCTTTGTTATAGGTGATGGTTACCACTTAACATCAGGTGGGCCATCTGCTTGTTCCATCAGCTAGTGGTATAAAATAAGAGTAAGGACAGAAATCGCCTTCGATAGAAATAAAGCAACAGAAACCTCCAACAGACCAACAGTATCCTCTCAAATTTTTAGTATATCCCTTCATATCTCTTAGTACCAAGTACCAACATAACATTTATCTGTAGTAAGCATACGTGACAGGTTGCAAGCCCGTCGCCGCCGCTTTCATACTAGAAACAGGATCCCTCACGATGCTTGCGTCTTCCTATCGTGTCACTAATTTATTTCCAAACAGTGTAAAACGATGTTTGCTTTGACAGTTTGAATGTTCACACATAAATTTATCGAACAGAAAAATCCATTAGTGCACAACCGGATTCAAAGAAAGCTTGTGCTCCAAAGGTGCTCCGATTAACTAGTTTGTTGGATTACCTGACGTAGATGCTTTAGGGCTCTTTGGTGAGTTGACTCGTTTCCTCACACTGGAAGTGCCACTCTTGTCTCGACTGCGAGCGCTCCGGGGACCCTGAAAAGTTAATTCGGATAATAAGTTAATGGACATACTAAAAAAGCCTTACGCCTTTGATCTTGCACGAAAGCCTCCTGTACAGTGGCAAAAACTTGTAAACCTAAACCACACAACACAAATCTGTGAAATTCCTCTCATCATCTCCCACGCTAAGTGGGGTCGGCACAACAGGTTTTTTCTCTCCACTTTCTTTCTTTCGTCATCTCGGTGCTCACTCCTTTCTTACTCATATCATCTTTAACACAGTCCATCCATCTTTTCTTTTGCCTGCCTCTCCTTCTAAAACCATGCACTTCTTTTCATCGCACGGCATGCCCATTAGGGTGGGTCATTTTTATTTTTTTTGTAATAGTAATAATAAATGAAATATGCAAAATATTATAAGTTTCCAATTTGATTAACTGCCTCGGGATTAACTTTAAAGTTTTGAAATATTTAGTTTTTAGGGGTAATTTAAAGAATCAATAATAATAATTAGGATTGAGATTGACGATACGTTTTTCATCTTATTTACATGATTAATAGAGTCGGTTTTATAAACCCAATCAATAAACGTTATTATTTTGATTTTTTATACGACGCTAACTTCTAAAAATTCCTCAACTAAAAATCTAAAAAGAATCAAATAAATCTATACTTGTATGATGTTATCCAAGTCTAGTTCGCGGTTGTGCCGCCTCGCCCGCGGCGTGGAAGGAGCCGACGGTCCTCGCTCCGGCGCGGAATCCTTCAACGACTTGGCCTGGTCTTCGGTCAGGTACAACTCGCTCGCAGTCACCATTACGTTTGCATCTCTGTAATCAAATCAAATGTAATCAAACAGAGCTGGTGGTCTAGTGGTAGCGGGCCCGCCTTCCGATCCTAAGGTCGTGGGTTCGAACAGCAATAAGTTTTTCTGTGCAAAAATGTATGTGCACAATACCAGTACTCTCAAACGGTGAAGGAAAACATCGTGGGGAAACCGGCATGTCGTTAAAACCTAAAAAGTTCTATAACATGTGTCAAGTGCTCGAAAGGAGATTCTTGAGGCGCACTTAAAATCCTTTCACCACACTGTTTTGAAAGAAACTAGCGACACGACAAGAGAGAGAAGAATCAAATCAAATCGGTCTTTATTCATTTCAATCAAAAGGATCACATCGAAACGTCTGTTGGCACTTCACGTGGTTATTCTCTAATCGCGTTTTTATTTGCTCTTGTATTTGCGCATTCGTCTTGTTAGTGAAAAATCAAACACATCGACGTATTTGACAAAATAATACGAATACGCGAACAAGAATAGCCATGTTAAGTGCCACCGTTATAAACTAGGTGCCAGTTCTCAATCTGGCCAGTTCCTCCAGTAATCAGGCAGGAATTGGTATAGGTCGCGGAGGGGTAATGGAATGGCGCGCATTTTTAGAAAGAAAGAAATTATTTTTACTGGAAATTATGTGTTTAAAAAATAATTGTGGGGCAGCGTGGGCATGGGCGCACTAGGACGACAAAGTGCTCTGAGTGTCGACTTTTTGTTGTTTTGTTTTTAATGTTTTCATTCAAATATGCGTGTTACACAAACTCGATACATGCGTATAAAAATAAAAAATATTTTTGGTAGTTTTTATCAGGAACGTTTAGTTTTTATAGCGTTAATAGAAGATAGACTTATTTTAGCAAAAGACGTTACAGATCCTAGGTACAGATTAAAAGACAAAGAAGTCAAAAGGAGCATAAGGAAAGACAATAGGTTATTCAAAGAAAAAACAGTGCAGATCGCCTTATAGACAGCAACCGCTCGCTTAAAATAGCTAAACAAGGCATATCCCAAGGAAAATCCTGGATCACTGGTCTTAAAGATAACCTTGGCAAAAAACATCAAAGCCGCGATAAAATTTTAGATATTTGCACTAACTTCTACCAGCGTCTATACTGTGCTGGACCTAACAAAGTAGAACCAGTCGCTGAAAATTACTGTTGCCCTGATTCCATTCCCCCCATTACTGGTTTTGAAGTTCATTGTGCGCTTCAGAAAATGAAGTATAGCAGAGTCCCTGGAGAAGATGGTATAAGCACAGAAGCCCTAAAAATTGGCGAACCTACCCTTCTACCCCACGTTACCAATTTGTTCAACAACATTCTATCCACAGAAAAATTTCCAAAACAATTTTGCCATTCTAACGTAATTCTGATACATAAAAAAGGTGAAAAATCTGATATTAACAACTATAGGCCTATTAATTTCACTGTACGCTCACTGAAAGCTTTCAGTATTATTATGAAGAAAGGCGACTTCCGTTTCCGTCGATTTCTAATAGTTTTCGTACTTTTATACCCATGTGGTTCCGGTCAAGTGGCGCCACCTGGCGGCCGCGCGCCATTTTGCTTCGTTAAATGTTCAGCGCCATTTTGGTGTCATTGGCGTTTTATTTTCCGTCGAAGCAACTTGTGTCCAGCGTTATCGCTGCGACGACCGTTGCATAAAATATTTTAGATTCTTATCTTTTATTTCGTGAAGTGAAATTATGTTCTTCGTACTGTGCAAAGAGGAAAAAACCGTGAGTTCTACCCTCTATACATTAAATGGATGACCGTGATCAATATTTTAACGAACTTTCGTTCGGATCACGTTCCTATAGTTAAAGAATTAACTCGAATGTAAGTACAAACTTTATTATTTTATAGAAATAATAATTTTAGTTTGCAACATAAAGAATGTATTATTTTTGCCGTAAACTAGTGACATGGGCTCTGCACCGGTAGGTGATACTTTATATGTTGAGAAGATGTAAATTTTCTAGCAGGAGCTTTGTGATTCAATTATTGTTTTATAAGATTATCATGTTCTTGCGGTGAGGGTGAAAATCAAAGTTATAACTTTTAATAAGAAATTAAGGGAACTAGCTTAAAAACCCCAGTTATCATAGACTGGGAAACAAACAAATTGGGAAAAATTTATGATATCTTACGTCACTAGCTTGTTTTAAATACAAGAAATTTATTCTCATTTTATCTTTAGACAATAATATTGGTTATTTCTCTCTTGGACTATTCATACGAGTACCTACAGACGTTTTAATTGTAAGAATTTGAGGAGTTTAACTAAAAGAACTTTGTTCTTTAACCTCTGTTATAATTACTTTATAATTTCATAGGTTTTATTACATCGTTCTGATTAAGTGTGCAGGTCGCCGATCCGAATGCAACGAAAGTATGATATCTTCAATAAAAAAAGGCAAAACCTTCGTGGCCACCCCTCGCAGGGGTAAGGCAAACGAAGTGTGTTGAGAGATTTATATCAAACAAAGTATGATATCTTCAATGAAAAAGGTAAAACCTTCCTGACCACCCCTCGCAGGGGTAAGGCAAGCGAAGTGTGAAGAGAGAGCATATCAAACAAAGTATGATATCTTCAATGAAAAAAGTAAGACCTTCTTGACCGCCCCTCGCAGGGGTAAGGCAAATGAAGTGTATCCAGAGATTATATCAAAGTCTGATATCTTCAATGAAAAAGGCAAAACCTTCTTGACCGCCCCTCGCAGGGGTAAGGCAAACGAAGTGTGTCGAGAAATGATATCAAACAAACTATGATATCTTCAATTAAAAAGGTAAAACCTTCTTGACCGCCCCTCGCAGGGGAAGGCAAATGAAGTGTGTCGAGAGATCATATCAAACAAAGTGTGATATCTTCAATAAAAATGATATCAAACAAAGTATTATATCTTCAATTAAAAAGGTAAAACCTTCTTGACCACCCCTCGCAGGGGTAAGGCAAATGAAGTGTGTCGAGAGATCATATCAAACAAAGTGTGATATCTTCAATAAAAAAATAAAAAAAGCATAGCCTTTTTGGGCCACCCCTCGCGTGGGTAAGGCATTTATAAAACTGTGTTCCATCGCATGGAACTCAAAGAAATACACCCTCGCGGGGTGGATGTGCGTTTTAATATTCCATCGCATGGAACTATAAACGTAAAGTGAATATGGCCACTATTTCATATATGAAATGAATATAGCGAGGGTTTCTCGCTAGAGAAATACAATCAATGTAACAGCCGGCTCGCATGAGGTTTGGGCGTTAATTAAACTGTTAATGACGTGGTACTTTTTGGGTTCTCGCTAGAGAAATCCAATCAAACTAACAGCCGCCTCGCAAGAGTTTTTGGGGGTGTTAGTGAAACAACTTTATAATGAGTGAACATAGTCTAATGGTTTCTTGCAACAGAAATCCAATCAAACATACAGCCGCCTCTCAGGGCGTTTATAAAACTGTGTTCCATCGCATGGAAGTCGAACAAGCACACCCTCGCAGGGAAGATGTTCCTATAGCCAGTTGCTATTTGAAAACTGTCACTGAATAGTTACAAAGAGAAAGTTTCATTTGTTAATGAAGTCTCGCAACTTGATAAGGCTCAGGGTTTTAGGTGACTAAATATGGTAAGTACAAATAATGGCTCGTAATGTCAGACTTAAACCACATGGTAATCACAAGGATCATCTTGAAACGTCTTAAAGCTAGATGAATCTAACTAAAAGCTAGGTGAAGTTAACGCTCTTCCACAAGGGATGAAAATGCGGGCACCAAACTTGATAAAAGATTATCGTATCAAAGCCTACGCCTACCTAATGTTGTAAAAGTATGACTCATTTTACAATCTATTGATATTCGTATCATAAGCATTTTTAATATAATTATGCATACTACTACCACTGTACCAGCTCTAGGTGCAATAAAAAAGTATACCCTTAATGCTTTCTGGGCCTAGGGTTCCTGATGGTTTAGCCCATCCTTTCAAAAACCCTAACCTAACCGTTTCAGGTACTGGCACCGGGGTTTGTATTTACGGGTTCTAACTTATATTAACATTTTTATCATTTATATTTACTGGCTGAAACTTGAGATAATATGAATATCTAAAAACATGTGTATCTCTACGATCACTTGCCATGTTGGTAATGAAGTATTTGAATACCTTACTAGACTACCCTACCCTACCAAAGGCGTTCTCAAAGAATGATTAGGGTACCGTTACGTATCCTTATTCACAGCATCGCTACATTATCTAGCTCTGAAAAGTCTCTAAAGTATGTGTCAAATGGGCTTGGGGCACACAATAAAAGTTGTTTTACGCTGCTACCAAAAAGAGATGCTGAATACACTCTTGCTAAAGCCAAGTTCATGTACCTACCTACTGCATCGCAGTGCACTTAAATACAGTGCGACAACAAAAGGTCTTTAGTCGCTTATCTACTTAAAGAAGGTATGAAATCAATTCTTCTTGTGGAAACAACTTGTCACATATGAGAAATATAGAATCAGTCATGGTTAATCATTATCATTATTTAATAGACTTCAGCATGCACTTAACCTAGGCAAGTTCGAAAAGCAGGCCGTTTATTGATGTCATCACTACAGATGAAGAGTGTCCTATGACCAGCCTATACGAACAGGGCTCGGGACAACGACTCAGACTCGTTTATTATGATATTTGTGTTTTTATTGGATATCTAATGTATCCCACACATACAACTATATATAAATAATATTAGTTTTGAAAACTAATAAACCTTCTCTTTTTTTTTATAAAGCATTTAGTATTCCATGGAATTACCCACACACGAGGTGTTTTTAGTCTCAAGTCTCGGATCTATTCTTCATTATAGTTCCCGGTGGCAACTGCCTTTTTGATGAGACAACCTCAAAACTCGAGCTATGGTAGCTCCGTTAACATGGATAACCCGTAGAAACTTCAGTCAACAAGGGTTTTTATTAATTTTGAATTAAATATGGAAATGTTAGTATAAATGTGGAATACGGATCGATAATTACTACTACAGTATGCAACCATTAACTTCTTGGTGTAGCTCTTAAAACAATCCTTTAAGGTTACTAATATAAAACAAGAATTTCGCTGTGTTTTACAATGGACTAATATACTTCAATGTGACACTTTCGCATAAATGCTTGGTTTCTACATCATAGCGTCATAGCCAAATATATAATATCATAATCGTGAGATTATATTATAATCTCACGTTTTTGGATACTCAAGTCTGTAATGTTTTTTTCTCAAAAACAAAGTTTCCAATTTATGACGTTGAAAAGTGTTTTTATTAGAATAAAATATAGACCGCTGTAATACTATACTATACGTAGGTAACTCAAATACCTTATCATGGGATTGGGAAAACCCATTAATGAAATAAAATTGTAAGATAATTAGCTAAGCCCGCATCACGCACTGTTATTTCAGGTTGGACCAAAACATTGTTTGGGACGGCCACTATTACAGTATTTCCAGATAGCGTTCGATCTGCATGTTCTAAGCATCGACTGAAAATTATTGAAATTAATGAGCAGCATTAATTCTTATAATATAAGGCATCTATTTGACGCAATCAATAGCTTATCTATGCTATCAAATAACATGGTACCTATTATGATTTATGATCATTATCATCAAATCCGCTAGAAAGAGTCCATATTTGGTCATAGGACTCCTCCACAAATTGTCCAGTCATTGGGATTATTTTGCCTAGTCACTATGCTTGACGGGTTTTTTATGATTACTTATTTGATTTCAGATCAAATCGAATAAATAGTTAGATTTATTATGAATAATAAAGTTTAATCACAATTATACATAGCAGGTTGTAAATTCATCGTTGTACCCTTCTTATTGTGGTAAAATATTTTAAAAATCACATTGGCGCTAGAGTAACCTTGATCTTACAAGTGGCAACACCAGGCGATAACAAACAAATCTTCATAATAATACTGAAAGCTTTCAGTGAGCGTACAGTGAAATTAATAGCAGCGTTTTACCTGAAATAAAACGCATATTAATTTACTTACCTCACTGAAAGCTTTCACTTTTATCTCTGCCTGCTGAAACTAAGCCAATGGCACCAAAATGGCGCTGAACATTTAACGAAGCAAAATGGCGCGCGGCCGCCAGGTGGCGCCACTTGACCGGAACCACATGGGTATAAAAGTACGAAAACTATTAGAAATCGACGGAAACGGAAGTCGCCTTTCTTCATAATAATACTGAAAGCTTTCAGTGAGGTAAGTAAATTAATATGCGTTTTATTTCAGGTAAAACGCTGCTATTAGCCTTGTTTCCCATGTTTATAAGGCATTTATAAAGGTTATTGAGAACCGTATCTGCAAACAGCTAGACTCAGAGCAACCTCCCGAGCAAGCTGGATTTCGCACAGGACTTTCAACCACAGATCGCCTTCACACAATAAACCAAATTCTAGAAAAACATCACGAATTCCAAATTCCTCTTTACCTAGCTTTTGTTGATTATTCGAAAGCCTTTGATAGTATCTCCCACTCAGCAATATTCAGTGCTCTACAAAATCAAAACATTGATGAAACTTACATCAAAATCATCAAACAAATTTATACACAGACAGTACAGCAGCCATTAAAATTCAAACTCCTGGCCCATCATTTGCAATAGAAAAGGGAGTAAAGCAAGGCGACCCACTATCACCGAAACTCTTCAATGCACGCTGGAAGAGATTTTCAGGAAGCTAGCGGCAAGTTGGGTAGACAAGGGCATTGAAGTTGGCGGAGTGAGGTTGACTAATCTCCGCTTCGCTGATGACATTGTTCTTTTCGCTAATACAGCTCAGGAACTACAATCCATGCTTGAACATCTGAGCAATGCAAGCCTTGAAGTTGGATTGATGATGAATATGTCAAAGACCAAGGTAATGACTAACAGCACTGCCTATAGCATGACAGTTAATGGTGAAACGATGCACTACGTCCATGAATACATCTATCTCGGCCAAGTGGTGTCCCTCCAGACAGGCAGACAGGACAAAGAAATTGCCAGACGTATTGAGAACGCCTGGAGGACCTACTGGTCGATGAAGGAACTACTGAAGGGCAACCTTCCAATGAAACTCAAACGTAAACTCATGGACATGTGCATTCTTCCCGTTCTAACATATGGCTCGCAGACTTGGTCTTTGACAAATATTCAGAAATCCAAACTCAAGGTTTGCCAACGGGCAATGGAGCGCAGCATTCTGGGAATCCAACGAACAGATCGCGTCCGAAACACCATTCTGCGCTCCAAAACTAAAACTAAAATTACCGACGTGGGACATAAAGCCGCTAGCCTAAAGTGGGACTGGGCCGGTCACATCTGTCGCATGCCGGATGACCTGTGGGCCAAAACCACTACCGAGTGGTGCCCTGACACGGCGAGGCGGCGTCGTGGCAGACCGCGCATGAGATGGCGGGACGAGTTGGACGCCTATGAGAGGGACTGGAGGATGCCCAACATTGTTGGGCAAAAAGGCCTTTGCCCAACAATGGGTCACTATAGGCTAATAGTAATAGTAATAGTAATTATCAGGAACGTTTTTGTCTTTAAAAAACTGGTCAAATTATTATTAAAGACAAAAATCATGCCAGAGAGAAAACAAATTGTATTTTGAGATACCAAACAAATCATGCTAAGGATTTTTTTTTTATAAATAATTAGCTGATGGAACAAGCAGTTGGCCCACCTGATGTTAAGTGGTAACAATCACCTATAACAAAGCATTGCCTCGTAAGTCACGCACGATAGGAACGTGCCCTACGATGCACTGCCCTGCGTCCATCAACTTGAGGCATACAGATGTTAAGCCTCATGTGCCTGTAATTACACCGGCAAGCACACTCTTCAAACCGAAACACAGCAACGCTGCTTGGCGGCAGAAAAAAGCGTGGTGGTAGTACTTCCCCGGACGAGCCCTCCACAAAGAGCTCTACTACTCTTGACTCAAGCAAGACCATCAGTAAAACAGTCAGACTAGAAAGTAGACTCACCCATCAGTAAGACAGTTGTAGGTGACAGTACCACTCTCATTCTCCTCACTGCCCATCACGAGGCCAGGCTCGTAGTTCTGTTCCTCGTCCACGACTGCGTACACCGATTGGCCTTTTAGCGGTAATGTCTTCATATCTCCGAATATTATGAACTCGTCGAGTAGCACCTTGAATAAGAAAATAAACAGTAATATGGTTAGAGTTAAGACGCAGACTACCGCTTATGTTTTTCTGGTTTGCATATTTCAATTTTTTTAAAGATATAGTGATCATCACTTCTTATAAGCGAGCAAAGCCGCGGGCGCCAGCTAGTGTATGTAAGGCTGAAACCTGTCAAATAACTTCTCGCTCGCGCATTTTAACAAACATGAAAATTTGTGGCGTTATCCTATTATTGGATTCGTTCGTTTTTTCTACTCCAATCCCCAATTTCTCGGGATTACAAGTAGCCATAATGCTAATTCAGGTTACGACCTAATTTTGTTCTAAGTTTAACCCAGACAGATTTAGATACATGCGGAAGTATAAAGGATAGTCAGAGGTTAGTTTTTACTTAACTGAATAGGTAAGTACTAACTAACCTCTGACTACTACCTATTTAATACCTTAATTGTTATACCTAAAATTAAATAGGTACTAAATTGTTAATAATACATTAAAATATTTACCTTGCTCTGTCCATCGTCAAACTTGATAAGATACTTGTTTGGTTCAGTGATTTCCAAAACTTTCCCTGAGTAGTATCGCTTATCTACCCACTTGGCTAGCACTACTGTATCGGGAGCATGTCCAGGGTACTCCATCTTGACCGATTTGGGAGTATCAACGGGCGTCGCCGGTCTGGGGGAAATAGGGCGTCGCTTTTGCTTCAACTTATTGACAGACTTTGGCGTGGCGACTAAGTTTGGTAACTTTTCTTCCTTTGGAGACTTGGGCGACTCCTTCCCATGCCCATTGCTTGGCATCATTTCTGGAGAATTCATTCCTTGCATGTATTCGGGCTCTTCGGGTTGCGTCGGCAAGATTGCGCGCTTTGTTTTACTGGCGATGTGTCTTCGACCACGAACACGGGACTTCTTCAGCGAACTTTTGGGAGTTGTCTTATCGCATTTATTTATTTCTGCAGGACTGGCGTCTCCGTTTGTAGTTGAACTATCGGAAAGGTTTGCTTGGACGCCGACTGAGACTTTGTCTTCGTTTAGGGAGCGGTTTCCGTCATCCATAGTCGTCTCTCTAGCATGATGGAATATGTCGTTTAGTTTTTTTATTAAATTGTCATAGCCTTTGACGGTGGTCGATGGATTGTAGACGGATTTTCGAGGTGGCTGCGGCACGACAAAGTTACCGTCGCTAGTCCGGTTACTAGACGTGGAAGTCGAAGAACTGATAGTGGAGGCAAATGACGTTCTATTTTGAAGATTCACCATCATAACGCTGGAACTGGTAACGCTGGACGATGAATTCGATACAGAAACGTCAGCTAAGTAAGGATCAACGGAAAATCTCTTAGAAACTCTCTGATACTCCTTACAAATGTCCATCCCGATATCACTGTCCGTTCTCACGATGTACAGGGAGAGAAACTCGTTATCCTCATTGTGGTTCACGTGGATATCGAACACAGGAATCTGAGGCGTATTGCTAGGCAGAGAGTGTCCGTTTTGCAATGGCGATATCGTTGATGGTGTGTTGCTAGTGCGAAAAGACTCAATTTTGCCGCGTTTGCCTTTGCCATTGAGGAGTTTTACCATGTCTGGGGTACTATCGCTGTCTTCAGCCAGAACTTTCGAAGCTTCAGCTATTTCTGTAGGGGTTGAAGAGTTGCCGTTCGAGAGTTTAGAGATCATTTTGGAAGCTACACTTGGCACATACTCAGGGCTTTCTAAGTTGATTGAGCAAACACTATCGGTAGAATCCTGATCTGTGGTCTTTCCAAACTCTTTTGGTATTGGTTGTGATAAATTACTCTGATCAGAATAGTTGTACCCTTCACTTCTAGGTTGAGATACTTTTCCCGGATTGAGGATATCTTCTCTATCCTTGACTGTGACGGGGTCGCTGCTGTGATTTACAGGGCCAAGGACTTTGACGTCCTCGTCCGGGCTGGGTGACAAAACAAGGTGAAATCCTTGAGAATCGTCAAGTTCCGAGTTTTCTTCAGCAATCGTTTCGGGGACTTTTGCAGGTATTTCTTTCACGAATTCCACGCTCGGTCGTGACGCAGAAGATGAGCTGTCAGATGTGATGACAATGACGTCAGATGTGACTTTCAGGGGAGTTTTCCGATTGGATATGTCGACACTGACGGGTCTGGATTTGGGAGTCTTTGGTGTATTGGGTTTGTTGATTTCGACACTGTTGCTACGTTTGAGCTTCCTCGGGCTGGATCTAGAAGGCGTGCGCACGCGAGATGTTGATGGTAGCACTAGGTCTGCCATCCGTTTCCCTGAGTTAATTTCAGATACTTCTTCGTCAAGGGTTTGGGATGAGATGAGGTCGTTTGTGGGCAGATCTAGCTTCTGTATCTTGGCTGAGCTGTCGCTGGCGTGGTCTGAGAGTTTGCGTTTTGACTGGGCTGGCTGCTGGTCGTCATCTGTAAAGTTTTAATGAAGATATAAGACAGAATACCTACATTTCTTGTTCTAAAAATGTAATTCCGTTATTGGCTGTATGTTAGAAACCTAAGTATTTACATTGTATCTTAAGAGCTGTGGATTTTGTTCAATAAAAAAAAAGAATTCAGCAGTAAGTATGTTGAAAAGAGATTTAAGAATCTAAGTTCCTTCACTAACGAAAACTAATGTGACTTAAGTTTATGTGCATTTATTATTTATCTAGATCAATAAGAATAAACATGACGTAACTATTTACTATTTAACTTTGATCACTACTGATTTGCTCTGAAAGAACAGGACATAATATAAAAAAAATTAAAGAGATACCTAATGTTTACCTATATTTTTTTTTTTTATACTATGTTCATTCCTGATAACCATTGAGAATAGGTAATCAAGCAATATCAACACCAATAATATGAAATAAGTTTCCAAATAAAGAAATAGTACAAGGTTGTTGAGAATTCTTATTGTAAATTTTGAAAAAGTTACCTACCTTTGTTAGAAGAACTAACATCATCAGTATCACCACTGATGAGGATCGGCTGAAATAGACAAAAACAATTATCAAACAGGTATCAATTTCCAATGCCATAACATTCTTAAGATTGGAAAATTTATAAACAGTATTGGTCCTAGGTTTTGTGTGGGACTTCAGGAGTGATGATGGCTATTAAGTAGAATAAAATACAACAAAAAAATCCTATCCTGTCTTCTTATTAGAATCTCATTGCAAAGTCTTAACATCAGGTGGACCAACTGCTTGTTCCATCATTAAGTAGTATAAAAGAAAATGGCTTTGTTTTAAACAGTAAGTTGTATTTGGCATACATATATTTACAGCTAACCTAACTAAGATAGTTCAAAGGAATTGCAAAATATAATCATTCAGTGGCGACCATGGAAGCGGTTCTCGGATCTTCCTTTATTAAGATTGACAGGTGTTTAGTAAACACTCTCTTAATGAAGGAGTTACTTGAGGTCAGTTTCACTGGTGTGACTTCAACAGTTTGACCCTCAGACAGAATATGCTCTTAACACTAAGCCACATCCTCAGTTACAGCCAGGGTCTTGCCGAATGTAGTTTCATAGAATTTTAAAGCACTTGATGCTCTAGCTTAGTGTAATTCATACTCTGCTAAATACAATCAGTGGCCTTATAGCTTGGTTTTAAAACAATATTATGCTATGCCATATCTAGTTCAACCTAAATCTGTGTCAGAGGCATCTTTCAGGATTAACTTTTCAATTGTACATACCTGCCTACTTCTATTATGGAAAGATGATTTGATTTAGAGTCTGGGACCAAATTTAAAATGCCTTTGAAATAAATAGGCTTGGCCAGCACACACCATTTTCTCAGGCTTGAAGTACCTCTGCCATTTATTTATTTATTTATTCAGGTCTACCAACAGCTGTTACAACAATACAAATTAATATAATTAAACTTACATCTACGTACGTACATGTACTATTCAGAGCAATTAGCACAACTAATTATAGGTAAACACTACATGCATTGAATTTAACTAAGTGGAAAAAGTAACATTATGGTATAAGAAAATAGAACAATGATTAGAAAAGATTTTTTTTTTGTTGATGACAATAATTTCCTAATCAATTTGGTAAGTTCTCGACCAAGTGTTGGCAGAACTTATGAAGGCTAATCAATAAAATAACAGTGCCATATGTAATACCTCTAGACATCCTCAAATAATCTGTACTTGGTACTTAGATACCTGAGGGGATATCTACCGTTCCTGGGGATCAAAGTTGTGAAACTGTTCTTTTATTACCTCTAGGTCCTCATCAGGTTCATAAACAGGACTGTCGGGGAACAAGGTCTGTGAACTGTCGGCTGGCATAGCTAATGCAATCCCTGACTGGTTTTCAATTCCTGCAATAGGGGAAGTAAAATAATGATTTTTTTTAAACAATACAAGTAAAAGACTTACAACAATATCAGGACAACAATATCAGAACAGAATTCATTTAAACAAAACACAAAATAAGTTTGTTAGGTAATCTTGAATTAGGTACTTTTGTTAATAACTGTACAATAAAGTAAGGTCCTATCTAAATAAACCTGACTGCCAAAATATGTTTTTCTATAATTTTGTGTTATATTTGAAAAATGCAATAAAGTTATCATTAAGATTTTAGAAAAGATTTGTCAATCCATGTATTTACAAATATAACCTAAAACATACAATATCCTCTCTAGGTTCCTACCTGAGCATATTATTAACCTGAATAGCATGAAGTTCGTTCTATAGTTAAAATGTTCATATTTTTTAACCATACCTATTGATATTGCTTGTTTTTAAGGGGCAAACACACGAAAACAACAACGAAAAATGAATGTTTGATTCTAGTGATAAAACCCTTCCAAGTCAAGTGGACCAAGCTTTAAAATTACAGGGCTCTACATTGAAGGCTTTCTCCAAATTTTAGGAGAAAGATTAATAGCATTGTATGCTAACTGCTGCAGATACATAATAAAAAGCAAGTAAAAAAAGCATTATGTAAAAATGTATGCTTTCCGAAGAACATTAGCAGTAGGTGTGAGTGCTGAACTTTCATGACTATTTGGTCGGGTAATAGGATTCAGTTTATTTTATTTCTAATTATATAAACGCTAGTATAGTACCTGTGTTTTCGAGAGCAGGTTTCATTTCGTAGGGTTGTTCATTAGACGGGTCCATGTTTTAGCAGATAGATAAATGAATATAAAACAAAACGCGCGCTTTAGCGCTGAACCATTTATCACTGAAAAATGAACAAATTAAAGCATTTCTAAGCACACTCGGCACATGAACTATGTCGGAATAAAAAACAAATAAAACGCTCAAATTAATAAAGTAAATCGAGAACGTAATCCAGAAAAACAATATTTTTAGTTGATTTTGCAAAATTTATTGGCAAGCAAGACCGCTTGTTGATCCGGTCAGTGTTACCAACAAACACAGAGTACATTTATATACTGGAAATAGAGGCCTCTCTTGGCGCCCAAAATGGGCAACACGTAAAGTGCTGCCACCTGCATTTCTCGAATGGGACTACATCCATTAATCAATTCTGTATAGGTACCTATACCTAGGTATAAGTACCTATATACGTACTATGCAAATACTTGCATAGTACGTATATAGAACGTATGTACTTAAATTACCATTGTAACAGCTCATGCTTTTATTATAATTTTCTTTATAGTTATACCTATTATAATTGGACCATAGTTCATAGTTTAGTAACTCTCTAACTAACAAAATGAGAGATATAATGCTAACGAATACAATAAAGCGCTAGTTTTAGAGATTATAATAAATAAAACACCATTATTATGTCAATAATTTACTTAATTCTTCTTTTAAAACATTTATGAAAGTATTTTTTTGCTTTTAGCTGTAAATGATCACCTTCATCACTGCAGTCTCTCCTCCCTTTTAATATTTTATTTATATCTTTACAATAGTTATATATAAAAAATCGACATGATAAATTTATTAAATATTCAATTAATTTCTCTTTATGAATTTCACAGTTTAAAAAATCAAAATTTATAAATATTAATATTAAAGTTTTTATAAATTCTTTGATATTACTTAAATGTAGATTTTTCTTTAATATTTCATTGTTAATATCTTGCACTGCAGATATGCAAGAGAGGAGAGACTGAGATGGACTGATAAGCCAACGTCGACCAGCATATTCTCTACATTGAACGTACTCGTTTTCTTGAGATGCGACCATATCTGTTGTGCATTCTGTGCAGTTTCTGGATACATTTTTTTATGCTTTTTTTACAAAGTATCCAGAAACAAATTGGAGAGCACCCATGACACGGGGGTCATTTTTTTCTTCTATGTTTAATATTTGTACATCTGGTATGCTCTCAAGGTTGCTGGTCTCGGTTGCTTGGCAATCATCTGCGAGAATGAGGGTGTGCAGCATATCACAATAATCCCTTTCACAATTAGCCCCTGGGGCATGAACACTTGTTATATTGTTTATTATTAAACTTGTATACGCACTTTCGAATCTCTCTGTTGTGGGGTTTGTATTGCGGCACCCATGGCTTCTGATAGCACCAAAAAAGTTCTCCAGTGGGTCCTGGTTGAGGTGCCGCATCCAAACAGAGGTTATACCATAGGTATTGTGCAATTTTTTTATCAAAACTTGTATACCATCAATTGTCCATACCCAGTTATCTATGGTAGGCACTTTTTCAGCCTTCCCAGTAGCAATATTAACATATGCCATATTTTTTAATTGTTTTTTTGCGTTGTTCCATACGCTTTCGTGGACAGAATTCGGCTTTACAGGTCCTAGGAGGGGCTTTCCATGATAATTCTTTTTCGTATAGCTTCCGTTCATGGAGTCAAAAAGCTCATCAAAAAATAGGAGAGCATCAGCTGTATCCTTGCATTCATTGGGGAGAATTCCTTTGTCTGAAACAAATAAAGAATACTTTTAAAATTCTGTCTACTGTCCAGTCGTTTCCAAATGAGGAGTTTTCTAAAAAAAAATATTGAAAAAGTCCTGACAATGTCAAGAAAGCTGGGGGGAGTGGACGGGAAAGCGAAGCATCACGTCAAATTGTAGATTTATTTTAGAATCATGTACCTTTCCTAAACGTGACCCTTGCATTTCTATCGGACTCTGATTTGCATACCAACAGCCTTCACAGCTCAGTTGGTAGTAGCTCTACCTTCTGCGCCGTAGGCCGTGGGTTTGATCCCCACCGAGAACAAACATGTATGTGATGAACATAGATGTTTGTTCTCTGTCTGGTTGTTATTATATAAAAGTATTTATTTACAAAGAAAAGTATGAAATACATCAGCTATCTGGTTCCCATATTACAAGCTTTGGCTTAGTTTGGGGCTAGATAGTGCTGTGTGGAAAGTCCACCAATATTTATTTATACTTATTATACGTGTTAGCTGGACTCTGTTTTGCCCGTTTACCTGGAGTTTGAGAAACCCTCTCAAGTTTAAGTGCAAGCACGCCATCTAGTCGTAGGTATAGGCAGAACTTATTATCACAAGTTTTTTCTTTATAGAAAACTCAATACAAGTAAAGAATTTAGAGAACAGATTTAAACCATAAACAACATTTTACCTGCTAAATATCCCATATTAGATGACACAGTTCGGCTGAAAACTTGCGTGGCGTATTTCACTTTCATCTTGGACATTTTGCTAGGTATTACGTGATTTTCCGTAAGCTTTGGTATTAATCGTATACCCTTGTATCCAGGATTTTCCTGGTGAAGTAGCTCAATATGCTGCCACTTTGCTGTTCTTTTCAAATTGTCTCTTGCCTGATGATATGTCAAGTTTTTTGTGATTAAATTGTTGCGGATGCATTTCATTAAATGAGGAGGGTCATAGAGGGGTATAATTTCTTGTTCATTTACTGCAAAGATGTTCTCCTTTGGCTCTCGACCAGCTCTTATAAAATCACCTCGTGTCTCCTGGACCAATAGTTTAATGGCACTTCTATTATTAGTGCCTTGGTCAGATATGGTTGCCAGCACAATAAGACCAGCCTCTTGCAGTTCTCTTATGACATCTTTAAGTTGTTTTGCTAGTTCCGGGCCACTAGTTGCGCCTGCAGAGAATGTATATGATACAGGCTGTTTATAATTTCTGGTCAAACCCCTTATCATAAACACCTGTGCATGGTCAGCATATTCAGGTTTTGTTTTCTGGCCATCAGTGACAAAACCAATTACATGATCCTTTCGCTCATTGTATGTGATGTTAGCTTTCAGTGACATTTCATCAAATAGAAGTACACACAGTCTATCTTCAACTTTTAAGTTTGCAGTTGCTTCTTTGATTTGATGGAAAATTTTCTTATTTATTCCTGGTTTCACATTTGCTTTGTTTATTAATTTTGACAGTGTCTGTGGAGCTGGCAAAATGAAGATCTTTCTCAAGAATCTGTAGCACTTAGGACTTTGTTTTAGAATAGACAATGCTATAATTTTTTCATTCAGAGAAAAACGTCGTCCTTTGTCCTTTTTTTTATTTTCTCTAAACTGTAGCATGGTCAATATTTTTGCAGTATTTGGCATTTTATTGATAGCAGCTACAAATGCAGGGCTTGAGGTCAGTTTCTTTGCTGCTTTGAGACTTGTAGACTGCTTTTTAACCTTTCTACGACACTTGCTGAGTTGACTTCTCACTTTAATTATTTTCTGATATAGTTTACATTCCAAACTCGATAAACATTTTTTGGAAGCAACAATTCTTCTTTTTTTGTGAGTGTGTCCTGAAAAGAAAAAAAATGAATGAGGAGTAGATCTAATGATGTCCATGAATATCTTGCATGTGTGAAATATTACTTGAATCCTACTAATATTATAAACGCGAAAGTTTGTAAGTATGGATGGATGGATGGATGGATGGATGGATGCTTGTTACTCCTTCACGTAAAAACCACAGAATGGATTTTAATGAAACTTTACAATAATATAGCTTATACATCAGAATAACACATAGGCTACAATTTATAAAGATATTGTGTGACTAATCCTGCGCAGACGAAGTCACGGGCACCAGCTTGTACATTATATCGTAATGAATGGTACACATTAGGACACATCTCTGTATAAATCCACTAAATAGGAACTTATAAACTAATATAAAAACCTAGAATAAAAAAAAAAATGGTATCGGGATGTACAAACCAAACCCTCTCATATGACACCTCACTTGGTATATTTGTGTAAATCACCCCTTTTCCAATTAAATTCATATACTTACCCATATTAATTCCTATACATTTCTCAAGTACAACCTATCGACCTACCAAGTTTCATGCAGATCGGATCACATTTAATTTAACTAATATTCAAGTAACTTACTTGGAATGGTTTTCTCATTAGTGTTAATTTCAAGAGTATGTTCCGGCACTTTGCTTGTCACATCTCGGACCATCACCTTAGCCAAAGGATCTGAAACGTAATTATTAGATATTTTATGAAGGTACTTACATAGTAAAATTTATTGCTTATAAATAACTAGCGGCTTGTCCCAGCATCGCATGGGTGGACATAATTATTCTCAACGTTTTAGGATAAACTTAGACCGTGGTTCGTCATTTGCACGCCAAATTTCATGCAGATCAAATCAACGGTTCTTAAGTTACGGCCAGACAAACATACATACATAAATAAAATGCCAAATGGCCCAAGTTAATTGTAAGATTTTCGTTCGCTTAGGTCACTCAATCAATTACTCAGAAATATAAACAAACATCTCTCATTAAAGATACTCACTGTTAACTAGTGCCTCAGTAGTATTGACTTCAATTGTATCTTCCAATCCTTTGCTTGACACATCTGAGGCCATCTCCATAGTCACAGGATCTGCAATGCAATTATAAAATATTTAATGCACCTATAAAATAAAACGTATTGTATAACTTGAATTCTAAATTTTGAATATTATTGACAACAAAATATATTGAAAACACCTGTGTATTGTTTTCACATTATTATGTTCTGTCATTTTATAGAAAAGTAAATTAATATATATACAAATTACAATTGATTGTAGAAGGTCAAGGGCCGGTTTCACCATGCTCTGTTAGATAAACAAAGGATTAAAGGGCCGTTAAATATGTCAAAATGTACGTGTTTGACAGCTAAGGTTACATTTAACGGCCTGATAATCCTTGATTAGTAACTAACAGAGCATGGTGAAATTTCACCTAAGGTTAGTTCACCTTTTGATGAACATGGTAAATTTTGAATCTCCCTCAGTGGTCTTGTTTCTGTGTATGTAAATATTGGTCGAGACAGTGGACCTGAAATAGAATATCCTAGCATTAAACCCAACTCAGTTATTTAATGTACTTTAATAATCATTTCTAAAATTTGAAATCATAAATTGTTGTGCATGCACAGCACACCTCAATGATAAATAACATTAACTGGCACAAATTCAGTTTAATTCAGGTCTATTTTTAGGTTGATTCTACATAACAATTAAGTATATATTTTTGTTTTTATGACCAGCCTTTATACTTGTAAATAAAAAACAACATACCTGGCATAAGTAATGTTGGCACAGCTATGTTAGAAATTCTGTTGTTTCGGCAACAATATTTTTCTTTGAAATGAGAATGGCATACTCGGCGGTGTTTGTATACATATTCATTGCTGAGGCCCAAAATATTTCCACCTATAGCATAGATCCATGTTCGAAAACGCTCAATCTCTTTTTTAGGGTTTGGAAATAAATGAAGAATTTTGTGTTGACCTGTAAAAAACAAGAAATGAATATTAACAATTAGTAAAAAAAAAACACTTATTATATACTTACCTAAATAAACTATAATTTGAAATATTTTATAGAAAGCACATCATATCTGACTATAATGGTCCACTGTAGGACATAGGTCACTTCCAAAGAGCTGTCTTTGGCTTTCCTCATCTAGTTTTTGTCAGCTGTCTTTACAGGTTGTCAATCCACCTGATTGGTGAGCTTCATATTCATACACTGTTTGGGTATTTGCAGTCTTCACTTCATAGAAGAGAATACAGCTGCTACTTTAACTTGATAATCCTGTGAGCTAAGTCTGTTGTAACAGACTTAGCTCACTGGATTATCAATAAAATAGGCAATAGAATTAATTTAAACATTAATTCTATTGAATCAAATAAATATATAAATATTGATGGACTTTCCACACAGCACTATCTAGCCCCAATCTAAGCCAAAGCTTGTAATATGGGAATCAGATAGCTGATATAATACATTATATCCTTTTTTTTTTGTAAATAATACTTACTTTTATTATTTAGATACAGAGAGTAAATGAAAAAATCTCTTCACTCCAGGCTCTTTATTTTAGTTCTGTCCATAGCCTAGTGAGCTACTTTTCTTTCCATAGCTTACTAAGCTATTTTTAAGCTTATAAATTAGTCTTACTTCAAGTGTTCACTTAGCGACTCTTTAATTCATTAGATACCTACATATAGGATATAATGCATGTGTTATGGAATTGTCAGGCGCATACCTAACCAGCAAAGATCTATGAAATGAAGGGTGGTTGTTAGATTTCTTGATAGAAAACTTGTTATAAGTACACATAACAAAGGTACATTTACATACCTTCACTTTCCACACATTGCGGAACGCAACAACGTTTGCTAGACATGGTGGAAGGCACTAAAAACTAAAACAAGAGTCCTGTCTCAGAGTCTTATCAAATGTACACGAAAAACAACACAAAAGGCACTAAAAGCTAAAATAGAAGTCTTGTTGTAGAGTCACTGTCTCAAATAGAGGTAAACGAAACACAACACAAAAAGTACAGTTGACGTAGTTCGGAGGAGCGAGGGCTCAACTCAACGAATTTACGGAAGGAATACACAATTAATAAACTGGCGACTCGACCCAAACGAACAATCCAAAGCGAAAACCGAAATTGACGTGATCAAAACAAACCGGCGAATTTATTTTTTAAATTCTCTTGCAGTATGACATTGCCTGCCAGTCCAATTCCAATGACAGTAAAAAGTCTAATCGTATGTACAGTAGCGCCGCCTGGTAGTCTCTGATAGAAGTACGTGATTATAATACGACAAAATTAAAAATGTGTTACTATTAAAGTCCAATATGGAAACCCGGTACTCTTTAAATTTTGTTACATTATAATCACTAGCGAGAACGTTTCAATGTTCTAAGAATTAATGCCCTGCCAACAAAGTAATTGAAAAAGCTTCCATACCATTTTCATTTCTCGTTTGTCAATCAAACCAAAGCAGTACCTACATAATTATATACCTATGTATTAAAGTTCGTAGCTGGGATTGAATTGATCGAGTGAGCGAAGCGAACGAAGATCTTAGTTTCAACTTGGGTGATTTGGCATTATATGTATGTATGTATGTATGTTTGTCTGGCCATAACTTTCGAACCGTTAATCCGAGCTGCATGAAAGATAAGTCGATAGCTTGTACTTGAGAAATTTACTGCTAATTTAAATAAGTTAAATCGGATGAAGGGTTTTATCCCATATCCGAATTATCTCATAAACTTTCAAGTACCTACAACCTATCGACTTACCAAATTTCATGCCCATCGGATCAACGGTTTGATTAAACTTAACACAATTTTAATAACCATCCTAAATTGTAAACAAACAATACAGTTTTTGGGTATTCATTCTACGTGTGGGTTCTTTACGAGAAAAGGGATATAAAAATATCGAATGATGTTTTTTTTTATAATTAAAGCGAATTAACCACTTCTGTCAAATTTCGAAACTTACCGCCGGTTTGTGGAAGCCCAATCAAAACTAATCGGATGTCAAGTCACTTGCTATCTCTATCTTATTCGATGTAATAGCTGAAATGGCGAGTGACTTGACATCCGATTAGTTTTGATCGAGCTTTCAGAAACCGGCGGATAGTAAAACATTTTACGGTTCTTTTCTCTTGTTGAAATTCCCGTGAATAGACGTGTACTTATTGTTAGTTTGTACAAACGTGCAAGAGTGGACGGTGTGCAATATACATAGTTGCAATATTTGTGCGAGATTCGTGATTTTATTTTCCGTAGAATCAATAGAAAAATATGTAAGGAGCTCTTGCACGTTTTGGTGGGGTTCTGGTTATTCGTTAGGCCCGTCGTAAAGTTATTTATTTATTTGTATGAACCGAACATTACCTCTCTCCACCGGTCATTTTCTTTCACGCTAAGGTATAAAAATGTGATATTGGCGTAAAATCTACTAATTTTCTTGTGTGCAGTAGGTATAGCTAATTATTAAAAACCTTATAGAAAGCCTTGTGTTTCATAATGTACCTACCGGCCTTCTGCCGACCTAGGTCATATATAATTAATTACTTATAAGTAGGTATAACTGGCAACAAACAAGTTGTCCGATAAGCGACCGAACCACGTGAGCTGTGCAGAACAGAAATTCATATCGAAATGAATTCAGCACAGCTTAGTTTTAGAAGGATATTACTACCTATATATTAGGGACCGCCGCTTTTTTTTTAATTATTTCATGTAGTTATATGTTTAAAAGTAGGTATGTTAATTCAAAAATATCATCAAAAAGCAAGGACCTATTATGACTTACATCCATTTTTCAAAGATCGTAAAGCATGGAATAACAAATATTGATACTTTGACAGCCGATCACAACATCAGGTCGTGATGCTCATTATTCTTTTATTTTGTTTTTAGTATAGGAAGTTACATAGGTTTTTTTAACTTAAGAATATTTGTCAATTTTTTAACTCTAGCAATTTTAATTATAATTTGACTTTCTTTTAGGTTCAATGTATAAGATTCCTATGATAAAGATCAATGAATTGAACTGTTTTTATCAAAGTTACTAAAGTTACCCAAAACCTTTGTGTTATTAGGACAACAAACGCAATTTCATTTCATTTCATTTCAACAGCACTTCTGCATAAACTTTTTCGAAAGCAGTTTATTTTTTCCTACGTATTTCCTATGTACAGATCCATATAAGTTGCACATACAGAGAAGGTACAAGAATGTATAACTATGAATTAAGTTATTGAAATACTGATATAGAATAATGTAAGGATATTAAGTAAATAACATAAATAAAAGAATAAATTTTAATTATGTATGTATCTACTTATATAATATCCTCTTACTAAAGAGGATATTATAAATAAAAAAAAATAACGTTATTAGTGTACCTATACAACAACAACCAACAGGGTTCCTCAGAGGACAACTTGTTTGTCGATAACTGCCTAATCTAATCTGTGCTTTTTTCAACTCACTTCTATAAAACCAAGAGCGAATCAGAGTTTGAGACATTCGGTGTCGGTAACGTTCAATAAAATCAAGAAGTTTTGAGTTTAGAAGAAGTTTAGAATAATAAAAAATAATATAAAATGTTCAGCCCTCGAGGTTTACGTGTTGTGAAAGCTTTGGAAAATTATGCCAAAGATAGTCCCATGTTCTTTGACACATCAACAATTTTTAATAAGGTAACGTTAGCCAATATTAGATGTTAGGCAAGTTTTGTAAATTGAAGTGGAACATTTTATTTCCTTTGATCTAAAACTTTACTATCGTCCAAAAGGCAAATTATTTTATTTTGGTAGTTCATTGATTTTTAACTAACAATTAGGTAAGCAAAGTAAAGGTTGTCTGGAAGAGATCACTTTCAGCGTTTAGATCGCTTCGTACTTCACTTTAGCTACTGTTTTTTTTTTATTTGTTGAATGTCCTTGTAGTATGCAAAAGTGTTCTATCTATCTATCTAGGTATAGGTAGCTAGCTACCTATGTTAGTGGTATCATAATATGCATTTAGCGATCGATGAATAGTAATTAATTGGTAAGCTATACCAACCTACCTATCTACAACCCAAGGTTGTAGATTTGATTCCCTATCTTTTCACCAACAGCCTTTTCTTTTAAAATGTAGGTATGTATTTTATTTTAAGTATGCAAGTTCCTAATTTACGTATCTAGGTAATTATCTTTGATTTCCTACCGATAACTTGGGTAGGTAGGTAGTAACCATATCATTAGCACAGTCAAAATTACTTTTAAAGTGATGTACTTACCTATACTTAGATTAAAATCACAATTGCTTGTTCTTAAGAACAACTTTTGTTAATCGTACTTAGATTATTCTATAGGGTTACCTAATTGTCACGCAATGGTCAATCGACACCAAAGATGATTTTTGATTCAGTCGTCATAAAAAACTCGTGTTTTACTATAGCTAATCAAACGTACACAAATACCTAAATAACCACATTTACCAATATTATCCTTTAAGTAAATTTTTAATCTTTTGATTAAAAATATCAGACAAAATAAAACTATAAGGAAAAAAAAACTATAATAATAGATTTAAAGAAAAGAAAACCTACTAAATTGGAGATGGGCAGGTCATATTTATGCAGGCTGGAAAACGCTAGGTGGACGAAACGGGTGACAGTGGATCCCACGGGACGGAAAACGGAAAATAGGAAGACCAAAAATGAGATGAAGGGACATTATTACTCAGCGATACGGACCGGAATGTATGAGGAAGGCAAGAGAAAAGGATGTGTGGAGAGATTTAGGGGAGGCCTACGCCGTAGAGGTGACGGCTGCTGAGGAGGAGGAGAACATATTTAAGACAACTTCAAGTTTTTTTTTTTGCTGAAGAAGTGTTTTTACTCTTTGGATGAATTTATGACACTTAAAAGCATGACATTTAACAAAAAAAAAAATATTATTATTTTATTTGATTTTATATTGCCATTGTATTGTATAATAATATTATGAACTGATTATCAATTACTGTGAATTTTGTTTTTTTATTGTTATTGTTAATTGTTAGATTTAAATTAATTATACTTAATATTTGTTATTTTTTTAATGTAAGTGATATTCATAATTTTTAAAATAATTATGACTGAATAAACGAAATGAAAAATTAAATGATAGAATAGTGTAGAATTATGTAGGTAGTAATCTAGAGTACCTAATCGATAAATAGTAATTGTCAAAGGCAGCTGAATAAAGGCTTTTTTATTTAATTTTATTTCAAGTTTTTAATACTTAAGTAATTTTTCATTAACTTTTTTAGATAAAGTTCACATCTTTGACCGACGAGAATCTTCAAGCAACGTTTTATGTAGATTCAAGCATGTGCAATGGAAGCAACGCAATCCACGGAGGTTACATTGCATCAATTGTGGATGTTACTTGCATATACGCAAACTTAGGCAAAACTGATGGAAGACTTGGGCTGACCTCTAATCTCTACATCAAGTATGTTATATAATATATTTTATTAAATTTTCATCCAGATTAAGAATCAATCCAATAATCTTACATGTTAGTATTTAAATATAAATTACATTTAAATTGACAGCCTTCAGAGCTCAGTTGGCTGTTAGCTGCCTTCTGCGCCGTAGTCCGTGGGTTCGATCTCCACCAAGAACAAACATTTGTGTGATGAACATAGATGTTTGTGTGATATTTGTTCTCTGTCTGGGTGTTATATAATATTTTATGTATGTATTTACAAAAAGTATATATGGTATATTATGTATTATATCAGCTAACTGGTTCCCTTAATACAAGTTTTGGCTTAGTTTGGGGCTAAATAGTGCTGTGTGGATAGTCCACCAATATTGATTTTTATTTATACCTATATAATATTCATTTAACAAAATAGCAAGGACATACGCTTATTCTAATAAATAAAAGCTAGTAATTTGTATGAAAATGTGTCTAAATTTAATCTACAAGCAACGACTTATTTCACTTTCATTACCATCGTTAGTGTTTGTTTTTATATATTAGCTCTGGCTACCCAACCATTTACATAAAAAAAATGTATTATGTGTGTATAAATAATGATGTACCTACAAAGATAAGGTAGGGATTTATACACGTTATTATGGTTTGCTAGTTTGATTTTACTTATGTTTCTGGTTTCAGTTACGTTAAAACCGCACAAAAAGGAGACAAAATTATAGTAGATGTGAAGACATTAAAAACTGGCCGCTTGCCTGTATTGGAGGCATATTTGCGAAAAGAAGACGGATCGATTGTGGCGAAGGGCACATCTTCATTTGTAATTGGAAATGAACAGTTTCAAAAGTACTGTGCTGGTGTATTAAAACTAAATTTTGTGGATGGATAAATTATTTACTTATTTATTCTTGGGCATATAATATTAGTTAGGCATGAGGGGCGTCGTAAAAAAATGGCAAACTCTCAAGGGCGTCACAGTACAAATAACTTTGGCAAGCCCTAAGTTAGAGTGGTGTAGGTAAAGGTTTATGTGAAAGTTAGTTCGTCCAGGTAGGTGGTAGTATAGTTAGTACCCCTATTGCGTGCCACGAAGCTCGCACACTGCCGTGTACCTAAATTTTGGTTGGAAATAAAAATAAACCTCGTTGAGCTTAATAAACTCTATTGCTATGTTTTTCTCAACGCGAACTCTTTTGGAAAAGAGTAAGGAAGGGGAGAACCTACTTAAAATAATATCTATGAAGTTGTCTACAGTTTCTTACAGGTGAGTTTAGCAGGCTTATGAATCTAGTAGGTACCTACTTACGATGTCATTAGCAGAGTCAAAACGACTTTAAAGCGAGGGCTAGATTGAAATCTCAATTGCTTATTCCGAACCGTTTGATAATCATTTATAGCTAACTAGCGGCCTGCCCCGGCTTCGCACGGGTGGACATTTATTTTTTAAACATTTTGGGATAACCGTAGACCTACCTACCTCATTCCTACCTACCAATTTCCTAGATTTGTAGGCCCCTCTTCCACTTCGATGCCCCTTCCCACGCCGCGTTGCCCGCGATGACGGCGCGACGGCATTATGTTAGTATTTTGTTTAGATTGACATTTTTAAATTCGTAATATCTTTTGAATGGAATGTCCGATTTAAATAATTCAAGAAATAATCTACAGGTATTGAAACAATCTTGAATACAAAATTAGAAAGTTAGACATATGCTGTCGCGACATTTTTTGTAGATAATGATGTGTTCTGCAAAGTCGTAGTAGGTAGTTTTGTTCTGTCATCAATAGTTTTCGCAGCGCACGCGATGTAAGGTATTTTTTAGGTATTTGTTTTCTACCTTGGGTTACATTATTGGAGTTTCAGTAAAGATCCCTTTTTTTTTTGAAAATATAATATAGCCTATGTCACCCGGGGCACCCCGGGGGTAGTGTAGCTTCCAAACGGTGAAAGATTTTTTCTAATCGGTCCAGTAGTTTCGGTGCCTATTCAATGCAAACAATCAAACAAACAAACAATCAAATCTTTCCTCTATATAATATTAGTATAGACTACATAATTAATTAAACATTTATTTACCTACTTATTAATTAAACATTAGACCTACTTAATTTGACTATTGGCAAGGTTGCCTGGAAAAGATCGCTCTCAGCAATAAGGTCTACCATTATTTTACTTAAATGTATGCTTAAACCCTGTACTATATTTTTGTGTGGTGAACAATAAAGTTATCTATCTATAATATTGTCACGCAATGATCAACAGGCAATGAAGTTTGTTTTTTATACTATTTACTCATAGAACAAACAGACACTACAAAAACTACAGGATTGGTAGATAAATAGAATAATTCCAATGAAAGTAATTTATAAGATTTTGATTTTATTGTAATTGATCGAGTGAGCGAAACGAACGAAGATTTGTTTCAACGATTTGGCATTTTATGTATGTATGTATGTATGTTTGTCTGGCCATAACTTTCGAACCGTTGATCCGATCTGCATGAAATTTGATAAGTCGATAGCTTGTACTTGGGAAATTTACTGGTAAGTATATGAGTTAAATTGGATGACGGGTTATTAAGATATGGGGTTTTTAAGGGGGCAAAAAAAAAAAAGTTACATAAAAAACTCGAGTTACATGTCATACGAAAAGACTTTGTTTAGACATTCCAAAACCATTTTTACTTTTTTTCTGGGACACTCGGTTTTCGAGATACAAGAAAAAAGTTAAATTAAGATAACCAACGACCCAAGAGCTCCCATCTCTAAGAGTTTCGTTGACATCAAGGTTTCTCTACTGGTCGGCCAGTTCCTTTGGTTTTTCGTATTTTTTTTTCTTGAAATAAAATAAGGAGGTATTCAGTTCTCATAAAATGGTGACAACGAAGGTCTGATGATGGAGTCAAGGTCCGTTCAACGGAACTCTTCAATAAATAGGTCAATAGAGTCGAAACTTGGTTACCATACCAAGTTTGTAAGCGGTAGTCAGAAAAAAGTCCAAACATAATGTTTGGACTTGCCTCTGACTACCACCTACTCAAATTTTTGGTGCGTTCGTTGGGTCGCATCATGAGATCTCAGTTCGGGGCGAACCACTAGTTTAATTAGTTTTTATTAGATTTATTTAGGTAGTGCAATTGGTAATTAATTAAACAGTTATTTACAAATAAAATTACAATGAATACAAGTATTTACAAAATGTACGAAATACATATGAAACAGTTGAGCTATCTACAGACTCTTGCAAACGATCTAGAGATAGCTCAACTGATCCAAATCAGTGCCAATCGGAAGCGTCCCCAAGACACTGGCTGCATTGCCACGCTGAATGGCAATGCGATGCGCTGAGCCAAATACTCACCAGCCAGTGCGGGTCAAGTGTCGCCTCGTTAAGTCGCCTAGATAAAATTTGGAAGACCCGGTAGGCCTCGGTACCTACCCCACGGACCTAGTCTCAAGTCTCAACCCCAAGAGGAGCAAATACGTAGGCTCTGTCGAGACCTGCATATTTGCGCCTCTTGAGATCCTCAGCCGAATCTGCCGCCGCGCTAGCGCCAACGGATGTTCTCGGCAGATGGAAAGGTGCAAGTGTGTTGACATAATTGGCATCCCACATTATGGGCCTCCTCAACTCCCAAGGATCCAGAGTCATACCGTCGGGCCGTTTACCATCGTCACGCAACAGACCATTCGGCTCGACAACGGCTGGTTTGTTCACGGTGGTAAAGGCCCGCCGGATGATATCGTTAAGTGTGTCGAGATATCCGACTGGCGCCGGCGGCTCTAGTGCACGATAATCCATGATGACTAAGCTGATCGACCGCAGTACCGCACTGACACTGATGAGGCGCGGAGCACAGCGCACCCAACCGTAGACAGGTTGCAATATGGAACGTGACCGGATCCATTATGGTACCGGTGTTATGTGAAGGAAGTGTCTGCAACTAATGTCCTGACTCCCATATACCAGGCATTTTGAGCTTCGTCGCGTCGTGATATGAAATTTTGAAAGTTATGCCAGAAGAAGGAGCCAAAAGAGACGGATATGTCATTGTTGACCGCTTGAGCTTGACTTTGAAAGCAGTTGCTGATTGGGGGGATTCCAATCTAGTCAAGTTCAATGCTGCGAAAACCCAGGCGTGTCTGTTCTCTGCTAAGAGGAGTCAAATACACCTGACTCCAACTTTCCGAGATGTATCAATTCCAATATCAGACCAACTCGATCTCTTAGGGTCTACGTTAGCCAGCAAACTGAATATTGGCTCGTTCATAGAATCCAAAGCCAAGACAGCTGCGAAGAAGCTAGGCATATTATCGAAGGTGAGGCAGTACTTCACACCGGGATAGCTTCTTTATCTGTACCAAGCGCAAGTCCGGTCGTGTATGGAGTACTGTTCTCATCTTTGGGATGGCTCTGCCAAATACCAGCTTGAGGCCTTGGAAACTATTGAGAGACGAGCCAAAAGGCTCATAGGTTACACGTTGTTCGAGTCTAAGCTCCTGACTCTTGAGCATCGCCGCAAAGTTGCCTGTTTGTCGGTTTTTTACAGGATACATTTCGGAGAGTGTGCAACGGAACTCCACAACTTGGTTCCCCCATCCCCGTTCTACCATCGGACTACCAGACGTACGGAAACGAGACATCCATTCATGGTTGACTTACCTACAGCCCGCACAAAGCGCGTTGCATCTACTTTTATAATGCGAACAGCCAAAGAGTGGAATTCCTTACCGGCGTCCGTTTTTCCGAATGCCTATAATTTGGGTGTTTTCAAGAGACGAGTGAATAGGTATCTTCTAGGTAAACGTGCTACACCGTAGACCGCATCATCACTTAACATCAGGTGAGATTGCGGTCAAAAGTTTTACCTATAGGTTGTAAAAAAAAAAACAACCAAAGAATGCTATAGACGGACGACAGAATGATGGTACACTGCTAGGTACACTAGAAATATTGCGAAAACGTAAGCCTCCCAATTTGAAATGCAGGGAGGCGTGCGACCGTGCCTTGTCATCTAAATAAATATTCAATTGGAAATTAATTCATGTACCGTTCTAATTAAATAAAGATTAATATGCGTAAATAAACTCCTAATTTAGTAGTTTTTTAAAGTAGCATGTGGTAGCTAGCTGGCAACTTGTGACATGTGACGTAACGTAGGTACAACAAGAATCCAAAAGTTTTTGGACGAATCTCTTTCTGAAAACCGACCAGTGATGCCAGATGCACTGTAATTACAGTAGATCTACTGTATTTTTATGCCATCTACTGTCTACTGTATTACTTAAATTACAGTGTATGGAGAGCACTGTATTTTTTACTCACCTAAAATCAATGTATTGCTAAATACTTTACGCTATGAATCCTAAAAAACACCCCTTACAAATACACTCCCAGCTTTTTTTGTAGCGAATTCTACGAATTTTTTCTATGGTATTGCTACCGGAAGCGGAATCAAATCACACACACAGGACAGGGAGTTCCCCGCTCGTTTACTGGTATTAACCGACCAAATTAAAGTTGAGCACGTGATATTAATGGACCTAATGTCTCAAACGTGTCATTTAAATTGGTATGGTAACTTGTTGAGTCCTATTAGAAAAATATAGACGAGAAAAATTACTGCAAAAAGTTTGAAAATGAAACGAACGAAACTTCAAGCTGTAGTTAATAATGTATTAGGACTTACGTAAACAAGAGCTATGCGCAGATTTAAAAAACCAAAAGTTTTCAGTTATGTTATTTATGATATGATCTACGAAAGCACGAATATTGGGTCAGTAAAAACTATGAATGTTGTATTGTAGTGAGGCTTTCAACTCGGGAATTTATAAAACAGGGAGAGGAGTTGGATTAAACGAGAGTGATAGTGAATGATCGAATGTTTAGTTGGTAGATAAATAGAAAAAAATTTAAATTGTTCTACTGTAAAAAGCACTGTATTTATAATTAGACAAACACTGCATTTTTATTGTAAACACTGTATTTTCGAGCCTCTTACACTGTAATTTTGGTTTACCTATCTGGCAACACTGAAACCGACCCTTTATTTAATTATTATTATTCGCACTCCCCCTACCTACTACCTACGTGCCCTCAGCTCTCGCTATGTTTAAAATAGTGTTAGAACGGACAATTTATGGTAGGTACTTAATAATAATAGATAAGTTAAACTACACGCCTTTTTCTGCCGCCAAGTATCGCTGCTGTGTTTCGGCTTGAAGAGTTTTATAACAAGAAATCGTAGGTAATACTAAAAATAATAAAAGATAAAACCGCCACCATTTTCTTCAAAATAAACCAGTCTCAGACGCTCCAAGGAGGGCACATGCGAGCTTAATCATTAAGTCAGTCCATAGTCAATTCGGCCGTCATTTTGTTTTGAAGAAAATGATGGCGGGTTTCTTCAAAACATTCGAAACACTTTCGGCCAAATCAGGATAACACATAGCTACACTTTTATTTCAAATGTGCTAAAACCTCAAGTAATGTTGGTTAAAATAGCACCGAAATAACACTAAAAAAACAAAATGAAAAAGCTATGTTGCTTCCCAAAATGTCAGAAAACGAATCTACGAATTGACTTGACTAAAAACTTTTAATACCACTTGACACTGGCAAGGTTGCCTGCCAAAATGACGGACTAGAGTCGTAGATGAGCGAAGAAGAAATGTCGAAATCACGGTTGAATGTTTCAACTTTTTATGCTATAGCTTAGAAGAAGACATTAGAACCCCCGCCTTATTCATTTTCTGACATTTTTGGAAGCAACATAGCTTTTTCATTTTATTTGTTTTTCTAGTGTTATTTTGAGTTGTGTTGTGTAATTTCGGTGGTATTTTAACCAACATTACTTGAGGTCTTAGCACAAAGTGTAAACATTTAAAATGAAAGTGTAATATATGTGATATCCTGATTTGACCGAAAATGTTTCCAATGTTTTGAAGAAGACCGCCACCATTTTCTTTAAAACAAAATGACGGCCGACTTGACTATGGACTGACTTGACTAAAAAGTATTCAATACAAATCACTTGACACTGGCAAGATTGTCTGTCGAATGACGGACAGGAGCCATAAATTGAGAGAAGAAAGAAAGAACCCCCGCCTTAATTGATAAAAAAACTTTGAAAAAATTAACCTTTCCAGCGTTTTCATTATCAATACGGAATATTAGCCGTCAAGCTCTATAAGCCTACGAACCTACCTACATAAAATGAATAATCTCACTACCATCACATAAAAAAAAACTTGTTGGCTACCTACATAAATGGTTTTTTAACCTAACCTACATAGCTTCTTTACCTACCTACCTTACCTTAAGTAGGTAGGTAAATCATTATAAACAATTTTCAAACATGGACGACAGCAGCGACATATTTCTGTTTGGCTCTAAAGATTTTCTCAAAGAAGTAAAACGAGATGCCATAACGACTTTGCCGCTGGAACTCTCTTGGAAAATACTTTCGTAAGCTACCCAAGTATCTTTTTGTTAAATTTCTCCCCATGTAAATACCAACCTACCTACCTACTTATTTCCATCGCATTTCCAAATTATGTAGTACCCACTAAATGGGTAAGTAGGTATCTTTTTACTTAACGGGTCTAACTAATGCCGAAAGTAGGTATGTGGGTAGGTGCCTCCTACCTATTTAATTAGGTACCTAAGTAGGTATAGAGGATTAAAATAAGTAGTGGTATTTACCTATAGTAGGTACATAGTATAGCGCGGATAAGAGTTCTTCTGCTGAGTATAGGTATCTACGTTTTTATTAACCCAAAATTTTCTAAATTGCATTTATTTTTTTATTCTTGTATAGGAGTAGAGGAAGGCCAAAGAAAAGGTGGATGGACTGTGTGAAAGATGTCATGAGTAAGAAACTAAGAAAGGAGTGACTGCTGAGTGAGATGACGGCTGATAGAGGAGAGTGGAGGGAAAAAACCTATGCCGACTCCACATGAAGTGGATTAAGGGCAGGAAAATGATGATACCTGTTTCTGTTGTGCTCAATGTGTTTTTATTTATTTGTTTCTATTTGTGGAGGCTTTTAATTAGCGTTTTGTTGTCTAAATTATTAAGTAGGTATGCTTGTACCCTCTTGGCTGTGGTTGTGGGCCTTCGCGTATTTGAAACGCAGCACCATAATGCGAAGCTTCGTGAGTCGAAAAAAAAACTCTATATAAACTCGAATGCTTCATTTATAAATTTCACTTCCTTTTAGCTAAAGATATTGATTGATTTTTATCACTCACGTTGGCATTTTCATCGGCATAACACTCATCTGGGTATGGGCGTAATGCTAATGATGGTTGAATATACTTATCACAAAAAGGAAATTGAAAACTCACGGCGGATTCTGCGATCACTTGGATGAGTGTTGTCAGAATAGCACTACTGAAAGTAAACAAATTACAAAATTGTCATTCGTTTACTGTAGTACATACCCTTAGCTACCTATTGGTTAATATAAAATTACTACTACCACAAACATACTTATGATGTAAACTTTATAAACAACTATAATAAATTAGAACAAATAATAGTAGATTAGTAGCCAAGGGCTGTAAGGCATCAATTGCAGCCCGAGATATTTATTAGTAAGTTTCCTATAGTTCGAGGGTGCAATTGGTGCTTACATCCGAGCTAACTATTCTGCTTTACATCTCGATTGTGAGGTAAGAAGAAAAAAACCGGCATTACAAGAATAAACAATATTTAAAGTAAAACTTTTCCCGCCTTTTTTCATTATAAAGAATCAAGTAAAGAACTTTTTATTTATTTTTTTCAAGATCGAAATTGAGCTTCGCCGTTCGATATTTAAAAATTGATGACTATTATACTCACACAAAGACAAGGCTGAATAGCAAAGCGACCTCTTTGGTCATTGGGCTGAATGCATGATGTCTATTATTGTCAGTATGATGGTTAGATCTACGCGAACTTTTTGAAAGAAAGAAGTGGTTTTTTTTTTAATTACTTACCGCCCTAGGGCTTTTCTAGCCACATTATTACACTAGAGCGCTAATTAGTCACCTACAAGCCCCATTTGGAGGTAATAAGAACCTACTTACCGAACATGATAGATGTAAACAATTATTATTACTTATTACTATTGTCATCTCTTACCTATGGATAGATAGGTAGGTACTAGATAATGAAACGTGAAGAGAAATAATAATCAGAGATTAAACGCTAAGAGTATGGGGGTACTTAGTGTTTTCTGGGTTCACTGTGTATACAGTAGGTACCATTTTTTCTAATGAATTAAATAAAAAGAAAAAAATATCTGATGCTAATTAATTTTTAGGTTTAATATTTTTAGATTGAAGTAAATAAAACACCCTCCATCGAGAATAACTCTTTAAGAGACATGAACCTAAAAGAAAGTACATTACCTACCTACCTACTTACATTACTTTGCATAAGGCTACCTTGTTTCTAAGCATCGGTAGGTAGGTAGGTCAAAAGGTGCTAAGATACCTAATTAGCTGGCACATTTGGTTAACAAAACATTATTTTTTTTGTAATAAAATTATTAATTTAAATTTTCCAGTTATTTAGATGACGCATCCCTACGCGTTGCATACAACCTGCAAAATACTTGGGCCCGAATAATTATCTCAAACATGAAACTCAGAATGCGACTGAACCGATTCCACCTGGCTTTGAAGTTGGGGCCGAACTTGGCTAAATTCCATAGACAAAACAAGAGACGTCAAACGAAGACGAGAAAAGGACGTAACTTTTTACCTAGAGGAGAGACCCGTAAGAGCCTTTAAGGCCACCACATTTTTTAAATAGCTTCAAACTTAGTAGGTAGTAAAAATAAATGGGGGTGCCAACAACTTTCGTGACATAGGTACCAAAAATGAAAAAAAAGACAAGGTACTGTACAGAAATTCATGTTGAATGTTTTTGCTTGCTAAACACTTGCGTAAACTACCCCCCCCCCCTTACGGTCCATACTAACTACTTACCTAACTTAAAATAAATAAGTAATAAGAAAAATATCCACCCAAGAATACGAGACGAGTGAGTTTTTATTTTGATCTTATTAATTAGTTGTTTTGTAGCCTATAGTTTTTTTAAACACACCTATCTGGGTTTTTTTTCAGTTTACACAATGAAGAAATCAGTTATAAGAACAAAGAGAGGTGGAGATGACATCGTTGTTCATACGAAGCGATTTAAACTATTCTAAACTTATACATATACATAGACAGCTGACTAGGAAGGTACTCATAATGACTTAGCTTACCTTCCCACTACTAAGATAATCTAGGTACCTCACAGTTCCCACTATTTCTCGCTAGCACATCTCAAAAGTTTGACTAAGTGAAATCACAGATTGTTGATAAAAAAACCACAAACAAAGATTCCTTTTTTCTTAACGAAGGTTCAGCAAAAGTCAAGTTTTACTCGTTTTCGCACTGGATTTATTTGATATTGTTCATCCAAGTTCATTTCGCTAGCCCGATCAGTTATTATCATCAACCCAAAACCCAACTCGTGCAAGCCCAGGTCATCAAGTTTATCTATTTTCTGATAAATAAAAAGTGTAAAACAATTTTAGCTGAGTAGCTGTTAAATCATAACTAACTTTACGTCTCAGTTCTGTTGTAACTTGATAAGATGAAGGCCGTTTTCTTCACCTTCCTGATTGCCACCATTGTGGTGGTTCAATGCAACCACCTGTTCCTTGGTACTAATGTCAACCGGCCTATGGTTCACCACCAGAACTTGCAGAAGGGTGCGAAAGTTTTCATGAAGACGATTGACAACGTGTATTACATTGTACCAGCTTCCCCGATGGGACCACGCGCGATCCAGGTGAGTTGGAGTAAGATATCATTGAAAAAAAAACAAGGTAGTCAGGAAAACTTAAGAATTGTTTTTTTAGAAATTGAAAGACAGATTTCATTCGAACTTTTTGTTCGTGATTACAATAAGTAGGTAGGTATTATATGGCAAGGTATTGCGAATATGTAATACAAACATTTAACATCGAATTTATTGCCTTAAATGTTTTACTGTATTTTTTCAAGCTTCCGGTTTCCCCAAAGGGTTTAAAAGTAGAATTTCTTTATATTTATATTTTCAACATTCCAAATTTTAAAATAATAATAGCTTTCACTCCTCTTGCTCAAAATTACCGTCATTGTAACGTACCAGAGTGAAGATAAAATAGTATTTCTTCCTTTAGGGGAAAAAGTATTTTTTTTTTTATCTTTGTTTTTGGAGTGCAAAAAGGCACTCACTTTCATAAACACTTTCATAAGTAGAATAATTCCGAATCCCGATCTCTTTGGCAGAATGCGTGCATTGCGTTCCGGCTACTTAAGAAATAAAAAATGTTATTAGCGCGAAATCTTTAGAATTTTTTCTCTACTTACAAAAATAATTGGTGACCGTAATTTTATTTTCTCGCAATCGTAGTGAAAAGTACAGTAGTAACACGGCGCTAAAAACCCATTATAACTCTGTTTCTATTTACTCCCTCGCTAAGCCTCGGTAGTAAAACTACCTCGCATATAATGGGTCATTTTAGCCCCTTGTATATCAATATACTATTTACAAACAGGAACTAAAACAGTACTTTAAGCTCTAGGGTCGAAAAGTAATTTGAATTTGGAATGTGGATATTGTTAGTAAAGTTACAATCACCAATGAGATCAATCACAAACATTGTTTATACGAAAAAGTAACAGGCGAGAAATGATAAGGTGAGCCGCGTGAGTGCAAATAAAAAAAGGATGTAAAAAAATTAAATACTTACGTAATTTTTTATTAAAATTCGGATTTAAATATTTTTATTCGTTTTATAAAAAAAAAATAACCGTTCTATTTTTATTCATAACTTACGTTTACTTATTTTATCATAGAAGATGATTCTTCTTGGGTGTTTACTAGTCTCATGCGAAGGAGTGGTAAAAGGATTTTAAGTCCTCCTCAAAGAGGCTGATTTCGCGCACTTGACACGTGTTTATGAACTTTTTAGGTTCTGTGACATGCCAGTTTTCTCACGATGCATTTTGCACGTTTTTTCTATAGTAAAAATCAATAGGTGTGCCACCGGATTCGGAATTTAAATTCATCAATATGACCGATCTCTAAATTTTTTCAGGGTATCCTGGCCGTTGACATGAAACACTCAACAGCCTCAGCGAACATCACTCAAGGAGGCCTCGGCTTCAACTACGTGAACATCCGCATGAAGAGTGAGAGAGGACGGGGCCTTCATTATGATATTTATATTTACGTATAAAACTTATAGATGATCCATAACTTCCATCCAAATCCATAAGTGTTCATTAGGTATCCATTGGATACTAATACGTGAACCTACCTAATAAACACGATATTATTATTATTATTTGTGTTTTACTAATAAATAAATTTACCACTCTTACCACAACTGATGTTACTATAGACGACGTCATCACCCCCTACACACGCTTGCCTTGCCATATAGGAACATACATAATCGACATGACAGTATACCATTAATAGGTAATCAGAATAATCAATGGTAATCAAAATTAGTAGGTACAAGTCAGGGTTTATGTAGTACATTGTACTTAATAAAAAATAAAAAATAAAAGTCATAATATTACAAACTAGTAAAATTGGAGTACATCCTACTAATATTATAAACGCGAAAGTTTGTAAGAATGGATGGATGTTTGTTATTGTATTTCTAGCTGGATTTGTATATTGCTGTGAGCTATTTCATGAAATCGAAATACCTACGCCTTGTGTGGTGTTGGTTGATCCGAAATTTTCGAACTTTTGAAAACGTCACAGAATGTAGTTTATTAACCCTGTTCGACTTTTGTTTTGTTTGATTATATATTTGATTAGGAATAAACGACTTAGACTTTGACTTAAATAATTACCTACCTACTGGTCAAGTAGCAATTTATTTACTTTCAAGTTTTTTTATTTTTTGTGAAGTAATTTGAAATTCTACTGGTCTCGTCGCGTCAATAGACATACCTACCTACCGGTACCTACAGTTTATTAGTAGGTGCCAAGCACTCCATTTCAAGTTATATCATAAGATTCAACGTTCTACTCACAAGCCGGAGGTAGGTTCTTGAGACGAAGTATGTAGGTCATATCCGGTTCTCGTCTGTCAGGCCGGAAGTGTCAATTTTGACGTCGCTACACAAAAATCAGCTTTCGTTCGAACCCTTTAGAAATTAAAACGAAGTGTAGCGTATTTGCGCATTGCTTTACATTTTCACAAGGCGTCAAATATATAAAAACTAATTGAGTAAGTACTTATTTACCTATCTACCGTAAGGTAGGCAGTTAGGCACCTAACGTACGAGTAATACCAATGTGGTAATACCTAGGTACCTACTCGTACATACCTATTCATATAGGTACTTACCTAATAAGTGTAAACTGTAAAAATTTCTACGGACTTGCATAGAAATTTATGGTTTTTATTAAAACTGGAAAAAACTAACAGCTTCACGACTTTGATCTCCAGGCACGGTAGATATCCCCTCAGATCTAAATCAAAATCAAAATCAAAACGGTCTTTATTCAGTACAATCACAAGGATCACTTTGAAACGTCTTATATACTAGGTGAATCTATCGCCAGTCCATTTCTTAGTAGGTATCAAGTACTAACTCCAGATCCTTTGAAGACGTCTAAGGAGGGTTGTCAGAGGTACTTACGTCCAAACATTACACTTGGCTTAGACACATTTTGCAGTAGTTGGTATTCCACACGTGACAGGTTGCAAGCTTATCGCCGCTGTTAGAATGCTAAATGTTTTCCTAACGATGTTTTCCTTCACCGTTTCAGAGCACTGGCATTGCGCACATAATTTTTTCGATAGGAAAAACCCATTGGTTCACGACCGGATTCGAACCTATACGACCTTACGATCGGAGGGCAGGGTCACTCCCACTAGACCACCGGTATTCTCATTTTAAATAAAGTAGGTAGTAGTACCTAGTACCTACCTACCTATGGTATGTTTAAAAAAAAATATATGGTAAAATGGTTACAAGGAAACGTTATTCTCTGCTACTTGACTTGACACAATCATAATGTAGGTCTTACTTAATTTCTTGTACTTATTTTGACCTCAGGTGACCTAGGTTGGTACACAGTAGGTAGGTACACATACAGATTCTGATAAAGCTAAACAATGCCAAAGTTAAATGACGCTTACTACAAGGACATAAAAGCGAGCAGTGTCTGATGCGTATCTGTCTGCTTAGTTACCTACCTACCTTTTTTGTTTCATACAACTAGCTGATGGAACAAGCAGAAGGCCCACCTGATAACCATCACGTTTATCAAAGCATTGCCTCGTTAGTCACGCACGAGAGGAACGTGCCTTACGATAGGTACACTGCCCTGCGTCCGTCAACTTGAGGCATACCTTCGATCAACAATTGTTGATCGAAGAGGCATACAGATGTTAAGCCTCATGTGCCTGTAACTACACCGGCAACCGCATTCTTCAAACCGAAACACAGCAACACTGCTTGGCGCAGAAAAAGGCGTGGTGGTAGTAGGTACTTCCCCGGACGAGCCCTTCTAAAAAGAGCTCTACCTACTACGTAACTAGGTAGGTACTTATTTAGTTAGAGCTAGGAGCTAATTACTTGTAGCTCAAACGAACGTATTTCTCCAGTTCGCTAGCTACATTGTTCGACAATAGCCGCAAGTCAGGAGCAGGTATCGGGAACTTGTATAAATTAAGTTGGTAAGTAACTTAAATTGACTTTGCTATCAGAAAGTTGGTGCAAAATGGTGAATATTTTACAAATTACCTATCTTTATAAGCGTTTGAAGAATAAACTAAATAGCCTAAATACCTACCTAGTTATACTTTTAGTTACTGGAAAGGTAAACTCACCTAGCCTGAAGGTTTTGTGCCTGAAGCCTAGTAGCTACTTTTTATTATTCTATGTCGCAAGAAAAGCGCTATCTTCAAAACAAATGACGGCCGTATTTATTATGAACTGACTTAATTATTTATTTCACTTGAGACTGGCAATATTTTTTGTCGAATTGACTGGTCGTGCAAATCTGGCAAACAAATAAGATTTGGCAAAAAGAAAAAGTTGTCGGAACAGGTGCCTTGTACAGGGAGAGGAACATTATCAGGATTTCTTTATTATTTGATTTTTTTTATTTCTAAATTCCCTCTAGAATTCTGGTAACCAAAAGAAATGGTTTTTTTACAGGAATCCTCCCGTACAAATGAGGATTCGTGTAAACACTTATTGCTAGGAAGTATAGTATAGATAGTGATGATTAAAAAAAAAACGATTTGTTTTTTTTAGTTTTATATGGTCGTGGGTTTGAAACCGGTCGTGCATCAATAAGTTTTTCTGTTCAAAAATGTATGTGCACAATGCCAGTACCTACTCTCAAACGGTGATGGAAAACATGGTGAGGAAACCGGCATGTCGTAGAACCTAAAAAATTCTATAGTTCACGTGCTCGAAAGGAGCCTTTAAAATCCTATCACCACACGTTTCGAAAGAAACGAGAAGAGAAAGAGAGTACTTACCTATTTGCCTTCATTATTTGATGGAAGGGTTTTTATAGAGGAATTCTCAATGCAACACCGTACCACACCGTACACAATGTATGGATATTATGTTATTATGGATGTTATGTGTGAGGATGTTGGCAGTGCTGAAAAAAAAAAATTTTTTTAGTTTTTTGTTAGTTTTTAATTATTTGATTAATTCTTGCGTGTTTTTAATTCAGTTGGTACCTAGCTAAGACTCATTGAATATATGGTATCTATTTCTTTCGAAAAATCCCCACTAGCAGTAAGCAAGTATTCTGGTATTCTCGACAGCCTTCACAGCTCAGTTGGTAGTAGCTTTGCCTTCTGCGCCGTAGGCCGTGGGTTCGATCCCTACCGATAACAAACATTTGAGTGGTGAACATAGATGTTTGTTCTCTGTCTGGGTGTTATATAATATTATAAGAATGTATTTATAAAAAAATAAAAAAGTATTTATGTATTATATCAGCTATCTGGTTCCCATATTACAAGCTCTGGCTTAGTTTGGGGCTAGATAGTGCTGTGTGGAAAGTCCAGTAATATTTATTTATTTATTTATTCTGTTTTTTTATTGTTAATAGCTAAGCGTTTGACTGCCATCTCACCTGATGGTAATTGAAGATGCAGTCCAAAATATTCCTAGGCTATATCGTTCCGGAAATACCGAATTCTAAAGTGAAGATCGATGAGATAAGCACTCTTCGCCTTTTGAAGTCGCGGGATAACCAACCCGCCTTCACAATGTCGTCGGTCCATTGGGGGCCGTGCTACGCTTCGTCTTCCGGTCCTTGGTCGGCGTTCGAGAAGCGTTATTCCGTTATTCCCCAGCGGTTGTTGGTCGATACAGTACAGTCAGCAAGTTGACTTTTCAGTAGGTCGATAGCACAAATACGAGAATACTAGTATTGATAGTATGGTACAGTCAGCATTAGAAGTTGATAACTTTTCAGAAAATAATTTAATAAATAATAGTGGCTAACTAAAAGGGTGCTCGCAGACCACCCGCCCGTTGGTTGAATGACATTATACCCCGTTAACACTCAGCTCATGTCCGTGGAAATGTGCAGAGACATGGGAAGGGACTTGGGCAATGCGAGAATGTAAACAGGCCACTTCCATGTCCACTCGCGTTGCCGCTCGCGTTGCCCGTGTTGTGAACACACATTGCCGGCGACGTTGCCGCAGACATATGGACGGCGACATTTCCGTCCATGCGAATGGCAGCGCGAATGTCTAAATCTAATCTAAATGTTAACGCAGTAGTGAGTGCTGGGAATGAGTGGATGAGAATCGCAAGGGACCTGAAAGAGTGGCGTACCTATTAAAGAGGAGACCTATACTCAGCAGTTGGTGCAAAAACACATAAATGATGATGATGAAATTAATAAACAATGACAGACATTGCACACAACGCCATCTAGCCCCAAACCAAGCAAAACTATATGAAGCTAGCCAGCTAGCTGCTATATTAGAAACAGATATCTGCTAGAATACTAAGATACTTTTTTTTAGTATGATAGATAAACATAAATATAATGAAATAAATATATAGTACTAATCCGCTAATCTAATCCTAAGTAAGTAAACCAAATGTAGACGTGTGTGCACCCTTCACTGCATCTGCAAACTCTGCATACTCTGCAAACTCCGTAACGTGAAAAAAGGTGTATACAAAAATACCACAAAAAATATAAAATACTTAACAAGACTTCGACACGTGGCCTCTCTACGAAGCATCTTCAGGAAGATTGACTAGCTGTGATGCTTTCCTGTGTGATGTGATAAAGCAATACTTACAAATACAAAAATTACAAATTCATTTATTTACCTAAATAGAAGCTTACGAGGGTTGCTGATGAACCCCGTACTAGTATAAGCCTGTATCGCGGGAGGCTACAGTACAAAAAACACGATTTACACAGACAATAGAGACTAAAAGGATCATACAAAAGAACGGTAGGAACCAAGCCGTAAGTTTGTTGCCTGTTCTTCTAGGCTTTGGTCGCGTGGAACTGGCACCTAGAGTCACCTAGCTTTAAGACGTTTCAAAGTGATCCTTGTGATTTTATTGAATAAATACCTTTTGACTTTGACTTTGACTTAAACATACTGGTCATTCATAAAACCCTTTTCAAACCTTGACCAATCATCGGTTACTAAATGTTTTTGCTGACCGTACCTTCTAGTACTTCCTTACTATAGTTTTGTTTTTTTAATACCCGGATAAAGTACGCTAAGCAACATTAGTTCCAGAGTAAAAAGTGCAGGCATATTACCTTTAATGGTCTTCGAGTTCCGCTAGAGGACAGGACAAGTGTGAGTCGTACCTACTTGTTTATGAGGGTTCTTTCAACAAGACATTTTAAGATTTTTTATTACGACGCGGCGCTAAGCAGCGTTGCTGTGTTTCGGTTTGAAGGGTGTGGTTGCGGGTGAAAATACAGGCACATGAGGCTTACATCTGCTTGCCTCAAGTTGATGGACGCAGTGCAAGGACACACTCATTTCGGGCGTGACTTGCGAGGCTTATGTTTTATTATAGATGATGGTTACCACTTAACATCAGGTGGCGATCTGCTTATGCCATCAGCAAGTTTTATAAAATATTTAAATTTTAGGTATACAAGGTGTTCCAATACTTGTACTCAAAACTTCAGGGGGCTAAAGCACCCATCAATATGAATAACTTTTTCTAAAGAACCAACACTGAAAGTAATGCGTTCACAGTATTGGTTCCTTAGAAAAAAGTTATTCATATTGGATGGGTGATGGTTTAGATGCGTGCAGTTTTAAGTACAAGTATTGGAACACCTTGTATAACTAAGCACCGACAGTGAGAAGACGATAAAAATGGGTAAAAATAACAACCTGTTACTCTGGAATAACCTCATAATGACCTAATGATAACCTGTACGTTTGAGGAGACCGTTTTAGCAGCCGCTATCTAATCTTAGAACACGTGTAGTGGTTTGGATCAAACTTCGTACCTGTACAAAAACGAGCTAAAAGTGGTGTTTTTATTATTTTAACCGAAAAAAAGTGGCCTTTTTTATATTTTTTTTGTAGTTAGAATCATACTGTATTGAGATCTCGCCGCGCTACGTCCGAATTACCTTTATGACGAAGATCGTTGGGGCAGAACATTCTAGAAGAGACCTATTCACTCTCGCCTTGAAGAGACCCAAATTGTATTGTTATTGTAATTGGGTCTGTTTTGAGATCACGTGGTACGCTGATTATGGTATGCAAGCAAAAACTATAGCTAAAACCTATACAAGGTGTTCCTTTAATTGTGTATAGAAACTTCAGGGGGCTAAAGTACCCATCAATATGAATAACTTTTAGTAAGGAACCAACACTGTGAACGCGAAAAAAAAAACAGCTGTTTCATATATTTTAGCCAGGTAGGTATTGAACTTTTGTATTTTTCCTTAGGAAAAGTTATTCATATTGATGGGTACTTTAGCCCCCTGAAGTTTATATACACAATTAAAGGAACACCTTGTATAGGTAGGTGATATTATCTTTTTTAACTATCTGTATTTTTTTTAAGCGCCTAAGGTCAAGTAAATAAAAATTAAATAAAATGAAAATAAATAAATGTTGGTTGACATTCAATGTGGTGTCTAGCCTAGTCGCGCTGGCAACACTAGCGACATGCTGGCCACACTGGCTTGGACGGCGTGGCCGGGCGGAGGGCATAACCTCGTATAATAATATATTTGTGTTTTAATGGATCTAAAGAATCCCACAAAGTGGCGACTGAGGAGAACGTGAGTAATTTAACTCATTTTACTGAAAAGGAAGGGATAGATGGCATTCCAAAGTAATTATTTTGCAGTTGAAGTTCAAGTTCCAATTCAATAAACAAGGTACGAAACCTACGTTGAACTAACATGTACAGTACGAGGGTGCCGTATATTAGATCAAAGTATTACTTACGTAATTGAGATACCTGTTAGAAAAAGATCTAGATAATTTATCGCTGCATAATAATTTTACCTGCGCCTACCCTAACCTACGAAAAGCTTCTGTGAAAGAAAAGATTTTTACTTTGATCACTATGAAGGTAGAAATGTTTTGAAAATTATTAGCATTAACAATGCTGCCGTAGCCAAAATCGGCCTGGACGACACATCACATCATCATCAACCATATCTATACGTCTTGACCCACGTCACCAGGTACTACAGTGTATGGAATACCAACTACTGTACCTGTACTGGGTTTGTGCCAAATGTTAAAAGTATTTGGACGTATCTGACCACTTAAGACATCCTCAAAAATCTTTAAGTTGATACTTGGTACTAAGGGATGTGTGAGGATATTTACCGTGCCTGGGAATCAAAGTCTTGAGGCTGTTGCTATTTTACTATTATTTTTATTAGCAATTAGGTGAATGGTTTTTATATCTTTTATACCTACCTATTGCAACTGAAATCTAGACTGAAAAATCAGCACCAGTTTTAAGGGCAATGCAACAAAGTAGCTATACTATTGTTGCGCTGAGCATGAGCCACAGCCTAAAATGAATAAACAATATCTAATATGAAAAATGTTATGTTACAGGCTACAAATACCGGTCATGTAAATAAAGGCCATGCAATAAGTGTCACCACATCAGAGACGACGGAAAGGCTATGTAATTAATCTCATCAGAAATGATGTAAAGGCCATGTAATTAATGTCATCAGAGATGATATAAAGGCTATGTATAATGTTATTAAAGATAACCAAAAAGCCATGCAAGAAATATTTCATCAGAGATGGAAAACAAAGCCATGCATTTAATAAATGGTCATCGGAAATGACAAAAATGGCAAAAGAAATGAAAAATCATCAAATGCAAATGCAAATGTGTGTGATCACATGTGACAATATAATAAAAATTAAAGGCCATGAATAATTCATATTTGTTAAATATGCATCGGAAACTGGATCACAAACATACTTAATAACACTTAGCTTTTGAGTGTTTTAGATGAAATGAAATTTATTTATTTAAAATCGTTAACAAACATTACAGTATTTTATTAAATTGGGTTTATGTTAAACATTTGCGATATTTCCTGTTCGAACAACATTTGTACCCAAACTAGAATAACCCTGTGTTATAGTATACCAATGCCAGGTGTGGCAGGCAAAACACAGGAAGATTATTGGGTATTATGTCGATTTCCGTTTCATTTGTAACATACAATATACTTACCATTATCATTATAATTAATCTACTGGGTGGGTATAATCTACCTCGTTGATTATTCGTAGTGGTTGCTTTACTGTCAAAAGTTTATGTGTGTTGTGAATTTCACAATTTATAATAATATTACCGCATCTTTAGAAAGAAATAAAAATATTTGTTCCGTAATAATATAGAATATCAAACTACCTCCCATTATTAAAATGTGAGTAGGTATTATGTAACAAGAAATTAAGAAGAAACTTAACCTACACAAACACGGCAATGCAACTGTTAACAGTTGATAACGCCACGAATATGCATAAATATGCACGAATACATAATATAATTAAATGCCTTGACAATTTATTCTAATTATGTTATTATAACTCTGCTAATATAATATATGTAAGACAGACCATCATCATTTACAGCAAACAAGGCGGTAAAACCCACTCGGGTACGAACACTCCAAAAATCGACCGACCTGCTTGGTAGCTATTATAAATACTTACTATATAGGTACTTATACTATCAATAGAATGGTAATCATAACTGCATATTTTGTTCAGAGATTTTTGAGCTACCTACCTACATTGTAGAACACTATATAAATTCAAAACAGCCATACGTAAATCAAACTGTTTAAAAAGTGGTTGATCTATTTAAAGAAACGTCGACAGCATTTACGAAAATAAAATAAAGGTTATTTATTTTCTAAAAAATAATAATTACAGGAATGATGGAAACAAAAGCAGAAATTGTGTTAGTAGGAGTTTGCATTCTGTAGCTACAGCAGCAAAAGAGACTTGTGCCTATGTTCAAACATGGTGTATGGATGGAACATCCACGTAAAAAGTAAAATTATTGTACCGATGCCTATATACTTAGGTAGAGACAGTCATACCTCACTATATTCTTGTATTTCCTGGATGATTGATAGAGAATGCTATTAGCATCAATTTTATGTGTGAAAGTAAGTATTAAATAACCTATCTGCTTATCACAAGCCAATAGAACATTCAACCTGCATACCTTGGTATTTATTACTAAGTGAACTAAATGAAGATTTATAATAGACATTAATATAATAATCAAGTAAACAAAAGGAAAAGAATTACATTGGTTTAACTAAACTTGACAAAGTACAGTTTAAAAACTGGTTTTGAATAGAAATAAAATAACAGTAATACATAACAATTAAAAATAAATGTTTGAGCAACATTTTGATAGAAATTGGTATTTTACCCTGTTTTATCTGATAATGGAGAAAAAGTACTTTTTATCTCTACTAAAACTTAACTTTGGCCTTGCACACAGTTCTTAATGTGTCACTAAGTAAGTTTTTCAATGTGTTGTAAGATTTTGATAATGTTGATAAAATCTACTGGTCACTCAGACTGGTAGTGAGCAACTGTAAAAAGAACGTACTGACTTATAAAAGTTACTAGACTCTTTGAAGGCATGAGACATCTAATGAACAAGCTGAATATATCAAAGTGTGTCTTCTTCTGGTAAGGATTCTACCAAAAGCTATATCAACTGTATTAATGAATTGGACCTATATTCACCTTGAGTGTGTTTTAGGTACTATCTAAAATACTTCATATTTGCCGGCTGCAGTAGGGGCGATGGAACCTGACCTTAGTATAATCTATTTGATACTGCCATGGATACCTAATGAAAGTTATACATAGCCTAGAGAACATTATCAATTGGATTGGTGGTAGATTTAGTCAGTTCTTATACCTACATACCCCTAGTCCCTAGCTGTTCTAAAGGTCCTGTATAAACTTGTAAATTTTGGTGTACCTGCCTATCTGGAAAATGGGGGGTATCTGAGTAACAGAATCAATCAGTGATTACATACTTCAATGGGTTCGGTAAATTGATAATTGGGTAATTAGAGACTGCTTCAAAGTATGATCGATTGTATCCGCACGGATCTTGGATCAGACCGGTGGATTGACCTCTTCTTGATGTTATGTACCTATTCCGGCAAGAACTAGATTATGCTAATCAACACAAAACAAACGCCAAGAGCTGAGTTGTTCTGCCCATGGAGGTAAATGTTCTGCCTGTTGAATTCTTCTTCTTCTCTCAATTTATGGCTCCTGTCCGTCATTCGACAGACAATCATGCCAGTGTCAAGTGATTTGTATTGAATACTTTTTAGTCAAGTCAGTCCATAGTCAAGTGGGCCATCATTTGTTTCGAAGAAAATGGTAGCGGTTTTCTTCAAAACATTAGAAACATTTTCGGTCAAATCAGGATATCATATACTTATACAGACACTTTCATTCCAAATGCTTAAACTTTGTGCTAAGACCTCAAGTAATGTTGGTTAAAATGCCACCGAAATTACACAACACAACTCAAAATAACACTAGAAAAACCTTAGACGCAGATGAGAAAAATAATTAAAATGAAAAAGCTATGTTGCTTCCCAAATTGTCAGAAAACGAATCGCCTGTTGAATTGAATTGAGCTATGAAGAAACTACTAGGAACCAAGTTAGGCTAAATTGTTCTTTCAGCTTACTAAAGAGGTTACATTCAAATTTGAAAACGACTGACAAAATCAATGTTATGATAATGATATTATTCTATTTCTATATAAAATCTGTTGTGCATCAGACAAGATTTATGAGTTATGAAGAATTATGCTTTTATTCTTATAGAAATATCCTTCTACTAATACGATGAATTTGAAATCTATTCGTTCAATTATTAAATATGTAAATGTACCTACAAAAATGTTCATGTTAATATTAACAATTAAAGCATCTTTCATGCTGATACAATGTAAGAACTTTTAGATTTAAACCAGCAAATAAAAGTAACAAGAGGTGAAATCGGCATGATTTCTATATGATGTCTCACCCAACTATTTTAACTAGTTTCCTTTTAGTATAGTTTATTGAATATGAATTGTAAAATTCAATCAAAGAGCACGAATGGATTGCCTTGACCACAGATAAACAAATATTAGTGCCTTGACTAACCTGTAAGTTCTACCAGTAGTTTAACTTTTTGAAATTTTAAAATTCCATATGTTAATCAATGTTCAATACTAAAGGCCGCAAATTAATAGAATGGCGAACGGAACGTTCAACATTTTGAATCGGTCAAATTTTATTATATTACCTGGTATTAGTTTAAGGTTAAGGATTTTAAAAAAAAAGGATAAGGGGAAGGAATATAGGTAGTGATAGTAAGAAGAAAGAGTTAATCAGTTATTATTTATAATACCTATAACTATTCCAAAATATTTGAAAATGTTAGTGTTGACTTAAAATGTTGTACCTATACTATAACTGTTATACAAACTAATTTTACTATTTATTTCATCGTGTTTAATCTTTGTTCAACCTATGCTACATTTCCAATAATTTATGTATGTACTACATAATACAATATGTATTGAATATGGGTAAGTAAATAAGGAAATCAATGGTGACAATACAATCTAAAATGTAAGTAATAAATAATAGCGTTTGCAAAGAGCTACAAATGCTCCATTGCATCATGTGTGTTTTATACATTTTTGTGTACCTGTATAAGTTGTGGTTTGCTTTGTTTATAAATGTGTTATATACAAAGTATAATAATATAAAGTATAAACTAATCCATAACTATTAAACTGTGCCTTATACTTTCATGATTACTGACTCTTTTACAAATATGCTTTACTGTAAGTGTTCTGAAATTTGTAAATTTTAATAAAGATGAGGATGTGGTGTCTAGCCTAGTCGCGCTGGCAACACTAGCGACATGCTGGCCACACTGGCTTGGACGGCGTGGCCGGGCGGAGGGCATAACCTCGTATAATAATATATTTGTGTTTTAATGGATCTAAAGAATCCCACATTCAACACAGCACTATCTAGCCCCAAACTAAGCCAAAGCTTAAAGTTATATATTATATATAATTACACATATAATTTTTTTGTAATTACATGCTTAAAATATATACCTAATAACACCCAGACAGAGAACAAACATCTATGGTCATCACACAAATGTTTGTCCTCGGTGGGGATCGAACCCACGTCCTACGGCGCAGAAACGCATAGCTACTACCAACTGAGCTGTGAAGGCTGTGAAACTGAGAAGAGGTCTGTCGCCTTTAGTAAGAATTTTCATTTTTCGTATTTGGGAGTGGTTTTTTTACTTGTAGCTGTACTACTTGTTTGTACCTAAGAATATAAGATTAGGATAATTCCGTTTCTTGATATAATATAGGGAACCCTTAAAAGTGCAGTCCGTAATGCAATAACAATTTCGTTTAGGTGAGTTTAAATAACAAAATAGCTTTAACTTCATAGCGGTGACTGTTAATGATGGCGTAATATAGCGGAGAAATCTAATGCCAGTACCTTCCGACCTCCTGAAGAAAAATAAGAAATTTCCTCATCAATTTGACCCCTAGGCACGGTAGACATCCCTTCAGGTCTTTTAGTACCAAGCTCAAGATGCTTTGCTTAGGGATTAGATAATAAGCGAAGTGAAAAATAATGTGGACGTATTTTGTGAGGAAATGCAATTGTTACAGTTTGAGGTAACCACTCAACAGCAGGTAGGATATACGATTTGTTTGTACTGCAACTTTTTCTCATAGACAAGATGACTCATAGTGACTCATAGGCTCATAGTCACTCGGCGAGCCCGCCTGAGGCTTTATCAAAGTCATTTGTAATAAACCAAACAATATAAATAAACTGTTAACTGTTATTGTAGTTGGCAACCCTATTCCACGACACAAGTTACCTTGTCACTATTTGCAATCAATTTTCGACTTTAAAACCGTAACCACACGAATCAAAATCGCGATAAACCGCTCGTCGACTGTTACGTAGCTAATATTTGTGATGTTGCCAACACCGTACCGAAAAGGAAATTAAGTTTAGGGTCTGCACGAATTTGGCACGTGTTTGATGCGATAAGATCTGTTGCTTGTGGTCTAATGACCTTTTGTGGTCTTCTTACATTCACTTTTTCAGTAAAATTCAGCTAGTATTTTTGCTTTAGATTCTGTCTGAGAAAATTGGTCGTGGGCCAATTTCTGACACCTAACTTAATTATTCCGCCAGCGCATAGCTTGAGTAAGAGGGCCAACGTTCGATATAATGTCGATTGTTTCCATTTGGGAAAGTAAGAGTTTATGGGGATACCTAATGAATAATGAATATAGTGTATACATATATAAGCTTAATCTGCCAGGCGTAATAATAACATGATGTTACCTAATTTAAAAAATCATATTTTTGTGCAAGAGAAGACTGTTCTTGATAATTTTAAGAACACGAACGGCTCGGCATTGAAACGCCAGTTGTTGAGTTGTTATTTCTCACAACATTCACTAAATTCGATTGGCACCATTCTGGAGCTTCAATATTGTATTATAATACCTATATTGTAACAAGGATCATACAAAAGAGCGGTAGGAACCAAGCCGTAAGTTTGTTGCCTGTTCTTCTAGGCTTTGGTCGCGTGGAACTGGCGCCTAGTCACCTAGCTTTAAGACGTTTCAAAGTGATCCTTGTGATTTTATTGAATAAATATTATCTTTTGACTTTGACTTTGCCATTAGTTTTTCGTTTTATTCGACTTTTTATCGATTGGGATACCTAATGATAGGTAAAATGTCAAGCTCTTTTAATCGTCTTTGTACCTACATAATCACTATGTAACATTTTGAATGTATTATGTATGAGGTTGCTGTGATTGTGTGTATGAATACCTATTCGTTTTCGGCTTTCTTGTAAACAACTTACCTAGCTTTTTCATAAATTAATTGTGTGTCTAGTCAGTTCACTGTTTCTAGCGTTATTTTTTCGGTGGTATTTTAACCGATATTTTTAAGGTCTTAGTAAAATGTGAGCAGTTGGAATTAAAGTATATCCTGGTTGGAACGAAAATATTTCTGGAAAGTTTTAAGAAACCACCGCCATTTTCCTCAAATGACAGCCCGAATATACGTAATGTGGCTGACTTGATTAAAAATTTTCAATTATCTTCTTGACACTGGCAATATTATTTGTCGAAACGACGGACAGAAGCCCTAAATGAACGGAGAGGAAACAAATTTTTTGCCGCCTTTGGGTATTATTGACTGATTACACTAAACATTATGACTGGCAAGACTGTCTGTCGAAGATGAAGGACAGGACCAATTAAGTGAGCGAAGCGTAAACGCAAATAAAATATGGAAAAATTCCTGGACTACAATAAATAAGACTTGGCAAAAGGACTGGAGTCCAGCGCCAGAAGAAGATGTAAAAAATAACTTAATTAACTACCAGACCCATGGAGGTACTATCATATTCGTCTAATAAGGCCGGACCCAATAAATGCGAAGACTAACCTATTAACCTAATAATTATTCCTACCGCTAAAAATTTACGCCAAAAATTCTGAAAGTTAGGTACAATGACATTTAAGTTTTTGTATCACAGTCGTCTATTTTTCTTGAAGGATTGCTGCGCTGTTTTTGTTTGCATCTACAGGAAAGAAGAAAGAAATTCGTGCTAAGTTTGGCCCAAGCGCCGGCTAAAGAATAATTTACAAACTTCAGTTCACCACACCAATACCTTTCTAGGTTCATTCCGGGAGCAACCGCTTCGGGTTATGAACTGTCTACTTAGGTGGTGTAATAACATTATCCCCAGACTACCTCCAAATTGTATTCCTTACCTTAAATTATTCTCTCGCCCTGGGGTGGCACTTGAAATCAACTGGCATTGGAAAATGAGCTTTGGCACGTTCAAATAAGACTCATATCTTTAGAACTTGAAGTTACTGGTTGGTTCAGCTATTCATTATTGGTCACAGAGATCTTTCGGGGACATTATTAATAAGTAAGGTCCTCAATTATGCATAATGAGGGGTTTGCAACCTGCCACTTTTAGAATTATAGCTGTGATGAATGTGGGCTTCTCCTTCTTCTTCATCCCCACAGATTTCTACTATACAAGGTGTTAAAATACTAGCACCGAAAAATTCAGGGGGCTAAAGTACCCATCAGTATGAATAACTTTTTCTAAGGAACCAACACTGTGAACGCGAAAAAAAACAGCTGTTTCATGCAAAAGTTCAATACCTACCTGGCTAAAATATACGAAACAGCTGTATTTGTTTTCTCGTTCACAATGTTGGTTCCTTAGAAAAAGTTATTCATAATGATGGGTACTTTAACCCCCTGAAGTTTTCGGTACTAGTATCTTAACACCTTGTATAGTAGAAATCTGAGGGGATTTATACTACTTATAAAACGTATTGGCAAGATGAAAGAAGATGTTTATTTGCCTAACTATGCTAAGTGAATCTGGCAACCGTCAAACAAATTCTCGCTCGTATTTAATATGCTTGCGAGAAGTTTTTTGACGGTTGTCTGCGACTTAAAAAGTTAACAAAAAATAGAAAACGCTGCACTTTCAATTTCTGTACCCTTTCGGGGCCTATTGGCACCTAGATACTTTTTTTAACATAGATATGTTTTAATGTGTATAACGAGTACTGGTGGTCTAGTGGTAGCGGCCCCACCTTCCGATCCTAAGGTCGTGGGTTCGAAACCGGTCGTGCACCAATGAGTTTTTCTGCTTTAAAATTTATGTGCACAATGCCAGTCCTCTCAAACGGTGAAGGAAAACATCGTGAGGAAACCGGCATGTCGTAGAACCTAAAACGTTCTTAACATGGTCAAGTGCTCGAAAGGAGCCTCTTGAGGGGCACTTAAAATCCTTTCACCACACTGTTTCGAAAAAAACTAGTGACACGACACGAGATAGAATATGTACAACATATCTATGTTTTTTCTACAGGTTATAATACCTACCTACTAGGTAGTTAGGTGGGTACTATAACTTTCTTCTGTGTCAGGCAACAATTCCGTTTTCCCGCCAACAACTAACGAACTGTCACATTTTTGCGCCAAAATGAGCCAAGCCTTAATTAGGTTCACCTATACCTGTACTAAGTTTTACTTATCGATAATAGTGCTCGGAAGTTTTTGGGTAAATCTTAGAGAAATGAAATGAAATATTAAAAGTTTTTTTGTTTTGTAGTAAATTTATTTAGGTGAAGATAAGTGTTATTAAAAAGTATTTAGGTTACTTAATAGAATTTTGATATAAATAACGCTACATAATCTTTTTTAATATTATTGACAAAGTCAAAAGGTATTAATTCAGTTGTGAATCACAAAGATCACTTTGAAACGTCTTAAGGCTAGGTGGATCTAGGTGCCAGTTCCCCGAGACCAAAGCCTAGAAGAACAGGCAACTCTACGGCTTGGTTCCTACCGTTCTTTTGTATGATATTCGGCGGTAGTCAGAAACAAGTACAAAAATAATGTTTGGACTTGCCTCTGACTACCATCTACTCAAAGTTTTAGAGCGTTTGGGTCGTATCACGAGAATTGGCGTAGCTAGGTGGACAAGGGCCCCGGTGCAAAGAGAAAGAATCGGGCCTTCATCCCCCTTTCCACATAGCTTGAACTTATAAATCAAATAAGCCTTTAAATAAATCATTAAAAAAAAATTGAGCAGGTTCAAGGTTTTCTAGCTTCGGGAGCTGGCTGACCCTCTCTTTTCAAAGCTTAGGTTAGAGGGCCTCCTGAGCTCCGGGCCCTGGTGCACTACGCCACTGATCACGAGATCTCAGTTCGGGGCGAACCACTAGTATTCAAATGTTGAGATGTGCGAGCGAGAAGTACATACTTTAACGGGTATCGGCCCCTTATTTTTTTTTTAACTGTTCCCTGTTACCGTGGTAGGGGAAACAATCATTTTCATAATAAATAACTTTGACTCCGGTATACCTAGAGGCAGACGTTAATTAGACAACAAATATCCTCATTCGGATGCAGAATATTAATTTCATGCAATGGAAATTATGATAGACCTAGCGAACCGAGAATCTAGCAAACACTTCATTCATAACTCATGAATGATTAAATTGGGTATTATTTATTACTAGCGACCCGCCCCGGCTTTGCACGGTTATTGTGGGTTATCCCTAAGAGATAGACATATACTATCACGGATTTTTTTGTAGACGTTTTTAAGGTGTATAATACTGTAGTACATTATTTTGATCTATCTCGTAGGGTTCAGCCAGTTTGCAATGTAAGCGCAAAAAATGTGTTTAATTACGACATCACATTAGAAACCTCTAAAATTATCAGTGTTTCTACTGTATTATGCTTGTATTATGCATATAAACCTTCCTCTTGAATCACTCTTTCTATAAAAAAAAACCGCATCAAAATCCGTTGCGTAGTTTTAAAGATTTAAGCATACATAGAGACAGAGAAAGCAACTTTTTTTTATACTATAAATAATCTACACTAATATTATAAAGAGAAAAGATTTGTATTTTTGTTGTTTTGTTGTTTTGTATGTAACGAATAGGCTCAAAAACTACTGGTCCGATTTCAAAAATTCTTTCACCATTAGAATGCTACATTATCCCTGAGTAACATAGGCTATATTATATTTTCAAAAAAATCAGGGATCCTTACTAAAACTCCAATAATGTAACCCAAGGTGGAAAAAGAAAACCTTACATCGCGTGCGCTGCGAAAACTATTGATGATAGAACAAAATAATGTACTACGACTTTGCAGAACACATCATTATCTACAAAAAATGTCGCGACAGCATATGTCTAACTATTATAGTTATGTCACAATAAGTGTTCTTTTATTATAAAAATTAATTGAAATGCCGCCGCTAGAAAAGGGTGTTTATTTGTACCTTGGTATTAATCCTTATCAAAATAAATCATTTCATAATTAAGACGGTTTCAATACCTATAGATTACTTCTTAAATTTTTCAAATCGGACATTCCATTCAAAAGATATGACGAAATTAAAAATGTTAACGGGTCCACGGGTCACGCTCGGGGTGCGATTTCACTCACTCAAGGAGAAGGACGTGCAAATGTATGAAATTAGTAGACGCGAGGCTCGAACCCACGGTCTAAGTTTATCCTAAAATGTTCAAAAAATTTATGACCACCCATGCGAAGCTGGGACAGGCCGCTAGTAAATAAATAAAAATAAATATTGGTGGACATTCCACACAGCACTATCTCGCCCCAAACTAAGCCAAAGCTGACATGGGAACCAGATAGCTGATATACTACTTATATACTTTTTTTTTGTAAATACATACTTATAATATTATATAACACCCAGACAGATAACAAAGATCTATGTTCATCACACAAATGTTTGTTCTCGGTGGGGATCGAACCCACGGCCTACGGCGCAGAAGGCAGAGCTACTACCAACTGAGCTGTGAAGGCTGTCAACTATGTAGTGATGATGCACCTTAAAAACGAATAAAGGAAAAGATCACACTTTAATAGATTTATAAGATAGAGATATAAATAACAATGTTAAATGGGCGGTCTTAAAAGCAATCTCTAAAGAGTAGTAGAGCTCTTTGTGAAGGGCTCGTCCGGGGAAGTACTACCACCACGCCTTTTTCTGCCGCCAAGCAGCGTTGCTGTGTTTCGGTTAGAAGAGTGTGGTTGCCGGTGTAATCACAGGCACATGAGGCTTAACATCTGTATGCCTCAAGTTGATGGACGTAGGGCAGTGCATCGCAGGGCACGTTCCTATCGTGCGTGACTTACGAGGTAATGCTTTGTTTTAGGTGATGGTTACCACTTCACATCAGGTGGGCCATCTGGTTGTTACTGCTGGTCGTATAAAAAAAATCTCTGCCCGATAATGAATATCCTACTTGATATACCTACCTGATTTTTTATAATATCTACTCTATCTAGAGAGCATGGTGGTCTAGTGGTAGTGACCCCGCCATCCGCTGCTAAGATCGCAGGTTCGAATCCAGTCTTTTACCTTTGCATTTTTCCGACAATTTATAATTTTTTGGTCTGTTAAGAGCATGGTTTTCCGTTTATGTTTTCAGGGTAGTTTTTTTACACTGTGTCTGATAACCATTTGAAGAGCCCTTATAACGGTCATTTGAAAGGTTAAAAGGTTATAGTTATTAAGGCGACGACAAGAGCTAATGTGACTCTCGCACGTTTCGACATGTTGAAAGATATAAAAACACTAAACTCATATTAAAAAAATTGCAATCAACCATTTTGTGTGCAATGCACACAGTTTAGTAGAAATTTCATTTTGATCGATACAAATTTTCCTACTTAAAAGTTTGCTTTACTAGTTTTCGTACATAAGCTAATTTTTGAGTTGGAAAACATGTATCGATCAAAATGAAATTTTTACTAAGCTGTGTGCAATGTAATTGCACACAAAATAGTTGATTGCGATTTTTCGAAAATGAGTTTAGTGATTTTATATCTTTCAACATATCGAAACTTGCGAGCGAGAGTCACATTAGCTCTTGTATTCGCCTTAAGCACCGAATAACGCAAATAGCACGCATCGCGTCCGAATAAAATGTCAGTGAGAATTAAGGGTAGTTATTGACAAAAGGGACCGTCGCCCATCGATGACAACAAGATTGATTGCGTCAGCACCTAACCCTTTCATTTCCTGTCAGTGGCATGATCGGCTGCGTAAACACAAACCACACTGTCGATAGAGCTTGTTTTATCAAACAATTCCGATGTCACAAATTTTAATCGAGGAAGTTTAATCTGATCCATAAAAAATCTAGAAATACAAGTAAAATCGTTGCGAAATATTTTTTTTCAACTTAGTAAAGTTTTTGGAAAAAAAAAATTGAATAGGCTTGTCAATTAATTTTAAGTTTGAATTTATACGAACGATGTATTCGTATAAATTGCTTAATTTATACAAGTAAATCGTTCGTAGTTAGAGACAATAGGAAAGCATAATAATAATCATAATCATAAAAAAAAACATATGGTAATTTTTTTGTTGTTTCTGTAAAATAGGTTTCTCCAGACTTTCGAAGCACACATAATTATTGACTTGTATACTGCGTGTTTAGTCAAACATTTGTATAAGTATTCTTTTCTTTTCTATTTGATTTCCAAAACATACACAGCATCGAAATTTTCAGAAACATTTCAAACATATTTATTCAATAACAGTCTGCCTGTTTATTAGACAAACATTTATTTAAATTCTATTTTATTTTCTGTTTCTGTATCACAATTTTCAGAAACATTTTGGGACCAGCTTTTATAGTACCGCCGCTCACCACACGTCATCAATCACAGCGTCTAAGCTAGGCGTGGGGTAAATCTCTCTTTTTACCCCATCCGTGATCCGACATCAGCATAACAGGGGCAAAGAGGCCGCATTACAAACGTGCTTGGAAGGTACCATGATTTTGTTGACAGTGGAGCCAACTGTGGTTGGATGAACGGTACATCTATTCTGATTTTCGACAACTACGGCCTTACTACAAAGAACTCTACTACTAGAGTACTACTAGAGTAGTAGAGTTCTTTGTGAAGGGCTCGTCCGGGGAAGTACTACCACCACGCCTTTTTCTGCCGCAGCAGCAACGCTGTGTTTCGGTTTGAAGAGTGTGGATGCCGGTGTAATTACAGGCACATGAGGCTTAACATCTGTATGCCTCAAGTTGATGGACGCAGGGCAGTGCATCGTAGGGCACGTTCCTATCGTGCGTGACTTACGAGGCAATACTGTATGGTTACCACTTAACATCAGGTGGGCCATCTGCTTGTTCCATCAGCTAATGGTATAAAAAAAAACCTGTCAAACGATAAACTATGCTTAAACTATTGCCATCTCTTACCAATGCGTAATGCAAACAGAGACAGCGCTGTTTCTAAGCATTATTTAAATTTAAATACCATTTTATAGTATGAGGGCTAGTCTTTCGAATTTCGGATTTCGTTTTCCAGCGGGTTTTGTATGAAGATGCGTTAAACGGCTTACTGAGAACTAATAAATAAATATTGGTGGACTTTCCACACAGCACTATCTAGCCCCAAACTAAGCCAAAGCTTGTCATATAACCTGATAGCTAATATTATACTTAAATACTTTTTTGTTGTAAATACATACCTACTTGTAATTTATAATTACACCCAGACAGAGAACAAACATCTACCTATGTTCATCACACAAATATTTGTTCTCGGTGGGGATCGAACTCACGGCTAACAAAGCTGAGGCTGTCTTGAATGTTCTTATTTACCCTCGGATGGGGCCGCTTTTTGTATTTATAGAAATCTGTCAAAAGATAACAAGCTTGAAAAATTGCTATCTCTTACTTCACAAGTACCTACTGACAAACAATGCAAAATTTTAAGCAATGTTTAAATGAAGAGTATGCGAACAAAACGTCACTTTTCCACTTCTAGCAGTTTGCATTTTTTTCTAATTTAATGCTATTAAATTTTTTATTTATATTTATATTTTATTTTTAATTTTATGCTTAATGCTATGTAAGTACACTCGTTTTCTAACAAAAATATAAAATGGCACCGTTTTTTTATACTTATCTGTAAAATTTATCAATCTGGAATAGTTACATTTTGTTCGCATCATTATCATCATCAGCCCAAAGAAGTCTACTGCTGGACATAGGCCTCCCCTATATATTTCCAGGAAGAACGATTCCGAGCCCTCTCCATGCACCGACTTCCCGCGATCCTAACAATGTCGTCAGTCCATTGGATCGGAGGGCGTCCCACGCTTCGTCTTTCTGTTCGTGTTTTTTTGTTCGCATACTCCCCAAATATTAGTAAAGTTTATAAGTAAAGGGGTAAATTGTTAGTTTCTATACCCACATCAGTTCCCCAGCTTCACACTTACGTAGTATTTCATTGAAGCACGCATGAGAGGGAATAAGCCAGCTTACATGAAGCGATTCCACCCTCGGGGTAAACAACCACCTCGGATGGCGGCGGCCGGCGGGGCTATTGTGTAACTCTGACGCAACTGCGGTCTGTCGCTAAGCGGTCGCTGCGAGGTCTAAAGTTTATATTTATTGTGACAAATGCTAAAAAATTGAGTATAAAAGATTGCCGTCTATCGATTCTGGCGTAGGTATGTATAACACCCCTCCTACAAAAACAACCAGCACCTAGATTCATCTTATTTATTAGACGTTTCAAGGTGATCCTCGTGTTTTTAACAGGTAATAATAATTCTGAATTTTATTTCAAAACCATTTTATGTATAGTTTTTACCACAGCACTTGTGTATCTTGTGATGAAATTGGACTTATAATGCCATTTCATTACAATTAGGTTATATCACTACAATTAGGTTAAATACTTAATAGGTTGGTCAAACAAATATTTCAACATTTTTGAAGATATACATAATATCTTCAAAAATTTTGAAATGTGCTAGTGAGAAGTACATAAGCGAAAGTCTGCGAAATTCTGGGGTTTTTTTTTCCAAATTTCGATTCGGAACTTCTACAAGCACCTTTCTTTTTTCCCACAGTAAGTTACAAAATTAAGCAACTGGTTGCTAGTCATCGTTTTACATAATAGGCCCTAATTAAGGTAGTTTAATTTTGTATATCTCAATGTTTATGCAAATTGCCGTTATTCTTACCCTAACTGCATTGCAGTACAAATAAAAAAGGTTTTTTTTATTAACATATTATATTATTATTTAGGTTTGCCTAAATTTAAGTGGTAAGAGTAGTAGAGCTCTTTGTGAAGGGCTCGTCCGGGGAAGTACTACCACCACGCCTTTTTCTGCCGCCAAGCGGCAACGCTGTGTTTCGGTTTGAAGATTGTGGTTGCCGGTATAATTACAGGCATATGAGGCTTAACATCTGCATGCCTCAAATTGATGGACGCAGGGCAATGCATCGTAGGGCACGTTCCTATCGTGCCTGACTTCCGAGGCAATGCTTTGTTATAGGTGACGGTTACCACTTAACATCAGGTGGGCCATCCGCTCGTTCCATCAACTAGTTGTATAAAAAAAAATATCACTGTTAATAAAAAATCTTTGGAATTTCCTTATTCGTATATGTATAAACATAATAAAACGCATAAAACTTGATAATAAATAATATGCACACTTACGATTTTTATATCATTCAAGTTTTTTTTTATACAACCAGCTGATTGAACAAGCAGACGGCCCACCTGATGTTAAGTGGTAACCATCACCTATAACAAAGCATTGCCTCGTAAGTCACGCACGATAGGAACGTGCCCTACGATGCACTGCCCTTTGTCCATCAGCTTGAGGCATACAGATGTTAAGCCTCATGTGCCTGTAATTACAATTTGTTACTGTTCCAATTTCAGAAACTATTCAGACCTTTTAGTACCAAAATCATCAAGGATATATGAGACTCAAAAACCTTCTATTCAAAGCACTATTCAATTTATATTGAACTTGAGACTCTCATTAGTGGTATGTATTTCGGGAGTCCCTCTTTGGAGGATTTTCTTTCGAATGTAAATACGTCATTACCAGGACCTTTAGCACTCGTTTCTGCAGTGCAAGTACAGAACTCATTTCGCAAAATTTATTGATCGTCAAATTCGTGATATTTTGACGAATTGTGCGAGTACGGAACTCGGGGTCGCTATATCTTTTGACGATCGCATGCGATCGTCAAAAGAAGAAAGAGAAGAAGAAAAATGGCTTCTAACAAGAGTGTTTTACAATTTGGAAGAGTTTTATGATTTAGAATGAGTTAACTAAACTAATAGTTCCTCACTAAATAAGTTAGTTTAGGATAATTAATTTAAGTGTTAATTATTTTTCAAATATTTAAAGTACTTGTGGTACGGAAAAGCTTTAAACTTTATATTGTACGCTCGAATAAGGCAGACTGTTTGTACTACTTCTTATGAACGACCACCTCATATTTTTAAACAGTTTACAATAAAGACTATTCTGATTCTAATTCTGGGGCCTTAGGCTCACTTCGAGCGAGATTATCTCACGGTGGAGATGACGTCATATCTCGTTTAATAACTCGTTGACGTTGCGTCTCGCATGAACTTTGTATGAGAAAATTGGTGAGTAGGATGGTGAGAATGGGGATAAATAGTTATCGAACGAGATATGACGTCATCTCTACCGTGAGATAATCTCGCTCGAAGTGAGTATAAGGCCCCAGATTCTGATTATTTAGTCTGCAATAAATTATTTATTTATTTGCATTCGGCGTGGCTAAGTAGCTGGATTAGATTGTTTCATAGTAGCAAAGGATTGGTTATCTAGGTATGATAGTACATAGGTATTATGTGAATATCGATGCTTGAAATACCACTAAATGTACTCTGAAAGTACATAAGTCTGCATAACGTCGATAAAGCCCAAGCTCGATGAAGTACTTGCACAAGTTTGCTGAACTACAAGCAGGAGGACTTCTTATCTTCTCTCTCAAGAAGTCGGAACTATCTTTTAATAGATAGGTAGCAAGGTACGTTAGTAAGGTATTCATATTATCTCTGCAGCAGAAGGACAGATAAGCTAAATCCCTAAATCTCTAAAGGAGCCTCTTGAGGCGCACTTAAAATCCTTTCAACACACTGTTTCCAAAGAAACCAAAAAAGTGACACGAAAAGAGAAGAGAACTAAATCCCGGAAATCTCAGATTAGCAGGAGAACAGATTTGCTTAAAGACAGAAGTACAGACCCTCACAGAAAACATAAATAAAATTGAATAGTTACAATTGTTTTTGCACACATAAAGAGGTTGACACCCCTCATAGTACCAATAGAAAGTACGAAAAACGATAGTAGTAAGTTCGTTTTACTAGTTTTCGTAGTCATGCTAACTTTATAGTACGAAAACTTGTTTGGCTCAAATTATATTCACATGAGCCTTAACATCTGTATGCCTCACGATAATGGACGCGGGGCAATGCATCATGTTGCAAGTATGATGAAAATTAGTAGTAGAACATAAAGTTCCGTATCGGTATCCCTATCGCGTCTTCATACAAAACCCGCAACGAACACGGAACAAAAACGAAAAACGAAAAACCAAATATGGTAAACTTGGGGTACCTACTGGATTCATTCCAATACAAGTCAATGTTTTGTTTGTATCTATTCGACACGGCAAGAAAATGGTGCTAAAGGTATTACAAATTGTGACGTCCACGAATTTTAATGCATGGAGATCTCAAGCCATAAAGGTAAAATGTTTTTTAACTTTTTTGTAGAAGCGGTTGGGGAAGATTTTGGCAAAGTACAATTTGCATTTTTAAATGATATCTTTAAAAGGAATACCTAGCGTGGGATGCCTTTCTTCTTCGTCTTGCCGTGTCACAAGTTATTTCAAAACAGTGTGGTGAATGGATTTAAGTGCGCCACAAGAGGCTCTTTTCGCGCACTCCACACATATTTTAGATCGCGGGAAGCCACAGGGCGGAGAGTGCTCAGAATACTTCTTCCTGGAAATGTCTAGGGGAGGCAGTCCAGCAGTGAACTTCTATAGGAGGATGATGATGATGATGATGATTTAACATTTTTTTTATGATCACTATAATATTACGTAATATTAGGGTGTTATATGATATTATAAGTATGTATTTACAAAAAAAAGATATATAAGGTTGTGGAATGCACTCCCTGCGGATGTTTTCCCTGGAGAGTACAGCATGGGGTTCTTCAAAAAAGGCGTTCTAAAACATTTAAAGGGTCAGCAAGGCGCGTGTGACACCTCTGGTGTTGCAAACGTCCATAGGCTACGGTAACCGCTTCCCATCAGGTGGGCCGAATGCTTGTTTGCTTACTTGGTAGTATAAAAAAAAAAAAAAAATATAAGTAGTAGGTATATCAGCTATCTGGTTCCCATATCACAAGCTTTGGCTTAGTTTGGGGTGAGATAGTGCTGTGTGGAATGTCCACCAATATTTATTATTTATTTATTTACTAATGTCTAATGGACATTAGTAAATAATTGTTGATTTTTATTTCGGTTTCGCGAAAAGGCAACTCTAAAAAGAATTAAATTTGTAGAATAGCTTCTTTTTATGGTTCAGTGTACACCACTATACTATGAAAGGGATTCCAGGGATTCTATAAGTGACTCTTAAAGGTGAAGTATAGAGTTCAAATTTGTATAAACGCGAACATAAACGAAGATGCAGACATTCTCCACACACAAAGCTCTAAGGAATTTTCAGTCTTACCTTTTATTATCCGGGTTCTAAACGCACATCTAACTATATCAATTTATAAAATACAAAAGTTTGTATGTCTGTTTGTTACGTTGTCACAGATACATACTAACCACTGAACTGATCAAAACTAAAAGGTGGTTTGGTACCTTGAACCCCTGAAACGGAAAAGGGTACTTTTGCTCATTTTTGTTTTTTTTTATAAACATGATCTGTTTTCAGCTCAATAAAAATAATTAATTTGAACAGTCTTATGAACTAGATGAATCTAGCACCAGTTCATTGCGACTAAAGCCTAGAAGGACAGGCACGAAACGTACGGCTAAGCTATATTTTTGGACTTTCCACAAAGCACTATCTATAATTTTTGAAACTATCATGGTTATGAACATAATTTTCATTTAAAACGGGATATTTACCATGATTTGTGAGTTTGATTGATTCCCGATATTTCGGCACAGTTGCATGCGCCATGATCACGGGTCGAACTAAAGTCAAAACAAGCAAGAGTCAATTGTTATTGGCAGACAAAACGGTCTACCCTCTTTCGCACTCTTTTATTGCAAACGACACTACTACTGGTTTCATTCTCACTTTCAACTCGATTTCGTTTCAGTAATGAGTTGGAGCTTGTTCAATCTCAAGCTTTTTTGTCATCTATATAATCAGTTATAACCCCTAAGAAACTACATTCTTACCACCAGTGCATTCTTTAAGAGTAATAGAGCTCTTTGTGAAGGGCTCGTCCGGGGAAGTACTACCACCACGCCTTTTTCTGCCGCCAAGCAGCGTTGCTGTGTTTCGGTTTGAAGAGTGTGGTTGGCGGTGTAATTACAGGCACATGAAGCTTAACATCTGTATACTTCAAGTTGATGGACGCAGGGCAGTGCATCTTAGGGCACGTTCCTATCGTGCGTGACTTACAAGGCAATGCTTTGACTGTTACCACTTAACATCAGGTGGGCCATCTGCTTGTTCCAACAGCAAGTTGTAGAAAAAAACAAAATTTCTCAAAACGGGTATTTTAACCCGTCTGTAGCCAATCGCACCCGTTCAATCGGAACGTTCCAAATCACATGTAAAACAAAAGCGATCCTAAAGTACTTTCACACTCGTAACAAGACGCCATCATTAGCCAAAGTTCATTCGGTTCCCGCTTCCACTAATTACGTAACTTTTGTGTGGCCTCTCGTTAAAACTCTTCGAATTTTCGCCTCGTTTGAGACGCCAGGCGCCGTGTCGCGTTTTATCAGCGTGTGTAATGGGTGCTTAATGTTTAATGTTTGGAGTACCTGGATAGGCGTTGGGGAACCATTCTTCGTTTATTAAAATTAATATTGTTTTGTATTGTTTCTTTGGGGCCTACACTACATCATCATCTAAAATTTGGACACATAAAATATATCTTTCAACTTCTAAGTACAAGTATTTCAAGTTATTAAAACACAAGTTGTCACCAAAATAATACCAATGTGTGGTAAGCATCAGTCAAATTTGCCCTGCATCTTACAACTTGGGGACATAGATATAAAAACTCATTCGCCTGTTTACACCGGCAACCACACTCTTCAAACCGAAACACAGCAACGCTGCTTGGCGGCAGAAAAAGGCGTGGTGGTAGTACTTCCCCGGACGAACCCTTCACAAAGAGCTCTCTTACTATTAGACATCAAGCCATTATGCTTGTTCCATCAGCAAGTCAGTTATAAAAAAATAACAAATTTGTCTAAAAATAATTAAGTAATTAGCCATTTAATTATTCTTATTCTTCAAAAGAGACTACTTCACAATCAAGTCGATATCACAAGAAGCTAGTGCTAATAGCTCTGACAAATATGCGCATTGAATCACAGCGCGAAATGATCACAGTTGGAAGTTTGACGGCGGAAGCTCACGTTTTGTTGCTTCCTTTGTTAACATTCGGAAAGGCTGAGCAGTTGTTCCTTTGCGGACTCGCGTTACCGACCACGTGTTAAGCCTAAATACAAGCTTTTTTTATTATACTACTGGAGATGGAACAAGCTGATGGCCCATCTGATGTTAAGTGGTAACCATCACCTATAACAAAGCATTGCCTCGTAAGTCACGCACTGCCTTGCGTCCATCAACTTGAAGCATACAGATGTTAAGCCTCATGTGCCTGTAATTACACCGGCAACGACACTCTTCAAACCGAAACACAGCAACGCTGCTTGGCGGGTGAAAAAGGTGTGGTGGTAGTACTCCCCCGGACGAGCCCTTTACAAAAGAGCTCTACTACTCTTGAAAGCTGATCTGTTATCATCATCATTAGCCTACGGAAAATCCTGGAGACTAAGGAAATATAAGTAAAAAAATATGCTTTGACTAGAATAAAGTTGTAAAAGTTTCACCACACTGTTCGAAAGAACTACATGACAACAGGAAGAAGAAGAAGTAAAAGTTAATTGAAAAAAATAGACGTGTTTCATCATCATCCTGAAGAAGTCCACTGAACCTTGTTATCTTCACATTTCCAGCGATTTTTTATAATTACAGTCAGATTTTATATATTCAATGTTATAATGTCATGACATTAGCAGTCAGCGTCAGCTCAAAGTTTGCATAAGTACGAAAACTAGTTAAGGCGAAGACAAGAGCTAATGTGACTCTCGCTCGCACGTTTCGACATGTTGAAAGATATAAAATCACTAAACTAATTTTCGAAAAATCGCAATCAACCATTTTGTGTGCAATCACATTGCACATAGTTTAGTGAAAAAATCATTTTGATCGATTCATGTTTTCCTACTCAAAAGTTTGCTTTACTAGTTTTCGTACATAAGCTAACTTTTAAGCAGGAAAACTTGTATCGATAACTAAACTCATTTTACGAAAATGAGTTTAGTGATTTTATATCTTTCAACATGTCAAAACGTGCGAGCGAGAAGTTGTTTGATAGTTGTCAGCCCCTTAAGCAAACTTTTGAGTAAGAAAACTTGTATCGATCAAAACTAAAACTAGTAAAGCAAACTTTTGAGTAGGAAAACTTGTATCGATCTAAATGAAATTTTTACTGAATGGTTTTTTGCAATTATAACGAAAATGGGTTAGTGATGTGATTTTATATCTTTCAATATGTCGGAGCGTGCGAGCGAGAGGTACATTAGCTTTTGTATTCGCCTTAAAACATGCGAACGAGAAGTTGTTTGATCCCGAATCGTTTAGTAAGTAATTCTCGTAGGAATGTCTTTGTTTAATAAGTCGGTGTTGAATACCTTCATCGTCACGGGAATGCTTATAAGCAGAAGTTGCAGAATACATAGCATACTTAGTTGCAAGTATTGTTTTGCGGTGAAGTTAACGAGCCCGCAGCCGCATACTGATGAACGATGTCTCATTTATTTTTGGAAAACTTTATACACTCAGCTTGTTTATTTGATTGCAAATAATATTTTTTGGTCTCTCTCTTGTCGTGTCACTAGTTTCTTTCTAAAAATATTTTTTTGTAAAATTTTGTTGGTAATATCTGTAATGTATTGACTTCGTCTCAAGCGCCGACGTCACAAAATCAAAATCAAAACGGTCTTTATTCAGTACAATCACAAGGATCACTTTGAAACGTCTTATATACTAGGAGTCTTATATACTCACGAGACAGTTGTTACGCGGCCGTCGTACAGAGCGGTTGTGTGTCTGTGTGCGTGATGAGGTGTTGGTGAGCCGAGGAATATCAGGACATTACATGTGGCGACGAGGACAAAAGTGAGTACATAATGAAGTACATAAAGTAAAAAAAAAAAAAAAAAAACATAGTGGAAGTGGCTAAGTCTGTTGACAAGCTACTAGTAATAGAAATCAGGCCTACCTACCTACATGTTACGGTTTGTGAAACTTCGTTTTATTGGACTTAATGTAGTCCACCACTTACGCACACATCTGTTTAGAAGTATAAAAGCTATAAAGTACCTACCCTACCAACGTCATTATTTGCAGATATCACTCTGTTGTTACTAGTTATGTACGTCCGAGTAACTATGTAATTGTTATTGACCATGTTATTGAAAATAAAATTAGTTAGGTGCTTGTCTTTGCTGAAGGTACAAAACAATTAAATATGTAAAAGTAAAGTAGGTGTAAAATCTATCTGAATAATTTTACTCATATTTTCTCTTAACAAATGATATAACCTACTTAACCCTTAGCCAAGTAGGTATAGGACGAATATTTACTTCGTTATAAAGTAAGAACTGCTTCAGGGTCAAAAGGTATTTATTCTTTTGGATCACGGGGATCGCTTTATGGCGTCTTGAGACTGGGTGAGTCTAGGTGACGGTTCCACGCAACCGGGCCTGGAGGAGCAGGCAATAAGCTTACGGCTTGGTTCCTGCCGTTCTTTTGTATAATCCTTGTAGCAATATAATGAAGCTTCAGTGTGGTGCCAACTGCCAATTGAATTCAGTGAGGCGTAAGTATAACAGAAATAGTCACAGGCAATTAAATTCATAAGATATCACACGCTACGCTTTTTAATTACTTGTCAGGTGGGTTAATGCAATAGTAAAAATGGAATGTTAATAATAAAAACATATCAAAGTTTTAACTTTTACCCTAGTACCCACGAGTTCGTGACGTGTTGTTACCAACGCAAGTTGGAGAAGTAGACAATGTTTTGACCATTAAATTTGAATCATGTTAAATACATACATGTACATTACAATAATACATACGTGTAGATATGTACATACATGTACATATCTTACTAAATTATCTTAGTACTTTCGCAGCGATGATTGAAGCTGAGTGTAACAGAATATATCTGGCCATTTAATGGTCTAGGTCTATGGTATCTATTTGAAAACAATAGAAACAAGCAGACGATTTCTGTTCGTTAAATCGAAATTAAATAAGCAGACAATGTCTGATCGTTAAATCGAAATTAAATAAGCAGACAATGTCTGGTCGTTAAATCGAAATGAAATAGGCAGATAATGTGTGATCGTTGAATCGAAATTGAATAAGCAGACAATTTCTGATCGTTAAATCGAAATTAAACAGGCAGACAATGTCTGAAATAAGCAGACAATGTCTGATCGTTTAATCGAATTGAAATTATCAGACGATGTCTGATCTTTTAATTGAAACAAATTAGCAGGCTATGTCTGATCGTTAAATCGAAATGAAATAAGCAGACAATGTCTGATCGTTAAATCGAATTGAAATAATCAGGCTGATCTTTGAAATGAAATTAAATTAGCAGGCTATGTCTGATGGTTAAATTGAAATGAAAATAAGCAGACAAGGTCTGATCTTTAAATCAAAATGGAAAAAGCAGATTATGTCTTTTGTTGCAAGTGGTGTAAGTGTGTGCAAGAAATGGTTACATTAAGCCAATTGATAATTAAATTATTGATCTGTAGGTATGTAATAATTAAGTACCTACCTAACCTCTAAAAAATGTTGACTAGCAGATTTAATCTGAACATTTAATTGTTAAAGCAGATTGATCAAATCTGAATCGTTAAATCGAATGATTCAATTCTCGAAAATGAAAATAAAAATAAAAACAAACTGGACACGTTTGAGTGGACATATAATTCTTATTCTGTAGGAGTAAGATGGGAGAGTTGGACAACATACGCTAACGTTGCCGCTGCAAATGACGTTGATGTGTTTGCAGTGACGCGATATCTAAACTTGGATGATGTTTACCCAGAGCAGAGTAAAATATATGAACGCATATTTTCAGGCTCATCAGGCAATAATTTTAAGTAATTTCTTGAAGCTGATATAGGTAGGTCAGTTCAAAAGCCGTGTTTAAAGAAAAAAAAACAGAAAAATAAAAGAGGGAATATGCGGAAGATGTGGTAACAAAAATACACTTCAATGACTTTGGAATGCTCGGTAAAGATTTATATTTCAGACAATACTGTAAAATAAGACAAAAATATAAAAGGAAAATAGATAGAGAACAAAAGACACAGAACAAAGGCATACAAACAGAAAAGCTACAGCTCGTGTCACAACCTTACAGATATTAGGTATACCTAATAATTGAACAATTATTTCTTTCTTGTTATTATTCAAGGGGATAATAACATTTATTTTGTTATTGAACTCATAGGGTTTTTAGAAGACCATTAGAAGCAAAAGTCGAACCAAAATGGAAGTGCTTTTGGAAATGAACATAATAGAGCCATTTGTTGGTTCATCAGCCTGTTTTAAACAACGTGAAGTGAGTCTTTGCCTTGTTATGAAGTGAGCTAACGCGGTTCTCTTCCGCGATCATTATCCATTAAAACAATGGAATTAGTTATTGCCGAAAATGAAGAGTGCCAAGTTCTTCACAAAACTAGATATTGAAAACGCGTTTTACCAAATCAAAACACTAGCTGATTTGAGACACACAATAACGTTCAACAAAATCACTAGTAAAGGACTTTTTAAATGTTTATTTAGCTTGCCATGTTTGTTGTTTTTGGGTCAAATTAAGTAATTAAAATGTTACCTTTTTCCAGTTAATTTATTTATGGAACACCAACATATTATACACTAATAAAAACAGAAAAATACAGTGATTGCATGATAAAACGAAAAAAAGTGCTTTTACAATTAAAGGTGAAAACAACATGCACATTAGACAAACGAGTAACAGAATTCTTATTAACTAACACTATTTACACATACATAAACCTAAATAAACAATAAAAAGGAAACCTAAACTAACACAAAGTATGAATTAAATAACATTTATTTACAAAGAAAATTCTAACGCATACAAGTAGGTATTTACAAAAATAAATTGAAGTAAAATATAATTAAATTGTATAATAATTTTATTCAAACTTAATTTCAATATGATTTACAATATTGTACATTATAGGAAAATAATATTTCAATCTACATTTACATCAGTGAAAATATCCATCGCTCCAGTCTTACAGGAAGCATTGCACTGTCTCATCATTCTAGTAAGTGGTGCGTAGTACCCCAGATTAGAGCTGGAATCTGGCTCGCGGCAGCTTGTTTGGAGCAGAAAGGGAAGAGCTCCATAAGCATCATTCCTCACTTCTGACCAAAACAAAGTGTGAAGCATTTTTATTCTATCAGAGGGTTAGGTCATTTTGAAGTGAATTAATCTGACTTCGTAGCTCAATAGTTTTCTCCTTGGTTATATGAGAAAGTAAGGTGCCATAGGAAGCGCTTCTGAATGCGTTCCAAACGCTTGCTGTGAACTTCATAGAATGGGTTCCACACACACACAACACTGCAGTACTCTAGCCCGCTGCAAACTAAGGAGTGGTATAATGTTTTCTGTATGCTATTGTTTCTATTGACAGATTGATTCGATATTTAAGATTGACCTTGAGTTCTGAGGACAATACAATTAAAAATATGTATTCAGTATCTGTATTGTATTGTATTGTATTGGGACTCCTGTATCCGCTTTTAGACTCCAAAGTGGTCCGTTATGCGTGAGGGGTGATCTGGTTACACATGTAGCCAGCCTAGCTCCTCCCAAAAGCGCAGAAGCTTCCCGGTGGCTTAACAGGCTTGGAGGAGTGACCTGGGGTTTCCTAGGATTTCTTGTCGTTGAGAGGTTACGCCCTCGCATTCCAGGACTACGTGGGCAGCTGATTCTTCTTCGGACAAGCAGCCTCTGCAGAGTGGACTGTCTGTAGCTCCGATGTTGTAGAGATGTTTGTTAAGTGAACAGTTACCTGTTAGGGTCCCCACGATGATTCTAAGGTTTCGTCTATGTAGGTTTATTAGACAACGTGTCAGTCTGGGTGTGGTGGCTGGTATTGCTGTTCTTGACTGTCTGCAGTCAGTCGCCCACGTCCAGCGTAGGTTGTGTTGGTTTTGAGTGTGTTGTCGCATCCATGTGCGTAGCTGCGAGAATGGCAGAGGGAGGAAAGGTGCTGGTCCTTCGATTAACGTTTCCGATCCTCTTCTGGCTAGCTCGTCTGCAGCGTCATTACCAAGGGATCCATGATACCTCTTTATCCATGGTTTACCTTGTTGTATTCAGTATCATTTTATATCCACAATGATCGCCGGAATAAAATGCAACTCCTTCATCAATAAATCAATATTGCAGATTCCGTATACAGACCGATACAGGACCTCATACCCGGATCGATACAGGTACATCGGCTGGTCTATCTAAAGAACGAGAATTATAACCACGGGATCTATCACGGGAGGTAAAGTTTCTCAAAGGTCTACCTGCAAAACTGTAAACATTACCAATTTGTGAAAGTGACTACTCCCACGTAACGTACGAGTACGAGAGAACTTAATTATAAGTCAAAAGTGTACCTACTTACTTTTAAAGCTACCTACTGCATTGTTAAAAGCTTTGATTGATTAATAAAGTTATTCTTATCCATGCTGTGTATTATAATGGTATAAAGACATCGAACCCTGAATTGAATAAAAATTAATGGTATCAACCAAATTTTTATGCAAGACCACTATTAGTGTCACTCAAACCAACCATCTTATTCTAAGCTCCTCTCCATCCAAAGGTTGTCTGGAAGAGATCGCTTTTTAGCGATAAGACCGCCCATTGTACATTTTGTTTTTCTTTAATTGTTATAATTTGTCCTACTTTGTTAGTTTGTAAGGTGTGCAATAAAGAATTTTCATTCATTCATTCATTCATTCAAAAAATTCTATACTGTTTAAGAGAAGATAAAGAAATCATTGAAGTCAAAGAAGGCATAGGTACCTATCTCATAGCAAATGGGTTAAAGAGGTAAAACTGTACCCAAAATTTGTTACTATTTAGTGTACCCACAGATATATTGTACCTACATATATATCTGTGAGTATATTTGTAGTTCTATAAGGTATAAAGAAATTAAGATATGTCGGAAAATTACGTCAATAACAATGGTAGCATAAGATTAGTTAGGCTTTAAAAAAAAGATAGGAAAGAAAGCTTATCAGAGTGGGTACTTGTGTATGTACACCATACTCACTGGAGTTTTTAGAGATCAACTACCAATAATTACAGACGTGTCATAATGGCCTTTGACAGATACAGAGATGAAAGACTCAGATTAAAGAATGGAAAAAAAAAGGGATAGGAATATGTTGATAGAAAGAGAAAAGATAAAGTAGGTATATGTTAAGAATATGATCAAAGGAAATAAACTAAGCCTAAACTATGATACGACTACACATACTGTAGAATATAAAATGTTGCGGGAGATATACAAGTTTGAAATGACGAGACTGGCCAAACATATTGAAAAACGTATATCTGAAGAAGATTCAAGGTGTGAGGATAGTCAGCCAGAATAGAAAAAAAACTTATAATATGGACGATAAAGCTAATGAGGAAACAGTATGTAATATAAATTAAACTAATAGGGTGACAGAGTGAGAATCGCATTAAATGTATTTATCACAAACAAATCATTTATATGATATACATAAATGAATAAAATCAACAACCTAATACAGGTGTACGTATTGTGATGTTATCGATTTAAAAACATTTAAAACAAAAAAGGGATGTAATGTATTGACTTCGTCTCAAGCGCCGACGTCACGAGACAGTTGTTACGCGGCCGTCGTACAGAGCGGTTGTGTGTCTGTGTGCGTGATGAGGTGTTGGTGAGCCGAGGAATATCAGGACATTACAATATCTATATGTGATAGCAAAATTAATTAACGATTCGATTCAACGTGTATACAGAAGTAATAGTGTAGTTTTTAAAATAATGAAGTGTAACCATGTGCTGTGCAGGTATCTAAAAAAACATGAGCCTTTATTTTCCTTTACAATGTTAGGTGGGTTTGGTACAATAGGACTTAGAGTAGATAGGCACAAGATACATAATATAGCCAGGAATCTATCTTGGTACGGTAAGAAATACTGTAGTTCAAAGTATTCTGCCTTCGAAAGTTCGAGCACTGGAGGATAGTAGAGCTCTGTGAAGCGCTCAGGGAAGTACTACCACCATGCCTATTAGTGCCGTCAAGCATTGTTGCTGTGTTTTGGTTTAAAGGGTGTGGGTACCTGTGACTTTACAGGCACATGAGGCTTAACATCTATAGGTATATACATCAAGTTGATGGACACAAGGCACCGTAGGGCGCGTTCATATCGTACATGACGAAGCAAGCTTTGTAGGTGATATTTTACACATCATCGGCCATCTGCTGGTTCTATCAGCAAGTCCATAGTATAAAAAAGGTCTTAAAGGATCTGTGGAATTATTGCACGAATGATATTAAATTACAGCTGTCTTCAGTCCTAATGAGGTTCCAGCTCCAACATAGTTATCCTGCGTCTGACGCCATGATGACGTCACCTTCACCTTGTACGCCACGCAATCGTAGAAGAACATAAATAAATAAAATAATATAAATAAATACGAGTGGATTTTCGACATAGCACTATATAGCCCCAAACTAAGCACAGCTGTGAAAACCAGATAGCTGATAAAATAAATATGTACTTTATTTTTTGTAAAGACATGCTTATAATATTATATAATATTATATTAGAGAACAAACATCTATGTTCATCACACAAATGTTTGTTCTCGGTGGGGATCGAACCACGGCCTGAAGAGAGCGTCAGTTTGCAAGCAGCTTTAGTTCCACTTGAGCGGTCCGTCAATTAGTATCAACTTGAGGCCAAAACTCACGTCGAACAGTTTCTGCTCCGAATTTCCTAGTTGTGAAGTATTAAGTGTTTTCCCATACGCCCACATGGATGCGTCTTTTGTGACCGTGTTTTATACAAAGTGTTCCAATACTTGTGTCTTCTAGACCGTTCTGCTCCAACGTTGGCTATATCGTCGCTTACCATCAGGTGAGATTGTCGTCAAAGGACGGTCTATTCATTGTAAAAAAAGACCTATGGTCAAAATCAAAATCAAAAAGGTCTTTATTCAGTAGGTACAATCACAAGGATCACTTTGAAACGTCTTATATACTAGGTGAATCTATTGCCAGTTCCTCGCGACCAAAGCCTAGAAGAACAGGCAAGAAACTTACGGCTTGGTTCCTAGCGTTTTTTTGTATGATCCTTTTTACAATTTTATTATGGTACCTACTTAATGGTAGGTACGGTACATTTGAACTACAGTCTACAAGTAAGCAGTGTACACTACAGTTGGACCTCTACCATAAGCTCTCGTAGCTCATACCATGCGTAGCTGATATGAGCTTGATACGAATAGCTTGCGTAGCTCTTATGTCGTAGCTCGTAGCCTTTTTGTAGCATTTTCGTAGGCAGTAAATATCCGTCGTAGCTCCTAGTCCTTAGCTCTCTTAGACCATCAATCGTAGCACGTAGCCTTTCAACCATTAACTAGCCATATACACCGAGTCGCGGTGACTCAGTAAAAATTGTCCACGTCATTTATCAACTGTTCGTGAGTTTGTACCTGAACGGGTACATTTTTTTAGTAGTGTTCTTTAATATTAGGAAGGTAAATTTCAATGTAATCATTTTGGCACAATAGGTACTCCTAAAAATTAAAAAATCTTTCATAATAGAACTACTTTCAAACGTCATAAGAACTAAGTGAATGTGCAATGAAGCCAAGCAGCATTGCTGTGTTTCGGTTTGAAGAGTGTGGTTGCCGGTGTAATTACAGGCACATGAGGCTTAACATCTGTGCGCCTCAATTTGTTGGACGCAGGGCAGTGTATCGTAGGGAACGTTCCTATCGTGTGTGACATACTAGGCAATGCTTTGTTATAAGTGATGGTTACCATTTACCATAAGGTGGGCCATCTGCTTGTTTCATCAGCTAGTTGTATAAAAAAATATTGCTAGGCTTTTCATGACTACACTTATCAGAACAAAAATTTGTTAATCTGATTAAAAAAAAACTACAAGACAAAAAAGTTACGATTAAACCAGTTTTATTGTTTAATCGAAAAGTCTTAAAGAAGGCATGGCTAAGATTAAACAGGCTCGAACGAAAATTCATGAATATTTCTAAACAAACTTGGTAAAACACCCGCCATTATGCGCGCACATAAAACATCGATTATCCTATTCAGAGGATCTACTCCGCAAAACGATAAACAAAGGCATTGACATTTTAGTTACACTGCGCGTCAACGCGATAAAACTCTCCGCAGTTATATAAAAACAAGCCTTAACGACAGCTACAGCAGTAGTAGTCATCTTTTAGACAAGCTTTTTTGACAAAAATAAATAATGACGGTTTGAACACAGATGTCTTTTTGTTTTGTGGTTGGTTCTAAGAAAAAACTGTTTATTGTTTTTCAGTGTATTCAAAGTCAATTTTTTTATCGCATTTTCGCATTTAATACACTATTATATTATCTTTTATACGTTCAATCAAACTCACAAAATAATCATGGTAAATATCACGTTTTAAAAGAAAGTTATCTTTTTACTGCTAGGTAGGTACTGCTTGTTTTAGATAATTCTTGTTCCTTGTTTTTTTCCTTTCCATTAGAATGTACCTAACAAAACAAAAAAAAATACAACCAGCTGATGGAACAAGCAGATGGGCCACCTGCTGTTAAGTGGTAACCGTCACCTATAACAAAGCATTACCTCGTAAGTCACGAAGGATAGGAACGTGCCCTACGATACACTGCCCTGCTATCAACTTGAGCATACAGATGTTAAGCCTCATGTGCCTGTAATTACACCGGCAACCACACTCTTCAAACCGAAACGCAGCAACGCTGCTTGGCGGCAGAAAAAAGCGTGGTGGTAGTACTTCCCCGGACAAGCTCTAGTCTCTTACTCTTGATCAGTCGGGTTGTCGTTTCGCATACCAAGCAGTGTACCTCAAAATAACAATGGTAACCTTATTTTCTTTTTTTCTGAGTAGCCCCCCGGTCTTTGGTTTATCTCTCCATGAATCCTAATATCTGTTTAATGTATGAGAAATGCTTTCGAATATTGAAAAGGTATTTACGAGCTGAGTTGGAGTGCGGTTTGGTTAGTTTAACATAGCTTTGGACTATAGAGCTCTGGTGGTCTAGTGGTAGCGGCCCCGCCTTTCGATCCTAAGGTCGTGGGTTCGAAACCAATGTACCAATGAGTTATTCTGTTCAAAAATGTATGTGCACAATGCCAGTACTCTCAAACGGTGAAGGTAAACATCGTGAAGAAACCGGCATGCCGTAGAACGTAAAAAGTCTATAACATGTGTCAAGTGCTTGAAAGGAGCAAGAGGTGCACTTAAAATCCTTTCACCACACTGTTTCGAAAGAAACTAGTGACAAGACAAGAGAGACTAAAGAATATCTATACAGTATTGAAACACTAGACGCTTGAAATGTTCAAGTTTTATAAGAAAATTCTTGGTTTAAAAAGGCTACTTCTGAAAACTCAAACGACTATGTTTCTCGATTAACATTGAAACTCGAAATTTCGATGTTTTTTTTTACTAATTAAAATATTTTATTTGAAATCATTTCGAATCTGAAACTTCAATTTTGTTTCTTAACAAGTTTTCAAAATATAACAATCATTACTTGTCATTGAAAAACTCGACTGCTGGATGATTTCTCGATAGATGTGCTATAAAGTACTTGCTGAGAAACAAATAGTTGGCCCACCTGATGTTAAGTGGCAACCAACGCCATTAATACATCGCCGCAAAGTTGCTTGCCTATCGATATTCTATAGGTTGCATTTTGGAGAATGTGCTCAGGAACTTCAATACTTAATACCACCATTTCCTTTCCATCACAGGACAAGTAGACGTACAAGTCCAAAGCTATAGCGACTCAAGCCGCCATAAGACGGTAGCAGCATCCTATTAAACCACAGTTTATAGTTCAGAGCACACATTTTTCACAGTACATTCTCTCTTCGAGTGAACTGGAAGACATCGGAATGAACGGAGCGATGTCCCTCTGCGTGCTTTATTGCGTTGTGGCCCAACTCAAGAGAGATGTAGAGTAGTAGAGCTCTTTGTGAAGGGCTCGTCCGGAGAGGCCCACCACGCCTTTTTCTGCCGCCTAGCAGCGTTGCTGTGTTTCGGTTTGAAGAGTGTGGTTACCGGTGTAATTACAGGCACATGAGGCTTAACATCTGTATGCCTCAAGTATAAACGCAGGGCAGTGCATCGTAAGGCACGTTCTTATTGTGCGTGATTTACGAGGCAATGCTTTGTTATAGGTGATGGTTACCACTTCATATCAGGTGGGCGATCTGCTTGTTCCATCAGTTAGTTGTATAAAAAAAAAGAGATGAGGTATACAGCAGGCTGATGACGAATTGGTTTTGACATCTGTCTCGGTAACGTATCCAAGCGATATTCGACCATATTCTGTTGATGTTAGGGATACTATACGTTTATTCGTCCATGATTAAGCCTCTGTCGTCACTGTCACATGCATCCAAACGAAAAGAGATGGCAATAGTGTTTGAACCATTTTACCTAGTGGAGCTCATTAGCTCCTGATGTGAAACCAACTAGGCTTTTGCATCAAATTCTTCAAGGGGAGCAGTTACAGGTAACATAGTTATTAATTCAATAAAAGGTACAATTATTTTAGATAAAATAAACGATGTAAAATTCCAATCGGAGTCCCCGTTCTATCTGTTGTTTTTGGGTTCTTTTAATGTTTTTTTTTTCTAATTTTGACAAGGAGGATTAATTCCATTTGCAAACTTTTTCTTACCAGCAAATAGTTTTAAGACAAATCATTTTGGCATGAAATATCCCTAGACAATGTTGATGTGTGTACATGCCTTACTATTCATGCAAAGCCGGGGCTAGTGTCAGATTGCCGCGGCCGCCTCCAAATCACCACCGGGGATGCTTGAACATTCTTACCACCAACCCAAGGCCCTTATCCGCTATTTTCAGGAGTTGGGCTGGCTGGGGTGAGGTTAGCAGTGGGAAAATCCACAATACACCCCATTGCGGGACGTCTATGCAGATCTCATTCCTCACCAAGAATTCAAACCTCATTTTCATCTTAGAATCTTGATTAATTCACTTATTATAGAGTATATTTACAAAAAAGTTATAAAATAGCACAATCCGCATTGCAAATAGCAGAAGCAGTGATCCCTTGCGTCTAAACACAAGTTTTCTACTTAGAGCAAGGAGTCAAATACTTGACTATACAAGGTTTACGAGTGCATCTTACTTAAAACTTTACTGAAACTTACATAAGCCCACCAAAAATTTATGTGTACTTTTAAAATATATGTAAAACTGTCTAAAAATTTAAACCTTTTTGAAAATAAAAATATATTATTATTATTAAGTAGAATTAGTGCCAGATTAATAAATCGCTCATAACTTGCACCATGCTACTTAGTTCGCATGACCTACTAATGCCACTAACAAGAAAATGCCCAAACTATTCAAAGTATACAAAGCAGTTGACTGCCGATATAATAACTTTTATGGATAGGTACTTGAATCCATTTCATAAAGTTAGCGCACGTTATCTATCCAAATTTATAACTATTATGTCAGTCTATGGTAAAGTTTAACTTTTATTATACACTACTTACTTGCTGATGGAGAAAACAGATGGCCCAGTTGATTTTAAGTGGTAACCATCACCTATAAATAAGCGATATGGCAGAGATCTACTACTACTACTTGGATCTTCTTTTCCCCCTGGTGAGGGGGAAGAGGGTAGGGCTTTGATGTTGCATCTTTACCCTGGCATCAACTCCAGGGGTAACGACCCCTGGGTCTTGGGGAGTCGCCTTTCGGCGGAGTAACCTGTAAATATATATCCTTATATATATTTTTTTTTATTGTGCTTATTTTGCAGAGTTAACTCGACTGTTGAAGTTGAATGTTTACCAAGTTACGCCGTAGTAGATTCAGTCATTTTCCATGGTAATTTCACATGCCATGCCTTTTTCTACAGCCAAGCAGCGCAGCGTTGCTGTGTTTCGGTTTGAAGAGTGTGGTTGCTGGTGTGTGGTGTGGTGTGTGGTGTAATTACAGGCACTTATGTCTTAACAGAGGCAGAGCATCGTACGGCACGTTCATATAGTGCGTGACTTGCGAGGCATGCTTTGTTATAGGTGATGCTTGTTCCATCAGCAAAATTAAATAGTAACTATAAAAAAAGACAGGCTGAAATCTCGTACTGACGAATCCACACGAAAACTACAATGAACTCATGAAAATAGAAGCTATTTACAGTATTTTGCTGTCTTAAAATTTCACTCACTTTTTTACAGTGCATGTAAAAAGTCAGATGCTTTACGCAAATTGCTGTAGACAATTTCATCCTTTCATGACTCATAAAAAGCTACAGGATCACACAAAGAACTTACCTAAACAAAATGGCCGCTTTACAAAATGGCCGCCGAACAAACGCGTAGACAAAAGAATAAAGGTTTCCCTTGAAGCCGTTTAATGAAGGTTTAGGTCATTTTACGCTCATTTCGATGCAAATTTAAGGGTTGACGATGCTGAGTACCTACAGAAGTCTATGGAAATGTGGACGAAAGATTTGATTAAACTTTATCAAGATACTTAAGCTCATGGGTTTATTCTGCCGTGAGGATCACTGATCATATTTATTGATGCTGTGAAATGAGGTGGTATTATGCAGGTCTTGATCTAAATAATTCCTTCAAAGCAGGTAGATAAAGTACCTGACTTGCTTAGTGGATAGGTAAATTTTATTCATGTTCCCGGGCTTACGAACTTGTATAGACTCTAAAGATTTGTTTATGAATACACCTTGAAATATTAAGAGACAAATATACATTTTTCTAATCTATTCTAAATCGGATTGTGGATCATTTTGAGTACTTTCTCCAAGAGTTTTTGTGTAATTTTGGCAATTGAACAAGTGATATTCAAAGCCAAAGTGAAACGGTGTTCATTCATTTGAATCACAAGGATGACTTTGAAATTTCTTAAAGCCAGGTGAATATAGGTTTTTTTTATACAACTAGCTGATGGAACAAGCAGATGGCCCACCTGATGTTAAGTGGTAACCATCAACTATAACAAAGCATTGCCTCGCACAACACACAAGATAGGAATGTATCCTAAGACTTACATAGGTACACTTAATTATTTTTATAATGTTTTTAAAAAAGAGCTGTTTATTATTTATTTCTGCATATAGCAATTTTGTATTTCTGTTGTATGGCATCTCGTTCAACTTGTTGTCTCGGAAGGTAATAGCTGAAAATCAGTGCTTTGCTCTCGAGCAATTTTATGCGCTGAGCTATTACCTTTTTGTCTAACTGCAACACACACATGGACCAAAATGTTTATTATTTAAAATGTTTGTTTTATTTATTGTTTGAATTCTGTTGTTTTTTATGCTGATTTTGTATTTTTTGTGTCTGTGTATTAGTTAGGCAAATAAATGTTTTATCTATCTATCTATCTATCTATCTAAGATGCACTGCCCTGCGTTCATCAACTTGAGGCATACAGATGTTAAGCCTCACGTGACTGTAATTACACCGGCAACCACACTCTTCAAACCAAAACACAGTGACGTTGCTTGGCAGCTGAAAAAGGCATGGTGGTAGTACTTCCCCGGACGAGCCGCAAAGAGCTCTTCTACTCTTAAAATCATAATTTTATATTTGAAAATTACATTAGCACATTCCTATTACCTCCAAAAGGCTTATCTTGTTCAACAAGTAAGACTCGGGGTAATTAACTGTTACAAAACAATGTGTTATAGCTACATAATTATAATTATGTTTGTAAGTAACAGGATATTCTCATTAGCGAGAATATGATTCAACCTACATTACCATTATGTACCTATTAGGTATAGGTTATTTAGTGTAAATGTTATGGAACTAATGACGCAAATAAAATAAAAAGTATTTTATTAAGGCGAAGACAAGAGCTAACGTGACTCTCGCTCGCACGTTTCGACATGTTGATATCGATACATGTTTTCCTACTCAAAAGTTTGCTTTACTAGTTTTCGTACATAAGCAAACTTTTAAGTAGGAAAACTTGTATCGATCAAAGATAAATTTTTACTAAACTGTGTGCAATGTGATTGCACACAAAATGGTAGATTGCGAATTAAAATGATTTTCGTGATTTTATATCTTTCAACATGTCGAAACGTGCGAGCGAGAAGTTGTTTGTTGTCAGCCCCTTAAATTTCTATCAACGTTGCAAAAGCACCGATGCTCTAGTGAACCCGTCTTCTGATTTTTAGGTAGTAGATTCGAACCGATGTCTTGGTCGCTCTGCCCATCGGCTGCTAACATGTCTGCAATGTCTGTACTATTGTTTTTTTTTCTTCTACTATAATAGATTATATGTATGCATTAGGTATTATTAGTTTTAAGCGTAGCGTGTGCTATTTTATGAATTTTATTACCCTAACCTTTTTCTGTTATACCTACCTACCTAAATTCGATTGGCACCATTCTGGATTAAAATACCTACATTGTAATAAGGATCATACAAAAGAGCGGTAGGAACCAAGCCGTAAGTTTGTTGCCTGTTCTTCTAGGCTTTGGTCGCGTGGAACTGGCACCTTGAGTCACCTAGCTTTAAGACGTTTCAAAGTGATCCTTGTGATTTTATTGAATAAATACCTTTTGACTTTGACTTTGAACCCAGTTGTGCACTAATGGACTTTTCCTACTAATCAGGCCTTATAGCGATTTAGTCCAAACGCTATGCAGTCCTAACGTGATGTAATCGAGATTTAGTCACAAAACTATGTAGTCATAACTGCTATCTAGTCAAATCAAAATGTAGAATGTAGTCTCAAAGCGTCTAACCCATAAAAAGAAGCCTACATGTTATTTCAGGTCACAAGCTTTCTTTTTTTATACTACTAGCTGATGGAATAAGCAGACGGCCCATGATGTTAAGTGGTAACCATCAACTATAACAAAGCATTGTCACGCACAATAGGAACATGCCCTACGATGCACTGCCCTGCGTCCATCAACTTGAGGTATACAGATGTTAAGCTTCATGTGCCTGTAATTACACCGGCAACCACACTCTTCAAACCGAAACACAGCAACGCTGCTTGGCGTCAGAAAAAGGCGTGGTGGTAGTAATTCCCCGGACGAGCCCCTCACAAAGAACTACTCTTTGTTTATTTCAAGCTTCACCAAACCCCTAATTTTCGCATTTATAATATTAGTAGGAATAATTACTTTTGATATTTGTGATAATAAAAAGCCTGGTAACAAATGAATAATGACAAAACAAAACAATGAAGAATCTATTCGTAGATAACTGAGTTCGAAATAAAGCAAATGGCCCGTAAAGCCTCCGTTTGATGCAAGGTATTCCTTAATTTTAGTGTAGGTAGGTACCTATAAGAAGATACATTTAATTCGTACCTTAACCTTATTGCTAGCGGTGCTAAAATGACGCATCGCAACAATGTCTCTGAATGGTGTTCTTTGTCTATGTGACAGATTAACCCACACGAGTTTGTAGAACTTATTATACAATTGATTGTAAAAAATCTATAGGAATATTAAAATAGAATATTAATTATTTTGATTAGACATTTGATTACTATTGTTTGTTTTATATTTAAAAAAGTACCTACCTACCTTCCCATTCTATAAAGCCCACACCTACAATTTACATCCCAGCTATGGGAAATGAGTGCTACCGAATATTTTTTTTGTCATCTTTATGTACCTGTATGTTGTATCTTTTGAAGCAAATAAATGATTAATGATTTTGATTATGAATAAAACTAAAATTTCAACTAAACAGATACATAATCTGCTTCAATTTATACACGTAAAAAAACACCTCGAGAGAGAAAACAAAAAATAAGTTCTGTAGAATACAAAACAAGATTGAGACCATCAAAAAATTTCAGAGTAATGCTTGGCCCAGTTCGAAACTACTAATCGAGTACTACGAGAAGTTTATATAAAAATTGGCAGAAATTTTCACACAGCGCAAAAATAGTGTAATACAATAACAAATTAAACAATAACAGTAATAAACAAATTCATTTATTTATGCCACACATAAAAATATTTTTTAAAGCAGACAAGAACAGACATGACAAGTAGATGCCAGAAAGTTGGCCGCAACTCAGCATGAATGCTATAGAAGCATACGTTACTATAACGCTGGTCTTCCGTTTTGTACTAAGTATGGTGAGTTTATATGGCCCATCAAGCGGCCTCCCAGACACAAGGGCAAGACACAAGGGCTCGTCCGTGGAAGATCTATACCACCACGATTTTTTCTGCCGCCAAGCAGCGTGGCTGTGTTTCGGTTTGAAGAGTGTGGTTGCCGGTGAAATTACAGGCACATGAGGCTTAACATCTGTATGCCTCAAGTTGATGGACGCAGGGCATCATAGGGCACGTTCCTATCGTGCGTGACTTTCGAGGCAATGCTTTATTAAAGGTGATGGTTACAATAATTGATTTGACCCCATGTTGTTTTAAGTCAGAATATGAATAGGTCATTGTTTCATAGTTATACCATATTTGTTATAAGTTTTTAAGGATTTAACTTAAAAGCGCTCTCATAGCGCTCCTAGACTAATAATCATGACGCAAGAACCCACCCCTTTTCACTCCGGATTTATATTAAATTCCTTAGTCCAAATTTGGCGAAACAATGCCTATGGGATAGCTCGCCGCGATTTTATTATTTCTTTACGTATTCGGTCCCTGCGTTAAACTTTTATGGGTTGTTTTTATTTACGCGTAACTATTTGCACTGAAACTTGAGATGAATCTTTTTTGTTATAAAATTCCTATGAATAATAATACAACACAGGATTTATATAATAAAAATTAATCCTTTTAAGAAATTTATCAAGCAAGAGATATTTTAAACAATTTGTCATCACACTAATGGGTGCAAAACAAAGAAGGCAAATTTTAAATATAATCGGCCTTACTACAAAAAATCTGTCAAACGATAAACTATGCTTAAAAATCTCATATATATATTGCCATCTCTTACCAATGCGTAATGACAAACAGAGACAGCGCAAATTTTAAGCATTATTTTAATTTAAGCACCATTTTATAGAATGAGGGTGTGTTTTAGTTTTTAATATGCTGTCACTGCTTAAAGATTGGTTATTTTTGACAGATTTATGTAAAGCCGTTAGCATGAGATGCCTTTTAAAGCGATGCTTCAGCTCGCAAATGAGCATCATACGTTGCACATTTTTCTGAACAATAAAAGTGGAGAGTCTAGTTTTTTTATCATGGCACATATTGAATATTAAACGGGTGTGTATTTATCGCAAAATACATTATTTATTTTTCCGATATTGCAACTATGTTGCAATGGGCAGACTCGCAAAGCTGCGAAATTAAATAGGTTAGTGTAAATTGCCACTAAAATAAGACAAAAGTATTAATACTGAGCACACAATTTAATCTATTTTAATTTATACAATATTTTAAATAAAACATTTAAACACTTAGCCATACATTCCACACAGATACTTAGAACACGTGCACTGACCACGTGCAAAACACTTTGACCAAGGTAGGGGAGTATGAGGAGCTGTTGCCTCTACTTTGAAATAATTTAAACTGCCTCGAAGTTCCGTAATTTTCTAAAAACGTGGAGTGTCACCCCACCATTGCTACCATTGCGGCCATTTTGCCACGGAATGAAAAATTTCTTGAAAAGGACCAATGGCGCGGCGACACTGGTATTTCCTGCCTACAGACTTACTTAATTTTACAAACCAAAAATAATAATAATCTTTTAGCGGAACTTACACTTTTAAAAATAATTGTGAAATTAACAACATAATTTTAAATTAATTTGACTACTTACATAAAATTATTATTTTCATGTTTAAACAATACTTTTAATTAATTGGACTTGACTGAAATTAAATCAAAACTACTAAATTAAATCTATTTTTCTATTTAAAACCGAGCACCGGAACCGCGGCGACAACATCCGGCCGTCCTGCGCACGCATCCGTCCCTGGATAGCGTCATAGTCTAGTGTAGTGGCTGAGAACAAATTAAACACAAATCAGTCAATGTTACATTGAAATCAGTATACATGGATTATTTTGACTGAGTGCCCTTCACTCTGCTATTCCATCAACGGCCAGCAGATGAAAGACTCCTCAACCTCAAATGTACAAATTAACATGAAGTTATATTACTGGTATTCAGACTTATCTAAAAACTGTTCCATCGACGGCCAGTATAAAATATAATTTTATGAATTGTGATTTTCCCTAGGCGATGCCTTTGGCCAACCCTAGTTGCATATCATCACAAGACTTAAAATAAAATGCTGATACTTTTAAATTGTCTAAACACCAAAATATACATTCATGTTCGAAGCAAATTCACTAGACACACATCACAAAAAACAGAATCTAAAAAGCCTAAGCTGAATAATATTATACTTACAGTTATTTTCAATAAAAACCCAAATAAAATACCTGACAACATCTTAGGCCATTTTCAAATCTCTGGTATCTAGATCTGCCAACTTTATCCAAGGTTTCATATTTTCTGCACAAGTCGTTCCTTCATAGCGTTTAGTAGATCGTTCAGCGCCTCGCATGTCTCTCACTTTGTAACGATCGTGACCCAATATATCGGTCACCTGAAAGGGGCCTTTGAAAAGTGGCAATAGCTTGGTACTCTGTCCTTCATTTGACTGACTGGGAATTTTTATAACAACTAAATCTTCAACATCGTAAACTCGTGCTTCTTTTCGCTTCGAATCAAATATTTGCTTTTGTTTGTCTGCGCTGGTTTTGATTCGACTACTGACTGCATTTCTTAGTGAGGTAACATCGACAGGTGGTTCTTCGTTATCATTCATCAACTTATCTGCGTCGGTTTGAAGTCGGTATCCGAAAAATACTTCGCTCGGTGTTGCCGAAGTAGTCTTGTTAACAGTGCTATTTATTCCTTGTTGAATGCTATCAATATGCGTATCCCATTTATTATTATCGGTGCTAGCACCCATACTTCTCAATGCATCAAGAATAGTACGATTATAGCGCTCTACTTGACCGTTCGAGCGTGGCATGGCAGTTGCTATAACATGTTGTCGAATGTTTTTGTCTTGACAGTACTTACTAAATAACTTAGACGTAAAAGAACTTCCTGCATCACATATAAGTCGCTTAGGGTTGCCGAAAACTTTAAATATTTTATCTAATTCATTAATTACAATTTTGCTTTTTGTATTACGCACAGCCGAAATGAATACAAATTTCGTAAAAGAGTCTACGGTTACTAAAAGATAAGTATTATTTTGCGTGGTTTTTACAAAAGGGCCTAAATGGTCTGTGTGCAATGTATGAAATAGCTTGGCATATTTTGGTATAGGAAATAACATTCCTTCCTTTTTGCCGTGGACATTTTTAGAGTAAATGCAGTTAAGGCAGTTTTTAATATACTTTGACACAACTTTTTTAATTTTTGAAAACCAATAAAGTGATTTTATTCTTTCTATTGTCTTGTCCACGGCAAAATGGCCCAAGTCATCATGGTTAGCTCGTATTACCTGCCAGATACATTGTTTAGGAACTACCCATCGTCTGCCATATTCCGTTCTACGATAAACCTTATTACCTAACAGTTCATAATCATTAAACATTTTTCTGTTAAGCTCGGCCTCACCTTATTCTAAAATTTCTCTAATTGCACAAATACTGGGGTCTTGCATTTGAACTGACAATAACCAATCACCCTCAGTAATAGCAGACACACTTTCACTACATATGGGAGTAGAAGCACAGACCGGATTGCGGCTTAACGCGTCAACATGCTGCATTTGAGTTCCTGGTTTGTGTATGGTATCAAAAGTGAATTCTTGTGTCAGTAATACCCATCTACCTATCCTAGAATTTATCTCTTGCTTATTAATTGTATATTTGACTGCATTACAATCAGTGTAAATTTTGAAAACAGATCCAAATAAATAGTGACGGAATTTTTGCAATCCAACTACAATAGCCAAAAATTCTAACTCAAATGAATGATAACGTTTTTCTTCATTAGAAGTCTGTCGGCTGTAAAAATGAATCGGTTTCTCCCCTTTGTCAGTTACTTGGGTAAGAATGCAACCTAATCCATCACGACTGGCATCAGTGTACAAAATTGTAGGCAATTTAGGGTCGAAAATTGTTAATAAAGCATTGTTTAACAACTCGTATTTTAATTTACTGACTGCTGCAACTTGATCTGAACCCCATTCCCATAGAATGTCTTTCTTCAAGAGCTTCGTTAATGGTTTCGCTATGATAGCACAATTTTTTATAAATTTGCGAAAATAATTTATGAGTCCCAAAAACTGTCTCACCTGATGTACATTTTTGGGTTCAGGGTAATCTTCAACAGCTTTCAATTTCTTTTTACCTGGACGAACACCCTCGGCCGAAATATCATATCCGAGAAAATTAACAGAGCTCTGAAAAAAGTGACATTTACTTAAATTTATGGTCAGCCCATTATTTTGTAAGATATTTAATACTTCTTCTAATACTTTAATATTTTCTTCCATACTATCTGTAGCTATTAAAAGATCATCCATATAACACATAACCTTATCAAATCGAAGTTTTCCTAAAACTGTATTCATCAACCTTTGAAACACTGACGGTGCATTACAAAGACCAAAAGGCTTCCTTCTAAATTCAAAATGGCCGTCAGGAGTCACGAATGCAGTTTTAGCTATCGAACTTTCGTTTACGTTGATTTGATAGTACCCACTCTTCAAATCTAAGGAAGAGTAATATTTACTACCTTTTAGTTTATCTATCAGTTCTTCCACAATCGGCATAGGGTATTTTTCTTTCACAGTGATTTTATTAAGAGACCTATAATCGACACACATACGTTTCTCTCCCGATGGTTTATCAACCAACAACACTTTAACTTCACTTTCTTTTTCGACTTTTGTTTTTGGTTTGGACCTGCACGCAAGCTCCAGATGACCAAACTTGCTACATGAATTGCATTTCACATTATCTTTTTGAGTGCAGGTAGACTTTTTGTGTCCGGCTTCACCGCAACGATAACAGGTAATGCTTGAGTTATTTACGAGATAATTGTTTGAGGCAACAGAGTTCGAAGAATTTTCTGACTCTCTATCAAAATTGAATAAAGGTGGGCGGGTGGAATTTCTAGAATGCAAATTACTTTGCTTTTGAACAAGCTTTTGTTCTGGTTCAGAATGAACTTTTCCATGCAAAAACGAAGCTAAGTCATCACAGTATTTAAAATTGCCAGCTTCTGCCGCTGTGCTGATATTTTTATCGCCAATAGAACCTACTATAACCGAAATAATGTCTTGCTCAGAAAATTCTAATCTGAATTTGTCAATCTTGCCTTTTTGCTGAAAATAAAATTCATATAACGATTGGCCATCTGTAGGTTTTGCTTGAATCAAGTCTTTTAGCAAACTATACATATTGCGCTTAATTTGGAACGTATCCAGTAAAGTATTACGCCAATCGTCCCACTTCCAGGTAGTCCATCGTGTCTTATTTTTTTTGTAGTGAATCGTACCATGTTTTTGCTGTATTGCGTAATTTTTGCAAAGCTTGATATTGTAAGACACGATCGGACCAACTGAAAGCGCGAGCATTAGCTTCTACAACATTTATCCACATTGCGATATCGTCCACTAAAGGGTCAAACTCGGGAATCACTGATGATAAAATAACGTTTTGGCTTACTGCGGGAGACACACGCCTGGTGCGTCTCGATTTTCTGTTCCTATGTCCATCAGAGCTGCTACTTGATGAAGAACTCGAGCTTGAACTTGTAGGTGTAGCTCTTCGTTTGTTTTTCTTCCCTCGTGTTCTCTTACGGCTTCGCGGCATTGGGAGTGTTTTTTTTTCTACACACTTCTGATGTAAATTGCCACTAAAATAAGACAAAAGTATTAATACTGAGCACACAATTTAATCTATTTTAATTTATACAATATTTTAATTATAACATTTAAACACTTAGCCATACATTCCACACAGATACTTAGAACACGTGCACTGACCACGTGCAAAACATTTTGACCAAGGTAGGGGAGTATGAGGAGCTGTTGCCTCTACTTTGAAATAATTTAAACTGCCTCGAAGTTCCGTAATTTTCTAAAAACGTGGAGTGTCACCCCACCATTGCTACCATTGCGGCCATTTTGCCACGGAATGTTTCTTGAAAAGGACCAATGGCGCGGCGACACTGGTATTTCCTGCCTACAGACTTACTTAATTTTACAAACCAAAAATAATAATAATCTTTTAGCGGAACTTACACTTTTAAAAATAATTGTGAAATTAACAACATAATTTTAAATTAATTTGACTACTTACATAAAATTATTATTTTCATGTTTAAACAATACTTTTAATTAATTGGACTTGACTGAAATTAAATCAAAACTACTAAATTAAATCTATTTTTCTATTTAAAACCGAGCACCGGAACCGCGGCGACAACATTAATACGCGATAAATACCTTTGTAATTTTTTATATCTACCTGCTTACATACTATGGCAAAAACCAAGGTTAGTTAGTTGATCGAGTGAGCGAAGCGAACGAAGATCTTAGTTTCAACTTGGGCGATTTGGCATTTTATGTATGTATATATGTATGTATGTATGTATGTATGTATGTATGTTTGTCTGGCGATAACTTTAGAACCGTTGATCCGATCTGCATGAAATTTGATAAGTCGATAGCTTGTACTTGAGAAATTTACTGGTAAGTATATGAGTAAAATCGGATGAAGGGTTTTTGAGATATGGGGTTTTTTAAGAGGGCAAAAATAAAAAAAGTTACATAAAAAAATCAAGTTACATGTCATATGAAAGGGCTTTGTTTGGACATTCCAAAACAATTTTTACTTTTTTTTTGGGACGCTCGGTTTTCGAGATAAAATTTAAAAAGTTAAATTAAGATAACCAGCGATCCAAGAGCTCCCATCTCTAAGAGTTTCGTTGACATCAAGGTTTTTCTACTGGTCGGCCAGTTCCTTTGCTTTTTCTTATTTTTTTTTCTTGAAATAAATTAAGGAGGTACTCAGTTCTCATAAAATGGTGACGAAGACCATGTCTGATGATGGAGCCAAGGTCTGTTCAAGGGAACTCTTCAATAAATAGGCCAATAGAGTTGAAACTTGGTAACCATACCAAGTTAGTAGGCGGTAGTCAGAAAAAAGTCCAAAGATAATGTTTGGACTTGCCTCTGACTACTACCGACTCAAAGTGTGGATGCGTTCGTCGGGTCGCATCACGAGATCTCAGTTCGGGGCGAACTACTAGTTATTGTTGGATTTGATGCCAGGGCAAAATTATCAGACGAGGCTCTTTTCCTTTCGTTTGGTAGATGTCCAACTAGTTGTAGTTATTTTAAGTTAATGCGAATACAGGAGATGTGACTCCCGCTCGCACGTTTCGACACGCTCGACACGGTTTTAGAAAAATCGCAATCAACCATTTTGTGATCGATACAAGTTTTCCTACTTAAAAGTTTGCTTAAGTACGAAAACTGTAAAGCAAGAACGAGGATCACATTAGCTCTTGTCTTCGCCTTAAGCCACAAAACTAAAATCGCTTTACTGATGCTGGTGCAAAAACTGCCTATTGAACACTGAATACTACACGGGTATTTATCGCGTATTAATTAATTTATTTATTTTCCTGACGTTTCGACCATGTTTCAAAAAACGTGGCCGTACTCATGATCGTGAAATTTCGACCATATTGCAATAGTCGTGGCCGAAATCCATATCGCAATATAAAAAAAAACACCATCGCAAAATAAAAAAAAAACTATGTTCACAGGCCTTGCCACAACTATTATTTATTTATTTTGTTGACGTTTCGACCATGTTGCAATAATCGTGGCCGTGCTCACAATTGCGAATATAAAAAAAAAACTCCTAACTAAATATTCACAGGCCTTGCCACAACCAAAAAACTAACGAAAACCGGATTCAAGCAGTAATTTCCCAGGCTCCGGAGACATATTTATTTGAGTCCCGTGGGATCGGGGTGGGTCGCGTGGATTTGGCCACGGCCCATTTGATGGATGATGCTAGACCCGCCCCTGATCACGTATCTCGCGATAGGACTGCGACAAGCGCAAACAGGCTATCATTGTTGTCATACGTCACTTTTTGTGAGTACCATAAAAGTTGTTGACATGCTGCTATTTACGCCAGTCGCGGATGTGTCGCAAGATACATAATCAGGACGCCGGGTAGAAATCACTGTTCCATCCGGAATAGTAGGAACAGTTACTATTTTAGCTATACAGTTTTTTTGATAATTTGATTGTCATCTGTTCCGTGAATTTAAATTTAAAAAAAAATTTAATACATAACTATATCTCTAATACTATAAGAATCAAAGTCTTGACTGACTGACTGACTGACATATAGACAACGCACAGCCTAAACCGCTGGTCCTAGAGACTTGAAATTTGAGGAGTACATAGGTCTTATGGCGTAAAGGTGTACTAAGAGGGGATTTTTGGAAATTCAACCCCTAAGGGTGTAAAAAGGGTTGAAACCGTTTGTATGAAAAATAGTATTCCTTGAACCTACAAACTTGAAACTTGGAGTACATGTACCTACTCCAAGGCTAAAAAATAGGAAAGGCATTTTTAGTTTTTGAAAACTACCCCTAATAAAAAAAAAGTGTGCAAAGGGATGTGAAAGTTTGTATGGGAGTTTTTTGACGCGTGGTGCGATTGACTTAAAACTTGGGGTTTTTGCCTACGTAGGTATTTTAAATCCTACCCTACTAATATCAATGCGAAAGTTACGATGTTTGGATGTTTGCTATTCAATCGCGGCTCGCCACTTTAACGCGTGCGAAGCCGCGAGAAGCTGCTAGTTTTATATATTTACTCTAAACTAGCTGCACTACCAAAGTAAATGTTTTTATTCGTCAAAGCAATTTGAAACATTATTATAATTAGTTTGTTGAACTTAATATAAAAATAATAAAGTAAGCAGCGTTACGATAAATGAGAAGGAACGTTAAAGTTTTCTAGACGCTTATTAGCATTTGCGAAGTTACTTTTTATACTCTTTTTTTTTTTTTTTTTTAATACAATTAGCTGACGGAACAAGCAGATGGCCCACCTGATGTTAAGTGGTAACCATCACCTATAACAAAGCACTGCCTCGTAAGTCACGCACGATAGGGACGTGCCCTACGATGCACTGCCCTGCGTCCATCAACTTGAGGCATACAGATGTTAAGCCTCATGTGCCTGTAATTACACCGGCAACCACACTCTTCAAACCGAAACACAGCAACGCTGCTTGGCGGCAGAAAAAGGCGTGGTGGTAGTACTTCCCCGGACGAGCCCTTCACAAAGAGCTCTACTACTCTTAGACTCTCTGTCTTGTCTAGAAAATACACATACTCTTCTCAGTATTTTCCCTATTATGTTATAAAAACTTTTCATACTAGATTTATACTAGAAGTTAATCGTAGCATAATAAAATCCTCTTATGTAAAATGATTTGAGAGAAATTGAAAATATGTATATATATAATTCACGGCAGCCTTCACGGCTCAGTTCTGCCTTCTGTGCCGTAGGTTGTGGGTTCGATCCCCACCGCGAACAAACATATGTGTGATGTTTGTTCTCTGTCTGGGTGTTATATAATATTATTAGTATATATTTACAAAAAAAAGTATATAAGTAGTATATCAGCTATCTGGTTCCCATATCACAAGTTAGCTTGGGGCTAGATAGTGCTGTGTGGAAAGTCCACCAATATTTATTTAGTTATATTTATATATTACTTCATGAATATTATAAAACCATTTTTACTTTACATTATTAAAATAAGATATACAAATGGCTGATGGAATAAGCAGATAGCCCTCCTGATGTTAAGTGGTAACCATCACCTGTAAACAAAGTATTGGCTCGTAAGTCACGCACGACAGTACCGTACCCTAATATGCATTGCTCTGTTTCTATAACTTGAGGCATGAGGCTTAAGAGCTTAAGATCTGTGATCTTAAGCTCTTAAGCCTCATGCGCTTGTAATTTCACCAACCACACTCTTACATTGAAACAGCAACGCTGCTTGATGGCTCTTATCGTGTCACTAGTTTCTTTCGAAACAGTGTGGTGAAAGGATTTTAAGAGCGCCTCAAGAGGCTCCTTTCGAGCACTTGACATATGTTATAGAACTTATTAGGTTCTGCGACATGGCGGTTTCCTCACGATGTTTTCCTTCACCGTTTGAGAGTACTGGCATTGTGCACATAAATTTTTGAACAAAAAAACTCATTGGTGCACCGGTTTCGAACCCACCACGACCTTAGGATCGGAAAGCGGGGCCGCTACCACTAGACCACCAGTGCTCTCTATATGCATGGTAGTAGTACTTTCCGGACGAGCCACAGACAAAGAGCTCAACTACTCTTTTTTCCTACTTTATTTGTTCCACTAGAAACACTATCGCTTGAATAACAATCTACCAAAAAGGGAACGAAACTGAATAGCTTTACAGGACGTGAGCTGAATATGGAGGTTTCCATTAAATAAAACAGGTTACCTGCAGGAGCCAAGAACTATCTATACAAGGTGTTCCATAAGTTGTGTATATAAACTTCAGGGGGCTAAAGTACCCATCAATATGAACAACTTCTTCTAAGGAACCAACACTGTGAACGCGAAAAAAAAAACAGCTGTTTCATACAAAAGTTCAATACCTACCAGGCTAAAATGTATGAAACAGCTGTTTTTTTTTTCGCTTTCACAGTGTTGGTTCCTTAGAAGAAGTTGTTCATATTGATGGGTACTTTAGCCGCCTGAAGTTTATATACACAACTTATGGAACACCTTGTATAATGATCGTGTGTAGATATGAAACTCGTCTTGTTAACCACACGATATATTATGTAATCATAATCAAGCAGTCAGTCAGATTTTGATTCTTATAATATGAGAATGTGCTCTTAAATTTTAAATTTGCACGTACCTGACTTTAAAAAACCTTAAAGAATTTTAAATACTAACTCAAGCTTCTTAAAAGTCTGATCTCTTAAGATCTGAGAAGATATTTAACGTACCTGGGGATCAAAGTCATGAAGCTGTTTCCGTTTTTTATTTCAAAATTAGAATTAAGAACTGACAAATTACGCACTGCCTAGCTTATAACCAAAAATCCTCATAGCGATTTAAAAAATTGGGGGTATGTTGGATGTATTCTTTGCAGCACGTAGATACAAAGCCACTAATCTATATATCCTAATAGCAATTTAAAAAATTGGGGGTATGTTGGATGTGTTCTTTGCAGCACGTAGGAAATATTCCTAACTTAAGTTTATTGTTATTTTTTAATAATTACTTCTTCGGAATGTTGTGTGCCGTGATAAAATAAAGTCCACGCGGAAGAAGTTGCAACTAACTGCTAGTTTCACTTCTATATGCAATGCAGCAAGATTAATTACCAAATGTCTGCGCTTGCATTGTCTTTTACTAACCATTTACAAAAATATTCAACAGATCAGTTTAGAAATGAAAAAATATATGATATAATACAAATACGATAGATAACCAATATTATTTTTATTCTACTTGCTGATTGGACAAGATGATGGCCCACCTGATGTTAAGTGGTAACCATCGCCTATAACAAAGAATAGCCTTGCCGTTGCAATGCTTTATTTATTATTTTATTAATTGCTTTTTTTTGCTCAACGATGCACTGCTCTGCACTTAAGGCATACTTGAGGTTTGTCAGGGGCAAGAAAAAACGTTAGGTAGCTAGTTTGGTGATTTTCACAATTCAGCTTGCTCATTCTCTGAGCTATGTTGACTTAAATTCCTTCTGTAGGTAAACCACATAACTGTTCTGTAATTGAACAAGCTGATGGCCCACTTGATGATAAGCTGTTACCTCTGCCTATAACAATTGCATTACCTCTAAGTGCTAATGGTATGTTAAAACGATTAACAGCTTTTCTAGGAAATTCTAACTGGGTTAAGAACATTTCACGTGCTCTATAAGTACTGCTACAGAAAAGATATCGTACAAACAGTAGATACACTATTCATGCAGCTTAAATTTTTGTGTGGTTCGATTTGATAGTCCGACACAACAAATCTATCTACTCTAACTATCTGGTTAAATAGAAAATATATAAAAAACAACAAAACAATCAAATCAAATACTGCAAAACATCGTCTTACAAATTACTACTTTAAGTAGCTAATAAAAAAAACAAATCTTAATCTCTCGGTTAAAATATGTGTCTCTTATTGCATGGGATTGTTTACAGTATTACTTCAACTATGAAAAAAATCTACAACTACATTTTTATCCTATATGACCTTAATTCTCAGTGGTCGTCTGATGACTCACAACTTTATTATCATCATTATAACCACTAACCTGAAGTCTGAAAATTCCAATGCTGGGCATTATGACTCCATTAAATTATGTATAATGGAGTCTTATGTGCTCAAAATCGTTCGTTCTGGTAATGTTTCCAGAACGAACGATTTTGAGCCACAATCCGCTAACACGTCTTTATAGATCGAGCTGTGAGTTTGGAAATGATGAATGAACAAATAACTTTGATTAACTTAAATCTGAACTGGTATAGTGAATGAATGAATGAAAATTCATTGAGTACCTCAAAAACTATCAAAATATGAAACGAGATACAAGTGAATCTGCTATTGATTCTCTCAACGCCAAGTGTCCTTACTGCTTTAGTATACTGCAAATGTGGAGTTTCTAGTGCCCCAGAGGAAACCCTTTAGCAATAAAATGTAAGTGAAGTGAGTAGGCATCGGGTTCACTCAACTTTCCTCTTTAAAACTTGAAAAGCCATGTTTTTAATTTCCAAACCAACGAGCGCGATGTGATGTTTTACACACAGGTAATTTGTTTAGGGCACACTTAACAATAGTTTTTATTGTTTTACTATTTACACTATTAGCTGCCACCCACCACTTAACGCGCGTATTAGCAGTGTTGCTAATTTATATTGATTGGGTTTATAATAATGGGTTCGTTTATGTTATGTAAAAGTCCATTATTGATACCCCGTTTCCGGTAAATTTTCGGGATTAAAAGTAGGCACATGATGCCTAACATCTGTATGCCTCAAATTGATAGACGCAGGGCTGATGCAATGCTTTATAGGTGATGGTTACCATTCAACATCTGGTGGGCTATCTGTTTGTTCCATCAGCAAGTTGTATACAAAAAAGCCTATTATGCAAATCCAGCAAGTAAATTGTTACATATTTACACATTTTTATTTTTATTATTGATATTTGATACATTTGATAGCTTAATGTTGATTTAGAAGACAACAGTTTATTATTTTTCTCTTCAATCGCGAGCGTATGCGCACATTTTCACTATTAATTAGCTTATAACTAAAAAGAAAACATAAATTTAATGAAACAAATATATGTACTAATTAAGTATTTTATTTTTTGTGGTATTTTTTGTTGTGTCTAATACACTTTTTTTCACTTTGCAGAGTTTGCAGAGTATGCAGAGTTTGCAGATGCAGTGAAGGGTGCACACACAAGTCCACATTTGGTTAACTTACATAAGATGAGATTAGCGGATTAGTACTATATATTTGATTAATTAAATTTATGTTTAACAAAGTCCGCAAAGTCACGCCTGAATCAACTAATTAGCTTATAACTCAATAAAAGTAGTTAATTGCTTTGCCTTCTGACCAAAGAGATGGCAGATAGTGACAGTACAAATTTTAATTCATAAGAATTACCACTTTATAATCCGTATTTCGAGCAAAGCTCAGGAGTCTCGTGTTCTATTAGGGTGTATATTAAAACTTTCAACGTCTATTACATTAAGGACATTTTGCTTAGTATATATATAGTAGCTATATACTCGAAATAACTTCTCCGTGCTTTTAATAGCTCGTTGCTGCAGATTCTGAAAGTATTCTGGCAGAGGTGCTGGTTTTTATTTGTGTTCAAGCAGTCTTCTTCTTCTTGTCGTGTCACTAGTTTCTTTCGAAACAGTGTGGTGATAGGATTTTAAGTGCGCCTCAAGAGGTGGCTCCTTTCGAGCACTTGACACAATGTTATAGAACTTTTAAATATTTGAACAGAAAAACTCATTGGGGCACGACCGGTTTTGAACCCACGACCTTAGGATTGGAAGGCGGGGCCGCTACTACTAGACCACCAGTGTTCTCTGTTCAAGCATTAAAACCTGTAAATTCATTTTTTCCTTAGCCTGTGTCGTCCCACTGCTGGGCAAAGGCTTCAAATGGGGTTAATGGGATTGGGCGGGCACATTAAACGGATGCCTCCTGATAGGTGGACAAGGATCAGCATACCATAGGTTTCTGACAGACGGTGACTTCGAGGTCAGCCGAGAAAGCGCTGGCGAGACGATCTAGATGCAAAAACTCAGGATAGGGATAACTGGAATTCATAATAAATTTGTTTTAATTTATTACTATTGCACTATGGAAACCAGGCAGCTGAATAATACTAAATGGTATACATAGCTTTTAAGAGTAGTAGAGCTCTTTGTGAAGGATTCGTCCGGGGAAGTACTACCACCACGCCTTTTTCTGCCGCCAAGCAGCAACGCTGTGTTTCGGTTTGAAGAGTCTGGTTGCCGGTGTAATTACAGGCACATGAGGCTTAACATCTGTATGCCTCATGTTGATGGACGCAGGGCAGTGCTTCTCAAGGCACGTTAATATCGTGCGTGACTTACGAGGCAATGCTTTGTTATAGGTGATGGTTACCATTTAACACCAGGCGGGCCATCTGCTTGTTCCATCAGCTAGATGTATAAAAAAAACTTTTTTATATTATCCCATCGGTCGTTTACGAAACCGGTGCTTCGTAACCAGTGATAACAAATCCTCATGATTGATCCCCGGCACGGTAGATATCTCTCAAGATTCTAAGGGGGTCTAAAGGGGGGAGTCTCAGGTGCATTCAAATATTATATTTGGCACACACAATGTGGGTGTGTGCCAAATATAATATTGCAAAATTTATACCTTTGCTTAGTTGATGAATGAATGAATGAATGAAAATACACTAAACTGAACAAAAGTACAGGCTAAAAAATATAAAATAAAATAGTACAATTGCTTATTTTTAACGTGAAATTTTAATAAGTAAGTACATCAGTCGTGAAGCCAACTGGCTTGATGGTATAAGTTTCGTTGCACTATTTGCAATGTTTGACTTTTTGCTTCAATTTGCATTTACGTTTTTGGGTCGTTCAAACTTGTTGGGACTAATGTGTTTTCTTACAGCGAATATGTTTTCTCTGTGCAAAAAACGTTGCAAAATTAGTGGCGCAGCGTTAAAGTTTCAAGAGTTGGTTTCTAGGACCGATTAGTTTACTGTTATTCTTTCTGTACTAGATTTTTTTACAATTATCGGGAAATAAAGGATCTCGAATGGTAACCACTACCTAATAGTCCGGTCAAAATAGACATTTGACCCATGTTGACCTTTGACCTTGAATAACTTTTTTTTGATGATGATTTTTGATTGGCACTGATTCGGATCTATTTGAGCTATTTCTAGATCGTCTCGGGTCTGCAGATAGCTCAACTGTTTTTTATTGTATTTTGTACATTTCGTAAATACTTGTATTCATTATAATTATCTTTGTAAAAGTCTTATATTCTAACTATTTTATAATTCTTATGACATTTATATCAATTTTGACTACCATTATTCTTATATTAATTAAAAATAATCTTAATTGATATAATTTTTCAATTTTGACATTTTCATATCCATTTTTGTTATAATTATTCTTATTTTATATTATATTTTTATTTTACCTAAATTGTTTATAATTTTTTATTTTGCATGCCCTTATACGGTAGAATTAGATTGACTCAAAACAAACATATTAAATATCTCATTACTTATAATTCTGCAATTAAATATACTTTGACTTTGGCTTTAACGTTTCGCATTCCATTTCGTCTCAAGTTTCAAGCTAAACAAACATAATTAATTACTTGGAATATATTTTGTATGACATTTTTTTTATTACTATAATTTTAAGGTAATTGCCTTGACATGTATTTTAGTTTTAATTTTATTTAAATTCAGAACACGTATTGTTTTTTTGGAATAAATGAATATGAATATGTATATTGCTATAGGTTTAATATGAATATAGCTATAGGTTTTACACAGTTTAACTCTAATAATAATCTAATTATCTAACCGCAGCCGAACCGCAGCGTCAAGCAAAGCAAGACGCATTTACTGGACTCATGATTGATCGCGTGCGGTCGCATTGATTCCCAGCAACAATAGGTACACAGCCTTAATCAAATGCAAGAGGTCAATTATCCTTATTAATTATTATAATTACCACCGGTGGTCATGTAGAGTGCCGGTGTGGTTAGTAGGAGTTTACACGCATTTCGATCACTATCTCCGATTATTATTCTAATCCCTAGTGGGTGCAAGCTCATTGCCGCTGTTTGAATACTAACTAAATATTTACGTGAGGTACGTCCATTTGAGGACGTCTCAGGGGGGTAGTCAGAGGTACGTCCAATGGCGGGAGAAAAAGGCATGGTGGTTGTACTTTCCCGTACGAGCCCTTCACGAAAAGCTCTACTACTCTACAATGTTTTTGTTTTAACGGTATTTATGATATGTATTTAAATTTTAACTACTGTTTTGCCTGAATAAATGAATAAATACGAGTAAAATGAATAAACTTTTATAAAATAAATCCGCTAACATACAATGAAACAAAATACCTTGTAAACAACTGCACTACAAACAAAAGTGGATTCCAAAAACATTATCCCAACAATCCACTCGACAAACTCAAGAAAACTGCAACCGTTTCTCAAAGTGTAGAAAGAGACGACAATCAAAAGACTCTATCTGAAACCGCAGACGGATACATGACGCGGTACATAGCTGCTCTTACAGGCCGTCCATACGTGCCGGTAGCCTACCCTATAATAGGTTGGTTGCTTCGTCTTCTTGTCGTGTCACTAGTTTAAAGAGTAGTAGAGCTCTTTGTGAAGGGCTTGTCCTGGAAAGTACTACCACCACGCCTTTTTCTCCCGCCAAGCAGCGTTGCTGTGTTTCGGTTTGAAGAGTGTGGTTGCCGCTGTAATTACAGGCACATGAGGCTTAACATCTGCATGCCTCAAGTCCACGTGCACGTTCCTATTGTGCGTGACTTACGAGGCAATGCATTGTTATAGGTGATAGTTACCACTTAACATCAGGTGGGCCATCTGTTTGTTCCATCAGCTAGTGGTATAAAATAAAAAGTTATTTTGGAACAGTTTGTTGCAAGGATTTTAAGTGCGCCCAAAAAAGTTTAGAGCACTTGCCGGTTTTCTCACGATGTTTTCCTGCACTGTTTGAGACTGCTGACACTGAGCACATACATTTTTGAACAGAAAAAACTCATCGGTGCACGACCGGTTTTGGACCCACGACCTTACCACGATCGGAAGATGGCCATGATAGTCAAAGTCAAAGTCAAACGGTATTTATTCAATAAATCCCACGGATCACTTTGAAACGTCTTAAAGCTAGATGACTCTAGGTGCCAGTTCCACGCGACCAAAGCCTAGAAGAACAGGCAACAAACAAACAGCTTGGTTCCTACCGTTTTTTTGTATGATCCTTATTACAATGTATTATAATACAATACTGAAGCTCCAGTGTGGTGCCAATCGAATTTAGTGAGGCGTAGGCATAACAGAAAAAGATAAAGGTAATCAAATTCACAATAGACGCATAATAGACGCAGGGCAGAGCATCGTGAGGCACTTTCTCTTCGTGCGTGACTTTAGAGGCAATGCTTTTTTATAGGTGATGGGTACCAATTTAACATCAAGTGTGCCATCTGCTTGAGACTTCAGCAAGTAGCATAAAAAATCCGTAACTAATAGAAAAAAACACTGCGTGAATGGCATAAAATGAAATCGACCAATTGTATAACGATGTTCTTATACGGAAAACCTGTAAGGAGAAATATTATAATATTATTATTATTATTTTTTATTTATTATGTTCTAAGTTGCGTGTCTACGTCCAAGAGCCTGTTCTTGTAGATTATTAGAACTGCAATACTCTTTTATTCCTATTTAAGATATCTACACTACATACAACTTTACAGTTAGACAAAGCCTTCATTATTTTTTTCAAAATATAAGGTCCTACTGTGGTAACTCAAATGAAGTCAATATTTTTAGCGAATCGCCACCAGCTTACTACCAGCAAGTGTAGCAGACGCATTATGAAAACACTTCGTATTTTATGTCCTCCGGCAAGACATGTGTAAAGTGTCCATTATACCGAGATCCCTCGAGACGAACGCTTTCCACTACATCAAGAGAAACGGTGATGTGAAAGGAGGTCACGCTTATGTGGCGGTTGGATAAAGCACGTTACTCAAGACATGTTATGCCCGCAGCAAGCCTTTGTCTCTAAAGAAACAAAGCTGAGCGATTGTTTCGCGCGTCTTTTGAAGTGTTCTATTTTCAAATGTTTTAATTTTTTTCTGGCCAGTATAGGCAAACTTAGAAAAGGTTTTCCTCGCAATCTGATAAAAGAACGTTAAGTATTGGATAAGCTGAGAAGGGTTGAAGGATATTGGATTTCGGCTTGTAGTGTTTTATTCCTAATTATTTTAACAAGGAAAATAATTTCCATAATACTTCGGTCGGTTTCTGAAAGCTCGATCAAAACCATTGGATGTCAAGTCACTCGCCATTTCAGCTATTACATCGAATTAGATAGAGATAGCAAGTTACTTGACATGCGATTAGTTTTCATGGGCTTTCAGAAACCGGCCGCTAGTGATCTAACTGTTTAGCTGTAAGTTTAGCACTGAAAACAAATATAAAGGATGCTTATTTTAACATTAAATTCGTAAATATTGGTGAATTACACAGCTCATCAAATATCAAGGCCCAAACTTAGCAAAACTTGTACTATGTAAATCAGATGACTGATATAATACTTGTATACTTAAGTAAATACATACCTACTTACAATAAATTAATTATTTTGGTTCCCAAAGAGGATTGAACCCACGGTCTACATCGCAAAAGGCAGACTATTAAAGTGTATTACTTAAATATGTACCATAAATACCATGACCCACCATTGAAATTGTGATCCAAAATTAATGGTGTAACCGGTGGATAGATTTTTTCAATGGCATAGTTTGTCAATAATGTCCAAAACTGGCTCCAGAATGGTCCTAATCGAACTTAGACTTTCACTACTACTAACTCAGCTGTGAGGGCTGTCATTGTTTCTTATGATGCCAGTACTGTATTTGGCGGTAACAGTGTAATACGAAAGAAAAGCTAAGGAGCCAGTAAGTTTACGTACCGTGCGAAATATATCGTAGCTCTAATACGTTATTGTGTACCATAAATACCAATTACAGACCTTAATGGTCAGAATAATTTGGCACACGATACAGTCTTATCCGTTGAACGTTTATTATTGTCATTGACAGAAAGAACTAACGTTTATTTGTGACGATTACATATAATACATTGATGGTTGAATACAAGCCACACAAAAAAAAAAATAGCAATATTAACACCAAAAAAAAGTAGGAAAAGGAAATTGAAAGAGAGAGACATATTGAGAAAAATAAGATCGCATTTAGGCGAACACAGAGCACCGCCAACGTATTTGATATTATATGCATTATGCGTGGTCAATGATAAGTATCACATTGACCCCGCATACACATAACATCTATGTATGTACCTTAATAAAACCATGTACAAGCAATATATTCCGCTAACTCCGCAACCACTACAGCCACCTAGGAGGCGATTTTCTTTATGAATGTTCCTTGTATATATTAGGTATTACTCCTACATTATATTAATTATATTAATTTAGATTTACTTTGAGGTTTACCGTCTATTTGCACAGTCACATCACCACCTAGGCTTCGTCTGAAAACCAGCGCTGTACCGGTGGCTTCAATAGTTATCTATGCTTTGACAAACATACATACAAATCTTCTCTCGCTTCGCTTGCTTGATAAATATAACAAGAGAAGGCCAATTATATGTTATGGTTGATGTATCTTTAATGCGGCTACTCTTTGATTTATTGATGCTTCAAGCTTTGTAAAAGCACATTAGCACTTAAGCAGTTATGGGTAGTTACACAAGAAGCTCAGCCATAACGACGATTCATACACAACATAACAATACATCGTGTGATTACCGTACCTATTAATACCGTCAAGTAAGGGCTCGTCCGGGGGAGTACCCCCAACATGCCTCTTTCTGCCACCAAGCAGTCAAAGTCAAAGTCAAAGACAAAAGATATTTATTAAAAAAAACCGCAAGGATCACTTTGAAACGTCTTAAAGCTCTAGGTGCCAGTTCATAGCGACCGTGTTGCTGTGTTGCGTTTTGAAGGATGTGTGTGCCGATGAAAATACTGGCTCATGAGGCTTAGCATCTGTATGCCTCAAGTTGATGGACACAAGGTAAGGTTACGTTCATATCTTGACAGCCTTCACAGCTCAGTTGGTAGTAGCCCTGCCTTCTGCGCCGTAGGCCGTGGGTTCGATCCCCTCCGAGAACAAACATTTGTGTGATGAACATAGATGTTTGTTCTCTGTCCGGGTGTTTTAAAATATTATAAGTATGTATTTACAAATAAAAAGTATATAAGTAGTATATCAGCTATCTGGTTCCCATATCACAAGCTTTGGCTTAGTTTGGGGCGAGATAGTGCTGTGTGGAATGTCCACCAATATTTATTATTATTTATTATTATTATATCGTGACTTGCGTGTAAATGATTGGTTATAGGTGATTATTACCACTTAACATCAGAAGGCCCATCTCCTTGTTTCATGCAAGTAGCTTAAAAAAACAATTTCTGTCGCCATGCAATGGTAATGCCGTTGCAATTACAGCCATAAAGTGGTAAAGTAGAAGTCGTAATAGACACTCTGAGCTATGAGTAGAGAAAAAAGGTAGTATAGGTCCTAACGGATGGGAGTTCTAGATGTTTTAATGAGAGAGACGTGTTCACAACTTGAGTTTTATTGGAAGAAGGAATGAACCCACGAACAAGCATAGATTACATAAAAAATAAACTTAATGTTTCCAACGATGAGGGATTATATTTATTTCCTATCAATGTTTGATACACTCGTTCGATAAAAAGTATATTAATATAGAATGATGGATTGAACTACAGTTGCCGGAATATCATTCTGGGACTAATTTTTATGAATAATTTATCCCCACACCTAGATTGTACAAACTAATTCACGTATAAAAAGTAGATTTACTCGGAACGGGACTAATCCTCATGAATTCTCAATTGGGACAGTGACGTAGCTCATTGTAATTCGTTGCATCATTACTGTATTACATTACAAAATTCTACACACAGACCCGTAGTGTTAAGCTTTTACTTGCTATAGCCAGGGGCATTATTCTCTATTGCCAATGCAATCGCGTTACACAGATACGAGACAGCGGCGGGAAATCGGACAAAACCGTATTCCCTATGACTAAGTTGTCATTCCTAGTTGTCATTCTTAGTTCATTTTTTGGTTTATGAATCGTGTTTGCGGTAAGACCACGCTGTGACGTCACACGGTTATGGCACGAAATCTCCTAGAATAATGCCCCAGAACTACGTATCTCATTGACAACATGGTCAATTTTGGCTTTGTATATTTCATGTGTGTTTGTTTTTTGATCCGTGCATTTAAGTAGGTCCATAGCTCGTATTTGAAAATTGCTGCGTTTTTTTAAGTTTATTCTGAAAACTGTACTGCAAAGATCTGAACAAAGAAACTTGTCTTAGATATTGATGTAATAAAAGATAAATATTTAAGGAGGGTTCTCTTTTTAGCCTTTTTTTATAGCTCGCTTCTGTTAGACTTAAGACGTTTCAAAGTGATCCTAAGACGTTTCAAAGTGATCCTTGTGATTTTATTGAATAAATACCTTTTGACTTTGACTTTAGTTTATAATGTAAAAATAAATAAAAAGTAACCTCTAATGTTAATCCAGATTTTAAACAATATTTACTTAGGGTTTAATTCCAATTAGTTTGGAATTTATATATAATATTTGTGGGATAATAGGATTTAGGACTGTGTTTCGGTTTGAAGAGCGTGGTTGCCGATGTAATTACAGGCTTAACAATGCCTCAAGCTGATGGACGCAGGGCAGTGCATCGTAGAGCACGTTCCTATTGTGCGTGACTTACGAGACAATGCTTTGTTATAGGTGATGGTTACCACTTAACATCAGGTGGGCCATCTCCTTGTTCCATCAGCTAGTTGTATAAAAAATATATAATATAAAACATTTCTTTAAGATATGCAACTCAACAAGCTGTTTTGTTTTCCCTGCACCTAGGCCGGGCACTCGGGAAAATTTCCACAGTCCTACAGAAATTTAGGAGTTGCGTCGATAAATTTCGGGACTCCCTTTTTTCAGCAAAGTTATTTATGCGACAATCTATTGTTACGAGACAGGGCGTTTAGTTTTAAATTAACGGTGGAATGCAATGAATTACGTGGGAATTTCCAAATCAGAGACCAAAGTCTTGGAATTTTGTAGCAGTTCAGTGGTTCTTTTGGGAAGTGTCTATGCTGTCACGGTTTGGGTTAAATTGCGTACAATGCACTAATGGCAATCCTACTGGGGCCTTATGCTCACTTCGAGCGAGATTATCTCACGGTGGAGATGACGTCATATCTCGTTCAATAAATCGTTGACGTTGCGTCTCGCATGAACTTTGAATGAGAAAATTGGGGAGTGAGATGGTGCGAATGGGGATTTAATCGTTATCGAACGAGGTATGATGTCATCTCCACCGTGATATAATCTCGCTCGAAGTGAGCATCAGGCAATGTATTTTTTTTTAAATCTTTTCTTCTACAGCTGGAGAGAGTTGTAGGAGTATTGTGGGAGTCAATAGTTATATAATATGTTATACATTGTACAGCAGGCCAACCACGATCTCTTACAGCAGCATTATAATAACACTACACTGAAATTTTGTACCATGACCTTTATGACAAAGAAGTTTTGTGACGTCAACATAAATTGTTCACTCAAAGCATACCATGAAGTAACTTTCGACAGCTAGAAATATTGTTCTTACGTCAAATTTAGCAATCTCGAAAAATTTTAAAAAGTGCTAAATTATCTTAGAAATTAAGTAAAACGTGTTTATTTTCATAAGTTTTTATATTGAATTTATAGAACGTATTATTTGCACAAAAACATGATTTTTCAAATTATTGTTAAGGAGAGTAATGCGTATTTCGAAACGCGTTCTAGGAAGGTGCGAAAGTGATAACGCTATACGAAAACTAGGCCGTCTCGCTTTTTCATAGGGCAGTAATATATTAATCATTTGTTCTTTCACATCACTGTGCAGGAATATAACAATTATGTTTCTAAAATATTGAGCTTTAATATTCAAATATTACTAAAATTTTGATTATTTAATTTAGAAAATACCATTTTATGTTTAATCCAATAAAAGGTGTAATAAAATCAGCAGGTAGATTTTGTTTTATAGGTGTTACGGAAGGTAGGAGTGATAGCTCTAAAGTTTTATCGCGAGTTTTAAATGGAATTTAACCCTTTAGTTTGGAATTGTTGGGGCATTGGAGATAAATTAGGGCGTTGGTAAAGTTATTAGGGCATTATTTTATTCGGTTTCTAGTTTTCTAGACGTTATTTATTGAAAACTGCGTAAAAGTAATCAAAATAATTTTCACTCAAAAAAAGGCAAAAATCCTTTCTAGAAACAATACAGTATAGTAAGTAGGTGAAAACTTATATTTTCTTATAGTTATGTAAGAGTTGTTTTTATTTTATTAGGAGCTAGTACGATAGAAGAGTGAAGGTTTAAAACGATTATAAGTACCTACCTGCTATGCCCCAGCACATAACTTGTAATTTGACTTCCATAACCAATAAATATTATATCGCTCTCTAAAATACATCCGAACATGAAGTGGGAGTTTTTTTTTTAATTTGGAATGAACAATATTTTGTGAATACAACGAATTCCGAACACTCAGTCCAATTTGAGGAACGCTTTGTAAATTGGTCACGTATCACGTGATTGTGCCATCTGTTGCGCGGAATATATGAAAAATGAACATTGATTATTTTTACACCTCCTATGCATACCAAAATGCTATAAATTTATGTTTGATCGAGTTGTTCAAGTTGTCCCGACGTAGCTATCTACTACGCCGTAGAGCTACGCGTAGCAACCATCTACGCCGTAGAGCAACGCGTAGCAACCATCTACGCCGTAGCGTTGTCTGAGTAGGTACAGATTACCCATTGTGATAGCAAAGTAAACAGTTAAGCTCATTTATTTTTCAGTACAAAAGAAGAAAAAACATGTCGATTCGCAGAACTGAAGCAACTTTTTATTTTCTAAGAACTTCCTTTACAAATAATTCTATTTTCATCCAAAGCTTCAAAAGCCTGTTAAGGGCTAATGCAAGCCGGTGAACGGCACGGCTGAAGATTTTAAAGTCAATGAATTATTTTATATATCCTTAAACTAATATTGCACCTACTGCTAGCTATAAACTTCCTTTTTAAAACCTAAATCTCTGCGGTCTTGTACCAGTTTTCCAAATCCTCAGCATACAGCGTAGAATAGCTACTATCAACAGAGTTGCCAGTCCTGTCATATCCTACTTATATTATAAACGCGATAGTTTGTAAGTATGGATGGATGGATGGATGGATGGATGGATGGATGTTTGTTACTCTTTCACGTAAAAACTACTGAATGGGCAAACACCTATGTGTTTGCCCATTCAGTAGTTCATATTTTGGACAATTTACACAATATCTTTATAAATTGTAGCCTATGCTACAATTTATAAAGATATTGTGTAAATTGTCCAAAATATGACGATAAGTGTCAAGTAAGTAGGAAAAAATCTACCATCGACGAGCTATTCTGGCGTGCGCTGACAGAACCGCTAGAGTTACACATATGTACTACGCCATGCTAATATAAGCTACTTGAAATACTAATTCTGCGCAGATGAAGTCGCGGGTACCAGCTAGTATGTACATAAAACATTATGTTTGATCCATTACAGAAGCCCATTTATGGTGGTATCGAGCATACTCGTAACAGCAAAGCACTAGCAAATTAGTATCAAAATAAAATCAATAAATGTAACGCACCACCAGTGTACATTAGCCCCAACTCTGCATTCACAAAGCCCAAACACCCCATAAAACTCCATTGCTTCCAGTAACAAAAGTAACTATTGCAATGTAAAGTTCTCGTCATTCGGTAAAGTCAAAGTTTGACAAACAGACGCCATTCCCGACTTGAGAGTTCATTATACGGAACATTGGGTCGGAACGACAGCGGTTCTTTCTCGAGTTCCGTCGAGTTGTGCCAGAGATGAATTAGAACTAATCTAGTAAGATCGCGTGACCTATTGCCCGACTGTAGAGAGGGGCGTTGATGGACGCAGGGCAGTGCATCGTAGGGCACGTTCCTATCGTGCGTGACTTACGAGGCAATGCTTTATTATAGGTGAAGGCTACTACTTATCATCAGGTGGACCATCTGCTTGTTCCATCAGCTAGTAGTATAAAAAAAAGGCTGTTCTATTTCAATTTTCTCAACAATTTGTTGAATCTGTGTAGGAGTTTGCACATTTTTAATACTCAATGCATTTACGTAATCAATCTGGAGCACTGGTGGTGTAGAAGTAGTGGTCCCGTTTTCAGATCCTAAGGTCGTGGGTTCAAAACAGGTCATGTTCCAATGAGATTTTCGGTTCAAAAGTTTATGTGCATAGTTCCAGTACTCCAAAACGATAAAGAAATTATCGTGAGGAAACCGGCTTGACGTAGAATCTAAAAAGTTCCAAAACCAGTGTCAAGTGCTCGAAGGAACCTTTCGAAACGCACCTCTTATCCTCTCACCTCACTGTTTCAAAAAAAAAGTAATAATACGACACAAAGACTATAGCATTTATTATATTATAATAAATCTAATAAAAAAGTTTTTAGAGTACCTTAAGGGCATTTGTAATATTAGTGTAAAGCGAGACAAATCAAATGAAAACGCATTTTATTCAGATCATTCAGAAGGATCACTTTGAAACGTCTTATAAACGAGGTGACGAAACGGTGACCCCTAGATCCACGCCTGGCCGCAAGTTCAGCAAGTCGGAACTTTGTCGAATTTGGCAATACGCCGCGTCTAACGAACGCGGCAAAAATAGTTTCGCATTCAACATTCCACCCGTGCATTCAAATACTGGCTGTTCTGTGGGAGCAGTTATTGAATTGTGACGCCTAGTCTGTGACTGAAAATATTTTGTGTAGCTTGGGTGTAAAATCAAAATATGGAATGGAACGTGGAACGCCACTGGTGTCGATACATTTTCGCCTTCCCATTTGCCGAAAACATCCATTGGGGCTGGCGGAGCAGCAGATTCGGCTGAGGATCTCAAGAGGCGCAAATGTGCAAGTCTCGTATTTGCTTCTCTTGGGTTTCAGACTCTAGGTCCGTGGGGTACCGAGTCTAACGAGTCTTCTCTACCTACAGCGATCACAAGACCGACTCCCGACTCGATGATCGGATGATATTGTTGGAGTAGTTGGGCAGCAATGGTGAAGACTGGCACAGGACCGGAGAGAGTGGCGTTTTAAAGAAAAGGTCTTTACCCAACAGTGGGTGTACACAGGTTGAATACATAGATTGGCGGATCTATGGATCTAGTTGATGGACGCAGGACAGTGCATCGTAGGGCACATTCCTATTGTGCATGACTTACGAGGCAATGCTTTGTTATAGGTGATGGTTACCACTTAACATCAGGTGGGCCATCTGATTGTTCCATCATCTTTGTATAAAAAAATAAGCTCTAAGCTAAGCAAAACTTATATGGAAACCGGGTTGTTACTGTAATGTATTGAAGATCGTCTCAAGCGCCGACGTCACGAGTCAGTTGTTACGCGGCCGTCGGACAGAGCGGTTGTGTGTCTGTATGCGTGGTGAGCCGAAGAGTAACAGGACATTACAGTTACAAAAAACTTATTGTACCCAGATAGAGAACAAACATCTATTTTTCACCACAAATGTTTGCTTGGATGAAAATAGAATTCGTTGCGAGTTAAATTTTCATCAATTAAACAAATGTGCTCCTGCCAACTTAGCCATAACTCGCAAACTTTAACTTTTGACCTTCAAACTTTCGTTCGATCATCGTCAAAAGAGCCACTTGACCTTAGCCTGCCATCCTACGTCGAAACCAAAATGGCAGTCGGAGTAAAATCAGAATTCTGATAATTTTTCCGAACTACCAAATGTTTTTACGACTTATACCTAATTAAAACCTTTTTAACGTAACCCCAATAATGCGGTCGACGGCGTAGCTTGCTTACCTTAAAGATATCGAAAATCTGTAAATATAAAAAAAGAGCTTAAAAAATTAAGAATGAAAATTCGGAAAAACGGAACGCCGGCCGCCCGGTAAGGGATTCCACTCTATGGCAGTTCGCATTATAAAAGTTGAAGCAAAGCTCTTAATCAGCTAGGTGGACAAAGGCCTCGGTGCATAGAGAAATAATCAGGCCCTCACCCCCTCTTTCCACATAACTTGAACTTATATTGGCCTTAAAAATAAATCATTTAAAAAAAAGTTGTGAGCGGGCTCAAGGTTTTCTAGCTTCGGGAGCTGACTGACCTCTCTAGCTTAGGTTAGAGGGCCCCCTGAGCTCCGTGGCCCTGGTGCACTGCATCACCTGGCCATACGTCAGCTATGCCACTGCTCTTAGTGCGGGTTGTAGGTATGTTAACCATAAATTAACTTCTCTTTTACGTTCGTCTGGTGGTCCGATGGTAGGAAAGATAGTGAATGTGATATAGCGCAACATTACCGATTGGCAAGGTTTAAAGTAATCGCTCTCAACAAGATCGCCCATTGTTTTGCCTAATAATGTATGCCTAAATCCTATATTATGTTTCTGTATGGTGAACCATAAAGCCTATCTATCTCTCTAATACTGCGGTCACCCATTCGCAAGCTAAGCGGAGTTTTCTTGTGGTATCAATAGTTCTTTCGAAACAGTGTGGTGAAAGGATTTTAAGTGATCCTCAAAGAAGCTCTTTTCTAGCACTTGACACAATGTATTAGATTTTTAAAGGCTACGATATGCCGGCATCCCTATGTTTTCCTTCACCGTTTGAGAGTGCCAGCATAGTGCACAATGTGCACATATATTATTGAACAGTAAAACTTATTGGTGCACGACGGCTTGGACAAACAACCTTAGGGTCGGTAGGCCGGTCCGTTACCACTACACCACCAGTGCCAAGCGCGCTGACTTCGGCTAACCATCCTAAATATCTAATGATAATGTAGAAAGTTTTAATAGTATTTAAAAATATACGAAATTAGATTCGCAGGTGCAATTTATTACCATAAAAAGTTGGTTTATGAGGTGCAATTTCCTGGGCGGCGCTGTAGCCTAGTTTAAATTGACAAATTGTTTTTTAACACTGTAGTTATCAGGGGTATTTATTTGAAATGTATTATGACAGCTAAGAGTAGTAGAGCTCTTTGTGAAGGGCTCGTCCGGGGAAGTACTACCACCACGCCTTTTTCTGCCGCCAAGTAGCAACGCTGTGTTTCGGTTAAAAGAGTGTGGTTGCCGGTGTAATTACAGGCACATGAGGCTTAACATATGCCTCAAGTTGATGGACGCAGGGCAGTGCATCGTAGGGCACGTTCCTATCGTGCGTGACTTACAAGGCAATACATTTCAACTTTCGCATTAATTAATAATATAGGAGGATAGGATGGGATAGGATGATACAGCTGTTACTAACAATGTGATATTGACCATTCTCGTTATCAAAAACTGACGACGAAATAACAAATCTTAGCATTTGAAGACAAAATTCAAAATTTGAAATAAGAATTCCGATTTAGTCTTCATTTGACAAGACGACAATTTGGGTGCGCATCTTAGCTCTTGTAGAGTTAAAGACATATTATTATGTCTATTTTTCGTGACAAAACGAGACGATATAATGTATCTCGGGGTGCGCATCTTAGCCCTGCATGATGTCTTTTTTGTGTTTGTTATTAATTAATCTAATTGATAAAGCCTTTGTTGACTTGCCATCATTACGTTTAAGAACGCTGAACTTATGGCTCATCTCACACATGCAGGGGTAATCATCAAGATGTGAATTATTGAAAAAAGAAACGATAATTTTCCATTTTGACAGCTGATTTTTCATTTATTGTCAAACGAAAAAATTATCACACACCAAATCAACAAAGAAGGTCATATCTCTTTATCACCATAGTTCACCCTATTACACCCTGCCACCCCGTACTCGGAATATAACGGACATATAAACAATTTTATTCCTTATATTTACGCGATACAAAAAGTAAATCATAAAGACCGGTTATTGGACATTATTATTGCCTCGCCCGATGTTATTAGGATTGTGTTGCAGGCATGTAACAAAAGCAGGCGTTTTGCAAACTCAAGAATGTATCCAAGATGCAGACAATCGTCAAACAACTTTTAATTCGCATATTTCAACATTTATCAAAAAATTACTGAAGGTAGCTTCATAAAGACCAATTCATTGTTTTAGGGCAGTGTGGTCGCCCAACGACAAAGCCCTATAAAAAAAACTATTAACGTAATCAATAACTTTTCTGCAAAAAAAAAAGCGACTTCAAATACACTGAAACATAAAACAGCAAAATAAAAAAGGAATCATCTAAATCGGTTGGCGTGATATTGAGTTATTCGTCCATTTGTCGCGCACATTCTTAATGCAAATAAAAGACTTATATGGTTTTCTCATAGATACCAATGTCAGAACTGGACCAAATTGAAATGGGACCACACGGGAAGCACCAAAAAGCATCATCAAAATCGGTTCACCCAGTCGAAAGTTCTGAGGTAACAAACATAAAAAAACAGCCGTATTGAGAACCTCCTCCTTTTTTATGAAGTCGGTTAAAAATAGTCAAATTCAAGTGTTAAGTTCATATTACCATCTTTCTAACATAACACACGCTAAGTGGGGTCGGCACAGCAGTCTTTTTCTTGCTTGATTTGATATATTTATCACAAATGCAAAATTTGAACCGACCCTGCCAAAATAAAACCACAAGCATGCTACTAAAACACAATACTTGGTAGTTATTTTAAATAAGTATCTATACTAGCTGAATACGTTCCGTTCAAACGTCTAAACCATTTAAAATACGTGACTGCGCTCAAACTAGATTCTTAAATGTAAACTCTCATTTTGCGGCAAGTCTGAAGCGACTTGACTAGCTTCGTTTTAAACTATCATCAATACTTGTAGCATGTGACTTGGCTACATAAACAGGACCATTCCGAAACAACGGAAGTAGTAGAGCTCTCGGTAAAGGGCTCGTCCGGGGAAGTACTACCACCATGCCTTTTTCTGCCGCCAAGCAGCGTTGCTGTGTTACGGTTTGAGTGTAGTTGCCGGTGAAATTAAAGGCACATGAGGTCTGTATGCCTCAAGTTGATGAACGCAGGGCAGTGCATCGTAAGGCACGTTTCTTTCGTGAGTAACTTACGAGGCAATGCTTTCTTAATATTGTTACCACTTAACATCAGAGTCATGCTTGTTTGGTCAAGTTGCATAAAAAAAAACGACTTTCGTAGTACGACTGCAGCACTTACGTACATTAATACTTATTTAGACATTATACCGGAATAAATACGTAGCCATTGTATGCGTTATTATTTTCTCTTGTAATTTGTTGTACGCCGGCCGCGCCGTATCTATTAAATGTTTCGTAATGATTTGTTGTATTTCTCGGTTATCGGCTGTATTGTTTTTATCCTGAGGGTTAGGAATTGAAAATGATTTACGGTTTTCATTATGTGGGCACCGGTTTTCATTTGTTTATTTATTTATTTAAGGAAGACCAACAGCATTGTTCATTGAATTGGTAAGTAATATAGGTTATCAGAGAAGCCAATTAGCGGTGCTCAATTGTTATTTGTATTTAGTTTGTAATTCTTTGAAAAGTAGATACGTCTATAGAGGACGTGCGAGGCAATGCAATTTTTATAGGTAGAGGCTCTAACTCAAGTGAACCAAAAAAACATTAAGGTAATATTTCTAAACAACTGTGATGTTTTCAAAATAATTATTGCTTAAAACAGTCTGGTCAATTCATTTGAGTATTTCCTGTATATTGCCACACAGCTCTCATAGATGCTTTTTTATATTTGGATGTTATAATATGTTATAATATTTATTTCCTCATTATGAATATTATTTATTTTTAATATTAAATAGAATAAAATAAAAAATATATTGGTGGACTTTCCACACAGCACTATCTAGCCCCAAACTAAGCCAAAGCTTCCATTATGAGAACCAGATAGCTGATATAATACATATATACTTTTTTTTGTAAATACATAATTATAATATTATATAACAACCAGACAGAGAACAAACATCTATGTTCAACACAAACGTTCAAAATCTCAAAAAAAGCTACTGATATGGTGGGTTCGATCCCCACCGAGAACAAACATATATGTATATATATTTCAATATCATGTTATTATGTATTACACCCAGATTAAATATACATATTCTTATAGCATGAATCTACACCAAAAAATATAATTATACCAGTAAACAGAGTCCCATAGTACAAAATTTGGCAGATAGTGCCATGTGTGGACCACGAGATAAATAATGAATTTCCATCTCCCCAGAGATCACGTTTAAAATGTATTATTTTGATTTAAACAATTTTCTCATTGCGGACAACCGCAGCACATTGGGATTATCAATCAATTAATTAACTCAGTTCACCACTAAAACTGTTTCAATTTTACCATAAACTTTCAATGGCTAGAAATTTCCAGCGACTATTTCACAGTAGCTTTTTCATCATCGTTTTGAGCATTAGAGTTTATTTATTTGCCAAGCAGCGTTGCTGTGTTTCGGTTTGAAGAGTGTGGTTGCCGGTGTAATTACAGGCACATGAGGCTTAGCATCTATATGCCTCAAGTTGATGGACGCAGGGCAGTGCATCGTAGGGCAGGTTCCTATCGTGTGTGACTTACGAGGCAATGCTTTATTGTAGGTGATGGTAACCACTTAGCGTCAGGTGGGCCATCTGCTTGTTCCATCAACTAGTTGTATTAAAAAAAAAACTGTATTTTTAAAAAGAGTTTATAATAAAATATGTTGATTGATGAATTCAATGCAATAAAATATTTATGGTGTAGATGGTAATCGATTCATTCGAATAGACGTCTGGTAGATTTGATTACAGAAGTAATGACTTGGAAACATTTTATTCGTTTTACAACGTCCTCTCAAGGAAGTAGGAAGAGTCGGGCGGCAGTCAGATAGAGGCGACTTCTTTCGTTTCTATCTTTATTTAAGACAAGCTGGGGCCCGCAACTTCGCCTGTGCAGGATTAGTAACACAATATCTTTATAAATTGTAGCCTATGTGTTATTCTGATGTATAAGCTATATTATTGTAAAGTTTCATTAAAATCCATTCATTAGTTTTTACGTGAAAGAGTAACAAACATCCATCTATCCATACTTACAAACTTTCGCGTTTATAATATTAGTAGGATTTTTCAAAAATCTCAATTGTTCATGGAGACGAAAGGAAAATTTTATGTGGCATCAATTTTATTTCTTAGTTGTTTTTTTCTTACTTTGGAAAAGATAAAAGTTGGTTAATTTATGTCAGAACGCGCTCACACATAAGACACACTCTAAAGAGGAACACAAGGTATTTTTTCATTTGGTAACTAGTTTTTCCATAAACAAAAACTCAACGTTAAATACCTAGAATCCCGAATTCTTATCAGATAAACTGACTTAATTTTTAGTGCAGTATTTAACAAGATATTCTAACGTAGTACGTTCTAGCCTAGCCGGGGTCCATTAGACGAATATACATAAATTTAATTAAATAAATATATAGTACTAATCCGCTAATATAATCTTATGTAAGTGAATCAAATGTAGACTTGTGTGGGCACCCTTCACTGCATCTGCAAACTCTGCATACTCTGCAAATTCTGTAACGTGAAAAAAGTTGTATTAGACACAACAAAAATACCACAAAAAATATAAAATACTTAACAAGACTTCGACAAGGGTTTCGCCTCTCTGCGAAGCATCTTCAGGAAGATTGACTTGCTGTGCACTGAAATTAAGATAAGATAACTAATATTAATTATCTTAATTGAATATTTATTAAATCATCTCCATCGCAGCCTTTTTCCATCTCTCTGCCAACCAATAAAAGCTTTCTTCCAGTGTAATGTCGAAAAGGGGACGAAAATACTTGATTTGGCCGTTGCCGAGTTGAATTTTTATTTTAGTAAAACGACCGTCACTGGCATTCTGTGCTAGTGTCTGGCACGTGGAATTGGAGTGTTGCACTGAATGAAATTCTACTTCGAGTTGGGAGATGTAAAAACTGTGAACTGGGAGACAAGATATTGTTTAAAACGTTTCTAGAGTATCTTATATCCTATCCAAATTTATAAATGTGTAAGTTACGACGATTGGATGTTTGTGGCTCAATTTATTTTAAACAAGCTGGTGCCCGCGACTTCGTCTGCGCAGGATTAGTCACATAATATCTTTATAAATTGTAGCCTATGCGTTATTCTGATGTATAAGCTATATTATTGTAAAGTTTCATTAAAATCCATTCAGTAGTTTTTACGTGAAAGAGTAACAAACATCCATCCATCCATCCATACTTACAAACTTTCGCGTTTATAATATTAGTATATTAGTATATTACTTAAAATGGGGTACAAAACATGCATACCGGAGTAATGACGTAGCTGCGGATAAAAACTGATGATGATGATGCTGAGAAAACGTCAACTAGTATAAAAATATAAAAACTTATTATTTAATAAATTATTTTTTAAACTTTCGCGATCATGACAAATAAATTAATATAACATAATAAATTTGTTACGCGGGTATTTATCGCGTTAAAAAAAACGTCTTTACCCCGAAGTTCTGACTGTGTTGCAATAGTAAGAAAAAGAAAAGAACGAAAATTTGCAATAGCAATTGTGGGCAGACTTTTCAAAAGTAAGGAATTATTGAATGATAATTTGACTTCGTAATAATTTAGACAAAGCGTTCCTCGACGATTGTCACTCCAAGAAGGCAGAGCTTAACTCACTCCATAAAGTCAAGCCACCTCATCAAAAGAGCGTTCAACTTTATAATCATAATCAAGGCAAGAGTCCTCGAAAATTCCCAACAATAAATCCATCTAAGCAACAATAAATTCGTCTGGAGAACTCATTTGCTGAAAGTCACTCATTAAGAATTAAGAGTTCGATTCAGACGAAACTTGGTTAGAGCACAGTATAAATAGCAAACAGTAAGTTTGACATGGTACAGTTGACTACAAATCAGGTTAGACACTGTCGATAATACTCATCAGTATGCGAATTAAGAAGAGCTCTTTGTGAAGGGCTCGTCCGGAGAAGTACTATCACCATGCCTTTTTTTGCCGCTAAACAGCGTTGTTGCGTTGAAGAGTGTGATGGTTGCCGGTGTATATACAGTCAGATGAGGCTTAACATCTGTATGCCTCAAGTTGATGGACGCAGGGCAGTGCATCGTGGTGCACGTTTCTATTGTGAGTGACTTGCGAGGAAATGCTTTGGTTACCACTTAACATTAGGTGAGCCATCTGCTTGTTCCATCAGCTAATTGTACTTATATAAAATATAAGAAAAATACAATGCAATGGTAGGAAAGGAAGGTAGCGCGTTGATGAGGCGAGCTTAATAACGGCAACATATCGCACCGTCCCTCACATAAACGCACATATAAATAAAAATAGAGTACCTACCTCTTAGTCACCTGCACTAAAATTGTTACATTTTGTAGTTTTTAAAATAATTTTTCTCACATCTAGTAGGAAGATCTACCAGACTGGATACAAAAGTAATAATATATACCTACTGCTGAAAATTATATTGTGTTCCTTGTGATTGGAGTAACAAAATTATGTTTTGAAATTTTGCAAAGGGAAACCAAGTTTATAACAAAACATTCGTTTGGGAAACAATTTGACATTCCCTGGAAGTTCAGAGTTTTACTTTTGACTAATTAATTTTGAAATTGGCTTGTCACATAAGCAAAGGTAATTGCACGTTTGCCGCCTTCTACTGCCAACTGTGCTGTGAGGCCAGGTTTTACATGATCAGGGGCCTTATGCTCACTTCGAGCGAGATTATCTCACGGTGGAGATGACGTCATATCTCGTTCAATAACTCGTTGACGTTGCGTCTCGCATGAACTTTGAATGACAAAATTGGGGAGTAGGATGGTGAGAATGGGGATAAATAGTTATCGAACGAGATATGACGTCATCTCCGCCGTGAGATAATCTCGCTCGAAGTGAGCATAAGGCCCCAGAGTATTACAAGTCTGAATTGTGCAATCACATTGCACACAGTTTAGTAAAAAAATCATTTTGATCGATACAAGTTTTCCTACTTAAAAGTTTGCTTATGTACGAAAACTAGTAAAGCAAACTTTTTCAAAAACTACTCAAAAGTTTGCATAAGTACAGAACTAGTAAATCATACTGTAGAGTAGGAAAACATGTATCGATCAAAATTAAATTTTTACTAAACTGTGTGCAATGTGTTTGCACACAAGATGGTTGAATGCGATTTTTGGAAAATGAGTTTAGTGATTTTATATCTTTCAATAGTCTGATGGGTATCCGTGTGTACAGGGTAAAGTTACATATTTTGAGTAGTAGAGCTCTTTGTGAGGGCTCTTCCGGGGAAGTACTATCACCACGCCTTTTTCTGCCGCCAAGCAGCGTTTCTGTGTTTCGGTTTGAAGAGTGTTGCCGGTGTAATTACAGGCACATGAGGCTTATCATCTGTATGCCTCAAGTGGCACGTTCCTATCGTGACTTGCGAGGTAATGCCTTGTTATAGGTGATGGTTACCACTTCACATCTGCATCTGCTAGTTGTATAAAAAAATTGTTGACCAAATAAACTTTGTACCTTGTAGCAAAATGTGCGTCGTATTTGAACGGAATACGAACAATATCTCTTTGAGCATATCGGTCTTGTTTTACAGCTTCTATTTGCATGCGTCGTAAGCTTTATCCAAAGAGACGTGTCCGAAAACTATCTCGTTCAGATTTCAATACAATTTGCCTACAGCCGATACGGGGATGTGACCACTGACACTAGGAACGAATCCCAATAGGACCTGAATTGACTTGTAGTTCGGTAGTTCTTCTCCAAACGAGCCCTACAATAATAAAGAATAGGATTAAACGAAATAAAATAAAAACCGGCCAAGTGCGAGTCGGACTCACGCACGAAGGATTCCGTACTAAAACGGCAAAAAAATCACGTTTGTTGTATGGGAGCCCCCTTTAATATTAGTTTTTTTCTATTTTTTAATATTTGTTTTTATAGCGGCAACAGAAATACATCATCTGTGAAAGTTTCAACTGTCTAACTATCACGGTTCATGAGATAGTTTTACCCTTTGGGTACGGAACCCTAAAAACACCTCAAAACGTATGTAGTTTACGAGTATGTGACTCATTAACTATTTCAAAAAGCGAGCTGTGCGAGAAACCCAGGAGTCTAGTAGGTGAGTGACACGGTACGCAAGTCCCAAGTTTTCGTACCTCGTCTTGTTTTGTCCATGCGTACGACTCTCAATCGCACGTGAATCAGCCACGGCGATCCGGTCGACCGATTCGGTCCGTAACCGGATCATCCAACCCCTCCGATCAGCATTTTCGTCCGGCTGAATCCGAAATCGTTTCCCTATTTTCTTTATCTTATTGCTTATTTAAGGGTGGTAGTTATTTGTAAGTTTGATTGGTTGGAAAAACGGACCAAACCTTTATGAAGGCAAAGGTATTTTTTTTATTCTAGAGTTTTTGGTATTTCTTTTAAGATAAAATTAAAATTGGCTTACCGGTTATAGGATGCTTTACCTATTTAATAAAACTTGCGCCATCCAAGCTCATGCATAAATTGCAATTTGGTAGTTTTTAGTTTCAAATGCTATAAAAACATTAGAAAACTAAAACGTTAGTTAGAAAACGAAGACCAAAACTATGGCCAAACCTAGAAGGGTGTCTCTTAAAATCTTCTTAAAATATGCATACTGATGATTCTATTGAAGAGACACTTCATGACTTTGCTTAGTAATAGACAGGTTTAGCTTTGCTATTACTTTATTCAAGCTATTTTACATTAAAAAACAACCAGAAGATTTTAATTTAGTAGATGAATTATGCTCCTTGCTATGTCGTAGATTAGTAGATGAAATTAGTAGATGTCGTAGATTAGTAGTCGTATATTTAGTAGATGAATTAGGTCGGGTAACCTCCTCGTGGTGCACCCTGGTAGCACCATGAAACACGCCCGCAGAGTACTGCGGACGTGTTTCATGGTGGCCGATAACCCGACACGGTGTTGCAGCTTACACCGACTGCGTGTCCCTCTGACTAGCATGGGTCTACCCTGCCTCGCGCCACTTAGCGTGGGATAAGGGCAGGAAGATGATGATGAATTATGCTCCATATAAAAAAATGATGAGGCACGGTTAGAGCCTTTAATCCAAAGATTCTAACATTATTTATATCAGCATTTAGGTATACAAACAAATACATATAACACCAAACTACATAATTACGTTAACAGCCAAAACATTTTCCATTATGAGAAAGATAAATTACAAATTAATTAATCATTTAAATCTTGGAGCCGATAAGTTATGAAATTATTTAATCAGATTAAAACGCGTTACGACCCGATTCCCATCGATACCTGGCCGCATTTTTAATTTACAAAATGGATCCCAAATTGAATGTGAAATGTCGCAGCATGATTTTTCATTAATTATTATAAGAAATTAAGAATCCGCGAAAATACCAACGCGTTTCTGGGTGTCGCTTGCGGCGAGAATGAGGATGGAATTTAATTTTTGATTCTTCGATCAATGTTTTTTTCCGCCAAACAAGTTGTTTGACCGGTCTTATGCCTCAAAGTTTGTACCTCCCGAACTGACATTTTAACATTTTGAAATATATAAAATCACTTAACTTATTTATGATAGAACTATAACAAAATATAACAGAAGTATAAACTATAATGCAGAAATAAATAATAAATACCTAGCTCTTTTTAAAATACATAATAATAATAAATAAGTGGTGTGAGTGTACCTATGTATATTTCTGAGAGTTTCTGAGAGTGTGTGTGAAAATTTTGTGTATGCTATTTAGGGGTGTGAGAGGGTGATTACACGAGTCTCTTAAGAGACAAGGTTTCACAGGAGCACCAACAACGCAGTTTTGTGTGTGTTTGAAAAAGTGGTTCTGTGTAAGAATGTGAGAACTCTTTAAATGTTGGAAATTGACTGACTTATAAAATTCACGATCAACCAACTTGTGTGCATTGCACACAGTTCATCAAAAATACTATTTTGATCCAAACAACCTACTAACCTACTAAAGAGGTTGCTTCCCTAGTTTTCGTTATGCAAGGTTTTTGGTAGGAACATTTTATGATCACGAAAATTGAAAAAAAAAAAAGTAAAATTGGATAAGCTGATGCAAAATAAAGTCCACATTAACGAACTGGGCCTACGGGAAATCAACCGACGACAAATCTATGCCGCGATCGAATATAAATACAAACTTGGTTGTAAATAACTTTAACTGCGGCCCGAAGGTAGGCATCTTTTAAACAGGAATTATGTGGACTTCGAAGGGGAAATTTATGGTGTTAGTTACTTTGGGCAAGTAAAATGGTTACTGCCCTGAGACCCCTTTGAGAAATCGTTTTATTCAAGATAACTTTACAATTTCATTTAATTTTTTATTTATTCATTAATTGTAAACATGTACAACAATAAATAGCTTAGGTCTAGTTTTAGCATAAGTCAAGTATATGCACCCAGTTGGGCACTGCAATGTCTTAGGTCATTTCTTCTGTGTGTAGGTATGTGTCAAATGTTATATTTGGTTTGGACGTACCTCTGACTTACCCTTTAGGCAAAAAATCTTGATTGTCAAAAAGTTTGTGCTTTGTACTAATAGATTTGGATACCGTGCCTGGGGATCAAAATCGTGAAGCTGTCTTAGTTTCAGTATAACTAAATTGTATGGTCCTAAATAATAATTTTTATTGAAATATTATTTTTAAAAGAATTCGTCAAGTTTGAGTTGAACTAGGTGCCATGGATTTAAAGCGGGGGACTGGATGAAAAGGCTCTGCCGGTTTCCCAGTTCCCTCCACATAGGCGACGCGGGAGTGCCGCTGGGTTGTTTAGTGGGTATACCGGGAGCGGAAAACCGGAGAGTTCCACATATCCCCCCCATCCTCCAATGGGGGGGAAAGCGTAACACATTTCATCAGCTTCAAAAAAAAAAAAGGTGCCATGGATTTCCGTAATACATCCGTCCGAGAAAATATAAATATGCCCGTTGCTTCTTATTAAAAATGCGAAAAGTAATTATTTAAGTCAGAAAATTTAGCTCTAAAATATACAACATAATAAGTTAATTACAATAATTGAAGTGTTCAAGGCGGCGATTAACCTGAAAATATTATAATTTTAGGTCAGTGTTCATAATGGATTTTTAAATGGTCGCTTTTTCCTCAATTTCTCAATTTTCATTATGGATCTAATGGAAGCTTTATTCGTATTTATTGGCACTTCGTTTGCAAAGTTAAGAGGATTATCAGGTTTTGTATTATGTTTACGATAAACTGTACTGTTAGCACAAGATACTATTACAAATTGACAATACTTTTAAAATATTGACATCCTTCACGCTCAGTTGGTAGTAGCTCTGCATTCTGAGCTGTAGGCCGTGGGTTCGATAACAGACATTTTTATGGTGAACATAAGTGTTTGCTCTCTGTCTGGGTGTTAAAAAATATTATCTTATTATGTATGTATTTATAAAAAAAATGTGAGTTTTATATCAGCTATCTGGTAGCTATATTATGAGCTTTACTTAATTTAGGTCTAGATAGTGTTGTGCGGATTGTCGGAGACAAAGCTTCACTCACCTACAAGCGGACACCGGAGGCGGGGGCCGGGGACGGAGGGAGCCGGCTCGGTACCGATCGGCGCCGCACTACACTTCGCAAGATCACAGACCCCAGTAGACACGCATTACGCATCCTATTAATTGTCTAATAGAGGTAGAATCAGTATTTTACAGTCCACTCGCATTTCATTTACCATCCAACTGAGCTAGGTACCCAACAGGATAGTACACCAATATTTATTTATTTATTACCTGGTGGTGCCCGCGACTTCGTCAGCGCAGGATTAGTCACACAATATCTTTATTAATTGTAGCCTATGTGTTATTCTGATGTATAAGCTATATTATTGTAAAGTTTCATTAAAATCCATTCTGTAGTTTTTACGTGAAAGAGTAACAAACATCCATCCATCCATACTTACAAACTTATAATATTAAGTAGGATTAATAACTGTTATAAGACCGATTTTTCATACAAACATCAGTAGTCTGCGTCTTAAGAACTTGGTGGTCACTTAACGGTGCCATCTATCCCAAACAAAGCAGGGTTGTACAATCAACTCCACATCAGGTAAGACACACAAATACCCATAACTATATGTATATACCATACAGAAAATCATCGGAAGCAGACAGAGCTCTAGAGCTGATATGGAATATAGAAACCGTTAGCGGTGGACTATTTTGTGTTGTAAAAAATGCAGCTGAATTAGAAAAGATAAAGATTAAGATTTTATTAAAGATTTTATCTAAGTTGGTTCTAACAAGAATTAGAGTGATTTTCCGCGTAAAAATAAGCAGAAAATTCTGTTTTTCTAGTCTGTACTAGCTCTTACTCGTCATTTCTACGTAAAGCGTGGTTTATTTGAAGGGTGTTTCTTTTCGTAATTTTAATGAGTACCGACTAATGGGACAAAAGTTTTCTACTGAAGCTTTTTTTAATAGAACCTTTGAAGATAAAACACATTAGTGTATCTCAGAGTATCTGGAAACAGAATCCTGAAATAATTAAAAATAAACATGTTTTTAGCCGTTTTTCTTAAAAAAAATAAAGTAGATGAAAGAAAAATGGTGAACCAAGATTTTGTATTCAGTTGGAAAGAAATGAATCCAAAAATAAAACTTCAATGGACAAGTGCAAGCTAGACTCGCGTTCCGAGGGTTCCAAACTCAGTTAAATTATATTTTTTCATAGCAAAAACTTCCAATCTGTAAATTCAGCGCCACATCTTTTTAATGCAGTAAGTAATTTGAGTTTTTAGAGCTCTTTAAAGTCACACAATTTTTAATTAGGTATTTTTAAGCTGATGTCTTCAACCGTCTCTAGAAAAAGGGTCAGGCACATGGTAAAGTGATCCTGTGAGGGTTCCGCATTTTCCTGTGGAGGTATAATGTCCGAAAAATATAATAATAATATAATGTCTTTGATCAAAAATTACATTACATCACAAAAAAAACGTTAAATATATGTATATATATGTAAGTTTGTTGCCTGTTCTTCTAGGCTTTGGTCGCGTGGAACTGGCACCTAGAGTCACCTAGCTTTAAGACGTATCAAAGTGATCCTTGACTATAATGTATCTAACGTTTTTTGCATACATACTGGCACACGCGCTATAAGACGAACGCTCCCTTAACACTCGGGTAAAGAGGTAAAGGTTTAGTAGTAGAGCTCTTTGTGAAGCTCATGCCTATTTCTGCCGCCAAGCAGCGTTTCTATGTTTCAGTTTTAAGAGTGCGTTTGCCGGTGACATTACAGGAAAATAAGGCTTAACATATCTATGCCGCAAGTTGACCGACGCAGGGCAGTGCATCGTAGGGCACGTTCCTATCGCGTATGACTTACGAGGCACTGCTTTGATAAACAAACCCCTCTCTTTCAGAGGGAAAACAGATACGAAATGCACTTTGCAACTTTCTCTGGCTCATGATGATGATTGCAGCGGCTCCGTCGCGCAAATCCAAAAGCCAAGTACTACGTAACCCAGTTTCCAAGCTTTAGTTTAAAACTATCTTCGAAACTCGAGTTTTCCAACGCCTGCATACCATAAAATGAATGGGGGACTAAATCTCAGTTATTAGGCTCTTATAGTTCATTCCCAAGGATCTAACAATTTTTTTTTATACAACTATCTGATGGAACAAGCAGATGGCTCATCTGATGTTAAGTGGTAAGTATCACCTATAACAAGCATTACCTCGTTAGTCACGCACGATAGAAACGCGCCCTACGATGCACTGCCCCGTGCCCATCACCTTGAGGCATACACTGGCATACAGAGGTTAAGCTTCATGTGCCTGTAATTAAACCGGCAACCACACTCTTCAAACCGACATAATAAGGAGGTCAGAGAGGCGTCGTGGTAGTACCTACATCCCGGGAGAGGTTTGGTTTCACAAGGAACTCTAAAAAAAATCATTCCAACAACTCACGCTAAGACTTCGAGTAACGTTGATTTCACCGAAATTTGAGCACAAAAGCACTAAAAAAACAATTAATATAAAAAAGCTATGCTGCTTCCCAAGATGATAGAAAACGAATCCCTTAATATATAATTAATAGCTGGTACCCCAAAAATGATAATGGACATTGATCTTGTTAATCTAAAAAAAATCGTAATCTTAAATTGTAAATCGTAAATCGTAAAAATCGACATTTATGCTGAGTGACGGACAATTAATGTCATTCATGGACTTTTCATGTCTATTCTTGTATTTTTTATAAATTGTATGCATAAATAATTTTGTTTTGTATTGTATAATTAACCTTTTAGGGTTCCATACCCAAAAGGTAAAACGAGACCCTATTACTCTGCTGTCCGTCCGTCTGTCACCAGGCTGTATCTCATAAACCGTGATAGTTAGACAGTTGAAATTTTCACAGATGATGTATTTTTGTTGCCGCTTTAACAACAAATACTAAAAAACAGAATAAAATTAATATTTCATGGGGCTCCCATACAACAAAAGAGATTTTTTTGCTCGATATTGATAACAACAACAGGTAGACACTTGAAATATTTACAGAATATTTCGTTATTATGTTGTAGTATAGTTAGTTATATAACTAAATATTCTGTGAATATTTCAAGCGTCTACCTGTTGTTGTTATCAATATCGAGCAAAAACGAGAAAAATCACGTTTGTTGTATGTGAGCCCCCTTAAATATTTATTTTATTCTGTTATTAACTTAAAAAAAAAAAAAAAAACAAATCATAAGGGGACAACAAACGTGATTTTTTTGCCGTTTTTATAGATAATGGTACGGAACCCTTCGTGCGCGAGTCCGACTCGCACTTGGCATTTTAAATATTTGCTACAAATACGGGAACTACGCGAATGCGCTGGTCAAACAACGATTATTGCACAGTGTGCATGGTTTAACTTTCATTCATAAAATGTACATTGCAGACCACTGAATTTTCATCTCCATTTATTAAAATTGTAATTCCACGAAAACATGAAACGGGCTTAATATAAATCCATTTTGAACTGCGTTGTAGTAAGGATTAATATGACAAACAAACTCCGCGGTTTCACTTCCGTGTAAAAAATTGTACCTAAATGTGAGGTATTATAAGAGTACCTACTATAGCTTTTTGTGTGTGGCTCGTCTGGGGTAGTCGTACTACTACTATGTATATTTCTGCCGCCAAGCAGCGTTGCTGTGTTTCAGTTTGCAGGGTGAGCTTGCCGGTATTTTTTTTATATACCTCGCTGATGGAACAAGCAGATGGCCCACCTGATGTTAAGTGGTAACCATCACCTATGACAAAGCATTACCTCGCAAGTCACGCACGATAGGAACGTGCGCTGCGATGCACTGTCCTACGTTCATCAACTTGAGGCATGCAGATGTTAAGCCTCATGTGTCTGTATTTACACCGGCAACCACACTCTTCAAACCGAAACACAGCAACGCTGCTTGGCGGCAGAAAAAGGCGTGGTGGTATTACTTCCCCGGACGAGCCCTTCACAAAGAGCTCTACTACTCTTAAATTACAGGCACATGAGGCTTAACATCTGTACGCCTAAAATTGATGGACACAGGGCAGTGCCTAGTAAGGCACGTTCATATCGTGTGTGACTTGCAAGGCAGTGCTTTGTTATAGGTGATAGTAACCTAGGTAGGATTTTTACTTGTTCCATACAGCAAGTAGACGCAAATCACGCACAATAGAAACGTGCCCTACGATGCACTGCCCTGCGTCCATCAACTTGAGGCATACAGATGTTAAGCCTCATGTGCCTGTAATGTCTCCGGCAATTACACTCTGCAAACCAAAACACAGCAACGTAGTTGAATTAAATTTGAAATAATGAGATTACTATGGAAAATAATGAAATGTTAGGAATAAGTATGAATGAAATGTATGTAATTATATTATATAAAAAATATTGTTGCAACAGGGTAATTTTAATGTAGAAATAGGCATGGTGGCAGTTCATCCCTATGGACGAGCCCTTCACAAAGAGATCTACTACTCTTAAAGTGTGACACGAGTTTAGAGTTATAGCTGGTGAAATTCAGCTATCAAGAGGATCCTACTCTGTACAATACAGAGGGAATCATGAACAAGTAGCACGCGATAAGGGTTGAACTGTTTACGTGCATGCTTCAGCAACATGTTTTTAAAAGTTTAAAAGATTTCCCCAAAAACGGAACGAGGTCTGTTTTCAATCTCGATTGACAACAGTGAAAAAAAGAGTAAAGTAAAAAAGTAGTAGTAGAGCTCTTTATGGCTCGTCCGGGGCTTACCATGCCTATTTATGACGCCAAGCAGCGTTGCTGTGTTTCAGTTTGAAGGTCGTGGTTGCTAGTGAAATTACAGACATGCTTAACATGCCTCAAGGTGATGTACGCGGGGTGTGATTTGTTGGGCACCTTCGTATCGTAGGTGCCTTACTAGGTGATGATGGTTACCACTTAACATCAAGTCATCGCTTGTTCTATCACCAACTAGTATAAAAAAATCTTTCGAGTTGAATTCTTGCACAGAATTTTATGTCATGTGCTTTTCTATCTTCACTGATGCTTGCTAGTACTACCCCGACCCGTCACGCCACACAGATATGGGATACGCGACGCGTACCCGCACTATCTGTATAAATCAACGTTGTGTAAATTGACGGTCCACCAGGCAAACTACGCAGCTGCCTCGCTTTGCGGCTGGATGTGGTAAAGTTGACGATAAGGTTTTTGAATGCATTTTGTTTGTAAATATACTTTTGCGCCAGGTTTGTATGGCTTTATAAAATGCTACAAACGTAACGCGTAAGAATGTTTACTGGATTTTGTTTTTATACATGATTTCGTGACACTATGTAGTTTTAACGATTTTGCAAATTAGCTTAGTGGAATCGAGTTCAAAAATCAAATCAATCAAAAAAGTATTTATTTGGAACGAGAAATATAAGTACAGGAACAGATTGAAAAACGATGATATCCGCAGGAGTTAAAAAACTGTGTTGCGAATATCAACGCCCTCCTCCGTTAGCCGACAAAACACTGACAAAATTTAGTAAATTCATTGAAAAAAATCCAGGAATCGTTTTTTATCATCCTTGAAAGTAACATAGCTCTTTTTTTCAAATAGTTTTTGCGTTATTCTTTTATTACGGTAGTATTAAATAAACATTACTTCAGGTATTAGCTTATACTAATTTCGCGTAGGTTTTTATAATAGCTTTCAAACAAAATGACAGTTGACTTTCTGTATTTACATAACACAATTTTCTAGTGTTGCCAATGCAAAAATTGTCTGTTGAAATGAAAAACTGAAATAAGTGATACCTAAAATTTTACAGCCCGAGATTTGGTTAACGAGACGCATATCAACTCCGTCTATTTTCTTTCATCATCATAATTTTGAAGGTTTCTCTATAAATAATTAATCTAATATACAATAATTAAATATATATATTTATACAACTAGCTGATGGAACAAGCAGATGGCCCACCTGATGTTAAGTGGTAACCATCACCTATAACAAAGCATTGCCTCGTAAGTCACGCACGATATGAACGTAATATATACAGATACCGTTCATTTCAAGTTCTCAATTAAGAATCTCACACATTTTGTATTCTAACACTACATCTCCGTTCGTTCACTCATCGCATTGCGTCTAGCAGCATGAACAAAATAGCTTACTGTTCGTCGGAACTACATTATTCAAGCAGTAAATTTGATTGTCCGCCTCCAAATAGAATTTCCCATCATTTAGTCACATCTCGAATGGATTGCGTCCATATTTACTGTAGCGGCAATTTATGGAGTCTCCTTAATAAATTATCGGTGATGGTTTTGCAGTAAAGTAGGTAAAATTATTTATTCGGTCGGATTGGTCGGCGTGCTAATGAGTGTATTTGACTGATTGAGCATTTTGATTGGTTTAAATAAATACTTCAATAAATATCATTGGTGGAAAAGTCATAGCCTCTTCCTCGTTCAACCCTCAAAGTAAATACAGATTTTAATGCAAATTCAGAAATCGTTTTTTGCTGAAAGTAAATTTTGGTTTACTTCAATTCGTCCATTTGTATACAGTTCGTGTGCAAACAATTAATTTTAAGTCTATGAGAACCATAGCCAGAATACTTTTTATTTGTAAATAACTTTTTTTTATACTACTACCTAATGGAACAAGGAGATGGCCCATCTGATGTTAAGCGGTAACCATCACCAATAACTAAGCATGGCCTCGTAAGTCACGATAGGAACGTGCTTTACAATGCACTGCCCTGCGTCCATCAACTTGAGGCATACAGATGTTAAGCCTCATGTGCTTGTAATTGCACCGGCAACCACAATCTTCAAACCGAAACACAGCAACGCTGCTTGGCGGCAGAAAAAGGCGTGGTGGTAGTACTTCCCCGGACGAGCCCTTCACAAAGAGCTCTACTACTAAAAATTAAAATGATGCACTGGAAATGTTTCATGCAAAGTATTCTCGAAATATAAATACAAATTGTTGATTAGACCATTTTTATGTAAATTCAGATTTTCTGGTCCCCTGAATTCTACAAAGAGCTTCTTATGCTATTTTCTCCCTTAAAACTTCGCGAAAGCTTCAAACCAGGCCAAGCGCTCAGAAAATAGAAAAGCTAGAAATTTAATTCGTATAAACACTTGTGTTTCGTTTTCGCACTTGAAATTTTCCAGCTTTTTCCAAATTATACGTTTTTAATTAAAATTTATTGTGTCAAGTCATTTTTGTATGCAAAGTTTCGTAGATTACTTTTTTAAGCTGAAAATATGTCTTTCGTTTGTTGCATAATAATTATGTTTTTGACAACAAGCACGCGCTGTTATAAAGGTTTACGAAATGTTTAATTAATAAGTTCCAAAAGCATTTATTTAAAGCCCTCATAGTTCTTTGGTAGTACTGACTTCTGCGCTGTAGGATGTGGGTTCGATTCCTACCAAGAACAAACATTGTGTGATGGACATAGATGTTTGTTCTCTGTTTGGGGTTTACTATTACTTAATAAGCTTTTGTAAATACATAATGATATTAGTATGAATAGCGTTATATCAGCTATCTGGTTCCCATACTGCTTAGTACGAGTTTAGGGTTAGATAGTGCTATGTGGAAAGTCCACCAATATTTAGCTACATATTTAATTAAATCGTAATAGAATAAATAGGTATATAGAAACATTAATTCACGATGAAATGGTGGCATTTGAGACACTTTCTTAATGTAACTAATAAAATAAACAAGAACGGCCCAAGAGGTTTGAGAAAAATATATTTTTTAAAAAAGATTGGCTATATTACTCAAGTATATAATATTGTTGATAATTAAGTTTATTTATATAAGTTTATTTATTTTCAAAGAACTCATACATACCACAGGTTAGTGGTATGAGTTCTTTGAAAATAAATACCTACATACCACTAACCAAACACATCTTATGAAATGTTCAACATGATGTCCACAGACGCACTCTACCATCTCACTCTCGCCCAACTAGACCAACTTGGTTTTAGTAGTCCACGAAAAAGTGGCCACTTAAAGCACGCTCCTATACCTAGAGAAGAAACCGAGGTTAGTCAAATCTCCACATGCCAGTTAGCTCTTCGTTAAAACACAAATCCACGGCACCTACCAACGCAGCCTCCGTTGTTTTGTTTGTGTTGTCACAAACGACAGCCCTTATTTATTTTAGAGTTCGTCGACATTCAGAGCGAATCGCTCGCGGCGAGGCTACAGTCACCATGTTTTATTGAAATTATTAGAAACAATATCGTCGGTATATTATCTGTCTTTAAGCGAATCTGTCTTTCTGCTAATTTGGGATTTTGCTTATCAGTGATTTTGCTTATCTGTCCTTCTGCTGCCGAGACCCATGGTCGCGTGGAACTGGCCGGAACCAAGCCGTAAGTTTGTTGCCTGTTTTTCTAGGCTTTGGTCGCGTGGAACTGGCACCTAGAGTCACCTAGCTTTAAGACGTTTCAAAGTGATCCTTTTGATTTTATTGATTAAAATATACCTTTTGACTTTGACTTTGACATCTGCGGCTTTTCGTGGTATCTAGATGGAAGCTTATATAATTATGTTATTAATTATTTATTTTTATTGGATAGACAAAAATACATGGGTTCGTGACCCGGGACATTGTATAAAAAACAAAAAAAATATCAGGTAATAAATCACGCGCCACTCACATCTTATCATTTAGGTACTATATTATATCGTATACTCTTTCGGGTTTTACACAAAAGTTAACTGGAAGAGCTTGGAGAGCTTGGTGGCCACCAATAGGAACAAAACTCTTGAAACAAGTATCTGCCTAAATAATACAATACAAAACTATTACAGATACATTAAAAAAAAGCTTGTGATAGGTACGTATCGTGTACGCGCGGTCCGATTTTTTGATAATTACTTTGTATAACGTAATGATAAAAAAAAAATAAGTAGTGGCGCTAGTATCGGGGTATCCATTCGCCTTAATTGGGGAAAGATAGTGACGTGCGGAAAGTCCACCAATATTTATATTTATTTATAATCAATTATACTTTCTTTAACATAATCCATAGTTCACAAAAATTATAGTTACCCTCTGCACTATAAACACAGACTATTTGCCGACTAGAAGACACTATTATATAGCTATAGTTTCTAAAACAGTTTATATTGTTCTAATGTCACGTCGCAGGGGTTGCCCTAGTAAAGCACTGTTATAGGGGCAGAAATTTTGTGTTGCCCTCTGAATAAATAATGTAGACAAAAACTAGGGCGAAAACAAAAATAGCAGTAAATGTATGTGGAATCGTTTATTTAGTTAAGGAAGTGTTGTGTGCGAGCATGTTTATTTTTATGCACTCGAAGTTTAGTGATCGGGAAAACAGACTTATGTCTATTGACTTTAAAGTTAAAAATCTTGCCGCGCACATTTTTATTTATTTATTTATCTTTATAAAAAATACAATAGATATTAATTAAAAGGCACTAAGAAAACCACTAACGTTTGTAATTGTAAAAGTAATGCTACTAGATAGTCTTATGTTAGTCTTATAGCTTCTAATTACACAAAAACCAAAAACCACAAATAAACTGGGTCTATAGGTAAGTGCTTAAACTTAAAATCCTTTCACCACACTGTTTATAAAGAAACTAGTGTCACGACAAGAAGTCAAAGAGTAAAACATAATTAGGTATTTCAAAAATAGTTTAACGCATTTTTTATCTGTGCAAAGCCTGGGGCCTTATGCTCACTTCGAGCGAGATTATCTCAAGGTGGAGATGACGTCATATCTCGTTCGATAACTATTTATCCCCATTCTCACCATCTCACTCCCCAATTTTCTTATACAAAGTTCAAGCGAGACGCAACGTCAACGAGTTATTGAACGAGATATGACGTCATCTCCATCGTGAGATAATCTCGCTCGAAGTGAGCATAAGGCCCCTGATACAAGCTTATTTTCTAAAAAAAAATATTGATTATCCTTCGTAGGCATTTGCGTAGGTTTCTGTAATTGGTACCGTACTTGGAATACTTCGACACTAAGGGGCTAATAAGGGTAAGAATCACTTCAAAGCCAAATATAAAACATTTCTAAAAAAGGCAAAGAATAAAATATTCAAGGAATTATGTTCGGGGAAGTCGCTTAGAATAGTTACGACAGGCTTTACTCCTACTTAAACGTATATTTATTACCAATAACCTAAGCTAGGAGGCACTTATTTAGACATTTTTATCCTCCACTAAATAGGGATTATGGATCAAAGAACTTTTTTGGCGGCGACATTGATTTATCAAATTTGGTGCCCAATATCTAATACTTAGGGAGACTTTGTCCACTACGGCCTGCATTTGAAATCCTTATTTTTGCGGTGTGTATCTATTTTAAGAGTAGTAGAGCTCTTTGTGAAGGGCTCGTCCGGGTAAGTATTACCACTACGCCTTTTTCTGCCGCCAAGGAGCATTGCTGTGTTTCGGTTTGAAGAGTGGGTTGCCGGTGTAATTATAGGCACATGAGGCTTAACATCTGTATGCCTGTATCTGTATGTAAAATGACGGACAGGATCTTAGACTAAGTATCATAAGTACCTCCATGGACAGGATGGCTCCTGTCCGTCATTTTGACAGACAATCTGGCCAGTGTCAAATGGAATAATTAAAAAGTTTTTAGTGAAAGTTTTTTTAAACGGAGGAAAGAAGAAGAAGAAAAAGAATAAGACGGTGGAGTAAACAGTAACCGAATGAACCACAGTAATAAGAGCTCCGTATTTCAAGCTCCCGAACATGTCTTAAAGCAGTAGAAAAGAATGGAGCGGTAAACACATCCAAGGTTCGGATGCAGTAACTTGCATCCAGAGTATTAATGGTTCATTACTTTACGCGACTTTACGGTGGTGGAACAGGTGAGCGGTATCTTTATTGCAGGTTTAGTTCACGGACGTACCATTTGTTAGACTCACAAATGAGGAAATCCGAAGTTTTAGTAAACGAGTCTCGATTTGTACATCTCTTTGTGAAGGGCTCGTCCGGGGAGTACTACTTCTTCTCTCCATTTATGGCTCCTGTATGTCATTCGACAGACAATCTTGCCAGTGTTAAGTGATTTGTATTGAATAAATACTTTTTAGTCAAGTCAGTCCATAGTCAAGTCGGCCGTCATTTGTTTTGAAGAAAATGGTGGCGGTTTTCTTCAAAACATTCGAAACATTTTCAGTCAAATCAGGATATCAATAATACACTTTCATTCCAAATGCTTACACTTTGTGCTAAGACCTCAAGTAATGTCGGTTAAAATGCCACCGAAATTCGGTTTAAAGAGTTTATTCTCATAAAGAAAGGTTTAGGCTAGTGCCAAAGCATGCATAATATTATAAAACAAGATAAGTACGAGGTAGGTTGACAACAGTAATTAAACAAATTATCAAAAAGCACATTAAAACTAAGAGTACATTGGTAGGTCTAAGAGGTATTAGGTAGGTAGTTAATAATATTTCTGTTGACTTTATTTTTGATCGAGTGAGCGAAGCGAACGAAGATTCTAGTTTCAACTTGGGCGATTTGGCATTTTATGTATGTATGTATGTATGTATGTATGTATGTATGTATGTATGTATGTATGTTTGTCTGGCCATAACTTTCGAACCGTTGATCCGATCTGCATGAAATTTGATAAGACGACAGCTTGTACTTGAGAAATTTACTGGTAAGTATATGAGTAAAATCGGATGAAGGGTTTTTAAGATATGGGGTTTTTTAAGGGGGCAAAAATAAAAAAAGTGACTTAAAAAATCAATAGCAAGTGAATCAATAGCAATCATGAGCAAGACGAAAATCATGTCTAACGCTCATGTCGCACCCGTGCCGGTATATGTTGGGAGCGATATCATCGAAGTTGTAGACCACTATGTGTATCTGGGTCAGACGATCCAACTAGGTAGGTCCAACTTCGATAAAGAGGTCAGCCGACGAATCCAACTCGGATGGGCAGCGTTCGGGAAGTTACGCCACATCTTCTCGTCACAGATACCGCAGAGCCTCAAGACGAAAGTCTTCAACCAGTGTGTGTTGCCAGTGATGACGTATGGAACTGAGACGTGGTCGCTCACTATTGGCCTCATCAACAAGCTCAAAGTCGCTCAACGGGCTATGGAGAGAGCTATGCTGGGGGTTTCACTACGAGATAAAATCAGAAATGAGGAAATCCGTAGGAGAACCAAGGTAGCCGACATAGCTCGCAGAATCAGCAGGTTGAAGTGGCAATGGGCAGGTCATATAGCTCGAAGGACTGATAACCGATGGGGAATAAAGGTTCTCGAATGGCGACCACGAACAGGAAAACGAAGCGTGGGACGCCCTCCCACCCGATGGACTGACGACATTGTTAGGATCGCGGGTAGTCGGTGGATGGAGAGGGCTCGGAATCGTTCTTCCTGGAAATGTATAGGGGAGGCCTATGTCCAGCAGTGGACTTCTTTGGGCTGATGATGATGATGATGATGAAAAAATCAAGTTATATGTCATACGAAAGGGCTTTGTTTGGACATTCCAAAACAATTTTTACCTTTTTTCTGGGACGCTCGGTTTTTGAGATACAACAAAAAAGTTAAATTAAGATAACCAGCGACCCAAGAGCTCCCATCTCTAAGAGTTTCGTTGGCATCAAGGTTTTTCTACTGGTCGTCCAGTTACTTTGCTTTTTCTTATTTTTTTTTCTTGAAATAAATTAAGGAGGTACTCAGTTCTCATAAAATGGTGTCAACGACCAGGTCTGATGATGGAGCCAAGGTCTGTTCAACGGAACTCTTCAATAAATAGGCCAATAGAGTTGAAACTTGGTTACCGTACCAAATTACGCAACACAACTCAAAATAACACAAGAAAAACAATTAAATGCATGTTGTAGAACCTAAAAAGTTCTATAACATGTGTCAAGTGCTCGAAAGAAGCCTCTTGAGGCGCATTTAAAATCCATTCACCACACTGTTTCGAAAGAAACTAGTGACACAACAAGAGAGAGATCGAACGGAAAAAAGTAGGATCATTTTTCTTTGTTGGTAAAACAGTTAGATATTTATTTAGTTAAAGTTATTTTAACATTTATAAATATTGAACTTTTATTTTTCTGAGTGCATTATAATCATGCCTAACCATAGAAACATTTAGAAAAATGAATATAATAGAAGATAAATTTGAATTGTAAACCAGGAACTGCAACAAATTACTTCAAATAAATGAGTTGAACACAATAGTAGGGGTAAAGATCGTCTTTACGGTCTTACCGTGGTTTATGAGTGTAACCGACGCTTTAATTATACAAGCTTTGTTGAGGTATAGACGAGTCAATAGAAGGTATCTAATGAGCTCCCGAGTTTCCTTTGACGGAACTTCAGACGCAGACAACCGTTTTTCCAGTCTGTTCGTCTGATGAAAAATCGCAAACGACCATGGTTCGGAGAATATCATTACAAAGGTACAAACAAGTTTTCAAAAAATTGTTTAACTAGTTGGTGCTAACAAGTTTAAATAGATACGAAACCTATTCAAATTTGTAGGCAAGGTTTAACGCTCTGTAATATTATTCCTGAAATAATTTTTAGTTTTAAAATATCTTTATTTGTACATAAATATGTTAAATTTTTACAATTTCCAGTGTAGATTTAATCCTAGAAAGTAACAATAGAAAGTATGAACGTAAATCAAGCTTGTGCGCTTCTCAATACTTATAACTAATAAAAATTATAGGTACCTACTTATTACAGAACTTAAAAGAGATTGGGTTTGTGGATTACAATTATTCTTTAACTATGTAAGCTTTAGTCAAGCGTTACATTTGATACCATACCTAATATTTATTCCTGAAAGGCCAGCAGCGCATCAGTAACGCCTCTGTTGTTGCAGTTGTTTATGGGCGACGGTAACCGCTTCCCATCAGATGACCCGTATGCTCGTCTGCCAGCTTTGGCATAACAAAAACCTTACTACAGTATACTTAACGTCGTCTGGTTTTCCTGACCACTACAATCTAAATCTCTTCAAGGCGTGAATAGGTGTCTTCTAGACCGTTCTGCTTCGACGTCGGCTACATCGTTTCTTACCATCAGGTGAGATTGTAGTCAAAGAACGGTTTATTCATTATAAAAAAAAGCGTACAGAACACTCACCCAAGTGACCGCGGAATTCGCAGTGAGTTTTGAGTTTGACATACTTTCACCCATCACTAGTGCCACTCGCGCGAGTGCATAGAGCAACACGGAGGGGAGTGGCCGTAGCGTTTATTACCGATACAAAACTGTCTGCCATTTTTTGCGGGGGGAAATTTGTGTTACGCACACTTTCTCTAATTCCCACACAAAAATAATCGTCTGTCACTACGAAACTCACACATACCTAATTAAAAATACACTAACAATTTCATGCACACATAGATACATTCTGTGTCCTAACAGTATGAGGTGACACTGACAATTTGCTTACAGCCGTAGTTGTAACAACTGTCGATACGCATTATCGATAAATTCAAGAACTCGGTTAGGGAAATTAGGTTTTTAAAGTGATAGAAAGGTAAGATGTTATCATAAAAATGGACTTTATTTATTATGTAATACAATAACTAGTAGTTCGCCCCGAACTGAGATCTCGTGATGCGACCCGACGAACGCACCAAAACTCTGAGTAGGTGGTAGTCAAAGGCAAGTCTGTTTTTTCTGACTACCGCTTACTAACTTGGTACGGTAACCAAGTTTCAACTCTATTGGCCTATTTATTGAAGAGTTCCGTTGAAAGACCTTGGCTCCATCATCAGACCTGGTCGTTGTTACCATTTTATGAGAACTGAGTACCTCCTTAATTTATTTCAAGAAAAAAAAATTAGAAAAAGCAAAGGAACTGGCCGACCAGTAGAAAAACCTTGATGCCAACGAAACTCTTAGAGATGGGAGCTCCTGGGTCGCTGGTTATCTTAATTTAACTTTTATTTTGTATCTCAAAAACCGAGCGTCCCAGAAAAAAAGTAAAAATTGTTTTGAAAAGTCCTTTCGTATGACATGTAACTTGATTTTTTTAAGTCATTTTTTTATTTTTGCCCCCTTAAAAAACCCCATATCTTTATAACCCTTCATCCGATTTTACTCATATACTTACCAGTAAATTTCTCAAGTACAAGCTGTTGTCTTATCAAATTTCATGCAGATCGGATCAACGGTTCGAAAGTTATGGCCAGACAAACATACATACATACACACATACATACATACATAAAATGCCAAATCGCCCAAGTTGAAACTAGAATCTTCGTTCGCTTCGCTCACTCGATCAATTATCACAATAAACATAATGTTTTATATTATATCATTTTAATTGTAGTTGTATCTTTCACTGGTTTTTAAAATGGATTAGTTTTCTATATATGTATAAGACGATTACATTTTTGTGGGTTTTCTTTTTTCATTAAGAAAGAAATGCTTGTACCAGTATATTTTTCCATTACTAATCTTGTCAGTTCCATTAATGGTGCCCTCGACTAATTTCCTTCTATTGTTCGCCAACACTTTAAAGTCAGAGGTCTTGAAATGATTTGAGCAAATTACACTATTTCTTGTGGGCGTCCAGGTTAGTCTGTTAATACAAAATTTCTTCCATGCATCCCTAAAATTTGGATCTTTAGGAAACCTGCAATAAATAAATAAAAAACATTATGGTTCAGACTAAGTAATTATAGTAAAATGTGTTTGTACTCGTAAGTATTGTATTATATTTAATGTAATGCAATTTTATTAAAAAACTATTTAAATTAAAATAAAGCTCACAATATAATATTTTAAATTAATCAGAAAACTTAAATCACAAAAATGTCTGTATCCTTTGCCTTTACCATTTTTATCGATAACTATCTACAAACAAACCGGTAACAACACTATCGCTCGGCGACAGCGACTTCTAGGAAATGTCTCGGATCAGTCGCTCGACCGATCCGCTTATTGTATGAAGGCGAGCGGCCTGTGTTTGTTAACAAATCGGAAACAACACGACCGATAATATTGTGATTTTTAAGTTTAAAAGAAGTTTAAAGTAATAATGTGATTAAAAATTACTTACATATGAAAGGTAACGCCATCTTTTTGTAAATTTGACGTGGCAGATGTCTTTTTGCAGCATAAAACAGAACAAATCGACATTTTTTAAAGGACATTGATTCTGTCCCGCAGCTAGATTTAGTCTAGTGAGCAGTGCGGCTGCAACTAGTTTTATTGTACGTCTAGGACCGCGTGGACTTGTACTTTGACAGAGGGGAATGCCTGCGAAGGCTACTCCCCTCCGGTCCGCCGGTGGCCCGTGTTGCTCTAAGCGCGAGTGTCATGGCGAGTGAAATGCAAACGTGAGTGAAGCGAAGCTCGTGGTCGAAGTGAGAGCGATCCACTAGGTGGAACTCGCCGTGATTTGGTTGTATAGAGAATCGACACGCTGTCGTAGCTTGCTTTGTCAGTTTAGTTATTTTATAAGAGACTAGCGGCCTGTCCCAGCTTCGCATGGGTGGTCATAAATTTTTTGAACATTTTAGGATAAACTTAGACCGTGGGTTCGAGCCTCGCGTCTACTTATTTCATACATTTGCACGCCAGAGAGTGAAATCGCACCCCGAGCGTGACCCGTGGACCCGTTAACGTTTTTAATTTCGTCATATCTTTTGAATGGAATGTCCGATTTTAAAAATTTAAGAAGTAATCTATAGGTATTGAAACCGTCTTAATTATGAAATGATTTATTTGGATAAGGATTAATACCAAGGTACAAATAAAGACCCTTTTCTAGCGGCGGCATTTCAATTAATTTTTTATAACTAGTGGTTCGCCCCGAACTGAGATCTCGTGATGCGAACCGACGAACGCACCAAAACTTTGAGTTGGTGATAGTCAGAGGCAAGTCCAAACATTATGTCAGGACTTTTTTCTGACTACTGCCTACTAATTTTGTACGTTTTCCAAGTTTCAACTCTATTGGCCTATTTATTGAAGAGTTCCGTTGAACAGACCTTGGCTCCATCATCAGACCTGGTCGTTGTCACCATTTTATGAGAACTGAGTACCCCCTTAATTTATTTCAAGAAAAAAAAATAAGAAAAAGCAAAGGAACTGAGCGACCAGTAGAAAAACCTTGATGCCAACGAAACTCTTAGACATGGGAGCTCTTGGATCGTTGGTTATCTTAATTTAACTTTTTTGTTGTATCTCGAAAACCAAGCGTCCAAGAAAAAAAGTAAAAATTGTGTTGGAATGTCCAAACAAAGCCCTTTCATATGACATGTAACTTGATTTTTTTATGTAACTTTTTTTATTTTTTCCCTCTTTTAAAACCTCATATCTTAATAGCTGTTCATCCGTTTTTACTCATATACTTACCAGTAAATTTCTCAAGTACAAGCTATCGACTTATCAAATTTCATGCAGATCGGATCAACGGTTCGAAATTTATCGCCAGACAAACATACATACATACATACATACATAGATACATAAAATGCCAAATCGCCCAAGTTAAAACTAGATCTTCGTTCGCTTCGCTCACTCGATCAATAAAAGAACACTTATTGTGACATAACTATAATAGTTAGACATATGCTGTCGCGACATTTTTTGTAGATGATGACGTGTTCTACAAAATCGTAGTACATTATTTTGTTCTATCATCAATAGTTTTCGCAGCGCACGCGATGTAAGGTTTTTGGTTTCCACCTTGGGTTACGTTATTGGAGTTTTAGTAAGGATCCCTGATTTTTTTGAAAATATAATATAGCCTATGTTACTCAGGGATAATGTAGCATTCTAATGGTGAAAGAATTTTTGAAATCGGACCAGTAGTTTTTGAGCCTATTCGTTACATACAAAAATACAAAAATACAAAGCTTTCCTCTTTATAATTAAGAATCAAACGAACTTACCTAGTGCTGTTTGATTCCAATTATGCGAAGGTCTCGTCCGAAGACCATTATTACTTGCAGCATTACGAGTTGTGGTGCTGTCTCTGTCACACTTCAGATCCAAGTCATAAAATACAAAACCATCTCCTGTCTCGCTCCTACGCGTCGGTGCAGGCGGCGGCGGCGGCAGGCGGCCGGCAACACGCCTGCAACTTGTCATTATTTTCAGAGAATACCCTGTTACACCCAGTAATTTGTATTTTACTTTTCCACGACAAAGGGTAAGAAATTGTATTGGGATGGGTGGGATCCTAATGGTCTTCGGACGAGACCTTCGCATAATTGGAATCAAACAGCACTAGGTAAGTTCGTTTGATTCTTAATTATACTTCAGGTCTCGTCCGAAGACCATTATTACTTGCAGATGTTTAGAGAACGTCATATTCCTGTCTATAGTATAGAGGAAAGTTAAAATACATACACGTTTGTATGTTGATTATTGATAATTAATACTTAATATCATCTAACAAAATAAGCAAATAGCTTAGGAAAGTAATAATTTAGATATTTTTTAGAAGATTACTATTTTCAGCAAGTATTCTTTTTCATGATACATTTTATCTTTATCTTAACAAAATTGATAATACAATAAGAGTACCTGAACTTTTAGTTTTATAAATACATATCTATTCAATAAATCATAAATGATTGTATGTAACTTTAGCAAAAGCATTGTTAACTGAATTATGAATTTCTCTGTTGTAGTATTTTAAGAATACATTAGAGGTATTAGACCATCCTGTGGCCTTTAGTACAACGCCCAGCCGATGAGCGGCTGATGTGGATGCGTGGCAAGTGCTGCGCACTCCAAACACCGATATGTCAATACGACTATCTGCTAAGACTTTTTCTACCTAATGGCTAAGAGTTTGTAAAATCCTTTTATGAGGTTTCCTCAAGCTTATAAACATATTGATTATTTGTATTGTCACGGCGTAAAGTTTAAGTTTTAGCGGGGTATATCGGTGGATTTTAAAAAAATGAAAGATAATATAATATGATTAGTGATTGAAGAGCCCCAGGTCTCGATGTTTTAATTAGATCAGGCAATTTTATTTTAATCATATTGTTACGAGCTCGGGGTTCGTATGGATAGAAAATGCACAATAATAATCCAAGAGATGACTTATTTATTTACACTAACACTTAACATAACTAAAACACTACTTAACACTACTTAACACTACTTAACACACTTAATTATCACTTAACAAAAGTTCTCTTCCTTTATCCACTTCTTCCAACTCACTTCTTCCTGAGCCATTCCCTGGAACTGACTTCTTCCTCGAGTCATCTTCACAAACTGGCTCTCTTCTCGAGCCATCTCACCGAACTGACTCCTCGAACCGTTTTCACTAACTCACTTTCTTCTCGAGTCCTCTCCACAAACTGACTGACTAAACTTCGCCCTCGCCGACTGGTCTTATATACGACGCAGCTAACCCGAGAATGTTCTGGATCATACTAGACCATACTTGCATCTCTTTCTACAATAATAGCTCTCGTTCATTTCATTCGATTGATTCTAGAACAGTAGCCTAGAATATTCGAAGGTCTGCTCTCTCTTTCTAGTAGTGCTTTTCCTTCGATTGATTCTAGAACAGTAGTCTAGAATATTCGAACGTCTGCTATCTCTTTCTAGTAGTGCTATCTCTTTCACTCCTATGCAAATATGGCTCTATAGTGAAATGTCCTTCAAAGGTCCATAAGGGGTCCTGAAAACGCCTGAAAACGGGTTTTCAGGATATTGCATGGATCGATGGGTAGTAGCCTGAAACGGACTGAAAACATGTTTCAGGCGCCTGAAAACCACGGCAACTTGGTCGAAATTGTAATCAACTGGGAGGTGACAGAGCCTCTTCTGGCAACGGCTGAAAACATATTTCAACCTTCTGAAAACACCTGTACGTCAGGATATATAACGAAACAAGTTGCTAGGCGTCCGGCGCAACACTACCCCCTTCTTAGACATGCTCGTCCCGAGCATCACTTGATCCGTGATACAACGCAATCCGATCAACTCGAACAACCAACCGGTTTCTCTACCTGCTCCTCCAGCTGCTCTTCCTTGGTAGACCGCTTTTCAACCGGTTTCTCCAGCTGCTCTTCCAGGTGTTACCTTGACTTCTCCTGAAGTCAAAACCTGTTACTCCAGCTGCTTCTCCAGTTGCTCTTCCAGGCGTTACCTTGACTTCTCCTGAAGTCAAAACCTGCTCTTCCAGCTGCTCTTCCGTCAAAGGACCTGCTCCTTCAACCGCAGTCTCACTTCGGGTTTTTACACCCTCCTGGTCATCTCTCGGCATTAACGGCATTGTCTATCCCACTTCTGACACCAATTGTTACGAGCTCGGGGTTCGTATGGATAGAAAATGCACAATAATAATCCAAGAGATGACTTATTTATTTACACTAACACTTAACATAACTAAAACACTACTTAACACTACTTAACACTACTTAACACACTTAATTATCACTCAACTATCACTTAACAAAAGTTCTCTTCCTTTATCCACTTCTTCCAACTCACTTCTTCCTGAGCCATTCCCTGGAACTGACTTCTTCCTCGAGTCATCTTCACAAACTGGCTCTCTTCTCGAGCCATCTCACCGAACTGACTCCTCGAACCGTTTTCACTAACTCACTTTCTTCTCGAGTCCTCTCCACAAACTGACTGACTAACTTCGCCCTCGCCGACTGGTCTTATATACGACGCAGCTAACCCGAGAATGTTCTGGATCATACTAGACCATACTTGCATCTCTTTCTACAATAATAGCTCTCGTTCATTTCATTCGATTGATTCTAGAACAGTAGCCTAGAATATTCGAAGGTCTGCTCTCTCTTTCTAGTAGTGCTTTTCCTTCGATTGATTCTAGAACAGTAGTCTAGAATATTCGAACGTCTGCTATCTCTTTCTAGTAGTGCTATCTCTTTCACTCCTATGCAAATATGGCTCTATAGTGAAATGTCCTTCAAAGGTCCATAAGGGGTCCTGAAAACGCCTGAAAACGGGTTTTCAGGATATTGCATGGATCGATGGGTAGTAGCCTGAAACGGACTGAAAACATGTTTCAGGCGCCTGAAAACCACGGCAACTTGGTCGAAATTGTAATCAACTGGGAGGTGACAGAGCCTCTTCTGGCAACGGCTGAAAACATATTTCAACCTTCTGAAAACACCTGTACGTCAGGATATATAACGAAACAAGTTGCTAGGCGTCCGGCGCAACAATATCAATTTCCACAAAAAAAATATTTTTTAGTTTTATCAAACTTATCGACTGCATTCTCTTGTGCGGAGACTATTGCCGATTGTTTTTTGAAATAACGATTCAAGTGTAATATCAGATATATAACTTAACACACCAATGGTATCCCAACTGACAGCGTATTTAGGTATATAGTTTTAACCTATACACACCTCTTAAAAATCTTTCGAGTGCTATCATCTAATGTTATTTTTGATCCTAAATTGGCAGATTAATGTATTATAACCAGTTCCTTCGAATTTCATGGTTAAAAAGGAAATCATTTGGGAAATTGTAGCATTAAAACCTTCATAGCTGTTATTTTCACAATAAGCCCACCATCATTTAAGGGATGAACTGAATAGGTGGTTTTCGTCAAACGATACCCTAGAAATAATTGAATATGCCTCTGGAATACCTCGAGTTATCATCACCTGCGTGATAATTTTGCCGCCACCACGACAAGGTCTGCGTGAAGCGGATGGCATTTTCTAAAAAGTAAGTGTAACAAATATTATCTAATAATATTTATCAGGTTCAAAATATATTTTATTTGAAACTTTAAGTTTAGTCTATAGCGGATACCAAGTCTGTGATCACCAGAGAGGTACTACTTAAATATCTTCCGCTTTATCTGTGATTATCTTTTGTAAAATTTTGATTATTATAAGGAAAGGAGGAAATCCATAAAAATATAGATGTTTCCAGATAAATGCGTCTACTAATTTTTAGAATAGGGGTCAAGTGCACATGACACGTATCTTGAACATTTATATTTTATGAGAGCTTGCTAATATATCAAAGGCGGTTTTCCAAAATTATTGGTTATTTCTAAAAACGCACTCTGCAAGATCTCATTCAGATTCTCGATCAGCAATAATAATTGTCAGTAGATTTTATATTTAATGCAAATATGTTAATACTTCTAAATCGACACCATTGCCAAATAGTACGAGCTAAATCGTTAAAATGTGTGTGTCGTATTCCGCCCATTGTACCTATGTAACAGATAGAAGTGATGTTATCTTACCCTTAGTAGTATGTTGCAATCGCGAAATTCAAATGCAAAATCTTAAGACAGTAAAAAACGTCTTTTTATACTAGTTATGTCCTGATTGCGTCCAGTTACCATGAGAGCTTTGTTCATTACAGGTTATAACCTAACCTGTAGTTGACGCATCGTTATATAATTCAAGACATTAATGACTTTAAAAAAAAAATAGAAAAATTGAGATTCTTTGAACATAGAATATATTTCCACCATTCTAAGTCGTTTTTCAACAAATTCGCTACTATCATTTTCTTGTTGTAGTCATCAGAGTTACCGAAGGCTAAAACTCCGTATACATCCACCTACGTATACATGCAGATGTCGATAGACTTATAAATTCAGCAAAGTATCTAGTACATTTCGAAGTAAAAAGCTGTTTTTTCTCTTCAGGAAGGTAAATAGCCATACCTTTTATTAGTATTAAAAGTAAAGCCCAATAATTTTATCTCGGCTTTTGGTGTTATGTGATTTTATAGTTTATAACAAAATCCAGGGATTGTAAGAAATCCATTTACGGATATTGTTAACGCATTTGCTGTATATATTTGTCCAATAAAAAGCAAAACGTTTAGATAATTAACTGAAATAAGGATTGTGAGCGTAAATACTGTGAAACAGATTTCATCAGTTTTGTAAATGCGAAAGGTAATGTGTTAATGTGGTTAATGTACAGCACATAAACCAAATTATAATAAAATGTTAAATTCATAAAGTTGCGACTTCTAGTTTAGAAAAAGCTAAATTCCAAGCTTTTTCTATAATGTTTATCAATAAATAATTTAATGTAGCCATAATATTATTTAGATTTAATAATTTTAAATATGGCCCAAAGCAGAACAGATTGTAGAGAAGGAAGGGAGGCCTTTGCCCTGCAGTGGGACACTACGGGCTCTTAATAATAATAATTTTAAATCTTTAATTTTAAAACGTTCTAGCTGAACACTTATTTAGATGTTTCAGGTTCAAAATAAAGCGATGTTTGCCATTGGGCTTGGATACCGTGCAGATAAGAATTGACCTTCACACGGTTCACAAGTTGATATAAAATTAGACTGTAATAAACTTTCTATACATTGATAGATTATTTTGATTGCAGGTATTGTTTTAGCAGAAGTTCTAGAAAAATATATTTGTATATGCTCGCTTTTGAAGAGTATACAGTAACCTCGGACCCAGGACAATACTCAGATCATCAGATTGCACCATTGGTCATAGAAGTATTGTAGCCTGCCTGCGATGGGTTAAATACCTGCGATGTTGAAGTCAGCGCCTTGTAGTCCCTCGGCGCACTGCGTGGCTCCGGCGATACGTGTCTCGACGGTGATCCCGCGGTGCTGCTGCCGGCTTCTGGGTACTGAGATAATGACGCGGCTCGCCAACACAGGTACAGGTCGCGACATCCCCCTCAAGTTTAAAGCACCCGGCTAAGTTTTTCTTGTATGTGGCGGAGGTTTGAATGTAGCGCGCTGCATCGCGCTATTTTTCATCATCCGATTGGGAAATAGCTTTTGATGATTTGAGATGCTCCGCTAAGTTAGCGCCAAATAAAATTTCATCGAGCTTTTTTTACAACATCTTGGGTTTTTTGTTGAGGCTGTTTATAATGGCATATCGTCTTGACTGCGACTCTCGATAGTGACTGACACAGAGTAGTCGTCTAGCGTCACTCAAAGGCTATATCGTTTTTTGTGCGTGAGGTAGGTAACTCATCCTTTGATGACAAGACTCAGTTCAGTGCCGTGCCGATAGTGGATAAACAGCTGATAGATAGCTGATTTTGTTTGTTTTTGCTAAATATATCATTTTTTACATTTAAGGGTGATAATGCTGCCTCGATTTCTAAATTTAGTTTGAGTGACTTTATGTTGGTACAGTTCTCAGCTGGGAAGTAGTTTTTCATAAAGTCTATCTTTGTTTATTTAAGCAATCCGTTTACTAAGGTATGTGACCAACGGGCAGCAATATCTGTAGGTATGAAAATCCTGCATGTTCTTTCAGTAAAGAAGGATCGTCACCTAATATAATTAGGATTTCAGGGTCGAGTATCTCTTCAGGTTTATCTTGAACAGCTGGTATTGTCGACGGTTCCAATATTGGTCGTCGATAACCTCATACTCCTTGTATCTCCTCTTACTTCCTGAAGTACATTTTTATCTATGGGGATATAAAACGTAGTAGAAAAGTACTTAAGTTCTTTAAAATTTTTCAACGCAATTCATGCGGGGACAAGCTCAGACTTGAGATGTACATCCATAGGCACATTCAACACGCTTCACGTGAAAAAAATTGTATGTAGGAATTTCCTGGCTACATATTCTGTATCTGACGATCAGCTAAGACACTCAACACGATTTACGCGGAGTTATTAAAATATCTAGTAGCCGCTGGTAGGTACTACCAAATATACGATTAGGTTGTTTCTCAAGATACTATCAACACGATTTACGTGAAGAAGCATAGTACGTTTAAGAACGTATAGGTTGGTGGTGTGCTCGTCACGATTTACGTGCGAGGATATTGATTTTTACAAATGTTTACCACTTATTTGCCCTCAACGCGATAAACGCGGAAGGACTTCAAGGCAGGTATGATTATTTGTATCCAAAGATACGTTCAACACGTTTTACGTGAAGAAATAATTCATACTCTCAACATGATATACAAGTGAGACCTTGGTACTATCAATATTTCAACTTCGACCAAATTTTGAACATCTTTTATCATGACGTGGGTAGTCGTCGAGAATATTCTGCTCGACAAAACATGAATCGCTTATATTTTTATTTTAAGCAATAACTGAGCTTACATACCTTGTATGTCCCGAAATGCATCATTTGATTCATCATCATAATTTATTGGCCTCGTAATATGAGGAGCTTCTTGGGCAAGATTGATCCGAATCCGATGATAACGTCTTTTACATTTTTGAAGCTTGCGTTTGAGTTTTTTCACTTAATTTCGAATACTTCGATAATCATTATCATCGAGTTGCGAACGCTTTCGTTTTCCCATTTCAAATTCACCTAAAAATCACTAATTTGAAGAAATTTAAAACTTTTTGTGTGACCTAGAAAACACAAAAACACGTAATGACAAGTTGCAGGCGTGTTGCCGGCCGCCTGCCGCCGCCGCCGCCTGCACCGACGCGTAGGAGCGAGACAGGAGATGGTTTTGTATTTTATGACTTGGATCTGAAGTGTGACAGAGACACCACCACAACTCGTAATGCTGCAAGTAATAATGGTCTTCGGACGAGACCTGAAGTATAATATTAGTGTAGATTAAAGTTGAACAGTTAAGTTACAATGGTGGTTTTAAAATCTGCAGGGTTATTTTAAAATATTTGGAAACGTCAGTTTTTGTAATTTTATTTTTTTGAAACAAAACAAGAAAGATGCATTCTGATGTTCTGATAATGGAAATGTTGAAACGTCTAAAAATGTGTGCTGAGAGCACTAGTGGTAGCCTTCCGATCCTAAGGTCGTGGGTTTGAAATCAGTCGTGCACCAATGAGTTTTTCTGTTCAAAAGTACTCTCAAACAGTGAAGGAAAACATCGCGAGGAAACCGGGCATGTCGTAGAACCTTAAAAGTTCTATAACGTGTGTCAAGTACTCGAAATGAGCCTCTTGAGGCGCATTTAAAATCTTTTCACCACACTGTTTCGAAAGAAACTAGTGACACGACAAGAGAGAGAGAGTGTAAGATTAAAGAATATCCACCGTGCCTAAAGATTAGAGTTTATCAATCAAGGCTGTTTCTGTTTCAACTCCTGTAACGAAAATTAAAACTGCCTTTTATTATCCACGATATTAAATTTTATCATTTTAGTTGCCAAAGTCTCTGTTAAACGGAGCGGAAACAGCGCTAGGTGGTTTTTCATCAAACATTTTGATTAATTTCATTTTGCGGAAGGAGCCAACAGGCCGTGAGAAATAAGTTTTTTGATGAAAATGTTATTTTCTAAAATTGTTTATAAACTTTATACAATTTGGCGCCAAACTTCGAACTGATCAAACATTGCCCAAAACTCGATTAGTTTACGGACTTTGATGTTGACAGTGGCGTAGCTATCGTAGGGCCAGTGCAGTGCACCAGGGCCCCGCAGCTCAGGGGGCCCTCTAACCTTAGCTTTGAAAAGAGAAGGTCAGTCAGCTCCCGAAGCTAGGAAACCTTGAGGCTGCTCACATTTTTTTTTAAATGATTTATTTTTAAGGCCAATCTAAGTTCAAGCTATGTGGAAAGAGGGGGTGAAGGCTCGATTCTTTTTCTGCACGGGGGTCCTTGTCCACCTAACTACGTCACTGGATGTTGACGCACTTATTTTGTCATAAATAATACCTAAGTAAATATGGACAATTCACACAGCTATCCTCCAACTAAGCTCAGCTTGTTCTATGGGGATCAAATAGCTAATAAAATACTTCAATACTTTTATTTCAATTCGTTTCTATTATTCAATATTTTACACCCATCTTGTTATGTCTGGTTTGCCTAGTTTAAGGCTAAATTGTACCTTGTTTTGTAGTCATTATAACGAAAATACATTTCTGCCACTGTATACTTACTTCTTTGATAACCGTAATTATATAGTTATCAAAGCAGCATACTCAATTATCTATAGAGAAAGAACATGTTCATATAGTTTGTGAATTTTCTCTAATATTTTATTTTCATTCTAGGTTTTTCTGGCGAAATCTAGGATTATTACATTATTACTTAATTTTTTAATATGTACCACACTTCACGCAAATAAATAATTTCATTTCAGTATTTTGAATATACGGTTATCAAAGTGTACGCCGATTTGAAGAACCCCATTCAAATTAATAAAATTAATCAAATAAAAAATTATTTATTGTGCAAAAAATACAATGAGTAGGTACATACCTTATAGATACATTATAGATACAAAATTATATTTTTAGATAATAGATGCTGTAATTGTGGTTGGCACTCAACAGAGAAATTAGGTGAAGTGTGTTGGGGATCAGACGAGAGATTCTGTATCCTGACCCCCAGCGCCTTCCTTTGAACTGCTTGTGTAATTATATTAGGAAGTAGTTGTAGAACTTAAAAAGTTCTATAACATGTGTCATGTGCTCGAATAGAGCCTCTTGAGACACACTCAAAATCCTTTCACCACACTGTTTCGAAAGAAACTATTGACACAACAAGAGAGAGAGAGAGGAAGTTTCAGTAGTTTCTATACGTATTGTGTATCTTGCCGAAGTAATCTAAACCGATTACTCGTTTACAACTATGTCACGTCAGGGTTATCAAAACACGAAGCATCGTACCGTAGATTTATGAGCATACTAACGTATAATGAGTGGTGATCGATTGACCTATCGGCGGCAGGCAGTCAATCAATCAAGGTTTTTGTGAGTTGGGGCCAACCCTTTACTACAAAGTCATTCGCTCTTTGTATTTTTTTCTCAAACCGCCTTCACGTGGTGTATAAGCGCTTGTGACGTAGCTATGACGTAGCTTGGTAATACCTGACCGATTGGATTAGGCTAAACAATATTCTTCACTATTTGAATATGTGACTTTTTTATACTACTTGCTGTTGGAACAAGCAGATGGCTCAACTGATGTTAAGTGGTAACCATCACCTGTTTTGTCATTGTCGAGTTTTTTGCGCGGGAACAGATATTGTTGTGATGAATAATTATGTCCAACTGAACGTTTCAAAACCATGTTCATTCTTTCGTCACCGTCATTTTTAATATTGTCTGTTAATTAAATAAATGTGACTCTGTGGTGAACGAGAAACAAAGTAGTGATTCGCAGAAATACGGCTACGTTTTGCGAAGTGTGCGATAGTTGTCCTTGCCCGGGTATAGCAGTGATCCTGAAGATTCGTGGATGCAAAGGTACGTGGTTATGAATAATTGATGGCTCGTATTCCTCATCGAAACATTCAGCGAATAAACTCTAGGTAATTAATCTTACTTTCTTAATGTTTAATTGACCCGGCAAGCACACCCTTCAAACCGAAACACAGCAAGCTGCTTGGCGGCAGATGGACCATGTCTATGGTGGTATTACTTCCCCGGACGAGCCCTTCACAAAGATTTTATTTATTCCTTTTTTCCCATCCAGCCATCCAGAGGGTAAGGATGATGTCTTAACCATATACCATACTCTGTGACGTAACCAGGTACCTCTGCCTATAACAATGGCTCAACATCAACAGGGTGATTATGTAAGACTACAGTCTTTGACAGGTCTCATTTATATCTTAAGATGCTGACGACCGTCAAAAAATTCATTGGTTGCAAATTTCAAAAATTCTGATCTTCTTGTCGTGTGAAAATGTACCTTAATATTGATGGATATATCTTTTATTTCGTTCGTAGAAAATTAAATTACAAAAGTAAATATTTTCATTAGCATCTGTTTGAGAAGCTTATTTAACTTTTAATAATGATGCCAAGTTAAAATAGGCTTTTAAAACAATTTTTGATGTATCAAAGATTCAATATCCGCTGTTTCAAAACAACTTGACGAACTTGGCAACTCTGAAACTGTTTCTTATTCAATTTGTCGTCTTAATTTTACTTTAAACTTCGTAAACCGTTTCAAAACATTTTAAAGATTAAAAAGTTTTTTTGTGATTTTGTTAGTTCAGCCTTTTAGAAATGTTTTAAGAATCGTTCGCTTTTAGCTGTGCTTTTTTATATTACGACCTGATGTTAAATGAATAAAGCATTGCTTCGCACGTCTGCTCGATAGTAACGTCTCCTATGATGGACTGCTCTGCGTCCATCAACTTGAGACATGTTAAGAGTAGTAGAGCTCTTTGTGAAGGGCTCGTACGGAGAAGTACTACCACCACGCCATTTTCTGCCGCCAAGAAGCGTTGCTGTGTTTCGGTTCGAAGAGTGTAGTTGCCGGTGTAATTACAGGCACATGAGGCTTAACATCTGTATGCCTCAAGTTGATGAGCGCAGGGCAGTGCATCGTAGGGCACGTTCCTATCGTGCGTGACTTACGAGGCAATGCTTTGTTATAGGTGATGGTTACCACTTAACATCAGGTGGGCCATCTGCTTGTTCCATCAGCTAGTTGTATAAAAAAAAGTCTCATGTGCCTGTAATTTCACCGGCAACTACACCCTTCAAACGGAAACACAGCACGATGCTTCGCGGCAGAAATAGGTATATGGTAGTACCTTCAGTTTCCGTTAGGCTAAGTTGCAACTTCTCTATTTTACCCCCACTAAACCAAAACCAGACTAGTCATAATATAATCTCGGCCTTACTACAAAAAATTTGTAAAACGATAAACTGCCCTTAGCTCTGATTTCACCATGCTGTGGTAGATTAACAAAGGATTAAAGAGCCGTTAAATATGACAGAATGTACGCGTTTGATATCTGAGGTTAGATTTAACGGCCGGTTAATCCGTTATTAGTAACTAACAGAGCAGGGTGAAATCAGCTCTTAAACTATTGCCGCCTCTTACCAATGCGTAATGGCAAACAGAGACAGCGCTAATTTTAAGCATTATTTAAAGGAGCTGTTTCATCAATATATGGAGCCGGGGTCGGGTCTGCGTACAGTATATATAATTATCGCTTTGAAATATAGTAACTATTTTAAGTGCTTATTTACTCTATTTTCACTTCGTTTTCTCGCTCATCAAGATTTTCTTGGTCAAGGAGAGCAACACAATGCACTTTAAATATGGCGGGATAACATGCGTGAATGTCATTTTGACAACTGTTGTATAAGTCAAGCATGAGAGTAAAAGTCATTACCGTCAAAAAAGCAACAAATTTGTCAAAAAATTTAAAAATGCAAACGTCAATTACAGACTGTCATGGCGCATCTAGAAATGCTATTCTATGTGAGGTACATAGACCAGACCCAGAATAAAATAAATAATAAATATTGGTGGACATTCCTTACAGCACTAGCTCGCCCCAAATTAAGCCAAAGCTTGTGATATGGGAACCAGATAGCTGATATACTACTTATATACTTTTTTTTGTAAATACATACTTATAATATTATATAACACCCAGACAGAGAACAAACATCTATGTTCATCACACAAATGTTTGTTCTGGGTGGGGATCGAACCCACGGCCTACGGCACAGAAGACAGAGCTACTGCCAACTGAGCTGTGAAAGCTGTGAAATATGTTCATTAAACACCATTTTATAGTATGAGGGTCTGTGTTTAAACTATTGCCATCTCTAACCGATGGGTAAAGACAAACAGTGACAGGACTAACTTTGAGCAATGCTTTAACTCAAGCAACGTTTATAAGAACGGAGGATAGAGTGTAATTATTTGTTCCGCCTTGGGACTCGAACCTGCATTGCAGCTAATGTCTCTGGAGGTTCGCTTTGATTTAAGTTAAAGCAAGTTGGCGTCTCTTTGAGTAGAAGCGTTGGATGTTTTGAATGGAATGTAGAACGCTACGATATTAAATTTGTGTTTTACTATTTAAGACCTCTAACGGTTTTTAAACCCTCGATCAAAACTTATCGAGTGTCAAGTGACTTGCCATTTCCGGTTTTTTTATACTACTAGCTGATGACACAAGCAGATAGCCCATTTAATGTTAAGTGGTAACCATCACCTATAACAAAGCATTGCCTCGTAAGTCACGCACAATAAGAACGTGCCCTACGATGCACTGCCCTGCGTCCATCAACTTAAGGCATACGGATGTTAAGCCTCATGTGCCTGTAATTACACCGGCACCCACACTCTTCAGACCGAAATACAGCAACGCTGCTTGGCGGCAGAAAAAGGCGTGGTGGTGGTACTTCCCCGGACGAGCTCTTCACAAAGAGCTCTACTACTCTTAAAACATCGAATTAGATAGAGACAGCAAGTGACTTGACATGCGATTAGTTTTGATCGGGCTTTCAGAAATCGGCGTAAGTTAGCCAGTCGGTCAGGTTTAAAGGTTCAACAAAGAAAAATTACCATTTTTTTGACAATACTAAACATATTATTCATATTTGATTACAAAATTATAGTGAAAAAAAATATGACTAATTAAAAAAACTAGGAGCATATTTTTTGACTACTTCATTGGATTTAAATGAAATATTTGCTGAAGCTTTGTTGACCCATAACTCCAATACTTCGCTGTTTGCGCTCTTACATAACTTCATTTAGTGATTTCATATCTTCCAAAATAATGAAACATGCTAGCAAGAAGTATATTAGCGGTAGTTTGTGCCTGAAATAGAAAATGAATTCAATGAAGATATCCGATTTCTGAGAGAGCACTAATTGCCAGTAGGCGGAATCCCAACATATAATCGAGCTCGAAAACTTATAATTATTTTATAGAAGTGGCGCAACCTAAGAGAGTAAGACTTTAAGAGTAGTAGAGGTCTTTGTGAAAGGGCTCGTCCGGGGAAGTACTGCCACCACGCCTTTTTTTGCCGCCAAGCAGTAACGCTGTGTTTCGGTTTGAAGAGTGTGGTTGCCGGTGTAATTACAGGCACATGAGGTTAACCATCTGTATGCCTCAAGTTGATGAACGCAAGGCAGTGCATCGTAGGGCACGTTCCTATCGTGCGTGACTTACGAGGATATGCTTTGTTATAGGTGATGGTTACTACTTAACATCAGGTGGGCCATCTGCTTGTTCCATCAGCTAGTTGTATAATAAAAAACCTGTGAGTATGAATGCTAATAAATATAATTAAATGAATTATAAATATCCCATATAATTGTACGTACGTGACAGGTTCGAGAGTAGTAAAGCTCTTTGTGAAGGGCTCGTCCAAAAAAGTACTACCACCATCCTTTTTTCGCCACCAAGTAGCGTTGCTGTGTTTTGGTGTTAAGGCGAAGACAAGAGCTAATGTGACTCTCACTCGCACGTTTCGACATATTGAAAGATATAAAATCACTAAAATTTCATTTTGATCGATACATGTTTTCCTACTCAAAAGTGTGCTTTACTAGTTTTCGTACATAAGCATACTTTTAAGTAGGAAAACTTGTATCGATCAAAATGAAATTTTTACTAAACTGTGTGCAATGTAATTGCACAGAAAATGGTTGATTGCGATTTTTCGAAAATGAGTTTAGTGATTTTATATATTTCAACATGTCGAAACGTGCGAGCGAGAAGTTGTTTGATAGTTGTCAGCCCCTTAAGTGGTCACCACCAACTATAACAAAGCAATGAGGCTTAAGTATGTACCACTACACTAGTAAACATTTAAAACCGTAGTAAATCCCCCAGAACGAACCGCACTGCGGCCGCATTAAAGCCTGAACCGGTAATTAGTGAGTAGACTAATTCATTACGTGTCCGAACTACGCGACTGTGGAATTGATGAGAGCTGAAGTCGGGCTTAAAGTAGTGCACGTTACACCTGCAGCGTGAATCACGCAAAAACTTGCTGGATCAATGGTTAATGACTGGAGTTTTTATAAATGTACATTGCTCTAAGAAGGGTGATTAAGGTATGGAGTTTTTATTATAATCTGTGGTAAACGCTTCTCAAACGGCACACAAAAATCAACAATTTTGAGAAGTGATCAAAAATAAGATAAGATAAGATAATTATTTATTTGTAAGGAATATTGAAGTAATATGTAATAGGATGCATTAATTGTGTGTTTGGAGAGTACCTAGGTAGGTTAGGTACCTATATGTTGTTCTGTATAAATAAGGCGTTTTAAAAATAAAAATAAAGTAACATAATTTAATTTTGTATAGTTCAAGCTTTGCTCTGAATTTTTACAAACATTGGTATTTTAAGCAATGATCTAACGATATAAAACCATTGCTTAAATATTAAAGTACATAAGCTTCGTTAGATAAATGATTATTAGATGTGGTTCTGCTAACAATAAGATTTTTTTAAGAGTAGTAGAGCTCTTTGTGAAGGGCTCGTCCGGGGTAGTACTACCATTACGCCTTTTTCTGCCGCTAAGCAGCGTTGCTGTGTTTCGGTTTGAAGAGTGTGGTTGCCGGTGTAATTACAGGCACATGAGGCTTAACATCTGTATACCTCGTTGATAGACGCAGGGCAGTGCATCGTAGGGCACGTTCCTATCGTGCGTAACTTACGAGGCAATGCTTTGTTAAAGGTCATGGTTACCACTTAACATCAGGTGGGCCATCGGCTTGTTCCATCAGATAGTTGTAAAAAAAAAAAGTTACTCAAAGGATATGAGCAGTTTAGCTAAATATTGCTTTCGAACGCGCATTCCTAATATAAATACGGTCTATGTATATCGTTCAAAAACGATTTCATTTTGATATATTGAAATTGGCGTTTTGATAAAAATGCATTGAAGATTTTATAAATGCATATTTGGAATAACAACACACACGCAATAACAGCACACAGTAGCACTTAGTTTTTACTAGCTACTTTGTTTCTATACCTGTAGTATAAATTTATCGCAGCATTCATCTTTGCTGAGCATAACGGAAGTATTTTCCAGAAACTTTCAGTTTATTTTTATTCTATTCAACTAAGTGATGAAACAGGCAGAAGACCCATTTGATGTTAAGTGGTAACGATCACCTGTAACGAAGCATTGCGTCGTAAGTCACGCACGATAGGACCGTGCCCTACGATGCACTGCCTTGCGTCCATCAACTTCAGGCATAAAGATGTAAAGCCTCATGTTGTGTAATTACACCGGCAACCACACTCTTCAAACCGAAACACAACAACGCTGCTTGGCAGCTGAAAAAGGCACCGTGGTAGTACTTCCCCTGACGAGCCCTTCACAACGAGCTCTACTACTACTCTTATCCAGTTATCCATATCCTGGGCTCTCTCCTTCTAAGATTTCAAAGATCTTCTACCAACGCTTTCTTGGCTGACATGTAGCCCACTAATTAAGAGTAATTTTTTTTTTAATTCGGTACATTAAAGTAGAAAGTCTTAATTGCACACCACATAGCATTTACACATACCAGGACAGAAAAACATGACATTGTAATATAATGGAGGGTTTTATCGCTTTTAAGCGATCTCTTCTAGGCAACCTTGGGATGCACTGGATTTGACAAGGACGATAGAGGACGATCTTGTAGAAAATAAGAATAAGTAAAACGCGGACGAATTGCTACCAACGTAAACGTCATCTCAATATCTTGAGGGCCGAATCGCCCATATACCGCATTCCATAGCATAGGCATAAAAACCACAAAGATTTAATATAGTCCCAAAAGTTATTACCCGAGTGGGATTTGAACCCACGACCTTCCCCTTGATACGGGGCCGCGCTAACTAACTGCGCCATCGGATTCTAATCGCACTCGACGAATAACTCAGGGACATGCTACTACGGTACTTATGCGACCGTGGTTCCATCTACAGGTCTGACATATAACTATCAAGAGTCCTGCTCGATAACCGAAGTTGCATTCAGTTGAATCGACGAGAGATGTCACCGTGCTTAATTTTAGACTGTGCACTTTTGAGACTATATTAAATCTTTGTGATTTTCCTTAAGTGTAGGTTAAACACTATAAAAACAAATAAAAATTAGGCATAAAAAGTCATCGTCGTCTCATTTGCATACCAAAATTGACAGTTAATTCAAAACCTGACTGTTAAAAGAGGCCATAATAAGCCTCTGCTCTGTTTGGTGAAATCAGACAGAAAGAACATGCTTTTAACCGAGAAAATTCACTACAATTTTGCTATCATTTTGAAGCGTGTAAAGCTCGAAATGGTTTTAAGCAAATGCCGTCCAACTAATTCCGACATAGATTAGTGGTATTTCCATCGTTGGCGTGTTAGCCTTTTCGATTTCTGTGTGAGTTTTATGACGTGTGCGGCCATGCGAGTGATTTCTGTTTGAGTGGTTAGTGCTATCGGACGTGTGGCCGTATTCTGTTTGATTTTGTTCTGATAGATTTATTTCCAATGCAAATTTACTCAGGCTGTATGCAAAATTAGGTTTTTTGTTCACGATTAAATTTATAAGAATAATAAAAAGTTAAAAGATTTTAAGATAGAGACTTTTTAAATCATCAATAAATGAAGAAGTTCTCGACATAATTAATTCGGTCTAAATATTTTTCCAGAAAATTTAAATTTCAAGACCTCTTTCTTTTTTTTTTAAATGATTCTGTTACAATTCCGTCGAATTTGTTGTCTGCGTACTAGAGCTATTTATGAAAAAGTTCGTACAGGGAAGTACTACCACTGTACTTATTTCGCCAACAAGTGATACTCACTTGAAGGGCTTATGTGCCGGTGCAATTACAGGCTCACGAAACTTAACGCCTCCACATCTCAGAGTAATAGACGCAGTGCAATGCCACTGTATGAGAAATAAAAAGATACAGGCATTTATTTATTACCGGTATTTTTATTTCGTTTATTTATTCATCATCATTATAATCAGCCTAAAGAAAGTCCACTGCTGGACATAGGCCTCCCCTATAAATTTCCAAGAAGAACGATTCCGAGCCCTCTTCATCCACCGACTTCCCGCGATCCTGACAATGTCGTCAGTCCAACGGGTAGGAGGGCGTCCCACGCTTCGTTTTCCTGTTCGTGGTCGCCATTCGAGACCTTTATTCCCCAACGGTTAACAGTTAACGGTTTATTTATTATGGCACACAAATCAAATACAACCAATAAACATGAAAAAGTAATACATGAACATAGATTTTAAACTAAATGGTTTTCTAAAGACATACACATATTAATTAGTTGTTAGCAGTAATAGAAATGATGATTATAATTGTATTTTATCAGATCGAGCTCAAAATCGAATGCGCTGCTTAATAATGTAAAAGGAGTCGTTTAACTAACTCTTTTTCGCCTTCCATCTGGAAGATGAAAAAGATTGAATAAAATTACATTCCTATGAAGGGGGCTATTTTCTACAAAGTTAATGAAATAGCGTTCTTTAATAAGGAGCCTCTTGAGGCGCACTTAAAATCCTTTGACCACACTGTTTCGAAAAAAACTAGTGACACGTCAAGAGTTATGTCACCGTTATTACATTGGCCTTTGATACAAGAATAACCCTCTATTCTGAATAATGGACGCAGGTATCACAGTTGACTTTGACATGCAGACAGGCCGCGTTCCACGTTTGTTTTATCGTTTTAAATTCTATTCCCCTTTATTCAAAATCGACTTAGTGGCGGTTTTACCATATCTGAGTTATCAACAGCCTGAAGAAGTAACTGCTGGACATAGACCTCTGCTATCAAGAGCGTATCCAGGATTTTTTTCTGGGTTTTTTTTTAAAAATAACTGTTTTTTAAAAATGCAAGTAACAAAACTCGCAATTCCAGCCAGAAATAGACAAGAGTTTCACTCGTGTTCTTTCTGTTATTTTATTCATATATTTTAACAACTCTGATAATTTGATTTTCTTCTAAGTTAGTACTGTGATGGAATCTCCACAGTACACAAAAATACCCTAAATCCGCCCTTGTCTGCTACTTTTCCAGGACGCTTTAGACGCGGCAAGAACAAAGATGAAAATGTTTAATATGTATAATATTAATATCCTTAAACATAACATGATTCCAGAGCTTTCGATTAAGGGGCTGACAACTATCAAACAACTTCTCGCTAGCACGTTTCGACATTTTAAAAGATATAAAATCACTAAGCTCATTTTCGAAAAATCGCAATCAACCAATTTGTGTGCAATCACATTGCACACAGTTTAGTAAAAATTTCATTTTGATCGATAGGTACATGTTTTCCTACTCAAAAGTTTGCTTTTCTAGATTTCGTACATAGGCAAACTTTTAAGTAGGAAAACACGTATCGATCAAAATGTTTTTTTTACTAAACTGTGTGTAATGGGATTGCACACAAAATGAGCTTAGTGATTTTATATCTTTCAACATGTCGAAACGTGCGAGCGAGAGTCACATTAGCTCTTGTCTTCGCCTTAAAAAGCTTTCGATGTTTACGAAAATAAGTTAACCTCACCTTTGTAAAAATTGCAGTATTTTTGAATAAGGCTATCACTATTCACTTTATTTTATTGAAAATTGTATTTGTATACATCAGTATACGTCTCACGTTTCGGTGCACATTTGGTTTAGATACGTCAACTGATCACGTGTTATTTTCTATCTCAATTTATTGCTTTTGATGAACAGAGACGCATTCTGGAGCAGGGTTTTTATTTTGTTTGTATTGGTCTTCAAAAGTATTGAATACACACCTGCTTTTTTTTAACAACGGCTCGTATGGCTACTCTTTTTTAGAGAAATGCTAGCTACGTAGTTTGACTTAGCAATAAATGTATACTTATTAGCTTCGTAGGGAACGTTCCTTTCGTGCGGGACTTACGAAGCAATGCTTTGTTATAGGTGAGGGTTACCACTTAACATCAGGTGGGCCATCTGCTTGTTCCATCAGCTAGTTGTATAAAAAATCATTTTGAAGCTTTTAATAAATAAATAAAAAAATTGTTAAATGTAAACAATGCCACCAATGGTTATGTGAATGATAAATAATGACAAGGTTAACTTAAGGCAATATTTAAATCTAAGTCAAGATTAGTCGTTAAGCTCAGCGACCACGAGGTAACCACCCGCCCGATGGTCGGATGATATAGTCGAAGTAGTTGGGCGGCAATGGCAAAGGTACAGGACCAGAGAGAGTAGCGTTTTAAAGGGGAGGCCTATACCCAGCAGTGGGTGTATATACAGGCTGAATTGATTGATTGATTGAAGTTCAGTAATTCAGTAATATTTATTCAGAACAAAGCTACAAAGGGCACAAGTTAAAATTATAATATGAGTATCTGAACTAGAAAAAAAAAATATTCGTAAAACTTCTTAAAATTAAATGCATGCATAATTTTCACTAATTATTATTATTTCTTAAAACTTAAGTAATTTATTTAATATAAAAAAAATCCCTCGCACAAAACCCTCGGAAAACTCAATTAAAGCAGGTGAGGAGAGGAATCGGATTTCTAATATAATTTGTCAACTGCAAACGCAATAAGAAGGGTCCTTGTCATGCGCGACGAAATTAAATATTTCATGGTTATACAGGATCCAAGAAAATATGATCGGATGCGGCGTGTTCTTATATAATAATATAAACTGAAACTGAAACAGCTTCACGACTTAAATCCCCAGGCACGGTAGATATCCCCTCAGATCTCTTAGTACCAAGTACTAACTGCAGAATATTTTGAGGATGCTTAAGGGGTAGTCAGAGGTACGTCCAAACATTAAATTTGGCACATACCCACATTTTGCAGTAGTTGGTATTCCATACGTGACAGGTTGCAAGCCCATCGCCGCTGTTAGAGTACTAACTGGTTTCCTCACGATGTTTTCCTTCACCGTTTAAGAGCACTGGCATTGCGCACATAAATTTTTCGATAGGTAAAATCCATTGGTGCGCGACCGGATTCGAACCTGCGACCTTACGATCGGAAAGCGGGGTCACTCCCACTAGACCACCGGTGCTCTCTTAATATATTCTATATTGAATATATATTATTATCATGCCGCCATGTAAAGCACAAAGATCAATACTTGCCTAGGATTACCATCTACTTTTATGTAAAAATAAGCTGTGTTTACAAACGAATAAATTAATTATAAATTACAAGCTGGTGCCCACGACTTCGTCTGCTCAGGATTAGTCACACAATATCTTTATAAATTGTAGCCTATGTGTTATTCTGATGTATAAGCTATATTATTAAAATCCATTCCGTAGTTTTTACGTGAAAGAGTAACAAACATCCATCCATCCATCCATACATCCATCTATCCATACATCCATACTTACAAACTTTCGCATTTATAATTTTAGTAAGATAAGTACAAGCCCCACCCGCGGTTTCGCTCAGAGGTGATTTTTGGCTAATAGTTCTTTTTAAGGGTTCGTTTATATTGTATACCCAGTCCTGCTAATTCATTGGGACAAAAAGTAGCCTTTATGTTCCAGGTTAAAAAGTAAAAGTAAAAGGATACGACTTGTTCCTAGTTTCATCCAAATCGTTTGATACTGTTACTGACTTGCTTTGTTATAGGTAATGGTTACCACTTTAAATTATGTGGGTCATTATCTCAAAACTCAGAAGTAGGTAATTGTACATGAACCTCATACGAACGTTGTAATATCATCAAAAGACACAAAGTAGCAACAATACAAAATGTAAATTTCCACGTCTTTAAAGTGTATTAGATAATAAATTAGCTTGTTAGCATAATCTTTGTTAAAACAGCTCCGATTCAATTACTTAAATACAACAAAAGAATTGAACTCACTTTAAAGTAATGCAGACAAATATACATTTCAAACGTTTTATTAGAAACAAAGAGTAATAATAGCTTCAATGAAAAACTGAAAGAATAAAGATATGGTATAGAGCCCGCATTAGTATGAACGTGTCTTATTTCGAAGCCGCTCAATATTATTCGTGGCTAAATTAGGCATGGCTAGTCAAATTAGTATGGCGTTGATAAAGACATCAACATAGAACATCTTTGATCCCTACGCACGGTAGATATCCCCTCTGTACCCTAAGTATGCCGCGATAGGGATCCCCATATCGGTATCCCTATCGCGGCTTCATACAAAACCTGCAATGAACACGGAACAAAAACGTAAAACGAAAAACCGAATATGGTAAGCAAAACTCATACTTGGGATACAGTTCTCTTAGCATATATATTGTGAGGACTGAATTTACCTTAATTACGAAACCTCATTTATCATAATTGCCAGAAATTCTTTAAGACTGAATATATAAAAATTCTTTTAAAACTAATAACTAGGAAATAAAAAAAAGATCCATTTTAGTAGCTGCAGCGTGATAAATCAACTATCCTCTACTTTCGTAACTAGTTATTATGTTATACAGTGAGCTATTTTATGCTAAAAACTCGTTTTTTTATTAAAGGCACAACTTAAAGTGGGTGCTATCTCCATTTAAAAAACTGTAGATATCCAATGTTCACAGTATCCTTTCGAAAAAGAACAACTTTAATGCTCAATCTACTATATAATATATAGCTATAATTTCCCTCTCACAAATCATCCATACTGCCATCTTAATAATTACTATATTTCATAATTAACCGCGAAAAAAACTCTTTAGTCGTCGTAACTATGAAAAAGAAAAAAATAATATTTTTATACTAATATTTTCTAATCAGCTTTTATCAAGCATACTCTATTATTTACAATTCATAAAAGCAAACAAAAAGACTTTTAAAAAATGTTACAAAATCTTTAAATTCCACTGTTAATTAGTATATTTTCTATAAAATAAAATGAACAAAAGATCCCAAAGAAAAAGTAAATTATTTTTAAAAGTCAGTATGCTATCAACCTTTTTATTGCAGGGTATAAAATGCTCATAGCTTTAAGACCATTATTGGACACTCTTTTATAGTTGTATAAACTACGTATATGCTCAATCTACCCTCAACTATAATTTCCCTCTAACAAAACACCCATATTGCCAACTTAATCAAACTAACTTATTTGGAGTGCAGCCAACGCGGTCGCCGACGTCTCAACTGTTATAATGCTTGCGATTCAGTAACGTGCTTCACTTGAACAGCTTTATAGAGGTAATCTACTCGCGTTAGGGCGTTTGTTCTTCGCCGTCCTACAGCGACAACACCAAAAAATCAGCTTATTTGAAGTCTTGGTGACGTCGATCGAGTGTATGTACCGCGACCAAGCTCTGTACGTATACTCTGAGTTTTGACAGCTTGTTTTTTCAGCAGATTTCGTATTAAAAAATTCGGATTTCGTTTTCCAGCGGGTTTTATATGAGATGCGCCTCAAGTGCCTCCATTCGGGCTTGAATAGAAACATTAGTTCTCGGCAAACCGGATAGGGGCGCTTATCGCATCTTCATCTTTTACAAAACCCGGTGGAAGACTAAATCAGAATTATCGAAGAAATCTGAAATTCAAAAAAGCTAGTTGTCATAACTCAGAATATGCGTACTGAATGCTAAGTCCTAGTGACGTAAATCGAGTGGTCTACTGCAACCAAGCTCTGCGGTTCACAGTTTGATCTCACTCAAAAACAAAAAAAAGCGCGGAGTGACAACAGTATGTGGACAAGATCAAACGTGTTTTGTTTTGATAGCACATCAGCCCGTCACAATCTCAACCCGAGTTCTCTACGACCCGATGACAGCGCTCGAATGACAGACGTGAAGTGGACACGCGGCGTAGTAAATGTCTTTCAAATGTGTCACTACCTCGGTGCCGTCATCTCATTCTCGGTGCTTACCGCTGCGCTGTACCTTACCTTAAACCAAAATAGTGTTGGGACTTTGATTGAACATTATAAATTTAAAGCTATGGATATGTATAACCTACGTAGTATAACCACGTAGTTTTAAAGGATTCGAAAAATGCTAACACAGTTATAAATATCATCAGTATGGATTACCATTTTGTGATCGCGGTAAGGCAGATTGTGCATGGCAGCCATGAGTTTTTGTCCATGGCCGCCCTTACTATTAACAAATCTACACACGAATTCAGATCAAGCTACACAAAGCCAAAGAAAAAGGAAGCTTACTACAACGACATAAAAGAGAGCAGTGTATAGCCTGATACGTACCCGTGTGTACTTGTCTTGCTTTCAAGTTCTGACAACGATTGATAGAAACAAAAGAAAAGGCTTACCTACATCAAATCTCCTCGTGCAGTAGACATCCCGTTTGATCTTTTGGTTTTCAAGATCAAAGCAACATTTTTCTTAGATATATTTGGGGTCATTGATTGCTAATCATATCATTTTACCCGAGTGCTGAAGGCCAGCGCGGGTTATATTTTCTCACTAAAAACTATGTTGAAGAAAATATGGCTTACTTATTGCACGCGATTTTTCTTACGTATTTTTTGCACTTCTCTGACTACTTCTTCTTATCGTGTCACTAGTTCTTTCAAAACAGTGTGGTGAAAGGATTTTAAGTGCATCTCAATGAGGCTCCTTGCGAGCACTTGATATATATTTTTCTGTGAGAATACTTGTAATATATTCTAGATAATGATATCTAAATTTGATTTACATAGTGTTCAACGTTTCAAATTGCCATATCCACCAACTTCTACTTCCAGACCCAAGTCCGTATCATGGCCCGGGGGAAATCAGGGATCAACCAGTGCTGGGCGTTAAGCCTCATGATGGCCGTCTTATCCTTCCCGGAGCCTTCGGATGGACTCCAGGACTCAGTCCTTGATTATGTACTAGCTATTTTTTACCCGAAAAATGAGGTGGTGGAATTTTTCCCAGTGATGAGCTTTTGAGATTAGGAAGAACTTGTTTTGTTATACACATTTTTGTGTTTGCCTTTTGAGATTTTTCTACTTCAAGCGCGATGAGTTAACGACATGGTCGTAAGAAACATCTGGAAAGAAATTCACAGGATAGGAGGCTGGCAGATAATGAAGAAGGCTTATACCTGCTGGGTATATATCATGGGAGTTTATAACTTTTTTTTATTATTTTAAGAGTAGTAGAGCTCTTTGTGAAGGTCTCGTCCGGGGAAGTACTACCACCACGCCTTTTTCTGCCACCAAACAGCGTTGCTGTGTTTCGGTTTGAAGAGTGTGGTTGCCGGTGTAGTTACAGGCACATGAGGCTTAACATCTGTATGCCTCAAGTCGATGGACGCAGGGCAGTGCATCGTAGAGCATGTTTATATCGTGTGTGACTTACGAGGAAATGCTTTTTTATAGGTGTTGGTTACCACTTAACATCAGGTGGGCCATCTGCTTGTTCCAGCTAGTTGTATAAAAAAAATATACTTAAAAGAAGAGATAATACCACCGACCCATATAATTGTTAAAACTTATTTTTTTTTACGTGTTCTTTAGATCGTACAAAGCCGGGAACGGCATTTAGTCATTTAATAATGTGAATAATAACGTGGAGTATGTGACTGCATTACGGCAAAATTCTTTGTTAACGAGAGTATAAAGTATGCATCTGGGTTAACCATTTTTATAACTGAAACGACCTCTCTCTCACTCCCATGGAACTATGGATGCTGGTGTCCCGCTCTCTGTTTATATTTAAATTTGCATTATAAAAAGAAGGAAAGTTGCAATATCCTCACATTCTGTATGCGTTTTTCATTTCAGATAGGAAATGTTTACGTAGTGGCTTCGGATTTTCCATCTTCTATAAAAGGCTTTTCTAGTATAAAAGAAAATGTTAGTACGTGATTATAAGTAATTTTATATACACATAGAGTATAGGTAAATAATGATGAAACAGCTATAGATTTACTTATGAAAGTGGTATATCGTGGTAGATAACGCTTATTTCATGCGTACAAAGTGTCAAAGACCCCTAAAAAGACATACCGATTATTAATCACGTGTAAGTGCTTACTAACCCTCCGACAGATTTGCTAATTGTTATTCCTGATTATTATTTGTGCCTTTAAAATTATTTATTGACATTGCAGTGCCCAACCAGATGCATGTACTTGACTTATGCTAAAACAAGACCTAAGCTATTTATTAATGTACATGTACGCAATTAATTAATAAAAAAAATTTTCAATCATTCACACATTTTCGCATTTTAATAGTCTGATATTCCAAAAGGTATCTATAGGTGGTAAGAGGTAACATAAAGTGATCGCACATCATGTATAACAGCTATTCATTCAAATCTCACAACTTTTAAGGCGATTACAGCTGCTAATGCCTCGACAGCCTGAACCAGCTCAGTTGGTAGTAGCTCTGCCTTCTGCGCCGTAGGTCATGGGTTCGATCCCCACCTAGAACAAACATTTGTATGATGAACATAGATGTTTGTTCTCTGTCTGGGTGTTATTTATTATTATAAGTATGTATTTACGAAAAAAAAGTATATATGTATTATATCAGCTATCTGGTTCCCATATTACAAGCTTTGGCTTAGTTTGGGGCTAGATAGTTCTGTGTGGAAATTCCACCAATATTTATTATTTATTTATTTATCATCGTTTACATATTTTTTTACCTATTTTGCCGTTCGAAGCTCTAATTTTAGTAATGAATAGTTATTCATGTAATAAATAAAGCCTATCAAAGCTCTTGCACACGCGCCTTAATCAACAAATTAAACCCAGCATTAGCTTTAAGCCTCAGCTTGACAAGGCAATTACAGGACCTATCAATTCCGTCATCTCTTAACCCTGGGACCCTATTACGCTCGAGTCATCGGCAATACGTCAGTTCCGAGTGGTATCATGAGTTTCAACGTTGAGTGTTGGTGAGGACGAGCTATCGGAAATCAAATAGTAAGTTTTTCTGCTGATTCCTATATTACAAGCTTTGCTTAGATCGTGGCTCAAAAAAATTACAAAGAAAATTAACATGTCTTGCGAACGCTTCCGATTGTCATTGATTTGGATCAGTTGAGCTACGAGTATGTCTAGGTGAATATCGTTGACTACAAATTATTTTTATTATCATAATCCCCACCAACCAAAAAGTTCTCATAATCCCCACTGTTTCTGTTGGATTTTCAACATTTTGTAAATAATTGTATTTATTGAAATTTTATTTGTAAATTGGTGTGAAATTGAGTTCACAGACACTAACATAAACCACTATCTACCATAAAAACTTAGCATGATGATCAAATATTTAAAATGGTTTTCACTAATTATTTTAGTTAATAAAAAGTTTCTCTCTTTGTTTTAAGAGGTAGAAAAAATAGGGAGAGTAGACGCTCTAAGTGGGGTGAGATAAATTTAAAGTTAAGAGGAGCTATTTAGTTCGTTGTTTATGTTCTGTGATATGTAAGTTCGTATGAGTTTTTTTTATACTACCTACTTCATGATTGAGCAACTAATGGCCCATCTGATTCCCTGGCAACCACACCCTTCAAACCGGAACACAGCAACGCTGCTTGGCGGCAGAAAAAGGCATGGTGGTAGTACTTCCCCGGACGAGCCCTTCACAAAGAGTTCTACAATACTTTATTATAGGTGATAATTACCACTTAATCTGGTGGGCCATCTACATGTTCAATCTTACAATGATATGATTATGTTTACCTTTTTCTGTATGCCTACGCCTCACTAAACTTCAATAATATTATATTACATTGTAAAAGGATCATACAAAAGAACGGTAGGAACCAAGCCGTAAGTTTGTTGCCTGTTTTTCTAGGCTTTAGTCGCGTGGAGCTGGCACCTAGAATCACCTAGCTCTATGACGTTTCAAAGTGATCCTTGTGATTTTATTGAATAAATACCTTTTGACTTTGACTTTAACTTTGACTTTGAATGAGCAAGAAGTATATAAAAATACTTAAACGATGGTTTAGGAACCACCAAGTAAGCTACGCCTCGAGTCTGTGGTGTCTGTGGTTATCCGTAGCTTTGAATGCCACACTCAATTCGGAGCGTAAACTCAATTTTAAGCGATTTCAATCATTGGTCAGTGCGGTCAGCATATGCACTTGCGAATGCGGGGAAAGTTTCAATTCAACTTTGAATTCAAATTTTACGTGGGAGCTACGTGGTCGCACGAAAAATTGCAATCGCATGTTAAAAGAGCCTTTCAATTAGGCGTTACATGCAATTATTTGTCGTAAATTAATGAATGTATTTGTCATAATGGCGAAATAAAAATACCGCTTTTTAGACTGTCAAAATTAGATTTTTTATAGTTTGCAATAATTTTTCATATTGGCGATAAAGTAGATGCAATTATGTTGTAGCAGCTTACTATAATTGACTAAAATATTAAAATTCTTACAATAAAGTCCAAATATAAAATTCGCTTTTAACTCTCTATGGATTTAGTAGAAATAATCTTAAATGAGTGCTGGCTAAAAATACCAATTTTATTGAAACAAAAATACTTATTTTAGACTGTCATAATTTAAACTTAGTACTCGTAACTGGGAAAAACGTATAAGTATAAGTAATCGTAGTACGTGTAAGTAGTCTAAACTTTCATATTTTCACAATTTTAGGTTTTATTTATACTCATAGAAATGTGAGCACTGTAACACATAGAAATGTGAACACTTGCACTATGCCTATATACACCACAGATGTAAGTGTGATAGTGAGTGTTGCAACAGTGAAATCATAGACAGACAGATACCTCAGAGATACCTATTATCCAGTTCAAGACGAGGTCGACCACAGCACGTCGGCACCTCACTTAAACTGGCACGTGATTGGTCGAGGGCTCTTGTCTGCCACTCACTTGCCATTTCACATTAGTCCGATGGAGAATCTAGTATTCTTTATATTGGGATAGGATAGGATAGGAAAGGCATGGATATTTTATATCGATATTTGGACCAAACATCTGTTTGACTATTTTTATTTTATTTTATTCGAAAATTAAACATTCTAAAATTAATATTACTTAAAATACTAATTACCAATTAGATGTTTTCGCATATACGAAACTAAAGAAAACTTGTTTGAAGTTAAAGAAAAAAAGGTAATGTAAAAAATAAGAAATAAAAAAAAGGAAAGTGTAAGAAATTAGTTAAGAACCATTTTAAACCAGTGGTCAGAGAGAGCTTGTTTGTAAGCAGAAGGTTTGGATGAAAAGAGGTCTATTTCGGGGAAGCCAACTAGTTCATTAAAATATGTAGTTTGCTATAAATAATCAATAAATAAACAATTAAACGTTGGAGCAGAACGGTCTAAGACACGTATTCTCTCTTGCCTTGAAGAGACCCAAGTTGTAGTGATCAGGTAAGACAGACGACGGCAATGAGTTTCACTCCTTATGTATGTATCATGCCGGCAAAGGAATGTGTAAGCTAGCTTACAAAAAGTAAAACTATAATGTGGCTTCTCGTCAAAAAAATATGCTTCACAGGTTAGAAAATCCAGTATAATGCAACAGCAACATTTTCATTTTTAAGGTTAGAATTTGTTAACAAGCTCAAACCCAGCTTTAACTGAAATCTATAATCCATTCTAATCTTGCTCAATCCGGTTTGGTCCCCTTTTTGGGACGTCCCGATTTTGGCACACAAAGGGGCATTGCCAATCACGGTGTTTGTAAATCCTGCACGTACGTACGTGAGCACAGTGCTGAATACAGCGGTGAATTACAAATGTACAGGCAGCGACAAGAGTTTTGTAAACAAATCGTTTTGTCCCAGATAAAACACACCTTTCTTGAAGACTTTGTTCTTTGAGAATCAAAATCGGCACATTTTATTTTGCAAGATCTGCTCGGTTTTGGATGTACGAGTAAGTCTTCGATATTTTTTCTTTGTTTAGGACCCTAGCTGTGTTTTCAGCGTGAAAAAGTAAAGCAGGTAAACTTGTATGAGCTTGTGGACAAATCAAGTGGCATTTTCAGGTCACGCGAAACCTTTTGTCATGGTTTAACGACTGTCATATAGCCAAGACCAACTACTTAACGCGCTTACAACACGAAAGAACTTGGATAAAACTGCTACTAGGACCATCCAAATAAAGACCGCGCAGAGTGATTGGTTGAAACGACCGAGCAAGCTTTGCTACTTGCAAGTCAAAATAAAACCTTATTACAAAAGTAACTGCCATTTTGAACCTTACGTCTTAAAGTGAATGAGTCAGCCGTACCTCTGCTACATTTGAAAATCTTTGAGTTTTTTCTGTGCTACGAGGATGCTATAAAAATAATGACATTTTGAAATACTTTTAGTACCACCTGTACCTGCCTAAATACGACGAAATTGCCCGAGTAACAATAATGTTTGCGCGGAATTGGCAGTAGGAAGCCATAATGCGATATTTTGATGCTTTGCAGAGTGCCTACTGCTTTGCAAATGTTGGTTATTTGCACGTCATTATAGCCAGTTAAGCCCGGACTCCTATTTAACGGGACTGCTACCTAACGGCCGAAACATAGGTCTACTATTTGAATGACAATGCTTTGAGAGATGGAAGGACATTATAAAATAAATAAAGGACATTCTACACAGCACTATATAGCCCCAAACTAAGCAAAGCTTGTGCTATGGGAACCAGATAGCTGATATAATACGTTATAGCTTTTTTTTTGTAAAAATATATTTATAATATATATCTTAATAATATAGGTATTATAACACCCAGACAGAACTAACATAATTATATGTTCTATGCAGGACAATAACTCATAAATAATACTTACATATCTTTTTCTTCGCTCATTTATGACTCTCATTCGTCATTTTGACAGATAGACTTGCCTGCGTCAAGTGGAACAATTAAAAAGTTTTTAGTCAAGTCAGTCACATTACGTCCAGTTGGGCTTTCAAGTTTTCACGAAAATGTTTTTTTAAAAACATGGTTTCTTTAAAATCTATGAGAAATAGCTTCGTTCAAATCAGGAATCACCTGAAGAACTCAGGTAATTTTTATGAAAAAACCGCTGAAATTACACAGGACTCAATATAAACACTAAAAATACCATTAAAATTAAAGTCTTTGTTGCTTCTTTCATTTTGTGAAAATATTTGTGATGATAGCGCATTAAACTTTGCCGACATTTTGGTATATTCTTTTTTTAAAGTTTGATTGTTAACCTATATTTCAGTATTTTAATATTGAAGGCAAGAGACCAAGAGGCCGAAGCCCGATACGTTGGTCCGACCAAATCCGCACCACTCTCGATGTGAAGGTCCATGAAGCCATCCATGTCGCCAGCAACAGATCCAGATGGCGAAGATTTGTTAAGGATAGTGATCCATGGTGGGGTTCACGACCCTCAGTAGTGAGGAGTACGACGCGAGGAGGAGGAACCAATATTTCAACATACCATGTTGTTTAATTTATGTTAAAAGCAACAAAACTGTCAAAGCATTGCAAAATGCAATGCGTCATGTCAAACGTCATATCAAACGTCGAATATTATTAAAAGTGTTTACTTAGTAAAAAAATTGACCAGATAAACATTTAGTAAACGCCACTTCATTTACCTAAAAATTAATGAAATTGTATTGCTATGGTAATCTTCTATTGAGAGAACTGGTGGTGTTGTGGTAGCGGCCCCGCCTTCCGATCCTAAGGTCGTGGGTTCGAAACCGGTCGTGCACCAATGAGTTTTTCTGTTCAAAAATTTATGTGCACAATGCCAGTACGCTCAAACGGTGAAAGAAAACATCTGGAAACCGGCATGTTGTAGAACCTAAAAAGTTCTATAACATGAGTCAAGTGCTCGAAAGGACCCTCTAAAGGCGCACTTAAAATCCTTTCACCACACTGTTTTGAAAGAAACTAGTGACACGACAAGATCGAAGATAGATCTTCTATTTATTTCAAATCTTTCTATGCGGTGTACATAGACCAAACCCAAAATGAAATATGTCCTTTGCAGAAAAAATAAACAACATTTTGTTAAATATAAATAAGTCATTTGCTTTCGGCTGTAATAAAACGGTTAGCTATTTCAGAAAAAAGCTCTTTATTGCCTATAAGCACCATAAACACCCTATAAGCATTACGAGAATCCAATAAAATTGAACATGCGTCATGAGAAATACTTTTACAATTTTGATAGCACGATGATGATGATAGTATCCATGGATGTCAAAGCTCAAGTGATTGTTATGAAAATTAAATTTCTTAACTATCAGTTTCTTAATTTTGTATTTATATAAGTACTAAGCATTTATATATTTTAAGAGTAATAGAGCTCTTTGTGAAGGGCTCGTCCGGGGAAATACTACCACCACGCCTTTTTCTGCCGCCAAGCAGCGTTGCTGTGTTTCGGTTTGAAGAGGGCGGTTGCGGTATTCCATAATCATCATCATCAAAGAAAAAAGTGAAGCTTTATAACTTTGATCTCCAGTCACGGTAGACTTCCCCTCAGATCATTAAGTACTAAGTACCTACTCAAGATTCTTAGAAAATATTTAAGGAAAATCAGAGGTTTTCTTAGACTGCATCTTTACTTCACATCAGGTGAGATGGCAGTCAATCGTCTAGCTAACAAACAATAAAAAAAAACACGTAAATCAGAGGTAGGTCCTTCCAAATCTTACATTTGGCACTTATCCACATTAATTAATCAGCATTTTTTTTTCTTTAATCTCTTTTTTTAACTTGCTCCCTTTGCTGACAAATGAATGAACATCTGCCTTCCACATCCTCTTTCATTGCAACAAAGGAAACATCTAAACATACATTATTAAAGCGAACGTCCGCAGTAAAACCAGAGCCTTCTTCTAAAAGGTAGACAGATTCTTCCGGATGAAAAGGGGGGTAACATGTATTTTCTTCCGGCACCCTTATTGTCAAACACGTTGGTCTAATAACGGTAGGTATATATGCGCGATCAATGTTAAGCAAGCTCAAGACTGATCTAACAGCTTAGTTGGTAGTTAGTCCATCAACTTGAGGCATACAGATGATAAGCCTCATGTGCCTGTAATTACACCGGCAACCACACTCTTCAAACCGAAACACAGCAACGCTGCTTGGCGGCAGAAAAAGGCTTAGTTTGGAGCTAGATAGCGCTGAGTTAAATTGAATGCAATTGATAAAAATATCAACTGCAATCGAAACATTTCCACATGCTGACCTTAATAAATAATGATAATAAAGTTTGAAGCATATTCATTTTATGTGTGTTTCCCAGAAATTCATAGGGTGCCAAAAAACAAGAATTTCAAACAAAAAATCACCTAAATAATTATTAATGAATCAATTGGATTTTTTTAATAATAATAATATTTTTGGACATGAGGGAAATACTCGTGAAATGGAATCATTGCGTTTATACATCAAATGCGATACTCGATTCCAACCTGTTACCGCTAATTTTGAAATCGCGTAAATGTCAAAGCGAATCCTTAATCAAAAATGCGGTTCAAATCCCAGCTCTAGCTTTTGAGTCATTTGAGAGATTGAACGGCGACCTAAACTCAGTTGGTAGTTGCTCTGCCTTCTGCGCCGTAGGCCGTGGGTTCGATCCCCACCGAGAACAAACATTTGTGTGATGAACATAGATGTTGTTCTCTGTCTGGGTTTTATTAATTATTATAAGTATGTATTTACAAAAAAAAAGTATATATGTATTATATCAGCTATCTGGTTCCCATATTACAAGCTTTGGCTTAGTTTGGGGCTGTGGAATATTCACCAAAATTTATTTATTTATTTAGCGCATCGTTTTTTCGGTCGAGGTTATGTTTAATCAGTTAAGTAAAGTTAACGTGATTTGCCCTTTTTCAAAAACTACTCAAAAGTTTGCATAAGTACAGAACTAGTAAAGCATACTTTATAGTAGAAAAACTTGTATCGATCAAAATGAAATTTTTACTAAGCTGTAGCAATGTCAATGCACACAAAATGGTTGATTGTAATTTTTCGAAAATGAATTTAGTGATTTTATATCTTTCAACATGTCGAAACGTGCGAGCGAGAGTCACATTAGCACTTGTCTTCGCCTTAAACACAGCTTCTTAGTGAGTAAGGGAGCACATGTTCCGGTCGGACGCGATAATTTCAGCCTCTTTTGTCGAGATCCGACAAACAGACCGACAAAACGACTGTCCTGTACCCACCATGATAATGGAATGGACGAAGATTCTTTTTTTATGGGTTTTATACACGCTACCTTTAGGAGAGGGATAAATAATAATATGCCTCTCATTTCTGAATGTTTTCTTATAAAATTTATTTGTTTCATTGTCATTTATTTACAAAGAAAATTACAATGAAGACTAGTATTTACAATACATGTGAAACAGTTGAGCTATTTGCAAACCGTTGCAAAAGATTAAAAGTGTAGTGTGTTTATTATATAATATATTATATGTATTAATAGTGCATCAAAAACACTATTACAGCATAAAGCTGAGTGACGACCGCTTTTGTTGTCACAATATTGTTCTTTATATTTCGCCAATTTTTTTGTGAGATAATTATCTCCTCTTTGAGGCTCACTTGAGATCCTTTCACCACACTGTTTCGTTACAACTAGTGATACGACGAGAAGAAGAGAGTGCCAATCGGAAGCTAGTCACCATCCCTCGGGTCACGCGTCGCCTCCATAAAACGCCAGCTGTCATTGGTTGTACTCACATGTCAATTGTCTATGCCTCCCATGGCGTAGGTTGTGGTTTCAATCGTCATAGAATATATTAAAGAGCATCGAATATCCTTGGCATACCTACGCCATTTTGAAAAAAAAAACGTGATTCGACGGCCAGTAATGAAACACATGGCAATTGACAGAGTAAATGCTTACAAACAAAAAGTGTTAAGTAATCAAATCTCTAAGTGTATCACTTATCTATATATTAGCTATTATCTACACTTAGCTACTATCTCAAAAATCGTATCACTTAAGAGATTTGATCACTGAACACTTTGTTTGTAATCATTTACTCGGTCGATTGACATGCGTTTTATCACTGGCCGCCGAAACATGTTTTTTTCAAAATAAATAATAATAATAATAATAAATATTGGTGGACATTCCACACAGCACTATCTCGCCCCAAACTAAGCCAAAGCTTGTGATATGGGAACCAGATAGCTGATATACTACTTATCTATACTTTTTTTTGTAAATAAATACATACTTATAATATTATATAACACCCAGACAGAGAACAAACATCTATGTTCATCACACAAATGTTTATTCTCGGTGGGGATCGAACCCACGGCCTACGGCGCAGAAGGCAGAGCCACTACCAACTGAGCTGTGAATGCTGTCTAAAATGGCGGACTAGTAGGTATGCCAGGCTCCATACAAAAATGTTCGAACCCCTTTCATGTATTTAATGAAAATATTTATTATTTAAATTATATAAACATTAATATTTTTTACATTGTGTTGCATTTTGGTTTGATCCTCGTCCTTTTCACAGAAATTTAATAAAAGATTAATAATTCCCACTGTATTACACTACATTTCTCTTTATAAAAGTAAATAAGCTTTGTAAAACAGAATGCTACGAACTGTAGCTTTATCTGCGTCGACGTAGCCTAGCATGTGAAAATCTTTTCACACTTTTAGCGTAAGAAGCGCTCATAACAAGTTCGTAAACAATAGGGTTGACAAAAGATAAAGGATTACAGTAGTAAACCTTTCAAAATATGCTAAAAATAAAAGGCATTGTTTGTTTATCAAATATGAAGGTGAGAGCTCATTTTGACAAAATAAACTCGCAAATAGACAGTATTCGGAAAAACTCTCAAACTTTCCGACAAATGCACAGTGTACACGGATGTGAAGAATTGCTTCACAAAATCTGCCTTCAAATTATTATATATTGGTAAACAATCCACTCGGCACCATCTAGCTCCAAACTAAGCAAAGCTTTTGCTATAGGACCCAGATATTAGCAGATGTAATACTTAAAATTAATTAATATAACCCCCAGCCAAAGATTATCTTTGTATACATCATTGTTCTCACACAATTTTTTTTTGTTCTCGGTGGGGATCAAACCCGTGGCCTAGGCAGAGGTACAAAAAACTCAGCTATGAGGCTGTCATGGTGTTTTTTTTTTCGATATCAATAGTATTATTATTATTATTCATTTATTTCAGATAATTAATCCATACTTAAATTAAATTATAATTAGAATTAAATAACATTACAATTTACAACACAAACACACAATTACAATTTACAGTTCAATTAAAATTAGATAAAATTAAATGTCATGATGGAAATAACAATGAAATATAAATTAAATAAAGAATAAAATAAAAATTGTCTACCCAATTAAATCTAAGCCCATCGTGACTTTCATCCACCTATCCTGAATGGGACAATCCAGGCGGGAAACAATCATCTGCAGGATGCCGTTGCCACTGTCTCGAGTGCGCTGACGCAGGGAGGCTACCTTCTTTCGTACGCACGCGTGGTACCCATCTACTCCTGCCTCCGCAAACATCCCCGAGGCACTGCAGAAGCGAGGCAACCGCAACAGCATCCTAAAGATGTTGTTATATTGTATTCGTAGAGTACTGGCAGTCCTGCGGGTGTGATTTACCCATAGGCTGCTCGAGTAAAATGACTGGCAGTACGCCTTGAAGAGGGTGATTTTTACTTCCCTCGAGCAGCGAGAAAATCTCCTTGCTACCATATTTCCCCGGACTGCCAGCGCTCTGCGCTCTCTTTCTATGTCCTGGTTATCTCTACAATCGTCTGTCACAATGTGCCCCAGGTACTTAAAACTATTAACCATCTGTAGAGCCGCACCGTTTAGCATAATAGGCGGAACATGCACTGGTTTAATTGTTCCACTCTTAAAAATGAGAACCTCACTCTTTTTAGAGTTGTACCTCAGTCCATGTTCCGCCGCGTATGTCTGACAAATACAAACTAGTTTGCGTACAGCCCCCACTGATGGCCCCAGCAGCACCATGTCGTCCGCGTAACTGATGTTGTTTACGCACACTCCATCAACGTAACAACCCGAATGAGTGCTACTGAGCTCACCAATGAGATCATTAACATATAGGTTAAATAACAGAGGAGAGGTGATTCCGCCCTGCCGCACGCCACACTCCAAGCCATATGCCTCCGATAGCGCTCCCGCCCACTTTACCTGATTTCGCTGACAACGATACCAGTATCTCAGCATGGATGTGACTTCAGCCGGTACACCCGCTGCCCCCAGCTTGTCCCAAAGCCGATTATACATAACCGTATCAAAGGCCCTGGAGAGATCCAGGAAGCAGGCATATACCGGCGTCTTTCTATCCGTGTAGTACCTGACAGCCTGCTTAAGGCATAGAATTGCACTCTCAGTAGATAATCCAGCTCTAAAACCGAACTGGGCGTCATGCAGTTTCACATGTTGCAGAAGTATTTTGTTAAGCAGGCTGTCAAGAACCTTTGCCAAGATAGTTGCCAGCGAAATAGGGCGGTAGTTGCACTTGTCCGAGGCATCTCCGGTCTTGCACTTAATTATTGGGACCACCAATGTTTTGGTGAGCTCATCAGGTAAGTAGCCGTGACATAGACACAAATTGTAGAGCATAGAGAGTACGCGCGGCAAATGTACACCAGCATATTTAAGATGCTCAATGCTGAGACTATCGTGCCCGGGAGACTTACCTCTTTGCATACCGCGAATCACCAATTGTACATCACGCGCTTTAAAACTTATGAGTCGCTCACGGGGCAGGACAGTCCCCTCATCAGCGCACGTGGTATATTGCAGTGTAGAACTAACTGTAAAATGGTCTTTAAAAAGGTTAGCAATCGATGTATGATCGCTAATATCATTTACACTCACAGGGAGGCCAGACTTTACATTCATTTTGCCTGTTCCTTTCCAAAAGTGTTTAAAGTCTTTGGCGGCGTGATGTGAGGCAAGCATGTCCATCTTTATTTGTTCCTGCCTATCCTGACACCACTTTAGTTGTTTTTTCAATTCAATTCAATTCAATTTATTTAATTCAGACTTAGTCCATAGAAATTTGTTAGTAACATATTAACTTATAAATAGTGTTAGTGACATTTTATTTGAAATTCATGATTATGAGTGTGCAGCTGCATCCAGTATTGATGGAGGGGACAGTCCCACCTCTCAGACAACGCGTTCACTATACTGTTCGGGCTGCCACGGATTCGTCTTCTTAATGAGGCGCATCGTTTGCGTACTATGGCATGAAAGCCATCCACTCTATTTTCCGCAAACATGCCCGAAGCGCTGCAGAAACGTGGCAGCCCCAACAGGACCCTGAACGCGTTATTATATTGTATCCGTAAGGCGTTGTATGCTTTCTTCGTATATCTGGTCCAGAGGCTGCAAGTATAAAAAGACTGGCAATACGCTCTGAAGAGTGTTATTTTAACATTTTTAGTATTTGTTGCAAACCTCCGGGCCAGCATGTTAACACGAACACACAACGCCCTACGTTCTCTCTCCAAGTCTACATCATCGCTCAGGTTATCAGTGACCCAATGACCCAGATACTTAAATCGTGAAGTGATGTTCAGGGTATTGCCATTAATCGTCACGGGTGGTATATTAGAATACGTTTTGTTCCCTGATTTAAACAGCATCAACTCGCACTTTTTTTCATTATATCTGAGTCCGTGGGCCACCGCAAAAGACTCACAGACGCGAACCATTCTTCTGAGTGCCCTGATCGAGGGACTCAACAGCACCATGTCGTCAGCGTAGCTCAGGTTATTTACACTGATCCCATTTATACGGCATCCAACGTTGGTGCTGCTGAGTTCCACGATCAGCTGATTAATATACATATTAAAGAGTCTCGGCGAGGATAGCCCCCCTTGTCTCACGCCACACTCGGATCTGTAGGGCTCTGATATCCTACCGGCCCAGCGAACATGGTTGACCTGATTACTGTACCAGTACTGAAAAATATTTATCAACTCCCGCGGTAAATCAGTGTCACTTCGCAGTTTCTGCCATAAGATATCATAGCCCACTAGATCGAAAGCCTTCGACAAATCTAAGAAACACGCATATATTGGGGTGTTTCTTCTAGTGTAATACAGGACAGTCTGCTTGAGACAAAGTATAGCACTTTCAGTGGAAAGGCCGGCTCTGAATCCGAACTGTGCATCGTGTAAGTGTAAATGTTTACTCAACTGTTTGTCAAGCAGACTATCCAGAATTTTGGCTATAACAGTGGCGAGAGAAATAGGCCGATAGTTGCCGGGGTCAGACACATCACCAGTTCTGTTTTTAACTATAGGCACTACTAGGGTCTTCATCAAGTTGTTCGGTAGGTATGCATGAGAAATGCAGCAACTATAAAACATAGCTAACACCCTAGGCAAGTGTACACCAGCATGCCTCAGATGTTCAATGCTGAGGCCGTCGTGTCCCGGAGACTTTCCCGTTTTCATATTTTTAATAATACGGGCCACATCTTTGGCTAAAATATGAAAAGGTTCTGCCGTGGCTCGCCCCCCCTCACTGAACATTCTTGTAGATGAGGTACTCAATGGTGACTCTACTTTAAAATATGCTTTGAATAGATTCGCTATTTCTGTAGGCTCACTCTGGCCATCTATAGTTACTGGTAAACTAGATTTAGAATTTAATTTATTTGTATTTTTCCAAAATTGACTAAAATTTTTATCTTTATTATTACTTGCTATTATATCCATTTTAATTTTTTGCTCATTTAATTGACATTGTTTTAAGTTTGATTTAAAAGTTTTTCTTTTCTCATACATATCCTGATAAGTAAAGCCAGCAGATGGTTTCCCGTATAAAACCCACATTTGAAATGCTAGCCGAGCCTCCTTATGAGAATCAGAGACATACTGATTCCACCCGGTCACCTTCTTACGATTCCTAAAGTTCCTTCTTTTACAACTAGCTTCGGCAGCTCTAGATAAAATATTAACAATGTCATCATACATATTTTGCAAAATTAATTTATGATTATTATTTGAACAATTATTAATGTCACACTGTAAAAATTGCGGGGGAAAATGGATATTTCTCAGCTTAGCATGACATGCATCATGGTAAACTTTAATCTGAGAAATATCCCTTTCTCCCCATGTCACGCTGTTATTATCTACATTACAGTTTATCAATCTGGACTTAATTAAATTTAACTTACATTCAATCAGCAACGGAAAATGATCTGACCAATGTGTGTCATGTAACACACTTATCTTGACAACTGTACTTAAAGCGGCATCTGTGACCACACAATGGTCCAACCATCGCCTGCAACCGTGCGCTTCACTAATATAGGTATAGGTACTTATTGGTAAATGCATCATGTCTGCACAGGTCCATGACTGTTCCGCACAGAAAGACAACAGTTCATTACAAAATGGCTCATCGGGATGTGCATTGAAGTCTCCTAATACAAAGACCGAATTCACGTCGTTGCTCTCTACGATAGCATTTATTTCACTCAGTAAGTCTGTGAACTCGATAAGGTTGTCTAACGTATCTGTAGGCATGTATACAGACATTACAAGAAATGATCGATCCGTAAAACTAGCTTTAATAGCCACCAAACGCACACTAGAACACTTCACAATAGATACTACTGGGAACAAATTCTTCCTCCACATCAGAGCCACACCCCCGTACGGTCGACCTCTTAGTATTCCTGCCGAAGTATCAACTGCCGATTTGCTGGTAGAGGCAAAATGCTCGTCAATGTTGTCCAGCATCCCCAGATCGTGAGGTAAAAGCCACGTTTCCTGAAGCGCAATCAAGTCAGCCGATTGGCACAGCTGTCTAATACACTCTACGGACCTAGCGGCTGACTTACAGTTGAAACTTATCAACTTAGTTGTGTGATCTTTATTTGGTGTACTATCCATTATTGAGATTTTTAGTAAACTCTATGTATCTACGATAGGATATACCTTCCGGCCAAAAATTATCATTTAAGAAAATCTGCAATTTGCTCCGTGGGACAAAAACTTTGTAGGCATTGTATTGCTTTGGTGCTCTAGCGGTTATCCGCAAGAGAGTCACTACAAGCTGCGCTTTCTTCCTTATATACTCGATGATATCTTTTTCTGACGTGGACTTGTCCACATTATTAATAAACAATGGGACATTGACGTCAGCGGCTTTAAACTTTTCGCTAGGATTTGTCGAGGCTTTCCCTGCCACCGCAACAAATCGGTTTTTCAACCTTCTTCTCTGAACTAGTTTCCATTCATCACTATATTCTTCCTTTTTCCATTCTCCCTCTTTACTCGCCACACCCAAAAAAGATTTGGTTTGGGGTACCATTTGCGTTGAGACTACACAAGGATGTACACAGGAATCGCTTATACCAGCCGCTTGTGTTCGTTTTACCTTGTTACTCGGTGCTGGTGACGATAGTCGCATAGAAAGAGCCGGTTTTGCAGCTACGTTCGAAACCGCAGTCAGGGCCTCCACGCGCGGCGCAATGTCTCTGTATATGAGCGCAGCCGCCGGTGGCGGTGGTGACAACTGTATAGGCGACGTTGCCGAAACCGTGGTGCCGGCCTCCCCGAGCGACTTTATTTCTTCCAACACGAGCGGGATAGATGCGCTTTGCGTGCACTGCGCGCGCAACAAGGATGGCGCTAGACTAGTAGCCGTTAGTGACTCACGCTGCGGTGACTGGCTGTGCGCAGCTTTTTGTTCAACGAAATGCGGTAGGCCCATCGGACCACTGTCGAAATTGAAGCTAGTACCGCATCCACCGCCTCTTTTTCTGTTAACGTTGCAATCAAAATTATTTATTATTGATGCTTCTTTCAAATTATGAATCTCATTTTTTACTTCCGTCAATTGCTCTGCTGTTACATAGTTTGCCATAACATTTTTAATATCTTTTTGTATTATTAAAATATCTTTTAGCAATTTTGTCGCATCCAAGCTGTCGAACGTTATTGGAGGGAGTCTCTGCAGTTCTCTAGCTACGAAGATGGGATGTTTTTCAGGATCCGTCTCTTTAAAGAGCGTTATAACATCATACAGATCTCTTTGCGACTTGCCATCTTTTTTCCTTTTTATGTTTCGTTTCGTTTTTGGTATAGAGTCAAATAATAAGTTCTTCGATGCTTCAATATCTTCCTCAGAGAATGAAGATTTACATATCCTCACCAGACTTTCTTCATCCATAACATCTAGTTTATTTTGGATATAAGCTAGCAGTTCGTTTATCACAATATTGCAACTATTACACTTAACGACACTCGAAAACGACGCCATTGCGCATTAATGAGTCACCACCGAACGCGTACGCTCCTGACGGTTGCAGCGAGCACACTGAGTTTTTTAAAAGCCCGTCTGCTCTCACACATTTCACTATAAAATCTACCACTTGTTGGCTTGCCCGCCTGCACCCAAACCAAAAATTTAAGTCTGGCCTCTTTGTGGAAATCTCCTACATGTTTGTTCCACCCCGCAACATAACCACCCCTCCTCTGCGTTTTCCCTCGTTCATATGAAGAAATTGCAGCCTCTGACAGAATGGTTATAACATCCGTATAAATGTTCTTCAATACATTTCTATGGTCAATATTAGAACAGAATCCATCACAACAGCTTGAGAGCTCTACTGGAAAATGAATGTCCTTCAAACGAGAGTCGCACAATTGGTGGTAATTTTTAGTTTGACTATCGCTGCGCTCACCCCATTTAATTTTATCTACAGCTGATGGCGGTATCGGTATTTTGCTACAGTTAACTTTACCCAAGTTGCATTCAATGTATACAGGAAAGTGGTCAGACCACTTCACATCATGCTCTACCCATATGCGGTTAATTGAAGGCAGTGCTGCGTTGGTAACCACGCAGTGATCCAGCCATCTAGCAGAACCATGAACATCGCTGATAAAGGTGAACGTGTCAGATTCTGCGCCTAACAAATGAACATCCGCACGTATCCACAACTGATCTCTACAAAAGTCTAAAAGTTCTCTGTAAAAGAGCGCCTCTGGGTGCGCATTAAAATCACCTAATATATATGTAGCTTCAGTTTCTCCAGTGTCCTCAATTATAGAGCTAATCTTACCCAAGCATTCTATGAAGTCCGGTAAATTTTGAAGGGAGTCAGTAGGCATGTAGACACAAATTACAACGATATATCTACTATCACTTATATTAATTTTCACGGCCGCTAGGCGCACATCATTACATTCTATCACATTAACTGACCGAAAAGCACTCTTTCTCCAAAGTATTGCGATACCGCCGTAGGGCCGTCCTCGGTCTAATAGTAACGATACAAGCAGATTTTCAGATTTTTATGCGCTTAACTTATGAAAATAAACATAATGTTAAAATATTCGGCCTTACTACAAAAAAATCTGTCAAACGATAAACTATTGCCATCTCTCACCAATGCGTAATAGCAAACAGAGACAGCGCTTATTTTAAGCATTGTATACATTTAAGCACCATTTTATAGTATGAGGATTAATGTTTATTTTCATAAGTATACAAGTAACAAATTTTTTAGATTTATTTTTATCAAGAATTAACTTGAATTGTTTTTCACTACTATCAAGCGTATATTTTTTGTGACTCCTAAAAAAGTTAGCCTTCTGCACCGTAGCACACTTTCTGTGACAGTGGACTTAAAAAAATGTCTTTTTGAGACAAACTTAGTAATTTATCTTGGTTGTTTAAGCTTACTGTATTTTTTGTTTCGCCTCTCGTTTTTAATTAGTTTTGTTGGTCCGAGCTCCACGAGATTTAAAAGTAATAAAATTACTTTTCTGTGCTATCTCGCACACATTTCTGTTTGCAAATTCTCTGATTAAAAATATTGTTATTTGCTTAGTAATTATTCAAATTAATCAGCGTCATGTCTTTGACGTCGGAAATACACGGACAAAGTCACTGATTGCCTCATTTTCAGAGTCTTGAAGTCAAAGTTATTAGCACGTTTTTATATGAATCACTAGGATAACTTTGAATCGTTTCATAAACTTATACTCGAGCACTGTTGGTCTATTCTAGGGATGGCGAACCAGTGGCACGCGTTGCTATGATGGCATGCGACACAATATTTTGGGCCCGCCACGGATGAAAACGGTTTGCATTTTTAGTTCAAACTATCCGCTACTTAGCTTACCCCAGCCCAATCCGACCAGAAACTATTTGGCTAAATCGTCCTCCGGGGTCCTGCGGCTCTTGCAACACCGGTTGGAATTTTCGTTGAAATTATTATTATTATAATTCAAAATAAAAAAAAAATTGTTGAAATTATTTGAGGGCACGTCTATGGCCTCATATATTTTCTTAGAAAAAATGGCACGTTAATTCAATAAGGTTCGCCACCGCTGGTCTAGTGGGAGTGTTCCTTTAGACCGTAAGGTCGTTTGGATTTTCCGTTCGAAAAATGCCAATTCGTAATACCAGTTTTAAACTATGAAGGAAAACATCGTGAGGAAACCAGTTAGTATTGTAATAGCGGCGATAAACTTGCAACCACGGTATGGATATTCCAGTTCGTGGTCGCCATTCAAGTAGGTACTTTTATTACCCGACAGTTGTCAAAACTGAAACTGAAACAGCTTCACGACTTTAATCCCCAGGCACGGTAGATATCCCCTCGGATCTCTTAGTACCAAGTACTAACTCCAGATTCTTTTTGAGGATGTCTAAGCGGGGTAGTCAGAGGTACGTCCAAACATTACATATGGCACATACCCATATTTTGCAGTACCTAGTTGGTATTCCCGCACAGTTGTCAGATAGGTATAAATAAAATTAACATTGCACTCTTTGTATTTATGATGATGAAATACCTATCAAATATTAAGTAACAATGCACAGCCGAAATTTCATTAACTTCTTTATCATGAAATAATATGAGTATAATTTTACCATAAAATGGAGAAAACCCAATATTTGCAAATAGTAAGAGCAAAATTTCGGTATTGAAAATTGAGGATTAACATTGTTGGATAAAATTTTTCGACGGCCGGTTTTGTGATATAAATTGGGTATATTTAATATAAAAAATGTATAAGATTTTTTTGTGTAAGTTTATGAAGCTATTGTTGTTTATTCGATAAATAGTACCACATATTTTTTATTTTTCTTGTAAGGTATATTACCTTGTATGTACAGAAATGCTACAAATATTTTAGCCTATACAAATCGCAATAATTGTTGATCTAGCTATGTTATTGAATTTATGATAATAGATGATAGATAAACGGGCTTACGGCCCACCTGATGGTAAGCGGTCACCGTCGCCCATAGACACCAACAACACCAGGAGAGTTGTCGTTGCGTTGCCTACCCTGAAGGACTTTATTAACATTTTTCTTGAAGCTGCTCATGTTGTATATTGGCGGAAAAACCTCTGTAATAGATATTAAACTCATGATTATATTTTTTTTATTTAATTGTGTGTCACTTGGTTGTTTTCAAATCTACATTCAGTGATTTAAAACATTGAATAAATGATTATGATTATGATATCGTTCGTGTCTTAAAACATTATTCATACCTTTTTTTAACAAAAATTTGTTGCATGAAGCTGTGCTGAGACGAACGAGATGTTCTATGTGTGTGTCACACTTTTTTTCAACAAAACAAAAATTTTATAATGAAACTGTGCTTATTTTAAATTCTACTATGACCCAAGAAGTGGCGATGCGAAAGTCGAAGCGACGATCTGTGAAATTAATGTTTTTTAAACTCCCATTTTGGGGTGAGAACGAGAAAATTATGCATTCGTGTGATTTCAGCGTGAATTTGTAATGAGCTTCGTTATTAATAAAGTTTGGTTGTAAAGAAACAATTTTTAAGGAACTCTGTGAGTCATTTAAATTAACACCACATACTAGTGATCAGACTGTAAAAGATAAACCACAAAATGTATACTGTAATAAGCAAGATTATGACTGCCTACATTGCGCATATACATTTTCCGATATGAAAAATCCACATTCGACCGCATTCAAACCTACGACCTTACGATTGAAAGGCGGCATTTTGAAACATCCAGTAAGCTAGCATTTTTTATTAACAACTAGCTGATAGAACAAGGAGATTGCCCACCTGATGTTAAATGGTAACTATCACCTATAACAAAGCATTGCTTCGTAATACACGCACGATAGGAACGTGCCCTACCATGCACTGCCTTGCATCCATCAACTTGAGGCATACAGATGTTAAGCCTCATGTGCCTGTAATTACACCGGCAACCACAATCTTCAAACCGAAACACAGCAACGCTGCTTGGCGGCAGAAAAAGGCGTGGTGGTAGTTCTTCCCCGGACGAGCTCTTCACAAAGAGCACACCGGTGATCTAGGGAGAGTGACCCCGCCTTCTGATCGTAAGGTCGTGATTTCAAATCCGTTCATGCACCAATGGATTTTTCTCTTTGACATATGTGCGCGATGCCAATTCTCCAACGGTGAAGGAAAATATCGTAAAGAAAACATATCGAAGAGCCTAAAAAGTTCTAAACATCTGACCTTGAAAGGAGCCTCTTTAAGGCGCACTTAAAATCCTTTCACCACATTGTTTTGAAAGAACTAGTGACACGGCAAGACAAAGACTGACAATAAGGACTCCGTGTTTGATACCATCAAAAAAGTTACCCTCTAACAGCCGCGCCTGTGTAAGCAATACTGAAGCGTAAAGTTTACTTACAACAGCCTAATTTCGTTTGACAAAATAACTCCAAAGCTTCCTTTATCTAAACGGAGTTGTAAAGTTTGCGCTCTCGCGATATTGAGTTTCAAAGTAGTGGAATTAAAGCTCCTTTTGCCTTGTAAATTGTTTAAATGTGACCCATGGTATTTTGCGTTCGTTTAATGAGGACCTTAGTGAACATATGCACGTTCAAATGAGAAGAATACTGAATACTTGAACTTGCTCCAAAACTAACTAAATTATAGCCTTAAGAGTAGTAGAACTCTTTGTGAAGGGCTCGTCCAGAGAAGAACTACCACCATGCCTATTTTTGCCACTAATCAGCGTTGCTGTGTTTCTTTTTATTTTATTATTTGCTAATGGAACAAGCAGATGGCCCATCTGATGTTAAGTGGTAACCATCGCCTTTAAAAAATCATAGCCACGCAATGCACGCACGACAGGAAGGTGCCCGATGCACTGCCCTGCGTCTATCAACTTGAAGCTTACAATGTTAAGCCTCATGTGCTTGTAATTTCACCAGCAACCACAATCTTCAAATGGAAACACAGCAACGCTGGTTAACGCCGAATTAATTTGAAGAGTTTCACAGTTTTTGTAGTCCCTAAACCAGTAAGTAGGTACTTTGTTTAAGTAAAGACCGAGGCCCGCGGTTTTTACTCCGTAAAGGGCTAATTACAAAGTTAGATTTTTATAACAAAAGTGATTAGGAAGGATTTGGAAGTAGCTGTGTGGTTTTGCGAGAGCTCCATTTAAAGTTAGCAAAATGCGGCGAGAAAGTACATACTGTTACATTGTTTTGCTCTGAGAATTATATTTAAGTATCTCTCTCTCTCTCTATCCAAATGTGGTTCAGCGTCCAACCAATATTGAATTAAATGGAGAATCACTTACCCTTGTCAATTCTACTATTTTTTTAGGACTTAATATTGATGCAAAATTGCAGTGGGGTCCACATATCAAATCACTTGCTGGTAGACTGAGTTCGGCTGCATACGCAGTTCGCACAATAAGATGGCTTACAGATGAAGCTACAGCTAGGCTAGTATATTTTAGCTACTTCCATAGTGTAATGTCTTATGGTATTTTGCTCTGGGGGAAAGCTGCTGATGTACAAAGTATATTTGTACTTCAAAAACGGACGATACGTGCCATTTATAAAATGAAACCACGCGAATCATTGAGGGAGCGATTTAAAGAAATTAATATTCTCACAGTAATTTCACAGTATATTTATGAAAATCTATTATACACTCATAAACACATAGATAGCTTTAAGAAAAAGAGTGATGCACATAACGTTAACACTAGAAATAAAAACAAATTATGTATTCCTAAATTTCGACTCCAAAAGGTAAATGGCTCGTTTATGGGGAACGGTATACGCTTCTATAATAAACTTCCAGAAAGTGCCACTGGGCTTCCTATTAGAAAATTTAAAGCATACATTAAGAATAATCTAATAAGTAAAGCTTATTATACTTTAGATAGCTATATTGATGATAAAAGTGCGTGGCCCGATGTCCCGGTCGCTCTGCCCATCGGCAGCTAACATGTCTGCAATGTCTGTACTGTACCTACTATTGAGTGTTTTATTTTTCTCTGATTTAATAGATTGTATTTAATTTTATGCATTAGGTATTATTAGTTTGAAGCGTAGCGTGTGCTGTCTTATAAATTTGATTATGTTTACCTTTTTCTGTATGCCTACGCCTCACTTAACTTCAATAATATATTATATTACATTGTAAAAGGATCATACAAAAGAACGGTAGGAACCAAGCCGTAAGTTTGTTGCCTGTTCTTCTAGGCTTTGGTCGCGTGGAACTGGCACCTAGAGTCACCTAGCTTTAAGACGTTTCAAAGTGATCCTTGTGATTTTATTGAATAAATACCTATTGACTTTGACTTTGACTTCTCTGTGTGGAATTTGGACGTTCTTCTGTCCGCCCTCCATTAGACAAGACATTCCCAAAGATGTCTTAAGTTGGTACCTGGTTCATTTTGTTTATATACAATTATCTGATGGAACAAGCAGATGGCCCACCTGATGTTACGTGGTAACTATCACCTATAACCAATAAACAAACGCTGCTTGGCGGCAGAAAAGGGCGTGTTGGTAGTACTTCCCCGGACGAGCCCTTCACAAAGAGCTCTACTACTCTTAAAATGGTAAGTTAATGGTAAGGCGCGTGTGAAAGCTACTGTAGATATCCAGAGACTAAAAAGAAATGAGTTTTATGTATAGCTCGCTCAGTTTGAAGATAGCTTTATCCATGACGTCATCTGTCGTCGCCATGATTTCCCGTGAGGTTCACGCTTCAAACGAACTGCTCGTGGCAAAATAACAACAGTATGATTTGTAAGTATTTAAAAAGTACGTGTATTTCATTTTTTTTCTATAACTTGCTAATGGCCCACCTGATATTTAGTGGTTTTTTTTTTTTTTTTTTATACGACCAGCTGTTGGAACAAGCAGATGGCCCACCTGATGTTAAGTGGTTACCATCACCTATAACAAAGCATTGCCTCGTAAGTCACGCACGATAGGAACGTGCCCTACGATGCACTGAACTGCGTCCATCAGCTTGAGGCATACAGATGTTAAGCCTCATGTGCCTGTAATTACACCGGCAACCACACTCTTCAAGCCGAAACACAGCATTGCTGCTTGGCGGCAGAAAAAGGTGTGGTGGTAGTACTTCCCCGGACGAGCTCTTCACAAAGAGCTCTACTACTCTTAAAAAACCTGACCATCACCTGTAACAAAGCATTGCCTCGTAAGTCACGCACGATAGGAACGTGCCCTACGATGCACTACCCTGCATCTATCAACCTGAGGCATACAGATGTTAAGCCTCATGCGCCTGTAATTTCACCGGCAACCACTATGTAATTTTCCGCAAATCAATCTTATAATACACTTACATTCCAATTCGCTCTTTGTGCTAATACCTCAAGTGGGTATGAGCCAAATGCAATTATCGGACGTACATCTGACTACCCCGCTCAGACATCCTCGGTACAAGTAATAACTATGTACCAAGGTCCAAGTTACCAAGGTAGTCAGTACTTGGATATCAACCGTGCCTGGGGATCAAAGTCTGCTGTTTTAATTAAATTAGAGCAACCTCGTTAACTTATTTCCTTATCCGTACATAACAAAAGCACTCAATGCCAATAATTACGGATTACTGGATTACCGTAAAACCGGATTAGTGCTACCTGGTAAATTACGGATAATCCTATCGTTGTGAGCGATCGCGTTAAATGTAGAATTTCAAATAGAAAACACCATGACCTACTTTCCATTTTTTTAATAAACTACGCGCTTATGGAACAAGCACGTAGTAATTTTAGGAGTAGTAGAGCTCTTTGTGAAGGGCTCGTCCGGGGAACTACTACCACCATGCCTTTTTCTGCCGCCAAGCAGTGTCGCTGTGTTTCGATTTGAAGAGTGTGGTTGCCGGTGTAGTTACAGGCACATGAGGCTTAACATCTGTATGCCTCAAACTGATGGACGCAGGGCAGTGCATCGTAGGGCACGTCCCTATCGTACTTGACTTGCGAGGCAATGCTTTGTTATGGGAGATGATTACCACTTAACATCGGGTGGGCAATCTGCTTGTTCCATCAGCTAGCGCTGCCCCCGATAGTTAAAAAGGCGCATGTAACAACGAGTCAAATCGGAGAAAAAAATGTTTTAATTAATGAAACGGGAAATCGTTTGCTGTCTTTGGGTAAATTAAAATAATTATATATTAAAAATGTAAAATAATGGACACGATAATAGTCTTTGAATTTGGTTGTTAAAAATATTAATATTTTTAAATAATTTAACTAAAAATAACAAAAAACTGTTTCATCTTAGTATAAAAATTGGGAAAAAATACTACGTCCTAAATTGAATAGACGTAAATAGCCAGATGCGCCCTTTATATTATATATATACTTACGTTTCTAAAAAAAATAGACGCATTTGGTTATATCCGCCTTTTTGCTTAAGTATTCAAAACTATGTAGATAATCCTTGGGTAAGATAAAAAGTATATACAGTTTACTAATTAATTCTTCCATCTGGGACTATAACTTAAAAATATACAGTAAATGAGTTTTACTGCTTTGTATGATGTAGATACTCTAATTTATTTTTAAACTATCGACAGAGTCAAGTATTTATTGAAGAAAACTGCTTATCTATGGCACAAAATAAAAATAAAATAATTGTCATATTATTATATCATGCAATGATTTTCACTCAAGAATCACTTGATCCTACTTATAGTAATTAAGTAGGATAATTATATATATAACTACAGTATTAAACTTTGAACTTACATAGCTAGAAGTAATATAACTTTAACAATGTTTAACTTAATCAGTCATAATAACAGTCCTGTCATCCGTAATTGCCACATACTTTTATAAAAATGCATTATTTATTATAAGCAAAACAAGTCTTGAAAAAAATAACAATCGACTACTAATAATATTTCTATTATAAAAGCTGGTTTAATTAAGTGTCTGATTACCTCCTATAGAAAAAAACATGGTACTTTTCGTTAGTGACTAAAATAACAAAATAAAAAGTATTATAAACTCACAACTCAGTACTAATCATTGCTAGGTAGGTATATAATATAATCGAAAAAGATCAGTTTGAAAATTGGATCACAGAAAATTAACAACCTTTGGACAAATCTTAGAAACTAGGTACAATAAATACTTTTAAAGTGATAGCTTCCAAATTGACTTCGCTGGAGTTAACAAGAAACAATAAATGAGAAAAAAGTTGGCGAAAAAAAGCTCTGAAACAGCTTATGATGTCGTCTTTTCTCCTGCCTTCAATAGCTTCGTGTCATATACAAGCAAATGTGAAACTCGCGCCTCGCAATTTTTTGTCCTTACTCCCACTGTTACTCGGGCGCAACTGACACAGGAAACGGTCAGTCGCCGTACTAATCAAACCCCGGGCACATCCCCGCAGGATTCACGGTAATAAATGAAAAGGACGTTTCTGCTTACTTGCGCCTTTTTAATTAAGTACATCGATACCATTTTTTCGCAACTTAAGGTATTAAGACTTATATGACAAATGCGCCTGGGCCAAAACAAACTTTACGAAGTAGAAAGGGCGCAAGTAGGCAGATGTAGACTTTTTTTCTTAGTGTGGAGGCAGTTTCCAATATTAGTTTGTAAGGCGCAAATGGTTACTTGCGCCTTATTAATTTCCTCTTATAAATAAGGTCAAATATGCGTCTTTTAAATTACCGAACTGAAATAAAATATACAAGGCTTAAGGGCATATCTACTTATATGCGACTTTTCAACTAAGTTTTAACTAAATTCGCCTTTTTATCTTCAATAAGGTGTACAAATGTGTGTAGATGCTGCTTATTTTGTTGTGCTAAAATCGCACTGAAGCAAGGTAGCAAAATATTAAAAAAACAGGCAGATGCGCCTTTTTTTCCCGATTCCGGCAATATATATAACTCAAATCCGGTAAAAATGTTAGATGCGCCTTTTTAACTATCGGGGGCAGAGCTGTATATATTAAAAAAAACCTGGGGGCCTTTACCTGATGTAAAGTGATAATCATCACCTATGCCAAAGCAATGCCTTGTACTTAAGTCACGCACAACTTGAGGCATACAGATGTTAAGCTTGTGTCTGTAATGCATGGTGGAAGTACTTCTCATAAATAAGGTTTTATAATACCCTACTCAGATAATAACTTTGGGATATCATAAAGGCTCATTCCATTCTATACACATCTATGTTGATATTCATAGTTAAAAAATATATATTGGTGGACATTCCACACGGCACTATCTAGCCACAAACTAAGCCAAAGCTTGTAATATGGGAAACAGATAGCTGATATACAATACATATAGTTTTTTTTCTAAATATACACTTATAATAAATAATAACACCCAGACAGAGAACAAACATCTAGGTTTATCACACAAATGTTTGGTCTCGGTGGGGAACGAACCCACGGCCTACGGCGCATAAGGCAGAGCTACTACCAACTGAGCTGTGAACGCTGTCAAGTTGTTGTGTTGATTCCAAAAACTGACTCAATGAAATCATGGAAAACTTTAAAAATAAAAATGCTCAATTGAGCCATATTGGCCGAGCCGCGGGTAATTAAGCGTTTGAGCCAACAATAGCGTCGGTCTGTCGGTCGCGATAGCGCGCTGGCTTAACTTCTCAAGTGAAAAGGCTGGAGCTTCGACACAGATCAACTTCTGCAGAAGAACAAAAACTGTAACGGCTTCATGACTTTGATCTCCAGACTTGGTAGATTTCCCCCCTCAATACCTCAGTTAAGAGCTCTTGGTGAAAGACTCGTCCGGGGACGTATTAATTACTAACATTGTCTTTTTCTGCCGCCAAGCAGCGTTGCTGTGCTTCAGTTTGCCGGTGAAATTACAGGCACATGGGGCTTAACATCTGTATTTATTTATTAGTTTACGTACCTACATATTAGCTTCTATTTATTTATGTGGGCATTGTGTTCATGAAGCCACCCTCTTTACAAAACCCAGCCCCGCAAGTACCGATCTTTTTACCTACTATGCGATCATTAAATTTGACATTTCTATTCGTGAAAACGGGTTTTAGCGATTGTTTGGCGATTTTGACGAAAGTCGTAATATTCGTAAAATTTTAGCGAATTTCGCTAAAATGCGAGTATGGTAGTACTTTTGATTTCACATCTGTGTTCAAAATAGAAAGTTTTATCGCGAAAAATGACGATCGTCAATTTTTTAACCTCTGCGACAGGTTTTTTTGACCTCTCTCGAACTCCAGTCCCTTGCAAAGTGGGTACTGACATACCTATGTATAGGTATATCGTGCCTACCTACCTACTATAAGTCCTACTGTAACACCGCACTTTGTAAAGGAAAATAAAAACATTTTTGATTTGATTTGACTACCATCTGAGCTGTGAGGGCTGACAAATGGCGTAAAAAGCCTTCTGCATTTTCCTAAGCTGTGGCTTGACACTTCAAACCAGCCCAAGGACCGGAACTATGTGTTTAAAGCCAGACAATACACCGGGCAACTTGTTAAAATCGGATTATGGCGCCGTATCGGATATTATTTTAACCGGTGATTTCAGTTCGCGACTGTTGGAACGTGGCTTTGCAATTGGTTTGAGCTTTTGAGGACAAAGGGAATTAGTTCTAGAGATAATGTTTTTCTGCAATCTTTAGGTTATGATTGAACAAGGCAGGAAAGTATTATATGGCTGTTTCTGGCGCAAAACTGCGTTGCTGGTATTTTCGTTTGAAAGGTGTGCATGTGTGACTCGAGTTGTCATCTCTTGTTTTGTAGCCATATTTAATTTGTATGATTTGTATGAGAAAATGATGGTACTGAACACCGCAGTTGCTGCTATCGTACTCCGTCACGGAAGAGCAGCGTTACAGTAGTGCATCAAACACTACTATAGCACAAAGCTACCAATATTGTTCTTTTTATTTCGCTTATGTTTTTGTGACACATAATAAGCGTTTTATGGTTTTTGAAGATTTAAAGTTGATAAAACATGACTTATAAAATATGACATGGACACAAGTTCAATTAACACAAAAAAAAATAGGTTTTGAATGAGCAACCTTCTAATAATGCAACAAAACAAGATGAAGAGAAGATTAAAGACGTGGACTACCGCTAATTTACTACGCACATTTCAAAAAATTTGGAGATATAAAATTACTGAATGAAGTTATGTGTTGTAATGAAGTTAAACAACCAAATAAAATTGTTTGACGGTTGTCAGCCTCATAATACGTTTTCTAACAGCCTGACAAAATACGATTGACCTTCTATTGAACTTTTTTTTTTCGGGCAGCGATACAATCGTCCAGCTTTATCGATTGCGATAACGATAGCGGTGAGGTTCGTTCATTATTGAGTTTATTTATTACATTATCGATTATCGATCCCCACCGAGAACAAACATTTGTATGATGAACATAGATGTTTGTTCTCTGTCTGGGTGTTATATAATATTGTAAGTTAGTAAATACAAAAAAAAAAAGTATATAAGTAGTATACTGCTACTAACTGGTTTCTTCACGATGTTTTCCTTCACCATTTGAGAGCAGGCATTGCGCATATAAATGTTTTTTTTTAAACAACTAGTTGATGGAACAAGCAGATGGCCCACCTGATGTTAAGCGGTAACCATCACCTATAACAAAGCATTGCCTCGTAAGTCACGCACGATAGGAGCGTGCCCTACGATACAATGCCCTGCGCCCCTCAACTTGAGGCATACAGATGTTAAGCCTCACGTGCCTGTAATTACACCGGCAACCACACTCTTCAAACCGAAATACAGCAACGCTGCTTGGCGACAGAAAAAGGCGTGGTGGTAGTACTACCCCGGACGAGCCCTTCACAAAGAGTGTACACAATTTAATGTGCACACAAACTTACTAATGTACTTTATAAGAAGCAAGAAGCATCGGATATTCAGTATAAATCTTTGTTTTCGCAAAAGGTACGTAGCACCGTTCCAGCCTATAAAAAACCTAAGGAGTTCTGACAAATGCTTGCTCGCGGTTGCACTGACGTGAAAAATGATCCTTTTAGATAAGGGGACGGTCCAATTGTTACCATTCCACGACCAACCTTCACTGACCTCTCTTTTTAATCAATTTCGCGTGCTTAGCAGCTCTTTATAACTGGCCGGTCAGGGACATACCCCAGAGATCCAACGCTTCTCTGTAGATTGTTTGAAATAATTTTCAAGTGATGATAGGAAGTAAAACAGGCATTTTAGCGAACGAAACGCGCAAGTTTTTATATCTTATGCATTATAACCTAGGACTATTTAAGACAAGAGCGTGAACAAGTGGATTGTAGTTAAGGGGCTGACAACTATCAAAGAACTTCTCGCTCGCACATTTCGACATGTTGAAAGATATAAAATCACTAAACTCATTTTCGAAAAATCGCAATCAACCATTTGGTGTGCAATCACATTGCACATAGTTTAGTAAAAATTTCATTTTGATCGATTGATGTACGAAAACTAGTAAAGCAAACTTTTGAGTAGGAAAACATGTATCGATCAAAATGATCGATGAAAATGCGAAAAAAAAACAGCTGTTTCATACAAAAGTTCAATACCTACCTAGCTAAAATGTATAAAACAGCCGTTTCTTTTCGCGTTTACAGTGTTGGTTCCTTAGCAAAAGTTATTTATATTGATGGGTCCTTTAGCCCCCTGAAGTTTTAAACCCAATTATTGGAACACCTTGTAATATTACATTTTTTGTCCATTACTAAAATAAACCCATAAAATAATAAACTAATTTGTGAAAGAAAATGAACAACTTTTTGCCAACTAAGCAGTGCTTCTATGAGATTACAACAAGCAAAGCCATTTAATCATGTCACGAAATCCGATTTCAATATTCCAATCCGACACTTAATTCTTTGTCCCAAAAAATCCAATTAATATTAAATTATATTCTCGTCGTTGCCAACCTTTTCATATATTACCATAAATATAAAAGAATTTGTGCACTCTGTGAAAAATTTTCTGTCACCCCTATATTTCTTTAGCTCCCCTATATTCCTCCATCTCCCCTCAAAATGACGGGCATTAGATGATTGTATCTATAGGGACTCTATGAAGGTAATAAATAATAAATTCAGGAGATTTTTGCGAATGATGTAGTTGAAGCACCTGTGCATAATATTTACCCTAACTACATTACAACAAACATACTGTAGAAATACTAAATTCTTCTTCTTGTCGTGTCACTAGTTTCTTTCGAAACAGTGTGGTGAAAGGATTTTAAGTGCGCCTCAAGAGGCTCCTTTCAAGCACTTGACACATGTAATAGAACTTTTTAGGTTCTATGACATGCCGGTTTCCTCACGATGTTTTCCTTCACCGTTTGAGAGTACTGGCATTGTGCACATAAATTTTTGAACAGAAAAACTCATTGGTGCACGACCGGTTTCGAACCCATGACCTTAGGATCGGAAGGCGGGGCCACTACCACTAGACCACCAGTGCTCTCTATATAGATAATACTAAATAGAACTGTATCCAAGTAAAAAAAAAACATTAACATATTTTTTTATAACCATATATACATACATTATTTAAATAAAGACAAAGGAACTTGTAGTAATGACAATTTGACTATAAAATATAAAGAAATTTAAGTGGCTTACGGCTGGTTTTTGAAAGCTCAATCAAAACTAATCGGACGTCAAGTCACTTGCTGTCTCTATCTAATTCAATGTGATAGCTGAAATGGCGAGTAATTTAACATCACCTATAACTAAGATCACCTAACGTTTGATCGAGCTTTCAGAAACCGGCCGTAAACGTTACTCAAATGTGTATAATAAAGTTTCATAGACTTTAAATAACTGCATATGAATTTTTTTATTGCACAAAACAAACATGAGTATCGTACTTAAACAAAATTAATGATAGAGATAATTTTCTTCATGTTTACAGTAAAAAAAAACTTTTTCAATGCCTAAATTTTAACTTTAATGGAACGTTTGTGACTATGCTATAATTACTGAATTATATGAATGACTAATCTAAGAATAGGTTTACCAGGCATGAAAAAAAAGTTCTTATTATTTATTTATTTATAATCAACACTATAATAATACATGTAAATTGCGATGTTGTACCAATAAACCTTTGCACGTTTGTCTAGGTGCTCACATTCGTCTATTTTACATATATAATATCAAGCTCTTAAATAAATTAAGGGTACCTTTGTAAGGGTAAGTTACTGAATCCATTGCTAGTTTTAAAGGGGGTGCAGGGTAAAACCTCCCTGCACGAGGGAGCTTCGCCTTTATTGCAGCTAGGGGTTGCTAGGCACTTGATCGTATTCATTTGTTATTCTTTTTTATGGCTTATAGAGTAGAATCAGCGGGAAAATGCGTGTAAATTGGCCTAATGTATAGCGTGTAGTGGTCCCCTTAATTGTGATATTTTTCTATTGCTTTATTTGAAAACTTATTTTATTGATGCAAAAAATACCAGTTCTGCTTTTAGCAATGTACAATAATTTATAATGTTTTAGAATTGTATTAGCATCGATATTATCCTTTTTTGTAGTGTTAGAATGTATGTTATTTCTGGGTCGTAAATTATTAACTGGAATGGAATTTTGGGTTTGCTATTTTTTTTGTTATACAACTAGCTGATGGAACATGCAGATGGCCTGATGTTAAGTGGTAACCATCACCTATAACAAAGCTAAATAATACCTCGTAAGTTACGCACGATAGGAACGTGCCCTACGATGCACTGCCCTGCGTCCATCAATTTGAGGCATACAGATGTTAAGCCTCATGTGCCTGTAATTACACCGGCAACCACACTCTTCAAACTGAAACACAGCAACGCTGCTTGGCGGCAGAAAAAGGCATGGTGGTAGTACTTCCCCGGACGAGCCACACACAAAGAGCTCTACTACTCTTAAACTTCCACAAGAAAATTCTAAAAAAGTCTTATTTCACAATTTCAACTACTGAAAATGTGAATACTCAAAAGTGAGTGGGTACATGGTACTAAGAAATCTGGCATGATATCTACCGTGACTGAAGATCAAAGTCGTGAAGCTGTTTCTATTTAATTATGTAGGTTCAAATGTTTACACAAATGACAACTTAAGGCAACTTCCATCCATTATTTGAGTTAACCATAACCTTGTTAAATACCTACATTCCCTATTTCAGAGGAGTGGGTTTGTGGAAAGTTTGCAAACTCAAATATTGGTATTTCCAAACACGTATCCACTCAGCGAGTAGGCAATATTGATAACTTGCTACGATCAAAGACTTAAGCGTTTGATCTCACATGTGGCCACATTTATATAGAAAGTGTATTGCATATACCTACGCTGAAAGCAAATAAAACATGGAAGAATTCCTACCGCTAAAAAAAACCCAGTAATTACTGAGCCACGGTGCAGTTCACCCGATTCAGGGACTGGGTAGTGCAGAAGTCAAAATGTCTATACGGACTGGGGCCCCAGTGTCAAAATGTACATATTATCATGGTCACAATGTTTTAGTGACAAATAGTACACATCTCAAAATGCAAGTATAACAAAAGATGCGATAAACAAAATGCTCGATTGTTATAACATACATAAACAGACTACCGTCACTTAGTGAAGTGACGGCACTTAAGAGCCGTGTTTTCGGATATACGTATTTTTTTGTATAAAAAATGGAGCTTGGTAACAATTATTATTTATTTACACTTGCCACAAGCCAACATGTCGCTTTGTGTTACAAATCAGGGGTCAGTAGTCACGTTGAGAGCACTGGTGGTCTAGAAGTAGCGGCAACGCATTCCGATCCTAAGGTCGTGTTTTCGAGTTTTTCTGTTCAAAAATGTATGTGCACAGTGGCAGTAGGTACTCTCACACAGTGAAGGAAAACATCGTGAGGAAACCGGCATGTCGTAGAACCTAAAAAGTTCTTTAACATGTGTCAAGTGCTCGAAAGGAGCCTCTTGATGCGCACTTAAAATCCTTTCACCAATCTGTTTCGAAAGAAACTAGTGACTTGACAAGAGAGAGAGTAGTCACGTTCAGGTAGGTACAATGTTAGCAATAATTATTAAGCTACATAATAATCAAGCTATCTTGGAAAACAATTTAATTTAGCTTTCCAACAGAAAATTATTTGGTACTTCCACTCAATACCGTTCTTGAACTTTAAAAATAAACAATTTCTGGTTTCTGAGCCAGAGTGCTAGCCGTTTTGGGTGAGGTTTTGTTTTGGTTATCGTTAAAACATTTATTCGCTCTCTGTTTTCTATGTAAATGTAACTTATCTGGAACTTATTAAACGTTGACTTCGATGCCTGTATGGCACACTGCGGATTATAAATGTAATACGTTGGTACAGTCAGGATCATAATATAACGTCCTTTTCAGATTTTTGAATCGTTTATTGTTGGTCTTTTTTTTATTTTACCATTTTAGGTTAAGCTTTTTAGTTACCAATCAAACTTTTTTTTTTTTTTTGATTTATTTTATAGATTTATTTATTTATTTAAACTGTTTACCACTAGACAATATACAAACTCAAGCAGACCTGAAAATCGCAGTAGTAAAAACTGTGTCGCGTTTGACAGCGTCCGATTTTGGTACAAAAATAAAACAAAAAGCGGTAAAGCAAAAACACAGGACATAAGGCGATATACAAATAAAGTAGTTGGTCGTACACTGAAAATCGCAGTAGTAAAAACTGTGTCGCGATTTATACTACAGCACCCAAAAGATTGATAACAAATTGTAGTTTTTGTAATCCGTTTGAAACTTTGAACAATATTCATTTACTTTTCATGTTGACTATACCTGTATAAATTTAAGCTATTGAGACATGGGTGTGCTATGTTATGCTAAGTGTAAATTTTTGAAATCCGAAGACTGCCACAATAATATAATTTTACATCAATAATCATATACTTATCCTTTACCCGACTTAGTAGTACTCAACTTATACGTAAAATTTTACAGTTCAAAATTAAAACACGCATGTCCAATAATTACGGAATAAATAGCCTTTTTTTATAAATCTACTTCTGTGCTCTTTCTCTGTTATGCCCGTATTTTTGGGACGTTTCGGAACCGGCTTGCTCAAGACAGGGAAAAGTGTGCCAAATGTAATATTTGGACTACCTCTGACAACTACTCTTAGACATGCTCAAATAACCTTCAGTTTGTCCTTCATACAAAGAGATTTATAGGGATATACCTATATCGGGCCTCCATCATCAACTTTCCTATCTTGCGTGACTTACGAGGCAATGCTTTGTTATAGGTGATGGTTACCATCAGCTAGTTATTTTAAAAAAAACAACGGGCCCATATTTTGCAGTAGTTTTTATTACTTCCTTAGGTTGCAAGCCCATCGCCGTTAACTAACTTGGCAATAGTAAGTATTCCACGATGTTTTCCTTCACCGTTCGGATCAAAAAGCGGGGGAAAGAACCAATGACAAATCGAAAAAAATAACACACAAAGTAATAGCGTAATATAAAAAACATCAGCGACCGTGCGTGCCCTCTGTTCCAGCCGTAATCAGCATTAAAGGTTTACGCGATCAAAGCTGGACCAATTGTCAATAAAATATTTATTTTGCAGCGACACATCAAATCAGAAGCAAATGCTTGCTAGTGATTTCCCAGGAGGTGGGGGGAAGTGGGGGGCAATAGAATTTGATTTGACTTTTACGTTCTGTAAACAGTTCTCAAACAAATCGAGCTTCATAGTTTTGCGCTAGCTTTCCGATAGCCTTTAAAGTTTATTCCTTAGAGTTTAAGTTTTTGCGATTAGGTGTTTTAGTTTTGTTTTTTTTATGACGTTTTGGAATTATGAGGATTGATAAGGTGAAATCACTGGTAATATTTCTGACTGTATATTTTACAAGTTAGATACACATAAGGCTACACATCATCATCATCATCAGCCCAAAGAAGTCCACTGCTGGACATAGGCCTCCCCTATACATTTCCAGGAAGAACGATTCCGTGCCCTCTCCATCCACCTACTACCCGCGATCCTAACAATGTCGTCAGTCCATCGGGTAGGAGGGCGTCCCACGCTTCGTTTTCCTGTTCGTGGTCGCCATTCGAGAACCTTTATTCCCCATCGGTTATCAGTCCTTCGAGCTATATGACCTGCCCATTGCCACTTCAACCTGTTGATTCTGCGAGCTATGTCGGCTACCTTGGTTCTCCTACGCTAGGGCTACACATACAAACCCTATAAACCCATAACTACGCTATATCATCATCATCATCATCATCATCAGCCCAAAGAAGTCCACTGCTGGACATAGGCCTCCCCTATAAATTTCCAGGAAGAACGATTCCGAGCCCTCTCCATCCACCGACTTCCCGCGATCCTGACAATGTCGTCAGTCCATCGGGTAGGAGGGCGTCCCACGCTTCGTTTTCCTGTTCGTGGTCGCCATTCGAGAACCTTTATTCCCCAACGGTTATCAGTCCTTCGAGCTATATGACCTGCCCATTGCCACTTCAACTTGCTGATTCTGCGAGCTATGTCGGCTACTTTGGTTCTCCTACGGATTTCCTCATTTCTGATTCTATCCCGTAGTGAAACTCCAAGCATAGCTCTCTCCATAGCCCGCTGAGCGACTTTGAGCTTGTTGATGAGGCCAATAGTAAGCGACCACGTCTCAGTTCCGTACGTCATCACTGGCAACACACACTGGTTGAAGACTTTCGTCTTGAGGCTCTGCGGTATCTGTGACGAGAAGATGTGGCGTAACTTCCCGAACGCTGCCCATCCGAGTTGGATTCGTCGGCTGACCTCTTTATCGAAGTTGGACCTACCTAGTTGGATCGTCTGACCCAGATACACATAGTGGTCTACAACTTCGATGATATCGCTCCCAACATGTACCGGCACGGGTGCGACATGAGCATTAGACATGATTTTCGTCTTGCTCATGTTCATCTTAAGACCCACCTGTTGGGAGACAATATCGAGGTCTCTGAGCATCGTGCCTAGATCTTCCAGCGATTCCGCCATTATGACTATATCGTCGGCAAATCGAAGGTGAGTGATGTATTCGCCATTGACGTTGATGCCATACCTATTCCAGGACAGCAGCTTGAAAACATCCTCCAGTGCCGAGGTGAACAGTTTCGGAGAAATTACATCTCCCTGTCTCACCCCTTTTTGCAATTGGATAGGATCCGTGCTTTGGTCCTGGAGTCGGATAGACATTGTGGCTTTACTGTAAAGACATTTCAACACTTCGATATACCGATAGTCAATTTGACATCGCTGGAGTGACCTTAGGACTGCCCAGGTTTCGACTGAATCAAAGGCTTTCTCATAGTCCACAAACGCTAAACAAAGTGGCTGGTTATACTCTTCGGTTTTCTGTATAACCTGCCGGAGCGTGTGGATGTGGTCTATGGTGCTAAAGCCTTTTCGGAACCCGGCTTGTTCGGGAGGCTGGAAGTCGTCAAACCTACGAGCGAGACGATTGGTAACTACTCTCGAAAACAGCTTATAGACATGGCTCAGCAGCGAGATGGGCCTATAATTCTTTAAGAGGGTGTTATCACCTTTCTTAAAGAAAAGGACCACCACGCTCCTGCCCCAAGCCTCTGGCGTCGTACCCTCGGAGATAACAGAATTGAATAGCTTCTGAAGGACTTTAAGTAACGGCGTTCCGCCCGCTTTCAGAAGCTCTGTCGTTATTCCGTCTTCTCCCGGTGCCTTGTTGTTCTTAAGCTGCTTGAGAGCCGTTCGGATCTCGTATAGGCTGACGTCCGGGATATCTTCCGTGTAGTGTCGGGTTAAACGGGCTCTTGCATCACTAGTCGTGCTTGCAGCAGGACTTTGCGATGAGGTGTATAATTGTCCATAGAACTTCTCGAGCTCTCTTAAAACTTCCGGCTTCGAGGAAACGATACTGCCACTATCAGTCTTCAGTTTTGTCAACTGACTTTGCCCAATAGACAGATCTCTTGCGAACACTTTCGAGCCTTTGTTGCGCTCTATCGCTTTTTTAATACAATCTGTATTAAAAAGGCGCAAGTCGTGTCGCATGGACTTGGAGATCTGTTTATTGAGCACGCCGTATATCGACATATCCACTGAAGACTGCAGTCTCATTTCGCTGCGATCTGCCAGGAGTTTCAGAGTGTGCTCAGAGAGTTTTTGGGGTCTGTTATTGCGCTGAGTCTTATAGTACTCAGACCCAACATCTTGGACAATTTCCACCAGCCCGTTGTTTAAATCGTCCACAGTTTCGCATTCGGTGAGGCATTGGAAGCGATTTTCGAGTTCCAACTGAAAGCTCTCGGGGTTTTGGATTTGAACAGGACTTGGGCGAAGAGTAGACTTCATCAGACGGGACCGTTCAAGCTTAACGTTGATATTCAATGAGCCTCTTACCATGCGGTGATCACTTCCGGTTTTCACCCTGTTGATCACAGAGACATCATTGAATATATGCTTCTTGGTCGTCAAAATGAAGTCTATCTCGCGTTTGTGTCCACCGGGGTGAAGCCACGTCCATTTCCTGGACGACCGCTTTTTGAAAAAAGAGTTCATCATGAAGAGTCCTTCTTTTTCCATAAAGTCAGCCAATCGCTGACCCCGTTGGTTCCGCTGTCCAAATCCAAATTGCCCCACTCTCAGTTCATCGCCGTTCCTCACGCCTAGCCGCGCGTTGAAGTCCCCCATCACAACCGTAAAGTGTGTTTTCGAGGCTTGCATGGCATTTGAAATGTCATCATACATAGCCTCCACTTCCTCGTCCGGGCGTTTTGAGTGAGGGGCGTATACCTGTATGACCTTAAGCGAATACCGTTTGGTGATTCTGAGTATAAGGTATATCACCCTGCTCGAAACGCTTTCGACCTTTACAATGTTGTTGACAAGGGACTTGTGGACGAGAAACCCGACACCGTGCTGGGACAGTTGATCTCCCTCCCGGTAGTAAAATAAGTTGCCGGAATTCAGAATTATCGTGTCCTCCCCCTCTCTTCGGACTTCTGATAATCCTATTATATCCCAGCGCAACTTACTAACTACTTCTTCCAGCTCTATCAACTTCTCGTCAGACCTCAACGTGCGTGCGTTATATGTTGCCAGGGCCAAGGGTCGTTTTTGGGAGTGGTAGCTGGGTCTCTGCCGGAGATTCTTAGCACCCCCTGTTCCGCCGTTACCATGACCGCCACCTGTGCCAGGAATAACGGAACTGCCGGGGACTGGGGGCCGTCTATCTGTCGTGTTCATCATTGGGGGGGGGGTTTGCCATAGTCACCACGCTTGGCAGGCGGATTGGTGACCGCAGTGTTGGTGGTGCTTACTCTGGAAATGCTGCTGCCCATTTCCCGGTGTGTTCCCTTAGTCGCCTTTTACGACATCCACGGGAGGTGATGGAGGATACGCTATATACAATACAGAGAATCGTAGGAAAGGGACGGCGCGATAGCGGGCGGCGCATTAGTGAGCGAAAGCCAGATAGAGGAAGGCCAAAAATAATTGACGTGAGCCAGATATGTATTATATGTATTATGTATTATAGAAAAAGTCGCTCTCATCTCGTAATAATGTCTCGGAAGTCGGAGCACTGGTGATTTAGTGGTAGCGGCTCCGCCTTCCGATCCTAAGGTCGTGGGTACAAAACCGGTCGTCTACCAATGAGTTTTTCTGTTCAAAAATGTATGTGCACAATGCCAGTACTCTCAAACGGTGAAGGAAACATCATGAGGAAACCGGCATTTCGTAGAACCTAAAAAAGTCTATGACATGTGTCAAGAGCTAGAATGGAGCCTCTTGAGGCGCACCTAAAATCCTTTCACCACACTGTTTCGGAAGAAACTAGTGACACGACAAGAGAGAGAGGAAGTCAAGGAGGCCGGATTGGAAAGAATCAATTGGAGAAAACTGCATCAGAACCCCGACAAAAGCTGAGCTCTTAAATTTAAAAAGAAGAGGTATGGTTCCTCTAACCAATTAGCGGTATTAAAACTTAATTTCAAAAATGGAATATTTTTTATCAATATCACTGAACATCAATAAACAAACGAACTTCTCATAATAAAAGCGAAATGAAACCAACAAAGAGGTTAAGTGTCTGAAACACTTCGAACCATTTTCACTGGAAATACTCAAGACCCTTGAATGTCTTAGGGGTAGTCAGAAACGCATTTATAACAATACATTTGAAGAAGATAGTAGAAATAAGTATATTACCTTAAACTTAATAATTTTATTATTTTTAAACATTCTCTCTCTCTAGTTTCTTTAGAAACAGTGTGGTGACAGGATTTTAAGTGCGCCTCATGAGGATCCTTTCGAGCACTTGACTCGTGCCCGTTTCCTCACGTTTTAAACATTAAAGTTTAATGATTGGATTGACCTATTGTAAGAACTTAGTACGTAAATGGCAAGATAAGCGGGATGACAGTCGCGGGTTGGAAATGGGATAGACTGGCACAGGATCGCTAGATCGCGCAAACTAAGGAAGGCCTATACCCAGCAGTGGGTGAGGTAGGGTGTGGATGATGATGATGATTGATACATATAAAGTAAAATACTATGTCTGTGCTCTGTGAAAAAATAGTTCTCAAATAAATAAATAAATAAATATAATGTGTGTAATATTTGCTTATGAAACTATAGTTTGGGACTAGATGGCTAATTAGCTATACATGTATACTTTTAAAACATTAAATTCATACTTATTTTAAGTTATTATTTATTTATTTACTTTAATGAACACGCTTAACAACCAAGACATTACAATACCCAGACAGAGAAAACACATCTATGTTCCTCGTATCTATAATAAATTACATAGTTTTTTAATAGATGCTACTACAATAAATAAATATAAAAAGAGGTTGAATAAGTTTTTAATGGGAAAAGCTTAATGTTAAAGAATTTCTGTTTGACGAATTTGAGTAGGTAACATTTTTTGATTATAATTTATGATAATTAGGTTGACATTATAAAGCTTTTGCATTGTTAAATATTAAAATATATTTTTGCATGATTTTAAGTAAAACATGGTTGAACTTACTTAAATTATATTTGTCACCTTTTTATAACCTGTGTTTCGCAAATAAATGATTATTGTATTGTATTCATTACACAAATGTTTTTTTCGGTGGGATTGGAACCCCGGCCTACAGCGCAGTCATACTACCAACTGAGCTGTGAGGGCTGTTAAGGCGATGACAAGGGCTAATGTACCTCTCGCTCGCACGTTTCGAAAGATATAAAATCACTAAAGTCATTTTCGAAAAATCGCAATCAAACATTTTGTGTGCAATTATATTGCACACAGTTTAGTAAAAAATTCATTTCGATCGATACAAGTTTTCCTAATTAAAAGTTTTCATATGTACGAAAACAAGTAAAGCAAACTTTTGAGTAGGAAAACATGTATCGATCAAAATGATTTTTTTTATTAAACTGTGTACACAAAATGGTTGAATGCGATTTTTAGAAAATGAGGTTAGTGATTTTATATCTTTCAACTTGTCGAAACGTGCGAGCGAGAGTCACATTAGCTCTTGTCTTCGCCTTAAGAATATAATGGTGACATAACTTGCAAGGACACCACGGCGTTTGTCTACGAAGATGACATAACTTAGAACATAAATTAATGTTTATCTCATTCTGGCAACAGAGTTTTCGTAAGGTACTGTGGTTACGTAAGTTATGTAAGTAGTTATCGCTTGTGCAGAAGCTTTCTTTTGTTAGTTGTATGTTTTTTTTTTCTTCAAAGTCAAAGTTAAAAGGTATTCAATAAAATCACAAGGATCACTTTGAAACGTCTTAAAGCTAGGTGACTCTAGGTGCCAGTTCCACGCGACCAAAGCCTAAAAGAACAGGCAACAAACTTACGGCTTGGTTCCTACTGCTCTTCGGTATGATCCTTGTTACAATGTATTATAATATAATATTGAAGCTCCAGAATGGTGCCAATCGAATTTATTTCTTGGGATCTTGGAATGCCACTAACTTAAAATTATACTGTTACTTTAATATTGCAACAACATTTATGCTTATTCATTTCATTTCTAATCATTATCACATATCTAGTCGTGATTTTCCATACATTTTATTTTTATTTCATAGTTAGTTGTATGTTAGTAGTTAGAGCTCTTTGAAGGGATTCAAGGAGGTACTACCACCATGCCTATTTCTGCCGGCAAGCGCCGTTGCTGTGTTTTGATTTGAAGGATGTGACTGCCGGTGAAATTACAGCAATCAAGCATAACATATTTTAAGCCTCAACTTGATGGATGCAGGGTAGTGCATAGTAGGACATGTTCTTATCGATCGTGGCTTGCGAGGCAATGCTTTGTTATAGATTATGTGGTTACCAGTAACCAATAGGCAAACTGGAGTAACTGGCATCATCTTAATCATCAGAAGTCCACCACCGACTACCCAGATACTCATTGTCACCGGTATTTCGGCTAGGAGTGCATTCCACGCTTCGTCTTCCGGCTTGTGGTCATCTTAAATGTACCACTTGGTTTGAGTTTTTGTTTTTGTATTTTATACTAATTGTTAATGCGGAACATGCATATGGACCACCTCATGTTACATGTTAAGTGGTACCCATCACCTATAATAAAACACTGCCTCGCAAGTCACGCACTTTATGAAAGTGCTCTACCATGCACTGCCCTGCGTCCATCAACTTGAGCCAAAAACTTGTTCGAAGTGATCCTTGGTATTGAACTGAATAAATACTTTTTCTGACGTTGAAGTATTCGAAGTGGAACTCTTTGGCATATGTGCTACTGTTTGTTCTGTGGCCTGGGGTCGGGCCGAGTGGTAGACAAACGGCCCGCTGTCTCTACTCCAATGTAAGGAATGAGGGCCGTTAGATAAGGGAACTCGCACGCAGACGTGTTCATTTGTAGACCGGTAACTGTTAGAATTACTCCTTACGTTTATGATGACCTGGTACCATAGTTCTTCTTCTCTAATAGCACCTGTCCTTCATTCAACAGACAATCTTGCCATTGTCAAGTAATTTGTACTTTATAGTCAAGTTCAGTTGACTAATGGCCGGTTTCTGAAAGCCCGATCAAAACTAATCACATGTCAAGTCACTTGCTATCTCTATCTAATTCGATGTAATAGCTGATATGCGATTAGTTTTGATCGAGCTTTCAGAAACCGGCCGTTAGTCAGTCAGTCAGTTCATAGTCAAGTCGGCCTTAATTTTGAAGAAAATGATGGCGGTTTTTTTCAAAACATTTTCGGTTAAATCAGGATATCACTTAATACACTTTTGTTCCAAACTTACACTTTGTGCTAAGATCTCAAGAAATGTTGGTTAAAATACCACCGAAATTACACAACACAACTCAAAATAAACAATAAAAATAAAACTGTCGCTTCACAAAATCCAGGTACCGTAGTTAATTATTCATAAGTTGAGTGATTATTTAATATAACTTGTTAATTTAACATTCTCGTACTAGCTACATTTTGAATGGGGAAATCGCATATAACATTATTGTAAAGTGAAATAGCGACTTATCAAAAGATCATCGTCATCATCATCAGCCTGAGCAGTCCTCTGCTGGATATAGGCCGCTCCTATACATTTCCAGGAAGAACGATTTTGAGCTCTCTCCATCTAACCAACTTCCCACGATCCTCAAGATATTGTTGCTCCATCGGGTAGGAGGGCGTCCCACGCTTCTTCGTCCATATACTGAACCACTGACTTTTTTCCAAACCAAAGCTGTCGTAAAACTCCTCGCTCTATGGCAGATTATTCTTAGAAATTACTTCATTTCAAGACATAAGGTTCAAGGTACGCAGAGCTCCATATAAATTCGAGACATTTATCATTCTGATGACGTCATTAACCTAAACGTGAGCGAACAAATTTCTATATAGTCTAACTAAATTATACTCATAGCATTTTCTGGGGTACCTTATTTAACGTTCATAAGTGGCATGATAGCGTTTTATTTTTTACGGGCCCTTTACTGTTTTCGGGAGATAAATTTTGGAAGGGAATAAATCTCAATTTATTTTGATGGTGTCATTTTATTGGAGTTGCTGGCTGATGGCAAATTTTTATTTTCATAGGTCATCAAACAGAGAGTTTTTTTCCGACAGGTGGACAAAGTCCACTCACTGATTAGTAGAGCTCTTTGTGAAGGGCTCGTCCGGGGAAGTACTACCACCACGCCTTTTTCTGCTGACAAGCAGCGTTGCTGGTTTGAAGAGTGTGGTTGCCGGTGTAATTACAGGCACATGAGGCTTAACATCTGTTTGCCACGAGTTGATGGACGCAGGGCAGTGCATCGTGGGGCACTTTCCTATCGTGCGTGACGAGGCAATGCTTTGTTATAGGTGATGGTTGCCACTTGGCATCAGGTAGGCTATCTGCTTGTTCCATCAGACAGTTGCATAAAAAAAAACTGATTACGGGTATTCTTTATGCACTGACACATTTTTGCGAGAGTCGGAGTTAGTGAGAGTGTTGGAGGATAACCTTGATAAGTTTGAGCAGGAATAAAACGTATAGTGAGACACAGTCTGGGTATGAGATCAGTGAAAGAGTTTTGGGCAAACCTGTAGTCAGAGAAAAAGTTAAGGAAAAAAATATTTACAACCTGAAAAAAGCCGTTGCTTATTTATAAAAGAAAAATCCTTCTGTGTCTTCTGATACAATTTTGAAAAACCTTCTTCCTGCTTCCAGATAGCTTAGTAATTTTAAGACTTTCATACATTTTTACAATGTTCAAATCTATGAAGGTGTTTAATTTCTTCAATAGAACAAACGTTGCAGGAAACAAAACATTAAAGTCTGTCATTCAATCACTAAAGAACTTCACAGACTGTGATATGTGTAATATGTTTAATCAGTACGAAAAAAAATACAAATATTTTGATAACGCAAAATATTCCTTGTATACATTAACCAAATTAGAAATGACTCAAACTCCATGTGGTTCTTATCAAAGTTGGGGATATAATCTGAAGTACCAATCAAAAAAATTTACTATGCACTCTATTTAGATCAATCGAAAGTCTATATTTGCCTGCTGCTAATCCTTAAGCCATCGATAATAATGTAGACTACTTTATATTGGTTATTCATACAGCAAAAGGCAACTTTAATCCATGCTCTTACTTAAGTCATGTTGTCGTTGCCTATGCCTTGCTGTCGAGTATCTACAACAACTCTTTAGTCTTGCCAAAGTAGTTGGTGCTGAGTCAAATACGGTGTATACATAAGGTGTATACAACAACAATGTTGAGTACAAGTATCTTACTGCGCACATACCACAGTGATAGTATTATCGTTCTAGCTATTGATAATTTCTTATCAGCTATCGATAAACTCGATATCGATATTGTGTGCAAAGTATTTGAAGAGTTGAATCTAAAAGAAGCAGTTGTGTCGTGAAAAAAGAATATAAATAAAATGCCGAATTCAACGACGTGCAGATATTACAGCGAGCGGACGCTAGGATGGATGTTGAATAACAAAATAATTGTGTTCTTAGCAGCTTTGTCGTTCTGCTTGCTAATATCAACGTGGTCAATGGCGGCACAGAGAAACAGGGCGTATAGAAGGATAGATGATTTAAACGCAGCGCTTGCGTCGACTCCTGCTCCAGTGACGGACGTGACAAATATACCTACCACACCAGCTACTGATGTGACTGAACCGCCAAACGCACCAACAACTGCAGCTCCTGCAACTACTGGTGCTCCCACAACGACAGCACCAGAAATACCAGAAACACCAGAAACACCAGATACACCAGAAACACCAGATACACCAGAAACACCAGATACAGAAGAAACTGGTGATAATGGCGATGGTACCGGAGAAATTAATGAAACAGAGAACACAGCTAACCAGAAAACCCTAGAAGAGGTTAACAGCAAACTGTTATCATTGATAGCAGCGTACGCTCGATAGTAGCAAAAGAAACTATTATAATAGTAAAACTTCTATACCCTTGAATTGGCTCGTGCGGAAGCAAAAATCTTAACGAAGGATATCCGCATTGTTCTACTCCACATTATGATGAACAAAGATTTGAATTGCTGTTTTTATTTACACCAACCTGACAACAACGCAGCAACTTACTTGTGGATCATACTGTCAAGTTGCCACGTTGTGTAACATTTTTATTTAAAAACGAACCTTTGTTTTGCGTAGCCCCCAGGGTAATATAGTATTGATTGTGACAACATATTTCATAATAATATTTAAAGTAATTCGTTCCGAACTGATATCCCAGTGCGATGTCCACGATCTACCACGTAGAAAGTAATTAAAACTAACATAATATTCACATATTCACATTAAATTTATTTTTCCACCTAAAATAAAAATACATGTGTTTTGGAATTTAAGTACAAAGTTCATTCACGAGATACCGACTTTGTATTTATTTGTAATCTTTATTGGTTTTTTGCACACCCGGTATTCCTCCAAGATTAGATTTCGCTGGTTATTATCATCAGTGGCCTGCTATTGCGCGTTTTGTGAAACTTAATAAAAATGTTGCGTGTGAATTGTTGCGCGACAATTTAATTGTAGTATTGCAGGTTAATACTTTAGTGATAATCAGTTTCAATTGTTATAGTAAATTGCTAAGAAATATAATGTTGCTAAGTTTGTCATACTGATTTGTACGTAGGTAGATTTTAGTTTTGAATTTTTTATGTTTTGTCCGGTGGTTTAGTATACTAACGGCCTGTTTCTCAAAGCTCGATAAAACCTAATCAGATGTAACCTAACCACTTGCTATCTCTATCTAATTTTGTAATAGCTGAAAAAGCAAGTGACTTAACATTCGATAACGTTTGATCGAGCTTTCAGAAACCGGCCGATAGTCTGTCATAGATTCTGTGTGTTCTTGTATTTTCGCCATATAAATTATTGAATAATGCAATATTATGAAAACTATTTTTATTATCGTAATACTGCATTATTCTATGATTAAATAATGTTATTGTAATGCATGTTTAGTGAGAATTAAAAAATATACGATCCAATGTAATTTTTACTTTAAAACTTTAAGCCCTTAATTAGTAAGGTTATTGATCTCAATCTTATGCAGCATTTATTTTTTATATTCAGGACTACCAACACGATTTGAAAAGCCTTATCAGTTGATGAGGTTATTATAAAAATAAGGTAAGCAAAATGTAACTTAATCTTGGCTTATCGGCTAAGGTTTTTAGTTCGAGAGCCATCAACGACACGTAGCCCTCTAGCGGGAAGCCATCGAATTAGAATATAAATTGAACTCTTTATATAAACATTTATAATTTGCATTTAAGGCTCCGCTAGTTTTTACTACTACAAATATTCTTTAAATTTATTATTTATAGGTATCGTATCTTCCGCGAACGAAGACAAAGCGTAGGATCGGATGCGTAGGATTGGTAGCGTCCTTTCATCCGAGTGACATCCTTATCTGGGCACAGGAAAGAAAACGTCGTTCAATAAGGGTACTGGTGGTCTAGTGGTAGCGGCCCCGCCTTCCGATCCTGGGTTCAAAACCAGACGAGCACCAAAGCCTTTTCTATCTCAAAATGTATGTGCTAAGTGCCAGTACTCTCAAACGGTGAAGGATAACATCGTAAGGAAACTGGCATGTCTTACAACTTGAAAAGTTTTAAAATATGTCTTTGTGTGTCAAGTGCTTGAAAAGAGCCTCTGTGGGGCGCACTTAAAATCCTTTCAGCACACTGTTTCGAAAAAACTAATAACATAACAAGAAGAAGAATACAAACAGAACTGAATTAGTCGTAGGTTTATTAAAAAGGTTTTCTCACACCATTTAACACAATTTTTATGCAAATAAATTCACGGACAAATTAAATTGCCAAAGAGAAAAAAACAAAGTGTCAATTTTGGTGCAAGTTCAGATTCAAATCTACCACAACATTCATAAACAATATTTTAAGGTTTGAGTCACTCCTAAATCACTATAGTTCTTGATTCTCAGCTGGTTATTCCTAGCAAGGAATTCGCATTTTAATCCAGGTTATAACAATTTCCACATAAATTCTGTACCATAAACAAATCCTTCCTTATCCATATATCTCCCCCTTAACAGCCACCGGTGGCAACAAGCGACGTTCAGCTAATATGTTATAAATATTCATAGTCATAAGTAGCTACCAACCTATCGAACGCTTACCACTTGCCCAACTTACCGAGACCTCCCAGCCTCTTTTCATTATTGGAAAACCTTCGGATATAAGCTGGAGGAACGAGGTAAGACGGGTCAAGTGAAACTGGCCGTCTGGTATAACTGAGGAAGGAATTCCGATACACATTATACGATATTTCAATACAGTATTTATATTTCCTCTGGGTACGTCACTAAAGCCGTATGGAGATGTGTTGTGATTGTTTTGAGAACGAATTCTATTTCCTTTGGAACAGTTAGAGTTTTTTTGGAAATAGTTACATTTTTTCGTAGCCTGTCACATTTGTTATATTATATGACACACTAAGATCTATTTATAAGATATTTGTTTGTGTTAGGTTTAGTAATCTTTTAAGAGTTTTTTTTTGTATTTGTAACTTTGCATTTATTTTTAAGTACGTTTATTTTTATAACAGCACGCCAACATCATTATGTACCTTTAAGGTTGGCAGGTAGAAAATGCTAATAGCATTAAGCCCACCTTTTGTACACTTAATAAAGCGATGAATAAATAAATAAGATCTGAAAGCGTCGCCTATATTTTTTTTGTTCTGCTTATACAAAATGCATTAACAGTACCTACATTTACAAGAAACAACTGAATATCCTCAAAGAATCTGGAGTTTGTCCTCGGTACTACGATATCTAAGGGGATATCTACCGTGCCTGGGGAAAGTCGTTATCTGTTATTTATTTAGATTACATTTCATGATTTTGAGATACCAAAATCGAATAGCACTCTCAGATTTTACTGACATGGCCCATATCTGGTTACGGGCGAGTGATTTATCTATATTCACTCACGCGTAGCCGATAAACTTTCATCATTCGTTATCTACGGCCGATACAGAGAAGCCACGTATTGGCTCTTTCATCAAGAGCGTGCTTAGAAATGAATGAGATCTGTAAAAAAGCTTAGTAACTTTGCAGATAGATTAGCATTAAAAAAAACATAGTAAATAAAGGACTGCGGATTTTGTTAAATTAATAAAATAAAAATAAAGATAAAAAATGATGAGGTACATACAATTTGCATTTTCCGTTTTAACGTATGAAGTTGAGCACTGGTGGTCTAGTGGTAGCGGCCCCGCCTTCCGATCCTAAGTTCGTGGGTTCGAAACCGGTCGTGCACCAATGAGTTTTTCTGTTAAAAAAATTACGTGCACAATGCCAGTACTCTCAAACGGTGAAGGAAAACATCGTGAGGTATAATTATAATTAAACAATTACTTAACCTATTAACTTAACAAAACAAAACCTACCTATTAACTTAAGCCTACCTTGTTAAGTTTTTTTACCCACACTAGGTCTTTATCGAGCCTATATGGAGGAAACCGGCATGTCGTAGAACCTAAAAAGTTCTATAACATGTGTTAAGTGCTCGAAAGGAGCCTCTTGAGGCGCACTTAAAATCTTTTCACCACAGTGTTTCGAAAGAAACTAGTGACACGACAAGAGAAGATAAACGTTTGATGTTTTTGTGACTTTTTCTACGAGACGTCATAAATTCAAATGTTGTTTACCATGTCTGAGAATATCAATGTTTTTATTTTTAATTTTAATTCCACTTTTGTATACGCATTCAGTCAAGTTCCGGACTGAATTGACTATAGGTTAAATATGTGCAAAGCCCATCTGATGTTCGAAGGTAACCATCACCTTAACAAAACATTGCTTCGTAAGACACGCACGATAGTTCATGTGCCCGACGCACTACCATGCCTCTACCAACTTGAGGCATCAGATCTAGGTCTCATGTTCCTGTAATTTCACCGGCGACCGCACACAATATGTCTGTGGTTCCATCCAAACAAGATCATATTTGCATGTCCCCTGTGCCCTACCAGAACAAAGGATGACATACAATGAAGTAAAGTTGGAAATGTTACGTTCCAAAGTTATTTAAAGTTGTTCCTTTGACACCCAAGAAGAATATTAAAATCAAGATGATACGCAAAATAACTCGATCGCAGAATATCAGGATGGAATTCGTCGAAGCGCAAAATAACAGCAGTAAGGCGTCCCCTAGACCTACAATATAATTGCACAATACATTTTATTGTACAATAAGATTGAAAGGCTTTTGAATCCAAACGATCAACTATATTGCATAATAAAGCGAAGTGCGCGATGTTATTGTATTCAGTCGTAGAATTGTATTAATCCCGTGTGCACCGTGTGAAGAAACATGTCTGAATAAGATTTAGCTGCAGCTGTAGTGTTGTTGCTTGTGGCTAAACGTATACGAACACGTCACTGGTCGCAAGATTGGTACAAAAAACTCCCTTTCCTTATTTTTTTCTTTTTCTTTTTCTTTTTCCGCCATTTTTGCTTTTTGTGAAATTTGTAAAGTTAATACGCGTGCACTTCTTGCCAAAACGAAGCACCCACTAAAAAATATAGCGCAATGCTAACCCTACATGATGCAATGGAAAAATATGGTGCAATAAAAATTAAACTCGCTTATACTTTCGTTCAATCATTGCGCAATCTTCAATATAAACCCTATACGGTCAATTATATTGTACAATTCGTCTTATTGCGCAATATAATTGATCGTCTAGGGCACGCCTAACGCAAAACGTCGAAACACACTTAAGTATGTCATGTTGTATTTTACCGTCGTTTGTTTTGCTTACTCCAATAAACCTTTTTTATCCGTTCGGTCGGTTTATCAGTGATTTAGTTTACTCAGTTTGGCTATAGAAAATAATACTTAGGCATATCGTAAATTGTTAGATTGTGAGTAAAGATTGTGAAGATGAAGATTAGTGAAGCAGATAAGATAATATCTTATCTTGCGTTAGCACTTTGTCAAAATTAACAATAGCCTGATGTTTGTTCTCGGTGAGGATCGAACTCACGACCTACAGCACAGAAGGCAGAGCTACTACTGGCCTAGGGGAGCTGTCAAAAAAACTGATTCAATATTTATTAATAATTTTTGTTTGTTATATCACTTTTACTTAGTATCTAATGGCTATTTATATAGATACATACATTGTTGAAGATAACAAAGCATGTAACGGCTTCGATATAAGTTGTTTTGACGTATAATAGCTGAAAGTTCGGTAGTTAGCGCGCCTAGGTGTTTGGGTGGCGTAAACATTTGTACAGAGCGATTTATCGATACGAAATATGGACTTTTTCTGGAGCAAACGTCGTAACCATAATATTTTACCGACAAACAACATCAAATTACATGACTATCATAATTGGTTAATCCACTGTCTTACAGAATTGTGAAAAATTTCAGTAACAAAAAAAAAAACAGGACAAAGTCTGTGTCTCAATATTTATTTATTGTCGGTCAATATTCCCACCAATATTGATTTATTTAGTTGTATTTATTTACTTGTACTCACGGATACTTATTAAGCTATACACTGCTCGCTCTTATGTCCTTAAAATAAGCGTCGTTGATTTTGGCTTTGTGTAGCTTGTCTGTCTTATCTGTATCCGCGTGTACCTGCTACGTGCCGAAATACAAGTACTAAAAAAAATCACAAAACGTAAGTAAAATTGTTTGCTATTAGTAAACCATTGCAAACCATCTAGAGATAGTTCAACTGATCAAAATAAGTGCCAATCGGAATCCAATTAGACTTTGACTGTTTTTTTTGCTTCAATTTTTATTCTGCTAGATAACTGTGTCCGCACTAAGCTTGTACCTCGTGCATTGTACCGTCCCACCTGGTTGCGGACCGTAGACATAACATACGCCCAGCACTTACACTGGCCTTGCTCTAATGACCAAAGTTTTCAGTGCTGCCAACTTAATATATACAAAATTACCCCAACGTACGCTTTGGTTTAATGGGAGATACGGACGGTATCGGGTTTAGTTTTGGAAATGTTCAGTCTTTTTTTAAACTTTTGTGGTAATACTAAGATACTTTCTCAACTGACCCTAAAGTAATGAATTTTAATAAAATCAAGACGAAAAGCGTATTTTTAAAATTTATGTGTGCAGTGCCTCTCAAAGGGTGATAGATAACATTTTAAGGAAACCAGGTAAACCTACTTGTTATACGCAAGCGAAAACGCAGTCAGAAGTAAGTTAAAATAAGAATGGTCATAAGTTTTATTTTTTCACCAAATCGACTGATCTGGCAGTTCACTAGGTAGTAGCGTCGCCATTTGGATTCGAATCCCACCGAGAACATATTATATTTTTTGTGATGATATATATACGTTTGTTCGGTATGAGTGTTACAATGAATTAATATAGATGCATTTTAAAAAAGAATGTATGTGTTCTATTTCCTGGTTTTACTATCTAGTTCCCACAGTACAAGCTTAGCTGAGTAAAGAACTAGGCAGCATTATGTGAAATTAACAAAAAACATTACTCGTTTCAGTTTTCTTCTAGAAGACCAATGTAACTATTGCCTCTTTCGGGAACAGGATTTTTATGCTCCGTCATGAGTGTTTTTTTTATGTAAAAGATAGATGATCGGGCTTACGGCCCACCTGGTGAGTGGTCACCGTCGCCTATATACACCAACAACACCAGGGGCGTTGTCGTTGCGTTGCCTACCCTGAAAAACGTTATTGAAAAAAATCTTGGTGTTCATGTTCTTGGCGGAAATACTTCTGATGGTAGCTCATTCCACAGTTTATGGGTATGGGGGAGAAATGATCTTGAAGAACGGGCAGTTCGAGAAACCCAGGGATCTAGTATGTGTGGATGAGCTCGATCCTGGTGCCGAGAGGAACGGTGGTAAAATCATGAAGGTGGGTTTTTTTTATATAACTTTTGTATATACAACTAATGTTATGTTTTTTTAAGTAGGTTATTGTATTGATTTTGTTACAAAAGTAACAGTTTTAAATGATATTCATATTAATAACACGAAAAAGTTTTCAAAAAAAAAACTATTCAAACTAAACCTTTTCTAAACGATTATCATAAGAAGTTGAAATATAACCCGATATTTCAGTAGAAAGAGGTACAATGATTGATGAAAATGTTTGTTGACTCACAAAATATTTGTTCTGTCCCTGATATTAGGCTGAGCACACAGCCATGATAATAATATGATGGGTCGTGATGTTATGACATATTGCCCTATCGTTTACAAAAGGCGATGTTAGACGGTGCGGCGCGTTGCCGTACGTCATCTTCCGTAAAAATCCGTAGAATTTTCTTCTTTTCATGTCACTATCTCTTTCTAAATAGCATGGTGAAAGGATTTTTAATGCGCCTCAAAGACGCTACTTTCAAGCAATTGACACATGTTGTAGAACTTCTACGATATGCCGGTTTCCTCACGATGTTTTCCTTCACCGTTTCAGAGGACTAGCGATGCACTAGAACTAGAACTATGCACATAAATCCTTGAACAGAAAAACTCATTTTAGTGCTCGTCCAGTTTTGGACCCATGGACCATCTTAGGTTGCTTAATTTGGATAACAACATCATGAGTAACAACAGTAGTAATGTATTGAACCTCATTTAGATGACATTATGAGTGTGCCACTACTTGAAATTTGATTATTATTGATTATATAAGCCTAATCACGAATGAATTTTGACATTTGAGGCGTTAACGTATCCTAGAAATATTCGACCTTATTCTAATGCAGTTAGAGATACAATACGTTTACGCAACTGACGTCCAATCCGTTTGTGATTAGGCCCCAGTATAACAAGAACAATGCGTTGCGCGCCGCACCGCACCGTGTATCATCGATATAACCCAAATATTTAGAGATTTTAATGTGTTTGAAAGGTGTAGCTAGCACTATGATGAAGTAGTTATAGTTATGGATATAACAAGTGATGTTGACATTGTACGTACATAATTATAGCTGAATAACATTGATTTATGAAGTTCACGAAACTCAATAGAACATTATTCATACCTAGCTTTAGTTACACAAACTTACTTCTTCTTCTTCGCTCATTAATGGTCGATTTGTCATTCTGACAGCTAATCTTGTCAGGGTCAAGTGAAAAAAAAAAAATTTGGTCTTGTCAGCGACATAACGTAAAGTCGGAATGTCACGTTTTGAAAAAAACTTTGCCTGGGCATTTTCATTTTAAGATATAATTTTTTTTATAGATTCCATAGAATCAGATGTCTCTGAAAAACTGGCATGACAGTTTGTAATTTTTGAGTAAGTAAAAGTCATGTACGGCTTTTGATGAAATTAAAAAGAAGAAGAGCATTATGATATTTACAAACACAGTAAAAATCTCTTATAACGAAGCTTCGATTATACCTACGTTTTCTTTGCGACATAATTTAATTTATTATATTTAAATAAATATAATAAATTAAATTATCTGTTAGGGTATTGTAAAAGGAAATCCTTTTACAATACCCTAACAGATAAATTAAAATGACACAAAAAACATTTTTTACCTTGACTAGACTGTCTAATCAGCTTATTTCAGTTCAACTTAGGTACCTATTACCTAACTTTTTTACTAAGAAATATCAAAGCGCTTTCGGTGAATTTCTTAATATGACTGTGACATTCTCAAAAGTACAAAAAAATATCATTTTATCAGCACCATCTATCGAGTCTTTTGGAACTATTTCTTGTTTTTCAATGATATGAAAACCCTTTATTTAAAATTCTGACGCAAGACGCAAAGTGTCCATTCATTATAGTAGTGACGTACTTTCACTAGACGAATAAATTCCAAATACTAGGTACCATTCGTGGCAATTATTATCAATGGTGTCTATATCGTATTGACGACATTCTTAGAATATTCATAGGGTATTGGCGTCACTTGAAACGTCATAGCATCATTGACCCAGGTAAATACGTGTTTTATTAAGTTATACCCCCCTTTACCCCCTTTTCTTGCGTAGTACCTAGGAAAATATTATGGTTACGAGCTTTATTGTCCTAGCCGATAGCTCAGTCGATCTAAGCATCCCAACATCATTTTTTATTACATGTGTAACTAGTGGAATTATTATCAAACGGTGAAGGAAAACATCGTGAGGAAACTGGCATGTCGGAGAACCTAAAAGAATCTTAAAACATGTCAAGTGCTCGGATGGAGCCTCTTTGGGGTAAGATTTGCAATTTTTATCAGCTCCTAAATCACTGTTTAAAACATGACGACTAAATGTATAGCAAATTTACATTTAATGTACAAAAAATTATAAAAACCATGAACTAACCTAAAAAATACTTTGTCATAAGATCAATGTTTTTTTACCTATAGGTAATGACAAAAAAGTTATTTTGAAGTGATTTTTAAGTGCATACTGAAATAAGTGAACCACAATGATAGAGAGGTAATGACAAAAAAGTGCATGAACGTATTTACGGGATTTTTAAGTTCATAGTCCCATACTGAAATAAGTGAACCACAACGATAGAGAACCCTTTAGAAGAAGTAGCAAAAATCTATTCCCCGCGAACAAACAGAAGCGTCCCCCAAAGAAATCCAAACACTTCTTTCACAGAAACGAAACAGCGGAAGAAAACATAACACATTCGTATTTCTATTCATGCAAAAGGCGCAGGGCATAAATGCTGGTTACCCTTTCATGCGGCCTACGGAGCTACGACACTGCTACGCCACTGCTACGCCAGTGCTACGCCAGTGTTCTACGAGACGCGTCCCGGGTAGCACGCGTCACAGTAACATTCGTGAACAGATCGTGAACAATTCTACGACTTGTTGCGATGAAAGAAGAAAATGTTCAGTTCTTCAGATTTATGATCAGATTGAATAGTTTTTGTGAATAATGGTGAATTTTTGATATTAGGTTTTTGATTTGGTTTCGTGTTATGGAAGTGTGGTTTTCTTTGTTTGGTTGCATTGTGGAAATTGTGTTTTTTGCTGAGAATTTGAAATATTATTACTAGATAGTCTTTTTTGACATAAAAGAGAGGTAGTTATTTCCGAGGAATGTAAAATAGGGCCTAATTTGAAATCCCAAATTTCACAATTAAATTAATCCTAACGAGTTGGTTACATTGAAAATACATTATAATATAGAAAAATATTACATCTTTAAGTGTGGATAATAAAAAAAAATATATACCCCTACAAATATGACAGGTGTAAAGCGAGCATAATCTAACTAGACAAACCTGTTAAAGGGCAATATGCCAAGTTAAATTATTTAATTGTCCATTGTTAAAGATATACGCATTTTTAAATAGAAATAATATATTTGTATCAGACTTAGTTATAAGAATTAAATCTACAACAAATTAAAGTGTTAGAATAAGTCCATTTTTAAGACATAGACGTTTCATTCTACCTTAAATAAAAAAAAAACAATTTAACTTTGAACTAAATAACGTTACAATAACCTGTAACTTTTACCTTTTAACTATAACCTATTTTAATGTTTAGTGACGTTACATCCATTCACTGTTAACTAGAAGAACCATCTTGAATTAAATTCGTATGAGTTAAGACCCTCACAGCTCAGTTGGTAGGAGCTCTGCCTTCTGTGCTGTAGGCCGTTGGTTTGATCACCACCGAGAATAAATATTTGTTTTCCTCTGTCTGGGTGTATCTAAGTGTTAGTTAGTTAGGTTTACTCTAGTACCTGAGTTTCTAGGCTGCCTTAAGGCCTCCCTCAAGGCGTTATGACTACTGGATCCTAAGTGGAAAGTAAACGCCACTAGTAGACACACATCGAAATAGATCATCTGCACAGAACATGCCTAAATAGGTTTTTAATTAAAATTGATATAAATGCTAGTAAAATTATATTTTTTTGTTTTTTTGTTGGAAAACTTTGTATCAAAATCATATTTTTGCTTTATTTTGTCGTGTCACTAGTTCCTTTCGAAACAGTGTGGTGAAAAGATTTTGTGCACCTCAAAGTGTCACACTGCTCAATTTTTGCTGAACCTTTGTAATTCTCCGAAACTTCCGATTTTTCATAACAATATTAAGTAATTAATAAACCTTTAAAACAATATCAATGCCAAAGTCAAAGTCAATTTATTCAATAACAACAAGGATCGCTTTGAAACGTCTTAAACCTAGGTGAATCTAGGTGCCAGTTCCACGCGACCAAAGCCTAGAAGAACAGGCAACAAACTTACGGCTTGGTTCCTACCGTTTGTATGATCCTTGTTACAATTTAATACAATATTGAAGTTAATATTGTAAATATTGGTGGACTTTCTACACAGCACTATCTAGCTCCAAACTAAGCCAAAGCTTAGAACCAGATAGCTGATATAATAAATATATACTTTTTTTTGTGAATTACGTAAAATATAAAAAACTTATAATATAATAACACCCAGACAGAGAACAAACGAACGGAAAAGTGGAAGCTAAAAGTTGTTTGTCGGTTGTCTGTATCTTAACTTAGTCGATTCGATATAAATATCTCAGTAAGCTACGCCAAGCGCTTCGCTGATCTTAGGATCATCTCAGGAAAGCGTAGGTATTTGTTTATCAAAGAGTTTTGAGATCTAAAACAAGGAAGATAAGAAAACAATAATACAAGACTTCGTGCTCGATATACTTTTTCTCTAAAGTTCAAAACATGTTTCAAGAAAGATTTTGTTTATTCGCTCTTTGAAAACTTGATAATGTTATTTTTTGAAGGACCAAAAACAAACTGAAATTTTTTTTTTGAAAAAATTAAAACCAGCTTTTTTCATATTAAAATTTGAAACAATAATGTCTTTATCAAAAGAAAATAACTATAATATATATAAGAACTATAATATCACGATGCTCCCCAGGCTCGGTAGGTCTCCTCAGACCTCTAAGAATGTATCAATTGCATTCATCTACATTGCAATATCCAGACGGAGAACACCTTTTATAATAACAGAAATGTTTATTCTGTGAGGATCGAACCCACGGCCTACAGCATAGAAAGTTGATCTAACTGAGCTGTTAGGGCTAACTATACGAATTTAATCAATTATCCAGATTCGATAGTACAAGTTTTGCTTAGTTTAGAGCTAGATAGCGTTATATGAAATGTCCTCGGCTATAAATCTAATTGAAGTGATTTAACTAACGTGCCGATTTATGTAAAGGTCTTCTTTCCAAAAAACAAAAGTGAACCTTAAAAGCATGTATTTAAAATGTACAATGCTCTGCCAAAGACAGTAAAGACAAATAAAACAAACAGTAAAAACTAAAGTGAAAGTGATGCGTCCATGTGGGTGAGCTCTGGAACCATGAGGATCGAGCGGACATGCTTCTGGTCTATGATTCAGGCCCTGGCGCTGTTGCCGACCATGGCTTTGAAAGGTAATTATAATAATAATAAATCTTTATTGCAGACACGTGGGTCCATAGTAAAAGGTACATATATATAGGTACACATTGTAAATCATTACATAGTATAAAACAAAGTCGCTTTCTCTGTCCCTATATCCCTATGTATGCTTAAATCTTTAAAACTTCGCAACGGATTTTGATGCGGATTTTTATAGAAAGAGTCATTCAAGAGGAAGGTTTATATGCATAATACAAACATAATCTCTTAGGGGTAACCCACAATAACCGTGCGAAGCCGGGGCAGGTCGCTAGTTTAAAATAAAACACAAATTTAGAAATAAAAATAAACATAAAATAATTACCGTCGTCTGTTTTTCCTGACCACTACAATATCAGTCTCTTCATGGCAATAGTGAATTTACGTCGCTTACCATCTGGTGAGATTGTAGTCAAAAGACAGTCTATTCATTGTTAAAAAAAAGGTAAGGTGGTCAAACTCAAAGGCCCATTCATATTCCCTGCCATTTTTTTTTATACAACCAGCTGGCGGAACAAGTAGATGGCCCACCTGATATTAAGTGGTAACCATCACATTGTTAAACAAAGCATGGCTTCGCAAGTCACGCACGATTGGAACATGCCCTACGAGCCACTGCCCTGCGTCCATCAGCTTGAGGCATACATATGCTAAGCCTCATGTGCCTGTAATTACACCGGTAACCACACTTTTAAAACCAAAACACAGCAACGCTGCTTGGCGGCAGAAAAAGGCGTGGTGGTAGTACTTCCCCGGACGAGCCCTTCACAAAGAGCTCTACTACTCTTAAAACTCTTAAAAACTCTTTATACCGGCTCTATATAGTATACCTGTCGCTGTCACTTTCATGTCAACGAAAAGAGACAGCAACAGACTTATCGGTCTTAATAGAGCGCTCAGCGACAAATACAATTAAAATCAAAAGTCTAAAGGTATTTATACAATTGAATCGCAAAGCACTTCATCTGACACTATTTTGTAAGTTTGACTGAAATAATTTATAATGTATTTTAATTTGAACTTGACTGAACGAATTTATATTGTAATTTAATTTTAATTTTATTCTTCCATAACTAATTAGTGTAATTGGTCCTGCGTACCGTTCTCATTATTTAAATGTTTTATATAAATAAATGAAATCATCAAAAAATGGTGAAGCAAAACATTTAGTATGCTAACGCCGGTGGGCTTGCAACCTGTCACGTCTGGAATACCAACTACTGCCAAAGTTGGTATGTGCCAAATGTAAGTTAGTTGGTACTCCATAGTACCAAGTACATCTGTTTCTTCTAAAAGCAACTTATGAATGTCAAAATATTATTATTATTGTTTTCCTTAGTTTTTCTTTAACTTCATTGTTTAATATTTTTGATCGAGTGAGCGAAGCGAACGAAGATCTTAGTTTCAACTTGGGCGATTTGGCATTTTATGTGTGTATGTATGTATGTATGTTTGTCTGGCGATAACTTTAGAACCGTTGATCCGATCTGCATGAAATTGGATATGTCGATAGCTTGTACTTGAGAAATTTACTGGTAAGTATATGAGTTAAATCGGATGAAGGGTTTTTGAGATATGGGGTTTTTAAAGAGGGCAAAAATAAAAAAAGTGACATAAAAAAATCAAGTTACATGTCATATGAAAGGGCTTTGTTTGGACATTCCAAAACAATTTTTACTTTTTTTTTGGGACGCTAGGTTTTTGAGATACAACAAAAAAGTTAAATTAAGAAAACCAGCTATCCAAGAGCTCCCATCTCTAAGAGTTTCGTTGGCATCAAGGTTTTTCTACTGGTCGTCCAGTTCCTTTGCTTTTTCTTATTTTTTTTTCATGAAATAAATTAAGGAGGTACTCAGTTCTCATAAAATGGTGCCAACGACCAGGTCTGATGATGGAGCCAAGGTCTGTTCAACGGAACTCTTCAATAAGTAGGCCAATAGAGTTGAAACTTGGTTACCGTACCAAGTTAGTAGGCGGTAGTCAGAAAAAACTCCAAAAATAATGTTTGGACTTGCCTCTGACTACCACCTACTCAAAGTTTTGATGCGTTCGTTGGGTCGCATCACGAGATCTCAGTTCGGGGCGAACTACTAGTTTATTTAATAAATAAGCTATTTTTTGTCTCACTATGTGAAAACGTTTTAATGGGCAATAGCTTTATATTGAAATTAATGAATGAATAATACTTTATTGTACACCAAACTGAACAAAAAAAACACTTAAAAAAATAAAATAAAGTAGTAAATGGGCGGTCTTATCGCTGAAAGCGATATCTTCCAGACAACTTTTGGATGGAGAGTATTGTTAATTACTATATAGACTGTTTCTTTTCTTATGAAATAAAAATAAATATATAAATAGGTGGCAGGTTGCAAGCCTACCGCCGTTAGAAAAGTAACTGGTTTACTTACGATGTTTTCCTTCACCGTTAGAGAGCATTGTCATAACCTTGGCTAACTTAAACTGATATAAAATATTTTTTATATTTTAAGGTATTTCACACTTCAGCTGATTTAATTGATATCTATAAACTCATTTCTACTTAAAAAGCTAAGATTTAACTTCAAATTATAAACTAAAGTGTTTAAGCAAAAACGACGTTTTAAGCAGGACATCCACTGAGTCAATTTTATTGATAAATTTATTTAAATTTTATTTTTTTCTAATGCTTGATGAAAATTTAAATTTCAGGGATTTGACAGCTTCACTTCAGTAATCTAAGAAAAAACTAAAACGCAGTGCATCTTAATAAATTATTAAAAAAACAGGTCACGACTCATCCCTTGGCACGTGGTTACAAATTAAAATGAAATCAATTATTTTAATTTTATTGTTAATGACCATCTCGTAACTGATGGACCCCAGTTCACGCTTATTTAAAAGGTAATACCAAAACAAAACCTCAATTGAAATCGTTACGTTGTGTAACTCAATTCAAATAATCGACCTGCGGTTCAGATTTCAGCTCAAGCTTGTGAGTAAGACTTTGAACTACAGATTAACTTTGTATCTCTCACACAGAATATATTAAATCATTAATACTAAGTACATAACACAAACCTGAGATGGTTTACAAATATTCATTCTACAATGGTACTGGCTTAAAATGTAAAAAAAAGATATAGAAAAATAAGTAAAACTAAATAAAATAAAATAAAACAAACTAATTCAATAAAACATCAAAATCCAGTGCTTCAGAAGCAAGTGGATTATAGCTAAGCTTGCTCCATCTTAGACTGCATCTTCACTTACCATCAGGTGGAACATCAAGAGGAGGCCTATGTCCAGCTTTGAACTTCTTCAGGCTGATGATGATTATGTTGCTGACTATAAAATAGAATGGAATGGAATATTTATTATTTGAGACACAAACTCGGGTACAGCATGACATAACAAGAAAAAAAAAAGAAAAAAAGGAAACAAAGTAGGTAGGTAAATTGGTAGGTACAAGTAAGTACATACTACTATGACTCCAACCTTGTGTACTAAATTTTCTAGTCTATATTTTCGTAAAGTGAAACCATAGCGGACTAGTGGGCGTTTACCTTAATGAGCTTAAAATATTCATAACCCACTAAGCCGTCGGTGCCGTTAAAATTCGCATCTTACTTTAACTTACCCACCACTTCGTAACTTACTTGTAACTTAGTCAAACCGAATTAGTTGAGGTAATCTTTTAAACTCATAATGGATTAAGCTCATGAATTTAAGGGATCTTTTTGGGCTATAAAAAGTTTCGGGTTTTCTAAAACCGTCGTTTTATCATTTTAACAAGTTTTTGGTACTGATTTTTATTTATTTTTATATAAATACTATTCCTCTTCTTTTTGTTTATAAATTGGTTGTTTTTAAACTGTGAATTTAAAATGGTAAAAGGCTTTTCACATAATTAGATCAGAAAATAGGTTTTATTTTGCATTAATTTTATGAAAGAGTGTTATTTTCTCATTAGAAGTAAATTAAGAATTAGCTCAGTACAAAGATTTGAAGTTTATCTTGGTAGATAGATATAAGGATAAATTTTTATTGATTACATGATAGAAAGATGTTCTAAAGTAGTTACATTTTTACCTTTGTATATGTTTTTTCAGTGAGGCAAAAATCTGGCTGACTAATTGTTCACTCACGAATATTTTCTCATAGAAATTGTGAGGAACAGCCACAAGATTTTTTGACTCAGGCGAGTGACTACATCACAAACTTATTGATTCTATTTTAACTCATAACGAGAGACTACAAAATCATCTGAAAAGTATAAATATAAAACTGAAATTGTATATCTAGTTTTTAACATACAATATTGTGGTATCGAAACATTTATTTTACCAAAACATTCGGATGTCAGAACCGAAAACACTTTAGTCTGAAAATATTGCGTTAACAAAACGCCACTTGTACTTCAAATGGACGATAAAACCGAAAACAGCAATAAACTTTCATAAAAAACACAATGCCTGTCGGTAAATGGGACAGTCAATGAAACGAACCAAGCGTGTGTCGGTACATGCGTGGAAGGATTCCACTCTCATCATTGGAAGCTTTCAGTAGTGCTAAAAATCACGGGGACTATCAGCTAGTGAATCGTGGTTACTTCGACCACGAGCTTTGCCTCGCTCACGTTGACATTTTCACCGCCAAAACACTTGCAAGGCGCTAGTGATGGTATTACAGAATGCCAAAATGAGAGCACACTTGGGTGAGTGTTGTTGTCAGAATTGCACTTCAGCATGACAAATACTCGTAAATTGGTGACACACGATCAACAGTCTTTGTGCCGCCGAGGCGAGGATGTTGATATATTTGAAGTAAGCGTGACGAAATTCACAGATATGGTTATTTATTTTTTGTGTAAGTAAATTTAAACTAGTGGTTCGCCCTGAACTGAGATCTCGTGATACGAACGCACCAAAACTTTGAGTAGTATTCAGAGGCAAGTCCAAACATTATGTCTGGACTTTTTTCTGACTACCGGCTACTAACTTGTTACGGTAACCAAGTTTCAACTCTACTGGCTTATTTATTGAAGAGTTCCGTTGAACAGACCTTGGCTTCGTCATCAGACCTGGTCGTTATCACCATTTTATGAGAACTGAGTACCTCCTGAATTTATATATAATTTATTAAACAAAATATGATATCATAATCATCGTCACCCTTCTGTCCACATCCAATCTCATTGAGCAAGGAAGAAAGTTTTCATGTGACGTACAACAGGTTTTTTTCTTCCACACCCTTCTATCATTAGTCATCTCGGTGCTCACTCCTTTCTTACTCATGTTATTTTTCAAAGAGTCAATCCATATTTTTATTGGCCTGTCTATCTTTCTAAAACCACCCACAATCATATTGTTAAATGACTTTCTTCCCGTCTTATGACATGCCTTTACCACGCTAACCTATTACTCCTCAACTTGTCCGTCACAGGCACTACTTTCATACTTCTACTACTCTTGTGACCGACAGACAATAGTTGTCCCCTAAAAAAAATGTTACATTTACTCCCTCGGTCGCTCAAGCATGAAAGGTCCCTTAGCTAATCGACGAGTGGTGGTCAAGTGGTAGTGGTAAGGTCAAGGGTTCAAATTCGATCATGCGCCAATGAGTTCAATTGTTCAAAAATCGTGAGAAAACCGGCATGTCGTAGAACCTAAAAAAGTTCTAAAACATTGAGTTAAGTCAAAAAAACTACGATACTAAAAAGTGAAAATGGGATGTTAACTACCTTTCGCTATTAAAACATTTTCGTATATGTACTTTTTCAAAATATGTAGGGGTGTATGTCTAGCCGAGGACTTCATCATGAAGATAAAAATGAGATTATTTATTAAAGCGCTGAACTCTAAAAAAGACACACTTAGGTCGATAACAGCGCGATTCGTACCTGTCACCAAATGCTAATTCAACGCGTCTGCAGTAAAACATCTCCAAATAACTACACGATCACAGTGATTACAGTAGTAGAACTCTATGTGACGAGCTCGTCCGAAGAAGTGCCACCATGCCACACCATGCCTATTTCTACCGTCATGCAGCGTTGCTGTGTTTCGGTTTGAAATTACAAGCAAATGAGGCTTACTACTCGTATGCCTCGAGTTGATAGACACAGGGTAGAGTACCGCAGGTCATGTTCCTATTGTACGTGACTTGCGAGGCACTTTTCTTTAAAGGTCATGGTTACAATCCAATTCCAGGTGTGAAGTATGGATAATTCCTTTATTAATAAGTATTAAAAACCGTGACAGAAGAATTAGTGCTACATTATTAAAAAAATGTCAGAGGTATCCATTTTTTGTTGTTAATAGCGTACGTGTTTATATCAATAGTCAATTGTTAATTTGACAGATAAAATTACAATTAATTCACCAAATGTTAGAATAGATGCGATTTAAATAAATACAAGCATGCTTTATCACTTGCATTTCAAATTATTCATTCATTTCAAATTATTTCATTTCATTTCATTTCATTTCATTTCATTTGTGCACAATGCCAGTGCTCTTAAACGGTCAAGGAAAACATCGTGAGGAAACCAGTTAGTACTCTAACAGCGGCGATGGGCTTGCAACCTGTCACGTATGGAATACCAACTACTGCAAAATGTGGGTATGTGCCAAATGTAATGTTTGGACGTACCTCTGACTACCCCCCTTAGACATCCACAAAAAAAAAAGAATCTGGAGTTAGTACTAGGTACTAAGAGATCTGAGGGGATATCTACCGTGCCTGGGGATTAAAAGTCGTGAAGCTGTTTCAGTTTCAGTTTTTCATTTAATTTGCAAATTATCAGTCAAATATATTTCATGGGTGAGATTGGAATACGTTATGTGTTATACAGCTAAGAAAACAGATGTACTACTAACTGAGGTGTGGCCAGTCTAAACTATTTTCTAAATTTCCACAAAACAAACCAAAAGGTTCCCTATAAAGTAACGAACAAATACGCAACATTGCATCCACCTGTCGTCACCCGTTACCCCAAAACCAGCGGAAAGATTTTTAATATTTCAATTTTCACCTCTATTTTCCCGAAAACGTATACCTACTACTGGTGGTCCCATTTGGCATGGTACGCCCCATTTGTTAGACCCGACGGCTTTCTGAATAATAGATTTTGTAGTAACAATGTAGTTTCGGGGTGCGAAAGAAACAGTTTTTACGGGACAACAGTTTTGGTAAACAAAATATTACATCAGATTCACAAAAACTTTGGTAAATTTAAATAAACAAAGGATCGCGGAATTAACAACGTTTGTTTCTGTTTAATTATATGACTTTATATACAATGTACTGTGTGCGTGCTATTTTATTTCCAGCCATTATTATAAACGACTTTTTTTTTTTTATTATAAAATGTAATTAAACCACTTTGGTAAGTCATATCGTCACAAATAGATTAATTAAATCTAGGTACAGCATCAAATATATTTTACACACATGATATGCTATGAAATACAACAGTGCCTGTTTCACCATCTTTACTCAGATATTAATTATTCCTAATAAAAATCCATCTGTTTAAACTCGTAGAGATGGAAATATTTTATCTGACTGATAGTTTAACTCGGAGATAAACGACAACAAATTCTAGAAAAAATCGCAAAATTTGCATGGAGAGTGTTTGACCTATTTTACTTATTCAGCAAATCGTTTTTGATCGAACATTTATTTTAACGTTATCATTAAAATTTGGATTGGCTCGTGTTGACTATGAGTCCAAAACGACTAACCGATGTTATATCTATCGCGTATTTATGTCTATATGTGTGCATGTATGCATAAGCTCTTGTTGGAGGGGTGTTTCTATTCTAATTTTATGATTTTCAGAAGTGACATTTAATTATTGTTGACATTTAATATTGCGAATTATATAGTTATTGTATTTTCGGTAGTTTCGGTAGTTCGTTATATTAATTTCACTGGGGACATTATGTTAATTAAATTGTTTATTTTTATTTTGTTGCATGTTAGGTTAAGATTCAGACACGATTTGTAAGAGAATTGTAATTGAATAAACGAATTGAATTGAAATTAAATTTAATTGTATTTATATTGGAGTTGTCTTTTGTTTCAGATTCCCAAATGACGACAAAGAAGTTTTCGGAAGAGCCAGAGTTTGAAAGACCGATCGGGAACCACACGTTTTTCCTCGGACGAGAAGCGACATTGGGCTGTGCTGTCAGTAATCTTGGAAAGCATAAAGTAAGTAAATATAAGGTAAAGTAAATGGCCTTTGCATCTATTGTAGACGATGTTTTTAGTAGAAGAGCTCTTTGTGAAGGGCTCGTCCGGGGAAGTACTACAACCACGCCTTTTTCTGCCGCCAAGCAGCGTTGCTGTGTTTCGGTTTGAAGAGTGTGGTTGCCGGTGTAATTACAGGCACTTGCGGCTTAACATCTGTATGCCTCAAGTTGATGGACGCAGGGCATTGCATCGTAGGGCACGTTCCTATTGTGCGTGACTTACGAGGCTTTGTGATGGTGATGGACCACTTAACATCAGGTGGGCCATCTGCTTGTTCCATCAGCTGGTTGTATAAAAAAAAGCAACTTTTTTTTCTGTAACTCATGGTTTTTTGTTGTGCCTGGGACAGGGTTTTCGATGGAGTAGGCTTGTCCAGCACCTACCTCTCTTGTCGTGTCACTCGTTTCTTTCGAAACAGTGCGGTAAAAGGATTTTAAATGCGCCTCAAGAGGCTCCTTTCAAGCACTTGACACATGTTATTGAACTTTCTAGGTACTACGACATGCCGGTTTCCTCACGATGTTTTCCTTCACCGTTTGAGAGTACTGGCATTGTGCACATACATTTTTGAACAGAAAAACTCATTGGTGCACCAACCACACCAACCAATCACACCAAACATCACTCATTCGAACCCACGGACCTTAGGATCAGAAGGCGGGGCCGCTACCACTAGATCACCAGTGCTCTCACCTATTAAAACCTATTATTTATGCAGCCTGTTTACTTACAGTACAAAATCTCTCTAGATTTGTGGTCAGTTGCCGTCCAGTTGCTGCCTAAATAGGCCAACAAATTCTTCTAACCATCGGACCATGTACGCTTGAACTTTTTTTCAAAGTCTTTCTTTAAAGTTCCTAATTAAAGGATGACTTAATGCTGGATTAAGCACCTTAATATTCAGAAAAACCCATCATTTATATTTTCTAACCTTTTCTTGTATTGATAAAAAATAAAAAGCTTAAAAGCAATTTAAATCAAAAAAAGCTTTTCAGATTTTTTGTAAATAATATCAAAAAAAAAATTCCCGTTTTTTGCTCTAGATATATTATATATATATTATTCTAGATTATATCACATATAAAAATAAAAAAGAAGTTTTTCAAAACTATCATTATATTAAAGTTGAAAATGAAGCCTCAAAAACTGACCGATTGGCATCACCCACAACCTAATGACTCAAAAATAACCATTTTGAGGCTATAAGTAAAAGAACAACAATATCTATCCCATTGTTCTTTTCACTCCTAAACACGAACGACATAGTTCAACTAATTTCATAATAATGGAAAAACTTGAAAGTTTAATTTCTGTTGATGGGTATGCCTTAGAATGAATTACACACAGGACAAAGCTTTTATATTTGTAAATGTATTTACTACTTTGGCCAGTAAAACATATTGTTAAAACATTGTTTGGTTCAATTTATAAAATCAATATACTTTACACTTATTACATTGATTGTATACTAGCGACCCGCCCTGGCTTCGCACGAGTATTGTGGGTTATCCCTAAGAGATTATGCATGTATAAACCTTCCTCTTGAATCACTCTTTCTATAAAAAAACCGCATCAAAACCCGTTGCGTAGTTTTAAAGATTTAAGCATACATAGGGATATAGGGACAGAGAAAGCGACTTTGTTTTATACTATGTAGTGATACATAATTTTATTTGGGTACATACATAGTTGTTGGTGGACCCTGTTGCAACATGGAGGCAGGCCGAGGTTTAAAATTCTTGCATTCACATAGTAAACAATGCTTTAATCAGACAGTTGATAGTAAACACCATTTTATTAATACCTTTTTACCATACTATCACCAAGTCACTGAATAAACATTTATGTGCATCACAAATTGTCATTAGATAGGTATCTAACTCATAAGGGTACCCATAAGTTCCAATAACTGGCAATCTAATTTTATTATTTTTTGTTTTTTCAACAACTTTTTGTACTTTTTTCGTAAATGCATAATTGAAATTTGAATAATACCTAGATACAGATCCAAAATCAGTAATGTTAGCTTTAATGGCAATGTAAAATTTAACAAATAAGTTAAAAAAAACAACTATTCATCCACAACCAACATTAGTGGTTATCCCAACAGCAAAAAAGACAAAAACCAACAGCTTACAAAAAAGTGAATACTGTTGTCCCATACCTGTACCTTCCATGATATCCTATTATTCGATTTCAAATTATCGAGCATTAGGCTTTAATGCTCATAAATTCTAACACATCTCTGTAATGGATATTTTGATCACAATCTAATTTGAATCAAACTAATGTGTAAGTATTAGCCGAGTGCTATCATTATCAGTAAAATAAATAAATTTAAGCATTTATATGTGTGAGTGGATACCCAATATCATAGTTAAAAGGCCCATTTTCACGATAAAAGAGTCATAAATAAAAAAAAATATATATTTAATGAATACTTTTAACGAACTGAAATAGCTTCACGATCTCTTTAAATAATAAAATAAAAAAAGCCTCTCTTGTCCTGTAACAAATTTTTGACAGTAACAATTAAATGTAATTTATTAAGAACTAAGAACCCTTTGTCGGGTATAGGCCTCCTCCAACAGCTTCCAATCTTTCCTTTCCATCGCTTTCTTTACCCACTAACTCGACTATGTCTTAAGTCTTTACGATCTCTTAGTCTTTAATTATATTAATGAAAAACTAGATAGACATAGAACATCTATTTACGAACCTTTTTTTTTTTGACGCTGGGAAAAATGCGTTACGCATTCCCCCCCATTGGAGGATGGACCTTTTCGAACCTACAACAACCACAGTGCCACTGCGCCAGGCATGTCTTTTGCATACCTACAATTTTTGGTGAGTGGAGGCTTGGTTGTTGTTGTTGTTCATTGTGTGTGTCCCAATTAAATTAAAATGTTCAGCTTATTTATTCATTCATTAAAATTAACTTTATACTTCAGTCCTATTTCGTTCAGTTTCGTTTGTTCATAATATTATTTTTTAATAATTAAGTTTCAATAAAACTTTGCAATTGAAAAACAAAAAGCTTCACGTCTTTGATCCCTAGGCACGGTAGATATCCCCTCAAATAAGAGACGTAGAGGTCTTTGTGAAGGGCTCGTCCGGGGAAGTACTACCACCACGCTTTTTTATGCCTCCAAGCAGCGTTCCTGTGTTTCGGTTTGTGGAGAGTGGTTGCCGGTGTAATTACAGGCACATGAGGCTAAGGATCTCTATGCCTTAAGTTGATGGGCGCAGGGCAGTGCATCATAGGGCACGTTCCTATCGTGCGTGACTTACGAGGCAATGTTTTGTTATAGGTGGTGGTTACCACTTAACATCAGGTTGGCCATCTGCTTGTTCAATCAGCTAGTTGTATAAAAAAAATATCTGAACAAATACAAACTCAATATTCATTGAGGATGTCCAAAAGGGGAGTCAGAGGTACGTCCAATTACAGTAGTTGTTATTCCATACAATTAATAAATGAATGAAAAGCACTTTATTATACACCAGAAAAAAAAGCAAACGTAATTAAGCGAGAATGAGTGGCCCTATAGTTGAAAAACGTCAAAATAACGTCAGTAGGTTTTTTATTAACTATTTTAATAATAATGTTTCTCAAAAAACTTAAAAATTGAGTACGTTACATTTAAGTCGTGTTTAGTTAAGTATAGTTTTTTTAACTAAGGAAGTATTGAAGGCCGCGTGTTGGCACTTGACGTGTTAAACACAAGGGTCGGTTAATGATTGCACGATTCAACAATAACATTCAATGTCTTTATAACGACGGAAAAGTGGATTTTTATGGAGTTTTAGCACTTAAGAATGCAAAAGCTTAATAGCGCCAATTTGAAGTGCTAATAAATGCGATTCATTGCACAATTGTGCACGCATTCTCTTTTATTATATATTTTATCATAGCTGGATAGCGTATAGAACATTTGAAATAATATTCGAGTGTTATATAATATTATAAGTATGTATTTTCAAAAAAAATAAGTATATATGTATTAAATCAGCTTTCTGGTATATATGTATATATCAAGCTTTGGCTTAGTTTGGGGCTAGATAGTGCTGTGAGGAATGTTCACCAATATTTACAATATTTATTAATAATATTTCTCGTATATGATGTGGATGGTTTTAGAAGGAGAGGCAGGCCAAAGACAAGATGAACGGTGCAAATTATGACATGAGTCAGAAAGAAGTGAGAGGGGAGTGGAAGAAGAAAACCTGTTGTGCCGACCCCACTTAGCGTGGGATAATGGCAGGAAGATGATAAATGTTTCTCGTTTAAAGGTTTTGGATTCGAATCCCAACTGGAACACAATTTGTGTTATCAAATGTAAAATCAGATGTGTGTACATTGCAAAACCAATGACAGTCTCCACAGCTCAGGTGGTGGTAGTTCTGCCTTCTGCGCCGTAAGCCATGGGTTCGATCCCCACCGAGTACAAACATTTGTGTGATGTACATGATATTTGTTCTCTGTCTGGGTGTTAATGTAATTATAAGTATGTATTTACAAATAAAAGTTTGTATGTATGTATGTTTAAATATCAGCTATCTGGTTCCCATTATACAAGCTTTGGCTTAGTTTAGAGTGGTTTAGAGCAGATAGTGCTGTGTAAAAAGTCGACCAATATTTATTTATTGATGATCATAGATGACGGCAAAAATGTTGAAAAAAAAAATCTTTTTAAGGTGTAGTGTCGTAGTGAGTTCAATTACCTGGCTCTAGAAAATTTTGGACAGAATCCTATCATACTTCCTAATACATGCGAAAGTTACAATGTTTGGATATTTGTGGTTCAATCACGCACAAACCATTGAACCGAGTGGGGTGAAACTTAGAACAAGTACAGTTCGTAACCTAGATAAGCATACGGGTTACTTTTCATCCCGAAAATTTTTCATTAACTGGGTAGAAAAATTAGCAAACGCAATAAAGAGGAAACGTTTGCAATATTAATGAAAAAATTAAAATGAAAAATATTTATTACAGCAAAACAGTGAAAGTATAAAATATATAAAGTATATAAAATATTAGGGTCTAATTTCACCATGCTCTGTTAGTTACTAATCAAGGATTAACAAGCCGTTAAATCTAATCTTATATGTCAAACGCGTACATTTTGTCATTTTTAACGGCCGTTTAATCCTTTGTTTAGCTAACAGAGCATGGTGAAACCGGCCCTTAGGTTAGTGATTTACAATACTTAGGGCCGGTTTCACTATGCTCTGTTAGTTACTAATCAAGGATTAAAAGACCGTTAAATCTAACCTTAGCTGTCAAACGCGTACATTTTGACATATTTAACGGCCCTTTAATCCTTTGTTAATCTAACAGAGCATGGTGAAACCGGCCCTTAGGTTTAGTTTTGTGGTTTACAATGGTTGGGTTTACTTAGGCTTAGGTTAGTTTTAATGAAAGTATTATTAGATTAGGTGTATATATATTATAAATATATATTATATATTATATTAAAGATAATTATTTATTGTATTCTTATATTCAAATATATATTATATTAATGAATGAACGTTGTGTTTTACTGAGTTATAGTTAAGGTTAGTTACCTGTGATACCCATACTAGATAAAAATCTGTATCGTGAGTATCCATACAATTACAAAAATGGGGTGAACGGCCTCGATTTCTGTTGTTTAATTTTGCAGGAGGAGGAAGTATATTACTTATAGTAATTAAGTAGGAGCAGGGCAAAATAACTAAATATTTGAATAGACAGTTAATAAGTTAATTTGTACCTCAAAAGATGGTAATATTAGCAATCACTACTAAGATAAGAAAGGAACGAATCCAATAAATGAAAAACGCTTCAAATACTAATTTTAGCTATCACAACAAAAACGCGAGCGAAGCCGACGACGGCAGCTAGCAACCTATAAACATGTTATGTTATTAATAACGAGGTAAAATATCAAGAAAAAGACACGTTTCATAAAGGCTAGACAAGACGAACCACCAACTTTTACACTTAGCTTAAAATATTGCCCGAGCCTCACTTAGATGACCTAAGTTCTTAGCCGTATAATGTTATCATCAATTTATATAAGGGGTGGTAACGGAACATTTTAGCTCTTTTTTCTGTACAATGAGTGAAGTTGTACGGGTGTTTTTTACCTAGCGAGATTTATGAGGGGGTAAGTTTATAATGTATTTTTAAGATCAATGTTTTAGGTTGTATGATATGGTATTCTTCTTGTCATATCAGTATTTCTTTCGAAACAGTGTGATGAAAGGATTTTAAGTACGCGGCAAAGAGGCTCCTATCGAGCGCTTGGCACATGCTTTAGAACTTCAGGTTCTACTACATGCTAGTTTCCACACGATGTTTTCCTTCACCGGTTGAGAGTACCGCCCCTGTGCACGTGTTTTTAACACAAAAACTTATTAGTGCACGACCAGTTTTGGACCCACGACCTTAGGACTGGAAAGTGGAGCTGCTTCCACTAGTCAATAATCAGTTATATTTATTCAGAACAAAGTTACATAGCTCTGCTATTTAATGAACTAACAGGGAAGCATAAAAACAAAAACAAAAATAAACTTTCAAAAAAATTACTTTCAGGTAGGTTCATTGTGTGAGGGGATCTCCTGATAACACATCGCACCTCACAACTATTACCGTGCCAACTCAAAAAAGTCAATTTCAAGTCAAGAGAAAAAGGGTTTTGAAAGTTAAAAAAATCATGTTGTCTAAAATATACATTATCGTGCCTAACTTTCAATGTAAGTTTAATTTTTGAGTTGGCACGGTAATAGTTGTGAGGTGCGACATGTCTGAGCCATGGTTTCACAGTAGAACTAGTGAACCACTTCTCTCAGTAGTGAAGTGTAACTAAAAGTCGACTAGCGCGCCTTGTCACGTGACTGTCACTCACGTGCGCAATGACATTAGGTTGCTGGAAATGAAATAAAGCTATCGCCATCACTCGAATACTAACTACATTCGTCGAGCTGTTTTCCTACACTGGGTGATAAATATTGGTGGACATTCCACACAGCACTATCTCGCCCCAAACTAAGCCAAAGCTTGTGATATGGGAATCAGACAGCTGATATAATACTTATATACGTTTTTTTGTAAATACATACTTATATAACACCCAGACAGAGAACAAACATCTATGTTCATCACACAAATGTTTGTTCTCGGTGGGGATCGAGCCTACGGCCTACGGCGCAGAAGGCAGAGCAAATACCAACTGAGCTGTGAAGGCTGTAGTGTGGCTCTTGTAATGTGTGCAAATAATATTCATTTACTACTAGTTACTACTGATAAAAGAAATCAAAAAACACTCAAAATTTCCTTGGCAAACATTACGTCGGTATAATTACAGGCACATGAGGCTTAACGTCTGTATGCCTCAAGTTGATGAAAACAGGGCAGTTCATCGTGGGGCACAGTCCTATCGTGCGTATATACAAGGTGTTCCATAAGTTGTGTATATAAACTTCAGGGGGCTAAAGTACCCATCAATATGAACAACTTTTTCTAAGGAACCAACACTGTGAACGCGAAAAAAAAAACAGCTGTTTCATACATTTTAGCCTGGTAGGTATTGAACTTTTGTATGAAACAGCTGTTTTTTTTTTCGCGTTCACAGTGTTGGTTCCTTAGAAAAAGTTGTTCATATTGATGGGTACTTTAGCCCCCTGAAGTTTATATACACAACTTATGGAACACCTTGTATATACCCACATATAGGTGATGGTTACCACTTAACATCGGGTGGTCTTGTTCCATCAGCTAGTTGTATAAAATAATAATAATAATAACTAATAAGTTAGTTATATATACAAGATATCTATCTACCAAATTTAATCTTGATCGATTCCACTTATTTCACTCTGACAAAGCATTTTGAGTTGGTTCTTTGTACTAATTTATCTTGAGAGACATCTACCGTGCCTGGGGATCAAAGTCTTATCTTTATTTTTTCTAAATTTATATTTATTTTAGTTTAGCCGTAAAAAAGTAACAAACAGACACGCTTCGCATTTATAAATAGGTATGAGAAATATACTTTTATTTCCAAAATAAAACGATGGTTTTTCTTTATCTTATAATCGTCCTTTCACAGTAGAGTTACAGTAGGTGTTATTTTTACCTTTTCACAGATATAGTCACAATAAAGCCACACAACATGGTCATTGTCTTGTTTAGATCTCGGTATACATACAAGTCGGTCAACCTGCGGTGATATGGCACATACGTAAAGAGCATACCTTGTAGAGAGCACTGTTGGTCTAGTAGTAGCAGGCCCGCTCCAATTCTAAAGGTGGGTTCAAAACCAGTGCTAAACTATTGAGTTTTTTATTTTAAAATATAAACAGTGCCAGTACTCACATACGGCGAAGGAAAACATTAAAAAAATGGAAACCGGCAAGTCGTAAAACCTAGGAAGTTCTGAAACATGTGTCAAGTGCTCGAAAGGAGGCGCATTTATCATTTCTTTAGTTTAAAGTAAAAACTTACCCTCATTCAATAAAATGGTATTTAAATTTAAATAATGCTAAAAATTAGCGCTGTCTCTGTTTGTCATTACGCATTGGTAAGAGATGGCAATAGTTTAAGCATAGTTTATCATTTGACAGATTTTTTGTAGTACCTACCTAAGGCCGTTAAAGTTTTGAAAAAACTGGTGACATGACAAGAAGAAGGCCCAGTAGTGGGCAAAATTGAGTTGTACATGATAATGATGATCACAATAAATTTATTCACCGGTGAAGCACGATACACGTCCTAATTAAGTGGAGTTTTAGCAATTTCCATCAGCGGCGTTGCAACTTGCTGAAACCATAAGCGTGTTCGGAAACGGGTTCAAAGACCTTTAATAACCTGGGGACGCACGTGTTTGTTCTCAGTACATTACAGGTACCTACCGAGTGGGTAGTGTTTCTGTAGCTACTATGCTTTCTGAAGAAATTGTTTGCTTTTAGTATTGTCTGGAAATAGTAGACAATAATCCCAAAGTTTTTTTCTGGAAGTACAGTGATTAAAATGACATATTGTACAAATATTAAGTCAAAGTCAAAACGTCTTAAAGCTAGGTTACTCTAGGTGCCAGTTCCAAGCGACCAAAGCCTAGAAAATTAACAATTACATTTCGTTCAAATATTAACAATAACTACATCTGCATTGTGTTGTCAAATAAGGATTCTTTTATCTAGCTATAAGTTAAATGATGACAAATTTAAACGATAACATTCATTCCATTATAAAAATTCTAAAAATAGCTCAAAAAATATTCAATAACCTCAAAAGTAGGGCAAGGAAAAGCGATTACAATTCCCCAAGCACTCAGGTATTTTGTATTCAAAATTTAAATCAACGGACAATAGCCAGTGAAAAATAATCCAGAAAGAAACAAAAGATTTCTCGCTCAAAGACTTTAATCACAGACGAATTAGATTTTATTGTAAACAATGAAACGAAAATCAGCACAAAGCTGAAGACAGGATTGTACAAAATCCGGGAAAGAAAATCGGAGTGCAAAAGAAAAACAAAGAACAACGCGCCGCAACGGAATACTGTATTTCAATCTAAGGTGCCTTACACAGAGTATAGAAGAACTTTTCTCGTGCTGTTTCTGGAGATTTCGAAGAAGAAAATTCGACGAAGGCTTATTTACTATAAGCTTAGTACTTATTACCACCGAGCATGACCTCCCTCCACTGGTCATTTTCTTTCGTGCTAAGATTAACATACTCGTAAAAAGTAACATAAAAAAATACATCACTACATAGTATAAAACAAAGTCGCTTTCTCTGTCCCTATTTCCCTATGTATGCTTAAATCTTTAAAACTACGAAACGGATTTTGATGCGGTTTTTTTATAGATAGAGTGATTCAAGAGGAAGGTTTATATGTATAAAACATGCATAATATAGTAGAGAAACACTGATAATTTAAGAGGCTTCTAATGTGATGCCGTAAATAACATATTTTTTGCGCTTACATTACAAACGCTGGCTAAACCCTACGAGATAGATGAAAATAATGTAATACAGTATTGTACACCTTAACAAGGTCTACAAAAAAGTCCGCGATGGTATATGTCTATCTCTTAGGTATACCCCACAATAACCGTGCGAAGCCGGGGTGGGTCGCTTTAAGTAATAAAAAAAAATATTAGCAAAATTTCGGTCAACGAATAGGCTGTACGAACAAGAATAAGAAGTATTATATTGTCAATTCTGTCCGGTTATTATAATGTGTGCCACAGCAGCAATAAGAAAAAAGCTCCGTTTTTTCAAAATGAAATCTGCGAGTGAAATACGTTGTCACCACAATTGTAGTGCAAAAGTACTACAGTACGGCCGCTATCACTTGTCAGTATCACTATCACCCCAGTAACAAATGACCGCGGTATCCGCAGTGAGTTTTCAATTTGGCATTCTGGGGCATTATTTTCTATGACATAGGAGATTCCTTGCCATAACCGTGTGACGTCACAGCGTGTTCTAAACGCAAACGCGATTCATAAACCAAAAAATGAACTAAGAATGACAACTGGGAATGACAACTAAGTCATAGGGAATACGGTTTTGTCCATGGAGGTAGGTTTTGTCCGATTTCGTGCCGCTGTCTAGTCGTATCTGTGTAACGCGATTGCATTGGCAATAGAGAATAATGCCCCAGTAAGACATTCACCCATCACTAGCGCCACCCGCGTAACTGTTTCAGCGAGTGGCAATGCCAACGCGAGTGAGGCGAATCTCGTGATCGAAGTGAGCGCGAATCCACTAGGTGAAACTCGCAATGATTTTCACATTTTGACAGCCTTCACAGCTCAGTTGGTCAGCTCTGCCTTCTGCGCTGTAGGCCGTGGGTTTGATCCCCACCGAGAACAAACATTTGATTTATTAGATTTGAGTATATATTTGAGTATTATATCAGCTATATCTGGTTCCCATATTTTATTTTATTATATTTCATTCGGAAAACAAACAGTGCTACATTCTATAATTAAAATTACTTAAAATTCTAATCACCAATTAGATGTTTTCGCATATACAAAACTAAAGAAAACTTGTTTGAGGTTAAAGAGAAAAAGTTAGTGAATAAATTAGGGAATAAAAAATTGGAAAGTGAAAGAAATTAGTATTAAAAGCTTTGGTTTAGTTTGGGGCTAGATAGTGCTGTGTGGAAAGTCCACCAATATTTATTTATATTTTTTATTTTGATGTTTAGAGAACCAAGACCCTGTCAGCATCTCGAAAAGCTAAATTATTCATCTGTATCTATGTGAGCGCTCTAGCTCTACTTTCACGCCCCATGTATCTTTCATTTCGAGTTTCCTGCATGCAGTATTAAAATTCGCAACACGGCTCCTAAAGCAAAAGCACCTGATTCTGTGCATTGTTGTAGGCATCGAGCCAACCCGCGCGATCCAGTAATGGATGATAATTGTAGCATTTTTGTGGTTCTAATTGCAACCGAGACAGATGGCAGAATGCTTTTCTTTTTGGGACTGTTTGAAAGTTCAGAATGTGAGCGTTTGTGGAGTTGCTTTTGTTTTTTCTGCGCATAATATGACCGGGGTTGGTGCAAATGACAATAAAAGCCACAGCACACTGGCAACACTCTGGAGATATGAAATTACAATCTGGAAATTTGCAATGAAAGAGTTTTCAAAATCAAATCAAAACAGTTTTCATTCTGTATATCACAAGGATCAATTTGAAACGTCTTATAAACTATGTGAACCTGACGCCAGTTCCTCGCGGCTAAAGTCAAAAACTTTTTTGTATGATCCTTCTTATATTTTTATTACCTTATTGATTTATGATATATTAATTTGTTTCTCGTGGCTTTCAAAGAAAACAGGCAGCATTTTCTTCCAAATTCTTTGCGTCTAAAAAAGTCTTTGCGTACATTTTTTTGTTTGTAACTTTATCAATAATGTCCCTATTTACGGGACGCTAATAGTGCTAGCTATTATCAAACCGTGACAAAGTTTTTACACTACTCATACGGACTGAGATAATAGTTTCTAGTATGATTGTACTCGTAGGAATATTTTGTAATTTTATATTAACTCAGGTTTTCTAGTTTTTTTAGGTTTAGGGGAAAATATACAAAACAATCATAAGACCTGTCGTTTTGTACGGATCGGAGTGTTGGGCCACTAAAGGGACGATTGAAAGAAGAGTGCATGCAGCGGAGATGCGAATGTTGAGATGGATGTGGCGTGCCAAGAATGGTTAAGATAAGGAATTACTTTATTAGAGCAGACCCAACGTGAAGTGGGATAAGGGCAGGAAGATGATGATGATGATTTTTAAATTTTAGGTAAAACATTTTGACCGCAAACTCATTTGATATTAAGTGATGTTCCCGTCGACGATGTGGCACGTTTACCTAAAAAATACCAATTTTTTTGATTTTGTTTTATTTCCACAGGTAGGATGGCTAAGAGCAGAAGACCAGACGATCCTCACCATGCACGACAGGTCGGTCCTAGGAGCGCGGTACTCCGTGAACTTGGACGCTCCAATGACCTGGCAGCTGAGGATCCGACCTCTGCGCGCAGAAGACCGCGGCTGCTACATGTGTCAGATCAACACGCAGCCCAACATGAAGTGGCAGATAGGCTGTATCGATGTTTATGGTAAGTGTATAATAAGAAGCAAAGTTTTTCAGGGTACTCAACGCAATGGCAACACTCTTGGTGTTGTTGGTGTTTATAGGCGATGATGACCGCTTACTATCAGGTGGCCCGTAAGCATATTTTTCTGTTACATAAAAAAGTACCTATAAATAATGATAGCCTTCATGATTTTGGGCTCAATCCCCACCAAAGCTGTGTGTGATGAACATATATGTTTGTTTTCTGTCTGACTGTAATATGGTATTATAAGTATCTACTTACAAAAAAAAAAATTGTACTTAAGTATGATTAAAAGCTATCTGGTAGCATTACTTAGTTTGTGGCTAGATAGTGCTGTGTGGAATGTCCACCAGTGTTTGTTTTTTTATTAAAACAAAAAACAAATTATACCATGTCAGTCATCATCATCTTCATTATTAGCATCGGCTCTCAAGAAGCCTATACACATTTCCAGGAAGAACGATTTTTCGCCGTTTTCCTTATACCAGTTGCCCGAGATTTTTACAATTTCTTGTTCTTGTGGTGGTCGCTATTTGAGAACTTTTATTCCCCAGAGGTTGTCAGTTTTATGAGCTATGCTTATACGTTTGCAGCACGATAAAAAAAACATAACCAATAAATATTTGTTCTGAGATGGAATATGTTAAAAATAAAGCTTTTGAAAAAAAGAACTTATTATCTGATATGTAAAAGTTAAAAATAATATGAAAGTATAAATTCCACTCCCAAAAAATTATGTGCAAGCACATTTACATATGCATCGGTTTCCAAATCGGTTCTGTTCAGGTCAACTGACCTTCCGTTAGGCTATTTAAAGAAGTACTAACAGTCTAAAAACCCATCCAATGTTCCACAATAATCCAATAGAGAATTGCCGGTCACTTATCCATCACTTGAATTTAATCCGGCTAAGAATAGATTACCGTCTTGCAGATATAGGTCACTCGATTTAAGTGTTAGGTGCGGCTTCCGTCTGTTGGCTTTAACTAGTAACCATGTTACCGTTATGCAAGCTATTTCTGCCGTTAAGAAGCGTTGCTGTGTTTTAGTTTAAAGGGTGTGGGTGCCGATGACATCACAGGCACATGAGACTTAATATTTGTATGCCTCAAGTTGATAAAAACTCATAATCGCAGGGCAGCGTATTGTAGAGTATGTTCATATAGTACATTATTTGTGAGGCAATGCTTTGATATTGTTGATGGTTCCCACTTAACACCAGGTGGGTAATCTGCTTGTCCTATCATTAAGTAGTACAACATATAGGTCATCAACAAGCCATCTCACCAAAAAAGTGCAACCAAAACTTTGGCGCTATTTTTTTCATTATTAGAAATCTAAGTCTGAAGCTTTTTTCAAGATAAATTATGGGACAAGAAGATATCCCGATTAGCACATCTGCTTCATGGCAGATGGTTACCTTAGGCTCTTTTACATAATCTTATAGAACATAATCGGCCATACTACAAAAAATCTATAAAACGATAAACTATGCTTATACTATTCATCTCTTACCAATGAGTAATGGCAACAGAGGCAGCGCTAATTTTTAGCATTATTTAGATTTAAAAACCATTTTATAGTATGAGGGTAAATATCTACTAGTATCCGCTAGCTTTAAAAAGAAATACACTCAAAAAAATTACGAAGAGAACGCCATTTATTCTGTTCTGCCTTACAAAGGAATATACACACAATCATACCTTCTACAACACTCAATAAACCTAAATCCTAACTTTAGCCCTTGTGTAAAAATTATATGTACTTTTTCTTCATGGCATTCAGCTAAAAAACGTTCTTGGTCTAGATAGCAATAAATTCGAAACCACGGAAGCAAAACCACACTCCACTATTATAGAAATAAATAAAACTTATGAAAGTATAATTTATTCAGTTTGCCCAAACACAAAGCCTTTGCAAACTCACACAATACCATAACCCGGGCCGCAGACCAAGTAAATGCCCAAACTACGTAAATTACACAATTTTATACGACCCAAGAGTTTAGCAGTCCTGTGCCTAGATATTTGCATGGCTGGAGCAGGATTTCTTTTTCAATTTGGAAGTTGTTCGCTACTTTATTGGAACCGGGTGACACTTGGGGCGACAAGTCGGGTCGTGTGTCTCTAATGCAAGCCGATCTTAAGGCATTTTCCACAAGTTGCCGCCCGACACGATTTGCATCACGACTTAGTTCTACGTTTATGACAAGTGAAGACTTTAGTAATGAGACTGTGGCGTATTTATAAGCATGCCCCAACTTAAAAAAATCTGTGTTGAAGAATTCACGACATATTGACAGTTCACACAGCTTAGTTGGATGTAGGTTTAAGAGTAGTAGAGCTTTTTGTGAAGGGCTTGTCCGGGGAAGTACTACCACCACGCCTTTTTCTGCCGTCAAGCAGCGTTGCTGTGTTTCGCTTTGAAGAGTGTGGTATAAATAAATAATATTGGTGGACTTTCCACACAGCACTATCTAGCCCCAAACTTTATCCAAAGCTTGTAATTATAATATTGAACCAGATAGCTGATATAATACATATATAATTTTTTTTTGTAAATACATACCTACTTATAATATTATATCATCATACCCATATTATATTTGTACACACATAAAAAGCTTGCTTTAGTTTAGGGTTATATAGAGGTATGTGGAATGTCCACTTTCAATAAAATTATTATGAAATAATGTTATAATTTATATTCTATAACTTTTTATATTTTATCACTGCCAAAATTTACCAAACTCAGAACGTAACATAGCTTCAAATTTTGCGTTTCTGTAGAATGTATGGTAAGCACGAAGTTGCAGCCTTAACACATATTGCACTTTCAAAATGAAATTCTTAAGCAAAACGAGAATCCCGTCTTCGGGGTCTCAAAAGAGGGAATAAAAATTCAACATTAAACATTTTCAAGGAAACTCGGAAATAAATAAAGTTTGTACTGAACTCTATCCAGCGCCGAAGTGGGGACAGATGATAACTTTTATTTATATAGAAACAAAGCTTTGGATACCTAAGAAAAGACATCCGTTTTATTACGAAAAACATCAAAATAAAGACAGCCTCCTATAGGATCTTGAATTGATACTTGGTACTAAGAGATCTGAGGGGATATCTACCGTGCCTGAGGATAAAAGTCATTATAAATATAAATAATAAATAAATATTGGTCGACTTTCCGCACAGCACTATCTAGCCCCAAACTAAGCCAAAGCTTGTAATATGGGGACAAGATAGCTAAATAATACATGTACACTTTTTTTTTGTAAATACATACCGTGCCGTGGGTTTGATCCCCAAATATTTGTGTTATGAAAATATATGTTTGTTCGTTAACTGGGTACTGTTTATCCTACTAATATTATAAACGTAAAAGTTTGTAAGTATGGATAAATGGATGTTTGTTACTCTTTCACGTAAAAACTACTGAATGGATTTTAATGAAACTTTACAATAATATAGCTTATACATCAGACTAACACATAGGCTACAATTTATTAAGATATTGTGTGACTAATCCTGCGTACACGAAGTGACGGGCACCAGCTTGTGTACAATAATGCAAAGGTTAATTACTATTAGTGAAAGTATTTGTGAGAAGAACACAGTCACAAATCGTCTAGCCCTAGAACTTTACGGCCTACAGACGACGGACGACGCAATTTCGGAAACAATAGTTCGAGAGCGTGAAGTTGTGATTGCTTTGCTGTATATGGGTCGCAATATGGTTAGAACTTGAAGTATTGAAGGAGTGTTGACTCACGTAAATCGAAGTTTAGTTTAAGTTGACTCCATTCAACGAACTCTATAAACCGGGATAAACAATTTAAAGTTGGTAGGGAAACAATAAAATGCTGTATTTTTATCATGAAATAAACCCAATCGATATCTCCCCAATCTCTTATTATCAAGAACCAATTCAAGACTCTTAAGGTTGTCAAAGAGGGCAGTTAGAGGTAAAAAAAAAATATCATTTGGCACAAACCCAAAATACAAAAAAAGTACGAAATTATTTATTCGAGAATTTGTATTAGTTGGTTTTCCATACGTAAGAGTAGTAGAGCTCTTTGTGAAGGGCTCGTCCGGAGAGATTATCTATGAAAAACGGCAAAAAACCACGTTTGTTGTATGGGAGCCCCTTAAATATTTATTTTATTTTGTTTTTTAGTATTTGTTATTAAACGGCAACAGAAATACATCATCTGTAATAATATCAACTGTCTAACTATCACAGTTCATGAGATACAGCCTGGTGACAGACGAACAGTCAGACAGACGGACAGCGGAGTATTAGTAGCAGGGTTCCGTTTTATCCTTTTGCTATGGAAGCCTAAAAAATACAGGTTTGGTTGGTAAGCGTCTACCAAAAGTGCCACGTGAGCGAAGCAGTGGGTAGCAGTTAGTATCTGATATACATATATAATAGTGCTAGAAAGGAGCTTCCTTAAAATCCTTTCACCACACGGTTTGGAACGAACTAGTGACACGACAAGAAGAAGAAGTAAGTATCTAATAAATAGACTTTGCCCTAAAATTTTACCGATATAATTGGATCCGTCAAAGATCGTCATCGGCAGACAATATTTCCTTACGAAATTCCCCGAAAATTTCCTTTTGATCGAGAGGAAACAAAATGATTTACTTCGAAACGCGTGGAAATAATGACACCTTACGGCATTTTCCTGGTATGTTACCACAGAGTATGTAGGTACCTACGTTACGTACAGATGTTTCACTTCAAGAAACCTTTACCAACCGACTTTGATAGTTTAACAAGGTTTTTCTTTAATACTACTAGCTGATGTAACAAGCAGATGGCCTACCTGATGTTAAGTGGTAACCATCACCTATAACTTTACCTCGTTAGTCACGCACAATAGGAACGTGCCCTACGATGCACTGCCCTGCGTCCATCAACTTCATTGTCCATCATGTGGCTGTAATTACACCGGCAACCTCACTCTTCAAACCGAAACACAGCAACGCTGCTTGGCGGCAGAAAAAGGCTTGGTGGTAGTACTTTCCCGGACGAGCCCTTCACAAAGAGCCATACTACTCTTTAGAAATAATAATGAATAAAATAATGTTTAATATTTTTCAAAAATAACATTTACATATCAATAACAAACTTTTACTTTGAAACATGGATCGCATAAAACAACTTATAAAATAAATATAAATCTCAGCCTCTTCTTAGTGACAAAAATGATAACTGGGTTAGCCCTTGATATAAAAAATCACCAACTCTCTTTTTACCGAAAAATACAAGTGATGTAGACGTTTCTAAGAATTTGATTTTCTTGTACCAAAAATACCTTTTATTTTTCGATGTATTATTGACATCCCCAAAAACTCTATTGAAGTATGCTCCAATCTTCGACGACAGGTTTTTAATAATATACATTGAGGCAGAATTGATCGTGCGTTTCTTTAGAGACGATATTTCTGTTTCTTCTAATATGTGAATATACTGGCGTAGGTCTATAATTATTTATCGAAAGATTTACTTTTATCCACCGATTATCAACTAACAAATGAGGCGAAAGGATTCTAGTCATCTTACACTTGCTTTTTTAATGTATGGTATGGTATAATGAATTTTATGTAATTCATAAATTTATTTTCTTTATTTCTTCTTTGTGACATAAAAATAAATAATTTAATCGCTTGACCAATTCGTCAATTTTCGCCCAAAGAACTTTTTTTTAGAACCAACAGCTTTTTAATTTACAAACTAAACACTCATTTAGATTTAGAGAGCCAATTAGAAATGCTGCTAGTAATGTCAATTAGTGATCTATTAAGCTACTAACCAACTCTAGCGAAAGTGAAAATCCCAACTCACAAAAGTTATAAAATAATTGGTATAATGGCAATGCAGTAATCTCAATGACAACATAAAATGCAATACCTTCAACGTCCAATCACTGCAGCGAGCCATTTTGCCACAAATACTAAAAGTTTAGCAATTTGCTTTTATTCACGCCAGCACCGTTTTGCATCACTTGAGAGGAAACGTCGGTATTCCTTTTCCAATTTCGAACTTGTTCCATATTTGAACGGCTGCGAGTCGGGGCGACTTTGTAATCTTTTCGATTAGTTTCACCTTTTTCCCGTTTTTTGAGTTATGACGTTATTCCACGATGTGGTCGGTGCGCTCGAGGTTGGCTTTTGTCTGAACTGTCTGTCAATTTAGTTGAAGACCCTGAGTTTATTCGATATTTTTTTATCAAAGGTGGCTAAGTTTGTGAAGGGGTTTTGCTTTTGCGAGCTTGAAATTTGTGTCTTTATTTTAGAGTAGGTCACCGGGCTTAAAAAGGTTTTACCTATACATAAAACCATATTCTTCTGCAATCTGTATAGCTGAAAATACTCATCCGAAAATTACGTATCCATTTCAAAACGACGTTAACCCCATCAAAGTGTCAATAAATACTTAATTCAGGCGCCTACAGTTAAGTAAATCCGACATGATTGATTGACTGGCACTCAGGCCGTTGTAAAAATAAATAAAATAACCAGAGGCCTAGGGGAGTATAGGGGATCATTGATCAAATGTTGATAGATCCCCGTCAATTCTGATTGGCGGTCGGAGGTGGCAAAACGCGCGAAAAAGGGAAATTTGATGTAGGAAAAATGTGGCAAAGGCTAAAAATGTACATCATATTTCATCGATTTTAAAGCCTTTGCGCAATTTTGGTATTACTTTTCAAGATTCATTTAGCTTATAGTTTTTTATTCCGTGTCACGAACCTGTGTAACCATTAATTAGTGAGAACGTGTACTTTTTACTATTTGGATGATTTGTCAACAAAAACATTTTCATTTAATTTCAAACTGCGTGGTTAATGTATTAAATTAATGGACACACATCGTTATCTAACCTAAAACTAAACAAAGCTTGTATTTTAGGAACCAGATACTTGACAGCCTTCACAGCTCAGTTGGTATAAGCTCTGCCTTCTGTGCCGAAGGCCGTGGGTTCGATCCCCACCGAGAACAAACATTTGTGTGATGAACATAGATGTTTGTTTTCTGTCTGGGTGATAAATAATATTATAAGTATGTATTTACAAAAAAAAAAAAATTATAAGTAGTATATCAGCTATCTGGTTCCCATATCACAAGCTTGGGCTTAGTTTGGGGCGAGATAGTGCTGTGTGGAATGTCCACCAATATATTAAAAAAAAGATAGCTGATAGAATATTATTGTTAATGCATACGTTTCATCATAATTAAAATTTGATAGGTACAAGGTATACTGTGCGAGCGAAAAGTTTTATAACGGATATCACCCTATTAAAATATTAGTGATAGATAAATACTTTATTACAAAGATTTAATATAGTCCCAAAAGTTATTACCCGAGTGGGATTTGAACCCACGACCTTCCCCTTGATACGGGGCCGCGCTAACCAAATCTTTGTGATTTTCCTTAAGTGTAGGTAAACACTATAAAAACAAATTAAAATTAAATACTTTATTGTACACAAAGGAAAACACATACAGAGACATAAAAAAAAATTGGCACAATAGGCGGCCTTATCGCTAAGAGCGATCTCTTCCAGACATCTTTAGATGGAAAGGATAAAACGAAAATCAGAAAGACGGCGGTATACAAAACCTATTTTAACTATTCATAAAACGTAAAATTAAGTAAATACCTAAAATAATGATAAAAAGAATACATGTTAATATTCCTAACAATAAATAAATATACACTATAATACAATATACAAGGTGTTCCATAAGTTGTGTATATAAACTTCAGGGGGCTAAAGTTCCCATCAATATGAACAACTTTTTCTAAGGAACCAACACTGTGAACGCGAAAAAAAACAGCTGTTTCATACATTTTAGCCTGGTAGGTATTGAATTTTTGTATGAAACAGCTGTTTTTTTTCAAAAGTTGTTCATATTGATGGGTACTTTAGCCCCCTGAAGTTTATATACACAGCTTATGGAACACCTTGTATACAATTAGTGTTACAATCACTACTAATATGCAAGCGAGCCGCAGACGGAAGCTCTCTTGTCGTGTCACTAGTTTCTTTCGAAACAGTGTGGTGAAAGGATTTTAAGTGCGCCTCAAGAGACTCCTTTCGAGCACTTGACACATGTTATAGAACTTTTTAGGTTCTACGACATGCCGGTTTCCTCACGATATTTTCAGTCACCGTTTGAGAGTCCTGGCATTATGCACATACATTTTTGATCAGAAAAACTCATTGGTGCACGATCGGTTTCGAACCCACGACTTTAGGATCAGGAGGGGGAGCCGCTACAACTATCCCACGAGTGCTCTACGAACGGACGGAAGCTAATATAACTACTCTTTATATTAGCTGAACCAAAAGTATGAATTCACGAAATAATAAAGATATTTATAAGAGTCACGCTATCAATTCCGCGGTGATTCAGAACCTTTTAATTAATGTTATAAATCAGACTGTTTATGTAATGTTGGTAAATTTTAAATATGAAATGAATAAATATAATCTTAGGTAGGCTTCACACGGCATGCTTTAAATATTGTTTCACAAACCAAATTATGACAAATTTGACCGAAAAGATTGTTTCAATTAAATTAATTCATATTTATAACCGCAAATATATTATAATCTCAAATGTATACCTAGGTAGTTAAATTATAAAAAAATTATGACTACCGTGCCTAGAATCACAATCTTGAGCCACATTTTATTTATATAAATTATTAATAAAATGTTGGAAAATAATAAATTTACTGTGTTAAATATGAATAAAATGTTGAAATTTAATGTTTTAACATGGTTCTGATTATCCCTAGACATTCTTGAAGGATTTTGTGTAGGTATCTAGGTAATTACCAAGAGATCTGAGAGGGTGTCTACAATGCCTGAGGATTACAGTCTCAATACTTTTTTTTAATCTGACGTCACCATAAATGACCGACAGTGTAGAAAATGAATTACTCGCAAATTCTGCTCATCAGTATTCACCTCAAGTAATGCAAATTGGGAGACGTAAACGAAACGGTTAGAATTGTAGAAAGTTTCGGTATTTCGAACGATAAATCACAGCAATATTGTGAAAATTTACTTTTACTTTTTTCGGTACCCCGCGTCTCGTATAATATAAAGTTTTCGCGTTTAAATTGGCAGGCTCTTTGTGGCTACTCATGCTGTTTCATTTCGTTTTTCATTGTTTTCGCGGTTTTGTATGCGCTGAATACGCTTTCATAGAGTTTTGTTTTTAGGGTTCCGTACCCAAAGGGTAATACGGGACCCTATTACTAAGACTCCGCTGTCCGTCCGTCTGTCTATCGGTCACCAGGCTGTCTCATGAACCGTGATAGTTAGACAGTTGAAATTTTCACGGATGATGTATTTTTAATAAAATACAGAATAAAATAAATATTTAAGGGGTCTTAGTGCCGATTTTATAGATAGGTAATGGTACGGAACCCTTCGTGTGCGAGTCTGACTCGCACTTGGCCGGTTTTATTTGTAAAATGTCATCAATCGCAAAATAAGGGAATGTGGCAAATTTAATATTTGGATGTACCTCTGACTACTCCTTTAGATATTTATAAAAAAATCTTGAGATTCTTTGAGATCTTATTTGGAGATCTGAATGGGCAGATAATTTTTTGTCCAATGGATTAGGTATATTAACTTGTTTAATTTTTTTTACTCGAAACTCGAATCTAGCTAGATTAGAATTATTATTTAGATTAGAAACCAGCAAACATCAAGAATTTCAAAATGAAAAATAAAGAAAAAACAATTAAGAATTTCAAAGAGATTACTAGTTACTGTAATAAATAAATGCATTATGTACGTATTTACAAAAAAAAGTATATTATGTATTATATCAGCTATCTGGTTCCCATAACACAAGCTTTGGCTTAGTTTGGGGCTAGATAGTGTTGTGTGTAAAGTCCACTAATATAAAAAAAAAAAACTTTAAATTTGAAATTTTCACTTTAATTAAATAAATAAGTAAACCGGTTCCAAGTAAACTCTTGCCTCAATTTTAATAAAACATAAAAAAAACTCACAACCTTATCCATTAGTCATTAAGGGCCGGTTTCACCATGCTCTGCTGGATTAACAAAGGATTAAAGGGCCGTTAAATGTGTCAAAATGTATGCGTTTGACAGCTAAGGTTAGATTTAACGGCCTGTTAATCCTTGATTAGTAACTAACAGAGCATGGTGAAACTGGGCCTAAAACTGAAAAAAAAACGGTTATGAAAGTGCAGAAGTTTAACATCTTGAATGGCAAAGATTTCAATAAACAATAGTGTTGGTTCTATTGTTGCATTTCCTAAACTAAATTATTCTTCTTCATTCAATTTTGGCTCCTGTCTGTCATTTAGGCAAATAATCTTGCCAGTGTCAAGTGGAATTGACATTCTTAGTGAAGTTAAGCTAAAGATTTAGGTCAATGTAAAATTACTCAGTAGCCCGCTATTGTGGCTATAAGTACTACTACTACTACTATACCATGTGTTATGTGCGCTATTTAAAAAAAAAGTGGAATAATTTTAAACCTTTGAGTCAGTTGTCATAGTCGTAAAGTCGTGTCATGTTTTACAAAAATATGGTGGCGGTTTCTTCAAAATCTACGATTTTTTTTTGTTAGGATCAGTATAAAGAAGGCGAGAAGTAACAGTTCCGCTGACATTATGGCTTTAGAAGCCTTAAAATATTTTACTCTCTATCTCTTGTCGTGTCACTAGTTTCTTTCGAAACAGTGTGGTGAAAGGATTTTAAGTGCGCCTCAATAGGCTTGACACATGTTATAGAACAATTAAGAATATTTTACTGAACAAAGTATTATCTCGAACCAAAAAACTAAAATAATGAAATAGAGTACTGACTAAACCTAGCACCATTAATGTTCTCAGATAGTTTTACTGAGAAAAATACTGCCCCAGGGAAATGTATAATTCAGGCTAAGCTAAATTCCACTCTTTCTTTATAAAGCTAGAATGTCTTGATGTAGAAGTTTCTAGAATTCCCTAGAGCTGACGGCTAGACTTTCAGATTTCAGAATATCCGCTCTAACAACCGAGTTTTGAAAAGAACTAAAGTTAATGAAATCCTTTGGGGTAGGCAACGCAACGACAACGCCACGGTGACCGCTTACCGTCAGGCAGGTGGGCCATAAGCTCGTGTTTTTTTTTTACTAAATTCGTATAGCGCATGATATGCGGTACCCTAAGATTACAATCTAGCCAAGTAGGCTATTGAGTAATTTTGCTTTGACTTAATTTTATAGAAATACTATTACTAAGAATGTGTCCATTGGCACTTTTCTTACAGTTTGCCTGCCCATGTTTGACTGTCTCTTCTATAAAAAAAACTTAAGAAAAGATCAGTCGATGGATTGAGAAGGCTCAAAACAGTTATTCTAGTTAAAAAACACGCTACCGTTCCTATGTGTTTTACGGTTTATTTTATTGGTTTTAAGGTTTTCTCTGACCATCAGGTCGGTATTCTGGTATCGTCACTCATTCTCATAGAAATTCTTTTGTTCCTCAGTACCTCCAGACATCATCAGCGACGACACGTCAGGAGATGTCTCAGTTCAGGAGTTGGAGAATGCTACTCTCACATGCAAGGCGACAGGTCATCCACCTCCAAAGATCACGTGGAGAAGGGAAGACCATGAACCTATACTGCTGAAGAAACCTCTTTCCAGAGAATTCGATAAAGGTTAGTTTAATTTGTGATTGCTTATTGAAAATATTCTTATATCTTGTGAATCTTATCTATAAGTTTAGAACTAGAAACATAAAGATTCTAGTCCTAAACTTAATTAAAAAAAAACTCTTAACTTAATATTCACAAGAAATAAAAATATTTTTTAGGATGAAAAGTGTTTTGGATTAAAATAATTTTTTTACTGAAACTTTATAATGCTATTTTTAGTTTTTTTTTTGCGATTTATTTTAATAATTTTAATATTGGTTTAGTGGTTTGTCCTCAAAGATAATGTTTTTTTATGAATTCAATAGATCCACAGATAACAGCTATACAGTTTGGGTCAACAATTGAACTAAATTATTTGTCCCTGGCACAATTTCCATTATAAACGGAAGCCATAATAAGTACCAATCGTTATTTCAAGGGCCTCTTCTATTATTGATACGTCAATTTTAGACAATACAATAGAATTCATTTTCTTTTATCTATGAATATTTTCTGAAGCCTTTGATAGGTGGTCCCAACGTCGAAATAAAGTGACAAAAACGACGAGTTGAAATTCTATAGCAAGAATAGAATATTTATTGATTTATTTATTCTTTTGATAGTCATATCAATCATATAATACCATACATATTTTTTTGCCTGCCATTTTTTTGTGGAGGAAATAGGCGTTATGCAAAGGCTCTAGGTTTTAAAAACTCGAACGTGCTTCAACGCGGATGTGCCTTTGGCTACCCCTAAGTTGACTACCAATTTGAACAGTAGTCAAAAACATGCCCAAAAATAAAAGAATTCCAGCGTCAATTTTCCGAGCGTAAAATTGTGTATTTGGTGCATTACACGCTTCTCGAAAAGCTCCCTAGTTTTAAGATTATGCTTGAAGTACCTGTGTCTGGCTCAGGTGTTTAAGAAAATTGGCGGCCCCTGGAGGTTCCATTACCCGCCCCAGTTACTAGGTTAGTGCAGTTGACATACATTTAAAAAGCTAAAGCCCATTCTGATACTGAAATTGAATTTAAAAGCTGTATTTGAGAAATCTTTGCAGTAAAAATACTTTGGCTACCAAAGAAGAAAACTCGGAATCTTTTGTATGGGTCTATAGGCCTGAATCTTTTAAGCACACAAGTGAGTATGAACGTCTTTCTACCAACCCTTTTAACATCTAAGCATGTTGAGTACCACGTGAGCTGACGCCTTTTCATAACTCATAATTAAGTATGAACTTGCTTTTATTAATTATGTAATTTGACAGCCTTCACAGCTCAGTTGGTAGTAGCTCTGCCTTCTGTGCAGTAGGCCGTGGGTTCGATCCCCACTGAGAACAAACATTTTTGTGATGAACATAGATGTTTGTTCTCTGTCTGGGTGTTATATAATATTTTAAGTATATATTTACAAAAAAAAAAGCATATAAGTATCAGCTATCTGGTTCCCATATCACAAGCTTCGGCTTAGTTTGGGGCGAGTTAGTGCTGTGTGGAATGTACATCAATATTTATTATTTATTTAAAAGTGAATTTTAAAGTCGACGACTAAAAATTAAAAATACCCCACGACTACAAGCAGTGTTAGTACATTAATATGTAACCACCCCACTTAGCTCCCTGGGCTCTTTGTTACCCTTATCTTCACCCTTCTTTGGCCGTAATTTAAGGGAGGGAAATGAGCCATACTGCCTATAAAATGGTCTTACGTAGTCTTCGTACTCTTATTTAATGACATACAAGGAGTTGGGTACAGCTGGTGCTGTTTTGGCTTCAGTATTCCAAGGTTTCGACATAATGTGTGTGCAAATGTTGCGTAAAGAACGACTTAGGGGTTATAACACGCCACTGGGGTTCATCGTCATGGAAAACTTAGTACTTTTCGATAGTATGTCGAGTATTTATAGAAATGGTCTCACTGAGGCGCACTTAAAAATTCTTTAACCATACTGATTTGAAGGAACAAGTTACACGACAATAAGAAGACGTCTATGTAACGCTAATGACTCAACAGCTGAGAATCAAACTGCGTCGGCTCGATAGTTTGCGTGATCCACCGAGAACAAACATTTGTGTAATGAACATAGGTGGTTGTTCGCTGTCTGGTTGTAGTTTTTTTTTATACAAACAGTTGATGGAACAAGCAGATGGCTCACCCGATTAGTAATATTACGCTTATATCTTGCAGCAGTTTATTTCACAAAACGTCTCGTAAGTATAGTATAGTATAGGTACTTCAACACATGGTAAATCTTAGTGCTCGAAAGGAGCCTCTTGAGGCACACTTAAAATCCTTTCACCACACTGTTTCTAAAGAAACCAGTGACATGACAAGAGAAGAGTGAAAGTAAATCTTGTTGTGCCCACATGAACAACGCAAGCCTCATAGTTTGCCTACGCGCAAACATGCTTTACCTTGGAGTATTACATCCGCTATCCGGTTCCCATACTAAGCTTTGCTTAGTTTGGGGCTAAATAGGGCTGTGTTGAAAATACATCAATAACAACAATTGATTTATTTATCTGCAAGTTTTGGATCACGCGCGTCCCTATAGTGCAACGTACTTACTTAAACCTTTAACATTTGCATGTGAGGCACAGAGCACGTACATTAAAGACGTGCCATATGTGGCACAACAGATCGTTCTGACTGACTGACTCACTCGTACGTGAAACATAAAGGTGCTAGGTCCTTTGCTTCTACTTTTATAATGCGAACAGCCAAAGAGTGGAATTCCTTACCGACGTCCGTTTTTCCGAATGCCTATAATTTGGATGTTTTCAAGAGACGAGTAAGCGTGCCACACCGTAGACCGCATCGTCACTTACCATCAGGTAAGATTGCGTTCAAATGTTTTACCTATAAATTGTAAAACAAACCAGCATCGTTTAAATATGTAATTCAACTGGTTCATCATACTTCTCTGGACAAAATCTTTAGAAAAAACTATACTTTTACCATATTATTCTGGGGCTCTGAGATTGTGGGTACCACAATCTCAGAGCCCCAGAATAATATTAATAATATTAATAATATTAATAATATTAATGTGTTTATAAGTAGCTACGTTACGTGGTAACGTAACGTAGCTACTTATAAACACATTCCAATAGGTCTACCATGAGTATTCCCAGACTACACTCATTAGCGACTCTCATTGTATAAAACACTCATTGTAATAAAGAAAAATTCATGACAACTTGTCAAATTTTCACACTTTAGTTTAGTATACAAGATGTTCCAATACTTGTACTTAAAACTTCAGGGTGCCAAAGTACCCATCAATATGAATAATTTTTTCTAAGGAACCAACTCTGTGAACGCGAAAAAAACAGCTGTTTCATACATTTTAGCCAGGTATTTATTGAAATTTTGTATGAAATTCTGTTTTTTTTTTCGCGTTCACAGTGTTGGTTCCTTAGAAAAAGTAATTCATATTAATGGGTACTTTAGCACCCTGAGGTTTTAAATACATGTATTGGAACACCTTGTATATGTATAGTCGCTAGCGAGTGTTTTCTATCTTATAACATTTAAAAAAAATTGAATTCTTCTTATGTTTTTTTAGTCTATAGTCGCTAGCATAAATGACACTTGATAGTCTGTTTCATATCTCAAAATGTCATGACCACTGTCGTGCTTTCAGATTGTGCAACATTCAAGAACATTCACCGACAAACGTGCCTGGTAAATTCCGTGGTCTAGACTTGCCCTAAACAAATTACCCACTCAAGCCTCTTAGTCTGTGTAGCTAGGAAATATCACGTGGGAACCATAAATTGTTCGTCTTAAAGTAGTCTAAGCCGTTAAACCCAGCGAGAATTAAGTGAATGTTTTCGTTCTAAACAGTTTTGAAGTTGATGAATACTTTTGCTGTTCAGCTTGCGATATGAGATTCTCGGAATTTTCAAAAGTAAAAAAGGATAAATTAAATTTTTTGTATTCTAGCAGTGGCTATGTGTTTGCAACCTCACGTATGGAAGACCAACAGTAGTAGTAATGTGATTATGTGTCAAATGTAATACTTTGACGTGCCTCTGACTATCCCCTTAGACATCTAATTGAATAAATAAATATTGGTGGACATTCCACACAGCACTGTCTAGCTCCAAACTAAGCCAAAGCTTGTGATATGGGAACCAGATAGCTGATATACTACTTATATACTTTTTTTTTGTAAATACACACTTACAATATTATATAACACCCAGACAGAGAACAAACATCTATGTTCATCACACAAATGTATGTTCTCGGTGGGGATCGAACCCACTTTCAATCAATTAGACAACTTAGGTAAATGATACCTATATTATTCTCTATACTCGTGAAATTGTGTCTTCTTTCATTTTTATTAATAAATATTTTAGGACAACGTCATGTAGTCCCAAAGTAAGCAATAGGACCAAATAACTAATATAATACTTGAATACTTTTTAAATTATATGTATACACAAGAGTTCGCCTTTTTCTGCCGCCAAGCAGCGTTGCTGTGTTTCGGTTTGAAGAGTGTGGTTGCCGGTGTGATTACAGGCACATGAGGCTTAACTGTATGCCTCAAGTTGATGGCCGCAGGGCAGTGTATCGTAGGGCACGTTCCTATCGTGCGTGACTTACTAGGCAATGCTTTGTTATAGGTGATGTTTATACCATCAGGTGGGCCATCTGCTTGTTCCATCAGATAGTTGTATAAAAAAAAACACAAGGTTCAAGAAGACGGAAACATGTGCTTAGTAACTATGTTCAAAGCGACTGCCAGTTAGGACTTAGTTTCGAACATCGCGGTTGGAAAATTATTCGAATTTGATAACAAGCTTCCATCATTGTGTGTATAGTACGATATAGTAGTTTCTCAAGTTTAAGGGTTAGCTTAGACTATTTCTTCCATACTTATTTTTACTTTGTGTGTTGCTAGCTGTTACCCGTCGGTTATTATTTATTTGGTTCAGTGTTCACTGTCACGTGAACAACAAATTGGTGTAAAAATGAATTATGGTAAATTAAAATAAATATTGGTCGACTTTCCACACAGCACCATCTGGCCCCAAACTAAGCCAAAGCTTGTAATATGGGAACCAGATAGCTGATATGATACATATATACTTTTTTTGTAAATACATACTTTTAATATATAATAACACCTAGACAGAGAATAAACAATTCTACTGACAATAGATGTAAGTTTTACTAACAAAATGATCCATTGTAGATTGAAATAAATGAATTATATTATAAACATTTTATGTTCATCACACAAATGTTTGTTCTCTTGGGCGAACCCAAGACCTACAGCGCAAAAGGCAGGCATGGAGTATATGTATAGACCGTGCATCGATGGTAAAGGCGAAGACTTTTGTAACCTTACATAATGTAATGCTCTTATGTAATGTACAACGTAAGTAATAAAAATTTTTCTTCTTCACGTGTCACTAGATTCCTTCGAATCAGTGTGGTGAGAGGATTTTAAGTGAGATTTTCCTTTAGAGCACTAATACTGTAATATTACACATTGTATATAAGAAGTACATTACAGTACATATATGTCATAATAATGGGGTAATGTACTTGTTGTTCCCAAATTTCTGACATCATTACTTTACTTCCAACAAAAGTTAAATACATAAGTTCAGTGGTCACGTGGAACTGGTACCTAGATTGACCTAGTTTTAAAATGATTCAAAGCGATCCTTGTGATTCAACTGAATACCTTTAGGCAAAGACAAAGATGTGCCAACTAGATGACTGATAGAATACCGCTATACTTTTGTTGTGTACCTATTTAGGATATATTACACAGAACAAACATTTATGTTCGTCGCAAAAATGTTTGTTTTTGGTGGGAACAGAACCCACTACCTTCAGCGCAGAAGACAGAGCTACTGCTAAGCTAGCAACTAAGCTAAGGCCAGAATGATTTCATATACTGACACAAATTTAAAGAAAATAAATAAGAATTTAATAATAATTCTATTCGAAAAGGTCTTTTGATAATGACTTTTAAAAACTACCCTCAATCAAATTATTACAAAATGTACGTTGACGGAACCTATTATTGATTGTATCAATTGAAAATTAAGTCTATTATTCAGAACAATATTCCAATTCTATTAGAGATGCGTACCGACCAGTTTGTCTGGAGCCCTGCTAGCATAATTATTATGGGATTTTCCTTTGAACTGAAGAAGCCAGCACAAATTCTAAAATGTCAACTAAAATTGGTCCGTGTTACTGTAATTCTGCCTATTTGAAACAGATTTATTTTAATGGTTTTATTATTTTGTGTTCAGCTTTAAAACAGAATGAGACGATACTAATTTAAAAAATAAGTCATTGTACTAGTATCTGAGTTTAGGTAAAGAAATATTTTTTGCAATGATTGAATTTTTTTTTGGTAATCTCGCGTTCTTTTGATTCCCAGGCACGGTATATATTCCCTCAGAACTCTTAGTATCCAGTACCAAATAAAGCTTCATTGGGGATGTCTCAGAGTTACGTCTAAATTTTACATTTGGCACATATCCACATTTTGCAATAGTTAGATTTCCATACGTGACAGGTCAACAGCCCATAGCTGCTAGAATACTAAATGGTCCCCTCACGATGTTTTCTTTCACCGTTTGAGAGTACTGGCATTGAACTCATAAAACTTTCAAAAACATAAATGCACTGGTGCACGGTTGGGTTCGAATCCACGACCTTACGATCACCGGTGCTTGTTAGCATTCATTACTATTCTTGTATCTTCTAAAAAAAGTGTTTATAAATGATTATGTATTAAAATGTATTTTATTATACTGTTTTATCAATTCCAATTATCGTAACAGTAACAAATAAAATCAGAAGCTTTTGCTTTGTACAGGAGAGGAATCGCTTATTTTGAAACTCCAAGTCAAACTTTTGTTGATTTTATCTAACTTCGCGGTTTTTGTTGTAGTTTTGTGGGTAATTTCGTTAAAAATTTGCACGATTAACTCGCAGTACCGTAGTACTATTCAGTCAACAACAATCACTCAAGTGAGCGCGGATTCCGGAGTAAGTTTTTAATTTGGCATTCTGCAATACATTCAATTCTTTTATTAAGTTATTATTTACTATTTCATTTATTAATTAGTAAGCCTCATGCGCCTGTAATTTTACCAGCAGCCACACCTTTTAAACCAAAACACATCAACGCTGCTTAGCGGCGGAAATAGGCTTGTTATTAGCACTTCGAAAGAGCTCTACTACTCTCAATAGGTTCAGTAAAACCTTACAAATTCCAGAGCTCAATAATACCTATATCCAAATGTGCAAAATGTATGATACGTCCGCGAACAAATGAAGGGGATTTGCACAACTCTCCTGCGGCTGTTGATTTATTGCCTCCCCTGAAGGTTTCGCAGCGTAATGAGGACCGCTGGTGCATTTGATAACTTGCCATGTTCCTGTTGGAATAATTATGATAATGTTTTTAGTAGTAGTGGAGTTTAAAGGGAAACAGTTTTTTTTTATTTACACCTAGATGGTATCTTATTAACAAAAGGTGTAGAAAATATATTAAACTTATAAACTAACACACAATTAATAAAACCAAGACAGTTGCAAAATGGTCTCAGCATATGCAAGTTGTTTGGGAAAGTCCTAGCACTCTATTTCAAAAGCCAAGTTGTTTGCGTTGCTTTGTTCTGATTTGAAGGGTATGGGTAAGAGTGTAAAAAGTAAAAAATAATTTTACAAAAACTACAAAAATAACTTTTTTATTTTTAGGCTTTCACACAATGTAATATCTAGCACCAAATTGAGCATAATCAGGAAACTAGGTCATTCATTGCATGCATGACATTTGACTGAGAACCAGATGAACATAGTGCACGTTTTCGGTAGACGTGAACTAATAAAATTGATATGGGGAGAGGACCACCCAACATCAGGTGAAATAATAACTGATTGTTCTAACAAAATGATTATTACTTACTAAAAAGTATGTTTACCATTAGCACGGAGTACATAATCTAAGTTGCTTGCTCATAATTTCGAAGACGTCTCTTCTTAAAAATAAAGGTTCTTTTGCTGAAACTTTCTTACTTAATCCTCTCAAAATAAGCATTTACCTGAAAGTAATTATTGGTGCATAGAGACTGACTTCTTTATTCAAAATTAACCGGGAATGGGGAAGGAAACATGTACATACCAATAAAAAGGAAAATCCACTAATAGAAGAAAAGCAATGAACATCTATATTAGCAATTGCTAAACAAATACGCGAGTGAAGCCGCCGGCAGCAGCTAATAGACAATAAAGTTGAAGCGTGCTTTGCAGTGAAGTACCACATAAAACTTTTTGACAAAACCTCGTACCAGCGTGCTACTAACTCATAAACTAGCTGCCTTCACAATTCTGTGACGCATAGCGAGGGCACTTGAAATAATTACCTTTGTCCTGGGACATTAGGATAGTCTCGTAGTTATAATTGGGACAGCGACATTGAGGGATGGCCCGACGAATCGTCGTTGAGATTTGTGGATCAAGTGGCTTAGAATTTCTGTTTTCGGGTTACCAACATCTGTTTTCTTAGGGCTTTGCACAGGATTATACGCAGTGCAATCGCGTCTGGGTTCAATAAAACATTGAAACCAAATGATTCGATCTCTGATTAATCAATTAAGATAATTGACTTGACTTGTAGTTGTAAGTGAAATTGTTTAAGTGAAATAACCGACTGGTTGTTGGTGTCACAAAAGAGATTATACAGACATAAACAATACAATACATATATATATTATATACCTATTGACATTTAGAGTAGACGTTGACAATGAGAGTGACAGTTGTTAAAGTAATCATCATATTAATGCAAGGATTCGTTTTTGACATTTTGGGAAGCAACATAGCTTTTTCATTTTAAATGTTTTTCTATACTGTTATTTTGAGTTATGTTGTGTAATTTCGGTGGCATTTTAACCAACATTACCTGACTAGCACAAAGTGTGAGCATTTGGAATGAAAGTGTATTGAGTGATATCCTGATTTGACCGAAAATGTTTCGAATGTTTTGATGAAAACCGCCACCATTTTCTTCGAAATAAATGACGGCCGATTTGACTATGGACTTACTTGACTAAAATGTATTCATTACAAATCACTTGCTACTGGCAAGATTGTCTGTCGAATGACGGATAGGTGCCATAAATGGAGAGAAGAAAGAAAGAAGACACATTAATGCATACACAACCATAACATACCATTGATTTTCTTTACTATCAAAGCACATCACACAGATAAACAGTGCATTTGTTAATCCGTAGGCATTCAACCAAATTCAAATGTGCTCTGGTGAGTTGCAATTGCTGTTTTTTTTATTAACCTATACTGTCCTACAGCTGGGCAAAGGTCTCCCAAGTTTTTCTCCACTCTCCTCTATCCTTAATTACTGTTTTAATGTTTTTTTTTCTGTACAGTGGAGAGTTACGTGGGCAGTTCCTTGCCGCTATGGCGTGTTGACCGCCGTCAGATGGGCGCGTTTCTCTGCATCGCGTCCAACGACGTGCCACCTGCCGTCAGCAAGCGGATTATACTGCTGGTCAACTGTGAGTATACTATAAGGTTATTGACAGGCTTAGACTTAATTATTGATCGAACAAAATAAACAGTCAGGGCTCGTGTAGGATCGGAGCGATCGACCCTTTTATCCATGACGTAAGTACGATAAGCGTCATCAATTTATTACCCCTACGTGTTTAAAAACTACTCCGAGGAGTATTTAGAGAAAGTTTTTATTTTTCAATCTTAACGGACGTCATGGAATTCATTAATTCATTCAAAGGCGTGGTGGTAGTACCTCCCCAGACGAGTCCTTCACAAAGAGCTCTACTACTCTTAAAATTTACATACTGGCTACTTTTTATTCAGAAACAAAACGAACCAAATAAAGGAAATACGCCTTATATAGAAAGCTATCACTACTAAAACGCGAGAAAAGCCGCAGGCAGCAGCTAGTTTTTTATAAATAAAAATGGTTTACACTTTAACAAGCATAGCAACATAGAAGCGAAACTGAATATAAGCCATAAAATATATTTTGGCACAATTCACCAACAACACGAAATGCAATAAGTAAGATGATGTTTTTCGGTCACGTAGCTCCGGTGCGCTCCTACATAAAGATGGATTTCTCCTGGATCCGATCCAGAATACTACGGCCAGATGGATTATATTATTCAAAGCGGGTGTTTGTCGCAATTTGACACAAACAGAAGGGTTCCATCAAGTTTTCTTTGATGTGTTGCATTTTATTAGTTTTTATCGATGGGACGAATTGAGCCAATTTGAGAAAAACGCCAAACAGATCAGGAGCATTTTACTTTGTGTCATGTAGCCTCGATCTAAATAAAATCATGGTAACCAAATAGCTGTATTAAAAAAAGCACTCAGTTATGTGTTTCTTGTAGTAAAATTAAGAACATGAATGAGATGAATCGAAACACGCTTTATGGGAGAGAAAGCTGTATTATGATATATCCACTATATTATACTACTGCTGATGAACTAAGCAGACTGCCCACCTGGTAACGATCACCTATAATAAAAGAGAGAGAAGAGTGTGGTTGCGTTGAAATTACAGGCACATGAAGCATAACATCAGTATGCCTCAAGTTGATGTACGCAGCACATCGTAGGGTTCGTTTTTATCGTGTGCGACTTGCGTGGCAATGCTGTGTGATATTAAATGGTAACCACCATTTTATATCAGGTGGGTCATCGCTTAAAGCTTTGTAACAAAGCTTCTAAACATAATCCACTTGTTACGCAAGTCGAAAATCTCTAACATAGCAGTTAAGCTTTCAAAGCCAAAGCACCTAGAATTTCCAAAAACTTTCTACTTCAGGAATTCTGACATAACACGAATATTGTATTTACAGACACGCCCACACCGTGTACTATCACGGCGTTTTCTAGAAAATCCGTTTTTCCCGAAAATCGCGATCCCCCTGAAATTTAAAATTATAGTGAAACGCAAAGGCGATTCAGTCACGGACGGAAATACGGAATAAATTTAACGGATTTAAAGTGATAGATAGGTCCTTTGTTTGTTTTGGAAATAGATGATTCGATTCTTGTAGGTTTGTTCTGAATTGTAATAACTATTCTTTGACAACAGGCGACTAAAAGTAGTTGGGATTTTTATCAACGGGTCGCCTGGGAAAATACTACCACTATGTCTTTTTCTTCCCCAAGCAGCGTTGATGTGTTTTGCCTTTTTTATAATACTTGCAAATGAGGCGCATGAGGGGCAACACCTGTATGCCTCAAGTTAATGCATCAGGACTTTACAGGGCACGCTTCTTACGTGCGTGACCTGCGAGGCAATACTTTGTTAAAGGCATTGGTCCACATCAAGCCTTCTTCTTGTTTCACCAACGATAAGCAAAATCAACATTATTTTCAAAACAGTTATAAACAGTAGTAGGTTATGTACCGACAAAATAGTAAGCAAGGGTTTTATTTTTAGAAGGAGTGGCTAAGAGAAGCTTTGAAATCACACCACTATGATTCACACCCCTTCACGCTTCCCGCGCATTAATTAATTGTTTTTTTATAAAACAATTTTTACTGACCCATGCCCACACGTATTTTCCACCCAATCTCTCATTTTAACATCTTTATAAACATGTTTTTAAAAATTTAACATGCGATTATTTTTCCAACAGTCGCGCCTACTGTGAAAGTACCTAACCAGTTGCTAGGCGCTCCGCTAGGCACTGACGTGAAGCTAAAATGCTACGTAGAGGCCTACCCTAACACAATCAACTACTGGATCAAGAACCGAGGAGAAATGCTGCTAGATGGGTAAGATATTTTAATTACATTTTACCCTGTTTAATTTACCCTTTAATTAATAAATTATTATAATTTATAATATAATAATTAATTAATAATTTTTTTTTTTATTTAATTTATTGGGTAAGTTTACTAGCACGTCAATATAAAGCAGGATCAATCATCATTCTTCTTCTTATGGGGTCACTACTTTCGTTCAAACCAGTGGGGTAAAAGTATTTTAAGTGCGCCTCAAAAAGACTCCCTTCGAGCACTAGATCAGCCTGAATAAATCTTATGATGACATAGGCAAGACCATAGCCATTTTTAATTAGAATTATTTTTAGCTTTCTTTATTAACAAAATATTTCCAAACTTAAAATACATTTTTAAGAGAAAAATCCACAAGAAAGCGGGGTCATTCCAACAACTACCCGTGCTTGTAGGATAATTAATTAGTCATTGACTCGATAAGAAGAAGAAGGGAAGAAGCATCGCATCGTGTAAAGAGTGGTAAATAGTGCCACTCTTTACACTGTGCGATTTTTGAAAGAGAACAACTTGAGGCATCTTGTTCAACCTACGTCTGTATCAAACAAATTGAAGATCGGTAATAAGATACGACGTTCTAAATTCCAGAGCTCTAAACAAACAGCATGTTTGTGCGTCCTTCCCTTTGTTTTCGTACAAGGGTCGCTTATTTTACAGTCTTTGTTTCATACGTGTTTCAATACGTGTTATTTTGTTTGGATATTGATGGGCTTTTGTATAGAATGTGGAGTTCGGGATAGGATACTAAATTCTGGTATTATTTTGTACAGGTATTTGTAAAGGTTTTTGTTATTAATTTAGGATGAAAGGGCCCGCGCGCACTGGACGACTGCGACCGCGACCATGGTCATTGCGACCCGTATTTTACATTTACACTATACTAACTAAAAAGCAAAAGATAACAATAAAAATAGCAGTATGATGAGTCATTGCTTATTGATTACATAAATATAACCTTTACCATCATCTCTCGTATTAGGTACCTAAAGTGTCGCGTATATCGTCCTGTCAAAGAGCTTTATTACCTAGACTAAACCAACAGCAATATATAATTTCTTATAAATTCTGCATTTATTTTTATGATTTTTAGACGTGTATTCTAATTTTTATCTAAATGTCAACCTATTACTATTGACCCACGTGCCTTTAATAAAGATTTATTATTATTATCATTTATTTTAGTAAATTGGTTTTCCGACATGAGTGGTCAATCGTCTGAACCTCTGTGTTTTTTTTTAAATCAACTAGCAATGACTGTATTTACAGTTAATGCTACTATTATAGCTATCGCCTCTATTTATAAAGCCACCCTGCTGGAGCAGCGAAAACTTGCAATGTAATCTTTTTTTTGGAAAACTTGTTTCGATCAAAATTATGTTTTTGTTGAGTCTTTTTTATGTTATTTGCCGAAACTTGGTTATTTGCGATTTTTCTTAAGGCAAAGACAAGAGCTAATGTGACTCTCGCTCGCACGTTTCGACATGTTGAAAGATATAAAATCACTAAACTCATTTTCGAAAAATCGCAATCAACCAATTTGTGTGCAATCACATTGCACACAGCTTAGTAAAAATTTCATTTTGATTGACACATGTTTTCGTACTCAAAAGTTTGCTTTACTAGTTTTCGTACATAAGCAAACTTTTAAGTAGGAAAGCTTGTAATTATATCATAGATCTTGTATTGTTTTGTAATTAAAAGTTGTATATGAAGAAGCAGGAAACTGCGTAACGCTTGCCCACTGCTTCGTTCGGTGAGAACGCGTCCTTAAACTTAAAATCGGTGCTCATACTTTCAGTAGTATCTTCTCCGTCTAGTATTTTTTTCTTGTATACTAGAATCACACTGGATTCTAGTATACAAGAAAAAATTACAAGATTACCTTTGTGATAAAATATTTCCAATATGTTCAAAGTAAAGTCCTTTTCTCTAACAGTAACTCTACACACAGGCCCAAATACACGATCAGGGAGGAAAAAACATCGTACAAGGTGTCAATGTGGCTGACCATCCGTCAGTTCTCCAAGAGTGACATCGGGACGTACAACTGTGTCAGCACCAACTCTTTGGGAAAGAGCGAGGGAACTCTGCGATTGTATGGTATGACATTTATTTATCTATTATTCTAATAATTCTATCCTAGCCTACTTCTCCATCGACTACTGTGCAGTCGCGCATTCTCACCTTCCTTGGGCATGTATCGCGTCGTGGAGAGGTTTTCATTGAACGCCTAGTGGTACAGGGGAAGTTTGAGCGCATGGCAGGTCACCATTGTGATGGACAGACCAGGTCAACGCATCCATGGATATTCCCCTGAACGAGTGCGCCAGAAGAGCAGCGGTGCGAGAGGAGTGGCGTAAAATTGTCATCAGAGAGTGGCTCTCTTGTGGCCCCGACATGATGAACACGACCACTTTGCCAAGAGTGCTACGACCAAGAAAGAAGCCTGCTTGACTAGCCGTAACAGCCGGACCGATTTGAATTTAACTAAACTCGCTTCAATAGATAAGTTTTGCGACCTGGAATAGCATTTTTTATCAGAATATAAAATTAAAATGATGATCAGCGCATGCTAGTCAATGTTAAGAGCTGATTTTACCATGCTCTGATAGTTACTAATCAAGTATTAACAGGCCGTTAAACTAACCTTAGATGTCAAACGCGTACATTTTGACATATTTAACGGCCCTATAAGCCTTTGTTAATCTAACACAGCGTGGTGAAATCAAAGCTTACGGTTTCTAGACATGCTGGGTGCCACACAAGATGTGGAAATCTATAAGATAGATCCTACGGCAGAAATAATGATGTGTCATACAGAATTTCGTTCACAACAAGGATCTTTTTTAATGTTTTATCCGTTGTTGTGTGCATTAAAGTATTTTCCATCTATCTATAATCGATTTTTGAAATTCCTACACTGCTCGTGTAAATATATTTTTTGTGTCGGTATAAGTCAAAGGGACCACTTACCACTTTTGGCGATGAAAAAAAAAGCAGAGATGCACGACCAAGTCGCAAAACCAAACGACCTTCAAATAAAAAGCCAAAATACTTCTATGTTAATACGACACATAATTTCTGAGCCCAGACGAAAAGGGAGGTCAGCTCCCGTCCTGTGGGAGCTGACCTCACTTTTCGTCTGCCACAATTTAAAATATTATTACACTCGTCGCCCGACACGTTCAAAACTTTCATATTTCTAGTTGGATTTAAATAACAACAATTTTTGTTTCAGAAATAAAACTCAACTCGTACCCTGAGGATTTCAGCAATCAAATTAGCGTTGCTGGAGGTATGAACGTTTCCACAAAAATTCTAAAAATGTTATTTTTCGGAATATTAGCTGTAGTGTGTTTGTTATGTTTTTGTTAATATGGTGTGTGTACCTTTGATGTTGTATAATACTTTAAATCATAGTCAAAGTGAGGTGGAGCTCTTCTGAGACTATTAAACGAAGAAAATCTTGTACTAGGTAATCAGATAGATGTTTTTACCTTTTTTGTAAATGTATGGGTACGTACGAGTATGATATAGTATTCACACAGACAGAACAAACATCTATTTTTATTACACAAATGTTTGTTTTCGATGGGTATCGAATCCACGGCCTACAGCGCAGAAAGGTACTTCCAGCTGCTACCAACAGAGTGAGCTGTGAGATTGTCGATGTTAGATTAATTAAATTTTAATAGTAGAGCTCTTTGTGAAGGGCTCGTCCGGGGAAGTACTACGACCACGCCTTTTACTTCCGCCAAGCAGCGTTGCTGTGTTTCGGTTTGAAGAGTGTGGTTGCGGTTGTAATTACAGGCACATGAGGCTTAACAACTGTATGTCTCAAGTTGATGGACACAGGGCAGTGCATCGTAGGGCATGTTGCAATTGCATGAGGCAATGTTTTGCTATAGGTGATGGTTACCACTTAGCATCAGGTGGGCCATCTGCTTGTTCTATCAGCTAGTATAAAAAAATTCAACCTCATCATGGTGAACATAATAAACCTTTAGTATGACAGAAGTCAGGGGCTGGACACTGTTATCGTCAATCAACCAAATCCAAACAAACAAGTAATGAATGATAATGTCACGTCCGATGCCACAAACTGAGTGACTGTTCGGAGGCAACATGATCAATTGATAATTATTGGCTGAATGATAGATTTTGGAAGCCAGAGTGTACTAGTTCTGAGTTTTACTGTCTAACGTAAACCGTTTTTAGCGGGTTTTTGAATAGAGTCACAAGGCTTCTCCACACGACCATTAGGGGCGCTTATTCTTTCCAAATTCAGATATGCAAATATGTATTTAAAAAAAAAATGTTGGTAATCTCAAACGTTGAAGGAAAACATGGCGAGGATGTGTGGTTTTGTCAGATTTGCATCGTGAGAAAACCAGCGCTGTCAAGCTTGGTACGTAATTATGTCTTGGATTAGAACTATTCTAAGTTGTGAGGGTCATGGGCATGCCTACTCCATCATGCCATAAAACCCTGTCCAAGGCACTACAGCGTCTCGTAACAAGGTCCAGTAGGCAAGTGGCCCCAGACGTTGTATAAAAAACCTTTTTTATATTCTACCCTGGTCTGTGTACGCCGCATAGAAAAATTGGAACCATATAAGTGCAATTTCTTTAATTTGTAGGCAAATAAAGTTGTCTCCTTAATTTTTATCTAATCGAATTTTTCAATTTGCGAAGACGCCATGACAGTTGTGTGATTAAATAAATAAATAATAAATATAAAAAGCAAATAAACAGTTAAAACAGCGACTATATTGCTAAGCGATAATTATATATACCGTATACAGACCCGACACCGGCTCCATAATATGGATAATATATTATATTGATGATCATAACAGCTCCTTATATCCTCTTTAATAAATGTAAAATAATGTTTACTTTACCGTTTATTTTAGTCAATTTATACAATTTTTTTTCACAGGTCTAACAGAACCGGCAAAAGGAAACTCTTCAAGCACACCCCTTACGAAAAGAACGTTGTTGCTCCTGTTTATTTGTTATTCCATATGTTTACTAATATTAACGTAGTTCTTTTCATGTAAATATGACTGTTACTGTTGAGGAAGCTTTGTGTCTGATGGAATTAAGTTCAAAGCTTAAGCGCGCAATTCAGTTGTTGCGTTTACTAAACTAACCGCCGGTTTCTGAAAGGCTGATCATATCAAAATTAACTAATCGTAAGTCAAATCGCCTGTTAACTCGAAAACGGGTTGCAGGAACGCCGGTCAACTACTAAATTTTTAATCTCTGATTAGTTAACATTTCAATCAAAAGTTCCATGTCAAATCACTATTTGGGTTTCTGAAAGCGCGATTAGGCATAAATGCCCTGTCAACCTACTGTCAAATGGTATGTTAGCTAATCGTCGGAGAATGGCTGATTAGTTGTTGATCATCTGCTATAAATAAAGGATAAATGGACTTTATGAAACCACTCCATCAGTGCTGTTGAGCAAATCGTGCAGAAAATAAGTGTTTTTGCCACTGGACATTCCAAATTACTGTTTTGGGTGATATTAGAGTGCACAAGAGCACTGCATGCTGGCTGGATCATCAAAAAGATGAATATAATTATTGTAGCTTGTTGTGTACTACACAACATTGCCATTTAACATGGAGATACAATAGAGGATCTGCCAAATAATGATGTGGAACTGCCAGTAGTTAATGAGGAAGTGAACAGAAGCAATGAGAACACCTGAGTATGCTCTGCTTATCTACAGACTTATTTTAGGTAATAAGGTGAGATAATATTGCTATGATATTTTTAATTTTGTTTAAATATGTACTTCATAAAAATATTAAAATAAGCTATAATAAATCTGGGCTCAGATTTGTTCTTCCTTGAAATGTATAGAGGAAGCCTATGTGTAGCGGTGGACTTCTCAAACTGATGATGTTGATGGTGATGATGAAAAATTGATTACACAGTTGTTTTTTATTTATTTACCACTTATAATTTTATTATCTTATCAGCTATGTAAAGGATAAAGTTTTTATTAACAAATATAGTTGGTAGTTAACATTAAAATCAATGTTTAATAGGAAGACAAAAGTGTGGTTGCCGGTGTAATTACAGGCACATGAGGCTTAACATCTGTATGCCTCAAGTTGATGGCCGCAGGGCAGTGCATCATAGGGCATTTTGATTTTTAATTTTAACGTTTTTTTTGTTTCCACGATTGCTGTAGACTTGGTTTTGCACGATGGATTTAATGACTTCTGCGGGATTGGAGATGACGGTGCTTCAATTATAATTTCATTTGTTTCCGTTGTATCTGGATCTGTAAATTATATAATAAATTACAATAAAACTCATCTTAGTTATTATCATATTTAATTTCTACATCATCAGCATCTTATTATATGTCTTTATCCATGCTAAGTGGGGTCATATTTTATTTCTTATTTATTTATAGTGAACCAGCTGTTACCCTTGACTTCAACCTCATTTATATGAAACCTAGTACTATTTAGTATACCCTTTAGGGATTATCTGCCAAATTTCATAACAATCCGTTTAGCGGTTAAGTTGTGAAAAGGAAAGGAAACAAACAAAGTTACTTTCACGATCAATGTACTTTTTGATCTGAAATAAAGTAGGAAGGTAAGTAATAGTTGAAAAGCCACAAAGTTGTATTGAATGACATGTAGGTTACACACAATCTGAAATCCTACAAATATTCATATTGTCTATTTATTTATACATATTGGAGATGGCAGGAGGAGCTTGATAGTTTCCTGAATGAACAGACGGGGCCCACAATCATGATGTGTGGAAGGAATTAGGAGAGGTTTTTGCCCAGCAGTGGAACCCGGAGGGCTCATAATAATAATTACATTTTACTTACGTTAACATCAGCATCCTGATTCCTGGTATGTCTTTTTAAATTTAAATATGCTGTTTGAAGTTGTTTCTTTTGACGGGAGACCTCGGAGGAGGCATTGAATTTCGCTGTAATTTTCTCTGTCTTCTTTCTTTACCAGGTTTGCCCCGTTGGTAATTTTATTTTCGACAATTGATTTATATCTGAAAGAGCATAAATATGAAACCTCCCGTTGGTTTTATACCCAAATCAATGCGCAATGAAATTTACTTACATGTCCATTATGTTTAGAAGAGAACATTTGTCTCTCTCTGTATATTTTTTTCCTCTGGATGCCATAATTTGGTATCTAATTATTTGCAAGAGTTTTACGATTTCGTAAAGAAAATTTAAAATCATGCGCTTATTTATTTTCATGTCATATAATTATGTCAAAGTCGTCATTTTGAGCGAAATTGAGTGAACAATACAACAAAATGAATGAAAGGAATCATAGTTGCCATAATAATTTATTATTTCCTCGATTAGTTGACATTGAACCTATGATTAGCTAACATTGGTTCATTTTGGCTTAATTGCCCTTTCTGCAACCCAATTATATTTGACAGTCCTGCTAACTTAACAGCATGTTAGTTGATCGGAGGTTTGATCAGCCTTTCAGAAACCGGCGGTAACTTGGGTAAGTTGACAGCGCTAAAGCTATATCCGTTCTTGCTGTTTCAGTTTTTTAGAAAAGGGAAACATTTTCAGTGTCGTGAAATTAGGTTAGTGGAAATTTAACACCAAAATTCATACCTTTAGTAGTCAAAGTATAACAGGATGGATGTCTAAAGTCCAAAGATTTATTATTTATTTTATTCTGACTTTTTTTAAGGACTTTGAGTCGCTGAGCGACTATGTCAGCCCTGTTTATTGCAGCTTGCAATAAACTATCTACGACTACGACATAATAATATTATAAACTAGTAAATAGGGATTTTAACCTACATTTAAGTGTGTATTCAATATGGGTTCAATACGAGTAGGTTTACACAAAGGTTTTGTATATTCATACTAAACCCTAATTTATAAGATCCTTTGTTAGAGAGAATAAACGATTTTCTTATTTATCTTATCTTAATATGTGACAGGTTGCAAGCCCATTGCCGCTGCTGGAATATATTATGCAATTATAAAGAAGTTAGTTTTTTTTTGTATATTGTACATCAGACACAAAGAAACATGCTTTAAAATGAAGGCAACGTAATTCAATTACATCGTTTCAATTTTTGTAAATAATATAATAAGTGACGTTGTAAAAAGTAATATTACGAGACAACGATAATAATGTAAAAAACAGAAACCGCTTAACGACTTTTATCCCTTGGCACTGTAGATATCCCTTAGATATCTTAGTACCAAGTGCCAACTCAAGATTCCTTGAGGATATCTAAGGGGGGTAGTCAGAGGTACGTCCAAATATTTGGTACATACCTATTTTGCCGTTGGTATTCCATACGTGAAAGTTTGCAAGCCCATCGCCGCTTATAGAATACTAACTGGTTCCCTCACGATGTTTTCCTTCACCGTTTGAGAGTCATAATAATGTTATTGTGAGTTTTAGATTGTGTAACCGAAATTCGCTTAGTGAACTCAGCCAAATTGAAAGTATTTGTATATGTTTTCGAATATGTAAACATCGCTCGATTATAAGACTGTTTACAACAAATAAAATGATTATAATGTGTATGTGTGTTGTTTTATTTATAATTATGTATGTGGTCCTTTTTATTCTTCTTGCCAATTTATACGCAGTATTTTATGAATAATTTGTTCTGCACCCTGAAAATTAATATCATGTTTCTAGGAAAACTGATTTTCGTTTGCAAAACGAATGAGGCTTGCTACCAGTTTTAATTAAAAATGTCCATGTCGTGGACGTTTTTTTATCCGTTATACTTATTTTCACAAAATAAAACAATGTTTTATTTTATATTTCTTGCTGTTCAAAGTAAATTAATAAATAAAAATAAATATTGGTGGACTTTCCACACAACACTATCTAGCCCCAAACTAAGCCAAAGCTTGTTATATAGGAACCAAATAGTTGATATAATACATATACTTTTTTTTTGTAAATACACACTTATAATTAATAATAACACCCAGACAGAGAACAAACATGTTCATCACACGAATGTTTGTTTTCGGTGGGGATCGAACCCACGGCCTACGTCGCAGAAGGCAGAGTTACTACCAACTGAGCTGTGAAGTCATCTATAATCTCATCACTACGATTATGATTACAGGTTTAAATATATTAGAGGAAGCTAGGAAGTAACGCCTGTGACGGGTCAGTGGAGGAGCAATATACGGCGTAATTACAGGCGCATGAGGTTTAACATCTGCATGCCTCAAGTTGATGGACGCAGTGCATCGTAGGGCGTGTTCCTATCGTGCGTGACTTACTAGGTAATGCTTTGTTATAGGTGATGGTTACCACTTAACATCAGGTAAGCAATATGATGATGATGTGCTTAATGTGATAAAAGAAGAGGCCGGCCAAAAAAGAATGGATGGAATGTGTGAACTGAACTGATGTCATGACAAAGAAAGAAATGAGCACCAAGATGATGAATGATAGAGGAGAGTGGAACGAAAACTGTTGTCCTAACTCCACTAACGGCCGGTTCCTGAAAGCCCGATCAAAACTAGTCGGATGTCAAGTCACTTGCTATCTCTATCTTATTCGATATAATAGCTGAAATGGCGTCTTGCCATCCGATTAATTTTGAAACTTCGATCGAGCTTTCAGAAACTGGCCGTAAGTATGTGATAAGGGCAGGAAGAAGATGATGTGTGTGCTTAATATGAGTTAGTCCGTCAGATACTACGACATAATTTTAACTTTCAAAAGGTAACTTTATTTTTTAGCTGGTCTTGAATGTATAATTATACATTCGAGACCAGCTAATAATATAATTATAATTATACATTACGTGGCAAACCTTTTAATTATTTTTCAGACGTTATGCTTGCGTTAAAAGATAATTACTCGATAAAGACTCGTATAACAACTGATAATTACGTTTCCTGATTCCAAAAGTTTGACCTGTATTAGAATAACTTAATATAAATTAATATAATAAATAGTTAGAAGTCCTAACAGGATGGAATTTTTTAACGCCGCCTGAAGGGAAAGTACTTTAAATACTGGAGATAGATAATGTTACTCAAAGAATACATTCCTCTAACTGAAAAAAAAGAAAACTGCATTCAAAGAATTTCACTTGCCACACCCGGGAATTGAACCGACTACAATTTGTAAATTAACGTCCTGTATTTTTATGGCATCGATCGTTAGGGTCAATCACTAGGACCCAAACTCTCTCTCAGATTTCTTTGATTTTTTCTCAATATCTTTACGCACTACTTAACCTAACTTAGGACTTCATTTATAACTTATACTTAAGGACTTAGAACTTATACCAATATATGGATGCGTAAGTGTGTCTGTATACTTTTAACGTTTATGACCATAGCTAAGCTAAAAGAAATCGTAACAAAACAAGCTAAAAACAGACATATCTGAAGTGTGTGTTTGGAAAAGATCTGTACACATGTACGGTTACTCGTATGTGGGCTATAAGCAAAAATACAAATCAATTGGCTTTTTTCTGTATAACACATTTTTAATTCCTATATGATTGCGCACGAAATATTCAAATACCTTAAGGAATTTTACGGACGTGACCATGGGGTAGAATGGGGAGAAATTTCATCACGGGCATAAAGTTATTCAATTTTATTGCAGTCCAGTTGAAATTGCCATGTTATAGTGGGTTATGGCGTATTAAGAGATAAATAACAAGTACCTACTATCATAAGGGTTCTGTCCACTACAGCATCACTTGATTTTTACAGCCCTCATAGCACAGTTTTGCTTTCTAGACCGTGGGTTCGATCCCCACCGAGAATATGATGTAATGAACATAGATGTTTAGTTTAGAAGAGTAGTAGAGCTCTTTGTGAAGGGCTCGTCCGGGGAAGTACTACCTCCACGCCTTTTTCTGCCGCCAAGAAGCGTTGCTGTGTTTCGGTTTGAAGAGTGTGGTTGCCGGTGTAATTACAGGCACATGAGGCTTAACATCTGTATGCCTGTAAGTTGATGGACGCAGGGCAGTGCATCGTAGGGCACGTTCCTATCGTGCGTGACTTACTATGCAATGCTTTGTTATAGGTGATGATTGACTCTTAACATCAGGTGGGCCATCTGATAGTTCCATCAGCTAAATGTAAAAAAAAATGACTTTGACAGCCCTCATAGCACAGTTAGTAGTAGTTTTGCCTTCTGCAGTGCCCGTAGGTTCGATCCTCACCGAGAATATAATTTAATGAACATAGATGTTTGTTCTTTGTCTGAGGGTTTTAATATATAAATAGTTATTTTAGCTTTCTGGTTTCTATAGTACAAGCTTTGCTTAGTTAGGGGCTAAATAGCGCTGTGAGTGATGTGCAAAAAGTTGGCAAAATAAAAATACATAATGTGAATGTGATTTGTAACTGATATTTATCATTAGACATGAGTCGGATATATCAAAACGTAACTTATATCGGATATGGGTTAGATATCATACCATATCGATATTCATATCAACATATCCGAGATCATAAAAACTATTCAAAACCTCAACTGTTACCTACTAAAGACACGAACAAAACGAAAACTTCACAAACCAAACGATATGAAACATACACCAATTGATATTCGCTACCTCCCTTTCTAAGAATGAATTGTTTTACTGGTAAAAAAGAGATGAAGCGAATATGACGTAACAATAGCCAAATAGTTTGCGTTTGTCGTTTCGTTGTTAGTTTGCCATAACTAAAAATCATGTTAACGTTTGCAACCCATACGACTGATATCGATATCAGAAAACCGTTTTCTATATCGATATGCAAACTGTATATCGGTTAGATAACCGTTTGCGGGAAAAAACGAAAACGCCCATGTCTATTTATCATGGTACAATTTGGAACAAATCGGTGCCAATTGTACCATCAATGGTATTGTACCATTGATGGTATTGTAGTGCCTGATGGTACGAGTGGTCCGGCAGCACCACGGAACAGAGGAATACATTTCTGTGGGCGGCACTGTGACATTGCACCAAAAACATTATACATGTACCTAAGTGTTTCGCAACTTGATACTGAAACAAATCGCACAACTTTTTTTGTTATTGTTTACTTTCGCACTGCAGAAAACAGTGGAAATTGTATTTATTGTCAATAATGTTGAGTACTGGGAAATGTCACACATGTTTCGCAACAATTAGTTGTGTGTGCAAACACGGTTCGATACGTTCACAGGAAACGGAGTTTTCAACAGCATTTTATATTATTTATATTATTTATTACATTTTATTTAATTTACTTGGAAAACAAACAGCTTATTAAACTAGAAATGGTACAAAAAGGCAGTGAAGTACAGATAAAGCATAATTAGTTTTCGCTACTAGAACGAGAGGTTACCTACTTACAATGTTACCTACATTGCAAGTATCTTCTTATTTTGTGTAGGTTTTGTTGTAGTGAAAACTCACAGTAAGTATTTTAAGAGTAGTAGAGCTCTTTGTGAAGGGCTCGTCCGGGGAAGTACACCACCACGCCTTTTTCTGCCGCCAAGCAGCGTTGTTATGTTTCGGTTGTTTGCCGGTGTAATTACTGGCACATGAGGCTTAACATCTCAAGTTGATGGACGCAAGGTAGTGCATCGTAGGGCACGTTCTTATCGTGACTTGCGAGACAATGCCTTGGTGATGGTTACCACTTATCAGATGGGCCATCGGCTTGTTCCATCAGGTTATATAAAAAAAGTTGTATAAAAAAAGTATGAACAAGAAACATGGGCATACATCTTTATGTGAAAAACGTTTTATTCCACACCTGCTTGAATTTAGGATATTTTCAGTTGAAAAACTTAGTTAGAACAACAAAACCTACCTACTTGTTAGTATTATTCTCATGTAAGTGACTATGATCTGTCTTTTTTGAGAATAAATATCTTTAAACTTAAAAATATTTTTCTAGGTTAATCTATCTCAAAAGAAAACAGCACGCTCATGTAAATGAGTAAGTACGTAGTGGGTACTTTTAAATACACGCAGAATAACTATTAATATTAACCGTTCAACTCGGATCACAGCCACACCATACCTGTTTCAGCTTGGTGGCTGAAATAAAAACACGAATACGAACCAGACTATACTATACACTGCTCGCTCTTATGTCCTTGTAGTAAGCGTCACTTTTCTTTGGCTTTGAGTAGCTTGTTAGCTCAAGCTACTCAACTTACTTGGCAGTACTTCCCCGTACAAATTCTTTCACACAAAGCTCCACTACTACTAAAACTTTAGTGGTCCATACCGCAATTAATGTAAAATTCTAATGTCTTATAATTATGTTTAAGGCTAGCTTAGGGAATAAAATTAGAACATTTTAAATGATTATAACTGGAAACTATCTTCTATACATAATGATACTACGGTACCTACTATTATGGTGTGGTTGAGAACTGCCAGGGATAGAAACGAGTGGAAAATGGAAGAGGAAAACTAGGGCAAACAGATGGAATGAAAGTGAATTAAAAAATTAGTGTTAGATTCAAATCAAATCAAATCTAATATTTTATTTTGTCAGAATTTTTGGTAAAAACATAAAGGTCTTCTTAAAAATAATAGTATCACTAAAATCCTACCAATTCAGTTAGTATTAAGAAAAAACTGTGCATGAACGTCTGAATATGGGCTATTATTATACTAAGGGCATTCAACCACCGATATCCAAGTTACCTCACTCCACGCCCGACCCCTTGATCACGAAGCGGCAGGGTCTAAATCAAACGTAACTGTGTGTACTAAAATAGTGTCGTTTCACTGCATTGATTGTTTATTTAAGCTTGTCGCAAACCTGTTGCTACATACTTAGTAGGTAAACTTATTGCACAGCATGTATGTTCCTAATTATTCCATTATTTCATCGATAATTGCTCAATTCGGGGTACGACAATTTAAATTGGCAAACCTGATTAATTATGACGTCACAACGCATCAAGAAATTTCCTGCAGTGGCAACATGTAGCGAATTATTTATAAGATACCGCTATTCTATCTGAATAACGCAAAAAGGGCCCACCAGCGGCCTACTTGCGGAAACCAGTCCGCTCACCAAGTTCTATCTGAATATTCTGGCAACTCGACCGTCGACATTAAGCAATTTGTAATATAATCGGGCGATTAGTTGCAATTTTGCAGAAATAATTGACGGCGACTAATATTGATCAATTTATTTTCTAAATATTCCAGTTTAAATGAATATTATGTTCATAACCATGATAGTTTCAAAAATACGATTAATTATTTCTTCAAAATGAAAGCGGCCGTGATAGTAATAAGGCGTATGATGACGATGATTATTGTTCAAAAGATTATAAGTGTTTGCGCCTCTTGAGTTGAATTTGGCGGCAATTTGCTTGTCTGCGATTCGTGGACGGAGGCCGCTCGGAATCTCCTTACAAGTGGCGCCATCGTACTACACTACTCGGAACTAAGAAAAACATGGAGATTCTGTTCGGCTTGTTACAACGTGCGCGTGCGGTCGAAACTTTGAGTAATTAAAATATATTGGTGCTTGTGTTTCGGATCTGTCGGATGTACTGGCATTTCGTAGTAGTGGACAATTAACATCATCACAGGTGAAGAAGACGCTACAGGCGAGCTGGGCACGCTGAAGTTCGCTATCAAAGGTCAGTGAACTGTCGGTAATTTCATTTCGGAGACGCAAACCAAAAAACCAAGGGATTTCTCTTCTTGCGAACAATAAGCGCACTTATCTGCTCAAACAGAGCTGAAAAGAGACGGAGAACAAAAATTGCGTGTTCTAAAACTATTCCCGGGCCATAAAAAGAACACTTAAGTCTCGCAAACAAATCGTAGTTTTTTATGCGACACTAAAAATATCATTTGGTATCGAATAATTTTCTCGTATTTTCCACTACGCCGCGCCACGAACGGGGGAAGTGAAAAAGGAAGTAAAAATGAACCTCTGCCACTCCAAATAAAAAAATGTCGAATGTACAAACATAGACGTACTACCTTTTTCAATCATTTTAGTTGAATATTTTAGTTTGAAGGGGGCCGGTGAAATTACAGGCACATGAGACTTATGGCGAAGACAAGAGCTAATGTTACTCTCGCTCGCACGTTTCGACATGTTGAAAGATATAAAATCACTAAACTCATTTTCGAAAAATCGCATCTTGTGTGCAATCACATTGCACACAGTTTAGTAAAAATTTCATTTTGATCGATACATGTTTTCCTACTCAAAAGTTTGCTTTACTAGTTTTCGTACATAAAAAATCTTTTAAGTAGAAAAACTTGTATCGATCAAAATGAAGTTTGTACTAAACTGTGAGCAATGTGATTGTCACAGACACAAAATGGTTGATTGCGATTTTTCGAAAATGAGTTTAATGATTTTATATCTTTCAACATGTCGAAACGTGCGAGCGAGAAGTTGTTTGATAGTTGTCAGCCCCTTAGCATCTGTATGCATCAAGTTAATGGACGCAGGACAGTGCATTGTGAGGTACGTTCGTATCGTGCATGACTTACGAGGCAATGCTTTCTATAGATGATGGTTACCTCATATCATCAGGTGGCTATCTTGCGCCATGATGCATCCAAAAGATAAATAAAAAGCATTAAAAAAAATCTTGTTCAATGGGAACAGATACATACAAAATATAATCTTTTTTCGTATAAACTTACATACTTATTATAATAACATGTATTTTGTACATTTTGTAAAAATACTTGTATTCATTGTGATTTTCTTTGTAAATGCGAATAAATCTTTATTATGAGTGCCATGAGTGAAAAAATAAATGCATAACTGCATAAGGATATACCAGGTGTTCCGATACTTGAGTTTAAAACTTCAGGGGGCTAAAGTACACATCAATATGAATAACTTTTTCTAAGGAACCAACACTGTGAACGCGAAAAAAAACAGCTGTTTCATACAAAAGTTCAATACCTACCTGGCTAAAATGTAAGAAACAGATTTTTTTTTCGCGTTCACAGTGTGTATTCCTTAGAAAAAGTTATTCATATTGATGTGCACTTTAGCCCTCTGAAGTTTCTAAACACAAGTATTGGAACACCTCGTATACGTATTATTACATCCCACCCACACACAGAACAAACACCTATGTTTAACAAACAAAATGAAATCACTCTTGAGTTGGTATCGGACTAACCTACAGCACACACGACCAACTGAGCTGTGTCAGGTATTTGAAGCATGAAGTGAAGCTACACAACAGGTACTACAATTCCCTCTGTGACAACGGCAGCGAAAAGGAAATAAATGCGATTTATTTGATAAAATATTTAGTTGCAACGTTTTTGTTTTGCCCAACACTACTGCAGACTTCGCAGGCACTGGCTTTTAAATACGGCTAATTAGATAGGTAGTTTTTAATTGCACTACCGTCTTTGTAGGGACAAAATCCCGACTTTTTCCCGTGGCAGTTACAACTTGTGCTTGTCTTTTGTTTTTTGTTTATCTCTTTCGAACGCTTTTTCTAGTAGTTTAGTCAAGTAGCGAGTACTTTGCTGGTAATAATGCTCCTAATAATGGACTCCCGATAGAAATGGGTGGACGAAATTAGCAATCCAAACTAAACTGTCCTTTAAAGAAGACTAATAAAATTCAGTTAAGAAGCAGACTCCAGTCAGACTTCTCGCTCGCACATCTTAACATCTTTGAAGCTTAAAATCACTGAATGTAGGTTACTGTTTTTTTTGCAATTTTTTATAACTACGAGTATATCCAGTGACTTTATATCTCTTAAAAAAGCGTACCTTTTTAACCTTTTGTACAATTAAAAGTCGATGTGTGATGATTTTTAATATTACTATACGGGAATAAGTCAAAGTCAAAGTCAAAATGTATTTATTCAATAAAACCACAAGGATCACTTTGAAACGTCTTAAAGCTAGGTGACTCTAGGTGCCAGTTACACGAGACCAAAGCCTAAAAGAACAGGCAACAAACTTACGGCTTGGTTCCTACCGTTCTTTTGTATGATCCTTTTACAATGTAATATAATACAACTAGTGGCTTCCCGCGGCTTCGCACGCGTTGAAGTGGTGAACCTGGATTGAGCCACAAACATCCAAACATCGTAACTTTCGCATTGATTTGTATATTATTAGGGTAGGATTTTAAATACCTACGTAGGTATAAGGGATACCTATAGGCGTACATTACCTATATTAGGTAGGTAGGTATAGGTACTGAGTTTAGCACAAACATGACAAATACAATAAAGAAAACCTTATACGGCAAATATGTACTTATTTGTTCCTAGTTTCTATAATAATAATCAATAATCATTTATTTGGTAAGCATATTACACGTCATTTAATATAGGAACAACCCCTACCCCAAAAACAAACGAAACGAAACAGCTTCACCACTTTGATCCCCAGGCACGGTAGATACCCTCAGATCTCTTCGTACCAACTCAAGATTCCCGTTTTTAGAATGTCCCTTACAAAAATTTACGCCTCGTTGTATCCTTTTTACTCGAGCGCAACGATGGAGGGTAACGTTTTAGGGGTTGTTTTCGAAAATCATACTGTCTTTTTGTTATATATCCACAGAACACATTTTCTTTTAGTTTGAAGTCAATTAAACTAAGCGTTAAAAATCTCCCATACAAACCTTGAAACTTTGGCAGTCTTTTGCACCCTTTGCAGGGGTAGTTTTAAAATATTGAAAAAATGATTTTAAACTATTTAAGTCAATCGCACCACGTGTTAAAAAACTCCCATACAAACTTTGACATCCCTTTGCACACTTATTAAGGGTAGTTTTAAAAAACTAAAAATGCTTTTCCTATTTTTTAGCCTTGTAGTATATCTACTTCAAGTTTTAAGTTTGTAGATTCAAGGAATATTTTTTTTCATACCAACGTTTTCAACCCTTTTTACACCCTTAGGGGTTGAATTTCCAAAAATCCCTTCTTAGTACACCTCTACCCCATAAGACCTATGTACTCCTCAAATTTCAAGTCTCTAGGACCAGCGGTTTAGGCTGTGCGTTGTCTATATGTCAGTCAGTCAGTCAGTCAGTCAGTCAGTCAGGACTTTGATTCTTATAGTATTAGAGATAGAGATAGAGATATTGAAGTTAAGTGAGGCGTAGGCATACAGAAAAAAGTAAACATAATCAAATTTATAAGACAGCACACGCTACGCTTCAAACTAATAATACCTAATGCATAAAATTAAGTACAATCTATTTAATCAGAGAAAAATAAAAATAAAGGTCTAGCAATTACTGACACATATAAATGACATTTATGTATTTAGTAACTGTTTGTTACTACCCATTGATTAAAGATGGCAATAAAATTATAGCCACAGATTATTGTTCTGACAGATTTTTATATTTTTTTTTAAGTAAGGCCGTAAATGTTTGCTTGCGCATTTTTCTCATCTGCTCTGTAACCATTCGTGAGGACCGCTAATTGACTTCTCTGATAACCTATATTACTAAGAATTTAAGTTTTAATAAGCTCTTCCTAAAATAAATAAATTTATGATATTATTGTGATGGTTACATATTATAATAACTAAACCTATTATAACTACTTTTGAAATAACTACGGTCGATTCACATATGTTCATAACGCATATTGTCCGATTCAAGTACTGTTTAACATACATAATTTTAATTAAACTAAAATTAATCGCACTAACGAACGATTAATCTAATGTTTTTTTTAAGATATTGGATGTTTGCACTATGTTTGAAATACCTAATGGACGACTCGCCTACGGTTTATACACCCAGTTAATGTACAGCATGATAATTGGAAGCCACTTTAGTACCGTCGAGTCGGATTGGTTAGGTTATGTTGAAACATATAAATAACGCACGAGGCGAGCGAGCAAAGCGAGCGTGCCGCGGCAGCGGCCGCCGAAGTGCCAGAAATTAAGTAGGTGAATCGTCCATTATTTCAATCAACATTAGGTTACTTAATTGTAGTTGTTCAAACCGTAGGTGAATAAACCATAGGTGTATAAACCATAGGTGAATTCTCTTTTAGGGATATCGTTCATTAGTTATAACGAAATTCTGTGAAACGAGCTGTAGGTTATTTAAACAGTAGGTCTTTTGGCTGTAGTTATTTCAAAAGTAGTTATAATAGGTTTAGTTATTATAATATGTAACCTATTGTGATACATAATTATGTAAAAGGACTTAGGAAACGCACAAAAGAAGCAGCCTCTATTGAGTACACATACAGTATCATTACTGCGTTTTCTCCATTTGCCAATCGTGACAGATCCCCCCAAATATAAGGAACGTCAGTTTTAAGTAGCTCTGCCTGCACTGTAGGCCGTGGGTTCGATCCCCACTGAAAACAAACATTTGTGTAATTCTATCTTGTCGTGTCACTAGTTTCTTTCGAAACAGTGTGGTAAAAGGATTTTAAGTGCGCCTCAAGAGCCTCCTTTCTAGGACTTGACACATGTTATAGAACTTTTTAGGTTCTGCTACATGCCGGTTTCCTCACATTGTTTTCCTTCACCGTTTGGCAGTACTGGCATTGTGCACATACATTTTCGAACAGAAAAACTCCTTGGTGCACGACCGGTTTCGAACCCACGACCTTAATATCGGATCGGAAGACGGGGCCACTACCACTAGACCACCAGTGCTCTCACCTGTTTAAAGTAAGGTACGTGACAAGTAGAAGGGCTATTCTAAGCCATGCACTGTGGAATTCACTTTTTCATTTCCATGACCACAACCACTCCTTTCTTGGTTGATACGTTCATACCTAGGTGTACATCTGTAATGCGAGTGTAATATTTCATTGACCTGCGGGGACGTCCGCTTCGAATCGATATGACAGTTGATTTAGTGCGCGCTGCGTTTCATACTCATTTTATATTCTTGTGGTTTTCAGTATTACTAAAACTGAATGCTGGCAAAGCTGGATGGCTTATGACGGATTACGTACATGACAAATGATAATCAACATTTTAAATAAACGGTTGGTGGACATTCCACACAGTCCTTTTTAGCTTGAGCATCGGTGGTTTAGTGAGAGTGTACCTTCCGATCGTATAAGGTCGAGGGTTCATTTTTCCTATTGAAAGATGTATGTCTACTGGTGGTCTAATGCTAGTGGCCCCGCCTCCCTGCAGCCATATTTACAGGTTTTGGCTTTCGGGAAACCAGAGTAACCGCAAATTATTATGACACTTATTCTTATTCGTCTGTTTTTGTATGATTAATTATCACTTATGAGTTTTTTTTATACCTGACATAAAAATTTATGATAATTTTGGCAGTTGGTTTCGAGTTCTACGAATTTTTACAGATGATTGTCAATTTTATCAAGCTTACATTTTTTATTCAATAAACCCCTCCGACCAATCACCACGATAAATCAACATTAATGCAAGACGCGCAAAAAATGGATTCATAAATCAGAGAATGTTGCTCCGTCATTCAATTTCTCCTTTCATTTGTTCCCGACACGGATTTCGCGTAATCCCAGAGCAATGTTAATTGTTGTACGGACATGTTTACTAGGAATTTGACGGTGATACGCTGAGCGATCGACTGAGCGTCTATTTGAAGTTATCACGCGTTTATTTCACTTTTACCTTTTCTAGTAAGAGTAGTAGAGCTCTTTGTGAAGGGTTCGTCCGGGGAAGTACTACCACCACGCCTTTATCTGCCGCCAAGCAGCGTTGCTGTATTTCGGTTTGAAGAGTGTGGTTGCCTGTGTAATTACAGGCACATGAGGCTTAACATCTGTATGCCTCAAGTTGATGGATGCAGGGCAGTGCATCGTAGGGCACGTTCCTATGGTGCGTAGTCACATAGAAATAATTTATTTGGATAGTGACCTGGACCAGAGACGCACAGGGCCAGAGGAGGCTGGCAAGACATGAAGGAGGCCTATACCCACGGTGGGTGATACCGGGCTGAGATGATGATGATGATGATAGATAATTATATACACTTTATTCTACACAAGAGAAAACACACAGAATATACCAATTATCAAGTTCCATGGCTGGCCTTATTGCCGATCTCTTCAGGCAAAATTTGGATTCAGTTATTTGTTTCAAGGATAATATTATAAAATAATGTAAAAGTTTGTATATGAGTGTGTGTGTATTATTTGTTTCCATTCATCACCGTAACCTGGTATAACATAAGTCTTTACTTCCCGGTAAGTACACATGGATACCGATCAAGCTACACAAAACTAAAGAAAAATGACGCTTACTACAGGACATAAAAGCAAGTAGAGTATAGCCTAATGCGTATCCGTAAGTACCGTGGCTCCGCTACGCCACTAGCCACGGGCGGATGCTAGTCAGGTATTAGATAAATTATAAAGTAAATTTAAAAGTTTGACATTCCAGCAAAATTTTAAACTTAAACTTAACTTACTTTTAACGAGAAAATAATATTACTGTAAAACCATTTTGGATCAAAAGAGAATTATCAATTTCATGGGCGATATCACTACAACGCAACGGATTTTGATGCGGTTTTTTTAGTAGATAGAATGATTCAAGAGGAAGGTTTATATGTATAATACATGCATAATATAGTAGAGAAACACTGATAATATTAGAGGTTTCTAATGTGATGTCGTAAATAAACACTTTTTTTGCGCTTACATTGCAAATGCTGGCTGAACCCTACGAGATAGATCAAATTAATGTACTACAGTATTATTGTACACCTTGAAAAGGTCTACGAAAAAGTCCGCAATGGTATATGTCTATCTCTTAGGGATAACCCACAAAAACCGTTCGAAGCCGGGGTGGGTCGCTAGTTTTATATAAAAACAGATTTAAGCGTTGAGAAATAGAATTCTTGCTGTGAAATATGGCATATAATCAATGTCGATTCAAACTAAGACGGCTTGAAAACTTGAATAACGACATGAGAGTAATATATCATTCGAAGTTCTTGTATCTCGCTCGAAATCGTTTTCTCGCTCAACGCTAAGCTAATGATCATGCAGCGTAGGGCTTACTCTCCTGTCGTCTTCATCAATCTTGCTGTACGATATGACAGATGGTGCCTCGACGTATTGAAAATGGCATCATAATATTCACGATATTTCATCGGTAATGGGAATTGAAAGCTGAATTAGGCTACGTTAGAACCGACACGACTAAGTATTGACAAGGCCATATCCAATCCATTTTAAGAGTAGTAGAGCTCTTTGTGAAGGGCTCGTCCGGGGAAGTACTACTACCACGCCTTTTTCTGCCACCAAGCAGCGTTGCTGTGTTTCAGTTGGAAGAGTGTGGTTGCCGGTGTTATTACAGACACATGAGGCTTAACATCTGTTTGCCTCAAGTTCATGGACGCAGGGCAGTGCATCGTAGAGCACGTTCCTATCGTGCGTGACTTACGAGGCAATGCTTTGCTTGGTGATGGTTACCACTTAACATCAGGGGCCATCTGCTTGTTCCATCAGCTAGTTGTATAAAAAAAATTAAAAATCAATGACAACATAGATGAACATCGATGTTTGTTCTCTGTCTGGGTGTTATATAATATTATAAGTATGTATTTACAAAAAAAAGTATATAAGAAGTATATCAGCTATCTGGTTCCCAGATCACAAGCTTTGGCTAAGTTTGGGGCGAGATAGTGATGTGTGGAATGTCCACCAATATTTATTTATTTATTTATTTATAATGGTACCAACCACATCTATATGACAATGTCTATTTAGCACATCAGAAATAAAAAAAACATCACGACTATGATTCCTAGATACGGTAGATATCCCCTCAGATCCTTTGAGGATGTCATATAGGTTAGTCAGAGGTACATCCATGTATTACCCCTATTCAAGTGTTCACATTCTTACATTTAGCAGTAGTTGATTTTCATACGTACCACACACTTCGCCATTAAACTAGGCATGCAAAAGAACATAATAAAATACAAATACACGTTACACATGTTATACAATTTAACTTAAATTGAAGAAATACATATATAAATAAAAAAAAAGGTTATATTATTTAACATTTATACGTACTTATGAATTACTTACTAATAAAATATGTTTAAATAATCCTACTCTACTCTACAACAGCTCAATACATTAGATAAAAATAAAAATTTCAACTATCTAACTATCACGGTTCATGAGATTACAGCCTGGTGACAGACGGACAGACAGACAGACGGACGGACAGCGGAGGTCCCGTTTTATGGGTACGGAACCCTAACAGATATAGGCTCGCTCGCAATATTCTTTTTTTAATAGTGGATATATTTTTTCAGTACTTTTTCATCTTTTTGCAATGTAACATTAATACAATGTAAAATATACATTTACTGTATTATCAAAAGAAAAAGCTTTAAAAGAGCTACCCAGACATCCGTTGAACAGTTTTACCTAAAACAGTCAAAAGTTTTGCCATTTCTGTTCTTTTAAAAATACCAGTGTAAAAACCTCTGAAATATCTCGCGACGTCTCTTGAGGAAACTTGTCTTCAAGATTTATAATAATTTTGTGACAGCCAAGATTTCTTAGTGGAAACTAACATAAAGGATTTCTGGGCTCTTTGCAGCTCTCAGTTTATAACTAGTGTAATAATTTCATACCTATAATTTTCTAAATAAAGCTCATATTTTTTTATAAATTATTTAACTAGTTGGTTATTATTTCATTTTGATTTTGTTTACCTTTTTCTGTATGCCCTCGCCTCACTAAACTTCAATAATATATTATATTATTACATTGTAAAAGGATCATACAAAAGAACGGTATGAACCAAGCCGTAAGTTTGTTGCCTGTTCTTCTAGGCTTTGGTCGCGTGAAACTGGCACCTAGAGTCACCTAGCTTTAAGACGTTTCAAAGTGATCCTTGTGATTTTATTGAATAAATACATTTTGACTTTGACTTTGGATTTTAATGGATTAGGAAATACTCAAAATTTACAAAATATTTTTTTTAACTAGTTGGTTATTTAATTTGGATTTTAATGGATTATAAACTTTATACCGGTTGTGACCCCGCATGAAGAGTAAAAGGGCAAGATGGTGATGATAATGATGAGTTAAAATAGCTGCCACTTGCGGCATCGTTCGTGTATTAGTAGTGATTGGAATAAATTAATCCTACTAAAATTATAAACGCGAAAGTTTGTAAGTATGGTGGATGGATGTTTGTTACTCTTTCACGTAAAAATTACTGAATGAATTTTAATGAAATTTTACAATAATATAGCTCAAACATCAGAATAGCACATAGGCTACAATTTATAAAGATATTTACTTTCTCTGTATCGCCAGGTCGTTTTTGTATGGACACTCGATAAGCGCCATTCATAAACGGCCTTACAATACGGTAAACGAAAAACAAACCTTCTTCTTTTTTTTTCTAAGGTATAGACAACTAGCTGATGGAACAACCAGATGGCCTACCTGTTGTTATGTGGTAACCATCACCTATAACAAAGCATTGCATCGCAAGTCACGCACAATAGGAACGTTGCACGATGCATTGCGTCCATCAACTTGAGGCATACAGATGTTTAGCCGCATGTGCCTGTAATTACCTACACTCCACTCTTCAAACCGAAACAGCAATGCTGCTTGGCGGCATAAAAAGGCGTGGTGGTTGTACTTCCCCGGACGAGCCCTTCACAAAGAGCTCTACTACTCTTACAACTCCACTTCTCTACTTCTCCGTGGTCTGTAGTGTGATAAACCAGAAATTAGAACAACACACGTCTCTTGTTTCAATGTATTTTCAATTGAAGTGTTTTTATTCACCAGGCATAACTCTGTAATCTATCTGCCAATTTTCCTCTGCCCCAAAATTTTTACCTTTTAATCTTTTTCTACGAAAATATTTTACGTTTCTTTGAAACTCGAAAACGTTTTGAAATTGAAAGCATTTATTCAGGTTTCATGAATAGAGCGTATGCGGACGTCATAGCACAAAATGTTACCAAATAAAAAAACGGTAAAACTTTTGCGTTTTCAAAGGGTTGAAAAAGACTTTTTGTTACACACCGCTGAGATTTATATCAATTCATGAGATATTGTATAGCTGAGAGATATATCAATACTAGCTGCGACCCGCGGCTTCACTCACGAAGTAAATGATTATAATGATTGCTATCATTCATATAATTGAAGGCGTTTTTAGGTTAATTCATGTTTTCCACCCCGTTCCCGTAAAATTTTCTGGATACAAAGTAGCCCTTATGCCAATCCAGGTTACGAACTATATTAAATCCAAGTATCATTCCGATCGGGTAGTTAGGGCGTGCTTGAGACACAAAAACGTTTCCACCGAGACGCTTCCGATAGGCAATGATTTGGATCAGTTGAGGTATATCTCAACCGTTAGCAACGATCTACAGATAGCTCAAATTTTTCATGTGTATTTTGTTAATTTTGCAATTTCTTCGTAAATAAATGTATGTAATAAGACGTGTAACTATATTTTTGTTACTTCTAAACACTTTATAACATATAACCTAGTATTCTGGAACGTTCTCGGTCGCGACTACAAAAACAAAACATCGCCGATCTGCAGCTTATGAATGCTCTCTATTCAAAAATCGAAACGCTTGTGATTGGCCGATGCGCGATGGCAGTATCGCAATCAGCCAGTCACCAAGTAATAAATATAAATGGAAACATACAGGCGGTATATTACGGCGAGAAAGAAGGTATGGATGAGTATGATGGATGAGTAGTACAGCTGTTTGTGAAGGGCTCGTCCGGGGAAGAACTACCACCATTTTCTGCCGCCAAGCAGCGTTGCTGTGATTCGGCTTAAAGAGTGTGGGTTGCTGGTAAAATTCTGTAATTTCACTGGCAACCACACTCTTAAAATCGAACCCTTTAATGAGGCTTAACGTATGTAAGTTGATGGACGTAGGGAACGTTCCTATCGCGACTTACGAGGCAATGCTTTGTTATAGGTGATGATTTCCTCTTGACATCCGATGGGCCATCTGCTTGTTCCATCAGATGAGGTATAAAAAAAACCTTTATAAATAAGGTCTTAATAAGGTCTAATCTGAGCCGAGGCGGTTGCTTTCATGCACAGCAAACAGTAATGGTAGGTAATCTCGTACCTCGAGGCAATAAAGTCGACGCTTGTAGGTGATGGGTGTAGAATGCTGCTAGTGATGTTTTAAAAGGCTGCATCCTCAAGTTTATATTTTCTTCGAAACAGTTTGTTTAAGTTGTAAAACAAAGGATATTTTTTATACTATTTGCTAATGGAACAAGCAACCTATAACTTACAATGCCTTGTAAGTCACACGCGATCGAAACATGCCCTACGATGCTGTGTGTCCATCAACTTGAAGCATACAGATTTTAAGCCTCATGTGCCTGTAATTTAACTGGCAACCTTTGATTGAATGCAGATTTCATAAAATAAGTTCAGTGATCTCTCAAGTTATTGAAATGTCCGATCGAGAGGTACTTTGACGGATGTGAGCCCCTTTAAACGCAGTTCTAAATTTGAAACCATCTATATATATATATTTATTTTTTATACAACTAGCTGATGGAACAAGCAGATGGCCCACCTGATGTTAAGTGGAAACCATCACCTATAACAAAGGTTTGCCTCGTAAGTCACGCACGATAGGAACGTGCCCTACGATGCACTGCCTACGATGTTAAGCCACATGTGCCTGTAATTACACTGCACTGTACAACCACACTCTTCAAAGCGAAACAGAGCAACGCTGTTTGGCGGCAGAAAAAGGCGTGGTGGTAGTACTACCCCGGACGAGCCCTTCACAAAGAGCTCTACTACTCTTATTGTTCTAAGCCTGGTGCTTTCTAAAATTATTATAGAAAAAACTTTTTCATTTTGCTCACGTCTCCCGAAACAAAAATAATAAAAAAATGTTAGTAACTGGGACAGGATTTAGAAGTTAGCCGGTTTCTGAAGGCTTGATCAATACTAATCGGTTGTTAAGTCACTCTCCATTTCAGCTATTACATCGAATTAGATAGAGATAGCAAGTGACTTGCCATGCGATTAGTTTTTATCGGGCTTTCAGAAACCGGCTGTATGTCTCCTTTCAGCAAAATATCCTATCTACAACATTTAAGGAACTTTCCTTACATGTCGTACAGTCTTGGGACGCCCTGTATAGAAGAGACTTATGTTCAGCAGTGGACTTCAGCCTGATGAAGATGAAGATCGCCCAATTAGAAATCCAAGTCCATTACGTTTGGCGTACATTTGAAAACGCCCGGTAAATAAATTATTACTCTGTTACATTAGTTAAAGGTGCGGCGAGATCGGAAATACAGTCCTTTGTGCCGTGAGCCGCAGTGAACAGTGAACGCAGCTAGATCACTCCACTACTAGCTTTTCATTTACAAGGTCAAAGTCAAAAGGTACAAATATTTTTATTATAGTCCCAAAAGTTATTATCCGAGTGGGATTTGAACCCACGACCTTCCCCTTGATACGGGGCCCCGTATATATATTACTATATTAAAAATCTTTGTGATTTCCTTAAATGTAGGTAAACACTATAAAACTAATAAAAATTAAAAGGTATTTATTCAATAAAATCACAAGGATCACTGACCTAGTTTTAACTAGGTGTTTTTTAAATATTATGTGCTAGTTCTACGCGACCAACGGTTACTTTCGACAAATTGTAAGTAAAAATAATACACAATTTAAATTTAAAAAGAAAGTATTTGTAAAAAACACTAACATTACAATATATATTTATTCCTTAAAATCAATAAGTATGGAAGAAATCGTTTCAAACGATAAGACCGCCCATTGTACCTCTAGTTTTATAAGTATTATGAACTTCTATTATGGTGTGCAATAAAACTATCAATTACAATATAAACTATCAAAGTAATTCTAAAGTTTTTACAATATTCATTCGCATTCTTTATGTAATAGAACTGTGCAAAATAAAAAAGTTTAGGCTTTTTCTTTACAATATAAACTTTAAAAGACAACTTTATCAAATAAATGATACAACAACTTATGTAAGAAGACAAAAGTTCTACCAACCGCTGTGAGGGCTGTCAAAAGGCTGTTCTGTGTTAGTTAACCAGCTACCTTCCGTGCCTGTGACAAAGCTATTCCATTAGAGTGTAATGTAATGAGATAGTGCATTGCGTTTGTTTTGTTCTGTTTTATACTAAAGCCGGTAAAGGCCTCGGCAGGTTGCATGCAGCTAACTTGAGCCTTTTGTTCCTTAAAAACGGCAGCCGTCACGAACCACCGTCTCCTGTAAGAGTAGTCGAGCTCTTTGTGAAGGGCTCGTCCGGGGAAGTACTACCACCACGCCTTTTTCTGTCTCCAAGCAGCGTTGCTGTGTTTCAGTTTAAAGAATGTGGTTGCCGGTGTAATTACAGGCACATGAAGCGTAACATCTGTATGCCTCAAGGTGATGGACGCAGGGCAGTGCACGTAGGGCACGTTCCTATCGCACGTGGCTTACGAGGCAATGCTTTGTTATAGGTGATGGTTACCAGTTACCATCAGGTGCGCCATCTGCTTGTTCCATCAGCTAGTTGTATAAAAAAAACCTGTAGTTCAACTAAAAGGAAAAACGGTAAGAACCAAGCCGTAAGATTGTAGCCTGTTCTCCTAGACTTGGTCGCGTGGAACTTTTACTTCTTGACGAGTTACTAATTTCTTCCGAATCAGTGTGGTGAAAGGATTTTAGTGCGCCTCAAAGCGGCTCTTTTCGGGCACTTGTCACATGTCTTAGTACTTTTTGGAGTCTACGACTTGCCGGTTTCCTCACGATGTTTCTAATTAGGCAGTTCCATAAATAATTATATGGAATATATATTCCATATATATGGTGGTTCTGGACTATAGTCCAGGACCACCAGGATTGAGTCTCGGACTATGGTCGTGCCTTAGTCTGGGACTCAATCGCACTATTTTATAATCATAATGCAATAAAAATTTAAGCACTAGAATTGAGACAAAAGACTCTAGACCATTAAATGTAGTGATTCTTTAATTATATTAAAATAGCTAGCTATTATCTGATTCTTGAGACTTCGCTCGCTCCGATCACAACACATCAAATTTATCACATTTATCACATCATAATATATTTTCGCGATCATGACTCATTGAATATGACACGGGTATTTATGGCGTATTACCTTATTTATTTCCCTATCGATTCAACTATGTTGCAATAATAGCCTGGACTATTATAATATAAAATACGTGATAAATATTCGATATAAATTTATCACGTGTTGCCCCATCTCTATAAAAGTACCTACAAAAAGTACCTACTGTCTTATGCTTGGAAAAGGTTGCGAATATTTCGGAGTGGTCAAACAATACCTCAAGTTCTTGGTAGAAATTTTGTAAATCGTAACTTTAATCGGTTCAAAATATATATTTTTATTATATATAATTTCTATTTAAATAACTGTATATATGTTTCATATATTAGCGTGTTAGTATATAGTATAGATGACAAAAAAGCTTGGGACTGATCTATGCTCCAACTCATTAAAAACACTAAACAATTAAGTAGGTACCATAATAAAATTGTAAAAAGGATCATACAAAAAAACGCTAGGAACCAAGCCGTTAGTTTCTTGCCCGTTCTTCTAGGCTTTGGTCGCGAGGAACTGGCGATAGATTCACCTAGTATATAAGACGTTTCAAAGTGATCCTTGTGATTGTACTGAATAAAGACCGTTTTGATTTTGATTTTGATTTTGAGTGTAGGTGTAGTCTATTAGCGTGTTAGTGTAGGTGGTGTCTTGGCGTGTTAGTGTAGGTGCTAACATTCTTCTTATTTTTCCGTAAATTCATGGCACACATGAATTCAATCATTGCAAGTAGGTAGGTACTAAACTAACTAATGAAGGTAGCCTAATGTAGGTAGCCTAAGCAAAGGATTCTAACTAGAGATCTTGTAAATTTAATAGCACCATCTCCTAGACTACAACTAATAGACTTCAAAGCATTGCATGCTTGTTTCTTTGTCTTACTACCTCGCATGCGCTATCGATCATGCACAGATCGTATCGTACACTTAAATAATGGTAACACCATGTTAAATAAGCGCTTATGATTTAAATCGAGGCTATAAAGCACTTGCGGTGCTTGTTATAGCATGGTCATTAGAACTTAGTGATAATTAACTAGGGCTTGCTTCGAAGTGAGTTTTCGATCATGATATAATTGAGAACCAGTCTTAACTGGACTAGGAAGTCATTGGAACTGTTACAAATGGGATCTCACGTTAAATTGGCCTTTTAGCATAAAACAACAGAAACAGCCTCTCGACTTCGCCAAGCACGGTAGGTATTCCCTCAGATCTATAAATACCAAGAGTAGTAGAGCTTTTGTGAAGGGGACGAGCCACCACGCCTTTTTCTGCCGCCAAGCAGCGTTGCTGTGTTTCGGTTTGAAGAGTGTGATTGCCGGTGAAATTATAGGCACATGAGGATTAACATCTGAATGCCTCAAGTTGATGGAAGCAGTACAGTGCATAGGGCACGTTCCTATCGTGCGTGACCTACAAGGCAATGCTTTGTTATTGGCGTTAATAAGTCATAATAATAGTCAACATCAGGTGGAGCTTTAGCTTGTTCCATCAACAATTAGTATAAAAAAGTAAAAAAAGTCTAAAAACAAAAAAAACAAAAATAGTTTTAAGATTTAGGAACACGCGATCTTACACACCCCAATTCATTATTATATATTTGTTCAACTATATATTTCTATGGCCTCCCCTTGGACCCTAGTGTCTTTATAGCACCTACTTTTCAATAATTAATAGTAAAAGTAATTAGAAATAATCTATAAATATAAAAAGATTATTCCGCTGACGAAAATTCAACCTACAAAATAATTATATCGGTTTTTATTTCAGATGTTTCAGATTTGTTTATTGCCAACTATTAGTAGGATGTATGTGTACCTACATACATACATCCTACTAATATTATAAACGCGAATGTTTGTAAGTATGGATAGATGGATGTTTGTTACTCTTTCACGTAAAAACTACTGAATGGATTTTAATGAAACTTTACAATAATATAGCTTATACATCAGAATAACACATAGGCCACAATTTATAAAGACCTTGTGTGACTAATCCTGCGCAGACGAAGTCGCGGGCACCAGCTTCTCAGTTATTAGGTCTAAGGTAGCTATTAGGCGAGTACACGTAGGGCGCTGCAAATTATGTAGATATAAGGTAGATACAATTCATACTACTATGGATACAATAATAGGTAAACTCGTTGATACAATAGCGTAAATAAGAGAATAAAATATTAATAGTAACTTATCAAATAAGGTATATAATATCAACTACTAGATTAAATTAAATTCCAGAGAACAGAGAACGAAAAATAACTAAATAAAACTGGGTCAGTTAGAATACAGTGCAAATGAACTACATGTTTGTAAAAACCGTACTGGAAATGTAACTATGGTCAACTTACAGTAGTACGCAATTTTCGTTTCGGAGAAATGAAAATTGCATTTCATTGATTATTTTTAAGCAAATATTTACATCAATGTACGGATAGAAGCATGTACATCGTGTTCCGAAAATGTCATCATCGTCATAATCAGGATGAAGAGTTGCTACATATGTTTTATACTACTTTTTTTTTATACAACTAGCTGATGGAACAAGCAGATGGCCCTCCTGATGTTATGTGGTAACCATCACCTATAACAAAGCAGTACCTCGTAAGTCACGCACGATAGGAACGTGCCCTACGATGCACTGCCCTGCGTCCATCACCTTGAGGCATACAGATGTTAAGCCTCATGTGCCTGTAATTACTCATACTTGCTCATAGAATCACATTACATCATCTATATTATTAAATTTTAGGTTCTTACAAGACACGCACGATAGAATAGTGCCCTACGATGCACTGCCTTGCGTACTTTTAGCATGCAGATGTTAAGCCTCATGTGCCTGTTATTTCACCAGCAAGCACACCCTTCAAATCGAAACACAGCAACGCTGCTTGGCGGCAGAAAAAGGCGTGGTGGCTCGTCCCCTTACGAGACACACACAAAGAGCTCTTCTACTCTTAATATAGGTTCTCTAGAATACAAACTCTCCGTCTAAATGTTCGGTAAATGATGTTTGTTTAAAAACGTATGCCTTTTCTATTCTATACCTTATCTTTTTACAACATTTTAAATTGAAATTTTGATTTACTTCTAGCAAACAAGCTTGTCCCATATTCTCTACGATACATTATTGCTGCTTCGTCTTATGACTTATTCTGTGGCGTGGACTGCACAACTTCATAACTCTGTAAGCGATATTTGAGATTGGTTTTTCTCATCATTTTGCGGTGGAGACTAACTTTATAATGCTGAGTTCAGGCGTTGTGCCCTCCTATTCGTAATCTCCAATCCAAGTACACTTTCAAATCACGTTTAAAAAGTTTATTATTTAATAAACAAAAGGATATTTCCTCAAAACACTTCATTTGCCAAACACAAAACTGGAATTCCTAGTGACTTGTGTAGGCCAATTCGCAGTATTTATATCTCTTTCTCAAACTTTATATGCCAACCTTAACTCAACATAAACACTCATTAACATACACATCAACTCATGCCCACATTCTAAGAGTTCTCACATACTTACACAGACGCACTTTTTCCAACACACACAGAACTACGTTGTTGGTTCTCCTGTAAAACCTTGGCTCTTAAGAGACTCGTGTAATCAGGAGAACCATCACACTCACACATTTACACCCTCACGCTCTTATAACACTATCACCATAACATACCTACACTAATTATCACACACACTCTCAGAAAAATACATAGGTGAACTCACACCACACACATAGGTACACTAATATTATTATTTTTATATACCTGATTATTTATTTTATTATGTACCTATAATATATAGTAATTGTATTCGTAATTGTATGGCATCTCGTTCAACTTGTTGTCTCCAAAGGTAATAGCTGAAAATTTGCTCTCGAGCAATATTATGCGCTGAGCTATTACCTTTTTGTCCAGCTGCAACACACACGGATCTAAATATTTATTATTTAAAATGTTTGTTTAATTAAAATTTTGTTTTTGGTTGTTTTTATTTTAGTTATTTCTTTCGAGGCGATGCTTTGTTATATGTGACGATAACTACATAATACGTGGGCCATCTGCTTGTTCCATCAGCAAGGAGATAAAAAACATAAAAAAATAGAGTCTCAATATTAAGACATCATTTTCTAAGTCTATTTCTTAATATATAACCACAGACTTCCCGAAATTCCAGCGTTTACTCAAATATTCTATTACATCTGCAATTCACAAATGTCGCTTACCCAATTTCGTTTATGGACAGCCGCGCGAGCTCGGACAAGTGACTCCCTCCGGATATTGCAGTCGGTTGGAACGTACCTTTACTCGACGTTTTATTTATGTTGACGGCGAAATAGTAATTGTTAGATTTATAGTCTAAATATACCTCGTCGGTGGATGGGAGGGCTCAGAATCGTTCTTCCTGGAAATATATAGAGGAGGCCTATGTCCAGCAGTGGACTTCTTCAGGTTGATGATGACGATTTACGAAGGGTCGCCAATGATCTGGCTTAATTGTATTTAGCTAAACACGTTTATTATATTAATCGTAGTGAACTTAGCTACTCATTCTTCCGTGACACTTTATACCATCTACTTGAAATATTGAAAAAAAAAAAAAAAAATCGTGTCACTGTCACTTTTATGTCAGCGCGAGTACGAGTAATAGAGATCAGCCACAATAAAAGAAGAAGAAGAGAAATAGAGATAAGATCGGAGTGGGTAGCTCTAGTGAAGGGCTCGTCCGGGGAAGTACTACAATCATACCTGTTCCTGCCACCAATCCGCGCTGCTGTGTTTCAGTTTGAAGAGTGTGGTTGCCGGTGTAATTACCGGCACATGAGGCTTAACATCTGTATGCCTCAAGTTGTTGGACGCAAAGCAGTGCATCGGAGGGCTCGGAGCAATAGGCCCAGCGATGAACTGGTAGGCCAACTGCTTGTTCAATCAGCTAGTAGCATTACTTACCAAAACAACCGATTTAAGAATCTGAAAGTCTTGGTACCACGAGATCTAAGGGGATATATACCGTTCCTGGGGATAAAAGTCGTGAAGTTCAGTTCTTTTTCAGTTTATTTTTTATGAAGTCGGCTGTCTGCTCATTTTTATAAGTTAAAACTTAAAACATGGCTTAAGATATGTCATAAGTATTAACTTATGACAGAGAGCAGTGTCCTTACTCCTAAGTTCACTCAGATCAGACAAACATCAGCTTAACGACGGGAATGGAGAAATGGCTCCATCGCAGATGATCGGTCACCTCGTTATACTGCATTGAACCCAAACCTTCAGCATTGGTCTGTAGCCTTATCGACCAATGAGCGAGCAAGCCTTAGGTCAACTGTGAAAACTGTCACTGTAATAGATTACCACAAACACTGGAACTTCGTACTACTTTATTAAAAAAAGGAATTTTTTATTTTTTAGTTTTTACAACTAGCTGATCGAACAAGCAGATGGCCCACCTGATGTTAAGTGGTAACCATCACCTATAACAAAGCATTGCATCGTAAATCTACGATGCACAGTCGAACTCGCAAAGTCTCGATACAAAAAAGACCTGACGTAACGAAAAACTAAAAACAAAACTCAGACTTGGCACTGGTACTGAAATTGACACTGCTGTCAAAATGACATTTCACACATGTCAGTCCGCCATATTTTTAGTGCATTGTGTTGCTCTGACCAAGAAAATCTTGATGAGCAAGAAAACGAAGTGAAAATAAAGCAAATAAGCAGTTAAAACAGTTACTATATTGCAAAGCGATAATTATATATTGTACACACCCGACCCCGGCTCCATATATTGATGAAACAGCTCCTTTGTAGCAAGCGGAGCTAGCGAAGCCTTTGCAATAAAAGTACAAAATAAAAAATTGAACATCTAGCACCGAAATACGTCACCACCAACCCTCATTAAATACGATAGTGTGTGTTCTATCCTATGGCAGTTCTGTTTTATACGACCGCAATACCAATTAGGCCATAAAATATGTGATGCCCGCAACTGAATATGCATGAGACTTGAACTATGAACCAATTTACGGTGTTGAACCCGACTAGTGAAAGCTAGATAGTGGTATATACCTACTCCAAACAAATATCTTTATAACTCTGCATGTGCATGAAATACTTGTTTTTTTTTAAATAGCCCTCAAAGCTCCGATAGTCCGTAACTCTGCTTTCTTCAGCTAACTAAACATTTAAACTAAAATTTACAGGGTCAGCAACGCGCGTATGACACCTCTGGTGTTGCAAACGTCCATAGGCTACGGTAACCGATTCCCATCAGGTGGGCCGTATGCTTGTTTGCTTACTTGGTAGTATAAAAAAAAACTGGCTTTGGGAGCTAGGAAGTTCTGTGTTGAATGTCCACCAATATTTATTTATTTTTTATCGCGGTTTGATTCTCTTTATGCGAATGATCTTTGTGATATTGACTTTTACTTAGAATGATCTATGAATGAAGAAAGTTGGTGGACGTTTTTAAAATTGAATTGAATTGCCATTATTTTATGGGTTAGGTTCAACAAATAGACGGACAAAACACTACTTCGTGAATTGGCTGAAACAGGGAATGAGCACCTAATTACTAGCAAAAGATCGAGAGCGTCGATGTTGACGCAATAAGGAAAACTGGTGGATATTCAACAGCTGATCAAAATACCTTCGTAATTAGGTACTGATAGAAAATCGATTATGTCTCAAATAGACTTAAGCTTCATTCGTTTAGAACTTTCTGATTAATCTTAATAGAAAAAAGGAACAAAGAGGGAAGGATGAACGCCTGTAAAATGTTTTTTTGCGCGATAGATACTCTCTCCTACTCTTTTAGAACTCAAGATCTAAGGGTGTGGATGAACATCCGAACAGGTGGAAGTCATAAGAACAATCAAATACTAAATAAATATGGGCTGATTTAAAATTATTACAGTGCACATGAAACTAAACCTTTACGTCTCAAAAGGACACACCCTCGGAGGGTCTTGGACAAGCACTATGAAAGAATGCAATTGTTATAGCCAGAGGTTACACTCAACTTCAAGTGGGCTATTTAATTTAATTTCATGACTCAACAAGTCGAAGACAAAACCATTTAATTCGATAATTGTTATATGGCTCGCCAAAAACTCGTTCAATCGTGCCAGATGTCAATTCGAAAAATAATTAATAGTTTTTATAATCAACTCAGGCTGGTATTTATAATTAATTCGAAATACTTTCATTTACACTGTTGAAACCTACACCATTATAACAAACGATTTCGAAATCCATCCTAAATAATGCAGACCGCATAACCAACCCATAATTTACAAATTAACATTATCCAAATTCTGTGCTAGCACACAATTTAAAATGTTACCGAACACACATTGTTACACTGATTATGTCCGTGTTAGTATGCAAATGTGCTCAAGTATTAATCTGACGGCTGATAAATTGCAATTTTAGCTGCAGATATAGCATTCCGATAAAACAGGATTTACGCCTTGAGGGTAATATAAAAATTATCATTTGTGCTAATAAATAAATAATAAAAACTTTTGTGGACATTTCCATGAAATAGCACATGAAAACAATGTGATGTGTTTGATATAGTAAGAGTAGTAGAGCTCTTTGTGAAGGGCTCGTCCGGGGAAGTACTACCACCACGCCTTTTTCTGCCGCCAAGCAGCGTTTTTGTGTACATGAGGCACATGAGATTTAACATCTGTATGCCTCAAGTTGATGGACGCAGGGCAGTGCATCGTAGGGCACGTTCCTATCGTGCGTGACTTACGAGGCAATGCTTTGTTATAGGTGATGGTTACCACTTAACATCAGGTGGGTCATCTGCTTGTTCCGTCAGCTAGTAGTATAAAAAAAAAAAACAATAATTTGTGCAATTTTTTTCTTTATACTTATTTCACAGACAGATAAATAAATAAATATTGGTGGAAAATCCACACAGCACTATATAGCTCTAAACTAAACAAAGCTTGTAAATGAGTACCTACTATGGGAACCAAATTACGGAATACTACTATACTTATAAAATATTTTTTTATTATATAATGTTCATACTTGTATTATTTACTTATATTATAACATCCAGACAGAGAACTGGAACTAGGCATAAGCCTCCTCTAGACATTCCCAGGAAGAACGATTTTGAGCCCATTCCATCCACCGACTTCCCGTGATATTCACAATGTCGTCGGTCTATCTCATCTGTTCATCCATGTTTGCGTCTTAACTTAATAATTATATTAGGAGCTTAAAGTCAATGAACGAATTGTGTTCTCCTGGGTCGAGTTAAAATTTTTGCCTACCTCAGCACCAGCTGGCTTCACTAAGTTGGCAAAACTGAATGTGACTCTTAACCACATCTCCTGGGCATGATGTTGGGAAACTTTATAAACTTTTCGCATGGCCTCATGTTCTTCAACATATTAAACAGCCGTCTAACGACTGAGTGTGTTAAAAGTGAATATAAGTGAAAGGATACCTGAGAGACTTGAAAAATAGATGAATAAAATGTTCTTGTCTCGCTGCATGCCGCCGCCGCACCCCAAGCAAGAAAGGGACAACTGCAGCTCAGACCGTTTTAGATACATAATTATTAACCAAAACAGCATTTCGTAGTCGACTGTTTACTCCCCCAAAACATGCCCAATCGTTTTTATATTTTTTATATAATGAAACAAAACCTTCAGCTATGCCCCTATGTTTTATTTTTTTTGTAAATATGCATAATATTTTTAGGATGAGTGTCTGAAATTTAAAAAATTAAGCAATATTTCTAGTTGTGTGCGACTCCTACTTCCTATGATAATTAGTGTATTAAAAAAAACAAGACATAGGGGCATAGTCATGGTAAATAAAGGTTTTATGGTACAAAAATATTTGCTCTAGTGTCATTATCCAGGGAAGAAACAGTCGACTACATTTGTATGGAGAAAGAGCCGGTATCCTTTCGTCTTAAGTATTTGTATATGGGACAAGTACATGGCTTACCTGATGTTAAGTTGTAACTATCACCTTTGACAAAGCAGATCCTTGTCACTCTATTTTTGCAGTAAAGTTAATATCCCTTAAGTGACAGTTGCAAACCTATTATGTCAAATTAGAACAAAAATATATCATATAATAAATTTAAATCTTTAATTCATACCATTTTTAAACCTTATAATTTAGATTTTTGCACCATTTCTAAAGGCTTACTCTAAGATGTATTAGTGGTTTAGTATAACCAATGATTATTGCACTCTGAATAAACCAGTAGTTTTTCTTGGTGCACGTTGGCACGTCTTTAAACTCATTACAACAATTACCCATTACACATACGCACGTCATAATTACCACAGATAATACATCTCAGAACAAAGATAAAATGGACGACAGACGTATCAGAAGTAATTAATGTTAAACTGTTAATTTGGAAAGGTAATTTATCAAACATGCGGTGTGTAGTTATGTTAGTGTTTCTGAACTGACGGTACTGTCTTGTGATAATAGTATAACTAGAAACCAGTTTTAAAACGCAGGCAACCGTCAATCAACTTCTGAATCGCGTATCTCGCATTTTGATCCAAACATGTTTCTAACCAAAAAGTTTTCGTGCTTAATCAAATTAACTTAAGTCAAGATCATGCTCTCTGTTGATCACTGCAACGTCATAGTAGTTATTTAATTTGTACACTTACAATCAGAAAAAAATATTATTGTCACAACTGCTGTTAAGGAGTAGTAGAGCTCTTTGTGAAGGGCTCGTCCGGGGAAGTACTACCATCACGCCTTTTTCTGTCGCCAAGCAGCGTTGCTGGGTTTTGGTTTGAAGAGTGTGGTTGCCGGTGTAATTACAGGCACATGAGGCTTATTATCTATATGCCCCAAGTTGATGGACGCAGGGCAGTGCATCGTAGGGCACGTTCCTATCATGCGTCACTTACGAGGCAATGCTTTGTTATAGGTGATGGTTACCACTTAACATCAGGTGGGCCATCTGCTTGTTCCATCAGCTAGTTGTATAAAAAAAAACTGGTTCCCAAGCCTCGACATTATCGACATTAGGATTGGAGGGCACTATTTTGTAAATTGAAATTACCGATGTTATTACAGGCACATGAGGCTTATGCAGACAGGCATGCATATAAAATCTGTATGCCTCAAGTTGATGGACGCAGGGTGCGTTGTAGGAAACATTCCTATCGTGGCTTGCTATACGTTTTTAAAAGTGATGGATACCATTTGGATTGTGTCATCAGCATGAATCATAAAAAAATAATCGTTACATTTTGTGGTTTGCATAAAATAAATCACAATACGGCCGTCATTTGAAAGTGACCACATCTTAAAAATACTTCAGATAGTTTCCCGTAGATCACGTCTTGCTAGTAAAGTTTGATAATGGCTGTACTGATATTGCGATGCGTAGCGGTGCTCATGCATAGTTTATTATTATTATAACGAGTTCGTGCTGTCTTCAACGACATTGTAGATACCGAGAAACTCGGTTATCAAAAAAACCGGTTTTCAAGAAACTCGGTAATTAAAAAACCGCTTTTCAAGAAACATGGTCATAAAAAACCGGTATTTAAGAAACCCGTTTATAAAAAAAACCGGGGTTCTTTCAACACTATTTTCTTTGTCACACCAACAAAACCAGGGGCGTTGTCGTTTTGTTGCTTTCCCTTCTTCTTGTCGTAATACTAGTTCCTTCTAAATGTGTATTCAAAAAGTCACAAAGTATTCAATCAATTTATATCTGGTTCTTAGGACATACAAGATCTGCTTAAGTTTTGGGTTAGATATAATAATAAAAATATTGGTGGACTTTCCACACATTACTATCCATTCCGCATTGTACATTTATTATTTTATTTTTATTTTTTATTGTACTGTTGTTATGTTTGGTGTGCAATAAAGCTTTTTAATTTCATTTCATTTCATTTCATTACTATGTAGCCCTAAACTAAGCAAAGCTATTATGAGACGTGGGAACCAGATAGCTGATTAATAGCTTTTTTTGTAAATACATACTTATAAAACAAAAAAAAAACGCAGTCACAGAAAAAAACATCTATGTTAATCACATAAAAAAAATATCGGTGGTGATCGCACCCACGGCCTGTAGGCCGTACAGTGCAAAAGGAGCTCTTTGTGAAGGTCTTGTCCGGTGAAGTACTACCACCACGCCTTTTTCTGCCGCCAAGCAACGTTGCTGTGTTTCGATTTGAAGAGTGTGGTTGCCGGTGTAATTACAGGCACATGAGGCTTATTATCTATATGCCCCAAGTTGATGGACGCAGGGCAGTGCATCGTAGGGCACGTTCCTATCATGCGTCACTTACGAGGCAATGCTTTGTTATAGGTGATGGTTACCACTTAACATCAGGTGGGCCATCTGCTTGTTCCATCAGCTAGTTGTATAAAAAAAAACTGGTTCCCAAGCCTCGACATTATCGACATTAGGATTGGAGGGCACTATTTTGTAAATTGAAATTACCGATGTTATTACAGGCACATGAGGCTTATGCAGACAGGCATGCATATAAAATCTGTATGCCTCAAGTTGATGGACGCAGGGTGCGTTGTAGGAAACATTCCTATCGTGGCTTGCTATACGTTTTTAAAAGTGATGGATACCATTTGGATTGTGTCATCAGCATGAATCATAAAAAAATAATCGTTACATTTTGTGGTTTGCATAAAATAAATCACAATACGGCCGTCATTTGAAAGTGACCACATCTTAAAAATACTTCAGATAGTTTCCCGTAGATCACGTCTTGCTAGTAAAGTTTGATAATGGCTGTACTGATATTGCGATGCGTAGCGGTGCTCATGCATAGTTTATTATTATTATAACGAGTTCGTGCTGTCTTCAACGACATTGTAGATACCGAGAAACTCGGTTATCAAAAAAACCGGTTTTCAAGAAACTCGGTAATTAAAAAACCGCTTTTCAAGAAACATGGTTATAAAAAACCGGTATTTAAGAAACCCGTTTATAAAAAAAACCGGGGTTCTTTCAACACTATTTTCTTTGTCACACCAACAAAACCAGGGGCGTTGTCGTTTTGTTGCTTTCCCTTCTTCTTGTCGTAATACTAGTTCCTTCTAAATGTGTATTCAAAAAGTCACAAAGTATTCAATCAATTTATATCTGGTTCTTAGGACATACAAGATCTGCTTAAGTTTTGGGTTAGATATAATAATAAAAATATTGGTGGACTTTCCACACATTACTATCCATTCCGCATTGTACATTTATTATTTTATTTTTATTTTTTATTGTACTGTTGTTATGTTTGGTGTGCAATAAAGCTTTTTAATTTCATTTCATTTCATTTCATTACTATGTAGCCCTAAACTAAGCAAAGCTATTATGAGACGTGGGAACCAGATAGCTGATTAATAGCTTTTTTTGCAAATACATACTTATAAAACAAAAAAAAAGCACGCAGTCACAGAAAAAAACATCTATGTTAATCACATAAAAAAAATATCGGTGGTGATCGCACCCACGGCCTGTAGGCCGTACAGTGCAAAAGGAGCTCTTTGTGAAGGTCTTGTCCGGGGAAGTACTACCACCACGCCTTTTTCTGCCGCCAAGCAACGTTGCTGTGTTTCGATTTGAAGAGTGTGGTTGCCGGTGTAATTACAGGCCCATAAGGCTTAATATCTGTATAGCCTCGGTACTTGGTGTGTAGGTAGTAGGTTCCTTTTTATTTTTTAGTGCTTCAGTTTTAAATAAATGTTTTCTGTATTGTTTACTTATTTTTTTTCTATCTGTTTATTTTATCTTACCCAACTAGTTATTTTTCTTTTTTGTGTTCCTACCGTTTCATGTACAATGTTTATGTCCTTACTTGTATTATTGTCTACTGCCTATATTCTTACTTGTCTGTAAGCTACTTATGTGGGTTTGTTGTCAAACAAATTTATATTCTACAAGCTGGTGCCCGCGACTTCGTCCGCGCAGGATTAGTCACACAATTTCTTTATAAATTGTAGCATATGTGTTATTCTGATGTATAAGCTATATTATTGTAAAGTTTCATTAAAATCCATTCAGCAGTTTTTACGTTAAAGAGCAATAAGCATCCATCCATCCATACTTACAAACTTTCGCGTTTATAATATTAGTAGGATTCTATTCTAAGGTTTTTAATAAAATAATTCCGAAAAAAATCCAAAAACATGAACAATCCCAATAAAGTGTGACCTAAATTATATAAGCGATCATTACCAATAAGTGAGTGAAACTGCGGGCGGCAGTATAATAAAATAACTTACAAGGTTTCCACAGCTATATCCCTTTAAAGAAATACCTTTTAACAAAGACTATCATCCACGAAGTTAGAATCTTGAACATACGTTTTCCTCAGCCTACCTGCGATAAGGAGGGATCAGGGTAATGGGCGGTAGTCACGCCACCTTGTGATAAGACTGTTCATCCAGACTTTTAAGTTGCAAAGCTCCAAAGAGTTGCGTATTTTTTTAATGGATCGTAAGCGGAGTACTTACCGGCCCCAAATGCGCTCATAACTTCATTAAGGCGAAGACTTAATGTACTTCTCGCTCGCACATCTCAACATTTTGAAGGATATAAAATCACGAAACTTATTATTAAAAATCGCAATAAACCAAGTTCTACTTTAAGGCTCGTCCGGGGAAATACAACCACCACGCATTTTTCTGCCGCCAAGCAGCGTTGCTGTTTTTCGGTTTGAAGAGTATGGTTGCCGGTGTAATTACAGGACCATAAGGCTTAACATCTGTATGCCTCAAGTTGATGGACGCAGGGCAATGCATGGTAGGGCACGTTCTTATCTTGCGTGACTTACGAGACAATGCTTTATTATAAATGATGGTTACCACTTTATATCAGGTGGGCAATCTGCTTGTTCCATCAGCTCGTTGTATAAAAAAAAAAGTTGCATTGTACTCAGTTCATACATTGTTGTTGTTACCAATAAATTATGCTTTAGTACGGATGGGTACAGATCAAGCTCTACAAAACCAAAGAAATATGACGCTCATTACCAGAATGTAAAAGCGAGCAGTGTTTAGCCTGATGCGTATTCGTGTGTATTTAATTTTGTTCCACAGTGCTGTATTTATGCAAATTGATTTGGAAAAGTTGACGTCGTATATTGTAATCAATATTTCGATTCATATAGTAACTTTAAAACTAAACAAACTCTACACAGTAACTAAACAAGTTTCACGGTCAATTCGTAATCTACTAGTGAAACAATGAACATTACAACGCAAATCATAACCTCTACAACTCAAATATTAGCGAAAGATACACACAATTAAATTTTAATTAAATTGCGGGCCGCTCTTGACATGGTAAATGTGTTTTCAGTGATACAACTAACTTGGCAATCACCAACAGCTGCTACGCCGTAGCTGGCTGCTACGACGCAGTGTTGAGCTATGACGTAGCAGAATTTAGAGCTACGTAAAATTGCGCTATCAAAAAGTCAACAAAATGTTTAGATTTTTGCCGTTAATCAGATTCCCTTTTAAACGAAAAATGAACACTTATCCACTTTGAAATAGTGACCCATTTACCTATTTTTCTAACAAAAATTACATTTGTCCATAATTATTTTGCCCATACAAGTCTTTATTTAAAAAAATACCAAATCAAACAAAACCATCCCAAATAATATTTTGTACGTCCCAAAAAAATTGTGTTTTTTGGGACTTCGGATCTTAAGATCTGAAATTTCTTTTTAAAGTACATATCTCCAAAGTTGATTAACTGTATGTTACCACACTATGTCCAAGGTAAGAAATATAAAGGCTCTATTCCCTTTGGCTAATTGTTAAGTAGATTGGCATTCATAATTATGTGCCTTTGTTCTGAGGCGTCCTACCCGACTTGTTAAGCTTCGGTATATTAAATACTCGCTGTTATACTTATAATGGGCGCTATAGATATTATAATAAATATTGGTGAACATTCCACACAACTTTATCTAGCCTCAAACTAAGCAAAGCTTTATGGGAACGAAATAGCTATTTTGCTAGAAGCCATGCCTTATTTTTGTTGCCTGTTCTTCGAGGCTTAGCCACATTGAACTGGCACGTAGATTACCTTAGCTTTTACGTTCCAAAGTGATCCTTGTGATCCAAATGAATAAATTACATTTTAAGTGACCAAAACATATACATACATCGCACATATGTATGTATATGTTTTGCAAGCAGTGCCTAGTAAAGTAAGTAAAGGCTTGAAGAAATAAAGGCTTTTTTATTTTTATTTTATTTTTAAAAGTGACAGAATCTTAACATATTTGTTCATCACACATCATTGTTCTCGGAAACGATCGAACTCACGGCTTACAGCACAGAAGGCAGAGCTACCACTGAGTTGTGAGGGTTGTCAAGAAAACGCTCTGTGTCATGTTCGAAGAGCAGTTACGCCTTGGTCTCAATAAAGGGGAGTAGACACAGTCGTGGGCACCGCTCCAAGATGTCCACCGGGTGTCGGCTTGTTTGAACCATGCAATGTATTTTTTGGTCTAATTCTTTTTAGAGTGCCTCTTCATTACTGAAGGTTGGCAGTCACCTTTTTTAATTTTTTCCTTATCTTCTTTAGATAGACCTTGTCCATTGCCTGATGTTGCGTAGCCATGATGTTTTTCTTCAACCTACTCCTCTTGTCGTGTGGTGTCATTTTTAGTAGAGCTCTTTGTGAAGGACTCGTCCGGGGAAGTACTACGGCCACGCCTTTTTCTGCCGCCAAGCAACGTTGCTGTGTTTCGCTTTGAAGAGTGTGTTTGCCGGTGTAATTACAGGCACATGAGGCTTAACATCTGCATGCCTCAAGTTGATGGACGCGGGCAGTGCATCGTAGGGCACGTTCCTATCGTGCGTGACTTACGAGGCAATTTTTTGTTATATGTGGATACCACTTAACGCCAGGTAGTCCATCTGTGCTTGTTCCATCAGCTAGTTGGATACAAGAATAATATATAAAACAATCACCTAATTGCTTATTTACGCTTGTCGCAGACCTGTCGCGAGGGTATATGTAATCAGGGAGCTGGTCACTTGGAGCGTTGCCCACGGTCGTGTTTACTCCTTTATGAGACCAACCTGCTACTGTTTATTGGACGTAAGTGGACGGTATTGAATTCATATTACCACATCACTACATAGTATAAAACAAAGTCGCTTCCCGCTGTCTGTCTGTCCCTATGTATGCTTAGATCTTTAAAACTACCCAACGGATTTTGATGCAGTTTCTTCAATAGATAGAGTGATTCAACAGGAAGGTTTATATGTATAATACATGCATAATATAGTAGAGAAACACTGATAATTTTAGAGGTTTCTAATGTGATGTCGTAAATAAAACATTTTTTGCGCTTACCTTGCAAACGCTGGCTGAACCCTACGAAATAGATCAAAATAATGTACTATAGTATTTAATTGTACACCTTAAAAAGGTCTACAAGAAAATCTACGATGGTATATGTCTGTCTATCCTTTATGGATAACCCAGCTAGTGACTTGCCCCGGCTTCGCACGGTTATTGTAACCGTGCGAAGCCGGGGCAAGTCGCTAACTGGATTTATAAATCCACACGTGTTTTCGGATATTTCATTGAAACTGGGGGAACTGTTTTCAGAATATACAAGATATATAAAGTTTTATGACATGACGTCGTGACAGAGGCATAATAGAAACAGGTATTTTAGTGAATTATAATTGATTAAATATATATAATACCAGCAGCTTCTCGCGGCTTCGCACGCTTTAAACTGGTGAGCATCGTGATTTGTAGGGGTAATTATCAGAAATTAAAAGTGTCATTCTTAATTATTTATTTTGTAGTATATTTACCCCAAGTTTTAAGTCAATCGCACCACGCGTCGAAAAACTCCCGTACAAACTTTTACATCCCTTTGCACACTTATTAAGGGTAGTTTTAAAAAACTAAAAATGCCTTTCCTATTCTTTAGCCTTGGAGTACATGTACTCCAAGTTTCAAGTTTGTAGGTTCAAGGAATACTATTTTTCATACAACCGTTTTCAACCCTTTTTACACACTTAGGGGTTGAATTTTCAAAAATCCCTTCTTAGTACACCTCTACGTCCTAAGACCTATGTACTCCTCAAATTTCAAGCCTCTAGGACCAGCGGTTTAGGCTGTGCGTTGTCTATATGTCAGTCAGTCAGTCAGTCAGTCAGGACTTTGAATCTTATAGTATTAGAGAGTATGTACAAATTTTCGGTTGCTCACTGCTTGAAAACTCGAGCTTGAAAATAATGTTTCATAAATAATGAGGCACAATTAGGCTAACAAAGTGTCTAGCTGTAAAGCAGCTTAGACACAGACAAGGCTTTTCTATCGTTTTAATAATTATCAAAAGTATAATAAGCATAACAAATTAATTAATTCTTGTAATTTATTATAGATACAAGGTGCTTTGCAGAATAAAACATTATTATTCATTTTGCAGGAGGATTTTAACAAACAAATCTTTTTTTCTCATTATTTTTACAATACTAGCGGCCTGTCCCAGCTTCGCATGGATGGACATAATTTTTTTCAGCATTTTAGGATAACGTTAGACCTTTCATACATTTCGTACATTTGCACGCCGCGTTGCCCGTCGCCCGATGCGCTGAGAACGCGCCCGGCGCTCGCTAATATGCATTTTTAAAGCGAACAAAAATTTTTAATTTCGTGATATCTTTTGAGTAGAATGTCCAATTTGAAAATTTCAAGAAGTAGTCTATAGGTATTGAAACAGTCTTGAATACGAAATGATTTATTTGGATAAGGATTAATATAAAGGTATGGATAACATGGTCTGATTTTGGTCGGCATTTCTATCAACTTTTAAAATATAAAAAAGAAGTTATAGTAACATAACTACGATAGTTAGACATATGGTATTGCTGAGTTTTTTGTAGATATTGATGTGTTCTTTAATATTGTAGGACATTTTTGTGTTCTATCGTCAATACTTTTCGCAGCGCATGCGATGAAAGACATTTGATGGCCAATTTTACACACATATTCAGTGCTCTGACAGCCAACTAAAATACCTTTTATTCAAATCAGTTCATTTGGTTACCAATATTTTACTGTCAAACTTATTGATGAATAAAATTACACATTCTGAATATTTATTTTAATGAAAATTACAATGAATTGAATTTTATTCTATTGTCAACATATACATGAAATAGTTGAGCTGTTTGCAGACTGTTGCAAATGATGTTTTTAGTATTTTCAATGACATTAAATGACCCTTTCGCCACTCTGTTTTGAAATAAAGTATTTGGAATGAAAGTGTACCATGTGTTATCCTGATTTGATAGAAAATGTTTCGAATGTTTTGAAGAAAACCGCCACATTTTCTTCAAAACAAATGACGGTCGACTAAAATGAACTGGCTTGGCTATTAATACAAATCACTTGCCACTGGCAAGATTGTATGTCGAATTACGGACAGGAGCCATAAATGGAGAGAAGAAAAGAGTAGAATGACATAAATGTCAGATTTGTCCAACAGTTTCCCGCTGGCCGAATTTATGTCTATACGCAATTTTACTAAAATAATAAGTTGTCAGGACCATCTATTTAGCAGAACCCGCTTGTTAGTTAGGAATTTCGGGTCCCATCTCAATGTCACGTTCCTCGTTATGAGGCGAACAGCTGAATGGATCTCTTTGATACACAGTCACACTTGTAGGTACCAAGTTGTCCTTGTTCATTGGGAATAAATAACAATTTTGATTTTCAGAAACAGCTTGACAACTTGTGTCTCTAGGCACGGTAGATTTATCTTCAGATCGCCTAGTACAAATTACCAGCGTAAGGTTTGATTTGGCTATGGCAGTGATGCGACCTAGCTTGCCTAATCGTTTGTTGATTGGTTCTAAGGGATTCTATTCTGGTGGTCTGTGCTCATCTAGCTTATAATTAATAAAGTACTCGATTTTACAAATTTATTACTAAAAGTAAAATATTAACAAGTACATATGGAAGGTAAGTATAGCGAATAATGCGCGCTATCTAGTTGAAGCAAAATGTGAAGTGAGAGAGGGAATGATGTGTGTGCGGCTTTTATATTAGCGGGATACGTGATACAGCGCCCTCTCGCGTCCCGCGTAGACAGGTTCTTTGAGGATATAAAGATCTACGAATAAATAATTCTTTATTCGTAGGTCAAAAGGTTCCAAATATTATATTGACCTTACGATAAAAACCTTCTCTAATATCTTATAATAATTATCATTATAGTATATTTAGCGCCTATTTCACCTCTGAGTTACGCTATCCGTCAAGTAAAAACATACACGTCTTTGTTTTTAAAAGTCTAAAGTAGAGATGGAAATAAATAAATATTGGTGGACCTATGGACACAGCCCTATCTAGCCCCAAACTCACCCAAGTTTGTGATATCGGAAATGTATTAAAATCTTTTTACCACACTGTTTCGAAAAAGCTGGTGACACAATAAGTTGAATAAGAAGATAGATAGACCTAGAAAACTTTATTGCACACCACAAGGACATTTAACACATTAAAAACAAAAATAAAGTTCTTAGGGCGGTCTTATCGCTGAGAGCCATCTCTTCCAGACAACCTTTGGATGGACAAGATTTCACTTGAACATTTCAAAACGGTGTCATAAAGACAGACTACGCCAATTTGTATAGGGTACCATATAACAATTTATATAAATCATAGCATAGTAAGTAAGAAGAGGTACGTCTAAATATTGCCAAGTGCTTTTTAAAGCTTTCCCAAAGCTAAGTAGATTTTTAAAAGCGTCTTTATAGGGAGGTTTCTGCCAAAACAATCCATACATTAGGGGAGCAAGTGGCGTGTCTTTAGGAGTGTTCCGTCACGGTGCTGGCCCCCAGACTTATGGCTCGGAGTTAGCCACGATTCCTGAACTAACTATTCACGGAGACTTTGGTCTGAATCACAGGCAGAAGCGGGAATATACTTAATACAAAATAATCATTAATTATAATATATATTAGCTGATTTTCATGACCAGTTAATATACATTATAATTTAATGAATTCTCTTTTTTATTTAAGTTAAAAACGGCAAAACTTGCTAGCGATAATATTATTTATTTTAAATTATTATTTATTCTGCATTTCAAAGTGATCCTTGAAATTTTATTAAGTCGAATGGATACCCCGATACTAGCGCTACTACATATTTAATTTAATCATTACGTTATACAAAGGAATTATCAAAAATTCGGACCACGCGTAGACGATACCTATTACAAGCTTTTTTTAATGTATCTGTAATAGTTTTGTTTTGTGTTACTCAGTACCTTGTTTGGAGAGCTTAGTGGCCACCAATAGGAACTAAACTCTTAAAACAAGTATCTGCCTAAATAATACAATACAAAACCGATTTTTTGATAATTCCTTTGTATAACGTAATGATAAAATAAAATATGTAGTGGCGCTAGTATCGGGGTATCCATTCGCCTTAAATACATTTTCAATATTAGAATTAGAAAAATATTTTTTTATAAAGAATAAGAAGAAAAGAGAATCAATTATACCAGCCAATTATTTCAAAAATACCTTGAGTGAGTCAAATTGTATTATGATGCTACAATCAATCATAATAATCATTCGATCATACTTTCGGATATTTTTATTACGGAAATATTTTCTAATTTTACAGTAGGAGAGTAAGAAGTTGTAAGAGTAGTAGAGCTCTTTGTGAAGGGCTCGTCCGGGGACGCCTTTTTACTCTTACCACCACGCCTTTTTCTGCCGCCAAGCAGCGTTGCTGTGTTTCGGTTTGAAGAGTGTGGTTGCCGTTGTAATTACAGGCACATGAGGCTTAACGTCTGTATGCCTCAAGTTGATTGACGCAGGGCAGTGCATCATCGTAGGGCACGTACCTATAGTGCGTGACTTACGAGGTAATGCTTTGTTATAGGTGATGGTTACCACTTAACATCAGGTGGGCCATCTGCTTGTTCCATCAGCTAGTTGTATAAAAAAAGGAGAGTCAAAAAGCACATTAACATCGCAAAAGGTTATCCCCTGGAGTCCAAGAACTCCACACTACCTCCGCATAAAAGTGGACGAAACGACGAACACTAGGTTTTATTCGTCACAATATTGCGGAAACCCTCTTACACGAGCCCCAATAAACCTACCTTTGCTTCTAGGAATCTAGCATACTCTTTGCACTAGTGGTCTAGTGGTAGCGGCCCCGCCTTCCAATCCTAAGATTGTGGGTTCCGAAACCGGTCGTGCACCAATGAGTTTTTCTGTTCAAAAATGTATGTGCACAATGCCAGTTACTCTCAAACGGTGAAGGAAAACATCGTGAGGCAACCGGCATGTAGAACTTAAAAAGTTCTATAACATGTATCAAGTGCTTGAGGCGCACTTAAAATCCTTTCACCACACTGTTTCGAAAGAAACTAGTGACACGACAAGAGAGAGAGCATACTCTTTGCGGTCTTCGGTCTTTTTACTAAGGTTTTTTCGGCAAAGTAGATGCCAAGTATTTGCGACAAGCAATGCATGAAAAGAGCCGAAGAATATTCATATTAAACTTACTGGCGTGGCTTTTATGTAGTACACGGCATGGTAGTTATGATAGGCGTAAATGATCTCACCGCACTCAACGCTCTCCTAGATGCTTGTCCTGGCTGTGATTTGTTTGTGGATGGCTGGATGAAAATATTGTCCGAATGTTTGAGATTTTGCGAGCGTGATGCCTAACTGTGTGTAAACCTGTCCTTTGTTTGTTGTTTTTGACATTTTGCTTTAATTATTATTATTACTTAATTTTTAACTGACATAATTATTTTTATTGTTATTATCCATACTTTTCTGATTCCGCTTTATTTTTCGTTATTTTAATTGTTTTTTAAATGTTTAATTTCCTCTATTTTTATGTATTAAATTCTTATGTTCTTTAATTAATATAATTGGTTGTATGTACCGTTTTAATTAAAGTAAAATAAATAAATAAATAAATAATGATGCAATCAGTTTACAGGTGGAAAACTTACGTACCGAATTACAAAAAAGATTGTTTGACTATGCCATGGCTACATAAACTTCAGTTCAACCCGTAATCATGGCGCATTTAACTGTATCGAAATATTGGGAATTAATTAAACTCACAAATCATGGTATATTCCCACATTTACACTGATCAACTGATACAAGAATACGGCAGTGAATTCCTGCATTAGACTCCTTGCCATTCCGCCGAAGTATATTTACATTTTATAAATACTTTATCAAATATCTGTCAATGACTTCTCCAGCGAGCTCCCTCACTGAACATAACCATACATCAATTAGTGCCTCCCGTTCCGTAGCCGTCAAAACAACCATTCCCGCATACATTCTATTGTTGCGGTTGCAGTGCCGTATTTAGTATCACACTGGCTTGCTAGTAGTAGATATAAAACCTAGGTACCTATTTACTACTGCTATACCTACTTTATTTTGTTTGTTTTTTATTTTTATTAGGTCTTTCCTATGTAACTACTGTCAGCTGTCCGTTCTGTATTTTGTGTCAAATAAATGTCTTCTTCTTCTTTTCTCCAGTTATGGCTCCTATCCGTCATTCGACAGACAATCTTGCCAGTGTCAAGTGAGTTGTATTAAATACTTTGTAGTCAGTCTATAGTCAAGTCGGCCTTCATTTGTTTCGAAGAAAATGGTGGCGGTTTTCTTCAAAACATTTGAAACCTTTCCGGTCAAATCAGGATATAACTTATTACACTTTCATTCCAAATGCTTTCACTTTGTGCTAAGACCTCAAGTAATGTTGGTTAAAATGCCACCGAAATTACGCAACGTAACTCAAAATAACACTAGAAATACAATTAAAATAAAAAAGCTATGCTGCTTTCCAAAATGTCAGAAAATTATCTCAAATAAATGTATTTTCTTTCTTTCTAAGACGATTATGAAGTGACACCCCTCAAAGTATATCTCGCTCGCACATTTCAACATTTTTTAAGATATAAAATCACTAAACTTTCTGATTATCCAAACAAGGTTTCATAATAAAAAGTTTGCATGAAAACTAGCAAAGCAAACTTTTTAGTAGGAAAACTTGTATGGATCAAAATGGTTTGATGAACTGTGTGAAAAGTGATTGCGCACAAATTTAGTTGATTCCGTTTTTCATAAATAAGTTCAGTGATTTTATATCTTTTGCCGAAATGTGCGAGTGAGAGGTACATTAGTAGTAGTATTCGCCTTAGAAGTAATCCTGAGCAAAATAGTAGATCAAAGGATTAGCACGCTGAAATGGCAGTGGGCCGGCCATGCTTGCTGTAAAACCAACAACCGTTGGAGCAAATTAATACTTGAGTCATGTCACTAGTTTCTTGCGAAACAGTGTGGTGAACGGATTTTAAGTGCGCCTCAAGAAGCTCCTTTTGAGCACTTGACACAAATGTTTTAGAACTTTTATAGGTTCTTCGACATTCCGGTTTCATCACGATCTTTTCCTTCACCGTTTGATAGTACCTACTGGCATTGTGCACATAAATTTTTGAACAGAAAAACTCATTGGTGCACGAATGGTTTCGAACCCACGACCGTAGGATCGGAAGGTGAGGCCGCTACCACTAGACCACCAGTGCTCTCGTGGAGCACTGCAATACTTGAGTGGAGACTACGTTTAGGTAAGCGTAGGACGCCCTCCGGCTAGGTGGGGCAACGAACTGCGAAATGTAGCTGGCAAACACTGAATGCTGCCAAAGTCCGAGCTCAGTGGTACGTTTTGGGAGAGACCTAGGGAAGAAATCTAACATAGGTTGATGATGATGAATAGTGATCCTTGTGGTATGGCAAGGATCTTTAGACTTTGAACTTGAACAACAGGGTAGTATTTTACACAAAAAATAAAGGTTTATAAGTATTATCTATTAATGATTTCTCAACATCAAATCAAATATCAACCAATTAAATCCACGGGTGTATCCACGGTAATAAAAAATCCTATAATATGCTAGAACTACTTTTTTTTTTTTTTTTTTATACAACCAGCTAATGGAACAAGCAGATGGCCCACCTGATGTTAAGTGGTAACCATCACCTATAACAAAGCATTGCCTCGTAAGTCACGCACGATAGGAACGTGCCCTACGATGCACTGCCCTGCGTCCATCAGCTTGAGGCATACAGATGTTAAGCCTCATGTGCCTGTAATTACACCGGCAACCACACTCTTCAAACCGAAACACAGCATTGCTGCTTGGCGGTAGAAAAAGGTGTGGTGGTAGTACTTCCCCGGACGAGCTCTTCACAAAGAGCTCTACTACTCTTACTACTTCCAAGGCATTATAAAAATACCCTGAAACGGCTCTGTCTAAGTAATATACAAGCTATGAATACACAAGTCAGACGCCAATCTGAGTCTGTCTTCAATCATTGTGGGATTCCGCCTTGACATCCCATTTCCTCGCGAGCATTGGATATTATGTTTTTGGAAAATGGTATTATGAAGCTGTAGACCGTATTCTACAAAACTGTTTGTCTAATTTTGAAAAGCAAGGGCTAATTTCAACATTTTATGCACCATCAGAAGAAATCTTTACTTTTGAATCGAAGTTAAGTACGGTAGGAATACTAAAAAGGCTTTCTGTGAAAACAGAAACGGTGGGTAATTTTTCAAAACATGTTAAAAAACGTTCAAAGTAAATTGATTCATTTTGGAAATAGAAGATTAGACGAACAGTTTAGTTACAAAACTATTCAAGAAAATTAAAATCGTATAGTTGTACTAACCCTGGTTAGTACGATAAGTGAAATAAATAAAATAAAGCAGTCGGCTTTTGAAAAATAAATAAGTGTTGGTGAACATTAGCATCTAGCTCCAAACTGAGCAAAACTTGTACTATAGAAACGAAATAGCTGATCGAGTAATGTTTTTTGGAAATGCATACTTTTCATATATTATAATACTCAGAGAAAGATAAAACCACTATACTCGTTCGCTACGCAATTGTTTGTGAGGATCAAACTCACGATCTACAGCGCAAGTGGCAGAGCTAGCAACTAAGCTGTGTGAGCTGTTTTAATAGTATTTTCGATCCATTTAATAACACCATAACTCTATTTTTACATCAATTCCACACGCGCAGAACACCCATTAATATTATCTCGAAAATTATATCCACATTTTCGTAAATAAACACATCTAAACAATAAATTCGCAAGTTTATTACGCAATTTAAATCTATACTTCACGCGCCGAACAAAGTATTGCAATGCTCAGGTAATTCAAATGATTCATCGCCCATTACACCGTTATTGGAGTTTCAAAAAAGTAAGAAAGGGTTTTGTTTATTTAAACAAACGTTTTTCTTTTTATTTTAAATTGTAGCTCGTTTGGTTTATGAATGTTTGTTGATTTTTTCTTTCTTTATTGTTAACCACACAGAAACATCGTACAGGGTTAAAGCATATATTAAGGTAAAAAATGAGCGACCTTATCGCTGAGAGCGATCTCTTCCAGGCAACTAGGCACTCTCAACTCTCTTCTAGGCAGGTTTATGGCTCCTGTCTGGCAATCGACAACTAATTATCAAGTTAAATAAATAAAATACTTTTTTTTCAAGACAGTCTACTTATGTCATCTGTCATTTGATTTGAAGAAAGCTTTTAAGTTTGTATTGTTTTATGGATATACCGCTATAAACAATCATATTGAGATCTTGTTACAAGAAAATGAATTAAGTTTACTGAGAGTTCAATTTTACATTTTTATTTTAGTATATTTTTGTTATTTTTTCCTTTCTCATTTTAATACTATCGACAATGATCAAACAATGATTGAAAAAAATACTTTGTAAGTGTAAATGCTAAGTAAGTTAAAAAAAATATCTCTGTTATCCACAAACGCGGTAGACATCTTTTAAATTGATTGACAACTAGTATTTAACATTCGTTTTTTAAGATTCTATTTCTGTGTGGTACTAACAAATTGGATTATTTTGATCTGAAATAAATGAATTGAATTTAACAAGCCTCAAACAAAACCTAGAATAAAAATGTTATTGTTTCTATCTAATAAGCACAACCACACGATCCGTGCTAATTCTTGGCTGTGTTTCAACTTAGTGGCAATTCACACAACATCGGGTGGGTAGTAACTTCCTGACAATTACTACCGGACGTCGGAACAGCGTGGTAGCCCCGATAGCACTCGAGTACCGGTTTAACTTGAACGACTTGATTTGCTGTGGGATTGAGGGCTCTGTGTGGAATTCAGTGGTGTTTATTTAGTTAGCTCTACTCTATTAGTTTTTATTTTACTAAAACACACAGAAATCGTTTCACGGCACGGTAGATATTCCCTCATATCTTTTAGTGCCAAGTTCCAACTTAGGATTCTTTGAGGAGGTCGAAGGGGGTAGTCAAATATTACCTACATTTTGGTATACACCCACAGTTTACAGTTGCTTGTTTTCCTTTTGTGACAGATTGCAAGCCCATCACTACTGATAGAATACGATTTCCACACGATTTTGTTTTTGTTTCTGAAATACTGACATATTCCTTTGTTTGTCTATCGGCCGAAAGTGCGGGTATAAATCGCTTCGTCACTATAACCACGTGTAGTCACTTCCTTGAGTGTCCCCAATCAGCTTTATCGCCAAAGCGTCGTTTGCAGAGCAAGCTATCAAAGGGAACACGACAGAGCTGTCAAAATCTCCGAAAGCCCATACCCAGTTACTCAGATGAGAGGATTTCGGCCGGGTTGCTTGACCTAAATCCAGGCTTTCCTAGCTCAATCTAAACCGGTACTCAATTTGGGGTGCCAACTTATGCCAGCCTAATCTTTTTTTAACAAAATATTAAAGAACTTTAACTACTTTAAGAATTTATTCTACTTTACTTTACCTTACTCACACTACCTTTACTCTTACCAACATACAACTTGTAACACAATACCCCTATGAGGCCAAAGACCAAGAAATCAGACCAAGCACTGGAATACTTTGACGTGAGCAAAGTTGCAATACTTCGTTTTCGAAATTCCCATACAAAAGTTAAAATAATATTGTCTCAAAAATTTGTAACAACCCTGATAATGTGTACATGACCTTGGTACACACGCTATTTGCGTTTACTAATTGGTGGCAGTTCTGTTACCTATTTTTATCTACCATTCACAATTAAAGGTCAAAAAACAACTGTAAATAGGGCTGCGTCATGTTGTGTTAGTTTAATTTTGGCGGAAATTTTAAGAAGCATTTCATGAATGAAAAATTTTGAAATTTCAAGTCTTATACCTTGCTTCCGGGGTTATAGGGGTAATATGTTACACCTTGTATAAATGCGAAAGTAGGATATTTGAATGTGTGTGGCTCAATCACGCCGTTACAACTGAATCGATCGGACTGAAACTTAGAATAAAATTATAGTGCGTGATCTGGTTTAGCATATACTAGTTTTTATTTCGAAAAAATATGCGAACAGGGTAGAAAAAAAAGTAACCAAAAAATTTCAACACGTTATTGCTGTCAATCACCGCTACCAAGTGAACAAAGCCAAGTTCGGCCACTAGTATGTAATAAAGTCCAGCATAACAAATGTTTATTAAACTAATAAAACTTACTTCTGTGATAAAATACTAAAATACTGAATTATTCAGAAATTAACATAGTACGACGAGTTTTTACGCGAAGAATTTCATTATGGTAATACGCCTGAAGCGTGTTTGCTTTGTTCGTAAACATAATTCTTATAAAATACGTTTACTTTATTCGAGTAGATAACTAAAACCTAAATAAGATATTATAATTATATTGGACGATATATATTATTTTTCATCTACTGTTATTGTCTTCTACCTAATGTTTGTTTTTTATGTAAGTACGTGGGTTAATACAAAGTCTTCTTTCTTTTTTGGTTATATAATACTTTAAGAAACGAATAACGGGTTTGAACAATTTTTCCAATAAAATGAATATTTGCATGGCACGCACATGTTAACGACAAAGCAGCAGAATTAGCAAGTCGAAGTGTCTATGGGCTGATTATAAAGTTGAGAGGGCTACGAAGGAAGGCCTATGTTTACAGTGCCTGGAATATTTTCCAAAAATTTTACGTATTTACTGTCGAATAATTTCTCTTTTTTAATGTTAGTGGTAGACAAACGGGCTTACGGCCCACCTGATGGTAAGTAATCACCATTGCCGCCTATTATAGGTACCAACACCACCAGGCGCGTTGTCGTTGCGTTGCCTACCCTGAAGGATTTTATTAATTTTTTCTGCAGCTGTTCTTGTTATAGCTAACCGATAAGCCTCCAATGGTAGTTTATCTCATAGTTTATGAGTACCTACTGATTTATCGATTGATCGAGTATCTATTATTTTAGTGTGGTGTAATTACAGGCACATGAGGCTTAACATCCGTATGCCTCAAGTTGATGGACGCAGGGCAGTGCATCGTAGGCCACGTTCCTATCGTGCATGACTTGCGAGGCAATGCTTTGTTATAGGTGACAAGCTGGTGCGCGACTTCGTCTGCGCAGGATTAGTCACACAATATCTTTATAAATTGTAGCCTATGTGTTATTCTGATGTATAAGCTATATTATTGTAAAGTTTCATTAAAATCCATTCAATAGTTTTTACGTGAAAGTGTCCATCCATCCATCCATCGATACTTACAAACTTACGCGTTTATAATATTAGTAGGATGGTAGTATGACCACTTAACATCAGATCGGCCATATACTCGTTCTATCACAGAGTTAAAAAAAAATCCTTTAAAGGTGACTGAAATGTTTCTAAGCGTTCAGTTCACAATAAATCACTATTTTCCAAAGTAACTTTGTAGCATTCTCTAGATATCCAATCTGGAATTCCAGCATTTTGTGCTCCTGCAGTCCCCGGGGAGTCTGATTGATGAAGAAAAGGAATAGTTGCCGCTTTGATTTCAATCAGTGGCAGTGTTGGTTTGTGTTGGTAATAAATAGCTGAATATTTTATAGGTAGGCGTAAGCGTAAAGTAAGGCAAACGCGTAAAATAGTTCTTAAAAGTAGTAGAGCTCTTTGTGAAGGGCTCGTCGGGGAAGTACTACCACCAGGCCGTTTCTGTCGCCAATATTATACAAAAGAGAACAAACATCTATGTTCATCACACAAATGTTTGTTCTCGGTGGGGATCGAACTCACGGCCTACGGCGCAGAAGGCAGAGTTACTACCAACTGAGCTGTGAACGCTGTGAAGGCTTACGAGGAAATTACGTGTTTCGTTATAGGTAATGGTTACCACTTAACATCAGGTGGGCCAACTGCTTGTTCCAACAGCAATATTATAAAAAACCGCTTAGGCATCCTAATAGAATCTTGAGAGACTTAGTACTCAGAGATCTGATATGTCTACCGTGCCTGGTTATCAAAGGCGTTAAGCTGTTTCTATATCTTTTTATTTCTACACCTATTCGCTAAGCTGCGAGGCACCCGGCGCAGAACAAGTGACTAAGTAGGTGCAAACTTTTACCACCGGGATATTAAAGTCTTAAAAATCTTCAGAGATATAAACGGGGGACTGAAACTTATTTCATTACATGCGACTTATGTTATACGAAGTCCATGAACAAAGTCTGTATAACTTTAAGATACTGTGGGCTCATTGATTCGTCTTTTCTCTGGCTTAACAATCGCTCGCATCGCACGTAAAGGACATACTACTTTACGTGCCCTTGGAAGCATGGAAGAGCTGGGGCATTATTCTCTATGACATAGGAGATTCCCTGCCATTACCCTGTGACGTCACAGCGTGGTCTAAATGCAAACGCGATTCATAAACCAAAAAATGAACTAAGAATGACAACTAAGTCATAGGGAATACGATTTTGTCAGATTTCCCGTCGCAGTCTAGTCGTATGTGTGTAACGCGATTGCATTGGCAATAGAGAATAATGCCCCTATGATTTTAATGCTACTCACTCATTATTTTATTTTTTTCTCTGTCTGGGTGTTATATAATATGTTATGTATGTATTTACATTAAAAAAGTATGTATGTATTAATTATCAGCTATCTGGTTTCCATATTACAAGCTGTGCTTAGTTTGGAGCTAGATAGTGCTGTGTGGAAAGTCCACCAATTTTTATATTTATTTATACGAGAAGAGATTTTCACAAAGTGTTCTACTACTCTTAAACAGTACCTGTAGATGGCATTGACAGCAAAAGGCACGTGCCCTTTGAAGCATGGAAGTGCTGTGATATAAATGCCACTAGAGTTCACCCATTATACTAGAAACTTGCTGATAGAACAAGCAAATGGCCCACTTGATGTTAATTGGCAACCTATAACAATACACTGATTCGCAAGTCACGATCGTGCCCTACGATGCACTACCCTATATCGATCCACTTGAGAAGATGGTAACCCTTATGTGCCGGCAACCACATAACCACACTCTTCAAACCGTAACACAGCAACGCTGGCTTGGTAATAAGTAAGATAGATGATGATGATGATTTTATACTAACAATCTACATAGGTATCAATGTTTTTAAACAATATCAAATGTTTTTAAACACAATATTTCTCCAAAGTACTAACAGTATAGTCGTATCGCATCGGATATTAAACGAGAATTGTCAACAATTGAGTCAACTAAGTAAATATGATATATTCGCAAACATTCTGGATGCCTTCTGGAATGTTCTCGATTGCCTAAGAAACATTGGTCTACTTGTATTAATGGATACGGTAAGTTGAGGACAAAATTTGAATACTAATATTGTGACAGGACAAGCAAATGGTGGTTACCACAATTTTTTTTTATTTATCAGAGGGTAGTCTCTCTCTCTTGTCGTGACACTAGTTTCTTTCGAAACAGTGTGGTGAAAGGATTTTAAGTGCGCCTCAAGAGGCTCCTTTCAAGCACTTGACACATGTTATAGAACTTTTTAGGTTCAACGACATGCCGGTTTCCTCACGATATTTTCTTTCACTGGAGAGTACTGGCATTGTGCACATACATTTTTGAAAAGAAAATCTCATTGGTTCACGACCGGTTTCGAACCCACGACCTTAGGATCGGAAGGCAAGGCCGCTACCACTAGACCACCAGTTCTCTCACAATCTTCTCAGGGTAGTGAAGATGTCCGTTGAAATACCTACTACATTTTGCACATACCCACACTTTGCAGTAGTTGCTACTGTAGGTATACGAAATAGGTCTGCTATTGAATACTAACTTGTTTCCTTAAGGGGCTGACAACTATCAAACAACTTCTCGCTCGCACGTTTCGACATGTTGAAAGATATAAAATCACTAAACTCATTTTCGAAAAATCTCAATCAACCAATTTGTGTGCAATCACATTGCACACAGCTTAGTAATAATTTCATTTTGATCGATACAAGTTTTCCTACTTAAAAGTTTGCTTATGTACGAAAACTAGTAAAGCAAACTTTTGAGTAGGAAAACATGTATGATCTAAATGAAATTTTTACTAAACTGTGTGCAATGTGATTGCACACAAGATGGTTGATTGCAATTTTTCGAAAATTAGTTTAGTGATTTTATATCTTTCAACATGTCGAAACGTGCGAGCGAGAGTCACATTAGCTCTTGTCTTCGCCTTAAGATAATTTCGTATGTTTTCGCAGGTGTATAAGAAACAAGTTATTGACTTCCGAAAACGCAATAGAAAAAGAAAGAAAGAAAGAAAAGCAATTTATTGGCCAACATATAAGAAAAGAAAAAAAAATGCAATGGCTTTAAAGTTTTAAATACACAAAATACTAATAAGTTTTACTAGGAGTTTCATTTCATTTCTTCTTCTTCGTTGTTCAGTGGCCGATAGGATTTGCCACGAATTTGCCAGTGGTGTCGATTCTGTTGTTGCATTATTCTAAACTAACCTAATCTGTCAGCTCTAAAATTATAGCCATCCTTGTTGTTTCGGTCTTTTGGGAAAGGGACGGCAATATTTTTAGTGCTGTCAAATTAGGTAAAATTAGGAAAATTAAACAACAGAATTGACACCATTGTCAAGTTGTTATAGACTTAAAACAAAAAGACGGAGATCTGAGTACCTATACCAATGGAGACTCTAAAAGTTGATTCAGATCCTTCAGTTTTTAATTATTTAAGTTAACCGCACTTTGTGCACCGCCGTCCATTACCGCTCAGTAATTTCTTTTAATCCTAAGATTGCCCGGAATAAATCGCTTTCAGCGATAAGGCCACCCATTGTACTTTTTTATGTTTCGCCTAGATCTATGATGTATTCTTGTGTACAATAAAGTGTTATCTATCTATCTATTGGTTTTATTTTAAACTAGCGATAGCGACTAGCGAAACCCCGGCTTCGCACGGTTATTGTGGGTTATCCCTAAGAGATTATGTTTGTATTATGCATATAAACCTTCCTCTTGTATCACTCTTACTATAAAAAAACCGCATCAAAATCCGTTGCGTAGTTTTAAAGATTTAAACATACATAGGGATATAGGGACAGAGAAAGCGACTTTGTTTTATACTAGTAGTGATTACTTAAAAACTTCCGTGTTTCGGTCTAGCTGAATAATTGCGAAAATCGTCTAGAATAAAGTTTCAACACCTTATCCATGGAATATGGAGTTTCGAAATAATATCCAGTTTTGGTTGGAGCTTATTTGAATTTCTATGTGCATCTGTCGACTTCGAATTTAATATTTGTTGGGCGAGACGTGGTTTGGTTTTAGTTTCGTTATAGTTTTGTTTTTCGGGACAGTTACCGCATATTATATTGTTTTTTTATTGACTTCTTTTCGTATGAATAGTTCTTTTGAAACAGTGTGGTGAAAGGATTTTAAGTGCGCCCCAAATAGGGTGTTTTCGACCACTTCACACAAAACTTGAATTTTATTGACTTGTAATGAGAAATTAAATAAAATACCTAGGATTTTTTATATAACTAACGCGAAGAAAAAGGAAATTATAATATTAATATTTTCATTTTCATTGAAGGTTCAAATTCATAGATACCATGTATCTTAAAACCCTAGAGATAGATCAACAGTCAACGGGTAAGAGGAATCATTATTTTTTGTTCATTCTTTCGATTGGCATCATAAAAATACGGGGTGGTTTTTTTCCACATTTTAGTCGGTTCGATTCCCAGACAAAGCAAATCAATCTAAGAAAATCTTTAAATGCAGTATTACTAACTTTTAAAAATAAAATAAAGTCTTCTTTCAGCAAAATATCCTATCTACAATATTTAAGGTAGTATTCAGTATTCAGTATATTTATTGCATTATTATGTATGTATGTAGATTTAACATTGTCAGGACTTATGACTAAGTAATTTGTGATTCAATACATAATGTACCCAGTAAGGGTGTTGCAATAGAGAGAAGCGGACCGGTATTAAATTTTTTTTTTTTTTTTTAAATTAAAGACATGTATCGTACTTTTTTTTTTTGTTTTTATCTACCTAGTCACTTTATAATTTAATTCTTTCTATTTTATTATTCATTCGTTAAAGTATTCGTCTAGTGTATAGTATGTTTTTTGTAATAACATCTCCTTTAGCCTACTTTCAAATTTGTTGTAGTTTTCCATGAGCTTAATGTTTTCTGGTATCTTATTGTAGATTTTTACGGCCATAGCATTTGGGCCCGAGCTGTGTATACTCAGTTTGGATGTAGGTAGCACTAGGTTATGCTCGTACCTACTTTTATAACGTCGTGGTTGGTCAATTTGTTTTATGAAGTATTGAGGATTTTTTCTTATGAACTTACAAATTTCTAAAATGTATATTGATGTTACGGTTAGGATTTTTAGGTTTACAAAGTACTTTCCCTTTATGTCGCATAGTCTTGGGACGCCCTGTATACTCAGATGACGTTTTGGTTTGTGGTTCAGTGTACTTGAAGTCGATATGTTTTCCAAAAAATTTTAATCGTTTATTTACAGCTATTAAAATAAAATTCAGAATGCAGTTCACTGAAACGTCACCGTGTATGTATTCCAAGCATTGTTATAACATTCTTCAGACTCAAAGACAGATAGGAACCGTCGCACCTGCACATGAACGGTGAAATATTATCGCGAAATCCCGACTTTATGCACGAAAATAACATATTTCTAGAAAATTCTCGAATTTCAGGTCGGGGGTTTTAATATTTTTACGGCTGCTATGTTTGTTTGGAAACGTGACGAAATACCTCTATTGGGAACTAAAAAATAGAGTCACTGTTATAAACCAGTGATCATTTGAAACTGAAACTGAAACAGCTTCACGACTTTAATCCCCAAGCACGGTAGATATCCCCTCAGATCTCTTAGTACCAAGTACTAACTCCAGATTCTTTTGAGGATGTCTAAGGGGGTAGTCAGAGGTACGTCCAAACATTACATTTGGCACATACCCACATTTTGCAGTAGTTGGTATTCCATACAAGCCCATCGCCGCTGTTAGAATACTAACTGGTTTCCTCACGATGTTTTCCTTCACCGTTTAAGAGCACTGGCATTACGCACATAAATTTTTCGATAGGAAAAATCCATTGGTGCACGACCGGATTCGAACCTGCGACCTTACGATCGGAAGGCGGGGTCACTCCCACTAGACCACCGGTGCTCCCGGTGATCATTTAGTTGAAAATAATTTTTCATACCAACAAAATATGCTTAACTAGTTTTCGTACCTACTGATGAAAGTTTGCTTATGTACGAAAACCAATAAAGCAAACTTTTGAGTAGGAAAACATGCATCGATCAAAATGATTTTTTTACTAAACTGTGTGCAATGTGATTGCACACAAAATGGTTTATTGCGATTTTTCGAAAATGAGTTTAGTAATTTTACATTTTTCAACATGTCGAAACGTGCGAGCGAGAGGCTCTTGTATTCGTCTAAAGGCTTAAAGTCGTGGAGCTGTTTCAGTTTTTTCAATTTTTAGGGTTCCGTACCCAAAGGGTAAAACGGGAAAAGCTGATATCTCTGAAACGGTGCGTCCCAGAGCAAAAAGGACGAAATTTCCTGCCCCCCCCCCTACCTACCCCCCCTCTGTTTGTTTACACAAACACAAGTGGACCATCATCCCTTGGACCAACCACCAACCCCCAAGGACAAAACCACCCCTGGGACTTAGCTTGTGGAAGGACCGGACCGGCGGCGGCGGCACCTGAAAAAAGTAAATACATATAATTAATTTAATTATTTATTTATTATTAGTTGTGTAAAAATTGTCCCCCCCCCCCAACACCTACCCCCACCCCAAAATATTTTTGAAAATTTAAATTTAATTTCTTGGCCGGAGCCATAGAAGAGCTGGATTTGCAGGTGCTCAACGTAGGAGACATCCCAACCTTCGCGACAGTCAGAGGAAACAGGACCTACACCAGCTTCGTAGACATCACGGCCTGCACGACGGACCTGCTGGCCCTGGTTGAAGACTGGAGAGTAGATGAGGGCTTGACGAGCTCCGACCACAACGCACTACTGTTTAAAATAAGATTAGAAAAAGCAAAAGGCACAAGCATAAGTAGAACCACTAGGGTATTCAACAGCAAAAAAGCTAATTGGTGCCAGTTTCATGAGAAACTGGCCCAATTACAAAACGAACACAACATGAATACAAATGAAACAGATAAAACACATAGTAAACAAGAATTAGATCAGAAAATAGAACAGTACATAAACTTAATAATAGAATCATGCAACAACAGTATACCTAAAGTAAAATCAAAGAGTAAAATCAACTTACCATGGTGGTCGGAAGAGCTCGCCGAGATGAAGAAGATGGTCGCAACCAGGAAGCGAAGAGTCCACTGCGCAGCGCCGGTCCGGAGGGAGATGGTCGTCGAAGAGTACCTGCAAATAAAACAAAATTATGAACACAAGGTAAAGGAGGCCCAAATCAGAAGCTGGAAAGAGTTTTGTGAAAAGCAGGATAGGGAAGGGATGTGGGAGGGAATCTATCGTGTAATAGGAAGAACAACAAAAAGAGTAGAAGACTTACCACTGGTCAAAGAAGGTAAACTCCTAAGCCCGACAGAATCCGCGGAAATGCTCGCCCAAACCTTCTATCCGGAAGACACCGAAGAAAATGACAACGGGGACCACCAGCAAGTCCGAAGAAAAGCCGAAAAGGTAAATGAGTGTGATCAAGCTGAGAACTATGACCCACCATTTACCCCTGACGAGGTAATGACTGCGGTGAATCACTTCAACCCCAAAAAAGCACCGGGTCTGGACGGATTAACGGCGGACATTTGTAAACACGCAATCACACATGATCCGGGATTGTACTTATCACTGGCAAATAAATGTCTTGAGCATGGCCATTTCCCAAAAGTTTGGAAGGAAGCCATTGTAGTAGTACTTCGCAAACCGGGAAAGGCCAGCTATACAGAAGCAAAATCTTACAGGCCAATAGGACTGCTGCCAGTGATGGGTAAAATCCTGGAAAAAATGATCGTCAATAGGATAAACTTCCACATTCTCCCAAAAATTAGCGACCGCCAGTACGGATTCATGCCCAGACGAAGTACGGAAGACTCCCTCTATGCCCTCATACACCATATACGCGCTAAGCTGGAACTAAGGAAAATCGTCACACTCATATCGCTGGACATAGAGGGGGCTTTTGACAACGCGTGGTGGCCGGTTATCAGGGTCCGACTGGCGGAAGAAAACTGCCCCAAAAATCTGAGGAGATTAATGGACAGCTACTTAACAGATAGAAAGGTGAACGTAAGGTACGCGGGCGCGGAAGCAACTAGACTCACAACAAAGGGCTGCGTCCAGGGTTCAATCGGAGGACCAATACTCTGGAACCTCATTCTTGACCCATTACTGAAGGAACTGGAGAAGCGAGGAGACTATAGTCAGGCTTTTGCAGATGACATAGTCTTAGTTATAGACGGCGAAACTGCACTGGAAGTGGAACGACAAGCAAATGCCGCTCTCGCGCATGTTCAGGCCTGGGGTGTCAGAAACAAGCTTAAATTTGCGCCGCAAAAAACAAACGCAATGGTAATCACCAGAAAGCTTAAGTACGACACACCACGCCTGACCATGGGCGGGATCGACATTTGCATGTCGGAAGAGGTCAAGATTTTGGGGCTAACGATCGACAGTAAGCTCACGTTTAACAGCCATGCAGCAAAAGTTTGCAAAAAGGCTGTTAACGTGTACAAGCAGCTATCGAGAGCCGCCAAAATCAGCTGGGGCCTCCATCCAGAGGTGATAAGAAGCATCTACACAGCAGTAGTCGAGCCCGTCATAATGTACGCGGCCAGTGCCTGGGCACCGGCAGCTCGCAAACTAGGTATCCAAAAGCAATTGAACGCCGTCCAACGGGGCTTTGCACAAAAAATGTGCAAGTCCTACCGAACCGTCTCCCTCAACTCGGCACTAGTGCTGGCCGGCATTCTGCCACTTGATCTCAGGATACAGGAGGCAGCCGCCCTGTATGAGACAAAGAGAGGAGTCCCCCGACCGGCACTAGGAGACAGGGAGATGGAGAAGATGGCGCCATTTGCTGAATCCCCTCACCCGGCAGAACATATGAGCCTGAAATTCATATGCCTGGAGGACCGAGAGCAGGTGGACATTCACAGCGGTTACGCAGTCAGAATGTTCACGGACGGCAGCAAAATTGAGGGCAAGGTCGGAGCAGCATTATCCGTTTGGAACATGTTCGCCGAGACCAACGCCCGAAAATTTAAACTGTCGTCCCACTGCACCGTCTACCAGGCCGAATTACTGGCCATATGGGAAGCCACGAGGGAGGTTCTCAAAAGCCCGGAGACGAGCTTCGGTATATATAGTGACTCGAGGTCCTCACTAGAGGCAATCACAAACAACGCCTCAATTCACCCTCTAGCCGTAAAAATCCGCAGCAATCTTCGAACAGCAGTTAAAGATCAGGACAAAAATGTACTTTTGTTCTGGATTAGAGCTCACGCGGGACTAGAGGGGAATGAAAGAGCAGATCAGCTTGCAAAAGACGCAGCCCTTAAGTTAAAAACCAAGCCCCAATATGACCTCTGCCCAATCTCGTTCGCAAAGAGGGAGATCCGATTGGGAACGTTGAACGTTTGGAACGATAGGTACAAAACAGGCAAAACAGCTGCCATTACTAAGATGTTCTTCCCTGACGCTATAGAAGCCTATAAGACGGTGAGACAAATTGGTCCAACTGGAGTTCTGACGCAAGTAATGACAGGGCACGGTGGGTTTTCAGAATACTTGACTAGATTCAAGTGTAAGGAAAACCCATCGTGCACCTGCGAACCAGGTAGAAGCGAAAGTGTAGCGCACATATTGTTTGAGTGTCCCGTCTTCGGCAAAGAAAGGTACGAAACCGAGCAACGTAACGACATAAAGCTAACATCAGAAAACATGTGTAAACTCATTAAAGATAAAAACAAAAGCGAAGAGCTTATCAACTATTGTATAAATATTGCAAGAAAGGTAATAATAAGGAATAAAGATAAATAAGTTTTGCTGATAATATATATTACAAAATATAAATTCAATCAGCAATGTATTAAAAATAAGGTTGCAAACATTATCATGTTAGAAATAAGCAGTTAAATAGGAAAAATAGATTGTAAAGCTAGAAAATAAGAAAATTAGACAAATAGATATAAGAAAGCAGAAAAAGAGAAAATGTTAAAAAGATCTTAAAACCTGTACATTAGAATAAGTTTTTTGAAAGAATAAAAAGATATCCCCCGTTTTTTTAATAAAATAAAGTAGAGAAAGTCTCCGATCAAGTCAGAGGACCACCGTAGTGCCATTTTGAGATGGCGGTAGGAAAAAAAAAAAAAAAAAAAAGGGTAAAACGGGACCCTATTCTAAGACTCCGCTGTCCGTCCGTCTGTCTGTGCGTCTGTCACCAGGCTGTATCTCATGAACCGTGATTAGTTAGTTGAAATTTTCACAGATTATGTATTTCTGTTGCCGCTATAACAACGAATACTAAAAAACAGAATAAAATAAATATTTAAGAGGGCTCCCATACAACAAACGTAATTTTTTTTGCCGTTTTTATAGATAATGGTACGGACACCTTCGTGCGTGAGTCCGACTCGCACTTGACCGGTTTTTTATATTTTTGAGTAGAACTTGATTGAAAACCTACTGTCAAAAGAGTACAAAAATAAAAGCATCAAAAAAAATTCACTCTGAAACAGTAGACTAAAGATATCTTCTTGCGAATGTCAGCATAAAGCTACTGAAATTCAACATCTTAAAGAATTCCAAGACAATGTTTCCAAATCACAACTTTTAACGAGTTGAAATAGCTTTTTAAAGCACTTTTTTAAACGAAACAAAATAGCCATTTCTTCTTTCCATACCGATATCAAAGTTAGGCTTCTCTTAATAGTCGCTTAAACTACAGTTTAAGCGCGTTCCGGAGATCTTGCAAATTGAAAAATAACTGAGAGTCTTAGCGATAAATTTAAACAGTACCGTAAGCACAATATTTTATTGGTATCGATATGCTAACGAGCCGATCACAAAACCGATCAGCTGTTTGGTTATACCAAGCTTAAGCTGATGGACGCAGGGCACGTTCCTATCGTACCTACGAGGTTATACTTTGTTATAGGTGATGGTTACCACTTAACATCAGGTGGGACATCTGCGTCTTTCATCAGCTAGTAGTATAAAAAAAATGCTACGCTGTGTAAACTTGGAGTCCCCAATTATGTGTAGTACCTCTAATATTAACAGAATCCTTAGGAAGTGTTCGGCAAGTGAGATAAGGATCCGATGGCGCAGTTGGTTAGTGCATCTCCGTATCAAGGGGAGGGTCTTGAGTTCAAATTCCACTCGGATAATTACTTTTGGGATAGTATAAAATAAATAAGCAATCTTCGTGGATATCTTACGTTTTTTTAGGGCCGACCTGATGTTAAGTGGTAACCATCACCTATAACAAAGCATTGCCTCGTAAGTCACGCACGATAGGAACGTGCCCTACGATGCACTGCCCTGCGTCCATCAACATGAGGAATACAGATGTTAAGCCTCATGTGCCTGTAATTACACCGGCAACCACACTCTTTAAACCGAAACACAGCAACGCTGCTTGGCGGCAGAAAAAGGCGTGGTGGTAGTACTTCCCGGGACGAGCCCTTCACAAAGAGCTCTGCTACTCTTAAAATATACTCAGATAATAACTTTTGGGACATTATAAAATAAATAAGCAATTTTCGTGGATTCCTTAAGTTTTTTTAGGGCCGACATGATCTTAAGTGGTAACCATCACCTATAACAAAGCATTACTTCGTAAATCACGCACGATAGGAACGTGCTCTACGATGTACTGCCCTGCGTCCATCAATTTAAGGTATAATGATGTTGTGCCTGTAATTACACCGGCAACCACACTCTTCAAACCGAAACAGCAACGCTGCTTGGCGGCAGAAAAAGGCGTGGTGGTAGTACTTCCCCGGACGAACCCTTCACAAAGAGCTCTACTACTCTAACTTGCATTAATTCGTAACTTGTGCTAATTGTATTAGTAAATTTTCAGTATAATCGCTACGCTGGAATTTCGGCCATTTGTACTTTGTTTATGTTTTTCAAACAAGTACAACTAACTTTGTTTTCAAAATCCTTAATTTTCTACGTTCATTAATCAGTTTGCTTATGAAATAGAGTGTAGACGTTTTGTATCAGCTTAAAATCCTTTCACCACACTATAGCTAAAGTAAGAACGAAAAGAACACTGGTGGTGGTAGCGGCCCCGCCCTCCGATCTCCGATAATATAATTATTACGAGTAGATGGGTACTATCGCAGAATTAAAGAAAAAGGCTCACTAATGTGATTTTCAGGGATCGGTAGCTCTTCAGATCTTTCTGTACCTATTTATTTAGACCCTACTCAATTTTCTTAGAGAATGTTCTTAAGAGATGATCAGGGGCACGTACTAGTCTTAAGAGTAGTACAGCTTTTTGTGAAGGGTTCGTCCGGGGAAGTTCTACCACCACGCCTTTTTCTGCCGCCAAGCAGCGTTGCTGTGTTTCGGTTTGAAGAGTGTGGTTGCCGGTGTAGTTACAGGCACATGAGGCTTAACATCTGTATGCCTCAAGTTGATGGACGCAGGGCAGTGCATCGTAGGGCACGTTCCTATCGTGCGTGACTTACGAGGCAATGCTTTGTTATGGGTGATGGTTACCACTTAACATCAGGTGAGCCATCTGTTTGTTCCATCAGCAAGTTTAATAAAAAAACCCGGATGTTCTTAAGAGGTGATCAGAGGCATGTCCGAATATTATATTATGGCCAAATTTCGCGGTTATTTGTGCATATACAAGGTGTTCCATAAGTTGTGTATATAAACTTCAGGGGGCTAAAGTACCCATCAATATGAACAACTTTTTCTAAGGAACCAACACTGTGAACGCGAAAAAAAAAACAGCTGTTTCATACATTTTAGCCTGGTAGGTATTGAACTTTTGTATGAAACAGCTGTTTTTTTTTACTTTAGCCCCCTGAAGTTTATACAAGGTGTTCCATAAGTTGTGTATGTAAACTTCAGGGGGCTAAAGTATCCATCAATATGAACAACTTTTTCTAAGGAACCAACACTGTGAACGCGAAAAAAAAAACAGCTGTTTCATACATTTTAGCCTGGTAGGTATTGAACTTTTGTATGAAACAGCTGTTTTTTTTTTTCGCGTTCACAGTGTTGGTTCCTTAGAAAAAGTTGTTATATACACAACTTATGGAACACCTTGTATACACAACTTATGGAACACCTTGTATACGTTTATTGATAACATGACTTTTTTTTAAATCTACAAATACACTGAAAAACATTAAACAAAACAGAAGGGAACCACAAACCAAAGCGTCATTTGTGTTTTTTTTAGACAACTAACTGATGTTAAGTGGTAACCATCATTATAACAAAACATTGCCTCGTAAGTCACGCACGATAGGAACGTACCTTACGATGCACTGCCCTGCGTCCATCAACTTGAGGCTAACAGATGTTAAGCCTCATGTGCCTGTAATTACACCGGCAACCGCACTCTTATATCTAACCGAAACACAGCGTTGCTGCTTGGCGGCAGAAAAAAGCGTGGTGGTAGTACTTCCCCGGACGAGCCCTTCACAAAGAGCTCTACTACTCTTTTTATGTACTTTACATTATTTGAAAAAGCTATAAATCAATTTCGATAAAATTATATGGGACTACCCCTAAAATATGACAAACACAACCAAAAAAATTATCATCAAAATCAATTCAGTAATGGCGGGATATGAATCTTAAAAAAACCCTACAGCCGAATTGAGAACCTCTTAATCTTTTCAAGTTGCTTAAAAAGCGCTATTATATTAGATCGTTCTCGATTTACTTAAACACGAAATAAAATACCCGGAAATATTTGCAGAAATTCGCACAAACATGATAAAATTTCAAGACGTCTCAAAATACTTCGCTACAAATGTTTTCACAGGATAATGTACTGAAATATAATCCTCCCTCGAGATACGAATGGCGTTTTCATTACAACGAGTGGTTCAAAAAATGATTATCGATAAAATAATCTAGAATAGAGGCAGCAAATGAATATTAAAAAGTCGGAGTTTATATTTTAAAGCCTAAACTTTGCGAGCTGTTTTTAAAACAATCATCATAAAAAAAAACATCATCTACGGTAGAAGGAGGTCTAGCAGTAAAGTTATTCATAACAGTAACTGTTTAAAATTTGTCTTGAAAATTCTTGACCTTTTGAATTCTTGAATTTAGAAAACAATTGATTTTTGAAACGCAAACAACTTCCCACAAGATTTCAACATTTTAGGAGATATTTAATAACCGAATGTGGTTATTAAATATATACAAACGTTAACATGGCATAGCTAGAAACGAATTTTTTTTTGCTATTTTGCAAAAAAAAAAAATTATAACCAATTTTAAGTACCCAATTTTAAGTAAACAATACCCAGATAATCGTAATACAAAGTATGTAATAATTGATTCATGTTAATACACACAACATAGTTAATATTATAAGTACCTACCTAGCTTCTCAGTTTATTTTACTGATTTAGGTACTTGGTACTACTTAGTATTGTAAAATATACCATATTATAATATATAAAATATACTTAGTATTGTGATATATTGTATATAGTTAACTTGCGATAGCATTAGCAACTTACGTGGTTGTAAGATGCAATTTTTTACTAAATGTATCCAGCTATTAAATTGTTAGAAAATAAAAAAAAATAAAAAAAACATAAATAAAAGTTTTGCACTGAAGGGAACCTAAACGTCATTCGTATTTATATTTATTGGTTTTCGTTGATTTTTCAATTAGCGTAGAATTCGTTTCGATAAAATTTATAAAAAACCTATGTATAAACGAAAAGTTGAAGTACGACCAACCAAACAAAAAAAAACCGGCTAAGTGCGAGTCGCACTTAGGGTTCCGTACCATTATCTAAAACATATAAAAAAATCACGTTTGTTGTGTGGGAGCCCCCTAAATATTGGTTTTATTCTGGTTTATAGTATTTTATGTCATAGCGGCAAAGGAAATATCTGTGAAATCATCTGTGAAAATTTCAATTATCAAACGTGATATTCATGAGATACAGCCTGGTGATAGACGGACAGACAGACAGAGAGACAGACGAACGGATAGTGGATTCTTAGTAATAGGGTCCCGTTTTACCCTCTGGGTATGGAAGCCTAAAAGATCATCAAAATCACTTCATACTTTTTTTGAAGTAGGTTAAGAAAGCCTTTCCTCAATAAATACCTATGTAAGGCAAAACAAGTAGGCACAGGTAAAACTTGGCCAGCACGTTAGAAACGAAATATTGCAAAACCAGTATTTTCCCTCGAATATAGTCTCACTATTTCGGCTAAAACCAACGGGTCGGGTGCGCGATAAAGTCGGACAGCCGACAGTTGCTACGTCCCGCAGAGAATCGCTAAAATATTGACATCTCGTTTCGTTGATACGATTTTAATAATGGTAAAATATCTGCTCAATGGTCCGCCAAGTCTGACTGGGACATAATAACTACAAAAGGATAAAAACCTTTTATCGACTTCGCGGTTCAACTCGTAAAGAAGTCAGAAGAAAAATGATACTGTAGACCAATCGTTTAACCTTTTTTCATTCTAAATGAGTTATTTGAATCGATAGCGACTTAAAATTGTGCAACGAGATTGTTTAATTGTAATAATTGTATTTAGTTTAACACCAAACTTTAAATAATTAGCGTCAACATCATTCATCAACTCGTGAATACGTCGGGATAAAAATCATATTTTAGACCAATGGTTTAATCTTTTTTAATTCCAAATGAGTGATTTCAATCGAAAAAAAAAATTGTGCTATGGGACTGCGTGTCTTGTTCTTTGCTAAGGGCTGCTTAATCGTGAGATGTTAATCGTGACTAACTTCTTAATTGCAATTAAGGGCTCGCTAAACACGTTTAGCGATCGTTCTGTAAACGGCCCCAAGTCTGGTAGATCTCCTAAACGCGATGCTAAATAATAACAGATTGAGAGTCTTACACCCTGCAGGTTTACCCTGTCTACTTGTATAGCCATCTTCGCCAAACGACTGTATCTATATAAAAGAAAGTCGTGCTAGTTACACTATTTATAACACAAGAACGGCTGAACCGATTTGGCTGAAAATTGGTGGGGAGGTAGCTTAGAACCAGGAGACGGACATAAAACACTTTTTATCGCGACTTTTTTTACTCTTTTACCTTTTTTTTATTTACTTATTATATTTTATACAAGCAATCGAAGAGGCAGGAACTTCAAGTTGTCAGTTAGTACCTGTTTCTTCTGACAAAATTACGTGGCTCAAGATTGTTCCATGGGAAAGAAAATACAAAAAAATTGATTAAAGATGTTGCGAATCAAATCAATAAACCATTCTTTAATTTGTAAGTATTCTAAAGTAAACGTGCGCGAGCGAAGTAAGAGCTAGAAATATTATATATTCTGTAATTCAGTGCTTGTACACGGTGCAGGTTAAAAATCACATGCGGGTCAGTCCAGCCAATCTCACTGCATATATATCCTTTCCTACCAAAATGCGAAAGTTAAGCTTTTGAAAATCATGTTAATAAGGAAAACATCTTGAGATAAGATAATTATTTATCATTATCTATTTGAGGAGACCAGTTTGTATTCTAGCGGCGGCGGGTTTGCATCCTGTCACGTATGGAACACCAAGCAACCATTCCATCCTAGTTTTCACGCAAAAGAAGCCGCATGCAGAAACTAGCATATAATAAATTAGCTAGACACATATAAAACACGAACAACCCATTTCAAAACAAATAAAAATCACAAAATAAAACAACAAAACTCTCGCAATAAATAAATCTTTCATGTCGTATTAAACAAGTTCAATAAAATCATCCAGCTGAATCTAAGCGGAATTCACGTCACAGAATAAAATTAACAGTATATACAATAAAATAAAGTACAGAATATTAACTTGGTCGGAATAGAAACTGACACTGTCCATTCAGCCATTCTATTCTCCTTTTAAGGCACGCAAAAAAAATTGCACGACGTTGTGAAATATTAATACAAGCAAAACTGAAGTAAATGACTTATTAAAAACTAACATCTGTTCCTTAGCACACAAAGCTCAATTTGATTTACCAGTATACAATAGGGTTTTTTAAACAAAAGTAACGTTTCTGCTTGTTCCTATTGTTATCGTTATTAGAAATTGCTGAAAGTTGAACTATTCGAAATATTTGTATTCGAATCAACAGTAACTAAAGTACAGAATATACACTTGGTAGGGATAAAAACTGTAAGTATCCATTTCTCAGTTGACGGATTCTCATTTCACGACAAGCAAAAAAAAATTTACGGTGGCGTTGTGACACATTGATAAAACCAAAACACTGTCTGAATTGTATGACTTTTAACAAAATAACTCCTATCCACTAGCATACAAAGCTCAATTTATTTTGGCAAAAAAAATCGATTGCTTTTATCAAACAATAAAAAAACATTTTCCTTGTATCATATCGTTATTAGTTAGAATTTTTCTCAAAACCAATTTAGTTTTTACTATAATATTTTTATCATACTCTAGTTTATAACATATATTTTTATGTTGTAAAGACCTCTGAAGTTATTTTTTACACTAAACTATGGAATTTTAGATTTGCCTCTACGATATTAAATTTGAATTGAGTTGAGTGAAAAACAGTCACTCAAAAAGACGCAATCAGTTTCAAGCGCAACACGCGCAGGTTATTTTACTGCGCGTAAAACTTTTACACCTCTCAAAAAGGAGGCGAATGGTTAGATCGACCGTAAAATTTGTAATTTATGAAAGTAAATGAAGGATTGCTTGCAGATCGTCGAGATTAGCATCAAATAACCACCAAATAGGTCTTTCAAAAAGAAATAAAGTAAGTAAAAAAATAAAGTAAGTAAGTTTCAGAAAGTAAATGTAATGTAAAAGCAAGTTGGTAAGTACAACCACCATGCCTATAGTGCCAAGCAGCGTTGCTGTGTTTCAGTTTGAAAGACGTAATTGCATGTGAAATTACAAACACGTTTGTATGGCTCATGTTGTTGGGCAGTGTGTCGTATAAGGGAACGTTCATATCGTGCATGACTTACGAAGCAATACTTTTTTATAGGTGATGGTTACCCACTTAACATCAGGTGGGCCATTTGCACGTACCATCAGTATTATAAAATAATTAAAAATGTAGAAGTATTAGAAAAAAAAACGTTTATAAAAATTAGTGATAATGAACAAGCCATAGGTATAGCTCGTAGAGCAGGTAATTGTTTGAGAACAAAGGTTCTCGAAAGGCGGTGGATGGACGGCGAATCAATTATCTAAAAATAAGCAACAGCAATAGCATTGAAATGAGATATTGCTTGTTGAATAAACAATTCTCACCGCTATCACTATCTATGTCTGTCATGCTTCTCAATTGTCGTGGTGTCTTCTTATTCTTTTCTCCGTTTATGACATTTTCAAGTGATTTGTATTAAATACTTTATAGCCAAGTCAGCCGTAATTTTTGCAGAAAATGGTGACGGTTTTCTTCAAAATTATCGGTCAAAGCAGGATATCACATAATACATTTTCATTCCAAATGCTTGGCATGCATGTATTCGAATGCACTTTGTGCTAAGACCTCAATTAATGTAACCAACATTACTTGAGGTCTTAGCACCACCATTAAAAAACCAAAATTACACAACACAACTCAAAATAACACTAGGAAAACAATTAAAAAGAAAAAGATATGTACCTTCCCAAAAGACAGAAAACGAAAATAAAATGCTTTAATTTAACAGATTCAATCAACTGACTCTCTGTCACATTGTTGTTTAGGGGGTTGTTGGGGGATTTAACTTAAATTTGCCTAACCTTCTTTCCTAACTTTAATAAACCGTATAGGCACTATCAAAAAACAGCAACAAATTTAATGACGTAATCACATAATAAATCCCTAATCATAATTGATGACTGGGAGTATGACCACCGTTACTTATTTGCCGAAAAACAAAGAGTCAACCGTAATAGGGCCGTTTATTCCCCGTTAAGGGTCGAACCACACCTGGAGTAAATTGAATTCTATGAATAAATTTCCCTCTCGAGTAACGCGGAGAAGTTTCGAGCTAAGAGCGTTTTCTTTTAAACTAACTTCTATAAGCAGTCGACTTTGAGAGCGTTTTATAATAAATATACTTACTATACTAAAAAAGGGTATAAACATGTGAATTATCAACATTAATCAATCAACATTATCAGATCTTAGGCATTATTTACCTCCAAAGCCTATTCAAAAAGTTATTTTGAATGTGTCCTAACTTTGTGTTGAAAGTATTCTCAACTTTCCGATCTAATAATCAACAAACGATACAACAATTACAAAAATAGCTGTTGCCTGATTTTACTAATTAAACCAACGGTACTGTTGGGTTTACTTTCTATAAGGCTTGATTTGAAACCCATTGTTGCGAGCCTAGCCTCGCAGGCCGCCCGCACGAGAGCGCCACTGTCTTCACCAAAACATTACGAGTGCGCGTGCTTCTAACCATCATAGAAGACATTTCAAAAATATAAAAAAATAGTGGTAATTAAGAAAACTTTCCATCGTCAACATATACTAGACAGTGAAGTGAAGCCACAATATTTTTTTCAAGTCCCGGGACCCGCACATTTTTTACATCGACATAGCTATCGAACCATATACAAGGTGTTCCATAAGTTGTGTATATAAACTTCTGGGGGCTAATCCTTAGAAAAAGTTGTTCATATTGATGGGTACTTTAGCCCCCTGAAGTTTATATACACAAGTTATGGAACACCTTGTATATGTACCAAGAGCTCAGAATGGTTCTACGCCGATGAACGTTACGCCGAAAATACACTTCGTCAAATGGTGGTCCAATAAAAAATGCGGGTATACAATTCGCCGTAAGCACGCTTGGTCGAGTAGATCAACGAAAAAATCCTACTCTGAAAACGCGTTTTGCCGAAAACAGGCAACATACGTAGGCTTCAGTTCAGTTCAGTGGCTCGAACTCACTTATTACTCTCAGTCGCCCGTAACTTAGACCTCAGCCCAAACGGTCCTGCAACATTTCATCGGAAACAAGAACTTATTACCAGCATTGCGTAAATAACTTAATAATATTAGATTACAAATCAAACGCAGAGTTTGTAACATGTTTCAAGTGCTCAACTCTGCGCCGTTTTTCAATTTTACTGTTTTGTATTGTTTTGTTTTGGCAGTTGTAATTTATTGTAATTTGTTTTATTTTTCGAGCGTGTCCATGTTAAATCATCGCATTAGTCTCCAATAGTTAAACCCTCAGAAGTGGGAAAAAAGATCTATTCCTATCTAATATCAAAAACGACCAATGGTTTTAGTTTGTTTGGTGGTCATACATTTTCTGTTCCTGACGAAATACCATTTTGGTATTAGTTTTTGGTATTAGATAGGAATAGATCGGAAAAAACAGCTGTTGGTCTGCCATGAAAAACGGTAGATACATATAAATGAAAAAATGAAAAAGCTTTGTACAAAAGTTCAATACCTACCTGGCAAAAATGTATGAAACAGGTGTTTTTTTTTCGCGTTCACAGTGTTAGTTCCTCAGAAAAATTTGTTCATATTGATGGGTACTTTAGCCCCCTGAAGTTTTTAAGTACAAGTATTGGAACACCTTGTATAGTGCTCGTGTATCTTAATAATCTAATCCGAAGCTGCTCATTTATTTCAACAACAACACCCCTCAGCAAACGTCTAAGCAGTCACCCTTCAAACGCCAAAACTTAACTACGCCCTTCCGATATCAAAGACGTTCATCAATCAACGGGGTCGACAACCTCTCAAGCTACATTGTAATCTGTATTAGGCGCGGAAGAATGTTTACGCAAGCCTCTTCTTCTTGTTGTTACTGGTTTCTGTAGAAACAGAGCGGTGAAATTATTTTAAGTGCGCCTCAAAGAGGCTCCTTTCGGGCAGTTCACACGTTATGTTTTTTACGCAAGCTTAGGATGATCATTACCTACTTTTCTTTACACATTTTTATGTAAATTGTAAAGGTTCTATTCTTATAAACGTCCATGCCTGCAAACTGTAATGTATGGAATGCCAGTGACCACTTAACATCAAGTGAGCCATCTGCTTCATCAAAATTCCTCCAAAGAAAATTAAAAAGTATCTTCGACAACCATCTTTCATTATTCTTAAATTAATTTAAAATATTATATTATTGTCAATTTTAATTGATGCTTTGCACGATATTTTTTGCAATATAAGCAATACCTCTTCTAGTTTTGAACCCCATCACCATTTTGGTTTGGTAAGATAGCTTTTTTTTTTATACAACTAGCTCATGGAACAAGCAGATGGCCCACCTGATGTTAAGCGGTAACCATCACCTATAACAAAGCATTGCCTCGTAAGTCACGCACGATAAGAACGTGCCCTACGATGCACTGCCCTGCGTCCATCAGCTAGAGGCATACAGATGTTAAGCCTCATGTGCCTGTAATTACACCGGCAACCACACTCTTCAAACCGAAACACAGCGTTGCTGCTTGGCGGCAGAAAAAGGCGTGGTGGTAGTACTTCCCCGGACGAGCCCTTCACAAAGAGCTCTACTACTCTTAAATCTTAGCTGAACTGTTCATACTACCAGGCTAGGTTCATGTATCTTGTGGCGACTAGAAATAAAAGAGTCACATAGTAAAAAGCTAAAAAGCCTTTACGTAGCGATTCACATAACAATAGAAGTCAAATTGAAAACCGCAGTTCCGGAAATTGGTTAAAAATTCAGCACGGATACCGTTCCGGGTCGACAGACTGCATTCTTGCCGAATCCTGCTTATATTTGAATAATTCCTGGGTGGAAGTGGCTGGCCTGTGGAATTATACTGAGCCATATTTTGGTGATCACAGATTTTAATTAAAGCGAATGACACCATGAATTTGAATGACTTCGATTATTCAAATGTAAAATTTATTAATTATATTTGAACTCAAACTGACGTTATTTTAATTGCTTGCTAAAAGCTTTCTTGTATTAGATTTATAAAACCGAACCATTCATCAGTTTATAAATATGTTTTATTGTTGGATCGGCAATCAGCGTTTTTGTATTTCGGTTTTAAGGGTGTGGGTGCCGCTGAAATTACAGGTATGAGGCTTAACATCTGCATGCCTCAAGTTGATGGACGCAGGGCATTGCATAGAGAACATTCCCATCGTAGGTGACTTGCGAGGATGCCTTAACAGCAGGCAGCTGGCCTGCTTGTTCCGTCAGCAAGTAGATCAAAAAGTACACAATTGCATCAAAATGTACCATCATCATCTTCCTGCCCTTATCCCACGCTAAGTGGGGTCGGCACAACAGGTTTTCTTCTTCCACTCTCCTCTATCATTCGTCATCTCACATCAAAATATACCTCACATACATAAAATCGCGCCTGTTTCCTATAGGGGTAGTTAGAGACCACCACCATATACCATACTTAATATAATGATAATCAATTCATGCTAAAATGGCAGCCACAATAGTAGGGGAGGCCATGATGCTAAATGGGGATTTCCTCGAGCGTCATAGAGACCTATTGGGTTGCAAAGCTTAGATGATAAGAAGAAAAAAATGTTATATAAGTATACCTTTTCATCGGTGGGGGGAGCGGCTATAGATTTTCAAAAATGTAAAAAAAAACTGTTGCATGGACATACTCGAGCGCGTCAGATATTGATAGCACCAATGTCCTACGTATTTTTAATAATGTACGTATGTTAATCTGATCGTTTGCATGATGGGGGTGGTCGTACTTAAGGGTTGAAAATGAAAAAAAAAAAAAAAATCGAGCGCGTCAGATTTTTTAAGGGGGTGTTATGTGAACCTAAAAAAAAATCTCATTCAATAATCTGACGATTTCGATGTGACGCAAACTCGCAGCCATTATTTTAATATGCAAAAAAAAATCGCCATTTTGAAATACTCAAGCGCGTCAGATTAAGATATATATGGTTCATCTTTATGTCCTAGACGTGCTGTCTCATAATCTGACGATTATCTAGAGGGATTCGCCTAATCTGACAAAAAAATATATTTTTATTTTGATTTTTTTAAACCATACAACTTAATTAATTGAAAAGCTCAGGAAATAGCATGCAAATAAAAAGTATAAGTTTGTTAAGTAGAATACTTGTATTTAATAGAAAATAATTTAAAAAAATATGCAAAAAAATATTTTTTTATTTACAATTAATTGATTAATTAGTCATCATCTTCATAAGTAGAATCATCTTCTTCCTCTAGCTCGATTTCATGGCACGAAATAGAAGCGCGCAGAGGGGAATATAGGCACCACGCAGCTAAACTTTATCGACGAATATTTGTTACTTCGGCTTGTGGAAATCGTCAGATTATATATTTTTCGTTATCCTTGAATTATTTACTTCAAAATAAAAAAAAATTTAGCCACGCTCGTGAATGTCGAGATGACGTTTTTTTTTTACAACTTTGTAGCCCTCCCGTTTCTTTACGTCACTCTGAAATTGTCAGATTAGTGGAATATACACTTTTTAGCATGTAATTAACTCACCCTAACTTAATCTGACGCGCTCGAGATTTTCTGATGATCAATTTTTTTTTACTAATCTGATCCTTTATCCTAGACGGGCGGCTTTATATATGGGGCTCATATTTGGTGGAGGTTCTTAACCAGGTACAGGGTATCCCCCTGTATATTAATCTGACGCGCTCGAGGAAATCCCGAAATCCCCTCTTGGGCTCCCCTACTACAACTGAAGATTTTGCAGCGCCTTGCATTTGTCATTTCTACGCTCACAGCCAAATAGTTCACTCCAATACTGCGCAGAAATTGCATTCAAATTGCTCATCCTAATTTACATGAAATAACGAAAGTCTGAGTAGTCTGAGTACCCTGAGTAGGTGCAAACGAGCTTCTGTTCCCAACTGGTGGATTTGAATAATGCTCCGATTCGTTAACACAAGATGGGGATAATTAAAGCAGTAAGCCTTTTATGACTAGCCTTTTCTTCCGCGACTTGCGACGTAACTGCGGAAGTTTTCCGGATACACGTTTTCATTACTCATCTTTCCTTGCATTTCCTTGATGAATACTAGTTGAGCAAGTGTAATGTACTTACTATGCTTTCAATTTTGACTACTTTAACACACTGGTACACATTTCAATAAAAAATAAACGAAAAAGGTAAGGAAAATGCGTCCTAAAGGAATCCTTAAGCCTTTGAATCACTAATGTTAAATCGAGCAATGTAAATTTCGGCATAAAAATATCAGAATAAAATTATCGACACCACAACAACGATACAAATTCAACCCAAGCCTTTTGAGATAGAGTTCAAATTGCAATACAACCGAAAATTGTTTCAACGTAAGTTACAAAAACCAATATAACTCGAGTTGAGAGCTAAGTTTATAGTTGGACATTACACCCAGTTGCTAAGAAACTCGAGGCATACCTACTTCGCGAAGAATATAAATGCTCCAACTCAGATTTTAGTCGTGCAGGCTGAGCGTTAAGCGAAGAAAATAATAGCTATAACCTATAACTTTATGCAAAAAAAACCGACTTCAAATACTGGAAAACACAATAAAAAAACCTTGCTGAAAGGGAACTAAAACGTCATATTGAGAGCCTTAAACTTCACTGTTGATTTTATGAATACCATTTAACTGTTTTCATTTTTGTTTTCATATTTTGTGTTTATATTTTTAGTTTTTGTTGATGAAAGAGCAATGGATTTGGGACCACTTCTAAAATAAACAAAAAACTAATCGCCAAAATGAATTCATATAGTTGGTAGATTATTAGCAACAAACAATTCCCACTAATCGCTCAGCTCATACGAACGCTATGTCTAAGCGTTCTGCTCCCAACTGCTTCCTACATTTTGTATAATACCACCATTCGTTTATACCGAGGTGGGTAATTTATAAGCTTTCTTATATACAGAAGTTGTTATTGTTTTGGGAGGATTTTATGGTACGGGTTACTGTCTTAATCTTTGATCCTGCTTCTCAGTTCATTTCGAGGTTGAGAGAGGAAAGAGTACTTGCAAACACTATGCTTAAACAGTGAAGGAAAACATCGTGAGGTAACCAGTTAGTATACTAACTGCGATAGGTGCGATGGGTCTGCAACCTGTCACGTATGGAATATGTACCTACTAATTACTGCAAAATGTGGGTATGTGCCAAATGTAATGTTTGGACACACCTCAAGCAGATGGCCCACCTGATGTTAAGTGGTAACCATCACCTATAACAAAGCATTGCCTCGTAAGTCACGCACAATAGGAACGTGCCCTACGATGCAGTGCCCCGCGTCCATCAACTTAAGGCATACAGATGTTAAGCCTCATGTACCTGTAATTACACCGGCAACCACACTCTTCAAACCGAAACACAGCGTTGCTGCTTGGCGGCAGAAAAAGGTGTGGTGGTAGTACTTCCCCGGACGAACCCTTCACAAAGAGCTCTACTACTCTTAAAAATCTACTGTACTGAAAAAAAAATGTTACACGCTAGTAATACTTAGTTTTTTTTTTTTTTTTTCTGATAACTATTAAGATATTACTAGCGTGAAACGGCTGATAGTCATAACATCACCCGACCATCATCCGTTTCCAGCTTGACGTCAACTTCTGGGACACCCTGTATAACAAGCTTAAGAGCTGATTTCACCATGCTCTGTTAGTTACTAATAAAGGAATAACAGGGCGTTAAATCTAGCCTAAGATGTCTGTCTGTCCAAAACGGGGCTGCAGGAGCTGACCGAGTCTTGCTCCCTAGCATCCACATCATCATCATCGGGGATGCTAGAACATTGCTGCCACCCAAAGTCCTGCTCCGCTGCTTTAAGGAGCCGGGCTGGCTGGGGTGAGGTTATCAGGGGGATAATGCACAATACACCCCACTGCGGGACGTCAGCACAGATCTCACCCCCACCGTGAATTAGATTAACTTAAGTTGTCAAACGTGTACATTTTGACATATTTAACGGCCCTTTAATCCTTTGTTAATCTAAGACAGCATGGTGAAAAGATCTAAAGGGAACCCACCAATCTAACCATTTAACTGAAACAGCTTCACGACTTTAATCCCCAGGCACGGTAGATATCCCCTCAGATCTCTTAGTACCAAGTACTAACTCCAGATTTTTTTGAGGATGTCTAAGGGGGGTAGTCAGACGTCCAAACATTAAATTTGGCACATACCCACATTTTGCAGTAGTTGGTATTCCATACGTGACAGGTTGCAAGCCCATCGCCGCTGTTAGAGTACTAACTGGTTTCCTCACGATGTTTTCCTTCACCGTTTAAGAGCACTGGCATTGTGCACATAAATTTTTCGATAGGAAAAATCCATTTGTGCATGAACGGATTCGAACCTACGACCTTACGATCGGAAGGCGGGGTAACTCCCACTAGACCACCGGTGCTTTCATTTAAAAGATGATAATAAACCACTTTGTTCTACGTAATAGGCACTGTTCACTTTGCTCAGCTATTAGCTACGTAAACAGCTTGGGAAAATGTGAAGAGTATACTTTATTCGAGAATGTTCGCGAACAATATGAAAGGATTGAGTGAACTATTTAGATATAGTGCCTTTGGGGCCGGGAAAGTAAACAACAGCAAATTATTATGAAGTATAGATGAAATTGCATGCAAAATTATATAGAAATGGGCCCATGATTGTAATGACAAGGCACGGTAGATATTCCCTCAGATCCTCTTGATGATCCAAACAAATTTTCTTACCTAAAAAGTTTGCATAAGCGAAAACTAATAAAGCGCTTTTTAGTAGGATAACTTGTTTCAATCAAAATGATATTTCTGCGGAACTGTGCGTAAGAGTCCGGTTATTGTACGACATGATAATGTACAGCATGATATTTGGAATCCACTTTAGTACCTTTTTGGATTCGTTTTATCTGGGTGTACATTATCGGGGTGTGCATTATTGTCACGTGTCAATAATGTGCAGCCAGTTAATGCTAATGTACACAGCATGATAATGTACAGCACGTTAATGTACAGCATGATAATTGGAAGCCACTTTGGTACCGTAAAAAATAAATTCTGGCACTTCGGCGGCCGCTGCCGCGGCACGCTCGGTTTGCTCGCTCGCCTCGTGCGTAATTTATATGTTTCAACATTACCTAACCAATCCGACTCAACGGTACTAAAGTGGCTCCCAATTATCATGCTGTACATTAACTGGGTGTACATTATTGACACGTGACGATATTGCACAGCATGTTATTGTACGGGTTGATAATGTACACCCAATAATTCAAACCAGTGGACACGGATTATCTGGGTGTGCATTATCGTGCTGTACATTATTTGGCCGTACATTATTGGCTCCCGTGCGTAACACAATTTGGTTGATTGCGATTTCATATAATTAAGTGTGATTTTATATCTTTCAAAGCGTTGAAATGTGCGAGCGAGAGGAACTTTGACGGGTCAGACCTTAACATCAGGTGGGCCATTTGCTTATTCCATCAGAAAGTACTATAAAAAACCCCTCAGCTGAGAATTGTGGTCAAATGTTTAAAACAAATTCAGTACTTTTGCGAGAGAGTTTAAAAATGTGTAAACAATTCATTCTAAGCATGGTCGGGAACTTTACCGACCTAATAAACAAGAATTTACAAACAATTTCGCAGTCACGTCTTTGACCTTTCAATCGCAATACTAATTAATTAAAACTCTCGAAGTTTCGAAATTTTAATACTAATTTAAGCTATCCCTAAGTTACGAAGTTTCCAGAACATTCTTGCTAAGTCATGAAATTGTAAATCGAACTTGCAAAATTATTTAGACTAGGCAGAGTAGGTAGGGTCAGTTTGAAGTCCACTTTTTTTTTTATTTGTTTATATAATTAAATCAATAATAGCAATTGAGAGCACTGGTGGTCTAGTGGTAGAGACCCCGCCTTCCAATCCTAAGGTCGTGGGTTCGAAACCAGTCGTGTACCAATGAGTTTTTCTGTTCAAAAATTTATGTGCACAATGCCTCTCAAACGGTGAAGGAAAACATCGTGAGGAAACCGGCATGTCGTAGAACCTAAAAAGTTCTATTACATGTGTAAAGTGCTCGAAAGGAGCCTCTTGAGGCGCACTTAAAATCCTTTCACCACACTGTTTCGAAAGAAACTAGTGACACGACAAGAAGAAGAATCAATAATAACAGTATTCATTTTACAACATCGTGAAACCTAGTAAGGTTTGTGTCGATGTTGGCACTGACTCGAGCTTTTACACTTTTTAAACACAGAAATTATAGTAGGTATAATTTGGTAAGTAAACTTCTTCCAATTAAAATTAGGACATTACTGCATACATAATTAGCAAGAAGGTAAAATCAATAACTTTCTTTCATTTGATAAACTTATAAGGGTCAGTTGGACCAAAAACCACATTATGTTATTATTACAAAAAAAATAAGTATGACAGCCTTCACAGCTCAGTTGGTAGTAGCTCTGCCTTCTGCGCCGTAGGCCGGGGGTTAGATCCCCACAGAGAACAAACATTTGTGTAATGAACATAGACGTTTGTTCTCTGTCTGGGTGTTTATTATTATAAGTATGTATTTACAAAAAAAAAAGTATATATGTATTATATCAGCTATCTGGTTCCCATATTACAAGCTTTGGCTTAGTTTGGGACTAGATAGTGCTGTGTGGAAAGTCCACCAATGTTTATTTATTTATTATTTAAGTTATTATTATAAACAATAAGTTATTATTAAATTAACATTAAGTTATAATTATTAACTACTTACATTCAAACAGCTCGTGTTCATTTTATTCTATTGAATCAGCGGTATTACTTGCCATTAATGGACATTGTACAGTCAGCTACACATAGATAAGACAGTGTATATAGGGCAAATCCTCAACAAATAGGTGACTTGATCAACTGCTCTCATTATCTTTATTTTTTTCCCCTCGCAAATTTATATTGCAATGCGACAGTGACTTGAAAACAAATTGTATACATTCTACAGCAGACTGTACACATTTTTGTGTATACATAGTGTTTCTACCCGAGCTGTGCCAGTCACAGGAGTCTCGGCCCACGGAAAGATTAATGCCTTACGCCTAATTAGAAAACTTTGTAATAGCTGTATAATGACTGTGTGCTACCTCGTAGAAAGGATTGGCATTTAAAAGTAAACTCTAGTCTTCCCGATTAGTGTCTTGTGACACGATAAAATTCTCTTTAAGGCGATGACATGAGCTAATGTACCTCTCGCTCGCACGCTTCAACATGTTGAAATATATAAACATAGCGGCCTGTCCCAGCTTCGAATGGGTGGTCATAAATTTTTTGAACATTTTAAGATAAAATTACACCGTGGGTTCAAGCCTCGCGTCTGGATAAGGATTAATACCAAGGTACAAATAAAGAGCCTTTTCTAGCGGCGGCTTTTCAATTAAATTTTTATAATAAAAGAACACTTATTGTGACATAACTATAATAGCTAGACAATATGCTATCGCGACATTTTTTGTAGATAATGACGTGTGCTGCAAAGTCGTAGTACATTATTTTGTTCTATCATCAATAGTTTTCGCAGCGCACGCGATGTAAGGTTTTTGTTTTCCACCTTGGGTTACATTATTGGAGTTTTAGTAATGATCCCTGATTTTTATGAAAATATAATATAGCCTATGTTACTCAGGGATAATGTAGCATTCTAATGGTGAAATAATTTATGAAATCGGACCAGTAGTTTTTGAGCCTATTCGTTACATACAAAAATACAAATCTTTCCTCTTTATAATATTAGTGTAGATGTAGATAATATAAGTGTAGACAAGAACCTACTCTGAGAGCACGTGTGGTCCAGTGGTAGCGGCCCCGCCTCCCGATCCTAAGATGGTGGGTTCAAAACCAATCGTGCAACGAGTTTTTCTGTTCATAAATGTACTATGTGCACAGTGCCAACACTCTCAATTGGTGAAGGAAAACATGGTGAGGAAACCGGCATGTTAAAGAAACTTTTTACAAGCCCATAGTACTGAAAAATATGAGACGCACTTAAAATCCATTACCCCACTGTTTCCAAAGAAACTAGTAATACGACAAGAAGAAGAAGTGTTATTGATTTATTGTTAGTTAATTATTTAATCAAATTATGTCTACAACCAGATACGAACAAACCAAGCGAATAATCTGATGTTGAATAAAGTCAGAAGTGATCTACAGAAAAATAACTAAAGCAATTGATCTGTCATAATTGGACCTAAATACCGACCGTACGATAGGAACATGCCCTACCATCAACTGATATTCATGCAGATGATTTTTGTAATTTCGCCGGCAACCACGCCCTTCAAACCGAAACACAGAAATACGCATGGTGGTAGTTCTTCCCCAGACCACATACAAAAAATGTTAACATGTTCTAAAAGATGTGTCGGTAGTGCATGGGAGAGAAATTAAAAATATAAAGAAATAAATAAAATAAAAATGAAACAGTTTTTTGCAACAGATATATTAATATTACAAGTATGTATTTACAAAAAAAAAGTATATAATTTATATCAGCTATCTGGTTCCCATATCACAAGCTTTGGCTTAGTTTGGGGCGAGATAGTGCTGTGTGGAATGTCCACCAATATTTATTATTATTCATCATCTTCCTGCCCTTATCCCACGCTGCGTGGGGTTGGCACAACAGGTTTTCTTCTTCCACTCTCCTCTATGGTTCGTCATCTCGGTGCTCACTGCTTTCTTACTCATGTCATCTTTCACACAGTCTTTCAATATTTATTACTATTATTATGGCTGTTATATTTTTTCCTTGTTCTGCTTTTGCAATAGCGCGCCGGCAGAGATGATATAATACACGATTTCTGTAACAATACCTACTCGTACACACTGATAAATTGAGCAGCAGATTACAAATGTTTGTAGATGTTAAAGGATTTCAGCCCTTTGTTGTTTGAGGTTGTGAGATATCTTGAACGGGTATCCACAGATGGAATAGAACAGCTCGGTCAGTTATATTGCGTTTACATTGAGACCGGGTGGACCATATCCGTGTTCCATCAGCAACATGATAAAAATGAAAAAAAATATAACAGGAAAAATCGGTGCAGGAGAAGGCTAAAAATCATTCTTCTTGAAAATTAATATGGGAGTCCTATGTCCACAAGCGAGCGGACGTCTTAAGGCTGGTTGATGATTGTGATGAAGGTTTATAAAAGATTAAATATATTTATTGTCTATCTCTGATTTTAGAAAGGGTAGGGTTGAAACAAATAACAACTACTATTCCATGCTTTATTCAGTAAGTGTTGGGTACACCTTTTTTTTATACAACGAGCTGATGGAACAAGCAGATGGTCCACCTGATGTTAAGAGGTAACCATCACCTATAACAAAGCATTGCCTCGTAAGTCACGCACGATAGGGACGTGTCCTACGATGCACTGCCCTGCGTCCATCAACTTGAGGCATACAGATGTTAAACCTCATGTGCCTGTAATTTCACACTCTTCAAGCCGAAACACAGCAACGCTGCTTGGCGGCAGAAAAAGGCGTGGTGGTAGTACTTCCCCGGACGAGCCCTTCACAAAGAGCTCTACTACTCTTAAAACACACCTCACTTGCTCACTATTATTATTACCATTAGATAAATAGAATTCCTTCTATTACCCATTTCACACATTCACTTGAATTTGTAAATTCAAGTACTCATTACACTGATCACAATTATGAATGACACTGTTAGCTTACATGGAGTGAACTAGCTTTTTAAAAATAACCTTCGTACGCACTCTTGTAAGTGGATATTATAGGTAACGATTCTCTGGTTCGCTCTTTGTTACAATGAAGTTGCTATTGTTGCTAGTATTTGGAGGTATACGAAATAAGGAAACATGACGTATCCTTTGTACCTAAACAATATTATTATTTGGTATGAAAGTGCATCATTATTTTGGGTGAATGGTTAGCACCAGTTAAGACACTGACAACCTTAAAATAACGTCTCGCTTGCAGATTTAATAATGTTTTTTTCTGGTAGGAAAACACGCTTGAACTAGATAATTTTCTTGCTGAACATTTGTATTGTTTTTCTGCGAAATTTAATTGTTAGCTTTTTTTTATACTACTAGCTGACGGAACAAGCACATGGCCCACCTGATTTTAAGTGGTAACCATCACCTATAACAAAGCATTGCCTCGTAAGTCACGCACAATAGGAACGTGCCCTACGATGCACTGCCCTGCGTCCATTAACTTGAGGCATACAGATGATAAGCCTCATGTGCCTGTAATTACACCGGCAACCACACTCTTCAAACCGAAACCCAGCAACGCTGCTTGGCGGCAGAAAAAGGCGTGGTGGTAGTACTTCCCCGGACGAGCCCTTCACAAAGAGTTCTACTACTCTTAAAATTCTCATGTAGTGATTTATCTACATCTTAGAAAATTATGAATGTTTGCGTGAAAGGCGAATACAAGAGCTTATGTATGTACCTCTCGCTCGCACGTTTCGACATGTTGAAAGATATAAAATCACTAAACCCATTTTCGAAAAATCACAAACTATCATTGTGCGTTTGAAATGAAATTTTTACTAAACTGTGTGCAATGTGATTTCAATCGATCGATACAAGTTTTCTTATTCAAAAGTGTGCATAAGTATGAAAACTAGTAAAGCAAATCTTTCTTCCTGGAAATAATATTAATAATAATAAAAAAAAAATCAGACAACTTACAGGCCCATAGTAGTTATACATTAATAAAATATATATCCAAACAAAACAATTAATGGTGTGTTATCAATCATGAATGGAAATGTATCGCGGAGACTTATGTCCAGCAGTGGACTTCTACCGGGTGATGACGACGATGACATACGCAGAACTAAATTGACAAAATAATATGTAATTACTACATTTAATTACTATATTTTCAGTTATCTGTTCCACCCAATAATGTATTTAATTTGGGGCTTAATTTAGCTATTTCATGGGCGCTGTGTAAAATATCCACCGAAATTTATTTATAAACAACTCCGGAAGTAGGTATTTATCCACGACACGTATTACAATGTAATAAAGTAAAATTGTATTATTATTTAAATCGAGCCGAGTTTCATTGTAAACCAGTAGCCATTGTTCTGTGAAAGGAGCGACTGTGTCACATAAAATTGTTTTTTTAACCTTTCTCGCCCACTGTCGTGTATCTCGTTACTTTTTAAAACGGTTTTGCTTTTGACAGATGTTATAAAGAAAAAGGTTTTTTGGGATCCGCATCTTGCGGTAAGAACAGCTTGTGGTTTTTTTGGCGGGAAAATAACGAGCTGGGAATGTTATTAAAGTCCTCATTATCACTATCATCGGCCTAGGAAGTCCACTGATGGAGAAGGCTTTTCTTACACATTCCTGGGAGAACGATTTGAGGCACACTTCAAAATCCTTTCACCACACTGTTTAGAAAGAACTAGTGACATGACAAAAAGAAGAAGGGAGAACAATTTGGGGCTTGTACGTCGCAGATATAAATTTAACATTAACTACTGCGCTGCCGGAAATAAATAGAAAACACTAGGACAGGGGTGGCGAAAATTTTTAAATCAACGTGCCATTTTTTTTATAAAAAAATGTGAGGCCATGGATGTGCCTCCAATAATTTATACTTACTGATTATGGGGAGCTCTAGAATTCTTACTACACCTTCCTCCTACACTGCTGCACTGCTAATAGCGGATAGTTAAATACTAAAATAGTGGTGAGGCATACGCTGAATCGAGACCCTTTTAATATATATATATAATAACTATCTGTGCCATTAGCCATTTCTTTTCTTTTATTGTTTTGTATGTGTATATGTGTGTTTTTTTAGCAAATAATTAATGTCTGTCTATGTCTATGTCTAGTTTGAACTGAAAATCAAAGCCGTTTAGATCTGTGGCGTGCCCAAAATATTGTGTCGTATGCCATGAATGGCACGCGGGGGCACTGGTGGTCTAGTGGTAGCGGCCCCGCCTTCCGATCTTAAGGTCGTGGGTTCGAAACCAATCGTGCACCAATGAGTTTTTCTGTTCAAAAATGTATGTGCGCAGTGCCAGTACTCTCAAATGGTGAAGGAAACCATCGTGAGGAAACCGGCATGTCGTAGAACCTAAAAAATTCTATAACATGTGCCAAGTGCTCGAAAGGAGCCTCTTGAGCCGCACTTAAAATCCTTTCACCACACTATTTCGAAAAGAAACTAGTGAAACAAGAAGAAGAATGGCACGCGTGCAATTGGTTTGCCATCCCTGCACTAGGACCACAATTCAAATACAGCTTTCACAAAACGCCGAATTGTTCAACCGTTCAAAAACATGAAACATATATCAAAATAATATGAAAATGCAACAAAATCCAATATATAAAACGATTTCCGTCACAAGTGTAGTTTGTAATCCGATCAGTCGGATGATCTGATGTTGAGCACCAGTTTCAAAAACGGAAACAGCTTCACGTCTTTGAATCCCAGGCACGGTAGATATCCCTTCATGTACTTTAGTAACAAGTACCAACTGAAGAGTCTTTTGAAGATAGACGGTCAGAGGGCAGATAGTAAGTCCAAATATTATATTGACACATACCTACATTTTGCAGTAGTTGGTATTTCATACGTGACAGGTTGCAAGCCCATCGCCGCTGTTAGAGAACTAACCACCAGGTCAAACTTTATGAAAACAATAGCGAGGACTGAAGCAAAATCATACGGTGTTTGGAAATGTGTGATATCTTCCAATACTAATAAACATGTGTCAGAGATAATCAGGGTATAAACTATTCCTCATCAATCTCTCACCAATAGTTAAGGCGAATACAAGATCTAATGTACCTCTCGCTCGCACGTTTCGTCTCGACATGTTGGAAGTTATAAAATTACTAAACCCATTTTCGAAAAATCGCAAACAATCATTTTGATCTTAACCATCGATACAAGTTTTCCTATTGAAAAGTTTGCTTAAGTACGAAAACTAGTAAAGCAAACTTTTGAGTAGGACAACTTGTAACGATAAAAATTACATTTTACTAAAACGTGTGCACTGTGATTGCACACAAAATGGCTGGGTGCGATTTTTCGAAAATGGGTTTAGTAATTTGATATCTTTCAACATGTCGAAACGTGCGAGCGAGAGGTACATTAGCTCTTGTATTCACGTCAATGAAAATCAGTGACAGGGTTAACATTGAGCAATGTTTCAACTTGAGTAACGTTTATAAGTAATAGAATATAATGTATTATATAAAACATATTCACAATAGTTCTGTGTTAGTGCAGATAGATTGACAAAAACAGAGTTTTCAACAGGTTTTTTGTAAATGTTTCAGCTGTGAAAACTAACAGTAAGTGGAAGAAATATAGCTGTTTATGATACAAATACAAATATTGATATTGTCTATATTTCTGGTATACGTTGATATGATTATTTTTATACAAATAACGATTTGTTTGATGATGATACTCGTAAATAGACATTTTGACTGTATAATATTTGCATATCGCCTACAGTCATACCGCGAAAACAAAATGGTAATAGGAATCAATACTATGATGATATTTTTTACAGTCTTAGCAGTATCTAAGTCATTTAAAATCTTACTAGGAGATAGCTTATATCAAATGGTTTTATCTGATCATGCGTTAATATTGTGTGACAGCCTTCACAGCTCAGTTGGTAGTAGCTCTGCCTTCTGTGCCGTAGGCCGTGGGTTCGATCCCCACCGAGAACAAACATTTGTGTGATGAACATAGATGTTTGTTCTCTGTCTGGGTGTTATATAATATTATAAGTATGTATTTACAAAAAAAAAAAGTATATAAGTAGTATATCAGCTATCTGGTTCCCATATCACAAGCTTTGGCTTAGTTTGGGGCTAGATAGTGCTGTGTCAAATGTCCACCAATATATTTATTTATTTATTTGTGTCTCAAAAACATAAGTGAAATACAGAGAACAATATTGGATAAGAAATTATGTACGGCTGCGAGGGAGGATACAAACGACCGAATTGTATAATTAAAATTTAATGAGTAAAATGATATTACAAATTAATTATATTAAGGTACGTGACCAATGTCCGATGTGAGGAACAGAAGTGAATCACTTGTAAAATGTGCAAACATATGACACCTGAAGGTAGATCGTTGAAAAACACATTTACTGTAGCCGATTGCTTCTAGGCTTTGGTCGCGTGGAACTGGCACCTAGAGTCACCTAGCTTTAAGCCTAGTTTCAAAGTGATCCTTGTGATTTTATTGAATAAATACCTTTTGACTTTGACTTTGAACGCTGGTTTATAATACTGCTAATATTTAAATATCATGAAATATTTGATCACTATTTTGGTTTTGCAGTTAAGCAGCTGGTCTTCAAACTAGGCATAGAAGCTGAGTCTTGGATCGATCGAAAGATCGACTATGACAGACATCTCCCATTTTCAATGTTTTATATTATTTATATCTATGTTTAGTTTTAGATCTATTTTTAATATCAGAATTAACTAAGAAAACAGCTGGTCTTAAAACTAGGCATAGAGGCTGAGTCTTGGATCGATCGATAGATATGACAGACATCTCTCATTTTAAATGTTTTATTTTATTTATAACTATGTTTAGTTTTCGATCTATGTTTTATAATCATTACTAAGAATTAACTAAGAAAATTGCAGTCACTACGGTATTTTCAAAATCTACAAAATTCACATGAAACATTCAGCTATCGGATGCAGACTTCGATTTGCGAACGATCTTGAGATGACTCAAATGATCCAATTCAGTTCCGATCGGAAGCGTCCTCAAGATACTGGCTTATTTTCTCCCTTTCTTTTTCTTACATTTTGTCTCGCTGCAGGAAACGAAGGCGCACCTCTCGCTCGAAGGATGTTCAGTCTAGTGCTAGTGTTTGTAGATAATTCCGGCATCCGGATGATCTGGTTGGAATTTAAAATTGCGGTGGGAATCTGGTTTTTGTGGTGATTCGCTGCTAGTCACGTTTAATTGAGTTTTCATAATAAGTTTGTGAATTGCTTTTGCGAGCCGTTTCGTTTTTTGTGCCGCAATTTGTAAATATTACAGGATAGCTTTATTAAACATTCTGAAATATTATAGACTAGCCTCGACTACGTACGGGTTATTACTATCATTGTGTAAAATATAAAAGCTCATATTTTGATTACGCTAGAGTCCAAATTACCATTTCTCCTGAACTTAAAATGTTTTTGATAGTGGTAGTTAGAAAATTTTATATTGGCCCATACCCGTATTTCGAGTAATTGATATTTCGTACGAGACAGGGAAAGCCCATTACCGCTGTTAGAATAAAAACTGATTTCCTCACGATGTTTTCATTTTTTTTATTACAACTTTTTTTTTTTTTATAATTAATAAACCGTCCTCAATAAATCTCACCTGATGGTAAGCGACGATGTAGTCGACGTTGGAGCAGAACGGTCTAGAAGACACCTATTCACTCTAGCCTTGAAGAGATTTAGATTGTAGCGGTCAGGAAAAACAGACGACGGTAATGAGTTCCACTCCTTAGCAGTTCGCATAATGTAGCTAGAAGCAAAACGCTTAGTGCGAATAGGTGGTATCCTAACCAGATATGGATGATACCCGGCCGTGCATCTACTAGTCCTGTGGTGGAATGGTGATGGCGGTATAATATCGTGAAGTTCCTGGGCACATTCCCCGAAATGTAACCTATAGAAGATCGATAGGCAAGCAACTTTGCGACGGTGTTCGAGACTCTGGACTTTAGTCTCCGCCATGTGTTGCTCACCTACCATCCTGAGAGCTCTACGTTCTATCGAGTCCAAGGCAGCAAGTTGGAGCAACTAGCCGATGGAACAAGCAGATGGCCCACCTGATGTTAAGTGGTAACTATCACCTATAACAAATCATTGCCTCGTAAGTCACGCACGATAGGAACGTGCTCTACGATGCGCTGCCCTACGTCCATCAACTTGAGGCACACAGATGTTAAGCCTCATGTGCCTGTAACCACACCGGCAACCACACTCATCAAACCGAAACACAGCAACGCAGCTTGACGGCAGAAAAAGGCGTGGTGGTAGTACTTCCCCGGACGAGCCCTTCACAAAGAGCTCTACTACTCTTAAAATTCACTGATTGAGAGCACTGACATTGCACACATACATTTTTCAAAGGGATAAATCCATTGGATTCTATATTTGATCAGAAGGCGAGGTCATTTCTAATAGACCGTGTCCGGTGAACTACATATTATAATTACGACATACCGTAAATTCGTGTTGCATCTATCTCCGAAGTAGATTTCCGGATCACAAAGATCCCCAAATTCCTCGCCTCTTCAGTAGCCACCACAATCCGCAACAGACTACTAACCGTTAAATTGGTACGAGCCAGATCGATTTATTCATTAGACCACCCTTGCTGATGTATTTTCTTTGATAATAACGCGTGAAACGGTAAATTATCTATTGTCTGGCATTTTATTAAGCTTTATTATATCTTCCAACTGCTAGGTCAATGAAGAAAGTTCAAAACCAGCTTTTGTTCAGAAGATTTCTTCAGGCCCGTTCCGATTTATATTTTTTATTTTGTATGTACGTATTGTAAGTCAATATTTATTGAGTAGGTATCTAAGTTATAGTTGTTTTAATCTTCTTCTCCCATAGAGCTCCCGCTGCATAAGTAGGAAAACTATTCAAGTAAACTTTTGAGTAGAAAAACTTGTATCGATCAAAAATATTTTTTTACTAAACTGTGTGCAATGTAATTGCACTCAAAATGGTTCATTGCGATTTCTCGAAAAATAGTAAAATTATTTTATATCTTTCAACAAGTACATTAGCTCTTGTCTTCGCCTTAAGTTCGGCTATGTTCTTTATTTATGTGCAATAGAGAATTTTCTAATCTAATTTAATCTAATATTATGCGAGTCTTAGTGCGAGGGCTATTTTACATTTTGATTCATGTCAAGCTGAATTCTCGAATAAATACTTTTTTTTAAGTTTCTTGAATTTTGTATATAATGATGAACGAAGTCACAGGTGCTTGACTAGTTCAAAACAGACCGGCAAGACCCTCCCACTTGGGGAAAGCAGGAAATAATACAGTTTTATGGCGTAACCGGTATCCCACACCGCACATCTAACTTCTATTCTAAGACGGGGATTTTCAAGATAACGGTACGCTTTGTGGTGGCCGAAAGTTATTTGATTAGTAGTAGAATACGAGTACAGCCAGAGTATTAAATACCTACTTACTTAGAGGGTAAAACTTACAAAAAAGATTAACGGCCGGTCAAAAAAAAATTAAACTGTGAAACATAGTAGTAGTAGTTGGTTAGCGCGGCCCCGTATCAAGGGGAAGGTCGTGGGTTCAAATCCCACTCGGGTAATAACTTTTGGGACTATATTAAATCTTTATAGTAGTAGTAATTAAATACCTACTTGCTTAGAGGGTAAAACTTACAAAAAAGATCAGCGTCCGGTTTCTGAAACTATCAAAACCAATCGGATGTCAAGTCACTCGCCATTTCAGCTATTAAATCGAATTAGATAGAGATAGCAAGTGACATGCGATTAGTTTTGATCGGGCTTTCAGACACCGGCCGTAAGCATTCTCGTCCGGAGAAGTACTACCGCCATGCCTTGCCTATTTCTGCCGTCAAGCAGCGTTACTGTGTTTCGATTTGAAGTCCTAAACTTTACCGGTTGTGTGCCTTCCGCGCTCGCCATTGCTCGGTAGCGCTGTAAGATCGTCAAATGATCACCAGCATTTAGTCCATTCGAAAAAAAAAACGATTTGATGTGTGGTTGTCTCAGAGGATATCCACTGTAACTGTGGATCAAAGTCGTAAAGCTGTTTATTTTTTACGAGTATATCCTGGTTGGTAGGTCTGGTCCACGCAAGCGCTCGCCGTTCGCAATGAAACCTCGCCTTAACTTCTATTCAGACAGGAAAAGAAAATAAACAACTCGAAGCTTACAAACATTAAGTTTCAAGTGCACATACGGTAGGGGGCGCTCCTCTGGATTTGTGGGTGGGTGGTGTCGTAAAGTGTTGGAACAATCTTCAGTTTTTATTATTATAAATTGACAGATTGTAAGTATTCTATCTTCAAAAGAATATCTTCTTCTTCTTAGGGTGCCTCTCCACTACTAATGGTTGGCAGTCATCTCTTTAAATTTCTCCTTATCTAGGGCAAGCCTAAATAGCTCTTCTACCTTCCTGATACCAGTCCATTGTTTGATGTTGCGTAGCCATGATGTTCTTCTCCTACCTACTCCTCTTTTTACCAGCAACTTGCTTATCATTATCAGCTGGAGCAGATGGCTCATGCCTCGAAACATGTCCCAAGTAGGCAACTATTCTATGCTTAATAGTACGCACAAGACCGGGCTTCTTGATGAACATTCTTCTTAGGACCTCAATGTTTGTGACCTTATACGCAACATGTGCCCACATGCCCACATTACGAACTTCTCAAGCCTTTTACGGAGATCTTCCTTGATTTTTCAGGCTTCACAACCGTACAGGACCACTGGCCATACGTAACATTTAATAAATTATGGAGGTACTCAGTTCTCATAAAATGGTGACAACGACCAGGTCTGATGATGGAGCCAAGGTCTGTTCAACGGAACTCTTCAGTCTAGTGCGTAGCTTGATGTTCAGACGTCTCGAGCGCAATACCTTACTCATTATCATTAATGATGATCTCGCAATCTCTATTCGCACGCGTATTTCGTTGTCGCTCTCCCAAGATTCCGTTAGCCAAGATCCTAGGTAGCGATACTTCGGAACTCTCTCTAGATTGACCCCGCTGACGGTGAGATTGCACCGCACGCCATACAGTCCATCTTCGAAATGACCATACATTTGGTTCTTCTTTCTGCTGCACTCAAATACTCGACCTACTATCTTTTGGAGACCCTCTTCTATTAACGCTATCAGGACAGTGTCATCTGCGTACCGTAGAGAATATAGGTAGGTATATTCTTTTTATTTAGGTGTTTTTTTTTTATATTTGGGTTAACAAACAGTAACTCAATTTATATGGTTCCAAATTCCTTATCGTATTTTGTTAGGCATTCCATATTGACTAATATGGAATGACCACCTGGTTACCTCACGATATTGTGCGTGACTCGTAAGGCAATGCTTTGTTTTAGGTGATGGTTATCACTTAACATCAGGTGGGCCACCTGCTTGTTCCATCAGCTAGTTGTATAAAAAAAAACAATGTACACTAAGCTGAATGAGTAGTTTCTATTTATGTCGGAGATAGAAATTCTTCATGAATGCATCCGCGCTACACCTGGCTCTTTTCAGCGAATACGAGTTCAACGACCGACACCTATCCCGGTTGCAAGTGAAATATCTCGAAGATGGAGATCTACAAAAAGCCTACAAAAATGTTTATTTTCAAAATGATAAATAAATTTTAACAGTAGTTTGATACCTCCTTTTAAGTAAATAAAATACCTGTATTAGGAGGCATCGCTCTTCCATAGCATACATAAAGAGTAATTTAAAAAAAAAACATCCATACAAAACATTTTGACTACCCTAGGATAATGAAATTTCGGTTGACAAAGGAATTCATTATTGTATTCGATCTATTTGTGTACATTTTTTTTATCTACTATCTCATTTCTGATTATTGCTCTTTTCAACGAATACGTTCAACGACTGACCTTAAGATAAAAAAAAAACTATTTTTTTTATAATAATTCAGATCCTGGTCGTGTTCCGATCAATGGCGATCTCGGAAAGTGCTCAACTGGTATATTTCCGTTTATTAGGTTTCTTTATGTATTATCACTTTTACTGAATTTATCCATCTCCATTACTCTCATAATACATCCATACATTTGATATATTAGTGAGAATAAGATAGGATAAATGGAAATTGATTGATTGCATGCGTGATGAGAAAACACGATCACTTTTATTGAAATTTACCATCTCCATTACTCTCATAATAGGGGTCGCGAGGTCCCGGTTTTTAGAGCATTAAAGTTTCCACGTTAGTTCCCTAGTTTCGGGGAAATAGTTGCGGGGATTGAGTTGCGAGATCGTGTCCGGAGATTTACAAGCTCCATTTACACGGAGAGAATTCTCTGTTTTGTGTTAAAATGTAAATAATAGAATTATTGTACTAATTTATCAAGGTTTCATTTCCTTTAAACAATGCCTTAACTCATTTTTTTTCGACTGCAAAAATCCAACGTCGAATAAGATTTTGTTCTTGTTGATGTTTATCTTATTTTGCCATGTTGTCTGGAAAAAATCCCTTTTAGAAATAAGACCGCCTTTTGTAATATTAAGATTATTCGTATCTTCGAGCGGGCTTGTGCCAAATATAATGTTTGGAGGTGTCTCTGAATAAAGTCCTATAATATATTTTAGGTATCTGAGATGTCTACCATGCCTGACTTTCTATCTTCGAGACGAAAAACTCTCTCCGTGTAAATGGTGATTTACTAAGAAAGGGTCCATTGGTGAGATTGATTCCGTTCCTTCTAGGAAACTTTGAAGTATTTTCTATTTATTTTATTTGGTGTAACGATAGTTTTTCTGTGTGTGCTTCAAAATTACTTTCGAAACAATTTAATTGTACTTTTTTGTTTTTAAAAAGAATATAATCACAATCTAGTCATGCCATGTCATACCATTTAAAAACCTTAAATAAAATGTCCTACCTAATAGTTTAACTAAGTATACTTAAATATACTAAATATATAATTAAATATACTTAAATATACTTAAATATACTAAGTATACTACCTAAGTTTAATTGTATTTAATTCCTGAAAAAACAAACAAATTTGCTATAACTTTTTTGCTGCTTGGCAAATATTGTGGGAAAGCCCGCGACTTAGTAAATTGCACACGAGTGACCGTATCTTTCCTGTGGATTAAGGCCACTAAGCTGTGGGGATGGTATAAATGGCAAGCCTACCCAATCTAAAACCCTATCCTAGGCACTACAGCGTCAAACTAAAGCAGAGACCACGGATTTCCACATGCTATGATCCTGACATACCTCTTTCGCTTCATTCACTCTCATAACATTCTTCATACATGCTCATCGATTTAGGGTACTCTTAACCTGGCCTTTCTCTAAAATATCCGTCATCTAATCTAGATACGTTCGCAGAGATCTTCCCTTCCCAACAGTCCCATTCGCATTAGCCTGATGTACCTAACAGTAGTAGAGCTCTTTGTGAAGGGCTCGTCCGGGGAAGTACTACCACCATGCATTAAATTTACTTTGCCAAATGTGGTTCAGCGTCCAACCAATATTGAATTAAATGGAGAATCACTTACCCTTGTCAATTCTACTATTTTTTTAGGACTTAATATTGATGCAAAATTGCAGTGGGGTCCACATATCAAATCACTTGCTGGTAGACTGAGTTCGGCTGCATACGCAGTTCGCACAATAAGATGGCTTACAGATGAAGCTACAGCTAGGCTAGTATATTTTAGCTATTTCCATAGTGTAATGTCTTATGGTATTTTGCTCTGGGGGAAAGCTGCTGATGTACAAAGTATATTTGTACTTCAAAAACGGGCGATACGTGCCATTTATAAAATGAAACCACGCGAATCATTGAGGGAGCGATTTAAAGAAATTAATATTCTCACAGTAATTTCACAGTATATTTATGAAAATCTATTATACACTCATAAACACATAGATAGCTTTAAGAAAAAGAGTGATGCACATAACGTTAACACTAGAAATAAAAACAAATTATGTATTCCTAAATTTCGACTCCAAAAGGTAAATGGCTCGTTTATGGGGAACGGTATACGCTTCTATAATAAACTTCCAGAAAGTGCCACTGGGCTTCCTATTAGAAAATTTAAAGCATACATTAAGAATAATCTAATAAGTAAAGCTTATTATACTTTAGATAGCTATATTGATGATAAAAGTGCGTGGCCCGATGTCCCGGTCGCTCTGCCCATCGGCAGCTAACATGTCTGCAATGTCTGTACTGTACCTACTATTGTGTGTTTTATTTTTCTCTGATTTAATAGATTGTATTTAATTTTATGCATTAGGTATTATTAGTTTGAAGCGTAGCGTGTGCTGTCTTATAAATTTGATTGTGTTTACCTTTTTCTGTATGCCTACGCCTCACTTAACTTCAATAATATATTATATTACATTGTAAAAGGATCATACAAAAGAACGGTAGGAACCAAGCCGTAAGTTTGTTGCCTGTTCTTCTAGGCTTTGGTCGCGTGGAACTGGCACCTAGAGTCACCTAGCTTTAAGACGTTTCAAAGTGATCCTTGTGATTTTATTGAATAAATACCTATTGACTTTGACTTTGACTTTGACTTTTCTGCCGCCAAGCAGCAACGCTGTGTTTCGGTTTGAAGAGTGGTTGCCGGTGTAATTGAGGCTTAACATCTGTATGCCTCTAGCTGATGGACGCAGGGCAATGCATCGTAGGGCACGTTCTTATCGTGCGTGACTTACGAGGCAATGCTTTGTTATAGGTGATGGTTACCACTTAACCATCTGCTTTTTCCATCAGCTGGTTGTATAAAAAAAAAATAAAAAAACCTGTATCGTTAATATAGGTGAATATAATAGGTGATAGGTAGGTACATCATTTAGTTAATTCGTCAAAATGGCGTTTGATCCAAAAGCCATTTTTTCACAAATAAAACATCTCAAAATTAGTTTCTGTTAAACGCGCTAGCAGATTGAAAATGTCAAAAACTGTTGCTTAGAACTCAGTACTTTCAAACTTGATCTAAGGCCATTATCGTGGAGGAACTATTGTTAGTAGTTTGCGCAAGAAATAGACGTGCTGTGTCTGAAAAAGCAATTTAAACTGTTCTCAGGCTTGTTGTGTGGTGCAAGTGTGAAGAAGATGAAAATACCTAAACTTAACCTTTTTTTACCTATAACAAAGCATTTCCTCGCAAGCCACGCACAATAAGAACGTGCCCTACGATGTACTGCCGTCCATCACCCTGAGGCATACAGATGTTAAGCCTCATGTGCCTGCAATTACACCGGCAACCACACTTTTCAAACCGAAACACAGCGTTGCTGCTCGGCGGCAGAAAAAGGCGTGGTGGTAGTTCTTCCCCGGACGAGCCCTTCCTAAAGAGCTCTACTACTCTCAAACCCCTTTTTATCTAAAACTGAAACAGCTTCACGACTTTGATCCCCAGGCACGGTAGATAGTCCCTCAGATCTCTCAGTACCAAGTACTAACTTACGATTCTCTGAGGATGTCTAAGGGGTGTGGTCAGAGGTACGTCCAAATATTACATTTGGCACATACCCACATTTTGCAGGAATTAGTATTCCACACGTGTCAGGTTGCAAACCCATCGCCGCTCTTAAAATACTAACTGGTTTCCTCACGATGTTTTCCTTCACCGATTGAGAGCACTGGCATTGCGCATATAAGTTTTTCAAAGAGATAAAGAACGAATACATTTTTTTTTAAACTTCAGCCCAATATCAATTATTTGTAAGTTATAGTCAAAGCCAAAAGTTATTTATTCAATTGAATCACAAGTCTTATACCCCGTTTACACTCAGCTCATGTCCGTGGAAATGTGCAGAGACATGCGCAGGGACTTGGGCAATGCGAGAATGTAAACAGGCCACTTCCATGTTCACTCGCGTTGAAGCTCGCGTTGCCGGTGTTGTGAACACACATTGCCGGCGACGCTGCCTCAGACATATGGACGGCAACATTTCCGTCCACGCGAATGGCAGCGCGAATGTCTTAATGTAAACGCAGTATTAGGTTCACAAAGAAAATTTCTTAAAGCTAGGTGAGTCTAGGTTCGAGTTCCCCGCGACCAAGACTAGAAGAACGGGCAACAAACTTACGGCTTGGTTCGTTACGCTCTGGTATGGTCATTGTAACAAAAAAATACAAGAATGAAGCTCCATCACTGTGGTCCAATCTAATTTAGTAAGCCGTAGGCATCGTCGGTAAAATAAAAAAGGTACGCTATGATGATCCGAGTAATATAATTTTATTTTGTTGGTTCATCGTTATTTGTGAGGAGAATTCTTCTTGTGACCATAGCCGTCTGAACCGGTGGGCTAGTGGGAGCAACCCTGCCTTCTAAAAAGGTGCACAAATGGATATTTCTCTTCAAAAATGTGCCCGATGTGCTCTTAAACGGTAAAGGAAAGAAAACATTTTGAGGAAACCGGTAACCTGTCACATATGGAATACTAACTACTGCAAAATGTGTTATGGAAATAAGTCGTGAAGCGTATATATTTCCAGGAAGAAAGATTTTGATCTTTTTTTTCACCTTCCTGTTATTGGCATTTATCCGTCGTTTTGGAGTTTTTTTAGTTATATTGTATTGTGTTAGTTAAGGCGATTAAAACTGCTAATGTACCTCTCGTTCGCACATTTTAACATTATGAAATATATAAAATCAATGAACTTATTTATGAAAATCGCAATCATCTAAGTAGTGTGCAGTCATTACACACAGCTCAGCAAACATAGCCTTATGGTCCAAACAAGTTATCAAAAGTTTGCTCTACTAACTAACATAATGTCCTAAGTGAAATTAAAATACAATACCTTAAATAATTCGCAATATTAAATGTCAACAATAATTAAATGTCACTTCTGAAAATCCAAAAACTCTTCAGTCAAATAGAAACACCTCTCCAACAAGAGCTTTTTCAGTTCAGAGATAAATTTGATAGGGCTCTTTAAACATTTAAATTCTACCGGTAATATTAAAAATTTTGACCGCTTGATACCGACAACAGTGTTTTGCGATTTGTAATATCGGAGTAAAAGATATATCGAGATCCTTCCTCTTTATATCTTTCAGAGTGATAAAATGTGCGAGCAGGAGGTACATTAGCAGTTGTCATTGCCTTAAAACCCAGACTCATCAGACTCGACACCAAAATGTTGGTAAATCGCAAAGGCTTCTTACTCGGCCTGTGTATTTAAGAAAGACTGTGTGACACAAAGAAAGTAAACTAAAGCTGAGTTGCACTAAACCTCGTGAACTCTAGAGAATAAATACTTACCTTAGTAACTATGCTGCTAGATGCGGATAAACTGCTCCTGCAGCTACTATATCGATACGGTAAATATCCGCATTATGTAACGAACCTCGTATGGAATACTAAATACTGCAAAATGTGTATATGTGCCAATTATAATAAGTCAAAGTCAAAAGGTATTTATTCAATACAATCACAAGGATCACTTTAAAACGTCTTAAAGCTAGGTGACTCTAGGTGCCAGTTCCACGCGACCAAAGCCTAGAATCAGGCAACAAACTTACGGCTTTATTCCTACCGTTCTTTTGTATGATCCTTGTTACAATGTATTATAATACAATGAAACTCCAGTGTGGTGCCAATAAAATTTAGTGAAGCGTAGGCATAACAGAAAAAGGTAAAGATAATCAAATTTATAATACAGGACCTATTTGGCAGCAATATTTGGAAGTACTTTCCTCTGACTACCCCCTTAGACAAAGAATCTTGAATCAGTACTTGGTACTTTAAGAGATCTGAGGAGATATTTACAGTGCCAGGAAAAAAACTGAAACCGCTTCACGACTGTGATCAGTCGTGAAGCGATAGGAACCAGCAAATTTGTTGCCTGTTCATCTAGGCTTGATCACATGGAACTGGCACCTGGATTCACCTTGTAAGGAACGGTAGGAACCAGCGAGTTTGTTGCCAGTTCATCTAGGCTTGATCACAAGGAACTGGCACCTGGATTCACCTTCTAAGGAACGGTAGAAACCAGCGAGTTTGTTGCCTATTCTTCTAGGCTTGGACGCGTGGAACTAGCACCTAGATTCACCTTCTAAGTAACAGTAGGAACCAAGCTTTGCTTGCCAAATCCTTTGCTTAGCAGAGGATTTTTAAGATCATGATGATGAGGATGACCAAGAAGAAGAAGCCAAAAACATCTGAAGCCTCATTCGCGCTCTCATCTATTATTAGCCCAAAATTGTCACCATTTCTCTACCCGTTCATCCCAGCCGTTTCTTTTTATTTTATGTCGGCTTCATTCACGTATATTCTTTGTACCTACTATTGTGCACGCTAATAGAATAATAGAGTGGATAGTTGTATCTAATTTAGTAAAATGGATGTTGTTTGTAGCTTCATCTTTGGTTTTTATAGCAGCTTTTTTTAAGGTTATTCAGCGAGAATAATATTAAATAATGCACGCAGCATCTGCTTATATAGTTATCTAACTCATAATATTATGAGTGGTATAGAAAGAAGAAAGAAAGAAAGAAAACATATTTATTTGTCCCAACACAAAAAAACACTAAAAATAACAGTGGGTTGGTACCTAAAATAAAAAAAATAAAAAAGTGAAAATAAAAGTGAAAAATAAAATGAAAGTAAAAGTAGGTACTATACACTTAGGTATGTTGTGCGGGGCAAAAAGGTCGTCGTCTCAGCATAATGCTGCACCCAACCTAGATAGGTGCAGTGCAGCGCTGGTTTTCAGACGAGGCCTGATAATGTGACATGCGACAAAACAGCAATGCAATTAAAAAAAAACATACAAATTATTACAGTAAAAGTACAATTATAAAAAGGTAAAAACAATAATAACAAGTAAACAAGAACAATGTACGCCATGGAAAACAATATACAATAAAAATAATTATATTAATAATACTAAATAAGTATAATATTATAAGTACTTATAAATGAAAATTTGCTACGACTGCATAATTGATTTTATTTTGATTCTGTGGTTATATGAGTCAGAGTCAGAAGAAGTAATTATATTATTGTCATAAAAACCTGGTTTTACAAAATATATGAAGTCTATTAGAAGCACCTTCTCAGCGATACGACAGTGCGTTCAAAATATAGCTAAAACTATTTTTACTAGCATGAGCCCTTATATGACTCGCTATACGTAGTGTGTAGCCGCTCTAAAGCAGGCTTTATGAAATGGGAAGTTCTGGCAACTATGACTTGTCAGAAATAAAATAAAATGAATGATTGCTTTGATAGAAGTAGGTATTGGTATAATACTTCTATCAAACTTCGTCTAAGATTGGTATTTGCAGAGTTGTTGCAGAGTCCCGCAATGGTTCTTAATTGGAAGTACCTTTAAAATATTATGTAATAGTAATTATTTGTTTGCAATGAAAATTACAATGAATACAAGTATTTACAATATGTACAAAATAAACACTAAGCAGTTGAGCTATCTGTAAACCGTTGCGAACAATCTAGAGATAGCTTATCTGATCCAAATCAGTTCCAATCGGAAGCGTTCGGAAACTGACTGCATTGCCGCGCTGAATGCTGATGCGCTGTCAGATAGTCACCAGCCTTCGGGTCACGCGGCAGCTCGATAAGACGCCCAGATGACATTCTAAAGAACCGAAATAGAAATTCTAATACGAAATAGTTCAGTTATCTATCAAGGCAAGTCAGCCACATCGTGGCCTACCCTTATAACTAGAAGGCTGTTCACTAACCAGATGCGTCCCACACGAAACATACAAAAACATTTTCCCGCACCCCTTATTAGATTAAGAGCCTTTTAGGACCTCTATAACCATCTTCAAAGGCTAAGAATTGACCAATGAAAATAAGTATTAGCTAGATAGTTGGCGAACCGTTCTCGTGGCGGAATGACATCGGGGTAAGGATTGTATGTTTTTTCGAAAATACTTTTCATGCGGGTAGTTTTTTTTTTCATTCATGACTCACCGCATGACCTGCACAGAGAAACTCTTTATAAATTAGTAACCACTTATTGGACAAAGTGGCTTTAAAACTATAAGAAAAAAAAGGAAGAAAGAAGAAGAATGGAAGTGTAATAAAATTATTGATTCTTTTAGACAGTAATTTGTTTGTCAATTTTTTATTAATAAATTTCTCAAAAACGGTTGTCTGATTTGTGTTTTTTTTTATACAACTTGCTGATGGAACAAGCAAATGGTCCACCTGATGTTAAGTGGTAACGATCACTTGGAACAAAGTATTGTCTCACAAGTCACACCATGAACGTGCTGAAATGAACATGAACTGCCCAGCGTCCATCATCTTGAGGTAGACATATGTTAAGCCCTATGTGCCTGTTGGCGTTTGTAGGCTGAGCTGTTTGAAGGTATACCTATAGATATAGGCATGGTGGTAGTACTTCCACGGTAGAGCCTTTCACAAAGAGCTCTACTACTCTCAAGTTTTAACTGATATGTACAATTCCAAATAATTATTACTATAGGATTCTTTACCAGACTTTTATTTGCTAGACAGAAGAAAGAAAGAAAGGATGAAAACATATATTTGACCCATATAGATAGGTAGGTAGGTACTTGGTACAAAAAAAAAACAATAAACAAATAGTTAAAATAATAATCAAATTGCATGTAGGTAAATTTATGCTGCGTTGTGTGGGGACCAATAGGTCTTCGTCTCAGCTATACAAGGTGTTCCAATACTTGTGCTTAAAACTTCAGGGGCTAAAGTTGCCATCAATATTAATAACTTTTTCTAAGGAACCAACACTGTGAACGTTCAATACAGTTACAAGTTCAATACCTACCTGGCTGAAATGTATAAAACAGCTGGTTTTTATTCGCGTTCACAGTGTTGGTTCCTTAGAAAAAATTATTCATATTGATGGGTACTTTAGCCCCCTGAAGTTTTAAGTACTATTGGAGCACCTTGTATACTCCCTTTCAGACGAAAGTATATAGCTCACCGTTTGAAAGCAATCGCATTCGCTTTTGCCGATTCATTTTATTTCGTTCTAACAGTACTTACAAGTTTTTACAAGTTGAACGTCTTCCCTAGTTCCCAAGTTGGGGTGGGAGGGTGCACGTTCGTGGTTTGTGGTTACACTAGTGTGTGTAAAACTTACACTTTTATTTTTTGTACGGTACATGAGAACATTTCTTACTTACTCAGATTACTTGGAGATAGCAATCATTGAGATGTACTGGAAGCCAAAGAGAGGAATTCTTCCGGCGGTCCTTTTTGCCGGGTGCCTATAATTTAGATGTTTTTAAGAGAAGGCTGAATGTATCTTATAGGTAGGCGAGCTACACCGACGGCATCATAACCTAAAACAGATGATATTGCGGTAATCGTTTTAACCATAAAAAAAGGTAGGTAATTGTGGTTTTTATTATTAAAAAAAACTCTTAACCAAACTACCAGCATAGCTCTCTCGTTCGTTGCGCGACTTTCACCTTGTGAAAACATTAGTTAGTGTGTTCTTTTTTTCGTAGTTACGTATACAAGGTGTTCCCATAATTCGCCGTCCCCGGGGAACAAAATGATAACTACCATTATCTTAGTTTTAGTGTTATGCCATATTTGAGATCTTAGGGTGCCAATACATCTGCTCAATTTTTTTCGTAGCTTACATACAATTATTCACAGAATTACAAAATATTACAATACTATTCGAGAATTCTACCCATGCCTGAAGTTACAAGAACAAAGTTGTATTATAATAATATCAAAATGTTTTCACACCTGTTAGTATGACAAAGAGTCATAAAATTATGTTCTCGTAAAAAAATATTCGTCCAGATAATGACAATCGCAGTTATCATTTTATTCTCGTCAAAGCTCGTCCACACGTTTTGTATAAAATATTGTTAGTATAAATGAGTCTTACGCAGCTAAACATAAATCATATTGCCATATTCTTCTTTAGCTTAGATTTGATCAAATTTATAGACTGTTTTATCACGCTTATAAGTACTTACCTATTTTGGTATTTATTTTGGTATAGGTATTTGTTTCATTAATGAACGGTTATTATTTTCAAAACAAGAACAGTTGGAAAAAAGTAACAACCCGATTACTACTACAAATGAAGCAAGTCCCGGTTCTAATCTCGGTAAGGAAAAATAAGTAACTTTTATTACCTACAATAATCAATATCTACACTATAAATAACAATTAATATCTACACCTACCTTCTACATTAAAAAGTTTGTTTGTATGTATTTATGTAGGCAGTTATGTTTTATGTACTAACCTACCTCGCGGCAAAAATGCTAATTAAATTGAATCTTTGCCTAGTACCTAGGTAGCCTTATTTCAGACGAAGAGCATAGTTTAGGACTTACCTACCTGCCTGCAGTAGGTACTTTTAAGTAGTCCTACCTACCAATCTAAAAGACAGATTGTTTACGCTTATATTATTTTTAATTTAATCTGTATGTTCAATTGTTTTTTAATTAATTGTCAGCTAAACCGTTTTGATAATGGGTTGTCATTAATTTATTTAAATTTTGCAAATGTCACTATGTAGTAACATGTAGGTACATTATGCACCCTCTGTTAGTTATTTTATCAAAACGATTTTTATTTTCAGAACAAATACAATGAGAAATTAACAACGTTGCTACCACTTCCAATGAAGCAGTTATTCCTAAAACTTATGAATATATTTTACTAGAGACTAAAAATGAAATTTATTGTGAGGAGGTGAACGAAAATGAAGATTTCGTGCCAGATGTATATGAGTATCAGAAACCTAGAAAGAATGATATATTTACAGCGAAGCACAAGTTCATCAAGTATTGGAGGAAACTCAGATTACATACTACCAGCAACTCAGAATATAGTAAGAGCACCATCAGTATTAATAAAATACAAATATGATTTTGATGCTGAATATTCTCAATTTAATACAGAACCAACCTGTCAGAAGAATAAGAAGCAAGCGGGGTACCAGACAGTTAGCAAGCCCTAGTCTACTAGTATTCTCTTATCTGTGCCTAGTCCTGCCCATGTGTTCGACTTGCAAGGGTTATACAATGAGCCTCTTCCAATAAGTAATGCTTTATATGATAATCTTATGAGTCTCTGTAAGACAGGAGATATTCCAAGCTTCTATCATGCTTTTTACGAGTTCCTGACTCATTTCACTAGCCCTGAAAGCAATGATGGTGACACGGAAGATGATGAAGACAAATTAACCTCCTTTATTATAAATATGTATACTCAAACATGATTAAGAAATATTAAGACTGTTTTTTAGTAATATGTGATTATAATAAATAATATCTAAGGCTGATTTTAATCAGTACCAAAATATAAGGAAGACCAATAAGGTATTTAAGAAAATTACTGTTGTTTTGTTTTTAAGTTGTTTTATTTAAATGAAGCACTGTGTATTTTAAAAATAAGAAAAAGACGAATGTTTCTATGTGATTTCATGCCTGTTTTTTAATAGTTTACATAAAAAATCGAAGCTAATCAAGAAGTTAAAAGTTTCTCAACGTAGCTGACTGTTTGTTTCGGTTTATAGGATAATTATGGTTGATTTTTTAATGTTATTTTATTTTTAAGGCAAGGTAGCCCTGTTCTAATATAATGAAATAATTTGGAAGAGGTTTCTTAGCTAAAAAGCACTCGAAAACTTATTTAAAAGAATAAAGCAATAGTTGATTACTATTAGCATAGTTTTCTATAATAGCACTTAATAAAAAAAAGTTAGACAATTGTACACGAGAATAAGATTATATTAAACTATTACCATCATCACTTCCACCCTAATAAAACGTAGAATAAAATGATAGGAGTGTAGTGCAATATTAGGATTTGGATAGAAAATACATGGAATAAAATGATAATTGACATTATACAACTTGGACGATGACCGATTTTGACTAACTTCTTATTTTTAAAATATCTCTATTTTGGCGTATCTTACTCACGTGTCATTAAAACAATTCGAATGCATAAAAAATAAGCATTGCTATAAGCTAACAATCATCTGCCTACGTCCAGTATTTACAAAGTTATCAACGAAAACATGTTTTTTATTTTTCCTGAAAAGTTGTGTTTTTGTAGTTATCATTTTGTTCTCCGGGGACGGCGAATTGTGTATATAAACTTCAGGGGGCTAAAGTACCCATCAATATGAATAGCTTTTTCTATGGAACCAATACTGTAAACGCAAAAAAAACAGCTGTTTCATACATTTTAGCCAGGTAGGTATTGAACTTTTGTATGAAACAGCTGTTTTTTTTTCGCGTTCACAGTGTTGGTTCCTTAGAAAAAGATATTCATATTGATGGATACGTTAGCCCCATGAAGTTTATATACACAATTAAGGGAACACCTTGTATAAGCATGACTATTCGTAATTCACGCACAATAAGAACGTGCCCTACGATGCACAGCCCTGCGTCCATCAACTTGAGGCATACAGATGTAAAGCCTCATGTTCCTGTTATTACACCGGCAACCACACTCTTCAAACCGAAACACAGCAACGCTGCTTGGCGGAGAAAAAGGCGTGATGGTACTTCCCCAGACGAGCCCTTCACAAAGAGCTCTACTACTCTTAAACAGAAGCACAGGGTACAGGACTATTTTATTATTGTAATTTCCACATTGGAATTCTGTCAGTGAGTGCGCTGTTTTTAGGCTATGCATTGTTAAAACACGTAATAACGCACGTCGCTAACGTAATATGTGCTGTGCACTACAAGCGGATAATCTAATTTCCATCGCTGTTTTAGGGTTCCGTGGGGAATTCATTAAAATCTCTACCAGAATTTTATGTAGTATATTTAGCTAATTTTATGTAAACATTATAGTATATTAAAATAATATAAAATAAAAGTAATTGCGATGAACAAAAAGAAACAGCTTCACGACTTTGATCCCCAGGGGGTAGATTGATGGACGCAGGGCAGTGCATCGTAGGGCATGTTCCTATCGTGCGTGACATACGAGGCAATGATTTGTTATATCGTATTTCATTTATATTTTAATTCTTACGTGTATGTAATTTGTGTGCAAATAAATAAATGTATTATTATTATTATAGTGCACATCACAGACACAGAATGTAGGTATGTCCGGAACTCTAATATGGTATTCAACTCACACTTGACACAGACTTTTATTCGTCGCGCACACAATGGCCGCGGTTGTCTGTTGTTCCGAGGAAGATTGCATTCACTGAAACGTTTATAAAAGCTAACGCGAAAAAATGCTTTTACATTTGGCCACTCAACGGCCGTTTTGCGTTTTGAATATTATTTGTGGAGTACAGAGTGAAACAGAATGAAATCTGAAGCTTTACTTATTCAAATACTAATTAGTTTTTTAAGAATTGCCATCTCTTACCAATGGATAATGGCAAAAAGTAACAGGGTGAACCTAACGCCGATTCCTCGCGACCAAAGCCATAAATAATATTCAAGAAAGTTACGGTTTGGCTCCTAGCGTTTTTATGATATTTTGACTGGTTTCGATCCTACCTTTGTGGACGGGAGCAGCGTGTTCAAGCTGACACCTACTCCGACTGGTATGATGTCGTCACTGGCGTTCCACAAGGCGGGCTTCTTTCTCCACTCCTTTTCTCAATCTATATTAATACACTTGTCTGAATTCCGCTTCTCTTCTTTTCTTAAAAGCTAATGATGTGCAACTTTATCTTTCTTTTGCTCCAAACAACATTACTAAAGCCGTGGATCTTCTTACTGAGGATCGTGCTGTTTCCTCCTGGTCATAGAGATTTGGCCTCCAAACTAACGCCAGTAAGACTCAAGTGATGATCACAGGTAGCAGGGCCTTTCTTTCGAGGTTAGACCGAGCCTCTCTCCCCTCCGTCATTTACAATGATGTACCCTTGGTCTATTGCTCGGATGTTAAGAACCTGGGCCTCGTCATCACTGAGAATCTAAACTGGGATAAACATATCGCGGAGCAGGAAGATCTTTGGCTCAATGCACGCCATGAAGCGTATGCAAAACTTCCTTCCCTTCTCAGGAAAAATTACACTTGTGAACTTCTATTTATGGCACTTATTTATTTTTTGTAATGATTTAGAGCTTTACGTACAATCCAAGCTTGAAGATGACCAAATGAGCTAAATACAAATGCTTCGTTATTTTATTTTTTTCAGATTTTTTATGATTTTAGCGTGTTTAGTGGCCTAGAGTAATGCGCACATTCACGTCATGCGTGCCCCTGTAACGTAGTCAGTCGTGTGTGGAAAGCTTTACAATGCACTTAAAAAAGAACAGTCGTTTTATAACAGCACAGAACCAGTACAGAGTCGAAGCTTTTAGAATCGAAAGTTTATGGACGAATGCTGACCGGTACGATACTCATAAAAAACGGAAAATTTGTAGAGAACAGTTTTTAGCTACTTGATGGACATGATTAACGCAGATTTCTTAAGCTACCTTTTAATCAGGTAACTAGCAAATGGATGAGCCCATGAAATAGTTATCGGTTATATACTCGTAGATGTATAGCCGACAGCCTTCATAGCTCAGTTGGTAGTAGCTCTGCCTTCTGCGCCATAGGCCGTGGGTTCGATCCCCACTGAGAACAAACATCTGGGTGTTATATAATATTATAAGTATTTATTTACAAAAAAAAGTATATATGTATTATATCAGCTATCTGGTTCCCATATTACAAGCTTTGGCTTAGTTTGGGGCTAGATAGTGCTGTGTGGAATGTCTTCCAATATTTATATTTATTTATTTATAGAAAATTCTTCATCGCTAACTAAATTAAAATTTACACAAAATAAAACAGAGAAATAATAAAGTATAAAAGAAAAAATATATAGTACATATAAAAAAAATTGTTAAAACACTTACGGCCTTACTACTAAAAATCTGTCAAACGATAACTATGCTTAAACTATTGCCATCTCTTACCAATGTGTAATGGCAAACAGAGACAGCGCTAATTTTAAGCATTATTTAAATTTAAACACCAGTTTATAGTATGAGGGTTATAATCTTTTCTACAAGTAAGCGTAAACGATTATGATTATTACCATCAAGCAAACGTCAACAGTTGTACCGGAAAGCCACAAAATTGTACCACGAAAAAGAACCCGTAAACAAAGCCTTCAGTGTGTATGAATCACTGACTTCTCCTTAATTAAATTTATTGTGCGAACGTTACTGCCACTTTCGTTTATTTACGCCTTTTCATTTCCGATTTCGAGTGAACGCACATTTGTTGGAAATCTCGTTGAATATCGCTTGACCTGACTTGACTGCTTAGTTCAAAGTGTGTAAGCGAAAAGGGCTTGGTGAAAAGGTGGTATATTGCGTATATCGTATGCGTTTGCTAGAAAATAAGTTATAGCAGTTAGTCAATGCCAAAATACAATTTAAATTCTGAGTTAATGTGTACTGCAAATAATCATATCCTACTAATATTATAAAAGCGAAAGTTAGCGAGTTTGTGTAATTTTTAATAACACTCTTTTCCGTGACTGCCAGTTTTCGGTAGATATATAGTTCAGAATTTACAGCTCGGTCAGAATAACAGAGTCATAACTCAAAAAAATATAGAATACTCGAAGTTGACATCAAGTACATTGCCGAAAACGCGTGATCCCCAATTTGCAACTGCAGCGGTTTTTCCTCTTAATGTGCGACCCCCATTACCAATGGTTTTTCGGTATGTTTATCTATATTTGGCACGCCATAAATTTTTGTGTTTTGTATTAGTTTTGTTTCTTTCTTTGTATCTAGCTAGACTATAGGCGCTGTGCCAAAGTCTGCTTTAAAATTTATGCATTTCGTTTAGCAAGCTTTATATTGAGAAAGTTGTGACATGAATCACTATGTGTAATGGGTAATTTTATTTCCTCTTGGTTGACTGCTTGCTAAGTGCTAAAATTTGGATTTATTTAAATGCGAAAACTTGTGTTTAATGTATGTTTGTTCCCAGTCATCTCCGTAACGGCTGAACGTATTTGGATGAAACTTTATTTTTATTTTTTATAATGAATAAACCGTCCTTTGGCTACAATCTCACCCGATGATAAGCGACGATGTAGTCGACGTTGGGACAGAACGATCTAGAAGACACCTATTCACTTTTGCCTTGAAGAGATTTAGATTGTAGTGGTCAGGAAAAACCGACGACGGCAATGAGTTCCACTCCTTAGCAGTTTGCATAATGTAGCTAGAAGCAAAACGCTTAGTGCGAATTGGTGGTATGCTAACCAGATATGGATGATACTGTAACGATACGTTATTTTAATTAAAACTTAATTCAATTATAAACAGACAAACCGTCACAATCTTTTATATATACGTAGTTTCGGCCGAGGCGATGCGCTCGCGTCTAACGGGACCGGTTTCTCAAATGTACTTGCGGCGGAGCCCACTTGCGCTGCGACCGACTGCCAGTCCACAACACACTGCGAAGGCCATTGCACGTCCGTTTGTGCTGCGCTCGCTCTCTATAACTACTCAAATATAACGGTCATCCAAGTATCTACTGGATTTTTCCGTAGCCCACTACTTGATATATTCATTTAAACTCTGTGTTCCCACCTCTGGGTAAGCTGTGCATTATTACTAAATAGATTGTAGCTGTGCTTTAACTTAACCGTAATTTGTAATTGTAACGACGACGCGTCCTTTTGTTTTCAAATACCTAACGGCTGCCTATGACCAGTCCAAATAGATGTTTGCTAGAATAAGTATAACTAAGGCTTATGTTAGCTGCTGCTACTATAAATGCTTGGCCGTCTCGATATTCCTTTCCCTTGTTTTCTATTAGCACGTAAATTCATTTTCTTATTACTTACTTAGCTTCCCTTTATTAATAAAATCATGTAACTGTTTCTTTTTATATTAAACTTAGCTTCATCTTTTAAATTGTAAATGCCACCTTGATTTCTTTTCCCCTTGGGGTAGCTAAACTGTTTTCGGGGTACTGTATGATCCCTAAGCTTTCTTCAGAAACCCCTTCACTGAGTGATGCTAATGCCTGAGTGTTTGCGTTTCCAGGAACACCCTCCGGGTTCACTGAACAGCCCGTACCATTATTGTTTCGCTGGACGCGGACAATAGAAGCCGAATCCTGAACTACTTACCCTGGCTACGCTACCTACTTCTGGACGCAGCACAACGCCGGCAATCCCTGCGGAGACGTGTGGACGAAGAAGCCAAAGGAGAGTGCGGTATTTCCGAAGCGTAACGGTGTGGAATTTGACCTAGGCGTACCTACCTGACCTGCGACCCTCTTATATCTTTTAATATTTAATATACGTGTAAAATTACCACTTCCTATTTTATTTCTCACCTAGTCTTGTCCCTAACGTGACAATACCCGGCCGTGCGTCTACTAGTCCTGTTGTGGAATGGTGATGGCGGTATAATATCGTGAAGTTCCTGGGCACATTCCCCGAAATGTAACTTATAGGAGATCGATAGGCAAGCAACTTTGCGATGGTGTTCGGGACTCTGGACTTTAGTCTCCGCCTTGTGTTGTATTGCTCACCTACCATCCTGAGTGCTCTGCGTTCTATCGAGTCCAAGGCAGCAAGCTGGTGTTTGGCCGAGCCATCCCATAGGTGACAGCAGTACTCCATACCAGACCGGACCGGAGTTGTCCAGGTGTGAAGTACCGCCTTACCCTATTTAGGATGGCCAGCTTCATGGAAGCAGTTTTTGCCCTAGACTCAATGTACGTGCCAAAATTGAGAGCAAGTCTAAGTGTAGACCTTAAACTAAACTGGGAATATATATCGTTCATGACCAAAGCACAAATGCTACTATTTATCCAGGTACTAGGTGTTGTACTGGTTTCGTTGACCTTTTAAGCCTAATGATAACTTAAGCCCAACTTATTTTCAACAGGCTTTCTTAAAAGGAAGTTGGTATCTACTTTGAACAAAATAAATTGCAGGTGACTTATTACATTGGACAAGGAAAAAGGCTCCAAAATGTTTCTTTTCTTTTTCGCTTAACAAAAGTCAACCCAGAGTTCTTATCACGCGAAACTTGCTTCTACGTAATTGTTTTCAATTCGTACCCCTATTTTCCTCGCCTTTTCAACCTCCTTTTGTTTGGTGAAAAATGCTAAGGGGTCCACTGAGTAACAGTTTAAATGTATTTTGTTTTATAGGAAAATGTCATCCAAGGTTAAACACAAAAAGTGCCAATATATTATCCAGTAGTAGAGCTATATGTGAAGGCCTCGTCTGGGGAAGTACTTCCAGCAAGCCGCCAAGCAGCGTTGCTGTGTTTCGGTTTGAAGGGTTTGTGTGCCGGAGCAATTCAGGCACATAAGAGCACTGGTGGTCTAGTGGTAGCGGCCCCGCCTTCCGATCCTAAGGTCGTGGGTTCGAAATCGGTCGTGCACCAATGAGTTTTTCTGTTCAAAAAATGTAAGTGCACAATGCCAGTACTCTTAAACGGTGAAGGAAAACATCGTGAGGTAACCGGCATGTCGTGGAACCTAAAAAGTTGTATAACATGTGTCAAGTGATCGAAAGGATCCTTTTGAGGCGCACTTAAAAATCCTTTCATCACACCGTTTCGAAAGAAACTAGTGACATGACAAGATAAGAGGCACATGAGGTTTAACATCTGTAGGCCTCGAGTTGATGGACGCAGGGCAGCACTACGCACGTTCCTACCGTGCGTGCCTTGTGAGGCAATGCTTTGTTTATAGGTGACGGGTACCACTTAACATCCAACACAGGTGGAGGTGAATAAAAAAGGCAGCTCTCAGTAACAAGTCTATAATGTTAATTAAGATATATTTCCTGATGGGTAGACTGTATGTCTGGTCCTAAATCATTTTGTTCCAAGAAGAGTAAATTAGTCATTTTTAAAGAAAAGTGAAGCTCAGTGAACTGAGTTGGGGCCCTTAACTATTTTCGAAAGAGAGATCAAATCTATTTTTGTAAGAGTACTCATAAAAGATACGAGTAGGTACATATCACCAGGCACGATAGATAGCTCCTCAGATCTCTTTCCACCGAGTACCGACCCAATATACATTGACGATGTCTAAGGGAGGGTACTTGTAGTAAATAAGTAACATTTAAAGCCGCCTATATTTTTAGGTCAACAAGCTTCAAGTACTCCTACCTTAGTTTTATAATGATAATAATAATAATCATCATCATCAGCCTTAAGAAGTCAACTGCTGGACATAGGCCTCCCCATACATTTCCAGGAAGAACGATCCTGAGCCCTCTCCTTCCACCGACTTCCCGCGCTCCTGACAATGTCGTCAGTCCATCGCGTAGGAGGCTCACGCTTCGTTTTCCTGTTCGTGGTCGCCATTCGAGAACCTTTATTCCCCAATGGTTATCAATCCTTCGAGCTATTATGACCTGCCCATTGCCACTTCAACTTGCTGGTTCTGCGAGCTATGTCAGCTACCTTGGTTCTCCTACGGATTTTCTTATTTCTGATTCTATCCTGGAGTGAAACTGACTCCATTAGTAATAATATAATTGTTTTATTGTAATAGATCGGTTAGACTGGCACAGGATCGTGGTAGATGGCACAAACTAAGGTCTACACCCAGCAGTGGTTGAAGCCGGGCTGTGAATGATGATGATTATTGTAATCCCTCTGTAGTTCGACAACCGCTTTTCCTCAAACTAAATTGTTTTTTAATAATACTAATAAAGGGTTCTATAGAACAAGATAACAGGAATACTTACAATTAAATCTAATTAAAGCAAGTAATTTTTTTGAAGCACAAAATTGAACATCCGTTGTCCGTTTGTTAGGAATAAAGTAGAAAATAAATGTAGCATTTAAGTGCAAAGTGTTTTTTAACACAAAGACATCGATAACGATCACTAACACTAGTGTGGACACAGTGAAAAGAAAACAGCTAGTGAAAATATTTCTTGAAGGTTTTATTTTATTTAAAATTTGTGACATTGTATATCTCTTTCAATCTTTTTTTGATATTATAATCCACAAGCTGGTGCCCGCGACTTCGTCTGCGTCGTTAATCTTATGCTATATTATTGTAAAGTTTCATTAATCTATTCAGTAGTTTTTACGTGAAAGAGTAACAAACATCCATCCATCCATACTTACTAACTTTCGCGTTTATAATATTAGTAGGATGACATTGTTAACTTTAAATTGCATACCTAAATTATTGCATGCTATTATTAATTTGGATATGGAGGATCATTAATTACAAACCCTGAAATCTGTATTACCATGTACTTACCTACCTTATTCGTAATAAAGTTATTATGATTATGAAAAAACCTTAACGCAATGATACTGAACATTTTAATTATTCCATTGACCAATATCACAATTTCATTTTAATTTATTTTCTAGTGTTATTTTGAAATCTGTTGTGTAATTCCCGTGTCGCAGACGTTGCTGCGCCACACACTTTCGGCGTCACTGAAAACCAGCGCCATACAAGCCACTAGGCTCATATGGCAAATGCTGAGTGGAAGTCTTTTTTACGACACTATATTTATAATGTTTTTTAATATGTCTTCTTGTGTATCTCTTGTTTTTAATTTTATCATTGTATTTTGTGTCGTAAAATAAATATTTTCTATTTCTATTTCTATTTCTATTTCTATAATTTCTGTGGTTTTATGCGGGTAAACATTTGGGATAAAAGTATTTTTTGTAGTATTTGTGATATCTTGGTTTTTTAGCCAAAATTAATTGAGGTGTCTCAACGTGTAAACATTTGGAATAAAAATATTTTAAGTAGTAAATGTTTAATAAAACTGCCACCATTTTCTATATAACAAAAATTACAGCTGGCTTTGCTATGGACTGACTTGACTAAAAAGTATTTAAATATATTCTTCTTCTTAGGGTGCCTCTAACCTAAATTAAATTAAATAATTTATATATATATATATATATAGTCTGCCAAATAACAGGTGCCATAAACAAAGAGAACAAAAAGAAGACCCATCATCATCAACATCATCTGAGCCCGGTATCTGAGCTGGGTAAAGGCCTCCTTCATTTTTTGACAGAGGAGGTCAAAAAGAAGACCCAGTGTCAAGTAAATTTGATGGTCGCATTCTGTTGAACACCAAGCTGTGTTAGGTTGTGACCATAGATTGAAAACTGAAGGATAGCAAATTTTACTAATTTAGTTACAAACAAAAAAACTGTAAAATTAACAGAACCTTCTCTCCCATTCTTATTATTTGTTTGCAACTTCATTTCTGAGGTTGCATTCTGAGAATTTGAAGAAATTTATAGTGGGTAGCATAGTTTGCAGGCAAAGTTGCATTTAACTAATATTTTGGATCCATTGCAAGTTTAAGAAATTACCGAGTGGAAATTTGAGAGCTGATTTGGATCATTAACTTTAAACCATCATTATAATAAGTTATTTTACAATTTTAAAATGAAATGAATATTTAAATTAATAAATAAGGACATTTTCACACCGCACTAAGTAAACAAATTTTAGTAACATAAGAATACTTACGAGTACATACTTGTTTTTGTAAATACACGCTTAGATCGCTAAAAATAAAATATATTATAAACGTAGATGTTTTGGCGTAAATATGCAAACATCTATGTTTATCACACATATTTTTGAGGTGAGGATTGAATCCATAACATTAAGTTCAAAGTTCATTTATGAAAAACACGTGTCACACGTCAAATACAAAGGCTTAAGAAATTTATAGGTTCTTGGGCAAAACTGGGTAAATTCTCTACACAAAGGTATTATAGTTATTATGTCAAAAAAAAAAAGAACCAAATAATAAAAAATGACAAAAGAAAACAGAAGATAGTTACAAATTAATAATTAATAATCATTATTCTAGGTACAAGTTTCTTTTTCTTCTCTCAATTTATGGCTCCTGTCCGTCATTCGACAGACAATCTTGCCAGTGTCAAGTGATTTGTATTGAATACTTTTTAGTCAAGTCAGTCCATTGTCAAGTCGGCCGTCATTTGTTTTGAAGAAAATGGTGGCGGTTTTCTTCAAAACATTGGAAACATTTTCGGACAAATCAGAATATCACATAATACACTTTCATTTCAAATGTTTACACTTTGTGCTAAGACCTCAAGTAATGTTGGTTAAAATACCACCGAAATTACACAACACAACTCAAAACAACACTAGAAAAACAAATAAAATGAAAAAGCTATTGAAATGAACTGCAGCAGATGAACACTTTAACACCTCTTATTTACTCGTAGAACACAGGTAAAACAATTTCACTTTTATTCTTCGCACTTGTTACAGATGACAGTATGTTAGCCAGTCAAGTTTACTCCACCAAGTCTCTTTCCAGAATGCCACATTTTTACAATCTTCTCGTTTCCCACTTTTTACAGTTCCGCAACCTACCAACGTTAACAATCCTACCAACCTTACCGACCAAAGCTACGACTTGGCGGTCAATTGACTGACTAAAAGACAGGAAGATATAAAATTAATTATACTACTTCAATTTTAATCTAAAAAAACAAGCTTAATATTTACAAAATGAATTATAAAATTCGAGAAATCATTACATTCGGCCATCCGCCATCATGCGATCTCCTGACGCATGATCAAATAAATAAACTGAACGTACTAATCAATTAAGAATATTTATATTATTTTAATTTTAAAGAAGAACAAAAAAAATCTTTTTTTTTTTATTGTTATAGCTTACATAAAAAAATCATTTTATTATTTCAGTCATTATCAACTTCAATTTCTTATTAAAATTTATTTTTTTAAATAATTATAGAAAATACTCAAATAAATTGAATTTACGATTTTAACAAAATTAACATTTTCAGTAATTATAAAAACAACATGTGAATAACAAAAAAAAACAATAACTCCCAGTGTTTCGCTACATTATTATACTAACAATATTACTTTAAATTATTAATCATTACATTTGGCATATAATTAGTATCAGATCTGACTGTATTATTTTGTTGCCGACCTTTTGTAGGCATATTTTCGTCATCATTATCGTCGCTTTCGGATGAAGTATTACTTTTGTTAGATATTAGCATCGTTGTTATGAGAAAGGTTAACATTGATCCAAGGTCGAATCCGATCAAAAGCAACTTCGCTATCGTATTTACTTTTAAGAGTACTAAATCCAGTAAGTTCAAAAATTTTATATCGATCATTATATTATATACTTCCGTGATTTTAAAGAAGCCTATATATTTTTATAAGAGCTTAGTACTATTGTCTTTATTGTTAAAATTGGTTCTCGGTTTTTTTATTAGAAATAAATTAGAATATTATTATTATTTACTGTAACTGTAACGATGACATGGGTGTCGGAAGACCAGCGTTATAATAGCGTATGCTGCTATAGCATTAATGCCGAGTGACTGCCAATTTATATCACTTGCCTACTTACTTGTATTGTCTTTTCTTGTACTTTTTTTTATAAACTGCATTTACGTGTGGCATAAATAAATGATTCTGTTTTGTATTGTATTGTATTGTAAGATGATATTTTCCATTAACTACGTGATAAGCACCTTGGTGCAATTTTGATCGATTGATTTTCTTTACCCGGTTCAATACTACTGTAACCTTCCACATACACATCCCCTGAAAAGTTAGATCCCTACGCTATAACTTCAACTAACCCTGACAAAGGAACTTGGGTAGAATTTAAACTTGATGCGTTAAGAGCAGGACTTTTGTAGGAGAATAGTTTGCAATTGTCTTTGAACACAGACACAGAAGAAATCTCTATAAAGTTTTGCCCTATAAGCAATGATGTTGTCACAAACTCATCAGTAATTACAAGATCTTCGATCGTCGCCTCAACATCATCGATTTCAATGTTCACAAAGCTCCTATAGACAGGTGTAACTACAGAATTACCGAAACCTTTGATGATAGGCAATTGTGTGTATCTTTTTAAGAAGTTTAGGTCTTGAGCATTATCTTCACGAACTTCGATTTATTTGAAAAAACTACTGTTAGTATCACCAGTCGTGGAAATAGTCAAAGTTTTCCGTTCTTCAACGTCCGTACGCGAAACGCGGTATCATTGGTAGAAGTTTACAGTTTTCATTGTCGTGATCAACCCTTTGACACTTTTGGCATTTTACTAACGGCTTAGGGCATTTAAAGTAAGAGTGACCTTTTGCGCGACATTTAAAAAAAAGTCGCTAAACCATGGAGGTAATATCATAATGGAGAGTGCCATAAGATCCACAACCTTTTGCAACTGTGTATCAAACAGTGATCATCTATCTTTGTTCCTCCCACGCAGCCTAGCTACAAGTAAAAGAAAAGAAGATGCAAGTTCACTCACTCCAACTCACTCACTGTCTGTGTAAATAGTGTCCGTCAGTTGATGCAATGCTTTGATGTTCTAGTTGGAGTTGGTTGAAATATGCGGTGAAGCGAAGTAATAGTAAAAAATTAAAAGAATCATTATTGTTTAAGCAAAATATATTTGAAAAGGTGAAAGTATATCCCGTGCAGCTGTGTCTTGTGCATCAAGAAAAACAAAAGGAAAAAAAACAAAAAAAAAAACAAAAGGAGGTTAAAGACCCGGAATTGTCATTTGATACGTAATATTCTTTTTCAATTTACAGACTGTTATTACATTTTATTAGTACTAGTCATATTTTCCAATATGAAAACGATGTAAACCCATTAATTATTGTAAAATAAAATTTATTGTTTTAGTCATCTGTTCTAGTGATGTACATACAGATTAATTTAGCTTTATATTTCACACCTTCTAGGCGTCTCGCGCCGGCTCAAATTTCGTTAAATTTTATATTATTATTTTTTTAGGTTCCCGAAATGCCCAGAATGAAGATGAGTGTAGATAAAAGCTGTTAGGCGTGAAAACTAGGAGTCCACAAAATTTTCCTATGCATGGACGAAATGGCCCTAAGAAAGTATCGAGTGGGATGGACATCGCTATCACGGCCAGGTCAATATGGGAAATAATATTGACGATAATAGTGTTCCAGTATCTATATTGGTTTTGGGTTGTCGCAATAAAAGTCAGCAACCAGTTAAAATTAAAAAGTTGATTTCCAATTAAAACGCCTTTTTCATCCATCTCTTATTCTATCGATAGGTTAGTCAATGTAGTCCCTTCTCTAGTAACTCACACGAATACAATATCGACAACTGCACACTAACAAAAAAACGGACACGCCAAAAACCGAAAGGCTCCGTCCAGTATGATACTTCGTCCAAGCGCTAAACTGTTGTTTGAAGTTGACGCCAAATCTCCTGCAGATGTCTTCGAAGACTTTCGCTTTCGTTTAGAATGAGTGTGTGTAACAGGAGGATCCTCCTCAGGAGTCATCGCACCGTCAGAGTTCATAGAAAGAGAAAAAAAATACTGTAGTTATCATATTCACCAGATAAAACTTATTTCTTAGTTTCTAACTTTTTTTTTTTTTATTTATGTTCATGTTTTATTTATTTTTTTAATTTTTCATATGGTTTACTTGGCTTAGCATAACAGCTGACCATGTAATTTTGCGACGTACTTAGCCACTTACAGGTCCAGTGCTTAAATGCTTATATATATGCTATATATATTTTTGCACCATTGTACTAATTATTTTGTTAGTTTTGAACTTACAGGTATACATACCCCATTTTTCACTAAGAAATTCACTAATAGCGCACCTGGCTAAGGTCTGGCATACATAGCCTGCTAATAGCGCACATGGCTAAACTCTGGCATACATAGCCTATACCTGCATACATAGCATGTACCTACTACCTACCTATAAATATTATCTATAAATTTTTACTTTATAGATACACTTACACTTACTTCAGTACACTTTGCTTCAGAGACTCGCATCAGAGGGTAGGCTTGATCATCGATATTTATAATTTTACGACAGTTTATCAGGTGACAACTATAGTATAGTTAATTTCTGCTTGATATAGGTAAGACAATTTTTATTGCTATTGGAATATTGATAGTAGCAGTAATGAGAAATGGAATAAAAATATATAAATGATAGGTAATCCACGAATTGAAAGGTGCTAACACTACCGGATAGTCTCTGTTCAGTACAGACCAGTTCGTGTGAGGAACAATTCAAAATGCGAATGTAAAATAAGATAAAAAGATAAAATAACCTACCCTTCAATGTTCAAATTATCGGATAATATTAAAATTTGTAAGATTTCACCTACTTTATTCTAGAAAAATTTGCTCGATATGTATTCAACTTGAATGTTCATGGGTATTAGTATAGGCCCTGACAATTTTTAAAAAACGAATAGTGCTAGTACGGCCAGATAGTATCGGGGCAATCTCGACCGATACATGCTAACAAAATGTTTCATACCGTTAAACTTATGTCGAATTTAATAACCTTTTACTCGAAATAAAAATATCATAATGTGGATGAAATAAATTTTAATCACAGCTACAGTTACCAAGTAGGTAATTATTTGGCAAATATCAGTGCATTGTGTACGTAGCAAAATTGTTAGCATTATCTAAATAAATTTTATGGCATACATAGCCCCCTGAACTCACTTGGTCCATCACAGCATACCTTGCTTATAAAAAAAAATGTTATGGCATACATAGCCCCCTGAACTCACTTGGTCCATCACAGCATACCCTACTTATTGTTATGGCATACATAGCCCCCTGAACTCACTTGGTTCATCACAGCATACCCTACTTATTGTTATGGCATACATAGCCCCCTGAACTCACTTGGTTCATCACAGCATACCCTACTTATTGTTATGGCATACATAGCCCCCTGAACTCACTTGGTTCATCACAGCATACCCTACTTATTGTTATGACTTATAATAACCTCCAAAACTCACTTGGTTCTCTACATCACTATATTTAAATATATTTTTTTTTATGTAGGTAGACTTTTTATCGTAAAATATTCTTTCAATTAGCAACATGCCATGGTGGCAAAAAGTTTCACCAGTAATATTTTTATCAAGTAACTGCGGTAAAAATTTGATGAAAGACATCAATAAGTTTCAAACTTAATACTTCGAGTGAAACAGCATGAATTTTATTCCTAGTATTCGTTAGACTCCACATTGTTAAAAAATATAATTTTAGCAAAAATTGTTATCACAAAAACTTTTGTGACGGTATTAACAAAAAATATTTTCATAGATATGGTACAGAAAAGCAACTCATGATCACACACAGTCACTTGCACGTTTAGTAGATTGGTATTCTTTGTCGATTTCTATCAGCTTTTTCTAGAAAATCTATCCAGTACTTTGTAAATTTTATGTTTAATGGGTAGGCACAAGTACCAACAGCTCCATAAACCGAATAGTGCTAGCATGGCCAGATAGTCTCGGGGCAATCCCGACTGGACCACGCCAACAAAGATTCAGTAGAAATAAAGCCGCTAAGTACCTATGCTTTCAACTGAACAAAACTAGCACGATCGGATAGTCTCGGGTCAATCCCGACCGATACATGCTAGTGAAATCTGTATCTCCATTATACATAAATGGAATAAAATATTGTACCAATCTTCCAAGCGGCAATAAAATAATATCATGTGGGCAGAATAGGTAACATCTTACATACCTTGGTTCAATCCAACTTCTGAGATGAAATGAACTGCAGCAGATGAACACTTTAACACCTCTTATTTACTCGTAGAACACAGGTAAAACAATTTCACTTTTATTCTTCGCACTTGTTACAGATGACAGTATGTTAGCCAGTCAAGTTTACTCCACCAAGTCTCTTTCCAGAATGCCACATTTTTACAATCTTCTCGTTTCCCACTTTTTACAGTTCCGCAACCTACCAACGTTAACAATCCTACCAACCTTACCGACCAAAGCTACGACTTGGCGGTCAATTGACTGACTAAAAGACAGGAAGATATAAAATTAATTATACTACTTCAATTTTAATCTAAAAAAACAAGCTTAATATTTACAAAATGAATTATAAAATTCGAGAAATCATTACACTATGTTGCTTCCTAAAATGTCAGAAAATGAATCCAGGTACAAGTTTCACTAATTAAATAAAATAAAATAAAGTTATAAGGTACATCACAAAACATACATACAGCACAGAAGCGCGGCACATGAGGCTTAACATTATGTATCCTCAAGTTAATGGACGCAGGGCATTGCAGCGTAGGGCACGTTCCTATCGTGCCTGACTTGCGAAGCGTTGCTTTATTATATGTGATATTTACCGCATAACAATAGGTGGACCTTTTGCTTGTTCCATGAGTAAATATTACTAAAAAGAAATTCGTTCTGACCTTGAATCAAAAGTAGGTATCCCTCTAGACTCCGAAACGTCACCACATAATGTTTCATTAAGCACCAAACTGCGGTACCCTAAAATATGAAGAATATTGCCAAAGGTCCGTAAAGGCCCCAGTCCGGGTTAGAGTAACTTACACGAAAGAAAGTTTATTTTTATCTTGCCCTCGGACCCTCTGAAAACAAATTTCATGAATAAATTTCTTCCTTTGTAAACAAATCGAGCTTGCTATATTAAATTAAGGCTCTCTTGTGACTGGGGGGCAATAAAATGGCTGATTTTAGACCGTAGTACACGTTGGCACATAAGAGTGAAGAAAAGCAATGGGACTGAACTGATAAAACCATAAACATAGAAAAACGGTAGGTATGAACCACGCCGTTAGTTGTTGCTTGTTCATAAAGGCTTATTTCCGTGGAACTGGTGCCTCAATTGACTTACCTTACTTTTACCGGGGAAGAACTACCACCATGCCTTTTGTTAGGCATAGCGAAGTATGTGAGCTGTGCCTATCTAGATGTAAGTGTAGCTAAGTACCTACCTATGTATAGTCAGTCGTAAGTTTGTACCGGCGTCGACTGCCATGTTCTGATTTTGTTTTTAAGCTTCTATTACTTATTAAACTCCTAAATAGTGTCCTAAAACTTCCTTATTATTCACAATCCTACACCTTTTTTGCCGCGTTTGAAGGTTATGGTTGCCGGTGAAATTACAGGCACATGAGGCTTAACATCTGTTTGCTGAAGTTGATGGACACGTAGGGCAGGTTAATAACGTACGTGACTTTTGAGGTAATACTTTGTGATAGGTATCTGCTTGTCCCAAAAGCTAGTAGTAAAAAAAGGATAATTTGAAACACAATCACTTTTTAACAGAACTAGCATACGCTTTCCCGAGCCCTACTCAGCTAACATTACTCTCTGGGTTTTACTCGCTTACTGGACACGAAATTGAAGTTTATAATGCACTTAGATTGAATGAAATACTCGCAGCTATTTGGTCCAGTACAGTTAGCATCGTAAGTTCATAACTTTTTGGAACCGAGACAATTAATTATCTAAACATTGCTTTGTTGCCAAGGCATACTTGGACACTTATTTGTGACGTATAATGGATTTTCTAATTCTGTATTAAATACTATAGCAATTGTATCAATATTTTGTCTTTTTTCCTAAAGATTTCTTGTGCTAATTCTTTTTGTTTATTGGTGAAATGAAATGTCTTTTCAATAAATACAACATCTTAATGATATTTCTTTCTTTATTTCAAACAGTTTTTTCTGCCGCCAAGCAGCAACGCTGTGTTTCGGTTTGAAGAGTGTGGTTGCCGGTGTAATTACAGGCACATGAGGCTTAATAGCTGTATGCCTCAAGGGCACGTTTCTATCGTGCGTGACTTGCGAGGCAATGCTTTGATAAAGGTGATAGTTACCACTTAACATCAGGTGGCCCATCTGCTTGTTCCATCAGCTAGATGTATAAAAAAAAACTTTGCGTTTTACCTCGTATTTATCATCATCAGCCTGAGGAAGTCCATTGCTGGACATAGGCCTCCCCTATCCATTTCCAGGAAGATTCTGACTTCCTACAATCTTTGCAATATTCAAGCGCATATAATTCTTAATATTAAACAAGTACCTACACAGTAGACATTTCGAGAGCACTAGTGGTCTAGTGGTAGCGGCCCCGCCTTCCGATCCTAAGGTCGTGGGTTTGAAACCGGTCTTGCACCAATGAGTTTTTCTATTCAAAATTTTACGTGCACAATGCCAGTACTCTCAAACGGCGAAGGAAAACATCGTGAGGAAACCGGCATGTCGTAAAACCTAAAAAGTTCTATAACATGTGTCAAGTGCTCGAAAGAAGCCTCTTGAGGCGCACTTAAAATCCTTTCACCACACTGTGTCGAAAGAAACTAGTGACACGACAAGAGAGAAGTTAGTAGACATTTGACTTTAGAAGACTTCAAGAGACCAAAACACTCGACAATTCGCGTATTACAAACTGATGCTTCGAATCGGATCCTCCTATCAGAAGTTACCAAAACAACTGTAACTAGCCGAGAAACAATTTGAGAACTGGTTCAACTTGTGTAACTCACTTAAGTGCTTAAATAGAGAAAATCATTGCAGTCAGCATTAAATGGCGGGGCTATTTTCAGAGCAAGCCTCTGCGTTTGTGGTCAAAATGCCTTTTAAGGGTTCTGTACCCAAAGGTTAAAACGGGGCCCTATTACTAAGACTCCGCTGTCAGTCCGTCTGTCACCAGGCTATATCTCATGAACCGTGATAGTTATACAGTTGAAATTTTCATAGAGGATGTGTGTTAATGTTGCCGCTATAACAACACATACTAAAAAAAAGAAAAAAAATATTTGAGGGGCTCCAAGGCAACAAACGTGATTTTTTTGCTGTTTTTATAGATAATGGTACGGAAACCTTCGTGCGCGAGTCCGACTTAGAGCTGATTTCACCATGCTCTGTTAGTTACTAATCAAGGATTAACAGGCCGTTAAATCTAACCATAGATGTCAGACGCGTACATTTTGACATATTTAACGGCCCTTTAATCCTTTGTTAATCTAACAGAGCATGGTGAAATCAGCTCTTAGTACGAATCTTAGTAATAGGGTACCGTTTGGGCACATATGGGCACAGATCCCAAAAAAAATTACACTTATTTCTTCGAATAAATATTTTATATCTTGTACTCACCTTAGGTTATATTATCCTTGATGATATTGAGCTGTAAAAGATCCGGAAAAATATCTAAGATGCCTTGTTTTTTCTATTTTGTTATATTACGTCAGATTTAATTCTTACACCCAATTCGCTGCTTCCGCTTCTAGCAATTCCAATCAAGAATGCAAAGACACCTTTCTCCATTTCAAATTAAACTTTTACAAGCCATTCCCTGAAACTGCGATCACTAAACAAACAAAGATACAAAGTATTTTTCATTATGAAAGCGCCCTTAATCCGTCAGCCGCGTGTAATGTAACTGCGTCCTTAAGCTACGGAACGTAATAAAACCGGACATAACATGCCACTAAGTTCTTTATCTTCGAAGATAATTTTTAAGCGTCCCAGTTTCCGCTTTACGGCATTGTAAAGTGTAACTCGTTGTAAGAATACCAACAGATTATCTGGAGAAAGTGGGTTTTGCAGGAAAATGCGGAAACTCAAAATCTATGGTTTCTACGTAACTGCTTTGTCACTGTTATCGTTTGCTTTACTTTTATACTTTTATTCGCGTAGTACAGTCACCTTTCAAAAGTAGTAGAGCTCTTTGTGAAGGGCTCGTTCGGGGAAGTACTACCACCACGCCTTGTTCTGCCGCCAAGCAGCGTTGCTGTGTTTCGGTTTGAAGAGTGTGGTTGCCGGTGTAATTACAGGCACATGAGGCTTAACATCTGTATGCCTCTAGTTGATGAACGCAGGGCAGTGCATCGTAGGGCATGGTACTCTCGTGCGTGACTTGCGAGGTAATGCTTTGTTATAGGTGATGGTTACCACTTAACATCAGGTGGGTCATCTGCTTGTTCCATCAGCTAGATGTTTAAAACAAAAATCATACACAAATGTAGTATCAATTTACAGCCACCGACTTCCAGCGATCCTGACAATGTCGTCAGTCCATCGGGTAGGAGGGCGTCCCACGCTTTGTTTTCCTGTTCGTGGTCGCCATTCAAGAACCTTTATTCTCTAACGGTTAGGCCCAGTCCAGGGTTCAGGTTCTTCGAGCTATAGGGCCTATCGTAAATTAATAAGTATTTATTATACGGTTCTCTTATAGTTATAGTTAATAATTTTAATAAGGGATAAAAAATAACAAATTTCAGTTAAATATCTATAATGAGCAGCTTTTTCTAACCTAATTTTTATATACAGCAACTATAAAATAACTTAATACATCTTTTTACAACACTATAACAGTTATTGTAGTTAAAAAGTAATTATTAAATATTTTCTAAAAATATAAGAGTAAACAATAGTATGCAATATATTATATTTAAATTGTGATAAGTAGTGCCATTGAAATCTGGCTTTTGCTTCACCGCACTTTCAGTCAGACCTGGAAAAAGAAAAAAACTTTTATATATTATTATGATAATAGCACACAGCGCTATCTAGCCCCAAACTAAGCAAAGCTTGTACTGTGGGACCACATAGCTGATGGAATAATTAAATAATTGTTTTATATGTATAATACCATTATACGAGCTGGTGCCCGCGACTTCGTCTGCGCAGGATTAGTATTTCGAGTAGCTTATATTAGCGTGGCGTAGTAGGTACATATGTGTAACTCTAGCGGTTTTGGCAGCGCACGCCAGAATAGCTCGCAGATGGTAGATTTTTCCTACTTACTTGACACTTACGCCATATTTTGGACAATTCACACAATATCTTTATAAATTGTAGCCTATGTGTTATTCTGATGTATAAACTATATTATTGTAAAGTTTCATTAAAATCCATTCAGTAGTTTTTACGTGAAAGAGTAACAAACATCCACCCATCCATCCATACTCACAAACTTTCGCGATTATAATATTAGTAAATAAATAAATAAATAAATAAATATTGGTGGACATTCCACACAGCACTACCTCGCCCCAAGCTAAGTCAAAGCTTGTGATATGGGAACCAGATAGCTGATATACTACTTAAATACTTTTTTTTTTGTAAATACATACTTATAATATTATATAACACCCAGACAGAGAACAAACATCTATGTTCATCACACAAATGTTTGTTCTCGGTGGGGATCGAACCCACGGCCTACGGCACAGAAGGCAGAGCTACTGCCAACTGAGCTGTGAAGGCTGTCAGTGTAGGATATTAAAAATACCATTTCACATCCCACAAATATATTTCATAGTTTTACCCACAAGCTACACTCTACAGCCTAAAAAACAGTGCTACTACCAATTGAGCTGCCCTCGTTTTTTTTATACATCTAGCTGATGACACAAGCAGATGGCCCTTCTGATGTTAAGTGGTAACCATCACCTATAACAAAGCGTTGCCTCGTCACGCACGATAGGAACGTGCCCTACGATGCCCTGCCCTGCGTCCAAAAACTTGAGGCATACAGATGTTAAGCCTCACGTGCCTGTAATTACACCAGCATCCACATTATTCAAACCGAAACACAGCAACGCAGCTTCGCGGCAGATAAAGGCGTGGCGGTAGTACTTCCCCGGACGAGCCCTTCACAAAGAGCTCTACTACTCTTGACCGATGACACTGAAGGAGGGGGCACAGAATCGTTCTTCCTGGAATTGTATAGAGGAGGCCTACGTTCAACAGTGGACTTCTCCTGGGAGCCTCTTGAGGCGCACTTAAAATCCTTTCAACACACTGTTTTGAAAGAAACTAGTGACACGACAAGAGAGAGACTAAGCAATAGTCAAATTAAAAAAAACTAAGCTTTGTTAAATTTGGGTCTCGTTGGAGTTGTCGAAGTCCACCATATAAGTATTTATTTTTTATGCCTGAAAAATCGTTTTTATTTCACTATAGTGAATTTATATATGGCCCGTCTGCATTAGCACACTTACTGCTATAAAAATTAATATGGTGATTTAATTATCAGGGGATCTCTCCGGAAAATAAATAAGTACATTTTTCCGAGAAAGGATAACTCAATTTTGGAGCTTATAGCTCAGCTCAGAAGGTTGAAAGTTGCATGAATTCGTGTTGTGGGGTATGTTAATGGCTTTTAATTTCCGCCGTAGGTTATACAGGGTATCCATGATCTTAGATCTTTCAAAAAGTTATTTATTTTTTTACAAAACTAATCGGGATTTTGATCGAGCTTCCAGAAACCGTAAGAGTCTTAAAGTATTAATTAATGAAAAAATATAATTCAATAAAAAAATGGAAAGTTTAGATTCAGGTTTTACCTTGAGCATACAAATATAATCAATTTACACACTACAGCCTAGGAGAGATTGCTACTAAGCGATAAGACCGTCCGTTATTCTTGTCATAATATAACTTTGTTTATTTAATTTCGTTATTTTTCTGTGTGTACCAAATTGTTTAAAGTGTGAAAGTTAGAGAAAGATCTTGTCGTTCCCGCCACATTTATTAAGATGAGGGCAAGATAATGATGATGATGATTATTTAAACATAGTCACCCTGTATAATTTAATGTTTACTAATAACGCGATAAAAACCTCTGGGAATATGATAATGGTACTCACCTCCCACGTTAACTTCTACTGCGGACTGAGAACTGGGATATAGCTTTATTTCTGAAAAAAATAAACAGGGTTAGAGTAAAATCTCTAATACTATAAGATTCAAAGTCCTGACTGACTGACATATAGACAACGCACAGCCTAAACCACTGGTCCTAGAAACTTGAAATTTGAGGAGTACGTAGGTCTTATGGCGTAGAGGTGTACTAAGAAGGGATTTTTGGAAATTCAACTCCTAAGGGTGTAAAAAGGGATGAAAACAATTGTATGAAAAATTGTATTCCTTGAACCTACAAACTTGAAACTTGGAGTAGATATACTTCAAGGTAAAAAATAGGAAAGGCATTTTTAGTTTTTTAAAACTACCCTTAATAAGTGTGCAAAGGGTTAAAAAGCTTGTATGGGAGATTTTTAACCGCTGGTCCTATAGACTTGAAATTTAAAGAGTACATAGGTCTTATGGCGTAGAGGTTCACTAAGAAGGGATTTTCGGAAATTGAACCTCTAAGGGTGTAAAAAGGGTTGAAAACGTTTTTAGTTTTTTAAAACTACCCTTAATAAAAGTGCAAAGGGATGTCAAAGTTTGCATGGGAGTTTTTTAACGCGTGGTACGATTGACTTAAAACTTGAGGTAAAAATATACTAAAAAATAATTAATTAAAAATGACGCTTTCAACTTTTGATAATTACCCCTGCAAAGGGTGCAAATGACTGTAAAAGTTAGTATGGGAGATTTTTAGTATAGTGCGATAGATTTCAAACTTGAAGTAAATATACACCACAATCAATTATTTAAAATCACGTTTTCAATATTTTAAAACTACCCCTGCAAAGTAAAACTACCTCCTGAACAAATAAGTACATATTTTCCGTGTAAGGTTGTCTTTGTTGTATTTGGCATGTTTTTGAGACTCAGTACCTATACCTACCTACCTAATATAAGTAATGGCCGTTTATAGGTATCTCTGAAACCTACGTAGGTATTTAAAATCCTACCCTAATAATATACAAATCAATGTGAAAGTTACGATGTTTGGATGTTTGTGGCTCAATCACGGCAGCACTTCAACGCGTGCGAAGCCGCGGGAAGCCACAAGTAATACATATACATATTTTATGCATGAAAGACATCCTTTAAATGTAAGCCAGGGTAACAATCCGTTGATCTTTTAATTTAAGGGAATTATTTTTAAAGCGGGATCATTAATTTGTAAAAAAAAGGATACAATTAATAGCTGTACGATTTGCAGTTGTCATGAATAAATCCACTTTAATTTAAATTAATCAATGAAGTTTGTAAATTAAATCCTCTTTAGTGTGTTATGATACTGAAAAATGTGGGTAAATGGACGTACCTTCGAGACATCTTCACATCCTCACATGCTCACATGCTCACATGCTCACATGCTCACATCCTCACATGCTCACATGCTCACATGCTCATATGCTCACATGCTCACATCCGCACATGCTCACATGCTCACATGCTCACATGCTCACATGCTCACATGCTCACATGCTCACATGCTCACATGCTCACATGCTCACATGCTCACATGCTCACATGCTCACATGCTTACATGCTCACAAGCTCACATGCTCACATCCTCACATGCTCACATGCTCACATCCTCACATGCTCACATGCTCACATGCTCACATGCTCACATGCTCACATGCTCACATGCTCACATGCTCACATGCTCACATGCTCACATGCTCACATGCTCACATGCTCACATCCTCACATGCTCACATGCTCACATGCTCACATGCTCACGTGCTAACATGCTCACATGCTCACATTCTCACATGCTCACATGCTCACATGCTCACATGCTCACATGCTCACATGCTCACATGCTCACATGCTCACATGCTCACATGCTCACATGCTCACATGCTCACATGCTCACATACTCACATGCTCACATCCTCACATCCACATCCTTGAAGAACCTTAAGTTTACTAGTACAATTATAAAGGGGAAGTACCTCATTCAATTTAAATAAGCAGGCTTAAATTTAAATAATATGTAAAATTAATGAGAGTCGGCTAAAAATACGGCCACGATCAGTGCCGACTGTTATATGCAGCATTTCTATTGTTACCCTGAGTGCTAGAAAATTATTGAATTTAATTCATTGTTCTAAAATAATCTGAGGATTTACCATGCCTGTGAATCAAAGGCAGGTAGTTGTTTATTATTATAGAAAACTGGTGTCTAGCGGTAGCGACCCCGCTGTCCGATCCTAAGGTCGTGGGTTCAAAACCAGTCGTGCAACAATAAATTAATTAATAAAATGTATGTACACAGTCCTCTCAAACGGTGAAGGAAACCGGCATGTCGTAGATCCTAAGAAGCTCTAAAAACATATTGTGTCAAGTGCTTGAAAGGAGCCTCTTTAAGGCACACTTAAAACCCTTTCTCCACACTGTTTCGAAAGAAACAAGTGACACAACGAAAAGAAAATAAATTGCCGTTATTTTTCGTATGTAATTTTTCCATAAATTTCTATCTCTGAATGTACTATCACCTTAATAACTTAGTTACCTCAAGCTGACCCGAAGGCTATAACGTAGTTAGTGTTTCCAGTACGTGCCAAGGCTTATTAGTTGGTGGAAAGGTGCTAAGATTTTTATTTTATTTTAGATATAGCATTACTGCTCGATCTCTTGCCTTACACTTTTATTTTTTGTGTGGCTTTTCTTCAAAACCTTAGCTAGAATACCTAAAAGAATAGCCAACTTCATCAGCCTAGATCTATTATAGGATAAAGGCCTCTAATATTTGAGAGAGTGAGTGAGAGAGTGCACCAATGAGTTTTTCTGTTAAAAATGTATGTGAACAGTGCCAGTAAGTACTCTCAAATGGTGAAGGATAACATCGTGAGGAAACCGGCATGTCGTATAACCTAAAAAGTTCCATAACATGTGTCAAGTGCTCGAAAGGAGCCTCTTGAAGCGCACTTAAAATACCTTTTACTTTTTTTTATACAACTAATATCTGATGCAACAAGCAGATTGCCCACCTGATGATAAATGGTAACCATCACCTATAACAAAGCATTACCTCGCAAGTCACGCACGATAGGAACGTGCCCTGCGATGCAATGCGTCCATCAACTTGAGGCATACAGATGTTAAGCCGCACGAAACCAGGCGACCACACTCTTCAAACCAAAACACAGCAACGCTGCTTGGCGGCAGATAAAGGCATGGTGGTAGTAGGTGGTTGACATCCAGAGGAACATGGAGCTAAATATATATTTGATCCTAAATAGTTTTTATTAAAATATTATATAATTAAAACTATTTAGGATCAAATATATATTGATTGAAAAATACATATATCATTACAATTCATTATCATTACAAAGGTTAGGCAAATGATATTCTTCGTAACTTGGTTGTTTGCGATTTTCTAACTACCTTCATTAGTTTTATATCTTCAAAAATGTTATAATGCGCAAGTTTCAAAGTCTTACCATAAAGCCGTAGTGTCCCCTCTCCCTTCCCAAGAGAGTTGGTACTGACGCAGTTGTAAGTGCCGATGTCACTACGCGCGAACCTTCGAATCACCAGCTTCATCATCACCTTATACGACGCCCTCTCCTCGCTTATCGTGTATTTTGGTCTGAAATATATAATAACTAGAACGTTGGTTAACTTGGTTGATCGGTTAAGGCGAAGACAAGAGCCAATGTACCTCTCGCTTGCACGTTTTACACATTTTTCCTACTCAAAAGTTTGCTTTACTATATAGTTTTCGTACTTATTTCGCGAACTTTTGAGTAGGAAAACTTCTATCGATCAAATTATTTTTTATACTAAACTATGTGCAAAATGATTGCACACAACTTGGTTGATTGAGATTTTTCAAAAATGAGCTCAGTGATTTTATTTCTTTCAAAATGTCGAAACGTGCGAGCGTGTGGTACATTAGCTCTTGTCATCGCCTTAAAAACGTCCAAGCTACGAAAAACAAGCAACGAGCTCTTTATTTCCCTAACCAAATGAACTGACGCTTAACAAACAAAGCTCAGAACCATTCATTCATATTTCCATTCTTGCCCATCCAGGTTTAAACAAGCTATTGTGCCGTTGAACAACCTATCGGTACTAATAAAGACTCATTTGAAAGCAGTGATTCCCGCTTGACCGTATTGTTCGCAAGCCGGTTTAATGATCGAAATACTGGATCATTGTAAAGGGTGCTCGAAGTCTTATTGATAAGCTTTGAAAAGAAATAGGGCTAAAATTGGCTGTGAATTGAAGAAAAAGGCGTGTACTTTTGCTTACCTTTTTATGAGTCGATGGACTTTTTGAACGATCATAAAAGTCAGCTAATTGAATGAAAATTCATGAGCGAAAATTGTAAAGGACTGTTGAACTTATTTTAAACAAGCTGTGCCCGCGACTTCGTTTGCGCAGGATTAGTCACACAATATCTTTATAAATTGTAGCCTTTGTGTTAATCTGATGTATAACCTATAGTATTGTAAAGTTTCATTAAAATCCACTCAGTAGTTTTTACGTGGAAGAGTAACAAACATCCATCCATACTTATAAACTCTCGCGTTTATAATAGTAGTAGGATAGTAGGATGTAGGTGCACATCAGCGTAAATAATAAAATGATATAAAAGAGTATTTATTACCTATATATATAAACTTTGAGATAATTATTCTACAATCGACAATTTGACTACCCTCACAGCTCAGCCAGCGAGAATGTGTTCTATACGTGGCATTACACTGCACCATCCATATCCACCATTTAGAGATGACGTGTCAAGTCTCATGTGCCAGATTTTGTTTGGTGTGTTCTTACCCATCCAGTAGCATTTCTCCACGGTTCTTCAACCAGTAGTTGATGGTGTTCGGATGGGCTTCTATAGTGCACTCCAGCAGTACATCAGTGTTAAGCGGAGCGCCGAGCAGCTGGTTTGGTACTATCACGGTTGGTGGAACTGGAGGAAAAATAAATATATTTACACGTGGAACGCATGTACTAATATTAGTCGTCATTAATTGGAGGCATTCCTCGTAGGGCACCAATTTTTAGAGCACGATCTTATTTCTTGTAGAGCACCTATAAATATGTAGATGGGTGCTTAACGAGGAACAGAAAAACGCTTCTTCGTAGAGCACCAGCTTAGTGTTCGGGTATTATTTATATTCTAATGGTTTTTTTTTGCACATATATTTTTTTAATTTTCTCAATTCCTCAATCAATTTAAAAATAAAGTAAGATATGACTTGCATACTGACATTACACGACATTGAACGCAAAAGTTACTTAAAAAATCATTGCAAATAATTGAACAGATAGCGAGTCATCATTTCGTTCATATTACGGAATGAACCCCCCATTTACAGGATGCTAGTGTCTGGGACATGACTTTATACGTCTTAGTACCCAGTACCTATACCATCCTCAGCATAATAATAGTCTAAACTTTATTTGAGACATTTTAGAAATTAAATATACCTACTATTCTAGTTTATATTTGCACAAATTATCTGCGCCACACTATAGTGTCCCAGTGCCTCGCAGGTGCATACAGAAATATTATAGTATACTAGCTGCCCCGGCAAACGTTGTTTTGCCATATACTTACTACAGTGACTATTAAAAATAGGGGTTGGTGATAGAAGGGTGAAAATTTAGGGTTGTATGTATTTTTTAATGGCACATTATAAAAAATTAAAATTTTTAGGTGTGGACAACCCTTATCACTTAGGGGTATGAAAAATAGATAGCCGATTCTCAGACCTACTGAATATGCATATAAAATTTCATAAAAATCAGTCAAGCCGTTTCGGAGGAGTATAACTAACATTGTGACTCGAGAATTTTATGTACGTATAAGAGAAGATATTAGGCCTTATCTAAAAGAGAGACATGTTCACACATAAAACACAATAGGAATATAAAGCAAAAATCTGAAAATATGATAGATATGAAGGTACAGTAATTAAAGCTACCCCCTCTGAAGTAAAATCGAATGAAAACGGTCTTTATTATGCACCACCACAAGGGTCATTTTAAAACGTCTTACAAACATGCTTTTATAATCCAAACAATGGGTTGTTCAGCCATTGAATGGCTAGTTAATGTGTTTGTAGACACCTAGTCGTGTGGGTACGTTATAGGTAGTTAAAATTCAGGTGCACTTCAGTAATAAAGTCGGTTATAAACAACTCATAAAACAGCTTGGGTATTCGGACGTCCGCTGGCCATTAAATTCAATATGGCCGGCACTTAAGCCATTTACATTTAAGATGCCACTTGTCGACCAAACTCAATATTCTGGTCACCTTCAAGAGATCAGCTGCCTTATCTAATACAAAATGGTAATGAACATTAAATTGTTGAGATCGATTTAACAACCATGACAAAGTAAATAAATAAATAAATATAGGAGGACTTTCCACACAGCGCTATCTAGCCCCAAACTAAGCCAAAGCTTGTAATATGGAAACCAGATAGCTGATGCAATACATATATACTTTTTTTTTGTAAATATATACTTATAATATTATATAACACCCAGACAGAGAACAAACATCTATGTTCACCATACAAATGTTGGTTCTCGGTGGGGATCGAACCCACAGCCTACGGCGCAGAAGGCAGAGCTACTACCAACTCGGCTGTGAAGGAAGTAGCACCTTAAAACGCTGTTTAGAACAAATTAAAACATTAGATATTTATATCATGTCATGAATATGTTAATTTTATAATCAAAACTCAATTGCTGCAACATTTTTATACAGGGTGTTAAAATACCACTCCCGAAAACTTCAGAGGGCTAACGTACCCATTAATATGAATAACTTTTTCTAAAAAAAACGGCTGTTTCATACAAAAGTTCGATACCTACCTGGCTAAAATGTATAAAAACAGCTGTTTTTTTCGAGTTCACAGTGTTGGTTCCTTAGAAAAAGTTATTCATATTGATGGGTACTTTAGCCCCCTGAAGTTTTCGGGAGTTGTATTAATTAAGAACAAATTAAAGTATTAAAATGTACATTATCTTATTAAAAAACTATTGAAAAAAGCTAGTGTTTCTAGCCCAAGGCAATGCTTTAATAAAGGTGATGGAATCTACTTAAAATCAGGTTAGCCATCTTGTTGTTTCATCAGCAAGTGGTTTAAAAAGCACGGAAACCTATCAAATCTTTATTTAGTTTCAAAACAAGGATCACTTTGAAAAGTCTTGTGAACTAAGGGCCGGTTTCACCATGCTCTGTTAGATTAACAAAGGATTAAACGGCCGTTAAAAATGTCAAAATGTACGCGTTTGACATCTAAGGTTAGATTTAAAGGCCTGTTAATCCTTGATTAGTAACTAACACAGCATGGTGAAATTAGGCCTAAGGCTGTCAATTCCCTGTGGCTAAAGCCTAGAATAAAGCAAGAAACTTACGGCTTGGCTCCAAGCGGGTTTTTTGTATGATCCTTTTTACTAGAATCGGGGTAGGTATTACATTTTCTCAACGTTAGGCTATCGTTAGGCTGGGCAATCCCATGCGTTTCAGGATAGTACTAAAAAAACGCATTACCCATGATGAAGATCCATTTTTAGGGTTCCGTACCCAAAGAGTAAAACGGGACCCTGTTACTAAGACTCCGCTGTCCGTCCGTCTGTCTGTCCGTCTGTCACCATGAACCGTGATAGTTAGACAGTTGAAATTTTTACAGATGATGTATTTCTGTTGCCGCTATAACATCAAATACTAAAAAACAATAAAATAAATATTTAAAAGAGCTCGCATACAACAAACGTGATTTTTTTGTCGTTATTATAGATAATGGTACGGAACCCTTCGTGTGCTAGTCCGACTCGCACTTGGCCGGTTTTTTTTTACATATTGAGATTGTGTTTTTTTACCTTGAATAAAACACAATTGAACAATATTTTGGAGGATAGAGGCGTCAGCTTAGCGAAGAGATTATAATTTTTTAACTTACACGCTAGAAAGAAAAAAAAATCTGTTAGTTAGGTACCTATTTTTTTCCATTTGATCTCGGTTTGTAAGCGCCATACAAGATTTGGAAACGAAATTAAAACGCTGATTTGTTGAACACCATGTATCCCACAGAATAAAGTAGACTTTTTTATTTCAATGAATTATGTTTATTGTTTAAATTAAAAAAAACTAATATATATGAAAAAAAAAGCTGTATTAAAAACCTAAAATTGTCTCGGTAATCCCCACCTTAATACCAGTGGTGGTCACCCGTCTACAACCTATCATCGTCGGTCAGTTTTATTGCTTGATTGATCAATTTAAAAGGAACACGCATCACAGTTCCGGGCTTTGTTTGTTCTTGATGTTTATGAACCGAATACCTCAATTTCATATGGATTGCTACGCTGCCGGCATGTAGCCCTATTTTAGGTTATAATAACAGAACGGTGCCGATTCTACGCACTGTGCTAACAAACCCTGAGCACCAGTTTCTGACAACCTCTATGATCAATTCTAAGGAAGTGTGTGAAGGATGTGGGTTCCAGTAAAATTACAGACACTTATTGCGTTTGTCAGTAAAGCTTTTTTTGTGAGGCTCGTCCGGGGAAGTACTACCACCATGCCCATTTCTGCCACCAGACAACGTTTGTGTATTTCGTTCAAAGTCGAGTCACAAATGTATTTATTAAATTGAATCACAAGGATCACTTTGAAACGTCTTAAAGCTAGGTGAAAGTAGGTGCCAGTTCCACTCAACCAAGCCCTGAAGAACAGATAACAACACATGAGGCTTTACTACGCCTTGACTTGATGGATGCAGGGCAGGGCATCTTACGGTACGTTATATTCACATACTTTTCTTATTCATAAAAGAGTAGAAGAGCTCTTTGTGAAGGGCTCGTCCGGGGAAGTACTACCACCACACCTTTTTCTGCCGCCAAGCAGCGTTGCTGTGTTTCCGGTTTGAAGAGTGTGGTTGCCGGTGTAATAGGCAAATGAAGCTTAACATCTGTATGCCTCAGATGGACGCCGGGCAGTGCATCGTAGGGCACGTTCCTATCGTGCGTGACTTACGAGGTAATGCTTTGTAAACAAGCAGATGCACAAATCAGGTGAGCCATCTGCTTGTTCCATCAGCTAGTAGTATTAAAAAATATAAATAAATGTATTCTCTTCGTTAAGCAGTATCGCCTGGCTCATTAGATATGACATCGATAAGGCATGACTGGTGCTACAGGCATTTGGCTTCGTTTCAACGGAACGAGCTCACAGTAACCGTGTACACGATTGAGATGTATCGGGAAACGATCTTTGGGAGGTAGTTCTGCTGCGTGAGCTCGTATCGGGGTTGTTTATCTTCATCAAAGGGATACGGGACATGACTACGACCGAAAGGTACGTGAATTTAGAAAAAAGGTGTAATTTGTTTCCAATATACATTTAATGATTTTCCAAAATGTTATACTAATTATGGTTTAAGTGCAACCTGCTTGTTCTAGCTTTCGCTGTGTTACTAAAACTTAGAATTAAAAACTACTAAAACTATTTATGGTATACTTTATTTAGTAGACTTAAATCTAATTTAATATAAAGCAAAACTGCTGTTTATTTATATCAAACTAGATGACCCGGTGTACTTCGTATCACCTATCCTTACGACATTAAAACTCTCCCTTCGCTTTAGGTAGAACAGTTTATATGGGAAAATGAAATTGTTTTTACTCGCAATTTTTCCATATTTTCACCGTTAATGCCTTCCCTGGACTACGACAAACATTTCAAAACCAAAATCAGCCAAATCGGCCCAGCCGTTCTCGAGTTTTAGCGAGACAAACGAACAGTAATTGATTTTTATATACAGGGTGTCCCAGAAATCAACGTCAAGCCGAAAACGAGCGATGGGCCAAGTCATGACAGTTATGAGAAAAATATAAAAAAAAAATATTTGTCATGTACTTTTCGAATTATAGGTATTACAAAAAATACAGAAAAACTGACACCCTGTGATGATCTTTTAAGTCCTGTGACTACAAATATTAACTATTCGTGAAACTTTTTTCTGTAATGTAACCATGAATAACCCTTCTATAAAATACAATTCAAAATTAAATCATAACTGCCTCAGTTTTAAATAAAATGTTGATTTTTGGTCAACATTTAATTTAAAATAATAACATCACCCAACTTTAACCGACTGTACCGTAAAAAAAAAAGTACTACACTACTTTGGCAAGTAACTTTAAAAGATGGCGCATTTAGTCAGGATTCCAAAATGGTATGATACTTGCTAGAGTACTCCATAATTTTGGAAAAAAAAACTGGTTTTCTTAACTAAGCCGGATTTCATGACAATTTTATTTAAAAAAATAAAATGCTTGTAACCTTTAAATTGTATTTTACAGGAGGGTTATTCATGGTTACATTACAGAAAAAAGTTTCACGAATAGTTAATATTTGTAGTCACAGGACTTAAAAGATCATCACAGGGTGTCAGTTTTTCTGTATTTTTTGTAATAGGTACTGATAATTCGAAAAGTACATGACAATTTTTTTTTTTTATATTTTTCTCATAACTGTCATGATTTGGCCCATCGCCCGTTTTCGGCTTGACGTTGATTTCTGGGACATCCTGTATATAGAAGACAGATAGATAAAGCAGCATAAAAAAAGCATTTAAAGTAGTTAAATGCAGCATTAAGCATTTAATTTTCCTTAATGTGTGTATTCGTTTTGGGCAATAAATTATAAATTAATAAATAGAAAGAAAAAAAAATATTTTTTATAGTTATTTGTTAAGTTATGTATATTAAGTTTGTTTTTATTTCTTCATGTTGGTTTATGATATCTGGTTTGTTTTGCAGTAGCAAGTTTTTTTTTTAAAGTTATCCCTATAATTGAACAACTATAAGATTAGATATTTCTTTGTTCCATCAGCAATTGATATGAAAAAAATTGCAACATTCTAAGTAACTTATTTACTGCCCAGAAAAGAGCCTCTTTGAGGTGCACTTAAAATCCTTTCACCACACTGTTTCGAAAGGACAAGCTACAACCAGAAGAAGACTGCCGAGAAACAAAAAAGTTGCAATAAATCCTTCAGATTTGCAGCAAAGTCTCGGATTTCAGTGAACGAAAGCAATGTCGTGATAATGCGGCATTGATCCCACGGCCGATCCCACGGCTGATCCCACCAGCGGGGTCGGGGATAAGCGGCCGATGAGTCGTGTAATTCACTTTGCAACAGGAGCAGCCACAATGGGAATTACAGAAAAGATACCTTTTACTTAAAGCTTGCCAGTGCAACGATGATGGCGAAAGAAAATATTTTAAGGAAACCAGTACCAGTCGCGATAGCCTTGCAATTGTTATAATAAGGGCTTTTTTTGCAAAGAATAGACTGTCTTTTGACTGCAGTCTCATCTTACGGTAAGTGTTATTGTGTCGTTGTTTGGAACAGAATGGTCTAAAAGATATCTATTCACTCTTGCCTTGAAGAGTGCATCATACCTCTGACTACCCATTAGACATTCTCAAAGAATCTTCAATTCGTACTAAGTACCAAGTGATCTGAGGGAATGTCTACCGTGCCTGGTCAAAGTCTGTTTCTATTTGCTCTATCATACTAGTTAACTTCAGAAAGTTGAATTCACAAATTATTGTAATAGTCAGACAGGAAACAAAATTTTGCTATCACACAAAATGTTTGTTCTCGGTAGGGCTTACACCCACGGTCTACAGCGCAGAGCTACTAACTTAGCTGTGAGGGCTCAAACTCATCGATCTAACTAGGCTTCAGGTCTTCTTATGCCGGTTACAGAACGACCGAGCGAAGCAAGCGAAAAAGAACAAACGCTAGCAAGCAAACGTTCTGTTGAGAGCAAGCGAAGGCATGCGAGTGCCTTTTTTCTCTTTGCTCTTTTTTCTGGCGATCACTCAGTATTTACATTGTCATCATCATCATCATCCATCCACCACCGACTTCCCGCGATCCTGACAATGTCGTCAGTCCATCGGGTAGGAGGGCGTCCCACGCTTCGTTTCCCTGTTCGTGGTCGCCATTCGAGAACCTTTATTCCCCAACGGTTATCAGTCCTTCGAGCTATATGACTTGCCCATTGCCACTTCAACTTGCTGATTCTGCGAGCTGTGTCGGCTACCTTGGTTCTCCTACATCTGTACATCTGCAACTGTACTGCATCTATACTGTGTATCTGTGTACTGTATTTACATTGTAAACAGCGGTAAAGGCGAACGAGCGTGTGGTCCCAACGGTGAATCCCCGCCCCTAGTCTTCGCTTGCTTTCGCTCAGTCAGTATGTACTAAGAATCGTACCTAGACATTATGAATTAGAGCATTTGATCAAACATAGTCAGCTGCAAGCGGTAGTAATCCCACACATGATAGGCCCGGCCGGAGCCAATGACAAGGAAGAGTCAATTATACGCAAGGACGGCTTACAAGAGGGGGATCCGTTCGGCTTTATCGCGGGTGTGGGGAGTAAGCGATGTCATTATAGCAATCCAAAGAATCTTCAGTTCGAACGTACGTAACGTACTTCTTCTTTTTATCGTGTCACTCGTTTCTTTCGAAACAGTGTGGTGAAAGGATTTTAAGTGCGCCTCAAGAGGCTCCTTTCGAGCACTTGACACATGTTATAGAACTTTTTTCCAGGGAAGATTTAAAAGGTGAGAAAATATGGAAAATGTGCAAGGAAGATAATAAAAACAAACAATTTCATTTTCCCATCTAATTCTAATTCTAATTTACGGTGGGGGAATGAGATCTGCACTGACGTCCCGCAGTGGGGTGTATTGTGCATTATCCCCCTGCTAACCTCACCCCAGCCAGCCCAGCTCCTTAAAGTAGCGGAGCAGGACTTTGGGTTGGTGGCAGCAATGTTCCAGCATCCCCGATGATGATGATGTGGATGCAGGGGAGCAAGACTCGATCAGCTCCTGCAGCCCCGTTTTAGATTTTACATTTTCCCATATAAACAGTAACTGTTCTATCTAAAGCGAAGGGAGAGTTTTAATGTCGTTAGGATAGGTGATACGAAGTACACCGGGTCATTTAGTTTTTAATATAAATGCTGAGAATCATAAAACGCCTACTCCTATGAATAACACCAGCTCTTTGGATATACGAAGGTAGGCAAGAGGAATAATCTTCTAATTGTGTCGTAGGTGAAAGGTCGCGTATGTTTGATTTGAGTCTTACAAACGACGGGAATTTCGTTACTTTACTCAGCGAGTGTTTGACACGTAACAAGGAATGAACAGACATTATTTGACTTTTTGTAAAAAGCCTTGATTCTTTTAAATGCAGGGCTGCTTCATGAAGTTTAATTCTTTGTATTGTTAAAATGTTAAGAACAGACAAATAGAGCACAATAACAAAGCTTGCAGAATTAGCAAGTTTTATTTTTATTCCATATCTGGCAAGCGAGTTGACAGACAGCCTCATGGTAAATGGTCACCATCTGCCTGCAACACCAGATGCAAAGTTGCAGTGGTGATAGGTGTGTGTGTTATGATAAACATTAAAGTGCATAAAATTAAGAAAATCCTTTCACCACACTGTTTGACACGACAAGAAGAAAAAGAAGAAGAAGTTGTGATATGCAGCTCAAAGAGCCAACAGCCGTTAAGGAATAAAATTTTATCGAAAACAGCTCCAAACCGTAGGTCGACCAAACTCCTTCACCTGAGAGACATTGTAAAGGTGGTTGGAGGCTGGTTTTGAAGAGATCTCAGAAGCATTCTTACATGAAATGTTAAGGCGAACACAACTGCTAATGCACAACTGTTAATGGTTGCTTGCGATTTATCAACAATGACTTTATTGATTTTATATCTTACAACATGTCGAAACGTGGCAGCGAGAGGTACATTAGCACGTATCATCGCCTTAAAGACCATGGCAGTGGAATTTTTCAGTCGGATAGTGCACAATACTCACAGTTGACCAGCAGTATGACCCGCTTGCTGACGGCAGGCGGCACGTCGTTGGACGCGATGCAGAGGAACGCGCCCATCTGACGGCGATCGACACGCCATAGCGGCAGGGAACTGCCCACGTAACTCTCCACTGTCAAATAAATTAACAAGATTTGATACACAAATATTTTTATATAAAAAGTACACAGTACCTATGGGTTTAATTTTCTTAGACTTTATGCTTTCTCAAGATAACCTTATGCCGCCAAGCAACGTTGCTGTGTTTCGCTATGAAGAGTGTGGTTGCCGAAATTTCAGGCACATGAGGCTTAACAACTGTATGCCTTAAGTTGATGGACGCAGGGCAGTGCATCGTTTGGGCACGTTCCTATCGAGCGACTTATGATGCAATGCTTCGTTATAGGTGATGGTTACCACTTATCATGTTTAATTTATTTTATAATTATGAAATTCTTATGTTCTTTAATTAATGTAGTTGGCTGTATGTGCCGTTTAAATTAAAGTAAATAAATAAAAGCATCAGGTGGGTGATTTGCTTGCTCTAACAGCAAGTTGTATAAAAAAACCCTGTAAATAACTTTATTCATTTGACCTCATAAAAACCCCGAAACACTTAAGAATATTTTCAATAGAAAACACAAGACGCTCTCCCACCCGATAGACCGCAGCAAGTCGGTAAGAGAACTCAGAATCGTTCTTTCTGGAAATGGGGAGATATAGGGGAGACCATCCAGCAGTGAACTTTTGCAGACAGATGTATAGGGAAGACTATCTGAAAATTTACTTCATCAGATTGATGATGATAACTCATCTACATTTCAATAGACTCGTCAAACTGACTCGGTTCAAACCTCTCTCTCAGTGTGCTGACAAATGATTTTCTTTGTTTCCTATTTTTGACGGTCTCGATATCCAAAGCTCATGATTTCCAAAAAACGACCACCGTCATGCTGGTGAAAATAATACCTACCTAAAGTGATGAATGGAAGCGAATTTAACGAACGAAGTGGCTGAAATACTCGTAACTTTTACTGAAAAGTTATTTCAGCCACTAGGATTTTAACTGGCGGTTAGTTTTAAGACTTATTTTTATACAACTAGCTGGTGGAACAAGCAGATGGCCCACCTGATGTTAAGTGGTAACCATCACCCATCAAAAAGCATTGCCTCGTAAGTCACGCACGATAGGAACGTGCCCTACAATGCACTATCCTGCATCCATCAACTTCAGGCATACAGATGATAAGCCTCATGTGCATTTAATTACACCGGCAACCACACTCTTCAAACCGAAACACAGCAACGCTGCTTGGCGGCAGAAAAAGGCGTGGTGGTAGTACATCCCCGGACGAGCCCTTCACAAAGAGCTCTACTACTCTTCATGCGGCTAGATTCATCTTGTTTGACGTTTGAAAGAGATCTTTAGGATTGAACTGAATAAAGAACGTTTTAATTTAGATTTTGACTACTTTCTCATTTTAATTTCAATGATTCATTGATATTGATCCATCCTTATTTTTTTTATATCCTTCACTTATATATTTTTTTTTGTATCGCTATATATTATTATTTTTCGGTCGAATAATACGTAGGTACAAATAAAACTGTTTTATATTTATTTTTTAGTGTGCGTTGCAAATAAAATTAATTCTTTTGTATTCTATTTTATTTTTATTTCTGCGTAAAGGCCTCTTACGATATTCTGTTCTTTAAAAACCGTTATATATTAGCGGTTTTAGCGTCTTAAATAGCGGTCGCCAAATTTAAGGGAAGCCTTAGCAAGGGCTCAGTGTTCCGGAACAGTGGCTGGCCAAAACCTGGGCGTTTTGCCTTCAACTTCAATACACCGACGTGCTTCTATTGAAAGCCCATTGTGGCTATCACAATTTCAATACATTATTAAGCCTTTTACAGGCTACTTTCACTGCGTTTATAAACACAACTTCAATAAATTTTACGTTTTATAATATTGTTTGTTTGCTTCTGCCTGTGGGTTTTACGGATAGTAATATTGTTTGCTAGCTTTCGCCTACAGATTCACTAGTGTAGTAGGCACCCGTTTATAAGTTATTTATAGATTTTAACAATTCAAATATATCGCAGATGATACAATGCTCAATAAAAAAAAAAAAAAAAACTAGTACATGTGCGTTATATTTTAGACCAAATAATGTTTCGGCAAAATCCAGGTATACATCATCATCAGCATGTTTGCACCTACTGCTGACGAATAAACCCCCTCTTTAATACGTCACTCTTCCGGTCGCTTCCGAATTGAAATTCTACTTATTCTTGTCGTTTTACAATTTATCTAAAGAGTGTGGTGAAACAATTTTAAGTTCGCCTCAAATAGGCTCCTTTCGAGCACTTGACAGATGTTTTTAGAACTTAGGTTCTACGACATGCCGGTTTTCTCACGATGTTTTCTTTCACCGTTTGAGAGTACTGGCACTGTGCACATACATATTTAAACAGAAAATCTTTTGGTGCACGACCGGTTTTGAACCCTCGACCTTAGGGTCGGAAGGCGGGCTTGTACCACTAGACCATCAAGCTACACAAACTTCACTAATTCTCAGTACTCGATACTGGGTAAATCATCATATTTTTGCCCTTATTCCACGGTCGGCACAACAGGTTTTCTTCTACCATTCTCCTCTATCATTCGTCAACTCGGTGCTCACTTCTTTCTTACATATGTCATCTTTCACACAGTCCATCCATCTTTTCTTTGGCCTGCCTCTCCTTCTAAAGCCATCCACATCCATATCTAATACTCTTCTCGTAATATGAATATGGGCTGAAAATGCTTTTACCTTTGTGAAAATCCCGACTGCCGACTCTCTTCATCAGCATAGATTCATGGTCTTCTCTCCGCCACGTGATCTTCGGTGGGGGGTGTCCCGAGGCGCGGCAGACCAGCGTCACGTTCTCCAACTCCTGGACTGCCACGTCCGCTGAGGTTTCCTCGTTGACTATATCGGGTGGAACTGAGGGAGAATGTTTTGTATGCAGTTTTTTTTTTTACTTTCCACACCACACATTCTAGTCACAAACTAAGGAAAGCTTGTACTATGGGAACCAGATAGCTGATATAATACAATCATAAATACATTAATTAAAATACCTAGACAGAGAACAAACATCAATGTTCATTCATTAAACGTATAAAACTTGAAAAAGTTTTTTTTTAAGGAATTTGAGAAATTCCTTCTCTAACAGAGAGAAAGGAGTTGAAAACGTTAGCATGAAAAATCGTATTCCCTATATGAAGCATGATACTTGGAAAGTATATTCGTTTAATGGTTTAAAAGTGTAATGAGAGTACATTGGAAAATAAGGAATGGAAACATTTGTATAAAAAACGTATTCCTTGGCCACTATTTCGATGATTACACTATTCTTGGATGATCACACACACTTGGATGATTAATATAAAAGTAGGCCACAGTCCACTCTGTAGAATTTCACCTACCAATCATTAACATTGCGATTCAAAATTATTGCGTTAACCCTGCAGTTTGGCTACAAAATTATTCGCGAGAAACGCAAAATAATGCTCCATTTTCCATTCAACATTTACGAATTCCCGAATTAAAACTTATTTTGCCCGGAAATTGTATTGCTGCAACACCGTCAAAAGTGACCGCATACACGAAATTGTATACGTATCAAAAACGTGGAATGTAATAGTGGTTCATAACTGCTTTTGTTCACTTTGTCGAATGTGGTCCTTAACTTTGTGTTCATTTTGTCGAATTCAAATTTATACCAATCTACAAGAAAATTAGACGGTAAGTTTATAATGTTTTCACGGTTTTTATTTTACTGAACGCTATTAAAATCAAACTGTCTTTTTTACACGTGATCAAATTCTCGCCAGCCCTGGTCATGTGACCAAATCGACGGATTACTATATTTCTAGAACTCCCCCATAACTCTAAGGTTTAAAAAAGTACACCAAAAACAAAAGAAAACAATATTCTTTTGTTTTTATTCTCATGTGATCACAGAACATGAGTCTATTCTGTTACGCCGATGGAAAGTGCGCCACCTGTGTGCGTCATTGTGCGCGTGCCCACAAGTGGAACGATTTTTGGAATCTCTGAGTGCGCAATGCTAATGCTTTGACACGTTAAAGGAAACGAAGAAAAACCTGTTATCATCAGCCTGATATCATATGGTAATTCTTTCTTACTTTTGGAGAATAAAGGTTCGAATGGCGACCACAAACTGGAAGACGAAACGTGAGTCCTACCCGATAGACCAACGATATTGTGAAGATCGCGGGAATTCGGTGGATTTCGAGGGCTCAGAATTGTTCGGCCAGGGACTGTATAGCGGAGGCCTATGTCCATCAGTAGACTTATTCAGGCTGACGATGATGATAATTTCTGTTAGTATTTAATATCTATCTTTGTGTTACTTTTGTTCTGTCGTGGGACTTTTTATATTTTTTTTACTTCTTTCTAGATTGTGTAAAAAGCACTGATATTACTGTCAAAGATAAAGAAAAAGACTTGCTATGTCAACCCTAATTATGGCGTAGGATGGGGGCAGGAAGATGGGAAGACAGAATAAATAAATAAAAATCTTCTTCTAACCCCCTTCAACATCCTAAAATAGCCAAAAGATGCAACAAATTGTTGGAGAAATATTCCCTGCTCAGTTTACTCGTTACTTTATTTCATCTGCTGACTCGATTTTATTATTTTACGATTCTACGAGTGTATCGTCCCTCGGCGGAATCACTTTCCTATTTACATAAATGAGGTCTGACACTGTGACTGGCTTTTATTGGCCCCTAACTTATTCTAATGTGGGCCACTGTTGCCGCTGTTCTTAACAGATGCTTGTGAACGGAGGTCATAATTTAGTAATATTATTAGTGTCATAGAAAAAAAATTCTCCTCTTCGTTTCATAAACGTGTAAATAACTTTCACCTAGTTTTTTTCAAGCCTCGAGGAACTGTTAATAAACTTACGCCTTAGTTTCCGTTTAAAAAAAATAGGTAAGAGTTTAAAGTAATGAAATTCCTACACTCTCAACGCTTCTTTTTAGATTTCTTGTCTAATTTGTCGTACCCTGGAGACAAAGTAAAAATTCAATATTGAAATCCATACTTCAAAACTTCAGAATTGAAAAAAGGAATAACCAAACTAATTTGAGCGGCGGACGATAAAAGTTGGCACCCACCTCCAATAGCGGGCGAACGCTAACTTCCTTAAGGTGATTTATTTTTGTGAAGAAAATACTTTTCTACCGTTCATTCGAGACGTTTCATTGATATCGAGTTTTGTTCTAACTTCGACGTAAGTACTTTGAAATGTTTCGAAGCAGCGGATCGGTCCCTTGTCCTTAATAAGCTTAAGACTCAGGACTTCGTTTTTTATTCCTATTACGTTTAGAGAAATGAGAAAGTTCCTTTAAAAAAGTATTCGAGAATTCCTATTTGGAAAGTTATTCGGTTTGTTGCGCTGTAATTTACTAAAGAAACGGTGCCTTTTCAATATTGCGTAAGGTGGCGCTTTCCTCTTAATTTGCACGATTTTCAACCATAATAAATACTAAAACGTTTTTAATTAAAAACTTGAGTGTTTTTCATGGTGACAAGGGATCCTTTACCCCTTCTGTGATCGTATTTCTCAGAGGGCACTCCTAGGTTGTTAATTTTGGTCATATTTAATTAAGATAACTGTGAAATACAATTTATAATTTGGTTTGTAATTACTAGGAGAACGTGCAAGGGTTTTTAGATTGGTAAATGTACGCAGAAACAGATTCCTTTATGTCAACCAGATTAAATATACCAACATGACACTCTGAAACTGAAAAACTGAAGACTTTGATCCCCAGGCACGGTTTTTATCCCCTCAAATCTGTATCTGGAGATAGTACTTGGTACTAAGTATTAAGTACTAACTCCAGATACTTGGAAAATGGCATTATCTTTAATTAAATGACGAGATGAGAAAAATGTAATTTACAAGAAGAGGAAGACCAAAAAAAAAATGGTTAACTGTGTGACAGATGACATGAGTAAGAAAGGAGTGAGTACCGACATAATTAATTTTAGAAGAGAGTGGAAGAAGAAAACCTGTTGTGCCGAGCCCATGTGGTCAGCAAGATAGTGATGAAATAGAAAACATTAATTTAAGAAACTTACTGTAAACATCGATACAGCCTATCTGCCACTTCATGTTAGGCTGCGTGTTGATCTGACACATATAGCAGCCGCGGTCTTCTGCGCGCAGCGGCCGGATCCTCAGCTGCCAGGTGCCAGCGTCTACGCTGATGGTGTACCGGGGACCTAGTACCACGTGCTCGTGGAGCGAGAGAACTGTTTGGTCTTCAGCCCGCAGCCAGCCTACCTAAATGGTGGAAACAGAAGGTAATTTCACACAGAACAGAAATCAAACACAGAATAACAGAAGGTTTTTCGATTTGGATTGACTTTTTACTAATGGCTTAAGAAAAATATAACACCATCGTCTTCCTGCCTTTACGCCACTATGCTAGGTTGGCATAAATATTATTTTTACCTATCTTTTTTTTTTTGTTTTTTACACTGGGAAAAATGCTTTACTCCCCCCCATTGGAGGATGGGGGGGGGATATGTGGGACTCTCCGGTTTTTATTTTTACCTATCCTACGTCAACTTCATCGAATACGTTGAAGTATTTATGCATAACATTTTAATATTACAATGAGCGTTACGTAGTATGTGTGGTGTGAATTTGAGTGATAGAGTGAGGAACAGTGTAATTAGAGAGAAATGTGGAGTGAAAGAAGACGTAGTGATGAGGGTAGAGAAAGGTATGTTAAGATGGTTTGGGCATGTGGAGAGGATGGATGAAAGGAGATTAACGAAACAGGTGCACCAGGCGAGCGTAAATGGGTCTGTTGGGAGGGGAAGACCTAGGCGAACGTATCTCGATCAGATAGCAGACGTTCTAGAGAAGGGCCAGGTCAAGAGTACCCTAAACCGACGAGAATGTATGAAGAATGTTATGAGAGTGAATGAAGCGAAAGAGGTATGTAAGGACCGTAGCAAGTGGAAATCCGTGATCTCTGCCTACCCCTATGGGAAACAGGCGTGATTTTATGTATGTATGTATGAGAAAATTTCACTAAACCTAATATTTATAGAAACATTATATATTTACATCGCTGAACATTTTCACTCCCTCTGTTTATGTCACCCGGTCGCATTGATAACATAATGGCAATATCCAGCACTGTTTATCTTTTGGCAGAGCTTCTAAGAATATAAATATTTAACAAGGTAGTCTAAATGCAAATGTTCAAAGCTAAGATCAACGGTGACGCAGAGACTTTCTAAAACTAAAATAGTCAAGTTAGAAAATAGCCAATAGTCAAGTAGTTTTCTATTCTATTCAAGGTGTTCCAATAATTGTACTCAAAACTTCAGGGGCCTAAAGTACCCATCAAAATGAATATTTTTTTCTAAGGAATGAACACTGTGAAAGCGAAAAAAAAACAGCTGTTTCAACGTCTAATGACGGCAAGGCAATCAAAGTTGTGATGCTGTTTCTATTTCCTGTTTTACATTAACCAATCGTCTAAACTTGTACCAGTCTCTCTTGTCGTGTCACTAGTTTCTTTCGAAAGAGTGTGGTGAAAGGATTTTAAATGGGCCTCAAGAGGCTTCTTTCGAGTACTTGACACATGTTTGAGACCACAGCTTTGAGAGTACTGGCGTTGTGCACATAATTTTTTGAACAGAAAAACTCATTGGTGCACGACCGGTTTTGAACCCACGACCTTAGGATCGGAAGAAACCACTAGACCACCAGTGCTTTCAAGTTACTTGCACCAGTAACCAAAGTATCAACCTAACCATCTATCAATTCAACCGAAGTTGTTCGTCTCTAAGCGCATTAGATGTTTTAAATAGCAGGTCTTACTCTTCCGCAGAGCAACAGTACGAAATTTACATCTCATCGCAGCAAGAAGCAGCCGTCTGCTATTTAATTTAGTTTACTGGGGACTGCACTGTGCCACAGCTCACGATAATATAGCTTACTCACTATGGATAGGAGTAAAATCGTTTTTTTATAGTCGTGTAAAAATTAAACGACTAGAGCAGACCTACCTACAGACCGACAGACCTACAACACAAGTCGTCATGACTTAAGCCGCCGTCATATGACGCGATTCCAACGCGCGCTGATCGCGCTCGGGTAGTTTTTCATCAGCGTACGCGTCGAAATCGCGTCATATGCTCTTAGTGTAGGTTCGGTCATATAAATTATTAAATGTTTAAGCCATTACCATTTAAGAAAACTGTTATATTGTAAATTATAATTTAAGTGTGCTTAAATGAAATTAATAAAAAAAAACATATCGAATATCACATATAAAATTCACATGTTGGTTGTTCCTGTAAAATGATAAACAGTTAAAATGCGGTCCAAGATTATCATGACCTATTGAACCGATGACGATCGAAAATAATCTATGCGTTTTTCTGAATTACCTAATAGGTTAAAAAAATGAGTTAAACATCTTAAACTATCACTGGATAAACTAGAACTTGAAAACAGAAAAACTATCACTTTCTGTTGCTGAACTTTTTTAATTTTTTGTATCTTGATCTCATGTGATTGGTTTGTAATGTTTGTAAATACTTTGTTAGCTAGTCATAAATAGAATAACGTATTGGAAAATGTATTTTCTTTAATGTTATTTTATTATTAACTACGCCTAAACTAGTGTGTTTATGAAATATAAATTCCATCAAAATGTCCTAGCTGTACAACTGCCAGCTGCGGTCGAGCCACGAGCTCTTTGAATTTTAAACAGTTAGGATTAACATGAACATTGAAAACTAAAGTGTAACGCGGCAATGCAACAAACTGGTACACTTTAAACGTTTGCATGCTAGTGAAATCAAATTACTTTGGTTTGTGCGAAGGTTAATTAAATATTAATAATGTATGTGATGGGTAGAGCATTTGGATAGATGCATTTGCTGTTACATTTGCAGGAAATTGCTTGAAACACGGAATAGGTATTTGATTTTCTGAGATTCGATATCGTTCTGTGTACCAAAGCTAAATCTCTAATACTATAAGAATCAAAGTCCTGACTGACTGACTGACTGACTGACTGACTGACTGACATATAGACAACGCACAGCCTAAACCGCTGGTCCTAGAGACTTGAAATTTGAGGAGTACATAGGTCTTATGACGTAGAGGTGTACTAAGAAGGGATTTTTGGAAATTCAACCCCTAAGGGTGTAAAAATGGATGAAAACGTTTGTATGAAAAATTGTATTCCTTGAACCTACAAACTTGAAACTTAGAGTACATGTACTTCAAAGCTAAAAAATAGGAATGGCATTTTTAGTTTTTTAAAACTACCCTTAATAAGTGTGCAAAGGGATGTAAAAGTTTGTATGGGAGTTTTTTGACCGCTGGTCCTAGAGACTTGAAATTTGAGGAGTACATAGGTCTTATGGCGTAGAGGTGTACTAAGAAGGGATTTTTGGAAATTCAACCCCTAAGGGTGTAAAAAGGAATGAAATCGTTTGTATGAAAAATTGTACTCCTTGAAGCTACAAATTTGAAACTTAAAGTAGATGTACTCCAAGGCTAAAAAATAGGAAAGGCATTTTTAGTTTTTAAAAACTACCCTTAATAAGTGTGCAAAGGGATGTAAAAGTTTGTATGGGACTTTTTTGACCACTGGTTCTAGAGACTTGAAATTTGAGGAGTACATAGGTCTTATGGCGTAGAGGTGTACCTACTAAGAAGGGACTTTTGGAAATTCATCCCCTAAGGGTGTAAAAAGGGTTGAAAACGTTGGTATGAAAAATAGTATTCCTTGAACCTACAAACTTGAAACTTGAAGTAGATGTACTCCAAGGCTAAAAAATAGGAAAGACATTTTTAGTTTTTTAAAACTACCCTTAATAAGTTTGCAAAGGGATGTAAAAGTTTGTATGGGAGTTTTTTGACCGCTGGTCCTAGAGACTTTAAATTTGAAGAGTACATAGGTCTTATGGCGTAGAGGTGTACTAAGAAGGATTTTTCGGAAATTCATCCCCTAAGGGTGTAAGAAGGAATGAAAACGTTGGTATGAAAAATTGTATTCCTTGAACCTACAAACTTGAAACTTGAAGTACATGTAGTACTTCAAGGCAAAAAAATAGGATAGGCATTTTTTGTTTTTTTAAACTACCTTTATTAAGCGTGCAAAGGGATGTCAAAGTTTGTATGGGAGTTTTGTAACGCGTGGCGAGATTTTCCGTGTAAGGTTGTCTTTGTTGTATTTGTCATGTTTGTGCTAAGCTCAGTACCTATATCTACCTACCTAATATAGGAAATGTACGCCTATAGGTATCTCTTATACCTACGTAGGTATTTAAAATCCTACCCTAATAATATACAACTCAATGCAAGAGTTACGATGTTTGGATGTTTGTGACTCAATCACGGCTCACCACTTCAACGCGTGCGAAGCCGCGGGAAGCCACTAGTTTATAATAAAGATATATTGTAAGGCTAAATTAACCCACTATAGTGGGACAATATCTCTTTATACCTACTGAACAAAATAAGTCGTGCTATTCATCAAAACCCATACCACATGCAATTAATGTAGATATAAATGTGAACTGCCAAGTGGTGTTACAAAACTACCACGTGACCTATCACATGATCTGCGAAAAGTTAAAATTATGAAATAAAATGAGCTACAATTGTCTTTCGATTAGCTCCAGGACAAAAGCTCCAACCTCTCAATACTCAATACATTTATTGCTTACAAATAGTTTAGTTTAGGTAGTTACACATATTGATGTAAGGTAAGTAAGTATCACATGGACCCTGCATAGTGTTAAGCAACTACTTATTCCTTCACATAATCCCCTACACTGCATTACTAATTCCTATACAATTTATATGAAAATAGTATATAATCAGATACCTGTGTACGTTTCTTGTGTAGATTGTAAGCTTCATTACAAAGCCGGAAAATTCTAAAGCAAGCTCAAAATAGCACAATAGAAGCAGAAATAAACATCCTACATTATCAGAGGAAATAATTTAATAAGTATGCTCTTACAACAAAATATTGCATTAGGAGGAGCGTACTACCTAATGATGTTATTCCAAGATTAATTCTACTAAGCACAAAGGAAGGTAATGGCTCAGATTATTATCTGGGTTTGTTCTGCTTGTAATATCTCCAGCACACATTATTGTCGCTGAACAAACGAAAAAGATGTTTATTTTGTTTGAGGGTATGAGGCTTTCAGTCATAGCTGACGAAGGCAGCAGCTGACTCAAAATAGTTCGACTCAAACTCGTACTCGCTTGTGTACTTTGTATAACTGAGCTTACTATGACTGTCTCTTAGACATACATAAAGTTAGTACTTGGTACTATAGTCGCATTATACTCTCGCTGCAGGCTCGGTCAGTGCTCAACCTATAGTCGCGTTAAACTCCCGCTGCAAACTCGGTCATAAATCATCTTGACACACTCTTAAACGAAAGGATGGTCCGTTTCCCTAAGTGCGAGAGAGAGAGAGAGAGAGAGAGCAGTATTGCTGTCTCGTTCCGATAACTTACGACCGAGCCTGCAGCGAGAGATTAACGCGACTATAAGAGATCTGAGGGGATATCTACCATGCCTGGGGATTAACAGCTGTTTTTTTATTGTAAATATTTGACAGCTTTCACAGCTCAGTTGGTAGTAGCTATGCCTTCTGTGTGGTAGGCCGTGGGTTCGATCCCCACCGAGAACAAACATTTGTGTGATGAACATTGATGTTTGTTCTCTGTCTGGGTGTTATATAATATTATAAGTATGTATTTACAAAAAAAAAAGTATATAAGTAGTATATCAGCTATCTGGTTCCCATATCACAAGATTTGGCTTAGTTTGGGGCTAGATAGTGCTGTGTGGAAAGTCCACCAATATTTATTTTATTTATTTATTTTTAAATTGTTTATTTTTCTCTCAGCAAAGTAAGTTTTTTTATACAACCAGCTGATGGAACAAGCAGATGGCCCACCTGATGTTAACCATCACCTATAACAAAGCTTTGCCTCGTAAGTCACGCACGATAGGAACGTGCCCCACGATGCACTGCCCTGCGTCCATCACCTTGAGGCATACAGATTTTAAGCCTCATATGCCTGTAATTTCACCGGCAACCACACTCTTCAAACCGAAACACAGCAACGCTGTTTGGCGGCAGAAAAGACGTGGTGGTAGTACATCCCCAGAAATGGAAGTTGGCCAACTTATAAAGGGACTAAAAGACAACTGCGCTGTAGGATTGGATCTCATATCCGGTAAAATAATTAAAAGATACGCCAAAATCCTCACCAGTGTAATCACCCACATTTGTAATCTTGCCTTCACAACCGGTATTTTCCCTCAAGCATTTAAGAGTGCATTAATAAAACCCATACATAAGGGTGGGAATAGAAACTGTGTCAGCAATTTTAGGCCGATTTCAATCTTGCCAACGCTTTCCAAAATTCTTGAACGACTTATGAACAAGCGGCTGATCCACTATTTAGAAGCAAACAACCTTCTCTCAACGTCTCAATTTGGTTTTCGCTCCGCCAAGTCAACAAACGACGCCGTTCACGAATTAACAGATTCAATCATTAAAAATCTTGATCGGAAAAAAAAATGTCTTGCAGTTTTTCTCGACATGGCAAAGGCATTCGACACAGTCTCGATCACTCACCTGATAAAAAAGCTAGACAGACTGGGAGTCAGAGGCCTGCCTCTCAAACTGTTCGGAGACTATCTGAATAACCGGAAACAACTGGTGAAAATTGACCGCTGGACGAGTAACGAACAAACAGTCACATATGGAGTACCGCAAGGGAGCATCCTTGGCCCAACGCTATTCCTTATCTACATTAATAGCTTATGTAATATGAATCTAAAAAATGGCAAAGTCTTAACCTTTGCCGATGACACCGCCCTCTTATTCACTGGAAACAGCTGGGAAGAGGTCTTCGCCAGAGCGGAAGTTGGCTTCGATAGAGTCTGTTTTTGGCTTCAGAACAACGTCTTAACACTGAATACGGCCAAAACTAAATGTATGGCGTTTGCCATGCGATCAAATCTCCTCCCACCTTGTAATCACCACATTACTGTTCACAGCTGCAATCGTGGATCTCCTATCTGTTTATGTCCATCTTTACAAAGAACAGACACCATTCGATACCTGGGTGTTACCATAGATCAGACCTTAAGCTTTAAGCCTCACATTGATGTTTTGGTAACTAGGTTGCGCAAACTGATCTATATTTTCAAGACTTTGAGGCATGTGGCAGATCGCAAGATCATTAGGATGGTTTACTTTGCCCTTTGCCAGCCAATAGTGGATTACTGTATTACCTCCTGGGGAGGTGCCGCTAAAACTTACCTTCTGGAATTGGAGAGGGCACAGCGAGCCATCCTAAAGGTTAGTGCGGGCCATCCCTTTCGCTTCCCAACATTAGCCCTCTACAAAGAATGGGACATTTTAACTGTTAGGCAATCCTTCCTGTTGCAAGTAGAGCTAAAGAAACACTCCGAGCTAGTGTTTGACGCTACCTTGCTGAAAGGTAGACGGAGGGCCACAGTGTGTCAACTACAAGCCTTTCGCACAAGCTTGTCCCACAAATTCTACTGTTTCCTTGGCGCATACATCTACACTAAGCTGAACAACAGCCTATCATTCTACTCTCTCAATAAGTACAGCTGCAAGAAAACTGTGAGTAAATGGCTGAAAACACTAAGCTATGACCAAACAGAAGATCTTATGTACGGTCTTAAATAACCTAGCATCTCAGTTCACAAATAATTTCGGATTTGTGAATACCTTCCTCACTCAAAGCTGTTATTGATTAATAGTAGTACTAATCGAAAGAAACCAATTGCACATGCAAACACAAAATCATACATAAAGTCATACACAATATATAAACACAACCACACTTCTATCCACATCCGTAAACATACACACAATTATTCACACACTTCTATACAAACCTCTAAACACACATACAATCACTCACACATTTACTTTTCAATTAACTGTCTGTAGTCACCTTCATACTGTTGTACTTTTTATGTATTTATATTGTCACTCAAAATTCTTATAAATTTCTAGTTATTTTTTTAAAATAAGTCTACTTGGTTTATATTCACTGCCAATCAAACTACAACAACGAACATCCCTTGTTAAATCTGCAAAATGGGGCACTGGTGACCTGTATTACAGGTTTTTCTTTTAAAACCTATCTCAGGCACCAGTCTCTCGCATATCGGGTTTAACGTATTAAATTGTACCCCTAATATAAGTCATGGCATGTATATAGTTACCTTTTGCGCAGAGAAAATAAATGAATTATCTTATCTTATCTTTATCTTATCCCCGGACGAGCCTTTTACAAAGAGCTCTACTACTCTTAAACATTCAAAATTAACGGTAGATTGTTTACCAAGGGAGCATAAAACTATTGTAAAGGCAAGAGTGTTTTTGAATTCCTGGCTACGCTAAGGGCCGGTTTCACCATGCTCTGTTAGTTACTAATCAAGGATTAAAAGACCGTTAAATCTAACCTTAGCTGTCAAACGCGTACATTTTGACATATTTAACGGCCCTTTAATCCTTTGTTAATCTAACAGTGAAATCGGCCCTTAGGATTGTACTTTAGAATCCGTTGAAATGAAACGATGCGAGGTTTACCTGTTTAACGAAAAGTTTAGCAAATAGCGGTTCTTAAACTGACCAAAGAGTTTAAAAGTGACTTAGCTGTTTTTCCATTAGCTAAGTCTCAGGAGACGGAAATGCTTTACGGTTTGGTAGATAAGTACTGGCTTGTTTTTGCTAGCAAGTTGGAACGGCAAAATGTTGTATTGATAATGTCAGGTGAGTTTATAAAACCTCGTGTGCTTTTTTATTTACGAATTTGTATATGCAACACTGAGATAGATAAATAATCCTACTAATTTTATTTATTGTAAGTATGGATGGATGTTTGTTACTCTTTCAAGTAAAAACAACTGAATGGATTTTAATGAAACTTTACAATAATATAGCTTATACATCATAATAACACATAGGCTACAATTTATAAAGATATTGTCCAAAATATGAAGATAAGTGTCAAGTAAGTAGGAAAAAATCAACCATCTGCGAGCTATTCTGGTGTGCGCTGCCAAAACCGCTAGAGTTACACATAAGTACTACGCCACGCTAACATAAGCTACTCGAAATACTAATCCTGCGCAGACGAAGTCGCGGGCACCACTAGCTAGTAAATAAATATAACGTAAAGTAACGTATCGTAACTCAAAAGTTACGATATTTGGATGTTATGATGATTGGGACTCAATCATGCCCTACCATTGTACTGATTTGGATCAAACTTAAAACAATAATAGTATGTAATCTGGATTAAAATTATAGCATACTTTTTATCCCAAAAAAATACCAGATACGGGGTATTAATTATAAAAAAACCCGAAAAACTAAAACGCTTTAAATATTTTTGTAAGAAATCATTGCAACCACGCAAATAACCTCTAGTAATTAATATTCACTGACGTTACTTTATAACTAAATTATAATAAGTAAGCTTTGCTAAGTATAAAGTAAATCTTTGATCAATTCCACTAACTTTTAAATCCAACTATAATTAATTTCGCCATCTTTATTGAATCTACACTAATATTATAAAGAGGTAAACTTTGTATTTTTGTATTTTTGTATTTTTGTATTTTTGTATTTTTGTATGTAACGAATAGGCTCAAAAACTACTGGTTCGATTTCAAAAATTCTTTCACCATTAGAATGCTACATTATCCCTGAGTAACATAGGCTATATTATATTTTCAAAAAAATCAGGGATCCTTACTAAAACTTCAATAATGTAACCCAAGGTGGAAAACAAAAAACCTTACATCGCGTGCGCTGCGAAAACTATTGAAGATAGAACAAAATAATATACTACGATTTTGTAGAACACGTTATCATCTACAAAAAATGTCGCGACAGCATATGTCTAACTATTATAGTTATGTCACAATAAGTGTTCTTTTATTATAAAAAATTAATTGAAATGCCTCCGCTAGAAAAGGGTCTTTATTAGGTACCTTGGTATTAATCCTTATCCAAATAAATCATTTCATAATTAAGACGGTTTCAATACCTATAGATTACTTCTTAAATTTTTCAAATCGGACATTCCATTCAAAAGATATGACGAAATTAAAAATGTTTACGGGTCCACGGGTCATTCGCGGGGTGCGATTTCACTCAATCAAGGAGAAGCGCGTGCAAATGTATGAAATAAGTAGACGCGAGGCTCGAACCCACGGTCTAAGTTTATCCTAAAATTTATGACCACCCATGCGAAGCTGGGACAGGCCGCTAGTATTAAATAAAACAATATTAGCAACAGATAAAGGACGCCACTCAGCGAAAAATTAATTTTGAGTAACCATTAATTTTAAAACAAAGTAGCAATTTCGACCGAAAATTTGTTTCTCAACAACGTTGTTATAAATTCATACTAATAAATAATAGACGGGTTATTTCTCGCTATCAATTACGTCTTGATGTTGAAAGGTTGAAATTAATGATGACAAACAATAGCGATTAAGAATTGGGGGTAGGAATTTTTGTAATGCCAAGTCTTCTCCGAAAGGCTCTTCAAATTAATAGCATTTTAGAATTAATTATAACGAAAAACTAAACATGAAACACAAAGCCTTAGGTGTTTCGAAAGAATGGGTACAATCAGCATTAGAAGAAATTCCTTGCAACTTGATTAATTCTAGTATTTTTTCAACTCTCGCGATCTTAACACATTATATTGAAGTATTAGTGTTATTTAGGTACACGAGTATTTATTGATTATTTTTTATTTTCTATGTAGTATTGCCAACTAAACATTTTTAATAAAACATGTTGTATAAAAATATAAGCATCCCACGTTTTTTAAACAAATATACCTACTAACTTTTTTTAGGATTAATGCCCAATTTCTTTGAGCACTATGGACTAATAGTGATTCGCAGTGACCCGTAGTGAGGCTAAGTGACCCACGTCCTACTTAAAGACGCTTGTAGAATATGTACCTGGCACAATTGAACTCAGATTTTTACTTGACTGTGCAGAATCCTTTATATAACTCCACAAAGCGTTGCTTGCTTTTCAGAAAACCAAAATTGAACACACTCTATCGCACTTCAGCGTTTGTTATGGGATAAATTAATGGTGCTTGTCAAATGGAACTCAGGGGTATTGTGATAAAAGCGAGTGACGTCACTCAACGCAAGTATGATGGAATCACTCACGCAGAGTGATGGGTGTAATAAACGACGCGTGTATTGTGTATTGGGTACGAGTTTGATCTAACATCATCATCAGCAGGTTAGTTCATTTGTATGTTGGTCTAAAATCGCTTGCACAAAACCGGCCAGAGTATATCGTTTATTGTTCAGAAAAAGGTTACATAATTATAGTATATCTACGTTCTATTATTAGAAGCTACAGGCATACTATGGTTTGGTGCTCTGAGCTTCGGACAAGAAATTCTGTTTCCCGACTCTCAGCGCCCTCCCCTCGTAAAAATGGTAAGAGTGGAGTAGTGAAGCATAATATACATAAATACCTTTGAAGATGAACGAAGATTCGAACTAGATCTAAAGTTCGAACTTAAAAATAAACCTCCTGTAAATATCAATTATAATTACGTCAACGGTGTCGAAGTCAAAATGTATTTATTTAATAAAATCCCAAGGATCACTTTTCACGCGACTAAAGCCTAGGTGCTCTTTTGATACCAATTTTTGCTTTAAAGGTTTTTAACCTTTAAAGCCTTCACAGCTCAGTTGGTAGTAGCTCTGCCTTCTGCGCCGTAGGCCATGGGTTCGATCCCCACCGAGAACAAACATTTTTTTTTTTTTTTTATACAACCAGCTGATGGAACAAGCAGATGGCCCACCTGATGTTAAGTGGTAACCATCACCTATAACAAAGCATTGCCTCGTAAGTCACGCAGGATGGGAACGTGCCCTACGATGCACTGCCCTGCGTCCATCAGCTTGAGGCATACAGATGTTAAGCCTCATGTGCCTGTAATTACACCGGCAACCACACTCTTCAAACCGAAACACAGCGTTGCTGCTTGGCGGCAGAAAAAGGTGTGGTGGTAGTACTTCCCCGGACGAGCTCTTCACAAAGAGCTCTACTACTCTTGTGTGGTGAACATAGATGTTTGTTCTCTGTCTGGGTGTTATATAATATTATAAGTATGTATTTACAAAAAAAAAAAGTATTTATGTATTATATCAGCTATCTGGTTCCCATATTACAAGCTCTGGCTTAGTTTGGGGCTAGATAGTGCGGTGTGGAAAGTCCAGTAATATTTATTTATTTATTTAAAGCCAAAATTGGTTATTCCAGTCATCTCAGTTCACACGATAGACATTCTTCTTCTTGTCGTGTAACAACAGTGTGGTGAAAGGATTTTAATTGCGCCTCGAGAGGCTCGTTTCGAGCACTTGACACATGTTATAGAACTTTTTAGGTTCTATGGCATGCCGGTTTCCTCACGATGTTTTTCTTCACCGTTTGAGAGTACTGGCATTGTGCACATAATTGGTTTTGAACCTACGACCTTAGGATCGGAAGGCCCCCGCCTTCCGATCCTAAGGTCGTACGCTACCACTAGACCACCAGTGTTCCCCAAATTAACAACAAGACAAATTAATAAACAAGCAGTAACAGTGTCGCCGGAGTCGAAACCGGCCTGGACGACATCATGTTGGTCTAATGCTACTTGCAGATTAAACATGTTAAGTGGTAACCACTTATGACAAAGCATTATTTATTATTATTATTTTTTTATTTTTTTTTATTTCATTATTATTTCATTACCCCGCAAGTCACGCACGGAAGAAGTCACGACGTAGGAAGGTGCCCTACAATACACTTGTACAAAATCCAATTCTCCTATAATAATTCTCGTTGACGTAAAATACCTAAAACGGTGGTGGGAATACTCACCCCTTACTATATGTCCCTGCTACTATTACTACTACTACTTTTTATATCTTCTTACTTATCTGTATGTATTTCTGTGTATTTGTAACCAAATTAATTTTTATTATATTCTATTCTATTGTATCACGTGCAATAGGATAGGCTCACGACTGGGAATCTCAAACAAACATCTATTTATTTATTGGGAAACCAACAGCGATATAAACAAATTGTACTAAGTTTGATTCAATAGGCCAATTAAAGGTTTCCACTTCAGATTCAAATAATATTTGAATAGTGAGTGGATTATTGTGGAGGTACATGTTATAGTAATGCAAATGATGCAGAGCCCTACGAAAAACATTTGGCCAAAAGTTATGTATACCAGTATTTCTTATCTGTACATCCTCTATAGGTCTCTAAGTTTTGACCTTGTCCCTCTGTGGCATCAGATGCCAATCAAGTTGTTGTAAACCAAAGGATTTTTACCCCAAAATCATCATCAATAATAGCCTGAAGTCCAGCTCTGGACACAGGCCTCTCTTAAACAATTCCCAGAAAGAACGATTCTGAGCTCTCTCCGTCCGTACTTTCCGAAATTGTAAATACATACCTAGAATACCACGTATAACACTCGGATATAAAAATATTTAGATACATACTAAGCATTTTTTATGTAAAAGCGTATGTATAATACATAAATGCACCAACATTTTGAATACATTCCGTTACCTTCATAAATCCACAAGTTCAGAGCTACGAAGAATTTGAATCACGCGCCACGCAAATTGATTTGGTGTAGCAAACACAGCATTTAGGCTCTTGGTCACGTACCGTTTTATTGTGAGGCAAAAGTTACAATGCCCGAATAGTAATCTTTCTCGTAATGTTATGTAATGCTCGAATATTGCGAGCGAAAAGCATTAGGAGTCCCATGAGGTGGGAGTGAATTGAGATAAGACTACCTTTTGCCGATAGCCAGCTACATACCTAGTGCCCGTGCCAATGAGAAGACGGATACAAAATGGCGTCGCTAATCATTGCCTCTCACTCGCACACTAACGCTTAACAATGTAAGAGAGTGAGACGAAATAATCAGCACTTTAACTAAGAGTCTTTACTTAATTGACGCATGTTGTACTGGTATTAATCATTTTAGAAAAAATGTCTTAGCTTTATTTAATTTGGGACAGGGCTCAAAAAATATTTTGTAGTTACTCAGTGATTTTTTCTGATATATTATGTGGTACAGCTTTATACAAGGTGTTCCAATAATTGTATTTTAAAACTTCAGGGGGCTAAAGTACCCATCAATATGAATAACTTTTTCTAAGGAACCAACACTGTGAACGCGAAAAAATAACAGCTGTTTCATACATTTTAGCCAAGTAGGTATTGAACTTTTGTATGAAACAGCTGTTTATTTTTCACGTTCACAGCGTTGGTTTCCTTAGAAAAAGTTATTTATATTGATGGGAACTTTAGCCCCCTGAAGTTTTTATAAACCAGTATTGGAATACCTTGTAGATGAAAACCCAGCACCCAAAAATTAATACTAAACTTAGTAAGTACGTTTTGATCATAATTTTTAATAATTATGTTATAAATTTATGATGCCGTCCAAATTAGGTCAAGACTTTGTCTGCCTACCCTACCCTAGGAATCAGATCAGATAATATTTTTCCTCGAACTGAAACCTCGTGGAGGCGCTATAGCGTCTCCTTTCAAAGATGCAAATAAGAAAATGCTTGTAATTACTTTCTCTCTACTTTCTTTTGACATTTATGTTTTTAATTACACTAGGTTTTAATAAGGGTTCTGTGCAAACGAAAAAGATAAACCGTCTGACCAGACCACAGTTTTGAGAAAACAGTTAGATCACTTTTTTTATCCACGACGCAAACAAAGTTATTCTATACCCTATGCTATCCTATCCAACTTCCTACTAATATTTAAATTCGAAAGTTACGATGTTTGGATGTTAGGATGTTTGTGGTTCAATCACGCCTTAACCACTGAACCGATTGATGATGAGATGAGATGAAACTTAGGACTAATGTAGTTCATAACCTAGTAAATTTTCATAAAAGTCTATATATTAATTTACCTAAGCTGGTAGATTAATTTAAAGGCTTTTATGCTTTTTAATACCGTAAAACTACCAGAAACTATTAGAAAATATAAACAACTTAATAGAGCGAAAACCCCTGGGATATTAATATTAGAAGTCACTATTACGCGAGTGAAGCCATAGACGACTGCTAGTAACTTATCGGTTTAAAAAAGAACATGAGTTCAAATGTGTATCTGTGTATCTATCTGTGGTAATGAATAGGGTTACTCCGAGAAGGTAAAACCTAAGATATTATTTTGTCAAGTGTCGTTCAAAGTGATCCAGCTCTTCCATATGCACTGTGACTTAATACAGGGCATAATAATCTAATGTTTGTATGTAGTGATAACCATATTTTTGCCGAGATATTAAAGGTTATAACCCAATAAAGATATATTAGACGCGATGAGATATGTATACTTTATTACATATTTACGTTTCATTAAATGGGTTTGCTTTGCGGGTTATAGGGTTATAAAGGGGGTTAATTAGGAAAAAGCATTTTAATGCGGGTTGTGTGTTTATTAAATAAATCGTTTAACGATGGTGTTCTAATAGGAATTTGTAGAGATTTTAATGAGGATAAAGTTTAATACTGGATTTTATTTAAGCATATGATAGCCCACATGTAAATCCTTCCTACTAATATAATAAACGCGAAAGTTTGTAAGTATGGATGGATGGATGGATGGATGGATGGATGTTTGTTACTCTTTCACGTAAAAACTACCGAATGGATTTTAATGAAACTTTACAATAATATAGCTCATACATAATAGCTTATGATAGCATAGGCTACAATTTATAAAGATATTGTGTGACTAATCCTGCGCAGACGAAAACGCGGGCTCATGTTTAATAAATTGGTTTAAAATTTCCTGAGGATTACCTATCTATTTTTTTTATTACGTGTATATTTAATAACTACTTATTACTTTAGTGCAGACGTTGACATGTATTTTCAACATCATTATTTAAAAACGGCGGCGATGGGCTTGCAACCTGTCACGTATGGAATACCAACTACTGCAAAATGTGGGTATGTGCCAAATTTAATGTTTGGACATACCTCTGACTACCCCCCTTAGACATCCTCAAAATAGAATCTGGAGTTAGTACTTGGTACTAAGAGATCTGAGGGGATATCTACCGTGCCTGGGGATTAAAGTCGTGAAGCTGTTTCAGTTTCAGTTTTTTATTTAAAAACTCTTATAAATAATTTGAAATTATTTTTTGATGTTAGTGTTTAAAATTAATCTATGTCTGTGCTTGTAGCTTTACAATGATAGTTGCAGTTGGGATGCAGTTCTTAAAAAAACTTTTCAGAAAAAATCTTTGTAAGAAAGTCGATCGTTTCGAGAATTGTTTTGTAAAAATCGGAGGAAAAGTTAATGGGCGCGAGGCAGTGCACGTTCATTTGCGTGACTTACGAGGCAATTCTTTGTTATAGTTGATAGATGTAACTTAACATCGTATTAAGGGTCATATGCTTGTTCATCAGCGAGAAGTAAAAAGAAAAGGTATAAGGTATTTTTTTTAAGTTTGTCATAGTTTATTCTTGCCATAAAACAAAAAAGAAACTAAAAGCAGCCTCTGGGATTAGATAAACCTTGGGGCGCGTTTAACTTCCATTACTATTACGTCACACAAGAATGTTTCCCCTCTTCCAACTCGAGATACAAAATTACAAAACCGTTGACAAATTGAAACAAGATGATAACCAAATAAACTCGCATATACATCAAAATAAACATAATAAGTAACCCCATGCAAAGTGAATTGAAATCGTTTGAGCGCTTCTCAAAAGTCTGTAATTAATTACGTACTTGAATCGTCAAAACGTGTGTAAAAGTGTATGTTTTTAGCGTAAATTCTAAAGTACGTGAGCGTGTTGCTTTCAAGTTTGCACCTATACGCCATTAATTGAACGAGTTTGTACGGTCAGCAGAATAACACACTCTACCTATTAATTAACTAGGTATTCAAACCACTTGGACGAGTCAGCTTTTTTTTCATACCGCGTGTTGATGGACCAAGCAGATGGTCCACCTGATGTAAAGTGGCAACCATCACCTATAACAAAGCATTGCCTCGTTGGTCACGCCGCGCCGGTTCTTTTGATATGTCATACATTTATTTTTTGCATAATATCAAATTCTTAAAATATTGAATTAAATTTGGTGGATAATGGATATACTTTTGATATGAAAAACAAAATGGTATCTTCGTAAAAATTATATTGGTATGAATTATTATTATTTTTCTGTTGATTTATACGCGGTGCCTTAGATTGTAAAAAAAAACAGTTTATATTTTTATTGTGTTTTCTATACATTATGCTTATTCTATTTGAAGTAAATGTCTCAAACCATTTTTGTACTAACTGTACCTCTGGTAACGCTTTTCTATTAGTACCTATTTCAAGAGTACTTCCATCTCATCATGAAATAAGCTATATCTGGTGAAATTAAAACCTGCTAGAAACATCATTTGAAACTCTCATTAAAAAGTTAGTCTTGCTAGAAAAGGCAACGGCTATTGAGTACTATACTCGAAATTTAAGGCCATATGCAATGCCAAACGGTCAAGTTAATTTTGAAAAACTACTGTGTTTGTACATATTTACTAAAATATATAGAGTACGTAACTAACGGCCGGTTTCTAAAAGCCCGATCAATACTAATCGGATGTCTATTCACTTGCTATCTCTATCTAGCTGGGTGTTATAAAATATTATAATTATCTATTTACAAAAAAAAAAAAAGTATTTAATTAATTTAACAGCTAAGTATCTGGTTCCCATAACACACGCTTTGGCTTAGTTTGGGGCGAGATAGTGCTGTGTGGAATGTCCACTGATATTTATTTATTCTACTACTACTACTACTAATCACTACTACTTCCTTCACTAATCTCATCACTTTGTCTGCTAGGTCTGCTCTCTGCTATGTGCTGTGTCAACTCTTATGTGCATAAGTATTTGTTTTTGCTACGCCATCGGTTGGTTGTGGCTCGTCAAACGTGATGCCACTCACAGGTTCTATCTGAAAACCAGCGCCGCTTCACTCTGTGGAGCGGCAATAAAGCTGAGATAGGACCCGTTTTGGCTCACGCACACGTAGATACAATGCGACACTGCTTTGCGCGCATACTTTATTTAATAATAGGTATTCTTTTAGTTTTATGACACGACAAGAGAGAGAGAGAAGGGTAGGCTAGGTTACATAACTCCTACATAATAATTACATAACTCTAAATATTTTTGTAAAAAAGATCTTGTTGCATATTTTAATTTTATCTGTACCTATCTACTCCTGTTTGCATGCCTGTTTGTATCTTGTTATCTCTGCTTTTTCTTTCTTTCTTTCTATCTAAATTCGGGGTAAAAGCTGAAATGGCCAGTGACTTGACAACTTGATAAGTTTTGATTGGGCTTTTAGAAACCGGCCGTCTGGGAATCAAAATACTAGAATTCTATTACTTCGAATGTGAAATAAATAACCTAAACTAGTGGTTCGCCCGAACTGAGATTTCGTGATGCGACCCGAACGCTCAAAAACTTTGAGTAAATGGTAGTCAGAGGCAAGTTCAAATATTATGTTTGGACTTGTTTCTGACTACCGCCCGGTTTTTGAGATACAACAAAAAAGTAAAATTATGATAACCAACGATCCAAGAGCTTCATCTTCCCATCGTTTTTCTACTGGTCGGCCAGTTGCTTTGCTTTATTTTATTTTTTTCTTATAATAAATTAAAAAGGTACTTAATTTTCATAATATGGCAACAGCGAGCTGTTCTGATGATGGAGCCAAGGTCTGTTCAACGGAACTCTTTAATAACAGAAAACGTGGAAGCGGTTTTAAATCTAAAATCCTTCTCAACTTCTGTTTTAAAGGCTTTCGTTTTTGTATTATTATTCTTTCAGCAAAAAAAAAATGATAATCTTAAATATGACAGTTTTTTTGCATCAAAAAACTTCCACATATTTTGACCTAGTGGCGGTCGTTGAACTTTCTTTCTACAAATTGCGCGTTTAATTTGAAAATGCTTGTTACAATATGCCCACCTTAAATCTATCCCAATGATTTATTCAAATTTTGTTAGTTCTAGGCAATTAAGTATTGAAGATGATTAAAACCAGGATCCTAATAAAAAACCTTCAAAGCTAAAAATAATGTTTATTTTTAGAAAAATATCCTGTTTGCTCCCAATTTGTTTCTCGGGAAATTGTGCGCAATTACGAACAAAGAACAATTTTCTTTTATATTTATTCGCTGGGTAACTTACCTAATATAGGGCATTAGTGTGTGGGTGCGTACACATTAAAAATACATATGCTAGGTACACATGTAACTATAAAAAACAATGATTTGAATATTTGCTTTTTTACCCACGTAGACTTCGGACATATTTAATAAATAACCTCATTCTACATTTATACATAACAAGCTGGTGCCCGCGACTTCGTCTGCGCAGGATTAGTCACACAATATCGTTATAAATTGTAGCCTATGTGTTATTCTGATGTATAAGCTATACTTACAAACTTTCGCGTTTATAATATTAGAAAGGAATTTTTTTTATATTATAAACTATATTTTACATTTAAAAGATCGTCTTTCAAATCTAAATACTATAAATATAAATATATAATTACTTAAAAACATCTGTCAAAAGTAAAAAATGCCATTTTCAGATTACCATCAATTTCCATTACTTTATTTCCATGCAAAGGTTGCCTGGAAGTAATCGTCTCAGCGATAAGGTCGCCCATGTATACATCCTGTAGATATTAAACACGTGCTGCGTAAACATAGAGCAACCAAAGACAAAAACGTCTCAGTTTTCAAAACCATTATCCAGTCTGTACACACCCCAAGGGTTCATGTGTTAATCTCAATCACGTCTACTTGCACCTTTATTATGCGTGGTCTCGTTAAAATGATCGTGACTCTCCCGAAGTTTTTCGTAAAACTTCGGGAGAGCTCGTAATCTCCTTCATTACCTTTGGAAGCGCCTCGAGTTCCTTAGCGTTTGGTTTCAACCAATGAAATATTACTAAAGGATTCTGATTGTAGAAGTTGGTAGATGTAGCGTGAATATTTATGGTGTGGTTATCAGGCAGTGTTCTAGGACACTACCTAGTTATATTTAGAGTGTCTGTGGATTGAAGTCGTGAAATCATTTTAAATCAAGCCTCAAAACCTTAATAATTTACATAACTTAAATAATGAGAGAGGAGAGTATGTGTGTGTATTACTATGTATGTGGATTTCAATAGTGTTCTTAAATAATTTGAATGATTTAGGCCTGATTTCGCCATGCTCTGTTAGATTAACAAAGGATTAAAGGGCCGTTAAATATTTCAAAATGTACGCGTTTGACCTCTAGGGTTATATTTAACGGCCTGTTAATCCTTGATTAGTAACTAATAGAGCATGGTGAAACTGGGCCTTAAGATCTTAAATAATGAGAGAGGAGAGTATGTGTGTGTATTACTATGTATGTGGATTTCAATAGTGAGCTTAAATTATTTGAATGATTTAGGCCTGATTTCACCATGCTCTGTTAGATTAACAAAGGATTAAAGGGCCGTTAAATATTTCAAAATGTACGCGTTTGATATAGGGTTATATTTAACGACCTGTTAATCCTTGATTAGTAACTAACAGAGCATGGTGAAATCAAGCCTAATGATCATAAATTCATCTAGCTTTAAGACGTTTCAAAGTGATCCTTGTGATTCCATTAAATAATACCCTTTAACCTTTAACTATGCCTAAATGCATTTACCTAAAAAATATATTTTAAAAAAGAGTAGTAAATAGATTACTACCACGCCTCTTTCTGCCGCCAAGCAGCGTTGCTGTGTTTCGTGTTGAGTGTGGTTGCTGGTGTAATTACAGGCACATGAGGCTTGACATCTGTATGCCAGTTGATGGACGCAGGGCAGCGCATCGTAGGGCACGTTCTTATCGTGCGTGACTTGCGAGGCAATGCTTTGTTATAGGTGATGGTTACCACCATCTGGTGGGCCATCTGCTTGTTCCATTAGCTAGTTGTATAAAAAAATTCAAATGTAACGCTTGACTAAAGCTTACATAGAAAGAATAATCGTAATCCACAAACTCAATCTCTTTTTAAGTTCTGTAATAAGTACCTATAATTTGTATTAGTTATAAGCTTTGAGAAGCGCACAAGCTTGATTTACGTTCATACTTTAGATTGTTACTTTCTAGGATTAAATCTACACTGGAAATTGTAAAAATTTAACATATTTAAGTACTAATAAAGATATTTTAAAATTGAATTGAATTGTATTAAAAAAAAAACACTTTTTAACATGCGCAGTATCTAAAACCTCACCATATGCCTTCCTAAGTTAACGACTGAGCAACCAAGCACTGCTTCCCTGCCGATGTGGAAGGTGTGGTTGCCTATAGGGTGCTCGAACTCAGGTATGTCAGCCAACTTGCGACTTATCACGTGTGAATCTGGAAGAAAAAGTCTGAATTTATTAAATTCGAAATGAGAATTGACCTATCCTATACGCTCGCAAAATATTTATATCTAATTCAATACATAATAATCTAAAATAAATGATAAAAAATGCAATAAATTATTTTTTTTTCACGAATCACAAAAAGGGTATATAAATTATATACGGGTTTGTGATAAAGATACATAGATTCGTAATCCAAGTAAATGTATTATAAAAAAACAAATCCTACTAATATTATAAACGCGAAAGTTTGTAAGTATGGATGCATGGATGTTTGTTACTCTTTCACGTAAAAACTACTGAATGGATTTTAATGAAACTTTACAATAATATAGTTTATACATCAGAATAACACATAGGCTACAATTTATAAAGATATTGTGTGACTAATCCTGCGCAGGCGAAGTCGCGGGCACCAGCTTGATATAAGTTAGGTATAATTTATATTAAAAAAAAAAAACGCAACGCAACGCAACTATTCGCATGGCTTGCATGTCTTGTTCTAAGTACATAGTCGTTGTTTCTCGCTAGACGTAATGTGGGCTCAGTACTATATGCGACTAGAAGTTACTTATTTGCTGTAGTTTTGTGACGTTAATGGTTTTGAACTTAACTAAAGTGCATTTAGTTTAAGACCACATTTCCCTGGTTCCCTGGTCACACTCAAGAGTCCCAAGCTTTTACGTAACAATAAACACTAACACATGAAACCATTGCCATTTTTAAAAGATAAGATTAGATTAGATAAATCAATAGAACAATCTGATAGCCCATTACCTATAAAAAATGTAAGGCGACCATTACCTATAAAATAACTTTGCCTCGCAAGTTATGTACGATGCCCAACGATGCAACTGCCCTGCCTCTATCAACTTGAGGCTTCACACAAATCAGAGGCACATTAAATCTTAGCACCTTAAGGACCCACAATAATAGACGCAGTGTAACTTAGAGCACGTCTTCGGTGGACTATCTAGTCTCTTCACGATGTTTTCCTTCACCGTTTGACTGCACTAGCATTTCGCACATTTTTGTGTGCATCACTGGATTTGAACCTACAACCTTACGATCAGAAGGTCAAGTCACTATAACTTTAAAAGAAGCTGAAAGCTGAAAGAAGGCTAGTGCTATAAAATAAGGTAAATTACGATGATTTTATTATGTTGAGCCAAAGTATACAATTTTTGGATTCGAACCCACGCGCTAACAATCAGAAGGCGGTGTCACACCCACTATCTCACTGGTGTTATAAAAGAACTTAAATCACTTTATATTATTATGTTGAGCCTAACTATACAATTTTAAAGGCAATAAGCCTAACCTACATAAGTCAAAAGTACGCAGGTACTATTATTTTCGACGTCGTTGTGGCAAACTCAACTCACTGGCAAAGTTTTAACAATCACGTAGTAACCCGAACTTTGTCAGTTTCCCCGCAGTGTGTCATTTGTCGCAACATTCAGCCAGTTAGAGTCGTTTTAGCTACTTGTAGTGTGTACTTACAGAGTCATAAACGGAAGTTTGGCGCAGTAACAATCATGGGATTCTTGATGTCGTTGTTTACTCATTGTATGTTATTTTCTATGATTTTATTTTCATCTTGACTGTCCTAAAGCGTGCTTGACTATAACTCATTTGACGAACCAAGTATTTAAGAACTTGACGAATCATGTATTTGACATACTTAGGTTTGGATCGTTCTCCTTCTTCTCTCAATTTATGGCTCCTGTCCGTCATGCGACAGACAATCTTGCCAGTGTCAAGTGATTTGTATTGAATACTTTTTAGTCAAGTCAGTCCATAGTCAAGTCGGCCGTCATTTTGTTTTAAAGAAAATGGTGGCGGTTTTCTTCAAAACATTGGAAACATTTTCGGTCAAATCAGGATATCACATATTACACTTTCATTTCAAATGTTTACACTTTGTGCTAAGACCTCAAGTAATGTTGGTTAAAATACCACCGAAATTACACAACACAACTCAAAATAACACTAGAAAAACAAATAAAATGAAAAAGCTATGTTGCTTCCAAAAATGTCAGAAAATGAATCCGGATCGTTCTCTAGTTTGATAAATCAAGGATTTGACGTGTCTTTAATTAGACAAATAAAGATTTGACGAGTATAAAATTTGACAAATCAATGATTTGACAAGTGTTTGCGAAATCAGAGCGGTGGTGTTGTGGAGGTGACTTCGTATTCTGATCTTAAGATCGCAGGGTCAAGTTGCACCAAAGGATTTTTGTTTCCGAAAACTTTATGTGCGTATTATACGGAATTTGTCGTAAGGAGAACTATTTGTATTCTTGCAGCGGCGATGGGCTTGCAACCGGTCATGTATGAGGCAATGCTTTCTTATAGGTAATGGTGACCACATAACATCCCGTGGGCCATCTGCGTGTACCATTAACAAGAAGTATAAAAAAACAAAATGAAAATACGATACAGGTTTTTAACTTCTCTCGGGCACCAGCTTTTATACCCCAAAATTGTACCCATTACTAAGGAAATGTAAGGAACCTTAATGTACTGATAAAATAAATTACTTTTACTTCACCAATTAATGTCTATATCTATTTGTCATCAAAACGATAAGTATTTTATTATCAGTCAAATAAATTCCAAGTACTTTATTTCCTCAGTTTAATAAAACAGCCCAACATTTTCCTATTAAACCTTATTGACAAATAACCATCAATGCCTTTTATATTTATACCTATTACCCTCATCAAATGTTTTTATCAAACAAGGGTGGCATCCCCACAATTATCATAAATCAACCCTCAAACAAATTATTCATATTTCGATAAATATTTTAACAACGCGGCATAAACATAATAATGATAGTATTATAATAAAAAAAATTGTTATGACTTTTTGTTTCACAGAAGGTTTTTATTAATAATTATAACTCTCATATATGTGCGTAATAAAAGGAACGCCTACGCATCACTAGATTCGATTGACACCACACTGGAGCTTCAATATTGTATTATATTACATTGTAACAAGGATCATACAAAAGAACGGTAGGAACCAAGCCGTAAGTTTCTTGCCTGTTCTTCTTAGGCTTTGGTTGCGTGGAACTGGTAGTACCTAGAGTCACCTAGCTTTAAAACGCTTCAAAGTGATCCTTGTGATTTTATTGAATAAATACCTGTTGACTTTGATTTTATGACTCATTTATTTGATCTCGTTGCTCACTCCTATGTTTTTCTTAATCATACCATCTTTCACACCGTCTCTCCATCTTTTTTTTGGCCTACCTCTCCTTTTTCATACCTAGCACTTTTCTCGTAATATGATTTTCTTCACTCCTCCATGAGCAAGTTTAAACAAAAAAAAAACAGTACAAATAAATTTCTATTTTAAACAGTAACCATGCAACTAACCTGATATCGATCGTTTTCAATCGGGGTCGTTTGTTGTTGCCCTAATTTGTTTGTACAGACATACCTACCGACCTAATCCGTTTTTTATCTTTGTATGGATTTAAAAATAATTAACGTCTTTGATGTTTTGGTTTTGGAAGCGAACAAAGGAAATTTTATGGCTAACGAGAGTTTTAAGGAATCTTTTAATCCGACTATCCTATTAATATTATAAAAGTGAAATTTTAAATCTTTTGTTAATTATTTTTAGGGTTCCGTACCCAAAGGGTAAAACAGGACCCTATTACTAAGACTCCGCTGTCCGTCCGTCTGTCTGTCCGTCTGTCACCAGGCTGTATCTCATGAACTGTGATAGTTAGACGGTTGAAATTTACACAGATGATGTATTTTTGTTGCCGCTATAACAACCAATACTAAAAAACAGAATAAAATAAATATTTAGGGGGCTCCCATACAACAAACGTGTTTTTTTTTTCAGTTTTTATAGATAATGGTACGGAACCCTTCGTGTGCGAGTGCGACTCGCACTTGGCTGGTTTATCTATATACTTCTTTTAATATACTGTATTTGCTGATGGAAAAAGCAGATGTCCCACCGATGTTAAATGGTGACCATCACATAATAACAAAGCATTACAAAGAGCAATGAACTTTTTTGTTCAAAAAATTATATGCACAGTGCCAGTAGGTAATACAGGCACATGAGTTAATGGACGCAGGACAGTGCATCGTAGGGCACGTTCCTATCGTGCGTGACTTACGAGGTAATGCTTTGTTATAGCTGATGGTTACCACTTAACATCAAGTGGGCCACCTACTTGTCCAGTACTAGTTTTACAAATTAATAAAAAAAGTCTCGCACGGTAAAATCAATCTGCGTCAATCAATCTAAGACATATAAGATGCTAAGCTCTGATTTCACTGGGTTAGAAGCTTTGAAACTGCATCTTGATTTGACTTAACATCAGGTGGGCCATCTATTTGTTCCATCAGCTAGTTGTATAAAAAAAACTTATGCTGTCTTAGATTAACAAAGGATTAAAGGGCCGTTAACTATGTTAAAATGTACGCGTTTGACATCTTAGGTTAGAATTTACGGCCTGTTAATCCTTGATTAGTAACTAACAGAGCATGGTGAAATCAGCTCTAAGCCTCATTAGGTATAGGTATTCTTAAATTGACCACACTTGCAATGAAGGTTTTGTATATATATAAGGTATATTGTATATAAGGTTTTGTATGTATATCTATAGGGTAAACTAATTAGTACTTCGACCTAAGCTAAAACAAATCTTTGAAGAGAAAATAAAAAAAACATTATGAAGTAGATTATCTCGAATTAGTCAAGAAAAATGCACTAAGAACCATCATAATCTTATTTTTTTGCTGTAACTACGCTTACTCAGTAAAATCCATTACGTTTTGTTTTATCAAATTTCATTCTTTGATGTGCTCATACAAAGATAAAACCACAAAAAAGCTAATGATCCCCCGAATCATTTAAAATCTCCTTCAAAGAACTAAAATATAATAAAACAAACCCAGCGAAAGACAAACATGATAGAAGCACAATAGAGGGTAGGGGCAAAAGTACAAGTGCCCCACATTCACGTTTGTTGCGAATTTAGATCTAATTACAACATTGACAAAGCTCAAAATTCAAACACAAATAAATGCTCCAACCTTGATCATTTGAACTTTGACAACAAGCGCTGAAAACTGCGGAAGTTTAACGCGCAATGTACATAAAAGTTGGATAAACCAAGGGGTCCTACAATTGCGGTACTGCAGTAGAAGAGGTGTGAAGGAGTTTTTTTGAATAATTTTTAGGGTTTCAGTACCGAAAGGGTAAAACGGAACCCTATTACTAAGACTCCGCTGTCCGTCCGTCTGTCTGTCTGTCTGTCCGTCCGTCTGTCACCAGGCTGTATCTCATGAACCGTGATAGTTAGACAGTTGAAATTTTCACAGATGATGTATTTCTATTGCCGCTATAACAACAAATACTAAAAAATAGAATAAAATAAATATTTAAGTGGGCTCCGATACAGCAAATGCGATGCCGCTCGCGTTGCCTATGTTGCGTGAACACACATTGCCGGCGACGCAGCCGCAGACATATGGACGGCAACATTTCCGTCCACGCGAATGGCAGCGCGAATGTCGAAATGTAAACGCAAGCACCAGTTTTTGTGGCGTTTTATGTAAAACGTCTGCTTTATGGGTTTCAAAATCTTGATACCAATATTTTTTTCTCATAAGTTTTTTCAGATACAGATACAGATTCTGTATTGGTAAACAAGTTTTACAAGTCATTGGCGTGGGTTATGTTAATTCTACTACATAGATTCTACTAAGTACAGTGTACTACATAATTATAAAAAAAAAAATATTTAATTATTTTATGCATAGTCGCTGACCGATACATAGGCTTTTTTTTATTAAAATCTTTTTAAATTTGTTTTTAAAGATACCGTCGGACGTTGCATCTTGTATCTCGTCCGGCAGATTATTAAATATTGAGGCCCCTTTAACATTGGATTTATTTCTGTGCAATGATGTCCGTTATACAACGGTACTGTTTTTTTTGAAATCCAAATTGAAACGAATTGTGCGAATTTCTGGATCATTAATCTCTGAATTCACAAAAGTACAAACACAGCTCAAATTGTAAATTTTAATTTGTCGAATGGAAAGGGGGAACTTTTCGGCAATAATTTATTAACATAATAGTATAAAGGATAGAAACTATAGATATAACATAATAGCTCGTGTGTCACTAAATACGACATAAAAAGAATTGCTAACTTATTTTTATTTTATTTAAAAAGAACAGGTGAGACTTGTTCATTACATTTTATATTTATAGGTAGAAAATGTTTAATATAAAAAAACAATACATTTTGACCGAAACAAATTATCCAACTCAAAAGTTTGCTCTACTAGTTTTTATACTTATGAAAACTTGAGTAAAAAAACCGGCCCTTGAGTATGCCAGTACTCTCAAACGGTGAAAAAAAACATCGTGAGGAAACCGGCATGCCGTAGAACCTAAAAAGTTCAATAACATGTGTCAAGTGCTCGAAAGGAGCCTCTTGGGGCGCACATGAAATCCTTTCACCACACTGTTTCGAAAGAAACACGACGAGAGAGTAAAAAACCGGTTTAGATCAAAATGATATTTTTCCAGAACTGTGTGCAATGTGATTGCACTTTACTTGGTTGATTGCTGTTTTTCATAAATAAGTTCAGTTATCTTTCAAAAGTTGAAATGTGCGAGTGGGAGGTACATTATCAATTATCTCCACCTTATGAAGAGCAAATTATTGATAAACTGAAAACTGTTTGTTCGGTAGCGCTGTAAGAATCCTCAGACAATCACCAGCATTAGTCCATTCGAAAAAAAAAATAAAAAAAAAACTGAAAACTGAAGCAGGTTCACGACTTTAATCCCCAGGCACGGTAGATATCGCCTCAGATGTCTTAGTACGATACTCCAGATTCTTTGAGGACTTCTAAGGGGGGTCAGAGGTACGTCCAAACATTACATTTGACACATACCCACATTTAGAACACTGATTATAAACATTCTGTGACGATTCTTCCGTCTATGTCTTATAGATCCACGGTTACCACGTTTACAGGCCGTGGCAGGTGGTGACTGCCACGGCACTGCGGAATTGTGTTCATTGTAAGCAATGGTAGCTAAATCTTGTATTTAAATATTACATTTTCAGGGCCACCGTACTTTAATCCGGTTTTTGGGGGCAGTTAAAATAATAGTCTATACAAGGTGTTCCAATACTTGTGTTTCAAACTTCAGGGGGCTAAATTACCCATCAATATGATTAGCTTTTTCTATAGAACCAAAACTGTAAACGCAAAAAAAAACTGCTGTTTCATACATGTTAGCCAGATAGGTATTGAACTTTTTTATGAAACAGCTGTTTTTTTTTTCGCGTTTACGGTGTTGGTTCCTTAGAATAAGTTATTCATATTGATAGGTACTAGCCCCTAAAATTTTATACACGAGTATTGAAACACTTTGTATACTCAGTACACTGATATTCACGGTGAAGGAAAACATCGTGAGGAAACAGGCATGTTGTAGAACCTGAGTACAAAAAAATGTGGCAAGTGCTCGAATGGAGCCACTTTAAAGCGCACTTGAAATCCTTTCACCACCCTGTTTCGATAGAACTAGTGCCACAATAGTTCACACTTGCCCATGCGTGGGTCATCTGTTTGTTGCATCAGCAATTTGTATCTATAAAAACTAGTCTAATTCGAAGTGCAGCAAAGACTAATAAAGTTATAAAGTTTAAAACCGTTTTAATGAGACCCATCACCACATGTAGTCATCACCCCTTGGTAAGGGATAGCAATAATAATAATAAATAAATGTTGGTGGACTTTACACACAGCACTATCTAGCCTCAAACTAAACAAAGCTTGTAATATGGTAACCAGATGGCTGATATAAAACTCTTTTTTTGTAAATACTTAACATAACACCCAGACAGAGACCAAACACACAAAATCATCACACAATTAGTTTGTTCTCGGTGGGGATCGAACCCACGGCCTACAGTGCAGAAGGCAGAACTACCAACTGAGCTGTGAGGGCTGTCAATGAAAAAAAGATTAAAGAATTGTTTATAAATAAATAAATAAATATTGGTGGACATTCCACACAGAACTATTTCGCCCCAAACTAAGCCAAAGCTTGTGATATGGGAACCTGATATACTACTTATATACTTTTTTTTGTAAATACATACTTATAATATTATATAACACCCAGACAAAGAACAAACATCTATGTTCATCACATAAATGTTTGTTCTCGGTGGGGATCGAACCCACGGCCTCCGGCACAGAAGTCAGAGCTACTCCCAACTGAGCTGTGAAGGCTGTGTATTATAAAAATATATATTATTTAATAATAATAATTAATAATATTATATTAAGCCTCAAACTAAGCTAGGTTTGTAATATGGCAACCAGATCGCTGATATATAACTTTTTTTAAATAAATACTTAACATAACACATAACACCCAGATAGAGAATAAACACACAAACACAAATTTATAACACAATTAGTTTAGTTTAGAGCTACTACCAACTTAACTGTTAGGCTGTCAATGAAAAAAAGATTAAAGTATTGTATAAATTTACTGATTTTATAAGAAAAGCCATTAATCCGTAGGTAGAATCAATTTACCAAACACACAACCCGCAGGATGCTTATCTGTAATCTGCGACAATGAGGAATAGCCTGTCAGTTCGCCACAGCTCATACAAACATCAACTGGTTAACAACTTTAAAATTTAAGAGTAGTAGAGCACTTTGTGAAAGGCTTCGGGGAAGTACTACCACTACGCCTTTTTCTGTCGCCAAGCAGCGTTGCTGTGTTTCGGTTTGAAGAGTGTGGTTGGCGGTGTAATTACAGGCACATGAGGTTTAACATCTTGTGTGCCTCAAGTTGATGGACGCAAGGCAGTGCATCGTAGAGCACGTTCCAATCGTGCGTGACTTACGAGGCAATGCTTTGTTATAGGTGATGATTTCCACTTAACATCAGATGGGCTATCTGCTGTTTCCATCAGCTAGTTGTATAAAAAAAACCAATTCATTTATTTCAGATGTCAATAAATACAAAAATTCAAATTTTAATTATATTATTGAATTATACAATTAATATTAATATACAAATATAAATAATTTTAACTTCTTTACAAAAAACAAAACTTTTGCTAAGAAGGAACCACAAACCAAACGTCATCTGTGTATTATTATCCCAATATTCGCAGGCTGTCCACTACCGAATTTAAAATTAATAAAAAATAAAAAAAAACATACAGTTAATTTCAGAACCTACTCCTTTTTTGAAGCTAAAAATGTGAACAGTCAGACGATAGGCGAAAATAATTTTCCTAAAGAACATCTAGGCTGTTAGTATAAAGCGAGGCGTGACCTAAGTGACCTAGCGAAGGCTGGCTAATTATCAAGCAAGTATATTTAATTTGCTACTATTGTATAGAACTGACTCGATTATCTCGATCAGTGGCTAGATAAAATTTTTTTTTGCAAGTTTTTTTTTTATTTGAAAGTTATCTAACGTTGACATTGATTATTAAGGAAAACTCAACGTACGTAACTACTATTACTCGTATTTATATTTTTTGTCTATTATAAATAAGCTTTGACATAAATACCTAATAGTAGTACCTATCTACTTTACAAGCTCATGCCTTCTACGAGCCAATGAGACACTAATATTTATACCTAGCAACGATGTATGTCCAACTAAATCCTGTGTAAGCTATAGTTGTTGAGTGTTGAGCTAAATGAAGTAGGTACACAGTTTTTACTACGCGAAAAAGCTGGATAAAATCCGTAACTGCTATTTGTTACGTCATGGAACTGTAAAAACTTTTTTATCCCTGTAAAACCCTCATAGATTTTAAAATAAACCTGCTGTTTGCTTTGGAGCTACATACATGGGTACATGGGTCCAATCCATGTTTAACTTCTGCTAATTGTTTGCCTCCGGGTCAACTCCAATCACCAGCGTAACCAAACCTCTCACTTTTAACCTCCAGCTTAACGTTCCGTACAAAATGTAAGATAGTGAGTCACGGGAAAGCTCTAGTTAGAGTAGTCAGCTTTCGACGCAATTTCGTGAAAACCGATGTAGCAGGCCAAACTTTTAACATGATCAATATTTAATTAGTTTGTTTCGTTATTATGTAGCACTTAGAAGTTTTGATGTTAGATGGCTGTGCGAGAGTTCATCGTCCCAAGTTTGTTTTCCACTATCTGATTTTCTGATAGCACTTCTGCACCTACTTGACTATTCAGTAACTTTTTATTTATACCACTTTCTGATGGAACAACTGATGGTAACTATCTCCAATAACAAAAGTACGTCACGCAAGTCACGCACGATAGGAACGTGCCACCGATGCATTGTCCTGCGTTCATCAACTTGAGGCTTACAGATGCTAAGCCACATGGGCCTGTAATTTCACTGGAAATCACACGTTTCAAACCGAAACATAACATAAAAACAGCTAAAACTATATCGTAATACTGACGCTTTAAATCGAAAACGTGAAATTATCTTCGAAGGTTTCAGACGCCTTAGACGTACATCAAACATTTGGAGTATTTTAATTATTTGCAGATATACATTTTTGTCTATTTTATGTGTTTATCATCAATGTACTACGGTTATTCACAAAGAATATTACAATGTATGCAAGTATTTACAAAATAAACAAAATACACATGGAACAGTCGAGCTATCCGCTACAGTGGAATTATGCAACAAAAATAGGTAAAAACCATTCGAAATTAAAATACCAAAATACGGACTCGCGCCGTAAAATATTTCATAATCCGCATGCATTCATCGCTTTAGCATTCCGACATGAAACGTTTTTCCAATTACAGCCCTTTTCAGTTTCTTTTAGAGTGCACATTAGAATACCCCGCACGTCCCAGGGAGGCTCTCACGCCACTCATTTTGAACGGCAAAGAACAATTCGCACTTATAATGGGGAGTGTGTGCGTCTGTTTGTTACGTTTGAACTCGATTAAATTGGGTTTAGTACTTCCTCGGACGAATTCTTTTATAAAGGTTCAATAATACAAAGCTTTTGTTGCACTGCACATTATTGCGTATCTGCTGCGTGTGCTGTCTTATAAATTTGATTATGTTTACTTTTTTATGTATGCCTACGCCTCACTAAACTTCAATAATATATTATATCATTACATTGTAAAAGGATCATACAAAAGAACGGTAGGAACCAAGCCGTTGGCTTTGGTCGCGTGGAACTGGCACCTAGAGTCACCTAGCTTTAAGACGTTTCAAAGTGATCCTTGTGATTTTATTGAATAAATACATTTTGACTTTGACTTTGACTTATCAGCGTTAGGTAGATATTTTTGTGAGTGTTGTTTAAGGAATAATACCACTTTTTACCATTCAAAGTGACGAAAGGTAACACATATTCCGCCTTTTTTTCTAAGCTTGGTCGCGTTACACTTTAGGCACTAGATCATACAAAAGAACGGTAGGAACCAAGCCGTTGGCTTTGGTCGCGTGGAACTGGCACCTAGAGTCACCTAGCTTTAAGACGTTACAAAGTGATCCTTAGGATACAATATAGGGATTATATTAAAATCTTTGTGATTTCCTTAAGTGTAGGTAAACACTATAAAACTAATAAAAATTAAATAGATCCTTGTTTTTCAATTGAATAAATACTTTTATAGTTTCACTTTCGACTTCTCCAGCGTTACTAGCAGCTTGTAGCATTACTAAAAATACCAATACTATTGAATTAAAACGATTATTTTACAGTGGAAACTGACACGTAAACCCTTTCGTTATCAAGAGCTTCTCGTCCCGAGAATGGCTCGGGTGAAACAATTTGGGGCAGTTTGTACAGCGGTAATTGGTGAGTGATCGGCTGTGTCAAGAGGCGTGTGTATTTGTTGCTGGATTCGTTAATAGCCAAGTAGTTTTCACACGATGGGCTTTGTACTATGATACAATGGTTTTTATATATGATACAATGGTTTTTAGATAGATTTAGTAGTAATGTAAGCTACAGACGAAAAAAGATTTTCAGAAACATCATCTTTATCATCTTGTTGGCTAAGTTGATTGACGCAGGGCAGTGCATCGGAGGGCAAGTTCTTAGCGTGACTTGGCAATGCTTTGTTATATTTGAAGGTTACCACTTATCAGTTGGGCCATATGCCTGTTCCATCAGTTAGTTGTATAAAAAAAACAACCTTCTGCCCGAGTAAGCCCAAGCCCACTGCGGGGGGAAGAAGGGGTTCTTTGCTCTTACCATTCCACATAATCTTAGCCTACCCTCATCCTTCTACGGGCTATGACGTCAGCCCAGGCCGACTTAGCCCAAGCCCTCTGCTTGGGGGATTCTTTGCTCTTACCATTACACATAATCTTGGGCTACACTAATCCTTCGGGCTATGACGTCGGCCCATCGAGGGTGGTCCAAGTCTTCGACCACCACTCCAGTAATCTTTTGCACTACTTGTATCCAGTGGCGTAGCTAGGTGGACAAGGGCCCCAGTGCATAGAGAAAGAATCGGGCCCTCACCCCCTCTTTCCACATAGCTTGAACTTATATTGGCCGTTAAATTAAATCATTTAAAAAAATGTGAGCTCAAAGTTTTCTAGCTTCTTGAGCTGGCTGACCCTCTCTCTTCAAAGCTTAGGTTACATTGCACCACCTGGCCCTACGATAGCTACGCCACTGCTTGTATCACACATCATATTGACAGCCTTCACAGCTCAGATGGTAGTAACTCTGCCTTCTGCGCCGTAGGCCGTGGGTTCGATCCCCACCGAGAACAAACATTTGTGTGATGAACATAGATGTTTGTTCTCTGTCTGGGTGTTATACAATATTATAAGTATGTATTTACAAAAAAAAAGATATATAAGTAGTATATCAGCTATCTGGTTCCCATATCACAAGCTTTTGCTTAGTTTGGGGCGAGATAGTGCTGTGTGGAATGTCCACCAATATTTATTTATATTTATCCATACTCTTATAATATAATTATCATTTTACTATAACTTTTTAGACGCTCGCCAGCAAAATAAACCTAACGCCTTTTCATAATAATATGAGCATGTTTAAAGAAGCTAGTATAATGTGAAAGCACCTCTTGGTTGCTTAAAACCCTGTTTCATTTCCTCTGTCGACAAACAGAGGGCGTTCTGAAGAGCTAGCGTTGATGTAGGTACCTACTTGTGTGCAGGGTGTAAAAAGACCACTCACGATAACTTCAGGGGGTTAAAGTACCCAATATGAATAACTACTTTTAAGGAACTAACACTGTGAACGCGAAAATAAAACAGATGTTCTATGAGAGCACCGGTGTCTAGTGGGAGGGCCCCGCCCGCTTTCCGATCCTAAGGACCTAGGTTCGAATCCGGTCGTGTACCAATGGATTTTTCCTTTCGAAAAAATTCTGTGCGCAAACGGTGAAGGAAACCAATTAGTATTCTAACAACCTGTCACGTATGAAATACAAACTTCTGCAAAATGTGGGTATGTGCGAAATGTAATGTTTGGACGTATCTCTGACTACCTCCCCTAGACGTCCTCAAAGAATCTGGAGTTAGTATTTGGTACTAAGTGATCTGAGGGGATATCTACCGTGCCTGGGGATCGTAGTCGTGAATCTGTTTCAGTTTCAGTTCCATGCAAAAGTTCCAATTCCTACTTGGCTTAAATGTATGAAACAGCTGTTTTTTTGTTTTTCATTCAGCGTTGTGGTTCTTTGGAAAAAAATATTCATATTGATGAGTACTTTGACCCCCAGACGTTTTCGGGAGTGGTATTTTACACCCTGTATAGAAGAGAAGTTTAATTAAAACTTTTCTGAAGCTGCTCAATACCGTCTGTTCTTTGCGTTTATTTTTGTCTCATTTCAGATTGTACTGGTTTGGTTGACAAAAAATGCAGCGAAATGTATCTTTTATTCCCTTGCATGATGAGAGTCAGGAGGTTTAGACATTAACAACTTTTTGTTTGCACGTCTGCGGAAATGCAAGAACAAATTGTTCATTCGAGAATTTGTTTAGAGGCTGACAACTATCAAACAACTTCTCGCTCGCACGTTTCGACATGTTGAAACATATAAAATCACTAAACTCATTTTCGAAAAATCGCAATCAATCATTTTGTGTGCAATCATTGCACACAGTTTAGTAAAAATTTCATTTTGATCGAGACAAGTTCTCCGACATAATAGTTTGCATAAGTACGAAAACTAGTAAAGCAAACTTTTGAGTAGGAAAACACGTATCGATCAAAATGAAATTTTTACTAACCTGTGTGCAATGATTGTACACAAAATGGTTGATTGCGATTTTTCGAAAATGAGTTTAGTGATTTTATATCTTTCAACTAATTATTTAAAAAAAATATTGAACGGAAAAACTCATTGGTGCACGACCGGTTTCGAACCCAAGAACTTAGAATCAGAATGCGCGGCCGCTACCACTATGGTCTAGTGGTAGCGGCCAGTGCTCCACTTTGAAACATCTTAAAGCTAGGTGAATCTAGGTGCCAGTTCCACAAAGTTAATACAAAGTCCAGTTTGCAGCTTCTAAACCTGGCGAATTGATATTACTTACGACTTTCGACACAATCTATACTTAAGTATGATTGTCGCGAGGCAAAGGTTGTGACTCGACTGTGAACCTCAATCATGGAGACCGTACAAATACATAAAATTGTTTATTTCCTAGGTACATCACGTCTTACACGTACTCATAATACAGACAGAATATACTGGACCTTCATAAAATAGATATACAAGGTGTTCCAATACTTGTGTTTTAAAACTTCAGGGGGCTAAAGTACCCATCAATATGAATAACTTTTTCTAAGAAACGAACACTGTAAACGCGAAAAAAAAAACAGTTGTTTCATACAAAAGTTCAATACCTACCTGGTGAAAATGTATGAAACAGTTGTTTTTTTTGCGTTCACAGTGTTGGTTCCTTAGAAAAAGTTATTCATATTGATGGGTACTTTAGCCCCGTGGAATTTTTAAACACAAGTATTGAAACACCTTGTATACGTTATGTCTCTCTTTGCTCGTAATCTTAATGTGAGTTTGCACCAAAAACATTATACATGTAAGTGTTTCGCAACTTGTCAATGAACCAAAAGCACAACTTGTTTTGTTGGTGTTTAAAAAAGCGTAAATTCTAATCTTTTAGAGTAGTAGAGCTCTTTGTGAAGGGCTCGTCCGGGGAAGTACCACCACCACGCCTTTTTCTGCCGCCAAGCAGCGTTGCTGTGTTTTGGTTTGAAAAGTATGGTTGCCGGTGTAATTACAGGCACATGAGCTTCTTAACTATCATAATGCAGGGCACGTTCTTATCGTGCGTGACTTACGAGGCAATGCTTTGGTATGTTTACCACTTAACATCAGGTGGGCCATCAACTTGTTCGATCAGCTAGTTTTATTAAAAAAAATTGCCTTGTCGCCATGGAAATTCATGGAATACGGGTAATATTCCATCTCAGTCAGAAAATAAGACTCAAGCATTGTATTTTCGTCAGTTTTTTATGGAGAACGTTTAACATTTTTGACAACCTCACTTTGTTGGTAATTAGCTCTACCTTCTGTGCTGCAGGCCTTGGGTTCGATATACAACATTTTTGTACTATGTCTGAATGTTATTTATTTATTTAGCTTCGGGCATTTTTATTATTTCAACCTTTAAATAGAAAATGCATTTATTGTTTTTTTTTATTTTAAAAATCTGAATGTACCTAATGCAGTCACTCTTTTTAAATAGAATCCAAATAAATTACGCGACTACTCGTGACCTTTCTGACTTACACTCACACGAATGTGGTGTATGGTTACTCGAACTTAGCCATAACACCAACACAATTTTATTGAATCTTGAATCTTACGTTCACCACATTAAAGTAAGTTATACATCGCAAGCTGAGAAGGTGTAATGAACAGAGCATTTAATAGTTCAATCCGAGATAAATCGGTGCTGAAGTTACGGTTCGGATACCGGCACTTGGTTTTAGCTGGAACGTATTCAACAATAACAGGGGTGACACAGTGTATGTAACCTTTCAGCTTGGGCTCCAGTAGGTTCATTTGCGTACCTCATCATCATTCGATTTTTATTTTATTTTATTTATACAAGGTGTTCCCTTAATTGTGTATATAAACTTCATGGGGCTAATGTACCCATCAATATGTATAACTTTTTCTAAGGAACCAACACTGTGAACGCGAAAACAAAAACAGCTGTTTCATACAAAAGTTCAATACCTACCTGGCTAAAATGTATGAAACAGCTGTTTTTTTTCGCGTTTACAGTGTTGGTTCCTTACAAAAAGTTATTTATATTAATGGATACTTTAGCCCCCTGAAGTTTATATACACAATTATGGAAACACCTTGTATAACAAAAAATAATAATTACTGTATTCAATTTACAACATCGTGAAACCTAGTAAGGTTTGTGTCGATGTTGGCACTGACTCGAGCTGTTACTACTTTTAAACACGGTAGGTAGCTAATTAGGTAAGTAAACTTATTAAAATTAAAATTACGACTGCACTGCATTCATAATTAGTAACTGTTTTCATTTGATAACACTGGTGGTCTAGTGGTAGCGGTCCGATTCCAGTGCACAATGCTAGTACTCTCAAACGGTGAAGGAAAACATCGTGAGGAAACCGGCATGTCGTGGAACCTAAAAAGTTCTGTAACATGTGTCAAGTGCTCGAAAGGAGCCTCTTGAGGCGCACTTAAAATCCTTTCACCACACTGTTTCGAAAGAAACTAGTGACACGACAAGAGAGAGAGATTTGATAACTTATAGGGTCAGTTGGACCAAAAACAACATTTATAAAAAAGCAAGTAAGTATATTATAGAAACATTGGTTCGCGCAGTACCCACTGCTATTTATTCTTTACGCACACTATGCCGCTATTGGAAGGTATGGTAGGTAATTCTACAGTGCATGGCTGATAATTTATACAGCCTGTAAACAGGTTTAGGCTCTCGGTACACCAGGGCGGAAACCGCATATAAGTAGGTACCTATATATATATTTTTTGAAGCATTTAAATTACCGAAGCAAAATATTCCTCGACTACAGATCTAGCTGCAGGCACTACAACCTGTTATCATTGGATGATCGACGTACACTGTTAGATATGATGTTACTATACAACATTATGAATGGTGGTATAGACTCCCCGACCCTCCTTGCATCTATCAATATTAACGCACCTACTAAACGAACACGACACACTTCTCTCTTCTCTCCGGCCTTTCAGAACACAAACTATGCCAAAAATGCACCTATCAATAGGATCTGTTCCACATACAATAAACGGTTCTCGAGCGTAGATATTCTAAATATTAGTAAAAATTCATTCCGTGTGAATATCACTAAACTTCTTGCTTGACGTATACATGGCTAGATACTTCATTAGGCGATGTATATGGTCGTGGGTACGTTGGGTAAGTCGTAGTGTGTTTTAATTTTTAAGTAGTACAAGTAGTGGTATACCTTCGATACTTTCTAAATAATAAATAAAATGTATATTAAGTATGTAATCGAATACAAATCAACACTCACTCGTTTTTATACAATACTCACATAATACATATAGGAATTGTAGAAAAAAAAAAAAAAAGGAACACACACACATACAACACATTTTAATTTGTTTTTCTTTATTTTTATGTTTCTTTTTTAGTCTTATATAAAATTAGTAAGTAATAGTTTATTTAGGAAAACCTTTAATTGGCTATATAATGTTATACCTAAATAAGTTTAAACTAAGTTTTATCATAACTGCTGTTGGTTTTCTAATAAAAATAAATAAATAAATAAATAAATAAAATAATATTGTACCTCTTCTTATTTTTATTGGTTTGCATTTATATTTAGTGTTTTATGGGTTTTTTAAAGCTTGAAATAAAAATATATTATTATTATTATCATCAGCCTGAAGTCCACTGCTGAACATATGTTATGTAAGCGGCTACAGCACCTGTGTTGTCGCGAATCGCGCCGCGTTTCGCAACGATCACCTACCGCGATCGATACAAAGGAAATGCAATCGCTGCGTTTTCCATCAGGTGTCGTACCGGGCGACTTTTTGGACATTTCAAAGTGATTCACTTCTGTTCCTCACATCAGACATTGGTCACGTACCTTAGGTTAATTAGCTTGTAATTTCATTTTATTGATCGAGTGAGCGAAGCGAACAAAGATCTTAGTTTCAACTTGGGCGATTTGGCATTTTATGTATGTATGTATGTATGTATGTATGTATGTATGTATGTATGTTTGTCTGGCGATAACTTTAGAACCGTTAATCCGATCGGCATGAAATTTGATATGTTGATAGCTTGTACTTGAGAAATTTACTGGTAAGTATATGAGTAAAATCGGATGAAGGGTTTTTAAATTATGGGGTTTTTTAAGGGGGCAAAAATAAAAAAAGTGACTTAAAAAAATCAAGTTACATGTCATACGAAAGGGCTTTGTTTGGACATTCCAAAACAATTTTTCCTTTTTTTCTGGGACGCTCGGTTTTTGAGATACAACAAAAAAGTTAAATTAAGATAACCAGCGACCCAAGAGCTCCCATCTCTAAGAGTTTCGTTGGCATCAAGGTTTTTCTACTGGTCGTCCAGTTCCTTTGATTTTTCTTATTTTTTTTTCTTGAAATAAATTAAAGAGGTATTCAGTTCTCATAAAATGGTGACAACGACCAGGTCTGATGATGGAGCCAAGGTCTGTTCAACGGAACTCTTCAATAAATAGACCAATAGAGTTGAAACTTGGTTACCGTACCAAGTTAGTAGGCGGTAGTCAGAAAAAAGTCCAAACATAATGTTTGGACTTGCCTTTGACTACCACCTACTCAAAGTTTTGGTGCGTTCGTCGGGTTGCATCACGAGATCTCAGTTCGGGGCGAACTACTAGTTAATTAAATTTTAACTAAACAATTATTCGGTCGTTTTGTATCCTCCCTCGCAGCCGTACATAATTCATATGTAAATAATAAATAAAAACTTTACAAAAGATATATAGGAAAAAATGAAACCATGCCAATTGTCCTACTATTGTTTTATTAGTGTTCGCTAACAATAATATTTAAATAGTTTTTTATTGGGTTCTTTATGTTATCTAGCCTGTCTCCCGTAATTTTTAATATACATAAAAATAAAGCCTATAATGCTCATCCAGGTTAGTAACTATATTCGTTCTAAGTTGCACCTTAATCAGTTAGGTATGGCGTGATTGAGCCAAACATTGTCTAAACTTTCGCATTTATACAGGGCGTCCCAACACTTACAACATGAATGGGAATACCTTAAATATTGTAGATAGGATATTTTGCTAAAAGGAGACTTTATTTTATTTTTAAAACTTAGTAATACTGCATTCAAAGATTTTCTAAAAATTACTTGCTTCGTCTGGGAATCGAATCGACTCAAATGTAAAAAAAAAACACCCCGTATTTTTATGGTGCCATATCATGTCGCATAATCTTGGGACGTCCTGTATATTAGTAGTACGATAGGAGAAGTTTTAGTATCGCATTGCTACCTACCTTTACTTACCTAAGTTGTTCTAAAGTTTCCTCTCTGCCTAACGCTATTTGCTGTGCCCCGTAGGTATTTCAATACAAGGTTCAGTTAAGTCCTCCGTGAACTAAATTAGTGTTGTGCGAATGTACTCGACCGAGAAGATCGAATCAGACGGCTCTACAGAATTACTACATTATAGATTCATTAAGACCCTTCAATTTACGTTTGTACAAATTTTGAACAATTGAACGTAGTACAGTCAGTGTCAAAGAAGATACTAGCATCTCTTGATTTAAAAGTTGATTTGGTATTTTTTTAATCCGCTACTATGATTATGACTTTGCTTTTGACTTTGTTTACAGGATTTGTATTTGGTGGAGTTTCTTAACCAGGTACAAGGTATCCACCTGTACCTATATTAATCTGCCGCGCTCGAGGAAATCCCGAAATCCCCTCTTGGGCTCCCCTACTATTGCAAACCGTTGCAAATCTTCCAAAGTTGCTGTTTAAATTAAATTTTAATTAGTCATCGTCAAATTTATATTGTCAACTTCAGTTACTCAACGCCCGCCAACGCCTATCATTCAAAATTGAGCGAAAAGGAGCGTTGGGTAACTGAAATTGACAAATATTTAAAAGTATTACACGGGTATTTATCGCGTTTAAAAAAACTACTATTGAAATTGACAATCCAGAGAATAGTGAATGTTGTGGTATTATATGGCTCTGTTTTGACCTGCGTGAAACGCTAAGGTACACTGAATTGTACAGAATTATTTATTATTAGCTACACAAACTGAGAGGGCCTGATTTATGAGTCGCATTTATATTCCTCTACAAAAAGGACTTACTTAATAGATATATCTGGTGACCTAATACAGGTTCTTACGAACCTACATCAGGCATCAGTCTTTCGCAATGCAAAAGCATTTGATTCATTCATTCAACTTTTTACTTTTTTACTTTTACCTCTGCCTAATAACAGATGCACTGCCTCACAAATTGCCTTGTGCCAAATTGCCTCACAAAGCACGTCCGGATATGCTTAAAGGGAATCAGTTTTAAGACCACGCCCTTTTCTGCCACTAAGCAGCGTTGCTGTGTTTCGGTTTGAAGAGTGTGGTGGTACTGGCACATGAGGCTTAACATCTGTATGCCTCAAGTTGATGGAAGTGCATCGTAGGGCACGTTCCTATCGTGCGTGACTTACACGGCAATGCTTTGTTATAGGTGATGGTTACCACTTTAAAAAAGACCACGAGTTTAGAATCTAATGGCGGGCCGCTAGCACTGGACTACCAATACTCTCAAATTTTTTATCCATATGTAGTTTATCCACACTATATGTAAATTTTCTCAACAGCAACCTGCCAATCACTCGCATAGGTGAGTGATAATTTAGATAGTGTAATAGCCGTGAACCATCGGTAGTTACAGTGTGATGGGGTTAATGGATTCTCTAAACCCGGAGTATATGTTTGAATACTACTCGGTGATCACCTGAATATTTTTGAAACCCAGTTTTATTTGAGTAACTAAATACCAACATCATTTTGATCTTTACACTCTCTCTAGGTGCCAATTATACCAATTATAAGTATGTCAGCTAAAACATGTGGGGCCGAGGCTACCTGACTTACGACATTGTGAAGATCACGGGAAGTCAGCGGATACGTCCCCTTGCAAAGTTCGTGCCTGGAGTACTCCTGAGCGTAAGTCTCTCCGAAGACGTGCCACTGAGCCCGGTTTTTGGCTCTTCTCATCCAATATTTGCCAGTTTCGCAGATCGTCGCCCCACCTCGCCGGAGGGCGTCCTACACAACGCTTACCTAAACGCGGTCTCCACTCAAGTATATAATTGCTCTGACGATTGTCGGTTCTATGGTAAACATGGCCCACTGCTATTGCAGCTTGCTAATTCTGTACTTGTCGTCTACATTGGTTCTCTGTCGGATAACCTCGTTTCGGATTCAATCCTTCAGAGAAATTCCAAGCATAGCTCTCTTCATAGCATGACTTTCAATTTGTGAACCAACTCTTAATGTCCACGTTTCAGCAGCATAGGTTATTAAAGGTAGAACGCACTGGTTGAAGGCTTTCGTCTTCAATCATTGAGGGATGGGCGACGAGAAGACCGCTCGAAATATTTGACATTAGACGTATGCTTCAGGTATTATGAGTTTGAAGCGTAGCGTGTGCTGTTTTATGAATTTTATCACCCTTACCTTTTTCTGTTATACCTACGCTTCACTAAATTCGATTGGCACTATTCTGGAACTTCAATATTGTATTATAATACATTGTAACAAGGATCATACAAAAGAGCGGTAGGAACCAAGCCGTAAGTTTGTTACCTGTTCTTCTAGGCTTTGGTCGCGTGGAACTGGCACCTAAAGCCACCTAGCTTTAAGACGTTTGAAAGTGATCCTTGTGATTTTATTGAATACATACCTTTTGACTTTGACTTTGACTTTGAAGTTTCACAAACGCAGGCAAGTCCAGCTAAACTTTTCGCTTTAGCTGCCTCTCAACGTTGTGTCTACCCAACCGCAGGTTCAACCCCAGGTAGACATATGATCCACGATCCACGATCGCTACAACGTAAATTACAGTATCGAAAGCATATCCCGTTAAAATTGACTTTGAGATATTTAAGGCCCAATTTTTGTATTCATGGACGCGATAAATAATTCATGAAGTGTAAAAATGTTTTATAAATTTGTTTAAAAGCGTTTGGGGTCGTTAATCAAGCTGTTTCGGTGAACTCCGTCGTGGCTGCTTACCCGACAGACGAAGAAAGGTTATACCTATCTTAAGAGTAGTACAGTTCGTTTTACAGGGCTCGTCCGGGGAAGTACTGCCACCATGCCTTTTTCTCCCGCCTAGCAACGTTGCTGTGTTTCAGTTTGAAGAGTGTGGTTGCCGGTGAATTTACAGATACATGAGGCTTAACATTTGTATGCCTCAAGTTGATGGACGCAGCGCAGTGCATCGCAGGGCACGTTCCTACCGTGCGTGGCTTACGAAGAAATACTTTGTTATAGGTGATGGTTTCCTCTTAGCATCAGGTGAGCCATCTGCTTGTTCCATCAATAATTTGCATAAAAAAATCGGAAATCAATGCAGCATCTTTGCGTTTAAGCCAGTTAGTGGCTCCCTGCAGATTATATTGTTATAGTATCTTATTATAACCTCCACAGAGTCGTTTTTTTTATTTCTGCAAAAAAAATAACTGCATACCTACAAAACGTGAAGTTTGACTCCTACTATTGAAAACGTTCACAAGTCGCAAGCCTACGAGCGGATACTCCAACACTCTGATGCTAAAATGAAACATGAATTTAAGCAAAAGTTATGAAATGTAATCAATCATCTTAAACATCCGACTGTACTATCCATTTTCTTGTAGCACATTCTAGATTCTCGACTACAATCTAGATTTTCAGTAAGTCAAAATTAATTGCTCGTTAGCAAGCCACTTCAGCAGTTTCTCAATAAAACGGCTCTTAAGCCGTAAACAACTGACCGAAAACGCCTCGATAATCTTATAACAATCACGAATCCAACTTACATAATAATTTTAAAGTTGGTCTTATCAAGAGTAAACTTTCCAATTTACAAGCCGAATCGGGCTAGCTCATAATAGCTCAGCCGATTCATTTTTAAATGCGGCAACGGTTTTTTTCTGTCACTTTAGCTAAAGAACTTTTATAGTGCGAACAGCCAAAGGTGGAATTCCTTACCGGCGTCCGTTTTTCCGAATGCCTATAATTTGGATGTTATCAAGAGATTATCTCACGGTGGAGATGACGTCATATCTCGTTCAATAACTCGTTGACGTTGCGTCTCGCATAAACTTTGAATGAGAAAATTGGGGAGTGAGATGGTGAGAATGGGGATAAATAGTTTATCGAACGAGATATGACGTCATCTCCGCCATGAGATAATCTCGCTCGAAGTGAGCATAAGGCCCCTGGGGCCTTATGCTCACTTCGAGCGAGATTATCTCACGATGGAGATGACGTCATATCTCGTTCAATAACTCGTTGACCTTGCGTCTCGCATGAACTTTGTATGAGAAAATTGGGGAGTTAGATAGTGAGAATGGGGATAAATAGTTATCGAACGAGATATGACGTCATCTCTACCGTGAGATAATCTCGCTCGAAGTGAGCATAAGGTCCCTGTTCGTTTGTCTCGCTAAATCTCGAGAACGGCTGTGCCGATTTAGCTGATTTTGTTTTGAAATGTTTGTCGTAGTCCAGGGAAGGTTTAAACGGTGCGAAAATATGGAAAAATTGCGAGGATAGGTGATACGAAGTACACCGGGTCATCTAGTTGTAAATAAATAAAAAAACAATGTAACAAAACCAGCTGCATGCTCTCGCTATGCTCTCAAAATCTGTGTCTCAGACGCTCTTACTTAACTGTTAGTAATTACTGGTCAGAATCGAGCACCGAAAACCCTTAGAACTTCACTAATTACTGACAGTACAGAAGTAGCCTTTGTCCAGGTTTCGACGGAAAAGTTAGGCAACTGGGCCTTAAGTGGTCTTGTGTATTAATACCGAAAATTCTATAAACGATCTTTGTATCGTGATATTTCTGGGAAAGTTACAGGTTTGATTTCGCAGCAGATCAAATGTTTGCATGACCTGCAGGTCTAAAATACGTAGACGATCCTTGTATAGTTGGGACCTAAATGACTCTAAACAAGAAAGGTACTAATACTGGCAGGTTCGTTCAGGTTTTATTCTCGTAGCAGTACAGATGCTGAGCTGATCTGCAAGTCTTTTTTTCGGATCTAGACAGCTATTATCGAAGCCAATGTCAAAAGATATTGATTCAATTGAATCAAAAGGGTCACTTTGAAACGTCTTAAAGCTAGGTGAATCTATAGGTGCCAGTTCCAGGTGACCAAGCCTGAAAGAACAAATTTACGGCTTCGTTCATACCGTTCTCAGTAACATGTAAAACAGTCCCACAGTCCTTATATCCGACACTATTTAATTAGGTTATGATATTGTTACTACAACAATGAGCACTATGAGAGCACTAGTGGTCTAGTGGTTGTGGTCCCGCCATCCGATCCTAAGGTCGTGGGTTTGAAACCGGTCGTGCATCAATGAGTTTTTCTGTTCAAAACTGTATGCGCACAATGCCAGTACTCTCAAACGGTGAAGGAAAACATCGTGAGGAAACCGGCATGTCGTAGAACCTAAAAAGTTCCTTAGCATGTGTCAAGTGCTCGAAAGAAGCCTCTAAAGGCGCACTTAAAATCCTTTCACCACACTGTTTCGAAAGAAACTAGTGACATGACAAGAGAACTACTATAATTACTATTAATAAAAGCAAACCAAACATATCGAGTCAAACTTTGGATCGTTTCGAACGTGATAACACCAACTTTGGTATATAACATCGTTTCCGAGGGATATAGGGGGATGATAGTTTATGCTTTACATGCAAAACATTTGACAGGGAATTTTGTAAAACAATTTTATTTAACAGAATGCAGTGTGATTTATAGCGTTGGAAACTACGCTACGATTCTGGCGCAAATTTTCATAAACACTCAACGGACTATGATACTCTAAAAGGAGGTCTAAAGACAGCGGCCTAAGCATTTGCAGCCTATAAAGCAGCCTGTTTATTATTATATTAGCAAAATAAAAAAACCGGCCAAGTGCGAGTCGGACTCGCGCACGAAGGGTTCCGTACCATTATTTTATTCTATTTTTTAGTATTAGTTGTTATAGCGGCAACAGAAATACATCATCTGTGAAAATTTCAACTGTCTAACTATCGCGGTTCATGAGATACAGCCTGGTGACAAACGGACAGACAGACAGACATATAGACAGGCGGACGGACAGCGGAGTCTTAGTAATAGGGTCCCGTTTTAACCTTTGGGTACGGAATCCTAAAGAAATAAAACATATTATTTTGGCTCACTACAAAAACAAATGCAATAACAGTAGGTAGGTACAAACTATTCATTTTTTTTAAATTTCCTATCCGTTTTCGGCGACAGCGACTGTTAATAGATATTTACTGTGTGAGGGCTTCGGTTTTGCCCTCTGATGCACTCACGCAGGTAGAGATTAAGCTACTTAAAGCTATATTAAAGTGACACTTACTAAAATTACATAAAACTGAGCATAAATATAAATAAATATGACTATCCACACAGCACTATCTAGCCCCAAACTATGCCAAAGCTGGTGATATGGGAACCAGATAGCTGATGTAATACTTTTATTTTTTGTAAATACATACTAATAATATTAGATAACACCCAGACAGAGAACAAACATCTATGTTCATCACACAAATGTTTGTTCTCGGTGAGAATCGAACCCACGGCCTACGGCGCAGAAGGCAGAGCTGCTTGATGCGTACCTACACTTATACACAAGTAGCGTTGTGTGGGTCAAAATAATCTCCGTCCCAGCTTAATGTCTTACAAAACAAATCTTTGACTCTTAAAATCTTCTACGGCCTGAATTATTTTTCTATCTTAGATTACATTTACCCTTGTTATCTAAGACTAAAACCAAGGAACAAAGAAATTAGCTTTGCATATTTTATGCTGGTAATTTAGAAGGGCGGCTTCCTCTCTTGGGGTTTCAGGTCTTCATTGCCAATTATAAATGTTGATTATGCTAAAATATAAAAAACTTAAACAGTACTCTTCCTGGTGTAAAGGTTAGGACTTAAGGTAACTTTCTTTTCAGATTTTTAACGATATTAGTAACACTAATTATTTTATACCATTTTTATTCTTTTTTAGTGTTTATCATATCCCAAATTACTACTTATTATATGCAAAATTTTGTGAGTGTTTCGAGTAGGCTCTGAATCGTATTTCGTGAAAATGTATGGGGGAGGCCTATGTCCTATGAATGAAAGAATGAATGAACGAATGAAAATGCTTTATTTTACACCTTACAAACGAACAAAATAGGAAACAAATCGTCGGCGTCGTAGAACAATGGCGTATTTGACGATCCGTCAAAATTTTTTTATTGCATAAAACATCTTAGAATTAATGTCCTCATCGACTGGAAAAAAAATATTTTTCAATTTATGATAAATAGCCGAAATACTCAGCTGAACACAGACGGTTCTGGCTTTCGGAACGTAGAACAGTGTCGATTGTGCGCAAGCGTCCTTATTCTAGGTTTACTCCTACCCCCCGCACCCCCGCTGCGCGCAACGGATGGTCAGTCCCGTCTGTCTTCTAGGGAAGAGCACGTTTGTGATTGTTGTGCTCGTGTTGATTTTTATATAATTATAATAACTCACCTACTGAGTTTCTCTACGAAAGTTCCTTAATAAGTATAATGTATATGAAAAACGACGGGTCATCACATCCGTCGTTGTATTAGGGACTAAAACGATAATATTTAGTGATGGTCCGACACTACCGTCGTTGTACTAGGGATTATGAACATTTTAGTTTTTTGTATCATTTATTTTGAAATTTGGTTATTCTTAAGTTCAACAAACGAAAAGCCATAAAACAGCAAAAAAAAATTTTGTGACGGAACATAGTGAACCGACTAGGGCATGCAGTATCGAGACTTTTCTCAGTACCGGTAATTTTCGACCGATACTGGCTCAGAACCGGTAATTCCCGGTACTTTCGATACTTTCGATACTGAGCTTATTATCTTAAATTAACTAACTGTATAGCCGTAAAATGAAACAAAAACTGTAGTACATAAAATAACTTAAGATTATTTGTATTTTTATATGATTTAGAACAAATAATATCACTTACACACTACAATAAGAATAGGTGAGATCAAGCTTATTAATAGAATAATCATCAAATAAATCAACAACTGGAATGAACAGACTATGTTATAACAAACTATGTTATCTAACTAAATCAATAATTCATATATGTAGGTATTTACTTAGAACAGAAGTACCAAGTGTAGTAATTATATCTTTTTTATACTACCCCTATTTTATTAATATGTTTGTTGGTTGTCACAATCCAACGTGCGATCATCAAATAATTGTTTGATGACATGAAAACAACATGAAAATAAATCCCTATCCTAAACCTACGACTGTAAACACAGAATTCAAACCTGACTAGAGAGAGATGCCCTAGGTCTGGTCGGCCTTAGACGTCTACGACTAAGGAAAACAATGAAAAGGTGTGTAATCTCATTAGGGAAGACCGAAGACTGATCATCAAGAAGATTGCGCACACTTCGAACATCTTCTATGAACATACAAAAACCATAATTGTCAATTAGCTTGGATTTAATAAAGTCTCAGCTAGGTTGGTCCCCATATCAGATGAGGAAAAAGCACGTTGAGTTCACAAAATCTTGCGTCTGTATTGTCACGTTTGAGGCTGAGCCTCAAGATTTTTATAGCAGATTAGATTAGATAACAGATGTAATCCGAGTTCACCACTGTGGAAAAGGGTGAGATGCTCAGGTGTCATCATGGTAGACCACCTCGCTAAGGAGGAAACCATTAGCTCGGCATATTACTTAACCCTTTTGCGTCGTTCGTTAGAAGAAATTAAAGAGAAATACCCAAGATACTGAGATAGAAAATCTTGTTTAATCTGGATGGATTGAATCCATGCCTAAAATTCAAGATTGCGGTTTCTACGTAGCTTATTCTCCTGATCTGGCCTTGACTTTAAGACTTTCATCTGTTCCCAAACCTCAAAAAACAAGTCGGCGGCCAAAAATTTTCATCGAATGAAAGGTCGAAGAATATGTAATTTGATATTTTATTTATTTATTTCAGGAAGACCGACAGATTATTAAAACTTAAATTCTAACTACTATAGGTTATCAGAGAAGCCAATTAGCGATCCTCACGTATGGTTACAGAGTAAATGAGAAAAAAAATCGCAAACAAACATTTACGGCCTAACTTATAACTTAGGAAGTAGTACTTTTTTAAAATAAAAATAAAAATTGTTGGTATTGAACTTTGTTTTCTTGGTTAGGTCGCAAACTTTTCAATCCACCCACTTGCAAACAACAATCAGAACGAGCTAAGATATAATAATCATAAAAATATCAACACAAACTACGTACCTAATCGTAATACTTAAAATTGTTTGGATTTAATTAGAAGGTTGATAAATCTAGGTTCATAATTTGTTAAAAAATAGAAATCTAAATGGAAAAGTGAAACTGAACGCAGTGCTAGTGATTATTTATGGAAATTGATGTATATCGTACTAGAAAACATCGACAGTTATGAGTGATATTGAGTATCGAAAGTATCGAAAGTACCGGTACTTGCTTTGTGGAGTACCGGTACTGATCAGTATCGAAATTCCCGGTAATTTCGATACTGACCAGTACCGGGAGCATGCCCTAGAACCGACATTGTTTTAGGGAGGTAGTGCCGTTGTATGTTTTGATCCGATGTTGTTTTACGGATTTTCGTTTATCGGATGAATACAACTGTCGTTATTTGACGGACATGTTTTCAAGAAACGCCTTTGTTCGATTCCTAAATTAAAATTGCGCGAAAATTTTGCAAAAAAATTAATGCAGTTAGATTTTAATTTGTTTCTATTTTACGATGTATTTATCAGAATTAACATAAAACTGAATTAAAAAGAGTTACGATGGTTTTTCGGTCTACCTTTTTGGCTGCTCTTTATTGCCTGATTTAGTGACAGGAATCTTTTTTTATTATTTAATTATTTATTGAAATTAACCAAATTACTTCCATAAACAATTCGTCATATTTAGTAAAAATATCGTACTACCTACCATAGTACCTTACCTACCATGATAGGTACCCACAAAGTAGGTGCTTCGGTGGAAGTATAAGTAATAGGTATATCTACAGTATGGTTCCTTTTTTATACCTAGGCAGGTATGCGTAGGTATGCCTAGGTGCCTAGTTTTGCCTAGGTAGGCCTATAGTAAGGTATAAGATACCTACCTAGGTATACAGTACTCAAATGCTTATTTTTTCTAGATGAAACCTCATGATTCGCTGCTTTTTCACCAATAAAATCTGCGGCAAGAGCTATAGTCGGACAAACACAAGAGATTTGGAATGTATTCTCCGACATCTCTTCAATAGAGCCGACAGTCATAGGAAATGTCTCAGACATGACTTCAGACACGCGGACTCCTAAAATAGTTGACTGCCTAAAGACCACAAATTCGCTACCTTAAAGTAGATAAGATTGTAGATTCACCAGGAATCCCACCGATCTTTAATGACGTACAAGAACCCTCGTCTGATAATGAAATACAGACTGAGCTTCTAATACGAGATGCATACCTTCGGATGCAGTCACTTCCTATACTGACGATACGATTGTTTGCCCGCCCTCAATATATTCACTAATGACCTTGTCGATTGGCCCAGAGTGTCTCTGACATCGACATTTAACGACCTACCCACACCCTCAACTATTATTGAACAACAAGAAAATCTTGTCCAGACTCCTGTCCCGTCTCCATGCAATAACCACACAAATAGCTTGAACTCCTTTGCAGTCAGCATTAAGCTGATATATGTGGCCCTCCTTACGTTGATACTATTGCCACGATTTCTAACCAATCTTCCCCAGCACCCGCAGCCTTACGGTCCTACAGTCACTCCAGCGATGTCGAATTGACTACCGGTATATTGAAGTGTTTGAAATGTCTGTACAGCGAAGCCTTCAACTACTATTCGCCTATCTGACTCCAGGACCAAAGCAAGAACCCTATACAACGTGTTTATTAAGAATTGTAGGGATCCGAAAGCAGGATATTCTACCGGTCATAACGAACAACTTTTGTTCTACGACTTTTAAAATTTCAAAGTTTTTCATTCATGAAATGCCTCTTAAACTTTTATCTAAAATGAATCTAAACGCATCATGAGGCAGCCCTATTTACAGCTGTTCTTTGACCTCTAGTTGTTAACCTTAGATAAAATAGGTAACAGAACTGCCACCAATTACCTAGTAATGTGCCTACCTAATAATGATGTTGCTGTTTTTAAAGATCTTGGTATGTAAAAGAAATATTTTCGCGACTGTAATCCCTAGTCACGGTAAACATTCTCTGAGATCTTTGGTACTAATACCTATTCAGTAACTAGGTACCTACGTGGCTACGTACTCAATATTTAATAGAATATTTATTTTTGTTTAATTACTAGATGTCGTAAACCAATGTTTATGATATTCATAGTTCTTTAAATTGTAACATGTTACTTTACCACCATGGTTCATTGACACGACAAAATTATTCAACTGCAATTTTGGGAAGTGTCTAGTCTGTCCTATTTAATCTTTGACTAACCTGTCTGTCATTGGTTGCATTTAAAAACGCATATCCAATCAGGACGGCCGACGGCCGCCGATCAGTGTTACCATTTGTGGCAGATTTCTGCCATTTGGCAGATTTTAAATATTTCAAGAAAAATCTTATTAGTTTGAATTTTTAATGAAATAATATTTATAATTTATTTATTTTTTACCGAACTGGAAACTTCTTATTCTTTTTTACCTTTATTGATTTGGTTTCTAAACAACTTCTATCTCGTTTTAGATAACTGCAAACCGTTACAAACGATCAAAAGATAGTAACTGAATGTAATGTAGGTATTTAATTTATTCCGTAGCCACGAAGGAGATGGTATGAAGTCATATTTTTGGTGTTTTTATCGTCAAGCTTGGTAGATTTTGACAGATTTTTTGGCAGGTGTGTGGTAGAACCGCCACTTTTGAGATGGTCACCCTGTTTGTGTTTACATGCGTTGTTGTACATTGTTTTGTTGAGAAAATGTCATCAAACGTGATAAAATGGTGATTGTTATGTAAAAAGCCGTCGTCAGTCAGTGTGTGTATGAGCAGTGCCTACGAGGTAATGGTTTAGTGTGAAGTTTGAAGCCTGTGTCGTGCGAAATCTCGCAAACTTACCAAAATCCAGTTTTATCCAGTGTTATTATAGCCAGTAAATAATGACAAAATCCATAGGAACCAGTAAAAATATCGTGTCAGGGGATTGGCGGCGTACCTACCTACCTACCGAAAGGTAAGTATTTCAAATTATCTCGTAGGTTATCGTTGTTTTTCTCTTTCCTAGATAGAAGCGCGCGTGCGTGTGACCTTGACACGTACACAGACAGGGCTGTTGCAAATTTCTGAGAAAATATTAATTTTACTTTTCTATGGGAATTTCGAAAACGATGTATTCAACCGTTGCACACGTCAAAGTATTCCAGTGCTTGGTCTAAATACACGCTCTTTGTTTCCCTACATAACTTCATCAACACGTTGTATAACTGCAGGGGTACAGACAGGGAGATGTAATTTATCCGAAACATTTCACTGGAGGATCTTTTCAAGCTGGGGTGTCCTGGAATAGGTATAGCATCAACGTCAATGGCGAATACATCACTAACCTCGATTTACCGACTATATAGTCAACATGGTGGAATCGCGGGAAGACCTAGGCACAATGCTCAGAGACTTCCCAGCAGATAGGCCTTAAAATGAACATGAGTAAGACAAAAATCATGGCTAATGCTCAGGTTGCACCCGTACCGGTACCTGTTGGGAGCGATATCGTCGATTTTGTAGACCACTATGTATATCTGAGTCAGACGATCAAACTAGGTAGTTCCAACTTGACAAAGAGGTCAGCCGGTAAATCCAATTCGGATGGGCAGCGTTCTGGAAGCCACATCTTCTCTTCACAGATACCATAGAGCCTCAAGACGAAATTCTATAACCAGTGATGACTGGGATGTCTGGAGAAACTGAAACGTGGTCGCTTACCGCCGAAGCCCGAATAACTGACAACCGCTGGGGAATAAAGACCACGAAAAAGAAAACGAAGCGTGAGACGCCCTCCTACCCGATGGACTGATGACATTGTTAGGGTCGCGGGATGTCGGTGGATGGAGAGGGCTCAGAATCGTTCTTCCTGGAAATGTGTAGGGGAGGCATATGTCCAGCAGTGGACTTCTCAGGCTGATGGTGATTATGATGAGGTACTTAGGTAGGTACTTATAGTGTGAATGTACCACACTAGTGTTTTGCTAAATCAAACTTTAATCAAAAATTAACAACGACTTACGTAAAAAAATTTAGTTTAAATGTTGTTTAATTATAGTAAGGTTGTATATTTGCATCATAGTCAATGAAATATTTGTTAGAATATGTCGCGCATGATTGTTTCGATTTATAATCGGCCGACGAAGTTAAGCATCCATGCACGCCAAGCCTAATAAAAAACCTTTTTTTTGTTAGTTTCACTCTAATATTTTACCTAATAATTGTTTTTGTTAATGGTCTTACTATGATGATGATGATGATTTATAAATACATTCATTAAAGTAAGTTTTTTAATTTTTTTCTCTTATAATATTTCACATCCGTCAAAGTATTTGCTTTTAATTCCCTAAAATATCGACGTAAAGTATCATACGTCACTTAGTAGAAAAAAAATATCCATACTATAACGACGGATGAATACATACTACACCTGATCATCCGCAAAACAATGACGCATGTGGTTTTCTGGGAAAACTAAGCAGTTTAATAAATATTTATTTATACCCAAATTTAAAAGGCTTAATTTATAATAACACTGCCAAGTTTGACGCTGAAAGGATGAACCGTTTAAAAGTTATGCACAAAAAACCGATTCCAAAACTTAAAATGGCTCTCCTGTAAAGTTGGCCATTTTTACAACCGACGTTGTTCTACGACGCCGACGAAATAATAACAACTATAGATATGTACAATGGGCGGTCTTATCGCTAAAAAGCGATCTCTTCTAGACAACCTTTAGATGGAGAGGAGCCTATATATGTATAAGATGGTTGGTTTGGGTGCACCAAAAAAAAACATAAAATAATAAAAATGATAAAACCTAATGTCCTATGGATTTCTCAGGATGATAATGATGATACAGGTTTAATTTCAAGAAATGCACAATCTTTTTATTTTATTAAAGGTAGTAAGAGCGTTTAAGTTCAGAGGGGGAAGAGGAGGGGCGAGTCTTGGTAAGAGGATTAAACACGGTAATAAGGTTTGCCCTACACTTAGCCAGGTCAAGCACAGCTTAGCGCACCGCGCCGTTCTTATGTCTTGGAAGGTTATTTGTAATGCTATTATTTGCTACGTATCTCCTACATTGCCTGTGAAATAAATTGAATAAATTGAAATAAATTGATAATTATACCTACTTATCTTTGTCTAAGTATTATACTATTATACATAGGGCGAGATGTCTACACAAAGACATTACAAAGGTTTATACATTTTTATGTACTTAATCCGTACCTAAACCGACGAGAATGTATGAAGAATGTTATGAGAGTGAATGAAGCGAAAGAGGTATGTAAGGATCGTAGCAAGTGGAAATCCGTGGTCTCTGCCTACCCCTATGGGAAACAGGCGTGATTTTATGTATGTATGTATGTACTTAATCAACTATTTTAGATACCACTACTACTATACTTCATTATTTTTATTAACCTACTTTTAATGGAAATAAATACTTTTTTTTTAGTAATAAAATATCCCAGCAAAGGCCTTTTATTAATATTCTGAAAAGGACCTGACTTTGTACTGCTATAATCTTTTGTTTAATTTACTTTTTAGTTTATATTGGAATATTATACAGCTATTATGTGGCTTGTTGGTCAACGACGCAGTGATTGAGACCTATTAGTAGACCTAACACCATATGAACCATCGATTAAACCTGTTGGCACCCACTTCTGGTATGAACCATACTTTAGACATTCATTCATTTCATTCATTTAATTTAGTTTCATATGATGGCACTAATATACCAACGAGCTGGCTTGTAAGTCTTCAAAAATGAATAACATCTTGTCTTGAATTAGTAAGGCCCAGTGCGTAAGATTATTTCATTATATTTTTATTACAAGAATTCTCAAATAACAAACATAGTATACTCGCAAAATCTCTACAAAAATATTACTAAAATAGCTATTACTTAATTTAATAATGCAAAAATTCTGCACAATATGATATGTGCTGAACCATAAATCTTTCAAATGAACGTGCTAGCAGACAATACCATTATGGTGCATGCACACTCCTCGTACATCACAGAGGCTACTATACCGAACACAGTATGGCTAAGTAATGCTTGTTTTTGTAGACGAAGTTGTGTAGTTTTTTCGAGTTTTTATAAGCACCTTTTTTAGACAACTATCAGTTCAATATTTCAGTACTTTGATTATTGTAACTGTTGTTTTAAATTAGAATATTTTTTTTCCTATGCCATGGGTGTCTCCTTTGCCTCGTTGTCGTGTCCTGGTGCCACGGAAGATTAGCGTTATAGTAGCGTATGCTGTTAGGAGTCACCAAGATTTTTTGTTTGCTGACGTCATGGCCGAAATGCACCCAGCAAATGACATTCTTCAAAAATGCGAGGGACGAAATACCCATTTACTGGCAAATGTCACTTACTTTTCTTGTATTTTTTATACAGTTTTTATGTGTGACCTAAATATAAGATATTGTATTGTATTTACAGGTAACTTAGAAATACAGTGCACGAACAAAAGTTGCGCATGATGAAAAAAATTTTTTTTAATATTCCTTGCTGCCGAAACAAGGTGATGGCCCACCTGATTTTAAGTAGTAACCATTACCAAACAAAGCATTGCCTCGCAAGTCACACGCGTTAGGAACTTGCCCTATGATGCACCTGCGTCCATCAACTTGAGGCATACAGATGATTAGCCGCATGTGCCTGTAATTTTACCAGCAACCACAATCTTCAAACCGAAACACAGAAACGGTGCTTGGCTGCAGAAATAGACATGGCAGTTCTTCGAAATAGCCTTACAAAGAGCTCTACTACTCTTAAAAAGGCACTACTTTTACTTATCTTGTGAAGGTTAGTTCAATTATAGTAATTAGTTATTATTATATGTAACAAGCTGGTGCCCGCGACTTCGTCTGCGCAGAATAAGTATTTCAAGTAGCTTATATTAGCGTGGCGTAGTTCATATGTGTAACTCTACGGTTTTGGCAGCGCACGCCAGAATAGCTCGCAGATGGTACATTTTTTCCTACTTACTTGACACTTATCGTCATATTTTGGACAATTCACACAATATATTTATAAATTGTAGCCTATGTGTTATTAGATAGATAGATAGATAGATAACTCTTTATTGTTCACCACACAGAAACATAGTACAGGGTTAAAGCATACATTAAGGTAAAACAATGGGCGACCTTATCGCTGAGAGCGATCTCTTCCAGGCAACCTTGGAGGGATAAAAACTAATCAGAATTGACGGCGGTGTAGTCACTTACGGAATATATGATATTTTATTGGACCTATACATATTAGGTACCCAACTAGGTACCTTACTACCTACTCAAAGCACCTAAACCTAACTAGCCTAACATAACAATCTAAGCAATCCTAATACTTACTATACAGTTTAAGATAATAAATAAACTAATACATATAATATATAAATATAATACGCTTCTGCTTAATAGTTATTCTGATGTATAAGCTATATTATTGTAAAGTTTTATTAAAATCCATTCAGTAGTTTTTATGTGAAAGAGTAACAAACATCCATCCATCCATCCATACTAACAAACTTTCGCATTTATAATATTATACAGTATAGTCATGTGTATTGAGTATTAAGATCCCTTGGTAGTAAAATTGTAATAATAATGTATTACTGAATTCCCTGCACTATGTAGCCGTCTCTGCGCCGGTAACGAGTTGACCGCCGGCCAAGCCGCAGCACCGAAGGCGATCGACTCCCAGTAATAAGACGACGAAATGTATATCGAATGCTAGTCGCTGCTGTAATGGGATGCCGCTGAAAATAGCTTTGAGTACTGTAATACTTACTACTTGTGCGAGGAAACGAGATCGTTGTAAACGGACTACTCTGTCGAATAGCTCACTCACAGTAATACTCGTAATACTCTATAGCCTAATTTGCTGTTTTTATGTTGGTACACCAAGCAAATGGCCTAACTGATGCTAAAGTAACCATCACCTATGACAAAGCATTGCCTCTATATTCGCTAGTCTCACACGATAGGAACGTGCATTCGAAACTCTGCTTTGCATTCATGAACTTGTGTGCCAAACCTTATGTGCCAGTTATTTCCCCGAAACTTACATCTTTTAAACCGAACCACAACAGCAGATCACAGAGGTTAGAAATTTTGGGGATATAATTGTTACAAAAAAATGAATTCTTGAAATTCTATATGAATAGCTATCCTGGAAATAGCTTTGCGTAGCTATCCCGCTACGCGGCTACGCAGCTAGCTACGCGGTTCACTAGTGTTGCAATTATGTGAATTTATTCAATCTTAGCTGAACTACAGAATCATTGGTAATCAAACAAATGGGCGCTGTTATATTTTTTTTTACAGTTATTACCTGCTAAAAACTTTGCTTTACTAGTTTTCGAACTTATGCACACTTTTTAACACAATAAAAAAACATGGTTGATTGCGATTATTCATAAATACGTTCAGTGATTTTACATTTTCCAAAATGTTGAAATGTACGAGCGATATATACTTTGACAGGTATCAGCCTCTTAAAAGAAAACTCAGGTACCTATCGATCTAACCTTTAATGCCAATTGGATGATTCGAAAGTAATGCTCAAACATACATCATTAAAGCGCACCATCACCCAAGTTGCCTTAAGCTTTCATTGCATTCTTCATAATTTCCAGTTTGTTTTCATAAAGCTCGTGACTGTTGTATCGGCAATAGCTTCCAATATCAGTCTCTGAGGGCCGATAACGAGTTGAGATCGCGCCAAGAGTCTCCTCGTAGAATCTACGAATCTATTCGTGGAACGTTCTTGAGGCTCATTTGAGAAAATGCCGCCACTGATGGGAATCGACTTCTACTTGAAACTAATAAGATCTCCGCTGTCCATCCGTCTGACTGTCTGTCTGTCTGTCTGTCAGTCTGTCTGTCTGTCTTTATGTCACTAGGCTTTATCTCATGAATCGTGATAGTTAGACAGTTGAAATTTTCACAGATGATGTATTTCTGTTGCCGCTATAACAGCAAATACTAAAAAACAGACCGGCTCCCATACAACAAACGTGATTTTTCTGCCATTTTTATAGATTATGGTACGGATCCCGAGTCCGACTCGCACTTGGCCGGATTTTTTATACTACTTGCTATGGAACAAGCAGATGTTCCATCTGATGTTATTTTGTAACCATCTCCAATAACTGGTAATTTTTTAATAAACTCTGCAATATAAGTTCTTAGGCAAAGGGTTCGTTAATTCACAAAAAAAAAAGTCTGAAGAAGCAAAAACTAAAATAATCTCTCAGAAAAACCTGTAAAGTTTACCTACAATTATTATTCCCCACAATATCCTAACAGTTTTAGGCAAATGCGTTCTTCTGAACTTTGGACTACCTAATTAGCAATGTTAATTAAAATTGCTAACTGTACCGACAAACAGCGCCTCCAGTACTGAATATTAAACTTTGGACTTAGCGTTTAGTAAATTTTGCGTATAAAAACACTTTGCTCAGGTAAATCATTTATTTATTTAAAAAATCCATAGGTGCACGACTCGATTAGAACCCACAACAGGAAGGCCACCATACTACATACTTATATTTTTTTTAAAATAAGCATTATGTTATTATATATACCTCTATTATATTGTTCATAATAAAATATAATAAAAATAGTATAAATTTTTCCTATTCATCGTTTTTATTTGGGATTACTTTATTGTTTAATTTATATTGTATACTTTGTGTGGTTATGTATGCATACAAAACAAGGCCCTTTCCTATACCCTCGCAAGGAGAGGAAGATTTAAGTCCTTAGTTTACGTACGAGAGTTTATTTTGTACGAGTATGTATAGAATATTAGATGCATCTATTTTTTGTCTGTTGCTGAATCCAAAATTGCCAAGCCAGTTCACAAAACAATGAATCCAACTGGTATAACAACGGTTGACGTTGCACACACTATTTCAGTTAAAAAAAAGAAACAAATGTCCAATTTGAACAAAACGTCGCGCAGTTTAGCTGATAACGCGCTTGGCTGGCATTCGTTTATTTTCATAAAAAAGCTGTGATTTTTATGCATATTTTAAATTGCACGGTTCTTGCTTTGCAAACAGTTTTTTGTGATATTCTGTGTTGATTATTATAAATGGGCCGTGAACGGCTACAGCCGTAAATACCGTCACTAAAAATGAGGAAAAATATATTTTAAACAGACATAAGATAATTTTCATATACATATAAGTACATAAAGTCACGCCTGTTTCCAAGTTAGTAGGCGGTAGTCAAAAGCAAGTCCAAATATACCTAATCTTTGGACTTGCCTCTGACTAACACCTACTTTAATTTTCAGAGCGTTCGGATTGCATCACAAAATCTCAGTTCGGGGCGAACCACTACTTATTTTTGTTTCGTCTATTTATTCATTTAATATTCTACCTTCTAATTATGTGTCTGTAGTAACCGCTCAACATGATGAGGGCTATCTGACAATTCTATCACTTTTTCTCATACACAAAAAGCTGGAAGTTGTAAAAGAAGGTACCTAATAATAATGGTAATAATGCTCAGCTTCTTCCTATGATGGCTACTACTTAACATCAAGTGATCCAATGCTTGTTCCACTAACATGTAGAATAAAAAAAGACGTTTACCATTTCGACGTTTTCTGTTTCTATTAACTTCACTATAAATTTGAAATCGCTGTAGTGTAACTGATCAGGGGGGTGGTGAAAAAATCGCTGACGAATAACCGTATAAATCGGGTTTTTCTATAGGGAAAATTGGAACCGAAGAGATATGGAATGTTTATTCCCTTGGGCCTTAGATATTTTATCGTCATGAGATGGAAAAAACATTGAAATAAACATATTTTTTTGAGACACGTATTTCGTCATTTCGTTCGACGTATAGCTTGGTCTCTTGTGGCCGTTCATAAGTTTTTTTTATACAACTAGATGACGGAACAAGCAGATGTCCCACCCCAGGTTAAGTGGTAACCATCACCTATAACAAAGCATTGCCTCGTAAGGACATTGGACGCAGGGCAGTTCCTATCGTGCGTGACTTATCACGCACGATAGGAACTGCCCTGCGTCCATCAACTTGAGGCATACAGATGTTAAACCTCATGTGCCTCATGTGTGTGTAAAAATTTATTCCAAGCAACCTTAATGGGGGATACGAATAAGGGTTGAAGTTTTAAAATAATATGTCCCAGTGTTCCAATTATAATCTGCGCACGTTACCCTTTACGTCAAAAGGTCTCAAGTTGCGATGGTACTCAAACTAATGGCGGTCGCACCCAACCCTGATGATAATGACGTAGTTTGGTGAACTTGATGGCTGGAGCACTGATGTAGTGGTTACACTGTTCGAGTGGCTTTGGAACTTCGGATCCAGTTCATCTATGACTTTTTTCACTAGTTCATTATTTTCATTATTAATTGCTGTGAGGAGTTTCTAACAACATTATCGTCATCAACAGCCTGTAGAAGTCCACTGCTGGACATATAATATGTTCTGAGCCTTCTCCATGGACATCCCGCGATTTTCACGACGTAGAGTCGGTTCATCGAGTAGAAAGGCGTCTCACAATATTTTTATTTTAATTACACGCGCAGGATTCCTACGCACATGATACTTTATCAGAGCGATGAACGCAGTGCAATGCCACGTAGTGCACGTTCTCGGTGACGTGCTTTGTGTAGTTTACATTTGCATGTTTGCATACCATGCATTTGCTATTGGGAGAGGTAACTGTTGACATCAGGTGGGTTTATCACTTTTTTTCATAAACATAAATTAAATATTTTATAAGTAGAATTTGGGATTTTAATTTACACAATAAAATATTTCGGAACTACCTTCAAAAAATGCTGGAGTTTTGAGGTGATTTGGGTACCCCTTGAGGTATAGAGGTATAAAACACACCAAATCGAATAGCTCCTAATATTTTGGAAATGAGTTCTCCAAAATTATAAGTATTGTCCGGTCAAGCAATCTAGATAAAAGCATCCATGCGGGCCATATACCACGCTCCGCCGTCCACAGTTTACTACCAGACTTGAGATATACTGACACAGCTTAGGAAACTCAGCTAGCTCATTCCAACGCTGCTTGGCATGGGAGATACCTACTTTGTTTAGCAGCAAAAGTTGAATCGGGGCCTATTTGTCATACCACTCTACACTGACGAGACTGGATTTAGATGTCCTGTTTTCCTTCTACTCTGAAACGGTGAAGGAAAACAAATACAAATGTGCGAGTGGGAGGTACATTAGCAATTATCTTCGCCTTAAGAAGAGAAAATTATTGATAAACTGAAAACTGAAACAGTTTCACGACTTTGATCCCCAGGCACGGTAGATATCCCCTCAGAGCTCTTAGTACCAAGTACTAACTCCAGATTATTTGTGGACATCTAAGTCTAAGTAGGTATGTGCCAAAATGTAATGTTTGTTACATTTGGAACAAACCATTGCCTCGCAAGAAACGTACGATAGGAACATACCCCACGATGCACTGCCCTGCGTCCATCAACTTGAGGCATAGGTACAGATGTTAAGCCTCTTGTGCCTGTAATTACACCGGCAACCACACTCTTCAAACCGAAACACAGCAACGCTCGAGAGGAGCCTCTTTTAGGCGCACTTTTTTTAAGAGTAGTAGAACTCTTTGTGAAGGGCTCGTCCGGAGAAGTACTACCACCACGCCTTTTTCTGCCGCCAAGCAGCGTTGCTGTGTTTCAGTTTGAAGAGTGTGGTTGCCGGTGTAATTACAGGCACATGAGGCTTAACATCTGTATGCCTCAAGTTGATGGACGCAGGGCAGTGCATCGTAGGGCACGTCCCTATCGTGCGTGACTTACGAGGCAGTGCTTTGTTATAGGTGATGGTTACCACTTAACATCAGGTGGGCCATCTGCTTGTTCCGTCAGCTAATTGTATAAAAAAAAAAAACTTAGAGCTGGTTCCATCAGCAAGAAGAATAAAATAACTGTTTTACCAAGCTGTTTGTTTATTAGCTAGTTTAATACGTGATATCATCTCACGCGTGCAGTATAGATGTCTGGATTTATACCCGCGCGGAGAAAGTGGGTAATGGGTAATACCTGGGTTATAGCGGGGAGAGTGAATGAGAACATAAATAATACGTGTTGGATTTTTATTTATTTTCAATAAGACTCGGATTTTAAAAAGGAATGGTTTATGAAAACCTGTTGTGCTTACCTCACAGTGGGTATGTAGACAAATAAATAAAAATAATATGATACTTTTAAACGTCTTGTAAACTAGGTAAATCTAACGACATTCTGTGGCGACCAAACCTAAAAGAACAACAAAATCATTTATTTCCTTAAAAAAAATTGTGTACACTATAAAATAGCAGAATCTGTCTCCTGTTTTAGTTTAAAAACTGTGGTACAGTAAACAGCGCATTTTGCCTGCGATGTTCACACATGAAATAGAGAACAAGAATTAATTAAAAGGTATGCTAAACAATATAAAGTAAAAAAAGTCAAGGCAATTAGGCTGATATTTCTGAAGGTTTGTCTTGGCCCATAACGATTAATTATCAAGTCACTGTTTACATTAATCTACATAAGCGGAAGAGAAAGTCAACAATTATGACTACCTAACTCCTTTTTCGCAGACTTTTAACATTTTACTCAAGATAACTTCCAGCAAAGAAGCTTTGCTGAATTTGGGGTATATAATATATAATGTACTATACTCCTCATATGTAATGCATTGAATAAATCCATCACCAAACTGTCGTAACTAATTTCTCAAATCATTAGATGCATTCATCAAATTCAAATGTACACAATTAATACGATGACTGAATAGTATAGGCCAATGATAGGGACGTTCGGAGTGAATTCCGAGCTGCAACTCAAACAAGTTTGATATTTAAATTACAGGTGAACTTTAGCTGAGCTGTATAGTTTGAGCTCAAACGCATTAGGCGTCCCGACTATAGCAACCAAAAGTAGCAGAGCTCTTTGTGAAGGGCCGGACAAGCCCTTAAGGAAGTACTACCACCACGCCTTTTTCTGCCACCAAGCAGCGTTGCTGTGTTTTAGTTTGAAGAGTGTGGTTGACGGTGTAATTACAGGCACATGAGGCTTAACATCTGTATGCCTCAAGTTGATGGACGCAGGGCAGTGCATCGTAGGGCACGTTCCTATCGTGCGAGACTTACGAAGCAATGTTTTGTTATAGGTGATGATTACCACTTAACATCAGGTGGGCCATCTGCTTGTTCCATCAGATAGTAGTATGCTTGGCGGCAGAAAAAGGTGGTAGTACTTTCCCGGACGAGCCCTTCTCAAAGAGCTCTACCACTCTTAAGAACTTACACTGCGCAGCATGTTTAAAAACAATAACTCAACTGCGGCAAGGTTAACTTAGCCCCGCAGTGTAACTCAAAAGGTCAATGATCCGCGAATTGTGTCAAATTCGTTTTTATCATTGATTAAAACCAAATAATTTTACGGTTCAGTTCCGATCGAGCTACCTGTCACCTCCCTACCCGTATCCCGTAAGATGGGTGGGACCAATTTATCTTCGTAACCAGCATTAGTCGCGACACATCAAGCCAGCATCAATCACTTGGCGAAAATATTCGCAGAAAACATAAGGTACGGGAATCGTAGGCTTCTATGACAGGGGTAATACCGCTGAATGTATTATGCACTGGAGGATTTGGTAACGTAGCGTATTCCTTTTGGATCGTTCTGTCGTTTCTTGTTATGAGAGATGGCTTTGCGAATGATTTTGTTTTTACCTTTGTCTTAGCATTAACGTGCTGAAAGAAAATTCTAGTTATACTTATGTCCTTTATGTTAGGCTCGCTTTTGTGTGCTACTTTTGTAATCACAATTTTTTTTAAATGTTCCTCTGTACAATGAAGAATTTGATATCATAACTTAGGAATTTAAAAGTACAAAGGTATTAATTTAATTGAATCACAAGGATCAATTTGAATCGTTTTAAAGCTCTAGGTCTAATCTAGGTGTCAGTTCCACGCGGTCAAGCCTAGAGAACAAGTGACAAACTGACGGCTTGATTTCTTTTGTATGATCCTTGTTACAATATAATATAACAGTCTCTGTATTTTGGAGATTTAAAATTACTGAAGTTATTTATGAAAAATGATAAACAACCAAGAGAATAATTTTACGATTTCGCAATAATATCATTTTGACCTAATCAATATTACAAAAATGTTGAAATGTACGAACGAGATGTTAGACTGTTGTCTTAAGTCGTTCCGGATCTCTTGATTGTTCGTGGCCGCGTATCTCCAAATTTTCGAAGGCTTCAGTTTTTGATAACAAAGACAAAACCCAGGCTTTATGTTTCTGTGTGTATTCAGCTTCACTTGAGTAATTTATATTATCCATAGCCACGTTAAAGAAACAATATTATGTCTCTCCGCGATAAAATTATGAGACGCCGCTGCCTCGTCAAATATTCCACATTTCCGGCAAACCTACACGAAAAATCCATTTAAGCTCGATAGCACCATTAAAAGCATATAGAGATCAATATTCTGAACGTACTGTTTGCTTTCATTATGTGCAGAAACGGAACGTAATTGGAACAGAAATATAATAGTAGTTTAGAGTAGATAGTAGTAGAGCTCTTTGTGTGTGGCTCGCCCGGGGAAGTACTACCACCACGCCTTTTTCTGCCGCCAAGCAGCGTTGCTGTGTTTCGGTTTGAAGAGTGTGGTTGCCGGCGTAATTACAGGCACATGACGCTTAACATCTGTATACCTGAAGTTGATGGACACATGGCAGTGCATCGTAGGGCACGTTCCTATCGTGCGTGACTTGCGAGGCAATGCTTTGTTATAGGTGATGGTTACCACTTAACATCATAACAGGAGGGCCATCTGCTTGTTCCATAAGCTAGTTGTAAAAAAATAATATTTATTTTCTATACTATACTCGATGGTGGAATGACTGCTACTTCGTTTGTATGCTAGCTTTTAATGCCTAGTTTTTAGGGTTCCGTACCCAAAGGGTAAAACGGGACCAAATTACTCAGACTCCGTTGTCCGTCCGTCTGTCTGACGTTAACAATATTAAACAATAAATAAACTATTTTTGGTGGACCTTCCATACAACACTATCTAGCCCCAATATCAGCGAAGCTTGTACCATGGGAACCAGATGATACTTATGTACTTTTCTTTGTAATACGTCCTAAGAGATAGGGTTATCTACCGTGCCTGAGGATCAGAGTCATTACGTTTTCCGTTGAACATATTTTAAAACCTAGACAACGAACAAATCTATGTTCATGTTTATTCTCGAATGGGATCAAACTTACAGCATAGAGCGCAGAAGAAAGCTACTACCAACTGAGCTGTGACAGCAGTCTAATGGTTGCTCATGGATCAAGCAAATGACCCAACTGATGTTAAGTGCTCTGCTCTGCGTCCATCAACTTGTCCATCAACATACCGACAGTTGTTAAGCCTCATGTGCATGTAGCTTCACCTGCAACCACAGTATTCAAACCGAAACATGGCAATGCTGCTTGGCGGCAGAAAAGGGCAGAGCATGGTATTACTTCTCCTTAAGAGCCATTCACAAAGAGCTTTACTACTCTAAGAAGACTTCATTTTAGCTAAAGAATCAATATCTGCTAATACTGATGATGTATATACCTACTATGTGATATTCAAAAGTACCACAAGCTTTGAATTTACATTCATCGCATATCGAATTCCTTCCTCACTATTCAAAATGCTCAGTTTCCTTAATAAACCAATTTTACTGCTACACAAATCTCCGCAAGCATCTAATCTCGGTATTTACAAGCAATAGATCGAAGGGACTCAGAATAACGACGGCACCGCAAATTGGATTCGGAAGTCATTTTGCGCTGGAGCGCTGTTACAAAGTTTCCGGGAATATGGTCGTCGCTCTTTGACAGAACGATTACAGCAGGCAAAGGCTTTAATGCGTATTATTACTATGAGCCCTCCGGGTCCCACTGCTGGGCAAAGGCCTCCCCCTCATTCCTTCCACACGTCGCGATCCTAGGCTATGTTTGCCCAGTCCGTCAGGTAAACATCCAGCTCGTCCCGCCATCTTCACTTTAGTCGGCCGCGTCGCCTTCTCGCCGGGTCAGGATTCCAATCAGTGGCTATCTTTGCCCACAGCTCACCTGGCATACGGCAGACATGACCAGCCCAATTTAATTCGTATATTAGGGAAATATTTACTTACAAAGAAAATTAAAATAAATACAAGTTTTTACAAAATAAATGTATGTGGTTGCCGGTGTAATTACAAGCACATGAGACAGCATTACATGTGTTAGACCTCAAGTTGATGGACGCAGGGCATTGCATCGTAGGGCACGTTCCTATCGTGGGTGACTTACGAGGTAATGCTTTGTTATAGGAGATTTACCACTAAACATCAGGTGGGCCATCTGCTTGTCCCGTCAGCTAGTTGTATAAAAAAATGTGCGAGCGAGAGGTACATTAGCAGCAGTCTTCGCGATAAGGCGTTTCCATTTATTGATTTCGTTAATATTTCGCATATGCTAATCCCGGTAACGAACTATAATATTTATTCTAAGTTTTATCCGGATCAGTTTAGTAGTTAAGTCTTAATTGAGCCACAAACATCCGAACATCGTAACTTTCACATCTACATATTAAGTAGGATAGGAAATATGTATTGTTTATCTGCGGGACATAATATTGTTGTTAGTTTTTACACATTACGTTCAGCATATTCCGGTCGCGTGTTTGTCGAAACTAAAGATTTAGGTAACACAGATTTGGGTGTTGTATGCGGCAAGTAACAACTCGATAGGCATAATTGATGGGGTTTTGAATACAAATTATGTACACGTGAAATTTGATTAAATGGAGACAGTGTTTGGTATTTCTAAAACGAGCGATACCGTATCATGGTTATTTAGTTTTTAACTTATTTAGTCGTTTTAAAGTATGTTTTTTTCCTTTATTTATACTATTTGATCGGACAGGCAGATTTCCCACCTGATGTTGAGTAGTAACCATTACCTACAAAATATTGCCTCGTAAGTCACGCACGATAGGAACGTGCCCTGCGATGCACTGCCTTGCGTCTATCATCTTGAGGCATACAGATGTTAAGCCTCATGTGCCTGTAATTACACCGGCAACCACCCTCTTCGGACCGAAACACAGCAACGCTGCTTAGCTGCAGAAAAAGGCATAGTGGTAGTACTTCCCCGGAGGAATCCTTCACAAAGAACTCAAGATATCAATAGTATAATTGAAATTTTGTGTGTTATGTTTTCCAATCGGTTTTACGAGCATTATGATTATTATGATTCTGCTAGCCGTCCACTGGATTGCACTGACCTTAAAATTTCTAGAAAACTTTGTATTACCTACCTATTTTATCGGCAAAATTTCCAATTATGATCATTAAGCCAAGCCCATTTCGCATTTGTAATGAGGTAATACTAAACTTAGCCTGTTAAGTTTACTGGTTTCTGTTAACTGACAATAGACTTTAGTGGATCGTACTAGAGTTTTTATTGGTAAGTTACTCCACAACCCTCGTATTCTAGAACTAGATTAGCGCCTTGACGCGTGTCTCAAATAACACTCGTATTTCGTGGAAATAAAGTTCAAAACCATATGCGTCCTGTCGTGGCGCTTAGGACCGCTGCTGCGATGACGAAAACGAAAAATTGCAGTTTTGATGATATCTTGTAAACTGTGCTTTGGATAGTAAAACTGGTTTCAGAAACCTAATATTCTTGATATACCTCAGTGATCCTAAGATCTAAATCATTGTGTAATCAGCTCAGTAGTAGCTCTGCCATCTGCGCCGTAGACCGTGGGTTCGATTCGCACCGAGAACAAACATTTGAGTCGTCTAGTTTCAAATCTGTGCTTTTTGTCCAAAATGAGTTCTTGATATAGCAGCACAGATGATTCAACAGACTATCGAATCCGGCAATTTGTCATTGAAAATGCTGATTTGTGTGATGAACAGAGGTGTTTGTTCTCTGTCTGGGTGTTATATAGAATTATATGTATGTATTTATATAAAAAAAAGCATTTATGTATTTTATTAGCTATCTGGTTCCCATATTACAAGCTTTGTCTTAGTTTTGGGGCGAGATAGCGCTGTGTGGAATATCCACCAATATTTATTATTTATTTATATTTATCGAAGTTTTTTTATAAAACACTCAAAAAACACATTTATCCGGACGCCCTTTTTTACCACTAGCTGATGGAACAAGCAGATGGCCCACCTGATGTTAAGTGGTAACCATCACCTACTTTAACAAAGCATTGCCTCGTAAGTCACGTACGATAGGAACGTGTCCTACGATGCACTGCCCTGCGTCCATCAACTTGAGGCATACAGATGTTAAGCCTCATGTGCCTGTAATTACACCGGCAACCACACTCTTTAAACCGAAACACAGCGTTGCTGCTTGGCGGCAGAAAAAGACGTGGTGGTAGTACTTCCCCGGACGAGCCCTCCCACCCGATGGGCTGATGTAAGGATTGTGAGGATCGCAGGAAGTCGACGAAGAGGACTTTTTGCGAATCGTTCTTCCTGGAACGGTGGATGATGACTACTTAGAATCGTTCTTCCTGGAAATGTCATGGGGAGGCCTATGACCTGCAGTGGACTTCTTCAGGCCGATGATGATGAAATGTGGTTGTTAAAACGTTCCACATTAATTAAACAAATGCACTAAATTGCGTGACCAATTTGTGTAATTTTTGTGATGATTTATTTAGACAGTCCAATTTGTCCACAACAGAACCATAACAGTCTATTAGAAACAGCAGGTACAGTATATATATATGAAAAAGGGCGTATAAAATATGTAAAGGGTCAACGCGCGTGCGACACCTCTGGTGTTGCATGCATTGCATGTTGCGTTTATAGGTTACGGTAACCGCTTCCCATCAGGTTCGTACCTTTCGTTCATCAGGGCCGTACGCTTGTTTGCTTATTTGGCAGTATACAAAAATTAAAACCACTGGTGGAATATCAGAGGTAAAATAACTTACTTGGTCTTTACAATTTCATGAATCATGATACTTTTGCCTCGAGTCCGTTTTTTAGTTTTTTAATAAATTAAAAACAAAACTCAGTCTTCGGATACAGCAAGCAGTTTTGAACAAGCCTAGCGGTTTCCACAATGAGCTACGAGTATGCTATACATCCGGTATGGGTAAGTAGATATCCACTGGACAAGTGTCAGAGGCTACAGATAGCGAGGAATTAATTATATTTGCTTTATTTTACTTACGCTTGTTAGTTTAATTTAGATTTTAGTGTTTTAGTTTAGATTTAAGCGTTATTTTCATTTATATTTTAGTTCGTGATAATCGGGTTAATTTTTCCGCAAAACTGACAAACGCTCCACGAATTCGGTCCCTACGCACGGTAGACATAATCAGATCTCATAATTAAGGCGTAGACAAGAGCTAATGTGACTCTCGCTCGCACGTTTCGACATGTTGAAAGATATAAAATCACTAAACTCATTTTCGAAAAATCGCAATCAACCATTTTCGTTTTGATCGATACATGTTTTCCTATTTAAAAGTTTGATTTTGTACGAAAACTAATAAAGCAAACTTTTGAGTACGAAAACATGTATCAAAATGATTTTTTTACTAAACTGTGTGCAATGTGATTGCACACAATATGGTTGATTGCGATTTTTCGAAAATGAGTTTAGTGATTTTATATCTTTCAACATGTCGAAACGTGCGAGCGAGAAGTTGTTTGATAGTTGTCAGCCCCTTAAAAAAATAAATATTGGTGGACATTCCACACAGCACTTTTTAGCCCCAAACTGAGCCAAAGCTTGTGATATGGGAACCAGATAGCTGATATACTACTTAAATACTTTTTTTAAATACATACTTATAATATTATATAACACCCAGACAGTAAAACATATAATGTTCATCACACAAATGTTTGTTCTTGGTGTGGATCGAACCCACGGCCTACGGCACAGAAGGCTACTACCAACTGAGCTGTGAAGGCTGTCAATAATAACGTCAATAATGAATACCAAGTACCTAGTTAAGATTATTTGAGAATGTCTGAGGGGGGCAGTGAAAGACAACCAAATCATTTAGCTAAGTTGCACGTCATGGGAAGGAACAGAAAACATTTGAAGGGTAAAAGAGTAGCAGAGCTCTTTGTGAAGGGCTCCTCCGGGGAAGAACTACCACCATGCCTAATTCTGCCGCCAAGCAGCGTTGCTGTGATTCGGTTTGAACGGTGTGGTTGCCGGTGAAATTACAGGCACATGAGGCATATCTGTATGCTTCAAGTTGGTGGACGCAGGGCAGTGCATCATAGAGCACGTTGCTATCGTGCGTGACTTGCGAGGCAATGCTTTATTACAGGTCATGGTTACCACTTAACATCAGATTGGCCATCTGCTGTATCATAATTCAGCAGTCAAATGGATGTTACTAGGTTGATGATAATAGTTGTAATTTATAGAAAGAATGAATGAAAAAACATTAATTTTTGACACAACACATAATACACATTTATAGCACGAACAGATAAACTAAATGGAAGTAGTAAGCAAACAAGAACAAAATAAGAAACAGTAGATAGGTACAGTAGTTATACAACAAATGTTATGTACAAGCAATAAATAAAAGTAAAAATTATTGTAGGTACCTTCTAGTCTATATACCCTCCGTCTACAAGAGTACAGTACTTAATTTATCTTCTAGAAGAATCGACTTTCGTCCTTTACAAGGTCGTTTTCAACGCAAATGATTTACATTCTCTTGATCAAGTGGTTGAAGCTAAATTGCTACACTAATTGAATTCTACAGTGAGATTGAGTCTGGTTGTCAGCCTTTGAGAGAAGTGCAAAAAAGTAAAGAGCTTAAGGTCGTTATGTTTTTTTAACAGCCTTCACAGATCAGTTGTTAGTAGCTCTGCCTTCTGCGCCGTAGGCCGTGGCGTGGGTTCGATTCCCACCGAGATCAAACATTAGTGTGGTGAATGTAGGTGTTTGTTCTCTATCTAGGTGTTCTTATAAGTATGTATTTACAAAAAAAAAGTATTTAAGTATTATATCAACTATCTGGTTCCCATATTATAAGCTTTGCTTAGTTTGGGGCAAGATAGTGCTGTGTGGAAAGTCCACCAATTTTTTTTTATACAACTAGGTGATGGAACAAGCAGATAAGCAGATAGCTCACCTGATGATAAGTGGTAACCATCACCTATAACTAAGCATTGCCTCGTAAGTCACGCACGATAGGAACGTGTCCTATGTTACACTACCCTGCGTCCATCAACTTGAGGAATACGGATGTTAAGCTCTACTACTCTTAATTTCAAGTTTTATTGAAACTTACTGAAAAATTTAATACAAAATAATAGCCAAATCGGATGTATGATGTTTACCGTATGAAAACACGACGTCCACGGCCGTAGTGTACGTGCGGAGGGGGAGCGAAAAAATGTCGACGTGTGTGTGAACGTGGGTGTTTGAAGTTTTATAATTCATTTCATGGTGACAGTATAAAAGTCTAAGTTACCTCTACGGTGACACTACAGCATGCCGTTCCGTATATTCCGTGCCGTATTTGTATGGAAAATCGATCGTCTTAAGGCGTACTGACTTTGGCTTAACCTAAACCCTTACGTCGAGAGACGTACTGTCGTATCGCTTTTTAACTCTTTACGTCTTTGGGCGGTAGTGTCCAGCAATGTGTTAACAGTTTTGAAATAGAAATAATATTCTTTTAATAAGACTTAATGAAATTAATTATTCAAAGCTTACACTTAGAAGTAATTCTTCCTTAGCGCGAATACTTGGAAATAATAATAAATATATAATGTGAAATGTTTTTGCAATAATATCTTATTTTCGATAGCGTGAAAACAATGTAATTCCTTCTCGTTCATACCGTATAAATCTTTAGGTGATTAGTTATTCACTTAGATCACTGTGCAGTCTTGAAGCTAATAGGTATATGCGTCTCAAAGTATCGTAAGATCAAATAAAGTAGTGACAGTTTTTGATATTATAATGTATATCGTAAACATGTAACATATTACCCCTTTAAGGCCAAAGACTATGAGATAAGACCAAGCTTTGGAACACTTTGACGTGTGCGAAATTTGAATACTTCGCTTTCGAAATTCCCATACAAAAGTAAAATTAATATTGTCTCAGAAACTTGCAACAACCCTGATAGTGTGTACGTGACCTTGGTACATACGGTATTTGCGTTTACTAAAACTTTAACTTACAACTCACAATTAAAGGTCAAAAAACAGCTGTAAATAGGGCTGCGTCATGTTGTGTTAGTTTCATTTTGGAGGAAAGTTTAAGAGGCATTTCATGAATGAAAAACATTGTCATTTTAAAAATCTTAGATCATAAGTTCTTCGCCATGACCTGTAGAATACCCTCCTTCCGGGATTATTATGTTACACGTTGTATAACTATTTATCACTTTTTATTACAGAACCACGCGGCGGCGGACGTTTTATTTTGAACTTTAAATACTATGAATTACGTGTGTAATTTGAAACCTGTTGGATTCTAATCTAGATGCTCCTATCGCTATTATATAATGACCTCTATAGCAGTATTTTTCAGCAGCTATTTTACGCAAGAATTATTTTAATGACCTCTATAGCAGTATTTTTCAATACAAAAGAATTACTTTAAAATGGTCAAGATTTAACCGAAAATCGGCGTAAAATAGCGTATAAATTCAGCATGAAAGTTTTTGAATATTTTACGAGTATCGTAAATCTATAGCAATATTGACTGCTCAAACGTGATGTAGCTATAAAAGGTGTTACAAAAATACTAGATAATTTAAAAACAAAAATCGAGAATATACGATATCCCTCACAACTCAGTTGGTAGTAACTCTGTCTTCTGCGCTGAAGGTCGTGGCTTCGAATCGCACCCAGATTAAACATTTGTGTAATTAATATAGATGTTTGTACTCTGACAGAGTGCTATGTATTATAAGTATGTATTTACGAAAAAAGTATATAATAATTATAATCAGCTATCTATTTTTCAGTTTATCTGGATCCCATAGCTTTGCTGAGTTTGATCCTGGATAGTGCTATGATGTCCACCAGCATATCTGATCTGAACCAATGGGAAAATAAAAAAAAAGATTGATGATATTATATTATATATTGATAATAAGGTAGCTAAGTGTGCACCTTGCATCTTCAGCTTTTGAGAGCTTTCTTTTTACAACCTGTATTTCCATCAGATTGAACATGAAAATCTTAGAGAAACGATTTATTGTGCAGTTTTCAAACTTATTTTGGAGCTGTGAAAATTTATGGGATGAATGCAGATACAGAAAACGCAGACATGTCATGTATAAGAGAAAAATGGAGCGAAAGAAAATTGGTTGCGAGTACAAATACCAAAACCGAACCATATATTTCCATTTCAAATATAAAATTTTACTAACCAATATAAATTTGACATTTGATAACAATCTAAAAAAAATCATGTTCTCAATTTATCCCTTCGTTATTACATTTTGGCTACTTCAAAGCCCTTAAGATAAACAAAAAAATGCAAAAGCATTTTATTGTCATAATACATGCAATAATACTAAACTAGTTATGTGTAGAGCTCTTTGCGAAGGGCTCGTCCGGGGAAGAACTACCACCACGCCTTTTTCTGCCGCCAAGCAGCGTTGCTGTGTTTCGGTTTGAAGAGTGTGGTTGCCGGTGTAATTACAGACACATGAGGCTTAACATCTGTATGCCTCAAGTTGATGGACGCAGGGCAGTGCATCGTAGGGCAGGTTCCTATCGTGCGTGACTTACGAGGTAAGGCTTTGTTACAGATGATGGTTACTACTTAACATCAGGTGGGCCATCTGCTTGTTCCATCAGGTATTGTATAATAAAAAACAAGCTCCACCCGCAGCTTTGCAACTCAATTAAAAAGTATCAGATAAACTCCTTTCATGTCTACACAAAAGAGCTTTGAGATTTTATTTACATTATTCAAAATTTCATAAAATTCCAGCCGTTAAAGAAGACTACCGCTAAAATGTACTTCTCACTCGCACATTTAAATAGTTTGGAAGATATAAAATCAATTTACTTCTTTTTCATCGCAATCAAGCAAGTTGTTTGCAATAAAATTGTACACAGTTTTGTAAAAATATAATTTTGATTCAAGTAAGTTTTCCTTCCAAAAAGTTTGCTTCTCGATATTTCGTACATAGGCATTCAATACTCAGTCGTAAAGATCCAAAAACGCGTTTATAATATTCGTCTATAAGCGTTTGCTTATATATTCGTATGATAAAAAACAGTTTGCACTTGAAAGCTGAATCTAAAACTTAATTCTAATAATGTTTTATCCATTCAATTTATTTAAACAAATTATAGTGATGTTTATCTTGAATTGAATTGCATGACTCTGAAGAACGACTTATTTATAAAATAAAAACGTCTCATAAAAAGGTAGCACAGACTTTCATAAAAACTGAAAAATCCCATAAGCCAACGGAGGACTGATCTTTAAAAAGTTGATAGAATCGAAACTCCAGCTAAAGTATGCTCCTAAACTTTTGATTTCATTACTTTTTTTAGCTAAATAGAAAGAAAGAAAATACATTTATTTGACATACCTAGGTACACACAAAAAAAAACAGAATGGACAGGTACAGACAAACAAAAAAACACATAACAATAAAAAAGAAAAAAAAACATTAATAATATAAAGTTGGTAAATAGTTACTACAACAAACATCAGTTTTATTGCAAAGATTTTATTAACTTTTATTATGTACCGAATTTGACAATAGGAGCAAATGGGAGTTCAAAGATCCCACGCTAACAGAATGTGAATGTGGTGCTCCAACACAATCTATGCAGCACTAGCTAGTGCCCCTCGTACCCAAATACTTGCACGAGGTAGCGCTATCGAGGTGGCCACTTATTTAGCTAGGACAATTTGAACATCGACTCTGTAAGAAGAAAAAGAAGGTGCTTAAGATTGTAAATTGGACCTTAAAGTAGGCTCGAGTTATTTTAAGTAAAATTTTGTACCTATAATGAGAGTTTCACTTCGATATGCCTGTATTATTACCTTTTTAAGAACATGGATAATACCCCAAGACAAATCGTCGAACAGAAACCGCTTGTTAAGGGTCAGGGTCCTTCAAAGGTTGTCTTAAGATATAAATTAAGTGGAGCTTACAATCCGTTGAAAAATTGCCAGACGGGTTTCGGGCGAGCGATGAGAGGGATATATAATATTTATTTCGGCATGAAGTAGTTTGGTAGGTTCATGTTGATCCTAGTAAATTATTTAGATATTCATAGCAGTCTAACCCACCTGGTCCGTTGAATGCCTGTATTTATTCAGAAACTTATAAAGTACGCACACAATACAATACATAGGCGTAAGATGTAATAGGTACAATTAGCTTTAACTTTCGTGTCACATGTGGACCGATTTGGTAGCGCACTAACCTTCACCCTAGGGTGATTCCTAGGAATTAACTGTGTTGTGGGGGTTAGTTCTGTCCTGTAGGTAGGTACATGTTTTTTTTATATTAGTTTAAAATATTTACTATGTACTAAGTAAGGTAGTGCTAAGTAAGTTTTAGTATTTGCATTTAGTTGTAGTCTGTGGTATAGTTCTTAGTCTGCAGCAATTTGGTCCTTCCATGCAAGATGATTGTCAATTTGGACACCTATATCATCGGGGGATTTTCATTTTCAACATGTATGAGGTATTTTCGGATACCCTGATGTGACTATGTTTTTTTTTTTGCATGTCACTGTTTGGACCTGTGAACTTTGAACTCTGTATACCTATACAATTTTCGATACGGCTTGCCGATTGCCACTACAACGCGCTAGTTCTACGAGCTATGTACCATCGGTAACAAAACTGAACGTTGAACTCTCTCTATACCAATTGTCGACATGGCTTGGCGATTGCCACTACAACGCGCTAGTTCTACGAGCTATGTGCAATCGGTAACAAAACTGAACTTTGAACTCTGCATATACAATTGTCGATATGGCTTACCGATTGCCACTTCAACGCGCTAGTTCTACGAGCTATGTACACTCGCCAACAAAACTGAACTTTGAACTCTCTTTAGCAATTGTCGACACGGCTTGCCGATTGCCACTACAACGCGCTAGTTCTACGAGCTATGGCGGCCGGTACACTCGGCAACAAAACTTACGATATCCTGCTCGGTCCAGAATCCAGTCCGGAACTTACACGATCACGTTCGCGGGAAAATGGAATTTTAAATCCGCGCGTACTTAACGCGGTCCGCGGCCTATGCTCGTGGAGTTCAGTTGCTGCCACAGTGGGAGCAACTTTAACATTTTATTTTCACTATATTTATTACTTTTATCGCTATTGTAGAGGTACATCACACTCGCACATTTCAACATATTAAAAGATATAACTTTGAAACTATCATGGTTATGAACATAATTTTCTTACAAATCATGGTTAATATTCCGTTTTAAATGAAAATTATTTTAAAACTAATTAAATTACAAAACGTATTTAAGAAAAATCAACCAAGTTGGTTTGGTGCACACACAACACACACCCTCACACATAATGTTTTTCTGTGCAAATATCAGACACGGTAGCAGGAGAAATCACACACAATACTAATAATTTGCGATTACTCAGTTTGGTTTTCTTAAAAGTATCTACCTACCAATTTCTTTTTTGTTAAGTATTACGTTTTTAGTTCTTTTTTTACATACATAATTAAGTCGTGAACGCCTGTCTCCTGTTTGCCAAAGGTTGGGTGTTGGAAGCTGCATCAATTCTTACTGCGGCAGTTTTAATTGTTCACTTATAATTTTGTTACTTGATTTGTGTTCGCAAAATAAAAAAAAAAGAATTTAATTCAACTCAAACAACTTTGGCGAGTTCTTTTAGCTAAAGTACTGGTATTCTCTTATGTGGCTGAAGTAAATTCTCCTAGTGTGATGTCAACCTAACCACCTTGGTGGCTTACGTGCACTCGCGACAGTGGAAACACTCGCTCGCATTCGCACTAACGCTCTATTATTTATTATCTTTTGCGACAGGTAGCTAAGCTATGTCCTATTATATACAGGGTATGGATCAAAATAGTGCAGCATATTTCATGGTTCACGTGTTTAGCTTCACCGATTAAAATGATAATGCGATAAACCAAGTATCCATCTAAAACCGTGCCTACAATTTTATTATTGAAACTCTTAATGCATTGAACCATCTTAAGATTTATGTTCTGGTCAAATAACTACATAGATAGATAGATAGATAGATAACTCTTTATTGATTACCACAACAAATTAATATACACATTTTTACTTAAAAGCTAACAATTGTAGTAATACAATGGGCGGCCTTATCGCTAACAGCGATCTCTTCCAGGCAACCTTGGGATGGACAGGACTGAACATAAAAAAGAGAGTCTTGTGTGGGCTTAATTAATATAGATACCTATTCTAATTTTAAAGTAGGTAGGTATAACCTACATAAACTTACTTAAAATAAATACATAAACATTACACAAATAATACACAGATAATACCATATTAATATATAAATATACAGCAATAGGTAAATAAAAAATAGAATAAAAATATTGCTGGTCATTCCACACAGCGCTATCTCGCGCCAAACTAAGCCAAAGCTTGCAATATGGGAACCAGATAGCTGATATAATACATAAATACTTTTTTTGTAAATACATATTATTGTGCGTGACTTACGAGGCAATGCTTTGTTATAGGTGATGGTTACCACTTAACATCAGGTGGGCCATCTGTTTGTTCCATTAGCTAATTGTATATATATATATATATATATATATATAACACACCATATATAACACCCAGACAGAGAACAAACACCTATGTTCATCACACAAATCTTTGTTCTCGTTGGAATTGAACCCACGGCCTACGGTGCTACGGTATACCTACTACTAACAACTGAGCTGTGAAGGCTGTCATAAAGCTTAGCTTGTCACGAATTTAGGTCTTATTTTAGATGGTTTTATGCAATAACTTTATTATTCTCACATTTAAAAACATCGTGGTGGTATTCATTGCTAGGGCGGTAACAGTAATAGAACACACATTGTATGGAATATTGGAATATTCCATGAAAGGATTCATACGCTAAACAATGTACCTATTGAACGCCGATTCAGCCAACACTGCACATAGGTATTTGTATTTCAAGGTACCCTAGCTATAGTCACAGAGTTATGGTAAAATAAGTTGTAGAACTGAAACTGAAGTAAGCTACTGAAAGCCCCCAGTAGGACCAACGGTATGCACACCGTTTTTTGTATTGTTTAGCGTGGACTTACGGTACTGGACTTATGCGTGTTCAAGAAATATATTTATATGATGATAAGTGGTACCCACCTGACCCACCTGATGATAAGTGGTAACCATCACCTATAATAAAGCATTACCTCTTAAGTCACGCACGATAGGAACTTTCCCTATGATGCACTGCCCTGCGTCCATCAACTTCAGGCATACAGATGTTAAATCTTATGTGCCTGTAATTACACTGGCAACCACACTCTTCAAACCAAACACAGCAACGCTGTTTGGCAGCAAAAAAAGGCGTGGTGGTAGTACTTCCCCGGACGAGCCCTTCACTAGCTCTACTACTCTTAAAATTATTACATTATCTTTTATTACATTAAGCACTTTTGAATAGTAAGAAGTTGAAAGTGGCAGAAAATCATTTGGCCTTACCGATGCCTACGCTTCTCTCAATTCGATTGGCACCATACTGGAACTTAAATATTGTATTAAAATACATTGTAACAAAAATCATACAAAAGAACAGTAGGAGCCAAGCCGTAACTTTGTTGCCTGTTCTTCTAGACTTTGGTCGCGTGGAACTGGCACCTAGAGTCACCTAGTTAAAGACGTTTCAAAGTGATCCTAGTGATTTTACTGAAATACCTTTTGACTTTGATGATTCCGTGACCTGTGCATGGGGACCGTAAACGTGTTAATCAAACTTTTAAAGTTTCGCTTCTACACACGTATTAATATTATCTGTATGGTGCAGGCTTATGCAATGGTAGTTATTCATGCACACGCACCAATTTGCACAGTGTGACGTGGCGGACGGCGATATCGTTCGAACCATTAGGTGCAATATAAAACCTCTATAGAACCAATGGGAGAATGTTCCAAAACTGTGCCATAGACTTATTAGGTTTTTTTACTTGCTGATAGAACAAGCAGATGGCCCAGAAGATGAACTGAGTCCATCCACTTGAGGCGCAGTCTCATGTTCACTACTTCCTGTAACACAGCGAAAGCTAAAACAGAAAGGTGCGTTGGACTTAGTCTTGTCTTGTAACTTTTTTGGAAATAAATATTATTATTATTATGTGCCTGTAATTTCACCGGCACCCACACCCTTCGACGCGAAACACAGCAGCGCTTTCGGTTCGAAGAGCGTGGTTGTCTGTAAAACTACAGGCACATGAGGCCTAACATTTTTATGTGTCAAGTTAATGGACGCAGCGCATAGCACAAGTTCATATTGTGCGTGACTTACGAGACAGGGCTTTTTACCGTCAGGTGGGCCATCTGGCTGTTGCATTAGCAAGTAATATGACAAAAGCTTTCTTGTCACTGTCATTCATAACAACGAAAAGAGATGGCTACAGGCGATAGTGGATCCTACTGCGATCTATACCAATATTAATAAAACTCTTGCACTATATGAGTAGTAGAGCTCTTTGTGAAGGGCTCGTCCGGGGAAGTACTACCACCACGCCTTTTTCTGCCGCCAAGCAGCGTTGCTGTGTTTCGGTTTGAAGAGTGTGGTTGCCGATGTAATTACAGGCACATGAGGCTTAACATCTGTATGCCTCAAGTTGATGGACGCAGGGCAGTGCATCGTAGGGCACGTCGCTATCGTGTGTGACTTACGAGGCAGTGCTTTGTTATAGGTGATGGTTACCACTTAACATCAGGTGGGGCATCTGCTTGTTCCGTCAGCTAATTGTATAAAAAAAAAAAAAATATGAAGCAGTCGGTTGAACTAGGCGGTTCTTTCCGGCGTTACGGCGCAATTTGGTTGTTTAAATGATTGATTTTGTTGAAATGACATCGTTTGAAAGACAAAGAAACAATATGAATGAAATAAAAGTAATTTCATCATTTAAACAACCAAATTGCACCGTATCTCATACAACACATTCTTTCCGACGCCGTAAAATCCTTATTACTGATTCATGTAAGGACATAAAACTCAAAAATTCACCTTCTTTTGAGACTCCTCACACACATAAAGCTATAAAATGTTTTGTTAAAGGAAAGATTTACTTTAAGACGCTGACAACCGCCAGACCATTTTTATTTCCACATTTTAAAGATAAAAATTAACAACATCGTAAACATCTTTTTTTTAATCCAACTATCTGATGGAACAAGCAGATGGCCCACCTGATGTTAAGTGGTAACCATCACCTATAACAAAGCATTGCCTTCTAAGTCACGCACGATAGGAACGTGCCCTACGATGCACTGCCCTGCGTCCATCAACTTGAGGCATACAGATGTTAAGCCTCATTTGCCTGTAATTACACCGGCAACCACACTCTTCAAACCGTAACACAGCGTTGCTGCTTGGCGGCAGAAAAAGGCGTGGTGGTAGTACTTTCCCGGCCGAGCCCTTCACAAAGAGTCTCCTCTTAAAAATTACTAACTTACTAATTTTGTGGGTTCAACAAAAACATATCCTACAAAATAATGTTTAAAATATGAAACGTATTTTTTTTTATCCGACGTATTTATATAGTTTTATTCTAAGATTGTCAGACCTATGAAACAGAGTTAATCAACATCATCAGACTGTAGAAGTCCACTGTTGGACGTTGGCCTCCCCTATACATTTCCAGGAAAAACGATTCTGACCCTCCATCCACCGACTTCACGCCATCCTCACAATGTTGTCGGTCCATCGGGTAGGATATCCCACGCTTTATCTCCCAGTTCGCGGTTGCCATTCGAGAACCTTTATTCCCCAGCGGTTGTTCTTCGAACTATACAACGTGTTTATTAAGAATTGTAGGGATCCGAAAGCAGGATATTCTACCGGTCATAACGAACAACTTTTGTTCTACGACTTTTAAAATTTCAAAGTTTTTCATTCATGAAATGCCTCATAAACTTTTATCTAAAATGAATCTAAACGCATCATGAGGCAGCCCTATTTACAGCTGTTCTTTGACCTCTAGTTGTTAACCTTAGATAAAATAGGTAACAGAACTGCCACCAATTACCTAATAATGTGCCTACCTAATAATGATGTTGCTGTTTTTAAAGATCTTGGTATGTAAAAGAAATATTTGCGCGACTGTAATCCCTAGTCACGGTAAACATTCTCTGAGATCTTTGGTACTAATACCTATTCAGTAACTAGGTACCTACGTGGCTACGTACTCAATATTTAATAGAATATTTATTTTTGTTTGATTACTAGATTTCGTAAAGCAATATTTATGATATTCATAGTTCTTTAAATTGTAACATGTTACTTTACCACCATGGTTCATTGACACGACAAAATTATTCAACTTCAATTTTGGGAAGTGTCTAGTCTGTCCTATTTAATCTTTGATTTACCTGTCTGTCATTGGTTGCATTTAAAAACGCATATCCAATCAGGACGGCCGACGGCCGCCGATCAGTGTTACCATTTGTGGCAGATTTCTGCCATTTTGGCATATTTGGCTCCTAAATTTTAGCTGTTGGTGACGATTTACAAAAGTGGCAGATTTTAAATATTTCAAGAAAAATCTTAGTAGTTTGAATTTTTAATGAAATAATATTTATAATTTATTTATTTTTTACCGAACTGGAAACTTCTTATTCTTTTTTACCTTTATTGATTTGGTTTCTAAACAACTTCTATCTCGTTTTAGATAACTGCAAACCGTTACAAACGATCAAAAGATAGTAACTGAATGTAATGTAGGTATTTAATTTATTCCGTAGCCACGAAGAAGATGGTATGAAGTCATATTTTTGGTATTTTTATCGTCAAGCTTGGTAGATTTTGACAGATTTTTTGGCAGGTGTGGCAGAACCGCCACTTTTGAGATGGTCACCCTGTTTGTGTTTACATGCGTTGTTGTACATTGTTTTGTTGAGAAAATGTCGTCAAACGTGATAAAATGGTGATTGTTATGTAAAAAGCCGTCGTCAGTCAGTGTGTGTATGAGCAGTGCCTACGAGGTAATGGTTTAGTGTGAAGTTTGAAGCCTGTGTCGTGCGAAATCTCGCAAACTTACCAAAATCCAGTTTTATCCAATGTTATTATAGCCAATAAATAATGACAAAATCCATAGGAACCAGTAAAAATATCGTGTCAGAGGATTGGCGGCGTACCTACGTACCTACCGAAAGGTAAGTATTTCAAATTATCTCGTAGGTTATCGTTGTTTTTCTCTTTCCTAGATAGAAGAATGAGTGCGTGTGACCTTGACACGTACACAGACAGGGCTGTTGCAAATTTCTGAGAAAATATTGATTTTACTTTTCTATGGGAATTTCGAAAACGATGTATTCAACCGTTGCACACGTCAAAGTATTCCAGTGCTTGGTCTAAATACACGCTCTTTGTTTGCCTACATAACTTCATCAACACGTTGTATACCACGCCTTTCTGCCGCCAAGCAGCAACGCTGTGTTACGTTTTGAAGAGTGTGGTTGCCGGTGTAATTACAGGCAAATGAGGCTTAATGGTTACCACTTAACATCAGGTGGGCCATCTGCTTGTTCCATCAGCTAGTTGTATAAAAAATAATAATAATAATATGACCTATATGACATATATATGAACTATATGACCTATTATTAACACCTATGATTGCGACTTTAACTTACGAAATATAGTTAAAAGCTGAGAATACGATAGAATAAATCGATATCATGCTTTTATTTGCTTTAACTATGAATTAAAAAAAATAAGCAGCCACAAAATTGTAAGAAAAAAATGTGACTAATTAAGCCTTGAGTATAGCGTGACTTACTATAACACGTTTAACTAACGCCTTGACTCCACATGCAAGCATGCTCTTTCTTTTTCAAAATATGACTAAAAAACAGCATAGCTTGTGAAAACACAGACGTAATCACACAACAGACGTAATCATGGCCACAATTCCAAAAAAAGTTCTAAAAGTAAAAAAAAAACTAAAAGTATATATAGAAAACGTGTTTTTATGTAAAGAAAGAAAAAAAAAGCTATTATTTATACAAATCGGACACGACAAGAAGTAATAATGAAGCTATCCTATTTAATGTGTCATCATCATCATCATCAGCCCAAAGAAGTCCACTGCTGGACATAGGCCTCCCCTATACATTTCCAGGAAGAACGATTCCGAGCCCTCTCCATCCACCGACTACCCGCGATCCTAACAATGTCGTCAGTCCATCGGGTGGGAGGGCGTCCCACGCTTCGTTTTCCTGTTCGTGGTCGCCATTCGAGAACCTTTATTCCCCATCGGTTATCAGTCCTTCGAGCTATATGACCTGCCCATTGCCACTTCAACCTGCTGATTCTGCGAGCTATGTCGGCTACCTTGGTTCTCCTACGGATTTCCTCATTTCTGATTCTATCTCGTAGTGAAACTCCCAGCATAGCTCTCTCCATAGCCCGTTGAGCGACTTTGAGCTTATTGATGAGGCCAATAGTGAGCGACCACGTCTCAGTTCCATACGTCATCACTGGCAACACACACTGGTTGAAGACTTTCATCTTGAGGCTCTGCGGTATCTGTGACGAGAAGATGCGGCGTAACTTCCCGAACGCTGCCCATCCGAGTTGGATTCGTCGGCTGACCTCTTTATCGAAGTTGGACCTACCTAGTTGGATCGTCTGACCCAGATACACATAGTGGTCTACAACTTCGATGATATCGCTCCCAACATATACCGGCACGGGTGCTAAATGAGCGTTAGACATGATTTTCGTCTTGCTCATGTTCATCTTAAGACCCACCTGTTGGGAGACAATATCGAGGTCTCTGAGCATCGTGCCTAGATCTTCCAGCGATTCCGCCATTATGACTATGTCGTCGGCAAATCGAAGGTGAGTGATGTATTCGCCATTGACGTTGATGCCATACCTTTTCCAGGACAGCAGCTTGAAAACATCCTCTAGTGCCGAGGTGAACAGTTTCGGAGAAATTACATCTCCCTGTCTCACCCCTTTTTGCAGTTGGATAGGATCCGTGCTTTGGTCCTGGAGTCGGATAGACATTGTGGCTTTACTGTATAGACATTTCAACACTTCGATATACCGATAGTCAATTTGACATCGCTGGAGTGACCTTAGGACTGCCCAGGTTTCGACTGAATCAAAGGCTTTCTCATAGTCCACAAACGCTAAACAAAGTGGCTGGTTATACTCTTCGGTTTTCTGTATAACCTGCCGGAGCGTGTGGATGTGGTCTATGGTGCTAAAGCCTTTTCGGAACCCGGCTTGTTCGGGAGGCTGGAAGTCGTCAAACCTACGAGCGAGACGATTGGTAACTACTCTCGAAAACAGCTTATAGACATGGCTTAGCAGCGAGATGGGCCTATAATTCTTTAAGAGGGTGTTATCACCTTTCTTAAAGAAAAGTATCACCACGCTCCTGCCCCATGCCTCTGGCGTCGTACCCTCGGAGATAACAGAATTGAATAACTTCTGAAGGACTTTAAGTAACGGCGTTCCGCCCGCTTTCAGAAGCTCTGTCGTTATTCCGTCTTCTCCCGGTGCCTTGTTGTTCTTAAGCTGCTTGAGAGCCGTTCGGATCTCGTATAGGCTGACGTCCGGGATGTCTTCCGTGTAGTGTCGAGTTAAACGGGCTCTTGTATCGCTAGTCGTGCTTGCAGCAGGACTTTGCGATGAGGTGTATAATTGTCCATAGAACTTCTCGAGCTCTCTTAAAACTTCCGGCTTCGAGGAAACGATACTGCCACTATCAGTCTTCAGTTTTGTCAACTGACTTTGCCCAATAGACAGATCTCTTGCGAACACTTTCGAGCCTTTGTTGCGCTCTATCGCGTTTTTAATACAATTTGTATTAAAAAGCCGCAAGTCGTGTCGCATGGACTTGGAGATCTGTTTATTGAGCACGCCGTATATCGACATGTCCACTGAAGACTGCAGTCTCATTTCACTGCGATCTGCTAGGAGTTTCAGAGTGTGCTCAGAAAGTTTTTGGGGTCTATTTTTGCGTTGAGTCTTATAGTACTCAGACCCAACATCTTGGACAATTTCCACCAGCCCGTTGTTTAAATCGTCCACAGTTTCGCATTCGGTGAGGCATTGGAAGCGATTTTCGAGTTCCAACTGAAAGCTCTCGGGGTTTTGGATTTGAACAGGACTTGGGCGAAGAGTAGACTTCATCAGACGGGACCGTTCAAGCTTAACATTGATATTCAATGAGCCTCTTACCATGCGGTGATCACTTCCGGTTTTTACCCTGTTGATCACAGAGACATCATTGAATATATGCTTCTTGGTCGTCAAAATGAAGTCTATCTCGCGTTTGTGTCCACCGGGGTGAAGCCACGTCCATTTCCTGGACGACCGCTTTTTGAAAAAAGAGTTCATCATGAAGAGTCCCTCTTTCTCCATAAAGTCAGCCAATCGCTGACCCCGTTGGTTCCGCTGTCCAAATCCAAATTGCCCCACTCTCAGTTCATCGCCGTTCCTCATGCCTAGCCGCGCGTTGAAGTCCCCCATCACAACCGTAAAGTGTGTTTTCGAGGCTTGTATGGCATTTGAAATGTCATCATACATAGCCTCCACTTCCTCGTCCGGGCGTTTTGAGTGAGGGGCGTATACCTGTATGACCTTAAGCGAATACCGTTTGGTGATTCTGAGTATAAGGTATATCACCCTGCTCGAAACGCTTTCGACCTTTACAATGTTGTTGACAAGGGACTTGTGAACGAGAAACCCGACACCGTGCTGGGACAGCTGATCTCCCTCCCGGTAGTACAATAAGTTGCCGGAATTCAGAATTATCGTGTCCTCCCCCTCTCTTCGGACTTCTGATAATCCTATGATATCCCAGCGCAACTTACTAACCACTTCTTCCAGCTCTATCAACTTCTCGTCAGACCTTAATGTGCGCGCGTTATATGTTGCCAGGGCCAAGGGTCGTTTTTGGGAGTGGTAGCTGGGTCTCTGCCGGTGATTCTTAGCACCCCCTGTTCCGCCGTTACCATGACCGCCACCTGTGCCAGGAATAACGGAACTGCCGGGGACTGGGGGCCGTCTATCTATCGTGTTCATCATTGGGGGGGGGGGGGGTTTGCCATAGTCACCACGCTTGGCAGGCGGATTGGTGACCGCAGTGTTGATGATGTTTACTCTGGAAATGCTGCTGCCCATTTCCTGTTGTGTTCCCTTAGTCGCCTTTTACGACATCCACGGGAGGTGATGGAGGGGTCCAATTCTATGCCGGGACCACCACAGCTCCATTTAATGTGTGGTCGAAGCCTAATTTATTAACTATGCCGCCCGCTTAGGCACTAATTATACGTGTATGAATCTTTGTCAAACCAAATTATTACTTATTTATTTTACTGGGTCTAAAGGGCAATACCTGTAAACTGAAAGGTCAATGTACGATAGATTTGAAAAACTAATCCATTTAATAAAATATGACAGCTTTCATAGCTCAGTTGGTAGTAGCTCTGCCTTTTGCGCTGTAGGCCGTGGGTTCGATTCCCACCGAGAATACACATTTGTGTGATCAACATGTTTGTTCTCTGTCTCGGTGTTATTATATGTATACTTATTATAAGTATGTTTAACAACAAAAAACATGTAATTATATCAGCTATCTAGTTCCCATATTATGTAGAAGTTCACCAATTTTAATTTATTTATTATTACCAACAATAAGTACACAAAAGAAAAAAATGTTTCTTTTACGTGCAATTAATATTTTTTTACTAAATTTAAAGTATTTACGGGTCTTATATTGCCAAAGAACAACACTAAAGCTTATTTTTTCACATAAGTACTTTACATTTTCCAAAATGCAAGTGTCATTGCGTCAAAATAGCGTCACGTCCATGAAACTCCCAGTAAGAAAAACACTTTGGACAGGAATTGATAGAAGGAAACGGTGTCGACGTGCCGTCATTCACCACTGAATTATTTGATAGTTCACCGAACATGGCGGCTAGCTTTGGTAATTTATTTTGTTCTAAAATCAAAAATCTTGCTGTACGTATAAAAGGCGATCTTCAGTTTTTGTATATCCTTTTTTCAAATTTGGAACGATAATTTTATTGGTTCTTTTTTACCGTCACAATAACAACTTTTACAGCCTAAAAGCCTAGGGCCTAAAAGCCAAAATGGCTATACTCCACAAAACACGTGTCCATCTTTTTTATTAAATGTATCATAATATATAGAGACATCCTTGTGTCAAGTTTATAAGTAAAAAAATACGATTTTATCACACCTTTTAATTTTGTTAAATCTAATCTTAGCTAGTTTTGCAATAAAAAGACACTGGAAGATTCAGTAGTATGAGAGAGCGTTGTTTCTTTAAAAATGCTTATTATTTAAATACAAATGCACGTTAGTTGTAATTGGCCCATTATTTTACTGTACGCTCACTGAAAGCTTTCAGTATTATTATGAAGAAAGGCGACTTCCGTTTCCGTCGATTTCTAATAGTTTTCGTACTTATATACCCTTGTGGTTCCGGTCAAGTGGCGCCACCTGGCGGCCGCGCGCCATTTTGCTTCGTTAAATGTTCAGCGCCATTTTGGTGTCATTGGCGTTTTATTTTCCGTCGAAGCAACTTGTGTCCAGCGTTATCGCTGCGACGACCGTTGCATAAAATATTTTAGATTCTTATCTTTTATTTCGTGAAGTGAAATTATGTTCTTCGTACTGTGCAAAGAGGAAAAAACCGTGAGTTCTACCCTCTATACATTAAATGGATGACCGTGATCAATATTTTAACGAATTTTCGTTCGGATCACGTTCCTATAGTTAAAGAATTAACTTTTTGGTTACTAGAACGAATGTAAGTACAAACTTTATTATTTTATAGAAATAATAATTTTAGTTTGCAACATAAAGAATGTATTCTTTTTGCCGTAAACTAGTGACACGGGCTCTGCACCGGTAGATGATACTTTATATGTTGAGAAGATGTAGATTTTCTAGCAGGAGCTTTGTGATTCAATTATTGTTTTATAAGATTATCATGTTCTTGCGGTGAGGGTGAAAATTAAAGTTATAACTTTTAATAAGAAATTAAAGGAACTAGCTACTCCTAAAGCCCCCGTTATCATAATTTAAAAACCCCAGTTATCATAGACTGGGAAACAAACAAATTGGGAAAAATTTATGATATCTTACGTCACTAGCTTGTTTATTGCTTGTTATACAAGAAATTTAGTCTCATTTTATCTTTAGACAATAATATTGGTTATTTCTTTCTTGGACTATTCAAACGAGTACCTACAGATGTTTTAATTGTAAGAATTTGAGGAGTACTAAAAGAACTTTGTTCTTTAACTTCTGTTATAATTACTTTATAATTCATAGGTTTTATTATATCGTTCTGATTAAGTATGCAGGTCGCCGATCCGAATGCAACGAAAGTATGATATCTTCAATAAAAAAAGGCAAAACCTTCGTGGCCACCCCTCGCAGGGGTAAGGCAAACGAAGTGTGAAGAGAGAGCATATCAAACAAAGTATGATATCTTCAATGAAAAAGGTAAAACCTTCCTGACCACCCCTCGCAGGGGTAAGGCAAGCGAAGTGTGAAGAGAGAGCATATCAAACAAAGTATGATATCTTCAATGAAAAAAGTAAAACCTTCTTGACCGCCCCTCGCAGGGGTAAGGCAAATGAAGTGTGTCGAGAGATTATATCAAAGTATGATATCTTCAATGAAAAAGGTAAAACCTTCTTGACCGCCCCTCGCAGGGGTAAGGCAAACGAAGTGTGTCGAGAAATGATATCAAACAAAGTATGATATCTTCAATTAAAAAGGTAAAACCTTCTTGACCGCCCCTCGCAGGGGTAAGGCAAGCGAAGTGTGAAGAGAGATCATATCAAACAAAGTGTGATATCTTCAATTAAAAAAAAGCATAGCTTTTTTGGGCCACCCCTCGCGGGGGTAAGGCATTTATAAAACTGTGTTCCATCGCATGGAACTCAAAGAAATACACCCTCGCGGGGAGGATGTGCGTTTTAATATTCCATCGCATGGAACTATAAACGTAACGTGAATATGGCCACTATTTCATATATAAAATGAATATAGCGAGGGTTTCTCGCTAGAGAAATACAATCAATGTCACAGCCGGCTCGCAAGAGTTTTGGGCGTTAATGAAACTGTTAATGACGTGGTACTTTTTGGGTTCTCGCTAGAGAAATCCAATCAAACTAACAGCCGCCTCGCAAGAGTTTTTGGGGGCGTTAGTGAAACAACTTTATAATGAGTGAACATAGTCTAATGGTTTCTTGCAACAGAAATCCAATCAAACATACAGCCGCCTCTCAGGGGGTTCGGCGTTTATAAAACTGTGTTCCATCGCATGGAAGTCGAACAAGCACACCCTCGCAGGGAAGATGTTCCTATAGCCAGTTGCTATTTGAAAACTGTCACTGAATAGTTACAAAGAGAAAGTTTAATTTGTTAATGAAGTCTCGCAACTTGATAAGGCTCAGGGTTTTAGGCTACTAAATATGGTAAGTACAAATATGACTCGTAATGTCAGTCTTAAACCACATGGTAATCACAAGGATCACCTTGAAACGTCTTAAAGCTAGATGAATCTAACTAAAAGCTAGGTGAAGTTAACGCTCTTCCACAAGGGATGAAAATGCGGGCACCAAACTTGATAAAAGATTATCGTATCAAAGCCTACGCCTACCTAATGTTGTAAAAGTATGACTCATTTTACAATCTATTGATATTCGTATCATAAGCATTTTTAATATAATTATGCATACTACTACCACTGTACCAGCTCTAGGTGCAATAAAAAAGTATACCCCTAATGCTTTCTGGGCCTAGGGTTCCTGATGGTTTAGCCCATCTTTTCAAATCTATGTTTTTGAAAAAAAAAAAAAAAAAAAAACCTAACCTAACCGTTTCAGGTACTGGCACCGGGTTTGTGTTTACGGGTTTCTAAATTATATTAACATTTTTATCATTTATATTTACTGGCTCAAACTTGAGATAATATGAATATCTAAAAACAGGTGCATCTCTACGATCACTTGTTTTGATAGTAAACGAAGACATACATTCATCATGAATTTTTGGATTACAGTCAAGGTAGTTATCATAGTAGAAACCAGTTCTCTACCCTCACAAAAACTTAATAGGACTTGTAAGCTCTGCCAGCCGTGTTGATAATGAAGTATTTGAATACCTTACTAGACTACCCTACCCTACCAAAGGCGTTCTCAAAGAATGATTAGGGTACCGTTGCGTATCCTTATTCACAGCAACGGTACATTATCTAGCTCTGAAAAGTCTCTAAAGTATGTGTCAAATGGGCTTGGGGCACACAATATAAGTTGTTTTACGCTGCTACCAAAAAGAGATGCTGAATACACTCTTGCTAAAGCCAAGTTCATGTACCTACCTACTGCATCGCAGTGCACTTAAATACAGTGCGACAACTAAAGGTCTTTAGTCGCTTATCTACTTAAAGAAGGTATGAAATCAATTCTACTTGTGGAAACAACTTGTCACATATGAGAAATATAGAATCAGTCATGGTTAATCATTTTCATTATTTAATAGACTTCAACATGCACTTATCCTAGGCAAGTTCGAAAAGCAGGCCGCTTATTGATGTCATCACTACAGATGACGAGTGTCCTATGACCAGCCTATACGAACAGGGCTCGGGACAACGACTCAGACTCGTTTATTACGATATTTGTGTTTTATTGGATATCTAAAGTATCCCACACATACAACTATATATAAATATTATTAGTTTTGAAAACTAATAAACCTTCTCTTTTTTATAAAGCATTTAGTATTCCATGGAATTACCCACACACGAGGTGTTTTTAGTCTCAAGTCTCGGATCTATTCTTCATTATAGTTCCCGGTAGCAACTGCCTTTTTGATGAGACAACCTCAAAACTCGAGCTATGGTAGCTCCGTTAACATGGATAACCCGTAGAAACTTCAGTCAACAAGGGTTTTTATTAATTTTGAATTAAATATGGAAATGTTAGTATAAATGTGCAATACGGACCGATAATTACTCCTACAGTTTACAACCATTAACTTCTTGGTGTAGCTCTTAAAACAATCCTTTATGGTTACTAATATAAAACAAGAATTTCGCTGTGTTTTACAATGGACTAATATACTTCAATGTGACACTTTCGCATAAATGCTTGGTATCTACATCATAGCGTCATAGCCAAATATATAATATCTTAATCGTGAGATAATATTATAATCTCACGTTTTTGGATACTCAAGTCTGTAATGTTTTTTTCTCAGAAACAAAGTTTCCAGTTTATGACGTTGAAAAGTGTTTTTATTAGAATAAAATATAGACCGCAGTAATACTATACTATACGTCGGTAACTCAAATACCTTATCATGGGATTGGGAAAACCCATTAATGAAATAAAATTGTAAGATAATTAGCTAAGCCCGCATCACGCACTGTTATTTCAGGTTGGACCGAAACATTGTTTGGGACGGCCACTATTACAGTATTTCCAGATAGCGTTCGATCTGCGTGATCTAAGGATCGACTGAAAATTATTGAAATTAATGAGTAGCATTAATTCTTATAATATAAGGCATCTATTTGACGCAATCAATAGCTTATCTATGCTATCAAATAACATGGCACCTATTATGATTTATGATCATTATCATCAAATCAGCTTGAAAGAGTCCATATTTGGTCATTGGACTCCTCCACAAATTGTCCAGTCATTGGGATTATTTGCCTAGTCACTATGCTTGACGGGTTTTTTATGATTACTTATTTGATTTCAGATCAAATCGAATAAATAGTTAGATTTATTATGAATAATAAAGTTTAATCACAATTATACATAGCAGGTTGTAGATTTATCGTTGTACCCTTCTTATTGTGGTAAAATATTTTAAAAATCACATTGGCGCTAGAGTAACCTTGATCTTACAAGTGGCAACACCAGGCGATAACAAACAAATCTTCATAATAATACTGAAAGCTTTCAGTGAGCGTACAGTAAAATAATAGCAGCGTTTTACCTGAAATAAAACGCATATTAATTTACTTACCTCACTGAAAGCTTTCACTTTTATCTCTGCCTGCTGAAACTAAGCCAATGACACCAAAATGGCGCTGAACATTTAACGAAGCAAAATGGCGCGCGGCCGCCAGGTGGCGCCACTTGACCGGAACCACAAGGGTATATAAGTACGAAAACTATTAGAAATCGACGGAAACGGAAGTCGCCTTTCTTCATAATAATACTGAAAGCTTTCAGTGAGGTAAGTAAATTAATATGCGTTTTATTTCAGGTAAAACGCTGCTATTATTTTATCAAAATTATAACAATGCCAAAAACATCCAAAGATCAAAATAACGCCAGCGGCTTTTCTATCTCATTTAGATTTTCGAAAACAAATCACCGAAACCAATTTAACTGTCTTCATTACAAAATCCGACGTCCAACAAACAAAAAGTATAAGTTAATTTACGAAAAAACGCTGTGATCCATCCGAAAATCCAACTCATTCAGCTACGTAAATTGAAACGTTAAATCTGTCAGGCGTGGTATTTATGGCATTCACCACGCATAATTACAAAGGTTTTGTCCATTAATGCGTCATTAACGAATATTTAATGTGGGTTTAACATTCTGCTACACCTAAAGTTTTGAACTCTGTGTTTTACTGCTAATCAAAATTCAAGTATGCTAATTTTAGAAGTGAAACACTATTAAGTTCAGTTCAGTGTGGTTTGCGATTTTCGACATGTTAGGGACGCATGCCAGCTCGCTGATAAATTGTGTTATGCTTCGGTAATTGGCGTGATTGGGATTATTTCACATGGTGTAACAGTGTAGTGTCACAAGCAGTTACTAGGCTTTAGAGCTTATGTATTACCTTTTTAACTTTCTACAACTTTGCGTAGTCCTTTTGGTTTTTCCAATCGTATGCAATTGCTGGAGTTGAAGCTAGGGTGAAGTTGACAAATGAGGCCCCTTTCGGAAGAAGCAAAGAACTGACTTCTGTCCCCCAGAAGTCTGTTCCTGTTACTACGGTTCTAGGGTCAGCTTATTTGGTGTACTTGCGGTTACCAATCTGGATGCCTGACTACAGCATCATCATAATCTTCCTGCCCTTATCGGCACAACAGGTTTTTTCTCGCCACTTGCCTCTATCATCCGTCATGTCAGTAGTCACTCCTTTCTTACCCATGTCATCTTTCACACAATCCATCCATATTTTCTTTGCCCTACCTCTACTCCTTAATCCATCCACATTCATACCTAACACTCTTTTCGTTACATGATATTCATCCCTTCTCATAACATGCCCATACCACGCTAACCTATTGCTCCTCATTTTTTCAGTCACTGGCGCCACTTTCAAACTGCCTCTAATAAAGCCATTCCTTGTCATAACCATTCTTGACTACAGCAAGCCCCAAAAAACACGAGAGAGCCCTATGTCCAGAAGTGGTCTCATTCAGGCTCATGTTTATGAGCAGTTATAAATCTACAGAACTCTCGAAAACTGAAGTTGAAAGTACAGCTAGGATAGAATATATTTAATATACGACACAAAATATATTAAAAAAATATTTTATATACGGCAATGCAGATTAAAAACTAAGACACAATTTAAAAGAGACAATTTCAAAAACAATTAAAATTAAGTGACCCATAAAAGGCTTCCAAAGTAACCTCTACGTGACGAGACAAAATGGCCATAACTCAAGACGATCAGATATGACAGAATTCAAATATATCTTGTCTGATTAGATTTATTTATAGAGATATCAACTCAGCTTTTTCTTCCTAAAATTCCATTCGCAAACTGCTACGTTAAAAAATCTCGACTAATCTAAACTAAATCGGCTAGGAGACACAATCCGCCCAAGTTCCGGAGATTGTTTCAGAACTGTCGGCTAGCGCTGGTTCATTTGCCTAAATGAGCTGCTTATTGCCACTCGACTTCCAACCCTGTGCATACGCGATAGAGTTCAAGAGTTCGTGCAGTTGCTACATTTTTGAACCCATGCAACTTTGGGTAAACTAGTTAAACGATTATAGTTTGTGGTTTTATGTCGGCGACTTTGACACCAGGTATGAACATTCAAAGGATATTTGCTAGCTCATTACGTAGCGAAAATTATGTTCAAACTCAAATCAAAATCAAATCAAATCAAAAAGTTTATTTGCAACTATTTAGGTAGATAAATAGTAGGTGGATAAAAAATTATAAAACTTATAAACTAATACACAAAAAATATATACTATATATAGTTAAACAGAGTTGCAAAATGGTCCCAACTCAGCATATGCAAGTTTTAATAACTTACGCTGGTTTCCGTTGGGGCCGTTGAGGATCAAGTAAGTACAATAACATAAGTGGACGTGATTGCTAAACAATAGAAAAAATAATAATAAAAAAATAAAAAGACTTAAAACGGACTAATTAAACTACATACTAAAATAATTACCTATACATCTAACAAACTTATAACAATTTACACAAATTCTCGATAACAAAGACAAAAACAAAAAAATGGAAACGAAAAGGGAATTACTTATAATAAATCTTCGTTATTGTTCATATTCACATTATCATCATAACATACATATATCTAGTCATATAGCACTAGCCTAAGAAGTTCTTGCTCCTTTTGCCAGTTTAATAAATACTTTTTTAACTTTAACTTAAAACTCTGGATACTTACAAGGTTATAGTTAGTTATAAGCGAATTAAAATGTTCCATGAGTTTTTGTCATTCTTTATAGGTACATATTTTATATATCTATATTTATATTAACAAAAAACAAAAAAAATAGGAACCACGACTTCCGATACCCAGGCATCGGATATCGGAAGTCCTATTTTTTTGTAAGTTATGTTAATTTGTTATATTTACCGCCGGTTTCTGAAAGGCCGATCAAAACTAATCGCATGTCAAGTCACTTGCTATCTCTATCTAATTCGATGTAATAGCTGAAATGGCGAGTGACTTGACATCCGATTAGTTTTGATCGAGCTTTCAGAAAACGGCGGTTAGTCATTTGTTTACAAAATACCTTATATTCTGATTATTCTTCTTCTCTAAACAAAAAAAATATGAACCACCACTTCCGATACCCAGGCATCGGATATCGGAAGTCCCATTTTTTTTGTAAATTATGTTAATTTGTTATAATTAGTCATTTGTTTACAAAATACCTTATATTCTGATTATTCTTCTTCTTGCATCACTAGTTCTTTCAAACAGTGTGGTGAAATAATTTTAGGTGCGCTACAAACAGGCTCCTTTCGAGACTTGACACAGTATGTTTTGGGAACTATTTAGGTTCTACGCCATGCTGGTTTCCTCACGATGTTTTCCCTCACCGTCTCAGAGTAGGTACTGGCACTGTGCACTTAAACTTTTGTACAGAAAGACACATTGAGGTTTTGAACCCACGACCTTGCTCTCATATGCAGTATATTCTAATAGAAAAGATAAATCATGAAAGCAGTATTGAATTCTTGATATTTTCCAGAAAGAAATCGTTTTTATAGTAGAACATCTTAATATTCGAGCACAATTTCTTTGTGATAACGACGTCATAAACGTTATATCGAAAACATGAGCCATACTATGAAATAGGATAGTGTATTTGCGCATAGAAGCGTAATTCCCATTCCATGATACATTTAAATACCTAGCGGAGGAGCGTAGCGAGCCAGTCCTCTTTATTTTTAATTCAATAGCATGACATACGAGAAAATTTTTAAATGACCATTTACGGAAAAAAAATATTTAATTTTGCTTGTTGCTTTTGTAGAAAGCTCGATATGGCCCAAGAAACATTAATAGGTATATTAAATGAATATTGGTCATTCTACACAGCACTATTTGGGCCCAAATTAGGCAAGGCTTGTACTATTGGAATTAGATAAATGATGTAATAAAGCTTTTTAAAAAAAAACATTGGTTCCTACTACTTATAATAATGTTTAATGTTAATAACACAGACAGAGACCAAACATCTACTCGAATGTTCATCACACATGTTTGTTTTCGGTGGGGAATCCACGGCCTACAGCGCAGAATATTGAGAGCACTGGTAGTCTAGTGGTAGCGGTCCCGCCTTCCGATCTTAAGGTCGTGGGTTCGAAACCGGTTGTGCACGAATGAGTTTTTCTGTTCAAAAATGTATGTGCACAATGCCAGTACTCTCAAACGGTGAAGGAAAAACATCGTGAGGAAACCGGCATGTCGTAGAACCTAAAAAAATCAATAACATGTGTCAAGTGCTCGAAAGGAGCCTCTTGAGGCGCACTTAAAATCCTTTCAACACACTGTTTCGAAAGAAACTAGTGACGCGACAAGAGAGAGAGAGCGCAGAATACAAAGCTGTGAGGGCTGTACTGCACTTACGAAGTTTCGTTTCTATAATCTTTTTCATGTGTTGTATGAGCGAACTACGTTACAAGTCAGTGGCAATGGGCCAAAGGCGCACGCGGTGCATGGCAATACAATTTATATTTATTGGCCCGATTATTATTAATGTTGACTTGTTTACTACAAAACACAATTATTGATACTGTAAACTGAAACATCTTCATGACTTTGATCCCCAGACATGGTAGATATCCCCTCAGGTCTTAAGAGATCTGAGATGATGTATCTTATCCTAAAGAATCTGGAATTATAAATTGGTACTAAGGTACCAAGTACTAATTCCAGATTATTTGAGGACATCTAAGGGGTTAGTCAGAGGAACGTCTGAACATTATATTTGGCACATACCCACATTGATGTTTGTTCTCTGTCTGGGTGTTATATAATATTATAAGTATGTATTTACAAAAAAAAAGGATATAAGTAGTATATCAGCTATCTGGTTCCCATATCACAAGCTTTGGCTTAGTTTGGGGCTAGATAGTGCTGTGTGGAAAGTCCACCAATATTTATTTATTATTTATTAATTTGTAAGTCAGAAATTGCATACATTTTGGTGCAGCCGGACTAAACCTAATACCTACTCATGATGAACCAACGAAGTTAAATCGAAATCTTTCATTCCCCTAAAAGTATTATTTTCTCGCCGACGATCTTTTCGCAGAACAAAATAAAAATGAAAAACAAAATCAGTGATAATTATCCTTGTTTCATTCGCAAAACAAATTCCACAAAGCTCGTAAGGAAAGGAATTCATTAAAATCTTAGAAATATAATCGAGACAGCAATTAAGATTTTTTTCATCTGAATTTACGAGGAATAATGAAAGTATCTAGAATATGATAAAATAAAAACTTAACGAAAAAAACTCGAATGCCTGAACTAAAAGGATGGACGAAGATGATTTATGATGTTTTAAATTACTTATTGTTCTTATAAACTCGAATTGTTTAGTCTTGACGAATGATAAAATTTTATAATCACATGCAGTCGGAGGCTCGTCTAGGTCCTAGCAGTTTACGGATGCTTCCGACTGCATGTGTTTATTATTTTTTGTCACCCGTGCCCTACGATGCAGTGCCCTGCGTCCATCAACTTGAGGCATACAGATGTTAAGCCTCATGTGCCTGTAATTTCATCGGCAGCCACATTCTTCAAACCAAAACAGCAACGCAGCTTGGCGGTAGAAAATGCATGGTGGTATAGTACTTTCCCGGACGAGCCCTTCACAAAGAGCTCTACTTCACTTAAGCAATACTCTTAATTCACGTATGTTTTAATAAAAAGAGTAAATAAATATCTATCTGTTTCCATAGAACAACTTTTATTTAGTTTGAGCCGGCTGGACATTAATGTTTAATTAGTATTTACCCAACATTCAGATACAATAATCCTAACCCAACAATAGGATTTCGTTCGTATAGAGTTACCGGCAAACTCAAGTGACGTAGTTTTTAGGCGGCCAAGGGTTAGAACACCCACAACAGAGGTTTCGGGTATCAGAAACTTCGAGTAGTGTGTAACCACATCATACAGATTATACGCATTATGTCTGTACTTTGTTGTACTGTCAGCGAAAAAAGAAGATAAGTATTTCTAATCAAAGTTAACATTATTCTAAAATTTCTATGTTGTAGTTTTCCTTAAAGAATCTTGAGTTGGTATGTAGGTAGTACTAAAAAGATCTGAGTGAATATCTACCGTGCCTGGGGATCAAAGCTGTGTGCGTTATTTCCATAAGATAACATGGACATTTTACACAGCACTATCTTGTTCCAAACTAATTTTGTATTTTATGAACCAGATCACGCACCATATGAACGTGCTCTACGATGCATTGCTCTGCGTCCATCAACCTGAGGCGTACAAGCAGTGGCGTAGCTATCGTAGGGCCAGGTGGTGCAGTGCACCAGGGTCCTGGAGCTCAGGGGGCCCTCTAACCTAAGCTTTGAAAAGAGAGGGTTAGCCAGATTTTTATGATTTATTTTAAAGGCCAATATTAGTTCAAGCTATGTGGAAAGAGGGGGTGAGGGCCCGATTATTTCTGTATGCACCGGGGCCCTTATCGACCTAGCTACGCCACTGCGTACAGGTGTTAAACATCACGTGCTTGTAATTTCACCGGCAATCAAACTCTTCAAACCGAAACACAGCAACACTGCTTGATGGCAGAAAAAAGGTATGGTGGTAGTAAGTATAAGCCTTTCACAAAGAGCTCTATGCTTTGTCAAACAATACTTTTTCATTTAATTTAGGTACTATTGAGGTTGACTGTATATTAATAACCTTTTTGCTGATATTCGGTATCCCAATAGTTGTACATTCCAGTCCATTGACCCGTGTTATCAGATAAACAAAGTTGTCTCCATAACCCTTTCCACACCATAATATTATATATATATATTATATAGATATTTACAGTACATACTACCACCCTTCTTTACTATTGTTTCCATAGAATGTGTGACCCATTGAAGGCTTTTGTAAAGCGTTGACGAGGCCTTCAACAACTTATTTCGGTCAAAAACTGGCCTCAGCTCAGTTGGTAATAGTCTCTTGAATAAATATGTTTTTTAACTGTCAATGTCAAAGTCAAAAGGTATTTAGAAAAAAAAATGCAACTTACTGATGAAAAAAGAGGATGGTCATCTACTTGTTCCATCACAAAGCATGGCATCGCAAGTCACGAACGATAGGAACGTGTCCTACAATGCACTGCCCTGCTTCTATCAACTTCAGGCTTACAGATGTTAAGCCTCATGTGCCTGTAATTACACCGGCAACCACACTCTTCAAACCGAAACATAGCAACGCTTCGTGGCGGCAGAAAAAGGCATGGTGGTAGTTCTTCCGCGGACGAGTCCTTCACAAAGATATCTACAACTCTTAGCTCTGTTTTCGCCATGCTGTCTTAGATTAACAAAGGATTAAAGGGCAGTTAAATATGTCAAAATGTACGCGTTTGACATCTAAGGTTAGATTTAACGGCCAGTTAATTGATCGAGTGAGCGAAGCGAACGAAGATCTTAGTTTCAACTTGGGCGATTTGGCATTTTATGTATGTATGTATGTATGTTTGTCTGGCGATAACTTTAGAACCGTTGATCCGATCTGCATGAAATTTCATAAGTCGATAGCTTGTACTTGAGAAATTTACTGGTAAGTATATGAGTAAAATCGGATGAAGGGTTATTAAGATATGGGGTTTTTTAAGGGGGCAAAATTAAAAAAAGTAACATAAAAAAATAAAGTTACATGTCATATGAAAGGGCTTTGTTCGGACATTCCAAAACCATTTTTACTTTTTTTCTAGTACGCCCGGTTTTTGAGATACAAAAAAAAAGTTAAATTAAGATAACCAACGATCCAAGAGCTCCCATCTCTAAGAGTTTCGTTGAAATCAAGGTTTTTCAACTGGTCGCCCAGTTCCTTAGCTTTTTCTTATTTATTTTTCTTGAAATAAATTAAGGAGGTACTCAGTTCTCATAAAATGGTGACGACGACCAGGTCTGATGATGCAGCCAAGGTCTGTTCAACGGAACTCTTCAATAAATAGGCCAATAGAGTTGAAACTTGGTTACCATACCAAGTTAGTAGGCGATAGTCAGAAAAAAGTCCAAACATAATGTTTGGACTTGCCTCTGACTACCACCTATTTAAAGTTTTGGTGCGATCGTCGGCTCGCGTCACGAGATCTCAGTTCGGGGCGAACCACTAGTACTTTAGTAGTAACTAACAGAGCATGATGATTTCATCATGTCATCATGCTCAGCTCTTAATATTCTAATAAACATAGCTACATTCATGCTAAGTGGCAGCATTTTATTTTTTTTGCATTTATTTGTAATTCAAATTTAAACGTAATTCCTAAAACCAAAAATTGCCAAACAAGCAACGCATGTTTGCAATAATAATGAATTCCGCTCCGTGACTAACGTAACATAAATAGCCGATTTCCAACACGAAGGCTGTCTATTTCGAGAAGGCAACGGCTAACTATTGACGCTACCTCCCCATATCAGCGTGAACCGCGCACACAAGAAAGAAAAGAATGAGACGAAATTTGTTTGAGAACAAACATATTTTGTGTGATGAACATTGATGTTTGTTCTCTGTCTGGGTGTTATGTAATATTATACGCATGTATTTACAAAAAAAAGTACATTATGTATTATATCAGCTAGCTGGTTCCCAAATTACAAGCTTTTGCTTAGTTTTAGGGTAGTTAGTGCTATGTGAAAAAAAAATTGGCAAAAAACTTTTTTAGAGGCGCCTTAGCCTGTTAAGTTGTAGTTAAGAGTAATAAACTTAGCTAAACAGTGTTTAGTTTTAAGTGTTTTTGGAATTATTATTGTTATTTTGAAAACAAAACAAAGTGCTGTGTGGAAAGTCCACCGATATTTATTTAGTTAAAATTATAAGTCAAAGGCAAAAGGTTATTCAGTTGAATCACAAAGATCACTTTGAATCATCTTAAAACTAGGTGAATCTAAGTGCCAGTTATAATAATAAATCTTTATAGCAGTCACGTGGGTCCATAGTAATACACATTTAATATACATTATGATTAGGATACGTACTGTAAATTTAAGGTAAAAAAATAAAAGTAAATCACAAATTGAAAGAATGTATTTTACCCAAATAGGAAAAAAACATACGTCCATACAGAGCTATATACCTATACTATGAATTCACTGGCTGGTGATGTCGCGATTTTTTTTATAAGATAAAGTTATTGTACAAGCAAATGACTTGATGTTGAGCAGTTACGCTTATAATGTATTACCAGAAAGATATTACATTGTAACAAGGATAATACAAAAGAACGGTAGTAACCAAGCCGTAAGTTTGTTGCCTGTTCTTCTAGGCTTTGGTCGAGTGGAACTAGTGACTATAGCTATAAGACGTTTCAAATTTATCCTTGTGATTTTATTGAATAAATACATTTTGACTTTGACTTTAAAGGACAAGTCCACAAAAGTTATTATTTAAAGTTTATAAATTAACCCCTTAACAAAGAAAAACAACCATACAGGAAGAAGAATGCTCACTTATGGAGCCGCAGCCTTCTTGAAGGGTTTGTTTGACTTTGTCTTGGCACTTTTATTTACCGTTTCTTTTGGAAAAGATTTATCTATGCCAAACGTTTTACTGGTTATTTTCTGGTGGTTTTTTTTTGTTAAAAAGGGAAAATCAATCCTATTCTACTTCCTACTTATAATCTTACTTACTTATAATCTTTCTTCTATCTATAAAACATTTACTTACTCAAAATAAAAAATAAAAAAAGATATTAATATTAAAATTCTTTAAATCAATTGAAAAAACTGAGTGAAATTATATCAGAGGAAAAAATAACAAAATTTACTTCATTTTCAGGCAATTTGGTAGAGCTCAATATGAAAGGCCGGGGAAATACTACCACCATGCTTTCATGCATTTCTGCCATCAAGCAGCGTTGATTTGTTTCAGTTGGATAAGTTTGCTGGTGAAATTACAGGGACATGAGGCTTAACATCTATGCCTCAAATTGATTGGACAGTATATCGTAGGACACATTTATATGCGTGACTAGCGAGGATTTTTTAAAGGTGATTGTTACAACTTAACATCAAGTGTGCCATCTGTTTGTTCCACAGCAAGAGGTATACAAAAAGTACGCGTGAGGTACGTAAACACACCTCGACTTCTAATGCGACAAATCTTAGGAGGTAATGGCTCAGAAAAGCTATTACCCAGCCAAACCAAACACAACGTAATCAACACTCCGTCTCCCCAATTAGAACTCTGTCGCGCCAAAAAGACTTTCCTCACAAAAAAACAACTCTCATTACAAACTCGATTGTTTATTTCAAAGCCTCTTTAATTAATTAAAGACGTAAGTCTTTATTTTTTGTCAGAAATAAAAGGAAACAAAGTCGGCGTGGCCGAGCCCGTTTCGAATTTATTTTAAGCAGATTTTTAGAGATTAGAAAATGAGGGGAAACGGCGAGTTTTTCATTTTGCAAATTAAGTTGGCCGTGAGTGTTGGGCGTGGCTTCTATAATAGATCGTGGTGTAGGATTCGAGACTGGTTTTTGCTCCAATAAGTTACGAGGTAAATTGTTAAAACTGTCTTTAAAAACGCTTGTAAACTGAGGAAACATTATTATTGAATTGTATTTTCTGAGTCTTCCTTCTTTATTTTATATGTGGCGATTATATATCTGTTTTTTTTTTTTTTTTTATTATATTACATATATATTGAGATGTTGCACCAATAAACCTTTGCAGGTTTGTCTAGGTGCTCACATTCGTCTATTTTACATATATAATATCAAGGCACACAAACCCTTGCAAGTAGGTACAAGGTATAGATAAACAGAAAAAATATAAAAGTTAAAGTTTCGGGCGACTGACTGCAGACAGTCAAGAGCAGCAATACCAGCCACACCTAGACTGACACGTCGTCTAATAAACCTACATAGACGAAACCTTAGAACCATCGTGGGGACCCTAACAGGTCACTAAACAAACATCTCTTCAACATCGGAGCTACAGACAGTCCACTCTGCAGAGGCTGCCTGCCCGAAGAACGACAGCCATCCAGAGGCAAAATACTGTTATATAACCCCGCGTTTCTTATTCCATTATAAGTGAACTGTTATGTTTTTATGAGAATAAATGTCTTTAAACCTAAGAAGAATCAGCTGCCCGTAGTCCTGGAATGCGAGGACGTAGCCAACGACAAGAAATCCTAGGAATCCCCAGGTCACTCCTCCAAGCCTGTGAAGCCCCCGGGAAGCTTCTGCACTTTTGGAATGAGCTAGGCTGGGTACAACTGTAACCAGATCACCCCTCACGCATAATGGACCACTTTAGAGTCTAAATGCGGATACAGACACGATAGGAACGCACTTGCACTTGAGGTTGATGCACTGCCCTGCGTCCATCAACCTGAGGCACACAGATGTTAAGCCTCATGTGCCTGTAATTTCACCGGCAACTACACTCTTCAAACCGAAACACAGCAACCGGCTTGGCGGCAGAAAAAAGCACGGTTTGTTTCCCCAGACGAGTCTTTCACAAAGAGCTTAGAAGAGTAGTTACTCTTCTAAGGATTCTCTAAGGAGCTCGTGTGCCTAAGCACACGAGCTCGTAAGATTCGTCGAGCTATAAATAGCTCAACGAATCCTAATCAATACCAATCGGATGTTCTCCAGACGATGCACTGTCTGTATTGCTATACTTGTAGCATTATTCGTACGCCGTAGGCCGTGAGTTGGATCCCCACCGAGAACAAACATTTTTGTGGTGAACATAGATGTTAGTTCTCAGTCTGAGTGTTATATGTATATTAAAATTTTGTATTTACCAACATTATGAAGTTGGTATTCATAAACGTGACTGGTCATCGAGCTATTTGAATACTAACTGGTGATAACTCACGATGTTTTCCGAAACCAGCGCTGCTTACCATATATGGATGGTCAGCAGCATCTCGCTGAGACGGGACCTGTTTGTCGCACTTGGCTACTCGTATATTACGTACATTGTGTCTTTTCTTAGGGTTATATTATACTTTTTTGTAACTAGTCTCTAAAAAGGTCCATGTATGTTTGTGTGACAAATAAATACATTTTCATTCTTTCTTCTTTCATTTTCTTTTCCGTCACCTCATCATCATCATCAGCAGCAATTTATTTGAATTATTAATTTATTAATAATAATTTATTATTAATAATAATAATAATAAACAATAATTATTAATTATTGTTTATTATCAGAAGTTTGGCAATATACATATATTAGACAAGCATCCAACTCTTAATGAACTACAAAGGTTACAAATAAAACAAAGGAACGCTGTTCAAAAAGTCCACCTGAGATTTTAAAATTCAAGTGTGATAAAACTCCCCGTGGCTCTAAGTGATATTGATTGACACAAAGTCGAGGCGAACTATGTTCATTTCGATGTTGGAAGTCCGCCAAACTCAGCTGAAGGTTTCTAAAAGCCTTCTTTTTAGTATATTTTTTTATACAACTTGCTGATATAACAAGGTGATGCTCCACCTGATTTTAAGTGGTGACCATCACCTATAAAAAATTGCTATTAAGCTTCTTTGAGGCACACTTAAAATCTTTTCACCACACTTGTTCGAAAAAACTGAAAGAAGAAGATACGAATGACAAAAAAAAAAGAAGAAGCAGAAGCATCGCTTCATAAGTCACGCACTACAGAAACGTGCCCTACGTGCCCTCTCCAATGTCCACAGCCTAGGTGTTTGCGGAAGGAAGTTCCTCTGATTACACGGTGCGCGACCACCCTGGCTCCAAGGAGTGAGGATGAACTCTTTGCCGATGGCGGGCAGTGCAGTGCAGTGCGATGGCTAAACCAGCAGACCAAGAAGTGAGGCATTAAAAATATAACTTCCTTTTTTAGCGTGATACAGTTGGATTGGCACCACACTGAACCTTCATTGTTGTATTATTTTGTAAAAGTATCATACAAAAACACATATGAACCTGTAAGTTTCTTGCCTGTTATTCTAAGCTAGGTCGCATGGAACTGGCTTATAGATTGATCTAGTTTTAAGACGTTTCAATTGATCCATTATGTATAATTGAAAAATAGCTTTTCTACTTTGCATTTGAAAGGAATTTCCGAAACTAGACCCCAGAAGGGGTGCAGTGGCGATAGAAATTTGCATGAAAATAGCTTCACGCGGACGAAGTCACGTGAAATGGCCCACGTAATGTTAAATGGTATCTATATATCACTATAACAAAGCATTGCCTCGCAAGTCACGCGTGATAGGAACGTGCCCTACGATGCACTGCCCTGCGTGCATCAACTTGAGGCATAGAGATGTTATGCTGATGATTGAGGCTGAGCATGGTAAAATTACAGGCACTTGAGTGTGTCCGTAATTTCATAAGTACCCATATTTAAGAGTAGAAGACCTCTTTTTAAAGGGCTCGTCCGGACAAGTACTACCACCACGCCTTTTTCTGCCGACAAGCAGCAACGCTGTTTCGGTTTGAAGAGTGTGGTCGTCGGTGTAATTACAGGCACATGAGGCTTAACATCTGTATGCCTCAAGTTGATGGACGCAGGGCAGTGCATCGTAGGGCACGTTCCTATCGTGCGTGACTTGCGAGGCAATGCTTTGTTATAGGTGATGGTTACCACTTATCATCAGGTGGGCCATCTGCTTGTTCCATCAGCTAGTTGTAAAAAAAAAAGAAATGCACAAACCAAAACACAGCAACGCTGCATCAAATCATTTGACATCAAAAATAAGCATATTGCTAGTACGTCTCCGGACGATTCTTTCACAAAGATCACTACTACTTTTTAGTTTTTCACCAAATTAACTTGTGAAACTACTACTTTACTAATTACTGGTGGTGGTGAGCACTGCTGGTCTAGTGGTAGTGGTAGTGCCTTCCGATCCTAAGGTCGTGGGTTCGAAACCAGTCGTCCACCAATGAGTTTTTCTGTTCAAAAATGTATGTGCACAATGCCAGTACTCTCAAACGGTGAAGGAAAACATCGTGAGGAAACCGGCATGTCGTAGAACCTAAAAAGTTTTATAACATGTGTCAAGTGTTCGAAAGGAGCCTCTTGAGGCGCACTTTAAATCCTTTCACCAGAGACCAAATTAACTGATGGATTTTGATGATTTTCGGAATGAATACAAAGTTTCTTTTATGGATATGTGAATAACATTACATACTACTCGAGTGGAGGCACGGGTGAATGGTAGTTGATCTATAAATAACTCTTTTTAAAATCAACAATTTAATAAAGCCTCCAAGGTACACAAGAAACAAATATAATCGAACAATAACACGGTATACATAGGTGTTCGAAATATCTAAACAATGTAAATGAGTAAATGATCAAACAATAACATGGGATACATAGGTATAATATATATACAAGGTGTTCCAATAATTGGTTTTAAAACTTTAGGGGGCTAAAGTACATATTTATATGATTACATTTTTCTAAGGAACCAACACTGTAAACGCGAAAAAAAACAGCTGTTTCATACAAAAGTTCAATACCTACCTGGCGAAATGTATGAAACAGCTGTTTTTTTTCGCGTTCACAGTGTTGGTGCCTTAGAAAAAGTTATTCATATTGATGGGTACTTTAGCCCCCTGAAGTTTTAAAACCAATTATTGGAACACCTTGTATAATATCTAAACGTATTAATGAGTAAATAAGTGTTGTCTTACCTCTAACAGCTGTTGAAGGCAGAAGAACAAAACAATGAAGACACGCCCACAAAACATTCCTATACATCATTATGTTTCAATTGTCTTCACATCAAACATCGTTATTTCCTTCTAAGCTTTATTTTTCCACAAAACATTATCTGAAACAAATGAAATTTATACTTTAAAGCTCCTATTTTCTTAACAAAGGAAACGGTTGAATTACATACACGTCATAAGGATCAAAGTAGGTACCTATATCAACATTAGAGAGAGGAAATTACAGGCACATGAGGCTTAACATCTGTATGCCTCAAGTTGATGGACGCTGGGCAGTGCATCATAGGGCACGTTCTTATCGTGCGCGACTTACGAGGCAATGCTTTGTTATAGACAATGGTTACCACTCAACATCAGGTGAGCCATCTGCTTGTTCCATCAGCAAGTTGTATTAAAAAATGGTATCATCATCAGCAAGAAGACCACTGGTGGACAAAGGTCTCCTCCATATCTTTCCAAACGTGATTTGCTTTTTCTCACCAATTTCTTATAAATTCGTCGAGATCGACCATCCAGATTTCTTGACTGACAATGATCTGGACGATATGTAGAAACAATTTGTGACCATTGACCATAACCCCCAATATTAACCGACCCGTGGTCCAAACGCTATTTCCAACAGTTTGTACCACGGGTAAGTAAAACTATCCATGGTCCAACCGTCGGAACAATTTTTTTCTGCAATTTATTTTTATGACCCGTGGTACAACTGAGGGGCTATTGTCCAACTGGTATATGAACAACTGCTATGTTCAACTAGTTGTACCAAGGGAAAGTAAAATTACCTTGAATCCAACTGTCAGAGTACAATTTTTTAATCCACAGGTAGTCTTTTCGTACATAATCAAACTCTTTGGTAAATAAACTTGTGTAGATCAAAATGATATTTTTGATGAACCTTTGTAATGTTATTCTCAGAAATTTAGCTTTTTTCGATTTTTCATTGGAATTAAAAAGTTGCTAAAATATAATATCTAAAAAACGTTTTTTAGGCTGACAACAACACGCGATAATGGGGTCATACGTTATTTTACAACATTTAAAACAACGTTCAAACAGAGGATTTTTCAATAAAACATTTGTAACCAGTGTAAACGCTGTATCGTTGTTCTGAAACTATGTCGGACATTCAAGTAATGTTAACAAAACACTTCGTATCTATGTAGGTAACACGAATGTTGTGATAGGTACTAGAGATGGGCCGAATATTCATTTTATGTTTGGTATTCGGCATGTTCTGCAGGTTTACCGAACATTCGTATTCGGCCGATTAATCGGTAAAAATGCCGAACTTTCTTTTGTGGTATAGAATCTTTATTTCTCAAAAGAATTACATAAATTCACTTGCTGAGAATAATAATATTGGAATAACAAATTTATTAGTTTCGTACGTTTAAAAACATTTAAATTAAATAAACACGTAAATATGAGTTTGTTAGGTAGGTACAACAATTTACCAACACATTTTTTAAGCGGCTTGTTGGAGGTAGGCAAGTAAAGAAAGTGTTGATAGCAGGCAAGTTACGTAGATTTAGCGAATCTGGATGTGGCAAGAGTGTACTCTGTGTAAAATCTGTTTTAAGTATTTTTGTAATGTTTTATGCATTGTATTGTATTTTAGTTGTTAATATTATTTTTAGGACTACATGCATCACTTAGTTTTTTTTGGCTGCGAATTTATAATTTTTGGCATTCCCTTAACATATTTGATGGTTAAGTTGAGCTCACCATTGTCAGTTCGACATTTGAGCTCTTCTGCTAATTTTCGAAGGAACGATTGTTGTTGCGGTGTTTGATCCGATTTCTAACGAACATATTACATTATAATTGTATTATTTATTAAGTAATGTTATAGGATTTAATTAAACTGATATAGAGAGTACCAACTTCATTAAAGGTCTAATAAAATATGTTTTTTTGAGTCATTGAACGAATAAAAGTGAAAGATATAAGCATTTTTTTTAAATGAGTTTCAACAATAATTTTTGTAAAATACACCAGAAAAACTGAGGGACCCGAGTAAGTAGAAGGAGGGGTCATGGGCTCGCCATACATCAACTTGCTATTTTGCAATGCAGAATAAATCGCGTCTAATCCGATTTATTCGGCCGAATATTTAGTTCGGTAAACTTGTTGCCGAACGTTCGGCTGTATGTTAGTATTCGTTGAAACCACGATTCGGCCCATCACTAATATGTACAACTGTCGGTTAACCGCCTGTGACCTGCCTGATTAATGCGTTCATCCTGATATCCCTGGGCCACGCCGCGAGTTATGGATATTGGTAAAGTATCATAGAGGACTTAACAATTCGGATACATTGTGCCGAGGTGGAAAAATAAAGAGGTTGACAATTTGATCCATATTATTTTTGAAAATACAACTATACATTTTTTCAAGATCATTTCCAAGAATCAATGAATGTCCAACACCTAAACAATATAAAAACCTTACCACCTAAAATACCTTACCAGCGCGTCTGTTTTTCCGAACAATTATAACTTGAATGTTTGTAGAGAGAGAGAACAGATAAAAAGTTCGAATTTCACACCTACTTAATACTCAATATAAAAAAAATACATAAAGCTCTACAACCCAGAGTTTCAGAGTAGTAGAGCTCTTTGTGAAGTGCTCGTACGGAGAAGTACTACCACCACGCCTTTTTCTGCCGCCAAGCAGCGTTGCTGTGTTTCTGTTTGAAGAGTGTGGTTGCCGTTCTAATTACACACATGAGGCTTAGCAGCTGTATGCCTCAAGTTGATGGACGCGGGGCAGTGCATCGTAGGGCACGTTCCCATCGTGCGTGACTTACGAGGTAATGTGGTGATGGTTACCACTTAACATCAGGTGAGCCATCTGCTGGTTCCATCAGCTAGTTGTATAAAAAAAAGAAAAAACTAAGCAGCAGTAATTTCGCCTCTGTACTGACTTCTTTTTTGTGCAAAACGAATGTTCTAATCTTATCAAATATACATGTAATCAAGCCTATATAGCCTATATAACTATACTTCTTGTAAAATGTATAAAAAATGTACCGAAAGTAAATTATTCTTTAATTAGTTTTACGACAAAATCAAGTTGAATGTGTTCGACAAACCACTAATCACCATCGTCAAATTCCTTGAACATTAAATTATGAATTGTAGATCCCGATTCGTTTGCGATCCCTACTCATTCAATTGTCTTGTAGATACACGATAACCGTTCAACAGACAAAATAATGGTCTCCGTTACAAATTATTGTGAGCACAAATCACGCCCAGGAAGCTCGCGTGAGTCCAAACATCAAATTAACAAGTCCAGGCAAATTTCAACGCTATAACAATTACCTGAACGTTTCATTTGCATTGCGGAAAGGATTCGTGCAAAATCGTAGACTTTGTTTCGTAAACGGGATGCCTGCTAACGATGGTGTTAGTTATACCTTCACGGAAATTCAGTGACCTAATAATGAGGTTAATCTGCGCTGATTCGTTTGAAATTGCTTTATAATAAGCCTTTTAAATGAAGGTTTTCGTTGCATGAAAATTTTCAGTGAAATATGAAAGTTCTTCAATGTCAAAGGTCAAAAGATAGTTATTCAATAAAAACACAAGGATTAGTTACATTGAAATATAAAAAAAACTATTATTATAGATTACTATTCTTCACTTTTAAGGCAAATACAAGAGTTAATGTGACTCTCGCTCGCACGTACTACCACCGCCGAAGTACTACCTCTGTGGGGGGTCGCGTATAGGACTCCCCCGCACCTTGCACACGCCCTGCAGGGCGGTGTCGGGTGCCTCTCCACAATCAGGTGGACCGAGCACGGGTAGCTTGCGCCGCCGTTAGCTCTAGGCCTAAACGGCACCTGATAGTGGAGGTGTTTGCTGGGTCTGGTGTAGCCGTCCGTCACCGTTGGGGGTGGGCGTGAGGTGGAGGGCCTCGTGTTGCTACTGTTGTTCCAAAAGAAACGCAAGGTTACTTTTCGGTGGCGGTAATGGGGGTGCGAGGGGGTTGACTTTCCTACAGCAATTAGCATTTGCCTTGGTGATGATCCTGAACTGCTCCTCAGACTTTTTCGGATCTTGATTCCCTTCTTCCAGTTATAAGTAGATACCATTACCGATGTTATACCACACCACTGGTCGGACCTCGCCTCCTTACGTACCTCGAAGCATTACCTTAAGGAGACCGAGGCCCAAACCCTTGTTTACCTCTACCTAAATCACCCTTTAGTCAACCCTCTTTCACTCCATACCGACCTCATTTATTAACAAAAACTCTTAGTATCTAGGATACCTGACGGGCACAGTGCCCCCTCTCAGGTCAAAAGTTCCCCTAGGGCCTACAGGCCTTTATTTGTTTCTAGCTCACATATATCTATGCTAAATTTCAGTATGACAAAATATTATTTATGTTTCTTCGACTACTATGTTCAAACTACCAACTTTATTTCCTACCTAGTTTATTAATTACATAGACGCTAATTTTCCCTATTTCCTGACATAAATAAAAAACCCGTAACTTGTCATTTATTCCTAATACAAACAAAATACTAATCTAATCATAAGCAAAAATAAGGCCATGAATAGAGGGAGACAGACATATTACTTTTAGCCACCTCCTTCTAAAAACCACTACATGTTTTTAGTCATGCTGTCTCACTCTTTTCATGCGACTATTCCGTATTGATGCGTAGGAGACTGTTTCATCGCCAACATCCTCCCCCTCGTGCGCAGCACCGATTCCCTGGTTTGGCGCCATCCTGAAGTGTGGTAAGGCTTCTCCGTCTGCAAGCGCGCCATCCCGAGGAGCCTGGAGGGCTCCCCCGTCTGCCATCGCGCCATCCCGTTGATCGTCGATCCTAGCTCGGTGACTCGACGACCGGTGGCTCCCTGGTCCGTTATCAGACGTTAGGGTTGTCTTTTGGGACCAGGAGCGGGGCGGCGTGTTCTGGCCCTTCAGACGTTAGGGTTGTCGTCGGGACCAGAAGTACCGCCTTGCTGCTTGGCCGCTTGAAGATACCGTGCGGGGTGCGCACGTCCACGATCCGGGTGCGGTGGTCGGACCCTGGGTAGGTACGGGTCACGACCCCGCGAGGCCACACGTTGCGTGGCAGTGTGGGGTCCACTATGAGGACCGTGTCCCCACACTGCAGATCTCGTTCAGTTGTGGCGCCGTCGACTCGCCTGGGTAGGAGTGTAGGTAGGTACTCCCGCACCCATCTAGCCCAAAAGTGATCGGCTAGTCGCTGCGCCGTCCTCCACGACCGCCGTCCGGTGAGGTCCTCTTCGGTGAATGCCCCCAGCCTGGGGGCGCCGCATGACCTCCCAATGAGGAAATGGTTCGGTGTGAGGCCTTCCTCTTCTTCTTCCGTCTGTATGAGCGGTCTTGAGTTCACCACATGCTCCGCTTCAAGCAGTAGTGTGTGAAGGACTTCTTCCTTGGGGTGTCTCTCCTTGAGCGTCACGTTCAGTGCGCTCTTCACTGACTTCACCAGTCGTTCCCAGGCCCCTCCCATGTTCGGTGCGCCTGGTGCGATGAACTTCCACCGCACCCCTGCTGCCATGGCCTGTTCTGCGAAGCCCGCCGTGTTCAGTTCGTCGATTGCCGTCTTCAGTTCTTTGTTGGCCCCCACGAAGTTGGTGCCATTGTCGCTGAAGATTGTCCTCGGTTGCCCCCGCCGTGCAGCCATCCTTCTTAGTGCCATGATCATGGAATCTGTGGACAAGGATGCTGCCAACTCGAGGTGTACAGCCCTGGTAGTTAGACACGTGAATAGAGCGCCCCACCGTTTCTCGTGCCGCCGTCCCACCGTCACCGTCATAGGGCCGAAATAATCGACGGCGGTATTCGTGAAGGGTGGTTCGCCGACTTGTAGGCGCTCCCTCGGCAGGTTTCCAGTGGGCGGGCGTTGCGGCCCCCCTCTGTAGACTCTGCACCACTGACATCCGTGCCTCGTAGCCTTCACCGCTGATCGCAACCCGAGGACCCAATAACGTTGACGAATCTCGTTCATGACCGTCGCGTGGTTGCCGTGGTTGAAGACTTCGTGGTAATGAGTTATCAAAAGTCTTGTTACCTCGTTTCGGCTGTCCAGGACGATTGGCCGCTTGTACTGGCTTGTCATATCGGCGGCGTCGATTCTGCCGCGTAGTTTGATGAGGCCGCCCTCCTTCACGACGTCAAGCTTCTTGAGTTTTCCTTTCTCCTCGAAGTGACTGTCGTCTTGGCTCCTCATGAGAAGCGCCCGCTCTGCTCTTTCCAAGCAGCCGACATCTAAAGGTAAAAACGATCGTGTCTTTACATTTATGATAGGCCGTTTGTAGGCCTGCTTCTTGGTTTTGGTGGTCTTCCTCCAGGTAGGGTCTTCCCTCTCCCCCCTGGCCGCACCTACTGTTTCCTTCTTTCTGCACAAGTCGATGAACTGAAATACTCTTGCCGTCGCTCTCAGCAGTCTCGTCCATTTCGAAAATCTCTTGGGATCGGGAGTACCTAGATTGTACTCACGTGATCTTACAGTAGCGACTTTCAGTTCATTTTTGTCTTCGCTCGTAGACTTGCGATTGAATGTGCGGTCCTCTGGCCACCCCTCCTCTTCCCCCTCAAGGAACTTCGGCCCCGTGTACCAACGGTGGCCGCCGTCAAAATTCCTGGGGACTTCTCTTGTGGCGTCGTCAGCCGGGTTCTCCGCCGTGGGTACCCAACGCCATTGTTGTGGTCGTGTCGTGTCTTCTATTTCCGCCAGACGATGCGCGACAAAGGGCTTGAATGTTCTCGCGTCAGCCCTTATCCAAGAGAGTACCGTACTCGAGTCTGTCCAGTACGTCTTCTTGGACGCCTTCATGTCCATCTCTTCCTCGATGGAACGCGCCAGTCTGGCACCTAGCAGCGCGGCTTGAAGCTCTAACCTTGGGATGGAGACCGGCTTCAGTGGGGTGACTCGTGCCTTACCGGCTACCAGAGTCACGTTGTACCTTCCCTCCTGGCTGCGTTGTCTCCAGTACACCGAGCACGCGTATGCCGTCTCACTGGCATCCGTGAACACGTGCATGTCTCCTTCTCCCTTGCAGCGGGAGATACATCGCACGATCCTTAGATGTCGCAGCAGTTGAAGATCTTGTAGGTAGATCTTCCACGAGGCCTCTTCCGTGTCGGTTACCTTCTCGTCCCAGCCGACGCCGCTTCTCCACACGTCCTGCATCAGTTTCTTCCCCTGGATCAGAACAGGAGAAGCTAGACCCAGGGGATCGAAAGTGCTCATGACTGCACTTGTCACCTGACGCTTGGTTGGAGTTTTCTCTTGGTTCACGACGTTGACCACGTTGCGTAGCTGCGTCCTGAATCCCATTTCGTCCTCTTCAGTAAACCAGCGCAGCCCCAGAGTCCGTTCCTCCTTGGACCCGAGCTCTATCTCTGTGTTTACCTGGTCTGTGAGACCCCTGAGGACCTCCCGGCTGTTTGACGCCCATCCTCGCAGCCGAAAGCCGGCTCTTTGATGGATGGCGTCTACCTGACGTGCTATCGTCAGCGCCTCTTCCGTGGTGTCGAAGCAGTGTAGATAATCGTCCATGTAATGGTTCTTCACCACTGCCCTTGCTGCTTCTGGAAATTCACCTTCCGCATCTTGTGCGTTGCGATTCTTCACATAAATCGCCAAACTAGGTGAGCAAGCGGCACCGAAGATAACGGACGTCATTCTGTATTCTGTAGGCGCTCCACAGCGCTTCGCCCCTCTCCATAGGAAGCGTAGGCTGTCTCTATCCTCTTCTCGTATCTTCACTTGGAGGAACATCTCCTGAATGTCTGACACTACCGCGATTGGCTTCTCTCTGAAGCGCAGTAGCACTCCAAACAGCGACTGAAGCAAGTCCGGACCCTGTAGCAGCGCGTCGTTTAAACTCTTGCCTCCACACTTTGCAGCAGCGTCGAACACTAACCTTATCTTCCCCTTAGTGGGGTGTGTCACGGCAAAGTGCGGCAGGTACCACTTCCTGGTCGACGCGGACTCGTGGGTGACTTCCTCTGCGTACCCACTGACCTGAAGGTGGTTGATCTGTCGTTCGTATTCAGTCTTCAGGCCCCTGTCCTTGTCCAACTTGCGTTCGATGTTCCTCAATCTTCCCAGTGCCGAATCGTAGTTATTCGGCATTGTTTCTTCGTCAGTTCTCCACAGCATTCCCGTCTCAAAGCGTCCGTTTGCTAATTGACGCGTGGTTTGACGAAGTAGTTGCACGGCGCGTTCCTCGGCGTCCGTGCTAGGTCGTCGCGGCTGTATACCCAACGACTCTATCGCGAAGTGCTCCTTCATAAGTTCATCCAAGCTCTCTTCACGAGCAGAGATCTTCGCATAGGTAAGGCAGTTCACCCTCTGAGCTGCTCCCCCGTCTGTCCCGTGTAGCACCCATCCCAGGTGCGTGAGGGAGGCAGCAGGTTGTCCGCGTTTACCTTTTCTTGTTACTCGTGACACGATGAGCTCCCAGTTGTCTTGACCTATGAGCATCTTCGGTGACTCTTCTTCGTAGTAGAGTCTCTCTGACAACCCCTTGAGGTGGCTGCACTCGTCGAGTCGCGACCGGTTGATCGCCTGAGGAGATAGCCTGAGCTCGCCGATCGTACGCGCCCCGCTGATCCTCTTCCGTTGACTCGAGTGAATGCCCCTCAGGCTGATGTCAATCCGCATGGAGTCATCCTTCCTGATGACTCGCCCCCCTATCGTTTCCAACGATAGGGTTTGCCTGGGTCCCTCCAGGCCGACTTCATCCGCCACCGCTGAGTCGATGAGGGTGATTGTCGATCCTTCGTCCAGCAAAGCCAATATCCTGACTTTCCCTTTCGGCCCGTACACCTCCACGGGTACCATCTTCAAGTACGCTCTTGCGTCCTTGTTGTAGTTCATCGAATGAACGTTGTTTGCCACTTCCCTGGCAGGACTCTCCTGATCTGTAGTCACCTTGTCCGGTGCCTGCTTCTGCTCTTCATGCAGTAAGGCGTGGTGCCATCTACGGCAGTGTTTACACGATGGCCTCCTGCACGAATCCTTCCTGTGTCTGCTGCGGAGACACTTGAAGCAGTACCTCGACTTCCTCGCTATGGCCCATCTGTCTGTTACTGAAGCTTGAAGAAACTTCTTGCATTCCTCTAGGTGATGGCCTCCCTCGCAGTGTGGACATGAAAGTTGCTGCGCCTCCTGCGGCTCCGTCGTGGCGTGCGTCGCCTGACGTTGTTGAGTCGCCTTCTTGGAGACGACGGTCTCCTGCGCGGCGTACGGTCCACACCGTTCGGCCTCTCGGTTCAGGAACTGAGCAATCAGCACCAAGTCTGGGTTCTCATGCTCGATCGCGAAGTCGTACCACCTGTACTTGAGCACCATTGGTAACTTATCTATGATTACCTTTATCATCTCAGGAGAGTTCAAATATTGCGGCTTCTTTAGACCCTTGATCGTCGCGACGGTGTTGTTAATCGTGCCAGCAAACATACACACATCTCGCGCGCTCTCCGTAGTCTTGGATAGGCTTCTTACCTTTTCCAATTCCGCCAAGACTAGGGCTTCTGGTCTGCCGTACCTTCGGCGTAGAGACTCCAACACCTCCTCCGGTGCGCACTCAGAGTATAAAATACTTCTTACCGTGTCTCTAGCCGCGCCCTTGATACCTCTTCTCAGCCGAGCCATATTCTGCACCGTGCTGAACAAGGACGCCGTATCCTCATACACCGACTTGAAGGCCAGCCATTCCCCACTGCTCCCATCGAAAACCGGTAACTCGTACATATACGCGGGCTGGTGCGTATATCCGGTCCTCGGAGCAGTGCCAATAGCGCTCACGATTGCCTTCGCCAACAATCCTATGCTGCCGGCCTCCATACCTTTTAGGTCCTCTGGCTTCACCTCGGCTGCAGTTGGAGCTTGGGATTTTAAGGGGCCATCCTTGGTCCCACCTGGTCGCCCCTCCGCGGGCGTCCTCCCTTCTCCCTGACGTCCTCCACCAGACATCCTGCTTACCGTGTCGTTAACCCAGTCTTGGACCTCTTTGGCTCGATCGTCGGGTTCATCGTCGGCAGACTCCTCATCTGCCGAGTCCTCTGCTGGAGAGTCCTCACCAATCCTTAACAGATCCATCTCTGCCCTCGCCAGCGCGGCGGCGGCCTGGGCCTCCTGCATCTCCCTGCGGCTGATCTCTGCACGCAGTTGGGCCTCCCGCCGCAACCGTGTCCTCTCTGCCGCCGACGAGGGTTTGTCTGAGTTAGGATGACTGGACTTACCTCCAGCTTCACTTAACCTTCTTTTGCTTCTTTCCGGGGCGCTAGGGACCAGGGTTCTGGTCTCCAGCGCGGTACCGGCCGTACCCGTGGTGTCTGTGGTTGTTGCAGCCGTCCCGGACGTCCCGGAGGCCTCCGTGGTCTCCGGGGTCTGTTCCTCTTCCATTTGACGGCGATTCGCTCCCGCGCGACTGCGGGTCACGGGCATGGTGTCGGGTGGTCGTCTGCTTCCCTGGTATGCACGCACAGCCTTTCGGGTGAAAGGCCGTGACGGCTCCCAGACTCTCCGTCAGCAAGTGGTAATTCGGCCCCAATGCTAGCTGATTTACGGAAAGTCGCCAGACGCCCTCGCACCGATAAACAACAGAAGCAGCCGCCCCCAAGGCGATGGTTACGGTATGACACAGATCCGGCACCGAAGGACCAGCTGTGGGGGGTCGCGTATAGGACTCCCCCGCACCTTGCACACGCCCTGCAGGGCGGTGTCGGGTGCCTCTCCACAATCAGGTGGACCGAGCACGGGTAGCTTGCGCCGCCGTTAGCTCTAGGCCTAAACGGCACCTGATAGTGGAGGTGTTTGCTGGGTCTGGTGTAGCCGTCCGTCACCGTTGGGGGTGGGCGTGAGGTGGAGGGCCTCGTGTTGCTACTGTTGTTCCAAAAGAAACGCAAGGTTACTTTTCGGTGGCGGTAATGGGGGTGCGAGGGGGTTGACTTTCCTACAGCAATTAGCATTTGCCTTGGTGATGATCCTGAACTGCTCCTCAGACTTTTTCGGATCTTGATTCCCTTCTTCCAGTTATAAGTAGATACCATTACCGATGTTATACCACACCACTGGTCGGACCTCGCCTCCTTACGTACCTCGAAGCATTACCTTAAGGAGACCGAGGCCCAAACCCTTGTTTACCTCTACCTAAATCACCCTTTAGTCAACCCTCTTTCACTCCATACCGACCTCATTTATTAACAAAAACTCTTAGTATCTAGGATACCTGACGGGCACAGTGCCCCCTCTCAGGTCAAAAGTTCCCCTAGGGCCTACAGGCCTTTATTTGTTTCTAGCTCACATATATCTATGCTAAATTTCAGTATGACAAAATATTATTTATGTTTCTTCGACTACTATGTTCAAACTACCAACTTTATTTCCTACCTAGTTTATTAATTACATAGACGCTAATTTTCCCTATTTCCTGACATAAATAAAAAACCCGTAACTTGTCATTTATTCCTAATACAAACAAAATACTAATCTAATCATAAGCAAAAATAAGGCCATGAATAGAGGGAGACAGACATATTACTTTTAGCCACCTCCTTCTAAAAACCACTACATGTTTTTAGTCATGCTGTCTCACTCTTTTCATGCGACTATTCCGTATTGATGCGTAGGAGACTGTTTCATCGCCAACAACCTCCACGCCTTTTTCTGCCGCCAAGCAGCAATGCTGTGTTTCGGTTTGAAGAGTGTGGTTGCCGGTGTAATTACAGGCACATGAGGCTTAACATCTGTATGCCTCAAGCTGATGGACGCAGGGCAGTGCATCGTAGGGCACGTTCCTATCGTGCGTGACTTACGGGGCAATGCTTTGGTGATGGTTACCACTTAACATCAGGTGGGCCATCTGCTTGTTCCATCAGCTTGTTGTATAAAAAAAAAAAAAAAAATCGTTTCGACATGTTGAAAGATATAAAATCACTAAGCTCATTTTCGAAAAATCGCAGTCAACCATCTTGTGAGCAATCACATTGCACACATTTTAGTAAAAATTTCATTTTGATCGATACATGTTTTCCTACTTAGAAGTTTGCTTATGTACGAAAACTAGTAAAGCAAACTTTTGAGTAGGAAAACATGTATCAGATTTTATATCTTTCAACATGTCGAAACGTGCGAGCGAGAGTCACATTAGCTCTTGTATTCGCCCTAAGGGAAAAAGTTCATGAGCGTTTCGGAGACCTTCGGATGGGAAGAAGATCACGTATTGTCTAGTCGAATACATCTGATGCATTCAAGTTCTTATGAAAAAAAAAGACGTAGCTGAATGTAAAAGTACACAAAAAGATAAAATCTCTGACCACTTAGAAATCCATAAAAATATTGACTACACTTAAATACTGAAACCGTAACTGAAACAGCTTCACGACTTTGATCCCTAGGCACGGTAGATATCCCTCAGATCTCTTAGTACCAAGTACTAACTCCAGGTTCCTTGGCGTCTAAGGACCCTCCTTATTTTGAGAGGTGCACGGCCAGATTCGAACCTACGACCTTACGATCGGAAGACGGGTCACTTCCAACTAGATCGGGGGTCTTAAAATACATCTAACGGAATATGATAAAACCACGAAACGACAGAATTCCTTTTTCACTCAAAACGACAAAGACGCTACGACATTCTGAATGCTTTACAATAAAATAAATATTAATTTCCACCGCGCGAAGAACATTTCCACAAAAGCGAGGTGTTTTCCAGCAGTACCATCTGCACGGACACAAACCTACAGACACAACGTCCAAATTGGCTGTCCTGCCATGAAATAGATTGGCACAACTTACCAGCTTACATTTCCCGCCAATATCAACTCAAACCCTTCCCCATAAAGGCTAATTTCCGCTGGCAATGTGGAGTGGATAGGTTGGTATCGTTACTCGTATAATGGGCTCCAGGACATGGAAGCAAAGTGTTTGAAATAGGTATGAACGTGGAATCCTGTGTTCGTTTGGTTCTAAGTTCCGTGTTCGACTCGCTATAACATCCGCAGGGGATATTGTTCATTGTTTAAGCACATCTTGAGTAAACATCGTGTTACAAACAGACAAGCGTAGGAGGTAACATCTCGTATTAGACAATAGAGTTATCAAATTTCAGGTACGTCAGTTTCGTGGTACACATGGATACGCAGCAGATTATATAGTTTTGTTGGCAGTTGAACGCTGCGAACCTTGTGAGAGTGCGCGAGATTTTGTTATTATTTCGTTCACTGTTCGTTCTTATCGTTCAATATAAAAAAGAACTATTTAGGGATAAGCTCGCCTTTGAAAATATCTTTTGTTATCTATCACATACATGTAATTTTTTCTGTGTATAATTAGGAGTTTAAGAACATTGGTGGTCTAGTGGCAGCGGCTAAGGTTCAAAACCGGTCGTGCACCAATGAGTGTATCTATTAAAAAAAATATATTATTATGCACAGTGCCAGCTCAAACGGTGAAGGAAAACATCGTGAGGAAGCCAGCATGTCGTAGAACCCAATACTGGGTTTACATTTAGACATTCGCGCTGCCATTCGCGTGGACGGAAATGTCGCCGTTCATATGTCTGCGGCAGCGTCGCCGGCAATGTGTGTTCACGCCACGGGCAACGCGAGTGGACATGGAAGTGGCCTGTTTACATTATCGCAATGCCCAAGTCCCTGCCGATGTCTCTGCACATTTCCACGGACATGAGCTGAGTGTAAACGGGGTATAAAAGTTCTACAACATGCATCAAGACCGAAAGGGGCCTCTAAGAGACGCACTCAAAATCCTCTCACCACACTGTTTATAAAAGAACCCGTGACACGATCAGCAGAATAAGAATCAAACAAAGCGCCACATCACCGGCAGTTTAAAAAAAGCAGTATCGATACCCATTCACTCAGACGAATTATTTCCCGTAGACTCATTTCTCATTTCCCTGGCAATCACTCCGCAAGCAAAAAATACTAGATGTCGAGAGCAGAAGCCGCGATCGTTGGGACTTCATAATTGGACTGTCATACCGTTTGTAACATCGGCAAAATTGTGTTTATCTAACCTTATCTCTCGCCCACGGCTTCACTTGCGTATATTAGTAGATCATCATCAATTGCAATTATCATTAAATAGACTTTTGACTGTTTCGCTCTCTGCCATGGCAAACATAAGCTATTTAAGCAGTTTTAATCATCTTTATTTAATAGGAATCCTTTAAGATTCTTAAAAGCTCGCGTGACTGAGAGAACTACCCTCTAATTTATTGAAATCCCCTGTCTAGTCTGTGGTTTAAGGATGTCTCTGTTTATTTGCACTCCGCCGTAAAGCGATATAAATACCGGTTAGGAGTTAAATAAATTGGACTGAAAAATGGCGAGCGTGTTTTGTCTAGGGTTTATTTTTATTATAGGTACAGATGTTTTCGTTTCGGTAAAGAAAGCATCTGCTGAAGATCATTTGTTTTCATTGGAACATAAACCTAAATATTAGGTTTATCATCATCATCAGCTTGAAGTCCAGACAAGCACTTCACAAAGAGCAATACTAAAAAAACATTTTTAGAAAAAAATATGGGTTTATTTTTATTTAATATACGAGCGGAGATCATTAAGCCACGAAGTCTTTTTATAATTAATTAAACATCGCAGCTACATTCAAGGTCTTCCGCGTTTCAGCAAACCTTGACTTAATAACTGGCATCTTGCTCAAATGCTCTCAAATGGTTCATAGAAAGTCTGCTAAACGATTTCAGACTGAGTAACTTTAAACTTGAGCCGAGATAAGCTCCGGCCTCGTCAGTACTTCGAACCAGTTAGTTGTTTGGCAATATATTCTAACATGTCATGTTTATTTGAATGTCACGTTTATCCCATTTCCTGAGTTCATTGAAGGTTTTCTGACATTTTGAGGAAGCAACATAGCTTTTTCATTTTAATTGTTTTTCTTGTGTTATGTTGAGTAGTGTTGTGTAATTTCGGTGGTAGTTTAACCAACATTACTTGAGGTTTTAGCACAAAGTGTAAGCATTTGGAATGAAAGTGTAATATGTGATATCCTGATTTGACTGAAAATGTTTCGAATGTTTTGAAGAAAACCGCCACCATTTTCTTCAAAGCAAATGACGGCCGACTTGACTATGGACTGACTTGACTAAAAAGTATTCATTCAATACAAATCACTTGACACTGGCAAGATTGTCTGTCGAATGACAGACAGAAGCCATAAATGGAGAGAAGAAGAAGAGTTCATTGAACTGATAAATCATTTAAAGCAGCTCGGTAAATATTGGTTCTGGATTTTAAGGACTGCTTATACTTTTAAAAATACATCTTAACTGACTGACTAGGATATGAGACTGTATCCAAGTCAGACAGTTAAGATGTATTTAAAAAGTCCTAAAAATCCTGAACCCATATATATCAAGCTGCCTTGAATGAATTACTGGCCACTGGTCCTAGACACAGCCAACATGCTGACAACTAGCTTCCTAGTCTTAGTCTTAGTCGCGATTAGCTTCCTCAAGTGATTAGTCGCTCGCTAAATACAATTAGCGAGCACTGTGCAAGCAGCCCTACGTAAACTAAAATTGACATTACATGCTGACAGCCATTTATCGGCCTGTCAGCATGTTGGCTGTGTCTAGGACCAGTGGCCAGTAATTCATTCAAGGCGGCTTGATAAATATTGGTTCAGGATTATAAGAATCATCAAACATCTTAACTTTCTAGGATACAGCCTCAAACCCTAGTCAGTCAGTTATGATGTATTAAAAAAAAAAGTCCTTGAAATCCTGATCCAATATTTACCGAGCCGCCTTGAATGATTTATCAGTTCAATGAACTCAGGAAATGGAATAAATGATGCAGAAACCTATTGTGAATCGATTTTAAGCATTTCTTGAATCGACTGAGACTGAGAAAAAAAATCTTAGCCTAGATCGTCCAACTGCTGAGCAAAGACTTCCCCTAAAGACTTCCAGTACTCCGTAAATCTAAACTTATTTACAATGATATTTACTTTATGTAAAATATTAAAAAAAACTATTCGATATCTTTTTTTCATCCTGTATTTTATTTATTTTATTTTTGTGAGCATATTACAGTATTGAATTTATAATACAAGCCTGAGAAATATAATAATCTCCTTAAGTACCAATTCAATAACAAAATAAGCAGCTTACAATAAGCTTTTTTTAGCAGGAAAATAACCGTACCATTTATCAAAAATTCAGGAAAAATAAAGCACATATTAAGGCATAGCTTTAAATAACCTCCACCCATGCAACATTTTTAATGACATCACTGAATTTAGCTAAGACAAATTTGGTATGTTTTATTTTACAAGCTAAATTTTAGAGTAGAAGATCTCTTTGTGTGTGGCTCGTCCGGGGAAGTACTACCACCACGTCATTCTGCCACCAAGCAGCGTTGTTGTGTTTCGGTTTGAAGAGTGTGGTTGCCGGTGTAATTACAGGCACATGAAGCTTAACATTTGTGTGCTGTACTTTTATATCTAGCTCCTTGGAGCTAGCCAGAAGAAGAGCCCTCGCTTCTACATACAAACTCATGCTTAGTAGAGCGAGGAACTCCAATCAATGTCTTTCATAAGGTCTAACCAACGCATTGCAAAATATTATTATACTAAAACACCGGTAACTGCTATTTCAACTGTAATATGTAATAATAGTGTAAGTAATGTGTAATAATAGTGTTTAAGACGATGCAATAAACATTTTTTATCTTTTTTTATCTTATAAATCGCGATTCTCGGTAGGGATCAAACCCCACGGCCTACAGCGCAGAAGGCAGAGCTACTACCAACTGAACTATGAGGGCTGTCTCAACAAATGCCTTTCGAAACAATACTGAATCAGCTTTTTTTTTTTTTATACAACCAGCTGATGGAACAAGCCGTTGGCCCGCCTGATGTTAAGTGGTAACCATCACCTATAACAAAGCATTGCCTCGTAAGTCACGCACGATAGGAACGTGCCCTACGATGCACTGCCCTGCGTCCATCAGCTTAAGGCAAACAGATGTTAAGCCTCATGTGCCTGTAATTACACCGGCAACTACACTCTTCAAACCGAAACACAGCGTTGCTGCTTGGCGGCAGAAAAAGGCGTGGTGGTAGTACTTCCCCGGACGAGCCCTTCACAAAGAGCTCTACTACTCTTAAAACTCAGCTTCTCGACTTTGATCCCCAGGCAGATTTCCCCTTATACCTCTAGGTGACAAGTACGAACTCCAGATTTTTTGAGGTCAGAGTCAGAATAAGGTTAGTCAGAGGTACGTCCAAACATTACTTTTCGATTCTAACTTACACTTAGAATGGACTTCAAAACCAATTTTGCGCTAACTCCATCGGACTTAAAGGTAAATCGAATTTAAAATTCCCTTTGCCCAATATATTATTCTAACTTGGAACAAAATGCACAACTTTTAGCTACATCAAGACAGCTTTCGCTAACGGAATTCAATTAAAAACTTGCCACCTTATTCAAAATCACTTGATAAGTAGCAGGGCTCTAGTGGAGCGCTCGTCCGGGGAAGTACCCCGATGCCTTTTTCTGCCATCAAGCAACGTTGCTTTGTTTCGGTTTGCAGAGTATGAATCCCAGTTATAGGCTTAATACCTATTATTATAGGTGATGACCATTTAACACCAGGAGAGATATTTGTAGTTATTGCAGTAACAAGTGATGTAAGAAAATTTGCTCGTATGAACTACCAAATTCTGCCTATAACGACACTATCTGACAATCAACGTAGCTCACCATACTTAAATAAATAAATCAATAATAAAGCAATATTGGTGGACTTTCCACACAGCACTATCTAGCCCCAAACTAAGCCACAGCTTGTATGATGGGAACCAGATAGCGGATATAATACTTTTTATACTTTTTTTGTAAATGAGTAAGAAAGGAGTGAACAGCGAAATGACGAATGATGAAGAGTGGGTTCTCGGTAGGGATCGAACCTACGGCCTACGGCGCAGAAGGCAGAGCTACTACCAACTGAGCTGTGAAAGTTGTCAAAACTTGATTACTTAATTGGAAATAACAACTGCCATAACTACTAAAGTCTTTCCTTTTCTTTTGTTTTTAAATTGGTCATAAGATAAACCGTATACATCTTATAACCATTTTTATTTTATTATTATAAGCCTTCTATGTCCCACTGCTGGGCAAAGGCCTCCCCCCATTCCCTCCACTCTGTGCGATCCTGTGCTGTGGTCTTCCATTCCGGCTGGTAGCTCCAACCCTAGAGCCGCCGGGCACATGGGGCCGTTGTCTGTTTCGTATCATCATGGTTGGGGGGGGGGGGGGGGGGGGGATTGGACCATAACCCACCGCGCTGGTCCAGTGCGAGTTGGTGGGTAACCAATACGATGTCTTATAACCAATACGATGTTATTAGACGTTGACGAATAAGGCTGTATAACTTTAGAGTTCTGTTACACAATATCCCTGGAGTTTATTCCCACTGAAAGCGCAGCCCTACAATCAAGCTGTGGTCTCTGAGAAAACGGTAGCGCCTTTTTACGGTCGCAATGAAACTACCTACAGATAAAATGGTTGTTTTTTATTGTAATAACACGAAATGGAATAAGCAAATTACTTCAAGTGAAGTGGTAGCCTTTGCCTATAATAGGTAATAGGTATCAAGGAGTGAAAAGTGAATAGTATCAATGAATACAAATGAATACTTATATTCCATATTTTGTATATCATTTTCTTCATGTATGTATGTTTGAAAGGAATAAAAATATTTATATATGTAAGTCCTTCTTAGTGTTAGTATTTTATAAACTAAGTGCTATTCAATTAATTTACAGATAAATCTACAACCGTCAAAAAGCGGTGGCCGCATTTATGGATAATTCAGGTTAAGGGTTGTCGCTCTCCGAATATGAATATTTTACCAAGTCTTTTGTAAACGTTTACGACTTCCACCCACTTCGCTAGCTGTATGGGTGTTTTGCTTAAAAATATTTCTTTTCACTCAATACAGCACTGAAAAGAGCAATTCCAATTGTACCTCCTTGGAATACGGGCTAAAATTGATTGTATACGAGTGTTTCTTGGAGTAAACTGGGGGAATGCGTTAGCACGAATTTATGATACGGAGAATCTTACGTTTGACTGTAGAACATAACTATGTATCCTAACGTGATGGCGGAACATAAAATCTGAGATTTCGCACTAGAAATATTGCTTTATTTTTGTTATGAGAAACGGTTGTAAACAACATTTTTCAAAGAAATGTTACAAGCTAGGTGTTGCCGAAGTATTAAATACTAGCATCATTGTCAACAACCTGATGAAGCCCACTGTTGCATATTGGCCATGTTTCCAGGAAGAACACTGGAGCTTCTTTGTTATATCATATTGTAACAAGGATTATACAAAAGTTTCAAGTTTATTTATTTATTTCAGTAGCGCAAATAACATTTTATTAATCAAGGTTGGGGCCATCTTTTAAGTAAAAAATACTTGTGTCAAAAGACCCCGCTCTTCTATATTTTGGTTACAATGTTTTGTGCTCGTGTACTCATATATAAACTCATATACAAAAGAACAGTAAATATTCTTCTAGGCTTGGTTGCGTGGAACTGGCTCCTATATTTACCTATCATTAAGACGTTTCAAAGAGATCCTTGTGATTCAATTGAATAACTATCTTTTGACTTTGACTTTGAGCAACTTACCTATCCTACCGATAACCCGCGACCTTTACAATATCGTCAGTCCATTTGCTCTTTAATTTTCTAAGGACGACCAGTAACGCTAGCAGAGGCAGTAAAATGAGTTTTTTTTTATACAACTAGCTGATAGAACAAGTAGATGGCCCACCTGATGTTAAGTGGTAACCATCACTTTAACAAAGCATTGCCTCGTAAGCCACGCATGATAGGAACTTGCCCTACGATGCCCTGCCCTGCGTCCATCAACTTGATGTATACAGATGTTAAGCCTCATGTGCCTGTAATTACACCGGCAACCACACTATTCAAACCGAAACACAGCAACGCTGCTTGGCGGCAGTAAAAGGCGTGTGGTAGTTCTTCCACGGTCGAGCCTTTCACAAAGAGCTCTACTACTCTTAGTAGTTGTTTATTGATTATACAAATCTCACCGCTATCCAGATCACTGCTGTCGTGCTGTCACAATTGATTTATTTATAGTTCATAGATTTCCCACAGAGGATCAATTCTTCATCGAAGGCAAAGTCAAAAGGTATTTATTGATATGACCGAAAATGTTTCGAATGTTCGGAATAAAATCGCCACCATTTTCTTCAAAACAAATGACGGCCGACTTGACTATAAAGTATTTTTTTTATATCATTTGACAGTATTAGCGTGCTATCGTATTAGCGTGCGATGTGTTAGCAATAACGGAACACTTTGTTCTTGACGAAGCTAAAATTAAATGTATTACCATTAGTAGCTATAAACTAGCATCATACTGTTTTAGGAGTAATATAACTCACGGCGGATCGTGTTTGTTTGTGAAGGACAGGTGCCATAACCAAAGAAAAAAAGAAGAAAATTACAAGGATTACTTGGAAACGTCTTAAAACTAGGTGAATTAGGTGCCAGTTATAGTGAAAGGAAACTAAACTATGAACTTCAGCGTATATGCTCGAGATTCGTACATGCTAATTTTGTCAATATTAACGTGTCCTCGTATGAATCGGGGCATGTTTCTGTGGTGACGCACCGATGCCGGATACTGCTTCAACAAATTCTACGTGTAGATTATAGGATTAAATATGAAGATTATATAAAAGACGTCATTAAGGCTAGGAAACAAAATACTAAACCACCGACTGCAAACAAGGCCACTCAGACAACAGCGGGTGAAGCTAGTAGTCTTACGGTTGATGTGAGTACACAGACGGACATAGTGCCTAATGTCGGCGATGCTACAAATCCCTCCCTAGAGTTTTTTCGTGTATAAACACATAAATATCCTACATCAAAACATAGACGGACTTCTTTCAAAGTCAGACCTGCTAACAGTTGCACTTGACAGCCTCCAAAAGAAAAACAATATAAGCATCGATATCTTATGTATTACGGAACACAATATGTTGGCCTGCGATTCTAGCATATTACATTTGGTTAATTTTACTATGGGAACAATATTTTCTCGCAAGACTCGACACGGTGGAGCTTGTATTCTCGTTCGAAATACGCTAAGATTTAGAGAAATTGAGGAAATAAATAGAATGGGGATTGTCAATGTTATTGAATGCTCTGGAGTAGAACTTCTAGACCATAATATACTAGTTATCTGCATCTATAGACCTCCAAGAACAAACTTGGATGATTTAGCCAAATTCTTCACATCACTCAACTCTCTACTGAGTAAGTACTGCTACGGTAGGAAAAAAATTGTAGTATGTGGTGACATTAACATCAATACACTTCAGTCATCAAAGGAATCAAACGAATTTATAGAATTAGTGTCAGCATTTAATCTCAAATTTGCAATAAAGGAACCGACTCGACTAAAAAGTGGCAAATGCATAGACCATCTTATACATAACATTAAAGGAGGAATAGGCAAAGTATACGAGTTAGCTCTATCTGACCATACTGCCCAACTTTTAATATGTCCAGTAAAGCCAAGTTATTCCATAAAGTATTGGCATATAGAGAGACACGACTACAGTCAAGAAAACATCGACAAATTCATAGAATGCATTAACTCTCTGACATTTAGCGAAGTATTTGACTGCGATAATCCTAATACTGCCTTTGACATTTTCCATGACCTGTTTTCATTGTTTTATTTTGTATGTTTTCCATTGTCTCTTATTAAAATCTCAGCTCAAAAAAGACCTAAATGGATATCCAGGGGAATAAAAAACTGTTGTAAACTGTAACGTCCGTTTTTTTACTGAAAACCATTAATATAGAAGATATAAAATTTCATAGATTTTTCAACTTACGCGCCATTGTATTTTGAATACTCCTTTCATTGAGATAGTTTTATTACCATAAGAACTCATCCGTGAACCTTGGCGCCTTAAAAAGAAAATTCGTTATGTGTCGCGCTTCGCGCGACATATAACTCAGTCGCGCATTATGTAACATATTTTCCTATAACCTAGGGATAATCTAGGGTAAATAAACACAACTATATTTACTAAAAATAATACAAGCTTTATTTTTATTGCCTAAGTGTTTTTATGTACAATTCTTGTTAAGAAAAGGTTATGCATATGATGTTAACATTAATATTAGTGCTCTGGAATCCTAAATACCTGGGGGAACACAAAACTTATAATTATAGTGTGTGTATACAGTAAAATACAAAATATGATATGGATTGGTGAAGCGTTTGGTCCGAACTAGGCTCGAATTTACTCTCTAGTATTTATCCGAATCGGTGGCTCTTATACGAATGATATACCGCAACCAGGCGAGGTAGAACGTCGACGAATTTCACGCGGGCATCGGAATTGCCTCTGACTAACCTTTTGGGGAATATTAAATGGGTCCTCGGAATGAATGTAGCTACGAGGTAACTATGTGTAGTCTACCACGAAGATAGTAAGAACTTGACGGGAGCAACCACTTCAATCCCGAAGCAGCTTGGCGAAAGGCAACTGCCGGCGTCTGAGGTATCTGAGGTTGGCACCGAAATGCGCCGACACACGACTGGGCAGTAATTCAGCTCCAGGGTACAGCCTTTTCTGATCGACCAAACATAAAACTTGAATTAGAACTGACTCACAGAAACACGAGAGGAAAATCCAAATATCACAATCTCTCTTCGGAACTCACCAGGCCTCGAAGTATGATCACTGAATATAATACAACGACGGCGCGTTGTCGGACAATTAAGTCTCGTGCGTCTCGTAATCGACGACGGGTTATTTATTTAGTAAATAACAGAGAATTAAATACTATTCTCTGACAATTTGAATATCTCGACCTTCTATCAAATAATATCAGTTAACATTTGTCGTGTCATGTCTGCGCCATAGACCACATAGACCATTCTTCCACTCAACTCGATCGTACATGACCGATTCTATAATTCGGACAATCGAGATACCCGATGAAACAAACGAACAAGATTACGTCAATTCGGTCTTAATGAAGCAAATAAAAAATCCCTATAATCCTCCAGGAATGATCCCGAGGAATCCAAAACAAGTTAAAACTGTATCTAACCAATAAAACTGAAAAATAACCCGTCGTCGATTACGAGACGCACGAGACTTAATTGTCCGACAACGCGCCGTCGTTGTATTATATTCAGTGATCATACTTCGAAGCCTGAAAAGGCTGTACCCTGGAGCTGAATTACTGCCCAGTCGTGTGTCGGCGCATTTCGGTGCCAACCTCAGATACCTCAGACGCCGGCAGTTGCCTTTCGCCAAGCTGCTTCGGGATTGAAGTGGTTGCTCCCGTCAAGTTCTTACTATCTTCGTGGTAGACTACACATAGTTACCTCGTAGCTACATTCATTCCGAGGACCCATTTAATATTCCCCAAAAGGTTAGTCAGAGGCAATTTCGATGCCCGCGTGAAATTCGTCGACGTTCTACCTCGCCTGGTTGCGGTATATCATTCGTATAAGAGCCACCGATTCGGATAAATACTAGAGAGTAAATTCGAGCCTAGTTCGGACCAAACGCTTCACCAATCCATATCATATTTTGTATTTTACTGTATACACACACTATAATTATAAGTTTTGTGTTCCCCCAGGTATTTAGGATTTCAGAGCACTAATATTAATGTTAACATCATATGCATAACCTTTTCTTAACAAGAATTGTACATAAAAACACTTAGGCAATAAAAATAAAACTTGTATTATTTTTAGTAAATATAGTTGTGTTTATTTACCCTAGATTATCCCTAGGTTATAGGAAAATATGTTACAAAACGTAAACGTCAATTACTGTGGCAATACCGTAAACACCGTTCTACAAATAATAAAAGTAAACTTAAAGCTCTATCTGCAAGACTCAACCGTATAATTAAACTAACCCAAAAAGCGCAAAATGATAACTATATAAATAATGCGGATAACAAATGTAAATCATTAATCGACTTGGAATATCATTAATCGACAAAAATCTAATTTAATAAAGGAAGAGATTATTGAAATTAAACAGAATAATCAAAAACTAAGTTGTCCCCAAGATATAGCGGATTCGTTCAATAACTTTTATATTGACCAAATTAAATTCGATCCCTCAGCACGGCCTAGCTCCATCCCAATAAAGTTTTCCTCCCTATTTATGAAACCTATTATGCCGGTTGATATAGAAAAAAATATAATGACCTTAAAGAATACAGACAGTACAGGATATGATAATATTTCTACTAGAATTTTGAAACTTGTTTCACGTAAGATTTCTACACCTCTAAGTCATATTTTAAATAACTGCATAACTAATGGTGTCTTTCCCGAAAAACTTAAGCGCACTATTGTTAAACCTCTCTTCAAAGGAAAAGATAAGTGTGACATGAATTGCTACCGCCCTATTGCACTTGTTCCTGTACTCTCTAAGGTTTTTGAACGATTCATACATGACAGCATTTACCAATTCTTTGAAAAACATCATTTGTTTGCGGAAGAACAAGCAGGGTTTCGGAAAAAAAGGACAATTAATATGGCTATTTTTAATTTTTTACATAACGTTATGGATAATCTTGATCGCAATATAACGCCATGTGCACTTTTCATGGACCTCACAAAAGCATTTGACCACGTTGATCATCAGATACTTCTGCATAAGTTGGATGCATACGGAGTGCGAGGTAATGTATTAAGCCTAGTTGAATCCTATCTCACCAACAGAACGCAGGCAACTGAGATAACAAGGATATGCCCCACAGAAAAAAAGCAGGTCAAATATACATCCCCATTCAGAACTGTCAAATACGGCGTACCTCAAGGGAGTGTACTAGGTCCTTTATTATTCATAATTTACATTAATGACATTCCCACAATAACAAATCATCAAATGACACTTTTTGCTGACGATAGTACAATTTTATTTAATGGAATCAATAAGACTACTCTTGAAAATGACATGAATGATACATTGAGTAAGATTATAAATTGGCTGACATTAAACAACTTAAGAATTAATTTAGCAAAAACAAATTTCATTATATTCAGGAATAGAGCAATTAAAATAAATAACATTCACATTAACTACAATGGCCAGAAAATTAATCAAATAGATGTAACGAAATTCTTAGGACTAAATATTGACTGTACCTTAAATTGGAAACCTCACGTGGAAAACCTATGCTCAAGAGTAGCCCGATTTTCTTACGCTTTATATGTGCTGTCAAGAACTGCTGGCGAGTCTACTTTGCTGACAGCTTATCACGGGTATGTGACATCCCTTCTTAGGTATGGTGTTTTATTCTGGGGCAACTCTACCGACAAAGATTTACTATTTAGGGCCCAGAAGAGATGCGTGCGGGCCATATGCAAGCTACAGCAGACAGACAGCTCCAAACAATACTTTACTAAATTAAAAATTTTAACCTTACCATCAATCTATATTCTTGAAGCAGTATTATTCGCCAGGCAAAATATACACCTCTTTGATAAATTCAAAAGCATACGCCATATGCATAAACTTTGTTGTCCTAAAAATAAAACGTCTAAACTAAACAACAGTATATTTTGTATGTCCTCAAGACTTTATAATAATTTGCCTAATGCCATACTGGCCTCTCCTTCTATCACTGTATTTAGGAAAAACGTACAAAAATTGCTCGTTGAAAAAGTGTACTATAGTGTGACGGAATATCTTAACGACAATTTAGAATAATCAATATAATAAGTTTTTTTTTTGTTCTTTATTTTTATTTATTAATTGTTAATTTATCTCCTCTTCTATTTTAAATTTCGGACATTTTGTATTTATTTAATTTAATCATTCAATCAATTCATTAATTTTTAAATTGTATAATTATTGCATGCTATTTTTAAGTGGAATATGGAAGAACATTATTTGCAAACCCTGACATCTGTATTGACATGTACCAACCTATATTCGCAATAAAGTTATTATGATTATGATTATAAAGAACACATAAACAAAGTGTCTTCCCCCTTAAATAGAGACAGTAAGAAAAGTGTTAATGGACACATTCTTAGTGAAGTAAGCTAAAAATTTAGGTCAATGTAAAATTACTCATAAGCCCGCTACTGTGGCTAGATTGTAATATAAGTAGAGTACTTTATAATGTGTAATGTACACTATTTGAAAAAAAAAAAAAAAAAAAAAAATTGCCAACATGTACATACTTATATAGCTTCGGTCTAAGGTAGCTATTAGGCGAGTACACGTACCCTGTAGGGCGCTGCAAATGATGTAGATTATAAGGTAGGTACAAAAGCCTTGTTAAACACGCAATAATCTTAAAACTTGGTTCCAACAGTCCTTTCGACTAGTCCTTTGTAGGAATTCTCTGAAAAAAAACCCAATTTACAAACGACACACTTTTCTGCTACTGCTACAATGCTACTGCTGTCACTATAACCTGTTCTTACCCCGGCGCCAGACATAGTTTCACTTGTTTGAACACTGTTTGATTGCTATTTATGGCACGAGACTTTGAATACAAAGTCTCGTGCCAGTCTTTGAACGCTAAGTCTGGCGCCGGCTTTAGAAAATAGCCTCGTGGATAAGAGCTACCTACGCTTTTTCCTATGTACTTTTCCTGTGTACTTTATACTGGCTAGAATAAACAAAATCTTCACATTTCACGTGTTCACAGCATAAAATGCAGATTTTTATAAAGTTTATGAAAGTTTGATTAAATAATTTTATTCAAGTCAAAGTCAAAGTCAAAAGGTTTCAATAAAATTACAAGGATCACTTTGAAATGTCTTAAAGCTAGGTGACTCTTGATGCCAGTTCCACGCGACCAAAGCCTATAAGAACAGGCAACAAACTTACGGCTTGGTTCCTACCGTTTTTTTATTATTATTTCGTTATTTTTTACATAGCAAAAAAAATAACCTAAAACACTTTTAGACTCTGAATAAATGATAGCTAATAAAACTTTAAAACGCCACTAGAGCACTTAAAATATGCAAAAGTCGAAAATTCGGCTTACACTCAAAGAATTTTCATTAGGCCAAAGTGAATTTCAGTTCCTTGCTAAGTCGATAGCAAAGTTTGGAGTTCGGGTATTTTACGCCAGCAGATATTAAAGGAATTCCCATAATCCATCACTTTACTGGTTCAGACGGTTGGCACGATAAAAATTTACTTACGATCAGTCTGGTGACATTGTTACCTGCAGTTATTCTGAGGGTCATAAATACTGTTATTGAGTTGACATCCATCACAAAACACACGATTTGCAATACATTTATTTCTTTCACATGGTTTACCGTTTACAAAGTATTTTAACGACGGTTAAATTACAGTCTGTCTGACGGCCGGTTTATGAAAGCTCGATCAAACCTAATCAGCTGTCAAGTCACTTGCTATTTCAGTTTAAATAAATATTGCTGGACTATCCACATAGCACTATCTAGCCCCAAACTAAGCTAAAGCTTGTAATATGGGAACCAAATAGCTGATATAATATATATATACTTTTTTTGTAAATACATACTTATAATATTATATAACACCCAGAAAGAGAACATACATCTATGTTCATCACACAAATGTTTGTTCTGAGTGGGGATCGAACCCACGGCCTACGGCGCAGAAGGCAGAGCCGTGAAGGCTGTCAAAATTAAATATGATATAGCTGAAATAGCAAGTGATATTTTGACATCTGATTAGGTTTGATCAAGCTTACAGAAACCGGCCGTAAGACATTGCCTGCCTCCATATTGCTATACCCTATTACGGGTGCAATAATGCACCCGGAAATGACTTGGGTGAATCAAGTCTGCTAAATAGTGTACTCAGTGCACCCGGTACGCCAGGGTACGCCAGGTGAATTAGGTATACCGCCCCATATATATTATGGAGACATCCATAAAACGCAAAAGCCGTAGTTTGGTAAAGGGTCGACCCATACATAAGCAATAACCCTTAACTTAACCTTCCATCACTTAAATAATTGACAGTTGCAATTCCATATACCCCGTTTACACTCAGCTCATGTCCGTGGAAATGTGCAGAGACATGCGCAGGGACTTGGGCAATTCGAGAATGTAAACAGGCCACTTCCATGTCCACTCGCGTTGCCGCTCGCGTTGCCCGTGTTGCGTGAACATACATTGCCGGCGACGCTGCCGCAGACATATGGACGGCAACATTTCCATCCACGCGAACGGCAGCGCGAATGTCTAAGTAAACGCAGTATTAGAAAACGTTGGAATGATTTTTCCTCAATACTTATATACCTTTCATCTCATTCTTAGAATGTTTGAACCCACACATATTTCACGGTAAATATCAACAAACTTCGAGTTAATGTTATATTTCAAGGAGAAATTTCCGCTTTTCAAATATGTCGACATTCAAAGACGCATTGATTTTGCCAGTGTGTTCCAAGAATTCCTCCTGGGAGCAAGCTATTGGTAAAGTTGATATCGCTATTGTCTTATCTTATCTTAAGATTTGAAGGGGGATTTGTATGATTTTTGTAACGTTTGATTAATAGATTGTCACAAAAAGTTATTTACGTTTGCATCTACAACGTGTGCAAACGTAAGCGCTTTAACAATTCTTATAGCAACAATTATTCCAGCGTTGCATATACTACTTCCTACCTTTTTATACATAAATGGGAATGTTACAATGTCTAGATGTATAAACGTTCAATCACGCCCAAACCATTGGACTGATTTGAATGAAATTTAGAACAAATACTAGATTAACGTGTAACGTGTAGGCTACTTTTAATCTTGAAATGAACGGGGTAGGGAATATGACGATCCCAATTTAGGGAAAATCCCTTAAATATGAATATTAGCAATAACTACTAAAAAGCGAGTGGCGCTGCGGGCGTCAACTAGTCACTAAACTAGGTCATAACATTGACATGTAAATATGGACATGTGGAAATAAAAGTCATCGAAAATATCAAACGATTAGTTCTTCAATTGACACGCATAGCAACTTCAATGTCTGTCTTGTGTTGAATAGCGATGTTGTTTCTCACTAAGAACTATTTTAAACAACATGAAACAATGAATAAATTATTATGGTTATTAAGATCATCTACAAAATTAAATCACAAATCATCAGACGGCGATTTTTGTCGCAGAGACTAAATCGCTGTGTATAAGCCGCCTATATCTGTTTCCATCACAGCCATCCGAGTTTTATTTTGTGTAACCGTTCCGCTAAAATATGTGTTCGGATAAAACACCAAATTGATCAGCGGAGCGTATCGCGATTTGAAATCTGAATGAATTGTTTATGTTGCGTCGCATTGCGTGCGAGTCTAGACAGCGCAAACTTATTCCAACAATGTTGATTCAATTCTATACTTAGGCCCAGTTTCACCATGCTCTGTTAATTACTAATCAAGGATTAACAGGCCGTTAAATCTAACCTTAGCTGTCAAACGCGTACATTTTGACATATTTAACGGCCCTTTAATCCTTTGTTAATCTAACAGAGCATGGTGAAACCGGCCCTTAGTCTAACTTTGCCATTTGTTTTATTATATAACTCACTGATGAAATAATCAGATGGTCCACCTGGTGTGAAGTGACTTACAATGCGATGCTTTGTTGTTGATGGTTACCACTTAACATCACGTGGGCCATCTGCTTGTTCCACCAACAAGCTGAATAAAAAAATGATTTTAAGCCTGATTTTAAGTGTAACAAAGCATTATTATAATTATTATTTGGTTGAAATTATTTGACGGCACGTCTATGGCTTCATTTTTTTTTAATGGAAATTTGATTTAAAAAGCTTACTACACCTTACAGTAAGCAAGGAAATCACATACGATAGAACCGTGCTCTACTATGCTCACCCTTGCGTCCATCAACTTGAGGCATAGGAGTTTAATATGCCTGTAATTTCACCGCCGCCACCACTTTTCAAACCAAAACAGAGCAACACTGATTGAAAGCAGAAATAAGCATGATGGTACTTCCCCGGACGAGCTCTTCACAAAGAGCTATACCAACTACTACTATATGTTGCCGAATGTGTTCGGTATGCTACAATAAACACATCCGTGGACATATTTCTGTGCCAATGTGTGAAAACTACGCTTGTGTGTGTGCACCATGCGTGACAAATCACAATAGCATGGAATTGTCTGCATTCACGCCGGCACGTGACGCCTGGCCGCTGATATTTCATAGATTTCATGGTACGAATATGGACTTTAGAGTTTTATTGAGCTTTATGCGCGTATACCAACGTGGGTAACGTGGGTAATATATTCCAAATCTATAATTTTACATTCTTCTAACTACCCTCCTCAATTTTTTTTTAGTTTACTGTGAAACAAGAAACTGCTTCACGACTTTTATCCATAGGCATGATAAATATCCCCCGATCTCAGTACCAAGTACCAACTTAATATTCTTTGAGAATGTATAAGGGGGTAGTCAGATACCGTGCCTGAGGAATAAAGTCGAGATTTTTCTTTTTTACTCTATATCTTTATTTTTTTTTTGTATACAGTAATAACATTTAGTAAACTTAATTAAAAAACATGTACAAAGGCGAGCTTAACCCTAAAAAGAGTTCTCTTCCACAAACCTTGAAGGATAGAGAAAATTGAAATGAGAGGTGGGTGCTTGAAAAAAAAATTATATTAATATTATTAAAAAACAAGATTAAATAAATAAATCTACACTTACAAACATATAATTTTTACTTACATACAAAATATGCAAAATAAATATATCTAAATACATATAAAGTATATTATATTACTTTTTCCTTATACCTACGCGTTAAATAAAGGAAGAAAGAGAAGCTAAAATAATTATTCTCGAGAGCGCATCCTAGCCGTACGTACTTCTCTAAGATGGCGGTGGAATAAAGTGTTATGGAAATAGCTTGGATGCGAGCTGCGGGATTAGCGTCTTTGCGCATGAATACCTAGCGTATATTTTTAACGGGATAGAATCGATGTATATTTGGATACTTCTGTGGCCTAACTAATCACGAATGAATTTGACTAACGGATATCGCAAGGATACGTTAACGCTACAAAAATCAAAATTCATTCGTGATTAGGCCCCCTGATTACTATTTGGCATGTCAATGATGAAATGGATAAAAAATTAGGAAGTAAACTAAGAAAGAAGATTGTGAAGACCATTTTTATGAAAACTATGATTAAGACCAAATAGTTTCAAATTAATTAACCCTTAATATTTCGCCGTTTCGCAAGCATGTGGTCTGTCCGAAATCGAAATCTATAGAGGCGACGCGTAGTCCGAAGGCTGGTGAGTATCGTGAGCGCATGAGCGTTGCCATTCAACGTGACAATGCAACCAGCTTCTTGAAGACGCCTCCGACTATCACTTTTTTTTATACAACTATCTAATGGAACAAGCAGATGGCCCACCTGATATTAAGTGGTAACCATCACCGATAAAAAAGCATTGTCTCGTAAGTCATGCACGATAGGAACGTGTCCTACGATGCACTGCCCTGCGTCGATCAACTTGAGGCATACAAATATTAACCCTCATATGCCTGTAATTACACCAGCAACCACACTCTTCAAACCGAAACACAGCGTTGCTGCTTGGCGGCAGAAAAAGGCGTGGTGGTAGTACTTCCCCGGACGAGCCTTTCACAAAGAGCTCTACTACTCTTAATTTAAATCAGTTGAGTTGTGTTCGAGTTTTAAATTTCGAATTTATTTTTAAATATTCTGTAGCCGCAATTTTTATTCTGACAACAACACTCGCCCAAGTGGTTGTGGACTCCGCGGTAGGATTTCAATTAGGCATTCTGTAACACATACACCTATCACTAGTACCACCCACGTGAGTCTTTTGATGGTGAAAATGCCAACGTGAGTTAGCAAAGTGAGCTTAGATCCACTAGGTGATACTTCCCGTGATTTTGTATTTTATGAAATAGCTCTAATGGTCTCCATGACATTAGCAATCAAGGGACCGATATTATTAACCGTCGCGTGTAAATGAAAAATACAAACTGATCTACACAAATTGATAGTTATAAATTGCTTCGATTGTTTGAGATGTGAGCAAATAAATATAAAACCAATAAAACCATTTCTATTTCCCTCTTCACACGCAAAAATACCAAAAGCCCGCAAATACAGAGCTATCTACGAAATTGATAGAAGACCTACGATAACAGAAAATGTTTGCAATAGTTGTGTACAAAGAAATATGGAATCAATTTGTTTGTCCAATCGTAGCGGGACTGTTCAGGCATAAATCACAAATCACTATGAAATATTAGCGTGCGCCTATATGGGAAACTGCAATCGGGGGGTTGCGATTTGTCAGCGTCTGTACCATTTAGGATTTGACCACTTGTGTGACGATTTGAATTTATTTTTATCATATCTATTCGCAAGACCTAGTGTGGAGACTCTAAAGAAATATTTTGTAGCCCTATTGTAGCCGTATAGGGTTGTTTGTTGTAGCTATGAATTATAAAAAAAAAATGTACAAATCCCGTCGCAAGTCGCAAAGAAGAAGGCTTACTGGTTAAAATTATTGAGAAAATTTAATATTATTAAAACATAAAAATAAATTTCTATATGAAACCTGTTAACACGTAAGATAACCTCAAAAACTGATATCCTCTGATTTTCAGATGTGCAATCATAATGATGACAACTTCTTTCCAAGTAATATAATAAGAAAAGAAAATGTATCAGAATTAGGTTCAAATATTGTTGGCAAATAAAATACAGGGTAAATACAGGTTGATTCATATTTTTATTCATCCGAACCATTGGCAATCGGAAGCGTCCCCAAGACGCTGGCTACATTGCTACGCTGAATTATCATTCAGCTGTTGAGCTATCTCTAGAACACTTGCAACGGCCTGCAGTTAGCTCTACTGTTTCGTGTGTATTTTGTAGATTATTGTTTTGAAAGAGTAGTATAGCTCTTTATGAAGGACTCGTCTGGGGAAGTGCACCATGCCTGCTTCTGCCGCCAAGCAGCATTGCTGTATTTCGGTTTGAAAGGCGTGGTTGCCGGTGAAATAACAGGCACATCAGGCTTGACGTCTGTATGCCTCAAGTTGATGGACGTCCGGCAGTGCATCGTAGAGCACGTTCCTATCGTGCGTGATTTGCGCGGTAATGCTTTGATATAGGTGATGGTTACCGCTTAACATCCATCTGCTTGTTCATTAAGACGTTCTAAAAAACCGTGGGAACTAAGAGAATTCAGTTTGCGCAGAACCAGAAATAGTGGCGTGTGGCGTTCTTAAAAGGAGGCCTATATCTACCGGTGAATGTAGGCTGATGTAGATTGTAATTAATATAAAGACAGATGTCGGTTTGCAAATAATAGAACACCAAAAAGCAACATCCTGTATTCGTAAATCTTACACGTGTCGTAATACAAAAAGTATTTCTTACACACTCCACCTGGGGCGATAATACATTTTTCTAACTACCATAGGTACATTGAACTTCATTACCATCGTAAGAAACCTTCAAGGAGTCGTACAAACATGAGCCACAAATAGTCCACTCTGCAAGAACCTTAGAACCATCGCTGGCTTCTAAATAAGCAACTCTACAAATTAAATATGAGCCGCAGATAATACACTCTTCAAAGATTCTCTGACCGTAAAAGAATAAGCTGCCCACGGAGTCCTGGAAAGCGAATATGGCAAACCAACAAAGCCAGACAAGGGTGTGTTTTCTTAGAATTCTAAAAACCTAGGTCGCTCTTGCGAGCCAGTAATACCCTCAAGAAGCTTAAACACTTCTAGGAGGAGTAAGGATAGCTATAAATGTTGCCAGATCACTCGTCACGCATAATGAACCGCCTTTATGTCTAAAAATGAATTTAGGTCACAAAATCTAAATTAAAACGGCCTTTATTGTGTCCAACTCAAGGATCACTTTGAAATGTCGTATAAACTAGGTGAATCTACCGCCAGTTCCTCGCATAAGTAATTTTGCCTGCTTAGCTCGCTTGATCAAAACTACCATAGATAATTTACATATTCAGCAGCAGCAAGTAGACAGCTTCGCTGAAATGAGTGTCAATCTCTTGAACAACCCACACGATAGCGCCCCATCATATCAGCGAATCACAAAGCACCTTGACGCAACACAAATCTAACCGAAACGTTGTTCCATCGAATCGGGCTCAAATGTATGCGCATACATTCTGCCTCGTTAGAGTCCCACTTTCAATGACAAGGATGCACGGTTGCTGGAAGTGAAATGATTTGGCGCAAGGATTACTTTGGCGCAATCAGTAGGATGCTATTCAAAATAGTTTAGCTTGATTTTGATGCCATCTATTTCTGTTTTAAAGCTGGCTTATACAACCTACTTAATATATATAATAATATAGTATAATAATTATGTTAACGGTGCTCTTACGTGCAAGTTATACAGGGTGTTAAAATAGAACTTCAGGGGGCTAAAGTACCCATCAATATGAATAACTTTTTCTATGGAACGAACACTGTGAACGCGAAAAAAAAGAGCTGTTTCATACATTTTAGCCAGGTAGATATTGAACTTTTGCATGAAGCAGCTGTTATTTTTTCGCGTTCACAGTGTTGGTTCCTTAGAATAAGTTATTCATATTGTTGGGTACTTTAGCTCCCTTAAGTTTTCAGGAGTAGTATTTTTACACCTTGCATAAAACCTTTAAAGCTAAAATTGGTAATTCATGTTATGTTCAGCGCTGCAGGGGTTTTCGTGCTTTTACAGCAAATGCTGAGTGGTTGCCTTTTTTGTAGTCAAATTAGTTGTAACAGGTCTTTGTTATTAACTCTTAAGACATAAAATATATATTTCATTACTTTTCCAAAATAATATAAAATAAAAAGTGATAAGACTAACTCTCCGTCAACTCTGCCTTCCAACCTAAGGTCGCAGGTTCGAATCATGTCGTATTATACTGTACCCCAAGTATGAAATCCAAATATAGTAAACACAACTCATACTTGAGGTACTGATTACAGATTCCTGTGAGTTACGCCGACTAAGATTTGACGATTGTATAGGAGCTTACTCTCTATTAAACCAGACCTATAAAAAAACTGAGTTTAGCTGCTGTGGTTTTTGTATGTAGACACGATAAGCGCCCCTAGCGGACGAAGAAGTCTCGTAGCTTCTACAAGAACAAAAACTCGCTCAAAAACGGGTTAGCATAACACGAATGAAACTCAGAATGCACATTTGGTTTACTTTATGTCCATTATTGTAACTATTCAATTTTATTTTTGACTAGCGGCCTGTCCGAGCTTCGCATGGGTGGACATATTTTTTTTACCGTAGGTTCAAGTCTCGCTGCTATTTATTTCATACATTTGCACGCCCTTCTCCCTCGCCTGCGCTGAGTGAGAACGCGCCCCGTGCGTTCGCTTATATTTTTGAAAAGCGAACAAAATTTTTTAATTTCGTAATATCTTTTGAATAGAATGTCAGATTTGAAAAATTCAAAAAGCAATCTATAGGTATTGAAACAGTCTTGAATACGAAATGATTTATTTGAATAAGGATTAATATAAAGGTATGGATAACATGGTCTGATTTTGGTCGACATTTCTATCAACTTTTAAAATAATAAAAATAAATTATAGTTACATTACTACGATAGTTAGACATATAGTATTTCTGAGTTTTTTGTAGATATTGATGTGTTCTTTATTATTGTAGAACATTTTTATGTTCTATCGCCTAAAGTTTCCGCAGCGCATGCGATGAAAGTCCAATTTTTTTACACCTTGGGTCACATTATTGAAGTTTTAGAAGGTATCCCAATTTTTTTAGTAATAAATATAGCATAAGTTACTCAGGGATAATGTAGCATTCTAATGGTGAAAGAATTTTTGAAATCGGACCAGTTGTTTCTGAGCCTATTCGTCACATACAAAACAACAAAAATACAAATCTTTCCTCTTTATAATATTAGTGTAGAAGTGTAGATTTCTGTGTGGGTCTGTACTTCTGCCTTTATGCAAATCTGTCCTCCTGCTAATCTGGGATTTTGCTATTCCTGGATTTTGCTTAATAATAATAATAATAACTTTATTGAGGACAGAATAGAGAAAGTTATAAACGTAAATGTACATTAGGTTTGCCCTACAATCGGCGGTCTTATCGCAAGTAGCGATCTCTTCCAGACAACCGTTATTTTAATCAAAACTTAGGACTAATGTTTTGCATCGTTGACTGCGTAGTTGAGCTGATTTGGTATCCACAGCCCCCCAAACTAGTTAAAAACTGTGTTTCAGGGGACTGTTTCTCCCTTAATCTTCCCAAGCATCGCTGATGCAAAACTGTGTTCATGGATTCGGATTCAGCCAAGTCCAACAAAATATAAAAGTAAAATAAAAATAAAAATAAAAACACAAAATAAAATTTAAGCTTGTTCTCACATTCAATGACATACATGCATGCTAGTAGCGTGTGTGTGTTGTGTGTGTACCTATTGTGAGTTTATTTGTTAGTGTAGTGTAGGTGTTTGTGAGTGTGTAGGTGAGGGTATGTGTGGGTTCTCCTGATAACACGAGTCTCTTGCTTATCTGTACTTCCGCTGCAGAGACATTTCGACAGCCTTCCAATAGCTTGATATTTTAGTGAATTTGTAATAACTTCACTTCTAGTACTCATAATGCAATGTACAGATTATTCCAAAGAATATCGGGAATTTATATTCTAACGATGGCCAGTAATTGGAATTTTATATCCAGCCAGTCGGAGAGTCCCATCCAACATAATTACGGCGTCGTAGACCAGAATAAATACGACCCCTCAGTTCGTGTGGGCTAGGGGTATCGGAGAATTTAATCGGTGTACATACAGTTTTTATTTATTATTTTTGATTATTTCAATTTGTATGGCAATATTCAGCGTATTTTTTAAGGAAATTTTCATCGTTCTGTATTCAGCGTGGCAACGCAGCCTGTACCTGCATGCCAACGCAGATGATGATGTGCGCTGCTCGTTCTGCTTTGGATTAATTGAGCTAACTGTAGATCGTTCGCAACGGTCTGTAGATAGTTTTCTTTTAGTAGTTTTTTAAACTTTCCCGATCTTATCACAGATTGAAGTATTACATGGGTATTTATCGCGTTAACCTTTATTTTTTTAGCTTCTTTTATACCACTTGTTGGTGGAACAAGTATATAGTTCACAGGATGTTAAGTAATTTTCTTTTTGTTTTAACCATCACCCCAAAGCATTGCCTCGCAAGTCACGCACGTCATGAACGCGTTTCAAAGTGATCCTAGGGATTCAACTGAATAAATTCTTTTTGACTTTGACTTTAAGCCTCATGTGTCAGTAATTAAATTTTCACTGGCAACCACACCCTACTAATCGAAACGCTGCTAGACTGCAGAAATAGTCATTTTGACAGCTTTCACAGTTCAGTTGGTAAAAGCTCTGACTTCTGCGCCGTAGGCCGTGGGTTCGATCCCCACCGAGAATAAACATTTCTGTGAACATAGATGTTTGTTCTATGTCTGGGTGTGATTATCTACACTAATATTATAAAGAGGAAAGATTTGTATTTTTGTATGTAACGAATAGGCTCAAAAACTACTGGTCCGATTTCAAAAATTCTTTCACCATTAGAATGCTACATTATCCCTGAGTAACATAGGCTATATAATATTTTCAAAAAAATCTTGGATCCTTACGAAAACTCCAATAATGTAACCCAAGGTGGAAAACAAAAACCTTACATCGTGTGCGCTGCGAAAACTATTGATGATAGGACAAAATAATGTACTACGATTTTGTAGAACACGTTATCATCTACAAAAAATGTAGCGACAGCATATGTCTAACTATTATAGTTATGTCACAATAAGTGTTCTTTTATTATAAAAAAATAATTGAAATGCCGCCGCTAGAAAAGGGGCTTTATTTGTACCTTGGTATTAATCCTTATCCAAATAAATCATTTCATAATTAAGACGGTTTTAATACCTATAGATTACTTCTTAAATTTTTCAAATCGGACATTCCATTCAAAAGATATGACGAAATTAAAAATGTTAACGGCTCCACGGGTCACGCATGGGGTGCGATTTCAACCCGATTTCATTTCAAGGAGAAGGCCGTGCAAATGTATGAAATAAGTAGACGCGAGGCTCGAACCCACGGTCTAAGTTTATCCTAAAATGTTCATAAAATTTATGACCACCCATGCGAAGCTGGGACAGGCCGTAATATATAACATTTGAGCTTTGGCTTAGCTTGGGGCTAGATAGTGCTGTGTGGAAAGTCCACCAATATTTTTATTTATTTATTTTTATGCTTGAACCCACCGAAGCGTCAAAAACCGCGTCATGATTTACAAAAACCCAGAAGTCTTTAAAAAGTTACAACGTGTAATGGTTGTAAGAATCTCGATACTCAATGTAAGCTCGTACAGAACTCATTCCACTCTCAATGCTGAAGTAAACATAACTCAGCCGAAGCTAAGCAAACAGAACGGATCCGAACCGTTCGCTCAGCATTTCCATGAAACTTTTATCAGCGCGAGCGTAGGTACTAAATTATTTATTTGAGTACGTTTTAATACTCACATTTTTATGGTGCTTCCTGTTTTTTCGGTTTAGAATTTTATTTGAATCGGATTCTGGGTTTTAATTAAACGTTTTTACTGTTGACGGATGTAATGAATTTGAATGAGTGAATAAATCAGCGTACGTTGTTGGGCTTGAAAGCGACAATGGCAATGTTGCTGCCTAATCGGTTTTCAGGAAATTAGACAGTAATCGACTGTCACAGCTCAGTTGGTAGTAGCTTTGTCTTCTATGCTGTAGGTTTTGGGTTCGATTTTCACAAAGAACAAACATTTGTACAATGAATTTTAATACTATTTGTTCTGTCCAGATACAGTTATGTCATAAGAAGGCTTTAAATAAATGTTTATATAATTATATTCTATTTGTTACCTGGTTACCATAGTTACACATTTTGCTAAGTTTAGGATCTAATTATGCCAAGTTAAGCAAGTAGCGTTGTGTCCAAGACTAATAAAAAAAAACGTCAGGATTATACATGCTTACAGCTAGATAATAATAATAATACCATAATAATACCTCCACACATGCACATACACATGTTTTTAATCAAACTGATTCAATATTTATTCAAAAAATCTTCTCTACGCGGCACTTGAAGCTGTACATCGAAATACCATTTCATCGAAACAGCATTCATTGGCAACTTGCTAGACATACAAAAACTGGTAAAAACACTGGGATCGTACAAGTGAGCATTTTTCGATGAATAAATACCTATCTTCCGGCAAAGACGAATCGTTACTACGTGACGCGACAAAATTCGTCACGAAAACTGAAAAATTGCTTCATAATAAATTGGAGTATATGTAACTAGTGAAATTCTCTGACTTCATTCATCAGCTTGAAGAAAAATATGAAAGAAAGAGTAAAAGTATTTTTGTAGTAAAACTAAGTAGCTCCTTAAAATTAAGCCAATGACTTTAAGGTTTGTAAGGTTTAAGAGTAGTAGAGCTCTTTGTGTGTGGCTCGTCCGGGGAAGTAGCCAAGCAGGGTTGCTGTGTTTCAGCTAGTATTCTCTTATCTGTGGTTTCAGGCACATGAAGCTTAACATCTGCATGCCTCAAGTTGATGGACGCAGGGCAGTGCAGGCACGTAGGGCATGTTCCTATTGTGCGTGATCGAGGCAATGCTTTGTTATAGGTGATGGTCACCACTTAACATCAGGTGGGCAATCTGCTTGTTCCATCAGCTAGTTGTATAAAAAAAAGGTAGGTACCCAGTCTTTCAGTCCACTGTTGGCCATAGGCCTCTTCTAAATGATTATAGAAAGAACGATTTTAAGCCCTCTCCATCAACCGTTACTGATTTAGATCAATTGAGCTATTTCTAGATCATTTACAATGGTCTGCAGATAGCTCAAATTTACTGTTCTGCTACAAACAGTAAATTTGAGCTATCTGCAGACCATTGCTCAACTTGTATTTGTCTTTCAAAATAACTTTTTAATGTTGAAAAAAAAAAAGAAATAACATTCAGATGGTAACATGGATCATGTTTTTAACTCTTCTGATTCTTTTATTGTCATGTCACTAGCTTATTTCTAAACAGTGTGATTTTGAGATTGAGGTTTTGTATTTATGGTCAGTCAGTCAGTAGCGTACCGATTTTATATTATTATGGTAGAGTACGTAACGATATTTTTCACTGCGACATTATCGATGTTTCACTGTTATAAATGTGATGACAGAGATTTTGTGAAATTCATCGGCACTCGATCCGATTTCCGCTTTTGGTCGAAATCTGCAAATATTTTACGGTCATGATTGTCATAATTTGATGAAAGAAAAGAAAAAAACAATCAGAATTTGATCCACAGGCACGGTAGATATCTCCTCAGATCTCTTAGTACCTACTAAGTATCAACTTAAGCTTCTTTGAATATGTATAAGTATAATATTTGGACGTTTATGTGACATACAAAGTAGCGCCTGTGATGGATACGTTGAGGAGCAATAGGTTAGCGTGGTATGGGCATATCATGAGGAGGGAAGAAAGTCATATTACGAGAAGAGTGTTGGAAATGGATGTGGATGGTTTTAGAAGGAGAGGCAGGCCAAAGAAAAGATGGATGGATTGTGTGAAAGATGACATGAGTAAGAAAGGAGTGAGTACTGAGATGACGAATGATAGAGGAGAGTGGTAGAAGAAAACCTGTTGTGCCGACCCCACTTAGCGAGGGATAAGGGCAGGAAGATGATGATGATGTGACATACCCTGTCAGAGGTACATCAGAGGAGTAACATTTTGCACATATTGCAGTAGTTTGTATTACATACTTGACAGGTTGCCAGTATTAACAAAGTACCGAGTACTAACAAATCTTGAATTGGTTGGCACGTCTTCTTCTTTTCGTGTCACCAGTTTCTTTTGAGACAGTGTGGTGAAAGGATTTTAAACGCGCCTCAAACAGGCCTTTTGAGAACATGGTACTAAGATATCTGAGAGGGTACCTACCGTGCCTGAAGATTAAAGTCGTGAAAGTGTTTCAGTTTATATTTTTAACCGACTTCAAAAATAATAGTTTCTCAATTCAGCTGTACATATTTTCGAGTAAACAAAGCCACATTCATGTTATTGTTAAATATTGTTCGGTCAAGCTAACAAGATTAAAATCATAGATCAATATTTGACTTGCTAGGGAAAATACGTGAGCGTTTGAATGAAATGTGAATGAATGAATAAACTGGTTAAATATCAAATACTATATAAACAGTATCAGCAATCAGTCATTTATTTAAGCGATAAGTAATAACAAAGCATACACAATACATTTATAAAATTACGAAAAACTAGAGAATCTGTAAGAGAACCAAGGTAGCCGACATAGCTCGCAGAATCAGCAGGTTGAAGTGGCAATGGGCAGGTCATATAGCTCGAAGGACTGATAACCGTTGGGGAATAAAGGTTCTCGAATGGCGACCACGAACAGGAAAACGAAGCGTGGGACGCCGCACTCCTACCCTATGGACTGACGACATTGTTAGGTACTAGTGAAAGTAGGTATCTACCTGACTTGATTTAGAATAATTATTATTATAATAATTTGTGACTATGTTCTTTTGACGTTTTTTATTATTTGGTTCTTCAGTAACTATACCTACCTTAAGTTTGTGTAGAGAAATTACCTTGAATTATATTTCTTTATCTACACTAATATTATAAAGAAGAAACATTTGTATTTTCGTATTTTTGTATTTTTGTATGTAACGAATAGGCTCAAAAACTACTATTCCGATTTCAAAAATTCTTTCACCATTAGAATGCTACATTATCCCTGAGTAACATAGGCTATATTATATTTTCAAAAAAATCAGGGATCCTTACTAAAACTTCAATAATGTAACCCAAGATGGAAAACAAAAACCTTACATCGCGTGCGCTGCGAAAACTATTGAAGATAGAACAAAATAATGTACTACGATTTTGTAGAACACGTCATCATCTACAAAAAATGTAGCGACAGCATATGTCTAACTATTATAGTTATGTCACAATAAGTGTTCTTTTATTATAAAAAAAATATTGAAATGCCTCCGCTAGAAAAGGGTCTTTATTTGTACCTTGGTATTAATCCTTATCCAAATAAATCATTTCATAATTAAGACAGTTTCAACACCTATAGATTACTTCTTAAATTTTTCAAATCGGACATTCCATTCAAAAGATATGACGAAATTAAAAATGTTAACGGGTCCACGGGTCACGCGCGGGATGCGATTTCACTCGCTCAAGGATAAGCGCGTGCAAATGTATGAAATAAGTAGACGCGAGGCTCGAACCCACGGTCTAAATTTATCCTAAAATGTTCAAAAAATTTATGACCACCCATGCGAAGCTGGGACAGGCCGCTAGTATGTTATAAAAAAAATTGTTTTACCCGAGATCCTTTATGTTAATAAGCCACTGTAATTGACGTGTAACCTGTGTTATTAATAAATTAACTTTGAACTTTGGATCAAGCACTTTTTAGAGTATTGACGCAATTATCTCTCTTTTCGATCGTTTTTTATTCTTTTAGTGAATTCCAGTATTTAAATAGAGAATTTTCATCAATAATAGAAAATCAACTGTCCATCAGGATTCCTATAAAAGTGTGTAATAGCGTTCTTACAAAACCATTACAATTTCTGTATTTATAGAGAAGGCTTAAGTTGATGGACGCAGGGCGGTGCATCTTATGGCACGTTTCTGTGTGTGACTTCCGAGGCAATGCTTTATAGGTGATGGTTAACATCAGTAACAATACGTAAAATCTGTCAAAAACAAATAGTCCAGCAGTAAACTTCTTTAGGATGGGCATTATTTTAAATAGCACGCGTCGATATGCTAATCTGGCAGTACATGCCACCTGCTCTTTCTCTCTTTGCACTCAGCACTTCTATATTGCTAGCCAGCCTTCCCAGCTCAGTTGGTAGTAGCTCTGCCTTCTGCGCCGTAGGCCGTGGGTTCGATCCCCATCGAGAACAAACATTTGTGTGACGAATATAGATGTTCGTCTGGGTGTTATATAATATAATTAGTATGTATTTACAAAAAAATGTATAGTATATGTATTTATCAGCTATCTGGTTCCCATATTACAAGCTTTGGCTTAGTTCGGGGCTAGATAGTGTGGATAGTCCACCAATTTTTATTTATTTATAGCTATTTCCGTAATCTACCGATGCCTACGTATCCCTAAAGTGGAAGCATTATACTGCACAATCCGTTGCGTCCCACGATTGAATATTATAATACAAAGCGGATTTGGCACAGTTAATCGTGGATTAAGCCGTTGATTGAAGCTAAACTTTCCGCTAGCCAAGTTCTGAAATTAGGGCTGTCAGTTTTCCGGCTTAAATGAATGTGATATTGAATGGATATGAAAATGGAAAAAAATGCTTTATGGATGTTTCTGATTCGGAAAGCTTTCGGCATGGCGAGCGACAAAAGTGGATGAATATTTTTGGTTTCAAAAGTTTCAATATAAGCTGTAAAAGCCTTTTCATCAAAGTTTCGCTTTTAAGTGTAATTGCTGTAGTTAACATTTAAGACTTTTAAACTATATTGGGTTATTTTATGTTTTTTTACCCATTCCAGGTAGTCTTTCAGGATTAAAAGTATTTATGCTAATCCAGGTTACTCATTACTAATTTTTTTGACCAATCGGTTCAGTGATTAGGGCGTGATTGAACCTCCAACACCCATACAAACAAATATTTTGTAACTTACGCAATTTTTATACTAGTCGCACAAAATTATGCAGCCTATGTTTTTAATGCCAGAACGCTTCCTCCTCGTGCTCCTACTAAATACTCCTACTGATAGGAGCACCGGGACACCCATGTCCTGATGCTCCTACTGAACATAAAAACTACGAGGAATAATGTAATATTCTAAATTTAATTCCTCCTGTTCCTATCAGATAACATATTGAACAGTCAACTACAAAATACTTTTTAAGCAACTAATAAACAAATAATAACTACCTACTCTCATACCTAAACACTATAAAGATTTCGTTATGAATAAGCTTTAGCTAATCTATGAATTTCCAAAATATAATATAATATAATATAGTATAATATATAAAAATATATCTCTAATACTATAAGAATCAAAGTCCTGACTGACTGACTGACTGACTGACTGACTGACTGACTGACTGACTGACAGACTGACTGACTGACTGACTGACTGACTGACTGACATATAGACAACGCACAGCCTAAACCGCTGGTCCTAGAGACTTGAAATTTGAGGAGTACATAGGTCTTATGGCGTAGAGGTGTACTAAGAAGGGATTTTTGGAAATTCAACCCCTAAGGGTGTAAAAAGGGATGAAAACATTTGTATGAAAAATAGTATTCCTTGAACCTACAAACTTGAAACTTGGAGTACATGTACTTCAAAGCTAAAAAATAGGAAATGCATTTTTAGTTTTTTAAAACTACCCCTAATAAGTGTGCAAAGGGATGTAAAAGTTTGTATGGGAGTTTTTTGACCGCTGGTCCTAGAGACTTGAAATTTGAAGAGTACATAAGTCTTATGGCGTAGAGGTGTACTAAGAAGGGATTTTTGGAAATTCAACCCCTAAGGGTGTAAAAATGGTTGAAAACGTTGGTATGAAAAATTGTATTCCTTGAACCTACAAACTTGAAATTTGAAGATGTAGGTACTCCAATGCTAAAAAATAGGAAAGGCATTTTTAGTTTTTTTAAACTACCCTTAATAAGTGTGCAAAGGGATGTCAAAGTTTGTATGGGAGTTTTGTAACGCGTGGTGCGATTGACTTAAACTTGGGGTAAATATACTAAGAAATAAATAATTAAGAATGACACTTTTAATTTTTGATAGTTACCCCTGCAAAGGGTGCAAATGACTGTAAAAGTTAGCATGGTAGATTTTTTGCGTATAGTGCGATTGATTTCAAACTTGAAGTAAATATACTCTTTAATAAATAATTCAAATCGGTTGCGCTCGAGTAAAAAGGATGCAACGAGGCGTCAATGTTTGTAAGAGACATTCCAAAAACGGGAATCTTGAGTTGGTATGAAGAGATCTGAGGGTATCTACCGTGCCTGGGGATCAAAGTCGTGAAGCTGTTTCGTTTCGTTTTTTTTTGGGTAGAAACTAGGACAAATAAGTATCTACATATTTTTCGTGTAAGGTTGTCTTTGTTGTAGATATAGGTACTGAGTTTAGCACAAATATGACAAAATATTTGTGCTAAACTCAGTACCTATATCTACCTACCTAATTGGTAATGTACGCCTATAGGTATCTCTTATACCTACGTAGGTATTTAAAATTCTATCCTAATAATATACAAATCAATGCGAAAGTTACGATGTTTTGATGTTTGTGGCTCAATCACGGCTCACCACTTCAACGCGTGCGAAGCCGCGGGAAGCCACTAATAATATATATGTATATAACCAACAAGCAAAAGGAGGTTTCATATCTAAACAGAAATCTACTTTCACAGTGAAGTGACTCTTATTGTTTTATAGATTGCATTCACCTGTACTTGAATCAGAGTATGCCTATAAGTAATTCTATTTTCGTTATGTCTCGATGCTCCTACTTAGCGTTTTACAATTTCCTTTTGCAGTAGGAGCATCAGGACATGGGTGTCCCGGTGCTCCTATCAGTAGGAGCACGAGGAGGAAGCGAATCGGAAGCGTCCGATTTGGATCAGTTGAGCTATCTCTAGATCGTCTGTTGATAGCTCTGTTACATAATGTATTTTGTACATTTTATAAATAATTGTAATCATTGTAGTTTTCTTTGTCCATAAATGTATTTATTAACGGATAGAATAGAATGATAGGAAGTATGAAGTATTTTTCATTCTGCAACAGTTATGCTATAATTATATACTATTTTTGAAATTTATTATTATTGTTTAAATTATATTTATTTAAAACTATAGGTAAACTGTCACTGGGCCACAGCTAACGCTTTTCCAGGAGACAGACAGGCCTCACACTTCACTGTTGATTTTAATAATATTAAAAAATATTTTTTCATATATTTTTATTTTTTACGTAGCAACCCTGATCTCTGGAGATTATGAGTTAACTGCAGTTAGGAGAGTTTCAGTTCGCATCGTACCTATTTGGGGGTATTGATGGGGAAATTCCCGAAGCATCTTGAATGTGAAGTTACAAATTCAGAACACTTTGCTTTCGACATTCTCAAAGAATCTTGAGTTTAAGATAAAGATTATAAATGGATAAATGGTTATCACTTAACATTAGGTGGGTCATCTGCTTGTTCCATCAGTTAGTTGCATAAAAAAAAAGATTTCATGTAAACAAAAGTAAAATAAGAACCAGATTTGCTGTTGTCTGCGCCTTAACACAAGTGATCCTAATTCGGGTGATAAGAGCCGTTACGGTACGTACGCTTAGTCCACTTCTACATTATTCAGTATCGGACAAGTAAATAAAGGTAACCACTAATGGCTGGAGCGGCGCAAATTGTTTGATGCACCACGTCCGGTCGATAGCGATGTAGTTCCGGTTATAGTTCCGACGCAATTGTTCGCTTGTTGATCGTGTTACTGGTGATACTTTATGGAGTACTAGCAGCTACGGCTTCGAGTAGTAGTCTCTTCTCTTGTCGTGTCAATAGTTTCTTTCGAAACAGTGTGTTGACAGGATTTTATGTGCGCCTCAAGAGGCTTCTTTCGAGCACTTGACGCATGTTATAGAACTTTTTAGGTTCTACGACATGCCGGTTTCCTCACGATGTTTTCCTTCACCTTTTGAAAGTACTGGCATTGTGCACATCAATTTTTGATCAGAAAAACTCATTGGTGCACGACCGGTTTCGAACCCACGACCTTAGAAGGCGGGGCCACCAGTAGACCACCAGTGCTCTAAATAATAATGAAGTAAGCAATCACCACTACTACTCGAAGCACTGTTTAGAGCACTGGTGGTCTAGTGGTAGCGGCCCAGCCTTCCGATCCTAAGGTCGTGGGTTCGAAACCGGTCGTGCACCAATGAGTTTTTCTGATCAAAAATTTATGTGCACAATACCAGTACTTTCAAACGGTGAAGGAAAACATCGTGAGGAAACCGGCATGTCGTAGAACCTAAAAAGTTCAAAATCATGTGTCAAGTGCTCGATATGAGCATCTTGAGGCGCCCTTAAAATCCTTCACCACACTGTTTCGAAAGAAACTAGTGACACAACAGAGAGAGACTTCAGTATTTAAGGGTCTAACACCCGTCGAAGTACCCCTCGATCGCACATTTCAACATTTTCAACGTTGCATTGTAGGACACGTATTACGTAACGTTGCATTGTAGGATATGTATTGTGCCCTACGATGCACTGCCCTGCGTCCATCAACTTGAGGCACACAGATGTTAAAGCTCATGTGCCTGTAATTACACCAGCAACCACACTCTTCAAACTGAAACACAGCAACGCCACTTGGCGGCATTTTCTGTCGTGTGTGTTTCATTGTGGTGGTAGTACTTTCCCGGACGAATCAAAGAGCTCTACTACTCTTAAAAAAATCTCTTAAATTGGCATACTAGAGCCTTTTCCGCCTTGCAAATATTTCCATACAAACTTTCATACCTTTTTAACGCCTTGGGTAGGGTGCGTATTTGTAAAAGTAGTAGAATAGTTTGAAAGTGAGCCAACGCACAAAACAGAAAAAGGGATGTTTATTTCAGTGCACCCCTTAAAGAACCTTTGTTAAATTCAAACCCAGCCCTTTAGTTTCAAAAAAGTCGTAATAAATAAGTGGAGAAAGATTTTGTAAAATGATCATACACAAAAACGGTACAAACGAAGCACTAGAGCCACCCAACAAGCCTACTTGTAAAAAAAATCAGCTTTATTCTGTTATTTGACTTTGATCCCTCCGTACCTGGGTACGAAGCTGATCTTTTAGTACCAATTGAAGAGTCATCAGAGGATGCCTCAGTATCAAATATTAAAAAATAAATAAATGAATAAAATAAAAAATAATATAAATCCTCAAAGAATCCGGAGTAGTACATGGTAGCAAGAGATCTGAGGGGATGTCTACCGTGCCTGTAGATCAAAGTCATAAAGCTGTTTCAGTATATTTTTTTACACTTGACATATACACACTTTTTAAAATAGGATTCTCGAAGGTTGGGCCTTTGTGTCAGTAGTACCATTGATGGTACAAGTGACACAACTTTGTATCCTTAGTACCATTCAAGAAAAATGAGGATATTCCCCCGTTGGAACATCTCATAATTGTAACTGTTGAAGATTATTAGAGCTCTTTGTGAAGGGCTGGTCTGGGAAAGTATCATGCCTGTATTTCTGCCGCCAAGCAGCGTTGCTGTGTTTCGGTTTGAAGATTGTGGTTGCCTTGTGCGTGGCTTAAAATGTTACGTAAGGTTGATGGACGCAGGGCAGTGCATCGTAGGGCACGTCCATATCGTGCGTGACTTACAAGGTAATGATAATTTAAGTGATGGCTACCACTTAACATCAGATGGGCCATCTGCTTGTTCCATCAGTAAGAACTATTTTTTTTATTAGTGCAGCTACACTGTTTTCCGTGTGACCGCGGCCGACTCGACAAAAAGAACCTTTCATCCAACCCAATGGAGTAATTACATTGAAAGAGGTTCTTCGGAAAAAAAACCTAATTTGAACGTTGAAAGGGGAACATCCGCTTGTTGCCTGAGTAAACATTTTTTAATCAAATCACTTTTTTACAAGGCTTATTTGGGCTCGAGAATAATAAATTTGTCTTTTATTACCGGGATGTTTATTTTTGAGAATAATGCTGTTACAACTTTTTTGGGACCGTTTTGGTTGTATTTAAAATGTAGAAATTTACATTTATTAATGATGTTAAAATATACATCATTAATACATTTACATTTTAGCTGTTTTATTCATATTGATGGGTACTTTAGCTCCCTGAAGTTTTCAGTAGTAGAATTTTAACACGTTGTATATAGCGCCGGTGGTTAAGTGGGAGTGATAAGGTTGTAATCTTAAGGTTGTGGGTTCGAATCACACGTGCACCAATTAAATGTTATCCTTTAAAATGTTCGTGCATATTGCCAGTACTCTAAAACGGTGAAGGAAAACATCGTGAGGAAACCGGCATGTCGTAGAACCTAAAAAGTTCTAAAACATGTGTAAACTTTTTTTTTTTTATACTACTCGCTCATGGAACAAGCTGATGGCCCACCTGATGTTAAGCGGCAACCATCACCTATAACAAAGCATTGCCTCGTAAGTCACGCACGATGGGAACGCGCCCTACGATGCACCGCCCTGCGTCCATCAACCCGAGGCACACAGATGTTAAGCCTCATGAAAGTGCTCGAAAAGTGCCTCGAGGCGACTAAAAATTGTTTTTTTTCTATAAAATCAATAAATTTAAGCAAATATGACTAGTTCATCTCCCACGCGGCTTAAACTATCTGCTGTAATTATAATAATTATTACGATAACGCGTATCGTATAATAATTATCGGGTATTGGACTAGTATCTGTAACTAAATCCAATGAAATATAATTGGTTTTCATAATTACGGAATAATAATATATTGGGCTTGCAACCTGCCACGTATGAAATACTAACTACTGCAAAATGAGGGTATTTGCCAAATGTAGTTTGGACGTACCTCTGACTACCCCCTTAGACGTCCTCAAAGAATCTAGAGTTCTTGGTAGAAATCTGAGGGTATATCTACCGTGGAGAGGGATCTAAAGTCTTGAAGCTATTACTTTAATATATTACACAGATCACGTTTGTACTGATATATTTCACAGTTCAATATGTTTTTAATATACATTCAGTTGATATTTTCCATTCTGTTAATATTGGTTGGTAAAAGCAAACAAAAATGCATTATATTTGAGTGCTTGTTTTGTCGACAAATATAAATGTGCATATAAATATTGTAACATATTTTCCTATAACCTAGGGGTAATCTAGGGTAAATAAACACAACTATATTTACTAAAAATAATACAAGCTTTATTTTTATTGCCTAAGTGTTTTTATGTACAATTCTTGTTAAGAAAAGGTTATGCATATGATGTTAACATTAATATTAGTGCTCTGAAATCCTAAATACCTGGGGGAACACAAAACTTATGATTATAGTGTGTGTATACAGTAAAATACAAAATATGATATGGATTGGTGAAGCGTTTGGTCAGAGCTAGGCTAAAATTTACTCTCTAGTATTTATCTGAATCGATGGCTCTTATACGAATGATATACCGCAACCAGGCGAGGTAGAACGTCGACGAATTTCACGCGGGCATCGGAATTGCCTCTGACTAACCTTTTGGGGAATATTAAATGGGTCCTCGGAATGAATGTAGCTACGAGGTAACTATGTGTAGTCTACCACGATGATAGTAAGAACTTGGCGGGAGCAACCACTTCAATCCCGAAGCAGCTTGGCGAAAGGCAACTGCCGGCGTCTGAGGTATCTGAGGTTGGCACCGAAATGCGCCGACACACGACTGGGCAGGAATTCAGCCTCAGGGTACAGCCTTTTCTGATCGACCAAACATAAAACTTGAATCAGAACTGACTCACAGAGAAACACGAGAGGAAAATCCACATATATCACAATCTCAACTTCGCAACTCACCAGGCTTCGAAGTATGATCACTATAATACAACGACGGCGCGTTGTCGGACAATTAAGTCTCGTGCGTCTCGTAATCGACGACGGGTTATTTATTTAGTAAATAACAGAGAATTAAATACTATTCTCTGACAATTCGATTATAAATATCGACCTTCTCTCAAATAATATCAGTTATCATTTGTCGTCTCATGTCTGCGCCATAGACACACATAGACCATTCATCTACTCAACTCGATCGTACATGACCGATTCTATAATTCGGACAATCGAGATACCCGATGAAACAAACGAACAAGATTACGTCAATTCGGTCTTAATGAATCAAATTAAAAATCCCTATAATCCTCCAGGAATGATCCCGAGGCATCCAAAACAAGTTAAAACTGTATCTATCCAATAAAACTGAAAAATAATAAAACGCGATTAATCGACTCGATATAATTGTTCGAAATCGAAAATCACTATCTAAAAAAAAACAACATACCATAGATTTTTCTACACTCTACTTTTTCAATTAGGCTTGCCAGCAACTGAACAGTAATTCGCTCAAATCGGATGATCGATAATCGATCGACCGAGGGAAAAAATGATTTGAATGAATAAAAACGATATATCTGCCTGACTTGAGTTTCCACAGAGGGTCGTGAACAAAATGCAGTGGATTACTTAGTATTACCCTTTAACTTGAGAGAACATATCTAATTATCGATACAATCAATATTCGACGCTCGCTCGTGTAACACGGCAACACCAGCCTATCAGCTGTTTCGTACACAACAAAATTATGACAAACTCGTTAGACAAAATGGTTTTTATAATGGTGATATAACGTTATAAAATGGTGTGTATAAAATTACAATGGCTCGCGACTGAGTTATGTGTCGCGCGAAGCGCGACACATAACGAATTTTCTGTTTAAGGCGCCAAGGTTCACGGATGAGTTCTTATGGTAATAAAACTATCTCAATGAAAGGAGTATTCAAAATTCAATGGCGCGTAAGTTGAAAAATCTATGAAATTTTATATCTTCTATATTAATGGTTTTCAGTAAAAAAACGGACGTTACAATATTGATCAGTACCCCAAGTTTGGTTATTCGTTTATCGTTTTTTTTATACAACTAGCTGATGGAACAAGCATATGGCCCACCTGATGCTAAGTGGCTACAATCACCTATAACAAAGCATTGCCTCGTAAGCCACGCACGATAGCAACGTGCCCTACGATGCACTGTATACATTCAGTATGCGTCCATCAACTTGAAGCATACAGATGTTAAGCCTCATGTGCCTGATTACACTGGCAACCACACTCTTCAAACCAAAACACAGCAACGCTGCTTGGCGGCAGAAAAAGGCGTGGTGGTAGTACTTCCCCGAACGAGCCCTTGACAGAGAGCTCTACTACTCTTAAAACTCTACTACTCTTACTCTTCTGCCCCATAGGCATATTTTAAGAATGTCGAGTTGGTACTTGGTACTCAGAGATATCCACCGTGCCTAGAGATCAAGGATGTGAGGTTGATGCTGTTTCTTTATTCAGATCAACGAAAATTAAAAAAAATTGCAGTAATTTTGAAAGTAATGACGTGGTTTGATAATTATCGTGTGTTAGTGTTCCATCATCTTAGTGTCGGCGACTGTACCACACATTGTACGTATCATACATACATTTATTTCCCTACCACAGGAGTCTAATGATTATCCAAAATAAAATCACAAAGGAAACTCCCAAATTACTCATTGCTACATTGAAAAAACATGAAAATTGCTTACCTCCGCATCAATATTTCACTTCCGCTCAAATCATGCCGATTCGAAACGGAAATAATGTTTCAGCACTATTTACTACTCACTCACTCTCACAACGCATTACTCTTTGAGAGGTCAATCGACTCAAGTTACGGGTAAATTGTTCTCAAGTTGTTTTGTTTGAGTTTTTGCTCAATTTGTCGGTGTTTTAGAATGTTGTTTTGGCGGCGTAGAGGCTCCGTAGAGCCGTACCGGCGCTACGACGGCTCGTAGCTGACTGCATGCTACGAGATCAACCTGTTTGTAAAAAAACTGGGTTACTATTTTAAGAATTCGACGATTTATTTTAGAATGTGTAGGTTGTAACTATCTAAGTTCTAGGTAGAAAAGTATAAATATCCGCTTTGTTGTAATAGAAATAGGTTTGGGTACTAGTAGCGCCATCTGTTAGTGCTGTTGCGAAATTATTTAATGCAGTTCTACCGTGAAGCTTTATTTTATTTTCTTAAGATTTGCATGAATGAAATAAACCAAGCTCATGGCTCTTATCCCTAGGCATGGTAGACATACCTTCATATTGGTAGGGTACGCCATATATCAGAGAATGTCTGTAGACAGAGGTACCTTGAAATAATAAACACGTGCCCACATGATAAAGAAGTTATTTACAAAATAGATTATGGATTACTAGTTTCTGTAAGCGGCTTCGCTCGTGGTACCCAGACAAGAATGCCTATAATTTGGATATTTTTAAAAGAAGTGTGAAATATTATCTAAACTTTAAGCGTGCTACACCGTCAACCGCAACATAACTTAACATTAGGTGAGACTGCGGTCGAACGTACCTTCTACCACCTTGAAATAGTAAAACAAACTAAATAAAAAATAATTAGAGTACTGGTGGTATAGTGGTAGCAGCCCTGCCTTTCGACCATAAGGTCGTGGGTTCAAAACTGGTCGTGCACTTATGAGTTTTTCTGTTCAAAAAATTATCAGGACCGTGTCAGTACTCTCAGACCTGTATGCCGTAGAACCTAAAAAGTTCTTAGATATGTATCATATGTCTCTCGGAAGAATAGATATGTCTCTCGGAAGGAGCCTCTTTGGGGCGCATTTCAAATCCTTTCACCACACTGTTTCAAAAGAACTAGTGACACGACAGCAAGAAGAGTAAAATAAAAACCTTACGTCGGGCAAAAATGAGTTGGTCGCTTTCTGCATAACGTCGTATCTTCACAAACTTCGCGAATTAGGACTATCTATCTCGTCCATCTGACAACTTGAAAGTTTTTTGATAAAAAGGGTTGGAAGGTTGCGGACGAGTTCTCAAAGAAAACTTCAAGTCATCATCAGCCTGGCAAAGTTGTTTAGGAAGAAGAAGAAGAATTCAGTTTTTGATGCAACCTGTCACGTGTGGAATACCAACTCTGCAAAAAGTAGGTATGTTTTAGACCTTTACTTAGATATAATAAATAAATATTGGTGGAATCCACACAGCACTATCTCGCCCCAAACTAAGCCAAAGCTTGTGATATGGGAACCAGATAGCTGATATACTACTTATATACTTTTTTTTTGTAAATACTTATCTACACTTCTACACTAATATTATAAAGAGGTAAACTTTGTACTTTTGTATTTTTGTATTTTTGTATGTAACGAATAGGCTCAAAAACTACTGGTCCGATTTCAAAAATTCTTTCACCATTAGAATGCTACATTATCCCTGAGTAACATAGGCTATATTATATTTTCAAAAAAATCAGGGATCCTTACTAAAACTTCAATAATGTAACCCAAGGTGGAAAACAAAAAACCTTACATCGCGTGCGCTGCGAAAACTATTGAAGATAGAACAAAATAATGTACTACGATTTTGTAGAACACGTTATCATCTACAAAAAATGTTGCAACAGCATATGTCTAACTATTATAGTTATGTCACAATAAGTGTTCTTTTATTATAAAAAATTAATTGAAATGCCTCCGCTAGAAAAGGGTCTTTATTTGTACCTTGGTATTAATCCTTATCCAAATAAATCATTTCATAATTAAGACGGTTTCAATACCTATAGATTACTTCTTAAATTTTTCAAATCGTACATTCCATTCAAAAGATATGACGAAATTAAAAATGTTTACGGGTCCACCGGTCACGCGCGGGGTGCGATTTCACTCAATCAAGGAGAAGCGCGTGCAAATGTATGAAATAAGTAGACGCGAGGCTCGAACCCACGGTCTAAGTTTATCCTAAAATGTTCAAAAAATTTATGACCACCCATGCGAAGCTGGGACAGGCCGCTAGTAATATTATATAACACCCAGACAGAGAACAAACATCTATGTTCATGACACAAATGTTTGTTCTCGATGAGGATCGAACCCACGGCCTGCGGAGCAGAAGGCAGAGCTACTACCAACGGAGCCGTGAAGGCTGACGGACCTCTGACTACCCCGTTAGACATACTCAAAGCATCTTGAGTGGGCAAGTACTTGGTTTTAAGAAATCAGAGGAGATATGTACCGTGACTGAGGATTAAAGTCGTGAAGCTATATTTTTTTGGTGTGACTCCTCAATTACCTAAAAAACGATAGGTCCTCAATTGGCGTAATCAAACTTAACATCTATACGTCTCGTCGAGTCCTGAACGTAGTGCAAGCAATCTAGCTCAACGTGCACTCTGAAGTAATGTGATTGTTGTGTGCACAAAGTAATAAGGCAGTGGTAACCACTCAACATCAGTTGAGCCTTGGTTCCATCACTTGGCCTCATCTTTTCATTCCAAAGGATCTTCGCGGCGCTCTTGAAGCTTTCACCACACTGTTTCGAAAGAACTAGTCACAAAAAGACGATATTTTCATAAAAAATTTGGTCTTTTTAACAGAAATTCTTCTAATGAAACGCCACATTTTTCACAAGCTGAGTCTGGACCTTTTTGGCATACCACTCTGCAAGGGACGGGACTGGCTAGGACTAATTTCCGTACCTACCTTCCAGCTTTATTAAATGTTTTTTTTTTGTTTATTGTAAAAACCAAATGTCGAGATTCGGCGCCGCACAAAAGTCGAGGCAGGACACTTGGCAAGAAGGGTCGACGGGAGATGGACGAAGGTGGCAACAGAATGGTGGCCAAGGGATGCTCAAAGACCTAGAGGCAGACCACCCGCCCGTTGGTCAAACGACATTGTAGTAAGTGCTGGAAAGGGATGGATGAGACTCGCAAGGGACCGGAAAGAGTGGCGTATTAAAGAGGAGGCCTATACTCAGCAGTGGGTGCAAACGGGCTGAAATTATGATGATGAAGATGATTGTAAAAAAATATTTTTTTTTGATTTGGTAGATACTTTCCTACCTACCTATTGGTTTTACCTTTCTTCTTCTTCTCTCCATTTATGGCTCCTGTCCGTCATTCGACAGACAATCTTGCCAATGTCAAGTGATTTGTATTGAATACTTTTTAGTCAAGTCAGTCCATAGTCAAGTCGGCCGTCATTTGTTTTGAAGAAATGGTGGCGGTTTTCTTCAAAACATTCGAAACATTTTCGGTCAAATCAGGATATCACATAATACACTTTCATTCCAAATGCTTACACCTTGTACTAAGACCTCAAGTAATGTTGGTTAAAATGCCACCGAAATTACACAACACAACTCAAAATAACACTAGAAAAACAATTAAAATGAAAAAGCTATGTTGCTTCCTAAAATGACAGAAAACGAATCGGTTTTACCTTTACCTGTCCACTGTCCGCTTTGTCTACCTTTATGTATGTCAAATAAATTGTATCTTTATGTATGTCAAATAAATGTATTTTCTTTCTTTTCCACATTTTTGGTACAAAAAGCAAAGTACAATCCTTTTCAATTACAATTACTTTCGTTTTGGGCATTTATAAACAGCTCGACCAGGAGTATTGACCCCAGGTCGTTGATAAATGCCTAAAACGATAAGGTTATGGGTTAAGTGAGTATAAAAGTGTTTTGTATCAAACGGAACACTAACTTGGTAGAAATGTCACGCTAAATAAAGCCATCACAACCTGCCCCAGCTATAATCCCAAAAAGCGGACGTCGTCTTAAAATTACCACCACATTAAATAAAAATATAAATGTTGGAGGACTTTCCACACAGCACTATCTAGCCCCAAACTAAGCCAAAGCTTGTAACATTGGAACCAGATCGCTGATATAATACATATATACTTTTTTTTTGTAAATACATACTTATAATATTATTTAACACCCAGACTGAGAACAAACATCTATGTTCACCACACAAATGTTTGTTCTCGGTGGGGATCGAACCCACGGCCTACGGCACAGAAGGCAGAGCAACTACCAACTGAACTGTGACGGCTGTCAAAAAATATTAAAAAATAAAGAATAAAATAAAATGTAATAAAGTAAAGTAAAAGTATAATTAAAAGTTATTTACTTTTACTGAAAAAACAAAACTAAAACAGCTTCACAGCTTTGAGCCCCAGGCACGGTAGATCTCTTAGTACCAAAAACTGACTCCAGATTCGTTATGGACATAAAGATAAAAATATTTATTGTCTATGGAAACTAGGTACAATATTGGTGTTAGGGTCGCGACGTCTGTGGGCTTGTGCCAAATGTAATGTTTGAACGTACCTGTGACTACTTTTACTTATCTTACGCATTATCCACAGTATGACTTTACAACTGCAGGATAATTTTCATTTTTTATCTGTGTCAGTCGTTTTCTCTGTGTACGTTTTTATGTGTGTTAAATAAAAAATCATTCAATCATTTACAGCGTTCTTAAGCTAAAGCTAAGCTAAGAAAATTTAAGCTACTATAATCCAAGCTTTGATAATTTTGGGGCTAAATAGCGTTGTGTAAGATGTCCACAAATATCTATTATCTTTGTGTATACAATGATAAGTACCCACCAACCCACCATGTCAAAGTAAAAGAATCTAAATGAAGTATGGATCTCACTTGGTCGAAACTTTAGAAATAAATGAATACCTTCTCTTATTTGAGAAGTTGGAAACCTTTTTATGGAAGGCGAAAACCTTGGTTGTTTTATTTTAATTTCAAAAACAATAAAAAAAAACAACCGATGTTTTTGTCTCTGCTATATTGAGGCCGTCAATGCGTTGGTAATTTTTCAGAAACCCTCGTTTAACGACAAAGTACTTACTATATTTCCTAAATTCTCGACCAGCCAGGTGTAACAAAGAGGTTCGTTAGTGGGGAAGGTTTGTCGACATTTTTCCCGCCATTTTCGGCGTGTGAAAAGCTCGTGGAAAGGCAGTAGTCAGCCGTTCAAGCTTAACGCTGATTCTGGTTTTTTTGTTGAGTATACTTTGGTTTTAATGTTTTATTCGGGAGATTTTTTGGAAAAACAGTATCGCTTGTCACTGATGGACTGACAAGGTTTTAACGATCCTGCGATCGGTGGAAATGTATAGGGAATTTTAACAGTAAACTTTTACAGTCTAATAATGATGAAAGTATTGCTTGTATTGTAACAGCACATTCTCTTGATCTCTTGACTAGAGCATGGACTATCGGAACCTTTTTCAAATACCGGTTTTATTTCGATATTGATTTTTTAATATCAGTATTACGATATTTCGATATTTTTCCGATATTACTGCAAGTTATTGGTCAAATACGTTTTAACATTGTTAGGAATTATGGAAATTCCAAAAATAAGAGAGAACAATAACAATAAATTACCATCAATTATTAATAAAACACAGACTTTAATAGGTAAAGTATGTGTAGATAATTAAGTTTATTTTAAAAGATCTGTTATGATTATGATCATATTGAGATCTTATAAAATAAACTTAAATATCTTCTAAACTTAAAACCGATCAACTTCCTGACATATTCTGCTATGTCATACAAAAATCGTAAGCCTATAGGTGCTATAGGCTTACGACTTATCTTATGACCTAATAATAATAATAATTGTATTATTATCCTTATAATAATATTTTACGACCGACCTTACAACAATAATAACTTAATAATTTTGACGTCCTGATATTAATGCCCCTGTCAAGATCAGTGTAAGAGAACAAGTACCTTGAAGCGCCTGATTTAGCTTATCAAATTTACGTAAAAGAGTGTTGCTCGGTTATAATTATGAGGCGTCACAAAGTATTTAGATAAAACTAATAAAGTTCAACAGTCACGACTAACTATCTAAAGATTTAAATGAATTTAAATGAAGTGATAAGAATTATATTATGTTTTTTTTATAACATTTTAAATTATCAACCTAAAACTCCGTTTCGGCTATTTTAATTGTCAAAGTCAAAAGGTATTTATTCAATAAAATCACAAGGATCACTTTGAAACGTCTTAAAGCTAGGTGACTCTAGGTAGAAAGCCTAGATGAACAGGCAACAAACTTACGGCTTGGTTCCTACCGCTCTTTTGTATGATTTACAACGTAATGTAATAGTATGCATTAGGCCGTGGGTTCGATCCCCACCGAGAACAAACATTTGTGTGATGAACATAGATGTTTATTCTCTGTCTGGGTGTTATTTATTATTATTGATCGAGTGAGCGAAGCGAACAAAGATCTTTAGTTTCAACTTGGGGGATTTGGCATTTTATGTATGTATGTATGTATGTATGTATGTATGTATGTATGTTTGTCTGGCCATAACTTTCGAACCATTGATCCGATCTGCATGAAATTTGATAAGTCGATAGCTTGTACTTGAGAAATTTACTGGTAAGTATATGAGTAAAATCAGATGAAGGGTTTTTGAGATATGGGGTTTTTAAGAGGGCAAAAATAAAAAAAGTTACATAAAAAAATCAAGTTACATGTCATATGAAAGGGCTTTGTTTGGACATTCCAAAACAATTTTTACTTTTTTTTTGGGACGCTCGGTTTTTGAGATAAAATTGAAAAAGTTAAATTAAGATAACCAGCGATCCAAGAGCTCCCATCTCTAAGAGTTTCGTTGACGTCAAGGTTTTTCTACTGGACGGCCAGTTCTTTTGATTTTTCTTATTTTTTTTTCTTGAAATAAATTAAGGAGGTACTCAGTTCTCATAAAATGGTGACGACGACCAGGTCTGATGATGGAGCCAAGGTCTGTTCAACGGAACTCTTCAATAAATAGGCCAATAGAGTTGAAACTTGGTAACCATACCAAGTTAGTAGGCGGTAGTCAGAAAAAAGTCAAAAGATAATGTTTGGACTTGCCTCTGACTACTACCGACTCAAAGTTTTGATGCGTTCGTCGGGTCGCATCACGAGATCTCAGTTCGGGGCGAACTACTAGTTATTATAAGTATGTATCTACAAAAAAAAATATAAGTAGTACATCAGCTATCTGGTTCCCATATCACAAGCTTTCGCTTAGTTTGGGGCGAGATAGTGCTGTGTGGGAATTTCCACCAATATTTATTTATTTATAATACAATATTGAAGCTCCAGTGTGTTGCCAATCGAATTTAGTGAGGCGTATTGATGTTTTTAAACTTAATTATATTATTATTATCATTATTTCAGCCTGCATCGTCCCACTGTAGGGCAAAGGCCTCCCTTTTCCCCTTCCACTCTTTACGGTCTTGTCCTATGAGGTCCAATTAATTATAAATAGCTGTTAATGTTCTTAGAGCTGATTTCACCATCCTCTGTTAGTTACTAATCAAGGATTAACAGGCGGTTAAATATAACCTTAGATGTCAAACGCGTACGTTCTGACATATTTAACGGCTCTTTAATCCTTTGTTAATCTAACAGAGCATGGCGAAACCGGCCCTTAAGATGACTTATATTTATTATGTCTTCTTTTACCCTCACCATGACAAAACACCAAATAATGTCTTCGCTAAAACGAATTTCATCGGTAATCGGAATTCCTAAGAGCAGGCACTTAATCTACAAGACGAAACAATCCAAAGTGTTCCCTTAGACAAGTCTCCGTCGTCTTCGAAATCGATGCCTTAAAGATTTAAATACGTCACGTATTCTCACAGGGAAGACTTGTCCCGGAGACGAGTATTTAACTTCTTGACGAAACAGCTACTAGATATTCTCGAATCTAGGTTTAAAGACATTCCCAAAAAAGACAGACTAAAGTGAAAATAATACTAACAAAATATACAAATACTCATCTAATGTACTCGTATGATTTATACCTAATAGTTAGAAATAGCTTACATACAAATGCTGTTTAAGTTATAATTTACTTACATTTTTTATAAAAGACGGTTGAATCTGAAGTCACGTTAGGATAAATAATTTATATTTTTTGCAAAAAAAGCTGACTTCATATACACTGAACAAAGCTTTTAACTAAAGAGAACCACAAACACCAAAACGTCATCTGTGTATATATTTATTTTTTGGTAGATTTGTTAAAAGGCGCTAAATCGATTTTGATATTATTATTTATATGGGGTCTCATATAAATTTGCGCAAACTGTGTAAAACCTCTGAAATAAGCAACCTACCAAAACAACAAAAGAATCATCAAAACTGATCAATCAAATCGGTGGGGTAATGGCTTATCAATGCTACAAAAAAAACTGTATTAGAACCTTCCCCTGTTTTGAACCCGTTTTGAACCTGTTTTGAAATTGATTAAAAATAACTAGTCTAAGGTGTAAAGAGAGTGTATTTACACCATATAGACTGCATCTTCACTTTCCAACAGTTTTCACAATTTGTGTCAATGTAATATTTAAAGGACAGGTTTATTCTGGGTCTGGTCTATGTACCGCACATAGAAAAATTTAAGATTACCATTCAAATGCAATTTCATTAAAAATGTAGGTTAATAAAGTGTTCATCACTAAATGTTGATCTGTTCGAATTTCTTACTATGTGCACATTTTTAGAGCCGCCATGACAGTCTGTAATTGACGTTTGACATGACGTTTCATATGACTAATTTTTTGACAGATTTGTTGCTTTTTTTGACGGTATTGACTTTCACTCTCAAGCTTGACTTATACAACAGTTGTCAAAATGACATTCACGCATATCAGTCCGCCATATTTTTAGTGCATTGTGTTGCTCTCCTTGACCATTAAAATCTTGATGAGCAAGAAAACGAAGTAAAAATAAAGCAAATTAAAACAGTTAAAACAGTTACTATATTGCTAAGCGATAATTATATAAACTGTACACAGACCCGACCCCAGCTCCATAGGTAATGATGAAACAACGCCTTTACCTCAGACTACCCTTTGACATCTTCCAACAATTTTGTGTTAAGATCTGAGAGATCTAAAGAGATATCCGCCGTCTTACGGCTGATAGCGATATTAAGTAAAATTTTACACCAGCAGATTTTCGAGTGAGTTCCACGAGTAGCGGCAATGATAATCTTGCAAACTCGTTTCTAAACTAACTTCAGAATAAATGTACCAGAAACCTTCGAAGGTTTAATCGAAATTTGCGAGCTCGGACCGGCTGTGGAGATAAAACAAAATTTCGAACAAGTACAATAATCGCATCCACTACCTACTAAAGTACACGGAATGGTGCAGGAGTCTGAGGTTATTTTACGAAATCATGTTTAATTCTCTTCTTCTTCGCACCATTCTTGGCCCTTGTCCGTCATATTCACAGACAACTTTGCCAATATCAACTGAAGTAGATAAAATACTTTTTAGTCAATTATGTCCATAGCCATTTGTTATGAAGAAAATAGCGGCGGTTTGCTAATAAATCTACGAAAAAATTGTGTAGTGATAGTGAATAATTGTCCTTTAAATTATTCACCATATTTGCTTTCATTCCAACTGTTAACACTTTATGCTAAGGCAAGTACCTACAAGAAGAAGAAGAAGAAAAAAGATATAAAACAACCACCGAAAGTATACAGAACTCAAAAAAACACTACAAATCCATTAAAATGAAAAACACTTTATTGCTTCTAAACATAACAAAAAACAAATCAGTTACCCGCACTGCTAAATGTTTTTTCGAAGGTTGTATGTATTGCAAATCGTTTTGTATAGTATGGAGTGACGAAAGCTCTCAACACACCTGATAGAGGATTATTGCGGCCCCATACAAAATCCAGGATTGCAATACAGAATAAAGTTTGAAAAAAGTAAAGAAACTAAGTAAATAAAATCTAAAATAAAATAAAATACTGAAATAAAGATTATATTTATATTTACTTTAATTAAAACGGCATATACAACCAATTCCATTAATTAAAGAACATAAGAATTTAATAATTATAAAACAAAGGAAATTAAACATTTAAGAAACAAAAACTTTTTTTTAATTTGGAAAAGTATTGATAGAAAAACAAGAAAAATATTCAGTCTCAAAGCCGTCAGAATGTGCACAAAGTCAGATAGAAAAATATATCAGCTTCATCAGAAGCATGAGCTTAGAGTATTGCATAAGAGTAGGATTTTGGATTTGAATTTAAGATTGGGTTTTGTGTGCGTTGTATTGTATTGACCACCAACATTTATTTATTAGACTTTAAGGAGGTCCTACCTTCATGCGAGGGGCATGCTTTAGTAAAATAAAGAAGTAAATGTTATTCGAATCGCAAATGCGCTACCAACTACGCTGTATTTCGAACAACACTGGCTTTGAACACACAGAAACTTATAACATACAAGCTGGTGCCCGCGACTTCGTGTGCGCAGTATTAGTCACACAATATCTTTATAAATTGTAGCCTATGTGTTATTCTGATGTATAAGCTATATTATTGTAAAATTTAATTAAAATCCATTCAGTAGTTTTTACGTGAAAGAGTAACAAACATCCATCCATCCATCCATCCATACTTACAAACTTTCGCGTTTATAATATTAGTAGGATAATCAACACTATCTCTCGAACTACATACAGAAGCTTATTATGGGAGAGTCGATTGAGAACGCTTTCAACACCGAATAATAATGGAATTCAATTATGCACTCCATTTCATTTTTGAATTCTCATTGATGTATTCTTGTCTTGAAACATTTACTTACGTAATTTCATTTTAGTTAAACTTCCTACTTATTCCATGTTTATTGTTTTTTAGAGCACGTATAGCACGTATAAAGCTACTTCTGACCGACGGGTTTGACATTAATTGTTTTTTTTACAAATAAATATGAAATATTGGTGGACATTCCACCCAGCACTATCTAGCCCCAAACTAAGCCAAAGCTTGTAATATGGGAACCAGATAGCTGATATTTTTTTTGTAAATACATACTAATAATATATATAATAACACCCAGACAGAGACCAAACATCTATAATATTAATCACACAAATGTTTGTTTTTAGTGAGAATCGAATCCACGGCCTAGGCCGCAGAAGGCAGAGCTACTACAAACTGAGCTGTGAAGGCTCTGAAAAAATGTATAAATAATGATCCTACGAGGGTTCATGAAAATAACCATAATCAAATCTGAAATATCAACTGTCAAGTTATGTAGTAAATGTAATGATTTGTTATATTTTTATAGGAAAATATGAGTAGTCCCATAAAACTATAAAGTAAGACCTAAAACATTGAATTAAATTAAATACAAAAAAAAACATACGAAATGAGAGTCTCATACTTTTTTAGGACTTTTAAAAGTTCGTTTATTCATTTATACATGTTTACTTAAAACGTGGATACAATTTTATCATGGCGTTTGATGTATTCACCGCGATACACTGTAGAAATCTTACAAGCCATGGTGCACATTTTGGACAATACAAGCAAAACAATTGCCACATTCAGTGCCATTATCTGTTCGTCTCCCAGTCCCCCAGTCCCCCAGTCCCCCAGTCCCCCAGTCTCCCAGTCCCACAATCCTGCAATTACGCAGTCTGTGATGGCAGTGTCAATGTAGCCCTAATTGGAGGTTCCCTGAAACGGCTTTACATTCAGTCAGGACATATTGGCACCCTTTGACAAAGGGTATTGTAACCGGCTGTGTAACCGAACAATCCTGGAAGAAGAAGCAGAAGAAGTTTACGGCCTCATACAAAAATTTTGGTACCAAAAAAACTTTTGATATTTCTATGCCTATTTCTGCCGTTAAGCAGCGTAAATTACAGGCATATGAGGCTTCAAATCTGTATGCCTCAAGTTGAAGGCAGCAGAGTAGTGCGTCGTAGGACACGTTCCTGTTGAGCGTAACTTGTGAGGCAATATTGGTGGACTTATACATATATGTGTGCCACCTGCTTGATCTACCACCAAGTATTATTAAAAAAAACTAGCGGCGATTTACCTATCTTTCATGACGTTTCAAAGTGAATCTTGTGATTTAATAAAAATCACTGGTCTATGAATGTAAAACTCGAAATTACACTATAAATTATCACACGTTCAAATTAGTATTAATTACGTGACAGGTTGCAAGCTAAATGATCTTATATTAAAGTAATTAATGTGTTCCCTAGACGCTCGGTCGACATTTTTATATTTCTCGTTTCTCGATTCATAAATTCTTCAATTTGTTTGAGTGGTATCAATTAATGGAAATTGAAATGCGATATTTCGTATGGTAAAAACGTGCCAGTGAAATTATTTGGCTCCGGGAACATGACTAGACAGAAATTGCCTGCCATTTTTGATTCCAAATAATTTTATATTTTGTCGAAAAATTATTGGGCTCGTGTCCGTAAGGTCGCAAGTATTCTTATTGCCTTATTTTCCAAAAGAGAAATGGAGCATCAATTTTTGTTTTTTGAATCATATTTCAGGTTTTGGTACTCAAAGGGTAAAACGGGACCCTATTACTAAGACTCCGCTGTCCGTCCGTCTGTCCGTCTGTCCATCTGTCCCCAGGCTGTATCTCATGAACCGTGATTGTTAGACAGTTGAAATTTTCACAGATGATGTATATCTGTTGCCGCTATAACAACAAATACTAAAAATAGAATAAAATAAATATTTAAGGGGGCTCCCATACAACAAACGTATTTTTTTTGCCGTTTTCATAGATAATGCGCGAGTCCGACTCGCACTCGATCATCATCATCATCTCGACATTATTCCCTTTATGTAGAGAGTTATCCGTGAATTAAATCACTCGAAAAAAATTTACCATAACCTGTAACATATTTTCCTATAACCTAGGGGTAATCTAGGGTAAATAAACACAACTATATTTACTAAAAATAATACAAGCTTTATTTTTATTGCCTAAGTGTTTTTATGTACAATTCTTGTTATGAAAAGATTATGCATATGATGTTAACATTAATATTAGTGTTCTGAAATCCTAAATATCTGGGGGAACACAAAACTTATAATTATAGTGTGTGTACACAGTAAAATACAAAATATGATATGGGTTGGCGAAGCGTTTGGTCAGAGCTAGGCTAAAATTTACTCTCTAGTATTTATCTGAATCGATGGCTCTTATACGAATGATATACCGCAACCAGGCGAGGTAGAACGTCGACGAATTTCACGCGGGCATCGGAATTGCCTCTGACTAACCTTTTGGGGAATATTAAATGGGTCCTCGGAATGAATGTAGCTACGAGGTAACTATGTGTAGTCTACCACGATGATAGTAAGAACTTGGCGGGAGCAACCACTTCAATCCCGAAGAAGCTTGGCGAAAGGCAACTGCCGGCGTCCGAGGTATCTGAGGTTGGCACCGAAATGCGCCGACACACGACTGGGCAGGAATTCAGCCTCAGGGTACAGCCTTTTCTGATCGACCAAACATAAAACTTGAATTAGAACTGGCTCACAGAAACACGAGAGGGAAGTCCGAATATCACAATCTCTCTTCGGAACTCACCAGGCCTTGAAGTATGATCACTGAATATAACACAACGACGGCGCGTTGTCGGACAATTAAGTCTCGTGCGTCTCGTAATCGACGACGGGTTATTTATTTAGTAAATAACAGAGAATTAAATACTATTCTCTGACAATTCGATTATAATTATCGACCTTCTATCAAATAATATCAGTTAACATTTGTCGTGTCATGTCTGCGCCATAGACCACATAGACCATTCATCAACTCAACTCGATCGTACATGACCGATTCTATAATTCGGACAATCGAGATACCCGATGAAACAAACGAACAAGATTACGTCAATTCGGTCTTAATGAATCAAATTAAAAATCCCTATAATCCTCCAGGAATGATCCCGCGGCATCCAAAACAAGTTAAAACTGTATCTATCCAATAAAACTGAAAAATAATAAAACGCGATTAATCGACTCGATATAATTGTTCGAAATCTAAGATCACTATCTAAAAAACACAACATACCATAGATTTTTCTACACTCTACTTTTTCAATTAGGCTTGCCAGCAACTGAACAGTAATTCGCTCAAATCGGATGATCGATAATCGATCGACCGAGGAAAAAAATGATTTGAATGAATAAAAACGATATATCTGCCTGACTTGAGTTTCCACAGAGGATCGTGAACAAAATGCAGTGGATTACTTAGTATTACCCTTTAACTTGAGAGAACATATCTAATTATCGATACAATCAATATTCGACGCTCGCTCGTGTAACACGGCAACACCAGCCTATCAGCTGTTTCGTACACAACAAAATTATGACAAACTCGTTAGACAAAATGGTTTTTATAATGGTGATATAACGTTATAAAATGGTGTGTATAAAATTACAATGGCTCGCGACTGAGTTATGTGTCGCGTAACGAATTTTCTGTTTAAGGCGCCAAGGTTCACGGATGATTTCTTATGGTAATAAAACTATCTTAATGAAGCGAAATTTCAAAACACAATGGCGCGTAAGTTGAAAAATCTATGAAATTTTATATCTTCTATATTAATGGTTTTCAGTAAAAAAACGGACGTTACAGCACATCTCCCCCCGGGTAAGAATTCACGTAGTGAATTCGCCGGACGCCCTCGTCCGTACTCGCGAAGCTTAACTACCATCTAATTATTCACAATTCTACACAAAATAATAAAAAACAAGAGTCTACATAATGAAATGAAAAAAAAAATGAAAGTAAAAAAGAAAAAAAATAAGTAGTACCTAAGTATGATTCCGCATAATGACTTTCATTAATAAGATTGATCTTCAGATCGACATAGTATATCATTCGGATATTCCAGGCCAGAAGATCGCGGTGAACGTCGGCAAATATTTACGACCTACACAATAATGCACCGGGTAATGTTAGCGGGTCATTAACGGATGTGTATAACGAGTTGCCGGAGTTCGTATTGAAAATAATGAAAGAAAAAATTACCCTAAAAATTGGGGTAACTCGTGTGAGTTGGTATCCTATGCAATAAGGTTGGAATCAAGTCTTTGGCACTAAGCATCGATCGATAATCGATTGACTGAATAAAATTAAAATGTTTATAATTATAATCGATTAAGCAAAAGAAATAATGGTCAATCAAAAAATGAAAGCTGTTGATGATGCTATAATATGCGTCCTGAATCGCCTTCTACGATAAACCTGGAACTATGTCATGGCTGTTGGACTATTCTAAACCCGGGCCAACACGGGGTATCTAATAGAGTAGGGATTAGTATGAAGTATGATCTAGATTTTTGAAATCTTTAATATGCCACTTTCCTATAAATTTACCCTTGTCATCTTCCAGTTCATATACTAAAGGAGACAGTTTACGAATAACCTTGCAACGCTCATATTTAGGGGCTAGTTTCACCGCGAAATATTTATGTGCCGCACTCTGTTTGTACGTCCTTTTCCATACAACGTCACCTACGTCAAATGAAATCTCTCTGCGTTTTTTGTTGTAGTATTTCGCGTTTTTATCGTGAGCACTTCTGAGCGACTGCTGTACGTGGTCAAAAATCTCCTTCAACGGTCCCAAATTTGCAACATAGCTATCGCGTGGTTTAAAAACAAGTTCGTCAATATCTTGGAAATCTTTATAGATACTGCCATCGGTGACCGCCTCCCTACCGTGTACTAGCATAAATGGAGAAAATTTAGTAGCATCATTGACTGAGGTGTTGATTGCAAATTGAACCTTGTTAACATTCACGTCCCAAGTCCTGTGGTCATTCTCGACGTAAGAGGACAGGGCGGTCATGATGGTACGGTTATAACGTTCAACGGTGTTAACCTGAGGGCAATAAACTGGGCCTAGGTGCACCTGTGGTATATTATATTTTGCATAAAGGGCTTGAACTCCATGACCTACAAATTGGGAACCGTTGTCAGAAAGTACGGTCTGGGGTATCCCATGAACTAAAAAAACATGATCTTCGAGACGCTGGGCTATCACTTTACCAGTGGCTCGACGGAGAGGAAATAATAGACAATACTTTGTAAAACAGCATACAACAACCAGTAGATACGTGTTCTGTTGTCTCGACATTGGCAGTGGACCTACTAGATCTATGCTGATACACTGGAAAGGTCGAGAACAGATTTTAGGTTCTCCCATAAAGCCTGGGGTTGCTTGTGTGTTGTGTTTGTACGCATTGCAAGTAGAACATGATTTAATAAACTCCACGGTATCCTTATACATACCGGGCCAAAAATACCTTAGTTTTAAACGTTTATAAGTTTTCGCTACCCCGAGGTGGGCAGCGATGGGTTCAGAATGATTATCGGTTATGACACCTTCCCTAAACTCCGAGGGAACAACTTCCTTCCACTGAAAATCACCACTGAGCTTGTTATTGCTCTTAGTAAATCGATAAAGTCTACCGTGCATAATCTGAAAGTTCGGACACGCCCTTGGTTTATTTGTACAGCGCCTAACGATATTATTATACCAAGTGTCGGCCGTGTCTTTGGTGCCTATAGCAGCTATGGGTACGGATCTGGACAAAGCATCTGGCACAACGTTCTGTACGCCCCTCCTATGTTCAATTACTAAGTTGTAAGGCGAGAGTCTACATCCCCATCGTGCTAAGCGACCAGTAGGATTTTTGAGATTCAAGAACCATTTGAGGCTAGCATGATCAGTAATTACACGGACCGGTTTACTCCCTTCGATGTAAGGACGGAAATGTTCTACTACGTGAACCACTGCCAGGGCCTCCCTCTCTGTGGCCGAGTAGTTGCGTTCCGCTGGGGACAGGGAACGGCTGCAATATGCTATCGGATGCTCTTGTCCATCTATAGTCTGGGTAAGAGTTCCTCCAATAACGAAGTCTGACGCGTCGCAATGTACTGCGAACGGTAGGCAAAAATCGGGGCAGGTAAGAACGGGAGAAGTAGTAAGAGCTAATTTTAAATCGTTAAAAGCCTTATCGGCCTCGGGTGTCCACTCGAATGGAGGGGCACCCTTACGAGTAGAGGTAAGAGAATTTAAAGGTCCCGCCCTATGACTGAAATTATTTATGAAGCGTCGATAGTAAGATGCAGTGCCTAGAAATCGTTTGACATCTTTACGACAAACAGGTGTAGGGAAATCTACAATAGCTTTTACTTTGTCGGGGTCCGTGCGCAAGCCGTACTCGTCAATGACGTGACCTAGATACTTTAACTGCTTCCTAAGGAATTGGCATTTGCCCATATTAATCGTGAGTCCGGCTTCGTGTAGCCGATCCTTGACTCTCTTGAGTAGCCTAACATGATCCTCAAACGTAGAGGTAAATAATATTATATCGTCTAGGTAAATAAATACTTTATTATCGAATTCAGGGCCGAACAACCTGTCCATCAACCTCTGTTGTGTACTGCCGGCCGACGTAAGACCGAAGCACATCCTAGTGTAGTGGAATAGACCGCGCCCCATCACTGTAAAAGCAGTTTTTTCCCTGGACTCCATCGAGTCCAACGGTATCTGATGGTAGGCCGCTTTTAAATCTATAGAGGATAGGTATTTGGCGTTCCTAAGCTGATCCAGTATATGGCTGATGTAAGGGAGCGGGTAAGCGTCATGCTTCGTTACTTCGTTCAGCTTCCTGCTGTCCAGGCAGAAGCGGAATGTACCGTCGGATTTCGGAGCTAGAGTGACTGGGCTACTCCACGCGCTGTTGCTAGGTTCAATGACACCGTCCTTCAGCATCTGATCAACCTGCCTGTTGACTTCGGCTAGCTTCTCTGGTGACATCATGTAGTAGCGTTGCTTGATCGGTGGATGGTCACCAGTGTCAATCTTGTGGGTCACGAGATGAGTCATTCCTAAACCTTTCTTCTCTGCAGAAATGTCTTCGAACTGACGCATGATCTCCTTCGCTTGGACCCGCTCCCTCTCATTCAAAGAACCAAAATCTCTTAAGTATCTATCCGTTGTAGCTATAGTATCTACATGTTCAGTAGGATAAAAATATTCGCTGTCTTTCAACAACGAGAGAACGTCTGGCGCTATATTAAACGCTTTCCAAAAGTTTATACCAAAAATAAGCTCAGTGGAGACTCCAGGAACTATGTAAAACTTAACAATAGCAGTTTTCTTTGCTACCGTGACAGGCAGAAGAATATAGCCAGTCACGGGTGCGAAAGAATCATTAGCCGTTTTAATATAATTTAAATCAAAAGAATCATGAATAGTAACTAAATTTTTGAAGTGTCTGATAGCGTCACTACCTATAATAGAAATTTCAGCACCAGAGTCCATTAGGCCTCTGTATTCAAGATCATAAACTGATATAGTAAGAAAAGGGCGTTTATCATCACTTTTTATTTCGTGAACCAGCGGCGGCGGGGATTGCTCCTTGGAAAAGAAACGTGTAACAAATTCTAACCAAGCCTTCCAATCATTAGCATGTCTACTACCCACTAGATGTGCATCAGGACGTTGCTGGTTCACTTCCTCAAGTTTTTTGAGACCGCAGACCCAGGAGCTTTGTCGGTTGAGCATTTCGGACAAGTTTTGAATGTTGCTCCCTTTTCTCCACAACGATAACATACTAAACTAAAAGGAGCTTTGCAAGTACTCAGACTATGACCATTTACTCTACAACGGACACAGAAATCATCATTAGACTGAACCGCTGCCACTCTGGGTCCGGGGTGCTGGGATGAGTTTTTGTAACTTAGATCTGGTGCTAAAGAGAGATTGTTACTCCGGGGGGGTTCTGTAAAAACTTCAGAGCGTTGCTTAGCATGCTCTAATAGCCTGCATTTGCTTTTCAATTCCATCCATGACTTGACAGGGCTTAGCGCCAATTGTGTTGTATAGAAAGGTCTAACATTGTAAAGAACTATATTCAACTTTTCCTCATCTGAGATAGACTTTGATAATCTTGTAAAAAAGTTTTGCATAATGCTTAGGTAATTAATAATACTTTCATCTCTACCTTGAGTACGTGATCTGATTTCCTGCATGAGCCTGTGATCATAATCAAAAGGTAAATACTCCTCCAGTAACAAAGACTTCAATTCATACCAATCATTGACATCTAGTCTGACAGCACGGTACCAGCACAAGGCCTCATCAGTGAACAGTTCAGATGATGAATTGAAAAGTTTAGTATCAGAAACACCTCTTGACAGACATAATTCCTCCAGTCTTTGCAAGAAAGCTTTAACACAAGTCTTCCCATTAAATTTAAGATTCAATGTGTGAATAGCAGAATATTTACTACAACTTGCATTACTGGTTGATTTTATCTCTGTTTCAGGTTTAGAATTTGAAGCACTATCATTAGCTATGTCAGAAGGAGCTGATGAGACTGCACTCTTGAAATTGCAAAAGATATTATCTAACTTGTTCAACAACCTTCCCAAACGCTCCTGCAAAGTTGTGTATGAAGACAACAACTCATCAGTATCACATGGTGTAACCAAACGCCCAAACCTATGAAACAGATGGTGGCCTAAGGCTTGTACTCTATTCAAAATCTTCAGGGAGCATGGCTTCATGGAGGCACCAGCAATCAAATCATTGAGACTATCTAGTTTAGTACGAATTACTGCAAGTTCAGAAGAAATCTCAAACTCAGTACTAACAACTTCATCAGAAGGAATTTCCTTATTCAGGTCTCGAACCTGAACCCTCAAAGCGGTGACGGTATCCCCCGCTGGTTTAGCGCCCCTGATTTTAACTTCGTATTCCAGCTCATCCTTAGCCAAGACATTGAAAGCAATTGGTCTTTCTTCCAACATTATGAATGTATAGAACAAAAAATATTAAAATATTAAAAAAACTCAAAATTTTTGAGGTAATGTTTTAAAATAAGATTCAGTATAGGTAGCTAGATAGTAATAGAACTCAGACTGACCAAACTTACAAGAATAAACACACTTTTACTATGATAAAAAATAAAATCTGAGTTTTCATTCAGCCTAGCCCGGACCAATTATTTCATGAGCTATATTTGACCAGAAAAAAGACTTTTTTTAAACTTTTAGTCACGCAATCACCAGTCCCTGTTCGGGCGCCATTATGTAACATATTTTCCTATAACCTAGGGGTAATCTAGGGTAAATAAACACAACTATATTTACTAAAAATAATACAAGCTTTATTTTTATTGCCTAAGTGTTTTTATGTACAATTCTTGTTATGAAAAGATTATGCATATGATGTTAACATTAATATTAGTGTTCTGAAATCCTAAATATCTGGGGGAACACAAAACTTATAATTATAGTGTGTGTACACAGTAAAATACAAAATATGATATGGGTTGGCGAAGCGTTTGGTCAGAGCTAGGCTAAAATTTACTCTCTAGTATTTATCTGAATCGATGGCTCTTATACGAATGATATACCGCAACCAGGCGAGGTAGAACGTCGACGAATTTCAAGCGGGCATCGGAATTGCCTCTGACTAACCTTTTGGGGAATATTAAATGGGTCCTCGGAATGAATGTAGCTACGAGGTAACTATGTGTAGTCTACCACGATGATAGTAAGAACTTGGCGGGAGCAACCACTTCAATCCCGAAGAAGCTTGGCGAAAGGCAACTGCCGGCGTCCGAGGTATCTGAGGTTGGCACCGAAATGCGCCGACACACGACTGGGCAGGAATTCAGCCTCAGGGTACAGCCTTTTCTGATCGACCAAACATAAAACTTGAATTAGAACTGGCTCACAGAAACACGAGAGGGAAGTCCGAATATCACAATCTCTCTTCGGAACTCACCAGGCCTTGAAGTATGATCACTGAATATAACACAACGACGGCGCGTTGTCGGACAATTAAGTCTCGTGCGTCTCGTAATCGACGACGGGTTATTTATTTAGTAAATAACAGAGAATTAAATACTATTCTCTGACAATTCGATTATAATTATCGACCTTCTATCAAATAATATCAGTTAACATTTGTCGTGTCATGTCTGCGCCATAGACCACATAGACCATTCATCAACTCAACTCGATCGTACATGACCGATTCTATAATTCGGACAATCGAGATACCCGATGAAACAAACGAACAAGATTACGTCAATTCGGTCTTAATGAATCAAATTAAAAATCCCTATAATCCTCCAGGAATGATCCCGCGGCATCCAAAACAAGTTAAAACTGTATCTATCCAATAAAACTGAAAAATAATAAAACGCGATTAATCGACTCGATATAATTGTTCGAAATCTAAGATCACTATCTAAAAAACACAACATACCATAGATTTTTCTACACTCTACTTTTTCAATTAGGCTTGCCAGCAACTGAACAGTAATTCGCTCAAATCGGATGATCGATAATCGATCGACCGAGGAAAAAAATGATTTGAATGAATAAAAACGATATATCTGCCTGACTTGAGTTTCCACAGAGGATCGTGAACAAAATGCAGTGGATTACTTAGTATTACCCTTTAACTTGAGAGAACATATCTAATTATCGATACAATCAATATTCGACGCTCGCTCGTGTAACACGGCAACACCAGCCTATCAGCTGTTTCGTACACAACAAAATTATGACAAACTCGTTAGACAAAATGGTTTTTATAATGGTGATATAACGTTATAAAATGGTGTGTATAAAATTACAATGGCTCGCGACTGAGTTATGTGTCGCGTAACGAATTTTCTGTTTAAGGCGCCAAGGTTCACGGATGATTTCTTATGGTAATAAAACTATCTTAATGAAGCGAAATTTCAAAACACAATGGCGCGTAAGTTGAAAAATCTATGAAATTTTATATCTTCTATATTAATGGTTTTCAGTAAAAAAACGGACGTTACAAACCTCATTAGATTAGTAAAACCTGTATTGCACAAAAAAGTACATAGGCGAACGTAAGGCTATTAGCATTTACTGCTAGTTAATTTGTAATGATAATTAAGTTAAATATTTAATGTGATCAAAGTCAAAGGCAAAAGGGATTTATTAATTTGAATCACAAAAGGCGTGGAGTGGGTGGTGATGCTTTTATGATACAATAGTGGAAAGAAGATTTCAACTATTACATAAATACAACAGTACCTAACCTATATACCCACTCAATAATATAAATAACTCATTACAAAAAGTTGCCACTATCGTTTATAAATATTATAAACGCGAAAGTTTGTACTTAAAAACTTTCGTGTTTATAATATTTATAATATTAATATTATAAACGCGAAAGTTTGTACTTAAAAACTTTCGTGTTTATAATATTTATAGATGGATGGATGGATGGATGTTTGTTACTCTTTCACGTAAAAACTACTGAAAATTTACATAAGATATTGTGTCAATTGTCCAAAATATGACGATAAGTGTCAAGTAAGGAGGAAAAAATCTACCATCTGCGCAGACGAAGTCGCGGGCACCAGCTAGTCTACAATAATGTAGCTACATAAATCCTGATATACAACACAGAATCGATACAAAAATCGTTTTCATCTCATCGTTGTTGTAATTTGCCAAAACATTAGTTTATCCATTTGATCAATAACACCCGGCCGCGAATTAAGGTTCAATAAAGTAAATTACGCATGAAATGAACATAAGTGTGAGCGATCACTTGATCGTTGTAAATGCTGCCAATAATGGGTATTACAAGCACAAACATTTATAAAGAAATACTTCTTCGCGAAAAACAAAAATTTAGTTAATCCCGTTTCTAAGAAAAGGGGACAGCAAAACTGATTTTATAGGTTACGTTTTTATCTTCTTGACAAATAGTGGTGACAAATAGCTGATGCACTGCTTTGGTATAGGTGATGGTTACCACTTAACATCATGTGGGCCTTCCGCTTGTTCTATCTAAGTAATATCTAACCTTCTATAGTAAGTTATATAAAAAAACTGTGTGGAATAAACTGATTTTACGAATGACTGTCATTCAAGTGTGGAGCACTGGTGGTCTAAAGGTAGCCACCCCGCCTTCCGATCCTAAAGTCGTGGGTTCGAAACCGGTCGTGCACAAATGAGTTTTTCTTTTCAAAAATATTATTTCTATAATATCTGTCAAGTGCTCGAAAGGAGCCTCTTGAGGCGCACTTAAAATCCTTTCACCACACTGTTTCAAAATAAATTATTTGCGTATTAGTGACACGACAAGAGAGAGAGAGAGAGAGAGAGAGTCAAGCTGTCATGTAAACCCTAACAAGATGCACGCATTACGACGTGGTATTGACGTCTGGTACACAAAGATAAATCACAGGCGCCCGCTATCGTGCATACCGCGCGTCAGCGATAACACGCCACTGCTACCTTAGCTGTGGTACAGGTTATGTGATAGTGGCTAAAGCCGGTAAAGCTGGAGTGGACACAGACTAAGGCGACAGCTGCTAATATACCTCTCGCTCGCACAATTAAAATTTTGAAAGATATAAAATAATCAATTCATTATCACTATTTAGAATAATGTTTGCCCAAACGCAATTTTCGGTACATTGCGATCACTTGTATGGAAATTTCAAAATATTGTCATTGTGCTACATACTGCAATTTAAAACTAAAAAATTAACTAAGTCCGATAGTAGGCATCTCGCTACTGAATCGATTTTTATCACAAGTACTATTTACGTATTCGTTCTTGGCAAGTATAAAGTAGAGACGGAAATTTTTGGACAGATTGGGTGTCTCAAAGATGGTCAATAAATATAGGCACTTAGAATTATTTGGTTAAAACATACCACTGAGTAGGTGCATTGTTCTTCCTGGAAATGTATAGGGGAGGCCTATGACCAGCAGTAGACTTCTTCAGCGTGATAATGATGATGATGGATAAGTAGGTAAACACTGAAAAACGAAATACGTAATAAAAATATGAAGAATACCCAGGACATTAGCTTATTTCTGCTTTTTAAAAATAAAATCGCTGGTTGCCGGCGCATTATGTCTTTAAAGTGTTGTTGGGAAAAATTCCATCTCAACTTTACTTAAGTTGAGAAAATCGAGTTTTATTTGCTTGAAATATTATAGTAATATAAATCGCTTATCTCAGCTTGAGTGTATGACTTGCAAGACAATGCTTTTTTATAGATGATGGTTACCACTTAACATCGGGTGAGCCATCTACTTGTTTTCTCAAGCAGGTAGCATAAAAGATATCTTTTTTAAATATGAGTAATATATTATCACATGCAATAAAACATTTAATCTGTGTTCATTCTTTAATTTATTTAATTAATTTAAATAATATTGTTCATTATTCGTAAAGATAAATAATTACTAGGCACATAATTTTATATAAAATACTATTATATATAAAATAAAATACTATCATAAAATCAATGCTTGATCCAAGTCATGCACTTAACAAGAACCATATTAATAAGCTGCCCGTCCACCGTCCGTCTGTCTGTTCGTCTGTCACCAGGCTGAATCTCATGAAACGTGATAGTTAGACAGTTGAAACTTTCACAGATTATTTATTTCTGTTGCCGCTATAACAAGAAATACAAAAAAAATAGAATAAAATTAATATTTAAGGGGTCTCCCAGACAACAAACGTGATTTTTTTGCCGTTTTTATAGGTAATGGTACGGAACCCTTCGTGCGCGAGTCCGACTCGCACTTGGCTGGTTTTTTATTCGATCTGTGGTTCGTAAGATATTCTACAACGTACTTCTCTATATGGATTTGATTATGGCTAACAAGCAACCTTAACAAGCACAATTGTGCACATCCATAAAAATACTCAGCGATATTTTTCGCACCAAGAAAAGTGGTATTTTTCCTATCCTTATTACGTACTTCCTTATCATATTTATTTATTTTGTCCTCATTATATTCTATTATTCTTTCACTTTACTGTGACCCTTTATTTTAGTTATTTTGTTGCCAATTTTGATAATAAGTTTCTTTCGCATTTGGAGAAAGGAAAGAAAAAACAAATGTCTTGATAAAGTCTGACATCGTGTTTTACAAGAAAATGTTATAAAACATTGTATAATAGCTACTTATCCTACTAATTTAACTTCAAATTCCTACTTAAGACACTGGCTACTGACAAACAACTTCTCGCTCACACAAAATGTTTTTTTTACTCAGCTTTTGTAAAACTCTTTATTTGCGATTTTTCATAACTGAATCAGTGATTTTATGTTTAAAAATGTTAAAATGCGTGCGAGAAGTTATTTCACGGTTGCCAGCCTCTTAATGTTCAATCAACAATCAGTCACTAACCCGCGAGCGGCAGCTAGCAAAATATTAATGAAATAACTCAAACTCATGATTGAATGATGAACTCTGAAATATTCCTATGTAACTTATTATTAAGTTAATATATAAAAGACCTTAAAAGGTCTGATTCTAGAAAATTGATTTGTTATAAAATAAATACAATACACAACTCAAATTACTAAAGTTTTGTACGTACAAAACTTTGCACAACGAAGCAAAATAAACCTTTACAAGTACATCAAAACAAGTGTTAATCAAAACTTTATGAAATTAGTTTAATTTGAAGAATCTGAAAGATCTTTGAACACTGTTTCTGCTAAGTTGAACTTATTGCGCGTAACTAAAATACACTTTATTTTTATTTATCTTTTGATTAAATAAATAATAGTACTACGTACTTTTTCATATTATGTAGGTTCGGAATAGGTAGAGTTTTTAAGTACCAAATGACGTCAAATACGCTACTACAAAATCTAAATATGGATATGCCTTTTTTAATTCCCGTGTCCCATGTCGGAAATAATTCGGGTTCGAAATCAATTGTGATAAAAACTGACGTTTCCGATTGGAACCCTTTCCGAATGTTTTAAAATAGCCCGGCTGTACGTGTAACGTGTAACGCTTGTTTCTAGTTTGTTTTTAACATAGGAAAAAAGAGTTTTGGAAGACAATAATATCAATCTTAACATCAGGTAAAATAAAAAACCTAAATAAAATAACGAAAAAACATACTACTTTTCAATATTTATTTATTATTAAAATTGATCTTTAGTTCCTTCCTTTGCTACTAGATGGCGACAGTGTGGCGAAAATTTTAAGTCGACAATAATGTCGTCTCTGTCCTTCATATGTGATTTGTATCCTTCGTCTCATATCACTCAAATATTAACTTTGTCTATATTTAATTAAAATTATCAGAAAATACATGATAAATGGCAATTAATCATTTAAAAATGATCTGTGATTTTATTGATTAAAATTAACCGATTTTGGTAGGTCTTTTTGACAATTTTCTCGCGGAATCCTAGATCGCGCTTACGATATTTATTCGCTTCGGTAGCACCTATACGACTTCATTCAAAGTTCCATCGGGGGAGTCCGTTTCTACACAGTTCAGTAGTGCATTGGATCGGGGAGCTACTCTAAATCCTGGTCCATCCTGATGACGCAATTTAGTGGGGGGATTGCTCATATCAGTGGAAGTCCACAGCGCGTCAAGCCTGTCTTCCGATCGGCCTTCTGGCCATTCCTCGCGGTGTCCGTACAGCCCTGCCATGCCAGGCGCGGCCCGTGTATCCATGCCATGCGTATGACGAGACCAGCAAAGTTTCTCTACGTAGCGCGCTCAAATCAAGCCTCTATTCATTTAGACACGCAAATTGAGGGCACGCGTCCCTCGAAACCACTGTGTAGAAGATTTGACTTCTCTTTTGCTTTTTTTTTCTTGAATGGTAATGATTTTTGAAACTTGTAATACCTTTATGGTATGGTTAAAAAAGTTTGGTTATTGATCAAATAAAAGTCTTCAAAGAAAAATTATTAGTAATTTTATCTATAATCTTAAAAATAATATTTATATCTCAAGAAAAGAGTTTTAATTCTAGATATTTTATTAAATAATATTCATTTTGTGTCAACTGTTCTAACTAACTTTGTTGAATTTAATTTAGGTGGCTAGGTTTCGGTTTTAATTAGACGGCTTCTGAGCTAAACCATGCCAAATTTTCAATATTTAATTAAACATTCAAAGTTAGTTCAGCACGATCGCGATAGGTGTCTCAGTCTCAGGTAGGCTACCCTTATCAGCTGTGGTCTGCCAGAGCCATTGTGGATAGATAATCCTCCTTTGTCCGCCGGTAGTTACTACCTATTGAACTGTGTCTCCGTATTTCAGTTTGCTCCACAGACTATATCATCGTACATACCTGCCCTGTCCGATAAACTTGCTTTGAGACTTCACTACAATAGATTTCATAAAAATGTTTTATATTTAATTTTTTATTCAAAATATTTGGATGTAAAGTTATACCTATATTTCGATGTGTTTCTTGAAAAATTAATAATAATCATTGTTAATATGAATATAAATCCTAAATCAATAATATAAAAGCATTGGATAGGTCTATAGGTACCTACCTACCTAGGTAGATATATCTAGTCCGAATTCTACATTGAAAAGCTATAAACGAAGTTTTATATACTGCCTGCTCCATATATTATCATTTGGTGCCCAAATGCCGCAATGTAATTTAAAATGTCAATATGAAACGACTTCATTGATAAGTTTAAAATTGTCCAACAGCGAGAATCAAATCTCGCCACGTAGATATAGTTGGCCTGAGAGAGATTACCCAATTAGCGATAAGACTGTACATTGACCCAATGAGATAAGATGTTTTAAACATTATTCATACAGCAATGTGGTGCATTTATACCTAAGTCACTAATTTAAGTCACTTTTATTTTTGACACTGGTTGTTTAGCGGAATATTGATCTTCTGATATTACGGTCGCTGGTTCGAACCTGGCTCTTGATTTTGTAACATGCGACTAGTCTACGACAAGCTCGTTCTGATCCCTACAACTTGATTGCCTCATCACCATTCTACCATCAACGGGCCACCAGATATACGAAAACGAGACATCGATTCACGATTTATCCACCTGTCGCAAGATACGTAAGTATGCAGTTGCCGTAAGTTTACGTTTACACTGTCAACCGGTGACGTGGTAAATTAACATTAAATGTTCATTAACAAACACTATGGTACTAACAAGTCAAGTGTACACGTAAAAACTGGGCTTAAAGTCAGATTCTTGGACTTGTCTTTAACTACCCTAACCCATGAAGATCGGCTTTCTCCGACGTAAATGTTTCTGTGTAACAAAAACTTTTTTTTTATAGTGCTCATGCCATAGGGTCTTAATTGACTGTCTTGGTGCTAATCACGATAAATTAAAAAGGTTAAATGTAGTCTGGTATTTGAGGGCCAATGGCACAATGTAAATTAATTATGATCTGGTGGCACTTTTTTTATTCTGTATTTTAATTTAGTGGTTTAGTGGAAATTATCTGAGGGTCTAGGGTTAAAATCCAGACGTGCTATAATGGATTTTTCTGTTCCAAAAAAATGTATGTACGCAATGCCAGTACTCTCAAACGGTTAAGGAAAACCTTGTGAGGAAACTAGATAGCATTCTAGCAGCGGCGATGGGCATCGTATGTAGCAACGTCACGTATGGAATACTAACTAAGTACTGCAAATTTATGCCAAATTCAATATTTTGACGGTACAAGTTTTCCTACTTAAAAGTTTGCTTATGTACGAAAAGCAAACTTTTGAGTAAGAAAATATGTATCGATCAAAATGATTTTTTTTACTAAACTGTGTGCAATGTGATTGCACACAAAATGGTTGATTACGATTTTTCGAAAATTATCTTTCAACATGTCGAAACGTGCGAGCGAGAAGTTGTTTGATAGTTGTCAGCCCCGTAAGTGATCTGAAGGGATATCTACCGTACCGAGGATCGAAGTCTGCTTCTGTTTACAATTATGCTAAGTTTAACTACTCGCACTAGATAAACTAGTTTATAAAAGCAGTTTTTATAGAGCAAGTACGATATAATTTGCCTTTCAATGAACTTTCAAGTTGCTCGTCATAGTTCTCTCTTCTTTAGTTCTGCGACAGTCATAAATTAAAAATCAATGCATTTTCAATATGTTTTGAAATACAATAAAAAATATATTAAAAAAAAACTGGCGGCACAAAGCCTTAGTCATAATTTAAGCAAATGTTCCAATAAAACTTGTATATAAAATTAACTTTTTTATCAACACTTTTAATATTTTAAAACACCCAGACAGAGAACAACTACCTATTTTCATCACAAATGTTTGTTCTCGGTGGGGATCGAACTCACGGCCTACGGCGCAGAAGGCAGAGCTACTACCAACTGAGCTGTGAATTCTGTCAACAATAAAGGCTGTAAAGGATATGATAGAACATAATAACATAACAATATTCAAGACCGTAACGGCCTTACTACAAAAAATCTGTCAAACGATAAACTATGCCTAAACTATTGCCATCTCTTACCAATGCGTAATGGCAAGCAGAGACAGCGCAAATTTTAAGCGTTATATAAATTTAAACACCATTTTGTATTAAGAGGGTAAGAGTTTGCAATATTTGTGCAGAAACACAATATGCGGGTTTGCAATCTAGAATTGATTATGATGATTAAACAAACATCGGACCCAAGTCTCGACACATGGGAAACGTCAAATTTGTACATTGTACAGTCTGCACTTTGAAAACTCTATACTAAGAAAGTTGCACTTCATTTTCAAAACTATTTTGTGTGAACGCCTTTTTTTTCCTCTGACTGATGGAACAAGCAAATGGCCCACCTGATTTCAAGTAAACATCTCCTATAACAAAACATTGCCTCGTAAATCACGCACGACGCACATGCCCTACGATGCACTGATCTGCGTCATCACGTGCCTGTAATTACACCGGCAACGACACTCTTCAAACCGAAACAGAGCAACGCTGCTTGGCAGCAGAATAAGGCATGGTGGTAGTACTTCCCTGGACGTGCCCTTCACAAAGAGCTCTACTACTCTTCTAGGTCTAGTGGATTGGATCTGTCTTGCTTTTTGGGCCCGTTACAACCATATTGGAATAATATGGTTGTAACGTTGCATTGTAACGTGGAAACAATTGAAACACTAACGACTACTTATACAATTATGTTTACTCGATGACCTAGCTTAAAAGTAACGAATCAAAGTTTTTTTTTAATTATAAAGTATTAATTTTATTTATTTTACTAGGTTTCTATTGGATAATTGTATTTTTTTATCTTCTTAGCTAGGTAGACTTTGAATTTTCAAATGAGACTAATCTGAATAAAATATATTATTTTCTTAGTAAGAAACAAAGAAAAAAATAAAAGATGAGGATTTCATAAAAAAAAGTTTGTGTTTCTGAGATAGCTAAGTTATCAATTTTTTTCAGATTTTGATTGATAATTATTAAAGCTAATATCCGCACATTTTTTGATCAAGGTTATTGTATTTTGTCTTATTCTTACAGAAAAAAAGCAATCGCAAAAATAATTTAATGAATTCAGTCAGACCGGTCAAAAACCGTAAAGAAAAATAATCATTTTTACGCAAATCAATTATGAATGGGCACATGATATTCACACGTGTCATATAACACGTGAGAATAATAATTACGCTTATATTTAATTTAAATAAGTAGGTTTGAACCAATGACCTGACCTAATTTTGTGAAGACGTAGCAACAAATTATTCTTTAAAATTAGTTCACACGCTATTTTATATTTCAGTAGCGTACTATCACTACATCACGCGATTCAATGGCCTATCTCCGTCTTTATCACACGTGTAGGACTACTGGTAACGCGGCTATTCCTCTCTCTCTCTTGCACTATCTGCCGGTTCTTTATGGGCCAGACTTTCATGTTTATTTTTGTGTTCGCCGCAAACGTGCTCAGACTCTTGTTGTAGATACTCGTTTTTTTCTTATAACTATAAGTTGGTTAAAAAAATCATAATGCAGTATATTTGTCAGAAAATATTTAACTGTTGCTTGGGGTGTTGTACGCATGCGTAGGATGAGTCAAATCTGACTTTCGCGACATCCTAAAACGTGTTCCATAAGATACGATATTTCGTGTTTATTTTTTACTCTCTGTGAAGACTGATTAAAATAAGATGGCTAAGGAAGCTCCGGTTGTGGGGTTGGATATAATATTGCAACAGTTGGGACCTTTCGGGAAGTATAACATAGTGAATTATGCACTTCTTTTATTCCCGGTGTACTTGGCGGGAATGTTTGGTTCAGTATTCGTGTTCGAGGCTGCAGACGTTGACTACAGGTAAACTATTCTATTTTTAAATTATTTACAAACAAAACTCTTTTCGCAAGAATTCAAAAATACTTTTCTAATGCTTTCGATAAGGTGGATTATCATACATCAGTACTAATGTTGAAAAACCAGTTGCGTGCATGTCGTATGACACTGTATTTCTGGGATACCATTGGTTTGCACCAATCATGCCACTTTTTCTCAAATCTGCGCATGTGCGAAGGGTTCCAAAGGGTAAGGGTCGCTCAGGGGTGCTCTTTGTGACCACTAACCTTGAATTTGTTTAAAGTAGGGCAGAGTTTAGTAACCAATTTTTGTTCGCAAATATGTGTGGTTCTAGCTTTTGTTACGCTAATTTATGTAACTGATGTCTTAAGATTCAAATAAATACGATACATAATGTAGCTGCATTAAATTTATTAGGCTGAATTAGAATATTTTAGTCATGCAATTATCTCATAAAAAATACCCTTGATTTATAAAATTCGTAATATTTAACCACCTGAATACTATATTATATTTATTAATTTATATTATAACTTTATACCTAATAATACCGTAATACCCCACTCTCTTTAATATTACAAGATTTAATTATCGAAAGATAAGTTACTAGAGTGTTTTAACTGAAAACAAAAGACAGTTTAAAATGTGATGTAACTCTGATTACAAAGACTTATGTAAACAAACACTATTGAATAGTTATCTTTAGAAGTCAATTGACCTATCGTTTTGTATGTCATTGTTGATATAATTCTGGGCAATGAACTCTCTACAAAGTTACCTTTGCATCTATTTATTTGTTTCACACACACACAATTTACACACACCTGTTTTAAGAACTATCAGCTTCGTTCTATAGCTAACTTAATACAAATATGACAATATTGTCATATTTGTATTAAGTTTGTTTGTATGAAACTTGTAATAGTTGTAGTTCGTACCCATATGGGTACGAACTACAACTATTACAAGTTTCATTCAAATTAGCCAATAAAGCTTGCATTTTTTGCGGCACAATAATCCAAACCAAAATTGATATGCAGGTACCAATGATAAAGAGCGACATACCACAAAACCAACATTCAATTTACATAAATTGTATAGTATAAGTAGGTATAGAAAAAGTAAATATATATTAAATAAATATTTGTGGACATTCGGCACAGCTCTATCTCACTCCAAACAAAGCCAAAGCTTGTGATATAGAAACCAGATAGCTGATATACCTACTACTTATATTTTTTTTAATACATACTTATAATTTTATATAACACCCAAACAGAGAACAAACAACTGTGTTCATAACACAAAGGTTTGTTCTCGGTGGGGATCGAACCCACGGCCTATAACGGCACAGAAGGCGCATTACTACCAACTGAGCTACGAAGGCTGTCAAGTATAAGTATAAGTATAGTATAGATAACAGGGGCTTAGTAGTGCTATCTGAATCGTACATAATTATTGTAACATTATAAGTAAATTATTAAAAATCGTTAGTAATAAAATTACACATAGATTCATTCATAAAAAATTTCAACATCAACATCCCTCATAATATTTTCACAAAAAATAAAAGATGAATTTGGTATCAGGATCCGGACACAAAAAGCCGCGATTTAAGATTCCAAAAATCAAATATCACGAAGTCTGCGTGTACCTGTCCACACAAAGTAAAGAACGGCCTCAGGTAGATAATCCTGCGAAATACAAACAACCCTAATACCCTAATACGAGACACATCTGTTCCCTGCTCCCCAATTCACAGCTTCATACAAATCAAGACCCATATAATCCACACTCGAAAAGCCTGTTCTCATCTCCAATTCAAACGGTGACGTCACGGCTGATCCTCCAAGTGTATACCAGGACTGTAGTCCAATTACTAGCTTTTTATATTTATAAGCTAGCTTATTTATAATTGACAGCCTTCACAGCTCAGTTGGTAGTAGTTCTGCCTTCTACCTTCTGCACTGAGAACAAACATTTTTGTGATGAACTTAAATGTTTGTTCTCTGTCTGGGTGTTATTTTATATTAGAATGTATTTGTATGTATTTACAAAAAAATTTATATTAGTAGTATGTATTATAGCAGCTATCTGGTTACCATATTACAAGCTTTGGCTTTGTTTGGGGCTAGATAGTGCTGTGTGTAGAGTCCACCAATATTTATATTTATTTATTTACATGAATTTAGGTTCAAATGTTTTCTAATTTTTTTTTTATAGCTCAATTTATTTGCCTGTCTGGATTTGGACTGTTTTAGAAAGCCGGAAAGAAACTAAGAATTACATTTATTTGTCGCACCAACTCGTACATGAATATCTAATAACTCCGTTTTAGATGAGGAAAAACGCTAGTACGAGTATGTACCTACTAGGAGTACAAGGTAATAGAAAAGATAATAGTGCATAAAGATTGAGTGCAGAGTAGTCCATTAGAACTGACTTTAATCAGACAACCGGTTTCGGAGTATTCCTTGTAGAGCACCGATCTTTTGGATAGAAAAATATAAATATAAGGTGTTCCCTTAATTGTGCATATAAACTTCATGGGGCTAATGTACCCATCAATATGAATAACTTTTTCTAAGGAACCAACACTGTGAACGCGAAAAAAAAAACAGCTGTTTCATACAAAAGTTCAATACCTACCTGGCTAAAATGTATGAAACAGCTGTTTTTTTTTTCGCGTTCACAGTGTTGGTTACTTAGAAAAAGTTATTCATATTGATGGGTACTTTAGCCCCCTGAAGTTTATATACACAATTATGGGAACACCTTGCATAAATAAAAAAATGAAATTTATGTCAAGGTCCTAAAAGAAATAAAACTTATAACCTTTTTTAAAACGTAGGTACTATAGTAAGGGCTGGTTTCACCATGCTCTGTTAGATTAACAAAGGTTAGATTAAACGGCCGTTAAAAATGACAAAATGTACGCGTTTGACATCTAAGGTTAGATTTAACGGCCTGTTAATCCTTGATAAGTAACTAACAGAGCATGCAGAGCATGGTGAAATTAGGCCTTAGCCTACTATAATTTTATTATAATTATAATATCTTTTAAATATTGCTTTTTATAGTCTTTTTGTAGTCTAATTGCGGGTTTCTGTAAGCCCGTTCAAAGCTAATCACATGTCAAGTCACTTGCTATCTCTATCTAATTCGATATAATAGCTGAAATGGCGAGTGACTTGACATCCGATTAGTTTTGATCGAGCTTTCAGAAACCGTCCGTAAGTAATCTTGCATAAACAAAATATAGAAATACTCGTATGTCAAAGTGATCGTTGAAATTTACTGACAAAATACAACTTTGACTAAATCGAAATGCAAAAACATCGAGACTATAGGTAATAACATTCTCTCGTTAAAGCAGAAGTCCATTCGAGTGTTTTTTTTTTTAAATGCTGATACCTATTTTTTATAACAAAGCCAAGAACGTCTAATAATTAGCTCCAAACACAGCACCAGTCGGATTCACCTCCGATGTCCTTTGTTTTCCTCCTAGAGGTATGCAGCGTCTAACCTCGAACACTACGTCTATGGTTCCGCGTAGAGATGTGCGCAAATATGAATAATTTACGAATATAAAATAGGACACTTTTTTATACAGGTATGTCAAATCAACGTCATTCATGTACAAAAAACCGGGACTCGCGCCCGAAGGGTTCTGTGCCTTTATAAAAACGGCGAAAAAATCACGCTTGTTGTATGGGAGCCCTTTTAAATATTTATTTTATTCTGGTTTTTAGTATTTGTTGTTATAGCGGAAACAGAAATACATCATCTGTGAAAATTTCAACTGTCTAACTATCACGGTGAGATACAGCCTGGTGACAGACGGACAGACAGACAGACAGACGGACGGACAGCGGAGTCTTAGTAATAGGGTCCCGTTTTACACTTTGGGTACGGAACCCTAAAAAAGACTATTCTTTGAAGATGTCGCAGACATACAGGTTCGTCCAAATATTAAATTTGGTACATACCCACAATTTGTTGTAGTTGGAATTCCATACGTGACAGATTGCAAGCCCATCACGGCTGCTGAAAAACCTACTAACTGGTGTCATCACGTTGTTTAAAATTAATAAAAACTAGTAGTTCGCCCCGAACTGAGATCTCGTGATGCGACCCGACGAACGCATCAAAACTTTGAGTACGTAGTAGTCAGAGGCAAGTCCAAACATTATCTTTCGACTTCTTTCTGACTACCGCCTACTAACTTGGTATGGTTACCAAGTTTCAACTCTATTGGCCTATTTATTGAAGAGTTCCGTTGAACAGACCTTGGCTCCATCATCAGACCTGGTCGTCGTCACCATTTTATGAGAACTGAGTACCTCCATAATTTATTTCAAGAAAAAAAAATAAGAAAAAGCAAAGGAACTGGCCGACCAGTAGAAAAACCTTGATGCCAACGAAACTCTTAGAGATGGGAGCTCTTGGATCGCTGGTTATCTTAATTTAACTTTTATTATTTTATCTCAAAAACCGAGCGTCCAAAAAAAAAAAGTAAAAATTGTTTCTGGATGTGCAAACAAAGCCCTTTCATATGACATGTAACTTGATTTTTTTATGTAACTTTTTTTATTTTTGCCCCCTCAAAAAACCCCATATTTCAAAAACCCTTCATCCGATTTTACTCATATACTTACCAGTAAATTTCTCAAGTACAAGCTATCGACATATCAAATTTCATGTAGATCGGATCAACGGTTCTAAAGTTATCGCCAGACAAACATACATACATACATACATACATACATACATACATACATACATACATACATAAAATGCCAAATCGCCCAAGTTGAAACTAAGATCTTCGTTCGCTTCGCTCACTCGATCAATTAACAGAAACTGATCCAAATCATTCCCAATCGGAAGCGTCTCCAAGGTACCGTGGGCCATCACTTGTATGTCTTGTTCTTTGTGTTTGTTCTTTGTACTTGTTTGTTGTGTGGCTTGTTCCATCAGCTAGTTGCATAAAAAAAAATACCGGCTGAATTGACATGAATGGCAAATCGGATACGCAGAGCAAGATACTCACCAGCTTTCAACTAAACGCCCAGATAGTATTTTGAAAACCCGGGGAATAAAAACGCCGACATGTTTCGGTCCGCAACAAAAAAACACGCCAGTAATTTCCAAAAAGACAATAATAAAAATTGTTGGACAGTTTTTGTTTTTTACTATTCTTGGAATGTCTGTAAGCGAGTGCTGGGTGCTCTTCAAAGGATTCTAACAAAGACCACTTGCAGTTGAATTATTATAACACAAGTAAATAAACACAAGTTTTTGACTTTGTTAGATGTCATAACTAAAATTAACAGTAAATGTCAAATGAATTAAGTTATCTAGCTGTGACAAAGTATAAAATATGTTAGGATAATGAATTATTCGTGTGCAATTATGTGTGTGTGTGTGTGTGTTCGTGGTTTGTAACTTTTTTAGAGCAAGGTTTAACGTTTTTCACTGTAAAGTACAGATAGAGAAATACATGTTTAGCTAAAATTGTATTCGTACATAAAAACTCATCACGCCTAAGTTGTACTACATAATGTACTACCTTTTTTTAAAATAAATTTCTTATTATTATTATTATTTCTATATTCCATATTGTATATGCAAATGATCTGGAGATCTAGCACATCCCTAGTCCGTACCTATTAGTTCTCATCTCCCTCCAGATTCCCTGCTTCCTTATAACAGTCACGTAGATATAGCATAAGCCGGATCATTGTTCGAGCGTCTAATGTCTAGATTATACCTACTGGCGCTGGTATGTGCTAACTGGATTATTCGCTATGAAATAATATGTGCTAACTAGTTTACAGGGTGTAAAAACTACTTCCGGAAACTGAACGTGCTTGCACAGTCTTCAGAAGTTAGCATTAAAAAAGGCAAGACACAACAGTTTTATCTCTTAAAATGTTGAGAATCATTAAACATGAAAAAGAAATAAATTAAATAGATTAATAAACAAATACAGAATAAATTTAAAAAAGTTTATAATTGACATTGTATTATAATGTGTGACAGTGACAAAAAGTATCTAACATATAATATTTAGGGAGGACTGACTGAAAAACAGAATCATTCTTCTATAGTAATATCTATAGAAGAATGATTCTGTTTTTGGAAACTTATAAGGAGCAGCGTGCATAGCACTAATAAGCCCCGGAGAGAAAGCGCTTAGAAAAAATAAAGTTATGATTATGTCAGTCTGAAACGAGTAATCATAAATCATTTATTTGCTTCAATGGTGTAGGTAAATAACGATGACAAAAATAAAATCGGTAGTACTTATTCCCCATGGGATGCAAATAATTGTAGGTGTGGGCTTTATACATTTGGGTAGGTAGGTTATAAAACAAACACAAAATAAATATAAAACAAACAGTAATCAAATGTCAAATCAAAATAATTAATAGTATGTTAGTATATTAATCCATGCCAAAGTAATTGAGAGTAGTCTTATTACACCATGTACTGAAAATAAAATATTAAACTAACAAAACCTTGAAGATATGTTGAACGTCTAAATTCGTTACAAAGTTGTCATACATTAACCAGAAAGATAGAGAAACCTTACTACAAACAATGATTAGTGTAACCTCATTAGAACATTGTCAAGTGCCATTAGAGCGAGGAATTTTTTATACTACTTTCTGATGGAAGACGTAGACGCAGATTTTAAGAGTAGTAGAGCTCTTTGTGTGGCTCGTCCGGGGAAGTACTGCCACCACGCCTTTTTCTGCCGCCAAGCAACAACGCTGTGTTTCGGTTTGAAGAGTGTGGTTGCCGGTGTAATTACAGGCACATGAGGCTTAACATCTGTACGCCTCAAGTTGATGGACGCAGGGCAGTGCATCGTAGGGTTCCTATCGTGCGTGACTTACGAGGTAATGCTTTGTTATAGGTGATGGTTACTACTTAACATCAGGTGGCCCACCTGCTTGTTCCATGAGCTATGTATGAGGCTGTGATGATGATGATGAATATTAAGAAAAGAAATCATAAATCTTATTTATAGCGTTGAAAGATGCATTTAAAATTGATTTCTCCGAAGAAGTATATCGAATTATGTACGTATTATAAACGAGTTGCTAACTGACGTTGGTTTGCAAAACATAATTAATAAAATAACTAAATAAATAAATATTGGTCGACTTTCCACACAGCACTTCAAACTAAGCCAACGCTTGTAATATGGGATAGCTGATATATAATACATTTATACTTTTTTTTGTAAATACTTATAATTTAATTTGTTTTATAGTGTTTACCTACACTTAAGGAAAATCACAAAGATTCAAATCCCACCCAGATAATAACTTTTGGGACTATATTAAATCTTTGTACATAGGTACTTATAATATATATTACCACCCAGACAGAGAACAAACATCTATGTTCATCACACAAATGTTTGTTCTCGGTGCGGATCGAACCCACGGCCATATTAAAATGTGCTAGTGAGAGTTTGACGGTCGTCTGCGACTTAAATGCCATATGCAAGTTGCGAAGTTCACTCAACATGCAAGTCTTACAAGACGAGTTAGAACCTGTTATATTTCGCATCTCAAATGTTGCAAAACCATTAGTTGGATATTTAGCGTTTGCGTTATAAATTATAATGCACGTTAAACTGTAAATCCCAAATAAAGTGGTTATTTATGCATCTTCTTCTTGTCGTGTCACTAGTTCCATCAAAACAGTGTGGTGAAAGGATTTAAGGTGCGCCTCAAAGATGCTCCTTTTGAGCACTTGACACATGTTTTGGAACTTTTTAGGTTCTACGACATGCCGGTTTTCTTACGATGTTTTCCTTCACCGTTTGAGAGTGCTGGTACTGTGCTCATACATTTTTGAACCGAAAAACTTATTGGTGCACGACCGGTTTTGAATCCAGGACCAGAGATGGAAGGCAGGGCCGCTACCACTAGACCGCCAGTGTATTTATCAATTCATACGATTTATCCTTTTCAAGATATAGAGATAAGAATAGAAAAAAAGCTTCACGACTTTAAGGCACGGTAGATATCCTCTAAAAAGTCTTAGGACGAGCCAACTCAAGGTTCTCTGATGGTAAAGGGGGTAGAGAGGTACATTCAAATATCACATTTTGCGCAAGTGTAGATTCCACATGTGACAGGTTGCAAGCACATCGCCGCTGCTAGAATACCAACTGGTGTCCTAACGATGATTTCTTTTACAGTTTGAGAAAAAAATCCTTACGATCAAAAAGATCTCTTTCTAGAAAACCAGGCATGAACCAATCCGCAAAATTAAAACCTGTACCTTCAAAACTTGATTATGTATTAAGTTCCAATGTAAAAGGGGGATACCCTCCCCCCTCCACTCACCAATAGCTGCAGTACTACCCTGGTGTATCCAACGCTACACAATCTTTGAAGTGTCAAAAATCACGATATTTGCGTTGTTTTTCAGAGTCGTACGGAATCCTTGCCTGAGGCTTGTATCCCAAACAGGATTTTAAAATACATTTTTTCCTTTGAATTCTGTCAAAACTATAAATGGATTTCTACGTTATAACAATATTATCTTACGGTACAAATCTGAATGTCTAACTTACAAATTCAATACCTTTGGGATTAGACGAGCGATTTTTATGGAAGATTTTACACATTGGCAAGATACATTAATCTATAATACCATATACCCCGTTTACACTCAGCTCATGTATGTGGTAATGTGCAGAGACATGGGAAGGGACTTGGGCAATGCGAGAATGTAAACAAGCCACTTCCATGTCCAGTCGCGTTGCCGCTCGCGTTGCCCGTGTTGTGAACACACATTGCCGGCGACGCTGCCGCAGACATATGGACGGCAACATTTCCGTCCACGCGAATGGCAGCGCGAATGTCTAAATGTAAACGCAGTAATAAGAATAAGCATCACCAAACCCAAAAGAATTGTTTTCCATAAAAATAATAAAACGCACGTAATGTTTTTTAGTATCATAAGTTCTGAATATTTTCAATCATAATTTTGTCTATCATTGTTGATTGCAAGACTTTCCCATCGGTATAGGAATAAAGCGAAGGATAAAGTGTTTATTAAGTAGCCTTATAATCATAGACAAAGGCATAAATATAGACAGACATTTATTTGCTAAAAAAAACATTTTTATTTTATTTATTTAACAAAATTTTATTTTATTTTTTAATAAAATAAAATTTTATTTTATTTTTTAATAAAATAAAATTTTGTTAAATAAATAAAATAAAAATAAAATAAATAAGCAGTTATAACGTGTCAGTATGCCTAGCACACGCAGACAACCAGCCGACAACAATTATATCAAAATTAATTATATCAAATTTAAAGTTTATTGGCAGTTAAAAATCACTGAAACAAACTCAATAAGTTGGCTGGTTGAAAATAGTCTAGCATAAGCTCTCCTTTTGCACAAACTTTGTTTGGTGCAATAAATAATTAAATAAATATTTACTAAGTTGAATCCATATCAAACAATAATACAAACAGGTTAAATCCTCACAGTAATATCTCTACAAATTAATCTAGAGACATGATAAGAAATCACGTTTCAAGCATCGGGTGTCAAAGACACAATTGTGGCCCTTAGCACCAGTTTCTGGCATATAGCGCGTTCGACAGCCACTCACGTTGAGTCCTGCCGCTGTTTGTAGAGAGAGAAATAATATGTACAATGCTAAAATGTTTGTCGTAGTTTTAGCATTGTACATCGTAAGCAAGTCAAAGTGGCAATATAGCTCGAGGACCCTCTGCCGCTGTGAAAAAAAGTAGCAAACCGGAAGAAGCACGCCCCCCGCACCCCAATGGCAACTGTTGGTAGAGCAATTCTGAGCCAACTCCATGGGCTCAGAATTGTTCTTAATGGAAATGTATATGGGATAATACGTCTAGCATTTGATGCTATCATTAGCATGATATCTTTTAATAAAATTTATAATTTGTTTTGTGTAATTATTTAATAATTTAAGTTATAAAGTAGTTATAAAGTTATATTTTATAATTTTAAAAATATAATTTCAACAAATGTTTGCATAAGTACGAAAACTTATTGTTGTTTGGAATCAATCCAAACAAGTCTGTTTGGATCAAAATGACTTGGTTAGATCAGCTGAAATCGCAGACAACCAAGCTGTGTGCAATGTGATTGCACACAGCTTGGTTGTTTGCCATTTTTCATAAATACGTTCAGTAATCATTATACGTCTCTTAAAATGTTATATTAAGAGAAAAAAATAATTACGAATAAATAAATTTCAAGTCAAAGTCAAAAGGTATTTATTCAATAAAATCACAAGGATCACTCTGAAACGTCTTAAAGCTAGGTGACTCTAGGTGCCAGTTCCACGCGACCAAAGCCTAGAAGAACAGGCAACAAACTTACGGCTTGGTTCCTACCGCTCTTTTGTATGATCTTTTACAAAGTAATACAATATTGAAGTTTAGTGATTGAAGTTAAGCTCGCCTATGTACAGTATGTTTTATTTGTACATTAAAGAACTTTCTATCTATTTTATATCTTTTAAAATGTGCGAGCGAGAGGTACATTAGCAGTGGTGCATCGTCTTATCACTCAAAACTACGTAAACGTAGTACAAGACTTCTAGTAGTAGAGCTCTTTATGAAGGCCACTTAACATCATGTGGGCCATCCGCTTGTTCCATCAGCTGGTTGCAAAAAAACCTTGCAATACAGGATCCGACAAGCCATTTTATCAAAAACCATTTACTAGCCACGCTTAGACCACACGTATTATTATCATCTGATTACTCTTCACACTGCAATAATAAATGATAAGCAAGGTAAACAAATACCTTATACTTTTATTGACTAGATAAAATCTAATTAAACTTCAACTTTAGTACCCTTAGCACCAGAAAAATTACCATCAACTTGTTTTTTTTTATACAACTAGCTGATGGAACAAGCAGATGGCCCACCTGTTTGTAAGTGGTAACCATCACAAAGCACCTCGTAAGTCGGTGCACTGCCCTGCGTCCATCAACTCGAGGCATACAGATGTTAAGCCTCTTGTGCCTGTAATTACACCGGCAACCACACTCTTCAAACCAAAAGACAGCAACGCTGCTTGGCGGCACAAAATAGGCGTGGTGGTAGGACTTACCCGGACGAGCCCTTCACAAAGAGCGCCACTACTCTTACCGCATAACCCCGGCATTTATGAACCGATTTAATAAAATAAAAAAATTTTGATAGGATATATTGATGGATTGGTCCTTTCATAAAAATTTCATAAAAAATCGTTTCAGCGGTTCGGCTTTTAAATCAAAATAGCAGCAAAAAGTTATGATATCCGAGTAAATGAAATTGCGTATTTACTGTTTAATTTTTTCAGTCTTTTGAAGTAGGTTTTTTTTTGCAGTAAAGTTATTTTGTGTTTGTAAAGACAAGAATATTTTTTAGAATATTTTCTTGCATCGATTTCAACGAAATTTTTCTTGTTACAGATGTAAAATTGACGTTTGTGAAAACACACAAAATGAAAGCATATGGACGCAGTACGCGATACCCCAGGACAGTAACGGCCTTTCAAAATGTACCCGGTACAAGTACAAAGATGGCTTGGATATGGACAATAGTACAATTTGTGGTACAGATTTGTTCGACACATACAGAACTGAAAAATGCTCGTCGTTTGTGTACAGTGATCAAGATTCGGCTGTTATAGATGTGAGTTGAAATGTCATCAGATTTTTCGGTTTATCATGTAAATCGAATGCATTGCAGGTTGGGTAAAACTGGGTAAAACTGGTACCTAACATGACGTCATCATCAAAAGTGCAAGTGGTCTAGTGGTCGTGGGTTCGAAACCCATCGCCAATGAGTTTTTCTGTTAATAAATGTAAGTGCACAATGCCAGTACTCTCAAACGGTGAAGGAAAACATCGTGAGGAAACCGGCATATCGTGAAACCTAAAAAGTTCTATAACATGGGTCAAGTGCTCGAAAGGAGCTTCTTGAGGTGCACTTATAATCCTTTCACCACACTGTTTTGAAAGAAACTAGTGCCACGATAAGAGACTGCCTTTTGCGCTATAGGCCGTGGGTTCGATCCCCATCGATCACAAACATTTGTGTGATGTACATAGAGTTTTGTTTTCTGCCTGGGTGTTCTAATATAATTCGAAACGCAATCAACGTACTTACTGGCTATATTTACTAAAAACACGCCAAAAAGTTGCAGGAAATAGTTAAACCTGCAGAACACAGTCAGTAAATATTGACCATTCGCCAAAAATACCTTTATTATCTTTTCGCTTAACTCCAACAAGTTCGAGTTTGTGCACAGCCAGCGTTAGGTTTCAATACACCGAGAGCAACACGATAGGTAAAAATAATTGCTTTTATTAGTTTCTGTCATGTCTGCCGTATGCCAGGTGAGCTGTGGTTAAAGATAGCCACTGATTGGAATCCTGACCCAGTGTGAAGGCGACGCGGCCGACCAAAGCGGAGATGGCGGGACGAGCTGGATGTTTTCCTGACGAGTCCGTCAGGAAAACATCCAGCTCAGCAAACAGGTCGACGTGTGGAAGGAATGGGGAAGGCTTTGGCCCAGCAGTGGGACCCGGAGGGCTCATAATAATAATAATAATAATGAGTTTCTAATTGTGGATACTTTTTATTAGCCTTGTTAGATTACTAGATGGAAGATGTTAGATTACTTGTTATTAGTTTTTTATATTTTCTTTGTTATTTATGTATTGATTTGCTATTAGACTTCATTTAATGCAAATAAATAATGAAATTTGTTGTTTTACGTGTTTTACGTGAAACAACATTATATTATACTATATTATATATTATATTATTATTTATTATTATTATATTATTATATTATTATTATATTATATTATATTTGTTTTTTTATTGTTTTACGTGAAAAACTAATACACAAATACACGAGAAATAAAAGCGCGAACACCGATTAGCGATGGGAAGTACTACCGGGTGATGCTACCACCATGCCTTTATTTGCCGCCAAACAGCGATGCTGTGTTTCGGTTTGAAGGGTGCGGTTGCCGGTGAAATGACAGGCACATGAGGCCTAACATTTGTACCTAGGTATGCCTCAAGTTATCGTGCAATGCTTTGTTATAGGTGATGGTTACCACTTAACACCAGGTAGGCTATCTGCTTGTTCCATCAGCAAAATATAAAAAAAGAAAGTGCCTTAATATAGTTTTTATGGTGCCACTTTTGTTTAGGACGTTCAAACAAAAAGGCGAGCTTCTTAGCTTCACTCATTGTGCGAACGTCCTACGCACTGTTATCATTTCAATTGACCGATAATATCGGATGCACATTGCAACGTAGTTTTATTTACGCGTTCGTCCATTTACACTAGATTTACTTATTTATTTTTGGTAGGGTTACAGTGGATAGCCGCAGACTTTGTTGCTATTATAATATTATTAAAAGTTATATTTTAACAAAGTTTTTGCAAACTGACGCACAATATAGAAATACAATTCAAATTATACGTCGTACGTTTTAGTGGTATACAAGGTATAAAATACCACTCCTAAAAACTTCAGGGGGCTAAAGTACCCATCAATATCAATAAGTTTTTCTAAGGAACCAATACTGTGAAAGCGAAAAAAACAGCTGTTTCATGCAAAAGTTCAATACCTACCTGGCTAAAACGTATGAAGTTTTCGGGAGTGGTATTTTAACATCTCTAATACTATAAGACTCAAAGTCCTGACTGACTGACTGACTGACTGACTGACTGACTGACATATAGACAACGCACAGCCTAAACCGCTGGTCCTAGAGACTTGAAATTTGAGGAGTACATAGGTCTTATGGCGTAGAGGTGCACTAAGAAGGGATTTTTGGAAATTCAACCCCTAAGGGTGTAAAAAGGGTTGAAAACGTTTGTATGAAAAATAGTATTCCTTGAACCTACAAACTAGAAACTTGGAGTACATATACTTCAAGGCAAAAAAAAAGGAAAGGCATTTTTAGTTTTTTAAAACTACCCTTAATAAGGGTGCAAAGGGATGTAAAAGTTTGTATGGGAGTTTTTTGACCGCTGGTCCTAGAGACTTGAAATTTGAGGAGTACATAGGTCTTATGGCGTAGAGGTGCACTAAGAAGAGATTTTTGGAAATTCAACCCCTAAGGGTGTAAAAAGGGTTGAAAACGTTTGTATGAAAAATAGTATTCCTTGAACCTACAAACTAGAAACTTGGAGTACATATACTTCAAGGCAAAAAAAAAGGAAAGGCATTTTTAGTTTTTTAAAACTACCCTTAATAAGGGTGCAAAGGGATGTAAAAGTTTGTATGGGAGTTTTTTGACCGCTGGTCCTAGAGACTTGAAATTTGAGGAGTACATAGGTAGTATGGCGTAGAGGTGTACTAAGAAGGGATTTTTGGAAATTCAACCCCTAAGAGTGTAAAAAGGGTTGAAAACGTTTGTATGAAAAATAGTATTCCTTGAAACTACAAACTTGAAACTTGGAGTGCATATACTTCAAGGCAAAAAAAAAGGAAAGGCATTTTTAGTTTTTTAAAACTACCCTTAATAAGGGTGCAAAGGGATGTAAAAGTTTGTATGGGAGTTTTTTGACCACTGGACTTGAAATTTGAAGAGTATATAGGTCTTATGGCGTAGAGGTGTACTAAGAAGGGATTTTTGGAAATTCAACCACTAAGGGTGTAAAAAGGGATGAAAACGTTGGTATGAAAAATTGTATTCCTTGAACCTACATACTTGAAACTTGGAGTACATATACTTCAAGGCAAAAAAATAGGAAACACATTTTTAGTTTTTTAAAACTACCCTTAATAAGTGTGCAAAGGGATGTAAAAGTTTGAATGGGAGTGTTTTGACCGCTGGTCCTAGAGAGACTTGAAATTCGAAGAGTACATAGGTCTTATGGCGTAGAGGTGTACTAAGAAGGGATTTTTGGAAATTCAGTCCCTAAGGGTGTAAAAAGGGTTGAAAACGTTGGTATGAAAAATTTTATTCCTTGAATCTACAAACTTGAAACTTGAAGTAGATTTACTTCAAGGCTAAAAAAATAGGAATAACATTTTTGGTTTTTTAAAACTACCCTTAATAAGTATGCAAAGGGATGTCGAAGTTTGTATAGGAGTTTTTTAACGCGTGGTGCGATTGACTTAAAACTTGAGGTAAATATACTAAGAAACAAATAATTAAGAATAACACTTTGAAGTTTTGATAATTACCCCCGCAAAGGGTGCAAATGACTGTAAAAGTTAGTATGGGAGATTTTTAACGCATAGTGCGATTGATTTCAAACTTGAAGTAAATATACTCCACAATAAATAGATTAAAATCACGTTTTCACTATTTTAAAACTACCCCTGCAAGGGGTGCAAAAGACTGCCAAAGTCCCAAGGTTTGTATGGGAGATTTTTAACGCGTAGTGTAATTAACTTCAAACTATAAGAAAATGTGTTCTGTGGATAAATAACAAAAAAACAGTTTGATTTTCGAAAACAACCCCTGAAACGTTACCCTCCTTCGTTGCGCTCGAGTAAAAAGTATACAACGAAGCGTCAATGTTATATTCTGTGTTATATATGGGATATTCTAAAAACGGGAATCTTGAGTTGGTACGAAGAGATATGAGGGTATCTACCGTGATTGGGGATCAAAGTCGTGAAGCTATTGCGTTTCGTTTGTTTTTGAGGTAGAAACTAGGAACAAATAAGTACATATTTTCCGTGTAAGGTTGTCTTTGTTGTATTTGTCATGTTTGTGCCAAACTCAGTCAGTACCTATACCTACCTACCTAATATAGGTAATGTACGCCTATAGGTATCCCATATACCTACGTAGGTATTTAAAATCTTACCCTAATAATATACAAATCAATGCGAAAGTTACGATGTTTTGATGTTTGTGGCTCAATCACGGTTCACCACTTCAACGCGTGCGAAGCCGCGGGAAGCCACTAGTCCTGTATATGTTACTTATACATGCTACTTATATATTGATACATGCTGGTGCCCGCGTCTTCGTCTGTGCAGGATTAGTCACACTATATCTTTATAAATTGTAGCCTATGTGTTATTGATGTATAACCTATATTATTGTAAAGTTTCATTAAAATCCATTCAGTAGTTTTTACGTGAAAGAGTAACAAACATCCATCCATCCATCCATCCATACTTACAAACTTTCGCGTTTATAATATTAGTAGGATTGAACTCATATCACTGCACTTTAAACTTAATTACTAATAGTAGTATTAGCACGATGTGTCAGAATTAGTCCGATGGACCATTGCACCGATTTCTTTGCTAGCAAAGTGGACATGACCATGCCAATATTTTTCAGTTCGACCTAGGCTGCCAGAACGGGAAGAGGACGCTAATAGGCACGTTCCACAACGCCGGGCTATTCCTGTCCCTGCCAATCACTGGCTACGTCTCCGACAGGTTTGGCCGAAAGGTGGCGCTGTCTATAGCCTCACTCATGAATTGTATATTCGGCTTCCTGAGGTCCTTTTCCGTGAACTACTACATGATGGTGACCTTTGAGTTTTTGGAGGCAGGGTTTGGCGCTGGGGCGTATAGTACAGCTTTTGTTTTGGGTAAGGATGAATCTGCTTTTAGAACGGTTTTAAAGAACAATTAATTCTAATTAATAACTAAAAAATTACATCCTTGCGCAGGCTATACATATAGTATACTGATTCGTAATTAGGGATCTTTATAGAAAGTCAAGGTACTCTATCCTGAGTCATGATGTAAATTTTTGAAAGCTATAAGCTTTAAAAGGCCGGTTTCTGAAAGCTCGATCAAAACCAATCGGATGTCAAGTCACTCGCCATTTCAGCTATACATCGAATTAGATAAAGATAACAAGTGACTTGACATGCCACTAGTTTTGATCGGGCTATCAGAAACCGGCCGTAAAAGCGGTTTTTACCAAATCAGAGTAACGCTATCTGGCAGATCAATATATTTTCCTAATATACTCTTTGATGATAAAACCTACCAAAATGGATAAATAATGTACAAGCTCTGTTGCTCCGTAAGTTACTTTAAATTAAAAAAAAGACGATATTATGACTACCTTAATAAGTTTTTTTTTTTATTGCAATTATTTATTCAAATGTGTTTGATTTTTGCAGCTATGGAATTAGTAGGCCCTAAAGGAAGAGTCTTGGGCAATACCTTAATCAACGTTGTATTTGTCTTCGGACTTATGTCGCTATCAGGCTTGTCATGGATACTCCAAGACTGGAGAATACTGCTCAGAATCATATACGCACCAGCATGCCTAGTATTCTCATATCTCTGGATTTTAAATGAAAGTGTCAGATGGCTCCTAAGCAAAGGAAGGAATGATGAAGCTGTTGCTATTCTTGAGAAGGCGGCAAAAATGAATAACGTTGTACTAGCACCGCATGATCTATCGCCTTTGAAGGAAACTGAAAAGGCTGAAAGAAATGAATCGACAGAGTTTAAAGAAGAAATAAATGAAACAGACAAGCCATCAGTGTTCATGCAAGTAGTGAGATCAAGCATAATACGGAAACGATTGATCGTATGCTCCTTTTTGTGGATCACTTGTACTTTTGTATATTACGGTCTCTCGATAAACTCCGTATCACTGGCTGGGAACAAATATATAAACTTTATGTTGGTAGCTTTTATTGAGATACCGGCGAATTTTGCATGCCTTGCTGTGCTAGATCGATATGGAAGGAAAAAGGTTATGATAGTAACCTACGTTCTGAGCGCTTTATTGTGTATCAGTTTATCGTTTTTACCAAAAGGTGAGTTTCCGATTTATTTACCCCAAGTATGAGTTTTGTTTACCATATTTGGTTTTTTGTTTTTCGTTTATGTTCCGTGTTCATTGTGGTTTTGTATGAAGACGCGATAGAGATACCGATACGGAAGTTAATGTTCTACTACTAATTTTCATCATACTTGCAACATAAAGTTCCGTATCGGTATCTCTATCGGGCCTTCATACAAAACCCGCAATGAACACGGAACATAAACGAAAAACTAAAAACCAAATATGGTAAACAAAGCTCATACTTGGGGTACAGAACACAAATAATATGCATTATAATTAGGTAATACTAATATTATCATTATACTAGCAACTGCCAAATAATTTCCCAAACAATAATATAATGTGCTTACGTCAAGTTTACCGAACCATTTATGAATACGCAAACACAAATTATAATTCGTAAGCCAAACGAAACAATTTATCAAACTTTGTTCGGAATAACATCTGGCGAAAGCTCGAAACCAAACATAATTTGTCGATACAAAAGATGAGTCGGATAATCCAAAGTTAGAAATTTTCCGAGACCGCTGTTTATTTTGTAATCACTGTTTAAATAACACGCTAAATTAATGAAATATTCAAGTTAAGTCGACTCAGGAGCACTCTCGCTCTTTCGAAGGCAATAGATAGAGCATAAATTATTTTGCGGCTCAGAAAACTTGAAGTGGCGAAAGAAGGGGGAAGCGAGGCTGGCTTGCTTAGTAAACATTGAATGAATAAATGAATGAACTTCAAGCTGAACGGGATTTGATTTGTGATAATCGGGATGCTGGATTATCGTCTAGTGATTTTAAATTGGGCTGATTTGATGGAACGGACGGATTTGAGCGCAGCTTGAATTCGTTTCCAACGAAGGTTTTATAGGAAAAACTGAATTGCAATTCCGTTTTAGATAAAGAGGCATGACCGAGGGTTATGCTGTTTAATATTATGATTCCGACTCATTGTTACGCTTATGCATAATAGCAGTTTATTTCACAGAACGGCACGCAAGTATACTTCAACACAAAGTAATCAGCTTGTTGCGCCCACGCGGACACCGCAGGCCCCATGGCTTGCCAACGCGTCCTAAGCTCAACATGCTTCATTGTTATTTTTATATCGTAGTTTCTATAATCATGATACGTAGCATAAAACTGCAACATGTAGGTAATTGAAACTATCGCGTAGAAGACTCAGGCATAATATATAATTTTACGTTATTACATGCAAAGTTTACGTTGCATTTACGTTGCATTGCAGCATTTTACGTTGGGGAATAAAGGTTCTCGAATGGCGACCACGAACAGGAAAACGAAGCGTGGGACGCCCTCCTACCCGATATGGACTGACGACATTGTCAGGATCGCGGGAAGTCGGTGGATGGAGAGGGCTCGGAATCGTTCTTCCTGGAAATTTATAGGGGAGGCCTATGTCCAGCAGTGGGCTTCTTTAGGCTGATGATGATGATGATGACATGCAAAGAAATCTAGGTGGTCCGAAAATGCAGGAAACTCCTCTGTCCTGAGGCACAGGACAGAGGAGGTTGACGTAAAATAAAAGAGACCTATACCCAGCATTTGATGGAATAACGGACTGAGATGATGACACGTTGCAGCTTTATTTATTTTGATGTGGTAAGGGGGTGAACACATAGGTTTGCGTTTTGTAGAGATAAGAAAGATTGACAAAAAGTACTAGACATTTGTTTTGTAATACTTAATTCGCGTAGCGCTGCTGTGTTTTTCGGTTTGAAGGTTGTGGTTGCCAGTAAAAATACAGGCACATGAAGATATGCCTCAAATTACATTGTAACTACTTGATTTGCGAGGCAATGTTGTTGTAGGTGATAGTTACCACTTCTCAGGTAGGTCTTATGCTTGTTCGTTCAGCAAGTAGTATAAAAAAGGTACAGGTATAATAAATACGATAAAGAATGTTTATTTGTTTGTACCAGGTTACCCATGGTGGTCCCTCGTGATATACCTCTCCGGAAAGTTCTCAATAACTGTTGCGTACAGTTCTGTCTACATCTACGTGTCTGAAGTATTCCCAACCAACGTCCGACAGTCGTTGTTGGCTGTTTGCTCCTCCACGGGAAGGATCGGCTCGACCTTGGCTCCTTTGACACCGTTGCTGGTAAGATTTCAAACATAAACTGTCCTAATAGGAAACTAGGTTTTGATCTAAAACTATCCAAAACCTCAGGTACCTATCTGAGTTTTTGAGGGAGTTCTGAGGTTTAATTTAAGGCGAATACAAGAGCTAATGTGACTCTCGCTCGCAAGTTTCGACATGTTGAAAGATATAAAATCACTAAACTCATTTTCGAAAAATCGCAATCAAACATTTTGTGTGCAATCACATTGCACACAGTTTAGTAAAAATTTAATTTTGATCGATATATGTTTTCCTATTCAAAAGTTTGCTTTACTAGTTTTCGTACATAAGCAAATTTTTAAGTAGTAAGAAAAAATATTAGCTAGTAGAAGTTTACAAATGGTAGGTTTAAAAAATCATCATGTGTAATGTTTTCGTCAAAGTTAAATTCACAAATCATTTATTCACTGAAATCACAAGGACCAGTAGAACTAGAAACAATTAAAAGCTAGGTGAATGTAAGTGCCTGTAGAAGAAGTTTACGGCATGGTCTATTTTTGACAGCTACTTTACGCTTTGTTTGCAGGCACTGTACTATGACAACCTACCCTCGATATTCTTCGGAACGATGGCTATCATTGCCGGTCTTCTAGTCTTCACACTTCCTGAGACCATCAACGTACCACTACCCGATACTATTGAAGAAGCGGAAATGTTATCAAGGGAAAGAAAAGCCAGTGTTGACAAACCTTGAGTGGAGTGAAGATGCTTCTTGTTGATACATTTTGCTGTCCAGTTTTTTATCTAACTGCTACACTCAGATATATTATCGCTTACTAAATCCACTTCTTAGTATAGAGTACAAGCTAGTGCCCGCGACTTCGTCTGCGCATTAGTCACACAATATCTTTATAAATTGTAGCCTATGTGCTATTCTGATGTATAAGCTATATTATTGTAAAGTTTCATTAAAATCCATTCAGCAGTTTTAACGTGAAAGAGTAACAAACATCCATCCATCCTTACTTACAAACTTTCGCGTTTATAGGTAATATTAGTAGGATTATGTTAACTGTGGTATAGACTTTTAAGGTACCGGAGGACATAAGGGCTTAGCTGAGGCTGTTTTGAAATTAAATGATTTTTTTTGTAATTAATCAAGTTTTAATAAGAATCAGTCATTTATCGCATCGACCACAAAATATAAACATACTACCTTACTACTAAACTACTAAGAGCAGATTAAGTAACCGTTGAAGCTCTTACTTATAAAAGTTGAAATACTGCTCAAAGTAAGGCCTGTCACTGTTTGTCACCAGGGGTCGGAATAGTTTTTAAGTACCAAATGACGTCAAATACGCTACGAAATCTAAACATGGATATGCCTTTTTAATCACCTTGTCGGAAACGATTCGGGTTCGAAATCAAATGTGATAAAAACTGACGTTACCTATTGGAAACCTTTCCGAATGTTTTAAAATAGCCCTGCTGTACGTGTAACGTGTATCGCAGTAGCGTTACTAACTAAGTATAGCGTAACTAAGTATAGTTTGAGTTGAACATAGGAAAAAAGAGTTTTAGAAGACAATAATATCAATTTTAACATCAGGTGAGCCATCTGCTTGTTCCATCAGCTAGTTGTATATAAAAAAAATCCCATAAGTTTTAGAAAACAATTTTTATTAATCCCCGGGTTTAGAAGGCATATCCTTGTTAAGATTGCATAGGTAATTTTATGTCATTTGGTACTTAAAAATAGGTAAATAGGTAGAGCCTATTCCGACCCCTGGTCATTACATTACCCATTGTAAGAGATGGCAATATTTTGAAACTAACACTGATTATCTTTTGACTCAATGAAATGTTTCTTATTAGTAAATGTCTCGGAGTGTCAGTTATTACCATTTCCATAAATGGCTTTGCTAAATAGATCTATTTTTTTAAGCTTTATTCTGCCAGTATATTTTATACGTTATATCACATACTATTTATTATTATAATATAGGTATGTCCTACTGGATATTTCCAGTAAGTAAAATTATATTTTTAATGTCAGTGACACTTTTGAAACTGCAAAAGATGTATGATGTGCACATGCTTTTGGTGTGAGGTAAGGACCTATCTTTTCTCAATGAATATTTTTAGTCTAAGCCTAAGGGTAGGTTCGACTACCTCTGAGTATCTCTATTATACGTCAAATAAAAACAACTATGTTTTGGACAAATCTAAAGCAGAGATGGAATTATTTAATACTAATAGGTAACTAGTTTGGTCGAACCTGATCGTCGATTAAATAATGATGATGATGTTGTGAAGTGCCACCATTTGATATCAAAATTGTACTTAGGATAAGATTTCATGAACGTATGCCAAAAATAAGAATTTAAACTCAAATGGTATTCATTCATTAAAGTATAATGCATGAACGAATACAATTTGTTAAATTAATTGTCTATCTACACTAATATTATAAAGAGGAAACCTTTGTATTTTTGTATTTTTGTATGTAACGAATAGGCTCAAAAACTACTGGTCCGATTTCAAAAATTCTTTCACCATTAGAATGCTATATTATCCCAGAGTAACATAGGCTATATTATATTTTCAAAAAAATCAGGGATCCTTACTAAAACTTCAATAATGTAACCCAAGGTGGAAAACAAAAACCTTACATCGCGTGCGCTGCGAAAACTATTGAAGATAGAACAAAATAATGTACTGCGATTTTGTAGAACACGTCATCATCTACAAAAAATGTCGCAACAGTATATGTCTAACTATTATAGTTATGTCACAATAAGTGTTCTTTTATTATAAATTAATTGAAATGCCTCCGCTAGAAAAGGGTCTTTATATGTACCTTGGTATTAATCCTTATCCAAATAAATCATTTCATAATTAAGACGGTTTCAATACCTATAGATTACTTCTTAAATTTTTCAAATCGGACATTCCATTCAAAAGATATGACGAAATTAAAAATGTTAACGGGTCCACGGGTCACGCGCGGGGTGCGATTTTACTCACTCAAGGAGAAGCGCGTGCAAATGTATGAAATAAGTAGACGCGAGGCTCGAACCCACGGTTTAAGTTGATCTTAAAATGTTCAAAAAATGTATGACCACCCATGCGAAGCTGGGACAGGCCGCTAGTTGCTTATATAATTAACTAGCTGACCCGTGCCCACTTTGTTGGGCGGTGTCAAATTTGCAATAAAATAATATTGCGGCTATAAATTGAGATGAAGGCTATCCTATCTTTTAAGTTAGATCAAACTGCACACGGTGTGCAAATTTGATTGAAATCGGTTTAGTAGTTTAGGAGTCCATAGCGGACAAACAATGTGACGCGTAATTTATATATTATTAAGATTTAAAATAAAAATTATAATTGTGCTTATTTTTTAATGTTTTAAATGATATAACAATAAATATATTAAAATCAATAAAATATCTAAGTACAAAATAGCTTAAATTAAAATATAAATCCCAATATAAATACGGTAGTTATCTAGTTTTGTAATATTAACAAACTTAGTTTTGTCATAACTACCGTATTTATATTCTAAATACGTACCTACTTTATGTAATCAAAGAGTTGTGAATTAGACGATTATACTTGGCTGCATCTACAAGCTGCTATTTTGTAACTAGGTACCTAAAGGAAGTATCCAATAAAGAACATTTTGCTCAGTCATGTTTTATTGTGTTCACTGATTAGATAGTTCCTACTTGTACCATTTAAAGCTCCATAGAGTAATTGGCAGAATCTCCAAATACAAATATATTTTAACTTCAATAATATATTATATTACATTGTAAAAGGATCATACAAAAAAACGGTAGGAACCAAGCCGTAAGTTTGTTGCCTGTTCTTCTAGGCACCTAGAGTCACCTAGCTTTAAGACGTTTCAAAGTGATCCTTGTGATTTTATTGAATAAATACCTATTGACTTTGACTTTGACTTTGACTTTGACATGTGTTATAGTTTCGTAGTTTTAAGAGTAGTAGAGCTCTTTGTGAAGGGCTCGTCCGGGAAAGTCTATCACCACGCCTTTTTCTGCCGCCAAGCAACGTTGCTGTGTGTCGGTTTAAAGAGTGTGGTTGCCGTTGAAATTACAGGCACATGAGGCTTAACATCTGTATGCCTCAAGTTGATAGACGCAGGGTAGTGCATCGTAGGGCACGTTCCTATCCTAGCGTGACTTACGAGGCAATGCTTTGTTATAGGGGACGGTTACCACTGAACATCAGGTGGGCCATTTGCTTGTTCCATCAACTAGTTGTATAAAAAAACAAGTCAGAAAGGGTCATATCATTTTTAGATCCCCGTGGTTTTAAAGTATTTCACAAGTTACACACATGCATGTTGCTAAAACATTACAAAGACATTCTAGCGAACCAAGAGTGGATTCGCTCTGGAGTGGACTTAGAAATTCCAAAATGGAATTCAGTGAAAGCACTGTCGGATATCTACACTTCTACATCTACACTATCTACATCTACACTTCTACACTAATATTAGAGGTATAAAGAGGAAAGATTTGTGTTTTTGTATGTAACAAATAGGCTCAAAACTACTGGTCCGATTTCAAAAATTCTTTCAACATTAGAATGCTCCATTATCCCTGAGTAACATAGGCTATATTTATTACTAGAAAAAAATTGGGATTTCTTCTAAAACTTCAATAATGTAACCCAAGGTGTTAATAAATTATCTTTTATCGCATGCGCTGCGAAAACTATTGACGATAGAACACAATATGTCCTACAATAATAAAGAACACATCAATATCTACAAAAAAGTCAGCAATAGCGTATGTCTAAATGTGGTAGTTATGTTTCTATAACTTCTTTTTTACACTTTAAAAGTTGATAGAAATGCCGACCAAAATCAGACCATGTTATCCATACCTTTATAATAATCCTTATCCAAATAAACCATTTCATATCCAAGACTGTTTCAATTCCTATAGATTACTTCTTGAATTTTTAAATCGGGCATGCCATTCTAAAGATATTACGAAATAAAAAAAAATCATTCGCTTTAAAAATATTATAAAACCACGGGGCGCATTCTCACTCACTCAGGGAGAAGGGCGTGCAAATGTATGAAATAAGTAGATGCGAGACTCGAACCTATGGTCTAAGTTTATCCTAAAATGTTCAAATGTATATCCACCCATGCGAAGCTGGGACAGGCCACTAGTACATTATACAGCCCTATAGGTATACAGTTTTTGTCTCTCGGTACCTACGAGGTATAGGGAGGAATCTGAAAGTAAGTGGATAGGTACCCAATTTTATATATACAAGGTGTTAAAATACCACTCCTGAAGACTCAATCATTAGGGGACTAAAGTACCCATCGATATGAATAACTTTTTCTAAGGAACCAAAACTGTGAACGCGAAAAAAAACAGCTGTTTCATGCAAAATTTCAATAACCACCTGGCTAAAATATATGAAACAGCTGTTTTTTTTTCGCGTTCACAGTGTTGGTTCCTTGTTATTCATATTGAAGGATACCTACTTTAGCCCCCTGAAGTTTTCGGGAGTGGTATTTTAACACCCTGTATAAGTTCTTCTTTTTTTTCTACGACAGAATATAGTATCTACCTGATCTTACAATGAAATACATTGATTACCTCTTGTGTATATATTTTTTTGTTTTTATTTTACCTAATTATTTGCAATGGGTGGTCAAGGATGGCTTGGCTATAGGGACGGTTTATCAATATTGTACCTATGCCCGAAATCGGTAGACTGTTGGAACAAAATTACCAACTGTAACATCTATTTACACGTTAGTTTTACAATAAATAATTCTTATTCTTGTAATACACTGCCACTAAAACCCAAAACATTTTTCAAAAAAGCCTTAAAGTATAAAGTTAAGGAACAGAGGAAAGAAAATGAGGCTATGATGGAGGATGTGACTTGCAAGCAATAAAAGTTCTGAAAATGACTCCGTGGATTCAATCCTGCGAAATGTCTAGCATAATCACGTTGATGAGGTTGCTACTAAAGATATCGTAGGCGCAGAAATTGTAGGTATCTACAAGTAGCCGCGTGGTTGATCAAACAGGGTGTGCGTGAGCATTGAGTGAACTTAAAAAATCAAAATATTTTTTTCAGAGGGTGTTCACTCAATTCACACGCACACCAAAGAGGAGGTTGCATCATACCTAAAACTGTTCTATGGACTGGAAGCTCTAAATTACTTAGTGAATGTAAAATAGAGACAACGAGCTGGTTTGATGATGGAGCCAAGATCAAGAATGAGGCTGCTGTTCGACGGAACTCTTCAACACATTGGCCAATTGAGCCAACACTAGATTTTCATACTAAGTAAGTAAGGGGTAGTCGGGGGCCAGTCCAAACATTGTCTTTGGCAGAAATGTGGAAATCACGAGATCTTAGTTCGGAGCGAACAATGATAGATAACCAGCACGAAGAAGACCTCAGCGAACGTATCTGGATCAGATAACAGACATTTTAGAGAAAGGCCAGGTCAAGTGTACCCTAAACCGACGAGCATGTATCAAGAATGTTATGAGAGTGAATGAAGCGAAAGAGGTATGTCAGGATCGTAGAAAGTGGAAATCCGTGGTCTCTGCCTACCCCTGTGGGAAACAGGCGTGATTTTATTAGCAGGTATTTAACTTTTGTATGAAACAGCTGTTTTAGTTTGGCGTTCACAGTGTTAATTCCTTAGAAAAAGTTATTCATATTGATGGGTACTTTAGCCCCCTGAAGTTTTTAAACACAAGTATTGGAACACCTTGTATACGTTAGCTAGTCAAAACGTTGCTTATTATGATACTAGATGGTGCTGTAATAAATTCCCATCAATATTTTTTTTATCCAATTATCTTCTGCTTTTTAAATTTCCTAATATTTTTTTCTGTCCTTTCAATCCTCTTTTTCCTTCTCCGGAACTTCGTTAAATACTTGTTTACTTTATAATAATTGAATATCATGTAATTAGGTATGTATGTTATACCTACTTAATGCAAGTATTGCATTAGGCACCTTAGGCTTACAAATTACTAACTTTGTTTACTTTTAGTCTTGAATGAATTTCATGTTTGTGTAAATCGGGTCAATGGATGAGTCATTTCTCACTTTCTCAGCGTTTTCGAATGCTTTTGTTAATTGATTAATATTCTACCTACTTTGTCATAAAACCATGTGCGTCTCTGATATTTATTAAAAATGTCGATAAAAATGTTTTTGTTCCCACGCTATGTTAACTCCTCAGTCGCCTTTAGTCTTACGGATCATTTATTTATAAATGAAATAAGGTTGAGTATCGCGTATACGTTTTCACAGATGGTGATGGATTGTCGAGTCACAGTGGCTAGTTATTGTGAATGCATGTGGAACACGTTTTTGTCACCAAAAAGCCATGCACTACTTTATTTCCTTACATTAGGATTTTTTTACCTTTACACCTATTTTTCCTTATTTTAATAATAATTATTTACCTTTCAATGTAGGCAGTAGTTACTTATAATATACATACCTATAATATATATATATACCTAAATACTTAGGTACAAACGACTTATCCGATGAGGATTTGATACCTAGGTATACCTACTTAGCAGGTATCCTCACTTAGTTTACCTAACGCATGATAAGATGGGAAATATGGTTATTAATACAATAAATATAATATAGGTTAAAAAACCTTATCATTTAATTCACAAAATCTAACTAGGTTATCTAGTTACAACTGGCTTACCGTAACGAACAAATAAATCAAGCCATTAAGGTTAATGAAAACAACTTAACACTCATCACAAAATAAATCGTGACCGAGTATCACCGATTCTAAGTAAATAAACAATTGTATTCAATGGATTATCGTGTAGCATGCATATAAATTGCAAAGCGCATTTTTCAGCCGACATCATTCCCTTAAAATGCGACAGGATAAAACGATTCCGCACACATCCACTGCTGTTTATACAGCACCGTTTGTTGGAAGCTCAGAAGATAGCGGGTAATGTAGGTTGTGTCAGAAACGGTTCTGCATAGCGATGTGTATCGGCGTAGGCGCGTGGCGCGATAAAAGTGACGTCGACACATGTAGCGTCGACGCGGCCAGTCTTCTAATGCGGTCATACCGTACGATACTCCGTGCGCACAGCACGCGATTCGCCGGCCGGTTCCGTTGATAATAAATTAAATTAAAAAAAATACATTATCTATACAACACTGCAAAGGAAAAGTGCACGCGTGTCATCTTTGAGGTTAGAAGGGATTCGCCGGCGTCTCATGAAATAGGTCATGGTGTTATTGAAGAACTGTAAGTATTCCTTACAAATTTAATTATTCTTTTTCATAAAATGTAACTGATAGTAGTGTCATTTGTATCTATAAAATAAATAGCAACTTTCAGCTGAATGATTATGTGATGACTTTCATATTGACGATACGGGAGTGAGACATGAAAAAGTGTAGATTTTTCAATTACTCATTGCAATAACGGTCCAATTGTTTTGATTACTGTCCATTGTGCTCCTTCTTTTAACTCGTAATGAAACAACAAAAAATGATACAAACGCTAACACTTATCTTCTTAACACGCGCTGTCAAAATGCATACTTTTTATTATGACAACGATGGTATCCATCAACCAAATTACCAATAATATTTCACCAAAAATGTAATCGACAATATTTGACTTAATCATTTTTGGGCACATTTGTACTTACTTATTGTTTTTTTTACAATTAACCGTTAAAATTTATCAATATTTAAGTGTCAGTGACCGACAATAACTATACACTTGAACATTTAAAAACTTATTGTCATTGAGTTAAAGTCACCTTAACGTAGTTTATCAAGTCTTATTTAAAAGTTTAACTATTATCTCTTAAAAGTTCATCATAATTCAATTTAAATTATAATTTTCTTTAGAATAAACAAGATTACCATCATAGGTATACTGCATTCCTTCACCACTTATCTTTTGCGAACGTATCATAATGATTTCGCAAGGCTCGCCAGCTGGCGGTTACTGAACCGCGAAATCCATCGAGGAGTTATTCTATAAATACCCGGTGCTAAAGACCCATCCCATTGTCATCGTCTTTACCTGCACCCGTCTATGTTGTGCAGTCATGACGTGTTCCCTTTACAAGCTTATGATTTTTTCATCGTTCTGTTACAATTCTTGGTCTTTGTAACCTTCTTTAAGTATTATGCACACTCTTTTTATAAGCTTGCCTGAGTTGAAAAAAAATGTATGACTAGGATTTTATTTTACAGCTTTATACCTCTACATATATTTTAGCGATCTTTGGTTTCGTATTAATAATTAATTGTAATAACATACGATAGTATCAGAAGTAGGTCGTTTTGTAAACTAAAGGTATATTATGCTATTTCAATGCATATAGGGAGATAGGTAAAGTTGTTTTTAAATAATATACTGAAACCAATTGACGGATAAAATAATTTAAGGTCGAACAAAGATGAATAGGTAACTGCTGTACTTATACGGTATTCGAATCACTTTCTTTATATATATAAGCTTTGTATATTCAGGAATATAGTGGGCGGTCTAGTGACAGCAGTCTTGCCACCTAATCCTAAATCAATGGGTTCGAAACCAATATTGCACTTTTCTAATAAATCATGTTGTGCGCGCTTTTAAACATTAAAAAACCTGCAGATATATCAGTCACTCAAGCAATCTCTTTAGTGCATAATGTCGACTAGACTGAATTAATCATCATCATCAGCCTTAACAAGTCCACTGCTGAACATAGGATTTACATTTCCAGGAAGAACGATTCTGAGGCTGAGGTAATGGGTGCTAGAAATGGCCGCTCCATCTAAATTATAACCTGGGTACTAACACAGAAACGATATAAATAACAGTGTCACTTACGTACGTAGGTAAATGGACAAAAAGTTGTCACCAACACTTCATAAATAATCTAGAATAATGTAATGTAAACGCCTGTTTTGATTCAAGGTGTGTTGCCGATGATGCTGCTGATTTATTCTATTCACATTGTCATGGCGTTGAAGTTCGTATCATATTAAATTTTGAAAGCTTCTTTCATACATATACAATTGAATTGTCCAACGAAATAAGACAAACAACAATTAACCAAATACTTTTATCCTACTAATATTATAAACGCGAAAGTTTGTAAGTATTGATGTTAGTTACTCTTTCACGTAAAACTACTGAATGGATTTTAATGAAACTTTACAATAATATAGCTTTTACATCAAAATAAAACATAGGCTACAATTTATAACGATATTATGTGACTAATCCTGCGCAGACGAAGTTGCGGGCACTAGCTTGTTTTCATATTCAAAACTTGACATTAGTACTCAGTAAACTAGTAAATAAATTAGAAACTCAGGCACGATCCCCTATATTTCTTAGTTAATATATCATAAACTTTGTAATCTAGCAGATGCTGATAAATTATAATGAAACAGACCATCATGCACGCTATAAATAGAATTTAGATCTTGCATACTTAAATGAGAAGCATCTAATATTCCATCAATTGAAAACTAGGATCCTCCTAATCAGCCATTTGATCTCTATGGACTCTGCAATAAATATCGTTTCCCCTTGAACTTAAATTATGTGGAAAACAAAGCAGTCTCTTACCAGTCATCCGGGACGTTTATATCGATTAGGTTTTTCCAGTTGTTAAATAAGTCATGCGTTACACGGATCGAATACGTTTCTTTGTGATCGGGTTGGGATGCCGTCCTGTTTATGTTTGCTGTCATTTCCTTTATTCTTCTGTCTGTCTAAATATTTTGCTCACAATTTCCAATATAATACAAGGTGTTCCAATACTTGTGTTTAAAAACTTCCCTACCCATCAATATGAATAACTTTTTCTAAGGAACTTACTACTAACTTACTGTGAACGCGAAAAGAAAAATTATACAAAGTGTTTCAATACTTGTGTTTAATAACTTCCCTACCCATCAATATGAATAACTTTTTCAAAGGAACCAACACTGAGAACGCGAAAAAAAAACAGCTGTTTCATACATTTTAGCCAGGTTAGTATTGAAATTTTGTATGAAACAGCGGTTTTTTTTCGCGTTTACAGTGTTGGTTCCTTAGAAAAAGTTATTCATATTGATGGGTACTTTAGCCCCCTGAAGTTTAAGCTTGCCTATATCGATCTTCTATAGGTTACATTTCGGGGAATTTGCCCAGGAACTTCAAGATATTATACCGCCATCACCATTCCACAACAGGACTAGGAAATATCATCCATATCTGGTTAGCATACCACCTATTCGCACTAGGCGTTTTGCTTCTAGCTACATTATGCGAACTGCTAAGGAGTGGAACTCATTACCGTCGTCTGTTTTTCCTGACCACTAAAATCTAAATCTCTTCAAGGCAAGAGTGAATAGGTGTCTTCTATACCGTTCTGCTCCAACGCCGACTAAATCGTCTCTTACCATCAGGTGAGATTGTAGTCAAAGGACGGTTTATTCATTATAAAAAAAACACAAGTATTGGAACACCTTGTATAGCTAAGTTTTATACATACATCTAGGTCTTTCAACTTCACCAATACGAATTGTCTAGTTATTGGGTCATCGTCGCGTCGTCGTGATGCATAAGTTAGAGTGTTGTTAAAATTATCGTCCTTTCCAAAAACACTGAACCCAATTAGTGTTTATTAGTACTGGCAAAACCTTGTTGACTTTCGTGAAATTTATTCTTGCTTTTCACAAATCCTACAATTTTTGTGTATATATTTCGTGAATTTGATTTACCCCTATGATCACGTTTTACGCATATTTATATATCTTCATAAAGTCACTTATCTTTTGACGTTTACAATATACTTGTTAGTAATTTATTCGATAACTGTTGAAATCCCGTGCTATTTCTTTCGCGTGTAGCTATTTTAAGCCTTATTACACTTACCACCCTATTTATTCCTCATTTGGCTTTTCGCGTAAAAAAACTAATGAGTCATGTTCGAATAACTTTTTTGTGACCAAAAAAACTAAAATACCAAATGGGACTGCCAGTTATTTGTTTCCAACTTTTTGTGTTTCAAATTGGGACAACTCATTCAAGTTATCTTGAGGTGCGCAAACATTTATATGCTACGTATATATACTTGGTCCCCGCAAAAGTGTGAGAAAATATGCTTGTGGTATTTACGAATCAACTTTCTCCTTGGGAAGGTAATTGCAACGAGCCTTCTTCAGATGCAGATAATGATTTAAATGATTATATGATAAAATTATACATTTTTATTGTTTCAGATTATAAAATTATGTTCTTCTGTCACTCCTTCTCTGTTGATTCGCTTCTACTTGCAAGTTCACGTTATAATAAACAATCAATTATTATCACAGTAAATATCCAGATATATTAATTATAAGCTGCATTTTTGTCAGTTTTGCTAATACTGCATTATTTAGTCAGCAACATCCAACTATCTCATGTTTCGCATTTAAGTATAATATTAGAGAACATCGTGACTCTTTTGAGTAACCTCTTTCATTGTGTCTCCATCGGGTCCTGTCTGCCTGGAGAAATGTATCGATTGGTATCTGCAAGTGTTTAATTCTTGGTTGATCCATTATCCACAGCTTCGTTCTACCTACTTCTTTTTCTAAAACCTTGCAACGTTATACCTCTGCAAGCGTATGGCCGTATAACTGCATTAGCACACAAAAACTCTTAACGCAAGTACCAATTTAGCCATGTTTAATTCAATCCAACGTACTCTCAAATCTTGAAGGAAAATATAAGAGTTATAAGAGTAGTAGAGCTCTTTGTGAAGGGCTCGTCGGGCTTTCTTTCTTTCTTTCATCGTAAGGCACGTTCCTATCGTGTGAGTCTTGAGGCAATACTTTGTTATAGGTGATGGTTACCACTTAACATTGGTGGGCCATCTGCTTGTTCCATCAGCTAATGGTATAAAAAAAACGTGAGGAAACCTGCATGTCGTAAAACCTAAAAAATCGTGTAAGCGTGCTCCTTGAGGTGCAAATAAAATCCATTCACGACGCTGTTTCGAAAAAAACAAGTGACAAGACAAGAAGAATCTATTGCATAGAATATTCATTTTAAAATTACGGCACCTATTTCAGTCACAAAATGACCGTTAGATATACCTACTTCCTTTAGCAGCGTTTTTGTCTCATTCTATTTTTTAATGATCTTAAAAGACAAGCGCTATTTTGCAACAAACTGTTTTATCAGAAAGACATTAAATATCTACTTATTAATTTGCGAATTCAAAAACCTACAGACCAACTTTGTATTCATATCACTAAACCATAAGCACATTCAAATAAACGCGCTCAATTAATCTAGCGTTATTGGCACTTACAATGAATTTATTGTTGCAACGATGATTTACTCACCACAATTCTATTTAACTGCTGGTTCTGAACACTCTTTGTCCTTGATATCAGGAAAAATTACTTCAATTGAGTCTTTCTTTAGAATAATGAACTCTTTTGTAGATAAAAGATTTACTGTCCATATTTGTAATCGCTTGCCAACTTGACTCATCGCTATGTGGGCATTGACTTTAATTCATAGACCGAGACGTAGACATTTTTTTGGTACCTGACTGCAGATCATTCACATTATACCTGTCCAGTATTCTCAGTATTCCCAGTGAATAAATACAGCACAGGACTGGACTGGACTACTACATCTCCAGTATTCTAGTCATAGCACTATAGTGACAATGATTTCAAGAGGCACTGTATTGCCAGCACCAGCACAGAAAGCAGTTTTAAGAGTAGTAGAGCTCTTTGTGAAGGGCTCGTCCGGGGAAGTACTACCACCAAGTCTTTTTCTGCCGCCAAGCAGCGTTGCTGTGTTTCGGTTTGAAGAGTGTGGTTGCCCGTGTAATTACTGTCACATGAGGCTTAACATCTCTCACTCAGGATCAGCTGCTTGCACTTCCAGTGGCGCTGAAATAGACACGTTAAATAAAACCACCAGTCCAGTCACTGGATGAAATCTCTCACTACTCCAAAGTTTTCCAGTGCAATCTGTTCCAGAGCTTTCCAGTTCCATATTATTCCAGTTGCAATGCTAGATTCGATGCTAGACAGAAATTCTACTGGAATTACACTATTCCAGTAGAATTTCTGTCAGCATCGAATTTCATTTCCAGCTTTAAATAAACAAGGAAAATAAGAATAGGCAACAAGCCCTTCTAATTTTTATCATAATCTCGTTAATACCTTTTGACAAACAAAGAGAGAGAAGCCGCAAGCCTAAGAAATGGTACTCGGAAATTGTGAGATTGTTAATCTATATTTGAAACAACACTTCGATTTCAACAATGATAGCTTATCTCACGTAATTACTATTGCACCTAATTAGTTATGAAATTAGATAGTACTCGTAAAAGATAGGAGATATTTTTAATCTGTGGAGAAATCCAACTTGCCTGAAAAGATGCTGAGTGTATACGGCCTTATTTGACAGAGACCCAGTCACACTACCAACAAAATCTGGTAAGCTCTCTGGAGGGTACCTCACCTGGTTTGCAATCAGCATCGACGCGTGTATGGAATAAAATCAAAAGTCTTTATTCAGTTCAATTAAAAGGATCACTCTGAAACGTCATATAGTATTTTTATAACAAGGGGAATCTAGGGACAGTTCGCGAACAAAGCCTAGAAGAACAGAAAGAACAGCAAGAAGGAATGTAACTGGTTGCACGATTAGCACTCTGGTCCCTCAATGAAATAAGCTCTCAGTTATCCAATAAATCATCAATATTCCTTTTGATTGATCCATTTCCCATTCCCTTTCTTCGCAACGCGCAGACTTAACATTGGGCTTTATTGTAGCCGTTACTTTCTTACTGTTTTCCTACACTTGGTTCCTTACAACTGGCGCTTAGATTCACCTTTAAGAGATTTCCTGGTGTAGTGATACTCGTGCTTTAACTGATGAAATGCTTTTTGAGTTAGATTTTATCTAAATCTTGTCCAGCCGAAAAGAAATCCTGCATCTGATGTAAGCTTATTCACTTCTTTCGCTAATTACATCTCGCCACGTTTGGAGCCTTCATTCGTTTCCATCACATTGTTACGGTATTCAACAATAATGACCATGTAATTTGATCTTAACCTTGCAGAGGCCAGGAATTGTACCTAGTAACTGCGCAAGTAACTTAGAAGATTTGTCAGTGGTATATACACTCGCCCGCAAAAGAAGTTAGCTTGATCATTTCTTGAAGGTATTGCTGTTTTCAAAGGTAACCCTTTATTTTTGCGGGCGAGTGTATTTAACATCTGAAGTATATGAACGGACAATGTTTCAGAGTGTTTGAGGAAATGTTTTGACCAACTGTTTTATGAATGAAATCGAAACAAATTAATGCAATGGGGTAACTAGCAATCTAAAAGATTTGTATACCTATAAATACAAAATGCACAAAAAAACTAATTCACAAATTCTATTCCGGTTACTGACTGGATATAGAACTATGGTAACGTAGCCCTTTGCACTAAGGCTCAAAAACTCATTCAGTTGAATCAAAATAATCACTTTGAAACGCCTGAAAGGTAGGTGAATCTAAATGCCAGTTCGAAACTTCCCCACAACGAAGGCGCGAACTGACAACTATTTTTGAATGAAAAAAAATCTAGGAAAAATATGATTCAAAATTTGTTTTATGTTCTATGCAAAAAGCTTTTAGTAACATATTATTTAAAAGTTCATTTACACGAACTTGACTTTTGACTTTGCTATAGGTTATATTGTTGTAGCTGATGCAGATAGGCAGCAACCACCATGTTTTATCACTGTAGGTAAGTATCATTGATAAGAGATTGTTGGGTTTATTGAACCATCGGGTTTTATGGTCAGTCACAGAGGTCGAATACGCGTTGAAATATATTTATTTAGAAAGAATACAATGAATAAGATTATTATCAATATGGATGGACTGTGTGAAAGATGACATGAGTAAGAAAACAGTAAGTATAAAGAACAAATTTGATAGATCAGTGTGGAAGAAGAGAACCTGTTGTGCAAGGGGTCCCTTGCGTGGATGCGTGGGATGAAGGCATATGATAATGAGTATTTACAAAATAAACAAAATACCTACGACAATACCTACTACCTACTACCTACTACCTACCATGAAACAGTTGAGCTTTCACAGCCTTAACATCTCAGTTGGTAGTAGCTCTAGTTCGATCCCCACTGAGAACAAACATTTGTGTGATGAACATAGATGTTAGTTATCTGTCTGGGTGTTATTATATATTTTAAGTAAGGTGCTCCGGGGTAAGATCGGATCTGGGGTAAGATCGAATAAATCGAATATCTCCATAATGTAGGGTATTTTTTGATTCTTGGCAACATTGCCAGGAACGCCATTTTGTTGGGCCCATCCCACTAGTCGCCGCCAGTCGATCGGACCATCAGCGCGCATTTCATTCACTCGGATATGAAAAGGTACGTAAAATGTGATTTTTTAAGGATCCGGACTTACCCCAGGCAACTTTAATCGTAAATTCTGGTATAACGGCTGTGTTTTTTACGAGTTTTGTGGCTTATCATATTAATGCGGCAACTTGTTTGCTGATTAAAGTGGTCTAGACACGCTAGAACTGTATGTAGCCTGAGATCCGGTCTTTCCCCATCAAAATTTGAATGGGTAAAGTTCGGATGAATTCTGTCCGATCTTTCCCAACTGTAAAATATACACAGTTTCTCAAACTTTTAAAAAAATATTTGAACTAAAAAGGCATTTGCTAGAGGTAGTACCTACCTACGTCGCTAATTTTTTATTTATTTTATGAACCAATTTGCCTGTTAATAAAAGCTAAAAGCTGTAATTATGTATGTACGGTACGTAATCCCATGCACACTTAGCTTGCGCACACTTTTAGCTATGGTGTGTTATTATTTTATATTTATTATTATGCCTAGAAACTACAAAAAAAATCTCTGCGGGCGACTTCCTACTCAAAAAAGATTTAAAGAAATGACTTTTAATAGAAATAAGTAATTTATGGTTAATAATTTATTAACTAGATCTAATTTGCTTCATTGATCAGGCTCGTTAGTTATTAAAACCAACTATGAGGTGCTTGCTAAGCCTTTGTATCTCCGTATTCCTACCTACGCACCATAGTTAGAGTGAAGGTGTCAAAGTTTGAGAAACATAGAAACTTCATTTTTTCTGAACCGGGGTAACATCGGATTATAAGAATGAAAAAAACAATATTTTGCCTCTCACTTTTGTCGTTGAAACAGTATCTCGAAAATCGATATTGATGCTTTATTATTGGATAAAACCGGATATTTTCATTATAGGTAGCTTATGTTTGGAGCTACAGAGGCGATTTTTGAATGTAGTCCGATGTTACCCCGTCAAGGTCCGATCTTTCCCGTGGTTTTATAAAAATTACTATCACTTTAATCCCCTATAACTCGGCCACCGTTGTGTTTAGAGGGTTATCGGATAAACCGCTTTATAAACCTGTCTTTTATACAAAGCTCTAACTACATTTTAGGTTCGCCAACATTTTCATAGTCGAGAAAAAAAATATTTTGCAACATACGAATGGTTTGCTAAAAAACCGTCCGGTCTTACCCCGGAGCACCTTATGACGTATTTACAAAAAAAAGTATATGTATATGTATTATATCAGCTATCTGGTTCCCATATTACAAGCTTTAGCTTAGTTTAGGCGAGATAGTGCTGTGTGGAAAGTCCACCTATATTTTTTTTTTTATTATATGCAAACACTTGCAAACAATATGAAAAACCGTTAAAAAAAATAACCATTAAATATTAATGTTATCACTTTCTTATTACTGTCGTGTCACTAGTTCTTTCGAAACAGTGCTGTGAAAGGATTTTAAGGCGAAGACAAGAGCTAATGTGACTCTCGCTTGCACGTTTTGACATGTTGAAAGATATAAAATCACTAAATTCATTTTCGAAAAATCGCAATCTACCAATTTGTGTGCAATCACATTGCACACAGTTAAGTAAAAATTTCATTTTGATCGATACATGTTTTCCTACTTAAAAGTTTGCTTTTCTAGTTTTCGTACATAGGCAAACTTTTAAGTAGGAAAACATGTATCGATCAAAATGATTTTTTTTACTAAGCTGTGTGCAATATGATTGCTGGTGGTTTTTTTTGTACAACTAGCTGATGGAACAAGCAGATGACCCACCTGATGTTACATGGTAACCATCACCTATAACAAAGCATTGCCTCGTAAATCACGCACGATAGAAACGTGTACTACGATGCACTGCCCTGCGTCCATCAACTTGAGGCATATAGATGTTACACCTCATGTGCCTGTAATTACACCGGCAACCACACTCTTCAAACCGAAACACAACAGGTAGTACTTCCCCAGACGAGCTCTTCACAAAGAGCTCTGCTACTATTGAAACTCTTGATAATACCAAGAGTTTCACCTTTTTCTTATATGCTTATAATTTTCTATTTAGCTTGAGAAAAACCATGGTACACCCACTGCTTCTTCGATTCCGCTTCCCACTCCTAATCTGTACCTACAAGTCGCCCACTGCGAATGAATCACGAGTTAATTGCTAATAGAACAATTCTCATTATGACACAGCTCAGCTAGATAACACCTGGTTATATCCAAGAGTAGTAGAGCTCTTTGTGATGGGCTCGCCTAGGGAAGAATTACCACCATGCCTATTTCTTCCGACGAGCAGCATTGCTATGTTTCGTTTTAAAGGGTGTGGATACCGGTAAAATGACAGGCACATATTATTAACATCTGCATACCTCAAGTTGATGGACTCAGGGCACGTTCATATCGTGCATGAATTGCAAGGTAGTGATTTTTTATAGGTGATAATTACCCCTTAAAATCAGGTAGGCCATCTTCTTTTTCCAATAAATAAATAAAAACATGTAGCTAAATCCTATCGTTAAAATCATATTGTTAAAAGCTAGTGGCCAACTCCGATGAGTCAATGTAAATTGCTGCCTGACGGTTCTAACTTGAGTGGTCGTTCAATCATAACAGATGTTTTCTCATTACCCAAAGGTTAGCTGGTAGATAATGCTATCCAGCATTAAGCTCGCCTATGTACAGTATATTTTATTTGTGCAATAAATAATTTTCTATCTATCTATCTACAGATAGACAGGGCAACTCAAAAACTGTCACCAAAAACATATGGCCACTAACTACGAACTTAATAAATATAACTTATGATTATAGGCTTATCGAAAGAAAACTTTAAAAATGCAGTTTCACATTTGGCTCAAATTGACTAGGTCTTCGAACCACCTATTTTCCAAGCAAGTGACTGCGTTAGGCGATAGCTAGATCGATTTCTCGTGTCAGTAATCCTCTAACAGGGTCGTAAAAATCGTAACGAGCGAGCTTCTCCAGAACCTGCATAGCTTGTAAAGGTGAACGCGCATTTGTTCTCTCCGCTGCAAACGCGCCAGTCGAGAAACGTTGAAATTTCTTATGACCTCGCACACCTACTACACCTACGTCACATGCATCGAAAGTAGCATTCGTGTATCGTCTGATTCGTTCGCTTTGTTCAAGTTGAATTCAATTACGTCGTCACTAAATTCGATTAACACCACCCTGAGGCTTCAATATTATATTACATTGTAACAAGGTTCATACAAAAGAACGGTAGGAACCAGGCCGTAAATCTGTTGCCTGTTCTTCTAGGCTTGGTCGCGTGGAACTGGCACCTAGATTCACCTAGTTTTAAGATGTTTCAAACTGATCTTCGTCATTCAACTGAATAAATACCTTTTGACTTTTGACATAAGATTTTTTTCGACTCTTCTCTCTCCCACAATTTATAACGTTCTGCGAAAATCGGTATAAGTCATTTGTACGATCATTGATACGAATAATCCTAAGACTAAATTCGTTATCTATAGTTGTTATTACATATCTATAGTTGTTATTATTTGTTTCCTATTTTGTTCGTTTGTAAGGTTCATTCATTCATTCATTCGTTCTCCGAAACCGCGCGATACGAGCTAATGCACGTTCACCTTAACCACCACGTAGATGCAGACAGTTTAGGCATAAAAAACAGTATAATAATATTAAAAGTTGATAAACGAGCTAAATAACTAAGAAAGCAATCATCACGTCTTATTGGAAATAAATTGTGGAACTAACTGAATCAGTTCCGTTTCATATGTTTGATGACTTTTATTGAAATGAAATTAAATAAATTTATAACATTTATAAAAACAATTTTGAAATAGGTCAATCAATGCTCAATGTCAAATCATCTAAACACAAAATGCACTATCACAAAAAACACTGAGATTCACTACGAGAGCCGGACTAGAATACGCATTTACGTTATAAAAAAGTATAAAATGACACATACTTACCTACAGAATAATTTGATTAAATAATTTGAGAAAATTGAATTAACTATACTACACCATACAATCTTGTAGGAATACACCAGCTATCGACCACATGAGCTGGACCTTAGAATTATTCCCCTTATAAGATTAAGAGGTTAAATTAATTAACCAGGACTAATGTTCGTTAATAGACGAAGTACCTTTAATTCGTTCAATTAAGATAAGAGGATTGGCGACGTTAATCTTTGCAGATTCTGATGACCGAATTGCACGGTAAAGTCTGATCCTGGCATCTCTGCCTGAACGTTCGCAGCTCGGGCGTTCAGGTGGAGCGCATGTTGTTTTGAACTTTAATCCTATGATAATATGGTTTAACTAGAAATGAATGGCTCGATGCAATTTCAAATAAAAAAAACAGCTATAACACTTTTCAGAAACTGGTTGTTTGCGATTTCTCATATCTATCTTCAGTAATTTTATATATTCACTAGCCGGTCCCAGCTTCGCATGGGTGGTTATAATTTTTTTCTACATTTTAGGATAAACTTGGACCGTGGGTTCGAGTCTCGCGGCTACTTATTTCATATATTTACACGCCCTTCTCCCTCGCCACGTTGCCCGCTGCGCTGAGTGATAATGCGCCCCGTGGCCCCGCGCGTTCGCTTATACTTTTAAAGCGAACTAAAGTTTTTAATCCGTAATATCTTTTGAATGGAATGCCGATTTGAAAAATTCAAGAAGTAATCTATAGGTATTAAAACAGTCTTGAATACTAAATTATTTGGTTATGGATTTATATAAAGGTATGGATAACATGGTCTGATTTTGGTCGGCATTTCTATCAACTTTTAAAATGTAAAAAAGAAGTTATAGTAACATAACTACGATAGTTATGCATATGATACTGCTGTTTTTTATAGATATTGATGTGTATTTTAATATTGTAGAATATTTTTGTGTTCTATCGTCAATAGTTTCCGCAGCGCATGCGATGAAAGACATTTTATGGCCCATTTTTTTACACCTTGGGCTACATTATTGAAGTTTAAGAAGGGATCCCTAATTTTTTCTATTAATAAATATAGCCTAGGCTACTCAAGGATAATTTAGCATTATAATAATGTTTTTTTTTTTTGTAATCGGACCAGTAGTTTTTGAGCCTATTTGTGACATACAAAAATACAAATCTTTCCTCTTTATAATATTAGTGTAGATACATTTATTATGTCAATTTCAATATCCACCGTTCCTGGGGATTAAAGTTGAGAATCTGTTCTGTTATTTAGAAACAGCGATGCCTTGTTCGTTCATCAAAATCCTTGAATGTTTCCGTTGTCCTTCTAATGAGGCCCTTCATTCAACAGATCTTATCACTATAAAGGTGCATTCACATGACTTGTGTTCAAACCTTGCATTGGAACACTGAACGGTGAAGAAAAACGTTCAGACTTACCTTTGACCACCCCTTAATTAAATAATTGCAAATAGATTACGGTAAACATTGCCATCTAGTTACAACACTATATAGGTAATATAAATACTGTGTGGTATTTATATTACCTAGTGTTGTAAGTATACAGGGTGTTAAAATACCACTCCCGAAAACTTCAGGGGGCTAAAGTACCCATCAATATAAATAATTTATTCTAAACGACATGAACGAGAAAAAAAACTGCTGTTTCATGCATAAGTTCAATACCTACCTGGCTAAAATGTATGAAACAGCTGTTTTTTTTCTCGTTCACAGTGTTGGTTCCTTAGAAAAAGTTATTCATATTGATGGGTACTTTAGCCCCCTGAAGTTTTCAGGAGTGGTATTTTTACACCTTGTATAGGTATGGTAAAATTTAATTTCAATACAACACTGAACAAATATCAATTATGTTCATAACACAAATGTTTGTTCTCGGTGGGGATCGAACCCACGGCCTGAAGTGCAAAAGTCAGATTCGACCTACTTAGCTGTGAAATAAACAAATAATATAAATATTTTTTTTATGTATTTTTTTTTCTATAACGTTTTTATTGTTTTGATGCATTTGTCACCAATATTTTTTTTATCACCAGGCACGGTAGTTCCCATCCGATCTCTTAATACAAATATTACATTTCCTTCGCTTACCCACATTTTGCACATTTTTTATTTTTTGATGCATTTGTCTACAGTTTTTTTTTATTTATTTTAGAATTGATATCAGGGACTAAATGTAACCTTCTCGAAAGTCACTCTTTATAAAATTCCGTCTGAAGACACCTTTATGCTAATTACGTATTCAACTGACAAAGCCAAGCTAACAGTAATCGTTTGCTTATTTACACAACAATGCCCAGGTTTAATTATAAATAACTCATAACATCCTTAGGGAAATAATTATATTCATTTGTACATACAAATACATGGTAAGATCTAAAAAAAGGTCTTTTGCATCTCATTATCATCTTCCTGCCTTTATCCCATAACAGGTTCGTTCTCGTAACTTTCCCCTTCTTTTTCTTGTCTTGTCACTAGTTTTTTCGAAACAGTGTGGTGAAAGAATTTTTTGCGTACCTCAAAGCGGCTCCTTTCGAGCACTTGACACATTTTTTAAGAGTAGCAGAGCTCTTCGTGAAGGGCTCGTTCGGGGAAGTACTACCACCACGCCTTTTTCTGTCGCCAAGCAGCAACGCTGTGTTTCGGTTTGAAGAGTGTGGTTGCCGGTGTAATTACAGGAACATGAGGCCAACATCTGTATGCCTCAAGTTGATGGACGCAGGGCAGTGCATCGTAGGGCACGTTCCTATCGTGCGTGGCATGCGAGGTAATGCTTTGTCAACCATCACCTAAGGATGGTTACCACTTAACATCAGGTGGGTCATCTGCTTGTTCTATCAGCTAGTTGTATAAAAAAAACATGTTTTAGACTTTCCTCTATCATAGGTCAACTCAGTAGTCCACTCCTTTCTTATCCGTGTTATCTATGACACAATCTATCCATCATTTCTTTACTACCTCTACTCCTATATCCATCCACATACCTCCCAACAAGCATTTTTATCCTAGAATGCAACCATTATAGGAGTGTTGCACTTATATAACACTTATATTATATTGGTTCTGGTATTTGCTACTGGGCTACAAGTACGTTTAGTTCTATAATTTGGACTTATAGAAGAATGTCATGAAACGAAAAGAGTGGTAGGTAGCTACCTACCACTCTTTTCGTTACATGACATTCTTCCCTTCGCATGACATACCAATATCACGCTAAACTACTACTCCTCATCTTCTGTTGTTTTTTTGCACAAAACTATTTGACGGTACGAAAAATACAGCTGTCCCTTTCTAAAAAACTGACAAAACAAGGACAGCTATAATGTTAGCATTGCCAAATTAAGTTAGTATAATGATAAGGCAACAACGAAATCAATACGACTGCCAATAGATAGCTATAACCACTTTTTGAATCTCAAAAAAACAAAAAACTAAGTAACCTTGTCCAAGTTATTGAGTGCTCTAAAGTATAAATAAATGTTAAGAGGAAATTATAAAAAACTCAGAAAACAAAGTGACCTATATTGCCTGGCAATGGAATTAACTGAAACAAATCGATGTAAATATATTATTATTGAACCTTCAAAGGGTATTCACCTTTATTTATTACAATATTCATTGTTTTATAGTTAGTTACTCAATGAACTCTGATTATATTAGAATAAAAATTTATCGCTTTGTATTTCTTTACTTCCAATCTTTTATCGAGTTTATTTAATTTTCATCAAAGGCTTAAGATGCTGACAACCATTGGGAAATTATCATTTCTCATGACTAAAGATATAAAATTAGTGAATTTATTTGGAAAAACGGAAGTAATTCATTCGACTCTTTAGCTGTCCTGTCCCCATTATTAAAGTTAAAGCAGTGCTTGGTGCGGGTAGGTACCTATGTCTCGTTCCCGTACGTCTGGTGTAAAATATAGTAAAACTTTGTTTATGTTATGCGAGCCAATGAATAGGCACATATCTAGGTCATCACAGTGATAGTCCTGACCTGACACAATCGGACACACATTACGTCTCCTATCTAGTCCCTCCCTAAGTTTTTTTATATTTGCTAATAGAACAAGCAATAGCCCATTTATTGCTAAGTGGTTACCATCAGCTATAACAAAGCATTGCCTCGCAAGTCAATAAGAACGTGCCCTACGATGTCCATCAACTTGAGGCTAACAGATGTTAAGCCTCATGTGCCTGTAATTTCACTGGCAACCACACCCAAAACGCAGCAACGTTGCTTGACGGCAAATAGACATGGTACTTCCCCCGACGAACGCTCAATTAAGCTTTTGACTTGAGTAGGATATGATGAATAAAGGATTTGACGAATTGCGAAATTGACAAATTAAGCTTATGACTTGTTAAAGATATGGTCAAACAAGTATTTGACGACTGTCTGCGAAATCTCAACAAAGACCTTACCTCATTTTTTTTCTATGGTATCAAAGTTAAACTTTCCAATCCATTTCAGAGTACCGAACTTCGCCCGGAGCCTTTGACGATGGAGGAGAGCAAGAAAGAAATCAATTTGGACTCCATACTGGAGCTTTTGGGGCCACACGGCCGATATAACTTATTGAATTTTGTACTCCTGCTGTACCCGATACTGTTGAGCAGCTTTTTCGAATGTGGATTCATTTTTGAGGCACAGGAGCAAGCTTACAGGTAAGTTTTCTTTTTTTTTAAATCATACAGAATCAAAAGCTAAGTATTCATTTCAGTAATTAATAATGCACGACTTTGATCCTTAGGTACGGTTAATAGATCTCTTTTTGCAGTAGTTGTTATTCCAAACATAACAGAAGCCTTATTGTCTAACTAACTATACTGAGTATGGATATCAGTTTTATTTTGACAGCTCTCTCTCAACAGTGTGGTGAAAGGATTTTAAGTACGCCTCAAGAGTCTCCTTTCGAGCACTTGACACATGATAAAGAACTTTTTAGGTTCTACGACGCGACGTGCCGGTTTCCTCACGATGTTTTCCTTCGCCGTTTGACAGTGCATTGTGCACATCATTTTTTTAAACAGAAAAACTCATTGGTGTACGACCGGTTTCGAACCCACAACCTTAGGATCGAAAGGCGGGGCCGCTACCACTAGACCACCAGTGCTCTGACAGCTAATAGTCATCCATGGCCTTATCCGTCAAATTCGTATGGTGTAACATGTGACATTTTCAAAAGATATCCTCTTGGATGACTATTAGGTTCAATCAATTGTACACAACTTTCGATTGACTGAGTTGATTTAAATTTTTCATAAATAAGTTCAGCGATATCTTTTTTTCTGTTGAATTGTGCGAGCGAGAGGTACATTAGCAGTCTTGTCTTGTCTTCGCTTTAAACTTGTGTTTATGTGTTTGTATAGAACAAAGACATGAGCATTCGCATGTAACTCATAAGCCTGCAATTCTCACTGGCACAGAAAAGATAACTAGCTGAAACCACAGCATAATCTGTAGTTTGTATGCTTCGGTTCTATTTTGGCTCCCACGCTCTGTTCTTGCAAATTGTTGTTTGAAACCGACTTTGAATGCCGTTTGCACAATGGATGGTATTATTTTGAATAAGGGCAATTTTTATAATTACAAATACATTAAAATGAAAAAGATCATTTATTTACAAAATTACAGTCAATACTTTACTAATACCTACTTGGTATTAGTAAAATTAACAAAATACACATGAAGCAGTTGAGCTATCTGCAGACCGTTGCGAATGATCTAGAGATAGCTCAACAGATCCAATTTAGTGGCAATCGGAAGCGTCCCCAAGACACCGGCTGCATTGCCACGCCAATGCTGATGCGCTAATCCACTCACCAGCCTGAAATAAAATTAAGTAAATATTCTACGCAAAATCACACCTTAAAAGAATTTTAACCCATTTCATTTTATTATGCCCTAGTAAAACATTCAATAAATTAACTCCAATTTATTGACTCCACGCAAATATTACATAACATTGATTTGATTTATGGAAATTCAATAACCGGTGTTAACAGGCCTCGAGCATTTCGTTTTTCGTATTTATAAATTTAATAGGTATTTATTATAATTGTATTTATGGTAAATGCAATCATTATTGTATTTAACGTAAATCATAACCCATTTGACAGTCCTCACAGCTCAGTTGGTAGAAATACCAGTACTCTCAAACGGTGAAGGAAAACATCGTGAGGAAACCGGCATGTCGTGGAACCTAAAAAGTTCTATAACATGTGTCAAGTGCTCGAAAGGAGCCTCTTGAGGCGCACTTAAAATCCTTTCACCACACTGTTTCGAAAGAAGAAGACACGACAAGAAGAAGAAGAAGTTGGTAGAAGCTCTGCCTTCTGCGCTGTAGGTTGTGTGTTCGATCCCCACTGAGAACCAACATTGTGTGTTGAATATAGATGTTCGTTCTCTGTCTGGGTGTTCTAAAGTACGTATATAAAAAAAAGATATAAGATATAAGAATTATATCAGCTGGTATCTGGTTCTCATAGTACAAGCTTTGCTTAGTTTGGGGCTAGATAGTGCAGCGTGGAAGGTTCACCAAAATACAACGTGTAACATAATACCCCTATAACCCCGAAAGCAGGGTATTTTACAAGTCAAGACGAACAACTTTTATTTTACGACTTTTGAAATTTCGTAATTTTTAATTCATGAAATGCCTCTTAAACGTTCCTCCAATATGAAACTAAACACAACATGAGGCAGCCCTATTCACAGCTGCTTTTACGTTCCGTGTGTACGTGACCTTGGTACTTAAGTTAACAGTATCAGGGGTGTTGCAAATTTCTGAGACAATATTAAGTTTAGTTTTGTATGGGAATTTCGAATCGATACGCCTTATATTATTTAACAATCAACCCATTGTGGATAGGTCTTTTTCAAGAGCCTATTCAGTGTTGGATAGACGCTTTAATCAAAAACAGTTGAATTAAGAACCTCTTACTTTTTTAAAGTCGGTTAAAAATAATCTGGAGAGTATCTGGCTCAGCGCATCAGTTCAAGTTCAGTTAAAACTTTTATATTGTATATTCTCAATAGTCATACGATACACAGATCCGTTTCACGGAACCCGGACGTGGTCTTATCACTATATTGTTATCGTATAGTTTTCTATGACATGGGCACCGTGATATAGCAGCCGTAATAGTTAAATTGGTTGTGAAATTAAAACTAACACAAATATCAATCCAATCCAAGCTTATGTTAGTTTTGAATAATGCAAAATCGTCAACTATTTTTCTTTTTAAGAAAAGCTTTGAGATGCGTTTTTTTAAATAAAATTACGTGCGGAACGTGTGCGCATCATAATATCTTTCATACTATCAAACTAGGATATTACCTAGTATTTTGTTTCAGATTTTACAATAAGAACCTACCTGAAAAAACCAAAAAAAAAAGAAACAGCATTACGACTTTTATCCCCAGGCACGGTAGACATTCCCTCAGATCTCTTAGTACCAAGTTGGGACTTGGTAGATTCTTTGAGGATGTCTAAGGGGGGTAGTCAGAGGTACGTCCAAATATATCATTTGGTACATACCTACATTTTGCCGTAGTTGGTTTGAAAAAAACTTGGTTGGGTATATGACAGTTTTCTAGATTTTTCAGACTTGCGTCACACAAACTAAGCTCTTTCGGTAAATTTCAAACAATATTGCATAACATAAAAAATATGAATAAATGGTTATCTCTAATACTATAAGAATCAAAGTCCTGACTGACTGACTGACTGACTGACATATAGACAACGCACAGCCTAAACCGCTGGTCCTAGAGACTTGAAATTTGGGGAGTACATAGGTCTTATGGCGTAGAGGTGTACTAAAAAGGGATTTTTGGAAATTCAACCCCTAAGGGTGTGAAAAGGGATGAAAACGTTTGTATGAAAAATAGTATTCCTTGAACCTACAAACTTGAAACTTGGAGTACATGTACTTCAAAACTAAAAAATAGGAAAGGCATTTTTAGTTTTTTAAAACTACCCTTAAAAAGTGTGCAAAGGGATGTAAAAGTTTGTATGGGACTTTTTTGACCGCTGGTCCTAGAGACTTGAAATTTGAAGAGTACATAGATCTTATGGCGTAGAGGTGTACTAAGAAGGGATTTTTGGAAATTCCACCCCTAAGGGTGTAAAAAGGGTTGAAATCGTTGGTATGGAAAATTATATTCCTTGAACCTACAAACTTGAAACTTGAAGTAGATGTACTCCAAAGCTAAAAAATTGGGAAATAATTTTTAGTTTTTTAAAATTACCCTTAAAAAGTGTGCAAAGGGATGTAAAAGTTTGTATGGGACTTTTTTGACCGCTGGTCCTAGAGACTTGAAATTTGAAGAGTACATAGATCTTATGGCGTAGAGGTGTACTAAGAAGGGATTTTTGGAAATTCAACCCCTAAGGGTGTAAAAAGGGTTGAAATCGTTGGTATGAAAAATTGTATTCCTTGACCCTACAAACTTGAAACTTGAAGTAGATGTACTCCAAGGCAAAAAAATTGGAAAATATTTTTTAGTTTTTTAAAACTACCCATAAAAAGTGTGCAAAGGGACGTAAAAGTTTGTAAGGGAGTTTTTTGACCGCTGGTTCTAGAGACTTGAAATTTGAACAGTACATAGGTCTTATGGCGTAAAGGTGTACTAAGAAAGGATTTTTGGAATACACCCCTAAGGGTGTAAACAGGGTTGAAAACGTTGGTATGAAAAATTGTTTTCCTTGAACCTACAAACTTGAAACTTGAAGTAGATGTATTCCAAGGCTAAAAAATAGGAAAGGCATTTTTAGTTTTTTAAAACTACCCTTAGAGGCGTCAATGTTTGTAAGGGATATTCTAAAAACGGGAATCTTGAGTTGGTACGAGGAGATCTGAGGGTATCTACCGTGCCTGGGGATGAAAGTCGTGAAGCTGTTTCGTTTCGTTTGTTTTTGGGATAGACACTAGGAACACATGAGTACATATTTTCCGTGTAAGGTTGTCTTTGTTGTATTTGCCATGTTTGTGCTAAGCTCACCTGTACCTACCTACCTAATATAGGTAATTTATTTATTTATTTATAATGAACGTCTATAGGCATCTCTTATACCTACGTAGGTATTTAAAATCCTACCCTAATAATATACAAATCAATGCGAAAGTTACGATGTTTGGATGTTTGTGGCTCAATCACGGCTCACCACTTCAACGCGTGCGAAGCCGCGGGAAGCCACTAGTATTAATATATTTTAGTAAGACATCCATAAAATAAAACGAAATACAAAACTTACCTACATCACCTAAACCGGTTTTAAAACTCTACTAATTTTTATGTGTCCCAATAACGAAACATAAGCATAGTAGTAACTATTATTTATTCTGTTGTTTTACAGAGAAACAGCGGAAGCAATGTGTTATTTAAATCAGAGAGTTGAGGAAAAGATGATAAACGATCATGAAAAAGTAAAACCAAGAGATGTGTCAATTATAGTTATCTGTTCCAGATGCGAGGTGGCTGGCTGTGAGCAGAGGTTCAATGACACTTCGTGGTTGAAATACGCGATACCAACCGACGCGGAGAAGGACCGGCCGGCGAGTTGTGAGCGGTTTGCGCTCGTCAACTCGACTGTGGAGCAATGTGTGGCGGCTGAGTTTAGCAATAAGACTATCGCTTGTGATAGATACGTTTATGAGAATGACCAGTCATTGGTTAAAGAGGTTAGTATTTTGACGGAGACATCTACATGTTTTTTTTTATTCAACTAGCTGACGATGTAGCAGATGGCCCATGACCTGATGTTAAGTGGTAATCACCACCTATAACAAAACATAGCCTCGTTAGTCACGCACGATAGGAACGTGCCCTACGATGTACTGAACTGCGTCCATCAACTTGAGGCATACAGATATTAAGCCTCATGTGACTGTAATTAACGCTGCTTGGCGGCAAAAAAGGCGTGGTGGTAGTACTTCCCCGGACAAGCCCTTCACAAAGAGCTCTACTACTCAACTACTACTCGTAACTAGCACTACAGCATCCCAAAAAGCACAAAAAACAGCTTGGCAAATAGGAATAAAAAATAATAGGGGCGCCACTTTTCATACATTTTCGACGTTCACTCACATACCTCGCACTTATGCGAAACATTCGCATGTCAAATTAGTTACGTTTATAAACTTTTTTGCTAAGCTGTAAATAGGAATGATTGAAAATACCTACTATAAAAAACGGAAACAGCTTCACGACTTTGCACCCCCGCACGGTAGATATATTTTCATAGTTCTTACTAATCAGTACGCTGGTAGTATTAAACACAGTAGAATATTTATTGTGTCCATGTTTCGGCATACAATGACATGCAGATATATGCTTTAAAATAATGAATAAAATTGATTTATTACCTTAAACCAACTTCAAAAAATGAGGAGGTTTGCAATTCAACAATATGTCACGCAATAACTCAAATTTTCATGATTCTATCGCTATCAATTTTATCGACATTTTATTCAGCGCTTTTTGAAAAAGTCAACGAAAAAAAAATTACATACTTAGATGAAGTTTAAGTTTGTGATTATTTTGAGCAAATAATTTTTAACGTATTTGAAGGAGGTTTTTTTAAAGTTATATTTTTATTGCATGTGTGTCTTGTGTGGTCTCCGGATTGAAATGGATCTGGGTTGGTAGGTTTTTGAAATTCAATAAGCTACTTTACAAAATATGTTTACCAGCATGTGACTACTTATCATTCAACCTTCTAAGTATGCTAATGTACACTCGTAGCATCTGAGGACGTAGGATCAATAGTTTTTACGTTTTCTCAGCAAAAGTGATTACAATGATTAAAATATTTCAAGAGCCGTAGATTTAACGACATAACTACCGTTTACTTATATAAAATTGAATAAATTATCGATAAGCCGGAACCAATATACAAAATCAGCGTTAAAATAAGCAATAACTTTAGTAACGCTTTGAGCCTTTCAAGCAAGACTAATTACCTACTTACATCTTTGGTATTTCTATTCAAGATGGTTTTTAGATTGCCAGGAGCAACCTTTAACAAATGCTTTTATTTGCGTCATAGTTTATATGGTCTATAACTATTCTCTCAACCTCGTTCAACCAAATTTCTATAACAATTGATCCCGCAGATTTTACCGGTCTTTCAGTCCCAGGTTCAAGTTATATAAAACCAACACCTCACACTCAATCTTCAATCATATTAGTAGGGGAGCCCAAGAGGGGATTTCGGGATTTCCTCGAGCGCGGCAGATTAATATACAGGGGGATACCTTGTACCTGGTTAAGAACCTCCACCAAATATGAGCCCCATATATAAAGCCGCCCGTCGAGGATAAAGGATCAGATTAGTAAAAAAAAATTGATCTTCAGAAAATCTCGAGCGCGTCAGATTAAGTTAGGGTGTGTTAATTACATGCTAAAAAGTGTATATTCCACTAATCTGACAATTTGAGAGTGACTTAAAGAAAGGGGAGGGCTACAAAGTTGTAAAAAAAAAACATCATCTCGACATTCTGGAGCGTGGCTAAATTTTTTTTTATTTTGGAGTAAATAATTCAAGTATAACGAAAAATATATAATCTGACGATTTCCACAAGCCGAAGTAACAAATATTCCTCGATAAAGTTTAGCTGCGTGGTGCCTATATTCCCCTCTGCGCGCTTCTATTTCGTGCAATGAAATCGAGCCAGAAGAAGAAGATGATTCTACTAATGAAGATGATGACTAATTAATCAATAAACTGTAAATAAAAAAATAATTATTTGCATATTTTTTTAAATTATTTTCTTATAAATACAAGTATTCTACTTATCAAACTAATACTTTTTATTTGCATGCTATTTCCTGAGCTTTTCAATTAATTAAGTCGAATGGTTTAAAAAAATCAATATAAAAATATTTTTTTTTGTCAGATTAAGCGAATCCCTCTAGATAATCGTCAGATTATGAGACATCTAGGACATAAAGATGAACCATATATATCTTAATCTGACGCGCTTGAGTATTTCAAAATGGCGATTTTTTTTTTGCATATTAAAATAATGGCTGCGAGTTTGCGTCACATCGAAATCGTCAGATTATTGAATGAGATTTTTTTTTAGGTTCACATAACACCCCCTTAAAAAATCTGAAGCGCTCGTTTTTTTTTTTTTTTTTCATTTTCAACCCACCACCACCCCCATCCTGCAAACGATCAGATTAACATACGTACATTATTAAAAATACGTAGGACATTGGTGCTATCAATATCTGACGCGCTCGAGTATGTCCATGCAACAGTTTTTTTTTACATTTATGAAAATCTGTAGCCGCTCCCCCCACCGATGAAAAGGTATACTTATATAACATTTTTTTCTTCTTATCATCTAAGCTTTGCAACCCAATAGGTCTCTATGACGCTCGAGGAAATCCCCATTTAGCATCATGGCCTCCCCTACTATATTGAGTAACACAAGAATGTCAACTGTTTGTCATTACAATTGTGAACCTATTTCATTCCATTCTTCAACCTAATCTTGAATTTTTTTTTTCTCATGTACTTAGTTAATTTACCTCTTAATCTATTGTCTAATAATCCCACTTCTCTGGAGGAGGGCGTTGGTATCTGCGACACAGTTTTACACTTCTGCAGATAGCATCGATCCTGACTTTGAGTTACCTACTTGTATTTCTTTTCCTGAATAAACATTTTTTGATTTTTTGATTTGTTTCCAGTTCGACCTAGGCTGCCAAGAATGGAAGCGCGCGCTAGTCGGCACCATACACAATTCTGGAATGTTCCTCGCTATGCTGTTTACTGGGGCCATCTCTGATCGGTTCGGCAGGAAGTGGGCTGTGGGCTTCGCATCAGCAGCTAGCTTCATATTCGGGTTTGCAAGAGCCTTCGCGCCGGATTACATGACGTATGTGTCGCTGCATTTCTTGGAGGCTGGCTTTGGAGGCGGGCTGTACCCTTCGGCGTATGTTTTTAGTAAGTATAAGTGCAATGGTCTTTATCTCTCAATCTTCTACTATCAGTGGATTATGTAGTTTTTATATCTCATTCAGTAAATATGTGAACAGTATAAAAACAAGTACGATAAATTTTGGTCGATAGGTACTTTCGATGAAAATATGTGGCCGTATACCTCAAAAAGTATCTCGTGCAGGTCTTTGTAAGAGCTTCTAAGAAAATTCTCTTGCATTGTCAAAAAAATACCAAAACTACAAATACTCCATAGCAATTACTATGGAAAAATCTATTAAGGCGATAAAACAATGATCACAATGCATGATCCATCACTTTTGTGTCATAAAAGTTATGTCAATACAATTTAACAAAAACGCACGAAGATAAAATCCTTGTGCAGCTCAAAGTAGGTCATGATAAAAACCATCTGTCCTATCAAAGTCAACATACATCATACAGATGTATTATCTAGAAAACATGTACAGCTAACACCAAATAAGTATATACAATAAATACAATGTCGAACCTTATTCGTTTGACCGCTAAACATAATGTGTAGCACTATACACATGCAAGTACTTTATTTATGTTTTTTATATAATTTTTTTTGCTGCTTTTTAAGTAAAAATAGCATACCCACATACATAAATTTGCGTTAGTTGCTAGCAAACTAATTTCATACTGAGTCAGGGTCTGTTTTATAACTTTAATTTATTATTAATAGTTTCGTGTTGCGTTTGAATCGTTTTATTTTTTTTGCAATTAAGTCTATTTCATTCCTTTTTCTGATTTTGATTAAAGCTTATGAGAAAATAATTCAAGCTATAAAACCTCTGCTATAGATACTGTTGGTTTTTTTTAAATACATCTAGCTGATGGAACAAGCAGATGGCCCACCTGATGTTAAGTGGTAACCATCACCTATAAGAAAGAATTTCTTCGTAAGTCACACACGATAGGAACGTGCCCTACGATGCACTGCCCTGCGTCCATCAACTTGGGGCATACAGATGTTAAGCCTCATGTGCCTGTAATTACACCGGCAACCACACTCTTCAAACCGAAACACAGCAACGCTGCTTGGCGGCAGAAAAAGGCGTGGGGGTAGTACTTCCCCGGACGAGCTCTTAACAAAGAGCTCTACTACTCTTGAAGGGTATAGATTTCTGATACATCCGGTATACATTTTTATTCTTGTTTTAGTTGTCGAGTTGGTGGGCCTCAAGCAGCGCGTTATCGTCTCAGCTATGTGCAACATGACCTTCGTCATTGGAGTAGTGCTCATTGCCCTCCTCGCTTGGTGCGTTGAGAACTGGCGCACCTACATTCTCATCCTCTACTGCCCAGCCACGATCGTTGTTCTCTACGTCTGGTTCATGAACGAAAGCGCACGATGGCTCCTCAGCAAAGGCAGACGAGACGAAGCGATAACAGTCCTGAAGCGAGCAGCAAAAATCAACAACATGGACCCGAGAGTCCTAGATTTAGACGCACTAGGAGACCCACTGTTGAAGCCGGAGAATCAAACCACGGATAAGAAATCTCAGTTATACAAAGCTGTACGGTCGTCTATAATCTGGAAGCGACTGTTGATATGCTCGTTTCTATGGATGACGTGCTCTCTTGTTTACTATGGCTTATCCATTAACGCTGTTTCTTTGAGTAGCAATAAGTATGTCAGTTTTATGTTAGTGACCCTGGTGGAGATACCTGCGTATATAGTCGTGGTGATTGTGCTGGACAAGTATGGGAGGAAGAAGACCCTTGTGACGACTTTTGTGCTCTGTGCTACTATGAGTTTGCTTTTCGCCTTCTTGCCGAGATGTGAGTATCCATTTATTTTATTAAACTATTACCCTCTGCTGCGTCTTGTCATGTCACTAGTTTCCTTCGAAACATTGTGGTGAAAGGATTTTAAGTGTGCCTCAAGAGGCTCCTTTCGAGTATTTGACACATATTTTATAACTTTTGAGGTTCTACAGGATGCCGGTTTCCTCACGATGTTTTCCTTCAAAGTTTGAGAGTTCTGGCACTGTGCACATACATTTTTGAACAGAAAAATTCATTGGTACTCGACTGGTTTCGAACCTTAGAATCGGAAGGTGGGGCCGGTACCACTAGACCACTAGTGCTCTCTTATTAATATTCCGTGATACGTTATAGCGGATCTTTTAAATAATCGTGTCACTCTCATTGCAATAAAAAGAAAGACAACAGTACTTAACGGCCATTAAGCTAGTGGAGCGCTCAGTTACCTACCAATAATATTGATAAGGCCCAAAAACAAGAATTGGCTAAGAAGCGTTTTTTTATATCTTGGGACATTGCAAAATGCCACTTGAATCTTTAGGAAAGTTCGATCACAGCCATTCATCCTAAGAATGTCATATCTTTACCGCTTACTTTATTTCATCAATCATCACACGAATATCACGCCTGCAACATAGTCTTTAAATACGATAAACAACGATTTTAATGTGCACAGCAACCTTCACTTAACAACTATTTACTTAACCCATGCATAATTCACAGCCTTCACAGCTCAGTTGGTAGTAGCTCTGCCTTCTGCGCCGTAGTTCCGCCGTGGGTTCGATCCCCACCGAGAACAAACATATTTTATGTGGTGAACGTAGATGTTTGTTCTCTGTCTGGGTGTTATATAATATTATAAGTATGTATATAGGATATATGTATTATATCAGCTATCTGGTTCCCATATTAGAAGCTTTGGCTTAGTTTGGGGCTAGATAGTGCTGTGTGGAAAGTCCTCCAATATTTATTAATTGTGGTCACCACATAACCCTAATCACTGAACATGAAAAAACTAATCACATGCATATTGTAACAAACTTGCGATCACCTTCGATTCGTCATCATGCCCACAAGCAATTTTGAACAGTCTATAGCAAATCACAAGGTTGAGAATATAATTTAGTTATTGTTTTTATGTATGGTTTATGTGGTTTAAAGAGATATGTTTACTGAACATGATGATATTATCATTAGTTGCAATTGTTAGCGCCACTGAATAGGGAACAGGAATAAAACATTACATGACTTGTACAACTCCTTTCTACACCTTTCTACAACTCAACTCAACTCAACTCAACTTTTATGTGGATGATGGCTTGATTGTTACAATTTTTGGTATGAAGGGTTTGGTTGCCGGTGAAATTACAGGCACTTGAAGCTTACCATCTGAGTACCTCAAGTTAATGGATCGTAGGGCACGTTCATATCGTGAGTAACTGTTACTTGCGGGGCAATATTATATGTGGTTATGGTTACCACTTAACATCAGGATGGATATCTGTTTTTCCACCAGCAAGTAGTTAAAAGGCTTTTCAGGCTTATTTTTACATACAAATAAAATCAGAACATACACGGAACAAACGGTGCACCTACAAATATAATCAACTAGCGGCCTGTCCCAGCTTCGCAAGGGTGGACATAATTTTTTTCAACGTTTTAGGATAAACTTAGACCGTGGTGGGTTCGAGTCACTTCTAACTCGCGCCTTGCCCGGGCCCGCGCTGGGTGAGAACGCGCCCCGTGACCTTATATTTTTAAAATCTTTTGAATGGAATGTCTGATTTGAAAAATTCAAGAAGTAATGTATAGGAATTGAACCAGTCTTGAATATGAAAAGATTTATTTGGATAAGGATTAATACCAAGGTACAAATAAAGACCCTTTTCTATCGGCAGCACTTCAATTAATTTTTTATAATAAAAGAACACTTGTTGTGACATAACTATAATAGTTAGACATATGCTGTCGCGACATTTTTGGTAGATGGTGACGTGTTCTACAAAATCGTAGTACATTATTTTGTTCTATCATCAATAGTTTTCGCAGCGCACGCGATGTAAGGTTTTCTTTTTCCACCTTGGGTTACATTATTAGAGTTTTAGTAAGGATCCCTGATTAGTTTGAAAATATAATATAGCCTATGTTACTCAGGGATAACGTAGCATTCTAATGGTGAAAGAATTTTAAAAACGGACCAGTAGTTTTTGAGCCTATTCGTTACATACAAAACAACAAAACAACAAAAATACAAATCTTTCCTCTTTATAATATTAGTGTCGATAAATCTAAAAACACCTTGACCAAAGTCGAAAATATAACTTTCTCTTTCAAAGACACACTAAGCCCTTAGTTAGATGTCTGCTTACATAACTATCGGTAAGGTTACTATCGCACGTAACTTACGAGGCAATACTTTGTTATAGGTAGGACTATTGTGGTAGTACTTCCCCGGACGAGCCCTTCACAAAGAGCTCTACTGCTATTTATTGTAAAACTGTGTAAATAGATCTTACAGAGGTAATTTTGTTCCTACAGTCAAACCTTTTCCGCATTTGGCTTTGGTCGCGTGGAACTGGCACCTAGAGTCACCTAGCTTTAAGACGTTTCAAAGTGATCCTTTTGATTTTATTGAATAAATACCTTTTGACTTTGACTTTGACATACAATATTACTATACTATCCTTAAAATAGCCATCCTTGACCCATCGCAAATAAGTGGTAACCATCAGGTTACCACTTAACATCAAGTTGACTTGTAGTTTTCTTGTATTGACTAATTTGTGAAATAAAACCCAGCAAGTTATGCTATTGAGCGACATATTCTACGTGTGAAAGTGACGTATCTTATAGTAAACAAGATTTCGATAATGACCGACCGACCATGACCTGCGTTCGTTTACCTAAAAGTTAACAATAAATGAACATCACTAACCTACTCTCGATACATTTTCAATATCAACAAACGCATGCAAACTTCATCATCAGCTTTTTCTTCATGTCATGTCACTAATTCTTTCGAAACAGTGCGGTGAAAGGAATTTAAGTGCGCATCAAAAAGGCTCCTTTCTAGCACTTGACACATTAGAGTTCTAAGTAAATAAATAACATTTTTTTGGTAATACAATTTTACAACAAATAGGTAAAATTAAAAAACAGACCATACTAAAATACATATTATCTACACTAATATTATAAAGAGGAAACATTTGTATTTTTGTATTTTTGTATGTAACGAATAGGCTCAAAAACTACTGGTCCGATTTCAAAAATTCTTTCACCATAAGAATGCTACATTATCCCTGAGTAACATAGGCTATACTATATTTACAAAAAATCAGGGGTCCTTACTAAACCTCCAATAATGTAACCCAAGGTGGAATATAAAAACCTTACATCACGTGCGCTGCTAAAACTATTGATGATAGAACAAAATAATGTACTACGACTTTGCAGAACACGTCATTATCTACAAAAAATGTCGCGACAGCTTATGTCTAACTATTATAGTTATGTCACAATAAGTGTTTTTTTATTATAAAAAAATAATTGAAATGCCGCCTCTAGAAAAGGCTCTGTATTTGTACCTTGGTAGTAATCCTTATCCAAATAAATCTTTTCATATTCAAGACTGGTTCAATACCTATACATTACTTCTTGAATTTATCAAATAGGACATTCCATTCAAAAAAATTTAAAAATATAAGCGACGCGCTGGTTACTGGGCGCGTTCTCACTCAGCGCGGGCCCGGGCAAGGCGCGAGCAAATGACTCGAACCCACCACGGTCTAAGTTTATCCTAAAACGTTGAAAAAATTTATGTCCACCCATGCGAAGCTGGGAGAGGCCGCTAGTATATAATAATTGGGTATATCAGTAATCAGTAATATTTATTCAGAACAAAGTTACAAAGTGCACAAGTTACAAAATAACGATGAAACTGCGAAAGTTCTTAACTGTGATGCAGTCTCAACGCCCGCCTCCTAAACCAATGAGCAATAGCTCTGCTATTTAATTAACTAACAGGGTATTATAAAAAACAAACAAAAACTTACAAAATAAAAACTTTAAGGTAGGTAACTTTAGGGTAATAACTTACTTACCATAATAATAATTCAATAATTATAAGTCATATTATTTTTCAGATTCGAACATATGAATTTAACAATAAACTTCAAATTAAAAAAAAAAACCATTATCATGTACGTACCTATAAATACGAATTACGACCACAAGGCCAAACAGTGAGTGACCAGGATCTCAATGCATTCGCATTATTGATAAGTCGCTAACCTATGTTATAATATAAATTGGTAGTCCATTTTGTAACTATAAAAACGCTTGCACGATTTTTGTCCCCAATCTAGTTATCACATCTAATTATTCTTTAAAATCCTGGTGAAAATATAAATATCCTGATGAAAATTAAAAAAATACTATTATATTTAAATACTAGCGACCCGCCCCGCGTAGTAGTAGTAGTAGCGTAGTGTAGGACGCCCTCCGACGAGGTGGGGCGACGATCTGCGAAATGTAGCTGGCAAACATTGGATGAGAAGAGCCGAAGACCGGGCTCAGTGGCACGTCTTGGGAGAGACCTACGTCCAGCAGTGGACGAACATAGGTTGATGATGATGATGATGATGACCCGCCCCGGCTTCGCACGGTTATTGTGGGTTATCCCTAAGAGTTTATGCTTGTATTATGCATATAAACCTTCCTCTTGAATCGCTCTTTCTATAAAAAAAAAACCGCATCAAAATCCGTTGCGTAGTTTTAAAGATTTAAGCATACATACATACATATAGGGACAGATAAAGTGACTTTGTTTCATACTATGTAGTGAAAATACTATTATTTTTTTACCTCAGAGTTGTACATCAGATAAAAAAAATCTGCCGTTATCGACAAGTTTAAAGTAGAAAGTGAGTTAAAAATAAGGCGTATAGTAGATAGTCTAATTGACTCTAAGGATAGAGGACGTTCTATTAACCTTTTCTTTATTTTAAAATACTCTTGTTTAGTAGTATGTATAGAAATAAATATATAAAGTTTGAAAGCAACACTTGCAACACATCAACTTGAGGCATACAGATGATAAGCCTCATGTGCCTGTAATTACACCGGCAACCACACTCTTCAAACCGAAACACAGCAACGTTACACAGCAATGTTAGGCGCAGGGAAAAATGTCATGTGATGATAAAAATATTGAAGGGAATGGATATAAATAGAGTGAATGTATGCGTTCTTTTGGTGCAGTACCATTAATGGTTCGTCTTGTCGTGTCTCTTGTTTATTTCGATACAGTGTGGTGGCTCTTTTCGATCACTAGACATGCCAGTTTCTTCACGATGTCTTCCTTCACCGTTTGAGAGTATTGGTATAGTGCACATACATTTTTGAACAGAAAAACTCATTTTCCAATACCGTTTTTAAACGCATGACCTTAGGATCGGAAGGTGAGACCGTTACCACTAGACCACCAGTGCTCTATTAAGGGGCTGACAACCATCAAACAACTTCTCGCTCGCACGTTTCGACATGTTGAAAGATATAAAATAACTAAACTAATTTTCGAAAAATCGCAATCAACCATTTTGTATGCAATCACATTGCACACAGCTTAGTAAAAATTTCATTTTGATCGATACAAGTTTTCCTACTTAAAAGTTTGCTTATGTACGAAAACTAGTAAAGCAAACTTTTGAGTAGGAAAACATGTATCGATCAAAATGATTTTTTTACTAAACTGTGTGCAATATGATTGCACACAAATTGGTTGATTGCGATTTTTTGAATATGAGATTAGTGATTTTATATCTTTCAACATGTCGAAACGTGCGAGCGAGAGTCACATTAGCTCTTGTCTTCGCCTTAATGGTGAAAAGTCTAAAGATTGTCTAAAAAAGATGAGAGTTGAACTGAGATGATGGATGATATCGGGGAGAATGAGTGAAGAATATTTTGTGCTGACTCCACCACAATAGAGATAAGAGGGAAGATAATGATTGTAGATACAGTATTACATACACTTCAAATATGACAGATTAAAGTGAAATCAAATATTTTTGACATCTATTTTCGTCTGTTAAGTGATTTTTATTGATCAATCTTATCGGATGCTACAACCACTATCGCTTACTACGATTGTAAACGAGACGTGCCTTATAATTACTATCAAAACTATCAATACACGTGTTTCTGATTTCACAACATGTAGGTCGCTGTGACGTAACCAGAACGTTTACAAATCGATGCTAGAAATGCAAAACAATGATCCATTAAAAGAAATACAAGCATAGGAAAAAACTATTCATATTATTGTAGTAGTAGTACTACAATAATAAATAGTTTTTTCGTCTAAATTATTATATTAAAGAAAAATAAACCTTTATTTACAAAGAAAATGACAGTGAATGATTATTTACAAAATTTGCAAAATATATTTAAAACAGTTGAGCTATCTGCAGACTGCTGCAAACGATCTACGGATAGCTCAACTAATCCAAATCTAATTTCGACTCACGACACGGCATGGTATTCTCAACTCAAAAGGGGCTATTGATATGTATATTACCTAATTGGTGCATTATCATAAGCTAATCTAAATTGACGGCGCTAAAAAAGATCAAACAAAGCAATGGGTATATCAGTGTACAATTAAAATAAGGTATAGGTACGATAAATTAGCAATTTTGAAATTTAGGAGAGTTATAGGTCGGAGGGAATTACGACTAAGGCTCATATTATCATCTTCTTTTATCCGTTTATGGTACTTGTCCGTATTTCGACAAACAATCTTGCCAGTGTCAATAAATAACTTTATGCTAAGACCTCAAATAATGTCGGTTAAAATACCACCGAAATTACACAACACAACTCAAAATACGAGTAGCAGAGCTCTTTGTGAAGGGCTTGTCCGGGGAAGTACTACACCTCGCCTTTTTCTGCCGCCAAGCAGCGTTGCTGTGTTTCGGTTTGAAGAGTGAGGTTGCCGGTGTAATTAGGCAATTGAGGCTTAACATCTGTATGCCTCAAGTTGATGGACGCAGGGCATGTTCCTAACGTGCGTGACTTACGAGGTAATGCTTGCGAGGTGATGGCTACCAATTAACATCAGGTGGGCCCATGTCGCATACATGTGACATTTCCCTAACAGATACCGTTTGGTCTGTACAGCTGACTACTGGTCCATCCCGCTGTACCTGGTCGGCAAGTGGAGCGTGACCCTGGCGTACTCCTCGGTCTACATCTACGTGTCCGAGGTCTTCCCCACCAATATGCGGCAGACGCTGATCAGCTTCTGTTCCACGGCTGGCAGAATCGGATCGCTCGTGGCACCGATCACTCCGTTATTGGTAAGTTATTTGGCAATATTAAATCAAATCCAAAACTATTATTTTGTGACATAAAAACAGTGAAATACAACGAACAAAATTGGTTACGACAACAAAATCGGTCGTCACTCAGCTTTGTGCTACAATAGTGTTTGATGCACTACTGTAAAGCTGGTCTTCCGTGACGCCGGAGTATAATGGTAGCAACTGCGGTGCACAGTACCATAATTTTCTCATAAAATACATACATACATAAAATCACGCCAGTTAACCATAGGGGTAGGCAGAGACCACGGGTTTCCACTTGCTACGGTCCTTACATACCTCTTTCGCTTCATTCACTCACATAACATTCTTCATACATTCTCGTCGGTTTAGGGTACTCTTGACCTGGCCCTTCTCTAGAACGTCTGCTATCTGATCGAGATACGTCCGCCTAGGTCTTCCCCTCCCAACAGTCTCATTTACGCTCGCCTGATGCACATGTTTCGTCAATCTCCTTTCATCCAACCTCTCCACATGCCCAAACCATCTTAACATACCTTTCTCTAACCTCATCACTACGTCTTTCTGAAAATTTAAATAGCCAAAATGGGATTGTAACGAATAATGTTTTGTGTAGAGTTTAAAAAAAAACATTGGTAACTTCAGTTTATCTGGTAGGTAATATGTAAGCCCTATAAACTATTAAAATATTGTTTACTACAACTTGTTTATCCATCAAAATTGTTATTCTACGTACTACATAATATTGATTGGATGCACAGCGATAGAGTTCGTTTTTGTTATGATTAACTGCTGTTAACATTTTTAGCTAATAAACAATTTGATTAGGTATATTATAACGATCAATGGAATATGTTTAAACACAAATTAAATAAGCCTATAATCAAAGCCTTCACAGCTCAGTTGGTAGTAGCTCTGCCTTCTGTGCCGTAGGCCGTGGGTTCGATCCCCACCGAGAACAAATATTTGTGTGCTGAACATAGATGTTGTCTCTGTCTGGGTGTTATATAATATTATAAGTGTATATTTACAAAAAAAAAAGTATATAAGTAGTATATCAGCTATCTGGTTCCCATATCACAAGCTTTGGCTTAGTTTGGGGCGAGATAGTGCTGTGTGGAATGTCCCCCAATATTTATTAATATTATTATTATTATTATTAAAAAAGCGCTGTAGATACATTTTCTAAGCTACTTGAGATTCTTGTAGACGTGCCCCTGACTAGCTTCTTATGCATTATTATCTACACTAATCTACATCTACACTAATATTACTAGTAGTTCGCCGCGAACTGAGATCTCGTGATGCGACCCGGCGAATGCATTAAAACTTTGAGTACGTGGTAGTCAGAGGCAAGTCCAAACATTACCTTTGTAATTTTTTCTGACTACCGCCTACTAGCTTGGTATGGTTACCAAGTTTCACCTCTATTGGCCTATTTATTGAAGAGTTCCGTTGAACAGGCCTTGGCTCCATCATCAGACCTGGTCGTCGTCGCCATTTTATGAGAACTGAGTACCTCCTTAATTTATTTCAAGAATTTTTTTTAAGAAAAAGCAAAGGAACTGGCCGACCAGTAGAAAAACCTTGATGTCAACCAAACTCTTAGAGATGGGAGCTCTTGGATCGCTGGTTAAGTTAATTTAACTTTTATTATTTTATCTCAACAACCGAGCGTCCCAAAAAAAAAGTAAAAATTGTTTTGGGATGTCCAAACAAAGCCCTTTCATATGACATGTAACTTGATTTTTTTATGTAACTTTTTTTATTTTTGCCCCCTTAAAAAACCCCATATCTCAAAAGCCCTTCATCCGATTTTACTCATATACTTACCAGTAAATTTCTCAAGTACAAGCTATCGACATTTCAAATTTCATGCAGATCGGATCAACGGTTCTAAAGTTATCGCCAGACAAACATACATACATACATACATACATACATACATACATAAAATGCCAAATCGCCCAAGTTAAAACTAAGATCTTCGTTCGCTTCGCTCACTCGATCAATAAAGAGGAAAGCTTTGTATTTTTGTATTTTTGTATGTAACGAATAGGCTCAAAAACTACTGGTCCGATTTCAAAAATTCTTTCACCATTAGAATGGTACATTATCCCTGAGTAACATAGGCTATATTAAATTTTCAAAAAATCAAGGATCCTTACTAAAACTCCAATAATGTAACCCAAGGTGGAAACCAAAAATCTTACATCGCGTGCGCTGCGAAAACTATTGATGATAGAACAAAATAATGTACTACGATTTTGTAGAACACGTTATCATCTACAAAAAATGTCGCGATAGCATATGTCTAACTATTATAGTTATGTCACAATCAGTTATTGTGACATAACTATAATAATTATTTTATTATAAAAATTTAATTGAAATGCCGCCGCTAGAAAAGGGTCTTTATTTGTACCTTGGTATTAATCCTTATCCAAATAAGTCATTTCATATTTAAGACGGTTTCAATACCTATAGATTACTTCTTAAATTTTTCAAATCGGACATTCCATTCAAAAAATATGACGAAATTAAAAATGTTAACGGGTCCACGGGTCACGCTCGGGGTATGATTTCACTCACTCAGGGAGAAGGGCGTGCTGTATGAAATAGTAGAGGCGAGGCTCGAACCCACGGTCTAAGTTTATCCTAAAATGTTCAAAAAATTTATGACCACCCATGCGAAGCTGGGACAGGCCGCTAGTAATCTATAAAACACAAATTACCTACTAAAGCAGATAAGTTTTTAGCAACATAAAAAAACTCCGTTTTCTGGATGGGATTTTAACGTTAAGATTGAAACAGCCAGTAATTCAATAAATTTAAATAACTTTATTATTGTATTTTGTGTCGTAAAATAAATGGATAGATAGATAGATAGAAAATACTTTATTGCACACAACTTAAGGATATAACAAAAAAAAACAGACTTAAAACTACAAAGTACAATGGGCGGTCTTATCGCTAAGTAGCGATTTCTACCAGATAACCGCTGGATGAAGTGAACTCATTCAATTTAGAAGGGGTGCTTGTGTGCGTAGAGATAAAAAATAATTTGTGTGTGAAAAAGGCTATGCTACATACATATAAAAGAAAAAGAATTAGAAAAAAATATATAAATATTTTCTATTCTATTCCTATTCCAAATAACCAAAATCTAAATACGCCTGTCGAATTGAAATACAAATCCCATAGGACGGCCCATTTTATATCGACTGTTATCTACTTGAATTTCAATCTATGAAAACTAAAATATTGTGGCGAACTCCCGACCACGTCCTAGTTCTTCTATTTGCGCAAAAAGCTTTTAGTACACTGAAACGTGATTACAACTTTCAAGTTTCAACAATTCTACACAATGTAGGTATGTATACGTGATTACTGCTTCCAATCTCTATACACAGTGTAAATCCAAGATCTTTTCGCAGAAAATTGCTTGGAAATTAACATCAATGCTTAAACTTCCCATCAAGGGTAAAAAGATTCTTAGAAAACACAAAGCTTCTCAACTTTGATCCTAGACAGGGTAAATATCCCCTCAGATCTCTTAGTACTAAGTTACTTTGAGGACGTCTAAGGGGGATAATCAGAGGTACGTCTAAACATTACATTTGGCACATACCCACATTTTTCTGAAGTTGGTATTCCATACGTGACAGGTTGCAAGCACGTCCCCGCTGTTAGAATACTTACTGTGTTCATCTTCCTCACGATGTTTTCCTTCGCCTTTTAAGAGATTGAAATAATCCATTCGTGCGCGACTGGATTCGAGCCTACGACCTTAATGATAGGAGAGCAGGCTCAGCCCCACTAGACCACCACTAGACTCCTAGATTCTAAGAAGCGAAATACAACCAAACTATACAGTGTGCAATGGCTGCTTATTGATCGATACAATTTTATTAGATAGAGGAAGTAATTTTGAAAGAATGAAATGAAAAATACTTTATTGTACACCAAACTGAACAAAAGAAACACTTAAAAATATAGAATAAATTAGGTAGTAAAATGGGAGGTCTTATCGCTGAAAGCGATCTCTTCCAGACATGATTATCAATGATATTGTAAATCCAAAATAAGGTCTGGATCAACCTCCCCACAACTAATTTCCAAAGATAATACATGCCGCATCGTATACACAATTCCCAGTGAAGACCTTAGTGCGTGGAACTAGCACCTATATTTACCTAGCTTTAAGACTTTTCAAAGTGATCCTTGTGATTCAATTGAATATAATACCTTTAGTCTTTGACTTTCTTCCCGAACCCATAACATTAATTTCAAAGGAAATATTGTTTCACTTTTACACCATGCAACATGAGTAAGTCAGCAGAAACAATTTGAAGACTCAACCTATTTGTTCCAGTCGCTGTACCACAAATCCATGCCCACCGTGATCTTCGGAGGCATGTGCATCATATCCAGCATGCTGGTTCTCATGCTGCCGGAGACCAGGAACATGCGACTGCCTGACACAATCGAGGAGGCGGAGAAGCTATCTCGGATGAGGAGCAAAACTGAGACCCCCAACTTAAACGCATCGAACAAGACAGTAGAATAAATTAAATTTTAATTCATCTAGTACTTTTTATACTTCGTGATCTTAACACATATTGCATATTACACGGGTATTTATCGCATATTAACTTAACTATTTTCCCGACGTTTCGGCTATGTTGCCATAGCCGCGACCATTTGCCATGGTCGCGGGCAGACTGGAGCACTGAACTTGAGATCTCCCGTCGTCGAGAAGTGGCAGCAGTTTCAACAACTACCCTCACTTGATCGTCCGACATAATGTCCGTGTTCAAGGAAATACGCGAAAAATACCCGTGTAATATTTAATTCATATGAACACATTTTCAACAAAATTCTGCGGTCTATTCGACTATTACGTACGAACTATTCCCACTGACAAGTGACATGTGATGGTCCTTCACCCGATAGAGAGAGACAAACGTGAATATTCATCGAGTTGTATCGAGAGTCAATGAATATGTGTGTGGTGTGTATAAATATGAGGCTACCAACCGACGACGACGCGGTTTGCCAGCGTAAAGTGGTCGAGAGGATTTTAATTTTGCATTGTAGGTATTTCGCCTTATGCAGTAGCTGTGATGGATACATCGTATCTCTACTGCATCGCTTCGATCACACGTTGCAGTGCAAGTCGCCTTGTGCATACACTTCAGGCGAAGACTACCGCTGATGTACTTCTCGCTCTCACATTTCACCATTTCGAGAGGTAATTTTTTCAGATTTTTCCCGTAAAATCTTCTATATATTTTTCAAAATCTTTAAATATGCAAGCGAGAAGCATTTTGAAGAGTGTGAGCTTCTTAAGGTTGATTACGAGACACTACAAAACACAACACAACGTATAACATAATTATAAGGCCAAAGACCATGTGATCAGACCAAGCACTGGAATACTTTGAAGTGTGCAAAAGTTGAAGAAATTCCTAAACAAAAGTAAAATTAATATTGTCTCATAAATTTGCAACACCCCTGATACTGTTTACGTAAGTACCAAGGTACGTACAAACAACTGTGAATAGGGCTGCCTCATGCTGTGTTTAGTTTCATATTGGAGGAACGTTTATGAGGCATTTCATGAATGAAAAACTACATAATTTTAAAAGTCGTAAAACAAAAGGTGTTTGTCATGACCTGTAGAATACCCTGCTTTCGGGGTTATAGGGGTATTATGTTACACGTTGTATATTCGGTAGGACTTCGCTTATGTTTTGGACCGCCCCGAGGCGCCGCCGAACCAAGTTGAATTGGGTTGGTCCATCTTTTAAAATAGAAACGTTTAAGATGTTAATTTTCGTGTGGTGTATTTCAGTAGTTTTGAATCGTAAAAATCATTAAGACATTTTATTGATTGTGAACAGCTTTAATATTTAAAGCGACTACTTAATTTGTTTCTTATAAAAGCGGATAGTTTCATAATCTTATTTATTTTGTCTCGTAAATTAGTTAATTTTCACCATTAAGGTGGCACTCATGCACTTATTACTACTATGTATTGTTATTACGAATAAGACACGTATCAATAAACCTTTGTTTTATAGAATTTAAGTTCTAATACAACTCAACTTTTAAAATTTGTTCCTAAAACGAATTGCCACGATTGCTTTATCCATCACATTAGAAACACAAATAAGTTAAAGATATTTAAGTATTTTTCTTTTAATTATTGGTATTTAATAATATAATTATAAAAAAATTAAACCTTATAAAAACAGGGTTTTTTTTATACAGATAAAGCAATTAGATTTTTTTAAAGTAGTGCACTATTTCGGCAAACAACTTAGTTATTTAGAATTAGCTCGAATATAGCACAGGTATAGGTCGCGTCATGTAAAAAGAACACTGGAAGAAAGTGGAGGGGTGTGTTTGCCCATGCGAGTGTACCCATGCGCCAATACACCCCCTTCACTTTCTTCCAGCGTTCTTTTTACATGACGCGACCTATACCCAATGTATAGGTCGCGTCATGTAAAAAGAAAGCTGAAGAATAATTAACTGATCAACCACAAAAAAGTAAGTTGAGCTTAGTGTTAACTATCATAAGGTTTACTTTTGCTAACTGATCCCAAACAAACGTCAAATACAATATAACTACTTTATTTTATATTTCAGTACATACATTTTAGTACTTACAGTGTTTTTGATAATAAGTTGTAACTAGGTATTTATTATACTTTGTAACTTTGCACTTGATATGCTACTTAATTTTAATACTTTATACCTATTTTCATATTATGTTATAAGAACTGAAAACTGTAGATATCTTTCGTGACATTTACGTATACAGTATTTTAGGTATTTTACAAAACATTTACAATGTGTATTTTGTGTATCGCAGAAATTCAATGTTGGTCTACAATTATTTTTTTAATTATGCCTATATTAAGCATCACTCATGTAAATTCACTCGGTTTGTGATGTTTTTGTTGCACATAATATTAGGTACACAATTTAAAAAGTACCTATGGAAAAATATTTTGAAGTTTTTTACTTTATAATACTTACGGCCGTTTCTGAAAGCCCGATCAAAACTAATCTCATGTCAAGTCGCTTGCTATCTCTATCTAATTCGATGTAATAGCGGAAATGGCGAGTGACTTGACATCCGGTTAGTTTTGATCGAGCTTTCAGAAACCGGCCGTTTCTGATTTTAATGTTTTTCAGTGCATTCGACGTCGATTTTTTTGAAACGGTACATTATGTTTCATGCATATTATTCGAGCATCGCTTAGTCAATTATTTAAAAATAAGCCGTAGCAACAGCAGTAGCAGTTACAGGAATGGTTCCTTGTTAAATAAACAAATCTCACCCACTATCGATATTGCTGTTTGACGCTAATCGAGTTTTTTTTAGCACATCGATTTTCCCACAGACGATCGGTTGGTAATCGAATACTCTCTTTCAGAAAATTTGTTTACCTACAGCTTATTTTACTCTTCTGTCGCTACGACTTTTTTTTTGATAATTGACCCATGCTGTGCCATGCTGTGCTATGAGTTAAAAAATCAACGTGAGACTGTATTTGAAAATTTATATAAAATGTAGACCAACAAACTGCTCTTTGTATTGTGAAATTAGTTGTAAGAGTTAGTGTGGGGCCAAAAATAATAAATGTCATAGCTTAAAAACATACATCTCACTCAAATAGCACGTTGTTCAAGAACTTCATAATTTTCATATAAACGCAATATTAACAATAGAAGGTTTAATTGTTATTAATATTAAATCTTACAGCATATACAGCTACATCGTTACACAATACACTATGCCTATTCCGAATTTGGACAGCTTGATTTTCCGTTTTTAGGATTCCGTACCCAAAGGGTAAAACGGGACCCTATTATTAAGACTCCGCTGTCTGTCTGTCACCAGGCTGTATCACATGAACCGTGATAGTTAGTCAGTTGAAATTTTCACAGATGATGTAGGTATTTCTGTTGACGCTTTAACAAAAAATACTAAAAAACAGAATAAAATAAATATTTAAGGGGGCTTCCATACAACAAACGATCTTTTTGCCGTTTTTGTAGATAATGGTACAGTCCCTTCGCGAGTCCGACTCGCACTTGGCCGGTTTTTTGGATTCACGCTACCGACGTCGTGTTAACCACTATCGAGAGTGAAAATAATATTAGTTCTTGGCATGCCCGATAGGGGGACTTATTGCGTCTACATACAAAAACGGATTCCTCTGGAAAAACGGGAGCCGAATTCTTATTCTCTCAATTTATGGCTCCTGTCCGTCATTCGACAGACAATCTTGCCAGTGTGAAGTGATTTGTATTGAATACTTTTTAGTCAAGTCAGTCCATAGTCATTTGTTTTGAAGAAAATGGTGGCGGTTTTCTTCAAAACATTAGAAACATTTTCGGACAAATCAGGATATCACTTAATACACTTTCATTCCAAATGTTTACACTTTGTGCATGAATCACGGAATACGAAATTCTAAAAACTGAAAAACAAATTGTCAAAAGTCATTATAGCCACTCAATTATATACTTTAGAAATTTGCAGCTCATAATTCATTTGATTATTATATAGTACTTTATATTTATCTAACTTATAATTCATAATAATTATGTGACTAGTTATAATTAAATTAGTTTCAGACAAAACAGTGAATATAACAATACAATCGCACTTGTTTAGAACAATAATACCAAAACAAAACCACGAATAACAGATTGTTGAGCTGCAGAATAAATAGTACAATTTAATACTTTTTAATTTTTTTGTATTATTAGATCTTAATGTATAAAGTTGCTGTTTTTTCTTTTAAAATATGATAAATAGTAACGTTATACTTTAAGACAAAGTATCATTTCATAAATCATTAATATCTAAACATTTTCATTATGTAATAAGATTTGCATTTGATAAATTCTTGAAAGTATTTTGCATTTTCGCATTTCAAGCCTGATTTAGGATACCTATAACTTAATTTGTACTTATTTTAGTACAAATGCCCAATTTATTCAGTTTTACAATAAAGTTTTTTTATCTGGCTATATTGTTTTTTATTTTAGTTCCCCGTTGTTATCACTGAAAAATCTTTTGCTGTCTCCCATACATATTTTCACAGATTCGATTTTGTGCGGTCTGCAACCCAATGGCTACCTATTTTGTTTCTTGATGTCCCCCATAGATTTTCAGTGTCTACCCGTTTTTTTTTTAAACTTATAGGTCCATCTTTTGACCGCAATCTGATGTTGAAGTACACGTAAAGTGATGACCTTCTTAATTCGGCATTTCTGAAGTCAGGTATCTATAATAAAATATTTTTTTTTATTTTATAAATTATTTTTATTAATTTATTATTAACTAGCTGCAGTTTCACTTGCGTATAGTGACAGCAAAAAATAATATTTTTTTCTTTATTGGGTTCGTTATTATTTCTTCGCGCCGGTTCTGATGATTTTTCGGATTAAAAAGTAGCCTCTACGCTAATCCAGGTTACGAACTTTATTTAGATGGTAAATGCAAACGCGACCCCATCTCGCTATACCTTTGCGGAGGATGTCTCACAGGGGGGTTTTTAGTGGGTTCGAGCCCCACATACCCCCTTCCGTCACCCCCATGGCGGTAGGGCAATGGCATGTTCCCCATTAAAAAAAAAAAGGGTAAGAACTGTATTTGCTCTAAGTTTAACTGCAATCGGTTCAGTGGTTAGAGGCCTGGGGCTTCCATACAACAAACGATCTTTTTGCCGTTTTTGTAGATAATGGTACAGTCCCTTCGCGAGTCCGACTCGCACTTGGCCGGTTTTTTGGATTCACGCTACCGACGTCGTGTTAACCACTATCGAGAGTGAAAATAATATTAGTTCTTGGCATGCCCGATAGGGGGACTTATTGCGTCTACATACAAAAACGGATTCCTCTGGAAAAACGGGAGCCGAATTCTTATTCTCTCAATTTATGGCTCCTGTCCGTCATTCGACAGACAATCTTGCCAGTGTGAAGTGATTTGTATTGAATACTTTTTAGTCAAGTCAGTCCATAGTCATTTGTTTTGAAGAAAATGGTGGCGGTTTTCTTCAAAACATTAGAAACATTTTCGGACAAATCAGGATATCACTTAATACACTTTCATTCCAAATGTTTACACTTTGTGCATGAATCACGGAATACGAAATTCTAAAAACTGAAAAACAAATTGTCAAAAGTCATTATAGCCACTCAATTATATACTTTAGAAATTTGCAGCTCATAATTCATTTGATTATTATATAGTACTTTATATTTATCTAACTTATAATTCATAATAATTATGTGACTAGTTATAATTAAATTAGTTTCAGACAAAACAGTGAATATAACAATACAATCGCACTTGTTTAGAACAATAATACCAAAACAAAACCACGAATAACAGATTGTTGAGCTGCAGAATAAATAGTACAATTTAATACTTTTTAATTTTTTTGTATTATTAGATCTTAATGTATAAAGTTGCTGTTTTTTTCTTTTAAAATATGATAAATAGTAACGTTATACTTTAAGACAAAGTATCATTTCATAAATCATTAATATCTAAACATTTTCATTATGTAATAAGATTTGCATTTGATAAATTCTTGAAAGTATTTTGCATTTTCGCATTTCAAGCCTGATTTAGGATACCTATAACTTAATTTGTACTTATTTTAGTACAAATGCCCAATTTATTCAGTTTTACAATAAAGTTTTTTTATCTGGCTATATTGTTTTTTATTTTAGTTCCCCGTTGTTATCACTGAAAAATCTTTTGCTGTCTCCCATACATATTTTCACAGATTCGATTTTGTGCGGTCTGCAACCCAATGGCTACCTATTTTGTTTCTTGATGTCCCCCATAGATTTTCAGTGTCTACCCGTTTTTTTTTTAAACTTATAGGTCCATCTTTTGACCGCAATCTGATGTTGAAGTACACGTAAAGTGATGACCTTCTTAATTCGGCATTTCTGAAGTCAGGTATCTATAATAAAATATTTTTTTTTATTTTATAAATTATTTTTATTAATTTATTATTAACTAGCTGCAGTTTCACTTGCGTATAGTGACAGCAAAAAATAATATTTTTTTCTTTATTGGGTTCGTTATTATTTCTTCGCGCCGGTTCTGATGATTTTTCGGATTAAAAAGTAGCCTCTACGCTAATCCAGGTTACGAACTTTATTTAGATGGTAAATGCAAACGCGACCCCATCTCGCTATACCTTTGCGGAGGATGTCTCACAGGGGGGTTTTTAGTGGGTTCGAGCCCCACATACCCCCTTCCGTCACCCCCATGGCGGTAGGGCAATGGCATGTTCCCCATTAAAAAAAAAAAGGTTAAGAACTGTATTTGCTCTAAGTTTAACTGCAATCGGTTCAGTGGTTAGAGGCCTGTTCCCAGTCTTCTTATCGTGTCACAGCTTCTTTAAACAGTGTGGTGAAAGGATTTTGAGTGCGCCTCAAAGAGAATTCCCAGAGAGCAATGGACTTATTCAGGCCGATAATGACGATTGCTTTATCTTCATTTAGTTAATTTACAGCGGTATAGGAATGTACACAAGTAACCCACCGCCTCATTTAAGTTCCTCAACGGTTCCGACCGAAACTTAATTTAAATATTTACCCGAGCTCAAGTAATTGCTTAGGTATGCGCGCAGTGACGCTGATGGTATCCAATGATTAATTATAGCAGTTAGGAAACATAAAGACAACATTGACTAAACAAATCAGGGTCAATTCATCTCAAGTAGAGCTCTTCGTGAAGGGCGCTACCGGGGAAGTACTAGCACTATGAGGTTTAACATCCGTATGCCTCAAGTTGATGGACGCAGGGCAGTGCATCGTTGGGCACGTTCCTATTGTGCGTGACTAACGAGGCAATGCTTTGTTATAGGTGATGGTTACCACGAAACATCAGGTGGGCCATCTGATTGTTCCATCAGCTAGTTGTATAAAAACCATGCCTTTTTCTGCCGCCAAGCAGCTATGCTGTGTTTCGAAGAGTGTGGTTGCCGGTGAAATTAAAAAATGCATTGGTTCGAACCCAACTGGGCCATTCCCTAAAAACCACCGGTGCTCCATTTTTTTTTCTTTGTTTAATAACCAGCCAATTCCGAATACTTTCAAGTACCAAGTAGAACCCTCGCTGGTAATACTTCGCTGCAAACAGACTATCCCTCAATAACTAGCATACCAGAGTAACCAGTGGATAAGTTTCTGGAGTATTTTATTGCTGTGTATCGTTCAAGGGTTGCCATAATAAAATTCAATTTTCTACCAACCGCAGTCACCAGTTCTTTCGTAACATTGTGTAGAAAGGTTTTGAAGTACACCTCAAAGAGGCTCCTAGAGGCTCCAAAGTACCTATATTAACATTGAGGTCAATGATTTATAATTTATTTGGAGGTCCAAATAAATTATAGGCTTTAACGGTTTGTAGATGCTTTGCTTAGTTTGGGGCTAATATTGGTGTAAATTGTTCATAAAGTATTATAAAGAGCAGGGTCCTGATAAAATATTAGAAAAAAAACTTATTCTGCCTGCTATCTGGTTACCATAGTACGTGCTTTTTTTTAGTTTGGGACTAGATTATATCGTTGTGGGAAATGTCCACAAATATGATTGCCCACCTAATGTCAAGTAGTAACTATCACCTATAACAAAGCATTGTCTCGTAAGTCACGCACAATAGGAACGTACCCTACGACGTAAACTACGATGCACTGCCCTGCGTCCGTCAACTTGAGGCATACAGATGTTAAGCCTCATGTGCCTGTAATTACACCGGCAACCACACTCTTCAAACCGAAACACAGCAACGCTGCTTGGCGGCAGAAAAAAGCGTGGTTGTACTTCCCCGGACGAGCCCTACACAAAGAGCTCTACTACTCTTTAACACTGGCTCGACCTAGCACGGCGACCTAGCTAAAGTAGTTACCTGCCTATCTAGGGTTCTGTAAACTTTTTTGATAATGTTTTTTATTAATGAAATTTGTAACTGCGTATCTTTTAATTAAATAAAATTAGAATCCTGCCACCCTAAGGTACCAATGACACAAAAGTATAGTGAAAGTTTTACCGCATGTGGTGCGGACGCAGGCAGCCCTGAGAGTAGGTACGTGTTGAACTTCGCACGGTGCGGTAAGAGCTTCGGTTTGGAAACTTCCAGATAACGTTTGCGTCGGCGAAGCTGCCTTCTTTTTGTCGCTCACTCAAACTTCTTTTATTTCTACCCGCAATTTATTTTTTATTTACTTTTATACATTTTTTACTTAATTCGATAAACTGCTTTGTTGTTATCGTCGCTCACTCAAACTACTTTTATTTCTACTCACAGTTTATTTTTTATTTGAGTTTACAGATTTTTACTGCCGTGGTGGTCCTGGCATAGAATTGGATCCCTCCATCACCTCCCGTGGATGTCGTAAAAGGCGACTAAGGGAACACACCAGGAAATGGGCAGCAGCATTTCCAGAGTAAACACCATCAACACTGCGGTCACCCCCCCCCCCCCCCTAATATGCATAGGGGAGGCCTATGTCCAGCAGTGAACTTCTTTAGGCTGATGATGATGATGATGATGACACATTTTTACTAAATTCAATATTTTTATCTAACACTATAATACTTCTTCTGACACTCGTTTAGTCTAACGTAATCTAAGTATTCTCGTATTCTAAGTAACTTATTTACACTTAATTCACTGTATTTCAAATTCATTGTATTTTCAAACATTTTAATATATGCGTGCAAGAAGTTGAGCCGTTGAGCCGTCTCTTATGTTCTCTATTTGCACAAATTTTGCAGTGAACATGCATTTTGAGCTGTAAGTAGATTATTTCTAGCTCGAGCTCTGTTCTCTGTTCAAAAATCGCAAGTTTGTATTCCGAGGATTTACCAAGCTCATGTTAAAAAAGAAAACAAAACAAAGCGACAGTCATTTTGCAACATTCCAAGTTTCTCATTTAAAGCTAGAAGCTTGATGCCGCAAACTGTATTTTTTGGAGTGTGAAAACGGCCTACGGAAACAGTGTAGGTACCGCAAAGTTAGTGTGATACGTTATTACAAGGAGGTGTGAATGAACTTGCATTATTTAGGCTTAGAAAACGTTTTAATACTTCTAACTGCAGATATCATCGTTCCCGACTTTAAGTAACGGATGTTTTTGAATCCTAAATAAACATAATATTTGATTTGGATGAGGTGACTTTGAAAAAAATTCGTGCGTCCAATTCCAAGGAGTATTTATTTTGTTGGTGGACCACACAAACCTTGGTGGACCTTTGTAATAGGTGATGGTTACCACTTAAAATCACGTGGGCCATCCGCTTGTTCCATTAGTTAGTTGTATAAAAAAAAACCCCAAACTGAGCAAAGCTTGTACTAAGTATATTGTAATATATACATACTTATAATTCTTAATAACACCCAGAAAGAGAACAAACATCTATGTTCATCACAAAAATTTTTGCTCTCGGTAACCCACTGCCCACATCGCAGAAGGCATAATATTCCCATCAAGTAATGATGGGAATATGGTCCTTAATTTTTTTTATTAAGTTTTGGATATTTTAGAAAGGTCTCCCATTATTCTTGGATCCTTGTATCAAGGCAGAGTATCAAGAGGCACAACAAAGCCGCATTCGCACACCCAGCCCCTTTGTTTGGCACTCGTCGCGAGACCCCGAAAATATTGCACTTCTGTAAATCGTCTAGGGATGGGAAGTATCGAGTGCACTGAACTCGATGGGCACCACACTGGAGCTTCATTATTATATTTTGTAACAATGATATTAAGATTAGAGCTCTTTGTGAAGTGCTCGTCCGGGGAAGTACTACCACCACGCCTTTTTCTGCCGCAAAGCGTGTTTCGGTTTGAAGAGTGTGGTCGCCGGTGTAATTACAGGCACATGAGGCTTAACATCTGTATGCCTCAAGTTGATGGACGCAGGGCAGTGCATCGTAGGCCACGTTCCTAACGTGCGTGACTTACGAAGCAATGCTTTGTTATAGGTGATGGTTACCACTTAACATCAGGTGGGCCATTTGCTTGTTCCATCAGCAAATTGTAAATAAAAAACTTTGTTGCCTGTTCTTCTAGATGTCTCAATACTCAATACATTTATTGCTTACACATGGTTTAGTTTAGGTACATACATTGTTGTTAGGTGTTAGTAAGTATCACATGGACCCTGCATAGGGTATGTGCTGTTTTATACAACTTGCTGTTGGAACAAGCAGATGGCCCACTAGATGTTAAGTGGTAACCATCAGCTATAACAAAGCATTTCCTCGATAGGAACATGCCCTTCCATGAACTGCCTTTGGTCCTTCAACTTTAGGCATAGAGATGTTAATCCTACAGCATTATAATTTTATAATAATTTTTTTTATAATATTTAGTACCTATAAATCTATAAAGATGCGAAAAGATGCGAAAGGATGCGGAAGATGTGAACCGCAAGTGAAACCTCGGGGTGCAAATAGTTGAAATATAGAGGTATAAACAACATCGCACATGATCGCATCTGTCTAATTAATTCATCCACAGAATCGACACCATTGCCTACTTTACTTCCATTATCGATAATTATAAGTTTGTCCCCACACTATAACTTGAACTGGGGTGCATAAAGGCTCTTTGTGTGATTGAAAGATACGTGAGCCTATCGTGTCACTCTGCGGGATGATGGCCTAACACTCACCTGAGTATACAAGGTGTACTAATACTTGTATTTAAAACTTCAGGGGGCTAAAGTACCCATCAATATGAATAACTTTTTCTAAGGAAACAACACTGTAAACGCGAAAAAAAAACAGCTGTTTCATCCAAAAGTTCAATACCTACCTGGCTAAAATGCAAAACAGCTGTTTTTTTTCGCGTTCACAGTGTTGGTTCTCAAACAAACAACAATCCTTCCTAAATTTATTAAATCAATTTTGTAATTTTTTTTATATTTTATTTTTATTTTACAGCGATTTTGCTGTCACAATATTGTTCTTTATATTTCGCCTATGTTTTTGTGACACAAAAATATTTTTTTTTGTTTTTGTTTTTTTTTTATTTTAACTATGGGTGTCAGAGAACAATCATCTGTACCTATTTATCACACAAATGTTTTTCCTCGATGGCGATCGAATCCACGGCCTGGAAATAAAAAAACAATTTTTTTTATAGTTTATTTTTCAAAAATAGAACTGACAATTACAGTTATTTACAGTACAACATTAAGTTCACCACCTGTGTTGTGTCATTAATTTGTGACGTGCAAAACCTACGCTACGATTAAAAACCACGTCGCGATCTGCGTAGCCTTCGATCGTTACAACAATATAGTCGAACAGTATAATAATTCAGTTGTCTTACTAATACAAGTACGTTTTCGATCACACGAAGTACCGTTATAATGTAATTTAAGCTAATGCAAGCTGTAATATCCAGTGGAAACTTCAGCAAGTCTAGCTTAGCTCAAACTGCGATGTGATGACATCAAAAACAGATTTACTAGATACGAGTTTTATGGATAGGACGGCGGACTTTATGAAACTTTGTGCTTTGGCTTCAGCGTTCTTCAGTTATTGGTTGGATGATTATCATACTCGTTTATAATATTTTAAGAGTAGTAGAGCTCTTTGTGAAGGGCTCGTCCGGGGAAGTACTACCACCATGCCCTTTTTTGTTTGAAAAGACAGTTTACGATGAAATTCAGGCACATGTGGCTTGACATCTGTATGCCTCAAGTTGCTGGACGCAGGACAGTGCATCGTAAGTCACGTTCATATCAGGAGTGACTTACGATGCAATGCTTTGTTAGGTGATGGTTACCACTTAACATCAGGTGGGTAATTTGTTTGTTCCATCAGCAAGTTGTATAATATATTATCTAATAAAAAATAATATAGAGATAAAATGATAATTATCTTCATAGCTCAGTTGGTAGAGCTCCTTCTGCTCCGCAGGCTAAATAACGGTCGTTAGATAGCGGTTTCAGTTTTATTTAAAAATAATAGTTTTAGATCCCAGCTGACGAATAAATTAGTAGAGAGTGCTGCCATCTATCGTGCAACATCACGTATCTAATTTAGTTATGCACAGTCGCATATAAAATTGCATGTCATCTGAAAGTGTTTTTATTAGTGCAGTTAGAAAATGAGTTATCGTTTTTCATTTTTAAACAGCGTTGCTGTGTTTCGGTTTGAATTGTATGGTTGCCTGTGAAATTACAGGCACAATAGGCTTACCACCTGTACCAATGCCTCAAGTTCATGGACGCAGTGCAGGGCACGTTCTTTTCGTATGTGACTTCCGAGGCAATGCTTTGTTATAGAGGATGGTTACCTCATAAGGCGAAGACAAGAGCTAATGTAACTCTCGCTCGCACGTTTCTACATATTGAAAGATATAAAATCACTAAACTCATTTTCAAAAAATCGCAATCAACCATTTTGTGTGCAATCACATTGCACACAGTTTAGTAAAAAAAAAACATTTTGATCGATACATGTTTTCCTACTCAATACTTTGCTGTACTAGTTTTCGTACATAAGCAAACTTTTAGTAGGTACTTTAGAGTCATATCAGCTCTTGTGTTCGCCTTAACATCCAGTCATATGGTTGTTACATCGACAAGTAGTAAAAAAATTTGGATAAACACCACCAGGATATACAACTTTAATTCCAACAGCTCAAGGTCGACTTTACCTCGAATAGGGTCGGCCTTCGTTATGTATTTCTATAATTTGATTCATGTTAAGTACTTAAAAATTTACACAGCCTAATTTTTTTGACAGCCTTCACAGCTCAGTTGTTAGTAGCTCTGACTTCTGCGCCGTAGGCCGTGGGTTCGATCCCCACCGAGAACAAACATTTGTGTGATGAACATGATGTTTGTTCTCTGTCTGGGTGTTATATAATATTATAAGTATGTATTTACAAAAAAAAGATATATAAGTAGTATATCAGCTATCTGGTTCCCATATCACAAGCTTTGGCTTAGTTTGGGGCGAGATAGTGCTTGTGTGGAATGTCCACTAATATTTATTTATTTATTTAAAAATGGAGTCAGCATATTTCTTGCCGATTTTCTTGTTAAATTCACATTGAGAGTCAGCTATTATTTCACCAATTTTGGGAATTAGTGTCGCGTTGCATTTATACATGGCAATTTAAAATAAAATAATTGTATCACCGACTGTACCTACCTGTCCTGAGAAAATATGGCTCTCAAATGAGCTACAAATTATACTGATATGCTTTTTGCAACGCTTTAAGTGGATAAGTTTTAAGCACCTAATAAAATATTTCGTAAATAGTCAAATATTAAGCAAAAAGTGAAAGAACCCATTAAAATAAAATAAATAAAAATTAAAAAAGCTTTTTTATTTCTAACTAAACACGTATGTACACAATAATTTAAAAATATAAAAATAATTAAAATTAAGTTAGGACCCCTCTTGGGTCTAGGCCTCCTCCAGACTCTTCCATTTGCCTCGGCACAGAGCAACACTAAGCCAGTTCGCGGTTTTTGCTCCTCTTTGCACCTCGTCTGCCCATCTGGCATTTGGTCTGCATGTCCTCCTTTTTCCTGTAGGACCTTTCCATTTGGTAACTATTATAGTCCATCTTTGGTTATTCATTCTGGCCACATAGCCTGCCCATTGCCATTTCATTTTAAGGCAGTGTTCTAGAGCATCTATGATCTTTGTTTTTCTCCTTATCTTTGTAGGATTTATTATCTATCAGGCTTAGCTTCATAACACTCCTCTCCATAGCTCTTTGTTACCTATTATTTACTAGAATCTATTTAAACTGCCAATAAAAATAAAACTGAAATATCTTCACAACTTTGATCTCCAGGCACAGTAGATATCCCCTCTGATATCTCAGATTCTTTAAGGAAGTCCAAGGGGGGTAGTCAGAGGCATGTCCAAGTGTTACATTTGGCACATACCAACATTTTGCAGAAGTTGGTATTCCATACGAGACATTTTGCAAGCCCATCGCCGCTGTTAAAATATTAACTGGTTACCTCACAATGTTTTCCTTCACCAATTGAGAGTACTGGCATTGCGCACAAACATTTTTCGAAGAGAAATGAGAATAAACCATTGACTGGATTCGAATCCACGACCTTTCGATCAGAAGGCGGGGCCACCCTGAAAAGACCACAAATATGAACTACTCAGCACAAATCTGCACGGAGTTAGTGTAGAGTTTTGATTGATAATGATCTATCCGCATTTTAATAACACGCCATATTCATTCATATTTTCTCAAGTTTGTCGCATTTTATTGTAAATAGATTTTGTCTACTTATAAATTATTATTATAACCTCTGTCATTTTGTCCATTGCCGAAGCTCTTCACAAAATAATCAGAAAATTATTCTAATTCTCCTTCTTATTTTCATAAGATTTGTCGCATCAAATTTCGCGTATTGTGAGAAGTGAAACTTAAACTTAAACCATAATAATAAAAATCATTTATAACTCGATGAGTAGGTGTTCAAAGGTGTTTTTGCAGGCAATGCTGGTACATTGTTAAATTAACATGATCTTATAAAATTGTACACAATGACTTGACCTAAGATCCTCATATCAAGATAAAATAAATAAATATTACTGAACTTTCCACACAGCACTATCTAGCCCCAAAGTAAGCCAGAGCTTGTAATATGGAAACCAGATAGCTGATATAATACATAAACACTTTTTTTTTATTAAATAGGTTTGATATGAAACGGGAGTTTTAACTATTTGGTAACCCTGAGATATTAACACGTGCTGCCTCGAACATACAATTAGAAGGGTCTTGTTTAGTTTATGATGAAATATAAAATCGAATTAAATAGAATGAAGTACCAACCTTCCGCAATCAAGGTTTGGTTAATTTGTTTTTGAGATAAATGCTGTAATTGGCAGCCTTCATACATAAGTAAGACAAATAGATAGAAATATTTATTCATCCATCTCAAAAACAAAATACTTATCGGAAAAACATTCTTTGGTACTTAATGAATAGAACGCACTATATAATATTATATTCACTACTCCATCTATTTTGATATACTGTCGACTACGGCGTTCACATTATACTATAATTTAATAATGTTTTTTATCCGTGAAAACCTTTAATTGGCTCTCTCATTTCTATATCATGTATGTTATTTAAGTTATAATAAGCTGTTGGTTTTCCAATAAATAAATAAACAAACAACATAGCAAACACAAAGATTAACTTATGAACTAAATATATAGACATGTTAACTATTGCTTTTTTTCGGTAATTTCAGTGGTGTGGTGGAGAATGGGATCTTAGCTCAGTTTAATGGCTCAGTGTGCTGCCACACAGCAGCGCTGGTTTTCTATTAAGGGCCAGTTGTGTTGACATCACGGGCATCCAGCCACAAGTGAGCCTTACCTTTGTTGGTAGATCTGCCTTCTGCGCTATAGGCCGTGGGTGGACTTTCCACACAGCACTATTTAGCCCCAAACTAAGCAAAGCTTTTGCTATGAAAACCAGAAAGCTGAGTATATTACTAACATACTTTTTTTTTGTTAAGTTCTCGTCCGGGGTAGTCCAAACACCATGCCTATATCTACCGCCAAGCAGCATAGCTGTGTTTCGGTTTGAAGGGTGTAGTTGACGGTGAAATTACAGGCACATGAGGCTTAACATCTGTATGTTGAGGCATACGTTGATGGACGCAGAGCATTGCATCGTAAAGCACGTTCATATCGTGCGTGACTTACGAGACAATGCTTGCATGACTTACGTGATGGTTACTACTTAACATCAGATGGGCCACCTTCTTTTTTAATCAGCAATAAGACTCAGTCAAAGAATAAGAATGTAATAAACATTTATGTTCATTACACACGTCATCTTTGTCTTCTGTCATCAAAACCTCGGCATACAACGCAGAAGGCAGAACTACTACCAACTAAACTGTGGAAGGCAGGTTTCATTTTGACACTCAACTATTACGTTGTACTTTTACTTTGTGCCAAAAAGAGAATTCCCAAAGCTATTGTGACTATTGCATAGAAGTAATGAATCTCCAATATAACTTGTAATAGTATCATCCTTAAAATCTTGAGCTGGTACATGGTGATAAAGGTTCTGAGGATCTACAAAGTCAAAGTCAAAAGGTATTTATTCAGTAAAATCACAAGGATCACTTTGAAACGTCTTAAAACTAGGTCAATCAAGGTGGAAGTTCCACGCGACCAAAGCCTAGAAGAACAGGCAATAAGCTTTCGGCTTGGTTCCTACCGGTCTTTTCTTTCTTTTCAATACCACTTGTTCTGTATATTAGCTGAATGGAATCCACAGATACAATTCACCGGAACACTAGCTCTGCCTCGAAAGCGCATATATTTGGAGGTATTTTGCGGATAACAATCCCTCAGAGTCAAAAAGTTTCAATCCCACAAAGAGCTCTCGTTGAGAATAGAGAATAAAGTTGGGACACGTGAAACGTGCGGACCGTTGTCGATATATTTCTACACCTCATCATCATCATCATCATCAGCCCAAAGAAGTCCACTGCTGGACATAGGCCTCCCCTATACATTTCCAGGAAGAACGATTCCGTGCCCTCTCCATCCACCGACCACCCGCGATCCTAACAATGTCGTCAGTCCATCGGGTGGGAGGGCGTCCCACGCTTCGTTTTCCTGTTCGTGGTCGCCATTCGAGGACCTTTATTCCCCATCGGTTATCAGTCCTTCGAGCTATATGACCTGCCCATTGCCACTTCAACCTGCTGATTCTGCGAGCTATGTCGGCTACCTTGGTTCTCCTACGGATTTCCTCATTTCTGATTCTATCTCGTAGTGAATTGGTGAATTGTTTGAATTGGTTAAATGGTATTTTTTGGAAATAAAACTAGTGGTTCGCCCCGAACTGAGATCTCGTGATGCGAGCCGACGAACGCACCAAAACTTTGAGAAGGTGGTAGTCAGAGGCAAGTCCAAACATTATGTTTGGACTTTTTCTGATTACCGCATACTAACTTGGTATGGTAACCAAGTTTCAACTCTATTGGCCTATTTATTGAAGAGTTCCGTTGAACGGACCTTGGCTCCATCATCAGACCTGGTCGTTTTCACCATTTTATGAGAACTAAGTACCTCCTTCATTTATTTCAAGAAAAAGAAATGAAAAAAAGCAAAGGAACTGGCCGACCAGTAGAAAAACCTTGATTTCAACGAAACTCTTAGAGATGGGATCTCTTGGATCGTTGGTTATCTTAATTGTACTTTTTTGTTGTATCTCGAAAACCGTGCGTCCTAGAAAAAAAGTAAAAATGTTTTTGGAATGTCCAAACAAAGCCCTTTCATATGACATGTAACTTGATTTTTTTATGTAACTTTTTTTATTTTTGCCCTCTTAAAAAACCCTATATCTCAAAAACCCTTCATCCGATTTTACTCATATACTTACCAGTAAATTTCTCAAGTACAAGCTATCGACATATCAAATTTCATGCAGATCGGATCAACGGTTCTAAAGTTATCGCCAGACAAACATACATACATACATACATACATAAAATGCCAAATCGCCCAAGTTGAAACTAAGATCTTTGTTCGCTTCGCTCACTCGATCAATAAATAAACTAGTAGTTCGCCCCGAACTGAGATCTCGTGATGCGACCCGACGAACGCATCAAAACTTTGAGTCGGTAGTAGTCAGAGGCAAGTCCAAACATTATCTTTGGACTTTTTTCTGACTACCGCCTACTAACTTGGTATGGTTACCAAGTTTCAACTCTATTGGCCTATTTATTGAAGAGTTCCGTTGAACAGACCTTGGCACCATCATCAGACCTGGTCATCGTCACCATTTTATGAGAACTGAGTACCTCCTTAAATTATTTCAAGAAAAAAAAATAAGAAAAATCAAAGGAACTGGCCGACCAGTAGAAAAACCTTGATTTCAACGAAACTCTTAGAGATGGGAGCTCTTGGATCGCTGGTTATCTTAATTTAACTTTTTAAATTTTATCTCGAAAACCGAGCGTCCCAAAAAAAAAGTAAAACTTGTTTGGAATGTCCAAATAAAGTCCTTTCATATGACATGTAACTTGATTTTTTTATGTAACTTTTTTTATTTTTTTCCCTCCTAAAAAACCCCATATCTCAAAAACCCTTCATCCGATTTTACTCATATACTTACCAGTAAATTTCTCAAGTACAAGCTATCGACATATCAAATTTCATGGAGATCGGATCAACGGTTCTAAAGTTATCGCCAGACAAACATACATACATACATACATACATACATACATAAAATGCCAAATCGCCCAAGTTGAAACTAAGATCTTCGTTCGCTTCGCTCACTCGATCAATAAATTTGAGAAAATCTTTAGCCGCGCACTAGAATTTTGTATAGGTATATCACTATGTGCTCTACTGGCGCATGTGTTTTGAGCCTTAATCAACTAGATTTGCTTCAAATGGGAGAGTCAATATCTAAAGCAAGCAATAGGAATATCTATTTTTTTTTTTAAAACATTGTAAACTAATAATATAATGTCCTAGTATACGCCCGCAACCCTGCTCGCATAGTAGGTACATCCCTGGATAAAAAGTAGTTTTGGGATAGAAACGTAAAAACAGTTTTTTTAAAAAGAAATTCACAGAATGCCTAACGATTTATTTTTATATCAAAATTACACCAGAAAATACAAAACTCAAATGAACATTAGGTTAACAGAAAAACGTCCGCATAGCACAAAGTCTCGAAAAGAAGTGACCGCGCGCCGCTTGTGGCCCGCCTTTTATAGTCGGTCGGCGCCATTACTGTTATCAGGGTTGGTCTCGTCTAACACGGCCTCTCCTGATACCCTGACGTCCCTGTCAGGCTCTTCTAGTAAGCAAGCGTCAAGTACAGGAAGAGATCTGTTCGATGGGCCAGCGTCAATGATCTCATCAGCTCTCGATGAAGGTCCTGGCTGGTCGGCTTCCGGTCTAGGCGAGTTCGCAAGCTGATCTCTATCATCTGGACAGTCGGAATCATCAGTTGCATCTGAAATCAGTTGTATAATGTTACTGGCTTGCCAACTGCCAATAATTAGACACTTTAGTATGTGTTAGGTTAGGTTAGCTAAAGTTAAAAACACCATTCCCAACACCAAGCAAACTGAAGTAGTTAGGAAAGTATTGATTTAAGATCCTTAAGAACCACAAACCAATAATCCCCAACCACAAATTAAATAAAGGGTCGACCCAGCAACATGTACGTACATGGAAAAATAACATACACTGAGCACTTACACGGCAGAGGCTCTTTAAAGTTTGCTTGCCACTCAGCGACTCTTCGGCATAGGCTCTTTAAAGTTTGCATACCGAAAAGCTTTCGCACCGTACCAACGAGGCATAGGCTCTTTAAAGGTTGCGTACCTTACGGTGGCTATCGGCATAGGCTCTTTAAAGGTTGCATACCGCATAGACTTTTCTCACTACCGGAAGAGGCTCCGAGTTCGCGTACCGCATAGGCTACTGGCATAGGCGCTTTAAAGTTTGCGTACCACATAGACTTCAGTCCCACTTTCAAAAAAAACAGCACACGTCTCAGGGGTCCACTTTCCTCTCCAAGGCACCATGAACTGAGCAGCCGCATAGGTAGTCTTCCCATAAGCTCCAGCAAGTAACCTCAGTTCATATCGACCATTACGAAGGGCCTTAACAACACGGTAAGGCCTTCGCATAACAGGGTCCAACTTGCCTTGAGACTGAGCATACTTAACGACAAAAACCGTGTCAACTACTTGGAAAACCCGAGGTGGACGCCTATCCTCATTAACCACAGCATCCTGTTGTGCTTGGTTTCTCGCCAGCCGTTCGGCCGTCCTATGTCTAAGCATCTCTCTTCTAGACTCTCGATTAGTTCCTGCCTGAGTAATAGTAACGTCTTGCACCAGGGAACGTATCGCAGCATATTAAGAACCGTGCGAACATAACGCTCAACTTGACCATTAGCGTTATGCATTTCTGGTGTAATGTGACGTAACTGTACAAGTCTTAGGACTTGCATCCATGATGTGAAACCCGCTGACTCAGACATACGTCCTCTATCCAATACAACTAACTTATCACTAACTTAAATACACGCTTAAGTTCGTCAACATCCTGTCAATTTATTGGCATCAACAAACAATATTTTGTGAATGCATCGACCACAAGCATGACATAGTTATAACCTTTCGACACAGGAAGAGGTCTCAAAACATCTACATGTAGTGTATCAAACGGAACGTCAAGTTTGTTCCAAAAAGTGATGTGTTGTAAAGGTGCGCGTGGTAGATACACGCTTGTGGGCGATACATGCCAAGCAATGAGCTGTGCATTTTACAACATATGGCCTAAGACTAAGAAACCAGAAATGTCATAAGATTAAACCAACTACATTAACAGCTAAATAAAGATGCGAAGGAGGCTCAAGCGATAACCAAAGCATGAAGCAAAGTAATTTTCACTCTTCGACCGTTGGCGTGTAACGGAAATAAAGAATGTAATTTTGTTTCACATACCTTGATGGGTCCAACTGACCTTGACCTAGTGACTGGATCATAGCTTGAGTCTCCTCGTCTCCTGCCTGAGCAATTTGAGCCCCGTTACGAGAGCGGTCAATATGATTGACAATATGAATGCTAAATGGGTTGCGGATAAGATAGGTCGCGTGCGGCATCATGGCGCCTTTCCTATACGATAGCTGAAAGTTATAATCTTGAAGAAAGATTTACCATCTTGCCACACGCGGTAACAAGTCTCTTTTGTTTTGAGTCGCCTTGAGGGTGGCGTTACAATCAGTAATTACAGTGAATTGTACCCCTATCAAATAATGCCTGAAATGTTTTAGAGCTTTAACCATAGCTAAGGTTTCTAGCTCATAAGAATGGTACTTCGGCTCAGCACCTTTCGTGACCTGGCGTATTCGTGTTTCGTTGCTCAGACCGTAGTTTCGCAAAACATTTACTGATGTGATGACCAGCTTTCTTGCAATATGCACATGATGAGCCAGAATTCAGGCTATCGGCAGGCTTGACTTGACTATCGTTACCTGTACCAGTAGTAGATTTTGACTTTTTAGAACAGTTAACCGCTTTATGACCTGCCTCACCACATGCATAACAATTGGGGTTGAAACGAGATGACCGAAATGGTCGCTTGTTACCTGTTGTCTTGATGCTACTGTCATTTAATTCTGAACGCCGGCTACCCTTAGCATCGGCAACCACCTCCTTACCAGGCTTCAAAAACGTTGATAAGTAGTTAACCAAATCGTTCCGAACCAATTTAGCGTTGGTTGCAGTAGCTTTCACGTGAGGTCCTTAATTCCACGCAACACAATGGATGTGATAAGTTCGTCGCTGAGACTCTTGACTATACGCAGGCGGAGCAAAGACTTTCGAGCATATTCTGCGTAAGTACGGAATTTGTTTGAATCCGTTGACATCACTTCAAATAAAATGTTAGCCGTATCTATTTTGTTCACGCACAAGCATTTAAAATCATTTTTAAAATTACTCCACGAGCGGTCACTAGTGACCCACTCATCTAACCATGTCTTAGCGTCACCTTTCAAACAACTTCCGATACGAGATAAGCACTCACGATCGTCCCAGCGGTTGCTGACCTTGGCCCTATCTACCTCAGCAAACCAGGAGTCTACTTCGTGAATATTGGGATCGAAATTTGAAACGTAGTAACTAAGACTACTTATAGATTTGAGCGACTGAATAGCCTCCACTATTTGCTCAGTACCGTTCCGAGAAGAGGGCCCAGCCGAGTCAGCCGGTTGCGTGCGCGTCTCTAAAGCCTGTAACCGAGACAAAGTCAAAGTCAAAGTCAAAGTCAATAGGTATTTATTCAATAAAATCACAAGGATCACTTTGAAACGTCTTAAAGCTAGGTGACTCTAGGTGCCAGTTCCACGCGACCAAAGCCTAGAAGAACAGGCAACAAACTTACGGCTTGGTTCCTACCGTTCTTTTGTATGATCCTTTTACAATGTAATATAATATATTATTGAAGTTAAGTGAGGCGTAGGCATACAGAAAAAGTTAAACATAATCAAATTTATAAGACAGCTACGCTTCAAACTAATAATACCTAATGCATAAAATTAAATACAATCTATTAAATCAGAGAAAAATAAAACACACAATAGTAGGTACAGTACAGACATTGCAGACATGTTAGCTGCCGATGGGCAGAGCGACCGGGACATCGGGCCACGCACTTTTATCATCAATATAGCTATCTAAAGTATAATAAGCTTTACTTATTAGATTATTCTTAATGTATGCTTTAAATTTTCTAATAGGAAGCCCAGTGGCACTTTCTGGAAGTTTATTATAGAAGCGTATACCGTTCCCCATAAACGAGCCATTTACCTTTTGGAGTCGAAATTTAGGAATACATAATTTGTTTTTATTTCTAGTGTTAACGTTATGTGCATCACTCTTTTTCTTAAAGCTATCTATGTGTTTATGAGTGTATAATAGATTTTCATAAATATACTGTGAAGTTACTGTGAGAATATTAATTTCTTTAAATCGCTCCCTCAATGATTCGCGTGGTTTCATTTTATAAATGGCACGTATCGCCCGTTTTTGAAGTACAAATATACTTTGTATATCAGCAGCTTTCCCCCAGAGCAATATACCATAAGACATTACACTATGAAAGTAGCTAAAATATACTAGCCTAGCTGTAGCTTCATCTGTAAGCCATCTTATTGTGCGAACTGCGTATGCAGCCGAACTCAGTCTACCAGCAAGTGATTTGATATGTGGACCCCACTGCAATTTTGCATCGATATTAAGTCCTAAAAAAATAGTAGAATTGACAAGGGTAAGTGATTCTCCATTTAATTCAATATTGGTTGGACGCTGAACCACATTTGGCAAAGTAAATTTAATGCATTTCGTTTTCCCGGCATTGAGCAAAAGATTATTAACAGTAAACCAGTTAAGTACTTGCGACAGAGATGCATTAACGTCATCGAAGTTAGTCTTCAATCTGTCGACTTTAAATATTAAAGAGGTATCGTCAGCAAATAGAACTATTTCACATAAATCCTTTACAAAAGGTGGAAGGTCATTTACATATACTAGAAATAAAAAGGGACCCAATATGGAACCTTGAGGTACCCCTATATCAATGACCGACCCAGACGACCTCTCACCGCCAACATCAACTTTTTGCACTCTATTGGTTAAATATGACTGTATAAGACCAATTGCCTGGTTTATGATGCCGTAATGTTTAAGTTTAGATATTAAGGTGGCATGACTTACACAGTCAAAAGCTTTGGACAGATCGCAGAATACCCCAATCGCATCTTGTGAGTGTTCCCAAGCATCATAAATGTGCTTCAGGAGCGTCGAACCGGCATCTGTCGTTGATCGACCTTTAGTAAATCCAAATTGATGACTATGAAGTATGCCGTTGACGTTAAAATGTGATAATAACTGAGTAAGAACAATTTTTTCAAAAATTTTACTTAACGAAGGCAGTACCGAAATAGGCCTGTAGTTCGCAGGATCTTGTTCATTTCCAGACTTGTACAGGGGAATGAGTTTACTGTGTTTCATTAAATCAGGGAAAACGCCCTCATCTACACATCTATTAAAAATGTATGCTAGACATGGTGCAATATCAGTTATAATAGCGCTTAAAACTTTTGTGGACATTCCCCATAGATCTTCAGTATTTTTAATATTTAAGGATTTAAAAGTTTTCACAATATTATCAGCATTAATATATTTAAAACTGAAGATATCATTACATTTTTTAACGCTAGACTCTAATAGTGTTGTCGCTTCAGCAGCTGAGGAATTTAGGGATGAAGTCACAAGTTTAGGTATACTGGAGAAAAAACTATCAAACGCGTTGGCGACTTCAATATTTTTAGTAAAAACATTATTGTTTACTTTTAAATTTATCTGTTTATTACCGATCTTTGATTTGCCTGTTTCGTTATTAACTACCTTCCAAGTGGCTTTAATTTTATTTGTCGATTTTTTAATTTTATTTCTTATATGCAATGATTTTGCCGCGTGACATACTTTTTTGAAAATTTTAGAGTAGTTTTTAGTGTGTAGAATAAACGTTGGGTCATTCAGCATTGACTCCCTAGCAGCGTATAGGTCATATAATTTATTCCTACTTTTGTAAATACCTGGAGTTGCCCAGTCAGCGAACTTGACACTTACACTAGCTTTACATGTTTTAAGTTGAAAAGTATCATTATGTTCTTCATTTATTAAATTTGTCAATTTTATAAAAAGATCATTTGGGTCAGTCAAATATGGTAAAAGGGACACTTTCAGTTCAACATTGTTCTGAAACTTTTTAGTACGGCTATCTGTGATAAGCCGATAGGTGAAGACCTCGTCTTTATCTGATTCTTTATATTCAAACCTAGCGCTATGACCGTAATGATCTGAGCTAAAATGCTTAACTACGGACTTACAAATTGGTTCATGACTGCAAAAGATGTTGTCTAGACAGGTGGCTGTTGTTAATGTCACTCTTGTTGGGTCTTTAAACAAGCTGTGTAGATCAAAACATTTAAACAAATCTCTCAGAGAGTGGATGAACCGGAATATCTATATTAAAATCACCGCAGACTATTAAAGTTTTTTTACTATCGAAGGTTTTAAGCAATACTTCTTCCATAGTGGATTCATACAACGTGAAGTCCGCGTCTGGGGGACGGTATACACTCACAACGATGTGCCGCTCCAGCTCCACACACGACAGCTCAATAGTCCTCTCAATACTGAGATTTGCAATGTCTTTACGCTCCCTGCATTTCAAGTTATTATTTACAACAATTAAAGAACCGCCATGTATAGCGTTCTTGCGTCTAAAAGAGCTCAATATACTGTATTTATTATAAAAAGGGAGCAACTCTAGTTCTAATATCCAGTGTTCTGTAATACACATGATATCTACATTGAAACAATTCAAAAATAATTCTAGTTCTAATACTTGGCTGGGAAGGCCTTGCATATTTTGGTGTACAACATGTAAAGTGCCAGGCTTTCCCATTGTCGAAGAGACTAGTTTAAATGTTGGGCAATAGGCCTTTCTGCTTGTAAGCCCTCATTAGTACTGCTACTAACTACGGGCTTGTCTACGGACTGTGTTATAGTACCTATAACAGGATCAAAAATATTAAATGCTAACAATTTAGCAATGGTTATTTTACTATGTTTACATAAAGACATAGTACCTCTAGTCAATATAAAATTACTAATAAAATTATTAGTGTCGAAATACAAAACGTCACTATGACGACATGTCAAATTATAAAACATTAAATTAAGTTTAAAGATATTCTTATTTTCTGGAGTACTCAATGAATTAGAATAGGGAAACGCACATAAAATGAGTTTTCGAAGTCCTAATTCTAACTTTCCTAACAAAGCTTCCACCAGTTTAATTAATTCTAAATGCTTGATTACACTGCTCTCACCTAATTGCACGATCAAGGTGGTGTCTTTGTCAAGAGAACTGTCACTTTTTATGCTATTTATAAAGTAGCTAATGGGAGCATCTGGGAAGCAGTTGTTTGTTACTACCTGACCTAGTTGATCGCTAAGTAACAGTCCCATCCCTATTCCTATCCTGTCCGAATATATTACAGTCTTCCGGGTCTTTAGACAAGCACTGTCTAGTCTAACAAGAGACTGTGATACACATACTTTAATGGGCTCATTGGTCACAGCACCTGTCAGCGGCACAAGTGGCGAAAGTGATGCCACCTGTTCAATCACCTGTTCCGTAACCAATGCTGTGCCAGTGAGCGTTTGTTCAAACATGGGTGGATCTGTCTGTGAGCTGCTATTACATACTTGTACATATGTACTGTCATCACTAATTAATTCTGACATATTTTGCTCTGCCTTTTTATATTTCTCTGTTATATCATGAAGTGATTTTTCTAACTGTATAATTTTTGCAGACATGTTTTCCTGTTCTACGGAATTCCGCCCAAGTAATTTGTAGCAGGAATTCAATTCTTCATTCAACTTACATTTTTCCTTGCAAAGCTTTGCCTGTACAAATACATTTTTTTGTCTTTTTATTTTTTTTTCTGATTTTTTTAAGAAGCTACTTAATTTTACATATTTTTTTATTTTGTTACTCCCTTTTATTAATGGAGATACACCTTGGCACTTAGGTGTATTGAAGTTGACTAATGAGTAGTTGGGGTCACCGTTGATCAGTTCCGTTTGTAAGTCCAGACTACTGTAATCGTTTGAAATAGATATGTGCACTGATTCATTCTGTTCATTTCTTAATCTACACTCATATAACTCTTGTTTTAAGTCCTGGATTTTTTGCATCGCCAATTCATAAGTCTCATGACACTGGTTCATACATTCGAGCCTTGACTGTAGGCCTTCCATTTGGTCGCGACTGTCTTCATATTGGGTGGATAGCTCGGCTAATTGCTTTTTGAGGGTTTTATTCTGGCCCAAAATCCCCAGCATTTCAGCCTCACTCTCATCCCGTTCTTGCAGAAGTTGCTCTTGAATCTTATTTGACTCTTTGAGCTCCGCAGTAGCAACCTTTAGCCTTGCCTCAAAGTCACGTGCCCTCCGAGTCATGGTCATGGTTTATAGTCTGAAACACAGTGGTCAGCACGTGAGAATGGAATGTGGGATAGTAGGTAGCAAATTAGTGTTTAGATTAGATAGGAAATGGAAATACAAGTTAAAATAAAGTTACTATTGCTGAGCAAAACAGATAAAATTCTTATTCTCTCACTAATTTTAATAAAAATAAAAGGGAATAATACTATAATTTTACACAAATAACACTGCAGGCACTTAGATTTTTACAAGTACATACATATTAATCTTTAGAAACAATGAATAGTTAAAAAACAATAAGTAGATATTATTTTTAATTTCAGTATGCACAAGTGGTAGTAAGTAATAGTAGTAGTAAGTAATACTAATATACATATGAGTAGTTGTTGTAGTTATCTACAGTTTGTTAGTTTGGCTGTTCTGTAGGTACTAGTAAGGGACTAGGTTGGAAGGAATTGTTAATAGGCTAATTTGCCTTGTGTTTTGTGTACCTAGGTGTAGTTTATAATTGTGTGAGGCAAATGTTTTGGTCGTCAATTCGAGCTTCCACTAAAATTGTCAAGCTGAGAGAGATTAAACGGTGCCTGTGTTGTGAATTGTGACGTGACTCATCAGACGGTTATGTGCCGGCCGGTGAGCAAGTAAATTTGAAATTGATGCGCTTGTGTTGTGTTTATGGTTAGTGAATGTGAATAAAATAAACACAATACTCCCCAGGTTTATCTGCAGCTTCAAATGCAGTAGATCTAGTTCACAGGCAGAGATCCGCTTCTAACAGCTAGTCTTTGTAAACATTCAAATCGCCATTCGCCACACAGGATTCTTTCTAACGCTTTTTATGTATTTTCACTTGTCCAAATAGTTCACAAACAATTACACAAACTATTTATACTATTTATAACTGTTACACTGGCTAATAGATTGATAGTTCACGATAAAACTTAATTAAAATCTAAAATAAATAAGAGCAGCTGATTTTTACGTCAGACCGCCAGTGTTGCCACACGGCGAAAAAAAAAGACATGATGGTATGCCAGGACTCATGGCTATGACAATCGCGACGACGGCATCGGCTTCGGTAGCTACGATGACTGCGTTGGTCGCGGCTACAAACAGGTCTACTTACATGAGTGTCGCTACGGCTAGAACTCCGACTACGATACCGTGTTTTTCGTCGCGGCGTATGCCCTCTCGATCGGCGGTGAGCATGGCTAGCAGCGTCACGGCTAGAACTACGGCTAGAACGCACTGTACGTCGCGGCGTGTACCCTCGCGAAGTACTGCGCGAGCGACGCCCTCGCGAGTGCCTGCTGTACGAACGCCGACCTCGCGGGCTCCGCGAGCGATGCACCCGCGATCGGGATCGAGACGATCTATCCATCTACACGTAGACACTCAAAAACACAATCAAAAATCACAGACCAAACGATAAAGAAAAAAATAACGCCAAAAAGAGGGTATCTCGACTCATACTTTGCGGACGTTTTATTTAAGCAAATAATCGAATAGCACTTTGTAAAAATGACCGAAAAACAACAACTTTTAGAGTGAGAGTGAGATCTTTTATCCCACTTCTGATTTTGGGATAGAAACGTAAAAACAGTTTTTTTAAAAAGAAATTCACAGAATGCCTAACGATTTATTTTTATATCAAAATTACACCAGAAAATACAAAACTCAAATGAACATTAGGTTAACAGAAAAACGTCCGCATAGCACAAAGTCTCGAAAAGAAGTGACCGCGCGCCGCTTGTGGCCCGCCTTTTATAGTCGGTCGGCGCCATTACTGTTATCAGGGTTGGTCTCGTCTAACAGTAGCATAAGTGTTATTCCAGATTTAACTATGTATATTCCAAGTTTTATTAAAATCCGTGCAGCATGAATACTGAGATGAGTATGGACAAACATATACATAAAGAGTAGTAGAACTCTTTGTGTCCGGGGAATAACTACCACCATGCCTATTTCTGCCGCCAAGCAGCGTTGCTGTGTTTCGGTTTCAAGGGTGTGATGCTGTACGCCTCTAGTTGATAGAAGCAGAGCAGTGCATCGTAGCGTAGGCCACGTTCGTACATGACTTACGAGGCAATGGTTACCACTTAAAATCAGGTGGGCCATCTGCATCTTCCATCAGCAAAAAGTATAAAAAAACACATCCCACACACATACTTTCAGATTTTTTTATAGGTAAATACAGGGTTCTATTTTTATCGATAAGCATACACTATCGATAAGAAAGCCATCACTAGCACGTTCTAAGGAAGTGCAATATCGGATATCTGGCGGGCACGTCAACGGAATAAAACACGGGAAATCTCGACACAAGTCGCGTGCGGCGCTGAGCGAAGGTACCGCCTATTGTGTGTACTTACTAAAGCTTATACCCACACTACTGTAACTCAAGTCCGAGTTTCATTTTTCGTTTTAGATTTTTGGTTTAACGACTTCAAAAAAGGAAGAGTTTCTCAATTCGATTGTATGTTTGTTACGTGATTACTCTGCCAACTATAAATTAATGTTGATGTTGACGTTTTTTTGTTTGGTAGGTTATTTTTATCGGAATTGATTCAGCGCTGTTTGCAAAAACAAAAAAACCAAAAGTTTATATATATTTTTGATAAATTACACCTTGTTATTTGCTCCTCACACACAAAAAAGATTTGGAAAAGAATTTGAAGACTATTGGGATATGGAAAAATATTTTATATAGGTAATATCACAAAATTGGAATAATTTGCCTTAAGTGTAACACACTTATGGAAATACCAAAGGAAATATAAAACTAATAAAAAAACATATAATATACGAATATAATCTAAAAAAATCAATGCACATAGAGCAAAATAATCAATTATTATTATATACTCTAAGGTAGATCCTATATACAAAGTATTAAATTTTCATACAAAATTTTATTGCATCATAAAGTTTCCCACATAAATAGTTTTATAATAATATTATGAGGAGTGTCTGTATAGATCCTCTTAACCATCGTTGCTAGCCGTAAATACATAGTTACAGGTCCTGGCTAATAATATGGCACATTGTGAGCAAGCGATGGCCCATCTGATGTTAAGTTTTAACCATCACCTATAAAAAGCATTAACACGTAAGTCACTCACGATAGTAATTTGCCTTACGATACACTTCACGGCGTCTATACTTGAGTTATTAAGCCTCATGTGCCTGATATCGCTTTCTCAAAAAACGCGCTTGTAACAACTTCACAAAGTTAGGTTGCTTAGACTTTGCTTACATTTACATTTACATTTCGAGTTTCATTTTTTTTTGAGCACATGGGTAAGAAAATATACTTTTTCTTTAACTTCTTCTTCTTTTCGTGTCAAGACACACTCAAACTTTTCTAGGCCAATAAGCTGCCACCTTGATAGCCTGATCCGTTGCCTCGCTTAATTCCTCCCAAGTGCAGGTGGTCGTGCACAGCGGACAAGAAAGCAGGTGTAGCATGTCCTGTATGGGGGCTCCGCAATTGCATGATCCTCTGGTTGGGTCAATGATTCCCCACTTCTTTTTTTTTTATGCCAAAGCTGGCAGACGACTTAGCCAGATTTTTCCTACAACGGCCGACCTGGGTACGGAGGCGAATAAGCGCATCTGCAAAAGAAGATCAATTTGAATAGGACAATTCTTAGGACGTGTTTTATGAATAAATAACAAAATGTCATGGTGCCACACCAACAGGCGTCAGGTGTATCTTTGCATTGCACAATAGCAAAGAACTTTAATGAAGTATTGCAGTGAATAAATTATTGTGGTAAACCTGCGGGTCAAGCTGCATATCAAAGCATACTGCAGCAAAGAGTAGTAGAGCTCTTTGTGAAGGGCTCGTCAAAGTCAAAGTCAAAAGGTATTTATTCAATAAAATCACACAGATCACTTTGAAACGCTTAAAGCTAAGTGACTCTAGGTGCCTTTTTTTTTTTTTTTTTTTTTTTTCTCTGATTTAATAGATTGTATTTATGCATTAGGTATTATTAGTTTGAGGCGTAGCGTGTGCTGTGTGTGCTAAATTTGATTATGTTTACCTTTTTCTGTATGCCTACGCCTCACTAAACTTCAATAATATATTATATTATTACATTGTAAAAGGATCATACAAAAGAACGGTAGGAACCAAGCTGTAAGTTTGTTGCCTGTTCTTCTAGGCTTTGGTCGCGTGGAACTGGCACCTAGAGTCACCTAGCTTAAAGACGTTTCAAAGTGATCCTTGTGATTTTATTGAATAAATACATTTTGACTTTGACTTTGACTTTGCCAGTTCCACGCGACCAAAGCCTAGAAGAACAGGCAACAAACTTACGGCTCGGTTCCTACCGTTCTTTTGTATACGTCTGGGGAAGTACTACCACCGCGCCTTTTTCTGCCGACAAGCAGCGTTGCTGTGTTTCGGTTTGAAGGGTGTGGTTGCCGGTGTAATTACAAGCACATGAGGCGTAACATCTGTATGCTTCAAGCTCATGGACACAGGGCAATGCATCGTAGGGCAAGTTTCTAAGGTGCGTAACTTGCGAGGCCTTTAAAAAAAGTAGGGTGATGGTTACCACTTAACATCAGTTGGGCTAACAGCCTCTACCATTAACCATTAAAAGACTAGGTATCTTTGTTATTCATTCATAAACAAGTGAATAAACAAACATACCCACGAACAATATTCGTAAGGCATACAAATACAAAACATATTTTGTTGCAGACCAATTGAATATTCATGCTGTGATCGAATGTAGAGTCATCATCATCATCATCAACCTATGTTCGTCCACTGCTTTTTTTTTATACAACTAGATGTTGGAACAAGCAGATGGCCCACCTGATGTTAAGTGGTAACCATCACCTATGACAAAGCATTGCCTCGCAAGTCACGTACGATAGGAACGTGCCCTACGATGCACTGCCCTGCGTGCATCAACTTGAGGCATACAGATGTTAAGCCTGTAATTACACCGGCAACCACACTCTTCAAACCGAAACACAGTAACGCTGCTTGGCGGTAGAAAAAGGCGTGGTGGTAGTACTTCCCCGGACGAGCCCTTCACAAAGAACTCTACTACTCAAACGTAGAGTGTGCTGGACGTAGGTCTCTCCCAAGACGTGCCACTGAACCTGGTCTTCGGCTCTTCTCATCCAGTGTTTGCCAACTACATTTCGCAGATCGTCGCCCCATCTCGTCGGAGGGCGTCCTACACTAACGCTTCCCTAAACGCGGTCTCTTAAGTATTCGTTTGCTCCAACGATTGTCGATTCTACGGCAAACATGGCCGGCCCACTGCCATTTCAGCTCGCTAATCCTTTGAGCTATGTCGACTACTTTAGTTCTCTGTCGGATAACATCGTTTCGGATTCTATCCTTCAGAGAGAGTATGAGTCCTTCAGAGAATGTAGAGTATGCGAAACAATTCTTTAGCTTTTTTTAATATAAACAATGAAGACAATAGTTTAAAAAAATGGCTTCTAACAAAAGTGTTTTACAATTTAGAAGAGTTTTATAATTTAGAATGAGTTATTGCATAAATAAACTAATAGTTCCTCACTAAATAAGTTAGTTTAGGATAATTAATTAAAGTGTTCATTATTTTTCAAATATAATTTAAAGTACTTGTGGTACGGAAAAGATTTAAACTTTATATTGTACGCTCGAATAGGGCAGACTGTTTGTACTACTACTTTTATACCTTATATTTTTAACAGTTTACAAAAAAGACTATTCTGATTCTGACAGCCTAACTCATGGAAGAAATGAATGAATGAATGAAAATTCTTTATTATAGGAACACCTTACAAACAAAAAAAATAGGAAACAAATTACAGCAATTAAAAAGATATAAATGGACAATGGGCGGTCTTACCGCTGAAAGGCGATGTCTTCCAGACAACCTTTGGATGGAGAGGAGCCTAAAACAAGAAGGTTGGCTAGGATGTACTAAATATGATGGAAAAGGCTTAAAATAAACTGGAAATCTATAATACAGGGCTCTTTCATTGACGCAGTCATGTAGAAAACTTTTTTAATACAATTAAGTAATCATACAAGCGTACGGACCACCTGATGGATAGTGGTTACCAGAGGAATCACACGCTTGTTGCGGCCCCTTCTAACCATCTAAAAAGGTCATGCCAATGATGATGATCGTGAAAAAATCATAATACACAATAAACAATATTACACAAATAAAATCCTACTAATATTATGAACGCGAAAGTTTGTATGGATGGATGGTTGGATGGATGTTTGTTACTCTTTCACGTAAAAACTACTGAATGGATTTTAATGAAACTTTACAATAATATAGCTTATACATCAGAATAACACATAGGCTACCATTTATAAAGATATTGTGTGGCTAATCCTGCGCAGATGAAGTCGCGGGCACCAGCTTGTATTAATAAAACGAATAATTTCTTGTTATTATATTGGACAATATAATAGTATGAATTCAGCAATACCTATATAAATATAAAGACAGAAACATAATAGTTATAGAAATAGTATGAATTCAGCAATATAAATATAAAGTCAGAAACATACCTAATAGCTACAGAACATGCATTATTTAATTGGCAATTGACTTTATTAAATCGATTATCACTCGGCTTAGTCATTTGAAAAATACATTTGAGAGCAATGAATCCGGGTCACTGGAATTAACCTTGTGGTTAGCTGGATGAATGATTATGAGAATCTGTGGTTTTGTCAATGTGACGTGTAATAATAAAATCAAGACGTTTTATAACGGGGGCTAAAATTTTAGTGTGTCATAGTAAGTTTTAATATTTAATGTAAAAAAAAACAAACAAACAACTACGGCTTATTTGTTTTTAATATCGCAGATGTCGGCAAGCACGCGGGTAAATTGAAGTGGGATTGGGCAGGCCACGTCTGCCGCATGTTGGATGCGTTATGGGCTAAATCCACTACAGATTGGACGCCTAAAAACGGAAAACGACCTCGCGGCAGACCGCGGCGGAGATGGAGGGACGAAATAGACGCCTGCTTATAGAACTGGTCCACAGTAGCCCAAAGTAGAAGCGACTGCAGAGAAGGAAGGGAGGCCTTTGCCTCTTTTTTTTATTGCCCTGCAGTGGGACACTACAGGCTCCTAATATAAATAATAATAAGGATAAAAAATAGGTAAACCAATAGTGGAAGCATTAGTAAATCTAGTATTTCCTCTATTTGTCTACACATTTTTTATCCTTATCCTTATTTATTTTTATGAATATGTATGCTCATATTTAACAAATTCACATAAATTAGTGCTAGCTATGCAGACCTATAGACCGCAGCAAACATTTTGAGAAGCTAATCCAAATTACTGCCAATCGGAAGCGTGCCGTGCTGGCGCTGGCTTGCTAAATTGCATTTTTATTATATCTATTTGAACAGTCTATGAAGCACTTTTTATCGATGAGTTGGCGTTATTTCCTTCGGTATTTTAGTTTTTTATTGGCCTACACTCGAGTGCAATGAACCAAGTTCATTGCACTCGAGTGTAGGCTGTAGAACCAAGCACCATTTTTTCTTACCAATTTTCTTTTAAGCAGGCAAAGCAGAAGAACATTTATTTGAATGCACTGGTTCTTTATAGAGGAGACCTGAATTATAATAAGTTGGTAATGGGCATGTCATATACAACGTGTAACATAATACCCCTATAAGGCCAAATACCAAGTGATCAGACCAAGCACTGGAATACTTTGACGTGTGCAAAGGTTAAATATATCGTTTTCCAAATTCTTGAAAATTATTATTTTCTCAGAAATTTACAACACCCTTCATACTGTTTACGTAAGAACCAAGGTCACGTACACACGTAACGTATAAACAGCGTATTGGGCACTGAATAGGCTGCCTCATGGTGTGTTGAGTTTCATATTGGAGAAACGTTTAAGAGGCATATCATGAATGAAAAACTACGAAATTTCAAAAGTCGTAAAACAAAAGTTATTTGCCATGACCTGTAAAATACCCTGCTTCCAGAATTACAGGGGTATTATGTCACACGTTGTATAGCTCGATTGTCGGGCAATTAAGGTTCTAAGGTACTCATAAAATGTATGCTGTCATGTCATACATTGCATAGCAGTTCATCCCTCAGGCTATAATATGATAATAGTGATCATCTGATTCTGTAGGTATTTGTAATTGTAAATAATCTTATTATTTTTATTCAGTTTGCGAAAACGAAGTATTAAGAAAACTCGTAGGTCCAGAGAGAAACACACAAGTCCACAAGAGAAGATAAGACAAAATTTAGTTTCCAATTATTATGGAACACTTTTTGCTAGCTATATCTATTCTATAAGTATTGTATATTGTTGTAAGTATTGTAAGGTATACTAAGTTTATCATAGCTTGCATTATTTTATTTGCGGAACACTGCCGGGCGACCTTGCATTCCCCGCCGCCTTCCAACACCATCAATGGGTACACCATAATACATACCTTATTTTTTTTATACTATTTGCAGATGGAACAAACTGATAACCCACCATACCAAGCATTGCCTCGTAATGCACAATATGAGCGTGCAATACGAAGCTGGCCCGGCGTCCATCAACTTGAGACATACAGATGTTAAGCCTCATGTGCCTGTTATTTTATCCACAACCACAGCCTGTACTGTGATAATATCAAGGATGCCTGAAAGAAATCGCTCTCAGCGATAAGGTTGCCTGTTGTTTTGCCTAAATACTGTGTTATGTTTAGGTATGTTTGGTGAACCATAAAGAGTTAAGCCGAAAATACACGTTTCACCTTTGCCTTTCAATTTGGATCAACAAACCAAATTGATCCATGTAAACATAAAAATGAATCATTCTATGTTTGACATTTCTTTCATTTCTGCTCCATTCAACCAAAGTGATTCAATTTGGTTGAACCGTGTATTTTCGGCTTTATTTATCTATGTAATAGAACCTATTCCATATAACAAAACCTTATTACTTTCATTGCACTTTTTATCGTAAACTAACTCAGTTTATTTTAACTTCCACGATAAAAACCATAAAGCATTAGCTCTCTGCGCACTATCGGTCCACTGACCGTTGTTGCGCACGCGTCGCATTCGATATTTAAATAAAAGTCACGATTCGTAATTCAAAAGTTGGAAATAGTTCGTTCCATTTTCAAATAGTGCATTCAAAATGGATTTAGAAAAGAAAACGAGTGACGATGTGACAGTGGACGATATTTTGAAAATATTAGGACCTTTTGGGAGGTTTAATGTGTTCAGTTACGTTTTAATATTGTTTCCCGTGTTTTTGTCTGGAATGTACTCGTCTGTGTATAATTTTGAAACAATGGATTTGAAATACAGGTAAGTCTTTTGTCGTTTTTAGCCCTTCACTTCGCTCAGGTTGAATTATTACTCACCGGATAAATCCGCTTTTCCGAATATAAATTTATTAAGATGAAGATCACTGCTAATGTAATTCTCGATCGCATATTTCAACATTTTGAAAGATATAAATTCACTGAACTTATTTATGAAAAATAGAAATCACACCCAATAGAAACCGCCAAACAACTTCTAGCTCTCTTATTTTCAAAAATAGTAATTTTACTAAGTTGCCTCGTAAATCACGCACGATAGGAACGTGCCCCACTATGCACTGCCCTGCGTCCATCAACTTGAGGCATACAGATGTGAAGCCTCATGTGCCTGTAGTCACCGGCAACCAGAAAAGGCGTATTGATTAAATTTACAGTTTTTTTTGTTACATCTGTCATTTTAATTCAAATAGAAAACTTGTTTGGATTAAAAATGATGTTTATATTGAACCCTTTGTAATCATCATTTTCCTGCTCTTATCCCACTTCATGTGGGGTCAGCACAACAGATTTTTTCACTACACTCTCCTCTATCAGCCGTCATCTCAGCAGTCACTCCTTTCTTACTCATGACATCTTTCACACAGTCCATCCATCTTTTCCTTGGCCTACCTCTACTCCTATATCCATCCACATTCATCCCTAGCATTCTTCTCGTTACATGACATTCCTCTCTTCGCATAAACCTTTTGTAATGTTGGGATGAAACTTGGTTGTTATAAAAGGTCTTCCAATACTTGTACTTAAAACTTCAGGGGGCTAAAGTACCCATCAATATGAATAACTTTTTCTAAGGAACCAACAACGTAAACGCGAAAAAAAAACAGCTGTTTCATACATTTTAGCCAGGTAGGTGAACTTTTGTATGAAACAGCGATGAAATATTGATGGGTACTTTAGCCCCCTGAAGTTTTAGACACAAGTATTGGAACACCTTGTATACTATTATACTATATAACAACCAAGTAATATAGTATATCCTATAATATATTAGTTTAAAAGCTGATTTCACTATGCTCTGTTAGATACTAATCAAGGATTAACAGGTCGTTAAATCTAACCTTAGATGTCAAACGCGTACATTTTGACATATTTAACGGCCCTTTAATCCTTCGTTAATCTAACAGAGCATGGTGAAACTGGCCCTAAGTATTTTAACCGGCCTTTAGCAAGTTGAACTATCAAATACAAATACTTTAATGTCATGGCTTTTCGGTACTTATCGGCACTTATAGGAGTACTTATAATGATGTTGATCAACAAACGAAGCGGGCCACGAACCTTGGTTGTAGGTAATTAAACGTCAGTGGAGGTGTGTCTCCATTCTAAACCAGTTTGTCTAATCAAAAACAAGCTAGCTTATATTATACGTATTTTCGATTTCTTATGTATGCAGCTATCTGGCCATTCATTAGACAACTTCAAAAAACCGGTCACGTGCGAGTCGTACTCGCGCACGAAGGGTTCCGTACCATTCTATAAAAACGGCAAAAAAATCGCGTTTGTTGTATGAGAACCCCCTTAAATATTTATTTTATTCTGTTTTTTAGTATTTGTTGTTATAGTGGCAACAGAAATACATCATCTGGGAAAATTCAAACTGTCTAACTATACACACACGGACAGACAGACAGACGGACGGACAGTGGAGCCTTAGTAATAGGGTCCCTTTGGGTACGGAACCCTAAAACGGAGAATAATGAAGGGAAAAAGAGGTGAGTCTGCCCGCGACCACGGCTATTGCAAAATAGCCGAAGCGTCGAGAAAATTATAAAGGTAAAACGCGATAAATACACGTGTGATACTTAAACATGTGTCATGATCGCGAAAGCTTAAAAAATACTAAAGAAAGGGATTTCAAATAGTTGTAGACCTCTTTGTGAAGGGCTCATCTGGGGAAGTTCTACCACCACGGCTATTTCTGTCACCAAGCAGCGTTACTGTTTAAAGGTGGTGGGTGCCGGGTGAAATTACAGGCATATGAGGCTTAACATAAGTAGACCTCGAGTAGACGCAGAGGAGTGCAACACAAGTTCCTATCGTGCGTGCCTTGCTTTGGTATAGGTGATGGTTACCACTTAATATCAGGTAGGCATTTGCGTCACACAAATGTTGGTTCTTTGTGGGGATCGAACCCACGGCCATAACGCTGAAGGCTACTACCAACTGGGCTATGAAAGCTGTTAAAGTACGGGTTAGGTAGGTACAGCTACATATTGCAATACCACAAACGACATAACCAAACACAACTTTATGCAATCTCAACACATAACTTATATGCAGACTCTGTTTGTATTTACAACTATTATAGGATAGAGGCGGCGTTTGCGTACAAAGTTTGCGTATAGTGTATACACGGATACAAATCAAGCTACACAAATCCAAAGAAAAATAAGGCTTTTTTGATACTACTTGTTTATTGACAACCTTCACAGCTCAGTTGGTAGTAGCTCTGCCTTCTGCGCAGAACAGACATCTGTGTTTATATAGATGTGACATAGATGTTTGTTCTCTGTCTGGGTGTTATATAATATTATAATTATTATTTCCAAAAAAAAAATATATATGTAGTATATCAGCTTTATGGTTCTCATATCACAAGCTTTGGCTTAGTTTGGGGCTAAATAGTGCTGTGTGGAATGTCCACCAATATATATTTATTTATTTATTTATTTATTCAGGTCTACCAACAGCTATGACAACAATACGAATTAATATAATTAAACTTACATCTACGTACGTTAATGTACTATTCAGAGCTAATTGCGCAACTAATGATAAGTAAACACTACATGCATTGAATTTAACTAAGTGGAAAAAGTAACATTATCTCTCTTTCTTTTGTCGTGTCACTAGTTTCTTTCGAAACAGTGTGGTGAAAGGATTATAAGTGCGCCTCAAGAGGCTCCTTTCGAGCACTTGACACATGTTATAGAACTTTTTAGGTTCTACGACATGCCGGTTTCCTCACGATGTTTTCCTTCACCGCTTGAGAGTACTGGCATTGTGCACATAAATATTTGAACAGAAAAACTCATTTTTTGTAGATGGTGACGTGTTCTATAAAATCGTAGTACATTATTTTGTTCTATCATCAATAGTTTTCGCAGCGCACGCGATGTAAGGTTTTCTTTTTCCACCTTGGGTTACATTATTAGAGTTTTAGTAAGGATCCCTGATTTTTTTGAAAATATAATATAGCCTATGTTACTCAGGGATAATGTAGCATTCTAATGGTGAAAGAATTTTTGAAATCGGACCAGTCGTTTTTGAGCCTATTCGTTACATACAAAACAACAAAAATACAAATCTTTCCTCTTTATAATATTAGTGTAGATGTAGAAAAAGCTTTTCTTCTAGCTCCTAAGAAAGGTAGGTTTTTAAGATGATGGTAATTTATGATATACATATTTTTTTTTGTTGTAGAGTGTAAGGGTGGTAGAGAAATGGCTTTACCAACTCATTACTTTAAAATATATTCATCTTTGATTTAAACAAACCTAGAGTAGAAACATTTACAAAGACAGAAGATTTACTAACTTATTCACTCTGACTAACTAATTTCTCTGAAAAAAAGTAATAAATTTCAATTCATTGCAATGATGCAATGAATGTTTTATAAGTTATATACCACCAAGTAAGCAAACAAGCGTACGGCACACCTGTGCCTTGTTATTTTCTTAACCTAAACATATCGTATGTTGGAGACTGACGGAATTTTCTGTATAAAACTCGTGTTTATTAGTCACGGGCTTGTATAATGTCAATAACTTTTACTTATTTTTAGCCACTGTATTTTCGCTATAATCAAAATTAACTATAGTCGCGTTAAACTCTCGCTGCAGGCTCGGTCATAAGTTATCGGAACGAGACGGCAATATTGCTCTCTCTCTCTCTCTCTCTCCCTCTCTTGCACTTAGGAGAACGGACGATCCTTTTGTTTAAGCGTGTGTTAAGATGATTTATGACCAAGCCTGCAGCGAGAGTTTAACGCGACTATAGACCTACTTAATTTTGATAATTGTCTACCTGTTGGCAATGATCGAACAAATTAAAGTTACTACCGACTGGCCTCAAAGCTAATTATTAGTAACTCTGTCTGCGCTGTTGGTGGTTGTTTCGATTTCCATCGACATTTGTTTTAACTTTTACGAAATGTTTATTTCTAAAACTCCTGTGTACTTAATAAATAAATGCTCTCTGATTATCTTACTTATGAAAGCGACTTCTGCAGAATTTCAAAGAATTTAAACCCAAGCGGTTAAAATAACTTTTTAATAACCCCACTTACAAAATAATTTTCTAAGACGAACATTCTATAAGACGAGTCTTGTCAAGCTTCATAAAACTGATCTAGGACAATGCCCCCAGTGTTTATGTCGTACCCTGAGCTATAAATAGTCTACAACGGATCTCTCAATAAGGTATGTATAAGTAGTACCACTTCGCTGAGTAGATTCTTGAGGTAGGGTTGTCATTACGATGGGAGTAAACTTATCGGATGACTTTCAAATCAGGAAACGGAAATAAAACATGGAAAAATTCTTACCGCTAAAATTAACCCGCACTGCTGACCGGCATCAGTGGTCGTCATTTTAAGGGGCTGACAACTATCAAACAACTTCTCGCTCGCACGTTTCGACATGTTAAAAGATATAAAATCACTAAACTTATTTTCGAAAAATCGCAATCAACCATTTTGTGTGCAATCACATTGCACAATTTTTTTCCAACCCACTGCTCCTTGACGTGTCCTTCTGATGATTAGTGGTAACCATCTCCTATACAAAGCATTGCCTTGCAAGTTACGCACGAGTCTCTGTAATGCACTCTCTCTCTCTTGTCGTGTCACTAGTTTCTTTCGAAACAGCGTGGTGAAAGGATTTTAAGTGAACCTCAAGAAGCTCCTTTCGAGCACTTGACACTTATAGAACTTTTTTGGTTTCACGATACGACGGTTTCCTCACGATGTTTTCTTTCACCGTTTGAGAGTACTGGCATGTTATGCACTGCCCTTCGTCCATCTACTTTGTGCCTGTAATTTTACCGGCACCCTCACCCTTCGAACAGAAACAGCCGCTGCTTGACTGGAGAAATAGTAGTGGTTGTACTTCCCCGGAAGAGACACACTACTACTAACAACATGTTTAATTGTTTCAGGTGTTCAGTACCAGAATGCGACGCAGATTCTTCAGTGATCAACTACACGATACCGCACAACAGCGACGGGGAACCGGCGAAGTGTGTTCGCTACGCACCGATCAGTAACCTGAGCGGCGTTGACACTACCAGCAAATGTGCTCCCAGCTACTTCGATACGTCCACGGAGATACACTGTGACTCGTTCGTGTATTTGGAGCATCATTCCATCGTCAAAGAGGTAACGTATAGTACTTCTAACTTCAAACCTTCCTTAAACAGAAAGGAAAAATTATCTTGGAATAATATTTTATGTTGATTTTGGAATGACGCCGATGACGATAATACATATACTGATTTGAACAAAATTGTTTCTCTAAGATGCTGAAACCCTTGGACGAAGTATTATGTGGACGGAGCCTTTCGGTTTTTGGCGTGTCCGTGTTTTGTTAGTGTGCAGTTGTCGTATTATATATATGTATTCGTGTGAGTGACTAGAGAAGTGACTGCATTGACTAACCTATCGATATAATAAGAAATGGATGAAAAAAGCGTTATAATTAGAAATTAACTTTTTAATTTTAACTGGTTGCTGACTTTTATTGCGAAAGCCCAAAACCAATATAGCCACTGGAACGCTATCATCGTCAACATTATTTCCCACATTGACATAACCGTGAGAGCGATGTCCATCCCACTCGATACACTTTCATATGGCCATTTCGTCCATGCATAGGAAAATTTAGTTTTTCTCCCAGTTTTCACGCCTGACAGCTTTTATTTACTCTAAGGCGAAGACAAGAGCTAATGTGACTCTCGCTCGCACGTTTCGACATGTTGAAAGATATAAAATCCCTAAACTCATTTTCGAAAAATCGCAATCAACCAATTTGTGTGCAATCACATTGCACACAAATTAGTAAAAATTTCATTTTGATCGATACATGTTTTCCTACTCAAAAGTTTGCTTTTCTAGTTTTCGTACATAGCCAAACTTTTAAGTAGGAAAACATGTATCGATCAAAATGATTTTGATGAGAAGTTGTTTGATAGTTGTCAGCCCCTTTATTCTGGGCATTTTGAGAACCTAAAAAAATTATGTTAAATTTAACAAAAATTGAGCCGTCGCGAGACGCGTACCTATATAGAACGTGTGAAAAATCGAAACTACAACAGAACAGCCGGTCTGACCCGAGATGTTTCATATCAAAAACGGAAACTAAAATATTATCGACAAGCTGGTGCCCGCGACTTCGTCTGCGCAGGATTAATCACGCACTGCAGGTGGCCACCAAGCACGTCTTCTCCTGGGCAATCCCAGGTGGTGGTAAAAAAGCCAGGATAATTAACAATAATCTTTATTTCAGACACAAGTTCCATATCTTGTTACTTCGAACTAACAAAAAACACAGAAAAAATCATTTATTGCAAATTCTAGTAAATTTATAAAGAAAAAACATATCAAACAAAAAATATTTATACGTTTAGTCGTTTACACTATGTCTACAATACAACTAAAAGAGGGTCCAATAATTGGAAATGTAACGTTTCCAGAATTAAATATTTGTATTGTATAGTTGCAGAATATCTAAGTAGTGGTAAAAAGACAGAATTATCTCCATGTTCAATAAAATCACAAGAATCTAATACGTTATACGAACTAGAGCAACCCAAATCTTCATGACCATAAATAACCGCAGCCACATTGAACTCAGATATAATTATATATAGACGAAGTCGCCGCAATATCCGGTAGCATATCAGTGAAATTACCCTCTACCCTTTAACACATCAATGACCAAGCCTTTGAAGTTTCAAGTATCTGCTACAAGAACCCTTAACATAGCTCATGATACAATGTATGTCTGCCTGTCTGCATTGCCTCGTAAGTCACGCACGATAGGAAAGCCCTACGATGCACCGCCCTGCGTCCATCAACTTGAAGCATACAGATGGTAAGCCTCATGTGCCTGTAATTGCACCGGCAACCACACTTTCAAACCGAAAGACAGCAACGCTGCTTGGCAGCAGAAGAAGGCGTGGTGGTAGTACTTCCCCGGACGAGCCACACACAAAGAGCTCTATCACTCCCATTATTTGCAACCCATGTCCGCTTATTGCCGGATTTCACGAGGGTAAAACGACTAGTTTGTTATAGAATTGGAATTTCAACTATGGTGATTGAGTGAAGCGAAGCAATTTTGTTACACATATAGGCATTAGGTATAGATTAAATTCGTCATTACATTGTATGTGTTTCAAGGGTTTTACCTCAAAATGTAATAAAAGGGTTCCGGTGTAAAACTGTTATTCTTTATTATATGTAATCATTAATAAAAAATTACGAGTATCTTTCTATATATAAACCAATACCTTTTCTTTCCAAGTTTTTTCAATGCTTATTGATTTTATTGAATGTATAAAATAATGTATCGCCTCAAATGGGAGGATGGTGAAGGTCTGGGAATGTATACAAGGTGTTCCAATACTTGTGTTTAGAAACTTCCATCAATATGAATAACTTTTTCTAAGGAACCAACACTATAAACGCGAAAAAAACAGCTGTTTCATACAAAAGTTCAATACCTATCTTGCTAAAATGTATGAAACAGCTTTTTTTTTCGCGTAGGTAAATCAGGTAGGTTACCTTTTTTGTGTAAAAGAAGTTAACAGAAAACCATACTTGCTAAACGCACGCTATATCGAGGACTAGCAATTATGCGGTATCGATACCTAGACCACGATAAATAATCTAAAGACTATAAAAAATAATTGTCAAGTGTTTTGATAAAACTGAAATCAGATCAATTTTATTAGTTTGAAAGCCCGTCTGATTTTTTTTTAAAGCCCATCTATTTTTTTTAGCCATTGAACCAATAAACTATTCCTTATTTTATTAGCTAACAAGCTGGATTGTTTGGATTTTTGCAAACAAAGCAGTTCCATCAAAAGGAAATAGCAAACGCAGCGGTCAGACAACGGAAATCATTTACAGGCAGAAATAATATGTCAATTCTACGCTATTTCATTGTACGAGTAGGTAGCACCTATTTTATTATGTGTTACATGTTACTTACTGTCAAACCTGATTTATTTTATTTATTTATTTAAGAAAATCCATAAGGCCATAAGGTTTTTTTTTTGTCTGTTGGTTTTATTTTTTTATAATCATAATTAACTTTAGAACGATATGGATGGTTTTATAAGGTGATGCAGGCCAAAAAAAGTTGGATATTGTGCCGAGTCCACTTAGCATAATATAAGGGCTGGAAAATAATGATATAAATAACTTTACATTGAGAGTACTCTAGTAGACCGTTAGCAACAGCCAACTGCTTTAAATTGCCTTTAATGACGAAATATTTCATTACATTCCTGGTTTACTGGTAAATGATGTGTAATGTTAATACGATAATGTTGTTCAGTCTTTTTGTCTTCTTCAATTTTCAGACAAAAAACGACTCTGGGGCGGCTATAGGTTGTCTTCTTTATAATATTCTATCATTATCTAATTTACATTATTTTTGGCATTAAACACTTTTTTAATTTAACTGACTTGCCATCTACTTTTGATGTTGACTGTACTTTCAGACGGCGTGAACCACGAACCGTATCCATTTCTATAAAGTCACGTTCCTGATATCTCTCTAATTAAATTTCAAATCAATGTGTAGAGAAATCGGTTATATGAGTCAGATAAGGGTTTGAATTGAGATTAATATTTTTGAGAAGAATTTTTTTTAAAGTCTTAAACCACGTTTACACTCAGCTCATGCCCGTGGAAATGTGCAGAGACATGAGCAGAGACTTGGGCAATGCGAGAATGTAAACAGGCCACTTCCATGTCCACTCGCGTTGCCGCTAGCGTTGCCCGTGTTGCGTGAACACATTGCCGGCGACGCTGCCGCAGACATATGGACGGCAACATTTCCGTCCAGGCGCATGGCAGCGCGAATGTCTAAATGTAAACGCAGTAGTCCTTGTACTTTGTTCTAAAGGGTTATCTACGGTTCGATCAAAGTCGTGAAACTGTTTCAGTTTTTGTATAATTTAGTTTGTGCGAAAGGCTAGAGTTTTACTAGAGTAGTAGAGCTCTTTGTGAAGGGCTCGTCCGGGGACTTCCCCGGACGAGCCCTTCACAAAGAGCACCACCACGCCTTTTTCTGCCGCCAAGCAGCAACGCTATGTTTCGGTTTGAAGAGTGTGGTTGCCAGTGTTTTTTTTTATACAACTAGCTGATGGAACAAGCAGATGGCCCACCTAGCACTTAGCACTTTGTTTTTTTTTCCTGATTATTAATTTGGCCTTTATAATTATTTTATGACATTGCTGTGCTCAACCGGATGCATGTACTTGACTTATGCTAAAACTAGACCTAAGTGTCCGCTACTAATGAATAAATAAATAAAATATAAAAGCAATATCTGCTTGTTTCATCAGCTAAATGTATAAAAAAAAGCTGGAATAAAAATCACAATAAGTTTCATTTGATTTCAGTTCAACCTTGCTTGCCAAGACTGGAAGCGGTCCCTGGTAGGCACCGTGCACAACGCTGGCTTCTTCGTCTCCATTCCGCTGACCGGCCTGATCTCCGACAAGTACGGCCGTCTCCCAGCCCTGGTGTTCGCCATGGTGGCCAACGGAGCCTTCGGGCTGGTCCGCGCTCTGTCCACCGGCTACGACATGTTCGTGGTCTTCGAGTTTCTGGAACCTGCTTTTGGAGCTGGAGTTTATACTGCTGCTTTTGTGCTTGGTATGTATCAAGTTTGGCACCACACTGAAGCTTCAATATTGTATTATATTACATTATAACAAGGATCATACAAAACGGAGGAACCAAGCCGTAAGTTTGTTGCCTGTTCTTCTATTTGGTTGCGTGGAACTGGCATCTAGATTCACCTAGCTTTAAGACGTTTCAAAGTGATCCTTGTGATTTTATTGAATAAGGACTTTGACATTGAAGTGCTATTAAACGGCGAAGGAAAACATCGTGAGAAAACCAGTTAGGCCGTTTGTCCACCACCGCCGTCAACGAACCGTCAACGAGAACGAGATTATTTCGGGCCGAGTTTAAGATGACGTGACGGCGATCGTTTGTCCACAGCGCCGATATATCGGTGGCTCAGTCCTACAGATTTTTTGTGGGTGGTAGTCGCGTTTTGTCTTTTTAATAGAAATAAAACAAACTAGAAGGATGGCTAGTTTCAACCGGCGACAATTGCTTGCTCTGCTTTTGTACGTTCGAAGGCGTAGGCGATGCAAAGAATTTTGGATTCATCCGCTAATACGTGAACGAGACATCTCAGGAGCGTTTTATGTACGTCACGACAAGTTGCGGCAGTATGACCGCAAGTTTTTTAACTACTATAGGATGTCCACGACTACGTTCGATTATATCCTATATCACATAAAAGATGCCATCACACTCCAAAACACGAACTACAGGGCATGCATACCACCAACTGAAATGTTGGCTGTGACGTTGAGGTAAGTAAGACGCAAGTTTTGTGTATTTCAATATATTTATTTTAAAAGTAGTACTTAAGCATATAGTGATATAGGCCTATATTTATTGTAAGATGACATAATATGCACCTACATTGTAGAAAAATCTTGGGAAAGTAATTGAGTGATAGATTGTATGACAACCTGGGTATCTTGCTGGGGTAAAATCTGTGGGGTTTCTAGTTCGGATGAAAACTGTGGGGTTTCCTGATGGGGTGAAAACTGTAGGGTTTCCTGATAGGGTGAAAACTGTAGGGTTTCTTGCTGGGGTGAAAACTGTTGGATCCCGTGCTGGTGGGGTGAATACTGATGGGTTTGCTGGGGTGAAAAAGCTTGATGGAAGTTACCATAATCTCTAGGTGAAGCGATAGTACTAGACGACGACGAAAGTCTGCGGTTTTTGAATCTGCGAAGCTGCGTTTTATCGGGTTGTGTTTTCCAAAGATGTGCTGAATTTGTACGGCTTGGAATGTACACCCTTGGATTACACAGCCATGGAATTCGCGACCAAATTGTACATCAATTCCGGGCTGTGTTTTCCACGGCTGTACAATCCATGGTTGTACATTATTGGCACCCGTACATAGACGTATTTGGGGTTACCACTTCATAACTCAAAATCTTACCACAACATTAGTTGCATTCTGAATGCATCTAATCATGTATTCTTCTTCCTTTAATAGCACAAATTGAAATTGATTGAGACGATGGTAACTTACTTAAGTAGTGTTGAAAGTAGCTATAAAGTGTAGCTAATAAATTTAGCAACAATTTTTTTTTTCTTTAGCTAACTATTTCGTAAATGTGGCTAGATCTAGCTAAAAATTGGCTAAAGTGGCAACACTGATTGTCGGCACTGAGTCACGCCGATCTACTCGAAACTCGGCGGCCGGGATGACGGTGCTCGGGTGACGGACTTGCGGTGGACACGCGGCTATTAGTAGTCTATGTATCAGTACTTCGGCGCCGTCATCTCGTTCTCGTTGACGGTCCGGTGACGGCGGCGGTGGACAAACGACCAACTGCGATGGGCTTGCAACCTGTCAGGTACGGAATACCAACTATTGCAAATGTGAGTATGGGCCAAATGTAATGTTTGGACGTACCTCTGACTAACCCCCCTTAGACGTCTTAAGGAATCTGGAGTTCGTACATTGTACAAAGAGATCTGAGGGGCTGTCTACCGTGCCAGAGAATTAAACTTACGTCTAAAATTGCATGGTCTAGAAATTACTTTCAGATTGTTTGCAATGAACACCAGTCATAAAGGTCAGTCACCTGACTCAGAATCAGGTGTAGCAGTATTAGATTTATTGAATGTGAAGGGATCGTGAAGGCCGCTCGAGCACGTATCCAGGAAAATGTAACGCTTGAGTTCATAATGAGGGGTTGTTTAGACAACCTCACACTACAAATTAATTATTCAGTTATTACTACTGTTAATCCATTAAATCTTAAAATCCTTTCACCACACTGTTTCGAAAAAAACAAGTGACGCGACAAGAAGAAGAATGCATTTATATAATTAATAAATAAATATGTACATTTAACAATGACACTACCTAACCGAAATAAAAAAATCGGACTGCAATATTGACTAGGTACTAAAAAAATATGTTTAGAAGCTATAAAGTGAAAATGAATTTGCTGACTTCCTCTATCATTTGTTTTGTTGCGTTTTTAGGGTTCCGTACCCAAAGCGTAAAACGGGACCCTATTACTAAGACTCCGCTGTCCGTCCGTCTGTCTGTCCGTCCGTCACCAGGCTGTATCTCATGAACCGTGATACTTAGACAGTTGAAATTTTCACAGATGATGTATTTCTGTTGCCGCTATAACAACAAATACTAAAAAACTGAATAAAATAAATATTTAAGGGGGCTCCCATACAACAAATGATTTTTTTGCCTTTTTTATAGATAATGGTACGGAACCCATGGTGCGCGAGACTTGCCCTCTCTCCTACCTTCTCTTAGATACGCCTTCTTATATACTACCCCCTTTAGAGTTCATAGATCCTGAGTACGCCCTTGCCGAAACAAATCTAATAGAAACTACAGTAGCTAGCTATGTAGGAAATGAACACTGGCAATGAATTTGTGACCGCATTAATCATGGAACCGTGGATAACTTTCAATCACATTAGGTGCTTAGATACACTTTCCGCATTGTTAAAACCTTGGATACATAGCTAAAAGCGTGTTGAAAAAAGGTATAAACATCTGAAGTCAAAAAAACGTGACCCTTCACTAAGTTTCCTTATTCGTGTGTTTATGAATGTGAACACATAAAACAAATATTAAGCACCACTACTCCAGTCAAGTTTATTTATTTATTTAACACATTATTTCACAATAGTAAAATAAATTAGGTGTACAAAAGGTGGGCGTAATGCTATGAGCATTTTCTTCCTGACAAATGATGTTCTTAAAATTAAACAGTTACCTAGGTATGTACTTCTACAATAAATAGCACGTTACGGAATAAACTATAACAACTCCTCATGTAAATATACGTAACACAAACGTAAAAAAACATATTTTTTTGTTGTTTTAAGTTTTGTTGAGGCAATGCTTTTGATGTAGGTGATGCTCTACCACTTAACATCAGGTGGGTCATTTGCTTGTTTCATCAGCAGGTAGTAGGTATGGTGAGAATGATGATAACGATGAGCACTGATGTCGTACTGGCAGCACCTTGCAGACAGCTTCAATAACTTCAGCTAGTAATCTCTTATCTGTGCTTCAGCAGATTTTTCCGACTATTACCTATCATTATCCTATAGGATAACCGTTATAACCGTGATAACCGTTGGGGAATAAAGGTTCTCGAATAGCGACCACGAACAGGAAAACGAAGCGTGGGACGCCCTCCTACCCGATGGACTGACAACATTGTCAGGATCACGGGAAGTCGGTGGATGGAGAGGGCACGGAATCATTCTTCCTGGAAATGTATAGGGGAGGCCTATGTCCAGCAGTGGACTTCTTTGGGCTGATGATGATGATGATGATCTTATAGGATGTTATGCCTACGCGTAGGTAACCTACTCAATCTAATATTATTATTAATTAAGTACTTGCGATCCTTGAAAGTTTGAAGAGGGCGAGAGGGTCCGCTATTACAGTTTCGCAAACAGTTAGTACTGTATCCACTTCTTTGGTTTACTCAGGACCATTTCTAACTAATTTTCCAAGATATTTGCTCTATTATACTAGTTGTTTATATAGCCAGTCTCGGTAGATTTTTAATGGCTTTAGTACTTTGCTAGATCCTAATGTTAAATTAAATTAAATTTTTCAATTTAATTTAATTTAAAAAAACTAAAAATGAAACTGAACAATTTAATGCTGATAAAACTAGATCAAGACTTTTACGATACCCGAAAAGGTGATGTTTACGAATTTTTTTTTAATACTTCTGCTATATGAACAAGCAGATGGCCCAGTTCTACAACCAAACATTGCCTCGCAAGTCACGCACGATACGAACCTGACTTATGATGCACTACCCTGCGTCCACCAACTTGAAAAATAAAAGATGATAACTATGATAAGCCTCTTAAGCCTATAATTTGAATAACTTGACACACAGCAACGCTGCTTGACGGCAGAAATAGGCATGGTAATAGGCAGGAATAGGAATGGATAACACTTATTATGAAAATAAAGATTTTCATTGAAAACTGTCATATTACATCTGTACGCTTGATTGTCAATGTATGCACAGATTTGGCTCGTTATTCTTTTTTTTTATAACTTATAGGTAATACGTTTGACCGCAATCTCACCTGATGTTAAGTGAAGATGCGGTCGACGATGTGGCACGTTTACCTAGAAAATACCTATTCACTCTTCTCTTAAAAACATCCAAATCATATGCATTCGGAAAAACGGACGCCGGTAAAGAATTCCATTCTTCATACATGAAACAATGATGCAGATATTCACGTAGTTTTCATTTACATTCGTAGTTTTCATTCTAATTGATGTCTAGTTAGATTGCAAGAGTTCCTCGACTCAGGTCTGATGTTCAAAAAGTAGTAATGATTCGCAAAGTCGTTGAACACCTAGACTAGATATTAGGTATTACCAATGCCGCCCCATCGACCTTCACAGTTCATCGGCTCATCGGTGTCTAATTACCAGTTTTTGTTGAAGCTTCCGGACGCTATTGTTGTAGAAGACAAGAAATTGCCTTGTCCGGTGGCGATGCATGACTGTAAGGATTATACAAAAAAACGCTAGAAGCCTAGCCGTAAGTTTCTTGTCTGTTCTTCTAGATTTCAGTCGTAAAAAACTGGTCATTCGCCTTATTTTCTCACTCAAGTGTTCCTTGGAACACTTAGGAGATCTTACTGAAAAAAATTTAGGCAATTTAATTCTCTCTTTTATTCCTAGGGTTGGAGCTGGTTGGACCAAAAGGCAGAGTATTTGTCAGCCTTCTCTTCAACAGCATGTTTATCCTCGGAGGAGTATCTGTCACACTCCTCTCCTGGTGGCTGCAGAACTGGAGATACCTCCTCTTCATTATCTACACGCCCTCAGTCTTTGGGTTCCTTTACATCTGGACCCTCACCGAAAGCTTCCGATGGTTGTTCAGCAAGGGTCGGTACGAGGAAGGGGTGAATGTCCTGATCAGAGAAGAGAAGATGAACCATGCCACAGTACCGAAGGACTACTACACTCAAGTGGAAAAGCAAGCGATGAAGCAGAGAGATGACAGAAAGTTTCTTTCGAAGGAGCAGGATAAATCGTCGTTCAATCAAGTGCTACAGTCTCCTATGATTTGGAAAAGGCTGTTCACGTGTTCTTTCCTCTGGATTTCTTCGACTCTGGTCTACTACGGCCTGTCTATCAATGCTATAGAGCTATCTGGGAACAGCTACATGAATTATATCGTGGTGATTGTGATAGAGGCTCCGGCTAATGTGTGCAAGCTGATATTCTTGGATAGGTTTGGAAGGAAGAAGGTTATTGCATTCGCTTACTTCATGACTGCTCTGATATTGATCAATTATGGATTTGTACCGAGTGAGTAACATTTTTTTTATAGCCTAATTAACCCCTATACTAAGCATTTTTTAAAATAATGCTGGCACTATTTACCCATTGGTTGGAGGGGGCTGACGACCGTCTAACAACTCGCTAGCAAAAAAGATATTCAGTTATTTTATATTTTAAAAAACTTTGAAATGTACGAGTGAGAAGTTGTTTGACGAGTGTCAGCCTCTTAATGTGTGTTCCTTTTGCATCTGTCTTCACTCGCAATAACTTTTCTATAATCAATAAAGTAAAACGGCATAATATAATGAAGTGATTTGTTTAAAGTATTAAACACACACTGTTTCCACAATTCTACGTTAAATTGAATTCAAATCATCGTGTTTTCAATTCAATGTTTTGCTCAGTTATTGAGGTTTTATGAAACATCACAGTCACATTATAATTATGTGGATGATTCACAATTTGTCCTACTTACCTGATACAGACAGTAATTTAGGCAAGTTCATTTTATAACTCGCCCGATTATGCTCCTAACTCATTGTTGAGTCCTACCCCTTTTAACGATTCTGAGCCCTCTCCATCCACCGACTTCCCGCGATCTTAAATTTCAATTTGTCAGATAGAAGTAACATAAAATAAAACCGCCCAAGTGCGAGTCAGACTCGCGCACTAAGAGTTCCGTACCATTATCTATAAAAACATAAAAAAACACGTTTGTTGTATGGGAGCCCCCTTAAATATTTATTTTATTCTGTTTTTTAGTTGTTATAGCGGCAACAGAAATACATCATCTGTGAAAATTTCAACTGTCTAACTATCACGGTTCATGAGATACAGCCTGGTGACAGACGGATAGACAGACAGACAGACAGACGGACGGACAGCGGAGTCTTAGGGTCACCCCTTGGGTACGAAACCCTAAAAAGAACTTTGTTTTTTTCAGTTGGAAACTGGTCTATCCTCCTCTACCTCGGTGGCAAGTTCTTCATAACCCTCGCGTACAACTCCTTGTACGTGTTCGCTGCTGAGGTATTCCCCACTAACTACAGAACGACGCTACTGGCAATGTGCTCCACTATCGGCAGGATCGGGTCTACTGTTGCGCCACAAACACCTTTATTGGTACGTACATAATAGTAGATTGTATACCTAGGGCACAGATAAGAGAATAGTTTTTATATCTAGAGAGCAAACAATTATTTTACGAAGGATTAAAAGTACGTCACTCGAGCTTGAAATAGTGTTGTTCCCGAGGTAGACACTCTACTTTATATAACCCTCTATGAGAAAATATAATACTTATTAAAATCCGAATTTAAGGGGCTGACAACTATCAAACAACTTCTCGCTCGCACGTTTCGACATCATTAAATAATCATTTTGATAGTAAAAAAATCATTTTGATCGTTACATGTTTTCCTACTCAAAAGTTTGTTTTACTAGTTTTCGTACATAAGCTAACTTTTAAGTAGGAAAACTTGTATCGATCAAAATGAAATTTTTACTAAACTGTGTGCAATGTAATTGCACATAGTTTAAAATGGTTGATTGCGATTTTTCGAAAATGAGTTTAGTGATTTTATATCTTTCAACATGTCGAAACGTGCGAGCGAGAGTCACATTAGCTCTTGTCTTCGCCTTGTACGTGTAAACAATTACGAACGAAGGTAGAATAGGTACATTTCGCGCTTTTTTTAAGTACAAACTTTTTTCGTGATCGATCTCTTTAGTGAATACAATTTTTACTGACAGTATCCACATCCCAAATTCAAAACTATTTTCCTCCCTAGGGAGCAAAGAGCTATTTTATTCCTTGTTACGAAGAACAAACTAGCTCTTTCCGCAGATGTATTATAAAGGTAATTTTACAGCTGGTTAGTTTTACTGCATGTTATACCCAACAGCCTTTGTGTGCAGTGGACGGAGCTTTTCTACACAAAAGTTAACAGGGAAATAATAATAATTCATCCTAGCATTAAGTTCGCCTGTGTAGAGCACCGATATGGTCTAGAGGAGGTGCCTTCAGATTTTGAAATATCATTTTGTTTTTTTTTTTTATATATAACCAGCTGATGGAACAAGCAGATGGCGCACCTGATGTTAAGTGGTAACCATCACCTATAACAAAGCATTGCCTCGTAAGTCACGCACGATAGGAACGTGCCCTACGATGCACTGCCCTGCGTCCATCAGCTTGAGGCATACAGATGTTAATTGTCATGTGCCTGTAATTACACCGGCAACCACACTCTTCAAACCGAAACACAGCAACGCTGCTTGGCGGCAGAAAAAGGTGTGGTTGTGTAGTACTTCCCCGGACGAGCTCTTCACAAAGAGCTCTACTACTCTTAAAATATAATTTACAGGCATTCAGTTGGCCTGTTTTCAGCACTGTAGGTTGTGGGTTCGACCACTACCGACGACAAGCATTTTGTGTGTTTATTTTGTATATAAATTATACAGGTTGTAAAAATACCAGTCCCGAAAACATCAGAGGGTATATAAAGTACCCCTAAAGTAGTAACTAACAGCTGTTTCATACATTTAAGCCAGGTAGGTATTGAACTTTTGCATGAAACAGCTGTTTTTTTTCTCTTTCACAATTTTGATTCCTTAGAAAAAGTTATTCATATTGATGGGTACTTAGCCCTCTGAAGTTTTCAGGAGTGGTATTTTTACACCTTGTATATTGTATTTCTTTGCGCAACAAACAATTTAAAGCTTTAAAATGAAGTTAAATACAGACAATTATTCCAGGCGAGATACTACGAATACCTGCCTACGATTATATTCGGCGTCATGGCTGCCTTATCTGGTTTCCTAGTCCTGACACTGCCAGAGACGCTGAACACAAAGCTCCCTGATACCCTGCAAGAAGCCCAGGACCAGGACAAGAAGAAGCATAAAACTAAGCTTCAAGACAAGGGGAAAATAAGCAGAGAAAGTATAAAAACGAGGCTCTGACAGTATACTTTTTATTGTATTATATCTAGAAGACCAGTTCTAAAAATTTGGACGTCGCAAGTGGTATTTTTCTGTGAGCTTCCGTGCTTTGGAGTGCACTATAAGCTTCGGTTTCGGCTTTAAGGCGATGACAAGTGCTAATGTATCTTTCGCTTGCACATTTCAACAATTTTAAATATATAAAATCACTGAACCCATTTATGATAAATCGCAATCAACCAAGTTTTGTGTTCCTACAAAAAGTTTGCTTTTCTAGTTTTCGAAATTATGCGCGATATTATGTGCGAGCGAGAGGCACATTAGCAGTTGTCTTCGCCCTAATAAAGATGTCGGAATTTTAACTTCAGTTTCAAAAATTTGTTTTTCTAAACGTAAGGCTGAGGAGTACACTCAAAGTCAGAAGGCATTTAGTTGGATCACAGGATCACGTATCGTCTTCACTACTAAACCTTCCAAGGGTTATTTTGAGCCATCAAACTCTCAGCAGCATTCAAAATATCATTAGTCCTTATGTTGCGAGTTGTTGACGAAAATGAGCATAAACACTAGTTTATGCTCATTTTCGTCAACAACTCCCAACTGATATTTTGAATGCTGCTGAGAGTTTGATGGCTCAAAATAACCCTTGGAAGGTTGGCGACATGTTCATACCTCTGTTACGTAGTCGTAACAGAGGTATGAACATGTCGCCATGGGGTGGTTTCAAGACCAGTACCCCAAGTAGGAGTTGTGTTTACCATATTTGGTTTTTCGTTTTTGTTCCGTGTTCATTGCGAGTTTTTTATGAAGACGCGATAGAGATACCGATACGGAACTTTATGTTCTACTACTAATTTTCATCATACTTGCAACATAAAGTTCCGTATCGGTATCTCTATCGCGTCTTCATACAAAACCCGCAATGAACACGGAACAAAAACGAAAAACCAAATATGGTAAACAAAACTCATACTTGGGGTACAGAACATGTCGCCATGGGGTGCTTTTCAGAGCTTGGCAAAAAGGACAGAAAGCAATAGGGGCGCCACTTTCCGTAAATTTCGACGTTCACTCACATGCGGTCTTGCTTGCACCTATATGCGAAATACCCGCATGTCAAATTAGTTCAATTCTAGACTTTTTGTCAAACTGTAATAGGAATTTATTTGGCCAAAGAGACTCGTCCGCTAGTGCCAGCTTTGATTTGAAAATACCCCAATCTTCCGAAAATAAATAGAGCAATTTTAATGTAATAACATTAATTTTTAATGGTTATGTAAGTTTTTTAAATGAAGTTGATTTCTAATTTATATTATACGAATGTACATTTAGTTAAACTTGGGTAGGATTGCATAATAAAGTAAAAATTTATATAACACCTACCAGATCATAATTTAGTGTTTTATTTTATTAGAAGTCACGTTTTTTTCTTTTCTTTATTATGCAACCTGGTCTTGGATAAGAAAAGTGTAAATAAAGGCTAGTGAATAAATAATAAAATAAATATGTATTCCGATTTTCCAAAGTTAAAACTAACCCAGGAACACAAAAGGGAAGTTGAAGGCAGCTGGTACAAACAAGGCAACGGATTGTGAACCCTTTCAATTGCTACCATCGTTTGGTTGTAATAGCTACATTAGATTAGATTGAACGCGTTTAGGTATAAAATGCAAATCATAATTTTAAACTAGGTATATTTTTTATATGAAAGATGGGGTCTATACAAAACACTTTCTGTTAAAGCAACACGCCTGCGGAACGATAAATTCACGTTTTTGTCACTACTGTAATATGGGAAATACAGGATCCACAATCCAATTCTCTGATATTGGCAGGGCCGGATTTAGGGGAGGGCAAACGGGGCGATGGCCCCGGGGCCTCCACAAACGGGGGGCCCCCACAATAGAGACTTCGGAAAAAAAATCTTTCATATTCCAACTAGTAAACACTAGTAAACATCTTCTTTTCCTTTGTTTTTTTTTTTTGCTATTTTACCTTTACCTATAGCCTGCAGTACTTTGTACATACATGATTATTTGATTATATAAATCTTAAATAACAGAAATCATTGATCTATTCTATATTTGTTCACTCCAATCAGGCAATCAGTGAAATATCAAAATCTCAAATGGCCCTGTTAAGCACTTCCATTTCACTACCCATCTTGGAGGAGTACCCCAATCATTTAATGGCTGAGTGGGGTGGTACTTGCCCGCAACCTCGGAGGTTGGGTATTCGATTCCGTGTCTCGACAATTTTTTTTTCTTATATACATATACATATAAATTAATTGCAGTATGTGAACAATTGGTGTTCTTCAATTCTTAATTATTATTGACTAATAGGTAACTTTTTTCATATTTCTTCATGCAGCAAGGCAAATAATTATTACTGTGACACAATTAAATGCCATCAACTATTCACGAACTTTACTGCATGCAAGTAATTGAAAAAAAAACATAGTCGATCAATAATAATTTGTTTGTATAATTATTGAAGAATATCGATTTCGATTGTCATACAAAACCCACCTCATTGTGACAAGGAGTCAAACGCTAATATTAATAATCGAGTCGTGAATCATGATCGAGGAAAGAACTCTTTTTGTATAAGAGAATCTACTTAGTTTCACAATAAATTATTTATTGAAAAACTCGACTGAAAAAAATTGTTCACTTTATTTGGAAAATAATTTGGGGCGAGGGGGCCTCCGCTCCTTTGTTGCCCCGGGGCCTCTGGACCTCTAAATCCGGCCCTGGATATTGGTGTCAATTCTGTTGTTTAGTTTTCCTAATTTTACCTAATTTGACAGCACTAAAAATATTGCCGTCCCTTTCAAAAAGACCGAAACAACAAGGACGTCTATAATTTTAGAGCTGTCAGATTAGGTTAGTTTAGGATAATGCAACAACAGAATCGACACCAGTACCTACCTACCTATACTAAAATGTAAGCGCGCAGCATGCAAACTGATTGTCATCGCACGATTCAGAGCCTAATGTAGATATTTAACTGTAGGTTAGTACTTACATGTATTATAATTATGTTTATAATAAAACCATTTGGATAAAATTGTCTAGGTAAGTGTAGATGAAGTCATGTTTTACTGTATGTTTTAAATATAATTTTCTCACCTATGTAAAGTTATTGTAAACATGGCCATTAGGACCAATGATCATTAGGTATTTTGTTCAGATTGCCTATTCATCATCATTTGCTCTGCCTGCGTAATTATGCATGTTATGTGACTATTATAAAGATTACCTACATGCCTGGTATTTTTTTGTCTGTTGCAATGCAAGTAGGTAAGTTACCTACTTACCTGAATCAATTTTCTTGTGAAACGAATAATTTTAAGTAAGGAGTTTTGTTTAGTACGATGTGGGGTAACAAAATACCTATTACTTATGGTATGAAGAGGTAAAACTGTAATATTGATTGTCTTTGATTGCTCCACTTTTTTTGGGTGCCAATAATGTACAACCATGGATTGTACAGCCGTGGAAAACACAGCCCGGAATTTATGTACAATTTGGTCGCGAATTCCATGGCTGTGTAATCCAAGGGTTCCAACATTCCAAGCCGTACAAATTCAGCACACCTTTGGAAAACACAACCCGATAAAACGCAGCCAAAATTTTGATGCCAAAACTTAGGCTTTGTTTACACTCGTCAATTACTTACTCACTCACTTGTTGATCCGACTCGGATTGGTTAGGTTATGTTAAAACATATAAATTACGCACGAGGCGAGCGAGCAAAGCGAGCGTACCGCGGCAGCCGCCGCCGAAGTGCCAGAATTTTATTATTTTCTTACACTAATCTCTGAATAATTCTCCTAATTTATATATTTTAACATAATTTTTAATCTGTGCTACTTGCCTGATTGAATGGGATAGTACAATACTTACTGGGTAGTGCATCTAAACAGAGCATAGGCTTTCGACCAATCAGAGCAATGGTCACAAAATCCAAGGTCGTGTAATCCTGGCTGTACAATCCCGACTGTGCTGGGAAAGCACAGCCTGGAAAACACGGCCCGGATTTCATGTACATTTTGTACATGAATTCCTGGCTGCGTTTTCCTAGCCGTGCTTTCCTGGTTGTGTATTCTCGGGCTGTGTAATACATGGTCGTACATTAACCGGACCCATTTTTTTGACCAAAATAAAATTCCTGGCCACCGCACCGATAAAAACCAAACGACACGGTTTTGTTTTAATTATAAAAAAGATTACGAGATCAGTCCGACGTATTCCTTTTTTAAAACTCCCACTTTTACTCTAACGGTCGCGTTCACAATTTGTAATTATGCGTTTAGAACGTGATTTCATTTTTGCGAACGTGTCTGTGATTGGACAAAATATACATAGTAATTTAAGATAGGCTAGATAAGAATCTCAATTGAAATCAAAAAAATCTGCGTATGAAATACTTATGAAATAGGTACTTATGAATAGGTATCTAAATATAAATGATGTGATGATTTATACGTTTGATTATCACAGCGCTGCTGTAATCAACTTGATAGAGGACCACTGTACCACAGATAAGATAATACTACTACCTACTACTAGACTACAAGTAGACTGTACGTACCCTTCCTAATCGCCATTCAGGAATTTTTATTCCACTTATTCCCCAGCGATTGTCGGTTCTACGAAGAGAAGTAGAGTTATGAGAGAAGAGTGAGTAGAAGTAGAGTAGGTTTAAGAGTAGTAGAGCTCTTTGTGAAGGGCTTGTCCGGGGAAGTACGACCACGACTTTTTCTGCCGCCAAGCAGCGTTGCTGTGTTTCGGTTTGAAGAGTGTGGTTGCCGGTGTAATTACAGGCACATGAGGCTTAACATCTGTATGCCTAAAGTTGTTGGACGCAGGGCAGTGCATCGTAGGGCACGTTCCTATCGTGCGTGACTTACGAGGCAATGCTTTGTTATAGGTGATGGTAACCACTTAACATCAGGTGGGCCATCTGCTTGTTCCATCAGCTAGTTGTATAAAAAAAAACGAAGTTAATGGCCGATTGCTACTTCAACCTGCTCATATTAAGAGCGATGTCGGTAATTTGGGTTATCCTACTCTATTAACGTTTAACTAATTCGTAATATATGGACGTACCTCTGACTACCCCGTTAGACATCCTCAGAGAAGCCTTAGTTGGTACTTGGTAGAGATCTCAGGGGATCTACCTTACCTGGGGATCAAAGTCATGATGTTTCTGTTAATTCGTTTGTTTGACAAATTTTGTATAAAAAAGTGTTAGGTATAGGTACCTTATTTCATAGATAATAGAAAGTAGGGTAATTCTATAAAAACAGGAAACCTACGGTCAAAGGGCAAACGATGTTCAAGCAAAAACAATTTGTAAGTTTTTGTAACGCAACCTCAGGCCTTTTGGGTGAATACATGAATATGTTACACCGTAAATACCCTTTTATATGATACCTAAGGTTTCTTCACAAAGAGTATGCTAACTCCGCATGTAAATTTTCATAGTTTATGGGTAAATGAGGGGATTTGGGAAATGGTAGGTCTGCTTTACCGACCGTTAGGCAAGTCGCTGGCGGGACGTTTGCTGTCATAATCCAGGCCGACAGGCCCAAATTTTATGGTTTGTTCCGTAAACTTTTTGAATTAGGTTAGTTTCCTAATGTTAATGTATTTTCTTTCTTTCTTTCTTTCTTTCTTTCTTTTCTTTCTTTCTTTTCTATTTTATGATTGCTGTTTACCCTGGTCCCTAAACATCACAGGTACCAAACCAACCTTCTCAAGCAACTACCTAAGTAGGTAAAGCATGAACATCGTCTTGAACTTTTATGTCCTCTAGTACTTGCCTGCACAGAACTTTGGCTTTTGCCCTCAGAAATACCGATAGCATCGAAAGGCTTATTGTAACAGGCAAAACAGTGCAAAAGACCGAGAGAACGAAGCCTCAAAACTGGAAATACCGGTGCATCAGGCTCTCCAAGGCAATGTCCACGAAATGGAAAATAGTCACTACTTCAACCTTAGGACCGCCTATGGAGGACCTAAACAAAAAACTTGTATTCATAAGTGTAAAATCCTGTATTATATTATTAACCCTGGCTCACTGATACACCAAGCCGGTCTCCTGCCTGTCCTCGTCCCATCGTTTACATCCCGTGTTCTCTGGTTTTCCCGCCTAACCCCGTCATCGTCCCGCCAAGTACCTAGTATGGCTGACATTGACAGGTTAGGAGCTTGACACTGACAGTTAACTAACCGCTTGTGCACATGAGATAGGGTATTAGATCTACTAGGTAGATATAAGGACCTACCAACCCGCAGCCTTAAAAAAAACCTCTGCCTACGAAACTAAGGTATTCGAATGGCGATCACGAACCGGAAGACGACTCGGGAGATCGGGAAGTTGGGATGTCTTCTTCTTAAATTTAAGAGCTTAGCTCTTGTCCCTACAAGAGATAAGTAACCTTGCAGTTTCTTTCAGCTAAATCAGAATGTAGAAGGCCTGAAATCGTTCTTCCTGTTAATGTATAGGAGAGGTCTAAGACAGTAGACTTCTTCAGGGTGATGATGATGATGACGAGTCTAGTGTGGATTATTCCAAAGATTTTTCAGCCAGGTGAGTCGACGAGGTATTCGCTGTAGAATTCGCAATGGGCCTATTGCAAATTCTACAACTAACACAGAATTCTAAAGAGATTTATGCCATCAAATTGGCGTTGCGCTGAGCAGTTGAGCAATGACTGAGCCGAGTCATAGGTCATGTCACCATCCTGTAGGTCTTGGTATTATTGCGTTCTATTGTGTTGTGATTTGTGACTGCGGCTTATTGGATAATAATTGGACGATCGAATAATGAACTGGGGTCATGAGGTAGGTAGGTAAGTACCTATATGTAAGTTCTATCTAAGTAACTTTTTAGCAAAAAAAATAGCCAACTTCGAAAATAGTTCGTGGTGTTTTTTACCTAGTCTACATCTACATCTACACTAATATTATAAAGAGGTAAACTTTGTATTTTTGTATTTTTGTATTTTTGTATTTTTGTATTTTTGTATGTAACGAATAGGCTCAAAAACTACCGGTCCGATTTCAAAAATTCTTTCACCATTAGAATGCTACATTATCCCTGAGTAACATAGGCTATATTATATTTTCAAAATAATCAGGGATCCTTACTAAAACTTCAATAATGTAACCCAAGGTGGAAAACAAAAAACCTTACATCGCGTGCGCTGCGAAAACTATTGAAGATAGAACAAAATAATGTACTACGATTTTGTAGAACACGTTATCATCTACAAAAAATGTCGCGACAGCATATGTCTAACTATTATAGTTATGTCACAATAAGTGTTCTTTTATTATAAAAATTTAATTGAAATGCCGCCGATAGAAAAGGGTCTTTATTTGTACCTTGGTATTAATCCTTATCCAAATAAATCATTTCATAATTAAGACGGTTTCAATACCTATAGATTACTTCTTAAATTTTTCAAATCGGACATTCCATTCAAAAGATATGACGAAATTAAAAATGTTAACGGGTCCACGGGTCTCGCGCGGGGTGCGATTTCACTTACTCAAGGAGAAGCGCGTGCAAATGTATGAAATAAGTAGACGCGAGGCTCGAACACACGGTTTAAGTTTATCCTAAAATGTTCAAAAAATTTATGACCACCCATGCGAAGCTGGGACAGGCCGCTAGTTTACTATAAAGTTATGTATTTACTAAAACCTACATACCCTAGTTAAATATTTTACTATTTTTACAAGGGTTTTTTACCTAACTGACCAGAGTGAGTAGGCACATATACCTAAGTATTTTTTTCCGAGTTTACAGCAACGTGGACTGACCGCACTACCGATTGCCGGCGCGTTGCTCTAGTTTTTGAGCCGACGTATAGTTGTTTCGTAGATGCATACGTTAAAAAAACTATCAGCTAGGCAATCTCTACTTTCAAGAAATTTAATTCAACGAAGCTTTATCAGGTGCTAGTGCAAGCTGGCGTCAGCCATTTTGCATTCGTCACATCTAGATAAAGGCATTTGTAATAAATACCTAACATCGTGTGACTATAAATTGCCAAGTCTACGTATTCTGTGGCGCAGGAATGCTTCATTAAGAGTCGCCGGTGAGTGGTATATGGGAGCGCGTTACCCCCCTTCACGCTTAAAGCAGGTTGCAAGCTTTCTGCGGCAAAAAGAGGCAGCGAAGAGAGTGAGGGAGGCCAATAGTTCCATCCCAACCTGCCGTAGAAGACCCTGGTGACCTATGCAGACCTTTATCGCCAATAACAGAGGCTTAGGCGCTGGTAGATGCCATAGGATGTCCGTCGAGGAATTAGGCTGAAACTGAATCAAAGCCAATACCGGCGGAGCCATGCCAGAATGGTAAAGCAATAGTAGTGGGTACGTAAGAGTCCGACACAATGCTACTGCTACCTCCGTGGCGGGATTCATAAGAATTTCACAAGGATTAAAGTTCAGCTTGGCAAACAAGTTTAGAAACTGAAGTAATTTGACAGGCGGGTGTTTCGCATAGGTGCGAGCAAGACCGCATGTGAGTGAACGTCGAAAATGTATTAGCGCGTTTACATTTAGACATTCTCGCTACCATCGCGCTGCCATTCGCGTGTACGGAAATGTTGCCGTCCCATTCTCGCATTGCCCAAGTCCCTGCGTCTGTCTACATGACTGTCTCTGCTGCACATTTCCACGGACATGAGTGTTAACGGGGTATTAGGAATATTTTCTACTCTTTTTTGCCAAGCTGTAATAAATACCAAAGGTTTCAATTTAAAAAGGTTCATCAGATACCGGTGCCGGTGTTACCGGTTTTCCGCCTTCTACGCAAATGCGGCTTAGAATAGCCGGCGAGGACCGGTGGTTTATGGAAGCGATAACAGTCGGAGAACAATACGTTGTAATGCGGCACCTACCGATGTAAATTACACTTGAATGAAGGGGTGAAATGCCTTTATTAGTGTTCAGCTCCGATACCATGGAAAAACGAAACACTTAGCAGGCACCTACGCACCTACACACCTACGCATCAGGCAATAGGTAGGTACGAGTACACTGCTCGGTTTTATTGGTATTGTATAAGCGTCATTTTTCTTTGACTTTGTGTAGCTTGATTTGTTTCCGCTTGTGTGGCCCTTAAGGGCCTTACGTCACACGTTAAGGGGGGGGAGGAGGTCGACGAAGTGTGACAAGGGGTAGGGGGGGGTCCCAAATTTTGTGACATCACATTTTTTCAAAATATAATATTTTTTAACTAAGTATTACAACACTACATTTTAAATATAGAGAATTTAAAAGCGGAAATAAAAATAATTTCGGAACACTGCCGTTTTAATTTCATAAATGTCTATATGTTAAATTGCAAAATATGTGACATCACACTAGGTAGGGGGGGGTCTCACAAATGTGACCAGCTGTGACAAGGACGGGGGAGTGGTCATCATGAAATTCGTGTGACGTAGGTACCTAATTTATGGATGGTCCCTTAGGTTACCTACCTAAGTACAGCTCAGTTGGTAGAAGCTCTGCCTTCTGTGGCCGAGGCAGTGGCTTTTATTAATATTATTTAAAAAAATATAGGTACTTCCTTGGCATGAAGTTTCAGTTTCATTTTTTTACCACTTGCTGAAGGCACAACTTTTCAAAGCATAAGCGCAATCCTTAGCACTCTGAATTTTAGCTAATTTTACTGGATCTCTACGTGATTCCTATTCTGTGCTAGGCAGGTATTTTGTACGTTATTATTTCTTAACACTAGTAAATAGATAGGTACCTAGGTAAAGTGTCTAGATGTGGCACATATAAACCTTCGCAATACCCCAAGTTTTAGTTTTGTTTATCTAAGTAGGTATGGCATCTCGTTCAACTTGTTGTCTCCAAAGGTCATCATCATCATCTTCTTGCCCTTGTCCCACTTTATGTGGGGTCGGCACAACAGGTTTTTTCTCTCCACTTTGCTCTATCATCCGTCATCTCATTAGTCACTCCTTTCTTTCCCATGTCATCTTTCACACAATCCATCCATCTTTTCTTTGGCCTACCTCTACTCCTTAATCCATCCACATTCATGCCTAACACTCTTTTCGTAACATGACATTCATCCCTTCTCATAACATGCCCATACCACGCTAACCTATTGCTCCTCATTTTTTCAGTCACTGGCGCCACTTTCAAACTGCCTCTAATAAAGTCATTCCTTATCCTATCCATTCTTGTCACTCCACACATCCATCTCAACATTCGCATCTCCGCTGCATGCACTCTTCTTTCATCCGTCCCTTTAGTGGCCCAACACTCCGATCCATACAAAACGACGGGTCTTATAATAGTTTTGTATATTTTCCCCTTTAGTTTTAAGGGCATTCTTGGATCGCAGGTTGTTCCTGTGACTTCTCGCCATTTCATCCATCCTGCATTTATTCTATTTTTTACATCCCTGTCAATCTCACCATCATTCTGTACTACTGAACCGAGGTACCGAAAATCGGAACAGACTGGCAGGGATACACCATCTATGGCAATATTGGCGAAACTGGAGGGACCACCGAAGTCACAGAACAGATGTTCTGTTTTGGTCCTACTGATCTTCAATCCGACACTCTCCAATTTCCCCTGCCATTTTACCAGCCTGCTCTGGACCTCGGTTGCGTTTTCTCCGACAAGAACAATGTCATCGGCGAACAGCAAAGGTAATAGCTGAAAATCAGTGTTTTGCTCTCGAGCAATATTATGCGCTGAGCTATTACCTTTTTGTCTAGCTGCAACACACACGGATCTAAATATTTATTATTTTCATTGTTTGCTTAACTTAAGATTTTGTTTTGGTTGTTTTTATTTTAGATACTTCTTATTGTATTAGTTGTTTTCATTCTGTTGTTTTTATTTTGATTTTGTGTTTTTGTGTCTGTGTGTATTAGTTAGGCAATTAAATGTGTTATCTATCTATCTATCTATCTATATAGGTATCATATTTCGTAGGTATTTTTTCGTAACGTCAGGCCTTTTTTGTATGGAGACTCGTAAGTTCTCAGCTCGCCCGATAGAGGTGGTTATCGAATATCTATACAAAAAAGCCTGACGTTACGAAAAACGTATTAACAAAAGTAAGACTTGGAGTACCTACTGGTATAGTCATCTAATGTTAGTCACAAAATCGGTCTCCATTCTAATTACCTACATATACCTAATTACCTATCTCGTGCAGTCTGCAGCAAGCGTAAATAGTAGGTAAATGGTAGTAGGTACTGCCAATATAGTACAAAAACTGTAGCAATTTTAAAATAAAATATATAAAATAATAAAATAAAATAAACCTACGGCAAATGGGGGTCAAAGTCAAAATGTATTTAGTCAGTTGAATCAACGATCACCTTATATTTTTAAACAGAGAGCTTATTACGAGTTTAGTGCCGATCGTCGATCGTTACGATACACCGAATTTTCTATGAAAATAAATCAGCTTCTCAAAGAATACGCTAGATGCCGTTGATTTATTTTCATAGAAAATTCGGTGTACCGTAACGATCGATGATCGGCACTAAACTCGTAATAAGCCCTCAGTTTACAATAAAGACTATTCTGATTCTGAATCACAAACGCCTTAAAACTATAGGTTCTATAGTTTTAAGGCTTTTCAAAGTGGTACTGCACTTAGATTCACCTACAGTAGTAGGTAGGTGAATCTAGGTGCAAAATGTAGCTGGCAAACACTAGATGAGAAGAGACAAATGAACTCAGTGACACGTCTTCGTAGAGACCTACGTCCTAACATAGGTAGATGTTAATCACGTACTGGTTGCTAAGTAAGTAATCAGAGGCCGATAGAGCCTTTATTTGGCACATATTTAACTTGGCTTGCATTCACGAGATTACTCTTCCTTACAAGGGGAAATTATCACCCAAATACTGTTAACTATTGTGTGATACAATAAGTATAGAATAAATTAAACAAATGCAGTATGTATTTTATATATTTATAGATATAAATTATTAACAAACAATTATCAGCTTTCATCAAACACTGTCTTTTTACCTTTAAACGGTAAAATACCAGACTGCTTCTTCTTAGCTTCCCATGAGGGATGTAACTTCTCTTCCTTAGGTGGAACTACATTATTATTTAAATTCTTGTCATTAAAATTAGAATTCCTTTCATTAAATTTGGAATTTCTATCGTTAAACTTGGAATTTCCATCATTAAACCTAGGATTACTAGCATTGAAGTTTGAGTTTCTATTATTAAAATTATTCCTATCATTGAATTTATCTCTCCGATCATTGCCCTCTTTATTAAACTTATTTGAAGAACTATTTCTATTATTGAAATTTTCTGATCTAAAGTTTTGTCTATCATCTCTTCTAGGTCTAATGGGAGCACGTCCAAACATGGCTGCCCTTCTTTCTTGTCTATTTCCTTGTCTATGAACCTCTTTTATTTCGTCTGGTTGCCTTGGTTCAGCTATTGACATGTAATTCCCACCTGAAGCAGTTTTGAAGAATGGATCTACAACTTTTGCAGTGTGCAGGCTATCGTCAATATCTTTTTTGAATTTTCGATTCAGCATCTTTTCATTCAAGTTCTTGTTTTTATTATCTTTCACTTTTTTCTTCGGTTTAAGCTTAGCTAGTACTTTGTTAATATCAACTGTGTCAGGTTTGACAAGGTTAGGTTTTAAATTAGATATTTTAAGAGGTTTCGTTTTTTCTGAAGGTTTTAGTTTTACTTCAGTATCTAATTCTTCATCACTTCCACTTTGGCTTTCATCTTCTGAACTATCTTCTTTATCTTCATTATTAGAATCACCACCTTCAGATTCTTGAGCATTTACTTCTGAAAATTGTTCACCATCACTGGAATCATCACTATCATTGACTACTTGACGTGTTACAGGAGTATCATCATCTTCATCATCACTGACATCATTACTAATATCAGTAGCATCACCATTGTCATTATCATCACTGACATCATCACTAATATGAGTAGCATCACCATTGTCTTTATCATCTTCACCTTGACTTCTATCATCAGTCCCATGATCATCATTGACATCTTGATTGTCATTACCCATAACCACATCTTCAACATTCCAAGCACCTTCAGTGTTTACCACCTTGTTTTTACCTTTCTTTTTATTCTTCTGTTCATCTCTAGCTTCTTTCTTTAGCTTTAACCTCTCCTGCCTTGACATTAGCAAGTCTTTGATTGGTATATCTCCGAACTTGTCCTTTATAAGTTTGTACTTCTGTTGTAGTGACTTGTGGAGGAGCAAGCGAGCACATGCTTTATCACTGTCAACTGCGGGTTTGTTGATATGACTGATTAGTTCTCCTTTGTATGTGATTATGAATCTTGCTATGTCTCTCGGTTTTAATTTCTGTAATTGGATAAAAGTTGCAATCAATAATAAAAAATATATAATTAAAATTTTCTTATGGATTTCTTCAGCGTCATAATTATCAACCTAAAGAAGTCTTTGCATATAGTTGGCTCCATAGGCCTGCTTAATTTTCAAAGTCGAAGAATTTTAGTTTAAAAGGAGTGCAGGTCCAATCAAAGAATTTGAGATATGCTTTTAGGCACTGCAATAAGTTAAATCTATATAACTTAAGAACTGGTTTTTCAACATATTAAGGTGTAAAAAATATTGTAAATATAATTTTTTTTTAAACATGCTGGCAGTACCTTCATAATCAGCACTTCCTTGACGGCAGACTCTACCTTCCTCTTATTTTTCTCTTTCAAGTGATCTGCAGTTTTCTTTTCATTTAGCGTTTTGGCTTTCCTTGTGAGCTTGTGAATAACTTGAAGTCTAGCCTGATTCAAGTTCTTCTTTAATTGGATAACCTGCAATATTACATGTATAATTAATTCACTGGCAGAACTCAGACACCTTCATGGGGCTATTACTTTTTTTTCTTTTTTTCTTTTCACTCCTTTTTTTTTTTTTTTTTTTACAACCAGCTGATGGAACTAGCAGATGGCCCACCTGATGTTAAGTGGTAACCATCACCTATAACAAAGCATTGCCTCTTAAGTCACGCACGATAGGAACGTGCCCTACGATGCAATACGAGCAAAGGTGTGGTGGTAGTACTTCCCCGGACGAGCTCTTCACAAAGAGCTCTACTACTCTTAAAACTATAGCCAGAACTATACTAGAACTATAGCCAGCTCCGAGAGGAGCTGGCTATAGTTCTAAGACCATACCGCCTAGTCTTACGTTTTGTTTTTCCCTTTTGTTTGTATATGCAGCTTCTGTCTTGCGTGATTTTTTTTATATGAAGAGATCGTATCAATTACTGATACACATCTGAATGAAAATGGGGCTATTACCTAAGAAAAAGTAATTATGAAATGCCCACCAACATTTATTAACTTATTACTAGGAGTAGAGTAGGAGTCATGGCCTGGCAGAGCAAATATTGGACATCTAGTGTTCGTACTAACCTCATTGTTAAAAGCCTGTTTGACTGCGCCCACTTCCATTTTACTAAGATTGTCTCTGTAGTTTTGAGGTTAGGTGTGTGTAGTGTTTTTGAAATACCACTTTAGTGTAAGTACCTACAGGAACTAGCTATTTATGAACTATCATAAAACAAACTAATTTAGCCCAGTATGGGTAAGTAAGTTAGACAAGCCAACCAACACAATATAAATAAACACACGCAGTCAGTCAGTCTCACACAACACACGACACGACATGCACCGATGCACGGCATCAGGGCTGCCAGGTGAAAATATGCCGCAATCGTACCACAGCTTAAAAAAAGTCGTACGCCCTAAGAAAGTTTGGAATAAAAAATCGTACCTACAAGAATCAATCATCGATATATTTAAACATTTAATAATAAAGTACACCTCTTTGCACTAATTTCTTTTTAGGAGTACGAGAACGCTCCATAACACTTTCGTCGCTCATTTTTATTAAATAAATTACAGAAGCGCATCAGTTTTCACAAGAGCCTGCACGATTTAGTAGAAAATAACAAGTAGAACCGGGTTTCTCCGCTCCGTACAACTAGACCGCGCGCAAAGGAAATGATTTGTCGTCATTCTTTAATAAGATAATCATCAACTATAGGGAATATTATCGCAATGTTAGTCGGATATCGAACGTAAACAATACGGTAAAAAAATCGTACGTTTTCTGTACGATTTCGATGTTTCGATCGTAATCGTACAGAACACGCAAAAAATCGTACAAATACGATTTAAATCGTACAAATGGCAGCCCTGCACGGCATAATAATAACAACTCAGCTTCTTCTTTTTTTAGCTGAAGCTACAGGACCCAATAATGTACGTTCATGCTATTGCACAGCATGATAATGTACACCCAGTTAAACCGTGTCCACCATAGATTTATAATACTATAGATTGCCTACGAGCGTATACCCGAGCAAGACGGACAACAAGTACAACGCGGTCACATTAACTCGACGCATCGCCGGAATGCGAAAATGAAATGGATGCTCGTTTTGCGCACCATATCAGAGAGCGACGACGCGACGTGACGTCATCGACGCCAGGTCTCGAGATAATGTGACCGGTACCCCAATAGGGATACCTATATGGAACTTTACAAAACCCGTTCAAAACAAGTTCCGTATCGGTATCTCTATCGCGTCTTCATACAAAACCCGCAATGAACACGGAATAAAAACGTAAAACGAAAAACGAAATATCGTAAGCAAAACTCATACTTGGGGTACGGGTTGTACATACAATTTATGGGTTGCCACATCATACTATTTTCACCCAACCAAGCGTAAGCTATGATATCGCCGCGGCTCCAGTTGTTTGTTTAATGATGTTTAATTAAAGCTAGTTTCTGCAGTTTAACAGTTTGTACCTTCCTCTAGGTTACGCCATTTTAATATCTTCTAAGGAATGAGCTAGAAAAAAGCCTACACAGCTCAGTTGGTAGCCTTCTGCGCCGTAGGCCGTGGGTTCAATCCTACCGAGAACAAACATTTGTGTGATGTGATACTAGACGTTTGTTCTCTGCCTGGGTGGTTGTGATTTGGCTTATTTTGGGGCTATATAGTGCTGTGTGGAGCGTCCACCAATATTTATAAAAAATAAAATAAAAAAAACAGGGCGAACTGGCACTAAGCTGGCATTTTAGACATTGACATCAGAACCCTAGGCCCCGCGAGCTAGAGTCCTGGATTTTCCTAGTGAGGGGGACAGAGCTAGCTAGTGGTGCTATTCTTCACATTCTACCACCTACCAATAGTTTAACTATGTTACTGCACCAGCTAGGTAAAATTTTTATGAATAAAAAACAATTAATTTATTTATCATTGATTTATTTATTCTACATCCCTACTCATCAGAAACCGTAATTCAAAAGGTTAATTTATAACGCGTGCTTCAATTTTAAATTAAGTAGGTATAAACAATACATCTTAACAGGAGTAAGCCAGCTTATGCTAGAGCTGACCATAAGCCTGAGCAATGCCACCACTTTGCCCTGAAGCGCGAAGTGGTGGCATTATGAATACAGCTATCCTCAGAATATCACTATGAATATGTCATAAATACATTAAAATATATCACGTGTAAGTACGTATTTATTTATTAGACGATAAATATTTAATAGTTTGTACATAACAATTTCAGATGAGAATATTTTCTTGATTCACACTTTTTAAAGCAAGATTTTTGAACATACTTTTTATATCCAGAAAAAAAAGCGGTATCTCCGCTTTTTTTTCTGGATATAAAAAGTATGTTCAAAAATTTTGAAAAATTTTTGTATGTTCAAAAATAGTTTATGTTGAAATAGCCCAAAAGTTTTTTAGTCCGTAAGTTTCTTGCCTGTTCTTCTAGGCTTTGGTCGCGCGCGAGGAACTGGCGGTACATTCACCTAGTACCAATTTAAGACGTTTCAAAGAGATCCTTGTGATTGTACTGAATAAAGACCGTTTTGATTTTGATTTTGGAGCTTGGTGACCTGGAGCTTGGTAACCCGTAGCTTTAACCCACCAGCCCAAAGTAGTTGCATCTTTGGGAAATCTGTAAAACAAACATGTTATTATTAGGCATAAGTAGGTATTTAATCATACTACGCGATGGTGGTCTCAGACATAAAATAACTACCAACTTCTCATATGAAAATCGTGAGGAGACTTAAATTATTAAAATGTAACGCAAAGCTAAAAAAATAAATTATATGAAATTAAAATATATGTACCTACTACCTATACCTATACTATATTTTCTTTCATTATGTACTTAAGTCAAACAAACCTTATTTCTTTGAATAAGGTAATAATAAGTTGCGACATTGTCATTTTTTTCTAGATTATTGTGTGTATTTGAACTTATCCTAACATATCAGAGTCGAATCCACCCTAAAGTTGTTCGTTTCCCAACATTTTTGGCAAATAGATTTTGTTTTAGTTGGCAGCCCGAAAGATCGTATAACCCAGCCAAATTATGTTTCTATAGAACTGTATCGGTTTGAATAGCCATGTCATTTGTGTGGTTTATAGTTACCTATACTCAATTTTACAAAATAATTAAATTCTAGAAATCTACTATGATATGCGATAGAAAGTAAACACAACCGTTAAATGATTAATTGTGGACACTGTGCATTCTCCGTTTTATGTTATATTAACAAATAGAACATAAAAGTGCTACTTACCGAAGGAAGCTTAATTTTCAGTTTTCCGAGCTGTATCATTATCACAGCCTAAAATACTACAATGCACCACATTATAAACTTAACTCTACGTATACTGGGACCTAGGCACACACTATTTTCAAAGAACTTTGGCACTAAACACCTGTAAACTCACAAGCACCAAGCGGTTTGTTTAGCACCAAACTTGGTGCTAAACAATCAAAAATGTATACGCAGAAAGGGACAGAACATTTATATTATATTTCTCTCACTCATAAGTATAATTTGTATTATTGCGTCTCTCTTACTCTTGGTATTATTATTTGATGTTCTATCTATTTTATACATGATCTAAGGTGTCCACTGGTTTGAATTATCGGAGTGTACATTATCATCCCGTACAATAACATGCCGTGCAATAGACATGAGCCCGATATATCAAAACGTAACTTATATCGGTTATGGGTTAGATATCATACCATATCGATATTCATATCAACATATCCGTTATCATAAAAACTATTCAGAACCGCAACTGTTATTAAGTGGGTGTACATTAACAACACGTGATAATATTGAACGGCATGTTATTGTACGGGATGTTAATGTACACCCCGATAATTAAAACCAGAGGACACGGATCAACTGGGTGTACATTATCATGCTGTGCAATAACATGCTGTACATTATTTGGCCGTACATTATTGGCTCCCCTCGAAGCTACGAACCACGTCAAGGAGGCTGTCATTTTGACAGACAATCTTACCAGTGTCAAGTGAAGTTTGTAAATGCCCTCCGCTCCGGCTCCTGTCTATCATTTCAACGAATAATCTTGCCAGTGTCAATTGAATGAATGAGAAATATTAAAATAGGAACATGACAGGAACACCTTTTTATTTGATCGAGTGAGCGAAGCGAACTATTAGTTTCAACTTGAGCGATTTGGCATTTTAAGGTATGTACGTATGTATGTATGTATGTTTGTCTGGCCATAACTTTCGAACCGTTGATCCGATCTTCATGAAATTTGATAAGTCGATGGCTTGTACTTGAGAAATTTACTGGTAAGTATATAAGTAAAATCGGATGAAGGGTTATTAAGATATGCGGTTTATTAAAGGGGAAAAAATAAAAAAAGTTACATAAAAAAATCAAGTTACATGTCATAAGAAAGGGCTTTGTTTGGACATTCCAAAACAATTTTTTACTTTTTTTCTGGGACGCCCGGTTTCTGAGATACAATAAAAAAGTTAAATTGAAGTAAACAACGATCCAAGAGCTCCCATCTCTAGTAATTTCGTTGTTAACAAGGTTTTTCCACTGGTCGCCCAGTTCCTTTGCTTTTTCTTAATTTTTTTTCTTGAAATAAATTAAGAAGGTACTCAGTTCTCATAAAATGGTGACAGCGACCAGGTCTGATGATGGAGCCAAGGTCTGTTCAACGGAACTCTCCAATAAATAGGCCAATAGAGTTGAAACTTGGTTACCATACCAAGTTAGTAGGCGGTAGTCAGAAAAAAGTCCAAACCTAATGTTTGGACTTGCCTCTGACTACCACCTACTCAAAGTTTTCGTGCATTCGTCGGGTCGCATCACGAGATCTCAGTTCGGGGCGGATTACTAGTAATATTTTGTTAATAACGTAGCTAGCGTTAAAGCTAGTGCTTGCTTGAATTTGTACGTATTGTATTTAGTTACGGGTAAATTGGGTGGGTAACCTGCCAGTAGTGCTGATTGTTGACAGTAGAACAAACGAGCCGAGCGAAAGGTAGGTACCGTCGTCATAGAGTTAGTATTTTTCCCCCCTTCCTATTGTGTATGACCTTTTGATCTAAAATATTATGTATGTTTTATTGCATATTTCAGTTGTCTTTTTTGTTTTTGTTTGGTTTCTCTTTTTGTTCGCTTTTATTCAACCAAGATTCTATCATTCATTTTTTGGATGTAACTATTAATTAGCCATGGGTAACTCACTCAAAAAACATGATCTGCAGCGCATCAGCTCATTTACAGTCTCGAGCCGGAGCTGAACTGCGGTTCAAACGGCTCAGAATTTCAGGACCAATTTATTTTCATGGTACCTTCAAAGACTTCAAGCAAGCACCGATAAGACTTGGCAAAAGGACTAGACGCCAAAACAAAAAAATACTACGAAAAAAATAATTTTGTAGAAAAATAAACGAGTCTAGCGGAAAATAAACAGGAAAAAATCCGAGAATTTGTATGTTAGCAATAACTAATAAATATTGCTAACAATGAACGACGGAATGAAAAAAATTTAAAGTAAAAGTTCTACTATTCAAAATGAACCTTACTTGATTAAACGATAAAACGGAAAATATTTATGCAAATTATGACGAGCCTAGAACGCAAAATATCCTTAAATATGTATGCTAAAACGCGAGGGCATCCACGGGCTGTTGCTAAAACAACTCAAGTTAATAATTCAAATTCGTAACCCATACCATTTAAAAACATGCTTTTCTAAAAAGAACCATAATCCTTCAATTCATCCTAACTCCACTCACTCACCCGCGCAGATATTACTTCAAACGATTCAACGGTTCGAGTACGTAGTAAACCTCCCAATGAATCAAAATAAATATTCTACTCAAACGGTTCAGGGTTCTGTTATCATAAAACCAATCTTTGAACCGTTTGAGTTGTATATCACATTTTATGAGTAGACCTGAGAACCGCTCCACAGATGAGCGGCTCCAAAAATGCAGCATTGGAAATTAGATCTTATTATCTAGACGAAACAATTCAAATTCATTTAGCAAAAATTTTGAGCCGGATATCTTTTTTCTAATATAGACCCTACCTTTCTAGGAATAAAACTTATAATAGGCTGGCATGAGAGCTGTTGAGCCGCCCCTAAAGAAATTGAGCCGGTACTGACGCGCTTACTACGGTATGAGCCGCTCCAAACGCGTACGTCCGACTCCTTCTACCCACGGCTACTATTAATATAAACTTCATTCTTTCAAACTCATTCATTCTCTTTGGTCGGATCTGTCAATCCGAAAAGTACGTAAATAAAATTTGTGAAATAAATTGAATTATATCAAAGTAATCTATAGTTTTAGTGTGATTTTAAACTAAAGTTATTGTTAAATTTGTTAGTGAAAAAAGTATTCCGTGTTTATTTCATAGCTCACGGTCTCTGTGTTTGTGTTTTCAGCATGGCTCCGCGGTTTGAGATCGCAGTTGGTCTGCGAAAAGGCCACAAAACCACTAAAATTTCTGCCGGAAGAAAGGGAATTACTGACAAAGCCATCAAAATCCGACCAGCTAGGCTAAAGGGTGTAAGTATTTTGAGTCCAAACTTATATGCTTATCTTAAATGCTTAGGTTATGTTTTGGTAGTTGTTTTTATATATTTTGAAGAATTTTGCAAGATTTTGTGTTTGAGCATAATCTACAACCAAAATGTACCATATTCAGAACCTTTTCCCTCTAATAATATCAGTCTCCGCCATAAATTGCTCGGTTTTGACAGCCTTCACAGCTCAGTTGGTAGTAGCTCTGCCTTCTGCGCCGTAGGCCGTGGGTTCGATCCCCACCGAGAACAAACATTTGTGTGATGAACATAGATGTTTGTTCTCTGTCTGGGTGTTATTATATATTATAAGTATGTATTTACAAAAAACTGTATATATTAAGTATTACTTATATCAGCTATCTGAGTCCCATATTACAAGCTTTGGCTTAGTTTGGGGCGAGATAGTGCTGTGTGGAAAGTCCACCAATATTTATTTATTAACCTCTTTCTATTAACTCAATGAAACTGGTTACCTGCTCAGAAGAGCATCACATTGCATGCATGATAAACAAGAACCTATCTAAAAGTAAAATAGCATCCCCGTTCAGGAGCTCCGGATCTATGGAGCTATGTTTTTCAACAATTTTGCTTATGTGTATGTTTTACATTCCAGACTCAGACCAAACACTCCAAGTTTGTACGTGACCTGGTCCGTGAGGTTGTTGGTCATGCTCAGTATGAGAAGAGAGCAATGGAATTGTTGAAGGTAAGATAGGCTATTGGATTAACCTATCTATTATAACAATTTATTCACTAAGGTGTAACAGGCAGCTAATTTGGTTGAGCATTACAAAAAAACTGACTGTTATTCACCAGTAAGGATGTATAGGGACTTGTATTAAAATCCTTGATTTAAAATTGACTCTAAAAATATTTGGCTGAAATTATTGATTTTCCTGTAAACTAAGCTGCTTCTATGATTAGATTCAGTATTTTTCTATTCGGTTTATTGGCCATCTGTATTTGTTAACAATAACTGAACTATTATTTGCCTATTTTATCAAACTAGACGAATACCGCTGATCTTGACAATGTGTTCGAGTTATTTGATTTTACACAATAATGCCAAATAATAAGCAAATAACGAATAGCGATGTGAAGTGCAACCAATAATTAAGAAACTTACCAAAACTTTAAAGTTTACGTTTTAAATTGCTTATTTCAGGTGTCAAAGGACAAGCGCGCCCTGAAATTCCTGAAGAGGCGTCTTGGAACACACATCCGCGCCAAGAGGAAGCGTGAAGAGCTCGGCAACGTGCTGGTACAGATGAGAAAGGCGGCCGCGCATGCCCATCACTAAGTCTAATAAATAAGCTTACCACACATACAAGTTTCATTTCATGAATTTTGCTGTTGAACTATCAAAGGAGTGCATACAACAGAAATGTGAATGTTGAAGAATAGATGTGTGGAGTGACAAGAATGGAATGACTATTATTAGAAGTGGCGACTGAGGAAATAGGTTTTTGCATATTATATGAAGGGAAGAATGCTAGGCATGAATGTGGATAGATATAGGGAGTAGAGGTAAGTAAAATAAAAACCAGGTTGTGTGAATGATGTCATGAGTAAGGAAGGAGTGGCTCTAATTATTCTGAGGAGTAGCTACAGAGTGTATCAAAGTGGAGAGTAAGCTTGTGCTAACCCTGTAAATAAGGGTAAGAAAAAGATAAACATAAAAACATTGGATTTCACAAGTTGGTAGGTATTTATTAATGCATGTGGATTGAACTTTCAACCTGAACAACATTAAAACATTCTAAAAAGAAAAGTAGAAGACTATCGAGTTTTATTTTTTGCAACTGTATCTTCATCTACACTAATATTATAAAGAGAAAAGATTTGTATTTTTGTTGTTTTGTATGTAACGAATAGGCTCAAAAACTACTGGTCCGATTTCAAAAATTCTTTCACCATTAGAATGCTACATTATCCCTGAGTAACATAGGCTATATTATATTTTCAAAAAAATCAGGGATCCTTACTAAAACTCCAATAATGTAACCCAAGGTGGAAAAAGAAAACCTTACATCGCGTGCGCTGCGAAAACTATTGATGATAGAACAAAATAATGTACTACGACTTTGCAGAACACATCATTATCTACAAAAAATGTCGCGACAGCATATGTTGTGTCACAATAAGTGTTCTTTTATTATAAAAATTTAATTGAAATGCCGCCGCTAGAAAAGGGTGTTTATTTGTACCTTGGTATTAATCCTTATCAAAATAAATCATTTCATAATTAAGACGGTTTCAATACCTATAGATTACTTCTTAAATTTTTCAAATCGGACATTCCATTCAAAAGATATGACGAAATTAAAAATGTTAACGGGTCCACGGGTCACGCTCGGGGTGCGATTTCCAGTCAATCAAGGAGAAGGACGTGCAAATGTATGAAATTAGTAGACGCGAGGCTCGAACCCACACGGTCTAAGTTTATCCTAAAATGTTCAAAAAATTTATGACCACCCATGCGAAGCTGGGACAGGCCGCTAGTGAGTTGTACTTTCATGCATAAAACAATCAGCTTCGTAACTTTGATGATAGTTATGAAAATATTGGTGTAAAGTAACAAATTTACGTTCAATAAATTATGACTTAAATTTTCAACTTTTTATTAAAAATAAAAACAACTGACTTAATTTATTGAAGTACTACACGGGTATTTATCGCGTTTACCTTTATTATTTACACGATAAACGCGATAAATACCCGTGTAATACGTCAATAGACCGTAGTGTTATGATCATGGAGGTACTATATACTGGAGGGAGCGATAAGACTTACATCCTTTTTCAACTGTGTATCAAACATTGATCATCTATCTTTGTTCTTCCCATGTAGCCTAGCTACGAGTAAAAGAAAAGAAGATGTAACTTCACTCACTCCATCTCACTCACTCACTGTCTGCGTAAATCGTGGCCGTCAGTTGATGCAATGTTTTGACGTTTTTGAAAAACTCGCAGCAACATTGCGATGCAGCGAAAGAAATTATGAAAATTTTTAAAGAATTATTATTGTCTAGGCAAAATATATTTGAAAAGGTGAAAGTATGTCTTGTGAAGCTGTGTTTTGTGTATCAAAAACAACAAAAGCAGGAGTTAAAGACCCGGAATTGTCATTTGATACGTAATATTCTTTTTCTATTTTCATGCTAAAAAAATACGTTTTTTCTCCCATAAAGACTGTAGGAATTACATTTTATTAGTACTAGTCATATTTTCCTATGTGAAAATGATGTAAACCCATTAATTATTGCAAAATAAAATGCATTGTTTTAGTCTTCTGTTCTAGAGATGTACTTCCACCGACCAATTTAGCTTTATCGATAATATGTAAGTTTCCGTTTTTTATATGAAATATCTAATGCGGTGGGTCAGACCGGCTGTTCTGTTGTAGTTTCAATTTTTCACACCTTATAGGCGTCTCGCGAGGGATCAATTTTTGTTAAATTTTACATTATTTTTTTAGGTTCTTAAATGCCCAGAATGAAGACGGGAGTGGATAAAAGCTGTTAGGCGTGAAAACTGATAGCCTACAAAATGTTCTTATGCATGGACGAAATGGCCATAAGAAATTGTATCGAGTGGGATGGACATCGCTCTCACGGTTAGGGCAATGTGGGAAACATTATTGACGATGATAGTGTTCCAGTGTCTATAATGGTTTTGGGCTTTCGCAATAAAAGTCAGCAACCAGTTAAAATTAAAAAGTTGGATTCCAATTAAAACGACACTCACGCGATACATACAAACTAACAAAAAACGGACACGCCGAAAAACCGTAACACTACGTCTATATGATCTAGTGACATCATGGTTCCCAAGTAAGTTTCATGAATTCTCCAGATTCTTAGTTTGAATAGTAATCATTAAAAAAAAGTAGTAGGTAGATACCTACTTAATGGGCTACTTCGGAAAAACCATAGGTAAACTAGGTATTTACTAGGTAGGTAGGTAGGTACTTTGTGTTTTTACTGTGTCCCAGAATAACGTTCATAAAACGATGTTAAAATAAAAAAAATACCTTTAAAACTTTACTTGGTAGGTAGGTTCCTAGTACCTACTGCTGGGCGGGTGCTCATATTTTATTGGTCGTCAGACATAAGATTCTAATGTCAATAACCACTGCAGCATCACAGAAATCTGAAAAAAATTTTGATCAAATGTACCTACGTGCTGTTTTGCACTCGTTTCTTTATTCTGTGACGTAGGTACCCACTTTAGTGAGATAACTTATACAGGGGGTCCCTGAAAGGTCGAAGCCGGGTTATCGCATTGCGTCAAGAAACTAGGCAATCGATTTAATAAAATTGTGTTGCTCAGTAATTCCACTGCTTACTTGTCAGCTAAGCAGTAGGTACTATTGTTTATTCTGTGGCTAAACTAAGGCAAGGTAAGGTATCGATGATATTTTTGGATGTGCCTAGGTACTTAGGTATCTTTTTATTTAAATAACCTTACAACCTTTATCCTGCGGAGTAAGCGACCACCGTAATAGATGATCATGCAATGTATCACTGCCGAAATCGAACTCGCATCTCTCAGGACTAGGTAGGTACCTATCTTTGAATTGGAGCAAGTATAAAAAAACTGAGCAAACATAACAACAGCTACTGAGGAATTGACGGATTTTAATTGATTCAAGGCCATTTACTTATTTCCGAACAAGAGCCATAGGTACTTAACAAAAAAAGTAATCCTCTACAAAACCGACTACTGACCGATTCTCTCAGGCCCACAGTTACGAAGATCCAGTGTGCTCCTGGGCCATGAGATCAGAACTAACATAGGTAAATTAAAAACAGCAAAGAATGTATTTTGGGGAACTACCTAAAGTCAAAGTCAAAGTCAATAGGTATTTATTCAATAAAATCACAAGGATCACTTTGAAACGTCTTAAAGCTAGGTGACTCTAGGTGCCAGTTCCACGCGACCAAAGCCTAGAAGAACAGGCAACAAACTTACGGCTTGGTTCCTACCGTTCTTTTGTATGATCCTTTTACAATGTAATCTACATCTACACTAATATTATAAAGAGGAAAGCTTTGTATTTTTGTATGTAACGAATAGGCTCAAAAACTACTGGTCCGATTTCAAAAATTCTTTCACCATTAGAATGCTACATTATCCCTGAGTAACATAGGCTATATTATATTTTCAAAAAAATCAGGGATCCTTACTAAAACTCCAATAATGTAACCCAAGGTGGAAACCAAAAACCTTACATCGCGTGCGCTGCGAAAACTATTGATGATAGAACAAAATAATGTACTACGCCGTAATGTAATGTATAGCCGTACTAAAAAGTTTCAGAACAATGTTGAACTGAAAGTGTCCCTTTTACCATATTTGACTGACCCAAATGATCTTTTTATAAAATTGACAAATTTAATAAATGAAGAACATAATGATACTTTTCAACTTAAAACATGTAAAGCTAGTGTAAGTGTCAAGTTCGCTGACTGGGCAACTCCAGGTATTTACAAAAGTAGGAATAAATTATATGACCTATACGCTGCTAGGGAGTCAATGCTGAATGACCCAACGTTTATTCTACACACTAAAAACTACTCTAAAATTTTCAAAAAAGTATGTCACGCGGCAAAATCATTGCATATAAGAAATAAAATTGAAAAATCGACAAATAAAATTAAAGCCACTTGGAAGGTAGTTAATAACGAAACAGGCAAATCAAAGATCGGTAATAAACAGATAAATTTAAAAGTAAACAATAATGTTTTTACAAAAAATATTGAAGTCGCCAACGCGTTTGATAGTTTTTTCTCCAGTATACCTAAACTTGTGACTTCATCCCTAAATTCCTCAGCTGCTGAAGCGACAACACTATTAGAGTCTAGCGTTAAAAAATGTAATGATATCTTCAGTTTTAAATATATTAATGCTGATAATATTGTGAAAACTTTTAAATCCTTAAATATTAAAAATACTGAAGATCTATGGGGAATGTCCACAAAAGTTTTAAGCGCTATTATAACTGATATTGCACCATGTCTAGCATACATTTTTAATAGATGTGTAGATGAGGGCGTTTTCCCTGATTTAATGAAACACAGTAAACTCATTCCCCTGTACAAGTCTGGAAATGAACAAGATCCTGCGAACTACAGGCCTATTTCGGTACTGCCTTCGTTAAGTAAAATTTTTGAAAAAATTGTTCTTACTCAGTTATTATCACATTTTAACGTCAACGGCATACTTCATAGTCATCAATTTGGATTTACTAAAGGTCGATCAACGACAGATGCCGGTTCGACGCTCCTGAAGCACATTTATGATGCTTGGGAACACTCACAAGATGCGATTGGGGTATTCTGCGATCTGTCCAAAGCTTTTGACTGTGTAAGTCATGCCACCTTAATATCTAAACTTAAACATTACGGCATCATAAACCAGGCAATTGGTCTTATACAGTCATATTTAACCAATAGAGTGCAAAAAGTTGATGTTGGCGGTGAGAGGTCGTCTGGGTCGGTCATTGATATAGGGGTACCTCAAGGTTCCATATTGGGTCCCTTTTTATTTCTAGTATATGTAAATGACCTTCCACCTTTTGTAAAGGATTTATGTGAAATAGTTCTATTTGCTGACGATACCTCTTTAATATTTAAAGTCGACAGATTGAAGACTAACTTCGATGACGTTAATGCATCTCTGTCGCAAGTACTTAACTGGTTTACTGTTAATAATCTTTTGCTCAATGCCGGGAAAACGAAATGCATTAAATTTACTTTGCCAAATGTGGTTCAGCGTCCAACCAATATTGAATTAAATGGAGAATCACTTACCCTTGTCAATTCTACTATTTTTTTAGGACTTAATATTGATGCAAAATTGCAGTGGGGTCCACATATCAAATCACTTGCTGGTAGACTGAGTTCGGCTGCATACGCAGTTCGCACAATAAGATGGCTTACAGATGAAGCTACAGCTAGGCTAGTATATTTTAGCTACTTTCATAGTGTAATGTCTTATGGTATATTGCTCTGGGGGAAAGCTGCTGATATACAAAGTATATTTGTACTTCAAAAACGGGCGATACGTGCCATTTATAAAATGAAACCACGCGAATCATTGAGGGAGCGATTTAAAGAAATTAATATTCTCACAGTAACTTCACAGTATATTTATGAAAATCTATTATACACTCATAAACACATAGATAGCTTTAAGAAAAAGAGTGATGCACATAACGTTAACACTAGAAATAAAAACAAATTATGTATTCCTAAATTTCGACTCCAAAAGGTAAATGGCTCGTTTATGGGGAACGGTATACGCTTCTATAATAAACTTCCAGAAAGTGCCACTGGGCTTCCTATTAGAAAATTTAAAGCATACATTAAGAATAATCTAATAAGTAAAGCTTATTATACTTTAGATAGCTATATTGATGATAAAAGTGCGTGGCCCGATGTCCCGGTCGCTCTGCCCATCGGCAGCTAACATGTCTGCAATGTCTGTACTGTACCTACTATTGTGTGTTTTATTTTTATTTTTCTCTGATTTAATAGATTGTATTTAATTTTATGCATTAGGTATTATTAGTTTGAAGCGTAGCTGTCTTATAAATTTGATTATGTTTAACTTTTTCTGTATGCCTACGCCTCACTTAACTTCAATAATATATTATATTACATTGTAAAAGGATCATACACAAGAACGGTAGGAACCAAGCCGTAAGTTTGTTGCCTGTTCTTCTAGGCTTTGGTCGCGTGGAACTGGCACCTAGAGTCACCTAGCTTTAAGACGTTTCAAAGTGATCCTTGTGATTTTATTGAATAAATACCTATTGACTTTGACTTTGACTTACGATTTTGTAGAACACGTCATCATCTACAAAAAATGTCGCGACAGCATATGTCTAACTATTATAGTTATGTCACAATAAGTGTTTTTTTATTATAAAAAATTAATTGAAATGCCGCCGCTAGAAAAGGGTATTTATTAGTACCTTGGTATTAATCCTTATCCAAATAAATCTTTTCATAATTAAGACGGTTTCAATACCTATAGATTACTTCTTAAATTTTTCAAATCGGACATTCCATTCAAAAGATATGACGAAATTAAAAACGTTAACGGGTCCACGGGTCACGCTCGGGATGCGATTTCAGTCTCTGGCGTGCAAATGTATGAAATAAGTAGGCTCGCGAGGCTCGAACCCACGGTCTAAGTTTATCCTAATATGTTCAAAAAATTTATGACCACCCATGCGAAGCTGGGACAGGCCGCTAGTATAATATATTATTGAAGTTATGTGAGGCGTAGGCATACAGAAAAAGGTAAACATAATCAAATTTATAAGACAGCACACGTTACGCTTCAAACTAATAATACCAACACTAATAATAAAAAACAACTAGGTAGGTAGGTACTATGTAGGTTAGGTACCCACCTACCCACTAAATTTTGTCAGAGTGTCAAGTCTCTAGCTCGCGGAGCCTGCCGGAGTGCCGGCCCGAGGTTCTGTCAATTGGTTAGGTAGGTAGGTACTTATATTCAATCGACGCCAGCCAGAGACGTAGGTAAATCAAATGCACCTTTGACCCCAAGATGCTTAGGTAGGTAGATATACTTACCTACATTTATACGTACGATGGAGTACCTACCTACCTACCATCTGTAGACTTCTGTGCCTTGCCTACCTGTAGGCTCAGAAGTATAAGTACCTACCTACCTCAACATGGATACGCATCAGGATAAACATTGCTCGCTTTTATATCCTTTTAGTAAGCGTCATTTTTCTTTCGCTACAGGCACAAGTCGCGCCATCCGTGTGTCTAACTTATCTGCTTGTGGCTTTCAATCACCATCATCAATTAGGTACTTATACTTAATACTAGGCTCAAAGACCTATAGGTAGGTACTTACCTAACGTATGTTGGTTGTCGGTTTGATTGACGGATGGAACTGAGACGTGGTTACTAACAAGGTAGTCGGTAGAATACGAAACATGAAAATCGATCATACCTACTTATTCGATGAATAGGTATAGCTCGTGTAGGTATGGAGCTCAACGCTACGCGGCTAAGCACACACTCGAAACTACCCTACTGCGTTATAGGTACGCTACCACTAATGGCAGGTAGGTAACCTATAGTACTAGTATTCTCTTATCTGTGCCTATAGGTATCTTTCTTCCACGATACTTATCCTAACAAAATTGTTTACAAACATAGTGATGTTGACAGGAGGGCGAGTCTACAAACAATTTACATCATCAACACCCGTCATTCAACCCCGGGTCAAGTTTTCCAACTGATATGCAGTTCAGAAGAACTTCATGATGTAAGAAATAACGATCGAAAACACTATCAAAGTAAGACTCACGAGTTGTAGCGTCACGAGCACCACAGTCACGCTCGAGTCGAGCCAACACACCCAAAGTCGAGCGGCTCGACTTTGAGTGTGTTGGGTGGCTAACTTAGGTAGGTACCTACCTAAGCGCATCAAAGTCAATAGGTACCTACCTATTTATTTACTTAGTTGAATCACAAGGATCACTTTGAAACGTCTTAAAACTAGGTGAATCTAGGTGCCAGTTCCACGCGTCAAAAGCCTAGAACAGGCAACAAACTGACGGCTTGGATTTCTACCGTTCTTTTGTATGATCCTTGTTACAATGTAATACCTATAATATTGAAGCTAAAAGAATGTGGTGCCAATCGAATTTAGTGAAGCGTAGGTACAACAGAAAAAGGTACTTATATATAGGCATCGTCTCGGTATGATCAGTACCTACCCCAAGTAGGTATGAGTTTTGCTTACCATATTTCATTTTTCGTTTTACGTTTTTGTTCTGTGTTCATTGCGGGTTTTATAAAGTTCCATATCGGTATCCCTATCGCGTCTTCATACAAAACCCGCAATGAACACGGAACAAAACCGAATCGTTTTTGCTCCGTGCCCATTGCGGGTTTTGTAAAGTTCCGTATCGGAATCCCTATCGCGTCTTCATACAAAACCCGTAATGAACGCGGAACAAAAACGTAAAACGAAATATGGTAAGCAAAACTCATCCTACTTAGGGTACAGAATCAAAATACCTATTCAATCAAGTATCAAGGTGTATGTTACCAACAACAGCTGTTAAGTACCTACCTAGGTACCTACCTAGTATCTATGTAGTTGAGATCACAGAAGAAATTATAATAGGTAAGTAAGTAGGTACCTACCCACTTGCTTTACATAAAGCCTTTTAGAGATATAGGTATAATCAATTGCAAATTGAGTGTAGGTAATGGTAGATAGTAAAAGCATTAGGTCGAATGCGTTTTAAAAAGTACGCACCTAACAGTCAACGGCTAAATACGGCTAAATATGTTTCACGTCAGCGTGCTTTTTGAACAGATTGGCCTCGACTCTTCAACTATTGCTAGAAGCAAAAATTTATTATTAAAAATTAGGAGGTAGGTAGATAAATTTATTTTATACTTAACTGAAGGAAACTACAAAGTGTTCATACCTTTGACTTTCACCAATCACCCTGAAGGTCTTTCACCTTGGGGACTCGGCCAAACTGAAATACGTCCTAGCCATTTATTTGCTAACTACAGAGGAAAATACTATAGCATTGAATAACTAGTCAATTGTAATTTTCTTGCTGACTGTAGTGATTGAAACATTTATTAAACCTACGCAGTTAGTTGATTTAAACCGGTTTTCGGCGACGGCGGGCGTCATTAAAATAAAATAAAAACATTTTCATACTTGAATGGCCTTGTCACAACTAACTAGAGCTCTTTACCACATGTCCTACATATTGTGCCTTTACAACAAGCAACTATTATGATTATTGAAGAAAGATAACAAAAGCTTATGAAATATTGGTTTATTGTTACATAGTAGGCACACGGACCAAATATACAGATTAGTTTTATAAATTTAGAAAATTTCATACGCTACATTTCATCAGGCAAATCTGTATTCATTGCTTTTTGCAAATCATACTGTTCATAATTTTATTGATGAGTTTAAATACCACAGTAATCAATTGAGATAATATTAATAACCTGACATAATTTCAAGGATTTTATTAAAATCTGCAGTATGGAAGTTGCAAATAATTCATTAGAATATCTTATAACTAAAATAAAGAATATTGAAAGAAACAAAAACCTACACTAAGTAGCTCCTTAGGGAATAGCATTCTAATCTTGTCTTTTGTTCAGTGACAACTAAATTAAACAAAATCTATAACATGATAAGTTTTTAACCTATAAACAAACAGCGGACTATAGCTTGATTCTGAATTCCAATGGAAGATCAAATTTGTACAATGTTTATAAATTTAAACAATAACAAGTTTTATTTTCCTCAGTTATCACTGCTATTTGTATAATTATCACTATAATAGAGTCATTGGACTTCTATATTCTTTTTATAATATCACTGAGGTTCAACATTATGCTTGATTCTAGCAGTTACTGAAACATTGCAGCAAGACCTTTCTTAGTCACAACTTCATTGTAAGCAGAAATCAAGTTTACACCTTAATCTAATAATATAGAATATAATAACTAGTATGGAACATTTGAGAACAGATACGACACTGACTCCCCGTTATGTGTACGTCTAACAGCTTCGGCCAACATCATAGACACATCAATGCATTGGATCTTAGGGCAGTCTTGCATGTGCTTTTCCTGTGGAATTGTGTTTGTGACAACAACAGCTTCTAAGCATGCATTGTTGATCCGTGAAATAGCCGGTCCAGAAAAAATACCATGAGTCAGGATGCCATAAACTTTAGTGGCTCCTGCTTCGATCAATTTTTCTGCTGCATGACAGATTGTTCCACAAGTATCGGCCATGTCATCTACCAGAATGGCTGTTCTGTCTGTCACATCACCAACCAACACCATTGAAGCTACTTCATTAGCCTTCTTCCTTTCTTTGTGAATCAAAGCAAACTCTACATTCAACCTATCAGCAATAGAAGTCACTCTTTTAGCTCCACCAGCATCAGGCGACACCACAATACTGGTCTTCCAATCTGGTATGTTCTCTTTGATCCACTTCAAGACGGCAGGTTCAGCAAAGAGGTTATCTACAGGAATGTCGAAAAAGCCTTGTATTTGGGACGCATGGAGGTCCATTGTTATGATGTGATCGGCGCCGGACACTGAAAGAATGTTGGCGACAAGCTTAGCGGTAATCGGAGCGCGCGATTTGTCTTTTTTGTCCTGACGAGCGTAGGGAAAGCACGGGATGACTGCGGTAACGCGAGATGCCGAAGCAATCTTACACGCATTTATCATGATCAGCAACTCCATCAGATTGTCGTTAATCTCTCCGCTGCCGCTCTGTACGATGTAAACATCTTCTCCGCGCACAGATTCTCCGATTTCAACACACGTTTCCATGTTACTAAACTTCTTGGTTACAACTTTACCGAGGTCGATACCCAAACGATCGACGATCTTCTGCGCTAGATCTGGGTGGGAGCTCCCGCTGAATACTTTGATGTTTGGCATTCTGGTAGTTAGAGGTAGGGCTTGGTGATCTAATTTATTCACTACTTCTTCAAGGGTTACTGTTGATTTCATCGACACTTGGTCCGATCGACCTCACGACCGTTATTCGCGTTATGTGCGCTGATAACTACGAGATGAACTATATATGTGTCTACTGATTGATAAGACACTGGAGGCAACGTGGGGACTTGCCGCCGCGCCGTAATTACGCACCGCACTCTTGCTTTGCTTCACGCGTTCGCGTCGGCTAGGCTGTTCCTTTCTTTTCCTTGCACGTTTTTATTTCTTTACCGACGAACTTGATTGATTTGACCTGTCAAATGTCAACGCTGTTGATTACATTGAATAAACAATGTTCATTTCATTCATTCAGTACTGTTATGCTATGTCCACAAGCTCGTCCAATCTTCCAACTCCAAACGTTTGTCCGGCGGGGCAAGAGTGGTACAAACCTCCTACACAATCAACACAGGGCGTGCATTGTGCGGCTGGCATTTGCGTGAGATAGAGTTTACGTTTTGATAACTTTGCCACCAATTTTAATAATGAACTGAAGCAGTAAGTAACATCTCTTTATTTTTGACGTTTTAAAAATATTATAGCTTGAATAATAATGATGAGGCATAACTTAATTATATGTAGTTGTAAGGGTTATTCAGATATGGTGGCGGCTGCCATAATGCTGATAAAAATGGACCCTTTGGCGTGTGGAAAGCTAGTTTGCACGCACATTTTTTTTTTCGTTGGGAAATCTTCTTGGGTCCTTCCACCACGAGTATAGCGGAAGGATTATGTTGGACTATAACCGACTAAACCCTAACGGGATCATAATATATGCATAATCTCGAGGCTGTGGGTGCGTTTTACCATTCTTTGAGATGACCTAATGTTTTGAAAATGTTGTACTATTGTTCTCTTATCTGTGGCTTAGGGGAGTTGGCGTTTTTTTAACGGAGTTGCAACGGACTTGGAATTCGTGGGGAGTCTGCCGTGGTTTCTAATGCTGGGGCCACACTATCGGGATAACGCGAAGATTCGCGTTGTCGCGACACGTCCGGCCAAAGGCTTCGTCCTATCGCGAATCATCTGCGCGAATACGAATGCCCTTCGCGACGCTGTCGGTAAATTGCCGAACATCAAAGGGTTTTATTTGACTGCGAGACGCTGCCATAGTGAAGTTAACGCGACGTCGCGAAGTTTTTTTTGGTGTGGCCATGGCCAAGCACTTCGTCGTGGATCGTACACGAACTGTTATCGCGACAACGCGAACACGAATCTTCGCCTTCATGTGTGGCCGTAGTATCATCGAATGAATGAATTAATGACAGTCAGACAGAATGAACAATACTATCCACGAAGAAGAAGAAGCTCGCTCACTAATCAATCACAAAGTCTAGTGTTGGGTAGGACACAGTTTCAAAACGAGTTTGTATGAGGCCCTCGTTCTTGTTCATGAGGTGGTACAATGTCATGCTTCAAATGTCACATTGCGAATTATGTAGTACAAGTTCGCTCTACTCATTTCATTTGTCATCCAAGAAAGTTTGTGTGAGTTTACTGTTGAGGTGTCTTGATGAGTGTCTAAATTACCTTTTTCAGGCGCACTAAAAGTCCTTTCACCTCACTGGTTCGAAAGAACTAGTGAAACAACAAGAATAAGAAGAACTAACATATTATATTTCTACATAAATGTACTTAATGTACCTCTAATGTAAATCCTATCTACTTCATATTTACAGTTTTATAAAAAAACTGTTCTAAGTTTCCATCAATCAATCTACATCAAGCACTAAATTTTTCGTTACGTCAATTACTAACCTACGTCATATGACACTGATGTCATTTCAACGTGATACGAGCCTCATTTCTGTCACACAATACATCAGTTCACTCACTCCCTCAAATGAAAGATTTATATTTTCCTCGTTCGTCGCAGTCAAACAGTGAGCACTTCGTCTGAGAGTGAGTATGACATAAATTTTGAGGTGGTACATGGATTGAACATGAGGACCGGGACATTTTAGAGTGAATGAGTGCCTCAAAAGAGGTGCCTCACGTATGTCCTACTCAACACTATCACAAACAAAAAACAGAAATGAATATAGTTTTAGTTTTTGAATTTATATTTATCGTGTTTTGTGTTTATCAAATGGTTAAAGCTTAAAATACAGTGCCTAGAATATCTATGAACAATGGCCGAGTCAGAAAATGCGTCTCCTTCCTCTTCTGATACCAATAATCTGAAAGTGCTTCGGTGCATGGATTGGCTCCAAAAACAAAACAGTCAAGTAGTGAAGAAGTCATTACGAAACAAAAATGATATTCAATTTATTATTCAAATGAACGCTGATCGTAAGAATTTCTTGCTAGCAGCAGCTGAAGATGAAGCAAGTGTGCCAGCTGGTGTGGGAGAATGTACCAATGAACCCAAACCTGTGGTAAGAATCTACGAAAAACAGCCAAGAAACCTAGTTTTTCCGTCATTCTTCTTTACATTCAAGACGTTTTAGTATTTGTTTAGTGGTTTTAATATCTTCTAAATAATATCAAAATTTCATGCATGGTTCATGAGTGAAATAAGAAACACATAGAAAATGCTTGTGTAATTTCAAGACACCTCATTACCTCAGAAAACAAAGGTATTCATGAATACCACCAGGTATCAGACCTGGTGTTATTCATTACTTAGAATACTTCTTATGTTTTCAGCCTCTATACCGTCTGAGAGTGGAACAACTTCGTATGGAATGTGAATGGCAGTCATGTGGAATGATCTACTTCGATTATGAGCAGTTCCAGAAACACATCAAGGAACACTTAAAGGATTTGCATGTCATAAAAAATGATGATGGAACTGGTAAGAATAATACCTTCCCCCCTTATATCTGTACTGTAACTATCTGGTATTTACAAAATGTACAAAATACATGTGAAACAGTTGAGCTATCTGCAGATGGTTGTGAATGGTCTAGAGATTGCTCAACTGATACAAATCAGTGCCAATTGAAAGTGTCTCCAAGACACTGGCTGCATTGTCATACTAAATGGCAACTGGGTCTTAAGTAGTAGGTAGTTCCATTAGCAATTAGTATAAAAGTATGAGCCAATTGGCTAACTTGTAGTGAGGAGGATTAACCTCTCTCATGCCGGAATTCCAGACACGATAGAAAATGTATTGTGTCTTGCGTGGATCTACATTCTGGTATGTGAGAGGTTAAACAAACTGAAAAAGATCTTGAGTAGTTACTTTGGTAAATATTCTGTATTCTAAATTTCTAAATCGTTTCCAGTTCAATATGTCTGTTTCTGGGACATTTGTGGTCACAAAACCAGTGACCACCAAGAGATGGTGCGCCATTTGAACTACCATGCATACCACACCAAGCTGCTATCTATCGGCTTCAACGGCAGAGCAACTTTGAAGCTTCTGAGGTGCAAGAAAGACTCGACAAAGAGGAATATGCTGCCACCATTGTTGTATGTGCATCGCTGTATGTGGACTGAGTGTGATCAAACCTATAACTCCATACAGGTATGAGAAAAAAATACAAAACAGCATTGCAATTTGAATGTACGTGTATGATAGATATATTGGTTGTATTTCACAGGGCTATTCAAGATTCACGTTTTTATTTGCAGCACTTATTATGTTTTGTTGCTTTTAAAAAATAGGCAACTAAAGTTGAATAGGGTCAGTACCCACAACAGGAATAGCTAAGTGAACTGCCATCGTAGATATCCCCACAGATCTCTGAGTACCCAGAGATCTGCTATTCACGATTCGAGTTTTTATTTGCAGCTATTATTATTTTTTGTTGCTTTTAAAAAATAGGCAACTAAAGGTGTATGTTATAGCGTCAACAGAAATACATCATCTGTGAAAATTACAACTGTCTAACTATCACGGTTCATGAGATACAGCCTGGTGACAGACAGACAGACAGACAGACAGACCGACGGACAGCGGAGTCTAAGTAATAGGGTCCCGTTTGACCCTTTACGTACGGAATCCTAAAAACTATTGTTCTACTCCAGGAGTTCTTCAACCACGTGAAACAGCACATAAACAACTCCGAGAAGTTCATTTGTTCGTGGGCCGGGTGCGGCTCTGTGTATCCAAGGCGGGTGTTACTCACGATGCATTGTCGCACGCACACGGGCGAAAGACTTATAGCTTGCTACCACTGTGGACAGCACTTCGCTAATAACAGAAAACTGATGGACCATTTGAGAAGACAGGTATTATTAATATTATCTTGTATCAATCATTAGGCTGATATGTTGGATTTTATAAATATCATAAGAAAGTACATATGGACAGAAATAAAGTAGTATTATTATAGTATGTCAAAGTCACTGGGCATTTATCCAAAAAAAAAACGTAAGGATCACTTTGAAATGTCATAAAGCTAGGTGAATCTAGGTGCCAGTTCCAGCCTAGAAGAACAGGCAACAAACTTACAGCTTGGTTCCTACCGTTCTTTATTATGATCCTTGTTACTTGTTGTAATTTATTACAATATTTAAGCTCCAGTGAGGTGCCAATCGAATTTAGTGAGCAATAAGCTTTGCTTAGTTTAGGGCTAGATAGTGCTGTCTGTCCACCAACATAGTTTCTTTAGTTTTACAAGCACAGTTTAGTTCAAGTAATAAAATTATTACTTACAAGATAAATATAGGTACTTAAGTATAAAATATCGAGGGATGCCAATGCCAAGTACCTAAATGAGCTTAAGCTTAAGCTTAATAAGAAAAAACGTTTATTTATTTTATAAAACCAAGTAAACTCCGAATTTGAGTAAACACCTACAAACAACGGCGGAATGCATTTCGCGCGTTTTTTATATTTTTATAAACTTTTTTTTTATTTGGCTTCTGCGCGATGTACTTTATCATACAGCCTGTTCATGCAATGTTCGTGATTGATCTCTTTGGTGATTGCAACTTTTACTAACAAAATCCTTGTTCCAATTTCAAATCACTTTCATTCCCTAGGAATCAAAGCAATCTTGCTTCCTGTTTACGAAGATCAAGTAGCTCTTTGCGAATAGATGTGACAAAAAAGCTGGGTTATAAAAACTCATGGTAGATCGGATGTTTTGTCTCTCCGTCAGAACGTTCCAATGAAGGTAAAAAAGGTGCGTTGTGCAGGGTCAGTGGCGTAGCTATCAGCTATCGTAGGGCCAGGTGGTGCAGTGCACCAGGGCCCCGGAGCTCAGGGGCCCGCCAAACTTTGAAAAGAGAGGGTCAGCCAGCTCCCGAAGCTAGAAAACCTTGAGCCTGCTCACAAAATTCTTTCTCCATGCCCGATTTTTTCTCTATGCACCGGGGCCCTTGTCCACCGAGCTACGCCACTGTGCAGGGTTATGGAAACTCATGTTACTTTCCGTTTGTCAGAATGTGAGTCCGTACTCGCCGTTCTCGTGCACGATGTGCGGCATCAAGTGCGCCACGCAGTACCTGCTCGACCAGCACCAGCGCTCGCACGTGTCCGAGTACGCATGCGCGCTGTGCGACATGTCCGCGCAGTCGCCGGCCGCGCTCGCGCACCACGTGCGCTACCGCCACCTGGCGCCGGAGGACACCAGGACCCACGCCTGTACACACTGCACCTACAAGTGAGTGCATTCTCATGCGCGCCGTGCGACATGTCCGCGCAGTCGCCGGCCGCGCTCGCGCACCACGTTCGCTACCGCCACCTGGCGCCGGAGGACACCAGGACCCACGCCTGTACACACTGCACCTACAAGTGAGTGCATTCTCATGCGCGCCGTGCGACATGTCCGCGCAGTCGCCGGCCGCGCTCGCGCACCACGTTCGCTACCGCCACCTGGCGCCGGAGGACACCAGGACCCACGCCTGTACACACTGCACCTACAAGTGAGTGCATTCTCATGCGCTTTCCGTAGAATGCCGTCGATCGCAGGACCCCTCCATAGAGGTGGCGAACGCCCTCCCTAGGTTCCCCGAGATTTGGTAGCAGTCTGCAGAGCATCCACTTCCTTCTGAATCCGGGGGACGGTGTGGCTGAAGTGCTTTCCGAAGTCCCAACGACTGTCCAAGGTGAGGCCCAGGTACTTAAGGTCGTCGACGTCACCTACGCGGACCGGAAAGTTGGGTGGTTCCCTTCCCCTTGGGAATTTGTGGAACCACAGCGCCTCGGTCTCGGTATATAACTGAACAATCGTAACCCGTAATTTTTTTTCCACAGAGCAATAACAAAATGGGATCTCCGCAAGCACATAAAAACGCACGAGCGAAAGAAGAAGAAGCTCGAGCGGAACAGCGACTCTGAGCAATCCGAGCCGGAAGTTAAGAAGAAAGTGTCCAAGAGATACGCCTGCCACATCTGTCCGAAGAATAAAATGAAGACGTACTCTAGAGGCACGGAGCTCACCACGCATTTGGTGAAAGTACACGGAGCGCAATGGCCGTTTGGATACAGCAGATTTAAGTAAGAAAACATTTTTTTTATACAACTAGCTGATAGAACATGCAGATGGCCTCATGTTAAGTAGTAACCATCACCTATAACAAAGCAATGCCTCGTAAGTCACGATAGTAACGCGCCCTACGATGTACAGCCCTGCGTCCATCAACTTGAGGCATACAGATGTTAGGCCTCATGGGCCTGTAATTACACCGGCAACCACACTCTTCCAACCGAAACACAGCAACGCTGCTTGTAAATTAACTAATTTACATAGTACGATATACGTTAAGGCCCTTATATTATATACTTACATTATATGCCTATATTATATACTTAGTTATATTATTGTTTTATCAATCACATGTTTCATTAGCTTTTCTAAAGTTTGTTTTCCTGTTTTTTTTTTGGACGTACTCATGAAACTTGAGTACCAGAAATGTCAGGTTATGTCTTACTGGGTACTATTCATTTATATACTTATTTTATTTATGATTTATTCCTTTTCAGATATCATCTAAGCGAAGATGGAATATACCGACTTACAACAACCAGATGGGAGTATCTGGAAGTTTCCAAAAAGATCGCAGATGGCGGCCCAAAGAAAACCATTACCTCTACAGCACTGGACTTCACATTTAAGAAAACAGGCGACGCCACCTTTACTTCACCGACGAAATTCGAGATAGTTCTAAAAGGGGCTGATGCTTACGTGAAGAGCGAAGTTGAACCTCAAGTGGAGAGGAATAACGTCGAGATTACGATGTGCGATGTGGATGAGAAAGGTAACATTATCAAATCTGAGATACTCAAGTCCGATTTGGTTATGGATAGTTTGAATTGATAATTTTATAGTTGACAAGCTGGTGCGCGCGACTTCGCAGGATTAGCAGCGTTGCTGTGTTTCGGTTTGGAGAGTGTGGTTGCCGGTGTAATTACAGGCACATGAGGCTTAACATCTGTATGCCTCAAGTTGATGGACGCAGGACAGTGCATCGTAGGGCACGTTCCTATCGTGCGTGACTTACGAGGCAATGCTTTGTTAAAGGTGATGGTTACCACTTAATATCAGTACCCCAAGTATGAGTTTTGCTTACGATATTTCGTTTTTCGTTTTACGTTTTTGTTCCGTGTTCATTACAGGTTTTGTATGAAGACGCGATAGGGATACCGATATGGAACTTTACAAAACCCGCAATGAACACGGAGCAAAAACGATTCGTTTTTGTTCCGTGTTCATTGCGGGTTCCGTATCGGTATCTCTATCGCGTCTTCATACAAAACCCGCAATGAACACGGAACAAAAACGTAAAACGAAAAACGAAATATCGTAAGCAAAACTCATACTTGGGGTACAGGTGGGCCATCTGCTTGTTCCATCAGCTAGTATGTAGTATTAAAAAAAAAAGTCTCACAATATCTTTATAAATTGTAGCTCATGTGTTATTCTGATGTATGAGCTATATTACTGTAAAGTTTTATTAAAATCCATTCAGTCGTTTTTACGTGAAGGAGTAACAAACATCCATACATCCATACTTACAAACTTTCGCGTTTATAATATTAGTAGGATAGTTTGTTTTAACACTTGCTGATGGTACAAGTAAACCACCCACCTGAAGTGGTAACCATCACCTATAACAAAGCAATGCCTTGCAAGTCACGAAATGATCGTGCCCTACGATGCACTGCCCTGCGTCCATTAAGTACAGTACATTATTATTGTACAATTTATAAATTATTATTATTGTACACCGAATTGTTTAGCCTGATGAACTAAGATATACAATTAATTAATTTAAAATCACAATAACTACCTTTATCAACTAACTAGTAAATAATAAATAATTTGTAACACACTCATAAGTTACGAATTGTATGTATTTTAGAGCTGATTTCACCATGCTCTGTTAGTTACTAATCAAGGATTAACAGGCCGTTAAATCTAACCTTAGCTGTCAAACGCGTACATTTTGGCATATTTAACGGCCCTTTAATCCTTTGTTAATCTAACAGAGCATGGTGAAATCGGCTCTAAAACAGTCAAACTAACAATCGTACAAATTGTACGAAGAATCGTACATGTGAAGTCGAATGGCCTTATTCTAACCTTAATTTTATAAAGGCTTTATAATGCAGTTTTAATATTATTTAGTGAATAGAATGTTAGTATTTTCTTAAGAGTATTTTGTAGTGTAGATTACTGCTGTTGTAAAACAGATTATATTCTGTCCACCAGGTGTTTCGCTTTTAAACGAATAGAAGAGTATCTAGATTTTTTGTGTATCTTGTTGTGTAGTGCGAGCCCGTTTTTCGAGTGATCTTGTATGGAGTCACGATATTGAGAAGAAAGAAGGCGTGTTGAGAAGTCTCGTACAACCATAAGAACTAATTTCACCATGCTCTGTTTATAGGATTAAATGGCCGTTAAATATTTGACATATTTAACGGCCCTTTAATCCTACGTTTATATATTGGACGTGTTTGACATCTAAGGTTAGATTTAACGGCCTGTTAATCCTTTATTAGTAACTAACAGAGCATGGTGAAATCAGCTCTAAATTTGTCAGAAAACGGATCGGTCAGACACATCGTACTATTGTCAGTATTCTATAAATTGCTGAAGCATATGTTTTTTTTAGCAGCTCACTTACTGTTTTACTTATTAAAAAAAACTAAACTAAATGAAGTAACATTCATTGTTTAAGGGAATTTCCTGATGGACTGAGTATAAGTAGATTTTATAAAATTGATATAAAAATGATGTATTTTATTATTATATTAATTTTAACTTAGTTTAAAACTATAGAGCATTCCCAATCGTTCTGATAATAAGTTGAAAAACGGTTCCTGACATTAGTTGTAATTCGCGGTAATGAAATAAAATACTTAAAACTATACAAATCATGAATTTATTATTTATAAGATTATTCCACTAATGACAATAATATTACCTCACAGCCCAATTTATTAATATGCCATGATTTTTCTTTCCACGATTTCCAAACATGCAATCCGTTAAAAGTATATATTTTTTTGTATCCTCTTGAAAGAGTTTCCAACGAGTAAATTTTAACTGAAATAAAACGCTCCATAGTTCGTTTCGGCGATCGCGCGATAGTTCACATAGCAAATAGAAGGTGTCGATCAGTGTTTTGTATGTACTGACATCTGTCGTCATCACATACAACTGATCGTCATCGTGACCGCCGCTGTGGACGCAAGTATAACGCGTTGGCATGCACAGCGTTCAGAGACGAAACTGAGTTCAATTTTGACTGGAGTTTACACTAAGGGCCACTTGCATAATGATCTGATTTAATTTCATTAAAACACTTTTATCAAGCTAAGAGCTGATTTCACCATGCTCTGTTAGATTAACAAAGGATTAAAGGGCCGTTAAATATGTCAAAATGTACGCGTTTAACATCTAAGGTTAGATTTAACGGCCTTTTAATCCTTGATTAGTAACTAACAGAGCATGGTGAGGGCCGTTAAATATGTCAAAATGTACGCGTTTAACATCTAAGGTTAGATTTAACGGCCTGTTAATCCGTGATTAGTAACTAACAGAGCATGGTGAAATCAGCTCTAAACAGAATTAGCGTAAACATCATTTCCACTGTCTGACAGTTCGCTACTTATGATTAGCGGCTTATTTAAACTAATGCAAGACTTAATTGTGATTAGCTTTCTAAATGCGTTCCTAAATTAGTGATCGTTGTGCAAGCGGCCCTTATTTTCTATTCGAAATGTTAGGTTTATTAAGGGTCAAATTTTTTGAAGCTCTCTATCAATCTATCGGCCTCCCTAAACCCTGACTCGATAGCTCCATGTACGGCACTATGCCTGTGGTGTGATGTAGCTTCTCCCGCGAAGCATACTACCGGGAACTCATCGCCGTGGTACAGCGGCTCGCTTAACAAGATGGCGGCGTGTCCGCCATTTTGTTCAGTCTCCACTGTGCGGTATGCGTATGCGCCGCGGGCGAGACGGTTTGATGCCCATTGTGATCTGCAAATGAGTGTAGATTTAGTTATAGATCTTAGAACAGTTCCGAGCTGTTACCTACGTATTACATAAGCAGCTGAAAAAATTATCTGGCCTAATGGCGGCTTTCACCTAGGCGTACCTATGTAATTCTTAAATTGACCAAAAAACCAGAGTCAAAGTCGATAAATAACTTTCTAACCGAAATTATACCTTATGGAAACAATATTGATTTTTGTATGAAACAAACAAATAAACAGGTAAAGTTACCTCACTATAGTTTTGATTGGCGCTACATTAAACTTCTTCTTTAACACTGTATTCAATAACTTATTCACTCCAGCATGAACCCCAGCTAAGTTAACTTTCTCCATTTCCTCAGCCCCTTTGCCGTAGATCCAAGCAAGCAGCAAATTAGGCTGATGCGCCACTGTATCTAGGGCGAAAATCTCCGTGATCCATTTCTCATCATTTGTAAACTGGGCCTTATCTTCTTCTTGCCAGAGTATGACGAAACTGGAAGGGGTCTTCGGCCACCAGGGTTTGGTGAACTCGATGTAGATTTTGTCTAGGACAGCTAGTTCGAGACTGTTGATTGTTGAGACTTTGTTGTCTGGGAGCGGTGGGTTGAAGAGTGCGGTGTGACTGAAACAGATATAGTTTGTCATTAAAGTCTTCTTATTCGGGAAACTCTTACTCTAATTTCCATTCTAAGGGTCAGTAAAACCAGTGCGTTGAAAATTTATCAACGCAGCCAGATCTGTGGTTCTGGACATATTTGGTTAAACACCAGTTATATTACTTACTGTTCCTGCAGAACTCCTATAGACACGGTGATTATAACACTCTTGGCGATATAAAGACTCCCGTCTGTACATTTCACCTGCACCAGTGGATTTATAGCATCTAGTGCAGGTTGGCTGCTTCGTCTGCTGCCCCACCGAATGTTTTCAACTTCCTTATTGAACAGGATTTGTACTGGGATGGCTCGGCTTGGGTCTGGGTATTTTTTCTGTAACGAAACTCCTAAAGTTACCATAGGATTGCTGGTTTCTTTAAGCCTATCACCTGATTAGTGAAAAATGGTTGTGTATTATTGTTGCGTATCTACGCAGGATCCAAACCGAACCGTGGACCAATTCCAATGTAGGGTACATTGGTCCACGATATAAAACTGATATGAATTCTGGGTATTGTGGCCTACTAGGGTACCTATCTAAATCTTACCAATAAAACGTCCAGAATCGTCGTATACCCCCGACCCTTCCAGTTCAACATAAACTCTCCCTCGCATCCCCAGTTCTCCTCCAATCCTCGCAGAGATTTCCCTCTAATGGGGTCGTCTTGTCCGCCCAGGTGGTTCATACGCTCGTAGCTCTCTACGAAGGAGTTGGTTAACTTTGGATTTTGTTTCAGAATTGGGTTTGTGATTGCTCTGAAATGAAACTCTTGCTCAATATTTGTCGTCCAAATAGTTTTTTTCGGTTCGTAGTGTTTGTACCTAGTAGTAATCTAAAAAAATAAAACTTACGCGTTTCGGACACACTCAGCAATTCCTCCCGTCTTTTTATCAGCTCTTTTCACTTCTTCACTGATAGCACTAGATATTCTGCCGCTGATATCATCCGGAACCAACGTCCCATCTGATTGGACGTGCCAGGTGTGGCCAGGATCAGGCCTACCAAGGAGCTCTAGGGGGTTTGCTAGTTCGAACACGACGTTTTCTTTTTCGCCGTGGCACCTGGAATTAAGTTCTTATTTGAGACTTTTTGTACATAACACTATGTCCTGTGTGTAAACGAAAGGATGAATATTAGTCACACAACACTAACACATAGTTCTGACTCCAGTTTAGACTACACGAGGATTCCCTAGAGGCCTAAGAGTGATTATCAGTAACTACGTTGTAACTAAATTTGGCACCACAACTCTTAAACTTGATGGGACAATCATTTTAAACCAATCAAATATGACGATTTCTCTTACCAAGCTGCCCCGATATCAACAGCATTGGCACCAAAGTCCACAGTGTGTATCCTGCCCCCGATTCTATCTGCCGCCTCCAGACCCATTACTTTGAGTCCAGCATCGTGTAGCCTCCTCAACGCGGCCACGCCCGCTGCGCCGCAGCCGATCACTATTACATCCATTAGTTTCCTGGAAATTGAATAGGCTCATCAGAAAACTAATGGACGGTAGGAACCTGGAAGTCTCTCGATCGGCTGAGAAACCAAGTTGGTTTCTGCAGAGGAAACCTTGCCAAGTGGGGTTACATCGACCCATCGTAAATGTAATTGTGGACTTACACAGTCAATGGTCACCTATTCTCTTGCCCTCAGTGTCCGACCACCTGTAGGTAGGACACGTGAGGTCCTGAACCAGGCAACGGGACTATTATTGAGAAGTTAGGGACGCTATTGAGGTCGCCTCCTACTAGGCTCACGACTTATAAAGTCATAGACTCGAAAGAAGAAGTAGGTAACTATAGCTAGGTGCATGTAAAGTAGTTACCTTTATTGAGTGTACGGTGGCGTCAAAAAAAATACTTATCTAAGTGCCTGACACATTTGGTGTGTGTGCGATGCGATGCTTCTAGTTTTGTAACCATTCATACCTAGCTTATGTAGATACATATATAGGTAGGTACTAAAGTGTGACGCTATTTAACAATGTGCCAATCAATTGAAGCGAGCACGATAAATGTCACGGTCAAGTCTATCTTTTGTTTATAAGGCGATTGGAGCTGATAAAAGTAGTCAAATAAATAAATTAGGTACATGTAGTAATGTTTCTCACAATTCACCAGTTAGGGGGTATTTCTTAGGACAACTAAAACGGTAAAAATATGATTAATAAAACTATGTGGCGAAAAATTATAGTAACTTATCATCGCAGGGAAAGTAAAGTATAACAACTACATGGGTTCATTAAAATTGTCAAACTAAGTAATTATTAAAAACGATTTGTAGATTACTAATCCAGTACCCACCTAAACGTACTTTTAGGAATCAAATGGTAAAATGAGACGCTCAAATGAAGACTTGAAGCTGCGACTACTAAGGTTGGTATTCTTAATTTATTGTGAAACCATTTTTAGATAACATCTACAGTGTAAACAGCGCTTCGTGGTAAAATTCTACAATAATTGTAGTATTGTATCTAGGCTTCAGGTTTAAAAGTGTTGTTAAATACTAAAATAATATTATTGAACGGACTACTTACGCCACTTTGCCTCTGTTGGTTCGCGGCACAGTAAACACGTGGGATTGAGCACAAAATTGGGATGCGTCTGACTGTGTAAGTACCTCGAAGTGTAGACATTACGCAATTATAAACAAGTTTATCGCGAGTATGTTATTGCGCTTATCTGTTTGAAGGAAAGTAATCTACTTGAATGTAATGCTTGATATAAAAATAGAGATTCGAATTTGGGATAATTTTTTGCAATTTGCTAAGATAGCATTTTCGAGTGTTCAATGGGGCTGGCCTGTGGGGCTGACAACCAACAAAAAGTTGCTCGCAAACGACGCATATTTTTAAATTTGCTACTTTTAGGGTATCGTACCCGAAGGGTAAAACGGGACCCTATTACTAAGACTCCGCTGTCCGTCTGTCACCAGGCTGTATCTCATGAACCGTGACAGACAGTTGAAATTTTCACAGATGATGTATTTCTGTTGCCGCTATAACAACAAGTACTAAAAAACAGAATAACTAGTAGTTCGCCCCGAACTGAGATCTCGTGATGCGACCCGACGAACGCACCAAAACTTTGAATAGGTGGTAGTCAAAGTCAAGTCCAAACATTATGTTTGGACTTTTTTCTGACTACCGCCTACTAACTCAGTACGGTAACCAAGTTTCAACTCTATTGGCCTATTTATTGAAGAGTTCCGTTGAACAGACCTTGGCTCCATCATCAGACCTGGTCGTTGTCACCATTTTATGAGAACTGAGTACCTCCTTAATTTATTTCAAGAAAAAAATATAAGAAAAAGCAAAGTAACTGGCCGACCAGTAGAAAAACCTTGATGCCAACGAAACTCTTAGAGATGGGAGCTCTTGGGTCGCTGGTTATCTTAATTTAACTTTTTTGTTGTATCTCAAAAACCGAGCGTCCCAGAGAAAAAGTAAAAATTGTTTTGGAATGTCCAAACAAAGCCCTTTCGTATGACATGTAACTTGATTTTTTTATGCCACTTTTTTTATTTTTGCCCTCTTAAAAAACCCCATATCTCAAAAACCCTTCACCCGATTTTACTCATATACTTACCAGTAAATTTCTCAAGTACAAGCTATCGACTTATCAAATTTCATGCAGATCGGATCAACGGTTCTAAAGTTATCGCCAGACAAACATACATACATACATACATACATAAATACATACATACATACATAAAATGCCAAATCGCCCAAGTTGAAACTAAGATCTTCGTTCGCTTCGCTCACTCGATCAAAAATATTTAAGGGCGTTTTTATAGATAATGGTACGGAACCCCTCGTGCGCGAGTCCGACTCGCACTTGGCTGGTTTTTTAACTACATTCAGTAATTTTATATCATCACCATGCGGTCGAACCGCGTGGGCAGAGCCGATTTTTCTTTAATATGTTCAATTATTTTATAACTTACAAAATGTTAGAGGTGTTACTATGACGGGTGTCAACACTTTTAAGTGAACCTACTCTACCTCAAAATAACAGATGTTTATTGATTTTCCTTCGGTTGTAATGACTAGCAACATTCAACAACAAAACCCTTATAGAATCGGTAAGGGGGTTGCTAGCTAATTTATGTAGAAAGGGTGCTGCAACCCCCGCTCTATCGACAAATCTTTTTTTAAATCATCAATCTTGTGTCTATCGAACGGATATCATGCAGAACCTTTATCATGCATTTAAGTAAATTTAATTTCTAACTCTCCCTTCGCTTACTTTAGAACATTTAGGTAGAACAGTTTATATGGGAATATGAAATTGTTGTTTTAACTGTCTTGTAATTTTTCCTTATTTTCTCACCTTTTAAACCTTCCCTGGACTACGGCAAACATTTCAAAACCAAAATCAGCTAAATCGGCCCAGCCGTTCTCCAGTTTTAGCGAGACAAACGAACAGCAATTGATTTGTAGGTATATAGATAGATAGATGGAAAAAGAAGATTAATACCAAATGTAATATTTGGATGTGAGTACCTTTGTGTACCCTCCTTAGACATCCTCAAAGAGTTGGTACTTGGTATTAAAAAATATGAGTGGATATCTACCGTGCCTGGGGATCAAAGTCGTGGAGCTGTTTCTCTTTTATTTTACAGCCTGGTTATTAGTGAAGTGATTCCTCTGGTATTGCAGGCGTTCATAGCCTACGGTAACCGCATTCCATCATGAGGTCCGTAAGTATTATCTCCTTAAAAAAAATTGTGGTTCTCTAAAGTGCCCAAAAATAAACCAGCGTTCAAAGGCTGAAAAACTCACTTTACCACAATATTAAATTCTTATAAAATGAGCTATACTGAGGTTGAATAAGGCTCTAGTGGTTATCAGTTATACCCGCTTTGCAGCATTCTTAGACCCACCCCTCTGGGACACGCGCTAGACTAGACTCGGAGTTAGGGTGACCATCAAAACATAGGCCTTAGGGCTTCAAACTTTTAGAAACGTTTCCGATCGGAATCGTCTGCTTTTTTCTTTTTCCGTACCCAAAGAAAAAAACGGGACCCTTTTACTAAGAGTTCGCTGTCCGTCCGTCTGTCTGTCTGTACTACTTCCTGATAGAGCAAGTATATTGCCCACCTGATGTTAAGTGGTAACCACCACCTAATCAAAGCCTCGTAAGTCACGCACAATGTGGACTCCCCTTCGATCCATCAACTTGAGGCATACAGATACAGATAGTAATTACCGGATTAAGGTTCTATCTTTTGCTTGATAGCCAACAAAATCTTTATTCGGTACAATCACGGATCACTTTGAACTAGGTACAGTTTGCAAGCTAAGTAATACCCAATGAGTTTAAAGTACATAGGTATTAGGTATATTTAATTCGTCCCTAGCAGTTCCTGATAATTATTAAGAGCAAAAAAATCTAATTTATTTCACGGGCTTTGCTCAATCTCTACCATTTACTAGCTAACTGAACCATGAATAATATAATATTTTTGCAAAAAAAACACTAAAATATATTAAATAAAACTTACCACAAACGAAAAGGTCGTATGTGTGTTTCATTTTTATTTTGATGTTTTTTTCAAAGAGCGCTGATACGATTTCGATAAAATTTGTATGGGACCACTTTTGAAGTATGAGTAACTTAACAAAAAACAAAAAAAACATTATATCGATTTTTTAACCTTCTTCAAACCTGGAGGAATGTTTGAAGTAGGTTAAAAATATATTTGGTTTCCATTCCATATTTTTTTTTATATCGCTATCGTCTGTAGCCTAATCTAGATAATCGTATGTCCTCATTTAGTTTTAGAAAGACTCCGCCAAGACTCCATCTCTCTCTCTGAAACTAACATAAAACAGGAACCAAAAAACCTTTCATCCCTCATATAGACGCGTGATGTGGCAATTGGCATAGAGGCCCGTGTGTGTGACACATACTCGCAATTTTATTTCGATATTTTCAAAAGTCGTAAAAATAAGATTAGTATGTTACTTAATGGGAGGCTTCAATTACTGTTAAAATTTACGAGAAAGAAAATAAACATACAGGGTGTAAAAAGATCAGTCCCGAAAACTTCAGGAAGTTAAGAACTGATTTCACCATGCTCTGTTAGTTACTAAAGGATTAACAGGCCGTTAAATCTAACCTTAGATGTCAAACGCGTACATTTTAACATTTAACGACCCTTTAATCCTTTGTTAATCTAACATAGCATGGCGAAATCAGCCTAAAGTACCCATCAATATTGAACAACTATAGTAGGCACTTTAGCTACAAAATAAATAATAATGACGATCTTTTGTGCGCCGAAGCTCTGGTCACACGACAAAAGATGCAAGTTTTTGCAAGCGCCCGGGACAACGTCCTGTCGATGATGTTTGCTTATGTAAGAGACAGTGGATCGCCCGCGACTTGGGACTCTTTCGTATACCAACTGTACCTCGAGTCAGAGTTATTTTTCGCTTTATTTTCCATATTGCGAGGGTTTGGAGGCTCGATAAATGCCTCTACTTCACACTATCACATGGACCCTGCATATGGTATGGCAACATGGAGGCAGGCCGAGGTTTTAAATTAATATTCGTATAGTTGGTATAGACAGGTATAGTTACAGTAACAACCTATATGTAGGTATTATCTAATAAACAAGGCACGAAAAAATCATTTTTATATGAAGGTATTGGGTATTAATTAAAAATAGTCAATATTTAGGTAAAAGTGTGTTGAAGTCGAATGTTAATGTTTTTTTTGTATGAGTTTAAGGTGTACAATTAATAAATTTATTCATTCAGAAGCTATGTTTATAAGTAAGATAGCTTACTCTACTCGAACTTTACGCTGCTGTCTTTTATCGTTACTGACTGGTAATACCATCGGTCAGACAGTAACGCAGTAAATTAATTGATTAGAAGTCACTGTGCTTGTTGCCGTTTTGGAATGATTCAGTTTTTTACTGTCTCTACTTGGAACTAGGCGTTTTTAATTACCTACTAACTCCTGTGTAAAAAGAGCTTACGTGCAACACAACAACTCACAAAGTTTTTTTTTATACAACTAGCAGATGGAACAAGCAGATGGCCCACCTGATGTTAAGTCCATCACCTATAACAAAGCATTACCTCGTAAGTCACGTACGATAGGAACGTGCCCTACGATGCACTGCCCTGCGTCCATCAACTTGAGGCATACAGATGTTAAGCATCATGCGCCTGTAATTTCACCGGCAACCCACTCTTCAAACCGAAACACAGCAACGCTGCTTGGCGACAGAAAAAAGCGTGGTGGTAGTACTTCCTTTTATTTCAATTTTTATTAAATGATTTATTTTAAAGGCCAATATAAATTCAAGATATGTGGAAAGAGGGGGTGAGGGCCCGATTTTCTCTATGCCACGGGCCCCTTGTCCACCTAGCTACGCCACTGTACCTAATCTTAAAATTGTTGAAATGGCCGAAGAAGTTTTTTGACGATTGTCATCCTCTGAAACATTGTACTAAGGACGTAGCGTAGACTGGGCTCGTTTATCAAGGACAGTATAATTCTGAACTTCGTGTATGTAATTCAATACAAGATAGTGCGGTTCAAATCCATACGCATGCAGTGTCATATTTCTGATGATCACATCACGGTCGGTTGGTCGATACTTGATATTCAAGTAGGTAATCTTCGACATATAGTATAGGAGTTATAAAATAAATGTTAAATTTACTTTCCAAGACTATGAAATGGTTACAAAAATTACGTGTGATGATGACGTGTGCTCTTTCCGTCAAATTACGAAAAAAAATATTAGTAGGGATCTGGATTAACACAGGTTCTGGCTGTCATCCTGATAAATTACTGGGAAAGCGGTAAAAAAATCTAACGAGCCCAATAAAGTGAAAACGCTCTATTAAATATTATAAAAAAATTAAGAGTAGCAGAGGTCTTTGTAAAGGGCTCGTTCGGGGAAGTACTACCACCACGCCAAGCAGCGTTGCTGTGTTTCGGTTTGAAGAGTGTGGTTGCCACATGAGGCTTAACATCTGTATGCCTCAAGTTGATGGATGGCAGTGCATCGTAGGGCACGTTCCTATCGTTCGTGACTTATGAGGCAATGCTTTGTTATAGGTGATGGTTACCACTTGACATCAGGTGGGCCATCTTCTTGTTCCATCAGCTATTTGTATAAAAAAAAAAGTTAGCAACAGTACACGTTAGTCAGATATCGAGTATACCTGTATATATTTAGTGCTCACTTATATGACTGGAGTAGTTAATGATGGAACTATGAGAAGGTAAGACGAGCGCGTTTATGTCTTTTGTATGGGAAGATCCGCAGCCTTTGAAACACGAAGGTTATTTTCTATGGTTTTCATAAAAATAGGTGACAATCAGTTGCTGTTTTCAAAAATAATTTAAAACGAAACTGAACAGAATGTTTTGCAATAAGAAAGTAAAATATTATTACTCCTTATTCTATAATACTGAAAAATGCTAAAAAGTGGGCACTTATGTGCCTAATGTTTGACTCCATTCTTGATTAAGTAACCCGGCAAGAGAGTTACTAGGGAGTGTATACCGTGCCTGCTGTCCTTGAAATTTAAAATAAATAAATAAATATCACTGTACGACTGCAGTGATATTTATTTATTTTAAATTAAGTGTATGCCTAATACAAAAGAGTTGAAATAAATTTGTGCGACCTATATTAGAAGCCGAAGTATAAATATTCTCAATTGGCTAAGTTACCCACTAGCTCATATACAAACTAAGAGCTATTACAAAGAAAAGATCTTTAAACGAATGGCAAGAAACTGCAGCGCGCGTCACACCTGGTGCCAGCCAGCAGGTGCGAATATGATATTAAATTCCTATAAAAACGACCACCGGTTCGACTCATCTGAAGCAGACTTCCTCGGAAGACATTCGGCACGAGCCGCATCAGGTTTCTTACACCTTGGAAGTAGAAGTACCTACTACCTAATAAAAAAACCAGACAAGTCGTTTACGAGTTACATGGAGTAATTGCTACATGGCTGGCTTACAAAAAATTGCCTATGATTATCGATGGTAGGAGATGAAAGGTGGAGGAATTGCAAATGCCACACGACGTCCGTTACACACGTAATAACATAGATGCATCCGTGGCTAAAACGGACCGTATCCGGAATACATTATTAATTAAACACACCATGTGATGTTGTTTAGCCTAATTTAGCTAACTTTTGTTTAAATTAACTTAATAAAGTTTAAACGTGTTTTGAGCAAAACGTTCAGAAGATTAAATTAAAAAAGCTTATAAATATCCAACTAACAACAACAATGTTACATGCGGAAATGAGAACTTCTTGGTGCTTTTAATCCCACCCCACGAGGCCTGAAGCCGGCATAAAGGCAAATTGATGCGCGCGATAACTGTATGCCATCATGTTTCTAAGGACAGCTTTTTGTGTGGCCCGCTGCGTTGTCGGCCGCACTGATGAGATTTCCTGTATGCATCGATCTAACAGGCCTTATCTACCACAGGGAATTACTAAGATTCCTTATTCCTGTGCCTGTGCTTTTAGCTAGATATTCTCTCATCGTTTACATTAATGTTGTTTTGGTTCACAATATATCCAAATATTTAATGTTGAGATGTATTTATTTTGTCAACACGATCATTGTTTAGGAACGTTTGTCTTCGAGCTGCATATTTAATCGTCGGAGGTTTAGAAGCGGTTCGGCTGTCGAATGATAGCATAGGATTTTAATGTAGAGTTTCAATGGTTTTTTGATTGATATATAATTACGCGCGGCCGCAGCAGGTACAGGTAGACAGGACCGCGCGTCGGCATCTCGGTGGAAAAGTAGTAGCGTAGCATTCAGTCGCGCCGCGCCCGTCGGCCGAGCGACCGCGTACCGCCCCGCGCCCCATGCTGCCGAACCAGTCGGGATGGCTCGCCGCGGCGCCGCGCTAGCGCCATGTTGAAGCATGCCGCGCGGCCGCCGGCGGCGAGCGATGCCGACCACCGCTACCAGAACATGCCGCGGCGGCCGCACCACCACCTGCCGCTCAACGTGTCCACCCTGGACTCTTCCAAGCACTCCGTCGGGGGCACGTCGGCCTCCGTCAGCCCGGGCGCGCCGCCGCCGCCGCTGCCGCCGGCGCCGATCTCTGTCCTCTCGCCGATCCCGGTCGCCTCTCCTCCGAAGATCGCCAACGGGAACGCGACGGGAGCCCCTGTTCCGAGACAGTCCTCTCGATCGAAGAACAACCGAGCGGCCACGGAGGAGGCGCTCACTTCCCTGGCCCTGCTGTGCCTCGTCAGCCTACTGCTGGCGCTGTTGGCGCTACTGTTCCTCTTGAAGATATCGGCGCCGGCGAGCGGCACGCCGGAGGAGTTTGCGGTGGTGTACGAAGTGACGTTAGCTTTGTGTGCGTTGACACTCTCCCTGAACCTATGCTGTCTGCTAGTGTGTGCGATACAGTTCCTGTTCGCGGTGAAGCTGGTGCACTCGCCGGCGGCGCCGAATGGACGGTGAGTAGCTCGTCCCCAGATACTTACACTTGACCGTTACGGAATGCCTCCAAACCCGTTGTGCCGATTCCACCTCGTCTGATAGGAATGCCTATACAAATATTATAATCTTAGGTTATTACTTGCACCGACATGCCCGCACGGGGCTCAGCTCCAAACGGTCTTATCTCATTCAGGTTATCTCTTACACAACGCATAACTGTAAGAAAACTTCGGGTTTTCGACTCGACTATCGGGTTTGTCGTCGAGGTTTTATGATAGTTCTTCAGATCGTTATTCCCAAAGCTCCCAGACAGATGTTCACTGATCTTCACAATCGATTGTTCAATCATTACAGAAAAATATTACCTGTTTGTAAGGTGTTTCTAAACATCAAGTAAGCAGGTGCTAACGGTCTCTTGTGGCGGTTATTTGTGAATGGTTCGATAAAAAATGTTCCGTGTTGGGACCGTTGATAAAGCCCCGCACGCGCCTTCTACCGACGTTATTGACTTTTTCTATTGTTATTTGCATAATTATCTTTTTCAACATCAAGGGGATAACCGCTCGTTGGCTTAGATTTGATTACTTTGTTGAGTTAGCTATAGGAAGCATTCACCTAGACTATACCTTGCGTCGATTACCGTAAGGTCACATTCCAAGTTTTAAGATTCTTGCATCCATTTGTATTAAGACTTATCTATTTGTATATTCCCTTTGTATATTTTCCTTTAAGCCCATTAAAGCGCTCTCTGATGAAATGAAAATACATTTATTTACAACCAGAACATCATACAAATTGCTATCTACAGAGCAATATGCACCGTTGCCTTCCGCGTTTGGTACCTACCTACTGCACGGGTGATATATTGTCTACTATATAGAACTATAGCGCCCGTGTTCGTACGTCTGACCGCATAGTTGGGAGTGCACTAGTTCAAAGAGATGTTTATGATCGTGGAAGCGATTAAAACTGGCAGTCTTTACGTTTTTATTATTTGGGGATAAAGGATCACCATAAAGAAAGGGAGACTGGGTCAGCAATCTAGGCGACTATTAGTATGTTAACAAGAAATGAAAGAACAGGGCGTTACTATTTAAATCGATTTTGAAAAGAAGGGTAAATGCAAAGTAAAATATAGCCGTAACGTCCGTAAACTCTATGTTCTGTAAAGAATAGGCATCATCTTTGGTCTTATGACCTAGGATATAAAATAAACTCTTGGCTTAGGATTTATATTTCTCATAACAATTTAATCACCGACTTAGCCTACTGCGGGGCACAGGCTTCTACTCTTGCCATTCTACACGATCTTGGGCTACCCTTATCCATTTCGCTGACAATATCGTCGACCCATCGTGTCGGACGTCCGACGCATCTCTTTCCAGTCCTCGACTACCACTTTATTAATCTTTTGCACCACCTGTGGTCACCACGTCTCACCAGGTGTCCCGTCCAACTCCGTTTAAGCTTCAATATGCGTATACCGATGTCCTAGACTTTGGTGAGCCCTCGGATCTCGACATTAGGTAGGTACTTGGTCTAAAAGTTTGGTGGCAAGGCTTCATGGCCTTTTTTATAACCCTCATTATGGACAGTCTCCTGCGTGTCCATGTTTGGGCACTGTAAATCATGGTGGTAAGAACACACTGGTTAAAAAACGGGTCTTCAGCCATAGTAGAACATAGACAGATTTGAGGATCTTAGACACAAAATTAACTTACCTATACCTATTATTCTCGTATCTGTGCCTATACCAACTTGAAATAACATAAATGAATTATGTTCTCTGAGTGGCACTAATTCATCAAGGACACCTAATCGATTTTCAAATGTTAATTTAAACCACGGAAATCAATTCGTTAAACCGGTCTACATTGATGACATTTTGAATAGTGCTTTATTACCAATCTAAAATCGCAAACATCATTCTTGGAGAATGGCATTAGCTGCAAAGATTCAACTAAAATATAATTAAGTTTTCCTAACATGAAAATTCTTTTACTAGTTTCCTGAGGTAAAAGTGGTGCATATGCTTTGTATGATATATGGTTGATAGACATAGACAACTGGCGCCATCTTGATATATCTATAGATCAGAATATAGAAATAACTGAAATAATCTTCCCAAGAAGCAAGTAGTAATTGCGATCTAAACCCGTTTTCTAAACAAGAATCGTCTACCAATAGAATTTATAGCAAAACCGGCAGGTGCAAGTGGTCAGAAAGACCAGAACGAGTGATAAAATAATAATGCGGTTTGCGAAGAGACATTAACAATAGCTACTTAGTCGTAAACTCCAATTTACCTATATTATAACATGCAACAAAACCTACAAATATAGGAATATTTTAGGAGGTACTATAAGTAACTAGATAGCTGGTTATAATACTTATACATTTTGTAAATACATACTTTTAGTATGACAACACCCAGATAAAGGTTATCCCAAAATTGTTAAAAAAAAAAAAAGAACAAACATCTATGTTCATCACTCAAATCTTAGTTCTCGGTGGGGACCCACGGCCTACAGCGCAGAAGGCAGAACTTACCAACTGAGTTGTGAACTTGTGAGGGCTGTCATAAATGGTATATTAGTATTCATTGTATGATAGTAAATTATTTATAACAAAACAATTGATGCAGTTCCGCATGCGTAAGTGGCACCGAAAATAGTTTTGTAAACAGACAGACAGACGTGGTGGCGCAATAAGCTGTGTAATGCCAGATTTCTACGTATTCCTAGTTTACTACATCACGTATCCTGTAATGGATAACTTTATGTGGGAATTTTAGCTGTTCGCCGTGTTTCTCCAAATAGATTTTACTCTAAAATATTTAGTTTGTGATTGGAGATTTGAAAGATAAATATTTTTAATTGGGTACCTACGAGTAGTAGTTTGCAGCATTTACAACTATTTGTGGATAAAGATAAATTTGATGGCTTTTTTCGGAATTTCTTAATTGTATATGATTGTCTCTATAATCATAATATTACTTAAAAGTAAAGTAACTTAAAAGTTACTCTAGCTTAAAAGCTAGAGTTTTCTTCTCCAATGATTGGTAAAGAAGATGTAAAATCGCTAGATTTCATTTATATAAAATGTTTTAGAAACTATATCCCATCATAATTTACGTACTTTTTATGTTGACCGTACCTATGTTTATTTCATAAATAATTTGACCGCTGGAATATGTTATGACCCAACAATATAAAACCACTTTTTCTTATAGCAATAAATTTACGAAATATACTGAAAAATATAGATTTTGAAAAGGGATTTAATTATAAAACATTCATTTCTTTAATTCATATTACTTATAGCTCTTCTGATATCGGTCAGCACAGTGTGCTGCATTACAATTAAATTGGTTAAGAATATAATAATTACTAGGTTATTTATTCGTGTTATAATAATAACGGGTTTAGTTTGTTTAATTAGTTAAATACTTTTAAGATCAATTACCAAGATTCGTTATACCATCCCAGAGCATTGTTCTACTTTTGTGGGAACTTTTAGAGAAGCTATCCTGTAGGTTTGTGAAAGGTCAATTTATTTGTTCTTAGTACTATTTAATTTCTCACAATTTTCTAATCATAACTGTACCTTATAAATATATCCCATTACGGGTAAGAGATAAGCGGCAAAATATGTATTATGACTTTTTTAGCTTTAGAATTGAATATTCGCAATGAAATAAGTTGAATCAGAATCGGAACAGTCTTTATTGTAAACTGTTAAAATACAAGGGGGTAGTATAAAAGTAGTACAAACAGTCTGCCCTATTCAAGCGTACAATATAAGGTTTTTTTTTTAATCTTTTCCGTACTACAAGTACATTAAATATTTGAAAAAACAATAACACTTAAATTAATTATCCTAAACCAACTTATTTAGTGAGTAAATATAGTTTATTTATACATTCTTGAACTCATTCAAAATTATAAAACTCTTCTAAATTATAAAAAACTTTTGTTAGAAGCCATTTTTTTTTAACTATTTCTAAAACAATAAATACAGTTGTCATCCTAGGCTCGATGGACACCCCCTTAGACTATTTGGTAGGTGTGTAGGTATACATACTCACCTAGGTAATTTTAAGACGTTTCAAAGTGATCCTTGTGATTCAACTGAATACATACTTTTTGACTTTGACATAAAAATACCTAAAGATATATAATATATCCAGAAGCAGATCATATCATTAATTTAAGCTTAAGGCGGGTCCTAAAACGTAAAAGTGTATATATAAGTACAAATAACAGGTATAAAGACATCTACAAGAAAATAAAGAACAGCAAAAAACCAGTGCGAAGCTTTTTCTCACGAGAAACTCGAAATCAAATAAAACAAGATCTTTTGTCGTGAACAAATATCGTATGAAGAAAGGGCCCTTAATCGTGAGAAAGATGTTCTCTTGCACTGAGGAGACCTTACAATTATTTTCAAGAGTTTAGGTTCAGATTTTTGACAGATTTGTATTTTTTTTTACTTTATTACGATTGAAAGGGTCTTTATTTGGAAATGGATAATCGCTTCAAAGTATTTTTTTTAACAACAGAATAAAAATATAGAAAAATATATGGGAAATAAATGTTATCAAAATAAGTTAATGAATTGAAATTCAGAGATAAACTTTATATGTAAACTTAGACTTTACCTACACATAGTTTTTTTTATGAAGTGTTCAAAGAATTCTAGTCTGTTTCTTTACCTACCTAATGTAAATATAGGTACACTCTTTCAAGTGTATTTCCCTAAATTAGTACAAATAAATCCAAAAATAATGTTAGATGTAACTGAAAAAACAGTATAATATCTCAGTGTTTCTTTTTAGAGCATAAACGTAATTAAGGATTTAGGTAAACTTACCCATTTGTTTCGCAACATTTTATGCATCCGAAAAGAATTCCAGTTGTGGAAACAGTATTATAAGCCTTATAAATACACTGGGAGTGTCAGTCTGTGAGGTATTGAATGAGCAACACGACACGAGGTCAGCCGGCGAATATTTGAGACCGGTTTACAAAAAATCGCTGCCCTTCACGCCTATAAACTTCAGCTCTATTCTTATCGCTTTAAGAGCGGTTTTAGTATAGTTTTCCAATCTGAATCGATGAGCGTTATTTGATTGATCAAACTTTTTTGAGTGGCAAATAAGGTGTTATTCACCGACATGCAGGCTTTTTTTTATAGTCGAGTGCAGTTAGTACGACCTTTGTAAGCTTGATAATGTTGACCTAGCCGATGATTTCAATTCTTAGAATGAAGTATTAAGGAGACCAATTAGGTATTTTGATACAATTGAAGTTTATAATAATAACAAAGTAATAATCGCTCTACATGCACCACAGGGCCTTATGGTCCCGACATAAAATAGACATAGAGTTTGATTCCTCCTTCACCTCCTATGTATGTCGTTCAAGTCGGGTCTCTTCACTTGTCGTGTCACTAGTTTCTTTCGAAACAGTGTGGTGAAAGGATTTTAAGTGCGCCTCAAGAGGCTCCTTTCGAGCACTTGACTCAATACATGTTATAGAACTTTTTAGGTTCTATGACATGCCGGTTTCCTCACGATGTTTTCCTTCACCGTTTGAGAGTACCTACTGGCATTGTGCACATGATTTTTTGAACAGAAAAACTCATTGGTGCACGACCGTTTTCGAACCCACGACCTTAGGATCGGAAGGCGGGGCCGCTACCACTAGACCACCAGTGCTCTCGTCGTCTCGAAGTCGGGTAAGATGATGTAATCGATGTTGATTTGGAAACGAGAAACTATAAAATTGTTAAACTTAACTTAGACCACAAAAATTAATACTATACCTACTAATACCTGTCCACCAACTATACGAATATTTATTTAAAACCTCGGCCTTCCTCCATGTTGCCATACCCTATGCAGGGTCCATGTGATACTTACTAACCCCTAACAACAATGTATGTACCTAAACTAAACCATGTGCAAGTAACAAATGTATTGAGTATTGAAACAGTTCTTTTTGTCCAATACATAAATAATGTAATTTGCCATATTTTGTTAAAAAAGGAAAGGACGAGCACCCGTTAGAATGATTGCTACTAAGTAGGTAACCCCAATGACTGAGATAGGTCCTTGGGCAAGGCCGCAGGGCGTTTCAAAGAATCTCGATCATTTCCGGTCACTGTCCAATCCACGGTCACTTTTAAGATAGTTCTAAGAACTTATCTATTCGTGTTGGAATGCGATTGGTCACCGTCGATAAATTATGTGCTTTTACTTTGAGGTTTTTAAGGATATTTATCGTAGAATTCAGTTAATTGAGGTAATAAATAATGTTGAACTCAAGGAGCTTCGTAGAACACCGATTTTGTCAGCATAACTCGTTCTTCTTTGACTTATTTTAACAACATGGAACAATGAATACCTAAATGATTATGATTAAGAAAACATTACTTGTAAAGAGTTGATAGTTACAATTAAACCAACTAAAGTTTCTCCAGCTCTATAAGTACCCTTTTATTGGCAGACTGGAGTCTAACTACCTACCTACATAGGTACAATATGAATCCTTTTCTGGCATAAGTCGAGAATTTTATTTATAAAAACCTAATGCTAGTATGAATCATGATGATGACTGTACATTGCTATGACTGACCGATGTTATTTGAAATGCGATACTTTCCTATGATGCCATCATCATCATCGTATTCCACCTTCATTTTTTGACAGCCTCTCCTGTCCTGTACGTTTCTTTCCTGTTATTTTTACGATTTTTACGATATCGCGCGACTTCAACAACAGATTCACTTAAATGCTTTCATATTTTAAAAAAAGCCTTAATACCTAGGTTCTTTGACTTCTACACAAAAATACATTATTTGACTCAAAGAGCTTCATTGCCGATAACGGATTGATGACTTTTCTAATTACTACCATATTGATTGCAATTTGTTCAGCCTATAATTGGATAGGCATTCATTAGGCATTCATTAGGCAGATTAGTTTAATATTCGCTGTTCTTTAACAGCAAAATTTTCAGGGTGACTGTAATGAAATCAGGTCTTTAGAAGCTGAGTTGTTGAACAGTGAATATTAGATGCAATATCTCAAAGAATCTACATTGCCCGCGCATACGAGTTCGTGAATACCGTAACGATTGCTTGCATTGAACGTTAGGAAATAAGCCGTAAGTTTGTTGCCTGTTCTTCTAGGTTTAGTCGCGTGGAACTGGAACCTACATTCTCCTAGTTTTAAGACGTTTCAAAGTGATCCTTGTGATTCGATTGAATTGAATCAACCTTTTGACTTTGACAAAACTTTTACTATGACAAGCGTAACGTTATATACAAACATGCTTTTTCTTCTTTCGAGACGTTGGTCTAGAGTCTAGATCATCGTCTCGAAAGTAGAAAAAGATTGTCTAGATTCTAGAAAATCTGCTTGTTCTATCAGCAAATAGTACTTAAACCAATAAGTGGCTACAATCTACGGCATTTACAAGCTGTATATAATAACAAGCACACTGATATCTTTCCTGTATTCGTTAGCACAGAACTACGTTCACGCCTTCAGTTTCACAGTAACATGATACCTGTTATACCTAAAGTACCTCCATTCTAGTCTTCTTGTCATTGTAACTTTATAATGTCATGCACTAGATGCCTTAAATGCAGGTAATCGGAGTAAATCTTCGTCGAGTTGGCTTTGTCACGCTCGCTGGTTCAAAGCGAGCTTATTTTATGCGGTTAGCTCTTTGTGCGTTTAACTTATGCAATTATGTTTAACGGTTTTTATAGAATGTTATGCTAGTTAGATTAGAAATAACAACCGGCGATTTTGGGGAATTGAACGAAGGTTAGCATTAATACCTACCTACCTACACACTAGGGCATGCAGTATCGATACTTTTCTCAGTACCGGTAATTTTCGGCCGATACTGGCTCGGAACCGGTAATTCCCGGTACTTTCGATACTTTCGATACTGAGCTAATTATCTTAAATTAACTAACTGTATAGCCGTAAAATGAAACAAAAACTGTAGTACATAAAATTATTCGTTTTTTTATATGATTTAGAACAATAATATCACTTACACACAACAATCAGAATAGGTGAGATCAAGCTAAATAGAATAATCATCAAATGAATCAACAACTGGAATGAACAGTAACAAACTATGTTATCTAACTAAATCAATAATTCATATGTAGGTATAGAAGTACCAAGTGTAGTTATTATATCTTTTTTATACTACCCCCATTTTATTTATATGTTTTTTGGTTGTCACAATCCAAAATTTGGTTATTGTAGTATTTCTGGTTTTAAAGTAAACGTGCGATCATCAAATGTTTGATGACATGAAAACAACATGAAAATAAATCCCTATCTTAACGACCTACCTACGACTGTAAAGAAGTGGGTCACAGAATTCAAACCTGACTAGAGAGAGATGCCCTAGGTCTGGTCGGCCTCAGACGTCTACGACTAAGGAAAACAATGAAAAGGTGTGTAATCTCATTAGGGAGACCGAATACTGATCATCAAGAAGATTGCACATTTTCTAAGGTCTCAGCTAGGTTGGTCCCCATGTTGCTCTCAGCGCGTTGAGCCCACAAAATCTTGCGATTGTATGGTCACATTTGAGGCTGAGCCTCAAGATTTTTATAGCAGATTAGATAACAGATGTAATCTGAGTTCACCACTGTGGAAAAGGGTGAGATGCTAAGGGTGTCATCATGGTGGACCACCTCGCTAAGGGCGAAACCATTAGCTCGGCATATAATTTAACCCTTTTGCGTCATTCGTTAGAAGAAATTAAAGATAAATGCCCAAGATACTGAGATAGAAAATCTTGTTTAATCTGGATGGATTGAATCCATGCCTCAAATTCAAGATTGTAGTTTCTACGTAGCTTATTCTCCTGATTTGGCCTTGATTTTTAGACTTTCATCTGTTCCCAAACCTCAAAAAACAAGTCGGCGGCCAAAAATTTTCATCGAATGAAGAGGTCGAAGGTTATTTATTTTAGGAAGACCGACAGCTTATTAAAACTTAAATACTAAGTAATATAGGTTATCAGAGAAGCCAATTAGCGATCCTCACGTATGGTTACAGAGTAGATGAGAAAAAAAATCGCAAACAAAAATTTACGGCCTTACTTATAAATGGAAGGAGTACTTTTTTTAAATAAAAATAAAAATTGTTGGTATTGAACTTTGTTTTCTTGGTTAAGTAGCGAATTTTTCAATCCACCCACTTGCAAACAACAATAAGAACGAGCTAAGATCAATCGAATAATCATAACAGAATCAACACACACTACGTACCTAATCGTAATACTTAAAATTGTTTGGATTTCATTAGAAGGTTGTTAAATCTAGGTTCATAATTCGTTAAAAAATTGAAATCTAAATAGAATAGTGAAACTGAACTCAGTGCTAGTGTTTATTTATGGAAATTGATGTATATCGTACTAGAAAACATCGACAGTTTATGAGTGATATCGAGTATCGAAAGTATCGAAAGTACCGGTACTTGCTTTGTGGAGTACCGGTACTGATCAGTATCGAAATTACCGGGAATTTCGATACTGATCAGTACCGGGAGCATGCCCTACTACACACACACACTCCCTAAACATAAACGAACGGTAAGAACCAAGCAGTACCTAAGTTTTTTGCCTGTCTTATAAGCTTGGAACTGGCACTTACATTCACCTAGCTTGAAGACGTTTTAAGTAATTATTCTTATGATTCAATTCCATAAATTTCTTTTGACTTTGACTTTGATCTTAGTCCTTGAAACGTTGTGATATAAAACGGTATTACCGAATATAAAATACAGATATTTTCGTGATAAAGCCTTGCTTAAAATTCAACAAACCAATAAAATAGCAGAGAAACAAGCGTGGGAGATCTAGTTCACGTAGTTTGCCATCGGTGACCCCGCATGCCGGCGATGGTGACACGGCCAAGTTAGACCGACGCACAGCAGCGTTTCAACTTCTGAGATCTTTTCATTGCGAACATTATACTTAAGAGGCTATTTAAATATATTTGGAATCATTTCCGACGGAACTGATCAGAGGCCTAATCACGAATGAATTTCGACATTTGTGACTTTAACGTACCCTTGCGATTTTTAACCTTATTATGTTCTACAATAACATTTAATACTCATAACATACCTAGTGTTATGAGTATTAAATAATTCAGATATAGCTTGTAGTATTCTCTAACACTTTAGAGTAGAAATGTGTTGAGATGTTGCAGAGTGTGATGTGTAAAAAATCATCAAGAATTATTTTAGTTATAAAAATCAAAACTGTAGATTAATATGAGATTAATTATGCGGTTATAAAACAACTGTCAGCGGTCAGTTCTCACTGAAAAGTTACCAAATAAGGTAAGTATTTAGGTAAAAGGCAGATAAAGCGTTCGCCTTGTACTGAATTCGATTCACATTACAAAAATACCATTAACCAAATTACATGTGAAACTTTCACAATATTCAATGAATTTCAATGCCGTGTTATGAACTCGTAAGTATACCTACAGTTTCGAGTTACAGAGAGGTGATAAGTGCAATATTGCCTTGTTAGGTAGCAAATAACATATTGCAAATCATTTGTGTTCCGACATACAACTTGACGTATTTTTTTTCTCACAATGAATCATGTTTTGATTCTTTGGAAAAAACTAAGAATAAGTTTTTTCCAAAGAATCAAAACATGAATTAGTTTTTCTAATGAAGAAAACTTTTTAATGGATATAGATTGGCATTACTTATTTATTTAATTTTAAAAACTTATTATTAATAAGCAAAAATTTTATAATTATATTAATCTTAGATCTAGATTTGTAATCACAATATTATTGTATATTTTATTCGGAGGAAATTCATTTAACGGATTTTAATATTTTCTCTTTGGTTTCCAAAGAATTTGAAATGCGTATGTTTTAAAGTTTCCATTCCATATTTTTTCCATTAGGTCAAAAGAAACGTTATTAAGTAAGAATGTTTTGTACCTACTACCCGTCATTTAATACTGAAATTCCGGTCTGAAGCCTCAAAAGTGCCGTCTTGAAAATCTGCCTGTAGGCACTTCGTTCAAGGAAGTAAATCGACACTCCGGAAGTGTGTGGCTTAACGCCTAACCGTCAAATAGATTAATGTTACTTTGACCCTTATGGTGATGGCATAAGACTCTGTTTATGAAGGTTATAAGGCATGTTTAGACATACTCCTAAGGTGGATTAGGTGGAGGATAAGAGTGATTAGTGTCTTTTAGTACCTATGACAAGGATTTTTTATTCAAGGTTCTCGAATGGCAACCACGAAAGACGAATGAGACGCCCTCCCGATGGATCAACCTCATTGGGAGGATCGCGGTTGGTAGATGGAGAGGGCTCAGAATCGTTCTTCTTGGAAATGTATAGGGGAGGCCTATGTCCAGTGGACTTCGCTGACGTTGAGAGATCTTAGTCTTAGAATTGTGCACATATTTTATTGGAAAACTGTTTTAAAATGAAATAGATGGTTGAGCATTAAATACAAGCGTACTGTTCTTAAGGCTCGTATACATATAGTTAGTAGAAAGAATGTTTAAAAACTTAAATCGAGATTCGATACGATGCTGGCAGGCTTACAAATTATTACGTCTCCCGTTTCATTAGCTTGCATATTCATGCTTTAGAATACTTTTAGAATACGGGCCCTAGTAGATAAGTATATTTACTAGTTGTACAACGTGTAACATAATACCCCTGTAACCCCGGAAGCAGGATGTTCAACAGGTCATGGTGAACAACTGTAGTTATAAGACTTTTGAAATTTCGAAGTTTTTCATTCATGAATTGCCTCTTAAACTTTCCTCCAAAATTGAAACTAACATGACGCAGCCCTATTTACAGCTTTTTTTGACCTTTAATTATATACTTATGATAATAAAAAGTATTTATTTCCAGAAAAAGGTAACAAAAATACAAAAGTACAGTAGTAGTGTAATTGTGAACTGTAGATAAAATAGGTACCTACCAGAACTGCCACCAATTAGGAAACGCAAATAGTGTATGTACCACAAACACGTACACATTATCAGGGCTGTTGCAAACTGAGACAATATTATTTTTTTTTATGTATAGGAATTTCGAAAACGAAGTATTTTTATTTGGCACACTTCAGAGTATGCCAGTGCGTGGTCTGATCTTTTAGTCATAAAAGGATCATACAAAAGAACGGTAGGAACCAAGCCGTAAGTTTGTTGCCTGTTCTTCTAGGCTTTGGTCGCGTGGAACTGGCACCTAGAGTCACCTAGCTTTAAGACGTTTCAAAGTGATCCTTGTGATTTTATTGAATAAATACATTTTGACTTTGACTTTGAGTCAGGTAAGGTAAAGTTCTTCTAAGTAAGTTATTAGTAAGTTATAAGTAATTCTACCTTGAAAGAAAAGCTAGAACTTTTGCGCCATAAGTTATATTACAACTAGATTAAAAAATGTTTTGTCTGAAACTGACGTGTGGCTCTACAACCGGCTTAGGCTTGCAATGTTTCTTTTAAATCAGTGTAGTGCAAGGAAACCTGACAAATGCTGTTAGGCATTAGGGACAGTATAAGGGGCCCAGAATGTCGCCCTTCTTTCTAGACTAAACTCAAACTCTCCATCAGTTTAACAATTCCATAAATTATTACTTTTTTGCAAAAAATAAGCTCTTTGAATAACTCACTGAAAATCATAATTTAAAACTTTTTCTAAAGGGAAACCATAAACCAAAACTTTATCTGTGTTTTTACAAAAAGCGCTGAATCAATTTCGATAAAATTTATATTGGACCACCTCAAACTAACCTAAACTAAAAAAAATATCAAAATCAATGCATAATTGGCGGAGTAATCGCGTAACAAACATAAAAACATACAGTCGAATTGACAACCTCCTCTTTTTTTAGGTCGGTTAAAAACACGTGATTTGTAGTTTGTAACAGAAACAAAAATCCTTGAATGTTATGTTGGTAAGTGCCTACACAGTATTAAAAGGTTTTTGAAAACCTGATTTTAAATGCAAATCACCCGTTCACTTGCCGTTTTGTCCATTTTTAATTAGCTTTTGTGATCTTAATCACTTTTCGCTCTAAAATATAACTGAATCATGAGTTTCCTGATTGCAGTACGTATATCAATAATAGAACAATATTGTAATAGACTATTGTGTAGTACCAACCTATCTATCCCAAAAGCTACGTACAGATTGGGATTCGAACCCACGATCTATTTTACGGGGATATACTAGCCTAATGCGCCATAAAAATGATTTGAAATACCTTGTTACTAATATTTTTCTTACATTTAAGAGCTCATGTCGGTGTTCTGAAGCAGTTTCCTCTTATTGAGTCTTTCCATTGCGGCCTCCTTGACTTCCATAAACGATGAATGTTACAAAGATTTAATATAGTCCCAAAAGTTATTACCCGAGTGGGATTTGAACCTACGACCTTCCCCTTGATACTTGGGCCGCGCTAACAAGGGGAAGGTCGTGGGTTCAAATCCCACTCGGGTAATAACTTTTGGGACTATAGGTATTAAATCTTTGAGATTTTCCTTAAGTGTAGGTAAACACTATAAAACAAATAAAAAATAAGACGAATGCTACAAAAAAGAATTATGCTGAAAAACATGAAAAAAAATCTTATACCATTTTCATAGTGTTATATTTATCAGAACAATTTTATTGTGCCTAGATGTATTTGTTTATTCTCTACAGTGTATAACTGTGTGTAATCTACACAGTAGGTATGTATAAACAAGAGAATCCGAATGAAACCACGTGCTTAGTCGGCAGGCATACGTAGCATAGCTCTTTAATAGGAGCAAAAAATAGACCGCAAATTCCTTTGCATCTCTACAATAGCATTCCCAAGTTTTTTTTGTCCGATTGATTTGTATCGTGGGTCGCGCATATAGTTTATTTTAACGTGTATTTCATACTTAATGTACACATCCATACATTAAGGTACCAAGCTGTTTAAAAATATTTTTCATATTAATTCATTATTTTGTGTATTCGTCTATAAAACCTTCCTGCGTCCTTTTTACAATAGCCGTCATATTATTTTTATGCAATTGGTTGTTGTTTTATTGAAGGAAGAATAAGTGAATATGTATATATTTACAAGAAAAAAGTATGTCTTTTGTTCTGTTATCTAGTTCCCATAGTGGTTTTAGAAGGAGAGGCAGGCCAAAGAAAAGATGGATGGATTGTGTGAAAGATGATATGAGTAAGAAAGGTGTGAGCACTGAGATGACGTATGATAGAGGAGAGTGGAAGAAGAAAACCTGTTGTGCCGACCCCACTTAGTGTGGGAAAAGGGCAGGAAGATGATGATCTAGTTCCCATAGTACCTACAAGCTTTGCTTAATTTGGGGACTCCTGCCCTTGTCTGGTATCAAAGGGGCATGGGCTTGCATCGTGGGTTAAAATCTCACTCGGATAATAACATATCAGAAAACCAAGTAATGCACATGCCATTCCCAAACTGAGTGAAGACGGAAGAATCTCTGCTCTAGTTCAAATTGGTGTCAGTTGCAATGTTTGCAGCTTCATATGCACGATAATGCACGGCCTCGTCATAAAGTTGTGTAATTTTCATGTTTTTCACGAGATCTCGAGACTTCCTCTTACACAACTGCGCTAGAATGTAATTACTTAATCGTAGAGTTAATTTTAATGGAGTCAGTAGTTTAATGTCAATCTGTTAGTATCAGAGGCTCCAACCTCAATTAGGAATAATAACACTATTTTGAAAAAAAAAATCAGTCAATTCAAAATTTATTTAATAAAATCATTAGGATCACTTTGTAATGTCTTAGAGCTATAATAGGTGAATCTAGGTACCAGTTCCACGCGATCAAAGCCTAGAAAAACAGGCCAAAAACCTACGGCTTGGTTCCTACCGTTCTTTTGTATGATCCTTGTTACAGTGTACCATCATATACATCAAGATTTTATATGTAGTTATTTTTAGTTATCTATCTTAGTTTCAGGTATTATTGTGAGGTGTTGTTGAGCTGTATTTATAGCTATTGAGTCATTGCATGCATTGTTCAACCTTGAAAGGCCTATGGGGCAGGTAGACGAATTATTTGGGCTCAACCAAAAACAGACGCATGGAGCCGCATTTATAACGAAGTCGGTGGATGGGGAGGGCTCAGAATCGTTGTTCCTGGAAATTTATAAGGGAGGTTTATGTCCAGCAGTGGACTTCTTCAGGATGATTATGATGATTTATAGTTCAAAGCTTGTAAGTTGGCACACAAGACCCATGTTGAGCGCCAAATATTGAATGCGTTTAGGGTTGACCAAACAAGGTGCGATAGTGTACTTTTATCTTTCCTCACCTAGAAATGGTTAAAAGCTTAGTAAAGTAGTTTTAAAGTAGTGGAGCTCTTTGCGAAGGGCTCATCCGGAGAAGTACTACCACCATGCCTATTTCTGCCGCCAAGCAGAGTTGCTGTGTTTCGGTTTGAAGGGTGTGGTTACCGATGATGTACAGGCCACATGAGGCTTAGCACCTGTATGCCTCAAGTTGATGGATGCAGGGCAGTGCATCATAGGGCACGTTCATATCGTGCGTAACTTGCCCGTCAATGCTTTATAGTGGATGGTTATACACTAAATAAAATAAATATTGGTATGGACATTCCACACAGCACTATCTCGCCCCAAACTAAGCCAAAGCTTGTACTATGGGAACCAGATAGCTGATATAATAGGTACTTAAATACTTTTTTTTAAATACATACTTATAATATTATAAAACACCCAGAACAAACATCTATGTACATCAGACAAATGTTTATTTTCGGAGGGGTTCGAACCCACGGCCTACAGCACAGAAGGCAGAGCTACTACCAACTGAGCTGTGGAGGCTGTCAAAAATATCAGGTGGGCCATCTGCCTGTTCCATCAGCGAGTCGTATAAAAATGCCTAAAAGCGATTACATGTGGGTGCATGTGTGGTCGCTGCTTTACGCGCTACAGTAAAATGGTGTAACCGCAGTAGTATTGTTTATTCTGTGCGGATGATTTATAACTGTTGAGATTTGCTCTGCCTTGTTTGTGAGGAGTTTCGTAAGTTTTTGAATGTCAATATGCGGACGGACGACTGCCTTGTTTTTGACGACAAAAAGTACAATCACTATCGTTTTAAACTTACAGCTAAATACTTTTTAACTTAATGCTCTATGTTCTATGTACAGATAGATTAGGTACTTACCTAGTTTCGATAGGTAGGTAAGTACTTATATGAGTAAGACGGTAATGGTGGTAAAGCTATCACAGATGCCTTGGGGCGCTCTAAAAACTTCGTCAACAGAGGTGTAGCCACCATCTTAAACGAACTATCCAAACCAGTCGGTACATAAATAATAGCAGTATTATACTCATGTACTTTTGTTTTGTAAATACATTTTTATAACATAACATCCAGATAGAGAACAAATACTTATGTTCATTACACATATGTTTGTTCATTGTGGGATCGAACCCACGGCTTACAGCGCAGAAGGCAGTGCTAATACCAAATGAGCTATGAGAGCTGTCTATACATGTCCCAGAGATATTGAACTCGCAAACCTACAAAAAATGGTCAGCAAAGCTGTAATGGTATTTATATTATCTATAGCTATAATAGTTTTAATGCATTTCCGAGAAAATATAATAGGTTTTGTTTTGCAATAACTGCGATTTGATGGACGTTCCCATCAGTGTTTGCTTTGAGAAGAAATCTATAGCTGTTTGCGTAAAACTTAGTAAAAACAAGTTTTTTTTACGAATAGCGGCGTTTTGTAGGTATATTCACATACCTACTATAATGAATTATGATGTAAAAAAAAACACAAAGTAATAAAAATGAAAGGTTTAACGATCATGACGTAACACAATCGATTGGTTTTGGCTACATATCTAATTGAATTTACACAAGTTTGTGAAAGGGAAATATTTAACGTTTATCTTGCTAAAATGTAGAGATCTGGCAACAATTTTGCAAACCACCTTAAGCACCTACCTATAAGTGAATGTCTTAAAAGTGAAGTGGTATTTGCACTTCATTATTTTCAAAATCAGTCATTATACGTTTGTATTCACGACTGGTAAGTCTACCAAAAGTGATATTATAACTCGTATATTATAAAAAGTAGGTACCTAACAATCTTAGTGCAAGCGACTGTACCTAAGAAAGAACAGGTGTGAAGAAAAGATAAAAGTTAAATCTTATTTTGCTTCCACAGAAAATGTAGGTAAAGTAAACTAAGAAACTAGGTCATGCTAATACTTACACTACTGATAAGACTTGTATTGTGTACAAGAAACAAACATTTTCAAAGTATGTGGGTTTCTCCACACGGGCTTACGTACAAACTTGCTCTTTAATATCTTGATCTATTCCCTTCTACTACCAAAAACGAATATTAATGGTATTTATTTTTGAAAATCATATAGCTTCGGATTTTAAAACAATAGGAGCAAACTCACCCTTTTTCGCAGGCAAAATTTTTGACACGGGGATTAAAAAAGGCATATCCATATTTATATTTCGTAGTAGCGTATTTGACGTCATTTGGTACTTAAAAACTCTACCTATTCCGACCCCTGTTACTATATTAATGAACCAAACGTTTTCCTACTACACTTTAATTTGTTTGATAAGACTGATTTTGAATAAATAAACACTACTTAAAATCACATTTAAAGCATTTTTATTACTGACTGTATCTCGTACCATAAGTTTAACTTGTTTTGGTATTCGTTTAAGAGTGGTATTCGTTTGGAATAGAAAATTGTCTATATGATTTCTAATACCAAAAACAAATAGGTAATTAAGTAAATTCTTTGGCAAGTGAATTACTTATGCTGCTCGTAAGTAAAAATGCCGGAATTAAGTGAATTTATTAAGGCTTAAGATTGTATTATGCATAATATTAAATTATTACAAAATAAATAAATTATTGCAAAATAAATTGTTTCCGTGACTTAACAAACTTTTGTACCAAAAGTTAAGTTTTGGTATTAGTTGGGAATATATTTTGTACTTCATTTAAATAATTTGAAATTTGGTATTCGTCAGGAATAGAAAAATTATTACGACAAAAACAAATACCATTGGTATTCGTTTTTGGTATTTTAAAGGAATAGATCAATATATTTATTGAATTGACGCAATTAAGTATACGCGCCTAAGCAAGAGGCATATATCTAAACTATAACAACGTACCTAATATAAATCATGATCGGATTAGGTAGATAGGTGAGCAAGGTAGCAAGTTACCTCACCCTGAAAAAAATATACCTAATAGTTCTAATCATATAACTTTATTAAGCTCTGTAGCCGATCATTGCAGTTTTATTACAATTGCTCTACTAATTCTTATAAAAGTGCATGGAAAGTACTTAGTAAGAAATTAACCACTTTGCAGGATACGCGCATGACACAGTTTCAGAGCATACCTAACCTAAAAAATCTCAAGTTCCCGCCATTCCACAACCGAAAGGTGAAATAAAACGAAATCTCTGAGACGTTCACGATTACTGCGTGTATTGTACCTGCAGAGCGGAATGTTTGAGAGAACCGGTCTCGTCAGCTGACGTTCAGAAAATGGCGGCTACAGACTGAGATAACCTAATCTCTTCGTTTATCCCTGCATTCTTGGTAGATGTACTATAAATACAAAGGTAGTTCGTTATTTTGAGAAGGCGCGTCCGGTGATTTTTTGCAGTTGTTGATATTAGATGAAATTTCCTTGGGACACAGATATTAATCCATTTATTTTTGTGATGAACTTAGATGTTTGTTATCCGAGTGTCACCTCACATGGCTGTTTGTTTTTTTATACAACTAGTTGATGGAACAAGCAGATGGCCCACCTGATGTTAAGTGGTAACCATCACCTATAACAAAGCATTGCTTCGTAAGTCACGCACAATGAACGTGCTTTATACGATGCACTGCCCTGCGTCCATCAACTTGCTAATATCAACAGATATCAAGCCTCATGTGCCTGTAATTACACCGGCAACCACACTCTTCAAACCGAAACACAGCAACGCTGCTTGGCGGCAGAAAAAGGCGTGGTGGTAGTACTGCCCCGGACAAGCCACACACAAGAGCTCTACTACTCTTGGCATTTTTGTTGCAGTAAAGTTATATTATTTTAGCTAACACCAGCCCACGCTACGAGACGAAATAAGCCGTGCTCTACAGGCCCAGTTTTATAAATTTGAATGTTCTTATGGAGCTTAGTGTGGTTGTGACACAGTGAGGTGTTCGGTTTATCTGTAACGACCATCTAATTTTCATAAAAGGCTCGAAACAGCGAGTTTTGCCTATATCTCGCGGGGCATCTTCTTCTGTTTTTTTATAAAACTTGCTGAGAACAAGCAGATGGCCCACCGGATGTTGAGTGGTAACAATCACATATAACACAGCATTGCCTCGTAAATCATGCACGATAGGAGCGTGCTTTACGATGCACTGCCCTGCGTCCATCAACTTGAGGCGTACAGATGTTAAGGTTCGCCGGCAACCATACACTCTTAATACCGAAGCACAGCAACGCTGCTTGGTGGTAGAAAAAGCTATGGTGGCAGTACTTCCCCGGACGAGCCCTTCACAAAGAGCTCCACTACTCTTAGAGAACCTACCTAAGCTCTTTTCTCTGCGAATTATTAAGCTAGTACCTACCTTTAAGTGTGCTATTCTGGAATACCAAAAAGCAGTGAGCGAGCCCTTAAGAAGCTAGTTTGTCATAATTGCAAATATTATGTTATTGTAATTCTCGTGACCGTATTAAACAATTCCAGAAAGCAGGGTAACGCGCGACCTGCTCGTATGCGAACCGTGACGCACCGTTGGGAACCGTTGACATACACATGCTCCTTGTATGGCAACCGTCGTTCGCATGTACTTAATTGCCATGTGTTGATGTGTGACTGTTGACCCGCGACGCGACCACCTGTTGAAATAGGGCAGGTTTTTTTGCTATTTCTCGTGTGCTAAGTCTAAGTTTTATTTAGTATTTTTCGTATTTAGTTTTTCGTAACGTCAGGCCTTTTTTGTATGGAAATTCGATAAGCGCCTCTGTCGTTACAGAAAAGACCGGATGTTACGAAAAACTAAAAAATATCAGACTTGGGGTAAAAAAATTATCTGATGCAAAAACAGCGGATAAGAAAAAAATAATCTAATAAAAGATTTTACAAAGAAGAAGATATTATATTGTTCTGCATTAGGGATTTGCGGGTCAATAAATTATATAGTAAAATAAAAATCGCATCACAAATAATAGTATATTATTTATCTTTAAGCTAGAGGACACAAGGCGTTACGATTTCCAAAAGAAATGGTCTATATTTCGCAAAAGCGCAATTTTCACGATTACCTATTCAACGGGAGTTTAAGAAACAACTTAAGCTAGAATCACCTCTTGCTACGGTACTAAACTTGATAAGTCGGTACTTAAACAACACTGAAACAGTCTAGGAAGGTATATCCATTTAATACATTTTCAACTGATTAAAATGGTTAAAAGTAATAATCGTTTAAATTGAGGGCAAGGAAATTAATTTGAAATGAGGTCATAGATTTGAATGACACGATTTCAAGTCAATTTACTTAGCATAGAACACAATAAAATTACTTACAATTTATTATCAACATGCAATGCTGTACTTAAGCTGTTAATGCTGTAATCAATTATGAATACATACGTGCAATGTCACTGACACGTCAGTCAGATATGACAAGTCGACTAAATTGAAAAGCTCAGCTCAGTTTTCAGCGTAAAATACTTATCCCGTTTCACACTAAATGGTTATGCACCGATTGACGTACAGCTTGACCAAAAAGAGTTGAAAATAATAGGGGCGCCACTTTCCATACATTTCGACGTTCACTCACATGCGGTCTTGCTTGCACCTATGCGAAATAGTCGCATGTCAAATAATTAGTTCCGTTTCTAGACTTTTTGGCCAAACTGTAGGTGACATTGATTTTGGATATTTGGGAAACACTGAAAAATTAAGATGCTGGCAGCCTTCAAGCAAGATATCGCTCGCATATTTCAACATTTTGTAAGATAAAATCATTGCATTCATTATGAAAAGTTATCAATCTGAATGTAATGCATTCCATGAAGACGGACTTAGAAAGTATCTATGCATGCATTTGTTTCTTATATTAACCACATAAAAATTACAGGACGCACCTTTATGAAAAAAAAAACTTAACGGTTATCATGGTAGGTACTTTTTTCAAAGAACACTATTTTGTTCGAAGTCACTTGATTTTTGTGTTAGGTAATCATGAATGAATGCAAATACTTTACCGTAGACCAAACAAACTAACAGATCCACTTATACAAAACACTGTACAATGGGTGGTCTTATCGCTGAAAACCATATCTTCCAGACAACCTTTGGATGGAGAGGATTAGATTATTGAGATAATAGCGTGTAAAAAACACACTGTACAATGGGCGGTCTTACCGCCAAAAACCATCTCTTCCAGAAAACCTTCGGCTGGATTGGAATAGCCAGAATATCGTTAGTCTTGTTATGATACGGTGCCGTCTTAATTCCACCGGGTTATACCTTATTAAACAGGTGTCGAGTCCGTTACACAAAACAAGTTCCGATACGAATCGAGTAGTAAAATCGCATTGACCGGTCCGATTCAAATTAGGAACGTCCGACTTTATATCGATAATCGACAATAAATGTATTTTGGTGAGTGAATATAAATATGTGTCGAGATGTTTAAAACTTCTACGTATGGGATTACCAAGACTTTATAAGCGAAACCTGCGATTTAGGTAGCCACACGTTTTGAGCATGAATTTTATGCGTATACAAGGTGTTCCAATACTTGTACTTAAATCTTCAGGGGGCTAAAGTACCCATCAATATGAATAACTTTTCTAAGGAACCAACACTGAAGGCGAAAAAAAACAGCTGGTAACAAAATGTATTCAAACAGCTGTTTGTTTTTCAGAGTGTTGGTGCCTCAGAAAAAGTTATTCATATTATTGGGTAGGTACTTTAGCCCCCTGAAGTTTTAAGTACAAGTATTGGAACACGTATAAGGCAAGCTAGCAGGATTATTTAAATTTTAAGCAAACAATCTTCATTCCACGTATACCATCTACTAGTCATCATCATCATCAACCTGAAGAAATCCACTGCTGGTCATAGGCCTTCCCTATAGGTACATTTCCAGGAAGAACGATTCTGAGCCCTCCACATCCACTGACTTCACGCGATCCTCACGATGTCGGTCTATTGGGTACAAATATCCACAAATATTTAGGTATTATTTACTGTACCTACACACAATTGACTTATATCTTCTTGTCGTGTCACTAGTTCTTTTGAGCAAGTGTGGTGAAAGGATTTTAAGTGCGCCTCAAAGAGGCTGCTTTCGAGCACTATAACTTTCTAGGTTCTGCGATATTCTAGTTCTCACGACGTTTTCCTTCACCGTTTGTGGCACTAGCACTATTGACTTGATTAATTTAAATACCTAATTTAAGAAACGTGTTGATGCATTTTAAAATGACCCGATTGAGTGTGATTTATTGTTATAACTGTTTCTCCGACGGTTTTAAAAGTTTTATTTTTCTTTTTTTTCAGAACAAACAAATATCTGCAAAAGTCAGCGATTACTAGAGTATGTGCCGTCGGAGGCTTCTTTATATCGATACCAGTGTTTTTAACAGGTAAGTTATATTCTTCTTCTTCTTATTTGTATGGCCTTTGCAGTATAGCCAGCAATTTCGCCAATGTCACGTTGTATGTTAGACTTTAGCACGAAAGTGAATGACCGATGGAGTAAGGTAATGCTCGGTGGAGAATTTTGTTTATTTTAATTAACGATTCCACACAAAATTTATACTATAAAATAAAAACATATAATAATCAAACATAACGCAATTCTAACTAAAAAACACATATTTTAGCGGGGATAGGCTTGCGACCACATATGAACACATCGTTCATATGTTCACATATGAACTATTACTGCAAAAAGTGGGCAAATATCAAATGTAATGTTTACACGTGCCCTGTCTACCTCCTTAGATATCTTCAAGAATCTTGTTATACAAAAACATTTAAATGAATGAATGAGGTAAGTATACATTATTGTTCACGAAACAAAACAAGAGCAGGTCGATTCTCATATTAATAAAACAAAATTATTAATAACAATGAGCAGTCTTATCGTTTAATTTGATTTATAACATAAAGAAGGCAAGAACAATATATATTATAAAGATTTAATATAGTCCCAAAAGTTATTACCCGAGTGGGATTTGAACCCACGACCTTCCCCTTGATACGGGGCCTTTGTGATTTTCCTTAAGTGTAAGTAACACAGTAGGTATAGGTAACAATATATGATTAGGTATTTATAATATTTGGGATGAAATTAAATAGGACCGATAATTCTGCAATTAAAAAGAAAAATAAGTGGTTGCTGACGCTTAGCACAATCGACATTAGCTCTGCCTTCTGTGAGAGTGAGATGTTAGTCAAACATCATTAATTGTGGAGACGCTCGAGTTAAAATCAACCTAGCGTAATTTTAGCTACTGTACTACACAGTGATGTTCTTTTTGGGGTTTATTTTAGTAGACAATAGACAATCGTCTATTTCTACTGTCTGAATCATGAGTCGACGTGCAAAGTGATAGGATTGTTTTGTTTTTCCTGTTTGTTTCCGACTGCCGTAGTTGAGTTATGTATTTTGTTTGTTGTTTGGAATTGGTAAATGAATTAGATATGTACTATCTGTACCTACTGAAAAACCCGTTTTTATTTGATTTAATTCAAACAGCACTAGTGGTCTAGTCGTAGCCTCCCTTCAGATCGTGAGGTCGTAGGTTCGAATCCGGTCGTGCACTAATGGATTTTTCCGTTTGGAAGATTTATGTGAGCAGTGTTCTCAAGCGGTGAAGGAAAACATTGTAAGGAAACAGTATTCTAACAGCGGCGATGGGCTTGCAACCTGTCACGTATGCAATACTAACTACTGCAAAATGTGGGTATAAGCCCCCCTTAGACTCTCAAAGAATCTTGAGTCCTTACTTGGTACTTAGGAATCTGAGAGATATCGACCGTACCTGGAGATCAAAGTCGTGTATTGTTTTTTAAGGTTCCGTACCCAAAGGGTAAAAAGGAACTAAGACTCCGCTGTCCGTCCGTCTGTCTGTCTGTCCGTCAGTCACCAGGCTGTTCACATGAACCGTGATAGTTAGACATTTGAAATTTTCACAAATGATGTATTTCTGTTGCCGCTATAACAACAAATACTAAGAAACCGAATAAAATAAATATTTAAGGGGGCTCCCATACACCAAACGTGATTCTTTTGTTATAGATAATGGTACGGAACGGACTCTCAGTTGGCCGGTGTTTTATTTTTTTATTCAAACTCACTATTTTTCTTCTCATTCCAGGCATAATCCTGTACACCTTCATCCAATTCCACTCCACCCCTGCGATAGTGACCTCCGTGTTCATCGGAGTGGGGATCATATTCTGCGGATGCGCTATGGTCCACAACGTGTTCGTCTGGCAGAAGGAGAAGACAAACCTCGTGAAGGCGCTTCGTTCAGACATGAACACGAGTTCGCCGTTGAACGGTTCCAATGGCGTGATCATGAACGGCCGGTTGAACAACACTGGCGGGAACCTTAGTTTCCATAGTATGCAGGGCCCGTACACTCATCCTATTACGCTGTTGCAACAAGGGGGGCCTTATATCATAAGGTGAGTTACTTTCTAATACCAATTTCTGCACTTCTAGTGGTGGTGATCGCATTGCTGTTTCGATTTGAGGATAGAGTGGTACCAAAGTTTATTGCTTTCACAAAAATGTAAGCCCATAACAAAATTACGTTCCTACATATTTATCAAATATTACACGGGTACATAAAATTCTAATAATAATCGAATGGATCCGTCTTGTTCCTAGAAAAAAAAGGATAGGCAAACTTTGTGTTCCCTTTACAATAAAATTAAATGATCCCTAATCTTTTATTTAACCAAGTGTGGTGAAGCGTATTTCTAGCCCCATAACTAAATTACTCATCATCTTCCTGCCTTTATCCCACGCTAAGTAGGGTCGGATAGTAATAACAGATTTACTTCTTCCACCCTCCTCTATCCAACTAATTCTAATTATACTGAAATGTTATCCTGCTAATATTATAAACGCGAAAGTTTGTAAGTATGGATGGATGGATGTTTGTTACTCTTTCAAGTAAAACTACAAAATGGATTTTAATGAAACTTTACAATAACATAGCTTATACATCAGAATAACACATAGGCTACAATTTATAAAGATATTGCTTGACTAATCCTGCGCAGAGGAACTCGCGGGCACCAGCTTGTATTCTATAAAAAAAACACTCTCAATTCTTTATCCATCTAGGGTAAAGGCAGTTTCATTTGATCGAAGAGAGAATTTACAGATACTTTAATCACCATTTTCACAAGTACGTGCCAGTACTCTTAAACGGTGAAGGAAAACATCGTGAAGAAATCGGCATGTCGAAGAACCTAAAATGTTATAAAACATGTGTTAAGTGTTCAATAGAAGCCTCTTTGAGGCGCACTTAAAATCCTTTCACCACACTCTTACAAAAGAACTAGTGACACTACAGGAAGAAGACTGCTCTGCTTTCTGCGCCGTAGGCCGTGGGTTCGATCCCGACCGAGAACAAACATTTGTGTGATGAACATAAATGTTTGTTCTCATTCTGGGTGTTATTACCCAGACAGAGAACAAACATTTATGTTCACATACTTTATCATATGTTCACCACAAATGATAAAGTATGTAGTACTAATGAAATTCGTATATTTCCAGGCCGCCGACAAGCACGCCCCCTGGGGAAGGCCAGGTGACTCCGGGTGTCCCTCCAGCCACCATAGACCTCAGTCACGACACTCACGAGCTCAGTACTCTAGTCTGAACTGCCTCGAACGGAACCAACCATAGAGCTTCAATTTATCACAGCTTGTGGCGATTTCGTGAAAGCCATGAAAGAAGAAACTTCAGACGCTGAAGACCATCATGCAACAAGCTCGCACATTTCTCCAAGAGTAGTAGAGCTCCTTGTGAAGGGCTCGTCCGGGGAAGTACTACCACCACGCCTTTTTCTGCCGCCAAGCAGCATTGCTGTGTTTCGGTTTGAAGAGTGTGGTTGCCGGTGAAATTACAGGCACATGAGGCTTAACATCTGTATGACTCAAGTTGATGGACGCAGGGCAGTGCATCGTAGAGCATGTTCCTATTGTGCGTGACTTATGAGGCAATGCTTTGTTATAGGTGATAGTTACCACTTAACATCAGGTGGGCCATCTGCTTGTTCCATCAGCTAATTGTGTAAAGATAAAGATTTCAATCGAAGTGTTGTTTTTTTGTATATATCTAGCTAATGAAACAAGCAGATGGCCCACCTGATGTTTAGTGGTAACCAAACAAAGCATTGCCACGAACGTAGGTACTTAAAGATGCACTGCACTTCCTTCAACTTCAGATTTTATGTCTTAAAAAATGTTAAGGCGAAGACAAAAGCTAATGTGACTCTCGCCCGCACGTTTCGACATGTTGAAAGATATAAAATCACTAAACAAATTTTCGAAAAATCGCAATCAACCATTTCATTTTCATCGATACAAGTTTTCCTACTCAAAAGTGTGCTTTACTAGTTTTCGTACATAAGCAAACTTTTAAGTAGGAAAACTTGTATCGATGAAAATGAAATTTTTACTAAACTGTGTGCAATGTGATTGCACACAAAATGGTTGATTGCGATTTTTCGAAAACTAGTTTAGTGATTTTATATCTTTCAACATGTCGAAACGTGCGAGCGAGAAGTTGTTTGCTAGTTGTCAGCTCCATAAAATGTGCGAGCGAGTAGTTTTACGTTTGTCAGCGTTACTCGTGAACCTTCATCTTAGAATCTAAAACTTGAAAAAAAAAACTGTTTCAATAACATTGGAACTACATAATTTAAGGGTTTAGCACTTTGGTTTACCTTTCGGTACCTCTTTTTAACATTGAAAATTATGGTTTATACAATACTAGCGACCTGCCCCGGCTTCGCACGGTTATTGTGGGTTATCCCTAAGAGATTATGTTTGTATTATACTATATAAAGCTAAACTACCACTCACTGACTCACTCACTGACTCACTGACATGCCCGGAGTTATGCATATAAACCTCCCTCTTGAATCACTCTTTCTATAAAAAAAACCGCATCAAAATCCGTTGCGTAGTTTTAAAGATTTAAGCATACATAGGGATATAGGGACAGAGAAAGCGACTTTGTTTTATACTATGTAGTGAAGTAGTATTTGGAATGGAATCAAACAGATAAACAAACGTCGAAAAGAATGACCCCCTGGCGTCGTATTATTTGTATATTGCGTTAGTTTGTAAATATTGTTTCTTTGTCTTGTTTCTTGATGGAACATTTGCCATGTTTGATTAATTTTAAGTTTTATTTTACTTTTAACAATAGAAATGGTCCGTTCTTATGTTACTGGCAAAATACTTTGTTTTTCGAAATATGATCTAGGTCCTAGGTCTAGGTCCTATTTGGACTTTTCTATTTAATTCTGATATTCTGAAAGTAAATTAGGATTTTAAAATGTATGATTGGAGTGGATTCTGTATCACTCGATTAAAATAACAAAATATATTACAATATCTACCTTTTTCAGAAAACTATATGCAATTTTGTAAGAATTTTGATTAATCAAAAATGTATTACATTTTTATTTACTTTTTTCTGAAAAGGGTTTGATAAATAAAAAACCCACCAAGAGTTAATATAAAAATTATAACGAAAAATCAGTTATTTAAAATATATCAATGTATATTTTGTAAATAGCGTTTTACACAAATCTGGAGGCATAATTTTATTTATTATTTTTTTACGATTAACAGCATTTTCTATTTTATTGCTAGTTTATTTTATGTGAGATTAAAATAAAAGTATAAAATTGATAAAATGGTTTTATTTTCTTCTTTAATTTTATGCACATTGATTTTAAACAACACTTAAGGATTAGGTAGGTTACGTTGGCTACACAGTGGATATAAACTGACACTGATAAAATACCAAATACTGATGACATTTCATATCGCTTGACTGTTTAGTTATAATTTATTTAACATTTCAATGGAACTTTCTTCTAAACCGATAAGTAAACAAAGTGAACGCAAATAAAACATGGAAGCATTTGCGAGAAATTTGATACATTAGCAACGTTACTGGAACTTTGTCACGATTTTATGTTGGCACAGTTAAAATAATAATAATAATAAATATTGGTGGACATTCCACACAGCACTATCTAGCCCCAAACTAAGCCAAAGCTTGTGATATGGGAACCAGATAGCTGATATACTACTTATATACTTTTTATTTGTAAATATATACTTATAATAATAAATAACAGCCAGAGAGAGAACAAACATCTATGTTCATCACACAAATATTTGTTCTGTGTGGGGATCGAACCCACGGCCTACGGCGCAGAAGGCAGAGCTACTACCAACTGAGCTGTGAAGGCTGTCCAAAAGTCGTTCTTATTTCCGTTCATTGTGGGTTTAAATTGCTCAATGTTTAGGTCACCTAGAAATGAAGGTCAGTGTGCCTGCCATATTGCCTGGCACTGTGTCCCGTCACTGTTTAAATGACTCCTATTTTCATTCAATACGTTTGCTAGCAAGTGAACGAACAAACGAAAATTAAAAAGACAAACACATAGAGTCCTATGAAAAAGCAGCTGCTTTTTACTATATAATAAATTAACTAACATTCCTGATCACTCCTGATGGCATTAAGCCAGACCAGAGCAAAGCAGAAGCTATATTAGCCATGGAAGAACCTAGACGAGCTGTCCTGTATAAGAGGCCACCCATAAATTACGTCACACGATTTTGCTGGGGCATTATTCTCTATTGCCAATGCAATCGCGTTACACAGATACGAGACAGCGGCGGGAAATCGGACAAAACCGTATTCCCTATGACTTAGTTGTGATTCCTAGTTGTCATTCTTAGTTCATTTTTTGGTTTATGAATCGCGTTTGCGTTTAGACCACGCTGTGACGTCACACGGTTATGGCACGGTATCTCCTATGTCATAGAGAATAATGCCCATTTTTTGACCCCTCCCCTGTCCTTGTCACAGCGCCCTACACTACGTTTACCTAAACGCGGTCTTAACTCAAGTATTCGTTTGCTCCAACGATTGTCAGTTCTACGGCAAACATGGCCGGCCCACTGCCATTTCAGCTCGCTAATCTTTTGAGCTATGTCGACTTATTTAGTTATCAGACAGAGGTCTGATTACCTCGATTTAGCCGTAAGTTTCTTGCCTGTTCTTCTAGGCTTTGGTCGCGAGGAACTGGCGATAGATTAACCCAGTATATAAGACGTTTCAAAGTGATCCTTGTGATTGTACTTAATAAAGACCGTTTTGATTTGATTTTGATTAAAATATGTTGGCCGTATATTCAGTAAATATCCTCTAACACGTACCAAGCCGTGGCTCGATTTTCTTGGACCATTTTCTAGTGGTATGCTTCCATGTTTTATTTTCGTACACTGTAGGTGGAATTATTAGTACCTACTGAATATTCATTGATTAAAATATTTGTAGTTCCAACTTTTACATGACAAGTTATAGGACTGTTACAAGAGTAATAAGTAATATTAGGAGGAGACTACCTGAGATCCACTCCAATATGGCATTTATTATTTCTAAAGAGCTCGATGTTGTATCGACGCTTAATTGCGGCGCCTGTTATTGTCCTTACTCCTGAAACAATTATAGAAGTAATTTTTATATAAAATCGATTTTTTTCTACACCTTTACCTGTATATTTCGGGATAGAAAGTTCAGGTTAAAAACGTTATTTGTTATAAATTTCACCCCAATCTGCTTTTTCCATTTTTTTTTAGACAGTAGTCTAAAAAAAACTTTTCAATGATTAGGGCGTGGTTTAGCCACAAACATAAAAAAATCGGAACTTTCGCATTACTATATTAGTAAGATAAGATTAATTTAGTAAGAACATTGATATAAAATAAATATTAGTGGACTTTCCACAGAACTATTTGGCTCCGAACTAAGCAAAGAGAACCAGTTAGCTGATATAATACTTACATACTTTTTTTTGTAAATACATACTTATAATACAATATTGAAGCTCCACTTTGGTGCAAATCTAATTAAGTGAGGCGTAGGCATAACAGAAAAAGGTAAATGCAAACAAATTCATAAGACAGCACACCCTTACGACCGGAAGGCGGGGTCACTCCCACTAGACCACCGGTGCTCATGTGTAAAATTATGTTAACGTACCTAAGCAGTCCTTGATATAGTCCTATGTTAACGTACCTTAGCAGTCCTTAATAGGGTCCTATGTTAACGTACCTAAGCAGTCTTTGATCGAGTCAAAGTCAAAAAAACTTTATAGAGTCCTATACATACATACATAAAATGCCGAATCGCCCAGTTGAAACCAAGATCTTCGTTCGCTTCGCTCACTCGATCAATTATATAACACCCAGACAGAGAACAAACATCTATGTTCATCACACAAATGTTTGTTCTCGGTGGGGATCGAACCCACGGCCTACGGCGCAGAAGGCAGAGCTACTACCAACTGAGCTGTGAATTTATAAGACAGCACACTCTCACTTCAAACGAATAATACCTAATGCATACATACAATATATTAAATTAGAGAAAAAATACAATAAAACACACAATAGTAGGTACAGTACAGACATAATATGTTAACGTACCTAAGCAGTCCTTGATAGAGTCCTATGTTAACGTACCTTAGCAGTCCTTGATAGTCCTATGTTAACGTACCTTAGCAGTCCTTGATAGAGTCCTATGTTAACGTACCTTAGCAGTCCTTGATAGAGTCCTATGTTAACGTACCTTAGCAGTCCTTGATAGTCCTATGTTAACGTACCTAAGCAGTCCTTGATAGAGTCCTATGTTAACGTACCTTAGCAGTCCTTGATAGTCCTATGTTAACGTACCTTAGCAGTCCTTGATATAGTCCAGTATGGTATCCTGACATATACCAGCTGATCAGCATAGAGGATAGAGCTTGCTGCTCCAGGTCAGATATCGGCAGCTCGGCCAGCGGCGGCGGCGGGAACGGGATGCTAGGCAGGCGGAACTCTGGCGTTGAAGGGCCTGCGAACTGGACAAGATAATTGTGTTTATTTATTTGCTTTAATTACAATAGTATTACAGATAAATTACAGTAATAAGAGATTTTTTTTTTAAAACTGACTGACGGAACAAGCAGATGGCCCACCTGTGGTAACCATCACCTATAACAAATCATTGCCTCGTAAGTAACGCACTATAGGAACGTGCACTACGATGCACTGCCCTGCTTGATCCGTCAACTTAAGGCATACAGATGTTAAGCCTCATGTGCCTGTAATTACACCGGAAACCGCGCCCTTCAAACCGAAACAGAGCAACGCTGCTTGGCGGTAGAAAAAGGCGAGGTGGACTAACTTAATAATAAGACTTAGTAGTCAAAATTCAAATTCAATTTATTAATAACTGTGCAACATTACGGACGGCGTCGAATGCGTTATACTAGTTAAGTTATAACAAATATTTTTACATCAAATACAATCGAACAAATCGAATTGAGATCAAATACTAAAAATATTTTTTTTGTAACATGAAACAAATATTTACACAAATACAAACAGCACTAATTCAAAATAATAATGACTTACAGCTTCGTTCATTGTGACGAAATCCGCCAAGTTTGGCAAGTTTGGCATGTGGGGAAATTTGGGAGTCTTAGCTTTCTTAGCCTTCTTCTTCTTGTGTGCCTTCTTTGATTGGTTGGACCTGGCAGAGGTAGCCGACGATGCGATGCCTGAAACCGTATGTGAATATATTTGTGAACAGTGGCTTAGCTATCGTAGGGCCAGGTGGTGCAGCACACCAGGGCCCCGGGGCTCAGGGGGCCCTCTAACCTAAGCTTTGGAAAGAGAGGGTCAGTCAGCTCCCGAAGCTAGAAAACCTTGAGCCTGCTCACAATTTTTTTTTATAGGCCAATTTAAGTTCAAGCTATGTGGAAAGAGGGGGTGAGGGCCCGATTCTTTCTCTATACACCGGGGCCCTTGTCCACCTAGTTACGCCGCTGTGTGAATCACAGTTCCGATACAGTATCGGCACAGTTTCATTCATTGTGGCACTGATACTGGGAGCACTTTGTCGTCACTGGCAGTGGGGATGCGTTCATAGTGAATGTATTAAAGAATATTTCGCATCGTTTACCTACTGTTTTTTTTTATACAACTAGCTGATGGAACAAGCAGATGGCCCCCCTGATGTTAAGTGGTAACCATCACCTCGCAAGTCACGCATCATAGGAACGTGCCCTATGATGCACTGCCCTGCGTCCATCAACTTGAGGCATACAGGTGTAAAAGCCTAATGTGCCTGTAATTACACCGGCAACCACACTCTTCAAACCGAAACACAGCGTTGCTGCTTGGCGGCAGAAAAAGGCTTGGTGGTAGTACTTCCCCGGACTAGCCCTTCCTGCGTGACTTACAAGGTAATGCTTTGTTATAGGTGATGGTTACTACTTAACATCAGGTGGGCCATATGATTGTTCCATCAGCTAGTTGTATATAAAAAAAGTTACAAAAATCAACCCACCAGATACTTCTTCATTGGATTGGCTTTCGAAGCCGTCGTCGAATTTGTCGCCCGTCGCTTGCTCGATCTGGCGCATGCGCGGACCCTCACCGCGAGACTCCAGCAGCGAGTCAAGGTTTACGACCTCTGAATTTTCATAGCCTATGAAAATAACGTGTATGTTAGTGTGAGCACCTGTGATCTAGTGGGAGTGACCTCACCTTCCGATCGTAAGGTCGTAGGTTCGAATCCGGTCGTGCACCAATGGATTTTTTTTATCGAAAAATGTATGCCAGTGCCCTTAAACGGTGAATGAAAACATCGTGAGGAAACCAGTTAGTATTCTAATAGCGGCGATGGGCTTGCAACCTGTCACGCATGGAACACCCAACACCGAAAAATGTGGGTATGTACCAAATGTAATGTTTGGACGTACCTCTGACTACCGCCCTTAGACGTCCTCAAAAGAATCTGGAGTTAGTACTTGGTACTAAGAGATCTGAGGGGATATCTACCGTGCCTTGGGATCAATATCGTGAAGCTTTTTAAGATTTGTCTGACAGTTATGGTCAACCTTTGTTATCAACTTGTGAGTAGTGGAGCTCTTTGAGAAGGCTCGTCCGGGGAAGTACGACTACCATGCCTGCTTCTGCCACGAGGCAGTGTTGCTATGTTACGGTTTGAAGCGCGTGCGTGCCGGTGAAATTACAGGCACACGAGGTTTAGGGCCGGTTTCACCATGCTCTGTTAGTTACTAATCAAGGATTAAAAGACCGTTAAATCTAACCTTAGCTGTCAAACGCGTACATTTTGACATATTTAACGGCCCTTTAATCCTTTGTTAATCTAACAGAGCATGGTGAAACCGGCCCTTAACCTCTGTAGTCTCAAGTTGATGGACGCAGGGAAATGCATCGTAGGGCATGTTCCTATCGTGCGTGCGTTACATTTTCATAATAATAAAAACGCACACCATACATGAATATGGATAAATAAAAGCTACTAGAGACACCGTAATATTCAGCTGTGGCAATGGGAGTCTAACCCAAGCTATTCGTTTTTGGCGTAGGTACTCTAAAAAGTTTCGTTAATCACTAAAAACTAATATCACTAGTAGTTCGCCCCGAACTGAGATCTCGTGATGCCACCCGACGAACCCATCAAAACTTTGAGTACGTAGTAGTCAGAGGCAAGTCCAAACATTATCTTTGGACTTTTTTCTGACTACCGCCTACTAACTTGGTATGGTTACCAAGTTTCAACTGTATTGGCCTATTTATTGAAGAGTTCCGTTGAACAGACCTTGGCTCCATCATCAGACCTGGTCGTCGTCACCATTTTATGAGAACTGAGTACCTCCTTAATTTATTTCAAGAAAAAAAATTAAGAAAAAGCAAAGGAACTGGCCGACCAGTAGAAAAACCTTGATGTCAACGAAACTCTTAGAGATGGGAGCTCTTGGATCGCTGGTTATGTTAATTTAACTTTTATTATTTTATCTCAAAAACCGAGAGTCCCAAAAAAAAAGTAAAAATTGTTTTGGGATGTCCAAACAAAGTCCTTTCATATGACATGTAACTTGATTTTTTTAGGTAACTTTTTTTATTTTTGCCCCCTTAAAAAACCCCTTATCTCAAAAACCCTTCATCCGATTTTACTCATATACTTACCAGTAAATTTCTCAAGTACAAGCTATCAACATATCAAATTTCATGCAGATCGGATCAACGGTTCTAAAGTTATCGCCAGACAAACATACATACATACATACATACATACATACATAAAATGCCAAATCGCCCAAGTTGAAACTAAGATCTTCGTTCGCTTCGCTCACTCGATCAATAAATCATGAAATTTACCCAAAAATTTGACCACACACTCCTGATGATCCAAAATAGCGTAGATAACGGCTTCATATTCCAATCCGTCTTCGAAAAATACAGCACGGCAAGGCATCCCTTCCTGCCACACCTTGGGCACTTTGGCATTTTCTACCGGCTTGGGGACAGTAGCAGGTTTCTCCTTACCTTTAGCTGGAAGTACACCATAGATTTTTTTATATTCTAGACAGTAACATAAAATCATAATCAACACTGTCTTTATTCAGTACTAGCGGCCTGTCCCAGCTTCGCATGGGTGGTCATAAGTTTTTTGAACATTTTAGGATAAACTTAGACCGTGGGTTCGAGCCTCGCGTCTACTTATTTCATACATTTGCACGCGCTTCTCCTTGAGTGAGTGAAATCGCACCCCGCGCGTGACCCGTGGACCCGTTAACATTTTTAATTTCGTCATATCTTTTGAATGGAATGTCCGATTTGAAAAATTTAAGAAGTAATCTATAGGTATTGAAACCGTCTTAATTATGAAATGATTTATTTGGATAAGGATTAATACCAAGGTACAAATAAAGACCCTTTTCTAGCGGAGGCATTTCAATTATTTTTTTATAATAAAAGAACACTTATTGTGACATAACTATAATAGTTAGACATATGCTGTCGCGACATTTTTTGTAGATGATGACGAGTTCTACAAAATCGTAGTACATTATTTTGTTCTATCATCAATAGTTTTCGCAGCGCACGCGATGTAAGGTTTTCGTTTTCCACCTTGGGTTACATTATTGAAGTTTTAGTAAGGATCCCTGCTTTTTTTGAAAATATAATATAGCCTATGTTACTCAGGGATAATGTAGCATTCTAATGGTGAAAGAATTTTTGAAATCGGACCAGTAGTTTTTGAGCCTATTCGTTACATACAAAAATACAAAGGTTTCCTCTTTATAATATTAGTGTAGATGTAGACAATCACAATGAACACTTTGAAGCGTCTTATATATTAGGTGAATCTACCGCCAGTTCCTCGCAAACAAAGCCTAGAAGAACAGGCAAGAAACTTACAGCTTGAATTTGCTTGCTTTATAATAATAATAATAATAACTTTATTGAGGACAGAATAGAAAAAGTTATAAACGTAAATGTACATTAAGTTTGTCCTACAATCGGCGGTCTTATCGCAAATAGCGATCTCTTCGCGACAACCGTTATTTTAATCAAAACTTAGGACTAATGTTTTGCATCGTTGACTGCATAGTTGAGCTGATTTGGTATCCACAGCCCCCCGAACTAGTTAAAAAAAAAGGCTTTGCTTGCTTTAGATTATCATCTATCTGTTTCTGTTCCAACTCTACACTCAATTTGATTTGCAAATACATTACTATATGATATTGTAACAAGGATCATACAAAAGAATGGAACCAAGCAGTAAGTTTGTTGATTGTTCTTCTAGGCTTGGTTGCAAGGAACAGGCACCTTGATTCACCTAGCTTGAAGATGTGATGAACATAGATGTTTGCTCTCTGTCTGGGTGTTATTCAACTATCTGGTATCCATAGTACAAGCTTTGCTTAGTTTGGGGCTAGATAGTGCTGTGTGGAATGTCTACTAATATTTAAATTTACTTATTTAATAATAGATAAATCATTAAGGCAAAGTAAATATTTTACCTACACCAATCTAAGTTTTAAAAAATCAGTTTTTTTAATATTATGGTATGTTCAACAATAAATAAATAATGAAAATATTACCATTGTTGCCCTTAGAGTTGGTTTCCATTGCAATTTGTTTAGCAATCTCTGCATTAGCTCTACTCATTGCCTTATCATATGCAGCAGATATTAAAGTATCATCCCAAATTTGGTTGTCTTCATCAATCTGAAATAATAACAAAATAGGTGCTTTACGAGATGTGTGATTACAATTAAGTAGGTACTTACAATAATAAAATTGTAAAAAGGATCATACAAAAAAACGCTAGGAACCAAGCCATAAGTTTCTTGCCTGTTCTTCTAGGCTTTGGTCGATGAAGAAGTTAGTCGAAGATGATTTCATCGAAGATGTTAGTCTCTGATTTTTCAAAATAAAGAGGGGTTGGGGTTTAATTCTCCTTATCTCTTGTTTGACTGTTGAAACTTCCATGTTATGGTAAGTTAATCGTTTGTGATATACTATAGAGCATTCTCTATCATACATAAGATTTTCGATTAAAATTGAGCTTTAGAGTTGCTATTTTTGGGGTGAATTGAAGGTTTAAAAGAGGTGCTGAAAGCTAGCGATGTGCCTCAGCTATGTATGTGTGAAGAGGCTAGCTAATTACGAAAAAGGGGAAGTGTAACATATTTTTTTATGCCATACTTGGCATCATTCACACAGACTGTCCCCGGTGGTAAAATTTTGGTGCAATATTTTAGCACGAAAATTCAACCTACCACATGGGATCTTTATGTTGTAGGTAGATATGGATGGGATCTATTTGACAAAATAATGTGTAGAACCATTATTTATAATAAAGCTGGATTTTAGAGTATTCCAGCAAAAATAATACAACAGTATTAATCAATTAGGTAGGTAGGTACCTTCTGAACATGCTACCATTGTTTATTATTCAGTCTGTTGTATTGTTTCGTCACAACACAGCACACACATCACACAACAACACTGATAAAAGAAATAATTTCTCACCTTGCTCGACTTCGATTTTCTAACATATAGTTCATCCCCCTTCTTAGACATTTTTTGGTATTATCAAAGTGTTTCAAAATACCTACACAGAGTTTTTGAATTTAAAAATTCTAAATTGTTACCAAATTACTATGTTTCATATGTTTGTAAGTATTTTTAATTTTTCCAATATTTACTTTTGAAGTTTTGAATTTTTTTTGCAAACCAAACCTCGAAACAAACAATCAAAGCAAAGCAAGCAATTTATCAAGCAAGCACAGTGTTGCCAGATAGGAAAACCAAAATTACAGTGAAAGAGGCTCGAAAATACAGTGTTTACAATAAAAATGCAGTGTTTGTCTAGTTATAAATACAGTGCTTTTTACAGTAGAACAATTTTAATTTTTTTCTAATTATTTACCAACTAAACATTCGATCGTTCACTATCACTCTCGTTTAATCCAGCTCCTCTCCTTGTTTTATAAATTCCCGAGTCAAAAGCCCCACTACAACACACATCGTTTTACTGACCCAATATTCGTGCTTTCGTAGATCAAATCATAACATAACCGAAAACTTTTGATTTTTTAAATCTGCGCATAGCTCTTGATTTTCTGTAAGTCCTAATACATTATTAACTACAACTTGAAGTTTCGTTCGTTTCATTTTCAAACTTTTTGCCGTAATTTTTCTCGTCTATATTTTTCTAATAGGACTCAACTAGTTACCTTACCAATTTAAATGACACGTTTGAGACATCAGGGGCCTTATGCTCACTTCGAGCGAGATTATCTCACGATGGAGATGACGTCATATCTCGTTCAATAACTCGTTGACCTTGCGTCTCGCATGAACTTTGTATGAGAAAATTGGGGAGTTAGATAGTGAGAATGGGGATAAATAGTTATCGAACGAGATATGACGTCATCTCTAACGTGAGATAATCTCTGTCGAAGTGAGCTTAAGGCCCCTGGTCCATTAATATCTCATGCTCAACTTCAATTTGGTCGGATAATACCAGTGAACGAGCGGGGATCTCCCTGTCCTGTGTGTGTGATTTGATTCCGCTTCCGGCATAGACAAATTTCGTAGAATTCGCTACAAAAAAAGCTGGGAGTGTATTTGTAAGGGGTGTTTTTTAGGATTCATAGCGTAAAGTATTTAACAATACATTGATTTTAGGTTAGTAAAAAATACAGTGCTCTCCATACACTGTAATTTAAGTAATACAGTAGACAGTAGATGGCGTAAAAATACAGTAGATCTACTGTAATTACAGTGCATCTGGCATCACTGACAAGCAAGCCAATTATATAAGCTTTTTTTGTTTTCACGTGACCGAAGTTATGGGTAGGCTAAAATCTTTATGACCATACTACCGTCTTCTGTCTGTACCTACCATGTTTCAAGTTGAAAGGTGGTGGTATGGCCAGTACCATGGAGGTACTATGCCAGTACTTAGATCAAGTATATTAATCTATGGGCCAGTAAGAAGACGAGGTTGTCTGGGGCTGTTGATATGACTTTGACAAATAAAAAAAATTGTACTGCTATTTAAAAAGTTGCCAGATTGACAATTTTTCGCGAAACTCAATTTTTTTGGGGAAAACTGTAGTTGATTGGATTTATTTAATTTCATTGGTTTCAGTCATTCCGCAGATATTTTCATGTATTCTGTAGTGTTAATCTTTTCTAATCCTTTTTATATCACTGTTTTTACTCTTTTTCTTAATACTTCTCTGTAAATACTCTCTAGGAAGGAAGATGCTGTTCATTTTAGGTACTTACAATCAATATTTTAGGCTCTTTTTTGGTATTTTAACTTTATTAACTTTATAACTCTAAATTCTCACTTAAACACCAATTGATAGAGCAGAATTTTCTGATCCTAGGAGTATAAATGAAGCTATATCTATTATTATTCTAAATTGCTATTTTTTTCAAAACATTGAAATTTTCCTCTTGACAATATCGACACTGTCAGTCGTATTGTCATAATTTTAGTTTTAAATTTCAAATTTCGATAGGTTGCTTTACAAATTGTCATCCAAACTCGACTCTACAACAAAAGATGCTAGCAGCTGAAGGTTCCATTTTTGAAAATTAAAAAGATAATATTTTGGATGGATTTTGCTATATAAGCGGAACCAGGCGACAATTCTGGAGTTCATTGGCAGACGCCTTGAAGAGTATTACATAAGTACCTAGCTACAAGTCCTACAAGTTACCCAGTTACAAGTACCTACAAGTCGGAAAGGAGTACACCTTGTACTGTATCCAGATACCGTGCTCGTGCTGGAACGTGTCCAACACATGTCGGATACCCTGGGTTGATTAAATCCTAGTCAACCAACACCCCTGGGTTATCAACTTGAAGAAATCCTCAAAACCTAAATTCCTTTGCGCCTCTCCAGGTTACATCAAACGGAATTCCACCTACGACTGTCGATCCCCACCGAGAGCAAACATTATTTTGTACATAATGAACATGTCATTTTGTTTTGTCCTGAGTCAATATTTTTGTTGTTTATTGCAAATTTTTATTTGAATGTTGTTAGATTTCTAGATTTTTTCAACGATGTACTGCCCTGCGTCCTTCAACTTTTGGCATACGGGTGTTAAGCCTCATGATTCTATAATTTCACCGGCCTCCATACCCATCAAACCGAAACTCAACAACACTGCATAAATATTTGGCATGGTGATTGGTAGTCGGGGAAGTAGGTTGGTACCTACTTCCCCGACTACCAAAACAAGCCCTTGACAAAAAGCTCTGCTTTAATGTTTTGTACGATCTACAATAAAATAATTTGTAAGTATTTTATTTGGTGTCCTTCTACAAGGTTTGCTTAGTTTACGGCTACTTAAAATGAGGGCGCTGTTTTGAATGTACCTATACCATATGGATCAAATCTATGACCTATACTAATATTTATTAATTTATTGGGAGAAATTTTAAAATTCAATCTGGCAACCAAACCACTATTTCTTATGGTATGCGTTGCGTGCGTGCGTTGCGTGCGGGAGGCAATAATGTACGGCCAAATAATGTACAGCATGATATTGCACAGCACGATAATGCACACCCAGATAATCCGTGTCCACTGGTTTGAATTATTGGGTGTACATTATCGGGGTGTGCATTATCTGGATGTGCAATATCGTCACGTGTCAATAATGTACACCCAGATAATGTACAGCATCATAATTGGAAGCCACTTTAGTACCGTGGAGTCGGATTGGTTAGGTTATGTTGAAACATATAAATTACGCACGAGGCGAGCGAGCAAAGCGAGCGTGCCGCGGCAGCGGCCGCCGAAGTGCCAGAAATTAATTTTTACGGTACCAAAGTGGCTTCCAATTATCATGCTGTACATTAACTGGGTGTACATTATTGACACGTGACGATATTGCACATCCAGATCATGCACACCCCGATAATGTACACCCAGATAAAACGAATCCAAAAAGGTACCAAAGTGGATTCCAAATATCATGCTGTACATTATCGTGCTGTACATTATCATGTCGTACAATAACCGGACTCTTGCGTGCGATTGTTCGTTGGCTGCCGAGTTGCCGACCGGGTGCCATGCCGATACTGTCTGTATAATCTGTATTGTTTTCAAATGAAGTAAATAAATGAAAGTGGCGTACATATTATTGTATTCGCTTATTTTGTTCCATCCAAGTGATGTACTGGGCAGCAATACATACCATTATCTGTATTCTGAGAGGTAAATAGAATGGAAAGATAGATCTAGTTTACTCATCAAACAAAAACAAAAACTATAACAAAAAAGGAAATTATACTTACCTTCTACACATTATTACACTACTAGCATCATTTTTCTAGTCTAGCTCAGCTGTTGTTTTGGAATTTTAGCTGTTTTTGGTATTGTGTAATGATTCTGGTGGGGTGGTAATTCCATCCTTAAATTGACATATATTATATACATTATATTACATTATATATTATATATATATATATATACATAGCTTGCCAGTCATCAATCCATTTTCATGAAATTTATTATGTTTTGCTTAGGTACTGTAGCAAGATATAATAAAGGTAGTACCTACTGTGTAAATATCAACTGAAATCTCGGAACTGCCTCTGCAATGGAAGTTAAAACTGAAAATGAAGAAGGTAAGTTGTGTCACTGAAATTTGTCATAGAATGGATTGAGTTCAAATGATTTGATATAATTTTAACTCCATCCTATAACCTGGCGTTTAAATCGTGGTGCATGCTTATCACAGAGCTAAGCTTCAATTTAAACCACATATCTTATTATCGTTTTGTAAATACATTAACCAAAAATAAAATTATTAGGAGCTGAAAATATGGAAACCTGTGACTCAACACAGCTGAATGTGAAGGTTGAAAAACAGTCTGATACTGAAGATGGTGCTGAGGTTAACAATGTAAAAATCAAAAACCCAGATAGTACAATAGCAGCAAATATTGAACAAGCTGAATTGATGCAAGAAAATTCAGCAGAAGAAAGTATAGAAGATAAAAGTCAGTCTACCAAATCAGAGAACCCTCTGAAGCGCAAGAGATGTAGACCATTAACACGTAAAAGAAAGAAACTGCACAAAACTAAGGTCATCAAACCCAAGGAACCAGTAACTGATAGTGTTAAAAATGATACAAGTGAAGACACGGTAGACACATCTACAGATGTTTGTAAAGAGGATAAAGAATACTGCCTTACTGTATCAAATTTACCAAACAGCTGGAGTTTCATGGAAATTAAAAACTATATTGATACAGAGGTAGGTATATTTTTAAAATATATTTTTACCAAGTTTTGTTGGTTTCTCGCCATGACGTGGGTTCGATCCCCACCGAGAACAAACATTTGTGTGATGAACATTGATATTTGCTCTCTGTCTGGGTGTTATGTAATATTATAAGTATGTATTTACAAAAAAAGTATATCAGTAGTATATCAGCTATCTGGCTCCATATTATAAGCTTTGGCTTAGTTTGGGGCGAGATAGTGCTGTGGCAGGAATGTCCACCAAAAAAAAAAAAAAAAATTATAGAAAGACTGGTAGAACTTGGCCACATCCTTTTTGCCTATTTCTACTGTCAAGCATCATTGCTGTGTTTCAGTTTGAAGGATGTGATTGCGGGTGAAATTACAAGCACATGAAGCTTAACATCTGTATGCCTCATGGAGGCAGGGCAGGTTACCATAGGGCATTTCTACTGTGTGTAACCTGCAAGGCAATGCTTTTTTATAGGTGATAGTTACCATTCAACTTCAGGTAGGCCATCTGCTTGATTCATCAGCAAGTAGTTTAAAAGAAACAAGGTTGGAGCCTCTAACACTCTGAAACAGGCCTACCTATGACAAATAACAATATTTATTGGCATAACATTGGAAGAGTAGTAGAGCTCTTTGTGAAGGGCTCGTCCGGGGAAGTACTACCACCACGCCTTTTTCTGCCGCCAAGCAGCGTTTTTGTGTTTCGGTTTGAAGAGTGTGGTTGCCGGTGTAATTACAGGCACATGAGGTTTAACATCTGTATGCCTCAAGTTGATGGACGCAGGGCAGTGCATCGTAGGGCACGTTCCTATCGTGCGTGACTTACGAGGCAATGCTTTGTTATAGGTGATGGTTACCACTTAACATCAGGTGGGTCATCTGCTTGTTCCGTCAGCTAGTAGTATAAAAAATATAAAAAAAAAACAATAAATATTTTTGTTAAGTCCTCCCTCATTGATGAACTCTGGATGCTCTCCATCTGTAGGTGGTAAACATGTTTAAAAAAATGTATTAATTAAAAAAAATATTAAGTAGGTACATGGTATGGTGTTTGAGACCATTGTTTAGCAGCAGAATTTTGTAAAGGAAATAAAGGTTGGAAAAATAATTGAAGGAGGCCTTGGTCCAAAGAGTCAGATACCGAGGCAGATATTAGTTAAGTGGCAGTTTTAGCTGTCAAAATGACTGAATAAAAGGCTTTTTTTATTAACAGAAACAATGTTATAAACCATAATACCTAGATTTCAAAGTTAATCATATGTTTCAGTGTGGACCAGTAGATGAAATAGAAATGATAAAAGATGACAATACAAGCTTTGGTGCAATTCGACTCTCATACCAAGATGAGGAGGGATGCAACGCTGCTATGGAGAAGCTGAAGAATAAGGAGGTGTCTGGGAATAAGCTGGTTCTGGAGATAACTGGTATGACCTTTTTTTATACAATTAGTTGATGGAACAAGCAGATAGCCCACCTGATATTAAGTGGTAACCATCACAAAGCATTGCTTCGTAAGTCACGCACTATAGGAACGTGCCCTACGAGCACTGCCATGCGTCCATAAACTTGAGGCATACAGATGTTAAGCCTCATGTGCCTGTAATTACACCGGCAACCACACTCTTCAAACCGAAACACAGCGACGCTGCTTGGCGGCAGAAAAAGGCGTGGTGGTAGTACTTTCCCGGACGAGCCCTTCACAAAGTGCTCTACTACTCTTAAAATAGGTCAGTTAAAACCTACCTACATTGGAATAAAAAAAAAAAGAATTTCTTTAGCCATAATGATTACTACTGTTTATGTAAATGGATAAATATCGAGCGTAAATGGGACTGTTGGGAGGGGAAGACCTAGGCGAACGTATATCTCGATCAGATAGCAGACGTTCTAGAGAAGGGCCAGGTCAAGAGTACCCTAAACCGACGAGAATGTATGAAGAGTATTATAAGAGTGTTTAAAAGTATTACACGGGTATTTATCGCGTTTACCTTTATTATTTGAACAACACTACCAACAATGAACGACACTACCACAAAAGGATGATTCGTGAGGCGATTGAAATTAAGAAGTATCCTAATTTCAATCGTGAAGACGGATTCAGACTTTCTTCTTCGTGGAATCCCGTCATTGGTAGGTGTGTACGTCGCGATGTGTTATCGAAGTGTGCGGACACTGTCAGTGTTGTGTGTCGTAGTGTGAACACGGACATTATGGTTTCTGACGATCAAGTGAGGGTAGTTGCCGAAACTGCTTCCACTTCTCGACGACGGTAGATCTCAAGTTCAATGCTCCAGTCTGCCCGCGACCACGGCTATTGCAACATAGCCGAAACGTCGGGAAAATAATAAAGGTAAACGCGATAAATACCCTTGTAATACTTTTAAATATGTGTTATGATCGCGAGAGTTTAAAAACTACTATTATAAGAGTGAATGAAGCGAAAGAGGTATGTAAGGACCGTAGCAAGTGGAAATCCGTGATCTCTGCCTACCCCTATGGGAAACAGGCGTGATCTTATGTATGTATGTATGTATGTTTAAGTAAACATTGATAATTTTAGTAAACTATTTATTTCATATTTAATTTTTTATTGTTCTCTATCAATTATCATTATATATCAATTTTCATTATTGTTTCAGTTGTGAATTTGGATTCCAAGTCCGAGACAAAATCTGAAACTGATAAGTAAGTTAAATCTATGAAAATGGGCCTCAAATGTATGAAAAAAACGCGTCGTAATCACGTCTTTTGGGTGATTTTCAGGAAACCATGGATGCCAGACCTGGATTCGTGGGAGGTTGATCTTCAAGGGATGTACGGATTGAAGCTCCAATATTTGAGGTCTTTAGGCATCACGCCACCTTTGGACAAATGGGTCCATGTGTCTAATGTAAGTATTCTTTGATTTATCGAAAAAATTACATGCAGATGGTCTGTAGGTCTACAAAATACAGAAATAGCCTAACGACTGCCCGAGGCACGGATAAGTACTCAGAAAATCTTTGGATGGAGAGGAGCCTAAAATAAGAAGGTTGGCATAGCCAACATGGTAGGTAGGTAGGTAGTATGGCACTATAAATTACCTATATCTAGGAAATAAAAAAAAACATTAGAAACTACGTAGGTATCTATTTTAAGGAGGTTATTTTTTTTTGTCTACAGCGTTGTCTGGAAGAGATCGCTTCTTGCGATAAGACCGCCGTAGGACAAACTCAATGTACTTTTACTGTGTACCTTATCCATGCTGTCCTTAATAAAGTTCTTATTTATTTATTTACTATTTATTAATAGTCTGCATCAATTAATTGCCCTAAGCAATAATCATCGTACTTTTCACTTTTTACTCCCTAATTTTTCATTTAATTTATTCAATACCATGTTATTTTTTATTTTTCTTTATACTGTCGAAATATTATGATATTGTTATATTTAGGTTTGGTTTAGGTTGAATCGTCCGTGGCATCACCGAACGGCTCTGATGGAAGACCTATCTCGTTCAATAACTCGTTGACGTTGCCTCTCGCATGAACTTTGAATGAGAAAATTGGGGAGTGAGATGGTGAGAATAGGGATAAATAGTTATCAAACGAGATATGACGTCATCTCCACCGTGAGATAATCTCGCTCGAAGTGAGCGTTGGTTTGCAACCAACATAAAGCTGAATCAGAGTCCGTTTTGCGACGCACAAAACAATTTGTTTTAAATGTTAAGGCGAAGACAAGAGCTAATGTGACTCTCGCTCGCACGTTTCGACATATTTAAAGATATAAAATCACTAAACTCACTTTCGAAAAATCGCAATCAACCATCTTGTGTGCAATCACATTGCACACAGTTTAGTAAAAATTTAATTTTGATCGATACCTGTTTTCCTACTCTAAAGTTTGCTTTACTAGTTTTCGTACATAATCAAACTTTTAAGTAGAAAAACTTGTATAGATCGAAATGATTTTTTTACTAAACTGTGTGCAATGTGATTGCACACAAAATGGTTGATTGCGATTTTTCGAAAATGAGTTTAGTGATTTTATATCTTTCAACATGTCGAAACGTGCGAGCGAGAAGTTGCTTGATAGTTGTCAGCCCCTTAAATGTTTATTTTATTTCTTTGTATCTACTTTAACTTTTGTTGTCGTTAATAAATAAATTTTCTTCTTTCTTCTTCTAATTTATTTATTTACAGTTTCGATGTGACAAGACTGAGCTGCGTGACGTCATGGAATTGGCGGGACACGTTCAAATGTGCTCCGTCTTCACCGTTATGAATCGGTACGCGAATGTCATGTACAGCCATCCTTTGGAAGCTGTCCAGGTATAAACAAAGATTTATCAATAAAAATATATAAATAAAAGTATATTTTAGTGGACTTTTCATACAACAGTTGTTTTTAGGGTTCCGTACCCAAAGAGTAAAACGGGACCCTATTACTAAGACTCCGCTGTCCGTCTGTCTGTCTATCAATCCGTTACCAGGCTGTATCTCATGAACCGTGATAGTTAGGCAGTTGAAATTTTCACAGATGTATTTCTGTTGCTGCTTTATCAACAAATACTAAAAAACAGAATAAAATAAATATTTAAGGGGGCTCCTATACAACAAACGTGATTTTTTTGGCCGTTTTTATAGATAATGGTACGGAACCCTTCGTGCGCGAGTCCGACTCGCACTTGGCCGGTTTTTTTATTCAACTTGCTGATGGATCAAGCAGTAACCATCACAGTACTTTTATAATGCGTACGGCCAAAGAGTGGAATTCCTTACCGGCGTCCGTTTTTCCGAATGCCTATAATTTGGATGTTTTCAAGAGACGAGTGAATAGGTATCTTCAAGGTAAACGTGCTACACCGTAGACCGCATCATCACTTAACATCAGGTGAGATTGCGGTCAAACGTTTTACCTATAGGCAGGGCCGGATTTAGAGGTCCAGAGGCCCCGGGGCAACAAAGGAGTGGAGGCCCCCTCGCGCCAATTTTTTTTCCAATAAAGTGAATTTTTTTTCAGTCGAGTTTTTCAATAAATAATTTATTGTGAAACCAAGTAGATTCTCTTGTACCTACAAAAAGAGTTACTCTTTTTGGTGTTTTTGGATTTCTGTTATTTAAGATTAATATAATCAAATAATCATGTATGTACAAAGTACTGTAGGCTGTAAAATAGCAAAAAATAGAAGGTAAAATAGCAAAAAAAAAATATCAAAGGAAAAGAAGATGTTTACTAGTGTTTACTAATTGGGATTTGAAAGATTTTTTTTCCTAAGTCTCTATTGTGGGGGCCCCCCGTTTGTGGAGGCCCCGGGGCCATCGCCCCGTTTGCCCTCCCCTAAATCCGGCCCTGCCTATAGGTTGTAAAAAAAAACCTATAAAAGAGAATTGCCTCGCAATTAAAGTACGATCGGAATGTGACTAGTTACGTCTAAACAATATATCTGTCCACATTTTGCAGTAGTTGGTATTCCATACGTGACAGCTTGCAAGCCCATCGCCGCTGTTGGAATACTAACTGGTTGAACGATTTGAGTGGACTGTATTTTTGATTATACGAAAGTGGTATTTTATATGAAACGAGACGAGACGAGAGTGATCACAGATCGACCTAATGTGCGTATAAAGGGGTGGCAACATAAATCCTAGGGACTTACCTTCAACTCCTGGGGGTGTGGTGTCCCCTGTCGCATCCACAAAGGCAAGGTTCGAGCCGATTACGATCCTTCTAGCTAGAGTTCACCTTCGACCTTCAGGTGCTTATCCAGTGTGTAGTGACAACTCCAGGGTTCCTGTAGGATTTAGTGCACTCCGAACGCCACAACAAATCAACTTGTGATCCAAGGGTGATTATTATCCACGAGATCGAAATAGAAACTTTAACCGATAACGAAAATGAAAGATTAAGGTTCTGACGCGATGTCTACGAGAGCTCGAGATGCAATCTCTAATACTATAAGACTCAAAGTCCTGACTGACTGACTGACTGACATATAGACAACGCACAGCCTAAACCGCTGATCCTAGAGACTTGAAATTTGGGGAGTACATAGGTCTTATGGCGTAGAGGTGTACTAAGAAGGCATTTTTGGAAATTCAACCCCTAAGGGTGTAAAAAGGGATGAAAACGTTTGTATGAAAAATTGTATTCCTTGAACCTACAAACTTGAAACTTGGAGAACATGTACCTCAAAGCAAAAAAATAGGATAGGCATTTTTAGTTTTTTAAAACTACCCTTAATAAGTGTGCAAAGGGATTTAAAAGTTTGTATGGGAGTTTTTTGACCGCTGGTCCTAGAGACTTGAAATTTGAGGAATACATAGGTCTTATGGCGTAGAGGTGTACTAAGACGGGATTTTTGGAAATTCAACCCCTAAGGGTGTAAAAAGGGATGAAAACGTTTGTATGAAAAATAGTATTTCTTAAACGTACAAACTTGAAACTTGGAGTACATATACTTCAAAGCAAAAAAATAGGAAAGGCATTTTTAGTTTTTTAAAACTACCCTTAATAAGTGTGCAAAGGGATGTAAAAGTTTGTAAGGGAGTTTTTTGACCGATGGTCCTAGAGACTTGAAATTTGAAGAGTACATAGGTCTTATGACGTAGAAGTGAACTAAGCAGGGGTTTTTGGAAAGTCAACCCCTAAGGGTGTAAAAAGGGATGAAAGCGTTTGTATGAAAAATAGTATTCCTTAAACCTACAAACTTGAAACTTGGAATACATATACTTCAAGGCAAAAAAATAGGGAACCCATTTTTAGTTTTTTAAAACTACCCTTAATAAGTGTGCAAAGGGATGCAAAAGTTTGTAAGGGAGTTTTTTACCGCTGGTCCTAGAGACTTTACATTTGAAGAGTCATGATGATGATCATCATCAGCCCAAAGAAGTCCACTGCTGGACATAGGCCTCCCCTATACATTTCCAGGAAGCGTTATATACAAGGTGTAAAGTCATGTACGACATTAAATTGAAACACGTACTCCTAATTGCATTTTTAGATTTTAGGAGTTGGTTTTATCAAAAAAGCCTGAATATTTATCGAGATATCGATACTTTTCCAATAAATAATTTCTATGCAACCTGTATCTCTAATCGCCGGTGATGAGGTCAAATTTCCGGGGTCATGCAGTCATGTGACTCATCAATCAAACGAAAAAAAGGACAGAGATATCATATTTATACGCGTTAGACCGCATAAGAAACATATTTGTGCGCTCACATTGTAAAATTTCGCTGTGCGACAAGGACAGATATCATTCCGCTTACGTGTGTGATAGAGACAGATAGGTACGTAGCGCGCCCCACTATGTGCCACGCTGCCGCCCGGTGGCCAGTGAAAGACATTATTATTTAGTAAACAATCGCCTTGGTAGCGACCTTGACATATCTAATTTTGAAAATTGTAAATTCGTGTTATTACTCGTGACTAGTGTCTAGATTTGGTACCGCGAAATAGACTTTTTGTGTGAGTGTGTGTGTCTTGTTAATGTCATCAAAATGCAGAACTTGTATTATGAAGGGAAAGATAATTGTGAAACTAGGCATACAAAACAAACTCTAGAACAGTTGAAGGAGCTCTTCAGTGCATTCATTTGTATGTGCAACATGCAATAACGTGAGTATATTGGAAACGTACGGATTTGAGGTACCTAACTAGTTTTATTTTTCCTACATGCTAACGTTGCTCTACTATATCGGCGAATCAAAGGCCGCCGGCCGCGCGCCCGCGCTGAAAGGGCGTTCACCTTTAGGCACGGGCGCGCGGCACAGTTTAGGTTTAGTCGTAGTAGGTATGTATGTGCGGTTTCTGCGCGCGGGGCGCGGCATTGAATGAACGTACGTTGCTTTGTTTGTGTGTTTATACAGAATGTTCAATAATTTTATGCTTATTCTGATATTTAGTTTGTTTGAAAATAAAAAAATCTCAATTATGAATGAATGTTAATACAACCTTTTTTAAATCAATACTAGATAGTAGTACTACACGTGTATTAATTTAATGTCGTACAGTCGTTTACACGTTGTATGTTCATCATTGGGCGGGGGGGGGTTTGCTATAGTCACCACGCTTGGCAGGCGGATTGGTAACCGCAGTGTTGACGGTGTTTACTCTGGAAATGCTGCTGCCCATTTCCTGGTGTGTTCCCTTAGTCGCCTTTTACAACATCCACGGGAGGTGATGGAGGGGTCCAATTCTATGCCGGGACCACCACGGCCAATTTGAAGAGTACATAGGGTAGATGCGCTAGTTCGCCGTCCACGTCCCTTTCTCGACCATTCGCGGCACTACTAGTAGATAAACACTAAAAATAGCAAAATTAACATGCACACATTGAGAGAGAGTATTTTGGCGCCTTCTTGAATGTCCAAGCAAACACTCAAAAAAGTTTCAAGTCATTAGCACAAGTGAAACAATTATAAATAATAGAATCAGTTTGGGGTCGGCCGTGATCTGATACAAAAGCGCTAAAAACAACGAAAAAAATAGTGAAGTGATGGCGCTTTCACGCTAAGTTCTTCACTCATTTTTATGACTTTTAGAATAATAGTTATTCGTATGCCTTCATAATAGATCAAATAATAAGTTTATAATGTTTTTCGCTTTAAATATAAATAATAAGTTATTTAAATTACGTGGACGAGAACTGTACCACGCTTTTATATGAAAAGCCATTTTTCGTCCACGTGGTCGGGAACTGGTGGTATCATGTCAAGAAATTGGGAGTCTTGTATTTTTTTATGTATGAAAACTAACTGCTGCTTTAAAACAATATTGAGTCTTATTACTCCTCCTAAATTTATTAGCCAGTTTTCGTCCAGGCTAATATGATTATATCAACAAATACAGATACTAATATAATGCTAGTGGTCGAGAACAGGATGGGGTAAATACGACTTCCAGATTTCGACCATGATTTTAATTTGCAACAAATGCTGTAAAACATCAATAAATTTGAATTTTAAGCTATAGAATAACATGTATTAATTCCTTTTTTATTATTTTATTGAGGTTTTGCATTATTTACATATAAATTTCCTCTAAAATTCTTAGTAATACTGTGGTCGAAAACCGATACATCCGATCAGTTTTCGACCATTTAAGAAATTATTGATTACTCCTCTCCAGGCCGGAGGTCTTAGCTGAAATAGAGGAATTTTACGGTCGGTAGTATTGTGCCCTCGCAGGTATTGTGTCCCGAATCAAGTAACGAGGATGGTAGAGCTACACTGACACGCCACTACACAGAAGATATCCAAAGATCAGCCTTGACGAGATCGAGATAGTTTTGAAACAGTTGAAAAATGGAAAAGCCCCAGGGGAAGATGAAATCACTTCGGAACTCTTAAAGGCGGGTAGTTTTCCTGTTCTGAAAGAATTCCAACGTGTTTTCAATTCCGTTCTTAACCATGGAAGAACTCCAAGGGTGTGGAGCAAAAGTGTCGTGGTGTTATTTTTCAAGAAAGGCAACAAAGTCTTCTTGAAAACTATAGACATATGTCGCTCTTGAGCCAAGTCTACAAGCTGTGTAGGGTTATTTCCAACCGTCTTGCGCGAGATTTGACGAGTTTCAAACACCGGAGCAGGCTGGGTTTCGAGCAGGACTAGACCACATTCACACAATACGGCAGATTATACAAAAATATGAAGAGTATAATCAGCCCTTGTGCCTAACGTTTGTGGACTAGGTTTGTGGAGAAGGCCTTTGAAGGGCTGTTCGGCAGTCCTTGCAACGATGTCAGGTTGACTGGCGATACATCGAAGTGCTGAGATGTTTAAGCAATGATGCCACCATGTCTGTTCAGGTCCAGAACCAGCTGTCCAAACCTACCAGTTGTGCTGCGGAGTAAGAAAAGGGGACGTAATATCCTCCAGTTCTCATGCGCACTGGAAGATTTGTTTAAGACACTGAGTTGCACCCTAATGGGCATTAATATTAACGGCGAATACATCACAACATTACGGCATTTGCTGATGACATCGTCATATTGGCAGAATCGTTGCAGAACAGATGCTGAACAGCCTAGCTGTTGCCTCACGACGGGTCGGCTGGGTATGAACTTGGATAAAACTCAGATCATGATTATTGATCGCATCACCCAAACCGATCACTGTCGCCAGAATGCCTTTCGAAGTTTTACAGGAATATGTCTACCTTGGGTCTGCCCCTGCGGTTGGGTAGACACAACTTTGAGAGAGAGCTAAACCGGAGAATTCAGCTGGGCTGAGCTGCGTTTGGGGAACTTCTTCAGGTCTTATCGTCGCCCATCCCTCAATGTTTGAAGACGAAAGTCTTCAACCAGTAGGTACGTCCTACCTGTTATGACCTATGCTGCCAAAACGTTGACACTAACAGTAGGGTCGGCTCACAAACTGAAAGTCGCCCAGCGAGCTATGGAGAGAGCTATGCTCGGAGTTTCTCCGAAGGATAGAATCCGAAACAAGTACTAAACTAGTCGACATCATAGCTCAAAGGATTAGCAAGCTGAAATGGCAGTGGCCCGGCCATGTATGCCGTAGAACTGACAATCGCTGGAGCAAACTAATACTTGAGTGGTCCCAGAGGTTCTTCAGACCGCGTTTAGGTAAGCGTAGTGTAGGACGCCCTCCGCAGAGGTGGGGCGACGAGATCGTCGCCCCACTTCGTCGTCATCATCGTTGCGAAATGTAGCTGGCAAATACGGAATGAGAAGAGCCGAAGCCCGGGCTCAGTGAACGTCTTGGGAGAGACTTACGTCCAGCAGTGGACTGACATAGGTTGATGATGATGATGATATGTTACGATTGAATAATATTATATAATAAATAAGTACTTAAAACTCTTGTGGTACACTATTACATTATAGAAACTAAAATGCAAAGGGACATTTCTTCAGAAGTTAGCAAAAATGATTTTCGATACCTAGATAGTTTTGAACTTGGAATGCAGAAATTTTGATTATTATTATGACTTTTAAAATATACGACATGATAACTATAACTTTGTTTCGTTTCCATCAATTTTTACTCCTATATTTGAAATATTTTCCCATCAGAAATGAATGGTCGAAAACTGGGGAGTAGGTGGTCGAAAACTGGATTTTGTGGACGAAAACTGGTCAAAATAGGTATTTGACATTAAAATATTTTTATAAAATTCGCAGTTTACTTCATAATTAAATACTTTACATTAAATGAAAATAGAGGATATAGGCTATGTGCACAAAAAGTTTGACCTCTATAAACTTACAATAACATAGACTTTTTGGTGCTTAAATGTGACAACTCCGCTAACTGGACGATAAGGGGCGTAGTTACCCTAGGTCTTATGGCGTAGAAGTATACAAAGAAGGGATTTTTGGAAATTCAACCCCAAAGGATGTAAAAGGGTTGAAAACGTTTGCATGAAAAATAGTATTCCTTGAACCTACAAACTTGAAACTTGGAGTACATGTATTTTAAGGCAAAAAAATAGGAAAGACATTTTTAGTTTTTCAAAACTACCCTTAATAAGTGTGCAAAGGGATGACAAAGTTTGTATGGGAGTTTTTTAACGTGTGGTGCGATTGACTTAAAACTTGAGGTAAATATACTAAGGAATAAATAATTAAGAATGACGCTTTTAACCCCTGCAAAGGGTTCAAATGACTGTAAAAGTTAGTATGGGAGATTTTTAACGCATAGTGCGATTGATTTTAAACTTGAAGTAAATATACTCCACAACAAATAGTTCTAAAATCACGTTTTCAATATTTTAAAACTACTCCTGCAAAGGGTGCAAAAGACTGCCAAAGTTTCAAGGTTTGTGTGGGAGATTTTTAACGCGTAGTGTAATTAACTTCAAACTAAAAGAAAATGTGTTCTGTGGATAAATAACATAAAGACGTTACCATAAAGGATACAACGAGGCGTCAATGCTCTAAAAACGGGAATCTTGAGTTGGTACGAAGAGATCTGAGGGTATCTACCGTGCCTGTGGATCAATGTCGTGAAGCTGTTTCGTTTTGTTTGCTTTTGGGGTAGAAACCAGGAACAAATAAGTACATATTTTCCGTGTGAGGTAGTCTTTGTTGTATTTGTCATGATTGTACTAAACTCAGTACCTACACCTACCTACCTAATATAAGTAATGTACGCCTATAGGTATATCTTATACCTACGTAGGTATTTAATATCCTACCCTAATAATATACAAATCAATGCGAAAGTTACGATGTTTGGATGTTTGTGGCTCAATCACGGTTCACCACTTCAACGCGTGCGAAGCCGCGGGAAGCCACTAGTGTTTAAATAAACCGATACAATTTTGAAAATTACGAAAAAATACGTTAGTCTAAACGTCAAACGAAACCGGGGTCAACGGCCGTTATTTCGGGTCAACGGCCGTTGATTGACAGATGAAAGTTTCACGAAGTTAGATCTAATGGCAAAACTGAACACTGGTTTCCTCACGATGTTTTCGTTCATCGTTTGCACTGCCATTGCGCACATAAATTTTTCGATATCAAAATCCGTTGCAAGACCGGATTCAAACCTACCTTACGATCGGAAGGCGGGGTCACTTCCACTAGACCATCGGTGCTCTATCGGTATTAAGACTAAAATACAAATAGATAAATACAAATATGTGTCCGATATTAATGCTTTTTATTTCTTTCTAATAATGAATACAAATTTCGACAGCCTCCACAGCTCAGTCGCTAGAAGGTCTACCTTCTGCGCCGTAGGCCATGGGTTCCGACAAACATTTGTGTGATGAACATAGATGTTTGTTTTCTGTCTGGGTGCAAATAAATATTATTAGTATGTATTTAGAAAAAAAAAAGTATTTAAGTATTATATCAGCTATCTGGTTCTGGTTACAAGCTTTGGCTTAGTTTGGGGCTAGATAGTGCTGTGTAAAAAGTCCACCAATATTTATTTATTTATTTAAATGTTTTTCTTCCAGGCTGTATCAATGTTGCACAACCAACAATTCTACGGCAAACAATTAAAAGTAGCTATGGACCGTAGCCCGCTCAACACAATCCTCCTACCAAGAGGCCTCACTAACATCGGAAAAGGCCTCGGATTGAACGGAAAACCTCTAAAAAACATTGTGAAGCACTACGAAAGATTCGTGGAAAACAAAGATTGTTTAATAAATCCAGCAATGTTCGATATTCCGGAGGATCATTCCATGAAGCTGAATGAGGGATTTGAGTCTGTCAAGTTTGTGGTGAAGAGCGTTGAAGAGTTCAACTATCCTATCACGGATAGTGCTAAGACTGGTAGTAAAGCTTCTACTAGTACAGCAACGCCTAAAAGGTATGTATTTTTTAAACTCTATTACTAAGACTCTGCCGTCCGTCCGTCCATCTGTCTGTCTGTCCGTCGGTAACCAGGCTATCTTATGAACCGTGATAGTTAGACAGTTGACATTTTCACAGATGATGTATTTCTGTTGCCGCTATAACAACAAATACGTTTGTTGTATGGGGGGCTCCCATACAACAAACGTGATTTTTTTGCCGTTTTTATAGATAATGGTACGAAACCCTTCGTACGCGAGTCCGACTCGCACTTGGCCGGTTTTTTATTTGTACCACCCTTCAAACCGAAACACAGCAACGCTGCTTGGCGGCAGAAATAGGCATGGTGGTAGTACTTCCCCGGACAAGCTCTTCACAAAGAGCTCTACTACTCTTCCACTTGCCTTGATTACATTTCGCGCTTACAACTTAAATTTTTCAAGTTCCAGTTCTCCGGCCCCAAAGCCCGAAAAGATCAGCGCTCCGCCAAAGAAACTACAAGTCCAAACTCCTGCCTTCTCGGTGACCCCGATGAGACCTACTCCGCCGGTCGTCAACAACTTCACTCCGGTGCAGAGAGGCTTCGGACCTAACTTCAGGCCGCCGTTCGTTAACCAGCAGCCTATGATGAACGGTCAAGCTATGCAGGGGCCGCAAGGTATGTTATTTAGTCCCTCTGTATGCTGAACACGTAATTCTCCAGTAACACGTAATACATCAGTTATATAGCTTAGGCCTAAGGTAGCTATTAGGCGAGTACACGTACCCTGTAGGGCGCTGCAAATTATGTAGATATGAGGTAGGTACAATTCATACTACTATGGGTATATTATTTTATTCATAATAATTTGAGTTGCAGCTGCTTTCGCTTCAGCAGCGTCAGCCACCATCGTAGTTCTGCTGCTACCTGACTACTACTTTTTTTTACTATAATTACTACTAATTTTGATAAATTAAAATAAATAAAATGTTTTAATAAAGAACAAAAAAAACCACGTCGGAACACTAATAACTGAGAGCACTGGTGGCCTAGTGGTAGTTCGAAACCCGTCGTGCACCAATGAGTTTTTCTGTTCAAAAATGTATGTGCACAATGCCAGTACTATTAAACGGTGAAGGAAAACATCGTGAGGAAACCGACATGTCGTAGAACCTAAAAAGGAGCCTCTTTGAGGTTCACTTAAAATCCTTTCACCACGCTGTTTCGAAAGAAACTAGTGACACGACAGTAAGACACACGTCTCATTTCTTCTCTTACCCTAGGTCCTCAAGGTCCTCCTATGGGCCCCCCTATGGGCCCTATGGGCCCGCTGATGCAACAAGGGCCTGGACCGCAGCAATTTCCTTTCTCGCAACAGTTCCCGAGGCCTCAAGCGGGGCCTATGAGGCCTGGCTGGGGCCCTGGCCCGGGGCCTATGCGACCGCCTGGACCTAACTTCCATAATGAACCTGTGAAGCTAATAATCAGTAATGTAAGTAATTGACATCTCTCAGTTGGTGGTAGCTCTGCCTTCAGCGCTGTAGGTTGTGGGTTCGATCCCCACCGAGGACAAAAAATTGCGGGGTATAATATTTGTTCTTTGTTGTGGTGTTATTGAATGTTTTTTTACGTATTTACCAAAAATATTTATTCTCAAAAATATAGAATCAGAATCATTCATTGTAAAACTGCGTAAATATGTAGATCTTACAGAGTTTTGTTCCAACAGTCTACCCATTTCGGTCATATTATATGCAACGTGTAACAAAATACCCCTATAACCCCGGAAGCAGGGTATTCTACAGGTCTTGGCGAACAACTTACTATAAAAGTTTTGCAATTTCGTAGTTTGTCATGCATGAAATGTCTCTTAAACTTTCCTCTTAAATTTAACTAACACAACCTGACGCAGCCCTATTTACAGCTGTTTTTTGACCTTTAGTTGTGAATTGTAGATAAAGTACGTAACAGAACTGCCACCAATTAGTAAACGCAAAAATCGTATATACCAAGGTCACGTACATATTATCAGGGTTGTCGCAAATTTCTGAGACAATATCAATTTTATTTTTGTATGGGTATAAAAAATATGGGTATTTATATATTATAAGTATTAATTTACAAAAAAAAGTATATACATATGTATTATATCAGCTATCTAGCTTTGGCTTAGTTTGGGGCTGGATAGCGCTGTGTGGAAAGTCAACCAATATTTATTTATTTTATTATTTACATACTAATAATAATAATGTGTCATGATCGCGAAAGTTTAAAAAATACTCGTTGTATATATTCCAGTTGCCTCCGTCCACGACATTCGGCCTACTGTGCAGTAAGATGTCGGAGTGGGGTCACGTGGTCTGCATACAGCTCACCACGCCGGGCTGTGCGGTCGTCACATTCGCCAACAACATGCAAGCAGAAGCCTGTCTACGTATCCTTTTACTCATTTTAACTAACACATACCTTTTTTTTAAAGGGATCTTTCTTGTCGTAAAAAAAATATAAATAAATATTGATGGACTTTCCACACAGTAACTAGCCCCAAACTAAGCCAAAGCTTGTAATATGGGAACCAGATAGCTGATATAATACATATATACATTTTTTGTTTTGTAAATACATAATACTTATAATACATAATAACACCCAGAAAGAGAACAAAAATCTATGTTCATCAGACAAATATTTGTTCTCGGTGGGAATCGAACCACGGCCTACGTCGCAGAAGGCAGAGCTACTACCAACTGAGCTGTGAAGCCTGTCGTGTCACTAGTTTCTTAGAGAGAGCACTGGTGGTCTAGTGGTAGCGGCCCCACCTTCCGATCCTAAGGTCGTGGGTTCGAAACCGGTCGTGCACCAATGAGTTTTACTGTTCAAAAAAATTATGTGCACAATGCCAGTACTCAAACGGTAAAGGAAAACATCGTGAGGAAATCGGCATGTCGTAGAACCTAAAAAGTTCTATAACATGTGTCAAGTGCTCGAAAGGAGCTTCTTGAAGCGCACTTAAAATCCATTCACCACACTGTTTCGAAAGAAACTAGTGACACTAAAAGAGAGTAATTTTCGGGAGTAGTCTTAACGGTCGTAAAAATATCGCCGTCTTTGTTTTTGACGAATCTAAAGTAGAGACGGCAATATTTTTATGCGGCGAATAGCGTTATTCAGAGATGGTCAAATAGGCACTAATGGCCGGTTTCTGAAAGCTCGATCAAACCTAATAAGATGTCCAGTCACATGCTATCTCTGTTTAATTTGATAAGGCTTCTTTTCATATTTTAGAATATTATTTTGGTAATAATTGATAATTTTAATTTAATTTAATTTTCTATTTAATTGTGTTTTATTTTTATGTTATGTTATTTCAATTTTTATATTTGATATTTTGTTTTTTCATTTTTTTATTATAAAAATTGTATAATTACGCTATCGTATTAGGTTAACCTGATAGGATAGAGTAAGGATGATGAATAAATAAATAAAATAAATGTAATATCTGAAAGCAAGTGATATGACATCTGAGGTTTTATCAAGCTTTCAGAAACCGGCCGTAAGTCTTCAAAAGTATATCTAATATTTCCAAGAATTTCCTTAGCGTTTTCATACAGAGCATTTCAACGGACGCAATATTGAGAACCATATTATTCAAATGAAATACGCATAGATATGACAAGGAGAATTGTTATACTTGGTAAGTAGACTTTACAACCTTTAAAATTGTTTTAGCAGCGATATTGAGCCAAGTTCACTTACATATAAACAAGCGTTAAAGAAAAAAAACTCAGGATATCCCAATGTATATCCTATAAACGCGAAAGTTTGTAAGTATGGATGGATGGGTGGATGTTTGTAACTCTTTCACGTAAAAAGTACTGAATGGATTTTAATGAAATTTTACAATAATATAGCATATACATCAGAATAACACATATGCTACAATTTATAAAGATATTGTGTGAATTGTCCAAAATGTGCGCAGACGAAGTCGCGGTGTTTCGGTTTGAAGAGTGTGGTTGCCGGTGTAATTACAGGCACATGAGGCTGAACATCTGTATGCCTCAAGTTGATGGACGCAGGGCAGTGCATCGTAGGGCACGTTCCTATCGTGCGTGACTTATGAGGCAATGCTTTGTTATAGGTGATGGTTACCACTTAACATCAGGTGGGCCATCTGCTTGTTCCATCACCTAGTTTTAAAAAAAGGATAATATTCGTATGTGAACTCTCAATTTGTTCACATTTCAGTTTGAATGAGCTTCTTGATCATTATGATAACCGACGTCGTTTATGTGTGAGTGATCTGGCTGTAGTGGCTTAGATATGCTTAGTTTATACGATTCAAAGTGATCCTTGTGATGCTATTGAATAAATACATATTGATTTTGACAGACGGTTATATTGTGCCAATCGGTTTAGTTCGAACAAACCGAACCGGCGTTTGACGGACCGTCTAAACAACGTGTAACATAATACCCCTATAAGGCCAAAGACCAAGAGATCAGACCAAGCACTGGAATACTTTGACGTGTGCAAAGTTTGAATACTGCGTTTTCGAAATTCCCATACATAAGTTAAATTAATATTGTCGCAGAAATTTTCAATACTTTTACCCAATACATATTTTCATATTTGTTAAGTATGTATATCAAATATGTATTTTTGTATTTGTAGAAAATAGCTCCCTATCATCCATGTTTGTGCACTCGGTTTTTTCAAAACTACAAAGGTTTACTGGAAGAGAATGCTCTCTAGCATTAAGTTCGCCTATGTACGATACGTTTTGTTTTGTGCAATAAAGAATTTTCTATCTATCTATACTTTTTACGTACGTACCAAGGTCACGTACACACGGAACGTACAAACAACTGTGAATATGGCTGCCTCTTGATATTTTTAGTTTCATATTGGACTCACATATATGAGGCATTTCATGAATGAAAAACTACAAAATTTCAAAAGTCGTAAAGCAAAAGTTGTTTGCGATGACCTGTAGAATACTCTGCTTCCGGGGTTATAGGGGTATTATGTTACACGTTGTATAAATAAATAATGCATTTATTATCCTTTACAAAGTAAAGTGTTACAGTAGGACTTACTGTAGATAAGCACTAAATACCTATACATAGGCATGTCGGTACCCGCTTTGCAGGGACTGAAGTTTGAGAGGTTATTAAAACCTATAATACAAGTCTCCAGGTACTACCGTCTTATACAAGGTGTTCCAATACTTGTGGTTAAAACTTCAGGGGGCTAAAGTACCTACCCATCAATATGAATAACTTTTTCTAAACCAAAACTGTGAACGCGAAAAAAACAGCTGTTTCATACTTTTTAGCCAGATGGGTTAGAGTACTGGTGGTCTAGTGGTAAAGGCCCCGCCATCCGATCCTAAGGTCGTGGGTTCGAAACCGGTCGTGCACCAATGAGTTTTTCTGTTGTGTATGTGCACGTGAGGAATCGTGAGGAAACCGGCACCTAAAAAGTTCTATAACATGTGTCAAGTGCTTGAAAAGAGCCTCTTGAGGTGCACTTGAAACCCTTTCACCACACTGATTCGAAAGAAACTAGTGACACGACAAGAGAAGAGCCAGGTAGGTATTGAACTTTTGTATGAAACAGCTGTTTTTTTTTTCGCGTTCACCGTGTTGGTTCCTTAAAAAAAGTTATTCATATTGATGGGTAGTTTAGCCGCCTGAAGTTTTAAACACAGGTATTGGAACACCTTGTATATTAGTGAATTTAATTCAATTTGTTAACATTACAGTTTGAATATGCTTCTTGATCATTGTGACAACGGACAGGCCTTTTATGTGTGAGTGATATGGAAGTAGAATGTGTGGGTAGTCTAGAATTCATCAATTTGTGTATTACTTCTTTCATATTAACCGAATGATTGATCTTGTATATAGTTTGTCAAAGTGTCAGCAATATATAACTGGCATAGTAAATAAATATTAAATGGCACTACATTGAAGCTTAAATACCAAGCCGTAAGTTTGTTGCCTGTTCTTCTAGGCTTTGGTCGCGTGGAATTGGCACCTAGAGTCACCTAGCTTTAAGACGTTTCAAAGTGATCCTTGTGATTTTATTGAATAAATACCTTTTGACTTTGACTTTGACTTTGAAATTAATCGCGTGGTTTACTTTTGTCTATTTTATACGATTCAAAGTGATCCTTAATGATTCTATTGATTGAATACGTTTTGGCTATAACTGATATAATTTTGACGGTCCGATTATATATTGGTGAATCTCGGGCACTTTTTGACTAGCTGAATTTGATACAAATTTGATGCATGATTTCAGTACAGGGAAATGAAGTGTTAGTTATGAATGTGGATGGATATAGGAGTAGAGGAAGGCCTAAAAGATGGAGGGATTGTGTGAAGGATGACATGGGTAAGAAAGGAGTGACGACTGAGATGACGGATGGTAGAGGGAAGTGGAGAGAAAAGACCTGTTGTGCCGACCCCACATGAAGTGAAATAAGGGCAGGAAGATGATGATGATGATGAAATGAAATGACTAACAGCATAATTTGCACTTTTCTAGTGGCTATAGAATCAAATAGTTTTACTGCATAGTAATTACTTTTAGTATTAAATACATAACATTTAGAATTAAATATCTTTAGACATACGAAACTATTACAGTTTTATTTTATGTAATACTGTAGGTATATAGGATCGTCATTTAAGTTATTCTTAAGTAGTATTAAAAGTTAAGCAGAGCTGTGTTTCGTATTGTACGATCTTTTTTTTAGTAATTTTCATGTTTTTATATATATATTTTTATAAGTTTCTGTAGTTTTAAGAAATTAATATTTTCACGTAAAAGTTAGAAAAATTTTAGCTGAAATGTTTTAGGGGAATTTATTTCCTACTAGCGGCCTGTCCCAGCTTCGCATGGGGGTGGTCATAAATTTTTTGAACATTTTAGGATAAACTTAGACCGTGGGTTCAAGCCTCGCGTCTACTTATTTCATACATTTGCACGCCAGAGAGTGAAATCGCACCCCGAGCGTGACCCGTGGACCCGTTAACGTTTTTAATTTCGTCATATCTTTTGAATGGAATGTCCGATTTGAAAAATTTAAGAAGTAATCTATAGGTATTGAAACCGTCTTAATTATGAAAAGATTTATTTGGATAAGGATTAATACCAAGGTACAAATAAAGACCCTTTTCTAGCGGCGGCATTTCAATTAATTTTTTATAATAAAAGAACACTTATTGTGACATAACTATAATAGTTAGACATATGCTGTCGCGACATTTTCTGTAGATAATGACATGTTCTACAAAATCGTAGTACATTGTTTTGTTCTATCATCAATAGTTTTCGCAGCGCACGCGATGTAAGGTTTTTGGTTTCCACGTTGGGTTACATTATTGGAGTTTTAGTAAAGATCCCTGATTTTTTTGAAAATATAATATAGCCTATGTTACTCAGGGATAGTGTAGCATTCTAATGGTGAAAGAATTTTTGAAATCGGACCAGTAGTTTTTGAGCCTATTCGTTACATACAAAAATACAAAGCTTTCCTCTTTATAATATTAGTGTAGTTTTGTATTTGAAGAAAAAAAAGAAGGTAGGGATTTCGTCTTTTTGTGGAATTACTAATTAAATATAAAAATTATACTTAGGTAGTTATAACAACTTCTTAAGGTAAATTTATTTAGAAATAAGTTTTTCATTTATTTAAGCATTTTAGTATTTAGTTAGTTTTTAAGTCTAGTAATAACATAACAGGACATAGTAGGAATAACATGTTTAAACAACAATTTTATTGTCCAAACATTTAATTTATAAAAATTCTTAATAAGTAGCTACTTTACTACCAACTAATTTTAGGTTCTAACCTATTTTTATATTCACTATTTTAATAATATTTTTTTGTCAGACATTTTATAAAATGTCTATTTCATTAAAAAACTGTCTTAAAACATAATTTGCTTTTCACTTAATTTTAGTATCGTTATGAATAAATAATTAATACTATTAATGCATATAGTTTAGTTATAATTTAACTTAAATGTCCTTTGACCTTTATTATTTTTAAAAACGAATTTTTGTTATGCAGGTACAATAAGGAATATGATAAAATTCTTACGTATTATCTAACTTTTTAAGCTAAGTAATTGCAACTTTGTTCTAAGTGTTTTTTTTAACTAGCCTCTTTCTTAGCTTAGTGAATTAACATGTAGAATTTTAATTTTAAGTTTTAATTAGAGAACGTAAGTTAATGTAATTATAAGTACTTACTTATTTCTGAATATGGGCTGGTTGAAGGTAGCTGTCGTTAGGCTTTTATAAATAAAATATTAAACTATGAAAATGCCTTTTATTTACTTATTGACTACCTGTCTATTTCTTCCAAGCAGCATTGCTCTGTTTCAGTTTGAAGGGTGTGGGTGCCGTAGAAATTACAGGCACATGAGGCTTAACATCTGTATGCCTGATGGACGCAGGGCAGTGCATCGTAGGGCACGTTTTTATCGTGCATGACTTGCGAGGTTATGCTTTGTTATAAATGGTTACGACTTTACATCAGGTGGAGTGAATTTCAGGAGTAGTAGAGCTCTTTGTGAAGGGCTCGTCCGGGGAAGTACTACCACCACGCCTTTTTCTGCCGCCAAGCAGCAACGCTGTGTTTCCGTTTGAAGAGTAGGTTAGGTTGCTGGGGTGCTAGGTCGGGTAACCTCCTCGTGTTGCACCCTGGAAACACGCCTGCAGAGTACTGCGGACGTGTTTCATGGTGGCCGATAAACCGACACGGTGGGCCTCTCCGCGTGTCCCTCTGACTAGCAGAGGGCACAGCGTGATGAGGCAGGGTAGACCTACGGGTCTACCCAGGCGGTAGAGCGCGCGCGAGAGACGCGGAACTTCGCGCACCGCTCATGGTGGTGAATAGCGGGAGAAGACCTGGAGGGGTCTTCTCCCGCATTGCACTTATTCACCACCCCGTCGGGCGGGAACGGCCGGGCACTCACGGTCGTTCCCGGGCCCTCCCTGCATAGGGGAGGGCGTGCGGGCCCCGCCGTAAAGGCGGGGGGCATTGCGGGGGCCCCGCTGTCTTGGCGGGCCAATCGCCGGCGGGGGACTGGATGAAAAGGCTCTGCCAGTTTCCCAGTTCCCCTCCATATAGGCGACGCGGGAGTGTCGCTGGGTTGTTTAGTGGGTATACCGGGAGCGGAAAACCGGGGAGTCCCACACATCCCCTCCAAAATCCAATGGGGAGTAAAAAGCTTAAAAAAAAAAATTACAGGCACATGAGGCTTAACACCGTATGCCTCAAGTTGATGGACACAGGACAGTGCATCGTAGGGCACTTTCCTATCGTGCGTGACTTACGAGACAATGCTTTGTTGTAGGTGATGGTTACCACTTAACATCAGGTGGGTCATCTGCTTGTTCCATCAGCTAGTTGTATAAGTTACTAGCTGACAAGCCCTTCTTTGCTAGGGGTTATTCATTTGAACCTTCCTCGGAAATCAAGCAAGTTCTGACTTTTTATTTGGCGAACGAGCGAAGCGAGCGAGTGTTTCCCAATGAACTTGGTACATTTGGAGTCTTATGTCGAACTGTATTCAAATCGGACTAACATTTAAGTCGACAGGTTGTGCTATCAAGGTTTGCTGGTGATGACAAAATTAAGAGATTATTGTGGGAAGTCGTGAACAATAAACTCTTAAAATCCCTCTTAAACGGTAAGGAAGACCAATTCGGTTTACGCTATCAATAACGATGCGGCTGTCTACCGGGGTCATGGTAAACAGGTAAACACAGTGAAAGGAAATAAAACATGGAAGCATTCCTTTAAGGAAAATAGACGCAGATCGTGGTACAAAACCATAAACGTCATTTGAATTCCGTCACAATTTTGTGACGACTATTAGTAGGAACAATTTTAAAAGTCGTTCTTACTTCGAATTGTATTTGGGTTTATCAGTGTTGGTAGATTTTTTTATGCCAAGGCGGGATTTTGGAACTTTTGAGTGAAAAAAGCGGGATTCGTTCGTCGAAAGCGGGACTTCTTAAAAAAACGCATATACCTAATAAGAAGTTTTTAAATATTTATGAGTTCTAATTAAGTTTACGTGACAATAGATAGCAAAAATAGCCATAGAAAATGTATTTTAATAAAAATATGATATTTTAAATAGTCTTATGCGTCTTCTGAATAAAAAAAAATGAAAAAAACAGAAATCAAAATCAAAAAAGTTTTATTCATTTTATTCGAGTTATCCCCGAAATGCGGGACCGAGCCTGTTCCGTGCGGGACATTTAATTTTGATTTAAAAATCGGGACGTATGGCAACGCTGGTTTAAATTGACATCAAATGTTTAAGTAACCTAACCTGCCTCTCAGACTGCTTGCGGCTAGATCAGACGAATCGCGCCGCGGCTCAGTTATTCTTTGAGCAGTAGAAATGCTTCTATGTTTATTTGCGATCACTGGGTATACACACTTCGAGCATGTGTCGACACGCTTGTACTCAGAGGCGTGAACTAATTGTTTAAGCATTGGTTACAGTGCACTCTCGTGGAACTGATTACATTGTTGAATGGATCGGAATTTCAGATATTGATTATACCCAAGCCAGTTCGGAGGGCAAGCTAATTGGATTTGACCTTACACTGCTGGTGATTACTGAATACTGTGATTATTGAACCGCCTTATTACGCAACTAACGACGGGTCCGCGACAGATACCTTTGTGTATCTGAAAATGTCATTTTCGAAATAAGAGTGACGAAATTCATAGATTGGTAAAAACTTTTTTTATGTAAGAAAAATATAAATCTGTAGTAGCTATTTGAGTAGCAGGCATTTAATTTTTGGCGTTAGTTGTAATGGCATTGTAAAATTTATAATACGTAAATTTGTGTCAAATATTAGTCCTTGTGATAAAAAAAACGGTTGGTAGGTACACATACTAGATCTTTGTGAAATGAACTGCAGCAGATGAACACTTTAACACCTCTTATTTATTCGTAGAACACAGATAAAACAATTTCACTTTTATTCTTCGCACTTGTTACAGATGTCAGTATGTTAGCCAGTCAAGTTTACTCCACCAAGTCTCTTTCCAGAACGCCACACTTTTACCATCTTCCCCTTTCCTTATTTTCTGTTCGGCTACCTACCAACGCAATCAATCCTACCCACCTATCGGACCAAAGCTGCGACTTGGCGGTCAATCGACTGACTAAAAGACAGGAAGATATAAAATTAATTATGCTACTTCAATTTTAATCTAAAAAATGAAGCTTAATATTTACAAAATGAATTATAAAATTCGAGAAATCATTACATTCGGCCATCCGCCATCATGCGATCTCCTGACGCATGATCAAATAAATAAACTGAACGTACTAATCAATTAAGAATATTTATATTATTTTAATTTTAAAGAAGAACAAAAAAAAAACTTATTTTTCATTGTAATAGCTTACATACAAATTCATTTTATTATTTTAGTCATTATCAACTTCAATTTCTTCATCAAATTAATTTTATTAAATAATTATAGGAAATACTCAAATAAATTGAATTTACGATTTTAACACAATTACATTTTCAGTAATTATAAAAACAACATGTGAATAACAAAAAAACAATAACTCCCAGTGTTTCGCTACATTATAATACTAACAATATTACTTTAAATTATTAATCATTACATTTGGCATTTATTTAGTATCAGATCTGCTTGTATTATTTTGTTGCCGACCTTTTGTAGGCATATTTTTGTCATCATTATCCTCGCTTTCGGATGAAGTATTACTTTTGTTAGATATTAGTATCGTAGTCATGAGAAAGGTTAACATTGATCCAAGGTCAAATCCGATCAAAAGCAACGACGCTATCGTATTTACTTTTAGGAGTACTAAATCCAGTAAGTTCAGAAATTTTATATCGATCATTATACAAGGTGTTCCATAAGTTGTGTATATAAACTTCAGGGGGCTAAAGTACCCATCAATATGAACAACTTTTTCTAAGGAACCAACACTGTGAACGCGAAAAAAAACCAGCTGTTTCATACATTTTAGCCTGGTAGGTATTGAACTTTTGTATGAAACAGCTGTTTTTTTTTTCGTGTTCACAGTGTTGGTTCCTTAGAAAAAGTTGTTCATATTGATGGGTACTTTAGCCCCCTGAAGTTTATATACACAACTTATGGAACACCTTGTATATACTTCTGTGATTTTAAAGAGGCCTATAAATTTTGATAAGAGCTTAGTTCTATTGTCTTTATTGTTAAAATTGTTTCTGTTTTTTTTTATTAGAAATAAATTAGAATATTATTATTATTTACTGTAACTGTAACGATGACATGGGTGTCGGAAGACCAGCGTTATAGTAGCGTATGCTGCTATTGCATTTATGCAGAGTGACTGCCAATTTATATCACTTGCCTACTTACTTGTATTGTCTTTTCTTGTATTTTTTTTATAAACTGCATTTACGCGTGGCATAAATAAATGATTCTATTTTGTATTGTATTGTATTGTAAGATGACATTTTCCATTAACTACGTGATAAGCACCTTGGTGCAATTTTGATCGATTGATTTTCTTTACTCGGTTCAATAGTACTGTAACCATACACATCCCCTGAAAAGTTAGATCCCTACGCTATAACTTCAACTAACCCTGACAAAGGAACTTGGGTAGAATTTAATGTAGTCAAGTTTAAGCTATTTTCAATGTCGACGTTTGCGTTAAGAGCAGGACTTTTGTAGAAGAATAGTTTGCAATTGTCTTTGAACACAGACACAGAAGAAAACTCTATAAAGTTTTGCCCTATAAGCAATGCTGTTGTCACAAACTCATCAGTAACTACAAGAACTTCGATCGTCGCCTTAACATCATCGATTTCAATGTTCACAAAGCTCCTACAGACAGGTGTAACTACAGAGTTACCGAAACCTTTGATGATAGGCAATTGTGTGTATCTTTTTAAGAAGTTTAGGTCTTGAGCATCAGATTCACGAACTTCGATTTATTTGAAAAATTTACTGTTAGTATCACATTTACTAGTCGTATCACCAGAAATAGTCAAAGTTTTCCGTTCTTCAACGTCGGTACGCGAAACGCGGTATCATTGGTAGAAGTTTACAGTTTTTATTGTCGTGATCAACCCTTTGACACTTTTGGCATTTTACTTATGACTTAGGGCATTTAAAGTAAGAGAGACCTGTTGCGCGACATTTAAAAAAAAGTCGCTAAATCATGGAGGTAATATCATAATGGAGAGTGCCATAAGATCCACAACCTTTTACAACTGTGTATCAAACAGTGATCATCTATCTTTGTACCTCCCACGCAGCCTAGCTACAAGTAAAAGAAAAGAAGATGTAAGTTCACTCACTCCAACTCACTCACTGTCTGTGTAAATAGTGTCCGTCAGTTGATGCAATGCTTTGATGTTCTAGTTGGAGTCGGTTGAAATATGCGGTGAAGCGAAATAAATAGTGAAAAATCAAAAGAATCATTATTGTTTAAGCAAAATATATTTGAAAAGGCGAAAGTATATCCCGTGCAGCTGTGTCTTGTGCATCAAGAAAAACAAAAGGAAAAAAAACAATAAAACAAAAGGAGGTTAAAGACCCGGAATTGTCATTTGATACGTAATATTCTTTTTCAATTTACAGACTGTAATTACATTTTATTAGCACTAGTCATATTTTCCAATATGAAAACGATGTAAACCCATTAATAAAATATACCCATAAAATAAAATTTATTGTTTTGATCATCTGTTTTAGTGATTTACATACACAGACTAATTTAGCTTTATATTTCACACCTTCTAGGCGTCTCGCGCCGGCTCAATTTTCGTTAAATTTTACATTATTATTTTTTTAGGTTCCCAAAATGCCCAGAATGAAGACGGGTGTGGATAAAAGCTGTTAGGCGTGAAACTGGGAGTCCACAAAATTTTCCTATACATGGACGAAATGGCCATAAGAAAGTATCGAGTGGGATGGACATCGCTCTCACAGCCAGGTCAATATGGGAAATAATATTGACGATAATAGTGTTCCAGTATCTATATTGGTTTTGGGTTGTCGCAATAAAAGTCAGCAACCAGTTAAAATTAAAAAGTTGATTTCCAATTAAAACGCCTTTTTCATCCATCTCTTATTCCATCGATAGGTTAGTCAATGCAGTCCCTTCTCTAGTAACTCACACGAATACAATATCGACAACTGCACACTAACAAAAAAACGGACACGCCAAAAACCGAAAGGCTCCGTGCAGTATGATACTTTGTCCAAGCGCTAAACTGTTGTTTGAAGTTGACGCCAAATCTCCTGCAGATTGAAGACTTTCGCTTTCGTTTAGAATGAGTGTGTGTAACAAGAGGTTCCTCCTCAGAAGTCATCGCACCGTCAGAGTTCATAGAAAGAGAAAAAAATACTGTAGTTATCATATTCACCAGATAAAACTTATTTCTAAGTTTGTAACTTTTTTTTTTTTAAATTTATATTCATGCTTTATTTATTTTTTTAATTTTTCATATGGTTTACTTGGCTTAGCATAACAGCTGTCCATGTAATTTTGCGACGTACTTAGCCACTTACAGGTCCAGTGCTTAATTGCTAATATATATATATTTTTTTTTGCACCATTGTACTAATTATTTGGTTAGTTTTGAACTTACAGGTATACATACCCCATTTTTCACTAAGAAATTCACTAATAGCGCACCTGGCTAAACTCTGGCATACATAGCCTGCTAATAGCGCACATGGCTAAACTCTGGCATACATAGCCTGCTAATAGCGCACATGGCTAAACTCTGGCATACATAGCCTGTACCTGCATACATAGCATGTATCTACTACCTACCTATATATCTATAAATTTTAACTTTATAGATATTTAATTTAGTACACTTTGCTTCAGAGACTCGCATCAGAGGGTAGGCTTGATCAACGATATTTATAATTTTACGACAGTTTATCAGGTGACAACGGCAAGTATAGTTAATTTATGCTTGATATAGGTAAGCCAATTTTTATTGCTATTGGAATATTGATAATAGCAGTAATGTGAAATAGAATAATAAAAAAAATATATATAATAGTAGGTAGGTAATCCAAGAATTGAAAGGTGCTAACACTACCGGATAGTCTCTGTTCAGTACAGACCAGTTCGTGTGAGGAACAATTCAAAATGCGAATATAAAATAAGAAAAATATAAAATAACCTTCAATGTTTAAATTATCGGATAATATAAAAATTTGTAAGATTTCACCTACTTTATTCTAGAAAAATTTGCTCGATATGTATTCAACTTGAATGTTCATGGGTAAAGGCCCTGACAATTTTTAAAAACCGAATAGTGCTAGTACGGCCGTATCGGGGCAATCTCGACCGATACATGCTAACAAAATGTTTCATACCGTTACACTTAAGTCGAATTTAATAACCTTTTACTCGAAATAAAAATATCATGATGTGGATGAAATAAATTTTAATCACAGCTACAGTTACCAAGTAGGTAATTATTTGGCAAATATCAGTGCATTATGTACGTAGCAAAATTGTTAGCATTATCTGTACAACATTTTTTCACTGTGGCATAGGTACATAGACCCACTTAGTTCCTCACCTTGCTTATAAAAAAAAAATTGTTATGGCATACATAGCCCCCTGAACTCACTTGGTCCATCACAGCATACCCTACTTATTGTTATGGCATACATAGCCCCTGAACTCACTTGGTCCATTACAGCATATCCTACTTATTGTTATGGCATACATAGCCCCTGAACTCATTTGGTCCATCACTACTTCAATCGTAAAATATTCTTTCAATTAGCTATGCTATGGTGGCAAAAGTTTCACCAGTAATAATTCTATCAAGTAACTGCGGTAAAAATTTGATGAAAGACATCAATAAGTTTCAAACTTAATACTTCCGAGTGAAACAGCATGAATTTTATTCCTAGTATTCGTTAGACTCCACATTGTTAAAAAAAAATATAATTTTAGCAAAAATTGTTATCACAAAAACTTATGTGACGGTATTAACAAAAATATTTTCATAGATATGGTACAGAAAAGCAACTCATGATCACACACAGTCACTTGCACGTTTAGTAGATTGGTATTCTTTGTCGATTTCTATCAGCTTTTGCTACAAAATCTATCCAGACTTTTATAAATTTTATGATTAATGGGTAGGCACAAGTACCAACAGCTCCATAAACCGAATAGTGCTAGCATGGCCAGATAGTCTCGGGGCAATGCCGACTGGACCACGCCAACAAAGATTCAGTAGAAATAAAGCCGCTAAGTACCTATGCTTTCAACTGAACAAAACTGGCACGATCGGATAGTCTCGGGTCAATCCCGACCGATACATGCTAGTGTAATCTGTATCTCCATTATACTTAAATGGAATAAAATATTTTACCAATCTTCCAAGCGGCAATAAAATAATATTATGTGGGCAGAATAGGTAACATTTTACATACCTTGGTTCAATCGCACTTCTGAGATGAAATGAACTGCAGCAGATGAACACTTTAACACCTCTTATTTATTCGTAGAACACAGATAAAACAATTTCACTTTTATTCTTCGCACTTGTTACAGATGTCAGTATGTTAGCCAGTCAAGTTTACTCCACCAAGTCTCTTTCCAGAACGCCACACTTTTACCATCTTCCCCTTTCCTTATTTTCTGTTCGGCTACCTACCAACGCAATCAATCCTACCCACCTATCGGACCATAGCTGCGACTTGGCGGTCAATCGACTGACTAAAAGACAGGAAGATATAAAATTAATTATGCTACTTCAATTTTAATCTAAAAAATCAAGCTTAATATTTACAAAATGAATTATAAAATTCGAGAAATCATTACATTTGGGTTTCACGTGCTGTCCGTTTTTCAAAATCATTTCTCCCCCATACCCATAAACTGGAATGAGCTACCATCAGAGGTTTTTCCGCCAAGATACAACATAAACAGCTTCAAGAGAAATGTTAATAAAGTCCTTCAGGGTAGTCAACGCAACGAAAACGCCCCTAGTGTTGTTGGTGTCTATGGGCGACGGTGACCACTTACCATCAGGTAGGCCGATGTTTGTCAATGTTTTACATAAAAAAAACCTTCACCAGATTCATCTATCTTTATCTAAGACGTTACAAAGTGATCATTGTAGTTCAACTGGATAAATGCCTTTTGACTTTGATTGATCAAGCCGTTAGGTTTATTTATTTAGGATTACCAACAAAAGATACACAAAATTACAATAAATTCCATACAGTTTGGATTATATAAGGTGCTCTTTCAATTATAGGCAACCACAGCATGCTCTATAATATAAAATGAACTCAACTACAAAGGTATAATATAAACGAAAAAAATTAAAACATTCTAAAGACAACAATAAATCACAGACTTTAAACTTTAAACTATTATAAATGTCGTAGTAGATTATACTAGCAGACAAAATTTTACTTATACAAGCCAAATTAAAAAATCAAAAGGATCAAGTTTAGAACTAAATACTAAGATGACTAATTAGGTAACTGTTTCTTAAATTTTTTCGAGGAATCACTTAGGTCGATTTCACTGTTTTTAGATATATAGTATTATAGTGCTTACATAACCTTATCAAAGATGTATTTTGGCCTTATTGCCAAAGGTTTATTGCCTGTTCTATGCTTAGCCACGTAAAACTGGCCTGACCTGAAAAGTGATCCTTCGTCATGTTAGAATAAAAGCCATTGGACTCTTGATGCTAGAAACATACTAAAGGCAGTTAATCTACTCAAATCTCACATACTCGTGGCCGAATCTCGACATCACTAACATTTGCCACGTACAACCACAATTGTAGGGTAACTGTGCCAGTAATTGACCCACTGGCTGGATGCCTAACGGCGTCACCGCAACATGTCTATAAACTTAGCTAGGTATAACAGTAGGTACAATGTTAGTGTGTGACCACTTTAATTAGAAACCAGATTTTTGGGACTTTTACAGAAACGCTAGAACTTTCAGGGACTTGTACAGTAAATGGAAATAAAATACGGAAGCGTTCTTACCGCGTGTCTTTATAGCATGATCCTATAGAATTCGGGTGGATTTTTTATCACCATAACAAGTTTGTAGATTACGACTTTGCTACGGGCGTTGCTAGTTGGTCCTGCTCGTTTTTGGAGCATCGAAGAAGAAGAAGAAGAAGGGGTGATGCAACGCGCATAGGTACACACGGATACAACAAAGCCAAAGAAAAATATCGCTTACTGCAAGGACATAAGAGACATAAGGACATAAGACCACCATGCCTTTTTCTGCCGGCAAGCATCGTTGTTGTGTTTCGGTTTGAAGAGAGTGGTTGCCGGTGAAATTACAGTTACATGAGGCTTAACATCTGTATCTATTACTCAAGTTGATGGGCGCAGACGTAACCGGTATGGCATGTATAAAGAACCAGCTTTCTACGTAAATGCAGCTTATGAATGTGGACGACGAATTTGCATCGGGCCTTGGTGTGGCCCTGCGTTCCGGAATCACAATGGAATGATACGTATAACTAACTATACTTACCTACTACTGTTTTGTTTCCTCTGGGGTCGGCAGTTGTTGCTACTATCACAGGACTTGACAGGACTGTTGAGGTATTTAATTTAATTTAAACATCCTGCTTTTACGCCAGTCAAAAATAGTAGTTTGCGTTTTTATTGGCAACAAATCTTTCTTGCTTGAGAATCAAGCCGATAAGCGCTCCGAATAATATTAAAGTATATTAGAGGAAGTTTGAAAGTAGGTGACTGAAAAGTTGAGGATACCTTGAGGAACCTGCAATAGGTTAGTGTGGTATGGGTATGTCATGAGGAGGGAAGAAAATCATTAAGAGAAGAGTGTTAGGTATGGATGTGGATGGCTTAAGAAGGAGAGGCAGGCCAAAGAAAAGATGAATGGACTGTGTGAAAGATGACATGAGTAAGAAAGGAGTGAACAGCGAGATGACGAATGATAGAGGAGAGTGGTAGAAGAAAACCTGTTGTGCCGACCCCACTTAGCGTGGGATAAGGGCAGGATGATGATGAAGCTCTCCGAATAATAACGAATTATTGTTCTGAGTATACATATACAAGGTGTTCTAATACTTTAGCCCTCTGAAGTCTTTAAACACGAGTATTGGAACACCTTGTATAGGTAATCGTTCTCTACAACAATGGGTAACAATTATATCGATATTTTGAATAAAGAATCTATTAATTTTCAAAATAACATTACAACATACCAAGTAGGTTTTATTTTCATTCATGTGTGCCAGCACCTTCCTAGATTTTCTCGTGCAACGTATTTCCAACTGTATATACGAACCAAGATAAGATAAAGATCTATTTGGGTAGTACAGTTAAATTTCTCGCATTACTATGTTACCTACTACTGACTGCCCGCCTTCATACAAAGTTATCTCATTTCACAAGCCAAGCTTATATTATATCGATGGCCGCAAAGATTCTCCCACACAGTTACCTAAATGGATAAAATATTTAGGTTTGTTTAGGAAGAATACATTATGGCGGACCTTATACGCCCCTGTCTAGGTAAGGGATCGGGTTTGGAATAAATCTTTCAGCTTCTATATGTATGTAGGTATTTTTAGGAAATTTTTGGAGCCATATTGCTTACTTCAGTTAGCGAGAGTGAGCAGAAAGCTAAATTTTAGTGAAAAACTGTTCTAATAATCAACGATATATCAGATAATCAGATTGAATCATATAAGCCTTTATTGGATGTAAGCACAGGTCGGGTTTTTTTTGAATGTAGTTTAAGTTTTGTGTATTGATTCTTGAAGATCCTTAAAAAAAGTCCTGCCGATCGAATCCACAACCCATTTTGTTCTGTACTTTGAAAATTGTTCCGAAATGAAACAGCTTCACGACTTTGATCCCCAGGCACGGTAGATATCCCCGAGATATCTTAGTTCCAAGTACGAACTGAAGACTCTTTGAGGATATCTAAGCGTAAGTCCAAATATTACCTATACTTAGCCCATACCCATATATTTTGGTATCCCATACGTGTCAGGTTGCAAGCCCATCGCCGCTGTTTGAACACTAACTGGTTTTCCAAAGATGTTTTCCTTCACAGTTTAAGATCACTGCCTTAATTATGTAATAAATATTTTGTATTTATTGCTTTGCGTTGAATAAGCATAAAATGTTGTTGCAAGATAAATTATAAGTTGCACTAACGGCCGGTTTCTGAAAGCCCGATCAAAACTAATCGCATGTCAAGTCACTAACTATCTCTATCTAATTCGATGTAATAGCTGAAATGGCGAGTGATTTGACATACGATTACTTTTGATCGAGCTTTCAGAAACCGGCCGTTGGAGATGCCAAAAAAAAGAACTCTTTCCTCTCAGCCGGTTTAATCGCCCACTACGCCACGGCAGCCGTATTACGTTATAACGTCGCTCTACGTTAAAAATAAAGCCGTAAATCCAATCCCTGCATCCCTATTTGCAGGATTGGGATTAAAATCGACTACCTTCCTATTTGCAAAGCCTACGCAGCGCGAGTCATTAGTCAGCTGTCTTTTGCACAGACATCCTAATTTATGTTACACTTTGTACAATCTGAAAAGTGAAACTTAATCATCATCAATCACAGTCCAAAAAGATTTTGTTGTACGAAGGTATTGAGGAAAAAAAATTTGCATTAAGAGTTGGAGGTAAGTACTTTATCTTGAGGCTTGCGAAATAGATTGGGGGCTTCTATAGTTACCTAGAGGATAGGTACCAGTCTGTCTACCAATGTTTTACGTTATAAGCAACAAGCTGAAGTAATCTCACGTGGCGTTCTGTGAAATAAACTGGTATACCTAATGCATTGTAACAAAGATCATATAAAAGAACGGTAGGAACCAAGCCGTAAGTTTGTTACCTGTTCTTCTAGGATTGGTCGCGTGGAACTGGCACCTAGATTCACCTAGCTTTGAGACGTTTCAAAGTGAAGAAAATGAACAGTTACTAACTAGGTATAGCATTATTTTCTCAAAACTGCCAGATTAGATTTTGATGACATCTGTATTACCATGTACCTATTTTCGCAATAAAGTTATGATTATGATAAGAATGTAGTTATATGTAGTTTTTTTATAAAACTTAATTTTGAAGCAGTTCATGGTGTAGTTTAGAGGGAAAACATCCGAAGCTCATTCACATTTTGCATCAGAGCCTGACTCTTCTTGTATGATCATTCAACTGTGGTCAAATCTTGAAACTGAAGTTGTAGAACTTGTATGTTACATGTGGCAACTACTTGTCTTGTACATTGTCTGACTTCGACCCCTTATGTAAGCATTCTCTCGGACCTTTGTTGTTTAGAATGAACTAAGCCCGCGATCGCAGCTTTGAGCTTTGCGCAAATATATCACCAATCTTCATCCATGGTGGAGATTATTAATCTGCAAAGAATTTGTATAGCTACGAGATTTATATGCGCTCTACCGCAACCTTCACTTTTACTTTTGGTGTCTACACGCGGTCACATGCTAATGTGTTGATACTTTCAGGTGGATGTATGTTGTTGATGTGTGTGTCTGTAGATGACGCCAAAAGCCTATACGGCTTTTAACATTTAGGGTAAAATGCCTTTAACATTTAGAGTAAAAATCACAGAAGAGAACTGCGTGCTTGAACATGGGGATCGAAGCCTCACGACTAAGTTTATTGGACACTTGAACCAGAAACAGCAGCTGGTAATTGTCCATGTTTCCTTAATGGAATTGATCAATTGTACTTCCTGTTTGTGCACGGGATATAGCAGTAATCACGAGTCTACGTACCTACCAAAAATGATTGTAGGTATTATCATAATCTACACAACATGGACTGCGATTTTTCATGTATAAGTTTAGTGATTAGTCTTCTTCTTTTCTTTTTTTTTGGCACCTGTCCGTCATTCGACAGACAATTTTACAAGTGTTAAGTGATATAGATAAAATATACTTTATAGTCAAGTCAGTCCAAAGTCAGGTCAACCGTAATCTTCAAAATGTTGAAACGTGCGAGCGAGAGATCCGTCCATTAGCAGTTGTCATCGCCAATGTGTGAGAGAGATGTTGTTTGACGGTTGTCTGCGTCTCAAATGAATGAGGCGAATTTATAATATACATTTTCAGTGTACTCGTAGCTTCATTCACAATAACAAGACGTGAGAATTAATGAGGTCTGCCGTAGATCGGAATCGGAAACTCATTTTGCTAGACTCCAGCTCGTGTGGTACTGTTTGCCTCCACTACTAGGGGTAAATGAGAAATGAAATGGTAGTGAGAAATACTGAACCGTAATTCTGCTCCTCAATGGCTCCCCCATGGTTGGGGACTATGATTTTGTACTACTTGATGATGGCAGAACCATATGGTCCACCTGATTTTTAGTGGCATCGGCACCAACAAAGTCTTGTCAAGTTGTCACACAACTTGCCTCGCAAGTCACGCACAATAGGAACGCGACATGCCCTGCGTCCATCGACTTGAGGCATATAGATGTTAAGCCTCATGTTAGCCATCAAACTGAAACACAAAAACGCTGCTTGATGAAATAGACAAATAGAACTGGTAAACTTATGGGCAAAGTTTTGGCTAATATTTAAAGATTTTTGCTTATAACATTTTTAATAGCAGAGTAAGGTACGATATAACAATAACATATTTCTAAATAAAAGGAAGAAAAAGTGTAACCAAAAATTACAGTCATTCAACTTGTTGCTGGCTGCACACATGAATAGTCTAATAGATGGCCCACCTGATTTTAAGTGGCAACCATCACCTATAATAAAGTGCCTCGTCACGTACGATATAAACGTGTTCTACGATGTACTGCCCTGCGTCCATCAACATGAGTCGTACAGATGTTAAGCATCATGTGCCTGTAATTACACCGGCAACTACACTCTTCGAACCAAAATACAGCAACGCTGCTTGGCGGCAGAAAAAGGCGTGGTGGTAGTAATTCCCCGGACGAGCCCACAAAGAGCTCTACTACTCTTAAAATCAATCCCTTAATTAAAATCCAGTGAATTTTAATATCCCAAAAAATATCAGAGTGGGATTTAACCCACAACTTTTCCCTCCCCTTTGCTTCCCTTTTGAGAACTGGAAGGGGATTTCTGGACAAAAACTCCAGAATTCCCCTTTGCAGGGGTTGAACACAGGGGGATTGTGAAATAAGCCCATTGATGCGAGGCTGCGAAAACCTGCGCTATCGAACTCTCATCATAAAACATGTTTGTGAACTATAAAAATCTAGTTTGTAATCATCCCTTTCCACTAAGAGGCACGGTAGATATCCTCTCAGATCAAGAGATCTCTCTTGATCTGGGGATCAAAGTCGTGAAGCTTTTAAAGTTCTTCAGTTTCCTTTCTTGTTGTACTAGTAGGGGCGGTATTCAGGTAGGACAAATAAATCTAATCGAATTCGCATTGACTGCGTTTACCCAAGGCTTCCGATTGCACGTTTTTAATGGACAACAGACAATCGAGTCCCGTTTGTTGAAGTAGGCCGTATGTAAAACGATTTCAGTATTTTTTTCTGGGAAATTGAGCAATTCAATTTATTTCAATTTAGATACATCGAATACACAATGTAGATTTTGCCGTTGTAATTAAGAAACACTAGATCTTCAGCTTCGAAAAATTATGTGCGTGATGCCAGTGCACTCAAACAGTGAAGTAAAACATCGTGAGTAAACTGTTAGTATTCTGATCGCGGCGATGGGCTTGCAATCTGTCACGTATGGATTATCAACTACTGCAAAATGGGGAAGTATGTGTTAAGTAATCTTTTCTTTTGTCTCTAGTTTCTTTCGAAAAAGTGTGGTGAAAGGATTTTAAGTGCGCCTCAACAGGCTCCTTTCGAGCACTTGACACATGTTACAGAACTTTTTAGGTTCTACGACATGTCGGTTTCCTCACGATGTTTTCCTTCACCGTTTGAGAGTACTGGCATTGTGCACATAAAATTTGAACAGAAAAACTCATTAGTGCACGATCGGTTTCAAACCCACGACCTTAGGATCGGAAGGTGAGGCCGCTACCACTAGACCACCAGTGCTCTCAAGCAAGTAATATTTGGACATCCTCAAAGAATCTTGAGACTTGGTACTAAGAGATCTGGGGGGATATCTACAGTACTAGGCCCGTAGTGCTATTCCGTAGACCACTATCACCTAAGTGACCACGAAATCCGCTGTATGTCTTCAATGTGGCATTCGGTAATTCGTAGCCTTATACATTACTGTCTCTACCCGCGTGAATGTGGCGCGTGGAAATGCTAATGTGAGTGACCGAAGTGAGCACTGATCCACTATAGGCGAAACTCCCCGTAATTTAGTTGTTTAGAAAATCGATCGAACGCAGCTACGACGAAGACTAATTTACTACGCCGGCCGTAGCCTTAACTGCTACGCCGTAGCCTTATATGCTACGTAGTAACCTTATCTGCTACGCCGTAGGCTTATCTGCGATTATGACGCGATTATTGCGTTATTTTGCATACTTTTCAATAAATTGTGTAGATATGTAAGCAAATGGAAGATGAAGCGTGCAACCGCCCTCCTACCCGATGGACTGACGACATGATCCTGGGAAGCCGGTGGATGGAGAGGGCTCAGAATCATTCCTGGTTATTATAGTTAAGGTTTATGTCCAGCAGTGAGTTTCTTCAGGCTGATAATGATGTTGATTGCTTATCAACATCATTATCAGCCTGAAGAAGCTCACTGCTAGATTAGAAAATTAATTAAATGTAGGTGTGGAGATTTTTACATCATCAAATAGACATACAAGCACTTAAGAGGAATTACTCTTTTTTGCCCATTCTTTCGATGGGCATCGTAAAAATACGGGGGTATTTTCCACATTTGAGTCGGTTCGATTCCCTGACGAAAAAAGTAATTTTAAGAAAATCTTTGAATGCAGTATTACTAACTTTTAAAAATAAAATCTTTTTTCAGCGAAATATCCTATCTACAATATTTTAGGTACTTTGCCTTCATATCGCATAATCTTGGAACGGTCTGTAGATGTACGTTTAAAACTCATTTTATATAAAATCCAGCATCTGAATACAGCTAAACAGAATAACCGCTTACGTTGAATAGCTAAAAAAACAGCACTATCTCTGTAATAAGCGATTATGGAAATAACTTGAATTAAATCCGAAGTGAACTGAATAATCCCCGTTTGGAATTCAGGAGCGATTTTCGAATAAAACTATCAATAGACCTCTACTTTTATTTTCTCTAGATCTTTCGAAACAGTGTGGTGAAAGGTATTTAAGTGCGCCTCAAGGAGGCTCCTTTCGAGCACTTGACACGACGTTTAAAACTTTTTAGGTTCTACGACATGCCGGTTTCCTTACGATGCTTTTCTTCACCGTTTGAGAGTACATGCACGTACCATATGTTAATCCAGGGGCCTTATGCTCACTTCGAGCGAGATTATCTCAAGGTGGAGATGACGTCATATCTCGTTCAATAACTCGTTGACGTTGCGTCTCGCATGAACTTTGAATGAGAAAATTGGGGAGTGAGATGGTGAGAATGGGGATAAATAGTTATCGAACGAGATATGACGTCATCTCTACCGTGAGAAAATCTCGCTCGAAGTGAGCATAAGGCCCCTGGTTAAAAACTTTATTTTGTTCTAAGTTTCAACACAATCGATTCAGTGGTTAGAGCGTTATTGAGCCACAAACATCCAAACAGAGTAACTTTCGCATTTATATATTAGTAGGAAAAGAAAGTGGGATTTACAACAAGTAATTTTCCACTTAGCGGCCTACATAGTGGCACTAATAATGTAGGTACCCTCATTGTGGGTGGCTATCAGTCGCCGGTACGTTGTCCAAGCGTAAGTAACCCCTATCTAGGCCACCTAGCTTTGAATAATAAAAGTTCTTGAGTCTTAAAATATCCTCGGCTGTGTATTTTGTAAATGATTTGCTTAAGGAGTTGGGTTACTTTATTTTGTACAAGCTGGTGCCCGCGACTTCGTCTGCGCAGGATAAGTCACACAATATCTTTATAAATTGTATTCTGATTGTTATTCTGACGTATAAGCTATATTATTGTAAAGTTTCATTAAAATCCATTCAATAGTTTTTACGTGAAAGAGTAACAAACATCCATCCATCCATCCATCCATCCATCCATCTATACTTACAAACTTTCGCGTTTATAATATTAGTAGGATTAGAATTACGGCTAACTCTTTGAAGAGTGTGTTTGCTGGTGAAAAAATAGACTTGACTTATAAGTCTCAAGCTAATTGACGGCAATGCACCGTAGGGCACGTCCATATCGAGAGAAAGTAGAGTGAATAGGTAATTTCTAGGTAAGCTTGCTAAACTGTCGACAGCATCATCACTTCATATCAGGTCAAATTGCGGTTGAAAATTTTACCTAATACCTAAAAAAGCAGCCTGAAAAAGTCCACTGACGGGCATAGGCCTTCCTGACTCGTTCGTTCGTTACTCACATTTTCGTCGGTGACATCAGTTTTATCTTCTTCTATCTTCTATCTCTATATATAAATAAATTGCTGTTCGTTTGTCTCGCTAAAACTCGAGAACGGCTGGGCCGATTTAGCTGATTTTGGTTTTGAAATGTTTAGTCCAGGGAAGGTTTAAGCGGTGATAAAATATGGAAAAATTACGAGGAAGATAGTAAAAACAACAATTTCATTTTCCCATATAAACTGTTCTACCTAACGCGAAGGGAGAGTTTTAATGTCGTTAGGATAGGTGATACGAAGTACACCGAGTCATCTAGTCTATTGATAGATTTTTATAAGTAGGTAAGCCTGTCATGTAATGTGGAAACTTCATTGAATTTGTTTAATAAAAGTTATCATGTCACTCAGAACCTATGTAATACAAAATGCATTAAATATATTATCGTCATCATCAGCCCGAATAAGTACACTGTTGGACATTTTTTTTTATACTACTAGCTGATGGAACACGAAGATGGCCCACCTGATGTTAAGTGGTAACCATCACCCATAACAAAGCAATAATATGCCTCGTAAGTCACGCACGATAGGAACGTGCCCTACGTTGCCTTGCATCCATCAACTTGAGGCATACAGATGCTAAGCCTCATGTGCCTGTAATTACACGCGCGGCCACACTCTTCAAACCGAAACACAACAGCGCTGCTTGGAGGCAGAAAAAGGCGTGGTGGTAGTACTTCCGCGGACAAGCCCTTCACAAAGAGCTCTACTACTCTTAAATAACCATGATAGGTGGCTATTATTCCGGGGGGTACATGTGTGGAGGCAACGAGTGCCTAAAGCTGAAAAAACATAAACTGGTGCAAATCCTTTTAACTGAGTAAAACATTTCCTGCTAAAATAATATTTTAAGGCAGCAGTTCATTAAAATTATGATTAGCATACTTAACTGAATAAGTACCAACCCATTCCCTCGTTTCTCTTCTCATTTTCACATAAAAAATATTCCGGATTTATATTTAAATCGGACATAATTTTGAGGAAAAGAAGGAAGGAAATCTAACATTATCTTGCAAATTTTATTGATTAATTGTCAATTTACTATGGACTGCTTTATTATAATGTACCTACCTAATTTAATTTAATGATAGATGTAGTGTATAACAATAAACTATGTACGTACGCACCACGGTCGGGGGCACTCGATTCCAGGCGGCCAATCCAGGCGGACGTTATATAAATGTGTTTTATTTGGTACCCAAGCAAGCTGTACAGTACAATAATATTATTTAATTGTACCAAAGTAAAAATTTGCAAGCCATTTGGTGAAATATGTGATACTACTAACCTTCTAAGAACTAACTTCTAACCATATTTCTCGCAAATAAACTTTCATTTCATTTCAAAGTTAAATCAAATGAATTAGGAAGAATCCAAGCAGCTACTGAATAAAATTCTTTATAATTTACTAGCGACCCGCCCCGGCTTCGCACGGTTATTGTGGGTTATCCCTGAGAGATTATACTTGTATTATGCATATAAACCTTCCTCTTGAATCACTCTTTCTGTAAAAAAACCGCATCAAAATCCGTTGCGTAGTTTTAAAGATTTAAGCATACATAGGGATATAGGGACAGAGAAAGCGACTTTGTTTTATACCATGTAGTGAAGTACTACAAATACCAACCTTCAATACAGATTAAAAAACGTAGACGTAAACGTAACTCAATTTCTTTTATCGAATACCAAATGAAATAGAGTCCAAATTGTATGTCATGATGAATATAAATATATGTATGGGAAACCTAAATATATAAAAATCTTACGGTACTGATTGAATGCCTGACAATCAGCGCATTAAACCTGTGCTGGTAAGTGCATATTTAGTCTGAGGCATATTTATGTGGAGGTACCTCTAGAAAGAAAGAAAGAAAAAACATTTTTTTGACACACAATACACAGAGAACACAGAAATAACAATAGAGAAAACAATACACAAAAACAGAAAAGGAGAGAAATACAGAAATCATGTTAGAGGCCATTTAGTCTCCTCTGTGTTGTGTGGGCCAAACAGGTCCAGTCTCAGCATAATTACTGCTCGACACATACGTGGGGAGCAGCGTTGGTTTTCAGACAGACAGGTTTACCTCTCGATAGATCCAAGCAAGTTTTCCTACCAAAGAAATAGTTTTACTAGTTATCTTACTGAATCAATCTTTTTGGTAAAAAAGCTTGCTTGGATCAAACTGATATTTATGATATAAAGTCTGATATTTATGATATAGGTAAAGTTCTCCGCAATTTTTGTGTTTGCAATTTGTCATAAATATATCCAGTTTATAATCTTCAAAAATGTTGAAAAATACGTGTGAGAAGTACATTAGAGTTGTCAGCGTTTTTTTTAATACAGTTATCTGATGGCACAAGCAGATGGCCCACCTGATGATAAGTGGTAACCATCACCTATAAAAAAGCATTGCCTCGTAAGTCACGCACGATAGGAACGTGCACTACGATGCACTGCCCTGCGTCCATCAACTTGAGGCATAAAGCTTCATGTGACAGAAATTTCACCGGCAACCACACTTTTGAAACCGAAACACAGCAACGCTGCTTGGCGGCAGAAAAAGGCGTGGTGGTAGTACTTCCCCGAACGAGCCCTTCACAAAGAACTCTACTACTCTTGAAAGTTTCCATATAATACAGATAATACTTATATTCCAAAACAGATTTAGGCGAGTCAAGTCACGCGGGATTCCACTAGCCGTACAATAAAATTCGGAGCCCGAAAACGACTTATTGGGACTTGGGGCTAATTGAATTTGAGGGCTAATAAAGAATTCGACCGTCTACTGCCCTTTTAAACTGGGTTTCAGAAACCGATAAGGAACTCATTCTTGCCATTACAGACATTGACAACTGCTAGGGTCCTCTCGCTCGCACAGTAAACCATTGTTGAAGAACTGAGTTTAGTTATAAAAAAAAACAAAATTATTCTTAATAAGTAGTTTGTAAACTGATAGGAATTTTGATAAAAAAACTTGTTTTGATCAAAATATTTTTTTTACTGAATTACTGAATTACTCTGTATTGTTATTTTCTGAAACTTGGTTGTTTGCGATTTTGCATAACAACATTAAGAGATTTCATATTTTTAAAAACATTAAACTATTCAAGTGGAGAAGTATTCAAGCAGTTATCAGCGTCTTAAGGGTCAAAGGCAACGACATTTGAATACAATGGTAGGTTCAAACCTAGACTTTAAAATTATCATTTTCTATGTTTGGAATGACATAAGCTATATGATTTAGAGGGGAACTCTAGTGATGAGGTTTTATATCAGCCCAAAGGCTCCGTCATAGCTTAAAGACTGCTAGAGCCAGGACAGGCAGCACGGTTATGTAAAAACTTCTAGCAGTTTTAAGAGTATTAGAGCTTTTTGTGAAGGGCTCGTTCGGGGAATCACTACCACCACACCTTTTGCTGCCGCTAAGCAGCGTTGCTGTGTTTCGGTTTGAAGAGTAAGTTCCCTATGAAATTACAGGCACTTGAGGCTCAACATCTTGGTGCCTTAAGTTGATGGACGCAGGGCAGTGTCAAAAGGTATTTATTCAATAAAATCGCAAGGATCACTTTGAAACGTCTTAAAGCTAGGTGACTCTAGGTGCCAGTTCCACGCGACCAAAGCCTAGAAGAACAGGCAACAAACTTACGGCTTGGTTCCTACCGTTCTTCTGTATGATCTTTTTTACAATGTAATATTGAATATTGAAGCTCCAGTGTGGTGCCAATCGTTGGGCACGTTCCTATCGTGCGTACCTTACGAGGCAATGTTTTGTTATAGGTGATGGTTACCCCTCAACAACAGGCCATCTGATTGTTAAATCAGCAAGCATAGTATAAAAAAGTCACCCTTCAAAATCCCGGCAGCGCACATGTCATTTCCTACAAACAACTAATCGCCACCGTGCACGACACACGTGTAAGCTCAACTACCATTCTATTTTCAATACTCCGGTGCAAAGTTCACTATTATTGAAATAGCATTGATAGAAAAAAGCGATAAATAGAATTGGTCACGCACGTGTGCGAGCTGACGGGCATCGGTAAATCGACGGGTGATGGACGGACAGACATTTAATTGTTGGATGTTGCCTGTCTGGTAGAACCCGCGTTTTGTAGATTGCTTCTGAGTGGTCTGATTTCATTATGTTGAGTGATTAAATTCACTGGGAATAAAAGTGAGTATTTGGAAACGTTTATTTTTTTATACCAACTACTTTTTAATTTTAATTTTGTTTTTATAGTGTTTACCTACACTTAAGGAAAATCACAAAAATTTAATATAGTCCCAAAAGTTATTACCCGAGTGGGATTTGAATCCACGACCTTCCCCTGCCGATGGATTCGATTTGCTCCGATTTGCACGATTTGCCCCGTATCAAGGGGAAGGTCGTGGGTTCAAATCGAACTCGGGTAATAACTTTTGGGACTATATTAAATCTTTACCTACTACTTGCTAAGTAAACAAGCATATGATCCCCCTCATGTTAAGTAACATTTAATTGTACGTCCGAATAGGGCAGACTGTTTGTACTTTTTATATACTCACCACCTTTTACATTCAACAGCTTACAATAAAGATTATTCTGATTCTGATTTTGACCATAGGCACTGCGAGGCAATGCTTTTTTATATATCGTTGGCCTAATTATAAGAATGCGTAACTCCAAAAAATTTGTAATTTTTATTTTAATGTCATCTGTCGGTTAATTTTAAAACTAATCTGATGGTATACTTCGTATTTTTTTATATGAATCTACACTCATTTTAAACTTTTAAAGTAACAGAGACTATAAAAATCTGTCAATAAAAAAATAAAAAAGGTTTTTTGTTGCTCCTGTAAAATTATCTCATTAGGACTTACGAAGTTTGATAATTAGGTCGACGATATGAATGAATGAATGATTTTTTATTTAACACACAAAAGCATACACAGAGAAAACGTCTGACACAGGTAAAAATAAAAAAATAAACTTACAACTAAATATAACTATAAGGAAACTACTTAGGTATAAAAAGACTAAATAGGTACTAAAACTACATAGGTATAAAAAAAAAACAAAGTGGATAAAAAAATAAAATTAAAATAAAAAGTAAGCCAACCAGCGAGTTGCCCCTGTGGGGAGGCAATAATGGACGGCCAAATAATGTACAACATGATATTGCACAGCACGATAATGCACACCCATCAAATAATCCGTGTCCACTGGTTTGAATTATTGGGTGTACATTATCATCCCGTACAATAACATGCTGTGCAATATCGTCACGTGTCAATAATGTACAGCATGATAATTGGAAGCCACTTTAGTACCGTTGAGTCGGATTGGTTAGGTTATGTTGAAACATATAAATTACGCACGAGGCGAGCGAGCAAAGCGAGCGTGCCGCGGCAGCGGCCGCCGAACTGCCAGAAATTTAATTTTTACGGTACCAAAGTGGCTTCCAATTATCATGCTGTACATTATCTGGGTGTACATTATTGACACGTGACGATATTGCACATCCAGATAATGCACACCCCGATAATGTACACCCAGATAAAACGAATCAAAAAAGGTACCAAAGTGGATTCCAAATATCATGCTGTACATTATCGTCCTGTACATTATCATGTCGTACAATAACCGGACTCCCCCTGTGCGTCTATGGGTCAAATTTGGTCATATTTATAGGTAGGTACGTGAAAAAGCATTGCCTCGCAAGTCACGAACAATATGAACATCCCCTTAAAGTAGTACCTTGAAATAGCTGTGGAGAGAAATTGTGTATTTTGAAAGGGTTACAAACTAACAAAAATATACAACACAGCTGTATAATGAGCGGTTTTATCGCTTAAAGCGATCTCGTGGTCTGGTTGGCTCGTGTGCGCGCTATAAAAAGAGTTAACAAAAAAACAGTAACATCTAAACTTAGTATATAAATACAAAGTGTAAAAATACCACTCCTGAAAACTTCAGGGGGCTAAAGTACCCATCAATATGAATAACTTTTTCTAAGGAACCAACAATGAACGCGAAAAAAAACAGCTGTTTTATGCAAAAGTTCAATATCTACCTAGCTAAAATGTATGAAACAGCTGTTTTTTTTTTGCGTTCACAGTGTTGGTTCCTTAGAAAAAGTTATTCATATTGATGGGTACCTTAGCACCCTAACATTTTCGGGAGTGCTATTTTAACACCCTGTATACACGGCCCTTATTCATATATCCTGCCATTTTATAGCGGCTCTATAGAATATACCTTTCACTGTCACTTTCATGCCAACGAAAATAGACAAGAACATACTTTTCGGTCAGTTAAGCTAATGGAGTGCTCAGCGACCAATATGAATAAGGCCATTTAAAAGTAAACCCTTTACGATTAGCTTACCAAAAAGTCTAATGTAAATTTTAAATTCTTTAAAGTGCTGTAGATAAGGCGGCCGAATATTCAGGCGTGGAATGGAGGGGCTGAAATTACCCTATCCAGCTAACGAGATCTAAAGTTTAGATCCGTTAGCACCCCTGGGAGTGTAGTGCCCTTGAAGTCTTAAACATTATCATCTTATGAAAATTGGCTTAATAAAATATGCCGGAGACAACAGAACAAGTTTATTATAACTAGATATAGTGTGTTAGAGTGGTATTGAGCACTGAATATTGTAACCAGCCAGCCAATACATGTTAGACAGCACTGGTGGTTCAGTGGTAACGGCCCCGCCTTCCGGTTGTGGGTTCAAAACTCATGTTAGAGAGCACTGGTGGTCCAGTGGTAGCGGCCGTGGTCGTGGGTTCAAAGATGGTCGTGCGCCAATAAGTTTTTCTGTTCAAAAATTTACCAATCTATAGAACAACAGTTGCAATCAAACTTTGTTATCAACTGTAGTTAAATTTAACCGTCATATTTACCTTTTTGGAACAGAAATCGATAAAAAATCGCGACACATTTATGTACCTAATAGCACTACAAAATGAAGCTGCTAATCTTTACCTCTCACTCCTCAGTATTGTCGCATTTCAATTATTTAACAAGTAATATATTTACTTTCCTCGTGCACCTGGGAGCAATCTTCCATACTTTAACAATCCTCTCCATCCAAAGGTTGTCTTAAAGAGATCGCCTACAGTAATAAGACCACCTATTGTTCTACTTCACTATCACTACATAGTATAAAACAAAGTCGCTTTCTCTGTCCCTATATCCCTATGTAGGCTTAAATCTTTAAAACTACGCAACGGATTTTGATGCGGGTTTTTTTTATAGAAAGAGTGATTCAAGAGGAAGGTTTATATGCATAATCTTTTAGGGATAACCCACAATAACCGTGCGAAGCCGGGGCGGGTCGCTAGTTATTTTATATTTTTAAGTGTTTTTTTGTTCAGTTTGGTAAACAATAAACTATTTTTCATTAATTCATTCATATTTCCATTTTAACTCATACTCTGCTAATATGCCTCCACGCCCGGTTGTAATGTGTATACTATCTGGGATCTGAAGTCTGATTATGCGGAGGCTAATAAAATAGACTCAGCGCTCTTTTGAGACCTTAATAGCTCTTTGTCGCTGTTTTTCTGATTCAAGGCTTTTGCAGTCATTCTAGTCCAAAACCATCAGCATTACTCACCCAATTTTTCACTAGCAAAAAAACTGGTAAATTGATTCTAGTGCTGTCTAGCCCCAAACTATGCAAAGCTTGTACTAGTTCTCTTTTATCTTTTTTATAATATGTGTGTAGATTGTCCGGGGCATTACTGCACGGCCCTGCCGGAAGACCAGCGTTAGTTGCTAGCCAACTGACTCATGCTGAGTCAGTCCATTTTGCAGCTCTTAGGTTTTTAATTATTAATTAAGTTCTTTTTATTATTATCCTTTATTAAAGTTCTGTTTTAAATCTAAGTTGCGTGTAAATAAATATGTTTTCATTCTTTTTTTTCTTTCAATGAAATACTTTTACTTTAGAACTTAATAACTGACAAGACTGGTCAAAATGAAATTTGGCGCATAGTTTTTTTTTTTTTTTTTTTATTTATCTTTATAAAATATACTTACATAATAGATATTAAATTAAATAGCACTAAGAAAACCACTAAGGTTTGTAAAAGAAATGCTACTAAGGAGTCTTAAGTCGATAGCTACTAATTAACTACACAAAAACAAATAAACTGGATCTAGGTAAGTGCAGTTTTAGTAAGTAGGTAGGTATATTAAGTTATTGGTAGTGTTCTATATTAGCTAAAAAGTGAGATTTTAATTTAGACTTAATGTTTTTTGAGGTAATGCTGTTAATGAGATCATTAGGTAGTTTATTAAGTAAACGAGGAATTAGATAACTAACTGTCCTCTCGCCGTATGCGTTCCGAGCGCGCGGCATCAACAACCGGTTTTGAGCAACTGCCCGCGTGTATACAGGGTGTTTAATTTCATGTTTGATTTTTTCATTAAAAAAGTGTTCTTTGAGTAGAGTATATTTAAATTGAGTGTGTACTGGTAGAATTTTGCAATGTCTAGTTGCAGATAGTTTGATATTCTGGAGACGACATAATCTATATTTAGACAGCCTTCACAGCTCAGCTTAGTAGCTCTGCCTTCTGCGCTGTAGGCCGTGGGTTCGATTCCCAAAGAGAACTAATATTTGTGTGATGAACATAGATGTTTGTTCTCGGTCTGGGTGTTATTTATATATTATAAGTTTGTAGGTATTTACAAAATAATAAAAAAGTATATTATGTATGTATTATATTAGCTATCCGGTTCCCATATTACAAGCTTTGGCCTTATTGGGGCTAGATAGTGCTGTGTCGAAAGTCCATAAATATTTATTTATTTATATAATTATTGTATTAGTGGGGGTTTTCCATCGGAATATAATATTGTGCAAATGTCCGCACAATATTGACCATATTGACAATATTGTTTTGATCTATGACCTAGGTCATAGATCAGTAATAGTATTGGTTCTATTCTGCATCTAATCTTTAATTTTTTTTATCTAATAAGCGTTTATTCCCATCTGAAAATGTAGTTACACGTTTGTATGTGCGAACGTATTTTTTTCTTTTTTCAAAGACGAAAAAAAATCTACTCTAAAAGTATAAACTGCGGTAAGAGTAGGTACTGAAGTACATTAATCATGTTCAGTTTGAATAAACGGTCGAAGGTATTCCAGGGAACCCCAGCTTCAATATGTCAGATGCATACCTCTTTCCTGGTAGCCGAAATTACTTGTTTTTCTTATAAAGGAACCCAAAAGGCACAAAATTCTGATTGGTTGAAGCCCACGCTACTGCCTTTATGCCTACGTTGTTTTCACGAATATATGGGATTTTTATTATTTCGTATAATGAGAATTATAAAATTGGCAGGGTTAATTATAAAAGAAGAAGTTATTGAACAAGTAACATGAGTATTTGCTTATCAATTAAGGGGCAAATAACCGCAAGGAGCCACAGATTTCAACATGTTTGAATAATCAATCCTCTCCATCCAAAGGTTGTCCTGAAGTGATCTCTTTCAGCGATAAGATCACTCATTGTACTACTTATTTTATATTTTAAGTGTTTTTTTGTTCAGTTTGGTGTACAATAACGTATTTTTCATCCATTCATTCATTATACTGGATAATGTTTCAAGTTTCGGAGACATTACACAGGTTAACATATTATTAATTTTCGTACATAATCAAGCTTTTGGGCATACCCAAAATACTCGGTATACCAATAAAAAAAATATATAAAGTTTTCCTTGAAAACTGTTGCTATTGAGCGAGAAGTTGTTTCACGGTTGTCAGCCTCTTATCCCTGTCTGTCTTGCTAGTCGATTGTTATGCTTTATACATATGCTTTATTACCAGAGTGCCAAAGGCACTATTATATAAGGCAGTATTTATTCTTCGATATCTTTTTTATTACCACGTAGCACCCAAACGGCTGGGTGGATTTTGATGATTATCAAATCACTATAGGTACTGCTAAAAAACACATCCTCCGACTGCCTGTGATCAGTAAATTGTATCATTCGTCAAGACTGAACAACTGGAGTTCACTATCAAGAAGAAGAAATTTAAAACATAATCTTGTTTCCATCCTTTTATTTTGTTCAGTCAAGTTTTTTTTTTTTTTATAATGATTTTTATTAGTTCGCATTTGATTAATTAACAAACTACGATCCATTTTTATAACGACTCCTATCGCTGTTACTTATTTTTAGGTAATAGCCTGTAGGGCTCTTTGTAACGCGTATTTTCACCTTAATAATACTAAAACTGAAAATCACGACTTTACCTAGCCCTGCAGTTCATGGGTTCAATTCTCTCATGAGACTGTTATAATGTTTTATGCTAAATAGTGTCTTTTCTCCAAGGGTAAATGTAAGAGACATGTAAATTCAGCAAAAAAAAAACAGATTTAATTATTTCTCAAACCGGCTCACTTTTGTTCAAAGCTCCAAGCTTTATTTGAAGATTCGTCTTCGGCCATAATTATATGCAAACTGAACTTGGCATTTTTTTTTGCTAAGTCCTCAGAAAACTATTGGATAACTGATTTTTTTTTGCCGACTGCACTTCGCAATAATCAAATAACTATTGGACTTTTCACACAGCACTATCTAGCACCAAACTAATCAAGGTATGGCAGATAGTTGGTATAATACTTATACACTTTTTTTGTAAATACATACTTATAGTAATAACACCCAAACATAGAACAAACATCAATACTCATCACACAAATGTTTGTTCTCGGTGGGAATCGAACCCACGCTTACTGCGCAGAAAGCAGAGCTAGTAACAACTAAGCTGCGAGTGTTTTTTTTTTAGTGGACATTCCACATTACACTATCCCGCCCCAAACTAAGCCAAAGCTTGTGATATGGGAACCAGATAGCTGATATACTACTTATATACTTTTTTTTGTAAATACATACTTATAATATTATATAACACCCAGACAGAGAACAAACATCTATGTTCATCACACAAATGTTTGTTCTCGGTAGGAATCGAACCCACGCCTACTGCGCAGAAAGCAGAGCTAGTAACAACTAAGCTGAGAGTGTTTTTTTTTTTAGTGGACATTCCACATAGCACTATCTCGCCCCAAACTAAGCCAAAGCTTGTGATATGGGAACCAGATAGCTGATATACTACTTATATACTTTTTTTTGTAAATACATACTTATAATATTATATAACACCCAGACAGAGAACAAACATCTATGTTCATCACACAAATTTTTGTTCTCGGTGGGGATCGAACCCACGGCCTACGGCACAGAAGGCAGAGCTACTATCAACTGAGCTGTGAAGGCTGTCTCGATGAATACGCCTTATAATAATTATATCATATGAAGCTATGTTAATGCAATTACAAGGTATTCGGTAAGGGTGGCCGCACACAATTCTATCGGTACATTCCAGATCACCTGACGTGAATTGACTCCGTTAGTTATCGCACCGGTAGCTACAACAAGTACCTAGACATATACAGTTATACAGTTTGCATATACAGTTTGCATATCGATATAGAAAACGGTTTTCTGATATCGATATCAGTCGTATGGGTTGCAAACGTTAACATGATTTTTAGTTATGGCAAACTAACAACGAAACGACAAACACAAACTATTTGGCTATTGTTACGTCATATTCGCTTCATCTCTTTTTTACCAGTAAAACAATTCATTCTTAGAAAGGGAGGTAGCGAATATCAATTGGTGTTTGTTTCATATCGTTTGGTTTGTGAAGTTTTCGTTTTGTTCGTGTCTTTAGTTGAGGTTTTGAATAGTTTTTATGATATCGGATATGTTGATATGTATATCGATATGGTATGATATCTAACCCATATCCGATATAAGTTACGTTTTGGTATATCCGACTCATGTCTAACAACAAGTGAACTACAATAGATTGATGAATATGATGATGAATATCCGGGTAAGCGTTGACCACTTTTTTTTATACAAATATCTGATGGAACAAGCTGATGTTAAGAGGTAACCATCACTTATAACAAAGCATTGCCTCGTAAGTCACGCACGATAGAAACGCACCCTACGATGCACTGCCCTACGTTCATCAACTTGAGGCGTACAGATGTTAAGCCTCATGTGCCTGTAATTACACCGGCAACCACACTCTTCAAACCGAAACACAGCAACGCTGCTTGGCGGCAGAAAAAGGCGTGGTAGTACATTTTTTTTTTTTTTTTTTTTTGAAAAAATACTTTTTTTGAAAAAAAAAATACTTTTGATTCTATGGGATGATAAAAGCGTACAAGCGTTGAAGGGGAGGTCTTTGCTATTGAGATGATTGGATTATAGATAGATATATAACACTTTAATGTACACAACGTTACATTATAAATCTGGGCGTGAATTAATAAAGCCCAATGGGCGGCCTTATCGCTTAAAGCTAACTCATCCAGGCAAACTTGATTATAATGCGGTCACATCTGCCTGTCAAGTGTGCTAATACCCAGTACTTCCCTACCCTTGCAAGTCACGCACGATAGTAACGTGCCCTATGATGCACTGCCTTGCGTCCATCAATTTAATGTATACAGAAGATAAGCCACATGTGCCTGTAATTTCACCGGCAACCACACCTTTCAAACCAAAACACAGCGACGCGTCGCTGTCGTCGTATTTGCGAGCGATTTATAAGCGAGGTGGTAGTACTTCCCCGAACGAGCCTTTACAAAGAGCTGTACTATAATTGTATGTGACATGGTCACGGGTCGACCTAAAGTAAAAATAAATGTTATTGTCAGATGAAACGGTCTGATCATCCTTCGCACTATTTTATTACAAACGACACTAACTCACAAGTTATGGTCTCTCTCTCTTGTCGTGTCACTAGTTTCTTCCGAAACAGTGTGGTGAAAGGATTTTAAGTGCACCTCAAGGGGCTCCTTGACACATGTTATTGAGCTTTTTAGGTTCTACGACATGCCGGTTTCCCCACGATGTTTTTCCTTCACCGTTTGAGAGTACTGGCACTGTGCACATATTTTTTTGAACAGAAAAACTCATTGGTTCACGTCCGGTTTCGAACCCACGACCTTAAGATCGAAAGGTGGGGCCACTACCACTAGACCACCAGTGCTCACAAGTGCTGCAATGGTAAATATACCGTTTTAAATTAAAGTAGTAATTTTATTTCCAAATCCCGAGATAGAACAAGGAAGTCCAGATATATTTAAACGGAAATGTTTTGTAACAACATGGTCGCCGTGGTTTGTAAGTTAGAACAAGTTGTAGGTTTAAAAGCGCTAGTTTAAGAGTACATTAATATTCGGAACTCGACCTCAGAGACGCGGGCATTACAAATAGAGGTACAGAGTAGGCAGAATGCAGAGAAATGGCGAGCAAAATCACGAAACCCAGAAGTTTCTTGCCTGTTCTTCACGTTACGAAGTTAGGACGTTTCAAAGTTAAACTTCGTGTTGTATGACTTTTGACTTTGATTGCTATTTTACTTCCAAAATGTGCTATGTTCTAGGCCGTTCTTCTACGGGCTACGGCGTAGCACATATCATTATTGTTGTAAACAAGGAATAGATTCACGACATCAGGCACAAAAACATTCTCCCAGATCTGGTAAAACCAAGCAACTCAAGATTCCTTAGGTATGTCTAAGGGTCGGCACAACGCCCAAACATTACATTTGACACATACTCACGTTATGTAAAAGTCTGTCTATTTATCTACCTGTACCTAATTTATCTATTCGTGCTGTATAATTGAATAATATGTGTTGTGTCCAAAATAAATATATTTTCTTTCTTTCTATATCCTAAGTCATAGTTTAAAAATAATCTAAGTTTAAAGTCTAAATACTGTCCCAAAGTCTAGAGTTCTACACCATCTAAAACATTACTAATAAATAAATAATAATAAATATTGGTGGACATTCCACACAGCACTATCTCGCCCCAAACTAAGCCAAAGCTTGTGATATGGGAACCAGATAGCTGACATACTACTTAAATAGCTTTTTTTTTTGTAAATACATATAATATTATATAACACCCAGACAGAGAACAAACATCTATGTTTATCACACAAATGTTTGTTCTCGGTGGGGATCGAACCCACGGCCTACGGCACAGAAGGCAGAGCTACTACCAACTGATCTGTGAAGGCTGTCTAAGATTTTTTATTTGAAATCTCTATATCATGCCTAATCTATGTGAGTCGACGTCCCGATGAGAAGTGGCCGACCGACGGTTGCTTTCGGAATAGATAAGCGAAGCGCGATGCCATCCCACAAACTCTAGTTTAAACGGATTTGTCGCGTTTGTATCTCCAAGTAATGCACATCCTAGCTCAGTACGACTTGTATTTTAAAATTTGTAGAACAACGGATAAAGGATTGTGGTAGTAGCTTTGAAACATGCAATGAATAATATTATACAGGATGGAATTAACGAGGCCAAGGACACTCCTTAAATATTAAGATGAGATAGACTAGGAAAAATAATAAATTATCCAAATTTTTCACAGAGAAAATAAGAATTCTAAGCACCTTCCCTTTAGTTTACTGAAATTAAAGCGTAATGGAGTTGGATATCAAAAAGATAGCCACTAAAATTTACAAAAAAATGTTATGAATAAATATGAATAAGCGATGTTTATGTTAAAATAAAAACCCTTAGTTGAGATTAAAGAACTGGTCTACTGTCTTTTCGTTCTATACAACGTGTAACATAATACCCTTATAAGGCCAAAGACCCAGAGATCAGACCAAGCGCTGGAATACTTTGACGTGTGCAAAATTAGACTACTTCGTTTTCTAAATTCTCATACACTAGTAGTTCGCCCCGAACTGAGATCTCGTGATACGATCCGACGAACGCATCAAAAATTTGAGTAGGTAGTAGTCAGAGGCAAGTCCAAACATTATCTTTGGACTTTTTTCTGACTACCGCCTACTAACTTGGTATGGTTACCAAGTTTCAACTCTATTGGCCTATTTATTGAAGAGTTCCGTTCAACAGACCTTGGCTCCATCATCAGACCTGGTCGTCGTCACCATTTTATGAGAACTGAGTACCTCCTTAATATATTACAAGAAAAAAAAATAAGAAAAATCAAAGGAACTGGCCGACCAGTAGAAAAACCTTGATGTCAACGAAACTCTTTGAGATGGGAGCTCTTGGATCGCTGGTTATCTTAATTTAACTTTTTAAGTTTTATCTCGAAAACCGAGCGTCCCAAAAAAAAAGTAAAAATTGTTTTGGAATATCCAAACAAAGCCCTTTCATATGACATGTTACTTGATTTTTTTATGTTACTTTATTTTTGACTAAGAGGTCATCAAAAACCCCATATCTCAAAAACCCTTCATCCGATTTTACTCATATACTTACCAGTAAATTTCTCAAGTACAAGCTATCGACATATCAAATTTCATGCAGATCAGATCAACGGTTCTTAAGTTATCGCCAGACAAACATACATACATACATACATACATACATACATACATACATACATACATACATACATACATACATACATAAAATGCCAAATCGCCCAAGTTGAAACTAAGATCTTCGTTCGCTTCGCTCACTCGATCAAAAAGAAAAAATAATATTATCTCAGAAATTTGCAACAACCCTGATAATGTGTACGTGACTTTGGTACACACGCTATTTGCGTTTCCTATTTGGTGGCAGTTCTGTTACCTATTTTATCTACAGTTCACAATTGAAGGTAAAAAAAAACAGCTGTAAATAAGGCTGCGGAATTTGGAGGAAAGTTTAAGAGGCATTTCATGAATGAAAAACTTCGAAATTTCAAAAATCTTATAACTACAGTTGTTCGCCATGACCTGTAGAATATCCTGCTTCCAGGGTTATAGGAGTATTATATTACACGTTGTGTAATTACTTTTTATTTAGGGAATGCAACACTTTTATATTTTTTTGTGGGACGCTATAATAAACACTTTAAAAAGCCATTGTTTATCACTACTGAAACTCACTGAATGTACCTAATAATGAAAATCGCATACAACCAAGCTTCGGAGAATACAATTACCTACGAAGTTTCATCCAATTTTAAATTAAAAAATAGTAAAAATAAAGATTTTCGTACTTAATCAAACTTAAATATTAAAATGTGCGAGCAAGACGGCCTCTTAAGTAATGTAACTCACGTAATCTCAGTTACTGAAAGTCGCTAAGGCATTTAGGTCCAAAACTTACTTCGAAATCAACCCCTTAATTACGAAAGGCATAAAAACTTGCGTTGCGTATAACTTAATCAATTTCACTCTAGTTCAGTCTACCAAAGCTTAACCGTGCCATTTATCGAATTAAATAAATTCCTGACAGAGTTACAAAGTTTAAAAGCTACCAAGTTGGATTAGGTAAAACTTTCTCCAATTGGAGTTCGTTATAATTTGTCTTAATTCACAATAAAGGCTGGTGGATTTTATGTATCAATTTAGAAGCTCAAAAGACACACGCTTGGTAGATCATGGACATTTCTGGAAGCTTGAAGAAAACTAATCCCCAGAAATACTACACAAAGATAATATGCAACGCGATGTACTATTTAGGCTTCGGAAACTGTTGGTACGAAGCTCGAGATAAAACAGCCTTACAATCTTGGATTTATCTCTCTTGGGCAACCCTAGCAAACCTCTACACAATTATCGGTTTTTTCAACGAGTTCTTCGGCAACTTTCGATCAGATCTGAACGTCCAGGAGCAGAACGACGTCGTACAGTTCACCTTAGCTCATAGCAGTATATTGGGCAAGATAATATTCAACTATATATACAATAAAGATATTAAAATAGTGCTGGAAAGGCTGCTCGAGAGAAGGTCTGCGTATGTGAGTGAGGTGTTGGACAAGGCGTGTGTTAAAAGATTCGTAACTCTGTGTAGTGTGGTTACAGGGGTGTCGTTTGTGACGTTGGCTGCAGCCACTGCAGATGGAATCAAAGTACACTTTACAGAAGGTAAGGTGCATATTTTTTTTAAAACCTGTATCATCCCGCCGCTGGGTAAAGTCTCCCCCCCAAAGACTTCCAAGGGAGAACGCGATCTCGTTCAGTGATGTGAAAAAAACAGGTCAGGTTTAAATGGGATGTCGAAAAAATCTATATGGCATGAAGTTTTTTTTTGAGTAGTAGATCTCTTTGGGAAGGGCTCGTCCGGGGAAGTACTACCACCACGCCTTTTTCAGCTGCCAAGCATTCAAAGTATTAAAATCTTTTTCCAGGCATACCCATTCGTACTGAAGTGGTCTACTACCCTTCTTCATCAGCCTCAGGTCTGGTGGTGAACATCATACGCTTCTTCACCATATTCCATTGGTTCTACGCTGTTGCCATCATGGCTACCATAGACTGCCTCTGTATTAGCTCCCTGGTGATCTCAGGGTACAAGTTTAAGACGACTCAAGCTTATTTCGAGAGCTTGAGGAAGAAGGTTCTAGAAGAGGAAAGAAGTAGAGAGGAAATGAAGGAACAGTATAGGAAAGATTTGGTGGTGGGGATCATTATGCACGAAGATGCCTTGTGGTGAGTTTTGCATCGTTGTATAGCTTATATGTTATGTTTTATGCTATGTATTAAATGTCTGCTTCTATAACAAAGTCACAAGCGACATCAGTTGTCAAAGTCAAAAGGTATTTATTCAGTTGAATCATAAGGATCACTTTGAAACGTCTTAATGCAAGGTGAATCTAGGTGCCAGTTCCTTGCGACAAAGCCTAGATGAACAGATGTACTCGTACAGTATCATTTTGATACCTACCATAATATTATACATTCTGTCGGTTGGCTGGTGGCTTTTCCAAAATGACTTTAAGAGGCTGACAACCGTCAAACAACTTCTCACTCGCAAAATATAACATTTCGAAAAATTATTTTTATCCAAACCGATTTTCCTATTAAAAGTTTGTTAACTACGAAAACTTGGCGATATAGTACTTTTTTGAGGGTTGTGAGCCCCTTAAATCTGATGTCGTGTTATTATCATACCTTAAAGTGTATTATACTTTCTTAGGTGCGCGAAAAATGTCCAATCAGCTCTAGGAAACTTATACAGCGTCCAGGTGTTTGAAAGTGTGGCACTTTTAGTGATGTGTCTTCTTAAAATAGTGGTGAGTTTTATACTACAAAACGAAAAAAATCCATCTAAATAAGTCCGTAGTCAGAAATTCATAGGAGAACAGAGAAAGATAGATAGGACCTTCTTGACGTATGTAAGAACATGCAATATGTGTAAAAATTAATAAATTAAATGAAATAATAATAAATAAATAAATATTGGTGGACACACACAGCACTATCTCGCCCCAAACTAAGCCAAAGCTTGTGATATGGGAACCAGATAGCTGATATACTACTTATATACTTTTTTTTTTGTAAATACATACTTAGAATATTATATAACACCCAGACAGAGAACAAACATCTATGTTCATAACACAAATGTTTGTTCTCGGTGGGAATCGAACCCACGACCTACGGCACAGAAGGCAGAGCTTCTACCAACTGAGCTGTGAAGGCTGAATGAAATGGACATAATAGGAGACTTATTTTAATACAAGTTAAATACATAGGTACCTGGTATCCAATTTAGGTAATAAATAGAGCAACATAACTATTAGGAAAAAATGATACGATCCCTTAAATGTAAATGGGCAGGACTGTATGTCGGATGGTTGGTAGTTGGAGGCCTACGCCAAGGACGACTATAGTAGTCGTCCTTGGCGTAGGCCTACAGTAGTACAGAAAAATGTTAAATAAATAAGATTTTTAGATATTTTTTTTTTTTTTTTTTATACAATTAGCTGACGGAACAAGCAGATGGCCCACCTGATGCTAAGTGGTAACCATCACCTATAACAAAGCACTGCCTCGTAAGTCACGCACGATAGGGACGTGCCCTACGATGCACTGCCCTGCGTCCATCAACTTGAGGCATACAGATGTTAAGCCTCATGTGCCTGTAATTACACCGGCAACCACACTCTTCAAACCGAAACACAGCGTTGCTGCTTGGCGGCAGAAAAAGGCGTGGTGGTAGTACTTCCCCGGACGAGCCCTTCACAAAGAGCTCTACTACTCTTAAAATTAAAATTAGAATATTTTGTTTTAAGAAAAGTCTGTAATAAATAAGTGTGTAATTTTGTAGTATAGAAATAAATGCTCATTTTATTTATTTATTAATAAATAGAGCATTCTATATGTGACAAAGTTGACTTACATAAATTTTTTAAAGAGACATATCCATTTGTGTATGCAATATCGGATTCGAACCCACGATATTACGATCAGAAGATGGGGTCAGACTGTCTCAGATTTTTTTATTTATTTTGAATTCTCTTTCTCCAGCTAAGAGAAGTATTTTAATTAAAATCTTATCTTTGATACACACGTGAACAAAACTAGCTACTAGTTAATCTGTGCTACTCCTCGTTGCACGTGCATACCATTGTAATGAAAGTCGACGAATACAAGATAAAATGAGCAGAATAACTTAGTAAAGTAATCAAATTGCAGCGAGTGGAAAGAAACCTGGTGTTTCTGCTGGCGAATTTCATGTACATTCTGTGCTTGATCATGATAACTGGTGCTTACATGATGGCAGGCGGAGACATAACACATGCGGTAAGAATTTAAACAATTTTAAAATAAGACTCGCTAGCAGTTTCTTGGTCTTTTATTATTTAGTTATTTTGTAGTTTATTTCTCATATTGTTACTCTAAATGTACTTTACTTAACTAGTGCTCTATGTTTATATTTATTATTATCCTGTTTTTGTTTACACTGCAGCTTCTATTTTCATTTTTTTGTAGCCTTTTTATGTTCTTTCTTTGTGTTTGATATGCTTTTTTTTATTTTTATTATATACGTGTCCGTGTAACCGCCCTAGGACCTGGCAGAATACCAGTGCTGCACTACGTGGTGTGACCCACGCGGTGCGGCAAATACTGAGCCAGGGACCTAATTGGCCTAACATGTATTTATAACTTTTATTTTTCTTATGTGTTGGCAAATAAATTGCTTTTCTTTCTTTCTTTCTTCTTTCCTAAACGATTGTTTAAGACAAATAGGTATCGCGGCCGTCTGAGGGGCCGCGGGACGACTTGTCCGCATTTTCTCTGCAACTTATTGAATTTATAACCAAATGAGCTCATGTTCAAAGCAGTATGATACTGCCACCTTTTTATGGTACATGGAATAATAAAATTAATTAATGTATCTTTAGTACCAAATGGAACTAATTTTTCCCTGGAATTATAAATTATATTATTTATTTATTTATTTATTTATTTATTTATTTATTTATTTATTTATTTATTTATTTATTTATTTATTTATTTATTTATTTATTTATTTATTTATTTATTTATTTATTTATTTATTTATTTATTTATTTATTTATTTATTTATTTATTTATTTATTTATTTATTTATTTATTTATTTATTTATTTATTTATTTATTTATTTATTTATTTATTTATTTATTTATTTATTTATTTATTTATTTATTTATTTATTTATTTATTTATTTATTTATTTATTTATTTATTTATTTATTTATTTATTTATTTATTTATTTATTTATTTATTTATTTATTTATTTATTTATTTATTTATTTATTTATTTATTTATTTATTTATTTATTTATTTATTTATTTATTTATTTATTTATTTATTTATTTATTTATTTATTTATTTATTTATTTATTTATTTATTTATTTATTTATTTATTTATTTATTTATTTATTTATTTATTTATTTATTTATTTATTTATTTATTTATTTATTTATTTATTTATTTATTTATTTATTTATTTATTTATTTATTTATTTATTTATTTATTTATTTATTTATTTATTTATTTATTTATTTATTTATTTATTTATTTATTTATTTATTTATTTATTTATTTATTTATTTATTTATTTATTTATTTATTTATTTATTTATTTATTTATTTATTTATTCTTAGATTCACAGTTTTTCTTATTGTCTATTTTAATCTATTAAATGTACACTGTGCACTAACCAAATCGAATCTACATTTTATAGGCAAAGTAAGTAGGTAGGTAGATGATACTGAGAAGACAAACCAAAATAATAAGGTGAAACTTAACAAATACAACAAAAAATCAAAGTTGAAGTTAATCGCATAAAAAAAACAAGTGTTAGTGTGTAAAACGTGATAAGTAATGAGTGTGTAGTGTAGTGTAGTGTGTCATTGTGTGTAGGTAGTTAGTTAGATAGGTTGTTATAATAAAGATCGGTGTGATTATGATTTTAAATTTGGATTATGGAGTAAAGATTGTGATTTTCCCTTACCCAGCTAAGTCAATCATGTTTCGAGCCCCTTATCTAACTAGAAAATTTGAATTTCATGATCAACCAAAAAATAAGTAGATTTCGTGGGTTTAAGTTTAAGTCTAAAACCATTTGTGTGCCGCGGTTAATAATTGGTGGATTAAAGATTAAGGCCTGGTTTCACCATGCTCCGTTAGTTGCTAATCAAGGATTAACAGGCCGTTAAATCTAACCTTAGCTGTCAAACGCGTACATTTTTACATATTTAACGGTCCTTTAATCCTTTGTTAATCTAACAGAGCATGGTGAAACCGGCCCTAAAGATATCAATATCTAGCCCTAACTAAGCAAAGATTATACTATGGGAACCAGATAGCTGATGTAATACTTATATACTCTTTTATAAGTAAATACTTATAATTAGAATAAAACACCCAAACAGAGAACAAACGTTTATGTTAATTACGCAAATGTTTGTTCTCGGTGGGGATCGAACCCACGGCCTACAGCGCAAAAGGCTGAGCTACTACCAAGCTACTACCTACTACTACGAGCTGTGAGGGCTGTCATTAACATCGGGGTGATTACGTAACTTTGTTGCAATCAGTTTCTATATGAAACCAATAAGAATATAAAACAATATGAAAGTTTTGCGATTATCAATAGAATCACCAGTTGTAATCTAACTTTGTTAGCAACTGCAGCTAAAATGTAACCGCATAGCTTACAAACAGAATTTGATTACAACTGATTGCAACAAAGTTACGTGATCATCCAGCTGAGCACTTCTGTGCCTCAGAACTTTCTTTCTATGGGTTAACCAAAACTGGGCTTTATTTACAGGCTTCAGAAGTATCAAAATCGATTTTCTATTCCGGCTGGGAGTTAGTGGGCGCTGGTCGTCAGGTGAGGGTGCTAGCTGTACTGGCTCTGCAAAGAAGCCAAGTGCCAGTGTACATGTGGGCCTTCGGGATCATGACTTTGTCTTATAGTAATTTTATTTCGGTGAGTTGGATACCCGAGGTACCTACCTACACACGGATACAGATCAAACTACATAAAGCTAATGACGCTTACTGCAAGGACCTAAAAGCGAGAAGTTTTTTTTTTACACAACTACTTGATGGAACAAGCAGATGGCCCACCTGATGTTAAGTGGTAACCATCACCTATAACAAAGTATTGCCTTAAGTCAAGCACGATAGGAACGTGCCATACGATGCACTGTCATGCGTCCGTCAACTTGAGGCATACAGATGTACACCCTTCAAACCGAAACACAGCAACACTGATTTGCGGCAGAAATAGGCATGGTGGTAGAACTTCCACGGGCGAGCTACACTAAATAGGAAAAATAAAGGGTATGGGTGATTTGGTCCTCGAGCTGTTGAAATGACGTTTACATTGGTAACAAATCGTCCCTTTTTGGTATTATTAAGAAATTTAACTTTGATTTTAATTAGTTTTCATCTTTTCAGGTAATCCGTTCTTCATATTCATTCTTTGCTGTGATGTACTAGTGATTTAAAGTTATTATAACTTACAAATGAAAATGTCTTTTATTGCAACATTGCCAGTTTCAAAACGCCTACAGTTATTAGTAAAACAAAATGTTGTGACGTCGAAATTATTTAGTTCAGAAGGATCGATACACCCTTCTTGCCCCCTGATTCGAGGGTTGTGATTCGGATATATTATTAATAACTTAACGAATAATAAAAAATGAAACTGAAACAGTTTAATGACTTTGATCCCCAGGCACGGTAAATATCCCCTCATAGGTATCTCTTAATACCAAATACAAATAATAATTAATAATAACGTCGTACCTATAATAATTGAAATGCGCCCTCAGGCAACATAAAATAATATCGCGGCCTTGTATCGATTGAATTGGATTCTGTATGCAAACAAACCTATTCTCTTACACTCTCGTTGTTATATCTATAAAAAATAATAAATAAGCACTTTTTGAACACGATGTCATATTTTATCACAATTCATTAATTTATCCCAATTGTATTGTGAACTTCATTAGGTCCGCTCTCAATATTTTTTTGTTGAGTGGGTTCATCGCGTGAATGCTGGATCATAAAAAGCAACTACTCGTTTTAAAGTTTTTTTAAAGTCAGCAACGCGCTTGTGAATTCAGTTATTTATTTATTTTCTGTTATTGTATGCCTCCATACATAGCATACAATATTCCGTGTCATACATGGCATAGGCTATGGAAATCACTTTCCATCAGACGGGCTCAATTCTATTTTGTAATAAAAAAAGTAAAAATAATTTATAGGTATAAATACCTATAAATTATTTTTATAAAAAGTATGTTTTTGACCTACAGCCCTAAGAAATTGATTGAATCTGTCAGCTAATTTTAATTATTCTAAGATATTTTTTTTTTTTTTTTTTACTAAATTAGTTTAGCGCATGACATGCGGTACCCTAATATCATTACGATCTAGCCAGGTAGGCTAATGAGTAATTTTGTTGAGAATTAAAGAACTGCGTACGTCCTGCAATGAGGTGTATTGTGCATTGTCCCCTGCTATCCTCACCTCAGCCAGCTCAACGCCATAAAGTAGCAGAGGACTTTGGGTTGATGGCAGCAATATTTTAGCATCCCTGATGGGAATTTGGATGCAGAGGAGCAAAATCTGCCAGTTATTTAATAGTACTTATATTACTACGCGACACGCGTTCAGCTCACCGAATCGGATGGTCTCGAATCAGGAAGCTGACCCTTAAATATCAAACAAAAGAACCCGCGACAATTTGACGTCTTTGATTGACAAAGGCTTGAGCTGTCAAAGAAAATGGTGAATAATGAATGACGCTGTCGAAATGTTGTCGAATAATAAATATTTTATACAGTCGACATCTTGAATAATTATTAAGGATTCAAAATTACAATTGATGATCTTGAAGATGTATATAATGAAATTACTGTAAGAAACAGTAATGCCAGTACTATCAAACGGTGTAGGAAAACATCGTGAGGAAACTGACATGTCATTGAACCTAAAAAGCTCTATAGCATGTGTCAAGTGCTCGAAAGGAGCCTCTTGAGGTGCACTTAAAATCCTTTCACCACACTCCACACTGTTTCGAAAGAAACTAGTGAAACGACAAGAGAGAGACTGTAAGAAGTGCTAGTACTCTCGGTGAAGGAAAACATCGTGAGGAAACCGGCATGTCGTTGACCTAGAAACAAAAAAAAAACAATTGTCAAGTGCTCGAAAAGAGCCTTTTAGGTGCACTTCAAAATCCTTTCACCACACTGTTTCTAAAAAACTAGCGACAAGAAGAAGATCAGTCAGGTCAGAGTGTGCTTGTTTCATTAGCAAGTACTTAGTACATAAAAAAGTAACACGAGTAGGTAGTTGTAGATCTTCCGTTTACAATTTGAAAGAAAGAAAAAAAAGTTTTTTATTTGACACAAGTAAATGTAAAAAATAAAAAACAGTAGGTAAATAAATAGGTACCTATGATATGACGAGAGCACTGGTGGTCTAGTGGTAGCGGCCCCGCCTTCCGATCGTTAAGGTCTTGGGATCGAAACCGGTCGTGCACCAGTGAGTTTTTCTGTTCAAAAATGTATGTGCACAATGCCAGTACTCTCAAACGGTGAAGGAAAACATCGTGAGGAAACCGGCATGTCGTAGAACCTAAAAAGTTCTATAACATGTGTCAAGTGCTTGAAAGGAGCCTCTTGAGGCGCACGTGAAATTCTTTCACCACACTGTTTCGAAAGCAACTAGTGACACGACAAGAGAGAGAGAGACCTATGATATCCATGCATCGTTGTGTGGGGTCAAAAAGGTCATCGTTTCAGCTGTATGCTGCACAGTACCTAGATAGGTATAGGTACGGTGCGGCGCTGGTTTTCAGACGAAGCCTAGGTGGTGTGTAACAGGGCAAATAGACGGTAGACCTCAAAGTAAATCTATATTTTTATTTATTTTTTTATAATGAATAAACCGTCCTTTGACTACAATCTTACCTGATGGTAAGCGACGATGTAGTCGACGTTGGTGCATAACGGTCTATAAGACACCTATTCACTCTTGCTTTGAAGAGATTTAGATTGTAGTGGTCAGGAAAAACACGACGGTAATGAGTTCCACTCCTTAGCAGTTCGCATAATGTAGCTAGAAGCAAAACACTTAGCGCGAAAAGGTGGTATGCTAACCAGATATGGATACCCGGCCGTGCGTCTACTACTCCTGTGGTGGAATGGTGATGGCGGTATAATATCGTGAAGTTGCTGGGCACATTCCCCGAAATGTAACCTATAGAAGATCGACAGGCAAGCAACTTTGCGACGGTGTTCGAGACTCTGGACTTTAGTCTACGCCATGTGTTGCTCACCTACCATCCTGAAAGCTCTGCATTCTATCGAAATTAATGTAGGAATAATACCTACAAGGAACATTCATCGGGGAATTCAGCAGATTTTCTTGGTAAAACTCACTTTGATCTACAAAATGGCAGGTTGGTAAAGTTAGCTGACTCGTCAAGTACCTCGGCGGGGAGATCTCGCGGATACAAAGCCAGTGTTGACCCGTCGTGTTTGCGGAGCTCTCCCGAATCCTTTCTTCACAAACAGACTGTCTGTTTGTCCGCAGGTGCGGTTCTCATTTATTGGAATAGTGCTTCTGTGAAAGATACTCGGAATAGTCGGGTTCAATGGAATCACGGTTCCGGGTTACGTGTCGTTCTTTCATTCGTGCATTTTCGCATCGATCCTTCATTTGGTTCAAAAATGCAAATTCATTCAGTTTATTCCGATTGCGTTCTGATTTATGGCCCGATTTAGAAAATGCTGTCAAATTATACAATGCATATCTTAATTTCAAACTGACGTTATCATCATCTTTCTAATAAGCCGCGGTGCGTAATGTTGTACAGTTATTAATAAATTGAATTTGAATTGGAAGCCTTAAGAAGTCCATTGCTTGACATATGCCTCGGTAATTTCCAGCTCATATGACCGGGATAGTTTTGAGCATTGTTTAAAAATGTAGTTAACATTATTTTGTAGGCCTGGCTGGGGTGAAAGATTTATTAAGGACTTTATAATAAACACGAAAACAATACCAAAATTTTAAATTTGTGTATTATTTTTATTCGTTTATAAAGAGTAGTACCTAGTTATGAAGGGCTCGTCCGGGGAAGTACTACCATCACGCCTTTTTCTGCCGCAAAGCAGAGTTGCTGTTTTCCGGTTTGAAGAGTGTGGTTGCCGGTGTAATTGGCACATGAGGCTTAACAGTATGCTTCAAGTTGATGGACGCAGGGTAGTGCATCGTAGGGTACGTTCCTTTCGTGCGTGACTTGTTATAGGTGATGGTTATCACTTAACATTAAGTGGGCCATCTGCTTGTTCCATCAGCTAGATGTATAAAAAAAACCTCTAACTACCCTCAGACATCTTCAAAGAATCTTCAGTTGGTACTTGGCCATAAAAGACCTAAAGGGATTTCTACCGTGTCTCGGGATCATAATTTTGAAGCTGTTTCTTTTCTATTTTTAGGGTTCCGTACCCAAAGGGTAAAACAGGACCCTATTACTAAGACTCCGCTATCTATCTGTCTGTCTGTCTGTCACCGTTGTATCTCATGTCCCGTGATAGTTAGACAGTTGAAATTTTCACAGATTATGTAAGTATATCTGTTGCCGCTATAACAACAAATTCTAAAAAACAGGATAAAATAAATATTTAAGGGGGCTCCCATACAACAAACATGATTTTATGCCGTTTTTATAAATAATGGTACGGAACCCTTCGTGCTCGAGTCCGACTCGCATTTAGCCGGTTTTATTTTCACTAAACGATAATATGATATGATGAGTAATAAGCCGCCCACGGCCAAGCCACGAGCATTCCGATTAAGATAGAAAAAACTAAACAAAGCAAACTCTAAGGATAAGAACCCTTCCTATCATAATATTACTCGTATGCTAGCTATATTTACATTGCAATCGGAAATGGGATCTTTGTATTCTCTAGAAAAAGGCCCTGAGTTGCTCTTGGCAACACACCATCGTATTTATACCTTGCCTGCATTTATAGAGACCTAGTTCCGGAGACTTTGCGCCACAAAGATTCCAATCTATCAAGCCACCTCGGCTTTTCATGGTAAGTAACTGATACATTTCTTGGCAGCGAGATGTTTTGGTTTATAAATGTGCACATTTGGACGGCCGTATAATAGCGGTAGAGAGTTCTGGTGATAAACGTGATTTAAATTTAGTTTATGTGATTATCCAGTGAATAATTATGGCAATTAGCAAAAGCATTTTCACTGTTTTGTTACGAGTAAGGTCATACTCGTAAGTGGCCAAAAATGGTGATGTAGTTAGGCAATGAGAACACTGGTGGTCTTGTGCTTCCGATCCTAAGGTCGTGGGTTCAAACCGGCTCAAAAACGCACCAATGAGTTTTTTTTTCTAAAATGTATGTGCACGGTACCAGTAATCTCGAACGGTGAAAGAAAACATCGTGAGGAGACCGGCATGTCTATGAACCCAAAAAAAATATTAAGTGCTCGAAAGGGATTTTAAAAAGGATCCTTTCGGAAAACTAGTGACACGATAAAAAGAAGAAGAAGTTAGATAATATATGTTTAAGCTGGTCATGAGTATCTGCTTATCAAGGTCAGTGATGTGATCATACTTAAATACACAAATTAGTGTCATGTATTGCTGTAAGATGATTATGGTACCTGTGATACCTACACTAAAGAAAAATCTGTATCGTGATTATCCAAACAATTACAAATAGAGTGTATGTACGATAACGTTTTTGACAGCCTTAACAGCTCAGTTGGTAGTAGCTCTGCCTTCTACGCCGTAGGCCGTGGGTTCGATCCCCACTGAGAACAAACATTTGTGTGATGAACATTGATGTTTGTTCTCTGTCTGGGTGTTATATAATATTATAAGTATATATTAACAATAAAAAAAGTATATAAGTATTATATCAGCTATCTGGTTCCCATATCACAAGCTTTGGCTTAGTTTAGGGCGTGATAGTGCTGTGTGGAATGTCCCCCAATATATGTATATTTTTTAAATAAATTAATAACGGCTACTGTTTCTCAGAAGACCAAAGTTCGAAGAACTGCGAAGTAAAACATACATCTTTCAATTTGAAAGTTTGTACATGGGGAATTTGTATCTTTCCTCAGAGGTAGGAAACATTTTGGAGGGACTCCAAGTGGGGCGAGCCCGATGCCAAATCTCAGAAATTGCAAGGTTTGCGCAAATGGAAATGTGTCACAGATCGTTTTTGCGTTTTTGCGAAATGAAATATTCATGTAACCATAGATTTTCAGAAAAGTGCAAAAACACATCATTTAAATATTAACAACACAAATAAACTATGAATACAAACAAACATATTTTAAGTGATATTCTGTCTATTTTGGTGTATTTTTGAACAACCAATCCACCGTGAACTTTATTTCGAAAAACTGTTTGAACAAAGCCAATCTTTTATCTCTGCCTGCCATAAAATACGAACGAAAACGGTAAAACAATGGAACCGCGGGAGCAAAATGTCACACAGCTGATATTCGTTGGTAGAAAGTTTATTTTGGACGGACGGAACCAGAATATATTTTTGAAACTAGTCGAAGCCTAGTCTGTAGTCGTTTGTCAAATTAAAGCTACGAACACATAGTCGCATACAATATTTTTTCATATTTTTAATTATTTTTTACTATAGTACCTACTTGCTGATGGCTCAAAGTAAAAAGGTATTTATTCAGTCGAATCGATCACTTTGAAACGTCTTAAAGCTAGGTGAATCTAGGTACCAGTTCCAGGCGACCAAGCCTAGAACAACAGGCATAAAATATGGATAGAGCGAGCTCAGAATCGTTCTTCCTGGAAATATATTGGCCTATGGATCATACAAAAAAACGGTAGGAACCAAGCCGTAAGTTTGTTGCCTGTTCTTCTAGGCTTTGGTCGCGTGGAACTGGCACCTAGAGTCACCTAGCTTTAAGACGTTTCAAAGTGATCCTTGTGATTTTATTGAATTTGTTTGATTTTGCATGATTGAACCTTTTGACTTTGACTTTGACTATGGCCAGCAGTGGATTTCTTCAGCCTGATAGAGAAAACTTAAAAACAAACAAAGAGGACAATGATAATGACATGTGTTCTACTGTGACTAAAAAGCCGATTGGAAGAAATAACGACAACTTTCTTCAAAACAAATTAGTTACTAGAATATGGCTCACGTCAGTTGCTGTCAGCACTTTTAAGTTACTTTGATTGTAGCAGTTGACAATTTCAAAACTTTTCAACCACTTTACGAAAATTTCAAGATAAGATCGTTCATAATCCCAAAGAGATTTAACAAAGAAAAATAAAACAAGACGAATACAATACTTGTAACTGAAACTGCAGCCAGAGTTTCACTTACAACCATTGTATGCTCTGCAGTAGTTATAAATAAAATAAGTATAAAAACTTCAAAAGTTTTTGTTACCACGTTAATAAATAACAGAGCACGCTGCGCCTGACCTCATGTGATAGTTTTGTGCATCTTTTTCTGTCATGTGACAAATCATTCTAGCTGATATCGTCACCCAACGCGAATAGTTTGTAGCCGGTAATATCCGCAGTGCAACACAACCAAGCGCGGATCCAACGTTGTGGGCATCTACTTAAAGTAGTTACATTTAAAATGTATTATATACATAATGCGAACTAAAGCATTTAATATAATGTACCTAATAGGTTACAATATACATATAACGGCGCGATGAATCCATATTACAAACTATTTGTTCCAAGTTTCATCCAAATCGGTCTAATAGGTAGCGCGTGATTGAGCCGAAAACATCCTAACATCCAAAGTAGCATGTATGATCACACTTATATTTCTTACTGGAAATATATGTCATTGGAAAAGGACGTCCAGCAGTAGAATTTGGAATTTCAAGCTGATGGTAATAGATATGAAAAAAAAATGCTTTTGCTGGCTTTTTTGTCCTTGTAAATAAGAGTATATTTTCTTTGGCATTGTTTTGCTTCTGTATCCGTGTGTGTACCTTTGGCTTCAAGTTTCTCGTAAAAACTCATCCGGTTTATTTTAAGCTCCATCTGTCGGGTTGGCAGGAAATGTCCAACTTACTATAGAGTGGTCCTGAGTGTAACTAAAAGATAACCCTAGTAGTATAACCTACCTAGCTACGCCAGTAGAGAAATAAATGAAATGGGTTGGATCTAAGACGCTTTTAGACTGCGTGCTCAAAGTCAAACTCAAAAGTATTTATTCGATTGAATACAATAAAGGATCACATTGAGATGTCTAGAGCTAGGTGAATTAGGCAACAAACTTACGGCTAGGTTCTAGCGCTGCCAGACGTCCCAATTTTGGCGGGACGTCCCGATTTTTTAATCAAAATTATGTGTCCCGCGCGGGACAGGCTCAGTCCCACTTTTCGGGGATAACTCGACGACGACTCGACAACTATTTAATGATAGGGTAAATCTGATTTAAAATATCATATTTTTATTAAAATACATTTTCTATGGCTATTTTTGCTATTTATTGTCATGTAAACGTAGTTTGAACTCAAATAAAATATAAACATTTAAAAACTGCTTACTTTTTTTTACTACGTACCGCTTTCTCACTCAAAAAGGTCCAAAATACCGACTTGGAAAAAAAATATCTGGCAACTTACTATAGAGGCATATTATATAACCATCTATGTTCATCACACACATGTTTGTACTTTAGAACCGTTGATCCGATCATTACGTAACTTGGTAGGTCGATAGGTTGTACTTTATATGAATTAGTATGGGATTATGGATTTAATCGGGCAAGGGGTTATTGAGATATGGGGTTGTCAATGGGAGCAAAAAAATTGTTACCCAACTATACAAAGTGAGGTGTCATATGAATGGGTTTGGTTTGTACATCCCAATACCATTTTTATTATTATTCAAGGACAAATGTATGATTTTTGAGATACAATTGTTACCTCAAGACCACGTGATCTCAGTTCGGGGCGAACCACTAGTGACTAGTGGTTGTTGTTTGATTTAATAGACTGGTGATTAGTCTATTAAGTCAAACAACTTCTATCTCGTACTTTTCAATATTTTATGATAACAGGCAAATTACAGGCATATGAATCTTCATATCTATATGCCTCAATTTGATGAAAGTAGGCCAGTGTACCATTGGACACGTTTGTATCGAGAGTTACTTGCGAGGCAATGTTATGGTATAGTATAGGTGATAGTTATCTCTCAACATCAGGTAGGCTAGTTTTATCAGCAGATAAAATTGTTATAAAAACCTTGTCACTCCTTTTGAAAAATATAAATCTTGTTACGGCATCTTGTAGGCACTATGCAAGCAGCTATTTCGAACAAATAAACTTGGGAACATTTTGCCACGTCTCAAAGTTAGACAAGTTTCAAAGTCGAAGAAAACTTGAGAACTTTGAAAAATTACGCTTTAAGATTTATTATTGTAAGGCATTTAATATTATAGTTAGTAGCTGCATTTACTATGAAGATTTTTTTCTTTATCATGAAATAGAGTTAGGAAGTTTAAAAGAGTTAGTGAATTATGTTTTTGATCTTGATTTTAATTCAAAAAAGTTGACAACTCAGCAAAACAAATATTTTGGCAATATTCTATACTTTGACGGTCTTCTAGCTTCATTATGCGAACTGCTAAGGAGTGGAACTCATTACCGTCGTCTGTTTTTCCTGACCACTACAATCTAAATCTCTTCAAGGCTAGAGTGAATAGGTGTCTCCTAGACCGTTCTGCTCCAACGTCGACTACATCGTTGCTTACCATCAGGTGAAATTGTAGTCAAACGACGGTTTATTCATTATATAAAAAAAGCCTTTACAGCTCAGTTGGTATACCAACTACAGAGCAGGCAGAGCTACTAGGTATAGCGCTCTGCCTTCTGCGCTGTAAGCCGCGGGTTTGATTCCTACCTAGAACAAACATTAGTGCGATGAACATAGATGTTTGTTCTCTGTCTGGGTGTTAGAATAGTTTACAAATAAAAACCGGCCAAGTGCGAGTTAGACTCGCGCACAAAGGGTTCCGTACTATTATCTATAAAACGGTAAAAAATCACGTTTGTTGTATGGGACCCCCCTTAAATATATTTTTTATTCCGTTTTTTAGTATTTGTTGTTAACGCAAAATTCCAACTGTTTAACTATCACGGTTCATGAGATACAGCCGGGTGATAGACGGACAGATAGACAGACAGACGGACGGACAGCGGAGTCTTAGTAATAGGGTCCCGTTTTACCCTTTGGGTACGGAACTCTAAAAAGGTATAAAGCGTATTTAATACTTATATTAGCTATCTAATTCTCATAATACAAGAAAATGCTGGGTAGATAGTGATGTCTGGAATGTCCACCAATATTGCCATTTTATTTAATATCTGGAAAAACGTTGAGAATATCACTATGGCTGTCTATAATATAAAAGTTGTAGCAATCTTAGAGGATATCTACTATGCCTAGGTATCAAAATCGTAAAGCCATTTATTTATTTTTTAACCCATCTTAGTTCTCCTAACAGATGTTCGATTAATTTATAAGCTGAAACGAAAACATGATATTTATTAAAACCACTCAGACAAAGGTCAATTTTCTAAAACAATCTTTCACCTCTATCTTTTAGTTTGATTCAAATTGAATTGTACAAAGGATTCCATTAACACAAAGGTAAGTTTCATTGTATTGAGTTCGATTTTAACGATTCCAGGTGAATAGTTATCTGATTGAAAAGTCGAGACGTCTTTGTTGTAGGTTACTGACCCAAAGTTTCGTTTTTCTATAAAACTGGGCAATGGAACAACTAGATGGCTCACCCGATGTTTAGTGGTGACCATCACCTCTAAGCATTGTATCTTAAGTAATGCCCGATAGGAACGTGCCCTACGATACACTGCCCTGCGTCCTTCAACTTGAGGCATACAGATGTAAAGTCTCATGAGCCTGTAATTTCACCACGACTTTCTCGGACGAGCCCTTCACAAAGAGCTCTACTACTCTTAAAGACTTGTATTTTTCAATTGATTAAGGGGCTCAATATCGCTTTGACTTTGAGTGATCGGTATTCGCGTACACACGCGAATGTGGTATAAAAGTGCCTAGTTGGACCTCCGAGCTAGTTAGCATAATATTGATGCCCGTGAACCAATAAAGGGCGCTAGAAATAAATGGAATCAAATCAGTTTAATGCCAGATACACATAATGTAATTTTGTTGTTTGATAAAGGTGTTATACATTTATTGGTATCAATTTATTCTGCCGTGAAATTAAAAATATCACCAAAAAAATATTATTTATAGAATCAAAATAAACAATAATAATTTAAATGAATGTCTAAAAGTGAAATAAATAAATCTAAAATAATTAAGAATCACATGATATTACACAAAGATTAAACAATTGCAATCTTATTAATTTATGAAATCTCTAATACTATAAGAATCAAAGTCCTGACTGACTGACTGACTGACTGACTGACTGACTGACTGACTGACTGACTGACATATAGACAACGCACAGCCTAAACCGCTGGTCCTAGAGACTTGAAATTTGAGGAGTACATAGGTCTTATGAAGTAGAGGTGTACTAAGAAGGGATTTTTGGAAATTCAACCCCTAAGTGTGTAAAAAGGGTTGAAAACGGTTGTATGAAAAATAGTATTCCTTGAACCTACAAACTTGAAACTTGGAGTACATGTACTCCAAGGCTAAAAAATAGGAAAGGCATTTTTAGTTTTTGAAAACTACCCTTAATAAGTGTGCAAAGGGATGTAAAAGTTTGTATGGGAGTTTTTTGACTGCTGGTCCTAGAGACTTGAAATTTTAAGAGTACATAGGTCTTATGGCGTAGAGGTAGACAAAGAAGGGATTTTTGGAAATTCAACCCCTAAGGGTGTAAAAAGGGATGAAAACGTTTGTATGAAAAATAGTATTCCTTGAACCTACAAACTTGAAACTTGGAGTACACATACTTCAAGGCAAAAAAATAGGAAAGGCATTTTTAGTTTTTGAAAACTACCCTTAATAAGTGTGCAAAGGGATGTAAAAGTTTGTATAACAGTTTTTTGACCGCTGGTCCTAGAGGCTTGAAATTTGAAGAGTACATAGGTCTTATGGCGTAGAGGTGTACTAAGAAAGGATTTTTGGAAATTCAACCCCTAAAGGTGTAAAAAGGGATGAAAACGTTTGTATGAAAAATAGTATTCCTTGAACCTACAAACTTGAATCTTGGAGTACACATACTTCAAGGCAAAAAAATAGGAAAGGCATTTTTAGTTTTTGAAAACCACCCTTAATAAGTGTGCAAAGGGATGTAAAAGTTTATATGGGAGTTTTTTGACCGCTGGTCCTAGAGACTTGAAATTTGAAGAGTACATAGGTCTTATGGCGTAGAAGTGTACTAAGAAGGGATTTTTGGAAATTCAACCCCTAAGGGTGTAAAAAGGGTTGAAAACGTTGGTATGAAAAATTGTATTCCTTGAATCTACAAACTTGAAACTTGGAGTACACATACTTCAAGGCAAAAAAATAGGAAAGGCATTTTTAGTTTTTGAAAACTACCCTTAATAAGTGTGCAAAGGGATGTAAATTTTATATGGGAGTTTTTTGACCGCTGGTCCTAGAGACTTGAAATTTGAAGAGTACATAGGTCTTATGGCGTAGAGGTGTACTAAGAAGGGATTTTTGGAAATTCAACCCCTAAGGGTTTAAAAAGGGTTGAAAACGTTGGTATGAAAAATTGTATTCCTTGAATCTACAAACTTGAAACTTGGAGTACACATACTTCAAGGCAAAAAAATAGGAAATGCATTTTTAGTTTTTTAAAACTACCCTTAATAAGTGTGCAACGGAATGTAAAAGTTTGTATGGGAGTTTTTTGACCGCTGGTCCTAGAGACTTGAAATTTGAAGAGTACGTAGGTCTTATGGCGTAGAGGTTTACTAAGAAGGGATTTTTGGAAATTCAACCTCTAAGGGTGTAAAACGGGTTGAAAGCGAAGAATAAAATTTTTCATACCAAGAAAAATTGTATTCTTTGAATCTACAAACTTGAAACTTGAAGTACATGTACTCCAAGGCTAAAAAAATAGGAAAGGCACTTTTAGTTTTTTTTAAGTAGGTATCACATGTCTGAATCTAATGAGCGGGAGAGACGACTGGCGACGCTACATACAAACCCTTCGCGTCAGCCCGATTGCAAGTACCTGTGTGTGGCTAGCCGCCACAACAGTTTGATTTTCGAAAACAAAAAACGTTAACCTTCTTCGTTGCGCTCGAGTAAAAAGGATACAACGAGGCGTCAATGTTTGTAAAGGGCATTCTAAAAACGGGAATCTTGAGTTGGTACAAAGAGATCTGAGGGTATCTACCGTGCCTGCATGGGGATCAAAGTCGTGAAGCTGTTTCGTTTCGTTTGTTTTTGGGGTAGAAACTAGGAACAAATAAGTACATATTTTCCGTGTAAGGTTGTCTTTGTTGTATTCGTCATGTTTGTGCTAAACTCAGTACCTATACTTACCTACCTAATATAGGTAATGTACGCCTATAAGTATCCCTTATACCTACGTAAGTATTTAAAATCCTACCCTAATAATATACAAATCAATGCGAAAGTTACGATGTTTTGATGTTTGCGGCTCAATCACCGCTCACCACTTCAACGCGTGCGAAGCCGCGGGAAGCCACTAGTAAAATATAAAATACACAATACACCAATATTTATATTCTAGATTATAGTAATGTGCTGACCATTATCTACGAGAAGAACCTATTGTAACTACATCGTAGCAAATAAATAAATACATTATTTATTTGATTTGCCAGTAGGTAGTTTGCCATATAATCAGCGAGTTAAGGTATTATCATATCACGTATCCCTACTTCATGCTAAGCCGTCCTTGTCAAAACAGTGCAAGCTCGTCCTATCAAAGTGAAGCTTGCATTAACTTAACGCGCACAATTGCGCATTCTGTTTGTCTGTATGATAGGTGTACATAATCTGAATGCGGTGTGCTGACGCGATGTAACGATAGATTGCAGGTACAGTGGGAATGGTTTAAGGGCTGACACACGTCTCTCGCAAGCTGTGTGCACACTGCATACAACTTGGTTGATTGTTTTTTTTTCCTAAATAAGTTTGATGATTTTATATCTTTCAAAATATTGAAATGCGCGAGAAATGCCATGTTTTTTTTAAGTATAAAAAAAGTTAATTTGGAACTAAGGTGCAAAATAAAACTAAAACTAGTGTAACGATACTGACCGCTGAAGTAAAAAACTGTGTCGCAGTCAGTAACGCCCTCCTCTTGGTAGGTGTTTTCTAATTTTAAAACATAAATAAAAAGGAGGAATTTCGATTAAATAAAAAAATAAAAATGTTTTGCCACAAAAAACAGCGAAAACATCTTTCACATAAAGGCACGTTTTGATGTTATTTCGTTCGAACCACAAACACACCGCCTGATGTACACATGTGCTACAGCCTTTTTCAGCTTATTTATAACATAATAACATTAATCGCACTTAAAAAAAATTAATACATAAATTGGAACGAGCTCCTCCTCGATGGATCGACGACATTTTGATGGATCGCGGGAAGTCGGTGGATGGAAAGAGCTCAGAAGAGTTCTGGAAATGTATTGAAAGGCCTACTGGACTACTGTGGACTTCGTGGATGATGATGATTCATAAAACGATGTGATAAATTGATGTTTACATACTTTAAACTTCAAACACATCTAGCACTCCCACGAGACGTGAGATTTACAGTCCCGGCCAGCCCTAGATTTTTAATGGCCGTTGTAAAACACATTGTAGAAACAGTTATAGCAATTTTGTGTTTCTACTGTTTGCAATTGTGAGAATTTCTAATATAGAACTAATCACATGCTGCTAATGCTAGCTTCGCTGGCAGATGGCTTCGAACGATTTAGTAGCGAGATACCTACTATAGCGCTTAGCCGACTTTTACAAATTTTCACACAATAGGTTGCATATCGCCAACTTAATGAAACCTCTGTATACATAATCGCACCACGCCTACTTTTTATTTTTTTCACTGTTTTATAGCAGCTTGCCATTTATTTTTTTAAATCGTTTCGGAAATATCATGATGCCTACGAGTGTTCAAGAGATGTTGATTAATTTGAGTGACTGTGAGTGGGATGGAGCTGATAATGACGGAGTCATTGTAGTGTGAGCTGTTGCAAATACGACGTGACTTCATCTGCTCACGGCTAGTTACTTACGTCTAGGTACCGTACCTATCTAGAAACTCGTTCTAATCTTTTGTTTCTTTTTCAATGTGGTTTTCTTCGGTTGTTTTCATCAGATAATCTAGTTTCTTATTCTAAAGCTTGTACTTACCTAGAAACTCGTTACATTTTATACTTTTTTTTTATGTTTTCAATTGTTTTTTATAGCAGCTAGACTCAAGTGGGACTGGGCCGGCCACGTGTGCCGTAGGTATGTCTGAGGAACTCTGGGCGAGAGCAACAACCGAGTGGAGCCCTAACAACGGGAAGCGGCACCGCGGCCGACCCAGACGGAGGTGGCGGGATGACCTCGTTACATTTGCCGAAAATTGGACCTCAAGGGCCCAAGACCGTAAAGAGTGGAATGGGGATAGGGAGGCCTTTGCCCTGCAGTGGGACGATGCAGGCTGAAATAATAATAATAATAATAATAATAATAATTGTTTTTTATCAGATAAGAATCCAAAATATTGTTAAAATTTATTCTATCAATAAAACGCATTCTACAAGCTTTTAACTTGCCACGTATGTATGTAAATAACTTTTTTTCGGGTGGAATCTTGCAACTCAATTATGAAGCAGACATCTTCAACTGATTGTATATCTGAAACACGATGTATTTTTCTAACACAATGCATGGTTAGCTGCGCATTTAAGTAAGAGCTTGTTTAAAAAACGTTTTTTTACTTTGATTTATTTACTTTAGTTTTTACTATCTGGATAAATAGTTTTTGTAAAATAATACATATAAAAACCACTAAGGTAAACTAACCTCTAGGTTTGCGCCGGTTAACGCGAGTTAACGTATTTTACAATACATTTGGTCACTAAATACCTAAATCTGTAAAATAAACTTATGGCCGATTTCTGAAAGCTCGATCAAACCTAATCAGATGTCAAGTCACTCGCTACCTCTATCTAATTTGATGTAATAGCTGAAATAGCAAGTGACTTATTGACATCCGATTACGTTTGATCGAGCTTTCAGAAACCGATCGTTACTCTTTTATTTAAGGGTCTAGATCAGGACGCGATCCTAATAAAAGTTATGCTTTTCCAGACTTTTATGTAACCGGGTTATACGGGTCAAGTAAGACACCTGGTTAGACACTAACGTTTTCAGTTTATTGCAAAAAACAGTTATAATAAAAATTTGCCAGTTATAAGCTGTAAAACTGGGCACTTTGGTCCCAAGTGTCGGACTAATAAATTCAAACATGAAACTATGGTCCTAACCAATTTTATTTAGCCAGTTTGGGTTTCATTTGTTTATTCTTATTGTAAATGCAAAAGTGTTATTTAAGAGGCTGACAACCGTCAAAGCACTTCTAACTTGAACATTTCAACATTTTTAATTATATAAAATCACTGAAGGCTGTTATTCTCAATCGAAAACAACCAGTTTTTGAAAATAACATAACAAAGGTTCAGCAAAAATAGAATTTTATTCCAAACAAACTTTCCTACCAAAACTAATCAGTAATTTAAAATTTTCAAAAATATTGAAATTTGCAAGCCAAAACTTGTTTCCGGGTAGTCTCCGTTTAAATATAAAGGATTATTTATGTGTTTTTGACAATCACACTACAACAAATGGATTTATTTGGACAAAACAATAAAAAACTATACCGACTACTTCAAAATCTCTTAACTTTAACTTTTCTTAACAGTGGATAGGTAAGTTTATTTATAACTGAAACACAACCTGTTTTGTTACACAGCAGTATTGCTCCGATTCTTATCGTTTATTCTATTCTAAATCACATTTCTGTCCAATCGAACTGGCTCTGAATTTAAGAGGCTCCAGGCGCCTGTTTATGACTCTACGTTCTGTGGAACCACATAAAATTGACCCTTATCTCTCAATTGTCACGTATTGTGGGAGACAGTTGGGGCTGCAACGATTTATCGGTTTGAGGCTAAGCATTATGATTGTTCTTACTTATGTTGGTTAAGCGCGTGTTGGGTCACGCACTGAATATATTTGGGGAATGTCTTTTGAATATGATTGGCTCTACTTATATTATATTGTTATATCTACACCGCTCTAAGTTCAACAAATAAATAAGAAGCTTCTTTATTTATTATTTTAAAAAGATAGATTGATAGATAACACTTTATTACACACAAGAATACATCATAAATCTAGACGTAAATTAATAAAGTACAATGGGCGGCCTTATCGCTGAAAGCAAGGCAACCTTGGGGTGGAAAGAATTATATCAGAGCGATAGTGGACGGCGGTGCACGCAGTGCGGTAAACTTATATAATTACATTATTGAGGAACTTAAACTTAATTACTAACATATAAAATTATACTACCTCTAATACATACATGGGTATTATAAAATAAACTAATATATATATAATACCTAAAAAACGAATGCTACGAACGATAGGAATATGGTTACAAGATAATTAGAGAGAGATAGGAGGAGATTAGAAGAGTTTGGTCTTAAAAAATATGACGAAAGAAATTATAATACTCGTAATAGTAATTTATTCATAATATAAATTATACGTAAATATAGGTAGGTATCATAACATTTTTGGACAAAATAACATAACAAAATAAGACGTCTTATAAGAGTTCCCTGTTGGACTACAAACGCTTAAAATAGAGAACCTTCCTACTGAGATGACGGCCAATAAAGAAATGGGAAAGGAATGCTGTGCCAATTCCAGCTTCAAGTTGATAGCCCGAAAGAGTTTGGGTTCTGATCCCATTACTTTTATCACGACGTAAAACGATAGACTGATTTATTCATACAGGAAAATAAGTTCCGACATGTACCTATGATATTTTTCTGAGCATTGACTTGATTATCAACAGTACTTTTGTTCATTTGTGACAAATATAATCTAATATATAGCTATTTAGCTATATATCTATATACAACGTGTTTATTAAGAATTGTAGGGATCCGAAAGCAGGATATTCTACCGGTCATAACGAACAACTTTAGTTCTACGACTTTTAAAATTTCAAAGTTTTTCATTCATGAAATGCCTCTTAAACTTTTATCTAAAATGAATCTAAACGCATCATGAGGCAGCCCTATTTACAGCTGTTCTTTGACCTCTAGTTGTTAACCTTAGATAAAATAGGTAACAGAACTGCCACCAATTACCTAGTAATGTGCCTACCTAATAATGATGTTGCTGTTTTTAAAGATCTTGGTATGTAAAAGAAATATTTTCGCGACTGTAATCCCTAGTCACGGTAAACATTCTCTGAGATCTTTGGTACTAATACCTATTCAGTAACTAGGTACCTACGTGGCTACGTACTCAATATTTAATAGAATATTTATTTTTGTTTAATTACTAGATGTCGTAAACCAATGTTTATGATATTCATAGTTCTTTAAATTGTAACATGTTACTTTACCACCATGGTTCATTGACACGACAAAATTATTCAACTGCAATTTTGGGAAGTGTCTAGTCTGTCCTATTTAATCTTTGACTAACCTGTCTGTCATTGGTTGCATTTAAAAACGCATATCCAATCAGGACGGCCGACGGCCGCCGATCAGTGTTACCATTTGTGGCAGATTTCTGCCATTTGGCAGATTTTAAATATTTCAAGAAAAATCTTATTAGTTTGAATTTTTAATGAAATAAGATTTATAATTTATTTATTTTTTACCGAACTGGAAACTTCTTATTCTTTTTTACCTTTATTGATTTGGTTTCTAAACAACTTCTATCTCGTTTTAGATAACTGCAAACCGTTACAAACAATCAAAAGATAGTAACTGAATGTAATGTAGGTATTTAATTTATTCCGTAGCCACGAAGGAGATGGTATGAAGTCATATTTTTGGTATTTTTATCGTCAAGCTTGGTAGATTTTGACATATTTTTTGGCAGGTGTGTGGTAGAACCGCCACTTTTGAGATGGTCACCCTGTTTGTGTTTACATGCGTTGTTGTACATTGTTTTGTTGAGAAAATGTCATCAAACGTGATAAAATGGTGATTGTTATGTAAAAATCCGTCGTCAGTCAGTGTGTGTATGAGCAGTGCCTACGAGGTAATGGTTTAGTGTGAAGTTTGAAGCCTGTGTCGTGCGTAATCTCGCAAACTTACCAAAATCCAGTTTTATCCAGTGTTATTATAGCCAGTAAATAATGACAAAATCCATAGGAACCAGTAAAAATATCGTGTCAGGGGATTGGCGGCGTACCTACCTACCTACCGAAAGGTAAGTATTTCAAATTATCTCGTAGGTTATCGTTGTTTTTCTCTTTCCTAGATAGAAGCGCGCGTGCGTGTGACCTTGACACGTACACAGACAGGGCTGTTGCAAATTTCTGAGAAAATATTAATTTTACTTTTCTATGGGAATTTCGAAAACGATGTATTCAACCGTTGCACACGTCAAAGTATTCCAGTGCTTGGTCTAAATACACGCTCTTTGTTTCCCTACATAACTTCATCAACACGTTGTATAGAACACACATGTACAAATATAATATATTCTAATACCTATATAGCTTTAATCAGTCAGAGGACTGTCATATGCAAAAGGTTTGACTCATGTGGTCTTAACTTGAAGTGAATCCCAAAGAAGAATATCGATAGCACGTTATATTTTTTTTATCAAAAACAACGAAATCAACTTATTTCTTGGTTGATAAGCAATTCAATTTTTCTAGTTAGTTATGCGGCTCGTACAATAATTAATCTTCGCTTGATTAAAGAAAATGACAATTTAAAAAACTTAATTTCTTTTGTGTCAATTAAGCGAAAAACATTTTCATTTGATGGTTAGAGATAGTAAAAGTAATATAACAATTATTTATATTATTCCTTATATATTTATTAAAATGGCAGTTAGTTACGTTTTTTTTATACTACTAGCTAATGGAACAAGCAGATGGCCCACCTGATGTTAAGTGGTAACCATCACCTAAAACAAAGCATTGCCTCGTAAGTCACGCTCGAAAGGAACGTGCCCTACGATGCACTGCCCTGCGTCCATAAACTTGAGGCATATAGATGCTGTAATTACACCGGCAACCACACTCTTCAAACCGAAACACTGCAACGCTGCTTGGTGGAAGAAAAAGGCGTTTTTACTATTTTGAAAATAAGCTTTTTTTTTTAAATTTTAAAAGTTGTAGAGAAAATGCGGCCATTCCGTGCCTCTCGTGCGACCCCTCAGACGGCCACGATACCATCTTAATAAATCTATGTCTTATACTAAAACAACATACTTAAATAAAATTTACTCGTTACCTGATTGCATTTTTGACGTCGACGTTACTTTTGTACTTGCTCGGGAATCGGAGGGAAGTTGTTCTGTGTCGGTTTTTATTGTTGTAATTTATTACTTTAATGCATTGCTTGTTTACGAGGTACGTGCTATCGGTATTGTGCAGTTGGCTTCCGTTTTTGTAATTAGGTATTTTAGTTATTGCGTTTCTTTAAAAACTTTAGGATTTGTCGTTGTATTAACTGCGTAACTTTGAAAAAATTGCTTTCTGTTGTAATAACGTTAAAAATATAGATTTGATTTCGGAAATCGTACTTAAAATCACGCCTATTTCCCATAGGGGTAGCCAGAGACCACGGATTTCCACTTGCTACGATCCTGACATACCTCTTTCGCTTCATTCACAATTCAACATTCTTCATTCATGCTCGTCAGTTTAGGGTACTTTTGACCTGACCTTTCTCAAAAATATCCGTTACCTGATCCAGATACGATCGCCGAGGTCTTACCCACCCAACAGTTCCATTCACACTCGCTTTCTGAAATTGATTTGATGATTTCGGAAATTTAACAGCAATATTGAATATTTATAGTTATTTCAAGAATTTTGAAGTAATAAGGTACTCATGGTTAATTCCTAGGCACGGTGGATATCACTTCAGATTCATTGGTAATCAACATATTAAGGCGAAGACTACCACTAATGTACCTTTTGCTCGCACATTTAAACATTTCGAAAAATATAAAGTCAACGAACTAATTTATAAAAAAATTGCAACCAACCAAGTTGTGTGTGCAACACAGTTCAGCAAATATATCACTCTGATCCAAACATTTTTTCCGAGATCTATCAGTGATATTACATCATTCACAATGTGTAAATAGGCGAGCGAGAAGTAGGGGGAGTGGAGGAGGATTGATACAGGTGGAGAATTTATTCAAATGAAATAAAAAGCACACATTAAACCCTATGTAGTTGCGAGTGTGGCCAAAATATGGCTCTTGTAGTTAGTTACAACATATGAATGGCGCCATTGTATCGGCCGCCAAGTTTTTTTTTATTCGATCTTCATGTTTTGACAGGTTGTAAGTTTTTTGCTTGGAAAAAAATACGACAATAGTGCATTTTTACGGATTTTAACTAGATAGTATTTTTTTCTTACCCACGTAGGTGTATTTTAGCTGAACCTAAGAACTTTTGCAGCTAGATAATATGCTTGGTTTTCAATACGAATACATTTTATTAATTAGGTTGTTTGTGGGAAGCATTGATACAATAACCAAGAGGATTGATACACTGTATTAAGTATTAGAAAATACTGACAGAGTATAAAGTGTTTTTCTTGCGAAAACGTCAAGGCTTCGGGAGAATCATGTTAACGTTTCCAAAAGAGCCGGATATGGCTATGGCAAACTTTACGGACGTCGTGTTAAAGCTTACTCCACAAGATAAAAGTGTATACGGCGATCTCATTTGTATAGTTTTGAGGAGAATCTATCCTCTTTTAACATAGAGTAAGTGAGGGTTTTGCTATATAGCATCTAGGTTTCTAACATTTTATTAAACATACTGACTAATTTATCTATGTTTCTTTACTACTCGGCCTCTGTATCCATCCACCCCTTGGCGGGGGAGCATTGAAACACTTTCAATTTTTTTTTCAGGTCCATGTTTACTTTACTACATTTTACTATTTCACCCAAATTAGCTTGATATGTTTTGAATAAAGAACTAATCTTTTCAAGGCAATACTTTTTATTTAGATTCAATAATAGTTTAATATTTAAAAATAGCATGTTTCGAAATTCGTATCAATCCTCTCCCACTCCCCCTACCTACTTTTACGGGTCAGCCCCGGTCAGCCCGGGTCAGCCCCTTAATTAAGATCAGATTCAAAACATACCACGGCGGGTCAATTATATTTTTTGCAGCTGGTTTACGGCACTTAACTTCTGCTCTCAATTTGTAGGCACTAATAAATAAAAACCTCTATTTTCATTGCACTTTCGACTATTGGTATTTAGTACATGAACATCCCGAATTTGGTACATCAATTTCCCGGTTAAATTCTCGAATTATTCCGGCATATATTCGAATGGTTCCACGTTTTATCTTGCACCGGATATCCCCTTCACGCTTCATGGAACAGCCATAGAGCAGTGATAGTAACTATTGCAGATGAGTTTCATTCCTAAAAACTATAAAAATAGCCACGTTGCCGTACCTTTGTCTGAGCTTCTTCTTTTTGTAGTGTCTCTAGTTTCTTTCGAAACGGTGTGGTGAAATGTTTCTAAGTGCGCAGGTGATATGATCAGCTGCCAGATGGAGTTGGGCGGGCACATCAGCCGGATGCCTCCCGATAGGTGGGCGAGAATCAGCACACCATGGGTTCTTGACGGACGGCGGCCTCGTGGTCGACCGAGAAAGCGCTGGCGGGACGATTTGGATGCTTTTGGAGGTAGATGGTGGGAGGAAGCTCGGGATAGGGAGAAATGGAAGTCCTTGGGGGAGGCCTTTGCCCAGCAGTGGGAAGAAAGAGGCTAATTAAAAAAAAAGGGATACGATCAATCAAATTAATCGAACTGAGACGAGATTGGCTGAAAGCCACTAGCAAATCGAACACTAATCGCGAAGAAGCTTTACGATTAACGTCTGGACTAGAAAAAATGAAAAGGCCCTAAACATGATAAGCGAACTGTCAGACAATGGAAATGATATTTACGCTAATTCTGTAAACATACAATGAAATCAGATCGTTGTGCTAGCGGCCCTCAGTATTACAAGGGGCAAGGCGCCTTTCCATATTCTCTTCGCGACATTGACCATTGCCTTGTAGATTCGGGTAACTGGGATTAGAGGATGGATATTTATGCCCAAGCTAGTCTATACTCTGCCTTAATCTAGTGGCATTGGCAATGAAAAACGATGTCAGAAATACCCATCTGTATGCCTCAAGTTGATGGACGCAGGTCAGTGCATCGTAGGGCACGTTCCTATCGTGCGTGACTTACCAGGCTATGCTTTGTTATAGGTTATGGTTACCACTTAACATCAGGTGGCCATATGGTTGTTCCATCAGAGGGGGATAAATAAAATACCCATATTTTGATTTTAGTTACAATTTAGGTACATTTGTTTGGAATAATAATATTGAATCATCAACTATTAAATGCCTCACAGTCATTATGCTACCAAAAGTTACACATTTAGGTTAGATACGCATTTTTTGACCAGAAGTACAAAACAGCACAATTTTAGTAAAAAAAAAACCATTTGATTCGTCCGCCATTGCGACTTTCACATAATTTCTCTCTGCGTTGTGCCTCGACTTAATTACCCAAATTGGCAATTAAAATTATAACAGCCAGTTCCTATTGATTCTTATGCCATTATTATAAGGCTCATTTTACTTTAAAAGCTTTTTTGCAGTGAGGTGAGCGTGGACAGATCCTAGCGATGTACCGCTTTTAAACAACCTCCGTTTAAACCCACTGGTTGAAAAACCGGAATATACCCGTGGTGCACGGATGTTTGAGCTAGTAAATTCAAATTTTAGCAGCTCTCCTTGCATGTTACACTGGAAATGTGTAATCTTTTTGTTATGGCTTTTGAAATCTCGGTTTATGAATTTAATTTTCGCAGAAGCTTTTAAATCATCCTATTTAACATTACTTGCGAAAGTTACGATGTTTGGGTGTATGAATGTTTGTGCTCAATCAAGTTCTTTATTTACTTTAAAATAGTTCGTAACTTGGATAAAAATAAAGTGAAAACGCCTTTTTTTTATACAACTAGCTGATCGAAGAAGCAGATGGCCCACCTGATGTTAAGTGGTGATCATCACCTATAACGAAGGGTGACGAAAGAACCCTAAGAACGTGTGTTTGTTAGTTTTACAAAAATCCGTCCGATAAGCAGTCATTCTTGATCTCATGTTAGTTTTTTAATCATAGAATAAATTGTATTTTTTATAGTGTAAATTAGTTTAAGTTTTATTTTGAGTTGTTGATTAGTTATTTTGAATGATGATTAGTTATTTAAGATGGTGTAGCTTGCTGAAGCAGATTTTTATCAAAGCATTATCATCATCCCGACTTCTCCCACTGCGGGCTCCCTTTATTTGTGCTTTCTGCCACGAACCTGTGCCAATCTAATCCATTTTCAGCAAATATTCAAAACTAGCCATAGCACTACTAATTAAGAGTAGTAGAGCTCTTTGTGAAGGGCTCGTCCGGGGAAGTACTACCACCACGCCTTTTTCTGCCGCCAAACAGCGTTGCTGTGTTTCGGTTTGAAGAGTGTGGTTGCCGGTGTAATTACAGGCACATGAGGCTTAACATCTGTATGCCTCAAGTTGATGGACGCAGAGCAGTGCATCGTAGGGCACGTTCCTATCGTGCGTGACTTACGAGGCAATGCTTTGTTATAGGTGATGGTTACCACTTAACATCAGGTGGGCCATCTGCTTGTTCCATTAGCTAATGGTATAAAAAAAAAAAAAAAAACAGCCTTAATTATGAAATGATTTATTTGGATAAGGATTAATACCAAGGTACAAATAAAGACCCTTTTCTAGCGGCGGCATTTCAATTATTTTTTTATAATAAAAGAACACTTATTGTGACATAACTATAATAGTTAGACATATGCTGTCGCGACATTTTTTGTAGATGATGACGTGTTCTACAAAATCATAGTACATTATTTTGTTCTATCATCAATAGTTTTCGCAGCGCACGCGATGTAAGGTTTTTGTTTTCCACCTTGGGTTACATTATTGGAGTTTTAGTAAGGATCCCTGATTTTTTTGAAATTATAATATAGCCTATGTTACTCAAGGATAATGTAGCATTCTAATGGTGAAAGAATTTTTGAAATCGGACCAGTAGTTTTTGAGCCTATTCGTTACATACAAAAATACAAATCTTTCCTCTTTATAATATTAGTGTAGATGAATAATGTTAAATTACGCTTGACGAGCCAGGGTTTTATTATGCATAACAATATATTGTTAATGTGTTAAATCTTTGTCAATAAATGATTCTGATTCTGATTCATAAAAATAACACATTCAGCCGTCATTTCTAAATGAACAGCGCGCAAGGCGTGAAGTGGTCTTTTTCATATCGTGTGTTTGTTAGTTTTACAAAAATCCGTCCGATAAGCAGTTATTCTTGATCTCATGTTAGTTTTTTAATCATAGAATAAATTGTATTTTTTATAGTGTAAATTAGTTTAAGTTTTATTTTGAGTTGTATAATTATTGATAATTATGATTTTAGTTTGGTTTTAATTAATGGATGTATTTTATTGCACAATTTGTGTTGTTGTAAAGATTTTGAAAATGTTTTTGCGTAAATAGGGCACTTAATTGTTTTAAACAAAGTTATCAAATAGGTATTAAGTAGTTATTTTATTAAATGTAACCCAAATCGGAGATACTTTCGGCGTCACTGAAAACCAGCGCCATACAAGCCACAGGCTCATATGGCAAATGCTGAGTGGAAGCCTTTTTACGACACTACATTTATAATGTTTTTCAATATGTCTTCTTGTGTATCTTTGTTTTTTAATTTTATCATTGTATTTTGTGTCGTAAAATAAATATTTTCTATACTATTCTAATTATGAATAGTGGCAATGTTTATGCGACATTTGCATTCCAAAATACAATAAATTACAGCAGGTTTAGGGATAACTTGTTGTTTTTATTAAATATTTCAGCTGGTGCTGCTTATTTCGAAATTGTTTACACTTGGGTTAAAACAGCTATTCGTCTTCTTTTGCGGTATTCATCTCAATTCTCCAAAGGTCGTAGATCGCTGTGATTTCGACTAAATTTGTTCAACAGTGTGGTGTCTAGCCTAGTCGCGCTGGCAACACTAGCGACATGCTGGACACTTGCTTGGACGGCGTGGCCGGGCGGAGGGCATAACCTCGTATAATAATATATTTGTGTTTTAATGGATCTAAAGAATCCCACAAAGTGGCGACTGAGGAGAACGTGAGTAATTTAACTCATTTTACTGAAAAGGAAGGGATAGATGGCATTCCAAAGTAATTATTTTGCAGTTGAAGTTCAAGTTCCAATTCAATAAACAAGGTACGAAACCTACGTTGAACTAACATGTACAGAACGAGGGTACCGTATATTAGATCAAAGTATTACTTACGTAATTGAGATACCTGTTAGAAAAAGATCTAGAAAAATTTATCGCTGCATAATAATTTTACCTGCCTACCCTAACCTACGAAAACCTTCTGTGAAAGAAAAGATTTTTACTTTGATCACTATGAAGGTAGAAATGTTTTGAAAATTATTAGCATTAACAATGCTGCCGTAGCCAAAATCGGCCTGGACGACACATCACATCATCATCAACCATATCTGTACGTCTTGACCCACGTCACCAGGTACTACAGTGTATGGAATACCAACTACTGTACCTGTACTGGGTTTGTGCCAAATGTTAAAAGTATTTGGACGTATCTGACCACTTTAGACATCCTCAAAAATCTTTAAGGTGATACTTGGTACTAAGGGATGTGTGAGGATATTTACCGTGCCTGGGAATCAAAGTCTTGAGGCTGTTGCTATTTTACTATTATTTTTTATTAGCAATTAGGTGAATGGTTTTTATATCTTTTATACCTACCTATTGCAACTGAAATCTAGACTGAAAAACCAGCACCAGTTTTAAGGGCAATGCAACAAAGTAGCTATACTAGTGTTGCGCTGAGCATGAGCCACAGCCTAAAATGAATAAACAATATCTAATATGAAAAATGTTATGTTACAGGCTCCAAATACCGGTCATGTAATTAAAGGCCATGCAATAAGTGTCATCATATCAGAGACGACGGAAAGGCTATGTAATTAATCTCATCAGAAATGATGTAAAGGCCATGTAATTAATGTCATCAGAGATGATATAAAGGCTATGTATAATGTTATTAAAGATAACCAAAAAGCCATGCAAGAAATATTTCATCAGAGATGGAAAACAAACCCATGCATTTAATAAATGGTCATCGGAAATGACAAAAAGGCAAAAGAAATGAAAAATCATCAAATGCACTGTGTGTGATCACATGTGACAATATAATAAAAATTAAAGGCCATGAATAATTCGTATTTGTTAAATATGCATCGGAAACTGGATCACAAACATACTTAATAACACTTAGCTTTTGAGTGTTTTAGATGAAATGAAATTTATTTATTTAAAATCGTTAACAAACATTACAGTATTTTATTAAATTGGGTTTATGTTAAACATTTGCTATAGGTTTTTCCTGTTCGAACAACATTTGTACCCAAACTAGAATAACCCTGTGTTATAGTATACCAATGCCAGGTGTGGCAGGCAAAACACAGGAAGATTATTGGGTATTATCTCGATTTCCGTTTCATTTGTAACATACTTTATACTTACCATTATCATTATAATTAATCTACTGGGTGGGTATAATCTACCTCGTTGATTATTCGTAGTGGTTGCTTTACTGTCAAAAGTTTATGTGTGTTGTGAATTTCACAATTTATAATAATATTACCGAATCTTTAGAAAGAAATAAAAATATTTGTTCCGTAATAATATAGAATATCAAACTACCTCCCATTATTAAAATGTGAGTAGGTATTATGTAACAAGAAATTAAGAAGAAACTTAACCTACACAAACACGGCAATGCAACTGTTAACAGTTGATAACGCCACGAATATGCATAAATATGCACGAATACATAATATAATTAAATGCCTTGACAATTTATTATAATTATGTTATTATAACTCTGCTAATATAATATATGTAAGATAGACCATCATCATTTACAGCAAACAAGGCGGTAAAACCCACTCGGGTACGAACACTCCAAAAATCGACCGACCTGCTTGGTAGCTATTATAAATACTTACTATATACCTACTTATACTATCAATAGAATGGTAATCATAACTGCATATTTTGTTCAGAGATTTTTGAGCTACCTACCTACATTGTAGAACACTATATGTGGGATTCTTTAGATCCATTAAAACACAAATATATTATTATACGAGGTTATGCCCTCCGCCCGGCCACGCCGTCCAAGCAAGTGTGCCCAGCATGTCGCTAGTGTTGCCAGCGCGACTAGGCTAGACACCACATCCTCATCTTTATTAAAATTTACAAATTTCAGAACACTTACAGTAAACCATATTTGTAAAAGAGTCAGTAATCATGAAAGTATAAGGCAATAGTTATGGATTAGTTTATACTTTATATTATTATACTTTGTATAAAACACATTTATAAACAAAGCAAACCACAACTTATACAGGTACACAAAAATGTATAAAACACACATGATGCAATGGAGCATTTGTAGCTCTTTGTAAACGCTATTATTTATTACTTACATTTTAGATTGTATTGTCACCATTGATTTCCTTATTTACTTACCCATATTCAATACATATTGTAGTATGTAAGTACATACCTAAATTATTGGAAATGTAGCATAGGTTGAACAAAGATTAAACACGATGAAATAAATAGTAAGATTAGTTTGTATAACAGTTATAGTATAGGTACAACATTTTAAGTCAACACTAACATTTTCAAATATTTTGGAATAGTTATAGGTATTATAAATAATAACTGATTAACTCTTTCTTCTTACTATCACTACCTATATTCCTTCCCCTTATCCTTTTTTTTATCCTTAACCTTAAACTAATACCAGGTAATAGAATAAAATTTGACCGATTCAAAATGTTGAACGTTCCGTTCGCCATTCTATTAATTTGCGGCCTTTAGTATTGAACATTGATTAACATATGGAATTTTAAAATTTCAAAAAGTTAAACTACTGGTAGAACTTACAGGTTAGTCATTCGTGCTCTTTGATTGAATTTTACAAATTCATATTCAATAAACTATACTAAAAGGAAACTAGTTAAAATAGTTGGGTGAGACATCATATAGAAATCATGCCGATTTCACCTCTTGTTACTTTTATTTGCTGGTTTAAATCTAAAAGTTCTTACATTGTATCAGCATGAAAGATGCTTTAATTGGTAATATTAACATGAACATTTTTGTAGGTACATTTACATATTTAATAATTGAACGAATAGATTTCAAATTCATCGTATTAGTAGAAGGATATTTCTACAAGAATAAAAGCATAATTCTTCATAACTCATAAATCTTGTCTGATGCACAACAGATTTTATATAGAAATAGAATAATATCATTATCATAACATTGAATTTGTCAGTCGTTTTCAAATTTGAATGTAAGCTCTTTAGTAAGCTGAAAGAACAATTTAGCCTAACTTGGTTCCTAGTAGTTTCTTCATAGCTCAATTCAATTCAACAGGCGATTCGTTTTCTGACAATTTGGGAAGCAACATAGCTTTTTCATTTTAATTATTTTTCTCATCTGCGTCTAAGGTTTTTCTAGTGTTATTTTGAGTTGTGTTGTGTAATTTCGGTGGCATTTTAACCAACATTACTTGAGGTCTTAGCACAAAGTTTAAGCATTTGGAATGAAAGTGTCTGTATATATGATATCCTGATTTGACCGAAAATGTTTCTAATGTTTTGAAGAAAACCGCTACCATTTTCTTCGAAACAAATGATGGCCCACTTGACTATGGACTGACTTGACTAAAAAGTATTCAATACAAATCACTTGACACTGGCATGATTGTCTGTCGAATGACGGACAGGAGCCATAAATTGAGAGAAGAAGAAGAATTCAACAGGCAGAACATTTACCTCCATGGGCAGAACAACTCAGCTCTTGGCGTTTGTTTTGTGTTGATTAGCATAATCTAGTTCTTGCCGGAATAGGTACATAACATCAAGAAGAGGTCAATCCACCGGTCTGATCCAAGATCCGTGCGGATACAATCGATCATACTTTGAAGCAGTCTCTAATTACCCAATTATCAATTTACCTAACCCATTGAAGTATGTAATCACTGATTGATTCTGTTACTCAGATACCCCCCATTTTCCAGATAGGCAGGTACACCAAAATTTACAAGTTTATACAGGACCTTTAGAACAGCTAGGGACTAGGGGTATGTAGGTATAAGAACTGACCAAATCTACCACCAATCCAATTGATAATGTTCTCTAGGCTATGTATAACTTTCATTAGGTATCCATGGCAGTATCAAATAGATTATACTTAGGTCAGGTTTCATCGCCCCTACTGCAGCCGGCAAATATGAAGTATTTTAGATAGTACCTAAAACACACTCAAGGTGAATATAGGTCCGCCCAAGCAGGAGGTGTGAAAAGACGTAAACATTTAAAACAAAGATGAAGATCTAGATTTCATATTCTTCAAGATAGGTACAATGTTTAAATTTTCATAATAAAACCTATTAACTCTTTGAACTTCTTGTACTTAGTAATTTTACCTTGTTTTAAGTATGTACCTACCTAGGTAAATAAGTAACATAATTTATTTATTCATCATCATCACCCTTATTCTAATGTAATAATGGTAGTATGTACACTTAGTCAATATACTATATGACTATAAGGTATTGATATAGGTTCAATTCATTAATACAGTTGATATAGCTTTTGGTAGAATCCTTACCAGAAAAAGACACGCTTTGATATATTCAGCTTGTTCATTAGATGTCTCATGCCTTCAAAGAGTCTAGTAACTTTTATAAGTCAGTACGTTCTTTTTACAGTTGCTCACTACCAGTCTGAGTGACCAGTAGATTTTATCAACATTATCAAAATCATACAACACATTGAAAAACTTACTTAGTGACACATTAAGAACTGTGTGCAAGGCCAAAGTTAAGTTTTAGTAGAGATAAAAAGTACTTTTTCTCCATTATCAGATAAAACAGGGTAAAATACAAATTTCTATCAAAATGTTGCTCAAACATTTATTTTTAATTGTTATGTATTACTGATAATTTATTTCTATTCAAAACCAGTTTTTAAACTGTACTTTGTCAAGTTTAGTTAAACCAATGTAATTCTTTTCCTTTTGTTTACTTGATTATTATATTAATGTCTATTATAAATCTTCATTTAGTTCACTTAGTAATAAATACCAAGGTAGGCAGGTTGAATGTTCTATTGGCTTGTGATAAGCAGATAGGTTATTTAATACTTACTTTCACACATAAAATTGATGCTAATAGCATTCTCTATCAATCATCCAGGAAATACAAGAATATAGTGAGGTATGACTGTCTCTACCTAAGTATATAGGCATCGGTACAATAATTTTACTTTTTACGTGGATGTTCCATCCATACACCATGTTTGAACATAGGCACAAGTCTCTTTTGCTGCTGTAGCTACAGAATGCAAACTCCTACTAACACAATTTCTGCTTTTGTTTCCATCATTCCTGTAATTATTATTTTTTAGAAAATAAATAACCTTTATTTTATTTTCGTAAATGCTGTCGACGTTTCTTTAAATAGATCAACCACTTTTTAAACAGTTTGATTTACGTATGGCTGTTTTGAATTTATATAGTGTTCTACAATGTAGGTAGGTAGCTCAAAAATCTCTGAACAAAATATGCAGTTATGATTACCATTCTATTGATAGTATAAGTATATAGTAAGTATTTATAATAGCTACCAAGCAGGTCGGTCGATTTTTGGAGTGTTCGTACCCGAGTGGGTTTTACCGCCTTGTTTGCTGTAAATGATGATGGTCTATCTTACATATATTATATTAGCAGAGTTATAATAACATAATTAGAATAAATTGTCAAGGCATTTAATTATATTATGTATTCGTGCATATTTATGCATATTCGTGGCGTTATCAACTGTTAACAGTTGCATTGCCGTGTTTGTGTAGGTTAAGTTTCTTCTTAATTTCTTGTTACACAATACCTACTCACATTTTAATAATGGGAGGTAGTTTGATATTCTATATTATTAAGGAACAAATATTTTTATTTCTTTCTAAAGATGCGGTAATATTATTATAAATTGTGAAATTCACAACACACATAAACTTTTGACAGTAAAGCAACCACTACGAATAATCAACGAGGTAGATTATACCCACCCAGTAGATTAATTATAATGATAATGGTAAGTATATAGTATGTTACAAATGAAACGGAAATCGAGATAATACCCAATAATCTTCCTGTGTTTTGCCTGCCACACCTGGCATTGGTATACTATAACACAGGGTTATTCTAGTTTGGGTACAAATGTTGTTCGAACAGGAAAAACCTATAGCAAATGTTTAACATAAACCCAATTTAATAAAATACTGTAATGTTTGTTAACGATTTTAAATAAATAAATTTCATTTCATCTAAAACACTCAAAAGCTAAGTGTTATTAAGTATGTTTGTGATCCAGTTTCCGATGCATATTTAACAAATACGAATTATTCATGGCCTTTAATTTTTATTATATTGTCACATGTGATCACACACAGTGCATTTGATGATTTTTCATTTCTTTTGCCTTTTTGTCATTTCCGATGACCATTTATTAAATGCATGGCTTTGTTTTCCATCTCTGATGAAATATTTCTTGCATGGCTTTTTGGTTATCTTTAATAACATTATACATAGCCTTTATATCATCTCTGATGACATTAATTACATGGCCTTTACATCATTTCTGATGAGATTGTAATTATACATAGCCTTTCCGTCGTTTCTGATGTGATGACACTTATTGCATGGCCTTTATTTACATGACCGGTATTTGGAGCCTGTAACATAACATTTTTCATATTAGATATTGTTTATTCATTTTAGGCTGTGGCTCATGCTCAGCGCAACAATAGTATAGCTACTTTGTTGCATTGCCTTTAAAACTGGTGCTGGTTTTTCAGTCTAGATTTCAGTTGCAATAGGTAGGTATAAAAGATATAAAAACCATTCACCTAATTGCTAATAAAAAATAATAGTAAAATAGCAACAGCCTCAAGACTTTGATTCCCAGGCACGGTAAATATCCTCACACATCCCTTAGTACCAAGTATCACCTTAAAGATTTTTGAGGATGTCTAAAGTGGTCAGATACGTCCAAATACTTTTAACATTTGGCACAAACCCAGTACAGGTACAGTAGTTGGTATTCCATACACTGTAGTACCTGGTGACGTGGGTCAAGACGTACAGATATGGTTGATGATGATGTGATGTGTCGTCCAGGCCGATTTTGGCTACGGCAGCATTGTTAATGCTAATAATTTTCAAAACATTTCTACCTTCATAGTGATCAAAGTAAAAATCTTTTCTTTCACAGAAGGTTTTCGTAGGTTAGGGTAGGCAGGTAAAATTATTATGCAGCGATAAATTTTTCTAGATCTTTTTCTAACAGGTATCTCAATTACGTAAGTAATACTTTGATCTAATATACGGTACCCTCGTACTGTACATGTTAGTTCAACGTAGGTTTCGTACCTTGTTTATTGAATTGGAACTTGAACTTCAACTGCAAAATAATTACTTTGGAATGCCATCTATCCCTTCCTTTTCAGTAAAATGAGTTAAATTACTCACGTTCTCCTCAGTCGCCACTTTGTGGGATTCTTTAGATCCATTAAAACACAAATATATTATTATACGAGGTTATGCCCTCCGCCCGGCCACGCCGTCCAAGCAAGTGTGCCCAGCATGTCGCTAGTGTTGCCAGCGCGACTAGGCTAGACACCACACTATATAAATTCAAAACAGCCATACGTAAATCAAACTGTTTAAAAAGTGGTTGATCTATTTAAAGAAACGTCGACAGCATTTACGAAAATAAAATAAAGGTTATTTATTTTCTAAAAAATAATAATTACAGGAATGATGGAAACAAAAGCAGAAATTGTGTTAGTAGGAGTTTGCATTCTGTAGCTACAGCAGCAAAAGAGACTTGTGCCTATGTTCAAACATGGTGTATGGATGGAACATCCACGTAAAAAGTAAAATTATTGTACCGATGCCTATATACTGAGGTAGAGACAGTCATACCTCACTATATTCTTGTATTTCCTGGATGATTGATAGAGAATGCTATTAGCATCAATTTTATGTGTGAAAGTAAGTTTTAAATAACCTATCTGCTTATCACAAGCCAATAGAACATTCAACCTGCCTACCTTGGTATTTATTACTAAGTGAACTAAATGAAGATTTATAATAGACATTAATATAATAGTCAAGTAAACAAAAGGAAAAGAATTACATTGGTTTAACTAAACTTGACAAAGTACAGTTTAAAAACTGGTTTTGAATATAAATAAATTATCATTGTTATGTATTACATAACAATTAAAAATAAATGTTTGAGCAACATTTTGATAGAAATTGGTATTTTACCCTGTTTTATCTGATAATGGAGAAAAAGTACTTTTTATCTCTACTAAAACTTAACTTTGGCCTTGCACACAGTTCTTAATGTGTCACTAAGTAAGTTTTTCAATGTGTTGTATGATTTTGATAATGTTGATAAAATCTACTGGTCACTCAGACTGGTAGTGAGCAACTGTAAAAAGAACGTACTGACTTATAAAAGTTACTAGACTCTTTGAAGGCATGAGACATCTAATGAACAAGCTGAATATATCAAAGCGTGTCTTTTTCTGGTAAGGATTCTACCAAAAGCTATATCAACTGTATTAATGAATTGAACCTATATCAATACCTTATAGTCATATAGTATATTGACTAAGTGTACATACTACCATTATTACATTAGAATAAGGGTGATGATGATGAATAAATAAATTATGTTACTTATTTACCTAGGTAGGTACATACTTAAAACAAGGTAAAATTACTAAGTACAAGAAGTTCAAAGAGATAATAGGTTTTATTATGAAAATTTAAACATTGTACCTATCTTGAAAGAACCTTGGTTTTCCATGATATGTCTGTTAATGGTCTGAGAGTGAAGAGACAAAATATGAAATCTAGATCTTCATCTTTGTTTTAAATGTTTACGTCTTTTCACACCTCCTGCTTGGGTGGACCTATATTCACCTTGAGTGTGTTTTAGGTACTATCTAAAATACTTCATATTTGCCGGCTGCAGTAGGGGCGATGAAACCTGACCTAAGTATAATCTATTTGATACTGCCATGGATACCTAATGAAAGTTATACATAGCCTAGAGAACATTATCAATTGGATTGGTGGTAGATTTGGTCAGTTCTTATACCTACATACCCCTAGTCCCTAGCTGTTCTAAAGGTCCTGTATAAACTTGTAAATTTTGGTGTACCTGCCTATCTGGAAAATGGGGGGTATCTGAGTAACAGAATCAATCAGTGATTACATACTTCTAAGGTTAGGTAATTTGATAATTGGGTAATTAGAGACTGCTTCAAAGTATGATCGATTGTATCCGCACGGATCCTGGATCAGACCGGTGGATTGACCTCTTCTTGATGTTATGTACCTATTCCGGCAAGAACTAGATTAAGCTAATCGACACACAAAACAAACGCCAAGAGCTGAGTTGTTCTGCCCATGGAGGTAAATGTTCTGCCTGTTGGATTCTTCTTCTTCTCTCAATTTATGGCTCCTGTCCGTCATTCGACAGACAATCATGCCAGTGTCAAGTGATTTGTATTGAATACTTTTTAGTCAAGTCAGTCCATAGTCAAGTGGGCCATCATTTGTTTCGAAGAAAATGGTAGCGGTTTTCTTCAAAACATTAGAAACATTTTCGGTCAAATCAGAATATCATATATACAGACACTTTCATTCCAAATGCTTAAACTTTGTGCTAAGACCTCAAGTAATGTTGGTTAAAATGCCACCGAAATTACACAACACAACTCAAAATAACACTAGAAAAACCTTAGACGCAGATGAGAAAAATAATTAAAATGAAAAAGCTATGTTGCTTCCCAAATTGTCAGAAAACGAATCGCCTGTTGAATTGAATTGAGCTATGAAGAAACTACTAGGAACCAAGTTAGGCTAAATTGTTCTTTCAGCTTACTAAAGAGGTTACATTCAAATTTGAAAACGACTGACAAAATCAATGTTATGATAATGATATTATTCTATTTCTATATAAAATCTGTTGTGCATCAGACAAGATTTATGAGTTATGAAGAATTATGCTTTTATTCTTGTAGAAATATCCTTCTACTAATACGATGAATTTGAAATCTATTCGTTCAATTATTAAATATGTAAATGTACCTACAAAAATGTTCATGTTAATAATAACAATTAAAGCATCTTTCATGCTGATACAATGTAAGAACTTTTAGATTTGAACCAGCAAATAAAAGTAACAAGAGGTGAAATCGGCATGATTTCTATATGATGTCTCACCCAACTATTTTAACTAGTTTCCTTTTAGTATAGTTTATTGAATATTAATTTGTAAAATTCAATCAAAGAGCACGAATGGATTGCCTTGACCACAGATAAACAAATATTAGTGCCTTGACTAACCTGTAAGTTCTACCACTAGTTTAACTTTTTGAAATTTTAAAATTCCATATGTTAATCAATGTTCAATACTAAAGGCCGCAAATTAATAGAATGGCGAACGGAACGTTCAACATTTTGAATCGGTCAAATTTTATTCTATTACCTGGTATTAGTTTAAGGTTAAGGATAAAAAAAAGGATAAGGGGAAGGAATATAGGTAGTGATAGTAAGAAGAAAGAGTTAATCAGTTATTATTTATAATACCTATAACTATTCCAAAATATTTGAAAATTTTAGTGTTGACTTAAAATGTTGTACCTATACTATAACTGTTATACAAACTAATCTTACTATTTATTTCATCGTGTTTAATCTTTGTTCAACCTATGCTACATTTCCAATAATTTAGGTATGTACTTACATACTACAATATGTATTGAATATGGGTAAGTAAATAAGGAAACCAATGGTGACAATACAATCTAAAATGTAAGTAATAAATAATAGCGTTTGCAAAGAGCTACAAATGCTCCATTGCATCATGTGTGTTTTATACATTTTTGTGTACCTGTATAAGTTGTGGTTTGCTTTGTTTATAAATGTGTTATATACAAAGTATAATAATATAAAGTATAAACTAATCCATAACTATTAAACTGTGCCTTATACTTTCATGATTACTGACTCTTTTACAAATATGGTTTACTGTAAGTGTTCTGAAATTTGTAAATTTTAATAAAGATGAGGATGTGGTGTCTAGCCTAGTCGCGCTGGCAACACTAGCGACATGCTGGACACTTGCTTGGACGGCGTGGCCGGGCGGAGGGCATAACCTCGTATAATAATATATTTGTGTTTTAATGGATCTAAAGAATCCCACAAACAGCTTGTGTTAAATTATGTAAAAGCAATATGTAAAAGCAACGTAAGTAGTAAGTTTAAGAGTAGTAGAGCTTTTTGTGTGTAGCTCGTCCGGGGAAGTACTACCACCACGCCCTTTTCTGCCGCTAAGCAGCAAAGCTGTGTTTCGGTTTGAAGGGTGTGGTTGCCGGGTGTAATTACAGGCACTTGACATCTGTATGCCTCAAGTTGATGGACGCAGGGCAGTACAACGCAACGAAATGCACAAAAAACTATTTTGTGCATTTCGTTAATACTAAAATACTTCAGTTCAAAAATTATCTTAAAAACACTACCCACACTTCAAAATATGACTCTTAAAACCACACTTCAAAACTCCTAAACTCTCGAGATGCGTCGTTTTATGCAACTAAAGAGAGTTTTCTATCTGAAACGTTGCTCGCTAACAATGAGAGCGGATGTCCGGGATTTCAGCATAAAAAGTAATGGGTGTGATGCCAGTGGTCCCGTAGGTGATATAATGTCGTTAATGAACATTGTAGGGAAGAAAAACTAGTTTACTTCATTGGTTTTTACCATGAATGTATTATTGGAATGTTGGATAGAGCAGAATATGCTGAGTGCAATGGAGCGTTGTGATGAATGAATGAGGGAGAGGATGAAGAGGTTTGAGTGAATGGATAGACTGAATCGATGAACGGGATGGACGGCATTATGAAAGCGGAGAGCGTTAGAAAATAACTAGAACCTGTTAGTAGAACCCATTTTCAATAAACGTGAATTATGGAAAGTACGGTTTTAATTAACTTCCTCCGTCCCACATGAATTTTCCCATGAATTCGCCTAGCTCTGTTATGAATATATTATAGATATATGAGCTATATATATGCTCATTTAATTAAATAAAATGCACATTCAAGTGCCTTACAGTGCCACAAGGCGCTTGAAGGCTTTTGTCATAGCTTAAATCAACAGTATCACGTAGTATAAAAGGTGTTTTTTTTATCGGTGAATTAGAAAATATAATATATTTTAATAAACTTTTGAATTTAATTAATTATTCTTTCATGAATTGTATAATTTATACAGGTTTATCAGCGTAGATATAAGAATAATATTAATTTAAATTTCTTTACTCAGTGAGCGATAATGTTTAATTAATTTTGCTTCGCTTACAATAGTAAGGTTTTTCCCTTTATTGGGTGCTTAAATGTTTTCTTTTCGTTTCTGGTATATTTATTGGGAAAACAACAGCTTATATGCAAATCCAAGTTACGAACCACGTTTTTTCTAAGTTTCATCCCGACCAGTCGAGTAGCTAGGGCATGATTGAGCCTCAAACGCTCAAACATCCACTTAACTATCGCATTAACATATTAGTAGAAAGTATGATTTGAAAAAGGATGGATACAGGTTACGATGGCACATTTTATAGAAAAAATAATAATTCATTTAATTAAAAAAAATTGAATTTAGTATGTAAAATCTAAAATGGCAATGGATCTCTAAAATCCAAATGTGTGTCAAAATGTAAATGCATCTGCCAAAACACCGGTCTCGTTGCAATCAGAACCGATGGAAATGAAGTACCTACACAATCACAGAGTTTTAACTCATTCGTTCCCTTTTTCCCGTTTCATTGTTCGCTCTACACGTTTGGTATTTTGTGTAGAGCCAGCTAAATTATTTTACACTTTTTAAGGTACAGTCAGTAAATAAAGTAGATGAACATTTCAAGTTTTGAAGATCATTTTATGAACGCTTTTTGGCGAAAGCTTTCAACTTAATTTGATGGCAACCCGAAGTACGGCGAATGCAAAAAAAAAAAAAAAAACCAGTAATCAAGTACGGATAAGTAAAAAAGTTATAAGTAGTAGTGGTTGATAAAACTTTTAACGGTGGTGTGCATTATGGTTTTTCTTATTGTCTGATTTTCATATTGTCGTCGTTATAAAAAAGTCACCAAATTTTTATGCTAACTATCCTACTGCTCATTATAGGTGCGTGCAATTTCGACCTTTAGCAGCTGATTTTCGCAAACCAACAGGTGCACCTACTCTTTTTCCACCGTCTTTCCTTTGATTTCCTCTTAAAAGCATTAATAAACACCTTACACTTAAAATAAGAAAACTACCTACATTTTGATACTTTTTAAATATATAATTTACTAAAAAACTGTTACGCCTCGTGTTTTTAGTAAAACTTAATGCCTCTCGAAGCATTTCGCAAACGTCACTGTCAAATAAAATTTATTCACTAAAATACCCTTCAAAAATCACTAAAATCCCTAATTTCGCCTGTAACTTTATAAATTAAAACGAAAGGCACAAACAAAATGAACAAACATTTACAACGATTGGGAGACAATAATACAAATCGTAAGAATTAAATGTAGATAGCTGCTTAATTAAAATTTCACAAACATTGCGTTATTAATTGGCTATCCAAAATCTTTCTCGGAATTCGCAGCATTTTCCAATTGTCTCACTGACACACAGCTTATAAGTAGCCAAGCACAACTAGTTGGTCATTTGAGGAGTCACAAATTTTATCTTTGATCCTCACTGAGGACAAAAAAATTACAAATATAACAGAAAATATAGTTCGTATCCTGAATTGACATAAAGACTACTTTTTATCCCGGAAATACCAGGACGAAGTAGAAAAAAATTACGAACCCAAAAAATGCAAATCACTTATTGCGTGATACATTTTTTTTTGAAAAAGCCTCACAAACTTTGATCCACAGGCACGGTAGATATCCCCTCCGATCTGTTAGTAATAAGTCTCTTAAGATTCTTTGAGGATGGCTCACGGAGGTAATCAGAAGTACGTTTAAATATTACATTCGGTACCTACATAAACACTTTTTGCAGCAGTTATTACTCCATACCCGGCAGGTTGCAAACCCATCGCCTGCTAGTATACTAATTGGTTTCCTCATAATTTTTTCATCACCGATTGAGAGCAGCTAGTTTTGCGCATAATATTATATTTTTTTCAACTAGATTTAAACCTACGAATTCCACTAGATGACCAGTGCTCTCACTTTTTACAGCAAAGAAAAATTGTTGAGTGATTTAAATTTATTTTATCAATTCAAACAATATCTGGTGCATATTTTGATTACTTAACTTACAAGCTAACTTATTAGCTATAGTATTTTTTAAATTCTCACGATAATAACACATATGAAGTAGGTATTACACGGGTATTTTACACGGGTATTTTTGTGTGTCGTAGTGTGAACACGGACATTATGGATTCTGACGATCAAGTGAGGGTAGTTGTTGAAACTGCTTCCACTTCTCGACGACGGTAGATCTCAAGTTCAATGATCCAGACTGCCCGCGACCACGGCTATTGCAACATAGCCGAAACTTCAATATAACTTATTAGCTATTAGCTATGTTAGTATTTCTAAAAATAATGTAAAAAACAGGATTTTGACTGAGCCAGCTGTTTCCTGCGCACTGTGTCTGCAAGCACTTGCGTTCTGTTATTAAAATGGAATTACTTTATGATTGACAGACCAAATTGTTTTGTCTCCGGAATAATGGCTCTAAAGGTATTCGGATTAATACCGGTAAGACGATGCCGCGCATAATTTTCCTGCTATTTTAAATGGTTTTCTATAACTTTGTTTGTCTATTCGCGATGGGACCGTGGTAATTTATTTTAGAATTAGCTTTTGACTTGTAGATTTTTTTATAATAATTGCTGATGGAATAAGCGGACGGGACACCTGATGTTAAGTGGTAACCATCACCTACATATTATAGCATTGCCTCGCAAGACACTCACGATAGGAAACCTACGATGTACTTGCCCGGCGCTCATCAACTTGAGGCTCAGATGAGGCCTTATGTTCCTGTAATTTCCCTGGCAACCTGATGTTAAGTGGTAACTGTAGTGTCTAACAATATACTATGCGCGCTGACTGGGGAGGCAAGAGCGTGCGGGTAGCGACGAACGTGGTGGGGGCACTCAATTCCAGCCAGCCGAACCAGGCGGACGCTATTATATCTCGTTCTCGTGTTTTATTTGGTACCCAAGCAACCTGTACAGTACAGTAACCATCACGCACGATAGGAACGTGCCCTACGATGCACTGCCCTGCGTCCATCAACTTGAGGCATACATATGTTAGGCCTAATATGCCTGCAATTACACCGACAACCACACTCTTCAAACCGAAACACAACAACGCTGCTTGGCGGCAGAAAAAGGCGTGGTGCTAGTACTTCCCTGGACGAGCCCTTCACAAAGAGCTCTACTACTCTTTATCACCACCTCAACAAAAGAAATACATTATCGTACGTAAAATAATTCGCATACTGTAAGTAATTGTGATAGAAACACCCAGAGGAGCCACTGTTAATTAAGTTACCGTCCGCGATCGTTACGGAAAAAAAATCGGTTGTTTTGTAATTTGTTGCCGCCTGGCTGACATTCGCTTTGTGTTATTTATTGAACCGGCTTTGATCCGATTTTGTCTAAATTTATATGCGGCATTCTTTATATAAGTTTAACTGGTGTGTGTTATCTTTTGTGTACTTTAAAAGTGCTTGTACGTACTGTAAATATTTTATGCGAGTGTGAGAACAATATCAAATCATACAAATTATTTTATATTTACATCATAAAATATATATGTTTACATTTTACATGAGACTGAGATTTCGTATTTCGTAGTATTTCATTCATGAAATGTCTCATAAACGTTCCATCAATATGAAACTAAACACACCATGAGGCAACCCTATTCACAGTTGTTTGTAAGTTTCGTGTGTGCGTGATCTTGGTACGTACGTAAACAGTATCAGGGGTGTTGTAAATTTCTGAGACAATATTAATTTAACTTTTGTATGGGAATTTCGAAAACGATATATTCAACCTTTACACACGTCAAAGTATTCCAGTGCTTGGTCTGATCACTTGGTCTTTGGCCTTATAGGGGTATTATGTTACACGTTCTATAAGTATAAATCATGTAAATACAAAAAAATCACACAAAATAGAATATTATTTATATTTATTTATTTGACACACGATACAGATAACACAGATATTAAATTTTATTTTAGCTTTGAAAACAAACATCTTATTAAACTCGAAATGGTACAAAAGGGTTAGTGTAGTACAGATAAAGCCTAAATAGTTTTCACTATCATAACGCTAAAAGATAATTACAATGTAGTTAAGTAATAGTTTAAGGTGTGCCTTTTTAAACAAAGAAAACTAAACAAGAAAACTACAGTGATAAATTAATAAAGTTTTGTGCTTTGTCACATGCTTTGCTCAGTATATCCCCATGGATAAACTGGTGTGTGGAATGTGTGCCAATATACGTCGAGTATTCTGTAGCGATGTTAAAAGCTTCGGGACGTCATCACGTGCGGAATCAAAAGTCCGGAAGTAATGGTATTCGACATCCCACGTCAGCCGTTACGGGAATTTTCGAGTAGGTGTAATTAAAAACTTTCGCAAAAACGTGACGTCAGGGGAATTGTACCAAATCACAATTTTGTTTATGATGTCATCATGTAGAGAAGATATTTTATATCGTCCGTGATTTTAAATAAACGTTAAGGGACTGACAACCGTCAAACAACTTTTCGGTCGTACAATAATTCGTACAGTAATTTGATAACATTTTTGATAACAACCAAGTTATGGAGAAAATTATGGAGTTAAGAGTAGTAGAGCTCTACTACTCTTTGTGAATGGCTCGTCCGGGGAAGTACTACCATCAAGCCTTTTTCTGCCGCCAAGCTGCGTTGCTGTGTTTCGTTTTGAAGAGTGTGGTTGCCGGTGTTATTACAGGCACATGAGGCTTAACATCTGTATGCTTCAAGTTAATGGACGCAGGGCAGTGCATCGTAGGGTACGTTCCTATCGTGCGTGACTAGACTTTAGACTTTGAAGTAACAGGCACAACAAACCTAGACTCAGGTTGCATGTTAATCTGACGAGTCAAAATCTTATCAAAATTGTAATTTAAGAGAGTACTAGACTAAAACTCTTTAACGAGACTTTTACGTGATAAATACAAAACGTGTCAGTTCAAGATTAATATTATAAAATATGTTCTTTGAACTTGGTATATTTAGCAGGAAAAAAATCAGCTTCTCTACTTTGATCCCCAGGCACGGTAGATATACTTACCCTCAGATATCTTAGTAACAAGTCATCATCATCATCTTACTACCCTTGTCCCACTTTATGTGGGTTGGGACAACAGGTTTTTTCTCTTCACTTTGCTCATTCATTCGTCATCTCATTAGTCACTCCTTTCCATGTCATCTTTCACACAATCCATCCATCTTTTCTGTGGCCTACCTCCACTCCTTAATCCATCCACATTCATGCCTAACACTCTTTTCGTAACATGACATTCATCACTTCTCATAACATGCCCATACCACGCTAACCTATTGCTCCTCATTTTTTCAGTCATTTGCGCCACTTAGTAACAAGTACTAACTCAAAATAATGACGTTGGAAGGGAGGGTAGTCAGAGGTACGTCTCAATTTTGACGGGGGATTGGTATACTCGAGATTCAGTTGATTTAATGACAGAATCCATTCAATATGTATTAGAAAACATCATATTTTCATATAATTCTGTGTAAGTCAGTAACGCATCGTTGAGTGAGTTGTCTAATCCAATACATTTTTTCTATACTACTAGCTGATGGAACACATCAGCTGTCACCTATAACAAATCATAGCTTGGCAAGCCACGCGCGATAGGAACGTGCCCCACGATGTTCTGCCCTGAGTCCATCAACTTGAGGCATACAGATATTAAGCCTCATGTGCCTGTAATTACACCGGCAACCACACTCTTCAAACCGAAACACAGCAACGCTTTTGGCGGCAGAAAAAGGCGTGGTGGTAGTACTTCCACACACGTGCCCAAGACAAGAAGTTCCTCTTTTGATTCGTTTCAGAATTCTTATTTGAAACTTTTTGACGATAAACTCCCAGATTTAAGGCATAATTCATAAATCCGTCCAATGTTTAATTTAGATTACTTTCATCTTAATGGGCGTATATAAAAGTTCAGTTGTAAATCTCTCTACAACGGTTAAAACCGAGTCAGAATAAAATTTTGAAACAGAACCTTATTACATTAAGGCAACGACTTTTCGCAACCTTAAATCATCAAGACGGGGCTTTATTTAATTTTATACGTCCCACTTTACTGTGAGCCGGTTGCGGGGTAGTGTGGGGCAAGGCGTGTGCTCTGGCGATTTTCATATGATGAATTTACAGCATGCGTTAATACGTTCATAATGAGCAAGTAGACAACTTCAGTTATATAGTATTTAGGCCGCCCTGAGGCCTCTTGAGCCTATCAATTAACGTGCCCTCTGAAGCATGGAAGCTTTCAGATAAAAATGCCACTAGCGACCACCCATCCAAATGTCGGCTGCACATAAAGTTGCTTATCTTAGGTTCGCTTCGATCGCTTAGATTAGGAATTACGTTGACCAAATACTTATGTTGAATGTAATTTAAAACTTTTGTAAACAGGCGAAAGAATCATCAGAATAGAAAACTCGTTATTTCGAACCCCTTACTCCTTGCGAAGGCGGGGGTCACTACCACTAGACTACCAGTGCTCATGGAAGAAGGAAACAGGGCGAATTAACCCCAAGTTCCCCTATGTTACCTCGAAGAGATTTAAAAGATCCTACTAATCCTACTAATATTATAAACATGAAAGTTTGTAAGTATGGATGGATGGATGGATGGATGGATGTTTGTTACTTTTTCACGTAAAAGCTACTGAATGGATTTTAATGAAACTTTACAATAATATAAATTATACATCAGAATAACTCATAGGCTACAATTTATATAGATATTGTATGACAGATCCTGCGCAGACGAAGTCGCGGGCACCAGCTTGTCTAACATAAAGCCTTGTGCTGAAAACCAGCTCTCGAATTAGTTTTCAGACGATGCTGAGCTCAAAGCTTTATACAGACCGTATGGCAGCGTTCTACTTGCATTTGCATTCTGCGTAGACGTGACACACAGTCATAGGTACACATTATTTTTATTCCTTTTTTTCTCTCCATAGTCTCATTTCTACGTATCTAGAATAGCTTCATACTATTTTTTTAGTTCTCGTCGTGCACAGTATGAATAAATGCTTTTATTTCTTTTCTTATTTCTTTATTTATTAAAAAAACGTTATCTCTTGTATTTTGTACTTTATTAATTAACTGCTTTTATTTTTCTCTCGCTTCGCTACAATAACGAGACAGTTTGTAAATTAAATAACTGATGACTGTATTACACGTTGTTACAATTTTATGAGGTTTTGTTCGACAAAATGATATAACTATGTTCAGATTATGTTAACATATTTTATCCCTATAGTTAATGAACGCATGACAATGCATCGTAAAGACACGCACGATAGAAGCGTGCCCTACGATGCACTGCACTGCCATGCACATGTAAAAAGGATCATACAAAAAAACGCTAGGAACCAAGCCGTAAGTTTCTTGCTTGTTCTTCTAGGCTTTGATCGCGAGGAACTGGCGATGGATTCAACTAGTTTAAAAGACGTTTCAAAGTGATCCATGTGTACTGAATAAAGACCGTTTTGATTTTGATTTTGACACATGCACATGTGCTTGTTATTTGTAATTTTATCATACAAGGTATTTTATTATCTCAGTTTAGGTAAACGGGATCACTCGAACTACAACCTGTGTCCTTTTGTCAACCCTTATGTCATAATATGTACTTACTTTGGTAACGATAAGGTACGACACGGTAACGAACCCAAACATGGAGGAGACCTAACACCAAGCAGTGTACAGTCTTCATGTTTGTGATGATGATGATGATCTGTATTAATAAGGTAATTATTTTCTCTTTCCTCAAAATTTTCACGTCAGAAAACCTCTTAAAATGGGTAAGTTTGCGACCCAATGATTGCCATCATAATTTGATAAACCAATAATGTACAAAACAAGTTCAATTAACTCGATTTTAAGTTCCCAACTCAGAAGACAGCTAACCAAGATTGATGTAAAAATCCCTCGGTTGAGACATCTACAGGGTGATTATTTGAGATGGGGTGAACCTTAACTTTGACTTGTGTCATTATTTACATTGTGTTCCTACACAGTACAAATGAATCAGTCAGTCAAATGAATCAGTAATCGTACTTTGACAGAATTAATTTATTTTTTAATAAATTTTAATAAGTTTTCCCTCCACTTTCCTCTATCATCCGTCATCTCAGTAGTCACTACTTTCTTACCCATGCCATCAATTACACAATCCATCTTTTCTTCTCTTATAAATCACCAATCAATAATCCATTCACAACCTAATACTCTTTTCGATGCCATTCTTCCCTTCACATGACATGCCCATACCCACACATCCACACTAACCAATTGCACCTTTTACCATTTATCAGTCATTGGCACCACTTTCAAACTGCTGTGACATACCTACTGCTGGGCCATCTGCATGTTCCATCAGCTTTTTTATGCCAAAGCTGGCAGACGCTCGTCTGCCAGCCATACGGGCCACCATGGGAAGCGGTCGCCGTTGCCCAAAGACACCTGCAACACCAGAAGCGTTACTGATGCGCTGCCGACCTTTCAAGAAAAGATAAACCCGCCTTTTGAAGGACCCCATGTCGTAACGCCGAGGGAAAACCGCAAGAGGAAGATCGTTCCACAACTTAGTTGCGCGTGGTAAAAACGACCGAGAAAAACGAGTTGTTGAGGAGAACCACCCATCCAGATGGTGAGGATGGAATTTAGTTTTGTGGCGTGCGGTGCGGTGGTGAAAGTTAGCCGCGGGCACCAAACTAAACAGTTCTTCAGAACACTGCCCATTGTACATACGATAGAACACACACAGTGATCCTACGTCTCTCCGTCGAATAAGGCCGCTAATTGTATAAAAAAAAACCATCGATAGAAAATGTTTGTTTAATATGACTGAATGAGTCAAAAAAAGCGTTGCTCTGAATGAGTCAAACCGTTAATCGAAAGACCAACTTACGTATTATAAAAAGTCACAAAAACCCTTTCCGACGCATGCCAAATGATCACCTTGTACCTACATAAGCCTGTCTTAGAGCGCCCTTTAACAAATGCCTCGGATAAATGAGGGCAGTAACTCACTAGGCATTACAGTATCCTAGCCTGTTAGCTGTGGGTATGGTGGACTAGTGATAGCAACTCTGCCTCAAATCCTAAGGTCATGGATTCAAATGCGGTATTCTCGAACGGTGAAGGAAAACATCGTGAAGAAACTAGTTAGTATTCTAGCAGCGATAATGGGCTTGCAATCTAGTCTAGAATGACAATACCAACTAGTGCTAAACGTGGGTAGGTATGCGCCTCATGTAATATTTGGCCATACTTCTGATAATATGAGTCTTGAGTTAGTCAAAGTACTTTGGGGATCACAGACGTGACACTAATTTCTGGGTTTTGCCTTCTGAATCGCTTGTATTTTCAATGCCACAAAGATATCTCAAACAAAACAAATACCTAGCACCAATATTATTTTTAGCTCATACGTCGTTATAATATTCTCTTTCAAATATTTACGTACGTTGTTCGTCGATATAAATGAATTATTCTTGTGATTTCTGAAAATATCTGCGATATTTTTATTCAGCCTTTTAATAACATTGTCAGGAAGTGGATATTACTTCCGGCTAAACATTGATGATCCCAAAACTTTTATGGGACATTTTATGACCCCTATTTTACAAGTTAGCCCATATAAAATTGTTAAGGCTGTGGAATATTATATTATGAAACTTCGAAGAAAATAATTTGAAAAATTCGACTATTTTTGACGCACTATTTGCTTGCGTACGATGCAAATAACGCATTAGAAACGTGATTATAAGAAGGTAGGTTTTTAGGAAGATAGGTTTAGTCGCATCATCATCATAAGCCTGTATACTTGTATCAGGGTAATGAAGCGCACTAGCAATGATTAGGAATGATGTAGTACTTATATCACTTCAGTGAGTATAAAACAAAGTCGCTTCCCGCTGTCTGTTATCCCTATGTATGCTTAGATCTTTAAGGGGCTGACAACTATCAAACAGCTTCTCGCTCGCACGTTTCGATATGTTGAAAGATATAAAATCACTAAACTCATTTTTGAAAAATCGCAATCAACCATCTTGATGCATGTTTTCCTACTCAAAAGTTTGCTTTACTAGTTTTCGTACATAGGCAAACTTTTAAGTAGGAAAACTTGTATCGATCAAAATGATTTTTTTACTAAACTGTGTGCAATGTTTTTGCACACAAGATGGTTGATTGCTATTTTTCGAAAATGAGTTTAGTGATTTTATATATTTCAACATAATTATCGAAACGTTCGAGCGAGAGTTACATTAGCTCTTGTCTTCGCCTTAAAACTACGCAACGGATTTTAATGCGGTTTTTTTAATAGATAGAGTGATTTAAGGGAAAGGTTTATATGTATAATACATGCATAATATAGCAGAGAAACACTGATAATTTTACAGGTTTCTAATGTGATGTCGTAAATAAACATATTTTTTGCGCTTACATTGCAAACGCTGGCTGAACCCTACGAGATAGATCAAAAGAATGTAATACAGTATTGTATACCTTAAAAAGGTCTACAAAAAAGTTAGTAATGGTATATGTCTATCTCTTAGGGATAACCCACAATAACCATGCGAAGCCGGGGCGGGTCACTAGTAAGTAATAAATTCGAAGATGCGCCCGACGAAGGTATAAGTATACTGGACGATATGGGTACCTGTGTAGTTATAAAAAAGCTTACACCATCACATTTTCACTTCATTGCTGTAAATGGAGTAAAAATGCGACGATAACATTTTTTTTTGTGTAATATGTCCCGCGCGCGCCATCTGACTGAAGTGGCATATATACCCCGACGCCCCTCAAATTGTTTTTGCATACAAAATGTAAGTGCGCGCCACTTCTTTTGAACCTGCACCCATGAGAGCAGTCTTGTACTTACAAGTTAGATTTATTTATTTCATTTTAGAACACAATTTGGGCTTACAGCCAAAACGCCCAAACGCTAACAAAAACAATCAAAAATTTAGAATATTAGTATATTATTTAAATCGTAAAATCAAGTATAGTGTAAGTAAGTAATTTCTACGTGGTTTTTTGTCTGTATTTAGTCAATGCACAGCATGTCGTAGTTTTATATAATATTTAAGGCGTTTCTCCATTATTGGGTTCGGTTATAATTTCTACCCCGTTAGGTTTTTTTTGTGTATGGATGAATGGCGATTAGGGTCCAGACGCAGTAGTCTTTCCCCCCTTTATTGTTTAGTTGAGGTTGTCCAGGATATGACTTCTTTTCAACCTCCTAGTGTTGTTAGGTCTTTCTACTAGGACTCTTGCTAATGGGTTGGTGTGGTTCTTGAGACGGTACAAGTATCCATTTCCCCTGAGTTGAATCTACCCATCGTTTCCTCCCCGTTAGGTAGAAATAATAAATAATATTAAATTTTCTGTAAAAAAAACCCGACTTCAATGGTTTTTTCATGGATGCCATTGTCAGAACTGAACCAACTGAAATGGGACCACACTGAAAGCACCAGCTTTCAAATACAAAACATAAAAAAAACAGTCGAATTGAGAACCTCCTCCTTTTTTTGAAGTCGGTTAAAAATGACACAGCTTAAGATTATGTGCCATAGCAGCATTTGGGAACTGTAATAACCATATTAAGTGCTAAGTTTTAATTAAGCATGAGCTTCTAATTAGTTAATTTAATTATGATTCTCGAAAGTCTAATATTTCATTAATGTTTGTAGGCATAAGAAGACATTTTATTAATCTTCCTATTAAAACTAAGTTTTGAAATTACTTACCTACATATAAAATAATATTCTATTTGAACTGCTTTGAAATTGTTCGACTTATTCTGCCTCAGATTACTTTCTAGAAACAATGATAAAGTAGTAGAGCTCTTTGTGAAGGGCTCGTCCGGGGAAGTACTACCACCACGCCTTTTTCTGCCGCCAGGCAGCAACGCTGTGTTTCGAGAGTGTGGTTGCCGGTGTAATTTCCATGTGATGATTACAGGTGATGGTTATCACTTACCATCAGGTGGGCCATCTGCTTGTTCCATCGGCTGGATGTATAAAATAAAAAATAAAAAAAAGTTATTAGCTTTTAATAAATGAATATAAAAATTACAAAGTCAAAGTATCGACATCAAAGGCTATCAATTTACTTTATAATATTAAAATTAATTGAAGCCGATACTTTAGGGAGTTTAAGCGACTTGGGGGCTGATTGCTACCCCTGTGGTCCAATTAGAATAATTTGGGGTATCGCCTTGCAGACAATAATTGTTTGTAGACGAAATAAATTGCTCTATCAAGCCGTGATCATGAAGAATACAATTATTTAAGACATTTAGGTATAACCCGCGCCAGTAAAGAAAATAATCTTAAATTGCGATGCTAATGATGCCTTTTTCTATAAAAAAAGGATAAAAAGAGTTTTTCTTCGCTCCTGTCTGTCATTTTGACGGACACTTTTCCCACCGTCAACTGAACTGTCAATAGAGATTTTTTGGCAATTCAGTCAATTTGGCAAAAAGGGTTTTGTATAATACCTCCATGGTTTTGTACCTTTACCACTTTCTTTCCAACTGCTCACAACACAAAAAGACCATTATCATCTTCCTGCCCTTAGTCTACACTAAGTGGGGTCGGCACAATAGGTTTTCTTGTTCCACTCTCTTCTATCATTCGTCATTGTTCGGCATCTTGGTGCTCACTCGTTTCTTACTTGGCATCTTTCACACTGTCCGCTTTTTCTATGGCCAGCCTTTATTTCTAACACTCCTCTTGTAATATGACTTTTTTCTCTCTCATGACAGAACCATACCACGATAACCAATTACTTACTCTTAAACTCAATATTACATCAGACAGATAAATTTGGTAAAAATACCACTTACAAGCCATTTTCATGGTTTATTTTATTTTTTATACAACTAGCTGATGGAACAAGTAGATGACCCACCTGATGTTAAGTCAAAGTCAAAGTCAAAAGGTATTTATTCAATAAAATCGCAAGGATCACTTTGAAACGTCTTAAAGCTAAGTGACTTTAGGTGCCGGTTCCACGCGACCAAAGCCTAGAAGAACAGGCAACAAACTTACGGCTTGGTTCCTACCGTTCTTTTCGTTAAGTGGTAACCATCACCTATAACAAACAATGTCTGCTATTATCTGGAAATGGCAGCGAAACATGGCATCAGAGGCTCGGAAGCTCTCAGAAGAAAAGCCACCAGCTACGTACCATCCAGATACTGTTTTATAATTCCTAGTTCCGTTATTTAGCTTTTTTGCTTTTCCGTCCTTCATCTTACAGAAAGGTCTTTGCAATAAAAATGTCTTCCAACTCATTTCGTAAAGTAAATCTTGAACGACATGCGACATGAAGCACCTGTATACCTGAGCTTTTTGAACTGGAATATACACATATAAAATGACGAAGCCGAGAATTCGGAACGTGTATTTTTGGTGAAAATCAACACAGGTAAGCATTGTAAAATTTTCTGTATTCGTTGATTATTGAGTTTTGATATCTGTGCCTATTTCAATAGCATTAGTATGATGTCGAAACAGCTCTCCCTGATTCTATTTAATTTATTTTATTTTAATTTATTGTGAACAACAAACTGTTAATACATTGTAGTAATAGTAGGATAATAGTAGGTTTATGTGAGTAAATGAACAACCCGCTACTTTATCAACGGATTACAAAAATGAGTAAAAAAATCCTAAGAGCTGTAACTTTTTTAGCAGCCAATTTGGATAAAAATAAAAAGCTTCCTTGTTTCTGGAAGCAAATACCCTTATTTTGTATGAAAAACACACACAAAAAAGATACATAACATTTAGTAATTACAGTTGGTAAATATAAACTTTTTATACCAGTATATACCAACACTCTAAAAGTCCACTTACCCTTCGCACTCATGGAATTTTATTTAGTTCAATCGGGAGTTAAACCACAGGCTAAACTAGTGTCAGAACAAAATGTGAGTGAACACGACAGGAAATATAAAAATATTCGGTTCTCGTTGGCTCCGCCGGGGGCGACCACAGGCCCGCATACAAATCCGATGCGTTTGTCATACTTCCCTGCCAATAACTCTTGAATATTCAGCTAGTTTGCAAACTAGCTCATGTAGAACCAAACGAATCGACTATGCTATCTGCATTTTAAAATTTCTGAGAGAGAATTCGATTTTGATCTGTTGCGTCGTCAGTCTGCATTTTGATAAGGCTTAATCACACACGCACAGCCACAATCCGATAAGCTCTCTGTTGTACACAAGGAATTATGTGTTGTCCTGTTGTCCTCCATGATTAGTATAATTTATCGAATGTTGCCTTACGAATAACTGATTACAACATGAGAAATAAAAACACAAAAAAGTTAACATTCACATCAGTACCCCAAGTATGAGTTTTGCTTACCATATTTCGTATTTCGTTTTTCGTAACGTCAGGCCTTTTTTGTATGGAGTTTCGATAAGCGCCTCTATCGGGCATGCTGAGAACTCACGAGTCTCCATACAAAAAAGGCCTGACGTTACGAAAAACGAAATACGAAATATGGTAAGCAAAACTCATACTTCGGGTACTGGTGCTAAAACCTCAAGTAGGTAGGTAATATTGATGTCGTCATCATCATCAGCATAAATTAACTGCTAGATATGAAGGCCTCCTGAGAGTTTTCTTGTCGTCATAGGATTTTTTCTCATTAATAAGGATTTTTTTCCAGGAAGAACGATTTTGAGCCCTGTCCATCTTCCGAGTTCCCACGATGTTCATAATGTCGTCGGTCCATCGGGTAGGAAGGCGTCCCAAGGGGACGACACAAGCAATAAAAAAAATGTGGTAGGTAAGTATGGGAAACCCAGACCCTCACATTGGGGTCGATTTTCCATAGAAGGTATATTGGTGTGATTCCATCGAAATAACTAAAAGATTAATATTTAGACAGAGAAGAACGAAATAAATATGAGATAAATAAAATATGAGACAAAAGACAGATGACAAGCGGCGAAAATGTCAGAAAATGAATGACATCGAGTGAATCAATTTTACACTGCGCTGTAATCTGTTATGTTTGACACATGACATCCACTTCTCCGCACGGAGCCATGATGTGTGCAATGTCCTTGTTTGATAATAAAGTTTTATTCGAAAATATTTTTAAAATATGGCGGCCAATTAACTTGTGCAGACTTGAACCTGTGTTGTTTTTACCTGGCATTTACTTGACATACAAGATTGTCCAAAATAAATAAGTAATAATATTAAATGTAAGTGGACATTACACGCAGCGGTATGTAGTTTTTTTATTAATCAATAAAATAATATTATACATAAAAACAATAGAAACCAAGTTATTTTTTGCCTGTTTCTCTAAATTTGGTTGCATGGAAGTGGCACCTAGATTCACCTAAAGTTATGTGAATCTAGGTGCCACACAGTGAATTAGGTGAATCTTTCAAAGAAGAAGACATTTAGAAATAAATCTTGTAAACTGATAAAAATACTTTTTTAACCCAGAAGACATTCAATACAAGAAGAAGAAGACAGTTAGTAAATTTTTTTTAGTATTCTATTCACCTAAACGTAGCGAAAACTTTTAGAGAAAGATATAAATTTTGTGGTTTCAAACTTACTTAACTTGACAGCACTGAAATGTTGCCATCCCTTTCTTTATAAGCTGAAACAACAGAGGTAGCTATTATTTGAGCGCTGTCAGATAACATTAGGATGTTTTTTATACAACTTGTTATCGGAACAAGCTAATGGCCCACATATAAAAAAGCATAGCATCGTAAGTCACGCTCGAAAGAAATCCATCTACCTACATCCATCAACTTGGGGCATACAGGTTAGGCCTCATGTGCCTGTAATTTAACCGGCAACCACACTCTAACACAGCAACGCTGCTCGGCGGCAGAAAAAGGCGTGGTGGTAGTATTTCCCCGGACGAGCCCTTTACAGAGTTCTAATACTCTACAATAATAAAACAAAAGAATCGACACTATTATGCCACCTCCATAAAACTGTACATCCGTAGACTAGCGAGTGCCATTGTAATCTAGTACCCGCCGCTCGCATTTCCCTTGAGTCAAACGCGTCTGCATTGCAATGACGCTATGATTAAACTTAAATAGGTACATACATTTCATGACTATTCCACATGGATAACAGTAGACAGAGGAAAGTCCTGTGCATAATTCACGCTTTGATTCGTCAATAATCTTGACAGATGACTTTTATAACTTGCTTGATTTGATGACAGACAAGGATCGTTTTGAGGTCAGAATATATTTGTATATAACTTATACAACGTGTTGATGAAGTTATGTAGGCAAACAAAGACCGTGTATTTAGACCAAGCACTGGAATACTTTGACGTGTGCAACGGTTGAATATATCGTTTTCGAAATTCCCATAGAAAAGTAAAATTAATATTTTCTCAGAAATTTGCAACAGCCCTGTCTGTGTACGTGTCAAGGTCACACGCACGCGCGCTTCTATCTAGGAAAGAGAAAAACAACGTTAACCTACCTACGAGATAATTTGAAATACTTACCTTTCGGGAGGTAGGTACGCCGCCAATCCCCTGACACGATATTTTTACTGGTTCCTATGGATTTTGACATTATTTATTGGCTCTGATAAAACTGGATTTTGGTAAGTTTCCGAGATTTCGCACGACACAGACTTCAAACTTCACACTAAACCATTACCTCGTAGGCACTGCTCATACACACACTGACTGACGACGGCTTTTTACATAACAATCACCATTTTATCACGTTTGATGAAATTTTCTCAACAAAACAATGTACAACAACGCATGTAAACACAAACAGGGTGACCATCTCTAAAGTGGCGGTTCTGCCACACACTGGCCAAAAAATCTGTCAAAATCTACCAAGCTTGACGATAAAAATACCAAAAATATGACTTCATACCATCTCCTTCGTGGCTACGGAATAAATTAAATACATTACATTCAGTTCCTATCTTTTGATCGTTTCTAACAGTTTGCAGTTATCTAAAACGAGATAGAAGTTGTTTAGAAACGAAATCAATAAAGGTAAAAAAGAATAAGAAGTTTCCAGTTCGGTAAAAAATAAATAAATTATAAATATTATTTCATTAAAAATTCCAACTAATAAGATTTTTCTTGAAATATTTAAAATCTGCTAAAATCTGCCACTTTTGTAAATCGTCACCAACAGCTAAAATTTAGGAGCCAAATATGCCAAAATGGCAGAAATCTGCCACAAATGGTAACACTGATCGGCGGCCGTCGGCCGTCCTGATTGGATATGCGTTTTTAAATGCAACCAATGACAGACAGGTAACTCAAAGATTAAATAGGACAGACTAGACACTTCCCAAAATTGCAGTTGAATAATTTTGTCGTGTCAATGAACCATGGTGGTAAAGTAAGTAACATGTTACAATTTAAAGAACTATGAAAATCATAAACATTGCTTTACGACATCTAGTAATCAAACAAAAATAAATATTCTATTAAATATTGAGTACGTAGCCACGTAGGTACCTAGTTACTGAATAGGTATTAGTACCAAAGATCTCAGAGAATGTTTACCGTGACTAGGGATTACAGTCGCGAAAATATTTCTTTTACATAGTACCAAGATCTTTAAAAACAGCAACATCATTATTAGGTAGGCACATTACTAGGTAATTGGTGGCAGTTCTGTTACCTATTTTATCTACATTTGACAACTAGAGGTCAAAGAACAGCTGTAAATAGGGCTGCCTTATGATGTGTTTAGATTCATTTTAGATAAAAGTTTAAGAGGCATTTCATGAATGAAAAACTTTGAAATTTTAAAAGTCAAACAAAAGTTGTTCGTTATGACCGGTAGAATATCCTGCTTTCGGATCCCTACAACTCTTAATAAACACGTTGTATATCAGTAACAAGACCCTGTAAATACATTAATCAAGTAACACGACTTTTAAGCCTTGCTGTGCGATTGTACATGTAACTTCAGTTTTCGGTTGTACTTACTACTACTATAACACCCTATATTGATATATATATTACACATTTAAAAGTATTACACGGGTATTTATCGCGTTTACCTTTATTATTTTCCCGTGTAATACTTTTAAATATGTACTAAGATCGCAAGAGTAAAAAAAAAAATATAATACAAGGTGTTCCAAGGTGTACTTAAAACTTCAGGGGGCTAAAGTACCCATCAATATGAATATTTTTTTTCTAAGGAACCAACACTATGAAAGCGAAAAAAAACAGCTGTTTCATACAAAAGTTCAATACCTACCAGGCTAAAATGTATGAAACAGCTGTTTTTTTTTGCGTTCACAGTGTTGGTTTCTTAGAAAAAGTTATTCATATTTATGGGTACTTTAGTCCCCTGAAGATTTAAGTACAAGTATTGGAACACCTTGTATATTACGAGAAGAGTAAATATGGATGTAAATAGTTTTAGAAGAAGAGGCATGCCAAAATAAAGATGAAAGGACTGTGTGAAAGATGACATGAGTAAGAAAGTAGCACCGAGATGTCGAATGGTGGAAGATAGAAGAAGAAAACCTGTTGTACTGACTCCACTTAGCGTGAGCTAGGTTATGATGATGATGATACACTTAGTTTGTTTCATTGAAACCGATTTTTACAACCCTCTTGTTATTTCAAGTAAGTAATACATTTTACGGCCGTCTAGATTCCGTTCGCAAAATAAAACATTTTCCTGTTGAATTTTTAACCATACACGTGTTGTGGTCGTAACGGTTCTGCCATAAACCGTAAACCGAAGGATATTAGTCGTAAACCCGAAACCGAACAGTTTCTATCAAAACTTATCGACGCTGTCCGGTTATGGTATGCATACCCGGTGCGGCCAGCGAACAAGCGATTTGCTTAGTGTTTGTCTGATCGTTTTATTTAAACGGCTAAACCATTTAAACTGTGCAATCGTGTTTGAACCAAGGTCAAGCATCGGCAATTGTTATCGCGCGAGGAGGACGAGTTCTACCCTCCGAGATACAGCTTTTTAACTAGTTCGGAGTGTATTGCAAATCTGATTCGGCCACCAACCACCAGTTATATGAAATCAGAAATTATTTATTGTATAACTGTAGTACAAAAAAGATCTTAAAACAGTTTAGTAAAAATTTCATTTTGATCGATACATGTTTTCCTACTCAAAAGGTTGCTTTGCTAGTTTTCGACATAAGCAAACTTTTAAGTAGGAAAACTAGTATCGATCAAAATGAAATTCTTACTAAACTGTGTGCAATGTCATTGCACACAAAATGGTTGATTGCGATTTTTCAAAAATGAGTTTAATGATTTTATATCTTTCAACATGTCGAAATGCGCGAGCAAGAGTCACATTTGATCTTGTCGTCGCCTTAAGCCTAGAGGCTTTGGGTGCATTTCAACAAATTCAGAGGTTTTAGAAGTTCGTTGGAAGTTGCAGAAATCGGTTTTACAAGGCGCGGCGACACTAATCTCTCATTGGATGGGCCACGCGAGAACAATCTTCATTGGCCACAGTCTCGATGACATTGAAATACGAGAAGGCACTCTGATATGCTCGTTGATGTTCGCATGGAGAGTGCAAACGAGAAGGCAGAAATGCAGATAGCCGTTCATTTATAGATAGATACCATGTAGATAATATGTAGGTATTCTTTTTATTATTTTATTAGGTATTTACTTAGTTTTACGTTTTAGGTATAGTTAAAATAGGTTTTGTACACCGCCGTCTTTCTGATTTTCGTTTAATCCTTTCCATCCAAAAGTTGTCTGGAAGAGATCGCTCTTAGCGATAAGGCTGCCCATTGTACCTAATTTTTTTTTATGTCTCTGTATGTGTTTTTTTTTTGTGTACGATAAAGTATTTATCTATCTAGATACCGATAAATACCGATAGACAGTCTATCAGACATGAACACCTAACAAAAAAAAAGCATCTCAGTGCGGGGAATGTAACCCTTTTGTTTTTTAACAGTTCTCATAGCCACACAGCATCTCCCACTACAAGATCGTTGACTGTCTGCGCCGGATGCGACCGAAGGGTTCTGTACATAGATAACTGAGTGGACATTTAGGTACACTGACAAAATAGCTTCAGCCACTTTGAGATGTAACACGATCTAGGAATAAAGTTGAGTTGCTCTTAACTCTTGCTAAGTAAACGACTAAGCAGAAGCGTGTTTCAAAAATAAGCACTAAGTGGAAAAAGAGTTTTTAATAAACACACAGAGCGATCCTAGGGGTTCAAAACCGTTAGTGCTTTAGTTTTTCTGTTCAAAAATGTATGTGCACAGTGCCAGTACTCTCAAACGATGAAGGAAAACACCGTGGGATAGCCGGCATGTCGTAGAAGCTAAAAAGTTCTACAAAATGTTCAAGTGCTCGAAAGGAGCCTCTTTGAGTCGTACTTCAAATCCTTTCACCACACTGTTTCGAAAGAACTAGTGACAAGACTAGAAGAAAAATAAGTAATTGCTGCCGCCCGCGGCTTCGCCCGCCTATTAGAAGTGATTGCTGACGTAAATATTTAAAGCGTTTTCCCTTTGTGTTCGTTCATGCAAATTTTCAGTATAAGAAGTAGCTTATATGCTAACCGAGGTTTAAACTACATTTTTTTAGGATTCATCCAACCACTAACAATGTTTTTTGTTTATACAACTAGCAAATGGATCAAGCAGATGGCCCACCTGATGTTAAGTGGTAGCCAACACCTATACAAAGCATTGCCTCGCAAATCACGCACGATAGGAACGTGCCCTACGATGCACTGCCCTGCGTCCATCAACTTGAGGCATACAGATATTAAGCCTCATGTGCCTGTAATTACACTGGCAAACACACTCTTCAAATCGAAACACAGCAACGCTGCTTGGCGGCAGAAAAAGGTGTGGTGGTAGTACAAAAAGCTCTACTACACTTAACATCCTAACATCCAAACATCGCAACTTTCACATTTATATATTAGTAGGATTAGTAAGAAAGCAAGTAATATGAGTTTGCAAGCCTATTGATGCTCCTAACTATCTAACCAGTTTCCTCAAAAAGTTTTCTTTCACCGTTCGCATAAAAATGTGACTGAAAAAATGTACAAAAGCTCCTTAGAATAAATTCACTTAGGGTGTCTCGAAAACAAACTGTAACATTTTGATTTATTCCGACCTGTTTTAATTATTGCACTTCAAGTCGAGAGAGAACAATGAAGGAGGCGCCATCTACCGTGATTCCTGGCTACTGGAACAAAGGAGGTGGTTTGGGTGGCAAACTCCTTTATTTGACGGACTCTGGCAATGTTTGTCTCGTGTTTGGAATTAATTTTTGTTTGAGTGGTTTACTGTTGAAAATTATATGAATTGCGTTTTGTACTTGAGGCATGTTGTTTTGGTGGTACATTTTGATATTTAGTTAATGGATGAACAGTCAGAATTATCACACTTGATTACCTACTAGCCAAAGTGGTAATTGCTTTGCAGAATCCAGAAAAAGGCATTAATAACTGACGTTTTTGATATATTTTTGTGTTTGCATCGCTGTTAAGATAAGACAATCTAAAGTAACGCCTGTACAATCAGAAAATTAACCTCTGTTTACCAAATATAAAAAAAATACAACATAGAAAATTTGTATTGACTTCCAGAAAAAATGCACGTACCTATTCAATGTAGGTAAATGATATAAAATGTTAGGTTGTAAAAATGCTGCCACTTGTGTATTTTTCGTGTCTTTTAAAGTCATATCTCGTTATAATCGTGGCGTTGTTGTACAGAAAAAAATATTAAACTCAAAATTAAAAAAATATATTCCATCTTCTAAAATAACCATTTTTAAAATAACCACGCTGTCAAATCGCCAGCAGCGTTCCAATTTTAAAAGTCAAACACAAAGTAAACTTCCACCGCGAGATGAAAAGATTAAAAAAAAACAATTCCCTTTGTCAACGTTGGGAGTTTAAAGCCGACATACATCGTTGGAACGTTTCTGAGCCTTGAGTCATGCGTCGATTTTTCACCGGCAATCCGCTTGGGAATAACTCGGGACTTTCTTTTGTTTTACTAGCTTGAAGACACATTACCAGGCTGAGGTTGAATTATTATAAGTTGTGGCTATAAATAATAAGATTATTGATGAGTGCTTCCTCGCCAGCGGTTTCACTCGCTTATTAGAAGTAATTGTTAACATGAATATTGACATTTTTTCGCTTTATAAGTTCATTCATGTGTACAGTTCTCGACATTTATTCCGAATAAAAAACCTTAAATGCTTATCCAGGTTACGAACTTATTATATCTAAATTTTATTCCGATCGGTTCAGTGGCTAGGACGTGATTTAGCCACACACATCATAACATCGTAACTTTCGCATTTCGCATTTATATTAAGTAACTAGTGGCTTCCCGCGGCTTCGCACGCGTTGAAGTAGTGAGCCGTGATTGAGCCACAAACATCCAAACATCGTAACTTTCGCATTGATTTGTATATTATTAGGGTCAGATTTTTAATACCTACGTTGGTATAAGAGATACCTATAGATACAATACCTATATTAGGTAAAAAAACTCCCATACAAAATTTTACATCCCTTTGCACACTTATTAAGGGTAGTTTTAAAAAAGTAAAAATGCCTTTCCTATTTTTTAGCCTTGTAGTACATTTATTTCAAGTTTCAAGTTTGTAGGTTCAAGAAGTACAATTTTTCATAACAACATTTTCGACTCTTTTTACACCCTTAGGGGTTGAATTTCCAAAAATCCCTTCTTAGTACACCCGCCATAAGACCTAATGTACTCTTACAATTTCAAGTCTCTAGGACCAGCGGTCAAAAAACTCCCATACAAACTTTTACATCCCTTTGCACACTTATTAAGGGTAGTTTTCTAAAACTAAAAATGGCTTTCCTATTTTTTTGCCTTGAAGTACATGTACTCCAAGTTTCAAGTTTATAGGTTCAAGGAATACTATTTTTCATACAAACGTTTTCAATCCTTTTACACCCTTAGGGGATTGAATTTCCAAAAATCTCTTCTTAGTACACCTCTACCCCATAAGACCTATGTACTCTTCAAATTTCAAGTCTCTAGGACCAGCGGTCAAAAAACTCCCGTACAAACTTTGAAATCCCTTTGCACACTTATTAAGGGTAGTTTAAAAAAAATAAAAATGCCTTTCCAATTTTTTTGTCTTGAAATATATGTACTCCAAGTTTCAAGTTTGTAGGTTCAAGGAATACTATTTTTCATACAAACGTTTTCATCCCTTTGAAATTCAACCCCTAAGGGTGTAACCTTAGGGGTTGAATTTCCAAAAATCCCTTCTTAGTACACCTCTACGCCATAAGACCTATGTACTCCTAAAATTTCAAGTCTCTAGGACCAGCGGTTTAGGCTGTGCGTTGTCTATATGTCAGTCAGTCAGTCAGTCAGTCAGTCAGTCAGGACTTTGATTCTTATAGTATTAGAGATATACAAGGTGTTCCAATACTTGTACTTAAAACTTCAGGGGGCTAAAGTACCCATCAATATGAATAACTGTTTCTATGGAACCAACACTGTGAACGCGAAAAAAAACATTACCTACATACATTTCAGCCAGGTGGATATTGAACTTTTGTATGAAACAGCTGTTTTTTTTTCGAGTTTTAAAAATAAAAATGTTAATGTTATAAAAATGAATAAATTTATATGAAATTCGTAACATAAATTTCCCTTTACTCTTATTTATAACGAAGTTCTCAAAGCAGAAAAATTCTTTGAGTTGCTTCTAGAAAAAAGTGTGCGACTTTTAAATAGAAAAAGTATTGAAAAGGATTAGTCGCTCAACTGCAGGAACAGACTTGGATTCTTAATACTGATAAGACGCAGTACCCAGTGGCATAGCTATCGTAGGGCCCGGTGGTGCAGTGCACCAGGGCCCTGGAGCTCAGGGGGGCCTCTAACCTAAGCTTTGAAAACAGAGGGTCAGCCAGCTCCCGAAGCTAGGAAACCTTGCGCCTGCTCACAATTTTTTTTAATGATTTTAAATGAACATCTACAATCAGAAAACTCCCGATTTAAGAATTTCAACACATTCGCCAAGCGTCCTCGATAAGCATGTGCTGTTTGTTATTGTTATTTGGTAGTTTGGTTGAGTACGCCCGTCATCAGCGATAAGCTCACGTGCTTGACGGTCATGAGATCTATTCGACAATTCTAACCCTCAACTTTTTAGTTAAGTTTCATCCTGATTCTTTATCTATGCACCGGGGCTCTTGTCCTCCTAGCTACGCCCCTGAAAGTACCCCAACCAAGTCTGAGTTTGGTTTTTCGTTTTTCGAATTTAGTTTTTCATACCGTCAGGCCTTTTTAGTATAGAGAGTCGTGAGTTCAGCCCGATAGAGGCGCTTATCGAATTTCCACACAAAAAAGGCCTGACGTTACAAAAAACGAAATACTATAAACAAAACCTAGACTCAGGGTAGAGCATCCAGAGCAAAAATCATAATTGAGGTCTCTTTGAAAGTAATTTTCAAAAGGAAATTGAACTAGCACTACGTTTCTCGATTTAGCTAGCAGCGTGGGTAAAGCAAATACCTGTAAATACATTTTAGTTCTAAAATCGCGAGACCGTGTGTGGATTGAAATGAAAACATTATATGATGCAATTAGTGAATAAAGGATTATCCCTTATTTTTTATTCATTAATTTACCCTGTAGATAAACTGATAATTGTAAAAAGGTATGAAAACTCAACCTCAAAGGTATTTAAAAAAATAGATTACCTGTATACCTCAGGTTGATGGACGCAGGGCAGTGCATTGTAGGGTACGTTCATATCATGCGTGACTTGAGATGCTTTGCTTTGTAATTGGTAATGGTTACCACTTAACGTCTGGTGGACCATCTGCTTGTTCCATTAGCAAGTCGTATAAAAAAATAAAAAAGCTTTCTGCTTAAAAACTATCTCTTCCTCTCTAACACACACACACGCGCTCACACCCTCCCAAATGTGATTCTATTTTATTTCGATTCCCTACATTCTCTACATGAAGTCTGTTTAAAATAATGCCCGAAGCCAGCATGAGAAGACCGCTAACCTCGTGATATTAAAAAATGTCAGACAATAGCTTAGCTTAGCTGGATAAGCCACGTAAATATTCCACTATTTTCATTATTTTTATTATTTATTATTAATTTCATTTATTTATTTAATCATCATTATTATTAAATCAATTATTATTTTCATTTTACTACCATAATAATAACAAAATTATTATGATGACACAGCTGAGTTGGCAGTAGCTCTGCCTTCTGCGCTGTAGGCCGTGGATTCGATCCCTACCGTGAACAAAAATTTGTGTTATGAACATAGATGTTTGTTCTCTGTCTGGGTGTTATATAACATAAGTATGTATTTACAAACAAAAAAAGTATACCTTATGTACTACTAGCTGGTGCCCGCGACATCATCTGCGCAGGATTAGTAATTCGAGTAGCCGTAAAGCCTGAACGGATTTGGCTGAAACTTTGAATATACATTATCTCATAAGCCATAGGCTTATTAAAGATAAGTACCACGCGAAAAGAGCCGTGGGCGGATGTTAGTCATTAAGTAAAAGTTTCAAGCATTTTTACCCTTTAATTTAAAGTACCAGCTTTAAGTACTCAACTCTTCAGTCGACGAGGCCGCGACCAGCAAAATAGTTATACAAAAAAGCGCAAATGCTGTCAGTTGCAACTTTTTGTCTAACAATTTTTCTGCGAAATTAAAATAGCGTTTTTAATTATTTTTTAGTCAACTGCGTGTCAATTTTCTAAATCACGTGGTGTTTCAGCTATTGAATCCACGTTCACTTAGTTCACCAGCAGCGCTAGTACCGAACTATGCGATCGTCAAATTTGACATTTTCTATTCGTGAAAACGGGTTTTAGCGATTGTTTGGCGATTTTGACGAAAGTCGTGATATTCGCTAAAATTTTAGCGAATTTCGCTAAAATGTGGGTATGGATGGTACTTTTAATTTCACGATCGTATTGTCAAATATTGATAGCGACCCCTCGGGGTCGCGTCAAAAGATAGCGACCCCGAGTTCCGTACTCGCACAATTCGTCAAAATATCACGAATTTGAAGATCGATAAATTTAGCGAAATGAGTTCCGTACTTGCGCTGCAGCTTCACTTCACTCACAGTGGCATTTCCACTCGCCTCACTCACTTGCCTCACACAGGTATTGCTAGTGATAGGTGAATGTACCTACTACGGAATGCCAAATTGAGGCGGTCACTTGGGTGAATGTTGTTTATGGAATCGTACTCTCTTCTCTTGTCGTGTCACTAGTTTCTTTCGAAATAGTGTGGTGAAAGGATTTTAAGTGCGCCTCAAGAGGCTCCTTTCAAGCACTTGACACATGTTATAGAACTTTTTAGGTTCTACGACATGGCGGTTTCCTCACGACGTTTTCCTTCACCGTTTGAGAGTACTGGCATTGTGCAGATACATTTTTGAACAGAAAAACTCATTGGTGCACGACCTGTTTCGAACCCACGACCTTAAGACCGGAAGGCTGGGCCGCTACGACTAGATCACCAGTGCTCTGAGTTAGTGGCAGTGCAAGCCACATCTAGTAATTCCGACATCTGACAGCCATGTAAAAGCCATTTTTCAAGCCATTCACGAGCATTCTTTGTTTCACGCGGACCTTTTAAAGTTTAGTGCGAGGTTAAATTTAATGTTCACTGGTTTCATTTAAGTTTTTAACACAAAAGTGCTTTAGTATCTTCATAGCGGCACGATGGAGTACTATCATTTAAAGTTTTTTAACTTTTACTGTTTTAGATGTTTTGTTTATTTCATGTTCTTTTTACGACTTTCCGAATGTTACGATTTGATCTGAACACCTGAAGCGTAGGATAGCTTGCGTTTGTTATTTATCAGGTCAGGTAGCTGATTTCACCATGCTCTGTTAGATACTAATCAAGGATTAACAGGCCGTTAAATCTAGCCTTAGATGTCAAACGCGTACATTTTGACATATTTAACGGCCCTTTAATCCTCTGTTAATCTAACAGAGCATGGTGAAATCATGGATGTTTGTTACTCTTTCACTTAAAAACTACTGAATGGATTTTAATGAAACTTACATTAATATAGCTAATACATCTGAATAACACATATTCTACAATTTATAAAGATATTGTGTGACTTATCCTGCGCAGACGAAGCCGCGGGCACCAGCTTGTAAGACATATATCAAAATGTTATTATGTGCGAGTGAGAGGTATTTTAGCAGTTGTCTTCGCCTTAAACTGCGTTAATGGAAAACTTAATGAGAATTCTTTATAATACCGAGATCTCAGAAACAATATTGAGGCCAAATTGAGACTTCAGCAAACAATTCTAAGGCCGGGACTTGTTGGTGGCTTTTTGTCAAGGGCAATACGGCAAGCAGGCTCAATGCTAATTGGTGGATCTCGTCTTTAGAATTCTGGTTCTCGTTACCGAGGTACAGTTTTAATTTCATGTTTTAGAAATGTTGATCAAAGTCAAACGACAACAAATGAAAGAGCAAAAGGGAACAAATTAGAGTTACATGTTTGCAAAGACTCACAGTTTAGCTGGTAGTAGCTCCGTCTTCTGCGCTGTAGGTTGTGGGATCGATCCCCACACAATAAACATGTGTGAATTGAAAACTGATGTTTGTCCTGTGTGTTGAAATGTGTACCAATACTCATCTAAGCCGAACAGACGCAATTAATATAAAAATGCTGATAGATGAAGCAAGTGGCCCACCGGATTTTAACTGGTAACCATCACCTATCACAACGGATTGCCTCGCCAGACACACACAATTTTTTTTTTACAACTAGCTGATGGAACAAGCAGATGGCCCACTTGATGTTAACTGGTAACCATCACCTATCACAACGAATTGTCTCGTCTCGACACGCACATTTGGCACGTGCTCGACGATGCACTGCCCTGCGTCCATCAACTTGAGACATAATGATGTTAAGCCCTGTGCCTGTAATTACACCGACACCCTTTAAACCAAAACACAGCAACGCTGCTTGGCGGCAGAAATAGGCATGGTGGTACTACTTCCCAGGACGAGCCGTTCATGAAAAACTCTACTACTTTCAAAAAACTAATAAATAAAAGTACTTCTGACCCTGAACATCCCAAACATTGTCTTCATACCCTTGAGGAAAGACTAGTTCGATATCGCCGAAGCTAAAAGTTTCGTAAAACTCAAAGTTGAAGCTTTAGTTTCTGAAGTACTCTGGTCCTGGTTTTGGCTATGCCTCTCTAGTTCGGTTGGCACACTTGAGTTTAATTATTATATAATTTACGAAAAGTTTCTTGCATTTTCTTCAAGGCTTGGTTGCGGGGAATCAACTAGATTCTTTTAGGTTTAAGAAATTTAGAGCTGACCACCATGCTTTAGATTAACAAAGGATAAAATGGGGCGGTAAATATGTGTTGGAGGACCAAATCCTTCCATTTTTCTGTCATTTTTTTGGCCTATGCTAAAAGGCACACAGAGAATCCCAACTAAAATATTAAGCAAGTGTAAATAGATGAAATTGTAAATAGTTTCTGAATAAACGGCTTATTATTATTATTAAATATGTCAAAATGTACGCGTTTGACATGTAACATTAGATTTAACGGCCTGTTTATCCTTGATTAGTAACTAACGGAGCATGGTGAAATCAGCTCTTAAAGTGATTATTGTGTTTTAATTAAAAAAATACCTTTTAACTTTTGTCAATGCTAAAATTTCTGTTTCACTTGCACTCGTGCAAAAGTTTGCGCCGCAAAAAATCGTTTCTATAATGGCGTTGGAAAACAAGTACCAGTAATAATCTAACTCAAAATAAAACTACCGAACGTGTTATTTGAATCGATGAACCGATTGCTATAAATTAAATTCGATTGGCGATTCACGGTAATTAAGTCTGATAGTTTCAACCCTAACGAGTTTGTTAGGGTTGTCGCCGTAGTCCAATTTCATTTAGAAATGCTTCACAAATTAAACACATCTCCTTCGGTACGGTTAAACCTCGGCCTGCCTTCATGTTGCTATACCCTATGCAGGGTAATACTACTATCCTACTAATATTATAAGCAGGAAAGTTTGTAAGTCTGGATGTTTGTTACTCTTTCACGTAAAAACTACGTAGACGAAGTCGCTGGCACCAGCTTGTACATTATAAATAACAAGCTGGTGCCCGGACTTCGTCTGCCCAGGATTAGTCACACAATATCCTTATAAATTGTAGCCTGATCTTTATTCTGATGTATAAGCTATATTATTGTAAAGTTTCATTAAAATCCATTCAGTAGTTTTTATGTGAAAGAGTAACAAACATCCATCTATCCATCCATACTTACAAACTTTCGCGTTTATAATATTAGTAGGACTATGTTTGTTCCTAAACCATGTGAATGCAATAAATGTATTGAGTAATACAAAATACGTACAGTCGAACATTCTTCTTTTTGGTGGTTAAATACAGACTATTTCGAGTAAATTAACTGTGTCAATAAAGATCTGAAAATAAATGAACTAACAAAAAATCATTGAAATGATTAATGATGGTATCATAGGATCAGCCCTAATGACCTTACTAGGGTTGCGGGTCACGCCTGACCCAGAGATCACAAATGGCTACCACGTGACCGACCGTATTTGTCTAGGGTTGTTTTTCATTTATTTATTAGGCATCGTCATCAGCACAACACAGTATACATTCATAAAAGGTGTTGCACAAGAATTCTAATGTGTACTAATTACACGCTTGCATAATATTTGCGGTATAAATCGACATACAACAGCCAGGTAAGTAAAATGATATATTTTCACAATACAATAAAACAAAGGAATGGGAAGAAATTTTTTGACATAAAAAATTTCTTTAAAGATACTTTGTTTTGTACAGCAAAATTAAAATAGCACCATTGTTATTTATGAGATGGAATGGTGGAATACTTGAATATTTTCATTAAAAGTAAAAAAAAATATGATTTTTACTATCAAATATTAAAAACATCAGTCCGCCGCTGTTCTCCAATGCAATACTTTCAAATCCCACTCGTATAATAACTTTTGAGGTGCTATAAAAATTCTTTGAAACTAGGTTACCATACCAAGATAGTAGGCGGTAGTCAGAAGCAAATCCAAATATAATGTTTGGAATTGCCTCTGACTACCACGCACTTTAATTCGTACCCTAATGACCTTACTGAGATTTCGTGAGGCGTTCCGAACGCTCCGAAAATAAAAGTACGAAAGTACGAATTAAAGTGCGTGGTAGTCAGAGGCAATTCCAAACATTATATTTGGATTTGCTTCTGACTACCGCCTACTATCTTGGTATGGTAACCTAGTTTCAAAGAATTTTTATAGCACCTCAAAAGTTATTATACGAGTGGGATTTGAAAGTATTGCATTGGAGAACAGCGGCGGACTGATGTTTTTAATATTTGATAGTAAAAATCATATTTTTTTTTACTTTTAATGAAAATATTCAAGTATTCCACCATTCCATCTCATAAATAACAATGGTGCTATTTTAATTTTGCTGTACAAAACAAAGTATCTTTAAAGAAATTTTTTATGTCAAAAAATTTCTTCCCATTCCTTTGTTTTATTGTATTGTGAAAATATATCATTTTACTTACCTGGCTGTTGTATGTCGATTTATACCGCAAATATTATGCAAGCGTGTAATTAGTACACATTAGAATTCTTGTGCAACACCTTTTATGAATGTATACTGTGTTGTGCTGATGACGATGCCTAATAAATAAATGAAAAACAACCCTAGACAAATACGGTCGGTCACGTGGTAGCCATTTGTGATCTCTGGGTCAGGCGTGACCCGCAACCCTAGTAAGGTCATTAGGGCTGATCCTATGATACCATCATTAATCATTTCAATGATTTTTTGTTAGTTCATTTATTTTCAGATCTTTATTGACACAGTTAATTTACTCGAAATAGTCTGTATTTAACCACCAAAAAGAAGAATGTTCGACTGTACGTATTTTGTATTACTCAATACATTTATTGCATTCACATGGTTTAGGAACAAACATAGTCCTACTAATATTATAAACGCGAAAGTTTGTAAGTATGGATGGATAGATGGATGTTTGTTACTCTTTCACATAAAAACTACTGAATGGATTTTAATGAAACTTTACAATAATATAGCTTATACATCAGAATAAAGATCAGGCTACAATTTATAAGGATATTGTGTGACTAATCCTGGGCAGACGAAGTCCGGGCACCAGCTTGTTATTTATAATGTACAAGCTGGTGCCAGCGACTTCGTCTACGTAGTTTTTACGTGAAAGAGTAACAAACATCCAGACTTACAAACTTTCCTGCTTATAATATTAGTAGGATAGTAGTATTACCCTGCATAGGGTATAGCAACATGAAGGCAGGCCGAGGTTTAACCGTACCGAAGGAGATGTGTTTAATTTGTGAAGCATTTCTAAATGAAATTGGACTACGGCGACAACCCTAACAAACTCGTTAGGGTTGAAACTATCAGACTTAATTACCGTGAATCGCCAATCGAATTTAATTTATAGCAATCGGTTCATCGATTCAAATAACACGTTCGGTAGTTTTATTTTGAGTTAGATTATTACTGGTACTTGTTTTCCAACGCCATTATAGAAACGATTTTTTGCGGCGCAAACTTTTGCACGAGTGCAAGTGAAACAGAAATTTTAGCATTGACAAAAGTTAAAAGGTATTTTTTTAATTAAAACACAATAATCACTTTAAGAGCTGATTTCACCATGCTCCGTTAGTTACTAATCAAGGATAAACAGGCCGTTAAATCTAATGTTACATGTCAAACGCGTACATTTTGACATATTTAATAATAATAATAAGCCGTTTATTCAGAAACTATTTACAATTTCATCTATTTACACTTGCTTAATATTTTAGTTGGGATTCTCTGTGTGCCTTTTAGCATAGGCCAAAAAAATGACAGAAAAATGGAAGGATTTGGTCCTCCAACACATATTTACCGCCCCATTTTATCCTTTGTTAATCTAAAGCATGGTGGTCAGCTCTAAATTTCTTAAACCTAAAAGAATCTAGTTGATTCCCCGCAACCAAGCCTTGAAGAAAATGCAAGAAACTTTTCGTAAATTATATAATAATTAAACTCAAGTGTGCCAACCGAACTAGAGAGGCATAGCCAAAACCAGGACCAGAGTACTTCAGAAACTAAAGCTTCAACTTTGAGTTTTACGAAACTTTTAGTTTCGGCGATAGCGAACTAGTCTTTCCTCAAGGGTATGATGAAGACAATGTTTGGGATGTTCAGGGTCAGAAGTACTTTAATTTATTAGTTTTTTGAAAGTAGTAGAGTTTTTCATGAACGGCTCGTCCTGGGAAGTAGTACCACCATGCCTATTTCTGCCGCCAAGCAGCGTTGCTGTGTTTTGGTTTAAAGGGTGTCGGTGACATTACAGGCACAAGGCTTAACATCATTATGTCTCAATTTGATGGACGCAGGGCAGTGCATCGTCGAGCACGTGCCAAATGTGCGTGTCGAGACGAGACAATTCGTTGTGATAGGTTCCAGTTAACATCAAGTGGGCCATCTGCTTGTTCCATCAGCTAGTTGTAAAAAAAAAATTGTGCGTGTCTGGCGAGGCAATCCGTTGTGATAGGTGATGGTTACCAGTTAAAATCCGGTGGGCCACTTGCTTCATCTATCAGCATTTTTATATTAATTGCGTCTGTTCGGCTTAGATGAGTATTGGTACACATTTCAACACACAGGACAAACATCAGTTTTCAATTCACACATGTTTATTGTGTGGGGATCGATCCCACAACCTACAGCGCAGAAGACGGAGCTACTGCCAGCTAAACTGTGAGTCTTTGCAAACATGTAACTCTAATTTGTTCCCTTTTGCTCTTTCATTTGTTGTCGTTTGACTTTGATCAACATTTCTAAAACATGAAATTAAAATTTCTTTAAAGATACTTTGTTTTGTACAGCAAAATTAAAATAGCACCATTGTTATTTATGAGATGGAATGGTGGAATACTTGAATATTTTCATTAAAAGTAAAAAAAAATATGATTTTTACTATCAAATATTAAAAACATCAGTCCGCGGCTGTTCTCCAATGCAATACTTTCAAATCCCACTCGTATAATAACTTTTGAGGTGCTATAAAAATTCTTTGAAACTAGGTTACCATACCAAGATAGTAGGCGGTAGTCAGAAGCAAATCCAAATATAATGTTTGGAATTGCCTCTGACTACCACGCACTTTAATTCGTACTTTCGTACTTTTATTTTCGGAGCGTTCGGAACGCCTCACGAAATCTCAGTTCGGGGCGAACCACTAGTTTTAATTCTGTTAAATACAGACTAGTTCGAGTTTCAAAGTGATCCTTGTGATTGCACTGAATAAAGACCGTTTTGATTTTGATTTTGAGTAAATCAACTTGACACAGTTGATTTACTCGAACTACCTATTCAAATAAAAATAAAATTAAGAATGGTGACATCTCTCGTCGAACAGGACTCTTGATAGTAATATGTCAGACCTGTAGATGGAGCCACGCTCGCATAAGCACGTATCCACACATGTCTATGAGTTATTCAGCGGGTGTCATTAGAATCCGATTGCGCAGGTTTTTAGCGAAGCCCGCAACAAGGAGAAAGTAGTGGGTTCAAATCACTTTGAATAATAACTTTAGGAATACGAATACATAATAACGAATACATACACTTTGAATAATAACGTAGTGACTGATACATTTTGAACATTATATAGTGGTGCGCCTTTCACTTAAGATACTTTCAGGGTAGTCGAATATTTTAAGGATAACGATGATACTTATTTATAGGTATATCTTCTGAATGTTCGCATTCTCTGCCGTGTGTGATGTATAGGATCTATCTCTCATGTCTGAGCTGCGATACCATAAGGAGAAGGCTGCTAAGGGACAAGCGAAGCATATTTTTGAATCCTTCTAACATTGTAAACAAGCTGGTGCTCGCGAATTCGTCTGCGCAGGATTAGTCACACAATATCTTTATAAATTGTAGCCTATGTGTTATTCTGACGTATAAGCTATATTATTGTAAAGTTTCATTAAAATCCATTCAATAGTTTTTACGTGAAAGAGTAACGAACATCCATCCATCCATCCATTCATCCATCCATCCATACTTAAAAACTTTCGCGTTTATAATATTACTAGGATGTAAAAGTGTGTGTATGTTCCCATTAATCTCCGTAACTTAGTATTTTTTTTGTAGATATTTTAAATTTATACAGTTTGTGGCTTGGAATTATACTAGACTACTGTTTTTCGCTGGAAGATGGTAAGTAGTTACTTTACACGCAAACATTTTTCCCAACTGTATCTCGATCGCTTAAGCGGTGTAGCCGTTAAAATGTTAGACACAAACAAAAAAAATTAAGAAGAATTGACAAAATTGGGTCTTAGCCTAAAAAAAACTTGTGAACTAGCACACGGTATGGCGAACCGTGCTACGCCGTAACGTCGCCGAGCCGTAGCAAAGACTGCTACGCCGCGGCGTAGCAATGTACACAGCCACAGATAAGAAAAACACCTTTGTTTCGGTTGACAATAATTATCATATCAGACTAAATAAGCCTGCTGGATAAAGACCCCTCTTATATTTTGGGTAAGTTTGCCGTAGTCACAAGCTTGGCAAGCAGATGTACTCAGGACATGCTGATATGCTGTATATTGGACTCCTGTATTCGCGTTTAAACTCTAAGGCGGTCCATCATGCGTGAAGGATGATCTGGCTAAACTTGTAGCCAGCCTAACTTCTCCCTAAAGCACAGGAAATTCCTGGGAGTTTCGCGGGACAAGCGTGCTTCTGCCGATTTCGATCCCTTCTTACGATGCCACAGGAAGTGATGGAAGCGTATATTGCACCGCAGTTGCTGCTATTATACTGCGTTGTAGTAGTGCATCAAACATTATTATAGCATAAGAGCTGATTTCACCATGCTCTGTTAGATAAACAAAGGATTAAAGGGCCGTTAAATATGTCAAAATGTACGCGTTTGACATCTAAGGTTAGATTTAACGGCCTTTTAATCCTTGATTAGTAACTAACAGAGAATGGTGAAATCAGCTCATAAGCTGAGGGAGGACCGATTTTGCTGTCTTAACCAGTGTTCTTTTCTGTATTTTGTCTGTGTTTTTGTGACACAAAAGAACGTTTTTTGATTTGATTTTCATATTCTTCATTGACAGCCTTCACAGCTCAGTTGGTAGTAGCTCTGCCTTCTGCGCCGTAGGCCGTGGGTTCGATCCCACACAAAACAAACATTTGTGTGAAACATTTGTATGAACACAAATAACTACTATAACTATATAGATGTACTGAACATAGATGTTTGTTCTCTGTCTGGGTGTTATATAATATTATAAGTATGTATTTACAAAAAAAAAGTATTTATGTATTATATCAGCTATCTGGTTCCCATATTACAAGCTCTGGCTTAGTTTGGGGCTAGATAATGCGGTGTGGAAAGTCCAATAATATTTATTATTATTATTTCGAAACGTTTTTGATTTGATTTTGATATTTTATGCCAATGTTCCACCTCCAATGTTCGTGGTACGTGAAACAGCACCTTATAAGACCCTAACCCGGGGGCGTTATAAATGCGACACTTTGTCCAAAAAATGCCCCTTTCCGTTATATTGTGGACAATAGTTATATTTATAACCATATGCGCTTTTATCTGGTTCCTACAGTACATGTTTTGCTTAGTTTGGGGCTAGATTGCGTGGTAATAAAATGTTGGACAACTTTTTTTAACTATTTTATAGATGTAACTACTGAGGTCAACGGTGCTGTTTCAAGGTCGTGGGTTCCTGTGCGGTTGTGCACTAATGAGCGAATATGTGTGCAGTTAGTTTTATTCAAATACTTTATTAAAAAAGTTAATTAAATGTACTTATTGAAAAGTTATTTAAATAAGTACCAAAGATTTCAAAAGTTATGATTGAAGAACTCATCTCCAAATCTGAAATATCCCTGAGAACTGTTTTCTTCAAGCAAATAAAATTATAATGGTAATGTCTTTATTGAAGCAGCTGATTCAATAAAAACCTATTGTGAAGATTTTAAAAAGTTTTCATCTACAAACCCTTAAAACAGTTTTCTTCCAGCAAATAAAAAGATAATGTTTTAAAAGAATCTATTCTATTTCACCAGCTTTTACGGTGTGATTGAACCACGAAAATCATATTTATAATCATAAAGGATTCCAAATAAACACAATAATATCACAGATCTGACAGCTGGCCATTACAAAACGAATAAAAAAGTTAAAAAGGCTGTTTTGAAAGAGCCTGAATGCCTCAGTGCGGAATGGGCAAGATTACTTCGTCTTATTCATTGGCTTACAATGTCTATTGTGGAATTTCTATTCTGATAACACTGGAGGCGAACCGAGAGTAAGAACATGTGGATAGATCATTTGAGTGTGAACATATATAGTACAGTGTGGCAAAGTGAAAATCGCAAACTTAAAATATTTTTTCGGAATTTGTTCATTAATATCCATAATGGAATTTCTGTTCTGATAATGTTCTGTGCTATGCTGAACCTAATAGTAAAAATATATATATCGATCATTTAAGTAAGAACGCGATTGATATTGTACCAAACTTTGTATTATTTTTAAGCTAGATCATTATTGATATGTTTTTATATTGTCATATTTATATTGATCATTATAGATATGTATTATGACATTATAATTAAATGATCATTAAGTAAATTACCATTTCAATTTATTCTTTATTGTACACAAATAATTAACACAAAAGAAGATATGATAGTCATGTACAAAGGCGAGCTTAACCCTAGATAGAGTTTTACCATTTAATTATTTTTATTATTTTATTCATCGTTCTTTACGAAAAAATATGATTGGCCTATTATAATTACTAAGCTATTCAAGCATTGTAATTGATGTAATAATCAAATATAAAAAAATAATAAATATATTTTTATGATTAATTATAATGCACACGCCTCTTGCAAGCGCAGTCGGTAGGAAAGGAACCTTTTACGACATTTACGCTGAATGATAAAATCATGTGAAGTACCTATCGGTGTATCGTTTGGGGTCTTTACTATTATTCTAGATAATTTATACAGTATTTTCCATGACCCTACTTTACGGGCAGCAGTAATAATAATAATAATCGATCATTTCAGGTGACATTGTTGTTAAATTATAAATACAGGGAAATATAGTATACCATAAATACATTAAAAACGAATGTACATATAAATAATGAATGTTCATAACGGTCTGCAGATAGCTCAACTGTTTCATATGTATTTTGCATATTTTCTGAATACTTGTATTCATTGTAAAGAAGACTATTGTAATGTCAAGTCTTCTTATTTTCATTTCACTAGTTTTTTCGATCTAGTGGGGTGAAAGGATTTTAAGTGCGACTTTAAGAGGCTTCTTTTTGAGTACTTGACATTATGTCAAGTTAACAAAAGTTGCAAGGTACGTTTTTAAAATCTTTAAGTAAGTTCCATGCCCATAGTTTGTTTGCACTTCTCTTTGAGCTCGTTCTGAACAACCCGTTCTAGAAAACCTCATTTTTATCGGACAAATGAGAAAATTGCTCGCTGTTCACTGAGAATAGATATTTCTGAAATACATCACAACTTAAAGTGAATTAAATCGGTCATTCCTGCTCGTTTCTTCCCCATTGGGGCTAACGGGCAGTTTTTTCCCGATAATCTGTAACATTTTTTTTAAATACATATTTTTAAACAAAAAACATTTATTCAATCAAACTTATTAAAATTAAAGGACAGTATAGCATACCATAACAAGACAAAGACAAAATTGTGTAAGTAGATAAGTACTTACTGTCAAAGGCCTGAGGTGGTTGGCTTTGTTGTAAACAAGGTGTTCCATAAGTTGTGTATATAAACTTCAGGGGGCTAAAGTACCCATCAATATGAACAACTTTTTCTAAGGAACCAACATGGTGAACGCAAAAAAAAAACAGCTGTTTCATACAAAAGTTCAATACCTACCAGGCTAAAATGTATGAAACAGCTGTTTTTTTTTCGCGTTCACAGTGTTGGTTCCTTAGAAAAAGTTGTTCATATTGATGGGTACTTTAGCCCCCTGAAGTTTATATACACAACTTATGGAACACCTTGTATAGTGGTTTGGTAGTTGAAATAAACTTCACTTTTACTGTATGTCTACTTGTATTATTACTTGTATATGTATTACTTGTATTTCCATCATTTATTGCCGGCGCGAGCGCACACACGTCCGTGCACCGTGACGGATTTTTAGGAAGAGCAAGAGCGAACAACATGTTCAGACACAGAATTAAACTTTACCACAGATCTTAAATATTCTATATATAAAATCATATTTGACAGATCTTAATGTCTCCGACGCTTACTCAAAGGGTAACTAAACCATTTAAAAATAAATAAATAATCTGGATGTAATAAAATTATATAACAAGGAAACTACAAACTAAAGAGCTTTTAGTCCACTCTGTTCGTGGTCGAAAAACCACAATTATTATTACAACAGCAACGCACCCCAAAAGGTACAGGAAATTATAGCCATCATTCTAAACTATACTCTCACTGAACAGCCTCTTTCAAAATACGAAATCATTTTTGGCAGTTTCCTGTTTCCCTTACAAGTGGAATGATGAGGGTCCCAGAGACACATGTGTTGCACCTACAATCCTTCCTAATGAATAGCACGTGCCACGAATCTGTGGACCCTAAGCCTTTGTCCACACGCGGGACTAGCGCAGACCATACGCACACCAACAGAATACAGAAAGAGAGGTATTCCAGGGGTTCCAATACTTGTACATAAAACTTCAGAGGGCTAAAGTACCTACCCATCAATATGAATAACTTATTGATTCGAAAAAGTTATTCATATTTATGGGTACTTTAGTCCCCTGAAGTTTTAAGTACAAGTATTGGAATACCTTGTATACCTCTCTTTATGTATTCTGTTCTGTCTGTCTGTACATTAGCGCAGTTGTGACCACACGCACAGTACAACAGTAGTGTAAGTGTAGAAATGTAAGTATATTTTAAGGCATTTTTGATAGTTTTTTGCGTGATCCTCGCTCCATTAAGAGGCTGAACTTCTCGCTCGCACATTTAAACATTTATGAATATATAAAATTATTGAAGGTAGTTATGAAAAATCACAAACAAACAAACTTCGGAGAATAACAATAATATAGCTTCAGCTAAAATACCATTTTGGTCTAACTAAGTTCTCCTACCTCAAAATTTGGCTAAGTACGAAAAGAGTAAAAATAACTTTTTTTTATACAACTAGCTAATGGAACAAGCAGATGGCCCACCTGATGTTAAGTGATAACTATCACCTATAACAAAGCAATGCCTCGTAAGTCACGCACGATAGGAACGTGCCCCAGGATGCACTGCCCTGCGTCCGTCAACTTGAGGCACACAGATGTTAAGCCTCATGTGCCTGTAATAACACCGGCAACCACACTCCACTTTTTGAATAGAAGACTTGTTTGGAACAAAAAAAAAAAAATGATGAACTTTTCTCGAAGCTATTCTCAAAAACTTGGTTGTTAGCGAATTTTCATAACTTAACCCAGTAATTCAAATATGTTGACGTTTCCGAGCGAGAAGTTGTTTGACAGTAGTCTGCGCCTTAAGCCCCACAAGCCTACTAAACAGCGTAATTGTAGGTTATGTGCACTGACATTTGACTCCATCTGGCGGAAAAATACTGCCTCACTACTGAGCAGAGTGCGCTCGAGCAGCAACACCGTCCTAAAGGAAATTGCAAACAATTATGGGTGTCCCTTGGTGTGGAAGATCTCCCAGAGGACGAAATCTGTTTTAGTTATTAAGTAGATACTACCCTACCTTGTTTACTAACAATGTGGACTTGTAATTGTCTTAATAAAAAAAACTTAACTTGCCTACTCCACCTAAATGTGACCATTCTGTTTTCTGTGACCAAACTGGAATCAGTCCATTTTCCACTATTGCGGTGATTTTGGGGTTTACTGTTGAATAAATTAATATAAAAAATCAAGTTCTTCACATAATTAATTCCATTAACAAAAAAAAACAAAAGCCTAGCGATAAATCAGCCCATCGGCCCACCCCCACCCCCGCGCACACAACCGTGCAATTCCGCACGACCCGCACATTCACTGTGCATGAGCACTAATGCTGCCTATTGTGCCCTCAGGGCGTCTAATCGCGTTAGAGCACGTGACCATCATAATTTTGAGTTCTTAGATTAGAGAGCAGACTTTGAAATATTAAAAAAGTTTGGGGATCGCTCCCGGTACCTCTTGAGTCGCTGGGATTAACATTCTGATGAATTGTAAAAGTTTTTTTCGTAATCGTTGGCCAAGTTACTGTCACTCTTTATAATGCTGCTTTTCTTCTCTTTCTTTCCATTTATGGCACCTATCCGTCATTTGATAGACAATCTTGCCAGTGTGAAGTGATATAGATATAATTACTTAAATACTTTTTAGTCAAGTCAGTTCATAGTAAAGTAATACCTACATATTGACAGACAACCTTGCCTGTGTCGTATTCTGCATTACCCCCTCTTACTACCCCCCCCCCCCCCATATCCATCAATAGAAATACCAGTTGTCATCTAACGTTGTTAGCAACTGCAGCTAAAATGTAACCGCATAGCCGTCATATACTTATTACAAACAGAAACTGATTGAAACTGATTGCAACAAAGTTACATATCTACGTGCCTGAAGGTCAAAGTCATGAAGATGACCCTATTTTTGTTTTACTATTATTTGTGGTGTGGCGCTTCTGAAAACCAGCGCAACAGAGGAGCTTTGTTCTTGAAGCAAACGATGAATAGTGGTCGTATTTTGCCGTTATTGTTTTTGTTTACTTTGCAAAGGTTTTTGAGACCAAAAACATTCTCTATTCTATCCTAACCTTTGGGTAGTAGAATGGACAGGATAGTGCAAACAAACTAGGTACAAAATTAAATCAAAGAAGGAATAAGTGAAAATTAAAAAAAGTCAAAAAGCACGTGGAGAAATCTCAATCAAGTGATGCACAATCTCCAAAGAGTTTCCCTTCTGAAGAAGCAAGCGTTTCATATTTCTCCTGTAATGTTTGCGTAAGAGGAAACATGGCGATGGCTGGAGATAAATCAGTAAATATGGTATCGTTGGGCTGTATTTACATAAACTTTGTCTTGTTGCCTACTGGTTTATTCTACGCCATTGCGGGATACGTCTATTACTTGTGGAGTTCAGCGCGACTTCGCTTGCATGAAGCTATTTTAAGGCTGGAGTCCATGCCTTCCAACCTCGTTCTAAAACGCATTACTGTGATCCTATTTTTATACATGTTATGGTTTTTTTAACATGAAAAAAAAAAATATTTATTTTCAAGGATATAAACATTAGCATGACGAAGAGATTTAAATTTTCTGACACGCTATATAGAAAAAATCGCTAAGTTACCTCATATTTTTCCGTTAGATCTTGTTTTTTAAGCCCTATACAAGAAAGTCAAAGTCAAAAGGTATTTATTCAATAAAATCACAAGGATCACTTTGAAACGTCTTAAAGCTAGGTGACTCTAGGTGCCAGTTCCACGCGACCAAAGGCTAGAAGAACAGGCAACAAGCTTACGGCTTGGTTCCTACCGTTTTTTTGGATGATCCTTGTTACAATATATTATAATGACTTGGAAACAAAATGAAAACGCTAATATGTGGGTTATCATGTACCCCACAGAATAACGTGAGCATTTATTTCAACGGGTTATGTTTATTGTTTTAATAACAAATCACTACATAGTATAAAACAAAGTCGCTTTCTCTGTCCCTATATCACTATGTATTCTTAAATCTTTAAAACTACGCAACGGATTTTGATGCGGTTTTTTTATAGAAAGAGTGATTCAAGAGGAAGGTTTATATGCATAATACAAGCATAATCTCTTGGGGATAACCCACAATAACCGTGCGAAGCCGAGGCGGGTCGCTAGTATTTAATAAAATATATTTTATTATCTATAGAACGCAGTGCACTTGTAACTCAATCATCCTAAGACCACTATGGAGCCCAAGTGACGACAAGTAAAAGCAAATATAACTTACAAGTTATATATTATTACGATAACTTGAAGAATCAGTAAATCTTATATAGCTTTATGTTTCGCAGTTACTGTTTGGCTAAAGCACATAAAAGTAATGAATCTGCTAAGTTATGAGTCTTACTTATATTTATGTAGGAGTTGTACCTATAATATGAACAATTTCTACTCATAGTATGAAACGGAAAGTTTGGATGTTTGTGCGTTGATTTGCTATTTCATATTTATATATAAATAAAAAATCTTATTACTTCTAACCACAAATATTACAAACCGGACAAGTGCGAGTTGGACTCGCGCACGAAGGGTTCCGTACCATTATCTACAAAAACGGCGAAAAAATTACGTTTGTTGTATGGGAGCCACCTTAAATATTAATTTTATTCTGTTTTTTCGTATTTGTTGTTATAGCGGCAGCAGAAATATATCCTCTGTGAAAATTTCAACTGTCTAACTATCAAGGTTCATGAGATACAGCCTGGTGACAGACGGACAGACAGACAGACAGACGTTTTGGTTCCGTACCCAAAGGGTACCCTAAAAACATTGTTTAATGGCATAAGAATGCAAAAAAAATATAATTATCCGAAATAGCTAAAAAATTGCATCTTAGGTATATTAAAATATAGTGATAGAGTGAAAAACAGTGTAATTAGAGTGAAATGTGGAGTGAAAGAAGACGTAGTGATGAGGATAGAGAAAGGTATTATGTTAAGGTGGTTTGGGCATGTGGAGAGGATGGATGAAAGGAGATTAACAAAACAGGTGCATCAGGCGAGCGTAAATGGGACTGTTGGGAGGGGAAGACCTAGGCGAACGTATCTCGATCAGATAGCAGACGTTCTAGAGAAGGGCCAGGTCAAGAGTACCCTAAACCGACGAGAATGTATGAAGAATGTTATGAGAGTGAATGAAGCGAAAGAGGTATGTAAGGATCGTAGCAAGTGGAAATCCGTGGTCTCTGCCTACCCCTATGGGAAACAGGCGTGATTTTATGTATGTATGTATGTATATTAAAATATTCATTGTAGCTAATAATATAAATATTCAAAGCCAATTAAAGCCAAAAAAAATTGATGATATATTATCCTGGTCATTAAGCGAGCAACATCACGGGCAAGAGCTAGTGCTGAATAATGTTATACTTCGGAAATTAGTTTGTAGATAAATTGCGGTATCACAAGGATATTTTTTACGTAATAGAAAAATTATCTATTATTACATAAGTGTATTTATTGCTTTTCGTATCGAAGAAACTAATACAAATTAATAGATAACTGAAAAAGTAATGTTCCTGAGAGATCTTGGAATATACGAGCACATCTGACAGCCTTCACAGCTCAGTTGGTAGTAGCTCTGCCTTCTGCGCCGTAGGCCGTGGGTTCAATCCTCACTGAGAACAAACATTTGTGTGATGAACATAGATGTTTTTTCTCGGTCTGGGCGTTATATAATATTATAAGTATCTATTTATAAAAAAAAACTATGTAAGTATTATACCAGCTATCCAGTTCCCATATTACTAGCTTCGGCTTAGTTTGGGGCTAGATAGTGCTGTCTGGAATGTCCACCAATATTTATTTACAAGCTGGTGCCCGCGACTTCGTCTGCGCAGGATTAGTCACACAATATCTTTATAAATTGTAGCCTATGTGTTATTCTAATGTGTAAGCTATATTATTGTAAGGTTTCATTAAAATCCATTCAGTAGTTTTTACGTGAAAGAGTAACAAATATCCATCCATCCATACTTACAAACTTTTATAATAATATTAGGAAAGAAAGAAGTTCGGTAAATCTTTCAAAATGGTGAAATGTTAAGTACATTAGCAGTATGCGCCTTAAAAAGTACCTGTACCCCAAGTATGAGATTTGCTTACGATATTTCGTTTTACGTTTTTGTTCCGTGTTCATTGCGAGTTTTGTATGAAGACGCGATAGAGATACCGATACGGAACCCGCAATGAACACTGAACAAAAACGAATCGTTTTTGCTCCGTGCTCATTGCGGGTTTTGTAAAGTTCCGTATCGGTATCAATATCGCGTCTTCATACAAAACCCGCAATGAACACGGGACAAAAACGTAAAACGAAATATATTAAAACAAGACGTCTATCTATATCAGCGAACGTTTATGTCCATTACAATTGACCAAACACCCGCACGGCCTAATATTGATTGATCGTCGGTAACCTCGTTTCGATATCCCTGCCCGAGTAGCTGAAGGCGTATTTACACCGCTTTATTTCTGCCGCACGGGACTCTTACATCAATCCTATCCTACTAATATTTGTATGCGAAAGTTAGGATGTTAGTATGCTAGGATGTTGGGATGTTGTGATGTTGGGATGTTGTGATGTTGGGATGTTGGGATGTTGGGATGTTTGAGGCCAGTGCCTTCAACCGGTGAAGGAAAACAGCGTGAAGAAATTAGTTAGTATTACGGCAGCTTGACACGTATGAAATAGGTACCAACTACAGCTAAATGTGGGTATGTGCCAAATGTAATAATTGAACGTACAACCCTTAAATTTATATTGTGCATCTCAAATACAAAAATAGCTCTACGACTTTGATCTCCAGGCACGGTAGATATACCGTCAGATATTTAAGCAGCAAGTTCTAACTTTGAAAACTTTGTCTAATGGCCGGTTTCTGAAAGCTCGATCAAAACTAATCGTAATAAAATTTCTTCGTCTACAAACGGTGCGACCCAAAACAAAAAACGCGAGCAACCATTAAAAGCCCCGGCAATAGCATTAGAAAATTTGAAATTAGAATTCCGATTTAGCCTTCATTTGACAGAACAAGACGACAATTTGGGTGCGCATCTTAGCTCTTGTAGAGATAAAGACATGAGTCTTTTAACGTGACAAAGCGAGACGACAATTAAGGCGAAGACAAGAGCTAATGTGACTCTCGCTCGCACGTTTCAACATGTTGAAAGATATAAAATCACTAAGCTCATTTTCGAAAAATCGCGATCAACCATCTTGTGTGCAATCACATTTCACACAGTTTAGTAAAAAAAACATTTTGATCGATACAAGTTTTCCTACTTAAAAGTTTGCTTATGTGCGAAAACTAGTAAAGCAAACTTTTGAGTAGGTAAACATGTATCGATCAAAATGATTTTTTTACTAAACTGTGTGCAATGTGATTGCACACAAGATGGTTGATTGCGATTTTTCGAAAATGAGTTTAGTGATTTTATATCTTTCAACATGTCGAAACGTGCGAGCGAGAAGTTGTTTGATAGTTGTCAGCCCCTTAACTATGTATCTCGCGGTGCGCATCTTAGCCCTGCTGGTAAACCTAATACGACAGTGGAATGCTATTATACAATTTTTATAATCAAACTTACGATAAGTTATTTAGTTCTATTCCGCCAATCTTATTCTGAGTCCCAAATAAATACTAAATTTGTATTGGTTTTGTCTTGTAATTCTTCCGCTACGGGCACGCCTAAATCAATTAACTAGCTAAGTAGATACGAACAAGCAGCCACGAGCTATCTCACAATGTTTTCTTTCACCGTTTGTGGGGATTGTGTAAATAATCTAGACTAATGGTGGCTTACAAGTGGATTATCGTAAAATATCGTCGCGCAGCGTAAATTCAGACGTTCACTACTATTAATTTATTTATTTTATTACACGTTAGCTGTTAGTACTTGAGGAGATGACAACCGTCAAAATACTTCTCGCTCGCACATTTCAACATTTGTTGTTAGAAGTACATTCGCGGTAGTTTTGGCATTAAATAATCCTAAGTTGGTACTTGGTACTATATGATCAAGGGGAAAAGTCGTGGGTAAAAGTCGTGAGCTGTTTCTTTTAGGGTTTCGTACCCAAAGGGTAAAACGGGACCCTATTAGTAAGACTCCGCGGTTCGTCCATTTGTCTGTCCGTCTGTCACCAGTAGTAGACAGTTGAAATTTTCACAGATGATGTATTTCTGTTGCCGCTATAATAAACAATACTAAAAAATAGAATAAAATAAATATTTAAGGGGCTCCCATACAACAAACGTGATTTTTTTGCCGTTTTTATAGATAATGGTACGAAACCCTACGTGCGCGAGTCCGACTCGCACTTGGCCGGTTTTATTTCTCGGACTTAAATGTTTTCGGTGGTCGTTTTTACACTCAATTTATACTTGATTTTTTAAGGTGAGAGCACTGATGGTCTTTTGGTAGCGGACCCGCCTTCCGACCTTAAGGTCGTGGGTTCCAAACTGGTCGAAAGTTGCCTCCTTGAGGCGCACTTAAAATCCTTTTACCACACTGTTTTGAAAGAAACTGAGACACGACAAGAAGAAGACTTGATTTTTTTTCCACACACAGCTATAAAAACTATATCTATCTCAATATTGTTAGAGAAATGATTTGGCAATAGTGCTCTACCGTCATCAATTGGTCTAGACGATAGGAGAAATGACATATTTATGACATTTCTCCCGGGTGTAATAGACGAGTGTCGCCGACTCATAAGTTTATAACCCTCAACCTACCCCTCGCGTGGCCGGAATAAAGACTAGCCAGTGCCAGGTCAAGGACTAATATTCCAAATTCCATGAGGCATAACATCTGTATGCCTCAAGAGTAGTAGAGCTCTTTGTGAAGGGCTCGTCCGGGGAAGTACTACCACCACGCCTTTTTCTGCCGCCAAGCAGCAACGCTGTGTTTCGGGATTTAAGAGTGTGGTTGTCGGTGTAATTACAGGCACATGAGGCTTAGCATCTGTATGTCTCAAGATATGGGCAGTGCATCTTAGTGCACGTTCCTATTCAGCGTGACTTACGAGGCAATGTTTTGTTATAGGTGATGGTTATCACTTATCATCAGGTGGGCCATCTGCTTGTTCCATCAGTTGTATAAAAATAAAAAAACCGTGTGTACTATGGGAAACTACGTACGAACCGAAGATTCTTTGAAGATGTCTAGGGCGTTAGTCAGAGGTACGTCCAATTTAGCACATACCCACATTTAACAAGACTTGGTATTCCAATTGAATGACCTTCTGACTTTGGCTCTGATATCGATAACCGCACCGCTACGCCACCGCATCGCATTATGGTAGGCGTCCAAAGGAAGTAGTCAGAGGTACGTCCAAAAATTACATTTGCACATAAAAACATAGTTGTATAAACAATAGTTGGTATTCCAATTGAATTGACAGCCTTCACAGCTCAGTTGGTAGTAGCTCTGTCTTCTGCGCCGTAGGCCGTGGGTTCGATCCCCACCGAGAACAAACATTTGTGTGATGAACATAGGTGTTTTTTCTCTGTCTGGGTGTTATGTAATATTATAAGTATGTATTTACAACAAAAAAAGTATATATGTATTATATCACATACCAACATTTATCTGGTTCCCATATTACAAGCTTTGGCTTAGTTTGGGGCAAGATAGTGCTGTGTGGAAAGTCCACCAATATTTATTTATTTATTGAACTTCGGCTTTGTTGACGATGACCGAACCGAGAAGCTACGCCGCTACGTCGCCGTTTCGTGTGGGCTTGGTCAGGCCCTAGACCAAAAAGGCCAACAATGGAACTCAAAAAGGCCAACAATGGAACTCAAAAAGGCCGAGCCTCTGAAAATTAAAATGTCACAAGCATTAACACACTTCACGAGTCGCAAATTGTTTAACTTTTCCCATTAGACGGCAAGTTAGTGTTCGGTTATGAAGCTTATTACGTAAAATACTGCGTCGAATTTCAGCTATGTTTCAAATGTTGGCTTGTCGCTTAACTTGTCATCTTGTAAAACTTATTTTATTAAAGACATTTTTCTGTTGCACGTTGAGTTTGTATTAAAAGTTTTATTTGCGAAAATCAAGATTTAATGCGTTTTTGTTTCTGAACTCGGTGATGGGCTTGGAATTTGTCAAGTTTAAAAAAAAACAGAATTTGTATATAGGGTGAAAAAATCTATCTGAAACCTTTGAAGACCTTCAGACCACGTTTATTGCTCGATTATTTTGGGTATGCACTGTATATGATACTTAATAAAAACTAAATAACATTGAAACTGTGCTGCACAGTGTTATGTTTTATAAAGTTTAACAAAAGCTTACAAGCATGTTTCTACATTTTTTTTGTTTTGTTTTTAATGTCATCAGAGACAAAGCCAGGTATAATGAAAAATAGAAACAGCTCCACGACTTTGATTTCTAGGCACGGTAGATATCTCCTTAGATTTGCTAGTTCCAAGTACCAACCTAAGATTGATTAAATTTGATTGACATTGCGCCTTCGCCAATTGAGAGCACTAGCATTGCATGTAGTCATCATCATCATCCTAAAAAAGACTACTGCTGGACATAGGCATACCCTATAAAAAATAATTCTGTAATAATGTAAAATACCATTTATTTATTTATTATTATAATAAATATATAAATATTAGTAGACTTTCCACACTGCACTATCTAGGCCTAAACTAAGCCAAAGCTTGTAATATGGGAATCAGATATAATACATAAATACTGTTTTTTTTTGTAAATAAGTACTTATAATATTATAATAACACCCAGACAGAGAACAAACATCTATGTTCATCACACAAATGTTTGTTCTCGGTGGGGATCGAACCCACGGCCTACGGCGCAGAAGACAGGGCTATTACCAACTGAGCTGTGAAGGCTGTCAAATAGAGAGGACATTTTACATCCTGCATTTATAGTAGGTTATACCGCTACGATGGTAGGTGTTTTTGTCGAGCCAGCAAGCAAGGGTCAGGGTCTCAGGCTTGATTCAATTTGCGACGAAGCCAGCCTCCAGGGAAGCTTGATTTCATATTTTACTTTGTTGCGCCGTTTGGGTTGGGTCTCGGTGTTTGTGTTGATCCCGAAAATTGGCGATTGATTGAATCGGTGCAGATGTGGAGTTGTGACAGGCTTTGGAGATTAGCGAATGTTCTTGGTTTTGATTTTTCACGCAGAATTCGGAATTTATTCGGAAAGATTTTTCCTCTTTATAAAGGCCGGTTTTTTTTGTTATTTTACTACATTATAAGTATTTGATGTATGGAATGGCAAAACATTTTCTCCTTTTTTGACAATTTTTTTAAATCCTTTATCATGTTTTCAAAAGGTTTATTTTCTATACATGTTGGTTCTCTAGCTGGGTTTGACATTGTATTATAAGTATAAAACAAAAAGTAAATAAGTATTCTAACAGCTATCTGGGTCCCATTGTATAAGCTTTGCTTAGTTTGGGGCTAGATAGTGCTGTGTAGAATGTCCACCAATATTCATTTATACATAACATTTCTCAAAGGAAGACAGGAGTTATAGTCTATCTGTCTTCGGGTAATAGGATCAAAATGCACGCACGTACAAAGTCACTGCGCCGCAAAGCGAAAGGGTGAGTTCCAAGTGCCTTGCCGATGCCGCGCCGGCGGAAATGAAGACGTCACGACAAGGTTACCGCACAACCTTAAAATGGAGAGCATTTTTCTGCACATGAACTGAGCTTCCGCATTGGGGTCTGGTTTTTAAAAAAACGTCACATGACATATAGCAAAGTCAAAGGCAAGATTTATTCATATCGCTCACTTTGTGCCGACCCCACATGAAGTGAGATAAAGACTGAAACATAATTATTTCTCGCTTTGAAACGTCTTAAAGCTAGTTGAATCTATGTGCCAGTTCACGCGACTAAGAGCTGATTTCACCATGCTCTGTTAGATTAACGAAGGATTAAAGGGCCGTTAAATATGTCAAAATGTACGCGTTTGACATCTAAGATTAGATTAAACAGCCTGTTAATCCTTGATTAGTAACTAACAGAGCATGGTGAAATCAGCTCTAAGCCTAGAAGAACAGGCAACAGATTCATGACTTGGTTCCGACCGTTCTTTTGTATGATCGTTTTTACAAAATAATATAATAATGAAGCCCCAGTTTTCGCATAGGAAACCACATTGTTAAAGAACCAGAGGCTTAAGGCTTTTGAATGTAACTAACTGTAAGAATTTCTTTGAAATTCGGTTGAATGGAGCTAAGCTAATAGCGCTCACAGGCTTGACCAAAGTTTTAGTAAATGTAAGAGAAGTTTTGTATTGAGGTCATGGAGAACCACTTTTTAACCGAAAAAAATAAGCAGATGGTCCACTAATTGCTAATCGCTGAGGTCGTGCCCTATGAATAGAATAGAATAGAATTAGTTTGATTTGCAACACACAAAAAAATACATATAAAACAGTTTTTTTTAATCTAAAGGCACCTACTTATTATTCGACAGAAAAAATATATATAATAATAATAACATAGGTACAGGAATACGAAAATAGGTACCCAGCTTTTGTGCTGCAAAAAGGACATGCACTTTGAGACGTACATTTAGGTCACATGTGCTTGAAACCCTTTAATAAATGTAAGTGATGCTTACAGATAAAAATAGGTATGTTGGTAGTACTTTTTCAGATGATGTCAAATCTATCTAAATTTTAAAGCAACGATTTTCCTACTTATTCTTCGCTCATTTTCAATGGGTCCTGTGTGTCTGTTTTGTATTGTATTTGTAATTTGTAAAGTCTTCTCGATTAGATGAAAAAAAATCGGTCAAGTGCGAGTTGGACTCGCGCACGAAGGGTTCCGTATAAAAACGGCAAATAAAACACGTTTGTTGCATGGGAGCCCCCTTAAATATTTATTTTATTCTGTTTTTTAGTATTTGTTGTTATAGCGGCAATATAAACACCATCAATGAAAATTTCAACTGTCTAACTATCACAGTTTATGAGATACAGCCTATCTGATAAACTGTGATAGTTAGTGAGAGGTGGCAGACGGACAGACAGACAGACGGATGGATAGCAGATTCTTAGTAATAGGGTCCCGTTTTACCCTTTGAGTACGGAAACCTAAAAACGAAACCATGCCTACGCCTCACTAAACTTCAATAATATATTATATTATTACATTGTAAAAGGATCATACAAAAGAACGGTAGGAACCAAGCCGTAAGTTTGTTGCCTGTTCTTCTAGGCTTTGGTCGCGTGGAACTGGCACCTAGAGTCACCTAGCTTTAAGACGTTTCAAAGTGATCCTTGTGATTTTATTGAATAAATACATTTTGACTTTGACTTTGAATGCGAATGCATGAAAATATCCCTGCGAGAACTTGTCACCTTAAGGCGACGACAACAGCTAATGCTTTGCTTTACTAGTTTTTGTACTTAAGCAAACTTTTGAGAAGGAAAACTTGTATCCATCAAAATGATTTTTTTACTAAACTGTGTGCAATGTGATTGCACACAACTTGATTGCTTGCGATTTTACAAAAATGAGTTTAGTGATTTTATATCTTTCAACATGTCGAAACGTGCGAGCGAGAGGTACATTAGCTCTTGTCTTCGCCTTAACATTGTAATGCCATCAAACTTGACAGCTACGCCGAATTTGAGCTCGAACGGAAACTGGAAGTGGCCGAAAAGTCAATTACAAGTTTTGAAGCGGAAGTAAGAATTCAATTATGTATTCTGTGCTGAAGAGACAACACAATGAAATAAAAAGCTATTAAAATGTATCTTTGTGAAGGGAGTTGTTGAATTAGAGCTCTTTGTGAAGGGCTCATTTGGGGAAGTACTACTAACACGCCTTTTTCTGCCGCCAAGCAGCGTTGCTGTGTTTCGGTTTGAAGAGTGTGGTTGCCGGTGTAATTACAGGCACATGAGGCTTAACATCTGTGTGCCTCAGGTTGATGGACGCAGGGCAGTGCATCGTAGGGTAGGGTTCCATCAGCTAGATGTATAAAAAAAACAGCTTCATGACTTTCATTCAAATTATTTTCGTCCAAATTTTTATTTTTGGTACATTCACACATTTTGTAGTAGTAGTCGGTTGGTTGCAAGGTCATCGCTGTTGCTAGAATACTATCTGGTTTTCCTCAAAATGTTTTCCTTCGCCGTTTGAGAGCACTGACATTGTGCACATACATTTTTCGAAGTGGAACATTATTGGTGCACGAGCGGAATTGAACCGACGACCTTACAATCAGAAGGCGGGGTCACTCCCACTCGACCACTGGTGCTCATTAAATATAAATATAAATATTGGTGGACATTCCACACAGCACTATCTAGCACTAAACTAAGCCAAAGCTTGTGATATGGGAACCAGATAGCTAATATACTACTTATGTACTTTTTTTTGTAAATATGTACATACTTATAATATGATATAATACCTAGACAGAGCACAAACATCAATTTTCATTACATAAATGTATGTTCTCGGTGGGGATCGAACCCACGGCCTACGGCACAGGAGGCAGAGCTACTACCAACTGAGCTGTGAAGGCTGTCATTTGAAGTTAAAATGTAAATTAATATTCAACAAAGTATTGCTGGTCGCTGAAATAACAAAACACTGCACAGTTAAGTTGTAAAACAAATTTGAGTGCTTTTTAACGTAAAACTCAAGTTTACAGCCGCTATTAAATAATGTAGCTTTTGCAGCAATTGTGTAACAGATTGTGTTAAAATCGGTTACTTTTATAGTGACTTTACACCTGAGATCAATAAATTCGGCGCTATGAAAAGTTGCAGTCAACCAAGTTGCAAAAATTTAATTTTAATTCAAATCCACTCAAAAGTTTGCGTGGGTAATAAAACTAGTAAAGCAAATTTTTTTGGATCAATATGGTGTACACAACTTGTTTAATTATGCTTTTCATATTTAATCCGTGTTTTTTTATCTTTCAAAATGTTTGAATGTGCAAGCGAGAACTAAGTAAGCGAGGACTAAGTTAGTTCAATTATATTAAATAACGAACTTAAAACTATACCAACTAATAACAAAGTAAGTACCTCTAGGTACGTATCTTAAATAAAACTTGCACTAGTAATATAATATATTATGTGACAAATATTTACCTAATCGTGTAGATCTATGTGAGTTTGAAGGGGCTATTTGAGAGGGAAGAAGGCTATTTATTTTATTTAATTAGCACGGCTTCCGCATGGCCTCCACTTAGGTACACCAATAAATAAAAATAGCGAACATTCACAAAAAAAAGATGAATAATGAATTTAAGAAATTACATATTTAAAAACTAACAAATATAAAAATGAGATTGTTATTAGATTAAATTAGAATTAGAGATTATAATATTAATAACATTAAATTTAATAATTTGTCTAGCGCATATACTCTTACCCAGACTTATCATTCTTTCTCACAATATCATATGTCAATATCATATCAAGGTTGCCTGGAAGAAATCGCTTTCAGCTATAAGGCCGCCCATTGTACTTTATAATATACGTCTAGATTTATAATGTATCCTTAAATAAATAAATAAATATTGGTGGACTTTCCACACAGCACTATCTAGCCCTAAACTAAGCCAAAGCTTGTAATATGGGAACCAGATAGCTGATATAATACATATATTTATTTTTTTGTAAATACATACTTATAATATATAATTACACCCAGACAGAGAACAAACATCTATGTTCATCACACAAATGTTTGTTCTCGGTGGGGATCGAACCCACGGCCTACGGCGCAGAAGGCAGAGCTACTAACAACTGAGCTGTAAAGGCTGTCCTTGTGTACAATAAAGTGTTATCTATCTATCATATGTGAGAGGGAAGGTATGTAAATGTATTAAACTCTTTCGAACGAGGTATGACATTCCTATGCGGACTCCTTCCCTAGTGCAGTCTGCTGCTTTGTCTGTCCCATCAGAATTCCAATAAGCCTGTTCAAACATATAAATCCGTAGATTACGGAAATTAACCCTTCGACGCCGAGGGCTAAAGATTTACAACGTAATTAGCGCAAAGCCAAGAATTTAATCTGACGTTAGTCAGGGCTGCCTCAGATCTATTAATCACAGGCAAACTTGGGCCCTATTGTTGCTGAATTATTAAGCTGCGAATTAATTAATATTGCACGTCAGATGAACGAGGCGACTTTATTGGTTAGGATGGGTAAAATGACGCTCCGAATGGCTTTAATAAATCAGAGGTTTTCGAACTGTTTTACTAATTAAAAAATTTAATAAGCCAACGTCTGTATTTCCTTAAAATTCTTTCGCCCCTCAAAACTCAACATCATTATTTTTTTGTCTTTTAGCAGAAGTTTGTATTTTAAACAATCTCGAGATAGTACTTGGTAATAACAGACCTATATTATGTCCACTTCTATATATAGACGTAAACGTGTGCCTATATATAACTTATCTATTGTGTCAAACTCAGATTCTGGCTATTTATTTTTCGTTTCTTCTTCGAGTTTCACTTTTGAAACCATATTATGTCAGGCTATACGAGCTTTGTTGATACAGTGATGGCGCTATTACTCATTATGTACTATATACTATTACCAACTACTATGCTACTTACAACCTAGCAAAAAGAGGTGTCGTAAAAAAAACATTTCGCTAATAAATTAAAACATCAAACATCGAAATAAATTAGTTTTTAGGACCTCACAGTTTGAGAACCCCTGGATTAGATTATGAGCTCGGGCGCGTTGGGCCAACCCTAAATTAGGTTGCTTAAAAATGCTTAGTCGTGAGGAACTTTATGATATTGTCTTGAAGAATAACGAAGATGAAGGATATTCCACGCTGTACTTTAATGGTCTTTTTAGAAGTTTTATTTAATAAGGGTTTCAATATTCACTACAAATGTCGAGGCAGTAAACATTTCTGTAGCCTAACTGCGAAACTAAAATGGTGATTGAAATCAAAACTTAATGATATTTTTTGCAATATTAGCAGTAGGTATTTAGAACTCTTATTCTGTTTAAAAAAATCCAAGTATGAACTAACTTATGTTAACGAACTTATGGGTGTTATATAATATTATAAGTATGTATTTAAAAAAAAAAGATATTTAAGAAGTATATTAGCTATCTGGTTCCCAAATCACAAGCTTAGGCTTAGTTTGGGGCGAGATAGTGCTGTGTGGAGTGTCCACCAATATTTATTTATTTATTTATGTTAGTATGGTCATTGTTAACAAACTTGGGGTTACATTTTAAATCATCATCATCATCATCAGCTTAAAGAAGTCCACTGCTAGACATAGGCCGCCTCCAACACATTTCCAGGAAGAGCGATTCCGAGCCCTCTACATCCACCGACTTCCCGCGATCCTGACAATGTCGTCAGTCCATCAGGTAGGAGGGCGTCCCACGCTTCGTTTTCCTGTTCGTGGTCGCCATTCGAGAACCTTTATTCCCCGTAATAAAATACAGTATTTTTCAATATTTCGGACGTAAAGGAAACAAGAATCTTCGCGGCATATTACAACCCCCCAACCGTATCGCACCTCGAGGATTTCCTTCGGATTAGACAAGATTTACCAATCGATCCCATCAGATAGCTGTCTTCAACCAGAATGAATGAAAATTATTTACGTGGGATTCGGAGCAATGATAAACACTTCATTATACTTCACTGACAGCCTTCATAGCTCTGCCTTCTGCGCCGTAGGCCGTGGGTGCGATTCCCACCGAGAAAAATATTTGTGTGATGAACATAGATGTTTGTTCTCTGTCTGGGTGTTATTATATATTATAAGTATGTATTTACAAAAAAAAAAATGTATTATTATCAGCTTCCATATTACAAGCTTTGGCTTAGTTTGGGGCTAGTTAGTGCTGTGTGGAAAGTCCATCAATATTTATTTTTATTTATTATTTATTTTATTATGTTGACTGCGTTTGATTTTGTAAAAACTTAATTTTATACAGCGTTGCACAAGCACACAAGTCAAAGCCCAGAAGAAGAGAGTACCATCCTCCATCTTTTCTCTAATTAATTTACATACATTCATTCGTCAATCATCTCAATCACTTCGTTCACACTCTTTCTTACATTCCATTTCACACAGCTCATTACGTTCCGTTATCATGTTTCATTATCCTTATTCATACCAATCCTACATTTATTGTACACCTTTCAAACTAACAATATAAGAAACAAATTAGAACAACTAAAGATATATACAATGGGCGGCTAGTAAGGGATCTCTTGCAGACAATCTTTGGATGGAGAGGAGCCTAAAATAAGATGGATAGCTTCTATTCGGTGCACCATAAAGTAACAATAAAATAAAACGTAAAAGCACTACATTAAAAGCTAGATATAAAAGTTCGCTGTTACGAAGTCTAAATGTCAATTTTATAGTTGTTAAGACGTAGATCACCGTCAGAGTACTTCTCGCTAGCACATTTAACTTTTTCAAAGATAAACTATCAGTGAATGTGTTTATAAAATAATATTAATTCGCAAACAACCCATACTTATCTAAAAAGTTTGCTTTACTAGTTTTAGTAACTCAATCAAACCTATTAGGTAGAAATATTGTGGAATGTTTTTGTGTATTTTGAGTTTGGTGAATTAATTTATTCACTCTCTATTGTCGTGTCACTAGTTTCTTTCGAAAAACAGTGTAGTGAAAGGATTTGAAGTGCGCCTCAAGAGGCTCTTTTCGAGCATAAATTTAATGAAATAAATATATAGTACTAATCCGCTAATCTAATCTTATGTAAGTAAATCAAATGTAGACTTGAGTGTGCACCCTTCACTGCATCTGCAAACTCTGCATACTCTGCAAATTCTGTAACGTGAAAAAAGGTGTATTAGACACAACAAAAATACCACAAAAAATATAAAATACTTAACAAGACTTCGACACGTGTTTCGCCTCTCTACGAAGCATCTTCAGGAAGAATTGACTTGCTGTGCACTGAATGACGTCACCTTGACGTGTTGTCTCGTCGAGCGCCGAGCAGAAAGTGAGTAATGGCTCGTCCGGACCCCTATTTATACCTGAGTGTCAACAACCGTTCGCCTGTTGGTGACTCACGAGGTGATTAGGTAATGACGGTTGGTCGGTATTCACAGCGCCGTTTGCAAAAATTCTTAATAACGGCGACCTTGGGAATGTGTTTAATTCATTCAACAGTGTGAAACTATGTGTATTGTGTTTTACAATTTCTAAACATTCTAAAACACACATCCTAAAACCTTTATCGCAATTGTGTAAAATATTATAATTATAAATATTATATCTCTTTTCGAGAACTTGACACATGTTCTAGAACTTTTTAGGTTCTACGACATGACGGTTTCCTCACGATGTTTTTCTTCACCGTTTGAGCACCTCACATTAATTGATTTCAATCTTTAAAAATGTTCAAATAAGCGAGTTAAAAGTTATTTTCGGGTCAGATGGTTGCCAGCCTCTTGAAGGCAAAAGTAACCGCTCAGTATTAAGTAGGATATCTAGTTATTCTGTCACTGTTTCTCAAAAAGCCGGTCAAGTACGAGTCGGACTCACGCACGAAGGGTTCCTTACCATTATCTATAAAACGGCAAAAAAAATGTATAGGAGACCCCATAAATATATTTTTCATTCTGTTTTTTAGTATTTGTTGTTATAGCGGCAACAGAAATACATCATCTGTGAAAATTTCAACTAACTATCACCGTTCATGAGATACACCCTGGTGACAGACGGACACACAGGCAGACGGACAGCGGAGTCTTAGTAATAGGCCCCGTTTTACCCTTTGGAACCCTAAATAAACAATATCCAAGCTAATGTTTCCTACCTACTTTTTTAGGCTATCAGAACCTTAACCGTGACCTTAATTTTCCCTAATGTTACTTGCAAACTAGCCTTCACTATCCTAAACTACCCAGTTAAACTATTAAAAGTACCTAGACTATAATCTACTTTCAGTTTAACCTTCCAAAACATTAACTGCCTTCTGCCAAATTACCAAAATAGGGTCTGAACCTACGACCATTCAACCTCTGGACAACAAACGACAAATTATTCAAAAGTAATAGAGCTCTTCTGGGGAAGACCAACGTGCCTATTTCTACCAGCAAGCACTTGAGAGCACTGGTGGTCTAGTGGTAGCGGCCCCGCCTTCCGATCCTAAGGTCGTGGGTTCGAAACCGGTCATGGACGTAAGTTTTTCTGTTCAAAAATTTATGTGCAAAATGCCAGTACTCTCGAACGGTGAAGGAAAACATCGTGAGGAAACCGGCATATCGTAGAACCTAAAAAGATCTTTAACATAGTCAAGTGCTCGAAAGGAGCCTCTTGAGGCGCACTAAAATACTTTCACCACACTGTTTCGAAAGAAATTAGTGACACGACAAGAGAACCAACAAGCAGAGTTGCTGTGTATTGTTTTTTTTACAAAACTAGTTGATGGAACAAGCAGATGGTCCACCTGATGTTAAGTGGCAACCATCACCTATAACAAAGCATTGCCTCGCAAATCACGCACGATAGGAACGTACCCCACGATGCACTGCCCTGCGCCTATCAACTTGAAGCATATCGTAGAATCTAAAAAGTTCTATAACATAGTCAAGTGCTCGAAAGGAGCCTATTTGAGGCGCACTTAAAATCATTTCACCACGTGTTTCAAAAGAACCAGTGACATGATAAGAAGAAGTTGTAGGTGATGGCTATCATTTAACATCAGGTGGGTCATCTGCTAATTTCATCAGTAGTATTAAAAAAAATATAAGTCAGTATAAAAAATATATCCAACGTGTAAACATAATACCCCTGTACCCTGCATTCTTCAATCATTTCATTGTTCATGGCGAACAATTTCTGATAAAAGACTTGAAATTTCGAAGTTTTTCATTCATGAAATGCCTCTTTAACTTTCCGCCAAAATGAAACTTACACAACATGACACAGCGTAATTTACCGTTTTTTGACCGTTATTTGTGAACTCAGATGTGATCAGATGAAAATATTTGTGATCAGATGAAAGTAGCAAAAGTTGTCCCCTTACATAAAAAAGGCAGTACTTCATCTTGTGACAACTATAGGCCTGTCTCGGTCTTACCTAGTCTAAGTAAAATTTTTGAAAAATACATAGCAGAGGAACTCATGGACTACCTGGCAACAAATAATATTTTAAGTGAACGTCAATTCGGCTTCCAAAAAGCGAAATCAACTAAACATGCCATTATGAGGCTAGTTGAAGACATATTTGAGGGCTTGGAGACATCGCAGGGAACCTATGGAGTTTTTTGCGATCTTTCCAAAGCGTTTGATTGCGTCTCCCACATTATTTTAGCGGGGAAACTACAACTTTACGGTATTAGAGGAAAGGAGATTGAGTTACTAACGTCATATCTAAGTAATAGACAACAAGTTGTAGCATTGAACGGTTGCCGCTCAAACAAACGCATTATGCAATTGGGCGTTCCTCAGGGCTCTATTTTAGGACCCTTACTTTTTTTGATATACGTGAATGACGTATCAGTAGTATTTAAAGACGTAGATGTGGTCCTGTTTGCTGATGACACTAGCCTTATTATAAAAGATAAAAACAACGAATTAGTAAGTTATAAGATTAAAAAGAGTATACATGATTTAAAACAATGGTTCGCAGTCAATAATATGTTATTAAATGTAAATAAAACGAATATAATTAAATTTGCTCTGGGATCAAGATCAGCAAAAAAATTGCCTGAATGCGTAGAGGGTGCTATGGATGATCTTAATATTGCTCCGACCTCTAACGTTAAATTCTTAGGAATATGGTTAGACAGCAAACTAACATGGGCTACTCACTTAGAGCAACTGACAAAAAGACTTTGCTCAGCAACGTATGCAATAAAAAAAATAAAAGAGATTGGAGGAGAAAAGGCAGCTCGTGAAGTGTATTTCGCGTACTTTCACTCCATAATGACGTACGGCATTGTGTTCTGGGGCATCGCAGCAGATTCCAATCGGGTGTTCATTCTCCAAAAGCGCGCTGTACGGTACATTCTAGGTATAAGACAGCTAGAATCATGCAGAAACCGATTTAGGGATCTTTCAATTTTGACTATGACAGGAGAATTTATATATCAAAATTTAATATATGTAAGGGAAAATATAAATGATTTGACGACTGTAAGAGAAACACATAATTATAATACTAGACATAAGGATCGGTTATTGGGGCGAAAATTTCGACTCACCAAAATTTTAAAAAGTTATTACTGCTTATCAATTAAATTGTATAACAAAATACCATTAGAAATAAAAAAATTGAGTGATGTATGCTTTAAAACCTGTATAAAAAAACACTTGATTCAGAAAAGCTATTACAAAATTGATGAAGCTCTGACAGACAAAACAATATTTAAAATTGACAATGTTACTGTATAGTAATGTAGACTTACTATAATCGTAAGTATTATACCTTTGTAGTATAAGTTACTTTATTTTTGACGATGCTTTTGCTGATATGATTATTTTATAATTTTCGTTGGTAACATTATTTTATTTTTTTCTCTAATCGAGTTGCGTGACATTTTTTATTGTATTGTTTTTATTTCATTGTGTGTACATTATTATTTTATATTTAATTAATGATTTGATTCAGTGAATATGACTTAATCTAAGAACATTGTAATGTCTAAAGATGTGAATAAATGAAACTGAAATGAAACTGTAGATAAATAGGTAACAGAACTGCCACTAATTAATTAGTAAACGCAAATAGCGTAAGTACCAGGGTCACGTACACATTATCAGGGTTGTTGCAAATTTCTGAGATAATATTAATTTAACTTTTTTTTTATCATAAATCATTTATTGTTTGTGAGTCTAGGTAGGTTTATAAAAACAGACGTCATTGTTAGAGGACACTAAATTCTGCCATTAGGCATACAAAGAAATTTCTTACAAACTAATTTACAAATGATACATATCATTTATAGATATTAAAAAAATAGTAATTGGGAACATTAAATAATTCATAATAAAATTCAAATCAAAATTAAATGGAAAAAAGTCAAATAAGAAAGAAAGTTAATACAAATAATAATAATTCAGTCAGACAAAAATTCATTGACGCTATAGATGGCTTTATTTATCAATATATTTTTTAATTTAGTTTTAAATTCGGTAGTGGACAGCCGGCGAACAGATATGGGGATTTTATTGTATATTATAGGAGCCATGCCAGATACACTCATGCGTAATAAATGTGTTTTACATGGTACATTACGAAGATTTCCTTCCAACTCTAAATTTTTTTGTATGGGAATTTCGAAAACGAAGTATTCAAACTTTGCACACGTCAAAGTATTCCAGTGCTTGGTCTGATCTCTTGGTCTTTGGCCTTATAGGGGTATTATGTTACACGTTGTTTATAAAATATATTAAAAATTTTGTCTCCGGAGAGCAATATTTCATATTATGTTGTTGATGTAAATAGCAGTGCAGTAATTAGGCTGTATGATTTATTATCCAATTACTCAGCAAGTCCCACCGTAATTATGTTTATTCGGTAGGTATACATTAGCTTTTAACGCGTACTGAGATGTGGTCCTAATGGGACGGCACCCACTTCTCATTCTGAACAGGTCAAGTGCTATTTTGTTGGTACAGTAAGTATCATTTTTTTATTTTTGCCAATTTTCCATCTTATTACCTTAAGAGCTTTTCCTAGATTGGCACCACACTAGAACTTCATTATTATATTATGTTTTCACACAAAAAGTACAAGGATCATACAAACGAACAAATAAGTTTCTTGCCTGTTCTTCTGGGCTTGGTTTCATGGAATTTTAGTACCTGATTACTCCTAGCTTTCAGAAGTTTCAAAGTGATCTTGAAATTCAATCTAGTAATACCTACCTTCCTTTGACAAATTAATTGAAAAATCATAAAAAAATGCTACTTTTAATTTACAAAACACTATTAATACTTTGCCCGATCATCAATACTTCTGATATACTATATTTAGTCATCGACAAAACGATATGAACATTTCTGGTTTTTAACATTTCAGCATTTTTTACACCAATCTTCCTATATGTACCTAAACCGAAGATGTCATTTTTTGGGGAGTATCAAAGGCTAGTCAAAGGCACGTCCAATCGTAACACTCAACGACACCATCGATTTTTTAAGATCCTCACCTCGATCCCGATCAATCATCAGAACTCCAGCGTAAACGTATAAGCACATTAGCTTCTATTCCATTTCGCTGGCCATTCGTCTGCTTCAGAATCCATCATGATTACAAACATAGACGGAATAACAAACGTACTAATGTGAAGACAAGCCTGGAAGCACGCAACGTGTGCGATCCATCATTTAATGTGGCCGGACAAGGACCAGAAAATACCTTTGTATTTTGTGATACGTACGTGAGGATTTGAACAGCGCGTGGATCGGTATTTTTCTAATCTGTATTATTCGAGGGCTTTTTTTATTTAAATAAATAAATAAATATTGGAAGACTTTCCACACAGCACTATTTAGCCCCAAACTAAGCCAAAGCTTGTAATATGGGAATCAGATAGCTCATATAATACATAATTACTTTTTTTTGTAAATACATACTTATAATATTATATAATACCCAGACAGAGAACAAACATCTATGTTCACCACACAAATGTTTGTTCTCGGTGAAGATCGAACCCACGGCCTACGGAGCAGAAGGCAGAGCTACTGCCAACTGAGCTGTCAAGGCTGTCAAATTTATTTTAAATGTATACTGTTATGATCAAGGATTTGTCAGGCTTGTCGCTATTTCGTAAACCTAGATGACTTATTACTAACTCAATACTTCTTTCCGATATCTCACTCCTAGAGCTTTGTGAAGGGCTCGCGCGTGACTTACGTGGCAATGCTTTGTTACCTGATGATGATGATGATGGTTACCTCTTAATATCAGGTAAATATGTTCCATCGGCGAGTATTATAAAAGAATAAGGTATTATGCAGGATTATATTTATCAACCAACTATTTAATTTCAAACCTCGGCCTGCTTCCTTGTCGCTATAGTTACTTTATGCAGTATCCATGTATAAATAATAGGTTAAGATTCAGACACGATTTGTAAGAGAATTGTAAATTGAATAAACGAATTGAACGAATTGAATAGTTCCTTACAACCTAACAACTTGTTATACAAGGTGTTCCATAAGTTGTGTATATAAACTTCAGGGGGCTAAAAGTACCCATCAATATGAACAACTTTTTCTAAGGAACCAACACTGTGAACGCGAAAAAAAAACAGCTGTTTCATACATTTTAGCCTGGTAGGTATTGAACTTTTGTATGAAACAGCTGTTTTTTTTTCGCGTTCACATGTTGGTTCCTTAGAAAAAGTTGTTCATAATGATGGGTTCTTTAGCCCCCTGAAGTTTATATACACAACTTATGGAACACCTTGTATATGTGCCTACCTAAACTAAACAACGTGTTTTTTATCTACTAAAATGCTGGTATAAGCGTATGTTGACTTTAGAAAGCGTTTCCGGACTACTAGCGAACGGAGAAAGGCGTACTACCATACAAACAGTTATTTTATAAACAAACGCAAAGGCATGAACCTCGGCTTGGGATGTTGCCAGGGAGTGAGATATCGGAAAGAAGTATTGAGTTAGTAATAAGTCATCTAAAGTTGTACCAACATTTACACAAAATTGGAGCAAAATCATTTAATACATTATACAATCTGTAAAATCACTTAAAAATGTGAATGTTTCAGATTCTGTGTGTTTTTTTTTTATTTCTTAAATGAGAAATACTTACAGCGGTTTGCGGAAAAAATTGAAACAATTGAAATGAAAATACCACCTAAAAGGATACAACTTTATTTCTCTTGTAAAATCGAGTTTGAATAGAAAATCACTCAGAAATCTCAATGTTCCTGATTCTGTTTTTTTTGTGTTGGTATTTTTTTTTCTTTCTTTCTCTTATAAGAAATACGCGGAACGCCGGCGTCGAGGCACGATTGAAATGAAAATGCCACTTTAACATCACAAGTTTATTTCTACATATTGGCTGAGATCCAGGTCAGGAACGCTGTGACCCTGGTGTAGACCGAGGGGTTGCCAAAAGCACAGCCTTCGCTCAAGCCAAACGATACGATGCCAACCTGGAAGATATAGAACATGATATATTTGGTAGTTGACACAAATAATAAATATATAATAAACCTAAATCAAAACTTAGCTTTCAATTTACGAAATATTTCTTTTATACATTCTTGGTGTAATTTTTGGAAGACATAATTCTGTTTTTACAATTATGAATGATTTAATGAAAAATGTTTTTATTCTCTCTTCACAAAAGGTTTGTCGTAACTAGATCTAAGTAGTGCAAGCTAAATATAAACCTACATTGCGAGAGACTGGTGCCTGTGATAGGTTTAATAAAACCTGTGTTACAGATCACTTATGGAAATGGTCAATTATGGAAGAGCCCCACATACCTTACTAAAGTTGGGTAGCCTATGCGTTCAATAACAATTTGTAAAATGTTTATATCTATAAAGTTTTTTGTATTTGTATTTAGATAGGTTTGAAAAGGAGCTTTTTAGAGAGTTTAACTTCAATTTTTTTTTCCTTTCAGGGTGTTTTTTTGATAGAAAGTGTTATTAAAATGCGTAATTGAACGTTACTGAATAGGACGTGTTAACTCTAATCAAATCAACCAGTTCCTAGCGCCCGTAATCTTAGTTAAAGCTGCGCTGGGAGCTTTAACTACCGACCAGCCAATAGTACGACTGAAAACGTGATCCTTATCTATACTAATTGCGCGAGCTCTGTCGGTTACATTGGTTTTTTTTCGGATTTCCTCATTTCTGATTCTATCACGTAGTGAAACTCCCAGCATAGCTCTCTCCATAGCCCGTTGTGTGACTTGAGGTCTATAGCGACCACCAATATTAGCTAACCAGCGCAGGTTAGTAGGCGTTTTTTTAGACGTACCTCTGACTACCCCCTTAAATATTCTCAAAAAGAATCTGACGTTCATTCTTGGAACTAAGAGATGCAAGAGGATATCTACCGTGCCTTTTTTTTACATTTTATAGGTAAAACGTTTGACCGCAATCTCACCCGATGTTAAGTGACGATGCGGTCTACGGTGTGGCACGCTTTATTTATTTATTTATTTATTTATTTATTATGGCACACAAAACAGAATACAACCAATAAACATTATAAAACAATTCATGCACATAGGTTTTAAAACTAGATGGTATTCTAAAGACATGATTAGTTGGTAGCAGTAAGAGAAAAGATGATAATTGTATAATTGATAGCTCAAAAATTAATGGGTTGGTTAACAATTTAAAAAGAAGTGATATACCTACACCTTTTTCATTTTCCAGCTGGAATATGAAAAAGCTTAAATAAGATTATATTGAGAGCATTTAAAAGTTAACATTTTGAGCGCACTCTTTCGAAAGAGTGGCTAAAACATCCTTTTTGAATTTGATATTATTTTTATTAAATACATCAATTGTTTCATTATAATTTATTAATAAATCGTTGTATAATCGACACATTCTGACAACAGGATTAAAAAAAGATGTATTATTTTTATATACCTGGAGGGCGAAAGTGTTTTGAAAGGGGTATCGACATTTTAGCTTTATGTTGAAGTTCAGATTTGATAGTAAGTCTGGAGAATCGATAGTGGAATGGACAATTTTGAAAAGGCACGACAGGTCATGGTATTGACGCCGAGTTTCAAGTGATGAGATATCAAAATAAGTGCGCTTGGCAAAGTACGAAGGAAGTTTTCGGTATAGTCCGCTTCTGTATGCTAGGATGTTTAGAAATTTCTTTTGCACACGCTCGATACGATCAATGTGGACATTATAAAATGGAGACCAAATAACACAGTTGTACTCCATGATGCTTCTGATTAAAGAGTAGTAAAGATAAATAAGACTTTTAGGATTCTTAAAATCATTAGTGGTCCTCGATACAAAACCCAGAAGCCTAGAACCTTTGGCCACAATATTGTCATAGTGAGCGTGGAAAGTAAGTTTTTCGTCAAATATAATACCTAGATCTTTAATGGTTTGGTTTCTCTCAAGAACATGCCCCTTTAGATAATAATTGACTAACATTTTTTGCGTTTTGTTGGTAAAAGATATAACGGAGCACTTACTGGAGTTAAGGAACATAAGATTAGCCTTGCACCAATTATCAACAACATCCAAGTCCGACTGAAGAGCCAGGGAGTCACTATAGTTATTAATTATTGTGTAAATTTTAAGATCATCTCCATAAAGTAAGCAAGGGCAAGACAAGCGATCGATGAGGTCATTGATAAAAGCGATAAAAAAGAGGGGACCCAGATGGGATCCCTGGGGTACCCCAGAAGTTACAATAGCAGGTGATGATGTGAAGCCTTTTATAGCCACAAGCTGACTTCTTCTGTGCAGGTAGGATATGATCCAGCGCAATAGACTGCCGTGTATTATAATAGTAGTATTATAAACACCATAAAGCAATCTATTATTATAGTGTATAATAATAGATTGCTTTATGGTGTTGCCTGTCGCGAAGCTGTTACAGTTACAGCTTAGGTGACGCCAGTTTCCTTACCAGAATTCTCTTAGTATTCAACACAATGGTAAGCGGGCCGCCAGAATCTCCATCACACGTGCCGACGTTACCGCTCCCGCTGGTGCAAAGGTGGCTGCCGTGGAGCTGGATGCCGAAACTGGTCTGGCAGACTGCATTGGTGATGATATTCACCGATCTTTGGAAGAGGGAGCTGGTGGCAGGCTGGCTGGTTTGTCCTGGAAGTTCAATCATTAATCGTGTCACTAGTTTCTTTAGAAATAGTGTGGTGAAAGGTTGTTAAGTGCGCCTCAAAGAGGCTCATTTCGAGCACTTAACACATGTTTTAGAACTTTTTACTGGAAATGTTTCATGTGTTCTTGGTAATTATTTTTTTTGTTATTGAAATCCTGCAAATCTTTTAAAGAGAGATAGAGCTGGCATCCTTTGCATGTATGAAAATTTTCAAAGCAACACTTGGTAGGAATACTTTTTTGGATCAAAATAATATCTTTGCTGGTTGATTGCGATTCTTCATAAATTCAATGATTTTATATCTTTCAAAATATTAAAATGTAAGAGCGAGAAGTACATTAGAAGTCTTCGCCTTATTCTTGCTAAACGGAAGAAACTTAGAACATAGTTCTTAATCTGGAATAGCTTTTTTCCGGGTACCAAGCGAGTGACACCACGGGACAGCTAGTGGCAGAAAAAGGCATGACTTGGTTTTAGCTTGGTATAATTTACGAAGATTTTAATTAAAGGTAGGTACTATGTGAAATGTTTGGGAGTGCTAACTTTTTCAATTACAGGCACAGCTTCATTCTAAAATTAACTTGATGAATTATCATGATAACAATGAAATTTGACCCCTAAAGTTCTGTGGTACAATTTTTCGGCAGAAATAAACTTAATTAAAATAATAGCTGGGAAATCGGACCTCAGGGCTTCAAATTTCCTTTGTTTTCGTACCCGAAATGAGTAGGTAGCAAGAATATATTTACACAGAAAGCTTATCATCACTACACAACCAAGAGTAGTAGAGCTCTTTGTGAAGGGCTCGTCCGGGGAAGTACTACCACCACGCCTTTTTCTGCCGCCAAGCAGCGTTGTTGTGTGTCGGTTCGAAGAGTGTGGTTGCCGGTGTAATTACAGGCACAGCACATGAGGCATAACATCTGTATGCCTCAAGTTGATGGACGCAGGGCTGTGCAGCGTGGGGCACGTTCCTATCGTGCGTGACATACGAGGCATTGCTTTGTTATAGGTGATGGTTACTACTTAACATCAGGTGGGCCATCTACTTGTTCCATGAGCTAGTTGTATAAAAAAAAGGTGATGGTTACCACTTAACATCAGGTAGGCCATCTGCTTGTTCCATCAACTAGTTATATATAAAAAAAATAACCAAAAGTTGGTAGTTATGATTGCAAACAACGTTTCGGCTAATAGCTTTAAAAAAATATTTTGATCCTAATAAGTTTGCCTAATAAAAAGTTTAATAAGTTTAGTTTAGTTTGCCTATCATTTGAATGTTTTCAAGAGACTTCTAGATAAGCGTGCCACACCGTAGACCGCATCGTCACATAACATCAGGTGCGATTGCGGTCAAACGTTTTAACCTATAATTGTAAAAAAATGGTTATTTACGAAAACGAATAAGGCGAACCTATAAGTTGTTTTATGGTTGTCAGCCACTTTTTCTAGCTACTTAAAAAATAATGCTTTTACGAACGTTGCTTGCCGCTGCATTATGTAATAATCGTAAAAGGCGTGTTTATTAGTGAATATAGCGATATCTGAGATGATGCCTACCGTGCCCCTGAGAGTTGTTCATCATTAGCGCTACTGCTTTAAGTAGACAATCAAATCAGATCAAATCAAATATGTTTATTTGGGAAACAAAAATACCAGTTACTTAAAGTGGGGAACGCTGATATCTGCAGAAGTATTTAACTATGTCGCAGATACCAACTACAGATATTTGTAAAAAAACTATCAACGTTTATGGAAATCAGAATTGAAAAGCAAGCTAATTGCTTCCTTTATAAATGCGTTTAAACAAGCCTTGTACTATTTGTACGTCTCACAGGCTCGTGTTAGGCTAGTTTTAGGGGTGATTCATCTTTTTACAAGTTAGGGTCGTCTGTTCTCTTTAGGGTGAGAGGGAACAAAATATGTTTTGGGATTATGTTTGTTGATATTTTGGAAGCAACACTTCGCGGGGTTATCTAATTAAAATATCACGTCAACGAAGAATTTTTAAAAAGCCATGAAAGCGTCCTTAAGGCGGCCTAACCACCTAAACACAATCACTAGAGCTAGTGCAAGTTCATTATAAGCATAATTATTTTTAAAGAAGTTACAGTACAACTAATGCTTTCCCGTAAAAAAAACAAGGGAACACCTAGTTACATATTAGTTTCGTTTAGTGATAGTCGTTAATATTACCTGTTTTAATGAATAAATGAAAATCTGGTAATGTATTTATGTTAACTCATGTTACATTTTATACACCTAAAGACTTGTGGATTTATTAAAATAAATGAAAAATAACTTGAAGTGGTCCATTCATCCCTACTCTCCCCTACTACCTATAAATAATAATAATAATAATAATAAAGCCATTTATTTCCCAATATAAAGTACTTAATTAACTAACATTCATTTGATTTATTTATTACATTGTTATTCTAATTTAAATATAAGTAATTGATTCCTATAAAATTATTCATGCATTGTAATAATTAATAATATTTATATTTGGGATGTCCATTTTTGAACGTAGGCCTCCTCCATCTACCTATTACACTAACTGAAAACTTACCGTCCGATGTTTTTCCAAAACCAGAAACGGTGCCGGTGATTCCGGCGAAGTCAAGGTTCACTTCTGCGGTGGTCGGCAACAATATCGCTTGTATTTCATCTGCAATTTTAATAAATACCTTATTATTTTTTATTATTATTATGAGCCCTCCGGGTCCCACTGCTGGGCAAAGGCCTCCCCCATTTGTTCCACACATCGCGATCCTGGGCTATGTCTGCCCAGTCCGTCAGGAAAACGTCCAGCTCGTCCCGACATCTTCGTTTAGGTTGGCCGCGTCGCCTTCTCGCTGGGCCAGGAAATAAATACCTGTTACATGGTTTTTTTTTTATAACATTATACTTCCTAAAGAACGTTGTAAGAAAAAAAAGAAAAGCATTTTATTGACCAACATAAAAAAATAAACAAATGGTACCTAGCGTTCAGTAGTCGTATATATTCGGTAGTTACAATGTTTGGATGTATGGATTTTTGTGGCACAATCGCGCTCTAACCTGTAATATAGATTCAAAAACGACTAAAATGTACGATAATGTTAGTGATTTCCACCACCAAGCAAGCGAAGCCACGAATTACAGCTAGTTATTATTAAAATACTTACTACTGTAAGTAACTCTGGCTATTTTCACTATCATAATATCGTGCGTGATATCATTCGTGTTCCAATTAGGATGCACCACCACATCTGCAGTGACGATCCTCGTTCCTCCCGTGAATATAGTCAGGGATCCAAGGACGATGGTGAACTGCTTGGCTTGGGACTCACCGTCCCACCAGCAGTGAGCGGCGGTAACCACTCGCGTGTTAGAAACGAGGGAGCCGCCGCAGATGGATTGCCAACCAGTGGTCAAAAGAGCGACGATACCAGCCTGCAGACAAGATAAATAAAATACAAATCAAATCTCTCTCTCATGAGACTGGCGTACCAGGAGGACTCCCAATAAATTTATCTCACTCACACACACACACACGCACACACCCTACACATACACATGCTACACATACACATGCTACACATACACATGCTACACATACACATGCTACACATACACATGCTACACATGCACATGCTACATATGCACATGCTACACATACACATGCTTCACATACACATGCTACACATACACATGCTACACATGCACATGCTACACATACACATGCTACACATACACATGCTACACATACACATGCTACACATACACATGCTACACATGCACATGCTACACATACACATGCTACACATACACATGCTACACATACACTTGCTACACAAACACATGCTACACATGCACATGCTACACATTCACATGCTACACATACACATGCTACACATACACATGCTACACATACACATGCTACACATGCACATGCTACACATACACATGCTACACATACACATGCTTCACATACACATGCTACACATACGCATGCTAGACATGCACATGCTACACATACACATGCTACACATACACATGCTACACATACACATGCTACACATACACATGCTACACATGCACATGCTACACATACACATGCTACACATAAACATACTACACATACCACACATACTACACACACACCCTCACCCTCTCACCCCCTTACACGCACCCTCTCACATACACACACACACATACACGCACAAACACCCATTAAACAACAAAAATCCACCCTTACAATTCTTAGAATAATTTTCTATTTTTGTTACAACTTTTAATTAACTGAACTACTTACTAGTTCTCATAATGTCTTGGAGTTCTTAAAGTCGGAAGAGAGCGTTAATGTTCGCGACATACTTTTTTTTAACTTTTGCGAATTTTATCGTTTTTTACATTATATTGTGCCTTGTTTTTGTTCCAAAATAAACTTATTTTGATTTGAAATGATTTAAGAAGAAGAAAAAGTAGTAAAGCTGCTTGTGTGTGGCTCGTCCGGGGAACTAATACCACCATGCCTTTTTCTGCCGCCAAGAAGCATTGCTGTGTTTCGATTTGAAGAGTGTGGTTGCCGGTGTAATTACAGGCACATGAGGCTTAACATTTCTATATGCTTCAAGTTGTTGGACGCAGGGCAGTGCATCGTTGTGCATGTTTCTAGTGTGCGTGACTTACGAGATAATGCTATGTTATAGGTGATGGTAACCACTTAACAACTGGTAGGCTACTTATTCTATCAGCAAGAAGGTTTTTCCGCCAATATACAACATGAACAGCTTCAAGAAAAATTTTAATAAAGTCCTTCAGGGTAGGCAACGCAAAGACTACGCCCCTGGTGTTGTTGGTGTCTATAGGCGACGGTGACCGCTTACCATCAGGTGGGCCGTAAACCCGTTTGTCTATCAAAAAAAAAAAAAAAAGACGAAATAATAAAAAAAATACTTTGACAGTGATCCTTTCCATCACTTACTTGATGAGGTATAGCAGAAGCAGTCGTGACCTGGTCTCCACCAATTATCCTGGTGTGACTAGCTTCGTACTGCAGCAACTCTTTAGCTTTTGGTACCCCAACCTTCAAATGATATCCATACGAGGAAGCACCGTAGATCTCACTCATAATTGAAAACACACATAGAAGTAACAATATTTTAGACATTTTAGTACTTTTCAAACGGATTTTAAGGCAGCAATATATATTTTGTGCGAAAATTTATTATAATAAAATTTTAATATACATATATATACAGGGTATTAGAATACCACTCCCGAAAACTTCAGGGGGCTATAAAAGTACCAATCAATATGAATTACTTGTTCTAAAAAACCAATACTGTAAACGCGAAAAAAAAACAGCTTTTTCATACATTTTAGCCAGGTAGTTATTTTATTGAACTTTTGCATGAAACACCTGTTTTTTTTTCGCGTTCACCGTATTGGTTCTTTAGAAAAAGTTATTTATATTGATGGGTACTTTAGCCCCCTGAAGTATGCAGGAGTGGTATTTTTACACCTTGTATACAAATAAAATAGGTATATGTTGATATAATTAAAATGAAGAGTTGCACCCTGATAGGACCACACGCCAACAAAACGTAACAAACAATAACTCAGTACAAAGGATATAAATTAATCACACAGACACAGAAAAAACTTATTATTGTGAAAATTAATATTGATTGTGCAATTGAAGATATTTTATTTATGTACAAAATATGCCAATGTATTTTAGTTTAGATAAACAAAGCGATATTGATAATGTTGAATACATTATCGTATTTTGATATTGATCTTATAAGTATGTAAGCACTTAAATCTTATCTTATTACTGAGTCTATTCGTGGAATAAAATGGTGTATCCATGCATTAGCTATCATTAGTTTGAAGCCTAGCGTGTGCTGTATTTTGAAACCATTACATATTTCTGTTATTCCTACGCCTTATTATGCTCGATTGGCACCACACAGGTACTTCATTATTGCATTACTAGCTGGTGCCCGCGACTTTGTCTGCGCAGGATTAGTATTTCGAGTAGCTTATAGTAGCGTGGTGTAGTACATATTTGTAACTCTAGCGGTTTTGGCAGCGCACGCCAGAATAGCTCGCAGATGGTAGATTTTTTCCTACTTACTTGACACTTATCGTCATATTTTGGACAATTCACACAATATCTTTATAAATTGTAGCCTATGTGTTATTCTGATATATAAGCTATATTTTTGTAAAGTTTCATTAAAATTCATTCAGTAGTTTTTACGTGAAAGAGTAACAAACATCCATCCATCAATCCATCCATACTTACAAACTTTCGCGTTTATAATATTAGTAGGACTTTGTAACACGAATCATTCAAAAAAACGGTAGGAACCACGCCGTAAGTTTGTTGCCTGTTCTTCTAGGCTTGGTCGCGTGGAACTGGCATTGAGATAAACATAGCTTTTTTTTAAGTTATCCTTGTGATTCGATTGAATAAATTCTTTTTCACTTTGACTTTGTTGGGCTAGAGAAGATAATTCAATATCTATGACCAATCTTACCAACGGGTTCTTAAGATACCAGGGCCTAAAAAGAGTCAGAAAATAAAGAAATACAAATGATACGAGTACAAAACAATAGGTGTCATATCAAAGGGCTTCATACATTTCAAATAAATATATTTTTATTGAAAGCCCGCACGTGAAAGAACAAGTAAAATTTGGCTGTTTTTATTCAGAATCAGTGACAGTAAAGAAGAGTAAGAGTTAAAGTAGTAGAGCTCTGTGTGAAGGGCTCGTCCTGGGAAGTACTACCACCACGCCTTTTGCTGCCGCCAAGCAGCAACGCTGTGTTTCGGTTTGAAGATTGTGGTTTCCGGTGTAACTACAGGCACATGAGGCTTAACATCTGTATGCCTCAAGTTGATGGACGCAAGGTAGTGCATTGTAGGGCACGTTCCTATCGTGCGTGACTTACGAGGCAATGCGTTGTTATAGGTGATGGTTACCACTTAACATCAGATGGCCATATGCTTGTTCCATCAGCTAATTGTATAAAAAATAGTAAAAAAAGAAGGCACCTTTTTTAATTTAAAAAGAAAATGTATTTAATCATCATTGGGATATTTATATACATACGCACCGTATCTTATATGTATTTTTATATCTTTTTTAGTGTATCTTCACTAGCGGTATTAATACAATACAAACAATACAATACAAAATCATTTATTCATGCCACAAATACATAGTTTATTAAAAAATACAAGAATAGACATTAAAAGTAAGTAAGTGACACAAATTGGTCGTCACTCAGCATTAATGCTATAGCAGCATACGCTACTATAACGCTGGTCTTCCGTGACACCAGTACGCGACAACAGTATTAAGTCTAAATGTCTCAAAAATAATCATGTTTTTTCCAAATTTGCAGTTTTAAACTGACTTAAAAATACTTTCTCATTAATTAGATAAGATTTTAAATTAAACTAGTAGTTCGCCCCGAACTGAGATCTCGTGATGCGACCCGACGAACGCACCAAAACTTTGAGTGGGTGGTAGTCAGAAGCCAGTCCAAACATTATGTTTGGACTTTTTTCTGACTACTGCCTACTAACTTGGTACGGTAACCAAGTTTCAACTCTGTTGGCCTATTTATTGAAGAGTTCCGTTGAACAGACCTTGGCTCCATCATCAGACCTGGTCGTTGTCACCATTTTATGTGAACTGAGTACCTCCTTAATTTATTTCAAGAAAAAAAAATAAGAAAAAGCAAAGTAACTGGCCGACCAGTAGAAAAACCTTGATGCCAACGAAACTCTTAGAGATGGGAGCTCTTGGATCGCTGGTTATCTTAATTTAACTTTTTTGTTGTATCTCAAAAACAGAGCGTCCCAGAAAAAAAGTAAAAATTGTTTTGGAATGTCCAAATAAAGACCTTTCATATGACATGTAATTTGATTTTTTTATGTCACTTTTTTTATTTTTGCCCCCTTAAAAAACCCCATATCTTAATAACCCTTCACCCGATTTTACTCATATACTTACCAGTAAATTTCTCAAGTACAAGCTATCGACTTATCAAATTTTATGCAGATCGGATCAACGGTTCGAAAGTTATGGCCAGACAAACGTACATACATACATACATACATACATACATAAAATGCCAAATCGCCCAAGTTGAAACTAAGATCTTCGTTCGCTTCGCTCACTCGATCAATAACACGATTAATCACAGCTAGCGGGCATAATCAAGAAGCATTGTTTTTATAATCGATCAAGGAATTCTATTAACTTCATGTATCTTTACAGGTAATCAAAAAGTTTCAACAAGAGACAATCGAAAGTTATCAATCACTTGTAAAAAGTGACATCATGACTTTTATACGCAATGACCTCATGAAGTAGAAATACGCATTGTTCACTTGTTTTTTACAGTGCAGGTGACATTTTTAAGATTAGTAGAGCTCTTTGTGAAGGACTCGTCCGGGGAAGTCGCGGAAGACGCCTTTTTCTGCCGCCAAGCAGCGTTGCTGTGTTTCAGTTTGAAGAGTGTGGTTGCCGGTGTAATTATAGGCACATGAGGCTTAACATCTGTATGCCTTAAGTTGATGGACGTAGGGCAGTGAATCGTAGGGCACGTTCCTATCGTGCGTGACTTACGAGGCAATGCTTTGTTATAGGTAATGGTTACCACTTAACATTAGGTGGCACCTTTCGATCATTAGACACATGCTTTACGTTCTACGACGTGTTGGTTTCCTCACGATGTTTTCCTTCGCCGTGTGAGAGTGCACTGTGCAATTATTGAACAGAGAAACTCATGTGTGCATGACCGATTTTGAACCCACGACCTTACCGGCCGCTTAGGATCGGAAGGTGGGGCCGCTACCATGAGACCAGCAGTGCTCTTTATGTAGCTCAGAAAATACAATTTAATTGTGACTCAGAGATGCGGATTTCAAAATAATCATGTTAGTTATCTCGACTGCACCGTCCCGCTCCATGATAATGCAAACATACTTAGCGTGGTTTGAAAATGGTTTGCATCAGCGTTTATTAATGCTAGAACCTGCTAGAACCTCATCGTAGATTTGTACAATAACCATCAACATCATCATCATCAGCCTGTAGAATTTCACTGCTGTACATACATTTCCAGGAAGAACGACTCCGAGCCCTCTCCATCCACCGACTTCCCGCGATTCCCACAATGTCGAGGCTCCATCGGGTAAGAGGACGTCCCACGCTTAGTCTTCCAGTTCGTACAATAATAGGATATAATAATTTACAAAAGGCCTTTTAGCCCCGGGGCGAAATCCATTGAGGACCCTATAGTGGTTCGTATTTAAATGTTAACTCTAATTATTAAATAATCCAGCTCTATTTTTGTGTTAAGGGCACAAAACACACGGTCAATCGCATACTAAAGTATTGATACTACAAGTATTGATAGTACAAGGTAGGATAGACATTTTTTTATACAACTAGCTGATGGAACAAACAGATGGCCCACCTGATGTTAAGTGGTTACCATCACCTATAACAAAGCATTGCCTCGTAAGTCACGATACGAACGTGCCCTACGATGCACTGCCCCTCGTCCATCAACTAGAGGCTTTCAGAATGTAAGCCTCATGTGCCTGTAATTACACCGACAGATAGCTAAACATGTTGCTTAATTTATTTATTGATAGAAAATTAACCACTAGATATTACACAAAAAATAAATCATAGACCTTATTGTTATTTTGACCTAAATACAAAATCAAGAACACATTCTATATCTCGTTATACTAATAATACTTATTAATATTATTATTATTTTTATAACGATTAATATTAATATTATTTAATACTAATTAATAATAAAGAAATAAATAGAGTTTTTCATGTAATTGCCAATAGCATACCAAATAACAAAACAGACCAAATGTCTATATTGATAATTATCAACACCCGCCCGCAAATGATTTAAGGATTAAGGATTTATGGTAGCAATTAAGGATGTAAAGTATGATATTTCAGATCTAGGAACTTTGAATATTTATAATATTCAAAGTTTCATCCAAATCTGTTCCGCCATTACGGTGATGAGTGAAAACCACACACAGCGTAGACTGTCCCATTTTTATAACTACTATCAGTTTGATTGATCAATGATATTGAGGTAGTGAACGGGGCCTAAGACCCGCGAAATTCGTTATTGGCTTCGTCAGGTCCCTGACACGGGTCTATCTATCCGGATGATTGGATCTCGGTAATTTTCCGGATTTCAAAATAGTTTTAATTGAAACTACGGGCTTATCTCTTGCATACGTACATTTTTTTTAACTAGTTAGTTTGCAAAGATATATTTAAACTATTTAGTTTACACAGTTCTGCGTAGATCTCTCTGAAAACTCTTTCTGAAAACTTTTTTTCTTTACTACGCTGGGAAGCGGTTACCGTAGCCTATGAGCGCTTGTAGCACCAGGTATCACACGCGCGTTGCCGACCCATTAAATATTTTAAAACCAGCCAAGGGCGAGTCAGACTCGCGCACTAAGGGTTCCGTGCCATCTATAAAACGGCAAAAAAATCACGTTTGTTGTATGGACGCCCCCCTTAAATATTTGTTTTATTTTTATTTAACTAATTATTTTTAACTAAATATTCTGTGAATATTTCAAGCGTCTACCTGTTGCCGTTATCAATATCGAGCAAAAACGACCAAAATAATCACGTTTATTGTATGGGAGCCCCCTTAAATATTTCTTTTATTTAGTTTTTTAGTATTTGTTTTTATAGCGGCAACAAAAATACATCATCTGTGAAAATTTGAACTGTCGAACTATCACAGCTCATGAGATACAGCCTGGGGACAGACGGACAGACAGATAGACAGACGGACGGACAGCGGAGTCTTAGTAATTAGGGTCCCGTTTTACCCTTTGGGTACGGAACCCTAAGAACAACCTGTAGTGTATAACAATAAACTATGCGCGCTGACTGGAGGCGGGTAGCAACCGTACGCACCACGGTCGGGGGCACTCGATTCCAGGCGGCCAATCCAGGCGGACGTTATATAAATGTGTTTTATTTGGTACCCAAGCAACCTGTACAGTACACTACCTATGACTCCAGCTGCACATAAGCGTCTGCTATACATTTCCAGAAAGAACTATTCTTACCCTTCTCTGTCCACCGACTTTCCGCGATCTTTAAAATGTCATTGATCGAGTGAGCGAAGCGAACGAAGATTCTAGTTTCAACTTGGGCGATTTGGCATTTTATGTATGTATGTATGTATGTATGTATGTATGTATGTTTGTCTGGCGATAACTTTAGAACCGTTGATCCGATCTGCATGAAATTTGATATGTCGATAGCTTGTACTTGAGAAATTTACTGGTAAGTATATGAGTAAAACCGGATGAAGGGTTTTTGAGATATGGGGTTTTTTAAAGGGGCAAAAATAAAAAAAGTTACATAAAAAAATCAAGTTACATGTCATATGAAAGAGCTCTGTTTGGACATTCCAAAACCATTTTTACTTTTTTTTTGGGACGCTCTGTTTTCGAGATAAAACTTAAAAAACTAAATTAAGATAACCAGCGATCCAAGAGCTCCCATCTCTAAGAGTTTCGTTGACATCAAGGTTTTTCTACTGGTCGTCCAGTTCCTTTGATTTTTCTTATTTTTTTTTCTTGAAATAAATTAAGGAAGTACTCAGTTCTCATAAAATGATGACGACGACCAGGTCTGATGATGGAGCCAAGATCTGTTCAACGGAACTCTTCAATAAATAGGCCAATAGAGTTGAAACTTGGTAACCATACCAAGTTAGTAGGCGGTAGTCAGAAAAAAATCCAAAGATAATGTTTGGACTTGCCTCTGACTACTACCTAATCAAAGTTTTGATGCGTTTGTCGGGTCACATCACGAGATCTCAGTTCGGGGCGAACTGCTAGTTTTATTTATTTCTTTATCTACCTCTACAATGTTACATACGTTTTACTACCTACAGTATTTGTTTAAAGTCTTACTAAGATTTGTTTAACCACTAGGTTCTCGATTAGTACATAACATAATTACAAAGAAATGAACGCACAAAGCCTAGAATGTTCTTCTAGGCTTTGATCACGAGAAATTGGCGGTAGATTCACCTAGTATATAAGACGTTTCAAAGTACAAAAAAAAAATAGAAAAATGTTGATTTTCTTCTCAAAAATATTACATTAATTTTAACAGTAGTTTAATACCTCCTTTTAAGTAAAAAAATCCTGTATTAGGAGGCATCGCTCTTCCATAGCATACATAAAGAGTTATTAAAAAAAATATATTTAACAAAACATTTTGATTGGGTACCTAGGTTAATGAAATTTCAGTTGACAAAGGAATTTATTACAAAGATTTTATAATGTCTCAAGAATTATGAACCGAGTGAGATTTAAATCCCTTAAGTAGATAGACACTAATAAAACATAATAAGTATGCACACAAGTTAATTGAGTAAGTACAAGAATAAAAAAATGTGATCTTTGTGATTACACTGAATAAAGACAAAACAAAACATCGTCGTAGGTATTTATCATAAGTCTCTCGTACGCGCTGTGAATAAGTCAAGTGAGTACGACAGGGGAGATTTGTAGTTAAAATCTATAATAGTCAAATTTTTTTGAAAAGGTAGTTATCGGATAGCAGTAAAAAACTTCGCAATGGAGGTAGTACCATCTGCCACGTCACTTCCAGTCTAGACCCATCACAAACAAAATTCATAAGGACATTCACAGTTGAACGATCTTTAAAACTGTAAAAGTGCCATAAAGTAACAAAATGTGAGATCTTTGTGGCACAATATAGTATAGATCAGTAGGTAAACTACCAACTGACAGATATGAATAAAAAAATGCAAAACGTTACTTTGATACACCTAAAAATGTGCTTGATTTACAAGGGATCATTGTTGCCAGTTAGTCAGCCTCGTAAAATTGTTATATAAACTCAGAACACGTCCACTGAGAACGTGCTCTATGTGCACTGCACTACGTAAAAGTGCAGCAACCTACGCTTTGAACGCAATATAGCAATGCTTATGAAAATAGAGCCTCCTGGTTTTGTATATTTCACGCACGGTAGACACCCCCTTAGAATTTTTAGTACGAAATACCCGCTCAAAATTCTTAAAACCATCACTGCTTAACATAAAAGATAAGCCAGCAAGCCTTTCTTTATGCCTGTTCCTAAGCTTGGTCCAGTGGAACTGGTACCTAGGTTCACCTAGCTTTATGACGATCAAATCAAAGTGTTCCTTTTAAATTAAAATATAAATAAATATATAGTAAATATAGGGGGACATTCCGCACAGCACTATCTAGCCCCAAACTAAGCCAAAGCTTGTAATATAGCTGATATAATACATATATACTTTTTTTGTAAATACATACTCATAATATTATTTAACACCCAGACAGAGAACAAACATTCATCACACAAATGCTTGTTCTCGGTGGGGATCGAACCCACGGCCTACGGCGCAGAAGGCAGAGCTACTACCAACTGAGCTGTGAAGGCTGTCAAATAACTTACATATTATAACTTACATTTACACGACTTTGACATTTATAAGTTTACATTCGGTTTGCGATATACTGTGGTCTCCTCGCCCGGAATGGGTCCCCGTAGAATTGCACTTGATTCGCAATCACTACGTTCGTAATAATTTTACGAGCTGAAAACCTGCTCGTGTAAATCCCGAAGTTTCAAACTGAGTTGTTTACTTTCGCTGGAAAGTTGGGAACTCTCGCTTTCTTGTTGCATTGCTCTTGTTGTTTGCTAGAGTTGGGAGGTGTTACGTTAGCTTATCTTATTTATCGATATCGATGACACATAGATTGGTCTCTGTATTTATGAAATTACGGGTTTTCTTATTCTAAAACTTCACGTTACTATCTATATTTAGGAGAAAGACACGGTGTGTAAATTTAATTGCTGGTGATGACTCATGGAACTGAATGGTCGTCGCTTAACATTGGCCTCTTAAGTGTAGCGCACAAAAGCTTATAACCGCATAAAATACTCGTATCATGAAGATAGCTATGCTGGGGCCTTATGCTCACTTCGAGCGAGATTATCTTACGGTGGAGATGACGTCGTATCTCGTTCAATAATTCGTTGACGTTGCGTCTCGCATGAACTCTTGAATGAGAAAATTGAGGAGTGAGATGGTGAGAATGAGGATAAATAGTTATCGAACGAGATATGACGTCATCTCCATCGTGAGATAATCTCGCTCGAAGAGAGCATAAGGCCCCTGCATGTTTAATTACGTGTTATATCCGAAACGATGAAGACCGAAGAAAAACGAAGGTCACGACGTCAGAATTAGCAAGTTATTATTATTATTCTAAGTGGCAATAGTACTATATATATCTTAAAACCGACATCCGCAAAGGAATAAAGCTGATCGAATAGCAACCACAGACGTCATTATTAAAATTGCGAGAAATTATTCTAAGTGAAGGCGGATGATAATAATCAACTTTCGGGAATTTAGTATTTATACTGGCCAAATAAATAAAGAATTTCGAAAAGATTATTTCATATAACTGGCTGATGGAACAAGTAGATGACCTGATATAGACCATGGAAGCCCATGCATAAAACACACACTCGCCTATTACTGCACGATGTAAGTTTATTACCATTTTTTATATGATTCATATGTATGTACTGTTTATTTTCAACATAATTGTAACTTATTTTATAACAGAACACTCCACACTTATAAATTTCTCACAAGGTTTATTGGCTGAAGGTCTCGGCAGAATAACAGCGCCTATCTTCTATAATAGTAGTAGTGAGGCATACGCTGAGTCGAGACCCTTTTGCTGCTGCAGCACACAAACACCTACATACCAACAAAGGACTGCAATATATATCTCTGTTTAGCCATTTCCTAGCTTTTATTGTTTTGTATGTGTATGTGTATGTGTGTTTTTTTAGCAAATAAATGTCTGTCTATGTCTATGTCTATGTCTATGTCTATGTCTATATAAAATGGTAATAACTATCAACTATAACAAACCATTACCTCGCAAGTCACGCACGATAGGAGCCCTTGCCAAGTATTATAATACAAAAGGTTAAAAAAAACTCATTATATCGATACTTTGGTTTAAAATCTTGTTATAATCCCCTCTCTAACGGCAACCTTTCTGTCTGCAGTACCTGTATCGCTCCCAGCGGTACAAGAGACGGCTAAAAACTTCTTCGCGATTACACCGCTAATAAACGGCAGGAACTAGATCCGTCCATGTTCATTTCTTTGTTACATTTATTTATTAAACTTTATGTCAGCCTTCACAGATCAGCTCAGCTCAGCTCTGCCTTCTGCGTTGTAGGCCGTGGGTTCGATCCCCACCGAGAACAAACATTTGTGTGATGAACATTGATATTTGTTCTCTGTCTGGGTGTTATATAATATTATAAGTATGTATTTACAAAAAAAAACACACAGATGCTATCAGCTATCTGGTTCCCATATTACAAGCTTTGGCTTAGTTTGGGGCTAGATAGTGCTGTGTGTAAAGTCCACCAATATTTATTTATTTATTTATAAACCCGTACAATTGCGATTTAATAAGACCAAAGATTACACACACTAATCATTTCAATGGTTCTATTTAAATTATTGGTGTGTGTTATCCTCACAGACAAAGGTTCCTCACAAATCTCACAGCTCAGTTTTTTTATACAACTATCTAATGGAACAAGCAGATGGCCCACCGGATGTTAAGTGGTAACCATCACCTATAACAAAATATTGCCTCGTAAGTCACGGACGATAGGAACGTGCTCTACGATGCACTGCCCTGCGTCCATCAACTTAGGTATACAGATGTAAGCCTCATGTGCTTGTAATTTCACCAGCGACCACACTCTTCAAACCGAAACATAGGAACTCTGCTTGGCGGCAGAAAAAGGCGTGGCCACTTAACATCAGGTGGGCCATCTGATTGTTCCATCGGCTAGTTGTATTCAAAAAAAAACCTACTAAGTAAGTACCACGAGATGCTGAGACGTCTACTATGCCGGATGATAGTCCTTTTTTCATTTCAAACAAAACGCGAAAGACAATAATATCAAATGACCTAAGAAACCGCGTTTAAGAAATTCCAACAAAAAGTTATTCAACTGCAAACTCTTGCAATTTATCAAAACTATTTTAAGATATTCAAAAAGCTAATGAACAAACTGCGCGTGATAATTTCTCGCTGGAGTTGGTAACTGCAATCAGGGTCTGTGTTGAGGTGGAAACTCCAGCTGAACTGCGTTCACGTCCAAAGAAAATAAAAACTGAAAACTGAAACACCTTTACGACTTTGATCCCCAGGCACGGTAGATTTCTCCCAGATCATCAGCTAGCTCAATAAAAAAAAAAGAAACACAGTGTTGCTGATTGGCGGCAGAAATAGGCATAGTGATAATACTTCCCCGAAGAATGATTTTGTCTACATGATAATGGTAATGATAAAAAGTTGTAGATACGGATACGCATCTGATATACACTTTTCGCTTCTATGTCCTTGTAGTAAGCGTCATGTTCCTTTGGCATTGTGTAACTTCTGTATGTACTTCGTGTGACAGCAACCACTTATTACAGTCAAAAGGATCCGTTTCAAAAATGGGATTATGAATGCCTATTCATTACAGTTGAAATTACAAGCGAAATTTATTCAAGAGTTTATGATGAAGCAGGAAGAATCCTTCAAAAGTTTTCATTAAGGAACGAGTAGGACGAAAAGGAAAAATGGGCGACAAGTAATTATGACTTCAAAGCCGGTGCCACAGTATAAAGAATTAAACAGTAGCCACAGAAGGGTGAAGTTGTGTAGGCGTTATTTCAATTATTTTTGTCTCTGAGCAATAAAATACAAAGCTTTTTTGTTTTTTTTTGTGTCTTTGTCAACAACGCCATCTATCAAAGCTCAAACTAAGCAAAGCCTTATAACCATATACTTACACAATACACACAAATGTCAAAGTCAAAGTCAAAGTCAAAATGTATTTATTGTAACGTCCGTTTTTTTTTACTGAAAACCATTAATATAGAAGATATAAAATTTCATAGATTTTTCAACTTACGCGCCATTGTGTTTTGAAATTTCGCTTCATTAAGATTATTTACCATAAGTTTTATTACCATAAGAACTCATCCGTGAACCTTGGCGCCTTAAACAGAAAATTCGTTATGTGTCGCGCTTTGCGCGACACATAACTCAGTCGCGAGCCATTGTAATTTTATACACACCAATTTATAACGTTATATCACCATTATAAAAACCATTTTGTCTAACGAGTTTGTCATAATTTTGTTGTGTGCGAAACAGCTGATAGGATGGTGTTGCCGTGTTACACGAGCGAGCGTCGAATATTGATCGTATCGATAATTAGATATGCTCTCCCAAGTTAAAGGGTAATACTAAGTAATCCACTGCATTTTGTTCACGATCCTCTGTGGAAACTCAAGTCAGGCAGATATATAGTTTTTTATTCATTCAAATCATTTTTTCCCTCGGTCGATCGATTATCGATCATCCGATTTGAGCGAATTACTGTTCGATTGCTGGCAAGCCTAATTGAAAAAGTAGAGTGTAAAAAAATCTTTGGCATATGTTGTTTTTTTTAGATAGTGATCTTCGATTTCGAACAATTATATCGAGTCGATTAATCGCGTTTTATTATTTTTCAGTTTTATTGGATAGATACAGTTTTAACTTGTTTTGGATTCCTCGGGATCATTCCTGGAGGATTATAGGGATTTTTAATTTGATTCATTAAGACCGAATTGACGTAATCTTGTTTGTTTGTTTCATCGGGTATCTCGATTGTCCGAATTATAGAATCGGTCATGTACTATCGAGTTGAGAGGATGAATGGTCTATGTGTGTCTATGGCGCAGACATGACACGACAAATGATGGACTGAGATTAAATTGAGAGAAAGTCGATATATTCAAATTGTCAGAGAATAGTATTTTCTAATTCTAATTCTAATTCTCTGCTATTTACTAAATAAATAACACGAGACTTAATTGTCTGACAACGCGCCGTCGTTGTGTTATATTCAGTGATCATACTTCAAGGCCTGGTGAGTTCCGAAGAGAGATTGTGATATTTGGATTTTCCTCTCGTTTTTCTGGAGTCAATTCTAATTCAAGTTTTATGTTTGGTCGATCAGAAAAGGCCGTACCCTGGGGCTGAATTCCTGCCCAGTCGTGTGTCGGCGCATACCGGCACCAACGTCGAAACTACCTCAGACGCCGGCAATTGCCTTTCGCCAAGCTGCTTCGGGATTGAAGTGGTCGCTCCCGTCAAGTTCTCGATATCTTCGACCTCGTAGCTACATTCATTCCGAGGACCCATTTAATATTCCCCAAAAGGTTAGTCAGAGGCAATTCCGATGCCCGCGTGAAATTCGTCGACGTTCTACCTCGTCTGGTTGCGGTATATCATTTGTATAAGAGCCATCAATTCAGATAAATACTAGAGAGTAAATTCTAGCCTAGTTCTGACCAAACGCTTCACCAATCCATATCATATTTTGTATTTTACTGTATACACACACTATAATTATAAGTTTTGTGTTCCCCCAGGTATTTAGGATTTCAGAGCACTAATATTAATGTAAACAATATATGCATAATCTTTTCTTAACAAGAATTGTACTTAAAAACACTTAGACAATAAAAATAAAGCTTGTATTATTTTTAGTTCATATAGTTGTGTTTATTTACCCTAGATTACCCCTAGGTTATAGGAAAATATGTTACATTATTCAATAAAATCACAAGGATCACTTTGAAACGTCTTAAAGCTAGGTGACTCTAGGTGCCAGTTCCACGCGACCAAAGCCTAGAAGAACAGGCAACAAACTTACGGCTTGGTTCCTACTGTTCTTTTGTATGATCCTTTTACAATGTAATAATATAATATATTATTGAAGTTTAGTGAGGCGTAGGCATACAGAAAAAGGTAAACATAATCAAATTTATAAATGTTGGTCCACAGCGGGAATCGAACACACAAACTACAAGGAAAATAATGTGATATTTCTATTTACGAGACCACAGCGTCTCAATTTTTATTAATTTATACAACCCTTTTAAAAGTAAACTATTTTTTTAAATAATTGTTCTTCTTCGTATTTTTTTAGTTCAAAACCACCCCAGTTTTATTAATTATTTTAATAACATTATTTATATGTAACAAAAGTTAAAAAAAACAACATAATATAAATGACTAAAAATATAATAATCATATGAATATAATAATGATAAAAATAAGCAAGACAAAATCTACATCTACACTAATCTACATCTACACTAATATTATAAAGAGGTAAACTTTGTATTTTTGTATTTTTGTATTTTTGTATTTTTGTATTTTTGTATGTAACGAATAGGCTCAAAAACTACTGGTCCGATTTCAAAAATTCTTTCACCATTAGAATGCTACATTATCCCTGAGTAACATAGGCTATATTATATTTTCAAAAAAATCAGGGATCCTTACTAAAACTTCAATAATGTAACCCAAGGTGGAAAACAAAAAACCTTACATCGCGTGCGCTGCGAAAACTATTGAAGATAGAACAAAATAATGTACTACGATTTTGTAGAACACGTTATCATCTACAAAAAATGTCGCGACAGCATATGTCTAACTATTATAGTTATGTCACAATAAGTGTTCTTTTATTATAAAAAATTAATTGAAATGCCTCCGCTAGAAAAGGGTCTTTATTTGTACCTTGGTATTAATCCTTATCCAAATAAATCATTTCATAATTAAGACGGTTTCAATACCTATAGATTACTTCTTAAATTTTTCAAATCGGACATTCCATTCAAAAGATATGACGAAATTAAAAATGTTTACGGGTCCACGGTTCACGCGCGGGGTGCGATTTCACTCACTCAAGGAGAAGCGCGTGCAAATGTATGAAATGATAATGATGCGAGGCTCGAACCCACGGTCTAAGTTTATCCTAAAATATTCAAAAAATTTATGACCACCCATGCGAAGCTGGGACAGGCCGCTAGTATTATATAAAATGCTAATGTTCGTACGTGTGTCCACGGTTTTCTCTATGATCCGCAACTTCGATCAACTTCCCGTTGGGATGGCAAATACCCCTTGGTCTCCTGGTGTGCATAAGGGAGTTTGGTCGGGGTGGGTGGAAGAGGGTGGTTGTGGGGGGCGAAAATGTGGAATAATATATATCTGTCCTTCTCTAACTATACATGTTAGAGAAGGACAGAAAACTTCTGTAAAATTCTTAAAATCTCGGGAATCTCGGGAATGATCTAGAATGTTCCAGAATGTGTGCAACTGATAAAATCAATCTAGAAAGTTCTAAAGCTTTCTGGAATGACCTGGAAAGTTCCAAAAAGCCGTGCAATTATTGTAATCGATGTAGAATATTTCAGAAAGCTTCTGGAATGATTTAGAAAGTTCCAAAATGTGTGCAATCGATGAAATTGATCCGAAATGGTCTAGAAAATTCTAAAAATTTCTGAAATGATCTAGAAAATTCTAAAATGTTTGCAATTGTTGTAATCGAACTAGAATGTTGTAGAAAGTTTCTGAAATGATCTAGAATATTCTAAAAATTTCTGAAATGATCTAGAAAATTCAAAAATAGTTTCAATTGTTGTAATCGAACTAGAATGTTTCTGAAATTTTCTAGAAAATTCTAAAAATTTCTGAAATGATCTAGAAACTTCCAAAATGCCTACAACTTGAAGATCATTCAAAGTTCGAGTGAACACTAATTAAACAAATTCAAGTAATTCCGAGAAACAAAAACGACCGAACTATTTGAATATTCTAGAGTGTTTTGGTACTAGAAATTTCTATATTTGACGATATATAAGTACTTGACTTTTCGTCAGTACATGCGATGTATTTTAACCCGAGCAACGCCGGGTTTCGCTGCTAGTATGTAATATAAATAGACTCTAATAAAATTAAATATATTAAAATCATTAAAAAAATATATATATTAAAAATGCATGTATCGATGAAATTGTATTAATTTAAGTTAACGAATAAACAGGCATTTTTATTTTTATTTATTTATTAAATAAAACATCATGTAACCAGTTCAGATTTTTAAAATAATTAAAAAATATCTTCCTTTAGAAAAGGAAACAAATAAAATTTATTTATCAAGGAAAATTACAATGAATACAATTATTTTCAAAATGTACAATATCCATATGAAACAGTTGAGCTATCTGAAACAAATAATTTAATAACATAGTTTAACAGGTTCAATTTCCGCTTGAACTTTCAACTATTACCACAGAATAAATAAAAGTACCTACTACGTGATAATACGAACTAAACTACAACATTGAACGCTCTTACAAAGTTGTCAGATTAGCTCGCCAATTCACTTAATTTTCATAGGGCACTTAACATTGTCGCGTTGCAGCTGTTTTGTACTGTTACGAAATTGGTATTTTGCAGGCACTTCAGGACGCTTCTGCTTCTTTTATATAATAGTTTCTGTCATCTTGATATTCTGAAGTGAGTAAAAACAAAACACAGTCAAGTATAGTAAATTTCAAAAAAAGCATTCTATGTAATGTAGGTATGTACGAGTATTCAATGTAATAAACCTTGAGCTAGAAAGATATAGTTATTGATTATATTATTTAATCTTGGTGGACGGCCGGCTTCTGAAAGCTCGATCAAAACTATTCGGGTGGCAAGTCACTCGCCATTTCAGCTATTAAATCGAATTAGATAGAGATAGCAAGTGACTTTACATGCGATTAGTTTTGATCGGGCTTTCAGAAACCGGCCGTGAGTCGAGTTGATATTATTGGTTTATTTTAAAAAAACATCTATCCATGTTGACAAAGACATATAACACAAATATATGTTTGGTTTGGGGTATGTTATGAAGGAATTTATAAAAATCATTTCCTAAACGAAACTGAGTATTAAATATCTATATATCCAAACGAAGTCGCGTAGGTTAGTATTCATATATTATGTAAACAGTGGTGGCCAACCAACTGCCTTGCGGTCATCAACTGGAGTCATACAGATGATTAATTTCAATAAAATTAATTAAACTATTGATCTTTATCTAAACTCCACGTATGATTAAGTACAACAGGTTTTCTTCTTCCACTCTCCTCTATCATTCGTCATCTCGTCGTTCACTCCTTTCTTACTCATGTCATCTTTTACACTGTCATCTTTTCTTTGGCCTGCCTCTCCTTCTAAAGTCACCCACTTTTTTTTTATACAACTAGCTCGTAAGTCACGCATAATAGGAACGTGCCCTAACGGTGGTAGTACTTCCCCGGGCGAGCCCTTCATAAAGAGCTCTACTACTCTTATCCACATCCATATCTAGCACTCTTCTCGTAATACGACTTTCTTCCCTCCTCATGACATATCCATAGTACTCTAACCTATTGTCCCTCAACTTGTCCGTCACATGCGCTACTGCACATTACGATTGTGAACTTACGTTACGAAATCATAAATGTTGATATCCCATTTGGCATTCTACTGTAAAAGATAAAGAAACAAGAGGAATCTTGGGGCGACATAAATGTGTAAATTGCGAACGCTGTTAGCAATCATGATCCCACCCCGATTCCTCGAAGTATATTTTTATCAAAGACCGCATTTACATAGTAAACAGACTTTTGAATAAATTAATAAGTTTATGTCAGGCAACATAGTAGTAACTTTACACTCTCAAATAAGCAATCTAGGCTAATGAAAATAAATAAAGTTATAGTGTTAATACATTTTACTACGTTATTTTACAAGAATTAAAAAAATCACAAAAGTCATCAAATGCAAGGCAAGTTTTCTGTTCAAATAAAAATTGTGTACTGGGGACGTTCTTTAAGTTAAGGGGGCAAACAACTAAAGTTGGTGAAGTACTAATAAAACGTCGATGAAACAGGGTTTGAGAAAAAATCTAAAGAGGGGCAAATACCACATATCATCAGGTGGGCCATCTGCTTGTTTCATCAGCTAGTTGTATAAAAAAAAAATAGCGAATAGTTAGCGCTCCTCCCTAAAACCATGGCGCAGAGTTTCGGTCGCAACAAAGTCAAAGTCAAAAAAGAACAATGAATCAAGGGTCACTTTGAAAAGTCTTTAAGCTTGGTCACAAGTCAATTCTAGGTGCCAACTCCATGCGTCCGAGCCTAATCGTCACTTGCCTCGCAAAATATGTAATCAAGTAGGGGGTTTAGAATTTCGTGCTTCTACGGTGAACAAGCGCCGATAACCTGCTTTCATAGTGAATGTGATACGAGAATAAGGTACCTACATGTTTTATGTTTGAGCAAAATATTCCTTTATGGTGTCATTTTTTTCTGTCAATCTAGATACGCTGCGGGCCCTGCTTGACACGAAAACGATCCAAATCGTTCCTCACAGGATATAATTTTTCCTGAAACTTTACCATCTGCACGATTCGACTTTCAGACTTCCTTGAATGCATTTAGGTGCATCAAGTTGACGGGAAAAAGTGCAGTCAACGACGAAAGTAGATTCATTATTTAATATTATTATTATTTAATATCTTAATATATATAAATTACGCGTCACGTTGTTTGTCCGCTATGGACCGTGTGCAGTTTGGTCTAACTTAAAAGATAGGAAAGCCTTCATCTCAATTTATAGCCGCAATATTATTTAATTGCAAATTTGACACCGCCCAACAAAGTGGGCACGGGTCAGCTAGTTATTATATTTTTTTTAACTTTGGGATTTACCAAGTAAATAGCAACTACAGTTCGCAGGTAGTTACGACTCAAAGAAGATTTTCAAATAAAGTTCAAAGCATTGTTCAATAAAATCAAAAATGTGTGCTGGATAAGAAATATTCATCTACTTTTGTCATTGAAAGCATCGTGAGGAAACCGGCATAGAACGTCGTAGAACCTAAAAAGTTCTAAAACATGTGTCAAGTGCTCGAAATAAAGGTCTTTAGGCGCACTTAAAATTCTTTAACCACACTGTTTCGAAAGAAACTTGTGACACGACAAGAAGAAGACAGACTGCCTCATATTTTTTTTTAATTCTATAAAAGGCAGATTTCTTATACAACAGAAAATTTTAAAAAGAAGCATACTCCCTCTACAACTAATATCGTAACCCATAGATTATGCTACCATTTTAAACCTATATTGAAACAAAAACGCTCGCATTTATTCAGACAGTCACCCAACAAATATCGTTAATTTTATATCTCCCTCTTTATTTAAAGTAAATATACCAAAATAAATTGTTCAAAGGATTTTAAAAGCTAAAAGCTTGTGGTCTTTAAATCCCAGAGCATCGCCACTTGAAAACTCTTCAGAAACTAAGATTTTTATAAAGTGCAAAAATTTTAAACTTACAAAGGACAGCAAGAACGCGACTGCATACAAAATGAAAGCGCTAAGTGTGTTCAGTTCACTAGATTCGTAAAGGCAAACAAAGCGGCTTCGAGATTCGAGCGCGGTGGCAAGTTTTAACAAGATAATACTTGCTGAAGTAATCATCATTTTAAAGCGTACCGCAGACGACGAAGATGCTATAATATTTCATCTTAAGATACCTTTCGATAAAATATTATAGCATCTTAAGGTATCACACACGCTGATACGATAATATATACGGGGTGTCCCAGAAACTGACGTCAACCCAGAAACGGGTGATCAAAAAATATCTGCATGAGTTGTACTTATGGGGGTACCCGAAGTGGTTCTCTGGACTTCCACTTATCACTACTTTTTGGGACACCCTGTATATAACCACTGAACTTATTAAGGAAAAGTCGCATTCAATCAAGTTAAGGGGCTGACAACTATCAAACAACTTCTCGCTCGCACGTTTCGGCATGTTAAAAGATATAAAATCACTAAGCTCATTTTCGAAAAATCGCAATCAACCATTTTCGCAATCAACCAATTTGTGTGCAATGTGATTGCACACAAATTGGTTGATTGCGATTTTTCGAAAATGAGTTTAGTGATTTTATATCTTTCAACATGTTATATCTTTCAAACGTCGAGCGAGAGTCACATTAGCTCTTGTCTTCGCCTTAAGCAAAGATATGATATCTTTACTTCTTGATTGAATGCGATTTGTTGCAAAAAAGTTTTCCTACGAAAAGTTTGTTTAGTTTTCGTCCTTATAAAATTATATATTTGCTGTACTATAACTTAGTTGATTGCGATTTTTTATAAATAAGTGATTATATCATCGTCGTTAACTTCCTGCCCTCATCCCACGCTAAGTTGGGTCGGCGCAACAGGTTTTTTTTTCAGTGATTTTATAATTTTCAAAATATTAATATGTGCGCGAGAGCACCTCTTAAGGCTAAGACAAGAGCTAATGTGACTCTCGCTCGCACGTTTCGACATGTTTTCCTACTTAAAAGTTTGCTTTACTAGTTTTCGTACATAAGCAAACTTTTAAGTAGGAAAACTTGTATCGATCAAAATGATTTTTTTACTAAACTGTGTGCAATGTGATTGCACACAAGATGGTTGATTGCGATTTTTCGAAAATGAGTTTAGTGATTTTATATCTTTCAACATGTCGAAACGTGCAAGCGAGAAGTTGTTTGATAGTTGTCAGCCCCTTAATACGGTTTCACTGCTGGGTATTTTACGTCCTCTGTGCTTCTCTTCTCGGCATTATTTACATTCTATCGTTATTGTTTGTTCTTAGGTAACCAATCGCCTGGGATGGTGTTCGAAGAAAACCTATTCATAGGTAGTTACTAAGTTCCTAGTTACTTTTCAACGTTTATTTTTTATTTTTTTATACTACTTGCTGATGGAACAAGAAGATGACCCACCTGATGTTAAGGGGTAACCATCCCCTCGTATTGCACCAAAGCATTGCCTCGTAGGTCACGCACGTGCCTGTAATTTCACCACCACACACATCAAACCGAAACACAGCAACGTTTTCATTTTCAAACAATAAACTTTGACTGAACTACTTAATAATGCTATAACTAAGAACAGAGACGTTTAAAACAGATTTAAAGCGTCCAACTAGTTACTAGTTCTTGTTAGTTCCGTAGTTAAGTTGTTGTACTTTGGGAACCTTGATTTAAGAGTATTTTTCGAAATTAATTATGCATTTTACGGTAATTATTATAGAAAATTATGGCTCACTAGCTGCTGCCCTCAGCTTGGCTCGTAAATATTTAAGACGTTCTCCTTATAATGGGTTCATTAATGATTTCTTATCTGTTTACGGAAATTTCCGGTGAATTTGTAAATCCGACACTTTCCTTAAGTTTGCCGTGAGTAATTATTCCAAGAATCGGTTCTTTTATGCTACATTATTGAATGTTGTAATATAGTGTGTTTTTTGTTTCAAAAATCGGGTTTGATTTCTGGCTAGAAATATTGATTTTTAAAAAATCCAATGATGCAGTTTTCGTTTTCATTAAAATCGAGCCCAAGACTCTTCTCCTCGCAACTCGAGACTCTTTTGATTTTGATTTTAGTGGTACTTTTGCATTTTTTTTATACTAGTAGCTGATGGAACAAGCAGATGGCCCACCTGATGTAAAGTAATGGTAACCATCACTTATATCAAAGCATTGCCTCGTGGAACGTGCCCTACGATGCGCTGCCCTGCGTCCATCAACTTGAGGCATACAGATGTTAAGCCCCATGTGCCTGTAATTACACCGGCAACCACACTCTTCAAACCGAAACACAGCGTTGCTGCTTGGCGGCAGAAAAAGGCGTGGTGGTAGCACTTTCCCGGACGAGCCCTTCACAAAGAGCTCTACTACTCTTAAAATATTTGTAGGAAGTAGAATAGTAGTAGTATTATAAAGATTGACAAATAAATAAACCTATTTCTGTGTTAACTAATAAATAGATGTATTTTGTATGTATAAATTTGTTATTACAAAAATCGTAGCTGAGTTTTGCAGCTGGGTACAGAAATCGTATCCCAAATTCGACTCAGTCGTTGGTGTTTATGACGGGTGTAAAGCGGGTGGTTTTTCAAATTATGATTTATTGGGACTCGCTTCTTTAACTTCTGCACACCTGAAGTACGACCTATTTGAATATTCAGATAAAACTGTGGGTTTTAAAAAACGTCTGCCGCTATATTTACGGCGTTATACTATGGTCTGGTAGCTCTGGTAGATGGTTATGCGCTGTTGTGTTTAACTTATTTTTGTTTGAATAAAGTGATATTAACACTGAATTTTTGTAATGCTATTTTCCAAAACTTAGATTTTTATGATTTTTCACAACTACATTATGTGATTTTATATTTTAAAAAATCTTGAAACGTGTTAGCGACAGGATATTTGACGGCTGTCATTGTCTTAAGTGACCGATCATACTATGGAGAATCTCTAAAATAAAATCATAAACCAAAAATGTTGCTTTTGCTTAGTTCTTAGTCTTTTATAATCATTGTTCTATTTTCTTATACCATAATGTTACTTTTTCCACTTAGTTTAATTCAATGCATGTAGTGTTTAATATAAATAGTTGTGCAATTAGCTCTGAATAGTACATGTACGAACGTAGATGTAAGTTTAATTATATTAATTGCGTTATTGTAACAGCTGTTGGTAGACCTGAAGAAATAAATAAATAAATAGTTTGAGGCATAAATGATTCCGTGAGAAATGTCCACCCCTTAAATTTTTTGCCTTTTAAATATCGTTTAGCAAAAAAGTGGGTGAATTTAAACGTAACATAATATTCACTAAGTAGATAGTTACTGAAACTCATAATCTCCCTGAAGACCAAAAACCATAGAGGTAAACCCAAATCGTCTTAATCCTGCTCACGGCACCAAATTGAAATTCATTTATAAATTAATATGAACGCTGCAGTACATTACTAATGTATAGATAATTTAGTAGCGAAATCTTTGAGCGCAAATTATATTTAAGTATAGATTTGCCATTTCATGTAAATTAAATGAAATAGGATAATTTTGAAAACAAATAATGAATGAATGATAAACATTTAATTAAGTGTTTTAATTCTTTCAAAAACACACATAATTATATTGTAAAATTACACGATAATAACATTAAAATCACAATGATGGATAATCTAGCGTAAAATTGACATATTATTCGCTGGGACAGAGATTTCATCTCATCCAGAATAAATCTCTGTCCCAGCGAATTATATGACATTCGCAGAAACCAAATTGTTCAGTTCAACGCATAAACTGAAAAATTGGTTATATACCTATATATTTTTTTATAACGGCCACCGCTTTTCAGAAAGCGAGACTTTTGGTCAGCATTAATCTTAACCTGTCTACAGCAGGCGATGCCAATTTTAGTAACAAAGTGGAGTTTTTGATAAATACCAAAGGTAACATTCGAGGCCGCCCTGAAACCTCCGTGCCTTTCAAAGCACAAAATGCTCCTATGTTAATGCAACTAGAAGTCACCTATCCAAACGGTGACCGCATAGAACGTTGCTTAACTTGCGGCCGATTTATGAAAGCCCGATCAAAACTAATCGGATGTCAAGTTACCCTCCTATCACCTACTGGAGTCACCTACTATCTCTATCTAATTCGATGTATTAGCTGAAATGGCGAGTGACTTGACATCTGATTAGTTTTGATCGAGCACTCAGAAGCCGGCCGTTCGTTTAATAAGAACTAGTAGTTCGCCCCGAACTGAGATCTCGTGATGCGACCCGACGAACCCATCAAAACTTTGAGTACGTAGTAGTCAGAGGCAAGTCCAAACATTATCTTTGGACTTTTTTCTGACTACCGCCTACTAACTTGGTATGGTTACCAAGTTTCAACTCTATTGGCCTATTTATTGAAGAGTTCCGTTGAACAGACCTTGGCTCCATCATCAGACCTGGTCGTCGTTACCATTTTATGAGAACTGAGTACCTCCTTAATTTATTTCAAGAAAAAAAATTAAGAAAAAGCAAAGGAACTGACCGACCAGTAGAAAAACCTTGATGTCAACGAAACACTTAGAGATGGGAGCTCTTGGATCGCTGGTTATCTTAATTTAACTTTTATTATTTTATCTCAAAAACCGGGCGTCCCAAAAAAAAAGTAAAAATTGTTTTGGGATGTCCAAACAAAGCCCTTTCATATGACATGTAACTTGATTTTTTTCTGTAACTTTTTTTATTTTTGCCCCCTTAAAAAACCCCATATCTCAAAAACCCTTCATCCGATTTTACTCATATACTTACCAGTAAATTTCTCAAGTACAAGCTATCGACATATCAAATTTCATGCAGATCGGATCAACGGTTCTAAAGTTATCGCCAGACAAACATACATACATACATACATACATACATACATAAAATGCCAAATCGCCCAAGTTGAAACTAAGATCTTCGTTCGCTTCGCTCACTCGATCAATGACTGTCAAGTGTTTTTTTAAATTACTTGCTGGTGGAGCAAGCAGATGGCCAACCTGATGTTAAGTGGTAGCCGGGGTAGAAATGAAAATAGCCAATAAAAGGAGAATGCCTTTAGTATTAATGTTAGCAATCACTACCTACTATTATGAGAGCGCAGCCTTAAGTGGCGGTAAATTTATATTTACAAAAAATATATAGGTGTTAAGCTTCATTTAATTTGGGGCTAGATAGCGTTTTGTGAAATGTCTACCAATATTTATTTATATATTTAAAGTCACTGTTTCTTAGGAAACGCCATTTCTGTTGTGCCGACATTTTATGAAGGACATTTGAGATAACCGTCTTGTGATATACAAAGAAAATGTCGCCAGTTTTATATTCGTTTTGTAGGAAAATAAAAATTGTGTTTTGTCTTTTTTCTGTCAAGAAATACCGACACATTGAAAATACTATAGCGGAATGAAGCGTTTTAAATAAAGCGAAACAAACTTTATTTATTTTTAATGTTTTTATCGACGTGGTTATTGTGTGTTGTTGCTTATAATTGCATAATTTATAGCACAGTTAACATTATACAGATTTAAAGATTTAAAAATACTTCACTTAAGAAAAATCGCAATCAACCAAGTTGTGTGCAAACACATTGCACACAGTTCAGAAAAATTTAATTTTGTATCAAACAAGTTTTCGAAAATATTGAATTGTGTAAGTGAGAGGTAGGTATATTAGTAGTTGTCTTCACCTTAAGGCGAATACAAGAGCTAATGTAATTCTCGCTCGCACGTTCAATACAAGTTTTCCTATTCAAAAGATTGCATAGCCATTGTACGAAAACAGGCAAAGCAAACTTCTGAGTAAGAAAACTTGTATCGATAAAAATGAAATTATTTACTAAACTGTGTGCAATGTGATCGCACACAAAATGGTTGATTGCAATTTTTCGAAATTGAGTTTAATGATTTTATATCTTTCAACATGTCGAAACGTGCAAGCGAGAGGTACATTAGCTCTTGTATTCGCCTTAACGGCAGAATTAGGCATCTACGTCGGAAAAAGGACATAAATTATTTTTCCATACATACAAATTTCTTATGAACTTGCAAACATAAACAAATTCCGCTATTTATGCTACCTATAGCACTTACCTAGTTAAAAATGTATTCACATTTTCCCGTTGATATGAGGAAGTGGGTTAAATCAGACGCCGGAGTGACGTACACGCGTACACACAAACGCATGAACGAACAATATGGAAATTATCATCACGCTTCACTTTATACAGTGTAAAGACGCTTCTAGGGGTTCACTTATATTGCCTACGTACATGTACGTACAGTCACCACAACTAAGACGTACACGACAAGACGATGAATATCATTCTCTTCCTACCAAAATCTACTTTTGGCCAAATACCTCCCCAATATATTAGTGTAGAACGGAAATGGTCATTATCATCATAAGAAAAGTATTTTAAGCAACTCGATTACAAACCGACAGAATTTAAAAAACGGGAATAATTGTTCGTTTAGTTTAAGTTCTAAGCTTGTATCTAAAATGGGAATCATATACTTTTTTGAAAATACGTCATTAATTTTAAAACACCTAGATATTGAAGACCAAATCTATGTTTAATACACAAATGTAAGTTCTCCATGTGGATCGATTCCACGGCCCACAGTGCAGAAGGTAGAGCAACTACCTCTGAGATGAGTTTTGAATATTTGGAAACATTACCATCTTACTGCAGGTGACTGTACATACAAACAATTGCTATAGAAACTGTTGCTTTGTTCTGTGTAGCAGGCACCTATCAATCTACATTTTGTAAATGATTTTTATTTTGTTTCTTTTTACACCCTTTTTACCGTGAACTTTTGCTCAGACCTTTTGAGGTGATTCCAAATTTTCAGATTATGGTCACTGGCACATCTCAGTAGCATTGGAAAAGTAGCTTGTAGAACCGCGAATCGCTGTAGAATTAAAGAATTATCTGACAAGGTTCTTTATGACCGACTGATATTTAAGTGAATGTATTTTTTATTATAAGCGAACGCAATTCTTGCGATAAAATACTCAAACCAGTAGCTAATGATGTGTGGAAATGGAATGGGGACTTATTTCATACATTTGCACGCCAGAGTGAGTGAAATCGCACCCCGTGCGTGACCCGTGGACCCGTTAACATTTTTAATTTCGTCATATCTTTTGAATGGAATGTCCGATTTGAAAAATTTAAGAAGTAATCTATAGGTATTGAAACAGTCTTAATTATGAAAACATTTATTTGGATAAGGATTAATACAAAGGTACAAATAAAGACCCTTTTCTACGGCGGCATTTCAATTATTTTTTTATAATAAAAGAACACTTATTGTGACATAACTATAATAGTTAGACATATGCTGTCGCGACATTTTTTGTAGATGATGACGTGTTCAACAAAATCGTAGTACATTATTTTGTTCTATCATCAATAGTTTTCGCAGCGCACGCGATGTAAGGTTTTTGTTTTCCACCTTGGGTTACATTATTGGAGTTTTGAAAATATAATATAACTTATGTTACTCAGGGATAATGTAGCATTCTAATGGTGAAAGAATTTTTGAAATCGGACCAGTAGTTTTTGAGCCTATTCGTTACATACAAAAATACAAAAATACAAATCTTTCCTCTTTATAATATTAGTGTAGATGTAGATTGGAATGCATAAATTATCCTACTAAATATTTTAATGCGAAAGTTACGATGTTTCAATCAATCGCGCCCCAACAACCGAACCGATTAGAGCAAAACTTATCACAAATATAGTTCGTTGCTTGAATTAGCATATAAGCTAATATTTATTAAAAAAAGAACCGAAAACAGGTTTTATGACATGAACAAATCCAATCAAGAAAAAACTTAAATATGAATGTTAGCAATCACTACTAATGCGAGCGAAGCCGCGGACGGCAGCTAGTAATTACTATGTACTCAGGTACTCAAAACATTTTGGCTTTTGCAACATTTTCCAAAATTATTATCCCATTTACCGGACCGCCATGAGGTGATTCATGTGGCTCTTAGGCCATTTTATGGGCAGAAGCCACTCAGCCCGATATCTGAAAGCTGAAGATTTTCTTACAAATTCTGCCTAGTAATGGCCCAGGTAATGGCTTTGGTCCGGAGTTTCCCGGCTGGTTAGTGCTGGTTATGGACCTTCTTTGTCTGCTTCTATAGCCCGAGGACTGAAAGGGACGGAGATATAGCCTTGTAAATCTGTTTAAATTTATCGTCTATACGTATGGATTACTTGTTTTTTGGAAAAAAACTAAAATGAATTTTAATAAGTTTGTTTCACAACACACTTAAGTGGAACATGGAATATAGAAAACTATCATAAATACAAAGAAAAAAAAAAGGAAATTGGTTACAAAAATAAACAAAATATGTTAATAAGTCTTGCTTTGAGCCTCATGACGTTAAATATGTAGGTAATGCATATTTATTGGCCAACGTCACTGCTCCACATCAGATGGCCATCTGTTTTTTATATTTCTATTTCTCATAAATAAAAAAAGGTACCATAAAAACCTTCCGAAGTAAGAGATTTGATTGTGTTTAATTTATGTTTCCAAAGAAGGGATTTCTCTTAAGGTACAAACACCTAATAAATTATCAATTTCGTATTATACGCTAAAACTCATAGAAATTTTCAACAGGCTTTCAAAGTTCAGCAACACATCCAAAATTTATTTCCAACTAATTTATTTTTAGTAAACAAAAATGAAAATCAAATAATTTGGAAAATGTATTTCTCTAGAGACGAAATGTGGGTCTAAGAAACGCTGATAAATTTTATAAAGTAAATTACGCAAATATTTTCATCTCGCCGTGATTCGGACGAGTCACAGTACACGGACTTATAGTAGCTCATTTTTTTGGATTTCAAGGGAAAGCACTAGTGGTCTAGTGGGAGTGACCCCGCGTTTTGATCGTAAGGTCGTGGATTCCAATCCAGTCGTGCACCAATGAATATTTCTCTTTGATAAATTTATGCGCGCAATGCCAGAGCTCTTTATCGGTGAAGGAAAACATCGCGAAGATACCAGGTAATATTCTGTAAGTGCCAAATGTAATATTTGGACATACTTCCTTAGGACTACAACCCCCAGGCATACTCGAAATATCTGAAGGTTAATATTTTGTACTAAAAGATTTCCCCTAGATATACTCCAAAAATCTTAAGTTGAGTACGTGGTACTAAAACATCTGAGGGGTTAACTAACCTGGGGATCAAAGTCGTTAAGCTGTTTCAGTTTTTTTTCCAATGGACAGATTCTGCCAAAAGTGGTATAAAAGTAAAATTACAGTAACAACCGACAACCGCTGACCTGAATGGCGGAACCAGATGACGAATCGTCGCGGTCCATCTTGGAGCGACGACGGTGTAAAGATAGTGAGAAGTCGCTAGATGGACAAGACCCAAGTTTTTTCTCACCGGAAATGTGTAGGGGAGGCCTTCGTCCAGCTGTGGACTTCTTTAGGTTGTTGATGACGATAACTGTAACAATACCAAGAAGTAATAGAGTTCTAAGTAACTGTTGGTCTGGGAAAGTACTGCCACCTATTTCTATCACCAAGCTATGAAGCTCGTATTGCTGGTTTCCGATTTGAAGGTTGCCTGCGCAATGACGGTAGATGCTTGACTTTTACGAAAAGATGGATAGATTGTGTGACAGATGACATGGGACAAGAAAGGAGGGACTACTGAGATGACGGATGATAGAGGAAAGTGAAGAAAATGAACCTGTTGTGCCGATGAAGTTGGATAAGGGCGATAATGATATTTTACTTTTACATAATTTTATCAGAGTGATGGACACAGTTCAATGTCACAATTGTAATGCAATACTAATAGGTAACCACAAAACATCAGTTGGCCTTGTTCGTTCCATCAGTCGATCTCATAAAAAAAGAAAAATAAAAGGCTTTATCTGTGTACTAACGAACAGATTACACAAAAACGCATACTTTTTATCGCACATTATAACACACCAGTTGGGTTGAAAGAGGCTTTAAAACCTGGGTTGAGTACTTACATAAATGGCAGGCTTGCGTTTCCAATAAATAATTTATGGAGACACATTTGTAATGTTCTCCATGGTTGCGAAGATCTTATCTGATGTTTGTTCAGTTTTTTTTATACAACCAGCTGATGGAACACGCAGATGGCCCACCTGAATGTGGTAACCATCTCCTATAACAAAGCATTGCCTCGTAGGGCACGATAGGAACGTGTACGATGCACTGCCCTGCGTCCATCAACTTGAGGCATACAGATGGTAAACCTCATGTGCCTGTAATTAGATAGATAGATACACTGTAGATAGATACACCGTCAACAACTCTTCAAACCGAAACACAGCAACGCTGCTTGGCGGCAGAAAAAGGCATGGTGGTGATTTATTAATAAATGAGGACTGAGTACTGGGGATCCGGTGGTAGCAGTCGCCCGACTTCCAATCCATCTTCAAGTCGTTTACCTACCTCTAATCTAACCTGAGAAAAATTGCATTGCTTACGTCTACATACAGGGTGTCCCAAAAAGGAGTGATAAGCGGAAGTCCAGAGATAGAGCACCATTTGGGGTACCTAAATCACCCCATGTATGTTCCGCAATTTTTCATAGTTTACAAATATAACGAGTTTCTGAATTTTTGAGAAGCTTTTTAGAGTGTTTTTAAGATTATTTCGGGTTTTTTTTTGAAACTGTATCTTCATAAGTTGTACTTTATGCATAAAACAATCGGGTACCCCAAGTGGTGCTCCATCTCTGGACTTCTGCTTATCACTACTATTTGGGACACCCTGTAAAGTGATCTCAAACTCTGAAGGAAATTATCGTATGTGGATAAAATAAAAAGATTCTCTCTTCTTTCACAGATTTGAGAAGTTAGTTCTCTGTATTTCCCTCCACTAGGCGCTCCTAATCGAAGGCTGTTAATGTTTGTGCTGATTAAAGGAACCTGCTTCGCGTTTCCTCTGAATTTATAACGACGTAATTTGTTTGTCGAGCAACGAGCTTCTCTTGCCATCAAATATGACAGATGCTTGGGTTGAAAGAGGAGTGACGAACACAGACGAAGATTGAAAAAAAGAGATTTAAAAACTTAAACAGCTTAGCGATTTTAATCCCCAGACACGGTAGATGTCGTTTTTAATCTTTCAGTGCCAAGTGGCAACCTACGATTCTTTGAGAATATCTAAGTCAAAGTCAAAAGGTATTTATTCAATAAAATCACAAGGATCACTTTGAAACGTCTTAAAACTAGATGAATCTAGGTGCCAGTTCCCCGTGACCAAAGCCTAGAAGAACAGGCAACAAACTTACGGCTTGGTTCCTATCGTTCTATTGTGTTATGATCCTCCGTTTTTTTGTCGTAGTCACCGGTACGTCTAGATATTACAGTAGTTAGTCAACGGCGATGCGCTTGAGACCTGTCACGTATAGAATACATACGACTATAAAATGTAGTAGTAAAATTTTATGTACACACGGATACAGACTAAGCTTATACAAAGCTAAAGAAAAATCAGACTTATGATATAAAGATATAAGGTTATAAAAGCGAGTAGTGCTAGCCTGATGCGTTTCTCTCTTGTCTTGTCACTAGTTTCTTTCGAATCAGTGTGGTGAAAGGATTTTAAGTGCGCCTCAAGAGGCTCCTTTCGAGCACTTGACACACATAACTTTATAGGTTCTACGACATGCAGGTTTCCTCTATTAAATGCTCTACTGGCTAACTCTGGCGACGGAGTTTATAGATGTTATGATAATACGAGTAACATAGTTTTTGTGATTGTCTTTTAAGTAGTTTGTCTGGTATATATCGCCGTTAGCGAGAATACCGCCCATTGTACCTCTGTTTTTGTTAAATATTGTTTTTTTTTTATGATTTTTTAATAGGAAGCGTAATAAAGATTATACTACGACGGTTACATCCTTTAGATTCATTTATAACACTTTGTAGTTTCACTTCTCAATGTACTAGGCATCACATAATTTTCAGAGCTGTAAAATACAAATATTAAAACCTAAACACCCTACCATCTATATCCATCTCGCTCACTCGGCTCGCGCCAAGCTCATTCCTTTTTTATGTGCGGGCATCGCAACATCTAAAATTTCAACAATAGTGTTTTTCGTCAATAATTTTAACGAGAAAGCTAGTGTAATGGGTAAACGTAAACGCTGTGACGATTATAAAATAAGGAAGAAGATTAGACGTCTAGAAAAACGTTTACGAGAATCTACATCGTCCACGGAAGATGAAGGTTAGTTACCTATGTTTTTTATTTGCTTCGTAATTTGTTATCCGGACTGTCCGGACTACTTAAATGTCTATTTTTAGAAAGTAATACCTTATAGGCCTATATTTAATATCACAATTCAATGTGTAGATTTACAATGAATCTTTTTCTGTTCGAAGTTTTTTCACATTTTTTTTCTGACTACCCTCATTTTAATTTATGTATTTTTTTGTTGTTATCGTGCATTTCCTATAGACTAGGTACTGATAACATTCAGATAGCGAGGTTTTATGGTTTTAAAACGTTTTTGTCTCGCATAACTGTCTTTCGAACCGCAAACTCAGCGCGCTTACGGTGTGTATTGAGTGCAACTCAGTGATACTATTCCTACGTTATACTCCATGACGTGATCATGGCTGATAACGATTAGTCTCGTGTCGTCACGTGATGACGACCAACGACGTTAAAATAAAAACAACTGCAAACTGCAGATTGTGTACGCTCTTATGAAAGTACGTTTTTTTTCCGCAACTTTCAGAGTACGACCGTTACTATACCAGGTCTCCAACGCCAGAAGATCAACTGATGTCGTCGCAATCAGATTTATCTGACAATCGGTTACAATCCTACATTGTGGTAACTGACGACGCGAAGGGTACGGATAATGCCGCAACTTCTGCGGACTTACACGAGACCCAGGACTCCGTTCCTAGTACAAGCGCGGTGGCACCACCGTCACAAGAGGCACTACCAGCTGAGATCCTGGAAGCACTAGGAGATCCAATAGGTAAAGAAGAAGTCTTAGGGCCGGCCGTCAAAGATGAAATCGCTAAACGATGGGGTAGGATTCTGGTGGAAGGTATGACTAAGGAAACCAAAGAGTCACTAATGAAGAAGACTTTGATACCGGAAAATTTTTGCCTAGCCAAAGCATCAAAACTGAACCTTGAGATTTCTGCGGTACTTGCTGAAACCGTAAGAAATCGTGACAAACTGATGGAGAAATCCCAAAACCAGCTAGGGTTGGGGATCGCGGGCCTCGCTAACCTGGCTTCCTCTCTCATAGATGAAGACTTTGGCAAAGTTGAAATACTTAAGAAGTTATCTGAAGTAAGCCAGATCTTTCTAGATCTTCATTTTGAAAACACTAAGACTCGAAGAAAGCTAGTAACGTCGTCTCTGGATAAAAAGTTTAATACTGCAGTGGCTGATGTTAAAAGAGATTCTTATCTTTTTGGCACTAATCTAGGAGACAAAATAAAGGCTACAAAAACAGCCGAAAAATCCGGACTTCAGATAAAACGACGTGACGTAAGCTTACCGTCTACATCAAGACAGCAGGGAAACTGGAAGGGCCCACCCAGGATGCAGCCATCCCGAACTTTCAGACAAGGTGGGCCGAAGACCAGATACCAGTCTCAACAAGGGTACTCATACCAACAAGGGTATCAGTCTCAGCAGGGGCGGAGACCACCGCCTGCAGCGCACCGAGCCCCAACTGCATCCAAACCAGATCCCAGGAACCGCAAGTCCCATTAGAGGTAATACTTCATGCTGGCAGATTGCGTCATTTTGTACATAAATGGGAAACTATAACTAAAGACCCATTAGTACTTAGCTATGTTAATGGATTTAAAATCCCATTTAATAGGCCTCCTCTTCAAAACTTTGAGCCTTCTAATCCAAAGTTTAGCTCAACTGAGCTAGAACAACTACGTTTGGCCGTTCTAAAGTTAAAATCCTCAGGGTCTGTCATAGAATGTACCGATATGCCTGGTCAGTTTATATCAAGAATATTTCTTACTCCCAAAAGCGATGGCACGTTTAGATTTATTCTAAATCGAAAAATGTTGAATAAATTCATCGACACACAACACTTTAAAATGGAAGATATTCGCACTGCTGCCAAATTAATTAGTAGAGATTGCTACATGACATCAATAGACCTACAAGAAGCCTATTTTTTGGTACCTATCCATGAGGAGAGCTAAAAATACCTACGTTTCAAATTTAATGGCAAAACCTACGAATTTCAATGCCTTCCATTTGGTCTGTCACTAGCCCCATTCGTTTTTACTAAATTACTTAAACCTGTGGTTTCATATCTAAGAAATAAAGGGTTGCTTCTAGTAATCTATCTAGATGACATTCTCTGCATAGATAACACGTATCACAAATGCCATAACAGTGTCATGGAAATAGTAAGCTTACTGTCTGAATTGGGTTTTATTATTAACACAAAGAAAAGCAACCTCATTCCAAGTCAAAAACAAACGTTTTTAGGCTTCGAATTAGATTCACGTAATATGAGCTTAAATTTGCCCGATCAAAAACGCACAAAGATTTTATCTAAGGTAAAACATTTTTATAGAACACGGTCGCTAACTATAAGAGATTTTGCTAAATTTCTAGGTTTACTTTGCTCAGTTTGCCCGGCCGTGGCCTACGGATGGGTGTACACAAAACGTCTTGAAAGAGAAAAATTTCTCGCTCTACGAAATTCTCACGATAATTATGACGGTGACATGACCATATCACCAAGCCTGAAACCAGACTTGTACTGGTGGAAAAATAATATTTTAATGACAAGTAATCCTATTCGTAGCGGCAGGTTCGTAATCGAAATTTTTTCAGATGCGTCATTAACAGGTTGGGGTATATTTTGCAACGGAGAACGAGCGAATGGTTTCTGGAACTGTGCTGAGGCAGAAACTCATATAAACCTTTTAGAACTAAAGGCCGCTTTTATAGGGCTGCAATGTTTTGCCAATAACCTAGCAAATGCAGAAATTTTGCTTCGTATAGATAATACGACGGCTATTTCGTATATAAACAGATACGGAGGTGTTCAATACACTCATTTAAATGATATAAGTAGATTGATTTGGCAGTGGTGCGAAGAACGAAAGCTACATATTTACGCTTCCTATATTAAATCAAAGGATAATATAGAAGCTGACCAGGAATCCAGACACTCTAATGTCGATACAGAATGGAGCCTATCTCAATCAGGCTTTGATGAAATCGTAAATGTTTTTGGGAATCCTCAAATCGACTTGTTCGCTACTAGACTGAACTATAAGTGCCGTAAATATGTTTCTTGGAAACGAGATCCTTCTGCTTTTGATATTGATGCGTTCACTCTGGACTGGAGCGTACATTTTTTCTACGCATTTCCACCATTTTCTTTAATTTTAAAATGTTTACGAAAAGTCATAAATGATTCTGCTACTGGAATAATGATTGTTCCTTATTGGCCTAGCCAACCATGGTATCCATTATTTGTAGCTTTATCACAAAGCAGATTAGTTTATTTGGAGCCGAGTCCTGCATTACTCTTGTCACCTTTCAGAACCCCGCACCCTCTCTGGAAGTGACTTACCCTGGTGTCGTCGCTGTTATCGAGCGGGCGTACTCAAGACAATCATTATCAGCAAGCGCAATCAAGATAATAATATCATCTCTAGCTGAGAGTTCCTTAAAACAATATAATTGTACCTTTAAAAAATGGTGGAAATTCTGCATAAAAAATCAAATTAATTTTTTTGAGAGTAATATTCCTAAGATCATTGATTTCTTAGTTAGCGAATATGAATCCGGGGCAAATTATTCTACTTTGAATACGTGTCGTTCCGCGCTTGCTTTGATATTAGGTAAACAGATAAGCCAAGATGACAGGCTGCTAAGATTTATGAAAGGAGTTTATAGGACTAAACCATGTTTTCCCAAATATGAGAAAACGTGGAATCCTAGCCTTGTGCTTGACCATCTCTCAAACTTCTATCCGAATGAGAGTCAGTCCCTGGACATACTTACAAAAAAGCTGGTAGCTCTCCTCGCATTGTCGACTGCACAACGAACGCAGACGCTATCATTAATTCGCTTATCTAATATCGAAGTAGGCGAGTCCAGAATAGAAATCTGTATAAATGATTTGATCAAAACTTCAGCTCCTAATCGACCGCCACTCAATTTGATCATACCGTTCTTTCCTCACAAAGATCAAATATGCCCAGCAAAAACATTGTCCGCGTACGTAGAATTAACTAAATCATTTCGGAACCATCCTCGAACGGACAGACTGATTCTTACAACAAAGAAACCGTTCCATAATGCTAGTGCTTCGACAATAAGCCGATGGATTTAACAAACTTTGTCTGATAGTGGTGTCGATACAAACGTTTATTCCGCACACAGCACAAGACATGCGTCCACATCGGCGGCTAAGCGCAAAGGGGTTTCAATTGAGATTATAAGGCAAACCGCCGGTTGGTCAGGAAACTCATTGACCTTTGCGAAATTTTACAATCGACCAATAACAAACGACGAAGGCAATGTATTTGCAGAGGCAATTTATAATTCTAATTGATTGTCTTATAAAATACCTAGCAAGTGTCACTAGGTAGTGGTAACGTTATATAATAATTCTTAATTTTTTGTTAAAGTATTAATAATGGGTAAGAAGTTTTCATTTTTTTTTGGATAAACTGTATTCTTAGTTGCTTAATTACAATACAGACTTAACCACTGAAATTTTACTATCACTTACTTCGTTATACCTGTCGCTAAACATCTACAAAGTGTTATAAATGAATCTAAAGGATGTAACCGTCGTAGTATAATTGATGGTTAAACAAACTTACCAAGTGACGTTTGTCCATAATTATACAAGACGGTTACATCCGAAAGATTATAAAGTCCCACCCAGACCCAAATGATCATGCCCTGACTAACGAAATAAGTGTCTCTGAAGAAATGAGCTTGGCGCGAGCCGAGTGAGCGAGATGGATATAGATGGTAGGGTGTTTAGGTTTTAATATTTGTATTTTACAGCTCTGAAAATTATGTGATGCCTAGTACATTGAGAAGTGAAACTACAAAGTGTTATAAATGAATCTAAAGGATGTAACCGTCGTAGTATAATTATGGACAAACGTCACTTGGTAAGTTTGTTTAACCATCAATTATATCTATTGATGACTTTCACAGCTCAGTTGGTAGTAGCTCTGCCTTCTGCTCCGTAGGCCGTGGGTTCGATCCCCACCGAGAACAAACATTTGTGTGATGAACATAGATGTTTGTTCTCTGTCTGGGTGTGATTATTAGTTATAACTATGCATTTATAAAAAAAAACTATGTTATGTATTATATCAGCTATCTGGTTCCCATATTACAAGCTTTGGCTTAGTTTGTGGCTAGATAGTGTTGAGTGGAAAGTCCACCAATATTTATTTATTTAGTACTAGTTGGTGCCCGCTACTTCGTCTGCGCAGGATTAGTATTTCGGAGAATATCTTTATAAATTGTAGTCTATGTGTTATTCTGATGTATATGCTATATTATTGTCAAGTTTCATTAAAATCCATCCAGTAGTTTTTACGTGAAAGAGTAACAAACATCCATACTTACAAAGTTTCGCATTTATAATATTCGTAGGATATATTCTAGGTTATTCTGAGTTATTCGTCGTGCGATTAGAATCCGTTGGCGCAGTTGGCTAGCGCGGCCCCGTATCAAGGGGAAGGTCGTGGGTTCAAATGCCATTCGGGTAATAACTTTTGGGACTATATAATAATCTTTGTTATATTCTAGGTATCTTGAAATAATAAAGTTTGATATAAACTTGAATGCAAACTTTAAAAAAAGTCATGGGCATGCTTTGTAGTTTTTTGTCGATAAGAACTATAAACTTAAGTTTATAGTTCTTATCGACTCTTTATAATGATATAAATTAGTAATGGAAGATTTAGCATTTCCTGCTACTTGGCAAGCACTATGTAAATGTAGATAATCTGTCTCTGGAGCAATGCTTCCAGGCATGATTCAATTAGCAGGTGGAATCCTGAAACAGCAACCGAGACAGCCATTAATTAATTATAATGCACTGGTGGTCTAGTGATAGCGAGTCCGCCTTCCAATCCTAAGGTCGTGGGTTCAAAACCGGTCATGCACCAATGAGGTTTTTGTGCACAGTGCCAGTACTCTTAAGCGGTGAAGGAAAACATTGTGAGGAAACCGGCATGTTGTTGAACTTAAAAAGTTCTATGAGTCAAATGCTCGAAAAGAGCCTCATTGAGGCGCACTTAAAATCCTTTCACCACACTAACTAGTGACACGACAAGAATAATTAATAAATAGGTACTGGCGCACATTCAAAATATAGCAGCGTTGCTGTGTTTCGGTTTGAAGTGTGTGGTTCCCGGTGAAATTACAGGCAAATGGGGCTTACCAAATGCATGCCTCAAGATAATAGACGCCAGGGCAATGCACTGTAGTGCACGTTCATATCATCCGGACTTGCGTTAAAGTGCACTACGTACGTACGAACACACGTAATGTGTAGGTACGTACAGCTTGTACGATTTAGTAGCGAGATGCCTACTATCGGACTTAGTTATTTTTTTAATTTTTACGTACACTACCCTTCGACATCCTCAGATCATGTTGAGTTGGTGCGATTACTTAGACCCGCCGAATAGCTTTCATTCAAACAGACTTGCACTACAAGCTCTGCTCCTATAGCCGACACGGCGGCCTTTGGGCGGCCTAAAAACTCCGTCACTGTACAGGTAGCTGCTACCTCATTCGAACCTAGTCACAGTAATAATAAATAACCTTTTTTTACACTACTTGCTGATGGAACAAGCAGATAGCCCACCTGATGTTAAGTGGTAACCATCACTACAACAAAGCATTGCCTCGTAAGTCACGCACGATAGGAACGTGCCTTAGGATGCACTGCCCTGCGTCCATCAACTTGAGGCATACAGATGCTAAGCCTTATGTGCCTGTAATTACACCGGCAACCACACTCTTCAAATCGAAACACAGCAACACTGCTTGGCGGCAGAAAAGGCGTGGTGGTAGTACTTACCCGGACGAGCCCTTCACAAAGAGCTGTACTACTCTTAAATTACTACTGATTATTGCTCTACTACATTACGCTACGCTGAGATTGAACCAATTTAACCTCACGATACACAGAGCAGGAATAATTGACATATTCTGTTTAATTTTAAATAAATAAATAAATATTGGCGGACATTCCACACAACACTATCTAGCCGCAAACTAAGCCAAAGCTTGTGATATGGGAACCTGATAGCTGATATACTTTTTTCTTTGTAAATACATACTTATAATATTATATAACACCCAGACAGAGAACAAACATCACACAAATGTTTGTTCTCGGTGGGGATCGAACCCACGGCCTACGGCACAGAAGACAGAGCTACTACCAACTGAGCTGTGAAGGCTGTCTATGTAACGACTTCCTTTTTATCTTTAATTTATATTCACGTAGTTATCTTCTCTGTTCCGGGTTCCTTCTAATGTTTTTGTTAAATAAACGTATTTCATTTATATTTTTTCCATTGAATCACAAGCAGTTGCGTAGCTAGGTGGACAAGGATCCCGGTGCATAGAAAAAGAATCGGGCATAGAGAAGAATTTTGTGAGCAGGCGTGGGTTTTCTAGCTTCGGGAGCTGGCTGACCCTTTATTTTCAAAGCTTAGGTTAGAGGGCCCCCAGAGCTCCGGGCCCTAGGATAGCTACGCCACTGATCACAAGGATCACTTTGAAACGTCTTAAAGCTAGGTGAATCTCGGTACCAGTTCCATGCGACCAATTCTAAAAGAACAGGCAACAAACTTACGGCTGCAACGCGATGCCGCATCGTGTAATCTGCCTCTTACTACAGATTAGAACTGAAAATTAGGTCAAGTGTTGTAATGTGCCTTGAAGCGCAGTTTTCTGGGCTGCGAGATATTTTGCGCAGTTAGACGGACGATGAAAAGGTTTTTACGAGCTTTGTTGCCATAATCGCCATAATTATCTAAATTTACTGCAAAGCTGAGGGTAGAAAATTATACAATTGCAGGCAAATGGCCGATTGAAGTTGTTGAAGATCACTCATCTTGGGATGCTTAAAAAAACAACAGCTTATGTTTCAAAATTACTTTTTAAATACTGCTTGATGGAACAAACTGATGGCTCACTTGATGCTAACTGGTAACCATCACCTATAACAAAGCATTGCCTCGCAAGTCACGCACAATATGATTGTGCCACTGCTCTGCGTCCATCAACTTGAGGCATAGAGATGATAAGCATCATGTGCCTGTAGTTTTACTGGCAATCACACCTTTCAAACCGATCGTCTTCTTCTTGTTGTGTCACTAGTTTTTTCGAAATAGTGTAGTGAAAGTATTTTAAGTGCGCTTCAAAGAGGCTCCTTTCGAGTACTTCAGCCTTTAGCTACTACTAGTAGTAGCTCTGCCTTCTGCGCCGTAGGCCGTGGGTTCGATCCCCACCGATAACAAACATTTGTGTGATGAACATAGATGTTTGTTCTCTGTTTGGGTGTTATTATTTTTATAAGTATGTATATTTACAAAAAAAAAGTATATATGTATTATATCAGCTATCTGTTTTCCATATAACTTTGGATTCGTTTGGGGCTGTGTGGAAAGTCAACCAATATTTATTTATTTATATTTACTTGAAATAGTAATTTTCTTTGTAAATATACGTTTCATTATTAAATTCGTATAATGTGAACAATTTAGGAAAATCTGGCAACTGAAATGCCTTTTCGTTCTTACTTATTCATAACTACCGAGAAATGAGTCTTTGATGTGTCTCTGTCGCGTTGTGCCATTGTGTACAAGGAGCTCGACGGGCGGATATTAGTCCTTCCTGAGTCATCAGCGAAGTCTTTGTAGCAGCATCAGCGTTAGGTGACATTTTATCTCCCATTTGCTATAGAGTTGCTCATCATCCGGTTAAACACCTCAAACAGTTTAGATAAAAAAAAAACAGTTTAGATTTTTTTTAATGTATGCGGATGCGGGCACTGTTAGTTTAATGGTAGTGGCTCCGCCTTCCGATCCTAAGGTCGTGAGTTCGAAACCGATCGTGCCAATGAGTTTTTCTGTTCAAAAATGTATGTGCACAGTGCCAGTACTCTCAAACGGTGAAGGAAAACATTGTGAGGAATTGCATGTCGTAGAATCTAAGAAGTTCTACAACATGTTGTCACCGTTTGAGAGTTACTGTGTACGTACAGAAAAACTCATTGGTGCGCGACCGGTTTCGAACCCACGACCATAGGATTGGAAGGCGGGGCCACTACCACTTGACCACCAGTGCTCTCTAATCTCTACGTACCGAGCTACTGGGTTATTTAATTTTGTTATTTATTGCTCTTTTACAACTCACCCTTAGTACGGAATAGTTAATTCTCTGCAAAAACTTATTTACATTACACTAGGTACCTCTTTATTCTAACCTTATCCTAAATAATGGCTCTCTCCGGCTTCCCTGATTGTGATATGGTACCTAGCCCTACCCCATGTGTAGCACCTTTGTTTTGTGAGTAAAGTATATTTATTCGCCCTCAAACATTCTATGAAAAATAAACGCGCCCTGAAAGGATATATCCTGAGAATGTATTTATTTTTTAATCTAAAAAGGTTTCGCCCCAAATTGGGTATCCGTTTGCCGCTCGTTGAAGGCAAATGACGCGAGTTTTCAAAGTCACGATTGGGTGTAAACACACGGCACCGCGTACCGCAGCGGTGACAGTGACACTTGCTGAGTTATATGCAATGCAAAACCGCGGCTTCATTTTGTTAATCTACCATCAGGAATCGATCATCGTTTCGACAGCATTGATTGACAAAATGAATTTTCATCATCAACTCAAAATAATAAAGGTAAAAATAAAAATAGCCTACATTTCCATTATTTCAAAGTAGTAGAGCTCTTTGTGAAGGGATCGCCCGGGGAAGTACTACCACTATGCCTTTTTCTGCCGCCAAGCAGCTTTACTTTGTTTTGGCGAGAAGAGTGAGGTTACTACAAAATTGTTATTTTTTCCCTTTTTTTTATTTATAAGGTTTATTCATCGTCCAGTTAAAGGCATCCTTTTATACATATCATCATCATCATTCAGCCCGCCTTTCATCATTGGCCTCCTCTTTAATACGCCACTCTTTCCGGTCCCTTGCGAGTCTTCATCCATTTCCAGCACTCATTACAATGCCGTTCGACAAACGGGCGGGTGGTCTGCCTCTAGGTCTTTGAGCATCCCTTGGCCACCATTCTGTTGCCGCCTTCGTCCATCTCCCGTCCGTCGTCCCTTCTTGCCAAGTGTCCTGCCCATCTCCACTTCAGTTGCGCAATTTATTTATACATTTATACATATAGGTATTTATAATAAATCCTGTTTTGAATTGTTTGGCCAATGACCTCTCTTCGTTATCTAGATAGGTTGGCATACTGCACTAACCTCATAAGAGCAGTGACAGTCTTCTTATTGTTGTGTCACTAGTTTTTTTCAAAACAGTGTGATGAAAGGATTTTAAGTGCCTCTCAAAGAGGCTCCTTTCGAGCACTACAAATGTCTTAGAACTTTTTAGGTTCTACGACATGCCTCTTCACTATGTTTTCATTCGCTGTTTGAGTACTGGCGCTTTGCACATACATTTTTGAACGGAAAAATTATTTGGTGCACAACCGGTTTTAAACCCACAACCTTAGAATCGGAAGGTTGGGCCGATACCACTAGACCACCAGTGCATCAGTCAAGTGACAGTAGAGTGGCGACGCGGTAGGCGGTACCGTATGTTGTACGCTAGATGTTGTTCTTTTGTCGGTTTTGTGGTAAGATATATTCCCTTTTCTACCGACAAAACACCAAAACAATACAATATGCGGTACACTGATTGAAAAGTAAATTCATGAATATATAAATAAAATATTTAGTGACATGTACGAAACAAATATTTTTAACGAACATCATACAAAATGTTTAAGTACATTAATGGAAATCCTTTGTTGCACAGTAAAAACCGAAACCAGATAAAATAACTGTGATAAAAGGATCTACTCGCAGAGAGTACGTTTTCTCTTTCAGCCAAGTCCTATAACAAAACAAGTATGCTTATTTTCGTAAGTTAAAAATAAGTATATTTTTTTTAAACTAACATATTATATTTCTAAAGAAAATTACAATGAGTATAAGTATAAACCAAATGTATTTTTAGCAAGAAAACGTAACAAGCAAAATAAAAAGACCGCATGTATTTTATCTCTTGTAAAATATTATTTGAATACTTTGCTTTCATATTTTAAATAACAAAAATACTGTTATTGGCTAGCCCCATTGTTTCATCCAAAATGGCTGCCAAGTAAAAATGTTTACGGCACAAAATAATCCGAGCAAGCGAATTGGTGAATAAACAACCACTAGCAGAAATATTTAGGTTTTTATTTAGGCCTTGTTCAGTCGATGGACCGATGACATTGCGGCGGCCGTAAAATATAATAATATAATATATAGGAAATAAATAGAATCGTTAATTATCTCTATCTCTATCTCTAATACTATAAGAATCAAAGTCCTGACTGACTGACTGACTGACTGACTGACTGACATATAGACAACGCACAGCCGAAACCACTGGTCCTAGAGACTTGAAATTTGAAGAGTACATAGGTCTTATAGCGTAGAGGTGTACTAAGAAGGGATTTTTGGAAATTCAACCCCTAAGGGTGTAGAAAGAGTTGAAAACGTTGGTATGAAAAATTGTATTCCTTGAATCTACAAACTTGATACTTGAAGTAGATGTACTCCAATACTAAAAATTTGCAAAAGCATTTTTAGTTTTTTTAAACTACCCTTAATAAATGTGCAAATAAACAATAAGGGATGCCAAGTTTGTATGGGAGTTTTTTAATGCGTAGTGCGCTTGACTTAAAACTTGAGGTAAATATACTAAGAAACAAAAATAATTAAGAATGACGTTTTTAACTTTTGATAATGACCCCTGCAAAGGGTGCAAATGACTGTAAAAGTTAGCATAGGAGATTTTTTACGCATAGTGCGATTTATTTTAAACTTGAAGTAAATATACTCCACGATAAATAATTTAAAATCACGTTTTCAATATTTTAAAACTACCCCTGCAAAGGGTGCAATAGACTGACAAAGTTTCAAGTTTTGTATGGGAGATTTTTAAAGCGTAGTGTAATTAACTTCAAACTAAAAGAAAATAATTATGTTCTGTGGATAAATAACAAAAAGACAGTTTGATTTTCGAAAACAACTTCTAAAACGTTACCCTCCTACGTTACGATCGAGTAAAAAGGATACAACGAGGCGTCAATGTTTGTAAGGGACATTCTAAAAACGGGAATCTTGAGTTGGCACGAAGAGATCTGAGGGTATCTACCGTGCCTGGGGATCAAAGTCGTGAAGCTGTTTCGTTTCGTTTGTTTTTGGGGTAGAAACTAGGAACAAATAAGTACATACTTTCCGTGTGAAGTTGTCTTTGTCATGTTTGTGCTAAACTCAGTACCTATACCTACCTACCTATTATGGGTAATGTACGCCTATAGGTATCTCTTATACCTACGTAGGTATTTAAAATCCTACCCTAATAATATACAAATCAATGCGAAAGTTACGATGTTTGGATGTTTGTGGCTCAATCACGGCTCACCAATTCAACGCGTGCGAAACCGCGGGAAGCCACTAGTCTCTAATACTATAAGAATCAAATTCCTGACTGACTGACTGACTGACTGACATATAGACAACGCACAGCCTAAACCGCTGGTCCTAGAGACTTGAAATTCGAGGAGTACATAGGTCTTATGGCGCAGAGGTGTACTAAGAAGGGATTTTTGGAAATTCAACCCCTAAGGGTGTAAAAAGGGATGAAAACGTTTGTATCAAAAATAGTATTCCTTGAACCTACAAACTTGAAACTTGGAGTACACATACTTCAAGGCAAAAAAATAAGAGAGGCATTTTTAGTTTTTGAAAACTACCCTTAACTAGTAGTTCGCCCCGAACTGAGATCTCGTGATGCGACCCGACGAACGCACCTAAACTTTGAGTAGGTGGTAGTCAGAGGCAAGTCCAAACATTATGCTTGGACTTTTTTCTGACTACCGCCTACTAACTTGGTACGGTAACCAAGTTTCAACTCTATTGGCCTATTTATTGAAGAGTTCCGTTGAACAGACCTTGGCTCCATCATCAGACCTGGTCGTTGTCACCATTTTATGAGAACTGAGTACCTCCTTTATATATTTCAAGAAAAAAAAATAAGAAAAAGCAAAGTAACTGGCCGACCAGTAGAAAAACCTTGATGCCAACGAAACTCTTAGAGATGGGAGCTCTTGGATCGCTGGTTATCTTAATTTAACTTTTTTATTGTATCTCAAAAACCAAGCGTTCCAGAAAAAATGTAAAAATTGTTTTGGAATGTACAAACAAAGCTCTTTCATATGACATGTAACTTGATTTTTTTATGTAACATTTTTTATTTTTGCCCCCTAAAAAACCCCATATCTCAAAAGCCCTTCATCCGATTTTACTCATATACTTACCAGTAAATTTCTCAAGAACAAGCTATCGACATATAAAATTTCATGCAGATCGGATCAACGGTTCTTAAGTTATCGCCAGACAAACATACATACATACATAAGAGTAGTAGAGCTCTTTGTGAAGAGCTCGTCCGGGGAAGTACTACCACCACACCTTTTTCTGCCGCCAAGCAGCAATGCTGTGTTTCGGTTTGAAGAGTGTGGTTGCCGGTGTAATTACAGGCACATGAGGCTTAACATCTGTATGCCTCAAGCTGATGGACGCAGGGCAGTGCATCGTAGGGCACGTTCCTATCCTGCGTGACTTACGAGGCAATGCTTTGTCATAGGTGATGGTTACCACTTAACATCAGGTGGGCCATCTGCTTGTTCCACCAGCAGGTTGTATAAAAAAAAAAAAAAAAAAAAAAAAAAAAACATACATACATACATACATACATACATACATATATACATACATAAAATGCCAAATCGCCCAAGTTGAAACTAAAATCTTCGTTCGCTTCGCTCACTCGATCAATAAGTGTGCAAAGGGATGTAAAAGTTTCGATGGGAGTTTTTTGACCGCTGGTCCTAGAGACTTGAAATTTTAAGAATACATAGGTCTTATGGCGTAGAGGTGTACTAAGAAGGGATTTTTGGAAATTCAACCCCTAAGGGTGTAAAAAGGGGTTGAAAACGTTGGTATGAAAAATTTTATTCCTTGAATCCACAAACTTGAAACTTGGAGTACATATACTTCAAGGCAAAAAAATAGGAAAGACATTTTTAGTTTTTTAAAACTACCCTTAATAAGTGTGCAAAGGGATGTAAAAGTTTGTGTGGGAGTTTTTTGACCGCTGGTCCTAGAGACTTGAAATTTGAAGAGTACATAGGCCTTATGGCATAGAGGTGTACTAAGAAGGGATTTTTGGAAATTCAACCTCTAAGGGTGTAATAAGGGTTGAAAACGTTGGTATGAAAAATTGTATTCCTTGAATCTACAAACTTAAAACTTGAAGTAGATGTACTCCAAAGCTAAAAAAATAGGAAAGGCATTTTTAGTTATTTAAAACTACCCTTAATAAGTAGGTATTACATGTCTGAACCTAATGAGCGGGGAGAGACGACTCGCGACGCTACATACAAGCCCTTCGCGTCAGCCCGATTGCAAGTACCTGTGTGTGGCTAGCCGCCACAACAGTTTGATTTTCGAAAACAACCCCTTAAACGTTACCCCCTTTCGTTGCGCTCGAGTAAAAAGGATACAACGAGGCGTCAATGTTTGTAAAGGACATTCTAAAAACGGGAATCTTGAGTATTATCAGTATTGCACAAAGAGATCTGAGGGTATCTACCGTGCCTGCATGGAGATCAAAGTCGTGAAGTTGTTTCGTTTCGTTTGTTTTTGGGGTAGAAACTAGGAACAAATAAGTACATATTTTCCGTGTAAGGTTGTATTTGTTGTATTTGTCATGTTTGTGCTGAACTCAGTACCTATACCTACCTACCTAATATAGGCCTATAGGTATCTCTTATATATAATGTACGCCTATAGGTATCTCTTATACCTACGTAGGTATTTAAAATCCTACCCTAATAATATACAAATCAATGCGAAAGTTACGATGTTTGGATGTTTGTGGCTCAATCACGGCTCACCTTCAACGCGTGCGACGCCGCGGGAAGCCACTAGTGTAATAATATAATAGAATCGTTAATTTTGATAGCCTTCACAGGTCAGTTGGTAGTAGCTCTGCCTTCTGCGCCGTAAGCCGTGAGTTCGATCCCCACCGAGAACAAACATTCGTGTGATGAACATAGATGTTTGTTCTCTGTCTGGTTGTTATTTAATATTATAAACATTTATTTACAAAAAAAAAGTATAGGTATATGTATTAAATCAGCTATCTGGTTCCCATATTACAAGCTTTGGCTTAGTTTGGGGCTAGATAGTGCTGTGTGGATAGTCCACCAATATTTATTTATTTATTTATTAATTTTATGGCGTATTTTGTAAACAGTGGTCTTAACACGCAAGTTTTTACAACTTGCATAGGTATGCTGAGTTGGGACCATTTTGCAACTGTCTTGGTTTTATTAATTGTGTGTGTTTTATTTTATAAGTTAAATATATTTTTTCCACCTTTTGTTAATAAGATACCACCTAGTTGCAAATATTTTTTTTTATTCGTATTTTATTTGATTTAAGGCAATTACTACTAAAGTAATGTATCTCTCGCTCGCACGTTTCGACATATTGAATGATATAAAATCACTAGTGATTTTATATCTTTAATAATGAAAGATATAGAAGAGCAACATTCTCACTTTAAATGTTGCAAAAACTAAATATATCTCGTTTGCACATAGAACTAACCTACTTCCTTCTTCTTCTTTCACCATTACAGCCCATTCTTGTAACTCAATACCTTCTACTTGTTTATGTCCCATTCTTGAGCGAGCCGTGTCCGTTAAATACTTAGGGATCACCATTGACCAATCTCTGTCCTTCAAACCCCATATTGATACACTGGTAACACGGCTACGCAAACTCATATACATCTTCAAAACTCTAAAAAATATTGCTGACCGGCGAACCATCAAACTTGTGTATTTTGCCCTGTGCCAATCTATAGTTGATTACTGCATCACCTCATGGGGAGGCGCAGCTAAAACTCATACTATTGACCTCGAAAGATCTCAAAGAGCCATTCTGAAGGTGAGTCTGGGTCTTCCCTGGCGTTACCCTACCTCGGAGCTGTATCTGGAATGGGGTGTTCTATCAGTCCGACAATCATTCATACTTCAAGTCATCCTCAAAAAACACTCTCTTCTAGAGTATGATCCGAAACTAGCATGGGAAAAGCGTAGAAGAGGTAATATATGTGGTCCTGTAAAGTTTCGTACAATGCTAACCAACAAGTTTTTCTGTTTTCTTGGTCCATATATGTACAATAAACTTAATAAAAAACTAGAAATCTACCCCCAAACAAAAACTAAATGTAAAAAAACAGTCAGCGAATGGCTTAAAACTCTGACCTACAAAGAAACAGAGGAGCTTTTAATACCCACTAAATAATATAAGTGACAGGATAGCCCAGTCTCTTCAAATCTAAGTCTAAAAAATCCATCAGATTATGCTCACACACGTCATCAACTCTCACACCACACACAACTATCATACACACACATACGCGGGTTCTCCTGTCGAACCCTGGCTCTCAAGAGACTTGTGTTTTCAGGAGAACCCTCAGAAACGCACGTGCACACCCTCCTTTCCCTCTCTCTCTTGAACACACTCACACACACAACCTCACACACCCTCACACACTGTCACCAGTCATATATTAACGCACAGTTCCAACTCTAAATCTCATTCTTACTCAATATCACAACACAATTTATAATATAGGTAAATCAAAGTACCTAGGTAGGTACTTACCTAAGTCTAAGATCCAGATATCTACTTGATATCTAACTCATATAAGTAGTCAGTGGAGTGGGGCCCTGGTGTCCTGTAGCACAGGTTTCTTTAACCTATTTCAGGCACCAGTCTCTCGCAAAACAGGTTAACTTAAGATACCTACAATTGTTAAAAGAGCACCCAACGATCATAAAACATTTTATTTTATTTTTTTCTTTTTCGTTATACCTACCTAATTGATTGTATTGCCTACTACCTGTATATTGTTTGTTAGTATTAGGTTTGACTTGTTTTATGAGAGAAAATAAATGATATTTATTATTTATTATTATTATTATATAAAATCACTAGTGATTTTATATCTATATAAGAGTGTGGTTGCCGGTGTAATTACATCCACATGAGACTTGACATCTGTATGCCTCAAGTAGATGGACGCAGGGCAGTGCATCGTAGGACACGTTCCTATCGTGCGTGACTTGCGAGGTAATGCTTTGTTATAGGTGATGGTTACCACTTAACATCAGGTGGGCCATCTGCTTGTTCCATCAGCTAGTTGTATAAAAAAACGCAGTTCAAAAAAATACATTTTGAGCCAAATCAGTTTTCCTATTAAAAAGTTTGCTTTACTAGTTTTCGTACATATGCTAACTCCTTAGTTGGAAATTTCCAAAGCCAAACGCTAAATATCAATAATTTAAAAATAAAAAATGTCGACGTGGTGTATAAGGATGATAACCGTCGACATTTAAGAATCTCTTTTTATTGCTGTGGGTACACCCATAGCAATAAAAAGAGATTCTAAATTTATCTAAATCTAAATTCTAATAAAGTAAGATATCTGAAGCGATACCTCCCGTGCCTGGGAATAAAAGTCATGGTACTATGTCGTTTTTTTCTTTATTGCTTGCAAAACAAGCAACCTAGATACCTACCAACATTTGAATAGCGGCATTGTGTGCGTAAAGAATAAATAAAGGTTGGTACTGCGCGAATCAATGTTTTTATTATCTAACCTACTTGTTTTTTTATAAATGTTATTTATAGTCCAACTGACTCTAAATTTATCAAATGAAAGAAAGTTATTGTTTTTACCTACTTACTAATTATGAATGCAGTGCAGTCCTAATTTTAATTTTAAGAAATTTACTTACCTTATTATACCTACTACAAATTCTGTGCTTAAAAAGTGTAACAGCTCGAGTCAGTGCCAACATCAACACCAACCTTACTAGGTTTCACGATGTTGTAAAATGAATACTGTAATTATAGTGTTTGTCAAATAAATTAAAATAAATATACACAAGCATTAAGCAAGACATCGAAAATAAATGTCTTGTTTCATGTTGAAATAAGTTAAAATCGGGTTTAAGTTAAAATAACAGTCTCCAAGCAAAATAAAATCCAACAAGAAGCATTGCTAACATTAACTTAAAGCTACCCGCATTTCATACGTCCCTGTATAACTTGATTCACAATTTTGTTGGAAATATAAAGAACGTGAGCTTTGGAGAAATACAGTACTGCAGAATTGTGTATTAATTTTAGAGCGTTTCGTTGAGTTAGTAACATAAGTTGAGAGTGGGAGCTTAATGCCTTCAATATAGTGTTACAGGGTCACATGAGTTCAACTAGCTAGATTGTTCTCTAAACTAATTTTAGCTAGTGCACGCAGGGTGACTAAAATCACTACAACCAGCCCCCGTATTACGCTACTTGCAACAGGACTGCGGCAAGCGCGACTACACATTCAAATAGATCGGACTAACTTACCAAGTGATGTCCGATCCAAAATTATAGGATATACGGCCGGTTTCTGAAAGCCTGATTAAAACTAATAAGATATCAAGTCACTATCTCTATCTAATTCGATGTAATAGCTGAAATGGCGAGTTGACATCCGATTAGCTTTGATCGAGCTTTCAGAAACCGACCGTAAATCACTTAATTTGAAGTCCAGGCTACAAATTACGTTATAAGCACGAGATTATTTTCAATAATCACTTTTCAATCAATAGTTTTTGTATTTACAGCAATTTTTTTATAGTGGCATCAAACGCGCAACAGGTCTGCGATGGGCGGGTAGAGCGTACTATCATTAGTTTCTTTGACGTGTTGTGACTAATTGCTGTCGCTACTGCTACTGCTTGTTTTTGTATAATAAATCTGTGTAGCATAATTTGTAACAATCAAAATCATAACATGAGCGGCAAGCATTTTGTTAGCTTGGCTTTAAAATCAAAATGATCTTTGTTTAGTACCACAAGGATCACTTTGAAACGAGCTTCGAAACTTCACAATCATAACTCGCGGTAACATAGAAATCGTACTTCTCTCTTGCGAAATGAATTATTTAAGCCACCTAATGGTAGATACCTATCCAGAAAACGTTTTTAGGTCTTCACGCTACGTGAAGTAACGACACAAAAACTCGTGAAATTTTATGTTATCATCCGGAAAGCTGAAAAAGTACTGAAGAAAAGCGTAGTTCGACGCGAAAAATATTCAGATTACTAAATTAGTTTCACACGCATGAGAGCCTCTATCGTCAGATTGGCCGTTTATCTGCCGAAGTAGCTCAACTTTTTATACGGCGATTTGCATGAGGGCTCTCTAAAGTATGGCAAATGTGTTATAACGTGCTCTGGACACTTTTATAGACCTATTTTTATGAGCACGAATTTGTTAAAACTTTGGCTAGCGATGGTTTTTATTTTGTAAATGGTTTGGGCTCGAGACAATCTGGACAACTCAAACTTCAATTTCATAGACACATGTTTAGAAATCATCATAATCATCAGCCTGTAGAAATCCGCTGCTGGACATATGCCTTTTCTACTGGAAGTGGAATTTGTATTCGGTGAATATTAGCATATTATTTATTATTCTAATAGTAGTAGAGTTCTTTGTGAAGGGCTCGTCCGGGGAAGTACTACCACCACGCCTTTTTCTGCCACGTTGCTGTGCTTCGGTTTGAAGAGTGTGGTTGCCGGTGTAATTACAGGCACATGAGGCTTAACATCTGTATGTCTCAAGTTGATGGACACATGGCAGTGCATCGTAGGGCACGTTCCTATCGTGCGTGACTTGCGAGGCAATGCTTTGTTACCACTTAACATCAGGTGGGTCATCTGCTTGTTCCATCAGCTAGTTGTATAAAAAAACTACCATTAAGTACCATTTGTATAAGGATCATACAAAAGAGCGGTAGGAACCAAGCCGTAAGTTTGTTGCATGTTCTTCTAGGCTTTGGTCGCGTGGAACTGGCACCTAGAGTCACCTAGCTTTAAGACGTTTCAAAGTGATCCTTGTGTTATTTTTCTAGGCCTTGCCTAGCGCTGTTTAGCTTTTATCCAATTTTATCTTAAATTCCAGAGGAATGTTGCTCTTTACTGCAAAATGTGGGTATGTACCAAATGTAGTATTTGGACGTACCTCTAACTACGCCTCTTTAGACTTCCCCAAAGAATCTTGTTGATACTTATAACAAAGAGATCTGAGGGAATATCTACCGTGCCTGAGGATAAAAGTCGGGAAGCTAATTTTCTGTTTTTTCTATAGGAATCATCAAATATTATATTATACTCCGCCTACAGAAACCATAGAAGTCTAAGCATCATATTTCTTAGTAAAGTAAAATTAATTAACAACTCTCCTGTAAAAGTCTACGCTATGATCTTTATTCAGCCATCCTCAGGGACGTTAGCCGGATATTCGATATCGAAACGGGCAATTACCGCCATATTGCTACTACTATCCTCTTGGTCATTTGCAGCACCTGCTAGATTCCATCCTACTTCTTAATATTGTTCTATTTATTGCTTTACAGGGTGCAAAAGCAGCTTCTGGTTTACTTTACGTGCATACTCTCGTAACTCTTTTTAGGGTTCCGTACCCAAAGGGTACTAGGGTATTAGGTACTTAGACTCCGCTGTCCGTCTGTCCATCTGTCACCAGGCTGTATCTCATGAATCGTGATAGTTAGACAGTTGAAATTTTCACTAATGATTTATTTCTGTTCCCGCTACAACAGCAAATACTAAAAAATAGAATAAAATAAACATTTAAGGGAGCTCCCATACAACAAACGTGATTTTTTTGCCGTTTTTATAGATAATGGTACGGAACCCTTCGTTCGGAACCCGACTCGCACTTGACGCCTAGTGACGGACAGACAGACGGACGGACAGCGGAGTTTTAGTAATAGGGTCCCGTTTACCCTTTGGGTACCCTTAAAAGTCCTATTAAAAAATCTGAAACAGCTTCACGTTTTGACCCTCAGGCACGGTAGATACCCTCAGAACACTTAGTGCCAGGTACCGAAGGAAGGTCTAAGGAGTAGTCTAAGAAGGTTTGCCCAAATATAATATAAATTCTGGCACATACCCATATTGCCAATGACTTATATTAATATTGTGCTGCAAAATATCTCAAAGCAAATCGTATAGAATTTTGCGTACTAACAGGGACGCAAATTCTGAATTACCTTGAAAAAAGTATTAAATTTTGATGTCCAGAAAAAATATTAAGCATCGGAGTAGCCTGCGGGAATTATAACATAATAAAATCTCAAAAATATCATACGCCCAGAAATTACCATTAATTAAAATTTATTTATTACCAGTTACCTCGAAAAAGTTTCACAAACAAATTGCCAGAACACATTAACCCAAGCGATGCTAATGTCAATAATAAAAAAGTCGTTACAGAAAATAAGGCGGAATTAAATTCAAATCACATCAAAATACGGAAAACAAAATAAGAGGGTTTCTGCCTGGCGAAGTTCGCAGCCACTTGGCAGGGGCATTGGTAGACGTCGGGCACAAATTACAAGGGAAAATGTTCACCGGAGACAAATAAATACAAATCTCAATCTTTTCTGTATATATAAAAATCAATTGCTGTTCGTTTGTCTCGCTGAAACTCGAGAACGGTTTTAGCTGATTTTGGTTTTGAAATGTTTGTCGTAATCCGGGGAAGGTTTAAAATATGGAAACGGAGAGAAAATATGGAAAAATTGGAATCGTTAGGATAGGTGATACGAAGTACACCGGGTCATCTAGTCTAGTCTAGTCTTTAATAGAGCGTTTCTATCAGCGTTGCTGTGTTTCGATTCGACTTTGACTAAGTTTGTTTGTGTTTCTAAGTTTATGTAATTTTGACAAAGTCAAAGTCAAAAGATATACATTCAATGAAATTACGAGAAACACTGAGTAACGTCTTAGTGCTAGGTATCTTTTTATAATTGTTTATGTCATTATGTTACCTTGGGATTTTAAAATTATAGATTATAATTTTCAGTAAAATCGGTACAGTAGTTAAAATAATATGTTCGTATTGAAGTATATAGCTATTTTTTTATTTTATCATATTATTGAAATTACAGACACAGAAGAGTGGTATTCCTTACAGGCGTCCGTTTTTCCAAATGCCTGTAATTTGGATGTTTTCAAGAGACGAGTGAATAGGTATCTTCTAGATAAGCGTGCCACAACGTAGACCGCATCGTCACTTAACATCAGGTGAGATTGCGGTCAAACTTTTTACTTATAAAATGTAAAAAAATAAAACTGCACATAATAATTATTAAAAAATAAAATATATAGAGCACATAATTACTATAGCATATTTAGTTTATCCATTTCCTCTGACTTGGGCCAGCACAGAAATCGGCCCGCTTGGAGTACATCCAACACTGACCGATTATAAAATATATAAAACGCGCTCCAAGTTTGTTTTCGACCGATTTGGATGCGTCCTAACAATTTTATATTGTTGAGAAAACTATTTAATGCTTTCTGGATTCGATTTCCATAAAAGTAGAGTGCAAAACAGAGTAATAAAAATTCTTTGTTTATGAAATGAATGGATTGATTTCTTAAGTTGTATTGATCCAGGAAGTTTAAATGTTGCTCGTTACCATTTGTCGGTGCATTTTTATGTGGATAGTTTTTTAAAAACAGACAGTCACTTACGAGGCAATGCTTCGTTATAATTTTATTTTTCTTCTCTACCACTCATACATTCATAAGTATATCTGGTTTCTTGGGAGCATAAATTGTAACTTGTTCTTAGATATTAGAAGTGCACACAGGATGTGGAACTTTGAATACAACAGACGCGACAAACTTGAGAGTACGTGTAAAGGATCTGTAAAAGGAGGATATGATAAAACACATATTTTTTTTAACAGGCTTATTTTTTTTTACCATCTAATGAAAGAGGCGGATGATCCATGTTGAGTGGTAACTATCAGATATACTTAAATTTATATAAGCAATTTATATAAATTGTTATTTGGTACCCTATACAAATTAGCGTAGTATGCTTTATGACACCGTTGTGAAATGTTCAAGGTTGTCTGGAAGAGATCGCTCTCAGCGATAAGACCGCCTATTGTACTTCACTGAAACTTTTTAACTTTATTTTTTGTTTTTAATGTGTTAAATGTCTTTGTGGTGTGCAATAAAGAGTTTTCCATCTATCTATCAGCAAGCGCGGATTTAGGGGGGGGGGGTACACGGGGGCACGTGCCCCCCCCCCAGACGGTATTTTTATGTACCTACTGTGGAGATTCCATCACAGTATCAATTAGTTACCTATCAATAATACTTAGAAGCAAATCAAATTATCAGAGTAGTTAAAATATATGAATAAAATAAATATTAGGTATTTACTTAGTTTTACGTTTTAGGTATAGTTAAAATAGGTTTTGTACACCGCCGTCTTTCTGATTTTCGTTTAATCCTTTCCATCCAAAGGTTGTCTGGAAGAGATCGCTCTTAGCGATAAGGCCGCCCATTGTACCTAATTATTTTTATGTCTCTGTATGTGTTTTTCTTTGTGTACAATAAAGTATTTATCTATCTATCTATCTATCTAAATAACTGAAAGAACATGAGTGAAATTCTTGTCTATTTCTGGCTGCAATTGCGAATTTGGTTCGTTGCATTGTTAAAAGACAGTTATTTTTGATTGTTTTGCCCTTGTGCCCCAGAAAAAAATCCTGGATCCGCTCTTGACTATCAGCTATGACAAAACATCGCTTTGCTATTCATCGTAGGGCATTTAGGAACGTGCCGTACGATGCACTGTCCCACGTCCATCAACTTGAGGCATACAGATGTTAAGCCTTATGTGCCTGTAATTACACCGGCAACCACACTTCTTAAACCAAAACACAGCAACGCTGCTTGGCGGCAGAAAAAGGCGTGGTGACAGTACTTGTGGTTAAAGACATTTATTTCTCAAAGAACAGAGTTCACTTACAGAAAATAATACATATTACAGAATGTGTGTACATAGTGTACTGGTTTGAGTCCAGTGACGTAACAGTGATATACATAAAAGTAACTAGGTATTGAAATTTAAGTAGGTACCTAATTGAAAGTATGCTTACATTATGGCAATATTTTTCTAAACATGTTCCTTTAATTTATTTTTGAATGAAAGTATACTTGTGGCTTCTTAAATGTTATTAAGTAAACTACCTAATAACATTAAACAGTTGTAGTACTTCCCCGGACAAGCCCTTCACAAAGCTCTATTACTCTTAAAAGTTTAGTAGCTTCATGTTCTAGAAGCAAAGTTACTAAGTCACCGAGTATTCCCGGTACGTACGGCGTCGTAGTAACAAAGTGCGACCAAACCACTGATTGTGCCACATTTCTCCAACATCTTGGTTAGTTTCTATAGCATAACGCAATCATAAGTTCTTAGTTCTTTGTTTTGCGAAATTGCTTTAGGCAAAGTGCAGACAGACAGAAAGTTGCTTCAAAACTTTGTTTATTCTACAGAAACAGAAAACTTCCCGGCTTTCATTTAGGTATCTCACTAGGCACGGTAGAGGCACACTGTTTGCGCCTCTTGACTTGAATTTGGCGGCAATTTGCTTGTCTGCGATTCGTGGACGGATGCCGCTCGGATCTTCTTGAAAGTGGCGCCATCACACTACACTACTCGGAACTAAGAAGAAAAAAACATGGCGATTCTGTTCGGCTTGTTACAACATGCGCGTGCGGCGTAAAGTTTGAATAATTAAAATATATTGGTGCTTGTGTTTCGGATCTGTCGGATGTACTGGCATTTCGTAGTGGTGGACAATTAACATCAACACAGGTGAAGAAGACGCTACAGGCGAGGCTGAAGTTCGCTATCAAAGGTCAGTGAATTGTCGGTAATTTTATTTCGGAGACGCAATCCAAAAAACTAAGGGATTCCTCTAATCATCTTCCTGTTCTCGCGAGCACACACTATCTCACAGGCATTCTTTGAGGATGTTAGAGTAGTACAGCACTTTGTGGATGGCTCGTCCGAGGATGTACTACCATCATGCCTATTTCTGCTGCCAAGCAGCTTTGCTGTGTTTTGGTTTAAAGGGTGTGGTTGCTGGTCAAATTCCACATAAATATAGAATAGTGTAATAGAAAATACACACGAGGCTTAGCATCTGTTAATGGACGCAGTCAGTGCATCGTAGGGCACGTTTATTTCGAGCGTAACTTGCGAAGCAATACTTTGTTATAGGTGATGGTCACCACACAATACCACACAACCAGACACAGGTTATTTTTCTATACTACATTATTTCTAAAAAAATATTTTTTAAATGTAAATTTTTATTATTCAATATTTTACAAACTATTTTTCCAATAAATATATATTCGATTTTATAACAAGGATCACTCAAAAACAGTTTTTAACTAGGTGAATATAGGGGTCAAAACAAAAGATACGAAATATTATTTCCTTAATTTTTTTTATTGAATCAAAAGACCACTATGAACGTATTAAAACTAGTTTAATCTAGGTACCAGTTCTATGTAAAAAGCCTAGAAATAGTACAAAATATACGTCTAAATTGAGAGGCAGGTAAAATTTCCAATAACAACATTGGTTTTCGCCATCAGTTGAAATAACAAGCTATTGAACACGCTTTAATTGTTATTTGCCATTCATAGCTAACCAAATAGAATCAAAAACAGCGAATGGCACTCACGCTTTATTTGTACATATTGTACTGTACAGGGCGTGAAAAAACAGCTTCTTAAAATGTTTTTTTAAATCAGAAACAGAAAAAAACCGGAAACAGCTTCTCGACTTGATCCCGAGGCACGGTAGATATTCTCTCAAATCTTTTAGTTACTCACGATTGGAAGATGTCTAAAGGGGTAGTCAGAGGTACGTCTAAATATAGCGATAGTGGTGAAATTGTTATTTTTAATAAGTAAATTGTTTGATATAATGCGGACGTCAAGAAGTCTAGTAAAGGGAAACTCTACCTGCCTGGAGTGATCTCCTTAGGACTGGAATCTTTCATAAACCAATTTTTTTTTGGAGAGGTTGGTGCGATTCTATTTTTTTTAATAGTCATAGACAGAATCGTATGAAAAAATGTCGTAATGTGGCTTTATAATGTAGACATTAAGGATGAATGGATCTTAAATTTTCAAGAGCTGTTTTGTTACACTCTACATACATGTATGCAATGTCGTTGTGTCTAACGAGCCGCTAACATAGCAACGCATTTACAATTAAATAATACAATTATACTCAGCATTTCAGTTTAATTGCATGTTTTGTACCGTAGCCTTAGGAAAGACATCCTATTTTTCTTCCTACTTATAAATAAATGCAAAGAACATATTTTATTCCGGGACTAGTCTATGTACCCCACATAGAAAAAAATTAAAAAAATTGAAGATTACCATTCAAATGCAATTTCATTAATATGTAGGTTAATAAAGTGTTCAGCACTAAATGTTGATCTGTTAGAATTTCTTATTATGTGCACATTTCTAGAGCCGCCATGACAGTCTGTAATTGACGTTTGACATGACGTTTGACATGAAGTTTGATATGACGCATTACATTTTTGGATTTTTTTTACAGATTTGTTGCTTTTTTGACGGTAGTGACTTTCACTCTCAAGCTTGACTTATACAACAGTTATCAAAATGAAATTCACGCATGTCAGTCCGCCATATTTTTAGTGCATTGTGTTGCTCTCCTCGACCAATAAAATCTTAATGAGCAAGAAAACGAAATCAAAATAAAGCAAATAAGCACTTAAAACAGTTACTATATTGCTAAGCGATAATTATATAAAGTATACACAGACCCGACCCCGGCTCCATATATTGATGAAACAACGCCTTTACGGTGTTTGGATGTGTGGCTTAATCAAGCCCTAAAAACCGAACCGATTGAGGTGAAACTTAGAACAAATATAGTTCGTAACCTGAAAAAAATTACCGGGAACGGGATAGAAAATATGAACGAACCTAATAAAGGGTAAAAACGCCATATATATTAATTTTAGCAATGACTATAGGCGAGTGAAACTGTGGTGGCAGCTAGTGGTCAATATGTTCGGAGCTAAGCCGGTAACTGGATTCAAATCCACGATTGTACTCCACGTATGTTTTCCACGCGGCTCGACGTATCGATATTTTTTGCTTGATTTATTTTTCCGCTACATTTGATCTAAAAGCATAGAGGAAAAAGCAAGGCTATTGATATACTTATAATGTCAAGCCAACCTAAGGAGCTTTGGGTACCATTGAACTACACATACTCGCACTCTTCAGCACTGAGTCTATATAATCTGTAAAGTGAATAATACCAGTCAGTAATACCAGTAAGTGTAACAAAAACAACTGTGTCTGGGGATCAAACAAGGGAAGTTGTTTTTTTTTGTTCATGATAAAATGCACTCTTTTAAATTATATTCACGATACTGTCACAGCACTAGTTGGTAAGGTTGAAGCCAAATATTATTATCTAAACGATAAACATGTACTTGTATTTTGGATGGACACAAATCATGTTATGGGATATCTGTTTTTATCGTTCCTAAACTCAAAGATAATGCATGTTTTTTTTGGCTTTTTCTTTAATAAACATGTATATTATCTTATTTGAATCCTCGATCTTATTTCAAAAATCAGAAGGCCAGCTTGCTACCACCACATCTACCACTAAATAACCCACTGCGTTTACTATTAGGTACGTAATTCTTGAGTTAGCCTCAACGTTAACTTGAGCGTTAACTGGATGAGTACGGTAAAGTGTTGCTCAACCCTCAAGCCATAACATAAACATTGTATACACCGGAAGTACCAACCACAGGAAGTGTAAAGATTACCCAACCAATACAATTGACTACGTCCTTTAGATACGTAAGCTGTATATCAGTTATATTACAGCTGTAAAACGATAGAACGATCTATTGTGATACTGTTGGCTTTGAAATACAATGGACTTTAAAGAATCATTAAAACTGGTTTCTGTAATATTTGGACGTATCTCAAACATCCTCAAAGACTATTAAGTTGGTACTTGGTACATACGGATACGCATCAGGCTACACTGCTCGCTTTTATGTCCTTGTAGTAAGTGTCATTTTTATTTGGCTTTGTGTAGCTTGATCTGTCTGTATCCGTCGAAGGTTGGTTATACAGGGTTACAGGAAAAGTCGTGCTAGATCCGTTAAGGGCGTGGAGTACCCATCATTCCTGACATATTTCACTATGAAACACCCTACCCTAAACTAAACCCTTTTCGAGATATTCGACTTTTAATTTTTTTATTGAAAATTGCCGATTTTTAGGCAATTAAATTTATTTTTGGTTGTTTTGTGTATCTTATTATTATTATTATTGCATTTTTACATGTGTAATTAGATGCTTTAGGACGTCAATCATTAAAATAGTGCATAAGTTAATTGAATAGACCGTAGTAGACAAGTGAAAGTTAAGAAATAAAAAAAAAATTAGAAAGTTTATTTTTCTCTAAGGGATATCTAAAAAAAATATTATGGCAATTCTTCGGCAGATGTTTTTAAAAATATCTACGTTTCATCAGCTATCTAACGAGGTATAACAATCTAGGGTTTGTATTACATTTCGTGGAAAAAAAGTAGTTGGGACGCTCCAGGTAGCAGTTCTAACGGTCCCGCGCCTATTGTCCTTCAAGTTCAGACACACCGTGAGAGCGAGACAAGTGACGATTTATGTAGGTATGAATGAAAGAAAAAATGTGTAGAGACCGGTTAGGGCTGGGAATACAACAGGGGGTATTGTTTTGGTTGTCAGTCTGCTTTTGTGCTTCGTACATAGTAGATGTGATATCGTTTTGCTCTTTTTCTCGACTTGGCTGTGATTCTGGACTATTTCTTCTGATTTGTGACTACTATACTTGTTAACCGGACTCTGATTTGTACCTGTGATACGGAAGTGTTGAAGATGACGTCCTACACACCTGAGGAATATGCTGATATGCTTATTTGTTACGGATACTGCGATTGTGTATCTGCGCAAGCTCGCAACGAATACGTAACTCGCTACCCCGGTCGTCGAGTGCCGGATGTGGCCGTTTTTGACAGAGTTTATCGAAGACTTCGAGAATCTGGCTCTGTTTTGAGACGTAATACAGACATGGGTAGACCACGAATTGACGACGAAGAACAGGACAATGAGATAGTGCAACGCTTTCGAGCGGATCCGACTACTTCCACTAATATTGTTGCCCGTGATCTGGGACTTTCGCAATGGAGAGTGTGGTTTACAGTGCATACTGCTGGCCTATACCCATACCATTACACGCCGGTACACGTTATTGAAGAAGGAGACCCCGCGAGAAGATTGGACTTTTGCAGATTTATGCTAAATGCTGACGTAGAAGACCCAGATTTTCTAAGAAATATCTTGTGGACGGATGAGTCCAAATTTGATAAAGATGGCATAACTAACTATCACAACGCCCATTACTGGGCCCCAAAAGCACTAAGGAATCCCAATAAGAAAAGAGTGAAGGGGTCCCAACGAAGATTCAGCGTGAATGTGTGGATGGGCATTATCTCCAATCATTTGATTGGACCTTACTTTCTACCGGATAATTTAAATGGGGAAAGCTACGAAAATTTCCTGAGAGCAGACTTGAGTGATTTGCTGGATGATCTGCCACTCAACCTGATCAGGGACATGTGGTTCCAACACGATGGCTGCCCTGCCCATTTCAGGAGAAGTGTCAGAGACTGGCTGGACACAAATTATCCAAACAAATGGATAGGACGAGGTGGGCCGTTGCCATGGCCAGCAAGAAGTCCGGACCTAACCCCCATGGATTTTCATGTGTGGGGGTGCATGAAAAGTCTTGTGTACAGCGAGCCGAATCCAGTTTCGTCTGTGGAAGACCTAAGAGAAAGGATTGTGGATGCAGCAAATAAAATGAGGACCACGTTGACCACTGGAGTAGTGAAGACTGGTCTCCGTAGAAGGATGCGACAATGTATCAGAAATAGAGGCGGCCATGTTGAACATGAACTGTAGAATAAGAAAAAGTTGTGTGAAAACCTTTAATAAATGACATTTCATGCTTACCTATTGTTTTACTTTTACTTTTTAGGGCTAAGTATAAATTTTCTTCTCCACTGTCGCCTATAAAACTAATTTTTTTTCAATGCAATTGAATAAAACCCTAGATTATTATACCTCGTTAGATAGCTGATGAAACGTAGATATTTTTAAAAACATCTGCCGAAGAATTGCCATAATATTTTTTTTAGATATCCCTTAGAGAAAAATAAACTTTCTAATTTTTTTTTTATTTCTTAACTTTCACTTGTCTACTACGGTCTATTCAATTAACTTATGCACTATTTTAATGATTGACGTCCTAAAGCATCTAATTACACATGTAAAAATGCAATAATAATAATAATAAGATACACAAAACAACCAAAAATAAATTTAATTGCCTAAAAATCGGCAATTTTCAATAAAAAAATTAAAAGTCGAATATCTCGAAAAGGGTTTAGTTTAGGGTAGGGTGTTTCATAGTGAAATATGTCAGGAATGATGGGTACTCCACGCCCTTAACGGATCTAGCACGACTTTTCCTGTAACCCTGTATAGCTAAGTTGTTTGGTGATCAAAGTCGTGAAGCTGTTTCTGCCAGTACCTGCACCTTTTAGTACCAATATTTTTACGATGATGATAGTTTTCTAACTTCGATGGTTAAGGCGTTTTTCTTCTAGAGGGCTAGGCAATATCTACTACATATTTTCAGAACACGTCTTTGGAATGTTAAATTAAAATGACATTAGTTTAAAATGACGCAAGGCAGTGCATCGTAGGGCACATTATATCGTGTGTGACCTGCATGGCAATGTTTTGTTATAGGTGATAGTAACCATAAGGTGGACCATGTGCTACTTAAGGAAAAAGTTAAAAAAAAAACAGTTTTGTGTTAGTATCTGTCCAAAAATTTCGTACTCAACTATAATGATATATGTATGATAGCGCACACAAAAGTTGAGTGTCAAAAAGTGATTTGACAATATGATTATTAGTAAAATTGCATTAAATAATTAGTTAAGATTACCTATTGTTAAAAGTTTTTGTTAATTTGAATATTCATATTTTATTGCGATGTTATTTTTAGAATATTTGGTTGTAAACTTATAAGTAACCAAATTGTATTAGCAGGAAGTAGAATACTTAGTATCAATATTTGATTAGTTAATTGAATTGTAACTATTTACACTTAGAAATTATAGTTTTGATTTATTTTAAAATGTAGGTAACTTCTACTTGATTATTTAAATTGTTTTTACGTATCTTTGTATTTATACAATTATAAACTTGATTATAGTCATGGTGTTGACTACACTGTCATGGCGCTTTGCTATTTTTGTATAAAAGCCCTGCTTCAAGTGAAGGAGACACAGTTTTCGTTTGCAACTCATCGGAATAATACCTAGCTATCTAATTTTGTAGTAATATCGAATCAGTGTACCTAAAAATCAGTAAATAGTGCAGTTAACATGTCGGAATACTTTCATTTACAATCCCCGAGCCAGCCCGCTCCTACATCAGAAGAAAGGGATGAACCCGAGCCACAGCCTGATCCGTCGACCTACTCGCCTACCCTGCCAACGCCTCGAATCGGGAACATAGATGAAATTGCTCTACTTCGCAGCCAGGTTGCACTATTGGAACAAATGGTGTTCAGGAGAGAAAGTACGAGCACACACAAGCTAAGTGAAATTTATTTACCTAATTATAATCCTGATGAGCATAAAATCACAATAGAAGAATGGTGTAAACAAGTAAGCTCTTTGATTACCTTACGAGGTTGTTCACAATTTGTAGCTATGATGAAGGGATTATCGTGCTTAAAAGGACGAGCTAAAGAATGGGCAGATACAAATGCTCATGCTCTCGCTAACTGGGATTCCCTTAAAAATGAACTCATAACGCAGTTTAGTGGAGAAACAAGATATATTGTATACGTAAACGCATTTCGAGAATACACGTCGAACCAAGCTAAATCATTTGCGGAATATGTTGCTGAATCATGGCGTTTATTTTCAAGAATTTCTCCCAATGCACCAACTGATTTAATGGTAGAAGCTGTAATTTCTGGTATTCGACCAAAGTTTTACCAAGCTGAACTTCTGAGATCGGCACCAAAATCTCAAGCAGAACTGATTGCTACCTTAACGAACTATCGAAAGCGGTCTGCAGATACGACTCTGGACGAACCTCGCTTTAAGCAACCACGACTTGAACATCCAACAACACCGACTACCTGCTACATTTGTAACAAAACCGGTCATATTTCCAGAGATTGTAAGAACAGAGTTTGTGAAATCTGCAAAAAGCCAGGACACCAATCCAGTAGCTGTTGGCATAAGAATCAAAAGGACAAACGGAACGATAGAACTACAACCGCCACTGCTTCAACTATTTCACGTCGAGAAATCAACTCCGTCCAGAAGGAAGCTGCACCCAATGAAGTTCAACTCCAAATAGGTGATATCTTTCTTTCTTGCTTAATTGATAGTGGCGCTGAATGCTCCCTTGTAAAACGAAATATTTCTGGGTCAATCAAGGGTAAACGCAAAATAGAACTTTTGCAACTGCGTGGATTTGGAGGCAGTAGTATGCCTTCCAATGAATCATTAAGTACCACCGCGACATTCAATGATGTATCATTTGAAGTTAAACTTCATATTGTTGAAGACTTGAACTATGATGTCATCTTAGGTATCGACTCAATAAAAATACCAGGAATAAAAATATCAATTACTGACAAAGGCACCGTAATAGAAAGGGTACGTTATGTTTTTAACTATGAAATAACTTCTTTGACTGATATAAATACTGATTTAACAGACACTTCCCAACTATTGAGTATTCTTGAAAAACACGCAGATTTGTTCACTTTTAATAAGACACGGAAAGTGACTACAGGAAAATTAGCTATCAGATTAAAAGACCCCAACCGCATTGTACAACGAAGACCCTACCGACTAGCCCCTGTAGAACGGGAAAAAGTTAAATCAATTATTGAAGACCTCAAAAATAAAAATATTATTAGAGATAGTTGTTCGCCTTTTGCGAGTCCTATTTTATTGGTGAAAAAGAAAAACGGTGATGACCGTCTTTGTGTCGATTTTCGGGAGCTTAATTCAAATACAGTTCGTGACCATTATCCTCTCCCTATAATACAAGATCATATAGACAAACTCGGTGAGGCACGTTTTTTTTCAAGTCTCGATATGGAATCCGGTTTCCACCAAATTAGTATTTCTGAAGACTCAATCGAAAAAACGAGCTTCGTAACGCCCGATGGGCAATTCGAATACTTATCCATGCCATTCGGTTTAAGTAACGCACCCTCGGTATACCAACGCGCTATTAATACAGCTCTAGGTGATTATCGTGATAATATTGCCTTGGTTTATATAGATGATGTATTGATTCCATCGACTACTGAGCAAGAAGGCCTAGAGAGACTAAATCTTGTATTAAAAAGATTATCTGATGCCGGGTTTACAATCAATTATTCGAAATGTAAATTTCTGAAAACATCCATCGAATATCTGGGTAATATCATAGAAAACGGGGAAGTCAAGCCTAACTCTACTAAAATATCGGCACTGAAATTTTCAGACAAACCTAAAACACTCAAACAACTAAGACAATTTAATGGACTGGCTAGTTATTTTAGGCGTTTCATCCCGCAATTCTCCCAATTAATGGCCCCATTATACGAGCTTACAAAAAAAGACATCCCATTTGTTTGGACCCCTGATCTCGAATCTAGAAGACAATATGTTATTAAATTATTAACATCTGAACCCGTACTAAGCATATTCGACCCAAATCTACCTGTAGAAGTCCACACAGATGCAAGTGCTAAAGGTCTTGGAGCAATGCTTATTCAAAATGACAATCATAACCGCCGAAAAGTAGTTGAATATTTTAGTATGCGTACCAGTGACGCGGAAACAAGATATCATTCGTATGAACTGGAAACATTAGCTGTAGTTAGAGCAATAAAACATTTTCGTCATTTTTTGTATGGGCGCAAGTTTACCGTTGTAACGGACTGCAATGCCCTCAAAGCCTCAAAGCACAAAAAGGAACTAACACCGCGAGTCCATCGTTTGTGGGCTTATTTACAAAATTTTGATTTTGACATTGTTTATCGTAAGGGGGAGCAAATGGCCCACGTAGATTTTTTGAGTAGAAACCCTCTAATTAATATTATAACAAAAGATCCAGCGTGGATCATTGTAGAGCAAGAAAGAGACAATGATCTTAAAAATATTCGAGACTCTATTAGGAACAAAGACGACTATGATAAAAAATTCAGTATTCGATCAAACCTACTGATGATAACCACCCAAAATCAAAAAGGAGAATCGTTAACTCGTACCGTTGTTCCAGAATCCCTGGTTTGCTCATTAATAAATAGATATCATGAAAACCTTACTCATGCTGGGTGGGAACGCACTTTAGACAAAATTAGAGAGCAATATTGGTTCAAACATATGAATAAAAGAGTACGTAGGTTTTGCGAGAACTGTTTACAATGCAAAATAAGCAAGGCACCATCAGGAAAAAAGCAGATTGAGCTTCACCCCATCGACAAAATAAACACACCTTTTCATACAGTTCATGTTGATTTAATGGGAAATCTTACTGGTACAAACAAAAAAGCTTATGTCCTAGTAGCCATAGATGCATACACAAAATTCATACTTCTTTATGCATTAAAAGACAAGAGCACTAACTTAATACTAAACTGTTTTCATGAAATAATCAATCTCTTCGGTACCCCGTCCAGAATTATTTCAGATAGGGAATCTGCTATAATGGGATCTGATATACAAGATTTTTTTAAATCCATCAATATTGAACATCATGCTATTGCCCGTGGTACACCCAGGGCTAATGGCCAAGTCGAACGACAAATGCGCACTCTTAAAGATCACCTCACAGCCTTAGCCTTGACGCAATCTAGAGTTTGGATCACCAAACTAGGCGAATTACAATTATCATTAAATTGTACAAAATCTAAAGCCACCGGATACTCTCCTCTAGAACTATTACTAGGTAAACGCTGCTCACCACCTGCAATAGAACAAATATCCCTGACCAATGACAATGTTGATATAGATGAAATCCGATTAGATGCAGAAAACAGAATGGCCGAAACAGCCGAAAAATGTAAAGAACGTTTTGACAGTAAATGCGCAACAGTCAAGCCTTTTCAAGAAGGAGATTTCGTCCTTTGTAAAGACACTCAGTGGTCTGGTAATAAGCTAGGACCCAAATTTCTGGGACCATGTCAAATAGTAAAGGTTCTTGACCATCATAGATATGAAGTGAAAGACCTTCGTTCGCTTCGAAACAAAAAAACTGTGGTCGCACATGAACAAATAAGATTGGTACCGAATCCAAATTTGACTGAATAAATGTCCGTGATAGCAATAATAGAATGGTAAGACATTTGAATATAAAAATTATGATTAAAATTTGGTCTTATTTTTAGTTGGCCTGGGTTATGGCTAAAGCTGATTAAATGGCCTTGGTTATGGCTAAAGCTGACGTAATTTGTACTAATTTAGTCTTAGACAAACCAAGTCAGGGAGATGACCTCTGAGTTTGTCAGTTCTGCTAGACCAAGCTTTACCGCCTCTGAGTCTAGTTAATATCGATATTATTGAAAATAATTTTGGTTTCTTTATGGTTACAGATCTCGAATGATTCGCTGGCCCCAGCAAGGGCCGCTCGTCAGCATGGCCGTGATAGCGCACACAAAAGTTGAGTGTCAAAAAGTGATTTGACAATATGATTATTAGTAAAATTGCATTAAATAATTAGTTAAGATTACCTATTGTTAAAAGTTTTTGTTAATTTGAATATTCATATTTTATTGCGATGCTATTTTTAGAATATTTGGTTGTAAACTTATAAGTAACCAAATTGTATTAGCAGGAAGTAGAATACTTAGTATCAATATTTGATTAGTTAATTGAATTGTAACTATTTACACTTAGAAATTATAGTTTTGATTTATTTTAAAATGTAGGTAACTTCTACTTGATTATTTAAATTGTTTTTACGTATCTTTGTATTTATACAATTATAAACTTGATTATAGTCATGGTGTTGACTACACTGTCATGGCGCTTTGCTATTTTTGTATAAAAGCCCTGCTTCAAGTGAAGGAGACACAGTTTTCGTTTGCAACTCATCGGAATAATACCTAGCTATCTAATTTTGTAGTAATATCGAATCAGTGTACCTAAAAATCAGTAAATAGTGCAGTTAACATGTCGGAATACTTTCATTTACAATCCCCGAGCCAGCCCGCTCCTACATGTATTATATAATATATTAAGTATATTATTTATGAATTTGTGAGTATGTAGTACCTAAAGTAATATTATATCTTATTATGTAACAATTTAAATATTCATTATACATATTTTAATATTTGTTAAGTATATCAAATATGTATTTTTGTATTTGTAGAAAATAGATCCCTATTATCCATGTTTGTTAACTGGAAGAAAATGTTCTCTAGCATTAAGTTCGCCTAAGTACCATACATTTTGTTCTGTGCAATATAGAATTTTCTATCTATCTATCTATCTATCTAATTATTTGACACATATTGGTACAAAAGTTGTACCGTATTTAATTAAGAAAAGGTTTGGTACTTTTTTTTTGCTGGACCTCTTGTCGTGTCACTAGTTTCTTCCGAAACAGTGTGGTGAAAGGATTTTAAGTTCGCCTCAAGAGGCTCCTTTCGAGCACTTGACATATTATATACTTGACATATGTTATAGAAATTTTAAAGTTCTACGACATGCCGGTTTACTCACGATGTTTTCTTTCACTGTTTGAGAGTACTGGCATTGTGCACACACATTTTTGAACCGAAAAACTCATTGGTGCACGACCGGTTTCGATCCCACGACCTTCGGATTGGAAGGTGGGGCCGCTACCACTAGACCACCAGTGCTCTAAAAACCTTTGTGTTATGTTATTCGCCAAAATTGGGTTTTAAATGATGTCTTCAAAAATGTTGAAATGACTTTGACTTTGAGTTTGCCTCTTAATATCGGGCAATGACCGTGCAACACCATGAGTGCTAATTTATAAAACTTGCAACACTCCACCCCGCCTGTTTACCCCTAACCCAGTAAAGGGTACTTTAAATTACATAACGTACCGTAAACGCACCGTAAACGTACCGTAACAAGCGTTACGTGTCATTAGTCAATTGAGCTACAAACCCTAACGAATAGTTTCTGTGTGCCTTCAGGGTTGGAACTACTCGTCCCTCCCTTTTCAATCTACTAACAAATCAGCATAAGTTCTAAATTAGCAGTCAGTGAGTTCTTTGAAAATTTGAACAGTCAAGAGTAGTAGTAGACCTCTTTGTGAATGGCTCGTCCGGGGAAGTACTACCATCATGCCTTTATCTGCCGCCAAGGAGCGTTGCTGTGTTTCGGTACGAAGAGTGTGGTTGCCGGTGTAATTACATGCACTTGAGGCACATCTGTATGCCTCAGGTTGATGAACGCAGGGTAGTGTATCGTGGGGCACGGTCTTATCGTGCGTGACTTACGAGGCAATGCAATGTAGGTCATTGTTACGACTTAACATTAGGTGGGTCATCTGCGTGGAACAAGTAGTTTTTTATACAACAGCTAGTTGTTTAAAAAAATTAGGAAAAATAATGTTTGTAGACTTTTTTCAATGCTGTCTAGCCCCAAACTTGAATGATTTTGTTAATGTTTTTCTGTCAAGGCACTTATTGTTCTAAACAAAGTTACAAATAGTTATGTAAGTAGTTATTTTATTAAATGTATCCCGTGTCGCAGACGTTGCTGCGTCACATACTTTCAGCGTCACTGAAAACCAGCGCCATACAAGCCACTAGGCTCATATGGTAAATGCTGAGTGGAAGCCTTTTTTACGACACTATATTTATAATGTTTTTTAATATGTCTTCTTGTGTATCTTTTTGTTTTTAATTTTATCATTGTATTTTGTGTCGTAAAATAAATATTTTCTATTACTATTTCTATTTCTAAACTATGCAAAGTTTGTACAGGCAGCATTAAAAGATGATAATTTTGTATACAGAGGGCTCAGAATCGAATCCGAAAATTTATAGAACCTATATCCAGCAGTGTACTTCATCACGATGATGATGAGGTTTAAAAACATTACAAAATTATGTGGATAGTACTAACACTGAACGAAAATCTACGTTTTTCACACAATTATTCGTCAATCTTTGGTGGGAATCGAGCACAGCCCGTATCTAAGAGGTCAAAGCTACCAAGTACCCAAGATCGGTAATAAAAATATAAACTCAGGATCAAAAGGTTACTCCACTCAATAAAAAATCTATTTACTTACCAACCCACGTCCGGGCTTAGAACATTAGGCCCTCCATAGACCCTGCAATAAAAGTCTGTGAGTGCCTTACAAGACAAGAAATGGGAGGTTTCGATCGTTGACAAATGGATTGAGACACTTGGATTGAACATGTACAATCACGTTTTGACTCGTTGATGTCTTGGTCACGTAGAACTGTCGCACACTCTCTTGCAAGAGTCAAAGTGATCCTTAATATTATTGGAATAAAGTCTTTGTTTCTTTGAATTTTTTGGCCTCACATTGCAGTTGGTGGGTCTGCTTTCTTTGCTGTATGCTCTGGGTTTGATCTCCACTAAGGACAAACCATGCTCTATTTCCAACGCCGGCTACATCGTCGCTTACCATCAGGTGAGATTATAGCCAAAGGACGGTTTATTCATTAGTAGAAAAAGCAAGCTGAAGTGGAAATGTGTAGGCCATACTTTGTAAAAACGACCGCTGACGAAAATTTTTTTTAGATTTCGAATATCAAACTGGACTACGAAGCGTATGACTTCCCTCCGATGAATTGACGTCATTGTAGAGATCACGGGAAGTTGTAGATGCGGAGAAGGCTTAAAATTGTTCCTCCTAATCCTACTAATATTAGAAACGCGAAAGTTTGTAGGTATGGATGGATGTTTATTACTCTTTCACGTAAAAACTAATGAATGGATTTTAATGAAACTTAACAATAATATAGCTTATACATCAGAATAACACATAGGCTACAATTTACAAAGATATTGTGTGAATTGTCCAAAATATGACTATAAGTGTTAAGTAAGTAGGAAAAAATCTACCATCTGCGAGCTATTCTGGCGTGCGCTGCCAAAACCGCTAGAGTTACACATATGTACTACGCCACGCTAATATAAGCTATTAGAAATACTAATCCTGCGCAGACGAAGTCGCGGGCACCAGCTTATCTTCCATAATGCATAAGGGAGGCCTGGTGTCCAGGTGGACTTGATGATGAACATAAAGCAATGCTTGCTAAAATTTCGCAAAGCTACGAGCTAGCGATTATGAATTTCCTCTACTACTGGGCATACGTCTACGGGACCTTCTTCTATCTCCTTAAAGACGCAACATATATCTCTATCTGTATTGCCAAAGGAACCCCAAAGACCCGGATTGCCGTTTTGAAACTCCATTACAACTGTCTGTTTGACAGCACATGTCATTTATTGGTGGGTGAGGATTTCGGCGGCTTAGCGCGCATGTTTTGATTGGTTCCTATGTTTCGTCACCGAACTTGTTACATGGGTAATGTTTGAGGTCGGATTGGTAGATTAAGCTTAGGTTCTGTACTTAGCAAAGCCGATTTACCTCAATATGAGTTAAATAGTAATGAGACTAAACTTATGGTTTAGGGTTTTGCTGATATTAGTTTATGTGGCACTTGTTAATTTTACCTGAATAAAATATCCTACCTGCTATTTCCTTTAAAATTAAATTTTCATTAAAATCTTTTCCGAATGCCTATAATTGGGATGTTTTCAAGAGACGAGTGAATAGGTATCTCCTAGGTAAGCGTGCAACACCGTAGAATGCATCATCACAAAACACCAGGTGAGATTGCGGTCACACGTTTTACCTATACGTTGTAAAAAATAAACCCTCTTACGTCATGATTGTTACAGTCATCCAAACATGTCAAGTGAAGTGTAGAAATTGATAAGTTCACACAGCACTACTAAGAAAAACTTGTACTATAGGAACCTGATACCATAAAGAATAGTTAAAACCTTTTTTATATCATTACATTAATTTACAATATAACGCTTTCACATAGTCCATCTCTCCATCCAAATGTTGTCTGGAAGATATCACTTTTCAGCGTTAAAACCGCCCATTGTACATTATTTATTCTCATTTATCTGTGGTTTGTGTTTCCTTTAAATGAATGATTGAATGATTCTTTATTTAACACACAAAAACATACACAGAGAAAAAGACTGACACAGATAAAAACAAAATTTAAAAGTAACTTAAATAACTAAATATAATACATAATGAAAAAATACAGTAGATGAAAAATAAAACTAAAATATAAAATATTGTGCCAGTATGTTGCCCCTGTGCGTCTGTGGGTCAAATGTGGTCCCATCTCAGTTTAAAGCCACTCCACAACACATTATGTTGCAAAGCGATGCTGGTTTTCAGATGTTAGTTTGTAAGGTGTACAATAAAGAATATTCATTAATTCATTAATTCCATCCATCTTTTTATAGCCGACTTCGTTTTCTACAGAACATATAGTGTGTGTGTATTATAAGACTTATGATTATCCAAAATCTTTAGAAAAAAACTCCGTCGTCTTCCATCCCCCATTAGCATTACATGCTGATAATACAAATTCAGTGCTTCAGCACAGCGACAATAGTTGGTGAACCGCTGTGGGCTTCGAATTCGTTATAAATTCATGAGGGCTCTTTGACACTTTGTCCTCTTTTGTTTTTCACAAATCAGCCGTAATGGAGGGTTTACATTGTGAGTGGCGTCAGTCATTGCCTATTCAGCTGTAACTTGAAGGAAAATTGTTTTTTTAGCAATTTTGCTACAGTTTATAACGTGCGGCTGCTAAAGCCTGTTTCTCACAGCACTATTTAGCCCCAAACTAAGCAGAGGTTGTACAGACGGATATGCATAAGGCGTAAAATAAAATATAATTTTTTAATTTAATATATTTATTACCTAAAGGAATTAATTAAACAGACTTTTAGGAGGGAAAAACTTATTTGAATTCAAATGAAATTTCTACTGAGCCTTTGTCATGTTAATCTCCGCAGATCAACACAAGGCAGTGCGTAGTAAGGCACGTTCTTATCGTGCATGACTTGTAACGTCTCTCTCTCTCTCTTGTTGTGTCACTAGTTTCTTTCGAAACAGTGTGGTTAAGGATTTTTAGTGCTCCTCAAGAGGCTCCTTTCGAGCACTTGACACATGTTAAATAACTTTTTAGGCTCTACGACATGCCGGTTTCCTCACGATGTTTTCCTTTACTATTTGAGAGTACTGGCATTGTGCACATACATTTTTGAACAGAAAAACTCATTGGTGCACGAACGGTTTCTAACCCAAGACCTTAGGGGCCGCTACCACTAGACCACCAGTGCTCTCACTTGTGACGTGACAGTTATATTACCTCATAACACCACCGTACGTTTTTTGCCTGTTCTTCTAGGCTTTGGTCGCAAGGAAATAGCGCAAGATTCACCTACTTTATAAGACGTTTCAAAGTGATCCTTGTGATTAAGTACTGATTTCACCATGCTCTGTTAGTTACTAATCAAGGATTAACCGGTAAATCTAACCTTAAATGTCAAACACGTACATTTTGACACATTTAACGGCCTTTAATCCTTTGTTAATCTAACAGAGCATGGTGAAATCAGCTCTAAATTGAGTAAAAACCGTTTTTATTCAGATTTTACTGTTTGGTCCATCTTGGTTCTTCACAGGTATAAAAAAAAATATCATGTGAAGTTTATCTTTTTATAGCGAAATGTAGGGTAGTTCTAAAGGTGCGCGATGCGCTCGTTCATAATATGCAGGGGTCGGACGTCGGACCCTATCGTTTGTCGGCATCCGGGGCCTATTCATGCAATGCCATCACATTCAGGGTCTCGGGACGATGGAGTGGGAAGTGGATGTTTCGTAGAATAACCACCATACTGACTTTAATTCTTTAATACTTTTGACAGCCTTCATAGCTCAGTTGTTAGTAGATCTGCATTCTGCGCCGTAGGCCGTGGGTTCGATCCCCACCGCGAACAAACATTTGTGTGATGAACATAGATGTTTGTTCTCTGTCTGGGTGTTATATAATATTATAAGTATGTATTTACAAAAAAAAAGTATCTGATATACTTTTTTTTTGGTATATCAGCTATCTGGTTCCCATATCACAAGCTTTGGCTTAGTTTGGGGCGAGATAGTGCTGTGTGGAATGTCCACCAATATTTATTTAATTCGGTATGCTGTACCGTGCAACATAAGGTAGGTTAAATAAATAAATGAATAATAAATATTGGTGGACTTTCCACACAGCACTATCTAGCTACAAAGCTTTTATTAAACTAAGCCAAAGCCAGACAGCTTTGGCTTAGTTTAATAAAAAATAATACATTATACTTTTTTTTTGTACATACAATACTTATAATATATAATAACACCCAGTCAGAGAGCAAACATCTATGTTCACACAAATATTTGTTAAATATTTGCAGACAAACTTTTCTCTTAAAAATCTTTCCTCAAAAAAAGCAAACTTGTATTATTGATACTTGGTACTTGGTGAGAGGACTGGTTTCCACAACTAGGCTGCCAGATTTTTGAAAATATAAAATTACAGAATATCGAGTTGCTAAATTTTAGAACCCCCAGCAACTAACAAACTTCAATGCTCATCTGACAAATATTTGTCACGAACTCAAATACATTGCGGATAAATTCTATAAGGTAATGTTTGTTAAAGACAGGTATCCACTTACATCAAGAGATCTCACAGTGCCATCACTCGATCTCGGAAAAAAATGCTGGTATTATACTAACAAATGGATATTCATTTTTATATAAACCTAATAATATCTTGTGCACCTGAGATCGGGTTTTAAAATTCATAGACATTTAAAATTTCTAGAGACACTCCAATTTGCATCGTGTCCGGAATCTTCAGTGAAAATTTTATGGAATAAATAAAGTAAGCTCGTTTCACCTGTTTTAGGGTTCCGCCGATCCTACAACAAACCTGTGGTCGCCATGTTTGTGTCTAAATCAGTATTCAAATTAGAAATGGCTGCGTGACGTCACTCGTTAGTGATAGTGATAGTGAGACTGTTGAAATTTTCACAGATGATGTATTTCTGTTGCCGTTATAACAACAAATACTAAAAAACAGAATAAATAAATATTTAAAGGGGCTCCCATACAACAAACGTGATTTTTTTGCCGTTTTTATAGATAATGGTACGGAACCCTTCGTGCGCGAGTCCGACTCGCACTTGGCCGGTTTTATTGTACCTGGTCTATATTATTTTTTAAATAAGTGTTAACTAGCCATGCAGCGCGGCAATGCAGCCAGTCTTGAGGACTCTCCAATTGGCACTGATTTGGATCAGTTGAGCTATCTCTAGATCGTTTCGCTAAGCCGATAGCTAAACTGTTACATTTGTATTTTGTCATTTTCTAATACTTATATTCATTGTATTTCTTTATAAATATATGAGACTGTTAGAATAAATAAATTACACATAACAATAACAACACAATAATGAATAGGATAACAAGTTACTTATTTATTCCATATAATGGTTAAATTATAAAGGTTAGAAAAGCAAAGTCTACGTTACATGAAAGTGAAAGCTAATTGGAGCACGGCCCGGGATTTGAACCCACGACCTGTATCGGGGTCGATTCCCCGGAGGCGATCGTACGATTCCACCATTTTATAATGAGTATCGTTTGTATCGTTATCATATACCGGTAACATTACAACTGCAAGCTCGCGTCAGCACGGCTATCGACTGATTACTATGTGAAAAAAAAAACACAACTTGAAAACCGTAACAATACAGTTTTGTCAGAGTTGTTGTCTTGACAATATGTAGGTTCGTAGTTATGAATGTATGTAGTTAGATATAATTATGTAGTTGGTGTAAAAATAAAAATAATGCCTCAAAAACAAACAGGGCAAGCTAAATAAAAACGTTTAGTAACAATAATGAAGCGTGGGATGCCCTCATAACAGATGGACTGACGACATTGTGAGGATCGCGAGAAGCCGATGGATGTAGAGGGCTCCAAATCGTTCTTCCAGGAAATGGATAAGAGAGCCCTATGTCCAGCAGTGGACTTCTTCAGGCTGATGATAATGAATTGATAACTAACTGAAAGATTTCGTCCCTATAGAAACCAAATAGTTGATAGAGTACACAGATGCCTTTTTAAAAATACATACTTGATGAGTAATTTTTTTTAAATCACACAGTTTTAGGTGGGAATTCCACAACCCACAGGGCAGAATGCAGACCTACTACCAACCTGCCTGAAGCCCCGGCAAGTTGGTACTCCATTATAGTTATAATGGTAAATAGTAGTAGACCTTCAAAGGTTGCTAGAATATAATTTGTTTTGTGTTTTATAATATTCCTTTGGCACCTAGTCATTTAGTTTCCCGTAAATAAATAAACGTTTTACTTTGTTTTATAAATAAATAAATAAACGTTTTACTTTTACTATTATTATTATTGAATATTATTTGCTACAAAGCATGCTTCTAATTGGAGTCCAACCCCAAAGGCACAGAGAGTACAAATTAGGTTAATTCAAAGGCTTTTGTCGACAGTTTAATTTATGCCCGCTTATTAGTTTAACGAAATACTTTCCATTGTTTTTGCGAAATTAGCATTGTTTAATCAGTATAAAATTTATTTCACGTTTAGCACCTGTTTTTCAGGTTATCTATTTGCTAGCGAGTTTTCGGTTTTGTCGATTTATTTAGAACTATAAGATTTTCACTACAGTACTTACATTGGTTGAAATAAAGTTTTTTTTTGCAACAACTTGCTGATGAAACAAGCAGATGGCCCACCTGATGTTAATTGGTAACCATCAACTATAACAAAGCATTGAAAACTAGTAAAGCAAACTTATTAGTAGTAGGAAAACTGTTTTGGATCAAAATGGATTTTGTTGAACTGCGTTTTTTTTATATAACTAGCTGATAGAACAAGCAGATGGCCCACTTGATGTTAAGTAGTAACCATCACTTTAGGTAAAGCTTTACCTCGCAAGTCACGCCCGATAGGAACGTGCTCTACATGCTCTGCCCTGCGTTAATCAACTTGAGGCATGCAGATGTTAAGCCAGATGTTAAGAAAAAAAATACACCGGCAACCACAATCTTCCTGGTACCTGGTGGAACCTGGTACAAGCGAAACTGTAGCGCATATCTTATATAAATTCCCTGCCTTTGGTAAGGAACGTTACGAATTCGAAAACGAGTTAAATACATCCCTAATTGAAGAAAATGTAAATGAGTTAGTAACCAATAAGTTTAGTAGAGATAAGTTTATAGCATATTGCGTAAAAGTAGCAACTAAGGTAATTGTAAGAAATAAATAAAGATAGATAAGTCTTGTTGAATATATATATTGAAGTATATATATTAAACCAGCTAGAATATAAGAAAGATAAATAACATGTGTAAAACCATTATATAAGTAGAGTAAGCTAGAATTAAAAGATGTACCTAGAATAAGAACATATTATGAGTAGGCAACTAGAAAGAAACATTAAGTTTGTACACCCTTTATTGATCCCATAGTAAAGAAAAGCAAAAGGATAGGAAGCAGAGACAGAAAACAAAATCTCTGACCCATACTTGTCAGAGGATCGCCTAGAGTCGTTTCGAGACGACAATAAAAAAAAAAAAAAAAAAAACACAATCTTTAAACCGAAACACTATAAGATATACGTGTCACTATCAATGTCAACTCTTCTCTCTTGTCGTGTCACTAATTTCTTTCGTAACAGTGTGGAGAAAGGATTTTAAGTGCGCCTTTAGAGGCTCCTTTCGAGCACTTGACACTTGTTATAGAACTTTTTAGGTTCTACGACATGCCGGTTTCCTCACTATGTTTTCCTTCGCCGTTTGAGAGTACTGGCATTGTGCACATTAATTTTTGAACAGAAAAACTCATTGATGCACGAACGGTTTCGAACCCACGACCTTAAGACGGAAGGCGGGGTCGCTACCACTAGACCACCAGTGCTCATCAATGTCAAACATAAAATTTAATGAAATAAATATATAGTACTAATCCGCTAATCTAATCTTATGTAAGTAAATCAAATGTAGACTTGTGTGTGCACCCTTTACTGCATCTGCAAACTCTGCATACTCTGCAAATTCTGTAACGTGAAAAAAGGTGTATTAGACACAACAAAAAATATAAAATACTGTTGTGTCTAATACACCTTTTTTCACGGTATATATTTCATTAAATTTTATGTTTAACAATGGAATTCCGCAAAGTCACGCCTGAATCAGTTAATTATCTCATCAATGTCAACAAAAAGAGGTCAATCAAAACTAATAGAGCATAGCGAAATATACATTTAAGGCCACTCACTATTCAAAGTAACTGAAGACTGATAGTGGCAGTATCGTTTCCTCGAAGCCGGAAGTTTTAAGAGAGCTCGAGAAGTTCTATGGACAATTATACACCTCATCGCAAAGTCCTGCTGCAAGCACGACTAGTGATGCAAGAGCCCGTTTAACCCGACACTACACGGAAGATATCCCGGACGTCAGCCTATACGAGATCCGAACGGCTCTCAAGCAGCTTAAGAACAACAAGGCACCGGGAGAATACGGAATAACGACAGAGCTTCTGAAAGCGGGCGGAACGCCGTTACTTAAAGTCCTTCAGAAGCTATTCAATTCTGTTATCTCCGAGGGTACGACGCCAGAGGCTTGGGGCAGGAGCGTGGTGGTACTTTTCTTTAAGAAAGGTGATAACACCCTCTTAAAGAATTATAGGCCCATCTCGCTGCTGAGCCATGTCTATAAGCTGTTTTCGAGAGTAGTTACCAATCGTCTCGCTCGTAGGTTTGACGACTTCCAGCCTCCCGAACAAGCCGGGTTCCGAAAAGGCTTTAGCACCATAGACCACATCCACACGCTCCGGCAGGTTATACAGAAAACCGAAGAGTATAACCAGCCACTTTGTTTAGCGTTTGTCGACTATGAGAAAGCCTTTGATTTAGTCGAAACCTGGGCAGTCCTAAGGTCACTCCAGCGATGTCAAATTGACTATCGGTATATCGAAGTGTTGAAATGTCTTTACAGTAAAGCCACAATGTCTATCCGACTCCAGGACCAAAGCACGGATCCTATCCAATTGCAAAAAGGGGTGAGACAGGGAGATGTAATTTCTCCGAAACTGTTCACCTCGGCACTGGAGGATGTTTTCAAGCTGCTGTCCTGGAATAGGTATGGCATCAACGTCAATGGCGAATACATCACTCACCTTCGATTTGCCGACGATATAGTCATAATGGCGGAATCGCTGGAAGATCTAGGCACGATGCTCAGAGACCTCGATATTGTCTCCCAACAGGTGGGTCTTAAGATGAACATGAGCAAGACGAAAATCATGTCTAATGCTCATGTCGCACCCGTGCCGGTACATGTTGGGAGCGATATCATCGAAGTTGTAGACCACTATGTGTATCTGGGTCAGACGATCCAACTAGGTAGGTCCAACTTCGATAAAGAGGTCAGCCGACGAATCCAACTCGGATGGGCAGCGTTCGGGAAGTTACGCCACATCTTCTCGTCACAGATACCGCAGAGCCTCAAGACGAAAGTCTTCAACCAGTGTGTGTTGCCAGTGATGACGTACGGAACTGAGACGTGGTCGCTTACTATTGGCCTCATCAACAAGCTCAAAGTCGCTCAGCGGGCTATGGAGAGAGCTATGCTGGGAGTTTCACTACGGGATAGAATCAGAAATGAGGAAATCCGTAGGAGAACCAAAGTAGCCGACATAGCTCGCAGAATCAGCAAGTTGAAGTGGCAATGGGCAGGTCATATAGCTCGAAGGACTGATAACCGTTGGGGAATAAAGGTTCTCGAATGGCGACCACGAACAGGAAAACGAAGCGTGGGACGCCCTCCTACCCGATGGACTGACGACATTGTCAGGACCGCGGGAAGTCGGTGGATGGAGAGGGCTCGGAATCGTTCTTCCTGGAAATTTATAGGGGAGGCCTATGTCCAGCAGTGGACTTCTTTAGGCTGATGATGATGATGATGATGACTATTCAAAGTTTATCGCCATCTTCTCAAATCGTTAGTTGCAATAAGTACCGAACAAAAATATCTTAAAATATTTTTTAGTACATTACAAGATGTTGATGATGACTTTGTTAATGCTTGTTCCATCAGTACAAAAAAAAACATACAAATAATTGCATTCAAGCCAATAATAATTGGCTTCTTCAAAAATAGCAAGCGATTTACTCAGTAAATGAAGAAGGCATCGCTGGGTGAGCACAGCACAAACCGAGTGAATACTTTCATCCGGAATAGAGCAATCCGATATAAAGCGTCCATTTCCTTTTTACTAAAGGTCTAGCGTCTCGTGAGCTCTTTGTGTAGCGCGACTGAGACAAATAGAATGCTCGTTGTGATTTTAACACAGCCTTGCCTTTCTCTGCCACCTTTCTCTGCAACGCTGCTTGTTGCTGTGTTTCAGTTCGAAGAGTGTGGTTGCCGGTGAAATTACAGGCACATGAGGCTTAACATCTGTATGCCGATCTGTATGTATCTGTGTGGTCGATGGACGCATCGTAAGGCTATCGTGCATGATTACGAGGCAATGCTTTGTTATAGGTGATGGTTACCATTTAACATCTGGTGGGTCATCGGCTTGTTCCAACCGCTAACTAGCTGTTGGAACAAGCCGACAACAACTGTATAAGAAACACGACATGGGACTGAGCTTACAAATCTGAGCGCGTTGGGTGTGGGAAATAAATGACTTATTTCCAAAATATTATTATTATTAGTTGTTCTTTTATTCAAGTTTTAACATACGAGCGATGAGTTCCAACAAGTCGACTTATAGCTGGAGCTTGCGTCTTTCATCAAGGATAGTACAAGATTACTTGCAATAATTGGATTGCATGTTGCTTTAATTTTCATTGTCTCTTAAAATATCATGCAACGTTTGCGTAGTGTTTATATTTGAAAGGTGTGGTACAATATTCGACTATATTCTATACCTAACACTTTTATAATCGACAGCCTTCACGGCTCAGTTGGTAGTAGCTCTGCCTTCTGCGCCGTAGGCCGTGGGTTCCCCACCGAGAACAACCATTGGTGTGATGAACATTGATGTTTGTTCTCTGTCTGGGTGTTATATAATTTTATAAGTATGTATTTACAAAAAAAAAAGTATTATATCAGCTATCTGGTTCCCATATTACAAGCTTTGGCTTAGTTTGGGGCTAGATAGTGCTGGGTGGATAGTCCACCGATATTTATTTATAATCAAAATCTAACAAAGCGCGCTTCAAACTGTAGTTATAATTTTTCAAAAAAACACATAATCAAAACTTTGTTGGTTTCCATGTACCCCACAAAATAACGTGGGCTTTTAATTCTTAATATTATTTATGCTTTGAATATTTACTAATATTTATTTAATTCTCTACAGAATAAAAACCTAAAACTAAACTACCTAAAACTGTGTCGGGCATCCTCGCCTTATGGTCTAGGTTCAAGATAATCATAATCTTAATCTAAATGATTATGATTATATGATTATCTTGAACCTAATTATTTCATTGTTTCATGTTGTAGGTTCTTAGGGGGTCCTACTTAACAATATGTCCAGGACATGAGCCCCATTGGGACATTACAAATCAAATCAAATCAAATCAAATATTTTATTTTGTCAGAATTTTAGGTACTATAATTTTTATGCCCATTTAATGGGTATCTTAAAGTAAGTAGGTACCTAAGTAAATTAAATAAGTAAAAAAACTTCGAATGATTAAAATCACTTTTGCTAAGGTACCGTGTTAGGATCCCAAAGTTGTGCTAAAGCTCGGCCCAATAACTAGATGATCGTCAGGCCAAACCTAATTTTAAAGATTACTTTGATCAGACGCTGCAGCACGTCCAATAACTGGATGATCGCGTTGTCAAAGCTAAAATGAAGCTAAGTCTGTTAATAGAACTTCATAAAGCCATGGAGTCGGCTGACGGGTGCTATTGGATGTTGGTCGGAAGTGCAGTTAAAGTTACTGGATGAGATTTAAGAAAAAAAACCCGTTTATGCAACCACCACGTGTTCAAATTACAATCTGCAAAACTGTACTTCACAAAACAAACGACAATATAGTCAAGAGTAAGTAAGAGTTTAAGAGTAGTAGAGCTCTTTGTGAAGGGCTCGTCCGGGGAAGTACTACCACCACGCCTTTTTCTGCCGCCAAGCAGCGTTGCTGTGTTTCGGTTTGAAGAGTGTGGTTGCCGGTGTAATTACAGGCACATGAGGCTTAACATCTGTATGCCTAGTTGTATAAAAACAAAAAAATAAAGTCGTAACGCTATCAGGCCAGGCGATCTAGTCCAAACGCTATGTAGTCCTAACACTGTAGTCATATCGAGATTTAGTCAGAAAGCGATGTAGTCATATATAACTGCTATCCAGTCAAATCAACATGACATAGTCTCAAAGCTTCGAACCCAAAAAAATTAAGATAAAGAAAAAAAAACAAGGATACAAACTAAAAAGTTACCTAAAGATAAAATAAAAACTGGCCAAGTGCGGGTCGGACTCGCGTACGAAGAGTCCCGAACCATTATCTATAAAAACGGCAAAAAAATCACGTTTGTTGTATGGGAACCCCCTTAAATATTTATTTTATTCTGTGTTTTAGTATTTGTTGTAACAGCGGCAATAAAAATACATCATCTGTGAAAATTTTAACTGTCTAACTATCACGGTTCATGAGATACAGCCTGGTGACAGACGGACGGACAGCGGAGTCTTTGTAATGGGGTCCCGTTTTACCCTTTGGGTAAGGAACCCTAAAATATATATATATTTAAAGCATTTTATTTATTAGTTGTTTTTATATGTTTAAAGGTCTACCAACAGCTGTAACAGCTGTTGGTAGACCTTTAAATAAACTTGAGAAAATAAATATTGGTGGACATTCCACACAGCACTATCTCGCCCCAAACTAAGCCAAAGCTTGTGATATGGGAACCAGATAGCTTATATACTACTTATATACTTTTTTTTATTTATATAATTAAACTTACATCAACGTACCTATGTACATGTACTATTCAGAGCTAATTGCACAACTACTCGTTATCTCTCTCTCTCTTGTCGTATTACTAGTTTCTATCGAAACAGTGTGGTGAAAGGATTTAAAGTGCGCCTTAAGAGGTTACTTTCGAGCACTTGACACATGATATAGAACTTTTTAGGTTCTACAACATGCCGGTTTCCTCACGATGTTTTCCTTCGCCGTTTGAGAGTACTGGCATTGTGCACATAATTTTTTGAACAGAAAACTCATTGGTGCACGACCGGTTTCGAACCCACGACCTTAGGGAGGTCGGGCCGCTACCACTAGACCATCAGTGCTCTAAAACTAATTATAGGTAAACACTACATGCATTGAATAAATCCCCGTTGTACCATCGGACCACCAGACGTACGGAGACGTATGTTTTTCCGAATGCCTATAATTTGGATGCTTTCAAAAGAAGAGTGAATATGTATTTTCTAGGTAAACGTGCCACATCGTCGATCACATCATCACTTAACATCAGGTGAGATTGCGGTCAAACGTTTAACCTATAAGTTGTAAAAAAATTAAAAAAATAAAACTAAGTAGAAAGAGTAACATTAAGATATAAGACAATAGAACAATGATTCTAAAAGAAGTTTTATTAAATGGGTATATGTAAATAGTCTTGGCTCATCTAGTTATCTCTGAGTCCACGCAATGTAAAGACACCACCAAAGATAATTGCTATTCCCTAATGAAATACCTCTAATACTATGTTCTAACCTCTAAGACTTTGATCGTTCCTACGGGAACATGTTTTGTCACGTCAGCCTCAGAAATATACGTTTAGAAGATCTCAATGTTATTTCTAAGGCTCCAATACAATAAAACTGTATTTAAAAAAAAAAAAAAACTTTTGCCAATTATAGTTTGAGTTGAAACGTTTTGTTAAAAGGAAAAATAAATGAAAATAAAAAAAAGGTTCATAATTTTGATCCTCAAGCACGGGAGATCTCTTAGTATCAAATGCTGGTCTGCATCCATAGTACCTACCTAGTAGGATTAGGTATAGAAAACCTGCATTGTTTATTTTTGTGTTTTTAAATGTTTCTTTCCATATTACATATAGGTACCTATCTATATACCTACCTGCTATGTTCCACAGTTTTGCCTTCCTTTTGTTTTTTTTGTTACCTATGTGAAGCTTGTTTGTGTTTGTGTGTGTATGACCAGTGTTTGTGTGTCGAATAAAAAAATCTTCTAGTGTATTCTTTAATGTTTAAGTATTTATTTTAAGTAAGTTTATGTAGGTTATACCTACCTACTTTAAAATTAGAATATGTATCTATATTAATTAAGCCCACACAAGACTCCCCCCCCCCCCTCTCTTTTTTATGTTCAGTCCTGTCCATCCCAAGGTTGCCTGGAAGAGATCGCTGTTAGCGATAAGGCCGCCCATTGTATTACTACAATTGTTAGCTTTTAAGTAAAAATGTGTACCTATATTTATTTGTTGTGGTAATCAATAAAGAGTTATCTAACTATCTATCTAAATTAAGATTTTTCGACGATGTCTAATGGTACATCACCGGTGCAATCATCCACAGATAAACAAATTATAAATAATCTAGCGACCCGCCCCGGCTTCGCACGGTTATTGTGGGGTATCCCTAAGAGACAGACATATACCATCGCGGACTTTTTTGTAGACCTTTTTAAGGTGTACAATACTGTAGTACATTATTTTGATCTATCTCGTAGGGTTCAGCCAGCGTTTGTAATGTAAGCGCAAAAAAATATGTTATTTACGGCATCACATTAGAAACCTCTTAAATTATCAGTGTTTCTCTACTATATTATGCATGTTTTATACATATAAACCTTCCTCTTGAATCACTCTATCTATAAAAAAAACCGCATCAAAATCCGTTGCGTAGTTTTAAAGATTTAAGCATACATAGGGATATAGGGACACAGCAAGCGATTTTGTTTTAAACTATGTAGTGATATATGATATATAATATGATACCTACCTATGATACCTAATTATAAAAGAAAACAATATTTCTTGCTGATACTTATACCTCTACTCAATAGACCAATGAAATAAACAAAAGAACCGGGTTTCGAGGCTATGCCAACTCTATCCGCTTGTTTTATTGGTTAAAAAAGGTGGTTGGAAGGAGAATTTATTTCAGACAAGTCATTAAACTAGAGCCCGTCGTTAGCCCCCACTTATGTAGAAAGCAGGTTTTGGAGTAGAAAAGCAAAAACATTATTATTATGTACGTAATAATTTGAATACATATCGAGGTACACAAAGTCAAATAAAAACATAAAATAACCTAACAATGTCGGCCTATGACATAAAAGTTAGCAGTGTAATAGTCTGCTGCATATTTCTGTGTGTAGCAAAAATAATCATATATGCTCCTTTGCCACTTTCTCAAGAGTTTTCTTTCTTTCAAGAGTAGTAGAGCTCATTGTGAAGGGCTCGTCCGGGGAATTACTACCACCACGCCTTTTTCTGCCGCCAAGCAGCGTTGCTGTGTTTCGGTTTGAAGAGTGTGGTTGCCGGTGTAATTACAGGCACATGAGGCTTCACATCTGTATATCTCAAGTTGATGGACGCAGAGCAGTGCATCATAGGTGCACGTTCCTATCGTGCGTGACTTACGAGGTAATGCTTTGTTAAGTGATGGTTACCACTTAACATCAGGTGGGCCATCTGGTTGTTGCATCAGGTGGTTGTATAAAAAAAATAGAATAAAAACTTGGGTAAAGAAGGAGCGACTACAGTAGAATTCCACAGTATCAAACACAATAAACGTTCTTAGCAGGCGCATATTGTAACTTATTTACCACATATAATTATCTTAATAGCTTTATAGCCAAAACGATAACATAGTTCACATCATTACTACGGGTTTAAGATTATTTATTTCTCAAAAAGAATACAATTCAGTTATATGAGAAAATAATTTAAAAGTAACAAAAAATAGTCGGACTAATCGTCTTAAGAATAAACTAAATTTAAAATAACAAACAAAATGAAATATCTAATTCTAAGATGCCGGTAGTTATGAATGCATTTCTCACTCGTTCTAAACAATAGGTTCTTTGTGCGAGCGAGTTTCACGGATTAAATAACCTAACCACAATATTTTATTAAGCCTAATTACAATATTTTAACATACTTATATACTAACATGGCACATATAACAACATCATAACAATGAAAACCGGCAGACAGGCCAAGACAAGATCTGTAGTCCGAGACGGCAACCTGCTTTCTGAGTGAAGGCTGCATTACGAAGAACACAGTCACCTCGTTAGTTTGAATAATTTTTCAGTAACAGATTTTCTTTGCTAAGAAATAATGGAACTTTATTATGGAATTTACTTAAGGGGTGAGTTAATGCTAGATTAGTACCTCGACGCGTAGATTTACATACGAACTTAAACTGCTTAACTTCGTAAAATATTTGCTTACTTAATTTGCAAACAATTGCGTTGAAAATTCCTTTATTTTCGTAAAGTTCGTTCTTATCGGCTGGAAACTAACTCTGGTGACGAAGTTTTTCAGACACCCAATGGATTTCGTCTTTGTTTAAGAGGCTGACAACCGTCAAACACTTTCCCATTTGCAACATTTTTTTAGATATGAAATCACTGAATTTGGTTATGAAAAATCGCTAACAACCAAGTGTTATAACCAGGAGTCGGAATAGGTGGAGTTTTTTAGTACCAAATGACGTCAAATACGTTACTACGAAATCTAAATATGGATATGCCTTTTTTAATCCCCGTGTCGGAAACGATTCGGTTTCGAAATCAAATGTGATAAAAATTGACGTTACCGATTGAAAACCTTTCCGAATGTTTTAAAATAGCCCTGCTGTACGTGTAACGTGAAGAAAGAGTTTTAGAAGACAATAATATTATCAAAACATCAGGTGGGCCGTCTGCTTTTTCCATCAGCTAGTTGTATATAAAAAAAACCCATAAGTTTTATTACACAATTTTTATTAATCTCCAATTCCGGGCTTAAAAGGCATATCCATGTTAAGATTGCGTAGGTAAATTTACGTCATTTGGTACTTAAAAACTCTACCTATTCCGACTCCTGGTTAAAACATTACATAGGTTCAACAAAAAAATAGTTTTCAACCAAAATAATTTATATAAATAGGTGTGTTCTAGCCGTCTAGCACAGCAGGACTCTTTGATACATACAAACATCCAAAACCAAATTTAAACCAATTATTTACTGCGCATTTTATAATTTGCGTAAGAGGTTTTCTTTCTGTAAAATTGTCTCAAAGCGAGCCGTTCTAAAAATAAATGTAAAACAGAAATTCGTAAAATAATAACTAAGTTTTACGAGAGTCCAAGAGTCTTAAATAACTTCAGGTAACATTTTAATTAACAATATTTTTCTCTCGAACTAGTTGGATTTCTGTTTTTCATTAACTAGTTTTTGCAAACAACTTTTTCTGCGTTTTTCTCGTCTTAAATCATCATAATTTGCAGCCTGACGTTGCCGAATGTTAGCCATATTAAAAAAAAATTAAACAAACACAAGGTTTACAATAAAAACAATGCAAACGTTGACAGCTGTAAAAAATATTACAAATATGGGTAACTAACTGGCAGTATTTTGAAGTTTGTTTACATTTTTATTTTATTTTTATAATGAGATTATTTATTAGGTTTCACTACGACAGGCGGACGGGCGTCCGTCTGTCTGTCCGTCTGTCACCAGGCTGTATCTTATGAAGCTTGATAGTTAGACAGTTGAAATTTTCACAGATGATGTATTTCTGTTGCCGCTAAGAACAAATACTAAAAAACAGAATAAAATAAATATTTAAGGGGGCTCCCATACAACAAACGTGATTTTTTTGCCGTTTTTATAGATAATGGTACGGAACCCTTCGTTCACGAGTCCGACTCGCACTTGGCTGGTTTTTAATATTTAAGACCTCCAAAAATATTCTTAAGTAGGTACAAGGTACTAAGAAATCTGGGGGGACATCTACCGTACCTATGGGTCACTTAAAATCCTTTCACCACACTGTTTCGAAAGAAACTAGTGACACGACAAGAGAGAGAGATGGGGATCAAAGTTTAAGTTTTGTTTAGTAAGAGTCATTTTTCTTTAGCTTTGTATTGCTTGGTTTGTATCCACGTGTACTGCCTCATTCTTGATTGAAACATTACATTCGTCGTGTGCACAACGCCTATTAGCTCCACATTATTGAATCGCTAGCGAGATGAAACATTCCTTCGCAATTTCGAACGCGACTCAGCAGAAACAGAATTACACATATCAATAACTCTGTAATGTTTCACTAAAATAGGCACTGAGATCAAAGAACAAAAGACTTTTACGAAAAGGCATTTGACATTTCATAAAATTAAAAAGTCAACTGTACGTACAGTTGATCTCAGTAGTGCTATTCCGGAAACAACATTGATCTAAGTGACCGCGGAATCCACAATCCTTACTAATATTATAAACGCGAAAGTTTTTTAGTATGGATGGATGGATGGATGGATGTTTGTTACTCTTTCACGTAAAAACTACTGAATCGATTTTAATGAAACTTTACAATAATATAGCTTATACATCAGAATAACACATAGGCTACAATTTATAAAGATATTGAGTGACTAATCCTACGCAGACGAAGTCGCGGGCACCAGCTTGTGAGTTTTAAATTTGACATTCTGTAACAATATCACTAGCGCCACCAGCGCAGCGTGAGCGTTTTGGTAACTGGAAAATTGAATGCTAACGTGAGTGTGGCAAAGCTCATGACCGAAGTGAGCGCAGATGCACTAGGTGCAACTCCCCGTGACTTTGTTGCTCAGAGAATCGATACTCAGAAGTGGCTTAGCAATTTTTTCTTTTTTTTATGAATGCCTGGCCGGTTATTAAATGCTGAGAAAAAGGGGATTCTTTTGTCCAGCAGTTGGACATAACAGGTTGAATAAAAAAAAAGTAGTCTAGGCTAGATAATAAGCAATAAAAAATAAAATTGCAAGGTGTATTCTTAGATCGTATTAAGCTACGCTTGCTAAGCCACTTTTGATAGCAACTGTACAGTACAAGTTTTATCGTTACATGGCAACACAACATAAAAAAACTTCGTCCGCAAAATTGGAAACCAAATTAAAAAAAAGTTGTTGAAAAATGGTCCGGCTTTGCGGCGTTATTTCATCGTGATTTGAATTTGAAAGTGCGAATTTTAAACATATTTTATTGTTTCGAACACGTTTTGGACTTATTTTATAGCCGCAGGTTGGTGTAAGATTTATTGAGCTCATTTTTTACTGAAAATACGTGACTGAATGGATATTAAATAATAAATAGACACGAAATCCTTTTTAAAAGCCATACCTACTGATTTGAATGTAGAACATTATTTATGTTCGTCAAAAGCTTTTGTGTGTTCTTTTTTAGGAGAAAATCAGTTTTATTTAGAATATGAACCTTATAGAGCACCGGTGGTCTAGTGGGAGTGACCCCGCCTTCCGATCGTAAGGTCGCAGGTTCGAATCCGGTCGTGCACCAATGGATTATTCGTATCGAAAAATTTATGTGCGCAATGCTAGTGCTCTTAAACGTGAAGGAAAACATCGTGAGGAAACCAGTTAGTACTCTAACAGCGGCGATGGGCTTGCAACCTGTCACGTATGGAATACCAACTACTGCAAAATGTGGGTATGTGCCAAATTTAATGTTTGGAAGTCCCTCTGACTACCCCCCTTAGACATCCTCAAAAGAATCTGGAGTTCGTACTTGGTACTAGGAGATCTGAGGGGATATCTACCGTGCCTGGGGATTAAAGTCGTAAAGCTGTTTCAGTTTGAACCTACATTCATCTACAAAGCGTGATACGATACTTACGATGGAATAATTATGCTGGTATTATTTACACAAACTTGTCAAATTTTTTAACTTTAAATATTACACATCCATTATTTCAATTACTACTGATATTGTAAATGCGAAAGATTGCCAGTGAACGTACAATACAAACAAAATAAGTATTATATCAACTATATAGTCCCATATTACAAGCTTTGGCTTAGTTTGGGGCTAGATAGTGCTGTGTGGAAAGTCCACCAATATTTATTTATTTATACACACACGTGTATGTTTGTGTGTGTATCTTCCTAACGGCTTCATAGATTTGACTGAAACTTTAAATAAACATTATATTGGTCATTACACGGATAGGTCATTTCGCGTTTACTTCGTTCCGAGTTTAGGTCCAAATGCTTATGTGTCAATATGCGAATTTGTCTTATAGCGAAGATTTGTTTTTATTATTGGTCATTATGCGTTAGAACCGATTGTATTCTGAAATAACAATGTGCTACTTTTTACCCAGGTAGGTACATTGGAGCTGCGGGCGGTTTTGTAATGCACAAAGCTCATCTTTGTATTAACTTATTTCGTTTCCCCGAAGAGTAAGTTTTTATGTCGCAAATACCTAAGTAGATTTATTTTTATTTCATTAAGTTTGTACTTTTTACAGCGAAGCCAATGTGTATTTATAAAATGCGCGACTAATTGCGGCGTAAAGCCTCAGTGCAGCTTATTTTTACTAGCTACATCTGAGTTAGCCAAAAAAGATAAATACTGGCCAAACTAAGGGGATTTTTATATTAAAAAGAAGGAGGACTAAAGGGACCATACGGGTCAATTTAACAGCTGACTGGGTGAGGAGGGTGCGATTGAGATATTTGACGTGAGTTACGATATCAGCGCTCCGCCGGACGTTTCTACCCAAGATTGATACACGCAATGATTATATGCTGTCCTTGCTTTTTTTGAAGCTATATTTCTTATTCACCATATATTTTTAGGTTTTTTTGTGAATAGAGTGTGAATGGGCCTATTGCGAGGGGAAGTCCGCGTAGGTATCTCGATCAGATAGCAGACTTTTTCGATAAACCAAGTCAAGGGTATCCTAAACTGATAAGCAATTGAGAATGTTAAGAGACCGAATGAAGCGAAATAGGTAATATAAAGATGTAAGTGGAAATAAGTGATAGGTAGGTAGGCAAGTATGCATAGATTATTAATTCAGCATTGTTAAACTTTTCTGTTACTGCTTGTTACTACCCATTGGTTTAAGATGGCAATAATATTATAAGCACAGATTATTGTTCTGACAGATTTTATATTTTGCATTTTTTTCTCTTATACTCTGTAACCATTCGTGAGGACCGCTGATTGGCTTCTCTGATAACCTCTTATAATATATTAAGTCTCAATAAGCTGTTGGTCTTCCATAAATAAATAAATAAATCTGTAGTCTCTGCCTACCCCCTAAGGGATGGGCGATGATGTGGCGTGATTCTATCAAATTCAAAACTGTGTTTATTTTGTTCAATGACAAGGATCACTTTCAATCGTTTTAATCTTAAAAACAATTTTTTTATACTAGTTGCTGATAGAACCATTCCCTATAACAAAGCATTGCCTCGCAAGTCACGCTCGTAGGTACGTGCTTCTCAATGCACTGCCCTGTGTCAATGCATCGTAGTCGTCTGCGAGGCATGTGAGGTGTAAGCGTCTTAAGGGGCTGACAACTATCAAACAACTTCTCGCTCGCACTTTTCGACATGTTGAAAGATATAAAATCACTAAACTCATTTTCGAAAAATCGCAATCAACCATTTTGTGTGCAATCACATTGCATACAGTTTAGTAAAAATATCATTTTGATCGATACAAGTTTTCCTACTTAAAAGTTAGCTTATGTACGAAAACTAGTAAAGCAAACTTTTGAGTAGGAAAACATGTATCGATCAAAATGATTTTTTTACTAAACTGTGTGCAATGTGACTGCACACAAAATGGTTAATTGCGATTTTTCGAAAATGAGTTATGTGATTTTATATCTTTCAACATGTTGAAACGTGCGAGCGAGAGTCACATCAGCTCTTGTCTTCGCCTTAAACATATTAAAATATACTCATGCACACACACAAACATATTCAACACACACACTATTATTAGATCAAAATTAGCTAGAATTTTTGTATTTATATTATGTTAAAATTAGATTCGTACAAAACATTAAAACTATAACTATATTGTCATCGGTATCTATATGACGGCAGTAACTATAACTATATTGTCGGGAGAGGACTGTTTCTTGGGCCACAGCTAACGTTATTCCAAGAGACAGAACCTCACACTTTACTGTTGATTTTATTATTGCCAATAAACATTTTTCATTTGAATTTTTAAATACATTCTTGTATATATTAAAATACCCAGACAGAAATCAAAAATATATTTTCAACACACACATTTCTCGGTGGAGAGCGAACCTATCGCCTACAGCGCCGAAGATCATACAAAAAAACGGTAGGAACCAAGCCGTCAGTTTGTTGCCTGTTCGTCCAGGCTTGGTCGCGTGGAACTGGTACTTAGATTCACCTAGATTTAAGACGTTTCAGTAAAAGTTAATCATGTAATTCAACTGAACAAACACCTTCTGACTTTGACTTTGAAGGCAGAGCTGAACCAACTGAACTGTGAGGGCTGTCGGCAGCGGGTGTCAAAAGTTATAAGAATAATGTTTTTAATACACGTTTCAAAGTTCACGTAAAATGTTTATCAGTAAAATGAACAAGAAAACGTAGTTGTTTAAACTTGTTTAATAAAACAACCAAGAAATTTTCACAACAAAACCACAGTAAAGCAATAGAGCAATTTAATAAAATTGCAAAAATGAATAATGGAGTAAGCCAGTAGATTTACTATCTTAACGTATTCATTCCCCTCTTTACAGTATAGCAATAATTCAGTGCTGGTCTGCAATGTATTCTCATAAAGCAAACAGCGGCAAAAAATTAACGAGCATATTCTTATATTTTTTTCGTATTCTGTTTTTTTTTTCTCAACTATCTGGATCTCTCTCTTGTCGTGTCTCTCGTTTCTTTCGAAACAGTGTGGTGAAAGGATTTTAAGTGCGCCTCAAGAGGCTCCTTGTGAGCACTTGGTTTGTTATAGAACTTATTAAGGTTCTACGAACGCCGATATTTTCCTTCGCCGGAACGTGCCCTACGATGCACTGCCCTGCGTCCATCAACTTGAGGCATACAGATGTTAAGCCTCATGTGCCTGTAATTACACCGGCAATCACACTCTTCAAACCAGAACACAGCAACGCTGCTTGGCGGTAGAAAAGGTTGTGATGGTAGTACTCCCCCGGACGAGCCCTTTGCAAAGAGCTTTACTACTCTTAATATGTTTTCAAATAAAAATGAAACCCCAAAAGAGCTCTACGAGTTTATTATTCAGGCACGGTATACATCCTCTCAGGTTTCTTAGTAATACGTTCTACCTAAAGACTCGTTGAGAATGACTAAAGCAATCAATTATTTTACTATTTATCCAGAAAATACCAAACACAGTAGAAAAAAATAACAAGCCCAATGGAAGAAAATCGTCTTAAATGATATTAGTTTTAGCGATTTATAATAATACGCGAAAGAAACCGCAGGCGGTAGCTAGTGTTCTAACATAACAACATAGTGTTTTATTTGGGTGTTATAACATCACATATATGTTTCGTCTCGGTGAGGATCGAACCCTCGGCCTGCAGTGCAGAAGGCAGACTACCAACTAACCTGTGAAGGCTGGCAACTGACATTTCAGAATCATATTCCAATGACACCAATCAAGCGCGAGTTGAAAAGGTGACACCAATTCGATGCCCGCAATGTCAATGACCCCAATTTATCTTAAAGTTGCCAAATTGTTTTGAAGACGTTTTTAAAACAAAGTTACTTTCAATCCAAGAGCGGTTACGCCAATAACAATGTACGTGATATTCTTTCTTTGGTAAACAGTGTAATTGCGGCACGTAGCAGCGTAGCAACACGTAGAGCTTCGTAGCGCTTCGTAGAGCCTCGTAGCACTAAGCACATTTTTATCGGCGACGTGAGTTATTACTGTTTGATAACCTTAGGTTCTATAATAAATATCTCATAGTATTTTGGCAGTTGGCTCAATAGTGTAACTTATTAGTCTATGTTTTTTTAAATGGTAGAACAAGAAGATGAACCTCCTGATGTTCTGTATGGGAATACCTGTGACAGAGAGTCTCGCTCATCCGTAATGGGTAAAGTTTCTTAACTTCATATATTATTCTAAAAATAACAAGAAAATAATTGATTTGTCTACAAAAAAGTATATAAACTAAAATTTTGATAAGGTAAGGTATATATATTATTTATATATATATATATATATATAGGTAAGTGATATTATTTTGTTTTTACTAGTTTAAGTTAAAAGTTGTTTTATATATTATAATTATGTATTTACAAAAAAAAAAGTATAGTATGTATTATATCAGCTATCTGGTTCCCATATGACAGCTTTGGCTTAGTTTGGGGCTAGATAGTGCTGTGTGGAAAGTCCAACAATATTTACATACATACATACATACATAAAATCACGCCTGTTTCCCATAGGAGTAGGCAGAGACCACGGATTTCTACTTGCTGCGGTCTTTACATACCTCTTTCGCTACATTCACTCTCATAACATTCTTCATACATTCTCGTCAGTTTAGGGTACTCTTGACCTGGGCCTTCTCTAGAACGTCTGCTATCAATATATTAATAACTAACAATATACTAACAATATTTATTTTTTATTTATCTAAGAGGGTAGACAAAAAGGAGATAATAATATGAGCGAGCAATATACAATCCTGATCAGAATCCATGTGTACAATATAAAAAAAAGTATTTTCTTTTTATCTACTGATAAAAGATATAAAATACTTTTTTTACTTGAAAAGTACTCTATTGTTATGTGTACAAATTTAATGATCAAGAAAGCAAAAACCTGTTCATTTATGAAGCATGTTATACTTACACATTTCCCAAAAGAATTCACAACAAAAAGAGCATAGTATATTTCCAAACCATGTATTTACATCTAAAGAAATAAGCTTCGCCATGTTAAGTAACAAACACGAAATTAATTAAATTTCTAAACCTCTGTCTAAAGGCCATCGCATATCATAGCTACTCCACACAAATGATAATTTAAGAAATATTTTTTAAAATAGTTTCACAATGTCTGTCTTCTTAACTTCACTCTTCGTAGCTACTTCACATGATACCCCGTATAAAATCAGCTTATGTAGTGGAAATGTGCAAAGACATGAGCAGGAACTTCACTGGGACAGGCACAGGCACTGCGAGAATGTAAACAGGCCACTTCCATGTCGACTCGCGTTGCCCCTCGCGTTGCGCGTGTTGTGTGAACACACATTGCCAGCGACGCTGCCGCAAAAACATATGGACGGCAACATTTCCATCCACGCGAATGGCAGCGCGAATGTCTAAATGTAAAGACAGTATAATAGTCTATAGCAGTAAAGGCGACAAAAAAATTGTGTATGAACATGAATTTTCTGTGATCTTTTAATTTTATCCGAGCGTCTCTGCCAGGTTTTCACGTCAACCATGTACCAATTTCAATAACTCGCATTATTGATATGATATTGCTATAGTGGACGATAGCCTTAACCTTATTTTCCGCTATTGAGCCCAAAAGCTTCAAGATTCGATCCATTGATCAATGAATAAACGAATACCTCAAGTTTAGTAATACCTCAAAGAAGTTATTTCACGGTAATGTGCTGAGGTACTAGGCGTCTACTAAGCAAAGTGATAAACTAAGTTTCATAAGATTTTTACCTGAGAAAACAATAATAAAGCTGCAGGTGGAAGCTAGTTTATGATCTGCTAAACATATTTCTGCCACCAAGCAGCGTTGCTGTGTTTCGGTTTGAATTGTATGGTTTCTGGTTAATTCACAGACATATGAGTTTAACATCTGTATGCCTCAGGTTGATGGACGCAGGGCAGTGCATCTTAGGGCACGTTCATTTCATGCGTGACTTGCGATAAAATTCCTTGTTACAGGTGAAGGTTACTTAACATCAGGTGGGTCATATGCTTGCGTATGCCTACGCCTCACTAAACTTCAATAATATATTATATTACATTGTAAAAGGATCACACAAAAGAACGGTAGGAACCAAGCCGTAAGTTTGTTGCATGTTCTTCTAGGCTTTGGTCACGTGGAACTGGCACCTAGAGTCACCTAGCTTTAAGACGTTTCAAAGTGATCCTTGTGATTTTATTGAATAAATACCTTTTGACTTTGACTTTGCTCAAAAGCATTGTTTTTTTTTGTGAATAAATTAATTTGTATTAGTATAAATAAAATACTTCAACTCAAAACATTAGCTGTAATTAACGTTACTAAGTGCATCTCAAACGAAACTTAATCCTGTTACTCGTTTGTAGAATTTACTTGGAAGCTGTTTGTATAAATAAAAGACAGCCTTCACAGCTCAGTTGGTAGTAGCTCTGCCTTATGCGCCGTAGGCCTTGGGGTCGATTCCCACCGAGAACAAACATTTGTGTGATGAACATAGATGTTTGTTCTCTGACTGGGTGTTATTATACACCTGGGTGTTACATATTATAAGTATGTATTAAAAAAAAAATGTATCTGTGTAGTATATTAGTTATCTGGTTCCCAAATTACAAGCTTTGGCTTAGTTTGGGGCTAGATAGTGCTGTGTTGAAAATCCACCAATATTTATTATTAAATCCTTTCGAGCTTATTCTCGGAAGATGAAAAAGTTTCGATGTCAAAGCTACAAAAACAGTCTTTGTTTATATTTCAAAACAAAAATCACTACATTTCACAGTTATAAAAAAACTCGTTAGCTTTAAGTTTTCTCGTATTAGTTTTGTTATTAATTCATTATTTCAAAATTACGCTGGTACTCTGACTATAGGTTGCTACTTATTTTGTTACATTCGCTGAAGTTTCTACAGAATGGTATTTCTGTACTATGAAAACATATTGTCAAATCCAATCCATCCCAAGGTTGTCTGGAAGAGATAGCTTTTAGCGATAAGACCACCCATCGTATTTCATTTAGATATTTTTCTGATCTGGTGTAAAACTGGCACCTAGATTCACCTAGTTTTAAGACGTTTCAAAGTTATCCTTGTGATTTTATTAAATAAATACCTTTTGACTTTGACTTTGAATGTTATTTAGTGTTATTGCTCACCAAATAACAGTTATCCATAGTTTACACTATTATTAACAAAGTTTTTTTTATTTGGTATATCCTTACTAATATTATAAACGCGAAAGTTTGTAAGTATGGATGGATGGATGGATGTTTGTTACTCTTTCACGTAAAAACTACTGAATAGGTTTTAATGAAACTTTACAGTAATATAGCTTATACATCAGAATAACACATAGGCTACAATTTATAAAGATATTGTGTGACTAATCCTGCGCAGACGAAGTCACGGGCACCAGCTTGTTATTTAATATTATAATACTTCTTATAATTGTAGTTATAGCACAGTGTATAATAAAAGTAGGCCTGAACTTCTTATTTATAGAACACCAACATTTCAAGAGGTTTGTTATAAAATTATTAAACTACATTTAAAAATCAGCCACGACTTATATCATAACAAAACTAATTTCTAATTTCTAAATGAACACCAAAAAAAGCTACAATAACTTAAATCGTTGATTTTTGGTCCCACCGCGGAAAATAAAAACGCTACAAATATCTAAATACCTCTAACGAAGCACGTATTTACATTATTCGCGGTACTCAAACTGCCAATTACTAAAATGCTTACCTCAGTTTAGTACATAGTACATTATTATGGGTTCTATACTTGACAAAGTATCGATTTCGAATCCAGTGCACGCTTGAAATAGCCTCGCTTTATTAATACCACAGTTCAGCCAGTTTGTACTCTAGAAACAAAGTTATGTACAACACAAGAGCTCTCAATAGGTAAAGGAAAACATAGTAAGGAAACCGGTAAGTATTCTCGATGTTTCAAAGTGACCCTTGTGATTGTACTGAATAGACCGTTTTGATTTTGATTTTGATCTAGTTGGGTCGGTTTGTAACCTGTCACGTATAGAATACGTGTTAAGTATGGATATGCGCCAAATCTAATATTTGGACGTACATCTGACTACCCCCCTTAGACATCCTCAAAAAATCTTGAATTCGTACTTAGTACTTACTTGGTACTAAAAATTCTGAAGGGAGCTGCTCTGTTTTCGTCAGCTCTATATATATACTAGTGGCTTCCCGCGGCTTCGCACGCGTTGAAGTGGTGGGCCGTGATTGAGCCACAAACATCCAAACATTGTAACTCTCGCATTGAGTTGTATATTATTAGGGTAGGATTTTAAATACCTACATAGGTATAAGAAATACCTATAGGCGTACATTACCTATATTAGGTAGGTAGGTATAGGTATTGAGCTTAGCACAAACATGACAAATACAACAAAGACAACCTTACACGGAAAATATGTACTTATTTGTTCCTAGTTTCTACCCCAAAAACAAACGAAACAAAACAGCTTCAAGATTTTGATCCCCAGGCACGGTAATTACCCTCAACTCAAGATTCCCGTTTTTAGGATGTCCCTTACAAACATTGACGCCTCGTTGTATCCTTTTTACTCGAGCGCAACGAAGGAGGGTAACGTTTTAGGGGGTGTTTTTGAAAATCATACTGTCTTTTTATATATTTACTTCAAGTTTGAAATCAATCGCACTATGCGTTAAAAATCTCCCATACTAAATTTTACAGTAATTTGCACCCTTTGATTTATTTCTTAGTATATTACCCCAAGTTTTAAGTCAATCGCGCCACGCGTTACAAAACTCCCATACAAACTTTGACATCCCTTTGCACGCTTAATAAAGGTAGTTTAAAAAACTAAAAATGCCTATCCTATTTTTTTGCCTTGGAGTACCTACATGTACTTCAAGTTTCAAGTTTGTAGGTTCAAGGAATACAATTTTTCATACCAAAGTTTTCAACCCTTCTTACACCCTTAGTGGTTAAATTTCCATAAAATCCTTCTTAGTACATCTCTACGCCATAAGACCTATGTACTACTCAAATTTCAAGTCTCTAGGACATGCGGTCAAAAAACTCCCATACAAACTTTTACATCCCTTTGCACACTTATTAAGGGTAGTTTTAAAAAACTATAAATGTCTTTCCTATTTTGTAGCCTTGGAGTACATCTACTTTAAGTTTCAAGTTTGTAGGTTCAAGGAATACTATTTTTCATAACAACTTTTTCAACCGTTTTTAAACCCTTAGGGGATGAATTTCCAAAAATTCCTTCTTAGTACACCTATACGCCATAAGACCTATGTACTCCTCAAATTTCAAGTCTCTCGAACCAGCGGTCATAAAACTCCCATACAAACTTTTACATCCCTTTGCACACTTATTAAGGGTACTTTTAAAAAACTAAAAATGCCTTTCTATTTTTTAGCCTCTGAGTACATCTACTTCAAGTTTCAAGTTTGTAGATTCAAGGAATACTATTTTTCCTACCAACGTTTTCAACCCTTTTTACACCCTTAGGGGATGAATTTCCAAAAATTCCTTCTTAGTATACCTCTACGCCATAAGACCTATGTACTCCTCAAATTTCAAGTCTCTAGGACCAGCGGTCAAAAAACTCCCATACAAACTTTTACATCCCTTTGCATAATTATTAAGGGTAGTTTTTAAAAACTAAAAATGCCTTTCCTATTTTTTAGCCTTGGAGTACATCTACTTCAACTTTCAAGTTTGTAGATTCAAGGAATGCAATTTTTCATACCAACGTTTTCATCCCTTTTTACACCCTTAGGGGTTGAATTTCCAAAAATCCCTTCTTAGTACACCTCTACGCCATAAGACCTATGTACTCCTCAAATTTCAAGTCTCTAGGACCAGCGGTCAAAAAACTCCCATACAAACTTTTACATCCCTTTGCACACTTATTAAGGGTAGTTTAAAAAAACTAAAAATACCATTCCTATTTTTTAGCTTTGAAGTACATGTACTCCAAGTTTCAAGTTTGTAGGTTCAAGGAATACAATTTTTCATACAAACGTTTTCATCCCTTTTTACACCCTTAGGGGTTGAATTTCCAAAAATCCCTTCTTAGTACACCTCTACGCCATAAGACCTATGTACGCCTCAAATTTCAAGTCTCTAGGACCAGCGGTTTAGGCTGTGCGTTGTCTATATGTCAGTCAGTCAGTCAGTCAGTCAGTCAGTCAGTCAGTCAGTCAGTCAGTCAGTCAGGACTTTGATTCTTATAGTATTAGAGATATATATATACAAGGTGTTTCCATAATTGTGTATATAAACTTCAGGGGGCTAAAGTACCCATCAATATGAATAACTTATTGTAAGGAACCAATACTGTAAACGCGAAAAAAAAACAGCTGTTTCATATATTTTAGCCAGGTAGGTATTGAACTTTTGTATGAAACAGCTGTTTTTTTTTTTCGCGTTCACAGTGTTGGTTCCTTAGAAAAAGTTATTCATATTGATAGGTACATTAGCACCATGAAGTTTATATACACAACTAGTGGCTTCCCGCGGCTTCGCACGCGTTGAAGTGGTGGGCCGTGATTGAGTCACAAACATCCAAACATCGTAACTCTCACATTAATACATACTCAATAATACATTATTAGGGTAGGATTTTAAATACCTACATAGGTATAAGAAAACCTATAGGCGTACATTACCTATATTAGGTAGGTAGGTATAGGTATTGAGCTTAGCACAAACATGACAAATACAACAAAGACCACCTTACACGGAAAATATGTACTTATTTGTTCCTAGTTTCTACCCCAAAAACAAACGAAACAAAACAGCTTCAAGACTTTGATCTCCAGGCACGGTAAATACCCTCAACTCAAGATTCCCGTTTTTAGGATGTCCCTTACAAACATTGACGCCTCGTTGTATCCTTTTTACTCGAGCGCAACGAAGGAGGGTAACGTTTTAGGGGGTGTTTTTTAAAATCATACTGTCTTTTTGTATATTTACTTCAAGTTTGAAATCAATCGCACTATGCGTTAAAAATCTCCCATACTAAATTTTACAGTAATTTGCACCCTTTGAAGGGGTAACTATCAAAAATTAAACGTGTCATTCTTAATTATTTATTTCTTAGTATATTACCCCAAGTTTTAAGTCAATCGCGCCACGCGTTACAAAACTCCCATGCAAACTTTGACATCCCTTTGCACGCTTAATAAAGGTAGTTTTAAAAAACTAAAAATGCCTATCCTATTTTTTGCCTTGGAGTACCTACATGTACTCCAAGTTTCAAGTTTGTAGGTTCAAGGAATACTATTTTTCATACCAACGTTTTCAACCCTTTTTACACCCTTAGGGGATGAATTTCCAAAAATTCCTTCTTAGTACACCTCTACGCCATAAGACCTATGTACTCCTCAAATTTCAAGTCTCTCGAACCAGCGGTCAAAAAACTCCCATACAAACTTTTACATCCCTTTGCACACTTATTAAGGGTAGTTTTTAAAAACTAAAAATGCCTTTCTATTTTTTAGCCTCTGAGTACATCTACTTCAAGTTTCAAGTTTGTAGATTCAAGGAATACTATTTTTCATACCAACGTTTACAACCCTTTTTACACCCTTAGGGGATGAATTTCCAAAAATTCCTTCTTAGTACACCTCTACGCCATAAGACCTATGCAGTCCTCAAATTTCAAGTCTCTAGGACCAGCGGTCAAAAAACTCCCATACAAACTTTTACATCCCTTTGCACACTTATTAAGAGTAGTTTTAAAAAACTAAAAATGCCTTTCCTATTTTTTAGCCTTGGAGTACATCTACTTCAAGTTTCAAGTTTGTAGATTCAAGGAATACAATTTTTCATACCAACGTTTTCATCCCTTTTTACACCCTTAGGGGTTGAATTTCCAAAAATCCCTTCTTAGTACACCTCTACGCCATAAGACCTATGTACTCCTCAAATTTCAAGTCTCTAGGACCAGCGGTCAAAAAACTCCCATGCAAACTTTTACATCCCTTTGCACACTTATTAAGGGTAGTTTAAAAAAACTAAAAATGCCATTCCTATTTTTTAGCTTTGAAGTACATGTACTCCAAGTTTCAAGTTTGTAGGTTCAAGGAATACAATTTTTTATACCAACGTTTACAACCCTTTTTACACCCTTAGGGGATGAATTTCCAAAAATTCCTTCTTAGTACACCTCTACGCCATAAGACCTATGTACTCCTCAAATTTCAAGTCTCTCGAACCAGCGGTCAAAAAACTCCCATACAAACTTTTACATCCCTTTGCACACTTATTAAGGGTAGTTTAAAAAAACTAAAAATGCCATTCCTATTTTTTAGCTTTGAAGTACATGTACTCCAAGTTTCAAGTTTGTAGGTTCAAGGAATACAATTTTTCATACAAACGTTTTCATCCCTTTTTACACCCTTAGGGGTTGAATTTCCAAAAATCCCTTCTTAGTACACCTCTACGCCATAAGACCTATGTACTCCTCAAATTTCAAGTCTCTAGGACCAGCGGTCAAAAAACTCCCATGCAAACTTTTACATCCCTTTGCACACTTATTAAGGGTAGTTTAAAAAAACTAAAAATGCCATTCCTATTTTTTAGCTTTGAAGTACATGTACTCCAAGTTTCAAGTTTGTAGGTTCAAGGAATACAATTTTTCATACAAACGTTTTCATCCCTTTTTACACCCTTAGGGGTTGAATTTCCAAAAATCCCTTCTTAGTACACCTCTACGCCATAAGACCTATGTACTCCTCAAATTTCAAGTCTCTAGGACCAGCGGTTTAGGCTGTGCGTTGTCTATATGTCAGTCAGTCAGTCAGTCAGTCAGTCAGTCAGTCAGTCAGTCAGTCAGTCAGTCAGGACTTTGATTCTTATAGTATTAGAGATTAAGGGAACACCTTGTATATATATATATATAGCTCTTTTTTATAATAGCCATAGTGTTTTTATGAGTTTAATTGTAATTTCGGTATCAGTAATTACAATATAGAGTATAGAACATCTATATGATATGATACATAATCGATCTTTACAATGATGTGTTCCCATAATTGGGTTTAAAACTTCGGGGGCTAAAGTATCCATCAATATGAATAACTTTTTCTAAGGAACCAACACTGTAAACGCGAAAAAAAAACAGCTGTTTCATACAAAAGTTCAATTCCTACCTGGCTAAAATGTATGAAACAGCTTTTTTTCGTGTTTAGTGTTGGTTCCTTAGAAAAAGTTGTTCATATTGATGGGTACTTTAGCTCCCCGAAGTTTTAAAACCTATTATTGGGACACCTTGTCTATGAAGCCAAAAGTGGAATTTTACGATAAATAAATACTCATGGACATTTCAGACTGCACTATCTAGATCCAAACTAAGCAAAGCTTGTATAAAAAATCCGAAAAATTATTTTTTGTACTTCTTGTGTGAAGCTGACAAGAAATAACTGAATCTAGTTATGAAAAATGGGAGGCAACCAACTTTCGGCATAATAATGTTATTCTTCAAACCTTGATTGTTTGTGATTTTCCATAAATCTATTTAAAACATAAATTTTGAATGTGCGAGCGAGAACTACATTAGAACTACATTAGTCTGCCTCTTAAGAGCTATACAAAAGAGCTGTAACAACTAATGTGACGACAAAGGAGGCCACAACTCAGCGCTGGTAGAGCAGAAGTAGAGTAGCTGCGACACACGTTATAGATATGATAGATATATAGATAGATACATAGATAAATACTTTATTCTACACAAAGGAAAACACATACGTTAAAAAAATAGGTACAACGGGTGGCTTTATCGCTAAGAGCGACCTTTATGTACCTAAATAATGCTTTTATGATTACACTTAGATGATTATAAAATTAAACCTAAAAAAACCTAGAACCTAAAAAAGTCATAAAGCCATCGGAAAGACCTGCAAAAGGTAAGATAAAGATAAATATATTTATTGTTTATTTAAAAAAATATTTCACTAAACCAGCTTGACGGAATATAAGCATTCAGAAAAAAAACACAAATATTAACATTTCACAATCAGGTTGATGATGATGATGATGAACTTTTTTGTAAAAAATCTTTGCTCAAAACAAAACATAAAGAACCTGCACAAAAGAGAACCGCTTGCAAACTACGATCGAATAACGATAGAATACGGTAGAATTACAAACGGATTTATTCTATCATCAAATTGTAGTTACCACTCAATAGACAGGTACGAGAATTTCATGAGAAAATCTTTCAGCGTCTGTATTCTTCAATAGGAGACCATTAAGCTTTTTACATGATAAATATTCCATAATCTGCTAGAGTTGTGACGAGACATTTTTATAAGAACTACGAATGAGATTATATACAGGGTGTCCCAAAAAATAGTGTCAAGCGGAGGTCAGAGATAGACCACTTGGAGTACCCGAATCACCCCGAATTTCTTTAAAAATAAAAGTAGAAGGCTTTTCGAGATTTATTTGTGCAACGGTATCTTCATATTTTGTACTTTTACGCAAAACAATCAACTTCGTAACTTTGATCAACAAAGTTTACAAAGTTCGAAGAATGATAAAATGACTTATATTTTCAACTTTTAATTTAAAATTTAAACAGTAAGATTTGAACATTTGGAGGTTAAAAATATCTACAGGAAAGCTAAGTTTTAATAAACATTTGTAACTTTTATTTTATTTCGTTTAGTTTATTTTAAGTTTAATAAATATTATTTTTTGGGACACCCTGTGTATTATGTAAAAACAAAGTGAACCGGAAGCAATACATTCATGGCAGTGCATCTTGGGCACGTTACTATCGTGCGTGGCAATGCTTTGTTATACGTGATGGTTACCACTTAACATCAGGTGGGACATCTGCTTGTTCCATCAGTTAGTTAAAATAAAAAAAAATAGCTTGTTTCGATATTTTTCATTTTAAAGCAACTAAACAAAAATATACAACAAACACACGGGAATACGTTTTCAATTGAAATCCAGTCTCCAGCCTGAAGTCATAAATATAAAGTTCGTTCAGCTCTATCAGCCGCCAAGCAACGCCCGTACCTGTTCCCTGCGACTTTATAGAATTCACTGCGACTGTACAATCGTAACGTACATTATTGTAAGGAATTTCTGTTCGATTTAGAAATTGAATGAAAATTTCTGTGCTCTCAACTGCTTTGAAGAACTATTTGTAGTTTCAAAATGGTGTCGTTTACCCGTTTCACGTCATGGTTAAAAATTATACTTACCTATTCTGTTTTTGTATATAATTTATGTGAGCATTTGCAAATCATTGGTTGAAATGTGAGTGTTTTAATTACCATCTTCCTTTTGATGATGATTTTTACTGATGCATAAAATAACCGAGAGTACAGACTCACAGACATAAGTGTTTTATAAAAAACACGTTAATATTGATTTGCAAGGCAATGCTTTGTTATAGGTATTGGTTACCACTTAGCATCAGCCTTATGCCTTATGCCATCTTATGCCGTATGGCTTTTGTATCTGTTTGATTTACACAATCTATATAGATTATTGTATTTTTTTGAGCACTGGTGGTCTAGTTGTAGCGGCCCCGCCTTCCGATCCTAAGGTCGCGGGTTCGAAGCCAGTCGTGCACCAATGAGTTTTTCTGTTAAAAATGTATGTGCACAGTGCCAGTACTCTCGAACGGCGAAGGAAAACATCGTGAGGAAACCGGCATGTCGTAGAACCTAAAAAGTTATATAACTTATGTCAAGTGCTCGAAAGGAGTCTCGTGAGGCGTACTTAAAATCCTTTCACCACACTGTTTCGCAAAAAACTAGTGACACGACTTAAAGGTTCATTTAAGTCGTGTCACTTTAAGGTTCATTAAAAATATCATTTTGATCCAAACAAATTTTCTTAAAATAACTAGGAGTAGTTTTTTGAAGCGATTTTTTATAACTTCATACATTCAATAATTTTATCATTTTTGAAATGTGTGAACGTGAAATTATATGACGGTAGTTTTCGTCTTAAACGATTTTGAGCCTTCACCATCTACCAATTTCGATTTTTACAATGTCATCGGTGCATTGGATGGAAGAGATCTCACACTTTATCTTCCGGTTCGTGAACGCCATTCGAATGCATAGCAGCAGAACAAAGCCGTAGGCGGGAGGCATTGAGACATAAAACCTACATCATGGCAAAAATACGAGCTAGATTTACTTCTTGTCGATATGCGGGTTCCAGATGTGTGAATAAAATACCGGATTTTGTGAAGGATCTCTAATTTATGATGATGTTATGCGGGAGAATGGATAGGAGATATCTGTATGTTTTATGGTGTTTCTTTCAACCTGACTGTTTGAAATTCGCATAGCGTTGCCCTCTGTGGAAATCATATTCATTGTCAGAATATACTTATTTATTGAAAAAGACACAAGAGCTTACAGGCTAAGATCAAAGCGCTTAGAAGCTAAAAAACACACACAATTAGGTACACAGACAATAGTCATATAGGCACCATTAACAGGCAAATTAAATTAATAAAATAAACAACCATTGCAAAACAAAGTCAAACAGAAAAAAATACAATAAACTATATAGATTGTGTTAGATAAAAAAGGCCATAGTCAAAGATATAAAAAAGGTATAAAAACATCACCTTGTAAGTTAATAAGATTTTTTAATACGGCTTAGTTGATGAAATTAGCAGATGGTCCACCTGATGTTAAGTGGTCAACATAACCTATAACAAAGCATTGCGTTGCAAATCACGCACCATATGAACGTGTTTTATACAAAACTTATGGGTGTGATAAGTCAAAAACTAATTTAAGATTTATTTATTCGTAGGAGTAGTCGGTTAACCTGGGATTAATAAATAATAAATACATTTTGGTAAACATTCTACACTAAAATCTCCAGCTTTAAACTAAGCAATGCTAGTACTATGGAAACCAGACATATCAAAAGGTAACTTATATCGGATATGGGTAAGATATCATACCATATCGATATTCATATCAACATATCCGATATCTTCGTACGGAGGGTGATCAATTGATACAACCAATACGTTTTGATTGTACCAGTTGATTACCTTCCATGTAAATAATAGTATATTTTTATTTTTAAATTATTTTATTTGTAATTACTAACAATTAGATTAACCTACCACTAACAAAATGGATTGTAAACATACTTGTCCGAATAAAAAACTATTTGAATTTGATTTTGAATTAAAAACTATTCAAAACCTCAGCTGTTACAAAAGACAGGAACAAAACGAAAACTTCACCAACCAAACGATATGAATCAAACACACCAATTGATATTCGCTACCTCCCTTTCTAAGTATGAATTGTTTTACTGGTAAAAAAGAGATGAAGCGAATATGGCGCAACAATAGCCAAATAGTTTGTGTTTGTCGTTTCGTTGTTAGTTTGCCTTAGCTAAAAATCATGTTAACGTTTGCAACCCCTACGACTGATATCGATATCAGAAAACCGTTTTCTTTATCGATATGCAAACTGTATATCGGTTAGATAACCGTTTGCGGTAAAAAACGAAAACGCCCATGTCTATGTTGGTTACACAAACGTTTCTATTCGATGGGGACCGAACCCGGTCATGGGTTCAATCCCTTTTGAAGACAAACATTTGCGCAGAAGGCAAAGCTCACCAAATGTGCCACGGAGCCGGTTTGTCGCACCTAGCCAATGGAGAAATGCACGTACTCTTTTACTCTACACTTATCTCTTCTACATGCATGTGTGAGTCAAAATCAAAAGGTCCAATCCAATCCAATCCAATCCAATCCAATAAAATAACAAGGCTCACTTTGAAACGTTTTCACGTTTCAAAGTGAGCCTTGTGATTTTATTAAATAGGTTAATCTAGGTACTAGTTTTAACTAGGAACTAGAATTAAAATAAAAAAAGGTTTATTTTTATTTTAATTCTAGTAGCTGATGAAAAAAGCAGATGGCCCACCTGATATTAAGTGGTAACCTGGTAACCATCACCTATAACAAAGCATTGCCTCGCAAGTCACACACGATAGGAACGTGCCCTACGAGGCACTGCCCTGCGTCCATCAACTTGAGGCACACAGATGTTAAGCCTCTTGTGCCTGTAATTACACCGGCAACCACACTCTTCAAACCGAAACACAGCAACGCTGCTTGGCGGCAGAAAAAGGTGTGTATTTCTTCCTTTCTAACTATGAAAGCTGTCGAAGTAACTCATAATGTTTTGATAGCAATTTTCAGTTAGAATAAAAGGCACTTAGCATACTTTCAAAACTGCCCAATTTCCCGCCTAAATCTCAAACGATGATCAAAACAAAGTGTATTTACGCCATTATCACTAAAGAGCCGTCAATTCGCTGATAAAGCTGCCATTAACAATGGAAGGGAGTGCTTCATGCCATAACACGGTTAATTTTTTGCATGGCTTGGTAAACGTACAGTGCAATATGAGTTAGTACGTACACTCTACGAAGTGTCCTTCTTGTATGTCACTAGTTTTTTCGAAACAGTGTGGTGAAAGGATTTTAGGTGCGCCTCAAAGAAGCTCCTTTTACGCACTTGACACCATGTTTTAGAACTTTTTAGGTTCTACGAAATGCCGGTTTACTTACGATGTTTTGTTTCGATGTTGAGAGTACTGGCATTGTGTAGATGCATTTTTGAACAGAAAACTCAATGGTGCATGACTGGTTTTGAAACCACGACCTTGTCCGGAAGGCGGGATCGCTACCTCTAGAACAACAGTGTTCTCTACAATCTATAAGTAGGAATGTGCAAACGAGTTTTGTTGGTAATAGTAGTAGTGAAGTGTTGTTGTATTTATTTTGTCTATAAAACTAACTAGCTGCTGTCCGCGGCCTCGCTCGCGTATTAGTAGTGTTTGCTAACTAGTTCATGTTTCCTACCCTGCTAGGCTACCCTACCCTGCATTTAGGCTACTTTTTTATTTGAAAATTACCGAAATCGGGTTAGAAAAAGTTAAAGAACCCAATAAGATGTGGAAGAAGAGGGCGAGGCTTTTGTCCAACAGCGATACGGTCGGTGAGACACATAGAGCTATCAATAGTAAAAATAAGTCATATGAGTAACCTAGCTGTTTTCTCCCGCCTGTGGCAGCAAGGAGAATGTTTTTTCTAGAATCCGATTCTGAGAACCTTTCTAATTTGGCTGTTAGGAGAAACGAAGGCTTGGGAAACTGGTGATTGTTTTTAACGATGTTAAGTGGCTCGCTAATAGAAATGGGAAGATAGCTTCTTATTTTTTCATACCGACAAACATACATACATACATACATACGCAATTTTCAGTTTTGCTTACACGTCAGTAAGTCGGATCGATGTGACCCTGAAGCTAAAAACTTACTTTAAAAAAAAAAGATTTTTTGGTTTTGACAATTTCAAAACTTAGTCGTCGCTAATAATTCATGAATATGTTCAGTGATTCAAAAACGTTTGAAATGTGCGAGCGAGAAGTTGTTTGACGTACGTCAGCCTCTTAAGGCGAAGACAAGAGCTAATGTGACTCTCGCTGGCACGTTTCGACATGTTGAAAGATATAAAATCACTAAAATCATTTTTAAAAAATCGCAATGTGTGCAATTTGATTGCACACAAAATAGTTGATTGCGATTATTCGAAAATAAGTTTAGTTATTTTATATCTTTCAACATGTCGAAACGTGCGAGCGAGAAGTTGTTTGATAATTGTCAGCCCCTTAAGCAATGTTGGTTGGCCATTGAATCATCAGATATACTTTGTTCTATTGAATTAAAATATCCATGATACTTAAGGTAAGATGGTACTCTATGGACGACCATCTAGTTGATGGTTCGAAACCAAAGCACGGAAACGCTGGATGGTATAAGCTCTTAACGTTCACGGCAATTAGTTACAGTTCCCTGGAATGGAGGGTGGGCCAGTTCAACAGCGATTTAAAAGTCATGGCAAAAAAAGTTGAAAAGCGATTTGAAACACGTAGCAAAAAAAAACCGGCCAAGTGCAAGTCGGACTCGCGCACGAAGTGTTCCGTACTATTGTCTATAGAAACGGCAAAGAATAACGTTTGTTATATGGGAGCCCCCTTAAATATTTATTTTATTCTGATTTTTAGTATTTGTTGTTATAGCAGCAACAGAAATTTTCACAGAATCATCATCTGTGAAAATTTCAACTGTCTAACTATCACGGTTCATGAGATACAGCCTGGTGACAGACGGACAGACAGACAGACAGACAGACAGGCGGACGGACAGCGGAGTCTTAGTAATAGGGTCCCGTTTTACCCTTTAGGTACGGGACCCTAAAAACAAAGCAGACATCGGTTACTGCTGATTTTTTGTACACATCATAATTCTTGGCAAAGACCAAACCTGTGCACCATATTATTAGTATGGGGAGAACGCACAAGGCCATGCTCTTCAAATGCACGCATAGTATTAGGATTGTGCACTCTTTATCTCTTCCATCGTGAATGTTTAAACTCCCGTGGTTAGCTTATTCCAGAACCAAGTTAAAACTCGTAGGCTTATATCTCAGTCGATCATTTTTGAAATAATATTCAAAAATTTATGCGCACAATGCCAGTACTCTCAAACGGTGAAGGAAAACATCATGAGGAAACCGGCATGTAAAAAGTTCTATAACTTGTGTCAAGTGCTCGAAAGGAGCCTCTTGAGGCGCACTTAAATCCTTTCACCACATTGTTTCGAAAGAAACTAGTGACACGACAAGAGAAAAAATATTTTTGAAACATCTCTTAGTATCTTTAGGTGTGGGAAACAACGAAATAAACAAATTATGTATGCAAAATCAGAACATCTAGTCTTCTTTCATGACCTTTCCATGTCATCGCAAAACATCAAAATAAGTCTATTTTGCAACAAAACAGATCTGAATGCTTGCGACTTTTTTATGGTTCCTACACAGACAAACAAAATGCTGAAGATGTGTTACTTTCACACTTATGCAAAAGGCACACAAGCAGTCACTGCTATTAAACGCCACTCTTTGAAAGTGTATAAAAAAGTGGCATTTGATAGCATAATAATAAATAAATGATGTACTAATCGAAGGTCCGGTGAACTAAAATAGAAAAAAAAGTAACAGCTTCACGACTTTGATCCCCATCAGGCACGGTGGATATCCCCGATATCTAAGTACCAGTACCATATACCCGGGAATCGAATTGAATTCAAATCCGGTCGCCATTATTATAAATCCATTATTTTAGACACACACATACGCAGGTACTGCACGAACAAATCAGTACATATACCTCTACAATAAATAAATTGATACAATAAAAATGTAGGTACACATAAAAGATGAGAAAAAAGAGGTACCTACCTAGAAAAACATCGTGAGATCGTAAATTAGATGTGGCATATTTTAAAATACGAACATCCAAGCCACACTAAGAAAATACAGAATGTTTGTACCTCAATTTGAACATTTCAGACACTTTGACGTCTCGTAGAAAATTCAAACATCTAAGTTTAAACATAATATGAATTTTTATTCGTCGTAAACTTGATTTGCGCGTGTTCCGTCTCGTTTATGGCCCAACGTTCATACTTACTGTTACTTATCTGTGGCGAAAGTTAATACCAACTGATACATGTTCTGTGACACCTCTTATCTTGGCACACTGTTCACGTAGTGAGCATGATTTCTAGTATCGTAGTGGCTTCGTCTCTTCATGAACTTCGTAACTAGGGGACTGTTCCAATCTTTAATTAGACACGTGGGATCTATTGGATAGCGCGAGTTTAAGGCGCAGACTACCGTTGAACAACCTCTCGCTCGCACAAATGTGATTTTATATCTGCAAAAATTTAAAAATGTGCGAGCGAGAAGTTGTTTGACGGTTGTAAGCATCTTAAGAACAGATTATTCTTGAAAAAAAAAGTTACCGGGTTAAAGACAACCAAAAAGGAAATATCGCGTATATTTTGGTTTTATATGACGTGGGAATAGAAGAAAATAATATTAATATTCTTACGGCTGGTTTCTGAAAGCTCGATCAAAACTAATCCGACGTCAAGTCGCTTGCTATCTCTATCTAATTCGGTTTAATAGCTGAAATGGCGATTGACTTGACAACCGATTAGTTTTGTGCGGGCTTTCAGAAACCGGCCGTTAACATACTAGATCGGTCCCAAAATGTGAGACCTGTAAGTACATAAATGTAAGTACCTGCAGTGCTTGGTCTATTTTATTATAATAGTGATTATACAAAAATATACACCAAAGTCATAGTCAAAAGGTTTATTTTCAAGTAATCAGAAGGATCACTTTGAAACTTTTTAAGGCTGAGCAATCTCATGCCTTCCAGCATAGTTCTAAAAGCACGCATCACGATGATCCCATTTTTTGACATATACAGGGTGTTAAAATACTAGTACCGAAAACTTCCTTCAGGGGGCTAAAGTACCCGGCAATATGAATAACTTTTTCTAACACTGTGAACACGAAAAAAAAAAACAGCTGTTTCATAAATTTTAGCCAGGTAGGTATTAAACATTTGCATGTTAGGTTCCTTAGAAAAAGTTATTCATATTGATGGGTACTTTATCCCCCTGAAGTTGTACAAGTATTTTAACACCTTGTATAAGTTGTTTTTTTTTTACCATGAAAAAACATTATATGTATATTTTTAAGGATATAGACTTCAGCATATATCGTCATATTTATCTGACTGATACGCTACATAGAATAAAATCGCAGTTTAAGTTACCGCAAATTTTTCTTTTGTACTCAGTTTGTACTCATACATACCTACTACTAAGTCTTGAAAACAAAATCAAAACGCTAATTTGTTGGTTAATGGACCCCACTATGATGGGTTGAAGACATCGTGAAGGTCGCAGGAAACACCTGGACCAGAGACGCACAGGACAAAGGAGGCTGGCTCTATATGGTTTCAAAGTGATCCTTGTGATTTTATTGAATAAATAATTTTTGACTTTGACTTTGACTGTTAAAACATGAGGGAGGCTTATACCCAGCAGTGGGTGATACCAGGCTGAGATGATGATGATGATGATGTACCCCACAGAAATACGTAGGCTTTTTATTTCAACCTATTATGTTTATTGCTAAAATAACTAAAATATTTTATAACATTTATTGGATTCTCGATAAGAATAAAATTCCTAAAACTGTGTCGGGAATCCTAGCCTTAAAGCTAGATAAATCTAGGTGCCAGTTCCACGCAACCAAGACTTGAAGGTGCCATACATGCCAAGATAATATATATATATCCCAAAAAACTTATCCAGCAATGAACAACACAATGAATCTTTTACCAAAGTAAAACTTCACACAAAGCCCCAACCATTCAAAAACCCTCGACTCGATACTTCAATATTAGTAATTGAATTCCATTCCACTTCAATTAAAACAATTTACAATTTAAATTAGGAAGCAACTCAATTCTCATTATATTAGTTACGGTTACAGCATCGGTGGCCTATTGGTAATCTTTCCATCGTGGGTTCGAATCCTGTCGTGACTTATGGTTTTATATTTTCTACGTAAGTGTGTTCCACCATCGAGTGCCTAACATCAGGTGAGATTAGAAAAGTTTGAATTTGGCGTCAAGCTTAATGCTTTCAATATTTGGGATTTTTTTCGATATCTTTAGCTCTGCAAAATAATAAGAGTACTAAATTTTAAGATTAGTAGAGCTCTTTGTGAAGGGCTCGTCCGGGGAAGTACTACCACTATGCCTTTTTCTGCCGCCAAGCAGCGTTGCTGTGTTTCGGTTTGAAGAGTGTGGTTGCCGGTGTAATTACAGGCACATGAGGCTTAATATCTGTATGCCTCAAGTTGATGGACGCAGGGTAGTGCATCGTAGGGCACGTTCCTATCGTGCGTGACTTACAACAATGCTTATAGGTGATGGTTACCACCTGATGTTATCAGGTGGGCCATCTGCTTGTTCCATCTGTTGGTTGTATAAAAAAAATAACTTGAGGCCTGGTAAACTATACGACGAGCCAAAAAGTTAATAGGTATACGAATGCGGTAGTTGAATCTAAACTTATTGGTCCCAAGGATCACCGAAAAGTAGCCAGTCTATCGGTTTTTTAGGATGGATTTTAGAGAGTGTATCTAGATGATACCCTTATTGTGATTTGTTTGGAGAATTTGGTGGCCACCAATAGGAACTAAACTCTTGAAACAAGTACCTGCCTAAATAATACAATACAAAACTATTACAGATGCATTAAAAAAAAAGCTTGTGATAGGTATCGTGTACGCGCGGTTCGATTTTTTGATAATTCCTTTGTATAACGTAATGATAAAATAAAATATGTAGTGGCGCTAGTATCGGGGTAGCCATTCGCCTTAAGAAAAAACTGTTAACTAAGCATGAAGCTACTTTAACATGGTCGATAAGTAAAGAAACTACGCAAAATTGTGTCTAATTAAAGGTAATAACACAATTTCATAAACATCTTAAATTGTAAAACAAATGATTCAGTTTTTGGGTATTCATTCTGTGTTGATAAAGTTCTTTACGAGAAAAAGGATTTAAAAATATTGAAGAACATAATTATAAAACAAATTAACCACTTCCGTCAAATTCCTTCGATAAAACGCTTTACGGTTCTCTTCTCTTGTTGAAATTCCAGCGAATAACCGTGTATTGTTAGTTTGCACAAACGTGCAACGTGGAACGTACTTCAAACTGTATCGGGAAACCTTGCTACATTCCACTGAGAGGTTGCGTAATTCTGACGCAACAAAAAAAAACAATTTAAGCGTACTTTTTTTTATCTAAAACTTACTCTTAGACATATGAACCATTGTTATTTTAATTTAATTATCTATTATTATTTTTACTGACTCAATTTTTTATTCTCTTTAATTTATTACTGTTGACATGTTTTATTATGATATAATTATTCAATTTAATGTTATTCATTTAGGTAGACTTTTTCTTTTGTATGTTGTTTCGTCCATTTTTAATTATTATTCCTTATTATTATTATTATTTACTAGCGGCCTGTCCCAGCTTCGCATGGGTGGTCATAAATTTTTTGAACATTTTAGGTTAAACTTAGACCGTGGGTTCGAGCCTCGCGTCTACTTATTTCATACATTTGCACGCGCTACTCCTTGAGTGAGTGAAATCGCACCCCGCGCGTGACCCGTTAACATTTTTAATTTCGTCATATCTTTTGAATGGAATGTCCGATTTGAAAAATTTAAGAAGTAATCTATTGGTATTGAAACCGTCTTAATTATGAAATGATTTATTTGGATAAGGATTAATACCAAGGTACAAATAAAGACCCTTGTCTAGCGGCGGCATTTCAATTAAATTTTTATAATAAAAGAACACTTATTGTGACATAACTATAATAGTTAGACATATGCTGTCGCGACATTTTTTGTAGATGATGACGTGTTCTACAAAATCGTAGTACATTATTTTGTTCTATCTTCAATAGTTTTCGCAGCGCACGCGATGTAAGGTTTTTGTTTTCCACCTTGGGTTACATTATTGAAGTTTTAGTAAGGATCCCTGATTTTTTTGAAAATATAATATAGCCTATGTTACACAGGGATAATGTAGCATTCTATTGGTGAAAGAATTTTTGAAATCGGACCAGTAGTTTTTGAGCCTATTCGTTACATACAAAAATACAAAAATACAAATGTTTTCTCTTTATAATATTATTATAGTGTAGATTTCAATCTTTGTAACTTAGTATAATTAGTATAATTGGCCGTATTAGCCGTTCTAATTATTTTGAATAAATATTGATATTAAAAAAATTATTCATCATTCAAAGTCAAAGTCAAAGTCAAAGTCAATAGGTATTTATTCAATAAAATCACAAGGATCACTTTGAAACGTCTTAAAGCTAGGTGACTCTAGGTGCCAGTTCCACGCGACCAAAGCCTAGAAGAACAGGCAACAAACTTACGGCTTGGTTCCTACCGTTCTTTTGTATGATCCTTTTACAATGTAATATAATATATTATTGAAGTTAAGTGAGGCGTAGGCATACAGAAAAAGGTAAGCATAATCAAATTTATAAGACAGCACACGCTACGCTTCAAACTAATAATACCTAATGCATAAAATTAAATACAATCTATTAAATCAGAGAAAAATAAAACACACAATAGTAGGTACAGTACAGACATTGCAGACATGTTAGGTGCCGATGGGCAAAGCGACCGGGACATCGGGCCACGCACTTTTATCATCAATATAGCTATCTAAAGTATAATAAGCTTTACTTATTAGATTATTCTTAATGTATGCTTTAAATTTTCTAATAGGAAGCCCAGTGGCACTTTCTGGAAGTTTATTATAGAAGCGTATACCGTTCCCATTACCATTCTTAGTTACCCCCCGCTTGTGGAATGCAATAATCTCCAATCGCTTTTGTTCCACAGCCATCAAGTCCAATGCTATAGTTGAAACTAACGCGGGACAGTACTGCAACAAACAATGTACTACCATTCGGAATATAGCATATTCACGATGTTTGTTCTCTTTCTGGGTGTTATTTATTATTATAAGTATGTACTCGTATTTACAAAAAAAAAGTATGTAAGTAGTATCAGCTATCTAGTTCCCACATTACGAGTTTTGGCTTAGTTTGGGGCTAGATAGTATTGTGTGGAATGTCCACCAATATTTATTAATATTTATTAACACTCACAGCTCAGTTGGTACTGCACTGAAGAAGTGCTATTCTGACAACCATTCGCCCAAGTGACCGCTCAATCTGCGGTGAATTTTCAAGGCATTCAACTTGAGGCATACAGATGTTAAGCCTCATGTGCCTGTTATTACACCGGCAACCACACTCTTCAAACCTAAACACAGCAACGCTGCTTCGCGGCAGAAAAAGGCGTGGTGGTAGTACTTCCCCGGACGAGCCCTTCACAAAGAGCTCTACTACTGTTGATTCTGTAGTTTTTATTTATTTACTAGCGACCCGCCCCGGCTTCGCATGGTTATTGTGGGTTATCCCTAAGAGATGATGCTTGTATTATGCATATAAACCTTCCTATTGAGTACTCTTTCTATAAAAAGAAACCGCATCAAAATCCGTTGCGTAGTTTTAAAGATTTAAGCACACATAGGGATATATGGACAGAGAAAGCGACTTTGTTTTATACTTTGCAGTGATAGTGATTTATTCATTCATTCGTATCTAAGATAAGTTTCAACTTTTACAAGCTCTTAAACGTTCGATTACCAAAAACCTAATGATTAATATTTGAGTCGAGAACTATTCGACTCAAAAATCGATCGTCGAATCGAAAGTCGAGTTGAAAATCGACTTCGAAATAAAAAGTTAGGCGCTACCGTAACTTTATCTATCGAAAGTTCTCGTTTTTTCGAGATCGATTTACTATTCTCGATTCAAATATAATAATTACTTATGAGCTCGTGCTTATTGAGTCACTATGAAAAAAATAGATTGAAAGACCTTAATTTGAATAATAATTACACTAGCGCGTTTCCCCGAGCCTTTATTATCAATAAAATTACTTAGATTGAGAGATAAAACACAATTTTTAGATGTATATTTTTTTAATAGCACTCTTATGATTAATGCTCAATAAGTCTATTCTTACCTATTTTTATTTGCATGCAACCCCCGAACATTTCCAAATTATCCTACACACAGGTTCCGTAGATGAGACCGCTATTGAGCAATAAGGCCACCCATTGTACTTGCATGCTTAACTGCGTTTTACACAATCATCTTAAACTGTTTCTTATTCATAATACTTACATAGTTCGCACTCACAAGGAGTATAATAGAATGTTTAACAATTTAAAAGGAATTGTCAAACAAATGAAGCATAATCTGAAAACAATAGGTACCTACCTAGGTATAAAGTTACAGCATACAGCATCGGTGGCCTATTGGTAACCTTCCGATTGTGGGTTCGAATCCTAAGAGTACTAAATTTTAAGAGTAGAGCTCTTTGTTAAGGGCTCGTCCGGGGAAGTACTACCACCACGCCTTTTTCTGCCGCCAAGCAGCGTCGCTGTGTTTCGGTTTGAAGAGTGTGGTTGCCGGTGAAAAAATGCCAATGCTTTTAAACGGCGAAGGAAAACATCGTGAGGAAACCAGTTAGTATTCTAAACACGGCGATGGGCTTGCAACCTGTCACGTATGGAATACCAATTACTGCAAAATGTGTGTATGTGCCAAATGTTTTGTTTGGACGTACCTCTGACTACCCCCCTTAGACATCCTCAAAATAATCTGGAGTTCGAATTTGGTACTAAGAGATTTGAGGGGATATCGTGCTTGGGGATCAAAGTCGTGAAGCTGTTTCAGTTCTTTTTAAGTTTTATTAAAATTTCGAACTGTATAAGAAATCTTTTCGAAACCAATAAGTTTTAAAGCTTGTCCATAAACTGTATCTCTATTTAGTTAAATGGATCTGTGTTAATAACCAGTAAAATATTTATGTTACAATTTATTACTCAATCAGCCTCATTCTTATTCTATGTGGCTACCTTATCGATTCGTATTACTCAGTACAAGTTACTTCGATAAATAGGCTTCTGTGTAACGAACGAACAAATTGTTCTCGTAAAATATGAGCCATTGACTCTGAAGGCTTTTCGTAATTTATCGGCTCTTGCATATGATAACGGTGCTGGGGCATGCTGCAGTCAAAGGGTATTATTATTCACGAAGATTGAATCTCAAAAATACCTTGGAAACGTTTTAGAGCTACGTGAAGTTCCACGTAATCATGTGGGAGCATGCCGGTTGCAAAGTAATCAATGTTTTTTTGATTGGAATACTTTTTTTCAGTTATTTATTACTATTATTATTAACAACACTATACTATTACATATATATTGAGATGTTGCACCAATAAACCTTTGCAGGTTTGTCTAGGTGGTCAAATTCGTCTATTTTACTTATATAATATCAAGGCACATAAACCCTTGCAAGAAGGTACAAGGTATAGATAAACAGAGACAATATAAAAGCTAAAGTTTGAAACATTGTTTGTTACTCAAACAATGCACGCAAAACACTAAAATGAAAAAAAGATCAAAGAAAAAATATTAAAAAAACAAAATACTGCATGAAAAAGTGTTTGTTATTACAAGGTTGAACCATGAACCGTTATTAATAAAAAATATTATATAAGTTATTGTTACCGAATTTTCAATCGTCAAATAAGTCTAGTCACACTGCATGCCACAACACTTGTGATTCAATGTGCAAAGCCGATATATCTTTCAGATACGTTGTCTATGTTTTATCTTCCCTAGAATATTGGCTAGCGGTCAAATAGCGCCTGGTTTGAGTGGAGAGCATTTTGACGTCGCTTTGGGCCAACACTAACCAATAGATGGTACAGCTTTGTCAATGTATTTGGTCAAATAATTTATTTAACCAAAGTAACCGACGCTCGCAGAATTAAAATAAATAAATATTGGTGGACTTTCCACTCAGCACTGGCCCCAAACTAAGCCAAAGCTTGTAATATGGGAACCAGATAGCTGATAAAACATATATACTTTTTTATGTAAATACATACCTACTTATAATATATAATAACACCCAGACAGAGAACAAACATCTATGTTCATCGCACAAATGTTTGTTCTAGGTAGGGATCGAACCCACGGCCTACGGCGCAGAAGGCAGAGCTGGGAAGGTTGTCCCTGAATTAGTAAGTTAAAGTGGCAATGGGCAGAGGGCAAGTATTTTTAATACTTCATCCATTAATGGAAAACAGATGGTCCACCTAATGTTAAGAGATAACCATCACCTACCCACGTGCCCTACGACGCACTGCCCTGCGTCCATCAATTTGAGACATACAGATGTTAAGCCTCATGTGCCTGTAATTTCATCGACAACAACACTATTCAAACCGAAACACAGCAACGCTACTTGGCGGCAGAAAAAGGCGGGGTGGTAGTTCTTTCTTCCCCGGTAGTTAATTAACAAAGAGTAACTTGAAAACATTTTTTATTATGAGTGGGCTTTTTATATTGTAAGATTGTTTTAATAGTAGTAGAGCTCTTTATGAAGGGCTCGTCCGGGGAAGTACTACCACCACGCCTTTTTCTGCTGCCAAGCAGCGTTGCTGTGTTTCGGTTTGAAGAGTGTGGTTGCCGGTGTAATTACAGGCACATGAGGCTTATCATCTTTATGCCTCAAGTTGATAGACGCATGGCAGTGCATCGTGGGACACGTTCCTATCGTGCGTGACTTATGAGTTATGAGGCAATACTTGGTAATGGTTACCACTTAACATCAGATGGGCCATCTGCATGTTCCATCAGCTAGTTGTGTAAAAAAAATGTATTTTGTTTTTAAATACCGTCCCTTCCGCGATCTCTCAACCAACTTGGATACCGCTACGTCTTAATAATACAATATTAAAATCAGTATCCTTCTTGACTGGATTTAACGCCAACGGCCGAAGCCCCCACAAAGCCACGAGTTATTTTGTTTAATGTACAAAGTTTTAATGCTAATAATAGTTTTATTCGTGTTGTTTGTTTTTCGTTCAAAGGGTATTTAATTATTGTTATAACAAAAGGCAGGGAATTCAGGTCAGGTGCTTTGTTCTCAAGCAACCCTTGAGGCTTTGACCGCATATGCAATAGTGTTTTATCATTTTGTGGTTGAGAGTTTATTTTATTGAGCTAGCGTGAGTGACGTTATTAAATGGTATCAGTTTGGCCACAGCACGGAAAATGGATCAAAACCTCATTTAATGTTCCATAGTGAAATTATGCTTGACCACAAAATAATTTAAATTGAGTGACAAAATTTGTTTATTACTGCAGATACAATTGAAATTTATTAAAAACATCCAAAGTCAAAGTCCAAACGATGCAATGCTTTGTCTGTGCACCTGCTTGTTCCATCAGCTGGTTGTATAAAAAAAAATACACATATCATTATAATTGTCTTGCAAAAATTCGTCACTATCCACCGACTTCCGTGATCCTTACGATATCGTCGGTCCATCGGAGGGTGACCCACGCTTCGTCTTCCAGATCGTGGTCGCCATTTCAAAAGAGATTTTTTAAATGTACTAGCCCAAAACTTTATTTCATTCTCAACTCACAAGGAAAAGTGCATTGCTCGATGAGAAAATACGTACTCGAGTCAGAGTTATTTTAGTTTTTGTATTTAGTTTTCATTCATTCGTATTTAGTTAGCATCCTGTATTCCTTTGAGGCGACCTCAAAGAAGCAGCTGTTGCATTTTGGAGAAGGAAAGCTCGCGATCGCGAACTTTGGAAGAGCTTGGGGGAGGCCTATGCTGAAAAGCAAAATAACCAAATACTACCTACCGTTGTCATACAATAATATTACATTCGATTAGTTATATAGTAACTTTAGATTAAGTATAAAACTTGTAGTGTGTATTTATGTAGGTAGGTACCTGACTAGATAGGATCGTCCGTAGCCGGAATAATAATTTGCTGGTCTTCGGTACTGTAGTACATTAACAAAGCAACATATAAATTAGTTTTAGTATAAAGTTGTTTAATAAAGGCTATTGAAATTGAAATCCTGTATTCCGTCTTCCCGGTTTGGGTGGAAACGCATTAAGGCGATGACTACTGCTAATGTACCTCTCACTCGCACATTTCAACATATACATATTTCAACATAACCTGCATTAGCGATAGATTTCATATTCATTATTATTTTTTAGTTCTTAATTTTAGTTATTATTTAAAATTATTAAGTTATTGGTTTTTTGAATTTTTAAAGATATCGATTACTTGTTGCATGCCAGGAAATATAATAAATTCATTTAGAATGAAATGTTTAATACAATAATATGAGCCGTTAATTATACCTCTACAAGGTGTTCCAATAATTGTGTATATAAACTTCAGGGGGCTAAAGTACCCATGAATATGAATAAATTTTTCTAAGAAACCAACACTGTAAACGCGAAAAAAAACAAATACCTACCTGGCTAAAATGTATAAAACAACTGTTTTTTTTCGCGTTCACAGTGTTGGTTCCTTAGAAAAAGTTATTCATATTGATGGGTACTTTAGCCCCCTGAAGTTTATATACACAATTATTGGAACACCTTGTATATTACCTATTATTAGAGTATGTAATAAAATAATAGCGCCCTTAAGCGCCTCACTCCGTCCCAAAACTCTCGTCCATACAAACTCGAGCTTGCAGCACAAAACTACGGCCGACCCCAGATTGGCAAGTTGTAAAACTATTCGCTCGTTGCGAACTGAAGTTTGGCTGGACTTGCGCCAGGACCAGCGAGATTACTCTGCTTCTATTTAGCATTAAAATGTAGCTATTTTATGTATACGTTTAACATAATACCCCTATAAGACCAAAGACCAAGTGATCAGTCCAAGCACTGGAATACTTATACGTGTGCAAAGTTTGAATACTTCGTTTTCGAAATTCCCATTCAAAAGTTAAATTAATAATGTCTCAAAATGTGCAACAACTCTAATAATGTGTACTTGACCTTGGTACATACACTATTTGCGTTTACTAATTGGTGGCAGTTCTGTTACCTATTTTATTTACAGTTCACAATTAAAGGCCAAAACAACTGTCAATAGGATTTTCTGCCGCCAAGCAGCGTTGCTGTGTTTCGGTTTGAAGAGTATGGTTTCCTCAACATCTGTAGATATGCCTCAAGTTGATGGACGCAGAGTAGTGCATCGTAGGGCACGTTCCTTTCGTGCGTGACTTACAAGGTAATGCTTTGTTATGGGTGATGGTGACCACTTAACATCAGGTGGGCCATCTGCTTGTTTCAGATTTCAGATTTATTTATTGCCAATATGTACATACAGTTACATAGCTTGGGTCTCTTCAAGGCAAGAGTGAATAGGTGTCTTCTAGACCGTTCTGCTCCATCGTTGGCTACATCGTCGCTTACCATCAGGTGAGATTGTGGCCAAAGGACGGTTTATTACTTATAAAAAAAAAAAAAAAAAAAACTTAGGTCTAAGGTAGCTATTAGGCGAGTACACGTACCCTGTAGGGCGCTGCAAATTATGTAGATATAAGTTAAGTACAATTCATACTAATAAGGGTACAATAATAGTTATGCTCATTGATGCAATAGCTTAGATAAGAGAATACAATAAGCTAGTCACTTGAATAACAAAAATTAAATGACAATAATTATAATCATTGTAATTGATAGTATTTTTTTTTTTTTATATAACTAGTTGATGGAACAAGCATATGGCTCACCTGATGTTAAGTGGTAACCATCACCTATAACAAAGCATTACCTCGTAAGTCACGCACGATAGGAACGTGCCCTACGATGCACTGCCCCGCGTCCATCAACTTGAGGCATACAGATGTTAAGCCTCATGTGCCTGTAATTACACCGGCAACCACACTCTTCAAACCGAAACACAGCAACGCTGCTTGGCGGCAGAAAAAGGCGTGGTGGTAGTACTTCCCCGGACGAGCCCTTCACAAAGAGCTCTACTACTCTTGAAATGTATGAAATGTCTCGATATAGTATAATATAATAGTAGTAACTAAGTCAATTAAGGTAAGTATATAATGTCAACTATTAGATAAAATTAAATTTGAATGGTCTATTTTACGGAAAATTCACTTGCAAGTATTTCATCGGTTAGGAATTATTCTACAAAATAATAACATTTAGTCAAGAGTAGGTTTTTTTAAATTGGTATGAAATAGGGATTGTTTCATCAGCTAATTGTATAAAAAAAAGGAATATGTCTAGCAGTGGTTTTCCTCAGGATGATGATGTAGCTAAAAGTTCTTAGACAAACGAATTGGGTTATTTAGGCAGGACTGAGAAGGTCGCTGTCATGTTGTATAAGGAAGTCGAGAAGGCCGCATTGGAAGGACTCAATTGGAGTAAACTGCATTAGATCCCTGACAAAAGTTAAGCTATTAAATAAGCAATAAAACTTTGTTGTCTTTGTTTTATTAACTTCTTCTTTTCTCCGTTTATGGCTCCTGTCCAGCATTCGACAGACAATCATGCCAGTGTCAAGTAAATTGTAATAAATCTTAGACTAGAATCTTATCATATAGACGTAGTGTTACGGTTTTTCGGCGTGTCCGTTTTTTGTTAGTTTGTATGTATTCGCGTGAGTGACTAGAGAAGGGACAACATTGACTAACCTATCGATAGAAAAAGAAATGTATGAAAAAGGCGTTTTAATTGGAATCCAACTTTTTAATTTTAACTGGTTGCTGACTTTTATTGCGAAAGCCCAAAACCATTATAGACACTGGAACACTATCATCGACAATAATGTTTCCCACATTGCCCTAACCGTGAGTGCGATGTCCATCCCACTCGATACAATTTCTTATGGCCATTTCGTCCATGCATAAGAACATTTTGTAGGCTATCAGTTTTCACGACTAACAGTTTTTATCCACTCCCGTCTTCATTCTGGGCATTTAAGAACCTAAAAAAATAATGTAAAATTTAACAAAAATTGATCCCTCGCGAGACGCCTATCATCATCATCTTCCTGCCCTTATCCCACTTCATGTGGGGTCGGCACAACAGGTCTTTTCTCTCCACTTCCCTCTATCATCCGTCATCTCAGTCGTCACTCCTTTCTTACCCATGTCATCCTTCACACAATCCATCCATCTTTTCTTTGGCCTTCCTCTACTCCTATATCCATCCACATTCATAATTAACACTCTTTTCGTTACATGACATTCTTCCCTTCGCATGACATGCCCATACCACGCTAACCTATTGCTTCTCATTTTCTCAGTCACTGGCGCCACTTTCAAACTGCCTCTAATAAACTCATTTCTTATCTTATCCATTCTCGTCACTCCACACATCCATCTCAACATTCGCATCTCCGCTGCATGCATTCTTCTTTCATCCGTCCCTTTTGTGGCCCAACATTCCGATCCATACAAAACGACAGGTCGTATAATCGTTAGACGCCTATAAGGTGTGAAAAATTGAAACTACAACAGAACAGCCGGTCTGACCCACCGCATTAGATATTTCATATCAAAAACGGAAACTTAAATATTATCGATAAAGCTAAATTGGTCGGTGGAAGTACATCTCTAGAACAGAAGACTAAAACAATGCATTTTATTTTGCAATAATTAATGGGTTTACATCATTTTCACATAGGAAAATATGACTAGTACTAATAAAATGTAATTCCTACAGTCTTTAGGGGAGAAAAAACGTATTTTTTTAGCATGAAAATAGAAAAAGAATATTACGTATCAAATGACAATTCCGGGTCTTTAACTCCTCTTTTTGTTGTTTTTGATACACAAATACAGCTTCACAAGACATACTTTCACCTTTTCAAATATATTTAGCCTAGACAATAATAATTCTTTAGAATTTTCACAATTTCTTCCGCTTCACGGCAATGTTGCTACCGACTTTTTCTAGAACGTCAAAACAAGATCAAAACATTGCATCAACTGACGGCCACGATTTACGCAGACAGTGAGTGAGTGAGATGGAGTGAGTGAAGTTACATCTTCTTTTCTTTTACTCGTAGCTAGGCTACATGGGATGAACAAAGATAGATGATCACTGTTTGATACACAGTTGTAAAAGGTTGTAAGTCTTATGGCTCTCTCCAGTATGATTAATACCTCCATGTAATAAATACTTTATAGTCAAGTCAGTCCATAGTCAAGTCGGCCGTCATTTGTTTTGAAGAAAATGGTAGCGGTTTTCTTCAAAACCTTCGAAATATTTTCGGTCAAATCTAGATATCACTACACTTTCATTTCAAATGCTTGCACTTTGTGCACAAGAATAACTATTAAAATTAAAAAGCTATGTTGCTTCCCAATATGTCAGAAAACGAATCCCGTCTTATTATGGCAAATACAAGAGTTAATATGACATTTTCGAATATTTGAAATTAAGTTTAGTGATTTTATATCTTTCAACATGTCGAAACGTGCGAGCGAGAGTCACATTAGCTCTTGTCTTCCCCTTAACTAAAACACCAAAATAGCTTAGCTAGCTTAGCAACATAGCTTTTTGTTTTAGTATCTTCTGTTTTGATTTTAGTGGTGTATTTTCAGTGGTATTTTAACCAACATTACTTGAGGTCTTGCCCAAAGTGTGAGCAGTTGGAATAAAAGTGTATTATATTGCGATATCCTGATTTAAACGAAATGCATATCTAAACAAAATAAAAATGCATATCTAATTATATTATACCCAGAAAGAAGAAAACAAGCTTCGAGTCACAGAGAGGACGGTCTTGAGGAAAATCCTGGGCCCAGTGCAACGTGACGACGGATCCTGGAGGGTGAGGAAGAATCTGGAGGTTGGTGGCGGAACCAAATATCATTGGCGAAATAAAATCTCATCGGCTGCGCTGTTTCGGCCATGTGTTAAGTATGGAGGAGGATCGGGCAGCAAAACGGGCTTTCCTGGGAGTGCCGGTCGGCCGGCGACCAGTCGGGCGACCCAGATACCGGTGGAAGGACGAAGTAGAGAAGGACCTCCACTCTCTTCGAGTGTCAGACTGGGAAGACATGGCGCTGAATAGGGAAAGGTGGCGTTCTATTGTGTAGGAGGCCAAGACCCACTTCGGGGTTGATGCGCCAGGATAGTTGGTAGTAGTAGTAATTATATTATATGCAATAATAAAAAAAAGAATACATAATAATATATGACGGGGGAAAGCCGGATACTGTGTCAGGATCATCAATGCCAGTATCCATGGTTGTGGGCGATAGATTTTTTTGGCGCAGGTATCACAGGGGCAATTTAAACACTGGCTTGACTCACACGATTTAATTGTAAAAAGCAACAACAAAGATGTACAGTGAGCACTAGATAGGTAGGTACGTAATATTTAATAGTAGGAGTCGAGGCCACGTGGTGTTCCCGGCGTGCGCGTGCGACGTGACCGCTTTGCTCGGTAGTTTGTGCCGGTATGCCGTCTCCGCTCCTCGCGCCGCACGTCTATTACACCCGAGCGTTGTTCTTGTCAACGCTCGACGTTCCTCACCTCCGACATATAAATTCTGCGTGATTAAGCATTTGTTTATTAGGAGTAGGATAAGATAGACTATTCTTTGAAAATCGTATATTTGAATGCGAATGCACGCTCGCGCTCAAAATTTAAAACAATCGAATATTTTCTCATGCGCTTTTATTTCACAGGTCGTGTCACTCAAAGACTTAAAGTGTGTAGGTTTGCTATTCGATCATGATGGCTGACAGTTGACCTTTCTCCTATACCTACTTTGGTCGCGTGGAACTGGCACCTAGATTCACCAAGGTTTAAGACTTTTCAAAGCAATCCTTGTGATTTAATTGAATAAATAAAATTCCTTTTGACTTTGTCTTTATATCCAAGCATATATCTTCTAGCAATACTTCTAAGCTACCAACATAAATTATTTACATAGTAATTAACAAATATTTTGAGGTATCATCGGTAAGCAAGTAGTATACTGAGATAAAAAATGGCTTGTGCTTTGTATACAAAGCAAATCGTGATCATATCGGAGGCACACAAATGTAGCATCTTGCGATCCCTTTTTTTACAAGTTTTTGAATTCAATCTGAGGGTCGTGGATGTCAAAGTCAAAGTCAAAAGTCAAAAGTTATTTATTCAATAAAATCATAAGGATCACTTTGAAACGTCTTAAAGCTAGGTGACTCTAGGTACCAGTTCCACGCGACCCACGCCTAGAAGAACAGGCAATATTATTAAATGATGTATTATTAAAAGTGGTTAGAAGATAAGCCAAGCACGCCACGAGCAAAAGTCTAAGCAGAACATGTCAGCATATAAACTACAATGCAATAAAATAGTGTATTGCAAACGCTTCCAGGTCGCAAACATGCTTTTGCGAACGGCACTCCACCTGCGAAATGGTAGATTTATGCAATATCTGATCCTGTACCGAGAATCTTGGAAAGTATTTTGTAGTTTATTGGATTCGTTGTCTTGCACAAATATAAATAACAAGGTAGGTACTATTAGATTTCGTGTTTGTCTATTTGGCGACCTTAGAAGAATAAATACTGTAAAAAGCTTTGTTGGGGAGGTGTCGCTCTTCTTTTATACTATCTACTTCCTGATGGAACAAGCAGATGGGCTACCTGATGTTAAGTGGTAACCATAACCATAACAAAGTATTGCCTCGTAAGTCACGCAGGATAGGAACGTGCCCTACGATGCACTGCCCTGCGTCCATCAACTTGAGGCATACAGGTGCGTGGTCTCATGTGCCTGTAATTTAACCAGCGACCACACTCTTCAAACCGAAACACAGCAACGCTGCTTGGCGGCAGAAAAAGGCGTGCGAGCGAAAAAACGAGCCCTCGTACTCAATGTACTCGTACTTCAATCATCAAGGCGCTTGTTAGAAGTATACAAGTCTAGGAAATACTTAATATGTCCGTCCAGCACGGTGGTTTGCAGCGAAAAGAGACCCATTCCTCACGTCGACTGCTATTAAAGTAGTTAGTAGATAGGACATCCAACAATATTATATTGTAACAAGGATCATACAAAAGAACGGTAGGAGCAAAGCCGTAAGTTTGTGGTTGCGTAGAACTAGCACCTAGATTCTCCTATCTTAAGGACGTTTCAAAGTGATCTCTGTGATTCAACTGAATAAATACCTTTTGACTTTGAATTCAACGAAAAAAAAAATATTAGCTAGATTTTAAGTTTAGTGACTCGTGTCCGAACGGATTTGGTATAGTTTTTTTAGCGGGTTAATCGTGCCAAAAACCAGTGGTAAAGAAAGTTAATCATATATCTTAAGAGGGTTTTACCATGTCAGCAGTGCAAGTACGGAACTCATTTCGCAAAATTTAGCGATGGTCAAATTCATGATATTTTGACGAATTGTGCGAGTACGGAACTCGGTCGCTATCCTTTGACGATAGCATGCGATCGTCAATTTTCGCGATCATTGTAAAATGGCAACTCGGAAACTTTCGGTTTTATACACAGATGTCTATGGATTTATGAAAATGATTCGTCTAATTCGCTTATATACACGAATTTGACAACACGATCGTGAAATCAAAAGTACTACCATACTCGCATTTTAGCGAAATTCGCTAAAATTTTTCGAATATCACGACTTTCGTCAAAATCGCCAAAAAATCGCTAAAAGCCGTTTTCACGAATAGAAATGTCAAAATTGACGATCGCATAGTTCGTAAAAAGATCGGTACTTGCGCTGCAGAGTCGTCAGATACTATATCATTATTTGTTTTTAACAAGTCTAAAATAAAAACGGTTTTTTTTTTTCTGACGAATAACGTTACTCGACAAACATAACGTTATCGTAAGTTTATCGAACTCGCCCTTAATCAGATATATGTTTTTCTAATTAATACCAAGAAAATAGCTGTTATCCTGCTATCGGTATTTAATTTAATTAACCAATGGAATAATACGACCTAGTTCTAGCACTTTATAATATTATGCATGGAGTCAGTGTTTGTATAAAGATGAGTCAAGTTAACGGTGTTTTTGTGTGCAATATCAAGCCACTAATAAATTTCTATGTATTTCACGGCATGTACCATGACGTCAGCAGTTCGAAAGTTATCTGTTTCTATTTAAAACTGTACTGTATTTTTATTTCATCAGTTATTTTTGTCGCTGGAGCTTATTGCTTATCTCATTTCTCTTACCTCGCGTCTCCTTTGTTTATAGAATATTTTGTGTTTGTCATCTTTGGTCTGTGCGGTAAAGATACACATTTGTACATGAGGGCATCTCATACATATGATTCGATTACGGTTAAACAAACGTATGGGTGTATTCCAAAAATAATATATTCGATAGTTTTGTTGAATCTGTTCATAAAAATTTTAATGCGTGGACTGCTCCATTATGTAATGGAGGATAAACTTGAGATTGCGTTCTATCACTATTCATTGACTTATTTTGATGTCATCGTTAGTTTTGCAAGACTGCAATTTGTTTATGTAATATTCGTGTTGTATTTTCACCTGAAAAATATGAGAACAAATTTAGAGAATAAAAAAGGAAGATTTTCGGCAGCATGTTACGCTCAAATGTATGAAACAATTGTTAATGACTTCAATAAATTCGATTTTACTCTCAAACCGATGGTGAGTTATTTTCAAGTTAAATTCAAATTAATTCCTTTTCATGTCTGAGTTGTCCTTGAGACTGGATGTTAAAATATTCACATGGTAGATACTTGAAATATGAAAATCACCATTTCAGTATTTCCATCAGTGTTTGTCAAGCCATATTGGTAAACCACTTACATTTTTTTTAAGGTTCCTAGAGCCTTTGTTACAGCGCCTCAGCATAGCTCATGATGTTGAAATGAATGTCATCTAGCCTAAGCCTAACTGGGGTGCTGCTCAGCTCTAGGGTCAACTCGTAGATGTTGAAATCTGTATGTATCTGTATTTGTATCTGTAACAGTACTATATTATTAATTTTAATTTTATATTTTTAGATAATGGTTCATTTGATAAGCGGCTTCATTAGAGTTATTGCACATTTTATTGAATTCATAAAAATTGAAACCAACGTAAGTATTTCTGCACTATTTTCAAATACTGCTTGTACCCACGGCTACAGATCAAGCTACAAAAAGCCAATAAAACGAGCAGTACAGTACCTTATGCGTATTCGTGTGTCGACAACACTTCAACAACGGCCAATCACGGTCAATAAAATGCATTTTATAGACTAACACAGACAACACAAACTTGGTAACTAGTGGTTCGCCCCGAACTGAGATCTCGTGATGCGACCCGACGAACGACCAAAACTTTGAGTAGGTGGTAGTCAGAGGCAAAAAGTCCAAACATAATGTTTGAACTTTTTTCTGACTACTGCCTACTAACTTGGTATAATAATAATAATAACTTTATTGAGGACAGAATGGAAAAGTTATAAACGTAAATGTACATTAAGTTTGTCCTACAATCGGCGGTCTTATCGCAAGTAGCGATCTCTTCGCGACAACCGTTATTTTAATCAAAACTTAGGACTAATGTTTTGCATCGTTGACTGCGTAGTTGAGCTGATTTGGTATCCACAGTCCCCCGAACTAGTTAAAAAACTGTGTTTCAGGAGACTGTTTTTCCCTTAATCGTCCCAAGTATCGCTGACGCGAGACAAAACTGTGTTCATGGATTCGGATTCAGGGCTTATAAACGTGCTATTTATCGGTAGCTAGTCAAGTCCAACAAAATAAAAAAATAAAATACAAAACACAAAATAAAATTTAAGCTTATTGGTATGGTAACCAAGTTTCAACTCTAATAGCCTATTTATTGAAGAGTTCCGTTGAACAGACCTTGGCTCCATCATCAGATGTCACCATTTTATGAGAACTGAGTACCTTCTTAATTTATTTCAAGAAAAAAATATAAGAAAAGTAGTAGAGCTCTTTGTAAGGGCTCGTCCGGAGAAGTACTACCACCACGCCTATTTCTACCGCCAAGCAGCGTTGCTGTGTTTCGGTTTGAAGAGTGTGGTTGCCGGTTTAGTATATTTGGCTGCATACGCGTACAATATGCTTATACTAAAAAAACGATTGCCTAAAACGCACCCCACAAAAAAAAAGCAAATCGCACTATAAAATACGTTATTATAACGCCGACAGTGGCTTAATCACGAACGAAGTTTATTTTAGTGGCGTAAACGTATCGTATCCGTAGCTACAACAAAATAAGGTTGAAAATCGATATAATCCGTTTACGCCACAACTGTCAAATGTATTCGTGATCAATGCCCTGAATATTAAAGTCATACTGAGTATATTTTTTAGGTAAACGACAGTGTATACAGAATAATGCTAATTCGACACTTAGTATCAGCTTTATTGGAATGTGTTCCAATTATCATGTCAACGATTACTTTGGACTTGGTTGCTGATGAGCAGCGCCGAATGGAGAGCCTTGCATTCCACAAGCGTAAGGAGTCTACTAGTAAGTTTTTTTAATACTACTTGCAAACAAGCATATTATTATGGCCCACCTAATGTTAAGGTAACCATCCCCTATAACGAAGCATTGCCTTGAAAGTCGCGCACAATGGAACGTGCCTTACGATGCAATTTATTTTATTTATTTATTTATTTATTTATTTATTTATTTATAACATAAATGATAGTAGGCTTACAGTGTGCAGACCAAAATGCTTACTATCTTAATTTTAAACTTAAAAATATAGTTAAACAATCACAGATAACATAAATTTAGTCATAAAATATATCGACATGTTGGACCTCGTGTATAAATGCGTTTATAAGAGTAAGTGCTCTGAGAGTTTGCGCGTTATTTGCGTGGTGAGTTCGTGGTGTGTGGCAAGCGAATGAACCCTGAGTCCATGAACTTGAGGCATACAGAGTTTGTTAAGTTTGTAGGTTTGGTGAAGCTGCTATCACCGCAGATAAATCACAAGAATCGCTTTGCTGTCTTAGATCTAGTTGAATCTAGGTGTCAGTTCCAAGGATAGGCAAATAGTTCACGGCTTTGGTTCCTACTTTTCTTTTGTTTTTTTTTAGAAATCAATCAAAGGACAATTGTATGTATTTTTGTTATCCCAAAAACTTTCAATAAACACAGATCTGAAGGGATGATTCCTTGTGTATGAGTAGGGAATATTGTTGGACCTTCCACACAGTACTATCTAGCCCCAGACTAAGCAATGCTTGTACTGTGGGTACCAAATAGCTGATATAATAGGTACTAATATTTTTTTGTAAATAGGTACATGATTATAATATTTACACCCAGACCAAAAATCGTTTGTTCTCGGTGGGGATCGAGCTCACGGCCTACAGCGTAGAAGGCAAAGGTACTAGCAACTGGGCTGAAAGGATGGGAGCCTCTTTGAGGCGCACTTGAAATCCTTTCTCCACACTGTTTTGAAAGAACTTGTGACACGACAACTAGTAGTACTAGGCTGTTAAGGCAGGTATTGCAGAAGATGGCAGTTTTAATAAATATTTTGTTTGTTTTCAGATGAACGTGAACGGAGCGAGATCCAACTGCTTCTACAGCTAATGAGACAAAACCCCGTCAAGTTTTCCCTATGCCGCATGCTCAAGCTGAACTTGAGGACCATTCTGACCATCATTTCGTTCGGCATCACCACGTCCATAGCTGTGATGCAAGTCACGCATGGTGGGGTTTACACAAAATTCAATAATATTTCTAACGTAACTACGACTTATTTCAATAGCACCTAAAATATTTAATTTTTCGCTGCCTAAAACTATGTGAATGAAAAAAAATAGTTATAGCTTCACGACTTTGATCCGGCACGGTAGATATCTCCTCATATCGAAGTAGCAAGTACAAACTCAATATTCTTTGAGGATGTATTTGAGGACTAAGGGGGTAGTCAGAGAGTAGTAACATATTACTTTTAGCAGTAGTTGGTAGGTATTCTATCATGACTAAACTCACACCTATTTGGGTGGTTAGGTGTACAGAGTAAAAATTATATCGAAATAAAAATAAAGCTAACAGTAAAACACTGCACCGTGTGGTACGATCAGTGAGGGGTTAATAGGTCCCTACGTATCTGCTGCACCGTGACCTACTTTACGTGGGAAACGGCGCAACACTGGTATGCTGCCAGGGCCTAGAGCATAAATGTGTAAAACCTTTGCACTATCTACAGGACCGGGAAAAAAACTTTCAGGGATAAATGACAATTATTGGTAATTTGTATTTTAACTTGTATTTTAAGTACCTAGCTATTGAAAAATATGGTATCATGTAATATCAATGAATATTAATATTAGTATTTAAGATTGTGGAATAAAAGATGGGTAGAACACAATGTGATCTTTAAAAAAATCACAGAACTATACGATACAGTGGACTGCCTCACTTTAAAATGAATAGGAGTAGCTATAGATTGATTTTTTTTTGCACGGGCTTTTTTCGCATACTACCTTATTTTTATTGGTTAAATAAGGTAATATCTAAGCGTGTAAAATCAATGTGTGACATGATCGTGAAAGTGTAATAAAATAAAGTTTATTAACTTTAGTAAAGAAACCTTAAAAAAAAACTAGGATTGTCACGGCACGCTTCTCTCAGCTTGTGCGTTGTTTGGTCACTTTTACTATGCTCGCTACGCTCCTCGCATCCTATGCTACATGCTGTTGTGAGAGTCTAGAGTGCCCACTTAGTAACTTAACCTAGAAATGTTATAGGTACATAGAAAGGTATGTCATAATTTATAGCAATAATATTAAAATGCGTGTTAATATTTTACAGATTTTTTTATTATTATTTCTTTAAGTCAAACTGTAGTTGAAAAATAAAATCTAGCAAATAAATGCAAAAATAATGTCAGATCCACTTACTTATGTCTGAACCAAAATTAGAACCAGAATAATATTTTTTAAATCCTGAAACGTGACCGTTTCAGGCATAATTATTAGTTTTTTTATTTTTAAGATTTTGTGTTTAGTTAAAATGTAGTTTAAATAAGTAATATTTTTGAAGTTGATTAAATAAATAATGAATTGAACTTGTTTTTTATATGATAAAACACGTATTAAAAGCCTTCAAATCGTCAGAATCGAACAAAAAAACGCTAGGAACCGTAAGTTTTTTGAGTAATCAAAAAGGTAAAATAATTTAGCTTTTGAGAGGTTTATTATTATTATTACTATTACTACTGATGGCACAGCTTATAATATATCCTAAGAGGGTTTTACCATGTCAGAGTAACAGTGTCAGTCAGATAATATAATATTATTTGTTTTTGACAAGTCTAAAATAGAAACGGAAATATTTTTGTCTGCCGAATAACGTTACTCGATAAACTTAACGTTAACTTAAGTTTATCGATCTCGCCCTTAATCAGATATATGTCATTGTTTACCTAAGTAATACCAAAAAAGTAGCTGTTATCTTGTTATCGATCTGTTTAATTTAATTAACCAATGGAATAATACGAACTAGTTCTAGCGCTTAACAATATTAAGCATGGAGTCAGTCTTTATATAAAGATGAGTCAAGTTAACGGTGTTTTTGTGTGCAATATCAAGCCACTAATATTTTTCTATGTATTTCACGGCATGTACCATGACGTCAGCAGTTCGAAAGTTATCTGTTTCTATTTAAAACTGTACTGTATTTTTATTTCATCACTTATTTTTGTCGCTGGAGCTTATTGCTTATCTCATTTCACTTACCTCGCGTCTCCTTTGTTTATAGAATATGTTGTGTTTGTCATCTTTGGTCTATGCGGTAAAGATACACATTTGTACATGAGAGCATCTCATACATATGATTTGATTACGGTTAAACAAACGTATGGGTGTATTCCAAAATTACTATATTCGATAGTTTTGTTGACGCTGTTCATAAAAATTTCAATGCGTGGACTGCTCCATTATATAATGGAGGATAAACTTGAGATTGCGTTTTATCACTATTCATTGGGTTATTTCGATATCATCGTAAGTTTTGCAAGACTACAATTTGTCTATGTAATATTTGTGTTGTATTTTCACGTGAAAAATATGAGAACAAATTTAGAGAATAAGAAAGGAAGATTTTCGACAGCATGTTACGCTCAAATGTATGTAACAATTGTTAATGGCTTCAAGAAATTCGATTTCACTCTCAAACCAATGGTGAGTTATTTTAAAATTAAATTCAAATTATTTCCATTCTATGTCTGTTGTCCTTGACTCTGGACGTAAAAATATTCACATGGTGGTACCTGAAATATGAAAATCACCATTTCAGTATTTCCATCAGTGTTTGTCAAGCCATACTGGTAAACTACACTCGCCCGCAAAAATAAAGGGTCACCTTGGAAAACATCAATATCTTTAACAAATTATCAAGATAACTTCTTCATTTGTTTCATTCATTCTTCATTTAACCTTTTTTACTGTAATGGCATAAAAAAATGCGTTATAAGTAAAAATGACCTGTTCTCAAATTATTATTCATTATTCAATTTACTTCTTTAAAATTGTTTTTTAATTTTGTATAAATATGGGACTCGAAATTGATTTTCTTTATTCAAATTGAGTTATTTTTGCAAAATCATGACTTTGACTTTGAAAGAATGTACCAGAATTATCACCATGTTAGAGTTTGGGTTTAGCCAGCGCAGAGTGGTGGTAGTTTATTTTATGCCTAATACAATTTTCTTTCAGATACTTTTTAATTTAAAGAGCTAGATTGTGTAGTCCAAAGTTTTTTGGAGTTTGTGAGTGACCCATTATTTTTGCGGGCGAGTGTAGTTACAATTTTTTTTAATTTCCTCGAGCCTTTGTTACAGCGCCTCAGCATAGCTCATGATTTTGAAATGAATGTCATCTAGCCTAAGCCTAACTGAGGTGCTGCTCAGCTTTAGGGACAACTCATTAACGTAGATTCTGAAATCTGTATGTATCTGTATTTGTATCTGTAACAGTACTACATTATTAATTTTAATTTTATATTTTCAGATAATGGCTTATTTGATAAGCGGCTTCATTAGAATTATTTCACATTTTATTGAATTAATAAGAATTGAAACCAATGTAAGTATTTCTGAAGTATTTTCAAAAACTGCTTGTACCCACGCACGGCTACAGATCAAGCTACACAAAGCCAACTAAAAACCAGCAGTACCTACAGTAAGCCATGCGTGTGTACAAAGTCGAGAAAAGGTCGTGTTATTGGCTCACCACGTTCTCTCTACATCACGGTTACGCTGCGGATGCAACACTTCAACAACGGCAAATCACGGTCAATAAAATGCATTTTATTTACCAACAAAGACAAAAACAAACATGGTAACTAGTGGTTCGCCCCGAACTGAGATCTCGTGATGCAACCCGACGAACTCACCAAAACTTGGAGTAGGTGGTAGTCAGCAGCAAGTCCAAACATGATGTTTGGATTTTTTTCTGACTACCGCCTACGTTTACGCTTTTAAAAAAGCAAATCGCACTATACAATTTGTAATTATAACGGCGACGGTGGCCTAATCATGAACGAAGTTGACGTTAGTCGCGTAAGCGTATAGTTTAAGCTACAACCAAACATGGTTGAAAATCGCTATAATACGTTAACGCCACAAATGTCAAATGTATTCGTGATCAATGTCCTGAATATTAAAGTCATACTGAATATATTTTATAGGTAAACGACAGTGTATACAGATTAATGCTAATTCGACACTCAGTATCAGCTTTATTGGAATGTGTTCCAATTATCATGTCAACTATTGCTTTGGACTTGGTTGCTGATGAGCAGCGCCGAATGGAGAGCCTTGCATTCCACAAGCGTAAGGAGTCTACTAGTAAGTTTTTTTAATACAACTTGCAAACAAGCATATGGCCCCCCTCATGGTAACTATCACCTATAACAAAGCATTGCCTCGAAAGTCGCGCACGATGGAACGTGCCTTACGATGCACTGCCCTGAGTCCATGAACTTGAGGCATACAGAATTTGTTAAATTTAAAGTTTTGGTGATGCTGCTAGCACAGCAGATAAATCACAAGAATCGCTTTACTGTCTTAGATCTAGTTGAATCTAGGTGTCAGTTGCAAGGAATAGACAAATAACTTACGGCTTGGTTCCTACCTTTTTCTTGTATTATTTTGTAGAAAACAATAAAACAAAAAGTGTATGTATTTTTGTGATCGCAAAAAACTTTTAATAAACACAGATCTGAAGGGACGATTCCTTGTGTATGAGTAGGTAATATTGTTGGACCTTCCACACAGTACTTTCTAGCCCTGGACTGAATGCTTGTACTATGGGCACCAAAATAGCTGATATAATACTAATCTTTTTTTTGTAAATACATGATTATAATATACGCGACACTTTTTGTAGATAGTGATGTGTTCTGCAAAGTTGTAGTACATTATTTTGTTCTATCATCAATAGTTTTCACAGCGCACGCGATGTAAGGAATTTTTAAGGTAATTTTTTACACCTTGGGTAACATTATTGGAGTTTTAATAAGGATAAAAAAAAATTAGTATAGATTCGACGTATAACCCGACGTATAACATTCCGGATTTCCTCATTTATAATAGACATTTCCTCATTTAATAAATATATATATAAATGAAGAACCGCTCTACCGATTTTGTGCAAACTTCACATAAACCATCTACTAAATAGTTCGAAGAAAGCCTAAACATTTGGTTTGGATAGGTGAGCCCGTTCTTGAGTTATAAAATTACAACGAAAAGTGGCATTGATTTTTATAGACATAGATAAACCCAGACCAAAAATCTAAGTGCATTACACGAATGTTTGCTCTCGGTGGGGCTCGAGCCCACGGTCTACAGCGTAGAAGGCAAAGGTACTAGCAACTGGGCTGAAAAGAAAGGAGCCTCCTTGAGGGGCACTTAAAATCCTTTCTAAACCCTGTTATGAAAGAACTTGTGACACAGCAAGTAGTGGGGTATTGCAGAAGAAGTCAGTTTTAATAAATGTTTTGTTTGTTTTCAGATGAACGTGAACGGAGCGATATCCAACTGCTTCTACAGCTAATGAAACACAACCCCGTCAAGTTTTCCCTATGCCGCATGCTCACGCTGAACTTGAGGACCATTCTGACCATCATTTCGTTCGGCATCACCACGTCCATAGCTGTGATGCAAGTCACGCATGGTAGGGTTTATACAGGATTCAATAATATTTCTAACGTAACTACGACTTATTTCAATAGCACCTAAAATATTAAATTTTTCGCTGCATAAAACACTGTGAATGAAAAAAAATAGTAATAGCTTCACGACTTTGATCCGGCACGGTAGATATCTAATTAGCAAGTAAAAACTCAAGATTCTTTGAGGATGTAGTTGAGAACTAAGGGGTAGTCAGAGAGTAATCAAATATTACGTTTAGCACATACTACTTATATATTGCAGCAATTGATATTCCATAATGATTAAACTCATACCTATTTAGGCAGTGGCGGATTTACATTTTTGCCGCCAGTAGGCTATTCATACCGCCCCTACTGACCCCTAAAATTCAATGCCCTAGTTTACAATCATATTTATAAAAAAAGAATGCAACTTTATGATCTGTGCACTATCGTTCCCATTTCTTCAGCTTTTTCCCGTTATTAGTATGATTTTGTTGTGAACTAGGGATTGATGTATCAGCTCCTTTTTCAAAAGCTCAATCTTATAAGTAGAAGGCACATGAGAGAGCTTTTCTTAGCTTAGAAATATACCCAAAAACAACATATAAATACACATATAACAGAGAAACGCCTAATTTGCCGCCCCCTTAAATCTGCCGCCCTAGGCTCCAGTCTACTCAGCCTGCTGCTAAATCCGCCACTGTATTTAGGTGTACAGAGTAAAAAATATATCCAAATAAAAATAAAGCTAACAGTAAAACACTGCGCCGTGTGGTACGATCAGTGAGGGGTTAATAGGTATCTGCTGCACCGTGACCTACTTTACGTGGGAACCGGCGCAACACTGGTATGCTGCCAGGGCCTAGAGCATAAATGGGCGAAACCTTTGCTCTATCTACAGGACCTGGAAAAAAACTTTCAGGGATAAATATTGGTAATTAATGGTAATTTGTATTTGTATTTTACGTAGATATTGAAAAATATGGTATCATTTAAAATCAATAAATATTAATGTACTTATCTAAGATTGTGGAATAAAATATCACATTAAAAAATTGCAGAATTGTACGATACAGTGTACTGTAGGACTGCCTCACTTTAAAATGAATAGGAGTAGCTATAGGTATAGATAGAGGTTTTTTTCGCACGGGCTTTTTTCGCATATTACCTTATTTTTTTGGTTAAATAAGGTAATATCTACACGTGTGATAATCAATGTGTGTCATGATCGTGAAAGTGTATTAAAATAAAATTTATGAACTGAAAGTGAAAGCAAAGAAAGCTTTAAAAAAACTACGATTGTCGCGGCATGCTTCACTCAGCTTGTGCGTTGTTTGGTCACTATTACTATACTAGAGTATGTAATAAAATAAAAACGTACACTATTAAAAAAAAAACTATGCTCGCTGCGCTCCTCGCATCTTATCTGTGGGAGTCAAGAGTACTCACTTAGTAACTTAACCTAGAAATGTTATGCTTAAGAAGGTATGTCATAATTTAAAGCAACAATATTAAAAGGCGTGTTATAATTTACAGATTTTTACCATTATTTTTTAAGTCAAACTATAGTTCAAAAATAAAATCTAGCAAGAAAATACAAAAATACTGTCCGATCCACTTACGTATTTCTGAACCGAAATAAGAGCCAGAATAATATTTTAAAAACCCTGAAACGTGACCGTTTCAGACATAATTATTAGTTTTTTTAATCCTAAGATTTTTAAGTTAAAATATAGTTAATAAGTAATATGTTTAAAGTTTATTAAAGAAATAAGGAACTGAACTTGTTTTTTATTTGATAAAACACGTATTGAAAACCTTCAAAACTTCAGAATTGAACAAAAAAACGCTAGGAACCATAGCATTTTAACACCTGCACATTCCAACCGATGAACATTTTTCAAGTTAACTATACAGTCCCAGAATCGGGGCACCTAGATTCACTTCAGATTCATTTCAACCACAAGGATCACCTATGATCCAGGTAGGATCATAAGTGATCCTTGTGACTGAAATGATTAAATACCGCTATGATTTAGATTTTTCATTAGGTATAGTAAAATGAAATTAAATGTTTTCAGCGAGAAATATGGTTAGAAGTTATTTCTTAGTAGGTAGGTAGATCACATAAATCACCAAAGCTTTGCATGCTAATTGATTGAGTGAGCGAAGCGAACGAAAATCTTACAGTCAACTTGGGCGATTTAGCATTTGATGTATGTATGTTTGTATGTTTGCCATAGCTTTAAAAACTTTGATCCGATCTGCATAAAATTTGGTAGGTCGATAGCTTGTATTTGAAAAAAGTATATAGGTATATGAACTTAATCGGACAAGGAGTTATTGAAATATGGGGTTTAGGAGGGAGCAAATAATTTTTTTTACACAAATATTCTAAGTAAGGTGTCATATGAAAAGGTTTGGTTTGTACATTCCAACATTTTTATTTTTTAGTCTAGGACGTATGCATCATTTTTGAGATACGATTGGTTAACCCAAGTAGTTTAAGGGGTAGTCGGAGGCCAAATATTGTGTTTGGTATCAATGTAAGACTGGAGCGGACATCACGAAATCTCAGTTCGGGGCGAACCACTAGTAGTATGATTCAATTTTAATTATATCATAATAAAGAAGTTCTTTTTTTGTTGTCCATTAATTGTCAATTAATGAATAAATAATAGTATAATAATACTTACAGTGGAATATCATACTAGTGTACGGGAGTTTATATTTTAGACCAAACAGAACAGTAATTCCTAGGTAGTAAGGACGAAATTACACAAACGCAAAGCCAGGACGAAAATTATAATTATATTAAAAACATCACTATGAATAATTAGGTTTCACCTAATTGATTTTCAAAAGATAAGATGGACTGATATTGTTTGTCTACATCATTTTTCAATCGATCAATGTTCCAACTGGCATACGCGGAGTGGGCTTAATTGCCTTGCTGGGCTTGTGTGCTATATCAAGCTATTGATATGTGTACATGTCTTTCACGGCATATACCATGACGTCAGCGAATCAAATATATTTAGCGTTTCACGTTTCTTACTACGCGCTACGTGACATTTCCCATGTTCATAGAGTACATTTTGTATGTAATTTTTGGGTTATTTGGTAAAGATACACATTTATATCTGAAAGTATATTTGAAAACTGCCAATAAAATATATATTAGACGTATACAAATAACTCTTCTTTTAATTACCATGATAATTGACAGCCTTCACAGCTCAGTTGGTAGTAGCTCTGCCTTCTGCGCCGTAGGCCGTGGGTTCGATCCCCACCGAGAACAAACATTTAATTTTGTGTGATGAACATAGATGTTTGTTCTCTGTCCGGTCTTATATTATAAGTATAATGTTATAAAAAAAAACTAAAAGTTCGGGGACCGTAGGGTGATTTTTAATAATTAAAAATTAAAAAATTGTTACTCAAATATACTTAGTATGATAACCAAGTTTCAGCTCAATTGGCCGGCCTATTTGTTGAAGAGTTCCGTTGAACAGATCTTGGCTCCATTGTATGTTGTAGATGAGTAAAAACGTTCCGTTAGCACCGTTTGGTATAATAATATGAAAGTGGAGTTAATATCTCGTGGTGTATATAAAAACAAACTACATAGTATAAAAGTCTGCTGTTTTAGGCCCATGATGCAAATAATGTCAAAGTCAAAGTCAAAGTCAAACTGTTCTTCAAGGCCTTGGTGGCGAAAAACTGGCGGTAGATTCGCATAGTTTATAATCGAGCACTCGACACAATGTTATACAACGTTTTAGGTTCTACGACATGCCGGTTTCCTCACGATATTTTCCTTCACCGTTTGAGATTACTGGCATTGTGCACATAAATTTTAAAACAGAAAAACTCATTGGTGCACGATTGATTTCGAACCCACGACCTTAGGATCGGAAGGCGGGGCCGCTACCACTAGACCATCAATGCTCACGAGTAGTGTACGAATGGCAGATCAGGTGGTCCAAAAAGGCTATTAATTGGTACCCTCTTGAAAAAGAGCTTAGACCAGGCAGATCTCGAAAATGACGGAGTGACCAAATAGCAGGCTTTGATTGGAGTATAGTAGCAAGAGACAGAATGGAATGGAGGCAAATGGAAGAGGCTTTTACCGCTGTAAGCGGTACTTACACGGATACGGAATAAACTTATTAATAAAACTTAAATAATATGTGGGTTAAACTAGAATAAATATAATGTTAGTAGTAGCTGTGTAGGAAAAAAATAAAGCTTTTCATTTATTTTTAGTGGTAGCGGCCCCGCCTTCCGGTCGTGGGTTCGAAACCGGTCGTGAGTTTTTCTGTTAAAAAATTTATGTGCACAAAACTCTCAAACGGTGAAGGAAAACATCGTGAGGAAACTGGCATGTCGTAGAACTTCAAAAGTGCTATAACATGTGTCTAGTGCTCGAAAGGAGCCTCTTGAGGCGCACTTAAAATCCTTTCACCACACTGTTTCGAAAGAGAAGAGATTTATTTATTTTATAATAAAGATAGCTTTGAGTTAAATTTTGAGCCGTGGCAGATTCCGATGGATAGACGCCGAAGTGAGATCATAAACTGAGTTCTTTTTTTTCATTTACTATACCCGACCTTACCACTAAAAATGTAACTAAAATCTCTATTACGTACATTAATAATTTGAAATGGCAATGCGCCGCGAAAACTGTAATTTATGAATGACCATTGTCCAAAACCGCCGTATCTCTGGAGCCGAGCCAGAAGGGAAGCTGGAGGACTAACAGTGGCTTCTAACTTTATCGAGTCGAGCGAGTTCATTGAAAACTGAAACAGCTTCATCTTTGATCCCCAGGCACGGTAGATATCCCCTCAGATCTCTCGGTACTAACAAAGTACTATCCCTAAATCTAAATAGTACCTACCTAACTTGACATTTTCATTATCATTTTTTTTTTATATGAATAATGTTAAATTACGCTTGACGAGCCAAGGCTTTATTATGCATTACAATATATTGTTAATGTGTTAATTCTTTGTCAATAAATGATTCTGATTCTGATTCTGATTCTGTACCTAGTTTCATAAACAATAAATATCTTTTATCTTTTTATCTTTTATCAGATTCTTTAAGGACGCCTAAGGGGGGCAATCAGAGGTACGTCCAAACATCACATTTAGCACATAGCCACGTTTGGCAGAAGTTTGTATTCCATGCAAGTTAATTGCAATTACTAATTATGGAAGATCCCACGAGCTTCGCCGAAAGCATAATATGCAAAAAAAAAGTAGTATTTCGAATATTATTAGTCTATTTAGACCCCTCGCTGACGTTCGGGATTCTAATACATATTACAATATATATAACAATACAATATACATAATGCATTCTAATTCTAATAATGTTTAGGAGTAGTAGATCTCTTTGTGAAGGGCTCGTCCTTCGAAGTACTACCACCACGCCGTTTTCTGCCGCCAAGCAGCGTTGCTGTGTTTTGGTTTGAAGAGTTTGGTTACCGGTGTAATTACAGGCACATGAGGCTTTAACATCTGTACCTATGCCTCAAGTTGATGGACGCAGGGCAGTGCATCGTAAGGCACGTTTCTAACGTCAGTGACTTACGAGACAATGCTTTGTTATAGGTGATGTTACCACTTAACATCAGGTGGGCCATCTGCTTGTTCCATCAGCTAGTTGTATAAAAAAACGAATTCTAATTCTATATTAATTCCTCCCTAATATAAATTTTCGCTCCGGATTCATTTGGCCCATAAGCAAAATCATTTCACAAAAAACTCTTGTAAAATATTCTAACAATCTAAAATATTCTATTAAATAATGCTTCAGACTTTGGCTCTCAAGCAAGTCTAGTCTTTGGCTCTCAACTATGAAACGGGTGCTACGAGTAGGTATGTCGTCTGATCGCTTTTTTGTTTTTGTGGTTTCCGCTTTCGTTATCTCCAAAGACTTGCTCATGTTGGCACAAATGTATCTCTTTTATTTTATCGGCCAATATAATGCTGTTGAAGGTCAGTACAGCCATAGGATATTGCTTGTAGAAGACTTGTCGTGAAGTGACCTTGAATGTAGTTTACTTGCTGAGATTTCATTTCAAAGACCGAAAGCTGAACGAGAAAATAATAGTCTGTTGACGCTTCGACGCCATTTTGTAAAATCTTTATTCCCTAGCTAGTTTATCACAAATATTACAAAAAAAATATATTATTTTTGTTTATTTTAACAGTAACATTCGAACAGTAACAGCCGAAAGGCACAATAAATTTACTTAGCCTTAGTTTTCTCTGTAAGTGAATTGTACCCAATTCTTAAGAGAAATAAATATTTCAAACACATTTTTTGAACATATTAAAACGAACGAGGAAGTATGGTCTTTGGACATAGCCCGCTCTGAGTGTGGCAAAAAAAAGGAAATAAAATATTATTGACCATTATTGACAGTGTCAGTACGTTAAATTTCCTCCAAGCCCGTGTGCATTACGCATGGAATAAATACTTTTCGATATTAAGTCCATGCCGTGTGTACCCACTTGCAAGTCTCCTAGTAGTTTAAAAAAAAAATGTTTTTAATTGAGCCGTTTTCCATCTTATTTGTAGTCTTGGCTGTTTGTAGCCGAGTGTAAACTGTGTAAGTGTACTTAACTATTAACATGCATGCTCGTACTTAAAATTACGAGCTATTTAAACTCTACCTTATCTTTGTACTAAAATTAAATTATTTGACATTAAACTCACTGGAATTTCAGTGGAGTATGCAAAGGGAATAACTTTAGGGCTACAACACACTGTACGGGTTCGTCAGTGTCGTGAAGAGGTTAGAAAGATACATAGATTATTTGACGTATCTAAGACATTTCTTTTGACATTTTCTTGGAAGAAATCGCTTTCAGCGATAGGGCCGCCCATTTTACTTTATTACTTTTCGGCTAGATTTATGATGTATCCTTGTGTACAATAAAGTATTATTTATCAATTTATTTTTCTTTAAATACTGCTGACTGATTAAGGGTTTTAAAACCACACCAAGAACACTTCTTCTCTTCTTCTTAAATTTAAGAGCTCAGCTCTTGTCGGGATTCTGATGCAGTTTCCTTGAGTCTTTCCATGGCCTCCTTGACTTCCTTATCGACATGACAAAGATCTTCTCTTTATCTGGCTCGTGTCAGTTTTTCTTGGCTTTCCCCTTTATTTAATAATTTTCTTTATGTACTTAGATCACACTACATAATATTTTATCTCCAGGTCGCTACAGCAGCCAAAGGTTCTAAGCGATCGATAATCTTATTGTTTCTTGTCAAGAAGACCTATTTTATGTTAATTTGAGTGCAACAACATTAAGCGTTGAGCTACCACTTAACATCAAGTAGGTCAAAGATTTTTTTGATTTTCTTTGTGATTTCCTTAAGTGTGTAGGTAAACACTATAAAACTAATAAAATTTTAAATCAAGAAGGTCATCTGCTCCTTCCAAACTCAAGTAGTACTTATAGTTTTTTTTACATAAAAATAGTATGGCATAGTACACTTCCCCCTCAGATCTCATAATACTCATCGAAAATAACACTATTATATATTTTGTTGTGATAGAGCCAACTGCTATATTTTGTTAGACGTAGACTGTATATTTTTCTTAAAATAACTTTACCCTTCTAACTATCAGCTTTAAAAATCACACGTACTCGGGCTTTAGCTGTGAGCTTATAAAAGCGGCGGCCGTCATAATGACGGCTGTAATAAAGCAAGAATTGCTACTAGTTTTCGTAATGACTTCACTCACGTCGCACTATTTCACGATATGAACGTGCCCTGCCATGCACTGCCCTGCGTCCATCAACTGGCATACAGATTTAAAGCCTCATGTGCCTGTAATTTCACCGGCACCCACACCACATCCTCCAAAACTAAACACAGCAACGGTACGGTGGCAGAAATAGACATGGTGGTAGTACCTCATACCATATAAAAAGAGCACTTTTACTAACAAAATTCGAACAGTAACAGCCAGCAGAATATAAAGTAAGATGTTGATTCAGCATTGGTTGTTTGTTTACTTCGAAAGCTTCCCGTATTTTAGTTAAAAAAGCTATGAATTTGGTTAAATAAATAAATTCTTTTTATTTATCATTAGAAACTGAATGGCTAAACACACACTGCTAGAATTTCAACAGCCAAATTATTTCAGCTCTAGAAATAGAACCTTCGGACGCGAAGTCACTTTCTGCTCCTAATGTTTTTATTTATATTTTAATACAATGCAATTTATTAGAACAGAAGATTTTTTATTCTACACACAAACACGGGTACAGCATCACATAGGTAACAAGAAAAACAAGAAGAAGACAAAACTGTGGAACATAGCAGGGGTATATAGTAGGTAGGTAGATAGGTACCTACATTTTCATACATTTTAGCCAGGTAGGTATTGAACTTTTGCATGAAACAGCTGTTTCTTTTTCGCGTTCAGTGTTGGTTCCTTAGAAAAAGTTATTCATATTTATGGGTAGTTTAGCCCCCTGTAGTTTTCGGTACTAGTATTTTAACACCCTGTAACAAAAGAAACATTACACAAAACTATACTAAAATGCGATATTAATGTACATGTCACTAGTTCTTTCGAAATAGTGTGGTGAAGGGATTTTAAATGCGCCTCTAAGAGTAAGAGGCTTCTTTCGAGCACTTGACACATGTTGTACTTTTTAGGATCTATAACATGCCATTTCCGCACGATGTTTTCCTGAACGGTGTGAGAGTACTGGCATTGTACACAAAAATATTAGAACACATTGGTGCATGACGGCTTTGAACCCACAACCTTAGGATCGAAAGGCGGGGCCGCTACCACTAGAACACCAGTCCTTTCTGCAATTTCTACAATTAAAATGATAAGATATATGAATTAAGTCAGACAAGCGCAGAAAAAAATGGGCGATGCTCCGGACTAAATATAACGGCCTTCGTTTATTAGAAAACAAATCCTATCAAGATTACGGTGTGGGTATGAAAGAATTTTTTATGTATCTATCGGTCTCTGAACCCAGCTTCTTCGTTGAATATATAATGAGGCAAAAAATCATGTTTTTATCGTTCACGATGTCATTTATTATCATTATGGACACTTGTAAGAGAGGTTTGAGATTCAATGGCTTTTAGGGTTGAACCCACCCCTTCAACCCTAATTGCAAAAAAGGTCTTAGGTAATTTTTTGATTTACAAGGATGCGAGTTAAATCAGTTAAGATGTTCGAGCGAGTGTTTTTGGTTTTGGTCGAACAACAAATTTGTGACATAGAAAATAACCATACAACATACACACTATATGTATGATTTATTATGACACTATCGTTAATATCTTCGCAAATGGCCCCCGATTTAAATACTTGACCTTAAAAATTGAGAGCACTAGCAGTCTAGTGTTAGCGGCCGCGCCTTCCGATCCTGAGGACGCGGGTTCGAAACCAGTCGTGCACCAAAGAGTTTCTTCTGTTCAAAAATGTTTGTGCACAATACCAGCACTCTAAACGGCATGTCGTAGAACCTAAAAATTTGTATAACTTGTGTCAAGTGCTCTAAAAGAGGCTTTTGAGGCGCACTAAAAATCCTTTCACCACACTGTTTCTAAAGAAACTAGTGACACGACAAAAGAAGAGAGAACTAAAAAGCCGGATCCCTACCCATATCCCATTAGTTTAAGTGTATATTTCTTCAAAACCTGATAAATAATAAAAAGTGAACTAAATTTTCAAAATTTGCACGCAGATGCACGCACAACACAGTAATCAAAAAAATCAAACACCATGTTTTTAATTCTACACACGGATACTGATCACGCTACTCAAAACCAAATTAAAATGACGCTTATTACAAGGAAATAAAAGCGAGCAGAGCCTTACGCATATCCGTATTTACCCATATTTTCATTTTCTAAAAACATTGTCAATGACGAGCTGTTTTCGGTTTTCACGCGAATTTATTTCATAATCCCGTAAAACCCATCGTTTATCGCTAAACCCGCGTTTACTCCCATTAATCCTTAGGATAAAGTCTTGAAGGCTTCTGAATTCAATACTGTTTTATACGCTAACCTTCCGACTGTGAAATAATTTAGAAATTCCTTGATCCTTGACAAAGTTTTTGAGCCGCGTAAAAGGCTCCATAATGGGGTGGCAGTGATTTGATTGGCTTTTCGAAAAAACAAACGTAAATTCGTATTTTTGGCACATTTTTTAATAACAATACTTTTTTTTATAATTCGGTCAGATATTACATTAATAAGTAGCTGGTGCCCCACATATAGGTAATATACATCCTCATAGAATCTGAAGATCTGAAAGGACCGTCCCTGGGGACCAAAGACGTGAAGTATTGTTCTGTTTCCTTTATTTTTAAACGCTATTTTCCAACGGTTTTATTTAGATTGCCTTGTTTGTTTTTGATTTAATTTTATAAATCGGATTCACAAGCTGACTCACGTTTGTCAGATGTCCTGAAGAAAATGAAGTAAATAACTGTGAATCTCAGTTGTATTGCACAAGAATAGATACTATAGTACCTTTGCCACACAGTTGAGCAACTAAGATATAAAATAGCTTTTGTGACTACTTTTGATTAGATAGATATATAGATAGAAAACTCTTTATTGTACACCACAAGACGATAACATATGGTGATTGATTAGTGCAATGATGTAATAATAATCACTTATAATTCTTATATTTTATAACCGGAACATGGATCTTAGCTATAAACACACGATGCCTCCTATTTACCTACTGCTTATTATTATACTATGCGCTTTTTTTAATTTATCAATCTCTCTTTCTCTCTTGTCGTGTCACCAGTTTCTTTCGAAACAGTGTGGTGAAAGGATTTTAAGTGCGCCTCAAGAGGCTTCTTTCGAGCACTAATTTTAAATTTTTATATTTAATATTTTATTTACCAATTTAATATTTTTCAATTACTTACTTTCAAAAAGCTGACTTTCTGACAAACAAGAAAACCGCTTAGAAATCGTTTTATATGTTTAGGAACAAAGAACAGACAGACAAAAGCTTCAAACTTATAATCCTTACCCTTTATTAAGTTGGGGTTTAAAAGTGAAGAGTGCCGCGAATATGCCAGAAATCCAGAGGTCGTTTGGAACCCTTCAATCTGTACGGATTTAAGGGCATACCGTCGAGTCCACTGTTGCCAAGTTGTAAAACTTGAAATACTGTTTCGTACTCTACTGAGTACGGCGCAAAGTGGAGCAGATTTGGAAGGGAATTGGATTCAGAGAATGCCAAAGCACGTTCGTCCAATAAGCCTTATGCTGGTGCCTCACGTTCCAGTCAGTGCATGCTGGGCCAGTACTGCCTTGCTTTTAGAAAACATGACAGTGAAGAAACTGCAACAGCCGACTATCATTCAGATGTCCTGACAGTCAGCTGTTTCAGTCAGTCTTCTATGATCTTTTATGATTTTAAACAATTATTCATGCATGAGGGACGAAATAGACGCCTATTTAAAGAACTGGTCCACGGTAGTCCAAAATAGAAATAGAAGCGACTGGAGAGAAGGAAGGGGGGCCTTTGCCCTGCAGTGGGACACTACAGGCTCCTAATAATAATAATAATTCATGCATGCCAACATGCATACCTACATGCATGGTAAAAACGTTATTGTATTTGTTTTTAAAAGTTTCGCAATCATGACACATATTGAATATTACACGGGCATTTATCGCGTATTACCTTATTTATTTCATTCATTCATTCATTATTTTACAATGGTGATACACGATAAATACCCGTGTAATATTAAATGGTATTGTATTCGTTGATCTGCCAAAATCAATACTCAAAGCATTCAATAATAATCAATAATCATTTATTTGGTAAGCATATTACACGATGATGATAGGTACAGAACCTAAAGCATAAAAAACGAATTATACAGTCACTATAATAACTTCAAATTAAATTGTATTAATCTAAAGAAGTTCCTTCATTAAAAGTCAAATCAATTGTCAAAATTAACATAAATAAAAAAATCAATAAAAAATCAAATCTTGTTAAATAAATTAGGGATGTAGTAAAATTAGCTAGGTACCCAGTTGGTATTTTCTACCACATCATGTTTTTGCAATGAATTTTCTTTTTTTTTTTTATTTAAAGCGGTTGCTAGCGTTGCTCATAATAAAGAGTTTCTAATTCTCAATGCCAAAAAACCTGTGGTAAAACATAAAGCACTTACATTTCATTGGTGACTCTTTTATTAATTACTTTTATTTTTTTCGTAACTGTAGTTGACGTTAATCCAATACATTTGCCTCAAACATTTTAATTTACAAGATTGAAAGGATTCAAGAGAAGCCAATGTAAAAGCTTGATTAGTAAGTCAGTTCTTGGAAACCTACTTGCTAAGATTTCCAAATTGTGCCTGTTGCTGATTTTAGCTACTGCCTTAGTTCGCTTGAAACGGCTCTGAAGCATTTTGGCAGATGAACGAGTGAACAGTAAATAATTTATGAACTCATTCTTAGTTAGGTATAGTAACAGACGGTGGTGGATTATTCGCTGGTTTTTGAAAGGTTCGTCGAATCAATGACAGAGCTGAAATAGTAGAATTAGTTCGACTAGGATTCATCATCATCATTATTTTAATGTATTTATGAGCCGTTTTTACTCTTCGCGATTCAACTTTGTTGCAGCCTTATTTATTAAAAAAAAAAAACATGCTTCGCAGCATGTTTTCCTTCCTTCTACATTTTTGTCATAACTTACTTAAAATAGTCCACTAATGCACGTAGGTCCCAAGACGCGACACTGCGTATTCTGCTCTCTCTCTAGTATTGCCAGCTACAGATGGTCCCCCAACCTTGCCTTGAGGCCTTGACCTTGTTAGAAAATTGCGTTGTTGAGACGGTTATTACCTGTAATCACGGCGATTATGTCAATTTTACTGAAAATTTTCATAAAATGTAGCTTGTAGATATTGACCAATCAGGTGCTAATTTTGGTTTTATTATTTTTCGGTGGTGATAGTGCTAAGATAAAACCAAAGCGCTAGTGGACACGGACCACTACAGACTACAAAGTTTGTATAAAAAAATAAAAAAAAGATATTGAGTACGATCTCCGAAAAAAAAAATAGCTAACACATAATAGGTAACTAGGAAAATATTATAAAGGTGTCCTACAATGGGCGGTCTTATTGCTAAATGTGGTATGGAGATCATGCTTTTTATAAGTCACTGTAAATATCTAACGGTATCAAAATGTTACGTAAAAAAATCATACCCGAGAAAACAAAGCCGGTTGGCCTGGGCGGGCCCTTGAGGTCAAATTTTTTGGTCTCGTTCCATTAAATGAGGGTAATTGTTGAAACTGCTACCACTTATCGTCGACGGTACATCTCAAGTTCAGTGCTGCAGTCTGCCCGCGACCACGGCTATTGCAACATAGCCGAAACGTCGGGAAAATAAATGATACGCGACAAATACCCGTGTAATATGCTTGATTAATGTTTCCATATTATTCTGTGGAATTTCCAACATGTTTCATCAACTCATTTTCTAGTCAGTGATTATGGGCGGGACAAACCACTTTGACAAATGGAAAAATCTAATGCCCGGGCTTGCGAGCGTCCATTAGTAGCAATACGATTCGTCGTTTTTCAAATAGTCTTTCAACTCATTGGCCATTGTTAGCTGTCACTGTTACATCAGCCAATGAGGATGAGCTTTAGATTAGTAGAGCTCTTTGTGAATGGGTTGTCCGGGGAAGTACTACCACCATGCCTTTTTTTCCGCCAAGCAGCGTTGCTGTGTTCCGGTTCGAAGAGTGTCGTTGCCGGTGAAATGACAGACAAATGACAAATGCAATGTCTGTTTTTTTCAATGCTTTGTTCTAGGTGATGGTTACTACTTATCTTCAGATGGGCCTCTACTACTACTTTTTGTTCCACCAGCTAGCTGTAGGTATAAATAAAATATAATATATAAAAAATGCAACCACGCGAAGTCGTACTAACGGACGCTCGTTTATAGGAGCAATACCAACGTTGTATTCGATTTTGGTTTTAGGTTTATTATGTTTAAGGTTTTGTCGTCAGAACCAAAAATGGGGTTCTGCAGATAAATTACAAAACGAACTCAGACAGGAAATTGAATCGAACAAAGCGGTATTTTATTTGGTAACAAAATTGTTTCTGAGCAAACTAGACGCGAACCCACGCAACTTTCATAACTTTTCATTTCAATTTACTTTCTTGTTATTTGTATAAATTCTAATACTTTCGAAATAACTGGTTACTACTTATCTAATAATCTAGTTTTGTGTTTATTTTTATAATTTACTAGCGGTCTGTCCCAGCTTTGCATGGGTGGTCATAAATTTTTTGAACATTTTAGGATAAACTTATACCTCGCGTTCGAGCCTCGCGTCTACTTATTTCATACATTCGCACGACCCGTGCACCCGTTAACATTTTTAATTTCGTCATATCTTTTGAATGGAATGTCCGATTTGAAAAATTTAAGAAGTAATCTATAGGTATTGAAACCGTCTTAATTATGAAATGATTTATTTGGATAAGGATTAATACCAAGGTACAAATAAAGACCCTTTTCTAGCGGAGGCATTTCAATTATTTTTTTATAATAAAAGAACACTTATTGTGACATAACTATAATAGTTAGACATATGCTGTCGCGACATTTTTTGTAGATGATAACGTGTTCTACAAAATCGTAGTACATTATTTTGTTCTATCTTCAATAGTTTTCGCAGCGCACGCGATGTAAGGTTTTTTGTTTTCCACCTTGGGTTACATTATTGAAGTTTTAGTAAGGATCCCTGATTTTTTTGAAAATATAATACAGGGTGTAAACGCTTGTACGACATTAAATTAATACACGTGTAGTGCTACTATCTAGTATTGATTTAAAAAAATATTTATTGAAATTCATTCATAATTAGTTTTTTTTTATTTTCAAACAAACTAATCATCAGTTAAAGCATAAAATTATACAGCACTCTGTATACGTACACAAACAACGAAACGTACGTTCATTACTCGTCGGTGCCTATAAGTGCGAATATGCCGCGCACTCACGGCGCGGCGCTCAAAGGCGCCGCCGCGCCGGCCGGTAAAGCCGAAAGTCGAGCGCGCGGCAGAACACACACAAAATGTACCGCACACTAAAAATAAATAATAAATGTACCTAGGTTACCTCAAATCCGTAGGTTTTCAATATCCCCCCCGCACGTTGCACACACTAATTTAATTGACGGGGAACGTTCGCCCGTACTTTCACCAACACAGCTGTTCGACACTTGCCTTCAGTTTGTCGAAAGCACCTAGGTACAATCCGTCTGCGCAGTTCTTGCACTGTATCGACTTCTTGTGCGTACCTACCTCTTCTTTGATGAAGCCCCACAAAAAGAAATCTAGTGGAGTGAGGTCTGGCGATCGTGCTGGCCACTACACTTAGTTTAATAACAAAAAAACACATTCACAAGCGACAATTTCGCGGTAACTAAATCTAGCAATGCAACAAATAGGTATGCAATTTTCAAAATTAGATGGGTCAAGGTTGCTACCGAAACAATTACTAAATCATACGCGCTTCCTCAGTCAGTCGCTCTGTGGCTAGGCGTGGGCGACGCGGGACGGGGCGCGCTTCTCTTCTCTTTCCGACATGCACGTGAAATGTATCTGTCCTGGTCACGTCGTTCTAGATCGCACTTTTTGATTGTTTATTCTGCTCAAACGCGTGTAAATTTGGTATTTCTATCTTTTTTTTTCTTTTGATTCATAGACATATGATTTCGTGACCCCGGAAAGTTGACCTGAACACGACTGATAATAGGTACAGGTTGTTAAGAAATGATTTATTGGAAAAGTATCGATATCTCGTTAAATATTCAGGCTTTTTTTAAAAAACCAACTCCTAAAATCTAAAAATGCCATTCCGAGTACGTGTTTCAATTTAATGTCGTACAAGCATTTACACGCTGAAATGGCGAGTGACTTGACAAAAGTATCCAGTTTTCAGTTGCAAATGTGCAAACAATGGCATTTATGATTTCCTTAGTATATTTTCTCATGCTATCTATAAAACAAAGCGCAATAGTTTTTTTTTTAATTAATTTTTCATTAAAAAAAGTACTTAACGAAACATTACTCACATCAACTGTGGTTTTTCGCGCTTGTTATTTTCTACTGGGAATGTGTACTTATGTATAATGCACTATACGGTATTGCATTACGACTATCACCCTAAGACGTAAAACTGTTAAGCGGCTGACAACCGTTATGCAAAGTCTCGCTCTCACATTTCAACTTTTTGAAAAGTAAAAAATAATAAGCATAATGAAAAATCGCAACCAAAGAACGGGTGTAATGCCGCTGAAATTAAAGGCGCATGAGGCTTAAATCTGTATGCCTCAAGTTGGTGGACGCAGAGCAGCGCATCGTAGGGTACGTTCCTATTGTGCTTAACCTCCGAGGCAATGCTTTGTTATAGGTTAGGTTACCGCTTAACATTAGGTGGGTCATTTGCTTGTACCATCAGTGAGTAGTAGGTATAAAAAAATGTAGCAACTTTCTGTGTATTATAATTTTATGAGCGTACTTCAGCACGAAATTAGAAAACTTTCTTCTCATTTTTAGGCGCAACATGGCGCGACCAAGCAACAAGTATTTAAATATTTAGGTTGTTTGTCAAGGCTGCTGTTTATTTGAAAAACAAGCGGTTGTCGTGACGGCAACACCAGCGTTTATGCCTTGTTTTACAAAGTTAATTTTATACAACTTATGACTTAAGAAATCAAAGGTTCCAAATTCGACTATTCTATTTAGGTAGGTACCTGTAGCAATTTTCCTTCATCTCGTGCCTTTTTTTTTAAACGTTGGGAAATCCTCATCGATACTCTTCTGTTGTGGCGACAACAGAAGAGTTATGTCGGACTCTTTCCGACTAAAGACCAACGGAGTCCTGCTACACACCATGTACCGGGCTATGGGCACGCTTTCGTACTCTTCCATGGCCCCGACGATGTTGGCTCCATAATATAGAGACCCTCCTCGGCCTAGGGCTTAGCCAAGCTGTCTCTTTCGAGAAGCGCGTGGAACACCCGCGCGCGCTGACTCAAGACTTGTTGGTCAGCGGCTACTCACCAGTGCCGCCGCCCAAGTCTATTATGGGGGACGGATAACATGGAGGCTTCGCCTTCACCTCCTTCCACTACCAGATCTCCTGCTATGGATCGCCAGATCAGAAATAATCTCCCACTCCCGCTCCGCAGCCTTCTTCTGCGACATAACCAAGTCGCAGAAAGACGTGACGTCATCCCGTGACGTTTCACTTTCCAGGGAAGGGAGAGGTCGTTCCCAATATCACAGCGCTTCTCTAGACACTTCCAGTGTGTGTCTTGCCGTGTCCTCGTCACACCTGCAGTGATGGCACGCGGTTGTCGGTTGCCTTCGGGCTATTCGGCGCAGGTACTTGCCAAAGCAACCATGCCCCGTCAGCACCTGTACCAGCCGGAAGGAAAGCGGTCCGTGTGCCCTGTCCAACCATTCTCCCAAAATTGGTTGGACAGCCTCTATGGTCTAGCGGCCGGCACACTCTCTCAGCCGCTCCCTCTACTCTTCTACTATCGCCTCTCGTAGGTGGCGCTTCCAAGCGAGCTCCTCATCTGCTGGTGGCGGATACTATACCCTTGACCGATGCTCTAAACGACGCTCGTATGATGCCAACAGGCACTCCACCTCGAGGTCCCATGGGGGAGAACTCGCCAACATGCACGCTGCCTCGTTAGGGACAGTGCGATACCCGCGAATGACACCGATGGCCATCACCCGCGGAGCTCTGTTCAGCAAGGCAATATTCCTATTCGCCAGCAGTGCCCACACTGGGGCCCCGTAAAGGGCCATGGACCGCACCACCCCTAGGTACAGACGGTGGTTGGCCGCCTTGGGTCCCCCGAGATTCATCTTATGCCTGATCTAAGCCTGATTGTACATGTTGTGTGTTCTTGTGGCAAATAAATGATTGCCTATGTGTAATTAATTCCTAAATGACTAGTCTGATTTTGATGGAGTTTTCACTTAAATAACAAATCCCTTAATAGCACATTTTATCTATGGTAGCTTTTATCTATTTTTTTTTATTTAATCAGGACTACCAACAGCTGTTACAACAATATAAATAAATTTAATTAAACTTACATCTACGTACGTACATGTACTATTCAGAGCTAATTGCACAACTAATTACAAGTAAACACTACATGCATTGAATTTAACTAAGTGGAAAGGGTAACATTATAATAAAATAGAACAAGGAGTATAAAATTTATCTAATGTACGACTCCCATCTAAAACTGCTCTACTATTCAGCATTCACAAAAACCGTGAGTTTTGAAATAAATAACAAAACAACGCCCAAATTGTGTGAAAGGGAGAACAACAAACTTTTGCATTACAAAGCGAGCAACACTCATTCCAACTAAATTATGCATTCAGCACAGTTTAATACAAATAGTTTCAACAAAACACCACGAAACGAGTAAAAAGACAAAATGACTCGTACGCTTGTGTCATTCTGCTATGCTGCGTTTGACATCGAGTTTTATGTTTTAATCCTGCGTTGAAAAATCTGCTTTATTCAACTATCTGATGGAACAAGCAGATGGCCCACCTGATGTTAAGTGGTAACCATCACCTATAACAAAGCATTACCTCGTAAGTCACGCACTATAGGAATGTGCCCTACGATGCACTGCCCTGCGACCATCAACTTGAGGCATACAGATGTTAAGCCTCATGTGGCTGTAATTGCACCGACAACCACACTCTTCAAACCGAAACACAGCAACGCTGCTTGGCGGCAAAAAAAGGCGTGGTGGTAGTTTACCCCAGACGGGCCCTTCGCAAGTACTTCCCTGGACGAGCCCTTCACAAGTACTATAGGGTATGTGCCAAATGCAATGGACGTACCTCTGACTCCAGATTCTTTGAGGACGTCCAAGGGGGGTCCTTGGACGTCCTCAAAGAATCTGGAGTTAGTACTTGAGATCTGAGGGGATATATACCGTGCCTGGGTCAAGTCGTGGAGCTGTAAAATTTGTGTAATATCTGTAATATCTTTAGTTCATAATTTATGCCAGGAGCAGCTGTTCAAAAACGAGCTTTAACGCATTGGCTTTGGATTCATTATACCGTGATCGGTATTTAATACACATAAGTCGCAACACTGTTACTTTGTTAGCTGTGCTTCAAATCTTGGTCACTAGAAACTGACATAAAATTCACCTTTGTAATTTTCTCAAATAAGTATAACTAAAGGTTAAGAATACCAGTTATTAAACTTTATATTTTGTACTTTTTGGTTTTAGAGAGTTTGATTTAGCTACTGGATCCAGCTACTGTCCTCGTCTAAAACACAAGGTCGCGTTGTAACTTTACAATTAGACAGAGCACTAAGCCTTTATTAAAATACGCCCAAGAGACGATGTGACACAGAAATATCGTGTACGCAATTAATTTCAGTGAGATTTTAAATAAAAAAGTCATATTAATAACCCTGAAAGTTTCAGGAACAGGAATGAAAATGAAATCTGCCGAGTTTTGACAACAATTTATGGAGGTTTAAAATTGGTGGTTATTTAAATACCTACAAATATTTCTATTGTGGGTATGTGCCAAAATGAAATAATGGGACGTGCCGCTGACTACCCCCTTAGACATCCTTAAAAAATCCTAAGCTGGTACTTGGTACTAAGAGATCCAAAACCGAAACAGAGCAACACTGCTTGGCGACAGGAATATTAGTAGGTAGTACTTTCCCGGATGAGCTTTTTTGCAAAAATCTACTAAGCTATTACATCTTTGTAGCCACAATGATACAAAAGACTGCAAATTTTTAAGAGTAGTAGAGATCTTTGTGAAGGGCTCCTCCGGGGAAGTATTACCTAGCTTTTCTGCTAAGCAGCGTTGCTGTGTTTCGGTTTGAAGATTGTGGTTGCCTGTGTAATTACAGACATAATTATGAGGCTTTACATCTGTATGCCTCAAGTTGATGGACGAAGGGCAGTGCATCGTAGGGCACGTTCCTATCGTGCGTGTCTTACTAGGCAATGCTTTTTTATAGGTGAGGGTGACCACATAACAACAGGTGGGCCATCTGCTTGTTCCATCAGACAGATGTATAAAAAAAAATTGTTTGCTTGACCCTGAGTGCTCGATATTGGAAGTATTGAAGCGTGGAGAGGAAGGGAAAGTTAATTAGTCGGTACGGGTGCCGTTGACTTGTTCAGTCTTGTAGATACGGGTATGACAAGAAAGGATTGTGAAGTTATTGCTAGTATCCTTATTATCATCAATAGATAGACTTGATTTTACCCGTAAGTTTGGTAACTGTGAATAAAAGTGGCCAGATGAAAGAAAGTTGAAATATCTCTTTGTACGATGAAGAAAGTCCCAGTGCCAAGTTGTTTGTCAACGATTCTGAGATGAATTAGTTTTTTTTTATTCAACTTGCTGATGGAACCAGCAGATGGCCCACCTGATGTTAAGTGGTAACCATCACCTGTAACAAAGCATTGCCTCGCAAGTCACGCACGTAAGGAACGTGACCTACTATGCACTGCCCTGCGTCCATCAACTTGAGGCATACAGATGCTAAGCCTCATGTGCCTGTAATTACACCGGCAACCACACTCTTCAAACCGAAACACAGCAACGCTGCTTGGCGGCACAAAATGGCGTGGTGGTAGTACTTCCCCGCACGAGCCCTTCACAAAGAGCTCTACTACTCTTAAAAAACAAAAAGTAGTTTTTCGAGTGCGTGTCGATTTATCTTATTGAAAAATGAAATTTATGTTTTGCGAGTGCTAGTTGCCAAAATATCACAGAGAGCAGAATAATGATACACCATCTTCCTGTCAAAGTCAAAGTCAAAAGGTATTTCTTCAAGAAAATCACAAGGATCACTTTGAAACGTCGTAAAACTAGGTGAATAAATAAAAATAAATAAATATTACCTAGTGGACTTTCCACACAGCACTGTCTAGCCCCAAACCAAGCCAGAGCTTGTAATATGGGAACCAGATAGCTGATATCATTCATAAATACTTTTTTTGTAAATACATACTTATAATATTATAAAATACCCAGACAGAGAACAAACATTATGTTCATCACACAAATGTTTATTCTCGGTGGAAATCGAACCCACGACCTACGGCGCAGAAGGCAGAGCTACTACTAACTGAGCTGTGAAGGCCGTCTCTGAATCAACCAGAAAAGGCGAAAGCGTTTTTTGTGGACGAGGCTGACCCTAAGCACACATAACCAATCTCGTGAGCCGAGGGCCGGCGGCCGGAATACAAATAGTGACGCCAGCTCGAAAGGGATGATTGCTTGCATTGTTGCTAAGTTTGCTATTGAATGGGCGGGAAATTTCGGCAAGCCTATGAAAACATCTAATTCTAGTTTATGAAGATTAAATCATGTGAGTTTGAAAAAGTGACTACTGTCGACCATACTTTTTTATCCAAGTTCTATGTTCATTCCAAAGTTTGTTCTTAACAAATTGAACATTCACTACCCGCTTGGACGTATTTTTTTTATACCACTAGCTGATTGAACAAGCAGATGGCCCACCTGATAATAAGTGGTAACCATCACCTATAACAAAGCATTGCCTCATAAGTCACGCACGAACCTGCCCTACGAATTACGATGCACTGCCCTGCGTCCATCAACTTGAGGCATACAGATGTTTAGCCTCATGGGCCTGTAATTACACCGGCAACCACACCCTTCAAACCGAAACACAGCAACGCTGCTTGGCGGCAGAAAAAGGTGTGGTGGTAGTACTTCCCCGGTCGAGCCCTTCACCAAGAGCTCTACTACTCTTAAAACTTGCTGATAGAACAAGCCAATGACCCACCTGATGCTAGTCGACGACAAGTGTGACGCGTGTGACCCTTAAATATTAATTTTATTCTGTTTTTTAGTATTTATTGTTATAGCGGCAACAGAAATACATCATCTGTTAAAATTTTAACTAACTATAACGGTTCATGAGTCACAGCCTGGTGACAGACGGACAGACAGACGGACGGACAGCGGAGTCTTGGTAATAGGGTCCCGTTTTACCCTTTGGGTACGGAACCCTAAAAATACACAAAAAAACAAAGACCTTTACTTTTTTGAAATCGGAAGCAGCTATGACATTCAGAATATCGAAACTCAAATCTTCGAAATGAATTCATAATAATTGACGGAGTAAGCGCGTAAACATTTAAGGGATTTTACGAGTAGTAGAGCTCTTTGTGAAGGGCTCGTCCAGGGAAGTACTACCACCACGCCTTTTTCTGCCGCCAAGCAGCGTTACTGGGTTTCGGTTTGAAAAGTGTGGTTGCCGGTGTACTGACAGGCACATGAGGCTAAACATCTGTAAGCCTCAAGTCGATGGACGCAGGGCAGTGCGTCGATAGGCACGTTCCTATTATACGTGATTTACTAGGCAATGCTTGGTTATAGGTGATGGTTACGTACCACTTAACATCAGGTCGGCCATCTGCTTTTTCCATCAAGGAGCTGTAAAAAAGCAAAAAAAAAAAAAAAAAAGAAAATATACAAGACAAAAAACATATATTTAAAAATCTAGAACTATCTCCTTTTTTTAAGAATCAATGAGATTCAGTATAAAGAACTCAATTTAACTACAGGACGTACGGAACAACGCGCCCAGTCCATTCCACGACGACGAGCATGCGATTTCCAATTTATCATTCAGGACACTTCAGTATTTCAATTTTCAGTGAACAAGCTCTCGAAAAAACCAATTTAAATACAAATATTGGTGGACTTTCGATACAGCACTATCTAGCCCACTAACTAAGAACCAGATAGCTGATTTAATACATGTTATATACTTTTTTTTATAAATACATAATTAAAATTGTTAACACCCAGACAGAGAACAAACATCTATGTTCATCACACAAAGGTTTGTTCTCGGTGGAGATCGAACCAACGGCCTACGGCGCAGAAGGCTTTTACCAACTGAGCTATGAAGGCTGTCCTTTTTTTTATTTGACAACGAGAATTGCATTCCTATCTACTTCCGTTTAAATTGACTTATTTTTTTATGTACAATACATAATCGGTTTAAAGAGTTTATTATCATAAAGAACAGATTACAGTTCACTTATATGAGACAAAGGTAGTAGATAAGGTTTAGGCTAGTGCCAAAGCATGCATAATATTATAAAACAGGATAAGTAGGTACGAGGTAGGCTGACAACAGTAATAAAATAAATTATCAAAAAGTACATTAAAACTAAGAGTACATTGGTAGGTATAAAAGGTATTAGGTAGGTAGTTAATAATATTTCTGTTGACTTTATTTTATAAAATAAGAGTTGGTTCAAAAAAGTGGGTAGTTACGATGGAATGCAGAATGCAAGTCTATATTATGTGCGTGTAGGTACGCTGCTGTCCGTGCCGGCTTTACGGTCGCGCGGACGGTACGCAGACTGTGTGTGTGAGACAATGAGGTGGTTCTGTGTATCGAGTTAGAAATGTTAGTGCGTTAAAGTTATCATAATAAAATTATAGTCCTAATAGAGATAATGTTAAGGCGAAGACAAGAGCTAATGTGACTCTCGCTCGCACGTTTGTTTTACTACGAAAAGTTTGCTTTACTAGTTTTCTTACATAGGCAAACTTTTAAGTAGGAAAACATGTATCGATCAAAATGAAATTTTTACTAAACTGTGTGCAATGTGATTGCAAACAAAATGGTTGATTTCGATTTTTTGAAAATGAGTTTAGGGATTTTATATCTTTCAACATGTCGAAACGTGCGAGCGAGAAGTTGTTTGATAGTTGTCAGCCCCTTAAGTAGGTAGGTGTATTGATTTTAGGTTTTATTAGTTATGAAGTTGTTTAATTGTGAAGTAAATATTTAAGAATAGTTGCTTATTTTATTTAATGTATATTTAATTTTTTTAGTTTTATATATTAGATTTTTATTTTTGAAGTACGAATATTTACTTATTTATTATTTAGTTATTATTTAGTTTGTGTCCCTCTTAATGATCGTAGGAACCCCTTTTATATGTTTAATAACTAAATCAGGTAGGCCACTTGCTTGTTCCATCAGCAATACATACCTATAAAAAAACGATTTTAAAATACAAAATTCGTTGAAATTTGTCAGAGAAAAGTACCTACACACAGTCCTCAATATATTATTGCAAACGATAATATAATAAATATAGTCAGGGCGCTGATCTCAAGTACCTACTTTAGAGTGATATCTTTAAAACATATAAAGATCTCAGTTTATAGCCCAGACAAAAACAATAAAATAATTTATAATCGGGTTCACTCATGTGAACAGAATTATTTATAGCATTCAGAAAACGATGTTTACGATGTGTAAATGTTTGGTAAGCGATTTGCTTTTGTTTAAAATTTTATACATGGAAATAATGTTAAACTAAATGCCTTTACCTACTTATTTTTAGGGTAGTTTTTACTAAAATAATAAAAGTAAGTTTTACTGCTTCTTCTTCGTGAAGTTTTTCATATAACAGTCATAAACATTTTTTATTAACTTTGTCAAAAATTAAATTACCATAAATTCGAAGTAATTTTGCTAAAAATTAAGTTACAATTGATTAGAAAAATCTAAAAGCCAATTTGTTCTCTTACTGAACGCGGTACCACTTACACTATCACTACATAGTATAAAACAAAGTCGCTTTCTCTGTCCCTATATCCCTATGTATGCTTAAATCTTTAAAACGATGCAACGGACTTTGATGCGGTTTTTTTTATAGAAAGAGTGATTCAAGAAGAAGGTTTATATGCATAATACAAGCATAATCTCTAAGGGATAACCCACAATAACCGTTCGAAGCCGGGGCGTAGCGACCCGCCCCGGCTAGTTCATTATAAAAACAACTTTAGATATCGAAAATGCTGCAAAAGGGTTAATTCTCTAAATTTTACAATCATAAATAATCATTTTAAGCGATAAATGGCTCCCCATTGGATCTTACTCCTTCGGTTTTGCTATAAATTGCCGCATTTTGATTTTAATGCATGAAAATGATTGCATAAAATTGGCGGAGGCCAGAGTGGCTGTAAACAAGGCTCAAACGTGGTTAAACCGTTTCGGCCGACACAGCCGGAAAACGACATCGACGTACTATTATGGAGAAGGCAGAAAAGCTCAAGACTGTCCTATTTATTTCTATCTCAACAGCCTCAAGCACCCACTGCTGGGTATGAGGCCGCTCTCTGTAATGCCAAGTAAGAAAGAAAGAATAAGCATTTATTTCGGACACACACACACAAATACAACACGAGCAAATCAATAAATCAGTGCAATAAATAGGTAGGTATATAAAAATAAAAAAATAAAGATACAAACAGGAGTAGGTAGTCTAGGTAGGTACCTAAGAATAAAGTCGGTAGGTACAGATAAAATTGTGCCGCATTGTACGTCGTGTGCGTAAGCCAAAACGGGTCCCATCTCAGCTTATTCTCTGTGTGAGTTTCTCTGCCTTGAGCTTTTTGTATCCATTGCTGTCCCGCTGTCGCCACGATATCGTCGGACCACCGAGCTGGAGGAACCAGCATCCATCCCTTGGCCACCATTCTGTGACTGCCTCTGTGGTCCATCTGTTGTCATTCCGTTTAGCCAAATGTCCTGCCGACCTCCACTTTAGCCTCGCGATTCGTATACCAACATCTTCGACTTTAGTTCGACGTCCAATTTATTTCTCTTGTAGTATATCTATTTCTGAACGGCCGGTTGCGCATCAGCATCGCCTCTGGTGTTGCAGGTGTCCATGGGCGGCGGTCACCACTTCCACAGGCCTGTCGGCTACACTGCCTCTGTGGCAAAAAAAAGAAATTCTTGTAAAACCCACACCGAAAGCGCGATCGCTGCCAGCGGCGGCAGCTTGTTATATTTACAAATTATTTATTTACATACCATTACAGATACAGAGTCCAATGCATTAGTTGTAGTACTCTTACTTAAATAATACCTAAATTTAGTAAATAAGAAATAAGAAAATGAAACTTATTATAGAAAAATTGGCACAGGCCGCAGCGGCACAAAGTATACCGGCGGCATTCTGCCGGCCATGTGTGGCTCTCTTTCCAGTACTTCATAGTTACGGGTTTAAGAGTTTTTTTAGATTAGAAAATTCTTTATTTCACTAAAATAAGTACATAGGTGAACTTAATGCTAGTTAGAATTTTCTTACATTTAACCTTTGTATAATGTGGCGTAATAATTGAGAGCTATTGTAAAATTGATCTTGAAATTTTTATGTTTTCTTCTTAGTACCCGCAAATTAATGCCTAGAATCAGACTTAAAGTCTGGAATGTAATTTTATACTCATTTTCAATTATAAGAAAACTGATTAATACAGAAACAGCTTCAAGGCACTTTGCCGAGGTATTCCATACGTGATTATTTGCGAGCCCATTGCCGCTGTTAGAATAATAACAAGATTAACTAATTTATTTGAAACTAGCGACCCGCCCCGGCTTTGCACGGTTATTGTGGGTTATACCTAAGAGATAGACATATACTATCTAGGACTTTTTTGTAAACCCTTTAAAGGCGTAGTACATTATTTTGATCTATCTCGTAGAGTTCAGCCAGCTTTTGCAATATAAGCGCAAAAAAAGTGTTTATTTACGACATCACATTAGAAACCTCTAATATTATCAGTATTTCTCTGCTATATTATGCATGTATGATACATATAAACCTTCCTCCTAAATTACTCTATTAAAAACTACATCAAAATCCGTTACGTAGTTATAAAGATCTAAGCTTAATATAGGGACAGACAGGCAGCGGGAAGCGACTTTGTTTTATACTATGTAGTGATGATCATCGGACAAACTTCTACTATACGACATAACTTTTCGTTGAATTTGACTCCGCTCGCTTTGCTCCTTGATCAAATGTAATTTCAGAGTTTCAAAATCCATATTTTTCAAGATATCTTATCAAAAATTTCTTGCATCACCGTGCTCTAAAGCCTCCGGCTTGGTAAATGACGTCACATCCGCTTATTATTGCACGGCCCACAATTTGCCTTTAATAAATCACGAGGAACGATACCTTTACCCTATTGTTTATAAGGTACGAAAATACTTCCAAGTCACATTAGCATGAGTTTTTATCATCAGCCGGCAGACGTCCACAGCTGGACATAGATAGATATATACTCGTAGATAACTCATTGTTCACCACAAAGAAACAAAAAAAAGGGTTGAGGCACACATTTAGGCAAATGGGCGACCTTATCGCTGTGAGTGATTTCTTCCAGGCGACCTTAAATACACAGGTAAATTAATCCTTGAAATTTCCAGAAAGAACGATTCTGAGCCCTCCCAATCCACTGACTTCCCGCGATCCTCACAATGTCGTCGGTCCATTGGATAGTCTCACATCAAGTCACTTTTATAAAAAGAAAACATGAAGTAGTGTTCACAGCTCAGTTGGTAGTAGCTCTGCCTTCTGCACCGTGGGCTGTGAGTTCGATTCCCACCGAGAACAAACATTTGTGTGAAGAACATAGATGTTTGTTCACTGTCTGGGTGTTTTATGATATTATAAGTATGTTTTTACAAGAAAAAGTATATAAGTAGTATATCAGCTATCTGGTTCCCATATCACAAGCTTTGGCTTAGTTTGGGGCGAGATAGTGCTGTGTGGAATGTCCACCGATATTTATTATTATTATTATTTATTTCATGAATTATTTGAGACCAAGTTCTTTTAAAATAATAAAATGTTCACAGTTAAACCGATAAAAAGTTCACAATTTACTATTTACTCTATTATTTGTAGAATCTTGTTATTAAGTTCTAGAATATCTCAATTAGGCTGCTATCTAATTTTTATTAAGAAAATTTCTTTCAGAACTAATTATAGTCCCTCGATAAATAACGCATTTTAAGCAAAAGAAATTCAAGTAGTTACATTTTTGAGGGTAAATCAAAGCAGTCTAGACGCGGTAGTCTAGACGTTAAAATTATTTAAATTCAATTTAATGCACATAACTTGATATTTTTAGAATGAGAACATCGAACACTAACGAAAAATTTTTCAAGTTCTCAAAAACAATAAGCACATCGTCATGACATTGATAGCCCTCACAGCTTTTAAGAGTAGTAGAGCTCTTTGTGAAGGGCTCGTCCGGGGAAGTACTACCACCACGCCTTTTTCTGCCGCCAAGCAGCGTTGCTGTGTTTCGGTTTGAAAAGTGTGGTTGCCGGTGTAATTACAGGCACATGAGGCATAACATCTGTATGATTCAAGTTGATGGACGCAGGGCAGTGCATCGTAGGACACGTTCCTATCGTGCGTGACCTACTAGGTAATGCTTTGTTATAGGTGATGGTTACCACTTAACATCAGGTGGACCATCTGCTTGTTCCATCAGCTAAAAAATGTACCTATTATTAAAAATAAAATATATTAGTATATCAGCTACCTGGTTTCCATATTACAAGCTTTGTTAGTTTGGGGCTAGATATTGTTTTGGGGAAAATGCCACCAAAATGTATACTTATTTATTTACATGAGCCGGCAGCTAGAACATTTTAATAAGAACTCCTAAATTTTTATATTATCCCAAAAGTTATTATCTGAGTGGGACTTGAATCCACGACCTATTGATGCGATAACCACCGGCGCCATCCGACTCTAATCATACTCGACGAATAACTCATTCGGATATGTTTTTTTATTTATTTATTTATTTATAAGACAGTAACATAACATCATAACAGGTTTTTTTTTAACCCTAAGACGATGGTATACTAATATGTAAGTAGTTTTTTTTTAGTTTTTTTTTTGTAGGAGTTTCGGCAGGTTATTAAAAAAAATATCCACGCTGTTCGCAGACAATATATTAAGTAAATACATAGCGAGTGACATGGGTGCAAACTTAAGTAGGTTGGTCCTACAGTTGAGAACTTCCAGCATGGCAGGGCGGCGGCACGCGCCCAAGTAGTTACAGTAAGTATGTTACTAAAAAGTAAAAAAAAGTAGTTAATTAAAGTACAAGGAACTTTTTCTTTTTACTTCTTTACTACGGTACATAAGCGACTGTGACAAGTCAATCTCAATTCCTTAAGTGTATGTAAACACTCTAAAACGTAAAAAAAGGTTTCCTAGATGTAGAATACCAGGCACCCTAGCTTTCATTAGAGCTGAAGCATCCATCGTCACCGGATAGACGTAAGAAAACACAAGATAACAGCGGACAAATTCCCAGCATCGCAGCCGCTGGCATTTTACGGCGTGTCGGGTATAGAGCCACATCCGCACGGTTGTGTGGTGCAAGTCACAAGATTTGACAGCCTTCACAGCTCAGTTGGTAGTAGCTCTGCCTTCTGCCGTAAGCCATGGGTTCGATCCCCACCGAGAACAAACAGTTGTGTGATGAACATAGATGTTTGTTCTCTGTCTGGGTGTTATATAATATTACTAGCTGGTGCCCGCGACTTCGTCTGCGCAGATGATGACACTTATCGTCATATTTTGGACAATTCACAAAATATCTTTATAAATCGTAGCCTATGTGTTATTCTGATGTATAATCATATTCTGAAAGCAATTATTAATACAATAAAAATTAATTATTTCATAGATTAAAAGAACCGGCCAAGTGCGAGTCGGATTTGCGCACAAAGGGTTCCGTACCATCTCTAATACTATAAGAATCAAAGTCCTGACTGACTGACTGACTGACTGACTGACTGACTGACTGACTGACTGACTGACTGACTGACTGACTGACTGACTGACATATAGACAACGCACAGCCTAAACCGCTGGTCCTAGAGACTTGAAATTTGGGGAGTACATAGGTCTTATGGCGTAGAGGTGTACTAAGAAGGGATTTTTGGAAATTCAACCCGTAAGGGTGTGAAAAGGGATGAAAACGTTTGTATGAAAAATAGTATTCCTTGAACCTACAAACTTGAAACTTGGAGTACATGTACTTCAAGGCTAAAAAATAGGAAAGGCATTTTTAGTTTTTTAAAACTACCCTTAATAAGTGTGCAAAGGGATGTAAAAGTTTGTATGTGACTTTTTTGACCGCTGGTCCTAGAGACTTGAAATTTGGGGATTACATAGGTCTTAAGGCGTAGAGGTATACTAAGAAGGGATTTTTGGATATTCAACCCCTAAGGGTGTAAAAAGGGATGAAAACGTTTGTATGAAAAAGAGTATTCCTTGAACCTACAAACTTAAAAATTGGAGTACATGTACTTCAAGGCTAAAAAATAGGAAAAGCATATTTAGTTTTTTAAAACTACCCTTAATAAGTGTAGAAAGGGTTGTAAAAGTTCGTATGGGAGTTTTTTGACCGCTGGTCCTAGAGACTTGAAATTTGAAGAGTACATAGGTCTTATGGCGTAGAGGTGTATTAAGAAGAGATTTTTGGGAATTCAACCCCTAAGGGTGTAAAAAGGGTTGAAATCGTTGGTATGAAAAATTGCATTCCTTGAACCTACAAACTTGAAACTTGAAGTAGATGTATTCCAAGGCTAAAAAATAGGAAAGGCATTTTTAGTTTTTTAAAACTACCCTTAGAGGCGTCAATGTTTGTAAGGTATATTCTAAAAACGGGAATCTTGAGTTGGTACGAGGAGATCTGAGGGTATAGAAAGAAAGAAAGAAAGAAAATACATTTATTTGACATACCTACATACAAAAAATAAAATAAAATATCTACCGTGGTATCGGGTATACCGGGTATCTACCGTGCCTGGGGATCAAAGTCTTGAAGCTGTTTCGTTTCGTTTTGTTTGTTTTTGGGGTAGACACTAGGAACAAATAAGTACATATTTTCCGTGTAAGGTTGTCTTTGTTGTATTTGCCATGTTTGTGCTAAGCTCACCTGTACCTACCTACCTAATATAGGTAATTTATTTATTTATTTATAATGAACGCCTATAGGCATCTCTTATACCTACGTAGGTATTTAAAATCCTACCCTAATAATATACAAATCAATGCGAAAGTTACGATGTTTGGATGTTTGTGGCTCAATCACGGCTCACCACTTCAAAGCGTGCGAAGCCGCGGGAAGCCACTAGTTATCTATAAAAATGGCAAAAAAATCACGTTTGTTGTATGGGAGCACCCTTAAATATTTATTTTATTCTATTTTTTAGTTTTTGTTGTTATAGCGGCAACAGAAATACATCATCTGTGAAAATTTCAACTGTCTAACCATCACGGTTCATGAGATACAGCCTGGTGGCAGACGAACAGACAGGCAGACGGACGGACAGCGGCTTCTTAGTAAAAGGGTCCCAATTTACCCTTTGGGTATGGAACCATAAAAAATGAGGAATATCACAAATTTAAAATAGAACAGGAACTACAAAATAGGCTATAAAATAACATTAGCCTTATTTTTATTCTGAAAAAGAAGGGTATTCATCAAAGTGGATCCGTAAGTGGGTGTTATAGTCGCGTTAAACACTCGCTGCAAACTTGGTCATAAATCATCTTAACACTAGTGTTGAGAGTAGTCGGCGCGGGCGCATGCACGTTATCGATAAAAAGAATGACTCAGCGAGAGCGCCCGGTGGTTGCGCGGTCGGAGAGGTCATTATCGGTAGTCGGTATGAATGTATCGATAGTTCTTAACGACTCCAATAATGCACATCTCTGCGCTTAAACAAAAGGATCGTGCCGTTCTCCTAAGTGCGAGAGAGAGAGTAATATTGCTGTCTCGTTCCGATAATTTATGACCGTGTTTGCAGCGAGTGTAACGCGACTATAGTAATTTATGAAAACAACAACGCTTAGGGTCCAACTTGGGCCACATCTAAGCCATTGTCATGACAAGACACTTTCTGCTAGAAAATTACTAGCGCTCGAAGAAAAAGCCTACTTTTATACTTAAGTACCTACAATGTCGGACATTGACTCCATGATTGATACAATGCGGTATTTCGCTTTGATAAATTAATTCAAGGGCTTTTAGTACTGATTGTTAAGTAATCTGTGAGTGTCGTTGAACTACCTCTGCTGGTGCACTGGTCTTTTTCTTCTTGTCGCATCACTAGTTTCTTTTGAAACAGTGTGGTGAAAGGATTTTAAGTGCGCTTTTAAGAGGCTCCTTTCGAGCACTCGACACATGTGTTAAAGCTTTTAAGGTCCTACGACATGTGCCATATGCACTGAGACTGTGTGAGATAGAATAGGTGCTGGTTTGATCCCGTGGCATGACAAGTTTTAACATGATATCAAACCTGGCTGGTGGTTTGGTAACAAGGTACTCGCGTTACTGATATTCATGACAGGAAAACTTAATGTTATGTAACAGTTGGTATAGTTAAGTACTCCAGATACCATCATTGAGGAAACCCTCAAAACATACGTACATAAAATCACGCCTGTTTCCCATAGGGGTAGGCAGAGACCACGGGTTTCCACTTTCTATGGTCCTTACATACCTCTTTCATTTCATTCACTCTCATAAAATTCTTCATACAGTATCGTTGGTTTAGGGTACTCTTGACCTGGCCCTTCTCTAGAACGTACCCTCATAAGTACTACCACTATGCCTATTTCTGCCGCCAAACAGCGTTGCTGTCTTTTGGTTTAAAGAGTTTGGTTTGTGGTGAAATTACACACACATGTGGCTTAACATCTATGCCTCAGGTTGATGGACGCAGGGCAGTGCATCGTAGGGCAAGTTCCTATCGTGTGTGACTTGCCAGGCAATGTTTTGTTATAGACGATGGATACCTCTTAACATCAAGTGGGCAATCTGCTTGTTCCATCAGCAAGATGTATAAAAATTAAAAAACCGGCCAAGCGCGAGTCGGACTCACGCACGAAGGGTACCGTACCATTATCTATAAAAATGGCAAAAATATCACGTTTGTTGTATGGGTAAATAATATTTGTTTTATTTAAAACAAACTGACAGACAGACAGACAAACAGACGGACGGACAGCGGAGTCTTAGTAATAGGGTCCCGTTTTACACTTTGGGTACGGCACCCTAAACAAGAAGGCGGAAGAATAATTCATTCACTTCGCTCGTGGTGCTCAAAAGCAACTGCTCAATATTAGGTAAGCTATCTGCTTGTTCCATCACTTTTTCCTATTATAAAGTAGTAGGTTGGGTATTTTCAAGTGCGCAACTCTTCCTACAAACTTACAGTTCGGGTAGTTCTTTGTCACGCAGTGGACTTCTGATGATAATGATTGAAGATAATGGGACGAAGCACGTTTCTATCGGCACATGCAGACGGCAAGATAAGTATATCGTCACTGTTAGAATAATAACTTAAAATCCTTTCAACACACTGTTTCGAAAGAAACTAATGACACGACAAGAGAGAGAGAGATTAATTACTAATTTTCTCACATTTTCATTCACTATTTTAACTAATATTGCTCACAACTTAATTACCTTAACACTTAAAATAGAGTTTATTTTCCCTTTCTACGCTTTTTCATATCAACTATTTTGAACTTAGTTTATTCTTGTTTCGATGCAGTGTCTCTAATCAACAAGATGTAGCTTGTTTTGTCTATTCACAGTCAAATAATAATATCGATAATATTTTAGGCAGACCAAAGGATTTTTATTTATTTAATTAAACCACAAGGATCTCTCTGAACCATCTTATACATTAAAATGGAAAAAAGCAGCCACTTTGATCCCCAGGCAAAGAAGACAGGCAGGGGAAAAAAAAATGATGATGATAATGAAAAACTAGTTACCTACAATTCAAGATTATTTTGAGGAAAGTCTAAAGGGGGAAGTCAGAGGTGCGTCCAAACATAGATTTGGCACATCGTATTATTTGAAGGTGGTAACGGCCTGGAGAAACTTTTCACGCAGCCCCTATTTACGGGACGCTGGAATGCTTAACAAGGTTAAGAAATTACCTCTCGCTCGCACTTTTTGACAATAGCTCTTGTCTTCGTCTTAAAGTCACAGAATGGGTTATGGAGAGAGCTACGCTGGGAGTTTCACTACGTGGTAAAATCAGAAATGAGGATATCCGAAGATGAATCAAAGTAACTGACATAGCTCGCAGAATAAGCAAGTTAAAGTGGCAATGGGCAGGTCATATTGCTCGAATAACTGACACACAATTTTTTTAATAATGTTAGTGGACTTTCCACACAGCACTATACAAGATGTTCCAATAATTGTGTATATAAACTTCAGGGGGTTAAAGTACCCATCAATATGAATAACTTTTTCTAAGGAACCAACATTGTAAACGCGAAAAAAAAACAGCTGTTTTATACAAAAGTTCAATACCTACCTGGCTAAAATGTATGAAACAGCTGTTTTTTTTTTCGCGTTCTCAGTATTGGTTCTCAGTTGGTTATTCATATTGATGGGTACTTTAGCCCCCTGAAGTTTATAGTAGGGGAGCCCAAGAGGGGATTTCGGGATTTCCTCGAGCGCGTCAGATTAATATACAGGGGGATACCTTGTACCTGGTTAAGAACCTCCACAAAATATGAGCCCCATATATAAAGCCGCCCGTCTAGGATAAAGGATCAGATTAGTAAAAATCATCATCATCAGAAAATCTCGAGCGCGTCAGATTAAGGTAGGGTGAGTTAATTACATGCTAAAAAGTGTATATTCCACTAATCTGACAATTTGAGAGTGACGTAAAGAAACGAGAGGGCTACAAAGTTGTAAAAAAAAACGTCATCTCGACATTCTCGAGCGTGGCTAAATTTTTTTTTATTTTGAAGTAAATAATTCAAGGATAACGAAAAATATATAATCTGACGATTTCCACAAGCCGAAGTAACAAATATTCGTCGATAAAGTTTAGCTGCGTGGTGCCTATATTCCCCTCTGCGCGCTTCTATTTCGTGCCATGAAATCGAGCCAGAAGAAGAAGATGATTCTACTTATGAAGATGATGACTAATTAATCAATTAATTGTCAATAAAAAAATATTTTTTTGCATATTTTTTTAAATTATTTTCTTATAAATACAAGTATTCTACTTAACAAACTTATACTTTTTATTTGCATGCTATTTCCTGAGCTTTTCAATTAATTAAGTTGAATGGTTTACAAAAATCAAAATAAAAATATATTTTTTTGTCAGATTAGGCGAATCCCTCTAGATAATCGTCAGATTTTGAGACAGCACGTCTAGGACATAAAGATGAACCATATATATCTTAATCTGACGCGCTTGAGTATTTCATAATGGCGATTTTTTTTTGCATATTAAAATAATGGCTGCGCGTTTGCGTCACATCGAAATCGTCAGATTATTGAATGAGATTTTTTTTTTTGGTTCACATAACACCCCCTTAAAATATCTGACGCGCTCGATTAATTTTTTTTTTTTTTCAATTTCAACCCTTAAGTACGACCACCCCCATCATGCAAACGATCAGATTAACATACGTACATTATTAAAAATACGTAGGACATTGGTGCTATCAATATCTGACGCGCTCGAGTATGTCCATGCAACAGTTTTTTTTTACATTTTTGAAAATCTATAGCCGCTCCCCCCACCGATGAAAAGGTATACTTATATAACATTTTTTTCTTCTTATCATCTAAGCTTTGCAACCCAATAGGTCTCTGTGACGCTCGAGGAAATCCCCATTTAGCATCATGGCCTCCCCTACTATTATATGTATACACAATTATTGGAACACCTTGTATAGCCCCAAGCTAAACAAAGCTTATGGGAACTAAATATAATACTTTGAGCAATTTTTTTTGTAAATACCTACAATATACAAGCTGTTCCATTTTTTTTTAGTACCATTAGCTGATGGAACAAGCAGATGGCCACCTGATGTTCAGTGGTAACCTATAACAAAGCATTGCCTCGCAAGTCACGCACGACAGGAACGTGCCCTACGATGCACTGCCCTGCGTCCATCAACTAAAGGCATACATATGTTAAGCCTCATGTGCCTGTAATTACACCGGCAACCACACTCTCCAAACCGAAACACAGCGTTGCTGCTTGGCGGCAGAAAAAGGCAATTATAATTCCAATATTCATATTGATGGGTACTTTAGCCCCTGAAGTTTTTAAATACAAGTATTGGAACACCTTGTATATAATAACACCATTTGAGAACAAACATCTACGTTCATCATACAAATGTTTGTCCTCGGTGGGAATCGAACCCACAGCCTACGCAGAAGGCAGAGCTAATACCAAGTTGGGAGGGCTGTCAAATAATACACGTAATGTAATACATCTCATGATTTTAAATTTATATAAACGCGTCAAACAGCTTTCTAAACATTACGTTGGCTCTGTGATTTACGTAGATTACACCACAAATTCTTACCCACAAAACCCTTTCAGAAAATCTGCTAAGTTGTCTTGGTATTTTTCGTCGCGTGACAAAGCACGCCAGCCGACAATCTGACTAGCAATTTAAATTCCGGCCTTAAATAATAAAGCTTCGGAGTCATAGAGTAGTATCATCATCATTATCTACTTGAGAGCACTGTGTCTAGTGGTAGCGGCCCCGCCTTCCGACCCTAAGGTCGTGGGTTCGAAACCGGTCGTGCAACAATGAGTTTTTCTGTTCAAAAATGTATGTGCACAATAATGCCAATACTCTCAAACGGTGAAGGAAAACATCGCAAGGAAACCGGCATGTCGTAGAACCTAAAAAGTTCTATAACATGTGGCAAGTGCTCGAAAGGAGCCTCTTGAGGCGCACTTAGAATCCTTTCACCACACTGTTTCGGAAGAAACTAGTGACACGACAACAGATCTTCAGCCTGACTTAACGTAAATCTGTTGTGATGCGTCAATACAGTTCATACATTCACGTCCACAACTTGCGACTACTACTCTGAGCTACGAACCATTCATCGCTTCACGCAACAGTTTACCAGCATAATTATTTACGCCATAATATTACGTTAAAGCCGTCGGGAAATTCATAAGCTGTCACTCTTGCGCCGGTAGCCAAGCCTCGTAGGTTAGCAAACAAAACCGTGGATCTTATATTATGAAAGATACTTTAAAGGAGAGGTAAAAAAGATTTTATTTTCATAATTAGGGTTCCGTACCCAAACGGTAAAACGGGACCCTATTACTAAGACTCCGCTGTCCGTCCGTCTGTCTGTCCGTCTGTCACCAGGCTGTATCTCATGGACCGTGATAGTTAGACAGTTGAAATTTTCACAGATGATGTATTTCTGTTGCCGCTATGACAACAAATACTAAAAAACAGAATAAAATAAATATTTAAGGGGGCTCCTATACAACAAACGTAGTTGTTTTGCCGTTTTTATAGATAATGGTACGGAACCCTTCATGCGCGAGTCCGACTCGCACTTGGTCGGTTATCTTGGACCTTTTGAGTTAGTGTAGTGTAAAATGTACTGTAAGTCTAAACAAGTGCCACTTATAAAGAACATAAAAACAAAGTGTCTTCCCCTTTAATAGAGACAGTAACATATTAAAAACAAAGCGTCATCCCCATAAATAGAGACAATAATAAAAGTGTTAATGGACACATTCTTAGTGAAGTTAAGTTAAAACTTAAGGTCAATGTAAAATTACTCATTAGCCCGCTATTGTGGCTAGATTTTAATATATAATGTAGTATAATGTGTAATGTACGCTATTAAAAAAAAACTATTCGAAAGTCACGCACAATATAAGCATGCCGTACTAATGCACAATCAAGTCAAAATATGTTTTTCACGGTCCAGAGGCTAAGTTCCAACACTCCCATTCGTTACCCATGTGGTTAATAACACTAAACAACGGTCTGTGGTGCCATTCTGTCAATAACACTCACCCAAGTGACCGTATTCCATACGTGACAGGTTGCAAGCCCATCGCCGCTGTAAAGTTTGGACGTGCCTCTGACTAACCCCCTTAGACGTCCTCAAAGAAGCTGAAGTTAGTATTTGGTACTAAGAGATCTGAGGGGATATCTACCGTGCCTGAGGATCAAAGTCGTGAAGCTGTTTCAGTTTTTTTTTTCAAGTGACCGTGGTGTGTTTTCGATTTGGCATTCTGTATTACATTTACCCATTAATAGCGCCCGAAGACTGGTGGTATAGTGGTAGCTGCCCGCACACGGTTCAAACCCAGTCATGCACTAATAAGATTTTCTGTAAAAAAATGTATGTGCACCTTTACAGTGCCAGTACTCTCAAACGTTGAACGAAAATCGTAAGGAAAACTGTCGTAGAACCTGAACATAAACATGTGTCAAGTGCTCGAAATGAGCCTTTTTGATCCGCACTTCACAGCTCAGTTGTCTCAGTTGTTCACAGTCAGTAGCTCTGCCTTCTGCGCCGTAGGCCGTGGGTTCGATCCCCACCGAGAACAAACATTTGTGTGATGAACATAGATGTTTGTTTCTTTGTCTGGGTGTTCTTATATATTATAAGTTTGTATTTAAAAAAATCTAAATCTATTTATTATATTATCATCTATTTGGTTCCTTTGGTATCTTTGGCTTAGTTTGGGGCTAGATAGTGCTGTGTGGAAACTCCACCAATATTTATATATTTATTTACTTAAAATCCTTTGACCACACTGTTTAAAAAAAACTAGTATCACGACAAGAACAAAAAAGCGCCAACCGCGTGAGTATTTTGGCAATTCCAATGCCAACGTTAGGCGAAATCCAGTGATAAAAGTGAGCGTGATTCAGCTAGGTGAAATTCTCCTTGATTTTGTTGTTTACGGAATAGTATTACTGTCCGTCTATCCATCCGTCTTCTTACTATCTCAGTCACGTAAGGTTAACCCTGACATTGTGGGCATTTAATGTCCCCTATGTAGGGTGACTGTGATTTAGGACATCCAATAGTGATTAGAATACTAGAATACTGGCGTTTTTATATGGGAAAAAAATATCAGCGGGTATATTTCTAGATGTTTAAGCTCTCACGTAAGATTAACCCTGACACTGTGGGTATTTACTGTCTCCTATGTAGGGTAACTGTGATTTTAAGCGGACAGATCTTAGAATCAGTAGCAGATTAGTGTTTTTTTAATGAGAAAAAAAGGCGGGTTTTTTTATACAACTAGCTGATGGAACAAGCAGATGGCCCTCTGTTGTTAAGTGGTAACCATCACCTATAACAAAGCATTGCCTCGTAAGTCACGCACAATAAGAACGTGCCCTACGATGCCCTGCCCTGCGTCCATCAATTTGAGGCATACAGATGTTAAGCCTCATGTGCCTATAATTACTCCGGCAACCACACCCTTACTACACACCACACTACTAATCATAAGTCCTGAAAATGTTAAATCTACATATATACATAATAATGCAATAAATATACTGAATACTGAATACACCCTTCAAACCGAAACACAGCGTTGCTGCTTGGCGGCAGAAAAAGGCGTGGCAGTAGTACTTCCCCGGACGAGCCCTTCACAAAGAGCTCTAATACTCTTAAAATATTTCTGGATATATAGGAACTGAAAGATTATCTTCGAGGCTTTTGCCCAGCGGGTGTAAGTATTGCAATGGACCCTGCGTATAGGGTATAGAAGGTTTTTAATGAAATAGTTGGTAAACATAGTCTTGCTTTGAAAAACTAATTTGAGCCATCGGATAGAGGGGCATCCTACACTGTCTTCCGGTTCGTGGTCGACATTCGAGAACTTTTATTTGAACTATTCTAGTTACGTTCCACCGACGTGAGGTATTTTCGAGTCCAGCTCCACGTTCAAATTTTAAAAATATCCGCACTATACTTTAGTCCCAAAACTTTTTTGCTTTTTTTTTATTTTCTTTTCACTTGTGGTTGTTTTTTCGAGCTCCTATTCCAACTTTTACTTTACTTTCAGCTTAAAATCTCTAATAAAAATGAGGAAATTCTAATTTCTTGTCGTGTCACTAGTTTTTTTCGAAAACGTTTGGTGAAAGGATTTGTGCGCTTCGAAGAGGCTCCTTTTGAGCACTAATTGGGCATTAAAAAGAGATTTTTAGAAATATTAAAAATCACTTCTATATAACATATTTGAAAATTACAGAGGATGGATGAAAGAAGATTAACTAAACAGGTACATCAGACGAGTGTGAATGGGACTGTTGGGAGGGGAAGACCTCGGCGAACGTATCTGGATCAGATAACGGAAATTTTAGAGAAAGGTCAGGTCAAGAGTACCCTTAACCGACGAGCATGTATGAAGAATGTTATGAGAGTGAATGAAACGAAAGAGGTATGTCAGGATCGTAGCAAGTGGAAATCCGTGGTGTCTGCCTACCCCTGTGGGAAGCAGGCGTGATTTTATGTATGTATGAAAATTACAGGCTTTTGCATCTATTATAGATAGCTTCTGCAGAGCCTGGAGTAACTCTTCACCCATGCATCCAGAAACGATGCAGTTATCATTTAATAAGGTCATCATTTCTAACCTGACCCATCTTGGGTTAGGCTTGCTCAGAATTTCAACCTTTCAGCGCAGTCGAATAAATAATATTTAAGAAGTTCTTTGTCGTATTCGTCATAAAGTCCTCTTGTCAATTTGTAAATCTATCTTAAATCAAACGCTGTAAGGGTCAATTGCTATAAAAAAAAGTGTGAAATCCACATAAAACGTAAAATTGTTGTAACCGTACATTCACCCCACGGGCATTGGACTGGTTCTATTTATGACAGGCCATAAAACATACAGTTAAATTGCCTCAAACCGAGATAAGATCAATATACATCCTAAGACATAAAGTTGAGATGAACTAAGCCTTGATATTTTTTTAAATAAAAACACAAGGGTGGTCGGCCAAGAAAGCGATGGAGTGACGATCTTGAGAGGATAACCCTCTTTCTGCATAATAACAAACGCAGAGAACTTTCACCACCCTCAAGATCCTGCTAATATCTAAATTACTCTTCAAACCGTATAAAATAAAATACTGAAATTATAAGATTGCTTACGACAAATCGAACCTTCTCCTATCTAGTCAATCGCCTTTATTATGCTACTCGCTAGAACAAGCAGATGGCCCATCTGATGTTGGGTGGTAACCATCACCTATAACAAGCATTGCCTTTTTACTCACGCACGATATGAAAGTGCCCTACGTTGCACTGCCCTTAACAACTTGAGTCATTTACAAAATATGCTAAGCCACTTATGCCTGTTATTTTACCGGCACCCACAACCTTTAAACCAAAACACAGCAACGCTTCTTGACGGCAGAAATACGCATGGTGGTAGTACTTCCCCGGACGAGTCCTTCATAAAGAGCATCACTACTCTTGCTGACGTCACACGCCTATGTCTGAAAGACCAGCAAAGCAGATATAAATACAAATTTATAAATGCAGGTATACAATAGCACTTGAAGTATTGTGATCGGAGGCGAACGGCCAGGCGAACCAATAAATCTTGCCTAAGAAAGGGTTCGATTGACAGCGGTTTCGGTTTTTATTGCGATGGGTCTTTGAAGGCGATGGAAAATATTAACTGCTTTAAGGTCGATATTGCATGTTTTTACTACAAAAATCAAACGTAGAGCAACCTGATGGAAAACGGATATCGGAGTCATTAATCATTTACCATTTTAAAATCATTAGATGGAATGGAAATTTGGATGTTTTTAAGGCGATGACAACTGCTAATGTACCTCTTGCTCGCACATTTCAACGGTCGCATGTTGAACTGTGTGCAATGTGATTGCACACAACTTGATTGGCGATTTTTAATAAATAAGTTCAGTGATTTTATATCTTTCAAAATGTTGAAATGTCGTACATAAGCAGGTATCATCGCCTTAAGATGAGAGTGTAGTTTCTATAACTTAAATATAGAAATGAATTTGTGTTTAATTGTACAAAATTATTATTGTAATTTATTGTGGAAGTTTATTGCTGATTGTTAGATTTCTTTTTTAGTCTTATTGATTCTTGTGTGCCTTTTTTTCTTACCGTAAACCTCACCTTTGTTTCTAAACATGCCTACTAAATCAATCAATCAATTATTGTTATATACAATAATTTTTGGCCTTGTATTGAGAAAACCTAATCATATGAATTAATGTAATTGCCTTAAAATCTTTTTAATATTGTCTCGTAGCTAACACTTGTGCTCGCTGTGGCTACTAGTATTCTCTTATCTGTGCCCTTGGTATAACTGCTTGACAAGTTTTTTTAGGAGTGGCTATAATAATCGAGTAACGGCTGATTTCTTAAAGCTCGATCAAAACTAATCGGATGTCAAGTCACTCGCCATCTCAGCTATTACATCGAATTAGATAGATATAGCAAGTGACTTGACATCCAATTCGTTTTGATCGGGCTTTCAGAAACCGGCCGTAAGCCTCTAAATTGTGGCAAGATAGATTTTATATTGTATTTTGAATAAAATGAAATAAAACCCCCTGAAGGTTTAAATACAAGTATTGGAACACCTAGTATATCACTATTATGCCACTGTGTACGTTCACACTTTCTGTAAATATATTATTCTCGGAAAGTGAACTCTGAGAAATAAATATCTTTAACATGAGACTTGAGACGCAGCGAGCGAGAAGTTGTTTGACGGTTGTCCCCCTCTTAACTTTACATCTCAGAGTGATATCTTTGGACGTGCTCTTGGAGAATACATTTTGTTATAGAACAGAAAGAGCAGCTCAAGATCAGGAGGTATATTTCCCGTCAGTTTTTCTTATAAAAAATGGAGAAAAAGTAGTATACCTATTTACGAGCTTAAGATACCCAAGCCTGTATTTTATAGATCAAGGCCGACCTTCGAAGCCTTATTTAGGTTTTTATGGCGTCTCAGGCGGCTAGTACCTCATTCAAGATTATGTGTTCTTGATGTGCTGAAGACCTTACTAGAAATATCTTTGTAGTAAGTCAATAATATAGAAATGAAATGAAAATAGCCTCACACGAAAATAGACTCACAGCTTTGGAAGAAGAAAAAAAAGAAAATTTGTAAAGTTCCTAACTAGTTATTGTATAGTAACTAGAAATAGTATAGTAACTAGTTATTGTATAGTAACTAGAAATAGTATAGTAACTAATTATTGTATAATAACTAGAAATAGTATAGTAACTAGTTATTGTATATTAACTAGAAATAATATAGTAACTAGTTATTGTATAGTAACTAGAAATAGTATAGTAACTAGTTATTGTATAGTAACTAGAAATAGTATAGTAACTAGTAATTGTATAGTAACTAGAAATAGTATAGTAACTAGAGATTGTATAGTAACTAGAAATAGTATAGTAACTAGTTAATGTATAGTAACTAGAAATAGTATAGTAACTAGTAATTGTATAGTAACTAGTAATCGTATAGTAACTAGTAATCGTATAGTAACTAGTAATCGTATAGTAACTAGTAATCGTATAGTAATTAGTACCTAGCTAACTAAAAAAAACCTTTGTGCGTCGCAAAACGGACTATGATTCAGCAATAAGTTGGATGCAAACTTTAATCCTACTGAACGGAAGATTTCCTCTCAGATCGCTTTTTTATACAACTATCTAAACACCTGATGTTACGTGGTAACCATCACCTAAGAAAACCATAACTAAGAAAACATTGCCACGTAGGTAAGTCACGCAGATATAAACCTGTACTATTCTCTTATCTGTGCTGTGGCTAACTTTAAGGAGTAAGCACAGGAAATATATATCATCATTTTTATTTTTTATTGTAAGAATTGTGTTTTACTCACTGGAAGCCCTGAATCAATAAATAAGCTTTGTCGTGATAAAATGATTTTTTTTAAGTCTTTTAAATTTTTCATAGTAATTTACTCAGTAAAAGCCTCTGTAAGTGGTCCAGCATGCACTTGGCCAACTTTTTTTATTGTTCAAGCATCGCAAAGACTTGGCTGTTTGCCTAATTTTACTAGGACAAATGCTAAAAGTATGAAAGCGATGTTAGCACTATTCCTAAAGTTACCTTCTGACGCGAAGATTGTTGTGTTTATCGCAAACTTGGTGAATATTGCTCTTATTAGCCACATTATTGTACTAGCAAAGTTAGCTTGCAAAAACGGCCTGACGATACGCAAGACGAAAAACAATACTCAGACTAAGGGTGCTGCACAATTCAGTAGTCTAGCAGCGTTGATGTGTTTCAGGGGCATTATTCTCTATGTCATAGGAGATTCCGTGCCATAACCGTGTGATGTAACAGCGTGGTCTAAACACAAACGCGATTCATAAACCAAAAAATGAACTAAGAATGACAACTAGGAATGACAACTAAGTCATAGGGAATACGGTTTTGTCCGATTTCCCGCCGCTGTCTAGTCGTATCTGTGTAACGCGATTGCACTGGCAATAGAGAATAATGCCCCAGTTTGAAGGGTCACACACGCCGGTGACTAGACAGTGACAAAAAATAATAATAAATTACTCCTTTACTAAAAAAACAGTGACCAGACTTGGGGTAAGTATGAGTAAGACTTGGGGTAAGTAGTTGAACTGTACCCCAAGTATGAGTTTTGCTTACCTAATTTCGTATTTCGTAACGTCAGGCCTTTTTTGTATGGAGATTCGTTAAGCGCCTCTATCGCGCGTGCTAAGAACTCACGAGTCTCCATACAAGAAAGGCCTGACGTTACGAAAAACGAAATACGAAATTTGGTAAGCAAAACTCATACTTGGGGTACAGTTCAACTACTTTGATCCCCAGGCACTTTGTTATCCCAGCTTATTCCAGAGTACTAAAAAAACAGTGACAGGCTTAACTTCTTTGATCCCCAGGCACGGTAGTTATCCCAGAAAATTTCTGAGTACTAACAAAACAGTGACAGCTTAACTACTTTGATCCCCAGGCACGGTAGTTATCCAAGAAAATTTCTAAGTACTTACAAAAACAGTGGCAGCTTAACTACTTTGAGCCCCAGGCACGGTAGTTATCCCAGCGAATTTCTGAGTACTAACAAATCAGTGACAGCTTAACTACTTTGATCCCCAGGCACGGTAGTTATCCCAGCAGATTTCTGAGTACCTGGTAACAACTCAAGATTCTTTGAGGATGACTAAGGGTCAGCGGTACCTCCGAATTGGCACATACCCACATTTTGAAGTAGTTGGTATTCCATACGTGACAGGTTGCAAGCCCATCAATGCTGCAAGAACACTAACTAATTTCCCCACAGAGTACTGGCATATAAATATTGCGAAGAGAAAAATGCATTGGTACACGGTCAGATTCGAACCTATGACCTTCCGGGAAGAAGGGGTCATTGCCATTAGACCACCGGTGCTCTATTTATAGTGAAGCTCCAATTTTAAAGTGTAGGTTTAATTAAACTGTACCAAATCGCATTGTAAATTCAATCGATGGAGAGTGATCATAAAATAACAAAAAAATAAAAACATTAACATTTTCAACAAAAAAATATGAAAATTCGTGAAAACTCCAAACGCTGTAGATAAATACAAAAATGTTTTCTTTGATTGAAGCCTTTGGGCTTCAATTATAGAAAACATTTTTTTTTTATCAAAATACTCGATGGCTATACAGGGTGTAATAGAACGACACCCGAATACTGAAAGTACACCCGGATACGCTGCTAAATGTCTATTTTGCAAATCTATTTGAGTAAATTAGGCGATTTAGGTTTACAGTTATGTTATGCCCATTGTACTTAGCTAGTAGCTATAGTTTTTTTAATGTTTTCAACATTAGTTGTATGCAATAAAGTATTTTCTGTCTTCTATCTATGCCCTGCTATAATTAGAAGTCTAAAAAGTTGTCAAAAAGGGTCAAAATATGAGCAATAAATTAATAAATATATAACTATAGGTGGACAATCCACACATCTAGCTCCAAACTAAGCAAAGCTTGTAATATGGGAACAGCTGATAATTTACTTTATTTTATTCGGAAAACCAACAGTATATAAACTATGATATAATAACTTAAATAAACTAAATATCAATTACATATTTTCGCTTATAGAATACAAAAAAGGGGTTTATTGACAAAAAATAACAGAAATAACCAAAGTACCTGAATAAAAATAACAAAAATGATGAAAAAACACTATATACTTTTTTTGTAAATACTTATCTATTTAATTATTATTATATTTAGCAATTGTTTCTTTTTGTTTTTTTATTTACAGAATCTGAATACACAAGCTTCAGTTCTCGGGAGTAGTTTTATTTCACCTTGTATTCCGTAAATACAGTATTCTATTTACATACCCCTACTAATCTGTGTATGGAAATATAATAATCCGTAAGAGCGACCCTGTTTGATATACATAAATACAAGCCATTTAAATGATACGCTATTTAAATCCGATTACTGATTAAACTTGTGTCAAGGGCACGAAAGAAGCCTTTGAGGCGCACTTAAAATCCTTTCACCACACTGTTTTGAAAGAACTAGTAACACAAGAAGAATGAGGTCCTAACCATTCCACGGTCACTCGGCTGAATGTTGTCGACAGAATAGCATTAACTGAGCTGTGAGCTGTCAATAGTAAAATAGATTGAACATACAACAGTAAAGTAGATTGAACATACAAATAGATGGTCGTACAGTAGTACTCAATAAACTCGCTCTGATTCACTACCAGCCGCCTGCTCCACTTCTACAGTAACTGATTGTGGCGTAGCTCCCTTGATCATCCTTAACCGATTGGTTGAGTTGAAATACTGACAACCGACAATAAAATTCTATATAACATAGAAATCGGGAACCCCAGCCTCGGCAAACATACCCAAAGCAATGCAGAATCGATGTAATGTTTAATAATATACTAAGAACGAAACGAGGTGTTATTGCACTTTGCGAGGTGTTCGGATAAATGAGTAAAAAAAACATAAATAATGGTATAATGTATTTAAAAAAAAACTTTCAGTTTTTAACAAATGTCCAATCTTGGGGTCAATTTGCAAAATCTTAAACATTAGAGTTTTTTATCGTACACTTACTTAAAAGCTAGCTAACTTTATAGTTATTTTTATTATATTTTTGGTTCGAAGAACTCGCTGAACTAACTTAACTCAAACAACAAAAATAATAACGGATTATAAAAGATTCTATTGAAATATGTCAAAGTCAAAAGGTTTTATTTATTTATACACTTGAATCACAAAGATCACTTACGCCTTAAAGCTAGGTGAATTTAAGTGCCAGTTACACGCGACCAAGCCTAGAAGAACAGGCGACATGTCATACTATTTATATATCTATTTCATACCATACAAATATCTCTAATACCAGCCCAAAGTTTCGAACTTAAGTGAACTTGCAACTTTAGTTTTGAAGATCCGCCTCAAGCGAAGTATTTGCAAACTTTAGTTTGACATTTCTTGGCTCTTCAGTGGCAAAGAGCTTTGAGTAATCGATTTTTATTAGCAAAAAACCGGCCAAGTGCGAGTCGGACTCGCGCACGAAGGGTTCTGTACCATTATCTATAAAAACGGCAAAAAAATCACGTTTGTTGCATGGGAGCTTTCTTAAATATTTATTTTATTCTATTTTTAGTATTTGTTATTATAGCGGCAACAGAAATACATCATCTGTGAAAATTTCAACTGTCTAACTATCACGGTTCTAGAGTTAGGTTGGGGCTAGAAAGTGTCGTGTAGAAAGTCCACTAATATTTATGTCTTATTGATTTATTATAAGTATAATCGGATTAACAATACAGTAGGATAAATAATATGATTAGTTAGTTAAAAGTGTGATGCCTATTTCTTATTTGCGCAAAGTCAGTGCTCTGAAATGGTGACGGAAAACACCGGTTTTTTTATCGGTAATTTTATTAAATTGTTTATAAATTTTAATTTTGCATGCTCTTAACGGTAGAATTATGTTGCCAACAAATATATTTAACATCATTAATACATGTAATTCTGAAAATAAATATACTTTGACTTTGACTTTAATCGTATGTAAGCTTTTGTTGGTGACAGTACAATTTAAATCAAGTTCTATCAGGCCCTGAATAGAATCAATAGCTCTTACGAATTGGGGCTGAAATTGAGTGCAATTTGTATAGCAACCCCTAATGACCAAACGTGTAAATTGATCTTTGTTTGGTTGTCAGCCTCTGACTGACTTAAGAGGCGGACAACCAACAATTTCTCGCTGATAGTAAGAAGCGAAGGTAACATGGAAATAAATAAATAAGTTGATGGACGCAGGGCAGTGCATCGTAGGGCACGTTCCTATCGTGCGTGACTTACGAGGCAATGCTTTATTATAGGTGATGGTTACCACTTAACATCAGGTGGGCCATCTGCTTGTTCCATCAGCTAGTTGTATAAAAAACTCGATTTATTTATGAAAATCAACTTCAATCAACAACCAAGTTTCCGAGAATATTATGAATATTCAATAAAAAAGTCATTTTGCTCCAAACAAGTTTTACTACCAAAAATATTGCTTCATTAGTATCCGTTGCTCATAAAAATTTTGGGTGGAAAACTTATTTGGATCAATATTTTTTTTAGGGGAATTATCATCATCAACATCATCATCAGCCCAAAGAAGTCCACGGCTGGACATAGGCCTCCCCTATACATTTCCAGGAAGAACGATTCCGAGCCCTCTCCATCCACCGACCACCCGCGATCCTAACAATGTCGTCAGTCCATCGGGTGGGAGGGCGTCCCACGCTTCGTTTTCCTGTTCGTGGTCGCCATTCGAGAACCTTTATTCCCCATCGGTTATCAGTCCTTCGAGCTATATGACCTGCCCATTGCCACTTCAACCTGCTGATTCTGCGAGCTATGTCCGCTTCCTTGGTTCTCCTACGGATTTCCTCATTTCTGATTCTATCTCGTAGGGGAATTATAAAACAAATAAAAAATAAAACTTAGCGACTGATGATGACATACTGTTTTAATAACTTGAGCGGTATGAATTTGAGTAAGCGAAAAATTAACTAAAATAACGACGAATATTGATTTATAATTAAATAAAGAACGAGTTTACAAAAAGTGGGTTGTTATTAATCCATTTTAGATATTAAAATTCTATCCGTGCGACTACATTGACTTTGTGAGCAACTAGAAATACAGAGAGAGCAACTTCAATATTAAGATAGATTCGATGAAGGTTATGTTAGAACATAGAGGTATAAACTACGCACGAGGTGAGCGAAGCGTGCCGCGGCAGCGGCCGCCGAAGTGCCAGAAAATATTTTTTTATTTAGGCTAATCTCTGAATTATATCTCACAAGACGAGGCATCGTTTTGGACAGTTCTACTCAAATAAATATTAGGTAGCTCAAATATTATGAAGCTTCTCATTTTGTATTTTAAGTAACACAAATTAATGTTTGTAAGTTGCTGTTCTGTTAATTTCTCGTCACTCTCAGTCAGTCGCTCACCAGTAATACTACCTCTATAACGTAAATTAATTATTTTTGACACTTAAAACTTTAATTTACAGTCACTCGTTTAATACTACCCTTTTTTACAGTAGTAGAGCTCTTTGTGTGTGGCTCGTCCGGGGAAATACTACCACCACGCCTTTTTCTGCCGCCAAGCAGCAACGCTGTGTTTCGGTTTGAAGAGTGTGGTTGCCGGTGTAATTACAGGCACATGAGGCTTAACATCTGTATGCCTCAAGTTGATGGACGCAGGGCAGTGCATCGTAGGGCACGTTCCTATCGTGCGTGACTTACGAGGCAATGCTTTGTTATAGGTGATGGTTACCACTTAACATCAGGTGGGCCATCTGCTTGTTCCATCAGCTAGTTGTATAAAAAAAACTGCTAGTGCTTTTACGAGTCTGCCGTAGAATAAAATCGTGCACGGTGGAAAATCATCAAAATGTTTGAATATTTTTAACTACCTACATAATGACAAAACGTGATTTTTGGATAAAAAAATAAGGCCAAGTTCTTTCAAACAAATGCCACTTGATGATAAGCGGTAACCTATAACTTAACAATACGTAGCATTGCACTTTATCCATCATTTAGACACTTTCACTATTTATACATATAAATTAAAAGTCAAGTTAAATAAATAAGATTGTTTCACTTTGATAAGGCACATTCCCAACGTGCCTACGTGCCATAACAATGCACTACCCTGAGTTCATTAACTTGAGACATACATATTATGTTAAGCTTCATGTGCCTGTAATTGACTGGCAACCACACCCTTCAAACAAAAACACAGCAACGCTTCTTAGCGACAGAAATAGGCTTGGCGGTAGTGTTTCCCTAGACGAGCCTTCACAAAGAGCTTTATAACTACAAAAACGCTTTTACTTTTGTAAACAATTAGTAAACTAGTTTATTTTTTCTATCCAAAACACGTTAAAGTTTTATAGTAAACGTGAAGCTTAAGAAATTTATGAACATCACTCGTAAAGTGAAAGTTAACGGTTACCACACCCGATGATACACCATTCCGTATATAATGTTTCGTCAAACTTTCATACTTATAAGATTAACTTTTCGATGTGTACCCAGCCTTAGAGTTGCGCCGTAGACCCCGCGTAGCAGTCAGTCGCGATACGCCAACCGCTACGAACGCTACGCCGTAGCCTATGGCGATGTAAAGGGACGATCACAAACCCTACTTTCGCAACTTTCGCGTACGAATCCCGAAGTGTAGTGCGAGTTATAGAATTATGAATAAAGTGTTTAATGTGTGAATAAGTGTGATAGAAGTGAAAGTTTCGTCTGCTCAGTCCAATTTGCTGAAACAAACGATGACCTTTTCATTTTACAGGTAAGTCGTATTTTTAATTAAGTTGAGACGAGTGCGCATTTTTGCGGTGTGTTTGTCATTATTTTTATGGTGATTAAAATTAAGCTTTACTGTATGTCAACTTTATGAAACGGCGGCGTTTTATCTCTGCGCAGTATTATGCGGTATATGAATACAAATGAAACAGAGTGATATAGCTACCATTTTATTTTGTGCGGAATAAAAGGACATGCCTTTGACTACTCCTTTTAAATATCATCATAGATTTGAATACAAAATCATATGTGAGATTCCTGTTTCGATTCCACATTAGTTTTATTTAATTACGTGATTTACTGTAACCTTTAAAATAAGGTAATCTCTTAATGCATGGTTAATTATGCGTCAAGCGTTTAAAACCGGATACGGAAGTCCAATGCAAAATTCAAAATAAAGTGTTCATAAACAAAAATTAATCAATTTATCCACCTATTTTCCATTTCTAAAAATTTCACACTGTTTTAAAAATAAAAGCGTATATGTGTTAGAATATTAAAACGAATTTCTTTGACCCCTGCTCCTAAAACTTAAGGACTTAGGCCGCGCATCCATCTAAGCTAAGCTAAGTAAAGCTAAGCGAAGATAATACTATATTAGATATTTCCATACATGATATAAACACGTATACTTTTTGATACACTTATCTAAATGTTATTATAATAAAATACATATGGGGCACCTGCTTTGTAATTACAGGCACATTAAGCTTAAAATCTGTATGCCTCAAGTTGATGGACACAGGACAGTGCATCGTAGGGCACGTTCCTATCGTGCGTGACTTACAAGGCAATGCTTTGTTATAGATGGTTACCACTTAACATCAGGTGGGTCATCTGCTTGTTTCATCAGCTAGTTGTATGAATAAAAAAATTCATCATCAAAAAATAAAACCTAAACATATGCAGAATACGTCATACATATTCAAACAAAAATCACGTTTAGTAGTTATTTAATAGATAGCAACTCTTCTTTTTACGCTATGTCATATCATATTCTTCTCCACTAATTTATAAATGCGAATTCGTTTGGTTGTTTGTCGCTCAATCATGCCCGGTCACGCCCGGCCGGTTTAGAGTTACACTGAACAGATTAAGGTAAAACTGAAAAAAAATATAGCTCGTAACCTAGGTAACGACCCGTTCTCGGTAATTTTTCGGTAGTACGATTTTTTTATATAACTAGCTGATGGAAAAAGCAGATTGCCCACCTGATGTTAAGTGGTAACCATCACCTATAACAAAGCGTTGCCTCGTTAGTCACGCACGATAGGAACGTGCCCTATGATGCACTGCCCTGCGTCCATCAACTTGAGGCATACAGATGCTAAGCCTCATATGCCTGTAATTACACCTGCAACCACACTCTTCAAACCGAAACACAGCAACGCTTCTAGGCGGCAGAAAAAGGCGTGGTGGTATTACCGAGCCCTTCACAAAGAGTTCTACTACTTTAAATCTAAATTAAGTCGTACTTTGTCGAAAAATTACCGAGAACGGGTTAGAAAAAAATAACACACCAAATAAAGGGAAACTCCTAAAATATTCATAATAGCAATCACTTTTTATATGTGAATCCGCGAGAACAAGCAGATGGCCCACCTGATGTTAAGTGGTAACTATCACCTGTAACAAAGCATTGCCTCGTAAGTCACGCACGATAGGAACGTGCCCTACGATGCAATGCCCTGCGTCCATCAATTTGAGGCATACAGATGTTAAGCCTCATGTGCCTGTACTTTCGCCGGCAACCACACTCTTCAAACCGAAACATCCTCATGGAATTTTGAGTTGGTTCTTGGTGCTAGGTGATCAACAGGGCTATCTTCTTCTTCTCTCAATTTATGGCTCCTGTCCGTCATTCGACAGACAATCTTGCCAGTGTCAAGTGATTTGCATTGAATCATGCATTGAATACTTTTTAGTCAAGTCAGTCCATAGTCAAGTCGGCCATCATATTTGTTTTGAAGAAAATGATGGCGCTTTTCTTTAAAACATTGGAAACATTTTCGGTCAACTCAGGATATCACTTATTACACTTTCATTCTAAATGTTTACACTTTGTGCTAAGACCTCAAGTAATGTTGGTTAAAATACCACCGAAATTACACAACACAGCTCAAAATATCACTAGAAAACATACAAAATGAAAAAGCTATGTTGCTAACCAAAATGTCAGAAAATGAATATCTTAAAACTTTTAGATTTTTTTCTGATCCGACACTCCAGTGTCAGTATCATACTTGTCATACAAAAGAACAGTTTGCCGTAAGTTTGTTGCCTGTTCTTCTAGGCTCTGATTGCGTGGAACTGGCACCTTTCATTTAGATTCATCTAGCTTTAATTTTATTTTATTGATTAAATACCTTTTCACTTTGTTTTCACTTATAAATGAAAGAGACCGATACTGACGTTTCCGGATGTTAAAAAATCCTCCTGCTGAGAATGAATGAATAAATGAATAGTGAATTATTTTTTTTATTTAACACACGTAAACATACACAGAGAACGACTGACACAGATAGATTGAGTGTATATCTATCGTGTCTGGGGATCAAAGCTGAGAAGCTTTTATTGATTTTTTTGTTTTATAAACTCAGTGGTATCAAGGTCAGTCTAAAAAATAATATAATAATATTACATCCGCTTCACTTTAGTAGAAAGCTGGCTTTACTAGTGCGGAGGAAATTTAATTTCGTACCCGGGGTCCGGATTCCGGGATTAAATTTTAATAAAAAATATATTACTTTAATACGGTACAAGTGAATTCGTGTGGTTACAGGCTTCTCCTTAATAATTAATTGTATTACTCTCTTTTCTCTCAAATATTTTGTACCAAAATTTTTGAGCTTCGTTTTAATTTGAGACAATTCTTGTACAAATTCGTGGGTTACGTTACCGAATGAATTTTAATTTTGATATTTTATTATTGATACATAAACTTGTTACCTATTATAACCTACTCATCATCATCATCAGCCTGAAGAAGTCCACTGCTGGATATAAGCTTCCCCTGCACATTTCCAGGAAGAATGTTTCTGAGCCTTTTCCATAATTTCCATTCACTGACTGCCCGCGATTTTTACAATGTCGTCAATCCATCCTGTAGGTAATACCTTCTTATAAGGGTTTGTTCATTTGTGCCTTGTACCTAAAAATAAGACGAATTATAGCATTTAGAAACCTGTATGTTTATAGGTTTATATCTGTAATAAATAGTAATACATGAATAAATAATTAAAGCTATATTAACATAATCAACTAAAGCCAACTATAATCCTGTATTACATAATTACGTATTTTCAGTTTACATAATTACTTGAGGCTCTTTTGTTGATGTTTATTAAAGCCTTAGTGAAAACGCGCGTGTTTTCATAGTGTATATGCAAATGTTATCTAATCGTAATAGAGTTTATATTTCAAGCGTACCTTCGCGCATCAAGGTGGTATTTCATGTACCTTGTAATATAATATACTTTTGTTTTGATGGGATAAGATAAAAATATACTGTATTTTAAATATTCTGCCGCAACGGCAGGTGACATTGGACACATATTTTTTTAGGAGAAAAATACATTGGTTCACGATTGGATTCAAACCCACGACCCTAAGATCGGATGGCAGGGTCACTCCCACTAGACCACAGATGCCCTTAAGGAAAAGCAATGACAAAATTGGAAGGCTACCAATTTTTGGAACAAAAGTATAACCATTCTCTGTAATGGTACTCAATTAAACTAATTTGTTAGTTTACTACGAAATGGTTCCAATAACATTTTGAATAGATCCAATGCGCAACTATTTCAAAGTTTATTTAATTTTATAAGTTGAGCTAGTTGCCTTCAACTTGATTCTATTACTTTTGTTTGTATTTCGTTCCGGGAGAAGTATCGACAAACGTGATAAAAATTGTCTAAGTGAATAAAAAATTGTTTTAAAATTATAAAATGAAATGTAAAAGTTGCATTGAACGGTACATGAGTTTCTGTAGTTAGGCGTAATTATGTGGAGGAATATCAATTTTGGTAGACATTTTACACAACCACTATCCCTTAACCTGCCTGTAATTTCACCGGCAACCACACTCTTCAAAACGCAACACAGCAACGCTGCTTGGCGGCAGAAAAGGCATGGTGGTATTACTCCCCCGAACGAGCCCTTCACAAAGATATCTCTCTATCTGCCTCCCTCTTGTCGTGTCACTAGTTTCTGTCGAAACAGTGTGGTGAAAGGATTTTAAGTGCGCCTCATGAGGCTCCTTTCGAGCACTTGATACATATTATAGAACTTTTTAAGTTCTACGACATGCCGGTTTCCTCACGATGTTTTCCTTCGCCGTTTGAGAGTACTGGCATCGTCACATACATTTTTGAACAGAAAAACTCATTGGTGCACGACCGGTTTTGAACCCACGACCTTAGGCGGGGCCGCTACCACTAGACCACCAGTGCTAATCCACCATTATCTCTCTATAATACACTAATAAAATATATATATTAATGCAACGTTTTAGGTAATCTAGTTTACGTCATGAAAATTACTCGAAATTAGCATGCAACTCCATTATTTGTGATAACAATAGCCGTAGCTACTCAATTAAAGTGCACAATGTCGAATTGCAATTTTCGTATACAAATTGGTTAATAGGTCGTTGAATAAGCATAATTGGACTTCCTCTCACTGCGAGCGATAGTCTAGTTGGAATAGATAAATAAATGTATATTTAGATTGATAGATAGATAGATAGATACCACTTTATTGTACACAAGAATACATCATAAATCTAGGCGTCTAAAAGAACAGTGGGCGGCCTTATCGCTGAAAGTGATTTCTTCCAGGAAACCTTAGGATGGAAAGAAATTCAAGCCCTTCACTAGAACGTCTGCTATCTGATCGAGATACTATTATAGATATAATAATGTATATTTATTATATCTATAATAAAATAATGTATATTTATTATATCTATATAGTTAGATAGTTATTCTGTATGTTTATTGCCTTATTACGTATGTAGGTAAAGTAAGGTTTCGGGGCTTTAAGACTCGATACAAAAATAATGTTGTTATAGAGTAATATAAAACAATCTTGAAATCAAGGGGAATTGTATAATAAGTAACAAAACATTGTTAATTTTTGTACTGTCTCTAAAGTTTTCCATATCCATCAAAGATAAAGGAGGAGGAGATATATTAATAACAGATTCGATAATAAAATACTATACAAACAATTTGTACATCCCAACGTGCCCGCCCGTCCGCCCGAGGTTTTATTCTTGCTAATACTTTTTTTAATGGTAGGTATTATGTGATCATGTTTGTTCGGTAAGCCAAAGTCGGGGGATTTTGGTTCATTTCCGTGAAACACAGATCAAAGTATTCAAAGGCAAAACGACATCTAGATCGCAGACAGGAAATTTACGGATAGATCTCTTTGACAAGTTCGATGCTAATGAGTATAGAATTTTGTAATGAACTTCACTATTTTAAGAGTAGTAAAGCTCTTTGCGAAGGGCTCGTCCGGGGAAGTACTAATACAGCCGACACACAGCAACACTGCTTGGCGGAATAAAAGGTGTGGTGGTAGTTATTCCCCGGACGAGCCCTTCACAAAGAGCTCTACTACTCTTAGAAGAGTTTGAAGTGGCAATGAGCATGTAGTTCAAAAAATTGTCAAAGTTCGAAAATAAAGTTCCTCGAATGACGACCACAGACGACCAGAAAACGAAGTGTAGGACGTTGCGACCACAGACGACCACAAAACGAAGCGTAGGACGTTGCGACCACAGACGACCACAAAACGAAGTGTAGGACGTTGACCTGATGGACCGACGACATTGTAAAGACCGCGGGAAGTCGGTGCATGCAGAGCCTCGAAATCGTGCTATAAGGAAATGACCAACAGACTTCTTCATGCTGATGATGGTGATGGCTGACAGTCAGAAACGACTTTATTTACGGCAAATATTGAAACGGAAAATACGTGAGTGAACCAAGCAAATAACGTTCATAGATACGCAAGCCTTCGCTTGTCAGCCGCAGTGCTTACTTAAGTGCTGAGTGGAGAATGGGCCACTCATTGCCTTCTTTCTTGTTCCCAAAACAAAGAACTATCAGGAAATGGGTTGCCATTTTAGAAAACGAAACGGAAGATGAACACTGACGTAGTCGACTCGAGGCCATTAGACTGTAGTGTAAGGCGAACTTAATGCTAAAAAACATAATAAGATCTGCAAATTGAACCTAACAAGCTTGTAGGATAGTTGTTTCTATAAATATAAAATAAACATATTATTATACGTTTTTCACACAATGTTTGTTTATGGCGAGGATTGACCACCGACCCACACACACACAGCCTACAGCGCTGCAGGCAAAGCTACTACAAACTAAGCTGCGGACTCTGTCGGAAACTGGATCATATATTTTTTTGTTTTAAAGTCAAACAAAAAACCAATAAAGGTCCAATCCGTTTTGTTTCTCATTCTTTTCATTCTTTCTCGTTTTGTTTCTAGATTTCTAAGTAGTCCTTGTAACTTTATCGAATAAAACCCTTTCGGCTAACTCCGACTAACCTACTGAATCAAAAGAAGGCATAAAGGGAGTAAGTGACCCTCTCGAGACTAAGCACCCTTAGGTTATGTAAGTAGTGCGGATGACAGGTGAAGTTTTGCGTATTTGAGAGGCGGCTTAAGTATCCCTTTGATATTTTACTCGGGAAAAAAGAGCTTTTATATAAATAAACGAGTACAAAAACCACGGCTGCGCGTGGGCTAAGCGGAAAGCCCTCGCTGACAAAATGAAACTAAAATATTTCAGATAATGGCTCGGAAATTGTGATGCTCTTATGTTACTACTACTCTTGTATTTTTTTTCTCGTCTACACTATTGTTATAAAGAGGAAAGATTTGTATGTTTGTATTGAATAAACTCAAAAAATACTGGTCCAATTTCAGAAATTTATAAAAAAATAAAAAAATAATAAAAATGTATTTATTTCCAGTAAGTAGTAAATAGGTACATACATAGTAATTGTCATGCACAGGTATAGAAAATAAAAATAAAATAAAGAGCAGAAGTTTACCTACATTAGTGAAATAATTCGATGTGAACTACAAAATAACAAAAACTTAAATTCTATACTTAACAAAATCTAATATATTAAAATTCTATAGGTACATGTTTAATTTAGAATCAAAAGCAGGACAAGGTTCAACTTGGTCCCCAAACTAGGATTCCCTGTGATATGGGTGACCAAGCTTCTCACTAGTGTTCCGGAAAAGTGAACAAAACAGTTTGGTTTTAGCAGAGGTATTATAATTTAAAGAAGTGTTACTGCAAGATGTGTGTAGGTATGCATGAGTGTGTCTGTAGGTAAGTGTAAGAGTGAGTGGAAGTAAATTTGAAAAAGTGTGATTAATTGAAGGTGAGAAAAGTGCTTTTAAGTCTAGTAGGTAGGTAATGTGTAGCTAGAACGAATTTATGCAAATATGTTAGAAGGTGCGATGTCAGTTGATGAGGTTTATTTTGAAATATTTAAAAGGATCTCTGTGTTGTTATAGTTCTGCTTCAAAAGAAATTCTGTAACTATTTTTTTACAATTGTATATATTAATATATTATTAATTAATTATTAAAATTATCTCTGAGTAACAATGATTAAAAAAATCAATGTCCACCTGTGCGAAGCCAGGACGATCCGCTAGTCTTCTATTTACCTATTTACATTCATACTTATTTCTTGTATTGTATCTGTATGTACTATATATATTTATTCGTGATATACCAATGTGAGTGTATCCAAAATGAATGTATTTTCTTTCATTCTTTGATGCAACTTAGCTTTTTCATTTTAATTGTTTTTTTAGTGTCATTTTTCGTGCTTTAACCCTATGTTTCTGTGTAGTGAACAATAAAGAGTTATAAATATAAATAAATAAATATAAATATTGGTGGACATTCCACACATCATTATCTCGCCCCAAAATAAGCCAAAGCTTGTGATATGGGAACCAGATAGCTGATATACTGCTTATATACTTTTTTTTGTAAATACATACTTATAATATTATATAACACCCAGGCAGAGAACAAACATCTATGTTCTTCACACGTTTCAAATGTATGTTCTCGGTGGGAATCGAACCCACGGCCTACGGCGCAGAAGGCAGAGCTACTACCAACTGAGCTGTGAAGGCTTTGAAGTTATCTATCTATTTTGAGTTTTGTAATGTATTTTTTTCATTTTTATCATTTATAACACCACCTAAGTACTTGCAGACTTTACGCAATTAAATAATATCTTACACTATGGCATCGACACTATTATCTGTTTGGCCTTTTTTGGCAAGGGCCTCCTCCAAGCTCTTTTTTTATACCACTAGCTGATGGAACAAGCAGATGGCCCACCTGATGTTAAGTGGTAACTATCACTATAACAGAGCATGACCTCATAAGTCACGCACGATAGGATCAAACCGAAACACAGCGTTGCTGCTTGGCGGCAGAAAAAGGCGTGGTGGTAGTACTTCCCCGGACGAGTCTACACAAAAAGCTCCACTACTCTTCCACTCTTCCCTATCTCTCGCTATCCGCGTCCATGTTTTCCTGCAATGTTTTTAGCTCAGCCCCTCATCTTTTATACTGTCTAGCATTAAACATTCTCAATATTCTTTACTACTCGTTATTGAGAGATCTCAGGGGATAATCTCCCGTACCTTGGGATCAAAGTCGTGAAGTGGTTTCGTTTTTTTTATCTGTTACTAGGTTTCTTTATAAATTCAATCAATTTGGGTACCTACTCATAGTACTATTAGTTAGTGAATGTTGAAAGGCCATTTAATAGGAAACGCGGTTTCCGGTTACAAAGGTACCTACTCCAGAACTATGAGGTACAAGTCTCTACAAATTGATAACGGTAGATTTCTTAGAAGCAATTTGGAACAGAAATTCCCAATATGTAAAAGGAACTCATTATGCATAATATTATATGACTAACAACCTCGTTATTATAATAATATGTATAAAGGCAATTTCAATTATAATACATTATTGTAATGTAAAATATATGTGAAACAGTAAAGCTATCTCTAGATCGTTCGAAACCGTCTGCCGATAGCTCAACTGTATTTTTTTTTTATTATTATAAAAAAATCTTTATTTGTGGAAGATTTGACAGCCTTCACGGCTCAGTTTGTAGTAGCTCTGCCTCCTGTGCCCTAGGCCGTGGGTTCGATCCCCACCGAGAACAAACATTTGTGTGATGAACATAGATGTTTGTTCTCTGTCTGGGTGTTATATAATATTATAAGTATGTATTTACAAAAAAAAAGTATATAAGTAGTACCTATATCAGCTATCTAATTCCCATATCACAAGCTTTGGCTTAGTTTGGGGCGAGGTAGTGCTGTGTGGAATGTCCAACAATATTTATTATTATTATTTGAACCACGATCTTCCCCTTATCGCATATTTGTTGGTACTTGGAGCTACATGGAAATGTTCAACAATATAGATTTACTTTTAGATAACTTTATATTTATATAGCCTTTAAATACAAAAATCCTTAGTGTGGGTTTATATTTTTGGTATATACCCACACATTTTATATTTTTATATTTTTTGTATGTATAAATTTCTCAAAAGTACTGCATTAATTTCATGGAGTAATGGCGCTACAAAATAGAACCTTCCGCTTTTTTGCAGTCTAAATTAAAGGGCAGAGTTAAAAACCATTCAACGTTTCAGTCGTAAAATTACTTGTTCACTATTCTCATTAAAAATACAGAGCGAAACACATTCACTCAGAGCTTATGTAAGCAATAATACATGTGTGCCAGTTTAGATATAGTTTCCTATTGTCTATCGAGCATAAATTATATATTGAACGACGTGTACCACTACCCTACTTGAACATCTGTTTATTTCTACACGAGGGAAGATGGGCCTGCTATAGAACTTGAGATTATTTTGATGACAAAAGGAGATTATAATCGCGAACCTATGCTATTTACCCTCTCCGAATCTCCATGGTCATGATGTACAAAGTAACACGTTAGTACTTATTTTAGTGAGTAGTTGAGCTCTTTGTGAAGGGCTCGTCCGGGGAAGTACTACCGCTATGCCTATTTCTACCGACAAGCAGATTTATTTCAGTTTGAAGGGTGCTAGTTAAATTACAGGCACATGAGGCTTAACGACTTTCCTAGTCCTTAAAAAACAAAACATGAAGTCGTTAATAAAAAAAAACCTAACAACCTATTGTACCTTTTAATAATAATAATAATAATTCATTTATTTATTCAGACAATATGGTACATGGTGTTAGTAACAGAAAAAGTTTATACATAGGTTAGTAACTTATAACTAATAGCGGCCTGTCCCAGCTTCGCATGGGTGGTCATAAATTTTTTTAACATTTTAGGATAAACTTAGACCGTGGGTTCGAGCCTCGCGTCTACTTATTTCATACATTTGCACGCGCTTCTCCTTGAGTGAGTGAAATCGCACCCCGCGCGTGACTTGTGGACCCGTTAACATTTTTAATTTCGTCATATCTTTTGAATGGAATGTCCGATTTGAAAAATTTAAGAAGTAATCTATAGGTATTGAAACCGTCTTAATTATGAAATGATTTATTTGGATAAGGATTAATACCAAGGTACAAATAAAGACCCTTTTCTGGCGGCGGCATTTCAATTATTTTTTTATAATAAAAAAACACTTATTGTGACATAACTATAATAGTTAGACATATGCTGTCGTGACATTTTTTGTAGATGATGACGTGTTCTACAAAATCGTAGTACATTATTTTGTTCTATCATCAATAGTTTTCGCAGCGCACGCGATGTAAGGTTTTTATTTTCTACCTTGGGTTACATTATTGAAGTTTTAGTAAGGATCCCTTATTTTTTTGAAAATATAATATAACCTATGTTACTCAGGGATAGCATTCTAATGGTGAAAGAATTTTTGAAATCGGACCAGTAGTTTTTGAGCCTATTCGTTACATACAAAAATACAAAAATACAAAGGTTTCCTCTTTATAATATTATATTATATATTATATTATATAAATATAAATATAACTAATAGCGATTTGGTCCTCTGGATGAGTTTCCATAGAGGACAATTTAGTTTTTCATCGATCGCATTTCGGTACTACTTCCGCGCAACCTATGTAGCAGAGACGCTGGTTTTTTGCGCCAGATGGCGTCGAAGGAGTCTGTGCCCATCGCGGTAAACATACCAGACGCACTGCAGTAGCGCGGGAGCCGCAACAGCGCCCTAAATGCGTTGTTATATTGGACCCGCAAAGCGTTGTAAGCCCTTTGGTTTAAGGTTTGGTTAGGTTGTTAGTTTTTTACTACATGATTTTTAACATTTTGGTGGATTACATTCAGGCGTTTGGTTGAATGGCGCCATTTGGTTGAACGGCTAGGCAGTTGATTGAATGGCGTATTCAACCAGTTGACTGCCACATATTTATTTTTATCGAATGGAAATATCATAGGTCAAGCCCAGGCACTGTAATTTGTAATTAATTTGTAACTGCAATTACAGGCACACGAGGCTTAACATCTGTATGCCTCAAGTTGATGGACGCAGGACCATGCATCGTAGGGCACGTTCCTATCGAGCGTGACTTACGAGGCAATGCTCTGTTATAGGTGATGGTTACCACTTAACATCAGGTGGGCCATCTGCTTGTTCCATCAGCTAGTTGTATAAAAAAAAAAGCCCACGACCTTAGGATTGGAAGGCGGGTCTATAGGGGTAACCTAAACTTACCTACGAGTAAAGTTAAACTACAGATTCCAAAGATTCAGGAAAGTAAACAAGCCATCATTACCCCACAAACATTCCCCATTATTCTACATGCAAAATCAACCATCCCACCTGGGTCCTACCACGGTCTCGTCTATCAGTGCTTTTTTTTAATATTACTCATCATTATTATTTATTAATTTATCAGATATGTTATCTTAACATCTGTATTTACAGCTGTGTAGCTATAATAAATACAAGGATCAAGTAATGCGTGGACTATTAAATAAATTTAAATAAATATTGGTGGACATTTTACACAGCGCTATCTATTCCGAAACTAAACAAATCTTTTACTGTGGAAACCAGACCAGATTTAATATTTTAATATTTTTTACTTAAATACTTATGCAGATCAAATGAATCAAACGTTAACGTTTGACCTATAAGTTATAAACTAGCCATCACAACATATTATGACCCAGACACAGAGCAATCATCAATATCTTAATATATATTTAAAAGAAAGTCGTGTTAGTTACACTATTTATAACTCAAGAACGGCTGAACCGATTTGGCTGAAAATTGGTGGACAGGTAGCTTAGAACCAGGAAACGGACATAGGGTACTTTTTTTTATTTTTTTTTATATTTAATACAAACAATCGAATTTGGAGCAAACGAATACTTGAGTGGAGACCACGTTTAGGTAAGCGTAGTGTAGGACGCCCTCCGACGAGGTGGGGCGACGATCTGCGAAATGTAGCTGGCAAACATTGGATGAGAAGAGCCGAAGACCAGGCTCAGTGGCACGTCTTGGGAGAGACCTACGTCCAGCAGTGGACGAACATAGGTTGATGATGATGATGATGAAACAATCGAAGAGGCAGGAACTTCAAGTCATCAATTAGTACCTGTTTCTTCTGACAAAATTACAAAAAAAAAGTGATTAAAGATGTTGCCAATCATATCAATAAACCATTCTTTTATTTTTAAGTATTCTAAAGTAAATATGTGCGAGCGAAGCCGCGGGTAAGAGCTAGTTGCTTATATAATTTGTTCTTTGTTTTGTAAAATACAAGCTTACTTCCCGATGTGCGATAAACGAGAGAAAAGTGAATAAGTTTCTTCTAGGTACGCGTGCCACATCGATCGCATCGTTACTTTACATCAGGTGAGATTGCGGTCAAACGTTTTACCTATAGATTGTTAAAAATAACATTTATATCACACAAATTAATAATCATCAATCATCAAAAGTACAAAACATCACGATTCCAATAATAATCATAAAATTTACGGAAAAATTGCGGAAAACCTCATTAATCACAAAAAGGGAAGTATCACGTTTGAAGTTCACTTTGAAACGTCTTAAAGCTAGGTGACTCTAGGTGCCAGTTCCACGCGACCAAAGGCTAGAAGAACAGGCAACAAACTTACGGCTTGGTTCCTGCCGTTTTTTTGTATGATCCTTGTTACAATGTATTATAATACAATATTGAAGCTCCAGTGTGGTGCCAATCGAATTTAGTGAGGCGTAGGTATAACAGAAAAAGGTAAAGGTAATCAAATTTATAAGACAGCACACGCTACGTTAAAGAATCTACTTACAAAAATCGGCACGTCATGTTGATAGCAGTAGCCCCCCGCCATTGGCTAACTGCCCGTGTCTATGGCGCACGCCGTGATACGATTGATGCCAAACTGCTTTTTTATAGCACCGAGTATCGGCCTGAATATAACCTGAAATATAGCTTTTGGCACAGATCAACGAGAGCAGCTAGCTTTCTCGTTACAAACATTTTTATTTTTATGATATTATATTTTGGACTAGCTTACTTTAAAAAACTAGGTCAGTATTAATACCTATTAACTGTAATTATGGCTAGATTGTAATATTATTAGAGCATGATTGCTATAAAAAAATAACGTACACTATAAAAAAATAATAAAAAAAAGACGTTTTGTTTGCATTTCCAGTGGCATATAACCTATATTTTCTATATTTTTATGCCTTGATTTGAGAGTTTTTTTATAAAATATACTTAGTTCTGTCACCAAACAGAAATGCTCGCAAAACAGCAATCTGTGTTCCGATTTTAAGGCTATAGGTACATGTGAAATTATAGATACCAGACTTGCCCTTTACTTCTCAGTGATCTCATATCATCGGGTACATTCACGTGCTCTGGGGGGTTATAAACCTACCACTTGATATCTGGTGTTTTTTGCTGTTGCTGTCACTTTTTTACATTTTAATAAAAACATATAATTCATACCAGTTTTTTGCGACGGTAAGGATAACTCAACTGTTTTTGTGGATTTGTTCTTATTTTAATGCCTTGTATTTACTATATTTTTTTTGTTAATAAGCCTGTCTATCTTTTTTTTATACTACTTTCTGATGGAACAAGCATAAGGACCTATAACAAGGCATTACCTCGTAAGTCTGCCCTGCACTGCCCTGCGTCCATCAACTTGAGGCATATAAATGTTGTGCCTCATGTGCCTGCAATTACACTGGCAACCACGCTCTTCAAATCGAAACACAGCAACGCTGCTTGGCGGCAGAAAAAGTCGTGGTGGTAGTACTTCCCCGGACGAGCCCTTCACAAAGAGCTCTACTGCTCTTAAAACTACTATCTCAAAGTGTACCCCTTTAGTAAGGAGTGTTTCAGCCGTTTTATTTCAGCTGTCACCTCACGCACAATTTGCGTTATTACTTTAGCGGATGTTAAGGTGGGCTTTCGGTCTCGATCCCTTATGTATTGGTTTTTAGTGTTCTATAACGAAATCAGAATAATTCATGGAATAATAAAATATTGGAAAACCTGGTAGCGTACGCGACCCGAAACTAACCCGTATTAGGCTTACGTTCCAAACGGAAAACTTTAGTGCCTATAAAAAGTGTAGGTATAAATTGTTCAATAAATCAAATTCAAGTTTCGATCTCATGTATTTGCCAACAACTTACGCTTGGACTTCAATTGTGTATTGGTAATGTAGTGATTGCTAGCATAAATTTTTTATTAGTTTTATAGTTTTTACTACTAATTAAGGAAATCAGAAAGTTTTTTTAATAATATTCCATAAGTTATTCGCCGGGTGTGATAAGAGTCCGATAGCGCAGGTGGTTAGCGCAGCCTATCAAGGGGAAGGTTGTGGGTTCAAATCCTACTCCGATAATAAATTTTGAGGTATTTCAAAAAAATCACTGCTAACATTAATATTTAAGGCGTTTTCCCTATAAAAGGTTCGTTCATGTTTTCTATGGAAATAAAACAATGTTCCAATTTTTCGGAACAAAAAGTAGTCTTGAATGCCAAATAAGGTTACGAAGTACATTTGTTCTGAGTTTCACCCCAATCGGTTTAGTCGTGAGGGTGTGATTGTACCATAAATATCCAGTATGATAGGAAGTGTGAGGGATAGACCCAGGCATAGATTAAACTACCAGCCAAAGTACTATTCTGACACCAAAGTGACCGTGGAGTCCGCGGTGAATTTTATTTATTCAATTCAATAATTTTATTTCAGACCACATAATAATCCTACTAATATTATAAACGCGAAAGTTGTAAGTATGGATGGATGGATGGATGGATGGATGTTTGTTACTCTTTCACGTAAAAACTACTGAATGGATTTTAATGAAACTTTACAATAATATAGCTTATACATCAGAATAACACATAGGCTACAATTTATAAAGATATTGAGTGACAAATCCTACGCAGACGAAGTCGCGGGCACCAGCTTGTAAGTCCATAAAACTAAAAACAACAAGTAACATAATAAAACACAAAATACACATAACTTTACAAATAATCCTAATTGCAATAACACATTGCATAAGAGAACCGCATATGACATTCTGTAATACATTCACCCATCACTAGTTCCACACGCGTGACTGTCCAATGCCAATGTGAGTGAGCTGAAGCCTGTGATCAAAGTGAGCGCGGATCTACTAAGTGAAGCTCAAGTGACTGAGCAGTGAAGGATGTCAAAAAATTAAGTAGCTGACTCACCGTTTCTTGATTCTACTCACGTAACGCCTTTAGACATTCAAGCCGTTACGCTCCCCTTATGATAACTGCTTAACTGCTTAATCTCGTAAGTAGGTAATGTAGCTTTAACGGGGCAATATCATGGTCGATTATGTAAAAGTTACAATCGCTTTTTAAACATTACCACTTAAAAAGAACACAAAATGCTGAAATTAGTTACTTTTGGGGAGAGCTAAACGATATTAGCATACGAATTTTACTTGGTTATGCGTGTTGTTTTCTGAATGGCTAAAACTAAGCCCTTAGGAATAGAAATATAAAAAATTTCGTTTCAAAATCTAAAGACCTGCAAGTAGGTATATTACTTAAAAGTAAGCGATGTAGTAGCAGATAATGTAACATTAACCTACCCGATGGACTGACAACATTGTCAGGATCGCGGGAAGTCGGTGGATGGAGAGGGCTCAGAATCGTTCTTCCTGGAAATGGATAGGGGAGGCCTATGTCCAGCAGTGGACTTCTTTAAGCTGATGATGATGATGATGATGATGTAACATTTTAAATTTGTTAAATTTTACTTAGCTTTTAATCTTTTTACTTACTTTAAATTGTGAACGCTAATCTCCTCTTTGCCGAAGGTTGGGTCCTGGAAACTACGACACAAGTTTTACTTATGCAGTCTTCAGTGTTCTCTTATTATTTTGTCTCCTATGTTTTATGTTTACTAAATAAACATATACACTGAAAAAAACACTTTTGCTGAAGGGTACTCGAAACCAAAACGTCATCTGTGAGTTTTTTGTTTTCGTTGATATTATTTAAAAAAATAGAATAGATTTTGATAGAATATATTATATATGGTTCATATAATATATTCTATCAAAATTCTTCTTTAAAGTATGACCTACCAAACCAAAATGAACCATTAAAATCAATCCATAATTGGCGGAATAATCGCGTTACAAACATACCTACAAAAGAAACAAATAGTCGAATTAAGAACCTCATTCATTTTTGAAACGGGTTAATAAATTATCGCTCCAGTACCACTATAGCTGCCTATCGTGACAATCGATTTTATACTTTCAAATAGCACAATTTTGTAACTATATCGATATTTCCGATATATTTCGACATACGCCCTATGTTGGTGTCATCAATAATAATAATAATAATAATAATAATTTATTTATTCATTCAAGCATAATAATAATTTAACATTAATGGTAAGTAACATTATATACAACATCGATCATTAGCTTGGCTTGTTATTACTTTGTTTTAGACAGAGCCTACACTAAGTCGTAAAGACTTGTGTTGTAAGCTCTGCTTCCCTTCTAGGTAGCGAAAATACCGTGTAGCCATAAGAATAAATATTAGCAAACCACACAAACAATAATTAATTAACAATCAACTCTTAGCATCTAATAAACTCATTGCACAAATTAAATAAATAATACAATCATAATAATTACATGCCCCATAATAATAATATGATTCATAAACTTTCATTTATTTTAACGAAAATAAATAAAGAATCTATTAAACCTATACATTTCAAAATTACGGAGCTTAATACATTAATTGCACAGTTAAGTAAATATCTAATCAAATTACATGCCTTATATTAAATTTATAAAATATTGTTTCTAAAACGAAAATAAGTAGAGAATCTGTTATTAATATATTCAAATTACCAGGAATAATATCAATTGTAAAATTAAACATTGAATCAAATAAAAAATAAAACAAAAAATAATTACTGTAATTTAGTTTAAATATTGTATAATATTTTAGAATCAACATAATTCATTGCATCACCTTCAACAACTTCTCAGCCTCATCATAGGTCATCCCCATTAACCATATTTTCAGAAACCTTTTGCATTCTGTTTTATTACAAATCACCAGGTCGCGAATCTCCTTACTGGCCCTGTTATAAAGATAGGGTCTGAGAAATAATTGCTGGCGTTGTGCAAACGTTGTGTTACATTTTGGAGTCTTTACAATTTTAACTTTTTTTCTCCTCCCTGTCGACAAGTGATCCTTGGGATCAATACTTTTATGCTGTGAGAGTATAATGTTGAAGACAAACAATTTCCTGACCGTTAAAACCTCACATTCACTATACAAGCTTTGAGTAGGAAATCGAAAAGGCTTGAACGTGGCGACTTTGAGCACAGCACGTTGCGCACGTTCAAGTTTAAGCATGTAGGTAGTGCAGGCGCCACCCCAGGTAACATTACAGTAAGCCAGCAGGGATTTACATAAGGCGTCGTAAATATTCATAATAAGCTTGCGGTCTGCTACCTCCCTTAAATTTTTAAATATAAATATTAGTTTCCGTAGTCGCGTGGCGAGTACTTCCAAGTGTTTTTTCCAATTAAGTCTCTCGTCAATAAGAAGACCCAGATATTTGATACTGTCGACTCTCTCCAAGGGCTGGCAGCTACAATTATCATCAGTAGAGCAGTTCCGATGAGCCCTGATTGTTATAACTGGTTTTTTGTTACACGCATTTGTAAACGTCATAAATTTAGTTTTTTCTATGTTTAGAGTTAGCAAATTGTGCTGTAGCCATCTTATCACCTTTTTCAGACCTTCCTCTGCATAAGTCCTAGCCTCTTCCCAAGTTTTTCCTTCAAATATACATGCTATGTCATCTGCGTATGAAAAAATTAAATGTCATCGCAAGATTGTCTTTCAAATGACGGACAAGTACTATAATAATAATAATTATTATTCAGCCGTTATGATCCCACTGCAGGGCAATGCCTATATATAACTAATGGAAGTTACCAGATATGATTAGTTCTATATAACAAATTGTTCTATATAACCATTGAACTACAAGGATAAGGATGTTTAAGAGTAGTAGAGCTCTTTGTGAAGGGCTCGTCCGGGGAAGTACTACCACCACGCCTTTTTCTGCCGCCAAGCAGCAACGCTGTGTTTCGGTTTGAAGAGTGTGGTTGCTGGTGAAATTACAGGCACATGGGGCCGAACATCTGTATGCCTCAAGTTGATGGACACAGGGCAGTGCATCGTAGGGCACGTTCCCATCGTGCGTGACTTACGAGGCAATGCTTTGTTATAGGTGATGGTTACCACTTAACATCAGGTGGGCCATCTGCTTGTTCCATCAAATAGTTGTATAAAAAAAAAGTTTTAACAGTTCTATGTCGTAATAGTTATATAGAACAAATGGAAGTTACTGGGTCTCCCTTTCCTGTTTCCACTCTTCGCGATGTAAGCTCGTCTCTCGATCTTATTCTGGGCCATCCGCGTCGCCGCCTTGCTTTTTATGGAATCCAAACTAGTATGGTCGTCCATACCCATAGGGTTACAAACATAAACAAAGCAAAAAAGATAAACCTTATTAAATTGCCGAAGTCTGTTCATATTTGACTTTCAGCACTCTTTCAGGAAGTGTATTACATAACTTTGAAACGGGTATCGCGTGCTGCTTCTCGAACTTTGTTTAAGCTCTTGAAATTTCCTTTTTACAGTATTTTCCTTTGCATAAGATTCACTAAGCTTGGACAGCACCACACTGGAGCTTCATTATATTCGAGACAAAGATGTTGCAATATAAATACGGCAAAGTACAAGTCTTATTAAAAGTTACTTAGATAGTAAGTTTATAAAATTTAGTAGACAATTTTGGTAGTTTTATTTATGTTTATTTTTTTGTAAAAGTATGATGGTTTGGATTGATTTGATAGTAAATTAAAGCATTTTTAGGGTTCATTACCTAAAGGGTAAAACGGGACCCTATTACTAAGACTCCGCTGTCCGTTCGTCTGTCTATGTGTATGTCTGTTCGTCCGTCTGTCACCAGGCTGTATCTCATGAACCGTGACAGTTAGACAGTTGAAATTTTCATAGATGATGTATTTCTGTTGCCGCTATATCAACAAAATACTAAAAACCAGAATAAAATAAATATTTGAGGGGGCTCCCATACAACAAACGTGGTTTTTTAGCCGTTTTTATAGATAATGGTAAGGAATCCTTCGTGCGCGAGTCCGACTCGCGCTTTCTTCTTTTGTTTTAATGAGAAATCAGAGATCAGATAGCCGTGTTATGTTTCCGGCGTGTTTTGTAATAATTCATTAATTACTTTACTCAATCAAACCAATTAGTATGTCCGGGATCGTAATAATTTAACTGAAGTAACAGAATAATTACTTTGGGTCATAAACAAATTTGTTTACCGATAATAGGTAGTACTGTTATTTATTTTGTACCATTGATAAATAGGAGGGTGTTAAAATAAATATTTAAATACATATCGGCTATCGTTGAAAAAGTCTAAAATAGTTTTTTTTAATCAATAGCTGTATAGAAGAAATCGTGTTCTTTTATACGGCCTAATGTAGGGAAATAACACTTACTTATCATAATAATTTATTAGCACTTAAGTTTCTCAGAGATTGTCCTCAATAAAAAAAATGATATTATATTTATGCATTGTTTTTCCACCAAAATTCTCTGTGATGAGGTAAAACGAAATTCACTATAAACTATGATATTATATAGGAACTTCATCAGATAACTTTTTGATTTATTTCCAAAAATAACCAGCGGCGATGGGCTTGCAACCTTTCACATATTAAATAACAACTACTGCAAGATATGTGCCAAATGCTATATTTAGAAGAAGATAGATAGATATATCTTTATTGATTACCACAACAAATAAGGATACACATTTTTACTTAAAAACTAACAATTGTTGTAATACAACGGGCGGCCTTATCGCTAACAGCGATCTCTTCTAGGCAACCTTGCCTCTATAATTTACCTATAGTAGTACGTACCTCTGACACCCTCAAAAAATCTACCAGAATCTTGAATTGGTACTTACCAAGATATCAAGAGTAGTAGTATTAAGAGTAGTAGAGCTCTTTGTGAAGGGCTCGTCCGGGGAAGTACTACCACCACGCCTTTTTCTGCCGCCTAGCAGCAACGCTGTGTTTCGGTTTGAAGAGTGTGGTTGCCGGTGTAATTACAGGCACATGAGGCTTAACGTCCGTATGCCTCAAGTTGATAGACGCAGGGCAGTGCATCGTAGGGCACGTTCCTATCGTACGTGACTTACGAGGCAATGCTTTGTTATAGGTGATGCAACAAGCATATGCTTGTTCTATCAGCTAATTGTATTAAAAAAAAAACAATTAGATATCAACCATGTCTGGATATCGCAGTCGTACCTGTTTTGTTTAAAGACCTTGAACTTTCCACGTCATTTGCCCTCTTAGCATCGAAAGCAACATTTAAGTAACGCCAGGCCCATCAGTTATCCTGTGATAAATGAACTTCCCAGCTGGCTTCCCTACTTAAATAACGATGTTCCCAGTTTAGAGTAGTTATCAGCTGGCCATCGATGTTTTGTCAAATAAAATAAATGTATAAAATTAATGTATAATAATTCATTTATTTGATAAAACATCGATGTCAGTATGAGCCAAATGTAATGTTTGGACCTACTTCTGACTATCCTATGACTATGACTCTGGAGTTCGTACCTGGTACTAAAAGGTCAGAGGTGAGACTACCGTGCCTGGGGATAAAAGTCGTGAAGCTGTTGATTACGTTGCACGGACAGCTACTGAAAAAACAAAGGGGATAGGTATATACCAAATATTAAAAACACGAAGGTACCATTATCTATAAAAACGGCAAAAAAATCACGTTTGTTGAACCTTTGGGGTGCTTTGGGTACGGAACCCTAAAAAGTTAGATACTCAACCTACCAGAAACTGGATCTAAACTGGATTTAAACATCGTTGCGTGGAACTGGCACCTAGATTCACCTTTAGGAAGTTTCAAAGTGAGAATGAAATACCATTTGACTTTAATAATACATGTTGCTCAATCCTTATAAAGCGCTGGCTGTCAACTACGTAATAATGCGCCTCGAAACGCATTTCAAATCCAAGGCCTCCACTAAAGGTGCTTCCAAAAGGTAAAACGAGCCTTTTATGTGAAACAACACGCTGGAATAATGTAAAAAACGTGTCAAAACCACATAACTCTGAACAACCGTGCAAAGAAATAACAGGCAATCACATTTTAAGAGTAGTATAATAGCTCTGTGAAGGGCTCGTCCGGGGAAGTACTACCACAATGCCTTTTCTGCCGCCAAGCAGCGTTGCTGTGTTTCGGTTTGTAGAGTGTGGTTGCCGGTGAAGTTACAGGCACATGAGGCTTAACATCTGAATACTTCAAGTTGATGGACGCAGGGCAGTGCATCGTAGGGCACGTTTCTGTCGTGCGTGAGTAACGGGACTGTGCTTTTTTATAGGGTGTGGTTACCACTCAGCCCAGTTGGTAGCTCTGCTTTCTGCGCTGTAGGCCGTAGGTTCGATCCCCACCGAGAACAAACATTTGTGTGATGAAAATAGATGTTTGTTCTCAGTCTGGATGTTATTATATTATAAGTATGTATTTACAAAAAAAAAGTACATAGGTAATATGTATGATATAGTATCCTATCCTACTAATATTATAAACGCGAAAGTTTTTAGTTATGGATGGATTTGGACTCTTTCACGTAAAACCTACAGAACGGATTTTAATGAAACTTTACAATAATATAGCTTATACATCAGAATAACACATAGGCTACAATTTATAAAGATATTGTGTGACTAATCCTGCGCAGACGAAGTCGCGGGCACCAGCTTGTTATAGCTATCTGGTTACCATATCTGGTTATGTTAGCTTTGGCTTAGTTTGAAGCTTGATAGTTCTGTGTGGAAAGTTCACAAAAAAAAAACATCTGGTGGGTCTTAAGTACAAGTCATGTAAAAATAATAATAGGCAATCACACTTGATGTTACTCTGAGCTCCCGAATTCCCCAGTTCTCAGTCGTTTCATTACTCCCGATCGTTAAAACTCTCGATCCGCTTGATTTGGAAGCTGATTCATGCCAGTAATTAATATTTTATATTTAGGCAGTTGATAAAACTCCGTTTGAGTGATGACGGGAAAGGCTTCGTCTTTCCTTTCACTCTTTGTAATTCGAGATTGATTAGTTGAAATTGAAATACTGGAACAACTTTGTTCTAATTTTTGATAGGAAATTAATATTGGTAGACTTTTTACGTATTCTGTAGGTTATCAAGCTTTAAGTGCCTGACAACCGCCTAAGTATTCAGTATTCAGTATTCAGTATATTTATTGCATTATTATGTATGTATGTAGATTTAACATTGTCAGGCCATATGACTAAGTATTTTGTGATTCAATACATAATGTACAAAGTAAGGGTGTTGCAATAAAGAAAAGCGGTCAATTTTTTTTTTAACTTAAAGACATGTATCTTATACATACATTACCTACCTAGTCACATTCTAAATTAATTATTTCTATTTTTATTCAGTCATTAAAGTATTCGTCTAGTGTATAGTAAGTACTTCTCATTCGCTCATTTCAGCATTTTGAAAGATATATAAGATTATTCACAGAACGTACCGTACAATTGTGGAGTACAGGGAATGCAGGGAGTACAGGGAGTGGAGACCTGCAATCTTGCCCGCTGTGGACGACCATGTGCACTTGGGAAAACTTAAAGGGTGCAATAGATAGGGCTATAGAGGTGGCAGCATATTGGTCGAAGAAAGTTTGAATGAGTCTTGACACGAAAAGAAGAAGAAGATAAAGTTCCTCCCTAAAAGTAAGTATAAGTACGAAATCAAAATCAACTTTTTGGAAGGTTAACTTGTTTGGATCAAAATTATATTTTTTCTGAACTGGGTGCAATGGGATTGCACACAATTTGGTTGATTGGACTGTTTTTTTTTTATGTTTGTTACGTTAGAACTTTCGACTGTGTGAAACGATTTTGATGATTTTTTTTTTGAAAGATGGTGCTTTCCGAGTGGTCAATTTAGTCCAGTTCTGACGATGGCATTCATGAGAAAACCATTGAAATCGGTTTTTTTTTCAGAAAAGTTTTTAATAAATAAGTTCAGTGATATTTTATCTTTCAAAATGCTGAAATGTGCAAGCGAGAGGTACATTAGCCATTGCCATCGCCTTAAAGTTTAGTCTATGCTTGGCCAAGCAAACTACAATCAAAATATTGTGTTCTACTCAGGGATAGTTCTTAAATACAATTATTCTCAAATCGAGTCAAGTTCTAAAACTAGTTCTAAACTAAAATTAGTTCTAAACTACGGGTACATTAGCATATTTATGCTGCGAAAGTAAGGAAAACTCATGAATTTGGCGCACTATAATTCTATTTTGAACGCCAACACAAAACGGCAATCGTGTTATTAAATAAAACAAAAGCTAATTAGCAGAGTAGAGACATTCCGTAAAAAAAACCTTTTCAGAGTAGTTCACCACGCCTTTTTCTGCCGCCAAGCAGCGTTGCTGTGTTTCGGTTTAAAAATTTGAGGCAGAAAGAGGCATGGTGGTAGTACTTCCCCGGACGGGCCCTTCTCAATGAGCTGTACTACTCTCCAGTTAAGTACCAAGCTAGCTCAGCAGCATGTTATAAAAATACCAGTGGACCTAAGTCCTCAGCTGGACGTAGGTCTACCCTATACATTTCCAGGAAGAAAAATTCCACCGAGTTCCCGCGATCTTCACAATCTCGTCAGTCCATACGGTAGGAAGGTGAACCACTCCAAAAATAACGTATACAACGTCTAACATCTTATATTATCCAAAATTACGTCATGTTTCATTATGTAGTAAACCACTCAACTTCACGAATACGTAACGCTAAAGTGAACGAGATAGTTAGATATGTCATACATATAAGGGACAGCTGCCTTACTCCATGTTACTTAGAAACTATGTTCAGGCTTAAGCCTTAAGGCATCAAGTTAAACGATGTGCAGAGCTGATAGGCTACTTAAGCCTTTGTTTCCTAGAAAGCGGGCGTCGTATTAAAACAGTATATATGCACGGTGTTTCTGTATGGACTCAAGACTTTGTGACTTCAGTCAGAAGGCTCAAAATCGATCGTCAAAGAAATTTATGCAGGCCTATGTTCTGCAGATTTATTTGGGCTGATAGTTTATCTGAAAACGATTATGTACAATCACGTGGTCGTTACGTTTAACCGAATAAAATAGTCTTCATGCAAATCGGTCGAGGCGTTTTGGTTTAAATTGAGTCACAAACTGTAATTATCTGATAACTTCATTCTACCTCATTTGCCTTCAGGATCATGGATATTAAAAGCTGTTTTTTTTTACTTTAACCGTGAACTCTAGAGAAGTAACAAAACTGGCACCGTTTTCTGTTATATGTGACGTTTTCTGTCATATGTGACGTTTTCTATCATACTCGTATTTGACATGTTTCACACTCGACAATAATTAGAGAAGAATATAAAGAATACTGCAACGCTAGATGCTACTACACCGCAGGTGCTCTACGAGTAAGCGTTTTTGATATTCCTCGTAGAGCACCCATCCAAAAATGCGTTGATGCTCTACAAGGAACAAGATCAATGCTCAAAAATCGGTGCTCTACGAGGAATGTCTCCTTTTTTATATTAGCAAGATAGTGTGCTTTTCAGCTTCGAAATAGTCTTCATTTTGAATTTTAATAAGGCTTAAAAATGCTTGCATTATTTTCACGAGGAAACAGAGTCGGCACATTGTCGGCACACACGGCGGCGCGTCGTTAGCCCAGTGCTGTAGCCGGTAATGCATTCCTGACGAGTCATTCTAAATTGTCGCCCTCTGTAGTGTCATAAAATCGAACACTTTTAAACGGCTTTGTTTGTAAGCCTGCTTACAAACAAAGCCGTAGTCTTTTGAATTATATACGAGTAAGTTGATATACAAGGTGTTATACAAAAGGTACAAAAGGTAGTATACAAAAGTTCTACTATCTGGCTAAAATGTGTGAAACAGCTGTTTTTTTTTCGCGTTCACAGTGTTGGTTCCTTAGAAAAAGTTATTCATATTGATGGGTACTTTAGCCGCCTGAAGTTTTTAAATACAAGTTTTTTTTTATACTACTAGCTGATGGAACAAGCAGATGACCCACCTGATGTTAAGTGGTAACCATCACCTATAACAAAGCATTGACTCGTAAGTCATGCACGACAGGAATGTGCCCTACGATGCACTGCCCTGCGTCCATCAACTGAAGGCATACAGATGTTAAGCCTCATGTGCCTGTAATTACACCGGCAACACCACTCTTCAAACCTAAACACAGCAACGCTGCTTGCCGCAGAAAAAGGCGTGGTGGTACTACTTCACCGGACGAGCTTTTCACAAGCTCTACTACTCTTAAAAAGTATTAGAACCTTGTATATCAACTTAATTCAAAAGATTTCAAAAGCTGATCATTAAAATTATTCTCGTTTGGCTTCGAATGCAGCACATATCGACCAGGAAACACAAAGAGGTCTTCTTTGAGCTTCTCTCTTAATGAACGGGACGTGGAGGATGGCGCAAAAAAATCATTTGTGAGTGTATTCTGTTCAGCGCTCGGTGAGACAACACGGCTAGTTGGTTTCATTGCTCGTTACAGCTGACGAGTATTCACAATGTTAGGTTTTATAAATATTCATACCAATTTATAAATGCGAGTGTGGACCATTTGTTATTATTTTTTCACGGCTTTTGATTTAGTGGGAATTAGCCTGTATTTGGGGAGCGGATGTAAAATACATTTTAAACTGAAAAACTGAAATAGCTTCACGAATTTGATCCTCAGGCACGGTAGATATCCCCTCAAATCTCTTAGTACCAAGTACTAACTCCAGATTCTTTGAGGACGTCTACGAGGGCGTCAGAGGTACGCCCAAAGATTACATTTGGCACATACCCACATTTTGCAGTAGTTGGTATTCCATACGTGACAGGTTGCAAACCAATTGCCGCTGATAGAATACTAACTGGTTTCCTCACGATGTTTTCCTTCACCGTTTAGGTGCACTGGCATTGAGCACATAAGTTTTTCGATAGGAAAAATCCATGGGTGCACGACCGGATTCGAGCCTACGACCTTACGATCGGAAGGCGGGGTCACTTCCCACTAGACCACCGGTGCTCTCAAAATACATTTTATCTATATTGAATTAGTAGTATTTGTATACACCTTCAAAAACGGCATCGGCCTTTGGAGTTGGTAAATTCATTCAATCGTCTTCAGAAAAGAGGGAAGTTTACGAATAGACTGCACTTTTTTTTTTGTATATTTGTTACGCGACTTCTCCACGACTGCATTGCATTGCGCATATATTTTTTTGTAGAGGAAAATCCATTGGTGCACCACCGGATTCAAATCCACGGCCTTATGAATAGAAGGCTAATTCCCACTAGACAAATATTGCTCTTAAAAAATCTATGTACTAAAATAAAACGAACAAAGCTATTTAAAAGCACAACAGTCAGGCAATAGCGATACCGGGAAAATAGTTATAAATAGTGATCCGCAGATTAAACAATAAATAAATAATTTAACATTTCGCTTTTGGTATTCTGAATAATTATGTAGTTAATATTTATTCATTCGACCGTCCGGGGATTATAAATAATAATTTTAGGGTTGTACTGAGGTAGTATGTTTTTGATGGAATTGTAATCTGTCAGAGGTCTGTCTTCATTCGATACCTATCAAAGGTTCACTTTGAAACGTCTTATTTACTAGGTTAATCTACCGCCAGTTCCTCGCGACCAAAGCCTAATACAGGAACAGGCTAATAAATCCCTTATGAATGTACTAGCTGGTGCCCGCGACTTCGTCTGCGCAGGATTAGTATTTCGAGTAGCATAAATTAGCGTGGCGTAGTACATTTGTAGCGGTTTTGGCAGCGCACGCCAGAATAGCTCGCAGATGGTAGATTTTTTCCTACTTACTTTACACTTAACGTCATATTTTGGACAATTCACACAATATCTTTATAAATTGTAGCCTATGTGTTATTCTGATGTACAAGCTATATTATTGTAAAGTCTCATTAAAATCCATTCAGTAGTTTTTACGTGAAAGAGTAACAAACATCCATCCATCCATACTTACAAACTTTCGCGTTTATAATATTAGTAGGATGTTCCGTGGTTTTTACACAAAACAAAAAAAAATACGACCAAGCCTAGAAGAACAGAGAACGAACTTATGGCTGAGTTCTACCGTTCTTTTGTATGATTCTTCTTGTTACAATATAAAAATATAATAATGAAGCTCCAGTGTGGTGCCAATCAAATTTAGTGAGGCTAAGGCATAACAGAAACAGGTAGAGGCAATCAAATTCATGAGGCAGCACACGCTACGCTTTAAACTAATAATACCTAATGCCTAAGTTACCTTAGTACTTATACCCTAGGGATTTTTTGGATTATCCTACTTGCTGTTCGATTAAGCAGATGACCCACTTAATGATAAGTGGTCACCATCACTTATAACAAAACATTGCCTGGTAAGTCACGCACTATAGGAACGTGCCCTATGATGCACTGTCCTGCGTACTAAAAGCTTGTTACAATATCACAGTATTATTACAGTTTCGTCTGTTGCTGGCTGTTTTCATATTTAGCTGCGTGTATAATTTACTATAAATATTTATTATTGTCGTAACTTTGCAGATGTCAGTGACTATTTTAAATTGTGATTGTGATTTTTTGCGTACTGATATTTAAATTCTCTAATTAGGCTTAAAAACTAAGGGCCGGTTTCACCATGCTCTGTTAGATTAACGAAGCATTAAAGGGCCGTTAAATATGTCAAAATGTACGCGTTTGACAGCTAAGGTTTGATTTAACGGTCTTTGAATCCTTGATAAGTAACTAACTTAGCATGGTGAAACCGGCCTTAAGAGAGCCAACTTCGAATTTTATTTGAAACTAAAATAAAATTGAATATAGGTTTCGAAAGATTGTGATTATATGAAAATTAATAACATAGTTATGTGGGGAGAATCAATCACAAGTTTCTTTTTACAAGCTTTTAAAATTTAAATTTAGTATGTATGTAAATATGTTTGTTCGGGTGGAATCTTGCAACTCAATTTTGAAGCAAATATCTTCAACTGATTGAGCTGAAATATTGTATTGACGTTTAGTTTGAATGAAAATGCATTTAAGTAAAAGATTGTTTTAAAAAAAGGTATTTTGCTCATAATTTATTTCAAAAGGATCAATGAATATCCAATTTAATTTTAGACTTTTTTACGCCTAGGCTTTTTTTTGACTGCTCAGTTGGTAGTAGCTCTGCCTTCTGTGTCGTAGGCCGTGGGTTCGATCCCCACAGATATCAAATATTTGTGTGATGAATATAGATGTTTGTTCTCTGTCTGGGTGTTATATAAATTACTAGCGGCCTGTCCCAGCTTCGCATGGGTGGTCATATTTTTTTTATATTTCATAACTTAGACCGTGGGTTTGAGCCTCGCGTCTACTTATTTCATACATTTGCACGTATTCTCCTTGAGTGAGTGAAATCGCACCGACCCGTGGACCCGTTAACATTTTTAATTTCGCCATATCTTTTGAATGGAATGTCCGATTTGAAAAATTTAAGAAGTAATCTATAGGTATTGAAACCGTTTTAATTATGAAATGATTTATTTGGATAAGGATTAATACCAAAGTACAAATAAAGACCCTTTTCTAGCGGCGGCATTTCAATTATTTTTTTATAATAATGAACACTTATTGTGACATAACTATAATAGTTAGACATATGCTGTCGCGACATTTTTTGTAGATGATGACGTGTTCTACATAATTGTAGTACATTATTTTGTTCTATCATCAATAGTTTTCGCAGCGCACGCGATGTAAGGATTATTTTTTCCACCTTGGGTTACATTATTGAAGTTTTAGAAGGGATCTCTAATTTTTTACAATAATAAATATAGCCTATGTTACTCAGGGATAATGTAGCATTCTAAAGGTGAAAGAATTTTTGAAATCGGACCAGTAGTTTTTGAGCCTATTCGTTACATACAAAAATACAAAAATACAAACATACAAAAATACAAATCTTACCTCTTTATAATATTAGTGTAGATAAGTATATATTTACAAAAAAAAAAGTATATTAGTAGTACATCAGCTATCTAATTACTTATATATTTTATTGAAAAACCCTTGTTTTTTTTTCTCAAGAACAGGAAATGCATCATTATTGTTGTTTTCGTAACAATTGTTGTGTATCACTGGAAGCCTTGAATAAATAAATAAATAAATGAAAATAAGATTTAAAGTATTTATTTTGTATACAAAGTCTACGCCAAAGCGCCACAACGCACTGTCTCGCAAACCCTTTTTTTGCGCGAAAACAGTCATAAGTTAATTTAACAATGTCAAGTAATGTCGTGTTTGCCTTGGGGAGGGCTCACGTATTCAATACGATACGATATAAAAATATTTCTGAACAACACCTACGGTTTTCTACGTAAAAAGGTTGCGAAAAAGGTACATATTGGGAATGCCATCTGAACGAAACTCGAGATGGCGTCTTTGTTTTTTTGGCACTTCACACAGAAATACAAATTCTGAGAATTCTTTGTGAAACGTGAAACTTATTGAAGGTATAGCGTATCGATTATGTTAGCGTGGTTCAAAACTAGTGTGGCGAAAGATTCAATAAAGATATCTATGTGAAAATAATGTAATAACTAGTTGCCGTTCGAGTTTATTTCGCGTTTTTGTGATCGCTAACATTAAAGTTTTAGGTATTTTTGCCTTTATTGGGTTGGTTGGATGTTTTTACCCCGTTCCCGGTAATTTTACGGAATAATAAGTTACCTATTATGTGAATAAAGGTTATGAATTATATTCATTCTAAGTTTCATTCCAATCGGTTCAGCGGTTAAGGCGTGATTAAGCCGCAAACATCCAAACATCGTATACATTTCAGTAGGGTAATAAGACAATGTTTATAGAACAAAATTTCGAGTAGAGTATATATTAAAAACTATTCATATTTCAAACTCAGCTGAATTAAATGACGTGTACTGTTTATTACTTACACCATTTAATTTTAACTAAACAGTATTCTGAAATATTCACGGCCGGTTTCTGAAAGCCCGATCAATCGTAAAAGGATGTCAAATCATTTGCTATTTCAGCTATTACATCAAATTAGGAAGAGAAATGAAATGAAATGAAAAAGCTTTATTGTACACCAAACAAAACAACAGTACACAAAAAATTAAAATAAAATCGTGAATTTACAATGGGCGGTCTTATCGCTGAAAGCGATCTCTTCCAGACAATCTTTGGATGGAGAGGATTGTAAGAGTAATGAAGATTGGTCGCAGGCGCACGCGAAAAATAACAAGATAGTAATTATAAAAAAAAATGAGATAGCAAGTGACTTGACATCTGATTAGGTTTGATCGAGCTTTCAGAAACCGGCCTTGAGTAAAGTAACCCACAACTATAAATTTGTCCTAGGTAAATAAATTTACCATAAAGAGTGAATTAAAAATGGTAAAAGCAAAATGGTAAATTGTAATACAACAAGAGATTTTAGGTTATTGTCTGTATGTTCAGTTTGTTTTAATCAAAAAAAGGTAAAAAAAGTATCTCATAATAATAATTGTTTTGAAGCACCACAAATCTACGCTTCATTACAAGATGTAATGAAGCGTGCGTGACTTAAGAGGTAATGCTTTGTTAAAGGTGATGTTTACCACTTATAATCACAATGTTTCAAACTTAAACTTTATATATATTTTTTTTTTCTGTTAATCTATACCTTGTACCTACTTTCAAGGGTTTGTGTGCCTTGATATTATATGAGTAAAATAGACGAAAGCACCTAGACAAACCTGCAAAGGTTTATTGGTGCAACATCTCAATATACATGTAATATTATAGTGTTGTTAATAAAAATAAAAATAAAAACAGGTGGGCCATACTCTTGTTCCATCAGTTAATTTATTATTATTATTATTATGAGCCCTCCGGGTCCCACTGCTGGGCAAAGGCCTCCCCCCATTCCTTCCACACATCGCGATCCTGGGTTATGTTTTCCCAGTCCGTCAGGAAAACATCTAGCTCGTCCCGCCATCTCCGCTTTGGTCGGCCGCGTCGCCTTCTCACTTTGTCAGGATTCCAATCAGTGGCTATCTTTGCCCACAGCTCACCTGGCATACGGCAGACATGACCAGCCCAATTCCACTTCAGCTTGGCGGCTTTCGAAGCTACGTCTGCGATTTGTGTCTGTGAGCGCAGTTCTGTGTTACGGATTCTATCCAGTCGCTTGACACCTAGAATACTGCGCTCCATCGCAGCTAATTTAATTAAAATAAAAACATGAAACAGGAAGTGTAATGTTTTATTGAGCGATCAGAATTCTATCAACGTTTTCGCTACCCTCGAATGTTTTACGATCGCTTACAGAAGATTAGGAGATTTTTTACAGCTTACGCCATGAAATTACATTTATTTTTAAATCCTTCCTGATCGAACAAAATGATAAATCATTAGGTACATAATTTTGACGCTATGTTTATAACCTAAGAGTAGTAGAGCTCTTTGTGAAGAGCTCGTCCGGGGAAGTACTACCACCACACCTTTTTCTGCCGCCAAGCAGCAATGCTGTGTTTCGGTTTGAAGAATGTGGTTTCCGGTGTAATTACAGGCACATGAGGCTTAACATCTGTATGCCTCAAGCTGATGGACGCAGGGCAGTGCATCGTAGGGCACGTTCCTATCGTGCGTGACTTACAAGGCAATGCTTTGTTATAGGTGATGGTTACCACTTAACATCAGGTGGGCCATCTGCTTGTTCCATCAGCTGGTTGTATAAAAAAATATATATATATAACTTTGAAAATTTAGCTTGACGGTCATAGAATTCAAATAACAAGAATACATTTAAAATATTCTTAGTTAATACATAGTGAAATCATTTTATTTGACATCGTAGTTTATACATAGTTCAATGTAGTAGTAGTAAAATACTTTGTAGTTAGATATATAACACATTTATTTGCCTAACTAACGGCCGGTTTCTGAAAGCCCGATCAAAACTAATCGGATGCCAAGACACTTGCTATCTCTATCTAATTCAATGTAATAGCTGAAATGGCGAGTGACTTCTCATCCGATTAGTTTTGATCGAGCTTTCACAAACCGGCCGTAATACACACAGACACAGAAATACAATTCTTGTTTTGTATTTCTGTGTCTGTGTGTATTAATATAAAAACAACAAATAAAATAAGAAATTGCAAAAATAAAACAATCAAAAGTACATCTTGTAAATAGTTATACCAACTAGATACTATAAACAAGTTATACCTTAATTCAATAAAACGTTAAGATAGAGGATACTTGTTAAATACAGTAATCACTTTGAAGACTACATTGTATATTACTCAAGATTCATTGAGGATATCTAAGGCGGTAAGACCGAAATTTTGCAATAATTGGTATACCATACATGACTAGTTACAAGCCCATCACTGCTGTTAGAATACTAACTGGTTCGCTCACAATGTTTTCCTTCACCTATTTAGAGCACTGGCACATTATACAGTCAAGATAATTCGTAATAAATTATAGTCTTTTCAAAGTAGCATACTAAATTGCTCAGTGTTCTACCTCTAACTACTAGGTAAAGTGGCTTACTATAACCTATAGCTTAAGGCGAATACAAGAGCTAATGTGACTTTCGCTCTTGAAAGATATAAAATCACCAAAATTATTTTTCAAAAATCGCAAACAACCATTTTGTGTGCAATCATATTGCACACAGATGAGTAAAAATTTCATTTTGATCGATACATGTTTTCCTACTCAAAAGTTTGCTTATGTACGAAAACTAGTAAAGCAACCTTTTGAGCACAAAATGGTCGATTGCGATTTTTCGAAAATGCGTTCAATAATTTTATATCTTTCAACATATCGAAACGTGCGAGCGAGAGTCACATTAGCTCTTGTCTTCGCCTTAAGTGTGATGTAGTAGAATCTCGTGCGGGCACTTGCATAATACCCCTCAGGATATTAATATGCAATGGACGTCGATTGGCTGCATTAATTTACCAAGTTTCGAAGTTCCGCTGAGGCTTCGGTTTCCTTCGAAGCGAAAGCCACAATAAACTGGTGCCAGTCCAGTAAACTAGTAAGCTATAACACTAGGTAACAGTCAAGTCAAGTGTTTGTTGAATCATGAATTAAAACTAGCAAGTTTTAAACAATATTTTGATTACGAATATACTTCATAATCAAAATAGTGTTAAAAAAGTTTTATATAGATAATAATAATCATAAATATTGGTGGACTCTCCAAACAGTACTATCTAGCCCCAAAATAAGCAAAGCTTGTAATGTGGGAACTAGATAGCTGATATAATACTTACATTTTTTTTTTGTAAATACATACTTATAATATATAATAATGCCCAGACAGAAAACAATCATCTGTTCATCACACAAACATTTGTTCTCGGTGGGGATCGAACCCACTGTGTGCTATGAAGGCTGTCACTTAACCGAGAACATTCCGTAAGTGTTGAACTAAGCAGTATGAACAGTTTGGCAAAGTTGACAGTATCGAAAGAGTATAGAATAAACATACACTTTCAATCGAATAAGTAAACGCTGAAACAATATAAATTAAATAATTCAAACTTGAAAGATTGATTAGGTACACAGATGACCCATTTTTATACTACTTGCTGATAGAACAATCAGATGGCCTCCCTGATGTTAAATGGTAACCATCACCTATAACAAAGCATTGCCTCGCAATTCACGCTCGATAGGAATGGTGTCCTGCGATGCACTTTGCGTCCATCAACTTGAGGCATACAGATGTTTATATAATGCTTCATTTATTTATAAGGAACATAAACAGTTTGTACATAATCTTAATATATATAAATTATCACGTTGTTTGTCCGCTATGGACTCCTAAACTACTTAACCGATTTCAATCAAATTTGCGCACCGCGTGCAGTTTGATCTAACTTAAAAGATAAGATAGCCTTCATCTCAATTTATAGCCGCAATATTATTTTATTGCAAATTTGACACCGCCCAACAAAGTGGGCACGGGTCAGCTAGTTATTTTATGTTAAACCTCGTGTGACTGTAATTTTACCATATCTTAGCGACAGAATTAATGGAAATGATGGTTACACTTCTCTGGACGAGCCCTTCACTAGGAAGAGCTACTGCAGATCCCTGCACCTATAACATTACTTAACAGAGCACATCCACAGGAAACGAGCCCTATGTTCCAACTCATCCGTAATAAAAGTCTGCAAGAAAGTTTGTAAGAATTTTGACTCTCTAGAAACTACCTACTGAGAACTATTTTGCTATTCGTCGTGAATTAGCTAAATTCATAGCCAAAATTCTGACCTACATACTCAACTTACTTGGCTTGTCGCGCCGTTGCTAAGTAGCGTGATTTTGGTAACTTGATTTACTAATTAGTTTGAGTTTTACCATGGTACTGTGCAATTGGGTCGTAGGTTCGACCCATCCACAGAGAACAAAAATGTGTGTGATTAAAGAAGATGTTTGTTCTATGTCTGGGTGTTATATTATTATAAGAATGTATATACAAAAAGTATATAAGTATTATATCAGTTATCTGGTCCCCATAGTACAAGCGTTGCTTAGTTTGGGGCTAAATAGTGCTGTGTGGAATGTCCACCAATATTTATTTATTTAATTGCGGAGCCCTGTACAGGACATGCCACACCTGCTTTCTTGTCCGCTGTGCACGACCACCTGCACTTGGGAGGACTTAAACGAGGCAATAAATGCTACCTTATAAAAAGGTTATAAAATTAGTAGAGCTCTTTGTGAAGGGCTCAACCTCTGCCCTCCGTCCATCAACTTGAGGCATACAGATGTTAAGCCTCATGTAATTACACCGGCAACCACATTTTTCAAACCGAAACACAGCAACGCTGCCTGGCGGCAGAAATAGGCATGGTGGTAGTACTTCTCCGGACGAGCCCTTCACAAAGAGCTCTCTACTCTTATTATTCTTACAAACTAGTCTGAAGAATGCCACTGCACTGCATAGTACATAGACCTCTCGTAGATTTTCGAGTATGAACCAGACATTGGCAATAAATTACACTTTCTGTTGCGAAACACGCCTACGGAATCATAAATTGTATGAAAATGACATGTTTGTGTTGAGCATCTGAAAATGACATTAGTTTGAATGTCATTTTCATCCAATTTATTAGTGTTTTATTTATTTTTATGTGTAAAAAAAAAAATTGGAACAAAAACAAGGCACAATAGAGGTATAATGTAGAAAACGATAACATTCGCAGAAGTTTAAAAAACTGTTTTACAAAGAGATGATACATCTTGTCTTTAGTCTTTATTATTTAATTAATTAATGGTTATTACCAATATCAATTACCTATACAATATATTACATTTTATTTAATTGATTACTTCCTAAATAATCCTATTCGCGCAGTTCTGAACTCGATTATTTACTACTTTCAAACGCTATTCTTGTCAGTTTGGGCTTTTATCTAGGCCTTTCCCTTCGAACGTGATAGCTCAATCAATCTTCAACGTCGAAAAAAAAGTTTTTGTAGATATAGGTTGTAAAGAAATACTTATTAAAATATTATATAAAGGCCTGATACTGTTGCTTTTTGAAAAAGAAATTACTGAATGCGAAGGAGATTCAATGCATGAATGACTTGCGTTGTAGACATCTGTATACCTCAAGTTGATGGACGCAATTCAGTGCATCGTAGGGCACGTTCCTATCGTGCGTGACTTACGAGGCAATGGTTTTTTATAAGTTTTGGTTACCACTTAACATCAGGTGGGCCATCTGCTTATTCCATAAGCTAGTTGTATAAAAAAAAGACTTAATATTAATAAAAATATTCGAGCATAAGAGTAATTTTACGTAATATTACTTTAAACAAACATATTGTACTCAGATAAACTTCTGAAAATAAAATGCCTGAATAGCAATAATAAATAATATAATTAAATATATTAATATAATTTGATACTTTTTCGGCTAACTTAAATAAGTTTGGCTTATACTTGATTGCGATATTACCAAATTGACTAAGAACATGTCAACAACATATTGATTTTCCCTTTTTTAAGTTACTCTTTCCATTTACTTACGGCCGGTTTCTGAAAGCTCGATCAAACGTAATCGGATGTCAAGTCACTTGCTATTTCAGCTATTACATCGAATTAGATAGAGATAGCAAGTGACTTGACATCCTATTAGATTTGATCGAGCTTTCAGATACCGGTCGTTAGTTAGTTAAATGCATATCGCGTTTACCTATATGTATATGTGTCCATTGCTATTTCAACTTGCTAATTATGCTAGCTACTCGTTGACCTTAGTATTAATTACGAATTGTTATAATATAATGTTTTTTTTGTATATTTCGAAGTATTCTGAATATAAAATAATAAATATAATGTTTGGACGTACCTCTGATTACCCCTCTTAAACGTCCTCAAGGAACCTGGAGATCGTTGGTACTAAGAGATGTGAGGGGTTATCTTCCGTGCGTGGGGATCAAAGCCGTGAACCTGTTTCAGATTTCAGTTTCAGTATTCTTGTTACACCCTGTACAATATCAAGTTACGTTCAGGGAACTGTGTAAACGAAAAAGTTTATGTTCCCATGTGAGTAACGAGAGCTTGGAAGTCGGAAGGTCATTCATATACCCGCTTTTGCCCGCGGCTTGACCCTCCAACTTTTCTCTCGATCCTTGTCTATTCGCTGCTTGGGATTTTTGTGTTGAAATGACGAGTTTAAGAGTTTTAAGAGTAGTAGAGCTCTTTGTGAAGGGCTCGTCCGGGGAAGTACTACCACCATGCCTTTTCTGCCGCCTAGCAGCAACGCTGTGTTTCGGTTAGAAGAGTGTGGTTGTCGGTGTAATTACAGGCACATGAGGCTTAACATCTGTATGCCTCAAGTTGATGGACGCAGGTCAGTGCATCGTAGGGCACGTTCCTATCGAGCGTGACTTACGAGGCAATGCTTTGTTATAGGTGATGGTTACCACTTAACGTCAGGTGAGCCATCTGCTTGTTCCTTCAGCTTCTTGTAATAAAAAAAACGCTTACATAAAAGCGAACAATTAAGGTGTGCAATAAATAATGTACATTCATTCATTCACTTATTTAAAAAGGCACTGGTCTTGTATAAACGGTCATTTATAGTGGCAACTCAAACAGACAATTGAACATTGAACTACGAAGTGGCAACTCAAACAGACAATTGAACATTGAACTACGAAGTGGCAACTCATCAATTGAACATTGAACCATAATTCATAATTCATTTATTCGTTTGTAACCACAGGTTATTATATAAAAGTAAATGGCAATCGTAGACAAGAATGCATACAAACATTAATACACTAACCTCTATACTAACTACTACTAACTATATATAATTAATTTTGTGTCGTTACTTCCTTTTACAATATTTTTATAAATACTAACTTAGCAAATAACCTGTAAGTTTACTAACAAAATATGGACTACAATTGTCTGAATAAATAAATAAACTAAATTGAAGGTTAGAAAAATTAAATTGTGATGACCGTGGAATAAATTACGTTATTACAATGTCATGATCAAAAAGTCTCAGTATATTATCTTCAAACACACGTACTATAGGCTGTTCTTAGGAGATTTTTATAAGTTATAAACCTTGAATGGATTGACTCCGGAAATGTCTACAATAAACTTTGGAAGTTTGTTTAATATGCGCGCATTGTTCCATTGTTCTTATAAAAAGAACACTTTTGTTATAAGAGCCAACCAAGCCACAGATAAACGCCTCACCAAATTTGATTGGCACCACACTGTAGCTTCAATATTGTAGCAGCTTACAAGCCGTAAGTTTGTTGGCTGTTCTTCTAGACTTTGGTCGCGTGGAACTGGCACCTAGATTCACCTTTTATTGAATAAATACCTTTTAACTTTGAATTTGGCTTAAAATAAAGCTTTTATGGTAAAAAGATGAAACACACAAATGAATAAACCAACTTCATTATAGAATCTGCCTTGTCGGAGCAAACACGAATTTAACAAAGTTATTAACGACCTGGCGACGTGATTCAAACTGTTATTTTAATCGCTTTTGTTAGGAACGTACCTACCCCGAACACAATATATTCTTAACAGTAAATACACTACGATTAGTACTGCGCCTATTTTTGTTAATTATGCAAACGTCTCAAAACGGTAACACGTCAAAATTAAGTCGAATTAAGTTAAAATAGAATAAAATCCTGTTACTAAAGACTTTTTCTAAATGATTGTGAAAAAACACACGTAACACGAATGTTTCATAGAAATTAAGAAGCATTTTGTTTATTTATTTATTTTAGGAAGACCAACAGTTTATTAAAACATAAATTCTTAGTAATATAGGTTATCAGAGAAGCCAATTATCGGTCCTCATGTATGGTTATAGAGTAGATGAGAAAAAATCCGCAAAAAGACATTTACGGCCTTATTTATAAAAAATATAAAAATCTGTCAGAACAATAATCTGTGCGTAGGTATTATATCATTGCCATCTTTAACCAATGGTATGTTTGTTACAAACAGTAACAGTAAAGTTTATAAAATAAATAAAAAAAGAAAAAAGCCTTTTTATTCCTAACTGACATATGTACACAATAATTTGAAAAGAAAACTTAAAATTAATTAAATGAAAATTAGGATAGGACCCCTCTTGGGTATAGGCCTCCTCCAGACTCCAACAGTAAAGTTTAACAATGCTAAATTAATAACGTATACATACTTGCCTACCTACCTATCACTTATTTAAAGAAGTCACTGCTCAGCAGCCGCCAGCGCCGCCCTCATACTCGTGCAAAACAAGTCTATTGTCTTATTATCTTTATGGCTTTTATTGAGTTTTCTACTTGCTCGGTAAATGAATGAGTTCTGTCTGTTTAGATTGATAATATCTATTGACGTGCATAATTTTCATTTTTGTATAAATTTATTTATGGTTAGGTTGCGCCATTAAACCTGACCTAGTCACTCAGTCTAGTCTACTCTGATTTAGTCACTCAGCAGGTTTTATGTGGAGTAAATATACTGTTTCACCATGTACTGTGCACCAAGTTAGGCGATGGTTTTAAATTTATGGTTTATTACTTTTGATAGAGTGTGAATATAACAAAGACGTTAAATGACATAAGCGTTGAACATGATTGAATAACGGCTCTCTTGAACGGTGAAGGAAAACATCGTAAGGAAACCAAGCTAGACAAGATTCAGTTCTTCATCATTTCGTGTCGGTATTTACAAAAAAAAAGGTGTGGTGAAAGGATTTTCAGTGCGCTTAAAAGAGGCTCCTTTCGAGCACTTGACACATGTTTTAGAACTTTTTAGGTTCTAAGACATGCCGGTTACCTCACGATGTTCATCGTTTGAGAGTACTGGTACTGGTATGAGATTCACTTGGCAATAGCAAACTGATATTATCTTGGCATGAACATATTATTCTGGCAAACTAATGTCATTTCAATACAATTTTATTTTGCAAATAGATCTTGTACCTACCTTAATGTTTTTCTAGCAGCGGTGATGGGCGTGTGATCTATCATGTATGGAACGCCGACTAAAGCAAATGTTGGCATGTGCCAAATTTTATATTTGGACATGCCTCCGTCTACCACTTATACTAAAATTATTTATTAGTGTAATGACACACCTAATCTACATGAAAAATTTCCAATTCTTAACTTAACAATTCATTTATTTCAGATCAAAATAATCCAATTTGTTAGTACCACACAGACATAGAAACCTTAAAAAACTAATGTTAAATATTACAAGATATGAGACAAATAAAATTAAAAAAATACTGATATGTTCGATTCAGGCCTCAAACAGATATTGTCACCTACTGGGTCACTAACTGAGTCTAGAGAGTCACTATCTATGTTCATCGCATAAAGATAACCTACATACCTGAAAGTACCTATTGCCATCACTTACTAGAAAGCAGTTGGAATAAAAGTGTCATAGTAAATGTGATATCACAAAAATGTTTCTCGTTGGTTTTGAAACAAAATGATACCACCAATTTCAAAAAAAATTAGTTTCTGTGGACTGCCTTGAGTAAAAAGTATTTTTATCTATTTCACTTGACACGGGTAAGATTGTCTGTCGATATGACGGCACATAATTGAAGCGAAGGAAAATAATCGTCAACTGGCCCGCAGAAACTCGGCTGGTCTTTTGACGCTTTCCAAAGTATAAAGTGGTTTGAATGAATGACGCGTTGCTTTTTATAGGTTTTTATAGGTTGACCACTTAAAATCACTTGACTACTACTACTGGCTAGTCAGTAATCCTACTAATATTATAAACGCGAAAGTTTGTAAGTATGGATGGATGGATGTTCGTTTGTTACTCTTTCCCGTAAAAACTACTGAATGGATTTTAATGAAACTTTAAAATAATATAGCTTATACATCAGAATAACACATAGGCTACAATTTATAAAGATATTGTGTGACTAATCCTGTGCAGACGAAGTCGCGGGCACCAGCTTGTATAATATATATCATACCTAAAATTTATTCATTTGTTATTAGAAGCTTCGTTAGCGATACACATTACATATTAAAAAGGTATGATATTTTGACAGGTGAGTTTGACAGGTGAGTTTGAACAGTGAGAGGGCCTTGACTGTGATTGACGTGTTTTCATAATAAACATTAGCGTTCTACCTTAGACGAAGTATTACCATGCGTTCTACACATTTATTATTGAAAATTGATATTTTAAGAATATTGATTTATATAACAATGTTAGCTTGCCACGTTTTTACTTGCCGAGTTCGTAAACGAGGTCAAAAGTATACTCAATAATTAATAGCCAACACGTGCTCAGATTAATTGAACGCCTGTAAAATTGCAGCGGCAATGGCAATGAAACCTGTCACATATGGAACTAATGCAAAATGCGCCAGATGTCATTGTAATGTTTTAAGAGTAGTAGAACTCTTTGTGAAGGACTCGTCCGGGGAAGTACTACCACCACGCCTATTTCTACCGCCAAGCAGCGTTGCTGTGTTTTGGTATAAAGAGTGTGGTTGCCGATGTAATTACAGGCACATGAGGCTTAACATCTGTACCTATGCCTCAAGTTGATGGACGCAGGGCAGTGCATCGTAGGGTGCACGTTCCTATTGTGCGTGACTTCACTACATAGTATAAAACAAAGTCGCTTTCTCTGTCCCTATATCCCTATGTATACTTAAATCTTTAAAACTACGTGATTACGATTTTGATGCGGTTTTTTTTTATAAAAAGAGTGATTTAAGAGGAAGGTTTATATGCATAATATAAGCATAATCTCTTAGGGATAACTCACAGTAACCGTGTGAAGCCGGGGCGGGTCGCTAGTACGAGATAATGCTTTGTTATAGGTGTTAGTTACCACTTAACATCAGGTGGACCATCTGATGTTCCATCAGCTAGTTATATAAAACAATACTCAAAGGCTTCTTCTTGCCTACGTAGGTAGCTACGTGATTGGAGACGCAGTCAGCTAGTGCTATTAAAATGAACTACATAATAAGTCACAGTTTTAAATAAATATTGGTGTACATTTCACAGAGCGCCATCTACCCGCACCAGTACAAAGCAATTGCATTCAAACTCTAAGTGCCGTAACTGTGGTCAGAAAGTTATTAACTCGCCCGATCGCCCGAACCTATTCATTAACCGTCTGACGCCAAAGTCTGCTAACGATACGACTTCGGGAAAGTATAGTCTGCTGACCGTCTACCCTAGAGTCTAGGTTTCACTGTACATATTAGAACTTCGAAATGATAAAATGTAAAAAATTTTTTCGTTAACTTTTGAATTACTAGCTGCCGCCCACGCCTTAGCCCATTAATAGTATTAATTATTATTTAAGGCATTATCCTTTTTTTGGGTCTGTTCATGCTTTCTTAAAAAGTAACCTGCTATGCTAGCTAATCTAATCGTGAAAAATGGAAGTTAAAATCAAAACGGTCTTTATTCAGTACAATCACAAGGATCACTTCGAAACGTCTTATCTAATATCTGTCGACAGTTCCTCGCGACCATAGCCTAGAAGAACAGGCAAGAAACTTAAGCCTTGGTTCCTAGCGATTTTTGTATGATCATTGTAGGAAGAAACTAGTGCTGTATTTGATAACCAAACACGACATGAAACACTTATAATGTCCTTTAAGTGTGAACTCGAAAGATTTTACGAAATTTTTAAAGTGACACGACAAGAGAGAGAGAGAGAGAGTTCTCTAGAAAAATAACAGAACTAGCACCTAACCTTTGCACACGTCAAAGTAATTCAAGTGCTTGTTCTTGAATTAACCCCCTTCGGGCTAACAGGGGTATAACGTTACACGTTGTTTAAGTATTATATAAGCTATCTTGTTTCCATTGTAGCTTTGCTCAGTTTAGGGTTAAATAGTGCTATGTGGAATGTCCACCAATATTTATTTACTTATTTAGTACTACAGTAACACGCGGCTTCGCTCGCGCGGGTATTAACTACATTTATGGCTTTTTCTAGTTTATATTTCATATCCCGTACCTGTTATTTTTTAGAGATAAAAAGTAACCATTATATTAATCCCGGTTACAAACTATATTTGTTAAAAGTTTCATCTAATTCGGTCCAATAGTTAGGGCATGATTGAGCCACAAACACCCAAACATCGTAACTTTCGCATTTATATATTAAGTAGGATTTCAAAAACATTTAAATCTGTAAATAAGTTAAACAAGCGAGACTGAACGCCATCTTGTTGAGTCTCCAAAAGCATCTTGGCATTTTTATTCAGGCGTTAACGTGAAATTGTTGTACTGTAAACGCACGTTTTCTCTAGTGATGCGCCAGTCAGTAGTCTAAATAAAATACTCAATACTCAATATATTTATTGCTTTAACATAATTTAGTTTAGGTACATACATAGTTGTTGGGTGTTAGTAAGTATCACATGGACCCTGCATAGGGTATGGCAACATGGAGGCAGGCCGAGGTATTCGATTTAATAGTATATAGGTACGTACATAGGTATAGTCTTGCTTAGTAAATACCGTTTAAGTTATCTAGGTAGGTCTGTTTAATCGTTGTAGGCATATAAATAAAAAAAAATAAAAAAGCCTTTTTATTCCTCATTAAACACAAAAAAAAAAAAAAATATGTTCGGATCCCTCTTGGGTATAGGCCATAAATCGTCAGGTTAATTTAAAAAAACTGGGTCACTCATATGTGGTCATATAAGTGACCTGTATTACAGGTTTTTCTTTTAAAACCTATCTCAGGCACCAGTCTCTCGCATAACAGGTTTAACTTATTAAATAGTAATTCTAAAATAAGTCATTGACGAAAAAAAAAAGAAGTCATTGAAATAAATAAAAAATTATATTATATTGGTCGGGTTTCATTGGCTAAAATGACGCATAAGCCTGTTGCCGTCTTGTTTTGTTGATACGACAGTGACAAGTACATTTTATAGAGACACTACAAAATGGCGGGGAATATAGATAATGACACAAATAATGAAGGACAGCCTATTGATAGTAAGAAAATTATCAGCAAAAATTAGAGCAACCTCAAAATAACTAGGAAGCATAAAACAAAGTATACTCTTTTAAAAGCTTTTTAAGATTATAAATTTTCTACAAGATTTTGGTGTCACGAAACACGTCCTAAATACAATCACACAAAAATATTATTTACTAAATTATAATGATCTTTACCAGTGTTTTAGCTGAAAAAACAGCACTTAGCAGTAAATGCCTACACGTATCATCCTACTAATATTATAAACGCGAAAGTTTGGATGGATGGATGGATGTTTGTTCCTCTTTCACGTAAAATTTACTGAATGGATTTTAATGAAAATTTACAATAATATAGCTTATACATCAGAAAAACACAGAGGCTACAATTTATAAAGATATTGTGTGAATTGTCCAAAATATGACGATATGTGTCAACTAACTAGGAAAAAATCTACCATCTGCGAGGTATTCTGGCGTGCGCTGCCAAAACCGCTAGAGTTACATATATGTACTACGCCACGCTAATATAAACTACTCGAAATACTAATCCTGCGCGGACGAAGTCGCGAGCACCAGCTAGCCAATAAATATAAATAAAAATGCGGCACATCACTAAAGGCTGTGAAGCTGAATAATGTGTTTGTAAAACCCTTATTTTGTAATCTGATCTTCTATTTGGAGGTGAGCACAATGAGACGTGATCTGTTGGTCGGTCTGAAACAATAAATAGCGTGTGAAAAAAATCAGACAAAGGGAAACTTTCGGAAAATAATGGTAATGTGTAGAGACGTCGAAACAATAGCTGCTTTTGTTTTTTTTCTATGGTATATCGCTAGTTAAATAAAGTTGGTTTTCTTTGCCCGGGATTTGTATTGTATTCAAGAGTAGTAGAGCTCTTTGTGAAGTCCGGGGAAGTACTACCACCACGCCTTTTTCTGCCGCCAAGCAGCGTTGCTGTGTTTCGGTTTGAAAGTATGGTTTCCGGTATAATTACAGGCACATAGGCTTAACATCTGTATGCCTCAAGTTGATGGACGCAGGGCAGTGCATCGTAAGGCACGTTCCTATCGTGCGTGACTTACGAGGCAATGCTTTGTTATAACAAATGATGACAAATGAGGTGATGGTTACCAGTTAACATCAGGTGGGGCATCTGCTTGTTCCATCAGCTAGTGGTATAAAAAAATGTTATCGCAAGTTTAGAAGGTTTATTCCAAACCGTTAAAGTAATACCTATAAGCGTTATTCCATAAGTTTACCTTTGAGAGTAGTAGAGTTTTTTGTGAAGGAATTGTCCAGAGAAGTATTACCATCATGCCTATTTCGTTTAGCACCACAAGCGATTCGAACCGCGGTGCGAAAAACCCAAGCACTGTTTCTGAATGGGGCCATTCGCACCGCAGGTTACGACGGTGCGAATCGCCCAAGATTCTTTGGAAATTTTCGGTGGTCAAGCGTCATTGCTATGTTCAGTTTGAGGCGGGTGTCGGTGAAATTAAAGGCACATGCCACTTAATATTTGTATGCTTCAATTTGATGGACGCAGGGCAATGCTTTGTTATAGATGATGGTTACCACTCAATATCAGGTGAGCCTTAAGCTTGTTCCATTAACAAGGAATAGAAAAGCAAACTACTACGATGCGTTCTTTTTTGTGTAGCGAGGTGAAATGTGAAATTCACAGTTTTCATCCCAAGATTGAATTGCAACCTTATCGAATTTTAGTAAGTAAGTTTTTTAGGGGTAGTAAGAGGCAAGTCCAAACATTTTGTTTGGCATAAATGAAAGGCCGGAGCGGACCTCGCGAGATTTCAATTTCAGTAGCGCTATTCCGTAAACAACAAAATCACTGACTCTTCCGTTCGTACCAATGATGGACGCGTGGCGGATTCCGAGGTCACTTAGGCGAGTGTTGTTAATAGAAAAGCACTTTTGAGTGAACTCTCCTTCGAAATCTCACGAAATTTCATTCAAATTTGACAGCATAATTAGATCAAGCATTGACTGTGACTAGATTGCAAACCGCCACTATTATGTGTTCCGAATTCAATACAATCTGTTCCCCGATTCGAAACCACTCGGTTCGGCTAACATACTAAATAAACAATTAATTTGGCGCAGAGTATATGGACGCTCGTAGTCGAGTCTTTGTTAAAAAACTCATCAGGGGAAGTACTTATGATGCTGGCATGGCTGTATTTTGATTCGAATGGCATGATCCATTTTTTTTATGCAACTAGCTTTTGGAACAAGCAGATGGCCCACCTGACGTTGATGGTAACCATCACCTATAAAAAATCATTGCCTCGCACGAGAGGAACGTGCCCTACGATGCACTGCCTTGCGTCCATCAACTTGAGGCACACAGAGGCTTAACGCCTCATGTGCTTGTAATTACACCAGCAACTACCTCTACACTCTTCAAACCGAAACACAGCAACGCTACTGGCGGCATAAAAAGGCGTGTCATTAAAATGAAGATATCTCTAACGTTTTGTATCGGAGGTATGGGAGCTGTATATAAAACTTATGTCATTTGAAATAAGCTAACACATCCTGAATAGTTTAGTCCAGTTTACCCAAATCACGCCGTACCAAATCAATTTGGATAAAACGTGGAACAGTAGTAGTTTGTTGTTCTCTATCTAGGTGTTATAATAATATAAGAATGTCGGTATTTACAAAAAAAAGTCTAAAAGTGTTATAAGCAGGGGTCGGAATAGGTAGAGTTTTTAAGTACCAAATGACGTAAAATTACCTGCGCAATCTTAACATGGATATGCTTTTTAAACCCGGAATTGGGGATTAATAAAAATTGTTTTATAAAAATTATGTTTTTTTTGTATAACGCAGATGGCCTACCTGATATTATTGTCTTCTAAAACTCTTTTTTCCTATGTTAAACACAAACTAAATAGCGTTACACGTTACACGTACAGCTGGGCTGTTTTTAAAACATTCGGAAAGGTTTCCAATCGGTTTTGTCAATTTTTATCACATTTTATTTCGAACCCGAATTGTTTCCGACACGGGAATTAAAAAAGGCATATCCATAATTTAGATTTCGTAGTAGCGTATTTTACGTCATTTGGTACTTAAAAACTCTACCTATTCCGACCCCTGGTTATAAGCTATCTGGTTCCAATATTACAGGATTTACTTAGTTTGGGGCTAGATAGTGCTGTGTGGAAAGATCACAAGTAATTTAACACTTATTTTTTTTTAAGTAAGCTAATCTACTTTCAATTGAATTAACTTTGACTTGGATATATTTTGACATTTAACAAAACCTCAAATAGTCAAATCGATTGAACTCGAATTGTTCTACCGATTGGAATCTTTCACCCCAGGCCTCTGTTCATTGTCGGACTGGAGTCCCCGGACTCGACATTGATGGAGGCATTTATCTAATGAGTTCCTATTGGAGAGTTTCAATCACTGACCTCTTTACTACGTGTTTTGGGCTTAGAGGTTTCAATCCATTCATTAATGGACACAAAATAACATGTGAACCTGTAAACCCTTTCTATAAGTAACAGACATGCTAGTGCTGTCAAGCGGTGAATGAAAACATCGCAAGGAAACCAGTTAGTATTATATCTTTATATCTATACCCCCCCTTAGAAATTCTTGAGTTGGTACTAAAAGATCTGTGGAGAAATCTACCGTGCCTGGAAATAAAAATCGTGAAGCTTTTTTCTGTTTCTGCCTCTCGCTCGCACGTTTCGACATGTTGAAAGATATAAAATCATTAAGCCCATTTTCGAAAAATAGCAATCAAGCATTTTGTGCGCAATCACATTGCACACAGTTTAGTAAACAAATATTTAAATCTATACAAGTTTTCCTACTCAAAAGTTTGCATAGGTTTAAAAACTAGTATAGCAAACTTTTGAGTAGGAAAACTTGTATCGATTAAAATGAGCGAGAGGTACATTAGCTCTTGTCTTCGCCTTAAGGTTTAGTAAATAATATATATTTTTTGTACCAAAAAATGTGTTACTAGTATTCATATTTTTGCTGAATCATTGCTATGTTGTTCTCCAAAACTTTGTTTGCGTTTTTTCATATTAAGTTATATCTTCAAAAATTTAAATATGCGAGCGAGATAATGTTTGACGATTTTCAGCTTCATAAGCTTACCAGTACGTTCGTGGCGTGTACGGTAGCGATCAGTTCTGCCAGTGATTTCGTAAGTGCTTTGTTCCACCAGTGCACCTTGTCATTACCAAACAGCTGATCGCCCCCTTGCACGCCGTGAGATAAGATAAGGAAATTATTTATTGCACATAAAAAAGGTATACAGGCGAACTTAATGCTAGCACTGGTGGTCTAGTGGTAGCAGCCCCGCCTTCCGATCCTAAGGTCGTGGGCTCGAAACCGGTCGTGCACCAATGAGTTTTTTTATTCAAAAATTTATGTGCACAATGCTAGTACTCTCAAACGGTGAAGGAAAACATCGTGAGGAAACCGGCATCGTGGAACCTAAAAAGTTCTATAACATGTGTCGAGTACTCGAAAGGAGCCTCTTGAGGCGCACTTAAAATCCTTTCACTACACTGTTTCGAAAGAAACTAGTAACACGACAAGAGAGACTTAATGCTAATTAGCATTTTCTTCCAGATAACCTTTGCGTTATGTGTGGGAGAAATCAGGTTGAACTCTTTAATTTGACCTTTGCTTGAGTGTTTATGAAGTGTCACTGTACTGTCATTGTTATTAAAATGGCCAATCAATAACTATTATTAGAAATGACAATAACAAAACGGTTCATTTGAACGTTTTGACAGGGCCTTTGTTTTTGGCAAATTGGCATTAAAAGGGCGATCAGGAAACAATGATAGATCCAAGCCTATTGTTAAATTGTTTTTGTATAGAGATCAATACGCTTAAAATAGACGAGGCTACAAACCAAAGTCTGTTACCAACCAAGGAAAATAACTACACATATTGTTCACCAGCTAGTGACAAACTGTCACCAAGTGAGAAAAAGTAGATATGTCAAGCTGGCCGATCACGTAACTTTGTTGCAATCAGTTTCTGTTTGTAATAAATAAATATGACGGCTATGCGGTTACATTTTAGCTGCAGTTGCTAACAACGTTAGATTCCAACTGGTGTTATGGATAATCGCAAAACTTTCATATTGTTTTATATACTTATTGGTTTAATATAGAAACTGATTGCAACAAAGTTACATAATCACCCTACAGGGGCCTTATGCTCACTTCGACCGAGATTATCTCACGTTAGAGATGACGTCATATCTCGTTCATTAACTATTTATCCCCATTCTCACCATCTAACTCCCCAATTTTCTCATACAAAGTTCATGCGAGACGCAAGGTCAACGAATTAATGAACGAGATATGACGTCATCTCCACCGTGAGATAATCTCGCTCGAAGTGAGCATAAGGCCCCTGATCTAGTTTATCTAACACTTACCACTACTATTACTTCAGGAATCTTCCTGAAGAGGCTCACATTCATGTCATTCTGTATGCATAAATAGAAGAATAAAGTAGAACATAAATGCTCAAAGCATGCCAACATGTTCTATTTGCGTCTAGATCACGGTGCCAGTTATTTGTTTGTGGTCATATAGCGAGAAGACGTCACAATCTACAAATACAAATTGGCCATCGCTGAAAACTTGCACCGCACTTTACCACTTTGAAGAAAGTGTTGGCAGATGTTTGCATTATACTTAATTAGATGTCGCCACAGGAAAGATTAGCACGCGCTATCATTGCGTTTTGAGAAATGAGTCCATCGTATCAATCCAATCCATCGTATTAATGTTTGTTGCCCATACTTGAGTAATATATTTACCTACATATTATTGTTGCGTTTTATTACTCGCCATCCCTTGGGTATCCTATCTGACGTTTCGTTCAGTAGGTCTGGTGTCTACTCTGTTGTTGCATTATTCTAAACTAACCTAATCTGACAGCTCTAAAATTGTAGCCGTCCTTGTTGTTTCGGTCTTTTGGAAAGGGACGGCAATATTTTTAGTGCTGTCAAATTAGGTAAAATTAGGAAAATTAAACAACAGAATTGACACTATTATCTTATTTCAGACTAAATAGCCCTAATTTTGAGGCCCTGATAGTAGTTGACTACTATTCCGTCAACTATTTAAAATTCAGCTAAGTGAACGCGGAATCCGTGAGTTTTCAATTTGGGATTCTGTTATACATTCACCCATCACTAAAGCCACCCGCGTGAGGGTTTTGGCGAGCAGAAATGCCACCGTGATATTGCTATTTGGAGAATAGCCACGCAGGCAGTTCAGTTGACTTCTTCTTCTTGTCGTGTCACTAGTTTCTTTCGAAACAGCGTGGTGAAAGGATTTTAAGTGCGCCTCAAGATGCTCCTTTAGAGCACTTGACACATGTTATAGAACTTTTTAGGTTCTAAGGCATGCCGGTTCCCTCACGATGTTTTCCTTCACCGTTTGAAAGTTCTGGCACTGTGCACATAACTTTTTTTTGACAGAAAAACTCATTGGTACAAAACTGGTTTCGAACCCACGACCTTAGGATCGGAAGGCGGGGCCGCTCCCACTAGACCACCAGTGCTCTCAGTTGACTAAAAGAACTAATAACAATATTTCATTTCGTTGAAAAATTTAGAAAAAAAAAATAGCAAGTGATAGCAGTTTTTTTTTTTTGTTTTACAATTTAGCTGGTTACTGCCTTCTCGACTGTAGAGTTGAGTCACACTAGCGCCTTACTGAGTGTTTTGGCAGGTGGAAATGCCCACGTAAGTGAGGCGAAGCTGTTTACGGAATAGCACCACGGATATAACACCTGTGTCACACGTACTGACATTTGCATCCCATAGTTAACTCGCTCTACTTAGAGCCTTGTCACATACATACAGCTGCCACTTACAGGGTCGCTAACAACAAAAATATGAGGTCATCAAAAACAGACGAAGAACGTATCTACATCTAGACATACTCTCGCTCGCAAAAATAAAGGGTCACCTCTGAAAACAGCAATATCTTCAAGAAATTATCGAGATTACTTCTTTTGCTTATGAAATTAAACCAAAAAGGGATAAATGCAACCCTTCATTTAACCTTTTTTACTGTAATGGCATAAAAAATGCCTTAAAAACGACCTGTTTTCAAATTGCGATTGATTTTTCAATGTCAACTTATTTGATTTTGTTTTTTAATTTTGTATAACTAAGGGACTTGAAATTGATTTTCTTCATTCAATTCGAGTTATTTGTGCAAAATCATGCCTTTGACTTTGGAAGAATGTACCAGAATTATCACCATGGTGGGTTTAGCCAGCGCAGAGTGGTGGTAGTTTATTTTATGCGTAATTAAATTTTCTTTCAGATACTTTTTAATTTAAAGACCTAGATTGTATGGTTTCAAAGTTATTTGGAGTTAACTAGGTGACCCTTTATTTTTGCGGGCGAGTGTATTACATCGTAGGCCAAGTTCAGAAATTAGAATTTACGACATCTGTGGGGCAAGAGACGGCAGCTGAGTTGCGAGCTTCGTGAGCTGAATTATGATTTAGGTATCTACTAGTGGTACCGTGGATTAACCTTACCTGAAATCTTGCGATGTCTGCAACCCAGCTAGGTATCCAATCTCACCTGGACTATTGAATTTCGTATAAAATACGTATATCAAAAGGTTCAATACTAGGACATTGTGACAACTAGCTGATGGAACAAGCAGATGGCCCACCTGATGTTAAGTGGTAACCATCACCTATAACAAAGCACTGCCTCGTAAGTCACGCACAATAGGAACGTGCCCTACGACGCACTGTCCTGCGTCCATCAACTTGAGGCATACAGATGTTAAGCCTCATGTGCCTGTTTATAGTTTTGTAAGAAAACAGGCCATTACATCTAATACAGATTATGTTATAGCGTAGCCTCACTATTTATGAGGTACTGTAGTGCTTAAAACAGGATTTCAGAGGGTAGATACCTATTCCTTTGAAATCCTGAAAAATCCCAGCACCTGTTTAAAAAACGTATCTAAAAACGATGAGGCTTAGATTAATGTTTTCGATAAAAATTTAAATTAATAAATGATAAGAATAAATATGACACCTTTCATATTTTTTACTCCCATTTAAATCTCATTTTCTTAAAAACCACGTAGTTGATTTAACTAATATTAATCTAACCAGAAATCCTGATAAATTAATAAACATTGACTTATCAAATTTCATGTAGATCGGATTGACGGTCCGAAAATTAAGCTTGGACTAACATCCAATTTTCGTCAAAATTTTTTGAGATAAACTGAAACTGAAACAGCTCCACGACTTTGATTCCCAGGCACGGTAGATATCCAATCAAATCTCTTAGTAAAAAGTACTAACTCCAGATTCTTTGAGGACGTCTAAGGGGGGTAGTCAGAGTTAAGTCCAAACATTACATTATGGCACATATTGCAGTAGTTGGTATTCCATACGTGACAGGTTGCAAGCCCATCGCCGCTGTTAGAATACTAACTGGTTTCCTCACGATGTTTTCCTTCAGCATTTAAGAGCACTGGCATTGCGCACATACATTTTTCGATAGGAAAAATCGTAGTGCACGACCGGATTCGAACCTACGACCTTACCATCGGAAGGTGGGGTCACTCCCACTAGACCACCGGTACTCTCGTGTTGTTTGAGATATTTTCATAATAATATGTTTACATCACTACATAGTATTAAAAAATCCCTTTCTCTGTCCCTATATCCCTATGTATGCTTAAATCTTTAAAACTACGCAACGGATTTTGATGCGGTTTTTTTATAGAAAGACTGATTCAAGAGGTTTATATGCATAATACAAGCATAATCTCTTAGGGATAACCCACAATAACCGTGCGAAGGCGGGGCGGGTCGCTAGTACCTTTAAGATATATTATCTGTTACACGATTTGCATATATTTATTCCGCATTTACACTAGAAATCAGAAATCAGAAATCAGAAATTATTTATTGTATAACTATAGTACAAAAAAGATCTTAAAGCTATGGTTATGCACAGTTTTAACAGTTTGTCCGTTCCGGACGTACAACAAAAACGCATTGTTATATTCTAAAGTTTTCACCCAAGAACTAACTAAAACATTTTAATACCCACTAATAGGTACTCCTAATTTCTTGCAAGTAGGTATAATGAACTATAAGAAACCAAGAGGTAGATATTATAGAGCTTCTATTTTATCGTTCATAATATTCGTTTAAGTTATAAAATTCATTCGAGACTAACCATTTTCTCAAATGATTTTTGAATATATTTCCTTGAAGAGGTTTAATTTTATCGGGTAATCTATTGTAAATTTTGATAGCTGCAACAAATGTACTTTTTTTATACATGGTGTTGTTAATCTGAGGTATACCTCTACATATATTATATTTATGTTTCATTCTTAAGGAATCGGCTCTGATATATTTTAGAAATTCTAGAAATTGTCGTATCATTGCCCGCAGTGTAGACACCATCTCCCTTATAACCTATTGTACTGTCAAAAGAGATTGTGAGTGTTAGGTTAGGTTAATGTGTAAAGGCAGCTAGGCTCATGTACCTGGCCATTCACACTATCCGAGCTTATAGTGGTGCATTGTGTTGGCAACACAATATAGTCACTGCTAAGCCGGATCCAGTTCAAAGTGAGTCAAAGGACAAAGCTTTGGCTTATATATAACTCCGCTTTCTACACGAAAACATGCTAAGATCTTAAGTTCACTGAAACGTAAGTAATACAATGGAACTCTGACATCGGCTTTGATGAAGAAGCGAAATCGATTCTATTGCCAATGATTAGCCATTTGAAATTTAAAGAAAAAGGTACAAGTTTTAGATAATTTTCATGAAATTGAAAATACAATTGCTCATTACCGCTCAAGCCGAATACTACCGCCAATGTACTTCTGAAATATCTGAACTTGGAAGTTCAGCAAAAATATAAACATCTATAAACAAGCTTTTTTTTGTATGCAACTAGCTGTTGGAACAAGCATATGGCCCACTTGATGTTAAGTGGTAACCATCACCTATAACAAAGCATTACCTCGTAAGTCACGCATGATAGGAACGTGCAACACGATGCACTGCCCTGCGTCCAACAACTTCAGGCATACAGATGTTAAGCGTCTTGTGACTGTAATTACACCGGCAACCACACTCTTCAAACCGAAACACAGCGTTACTGCTTGGCGGCAGAAAAAGGCGTGGTGGTAGTACTTCCCCGGATGAGCCCTTCACAAAGAGCTCTACTATTAAAACTCGTTCCTACTAAAAAGTTTACTTTACTTTTTTTCCTACTTATGCGAGCGAGAAGTAGGTTTGTACCTACTTTGACGGGTATCAGCCCCTTAATATGTTAATAAGATTGTGTGTGTTTACCGCGATGTAAATTAACGTTGTTTTGTCAAAGCATATAACTATCTTCCATTAATATATCAAAGGAAACGCCATTTTGCGATAAGTGAGTTTGTCAACTATAAACGAGCAAGTTACGCAATTAGCGACAAACTAAGCATACGTGTTTGTCAAATGTCCTAAGTTTAAGTGATAAGTCAACTGTACAAACTCACACAATTTAACTTCTATTTATGCAATACTATTACATTATTAGTTTTAATTTGTTTTTATAGTGTTTACCTACACTTAAGGTTCGACTTCTACGTGGGTTCAAATCCCACTCGGGTAATAACTTTTGGGACTATATTAAATCAGTCTCTTCTCTTATCGTGTCACTAGTTTCTTTCGAAACAGCGTGGTGAAAGGATTTTACGTACGCCTCAAGAGGCTCCTTTCAAGCACTTGAGACATGTTATAGAACTTTTTAGGTTCTACGGCACTGTGCACATAAATGTTTGAACAGAAAAACTCATTGGTGCACGACCGGTTTCGAACCCACGACCTTAGGATCAGAAGGCGGGGTCGCTACCACTAGACCACCAGTGTTCTAGCAGCAATCAAAGCCACGGAAGCTTGAATTTTATTTTCTTTCAGTTCCATTCGAGTGTTGGTATCGAAGTCGTAAATAAATTATTTGAAGACTCTCCTTTGTTCTATCGATCCGGTTGTAGCGATACCGACACGAGGCTTCAGATATCCACTTCTTATCACACTGTTTTGAAAGAAACTAGTGGTAGTTTCTTTCGGAACAGTGTGGTGAAAGGATTTTCGAGCACTTAACACATGTTATTAGAACTTCTGGGACTCGACATGCCGGTGTCCTCCCGATGTTTTCGTTCACCGTTTAAGAGTACCTACTAGCAATGTGCACATACATTTTTGGACAGGAAAATTTATTGGTGCACGACTTTTTTTGAACTCACGACCATAGGATCGGAAGGCAGGGCCGCTACCACTAGACCACCAGTGCTCTCAAGAAAAGATGTTGACTAGTTTCACAGCTCAATTGGCGTAGTTCTGCTTTCTGCGCTGTAGGTAGTGAGTTCGATGTACACCGACTTTTTAAGAGAAAAAAGAGACTTATACAAGGTGAAAAAATAAAACAGAAAACCGAATAATAATAAAAACAAATATGAATAACTTATTTTGGAAACAAAACTGTGAACGCGTAAAAAAAACAGCTGTTTCATGAAAAAGTTCAATACCTACCTGGCAACAAACAGGAAACAGCTGTTTATTTTTCGCATTCACAGTGTTGGTTCCTTAGAAAAAGCTATTCATTTTGATGACTTTAGCCCCCTGAAGATTTCGGGAGTGGTATTTTAATACCCTGTATATGTTAAGCGGTAACCATCACCATACCAAAGCATTGCCTCGTAAGTCACGCGCGATAGGAACATGCCCTACAATGCACTGCCTCATGTACCTGTAATTTCACCGGCAACCACACCCTTTAAAACCGAAACACAGCAACGCTGCTTGGCGGCAGAAAAAGGCATGCTACGCCCTACGCGATCCCAAGGTCCCAATGTCCAAGGTTTTTACATACAAATCTATCTTAAAACTTATAAATCATACGATTACCCAAAGTCATTCAAGAGGTTGTTGTATTAAACATTACCCAAATTGGAGTTCAAAGAAACGATATCTGAAATTCAGAAGGCGTTGAAAAACATTCTGAATAGTATTATGGGATTTGCATACTGATCATGAATGTGAGTTATTCGTGGTATGTATTATTCAACGTTCTGATATTTACACATGAGTAGTCTCACGTTGGCCTAAATACGTAAAATATATTGATCGGAATAAAAAAATAAGCTAATTTCTTGCTACCAACTAAATGACAGCAATTTAACACGACAATAGTTAAATTAGCCAGACTGTTTTATTTTATTTTTTCAAATTAACTATTAAACTTTATAAACCAGGAAATTGTAGTTTGAATATTGTACCCTATAAACCTCTTGTGGTTTGTGTGAGTAAGAAAGAAAGAAAGAAAAATATGTTATTTATCACGACACATGACATACTAATAGCGACACACAAAAACTAACAGAGATTTTAACCATGACACTAATCTTACCGTTAAAGATAAAAGATATTTATTGTTTATGAAACTAGGTACATATTTTGGTGTTAAGGATTGCTTGAGTCACACTAGTCCAGCCTAAAAGCATATAAACAGGCACAGAAAAAAATACAGGTAAATAAATAAATATTGGTGGACATTCCACTCAGCACTATCTCGCCCCAAACTAAGCCAAAGCTTGGGATATGGGAACTATATAGCTGATATACTTTTATTTTTTGTAAATACATACTTATATACTTATAATTTTATATAACACCCAGACATAGAACAAACATCTATGTTCATCACACAAATGTTTGTTCTCGATGGGGATTGAACTGAGCTGTGAAGGTTGTCAATTATGAAAGGAATCAATTTTGGGAAAAAAAGGTGTATCTCTCAGTACTCACAGTCACTTCACAGTAAGTACAAGCACTTTTAAGGTAGGCATACCAAAGATAACAAATTATTGTAGTTATTTCTATTTTAGCAAGCGAATGCTGAGCATAAACTTCTCAAAGGGTTTTCTTTTCAAAAGTTTGATAAAAGAACAGCGACCGCGACACGCGAGCCGTCGAATTGGCGGAAATGAAAATCTAATACCGACGGTATTGTGGATGTTCAAAAGTTTATTGTTTCGTCGTTTTAAAATCACTTGAGAAGGACTCGACTTTGCCTCGAGCTTCCAATATTAACTGGCCATCAATTTCATTATTTCGGGCTTGGACAGTATAAAGTAATTAAGGGGCTGACAATGGTTAATGTATCTCTCGCACAGTTCAAAACAGGTACACAGTTTTATAGTAATTTGTTAAAGGTTATGGTAACCACTTAACATCAGGTGGGTTATCGACTTGTCCCATCAGAAAGTAGTATAAAAAATCATTATCGTTGACTGACAACATAAATATTAAATAAATTCTGGTAGTCATTCCACATAGCAATAGTAACATAGTTGCAATGTTTGGCGGAAGATACTTAAATTTGCACAAAATTCAGCAAACTTAAAGAAATAGAACACTCCAAAATGAGTAGTATACTGCACTAGAGAGACAATAGAGATCAAAATGAAATGTTTTAATTAGTTGCCAACGACTTTCAGACACACTCATCCTGTACATCTTCCAAACAATATTCGACATTCCGGCCGCCATTCATGGGAGATTAGTTTCGTGTAGAAACAAAAACTACGCAGCGAGCAATCAATGTGATAAATTAGAGGCAACGAAAAACCCTGACCATTCACGGTCGGAATTAATCTGCAAGATGGTGAATGGGCGTTTTGTTTTAGGCCCCATTATTGAGGAAAACTGAGGTTTTACCCCTGTAGCGTGCGGTTGGGAGGTAAAGTTACCTTTTTGCCCAAATGTTGAAGGGGTTATGCAGAGTTGCTATTCAACGACAGTCGCAAGAATTATATTTAATAGGAGGACTTTACTCAAAGGGCTTTAATTTATTTTAATTAAGTTTTTTGAACTTTAATAAAAATAAAAATATGAGTGTAATTAAAGATGAGGGATGCTTTTTTATTATACGCCGTAAAGCCCTTTGCCACACTCCATTTCAAAGTGTACATACTGGTACGTATACTGCGTAATGTCTCTGCCTAGTTACTACATAGTATAAAACGAAGTCGCTTTCTCTGTCCCTATATCCCTATGTATGCTTAAATCTTTAAAACTACGCAACGGATTTTGATGCCGTTTTTTTTTATAGAAAAAGTGATTCAAGAGGAAGGTTAATATGCATAATACAAGCATAATCTCTTAGGGATAACCCACAATAACCGTGCGAAGCCGGGGCGGGTCGCTAGTATTGAATAAAGAAACATCTGTATGCCTCAAGTTGATGGACGCAGGGCAGTGCATCGTAGGGCACGTTCCTATTGTGCGTTACTTGCGAGGCAATGCTTTGTTATAGGTGATGGTTACCAATTAACATCAGGTCGGCTATCTACTTGTTCCATCAGCTAGTTGTATAAAAAAAGTTTGTGTAGATAAATATTTTGTTTACTTTATTCAATGTAGTGTTGCAAATACTGAGCCAGGGACATAATTGGCCTAACATAACTAAGTAGCATAATGTATGTATTCCATATTCTTTTTTTTTTGGTCAATAAATTGCTTTTTTTTCTATCTTTCTTTCTTTCTTTCATTCTTTCTAAACTAGCTGCCGCCTACAGCTTCATCGCGGTGGCAATGATTGCAAACGTTTCCTTTGTACTTGTTCGTTCTTCCTACTGTGTTTTTTGTAATTCATTTGTATAAAAACCAGCCCATATGTTATTCCCGTTCAATTATTTATCTTTATTTGCCCTAATTTATATTTAATAAATTTAATTATAATAAATTAATATATATTTTCAAAAAGGTTTACATTTTTAGAAAAGTTTACATATATTTTAAAATACACATAACATTTAGGTAGGCTTAAGTAAGTTTTAAGTAAGATGCACTCGTAAACCTTGCATCCAAGCGAGAAGTTAATCTAAATCTGTCCCGCCACATGACACATCCACATTGAGTCAAACATCATCGTGTGTTTCGAGGCAATGCTTTGTTATAGGTAATGGTTGAGAGCACTGGTCGTCTAGTGGTAGCGGCCCCGCCTTCCGATCCGAAGGTTGTGGATTCAAAACCGGTCGTGCATCAATGAGTTTTTCTGTTCAAAAATGTATGTGTACAATGAAGTGAAGAAAAACAACTTGAGGAAACCGTCATGTCCTGGAACCTAAAAAGTTCAATAACATGTGTCAAATGCTCGAAAGGAGCCTCTAAAAGCGCACTTAAAATCCTTTCACCACACTGTTTCGAAAGAAATAGTGACACGGCAAGAAGTAGAAGAAGAAAGTAAAAGTTACCACTTACCATCAGATGGGCCAGCTGCTTGTTCCATCAGGACTTATACAAAAACATATACGCTTTCGCAAATGATCACTATCACTAGTATAAAAATATGAATTCACGTTTGTCTACCTGTACGGGTTCATTAAGAGACGAACTGAATGAACAGGCTCTGAAGAGATACCTAAGCTTTACCCGGATAAGGATTTTGTGTATAATTTACGCGCATGCAAAGCCGGGACGGGTCAGCTAGTTCTAAATTCATTTATTTATTTATTCATGGTACTGTAATTGGTATTTTGCTTCGAATCTACACACAATTCGTAGGGATCACTCTTAATTAGATATTAGACACAAATTCATGACTTTACTTATGAAAATCTGTTAAGAAATATAAATGTATGGCACGTTCCTCTCGTGCGTGCCTTACCAGGCAATGCTTTGTTATAGTTGTTGGTTACCACTTAACATCAGGTGGACCATCTGCTTGTTCCGCAACCTTCAGCAAGTTGTTTAAAAAAACAGTAATAGGGTAAATTTTTGCAATGTTTAGGGAATGCATCGCTTTGTATGAGGGTAAACTTTCATTTTGTTGTCGCTGTCGCTGTTGACAACTCGTATTAAATGCGTTGCTAGTGAACAAAGCAACATTGTCACTTCTAAAATGTTGTTGACAACTGACTAGCTAGCTGTAGTGTAACGTAGAAAGGTTGTGCACCTCTGCAGTGTAAATCCACAGTGTGACATTTGATCTGCACACTAAACGCCATGCACGTATCACCTGTCATGTTTATATGTCAAAAATGTTGCTGATATCTGACACTCACTGGATTTTGTGTATGGAAATGTGTGGGTAAACCTACAGTGTAAATCCTTGATATGAAATTTATTTGTGAACAAAAATTTGTGTGATGAACATAGATGTTTGTTCTCTGTCTGGGTGTTATATAATATTATAAGTATGTATTTACAAAAAAAAAAGATAGATAAGTAGTATATCAACTATCTGGTTCCCTTATCACAAGCTTTGGCTTAGTTTGGGGCGAGATAGTGCTGTGTGGAATGTCTACCAATATTTATTTTATTTATTTATTTAACAGTACAATACAAACAAACAGCCTGGACCAAAACTTCTGTGTGCCAGTGAACATATTAATCATTGTACGAGTATTTACACATTTTTTTTATACAACTAGCAGATGGAACAAGCAGATGGCCCACCTGAACATGAGGCATACAGATGTTAAGCCTGTGTTTGTAATCTCTCTTGTCGTGTCACTAGTTTCTTTCGAAACAGTGTGGTGAAAGGATTTTAAGTGCGCCTCAAGAGGCTCCTTTCGAGCGCTGGACAAATGTTATAGAACTTTTTAGGTTCTACGACATGCCGGTTTCCTCACGATGTTTTCCTTCACCGTTTGAGAGTACTGGCATTGTGCATGTACTGTACAGGTTGCTTGGGTACCAAATAATACACACAATAGTTATAATAACGCTAACGTCTGCTTGGTTCGGCTGCCTGGAATTGAGTGCCACACGACGACCGCGTGTTTAATAGCTACCCGCCCACGCTTGCCTTCCCAGTCAGCGCGCATAGTATAATGTTAGACACTACATCTACCTTTTACAAAAACAAAATATAAATTTAGGAACTTATGAAGTAGGTAATATAAACTTTATAAAACACATCTAGTTCATAATTCGTTAAGAATCACAGTAAGCAATATTCATAAGCAGTTGTACTAGCTTCAAGATATATTCATACAATTCACTTAGTTTTAACTATTAGTGGCAGTGATAACGAAGTGCCCAATTAATAAGTTACAAGTTACTAATAGCCCAATCGCATAAGTTTAAACCTCATTTTTAAACCTCATTTAATTTCAGGATAAAGTAGCCTAGTAGAAATGCTATTACAATATTGTAGCGGGTTGCATCTCACAACCATGAAACTATACTAAATAAATCTCTCCATCTATATATCTACTTGTATCATTTTCATTCAAACAGTCCTTCCATTTTCTTCAGACCTTCGACTTTCCTTTACCTTTATACCTTTTTTAACGAGTTACCGATTCCAATTTTACTCTCTGTAGCACATCTTCTTATGACGTCATAACGAAATATCAGCATACTCTTGGTAGTGGGATAGTTCTATCGGTCTGGTCAAGGTTTTTACATTCTGAGTTCGCACAGCTGACAAGAGACTCATTAACAAACATTACCTTTGCCTTCATAGGTAATGTTAGATATTGCTAGTGAAGCAATAGCACACCTATAAGTAAAGTTTAGTTAAAGCTATCAGTTCATGGAAAACCTGCATCAAACTCTCCACAATTGTAGTTGGTACTAAATTTTTTAGATGGCTCCCCTTTCCTGCTTTTGTAAATATGTAACACTTTCGTCTAGTAATATCTAATAGTTATAATATCTTTTAGTTTTTTCGTAAATGTGAATTTAGCATAAATCTAGGAGTATCATTATTTTTAATGTTTCTATTGTTAATATTATCTTTTCCGTAAAGCTATCTATGTTTTAATAAACCACTTATAACAAACAAACAAAGTTCCATTTTCTAAAACTAAAAGGCATTTATGGCATGTATATTGAAAAACAATACGGTTTGCATATATTGCAACTGCTGACTCCAAGAGAAAGTTTACGTAACATCATTATTAGGTATACCATAGAAGTAAATAAAATAAATAGCTGTTAGCATCATCAGCAAGTTAGCAACCATCTTATTGTACTATCTGCTACAGTCTACCAGAAAGTGTTTCAATGTGTGTACTTACTGCAATATTGCATCAACTTTAAGTCCAAAGAAAATATTAGAATCGGCAAGGTTTACTGACTCCCCATTTAATAAAGTATCACGTTTTGCAAGGTAAATTAAATTCAATTCGTTTTCTTGATATTAACAAAATCATTATTAACAACGGGTGAGCCAGTTAAGTATTTTTTTTTTCCTTGTGACCAGACAAACAGACGGCCCACCTGCTTTTAAGTGAGAACACTACCCACAACAAAGCACCGCCACGCAAGCCACGCACGATAGGAACACACCCTACCATGCACTATTTTACGTTTAGTAAAACTGTCAATGTAAGGGTCAATGACCTGGTTTAGGATGCTTTAATGGTTTAGTTTCACTAACCAACATAATGTTTTTTTTTTTTAATTTTTCGACACTTCGCATTAATCCCCAACTCTTTTTGTAGTGTTCAAAGATCATGTACCACTATATTACCAACATAGCAACAGTCGTTTATTGACCTCTGTTAAATCCAAGCTATGGTGTACAACACAATGTTATGATTTCATACTCGTAAGAGATATTACCTATATTAAAACCACCATTGGTTTCTTCATAGCACAGGTACTTTTTTTTTTCAAACTCAATATCGAAAAATTACTTTGAAAGCTATGTGAATCCACGCAAAGTCTAGAAGAACAGGCAACAAAGTTACGACTTTGTTCATACCGTTTTTTTCTGTGTGATACTGGTTACTAAATACCATAATAATGATTTATCCTCATAATTGTTGGTACATTTAAATACATTTCAAAATGTCTTTCTTGAAAAATACTTGTCTGGCTTGGTTAGGTATTGCAACACCCGACTCAGCTGTTACTTATATGCGTACCCGCAAATATTATGAGGTCGGTAGGTATATGTACCGAGCTTATTGTACCGTGATTCCACCCATGCCAAAATATCGTTGTCCGCTGACTCAGTAATATACATTCCGATCAGATACAGCTGAAGCGCCCCTTTTACATTTCTTCCAACTTCTAAAGCTGACTCACTCCAACAATCTAGACTATAATGGAGATAAGTAGGTAAAGGCTCTAATGGGGGTTTTTGATACATGTTCATTTTCTGTCATCATTTAGTGATAGAACTGTGTGGAATGTCCACCAATATTTATCATATCATATCATTTCTAATTGGGCTACTTAAAGATAGTAATTCCCTTTTAGGTACTGGTCAGATTTATCAAAACTACCGTTTAGAAAACATAATTCTGATGCTTTTCAACGTATTCTCAAACTGTCATTTTGTTAAAACTTTAGGTACCATTCTGTTTTTTCCAAACTAACCTTTAAAATTCATAATTCAGATACTATTCAACGTATTCACAAACTGTAATTTTGTAAGAACTTAGGTACCGTTCAGATTTTCCAAACTACCCTTTAAAATTAATAATTCAGATACTATTCAACGTATTCTGAAACTGTCATTTTATAACAACGTTTAGGTACCGTTCAGATTTTTCCAAACTACCCTTTAAACTTTTTAATTCAGATACTACTTATTCAACGTTTTCTTAAACTATCATTTGCTTTAACAACTTTTAAGTACCGTTCAGATTTCTCCAAACTGTCTCTTGAAAACATAAATCTGATACCGTTCAACCTTTTGTCAAACTATCAATTATAACAACATTTAGGTACCGTTCAGATTTCTCCAAACTACCTCTTGATTCTGATACCGTTCAACATTTTGTTAAACTATCAATTTTAACAACATTTAGGTACCGTTCAGATTTCTCCAAACTACCTCTTGATTCTGATACCGTTCAACATTTTGTCAAACTATCTCTTGTATATAACAACATTTAGGTAACGTTTAGATTTCGCCAAACTACCTTTTTGTTCTGATACCGTTAAAATTTTTATCAAACTATCAATTGTAACAGCAATTTTATAGGTACTATCGTTTGTTATATCAAACTACCTCTCCAGTGGAACCTTATAAGTTCTTAGTTCTCGACATTAAAATAGGCACAAATAGTACTTTCTAGAACTATTAGCAAATTAGCAAAAGTAAATTCGCTCACTTAGGTAACATTCACACATTTTACTCACTGTATTAGTGTAGGTAGTTATTTACTTGTGCAATTCATTTTTTTCAATAATCAGAATATATCTGAGTATTTCTGTAACTGGTTTATTAGTATAGAGTATTTATCTATTTGTCAACAATTAACTTGATGTTACACTGTTTTTTGTATGTGAGTACTAAAGTTTACTTTCTGCAAACGCAACGGCGGCGACAGGCCTGTTTGTAGGTACAATCAGTGATAAAAACCAGCATTGTCCCATAAAGTACGAACATCAAAAAGTCGGTAGCGTATTGATTTAAATTTTGTTAAATATTTTACCCGAACAAGTGGGTAGTACTTGCTACTTGTACATAAATTGATGTTGTTTTATCTTACTTCATAAACGAATGTTATGAAAGTTAACCCAGCCGAAAAAAGGTTACTACCTGCCAACTCAGGTGTTTCGTAACTAGGTACGTAAGTTCTATAAAAATGCATTAGCTAGCGTTCGTTTGCAGAACAAAACCGACTCATTTACTCTTTTTACACTTTTTTTTTTGTATTTTTTTGGTACTTACTGTAATGGTTTTGACCACTGGCAGGGTCGCCACTTGTACTGTACAGGTTGCTTGGGTACCAAATAATACACACAATAGTTATAATAACGCTAACGTCTGCTTGGTTCGGCTGCCTGGAATTGAGTGCCACACGACGACCGCGTGTTTAATAGCTACCCGCCCACGCTTGCCTTCCCAGTCAGCGCGCATAGTATAATGTTAGACACTACAGTGCACATAAACTTTTGAACAGAAAAACTCATTGGTGCACGACCGGTTTCGAACCCACGATCTTTTTTTTTTTTTTTTGATCGAGTGAGCGAAGCGAACGAAGATCTTAGTTTCAACTTGGGCGATTTGGCATTTTATGTATGTATGTATGTATGTATGTATGTATGTATGTTTGTCTGGCGATAACTTTAGAACCGTTGATCCGATCTGCATGAAATTTGTTATGTCGATAGCTTGTACTTGAGAAATTTACTGGTAAGTATATGAGTAAAATCGGATGAAGGGTTTTTGAGATATGGGGTTTTTTAAGGGGGCAAAAATAAAAAAAGTTACATAAAAAAATAAAGTTACATGTCATATGAAAGGGCTTCGTTTGGACATTCCAAAACAATTTTTACTTTTTTTTTGGGACGCTCGGTTTTTGAGATAAAACAAAAAAAGCTAAAATAAGATAACCAGCAATCCAAGAGCTCCCATCTCTAAGAGTTTCGTTGACATCAAGGTTTTTCTACTGGTCGGCCAGTTCCTTTGCTTTTTCTTAATTTTTTTTCTTGAAATAAATTAAGAAGGTACTCAGTTCTCATAAAATGGTGACGACGACCAGGTCTGATGATGGAGCCAAGGTCTGTTCAACGGAACTCTTCAATAAATAGGCCAATAGAGTTGAAACTTGGTTACCATACCAAGTTTAGTCTCACGGTAGTCAGAAAAAAGTCCAAAGATAATGTTTGGACTTGCCTCTGACTACTACCTACTCAAAGTTTTGATGCGTTCGTCGGGTCGCATCACGAGATCTCAGTTCGAAGCGAACTACTAGTTTTAATTTTATTGCGATCCTCTGACGAGTATGGGTCAGAGATTTTGTTTTACTTGCTCTGTTTCTTGTCTTATTGCGTGTTCATACAATCTTACTCTATGTTTTTATTCTAGTTACATATTTTATTCTTACTCTACTCTACCTTATTCTTAGTTTTATACATTTTATTTATCTGTTTTCTATTCTTCTATTCTAGCTGGTTTTATATATATATTTCAATATATATATTCAACAAGACTTATTGATCTTTATTTATTTCTTACGATTACCTTATTTGCTACTTTAACACAATATGCTATAAACTTATCTCTACTTAACTTATTTACTATCAGTTCCTTTACATTTTCTTCTTTTATGGATATATTCAGTTCATTCTCAATCTCATAACGTTCTTTACCAAATACGGGGCATATGAATAAAATGTGCGCCACCGTTTCGCTGCTACCCGGCTCACAGATACATGATGGGTCCTCCTTACATTTGAATCGATTCAGATATTCGGAGAACCCACCATGTCCCGTCATTATTTGCGTTAGGGTTCCGGTTGGTTCTATCTGCCTGATGGTTCTGTACGCTTTAACGGCGTCTGGGAAGAAGATCTTTGTTACGGCTGCAGTTTCTCCGTTCACATACCTTCGATTCCACTCGCGAAGTGATTCCGATCGGATTTGCCGTTTGACCGTACGACATGCCGGTTTCCTCACGATGTTTTCCTTCACCGTTTGAGAGTACTGGCATTGTGCACATAAACTTTTGAACAGAAAAACTCATTGGTGCACGACCGGTTTCGAACCCACGACCTTAGGATCGGAAGGCCGGGCCGCTACCACTAGACCACCAGTTCTAATTACATCGGCATCTCACTCTTCAAACCGAAACACAGCAACGCTACATGGCGGCAGAAAAAGGCGTGGTGGTAGTACTTCCCCGGACGAGCCCTTCACAAAGAGCTCTACTACTCTTAAAATACATATTAACCATAGTATAACCATAATAAATACGATTTAAATACTTAAAAAAACTTATGCGACTCACGTCCATCTGTGGACCCTTCAAGCTAATGATGATGAATGATCAGTCAGAGTAATCTAATCTTTATTAATTATACTACAAAGATCATATTACCTTATCAAAACTGTTCAAAATCGGGAAACAAGACAATCAGATCTTGTTACAAGTAACAACAATTTAGAGAAGTTTTGATCAAAATCTAAATAGTTACGCAAGTTCTTGAGTTTCTACCGAGAAGATCAGAGGCATTTGCTGAACAATATACAAAGGATATTCGAAATATCTTGACCATAAAATATAAAAGACCCATAACTAATATTACAGTCAGCACCAAAAGTAAAAGATCAGTCAAGGTTTCAAAAGGATTTTAAGTTAAGAACTAGTTTTTTTTCTATCTTGAATAAGTGAACCTTCTCAATCTTTTATTATAAAAAATTGAAGAAACAGTTCCTCGCGATGTTTTCCCTCACCATTTGAGACCACTGACATTGCGCATATGCGTTTATCGAAGACAAAAATCTGTCGGTGAAGACCTGTTCAACTAAGTTCAACTATTTAGTTCAACCAGTTGAACGATCGCGTGAGTAAAAAAGCCCCTCACTATAAGTTTAAATCATCTACAGTAGATCCAAAGACCTATGTTTTTAGCACCCTATTACTAGGACTCCGCTGTCTGTCCGTCTGTCACCAGGCTGTATGTCATGAACTATGATAGTTAGACAGTTGAAATTTTCACAGATGATGTATTTCTATTGCCGCTATAACTACAAATAAATAAAAAATTAAACAAAAAACAGAATAAAATAAATATATAAGGGGACTCCCATACAACAAACATGATTTTTTTTCCGTTTTTATAGGTACGGTACCCTTTGTGCGCGTATCCGACTCGCACTTGGCCGGTTTTTACTTTATAATGATAATATAATTTAGTCATCCAGGTGAAAAACGAAGAAGCGTGCTTATATAAATAGTAGACAGTTTAGTCATCGTGGCATGGAGTTATGAGCTTCTCAACTTTCTCAAGACCTTCATCTGCTCTATCAGCCATAAGGAGTAGTTCTTGCGAGTTCCAGCATAATTATTCTAAGCACACACGAGCAAGGCAAGATATCAGCAATAGTTTGACATTGATTTGTTGCTTAACCGACTTGGTTCAAGTTTATTGTGTACCTAAAGTTACTGTTCAGTGAAACGTAAAACCAGTTACAGCTATGTTGCTGGTTTGGAATCATTGATGCAAGCGAAGATTTCTCAAATAACTTGGATAAATCGGCAGTGTTTGTATTTGTCCGAGCATAGCTATTGAAAGGATAACCTTTACTATATTGAATTTTGAAGAATAAGTTTACTGGAACAGCTTCACGACTGTGATCCCCAGGCACAGTAGATATCCAATCAGATCTCTTAGTACAAAGTACTAACTCTAGATTATTTAAGGACGTCTAAGGGTTCGTCTTTTTAAGAGTAGTAGAGCTCTTTGTGAAGGGCTCGTCCGGGGAAGTACTACGCCACGACCGCCAAGCAGCGTTGCTGTGTTTCGGTTTGAAGATTGTGGTTGCCGGTGTAATTACAGGCACATTAGGCGCAACAGTGGACGCAGGGCAGTGCATCGTAGGGCACGTTATAGTGCGTGACTTACGAGGCAATTCTTTGTTATAGGTGATGGTTACCACTTATCATCACTTAACATAGTAATTATTTATTCATTTTTCTTTAAATGCCCATATTTTCAAAATAGACATTGAAAACTTTATATGCGGTATAAATTTCAAAGATCACTATTTTTACAAGCTTGTGGGGTCCAAACTTCAATCCTCATCTCTAGATTAATTTTAAGATACATTCTCTTATTTCGGTATATCAACTGGAAGGCCGTATCGACTTCCATATGATTAGAATCTTGAGCAGTGCGAGGGTTCAAATGTGAAACTTTGAACAACAAATTAGTTTACATTAAACTATTGTTTACACCCTGAATCCGGTTTGAAATTGTGTCAAATGCCGTCTAATGAACATCAAAGACAAATGTCTAACTTTGAAGTGTTCAATTGAGGAATATTAAACATACTCTACACGTTCAAGGCGTGTTGACAGCTTCTCAAACACCATTACGGTGAAATTACAGGCACATGAGGATTGATATCTGTAAGCCTCAGGTTGATGGACGCAGGGTGTGCTTCGTAGGGCACGTTTTTATCGTGCGTGACTTACTAGGCGATGCTTTGTTATAGGTGATGGTTACTACTTAACATTTTTTTGATTTAACAATTATTTGATTGAACATGCAGTTGCTTGTTTCATCAAAAAATTGTATAAAAAATAAAATCAAAAAACTATTATTGGAATATTTTTTAAATAGCTGATGGAACAAGCGATAGCCCACTTGATGTTAAGTGTTTATAACATTTAACATTAACATTGGAATTATTTGGCACTATAATAATAATTATATAAACTTCTTTCTATTATCGTGTCGCTACTTTCTTTCGAAACAATGTGGAGAAAGGATTTAAAGAGGCACCTTTCAAAAACTTGACACATGTTTTTATAACTTATTAGTTTCTACGAGATGCCGGTTTCCTCACAATGTACACAATACTTATAATAATACAATATAAACTTTATATGCTCTAAAAATAAGCGAGGTAAAAAATACAAAAACAAGCCCATAAAAACAGTACCGACTTTTTTATTCATTCTGCCTTCTACAAGGACAAGGTCTTGGTCTATAATTATGTCAATTATTTTGTTCATCATCATCATCAGCCTCATAGGCCTCCCCAATAAATTTCCACAAAGAACGATTCTGAGCTCTCTCCGTTCACCGACTTGCCGCCATTCTCACAATGTCGTCAGACTAATTTGATAGGTCTAAACATTTTATCGTTCTTAACTTTAAAACGCCTATTTATTTTTTAGGTTTCCGTACCCTGTCTGTCTTCTGTCACCAGGCTGCATCACATGAACCGTGATAGTAAGACAGTTAAAATTTCACAAATGATGTATTTCTGTTGTCGCTATAACAAAAAATACTAAAAAACAGAATAAAATAAATATTTAAGGGGGCTCCCATACAACAAACGTTAATTTTTTGCCGTTTTTATAGGCAATAAATATAATGTCTATTTGTATTATAATGTCTATTTCTGACTGGAATTGCGAATTTTGTTCATTGCATTGTTATTGTGATTTTTTTTGCCCTTGTTTTTTTCCGAGGAAAAAATCCTGGATCCGCTCTTGGTTGCCGGTGTAATTACAGGCACATGAGGCTTAACATCTGTATGCATCAAGTTGATGGACGCAGGGCAGTGCATCGTAGGGCACGTTCCTATCGTGCGTGACTTACGAGGCAATGCTTTGTTATAGGTGACGATCTGCTTTGGAACAATCAGTTGTATAAAAAAAAGTCATATAAGATAAGGGTGTGTTCATTCGTGAATTTACATTCGTCGTAAGTAGCAGGTAATGACGCGGCGATGACGCATGAAGCTCGAACTCCATTCACGAACATTGCCGACTCATGGCGATAAGCGAATGAGGACGCTCATTGTGGTGGACCGAGTTAGGAGCGGCAGCGAGGGTCTTCATAGAATCATCGTTTTAGCGAGGGGATTACTTGTCGGTGGCAACAAATTAGTCTAGCTCAAGTAAAAAGGCGAAGATATTTTTCAACGCGAAAAAAAAAATTAAAATGGTCGCTAAAATTAATGTAGGTTTATATGAATTTATTTCAAAGTGATCCTTGTGATTGGACTGAATAAAGACCATTTTGATTTGATTTGTATACAGCCGTGAGAGAAGAGGTACTTCTACATTATTCTACCGAATCGAAATTCAAATGAAGCAGATGAACGAATATTATTTGAATTTAAAAAGCAGGATAAAAGCTTTTAATAAAAAAAATATTCTTATTGAAAATAGTCTGTTTCGATTAGGTTCACATGAGAGCCTAAAAACTTTGTTACCAAAGTAATCTACGAACTTTTTTATTAAAACCGTCAAGACTAAAACTAGACTAGTTTAAGCTTAATGACTACAACCTCTAAAGTATAATCCTTCAGATGTAAACGCCACTAGCAGTTTTAAGAGTAGTAGATCTTTTTGTGAAGGGCTCGTCCGGGGAAGTACTACCACCACGCCCTTTTCTGCCGCCAAGCAGCAACGCTGTGTTTCGATTTGAAGAGGGTGGTTGCCGGTGTAATTACAGGCACATGAGGCTTAACACCTGTATGCCTCAAGTTGATGGACGCAGGGCAGTGCATCGTAGGGCACGTTTCACTGAAACTATTGAACTTTATTTTTGATTTTAAAGTGTTAAATGTCCTTTTGGTGTGCAATAAAGAGTTTTCTATCTATCTTACCACGTTCCTATCGTGCGTGACTTACGAGGCAATGCTTTGTTATCAGTGATGGTTACCACTTAACATCAGGTGGGCCATCTGCTTGTTCCATCAGCTAGTTGTATAAAAAGAAAAGAAAACCCATCCATATGGTGACCGCGCAGAATTTTGTTAACCCCTCGATGAGTAAAATGAGGCAAAATTAATGTATTTTACCGCTACCGCCTATCCTTGGCTTACAAAAACATTTATAAGTAAAAGCAGAGTGGTGAATGCAAATGGGCATAGAGCGGGTGTAATTGCGCTTTTCATTGTCGTTGGTAAGTTTTTTTTTTATTAAGGCGAGGATTTCCGACACCGTTTTAGGTATTTTATTCACTAGAGAATAAAATTGATTAAATATGTTAGGATTTTGTTATTTAAACAATCAATCAAAAATAAAAAATGAAGTATGGTATTACAGTAGGACTTATAGTAGGTAGGTAGGTACGAGATACCTATACATAGGTATGTCAGTACCCACTTTGCAAGGGACTGGAGCTCGAGAGAGGTTTAAAAAAACCTGTAATACAATACAATCAATATAATACGTTTAAATAAAAAGCCTACGTAGTTCTGTCACAGATAAGAGAATACGTTCTGTGGAGTACATAGTGATCAACAAATTAGCGTTTTGATTTTGTTTCCAAGTCTTTTAAAGCGCTTACAAAACGCGGTTAAAAAGAAAAATTTGAGGTAACTTTTAGTTTTTTTCCATCTAGTGTGTAAGTTAGATAATTATAATCTCTTCATCATCGTGATGACGTCTATATCCTTGAAAATGAACAGATTTTTTTATGGTTAAAACAATTTCACATGTAAAAAAAGGATCATCGGAATGCGTTTTTTACGCTGGAATTTTTATTACTAGGCTAAAAGGCATGGAATTGCCCAGCCTTAAGGAAATAGCGAAGACATTGTTTTTTATTATTCCATTGTGGTGTTTTCCAGAAAGGGATGTTTTTGATGGAGACGTTTAAAGTTGAAAACAAATGGCTTAACTTGCTTTATTAGGTACAATATTTTTTTCTCTGACGTCAAATGCGGCAGTGTTTTGTACAATAGTGTATTGTATTGTGTTGGAATAGAGTTGAAAATTACTTTAACCATAGCTATATAAGTATACTACCGATGAGTATTGGCAAACAGTGACTAAGGCTAATTTCAAGCAATGTTTGAAGTTTTTATACTGCATTTATATTTAGACATTCGCGCTGCCATTTGCGTGGACGGAAATGTTGCCGTCCATATGTCTGCGGCAGCGTCGCCGGCAATGTGTGTTCACGCAACACGGGAACGCGAGCGGCAACGCGAGTGGACATGGAAGTGGCCTGTTTACATTCACGCATTGCCCAAGTCCCTTCCCATGTCTCTGCACATTTCCACAGACATGAGCTGAGTGCAAACGGGGTATTATATCAGCGAGCGCGAGGTAAGTACATTAGCATTGTCAGCATCTTAAGACTTTTTGCCTTTATTAATATAATTTTAGTTTTCCCGGTACTTTTTCGTCATAACTTTGAATATGCTCATCCAGGTTACACGCTATTATTTGTTCTAAGTTTCATCTCAATCGGTTGAGTGGTAAAAGCGTAATTGAGCCACAGACAACCAAACATCGTATCTTTTGCATATATAGATATTGAAGAAAGAAGGTAGGATAGGATTTAAGTGATGTGGATTGCAAATCAAATACCAATTTCTAATTTAAAATAGTACCTACTATCAAATAACGTTTACAAGATATTTGTACAGTGTGGAACCGAGGAATGTTTTATAGAAAACTCTCGTTCCTAAACTCTGTCATCCTAAGACCGAGGATAAAGTACATTCGCCTTCAGTAAGCTGGTTATAAATTCTCTGAATTATTCTGATCGGCCGTCTGAAAGACCTGTAAATTACGTTCGGTATCACGAGAGGCTAAAGTCGTATGTAAAGTCGTAATAAAAAAACCACCATCATAGTGCATGCGACAGTACAGCCAGCAAAAGTAAGTAGGCAGTTAGATACTAAGCAGATAAACAAGAGTAATATGGTAGGTGAGTTGAAACTAATGAAAAATGCACGATGTTTTTAAAACTGATTGAGAAGTAAAAATTCTAATCGCAAAGTAGTATTAGTAGACCAAAAATATGACTAGAAGCCCACTGCTCGACGCCTGGTCTATGATGCCTTCTCCATCCACTTAGTTACACCTTGCAATGTCGTCGTTCCATCGGGAGGGGGGCCAATACTTCGTCTTCCGGTTCGTGGTCGCCATTCGATATTTTTTTATTCCACCGGTTATCGGTTCTTTGACCTGCTCATTGATATCTGATTCTGAAAAATATGTTGATGAACTTTTTTTACCAATTTTCTAATTCTATCACGTTTGAGAGCACTGGTGGCCTAGTCATAGCGGCCCCGCTTTCCGATCCTAAGGTCGTGGGTTCGAAACCGGTCGTGCACCAATGAGTTTTTCTGTTCAAAAATGTATGTGCACGAGGCCAGTACTCTCAAACGGTGAAGGACACATCGTGAGGAAACCGGCATGTCTTAAAACCTAAAAGCTCTATAACATGTGTCAAGTGCTCGAAAGGAGCCTCTTGAGGCGACTTAAAATCCTTAAACCACACTGTTTCCAAAGAAACTAGTGACACGACAAGAGAGAGAGATCACGTAGAACGCAGATTAGAACCATGAATACAAAAAAATTAAACATTCCACACATCACCATCTAGCCCCAAACTATCACTATGTAGTCCTAACAACACTATGTTAAAAAATTTTGAATTTCAGACATAGTCTTCAACTTCTGACGCTGACTGTACCTTCAGTGTACGTGTGTACGTGTTCCGCATCCTCTATTAGACGTGCTGTTTTCCTGAAAGTGCATCGCATGTTATTTTTGTTCACGTGAAAAATGTACACTGATATTGTTGAACATTTTGTTTACCCAACTACCGAAGGAGGGTTAAAATGAAATACGTTTATTTAACACACACATTAGAAGGAACACAGAACAGAGAAGATAACTAGAATATCGATCAAGATAAAAAGAAAGAAGGTACAAAAATAAACAAGATACATCAATTAGTCCTGCTCTGTGCCTGGTGAGGTTAAATTGGATCTATTTCAGCGGGTTGTAGTTTTAAATTTAACCCAGCACTGAGAGAAGAGAACGCTGGTTATGTAGTGGTAACGGCCTCGCCTTCCGGTCGTAAGATCGAGGGTTCAAAACCAGTCGTGCAGAATTTTTTTTTCTGTTCAAAATTGTATGTGCACACTCACAGTGTCAGTACTCTCAAACGGTGAAGGAAAACTTGATGAGGAAATCGATATGTCGTAGAACCTAAATAATTCTAAAAAAACATGAGTGCTGGAAAAGGGCCTAATTGAGGCGCAACTTAAATCCATTTACCACACTATTTTGAAAGAACATTTGACACGTATAATGAAGAAGATTTAACTTACCTAGATTCTTGTAATAAAGATTAACTAACTCAAAACAAAAGCTAAACAAAAACATGGCTCGAGATATCTCTCTTCGGGTAGAAAAAAATGGTTGGAACTTTTTGTGCCAATTTAATCGAATTACCTAAGTTAGATAATTAATTTATTATAAATGACGGGGATCAAAAAAGACGCGCTTCGTCAATAAGGCTTGAAGTTAGGATTAAGCAAGTTTATAAATTATCCTTAGTTTAGGTTTGACGAAGGTAAATGGGAAGTTACCGTTACTTAATGAATATAACTTTTTTCAAAAAAAACAGACTTCAAAACATTAAACAAAAAGTCAGCTAAATGGAATAACTAGAACATTATTGTATTTCCTTTTTTTCCACATAAGGGGGTGATTCGGGTAGCCGAAGTGGTGCTGCATATCTGGGCCACCGCTTGACTTCTTACAACCTGTAATAGCAATAGTAGTAAATAAATAATAAAAATATTTAACAGTAGGTTAGTAAAAATAATAAAGTACAGGAGGTATCTCATATAGATGATTACATAAAACTGAACAAATCTTTGTAATGCGGTCTTTGCATAGACACCGAGCTATTTTTCGGTTCGAAGAGAGTGGTTGCCGGTTAAATTACAGGCCTCATCAACATCTGTATGCCTCTGTAGTTGCTGCCTATAAGTTGATGGACGCAGGGCAGTGCATCGTCGGACACGTTCCTATCGTGCGAGACTTGGGCAATGGTCAGTTATACAACGTGTTGATGAAGTTATGTAGGGAAACAAAGAGCGTGTATTTAGACCAAGCACTGGAATACTTTGACGTGTGCAACGGTTGAATACATCGTTTTCGAAATTCCCATAGAAAAGTAAAATTAATATTTTCTCAGAAATTTGCAACAGCCCTGTCTGTGTACGTGTCAAGGTCACACGCACGCGCGCTTCTATCTAGGAAAGAGAAAAACAACGATAACCTACGAGATAATTTGAAATACTTACCTTTCGGTAGGTAGGTAGGTACGCCGCCAATCCCCTGACACGATATTTTTACTGGTTCCTATGGATTTTGTCATTATTTACTGGCTATAATAACACTGGATAAAACTGGATTTTGGTAAGTTTGCGAGATTTCGCACGACACAGGCTTCAAACTTCACACTAAACCATTACCTCGTAGGCACTGCTCATACACACACTGACTGACGACGGCTTTTTACATAACAATCACCATTTTGTCACGTTTGATGACATTTTCTCAACAAAACAATGTACAACAACGCATGTAAACACAAACAGGGTGACCATCTCAAAAGTGGCGGTTCTACCACACACCTGCCAAAAAATCTGTCAAAATCTACCAAGCTTGACGATAAAAATACCAAAAATATGACTTCATACCATCTCCTTCGTGGCTACGGAATAAATTAAATACCTACATTACATTCAGTTACTATCTTTTGATCGTTTGTAACGGTTTGCAGTTATCTAAAACGAGATAGAAGTTGTTTAGAAACCAAATAAGAAGTTTCCAGTTCGGTAAAAAATAAATAAATTATAAATATTATTTCATTAAAAATTCAAACTAATAAGATTTTTCTTGAAATATTTAAAATCTGCCAAATGGCAGAAATCTGCCACAAATGGTAACACTGATCGGCGGCCGTCGGCCGTCCTGATTGGATATGCGTTTTTAAATGCAACCAATGACAGACAGGTTAGTCAAAGATTAAATAGGACAGACTAGACACTTCCCAAAATTGCAGTTGAATAATTTTGTCGTGTCAATGAACCATGGTGGTAAAGTAACATGTTACAATTTAAAGAACTATGAATATCATAAACATTGCTTTACGACATCTAGTAATTAAACAAAAATAAATATTCTATTAAATATTGAGTACGTAGCCACGTAGGTACCTAGTTACTGAATAGGTATTAGTACCAAAGATCTCAGAGAATGTTTACCGTGACTAGGGATTACAGTCGCGAAAATATTTCTTTTACATACCAAGATCTTTAAAAACAGCAACATCATTATTAGGTAGGCACATTACTAGGTAATTGGTGGCAGTTCTGTTACCTATTTTATCTAAGGTTAACAACTAGAGGTCAAAGAACAGCTGTAAATAGGGCTGCCTCATGATGCGTTTAGATTCATTTTAGATAAAAGTTTAAGAGGCATTTCATGAATGAAAAACTTTGAAATTTTAAAAGTCGTAGAACAAAAGTTGTTCGTTATGACCGGTAGAATATCCTGCTTTCGGATCCCTACAATTCTTAATAAACACGTTGTATAGGTATGTATATTGAAGTATTACACGGGTATTTATCGCGTTTACCTATAAAGCTAAATAAAATAATAATATTTTCCCGACGTTTCAGCTATGTTGCAATAGCCGAAGTCGCGGGCAGACGCGTGACCAGTCTGCCCACGACCACGGCTGTTGCAACATAGCCGAAACATCGGGAAAATAATAAAGGTAAACGCGATAAATACCCGTGTAATACTTCAATATTCGTTATGATCGCGAGAGTTTAAAAATACTATAGTTATATTATGCTTGTTCCACCAGCCAGTTGTATAAAAAAAGAAAGATTAATGGAAATAATTTGAGTTTTAGTTTTTCCTCGTTGTTTTACTCTGATATTAAGAGGGCAAATCTCTTAAAAGTTATAGGTATTCCCAAGCTCTTCCGTTGATTGCTGACCGCCGGATCACACTAACGTCCATGCCACTAATGGATTCCTTTTAAGACTATCACCACTTGGGTATCTACCCTCGTGAAAGTAAATATTTTCCTGTATACATTAAGTTACCTTAGGGACCTAGTTTAAAGTAAGCTTTAACTAAATTAGGGATTAGCCCGCAATGTAAGAGGGAAATTTTCCTTGAGCTGTATTAATAAAATAAAGGTGTACTTTGCATAGTAGAATACTTATTAACTCTTAATTTGCCTTATCTTAGATCAAGATAAAAATACTACAGAAAATGTAATCAAATTAAATTGATTTTATTCAATAAAGAAGTAAGACTTTTTAAGAGTAGTAGAAGTAGCAGTAGTAAAAATATGGCCCTAAAAGCCCACGAAGAACGGTTTCTTGACCTACTCGTAGCACCCCTTCACCTTGATACCTGCCACCGCCTGCGCTATCGGACTCTAATCATACCCGGCGAATAACATAGGGATACGTTAGTAGGGTACTATGCGACCGTGCCCAGATACTTTATTTCGTAAACAGTATACTCGTACAAGGTGTTCAATACCTACCTACCTAAAATGTATGAAACAGCTGTTTTTTTTCACGTTCACAGTATTGGTTCCTTAGAAAAAGTTGTTCATATTGATGGGTACTTTAGCCTCCTGAAGTTTTAAGTACAAGTATTGGAATACCTTGTATACATATTTATTTATATATAACATCGCCAGCGAACGAAGTAATAACTTAAAACACTGCGGCAGACCTAACTTATGACGTAGGAAGCCAACTAAAACTAAACATCATTATAACTTATTTCAAACATAGCCGAGATGATGAGTTAGCGGATTGCCCGCCATTGTGCGAGCTAAAGTTGCGTGAACTCGTTTAGTGCCAACTTTGATCGTTCACACACACAGAGATTAGAGCTGATTCACACTATCACATTCTTGAAGTGAGATTCGTGAGAAACATGGAGGTATTATACTGGAGGGAGCCATAAGACTTACATCCTTTTACAACTGTGTATCATACAGTGATCATCTATTTTTGTTCTTCCCATGTAGCCTAGCTACGAGTAAAAGAAAAGAAGATGTAACTTCACTCACTCCATCTCACTCACTCACTGTCTGAGTAAATCGTGTCCGTCAGTTTATGCAATGTTTTGATCTTGTTTTGACGTTCTAGAAAAAGTCGGTAGCAACATTGTGATGTAGCGAAAGAAATTGTGAAATATTTAAAGAATTATTGTCTAGGCAAAATATATTTGAAAAGGTGAAAGTATGTCTTGTGAAGCTGTGTTTTGTGTATCAAAAACAACAAAAGGAGGAGTTAAAGACCCGGAATTGTCATTTGATACGTAATATTCTTTTTCTATTTTCATGCTAAAAAAATACGTTTTTTCTCCCATAAAGACTGTAGGAATTACATTTTATTAGTACTAGTCATATTTTCCTATGTGAAAATGATGTAAACCCATTAATTATTGCAAAATAAAAATTATTGTTTTAGTCATCTGTTCTAGTGATGTAACTTCCACCGACCAATTTAGCTTTATCGATAATATTTTATTTTCCGTTTTTGATATGAAACATCTAATGCAGTGGGTCAGACCGGCTGTTCTGTTGTAGTTTAAATTTTTCACACCTTATAGGCGTCTCGCGACGGCTCAATTTTTGTTAAATTTTACATAATTTTTTTAGGTTCTTATAAATGCCCAGAATGAAGACGGGAGTGGATAAAAGCTGTTAGGCGTGAAAACTGATAGCCTACAAAATTTTCTTATGCATGGACGAAATGGCCTTAAGAAAGTTTATCGAGTGGGATGGACATCGCTCTCACGGTTAGGTCAATGTGGGAAACATTATTGACGATGATAGTGTTTCAGTGTCTATAATGGTTTTGGGCTTTCGCAATAAAAGTCAGCAACCAGTTAAAATTAAAAAGTTGAATTCCAATTAAAACGCCTTTTTCATCCTTTTCTTATTCTATCGATAGGTTAGTCATTGTTGTCCCTTCTCTAGTCACTCACGCGAATACATACAAACTAACAAAAAACGGACACGCCAAAAACCGAAACACTCCGTCTATATGATACTTAGTCTAAGGTGAGAAACTTGTAAAGTGAAACGACAAGCGTGGTATCCGCTTTTATGTCACTGGAACCTTCGAACATTAAAAAAAAAAACTGTGGCAAGGCATACCCCTCCCTCCCGCTATGCGGCCTGCGACAGATCGTCATTCTTTTTAGAGAACTTTGTTTTTTTTTTATTGTCTGATAGCTAGACGTTTGACTGCCATCTCACCTGATGGAAAGTAAAGATGCAGTCTAAGGTGGAGCACGCTTAGCTATAATCCACTTGTTCACTCTCGTCTTGAATCTCCTAAGTTATAATGTTCCGGAAATACCGACGACGGTATTTACGGTTCCCTTTGGTTTGGGTCCCCTATACAGCCTATATACAAGGTGTTCCAATACTTGTACTGAAAACTTCAAGGCTAAAGTACCCATCAAAATGTATAATTTTTTCAAAGAAACCAACACTGTGAACGCGAAAAAAACAGGTGTTTCATACAAAAGTTCAATACCTGGCCAAAATATATGAAACAGCTGTTTTGAAAAAGTTATTCATATTGATGGGTACTTTAGCCATCTGAAGTTTTAAGAATAGGAACACTTTGTATTGTAACTTCGTGTATATAAAGCGCACATTAAAAACAATAAGACTTTGATCACACATTAAATACTCATCTATTTATTATTATTTGTTTATGTATTTATTTATTTTTAGGAACACCAAAAGCACAAAAAACAGAAAAGAGATAACAATAATAGTAGCATATGGGCAATGGTTTTCACGAATAAAAAGAAATAAATAAAACATAACATAGTAGCTTACAAGTACCTACAAGAGCACTGGTGGTCTAGTGTTAGCGGCCCCGCCTTCCGATCCTAAGGTCGTGGGTTCGAAACCGGTCATGCACCAATGAGATTTTCTGTCCAAAAATGTATGTGCACAATGCCAGTACTATCAAACGGTGAAGAAAAACATCGTGAGGAAACCGGTATATCGTAGAACCTAAAAAGTTATATAACTTGTGTTAAGTGCCTTACACTTGATACATGTTATAGAACTGTCACTTAAAATCCTTTCACCACACTGTTTCGAAAGACTAACTAGTGACACGACAAGAGAGAATACCTACAAAAATAGAATACTTAAAGTTAAGATCAAAGTCGTGAAGCTGAAGCTAAGATCTCTTTGTACCAAGAACAATCTCAAAGTTTATTGAAGGATGACTAAAGGTTAATGCGGTATTTAATCTGTTTATACTAAAAAACTCGTGCCTGTGTGTGTGTTTATCAGATTTACCACGGCACTAAAATGTGGGATTTGATAAACTTATAACCTCGAAACGAGATAGTTAGCGGTTTCGCCGTTTGCCGACTAATAAACTGCACTTGAATGCTATTATTCTCATATGTTGAAACTATTCTCTCTACGTCTGCAAAATCTTCAACATGTCGAATAATTTACGCGATAACTCTCTTTGGAACTCACCATCTGTCATGTTTTAAGAGTTGTAGAGCTCTTCGTGAAGGGTTCGTCCGGGGAAGTACTACCACCACGGCTTTTTTCTCAAGTAGTAGCCGCCAAGTAGCGTTGCTGTGTTTCGGCTTGAAGAGTGTGGTTGCCGGTGTAATTACAGGCACATGAAGCTTAACATCTGTATGCCTCAAGTTGATGGACGCAGGGCAGTGCATCGTAGGGCACGTTCCTATCCTGCGTGACTTGCGAGGCAATAAATTGTTATAGGTGATGGTTACCACTTAACATCAGGTGGGCTATCTGTTTGTTCCATCAGCTAGTTGTATAAAAAACCTTGGCTTCACGGCAAAATAATTATAACTTAAATAAAATAAATAACATATGCCCTATGCCCTGCATAAGGAAATAACCTAATGAATGCCACGGGCGATGGAGTGAACGTGGCAATGTTTAGTTTAAACTATATTTTAATTATACCTTGACACGTAAGAAGAGCTATTATCTTCTTCATCAAACTATCTTAAGAAGTGACCAAAAAATCCGTGTATTTCAGACATGGCCGCTTAGAAACAATGGCTAACGTACAAATGAGTTACGGTCCAAGATTGAAAGGGCCCAATAAACCACTCAGGCGTAAGACCCCGGCCACAGAATAGGATGTGATTACTAAAGGCTAGTCCACAACAGACTATTTTCTAAGAACGTGTTCGAAGATATACGATGAAAGATAATTTTGGTAATAAAGAAATAAGGATCTTCATACGTTAATATTGTACTAATAATAATCAATAACTTCGATCCCCACCAGGAACAAACATATTGGTGTGATAAACATAGATATTTGTTCTCTGTTTGGGCGTTATGATATTATTATATTTTTTTTTGTAGAACTAGCTGATGGAGCAAGCAGATTGTTAAGTGGTTACTATCATCTATAACAAAGCATTGCCATGTAGGTCACGCATAAGAACATGCCCTACGGTGCACTGCTCTGCGTCCAACAACTTGGAAAGTACTACAACCACGCCTTTTTCTGCCGCCAAGCAGCGTTGCTGTGTTTCGGTTTGAAGAGTGTGGTTGCTGGTGTGATTACATAAGGCTTAACATCTGTATGCCTCAAGTTGATGGACGCAGGGCAGTGCATCGTAGGGCACGTTCCTATCGTGCGTGCTTTGTTATAGGTGCTTTTTTATAGATAATGATTACCATTTAACATCAGATGGGCCATCTGCTTGTTCCATCAGCTAGTTGTATAAAAAAACTATCTGGTTCCCATATTACCAGCTTTGCTCTTTTTGCGCTCAAAAAATATTTATTTTATTATTTTATGCTGAGCACTAGCTCCTTGCAACAAAGTATACCAAAGTGTGAATAAGGCTTAACTTGGTCCCAGCTTGGTCTATCATTTGCGTAAATTATGATGGCTTCCGTTCAGATGCCGCCTTCGGATGGCAGTCATTGACTAACGGAACTTTCAACTTAGCTTATTTTGAACCAAGCTAGTAGCACACTGGGAACATTTTTTTTAATACTGTGGAATATCCCAAAGATATCTTCTTAAATGTTGATTTGGAAAATGTTACTGAATTAAAAAAGCGTCAATGTTTAATTACCTATTAGCTATGATTTTGGCAAGATTCTAATATAATTAGAGCATGTTATAAAACTCCAGCGAATTATAATAAAAAAAGCTTAAATGATTGGAATTGTTTGCGTGAGAGATACTAAAGTTTAATAAATGGGTAAACTCTTTCGTAGCTGTGGAAAATCGTAGCGAATCGTAGCTACACGTAGCTCTTAACTTGCTACGGCGTAGCAATCTACTTATAGCCATGACGTTGAGTTAAATAATTGCACTACAAAATAATACCATTTGTTCAGACCCAGGCGCTTCTAATGAGATTATAATGTAGAGGTTGGAAGCTACTGGGTTTAAAAATATATAATGCTGTTCATCTTTTAATGTGCTTACAATTTTGTGAAGTTCTTAATAAGTAGGTACGAGGTCAAAGCGTTTTGAATTGTGTTTCTAGTGCAACGGTCGCTTCTAATAAGTTTTTAATGTAGTTAATAGAAGCTCTTTGTGTGTGGCTCGTCCGAGGAATTACTGACACCATGCCTATTTCTGCCACCAAGCAGCGTTGTTGTATTTCGGTTTGAAGGGTGTGGTTGCCGGTGGAAAAAAATATGCCGTCATATTAGGCTTAACATATTTTATGCCTCAAATTGATGAACGCAGGGTAGTGTATCGTAGGCAACGTTGTATTTAACATCAGACTAGCCATAATTATGCTTGTGGTTGGATCAGCAGAGATTGTACTCTGTATTGTACTTTCGAGAGTAGAACAGCTCTTTGTGAAGGGCTCGTCCGGGAACTACTACCACCAGGCCTTTTTCTGCCGCCAAGCAGCGTTGCTAGTTTTCGGTTTGAAGAGCGTGGTTGCCGGTGTAATTACAGGCACATGAGGCTCTGTATACCTCAAGTTGATGGACGCAGGGCAGTGCACCGTAGGGCACGTTCTTATGCGTGACCCACATGGCAATGCTTTGTCTTAGATGATAGTAACCGCTTAACAATCTGCTTGCTCCATCAGCTAGTTGTACAAAAAAAAAACTTGTCCGATTTGATGTGACATTTTAAAGCTAAATCGAACTAAATAACTGATAGAATATAACAGGTTTTACAAAATAAAGCAATGAATAGAACAGCGATAATGTATGCGAATACTAACGAGATGTTATTGCCAAAGTTGTGAGAGGAAATCTAAGTAATAGAGGAAATAGTCTTACGAATGATGAATGAAAACGGTAATCTTGAACGGGCAAAGTTGGCTGTATGATTCGATTACTTACTGATTTATTGTTATGATAATAATATAGTAGTTGAAACTTCAATTTTTGGATGCAAGTTCCTGATAGAACAAAGTCAAAGTCAAGAGGTATTTATTCAGTTGAATCACAAGAATAACTTTGAAACGTCTTAAAGCTAGGTGAATCTAGGTGCCAGTTCCACGCGACCAAGCCTAGAAGAACAGGTAACAAATTTACGGATTGGTTTCTACCGTTCCTTTGTATGAACAAGCAGAAGGCCCATCTAATATTATGTAATAACTATCAGCTATAACATATTTATCATACAAATGAATGCCTTGTAGATCACGTGCTGTAGGAACATAGAAATATTTGAGGACATTTTACATAGCGCTCTATCTAGCAACTAGAAAAACATGTACTATGACTTATATATATATATATTTTATACAACTAGCTGAAGGAACAAGCAGATAGCCCACCTGATGTTAAGTGGTAACCATCATGTATAACAAAGCATTGCTTCGTAAGTCACGCACGATAGGAAAATGCCCTACGATGCACTGCCCTGCGTCCATTAACTTGAGGCATACAGATGTTAAGCCTCATGTGCCTGTAATAACACCGGCAACCACACTCTTCAAACCGAAACACAGCAACGCTGCTGCTGCTTTTTATATATTATACCATTACTTTATACATACTGTTACGAGCTCGGGGTTCGTATAGATAGAAAATGCACAATAATAATCCAAGAGATGACTTATTTATTTACACTAACACTTTACATAACTAAAACACTACTTAACACTACTTAACACACTTAATTATCACTCAACTATCACTTAACAAAAGTTCTCTTCCTTTATCCACTTCTTCCAACTCACTTCTTCCTGAGCCCTGGAACTGACTTCTTCCTCGAGTCATCTTCACAAACTGACTCTCTTCTCGAGCCATCTCACCGAACTGACTCCTCGAACCGTTTTCACTAACTCACTTTCTTCTCGAGTCCTCTCCACAAACTGACTGACTCTCTTCTGAGCCATCTCACCGAACTGACTGACTGTCGCTTTTTTTTTTTTTCGAATGGACTAAATGCTGGTGATCGTCTGACGATTCTTACAGCGCTACCGAACAATGGCGAGCGCGGAAGGCGCTCAACCGGTAAAGTTAGGTTGGGGCAACAAACGCAAGGGCACCGCTATGGTACGACCTCGACTTGGGCTGTTGCCAGGGTGGGGGTTTAAATCTAGATTAGGCCCCGAGTGGGCGGGCGCTAAGGGACGTCTTCGACCTCGCCGGCGAAGTCGGTGAATCTGTATAGTGTTTACTCTGTCCGAATTGGATGACTCGATCGCTTCCGCGTTAGCGGTTGCGATCTCATTATCGGGATCACCAAGGATATGCCTTGGTCTACGGAGGGATCTATCGACGGGAGGGTCAATAGGATAATCGGGCATCGTAGAAACAAGAGGGTTCGGGTGGTGGGGAGCTGAGTCATAGTATCGCCTAGAGGCGAGCTTTATGAAATCGGCAATCGACTCGAGACCTAGATCGCGATGGAGATCGATATTGCGCATATACCAAGGCGCACCAGTGGCTTTGCGCAAAAATCGATTTTGGACACGTTGGAGGATAATAATGGACGAAGAGTGGGCGAATGCCACAGATGAATAAGTCAGGACGGGACGGATACAAGTTTTGTAAAGTGTCACCTTATTTCTAAGGGACATTTTACTCTCTTTGCATAGGAGACTATGGAGTCGTCCAAGCATGAATTTGGCGCGGTTACTAACCTTTCTGATATGTTCGTTGAAGTTCAGGCGACGATCAAGAATGACGCCTAAATAGCGTGCTGACTTAGCCCAGGGAATGGGTTCGTCGAAGAGGGTGATGGGGCGATGTTTGGGGAAGCCCTTTGAAAAGAACACTGCTGTGCTTTTTGTGGGGTTTACCTCAATTCGCCACTTACGGAACCATACACCTAGTGCAGTGAGGGCGGCTTGCAGCTTTATACATACCCGATCGGGGTTCCGATCAGATGCATACAAAGCTGTGTCGTCCGCAAAAAGGGCAATTTCCACCTGATGGGTGCGGGGGATGTCGCTGGTATACAGCGTGAACAGAAGGGGAGAGAGTGCGGAGCCCTGGGGGACTCCGGCTCTGATGGGTCTGGGGTCCGAAAGGGAACCCTCGATGCGGTAGCGAAAGCTGCGATTTAAAAGGAAGTCTCGTAAGATGAGTACGAGCCTAACTGGCACACCAAGTTTGTATAGCTTGTAAATCAAGCCATTGTGCCAGACTTTATCGAAAGCCTTCGCTACATCGAGAAAGACAGCACCAGTATCTGCAGGCCAGGTATGGTGGCGTCTAGTTAGCACGTGTTCCGTGAAGCGAAGCACTTGCTGGGGGCAAGAGTGTCTCGGACGAAAACCAAACTGCTCGTCAGGGAGTAGTTGGTGCTCGTTGACATGTGACCAGAGACGTTTCAAAAGAAGACGTTCATAGATTTTCCCCAGAGAGCTGAGGAGACTGATAGGACGGTAGCTGGAAGGCTCTGACGCCTTTTTGCCTGGTTTGGGGATGCCGATGACGGTGGCTTCCTTCCAGGCATCGGGGAAAGTACAAGTCGCCATAGCCGCATTGAAGATGCTAACTAGGAGGTAAACTAGAGCAAGGGGGAAACGCTTGAGCACCTTGTTGCTGATACCGTCAGCGCCAGGGGCTTTTCGCGGATGGAGGTCTTTGATTATCGCCTGAACCTCAGAAGCCTTAATGAGAGGTAAGGGAGGATCGGGGGGAGGCAGAGAAGTCAGGTGTTCGACTTCGTCGTTCACCAAAGCGAGATGGACAGGATCAACGGGTTCGAGACTCGGGGAGCATTGCGACTCGAGGCTTTCTGCTAGGCAGTCGGCCTTTTCATCGTCGTCGAATGCAAGAGATTTGTCTGGTCGGGAGAGGGGGGGCATGACTGAGATAGTGTCTGCTTTCATTGACCGAGCCAGCTTCCAGTAAGCCTGGTGAGTTGGCTCGATCCCTGAGAGCAGGTTATCCCAGTCGTTATTGGAATGTTCGCGAATACGTCTCTGAACTTCGCAGCGCAGAGAGCGTAGACGGTCACGGTTGTCTACAGAGGGCCAAGAGCTGTAATGTCGGGTCGCTGCGTTCTTCTCCGTGATCAACCGTCTCACATCATCTGGCAGAGCCGAGCGACGGTATGACGTCGCTGGCACCTGTTTCGATGATCCGCTGATAGCGGATGTGACATGGTTGGTCAGAGAGTCGACTGCAACAGTAATGTCGTCTGGGGACTTTATGTCGTCGGGGATCCTGTCCAACTCGGGTGAATGTATAGACTCGAGAGCTTTCCCGAGCTTATACCATTGCACCACGGTCTTAGTGAGAGGGATCGGGTCGGCGGGGGGGCCTAAGCGTAAGAGCACGGGGCGGTGGTCAGAGTCTAGTTCGTGAAGCGTTTCTATTGAGCGCAACCGTAGGGCTACGTTCTTTAGCAACGCCATGTCAAGGATGTCAGGTCTACAACTAACTCGATGAGGGTAATGAGTCGGGGTCATTGGAGGAATTACGTCGAAGTTAAGATCGTCGGCAAGGGTCTCAAGAAGTCTGCCATTGGGATTGGTGCTAAGACAATTCCAAAGGAGGTTTTTACAGTTAAAGTCGCCCGCCAGAATGACGGAGCTACCAAGATTTAGGAGGGCCTCAAGATCACTCTTCAACAGAGTTTTTGAAGGGGGCAAATAACAAGATGCTATGATAATTGAATGATGACCTGTCATCGCTAATCTACAAACGGAGGCTTCTAAGTCTTGCAACGGAGGACAGTCGATAGGTATGCAGTGCAAGGACCTTCTGTAATAGATGAGGGTGCCGCCTTTTGGGCGGTTGGTTCTATCGTCACGCACCATCTGGTAGTTAGCAATACTGGGATTGCGGTGGTGCGGTTTCAAGAAGGTTTCTTGCACTAGCATTATGTCGACTTGATGTTTAATTAAAAAGTCCTGAACTAAAGCACGTTGTGGCTTAAGATCGTCGGCGTTGAAAAACGCTAACGAGACGGAGCGGGGTTTGAGCCTCTCTTTTTGTACAATCATATTGATTGATTAAAAAGAGAGGTTATTGACGGCGGCCAAAAGCGCAGCCTGGTCTGCTAAGTACAGACACTTGTGGACTGGGCTAGGAAGGGCGCGGAAAACGCGGGCGAAATCTTCAGATCTCTTAAGGAGTTCGGTGAAGGGGAGGCCTTCTTCGTACAGGGGCTCTGTACGGCTATAAGACTGGCCCTGTGAAGGTTGGGGCACGGGAGCGGGGAGTTTGCTTGAGGGCAAACGCTCCTGGGGGCGAGGGGGAGAGGGTTTAGCCTGACGGGCAGTACTCGTCGAAGGAAGGGGGCGAGACCACGCATTGTGGGGTGGGGATTGAGCGGGTACCATAGCCAGCTTTGGACTGGACTTGGTGTATTGAGGCGGCGGTTGCGGTTGCGAATGCGATCGCACCGGCAACGACCTCTGAGCCACCCGCTTGTTTACCTTGGGCGCCATCGGGCAACCGCGATAGTTCGCGGTATGACCGGTGGCGCGGCAAAGCACACAGCTGGGCGGCTCCGGGGCGTCGCGAGTGCGAGGGCAGTCAGCGGTGCCATGGTCGTCCAAGCACTTGACACAACGGGGGCGGGCGTAACAGTTGCGCGCAGAGTGGCCATAAAGTTGGCATCTGTGGCACTGAGAGGGGGAACCATTACGGTGTGGGGTTTCAACATGAATCCCAGAGAGGCCATTGACTGTCTTCAAATTGAAGATCGCCTTGCCTTCTGGGGAAAGAGTGAGAATGACGAGCACGAGCTCAAAAGGGGTTTTGGTTTTACCGCTATACATGCGGTGGACTTCCCTGACGGGGAAGCCCTGGGCGGTTAGGTTGGCTTTGATGGAGTCAGAGCCGAACTCAGCGGGGAGGCCGCGGATAACGACTCTAAGGAGTCGTTCGTCCTCCAGAGCATAGGTGTGGAAACCTATGCCCTGTTCCCGAAGGAAAGAGGTGAGGCGACGATGGTCGGTCGAGGTCGGCACTTGGACTTTGATACCGTCCTTGGTGCTGCGGGCATTATTGTAGGTAATGCCGGAGATCCGGCAAGCGGTGGAGACGTTCTCCCATTTTTCCTTCTGGCGAAGGAAAATGGGAGGAGGAGGTTTCTCCCTCCTTGCTGCGGCGTTAACCGCAGAAGGTTGGGAGGAAAGCGGAGAGACTGGGGACGATGGGCGAGAAGAGAGAGGGCTGGGTCGAGCTGTCGCTTGTTTTGCGGGAGGCGCAGAGGAGGATTTGGACTTCTTACGCTTCCTCTTGCCTTGGACAACGGTGAAGCCAGAGTCCGAGGAGGAGTTAGCGTCCGAGTCATCTTCCGTGAGAGGAGAGGCGGGACGGGAGGCAGAGTCAGAATCCGCTTCCATAGCAGATTCGCGGTCAGAGTCATCCTCTGAGGGCGAGTGCCCATCGAGGGAGGAAGCGGATGAGGTTTGTGAAGAGGGGGAAGACACGGGGGACGGAGGACTGCGTTTTTTGGCCTGAAGGGCTTGGGTGGGTTTAGGTGTCTTAAAGACTGGGGTGTGCTTGGGGGCCTGAAGGGCTGGTTTGAGTTTGGGGGCCGGAAGGGCCGGGGTTTTCTTGGGGGCCTGAAGGGCCGGGGTTTGTTTGGGGGCCTGAAGGGCCAGGGTTTGCTTGGGGGCCTGAAGGGCCGGGGGGGAGGTTTTGATGGCCATAAGGGCCGGAATTTTACCTACGGGATTCTCAAATAGAATCCCTTCGACTAGGTGGGGGGCCTGTTGGTAGGCTTTCTGGAGGAGAAAGCCTAAATGATCTCTGCTGAAGGCAGAGATGTCGATGCCTAAACCGGGCGGGGGCGCGGTATGGATGAAGTCCATATCTCCCGGGTGGGAAAGCCCGGGAGGTGTGTGGGTGAGTGACCCTCTCCGCCGGGGTAGGCGGGGAGGGGTGAGTTTCCTAGTGTCCTACCTATAAATGTGTCCTCCTTGCCGCTTTTTTCTCGGGCAATCGGGGTGTGTTCCTAATAGGACTGGCAGTCGGCTAGGAGATCCCCCAAGGCCGGTGGTCCAGACCCGACCGGATTCGGCGTTCCTCTGAGGGAGGAAAGACGGCGCTCCGGGTCCACGCCCAAACCAAGTTGGTATAACACCGCTGGGTCTCCCTTGGTTTGACCACTGAAGGTGGATTTCGTTGACACAGAAGAAACAACTGTTCGTCCGAAAATTGGACTACGTTTTGCGTTCTGAAAAGAACGTCTGAAACACACGTCAATGAAACCTTACCGCCCTGAAAAGGACGACAGAAACATAAGAAAGCAGGAATCCGGCGCACTGATAAGTGCGGATTAGCGTGAGCCAATCACACGGCGCGGAGCTCAGGAACGCGGCGCGATGCGCAGGTAGCTTGAGCGCCGGTGGCAGGTCCGGAGCGGGGTGCGGTGCGGGTGCGGCGGGCGGGGTGCCAGCGCAGGTAGTAGTCCGAGCAGGTAGCAGGGACCGGAGCGGAGACGTCCGTGCAGCTCTGCGACTGCAGCCGAACTACTGACTGTCGCTTTTTTTTTTTTTTTTTTTTTTTTTCGAATGGACTAAATGCTGGTGATCGTCTGACGATTCTTACAGCGCTACCGAACAATAGCGAGCGCGGAAGGCGCTCAACCGGTAAAGTTAGGTTGGGGCAACAAACGCAAGGGCACCGCTATGGTACGACCTCGACTTGGGCTGTTGCCAGGGTGGGGGTTTAAATCTAGATTAGGCCCCGAGTGGGCGGGCGCTAAGGGACGTCTTCGACCTCGCCGGCGAGGTCGGTGAATCTGTATAGTGTTTACTCTGTCCGAATTGGATGACTCGATCGCTTCCGCGTTAGCGGTTGCGATCTCATCATCGGGATCACCAAGGATATGCCTTGGTCTACGGAGGGATCTATCGACGGGAGGGTCAATAGGATAATCGGGCATCGTAGAAACAAGAGGGTTCGGGTGGTGGGGAGCTGAGTCATAGTATCGCCTAGAGGCGAGCTTTATGAAATCGGCAATCGACTCGAGACCTAGATCGCGATGGAGATCGATATTGCGCATATACCAAGGCGCACCAGTGGCTTTGCGCAAAAATCGATTTTGGACACGTTGGAGGATAATAATGGACGAAGAGTGGGCGAATGCCACAGATGAATAAGTCAGGACGGGACGGATACAAGGTTTGTAAAGTGTCACCTTATTTCTAAGGGACATTTTACTCTCTTTGCATAGGAGACTATGGAGTCGTCCAAGCATGAATTTGGCGCGGTTACTAACCTTTCTGATATGTTCGTTGAAGTTCAGGCGACGATCAAGAATGACGCCTAAATAGCGTGCTGACTTAGCCCAGGGAATGGGTTCGTCGAAGAGGGTGATGGGGCGAGGTTTGGGGAAGCCCTTTGAAAAGAACACTGCTGTGCTTTTTGTGGGGTTTACCTCAATTCGCCACTTACGGAACCATACACCTAGTGCAGTGAGGGCGGCTTGCAGCTTTATACATACCCGATCGGGGTTCCGATCAGATGCATACAAAGCTGTGTCGTCCGCAAAAAGGGCAATTTCCACCTGATGGGTGCGGGGGATGTCGCTGGTATACAGCGTGAACAGAAGGGGAGAGAGTGCGGAGCCCTGGGGGACTCCGGCTCTGATGGGTCTGGGGTCCGAAAGGGAACCCTCGATGCGGTAGCGAAAGCTGCGATTCAAAAGGAAGTCTCGTAAGATGAGTACGAGCCTAACTGGCACACCAAGTTTGTATAGCTTGTAAATCAAGCCATTGTGCCAGACTTTATCGAAAGCCTTCGCTACATCGAGAAAGACAGCACCAGTATCTGCAGGCCAGGTATGGTGGCGTCTAGTTAGCACTTGTTCCGTGAAGCGAAGCACTTGCTGGGGGCAAGAGTGTCTCGGACGAAAACCAAACTGCTCGTCAGGGAGTAGTTGGTGCTCGTTGACATGTGACCAGAGACGTTTCAAAAGAAGACGTTCATAGATTTTCCCCAGAGAGCTGAGGAGACTGATAGGACGGTAGCTGGAAGGCTCTGACGCCTTTTTGCCTGGTTTGGGGATGCCGATGACGGTGGCTTCCTTCCAGGCATCGGGGAAAGTACAAGTCGCCATAGCCGCATTGAAAATGCTAACTAGGAGGTAAACTAGAGCAAGGGGGAAACGCTTGAGCACCTTGTTGCTGATACCGTCAGCGCCAGGGGCTTTTCGCGGATGGAGGTCTTTGATTATCGCCTGAACCTCAGAAGCCTTAATGAGAGGTAAGGGAGGATCGGGGGGAGGCAGAGAAGTCAGTTGTTCGACTTCGTCGTTCACCAAAGCGAGATGGACAGGATCAACGGGTTCGAGACTCGGGGAGCATTGCGACTCGAGGCTTTCTGCTAGGCAGTCGGCCTTTTCATCGTCGTCGAATGCAAGAGATTTGTCTGGTCGGGAGAGGGGGGGCATGACTGAGATAGTGTCTGCTTTCATTGACCGAGCCAGCTTCCAGTAAGCCTGGTGAGTTGGCTCGATCCCTGAGAGCAGGTTATCCCAGTCGTTATTGGAATGTTCGCGAATACGTCTCTGAACTTCGCAGCGCAGAGAGCGTAGACGGTCACGGTTGTCTACAGAGGGCCAAGAGCTGTAATGTCGGGTCGCTGCGTTCTTCTCCGTGATCAACCGTCTCACAACATCTGGCAGAGCCGAGCGACGGTATGACGTCGCTGGCACCTGTTTCGATGATCCGCTGATAGCGGATGTGACATGGTTGGTCAGAGAGTCGACTGCAACAGTAATGTCGTCTGGGGACTTTATGTCGTCGGGGATCCTGTCCAACTCGGGTGAATGTATAGACTCGAGAGCTTTCCCGAGCTTATACCATTGCACCACGGTCTTAGTGAGAGGGATCGGGTCGGCGGGGGGGCCTAAGCGTAAGAGCACGGGGCGGTGGTCAGAGTCTAGTTCGTGAAGCGTTTCTATTGAGCGCAACCGTAGGGCTACGTTCTTTAGCAACGCCATGTCAAGGATGTCAGGTCTACAACTAACTCGATGAGGGTAATGAGTCGGGGTCATTGGAGGAATTACGTCGAAGTTAAGATCGTCGGCAAGGGTCTCAAGAAGTCTGCCATTGGGATTGGTGCTAAGACAATTCCAAAGGAGGTTTTTACAGTTAAAGTCGCCCGCCAGAATGACGGAGCTACCAAGATTTAGGAGGGCCTCAAGATCACTCTTCAACAGAGTTTTTGAAGGGGGCAAATAACAAGATGCTATGATAATTGAATGATGACCTGTCATCGCTAATCTACAAACGGAGGCTTCTAAGTCTTGCAACGGAGGACAGTCGATAGGTATGCAGTGCAAGGACCTTCTGTAATAGATGAGGGTGCCGCCTTTTGGGCGGTTGGTTCTATCGTCACGCACCATCTGGTAGTTAGCAATACTGGGATTGCGGTGGTGCGGTTTCAAGAAGGTTTCTTGCACTAGCATTATGTCGACTTGATGTTTAATTAAAAAGTCCTGAACTAAAGCACGTTGTGGCTTAAGATCGTCGGCGTTGAAAAACGCTAACGAGACGGAGCGGGGTTTGAGCCTCTCTTTTTGTACAATCATATTGATTGATTAAAAAGAGAGGTTATTGACGGCGGCCAAAAGCGCAGCCTGGTCTGCTAAGTACAGACACTTGTGGACTGGGCTAGGAAGGGCGCGGAAAACGCGGGCGAAATCTTCAGATCTCTTAAGGAGTTCGGTGAAGGGGAGGCCTTCTTCGTACAGGGGCTCTGTACGGCTATAAGACTGGCCCTGTGAAGGTTGGGGCACGGGAGCGGGGAGTTTGCTTGAGGGCAAACGCTCCTGGGGGCGAGGGGGAGAGGGTTTAGCCTGACGGGCAGTACTCGTCGAAGGAAGGGGGCGAGACCACGCATTGTGGGGTGGGGATTGAGCGGGTACCATAGCCAGCTTTGGACTGGACTTGGTGTATTGAGGCGGCGGTTGCGGTTGCGAATGCGATCGCACCGGCAACGACCTCTGAGCCACCCGCTTGTTTACCTTGGGCGCCATCGGGCAACCGCGATAGTTCGCGGTATGACCGGTGGCGCGGCAAAGCACACAGCTGGGCGGCTCCGGGGCGTCGCGAGTGCGAGGGCAGTCAGCGGTGCCATGGTCGTCCAAGCACTTGACACAACGGGGGCGGGCGTAACAGTTGCGCGCAGAGTGGCCATAAAGTTGGCATCTGTGGCACTGAGAGGGGGAACCATTACGGTGTGGGGTTTCAACATGAATCCCAGAGAGGCCATTGACTGTCTTCAAATTGAAGATCGCCTTGCCTTCTGGGGAAAGAGTGAGAATGACGAGCACGAGCTCAAAAGGGGTTTTGGTTTTACCGCTATACATGCGTTGGACTTCCCTGACGGGGAAGCCCTGGGCGGTTAGGTCGGCTTTGATGGAGTCAGAGCCGAACTCAGCGGGGAGGCCGCGGATAACGACTCTAAGGAGTCGTTCGTCCTCCAGAGCATAGGTGTGGAAACCTATGCCCTGTTCCCGAAGGAAAGAGGTGAGGCGACGATGGTCGGTCGAGGTCGGCACTTGGACTTTGATACCGTCCTTGGTGCTGCGGGCATTATTGTAGGTAATGCCGGAGATCCGGCAAGCGGTGGAGACGTTCTCCCATTTTTCCTTCTGGCGAAGGAAAATGGGAGGAGGAGGTTTCTCCCTCCTTGCTGTGGCGTTAACCGCAGAAGGTTGGGAGGAAGGCGGAGAGACTGGGGACGATGGGCGAGAAGAGAGAGGGCTGGGTCGAGCTGTCGCTTGTTTTGCGGGAGGCGCAGAGGAGGATTTGGACTTCTTACGCTTCCTCTTGCCTTGGACAACGGTGAAGCCAGAGTCCGAGGAGGAGTTAGCGTCCGAGTCATCTTCCGTGAGAGGAGAGGCGGGACGGGAGGCAGAGTCAGAATCCGCTTCCATAGCAGATTCGCGGTCAGAGTCATCCTCTGAGGGCGAGTGCCCATCGAGGGAGGAGGCGGATGAGGTTTGTGAAGAGGGGGAAGACACGGGGGTCGGAGGACTGCGTTTTTTGGCCTGAAGGGCTTGGGTGGGTTTAGGTGTCTTAAGGACTGGGGTGTGCTTGGGGGCCTGAAGGGCTGGTTTGGGATTGGGGGCCGGAAGGGCCGGGGTTTTCTTGGGGGCCTGAAGGGCCGGGGTTTGTTTGGGGGCCTGAAGGGCCAGGGTTTGCTTGGGGGCCTGAAGGGCCGGGGGGGAGGTTTTGATGGCCATAAGGGCCGGAATTTTACCTACGGGATTCTCAAATAGAATCCCTTCGACTAGGTGGGGGGCCTGTTGGTAGGCTTTCTGGAGGAGAAAGCCTAAATGATCTCTGCTGAAGGCAGAGATGTCGATGCCTAAACCGGGCGGGGGCGCGGTATGGATGAAGTCCATATCTCCCGGGTGGGAAAGCCCGGGAGGTGTGTGGGTGAGTGACCCTCTCCGCCGGGGTAGGCGGGGAGGGGGTGAGTTTCCTAGTGTCCTACCTATAAATGTGTCCTCCTTGCCGCTTTTTTCTCGGGCAATCGGGGTGTGTTCCTAATAGGACTGGCAGTCGGCTAGGAGATCCCCCAAGGCCGGTGGTCCAGACCCGACCGGATTCGGCGTTCCTCTGAGGGAGGAAAGACGGCGCTCCGGGTCCACGCCCAAACCAAGTTGGTATAACACCGCTGGGTCTCCCTTGGTTTGACCACTGAAGGTGGATTTCGTTTGACACAGTAGAAACAACTGTTCGTCCGAAAATTGGACTACGATTTGCGTTCTGAAAAGAACGACTAAAACACACGTCAACGAAACCTTACCGCCCTGAAAAGGACGACAGAAACATAAGAATGCAGGAATCCGGCGCACTGATAAGTGCGGATTAGCGTGAGCCAATCACACGGCGCGGAGCTCAGGAACGCGGCGCGAAGCGCCGGTAGCTTGAGCGCCGGCGGCAGGTCCGGAGCGGGGTGCGGTGCGGGTGCGGCGGGCGGGGTGCCAGCGCAGGTAGTAGTCCGAGCAGGTAGCAGGGACCGGAGCGGAGACGTCCGTGCAGCTCTGCGACTGCAGCCGAAGAGTGACTGACTGTCGCTCTCGCCGACTGGCTTTATATACGACGCAGCTAACCCGAGAATGTTCTGGATCATACTAGACCATACTTGCATCTCTTTTCTACAGTGATAGCTCTCGTTCATTTAATTCGATTGATTCTAGAACAGTAGTCTAGAATATTCGAAAGACTGCTATCTCTTTCTAGTAGTGCTTTTCCTTCGATTGATTCTAGAACAGTAGTCTAGAATATTCGAACGTCTGCTATCTCTTTCTAGTAGTGCTATCTCTTTCACTCCTATGCAAATATGGCTCTATAGTGAAATGTCCTTCAAAGGTCCATAAGGGGTCCTGAAAACGCCTGAAAACGGGTTTTCAGGATATTGCATGGATCGATGGGTAGTAGCCTGAAACGGACTGAAATCATGTTTCAGGCGCCTGAAAACCACGGCAACTTGGTCGAAATTGTAATCAACTGGGAGGTGACAGAGCCTCTTCTGGCAACGGCTGAAAACATATTTCAGCCTTCTGAAAACACCTGTACGTCAGGATAAATAACGAAACAAGTTGCTAGGCGTCCGGCGCAACAATACTAACAATAAATATTTATAATGTTCTAATAATGTTTTTATTTTTTTGCAGGTAATAAACATTGATGAGAAGAAAGGCCACGTACTCGTAAGTTGCACCAAATAATTTTTACTATTTACACATAAATATGACTTCTTTATTATTTTTGTACACAAATGATTTACACAAAAGAAGATATGATAGTCATGTACAAAGGCGAGCTTAACCCTAGATAGAGTTTTCTTCCAGCAAACCTTAGAGGATAGAGAGAGCTGATTAGAGTGATGGGAAGGTGTACAAACATAAAAAATATATATATTGAAAAAGCTGATAGGACTTCAATTTAAACGTTTACAATTAGCCAGTAGCATTGACATTATTTACCATAATTTATCAGTAAATAAGATAAGATAATTTATTTGTTTTCTCTGCGCTAAAGGTTATATAGGTAAACATGCCGTGAATTATAAGACATACATATGTACATAAAATCACGCCTGCTTCCCACAGGGGTAGGCAGAGACCACGGATTTCCACTTGCTAAGGTACTTACATACCTCTTTCGCTTCGTTCACTCTCTTATCATTCTTCATACATTCTCGTCGGGTGGGTACTTATTTAAGAGGTACAATTAAAAAATTTAAACCATTTTTGCGAGAGACTGGTGCCTGAGATAGGTTTTAAAAGAAAACCTATAATACAGGTCATCAGTCAAAGAAATGGACATAATAATTTGAGCATAGTTTATTTATATCTTTATATCTTTTGTCAGATATAATATCTATAAACCTTCCTAACCATCACCTATAATGGAGCATTGCCTCGTAAGTCACGCACGATAGGAACGTGCCCTACGATGCACTGCCCTGCGTCCATCGACTTGAGGCATACAGATGTTAAGGGGCTGACAACTATCAAACAACTTCTCGCTCGCACGTTTCGACATGTTGAAAGATGTAAAATCACTAAACTAATTTTCGAAAAATCGCAATCAACCATCTTGTGTGCAATCACATTGCACACAGTTTAGTAAAAATTTCATTTTGATCGATACATGTTTTCCTACTTAAAAGTTTGCCTATGTACGAAAACTAGTAAAGCAAACTTTTGAGTAGGAAAACATGTATCGATCAAAATGAAATTTTTACTAAACTGTGTGCAATGTGATTGCACCCAAGATGGTTGATTGCGATTTTTAGAAAATGAGTTTAGTGATTTTATATCTTTCAACATGTCGAAACGTGCGAGCGAGAGTCACATTAGTCACATTAGTCTTCGCCTTAAGCCTCATGTGCCTGTAATTACACCGGCAACCAGACTCTTCAAACCGAAACACAGCAACGCTGCTTGGCGGCAGAAAAAGGCGTGGTGGTAGTACTTCCCCTGACGAGCACTTCACATAGATCTCTACTACTCTTAAAAAAAAAAATTTATAGACAAAATGCTATGTCAATGCGAGCCATCTATTTATACTTATTTGTAATTTCATCAGCACCCTTCAAATAAAACACAGTAACGCTGCTTGACGACATAAATAGACATGGCGCTAGTACATCCCTAGACGCGCCACACACACAGAGCTCCATTATACTAGTATGCATGTGTTTAACATGTAATCTCAGTGTGTTTCAACCTTTTCAAACCCTAGCCAAATGGTTCACGTTTGCAGTAGTGATTAGACCCAAAGTTTGTACCCATCTAGTGTAAACCGGAAAATTGGACCGTGTACACTGTACGTACGTGTACTTGTACCCTGCACCGTGTACTGACAAGAATCTGCCGCAAATGCCTGTTCCGGAACACGGGGTATTTCGAAACTACTCGAGAATTCTGAATGTTTTGCTTTGTAGGTACCTAATACTTGTGTGAGTTTGTAATGGCATATGACATATGAAAATCCATCACGACGCGATGAAACAGCAGTCAGATAATATAAATACTATGGGGATGAAGTGCGCTGAGCAAAAACTTTTTAATATTAAAATTATCTACTGCTTGCGGTAGACTTGTCTACTAGCAACCCGCGGCTTCACTCATTAGTAACCCAACATGAATATTTAAAGCGTATTACTACCTCATTCTTCCCCAATGGGCGTTTTTGTGCTACAAACATCGTAAATTGTACATTGAATATTTAGTCGAAGTAGGATTTCGATAATTAAAGATAAAATTACAGGCACATGAGGCTTAATAAAGGCGCAACAAAATAAATTACAAAGGCCAGTTGATGGACGACTAAAACTCTAAATAAACTATTTTGGCAGCATGGTAATCGTCTAGCACGACAGCAACAGCGATAGCGATTTACTGCTCCTACACTGATATCTCTACTGTTTTTACATTACCGGTCTTCATAGTACTCGTATACTATTTATCTTGAAAATGTTCTTGTTTATTTTTGTTGTTTGTCTGTTTGACCACTACCTCTCTTCTTAAAACCAACTGCCGAGACAAAGGGACTAACTCAATGTGGACCTAAACAAACTCGTGTTCTCCGGAGACTAGACACTTGTGAAGAACGTACGTCATTGTACATTATTTGTATTGACGTAGGAAGGGAAGGGTATATATCTAGTACTAGCGACCCGCCCCGGCTTCGCACGGTTATTGTGGGTTATCTCTAAGGGATTATGCTTGTATTATGCATATAAACCTTCCTCTTGAATTACTCTTTCTATAAAAAAAAACCGCATCAAAATCCGTTGCGTAGTTTTAAAGATTTAAGCATACATAGAGATATAGGGACAGAGAAAGCGACTTTGTTTTATACTATGTAGTGATAGATATATTATATAAATAAATAAATAAACTGGCAGCCGCCCGCGCCTTTGTTCGCGTGGTATGTGATTCCAAATATCAACATTTTTAGATGTTTCCTGTTTTTGATTGGTTTATATTTTATACCCAGTTCAAAAACAAAATCGACAAAAACTATTAGTTACCTATAGACTAATCCAGATTACAAATTGTTGTTCCAATTTTAAAGAAGATTTTTATACTACTAGCTAATTGAACAGACAGATTTCCCACCTGGTGTTGAATGGTAACTATCACCTATAACAAAGCATTGCCTTGCAAGGCAGGCACTATATGATCGTCCCCTACTATGCACTGCCCAGCGTCCTTCAACTCGAGGCATACAGATGTTAAGCTTCATGTGCCTGTAATTACACCGGCAACCACACTCAATACGCATTGGAAAGAGATAGCAATAGTATTTACTACCTGCTGTATATTTTTTCAAACCGAAACACAGCATCGCTGGATGTGGCAGTATAGTTGATATGGTTATATATATGTACTAGCTCTTACCTGCGGCTTCGCTCGCGCACGTTTACTATAGAATACTTACAAATAGATATGATTGGCAACATCTATAATAAATAAATTGTATTTTCTTCCCCATGGAACAATCTTGAGCCACGTAATTTTGTCAGAAGAAACAGGTACTAACTGACAACTTGAAGTTCCTGCCTCTTCGATTGTTTGTATAAAATATACAAAAAAAGGAAAAAAAAAAAAAGGCGGGATAAAAATTACCCTATGCCCGTCTCCTGGTTCTAAGCTACCTTCCCACCAATTTTCAGCCAAATTGGTTCGGCCGTTCTTGAGTTATAAATAGTGTGACTTTCTTTTATATGTCATCATCAGCCCAAAGAAGTCCACTGCTAGTAAACTTAAGGTTCTTCAAGGATGTGGATGTGAGGATGTGAGCATGTGAGCATGTGAGTATGTGAGCATGTGAGCATGTAAGCATGTGAGCATGTGAGCATGTGAGCATGTGAGCATGTGAGGATGTGAGCATGTGAGCATGTGAGGATGTGAACATGTGAGCATGTGAGTATGTGAGCATGTGAGCATGTGAGCATGTGAGCATGTGAGCATGTGAGAATGTGAGCGTGTGAGCATGTGAGCATGTGAGCATGTGAGCATGTGAGCATGTGAGCATGTGAGCATGTGAGCATGTGAGGATGTAAGCATGTGAGCATGTGAGCATGTGAGCATGTGAGGATGTGAGCATGTGAGCATGTGAGCATGTGAGGATGTGAACATGTGAGCATATGAGTATGTGAGCATGTGAGCGTGTGAGCATGTGAGCATGTGAGCATGTGAGCATGTGAGCATGTGAGGATGTAAGCATGTGAGCATGTGAGCATGCAAGCATGTGAGCATGTGAGCATGTGAGCATGTGAGCATGTGAGCATGTGAGCATATGAGCATGTGAGCATGTGAGCATGAAAGCATGTGAGCATGTGAGCATGTGAGCATGTGAGCATGTGAGCATGTGAGCATGTGAGCATGTGAGCATGTCAGCATGTGAGGATGTGAGCATGTGAGCATGTGAGGATGTAAGCATGTGAGGATGTGAGCATGTGAGCATGTGAGCATGTGAGCATGTGAGGATGTGAGCATGTGAGGATGTGAAGATGTCTCGAAGATACGTCCATTTACCCACATTTTTCAGTATCATAACACACTAAAGAGGGTTTAATTTACAAACTTCATTGATTAATTTATATTAAAGTGGATTTATTCATGACAACTGCAAATCGTACAGCTATTAATTGTATACTTTTTTTTACGAATTAATGATCCCGCTTTAAAAATAATTCCCTTATACTATACCACTTAAATTAAAAGATCAACGGATTGTTACCCTGGCTTACATTTAAAGGATGTCTTTCATGCATAAAATATGTATATGTATTACTCGTGGCTTCCCGCGGCTTCGCACGCGTTGAAGTGGTGCCGTGATTGAGCCACAAACATCCAAACATCTTAACTTTCACATTGATTTGTATATTATAAGGGTAGGATTTTAAATACCTACGTAGGTATAAGAGATACCTATAAACGGCCATTACCTATATTAGGTAGGTAGTTATAGGTACTCAGACTCAAAAACTTGCCAAATGCAACAAAGACAACCTTACACGGAAAATATGTACTTATTTGTTCAGGAGGTAGTTTTACTTTGCAGGGGTAGTTTTAAAATATTGAAAACGTGATTTTAAATAATTTATTGTGGTGTATATTTACTTCAAGTTTGAAATCTATCGCACTATACTAAAAATCTCCCATACTAACTTTTACAATCATTTGCACCCTTTGCAGGGGTAATTATCAAAAGTGGAAAGCGTCATTTTTAATTAATTATTTTTTAGTATATTTACTTCAAGTTTTAAGTCAATCGCACCACGCGTTAAAAAACTCCCATGAAAAAACTCAATTTCCGAAAATCCCTTCTTAGTAAACCTCGACGCCATAAGACCTATGTACTCTTTAAATTTCAAGTCCAGGACCAGCGGTCAAAAATCTCCCATACAAACTTTTTAACCCTTTGCACACTTATTAAGGGTAGTTTTGAAAAACTAAAAATGCCTTTCCTATTTTTTTGCTTTGAAGTATATCTACTCCAAGTTTAAAGTTTGTAGGTTCAAGGAATACAATTTTTCATACATTCGTTTTCATCCCTTTTTACACCCTTAGGGGTTGAATTTCCAAAAATCTTTTCGTCACCTCTACGCCATAAGACCTACGTACTCCTCAAATTTCAAGTTTCTAGGACCAGTGGTTTAGGCTGTGCGTTGTCTATATGTCAGTCAGTCAGTCAGTCAGGACTTTGATTCTTATAGTATTAGAGATATTTCAGATATACTTAAATTACTATAAATTGTTATTTGGTACCCTATACAAATGAGCGTAGTCTGTTTTTATGACACCGTTGTGTAATGTTCAAGTGAAATCCTGACCATCCAAAGGTTGTCTGGAAGAGATCGCTCTTAGCGATAAGACCGTAAATTGTACTTCTATCTATCTATCATTGTTTTCTATATATCTATCTAGTGCTAGTTATTGAAAACATCTTGGCTTTCTTCGCTCGATCTATAATACCATTTCCTTCGGTCTTCACGTATCGTGATCCGAAGTATTAAGGCTCTATTGTTTTATGGGGTAGTAAACCCCATCATATTCCGCTTTCATATTACTCACGCTCTATATCTATTTTTCTGCAATGGTAGCACTAGTTTTTAACGGTATCTGATACTCCAATTTGGGGCCCAATCGTGCTATTGTCAAACAGTTTCGACACAGATTAACCTTATTTTATTGTTTACTAGCTCTTACCCGCTCGCGCACGTTTACTTTAGAATACTTACTAATAAAATAATGGTTTATTGATATGATTAAATAAATAAATAAAAAAATATTGGGCGGACATTCCACACAGCTCTATCTCGCCCCAAACTAAGCCAAAGCTTGTGATATGGGAACCAGATAGCTGATATACTACATAAATACCTTTTTTTTTGTAAATATATACTTATAATATTATATAACACCCAGACAGAGAACAAACATCTATGTTCAGCACACAAATATTTGTTCTCGGCGGGGATCGAACCCAAGGCCTACGGCACAGAAGGCAGAGCTACTACCAATTGAGCTGTGAAGGCTGTCAAATTGGCAACATCTTTAATATATTTTCTTGTATTTTCTTCTCCATGGTTATGGTGGTGTTGGTAACAATCTTGAGTCACGTAATTAGTTTCCTATGCCCGTCTCCTAGTTCTAAGCTACCTCCCCACCTATTTGCAGCCAAAGTGGTTCAGCCGTTCTTGAGTAAATAGTATAATAACACGACTTTCTTTTATATATATAGATATAAGATTTACAGGTACTTGAGGCTTAACGCGCACCTCAAGTTGATAGACGTAGGGCAGTGCATCGTAGGGCATGCTCCTATCGTGCATTACTTGCGAAACTAAACTGATGCTAAGAATACGGATGTCATTACGAACGATCACGCATATCACGTCCCTGCGTGCTGTTTGAATATCTACACAAATAATAATAGAATGTCATTTGTATAGAGTTTTGAAAGTCTCTACAATTTTTTATAGAAAATACGAGCCAACCTTCCGTTTTGGAAGTCGGTTATTTATCAAAAGGTATTTATCAATAGAATCACAAGGATCACTTTGAAACGTCTTAAAGCTTGGTGACTCTAGGTGTCAGTCCCACGCGACCAAAGTCTAGAAGAACAGGCAACAAACTTACTTGGTTCCTACCGTTTTTTTGTATGATCCTTGTTACAATGTAGAATACAACTATCTGATGGAACAAGCAGATGACCCACCTGATGTTAAGTGGTAACCATCATCTTTAACAAAGCATTGCCTCGCAAGTCACGCGCGATAGGAACGTGCCCCACGGTGCACTGGCTTGCACCTCCTGTATCTGTATCTCTGTGTAGAATCTTTTTACCTGTGTAGTGTAAGTGATTCTATACTTACAACCGACCAATTAATTCCTGTGAATTGTCCCATCTAAATATTATTTAGTGCTATACATGGAACAATAACAACACGGAACATAGTTCAAGTGCTTGAAAAGAGCCTCAGCGCACTTAAAATCCTTTCACCACACTGTTTCGAAAGAAACTAGTGACACGACAAGAGAGTTAATACCTTTTGACTCGACTTTACTTGACATTTTATTGAAACCAAAAGCTGCGTCTAAGCGGAAGTATACACTACTAAACTCATAACCTCCATTTTTCTTACAGTAGTAGGGTAAAATGTTCGTACTTGTAACCGTCTGGCACCGCCTTGTCTTGCTTTTACGACAGGCCATAAATCAAGCAACAACATTTCGTCTTGTGTCGAAAAATCGGGTTACCCTTGCGTATTGCAACCATTTACCCAAGGGTATACTGAGAGCATTGCTTCAAATTATTCGTGTCAATACCATCCGATCCTAAGGGTGGGTTCAAAACCAGGCCTGGATTACATGAAATATTAGTTTTTTTTATTGTTGTTTTTATAGAAAGATATCGTTTACTTGACACAGAATATCATCCGATCTTAATGGTGGGTTCAAAACCAGTCTGAGACCTGTTTTATATGTGTTTGAGGAACCCTAATCATAGGATTAGGGTTCTTGTAGGGTTAGGTACTTGTTGAGGAGGTAGACGACTTTCTGAGGGAACGATCCATTCGAGTAGTCATTGATGGCTGCTCGTCTGATCTATTGGCTATTAATGCCGGTGTACCTCAGGGGTCGGTGCTATCTGCCACGCTGTTTCTGATGCATATTAACGATCTGCTCATGCCCGGTATCGTTGGGTATGCAGACGACAGCACAGTTGTGGAAAGATACGTATCAAATGCCCAAGCCAGACAGAATGTGGTTATTCAGGAGAGAGACGAAATGCTGCATCGCTTGAATTTGAAACTGAAGGCAGTGTCCGACTGGGGCAATGCTAATTTAGTCAAATTCAACGCGTCTAAAACGCAAGCATGTCTTTTTTCTGCCAAGAAAAGTCCGTTTCTCCAGGTTCCTGTTTTCCGAGATGTACCATTTACCCAAGGGTATACTGAGAGCATTGCTTCAAATTATTCGTGTCAATACCATCCGATCCTAAGGGTGGGTTCAAAACCAGGCCTGGATTACATGAAATATTAGTTTTTTTTATTGTTGTTTTTATAGAAAGATATCGTTTACTTGACACAGAATATCATCCGATCTTAATGGTGGGTTCAAAACCAGTCTGAGACCTGTTTTATATGTGTTTGAGGAACCCTAATCATAGGATTAGGGTTCTTGTAGGGTTAGGTACTTGTTGAGGAGGTAGACGACTTTCTGAGGGAACGATCCATTCGAGTAGTCATTGATGGCTGCTCGTCTGATCTATTGGCTATTAATGCCGGTGTACCTCAGGGGTCGGTGCTATCTGCCACGCTGTTTCTGATGCATATTAACGATCTGCTCATGCCCGGTATCGTTGGGTATGCAGACGACAGCACAGTTGTGGAAAGATACGTATCAAATGCCCAAGCCAGACAGAATGTGGTTATTCAGGAGAGAGACGAAATGCTGCATCGCTTGAATTTGAAACTGAAGGCAGTGTCCGACTGGGGCAATGCTAATTTAGTCAAATTCAACGCGTCTAAAACGCAAGCATGTCTTTTTTCTGCCAAGAAAAGTCCGTTTCTCCAGGTTCCTGTTTTCCGAGATGTACCTATAGCAATACAAGATCGCCTGGAACTCCTTGGCACTACACTAAGACCTGCTCTCAATTTTGGCACGTACATTGAGTCTAGGGCAAAAACTGCTTCCATGAAGCTGGGCATCCTAAATAGGGTAAGGCGGTACTTCACACCTGGACAGCTTCTCAATCTTTACAAAGCTCAAGTCCGGTCTGGTATGGAGTACTGCTGTCACCTATGGGATGGCTCGGCCAAACACCAGCTTGCTGCCTTGGACTCGATAGAACGCAGAGCTCTCAGGATGGTAGGTGAGCAACACATGGCGGAGACTAAAGTCCAGAGTCTCGAACACCGTCGCAAAGTTGCTTGCCTATCGATCTTCTATAGGTTACATTTCGGGGAATGTGCCCAGGAACTTCACGATATTATACCGCCATCACCATTCCACCACAGGACTAGTAGACGCACGGCCGGGTATCATCCATATCTGGTTAGCATACCACCTATTCGCACTAAGCGTTTTGCTTCTAGCTACATTATGCGAACTGCTAAGGAGTGGAACTCATTACCGTCGTCTGTTTTTCCTGACCACTACAATCTAAATCTCTTCAAGGCTAGAGTGAATAGGTGTCTTCTAGACCGTTCTGCTCCAACGTCGACTACATCGTCGCTTACCATCAGGTGAGATTGTAGTCAAAAGACGGTTTATTCATTATAAAAAAAAAAAAAAAAAAAAAAAGCCGGTAATGTCTTCAATGAATTATCTTTCTTCAAATTATTTAACGTATATTTTTATAACGAAGATGCTAAGTACAATTTTAAACGTGTATGGTGTAACGAATGGAATGCAATGAAGTAGACGACGAATCGAATGAAGTGAAGGTCGCTGCGGGTCTTCTTCTTCTTTTTTATATAAGGAAGTGACGGATGACAGTGACAGCACGGTCTTTTGACATCTCATGATGATGTCACTGTATGGGTTGATTTCATCCGTTGCTAGATGTCTGCTGTTATCGGCGTTAACAATATGTTTTTTTTTATTGTTGTTTTTTTAGAAATAAATTGTTTTTGCACAGAAATAACAATATAAAGGAAGTTAAACAGAACAACCGGAAACTACAGTTATAATGTATTTAATCCAAATGAGTCCAGTCTTTTTATTATGTGTTAGTAACTAAAATATATTCTACTAGCGGCCTGTCCCAGCTTCGCATGGGTGGTCATAAAATTTTTGAACATATTAGGATAAACTTAGACCGTGGCGCGTGGGTTCGAGCCTCGCGTCTACTTATTTCATACATTTGCACGCCAGAGACTGAAATTGCACCCCGAGCGTGACCCGTGGACCCGTTAACGTTTTTAATTTCGTCATATCTTTTGAATGGAATGTCCGATTTGAAAAATTTAAGAAGTAATCTATAAGTATTGAAACCGTCTTAATTATGAAAAGATTTATTTGGATAAGGATTAATACCAAGGTACAAATAAAGACCCTTTTCTAGCGGCGGCATTTCAATTAATTTTTTCTAATAAAAAAACACTTATTGTGACATAACTATAATAGTTAGACATATGCTGTCGCAACATTTTTTGTAGATGATTACGTGTTCTACAAAATCGTAGTACATTATTTTGTTCTATCATCAATAGTTTTCGCAGCGCACGCGATGTAAGGTTTTTGGTTTCCACCTTGGGTTACATTATTGGAGTTTTAGTAAGGATCCCTGATTTTTTTGAAAATATAATATAACCTATGTTACTCAGGGATAATGTAGCATTCTAATGGTGAAAGAATTTTTGAAATCGGACCAGTAGTTTTTGAGCCTATTCGTTACATACAAAAATACAAAGCTTTCCTCTTTATAATATTAGTGTAGTTTAATATGGATATATATTATTATTTTTAGAGCGCCGGTGGTTTAGTGGGAGTAGCCCCAGATCGCGAGGTCGCGGGTTCGATTTACTCCAATGGATTTTATACAGGGCTTTTTAAATACCGTTTATAGTTATATTGGTTAATAGATATATCCATACGTCGTAATACCATTGCTAAAGATCATGTAACCCTACATTAAGTCGTAGGTATTTCGACATTGAAATGGGTCGCTTTGGGTTCAATGAGAACTTCATTTAACTAAACGAGGAACTATATTATACTATATTATACTGTAGACCCAACCCGGTTACGCACGGGTTCATTCACTGTCATTGTGGAAATTAAACTAACACAATTCAAAAAGAAAAACGTAAATAAAGTATTTAATATGTAAGTTAGGGTTATATTGGTTTGACAGCCTTCACAGCTCAGTTGGTTGTAGCTTTGCCTTCTGCGCCGTAGGCCGTGGGTTCGATCCCCACCAAGAACAAACATTTGTGTGATACAAATTCATGTTTGTTCTCTGTCTGAGTGTTTTATAATATTATAGGTATGGATTTACAAAAAAAATATATTTATATGTATCAGCTATCTGGTTCCCATATTACAAGCTTTGGCTTAGTTTGGGGCTAGATAGTGCTGTGTGGAAGGTCCACCAATATTTATATTTATTTATATATTTACCCTAAGTTACTCGCCGAGTGTGATAAGAGACCGATGGCGCAGGTAGTAAGCGCGGCCCCATATCCAGGAGATAGTCGCGGATTCAAATCCCACTCTGGTTTTGGAATATTATAAAAATCTTTGTTATTTCCTTAAGCACCATAAAAACTAATAAAAATGAAGCCCCTAATTCATATGCCCGGCATTATACCACGTGTAACATAATACCGCTACACTTTGACGTGTGCAAAGTTTGAATACTTCGTTTTCGAAATTCCCATACAAAAGTAAAATTAATATTGTCTCAGAAGTTTAAAACAACCCTGATAATGTGTACGTGACCTTGGTAGATACGCTATTTGCGTTTACTAATTGGTGGCAGTTCTGGTACCAATTTGTCTACAGTTCACAATTTAGGCTGCGTTTCCACCAGAGATGTGCGAGGATGCGTAGCGAGGGATATGTTTGTAAAGAACCAATAGAATTATAACCAACCAATAGAACCATTTACCTCGCCTTGGTCAGCACAGCTCTGGTGGAAACGGCTCAGCGGAGCTAGATTTTTGCGCATACAAAACAAGCGAGGGATGTGTGCGAGGGATGTGTGCGATGGATGTGTTGTGAGGGATGTGTACGAGGGATGTGTTGCGAGGGATGTGTACGAGGGATGTGTTACGAGGAATGTGTGTTGAGAAGGATGTGTTGCGAGGTTTGACACATTTCACAGCTTCGCAACGCATCCTCTCACCACACATTAATGCGCATTTTCACAGCTTTGGTGGAAACCTCCATACATTTTCACAGCACAGCAAGACATCCTCGCACGACACATTTCCATCGCACATCTCTGGTGGAAACGAAAAATAATAGTTTTCTATGTTTTTAGTTTTATGGGTATGTTTGAACCCACGACCTTAGGATCGGAAGGCAGGGCGACCACTTGACGAACAAATATCTCAAAAAAAATTGATAGATAGATAACTCTTTATTGTTCACCACACAGAAACAAAATACAGGGTTATGGCATACATTTAGGCAAAACAATGAGCGGCCTTATCGCTGAGAGCGATCACTTCCAGGCAACCTTGGATGGATAGAAATAATTTAAAAGTAACGGCGGTGTAGTCACTTACGGAAAATATTACCTCTACAATTTGAAGACTTATACTAATAACTTACATAGGTACTTAAGACACCTGGACCTTAACAACCTAAGCAATCCTAATACTTACTATGAAGCTCACGAAAATAAATCATTTGCTTTCCGTGTGACCACACATCGACTCATGGGAGCCACAGATAACACGTTATGGTGGGGTTAACGACTCGTCAGTAATTTTACTATTATTTTATTACAAATACCGCTCATTCAGCATTGTTTAATGGGCTTTACGGCTAAACGATTGATATTTTTATATATTTATTATATATATTTATTTTATGCAACTAATGCATATAATATTTAATATTATATGCATTAGTTGCATAAAATAAATATATATAATAAATATATAAAAATATCAATCGTTTAGCCGTAAAGCCCATTAAACAATGCTGAATGAGCGGTATTTGTAATAAAATAATAGTAAAATTACTGACGAGTCGTTAACCCCACCATAACGTGTTATCTGTGGCTCCCATGAGTCGATGTGTGGTCACACGGAAAGCAAATGATTATTCTAGATCAGGGATGGCGAACCAATGGCACGCGTGCCATTGATGGCACGTGAAACAATATTTTGGGCACGCCACGGATTTAACTTTTTGCATTTTTAGTTCAAACTATCTGCTATTTCGCCCGCCAGCCCGTTGGAGTTGTTGTTGAAATTATTATAATAATTTAATTCAATTCAATTCAATTCATTTATTTCAGATGTCGATGATCCTTAGTAGAACTAAAATAAACATGTCAAAATGTGTTACTAAATAATTATTAATATTATTACATTAATAATTGAAATTATTTGACGGCACGTAATGACCAAATTTTTTTTTTATTGTTCTTTGTTTATCTATGGTTTGCCACCCCTGTTCTAGACAGACTGTGACCTTACAGCTCAGTTGGTGGTAGGTCTGCCTTTTGCGCTGTAGGCCGTGTGTTCGATCCCCAGCGAGAACATTACAGTTATGCAATGAATATGGATAATTTGTGCTTGGTTTGTTCTCCATCTATGTGTTATACAATAATAATTGTAAGTACCTACTACATATCAACGAAAATAGTATATAAATGTAAAATCAGATATCTGGTTCCCATAGTATAAGCTTTACTTAGTTGGGGCTAGTGCTAATCTAGGCTTAGAGCTGTGTGGAATGTCCATCAATATTTATAAATTTGTTTGCTTATTATTTAGTCAGTCGTGGACTAGTGGATCTGTCTTCTGATCTTAAGCTTGGGTTCAGATCCTATAGATTTTTATATAAAAAAAATATTCTGGTTCTGGCTAGATGGCGCTACGAAAAATGTCCACCAAAATTATACAAAAATAATTTTACCAATCAATAATAATAAAGAAGTGAAAGGTAGTTTGAAGAACTTTTTATATGGTGACCTAAAGTTTTCTTTTTTTTTTCGCTTTTCAACTAAGTTACGGATTGATTTACTATTCAGAATAGCATTAGTTCTTGACTTGAAACAGAATATCGAAGCATTATGTGTCTTGTATACGCTTGTAATGGACGCAGTAATTCGACGCCCGTGCTCTTGAATTAATTACTCACATAGGCTCGATCATACCATTTCGCATGCATTGGTTATATATTGGCTCGGTGAGGAAAGCACACGGCATTACCGCATGCCAGTCACTCTCTCTTGTCGTGTCACTAGTTTCTTTCGAAACAGTGTGGTGAAAGGATTTTAAGTGCGCTCAAGAGGCTCCTTTCAAGCACTTGACACATGTAATAGATTTTTTTAGGTTCTACGACATGCCGGTTTTCTCACGATGTTTTTCTTCACCGTTTGAGAGTACTGGCATTGTGCACGCACATGAAACAACACAAAACAGGAAAAATAATTGGTGCACGACCTAGGATCGGAAGGCTACCACTAGACCATCAGTGCCTGCTCTCAACCGCATGCCGGTAATTCGATTCGATTCTAAATTCGATTGGCACCACACTGGAGCTTCAATATTGTATTGTAGTGCATTGTAACAAGGATTGTACAAAATAACGGTAGGAACCAAGCCGTAAGTTTGTTGCCTGTTCTTCTAGGCTTTGGTTGCGTAGAACTGGTACCTAGATTCACTTACTTTTGAGACGTTTGAAAGTGATCCTTGTCATTCAACTAAATAACTACCTTATGATTTTGACTTTGACTGCATAGGCCGCCTAGGACCCTATTTCACAGAGAGACCAAGGTTGGAATACTAGCTACTGAAAATTCCAAATGTAATGTTCGGACATACCTCTGACTAACCCCCTTTAGACATACACAAAAAGTAGCTTAAATTAGAACTTTGGACTAAAAGATTTGAGTATATTGAGTAATATCTAGTATCTACCGTGCCTAGGGATCAAAGTCGTGAATATTTTTATCAGGGTTGTACAACCCAGTCCAAATAAGTTTAATTAGTTAAAAATTCTGATATGAAAACTGAATGTTTGTTTCATAATTATATTTAAGCTTAACCTAACCTTTGTAGTGTAAATTTTAAGGTCTATAATAAAAAAAAAAACTGTATTATTATTTTAATGTCTGTAATGTATATTATAATGTCTGAAAATTGAGATTTTTCATAACTTCAATAATACAGTGATTATGTATCTTCAAAAATATGAAATGTGCGAGCGAGAATTTGTTTGACGGTTGCCTGTGTCTTAACTGGTTGGATGTGTACCGTGCCGGGCACGGTACACATCCCTCCTTCAAATTTGAAACTCTTCTTATATCTTAAGAGCTAATTTCACCATTCTCAGTTAATTACTAATCAAGGATTAACAGGCCGTTAAATCTAACCTTAGATGTCAAACGCGTACATTTTGACATATTTAACGGCCCTTTAAGCCTTTGTTAATCTTACAAAGCATGGTAAAATCTCTAAAGATCTCTTATAGTTAACACGAGCAAAACAAGAAAAGCAACAGACCACAAAGTTTATTCATAAAATCTAAGTGAAAATGAAAACTAAACCAAACCACCCGTTAAAGCAGATAATACTGCACAAAATATATAAGATCCCGCACAAACGGGTCTTAACCATAAAATCTAATTCATTTTAACCGCCCGTTAACAGTTCCCGCCACAATAGTTCACTTTAACGTCGTATGAAACCATTAAGCTTTGTTTTAATGAACTTATATGAAGGCGGTGACGTCACTCGTGTCATAACAAAGAATAACTGGGATTTACGAGGCAAGAAAATGGGAGCTAAAGCACAGTATCATGGGGCGAGCTACGTTGCCAGCACACTTTTATAAAACAACTACAGCTTGGCACACAAGTTTAGAAACGGAACTACACTCGCCCGCAAAAATAAAGGGTCACCTTTGAAAACAGCAATATCTTCAAGAAATGATCAAGGTAACTTCTTTTCTTTGCACATGAAATTAAACCAAAAGAGGATATGCGGACTGTATGCAACCCAACATGTCAAACCACATGTCAAAAATATACCAACATGTCAATTTACGTTTTCTTTTCATTTTCAAATTAATGAATGGGTGCTTGAGTTGAGGCTTGAGTAAACCACTGTTTATATTTATAGTGATCATTATACTTGTGGCTGTTCCGACCACAGATGTAGATTGAACTAGATACCGCAAGAGGATCAACTTGCGTGCCTATTCGCCCTTGAAGTGAGTGCAATTTGTCTTACGCTAATAAATTCAATCGGATAAAAAAAATATGGAGATGACATTTCATAATCCCCAAAAGTGGGCCAGGGCCCTGGCCTGGGTATTATATGCACATCATGAAACATAAAAAAATTGATATTGAAAATCTAATCATCACACAAATTTTTGTTCTGAGTGCGAATCGAAACCACGGCCTATAGCGCCAGGAGGCAGACCAACTAAGCTATGAGGGCTGAAAGGTAATGATGAGCTTTTTTAGTTGTGTTTCATAATGTAAGGGTGGGCCAGAACCGAATGGAGAAATAAAAACAACTATTCTACGCACACAGGTCAATTCGGTAACTTATCACGTGTACTTTTTTTTTATACAACTAGCTGATGGAACAAGCAGATGGCCCACCTGATGTAAACAGGTATAACATAGTATTGCGCCGTAAGTCGTAGGAACATGCCCTACGGTGCACTGCCCTGCCCTGCGTCCATCAACTTGAGGCATACATATGTTAAGCCTCATGTGTCTGTAATTACACCGGCAACCACACTCAACCGAAACACAGCAACGCTGCTTGGCGGCAGAAAAAGGCGTTGTGGTAGTACTTCCCCGGACGAGCCACACACAAAGAGCTCTACTCCTCTTACCTACAAAAATATGCCACACTTTTCCTTGCGATATCTAGTCAAATAACAAATCTGTGGTTTCAGAGACGGGGTTAGTTTTAAACGGGTCGTTAATGGTTGGAGATGTGTCCTTGTCTTGTTTTGAATGGGCTTTCTGAGCAGGTGCTGGGGCTTTTAGTTAGGGCCTGAGACGTGGACTTATTTATGTCGGTATTAGTTTAACTAGTTAATTTGACTACGTTCAAGCTTAGGGTTTAAGGCGAAGACTACCGCTAATAAACGTCTCCTTCGCACATTTCAATATTTTGAAAGATATAAAATGATGTATGTTAAGAAATTTATTGATTATTTCAAGATTACAAATCATTTAGCAGAACTAAATCAACTATGTTAAAAAATAATAAAATTGATTGTAACGAGCAGATGTAGGTAGATTTGAAAAAAAATACTGAATGGGACAGGCTCTAAATCAAAACCACCAATAACAAACACTTGTAAAAATATAGATCTTTTTTCATTTATTTATACAACGTGTAACATAATAAGCCCGAAAGCAGGGTATTCTACAGGTTATGGCCAGCACCTTTTGTTTTACAACTTTTGAAATTTTGTAGTTTTTCATGCATGAAATGCCTCAAACATTCCTCCAATATGGAACTAAACACACCATGAGGCAGCCCTATTCACAGCTGTTTGTACGTTCAGTCTGTGTGTGACCTTGATAGTTTCGTTAACACTAACAGAGGTGTTGCAAATTTCTGAGACAATAATAATTTTACCTTTTTATGGGAATTTCGAGAACGATATATTCAATCTTTGCACACGTCAAAGTATTCCAGTGCTTGGTCTGATCACTTGGAGTTTTCTGTTACACGCTGTATTGTGTTATACCTAATGTTTGTAAAAAAACTGAAACAGCTTCACATATAAGAAGTACCTCTGACTAACCCCCTTAAAAATCTTCAAACACTTATAAGTAGGTTTTTTTATACTACTTGCTTGTACAATAAGCAGATGGCCTGATGTTAAGTGGTCCCATCACCTTTAACAAAACTTTGTTTCGTAAGTCACGCACGTGACTACCACTACGTGCATTTGATCCACTGGGTTGCGATACCTACCTACCTACTTACCCACTAAACGGTTAGAACCGTTGGCATCGCAGTCCCCACTGGGAAGAACTACCTACCTACCGTCCGTTCGTCCTCGTGATCGCCCACCATTATTCGACCCGGAGCCATACCAGGGGAGTGCATCACGCTTTAAATAAGGAAACCGATCAAATAGGCTCACCACGACCTACAAATTTTTGTGCTCGGTTCGACTGCTTGTAGTACCGACAAAGTACCTTGGTTTTCATTCCTTACTGACATTGTAGGTAGGCAGGAGTAAGCCAGAGGGCATACGGCACACTGACGTGATAGAAACGTGCCCTACAACGCACTGCCCTGCCTTAATCAACTAAAAAGAGGTATCAGCTAGAAGTTTTTGGTATAAAGAGATCAGAAAAATTCTACCGTGACTATGGGGAACAAAGTAAAGTTTTTTCTGCTTTTTAAGCGTCATTTCAAAGTAGTCAGTATATGAGAAGTAAGATAAAATTTAACTTCAAACGAATTTCACGTATCACAAATTGGTATGTAACAATGTAGAGCAGTAGGACCTTCGACAAATTCTGAGTATTTCCCGGAGTAGATTCGTAAAATTTACCTTTATCTATACGAATTGCTAAGTACTGACTGACTGACTGACAATCTACACCTCATACTACCCATGTTTTTTTTTTATAAACAACTTGCTGATAGAATAAACAAACTCACCAAATGTTAAGTAGTAACCATCACCTACATTGCATCGTAAGTCACGCTCGATAGGAACGTGCCCTACGATGCACGGCCTTGCATCCATCAACTAGTGCCTGTAATTTCACCGGCAACCACACTCTTCAAACTGAAACACAGCAACGCTGCTTGGCGGCAGAAAAAGGCATGGTGGTAGTACTTCCCCGGACGAGCCCTTCACAAAGAGCTCTACTACTATTCTCCCATGTTTTGAAATCAAACTTGATGGCACATGCAACAGAAAAACAGAAAACCGAACAGTTTCACGACTTCGATCCCCAGACGCGGTAAATGTCCCCTCAGAGATCTTATACTCACCAAGTTATGACTGATGGTCTAGTGGTAGCAGCCCCCTCCCGATCCTAAGGTCCTAAGGACCCAAAACCGATCGCCAAGGGGCCATCTATAAATTACGTCACACGCTAAGAGGCAGGAAGGGGGTCGATGAAGTGTGACATTGTGTGACAAGGGGTGGGGAGGGATCCCAAAAATTGTGAAATCACATTATTTCACAATTTAATATTTTATATAAAAGTATTACAACACAAAAACTTGTGACATTACAATTTTTTGTCAAATTACAAAATATCACATGTGACATCAAAAAATCATCTCACATGTGTTTAATAGGTACACAGGTACAACAAATTCTGCAAATTCCTACAAAAGCTTACTATTAAATATCCGATTATATAGATTACAAAAAAGCTTGGGACTGAACTATGCTCCAACTCATTACAAACACTAAACAATTAAGTAGGTACCATAATAAAATTGTAAAAAGGATCATACAAAAAAACGCTAGGAACCAAGCCGTAAGTTTCTTGCCTGTTCTTCTAGGCTTTGGTCGCGAGGAACTGGCGATAGATTCACCTTGTGTATAAAACGTTTCAAAGTGATCCTTGTGATTGTACTGAATAAAGACCATTTTGATTTTGATTTTGCATCAGTCCTACCTCATTGAGTGCAACGTGAAGTTCGTGAGAAAAACATGAAAGAAGTCGTGTGCGCACCCTAGTCACGTAGGTATAGATAGGAATTTAGACATAATCCACGTTCTTGTACTGTGGAATCCGCGTAATACGCCCTGGCTCGGGAATTTAGATTAACACACCCAAGGCTCTAGTATTCAAAGTAGCGGGGACCGTTATATGCCGGAAAACCGCGGTCATTCCTTGTTTACTTTTAGGTACTAACTTATCCACTCGTATTATATAGATAGTCAAAGTCAAAACGGTCTTTATTCAATAAAATCACAAGGATCACTTTGAAATCTCTTAAAGCTAGGTCACGCTAGGTGCCAGTTCCACGCGACCAAAGCCTAGAAGAACAGGCAACAAACTTACGGCTTGGTACCGTTATTTTGTATGATCCTCGTTACAATGTAATATAATACAATATTGAAGCAAAATTGTTAACCATCACCTATGTCTAGTCTGCTAAGCAAACTCAAGCCTTTGAAGAAAATAATTTAATATTCCAACAACACATTCGCTTATCCCTCGGTTCAGGGTAAAGGTGGGTCAAAGAGTATATATATATATATTAGAGTAGATATATATATTTTATACAATACGCTGATGGAACAAGCAGATGGCCTATCTGAAGTTAAGTGGTAACCATCACCTATAACAAAGCGTTGCCTCGCAAGTCACGGACGATAGGAACGTGCCCCATGATGCGTCCATCAACTTGCAGGAAAAAAATAGAGTTTAATGCTGATTTCAGCAACGTTAAAACGTTCGTCGCTTTTTAGTAAATTACAAGGGAATAATGACAACCCAGGATAAATTTTAAGATAGTTTTTAGAGATGTGCCTACATAGCCGACACCAGGTTAACCGAATAGTTTAAAAGTATATTTTTTACAAATATATACTTTTAAATGCCTATTTTATCGTATAAAATACGATAAAATAGGCATTTTCAAAGTTGGAAAACTTTTTCTCTCGATTTTTTTTATCTTAACACTTTCTCAGGAAAACATTACATCTTAATTAAGTATTTAAATTGTTATGATCCTAATTCTAAAGCGACGTCTATTCCAGTTTTATTTTAAAATCTGTTATTTAATTTCTTTTTTTAGGGGAAAAATCTATTTAGCTAATAGCCAGATGTACGTGATTCATTCCGAATTATTTGTATAAATAAATAAATAATAATAAATAAATAAATATTGGTGGACATTCCACACAGCTCTATCTCGCCCCAAACTAAGCCAATATGGGAACCAGATAGCTGATACATATACTTTTTTTTTGTAGTTACCTATTTATAATATTACATAAAACTCAGACAGAGAACAAACATCTATGTTCATCACACAAATGTTTGTTCTCGGTGGGGATCGAACCCACGGCCTACGGCACATAAGGCAGAGCAACTGGTGAAGGCTGTCTTACTTATAAATGTTGATTGTTGGTGCAGAGACTAGGACCCTAAAAGCGAATGACCGCAGACACGAGGACGTGTTCGAGATGTATCAATATATCAATACTCAAGGAACTCAAAGTAAAGTAACTACTAGGCTGTCATCCATCTGCCTCCCGCGAGTCCTTGAGTATTTCGGGTAAATAGCCATAAAACGAGGAGAAAACTTGGAAAAACTCGTCATCACTGGCAAAATTGAAGGCAAGAGAACAAGAAGCCGAAGCCCGATACGTTGGTCCGACCAAATCCGCGCCATTCTCGATGTGAAGGTCCATGAAGCTATCCATGTCGCTGGCAATAGATCCAGATGGCGAAGATTTGTAAATGATAGAGTGATCCATGGAGGGGGTCACGACCCTCAGCAGTAAGTACGACGCGAGGAGAAGGATAAATGTTAAAGTTATAAGTGTGTAAGAGTCAATTACTATTATTATATTTGTAGAAGTTTTGATTGGACGATAATTCGTAAAAAACATTACGATATAATTTATCATTATCTTACAGAGGAAAGTTTATTTGTCTACTAATCAGTGCATAAAGCATAAGCAAGTGGGTAGTTTTGAGATAAATACTGAGGTTTATCAGATTAACCACATCACTAAAATGTGGGTTTTGATAAACTAATAACCTCTAAACCTGATAGTTTGCGGTTTCGCCGTTTGCCGACTAATAAACAGCACTTGAATGCTATTATTCTCATATGTTGAAACTATTCTCTCTACGTCTGCAAAATCTTCAATATGTAGAATAAATTACGCGATAACTCTCTTTGGAACTCACCATCTGTCATTAAGAGTAGTAGAGCTCTTTGTGAAGGGCTCGTCCGGGGAAGTACTACCACCACGCCTTTTTCTGCCGCCAATCAACGTTACTGTGTTCTGGTTTGAAGAGTGTGGTTGCCGGTGTAATTACAGGCACATGAGGCTTGATATCTGTATGCCTCAAGTTGATGGACGCAGGGCAGTGTATCGTGGGGCACGTTCCTATTGTGCGTGACTCCGAGGCAAAGCTTTGTCATAGGTCATGGTTACCAATTTACATCAGGTGGGTCATCTGCTTGTTCCATCAGCTAGTTGTGTAAAAAAACGTACTCAGAAGAACTAAAAGCCGAAGCGTTGGATCTCCCCGTGCTGAATCGCAGGAATTCAGTTAATTGAGGTGCATCTACGGCATGCCGATTTCCTCACGATGTTTTCCTTCACTGTTGAAAGTACTGGCACTGTACAAATACATTACATTTTGGAACAGAAAAACTCATTGGCACGACCGGATTTGAATTCACGACCTAAGTATCAGAAGGCGGGGTCGTTAGCACTAAACCACCAGTGCTCTCGATTCGAGAATAAAATGGAAGATCTGACTTTGCAGAATATGTATTATAGTATCTAGTTTATGTGTACCGTTTAAACTCGCCACAACTCTATTTTAGCGAGCGCGGTAGAATATATTAAAATATTTTGCCTGAGAAAGGCAAACAGAACTTTCACGGCACTGTTGCTTTGTTAGACCTAATTTGTTTCTGTCTGGGTATATCACCAGGTTTATTCTGCTCTTCAGGTTAAGGCATTCATCATCATCCACATACACGTGCGCAAAAGACAGCACCATCTAATCCTGCTGGCTGATCATATAACTTTGTTGCAATCAGTTTCAATCAGTCTCTGTTTGTAATAAGTAAATATAACGGCTATGCGGTTACATTTTAGCTGCAGTTGCTAACAAAGTTAGATTACAACTGGTGTTTCTATTGATGGATAATCGCAACACTTTCATATTGTTTTATATACTTAATAGCTGACCCGAGCCCACTTTGTTGGGCGGTGTCAAATTTGCAATAAAATAATATTGCGGCTATAAATTGTAATGAAGGCTATCCTATCTTTTAAGTTAGAAACTGCACACGGTGCGCAAATTTGATTGTAATCGGTTTAGTAGTTTAGGAATCCATAGCGGACAAACAACGTGACGCGTTATTTATATATATTAAGATTGGTTTCATATAGAAACTGATTGCAACATAGTTATGTTATCAGCTAGCAGAGCAAAGCTTGTATACAAATGAAATGAAAATATGATACAAATCTAAAGATATTTTTTTTATCTGTAGGACATTTTTAAACCTCTAAGTCCGGTCCTAACTAAATATAATAAGAAAATACATAGGTACATATAGGTTATAGAATACTAGTTGTCGTTTTAAGTTAAAAAACAAGTAATATTTAAGTTCATAATTAGTTTTGTAAGGTTCAAATTAAGCTTTAATTAATTATTTATTTTTAGGACATTTTTTCACAGAGCTATCTAGCTCCAAATAAAGCAAAGCTTGTATGGCATGATTTTCAAGTAGCACGAGTAAAGCCACTAAAAACATAATTTATTCATACCATCACGTAATCGGCTGCTTCAGCAAACAAACTTGTCTAGTCTGCTAAGCAAACTCAAGCCTTTGAAGAAAATAATTTAATATTCCAACAACACATTCGCTTATCTTACGGTTCAGGGTTAAGGTGGGTCAAAGAGTATAGAAGACTTGGAGGGGCCTTCTCCCGCATTGCACTTATTCACCACCCCGTCGGGCGGGAACGGCCGGGCACTCACGGTCGTTCCCGGGCCCCCCTCTGCATAGGGGGGGGGCGTGCGGGCCCCGCCGTAAAGGCGGGGGCGTTGCGGGGGCCCCGCTGTCATGGCGGGCCAATCGCCGGCGGGGGACTGGATGAAAAGGCTCTGCCAGTTTCCCAGTTCCCCTCCATATAGGCGACGCGGGAGTGTCGCTGGGTTGTTTAGTGGGTATACCGGGAGCGGAAAACCGGGGAGTCCCACATATCCCCTCCATCCTCCAATGGGGGGGAATGCGTAACGCATTTTTCCCAGCGTAAAAAAAAAAAAAAAAAAAAAAAAAAAAGGGTCAAAGAGTATAATTATATATATATATATTAGAGTAGATATATATGTATTTTATACAATACGCTGATGGAACAAGTAGATGGCCTATCTGAAGTTAAGTGGTAACCATCACCTATAACAAAGCATTGCCTCGCAAGTCACGCCAGGAACGTGCCCTACGATACACTGCCCTGCGTCCATCTACTTGAGGCATACAGATGTTAAGTCTCATGTGCCTGTAATTACACCGGAAACACTCTTCAAACCGAAACACAGCAACGCTGCTTGGCGGCAGAAAAAGGCATGGTGGTAGTACTTCCCCGGACGAGCCCATCACAAAGAGCTCTACTACTCTTAAAAATATGTATATGTTGGTAGATTATCAGCAATAATAGCAGACAGATAATCATACAAAATATATTATATTAATACAAAATCAGCCCTCACAACTCCAGTTGCTGGCTCTGCCTTCTGCGCTGGAGGTTTGTGTGAACATAGATGTTTGTTTTCTCTGTCTGGGTGTTATTGTATAGTAGAAGTATGTATTTACAAAAAAAGTGCATAATTATACTAGCTATTTTGTTCCCATATTAAGGATTTTCTTAGGAAATCTTTCATGTCTGGCAAAAAAGGGTGGAAAGTCCACCATTTTTTTTGAAATACCAAATTGCAATACACATTCATTCATGATGCTGCTCTACTACTAGATATATTATAAAATAGATTATAAAAAAAATGATCTGTCTTCATTCGCCAACTTCGTGCAACAGATTATGACATCGATCTATCTTGTAAAACATGTTTCTTATAAAACGCATCCCTTCTTTACCCCTTCTCCCCTTTTTAACCATTTCACCTCACGTCCGAGGAGTCCAGATTTATAGAGCATTCGATAAAAACTTACGACGGACTTCTAAACTTACGACCACTTTCAAACCACTTCAGGTTAAGGCATGCGACTTGGTATCTGGATCTTTATCTTTAGCTCATTTAGAGCTGATTGCACCATGCTCTGTTAGTTACTAATAAAGGATTAACAGGCCGCGCAAATGCGTACATTTTGACATATTTAACGGCCCTTTAATGCCCTTTAATCTAACAGAGCATGGTGAAATCAGCTCTTAGTCAGTCAGTCTTTCTTTCTTTCAATTTAGGCCGCCTAAAGACCTCCGGTTCGGACCCGGACCAATAACTTAACATGTCTTCTAAAAGCACGAAAGTGCTCAACAAGAATGAAATACCCTAGCTGCCAGCAAACTAAGTGTTTATCACGCAGGACCTAACATAACTTATTAAAAATGACACCGTCAATTTGACAATGATGTTTTATTGTGTCAGATAGAAACTTTACCTATTCAAAAAAAAAAACAAATAGACGACCTTCTTTGAACTTAGTTATTATTCTGTCTCTGGCCATGATAGAACATACAAGTTTATCAGTTAGAAAAAGTAATAACAGTACTCTGAAACGGTGAAGGAAAAGAACCCGCATGTCGTAGAACCTAAAAAGTTCTATAACATGTGTCAAGTGCTCGAAAGGGGCTTCTTGAGGCGCACTTAAAATTCCTTCCCCACACTGTTTCGAAAGAAACTAGTGACACGACAAGAGAGAGAGTTAGAAACCACTATAGCAAACAACTTAGAATTAGCAAGTTCAAGTGGCAGTGGACCAGGTCATATAGCTCGAAGAACCGACCACCGCTGGGGAACAAAGGTTCTCAAATGACGACCACGAACTGGAGATGAAGCTTGTGAGGCTTTTCTGCCTGATGGACCGACAACATAAGGATCGCGGGAAGTCGGTTGATCGAAAGGGCTCAGAACCGTTCTTCAGAAATTGGAAATGTATAAGTCAAAGGTAAAGTCAAAGTCAAAAAGTATTTATTGAGTTGAATCACAAGAATCAAACGTCTTATAGCTAAGCGCCAGTTCCACGCAACCAAGCCTAGAAGAACTGGCAACAAACTTACAGCTTGGTTTCTACCGTTATTTTGTAAGATTCTTGTTACAATATACCTCTAATATCATATTAAAGCTCCAGTGTGGCCAATGGAATTTAGTGAGGCGTAACAGAAACAGTTACGTGGCAAACAAATTCATATGACAGCACAGGCTACGTTTTATAGCATGTCCAGTAGTGGACTTGATGATTATAATAATGACAGCAAGACACGAACGCTACCTATCAAAAAAAACTTATTGGTTTAAATAGTAAACAGTCTAAAAGCAGCTTTACAGTTTACACGAAGCAACAAAATTCGACGACCATAAAATGAATTCCCAGCAGATTCTCAACGGAATTAATAATTTGTAGCTTGGGAAATCAGACAGAATATGTGCCGCGCTATTCGGCATAAGTAGTTACGTAGGTCCTCGTGTTACATGTCGTCGACCAGTGGCGGATTTACCAGGCTGAGTAGGCTGGAGCCTAGGGCGGCAAATTTTAGGGGGCGGCAAATTAGGTTTTTTTTCTTATGTATATATAGTTAATATTTTGTTTTTGGGTATATTTCTAAGCTAAGAAAAGCTCAATCATGTAGTAGCCTTCTCGGTTTAAAGATCTTTATTATTAAATAACTCATAGAAGGACTTTACAGTCCACTTATAATGAGTCTTATACAATTTCTAGTAGGTAGTTAAAAGATTCTACTTATAAGATTGAGCTTTTGGAAAAGGAACTGATACATCGGTGCCCTAGTTCACAACACAATCATACTAATAACGGGAAAAAGCTGATGTATCGAGGACAAATTGTAAAGTTGAAATTTCATGGTTTTTTTTTAATAATGATTGTAAACTAGGGTATCAAATTGTAGAGTAGGGGCGGCATGAATAACCTACGCGGCAAATATGTAAATTCGCCACTGCGTCGACACGAAGTCGATGTCTCGTGTTGCACTTTGGGTGAGAACTGATTGGATTGGACGTTGCTTAAGGCGATGACAACTGCTAATGTACCACTCGCTCAAACATTTCAAGATTTTGAAAGATATAAAATCATGAAGATGTAATAAAAAAATGCAATTTTCACAATCACAATCATCAATTGCATTGCACAAAGTTTAATAAAAAAATTAAGTAAAAAGTTTTCGCACTTATGCAAACTTTTGAGTAGGAAGACTTTTGGATCAAGATTTTTTTTTCTAAACTGTGTGCCATGTTATCGCACACAGCTTGCTTGATTGCGATTTCTTCAAAATGAGTTCATTGATTCTATATCTTTCAAAATGTTGTAATGTGTGAGCGATAGGTCCATTACCAGTTGTCATTTAACATTATAGCGCCATCCAAATGCAAACTAGATTAGTTTTCTGGCATTTTGGGAAGCAACATAGCTTTTTCATTTTAATTGTTTTTCTTGTGTTATTTTGAGTTGTGTTGTGTAATTTCGGTGGTATTTTAACCAACACTACTTGAGGTCTTAGCACAAAGTGTAAGCATTTGGAATGAAAGTGTAATATGTGATATCCTGATTTACTGAAAATGTTTCGAATGATTTGAAGAAAACCGCCACCATTTTCTTCAAAACAAATGACGGCCGACTTGACTATGGACTGACTTGACTAAAAAGTATTCATTCAATACAAATCACTTGACACTGGCAAGATTGTCTGTCGAATGACGGACAGGAGCCAATAAGTGGAGAGAAGAAGAAGAAATTCAAACTAAGTGAAGCTTCAGCGCAGTGAAAATGCAAGAAACAAACCTACACTAAGTTTTGTTATTGATCGAGTGAGCGAAGCGAACGAAGATCTTAGTTTCAACTTGGGCGATTTGGCATTTTATGTATGTATGTATGTATGTATGTTTGTCTGGCGATAACTTTAGAACCGTTGATCCGATCTGCATGAAATTTGATATGTCGATAGCTTGTACTTGAGAAATTTACTGGTAAGTATATGAGTAAAATCGGATGAAGGGTTTTTGAGATATGGGGATTTTTAAGGGGGCAAAAATAAAAAAAGTTACAGAAAAAAATCAAGTTACATGTCATATGAAAGGGCTTTGTTTGGACATCCCAAAACAATTTTTACTTTTTTTTTGGGACGCCCGGTTTTTGAGATAAAATAATAAAAGTTAAATTAAGATAACCAGCGATCCAAGAGCTCCCATCTCTAAGTGTTTCGTTGACATCAAGGTTTTTCTACTGGTCGGTCAGTTCCTTTGCTTTTTCTTATTTTTTTTTCTTGAAATAAATTAAGGAGGTACTCAGTTTTCATAAATGGTAACGACGACCAGGCCTGATGATGGAGCCAAGGTCTGTTCAACGGAATTCTTCAATAAATAGGCCAATAGAGTTGAAACTTGGTAACCATACCAAGTTAGTAGGCGGTAGTCAGAAAAAAGTCCAAAGATAATGTTTGGACTTGCCTCTGACTACTACGTACTCAAAGTTTTGATGGGTTCGTCGGGTCGCATCACGAGATCTCAGTTCGGGGCGAACTACTAGTATACATTGTTCTGAGACACAGAACTAACATCAATGTTCATGACACACAACTAATTTGATCTCTCCCTCTCTTGTCGTGTCACGTGTTTATCGTGACTCTGGCGTCTCTACGACATTCCAGTTTCCTCACGATGTTTTCCTTCACCTTTGAGAATACTGGCATTGTACACATAAATTTTTGAACAGAGAAACTCATTGTTGCACGAACGGTTTTGAACCCACGACCTTAGGATCGGAAGGCGGGGCCGCTACCACTAGACCACCAGTGCTATCTAACTACCTACTACTACTAATTTGATAAAAATAACAAACAACACAGCCTTCACAGCTCATTGGTAGTAGCTCTGCCTTCTGCGCCGTAGGCCGTCGGTTCGATCCCCACCGAGAACAAACATTTGTGTGATGAACATAGATGTTTGTTCTCTGTCTGGGTGTTATATAATATTATAAGTATGTATTTACAAAAAAAAGTACTTATATAAGTAATATATCAGCTATCTGGTTCCCATATCACAAGCTTTGGCTTAGTTTGGGGTGAGATAGTGCTGTGTGGAATGTCCACCAATATATATATTTATTTATTTTATTAACTAAAATTTACATTTATTTTGTAAATTACATAACAATAAATTACACGAAATTTAAAAAAAATATAACTATGCTATATGACAATAAAATTAGTAGTCACTAAGCTTTGTGCTAGAGTATTTTATTTTTGTAAGCAGCAGGGGTGATTTTTTCCCTGACCCTGTGTGTTATCATCTTAAATAGATGCAAAAGCCTGATTCTTAAATGATTACTTGTTCTTGTTTCATCTCACGATCAAGTAAACGAAATTAGTTTTCTGAAGTGCTATTACATAGAAAATAACAGCTGAAATTTCGTTCAGAAATATAAAAGTAATATTGAACAGCTCTGTCGGAACATTCAATTTGTAATTTAGCACAAATACCTAATATCATGTGTAAGCATCTGTTGTTTTTGCTTCACCATCTGTTCTGGGACCGGTGCCACAGCGCAAGGGGATACAGCTAGAGGACGAAAAGGATCATCTACATAGAATAATAAAAAATAATTTGAAACTTGTAATTGGCCATCAGTATATCTGTAGCAACTTTGTACGCTTCATGTATTTAATATCACCTACCTAATGCATACCTACCTAGCTGTAAGTTTTCCCAGAATTGTTAAAATAAAATAAAATAGAATGCATAATTATATACTTTTTATTTTGTAAATAAATACTTATAATATTATACATATATATTATATATATACACCCAGATAGAGAACAAACATCAATGTTCATCACACAAATGTTGGTTCTCGGTGGCGATCGAACCTACGGCGCAGAAGACAGAGCTACTACAAACTGAGCTGTGAAGGCTGTCGAATACTAATTACTACTACTATTACTTACTACTACTAATGAATACTAATTTTGATAATATTTTTTACAGTCTCAGCAGTATCGAAATCCTAACGAAACCAAATCAAATCAAATATTTTAGTACAAACGTGGTGATAAAGGTCTTCGTAAAAATTATAGTCTCGCTAAAATCCTACCAATATGCGTACAAAATTATTTTGATACCTACCTACCTGCCTAGAACGAGTCCTTATCAAAATAGCTCTGCAGTGCTGACAACAACAACAACACACTAGTGACACCATAAATATATAGTTTTGAAGACATTCGTATACAATATTTTAATATTATTTTTCAAAATGTAACTAGAGCATAGTTTATTTATATCAACTCAGCTGGGCTAGTAAAATAAACTAGTTAAGTGTTCCAGCTCTGTATTTATGAGCTATGAAATATGAATCGATTGGCATCTTAATTAATACAAAACATTAGATCGAAAGCCAATTAATGCGAATGGCTTTAGAATATGCAATTGCTTGCGAATTAACGGTTGATTGTATTCTAATGCTGACTGTACCTACCTACAGTCAGCCACATAATGTATTACTACGAGTAAGACGATAGAGAAATCAGTGTTACTGCAGCTAAATTGAAAACCAGCGCTTTCTAAAATCTACTTAAACAACAACAAAACAAACGACTTCACGACTTTGAACACGAGGCACAATAGATTATCCCCTCACTATTTCCGAAATAAAAATCGGTTGTCTGGTAGATATCGCTGTTTAACGATAGGAAGTACTACCATCACGCTTTTTCTGCCGCCAAGCAGCGTTGCTGTGTTTCGGTTTGAAGAGTGTGGTTGCCGGTGTAATTACAGGCTTGATATCTGTATGCCTCAAGTTATGACGCAGGGCAGTGCATCGTAGGGCACGTTCATATTGTGCGTGACTTACGAGGCAATGTTTTGTTATAGGTGATGTCACTTAACATAAGGTGGGCCATCTGCTTGTTCGATCAGCTAGCTGTATAAAAAAAATAAAAAAGGACCGCCCTTTGTACTTAGCTATTTCCTCAGGTCTGCAGATAAAATGATAATCCAAGGCGAATCTCACCTATTTTGAAAATTCTAAAACAAAACCGATGTGATTCCAAGAGACGAGAAGCTCTCCTTTTCTTTATCAATCCCGACTTAGTTGGATGAAACTTTGAATATAAATATTATTATTTCATGACCTGGAATAACACATAGGCACCCAGGTAGATACCACGTAGATGTAGCCGCGGACGGCTGCTATTATTGCGTAAGTATGGACTGCGCTTATACTCGTATGATAAACAATAATACAATAGAAATAAAATAATATAAGTAATAAACTACCAAATTAATTCGGAACAAAGTGTTAACAAAAACAAGACCTTATCAACATCATCAGCCTGAAGAAGTCCACTGCTGGACTTGTCACTCACTGCCTCCCCTATACATTTCCAGAAAGAACGACTCAGAGTTCTCAACCACCGACATCCCGCGATCTTCACAATGTCGTCAGTCCATCGGGTAGGAGGGCGTTCCACGCTTCGTTTTCCAGTTCGTGGTCGCCATTCGAGAACTTTTGTTCCTTGTGCTTATTCTGCGAGCTAAATATAAAAATAAATATTATAAATATTGGTGGACTTTCCACCTAGTACTGGGGATAGATAAACAAACTAAGCCAAAGCTTGTCCTATGGGAACCAGATAGCTGATATAATACTTAAATACTTTTTTTGTAAATACATACTTATAATATACCTACAATTACACCCAGACAGAGAACAAACATCTATGTTCATCACACAAATATTGGTTCTCAGTGGGGATCGAACCCACGGCCTAGGGCGCAGAAAGCAGAGCTACTACCTAATGAGCTGTGAAGGCTGTGACCTATTAAAACAAGACCTAAAACTAAACAACTAAAGCGGCTTAAAAACAGCTGCACTGTTGTTATTCTAAGCCACAAATTACTCTAGTGTGTACTAAAATGAACACTGTATTCCCAGCAGGAATATCAAAAATACCTCAAAATGAGCCCGAATGGTTATAACATTGCTCCCACAGATTATAATATACTCGTACTTGCACTAGTATCTTAAGTCTTAATTTCAGGTTCAGTCCCTCGTATTTTACAGCAATTGGAATTATAAATTAATATTAGTTGGCACACAGTACTTTCTAAGCAAAACTTTAAGCAGAGTTATAAATAATACTAGGAACTATGGGGACAGGGTAGACGGCAGATCTTCTAGCTGAGCAAATTAATGAGTTCTTTTATGTTGAATTAAATTTTATAAAATGAAAATATGATAATAATATCACATTCCAATTTTATAAAATTTAATTTTAATATTTGTCAGTGTTAAGCATGTAATTTTTATATTCACTAATTCGTTGACATTTTTTGGTAATTTATTCTATATTTTTCTTAATTTATTAGTGTAAGTGGTCGTCATGTGGCAGCCGTGCTAATAAAATATATTAAAACATTTTTTTTTTATAATTGCCTCTTTTTATTATACCTTTTTTTTATTGTTTTTAACTCAATCTCGCAACAATGGTCTTAAATAAAATTTGAAAAAAATATGTGTTCATGATTTTTTCTTCTGATAACGAACTTTCAATGTGGCGAAATCTCCAATTAAAAGAAAAAAAAACTAGTGCACGTCCGTTAATAAAACGATAACCTTGTATTTTTCAGTAAGGCTACGTTTTACGTTTTAGGCTCAAAACAACATTATCTTGTACTGTTGTTACTTGTTGTAGCATTACATGAGCTGAGGAAAATAAATTATTTGGAATACGGTGGTAAGTGTCAGTTGCCTAGCAGTGGTACCAGGTGCATGAAATTGCCTGCCAAGAGGCTTTTAACTTAAGAGCTTGTATACTTACTACGTGGGTACACCCTCCCTCTTTCGTTTTTCTTATGTTACCTGTGTGATACACGCGACTTTGCTTGTGCAACAAAAAATAAAATAGTTAAATAAATATTAGCAGATATTGCACTCAACGCCATGAAGCCCCAAACAAAGCAGAGCTTGTACCCACTTTGAGAACCAAATAACTAATAGAATACTCTTTATTTTTCTTACTAAATACGTATTAGTATCATCATCATGATTATTACTTCGTCAATTGAGACTTCTATTACAGGTTTTTTAAACTTCTCTCGAGCTCCAGTCCCTTGCAAAGTGGATACTGATATACCTATGTACAGGGGCCTTATGCTCACTTCGAGCGAGATTATCTCACGGTAGAGATGACGTCATATCTCGTTCGATAACTATTTATTCCCATTCTCACCACCTAACTCTCCAATTTTCTCATTCAAAGTTCATGCGAGACGCAACGTCAACGAGTTATTGAACGAGATGTGACGTCATCTCCACCGTGAGATAATCTCGCTCGAAGTGAGCATAAGGCCCCAGGTATCTCGTGCCTAATTACCTACTATAAGTCCTACTATAAGTCCTACTGTACCACCACACTTTGCAAAGGAAATAAATTCAAATTGAATTGAATTGAATTGGAATTAATATAAAATCGAGATACAAAATAAAAAAAATCAAACACTTTTTCTTGGTAACTCAAAATCCAAACCAAAAATGTTTCTGTACCATCTAAAAATCTTACACCACACTGTTTCGAAAAAACAAGTGACACGACAAGAAGTAACAGCTTAAAATAGCTTTAATCTTCGTCTCTGAATTGCGACAAATGCGTAAATTCCATGCTATTTGTACCCTAAGTAATTTAAATGTTTCTAGTCACAGAGAGAGCTCATTTGAAAATCTTGCAATTCGAGAAAATTAAATAAGCTCCCGACTGTAATCCGCGGGCACGTGTAAGTCGTGGAACTGGCACCTAGATTCTCCTAGCTTTAAGATTTTTCAAAGTGATCCTTGTGATTTTATTGAATAAATACCTTTTGATTTTGACAAGGTATCGGCAGCAAACATGTCAATCTGCTATGACTGTACTATTGTCTTTTTTCTCTACTATATTATATTGTATCTATGCATTATGTATTAAAAGTTTGAAGTGTAGCGTGGACTGTCTCATGAATTTGATGCCTCTACCTGTTTTTTTATGCCTACGCCTCACTAAATTCGATTGCCACCACATTGGAGCTTCAATATTATATTACATTGTAACAAGGATCATACAAAAGGGCGATAGGAAGTTACGACGATTTAAGTTTGTTGCATGTTCTTCTGGGCTTGGTCGCGTGGAACTGGTAACTAGACTCACCTAGCTTTAAGACGTTTCAAAGTGATCCTTGTGATTCAACTGAATAAATACCAAAACATTTGGCAACAGGGGCCGTGCCATGATGTTATATTGCGATTCAATTCTCTGAATTGCTGTCAATTGACTTTTTCGACTTTTATGTCGTAGTGATGGTCCATTTTTGTACATTGTTTTAACAAATTTGAAAATGTAATCGCTATTAAACTTCATGTACCTTATGTACACACGGATACGCATAAAACTTAAAAGGTTGACAGCCGACAAACTTCGCACTCGCCTCGCACATTTTAACATTTTTGAAGATATAAAATGAAGTTCTTCATTTCACACTTTCATTTCTGAAGTTAGTACTTGAAAGCACTGGTGGTCAAGTTGTAGCGACCCCGCCTTCCGATCCTAAGGTCGTGTTTCGAAACCAGTCATGCACCAATGAGTTTTTCTGTTCAAAAATGTATGTGCACAATGCCAGTACTCTCAAACGGTGAAGGAAAACATCGTGAGGAAACTGGCATGTCGTAGAACCTAAAAAGTTTTATAACATCTGTCAAGTGCTCGAAAAGAGCCTTTAAAGGCGCACTTAAAATCCTTTCACCACACTGTTTAGAAAGAATCTAGTAACACGACAAGAGAGAGACTGAAGTTATAAGTTATGAAAAATCGCAAGAAACCAAGTTTTAGAGAATAGCAATATAAAGGTTCACTAAAAAGTTTGATTAGTATGAAAATGAGTTATGCACATGTTTTGGTAGGAAAAATTATTTGGATAAATATGAAAATTTTGCTTAACCTTTGTAATGCCAAGCCTTGGTTGCTTGCGATTTTACATCATTTAATTTTAGTGATTGAATATCTTCAAAAATAAAATGAAATGTGAAGATAGGTGCTGCGGTAGTACTCCCGTCCACCTCAAAGTTGCCAAGAAGAGATACTAGCGATAAGGCACGTCGTATTACTACGATTGTTCATTTTTTATTGGAAACTCCTACCTCATTTATGTATTATTTCCTTGGACAAACACACTCACAAAGAGCTCTACTAATTAAAAGTATCCACCTTCGTGATCCGTTTGAAATTGGTTGCACAATGAAAAACAAACAAAATTCAACAACACAAGCCACTTGTCGTTCGAAACAAATTGTTCGAAAAGCCCACTCGCCCGGACGTACATCTGTTTTTAATCAAATTCAAATTCTAAACAAAATGTAACGCAGGAACCTTTACGGTAGATCTTTCTGACACCTCACACTCCAATATCAGCTTTATATCAATGACCTTACAGCTGACTTTACTGATTTAGATCAGATGGTAGATCATGTACCGTGCAGGGCACAATGTGTTTTGATTCGTGAAATTGTTTTTAAAACAAAGCTCTAGAACCCAGGAAGCCATTGTTTCTCGAAAGCTCTCGTCAGATCAGGATTTAGTAATGAAAAATTCTTGTTTAAATTTCCTCAATGGTTTGAAAATGTTTTTGTTTAACACAGTTTTTTTAATTCTCAATGTGAAGTGATTTTTTTCATCTATCTGGTTGCAATAAGCTTAGTGGCTTAGTTTGGGGCTAGATAGTGCTGTGTGGAATATCTTTCAGTATATTTTTTTTATTGGAAGAATTTATGCGCAATGAAAGTACTCTCAGACGATGAAGGAAATCGAAGACAAGGCACAATAATTAATAATTAGTACAAGTTTGTTAATAAATACACGGAATTCCCGCCTGTCAGACTGAAGGTGATTGGATTCCCTAATTTACCACATACACATGTATATTGTATCAAAAGCTAACGAGTAGAATTCCATACCAGTAGGTATCAATTTCTGAACACCTATAATTTGTATGTTTTTAAGAGAAAAGTAAATACGTATTTTAACCGCCTTCTAAAAAGGAGGAGGTTCTCTAATTAGTAAAATTTTTTTTGTATGCTTGTTACACGATCACTCCTTCAATTATGGATTTATTATGATGTTTTTTTTTTGATAGGTTATACTTCAACAATGCTTGCAAATAATTTTCTTCGCGCGTCTAAGCTATAAGAGTAGTAGAGCTCTTTGTCTTCGGTTTGAAGAGTGTGGTTGTCGGTATGCACATAAGGCTTAATATCTGTAAGCCTCAGGTTGATGGAGGCAGGGTACGTTCCTATCGTGCATGACTTGCGAGGCTAGGCCTTCTGCTTGTTCCATCAACAAGAGGTATAAAAAACCTTATAGTGAACACCTACTATCAACTCTATCAACTCTACCGGGAATTCAAACCAATCAAATGTAGAAACAGGATCACTGTTCTCACTTTTTGATTTCACATGGGAAAAGGATTTCTAGAAACACCCAGGTGGTTATTTTGACGAAGGTAAAGTCTGCAAGAGATTTTCTAAGATTATTACGTCTTATTCAGGTTTTATGAGGATCGGAAAATCAAAGGTAGGAAGGAATATGGATTTAATATAGTATTTTCTCTTTTTTTGTTAGGCTTATGTAGCTGTAATTTTCTAGTTTTGACAGTATATTAATTTTTAACGCAGGCAGCCTCTTGGCCACCCTAGAAAGCGCTGGCGTGACAATTAAAAGGCCTTTGCCTAGAAGTGGGACGATAAAGACAAAAAGAAAAACAAAAAAAAAATCGACCCTAGGCTGGTGATTATCTGACTTAGCGCATCAGTATTACCAATCAGCGTGGCCACGCAGCCAGTGTCTTGGGGACGCTTCCGACTGGCACTGATTTGGATCAATTGAGCTATCTCTAGATCGCTTGCAACGGTCTGCAGATAGCTCAACTGTTTCATATACATTTTGGATATTTTTGTCTTGGGGACGCCTCCGATTGGGGCTCATTTAGATCAGTTGAGCTATCTCCAGGGGCCTTATGCTCACTTCGAGCGAGATTATCTCACGGTAGAGATGACGTCATATCTCGTTCAATAACTCGTTGACGTTGCGTCTCGGATGAACTTTGAATGAGAAAATTGGAGTAGGATGGTGAGAATGGGGATAAATAGTTATCGAACGAGATATGACATCACCTCTACCGTGAGATAATCTCGCTCGAAGTGAGCATAAGGCCCTAGATCGCTTGCAACGGTCTGCAGATAGCTCAACTGTTTCATATACATTTTGGATATTTTCGTTTTGGGGACGCTTCCTATTGGCACTGATTGGGATCCGTTGAGCTATCTCTAGATCGTTTACAACGGTCTGCAGATAGCTCAACTGTTTCATATACATTTTGGATATTTTTGTCTTGGGGACGCTTCCGATTGGCACTGGTTGGGATCCGTTGAGCTATCTCTAGATCGCTTGCAACGGTCTGCAGATAGCTCAACGGATTCATATAAATTTTGAATATTTCGGAAATACTTGTATTCATTGTAATTTCTTTGGAAAAAATAATATTTCAAATGTTTATTTGACCTGATTACTCAGTAACAGTAACCCGTACTACGAGTATATCAACCCTTATTCAAATGAAACACACAGTTATCTCAGTTCAATCTTCATTCTTACTACCAACAGCTCACCCATTTCACTACAGCTTCCATTTTTCCATTTATCCAAATGTCATCTCGTCAAGGACATGGCCACAGAAAACGTATAGCAGAACAATCAGTAAGAACGTTGCAATTAAAATACTGTCTTTTTCTCTTGATATGTTATAATATAACAGTTAAAATTTGTGGATATCTATTTCCACAACTGTTTCTTTTTGAAATAATTTATTTCAATTATTACTCACAAGACAGTTTTTATCAGGAGTGACGACTGAGCTGACGGATTATTGAGGGTAGTGGAGAGAAAAGACATGTTGTGCTGACTCCACATGAAGTGGGATAAGGGCAGGAAGATGATGACCGTTTTATGAATTTTAAATAGCCTTATTACCTGTTTTTTATTTGAATGTTCACTGATATGTCGAAGATAATATCGACGGAGTATCATAAAGTTTCGTTAGACGGATATGTACCTATCTATTTAATTTAAGAACCATCATCATGTCATCTCATTACGCATTATTACTTAACATCAGGTGAGATTGCGGTACGTTTTACCTATAAGTTGTAAAAAATACTCTTACTCGTCTAACTCATAGATCGTTGAAATTTTGTCATTAAATAAATAAATATTGGTGGTTATTCCACACAGCACTATCTCGCCCCAAACTAAACCAAAACTTGTGATATAGGAAGCAGATAGCTGATGTTAAATACATACTTATAATATTATACAAGGTGTTCCAATAATTGTGTATATAAACTTCAGGGGGCTAAAGTACCTACCCATCAATATGAATAACTTTTTCTAAGGAACCAACACTGTGAACGCGAAAAAAAAACAGCTGTTTTCATATAAAAGTTCAATACCTACCTGGCTAAAATGTATGAAACAGCTGTTTTTTTCGCGTCCACAGTGTTGGTTGCTTAGAAAAAGTTATTCATATTGATGGGTACTTTAGCCCCCTGAAGTTTATATACACAATTATTGGAACACCTTTTATAACACCCAGACAGAGAACAAACATCTATGTTCATCACAAAAATGTTTGTTCTCGGTGGGGATCGAGCCCACGGCCTACCCAGAGCTACCACTAACTGAGCTGTCAATTATATCAAATATCTCGTTAAAATAAAATTTAGTTGGAGGTGTCTTTACTGTTGCATACATCTATTTGTTCTGTGCCACGACTGACGTCGCTCTTAACTTGTTTAACCGCGTCAAGAATTTAAAATCCAAATGCGTTGTTTGCTATTCATGGATTCTGAGGCTGCTATCAAGACGTGTAAAGATGTCTCCTTAGATTTTATGTAGAGAGACGAAGATTAACTGAACATAGCACTTTTCATATTAAATTGCTAAGTTGGTTTGGCTAAGAGCTTATAATTTTGGGAATGGATATTAGTAAATTGCTAAATAATTTTAGGAATATTCGTATTCTTCTTATCGTGTAAGTTTCTTTCGAAACAGTGTGGTGATAGGACTTTAAGTTCCTCAATGAAGCTCTTTTCGAGCTCCGTTTTAGAAGTTTTTAGATATAAAGTTTATTTTACATTAATAATAGTCATAATAGTCATAATAGTCATTTATTCATAATGTACATTATACGTCAACATGGGTACATCATAATTTAGTACACAAACAAAAAATAAAATCACAAAATGTAAAAATAATATAAAAAAAAATTCACAACTGGAATTGAGAGGAAAATAAAAAGAAATGTCACATTACACAAATAAATAATGAACAATAACACAATAAAACAATAAATTCAATAACAGTCATCCTTTATAGTCTATGAATTCTTCATAGCTATAAAAGGTATGCTCAATAAGCCATCGTTTTAATTTAGTTTTAAATGAATGCATACTCAAGGCCCGTGTTACAGTGTTAGGGAGTTTGTTGTAGACTGTCGGCCCCATGATGTGTGTCAGTTTGGAAGACTTCGTTAGTGAGCGTGGTACCAGTACTAACTTATGGCGGCTCCGGGTGTTGTAGGTATGTACATCGCTGTGCTTTGCGTACGTGCCCTGGTTGGCTCTCACGTACATTGCTACCTGATAGATCAGCAAGCAAGGCAATGTGAGAATTCCTAGGTCCTTAAAATGCGGCCTCGCTGAGACGTCACTTGATATCCGCACGATGGCTCGTATGGCCCTTTTCTGCATTCGGAACGCGCGCTCCCAGTCGGCAGCTCGCGCCCACAGCTCGGCACCATACTGTAAGAGAGACTGGATCGTGGCGAAATAACAAGCACGGACTGCATCGGCAGACACCACGAGGGCCACCCGGCTCAGTGCGTAGCACGCGCTTCCCAGCCTTCCACAAAGGTAGTCGATATGGCTCGCCCACTGCAGCCCTCTGTCGATCTGGAAGCCAAGGAAGGTGGTGCTTTGGACTTGGTCGATCGCGTTACCATTAACTGTCACCGCTAACGCTCGCGGCGCCCGGCCTGACAGGTGGAAATGAATGAAATGGGTTTTGCTCAAATTGAGAGTGAGTCCATTCATTCTGAACCAATGCGCCAGTAGGGCCGCCGTGTCGTTCAGTTTTGCCTCCAACTGATCAACAGTTGGCGCAGTAACTATCGCGGCGACATCGTCAGCGTACATATAAGTATCTGCCGTTGTGATGAACTCCGGCAAGTCATTCAACAGCAGGGAGAATAATACGTTTGACACCGATGAGCCTTGGGCTACGCCCATCTTCGTCTTTAATGGGTCGGATATTGCCTTACCGCCACAGCCTACGACTACCTGACACCGTTCTCGCAACAGGTCGTTCAACAGCGAGTACGCCTTACCGTCTACGCCGTAGTGGCGTAGCTTGACCGCTAGGATCACGTGGTCGGCCACATCGAAGGCCTTTGAGAGGTCACAGCATATGACTGCGACCTGCTGTTTTTTTTCCCGGGCACCCACTACCTTAGTGATGACTTCGCGGGCTAGTGATGTGGTCGACCGCCCCTCACGATAAGCGTATTGTCTATCGGAAAGGGCGTTCGTTGATGCTAAGAAAGTTATAAGGCGGGAACTTAAGCCATTCTCGAATATCTTTGCTATGGCTGGGATGATAGATACTGGCCGATACCCATCCATGTTGCTGCGCTTTCCTTTGCCTTTAAATAATGGAGAAACTTTACTTATTTTAATCGGGCTGGGGTAAGTGCCGTGACCTATGCAGCAATTGTAGGCATGCGCGAGTACGGGGGCGAGTGGAAGGATCGCCGATTGAATCAGCTTTACGGATATACCGTAAGCATCTTTGGATACTTTAGGAGGTATTCGTGTTTTCACAATGTGATATACTTCATCAGCAGTAAACAGTTGCAGCCTCAGTGAGCGATTAGCTGGCGCGCGCGCCGAGTGCAAGGCGCGTTGCACACTGGCGACGTCGGCGCTGGGCGCGCCGCACGCCGCCGCAGCGCTTTGGAATCGGGCGTTCATGGCATTTACGGCTTCTTTTTTATGTTTAAACCTAGACCCGTCAGGCTTTACGACCACATCGGTAAAGTCTAGATGAGGAGAGTTGTGCTTGCCTCTCTCCCTATTAACAACTCCCCATATCGCCTTCGAGGTATTATTACTAGCATTTATCATATTTTCATAGTAACTACGTTTTGCCTTTCTTATTAGGTTGTCGTAGTGATTATTCATGTCACAGATTTTTGATTTTAATATGTCATTATTCGGTGCTACTTTACTTAATTCAATCATGTCAAATAATAATACCTTGTAATTTTTTACATCTGGAGTAATCCAAGATGAGTCAATTTTCTTATAACTACTTTTCCTTAGAGGAAAACATATATCAAATTTATTTTTAATTACATTAATAATTGAATTATGCATGTCACTAGTTTGATTATTTTTAGTCAATAGGTCTGACCAATCCACACTGTAAATAGAAGCCACGAAGTTAGCGTTATTTACTTTACTAAACTTTCTTACGTAAGAGTAATTAGATGTTAGTTGCATTTTTTTGTATGTAATCTCACCCTTAATAGCATAGTGATCGCTAATGTTCGTTATGACAGGAGAAACACACACAGCACTGGCACTCAGATTTGTATAAAAATGATCTAAGCAGGTAGAACTTGATGCCGTGATACGTGTGGGGAAGTCCACCAAATTCGACAAACCATGGGTCGACAGTAGGTCAGTCAGTCTTTTAGTGTCATTGTTTAGATCACCTAAACAGTTGATGTTGAAGTCGCCTACGAGTATGCATTCTTTACCAAGACCGTTAACCTTATCGAGCACTCTTTCAAATGCGTACATAAAATCATTCACTGATATTAAATTAGTTCTATAAATACAAATGATAGTCATGTTAAATTCTAATAAGTCTATCGCTGATACTTCACAAATTCTTTCGATTGATAACGATGTCAAGTCAAGGTTTTCAGTACATTTTATATTTTCTGCGACGAATAGACATGAGCCGCCGTGAACAATTTGCTTTCTACAAAAACAAGATGCTAACTTGTAGCCTTGCAACTCGACACATTTTAATTTAGAGTCCGTTAACCAATGCTCGGTCAACGCAAGTATGTCACACTTCAATTCACTCCTAAGTAGCACCTCTAACCTTTGCGATTTTTTGTCTAGCGACGCGATATTTTGATGGCATACAACTACTTTTTCACATTGGTTATCATGTAAGAGAATCGCATTCGTGTGATGTCCGCTGGTGCATTTAGCGACTGAGTCGGTCGACAGCGACTGCGGTTGCGAGCGATCCCCGCTCCGTGCGGCGGGGGGGGAGCCGAAACCAGTCGGAGAGCTTGATGCCGGGTGGCCATGCATTCGGCGTACACAAGCGGTCATACAATGTCTCCGGAAATCCGATAACAAACGCAGCATGTTGACTAGTTTTTATATCTCGTTTTTCAACGACGTATATCTCACACGCTGCAATGTTACTAATATGTTTATGGACGTCATCAGTGGTTGTTTCTGGTTTGAAGGACCATGCCTGAATAAATTTGAGTCGCTCAGCTGGCTGGAGCCCGTCGTCAAAAGTTTTTCCTGATCCTGTTAAAATCCGACGCTGTGTGGTCGGTCGGCGTTTCCGACTTACTTCTTGCCATTCTCCTTGGTCGTTTGTAGCAGTGTCGTCCGTAGTACCCACCGTAGTCATGGTCACCCCACTCGCTGGAACAGCAGTGGTGTCGTCGTTTGTAGCAGGAGCGCTTTTTGGTACAAATCTTTTTGGTCCGTCGCACTTAGGAGAAACGGTACCTGAGGTGGATTGTCTCACCTTGTCTTTTCCTGTCGATATTTTTTTAGCCGTTGCAGCGCTTGAGCCCGCTGCGATGTTCGCTGACGCAGTTAGACGCGCTTGCCGAATCGGCCGCTGCAGCGCTGGCTGGGCCTGCGCACACGCAGCTGACGGAGTTCGCGTAGTTGATGTCTGCTTACCCTCAACTTGAGTTTTTTGCAGATTAGTAGCGCCGATGTAGCTTGCAATTAAAGCGTTTTGCTCGCTTATCTTGCCTTCCAGAGCGACGACTTTATCCGCTAGATCACTAATGAGTTTGTACAGTTCGCGAACTACAACTTCTTCAACTTTTTTCGTCATATTTGATTTTTTGGATCAAAAATAAGAGAGAGCACCTCCGTTCGTCTGTGAGTAGCCACAGATACCGTTACAACTGTTTCAAAGTGACGCCTACGGTTATAAATGGTAGCCGCGTGCGTCCGACACCTCATGACAAAGATTGGGAACCGCAATAATTCCCCATCATATTTACTAGGTAGATTCATTCTTAAACTGAAACTAAAACATCATCCCGACTTTGATTCCCAGGCACGGTAGATAGCTCCTCAGATCTCGTAGTACCAAGTACCTTAAGATTCAATGAGGATGTCTAAAGGAGGTAGTCAAAGTCAAATCCTAATATTACACTTAGGCACCCACATTTTGAAGTAGAGAGACCACTGGCATTCTAAGCAGCCACGAGTAACCACTGTTCGGTGCCTCCTCTCTATAACCCCAAGTAACTGTCTTGAGCATGTCTTGTTCGTTGCTGCCACTACGACATCGGGCCAACGGGCTGAGGGTCTGCCTTGAACATAATTTTATTGAAACGAAAAATTCGTTGTTCCACCGAAATTGACAAAATAAATCTTAAGCGAGCGATATAAAGTTTAATCTACATTGCAGCTGTTTCAAAGTGACGCCTATGGTTATAAATGGTAGCCGCGTGCATCCGACACCTCATGACAAAGATGGGGAGCCGCAATATTTCCCCATCATATCTCGTAGGTAGATTTATTCTTATTCTGTGTGAATACGAATGATAAAAGCGTTATGATAATGTTTGAATTTTTCACAGAGGTTCAGTGTGTCTATAAATTAGGGAATTTGTTAGTATGATTTGGGGTTTATATATTTTTTATCAACGTAAAACCTTAGACGTTATTCTCACCTGATGATTATATATTTTCTAAATGTTTAAATGTGAGAGCTAAGTATACCTATCAATTTACCTACCTACTTTGTTTCCATTTCTTCTTCTTGTTTTTCTTTCTTGTTATTGTCACGCTGTACCCGTGTTTGTGTGTCAAATAAAAAATATTATATTCCATTGTATTCTATTCAATACAACACAGAAGGTGTCTTAAGTGATGTGATAATGGCTTCACTATCTTCAAAAAATATTTAATTTTCGAGAGAAACGTTGTTTGACGGTTGTCAGCCCCTTAAACAATTATATTAGTAATCACGCCAGTGAAGTCACGGGCGGTAGTAGATACAGATACTTTATTGGTAAATGAGTTTACAAGTCAGAGTAGTTTGTAGATAAAAGTTGATAGTTAGAATTCCACCGTGCATATAAAAGGTACACAACATTGTTTTACTACTAAAGTTCCCAAAGATTAATGTGAAACTCTTGGTTCCAGACCATAAAACAATCCACCGCAAACTCTGAAAATGAATCTTAAAATTTTTGAACCCGCATTACGACTGTAGGTACAATTTGGACCAATATTTCGGATTGAAAGTTCTAAATCTTTGACCAAAAGCTTTCACGACCAAACTCCCTCACTCGGGAAGTTACTAAGTACTTTTCCGCTTCACCAATTCCTTGGAATTTTAAGCTACCAATCTGAGAAGTAAGGTACCCGCGGGTGGGCGCTGTGCAGCCAAAACGCTGTACTAGAGACACCTGCGGTTTTACTCGCTGAAAAAAACAAGGATCATACAAAAGAGCGGTAGGAACCAAGCCGAAGTTTGTTGCCTGTTCTTCTAGGCTTTGGTCGCGTGAAACTGGCACATAGAGTCACCTAGCTTTAAGATGTTTCAAAGTGATCCTTGTGATTTTATTGAATAAACAACTTTTGACTTTGACTTTGAAAAAAGACAGAGCTTCACGACTTTGATTACTAAGGCTTAGTAGTAAGAGTAGTAGAGCTCTTTGTGAAGGGCTCGTCTGGGGGAGTACCTACTACCACCATATCTATTTCTGCTGACAAGAAGCGTTGCTGCCTACTTCTTGTTGTGTCTCTAGTTCCAGTGAAAGGATTTTTAATTCGCTCCTTTCGAGCACTTGACAAATGTTTTAGAACTTTTAGGTTCTACGACATTCCGATTTCCTCATGTTCTCCTAGGAGATTACTGGCACTGTGCACATAAATTGTTAAACAGAAAATCTCGTTAATGTACGACTGGTTTTGAACTAACTACCACAAGTGCTCTTTTATGCATCTTTATGCCTCAAGTTGATGGACGCAGGGCAGCAACGTAAGGTACGTACATATCGTGCGTAACTTAAGGCAATGCTTTATATTAGGTGATGGTTACAACATCAGATGGGCCAACTGCTTAGTCCACCAGCAAGTAGTAAATAAAGACTATAAGCCCTCTTAGAACTGTTAGTACCACGTACCAACTTAAGGTTCTTTGGGAATGAATAAGGGGGGTAGTCAAGTTTGGTCTCGTGGAACTGCCACTGACGTGAACTGGAAGAGTAGTAGAGCTCTTTGTGAAGGGCTCGTCCGGGGAAGTACTACCACCACGCCTTTTTCTGCTGCCAAGCAGCAACGCTGAGTTTTGGTTTGAAGAGTGTGGTTGCCGGTGTAATTACAGGCACATGAGGCTTAACATCTGTATGCCTCAAGTTGATGGACGCAGGGCAGTTCATCGTAGGGCACGTTCCTGTCGTGCGTGATTTACGAGGTAATGCTTTGTTATAGGTGATGGTTACCACTTATCATCAGGTGGGCCATCTGCTTGTTCTATCAGCTAATTGTATAAAAAAAACTGGTTTCAAACAAATTCACCTAGGTAATTCCTTTTGACTACGACTGTAAACAGTCAGTCAGTATCTGGTTTTTTTATTTTTAACTGTTATAGGTCAGTAAATTGATTTTCTTTTTCTTGCGCTTTGTTTTAAGATAAATGAAGTTAGCGGTTTTAAAACCGGTCATAATTTACTATGACGTAGGAGTTTCGACTTGGCTTAAAAGCAGCGTTTGCTTGCCAAGTTGACTTATTATTCCTTTTTCTCTGATCGGGATTTAAAAGTTTTGGTTCTAGTATAAACCGTAAATTATTTATTGTTTTATACCAGAACAGAAATAACTTCACGTCTTTGGTCTCCAGGCACGGTAGATATCCCCTCTGATCTCTTAGTACCAAGTTCCAACTAAAGATTGATTAAAGGACGTCTAAGTAGGATAGTCAGAGGTACGTCCAAATATTACATTTGGTACATACCCACAGTAGTTGGTATTCCATAAATGGCAGGTTGCAAAGCCTTCGCCGCGGCTAGCAACCTATACAACGTGTTGATGAAGTTATGTAGGGAAACAAAGAGCGTGTATTTAGACCAAGCACTGAAATACTTTGACGTGTGCAACGGTTGAATACATCGTTTTCGAAATTCCCATAGAAAAGTAAAATTAATATTTTCTCAGAAATTTGCAACAGCCCTGTCTGTGTACGTGTCAAGGTCACACGCACGCGCGCTTCTATCTAGGAAAGAGAAAAACAACGATAACCTACGAGATAATTTGAAATACTTACCTTTCGGTAGGTAGGTAGGTACGCCGCCAATCCCCTGACACGATATTTTTACTGGTTCCTATGGATTTTGTCATTATTTACTGGCTATAATAACACTGGATAAAACTGGATTTTGGTAAGTTTGCGAGATTTCGCACGACACAGGCTTCAAACTTCACACTAAACCATTACCTCGTAGGCACTGCTCATACACACACTGACTGACGACGGCTTTTTACATAACAATCACCATTTTATCACGTTTGATGACATTTTCTCAACAAAACAATGTACAACAACGCATGTAAACACAAACAGGGTGACCATCTCAAAAGTGGCGGTTCTACCACACACCTGCCAAAAAATCTGTCAAAATCTACCAAGCTTGACGATAAAAATACCAAAAATATGACTTCATACCATCTCCTTCGTGGCTACGGAATAAATTAAATACCTACATTACATTCAGTTACTATCTTTTGATCGTTTGTAACGGTTTGCAGTTATCTAAAACGAGATAGAAGTTGTTTAGAAACCAAATCAATAAAGGTAAAAAAGAATAAGAAGTTTCCAGTTCGGTAAAAAATAAATAAATTATAAATATTATTTCATTAAAAATTCAAACTAATAAGATTTTTCTTGAAATATTTAAAATCTGCCAAATGGCAGAAATCTGCCACAAATGGTAACACTGATCGGCGGCCGTCGGCCGTCCTGATTGGATATGCGTTTTTAAATGCAACCAATGACAGACAGGTTAGTCAAAGATTAAATAGGACAGACTAGACACTTCCCAAAATTGCAGTTGAATAATTTTGTCGTGTCAATGAACCATGGTGGTAAAGTAACATGTTACAATTTAAAGAACTATGAATATCATAAACATTGCTTTACGACATCTAGTAATTAAACAAAAATAAATATTCTATTAAATATTGAGTACGTAGCCACGTAGGTACCTAGTTACTGAATAGGTATTAGTACCAAAGATCTCAGAGAATGTTTACCGTGACTAGGGATTACAGTCGCGAAAATATTTCTTTTACATACCAAGATCTTTAAAAACAGCAACATCATTATTAGGTAGGCACATTACTAGGTAATTGGTGGCAGTTCTGTTACCTATTTTATCTTAGTTCACAACTAGAGGTCAAAGAACAGCTGTAAATAGGGCTGCCTCATGATGCGTTTAGGTTCATTTTAGATAAAAGTTTAAGAGGCATTTCATGAATGAAAAACTTTGAAATTTCGAAAGTCGTAGAACAAAAGTTGTTCGTTATGACCGGTAGAATATCCTGCTTTCGGATCCCTACAACTCTTAATAAACACGTTGTATAAGTTATGGCATTATAATATTTCTTAAAATATATACTATGGAACTATAATTATATTTATGTCTCATAATAATTATTAAATTGACAACCATTTAATACCTAATCATTACTTAAAAGTCTAAAAGGAATTCTTGCAAATAAGATAGTGTAGAAATTATAGTTTCAGTCAAGTTTTTACTACAAAAAATCTATCAAACGATAAACTATACTTAAACTATTGCCATCTCTTACTAATGCGTAATGGCAAACAGGGACAGAGCAAATTTTATGCATTATATAAATTTAAACACCATTTTTTAGCATGAGGGTTAGCGTCTGGTAGAAAATACAGTACAAAACTATGTTGAAATTATGAAATGTGACGAGTTTTCACGCATATTTTTTATTATAGTATTTTAGTCTGAGAAACCCCATGTACCCACAGTGTGCGCGCTTGACGTAACCACACAAGTCGCACATAATCGTGACATCACCTGAAGTTCACGCCTCTTTCACGACTCATTGCGTATCCGATAGTGAGGGGAAGTATCGATAAAGTTTCGATATCGATAAGTAACTAAGTAAACTTGGATCGGGAAAGTCGTTACGTGAATTTCAGCGGGGAAATGCAGACATGCAGGCTTTAGAATTTTATCAGGGTTTAAAAGTTTTCAACGTTATATCGACTTTAACTCTCTGATCAGTCGCCAAGGATCACCGTTCAAAATGCATTTTTTTCTGCTCCTAGACATCAAAACGATGTAGGGAAACATCGTAACGAAAACAGTTCGAATTCTGGAAGCGATGGAATATCAGAAGGACTAGAATTTAAATATGTTTTTTTTTCACAACTTGCTGATAGAATAAGCAGATGGCTCACCTAATGTTAAGTAGTAACCATAGCCTATAACGAAGCATTGCCTCGCAAGTCACGCACGATAGGAACGCGCCCTACGATACACTGCTCTGCGTCCATCAACTTGAGTCATACATATGTTAAGCCTCATGTGGCTGTCAACGCATAATATAGCATAATGTGAAATGTCCAAGCCTGTACTCAGGACTACTTAGCTTGCTCAGGATTTGCAAGTACGCCTTTTGTAATGAATGCAAAAAATTTCGTGTCTCAAAGACGTTTTACATTCACTAGTTACTCACTAACTAGAACATGTTATTGTTAGGTTAGGAACCAAGCCGTAAGTTTTTTGCCTGTGCTAGGCTTGCACCTAGTTTATCTAACTTTAAGACGTTTTAAAATAATCCTAGTGTTTCAATTAATACCTTTTTACTTAGGCTTTTTGTTTTATCGATACAAAGACTCCAAAACATAAACAATTTTCAACCCCTACGAGATACTTCTAAAACCATATATACGCCTTTCATGTCGTCTTAACGTCAAGATACGAGATAGGACACGGATTTAACCATCCCAATATTGGAAGAACGTTTTCTCCATATTGGCTGTACCATCTAAATTGAGGTTTATAGTCTGTGGTCTCACTAAATATGCAGGATTTAGTCGTGGGTCCCATACCTAGTTTACAATCTCAGAGAATGGTCATGTTAAAAAAATCACCTTTTCATTTTTCATTTTAATACTTGACATTATCACAATTTGACCTTAATATTTTCTATTTCTCATTATAAATTAAATCCCTAATAAACAAAATTTGACATAAATACCCAATACCTACATGACTATATATACAAGGTGTTCCTTAAGTTGTGTATATAAACTTCAGGGGGCTAAAGTACCCATCAATATGAACAACTTTTTCTAAGGAACCAACACTGTGAACGCGAAAAAAAAAACAGCTGTTTCATACATTTTAGCCTGGTAGGTATTGAACTTTTGTATGAAACAGCTGTTTTTTTTTCGCGTTCACAGTGTGGGTTCCTTAGAAAAATTTGTTCATATTGATGGGTACTTTAGCCCTCTGAAGTTTATATACACAACTTATGGAACACCTTGTATATACAAGGTGTTCCATAAGTTGTGTATATAAACTTTAGGGGGCTAAAGTACCCATCAATATGAACAACTTTTTCTAAGGAACCAACACTGTGAACGCGAAAAAAAAAACAGCTGTTTCATACATTTTAGCCAGGTAGGTATTGAACTTTTGTATGAAACAGCTGTTTTTTTTTTCGCGTTCACAGTGTTGGTTCCTTAGAAAAAGTTGTTCATATTGATGGGTACTTTAGCCCCCTGAAGTTTATATACACAACTTATGGAACACCTTGTATATATATTTTATATGCCTACAACGATTAAATAGACCTACCTAAATAACTTAGACGATATTTACATACCTATGAACCTACTAGTAAATTGAAAACCTCGGCCTGCCTCCATGTTGCCATACCCTATGCAGGGTCCATGTGATACTTACTAATACCCAACTACTATGTTTGTACCTAACCTAAACCATGTGTAAGCAATAAATATATTGAGTATTGAGTATCACTGTTGGGTATAATAGCTAAGCTTCCTTCATTGTCTGCCATGTACATTCTGTCAAAAAAGTATCGGGAATGGATGACTTGTTCATGCTTCTGAATTATTTTTGAAGGCAATAAATTCTATTTGGATGATTATCTAACATTTTGTATATTATTGATCAATTCCCGGTACTTTCTTGACAGAGTAAGTATTTTTAGATTTAGCCACTCGCGCCTCTTGCCTCCTATGTTCAGGTCCTAGCAGATGATTACCATTTTAGGCTAATCTTTTGTTATTGTACAAGAGTACAAAGTTTTATGATGTTATTCGTATTCTTCATTATCATTCTATCCTAACCAGTCAGACTTATTCAAAGTTAAAACATGCAGAATTACGGCTTCCTTAATATGTTTTCTTATACCCTTTAAAAATACTAGCATTGCCTACATAAATTATTAGAATTCGAGTTTGGTGCACGCTCGTATTGGAATCCACACAATGTTTACATGCAAGAACAAGAATGGTAATTAGAGTAGCTTATGTAGGTTCAATTTCCACTCTAGAAGAGCTTGAAGGAAGCCTTTGCCAAAAAAGAGCAAACAGATAATGTCGATGTCCTAGCGTAAAATATATAATTGAATTCTGAAAATTTATCTGCAATAAAAGGCTTAAAATGAAATGAAATGAAGTAGCTTCAACTTCAGTATTGATTTTAAAGCAATCGTCAGACATACCCAAACGCAGATTCATCCGTTGATTGGAAGACCTCGGTCAATTAATCAAAATCAGCCAATCAAGCATCCCAACTTGGAATCAATGACCCAATCCAATCAGTAGGTTTCAGTTCTCAAGTCTCTACTGCAAGTATCTGTCCAATTACGAAGGGGTGACTTACGTGAGTTGAATGCGGAGGACAACTTATTGAATCCCTGGATTGGGTGACCAGAAATTCTGTCTTCCCCTAGAATCGAGTACTGGTCAAGATTGTACCAGCCTTATTGTTGTACTACGGAATTAAAATCACTTTTTTTCCAAATATGCAATGGTACGTATAATTTGCGTTGGCTCATTCGATTCTTTATGTAAAACATATTTTTATGAAAAACCAAACACATTCTATTTTCATTAACCGTTCTACGACTTATTTAAAAAAATAACCAATATTTAATCTACAAATTTTCGGTTTAAAATAGAAAAGAATTAAAATGTAGTTATGTTTTCATTTTCAAAGGTATTACGAAAAATTTCTATTTTTACAAGCTGTTATGCAAATTACGCAGTCGCATGATAATTCAAAGTTGAAATCGTGGATTGTTTTATAACCACTTTTGTTACAATAAAATACATCACAAAACTGAAAGGTTTATCATGTTTCGAACCTCAATGCTGAACAGAAAATGACCAAATTGCGTGACTCCGATATATAACCGCTATCATATTTCTCTCATCGTCTGTCTCCAATGGGGTTTATATTGCAAACCTTTATTTTTATTGAACGTTTTCTTGTTCTTTTGACCTATTCAAGGTTTATTAGGTTATTGAGCTTTGTTTTATTTTATTTAAACCTGCCTGCTGCTGTTTTAGAAAGTAATTTTATTAAGAATTTTTTCTAAATACACATGAAACAGTTGAGCTATCTGCAGACCGCTGCGAACGAGCTAGAGATAGCTCAACTGAAAACAATCAGTGTCAATCGGAAGAGTCCCCAAGACGCTGGCAGCATTACCACGCTGAAAGGCAATGCTGATGCGCTGAGCAACTATCCAGCCCTCGGTTCATACTTCAAAAAACGAGGTTTTGTAAGCACTAGCTGAAGCAATAGTTTCTTAGGGTATTTTATTTATTTATTTTGGGTACAAAAACATGTGTATGTAACGACGACGGCTCAAATGGGGCATATTATCTATATTTAAATAGTCGAAAACTTTTAAAATTAGGTAAGTGTGGGTGTGCCATTGCTCGCTAATATAATAATGTATCTAATTTTTATATCTTTAAATATATAATTATACTGTACGTGTGTATGTCACTGAACTCCTCCTAAACGGCTGGACCGATCTGAATGAATTTTTTGTATGCATTTGGGTGGCACCCTGGATGGTTTAGATTCACACCCAAATCAGCCCGCAGATGGCGCTGCAGTCGCTTGAAATATCATGCAGGACAACGTCTGTCGGGTCTGCTAGTATATTATTATTCTATTACAGTTTTTTATGAAATACCTATACTTTTTATACTTTGCTCAAAGACCTAGAGGCAGACCACCCGCCCGTAGGTCAAACGACATTGTAGTGAGTGCTGGAAATGGATGGATGAGACTCGCAAGGGACCGGAAAGAGTGGCGTATTAAAAAGGAGGCCTGTACCCAGCAGTGGGTGCAAACGGGCTGAAATTATGATGATGACACTTTTTATAAAAAAAAATACACAGCACAAACTTTTATCTTCAATACAATCCTGAGAGTTACTGTGTCAAAACTCCTGTACAATACTAGTAGGTAAACGACAGACTCGCCAACGTAAAGAACTCTAAAACTAGTGCTAACACCACCGTTTCCCTTTTCTGGTTCGGCTTCTTTATTATTTCTCACATTATGATATTTCATCACCAATTATGAGTCAGTTATTTGTCTATTTTATATCTCTCATAAAAGCTCATATCATACCCAAATAGGAACAGCAATAAAGGAATCAAATAAAACCTTTTATTGCCGCCAAAGTACGGTCAGCTGAAAACATGCTGAGCCATTTTCAACCCTAGGCCATAATAATAAAGGTGATTTTGCTAATCATCAGTGCAGGTGTACCCAAGTGTAATTCGGGTGATTTTGTTTTCGTTTCTTTCTAATTGCGTACGAGTGAAAGGGATAAGAGTCGTTGAACGCTCATTTGGTGGAGTAATTGTTGGGTCGGATATGAAATGGTGCTTGGGTCCACAGGTGAGCTGATTGCTTTCAGGATATTGAATAAAGATAATAAAAGAATTTTATTCAAAATAAAAAGAATTGAACAGGTTATGGGAAAAAAATATTTCCTGTAGTATTTTGTTTACCAACGCTACAAACAAAACCATTCCATTTTTATTTTTATTCCAATTAATTGTTCGTGCACGCGGATTCTCTCGCTTTTGAAAATTAGTTTACAACTGAGTAAGCAAAGTGATTATACCCGTTGACAATGTTTTTATGTTAAAAATAATAACTGTATGTAGTCATCATCATCATCGTCAGCCTGAAGAAGTCCACTGCTGGACATAGGCTTCTCTCTCTCTCTATATTCCAGGAAGAATTATTCTGACCCCATACCACCCACCGACGTTCGGTGATCTCACGATATCGTCGGTCCATCAGGTAGGACAGCGTCTCACGCTTTGTCTTGTTAATCGTGAATCGTAGTTAAGAATACTAGAGCTCCTCAGGGGAAGTACTACCACTATGCTTATTTCTGCCGCCAAGCAGCGTCGCCGTGTTTCGGTTGCCGGTGAAATTACAGGCACATGAGGCTTAACATCTGTACTCCTCAAATTGAAGGACGCAGGACAGTGCATCGTAGGGCACGTTCCTGTCGTGCGTGACTTGCGACGTAAAGTTTTGTTATAGATGGTTACCACTTAACATCAGGTGGACCATTTGCTTAGTCCGCCAACAAATAGTATAAAAAAAAAGGGTGACAGATAACAAATCATAAAGGTGGGAGATATTAGTAAGTTATCGAAAATTGAATGAAATCGTTTTTCCTGGAAACATAAATATTGGTTAAAATAAATAAAATATTGATGGATTGGTGTAATAATAAAATCTATTGAATCCATGTTCGTGTTTATTTAAAAAATAACTATTTTGCTTTCATTTTTGAAAAACAACACACTGTAATAAAGCTCTTTTTAGCTTTCACTAGCTGCTACCCGCGTCTTCACTTATAAGCTATACGATCTTTTTAGGGTTCCGTACCCAAAGGGTAAAACGGGACCCTATTACTAAGACTCCGCTGCCCGTCCGTCTGTCTGTCTGTCCGTCTGTCACCAGGCTATATCTCATGAACCTTGAAGACAGTTGAAATTTTCACAGATGATGTATTTATTTTAAAGAGTGGAACTCATTGCGTCTGTTTTTCCTGATCGCTACAATTTGGGTATCTTCAAGGCAAGAGTGAATAGGTGTCTTCTAGACCGTTCTGCTCCATCTTCGACTACATCGTCGCTTACCACCAGGTGAGATTGTAGCCAAAGGACAGTCTATACAATTAAAAAAAAAATCTGTTGCCGATATAACTACAAATAGGTACTAAATAAAATAAATATTTAATGAAGGGTTTAATGGGAGCCTACAACAAACGTGATTTTTTGTAGATAATGGTTCGAGCGGGAGTCCGACTCGCACTTGGCCGGTTATTTTGTACCAAAGTTATACAATAAGTAATTTCTGATTTCGTATAAGTAGTGATTGCCGATTATGATAAAAGAAGATAGTGATTAAGAGCACCGGTGGCCTAGTGGGAATGACCCCGCCTTCCGATCGTAAGGCCGTAGGTTCGAATCCGGTCGTGCAGCAATGGAAATCGAAAAATGTATGTGCGCAGTGCCAGTGTTCTTAAATAGTGCAGGAAAACATCGTGAGGAAACCAGTTAGTATTCTAACAGCGGCGATGAGCTTGCAACCTGTCACGTATGGAATACTAACTACTGCAAAATGTGGGTATGTGCCAAAATGTAATATTTCTACAAGCAGATAGCCCACCTGATTTTAAGTGGTACCTATATTAAAGCATCGACTCGTAAGTCACGTATTATAGAAACGTGCCCTTCGATGCACTATCCATCAACATAAGCCATACAGATGTTAAACCTCATGTGCCTGTAAAATAATCCAGTTATTTATTTTAGTAGGGTAGCTTCAAATTCTTCATTGAATTATATTGAAAATTAAACAAAATTTGACCTGAAACTACACTGAAGCCCCGTAAATGTTTGAAACTTTACCTTTTGAGTGAATTTCCAACGTTTTGAAATTGTTATAATATCTATTAATTAACGAGGCAGGCAGGTAGGTATTAGGTAGGTAGGACATTTGGTACGAATTTTCTGAGAATTGGCGATCGGCATGATTATGGAAATCCTATGAGTACCTAATATCTACAACAACACTAATATTATAAAGAGGAAAGATTTGTATTTTTGTAATGAATAGGCCCAAAAATGCAGGTCCGATTTCCAAAATGTTTCCACCATTAAAATGCTAATGGCTACATTATTATAGGCTATATTTATTACTAGAAACAATAAGGGATCACTTCTAAAACTTACATAATGTAACCCAAGGTGTAAAAATTGCCATGCAATTGGCCATAAAATGTCTTTCATCGCATGCGCTGCGTAAAATATTGACGATAGAACACAAAAATGTTCTACAATATTAAACAACACATCAATATCTACAAAAAACTCAGCAATCATATTTCTAAGTATCGTACTTATGTTACTATACCTAACTTCTATTTACATTTGAAAGTTGATAGAAATGCCGACCAAAATCAGACCATGTTATTCATACCTTTATATTAATAATTTCGTATTCGAGACTGTTTCAATACCTATATATTACTTCTTGAATTTTTCAAATCGGACATTCCAGTCAAAAGATATTACGCATTGAAAACTTTTGTTCACTTTAAAAATATAAGCGAACGCGCGCGGCCACGGGGCGCGTTCTCACTCAGCGCAGCGGACAACGCGGCGAGGGAGAAGGGCGTGCAAGTGTATGAAATAAGCAGCCGCGAGACTCGAACCCACGGTCTAAGTTTATCCTAAAATGTAAAAAAAAAAATGTCCACCCATGCGAAGCTGGAACAGTCCGCTAGTATATAATATAGCAAAAGTTACGATGTTTGGATGTTTGTGGTCATGACCTTACCACTAAACCGTTTTATATTATTTCTGCAAAATGTGGGTACATTTTGTCAAACTGGTACCTAGATTTACCTCGCTTTAAGACGTTTCAAAATGATCAATTGATTAAACGCCTTTGAGTTATGACTTTAAGGGGCTGACAACCATCAAACAACTTCTCGCTCGCACGTTTCGACATGTTGACAGATATAAAATCACTAAACTCATATTCAAAAAATCGCAATTAACCAATTTGTAACATGTCAAAACGTGCGAGCGAGAGTTACATTAGCTCTTGTCTTCGCCTTAAACCTTTTTTGAGGGCTGTATCCGCGCCTGCACTGGTAATAATGATGAAACGATGCCATATTTTCTAATTTCAAAACTTTCCAACATCGCGGTAACCGATCGTGTTCGCGAGAGCTAACCAATACCAATCGGTCACAATTAATATACGAGCAAGATGGATGGGCTGTGAGTATGAGAGGAAAAACTCCACTCAACAGGGCATCAAGGCCTACGGGTCAATTATCTAAGAACAAGCAACAGCGATATTAGCTGTTGTACGAATGAATGGTTTTTGTATTTATAGTTTTTTAGGTTGATTTAATAAAAACCCTTGAATTCAAACGCGTCAGGCCTCACAGCTCAGATTGTGTAGCTCGATAAATAAAATGATAATGTAAATAGATTCTCATTGAGTCTATTTAATTAGAACCCAAATTAAATGTGTGTCTATAAAAAATAACTGAACTGAACCGAAGTCCAGAACCAGAATAATTTTTACCAGAGCCAAAACATAAGTCTAAATACTTTCCATTAGCTAAAAAAGGCTGAAGTCTGTAAATTCATTGCGTTTGTACAAGAAGCTTCAAAGAGTCTTTTCAATTAAGTTCCTCCCATTCATCTCAGATTTGCGTAAGTCAATAAATTAGGAGCGGAGCAGTGGAGTAATAAACAAGGGCATGTTCGCGTCGCCATTGTTGAAGGACTTTTGTGCCACATGTGGCGAATTACCGACTGTGTCGCGGGAAACTGGCGCATTGATTCATTTATCTTAAAGACATTTCAAAGTGATTCATGTGATTTTGTTGGATATAATGAATCTTGATTATGAACATTGAGGACGCTGAAAACCGCTTGATGAAGTAAGAAAACTGGTAAAATAAAATTGTTACCACGAAAACTTGCTTGTATGAAAATGATATTACATTCTGAACTTCTTAGTTTGGAATTTTCTAATTTAATATTTTAATAATTACATAGACAATTAGCAGCACCTAGTACGCAGTTAAATGCATCTTTAGAAAACCATTCATTAACAGGTCCAACCGCAGCCTCAAGTACCTAGGTACAGTCGGCTGCACTAAGATGTGCATATACAATCCTGAACTGTCAAAACGCTCTCACAGCATTACAATAAACTCATACATAAATTCAAAAATCATGAAATCAGTTGATGAGTTTACCTACTTTCTTTGATTTGCGTCTATTGTAGATATTTAATTCAGTGTCAGGGGCCACTTTTTTCACTCATGTCTCCATTTACGAGACTCTGTAGTGGTTGGAACAAGGTTTTCGATCGATTATGCTTGTCCTGCACGTATTCCATCCTCATAGCCAGACTGAAAACCAGCGCTGCTTCGCAAGGTAGGTTACCTACTTTTGTCAGGCAGCAAAAAGCTGAGTCTGGAGTTTTTTATTTGGTAGGTACCTACTTACCTACCTATTGGTTTTGCCGTTTTGCCCGTATCTGTCCATTGTCCGTTTTGTGTGTGTCAAATAAATGTATTTTCATTCTTTATAGCTATGCTGCAGCTTTTATTACGAAATTATTCTTTCTTCTCTCCATTTAAGGCTCCTGCCCGTCATTCGACAGAGAATCTTGCCAGTTTTGTATTGAATACTTTTTAGTCAAGTCAGTCCATAGTCAAGTCGGCCGTCATTTATGTATTACGAAGTTTTCATTCACCGTATTGACTTCCACATTAGAGACTGCCCTTACAGCTCGTCTTCAGTGGTCGCAATTCGATACCTTCATTCCCCAGCGGTTGTAAATTTGTCGAGCTAATAACCTGCACATTGCCACTTCAGCTTGCTTTTCTATGAATTACGTCGGTTACTTCGATTCTTCTTCGAATGTTTTTTATTATAACCTAGCTATAGTTAATTCTATAATAAACCCATGCCAACCTTCTTATTTTGGGCTCCTTTCCACCCAAAAGTTGTTATAAAAAGATCGCTTTTTAGCGCATTGTACACTTGTGGCTTTTTAACTGCTGTATAATTTGATTCTTATTTTGTTAGTTTGTAAAGTGATAAATAAAGAATTATTATTCATTCATTAATTAATTATTCGGATTTTCTCATTTCAGATTCAACCACGAGTGGTATATTTAAGATTAATTTCTTTATTCGCACCGGCTATATACATCCTAGTGCAGCCGACTGTACAGAACCGTCCATTGAGGTGACTGTATGCTCCATTAGACGCTCTTATCTAACGGACGATGGGTGCGCCGACAATGGAGGGAGAGAATCTGCTTTGTTCTACTCAGGTTATTCAAAAGTGTATGAGCGACGGCCAGAACTATTCGTTCTATTGTTAGTTTCTAACCCACAGAAGAAATAGCAGACGTAATCTACCAATCACAACACAATTTAAGTAGCCATGTTTCTAAGACAGCGTTTCCGTGCTCATCAATATAAAATTACCGGGTCGTAGTGTCCCAGCCTTGTTTTAAAATAATACCATCGATCGACACATCGTAAGTGCCGCCGCCCGCTGACAGACAAGACGTCTTGAAGTGAAGCCAAGTGATAGTAATATCTTGTAATAACCACAATACGGCAAACTTAAAGAAAGTGTAACTATCGAATGGTGTAATAATACAGTGTGTTTTTAAATCAGCCGTTTCGATTCCTAGCCAGGAATATTGATTTTGCTTATATCCAAAGAAATGTTTGTTCTCGGTGGGGTTCGAACGCACGGCCTACAACGCAAAAGGCAGAGCTACTAACCAACTGAGCTGTGAGCTCTCTCAGCTCACAAATAAATAAGTATACCTACTTATTTATTTATTTTAAAGTTAAATTAAATTATCCACTCTCTTCTCTCTCTCTTGTCGTGTCACTTTTCTTTCGAAACAGTGTGGTGAAAGGATTTTAAGTGCGCCTCAAGCGGCTCCTATCGAGCACTTGATACATATTATAGAACTTGTTTAGGTTCTACGACATGCCGGTTTCCTCACGATGTTTTCCTTCACCGTTTGAGAGTACTGGCACTGGGCACATACATTTTTGAACAGAAAAACTCATTGGTGCACGATCGGTTTTGAACCCACGACCTTAGGATTGGTGGATAAGGTGGGGCCGCTACCACTAGACCACCAGTGCTCGATTATCCACTAAGTTACAGTCTTTCTCGACTGTAACTTAGTGGACATCATCTACAATTGATGCCAAAAGGCTTTTTTATTTATACTACAAAATAACAGAATACTTTTATTTTCTGTATTCCCAAGGACGTCCGCATTGTCTATAAATCTAATCAAATGAAGCACATATTTGTAAATCATGCGACAATACAGTTCTTGACCATTTGGCGAGCGGCCAAGTACGAACGTATACAAGCCAGTATCATGACCTTCTGATTATAGCCATCTATCAAATTTATAGGACCCTGTATCTTAATCTGAAATCTAAATTACTCTTCTCTCTCACACAGTAATCATAGCTCAGTTGGTAGTATAGCTGTTCTGCGCTATAGGTCGTGGGGTCGATCCTCGCTAGAAACACACATTTGTGTCACAAATTTGCCAATTGTATCTGTATTTGCGAATAATTATCAGCTAACTTAGCTTGACAGCCTTCACAGCTCAGTTGGTAGTGGCTCTGCCTTTTGCGCCGTAGGCCGTGGGTTCGATCCCCACCGAGAACAAACATTTGTGTGATGAACATAGATGTTTGTTCCCTGTCTGGGAGTTATATAATATTATAAGTACGTATTTACAAAAAAAAAGCATATATGTATTATATCAGCTATCTGGTTTCCATATTACAAGCTTTGGCTTAGTTTGGGGCCAGATAGTGCTGTGTGTAAGTCCAAAAGTATTTAGTTATATTTATATTTATAACTGGTTCAAGTAAAAGCTTTGCTTGGTTTTCGACTGGAAGTGATGAAATGTCCATTTCTCACATCACTATCAGCCTCAAACACCTAAATTTATTTATTTTATTTTCTTATTGAATATAACCTTCATATTATCTCCCGTGGATGTCATAATGAGGCTAAGAATAACCAGAAGATAGGCAATAACATCATACTACGGTCACCCAGCTTTTTTATACAACTAGCTGATGGAACAAGCAGATGTCCCACGTGATGTTAAGTGGTAACCATCACCTATAACAAAGCATTGCCTCGCAAGTCACGCACAATAGGAACGTGCCCTACGATGCACTGCCCTGCGTCCATCAACTTGAGGCATTAGACGGCAAACACAGCGTTGCTGCTTGGCGGCAGGAAAAGGCGTGGTGGCAGTACTTCCCCGGACAAGCCCTTCACGAAGAGCTCTACTACTCTTAGAAATACTCTTAATATTAGATTTAATTACATAAAAGTAAAAACTAAAAGAATCTAAGCACCTCCTATCATAGAAGAACAGGCGAGAAACAGCTTTGTTGCTACCGTTTTTGTAGTATATTTACAAAAATTAATCCATCGAAACAAAACAAACACTCAAACAGACCTTTATATTTTATGACAAAAGTATTATCTGTTGTGATATTCCCATAGCGTCCTGACCCCCCTTTATAAATGGGCATCGAAAACGAAGAGAGACTATGAAGCGTTTCGCAATCTATTTCACGTAGCTGTCTCATCATGTGTTGCCATTATTTGCGTTCACGTACCTTTTTTTACCAGGGTATGGAATAGAATTGTGAAAGATTTGAACTATACCCAAGTACGGCTGCAATGCAACGGGATGAGACTGGCTATGACGAACTTTATTTGATATTTATTATTGTATTTTCTCTTCTTATTGTTTTAAGTGTTACATAGTTAATCTGTTTGTCTGTACCCGTCCGTTCTGTGTTTTTTTTGTGTGTATTTCAAATAAATGTATTTTCTTTCTTCTTTTTTCTAAGTATTCTTCAAACCTAAACCTAAGTACTAGTTCGGTACTCAAGGGGCAGCTCCAAGTCAAATTAGCAACGAAAACATACAAACATGGACGTATATTAAAAAAAATTGTCTGGCTTTTCCCCCCAATCCCTATTTCTGTCATTACACCTTTGCTTAAAGTTAAAATCAACGCGCGCTTTGGCGGCTGCGCGGTTACAAAAACTGCAGAAAAATCTAGATATTTCTTTTTTTATACTATTTGCTGACGGAACAAGCAAACAATGTTAAGTGGTAACCATAACTTATGACAAGGCATTGTCTCGTAAGTCACGCATGGTATGAACGTGCCCTACAATGTACTGCTCTGCATCCATCAACTTGATAGTTTTATGTGCTTGTTATTTCAGCGGTAACCACACCCTTCAAACCAAAACACAGCAACGCTGCTTGGCGGTAGAAATAGGCAAGTACTTCCCGGACGAGCCCTTCACAAAGAACTCTTCTCTTAAAAATGTGCAAAAAAGTAGGCGATTCCTTCATGGTATTTGTCTATAGGCCTACGGAAATAATGGTCGTAAACTATGGCATCTCATAAACAAAACTGAATTACTATGAATATTATCCGTAATATACTCCAATTTTATGCCTTTCTCCATTGGGGCATTTTATGGATATTAAATTATTATTAAAAGCAGGCAGTCGTACGTTGATAATTTTATGAGTTGTAAAAAACCCAATATTTAGTTATAGTCTTTGAAAAACCCTCTCCTGGTAACCAGGATAATAATTAAAATAGGATTTTGAGTAATCCCCTGGCACGGTAGATATTCCATGAGATTATTTTGTACAGAAGTACCTCTAAATATCTTAGCCAAGATGGTAGTGTAAAAGAAGTTGCTAATTACTGCATAAATGAGAGCACTGGTGGTCTAGTGGTAGCGGCCCCGCCTTCCGATCCTAAGGTCGTGGGTTCGAAACCGATCGTGCGCCAATGAGTTTTTCTGTTCAAAAATTTATGTGCACAATGCCAGTACTCTCAAACGGTGAAGGAAAACATTGTAAGGAAACCGGCATGTCGTAGAACATAAAAAGTTATATAACGTGAGTCAAGTGCTCGAAAGGAGCCTCTTGAGGCGCACTTAAAATCCTTTCACCACACTGTTTCGAAATAAACTAGTGACACGACAAGAAGAAGAAGCACTGCATAAATATATCCTTAGGAATTATTCATCGGTTGAGGTTTTAAGTCTGTACCAAAATTGGCTAACGCATTTTCTTATCAAAGGAAAGGTCGTGGCTTCGAACTCCACTCGCTTTGCGAGGGACCGAAAAGACTGAACCATACCTCTTCCATCCTCTTTCTACCATAGGACAAGTAGACGTAAAACTCAATACCACTCATACTCAGGGTGATTACGTAACTTTGTTGCAATCAATTTCTATATGAAACCAATAAGTATAGAGGTATAAAACAATAAGAAAGTTTTGCGATTATCAATAGAAACACCAGTTGTAATCTAACTTTGTTAGCAACTCCAGCTAAAATGTAACCGCATAGCCGTCATATTTACTTATTACAAACAGAAACTGATTGAAACTGATTGCAACAAATTCATCAGCCAGCTGGCTGTCACGTAACTTTGTTATTGTTATACTTATTGGTTTCATATAGAAACTGATCGCAACAAAGTTACGTAATCACCCTGCAGGTTAATTTACCACCCATTCGACCTAAGCGCTTTGCTTCTACCTTCATTATGCGATCCGCTTATAGGAGTGGAACTCATTGCTGCCTGTTTTTCCTGACCACCACAATTCGGGTCTCTTCATGGCAAGAGTGAATAGGTATCTTCTAGACCATTCTGCTACATCGGCTTTATAAAAACAAATATAAACCAGAGTTCGTACTTGGTGAAACGAGAAGGGGATACCTACCGTGCCTGCCTACAGTGCCTGAAAGTCTTGATGCTGTTTCAGTTTTTTTTTTTCAGATTATACAAGGTGTTCCAATACTTGTGTTTAAAAACTTCAGGGGGCTAAAGTACCCATCAATATGAATAACTTTTTACTGCGAATAACGCGAAAAAAAAACTGTTTCATACAAAAGTTCAATACCTACCTGGCTAAAATGTATGAAATAGCTGTTTTTTTTTCGCGATTTTGCGAAACAGTGTTGTTTCCTTAGAAAAAGTTATTCATATTGATACTTTAGTACTTTAGCCCCCTGAAGTTTTTAAACACAAGTATTGGAACACCTTGTATATACATTTATAAAAAACTAGCTGACTCGTGCCCACTTTGTTGGGCGGTGTCAAATTTGCAAATTTGATTGAAATCGGTTAAGTAGTTTAGGAGTTCATAGCGGACAAACAACGTGACGCGTAATTTATATATATTAAGATAAACAATAAAAAAAAACGATAAATATTATATGATTAATTTGTATGTACCTACTGTTTATTTTTAACATACTTGAAACCTATTTTATAAAAGAACACTCCACACTTATAAATTTCTCACAAGGTTTATTTGCTGAAGGTCTCGGCAGAATAACTGCGCAACTACTAAAATAGTGGTGGTATAACTCACCACTATTTTAGTAGCTGAGTCCCTGTTGCTGCTGCAGCACACAAACACCAACATACCTAAGTACTGTACCTATCTGCTTAGCCATTTCCTTTCTTCTATTGTTTTGTATGTGTGTTTTTTAGCAAATAAATGTCTGTCTATTTAGAAACGAGAAATTTATTTCCGCAAATAGTTGCAGAAACCCAAGATCATTACATGTTCTAGGAGGCGCGATTCGTTATGCGGTGAGTGCGGACAAAAAGTTACCTACGTACTTAGTTTGTTCGGGAATAGTCGGGAAAATCCTACATTCTTTAACGTTAATGTTGGCATCTGTACTGTGCCCTTAGTACTTGTTTCTGGCGTGACGTAGTTTCAGTTACCGTTAATTCGTTCAACTGAAAAAACTGAAACAGCTTCACGACTTAGATCCCCAGGCACGGTAGATATCCCCTCAGATCTCTTAGTACCAAGAACTCCAGATTCTTTGAGTACGTCTAAGGGGGGTAGTCAGAGGTACGTCCGAACATCACATTTGGCAAATACTTACATATTGCAGTAGTTGGTATTCCATACCGGACAGGTTGCAAGCCCATCGCCGCTGTCAGGCACTGGGCATTGCGCACATAAATTATTCGATAGGAAAAATCCATTGATGCATGACCGGATTCGAACCTGCGACCTTACGATCGGAAGGACCACCACTCCACTGGACCACCGGTTCACAAACTAACCTATTATTTATTTTCTTTTTACCTATCTCACTTTCTACCTGTTTCTGTTGAGCTTACAGCACAGCACACTGGAGCTTCATTATTATATTACATTGTACTCAAACGGCGAAGGAAAAGATCGTGAGGAAACCGGCATGTCGTAGAACCTAAAAAGTTCAATAACATGTGTCAAGTGCTTAAAATGAGCCTCTTGAGGCGCACTTAAAATCCTTTCACCACACTGTTTCGAAAGAAACTAGTGAGACGACAAGGGAGAGAGTATAATTTAGTTTGTTTTAACAAAATTAAGCTAGCAGTAGTTTCTATCGCCACCGTTATAAACTTGTGCTAACATTATCGTGATGGCGACCGTGACTGTTCGTAACGTACCGTGCGTTTGAATTATTTAACAACCCTACATTACACGCGGTCGGTTAAGATAAACCAGAGGGGATTTTCATTTATTAAAGAAGTAATTCAGAGCTAATTGGACAACAGTCGAGAGATGTAGGTTATTTTAAACAGCTTGATCAGTTTGTAGGATTTAGCTGTGAAATAAAATAATTCAATATTGGTGGACTTTCCACACAGCACTATCTAGCCCCAACCTATGCAAAACTTGTCAAAAAACTAAATCATAATCAATACGGTCTTTATTCAGTACAATCACAAGGATCACCCTTTTATATATCACCAAAGAAACGTTTGAAACGTCTTATATACTAGGTGAATCTACCGCCAGTTCCTCGCGACCAAAGCCTAGAAGAATAGGCAAGAAACTTACGGCTTGGTTCCTAGAGTTTTTTTGTATGGTCCTTTTTACAATTATGGTACTTAATTGTTTACTCCTTTTAATGACAACTCATAACTCCAACTACAAAATAACATATACTCGTTGCAGCAAGTCTGAAGTTTTTTTATATATTCAGATATCTTATAGTAAGCTTTTGTAGAAAGTTTTATTTTTATTATGTTTTTAAATTTGCTAATCGACAACTGATGAATCTCGCTTGGTACTTTGTTATAGAAGCGTTTACATTGTCCTGCAAACGATTTGCTTACTTTAGTGAGCCTAGTAGTGGGAACAGCGAGCTTATCTTTATTTCTAGTGTTAACATTATGATAGTCACTCTTTTTAGCATATATATCAATATTTTTTCGAACATACATTAAATTTTCGTATACGTACTGACAGGGTAAAGTCATTACATTTATTTCTTTAAACTTGTAGTATGGAAACCAGATAACTGACATTCCTAATACTATTTTTTTTTATGTTCATCACACAATTTGTTGTATATCTCGATGTTATAAAAAATATAAGAAGGTATGTATTTATGAAAAAAATGCTTTTTTTTGGGGCTAGATGGTGCTGTGTGCAAGTGTGCATAGTCCACCAATATTTTTTATTTAGTTCTGTAGTGATCAAGCTGTTTACTTAGGTCTATGTCCGAGATCAGCCACCTCATGTTGAATGTTCAGAGAAAATGTAAACTGATTAAGGTTAAAACAAAAACAGAGGAGTTATTGCGTCATTAACGTTATTGCCTCGTAGGTATGTAAATAACTCAAGAGTTGAAATTGTTCATTTGCATTTTCCATTTGTTAGAAATATTTAATCTAATATTATGAGAAAGTCATGTCTGACTGACTATATAATACAACGTACAGATACCACTCCTAGACTTGAAACTTTGGTTGAATAAATTGCAGTACGTAGAAGCACATTATTCATTAGTAAATTATGTGATTTATATCTCGAAAAATATTCGACGTTTGTTTGCGTCTTATGGGGTATTCAATATAGGTATACGTATAATATATTATAATATTGGTGGACTATTCACATAACTTTCCAATTTTACTATGAACCAGATAGCTGTAATACTTAGACTTACACTTTTTTGTAAATTCTTACAATAAATGTTAACACCCAGAAGGAGATCAGATACACAATTCATCACACAATTGTTTGTTCTCGGCGGGGGTCGAACCCATGGCCTAAAGCGCAGAAGGCAGAGGTACCACAACTGTGTGATGAATTATTGTGTGTTCGTTTTCTTTTACTTCCTTCCGTATCGTTATCGTTTTGTATAAAAAAAAATCTGAGGTTAAAGTACCTTTTTTAGGTACATGGGCGATTCGGCCCTCCAGAAGATTTAAAATTTACCACAGATCTAAAAATATTCTATAGATACAATCTTATTTGACAGATCTTTATGTCTCCGACAGAGATGACGTTTACGTTGGTAGCAATTCGTCCCTTTTTGGTATTATTAAGTATTCTGTGGTCATGACGCTAAAAAAGAAACAGAAGCTCAATTTTCAACTAAACTTGTTATAATTTAGACGTGGCAATAACATAAATAAAGTTTATTGAAATTGAATTTCGAATTTGAAAAAAACTACGTGAACGAAGTTGCCAGTAACCGCTAGCTTATAATGAGAATAAACCACTTTTATTAATGTTTGTCATCGGATACAAAATATCTTGATTTAATACTCGGAACGGTGTTTATAGAACAACAAAGGGGAGCTTATTTCAAAGGTTGGGTTTGTTATTGTTATTGTTACTTTGAGCAACATTTAATGGGAACGTTTACAAACCACGCCAACATCATTACCTAATAAAAGATACTCACTTGGATTGGAAAGATACTAACAAAGATACCTATTTGCCGTAGCTCCGCACCGTATCAATTATCTAAAACCCTACTCTTGTAACTTTACCAGTTTAACCTAAAAATTAAACCAAACATATCCAATATCATGTAAGTTAACTTTTGACACAGCTAATTTGATGTGTCAACCGTCTTAGGATAAAAGCCCCACGTTGGGCGCCAATGTTACCTACCAAAAAACAGGAAAAGCGGTGAAGTCAAAGTAAAAAGTATTTATTTAAAATCACAATCATCAGTTTGAAACGTATTTTTATTTTTATACAACTAGCTGATGGAACAGGCAGATGGCCCACCTGATGTTAAGTGGTAACCATCACCTATAACAAAGCATTGCCTCGTATGCACTGCCCTGCGTCCATCAACTTGAGGCATACAGATGTTAAGCCTCATATGCCTGTAATTACACCGTCAACCACACTCTTCAAACCGGAACACAGCAACGCTGCTTGGCGGCAGAAAAAGGCGTGGTGGTAGTACTTCCCCGGACGAGCCCTTCACAAAGAGCTCTACTACTCTTAAAACTAGGTGATTCTAGATGCCAGTTCCACGCGACCAAAGCCTAGAAGAACAGGCAACAAACTTACGACTTGGTTCCTACCGTTCTTTTGAATGATTCTTGTTACAATGTAATATAATACAATATTGAAGATGGGTTTGTAACTTGTCACTTATGAATACCAATTACTGCAAGAGGTAGGTATGTACCAAATGTAATATTTGTACCTCTGACTTACCTTCCTTTGACCTTAAGCGTCCTTAGAGAACCTTCAGTTGGCACTTGGTACATTACCGCGGGGTATTTACCGTGCCTAGGGATCAACTTCGCGACTCCGTTTCTGTGTCTTTTAGATGCAAGAGACCGGCTTACTCTCTCCAGTCGTGTCACTACTTTCTTTCGAAACAGTGTGGTGAAAGGATTTTAAGTGTGCCTCAAGGGGCTCCTTTCGAGCACTTGAGACATATGTTATAGTACTTTTTAGTTTCTACGACATACCGGTTTCCTCACGCTGTTTTTCCTTCACCGTTTGAGAGTACTGGCATTGTGCACATAAATTTTTAAACATAAAAACTCATTGGTGCACGAACGGTTTCGAACCCACGACCATAGGATCGAAAGGTGGGGCCGCTACCACTAGACCACCAGTGTTCTCCTGCTCGCTTATTTAACATAAAACCAGTAAAAATCACCATTCTAATCCCCTTATTTTATTTAAAAAATTCACAGAAAATAAAAACAGGCGGCAAAATACAAAACGGCATTAATTTACACAAATAAATACAAAGTAATATCACTAATTACTTCCCATCTCTTGTTTCGGGAGGAAGATCTTGTAAACGGAAGAAAGATCGTGAGATAAGGCTTTTTATCTCAAAGATTAATTACCAAGAGTCACTTTTCTCATTAGAGAATGGTACTAAAATAAGAACTTTGATATTCAAAGGGAGTTTTTGCATTTGTCGGCTTTCGTTGATTTAAATCTTTCTCTGATTTTGTAATTAAAAGTGATACTTGATATCTCTTACAATATAATAATAATAATCCAAATTACACAATGGTTAACTGGAAGAAAATGCTAAAAGCATTAAACTCGACTATGTTTTGTCTTTTGTGCCTTATAGAATTTTCTAATATAATCTAGTTTTTAGTCAAAATCTTATTCCCTAATCATTGACAATTTAATGGCATGTTTCACTCAAACTTAGATGTTCTGCCTCTCTACTGATTGTATTGACTTATACTTCTTCAAAGTTACTATCGATTTTCAGAAAGAAGAACTACTATTAAAACTTCCAATACTTGTGCTCACCAATGCGCTAACCGATTAGGTTACTTTACCCAAAGAATAACCCATTGCCAGTGCTCTTAAGCGGTGAATGAAAACATCGTGAGGAAACCAGACATTATTCTAACAGCGGCGATCGGCTGGCAACCTGTCACGTATGGAATACCAACTACTGCAAAATGTGGGTATGTGCCAAATGTAATGTTTGGGCGTACCTCTGACTACCCTTAGACGTCATCAAAGAATCTGGAGTTAGTACTTGGTACTAAGAGATCTGAGGGGATATCTACCGTGCCTAGGGATCAAAATCGTGAAGCCGTTTCAGTTTTCAGGTTCAGTTTCTGAAAAACACAAACAACACACACCACAATCGAGACGAAACTATTGAACGCAATTTAATTCCATTAAATTTCTTTTGTGTGTATATTCTGCCAAGTGAACAGGCCCATGTAATATTGCAGATTAATTAAATTATGTAATTTTTACAATTACGTTGCAATGTAATTTCCATGCGTATTCAAGTTGATTTAAGGGCTATTTTCCATTGGTTTCAGATGATCCCCTGCTCGGGGCGCGGCCTCGTCCTGGCGACATGTGGAGGATGGGAGTGATCTTCATCACACAGATAGTCGTCTGCCAATTAACTACTGGTAAGCAGACCATCATAATTTAATTTAATTATTATGTATAATACTTGCTAATGTTGTAGCAAGTTGAAGTGGCAATAGGCAGGTCATATAGCTCGAAGGACTGATAACCATTGGGGAATAAAGGTTCGCGAATGGCGACCACGAACAGGAAAACGAAGCGTGGGAGCGCCCTCTACCCGATCGACTGACGACTTTGTTAGGATCCCGGGCAATCGGTGGATGGAGAGGGCTCGGAATCGTTCTTTCTGGAAATGTATAGGGGAGGCCTACGTCCAGCAGTGGACTTCTTTAGGCTGATGATGATGACTTGCTGATGGAATAAGCAGAGAGCCCACCTGATAAGTGGTAACCATCACCTATAACAAACATTGCATCATAAGTCACGCACGATAAAGTTTCCTGTGGCTATCACCGTGAGCCATACAGATACTAAGCATCATGAGACAAAATGTCACTGGAAACCACACTCTTCAAACCCAAACACAGTAACGCTTGGCGGCAGAAAATGGCATGGTGGTAGTACTTCCTCGGACGACCCCTTCACAAAGAGCTCTACTTATTCCTCAGGTCTTCGTTTAGTGTTTTGTTATTGCGTTTTATTCCTTACTGGCTCTTACCCGCGGCTTCGCTCGCGCACGTTTACTTTAGAGTACTAACCTATAAATAAAATAATGGTTTATTGATATGATGAGCTACGTAATTTATCAGAAGAAACAGGTACTAACTGACGACTTGAAGTTCCTGCCTCTTTGATTGTTTGTATAAAATACAAAAAAATAAAGTCGGGATAAATAAATTTTGAGCCAAATCGGTTCAGCCGATCTCGAGTTATAAATAGTGTAACTAACACGACTTTCTTTTATATACATATATATATATAGATTAGATTAGATTTCTGCTCTGTACCTTCCTTTGTTACCTACCACCCCAATAGGGTTAAAATATGTTTTTTGTTTCTTTCTTTTAAAAAAAAACAATTGCGTTTCGAAACCAGGGGCTTTAGGCACTTATGACATAGGCTGTAAACTTGACTTTGTACCATCCATTTAATTGACATTGTGTGACTGGATATTTCCAGTGAAAATGGATTACATTCCCTCAAAATTTTATAAGGATTTCCAGGAAATTTAATTTCCATCTATGAAAAACAGTGATAAAAAACTAAACGAGGTTCCTAGAAGTAGTTATTGCAACGGATGCTGGTAGTTTTTTTTTTCATATAATTATGTGTACAAAATTGAACATTAAAATATGAGACCAATTTTTTAAGCTTTAATAAAGTAATAAAATAAAAGTGTCTTCGGTCCATCGAATAGGTGAGCGTCTCACGCTCTGTCTTCTAGTTCGTGGTCGTCATTCGAAAACCTTAATTCCCCAGCGGTTATCAGTTCTTCGAGCTAATGACCTGCCCATTGCCACTTCTTCTTTTAATTGTTGTGACTCTAGTTTCTTTCAAAACAGTGTGGTGAAAGGATTGACAGTTTAACTAGCTAATTAGAGGCATTCCTCGTAGAGCACCGCTTTTTAGAGCGATATGTTTAGCGACGCATTATTCTGCAAGCTATTTCGGTTACTTTGGTTCTTCGTTGGATATACTCATATCCGATTCTATCACATAGTGTTACAATTCACAGCTCAGTTGGTAGTAGCTCTGCCTTCTATGCCGTAGGTTGTGGGTTCGATCCCCACCGAGAACAAACATTTGTGTGATGAATATAGATGTTATTTCTCTGTCTGGGTGTTATATAATATTATAAGTACGTATGTACAAAAAAAAGTATTTAAGTAGTATATCAGCTATCTGGTTCCCATAAATAGCTTTGGCTTAGTTTGGGGCGAGATACTGTTGTGTGGAATGTCCAAAAATATATATTTTTTATTATTATTAATTATCGGAGATATTTTACTTTTATTTTACATTAAACGTAAAATGAAAAGGTCAACTTTATTTTATTATTTTTAGTTTATGTAATCGGTTAGGCATAAGAAGTTTTTACGCTTAGGAATGTTGGTCCGTTGACGACAGACCGGTGGCATTTTGATAGCATAGCCAATTGGAAATATGTATTGGAATTCCAATGCATATTTCGGCCGGCCTTTGATCAACTACAGAAAAGAAATAACTTTTAAAGTCGCCGTCCAAGAATCTGTCTAGGCTCCAGACGCTAACCGTTCTACCCGCTGCGTGAGGTATTTTTATTTTCTTATTCGTTTATTATGCACAGGTGTAATTTAAATGTTAAGGCGCAGACTACCGTCAAAGTTTTCTTCCCTCGCACTGTTTATCGCTAGTATAAAAATCGCTTTTATGAAATGAAAAATAGCAAACAATCAATTTTCGGGAAACTAAAAGAAAATGTTTTATCTTAGGGAATTTATTTGCAATAAAATTAAATTTATGCTGAACCAATTTTCCATTTGTTTAGTTTCATAAATTTCATTTAGCACATTTCAACACTTTTCAGATATAATTGCAAAGAACCAAGTTTCGGGAAGAAACATTACAAAGATTCAGTAAAAATCTTATTTTAATTAAAGCCGCCAAGGAGTGTTGCTGTGTTTCGATTTGAAGAGTGTGGTTGCCGGTGTAGTTACAGACACATGAGGCTTAACATATGTATGCCTCAAGCTGATGGACGCAGGGCAATAATAATAATAAATAAATAATAAATATTGATGGACTTTCCACACAGCACTAACTAGCCCCAAACTAAGCTAAAGCTTGTAATATGGGAACCAGATAGCTGATATAATACATATATACATTTTTTTTTGTAAACACATACTTATAATATATAATAACACCCAGACAGAGAACAAACATCTATGTCATCACACAAATATTTGTTCTCGGTGGGAATCGAACCCACGGCCTGCGGCGCAGAAGCGTGAGCCTGTTAATGCATCTTAGGGCAAATTCCTATCGTGCGTGATTTACGAGGCAATGCTTTGTTGGTGATGGTTACCACTCAGGTGGGCCATCTTCTTCATCTTTCATCAGGCTAGATGAAAAAAAAAATGGTGCTTTAAAAAAGGTAAACAATTTTTTCCTAAATATCTTCCTAAACTGAGGTGTTTTGATTTTTCATAACAACAGTCAGCGCTATTATATATTTTTTTATATGTGCTGTTCGACGGTTGTCTGCGTCTTAATATCCATCTGGTCTACCAAATTGAAAGTTATAAACTTGCAGTCCATGCTTGGGGTATGTCACAGCTGTGGACTAAGTAGTTTACTCTAGCCTAGATACGACGCCGTAATTAATTTACTAAAGTAGGTACTGACGTGTGGGTTTGCGTACCTACCCCTTCAAATGAGAAGTACGTTCGATTACTAATTTAGTTCGGCTACTATGTAAAATTAGCTGTAACACAGGTTCTACCTAACATGATTAAAAGTACATAGATTAAGTAGTAAATAGAATAGACATAGACATAGACAATCACTTATTAACTACTGAGCACATAACATACTAAACATGATAATGAAATATACATATTATAGGAAGAATAATAGATTACCTATACTTATAACACAATAGAAAAAAAGGGAGAAAAAATATAATTACAGAACAATAGAAGATACTTGGATACCTTTTCCAAAATCTTTATAAGTTTTTTTATTAATGTATGTACCTAAAATGTATTGTAAGAGTAGTAGAGCTCTTTGTGAATGGCTTTGTGAAGTACTACCACCACGTCTTTTTCTGCCGCCAAGCAGCGTTGCTGTGTTTTGGTTTGAAGGGTGTGGTTGCTGCTGAATATACAGGCACATGAGGCTTAACATCTGTAAGCCTCAAGTTGATGGACGCAGGGCAGTGCGTCGTAGGGCACGTTCCTATCGTGCGTGACTTATGAGGCAATGCTTTGTTATGTGATGGTTACCACTTAACAGCAGGTGGACCATCTGCTTGTTCCATCAGCTAGTTGTATAAAAAAAACTATAAGTTGTAAGAATAGTCAATAGCACGATTTCATATACAAAGAATATAACATAGCTTAATAATAATAAATATAATAAAAAAGAAATTGTATAAATTTAATTATATTGTATGTAACATTCACATGAATGGTTTACAGTGATAAGGCCGTAATTTGCCTAGTAACATTTTGTGATATATCTTTTCGTACCTTGTTCGTTTGTTGATACTTGAGATTATTTTGTCGAACTATAAATTCAAAAGAGCAATAACATATAGAAGGTGATACTCCAGTTTGTGAGATAAATTTCAGTTTATTCTGGTACAATTTACATCTGATAAAATTGATCGATACGTGCGCAGTTTGTAAAGTAACACTTTCCTGAACAGCAATATAATAACAACTAGAGAACTATAAGAACTAATATAACTCTGTGCCTCCTGTGACCAGTGATAAAGCTGAAAAATTATAACTTTACACAACAGCAAAAAGAAGATTTAAAAAATTCTACTTCGTGTACTAAGTGGGTTAGGTTACATTTAAGTACCTTCTTCTGTAGATAAAAACATTCACTTTCATTGTTTATTTAAATTTTTGTGGTAAATAACATAGTTTTGAAGTCATTTATAAAAAACCTAACAGTAGTACCTTTTTTCATTTCTAATATGTGTTAAAATTACGTGATAAAGGATACAAGTACAGTTAAATCATGCTGCACCTATAAGTTGTCTTAGTGTAAACTGATAAACAAGAAGTAAAAAAATCGAATAACTCCTAAGAATAATGTTCAAAACACAATGTTGCTCAAACAAATCATTAGAAATACTATCTAAAGATTCGACTTTTCGTTGAGTTGTACCCTAATATAAACCCTTGATAAAAATCGGTTCAAAGTGATATAACTCTAAATATATTATAATAAATTAGCGGCCTGTCCCAGCTTCGCATGGGTGGACATAAATATTTTCAACGTTCTAGGATTAAACTTAGACCGTGGTGGGTTCGAGTCCCTTCTAACTCGCGCCTTGCCCGGGCCCGCGCTGGGTGAGAACGCGCCCCGTGACCTTATATTTTTTAAATCTTTTGAATGGAATGTCCGATTTGAAAAATTCAAGAAGTAATGTATAGGTATTGAACCAGTCTTAATTATGAAAAGATTTATTTGGATAAGGATTAATACCAAGGTACAAATAAAGACCCTTTTCTATCGGCGGCATTTCAATTAAATTTTTATAATAAAAGAACACTTATTGTGACATAACTATAATAGTTAGACATATGCTGTTGCAACATTTTTTGTAGATGGTGACGTGTTCTACAAAATCGTAGTACATTATTTTGTTCTATCATCAATAGTTTTCGCAGCGCACGCGAGCAATAGTTTTCTTTTTCCACCTTGGGTTACATTATTAGAGCTTTAGTAAGGATCCCTGATTTTTTTGAAAATATAATATAGCCTATGTTACTCAGGGATAATGTAGCTTTCTAATGGTGAAAGAATTTTTGAAATCGGACCAGTAGTTTTTGAGCCTATTCGTTACATACAAAACAACAAAACAACAAAAATACAAATCTTTTCTCTTTATAATATTAGTGTAGATATTATTCACGGTAAGTATACTGCAAAATAAAACGTGAAAATTAATATAAAGTCAAAGTCAAAGTCAAAACGTCTTAAAGCTAGGTGACTCTAGGTGCCAGTTCCACGCGACCAAAGCCTAGAAGAACAGGCAACAAACTTACGGCTTGGTGCCTACCGTTCTTTTGTATGATCCTTTTACAATGTAATAATATAATATATTATTGAAGTTTAGTGAGGCGTAGGCATACAGAAAAACAAACATAATCAAATTTATATGTATAATGATCGCTCTTATACCACGAGACACGAAAAAAATGTCCGGAGCAATTACCTAACGGGGTTACAACTTGATATATATCTAAATTCACGACATATTTGCCAAAATCCTGTCAATTATATCACTTAGCACCAAATTATTTCCGATAAAAGAACGTGAGTTAGACCAAAAAAATCGTATTTTTTTTCTTATAATTTCTATGTAAAAATCCCAAAAAGGGTACAACTCAAGTTAAATCATCTTTCACAGGACTAACAGAACACAGAACTATATAACTCTAAGAGCAATATCTACCAAACTTTCTCTTTGGTAATTTTGTTGTATTGTTTTAAGTACCTGTCTAACTATGCCTATGGTGCATGCATGCCTATGCTCACTAGGTGGGTCTCATAGTAATGCATGTTTTTTAAAATTTAATAATTAATAAATGTAGATTAGGTATTCGTATTGTATTGATGTTTTTGGCTACGAATAAAAAAGTAATTATTGATCGAGTGAGCGAAGCGAACGAAGATCTTAGTTTCAACTTGGGCGATTTGGCATTTTATGTATGTATGTATGTATGTATGTATGTATGTATGTATGTTTGTCTGGCGATAACTTAAGAACCGTTGATCCGATCTGCATGAAATTTGATATGTCGATAGCTTGTACTTGAGAAATTTACTGGTAAGTATATGAGTAAAATCGGATGAAGGGTTTTTGAGATATAGGGTTTTTTAAGAGGGCAAAAATAAAAAAAGTTACATAAAAAAATCAAGTTACATGTCATATGAAAGGGCTTTGTTTGGACATTCCAAAACAATTTTTACTTTTTTTTTGGGACGCTCCGTTTTCGAGATAAAATTTAAAAAGTTAAATTAAGATAACCAGCGATCCAAGAGCTCCCATCTCTAAGAGTTTCCTTGAAATCAAGGTTTTTCTGCTGGTCGGCCAGTTCCTTTGATTTTTCTTATTTTTTTTTCTTGAAATAATTTAAGGAGGTACTCAGTTCTCATAAAATGGTGACGACGACCAGGTCTGATGATGGAGCCAAGGTCTGTTCAACGGAACTCTTCAATAAATAGGCCAATAGAGTTGAAACTTGGTAACCATACCAAGTTAGTAGGCGGTAGTCAGAAAAAAGTCCAAAGATAATGTTTGGACTTGCCTCTGACTACTACCGACTCAAAGTTTTGATGCGTTCGTCGGTTCGCATCACGAGATCTCAGTTCGGGGCGAACTACTAGTAATATAACTTTTCAACTTATCTATTTCACTGATCCCCACTCATAGCTGGGCATGGCCCCTCCCATTAATAATTAAGAACGATTTTGAGCCTTCTCTATCCGATTTCCCACAATCTTCAATTGTCTTCTAAGTCTTTAACCTTTACTGCCCAGCAATATTTTTTATACAGAAAAATAAAAACATAATCACACAACCTACCTTAATCGCAAATAAACAGACAGTAACCAGAAAATTGGAAGACCACCTCCGATTTTTGAAGTCTCCGTTTCTTGAAAAATGATACATAAATTCTATTGGCACACGATGTGCTGCCAGCTACGAGCTATTGTTAAGAACGGGGAGCGAACTTTCAAAGGTTCAACTATTGCTGGGAATTGCACGATCAATTGAACCTCGACGTAGGTCGGAAAACTTTTATCAATTATTGGACATTGTGAAAGTTTGAGCTAAGAACTATAACTTTTAGAACAGTTTCGGGGAAGTATATTTTGAGTCGTAGTGAAAGTTACATTTATATTATAGGGATTCTTCTTTTTTTGTGTATACAATATTTTATTTTAAAACAGTGCAGTGTTAGTTCAATCGGTATCGAATAATAATTTAAAAACCAGGATTAAAGTGTCTCTTTATAGAAACGTATGCAGGGAGAAAAATGCAAAATGAAGCTGAACTCATTAATTTTAAATAAAAAAATATAGGAAGTAGACGTAATCCCATAAAATAACATAATTATGTACAGGTAAATCAAAGAAAAGATGGATGGAGTGTGTGATGATATGAGTAAGAAAAGAGTGACTGCTGAGATGACGGCTGATAGAGGAGGATGGAGGAAAAAAACGAAATGAAAAATAAAACCAGCCAAGTGCGAGTTGGACTCGCGCGCGGAGGGTTCCGTACCATTATCTATATAAACGGCAAAAAAATCACGTTTGTTGTATACGTTTGTTGCCCCTTAAATATTTATTTTATTATATTTTTTAGTATTTGTTGTTATAGCGGCAACAGAAACACATCATGTGTCGAAATTTCAACTGTCTAACTATCACGATTCATGAGATACAGCCTGGTGACAGACGGACAGACAGACAGACGAACGGACAGCAGAGTCTTAGTAATAGGGTGTTTCTCTAAAAATGATTAAGTGTACACTCCTAAAGATGTAATAATGTAATATAAGTAAGTATGTAGTATAAGGTCTAATTTTCACAGACAGTCCATCGACCTCGACCAGTAAAGAAGACCAAACTGTGACGTCATTCTACGCGCTAAGCACCAACATCGTCCCCGCCCCGGTCATGCTGCGCCTCGGGAACTCCACCATTGACAGCACCAAGTCCTTCAAGGTGCCGCAGCCTTCGCAGGAGCCACGGCAAAGTGGACCTTACGGCGGTGCTGACTTGTCAGTTCCAAAGGTAAATAAACAATACTTTCTAAACATCAATCAATCGAGTCGTCGACACTTCCTCATTCGACCATCTTGGTTTGGGAAATGCGGTCAGAATCGACCCGAAGTTAATTTTTCTGGCGTAAACTTCGTGAGTTACTGCTCACGAGTCATTTGGCTTTGCCACGAGCGCCTTCCTCACGGTTGGCCTTTCAGTGGCTTTTCGATGGCCTTTATGACCAGCAGAGGCTTTAGGTTGGCCTCATCTTGTCTCACGAGGAGTCGGGGAGTTGCTAAACAGCACGGAAAAGTTCACTGTTGGATTTTTGGCTCGAAAGATTGCCAGGGATAAGATGGATAAGGCTCGAAGTCTTTCGAGCCTTATCCATCCACCGGTTTGTTTTCGTTTTTTGTGTTCTGTATTGTCAGACCGTTTTTGAATGGAGACTCGTTAAGCGCTTCTATCGGGCAAGCTGAGAACTCGAGTCTCCAAACAAAAACGGCCTGTGACTTCAGTGATCAAAATTGATGCAAAATGATATGATACAAAATTGATGAAGCTCTGACAGACAAAACAATATTTAAAATAGACAATGTTACTGTATAGTAATGTAGACTTACTATTATCGTAAGTATTATACCTTTGTAGTATAAGTTACTTTATTTTTGACGATGCTTTTGCTGATTTGATTATTTTATAATTTTCGTTGGTAACATTTTTTTTTTCTCTAATCGAGTTGCGTGACATTTTTTATTGTATTGTTTTTATTTCATTGTGTGTACATTATTATTTTATTTTTAATTAATAATTTGATTCAGTGAAGTACCGTGAATATGACTTAATCTAAGAACATTGTAATGTCTAAAGATGTGAATAAATGAAATGAAATGAAATGAGATCTTCACAATGTCGTCAAAACAAAGGACTGTCTCAAGTTTTTTCTTTATATTCACGGTACTTTAAGCTAGGAAAACACGCTTCATCGGATCTTGAAATCTCAAGAACTAAGGTAAAATTAAATAACTTTTTTTTAGAAAGAAGAATAAAATAGAGAAAACTTTTTAACAACTTCTCAGAGGTCTGAGTTTGACAGTCGGATGATTAAAGGGAACTCACCTCTTGACTGGAAGTCAATATAAGAGTTTAAGACAATATAATATAAGAGTAGTAGAGCTCTTCGTAAAGGACTCGTCCGGGGAAGTACTACCAACACGCCTTTTCTACCGCCAAGCAGCGTTGCTGTGTTTCGATTTGAAGAGTGTGGTTGCCGGTGTAATTACGGCACATGAGGCTTAACATCTGTATGCCTCAAGTTGATGGACCATCTGCTTGTTCCATCAGCTAAATGTATAAAAAATTAAAATTAAAAAAACAATACGTGGGACGCCTTCCTAACGCGATGCACAAACGTCATCGTGAGGATCGCAGGAAATCCTGGAAATGTATAGGGGAGGCGTATGTCCAGCAGTGGGCTTCCTCAGGCTGATGGATCCTTGTCCGAAGACACAAGAATATATATGTACTTTTTCTGTATATGTTGGTACCTATCAAAGCTTCCACTACTTTATTTCAACAGGACGAAATGGTGCCGCACGTGGTGTTAAAAAACACATATTTCGACCACGACAGGAAGTATGGACCGACGTTTGAAGACTCGTCCAACGGGAACGTCACCAGGATCACGGTGCAGCTGGGAGAAGACGCCCATTTAAACTGCAGGATCAGCCTTTTACAAGATAAAACAGTGAGTTTGTGGTATATTTAGCGGATATACTGGAGCTAAATAATATTTCTTTTATGCAAATGAACCCGACTTCAAATACCTACTACTGGAAAACCTATATAAAATAATAAATATTGGAGGAGCTCTGCACACACAGCTCTATGTACTCTATGTGCTCTATGTAGCCCTCATATAAGCCAAAGCTTGTAATATGGGAACCAGACAGCTGATATTACATACATACGTAGCGTTTAGGATGCCTGCAAATTTTCACCTGAGACGTTGATTTTAAGCTCGAAAAAACACGTACTACGCTATTTTAGTTATTCTAATAACGGCACTGAGGTTTAAAATGATAAAAATGCATTTTTGTTAATACTACAATCTATAAAGTAAGCAGAATAAAAAAAATATAATTTGTTTTGCTAGATCTCACGACGGCAGATATTTTTAGATATATAAAATGAGATCTTACAATGAATTATTAATGTTTTTGTATTAAGGTTATTATCATAGACTCGTACCTAAAAGTTAGTAATATTATTAGGAAAGAATACAAACTAATTTATCTAAAAACATAAAGTAGTAAGAGAAGAGTAGAGTAGAGTAGTCAAGAGTAGTAGAGCTCTTTGTCACGGGCTCGTCCGGGGAAGAACTACCACTACGCTTTTTTCTGCCGCCGAGCAGTGCTGCGATGTTTCGGTTTGAAGAGTGTGGTTGCCGGTGTAATTACAGGCACATGAGGCTTAACATCTGTATGCCTCAAGTTGATGGACGCAGGGCAGTACATCGTAGGACACGTTCCTATCGTGCGTGACTTGCGGCAATGCTTTGTTATAGGTGATGGTTACCACTTACCATCAGGTGGGTCATCATATTGTTCCGTCAGCTAGTTGTATAAAAAATCCTTTTGTTACCATTTTAACTTAAATATTAATTACTGGTGGAAAAGGTAGATAGCCCACCGCCACCTGTATAACATTCATTGGCTCGCATGTCACGCACGATATGAACGTGCCCTACGAATACATGAAACCGATTATAAGGCATTTCGATTATAGTAAACATTTTGAAGAGCATAAATACGATTTATGCCTAACGTAGCAGCTCTTTATGCCTGAGCGTATAATTCTAATAAGATTTCACGTAACAAACAAGATAGATTTATCTTGTTCGCGTTTCTAATATATTTTCTCTGATTCCCAGCTTTTCAATTGAAATACACAGGGAGCTTCCGTGTGTCATCGTGCATTCAATTGTTTTCGATCAAATACTTTTATTTCTAAGCCGTAGGTGCGCTTGTACCTATTTTAAAACATTTTCTTAGAAAACCGTTGAAAGAAATTTCAAAGCAATTGTGTAATAGTATTTTTTAAACTCTCACGATCATAACACATATTGAAGTATTACACGGGTATTTATCGCGTTTACCTTTATTATTTTTCCGACGTTTCGGCTATGTTGCAATACCCGTGGTCGCGGGCAGGCTGGATCATTGAACTTGAGGTCTACCGTCGTTGAGAAGTGGAAGCAGTTTCAAAAACTACCCTCACTTGATCGTCAGAATCCATAATGTCCGTGTTCATAGCCGCATAGCCGAAACGTCGGGAAAATAATAAAGGTAAACGCGATAAATACCCGTGTAATACTTCAATTGTGTAATGTTTTTTAGCAATGTATGACGTAGTAAAGTGAAGCATTAAGTAGGAAGAGTAGTATTTACATAAACTTAAACTTAATTTCTTTTGTTTTTATTGTAAGTGCAGTCGACAAAGTTGTTTATCTCTTTCTCGCATCCTCGGTTTCCATCCAAAGATTGTCTAGAAGAGATCACTCTTAGCGTTAAGGCCGCCCATTGGACTTGAATTTTTAATGTTTCTATGTGTTATCCTTAGTGTACAATAAAGTATTTATCTATCTTTCTTGAAAATATCGTTGAACAAACATGTGAGTAATTCGGGTACAATTACGGGTAATATTTATAATGAGATACCTTGTAATAAATGGATAAAGGGTGGCTATAGATATGCGGTACCTGATTTTAACTATGGTTTTAATTCAGAGGTCTTGTTAGGGTTCATCATAAACCTTTAGAGCTATTTTTGGATCCATGAGATGCGTCTTGAATTAATTAAGATAAAAACAAAATATAAAAAAAATGCACTAAACGGAACGTAGTCTTGTCAATTTTTGTCAAAGACACGTAAGCAATGCGTGAAACGAAACACTTCACAGCCCATACTTTTGGCGGCAAAACGATTTTTTTTTTATTGCTCTGTTTTTATTTTTTTTATTTTTTTGTATTTCTTATCGCGTTTGGACAAATATAATTAAGTGAAACGTATCAAGAGCGTTTACAATATTTCATAAAAGACTTGATAGGGCAGATCCAACTCGGATTGGTTAGGTTATGTTGAAACATAAAAATTACGCCCGAGGCGAGCGAGCAAAGCGAGTGACAAAAATGTTGTTTTATTTACACTCATCTCAGATTTATATTTTGAAATACTACAATTTGGGAGTTTATTATTATACAAATTAATTAATAATTTAAAAACGATACATCTCCTGGACAAAAAGATTCCCAAGAAGAACCCTTCCACCCCCGCATCCATTCATTCTACCCCCACCCCTCAACGCAGGTACCGGATAAAAATAGTTTAACCACCCAATAAATCATAATAAAAAAATGATGGACATCCCACACAGTACTATCTATTAGTTTCAAACCAGCAAAGCATGTACAATGGGAATCATGATATAATATTTTTATGAATACATAACAATTTATAATATATTATACCTAGGACTTATATTATAAAGATGTTACATTGCTACTTACTAACACCCAGCCACAAACAGACACCTATATTGTTACTACAAGCTGGTACCCGCGACTTCGTCTGCGCAGGATTAGTCACACAATATCTTTATAAATTGTAGCCTATGTGTTATTCTGATGTATAAGCTATATTACGTGGAAGAGTAACAAACATCCATCCATCCATCCATCCATTCATCCATATTAGTAGTCTTCGGTAAAAATCGAACTCACAATCTACAGCGCAGATTAAGCTACCAACTGATCTGTGAAGCCTGTCAATAGAATGATAAAAGCTTTTTATTAAAACGTCTCACTAAATAAACCTCCTACGCTTATTCAAATTAGGTCAAGGTATAGTTTTACCAACATGGTACCATTTCGCCTTTGCATGATTTATGTATTGATCCAATCCATTACTTAGGCTTGTTTGAAGAGGATTTTGATGTATTATCCCGTTAGCCATTTCTTGGAATGTTTTTTTTGTATTTTGTATATATATTATATTATTTATTTGCTATCATTATATCTACGTTCATGGTAAAACTAATGTCAATTATAGAGAATCATTAAACTGAAGTACATACACTAACTTTATTCAAATGAATGACTTATTACTTCTTCGAAAGAAGCAGAAGAAGAATATCTATTGATTTAAAAATGGAAAAGTAAATTTCTCAATCTTGCTGTTTCATTTTGGACGTATTTCTGACTACCTACTATTCTTCTTTTAAAAGTAGTAGAGCTCTTTGGGAAGTGCTCGTCCGGGGAAGTACTACCACCACGCCTTTTTCTGCCGCCAAGCAGCTGTGTTTAGGTTTGAAGAGTGTGGTTGCCGGTGTAATTACAGGCACAGGAGGCTTAACATCTGTCGGGCTCAAGTTGATGGACGCAGGGCAGTGCATCGTAGGACACGTTCCTATCGTGCGTGACTTACGAGGCAATGTGTTATTATAGGTGATGGTTACCACTAAAAATCAGGTGGGCCATCTGCTTGTTCAATCAACAGAGAGCACTGGTGGTCTAGAGGTAGCGGCCCCGCCTTCCGATCCTAAGGTCGTGGGTTCGAAACCGGTCGTGTACCAATGAGTTTTTCTGTTCAAAATCTATGTGCACAATACCAGTACTCTCAAACGGTGAAGGAAAACATCGTGAGGAAACCGGCATGTCGTAGAACCTAAAAAGTTCTATAACATGTGTCAAGTGCTTGAAAGGAGCCTCTTGAGGCGCACTTAAAATCCTTTCACAACACCGTTTCGAAAGAAACTAGTGACACGACAAGAGAGAAAAGGATCAACTGTTGTATAAATAACCCCCCTTAGATATCCTCAAAGAATCTTATGGTACTTGGTGTGAGGGGGATCTACCGTGCCTTGAATCAACATCATGAAAAGAAAATTCGTTTAATTTTCTCGAGCCTGACCGTAACAAGAGCCATAAAAAACATGTATGATTTTTACAGTTATTTTAATGCTATATTTTAATGTAACAGATTAAAAGCTGATTTCACCATGCTCTGTTAGTTCCTGATCAAGGATTAACAGGCCTTAAATCTAACCTTAGCTATCAAACGCGTATATTTTGACATATTTACCATCCCTTTAATCCTTTGTTAATCTAACAGAGCATGGTGAAATCAGCTCTAAATAAGACGTGTAAAAGCCCGCGGAAGCATTCGAAACCTCAGGGCGAACTTTTTACTGTCAAACGAATTTCCTTCAGTCAGTATTTAATCTCATTGAACATCATTGATTGAAAATCTTTACCCATGAAATTGCAATCCTTATCAATTTATATTTTCCATTAAAAAAAGCTATCGTCTTTTAGAGAGAAACTAAATCTTCTAAAAAAGAGTTTCTGAATGCTGCTGACGATAATTTCATGCCCGATTTAGTCTGCGAATAGTAAGACCTGAAAAACCTGAAACAGCTTCACGACTTTGATACCCAGGCACGGTAGATATCCCCTCAGATCTCTTAGTACCAAGTACCAACTCCAGATTCTTTGAGGATGTCAAAAGTCAAAGTCAAAAAGTAATTGTTCAATAAAATCACAAGGATCACTTTGAAACGTCTTAAAGCTAGGTGACTCTAGGTACCAGTTCCACGCGACCAAAGCCTAGAAGAACAAGCAACAAACTTACGGCTTGAATCCTACCGTGCTTTTGTATGATCCTTTTACAATGTAATAATATAATATATTATTGAAGTTAAGTGAGGCGTAGGCATACAGAACATAATCAAATTTTTAAGACAGCACGCGCTACGTTTCAAACTAATAATACCTAATGCATAAATACAATCTATTAAATCAGAGAAAAATAAAAAAACACACAATATTAGATACAGTACAGAAGGAGGGTAGTCGGAGGTACGTCCAATCATAACAATTGGCACATAGTGAGACCTTATTTCAAGCACGGTAGATATCCCCTCAGATCCCTTAGTACCAAATACGAACTCCAGATTATTTGAGGCTGTCGAAGGGTGTAGTCAGAGGTATGTCTAAACACTAGGTGGAGTGTAATTTGTACTAAGTAAAGTTATATCATACAAATCTTTAGAGTTAAGAAAATGTAAAACTCTGCATATGTTCTTCTTTTTTCGTGGAAATAAACATTATCTTATCTTATCTTAAAGCTTAATAATGACATCATTCCGTACGTGATAGAAATCTAGCTTGAATAGAGTGTGAAACTCGTTACCTTTCCACTCTAAAGCCTTAGGAACCTCACCTGGGAACCGGCGGCCGTTAAATAACATTTATTTTTTTATATTATTAGCTGATGGAACAAGCAGACGGTCCACCTGATGTTAAGTGGTAACCATCACCTATAACAAAGCTTTGCCTCGTAAGTCATGCACGATAGGAACGTGCCCTACGATGCACTGCCCTGCGTCCATCAACTTGAGGCATAAAGATGTTAAGCCTCATGTGCCTGTAATCACACCGGCAGCCACACTCTTCAAACCGAAACACAGCAATGCTGCTTGGCGGCAGAAAAAGGCGTGGTGGTAGTACTTCCCCGGACGAGCCCTTCACAAAGAGCACTACTCTGGCACTACTACTCTTAAATTCTGAACTCTACTTCTTATTTATTTTCTTTGTCTATGGCACCTGTCCGTCATTCGACAGACAATTGCCAATGTCAAGGGATATAGATAAAATAGTTTATAGTCAAGTCAGTCCATAGTCGAGTTGGTCGTCATTTGTTTTCACATTCAAAACATTTTCGGTCAAATTACACTTTTATTTCAAATGTTTACACTTTGTGCTAATAGCTCAAGTAATATTGGTTAAAATACCACCGTAATTACACAACACAACCTTAAAGAACACTAGAAAAACAATTAAAATGAAAAAGCTTTGTTGTTTCCTAAAATGTCAGAAAACGAATCCATTCGAAACTCTAATAATCATTGTTCGAGTGAGCGAAGCGAACGAAGATCTTAGTTTCAACTTGTGCGATTTGGCATTTTATGTATGTAGGCATGTATGTATGCTTGTCTGGCGATAACTTTAGAACCGTTGATCCAATCTGCATGAAATGTGATATGTCGATAGCTTGTACTTGAGAAATTTACTGGTAAGTATATGAGTAAAATCGGATGAAGGGTTTTTGAGATATGGAGTTTTTTAAGAAGTTTTTTAATAAAAAAATGAAGTTACATGTCATATGAAAGAGCTTTGTTTGGACATTCCAAAACAATTTTTACTTTTTTTTTGGGACGCTCGGTTTTTGAGATAAAACAAAATAAGTTAAATCAAGATAACCAGCGATCCAAGAGCTCCCATCTCTAAGAGTTTCGTTGACATCAAGGTTTTTCTACTGGTCGGCCAGCTCCTTTGCTTTGTCTTATTTTTTTTTTCTTGAAATAAATTAAGAAGGTACTCAGTTCTCATAAAATGGTGACGACGACCAGGTCTGATGATGGAGCCAAGGTCTGTTAAACGGAACTCTTCAATAAATAGGCCAAAAGAGTTGAAACTTGGTTACCATACCAAGTTAGTAGGCGGTAGTCAGAACAAAGTCCAAAGATAATGTTTGGACTTGCCTCTGACTACTACCTACTCAAAGTTTTGATGCGTTCGTCGGGTCGCATCATGAGATCTCAATTCGGGACGAACTACTAGTTATATTAAGATGATTGTCAAATTTTTAGTTACGGTAAAGTGCCGACGACAAAGTCAAGAATAGTATTCCCGGCTTTACGTGCTTTAATTGACATCTAAAACATCTAACCTGACTTGATATTGATAAAATTTACTTTGCTTCTTCATAGACAGCCTTCACAGCTCAGTTGGTAGTAGCTCTGCCTTCTGTGCCGTAGGCCGTGGGTTCGATCCTCACCGAGAACAAACATTTGTGTGATAAAGCCGGACTCGCGCACGAAGGGTCCCGTTAATTATCAATAAAAACAGCAAAAAAAACACGTTTGTAGTATGGGAGACCCCTTAAATATTTATTACTGTCTTATACTGTCTAACTATCACGGTTCATGAGACAGCCAGACAGACAGACAGACAGACAGACGGACGGAAAGCGGAGTCTAAGTAATAGGGTCTCGTTTTAACCTTTGAGTACGGAACCTTAAAAAGAAAGACGCGGGATTCATGCGATAGAAGAACGGCTATCAAACGCCCTAGCTACCCTCACGTTTTTTTGTCTGATTCGTACAACAAATTCATAGCAAAGCTTCAGTGTGCCAATCGATTCTCAACTCTAATGCAGTGAACGTTTTTTAGAAAACCAAGTTTAACGAGACCACATAGCCGAACCGATAAAAAGAAATTATTATTATGGGAGCATTACGGAATGAACCCAATCTTCACAATAGTATCCAAGACCATTATTCGTTTCTTCTGTCCTTTTCTTTTCAAAGACTTTTGAAAGGGAGAGGAATATTTTGATCTGGTTTTACCCGTCAGTAATTCCGCAGTCGTAATTCTACGCTTTTGAGTTAAATGGGTACCGCAATCCTTTTGGAAGCTGAAAATCGCTTTGAAAGTAATTAGAACCCAATTCGTTTAAACCCCTGACGTGAATTGAAAAGCTTATGTCTTCTGAAACTACCATTCAGAGTTCTCAAATGAGATAAAGATGGAAATTTGGGGTTATTTATATTATCGTGGCCTTTATTGAATTGATTTTGATGTTCATTCTTAATTGAATAACCTTGAAAATCAAGATTTTATTACATTGTCTGTCTGTTTGTTTCTTAAAATTTTCTCATATGTAATAAAAACAGGCATGAACCTATGTATCTTTATCAGTTGACCCTTGGTGTATGTCTTCCATTAAACAATATACTAACATCAAACAGATTAAGTATACGATTTATTCGTTTAACAGTGTTTACCTCAAATAAATATACCTACCTAGTAAATTGTTGCACGAGTTTAACAATAAGTCCCTAAGCAAGGAAGTTTGCAACATTTTTTTTAAAACCTACAGCTAAAGAAAAAAAAAACTAAGTTAGAATAATAAGCTGACTCGCTAGTTCTATTTTCAAATTATTTAGAACGAATGCATTCACTTTTCAATAAAAACTATGCAAACTAAAATTCAATAAAAACTTTTGGTGAATTACAAGAAACTTTTTGGGATTGCGCAAGAATGAAAGAAATCAGCTGTTCTATTTTTAAAATATGATATAATAGAACACGGTGTTCTAATTTTAAAACAATCCAGATTTTGTTATTTATGAATTTTCTTAGAGAAAAACTCAATAATTATTAAGTCGTAAGTTACAATCCAAAGTTTTAAGTGTCATGATAGAAGTATAAAACACCATTATGCTGTGTGTGTGCCAATAGATTTTCTTACAGCATTTTGTTTCTTTTGATAAATATTTTCACTTTACCTTCCTAGGTGTCATGGGTCCGAAGAAGAGGCAAAGACGAGATGCCTGAACTCCTCACAGTTGGCGCCGTCACCTACGCCGCAGACAACAGAGTGACAGTCGCCAGAAGATACCCTGGGAACTGGAAGCTGCTCATCAGAGAGGTGAAACCTGATGATGAAGGGGTCTACGAGTGTCAGATCTCGACCCACCCACCAAGAGTCAGCAAGACTTATCTACATGTCAATAGTGAGTTATATTAGAGATTAGAAGTTAATTTAAGAAGCGTGAATGTATATTGGCTTTTCAGATGAAAAAAATGCAAAAATTTCCATGCAGAATATGTATTTGATAAATAAGTGCATCTCACTCGCACGTTTCAACACTTAGATCACTGAATTTATACACATCCCAAGACTATGCGGCAAGAAGGGAAAGTACCTTAAATTATTGTAGATAGGATATTTTTCTGAAAGGAGACTATTTTATTTTCTAAAGTTAGTAATACTGCATTCAAATATTTTCTAATAATTATTTGCTTCGACTGGGAAACGAACAGCCTTTTGAAAAAAAACACTCCGCATTTTTATGCTGCCGATCGAAAGAATTAATAAAAAATTATAAATCCTCTTAAGTAACATAGTATCTGGAAGTAATTGAATAACGTAAAATTAATCAAATTAAAAACATACTTGAAACTTCAGCAAAATATCATTTTGATCCAAACAAATTTTCCTGCCAAAAAGGTTGCTTTATTGGTAGGTATCCGTTTGAGGAGAGACTTCTCCTCTCTGTGTGTGTTCTACCGCTTGTTTAATGGGTTGCGTTCTGAAGAATTGTTTGACATGAAGCCCACAGCTTCATGCTATCATCGAACTGCTCGCCATAGTCAGGGAGCTCATCCACACACCTTGGAACCAGGATGTCTGCGCACTGTTTGATTTCAGAAGAACTTACTCCCTCGCACTCTAAGGTTGTGGAATGCGCTCCCTGCGGATGTTTTCCCTGAGGAATATACCATGGGGTTCTTCAAAAAAGGCGTTCTAAAATATTTAAAGTGTCAGCAACGCGCGTGTGATATCTCTGGTGTTGCAAACGTCCGTGGGCCATCAGGGCAACCATCAGGTGGGACGTACGCTTGTTTACTTACTTGGTAGTATAAAAAAAAAAGTATATTCGTACTTACTCTGGTTGAATACTGAGAGTCAAACGCAATAATTAACGCAATGAATGATAATAAAGTTTTGTTGCCAATACATGACTTTTAAGGTGTGTTAAGGTGCACTAAGAAAGGAATTTCCGAAATTGCGATCCCATTACTTATACCTAACCATTACAAGCCATTTCTAATTATTCTTCTACATTCAACTGCCTAGAAAACCTATAAATGTTCCAGTCATAAAAGCACTGTTAGTGGATATTAGCAAAACGCTTTTACTTGTCCGAGCAGCAATATCGTTGGGTTAACGAGTTCTCGAATGGACGCTCCTAACGTCCGACGGTCAAAGACATTGAAAATCTAATTGACTAGACTTAAAAGTATCTATTGTTTGCACCAGGCGTCCATCCTCAGCCTGAAGAGGTCCAAAGCTGAAATCCCTAAAATTTTCCAGGAAGAACGATTCTGAGACCTCTTCATCTACTGACTTCACACGATCTTTACAATATCAGTCCATTGAGTGCGGAACAATAAAAACGTTTTTTTCAATAATACTTGCTAGTTATAATGGCCCACTTATAACAAAGCATTGCCTCGTAAGTCACGCACGATTGAATGTGCCCTACGATGCTCTGCGTCCATCAAATTGAGGCGTACAGATGTTATGCCTCATGTGCCTGTGCCCCATACAAGCCCTCTACAAAGAGCTTTACTACTCTTAAAATTTAAAAGTAGGTGCTTATTATGACCATTATTGTAAGTTATAACATAATTTAGAGCTCTCTCGCCATAACATTTTTTAAGCAACATATTCGCTGAATAAAATCACACTAACGAGAGGATAAAGTAAGAATTATGAGACATTGTGACATCTCGTTCATCAATGGCCTTAGACTCCATCGTTTCGAACTTAAGATGGATTGGAAATATTACCAAAAGACGTAGAAGTTATAATTCTATGTATTTTATAAGCAACTAATTTCCATAATGTTCCATAGCACTTTAGGATTTTTGACTGCAATCAATGTTACATTTTGCATCTTTCGTTGATACTTATGAGGCTTACAGCCGTCAAACAACATCTCGCACGTACATTTCAACATTTTAGAAGATATAAATTCACTGAATATGAACATTATTAAGATTTTGGGAATTCCTTCCTCAGCGTTTTTTTTTCCCAGGTACGGTAGATCCTATAATAATTATTAAAAAGTAAAATTAAAAGTTAGTTTTTCAAATATATTTTTTCTTAAAATAAGAATTTCTCTATATAATATCATCTTTACGATCTCATCAAGCGGAAAGCTGAATACATACCACGACGTTAATCGTGACATTTCGTAACACGCCCATTTGCCCGTCTCATCATTCGTACACATGTTCATAAATAAAACATTACCCAAACAAAATCCCCCGGTCCTATTTAACTGGTAGAAGCGGCAATTTGTCACGCTGGTCATCTTGTCGCATTTCGGTCGAGAAATCTGCTGATTTCTGCCCACTGAATGTACAAAAAGGAAAATGTGTTTTAGGACAATATCGGCGAAATAAATCACTTATCTTCGTATCTAGGGGCGTGGAAGGATTTTTATGCAAAGTGTGCCAAATGTAATATTTGGACGAATCTCTGCCTAGACTGACTCCTTTAGAGACATCCATAAAGAATCTTCTCGCCCTCAGATATCTTACCAGGTAACGGTTCCCTGAAGCAAATTTATTTTATCATACATATTTATTTATTTTATTTGGCAAACTGTTCCTATAAAAAAATGTTAGTTAGCTCACAGAATAATATAATAGTACTACAGTTTGGTGACAAAAATTAGGAAAACTTCCAACGGAATCCGGGCTCTACGGCAGTTAGAATAAAGTTTTATCTCGTTTGCGGTCTACACAGAAGTCAAGGTCGTGAGTCTGGTAACTAGCTACGCACTAAGTTTTTATATGAACATAGCTAAGGGTCCGTGAAACGTACTGCGTTTTATCTGGAGGTTTTATTTCGTGTAATATCCTTTGGGACTACTTAGAATTTCGGGACTGTTTAACACCCGAAATAAAGCGAGCTCTCATTTTGGTTTTTAATTAAGTATACTTGGGTATACGTATGTTTACTTTAGACTGATATGTTATGCTTATTCTCTGTTATATTAAGAACCTGTTTCAACGTATTTGAGTTACGCTATCCGACGGATAAAATCTCGTTTTTGATGAGTCGAAATTTGTAATTATCTTACAGATACTGGTTTCTCAGGGATATTAAAACTCGCCTATAGTCTTTGCTTATCGGCCTTATCGAATGTGTATCTACTACCTTATCATAAGTTTTTTTTATTTCATTATTATAATTTAATTTAACCTATTTAATTTAACTGGTAGGATGTTATTTTAATTTTTATTACATTAAGACCAATATTAATAAACTTTCATTCAGCAAGTAAATGTTTCTGATTTCTAATGATCTGACGTTTTTCTTACCCAAAGGCACCAAAGGTTAACTGGTGAATAAATCTTTATCCATAGCTAACCCTTGGGGTACTTAATAAAAACACTTCACAGCTAAGATATCCGTTAGCCTGAGTATTTATATTTTTTTAAATACAACAAGTTGATGGAACAAGCAGATGCCCCTCCGATGTTAAGTGGTAACCATCACCTATAACAACGCATTGCCACGTAAGTCACGCACGACAGGAACGTGCCCTACGATCCACTGACCTGCGTCTATCAACTTGAGGTATACAGATGTTAAGCCTCATGTGCCTGTAATTACACCGGCAACCACACTCTTCAAACCGAAACACAGCAACGCTGCATGGCGGCTGAAAAGGGCGTGGTGGTAGTACTTCCCCGGACGAGCCCTTCACAAAGAGCTCTACTACTTTTAACATTATTGCAATAAATAATTTTCCATCTGCATAACAACAAAGTTTGCTAGTTTTCAGTATTTGCGGGCAGTCATTCCTTTCCTCAGAAATAAGCGGTGTTTCGCTACAATTTTTTGTATATTTATCAAAGCATTTCATACTTCAAAACAACATTGGAATAGAAACTCGCGAAAACAAAGTTTGTGACCCCTAAAAGGTTTTGAAAGCTGAAGAATTTTCGGTGCGAAACCTTTGGTATGGAAATTTTGTAACTCAACGTGTGGGTGAAACTTGGGACGACTTCCTGTGGACAAACGCGATGAGTAGATTATCTGTGAGGGGGAAGTTATAGTACTGTTATCGGTCGTTTTCTCGACGCCTTTTGTTTCTTCTTCGGTCGATAATAAAACTCCTGTGTGTAATAATAAAATTCATAATAAAGATTTATTTATTAGAAACAGAAAGCAGTTTATACGTAATTGTTTTATAGAAATCAATGACATATGAATCTGTAGAAGTTAAAAAACTGTGTCACAGACATCAACGCCCGGAAAAAAGTATAGTAATAGTTCCATTTATTGAATACTTGCGACCCGCCCCGGCTTCGCACGGTTATTGTGGGTTATCCCTAAGAGATTATGCTTGTATTATGCATATAAAAATTCCTCTTGAATCACTCGTTCTATAAAAAAACCGCATCAAAATCCGTTGCGTAGTTTTAAAGATTTAAGCATACATAGGGATATAGGGACAGAGAAAACAAAACATAATAATCGATGTCCACGTGTGACGTGTGCTTGTGTATGGTCTGTGAAGGTTCCCTAAAACACGATATTATCGCATACGTTTTATTAGCAGACCGATTTGTTACCCTAAATGCTCGGCCTTTGTTACGGAAAATTAAAGGCAAAAGGCATACCCAGTTCATAGATAGCATGCTTCAGCATAAGGATCACTTAGAACGTCTTTAAGCTAGGTGATTCTAGGTGCCAACTAGTGGCAGGTCAACGCGTAAAAGGGACATCTTGACTGTAATGAATGCCTTTTTGCGCTTATCGTGAACCGATCGTAACTAAAAGGACTATCGCAGGGACTTTACAAGTATTTGTACAGTCAGCATCAGAAATGAATGCCTTTTCAGAGTTTTGGAATGGTTTATCATTGGCTCTTACCATAGTTTTCAATCTATGTTAGTTACTACGTTTTTACTGCTAAATCAAATTTTGAAAAAACATGCAAAATATGTTTTTATTTCGTCTTTTGTTGTTGACTGACTACTTAGTTACATTGCAATGTACTACATCTAATATAGGTTTTAGATAGTATGTGGACCTATAAATCCTATCCCAGGCGCTTTAATATGGTGAGTCGAGTATCCCGTAAATAGGGGCATGAGTCAAAAGTTGGCCCTGACGCTATAAACTTAACTCAACTGGCTAAATCGTTAATTATTTATTCTCGTCTATGGTGTAGGTTCATAAAGATGACAAAATCAAATAAAATATGTATAAAATAGGTAGCACTCATACCTCATAGCTGGTTGCAAATTGTAGGTGTGGGCTTGTTACAATATATTATACAGGTAGGTAGATATAATACAAATCAAGACAGTAAAATTATCAATAAAAATTAAACCTCTATTTCTCTCACCAGCTCCCCAAGTTTGGGTGGTCGACGAAGCCGGGGCACCTCTCCTAGAGAAGTACTACGAAGCAGAATCGACGCTCGCTCTGGTCTGCCGCGCGAGATACGTGGAAACTCCTACAGTGCTCACGTGGCTGCACGAGGGAAGAGCTCTGAATGCTGATACTACGAGAGGAGGGATCAGGTAGGTGATAATACAACTTTATTGCAAAAAAAACCGATTTTAAATACACTGAAATACTTTCTGAAGGGAACCACAAACCGAAACATCATCCGTATTTTTTTTTGTTAATGTATCTTTTTTTAAATAGCCCTGAATCATTATTTTTTAAATGGTACCTCTGAATTATGACTCACAAAAAAAAATATAATTCAAATTAATTCATAATTAGCGGAGTAATCGCATAAAAAATATACAAAAAAAACAAAGTCTGTATAATTAAAAACATTCGCCATAATTGAAGGTTAAAAATTCTATACATTTTGTGGAATTACGTAGATATTAACGGGGTATTCCAACCAGACTGTGCCCCTGATAGAACGCCTCTTCACTATCATCTCATCCCACTGATTTCACTCGGTTGATGGATTTCAGGATATTTAATCTTTGTCTACGCCTACACCTCACTAAGTTCGATTAACATCACACTTCACACTAGTGCTTAATTATTAAATTATTTTTGCCTGTTCTTCCAGACTTGTCTTAAAAACGTTTCAAAGTGATTCTTTTGATTCAATAAAATAATGCTTTTGACTGTGTGATTACAACAACAGCTGCTATGAAAATCCCTTCTTTACTCTGTAATGAGACCTGTCCTACATTTAGACACAGACATTTTACAACTATTTAAATGGTAACCGTTCAGTAGTTATATTCCGTAAGCATAAATCACGGGAAGTTTCAACTGGTGGATCCTGGCTTAATTCAATCCCGAGCTTCGTCTCACTTACGTTGGTATTTCCACTCGCCAAAATAGCTAGTGGCATTAGTGATCAGAATGTATACAGATTAAACCACAGTCCGCGAACAAAGCGCGTTTCGTACATAATTTCAGCTTTTTCTCTTTTTCACCTCAATCCGTCCCCCGGCCGGGCCTCACTCGGCAACCGACGATTTCGTGACTTTTCGATTCATACTAAATACATATTGTATAAGTCTATCTATGTGTACAGTACAAAATCAAATAAATATTTTTACAGTGAAATTAAAGAATTGGTTATGACTATGCTTACCCCTACCCGTAAATTCAGAAAGACTATTTCGGAAAAGTAAGGAACAGTAACAAAAAGTACAACGGAATGCCAAAGAAAACCACGGATTTCGCGGTCACAAACACGCAGGTGAATTTTTTTGAAGGAATATCACCACAGATTTTATTTTTATACTAAACCAAAAGCGATCCGTTTGTACGTCAAAGCCGTTCGAAAATAGCGCGATTGGCCTGCATTATTCAAAGGCGCTCTCCAACATAACAACGGGCTATTCTGCATTTCTATTGAAATATTTCGCGATTTAACTTTGCTATAGGGCAGGCCGGGATTGCTTATAAATAAACAATGATCGTGCGTTCGCTACCCGTCGCGACGCCCACGCAACGAACCAACTCAACCGAGGCTAAGACGCTCCTGAAAGTTTAAGTAACCACTCAAATGCCAAAGTTGACACTGACTTTTGAAAACACTTTTCTCATAATAGTTTTACAATGGTAGATTCTGTTGCCATCCATCGTCTAGCTTTTTTGCCTCTGGTGAAAGGCAAGGGAAAAAGGCGGGTGCTAATTTTACTGGCGAATGGCTATTTCGCCAGTAAAATTAGCGCCCGCTGGGGAACTAAAAAAACAGAAACACTCTGATCCCTAGGCATGGTAGAAATCTCCTCAGAACTTTTAGTATCCAATACCAACACAAGGCTGATCAGATATGAAAACTATAATGACATGAAACTAAAAACTAGTTTTAGAAAATTTTAGTTTTAGCATTTTATATAACACTAGTGGCTTCCCACTACCGGTGCCGTGATTGAGCCACAAACATCCAAACATCGTAACTTTCGCATTGATTTGTATAATTAGGGTAGGATTTTAAATTCCTACGTAGGTATAAGAGATACCTATAGGCGTACACTACCTATATTAGGTAGGTAGGTATAGGTACTGAGTTTAGCACAAACATGACAAATACAACAAAGACAACCTTATACGGAAAATATGTACTTATTTGTTCCTAGTTTCTAACCCCAAAAACAAATGAAACGAAACAGCTTCACGACTTTGATCCCCAGGCACGGTAGATACCCTCAGATCTCTAGCTTTGTACCAACTCAAGATTCCCGTGTTTAGAATGTCCCTTGCAAACATTGACGCCTCGTTGTATACTCTTTACTCGAGCGCAACGAAGGAGGGTAACGTTTTAGGGGTTGTTTTCGAAAACCAAAAAAAAGTATTTTTGTTTGTTTGAAGTTAATTACATTACGCGTTAAAAATCTCCCATACAAACCTTGAAACTTTGGCAGTCTTTTGCACCCTTTGCAGGGGTGCAATTTTTCATACCAACGTTTTCAACCCTCTTTACACCCTTGGGGGTTGAATTTCCAAAAATCCCTCCTTAGTACACCTCTGCGCCATAAGACCTATATACTCCTCAAATCTCAAGTCTCTAGGCCCAGCGGTCAAAAAACTCCCATACAAACTTTTACATCCCTTTGCACACTTACTAAGGGTAGTTTTAAAAAACCAAAAATGCTTTTCCAATTTTTTTGCCATAAAGTACATGTACTCTAAGTTTCAAGTTTGTAGGTTCAAGGAATAAAATTTTTCATACCAACGTTTTCAACCCTTTTTACGCCCTTAGGGGTTGAATTTCCAAAAATCTCTTCTTAGTAAACCTCTACGCCAAAAGACCTACGTACTCCTCAAATTTCAAGTCAATAGGACCAGCGGTCAAAAAACTCCCATACAAACTTTTACATCCCTTTGCACACTTATTAAGGGTAGTTTAAAAAAACTAAAAATGCCTTTCCTATTTTTTTGCTTTGAAGTATATCTACTCCAAGTTTCAAGTTTGTAGGTTCAAGGAATACTATTTTTCATACAAACGTTTTCATCCCTTTTTACACCCTTAGGGGTTGAATTTCCAAAAATCCCTTCTTAGTACACCTCTACGTCATAAGAGCTACGTACTCCTCAAATTTCAAGTCTCTAGGACCAGCGGTTTAGGCTGTGCGTTGTCTATATGTCAGTCAGTCAGTCAGGACTTTGATTCTTATAGTATTAGAGATTCATAAAGTTTAATTATACCAGTATTTTTTTATTAAATAAAATCATGTATTGATAAAATGCTAATTAAGTTTACTAGCTTACGTTCACGGGTTTGTTTGCTTGAGTCGGATAAAAGTAGGTAGTCTATTACATTCTACAAATAAATCGATTCTATATTTCATTCGAATCGGTCTAGTTCTTACGGCGTGTTTCAGCCTAAAACTTCCGAATATCAAAACTTTCCATAAATAATATTAATAGAATATGAGTCGAGCCGCAGCAAAAGTCTTGTCTAAAATAAAACTTGCGAAATAGAAATTCATGCATGCTTCCCCTCGTCGGAATCGGGCTAAAGTTTGTCAATGAGAATTCATGTCTGGTATAAGTGGATTGCATCGTGTCCCAACTACTTTGACAACTGTAAGGCTATGTTCTTTGGGAGTGCGGTAAGTCTACTTCTCGCAGTCTTCACAATGTCATCGGTTCATCGGGTGCAGTGTTCTGCGCTTCGAGGTTCTGCATTTGAGAACTTTAGTCTCGAGCTATTTTCGGTTCGACGAACTATCCATTATCTACTCGTAATTCTAGGAGTAAAGTCGATATGGTTCGGGTGGTACGGATTTCCTCGTTTTAGATTCAGTTTAAGAGTAATATATGTTGATTAGTCTTGCGTTTTGCTCATTGCTTCATAGCCATTACTATAAACATATTATAATGGTTTGTTTTGACTCGATAGAAAGTCTCAATAGATCAGTTGATTTTGGAGGTGAAACTGTGATTGCCGAATTTATGGCGAAATTGATCAAAAAATTTTAGAATGCGCACTTTTACTGTCGTAAAAATATTGTCTTTTGTGTATAAGTTTCGTTTACCTTACTTTTAGCTAAAACAAACCACTTTGTTACCCTGGACCGTGTTGGCTAGACTCTCTTGGGTAAGAAAATCATTTCACCGATGCCGTGGATTTAAAAAAAAAAACTTACTGAATCTTATATTCCCGAAAACATAAAACAAAATGAGCAACGATAACTGAATTTTAAAATTTGGAATTTTTTACTTTTAGAAAGTGGAAAGTAACTTTTTGTTACACAGCCTTTAGTTTTTTTTTTAACAAATGGGGTAGGTAACACATTATGAAACGATGATAGCTACAGTAGTTATAAAAACTGTGACGTAACTATCAACGCCCACCTCCTTTAGAATTGAAAAACATACGTTCACGGTTGACTTTTAAGTTAAATTTAATTTATCAGTAATTAAGTTTTTGTAAAATAAATTGCAAATACATCCATTGCACACGCTCGTTCGCTTACTTTATTTAACCCGTAATTACTCGCGTGGGGTGTTTTACACCCCAGCGACTGTTTGATCGTCTCTAGTTAATGACGTTTTGAATTTACAGCGTAATTTTTTGTTCTAGGTTCCTAAAACTAGCGGAACTTGGTTATTTAATCACAAAAAATACTGAGTGGCGTAAGGTTGAAGCAGGAGAATGCGAAAATTCAAAACATTACGTTATAAATGCCATCAACACGTGTACAGTGACCATGCTATTCCAACATGTCAGAAATGCAACGAAGAAAATTAGTTCCTATAATGAGTTGATTTAATAAAATGTTTATGGCACTATCTGTTTCTAAAAGAGTTTAACTGTTAGTTAATCGTTAGGTCAAAAAATTATCATAAATAAAAGTCTGATTTTGCATGTATTTGGTAGTTTTTTTCTAATTCTAAAACTGGGGCATAAAGCACCCCACGCGGGTACTTACGTACTTACGTAGTAAGTAGTAGTACGTAGTTTAGGCGCGAGTAACTAAGGGTTAAGCCTCCCTTTTTTAAAAAGCTATTTTATACATGTTTAATCCTACTCCATCCAGCGTGATTGAGTTTTTTCTAAATACCAAAAAAATGTTTTTTTTTGCATTTACTTCATTGTTTAAGAAAGATAGGGAAGTTGTGATAAAAAAAAGAAATAGCCCAAAATTTTACCACATCTCTCCTAAATACTTTGGTTTCAATTATTAGATTTAAAAAGCTTATAGAATTTTCCAAAATCTAGCGTTATGTCAGTGATCGAAAACGGTGAATAAAAACACCATTATATATATAAAGTCCGTTATAAAGGTTTCAGTTTCTGAGGATAACAAAGCGATCTCTCAAGACTACTTTGTTCTGAGTCGTGAATACTTCCACTTTGTTCGATAATTTGACTGCGTGATTTTACTCAAAGAGAATTTTCAACTTTGTATATCTGTAAGTATTTTCCAAATACAATTCAAAGTGTTTATTAATATCGAGAATACATTTTTGGTGTTATTGTTTAAATTAGAGAAGACCATACGAGCTTCTTGTGAGGTGCTCGTCCGGGAAGTATTACCGCCATGCCTTATTTTGCCGCCAAGCAGCGTTGCTGTGTTTCGGTTTGAAAGCTTTGCATGCTGCATACGGACTTCCAGTCCAATTGCAGACTTGCAGACTTAGAGTGAACGATCCATCGGATTTTTAAACTTATCTTGCTTATGGAACAAGCAGATGGCTCACCTGATGTTAAGTGGTAACCTTCACCTATAATAAAGCATTGCCTCACCTCATTTACCAGCAACCACACCTTTCAAGCCCCTGTCGCTGCTTGGTGGCAGAAATAGGCATAGTGGTAGTACTTCCCCGCACGAAACCTTCACAAAGAGCTTGACTACTTTTAAAAATAGTAGTTAGTACAGTTATTGCCGGCTGCTCGTCTGATCAATTGGCTGTTAACTCCGGTGTACCTCAGGGGTCAGTGCTATCTGCCACTCTGTTTATGCTGCACATTGATAATCAGCCCAGGCCGTACATTAGCGTTTTGCCTCTACCTTAAAAGTCAAAGTCAGTCAAAGTCAAAAGGTATTTATTCAATAGAATCACAAGGATTACTTTGAAACTTCTTATAGCTACATGAATCTAGATACCAGTTCCACGCGACCAAGCTTAGAAGAACAGGCAATAAACTTACAACTTGGTTCCTACCTTTCTCAATTGAAAAATTGTCCGTAAACTAAATAAATAAACGCATATATAAATTGTCACGTGTTTATTATTATTAAAAACGACCTTAACTATGTAAAATTATGACTATAAAAATTGGCTCTTAGTCATATTCTATCTTCACTCCATTGCATCATTTGAATGGTACGAATGTGCAAACATACAAATAAGCAGTTTTCGGGTATAAGCTCCGAAGACCTCCACTAGAGGACTGGTAGTGTAGTGACAGCATCCTCGCCTTCCGGTCATAAGGTCGTTGGTCCAAAACCGGTCGTGCACTAATGAGTTTTATTGTTCCAAAATGTATGTGCGCAGTACCAGTAACTCTTGAAAATTGAAACAGCATCACGACATGATCCCCAGGCCAGGTAGATATCTCCTCAGATCTCTTAGTACCAAGTATGGATTCAAGATTGTTTAAGGATGTCTCAAGGGGTTAGTTCAATACTTCCAAGTACATTTGGCACATAACCACATTTTTATACCCAAAGTTAGTATTCTATGCGTGACAGGTCGCAAGCCCATCGCAGCTGCTAGAATATTAACTGGTTTCCTCGCGATGTTTTCCTTCAACATTTAAATTCTTAAAAGGCATATCTTCAAATTGAGTCATCCTAGCCTGGATGGGCTAAAATGAAGTAAGGTAGGATATGAAGTACTTACTTCCATTTCTATCCTACTAATTATCGATAAGTAAGTTACGATCTTGAATTTTTATGACTCAATCACGCCCTAATTAGTGAACCGATCGGGGTAAAACTTAGAACTAATATAGTTCGTAAATATGTCGAAACGTGCGAGCGAGAGTCACATTAGCTCTTGTCTTTACCTTTAGCGTTATTTAAACACATGGATATAAAGTAATTTAAAAATTATTAATCGTAACCAACTTACCAAGAGTATCTGTATCTGTATGTAGGGATATCTACCGTGCCTAAGTTTTAAGAGCATCAGCCTATTTATTTCTTTCCCTACCATAAAAACACCCTCTAAATATTCCCCAAAATAACAAAGTATGTTATTTATAGTGTGCTTACAAACCTATCCATATCTTCACATTACAGAAAGGATATCTACTTTTCAAGATAAATCGAAAAGGTCTGAGCTCTGAGCAAAATGTAAAATAATACTGGCTACTTTGTACTGAAATAAAAAATGGTACACTGAAGGGTTCTGAATTACGAAAGGGCTTTTTTTTTTTTTTCCAAAAGTTTTTTTCCAAAAGTTAATGATTGAGTGGTATTCAGCCTTCACAGCTCAGTTGGTAGTAGCTCTGCCTTCGGCACCGTAGGCCGTGGGTTCGATCCCCACCTAGAACAAACATTTGTGTGATGAACATAGATGTTTGGTCTCTGTCTGGGTGTTAAGTATATAATATTTTAATATGTATTTACAAAAAAATGTATATGTATATGTATATAAGTATTATATCAGCTATCGGATACTCTTAGTATAAGTTTTGGCTTAGTTTGGGGCGAGATAGTGATTTGTGTAAAGTCAATCAATATTTATACTATATTTAAACCTAGCAGCTCGTCCCTGCTTTGCACGGATGGACATTACCCATGTAACTCAGGAATAATGTAGCATTCGAACAGTAAAAGATTTTTTCAATCGGACCATTATTTTTTGAGTTTATTCGTTACAAACATACAACACAATTTTTCTTATTATTATTTTTCATGTATAATATGTAATAAATAATATCGGCTGTGACCTGTTACAATTATTATTTTTATTTTGATGTTATTACTATTTTTTTATTTTTTCTAATGATTTTCTATGTCTTTTTTTATATTCTATCTCTATCTCTAATACTATAAGACTCAAAGTCCTGACTGACTGACTGACTGACTGACTGACATATAGACAACGCACAGCCTAAACCGCTGGTCCTAGAGACTTGAAATTTGAGGAGTACATAGGTCTTATGGCGTAGAGGTGCACTAAGAAGGGATTTTTGGAAATTCAACCCCTAAGGGTGTAAAAAGGGTTGAAAACGTTTGTATGAAAAATAGTATTCCTTGAACCTACAAACTTGAAACTTGGAGTACATATACTTCAAGGCAAAAAAAAAGGAAAGGCATTGTTAGTTTTTTAAAACTACCCCTAATAAGTGTACAAAGGGATGTAAAAGTTTGTATGGGAGTTTTTTGACCGATGGTCCTAGAGACTTGAAATTTGAAGAGTACATAGGTCTTATGACGTAGAGGTGTACTAAGAAGGGGTTTTTGGAAATTCAACCCCTAAGGGTGTAAAAAGGGATGAAAGCGTTTGTATGAAAAATTGTATTCCTTGAACCTACAAACTTGAAACTTGGAGTACATATACTTCAAAGCAAAAAAATAGGAAAGGCATTTTTAGTTTTGTAAAACTACCCTTAATAAATGTGCAAAGGGATGTAAAAGTTTGTAAGGGAGTTTTTTGACCGATGGTCCTAGAGACTTGAAATTTGAAGAGTACATAGGTCTTATGACGTAGAGGTGTACTAAGAAGGGGTTTTTGAAAATTCAACCCCTAAGGGTGTAAAAAGGGATGAAAGCGTTTGTATGAAAAATTGTATTCCTTGAACCTACAAACTTGAAACTTGGAGTACATATACTTCAAAGCAAAAAAATAGGAAAGGCATTTTTAGTTTTGTAAAACTACCCTTAATAAATGTGCAAAGGGATGTAAAAGTTTGTAAGGGAGTTTTTTGACCGATGGTACTAGAGACTTGAAATTTGAAGAGTACATAGGTCTTATGACGTAGAGGTGTACTAAGAAAGGGTTTTTGGAAATTCAACCCCTAAGGGTGTAAAAAGGGATGAAAGCGTTTGTATGAAAAATTGTATTCCTTGAACCTACAAACTTGAAACTTGGAGTACATATACTTCAAAGCAAAAAAATAGGAAAGGCGTTATTAGTTTTTTAAACTACCCTTAATAAGTATGCAAAGGGATGTAAAAGTTTGTATGGGAGTTTTTTGACCGATGGTCCTAGAGACTTGAAATTTGAAGAGTACATAGGTCTTATGACGTAGAGGTGTACTAAGAAGGAGGTTTTGGAAATTCAACCCCAAGGGGTGTAAAAGGGTTGAAAACGTTTGCATGAAAAATAGTATACCTTGAACCTACAAACTTGAAACTTGGAGTATATGAATTTTTAGGCAAAAAAATAGGAAAGGCTTTTTTAAATTTTTAAAACTACCCATAATAAGCGTGCAAAGGGATGTCAAAGTTTGTATGGGAGTTTTTTAACGCATAGTGCGATTGATTTCAAACTTGAAGTAAATATACTCCACAATAAATAATTTAAAATCACGTTTTCAATATTTTAAAACTACCCCTGCAAAGTTTCAAGGTTTGTATGGGAGATTTTTAACTGTAACTGTGTAATTAACTTCAAACTAAAAGAAAATGTGTTCTGTGGATAAATAACATAAAGACGTTACCCTCCTTCGTTGCGCTCGAGTAAAAAGAATACCTACAACGAGGCGTCAATGTTCTAAAAACGGGAATCTTGAGTTGGTACGAAGAGATCTGAGGGTACCTATCTACCGTGCCTGTGGATCAATGTCGTGAAGCTGTTTCATTTCGTTTGGTTTTGGGGTAAAAAACTAGGAACAAATAAGTACATATTTTCCGTGTAAGGTTGTCTTTGTTGTATTTGTCATGTTTGTGCTAAACTCAGTACCTATACCTACCTACCTAATATAGGTAATGTATGTATCCCTATGTAGGTATCCCTTATACCTACGTAGGTATTTAAAATCCTACCCTAATAATAGTACGTATTTAAAATCCTACCCTAATAATATACAAATCAATGCGAAAGTTACGATGTTTATGGTTCAATCACGGTTCATCACTTCAACGCGTGCGAAGCCGCGGGAAGCCACTAGTGTTACTATACTTATTTTTTAATGACTGTAAATTGTTTTTTAACCGTTTTTATTAAATAAATACAAAAATACAAATAATTCCTCTTTATAATATCAGTGTATCTCATTAACGTTTCCATGTTCCAGTGTGAAGACGGAGCAAGTCCCCGGCGGCGCAGACAGCCTGCTCCGGCTGGCTCGCGTGAACAGCAGCGACGCCGGCAACTACACGTGCGCGGTGCGCGGCGCCAGGTCCCACACCGTGTCCGTGCATGTGCTCAACGGTACGTGTATTCAAAACCCTCTCTCTTCTCTCTTGTCGTGTCACTAGTTTCTTTCGAAACAGTGTGGTGAAAGGATTTTAAGTGCGCCTCAAGAAGCTCCTTTCGAGCACTTGACACATGTTATAGAACTCAAAACCCTTACAATAAGTTTGTTTTTGTATTTATTTCAAACATTACATCTATCATTACAGGTTAGACCTAATACAATAGAGTAGTAATTACCAAAATTATTTTGATATGTACAAAATGTCATTGAGCTAAAATTCAATCAAATTATTTACAAATAAATGTAATACGAAAAAAATAATCAATTAAACAATATCACAAAGCAAAAACAACATAACTAGTAGTTCGCCCCGAACTGAGATCTCGTGATGCAACCCGACGAACGCATCAAAACTTTAAGTACGTAGTAGTCAGAGGCAAGTCCAACCATTATCTTTGGACTTTTTTCTGACTACCGCCTACTAACTTGGTATGGTTACCAAGTTTCAACTCTATTGGCCTATTTATTGAAGAGTTCCGTTGAACAGCCCTTGGCTGCATCATCAGACCTGGTCGTCGTCACCATTTTATGAGAACTGAGTACCTCCTTTATTTATTTCAAAAAATTTTTTTAAGAAAAAGCAAAGGAATTGACCGACCAGTTGAAAAACCTTGATGTCAACGAAACTCTCAGAGATGGGAGCTCTTGGATCGCTGGTTATCTTAATTTAGCTTTTATTATTTTATCTCAATAACCGAACGTCACAAAAAAAAAGTAAAAATTGTTTTGTGATTTCCAAATAAAGTCCTTTCATATGACATGTAACTTGATTTTTTTATGTAACTTTTTTTATTTTTGCCCCCGTAAAAAACCCCATATCTCAAAACCCCTTCATCCGATTTTACTCATATACTTACCAGTAAATTTCTCAAGTACAAGCTATCGACATATCAAATTTCATGCAGATCGGATCAACGGTTCTAAAGTTATCGCCAGACAAACATACATACATACATACATACATAAATACATACATACATACATACATACATACATACATAAAATGCCAAATCGCCCAAGTTGAAACTAAGATCTTCGTTCGCTTCGCTCACTCGATCAAAAAACAATCTTATTATACCTACTTTGCAGAAAAATAATAATTATATACCTATTTGCAATAGCACAGATTATATAATGTAGCTCTCACGATTAATCATCGTCAGCCTTAAGATTTTTGTTTGTAAGTAGGAACATAATATACACCTACACGCATTATATTATTACTTACTAGTTTTTTACTGTGTTTTTTTGTAGGCAAGCTGTCTTCCCCTGTAACAGCTAAATAAATAAAAAAATAAATTAACCTGTATCTCGAAGTAATGTAAAACGGCGAAGTACTACCATCACGAAGAATGTGGTTGCCGGTGAAATTACAGGCAAATGGGACTGAACATCTATTTATGCCTCAAGTTGATGAACGCAATCTATCAATTCTCACTTAGCTGATGCTAAGTGAGAATTGATAGATTGCAGATGGCAGAAGCTGATGCTTCTGCCATCTGCTTGTTCATCGTTATATTATACAACTCGTTGATGGATCAAGGCCCACCTGATGTTAAGTGGTAACCATCACATATAACATAGCATTGCCTCGCATTTCACGCACGATAGGAACGTGCCTTACGGTGCACTGCCCTGTGTCCAACAACTTGAGGCATACAGATGTCACATGTACACACCCTACAAACCAAAACACAGCCACGACGCTTGGCGGCAGAAAAAGGCATGTTGGTAGTATTTCCCTGGACGAGCCCTTCACAAAGAGCTACACCTATACTACTGTTGAAAAAAGGCCACTGCTAGACACAAAGTTTAAATTGCTTGCGCGTAAATCCATTAGCTTACCATAATATTCAATCAAAAACCAAAGCCTACAAACAAGAAACGAATATAAATGATAACATTGATATCCGGCAGATAGCTCACATTGACCTCTACATTGACCCCAAACCCAACACAAACACATAATTGAACTTGCTGAAATTAACATTTTTCATTTTCATTTTTTGCACAAACCCTCGACTGCCGAGAGCAATAGACTACAATCCATTTATAAGTTTACTGCTCTCACTCACCACTCCAATATCGCACTCAATTTAAGTAAACGACTTCTCTTAAAAATATTGCTGACAATTCACAAGAAATCCTAACTTATTTTTACAAAAACATTCAGTTTCATGTCTCGTTTTGTTATTAATTGTATACTTTTAAATTGTGGCTCACCAAGCGAAGTGATTTAAGACTGGTCTTAAAGTTCCGTTTGTTTATTTGTTTGTTCTTCCTTCTTCCTTGTGCGCTGTAGGCAACTATTATTTCTTCTGTTTTACTGGTTGAATTCCAACCGAGCGCAAACACTTGTCTGATAATGACATTTGCTCTGCCTGTGGACTAAAAATACGAGTAGGTATATGGGCATTATTAACAATTCTCTGGTTAGTTTCTTCTTTGCTTAGTTTGGGGCTAGATGGTGCTGTGTCCTCAAATTTTTCAGAGAAGTAGAGCTCATTCTAAAGGGCTCGTCCGGGGAAGTACCAATACTATTCCTATTCCATCCATCAAGCAGCACCCACACTCTTCAAACTGAAGTTTGAAGAGTGTGGGTGCTGGTAAAATTACAGGCACATGAGGCTTAACATCTGTATGCCTCAAATTGGATAACGCACGGCAGTGCATCGTTGCATGTTCCTATTATGCATGACTGGTGAGGCAAAGCTTTTTATATGGTGATGGTTGCCACTTAACATCAGGTTGGACATCTGCTTGTTCCATCAGCAAGTTGTTTAGTTTTTTATATTAAATTTATTTTTTATCATCATTATCATCAGCCTGAAGCAGTCAACAGCCGGACCTAGGCTTCTCTAATATTCTAGGAAGAACGATTCTGAGCCCTCTTTATCCATCGACCTCTCGCAAACTTCACAATCTCTTGTCGTGTCACTAGTTTCTTTCGAAACAGTGTGGTGAAAGAATTTAAAATGCGCCTCAAGAGGCTCCTTTCGAGCACTTGACTCATGTTATAGAACTTTTTAGGTTCTACGACATGCCGGTTTTCTCACGAGGTTTGCCTTCAGCGTTTGAGAGTACATTGTGCACATAAACTTTAGAACAGAAAATTCATTGGTGCACGACCGGTTGCGAACCCACGACCTTAGGACCTGAAGGCGGGGCCGCTACCACTAGACCACCATTGCTCTATCTTTTACCTTCACAATGCCATCGATTCATCGAAGATTTCTCACTCTTCGTCTTAAAGTCATTCTATAAAAGCATTTTAATATCAAAACATCCCTACAAACTTTTACATTTACAGTATCATAGGATTAGGATTAAAGTAAGTCGATTGCCTTATATAAATATACCAGTGCCGAAGTTTGGTACCGTTCACTGAATAAATTATCCAGCAATATTTCACCAAAGTGCCACATCCAACCATCCTCACTTTCACCTAACTTCGTTACAACTTCGTTATAACTTCGCTTTAACTCAGACGTTTAATGTAAGCCGAGTGTGAAACTTTAATTATTGAATGATACAAAGTTTTTGTCACCATCCTATTTGAATTTTAAATTATATTGTGAGACAAAAACGTGCAAGACTTTTCCACGGAATCATCATCGATCTGAGGAAGAACGTCGCTGGGCATAAACTTTCCTATTATAATTATTTTTTTATACAACAAGCTGATGGAACAAGCAGATGGCCCACCCGATGTTAAGTGGTAACCATCACCACACAACATAACACACAACCACACATAACAAAGCATTGCCTCGTAAGTCACGCACGATAGGAACGTACCCCACGATGCACTGCCCTGCGTCCATCAACTTGAGGCATACAGATGTTAAGCCTCATGTGTCTGTAATTACACCGGCAACCACACTCTTCAAACCGAAACACAGCAACGCTGCTTGGCGGCAAAAAAAGGCGTGGTGGTACTTCCCCGGACGAGCCCATCTCAAAAAGCTCTACTACTCTTATAAGAGAGAACGATTTATAGCTCTCTCTATCTACGATATTATAGATTTGTGATAAAACAAAAAGGAACAGCTTCAGGCACGTTAGCTATCCCCCCATAGAGACTCTTAGTACCAATATTCTTTGAGTATGTTTAAGGATACAGTCCATCCATCCAAATGTTCTTTATATTTAATTTTCGCCTATGTTTTTTGAGTCGAAAAATAAACATTTTTTGATTTTGATTTTTTGAAATATAACATGTCGGGCACATATTCATATTTTTTAGTAGTTTGTTGTATTCCTTACATGAGAGGCTCATCGTTCAATGTTCCTCGTCTTCTCAAGATGTTTTCCGATTGGTAGACTAAATTTGAAGACATAAATCCATAGCAACACGACTAGATTCGAAGCTCTGCTTAGTACGTTTCTGATTCTAAGCTTTTGAGATAATAGCTGGAATTTCCCAGCCATTTCTGTAAACAAGTGCACTCACATTATTTGAGTTGTTGTTAGCGAGACTTATGTAAACAACGTATAAACACATAAGACTAATAGAGCTCTTTGTGAAGAGCTCGTCCGGGGAAGTACTACCACCACCACGCCTTTTTCTGCCGCCAAGCAACGTTGCTGTGTTACGGTTTGAAGAGTGTGGTTGCCGATGTAATTTCAGGCACATGAGGCTTAACATCTGTATGCCTCAAGTTGATGGATGCAGGGCAGTGCATAGTAGGGCACGTTCCTATTGCGTGACTTACGAGGCAATGCTTTGTTATAGGTGATGGTTACCACTTAACATCAGGTAGGCCATCTGCTTGTTCCATGAGCGGGTTGTATTAAACAGGAATAGTTTTAAGACTTGAATCCCTAGGCACGGTAGATATTCGCACAGATCTCGTTTGTACAAAGTTCCTATTCAAGATTCTTTAAGGTCTGAAGGACGTAGTCAGAAGTACATAGGTACCTACAATTTGGCACACACCCTCATTTAGCAGCTGTTGCTATTCCATACGTGCCAGTTTGAAAGGCCATCGCCGCTGCTAGATTATGGAGAGGGCTCAAAATCGTTCATGAATGAGTAAAGATATTTTCATTTTATCAATTATTTGAAAAAATTATCTTTGTTTGAAAGAATTCAGTACGATTCGGCAAAAAACCGTGGATCAGAATTATATCCGGTTTTTGAAAGCTCGATCAAACGTAATCGGATGTCAAATCACTTGCTATTTCACCTATTACATCAAATTAGATAGAGATAGCAAGCGACTTGACATCCGATTAGGTTTGATCGAGCATTCCGAAACCGGCCGCAAGTGTTGTAGATTAAATACTGAAGTTATTCAGTTCAGTAATTATAGTTTATTGTTTTACAGGATTTGATTGGGTTACACTTTTATATTAAATCTGTCGTTCATTGTTCGCAGACATTATTTTCGTCGCAACTCTTCTTCGCCCTGTTTTTATTTTCTAAAACGGACAGACTAAAAAACAATGTTTCGTTCCATGATAGGTTTCAAATCAAGCTACAACTAGTAGTTCGCCCCGAACTGAGATCTCGTGATGCGACCCGACGAACGCATCAAAACTTTGAGCAGGTAGTAGTCAGAGGCAAGTCCAAACATTATCTTTGGACTTTTATCTGACTACCGCCTACTAACTTGGTATGGTAAAAAAGTTTCAACTCTATTGGCCTATTTATTGAAGAGTTCCGTTGAACAGACCTTGGCTCCATCATCAGACCGGGTCGTCGTCACCATTTTATGAGAACTGAGTACCTCCTTAACTTATTTCAAGAAAAAAAATTAAGAAAAAGCAAAGTAACTGGGCGACCAGTAGAAAAACCTTGATGCCAACGAAACTCTTAGAGATGGGAGCTCTTGGGTCGCTGGTTATCTTAATTTAACTTTTTTTGTTTTATCTCAAAAACCGAGCGTCCCAAAAAAAAAGTAAAAATTGTTTTGGAATTTCCAAACAAAGCCCTTTCATATGACATGTAACTTGATTTTTTTATGTAACTTTTTTTATTTTTGCCCCCTTAAAAAACCCCATATCTCAAAAACCCTTCATCCGATTTTACTCATATACTTACCAGTAAATTTCTCAAGTACAAGCTATCGACATATCAAATTTCATGCAGATCGGATCAACGGTTCTAAAGTTATCGCCAGACAAACATACATACATACATACATACATACATACATAAAATGCCAAATCGCCCAAGTTGAAACTAAGATCTTCGTTCGCTTCGCTCACTCGATCAATAAGTTGTGGAATCGAGAGGTTGCGCCTCGCATAGTTTGAAATGTTCGCCTACCGACACTGCCAACTTTTCATAAAATCTAAACGTTTTAAGAGCAAATTCGACTTGTTTTGTTTACTTTACACACTTATATTTAAGCATTTTCATTGTTTTAATTTTATCTTCTAGGCTGCTATACAAGATATCATAAACATTCAATCATTCAATTATCATTTAATATAACCTTATAGTTAGGTTATATTTAATACGGGGTTAATAATACCTGTAGGACCAACAATCTAAGGATTTGAATGAAGTTTTTTAAAAGCTAAGGTCATTGTTTTCATTTTAAATTCGTTTCTCCGTATGCATCCATCGCATTTCTTTTTCTCAATTTAAATGGCACACGAGTGAAATTTCAGGGACCTTGGACTCTCAAACATCTCTAGGCACCAAAAGCAATATCACATTCTCGCTGCTATTACGTACTTCTGTCTGTACTTTGGCTGGAAAATTTGTAGAATCAAATGTAGAAATTATTTTTCGATGCTGTTAGTCGTACGAAAGTTATTTCTGTTTTGTTACCGAATGATACAATTAATAAAGTGTCTTTTGTTAATTTGAATGATAAAAATAAAGGTTTTTATTTTGTCGCCTGCGACTTTGCTTGCGACTTCGCTTAAGACTTTGCTTGCGTCTTCGCTTGCGACTTCGCTTGCGACTTCGCTTGCGACTTCGCTTGCGACTTCGCTTGCGAGGTAGCCTTATTTTCTTAACATCAATATTTTCCTCCTAATCTCGTCTCTTTTTCTACCCTTTTCTAATCTTAGCAATTATTGTGGATCCATTAACAAGTAAACGATTTGTAACTGATACTTTATTATTATCGTTTCTTTTGTAAGATGTGCTAAATAAATATATTACCATCAAAGTCTGCTCAATAACCGAAGTTACATTCTCTGTTATTCCATGTTTTATTCGTTTCATAGTGTTTATCAGGAGTTTTTATCCAAGTGGGACCCCACTTTATTATTAATATTATTATCCCACTCAAAAAATAAGATATTTGATATTATAAAATCTTTGTCATTCTGTTGCCGTCCGAATCAACGAGAGTTATTCATTTGACTTAGAACTAACACAATCCCTTTGTTCCAGAAGAAAGCCTTGCGGAGCTCCACGCAGCAGCTATCTCCACTCATCCCCCAACGCTGATGATCGCATCACTAATAGCCGTTATCCAAATAACTGAACCCCAGATATTAATACCTGCTGTTTTAGTCACAGCACTAGCGCACGTAGCAATGGCCCAAGGCCCGACCCACGAACACAATATCGTACTTTTACCTACGTGATATACAAAATATTAAATGTACATACGATTATAAATAGTTATTGGAAATAAAATTTCATTATATTTGCTTGTTTTATTGTCGAGGATTGACTTAATTTGTGAGGTTATAAAAATGAAGTTAGTAGATCTTTGTGAAGGTCTCATCCTGGGAAGTACCTACTACCACCATACCTATTTCAGCTGCCAAGCAGCGTTGCTGTGTTTCGGTTCGAAGGGTGTGGGTGCCGGTGAAATTACAGGCACATGAGGCTTAACATATTTTATGCCTAATATTGAGAGCAGTGGTGGTCTAGTGGGAGTAACCCCGCATTCCGATCGTAAGGTCGTAGGTTCGAATCCGGTCGAGCACAAATGGATTTTTCTCATAGAAAAAATTATGTGCGTAATGCCAGTGCTCTTAAACGGTGAAGAAAAACATCGTGAGGAAACCAGTATTCTAACAGCGGCGATGGGCAACCTGTCACGTATGGAATACCAGCTATTGCAAAATGTGGGTATGTGCCAAGTGTAATGTTTGGACGTTCCTCTGACTACCCCCCTTAGACGTCCTCAAAGAACCTGGAGTTAGTACTTGGTACTAAGAGATCTGAGGGGATATCTACCGTGCCTGGGGATCAAAGTCGTGTAACTGTTTCAGTTTTATTGATGGACGCAAGGCAGAGCATCGTAGGGCACGTTTCTATCGTGAGTGACTGCGCGACAACGCTTTGTTATAGGTAATGGTTATCACTTAACATTAGTTAGGTCAGATGCTTGTTTCATCAGTAAGTAGTATAAAAAACATGTATAGGCACATAGATTGAAAAACCGTTCCAACGTATGTAAAATCCAGTTAATAAACTTACAAACTGAATTTACCAATGAGTGCACCGCACTAAACTAGGGCACGCAAGTTGCCGCAAGTGCTTAATAATTGTATGAAACCAAGCGTGCCACATAAATTGTACTACTTGGAACATACGACTTAGTTGAGCAGCGTCAGATTCTGTGGTAAAATAATACTTTCTGTGGTATTGGAGAAATGATTTTAATTTTAATTTCAATGTAGCGGTAATTGCGTTCTACTATAATTCAAAAGAAATAGAAATTCTATCTACATGATATTTGAAGATGTTCGTGGTGGGCGGCTGTTCAGGTAAGACGCGAGTGTGAGTTTAAATCTTGCAAATACTGTACTTTCTGATATTAAGACAAAAGTATGGCAACAGGAAAATGACTGTGACTTTTGGATGGTATTTATTTATTATTTAACCTGACTGTGAGACTAGGAACATTGATCAATCGACATAATTTCAAGGCAGGAAAGATGCTACTGCGTTGCTATAGGTAAATAAATAAATATTGGTGGACATTCCACACAGCACTATCTCGCCCCAAACTAAGCCAAAGCTTGTGATATGGGAACCAGATAGCTGATATACTACTTATATACTTTTTTTTTTGTAAATACATACTTCGAATATTATATAACACCCAGACAGAGAACAAACATCTATGTTCATCACACAAATGTTTGTTCTCGGTGGGAATCGAACCCACGACTTACGGCACAGAAGCAGAGCTTCTACCAACTGAGCTGTGAAGGCTGTCGAATGGTAATGTAATTTTTCTAAATAAGACAAAGTCAAAGTCAAATGTATTTATTCAGTTGAATAAAAAAGATCACTTTGAAACGTTTTAAAACTAGGTGAATCTAGGTGCCAGTTCCACGCGACCAAGCCGAGAAAAACAGGCAAAGAAACTTACGGCTTGATTCCTACTGTTTTTTTGTATGATCCTTGTTACAATGTCATTAATAATAAAGCTCCAGTGTGGTGCCAATCGAGTTTAGTGGAAAGAACAAAGACGTTCGACGACATGCGTCAGTATTGAAAATATTTCAAGCCATGCACAAGATAACGCACGCAATTCAATTTGGTAACGCTGTCACAAAGTCTCTTCACATGGGGGCGACAAATGCCACTTAGTGATAATACCCTACTTTCCCATAAAACGGAGACCGACAAAATACGAAGGCCGTGTATAACTAAACAGACCTACATACATACATAAAATCACACCTGTTTCTCATAGGGGTAGGCCGAGACCACGGATTTCCAGTTACTACGATGCTTGCACACCTCTTTCGCTTCATTCACTCTCATAACATTCTTCATACATTCTCGTCGGTTTAGGGTAGTCTTGACCTGGCCTTTCTCTAAAAACGTCTGTCGGTCAAGTGCTCGAAAGGAGCCGCTTCTATGCACACTAAAAAATCCTTTCACCACACTGTTTCAAAACATACAAAAAAACGCGACAAAAAGAAGAATCAGCTATCCTACAGTTGAAAATATTAGTAGCTGAGCCGTGTTGGCCTTTTTCACAAATACATAGCAAATACGAGCGGAGTTGGCTAAGCTTACAGGCTTCCTCAGGATGTTTTGTTTCACCGTTTAAGAGCATTGGCAACGCGACGTTACGATGACTAAGGATAAAATGAGACGTAAACCAACACAGAGACAGAAACAAAATAAAGTAAAAAAAGAGGGCACAATAAGTAAGTGAGTACACGATCTCTTCATGATTATTTTAAGATAAAGTTATAGATGTTTATAGAGTAATAGAGCTTATTGAAGTATTACACGGGTATTTATCGCAACATAGCCAAAACGTCGGGAAAATAATAAAGGTAATTATTTTCCCGACGTTTCGGCTATGTTGCAATAGCCGTGGTCGCGGGCAGACTAGAATACCCGTGTAAAACTTCAATATGTGTTATAATCGCGAGAGTTTAAAAATACTATAGTAATAGAGCTCTTTGTGAAAGGCTCGTCCGAGAAAGTACTACCACCATGCCTTTCTGCTGCCAAGCAGCGTTGCTGTATTTCGGTTCGAGGAGTGTGGTTGAAATTACATATAGATAATTGTAGATAGAGGACAAAAACTAGTTAACAAAAAACTTATGTGTACAGAATGATGGGTGAATGCACGTGGGTATCTATGTGTGTGAGTGTGAGACATCCTGATACCGCCAGTCTTTTCAACCGACTTCAAAAAAAGGAGGAGATTCTCTATTCGATTGTATGTATCTTTTTTTTATGTTTTTAAATTTAATGTTGTTGTTGATTTTTTATAAAGCGCTTAATCTGTTTTGATAAAATTATATGGGGCCTTTGAAATATGACCTAGTAAACAAAAAAAAATTAAATTAATAATTGGCGCGTAAAAAACATAAAAAAAACATTGCGAACAATAATGCTGGTGTTTTAGTTTGAGTGAATTTTGAGGAACGGCTTAAGATACGGGTTTCTTATTGATATGAAGATATTTCATCTCAATGTTAGTTTTGCGCCTTTTATGTTTATCTATATCATATTTTATACACATTACGTTCATATTACTTCGCCAACATTCCTTTATTCAAACAAAATTAACAAAACTCGTGTCAACTTTAACATAATTACAAAGTTATTAAGAACCTTGTTACAACGGAATATGGGCCTTTATTCAACAGCAATAACTCACGAAACAAAGTTATAAAAGAGAGTTTACAAAATGGTTCTCGTTAGACGTTATTTCATTAATTTGCTTGTCTTCACTTTACTAAGGGCCGATTGAGTTACGTACGCGATAAAGATTTTGAAATTATTAATTAATCTCGAAACATGAGATGAAATACCGCATTTGCATACCATTTCACCATTCTTCTTCTTCTTGTCGTGTCACTAGTTTATTTCGAAACAGTGTGGTGAAAGAATTTTAAGTGCGCCTCAAGAGGCTCCTTTCGAGCACTTGACACCTGACATGCCGGTTTCCTCATGATGTTTTCCTTCACCGTTTGAGAGTACTGGCATTGTGCACATAAATTTTTGAACAGAAAAACTTTTTTTTGACGAAAAAACAAAAAATTTCATCATAATTTATTATTTTGCGAATAAATAAAAGAATTGAATTACGTGTGTGCCTAGTGGTTTACAGGCTATAAGCTGAGATACGAAGTGCAGGTTCAATATTTGCTGAAGAATGAAAAAAGTAGCATCGTAGTTAATTCTATCGAATTTCTTTTCACTAACTAAATAGGTATATTTTTTAACAGAAAAACTTATTAGTGCACGACGGGTTTTTAACCCACGACCTTAGGATTGGAAGGCAGGGCTTCTACCACTAGACTACCAGTGCTCTTACTGATGTGGTTTTCATTTAATTTCATTTATCAAGTGCTCGAAGGAGTCTCTTTGAGGCTTTAAATCCTTTCACCACACTGTTTATAAATAACCAGTAGCACGACACGAAGGAGCACCCATACCCTCAGTAATTATAGGAACACAGCAACGCGAGCACTGGTACCGTAACTATTTCTGCCGCCAAGCAGCGTTGCTGTGTTTCGGTTTGAAGGGGTGGTTTCCGGTGTAGATACAGGCACATGAGGCTTAACATCTATATACCTCAAGTTGGTGGACGCAAGGCGGTGCATCGTATGGCATGTTACTATCGTGCGTGAGTTACGAGGCAATGCTTTGTTATAATGGTTACCACTTATCATCAGGTGGTTCATCTGATTGTTTCATCAGCAAGTTGTATAAAAAATAAAGTTGGCGACAGAAATTTGCTTTGCAACTAATGTGTTGTGGAGTGGCTTAAAGCTGAGATGGGACCAAATTTGACCCAAAGACGCACAGGGGCAACTTGCTGGCACAACCTATTTTGTATTTTAATTTTATTATTTATTATTTTAAATGTATTTTATATTTATCTTATTAATTATTTTTTTCTTTTTATATTTATAGTTCCCATAAAGTTATATTTAGTTACAAGCTGGTGTCCGTGACTTCGTCTGCGCAGGATTAGTCACACAATATCTTTATAAATTGTAGCCTATGTGTTATTCTGATGTATAATCTATATTATTGTAAAGTTTCATTAAAATCCAATCAGTAGTTTTTACGTGAAAGAGTAACAAACATCCATCCATCCATACTTACAAACTTTCGCGTTTATAATATTAGTAGGATCTACTGGTGTTTTTTCTTTTTATATGTATAGTTGCCCTATAGTTCTATTAAGTTATTTAAGTTCTTTTTAAATTCTTGTTTTTATCTGTGTCAGTCGTTTTCTCTGTGTATGTATTTATGTGTGTAACGTGTAACATAAAAAAATCATTCATTCATTGAAAAAATAGTAACAATACTAGTGCTCAGAATCTCAAATACCTCAGCCGTACCTTTAACCAGCGCCGTATTTCCAGTATCGTTAATTAAAGTAGGAATTACATAAATTTTGCAATGAGCAGTTCTGTACTAAGTAAACAGTGAAATGTTTCAGAGCTTCGTTTGGCGGTACAAGTGGCTCAAGATAGGAGAACAGAGCGTTTTAGTAGTACCTAGCTGCCGCCCATGGCTTCGCTTGCATATTAGTAGTCATAGCTAACATTATTTTTGTCCATATTTTCTACCCGACATATTTTTTTCCTGGTAAATTTTCGGGATAAAAAATTAAAAAAAACTGATCCAGGTTACGAACTATATTGTTCTAAGTTTTATCCCGATTGTTTGTAGTTGACCAACATCGAAGCATCGTAACTTTAGCTTAAACATATTCTTCTAAATGTGTGTCTATGTCTTCTTGTCGATTCACTTACGAAACAGAGTGGTGAAATAATTTAAAATGCATCTCAACGAGGCCCAACGAGAACATTAACATATTAGTAAGATAGGATAAATTTATAATGAATTGCACCGAAATAGTGGATATCATATAGCTCGAAGGACTGATAACCGTTGGGGAATAAAGGTTCTCGAATGGCGACCACGAACAGGAAAACGAAGCGTGGGACGCCCTCCTACCCGATGGACTGACGACATTGTCAGGATCGCGGGAAGTCGGTGGATGGAGAGGGCTCGGAATCGTTCTTCCTGGAAATTTATAGGGGAGGCCTATGTCCAGCAGTGGGATTCTTTGGGCTGATGATGATGATGATGAGTGGATATCGCGGAAAAACAAAATCCACCTAGAGTCACGAGAAACAGCTAGTAATCATTTTTCCTATGTCGTAATAAACAATTATGTTTTTTTTAACTTGAAATTCCGCCTTTTCTTTACCCTATGAACCCTGGCTTACATAATTATCTTAACTAATATCCGGTAAATTAAAGCTTACTACATAGAGCCGTAGGACGTGATTAGATCGTTTCTAAAACGGAGGCTTAGCTTTGATGCAGTTTAGTCAAATCTAGTTTATACCTCTGAAAGTATTAGCAGTTGGAATTGGAGTCGGAAGGGGCTTATCCAAACGGCAGGTGAAAAAGACAAACTCAATCCGCTATAGTTCACTCTAGTGAAGGTAAGGAAACATTCATTGAGTAAACAAATCTTGAGTTAAACTCAATTTATTTACTCAATGAATTTGCAGGGATCACTTTGAATCGTTTTATTTACGCCATCCATCAAAAATAGCCCAAATTGATGTGAATGATGTCATATGTCAGATAACGATTGACGAATTTAAAAACGTAGTCAAACGAAAACATTCTACAAAAGATTACTCGCACTATAAAATAGATGGTTGAAATATGTTTTGTATTTATTAACAGCGAAAATTACAATCAATACAAGAAAATATGTTCAAAAAACACATGAAACAGTTGAGCTATCTGCAGACCGATGCAAATGATCTAGAGATAGCTCAACTAGCTTTTTTTTATATGAGAAAAACTTGAAATTTAACTATTCATTGTAAAAATCATAATTTTAGTAAATCCAACAATAAATTTATAGTGTTGTAAAAATAGGTCGTTAAGGGTAAAAACGTCGAGACTAATAAGCCCCGTTGAGGCATTACAATGAATATGCCTTTAGGTTGTATTAGAATTACCTATATACTTACCTATTTATATATACTAAATAGGTCTTCAGGTACCTACAAACAATGAAGTACGAAATTTTAACTTTAAATTTCTTGTAACTGCAACGACTTCGTCGCCGGAGAAAATAACGCCACGCGAAAATCCATTCTTCTAATAGTTTAGCCGCGATGTTCAGGCAACTAACAAAAGTATATAAGTGAAGTTCAGTTAGCTAGATTCCTTCTACATGCACACGCGTTGGTAAACACATGGGAAATATCTTGGAAGCTGACGCTTATAGCACGTTCGAATTGTTATTAGAATTATATATTCTTTAGCAAAAAATATGCTTGAGGATGTCGGGAGGCGATTTTACCATTTCAGAGTACTTTACTTCTCAAAAACTAAGACAAATATATTTTACTTTGTACTTGATAGTTTCACATATTTTTACCAATGTACCTTACATTGGTATTCAGAAAAAAATATATGTAAAAAAACCTAAAAACTGCGGTTGGGGTCAAAATTGAGACTGGATATTGAGAGAAAAATATATTTTTTCTTACATTATTTCCTTTAATACATATTTTGTATAGTATTCATGATGGGATATTCGATTTCACGTGATCGACGTTTTTATTGTATCAATCAAGAAATAACCAACTAATTATCATTCATAATGAAACAAGAGTTTAAAAATCTCGATAACTAAATCCATACCGAGCCGTAGGTTACATTTTTAATTAACAAACTTAATATGCTCAAAAAAGAAATTAACAAAAAGTGAACATGCAATTTTCATGTTCACTGATTTCATCTCAAATATCAACCCACGCTCTTATTCTCTCAGCTTATTCTGAAAACGATTTTAAAATGCGCATATAAATTGATACAAGTAAATCCTATCATCTACAAATGCAACTTCTGCCCGTATGTTTGTAAGGGTCGCCTGGCGTGCCACACGCGAATTCCCAACTCTATTGAAGTGGCATAATGTCGTAAGAACAGCCGCTGGGGACAAGCACACATATCTATGTATGTATGAGTAGTCTATCGTGATTTAAGGGGCTGACAACCGTCAAACAACTTCTCGCCTACACATTTCAACACTTAGAAAGATAGTTAAAGACGTTCGAATCGCAAGTTTAATGCTCTAGTCTGCCCGAGACCATGGCTTGTGCAACATTGCCGAAACGTCGAGGATATAAATATGATAATATCCGTGAAATATTCAATACTAGCGGCCTGTCCCAGCTTCGCATGGGTGGTCATAAATTTTTTGAACATTTTAGGATAAACTTAGACCGTGGGTTCGAGCCTCGCGTCTACTAATTTCATACATTTGCACGTCCTTCTCCTTGAGTGACTGAAATCGCACCCCGAGCGTGACCCGTGGACCCGTTAACATTTTTAATTTCGTCATATCTTTTGAATGGAATGTCCGATTTGAAAAATTTAAGAAGTAATCTATAGGTATTGAAACCGTTTTAATTATGAAATGATTTATTTTGATAAGGATTAATACCAAGGTACAAATAAACACCCTTTTCTAGCGGCGGCATTTCAATTAAATTTTTATAATAAAAAAAACACTTATTGTGACATAACTATAATAGTTAGACATATGCTGTCGCGACATTTTTTGTAGATAATGATGTGTTCTGCAAAGTCGTAGTACATTTTTTTGTTCTATCATCAATAGTTTTCGCAGCGCACGCGATGTAAGGTTTTCTTTTTCCACCTTGGGTTACATTATTGGAGTTTTAGTAAGGATCCCTGATTTTTTTGAAAATATAATATAGCCTATGTTACTCAGGGATAATGTAGCATTCTAATGGTGAAAGAATTTTTGAAATCGGACCAGTAGTTTTTGAGCCTATTCGTTACATACAAAACAACAAAACAACAAAACAACAAAACAACAAAAATACAAATCTTTTCTCTTTATAATATTAGTGTAGATAAAATAAAATAAATAAATATTTTTGGACTATCCACACAGCACTATCTAGCCCCAAACAAAGCCAAAGCTTGTAATATGGGAACCAGATAGCTGATATAATACATATATACTTTTTTTTGTAAATACATACTTATAATAATATATAATAACACCCAGCCAGAGAACAAACATCTACGTTCGTTCATCACACAATTGTTTGTTCTCGGTGGGGATCGAACCCACGCCCTACGGCACAGAAGGCAGAGCTACTACCAACTGAGCTGTGAAGGCTGTCTCAATATACTTGTATACTTTTAATACTGCTAGTTAGAAGTCCTAGTTAGTACTGCTGGTCGGCTAGTTAATAGTACTGCTGGTCAGCTAGTTAGTATAAAATAAGACCAGAAAACAAATATCCATATTCTTTATACTCAGAATACCTTCAGCAGAATTAGTTAAACACACAGTGTCGTTATTCAAGTCGCGCGCTTGCTGTAGCTACCCTTATTTTTTACACCGGGCTTGCTAAGCGGCTTTAAGAGCAGCTCCAAACAAAAGGAATTTATACCTTTTGTCAAAACTCAAAAAAACAAATGAAAATAAAAGAAAGCATGAAAGAAAAATGGCAAGAAAACTCACTTTTAACAAAAAAGACTCTTTTTTAACAAAAAAGAGTCTTTTTTGTTAAAAAAGAGCTTTGGTAGATCTTTTAGAATCAAGTACCAGCTCAAAAATCTTTATCGATGTCTAAGGGGGTTGTCAGAGATACGTCCAATTACACTTGGCATATATCTAAATTTTGCAGTAGTAGGCTATATCTGACAGGTTGCAAGCCCATCGCCGCTGCCAGAATACTGGTTCCCTCACGATGTTTTCCTCCACCTTTTCATGTAGGCAGTTAATTAATAATTTATATTAATACTACAAAAGTTTCAATTTAAAATGTTTGATCATCTCGGCTAGACAACAATTGATAATGTTATTTCAGTAATCTGAAATAAGAAATAAGTTACAAGAATAAATATGTTTGTCTTTCATACACTGGGAGTATCACGTATTCTCAATTAATTTCAGTACGACACAATGAGCAGATTTAAGTCAATGTTTCCATAAGTTCAATGTTTGCGTGCATACTCGTAAAATTACACATCTTATCGAAAAAAAAAGGTAAAAACTTATAAAATGTACTTGATTTTTATTAAATAAGAATTAAAAAAACATTGTGATCAAATCTTCAACAGCGTTTTCCACCAGTGTCTATTAGTCGCAAAAAAAAAATTGACGGGGTTTCCCTCTGTATCTGCTCCGTGGAGTTTCCACGCAACACTATCAAAAAATTTCAAAAGAGATTCTTTTTCTTAAAAACTTTACTTAAATTCTTAACTTTATTAATAAACATAATCCGCACACAAATGTATTTTGTTTTTCAAATAAATGAATATGAACACACCTTAGCTAACTACGAGTAAACTGTTTGGAAATAATTAAATTTCGACCTTCTTTCCACAATTCAGGCACATGAAGTGCCTCAATTGTGGAAAATGTATTTTAAAACTTCGATAGAACAAACGTTGTTCTGCATGTTTGATTTTGATCTCAGGGACCCTGAAGAATATCAAGATATTTATTATTGTGACAAGTCCATTTTTTTATATTCTTATATCTTAAAAAAACTGCTATTTTCTCACATTTTCGACATCGCGGCTGTCATAAGCGCCACCGCAGAGCACATGTGGTTTTAAACCTTATTTCTAAGAACTTACGTGTGTAATTTGAATCTAGTGCTAATCTAGGCTATGGTGAGCTCTCAAAATGTTCTTGGTTCAAGGCTATAATTATATTGATCTTTACAAACGATTATTTATGATGTGTCTTTACTAACATAAATTTCTTCGACACTCGTATATTATTACAGTGAGTTATGGTAAAATAAAATAAATGTGTATTCAGTACGTTGGGTTAGCCTTTTTTGTGCGAATTTTACCTCAATAAAATCTTATCCGAATGTCAGATCATTCGGAAGTTATTGTGTCACGCAAGCATGACGTCATTTTACAAGGGTTCCATTTTGTTTTTTTTTTACTATGGGACGATGGGATGGCTAGGATGGGATGGTGCATGATCTCTTCATCTCACAGCATACCCACTTCGGAAAAAGATTGGATCAGCGGAAATGTACTAAGCCAAGCATAACCGTAAAAAGAGTTTCTTACAGCAAACCTTTGAGGGTAAAAAAATAATTAATAAAATATCATATTGTTTAATTTTATTTTGGGGTTTAATCTAAATTTAGTTTCAGGTTTCATCCGCGTATTGTGGTACTTTTAAATACTTTTATTTTGATTTTTAACTCTACAAGTATTACAAGATTTTAGTATTACTATCACAGTACTAGTAGGAGGATGCCAAACCTGGAACTATACCACAACAATCAAATCAAAATTAACAACATGCCAGAGAGCAATGGAAAGGAGTGTCATAAAAATTCGAAAAATACATAAAATCAGAAGCGATCTCATACGAGAAAAGACAAAAATAACGGACGCTCTCCATCAAGCACTTAAATCAAAATGGCAATGGGCTGGATACATAGCAAGGTACAAAGACAAGAGGTGGACCATTCAGACAACACGATGGACAGGACCAAATGGAAAGCGACGAGCAGGTCGGCCTAGGAGACGATGGGCAGACGACATCATACAAACAGCAGGAGAACAATGGATGTCCCTGGCCATGAATAGGGATCAATGGCATAAACTGGAGGAGGCCTATACCCAAAGAGGGGTTACTAACCATAAAAAAGAAAAAAAAAAAAAAAAAAACTTAGGATAAAAATTATTATAAAATTAGAATTACTTTAGAATAGACTTTTTTTGTATTTAGTTGGTAAGGAAAATAAACGGGCTTTATTATTATTATTATCACAGTACTAATTTAATTATTTATTAATTCAGACAATTGTCCATATTTTGTTAGTAAACTTACAGGCTAACTTATTTGCTAAGCTAGTATTTATAAAAATAGGGTAAAAGTAAGTAACGACACATTTTTTTTTAATATTTCCTTAATAAAGAGGGTTTAATCAACAAGATTATGTCACCCTCGAATCAACACTTAAACTTATAACAATAATCTACGCTTAATTCCAACCTTAACAATTTTTAATAATTCTTTGGCTTTCTCCGATAAGGGGAAAGCCAAAATACTGTTCCAGCTACCAACAGAAAAAAACATATCATTAGAATACTTGGTTACAAATGCCAATCATCAGTTTCGTTCCGGACACATTCCACAACAATATGATAAACATTCTCGATGACGTCACACTCTGTACAATTTAGTGAATTAATCTTACCCATAAGATAGCCAAAGCTATTCAACGACACTTTTATTAAGGACAACAAGTAGGATTATGCCCAGCATTCGACCTGTGGGCTGATAAACGAAAAAATAAATGCACTGAATTAATGAATAAAGAACGAAGCATGGAAAACAGTAATCACCATCACTGAAACAACTTTCAAATTTCTTAAACTTTAAACTATAATCTGAATAGACCCTATTTCAGATTTATTAGCAAGTAAAATTTATAGAGCCATTCTTTTGTGAGCTTTTGCACGCCAAGACGATGACGTCATAACCATCAAATTGTCTATAAGTAATAGGTATTATATTGGAGTTTTATGGTTTATTGGATTAAAGACTGTGATTTTAGTAGGTGACAAGTTTTATGGCGTTGCGTTAAGCACTTCTCACGATCCCAAAATTAGTCTACAACTAGATAAAAACCTCCCCATATTTTTGGAGGTTTGTAGCGTAATCACGCCCTACCCGATAGACCGATATTTGGAAAAAACTTGGAGTTTGTAACCTCGAAAAATGTTCAGGAGCGGATATCAAATATAAACGAGCAGCAGATAGCAGACGTTCTAGAGAAAGGCCAGGTCAAGAGTACCCTAAACTGACGTAAAAGTATGAAGAATGTTATGAGGGTGCATGAAGCGAAAAAGGTATGTAAGGACCGTAGCAAGTGGAAATCTCTGCCTACCCCTATGGGAAACATAACATGTAGTTTTATTAAAAGTGATTGAAATCACCGAGTGCATGAGCAAAGCCACGGGCGGTTACTAGTATTTTATAAGCCACAGGCGTAGATTTCTTGGTACGTAACAAGATCCTTGATCTAAAGTTGTTTTGAAGGGTTACGATTATTAGTTCAGTCATCGGAGCCACCCCGCGACGTCCGTGGGGACTTAAATGTATGATTCTTAATACCTTCTCTATTATTCTATGCACGCCAAGAAAATGGGTACAAAAACATCTTTCTATCTGCCGTGGGCTCAGAAAGGAATGACAAATGACATTTTGGCGTAACGACAGGAATTTTTATCAAAACCTTTGACACAGTGCGGTGACATAGCTCGCTCACTCATGCCATCTGGGGCCTCCCTCACAAATAACATATACATTTGTGGTGTTAAACATAACGTGCCGATATAAGGCCTTTTGTTCTAGTTAGGGATTTGCGCCACTAAAGTTAAATTCGTTCGTGATTAGGCATCGCAAACAAAACCCCTGTTTCTATGTTCACAAAAGTGCTATCGTCTTTTTTATAAAAACATGTTACGGAAACTGAACACAATCAATAATGAATTTGACATAAGTGGCGTTACATTATCGTACCGATATTCGACCTTATTGTGTTGTAGTTAAGAATACGATACGTTTAGGCCACTAAAATGAAAGTAATTCGTGATCAAGCCAGATATATTTATATCCAATCCAGATACCCAGATATACCGTTCAGCTAATCTACTATCAAAGTTTACTACATTTACGAGTAGTTGCAAGTCCATGTAGTTATCTAGCTGCTAGAAATTTAAACTATATTTTTTACGTGCGAACAACATTCTAGGGTCAGCCTACATAATCATGCGCTTCAGCACAACGCCTGTCTCTTTTGTTTGTGATGCCTTAGAATTTTTATCTGACTGTAGGGAAATACATGTACCTATTACAAATGTTGGTGTCCTTTTTTGGGTTCCGTACCCAAAGGGTAAAACGGGACCCTATTACTAAGACTCCGCTGTCCGTCCGTCTGTCTGTCTGCCTGTCTGTCTGTCTGTCCTTCTGTCACCAGGCTGTAGGTATCTCATGAACCGTGATAGTTAGACAGTTGAAATTTTCACAGATGATGTATTTCTGATGCCGCTATAACAACAAATACTAAAGAATAGAATAAAATAAAGATTTAAGGGGCTCTTATACAACAAACGTGATTTTTTTGCCGTTTTTATAGGTCTCCAACTCACACTTGGCTGGTTTTATTATTTCATCTCCAGACGAATACCTCATTATTAGCTAATAACGAGGTGATTTAAATTTCAAACTTTTGTGTGTCTTCCTTATGACAATATGTCCAAATTATCAAATTGGTGAGCTCACGGTGAGTATATCTATAGGTTTAAGCCCCAATTATTATAGTTGTGTCTTAGATCCCTTTTTTTAAATACCATATTATTCTATAAAGGATTGTGAGTGATTAATTAATATATTTGTATATTTGAAGCATGCCTAAATGTGTGGTTCAACCTTAGTATTGAAAAATAATATTTGTTCAGGACTATTCAAGTTTAGTATTTTTAACAAAAAAATCTTTTTAGTTTTTGGAACTTCATCATTTTGCTAAGTATGCTCTTAGCATAAGCATTACATTAAGTATGCCGTTTCAATTACACACAAAGTTTTCGAATTCCTAGAAAAACGTATTAGTGCACGACCGGGTTCGAACACACGACTACTACTAGGATCAGAAGGCGAGAACGCTCTCACTAGACCGCTGGTGGAGCCATTACACCCTACGAACCTAAATGCTAAGTGTAATATGAAAGATTTGGATGAAACTAGATTTGAAAACTATTTAGAAAACTTATAAATATGAAAAAATATTTGAGAACATTTCTGAAAGATTAATAATTTGGAATGAAAACCTGACATCCGCAGAGCAACGATGCACATAGTTCGTGACGTGTATTCGGAGTTTTCGATTTTACGTTTTTGGTTTTTGTCATCAAAATTACAAGCCCATTTTTCCAGCGGCTTTTCTATGGAGAAACTATAAACGCCTTTATCGAGTGTTCTGAAAACTGAATATTGGTAATCAAAATTTTCGAGTCTCCATAGAGAACTTGCTAAAATACGAACCCGCAATACAAAAACGAGAAAAAAAAGATTTCAACTTTTTTTAGCTTTGGCATTTTGTGCTTGTGCTTCATTACTGGAATAACATATTTATTCCAAATATTATTGTTATTCTAATCATCCCAAAAAATCAACAATAATGGTATAGAAATAACGAACTAGCCCGGAAGGAAATTGCCTGACATTGATACTAGCAATTTTTTTTATACAACTTGCTGTTGGAACAAGCAAATGGCCCACCTCATGTAAAGTGGCAACCATCACCAGCATTGTATCGTAAGTCACGCTCGATATGATCGTGCCCTACGGCGCAATGCCCTGCGTGCTTGAGGCATACGGATGTTAAGCATCATGTGCCTGTAATTTCACCGGCAACACACTCTTCATACCGAAACACAGCAACGCTATTTGGCGGCAGAAAAAAGCGTGGTGGTAGTACTTCCCCGAACGAGCCCCGCGCGAACAAAGCCGCGGGCGTCTGCTAGAGTTGATATAATGTCATGTCATGAGATTATCCCGTTGTTTTAATAAATTGGCATGATGATAGATGTGATGTCGTTTCCATTTTCCTCAATTTATCAGAACGCGGATTTGAGGATAATTTCGACGGGTTTTCCGGTTCCGTGGCTGAATGGTATTCGTTTGTCATTTTTTTATCTCTTTGACATTAAATAGCCTTTATATAATTGATAAATAGGCATAAATAACACGCAAAACCACCCCATTTTGCAGTTGGATTGGATTTGTAATAGCCATGCCATTTAGCTGGTAAACCTGACAGCCGCTCTTTTGCAGTGGATTGAACTTGTCGTAAAAGTTATAACCGCTGAGGTTCTCGCATGCTGTCTACGAACCAGAAGACGCGAAAACGCGCAAATGAATCGACGACATTGTAAAGAACGGAAAGTCAGGGGGGGTGAGGGCTCAAAATCGTTCTTCATAAAAATAACTAACCTGAATTAACTAAAAAAAAATAACAAAAAAGTCAATAATATTTAATCTGATTCTCATGGTGCAGCTTAGATTAGTTCGACGTCTTAAAATGACCACCAATATTTATTGACTACATTATTTTGAAAATATTATTCTCCAAAATTTGGTTATTTGCTATTTTTCATTACTTCACTCTTAATTCTTCAAAAATGTTGTATTGTGCTAGTGAGAAGTTCGTTAGCGGTAGTCAGCGTCTTAAGACCTATGGATTGGCAGGCAAGATGACCTCTGACCACCATTGCTTCCACAGCAGTGACTATCGTAAATACGCGATAAAGCGAGGGTTCTGTACATAAATTAATCAGTATTCCGGGCAGGCGGTCATTACCAACTCGTAAATCGCCCAAATTGTAGGTTAATCCGCCCAGTCTATCGAAGGCTCAAGGTCTGATACGGATTCTTACGGTTCGCTTTGAATAATTAATCACTATCATCACTATGTTGAGGTTTAATGGCCTGTACTGGCGTATCACGTGGTTCAGTACCTACCTCAAATATGAGTTTTTTTTTTTCAGTTTTCTTAACAACAGGCCTTTTTTGTATGAGATTCGCTGAGCGCCACTATCGAGCGTGCTGAGAACTGATAAGTCACCATACAAAAAAAGACTGTCGTTACAAAAAACGAAATACAAAAAAAATAAAAATAAAACTTAAAATTTGGGTACTAATAACACAAAAACGCTCGTAGCGTATCGTTTGGTCATTCCCCACCAATTTCTGTTTGAATTTCTCAAACATTTCTGTCTAAACTTCTCAAACTATTTAGATTCTTGTCGTCGCGGCACAAGTTCTTTCGAAACAGTGCAGTTAAAGGATTTTAAGTGCGCCCAAAGAGGCTCTATTAGGCAACTATTTAGATGGGTAACCGCTAGTGGCATTTACATTTTATTTTATTTATTTATTCAGATCTACCAATTGTAACAGCGGTACAATTATTATAATTAAACCTACATCATAGTATTTGGAGCTAATTGGACAACTAATTATAGATAAACACTGGCATTGAATTGAGCTAGATTAGTGGACAGAGCAACATAAAATGAATTAGGAAAGGTGAATAAAAACATATATTGGTTGATGACATCTGAGTCCTCCCTGGCTTCGGAATGTGGGGTATGTAAACTGTAGCTCTTGATCATCGTCTTTCGTCTTTCGTGTGATCAAACGTGACGTTTTCTCGTGATCAGAATCACATGACCCGACAGCAAGATAATTTAATCCGTCAATTATCATAAGCTTGAAAGCCCACAGCTGGACATGGCCTCCTCTACAGATTTTCAGGAAGAACAATGCTGAATCCTCTCAAAATTCCCAATCCATGAACTTCTTAGGGGCCATATAAATTACGTAACACGTTAAGGAGTAAGGGGGAGGGAGGGGGTCGAAGAAGTGTGACATTGTGTGACAAGGGGTGGGGAGGGGTACTTTGTTTTCGATTCTACGAACTATATGGCCTACCAATTGCTACTTCAACTTGCAAAAGTCAAAGTCAAAAGATATTTAATCAATAAAATCACTTTGAAACGCAAATTCTTGACCATCGAGCTATGTCAATATCCTTAGTTCTTCTACAGATTTTCTCGTTTATACTTAGGTATGTATCGAACCTTGTGATGCGGTATTACCGTCGTAAATCTATATTTATAGTCCGCAAAAACTGTCCAACAAAATAATTAAACCGGATAATGAACTGAAACGCGATAAGTTATTCGCGATAATTTAAATGAAACCGCATTTTAAATGGAAGTCTCGCTTTTTACCGCGTAATTACCATTTCCATCATCAGATACAGTCCAGTACAGCAGCCTACAGATAAACTTACAATAACGTTTTACTGATGATAATCTCAAGTAGGTTTGTGATTCAAAAATACGTAAATATAAGTCTTAGTTTTTCAGTAAATTATTAACAACTTCAAAAAAAGGACAATTTATTGCAACACCCTTACCTACTGGGTACATGTATTGAATCACAAAATACTTACGGCCGGTTTCTGAAAGCACGATCAAAACTATCGGATGTCAAGTCACTCGCCATTTCAGCTATTACAGAGATAGCAAGTGACTTGACATGCGAATAGTTTTGATCGGGCTTTTAGAAACCGGCCGATAGTCATAAGTGCTGACAATGTTAAATATACATACATACATAATAATGCAATAAATATACTGAATACTAAAGAAGGTTCTCAATTCGACAGTTTTTTTTATGTTTGTTATCGCATAACTCTGTCATTTATATTTATATTTCCACCACCACCACCAATATTTAGGAACCGATTTGAAAAAAAAATTTATTTGGGAGGATATACTTTCAAATTGGTCCCATAGAAATTTCACGAAAATCGGTTTAGTAGTATGGCTTTTAAATCAAAATAACAGGATAAAGTTATGTCATCCAAGTATGATGAAATGATTGCGTATTTTGCTGTTTTATGTTTTCAGTGTATTTTGAAGTCTGCTTTTTTTTGCAGTTAAGTTATTTTATTTGTGTTATGTAAATACAAAAACTACATACAAAAATATAATTTTTTGTCCGTCAAGCCTGAGCTTTTCAATATGTGCCTCATTCACAAACCCATCAGCCCCCACATCCCTATACAACGTTTAACATAATAGGGCTTTGTTATGTTGTGTTGTATTTCATTTTGGCGGAAAGTTAAAGAGGCATTTCATGAACAAAAAACTTCGAAATTTTAAAAGTCTAAGTTTATTGGCCAGGATCTGTAGAATACCCCGCTTCCAGGTTTATAGGGGTATTATGGTACACGTTGTATAGCCAAAGTCAAACTCAAAAGAGCAGCTATTTATTCTATTCAATCACACATCACTTTGAAGCTAGGTGAAACTACTTAGATGCCAGTTCCACTCGACCAGGGCTAGAAAAACCAGCAAGTTCTCCGAATCGTTATGTGTGCTATTTAAGATGAAGACAACTGCTAACGGTCCTCTCGCTCGCACATTCAAACATATTAAAAATATAAAATCACTGTATAAGTACGAAACTTTGAAGCTTTTTTTTTTAAGAGTTTTTTTTAAAAGCACCGGGCCAACTGTTGGTTCCATCAGCTAGTAGTATATAAAAAATCATTGAATTCAACATTTTGAAAGATATCATTGAACTTATTTATTTACACAACTAGCTGATGGAACTAGCAGATGGCCCACCTGATGTTAAGTGGTAGCTATCACCTATAACAAAGCATTGCCTCGTAAGTCACGCACTATAGGAACGTGGCCTACGATGCACTGCCCTGATTCCATCAACTTGAGGCATACAAATGTTAAACCTCATGCCATGCCACACTCTTCAAACCGAAACACAGCGTTGCTGCTTGGCGGCGTGGTGGTAGTACTTCCCCAGACGAGCCCTTCACAAAGAGCTCTACTACTCTTAAATATAATATCATAAGGTCTGTGATTTTATATCTTTCAAAATGTTGAAATGTGCGAGCAAGAGGTAAATTAACAACTGTCATCGCCTTAAAGCTAATATAATTATAATTCATAGGGAGCTTAAATTAATTTCATCGATAGAATTTCGTTTCAGTATTCAGATGTAAATTCCAATTGATCCTTGAATTCAATTGAATCGTTCTGATTCAATGAATTCCGGTTCGACACCGGAATGATTTCTTAATCGGTATTCCGGATTAAGCTGATTGTTACGGAATGTTATTCAAATGGAATAATATTATTACCTGGTGTATATTACCTATAAACCCACCCTACTTCGTTCCCGTGAAGTTATTTTCGCACCGTGTGGGCCACACAATGCAACACTGGTAATCTGACAGGTCCTATGGCGGGTGACACAGTGCAACACTGGTAATCTGACAGGTCCTATGGCGGGTGACACAGTGCAACACTGGTAATCTGACAGGTCCTACGGCGGGTGACACAGTGCAACACTGGTAATCTGGCAGGTCCTACGGCGGGTGACACAGTGCAACACTGGTAATCTGACAGGTCCTATGGCGGGTGACACAGTGCAACACTGGTAATCTGGCAGATCCTACGGCGGGTGACACAATGCAACACTGGTAATCTGACAGGTCCTATGGCGGGTGACACAGTGCAACACTGGTAATCTGGCAGGTCCTACGGCGGGTGACACAGTGCAACACTGGTAATCTGACAGGTCCTACGGTGAGTGATAAGACGTGTATAAAATTAAAAAATAAAGTCAAATAAAAATAATCTCTCTCCTGAATGACATCGTTTTATGAGTTTTTATGTATCCGGTTTTAAATTAAGAATTCAAATAAATACAGAGCATGTATGTAACTACATTAATAATAGTTTAAAAGTAGTAAGTGTAGGTACCTACTGAAAATATTTTGATTTAAAAATCAACCTATCACTTACGGCCGCTTTCTGAAAACTCGATCAGAACTAAACGGATGTCAAATCAGTCGCCATTTCAGCTATTACATCGAGAGAAGAAAGCAAGAAAACATATTTTTTGCAAATTCTTAGCTACAATAATTAATTATAATACATACATAACGATAGTACTAAAAAATTAGAACCCAAGAGTTGCAAAAGCATAAAGCATAAAGTTAGAACATAGACATCAAACTGGATAGAGATAGGAAGTGACTTGACATCCGATTAGTTTTCATCGGGCTTTCAGAAACCGGCCGTTAGTCTGCTTCCCTGGTACTTTAACTTGTTTCCTCTAAATCAATCCACAGCCTAAGCTATTTTGCCACGTCTAAATTTTTTGTAGTATAGTTGATAATAATTTGAGTCTCGGCTTCATTTTCAACGTCATGGCCACATTATACTTAGTAATACCATAAAAGTTACAAATTGCTTCCAACGTAGACGTCATCTCAAAATCTCGAGGACCTTATCACACATTTTTTTATACTACTAGCTGATGGAACAAGCAGATGGCCCACCTGATTGTAACTGGTATCATCACAAAGCATTGCCTCGTAAGTCACGCACAATAGAAAGTACCTTACGATGCACTACCCTGCGTCCAACAACTTGAGGCATACAGATGTTAAGCCTCATGTGCCTGTAATTACACCGGCAAACACACTCTTCAAAACGAAACACAGAAACGCTGCTTGGCGGCAGAACAAGGCGTGGTGGTAGTACTTCCCAGACGAGCCCTTCACAAAGAGCTCTATTACTCTTAAAACAAACAACCAATAAGTGGTAAAAGTAGGTGCTTGTAGACTAGAAGCTATTCATCTCAGTAAAAGTCGAGACTGCAAGGCAAACGATGTTAATGGCTAACCCGTCACTAACAAAGTGGCTGGTGACCTGAGAGCTAACAAGTTAATAAAAAAACCAGCCAAGTGCGAGTCGGACTCGCGCACGAAGGGTACCAATATCTACATATAAAAACGGTTAAAAAATTACGTTTGTTGTATGGGAGCATTAAATGTTTATTTTATTCTGTTTTTAGTTGTTATTTGTTGTTATAGCGGCAACAGAAATACATCACCTGTGAAAATTTCAACTGTCTAACTATCTCGGTTCATGAGATACAGCCTGGTGACAGACGGACAGACAGAAAGACAGACGGACGGACGGACAGTTGAGTCTTAGTAATAGGGTCCCGTTTTACCCTTTGGGTACGGAACCCTAAAAACACAGACACTTCACAAAACAGATTAGGTTCAGTGCCGCCTGAACAAGTCTATTGCCTTTCCTGTGGGTTTTCAAGTTTTTTGAAATGGTATTCCGTAAACAACAAAATCACGGGAGTATCACCTAGTGTATCCGCGCTCCCTTCCATCACACGCTTCACGTCACGTGACCTGACTCACGTTGTCATTTTCACCGCCAAAACAATCACGCGGGTGGCGCTAGTGCGGGCTAGTAGTTTGATAAAATGATTCTCGAATAAATAATTTTTGTATTTTGTATTTTTGTATTCAATTGGTGAATGTATTACAGAATGCCAAAAACCCACCGCGGATTCCGCAGTCACTAGGGCGAATCCGGTTATTGTACGACATGATAATGTACAGCACGATAATGTACAGCATGATATTTGGAATCCACTTTGGTACCTTTTTGGATTCGTTTTATCTGGGTGTACATTATCGGGGTGTGCATTATCTGGATGTGCAATATTGTCACGCGTAGTTAATGTGCAGCCAGATAATACACAGCATGATAATGTACAGCACGTTAATGTACAGCATGATAATTGGAAGCCACTTTGGTCCGTAAAAAATAATTTCTGGCACTTCGGCGGCCGCAATTTATATGTTTCAACATAACCTAACCAATCCGACTCAACGGTACTAAAGTGGCTTCCAATTATCATGCTGTACATTATCTGGGTGTACATTATCAACACGTGACGATATTGCACGCATGTTATTGTACGGGATGATAATGTACACCCAATAATTCAAACCAGTGGACACGGATTATCTGGTGCATTATCGTGCTTTATTTTATTTTATTTTATTTTATTTTATTTGGATTTGATTTTATTTTATGTGCTGTGCAATATCATGCTGTACATTATTATTATTTGTGTTACATCGGGGTGATTCGTTTTACAGGAAACTGTGTAGTTTTTGTTGATTGAGTGAGCTAAGCGAACGAAAATCTGAAACTTGGGCGATTTGGCATTGTATGTTTGTATTTATGTGTTTTTGTCTGGCCATAATGAAAAATCATGCATGTACCTATAGAATTTTAATATTTAAGATTTTGTTAAGTATAGAATTTAAGTTTTTGTTATTTTGTAGTTCACATCGAATTATTTCACTAACGTAGGTAAACTTCTGCTCTTTATTTTATTTTTATTTTCTATACCTGTGCATGACTATTACTAATGTATGTACCTATTTACTGGAAATAAATACATTTTTATTTATATATTATTTATATATATAACTTTCGAATCGTTGATCCGATCGGCATGAAATAGCCGAATTTTTGGTAAGTATATGAGAATTTACTGGTAAGTATATGAGTTAAGTCGGCTTACTGCATACTAAGATACGGGGTTTTTCAAAAGTTAAAAAATACAACAAAAATATATCAAGTTATATAAAAGCTAAAGTACCCATCAATATGAATAACTTTTTATAAGGAACTAACACTGTGAAAGCGAAAAAAAAAAACAGCTGTTTCATACATTTTAGCCGCTGATACAGCTGTTTCATACTTCATACAGGTAGTATTGAACTTTTGTATAAAACGGCTGTGTTTTTTCGCGTTCACAGTGTTGGCTCCTTAGAAGAAGTTCTTCATATTGATGGGTACTTTAGCCTCCTTGTACACCTTGTACATATACGTCCTGCTAGAAGAAATATAGAGTTCAGCCGGAAACTGTTTTAGAAAAAGTTGAAAATTTTAATTTTATTCAGAACGTTGAATTACTAATACTAGAGGTATAGTGTCCCATTGTTTATTTCCGCCAGTCCCTCTCATAGGAACTTTAAATAAGATTCAAACAGAATCCAGGCTGGTGCTGGAAACCTGTTTTCCACCAGAATGTGGTTAAGCTCAGTTCAATGTACCATGTACCATTTATACACCGTTTCACTTAGGACTGAGCCGGGACTGCTAATCCAATGCTATGGACAATTGAAGTCCATTTGAATTTCAAATGTCTGTAACCGTGGTTTCTAAAGATAACTATTTCAGTCGAACCACTTCGTAATTTCGTATGAATTTATGGCCGACTCTGGTGACATTGTTTATTTTTTTTTATTTTTTTTTAAGACAGTCAGACAGACATCATAATAGAATTTTTTTAACCCTAAGGCGATGGTATACATATGTAAGTAGTTTTATTATACAATACGATAAGTAGGTACTAATCTTAACATTTGGATTCAATGACTACCTTTTTTTTTTATACAACTAGCTGATGGGACAAGCAGATGGCCCACCTGATGTTAAGTGGTAACCATCACCTATAACAAAGCATTGCCTCGTAAGTCACGCACGATGGGAACGTGCCCTACGATGCACTGCCCTGCGTCCATCAACTTGAGGCATACAGATGTTCAGCCCCATGTGCCTGTAATTTCACCAGCAACCACACTCTTCAAACCGAAACACAGCGTTGCTGCTTGGCGGCAGAAAAAGGCGTGGTGGTAGTACTTCCCCGGACGAGCCCTTCACAAAGAGCTCTACTACTCTTTAAGCCTGTGCAATTTGTAGGAGTTTCGGCAGGCTATTGAAAACATATCCACGCTGTTCGCAGACAATATATTAAGTAGATATATAGCGAGTGACATGGGGGCAAAGTAAAGTAGGTTGGTCCTACAGTTGGGAACCTCCAGCATGGTAGGGCGGCGGCGTGGCGCGCGCCCATGTAGTCTCAAGGCAAGACAGCCTGCAGTACCCTACCATACCTAGCACGAACAGACTCAGGTACATTAATGAGTAGTACGGGTACATTGTGGTGTTATTAGACCACCTAAATGACTTACACTCAAAAGCCTTGCGGCACTCACATTAAAATGCCACTAGCAGTGTCTCCCAGACTCGAGTGTACATTTTATGACACTTTAAATAATGTTTCATTTTCAGAGTTTTATTACTTTGGCCGGCCGCATACGATATTTTCCTTATTCGAAAACCGGTATAAATGATGATAATGTCTCTGATTGGGGTGCAGCCAACCTCGTCTCTTTCAACGCTTCAAAAACTCAGGCATGTCTGTTCTCCGCAAAAAAGCGGCCTTTCCGCCTGAACCCTTCTTTCCTGGATGTATCGGTGCCGATCTCCGACCACCTTGAGCTCTTGGGTGTGAAGCTGACATCCAATTTGAACTTCGGCTCATATATAGAATCTAAGGCTAAAGTGGCTGCTAAGAAACTGGGCATCCTTTCTAAGGTCAGACAGTACTTCACACCAAGACAGCTTCTGGACCTTTATCAAGCACAAGTCCGATCGTGCATGGAGTACTGTTGCCACTTGTGGGACGGTTCTGCCAAGTACCAGCTTGAAGCCTTAGATTCTATTGAGCGGCGACCCAGGAGACTCATTGGCAGTGATCCGCTGTTCGACTCCAGGCTCTATAGCCTCGAACACAGGAGACGAATCGCCTGCCTATCGGTGTTCAATCGAATACATTTAGGTGAGTGTGCGCAGGAACTGCACGATCTTATTCTCCCGTCTCCCTTCTACCTCCGGACAACTAGACGCACGGATAAGTGCCACCCCTTCATGGTGGATATCCCTCACTATCGCACGAAGCGCTTTGCTTCCACTTTCTTAGTGCAAACTGCCAAGGAGTGGAACACTTTACCGTCGTCGGTATTTCCGGAACGATATAACCTTGGAATATTTAAGACAAGAGTGAACAAGTGGATTATAGCTAAGCGTGCTCCACCTTAGACTGCATCTTCACTTACCATCAGGTGAGATGGCAGTCAAACGTTTAGCTATTAACAATAAAATAAAAAAAATAAAAAAAAAATAAAACTGAAAAATTCCGTACGACAAAAATTAGATTGTTTGTAATATATGCTCGGCTCCATTCAATCACAAAACAAGTAAAAATTGTATCACAAAAACGTAGCCTATAGTGTATGCAGCCAGAATGTGTATTCTGAACTTCACACGACCATTAATTATTCTGTGGTTTCACTCACTGACCGTTTGTACGGTCAGTGAATGAAACTCTAGTCCAGGGATGGCGAACCAAAGGCAAATTTGCGGAATATTTTGGGCACGCCACGGATCAAAACGGTTTGCATTTTTAGTTCAAACTATCCGCTACTTAGCTTGCCCCTGCCCAAGCCGATCAGAAACTATAGTTTCTGATCGGCTTGGGCTTGGCTACATCGCCCCCCGGGCTGCTGCGACTCTTGGAACACTGGATGGAATTTTCGTTGAAATTATTATTATAATAATTCATATTATTACATTTTGGTTGAAATTATTTGAGGGCACGTCTATGGCCCCATATTATTTTCTAAAAAAAATGGTTGTATCTATAAGGTTCGCCACCTCTGCTCTAGTCAAAAATAATATATTTTTAAACGATTTCTATTGAAAAATAACATCATCTAGAAGCGTCCAGATTTCTGCTTGATTGTCAGAAGTTCTGTTCTTCTAGGCTTGGTTGCGTGGAACTAGCACCTAGCTTTAAGATGTTTCAAAAAGTTCCCTTACATCATGATTCAAATGACTATATTTGACTTAAAATTATAATGATGATGAAGACTAAATGGTTTTGTATTGTATGGTAATATTTAGATGTATCCCGATTAGCGAGGAAACTGCCTCGCTTTAATTTACCAAACGCCCCAATTTCTGTGAGCGTTTCTAATGGCAGACTGAGATTCACTGTTTTCCAATAATCCTGCCGATAGGTACCAGTTAGTGGACGGTGGCACACGTTATACTCAGCGCCACTATGTTGGACATCCAGCCTTCTCTTGAATATGAATGATGAACATTTTCGTTGACAACCTTTCACGAGATCACGCATGGTGTCGTACCACTGCTCAACCTACATAATCAATACAAAAACTGATAGAAACAAGAAGAAATCCGTGAAAGAGACAAGGTCACTGACATAACTCGCATTTACAAGTTGAATTGGCAAATTGGTAAACCATGTAGTTCGTAGAATTTGGGGAATACCTTTGGGGAATAAAAGATTTCGAATAAAGTTAAGCTTACGAAAAGTAAGATGACCCTTCCCATCCGATGGACCGACGACATTGTGATTGATGGACAGTTGACTTCTTCAGGATGATTCATTTAACGCTTTATTGCACAAAAATTAAAAATAAGTGTAAAAAAGGTGGGCTATGCTATGAACATTTTCTACCTGCCAACCTTAAAGGTTAGCAGGTAACCCTAATGATGTTGGCGTTAATTCAATACTGATGATGATGATGAAAATTAAAAACTGAACTTGTATGAGTAACCAACTCCTCATTATCCAGGCCGCTCAAAAGCCTCCGCCATGGTCGCCGTCTTCATTACTTAACATCAGGTGGGCTATCTGCTTATTCCATCAGCTAGTTGTATAAAATAACTATCAGGTGGGCCGTAAGCCTAGGTAAACAGGCTAGGTAAAATTTTCTGTAGTTAAAAATTTCCTGTAGTTCTTCTAGGCTTGATCGCGTGGAACCTGGCACCTAGATTCACCTTGTTTTAAGACGTTTCAATGTGATCGTAGTGATTTAACTGAATAGTGATTTAAATATCTTTGGATCTTGATTTAGAGTATATTATGTAGGCAGACCCCGAGACTATAAAAAAAAGCTTTTTATTTCAGGTAAAATACCTCAGGACAAAATTAAATACCTATAGTGTAAGTAACTGAACTATCCTCATACAAAAGGTGTACATGCATCCGTTCAGTGTCAGGAATAGTGGAAATAAGACGTAACCTCTTTGGATTGGAAGCTGGGGATGTTTTACGACGCTATGAATAACTTTGAAGATCAGATGTGTGGCACACTGTGCCAAAGGCGGTCTACGATCCTTATGAATTTCAGGGAGGTAGTGTTTTTATACTTCTTCTTCTTCTTGTCGGGTCACTAGTTTCTTTCGAAAGAGTGTGGTGAAAGGATTTTAAGTGCGCCTCAAGAGGCTCCTTTCGAGCACTTGACACAATTGTTATAGAACTTTTTAGGTTCCATGACATGCCGGATTCCTCACGATCACCATTTGACAGTACTGGCATTGTACACATAAATTTTTGAACAGAAAAACTCATTGGGTACATACGGTTTTGAACCCACGACCTTAGGATCGGAAGGCGGGGCCGCTACCACTAGACCAGCAGTGCTCTCGTTTTTATACTACTTGGCGATATAAGAAGCAGATAGCCCACCGATATGAGCAAAGTCAAAGTCAATAAAATCACAAGGATCACTTTGAACCGTCTTAAAAGTAGGTGAATTTAGGTGCCAGTTCCACGCGAGAGCCTAGAAGAACAGGCAACAAACGTACGGTAACCATAACGATATGAACCTTGCCCTACGATGCTGAGGCTTAACATCTATATGCCTCAAGTTGATGGACGCAGGGCAGTGCTTCGTATGGCACGTTCATATCGTGTGTGACTTCCGAGGCTTTGTTATAGGTGATGGTTACCGATTAACATCAGTGGAGCTATCTGCTTGTTCCATCACTGTAGTTCACTGCCCTGCATCGTACTACCATCAAATTAAGGCATACAGATTTTAAGCCTCACAACCCTTTAATTTTACCGAAACTCATCATACCCTTAAAAAATCGGTGCTTGACTGCAGAAATAGGCATGATGGTACTTAGCCCTTGATAGAACCAGTAAAAGCCTTACATTTAAATTGTGAGCCCATTTTTAATTTTATATTATATTTTTAAATTACCAAATACTGACTACGGACGTCCCTATGACTACCACTCCCACTCCGTTTCGATACTTGCTACAAACATCTCTCTGAGAGATCTACCGTACCTGGGAATCAAAGACATAAGGCTATATCTGTGTCTGTTCAAGCGGGCGGTGTGTTTTGAGCCTATACAGTAATATTGTAAATCCTGTAACACAATTTTGAAAATTATAAAAAGTACAATTCTTAGTGCTGACTGTACCTTCTATATTTCTAGCCTGCCTAGATGGAAGATAACGTTGCTACATACACATACATGCCATTGCTTCTCCGAAGTAATTTCCACACATACTTGGCAGATTGTCACACTGACGGCGTGAGACGCCCTGTGGCATATCCCTCTATCCCGGTTTACACCCCAAGCCGATAGCGCACTGTATACTGCATATTGGTAACACATTTCGTTAAACAAATATTGAACAGCTTGAAGAGTGGCACGAAATATTTGAAACAGTAGAGTCACAAATGTTGTCGCAAAAGTTATCGTTTGAATTGAAAATTCGAGAGCACTGGTGGTCTAGTAGTAGCGGCCCGCCTTCCGATTCTAAGGTCGTGGTTTCAAAACCGATCGTGCACCGATGAGTTTTACTGTTCAAAAAATTGTGTGCACAAAAATATCGTAAAGAAACCGGCATGTCGTAGTCACCATACATGGCATGCGGATTGGCGTTTGGGTGGTAAGTACTCAGGAGATACTGCTGCCTACATACTAGTGCGTTACTTTAGTCACTTCTATGATAGCATGATGCCAATATATGTCCCTAACAACTATGTGCACTGCACCAACTATTCGCTTGCCACTCACCACGCAAATAACGCGCCAACTCTAAGAGCTCTTACTCTTTATACACATGTCGATATATTTAATGACGAAATTTGTGATTCTTTACCTATATTTTTAAGTTTGAAAATATAGTAAGAATTTTAGTCTGGATACTGTAAGCCTTCTATGGTTTATGTAATGTAATAAATAAATAAAATGATAACCACGAGAGTAGATAGTGGGGTAATATTCTATGTACAGATCACTACTAATACCAACCAACTGCTAATGTAAATGAATGTAATTTATTTGATATGCTCTACTGTAAGCTTTCTATATTGTGCAGTGTTGCTTTGAATGCGATGAAATGAATAAGATTTTGTCATAGCCTTAACTCCGGTGTGGGTTCAAATCCTGTGATTTACGAGTATGCTTATTGAAGTATGAAAAACCAACGAAGACGTGTCTCTGAATTTTGCGAAATAAATCCATCGTAATCCATTAGCTTTGGTTTTCTTAGCTGATTTATAATATTGTTTAAAACTCAAGTAATCATAATAATATACCTCTACATACATAGTCTTGACTCCACACTAGGTTTTTCTATGAACTGGGTATCAATAACGATATGAATACAACATTCAAGCTTCAAACATGCAAGGATTTGTTCCGTCGGTGATTGAACTAGCACCTCTTTTGTTTCAAAATAGATTTCAGCATCATCATCAGCCCAAAGAAGTCCACTGCTGGACATAGGCCTCTCCTATACATTTCCAGGAAGAACGATTCCGAGCCCTCTCCATCCACCGACTTCCCGCGATCCTGATAATGTCGTCAGTCTATCGGGTAGGAGGGCGTCCCACGCTTCGTTTTCCTGTTCGTGGTCGCCATACCTTTATTCCCCAACGGTTATCAGTCCTTCGAGCTATATGACCTGCCCATTGCCACTTCAACTTGCTGATTCTGCGAGCTATTTCGGCTACCTTGGTTCTCCTACGGATTTCCTCATTTCTGATTCTATCCCGTAGTGAAACTCCCAGCATAGCTCCCTCCATAGCCCGTTGAGCGACTTTGAGCTTGTTGATGAGGCCCATAGTGAGCGGCCACGTCTCAGTTCCATACGTCATCACTGGCAACACACACTGGTTGAAGAATTTCGTCTTGAGGCTCTGCGGTATCTGTGACGAGAAGATGTGGCGTAACTTCCCGAACGCTGCCCATCAATGGCGAATACATCAGCACATTAAATCTAATTTTATTTAAGATCAATAATAATTGTTTGAATCAAAATTATATATCTGCTTAACCTGTAAAGTTATTTTCGGAAACTAGGTTGATTACGTTTTGTCACATTCGGTTTTTTTACATTCAGTGGTTTATTTTCTTCAAAAATTCAAATAGTGCGAGCGTGACGTGGTTAGCCAGTAATGTTTTAACATAATCTAGTCTCTTGTCGTGGCACTAGTTTCTTTCGAAACAGTGTGGTGTAAGGATTTTAAGTGCGCCGCCTCAAGAAGCTCCTTTCGAGCACTTGACACATGTTATAGAACTTTTTAGGTTCTGCGACATGACGGTTTCCTCACGATGTTTTCCTTCACTATTTGAGAGTACTAGCATTGTGCACATACATTTTTGAACAGAAAAACTCATTGGGGCACGATCGGTTTCGAACCCACGACCCACGATAGGAAGGTAAGGTGGGGCCGCTACCACTTGACCACCAGTGCTCTAATCACATAATCTAGTATCAAGAACCCACCATGATGGAACGACGACATTGTGCAGATCGCGGGTAGTTTATCTTGAAAACGAATAGGGAGTGGAGTTTATCAGGCTGATGATAATGAATACGTGGAAAATCATAATTATTTCACAAACACGTGCATTTAAACAATCATAATAACAATATTAGGATAGGATAATTTATCATCTATCCTAAATCCATAGTAAATGTATTGCAAACATTCGAAACTAATTTATCTCAGCTATAAACAGATTCGCAATAGTCCTTCCCAAATGCAAACCAAAATGTGATAACCAAAATTCGGCTGTCAATATTGCAGTGCCTACATTAGAGAACACTCGATTAAGTATGATTTGAAATGGATAGATTTGACTCTGAATGGGGCACGGTAGTAAATCCATAGTGAGTCAATTAAACTTAGATTGGGTATTAGTGAGAGCACTGGTGGTCTAGTGGTAGCGGCCCCGCCTTCCGATCGAGGGTTCGAAACCGGTCGTGCACCAATGAGTTTTTCTGTTCAAAAATGTATGTGCACAATGCCAGTACTCTCAAACGGCGAAGGAAAACATCGTGAGGAAACCGGCATGTCGTCGAACCTAAAAAATTATATAACATGTGTCAAGTGCTTGAAAGGAGCCTATTGAGGCGCTCTTAAAATCCTTTCACCACTCTGTTTCGAAAGAACCTAGTGACACGACAAGAGAGAGGTATTAGTACTTTTTATAAACCGCATTTTTTATTATTTTAAAAGCTTTTTGTGAAGGGCTCGGACGAGGAAGTACTACCTCCTTTTTTGCCGCCAAGCAGCGTTGCTGTGTTTCAGTTTGAAGGGTATGGTTGCAGGTGATATTACAGGCATATGAGGCTTAGGGCTGGTTTCACCATGCTCTGTTAGATTAACAAAGGATTAAAGGGCCGTTAAATATGTCAAAATGTACGCGTTTGACAGCTAAGGTTAGATTTAACGGACTGTTAATCCTTGATTAGTAACTAACAGAGCATGGTGAAATTAGGCCTTAAGTTGATGGGTGCAGGGCAGACAAAGCATTGCCTCGTAAGTTACGCACTATAGGAACGTGACTTACACACTGCCATGCGTCCATCAACTTGATCTTATGATGAACTTGATATGCAAATAAATATTATGTTTTCCTTCTAATATTATTTTTAGTTTTTCTCCACAAATATATAAATTTCAGAACACGCGATATTCTTTATTCTTCTGGTAGCAAGGGATGTGCCAAAAAGCGTAAGTTCGCAAAAGTTGGCGAGTGCCGAACTTGTACGGCAATATTCGGCGCGGTCTAAAAGCCGCCATTTCAAATTGCATTGATATATTTGACAAAGTTCTCGTCTTTTTGAGACTTTATTTTGTCTGTGATTGGATATTAAAAAGTATTACCTACATAGGTAATAAAAGTATTATGACTTTACAAGACCCATATTCAGGCTATTTAAGCTTGCTTTCTGTAATGTTATTTTATTTTTATTGTCTAACCGTCGTCGGTATTTCCTAGAAATATTCAAGATAAGAGTGAACAAGTGGATTATAGCCAAGCGTGCTCCACCTTAGACTGCATCTTCACTTTCCATCAGGTGAGATGCCAGTCAAACGTCTAGCTATCATATAATAATTTTAAAAAAACATTTTTCACACTATTTTATACACTTTTTTGTATCTCCTATCAAATTAAAAATAAAAATCAATTATTTTTAATTTGATAGGAGAAACTTACCAACGAAAAAAAGATTACCAACCTTGTAAAGATTATACCCCTACATATTTAACAGCCTTCACAGCTCAGTTGGTAGTAGCTCTGTCTTCTGCGCCGTAGGCCGTGGGTTCGATCCCCACCGAGAACAAACATTTGTGTGATGAACATAGATGTTTTTTCTCTGTCTGGGTGTTATATAATATTTTAAGTATGTATTACAAAAAAAAAAGATATATAAGTAGTATATCAGCTATCTGGTTCCCATATCACAAGCTTTGGCTTAGTTTGGGGCGAGATAGTGCTGTGTGGAATGTCCACCATTTTTTTTTATTTTTTATTTAAGTACCAACAATAAAACTAGGTATTTCGGAGCCAGTTCTTCGCTACCGAACATAGAAGGCAAGAAACTCAACTTTAGACTTCATATCTAGTTTTTTTTTACTTTAAACTTCTGCGGATCTTCTTACCACGGATTTGACCAACTCAGCTAAATACAACTTCCGTATCATTTTTAAAAGCCTAAGCTCTGATTTCACCATGCTCTGTTAGATTAACAAAGAATTAAAGGGCCGTTAAATATGTCAAAATGTACGCGTTTGACAGCTAAGGTTAGATTTAGCGGTCTGTTAATCCTTGATTTGTTACTAACAGAGCATGGTAAAATCTAACCTGAAGCTAAGGCGGAATTATTTTTCGCGTTGGTCGAACGGTGAGTTCAGCTACGTAACCAAGACTTATGGGTTTTTGTAGTGCGGTACTTATCAGCAGTCAGTCTGTACCCAAAAGTTTTCGTATGTGTGATAAAATAAATACCTTTGCCTTTTACAGAAGTAGGAAATCTTAATCCATCCAACCTTAACTTTTCCTCGATGTTTTAATACTAACTGGTTTCTTTACGATATTTTATTTCGCCATTTTTACACAAGGATACGCATCACGCTAGCTTTTTAGGGTTCCGCGCCTAAAGGGTAAAACCCTATTACTAAGACTCCGCTGTCCGTCCGTCTAGTCTCTCTGTCTGTCTGTCACCAGGCCGTATTTCATGAACCGTGATAGTTAGACAGTTGACATTTTCACAGATGATGTAGGTATTTCTGTTGCCGCTATAACAACAAAAACTAAAAAACAGAATAAAATAAATATTTATGGGGGCTCCCATACATCAAACGTGATTGTTTTGCCGTTTTTATAGATAATGGTACGGAACCCATAGTGCGCGAGTCCGACTCGCAATGGGCCGGTTTTCTTTAGCTTTGTGTAGCTTGATCGATACCAAAAGTTTCAAGGTCCCCTTTTAGACATCTCTAAATCTTTAATAGGTATCTAACTATCCACTAAGTAAGTATCACGAGATCTGAGGGAATGCCTACTGTGCTTGGGGATGTAGTCTATTTAATTTAATTTGAAAGTAAGCGTGCCCAAAGTGCCACTGATAGGCACTATCAAAAGATCCTAGGGGCTTATTGCCTACGAACTAGCAATAGCAATAGCAGTAGGGGACCATTCGATTGACTAACGGTCCTCGACTGGTAAAAAAATCGACTGTCGATCTTCTATGCTTGGTCACGTGGACCTGGCACCTAGATTCACCTAGCTATAAGACGCTTCAAAGTGATCCTAGTGATTCAATTGCATAAATTAGCTATCTCCACTAAAGTTCTTCTTTCATTCTTCTCTCAATTTATGGCTCCTGTTCGTCGTTCGACAGACAATCTTGCCAGTGTCAAGTGATTTGTATTGAATACTTTTTAGTCAAGTCAGCCCATAGTCAAGTCGGCCGTCATTTGTTTTGAAGAAAATGGTGGCGGTTTTCTTCAAAACATTGGAAACATTTTCGGTCAAATCAGGATATCACTTATTACACTTTCATTCCAAATGTTTACACTTTGTGCTAAGACCTCAAGTAATGTTGGTTAAAATACCACCGAAATTACACAACACAACTCAAAATAACACTAGAAAAACAATTAAAATGAAAATATGTTGCTTCCCGAAATGTCAGAAAAAGAATCCAAATGAGTAGTTGTTTATTCATTCTATGGACTGACCTGACTATATAGTATTTAATAGAATTCACCGACACCCATTTCGGGCATACAATATTACTATACTATTCCTATAGCCATCCTTGACCACCCATTGCAAATAATAAATTCACAATAGGTAATCTAAGATTAGCCTTAGGAGGTAATTAGATAACCACATAAAGTAGTTACATTTAAAATGTATTATATACATAATGCAAGCTATAGCATTTATAATAATGTACCGAATATTTAGGTAGGTTTCTAATCATGACCATTATTACAAAAACTTTTAAGTTTTGCATCGTCGCTAATGATTCGATACCGTTAAAACTGGTGCCAATGGTCCAAGAATGATCAATTATATTGATCAATTATTACAACTCCGTGTATTTGTAACTTGTTGCTTAATGCAAAACATCGCATAACCGACTCAATTCTCATTGAGGATGTGCTCAAAGAGTTTGCTTTTAGCCGTAAAACCGTCTGGTTCATTAAGCATTCCTCTCTAATTAGATTTATTCTTGTCTGAGTAAATTAAATCGTGAATCATGCAAACAAAGTTCTGAGAGGACCTTTATAACTTATTCTGTTTAAGCGTACATGCGTATTTATAATTTGCTGAAAAATAATCATAATAACTTTTTATATCAATAATTGTATTGTGGTCGTACAACGATTTTTCGTATCGGAAAATTCATATGTACAATACCAGTGCCCTTACTGCGAATACAAGAGTGAATGTAACTCTCGCTCGCACGTTTCGACATGTTGAAAGGTATAAAATCACTATACCAATTTTTTTTAAATCGATAAAAGTTTTCCTACTGAAAAGTTTGCATATCATATTTGTACAAAAACTAGTAAAGCAAACTTTTGAGTAGGAAAACTTGTATCGATTAAAATGAAATTTTGACTAAACTGTGTGCAATGTGATTGCACACAAAATGGTTGATTGCGATTTTTCGTTGAAAGATATAAAAATCGATTTTATATATTTCAACATGTCGAAACGTGCGAGCGAGAGGTACATTAGCTCTTGTCTTCGCCTTAAACGGTAGAGGAAAAGATTGTGAGGAAACCAGTTTCTAACATTCTAACAGCGGCGATGGGCTTGCAACTTGTCACGTATACCAACTACTGCAGAATGTGGGTATGTGCCAGATGTTACGTTTGAATGTATCTCTGACTACCCCCCTTACACATCCGTTCGTACCTACTTACTACTAAGAGATCCGAGGGGAATATCTACCGTGCCTGGTGTTCAAAGTCGTGAAGCAGTTTTTTTTACAAGAACATTTAACAAATTAAAAACTAAGTTCAATAGTTATAGTGAAGTACGTGCAATGGGCGGTCTTATCGCTGAGAGCGGTCACTTCCAGACGGATATTGTGTATCTTTGGCCCGATTTTCAGGTCACTGAGGTCAATTATTTCAGCGATTTGATGCTTAATAAACTGCTACTTATTGCTCAATTAGAAGGTGACAATAGGTATCTGTTTGAAGCCTGAATCGAACATATCAATAAATTTTATTTTTCGTATATTTTGTAATAACTAACATTAGTTTTTTAAGGTTCTATTTCTGTGTGGTACTAACAAATTGAATTATTTCGATCTGAAGTAAATGAATTGAATTGAATTGATGCTGAAGGGTGCTTGGTTAACAATTTCAAGGGTTCGACGCTGAAGCGTGCTCGCGTGGTAGCTTAACCCACTCTGATAAACTGTCAAGTTCCCATGGCCATTAATTTATTCCGAGCATCCATCATCCCTCCATACGTACAACGTTAGATTATGAAATTATGAGGGTCACGGTATTATCTCTGTCCTAATTGGTAAAGTACTTTAGAAGATAGCTTAATTATGCCGGGGAAATGAAAAGGTGTAATAACATGAAAAGAAGGCCCGAGCTCTGATTGGTTCTGAGCTCAAGCTCATCATGTTTTGACCATTAACAGGTCGTAGATGGATTGATGGATGCCTGTTATTGGCCATCTTATTAGATTGCGTTGTCACTCTTAAGTAGAGATTGTAATACATTTTCTGTTATTATTTATTTAAAAACTCCATTATGTTTATGTTATGTTTCATTTCATCATCATCATCAGCCTAAAGAAGTTCACTGCTGGACATAGGCCTCCCCTATACATTTCCAGGAAAAACGATTCCGAGCCCTCTCCATCCACCGACTTCCCGCGATCCTAACAATGTCGTCAGTCCATCGGGTGGGAGGGCGTCCCACGCTTCGTTTTCCTGTTCGTGGTCGCCATTCGAGAACCTTTATTCCCCAACGGTTATCAGTCCTTCGAGCTATGTTATGTTTACTTACCGTGAACTTATCAATTGCCATTTAACTTTTCAAAAACCCATAAGTTTGTGTAAATGTAAGTATGTTAGAATGTTTTTTTCTATTACTTGCTTAGGTATGATACAAGCATATACAAAAAAAAGTATATAAGTAATATATCAGATATCTGGTACCCATATTACAAGCTTTGCTTAGATTGGGTCTACATTGTGTGGAGAGTCCACCAATTTTTTTTTATTTTTTTTATACATAGATATAAAGGCCTGTATACTTTACTATTATTCCGTGTACCACGCAAGTGGCCGCCATTTTATAAGTTACCCTGTAGTCGTGTGCAGTGGCGTAGCTTTCGTAAGGCCAGTGGTGCGTAAGGTTTGTGGTGCAGTGGACCAGGGCCCCGGAGCTCAGGGGGCCCTCTAACCTAAGCTTTGGAAAGAGAGGGTCAGCCAGCTCCCGAAGCTAGAAAACCTTGAGTCTGTTCACATTTTTTTTATGATTTATTTTAAGGGCCAATATAAGTTCTAACTATATGGAATCACCCCCTCTGTAAGGGCCCGATTCTTTCTCTATGCTCCGGGGCCCTTATCCACCTAGCTACGCTACTGGTCGTGTGTCACCTAAGTCCTTTACTACTATCGACCAAGCGGGTATTGGATCTATTTTTCACGCAATTTCAGCTACCTAGTCGGCCTTCGCAGTTCTGTCAGTAATTTGTCTCCGTCTCTGCAACAATTAGGGCAGGCCCTGAAACGTGAGGAAAGGGATGGATGAGGCTTGATGACGTAATTCAGTTACAAAATATTATAACTCAGTTAGGACATTATATGTGTGAATAGAACTTTAAATATGAGGAGATTTATATTCTACCTATTTATTCGTATTGCTGTGGTCCATATAAGTTACAAATTCTTACAAGTGTAGTTTTTGTACTTGTTCTTCTAGGCTTTGGTTTGGTTTTCCTAAACTAACCTAATTTGACATAAGTACTTAAATAAAATAAAAGCAAACCTTTTCTAAAATACCTACTGAAATAACAAAGATCGCTATCATTTTAGCGCTGTCTTATTAAATTAGTTTTGGATAATGCAACAACAGAATCTACACCAATGAATATAGTAGATAAATGAGTTATTTCCAATGCTATTAAATTCACTATTCCTTTGGGAAGTAAGGTATTTGACTCCGATCGCTTTCACTTTGAAGGGTCTTCGCGGTTAATCGACAGAGTGGGGTTAAAGAACTTTCATGCTTAAAACTGACGTTCCAAATTCAAAAATTAATGGCGCGTGTCAAATATTTTTTTTTTAAATCCTGAACACCCAATATTGTTCTATTTTAAACCATCCCACATTGATATTATTATGTGAGTCTTCAAATTCAAAAACAGAACATAAAGAAAATTAACATGGTGAGGATAAAATATCTCGCAATAATTACTAACATTCCAGTCTAGCAGAGTATGAACTGGTATGCTCAATCTCTACCCTGAGAGGAACGGACCCATTAGACAAATCGTAGAATTAAATTCCACAAATATGTCACGACTGAAATGAACTGTGAAATGCCTTCATTCATCAATCGGTTCCGTTTGTCGAGACCCAGCTATCAATAAGCGTGAAACTGATTTTTGTGAATATACTAGTAGTTCGCCCCTGAGACTGAACTGAGATCTAGTGATGCGACCCGACAAACGCACCAAAACTTTGAGTAGGTAGTAGTCAGAGGCAAGTCCAATCATTATCTTTGGACTTATTTCTGACTACCGCCTACTAACTTGGTATGGTAACCAAGTTTCAACTCTATTGGCCTGTTTATTGAAGAGTTCCGTTGAACAGACCTTGGCTCCATCATCAGACCTGTTCGTCGTCACCATTTTATGAAAACTGAGTACCTCCTTAATTTATTTCAAGAAAAAAAAATAAGAAAAAGCAAAGGAACTGGCCGACCAGTAGAAAAACCTTGATGTCAACGAAACTCTTAGAGATGGGAGCTCTTGGATCGCTGGTTATCTTAATTTAACTTTTTTTGTTTTATCTCAAAAACCGAGCGTCCCAAAAAAAAGTAAAAATTGTTTTGGAATGTCCAAACCAAGCCCTTTCATATGACATTTAACTTGAGTTTTTTATGTAACTTTTTTTATTTTTGACCCCTTAAAAACCTCATATCTCAAAAACCCTTCATCCGATTTTATTCATATACTTACCAGTAAATTTCTCAAGTACAAGCTATCAACATTTCAAATTTCATGCAGATCGGATCAACGGTTCTAAAGTTATCGCCAGACAAACATACATACATACATACATAAAATGCCAAATCGCCCAACTTGAAACTAAGATCTTCGTTCGCTTCGCTCACTCGATCAATTATAAATAGGATATTGCAGATTTATTAGTGTATATAATATGAGTCGTCTAGTTTCAAATGCGGCAGTCTGTGTTTTTTGTCCAAAATGACTTGTTGATATGGCAGCACAGATAATTTTGAATAAAACCGTCTTTATGTTGGAATTTGTCTATCAAATCCGGCAATTTTTCATTGAAAATGCTGAATCATAGGTTGGGATCAAATCCGGCAATCTGTAATGCTTTAATTCAAACGCAGCAATCTTTTTTTTTAATTTACCAACATTTTGCAAAAGTCATATTGCCGGTTTTGAAACTAGTCAACTCATATAGTATTAGTGACAAATCTAAACTTAGATGACAGAAAATATATCTCTCCTAAGTAACTGCCTAGCAGTGTCAAATGGATTGTTGGTTTTCATTATTTTGGAGGCGCCTGTGATATTCAGAGTGAATAGAAGATGGAAACCGAACAGCGTTCAGAAGATTCTGGCTACAGTTACAGCGTGTTTAATCCGTATTATAGTGTGAACATATACTTATAATGTTCCTAAAGTTGTTTCTTCTTCTTTTATAAAATATGTTGGTAGGTACATATAAATTAGTTGATGCAATTATAAAATAAATATTCGTGGACATTCCACTATCTAGCCCTAAACTAAACAAAGCTATGGGAACCAACTGATATTAGAATACTCAATTTTTTTTTTTTTTTGAAAATAAATACTTACAATAAATAACACCCCAAACAAATAAATCCCTTTAACACACAAATATTGGTTAGCTTGCAACGCAAAAGGCAAAAATACTACCAACTGAGCTGTGAGGGCTATCAAAATAACTTGCAAAGGTTATGTTATTTTTTTACAAGGTTTTTTTTTTGTTTTGGAGCTGTGAGGGCTGTTAAAATAACTTGCAAAGGTTATGTTATTTTTTTACAGGGTTTCTTTTTTGTTTTGGATATTGTTATTTTTTTGACAGGCCTTTGACTACAATATCACATGATGGTCAGTGACGATGTAGCTGATATTAGATCAGAACGGTCTAGATCTAGATAGATTCGATTTCGGTCATTTTAGGAAGCAAAGCTTTTTCATTTTAATTGTTTTTCTAGTGTAATTTTAAGTTGTGTTTTGTAATGTCGGTGGCATTTTAACTAACATTACTTGAGGTCTTAGCATAAAGTGTAAGCGTTTGGAATGAAAGTGTTTTATGTGATATCCTGATTTGACCGAAAATGTTTCGAATGTTTTGAAGAAAACCGCCACCATTTTCTTCAAAACCAATGACGGCCGACTTGACTATGGACTGATTTGACTAAAAAGCATTCAATACAAATCACTTGACACTGGCAAGATTGTCTGTCGAATGACGGACAGGAGCCATAAATGGAGATAAGAAAGAAAACCGTCTAGTACCCCAAGTATGATGAGTTTTCCTTACGATATTTCGTTTTTCGTTTTACGTTTTTGTTCAGTGTTCATTGCGGGTTTTGTATGAAGACGCGATAGAGATACCGATACGGAACGTATCGTTAATCGTAAGCAAAACTCATACTTGGGGTACTGTCTCGAATTCTACTAAAAACGCCAAGAGCGGTCGCTTGTAGTCTCACCCCACCCGAGCGCGTATGAAGTAAGGCTCAGTGATATTTCAAAGCAAACATTCTGTCGTATGGAATATTTAGTGAACTTTACTGTGTACATACGTAATAGGTACCTACCTACCTACACGATATATATTATCAAAAGTGCATTCTCAAAATAACAGTGTGAGTAACTTTTTATTTTTTTTACTAAAAATCGAGGTTTCCCGTCCGATCTCTTAGTATCAGTAATTTGTAAGTATTTGATTAACTGTGCCAAGTAAAATTTGTTTTACTATTAAAACTTGCTTGCATCAAAATTATATTTACGCTAAGCCTTCGTAATATAATTTTTCATCGCTACATTTTGGTGATTATATATTTTCAAAAATCTTGAGATGTACGAATTAGATTTTGTTTTATAGTTTCAGCCTAAAAAACATTTATTTATTTTATTCATTTATTAAATTTAACATTGCCACATTAATTATTTTATCCGGGTATACCACATGAACGAAACAACTGGCATTATTGTAATAAATATGTAAAAAAGTAGGTACTTACTTATGAATTATTTCAGCTATCTGGTTCCCATATTACAAGCTTTAGCTTAGTTTGGGGCTAGATAGTGGGGTTTAGAAAGTCTACCAATATTAATATATTTTTATTCTAGACAAGTGTCCTATTTTTATTTTTAAATTGCAGTTGTACCTTCTCTAAGCGTAAAACAGCATGCATCTTGGATGAACCAGTATAACATTTGCGCAAAGAAATTTGATTTTAAAATGAGGTTGTGCCGCCTATTCCTTCTTCGGAAAATCTGCGGCAATCTTTTAGGGTACAAATGTATTATATATTTTAAATAGTTGTATAAAATATTAATTATATTGCTTTAAGTCAAACTCTTAAATAAGGTACAAAAAATAATGTTTTGAAGGCTTTGATTATGACGTAATTTTTAACGGAAGATATTTTTTAATTTGGTTATCTTTTTATCTTTTTAGGTTATACAAGGTGTTCCAATAAGTTGTGTTTAAAACTTCAGGGGGCTAAAGTACCATCAATATGAATAACTTTTTCTAAGGAAACAACACTGTGAACGCGAAAAAAAACAGCTATTTCATACATTTTAGACAGTTAGGTATTGAACTTTTGTATGAATCAGGTGTTTTTTTCGCGTTCACAGTGTTGTTTCCTTAGAAAAAGTTAGTCATATCATATTGATGGGTACTTTAGCCCCCTGAAGTTTTTAAACACAAGTATATTACACCTTGTATATTATATTATATTACCTAGACTTTGGGAAACGTCTATGTAAACTGAGTTCATCAAACTCGAATCGTATACCGTCGAAAATGAATTTTAAAACTTGCTTGGAATTCTTATTTATTTAACACTTTATTGCACAAAAAATAGAAATTCAAGTGTACAAAAGGTGGGCTTAATGCTATAAGCAATTCTTGAAATACACGAATACAACTTACATAAAATAAGCTCGTACGTCACAGATTTCAATTTTTTGAGACAAAATCATTTACTGTCGTGTTTTTTATATTATTTTTATTAGCTAATAACCTATTTTAATAACCAAGCACATTACTCAAAGATGGTAAATAGGCACTAACACAAAACAAAACACAACACTGCTACTCGACAGATACTTTTTACTATCAAATACTGCTGTTAGCTGGTAAAAGGCTGCGTTAGCGTCATAAAAAATGTCCTCCGGATTTTAGAAGTGATCATAAAAACTTGAAATATGGCCCGTTCCTTCCTTTAAAGTAAGCTCTTCACGAGTGCTCTAAAAGGTAGTGCAAAATTTCTAAAAATAGATATAAAAGGATTTTATACTTTTATATCGTGTTTAATGGCTTCGTGTTGCTTGTACAATGAAAATCATGGAATAGTTTTGTTTTCTGTATCGAAATTCACTATGAGTAAGTAAAATCTTGTTTTAATTCCAAACATAGTGACTCCATAATTTATTAGTAGGTAGCCTTTTTCTGCCGCCAAGCAGCGTTGCTATGTTTCGGTTTGAAGAGTGTGGTTGCCGGTGAAATTACTGGCACATGAGGCTTAACATCTGCATGCCTTGTTATAGGTGATGGTTACCACTTAACATCAGGTGGGCATCTGCTTGTTCAATCATCTAGTTGTATAAAAAAAGTAGATAGGATCAAAATGATGGAACAAGCAGATGACCCACCTTATGTTAGGTGGTAACCATCACCTATAACAAAGCATTACCTCATAAGTCACAATAGGAACGTGCCCTACGATGCACTGCCCTGCGTCCATCAACTTGAGGAATACAGATGTTAAGCCTCATGTGCCTGTAATTACACCGGCAACACCACTCTTCAAACCGAAACACAGCAACGCTGCTTGGCGGCAAAATAAGGCGTGGCGGTATAACTTCACAAAGAGCTCTACTACTCTTCAAATGTGTGAACGAGAAGTCCTTCGACAGTCCGATGACGGGTCTCAGCTCTTCTCTCTTGTCGTGTCACCAGTAGCTTTCGAAACAGTGTGGTGAAAGGATTTTTAAGTGCGCCTTAAGAGGCTCTTTTCAAGCACTTGACACATATTATAGAACTTTTTAGGTTCTACGACATTCCGGTTTCCTCACGATGTTTTCCTTCACCGTTTGAGAGAGAGAGAGAGCACGTAAATTTTTGAACAGAAAAACTCATTGATGCTCGACCGGTTTCGAACCCACGACACGATTCGGAAGGCGGGGCCGCTACCATTAGACCACCAGTGCTCTCAAGCTCCTAAGCCCCGCTTACCACCGCACAAGCGCTCTCGTTCCGAGACTTGGAACTATTCCAAGGTGTCTATAAACAAGTGATATCACCGTTGGTGTTAGCAAGGCGGCAAGCCTTCCTTTACACGTCTTTATTTCTTGTATCTTTGTTTATCCTTTGGCACTGCCGGGAAGTTTAAAAGCTTTCTCCTTATAGTAACAAATCTAGGTTTTTTGAGTTACAACTAACTGAAAACTAAACTTTTTGTGTTTTTTTATTCTACTTGCTAAAAAACGGGGCCCTATTAATAAGACTCCGCTGTCCGTCTGTCTGTCCGTCTGTCACCAGGCTGTATCTCATAAACTGTGATAGTTAGACAGTTGAAATTTTCACAGATTATGTATTTCTGTTGCCGCTATAACAACAAATACTAAAAAACAGAATAAAATAAATATTTAAGGGGGCTCCCATACAAACGTAATTTTTATGCCGTTTTTATAGATACCTAATGGTATGGAACCTTGAAAACGGAAATGAACTCTTTCACAAAGATCACTAACACTTACCACTTAACTATTTATAATAGACTACCGGCCTGTCCCAGCTTCGCATGGGTGGACATAATTTTTTTCAATGTTTTAGGATAAACTTAGACCGTGGTGGGTTCGAGTCATTTGCACGCCCTTCTACCTCGCGCCTTGCCCGGGCCCGCGCTGGGTGAGAACGCGTCACTTATATTTTTAAAATCTTTTGAATGGAATGTCCGATTTGAAAAATTCAAGATGTAATGTATAGGTATTGAACCAGTCTTGCATATGAAAAGATTTATTTGGATAAGGATTAATACCAAGGTACAAATAAAGAGCCTTTTCTAGCGGCGGCATTTCAATTATTTTTTTATAATAAAAGAACACTTATTGTGACATATCTATAATAGCTAGACATATGCTGTTGCGACATTTTTTGTAGATAATGACGTGTTCTGCAAAATCAATAGTATCAATAGTATCAATAGTATCATCAATAGTTTTCGCAGCGCACGCGATTTAAGGTTTTTGTTTTCCACCTTGGGTTACATTATTGGAGTTTTAGTAAGGATCCCTGATTTTTTTGAAAATATAATATAGCCTATGCTAGTCAGGGATAATGTAGCATTCTAATGGTGAAAGAATTTTTGAAATCGGACCAGTAGTTATTGAGCCTATTCGTTACATACAAAAATACAAATCTTTCCTCTTTATAATATTAGTGTAGAAGTGTGGATGTGCCTTATGCTAGGAGATTTAAACTTAGGACAAACATAGTTCGCATCTTATACCGTTACTACATATGAAATTGGCGTTAAAAATGGAAAAAGCAAAACGAAATATTTTCTATTTATTATTTGTACAATTAATCAAAAAATTACTACTAACCGAATGCCAGATATTTGAGATCAAAGTGGCCAGTTCGACAAAACGCCAATGTCATAATAAGGTAAGGTCCTAATATTAATGTTGGCAATCACTAAATATAAGCATGAGAATTATTATGTGAGCGAAAATAATTAAAAAATATAGGCAGTACCTGTTTTAAACACAGTAGAAAAATATAATAAAGCCAAACATTACAAAAACGTTTTATACAAACCACACAGAGCGTGTTTAAAATCTCTTGCAAAATGTAAGCAAGAAAATCTTAACGTCCTCAATCCTTCACACTCTTGATTTTAATTAAGTCTGAGGAGCTCGACTCCGTGTATGAAATAAGGATCTTTTTATAAGAAAGATACTAGGAGCCCGCAGCACTAGTTTCTTGCACAAATTAATTAAGAGTAGTAGAGCTCTTTGTGAAGGGCTCGTCCGGGAAAGTACTACCACCACGCCTTTTTCTGCCGCCAAGCAGCAACGCTGTGTTTCGATTTGAAGAGTGTGATTACCGGTGAAGTTACAGGCACATGAGGCTTAACATCTGTATGCCTCAAGTTGGTGGACGCAGTGCAGTGCATCGTAAGGCACGTTCTTATAGCGCGTGACTTACGCGGCAACTTTACTTTGTGAAAGTAAGGTTATTTTTACAAAACTTGTTGATGAAACAAGCAGAAGGCCCACCTGATGTTAAGTAACCACCACAAAGCATTGCAATTGTATTAAGAATGGGGTAGAAAACGAACGATACCACTACGGGAAAACTCCTTAAATATTTATGTTAGTAATCAGTACTACGATGCGAGTGAAGCCGCGGGCGGCTGATAGTCTTTAATAATTGATTGAGCGACCAAATAGCGAAGATAGATTCTTTTTCAGTAGAAATATGGATAACGGAGAAGAAGAGCTCTTTATTGACAAAGATTTTTTTATACATTCCTTGACAGCCTTCACAGCTCAGTTGGTAGTAGGCCTTCTGCGCCGTAGGCCGTGGGTTCGATCCCCACCGAGAACAAACATTTGTGTGATGAACTTACATGATTGTTCTCTGTATGGGTATTATTATATAGGTATAATTGATCGAGTGAGCGAAGCGAACGAAGATCTTAGTTTCAACTTGGGCGATTTGGCATTTTATGTATGTATGTATGTATGTATGTATGTATGTATGTATGTTTGTCTGGCCATAACTATAGAACCGTTTATCCGATCTGCATGAAATTTGATAAGTCGATAGCTTGTACTTGAGAAATTTACTGGTAAGTATATGAGTACAATCGGATGAAGGGTTTTTGAGATTTGGGGTTTTTTAAGGGAGCAAAAATAAAAAAAGTTACATAAAAAAATCAAGTTACATGTCATATGAAAGGGCTTTGTTTGGAAATTCCAAAACAATTTTTACTTTTTTTCTGGGACGCTAGGTTTTTGAGATACAACAAAAAAGTTAAATTAAGACAACCAGCGACCCAAGAGCTCCCATCTCTAAGAGTTTCGTTGACATCAAGGTTTTTCTACTGGTCGGCCAGTTCCTTTGCTTTTTGTTATTTTTTTTCTTGAAATAAGTTAAGGGGGTACTCAGTTCTCATAAAATGGTGACAACGACCAGGTCTGATGATGGAGCCAAGGTCTGTTCAACGGAACTCTTCAATAAATAGGCCTATAGAGTTGAAACTTGGTTACCATACCAAGTTAGTAGGCGGTAGTCAGAAAAATGTCCAAACATAGTGTTTGGACTTGCCTCTGACTACCACCTACTCAAAGTTTTAGTGCGTTCGTCGGGTTGCATCACGAGATCTCAGTTCGGGGCGAACCACTAGTAAGTATGTATTTACAAAAAAAAGTATATATTATATCAGTAATCTGGTTCCATATAGCTTTGGCGTAGTACTTGGCGTAGTGGCTAGATTGTGCTGTGTGGAAAGTTCACCAATATTTATTATTATTATTTTTCCTATTGTATTTTAATCGCGATCTCTCTGGATCGTTTGTTCAATGATTACATTATTATAACACCGAGTTTACAAATTGCCAAATAGACAACTCACCGCGGATTACGCAGTCACTCAGGTGATTGTTTTTGTATATTTATTTCAAACATTACATCTATCATTTTGTTGTTGACGTAGCACTACAGTCTTTAAAAAGAAAGAAGATACTTTAACTCAACTTTACTGTATATATCTACTCTTTTCAGAATCAGAATCAGAATCAGAATAATCTTTATTGTAAACTGTTGAATGTATAAGGTGGTGAGTATATAAAAAGTACAAACAGTCTGCCCTATTCGGACGTACAATTAAATGTTACAAACATTTTTGTTTAAATTCTATGAATTTAAATGGAGGTTTAACATACCTAAACTTTTAAATATATATTTTATCTCTATCTAATAAAACTTCTTAATTATAAATCTAACTTAATTATAAAGGAACTATAGTTTACTTTGGTAGGTACTTATTTATGACTGACACTTTTATCTAAATATTCCTGCAAGCTATAAAATTCTTGTGATATTAGCCATTTTTTCAAAATGTTACTAAAAGCATTTCCTGTAAGTAATTTGAATTGTAAGGGTAAGTTGTTATATATTTTTATTGCAGAGTAGTAAGAGCTTTTTTGAAATATACAGTTATTAACTTGAGGGATACATATGTTATGTTTATATTTGTTACGCAAATTTCGTTTAGATGATATTTCGAAAAAGTAATCCTGATTATTTTTAACAAAAATACATATTTCATAAATGTAAATTCCAGTTAGTGTTAATATGTTTTCAGTTTTAAAAACATTGCGTAAGCTATCTGTGCTGCTCAAGTTAAAAATAGCTCTCAAGCACCTTTTTTGGAGTAAAAATGTGGAGTGAACATATACCGAATTTCCCCAAAACATTACCCCGTAGCTTAACTGAGGAAAAACATAACCATAATATGCATTTATTGCTATTTTTTTTGAACATATTCTTGCAAGAATTGATAAGGCGTAAGTGTATTGAGATAGTTTAGTGTTAACTTTGCTTATATGAGCTTTCCAGTTTAAGTGAGTATCAATCGTAACACCTAAGAACTTAGTCTCATTTGAGTCCTTAACTGAAATGCCTTTGTTTTTTATATTTATATTTAAGGGTTTCGTTTTATAATTTCTGAATTGAATGTACAAGGTTTTATCTACGTTTACTCTTAAATTAATATGTTCCAACCAATTTATAATGTTATTTAAAGTACTATTTATTTCATGTTCATATTTATTTTCAGATAAGTTAGTTTTAGGTATAAAAATTGTGGCATCATCGGCAAACATTACAGATAAATGATTAGTTGTAGGGGGTAGTTCGTTGAGATAAATTAAAAATAATAATGGCCCAAGGATGCTGCCCTGGGGCACGCCAAGTTCAATATTACCTGATTTTGAGAAAACTTTTTCTATTGTTTTTGTATGTCTATTATAAACATCTAGAACAGTCGATTGAGATCGAGCTTGTAAATAAGACTCTAAAAGTTTTAATGTTATTCCTCTTATACCGACATGCTCTAGCTTTTGTAATATTAGCTATTTTAAAAGCTTAGTTCCAGCACGAAATAAATAACAGTAGCTAGGATATAAACTGGTGTTAAGGGTACTGGATCTTTTTATGAGATGATTCTTCTTATCATTCATGTGACAAAAGTTGTAAAAGAGGAGTACAAAAAAAAGGTCACGGCAAAAAAATACATCGAGGAGGTAGATTTAATTATTTATCAAAGAAATAAAATAATATGTTCCGTTATTTGGAACTATAAACATTGACAACAAAAAATATAACTAATATCTATTTTTTTTTTAAATTAATTTCTGTACATTTACCTACGACCGAATTTGAATTTGAACCCACGACCTTATAGGAAAGTGAAGTGGCCACTACAACACGCTGACAAGCACGTACAACTATCATCATCCATTAATTCTGGACATGGACCACATGAAGAACGATTTTGAGTCTTCTCCATCCACCGACTTCCCGCATATCTTTACAATGTCGTGGGTCCCCTTACTCTCTACAACCGAAAGAATCGCTTAGGTCTTTTTCGGACCTATTATGCCACCATAGGCTACATAGATGCACCCTGTTATAAATACACCCTGCTTGAGTCAGGGGTCAAAGTGAGGGTGGTTTTCCTTCGTCTTCCGATTCAAAGTCAAACTCAAAAGGTTTGGTTTGGTCATAATATTGTTTCGTATTTCGCTTTTCGCTGTTTCGTTTCGATATCGTTAAAACGAAATGAAGCCTGCAGCAGCTTAGATAAAGAAAACCAAAGTCAAAGTCAAAAGGCATTTATTCAATAAAATCGCAAGGATCACTTTGAAACGTCTTAAAGCTAGGTGACTCTAGGTGCCAGTTCCACGCGACCAAAGCCTAGAAGAACAGGCAACAAACTTACGGCTTGGTTCCTACCATTCATGATTACCATTCGAGAACTTTTATTCCCTACTTACTAATCATGAGGAATAAACAGGTTAAGTTCTGCGTATATTCGGCAATTCAATACAGTAGACACTATACTACTAAACTACTACTACCATTTCAATTAAAACCGTCAATAGAACAAATTATGTCACTGAATGGGACACGACTCAAATCCTAAATGAGTTATTGGCAAATTAATAGCACTCGATACGAGTTCATAGTCCGAGAGTCGGTAGTTTGTTCAGTGACTTCATCAAACGCTGGGACAAGCACCGTTTATCCTTTACAGACAAAATCGTTGCCGAACAGTTTTGCACCGTGCACGCTACTTCGGGCGCTGGCTAGAATGCGTATTTGCAGAGCGTTTAATCTAGAAAAAAAAGATTGCCCGCCACAGTGCACGCCACCACGGACGCAACTAACGCAATGATTTGGGCCCGTTTCAATACGACGACCGCATTGACAGAGTAAGAAAAGACTCGAGACTACAGTCGTCAAGTAAGTTCGATCCATTCGATACGATTGTAAAAACTGACAAAAAAAATTGAGTCTATTTGCTGTGTTTATGCTTAGTGATTGAGAAGAGTAAGTCGTTAGGGAACTATGAGAACAAAAATATCTGGATAAAATGTATACCTATATGATTGTCCAGAAAAAAATCAATTATTTAAGGTGAAATTACAAGCATATGAAGCTGTATGCCTCAAGTTGATGGACGTAGATTGCTTAGGTCTTTTTCGGAACTACGATGCCACAATGGCTACATAGATACGTTATACAGTTAGTTATACACCCTGCTTGAGTCATAGGTTAAAAAACTTGACGTGTGAAAATTATAGCGAGCTTCCGTGCTATAAACTACTCATCAAATTCAATAAGTATTTTAGTGAATATTATTTTAACGAAATGATAAATTCAATATCGCTAGTGTTCAAACTGATGTTGTTTTAGGTCGCCCCGAAGCTTCTGTATATTTCAAAGACTTCTTTAGCTACAAGTAAGTTCGTTTTGAACTTACTTATACTTGACTTTTCTGTCCGTCAGAAGCTTTTAGACAGCCCGTCAAAGTCAAAAGGTATTTATTCAATTAAATCACAAGGATCACTTTGAAATGACTTAAAGCTATAGGTGAATCCGGGTGCCAGTTATACGCGACCAAGCCTAGTCCTTGGGTTAGTGGTCATCCATTCACCCAAGAGTTGCTTGCCTTGCTTATGTCTAAGACAAGAGCTAATGTCGAAGACAAGAGCTAATGCACATTAGCTCTTGTCTTCGCCTTAACTTAGTCACACTTAGTCGATCCGCTAGGAATGAACAAGCTACAGAACGAGAACTCTTTAGCTGGGACCTTAAGCTCAATAGACCTAGCTTTCTGGATTAAAAATTTATTATTTATTGTAGTATTAGTAGAGCTTTTTGTCAAGAACTTGTCTGATTAAGTACTACCACCATGTTTATTTCTGCCGCCAAGCAGCGTTGCTGTGTTTCAGTTTGAAGGGTGTGGTTACCGGTGAAATTACAAGCACATGAGGCTTAACATCTGTTTGCCTCAAGTTGATGGACGTAGGGAAGGGCAGTTCGCGCGGGAATTGCGGTTGATTGTTATCATTTACCATCAGGTCTTACTATATGTTGTTCTATCAGCAAATCGTATACTGGTGTCTGATCCTAAGATCGTGGGTTCAAAACCGGTCGTGTACCAATGAGTTTTTCTGTTCAAAAATGTATGTGCACTCAAACGGTGACAGAAAACATAGTGAGGAAACCGGCATGCCATAGAACCTTAATAGTTCTATAACATGTGTCAAGTGCTCGAAAGGAGCCTCTTGAGGCGCACTTAAAATCCTTTCATCACACTGCTTCGAAAGAAACTAGTGACACGACAAAAGAAGAAGACTGATCACTTTAGTACATGGATGTTGGTATGCCTATGTGAGTTTTTTTTTAAATTACATAAAAACACATCCACCAAGGTTTTTATACATCCATGTTGTGAAGTGCAGGTTCGTAAGTCGCTCTTAAGTCAATAGCTGCTGTAACCGCGCACCTGCGCCACGACCCTGTGGATGACTTCAATATTCTGACTCAATGTACCTGTCCTTCTTGTTGTCGTGTCACTAGTTTCTTTGGAAACAGTGCGGTGAAAGGATTTTAAGTGTGCCTCAAGAGGCTCCTTTCGAGCACTTGACCAATGATATAGAACTTATTAGCTTCTACAACATGCCGCTTTCCTCACGATGATTTCCTTCACCGTACTTATATCTATAAAGTCAACAAAGCCCATAAGACATGTAACTTGATTTTGATTTAGATTTAGATTTTTTATGTAATTTTTTTTATTTTTGCCCCATTAAAAAACCCTATATCTCAAAAACCCTTCATCCGATTTTAACAAAGTCAAAAGGTATTTGTATTACCTATTCAATAAAATCTCAAGGATCACTCTGAAAAGTCCTTAAGCTAGGTGACTCTGTAATTTATATTTATTTATTTAGATTTAAGAGGTTGACAACCGTCAATATCTTCTATCTCGCACATTTCGATATTTCTGAAGATAATAAATTAATAATCAAACAATGAATACACCAAGAGTCGGATAAGAACATTACAATAAAAATAGAATTTTGACCCAAACAAGTTTCCTTAGTTTGTTTGTGTGAAAGCGTGTATGATTCTCCGACACTTGTTTGTCTGCAATTTTTCATAACTACATTTTTGAAATTAAAACATTTATAAAAGGAACCAACACTGTGAACTCGAAAAAAAACAGCTGTTTCATACAAAAGTTCAATACCCACCTTGCTAAAATGAAAAAGCATTTTATTTTTCGCGTTCACAGTGTTGGTTCCTTATAAAAAGTTATTTATATTGATGGGTACTTTAGCCCCCTGAAGTTTTAAGTACAAGTATTGGAACACCTTGTAGATATAACTAATTATATACTTTTTTTGTAAATACATACTTATAATATATAATAAAATCCAGACAGAGAAAACAATGTGAAATGCCGTCGGGCTAGTTTGCTTTATATCTCACGGTCGAATCAATTGCAATCATACATTCATAGTAGGGAAACTGCTTCGCTTTTACAAAAACCTATTCGACGGATGCAAGTGACTCTCATGTATGTAGGTAGTAATACTTATATAAAATAAATAAATATTGGTGGACTGATATAATACACATGTGTGGGATTCTTTAGATCCAATGAAACACAAATATATTATTATACGAGGTTATGCCGTCCGCCCAGCACGCCCGCACCAAGCAAGTCTCGCCAGCATGTCGCTAGTGTTGCCAGCGCGACTCGGCTAGACACCACATCCTCATCTTTATTAAAATTTAAACACTTCAGAACACTTACAGTAAACCATATTTTTAAAAGAGTCAGTAATCATGAAAGTATAAGGCACAGTTTAATAGTTATGGATTAGTTTATACTTTATATTATTATACTTTGTATATAACACATTTATAAACAAAGCAAACCACAACTTATACAGGTACACAAAAATGTATAAAACACACATGATGCAATGGAGCATTTGTAGCCCTTTGCAAACGCTATTATTTATTACTTACATTTTAGATTATATTGTCACCATTGATTTCCTTATTTACTTACCAATATTCAATACATATTGTATTATGTAAGTACATACCTAAATTATTGGAAATGTAGCATAGGTTGAACAAAGATTAAACACGATGAAATAAATAGTAAAATTAGTTTGTATAACAGTTATAGTATAGGTACAACATTTTAAGTCAACACTAACATTTTCAAATATTTTGGAATAGGTAGGTAATTAGGTATTATAAATAATAACTGATTAACTCTTTCCTCTTCCTATCACTACCTATATTCCTTCCCCTTTTCCTTTTTTTTTTTGAATCCTTAACCTTAAACTAATACCAGGTAATAGAATATAATTTGACCGATTCAAAATATTGAACGTTCCGTTCGCCATTCTATTAATTTGCGGCCTTTAGTATTGAACATTGATTAACATATGGAATTTTAAAATTTCAAAAAGTTTAACTACTGGTAGAACTTACAGGTTAGTCAAGGCACTAATATTTGTTTATCTGTGGTCAAGGCAATCCATTCGTGCTCTTTGATTGAATTTTACAATTCATATTCAATAAACTATACTAAAAGGAAACTAGTTACAATAGTTGGATGAGACATCATATAGAAATCATGCCGATTTCACCTCTTGTTACTTTTATTTGCTGGTTTAAATCTAATATTTCTTACATTCTATCAGCATGAAAGATGCTTTAATTGTTAATATTAACATGAACATTTTTGTAGGTACATTTACAATTTATTAATTGAACGAATAGATTTCATATTCATCGTATTAGTAGAAGGATATTTCTACAAGAATAAAAGCACAATTCTACATAACTCATAAATCTTGTCTGATGCACAACAGATTTTATATAGAAATAGAATAATATCACATAACATTGATTTTGTCAGTCGTTTTCAAATTTGAATGTAACCTCTTTAGTAAGCTGAAAGAACAATTTAGACTGACTTGGTTCCTAGTAGTTTCTTCATAGCTCAATTCAATTCAACAGGCCATAAGTTTTCTGACAATTTGGGAAGCAACATAGCTTTTTCATTTTAATTGTTTTTCTCAACTGCGTCTAAGGTCTTAGCACAAAGTTTAAGCATTTGGAATGAAAGTGTATATATGATATCCTGACCGAAAATGTTTCTAATGTTTTGAAGAAAACCGCTACCATTTTCTTCGAAACAAATGATGGCCCACTTGACTATGGACTGACTTCACTAAAAAGTATTCAATACAAATCACTTGACACTGGCATGATTGTCTGTTGAATGACGGACAGGAGCCATAAATTGAGAGAAGAAGAAGAATTCAACAGGCAGAACATTTACCTCCATGGGCAGAACAACTCAGCGCTTGGCGTTTGTTTTGTGTGTTGATTAGCTTAATCTAGTTCTTGCCGGAATAGGTACATAACATCAAGAAGAGGTCAATCCACCGGTTTGATCCAGGATCCGTGCGGATACAATCGATCATACTTTGAAGCAGTCTCCAATTACCCAATTATCAAATTACCTAACCCATTGAAGTATGTAATCACTGATTGATTCTGTTACTCAGATACTCACCATTTTCCAGATAGGCAGGTACACCAAAATGTACAAGTTTATACAGGACCTTTAGAACAACTAGGGACTAGGGGTATGTAGGTATAAGAACTTACCAAATCTGCCACTAATCCAATTATTGATAATGTTCTCTAGGCTATGCATAACTTTCATTAGGTATCCATGGCAGTATCAAATAGATAATACTTAGGTCAGGTTCCATCGCCCCTACTGCAGCCGGTACTCTATCTAAAACACACTCAAGGTGAATGTAGGTCCGCAGAAGCAGGGGGTGTGAAAAGGCGTAAACATTTAAAACAAAGATGAAGATCTAGATTTCATATTTTGTCTCTTCACTCTCAGACCATTAACAGACATATCATGGAAAACCAAGGTTCTTTCAAGATAGGTACAATGTTAAAATTTTCATAATAAAACCTTTTATCTCTTTAAAACTTCTTGTAGTAATTTTACCTTGTTTTAAGTATCTAGGTAAATAAGTAACATAATTTATTTATTCATCATCATCACCCTTATTCTAATGTAATAATGGTAGTATGTACACTTAGTCAATATACTATGTGACTTTAAGGTATTGATATAGGTTCAATTCATTAATACAGTTGATATAGCTTTTGGTAGAATCCTTACCAGAAGAAGACACGCTTTGATATATTCAGCTTCGTTCATTAGATGTCTCATGCCTTCAAAGAGTCTGGTAACTTTTATAAGTCAGTACGTTCTTTGCTCACTACCAGTCTGAGTGACCAGTAGATTTTATCAACATTATCAAAATCATACAACACATTGAAAAACTTACTTATTGACACATTAAGAACTGTGTGCAAGGCCAAAGTTAATAAAAGGTTAGCGTCAGAACCCCTGGACCATGTGCGATATTTTATGTTTGGAAACTATCAATATTTAGTACCTATTTGGTACTATTTGGTACCTATATTCGATTATTTAGTACCTCAATGAACAGTGAAAAAACATGAAAATAAAATGGTCAGACATTCTGACGTCAGGTTGTCTGGACCACATTTTTTTCACATAGTTAGAGACAATATAACTTAATTATTTATTTGCAAATATTTAGTACCTTTTTAGTACCTTTCAAAACTTTTTTTTTTTTAATATTATGTAGTCCCAGAAAAAAGTTACAGATTAATGCAATTTTGCTATACAACGTGTATCATAATACCCCTATAATCCCGGAAGCAGGGTATTCTACAGGCCATGGCGAACAATTTTTATCCTAAGACTTTTGAAATTTCGAAGTTTTGCATTCATGAAAGGCCTCTTAAACTTTCCTCCAAAATGAAACTAACACAACATGACGCATGCCTATTTACAGCAGAAAAAAGTTATATGAAATTTTATAAGAAGCAAAACTTATTTTATGGATATCTGACAGGATTTTGACTGCCTTCACAGCTCAGTTGGTAGTCTCTGCCTTCTGCGTCGTAGTCCTTTGGTTCGATCCCCACCGAGAACAAACATCTGTGTGATGAACATAGATTTTTGTTCTCTGTCTGGCTGTCATTATATATTGAAGGAATGTCTACAAAAGATTTAGGCGCTATCATAACTGATATTGCACCATGTCTTGCATACATTTTTAATAGATGTGTAGATGAGGGCGTATTCCCTGATTTAATGAAACACAGTAAACTCATTCCCTTGTACAAGTCTGGAAATGAACAAGATCCTGCGAACTACAGGCCTATTTCGGTGCTGCATACACTAAGTAAAATTTTTGAAAAAAATGTTCTTACTCAGTTATTATCTCATTCGTCAACTTCATAGTCATCAATTTGGATTTACTAAAGGTCGATCAACGACTGATGCCGGTTCGACGCTCCTGAAGCACATTTATGATGCTTGGGAACACTCTTAAGATGCGATTGGGGTTTTCTGCCAGTCATGCCACCTTAATATCTAAACTTAAACATTACGTCATCCTAAACTGATTGCAATTGATCTTATACAGTCATACTTAACCAATGAGTGCAAAAAGTTGATGTTGGCGGTGAGAGGTCTTCTGGGTCGGTCAGTAGTTAAAAATTGGGGTATCTGGATCAACAGTTATCCAGCTACCCCAATTTTCATCTATTCAAGTTTCCATCTATTAAGTTTTCATCTATGCAAGTTTTCATCTATTCAAGTTTTCATCTATGTAGTTTTCATCTAGTTTAGTGTATCTATTCAAGTTTTCATATTTCACGTTCCATAGGTTCTACCTATTATTCAGGTTAGGTTATATCATACGAATGTACACATGTAATTTCTCAAAACATTATTAACCGCTCTCACTTCTTAGCTGATAGTAGCTCTGCTTTCTGCGCTGTAGGACTTGGATTCGATTCCCCACTGAAAACAAACATTCGTATAATGAACACAGATGTTTTTTAATCCATCTGGTGTAATAATATTATAACTATTGTTTGCAAAAAAATATTAGTATTAATCAGCTATCTGGTTCCAATAGTACAAACTTTGCTCAGTTTAGAGCTAGATAGTGCTGTGTGGAATGTATACTAATATTTGTATTGATTTATATTATTAATAAGTAATTGTGTTTTTTTTTTTGTTCCAATTTCATCTGCGATCAGTCTTCAGACTATGAGCAGGTTTGTGGTGGGTCATTTGTCTTTTAGAAGGTGCACTCCAGCGAGTGCTTCTCCTTTTCTTCGGCATCATGTCAACCCATCTAGTTCCATGATGTGCTGTCTGCGTAACCTCTTGGGGTAGTTGATGGTACTGAGCTGTGCAGCTAGGTGATTAGGATGTGTGTTCAAGCGTTTTCTGTATTTCACTGAGGTTAGTTTTATTTCGTCGTTGATTGTGTTGACTTTCAGTTCGCTATGCAGCTCACTGTTCATGAGGAACCATGGGGCATTAGATATGTTTCTCAGGATACTGTTTTGGGCTCTTTGCATTATGATTTTATTGGAGTTGCAGGTTGATCCCCATAGCTGGATGCCATAGGTCCATATTGGCTTTAGTATGACCTTATATATTAGGAGTTTGTTGTCGGTGCTCAGAATTGAGTTCCTACCCAGTAGCCAATGAAGGTTACGGTATTTGTGGTTTAGCTGGTCTCTCTTTTTTTTCACATGTGTTCTCCAGGTCAGTCTACGATCTAGGTGCATTCAAAGGTATTTTACAGCGTTGTTGTGTGGTAATATGTTTGATCCGAGGCTAACTGGTGGACAGTCTCCTTTGCGGAGGGCAAATGTTGCATGAGTTGACTTTGCGGCACTGGCTTTGATCCTCCACTTGGCTAACCACTGCCCTATTTTATCGAGCCCGTTTTGTAAGTTTGACGATGCTTCGATTGGGTCCTTGCTACTAGCCAGAATAGCGGTATCATCAGCGAAAGTAGCAGTTACGACGCCTGGGGTTTCTGGGAGGTCCGATGTCAAGATGGTATATAGGACAGGGCCCAGTACTGAACCTTGAGGTACTCCTGCTTGTATTTCGTGGAATTTCGAGGTGTATTCGCCGTCTTTTACTTGATATTCCAAGTCTTTGTGAGAGGTAAGACTTCAATTTTCCAAAGAACGGGTGTGGAAGCAAGGCTTTTATCTTGGTGAGGAGTCCCCTATGCCAAACTTTATCGAATGCCTGTTGTATGTCCAAGAAGGCCGCGGAGCAGTACTCTTTTAGTTCTAGTGATTTTCTTATCTGGTCGACGACCCTGTGGACCTGTTCGACTGTGCCATGTTCTTGTCTGAATCCGAATTGGTGATCTGGTTTTATTGATTTTTCGTGAAGGACAATTAGTATACGTGAGAGCAGAACTTTTTCGAATACTTTGGAAATGACTGGTAACAGGCTTATTGGTCTATACGAAGCAACTTCATTCGATGGTTTCCCTTCTTTGTGAACCATTATTATTTCAGATATTTTCCAGACGCTTGGATAGTGGCCAACTCTAAGGATTGCATTGAAAAGCGTTGTAAGGAATACCATCCCTTTCCTTGGCAGCTGGATTAAAATCTCTTTTGTTATTTGATCAAAGCCTGGTGCTTTTTTGTTATCAAGTTTTAGTAGGTGTCGCAATATTTCTCTTGGGTTGGTTGGTTTCAGCGGTTTATCAATTTGAAAGTCCTGGTCAAGGATCGAGTTGATATCGGTGTCATCGTTGTTATTGTTAGCGTGGTCGTTGGGTTTGAATACGTCTTTCAGGTGGTTTGCAAAGGCGTCTACTCGCTGTTGTGCTGTTCTGTCCCATTTAGAGTCAGCAAGTCTCAGGGGTGGTCGTGTGTTCTTAGGTTGGTTGATGTTTGACATGGCTTTCCATAGAGAGTAGTCGGTTGCTTTAGTAGCTGTAAGTGAGTCCAGGTACTGTGTTAGCGTTGCATTCTTAGCGTTGCTTATGAGATCTTTCAGCTCTGCTATTGCTTTATTAAGGGCCTTTTTATCCTCGTTATGTTGGCTGCAGTGCCATACTCTACGAAGCCTTATTTTTTCTCTGATTTTGGTTCTCTGAATTATGTCTGAGATTTTTGGCTGGGGTTTCAGGAGTAGTCGATCAGCATGCAACTTGAATAAGATTCGTAAGATTGGTTGCAGCCAGCTCTATTTCATCGGGGGTTTTGAGGGCAATCTGGAGCTCGAGCCTTCTTTCAATTATTTCTCTAAAGGAGTCCCAGTCCGTGTGCTTACTATATAGTCTCGAGGTAGTCTCGTACTCCAGGAACGTTGTACCGATAGTCAGTAGCACAGGACTGTGAGCTGAGGAGCCATCCAAGCATGAATTTATCATAGTAGAATATTGCGACATACCCTTAGTTATGAAGAAGTCAATAACATCTGGCAGTCTATTCGTATCAGTGGGCCAGTGTGTCGGTTCTGAGGTTGATATGGTTGACAGGTTGTTTTTGTCTACTGACAGTTTAAGTTGTCTACCTCTTGTAGTTGCAAGCCTTGACCCCCAGTGTGGGTGTTTTGAGTTCCAGTCTCCTCCGGCGAGGAATCTTGGGCCTAGTGTGGTGAAGTAGTGGGTCAATTGTTCTTCTTTCATGGAATGCTTAGGTGGACAGTATACTGCAGAAACGTTGAAGTTGCCTGTTTTCCCTTCAACTGCTATGGTGGTCGCCTGAAGGTGTTCAGTCTTATATGAAAGTAATTCATGGTGCTTTATTGAAGACCTGACTATTAATGCTGTGCCTGCATGTGCAGTCCCATCGGGGTGTTGTGTGCTATAGGTTGTAAAGTTTTTGATATTTACTTGACTCCTGTCCGTGAAATGAGATTCCGATATTAGTAATATATCGAGTTTGTGTATATTGAGCAACATTTCAGCTTCATTAACATTTGGAGCTAAACCGTTGATGTTCCACGCAGCTATGTTTAAGGAAATCATTGTGACATCTTTGCGACGAGGTTCACAATGAGGCCCATCAGCGTGCTCATTTGGTTGAGAAGCATATCCATTTTTTCCATTTGTTTAATTAATAAGTCTTGAATGACTTGAGTTGGCATGAGGTGGTCGTCTTGTATAGGTTGTTGGCTTTGGGGTTGTAAGGGCATCCTTGTGTTGTTATTTTGTTATTTTCTTGGTTCGGTTTGTTTTGGCTTTTTACTATTTTCTACTGGTTTTTCAGGTATTTGTCGTGGTTTACTTCCCACTATTTCGGAGTAGGTTTGCTGTCGTCTGTTCTCTGTATTTCGTAGTGGGTCGTTTGCAGTTTGTTGGGGTTTTGGTTCAAAGTACTGTTTTAGGTTGTTGCGTCCTTTTCTTGGTTCAGAGCTTTGCGGTTTTCTCATTAATTCATCACTTCTTTCAGATGTTTGTTGTTTATCAGAGTTATTTATTTCAGGGCGGTTGTTTTTTCTTTTTTCCTGTTGTCTTATTTGCGGTATATAGTCTCCATCTAGCGCAGGAGAGGTATAAGTCTGCCTTATTGTGTTGAAGAAGGTTCTGCGGTTATGTTTTCTAGTATTTCTTGGTATACTTGGCAACCCTTGTAATTTGCAGGATGTTCTCCAAGGCACAGAGCACATTTTGCTGGGGTGCTGCGGTCTTTTTTCTGGCATTCACTTGTTTTGTGTTGACCTGCACATTTGACACATCTGTATGGTCTCATGCAGTTATTTTTTGAGTGGCCATACTGTTGGCATTTGTTGCATTGGACTACGGTGTTACTTTTCTTAGGATCTTCAATAGTGACAGAAGTGTTGTAGATATATTTTATGCTTTTTACTGCCTTATTGTTTTGGTTGCGCTCAATATTGACAAAGAATGTCGATGTTGGCTTTTTCTCCGGCTCGGTAAGTAATTGTGTAAAAAAAAGTTATAAAACAATTAGTTGAATTAGTAGGTAGGTGTTTAGATGCACTTTTGTCCTGTTGTTGGTTATCTATTTATAATAACTACTAGATAGCTATATAAAGTTAGCATGGTATGATAATAGATAATGGTTTACATGTTCCAGGGTTGGGATAGAACCTTATCATAGTAAAATTCCAGCCAATCATTCCATTTACTGTGACAAAGTTCGTTAGTTTATATCTACCTCAGTTCGAATAAGGAACCATGTCACAGAGAATCAAAATATTATTTTATTTACTATGACAAAGTTATATCTTTAGTATCACATTACCTAAGGTATAATTCGTGCCTATTTATGCACTTTTTATTCAACTTTGTTTATCTAAGGAAGTTCTGATTAGGAACCATGTCACAGTGAATTAAAGCATTATTTTATTTACTATGACATAGTTCTATCTTTAGTATCACATTACCTGTGTATAATTCCTACCTATTTATGTACTTTTTATTCAACCTTGTTTATCTAATAAACAGTGATGCTATTATGGTTTCAGTTTGACTTCCAACTTTAAGGTCAAGGGTTTGAAACCCGACCGCGTAGAATCCAAACATAACGCTGGTTCTTTCATACTCTACGGAGTAAAAATAACAAAATATAGCTATGATGACGAGGAATGTACGTTCTATATAAGCTCAATAATATTTTATATCTGAATCAGAACCTTTTTTATATATCATTGTAAGCTTGTCTTGAAGAAATGTCGGTAAGGATTTTATTTTAAATATTAATAATAATAATATGAATTTTTAGATAAGTACCTATGTACCTATACAGAATTGTATATCTAGATATTTTAATTTGTTATTTATTACTCATTTCTTTTTTACAGTATTCAAACTAGATTTTATCACCACCAGTAACTCCTACTAATTTTCATCAAATGGGAAGCGTTTTTGAATACCAAAACGTTCAGAATATTCAAGAAAACGCTAATTATTCACCTACTACTACTACCATGGAAAGTAAGATGCTAACATAAAGTTTAAAAACAACCATTCGTGGTATGACATTAATTCGCATTGAGATTTACAATGCTAATCAATTCACAACTAGTGAAGAGTCATCATGCAAGTGTAATGCAGAAATATGTGCTCAACACGTGGTTAGCAATGTTCATTCAGATCATATTTATATAAAACTCAAAGAAATCCTTAAATCGATGGACAATGCAATGTATACTAGTTTATAAGTTTTATTTTGAATAGACGGCTATGTCAAGATAATGTTTATTTTATTTACTATCCTAGGTTTAGTAAATAATTAATAATATACTGTAATTGAATAGATGAAAACTTGAATAGATAAAATAGAAGGTGGAATAGATGAAAACCTAAATAAATGTAGTAGAAAACTTGAATAGATGAATACTTGAATAGATGAAAACTTGATTAGATGAAAACTTGAATAGATGAAAACTTGAATAGATGAAAATTGGGGTAGCTGGATAAACTGTTGATCCAGATCAATAATAAGTAAGATAAAACTTTAATACATAAATAGAAGGAGGAATAGGGAGAAATTTGAACAGATGAATAGTATATAAACCTAACCTAACCTGAATAATAGGTAGAACTTATGGAACGTGAATATATGAAAACTTGAATAGATACACTAAACTAGATGAAAACTTGAATAAATGAAAACTTGCATAGATGAAAACTTGAATAGATAAAAATTGGGGTAGCTGGATAACTGTTGATCCAGATACCCCAATTTTTAACTACATCGGTCATTGATATAAGGGTGCCTCAACCCCCTTCTCAGCCCCCTCATGTTGATAATGTAATGTAATGTATAGTATAGTGTAGTGTTGTGTAGTGTAGTGTAGTGCAGTGCACTGTAACGTTATGTTATGTTATGTAATGTGATGTGTGATGTGTGATGTGTGATGTGTGATGTGTGATGTGTGATGTGTGATGTGTGATGTGTGATGTGTGATGTGTGATGTGATGTGTGATGTGATGTGTGATGTGATGTGTGATGTGTGATGTGATGTTTGATGTGATGTGTGATGTGATGTGTGATGTGATGTGATGTTATGTCAATTCTAATTATTAAAGTTATTATTTAAAATAGTGTATTTATCTACAATGAATATATATCTCAAACTACATAATATATCATCATCAGCCTATATCAGTCCACTACTGGTCACAGGCTTCCCCAAAACTCGCCAACGAGCACTATCCTGAGCCATCTACGTCAACTCCCATCCAGTCATACATTCACAGTATGTACGCTGCAAATTAAACATCCATAAAATAAATTTTGTTTTTAAAAAAAAATATTTCAACCGTAACTTTTTTCTGGGACTACATAAAATTAAAAAAAAAAAAGTTTTGAAAGGTACTAAAAAGGTACTAAATATTTGCAAATAAATAATTAAGTTATATTGTCTCTAACTATGTGAAAAAAATGTGGTCCAGACAACCTGACGTCAGAATGTCTGACCACTTTATTTTCATGTTTTTTCACTGTTCATTGAGGTACTAAATAATCGAATATAGGTACCAAATAGTACCAAATAGGTACTAAATATTGATAGTTTCCAAACATAAAATATCGCACATGGTCCAGGGGTTCTGACGCTAACAATAAAAGTAGAGATAAAAAGTACTTTTTCTCCATTATCAGATAAAAAAGGGTAAAATACCAATTTCTATCAAAATATTGCTTAAGCATTTATTTTTAATTGTTATGTATTACTGTTATTTTATTTCTGTTCAAAACCAGTTTTTAAATTGTACTTTGTCAAGTTTAGTTAAACCAATGTAATTCTTTTCCTTTTGTTTACTTGATTATTATATTATTGTCTATTATAAATCTTCATTCGTTCACTTAGTAATAAATACCAAGGTACCTACATACTATGTTGTATGTCATTAGTTAAGCCAGTTGAATGTTCTATTGGCTTGTGATAAGCAGATAGGTTATTTAATACTTACTTTCACACATAAAATTGTAGTTCTAGGCAGACTTAATGCTAATAGCATTATCTATCAATCGTCCAGGAAATACAAGAATATTGTGAGGTATGACTGTCTCTACCTAAGTAGGTATATAGGCATCGGTACAATAATTTTACTTTTCACGTGGATGTTCCATCCATACACCATGTTTGAACATAGGCACAAGTCTCTTTTGCTGCTGTAGCTACAGAATGTATACTCCTACTAACACAATTTCTGCTTTTGTTTCCATCATTCCTGTAATTGTTTTTTTTTTAGAAAATAAATAACCTTTATTTTATTTTCGTAAATGCTGTTGAAGTTTCTTTAAATAGATTAACCACTTTTTAAACAGTTTGATTTACGTATGGCTGTTTTGAATTTATATAGTGTTCTACAATGTAGGTAGGTAGCTCAAAAATCTCTGAACAAAATATGCAGTTATGATTACCATTCTATTGATAGTATGTAGATGAGATAAGTATGTAGTATTTATAATAGCTACCAAGCAGGTCGGTCGATTTTTGGAGTGTTCGTACCCGAGTGGTTTTGACCGCCTTGTTTGCTGTAAATGATGATGGTCTATCTTACATATATTATATTAGCAGAGTTATAATAACATAATTAGAATAAATTGTCAAGGCATTGAATTATATTATGTATTCGAGCATATTTATGCATATTCGTGGCGTTATCAACTGTTAACAGTTGCATTGCCGTGTTTGTGTAGGTTAAGTTTCTTCTTAATTTCTCGTTACATAATACCTACTCACATTTTAATAATGGGAGGTAGTTTGATATCTGTATTTTTACGGAACAAATATTTTTATTTCTTTCTAAAGATGCGGTAATATTATAAATTGTAAAATTCACAACACATATAAACTTTTGACAGTAAAGCAACCACTACGAATAATCAACTAGGTAGATTATACCCACCCAGTAGATTAATTATAATGATAATGGTAAGTATATAGTAAGTTACAAATGAAACGGAAATCGAGTTAATACCCAATAATCTTCCTGTGTTTTGCCTGCCATACCTGGCATTGGTATACTATAACACAGGGTTATTCTAGTTTGGGTACAAATGTTGTTCGAACAGGAAATATCGCAAATGTTTAACATAAACCCAATTTAATAAAATACTGTAATGTTTGTTAACGATTTTAAATAAATAAATTTCATTTCATCTAAAACACTCAAAAGCTAAGTGTTATTAAGTATGTTTGTGATCCAGTTTCCGATGCATATCAACAAAATGAATGAATTATTCATGGCCTTTAATTTTTTATTAAATTGTCACATGTGATCACACACAGTGCATTTGATGATTTTTCATTTCTTTTGCCTTTTTGTCATTTCCGATGACCATTTATTAAATACATGGCTTTGTTTTCCATCTCTGATGAAACATTTCTTGCATGGCTTTTTGGTTATCTTTGATAACATTATACATAGCCTTTATATCATCTCTGATGACATTAATTACATGGCCTTTACATCATTTCTGATGAGATTAATTACATAGCCTTTTCGTCGTCTCTGATGTGATGACACTTATTGCATGGCCTTTATTTACATGACCGATATTTGGAGCCTGTAACATAACACTTTTCATATTAGATATTGTTTATTAATTTTAGGTCGTGGCTCATGCTCAGCGCAACAATAGAATAGCTACTTTGTTGCATTGCCCTTAAAACTGGTGCTGGTTTTTCCAGTCTAGATTTCAGTTGCAATAGGTAGGTATAAAAGATATAAAAACCATTCACCCAATTGCTAATAAAAATAATAGTAAAATAGCAACAGCCTCAAGACTTTGATTCCCAGGCACGGTAAATATCCTCACACATCCCTTACTACCAAGTATCAACTTGAAGATTTTTGAGGATGTCTAAGGTGGTCAGATACGTCCAAATACTTTTAACATTTGGCACAAACCCACATATTACAGTAGTTGGTATTCCATATACTGTAGTACCTGGTGACGTGGGTCAAGACGTACAGATATGGTTGATGATGATGTGATGTGTCGTCCAGGCCGATTTTGGCTACGGCAGCATTGTTAATGCTAATAATTTTCAAAACATTTCTACCTTCATAGTGATCAAAGTAAAAATCTTTTCTTTCACAGAAGGTTTTCGTAGGTTAGGGTAGGCAGGTAAAATTATTATGCAGCGATAAATTTTTCTAGATCTTTTTCTAACAGGTATCTCAATTACGTAAGTAATACTTTGATCTAATATACATTACCCTCGTACTGTACATGTTAGTTCAACGTAGGTCTCGTACCCTGTTTATTGAATTGGAACTTGAACTTCAACTGCAAAATAATTACTTTGGAATGCCATCTATCCCTTCCTTTTCAGTAAAAATGAGTTAAATTACTCACGTTCTCCTCAGTCGCCACTTTGTGGGATTCTTTAGATCCAATGAAACACAAATATATTATTATACGAGGTTATGCCGTCCGCCCAGCACGCCCGCACCAAGCAAGTCTCGCCAGCATGTCGCTAGTGTTGCCAGCGCGACTCGGCTAGACACCACAACATGTATATACTTTTTTTTGTAAATACATACTTATAATATTATATATAACACCCAGCCAGAGAACAAGCATCTATGTTCATCACAAAAATGTTTGTTCTCGGTGGGGATCGAACCCACGGCCAGAAGGCAGAGCTACTACAAATGTGTGTGTATATGTACATTATATTATGTTATTATTATATGTGGTGTGTATATGTACATTATATTATGTATAACACTTATTATAGCAGGGATATACTTGTAGTGTATCAGTTATCTCAAAGTTATGCCAGTACTCTCAAACGGTGAAGGAAAACATCGTCAGGAAACCAGCATGTCGTAGAACCTAAAAAGTTCTATATCATGTGTCAAGTGCTCGAAAGGAGCCTCTTGAGGCGCACATAAAATCCTTTCACCACACTGTTTCGAAGGGAACTAGTGACAAGACAAAAAAAAGAACTAATGGAAGTTACCAAATATTATTAGTTCTATAGAACAAATGGGTTAGTTTTCGTTTCAATAGTTCTACCATTGAACTACAGGAATAAAAAAGTTTTAACAGTTCTATGACGTAACAGTCCTATAGAACAAATGGGAGTTACTGGACATTTTGTAACAGCACCGTCCTAGGCAAGTAGGTAGGTACCAAAATAATTTTGTACGCCTGTATTGGTAGGATTTTAGTAAGACTATATTTTTTTAAACTTTATGTTTGTACCCAAAACTATGTCAAATTATAATCATTGAGTGACTAGAATTTAGATTTGACAAACAATCCCTTCTCTTCGAAACTGAGGTTTATGTGAGAAAGATATGACGGCAATCGATGTTGCCGATTTATTATAGAGACGTTACATTAACCGTTCATTATAAAGGTGGGTGTGCATTACCAGCGAGGCGTGTCCCATCAATCTTGCTTTCTCCCGATCTCCAGGTGACATGTCCTTGTCACCTGGCTCCATTCAGCGAATATCGGCGAGCCCGGGTTTTGAACGAATATCGGTAACCCTTTGAATTTCAAAAGGTTTGTATGGTAAGGTGTTTTGTGTGGCGTGTATGGTACTGAAATATTGAACGTAGTCCCCGTTTTTGTTTTCTGCCAACACCTATTTTTGAGCAGCGTTGCTGTGTTTCGCTTTGAAGGGTGTGGTTGTGGTTAAATTATAGGCACATGAAGCTTAACATCTGTATGCATCAAATTGATGAACGCGGGGCACGCACGTTTCTATGCGTGACTTGCGAGGCAAAGCTTTGTCATAGGTTATGGTTACCACTAAAATCCGAAGGACCAATCTGCTTGTTCCATCAGCAAGTAGTATAAAAAACCGGCAAAGTGCGAGTCGGACTCGCTCACGAAGGGTTTCGTACCATTATCTATAAAAACTGCAAGAAAATCACTGTATTATTGTATGGGAGCCTCTTTAAATATTTATTTTATTCTGTTTTTTAGTATTTGTTGTTATAGCGGCAACAGAAATACATAATCTGTGAAAATTTAAACTGTAACTAAGCAAAAACTAAACCAAAGCTTAAAAACTACACAAACTAAGCCAAAGCTTTTAATATCGCAACCAGATAGCTGATATAATTTGAATACTTATACTTTTTTAATCGTCGACAATCTAAAAATTGCTCCCCTCAGTTTTGTTAATTTGAGCAAATATTATCTACGTGGCTCTAACGACCGATTGTCTGCAAAATTCTAAGAGATGTCTCCTCGGCCCGTATAATGTAATTTATTACAGCTGCGTGTGTTGATAACTGTAATTTTAAATTGCGAGTATGACGATAGTCGTGGAAAGCACTTGCAACGAAGCTTGAAAGTTTTGACCAATCACATCAGATCATCAGAGTCAGACAAAATGGTGAATAAAGTCAAAGTCAAAAGGTATCTACACTAATATTATAAAGAGGTAAACTTTGTATTTTTGTATTTTTGTATTTTTGTATGTAACGAATAGGCTCAAAAACTACTGGTCCGATTTCAAAAATTCTTTCACCATTAGAATGCTACATTATCCCTAAGTAACATAGGCTATATTATATTTTCAAAAAAATCAGGGATCCTTACTAAAACTTCAATAATGTAACCCAAGGTGGAAAACAAAAAACCTTACATCGCGTGCGCTGCGAAAACTATTGAAGATAGAACAAAATAATGTACTACGATTTTGTAGAACACGTTATCATCTACAAAAAATGTCGCGACAGCATATGTCTAACTATTATAGTTATGTCACAATAAGTGTTCTTTTATTATAAAAAAATAATTGAAATGCCTCCGCTAGAAAAGGGTCTTTATTTGTACCTTGGTATTAATCCTTATCCAAATAAATCATTTCATAATTAAGACGATTTCAATACCTATAGATTACTTCTTAAATTTTTCAAATCGGACATTCCATTCAAAAGATATGACGAAATTAAAAATGTTTACGGGTCCACGGTTCACGCGCGGGGTGCGATTTCACTCACTCAAGGAGAAGCGCGTGCAAATGTATGAAATTAGTAGATGCGAGGCTCGAACCCACGGTCTAAGTTTATCCTAAAATGTTAAAAAAATTTATGACCACCCATGCGAAGCTGGGACAGGCCGCTAGTATTCAATAAAATCACAAGGATCACTTTGAAACGTCTTAAAGCTAGGTGACTCTAGGTGCCAGTTCCACGCGACCAAAGCGTAGAAGAACAGGCATCAAACTTACGGCTTGGTTCCTACCGTTCTTTTGTATGATCCTTTTACAAAGTAATATAATACAATATTGAAGTTTAGTGAGGTTTATATCTACTAACTAACTAACAATATTTTCAGACAAATCCCACAGCTCAGTTGCTATTATCTCTGCCTTCTGCGCTGCAGGTCGTGGGTTCGACCCCCACCAAGAACAAATAAGTTCAGTGATTTTACATCTTTCAAAATATTAAAATGTGCGAGCGAGAGGTACATTAGCAGTATAGTCTTCGCCTCAAACACGAGCTGTGATCGTCGGCAAGTGGCCCTAAGTTGCCAAGGTTACTGAAACAGCTTCACGACTTTGATCCCCAGGCATGGTAGATATCCCCTCAGATCTCTTGGTACCAAGAATGACTTTCAGATTCTTATTGAAGGCGTCTAAGAAGGGTAGTCAGAGGTATGTCTAAACTTAACATTTGGCACATACCCACATTTTGCAGTATTTAGTATTCCATACGTGACAGGTTGCAAGCCCATCGCCGCTGTTAGAATACTAACTGGTTTCCTCACGATTTTTTCCTTCGCTGTTTAAGAGCACTGGCATTGCGCACATACTTTTTTCCGATAGGTAAAATCCATTGATGCACAACTGGATTCGATCCTACGACCTTACGATCGGACGGCGGGATCTCTCTCTCACTATACCACCGGTGCTTTTATCAAGAATAACTAAAATATATTCCATTTTACTATGAATTCAGGCGACGAGCGCCTAGCCTTCCAAAATCTACTTAACAATAGCCGACGGAAGGCCCTCGAGACCTCACAAACACCTCAGAAAATTGCCCAGCACTTTACTTGAAATACATTTCGTAAACTTAATTAGCATCAGCAGAATAATCTAAAGCAGGGATGGCGAACCAATGGCGAACCAGCCAGCGGTCCGATTACGCTAATGTCTTCCCATCCATTGTGACATTTGATTCCCATAGTGTTATAGTAATTTATAGATGGATGGGAATCAAATAAATAAATTAATTAATATTGGTGGACATTCCACACAGCACTATCTAGCCCCAAACTAAGCCAAAGCTTGTGATATGGGAACCAGATAGCTGATATACTACTTAAATACTTTTTTTTAAATACATACTTATAATATTATATAACACCCAGACAGAGAACAAACATCTATGTTCATCACACAAATGTTTGTTCTCGGTGGGGATCGAACCCACGGCCTACGGCACAGAAGGCAGAGCTACTACCAACTGAGCTGAGAAGGCTGTCAAATGTCAAACTGAAAGCCATCTCGATAGCCAGACATTAGCGTAATACAATATTTTGAGCACGCCACGGATCAAAACAGTTTGCATTTTTAGTTCAAACTATCCGCTAAGCCCGCCCCTTAACTACTTTGGCTAAATCGCCCTCTGGGCTGCTGCTGCCTACTTCTGGCCGCAGCACAACGCCGGCAATCCCTGTGGTGACGTGTGGACGGAGAAGCCAAAGGAGAGTGCGGTATTTCCGAAGCGTAACGGTGCGAATTCTGACCTAGGTGTACCTACCTGACCTGCGACCCTATTATTTTTTAATATACCTGTAAAACTACCAATTTCTATTTAATTTCTCCCTTGCCTTGTGACAAGTGTGACAATGACAAGGTAGGAAGGGCTCCGTGGATCACCATTTGGATTTTTTTTTAAATTATTATGTAATTTTAAGAATCAGATGCGGTTTTATATGAAAAAAACAAAAATAACTAATAATAAATTTTATTAAGCTTAAAATAACTTAAACGGAAACAGAAACAAATAAAACGAAATAAATGACAATTTTACGTATACAAGTCTAGGTAATAGGTACATAATATGTCCGTCCAGCACGGTGGTTTGCAGTCGACTTCTTTTACAACACTCTTGTTAGTAGGTAGGACTTCGAAGCACTTCCAACAATATTACATTTTGCTTCAAATTATTTAATCTATGGCACAATATTTTTTTTAAGAAAAAATGACACCTTGATTCAAAAAGTTTCTCCACCCCTGACCTAAGGAATATAGTTTATTACCTTTTAATTTTGAGATAGTTTTGATGAAGTACCTACTCGGTAAGTACTTGTAGAGTTGGTTGTTTAGTGGGAGTGAGACTTCTGATCGTAGGGTCGTGGGTTCGAATGGTTCTAATAGCAATTCGTTCAATTGGTGCAGGTAAACAGTTGGTATTTTAGGAGCTGGCAGCTTTTAGCAATCTGGAATACCAACATCATCATCCACAGCCTAACTTCACCTCGTTTCACAAGTTCCTTTCGCCATACCACACCCCATGTTTGGTGCAAGGAGTTTAGTGCACCTAAAGAGGCTCCTTTCAAACACTTTCCTATTTGTACAGCTGAATAGATAGGTTAGTATTACAATATTATGTATGATACCTACCGTCTGCTTTCTGAGAATTTTTTGTCCTGTATTTTTGCTCGTACATTCGATTGTTTATTTTTTCTTATTTCCTGAATCTGAAATCTTTTGTGAGTATGATCAAAACAATAATCTTCCTCAAACTAGGCCTATTTCACTTTGATTCAGCTTCTTATAGAAAATTCTTTTTTTTTCGCATTTCGCGAAGCTTTTCGGACAACGGATCAAGAGCTGATTTCACCATGCTCTGTTAAATAAACAAAGGATTAAAGGGCCGTTAAATATGTCAAAAAAAGTACAAGTAAACTGTAATCCATTTTTTTACACAACGTATCGTGTTAAGGTCGATGATGCGTTGTGGTACAGGACAATGGTTTAGTTGGCCCTCACAGGTCAGTTAATAGTAGCTCTTCCTCATGCGCTGCGGCCGTGGGTTCGATCCACACTCAGAATAAACATTTGGTGTGATGATATAGATGTTTGTTCTCCGTCTTAGCGCTATAATAATTTTATAGCTAGTATTAGGCAGTTATTAAATAAATAAAAACGCATATAAGTATTACATCAGCGATCTGGTCGCAGTACAAGCTTTGCTTTGAAGCTGATGTGTGATGTGTGAATATGAGGCGCTTATCGAATATCCATACAAAAACGACCTGACGTTACTAAAAACGAAAGACGATAAACAAAACTCAGACTTGGGGTACAAAACTATTTTTTTTTAAATACTACTAGCTGATGGAACAAGCAGATGGCCCATCTGATGTTAAGTGATAACCATCACCTATAACAAAGCATTGCCTCGTAAGTCATGCACGATAGAAATATTCCCTACGATGCACTGCCCTGCGTCTATCAACTTGAGTCATACAAATGTTAAGCCTCATGTGCCTGTAATTACACCAGCAACCACACTCTTCAAACCGAAACACAGCAGCGCTGCTTGGCGGCAGAAAAAGACGTGGCTAAGCTAAGGTGGTCTAAGGTGGTTAAGGCGAAGACAAGAGCTAATTTAGGTACCTCTCGCTCGCACGTTTCGACATGTTGAAAGATATAAAATCACTTTTTTTTTTTTACACAAAATGGTTAATTGCGATTTTTCGAAAATGGTTTAAGTGATTTTATATCTTTAACATGTCGAAACGTGCGAGCGAGAGGTACATTAGCTCTTGTCTTCGCCTTAAAAGTTACGTTAAATTATGTTATATATAAAAGTCGAGTAGTTATTTATTCTACGTAATAATATGCTGTATGCGAGTGCTACAAGTCTACGTCATATCCGCACAAGGCCAGCATCCAACGGATGTGGTTCAATCGCTCGTGAGCCCGGAGTTACGAACGAAGCACTGACCGAATGTGTTGTCTGGGCCAAATGAGGCGAGAAAGCGATACAATTTCACCAAATCTATCTGTGAAATTGCACTTGCTCGGTAGATTCCCTCTCAAATCTTTTGGACAGTTAACTTTTAGAACATCGGAACTCATGATACGAAGATTTCGTATTGTTTCTATTCAAAATTGAGTATTTTGACGTTTGTCAAACTGCTTCTCGCTTGCACATTTCAACAATTTTGAAGATACAAAATCTCTGATTGAGTTTTTCCGATCAAAAACTGAAAACTGTGTCCTAAAACTGCAAAGGAGTTTTTCAGTTTCAGGAAATTCGCAAGCAATCAAAATGTTTGATTTTCTACAAAAAGTTTGATAAAAAAGGTAATTAAACTAAAAAAACAGGATAGCTCAAAATGTTTTTTTTTAAGTTGTATTTGGAAATGGTATTCTCCAAAACGATATTTGCTAATTTAATTTTCTATTTGCGAATTTTCATAGCAACTTCACTAATGTTATGTCTTCAAAAATGTTGAAATGTGTGAGCGATAAGCTGTTGTCGGCCTTAAGAATAAGTTGGACTGTCACTGACTACCATTAAATGGTGTAGGTTTTTGGCCCGCATTAGGGCTCACCTAGTAACTCGATATAGTTAGAATCTGGGTCGCATTGGGTCTGTAATATTATTCGGTATCCAATCCATCCTATTTGCATACATTTTCGATTCGAGATACACGATCAGCTAAACCACTCCAAACAATAACCAATAAGAAACAGGGATTGGGAACGCGTCTGATAAGCGAAGTCAAAATATAGTAAAACTAAGCTGCCACCAGCGGTGTATTAGTGGCCCCGCCTTCCGATCCTAAGGCCGTGGGTTCAAAACCAGTCATGCACCAATGAATTTATAAATTTTTTGCACATAAATTGCTGTTCAAAAATTTATGTGCAAAATGCCAGTACTCTCAAACGGTAAAGGAAACCATCGTGAGGAAACCGGCATGTTGTAGAACCTAAAAAGTTCTATAACGTGTGTCAAGTGCTTGAAAGGAGCCTCTTGAGGCGCACTTGAAATCCTTTCAACACACTGTTTCGAAAGAAACTAGCGAGAGAGAGATTGTGAGCTAATTAGTGTCCGTGGTAGACCTACTTATTCCATAATCCCAATGACTCGATTGAGCCTCAGAAAGAAGGGGACTCTTCTAATACATGTTTCATAACTCCCTCTCTCTCTCTCTTGTCTTGTCACTAGTTTCTTTCGAAACAGTGTGATGAAAGGATTTTAAGTGCGCCTCAAGAGGCTCCTTTCGAACACATGACACATGTTGTAGAACTTTTTAGGTTCTACGACATGCCGGTTTCCTCACGATGTTTTCCTTCACGGTTTGAGAGTACTGGCATTGGGCACATAAATTTTTGAACAGAAAAACATTGGTGCACGACCGGTTTAGCCCCTTGAAGTTTTCGGGATTGGTATTATAACACCCTGTTAATAACACCCAGACAAAGAACAGACATCTATGTTCATCACAATATCTGTTCTCGGTGGGGATCGAACCCACGGTCTACACCAAACGGCAGAGCTACTGCCAACTGAGCTGTGAGGGCCGTCAAAAGTATAGGAATTATAAAAGAAGTATAAGATATAGACTAGATTATAACATGCCATCTAGCTACTTCGTAGTGAATCTTTTTGCACATTTTTGCTAAAGTATTCCGCAAGTCCGGCAAAATTCTTGGCGCAGTTTTTAGGAATTCGTTTTTACTAAAGAGCTTTTAAAGTAACTCGCAGAAAACGCGCTGACACTAATGTAAGCATCCGTTAAGCTGTGGCTCCCTAAAAAGCGGCGGCCGTGCTATTGCGACGTAATTGTATCGTCTTACTTATATTTTATAGTATAATATAATATTATAGTATAATAGTTTTAAGAGTAGTAGAGCTCATTGTGAAGGGCTCGTCCGGGGAAAAACTACCACCACGCCTTTTTCTGCCGCCAAGCAGCAAAGCTGTGTTTCGGTTTGAAGAGTGTGGTTGCCGGTGTAATTACAGGCACATGAGGCTTAACATCTGTATGACTCAAGTTGATGGACACAGGCCAGTGCATCGTAGGGCACGTTCCTATTGTGATATACTTACGAGGCAATGCTTTGTTATAGGTGATGGTTACCACTTAACATCAGGTGGGCCATCTGCTGGCTACTAACAAGTACGTCAGAGATATGTCCTAAAATTACATTTTCAAATACCCACATTTTGTTGTGGTTGGTATTCCATATGTGATGTGACATACCGTGAATACTTATTGATTTCTCACGATGTTTTCCTTCACTGTTTAAGAGCATCACTGGCATTGCGCACATTTTATTTAATTTCAGTTAATACATTTCATTTCAGGCAACACAGTAGTTTAAGTGAAATACAGGCCCATATCATAAATACCTTAAAAAACCAAAATACATATAATTATTTAACACGGACTGTCTGCGACGTATTCCCCATATCACGGTGTCTCAGGATATCAGTTATTATAGCAAGATTAAGGCCAAAATATGGCGGTCAACGATTTGTAGAAAATGCAGCTTTAAATTCACATGTGAATCGCATCAAAATCAGGTCAGTAGGTTTCAGTTTTAAAATCTCATTTGCGAACTAAACCTGTGTTTTTTTACACAAATGTTTTGAGACATTAATTTTAATTAATGTCCCCAAACATTTGTGTTAATGTTAGCTGTTTTCTCTTTAAAAATACTCCATGTTTTGATTAATTAAAAGCTGTTGAAAAATAAAACCTTAAGAGTGTACCTATTTACAGATTTTTCTCGAAAGTAATTACCTCGATTCTTTATTCTGTTTTTCCGGATATCGGTGTTTCCTGATACTTCTATTTTGGATATCTTCTTAGTAAAGGTGCCGTGCATCGTCGACTTAACATCACAAATAGTTTTTTCAGACCACTAACCTTACTAAACTTAAAATTAACAATACGTAGGTATAAAAGAACATTTTTATAATATAACTGGTGGTTGGTGGCCGAATTAGATTATATAAAAATCGAATAATATAAATAAGCTCATACTAAAAATAAAACAAATCCATTCAAAGAATTTATAATAGTCATAAAATGTGATCAAAAGTATGGTACGAGGGCTGGTATGTACGTATCTGGCTTAGAGTTGCCATTCATCGTGGCAATGCAGACAGCGTCTCGGGGACGAGTCCGATTGGCACTCATTTGAGTTGAGCTATCTCTAGATCGTCCGCAACAGTCTGCAGATAGCAAATAGCTCAAACTGTTTCATGCGTATTTTGTACATTTTGTAAAAACTTGTGCATCATATTTGTAAATACATTGTAATTTTCAAAATAATATGACTTCTTTCACGGCTGTCAGCCTCCAATATCTTAGTTGTTTTTTTAAAAAACGACAAAAAGCTAATGTCTAATTTCGCGTGCACCAGGTGGGGCACAAAGTAGAATCCTGTCGCGAAGACCCGCAAAGGAGGGGCGGATTACCGAGTAATACCGGTAATGCTGCAAATCTCTTCTACCCCGGCTTAGGGTAAGTTAACCCATGTGATTACTGCGGGGACCACCTTGTATCACATCTACGCGGGTAGAAATACGTCTTTTGATTAAACACACTTTTGAAATACGACACTTGACTGATAATATATTTTAAGAGTAGAAGAGCTCTTTGTGAAGGGCTCGTCCGGGGAAGTACTACCGCCACGCCTTTTTCTGCCGCAAAGCAGCGTTACTGTGTTTCGGTTTGAAGAGTGTGGTTGCCGGTGTTATTACAGGCACATGAGGCTTAACATCTGTATGCCTCAAGTTGATGGACGTAGGGCAGTGCATCGTAGGGCACGTTACTATCGTGCGTGACTTACGAGGCAATGCTTTGTTATAGGTGATGGTTACCACTTAACATCTGGTAGACCTTTTTTTTTTTTTATTTGTTTTTATAGTGTTTACCTACACTTAAGGAAAATCACAAAGATTTAATATAGTCCCAAAAATTATTACCCGAGTGGGATTTGAACCCACGACCTTCCCCTTGATACGGGGCCGCGCTAACCAACTGCGCCATCGGATTCTAATCGCACTTGACGAATAACTCAGGGACATGCTACTACGGTACTTATGCGACCGTGGTTCCATCTACAGGTCTGACATATAACTATCAAAAAATTTGAAAAAAAAAAAAAAAAAAAAAACATAATTGGATCCGTTGGGCTATCTCTAGACTTTCATTTATAACAAAGTACTCTGTGCTCTAGACCGTTTGCAACGGCTGGCAAAGTTCAAATAACTATTACCATCCAAGTTTCCTTGTTACTGTAACTGCGTAAGAAAAGGACAAATCATCATCATGCTTATTAATAAATAATCTATACATTTAATATATATAGGTAAATCACGTTGTTCGCTATGGACTCCTAAACTACTTAACCGATTTCAATAAAATTTGCGCACCGTGTGCAGTTTGATCTTACTTAAAAGATAGGATAGCCTTCATCTCAATTTATAGCCGCAATATTTATTATTTTATTGCAAATTTGACACCGCCCAACAAAGTGGGCACGGGTCAGCTAGTTTTGTATAAATGCGAAAGTTTCGATATTTGGATGTACGGATGTAGGTGGCTCAATCACGTCCAAATGATCAGAAGTTTAGACTTAATTGAGCCACTAACATCCAAACATCGTAACTTTTCTTCTATCTAACTATCGAGATGGAACTGAGAACCAAAAGTTTTTAACGTGTTTTTTTACCTTAATTTTTTAAGTACTTATTTCTATTATTCAACTATTTCAGTGGTAATTAGGTACAATTCTTCGTGTTCTAATAATTCCCTTTCTAAAAGTATTTTCTAAAGCAGGCAAGCAAATAGTCATTATTCATTTTTATCAAGAATTTACGTTTCATTGTTGATTTTCCCTTTCAATGTCTCAGCTTCCCATTGTATTTATTTAACTTAGTACTTAATTTATTTTATACTTAATTTTGTACAACAATTTTGATTTAAATATACCTAATAACTTTTTTATACTACTTGCTAATGGAACCAACAGATGGCCCACTTGATGTTAAGTGGCAACCATCACATACTAACTTGGATATCAACCATACCTCCCCCAGGTGGTGATTCTATTTCTTTCTTTTTGGTGCACAATCGTATTCGAACCCATGCTCTAACAATCAGAAGGCGGGCGGGAAGGCGGGCATCATTTCCACTGAGATTAGGCACTATAGCACTGGCCTCCTCTGTATACAAGGTGTTCCAATACTTATGTTTAAAAACTTCAGGGGGCTAAAGTACCCATCAATATGAATAACTTTTTCTAAGGAAACAATACTGTGAACGCGAAAAAAAAACAGCTGTTTCATACAAAAGTTCAATACCCACCTGGCTAAAATGTATGAAACAGCTGTTTGTTTTTCGCGTTCACAGTGTTGGTTCCATAGAAAAAGTTATTCATATTGATGGGTACTTTAGCCCCCTGAAGTTTTTAAACACGAGTATTGGAACACCTTGTTGACAACGTACAATCAACGCAAGTAAACCTAATGACCAAAACGAGTTTGTGACATAGAATTGGCTTGATATATATATCGCACCCCTAGAACAAGACGGAATTATGTCGAAAAATCTCAAAATCGTTTTTATTGCATATTTGAATCCGCAAAGTTTTGACGCGCATACCACTAAAACCGGCTTATTTATATTCGCAAAGACGCTCAAGAAATGGCACTGTACGTCGCTCTTAGTGAATTAATGAGTAAAAGATCATACCACGAACACGAATGTATGTCTAGTTGCAATATTGCCGCCGTCTTAAGAAACCATATTGTGCTTACGCAAAGCCAAATTATTTAGGAATAATCTAGTGTTGTTAAAGTTATTGAAACAATTTCTGCGAGTTATTTAGTGATAATCCCTTGTTGGAGAATTTTCCTGGTTGGCGTTTTACTAGTATTCCGAAATACGGCAGTATTATTGACGAAGGTATGTTAGTTTTTTTTTATTATTCCAAAATAGTTCCGTATTGTTTGATTTAATTGAAATTTCTTAAATAGCGCTCTATTGATGGCACATTTTAAATATGCCATAGTTTATTCAAAAATCGTATTAAATGAATTCCGATAACTTTTAATTCTTACTATAGTTGTATATTAAAAGAAAAATATTTTTAATCAGTATTTTTCTTATTAAATAGGACAAAATAAAACATTTTTTTCAGATAATGCTCTATTTCTGAATTAATTTAGTTTTCACTCATTTTATGGCAGATGATGAAGAGTCGCGGCCTGCAGATGCTCGAAAAGGCAATTGGCGCAACCATAGAGAACCAACTGTCCAAGAAATCAATCATGAAAATGATGCTGAACTTGCCAATGTGGCGGCATCAGTCATTGCACCAGCGGCTGAAGCATTAGTCGTTGCAGAATCAGAAAGGATTTCGTCAGAAAATAGAAACGTAATGAAAAAGAATAAAAAAAAGGGAAAAACCTCATTCGATGACATCAACTTTAATAAAGCGTGCGTTCGACATCGTACAAGACGCTACAAAGATCAAGGTTTTTCTCCCTTGTTGTTAAAGCATACCTACACAGAAAACAAACTCTGGCTCTAAATAAAAAAAGAGACATAATGGAGTTAATAATAATAAAAAAAAACCTGGTAATTACGTTAACTCATTTTTTGAGAGCATTAAACTTGTTTAATATTTTATGTCATTGTAGAAGACTTGTTATTTATGAAACACAGGATATCTAAGAGTTACCAAAACACTAATTTTAAGAAAAGATGGTACTGAACTGAATAAAAAGTTTTAAGTGTAAAAGTTTAACTAAGTTTTCAGTGTCATCTTAGACTTAAAGACAGTAGTATGTAGTATCTACTTATCGTGTGGTGAAACTTAGTGTTTCCTTCCCTTAATAATTGTGTTAACTCTGTTTTACTTTTCTAGATTGTTTTTTTTTATTTCGTGCACACTAGGTGCGGTTCTTGGATGATGGTGTTGGTTTTGTTAAACAAACTTTAATAAAAATGCTGATTTTCGTATTTTTTTTCTTTTTCATTACTAACAACAGGAAAATTTCCTGAAAACAAATCAAATAGGTCCTTATTGTAAATTTAAACTTAACCTATACTAATAATTAGATGGTCAAATAATAGAGGACTATTTCAGAATCATTCAACAAAAAAGACGTATCCCAAAATAGTTCATTTTTATTTCATGAGATTATTAGACAATAGAGAGTTAAAACGAAAAATACATTTTATCGCGTGCTCGACGTTTGTTATGGGGAATAAACAATATAATATTGATTCACATCGGATAGGTTACATGAAACCTTCAAGATTTTGTCAATAACTTCGATACAAAATCAGATAACAGTTTTTCGTCGATTCTGAAAAAAGTAGTTTTTCGACTTAGCGCTGTCTTGTTCTAGGGGTGCGATATCAAGCCAATTCTATGTCACAAACTCGTGAATGAATATCGCAGAGTACAATATATTGTACTCTGCGATATTTTCTGTCAATTTGAGCACTACAATTTGGCAATACATGCGTATCATCACTTACCCTACAAATGGTCGTCTCTTGGCTCTGTTTCATGTTTCGTCTTAGGAAATTGTATTTAGTGGATATGTATCGGTCGGCTGTGACCCAGTTGTGTCTATTCTAATAAACTGGACGAAATAGAGATAGTAAAGGGTGGGTAAAGCCAGATATACACTCTCCCTATTCGTGTCACTAGTTTCTTTCGAAACAGTGTGGTGGAAGGATTTTAAGTGCGCCTCAAGTGGCTCCTTTCGAACACTTGACACATGTTATAGAACTTTTTTGGTTATACGACATGCCGGTTTCCTCACGATGTTTTCCTTCGCCGCTCAAGAGTACTGGCATTGTGCACCACGACCTTTGGATCGGAAGGCGGGGCCGCTACCACTAGACCACCAGTGCTCTCAAGATATACACTAAGAAATACTAAATTACAAACACAATCAAAAACAAAACCTATGGATAGAATCTATTCATTAGAATCAATAAAAGCAATGACACGGACGAAGCTTTCAAAATTAGCTAATTAAAGTTGCAATGGACACAATTCATAAAGTTAGAAGAACTGACAATCGTTGGGATGGGTATACTTGAATGGCTACCACGAACTGAAAGACGAAGCGTAGGCCACCCCCCAAAGCCGATAGATAGCCGACACTGTAAAGATGATAAGTCTGGAAGATATCTAGCAACAAGCCGTCACGCAAATAGGGCCTACCAGCGGCCTATAGTTGAGCATGCCAAAGTAAAAAGTCGGTGAACAAGGGCTCAAAGTCGTTCTTCCTGGAAATGTATAAGGGCGACCTATGAAGTACAGCAAGGGACTTCTACAGGCTGATTTAGATGATGAGAATTATGTATCTTGTAAATTACTATAGTCACCTTTCCCTAGCCTCAATGGTTAAAAGTACTAAAAGAAAATTCAATAAATTAATAATATTTTTTTAATAAAAAAAAAAAATAGATAAATATTGGTGGACTTTACACACAACAGTATCTGGCCCTAAAAAAGCAAAGCTTGTAAAATGGGAACCAGATAGCTGAACATCTACGCTCATCACACACATATTTGTTTTCGGTGAGAATCGAACCCACGGCCTACAGCGCTGAAGGCAGAGCTACTACCAACTGATCAATGAGGGCTACTACCAACTGATTTATAAATTATTCCGACAGCAACAACTTTAACCATGTTGGCAACACCTTACGTTTTTTGATAAAAAAGTTAAACTTTTTTTTTTGATAAAATTAAAATGGATCCACGCCGGATGTAACCGGAAGCCGGCACATCGGAAGGCACGTCCGATAACACTCTAGTCTAGACGTTTGTAATAGCCGGTGAGGAAGAGGGTTTGTTAAGTAAGATTTAGAGCAGTTTTAAAGAGCTTTGTAACTGCCGCTATCTTATTTAACTAGATAAACCATTAAGATTTTTGTCTGTTTCTGGATAGTTAATCATGACAATAATTTAAATTCAGTTGTTGCAGAAAGATAAACTATCTTAATTTGACTGCGTAAAAAAATCAGTTCGTGTTTCATCACTTGCATCTTATGAGCGTGTTCACACGACGCGATTTCGCTTACGCGACTAGCGCGCGACTTCTCAAGAAACTTTTAAATTTACAATTTATGTCATTTACATAAAGTACATATTTAATCGATTACACGAGTCGCACACACGCAGCGGTCGCTCAGCGCACGCCCAGCACACGCGCAGCGTTTTTAAATATGTACTTTATGTGAATGACATAAACTGTAAATTCAAAAGTTTCATGAGGAGTCGCGTGCTAGTCGCGTAAGTGAAATCGCGTCAATGTGAACGAGCTCTAAGCTAGGTGAATCTAAGAATAACAGCGGCTGCAGGACACACATAGTCTAAAACAGCGAGAGTAAGAGAAGAGTGGAAGTTGTTGGAAGGGGCCTTTAAAAAAACTCATACTATGTTTATCTGAAATAAAGGCTAGTCTAAAAAAAGATAATAATAATAAAGAAATAATAAAGATAATAAGGCAAGTCCTAAAGAAAAATTGCAGATAAAAAAAATGCAAAATAAATACTATTTCTATTGCATGTAAACTGTCAAACACATGTAATATGCTAGGGGTTCATCTGTCAAGAACTGTTAAAACTCTAATGGCAAGAAAAAAATAGCCAAATTTATAAAAAAAACCTTCAACCTGGCAACCAGAAGCCGAGGTGATACGGAAGTCCATTACGCGGAAACAGTAAATAGCGGATTTTACCCAAAATGACTGCTTTCGAGACGTGGTTGAGATAGAGGAACATCACAGATATAATAAATGAGTAGATTTGTTGAATAATTATATTAATATAAAGAAATCACCGAATGTGGCTTTAATCTCATGGCTAGGTTGACAACCCTCCGATCTCTAGGTATTATAACCTTAGTACTTTTTGAGGTTAGTACCTAGCACCCAAAATGAATTGAGGGCATACATGTAGGTATCAGGAAGGCAGACAAAAAACACATATTTGGTTTGTGCACACATTTTGCAACAGTTGGTATAATACATACGTAATACGTAAAAGGTAAGGCTCATCTCCACTGCCAGAATAGTAACTTGTTTCCTCATGGTGACTTCTTTAAATAAACGAGAGATCTCAATTTCATGTTTGAGCATTACTGAAGCCACATGTGACTTTTGCAAATCTTTACCCTCTTAATTGCACTATTTGATGATGATTTAACATTTACAGTATAAAAACAGCAGTGACTTTTGTACGACGTTCATTTTTATGGTCAACACCGCAACACGAGCCACGCTCCTTTCTGCTATCTACTTAAATGAATAAATCTGTGGGTACAATCTTACACGTGATTCTGTAACACGTCTTATACTGCACCTTATACCGTCGGGTTACGGTTCATTGTCGATTGTCAGACACTTACACGGGTTATATTAAAGGCTTTGAAAACACGATGGAATAGGATTTAGGTACGAATGCGTGTTCGGTTACTGCTACACCAGATTCCTTCTTGATGTTGGAGAACCTGTCGTAAAGGATAAAGGCACATTTCCTTTGATAATATAGAGATGGCTTTATGTGCCGAAAAATTCGCATTACCTTCGTTTTAAGAGTAGTAGAGCATCGTATGGCACGTTCATATTGTGCGTGACTTGCGAGGTATTGCTTCGTTATATGTGATGGTTACCACTTAACATCAGGTAGGCCATCTGCTTGTTCATTTAGTAAGTAATATAAAAATAATAATATACAAGATTTCAAAAATGTTGAAATCCGGCGCCACGGAAGACCAGCGTTGTAGTACTACATCAAACACTATTACGACCGATTTTTTGTCCTAATCAATATTATTGTTCTTTATATTTCGCCTAAGATGGACAACGGCGATTACGGAATGGTGGCCAAGAGACGCTCAGCGACCACGAGGCAGACCACCCGCCCGATGGTCGGATGTTTTTTTTTTATACAACTACCCGATGGAACAAGCAGATGGCCCACTTGATGTTAAGTGGTAATCATCACCTATAACAAAGCATTGCCTCGTAAGTCACGCACGATAGCAACGTGCCCTACGATGTACTGCCCTGCGTCCATCAACTTGAGCCATACAGATGTTAAGCCTCATGTACCTGTAATTATACCGGCAACCACACTCTTCAAACCGAAACACAGCGTTGCTGCTTGGCGGCAGAAAACGGCGTGGTGGTAGTACTTCCCCGGACGAGCCCTTCACAAAGAGCTCTACTACTCTTATGATAAATTCGAAGTAGTTGGGCGGCAATGGCAAAGACTGGCACAAGAACGGACAGAGTAGCAGAGCATAGTATGGCACGTTCATATTGTGCGTGACTTGCGAGGTATTGCTTTGTTATATGTGATGGTTACCACTTAACATCAGGTAGACCATCTGCTTGTTCTTTTAGTAAGTAATATAAAAATAATAATAAGAAAGCCTTTCAAAAATGTTGAAATCCGGTGCCACGGAAGACCAGCAGTGTTCATATAAGATGCAATCGTAGATGAATAGCAAGTATCAATTATCAATGCCACATTAAGTGCGTACAAAATATAGCCTTTATTTGTATTCATGTTATAGCAGCTCTATTAAGTGTAGGTACTATTAATTCAAAGTGATCCTTGTGATTTTATTGAATAAATACCTTTTGACTTTAACTATATTTGACACTGTCATTTTTATGGCAGACTAACGGCCGGTTTCTGAAAGCTTGATCAAACCTAATCGCAGGGTGATTACGTAAGTTTGTTGCAATCAGTTTCTGTATGAAACCAATAAATATATGAAACAATACGAAAGTTTTGCGATTATCTATCAATAAAAACACCAGTTGTTATCTAACTTTGTTAGCAACTGCAACTAAAATAAAAAAAAAACAAAAAATGTTTATTGACAAAAAATAAGGAGTAGGTAAGACATTTTACTTAACCTTATTCTAGCACTATTGAGTCTATATAAAACTAAGGGATATAAATGTTAAACAGTCTCAAATGAATGTTAAACAGTTTCAAATGAGGGCTAGAAATTTAGAAGAGTGCTTACAGTTAGGTTACAAATTGTGAGGTAGGAAGTGTCGATACCTGCGCAAATTTATTTAAGAAGCGACAAGAGCCGGACTAAATTAACTGTGTCCCGGTTCTTAGCGCCATTCCTTCGGACTGAGAGTTATTGACAAGTGAAAATGTAACCGCATAGCCGTCATATTTACTTATTACAAACAGAAACTTATTGAAACTGATTGCAACAACGTTACGTGATCAGCCAGCAGATCAGTCGCTTGCTATCTCTATCTAATTTGATGTAATAGCTGAAATGGCGAGTGACTTGCCATCCGATTCGTTTTGATCGAGCTTTCAGAAACCGAACGTTAGCGTTCATTTTAACTCAGCCCTCAGACAAGACCTTAAAAGTTTACGATATTATTATATACCCTCTCTATACCTCTGACTAACCCATTAGATATCTTCAAAGAAGCTTGAGTGGATACTATTAGTTGTAGTTCTGAGGATATCTACCATACTTACCTAAGAAATATTTCGACAGCCTTCACAGCTCAGTTGGTAGTAGCTCTGCCTTCTGCGCCGTAGGCCGTGGGTTCGATCCCCACCGAGAACAGACATTTATGTGGTGAGCATAGATATTTGTTCTCTGTCTGGGTGTTATATAATATTATAAGTATGTATTTACAAAAAAAAAGTATATATGTATTATATCAACTATCCGGTTCCCATATTACAAGCTTTGGCTTGGTTTGGGGCTAGATAGTGCTGTGTGGAAAGTCCTCCAATATTTATTTATATATTTAAATTTTTCTTTTACTTTTCTAGGTAAACATAATTTTAGACAAAGGACTACCCCCTTAGATATTCTCAAAGGTATTGAGTACCTAATATCTTAAGGAAAGTCTACTTACTGTACATGGGGATTACAGTCACGAACCTTTTTCATTGAAAAGGGTTTCTTCCTTAAGGCTCCCGAACTATTAAATTGAATATCATTTAAATTATAGTACCTTCATATCTCCATATTAATATATCATGTGAAATGTATACCTATTATATACAACGTGTTTATTAAGAGTTGTAGGGATCCGAAAGCAGGATATTCTACCGGTCATAACGAACAACTTTTGTTCTACGACTTTTAAAATTTCAAAGTTTTTCATTCATCAAATGCCTCTTAAACTTTTATCTAAAATGACCTAAACGCATCATGAGGCAGCCCTATTTACAGCTGTTCTTTGACCTCTAGTTGTCAATTGTAGATAAAATAGGTAACAGAACTGCCACCAATTACCTAGTAATGTGCCTACCTAATAATGATGTTGCTGTTTTTAAAGATCTTGGTATGTAAAAGAAATATTTTCGCGACTGTAATCCCTAGTCACGGTAAACATTCTCTGAGATCTTTGGTACTAATACCTATTCAGTAACTAGGTACCTACGTGGCTACGTACTCAATATTTAATAGAATATTTATTTTTGTTTGATTACTAGATGTCGTAAAGCAATGTTTATGATATTCATAGTTCTTTTAATTGTAACATGTTACTTTACCACCATGGTTCATTGACACGACAAAATTATTCAACTGCAATTTTGGGAAGTGTCTAGTCTGTCCTATTTAATCTTTGACTAACCTGTCTGTCATTGGTTGCATTTAAAAACGCATATCCAATCAGGACGGCCGACGGCCGCCGATCAGTGTTACCATTTGTGGCAGATTTCTGCCATTTGGCAGATTTTAAATATTTCAAGAAAAATCTTATTAGTTTGAATTTTTAATGAAATAATATTTATAATTTATTTATTTTTTACCGAACTGGAAACTTCTTATTCTTTTTTACCTTTATTGATTTGGTTTCTATACAACTTCTATCTCGTTTTAGATAACTGCAAACCGTTACAAACGATCAAAAGATAGTAACTGAATGTAATGTAGGTATTTAATTTATTCCATAGCCACGAAGGAGATGGTATGAAGTCATATTTTTGGTATTTTTATCGTCAAGCTTGGTAGATTTTGACAGATTTTTTGGCAGGTGTGTGGTAGAACCGCCACTTTTGAGATGGTCACCCTGTTTGTGTTTACATGCGTTGTTGTACATTGTTTTGTTGAGAAAATGTCATCAAACGTGATAAAATGGTGATTGTTATGTAAAAAGCCGTCGTCAGTCAGTGTGTGTATGAGCAGTGCCTACGAGGTAATGGTTTAGTGTGAAGTTTGAAGCCTAAGTCGTGCGAAATCTCGCAAACTTACCAAAATCCAGTTTTATCCAGTGTTATTATAGCCAGTAAATAATGACAAAATCCATAGGAACCAGTAAAAATATCGTGTCAGGGGATTGGCGGCGTACCTACCTACCTACCGAAAGGTAAGTATTTCAAATTATCTCGTAGGTTATCGTTGTTTTTCTCTTTCCTAGATAGAAGCGCGCGTGCGTGTGACCTTGACACGTACACAGGCAGGGCTGTTGCAAATTTCTGAGGAAGTATTAATTTTACTTTTCTATGGGAATTTCGAAAACGATGTTTTCAACCGTTGCACACGTCAAAGTATTCCAGTGCTTGGTCTAAATACACGCTCTTTGTTTGCCTACATAACTTCATCAACACGTTGTATACAAGGTGTTCCATAAGTTGTGTATATAAACTTCAGGGGGCTAAAGTACCCATCAATATGAACAACTTTTTCTAAGGAACCAACACTGTGAACGCGAAAAAAAAAACAGCTGTTTCATACAAAAGTTCAATACCTACCAGGCTAAAATGTATGAAACAGCTGTTTTTTTTTTCGCGTTCACAGTGTTGGTTCCTTAGAAAAAGTTGTTCATATTGATGGGTACTTTAGCCCCCTGAAGTTTATATACACAACTTATGGAACACCTTGTACATCAATTCCGTTAGTGAACAGAATTATAGCTATTTTAAATTTAACATACGCTACATATTATGGAACATTATGTCAATTACTCGTAATTGACATAATCGTTATACTCGTATAACGATTAAAACAATGCATTTTTTTTATGCGTATAATACTTAAAAATCAGTTTACCATTCTGATGCTGTATTTTTTACGAGTTTTCCCACACCTACTAATTAAATCTTTTTAAACTAGATTCCAAGTAGTACATTCCGAGGGTACACAAATGTTTTGTTATTAAACTCTCTTTCTTACCTTTTAAAAACGTTGACTTTGTTAGTTTCTAAAGGAGTCCTTAAGGAATGAACCCTCTTAATTTTCTATACCAGATTAATCCCATTTGAAGGCAATCCACTAAATCAAGCCAAATACTTTATTCTTTTGTCGAACAAAAAAGAAGATAGTACATTGTTGTATCAAAATAAATGTGTTGTAAAGCGGAGTGCACAGAGGTCCTACTTTTAGGTGTTATATTATTTACTAGCAGTTTCTCGCGGCTTCGCACGCGTTAAAGTGGTTCAAGGAATACTATTTTTCATACAAACGTTTTCAACCCTTTTTACACCCTTAGGGGTTGAATTTCCAAAAATTCCTTCTTAGTACACCTCTACGCCATAAGTCCTATGTACTCCTCAAATTTCAAGTCTCTAGGACCAGCGGTTTGGCTGTGCGTTGTCTATATGTCAGTCAGTCAGGACTTTGATTCTTATAGTATTAGAGATTAGAGATAAAGTAATTTATTTACTAAAAAAACAATAAATATAAGTATTTACAAAATACAAATGAAACAGTTGAGCTATCTGCAGATCGTTGGTAACGATCTAGAGATAGAACAACTGATCCAAATCAGTGCCAATTGAAAGCGTCCATAAGACACAGCTGCATTGCCACGCTGTATGGCAATACTGATGCGCTGGGTCATATACTTTAATAATAATTAATAATCACACATTCTCGGTGGGGATCGAACCCACGACCTACAGCACAGAAGGCAGAAATTATACCAGCTGAGCTGTGAGAGCTGTCCTATCTCCAGTAGTTGACTTCTTCAGGCTGATATAATGATGATAATTTAACGTGCATCTGATAACGTTATGAATAATTCAAGAGAAATACTCTTTTTAGGGTTCCGTACCCAAAGGGTAAAACGAGACCCTATTACTAAGACTCCGCTGTCCGTCCGTCTGTCTGTCCGTCTGTCTCCACGGATGATGTAGGTATTTCTGTTGCCGCTATATAAAAATACTAAAAAACAGAATAAAATAAATATTTAAGGGGTTCCCATACAACAAGCGTGATTTTTATAGATAATGGGAAGGAACCCTTCGTGCGCGAGTCCGACTCGTACTTGGCTGGTTTTTTTATATAAACTACGTCATATTTGTATAACATGCTTTAATAATATTAAAATATAGCCATAATTACCGTTTATAAGTAGTTTAACACTTACCTATTTTTTTTTAATCAAGATTAATAAACTTAATGAATCCACTTCAGTGTGCACTAGACTTATAACCATTTTCACAATGGCAGCAATTTCAGTCTTTGAGAAAATTCTCAATATACGTTTTTGCTCACACATGCGTATAAATCCACAGGCGACATTAAGCTAAGTAGTAGCTATCTGTAGCGGCAGTGGAGGTCTCCAACAAGCCGCCAAGGTCGCAGCGACCACCTCTATCCACCGTGGATAATCCACAGTAGATACACTATCCGCCGGGGATATACTTTCCACCGTGGATACACTATCCACTGGCGTGGCCGTGCTCGGAGGGTGGACAAAACTTCTTTAGTCACTAGTTTTTTCTCTTCGTTATTTTTTTTTTTTATAATTACTATCCTATTATTTTTCGCGTGCACCTGCGATCAATCTTCCTTACTCTTACAATCCTCTCCATCCAAAGGTTGTCTGGAAGAGATCGCTTTCAGCGATAAGACCGCCCATTGTACCTACATTTATTATTTTATTTTTATTTGTTATTGTACCTACTGTTGTTTTGTTTGGTGTACAAACTTGTCTACTGCCTGTGCTAGGCCTGCAGAGGTCCACAAGATCCACTCTGTTTGCGGAACATGCGTGTGAGAAGTATGGAAATGACATTAGCTTGACAGATACTCATGCCAAACGAATGTCATTGTTATACAATTTATCTTTCCATATGCGTGTTCCGCTAACAGAGAGTGGATTTTGTATTGATTTCTTAAAGATTATTTGATTACTACTCCTAATTTATCTGTTCGTACTGTATTAAGTGTAATGTGTTGTGTCCAAAATAAATGTATTCTTTCTTTCATTCTTTCTTTCTTTCTTTCTTCGCAAATTCAGCAGTGGCTTTCTTATAAAATGAGGGACCTATCTGTATCACAACAGCGTCACCGAAGTCGTCAGTAAGTTAATTTTCAGACCCATCCCAAGGACCCATCCAGGGGACTCGCATTCCGTACACTCAAAATAATCAAACTGACTTGTGAAATTTATCGTGTCTATATGAACCCTGGCTGTGTAAACCCTGGCTGGGCGGGCTGGTGTAAATCAAATTCAAAGTCAAAGTCTCAAATCTTTAAAATTTCAAGTCTCAAGTCTTAAAAAAAACTGGCCAAGTGCGAGTTGGACTCGCTCACGAAGGGTTCCGTATCTATAAAAACGGCAAAAATATCACGTTTGTTGTATGGGAGCACCCCTTAAATATTTGTATATTTAAGGGTAAATATTTGTATATATTATATTTTAATTTAATTATTTATTTAAAAAAATAATTTTGTGTTATGTTACAGTTGCCGTTATCAATGTCGAGCTTTTGCTCGACATTGATAACGGCATTGATTGAAAGAGCAAAAAAATCACGTTTGTTGTATGGGAGCCCCCTTAAAAATTTATTTTATTCTATTTTTTAGTATTTGTTGTTATACAAATACCTACTAAAACATAGCAACAGAAATACATCATCTGTGAAAATTTCAACTTTCTTACTATCAAGGTTCATGAGATACAGCCTCGTGACAGACGGACAGACGGGCAGCGGAGTCTTAGTAATAGGGTCCCGTTTTACCCGTTGTGTAAGGAACACTAACTAGCTGAACTATTGTAGTAACACGCGACCAAGCAAGCTAGAACTTCATTCTGTTGTTAATGATGATGATAACACTCGTCGCTTTCATGAAACCCTGCCTTTACAGCTCTTGGAAATTCATGTCGTTTATATAAATGTAGTGCTGAAAATGCCTGTTTATGAAAATTACAGTAACGTTGTCATCATACGTGGTTGTATAGCTAGGGGGCTTTTGGCAACGCTTGTATGGAGCAGATTGGTGGGGCAGACATCATCATCATCAGCCTATTTTTTTTTTATTAAACAACTAGCGGCCTGTCCCAGCTTCGCATGGGTGGATATACTTTTTTGAACATTTTAGGACAAACTTAGACCGTAGGTTCGAGTCTCGCGTCTGCTTATTTCATACAATTGCAAGCCCTTCTCCCTGAGTGAGAGAGAACGCGCCCCGTGGAATCGCGCGTTCGCTAATAATATATGTAGAGCGCACTAAAATTTTTAATTTCGTAATATCTTTTGAATGGAAAATCCGATTTGAAAAATTCAAGAAGTAATCTATAGGTATTGATAAGTATAGTCTTGAATACGAAATGATTTATTTAGATAACGATTAATATAAAAGTATGGATAACATGGTCTGATTTTGGTCGGCATTTCTATCAACTTTTAAAATGTAAAAAAGAAGTTAAAGTGACATAACTACGATAGACATATGGTATCGCTGAGTTTTCTGTAGATATTGATGTGTTATTTAATATTGTAGAACATTTTTGTGTTCTATCGTCAATAGTTTTCGCAGCGCATGCGATGAAATACATATTATGGGCCAACTTTTTTACGCCTAGGGTTACATTATTGAAGTTTTAGAAGGTATCCCTAATTTTTTCTAGTAATAAATATAGCCTATGTTGCTCAGGGATAATGTAGCATTCTAATTGTTAAAGAATTATTGAAATCGGACCAGTAGTTTTTGAGCATTATCGTTTACATACAAAAATACAAATCTTTCCTCTATAATATTAGTGTAGAAGTGTATAAAAAGAATAATTTCCGTATTCATTTTACAACATCGTGAAACCTAGTAAGGTTTGTGTCGATGTTGGCACTGACTCAAGCTCTTTTAAACCCAAAATTTATAGTAGAATTTATAGTAGGTTTAAATTAATAAATATTGGTGGACTTTCTACACAGCACTATCTTGCCCCAAACTAAGCCAAAGCTTGTAATATGGAAACCAGATAGCTGATAAAAACATAGTATATATTTTTTTGTAAATATAATATATAATAACACCAAGACTGAGAACAAACATCTATGTTCATCACACAAATATTTGTTCTCGTTGGGGATCGAACCAACGGCCTTCGGCGCAGAAGGTAGAGCTACTACCAACTGAGCTCTGAAGGCTGTTGGTAGCTAATAAGGTAAACTTTTTAAAATTAAAATTAGGACTGTACTGCATGAATAATTAGTAAGTAACTCAACTGCTTTATATAGGCCATATGAAAAAATAGTTATCTGCATTTATACCACGGACGGTAAAAAATGGCGACGGTACTGCACACCAAAAGTTCATTCCCCGTATTTTTTTTCGCATTATCGTACAAGATAGAGCTAAGGAGGTTTTCATTGCAGCTTTTATTTAAGGCGCAGACCACCGTCAATGAACAATCGCTTGAACATTTCATCGTTTTTTTATAAAATTTCTGAAATTAGTTCTCGAACAACCAAGCTTCGACGAACTACCTAAAAATAAGGTACAACTTTTATATAGGAAAACTTGTTTGCATCTAACTGTAATTTGTAATTCTATTCTCCAAAACTTGGTTGTTTGCGATTTCATAACTACCTCCAGTCATTTTTTATCTTTAAAAATATTGAAATGTGAGACTTAGAAGTAGTTTGACGGTTGTCAGCCCCTTAAACGTGCGGTAGATACAGCTATCTCCGGATGAAGCGGTGCTCGTTTGCGTGATCCGGCCGATTCGCTGCTGGCTGGCTTGTACGACTAGAGATGCACCTACCACTGAATAATTGTAGAGTCAGGCCTCTTTTTTATTTGTCATGTTTTTATATGATGTTTGTTCTCTGTCTGGGTGTAATTACATATCATAAGTATGTATTTACAAAAAAAAAATATTTAAGTATTATATCAGCTAGCTGGTTCTCATATTACAAGCTTTGGCTTAGTTTGGGGCTAGATAGTGCTGTGTGGAAAGTCCACCAATATTATTTATTATTATTATTTTATTACCACTGCAGTGAGAAAAAAGTGTGTTTTTGTAGGCTGATGTTAAGTGATGATGCGGTCGACTGTATGGCACGTTTATCTAGCAAGTACCTATTCACTCTTGTCTTCAAAACATCCAAGTTATAAGCATTTGGAAAAACGGGCGCTGGTAAGGAATCCCACTCTTTGGCTGTACACATTATGAAAGTAAAAACAAAGTGCTTGGTACGAGTACCTAGTAGGTATGTCAACCATGAATGGATGTCTCGTTTCCGTACGTCTGGTGGTCCGATGGTGGAACGGGGATGAGGGAACGAAATTGTGGAGTTCCTTCGCTCAACGAAACGTATCCTGCCTCGTCTCGTCTCGTGTCGTGTCACTCGTTTCTTTCGAAACAGTGTGGAGAAAGGATTTTAAGTGCGCCTCAAGAGGCTCATTTCGAGCACTTGACACATGTTATAGAACTTTTTTGGATCCCCGACATGCCGGTTTCCTCACGACATTTTCCTTCACCGTTTGAGAGTACGGGCATTGTACACATACATTTTTGAACAAAAAAAAACTTATTGGGTTACGACCAGTTTCGAACACGACCTTAGGATCGGAAGGCGGGGCCGTTACCACTAGACCACCACTGTATCCCGTAAAATACCGATAGACAGGCAACATGCTCGAGAGCCAGGAGAGACTCGAACAACGTGCAACCCTCTCCATCCACCGAATTCCCGCGAGAACCTTACAGTGTCGTTGGTGCATCGAGTGGTACCCTCCCACTCGAGGTATTCCTCGTATTCCTATATATTCTTACTACCTGGTGCCCATGTAAGGCCCACGACGCTGACAATATCGTCAACCCATCGTGTAACTGGACGTCCGACACTTCTCTTTCCAGTCCTCGGCCACCACTCTACCAATCTTTTGCACCACCTGTCGTCACCACGTCTTGCCAGGTGCCCCGCCCAACTCCATTTGAGTTCCATTAATCGATTTCCGACGTCTTGGACCTTGGTGCGCCCTCGGATCTCGACATTAGGAACTCGGTCTACAAGTTTGATGCCGAGCATGGCACGCTCCATGGCTCTCTGTGTAACCCTCAACTTGTACACAGTCTCCTGCGTGAGAGTCCATGTCTCGGCACCGTAAGTCATGGTGGGCAGAACACACTGATTAAATAGACGGGTCTTCAGACATTGTGGTACATCGGCAGATTTGAGGATATCTTCGAATTTCCCAAACGCAGCCCACCCTAATTGTATCCGTCTTTCAATCTCCTTTTTCTGATGCTCCTTGCCAAAAGATAAAATATGTCCAAGATAAACGTACTGGCCAACCATCTCCAACTTGTCATCGCCAACTGTGACAGTAGAGTTAGCAAAGCCGGAAAGGTTCCCCATAACCTTCGTCTTGGACATATTCATTCTCAGCCCTATCTTCAAGGAAGCATCACAGAGGTGGTTTAACATGTTCTGGAGATCTTCAATATTTTCTGCAAAAAGAACGAGGTCGTCAGCGAATCGCAAGTGCGACAGGTAGGCACCATTGATATTAATACCAAGGTTTTCCCATTCAAGCATTTTCATGACGTCCTCTAAAACAGCCGTAAAAAGCTTGGGTGATATGGTGTCGCCCTGTCTCACCCCACGACGAATCGGCACTGGATTTGTTAAATTGTGAACTCGAACCTGCAGATTGGCCGATGTGTACAATTCTCGGAGCACATCCACATATCGTGAATCGATGTGGCAGCGATGGAGAGCGTTAAACACGGCCCAATGTTCAACACTGTCGAACGCCTTCTCGTAGTCAACGAAGGCCATGACAAGGGGCCGGTTATATTCGTGACACTTCTCCATCAACTGTTTCACCGAGTGGATATGGTCTATGGTTGAAAAACAGCTGCGAAAGCCGGCCTGTTCGATGGGCTGCGCTTCATCAAGCTCACGGGTAAGGCGGTTGGTCAAAATTTTTGCAAAGAGTTTGTAAATTTGTGATAGCAAGCTAATAGGTCGATAATTGCCCAGTTTAGCGATGTCGCCCTTTTTATGGATAATGCATAAAAAATACTATTGCATTTTTCCACTGCTTTGGTGTTTGAATATCATATATGACTCTATTGAAAAGCTTAACAAGAATCGATAGTACGGGATCACCACCTGCTTGAAGCAGTTCGACAGTTACTCCGTCTTCTCCAGGTGATTTATCTGCTTTCATGGCGAAGAGAGCTTTCGTAATTTCACATGGTAAAATAGGCGGTATGGTTTCCGTATTGAAATGTTGAATAGGCGGAGCTCTAGCGTCATCCCCAGACAAATTCGGTTCTGTAATATTGGATGCGAAAAGATTCCCATAAAACTTCTCAACAATGGCCAGTATCTGAATTCGATCTGTCACTATGTTTCCGTCGCTGTCTTTAAGTTTTAATATCTGCTTGGATCCTGTGCATGTTTTTCTCCGAAATACTTTCGGCCCTCGGTGTGCTTTGATGGTGTTAATTATTATATTTGTGTTGTGTCGTCTTAAATCTCTTTTTATTGACTTATTAATTAATTTATTTATTATATCTAATTCTTTCTTATCTAAAACAGTTTGGCATGTCATATTCCTTCTCTTACTAATCAGATCTTCAGTTTCTGGAGATAATTTTTTAGCTTTTTTACGGAATCCGCTGAGATGTTTTTTCGCGGACTCTGTTATAGCCTTACACAATAAGTCATGGGTGTGATCCACATCTAAGTTTGACTCTTCGAGACCTTCAAATTGATTCTTCAGGTCTATTTGAAAGGATTTTGGCAGAGAAGCGATTTCGTGTTTCTCATACCTCCTCTGCGATGTTATCATTTTCGTTCTTTCACTTTTGAGGTCAAATCTAAGAGTGGCTCTCACCATTCTGTGGTCACTTCCAGTCTTAAGGCTTGATAGGATTGAAACGTCGGAGACTACATACTTATGTGAACTTATAACATAGTCTATCTCGTTTTTAATATGCCCCCCTGGTCCAACCCACGTCCACTTTCTCGAGGCTCGTTTCTGGAAGAAGGTGTTCATAGCGTGGGCCTTACATGGATGAGGGTAGCCCAAGACCGTTTTAAATGGAAAGAGCATGGAGAGGCCTATGCCCAGCAGTGGGCTAAATCGGGCTGCGGATGATGATGATGATGACCTGGTGCCCGCGACTTCGTCTGCGCAGATGATAGATTTTTTCCTACTTACTTGACACTTATCGTCATATTTTGGACAATTCACACAATATCTTTATAAATTGTAGCCTATGTGTTATTCTGAAGTATAAGCTATATTATTGTAAAGTCCAATCAAGTCATTAAAATCCATTCAGTAGTTTTTACGTGAAAGAGTAACAAACATCCATCCATCCATCCATCATACCATCCATCCATACTTACAAACTTTCGCGTTTATAATATTAGTAGGAAGTATCAGAAAACCAAAAGATGTAAGGGTTACCTACTAAAGTTATAATACGAGTATTGAGATTAAGAGTATTAAAAGTAGTAGAGTTCTTTGTGTGTGGCTCGTCCGGGGAAGTACTACCACCACGCCTTTTTCTGCCGCCAAGCAGCAACGCTGTGTTTCGGTCTGAAGAGTGTGGTTGCTGGTGTAATTACAGATGGACGCAGGGCAATGCATCGTAGGGCTCGTTCCTGTCGTGCGTGACTTACGAGGCAATGCTTTGTTATAGGTGATGGTTACCACTTAACATCAGGGCCATCTGCTAGTTCCATTAGCTAGTATAGTAAAAAAAGAAGTTATACGAGTATTGAGGTGAGTATTGAGATAGAGCTTTTCGTTTTACTTTCAACACTGTAACATCCCCAGTCTAATGCACCTACACTTAAAAACAACTCATTCTTTTTTGCCTTGCCGTAGACAGGAAGTTTCAGGATTAGTATTTTAGTCTAAGGTCCGTACCTCAAGTCTGAGTTTTGTTTTTGGTATTTCGTTTTTCGTGACTTCAGGCCTTTTTTGTATAGAGATTCGATAAGCGTCTCTATCGGGCGTGCTGAGAATTCACGAGTCTCCATACAAAAGAGGCCTGACGTTACGAAAAACAAAAAACACACACACAACTTGTAGTACTGTTTTTTTTTACAGTTATTATTGTTTTTATTCGTTTCTCAAACAACACGATGTATTTTCAAAGTCATTGTCAAAAGGCGCTTCTTTTCACCTAGCTCTAAGACGCTTCAAAGTGATCCATGCGATTCAATTATATTTATTTAATTCAATTAAATAAATATAATTGAAGCGTCTTAAAGCTAGGTGAATTTAGGTGCCAGTTCCACGCGACCAAGCCTAGTAAAACAGGTATAGAACTCTATGTTTTCTTTTGTATGATCCTTGTAACAAAATAATATAATAATGAAGCTCCAATGTGGTGCCAATCAAACGCAGTGAATCGTAGTTAGTGTGAGAGCATTGTGTAAAATTGGAGCTTTTCTAACTGAATATTTAGATATTTTCAAACGGTCTGTCGACACTCTACATAAAGTGTGAATAAATAAATCCTCCGCATTGTTTTCTGACCACCAATGAACATAAAACTAACGCCTATACGAGCGTAAATATATTTTTTACCTTTTTCCACCAATTACACTTGAAAATGGCTCTTGTCATTGAAAACATGAAGCAAAATAATACCCCGCTTACACTCAGCTCATGTCCGTGGAAATGTGCAAAGACATGGGCAGGGACTTGGGCAATGCGAGAATGTAAAAGGCCACTTTCATGTCCACTTGCGTTACCGCTCGCGTTGCCCGTGTTGCGTGAACACACATTGCCGGCGACGCTGCCGCAGACATATGGACGGCAACATTTCCGTCCATGCGAATGGCAGCGCGAATGTCTAAATGTAAACGTAGTATTAGGTTCGCTCATCCACTTGATTTAAATTACGCCTCAATATTTGACAGCTCACACAGCTCAGTTAGCTCTGTCTTCTGCGTTATACGTGGTTTCCATCCCCGCCGACAAATTACACGAACTTTTCACGAAACATCTAAGTTTTCACGAAGGTTCACGATACATTTGTGTAATTATATAACGATATAACTTAGGAATATTCAAGACAAGAGTGAATAAGTGTATTAGAGCTACGCGTGCTCCACTATAGACTGCATCTTCGCCTTTCATCAGGTGAGATGGCAGTCAAACGTCCAACTTTTAACAGTAAAAACTAATAATAATAGATATATAGATAGATAACTCTTTATTGTTCAACACACAGACACAAAATACAGGGTTAAGGCATACATTTAGGTAAAACAATGGGCGGCCTTATCGCTGAGAGCGATCTCTTCCAGGCAACCTTGGATGCATAGAAATAATTTAAAATTAACGGTGGTGTAGCCACTCACGGAAAATATTATAATTTGAAGACTTATACTAATAACCTACTAGGTACTTACGGTACCTGAACCTAAATAATAAATAATGATGATCAGTGTAGAAATCAAACCCACATTCAATAGCGGAGAAAGAGCTACTACCAACTGAGCCGTGAGGGTTGCTGATTAGCTAGCCTTATCGCCGAAAACGATCTCTTCCAGACCCAGTCACTATACTCGTGTCTCAGTTCGCTTGGCTCCCGCCAAATGACTTCCTAATGAGAGTCGTGAAGGGCCCGCGGCTGCCTCTACGGACAAAACCAATTCTAAACTAAATGTGGAGGAAAAACAATACCTTTTCTCCTTCGGGGGGAAAGTACTTTAAACAATTTGGTCCCGAGTAATGAGTTCAAACCGTTTTTATTAGTATTAAATTCGATGGTAGGTACATTTGTAGTACGCCTTTGTAAAGAGAAAACAAAGATTCTAAATTCTAAGTACTCTTAAGGGGGGCATTCCAGGGAAATGGATACCTTAGAAAAGCATTTTACCTGAGTAATAAAAGTGCTATACTAAGTTAAACTTAAAATAAAAATATTTGCAAACACTATTACTCCGGGAGTATTGTGTAAGAATTGAATCCACGGCCAAAAAATATAGTAACAATTTATTACAACAAGCTATATAATACAATACATTACAAGAAATTAAATTACGGACATATTTCATTTTGGGTTTGGTCTATCTATGTATGCATCACATAGAAAGATTTTAAATCACTACCCTATGGTAATTTTCTATTTATTATGGCGAATACAAGAGCTGATGTGACTCTCTCGCTCGCACGTTTCGACATTGAAATTAATGAAATTGCATTGCTATCAATTTTGTAGGCAAATAAAGTTGCGATAACTAAATGTTTATCTGGTCGATTTTTTTTACGACGTGAACACTTTTAGAGCCGCCATGACAGTCTGTAATTGACGTTTGACATGACGCATTGCATTTTGCATTGCTTTGACAGTTTTGTTGTTTTTTTGACGGTAGTTGTCCAAATGACATTTCACGCATGTCAGTCCGCCATATTTTTAGTGCATTGTGTTGCTCTCTTCTTAAGAAAATCTTGAAGCGCAAGAAAACGAAATAAAAATAATCTGTTTAAAACAGTTACTGTATTGTTAAGCAATGTTTATATACCTACACTGTAGGTACTAGGGCATGCAGTATCGATACTTTTCTCAGTACCGGTAATTTTCGGCCGATACTGGCTCAGAACCGGTAATTCCCGGTACTTTCGATACTTTCGATACTGAGCTAATTATCTTAAATTAACTAACTGTATAGCCGTAAAATGAAACAAAAACTGTAGTACATAAAATAACTTAAGATTATTCGTTTTTTTATATGATTTAGAACAATAATATCACTTACACACAACAATCAGAATAGGTGAGATCAAGCTTAAAAGGATAATCATCAAATGTAATTAATCATGTAATTAATCATCAATAATAACTGGAATGAACAGTAACAAACTACGTTATCTAACTAAATCAATAATTCTGTAGGTATTATTATATCTTTTTTATACTACCCCCATTTTATTTCAATGTTTGTTGGTTGTCACAATCCAAAATTTGGTTATTGTAGTATTTCTGGTTTTAAAGTAAACGTGCGATCATCAAATAATTGTTTGATGATATGAAAACAACATGAAAATAAATCCCTATTCTAAACCTACGACTGTAAAGAAGTGGGTCACAGAATTCAAACCTGACTAGAGAGAGATGCCCTAGGTCTGGTCGGCCTCTGCGACGTCTACGACTAAGGAAAACAATGAAAAGGTGTGTAATCTCATTAGGGAAGACCGAAGACTGATCCTCAAGAAGATTGCACACACTTTGACCATCTCCTATGAACATACAAAAACATAATTGTCAATTAACTTGGATTTTCTAGGGTCTCAGCTAGGTTGGTCCCCATGTTGCTCTCAGATGAGCAAAAGCGTGTTGAGCTCACAAAATCTTGCGACTGTGTTGTCACGTTTGAGGCTGAGCCTCAAGATTTTTATAGCAGATTCGATAACAGATGTAATCTGAGTTCACCACTGTGGAAAAGGGTGAGATGCTAAGGGTGTCATCATGGTAGACCACCTCGCTAAAGGCGAAACCATTTGCTCGGCATATTATTTAGTATGGTTACAGAGTAGATGAGAAAAAAATTCGCAAACAAACATTTACGGCCTTAATTATAGGAAGGAGTAGGTACTTTATTTAAATAAAAATAAAAATTGTTTGTAATGAACATAGTTTTCTTGGTTAGGTCGCGAACTTTTCAATCCACCCACTTTCAAACAACAATCAGAAAGAGCTAAGATCAATCGAATAATCATAAAAAAATTAACACAACACAAACTACGTACCTGATTGTAATACTTACAATTGTTTGGATTTAATTAGAAGGTTGTTAAATCTAGGTTCATAATTCGTTAAAAAATCGAAATCTAAATAGAAAAGTGATACTGATCGCAGTGCTAGTGTTTATTTATGGAAATTGATGTATATCGTACTAGAAAACATCGTCAGTTTATGAGTGATATCGAGTATCGAAAGTATCGAAAGTACCGGTACTTGCTTTTTGGAGTACCGGTACTGATCAGTATCGAAATTCCCGGTAATTTCGATACTGAGATTTCGGGAGCATGCCCTAGTAGGTACACAGACCTACATACTTACTAAGTTTTTTTTGTACAAACTTTTTTAATGTTTGGCTGGCCTGTTACTATAAAATAATGTGATAAAATAAACTATTTTCAAACGAGTTTAGAAAATTTATTAGATGTTATTTTCTTGTAACTTAGGTATTAAGTCATAATATTCGTGAAGTCAAAGTGGCATAAAGACGTAGACAAGCATATTGATGACCTGGCTGCCATAGCTGACGAGGGTTAGACCAATTTGCGACGCCATGAATAGAACACCTTAGAACCGCCACGTCATGACGACCTTATAGTCTTTAGGACATGACTGGCTGTACGTAGTGACCTGTCTGCGCAGATAGTCTCAAACATATTACCTGTCTTATCAAATATTAATTAATTACCTCCATAGACCTTTTGGGCCTTGATCCCGAATAAATTTGGACATTTGTGGCGTTAGCGTTCCTTGCAGATTTTCAACTTCATTTTGTAGTTAGGGATACGATACGTTTACGCCACTAACGTCAAATTCGTTATCTTAAGATCGTAGGTACGTGTACGTGTTAACATATTTAAGTACAAATAAAGATATTTTAAAAATTGAAAAAAATTGATTATAGGTATTTAGTAGCGGCACCGTCCTAGGCAGGTCCTAAGATTTTAGTGAGACTATCATTCTTTATGAACACCTTTATTACCATGTTTGTACCTAAAATTCCGACAAAATAAAGTATTTGAAATGATACTACAAAGTGAGAGGCACACCACAATGCAAACATAAACTTTGACTAGCACTATAAACAAGAAATATCATGTTAAATCGTCAAAAAATATTCTAAAACAACAGAGTTGGAGTAAACAAGCCAGCAGTAGAATCCCATCTGGTAATATCAAGTCTCGAGGGAGAGGTGGAACGCACTCTGCAAGTGGCTTTACGCCGGCACGGAAAGGGTCCGACACGAAGCTAGCAAAATAATAGATAATAAGATATTTATATTATATTAGAATATAATATAAATATCTTTATTTTCATACAAAAGAGCTGTTAGAGTCTCTAGCTAAGCTAGCTCTAGCTACGCCACTGCTTACAACCAATGTGCTACACACATTGGTTGTAAGCAGTGGCGTAGCTAGACAAGGACCCCGGTGCATAGAGAAAGAATCGGAATGAAAACTTAACTAAAAGTTGAGTGGAATTGTTGAATTGATCTCACGACCGTCAAGCACGTGAACTCATCGCTGATGCAATGTGCTACGGGCATACCCTTCCAAACTACCAAATAACAATAACAAACAGCACAGGCTTTTCGGAAACGCTTGGCGAATGTGTTAAAAGTCTTAAATCGGGAGTTTTCTGATTGTTGATGTTCATTTAAAAACATTAAAAATAAATGTGAGCACGCTCAAGGTTTTCCGGCTTTGGGAGCTGGCTGACCCAAAGCTTAGGTTAGAGGGCCCCCTGAGCTCCAGGGCCCTGGTGCACTGCACCACCTGGCCCTACGATAGCTACGCCATTGGTTGTAAGTTACAACATACACAAACAAGGTCACCACTCAGCATTTGCTGTAAGACCACAAAAGCCCATACAGCGCTGGTTTTCAGTACCTCAAGTCAGAGTTTAGTTTTTAGTTTTTCGTAACGTCAGGTCTTTTTTGTTTGGGTAAGTACAGTTGTGCTAAAGAGCGTCAGTAGCTGAAACATGCGTTTCACTTAAACAAACTGATTTTAACTACGATTTGAAATTTCTACAAAACGTTTGGCAAAATACAATAGAAAATTATCTAGAGTTTTTTAAAATCAGTCCTGTCATTTATCTTCGTCATGGAACGAATAGGGATAGTTATATGCGACACTCGCGACATATTTTATTTCGAGCATATATTTTTTAGGGTTCCGTACCCAAAGGGTAAAACGGGATAGACGGCGGAGTCTTAGTAATAGTACTAGGACTCCGCTGTCCGTCCGTGTCTGTCTGCCCGTCGGCCACAAGGCTGTATCTCATGAACCGTGATAGTTAGACAGTTGAAATTTTCACAGATGATGTATTTCTGTTGCCGCTATAACAACAAATTCTAAAACACGGAATAAAATAAATATTTAAGGGGGCTCCCATACAACAAATAAAGTTTTTATAGATAATGGTGCGGAACCCTTCGTGCGCGAGTCCGGCTCGCACTTGGCTGGTTTTTTTATTTCATTTTGAAGAGTCGCATTAACTTCTGCTGATCTTTGCCTAAAAAAAATGTAAACATGTTTCACGAGAGACAGCTACCGGTGCTTGGACTCAACTAGTATCCAAAAAAATATTTTGTACATTGTTATTTGTGTGCAAATGTGGATAAATTCTAACTTAAATATTTTTTTTGTGTGGAACATGGATTACATAGTCTGAAATAAAAGTGTTTTCATTTTTATTAAATTAGCATAGTATTTCCTAGAAGCATTTTTTAGATTACATGCCGAATTCGTCAGTACTGTGTTCATAGTGAAGTGTATTCGCTCTACGTTACGTGGTCGTCCCTGTAGAATGTAAGTGTGCTTCAGTGATAACACTCTTGTATGTTTTATTTATTTATTTCTGTCAACACATTGCTTGAGGTAGTCTACACGGTCTAACAATTATTTGATTTTTTATGTTAGTTATTTATTTATATAACACTTTCACGCACAACAATGTAGTGCTAGGAAAACCTTTATTTACTACTTTCTCAAAAGAAGCCTCTTTAGGGCGCACTTAGTCCTTTCATCACACTGCACTGTTTCGAAAGACAATAGTGACACGAGAAAAAGAAGAAGAAGAGTACTACTTTCTGATGTAACAAGCATGACCCCCCCTATTAATTGTTATATGTATGCCTCACGCAAGTCGCGCGCGATTCGCGCAAGCGCCGCTTGCTCCTTATGAAACTTTTGAATTTACAGTTTATGTCATTCACATAAAGTAAATTTAAAAACGCTGCGCGTGCGCGACTCGTGTGATCGATTAAATAATGTAAGTTTCATGAGGAGCAAGCGGCGCTTACGCGACTAACGCGCGGAGTCGCGCGCTAGTCTGCCTTGCGTCCATCAACTTGAGGCATACAGATGATAAACCTCATGTGCTTGTAATTTCATCGGCCCCCACACCCTTCAAACCGAAACACAGCAACGCTGCTTGGTGGCAGTAATAGGCATGGTGGTAGTACTTCCCCAGACAAGCCCTTGGAAAAAAGCTCTTTTTAGGGATTCGTACCCAAAGGGTAAAACGGGACCCTATTACTAAGACTCCGCTGTCCGTCTGTCATCATTTTATTTTTATTTTATTTTGGAATTTTAGGAAAACTTAACTAAATGTTAAAAACAAAGTTAACTAAATGTTAAAAAAAAAAGATTATGTTATCTGAAGGCCAATTAAAAGTTTCCACAGATAGGTTAAATTCACTTATACAAAAAAAACAGTAAAGTAGACGACTAAACAAAAAAAAGAAAAGTTAGATTTAACAAAATAGGCACGTAACTTATAGGCACGTAATCAAAATAATAAAAGGAAGTTATACAAAACCTAAAAATTTATAAAGAATTTGTCACTGACTGTACGCTTTAGTGTTCTTATTGAGGTATTAAAAATATCTATATCAACATCCGCCTTAACCAAAGAGTTGAACGAGTTGCTAGTTCTGATAATAAAAGCATTTTGCCTTTAATTGGTTTTGACTAAGGGAACATAAAGTACGTTGGGTCTTCTTAATGAGGCTGTGTTTGTTCGTAGTCCTAGTAGTTCTAACAGCTCCGGACAGTCCACCGTGCCATTTGCAATATTCAGGAGGTACGCCAGATCGGCTATTTCCCTACGCTTATATAGAGTGGAAGATCATGAACCATAGTTAGACAGTAATTTTCATAGATGATGTATTTCTGTTGCCGCTATAAAACAAATATTAGAACCCTCCGTGCACGAGTCTGACACGCACTTGGCCGGATTTTCTAACTTCAGTCTACCATTTATCCGGGTGATGTCTAGGCCGGCCGGTCAAGACGTGTAGCGTGTTTTTCTGTCCTTATTATACGAGAATCATAAATCCAATCAACTGTATGTAACAGTAATGCATATTGCGCCAACATTCAGTAAGCAAACATCGTCTTCCTACGATGTTGATTCAGCAAAACGTCTGCGTTGTATGCTGAGCATGCAATACACTTCGGGTAATGAGCGCGCAATGAACGTTGTTTGAAGATGTTTCGTAAGGTACGTCTTCATTTAGGCACTTTATGGTGCTGAAAATAAATTCTGCCTGAATCATCATAATTTTCCTGCCCTTATCCCACTTCATGTGGGGTCGGCACAACAGGTTTTTTCCCTCCACTCTCCTCTATCAGCCGTCATCTCAGCAGTCACTCCTTTCTTACGCATGTCCTCTTTCACACATTCCATCCATCTTTTCTTCGGACTACCTCTAAATTCTGCCTGAATATAGTGTAAAAATTAATTCAGCCCTATTTATAATAGGTTGGGGAAAAAGTTTCTTCGCATTTTTTAAGAAAATTCAAAACATTTTTTTATATAGTTTATTTACATTTAACTAAAGTATGTAGGTACCATTTTGTTCGATAACTTTTTGCCATCTTGTAGGTAGTGACATGATCCCATTGCTATAGAAATTTTGGGACTTCTGATCAAAATACCGCGACAAGTGGTTTTGGCAGTCCTCTCGTGATGTTAACCTGACACTGCCTAAAGAATTCTGAAGAGACCGAAACAGGTGGAAATCTGAAGGTGCAAGGTCCGGACTATACGGCGGATGCATTAACACCTCCCAGCCAAACTCTCTTAATTTTTGCTGAGTGGCTAAAGATGTGTGAGGTCTAGCGTTATCATGATGAAAAACCACACCTCTTCTGTTGATTAATTCCGGCCGCTTTCTCTCAACTTCTTGCTTTAATCTCATCAGTTGTTCGCAGTAGAGTTCAGAATCGATGGTCCTGCCTGGTGGTAACAGCTCATAATGAATAATGCCCTTCCAATCCCACCACACACACAGCATCACCTTGTTGCGAGTTAACCCGGGTTTCGCCACAGTCTGTGAAGCCTGACCGGCTTTTGACCACGACCTTTTTCGCACGTTCTTGTCGTACGTGATCCACTTTTCATCACCAGTTATCAGCTTCTTCAAAAATAGTTCGGTTTCATTACGTCGTAATAAAGAATCACAAATGAGTACACGGTTCATTAGGTTTCTTTCTGTGAGCTCGTGAGGTACCCAAATATCGAGCTTTTTTGTGTACCCAGTTTTTTTAAAATGTGCCAAAACTGTTTTGTGGTCAATTCCCAGTTCTTCAGCTACGTCGTAACTACTGATATGCCGATCTAGCTCCACTTTTTCAAAAATGGCATCCATTTTATCCGTAATAGGGCGACCAGAGCGACGTGCATCTCTGACATCAAAATTTTCGGATTGAAAACGCCTAAACCAAATTTGTGCTACTCTCACAGACACTGCACTAGGTCCATAAATATCGCAAATTTTTTTCGCGGCTTGCGTTGCATTTTTTCCTTTTTTGTAGTAAAATTTTAAAATGTATCGAATTTCTTCATTAGATTCACTCATCATTAACAGTACGAAAAACAAATAAAAATCACACATTTTCCTAATTTGAATTTGGAATTATGTTCTTTAAAATTTAAACTTTTAATGATATCAAAACCAGCCAGATACAAATAGTATAGCCAGAGAGATTTTATTACAAGTTTATACATACTATAATGCGAAAAGACTTTTTCCCCAACCTAATATAAGAAAACCAGTTACTATTTTAGCAGTGGTGATGGGCTTACAATATTGATTGCTTGTGGGCATGAATACTACTACTAAACATGCAAGATTGTTTGGACGTGCCTTTGACTACCCTCTTTTGTTATCATTCAAAAGATCTTGCATACACTTACCTATATAAAGAACTAAAAACCAAAAGACATGATATTATGTAGTTTATTTCTTAATTTGAGGGGAAATAGGAATATTATTATGTTCGGCAAAACTATAATTATAACTTTGGCCTCAAATACTTTGATGGTTTTCTCTACCAATTTTGGAAGTCAAGCTATTTTAATAATTTATTTTAAAAAATATATAAAATAAAAAAAATGGAATCCGAATGTGCGCCACCATTTCACTATAAGTTCTTCAAAAATGAAATATACAAGAATTGCAAATGCAATATGCGCAAGAAGCTATAACTCATATCCCTCGTCAAACCCATGGCTTCAATTCCGTTTCTTTGTGCGAGTGAAATATAGTCGTATGGGCTACGGCTGTATAATTTATGATGGAGGGAGATCGATTGATCAAAGCGACTAGGCAACTGGGCCCACTAGGCAACTGGGTTTTCTATTTAAGAAAATGTCGTGGAAAAAACTGATGATTCGCTTGGTTTCAGTGGCTACTTCTAACTATTGTGGATGTGGGTGAGGTATTCGGTTCAGTGGAACAGACAATTTATAGAAATAATACAAAAGTACCTTTATAATAGACGTCAAGCTAAAAATTTTAAACTGGACCTACTGACCACCATCATATTTTTTTTTTATTCATTTATTACAACACAGTTAAATCTTATGAGTTTTGATTTTTTAAAGAAAAGTAATTAAATGAATTTTAAGAAAAGTGGTACATTATTTAAATAAAGTAAAAACAATCAGCATTAACAATTAATAATGATCGGTCAACGAAAATTAAAACATATAATTCACGAAATTCTGTAAAAGTCCACAACTCCAAACGCTGACTGTGTCTATTTAAACAACACATTATTTTCAAGACCAGCACATTTATTCTCACCATTTTCACCCCCCTCAGAACCCCGTTTAAAAGTGATTACATCGGCTCAGGCTAAAGGCTAAATGCCGACAAAAAATAAGCGGTTTTCAGATTAGTCTGACCACTATCGGCGGCATTAGCAGCTTGATGGATATTGTACAAGTTAGGTCGGCCGGATCGAGCCTAGATGGGAGTGGTTTTAAAGCTTGTTTTATATGAGAATGAGTGATGGAACTGGCCGATATGGCGCGCCTGACCAGTAAGTCTAAATTTGAACAACTCCATTGAACGCTGCGTCAGAGTTCAGTGTAAAATATATTGTCCAGTTTTAGACAAGTCAACTTGGAAACTATCGGTTTTGAACACAGTCTATGGATACGTGAAAATGATTCGTCTAATTCGCTTATTTGACAACACGATCGTTAAATCAAAAGTACCATCCATACTTAAGTTACTTAAGTTACTTACCATCCATATAAGTTTAGCGAAATTCGCTAAATTTTAACGAATATCATGACTTTCGTCAAAATCGCCAAACAATCGCTAAAACCCGTTTTAACGAATAGAAATGTCAAATTTGACGATCGCATAGTTCGTAAAAAGAGCGGTACTTGCGCTGCTAATGTGATAAAAAAATCACATCTGTTCGCAAAGAGCTAGTTCTTTAAGAAGGGTTCCGTACAATTCTCTTTCTCTCTTGTCTTGTCACTAGTTTCTTTCGAAACAGTGTGGTGAAAAGATATTAAGTGCGCCGTCTATGCGTAATATGCCGTCAGTCACATCGGTCCCGTCAGTCACGTCAGTCAGGTCACGTATTATATTACCTTTGAAAAATCATACAACGTGTGCGATGCAACAGGCGAAAAAGCTGCAATAAGTGACGGAGCAAGCATCTATTCATATAATGCCATTTCACGCTTCATTTCGCCACCCATTTCACACAGCACTGGTTGAAAACTCTACATTCCCAACTACTCCTTCGTGAGGTCATTCAGAATATTAGGTACGTACAGGAACGTGGATGCACATTTCACGATATTGTCTTCTATTGCAGACGAATGTAGACCTTAAGCTGACGTTGTAAGGTTTTAAACTGATGGGAGTTCTAAGCTTAGTACGTGGGTGCAACTTTAGTACTTACCACGTCTGGCCTTGCATTCATTGGACTGAAAGTTCAACCAGTAATTATGAAACTTTGTAGGCTTTCTGTAACTCTTGGTCACATCGGCCTGTGGTTCTGAGGGCAAAGAGTGAATAAACGATTTGCACGAATAATGTCCAAACAGAAAAATGTCCAAAGCCAATGTCCATTAGTAAATATGCCCAATAATAAAAATGTCCAAAAGTAAAAATGTCCAATAATAAAAATGTCCAAAATTAAAAATGACCAATAATAAAAAGGTCCAAAAGTAAAAATGACCAATAATAAAATGATCCAAAAGTAAAAATGTCCAGCCAGTCTTCAATCGTTATGTGTAGAATCATGTCGTATACCGGCTCGTCGTGCCCGTTTACTCCCACGTTCTGTTGAGTACTGTGTTTTTTTTTCCATTAGTTATGTGACTTAAAAGACTATGCTTTACACCTGGTTTCAATCTCAACTATTCCCACCTTTTCTGTTGCGTAGTTCTGTCTGTCCCTTTATTTTCATATGGTCAGACTTTCAAATGGTCAGATTTTCAAATAGTCGCTTTCTAATCGGTACAGTCAAGTGTTATTTATCAGCGTTTCAAATTGATTATTCGCAAACTACAGAGTAGAAGTGCAGAAAAGACTGACAGTTGTCAAATTGGCACTTACTGTCAGATGTGACAGAAACTGTCTCAAATCCAAGATAATCAAGGAAAACAGACTGTTTCAGTCAATATTGACAATGAATATTGAATTGACAGTAGATGTCAAAACTGAAGCGGTCATAACTAGGAAACTACTCGAGCTAGACTTTCAGTTCGTAGCTCAAATGAAAGGAGAGAACAAAATCTACATTTTCTACGACAGCTGTCAAACTGACAGTTTCTGTCCGATGTACGAGTAGTTTCCAAGGCCGTTTTAAATTTGACATATGTCAGGTTGACATTAATTTTTTTTGTGTTTTCCATTGTATAACTTGCATTTGTGACAGTTTCCGTCACATCTGACAGTAAGTGTCATTTTGATAGCTGCCAAAGACTTTTCTTGTGAAGAAGTGTGACTTGTGAAGAAGTCGTTTTGAATCTCAAAATTGACCTGATTCTAGAGGGCCTTTTCTGTATATGGTCAATTTTCTAGTTGGGCGTTTTTATAGTTGGACGTTTTTCTAGTTGGACGTTTTTCTAGTTGGACGTTTTTCTAGTTGGACGTTTTTCTAGTTGGACGTTTTTATACTTGGACATTTTTATACTTGGACGTTTTTATAGTTGGGCATTATTTTGCTCTTGGACATTTTTCTTTTTGGACATTATTCGTGCAAATCGAATAAACATGTTTTTTTTATTTGGCATCTTAACTAAATCTTACAAACGTAAGTACCTTCATAATAAAAACTTAACGTCATTTTATAATATTAAATTTTATTTTAATTAAAGGAGTTGTTTCATCAATGTGTGCCTTAGTTGGCTCTGTGTACAGTGTATATAAATATCACTTAGCAAAATAGATAACTTTTTGACTGCCTATTTTATTGATCAAAGAAAGCAACACAATGCCTAAAAAATGGAGGACTTATTTCTTCTTTTCTTTGTTTAAGGCACCTGTCCGTCATTAGACGTCTGTCTGTAATTTTGCCAGTGTCGAGTGATATAGATAAAATACTTTATAGTCAAGTCAGTCCATAGTCAAGTCGGCCGTCATTTGTTTTGAAGAAAATGGTGGCGGTTTTCTTCAAAACATTCGAATCATTGTCATTTGACAACTGTTGTAATGTCAAGCTTGAAAGTGAAACCATTACCGTCAAAAAAAGGAACAAAACTGTCAAAGCAATGCAAAAATACAACTCGTCATGTCAAACGTCAATTATTACAGACTGTCATGGCGGCTCTAGAATCGTCACATAGTAAAAAATTCGACCAGATTAACATTTAGTTATCGCAACTTTATTTGCCTACAAATTAATGAAATTGCATTTGAATGGTAATCTTCTATTTTTTCAAAATGTTCTACGTGGTGTACGTAGACCCAACACAGAACGAAATATATCCTTTCTTAATGAATCTTTACTGGCAAGTAAGCATTAGTGCCCACCCCCAGAGCTTATTTTGTCTCTATCTAACATGCGACTAATCAATGTCTGCTGTAGTCATACAAATTTTCTTCTTAAATAAGAAGAAAATTTAAACCACTTTTTAAAAAAGGTTCTAAATTGATTGATTTGTGCATAGTAGAGCACGTTCCTATCGTGCGTGACTTACGAGGTAATGCTTATAGGTGATGGTTACCACTTAACATCAGGTGGGCCATCCGCTTGTTCCATTCTAGTTGTATAAAAAAAACTTAATTCTAAGAAGTACATAATATATACAGACCCTCAATATTATTTGCGTAGCTACTGCACGGTTATGGGCCACTTGACCTCCATTAGGATCTCCATAACCATAACATAAGAATATTATAATTTATTTGGTTAAGGGCCCATTTCGCCGTTATCATATAATTAAAATTGCCTACAGGATAAAGCACTCATTGTTGTACGAGACAAACTGCCCGATTTATGTGGCAGCTCATTGGTGAACGTTCGGCCTTAGTTCTTAAGAGTAGTAGAGCTCTTTGTGAAGGGCTCGCGGGAAAGTACACCACCATGCCATGGGAAAAAAAACCCAGTAGTTCTGCCAACAGAACTACTGGGTCAACAGAACAGGTGGGAGTAAACGCCATTTACTGCCGCCAAGCAGCGTTGCTGTGTTCCGTTGTGAGTTGTGAGTGTGGTTGCCGGTAAAATGACAGGCACATGAGGCTTAACATCTGTGTTTTAAGACAACGAATGTGTCAATCATGGGGGAGGCATTCGTATCATTGTGCGCAGGTCGAGAATAAGGGTTCCTGGCATGCTGCTTTGGATGTTCAGATAGATTCTGTACCTTGGTTCTGCAAGAGTAAAATTTTCATAAATAGAAAGTTTTACTCAACCATTTGCCGCATGCGATTTGGTCATTGTCGATTGAATTATCATCTCCATCGCTTAAAAATGATAAATTCCCCTTTTTGTGATCATTGCCAATCACGGGAAATCCAATCTATAAATCATATAATTTTCGAGTGTTCATCTTTCAATATTCAGCGCCTTGTATTGATCGATGAACTGCTTCAAACTTATCGTGAACCTGATTTAGTCCCGCGTTGCATTCAGGGATTGCTCAAGGATGAGTCAAATTTTATTCATTTGTACAAATTTATTATTAATAACGTTATTTATAACGTTAATTTATAACGTTAATTGTACATAATAATATATAAAAAATATTGTGTAAAATAAGAGAAATGTAAATATTTATTTAGGTATATAGAGTAACAAGAAATTACAAATGTAACCTTTATTAGACAACAGAGATAAAAAAAAACAAAAAAAAAAATAATAACATTTAGATGTGTACCAGATAATGGTATAATGTTTTCATTCAGATGTGTATCAGTAATTGATACGATCTCTTCATTTAAAAAAAAAAAAACACGCAAGACAGAAATCTAAATATTTATAGAAAAGGGAAAAAACAAAACGTAAGACTAGGCGGTATGGTCTTAGACTATAGCCTGCTCCGAGAGGAGCGAAAAGGAAAAAAAAAAAAAATTTACATCTGTGCAATGCTTTGTTATAGGTGATGGTTACCACTTAACATCAGGTGGGCCATCAGCTTGGTCCATCAGCATGTACCTCTAGTGTTAAAAAAAACTAGTTTCCATCTGCGGCTTTGGTTCATCGGTATTTTTATCTTAACTCACTAATCCGTTTAACAGATTTGACAATAGTTTTTTATGCTTTTCGATGGAGATAATGTAAAATACAAACTTTTATTTCACACTAATAGGTACATATCGGTCCAGTCTGATTGGTCACAAGTCAAAAGTTTAGAGGAAGGATCCGGCCCATCCAAAATATTTGGTTTATTGTCATAATCCCCACTAAGCTGTCCCCACCAGTAGGGATAGAGATTTTCTTCATGACGGGTTCATCACAGCACAGTGCCATCTAGTTACAACTTTGATACTAGGGGCTGCAACCATCCAACACCTAGTCGCTCACAAATTTAAATATATTAGGTATAATATATTTATTAATCATTGAACTTATGAAAAATCGCAATCAACCGAGTTGCGTGCAAAGTGATTATACCTCTATATCTTTCAAAAAGTTGTTTCACGTTTGCTCACAGCAAACCAAACGAACCTGCATAAGTCCAAGTCAAAAGGTATTTATTCAATAAAATCGCAAGGATCACTTTGAAACGTCTTAAAGCTAGCTGACTCTAGGTGCCATTTCCACAGCCTAGAAGAACAGGCAATAAACTTACGGCTTGGTTCCTACCGTTCTTTTGTATGATCCTTGTGCGTAGTCGAAGTATATCATTTAGTCCAAGCTGCCTTACCAGCACGTGTTCTATTTCCTCAGCGTCATCTTGATATCAGCATGAACCTGTTCCGGTAATCCTGCAGATTTATCGCAAGACGTCCCGAGGCGGTGGACAGATTAATTGACGCCACAGTGCGTGCCGGAATGAGTAGGTGTGACAACGTGTGCCTGTCAAGTTAACTAGACGTACACCCACGTCTGGGTAAAGCGGATAGTGGTTTTAGCCTATTTATTTAGGTACCTACCATACATAGTGTTTAATAATGTTGGCATAAGTTTATATTTCTCAGACATCTTTATTTTTTCCAAACTAAGTTGGCTGATAGAAAATGCTTGAACATTGACCTCCTGCTGTACTCTAACTGCATGTTTTTGTGCAATAAAGAATAAATAGATAAATAAAGTAGGTACACACGTCAGATCCCTATTGTAGAGACTGCTTTCTACAAATCCCTTTTGGTACAATAGGCAATTTGACAAGGTCCACCTTTGTTGGCCTAATACCACCGTCTGAACAATTTAGGTAGATTTATTTCAGAAATTGCCGAGATTTACTACGAGACACTAGACAGTACTAGGCCAATAAGCGCACACTTACAGCCTACGCCGAGCCTCGAGTCAGTTTTGTTTTCGTTTTAGGTCGATAGGACTGTACTTGAGAAATATCTAAAGCCTATAATATCCTCAAAAAGAATCTGGAGTTCGTCGCACTTGATACTAAGAGGTCTGAGTGGATATCTACCGTGCCTGGGGATCAGAGTTGTGATGCTGTTTCAGTTTATTTTTCAATAATATAATAACATCTATTTAAAGGAATTCGACGAATAAGCTTATTAAACCAAAAATTGGCACCTTACAGTTCCAAGTTAGAATGGGGTATTCAGAAGCGAGTCAATGTGTTTGGCACATATGTAGGTAAGAGCGAGATTTCAGTTCGGGGTTAACCACTAATACGATATATTTTTTTTGGTTATTAACCAAAAAGACAAATCATCTCGTTCAAAAGAATCACATTCGGTGACTTTGACATTTTCATCGAGGACATACAAAACATACCTGCCATTGTAGAACCTACAGAGTGGATTGTTGAGAGTAGATTAGTAAATATTGAGTGAGTAGGTAATCAGCCCTCATGCATAGAGTTCATAAGTTCATAAAAGGCCATATGTCTTGGTAAAGCAGACCATTAAAATAACTACCTTAACAGAGTACTGTACTCATGGGTAGTAGGTATAATATGTAATTACAAAATGAACTGGAGCAAAGTGAAACCAAGTTAATAACTGAAATCAGACCTGTATTTCATAAATTAAAATTATTTACATTTATTTTTTACATTTAGCGTGGTTTTATAACTAGGCAAGTAACTGATATAATTATAAAAACGTAAATAAAGTGTTTTAAATCTAAACTTTCACTACATCACTATAGAGTTTTATTTACTATTTCATCTCTTTAAAACTATCATTAAATAAAATATTCATTTTTTTGTCTTTGTTTTTTACATAAGAGTCTCGGATATATTTTTATATGACCGAGTTCTTTACTCAGAGATGGTGTAACATGCACTAACTGCCACACTCAAGGACCTAAATGCGGTTACTAAATCCGATCCTTAGTATATATTTCTCTGGAGAAATCTTATCTACGGTAGATACGGTAGATTAAGTAACGATTAACGTCTCTGAGTATGGTAATTAATTTCGTAAAAATAAGTTTATATTCAGAATTTTAGATGGACAAAAATATACCTATTATCATAACTTGACGGTACTATCAGAGTCGTAACCTAGGTCTGAATCTACATAGGACGGCCGCCGTCTCGGTATATGAGCGGTGTTTTTTTTACACGAATCGTTCTTCATACCCTTAAAAAACTTAGCTCTATCTGTTTTTCTTTCACTGCCAGATCTTTTCTTATATTCTTCTAAGGATATCTTCTTAGCTTTATCAACTTTGTGGCTATTCAGTTCAAGGTGCTTACGTTTTTTTATTGGTTTATTCGAACTCGCATGGCTTACTCTCTTCGTTTTGGTATCTGCTTTGTCAGATGACATCCTAATTTGACTAGGTTCTACAACAGGCCTGTCAAATAGTTGGGTACCTGCTGCTGGTAATTCAGACAAGATTTTTTCATATGTAGGTATGGGAAGTATAGGAGCAGAGTAACCTTTATTCGGTAGCATGTTTTGTTCAGTCTTTATTTCATTAGGGCTTCCTTTTGAGTCATAGAACTTGTTTCTTTTTGATAGAGGTCCTGGTTTGTATTTGGCAGTTGATGATGTGTTCTTGGTTTGATCCATTGGCAGTACTCTTTTTAAATTCACAGGACTTGCAACCACTGTTCTTTGAGAATTAATATCGGGTTTTACACTGTTTTCAATCTGCCGCGATTCTCTTTTATTATTTTGCATGTAAACTTCTGATTTAATTGGTATTTCTTTTGAATGGATAACTTTCTCTAAACGTGACGTGTCAGTCAATGTTTTTTGTAAACTATCGTCAGATTTTAGGTTATCTTCAAATAGTCGCGAAGAGTGTGTATCAGACGATCGATTAGACTTAATTTGAGGTGTTTTTGATTGGATTTTACGGTGTATTTTGGCTTCCACAGGTACCGTTATTTTTTTTAAGGCAGCTTCTTTGTTTGGTGTGCTATGTGGTAAAACCTCCAGTTTTGTGTTTTTATTCTTATTAGGGTCAAAAGGTATGGGTTGTACATTATGATGCGACTTTTCGTGTTTTGACATTTTAGCAAGTCTTTCGGAACTTGGCAAGTGTAGTGAGCTTTTTAAGCCATTGGGGCCAGCTAACGGTTTAGACGGCATCGAAGCTGTATTTTCTGAATTATCAACTGGGCTCTGCATTCGATGCATGCTGGTATCTAGCACACGGAGCATTTCTGATTTTGTTGTTGCTAGTCTAGAGTTTTCCTGAGCAACTGAAAGCACATCAAGCGCAAAACCTGATTTAAAAATACCTTGTTTGCTATTCGTTTTAGTGCTATTATCGAAAACTTGGGTGGAAATGTTGATTTTCTTGATGTCGCCTTCATTGTTTCTGCCAATGATAGAATTGCTTGTCATTGGCATGGTTTTTTGGAAACATGGTGGCAGAAAGACAGGGGGTGGGTGTAGAAATGTGGGAGGAGGAAATGCGGGAGACCAGAAAACTGTATTTGGTTGCATGTAGCAAACTCCTGGAGACGTAGGTCTGTTATTTAAGCCCATATTATTATGCATCGGTATCGTTCTGTTTACTGCTGGTCTTGCCTTTATTTCCTGTGTAACTGTTCCGTTATCTCTTGCAGGCATTCGACTGTTATTTATGACTGCATAGGGCGGGATACCTCCGTCATTCCTTACATTAGTTCCCATCAGTAGTGGAATCTGTCCTTTAAAGCCTTGAGGCATTTGTCTGGCAGCAAGAGTACTCTGAGGTGGAGTACCATTGTCAACTTCTAGAGATTTTAAATTCATTTCTAACTTTGGTGTAATTTGTTCTTCGTTTCCAGCAGTAGTTTTACTTGTGTCAGATGTCACATGTGCTAAAATACTTCCATTTAATCCATTAGGTGACCTACCAGTATGTGGTGTAATTCTTTCGGGGCACCAGGAAGGATAACACTTAAGATTAACGTGTGGCTGATAAACTGGCCGGTTCATCTGTGGCATAGGATTTTGATACTGTAAAGCTTCTACATTATCAAGTAATATTTTAGAGGGTGATCGATTTTCTGCTTGTGGTCTGTATAAAATATGAGACTGCATAGAATTATGTACAGTCAAAGGCTTGTTTGCTTCTGCTAGACGGTTTTGTGTCTGGGTTGGCCTTATTATTATTGCAGAAACCTGAGTTTTAGGAGCATGAGTTTGATGTGTCAAGTTATTAACTTCATTGCTAACTTCCCCAGCATCTAACTCATTTGGGGTGGTAATAACAGTCTGAATAGTAAATTTGTCTTTGAGAATTGGTGTAGCTGTGTTTGAAGGTGAGCCTTGAGAAACAAGTGGTTGATTTAAGTTTTCTTTGGTTTTCATGTTTTCTTCAATGTTTCTAATATCTTCAAGTATTAAAGCCTTTTGTGATCTGCTTGCACCAGTTATATTTGTAGTAATTTGTTCTTCATTCGTTTGTGATATGTTTCCAGGGCTTTTACTATTTGTTGCATAATCATGCGAGTCTTTTACAACATGTCTACTGGTTTCTACATGTATTTTGGCGCAGTCTGTTTTTGCTGTGTTCATAACGATTGTATTTAATGGTAACGTATTCTGTTCAATATGGTACGGAAATTTAAAATGGTTATCCAGATGTAGCCGATTTCTTTTTGGAGATCTTTCAAGGTTATTCTCATTCCAGTATTGTGGTTGAGTTAATGTCATTTTTGGACTCATAGTAATATCACTTTTACTTTCAGTTGAAAGATTTTTGGTGGTTTTGTCTAAAGGTTGCGTATAAGGACTAGCCATTTTTGCGATTTTTTCGACTTGAGATTTTTCATTAGTAACATTCGATATAGTCGATAATACACTTGATAATAACTTGCATTCATTGGTTGAATTTGGCTGAACAACATGATTTTTATTTTTTGTATGTTCTTTGTCTAAATTGTTAATTTTATTTAACTGTGATTTTTTCGTTGCTTGTATTTTACTTAGTATTTTTTCTGTAAATTTATTCAGGGTCGTAAAAGATTTGCTGGGTATATTAGTATCAGATCTCCGATAAGGAGAAATTGGCTTGAATGGATTCACTTTCGATATCTCTGTTTTTTCAGATTCTTGCTTCTTCACATCATGTGATTTTGTGCATGTTGAGGTGATATTTGTAGTATTGCTTTTAGGTGCACTTGATAAAGATTGAATGGTAGATTTTGTTTCCTGTACCTCATATCGTTTAATGGACTTTGGCTGTTTTTCTCTGTTCCGTGCCTTCGTAGATAGTGGTATGGGTGTTATCATTTTAGTGGTTTTACATTCTTTAGTATCTTTTTGTTGCTTTAGAGTATTTTTAATTACATCCAAACGTCTTAATTTTAGTTCATTTTCTATTTTCTTAGAATAAGGCATTGGTTTACTAAAATTCTTTTTTTCTTTGTCATTCTTATGTCCCTCGTTAATTTGGCATATTTCATCACTTTCAGAAGAAATAATTCTAACGATTTCTTTTGCAATTTCTGTAGATCTATTGATTTTTTCCAGCATGTCTTCTTCTACTTTATCTCTATGGGCCAAGATATATTTCATATCTGTTCCACTTTTTTCACATTCCAATAATTTAGAATCAATCAAGGAATACGCAAACCGATTGACAGAATCACTTGAGCTTCCAGGTACTGTCAGTTTACTTATTTCACTTTCATTTGTACTTCTTCCAACTTCTTTGAACACTGGTGTGACTGTAGTTTTGTTGTCGATTAAAGCCTTATCTACAGCTTCTAAATGCACGTTATTTGTTTCCTGTGATATGTTTTTATTTGAGTCTGTCTGATTTTTGGTCTTATATTTTATGTCGCTAGTTTTTCTTCCAGTCGTCATGTGTTTAACTTTCATACCAACTAATCCTATATTCTTTTTTATATCGACTCCTGTCTTGTTTCGTTGACTCATTGCTTTTTGTAATTCCAATTCGTGTTTTCTTTTTATTTTTGCTAGGCGCTTGCTATGATCAATAACTCTCATCTTAATACCTAATGATTCGTTTATTCGGTTCATGCCAATAGGTTTTTCCCAATTATGGCTATCATTGTTCAATTCATAAGAATTTACATCTATTGTGTCTCTGCTTTTTTCATTTATACTTATACTCTCGCAAAATGTATTATCATCAGTTAATTCGTAAACATTATTTAAGTCGTTAGAACTGATATCCACTATCGGTTCACTATTAGTAACGTTTACAATGTTACTAATGATCAATTTATTTTTGATATCTTTCGTGAACTGATCGAAGTACCAAGGAAACTTATAACAGTCAACTAACTTGATGCACATCGGCTTTAGAATATCGTTATTGGGTATTGCTGTTGTTACCGATTCGAGACTTGTTGTATCTCCGGTAAGATTGTTTTCAAATGTGTCCTCATCGATGAGTTGGAAGTCTCCGCGGGATTCACAACCATTGTCAATAATTCCAGGATCTGAAAAGTGGAAATATTATATCAATTACTATTCATCTGGCAGTAGGTAGGTAGGTTAATGGAAAAAATGTGACGTTTTACAAGATTATTCATCATTGAAGTCTCATAATAAGATTTTTGAATTTCTCCGAGCTAAAGGTACAGTCAGCTACACCAATTGGTTAACTCTGGACTAAAATGTTATTGTAACATATAACACACATTTTTAAAACAAACTAACGTTCTAACCAGCACCAAACTACGAATAATTAGCCAAATTTTGCAATATTAGCATTGCACGCTACGTTTATGAATATAGTACTTTTAATTAAGCTTTGTCAAAGTTATTTTTTGTTTTAAAAGTCATAAATAAAGAAATCTTGTTAGATATTTCTTTTATTAATATTTATGAGTAATATTCATTTCCTAGCCCCAAACCAAACAAACCTATATATACTATGGGAACCAGGTATAACTAATATAATAGTTTTTTTTTATTAGATAGTTAAGGCGAATACAAGAGGAAATGTACCTCTCGCACTTGAGCACCATTCCACGTTTCGACATGTTGAAAGACATAAAATCACTAAACCCATTTTCGAAAAATCACAATCAATCATTTTGTGTGAAATCACATTGCACACAGCTTAGTAAAAAAACATTTTAATCGATACAAGTTTTCCTGCTCAAAAGTTTGCTTTACTAGTTTTTGTACTTATCCGTATTATGGTACATTAGCTGAATGGTGCTCAAAATCGTGCTTGGCAAAACGTCGAGTGTGAAAACTGCGCGCTAGTTTACGCCGCGCGAGACTAAAGCGAGCGATTTTGACGTGAGCTATACAACACCGCGCGCTCTCCAAAGTGAGACTTGGAACAGTGAGCTATTTGAAGTCCATTCTTATAACGTCGCGTTAGTTCAGAGTGAAGTACACTTAGCGAGATATTTTGTTGTTTGCAAAAAAGCAAATTTATTCAGTTTCGTATGGTGAAATCTAGGCGCTATTTATTTTTATCAGAACCTATAATGTTTTATCCTACTTACTTTACTTTGATTACCTAACTTTATTGTCATAAATTACTTTGAATTATAGTAAAATAAACGATTGTACGGTAAATCAAAAGAATTTGCATCATATAAAAATAAATAGCGCCTAGATTTCACCATACGAAACTGAATAAATTTGCTTTTTTGCAAACAACAAAATATCTCGCTAAGTGTACTTCGCTTTGAACTAACGGGACGTTATAAGAATGGACTTCAAATAGCTCACTGTTCCAAGCCTCACTTTGGAGAGCGCGCGGTGTTGTATAGCTCGCGTCAAAATCGCTCGCTTTAGTCTCGCGCGGCGTAAACTAGCGCGCGGTTTTCACACTCGACGTTTTGACGAGCACGATTTTGAGCACCATTCCATTAGCTCTTGTCTTCGCCTTAATAGTTTTATCATGCATTATCCGCCGCGACCCGCGACTTTTCAACTTTGTGGTCGCGACCAGTCCTACAAATACATACATAACTTTATACATGTATCTATCACTAAATCACCATTTAATCACTGACATATTTCTCGTTACTTACCCAGAAATTTAACGTTTTCTAAACGGGGTGCGTTCTCGTCAAAATTCAATTTGATAGGGTCGTCTAAGTAGTCATCATCAGCATCAACACTCGACATCATATTTGCAGGATCTGCGACAAAAATTAAAATCTATATTTAGATGAGCTAGTGTTGGTGGTCGTCGTCGTCAATATAGCGTAGCGCAGTATCGTTTATACTATCGAGGGGAGAGTTTTGAGTTTTAAATAATGTGTCGTAGAATCTATATATATATATATATATATATATATATATATAAATGTTATGTTGGTTTGTATACGCTTCAAAAACTCAAAAAGTTCTGCACCGATCGAGCTGAAATTTTAGCATGATATATAATCCGCATCAAGGATTGTTTTTATACCATTCAATCACAATGTGCTACAGCGAAGCGTGCCAGGGAACAGCTAGTAGAATATAAAAATCTTTATTTTGTCTGAATTTACAAAAGACTGTTACAATTTGTATGATGATAAAAAAGACCACCATTCAGCATTTGCTGTATGAGCTCACAAGCCCATACAGCGCTGCTTTTTAGAGGCGCCATATAGTGAGTAGAGCAGCAGTTCTTCTTATTAAATAGTCACATAATTAATGCTTAAAATAATTTCAGTTCACGACAGAAGTGTATCGTAAGCCGGACGACCTGTGGGCCAAAACCACTACCGAGTGATGCCCTTACACAGCTAGGAACCACCGCAGTTCAGAGATGGCAGGACGAGCTGGACGCCTATGAGGATTGGCGAATAAAGGCTAATGAGACTGGCGGAAATGGCAGCTTTTTTTATACTAATTGCTGATGGAACAAGCAGATGAGCCATCCATCCTTCGGCCCAAAAATCACCTATAACAAAGCATTGCCTCGTAAGTCAAACTAAACTGCCCGGCGTCCAACTTGAGTCATATTTCTAATTTCACCCGCAACCTCACACATGTAGGACATCATTTTAAGTAGTCATTTTAAGTATTGGCCTTATACCGCAGAAACGAATATAAACCGAAACATAGCTAGGCTGAAAAGGGCATGGTGGTAGTTCTAGGGCCCGGGCGAGCCCTTCACAAAGAGCTCTTCTATTCTTTTGCTTTTGCCCAACAATGGGAAACTATGGGCTTATAGTAATAGCATTCAAAGGCTGATGCACAAGGCATGACACAGCCTAGGCCGGAGCGCTTCGTCGTAGCAGTTGTCGCTGCATTACGTTATCTATGTAGTTAAACGTAGTATAGTTTGTATATACATAGATAGATAGCACTTTATTGTACACAAGAATAAATCATAAATCTAGGCGTAGCTTATAAAAGTACAATGGGCGGCCTTATCGCTGAAAGCGATTTCTTCCAGGCAATAGACAGCGGACATTTTCTAAAAAGGCCAGGTCAAGAGTAGGTACCCTAAACCGACGAGCATTTATGAAGAATGTTATGAGAGTAAATGAAACGAAAGTGGTATGTCAGGATCATAGCAAGTGGAAATCCGTGGTCTCTGCCTACCCCTATGGGAAACAGGTGTGATTTTATGTATGTATTAATGTGCTAACTTCTAACAATTAGAGTGACATAAAAAAAATCTTTTAAAAGCGGGATTACAAGTTATATTCTAAACATGACCATCCTTCTTCTATCTTTAACAAAATTAAAACTATTGTCAATAATAATTTAAAACCTAGCTACCAACTTATTTCTATTCTGTGCTCTAGGCTTAGTTATATCCGTGGTTGTACGCGACCTATTTCCTGACAACGGGATTCCCTTGTCATCCCCCAGGAAACAGCCTTTTATCTAACTTGTAACATTTCCAACACGCCCGCATTCGCTTTTATGACACAAAGAAAGATTCCAACAGAATTTCACCACACTGATATCATCGATACATGTTATAGTATACAACTGGAATATTTTAAATCAATTGAAATAAGGTAACTGCTAAACAACAGGTGGAGCGTGTGCTTGTTCCGTTTTGTTAAAGAAGCAAGATAAGATTACAGTAGCAAAATGATCTCGAGCACAAAATACAATGATCTAGTGAACTTACAAGATTTTCAACCTTCAGAACGTAGATGAAATTATGTGACAAAAACATAATTTAAAGTTTAAATACAATTTATAAGCTGTTTGCTGAATTTTCATAAATCTCAATTTTACAGAATATTTTCACTATAAAACGACCGACTTTTTGAAAATGAATCCACAACCTCGTGCAATCTACGTGACAAAATTCAGTTCTGTTCGAAATTTAAAGAACACTCTATTTTTAAACTTCAATGTTTTTTTAGTTTTCGAATTCTGACAATACAGTATTTTCAGTTATAGAAAAAAGGTTCTATAGTAAAAATGTTTTCGATTTTGAAGTCTAAAGCTTTGTTATTAAAGTTTAATTTTAAGTGAGGTGCATACTTATGCATACTTTTTGCTGAAGAAGAGAAACATGAAACTTCGTTTCATAAGGTTCGTTACCTGTCATTATTATTCATGAGAAAGATTTTTTTTTTTGCCTCAGTGTGTTACAAAATAACACGAAGCAAGATTCTTTTGCTGACATTTTGGGAAGCTTTTTCATTTTAATTGTCTTTCTAGTGTTATTTGAGTTGTGTTGTGTTATTTCGGTGGTATTTTAACCAACATTACTTGAGGTCTTAACACAAATGTAAGCATTTATAATGAAAGTGTATAATGTGATATCCTGATTTGACCGAAAATGTTTCCAATGTTTTGAAGAAAACCGCCACCATTTTCTTCAAAACAAATGACGACTGACTTGACTATGGACTGACTTGACTAAAAAGTATTCAATACAAATTACATGACACTGGCAAGATTGTCTTCGAATGACGGACAGGAGCTATAAATGGAGAGAAAAAAGAAGAAACACGAAGCAAGCACCACGAAGGTTAGTTTATACGTAATGGTACTAAGGTACATAACCTGGTACCTACTATTTGTAAGTAGGTGCCCACAGACAGCCAAACGCAGAATACAGACTGTTAGGGCTTTCAAACGGAATCGGTAATTGTATTTACAATCATTTTGTTTAAATATCAAATACCTACTTAAATTTCAAATACTAAAATTATAAAGTTACTAGTGGCCTGTCCCAGCTTCGCATGGGTGGATATACATTTTTTGAACATTTTAGGATAAACTTAGAACGTAGGTTAGAGTCTCGCGTGTACTTATTTCGCACGCCCTTCTCCCTGAGTGAGTAAAAACGCGCCCCTTGGAACCGCGCGTTCACTAATAATATTTGAAAGCGAGCTAAAATTTTTAATTTCGTAATATCTTTTGAATGGAATGTCCGATTGTAAAATTCAAAAAGTAATCTATAGGTATTAAAACAGTCTTGAATATGAAATGAATTATTTGGATAAGGATTAATACCAAGGTACAAATAAAGAGCCTTTTCTAGCGGCGGCATTTCAATTAAATTTTTATAATAAAAGAACACTTATTGTGACATAACTATAATAGATAGACATATGCTGTCGCGACATTTTTTGTAGATGATGACGTGTTCTGCAAAGTCGTAGTACATTATTTTGTTCTATCATCAATAGTTTTCGCAGCGCACGCGATGTAAGGTTTTTGTTTTCCACCTTGGGTTACATTATTGGAGTTTTAGTAAGGATTCCTGATTTTTTTGAAAATATAATATAGCCTATGTTACTCAGGAATAATGTAGCATTCTAATGGTGAAAGAATTTTTGAAATCGGACCAGTAGTTTTTGAGCCTATTCGTTATATACAAAAATACAAACATACAAAAATACAAATCTTTCCTCTTTATAATATTAGTGTAGATTAGTGTAGAAAACCAGTGAACGCAAATGTAAATGCAGCTTGTTAGATCAGAAAACGTAAAAATTCGTACCTGAGTTCAATAACTTGCCATTTTTCGCCATTACAAAGTCAAAGTCAACAGTACAAAGTTCCTTAATGCCAGACACTTCCTGAAGAATCTTCTACATCACCATATTAGTTTTACAAAGCTTCTTGTTTCCACCTTTTTTTTCACATTCACAAAATACTGAATAAGTAATTAATTTGGCACGAATCCACACTTCCGGTACAATTTTTTAGTTTTTAGTAATAAGAAAAGTCTACATAAAATGTCATGTGACTAATATAACAGAAGTTATCCCTAAAACCCCTACGATTGAATGGATGTAGTTCATCCCTGCCTAGCGAATATATAGGTACCTACTCCATGAGCCACACTAACTTACAAGTAATACAACTATACACGCACACAAACGTAACGTAATTTGTTTACTTACCGAAATGAGTAGCTAATAATAGTTCCTACTAGGCACCTATTTAGTAACAGAACATTCCTTTGTTGTTTGATATTCGAACCCACATCTATACCAAGAAATCACTTCGGTTAAAAACGAGAAGGTAGGTATACAGGATCTGTATCCCAAGTATGAGTTGTGTTTACCATATTTGGTTTCTCGTTTTTCGTTCTTGTTCCGTGTTCATTACGGGTTTTGTATGAAGACGCGATAGATATACCGATACGGAACTTTATGTTGCAAGTATGATGAAAATTAGTAGTAGAACATAATAGTTCCGTATCGGTATCAATATCGCGTCTTCATACAAAACCCGCAATGACCACGGAACATAAACGAAAAACCAAATATGGTAAACACAACTCATACTTATGGGGTACTGTTCCTGAAAAGGGCTGACACTCGCCGAAGTACGTCTCACTCACATATCAACATTTTGAAGGATAGCTGTGTTTCGGCTTGAAGAATGTGGTTACCGGTGAAATTACAGGCACATGAGAATTAACATCTGCATGCTTTACGTTGATGGACGCAGGACAGTGCATCGCTGGGCACGTTCCTATCGAGCGCGACTTACTATGCAATGATTTGTTACGTGATGGCTACCACTTAACATAAGGTGGACCAGCAGCTTGTTACATTAGCTGAACTTATTTAAATAAAAATGCAATCAAACAAAATCTGTGCAAGCACATTGCACACAGTTCATCAAAACTGTACTCTGGACTCATTAAATTGCAATTTGAGTATGTAGTACCACAGATAAGAGAATACGTAGTACCTACAACACAACAATCTTACTTAAGTACCTAGGTTGCAAACACACTGACTCTAGTAATATTTTTTCAATTATCTAATAATAATACACTCGCCCGCAAAAATAAAGGGTCACCAATTAACTCCAAATAACTTTGAAACCACACAATCTAGGTCTATAAATTAAAAAGTATCAGAAAGAAAATTTTATTACGCATAATAAAATTACAGTTTGATTCAAAATAACGATTTATTAATTTGAAAATTAAAAGAAACATAAATTGACAAACATCGTCAATTTACGATTTCATGATTTTGCACAAATAACTCGAATTGAATAAGCAAAATCATTTTCAAGTTCCATATTTACACAAAATTAAAAAAAACAAAATCAAAGAAGTCAAAATTGAAAATTGAATCACAATTTGAAAACAGGTAGTTTTTACTTAGGTACCTATAAAGCATATTTTTTGCCATTACAGTAAAAATGGTTAAATGAAGGGTTACATACAATCCGCATATCCTCTTTTGCTTTAATTTCATAAGCAAAAGAAATGAAGTTATCTTGATAATTTCTTGAAGATTGTTTTCTCAAAAGTGACCCTTTATTTTTGCGGGCGAGTGTATTTTTCACCACAGCGTATTTTTTTCAATTCATCGTTTTTTAAACCTTCTTACCTAGAAACTTGTTTTGCGTTTAACGTTAGTAAGTAAGGTAGTAGGTACTATAATTGTACCTTACAGGCTTGTTAAAAACACGTCTAAAATCAAAGATAAATGTAGTTTTTCTATAAAAGTAACCCTCAAAAATCTTACCTCACATCTTGCACTTATCACTGACACAACACAACTAACTGCGCCCGAGAAGAATACGACCCTTTCCTTCAACACTTAAAAAAACCTCTTGAGTTTACCCTATGACGTTATTAGAAGTTACTTATTGGCAGGTATACTTTGGTAGTTGTAGAACTCTTTGAGAATAAGTTCATCCGGGGAAGTAACTAAATATTAAGGCGAAGACAAGAGCTAATCTACCTCTCGCTCGCACGTTTTGACATCTTGTAAGATGTAAAATCACCAAACTCATTTTCGAAAAATCGCAATCAACCATTTTGTGTGCAATCACATTGCACAAAGTTTAGTTAAAATTTCATTTTGATCGATACAAGTTTTCCTACTCAAAAGTTTGCTTATGTACGAAAACTAAAGCAAACTTTTGAGTAAGAAAACATGTATCGATAAAATGATATTTTTACTAAACTGTGTGCAATGTGATTGCACACAAAATGGTTGATTGCGATTTTTAGAAAATGAGTTCAGTGATTTTTAATCTTTTAACATATCGAAACGTGCGAGCGAGAGTCACATTAGCTATTGTTTTCGCCTTAAACGTAACTATTTGTACCGCCCCAAGCAGAAATGTTTATATCATAAGTTTACTCAAAAACTAGAGTTTATATAAACACGTTTGTCAAAATAGTAACTTTGTGGGATAAAGCCTGCCAAGCGTTTTTTTTTACAACTAGCTGACGGTACAAGCAGATGGCTCACCTGATGTTAAATGGTAACCATCACCTATAACAAAGCATTGCCTCGTAAGTCACGCACGATAGGAACGTGCCCTACGATACCAATACAATACAATACCTGCCAAGTATAGTGACTATTTCAATCCCCCAAATGAACACGAATGAAAGACTCCGACAGATCCCGATGGACCGACGACATTGTGACGATATAGGTGGATGGAGAGGCTCAGAATCAATCTTCCTGGAAAGGTATAAGGGAGACCTATGCCCAACAGTGATGGAAGACGAAATAATAACTAAAGAAATAGACTAATTAAAGTTCACTAGTTAATTATATTTCCAACTTTTACCTACTCCCTGAACTTTCCTTAATTACCTCTAAGCATTCTCAAATGAAGCCGTCCAACTTTTATTAGTTATCTAATCAAAAGTGATTTTTATCATTAGTGATAAGTTTTAAATTTACAGATATAACTTACTTAGGTACCTGCTTACTTTAAGATACCCATTAAATGGGCATAAAAATCTTCAAAATGCCCCAACCCAGGGCTCATGTCCTGGACATATTTTTCCCCCCTAAGATCCTGTATACAACATTAAAAATGAATAAATGATTATGATTATGACTTCTTCAGACTGATGATGGATGATGATGGTGGGATAAAGCCAACACACACCCACAGACCCACATTAACCTGTAGACCCCATGGTCCCAACATATGTTCAAGAGTGGCATCACCTAAAACTCCTTTACAAGTGTCAAAACCTTTATCAAAAGCATTATCGATGAAATTTAATACCTACTTGAATAGTCGACGTTTTTAACAATGCTGCTTATTTAGGTATTGGGCGATTCGGCCCTCGAGATATTGAGATGACGATTATGTTTGTTTTCGAATGCACTGCACGTCATGTCAAGCCTAAGTGTGAGCCAAATAGTAAACAAAAATAAGGTATTCATTATTCTGGGCATAAGATGGTATTTGTTTGAGAGAACCGAATATTATATTTTTGATAAGCCTAAAGAGTTTAGTACTCTACTTACAATATTGTGGCCCGTATTCTGAAACAATGTTCAAACATGAATGGTTCAAGGATTGATTTTGAGATTTGAGGGGTAACTAACCTGATTTACTTTGATATTCGTTCTAGAATAGATACAGGCTTAAAACACATCCTTTAACTCCTCGTATGATAAAATGGTGTTTAAATTTAAATAATGCTTAGAATTAGCGCCGTCTCTGTTTGCCAGTACGCATTGGTAAGAGATAGCAATAATTTAAGCATAGTTTATCGTTTGACAGATTTTTTGTAGTAAGACCGATACGGCCTACCTTAATATTTTTCGACCAACTATTTAATTTAAAACCTCCGCCTGCCTCCACGTTGCACCCTATGCAGGGTTGTTCTTACCGAATTTATGTGTATGTACCTAAACTAAGCCATGTGTAAGCAATAAATGTATTGAGTAAATGTACGCTCAAATATTTCTCAGAGTGTCGGTTTCCTGTTAATGTTTCTCCGAAACAATACCTACACAAAACCCGCAAAACAATAAAAAGCGCCGCTTTTGGCGCGGGTATAATAAACACTATTGTTTCGTTACACATTTTTGTGACTAAAACATTGTTTCGAGAACAAAACCAAACGCAGGAGATGACACGTGTGCGAAACGTTTATGGTGGCTTTTACAATGGTCGCTGACGGCGGCACTAGCTTTAATGAATAAAACTGTTGCCATTGCAATTCAATTCGACTCTTGTTTCTATGAACTTTGCAGTGCCACACGCACTGCACTGAGACTGCACTGGAGCACTGGTGGGCTAGTGGTAGCCCGCCTTCTGACCCTAGGGTCGTAGGTTTGAATTTTTCTATACAAAAAATGATATGCACAGTGCCTTCCACATTGAGAGGAAAAACCGGCATGCCAAAGAGCCTGAAAAGTTCTAAAAAACATTTTTCAAGTTCGCACTTAAAAACCATTCACCACACTGTTTCGAAAGAAACTAGTGACAAGATGAAAAAGTGCCAATGTCACGTTTTACGTTAGACGTTTTAAATCCAAGCAAAAGCAATCCAAAAAAATAAACAAACAACACAGTTCTAAACTAAGTTCTAACTAAATACACAAAAGAGAAAAAAAATGGAGTAGGTCTTGACTGTGACAGTGACAAGATAGAGCCAATATAAAATTAAAGGGTAATGAAATAAGTTTTTATTCTTGTGTACCTAGTGCTGTTGAAAAACTTTGGCAGGAGGAGCTTACATCCAAAACTGCGTATCAAAAACCCTTGGCAGAATACCTAAGCAAACCGTGCGATGTCACTTTACAAAAAAAGTTAAACGTCATAATTTCAGCCACAAAACGGCGCGCGCTTTACTGAAAAAGGTTAAAGCTCTTTGGAACCTTCGTCAAGCTAAAAGGAGGATGTTTAAAAACATAAAAAGGTTTTTACAGCAGCCTCCTTTCACGTCACTTCCGGAGATCTGCTATCGTAATTGCAATCTGAGGGATGAATGCCGCGGAAGATGTGTACCTACCTACATTCACAGAATATAAATATGTTCTGACGCTACCAAACTATAGTGTGATGTTATAGGCATGGTGGTCCGATGGCTAGGTATTCTGAAATAATCGACCAGCCTAAATCAATAGAAAACTCTTCATTGCACACCGCAAGGACATTAAACCATTAGAATCAAAAATAAAGTTTAATACGCTGAGAGCGATCTATTCCAGACAACCTTTGGGTGGACAGGATTTCACATGAACATTTAACAACAGTGGCATAAAGACAGATTACGCTAATAACTATTATTTTTACTTCAGTTTCAGAATATTGGCTGTCAATGTAGGTGCCTACCGGATTTTAGCTTGAGAAATATCGAACGATCTTTACCTCTATAATAAAATTGTTTAGACTTTTATTAAATACGGACCAACCATATTAGGGGATGTTAGTTGTGTGTGGTTTGGCGAATACCACTCAAGCCTGGCGTCGTCGGTCGTGGCACTACTCAACCTCGCTCAATGCCCAATGGTAAAACGCAATAAAAAAAAGGAATAAAAAAATTTGTCCGGTTTCAGAATATGGCCTTAAGGGGCTGACAACCATCAAACAACTTCTCGCTCGCACGTTTCGACATGTTGAAAGATATAAAATCACTAAACTCATTTTCGAAAAATCGCAATCAACCATTTTGTGTGCAATCACATTGCACACAGTTTAGTAAAAAAAAACATTTCGATCGATACAAGTTTTCCTACTTAAAATTTTTCTTATGTACGAAAACTAGTAAAACAAACTTTAAAATGAGTTTAGTGATTTTATATCTTTCAACATGTCGAAACGTGCGAGCGAGAGTCACATTAGCTCTTGTCTTCGCCTTAATTTAAATATCAACTTTTCAGGAAATTATAGTGTTGGGTCAGGATGAGTATATATAGTACTTATGTTTAATTAATAATACAATAGTAAATAAATAAGTATTAGTAAATAGTATTAGTAATTGGACTGCTAAACTATATTCCGTTATGTAATAAGCGATATAACTATTTCATATATTTTTTATAGTGCACGACAGGAGCCTCATTGAGGCGCACTTAAAATCCTTTCACCACACGGGTTCGAAAGAGCTAGTGACACGACAAGAAGAAGAAAGCACCCGTGTTTATACGTCGCGTGGAACTGGCACTCTAGATTCACCTAGCCGTTTACCATCGAGACGTTATACAAAGTAATCCTTATGATTTAATTGTTTAAAAGCTTTTTTACTTATTTTATTTATGGATTCCAAAACTCACCATAGCCCTTCGAGCTTGATTCTTGCAAATGGTCCTCTGAAGATACGAGAAAGTGATGATAATCACATATAGAAATAATGAATTCGTTCGTATTATGTGCGTCTTTAATCATGAAAATAGACTTAGTAATTCTACTACGTTTTTCACTATGACATTTATGAGTTTATTTTTAGAAAAATAGTACACCGTATACACAAACTGGTGTAAAGCCGGTGCGGGTAAACTAGCTAATAACTTGCCACACCCAAACACATTTTCGAAATGATCAAAATATCATTAAGATTTGTTTTATATCTCGCCCCTCAAGAACCATGTCATGGTATTCAAACACTTCAGACATTGGATTGTCTTAATTTGATATGTGCGTTATTTCTTTCAGGTTAAAGTTCTTATTCTATTGTCGCTTAAGTGGCTTTTATAATCTTCTTAAGATGGTTGGATGCAACTGCTCTGTTTTCTGATGACGTAGACGAAATTGCATACCGAGCGACCTGTTGCTTTGATAGAATTCTTCAAAGTAAGCAAAAAATACCAGAAGGTGCTCTCAAACGAAGAGTTTTTACATCGTTTTTATTTAATTTTATGATATAGACCCTGTTTTTAAATTTCAACTACAGCCTAAAACTGAAACAGCTTCACGACGTTCATCCCCAGGCACGGTAGATATCCTCTCAGATCCCTTAGCACCAAGTACTAACTTGAGATTCTTTGAAAATGTCTAAGGTAGTCCATACCTATATTTTGTAGAAGTTGGTATAACATACGTGACAGGTTGCAAGCCCATCGCCGCTGTTACCAATGGTGTCCTCACGATCTTTTTCTTCACCGATTGAGAGCACTGGCACAGCGCACATAATTTATTCGAAGAGGAATATCCATTAGTCCGACTGTATTCGAACCCGCGACCTTGCGATCAGAAGCCGAGGCCGCTTCCACTAGATCACTGGTGCTCTTGTCTAAAATAATTTAATAAATAAAAAAATATTTACTGGCTAACAGTATTTTTTTTATACTATTAGCTGATGGAACAAGCAGATAACCCACCTGATGTTAAGAGGTAACCATCACCTATAACAAAGCATGGCCTCGTAAGTCACGCACGATAGGAACGTGCCTACGATGCACTGCCCTGCGTCAATCAACTTGAGGCATACAGATGTTAAACCTCATGTGCCTGTCATTACACCGGAAAACCCTTCAAACCGAAACACAGCAACGCTGCTTGCATGGCGACAGAAAAAGGCGTGGTGGTAGTACTTCCCCAGACGAGCCCTTCACAAAGAGCTCTACTACTCTTATAAGATTGAACCCAAGAAGAGATAAAATTAAATCTATCTACCGAATGTTTGGGCTCTTAATGATAATGATACATAGCCGTTCATTGGTATTTAAATTCATATATTTGCTGCTTTATTATACTGGTTCTGATTGCGTTTATGTTTGTTATACAAATAAATATGAAATCCTAACGTACCTTTAAAAATGTAGAAATGTGCGTGTGTGAGGTTGGAGTTGGCGTAACCATTAGGGGTTGTCAGCGTATTAATCACTGCAATGAGAGCACTGGTGGTCTAGTGGTAGCGGCCCCGCCTTCCGATCCTATGGGTTCGAAACCGGTCGTGCACCAATGAGTTTTTCTGTTCAAAAAATGTATGTGCACAATACCAGTACTCTCAAACGGTGAAGGAAAACATCGTGAGGAAACCGGCATGTCGTAGAACCTAAAAAGTTCTATAACATGTGTCAAGTGCTCGAAAGGAGCTCTTGAGGCGCACTGAAAATCCTTTCACCACACTGTTTCGAAAGAAACTAGTGACACGACAAGAGAGAGCGTATTAATCAGTGTTTTAAGTATTGCAATCGCATCTCCTACCCATTGGTAAGAGATGCGAAGTCGCGGACGACAGCTAGTTTCTTATATGAACTTTCGTTCTGTTCATTATTTAGGACATTATTTAGGACAAATATTCAGGGCAAATATTTAGGACAAATATACCTCTTAATATAAAACAAAAACCAATTAGGTATATAAAAAATATAATAAAATTAATTTTAAGCACAACCATTTTTTTAATATAATGGACATACTAAAATTACTTACCTAATAATTTATACAATACAAAATGTTTGTTTCATACACAAAGTTCTACTAATAAAATTATCCTATTAATCCTAAGCTTTTTACATTGAATCTAATTTATAGAGACAAATTAAAATTATGAATACGTATAAATGAACACATATTTTCAAGGGCCAAAAGATCTAAGGGGATGTCTACCGTGGGGAGCTTCGTTAGACATAGACATAGTTTGGTAAATACGCTAGTAAAATCAGACCTTTATTATATTCAACTGTGTATGCCTGTGTAGGCCATAGGTTCGATCCCCACCGAGAACTAACATTTGGGTTATTTCTTATTTTTTTTTATGCAACTAGCTGATGGAACTAGCAGATGACCCACCTGATGTAAAATGGTAAGCATCACCTAACTAACTAACAAAGCATTGCCACGCAAATCACGATGCACTGCCCTACGTCCATCAACTTGAGGCCTACAGATGTTAAGCCTCATAAGCCTGTAATTACACCGGCAACCACACTCTTCAAACCGAAACACAGCGTTGCTGCTTGGCAGCAGAAAAAGTCTGGTTGTATTATTAGTATGTATTTACAAAAAAATATGTAAGTTTTTATAGAAAGATAGATAACTCGTTATTGACTACAAATAAGGAAGTATACTCAGTTTTCACTTAAAAATAACAATCGTAGTAATACAATGGGCGAATTATCGCTAACAGTGATCTCTTCCAATCAACCAGCTAACAACAATAGACTTTTATTCTAGCTAGACTATAATTCATATTCCTGCCTGGTGACTTATATTACAGGATTTTTAAACCTGTTTCAGGCACCAGTCTCTCGCGAAACCTCGCATCAATATACGAGTACTTTTTAGATAAGCTTAGATTGTTTGAGATAAGTCATGTTGCCATACCCTATGCAGGGTCCATGTGATACTTACTAACACCTAACAACAATGTATGTACATAAACTAAACTATGTGTAAGCAATAAATGGATTGAGTCTTGAGTTACCAAAAAAAACAACTACAAATATATTGAAAACATAAAACAGCAAAATACGCAATTTCATTTACTTGATGACATAACTTTATCCTGTTGTTTTGATTTAAAAGCCAAACTAATGAACAGATGATGAAAGTATATCCTCTCAAAAAAAAAGATTTTTTCAAATCGGTTCTTAAATGACAGAGTTATGCGGTAGCAAACATAGAAAAAAACAGTCTAATTGAGAACCTTTTTTTTGAAGTCGGTTAAAAATAAACAATTTACAATAACAATAATAGAACGGTATGTAGATAGCTCAACTGTTTCATTATGTATTTTGTACATTTTGTAAATACTTGTATTCATTGTAATTATCTTTGTAACTAAATGTTTATACTTAGACCTACAACGTGTAACATAATACCCCTCCAGGAAACAGGGTATTCTACAGGTCATGGCGAACAACTTAAGTTCTACGACTTTTGAAACTTCGAAGGTTTTCATTCCTGAAATGCCTCTTAAACTGTCCTCCAAAATAAAACTATCACAACATGACGCAGCCCTATTCACAGATATTGGTCGTTGGCATTACAGGGGTATTATGTTACATTGTATATTAAAAATATACAATATACATAGCTACAAAACAAGTTTGTCATAAAAGGGTCAGCTTCACCAACGAGTCGGCTGGATGTAACGTGAGCGGCGAGCGCGGGTCGGGCGCGAACGGAGCAGCGAGCCGCTCGGCGAGCATGTTCGCGCGCGCGGGGGATATGCGCACGCGCTGCAGCAGCCGCACGAGGCAACACTTCATTTGGATCATGGCGAATCTTTTACCTGTGAATAGGTAAAAAAGTCAATAACAAGCTTAAAGTCATACAACGGGCTGCTGAGAGAGCTATGAAAGGAATTTCACTACGTAATATAATCAGAAATAAGGAAACAAAGTGACCATAACCAAAGGTCACCGAATTCACAAGTGAAGTGGCAATGGCAGTGACTTATGGAACTGAGACGTGGTCGCTTACTATTGCCCTCATGAAAAAGCCTAAAGTCACACAACGTGCTATGGAGAGAGCTATGCTGGGAGTTTCACTACGTGATAGAATCAGAAATAGGCAAATCCGAAGAATCAAAGTAACCGACATAACTTGAAGAATTAGCAGTGGGCAGGTCCAATAGAGTTCCGCAAATGGGGACCACGAACTGTAAGACGACGTGTGGGACCCGATGGACTGATGACATCGTAAGGATCGCGGGAAGTCGGTGTAGGAGAGGAGACATCATTTTTTTTTTTTTTGAGTTTTGATATTGTTTTCTGTATTGTCGTTTATAATTTTTGTATGGAAATTCGTGAGTTCTAGTTCGCCCAATAAAGGCGCTTATCAAGTCTTTCTAAAACTCGGTAAAACCAGATTTCTGACTACTTACTGCTGATGACGATACTGACCTATACAGTACCTCGGCCCGTCTCCGAAGGGCATGTAGACTCCGGGCGGTGGTTGCGGACTGCCCTCCCGCCATCGGTCGGGAATGAACGCTTTTCCGTCTTCAAAATACTAAATCAAAAAGTAAGTATATTTACAAAATGTAGAGCAAAAGCCGAGCGCACACATGCACGCCGCCGCAGAATGAACCTGAGCCCCGAACGCATACATGCACGCCGCCGCAAGACGAACGCACTGCTCTAGGTACGGACAGACGTGCTCATTACTAGCACGAAAGCATGCTTTTATTGAGCAAGAGCTCATTAGTAGCACGTGTGTAATGTAATGAGCATGCTTATTTAGAGCGTCCTCAAAAATCAAACGACGTTTGATTTTCGAGCATGCTACCTGAGGCGCGGATAGGGGGGGGCGTGATCCGAGCACGTCTGAACATGTTTGAGCGTGCCTATTTAGGAGTATGCTTTAAAACAAGCATGCTTATTTCTGGCAAATGTGAACAGTTTGCAGAGCATGTTGCAGAGCATGCTAATTTTAAGCAAGCTTATTAGCATGCTTTTTTTGAGCACGTCTGTCAGTACCTTAAAAGACTGACACCCGTCAAAGTACCTATCGCTCGCACATTCGAGCCTATTTATGAAAATCGCGGATCAAATTGATGTTTGCTGAACTGATTGATAATTAAACAATACTGTGATAGTTGAACAACTTTGTAAATTGCGATTTTTCATAAATAGATTCAGTGATTATATAATCTTTCAAAATGTTGAAATGTGTGAGCGAGAGGTACATTAGCAGTAGCCTTAACTGAAGATGGTTAAATAAGAAAAAGAGAAGATAAGGTTTCACGTGTTCTTTGAGTAAAAAATGTAACATAACTAAATCTTTTAATTACGACTTTACGGCTTTAATATCCAGACACGGTATCCCCTCAGATCACTTAAAAAATTGTATTTATTTATTTATTTATTTCCAAAAAAAGACTATAAAATTTTCGTTTTGGTCTTATCTGTAATGGCAATGTAAAATTTAAATAAATAAGAATAAAGACTGAAAGGTTCCATACCCGGTCATCCCTCTGTATGCCCAGCGTTGGGAAAAGCACGATGGTTCCCTTCTCCACCACCACCGAAGTGCCGGGGAGGGTGTAGTCTTTGGTGCACATCCTCTGAATGCTGGGAAAGGGCGGGTAGAGCCGCAGCGTTTCTGAAAAAAAAAACATCCATATTGTATTGGTGGACTTTCCACACAGCACCATCTAGCCCCAAACTAAGCACAGCTTGTAATATGGGAACCAGTAACCCAAGTCTGAGTGTAGGAATTGTTAGAATACTAGCCGTACGTAAGTAGGTAGATCTGGCAAGTTATAATAAAACAACAAAATTCCCCGTGGAAATATATTGCAATCATATCTTGAGGCAGTGTTTCCACTTAAGATTTTGGTTTTGCCCTAAATTCTTTAGAAATTTACCCTAAAAATCCCTATTTATTTTTCGAAATTCCCTAATTTAGGGCGAATGTTAATTTAAAAAAAAAAGTCTTTGCACATTTTTATTATTAACTGCTTGGAGTGCTTAGCACTTCTGTTGTGTAGCCGTAATTCGGACATTCCACACAAAATATCACATACTTCACAGTAAGCTTTTGTCTCCTCTTTGTCAGATCTCTTTAGCCAAGACTTGAAATCTGGATGCTCTAACCAAGACGTTTTAATTTTTGCGCATATTTCTTACTCTCCGTACTTGCAGCTGACTTTCCTCCTTTATCTTTAGATGAGGAAGGCACTTGCTCACTATCATTACCTGTGTCTTCCATTTTCAAATATAAAAACAGTCAAATATGATAATACAATTATTTACTTTTGTTTCGCGACCGATAGAAAAATAGCAATCAAAAATAATCCATAAATCATGTTACTAATTTCTGATGTCCTTTACAACATAGGTAAATAGAAATATCCAAAAGGTAATCTAACATATTTTGTCGGATTATAATACGAAACTAATTTGGGGATTCCCTTAATTCCCTAAATAGGGTTACCACATCAACTAATTTTTGCCCTAAAATTCCCTAAATCCCTGTCGCAATAAAAACAGCCCTAAGCTGTACATGAAATAAGTAGTTTCGCCCTAAAAAAGGGCGAAATCCCTAAAAGTGGAAACACTGTCTTGAGGTCACAAAAATTACAAAACGCAACGATAGCGCGATCTAGAATCGTACACTTTTGAGTAGCGCCATCTGGTTCTAAAATTGGTAAACCTAATATCAATGGACACAACTGAGTTTTGTTTATGGGTCGTCTATGTATGGTGACTCGTGAGTTCTCAGCACGCCCGATAGAGGCGCTCATCGAAGCTCTTTACAAAAACGGCCTGAAGATGAAACGGACGGAAAACGAAAAACAAAAACGAGACTTGAAGATATAATACTTATATAATACTCAAATACATTAAGCGTTATAATTCTATATTTTTAGGGACCCTATTATAATAATAATAAATATTATTGGACTTTCCACACAGCCACTATCTAGCCCCAAACTATGCCAGAGCTTGTTACTAAGACTCCGCTGTCCTTCCGTCTGTCTGCCTGTATGTATGTCTGTCGGTATGTCTGTCTGTACGTCTATCACCAGGCTGTATCTCATGAACCGTGATAGTTAGACAGTTGAAATTTTCACAAATGATGTATTTCTGTTGCAGCTATAACAACAAATACAGAACCCTTCGTGCGCGAGTCCGACTCGCACGTGGCTGGTTTTTTTATACGATATACTGATGGAACAAGCAAATGGCTCTCCTTGTGTTAAGCGGTAACCATCACCTAAAACAAAGCATTGTCTATTTGTCTCGCAAGTCACGCACGATATGAACGTGGCCTACGATGCACTGCCCAATGACAATAAAATTGAGGCATAATTGAGAATGTTAGGCCTAATGTGCCTGTAATTTCACAAGCAACCACACCCCTCAAACCGAAACACAGCATCGCTGCTTGGCGGCAGAAAAATGCATGGTGGTAGTACTTCTCCGGACGAGCCCTTCACAAAGAGCTCTACTACTCTATATGTATACATATTTTAGTAGGTATTGGTTCCCACATTTGGATTATTCTTATGAATTCAAATATGTGTTTGTTTTATGATTCAGCGTAATTTGAACTCTTGTAGTTAGAATTACATTGCTGATTTAGAATTATGAGTACGAATTCCATTGCATCGATAACAACATTATATGTGGCATTCATGGGTAAATTTTAGTTTTTTTGTTAAATATTAAAAATGCATTTAATGATTTTTTGCCTCAAGTTGATGGACGCAGGACAGTGCATCGTAGGGCACGTTCCTATCGAACGTGACTTACGATGAAATGCTTTGTTACAGACCATCTTTGGTGGCTTTTATCACTGGTAAAATTGTATTTAGTGCAAGTTCCTGTCAGTTCGTTTTAGTAGGTAATGGAATTATAATTATCTGAAAAAAAAAATTATATAGCATGAGGCGGGCCATCTGCTTGTTCCCTCATCAAGATGTATAAAAAAACAGCCCCAGTTGTCTCATACCTTGTATAACCATCTCCATGTAACTCAGCTCTTGCAGCAGCTCGTAGCTGATCCTGCCGCCGTGCTTCTCCATCACCCGCAGCACCTCCTCCCTCAAGGTTTCCTGGACGCGAGGGTGCGCCGCCAGCTCCAGGAACAGGAACGCCAGGGTGGAGGAGGTGGTCTCAAAGCCGCCCAGGAAGATGATGAATGCATTCGCTGATATCACCATGTCAGCTGTTTAAAAAAAACTTTTAATAGAGCTTCACGTGGCCAAATGTAATGTTTTGACGTACGTCTGACTACCCCCCTTAGACGTCCTCGAATAATTTGGAGTTGGTACTTGGTATTAAGAGATGCCTAGGGATCAAAGACGTGAAGCTTCTTCAGTTTTTTTTCGTCGCGAATTTGACCCCTAGAAACAGTACCACCCTCAGATCTCTCAATACTCTCGCGAGAAGTCGGTGGATGGAGAGAGCTCAAAATCGTTCCTGCTGATAATGTATAGGGGAGGCCTTTGTCCAACAGTGGACTTCTTTTTTAGTATATTCTACTATCACACAAGTTTCATCCAAACAGAATGAAACTTATTAAGGAACCTAAAGAACAAAAATACTTTAAATATTGATGTTAGTATTCACTACTACGAGAAGCCGCGGGCGGCCACTAGTAATAAATAAATGTATATACAAATAATAACGGTCAAAGCATAGCCGAGGTATGCGGGGTACCTAGATCTAGAGTACCTATTGTACCGGTATAGTAGCCGGCAAACAAGTTGAAATCCAAGCGGCATGATTTGCACAACGTCATTCAAATTTTATTACCCTTACCTTTTTCTGTTATACCTACGCTTCACGAAATTCGATTGGCACCATTCTGGAGCTTCAATATTGTATTATAATACCAACATTGTAACAAGGATCATACAAAAGAGCGGTAGAAACCAAGCCGTAAGTATGGAGGTCAGTAAAATAAGATAAAGGTTATATAATTCATAATATTTTGTATAAAATTCTCTACAGTTTTCTAAGCACTTTCCAGAGAATACCTGAGAAAAATGCTCCTGAAAATCTAAATTGAACTTCTTTAAGCGTTCAAGTTTACAGTTAAGAACTTTAGTACTTATTCTTTTAAGATCTTATCTAGTTAGGTATTACCTTTTAGCATAAGTAGTAGCCGGCAATAAGTTAATCTTTGTGAAACTAGCGAATTTAACGGTTTTTGGAATATTAACGTTTGTCCAAGTCAAAGTCAAAAGGTATTTATTATTCAATAAAATCACAAGCATCACTTTGAAACGTCTCAAAGCTAGGTGACTCTAGGTGCCAGTTCCACGCGACCAAAGCCTAGAAGAACAGGCCATGCTCTGTAAGTTACTAATAAAGGATTAACAGGCCGTTAAATCTAACCTTAGAAGTCAAACGCGTACATTTTGACATATTTAGCTTTCTCACACTGGTGGTCTAGTGGTAGCGGCCCCGCCTTCCGATCCTAAGGTCGTGGGTTCGAAACCGGTCGTGCGCCAATGAGTTTTTCTGTTCTAAAATTTATGTGCACAGTGCCAGTACTCTCAAACGGTGAAGAAAAACATCGTGAGGAAACCGGCATGTCGTAGAACCTAAAAAGTTCTATAACATGTGTTAAGTGCACGAAAGGAGCCTCTTGACGCACTTAAAATCTTTTCACCACACTGTTTCGAAAGAATCTAATGACACGACAAAAAGAAGAAGCTTTCTCACTATTTTGTTGTTTTAGCTTTATGATTTAGATTTCGTCACTACATGCATAATATATAAATAGGTAGAGCGTTCTAAACTGATTATTTTAATGGGTATGTTGGAATCGGAATTGCTTAGTAAATTACGCAAAGCAACTCATAATAAAATATGAAGCAACTCTAGAACACAGAATAAGGCGCGATTTCACCAAACTCAGAGCACTGGTGGTTTTATTTTATACAACTAGCTGATGGAACAAGCAGATGGCCCACCTGATGTTCAGTGGTTACCATCACCTGTAACAAAGCATTGCCTCGTAAGTCATGTACGATAGGATCGTGCCTTACAATGCACTGCCCTGCGTCCATCAACTTGAGGCATACAGATGTTAAGCCTCATGTGCCTGTATACGGTCCTTACATACCTCTTTCGCTTCATTCACTCTCATAACATTCTTCATACATTCTCGTAGATTAAGGGTACTCTTGACCTGGCCCTTCTCTAGAACGTCTGCTATCTGATCGAGATACGTCCGCCGAGGTCTTTCCCTCCCAACAATCACATTTACGCTCGCCTGATGCACCTGTTTCGTTAATCTCCTTTCATCCATCTTCTCCACATGCCCAAACCATCTTAACATACCTTTCTCTACCCTCATCACTTCGTCTTCTTTCACTCCACATTACTCTCTAATCACACTAAATATTTGTAATGTATTTTATCTCATGAAATATCAAATTCGTAATGGAGAACTTTGATTACCGTGTTTATGTTAACATAAAGACATCAAAATCAACTGTCAAATCAGACCTAAATTTAGTATGTTTGTTTATGAAATACTTAGGGCCGGTTTCACCATGCTCTGTTAGATTAACAAAGGATTAAAGGGCCGTTAAATATGTCAAAATGTACGCGTTTGACAGCTAAGGTTAGATTTAACGGCCTGTTAATCCTTGATTAGTAACTAACAGAGCATGGTGAAACTGGGCCTTAGTTATGCACTTTTCTAAATCTTTGCTTTCTTTAGTATAGGCCTTCATCTGATGTGCACTACCCAAAAAAAATCTTTTCTCATTACCCAAAGGTAAGCTGGTAGACATATAATGATATCCAGCCTATGTACAGGGGCATTATTCTCTATGACATAGGAGAGATTCCGTGCCATAACCGTGTGACGTCACAGCGTGGTCTTAACGCAAACGCGATTCATAAACCAAAAAATAGACTAAGAATGACAACTAGGAATGACAACTAAGTCATAGGGAATACGGTTTTGTCCGATTTCGCGCCACTGTCTAGTCGTATCTGTGTAACGCGATTGCATTGGCAATAGAGAATAATGCCCCTGTATATTTTATTTGTGTAATAAAGAATTTTCTATCTATCTATCTAACTGTTAACCAGCGATTGGATTTAACGACCAGTTAGAAAGATAACCCATTATTAGGGCATGGTGTAACACAAAACAACAATAACAGTCGGTTAAAAGGCTAAAGAAGCTGTTATAAACAGGCTATGGTGATACCAGGCCTTGGTCTCACTGCGGGAATGAAGTCATTAACATTTTGAATTCCACGTCTTCTGACCGAAGAATACAATTTTCGTAGGTACCCTGAAGCCACGTCGCTTTATAATACAAAACAATAACAATTTATTTCCAAAACACAGGTTACAAAAATAATAAAATTTAAATAAGTTATGCTTATGTAGACATTTTTTGATTCTCGCATTGCTGGTGTTGCGATTGGAAGAGGATGGGTGCCGGTGCCATTACAGGCACATGCGACTTAACACTTTTACGTCTCAGAGTGGGAAGCAGCAAGCGATATGAAATGACAAAAGAAGCACGTCCTTGGTTAACGATTTATGAGGAAATGCAATAAAATCGTTCGCAGAGGTAACCGCCCAGCATCAGGTGGGTCTTAATTTCTTTTCCGATACTTTGATTCATAAAAAACGCTAAAAGGCCATTTTCTTCCACATAACTTAACAAACGCAAAATAGACGTCTCGCAGACTAAATAAACAAAAGTATCCGAGTATGGGAGTCCTACAAAAGTAATAAAATAGAACGGTAGGAACCAAGCCGTAAGTTTGTTGCCTGTTCGGCTAGGCTTTGGTCGCGTGGAACTGCCACCTAGCTTTAAGACGTTTCAAAGTCATCCTTGTGATTTTATTGAACAAATACCTTTCGACTTTCACTTTGACTAAAACTTAAAAAAAACCTCTTGAGTTCACCCTATGACGTACTTATTAGAAGGTACTTATTGGCCGGTATATTTGTAACTGTAGAACTCTTTCGGAATAAGTTCATCCGGGGATGTATCACAAACGTACTACCTAACTATTTCAACTATTTGTACCTTTTGACTTTGACTTGGACTTTGACTTTAAATGAGAAAAGGTACTCACTGATTTCAACATCGTCATCGCTCTTGTTGTTGTTGTTATTGGTATCGTCGTTGCGAAGCGCCATCATCATGTCGATGAAGTCCCCGCGCTTCTCCTGCTCGCCTGAAACATTCAGCAACATTTTATCTGACTGTATTCATATTTTATTACAATTATTTTTATTTATTAACAGCTTTCACAGCTCAGTTGGTAGTAGCTCTGCCTTCTGCGCCGTAGGCCGTGAGTTCGATCCCCACCGAGAACAAATATTTGTGTGATGAACATTGATTTGAATGATGTTTATTCTCTGTCTGGGTGTGACTATATTATAAGTATGTACTCGTATTTACAAAAAAGTATTTAAGTATTATATCAACTATTTGGTTCCCATATGACAAGCTTTTGCTTAGTTTGGGGTTAGATAGTGCTGTGTGGAAAGTCCACCAATATTTATTTATTTAAGGTGTCAAAACTAAGGGCCGGTTTCACCATGCTCTGTTAGATTAACAAAGGATTAAAGGGCCGTTAAATATGTCAAAATGTACGCGTTTGACGGCTAAGGTTAGATTTAACGGCCTGTTAATCCTTGATTAGTAACTAACAGAGCATGGTGAAGCTGGGCCTAAATGTTAAAAATGGTACATTACATAATAAACCCATAGTTTAGGGCATTGCAATATTTGGAGTAGAAACGGGTCGAAGTATGAAATATGCTAGCAGTTAATGTTTGGTATTATAAAATTCCATAAGTTACAAAGCGGGTAGTGATTTTATATATTTCAAAATGTTGAAATGTGTGAGCGAGAGGTTCTTTGGCAGTTTTCGTGATTTAAATCTACACGCAATTTCCCTCACCATAGACCCAAAATCAACTGTTATTCGCGACCCAAGAACATGCGTATATTATATCCACGCCAACTTTTACATGTCTAATAAAATTACCGAAGTAGGATTACAAGGAAGTTCCCCAGCCGTTTACTTTCAAAGGATTTTGGTAAATTGTAATAAACAGTTGCTTTCGAAATAACCCGGTCGGTAATTTATCAAGAGGCTGCTAACTTGGGAAATTATATATGGCCTGTATGAAGAGAGATTTCAAGCAGAGTTCGCTTGATGTTTAACTTCTTTATTATGTTGAGTCTACCGGGAAGGGGCCTTAAGTAGCTTATGCGAAAAAATATTGTTTTATTTTAATCTTTCAATTATTATTGATTCGTTAAGAGTATGTTTTTTTTCTTTGTTTTTTATTGTTTTCAGACAAATCTTTAATTAACTCTCCATAATGTACTTGGGGATCTTAACAAGAGATTTGAGAATTTGTTGGTTACAATGATTTAATAAAAAAGTATTTTTTTTTAATTTTGCTATATTTACTCTTCCTCTTGAAGTTTTCACGAGTATTTATCGCAAACCTTATTTATTTTTTTCGACGTTATAAATATGTTGTATTTAGCTGTTGTAGTAAATACCCGTGAAACATTAAACATTAAGTCTTTATATAATAATCATTTATTAAATCTTTCATGTTGTTAAAATCTTAGATTAATGTTTAAATGTTGTAAAGATTTTGTGACATTAGGGATTCATGTTCCCTTTACAATTTTGGCGCAAAAAAAATTGGGGCATAAGTACAATATTTGAGAGCCATCCGAACGGTAACTTCTATATTGTTATTAAGGATATAGAATCTTTGTTCTATTTACCTTAGAGTACTTATAATAATACTTACACAGTCGAACGTACGTTATCTTACCATTTTCTCTAGCTCTCAAGACGCTTGTCACAATATTGTAGAAAAAGTCATGAGTTTTCTTGGGTATTATTCTCATCCTGAAGAATAACACGAAGGCAGGCCAGAACTGGCGCATTGTCCTGAAAATATAAATTTATATTAATTGTATTTTGAAAAAATATTGCGTAACGAAACACTTTTGACAAAGTTTCAATTCAAAATGAATGATGTTCTCAATTTGGCTGTATTTTTCATATTGGTGTTTTAGATTGTATGTAAAAACATATCCTTTAGCTTCCTAGAAATGTTTATAATTTTTTCATTGCTCATACTCGGAAAGTAGGGCTGAAGTTGCCTGAGGAGCGGGTTGAAAGTCATACTTCCAGCCCTAGGGAGAATCGTTTTCAACTGACAGCTGTAAAATTATAAAAAAAAAACTAGTTCTATTTTCACATTTCCTAGGAAAATAAACAAACCTCTTTGGTTTACGAATGTCAACTGTATGACTTCTGTTGGCATTCGTAAACAAAAGAGGTTTATTACCAAAGAGATACATAATCAACCAAGTTTGTGAAAACTGTAATGGATTTTTTTAAATAGTTTTTATAATTTACACAAAACATGTAATTTTAACTTTTTTCGTAAATATAATAATAGGTCTTTACCTATGAAATTGCCGTTCTGCAGTACTGGCCATTTCAAATCAAAATAATTTTCGTTTGGCTAAGAATTCTAATTTCAACTTAATTTTATTTTAAAAACATAGAATTATTTTTCCAAAAGTAGTCATTTGTTTATTGATTAGTGTTACATTTTCATCGCATTTCAATCTTTTTCGTCAGCATGGATACGTTAAAAATTCGAGTAATTATGGAATATGAGTACCGTCGTGGCAGCAACGCGGCACAAGCGGCACGCAACATCAACGACGTTTACGGAGCTAACACTACAAAACAACGCACCACCTGTTATTGGTTTCCTCGCTTCCGTTCGGGAAATTTCGACCTGAAAAATGAACCTCGCGGTCGTCCGAAGACTTTGGTCGACAATGACGAATTAAAGGCGATTGTAGAAGCTGATGATACACAATCTACGGTTGAATTAGCAGCAGCTTTCGACGTTATCGTCAAAACAATATTGGTCCATTAGCGTCAAATTGACAAGGTAAAAAAGCTTGACAAATGGGTGCCCCACGAACTCAATGATCGCCAGCGCGAAGTTCGCGTCGAGACGTGCCTTGCACTGCTCAACAGACACACAAATGAAGGAATTTTGAATCGCATTGTTACCTGCGATGAAAAATGGATTCTGTTTGAGAACCGCAAGCGCTCAGCAAGTTGGTTGGATCCTGGTTCAGCACCTAAACAATGCCCTAAACGAAAACTTACCCCTAGAAAAGTGATGGTCACTGTTTGGTGGTCTAGCGCCGGTGTGATTCATCACAGCTTCTTACCAAACAGGGTGAGCATTACTGCAGATGTGTACTGTGAAGAACTGAACACAATGATGGAGAAGCTGGCACATCTCCAACCAGCATTGGTCAATCGCTCGTCTCCGCTACTCCTGCACGACAACGCGCGACCTCATACTGCACAGCAGACGGTCTCCAAGTTGCAAGAACTGGGGTTGGAAGCTCTCCGTCATCTGCCCTACTCACCAGACCATGCGCCTACAGACTACCTACTACTTTTTCCAGAATTGGGATAACTTCTTGGCGGGAAAAAAATTCAATACCCTAGAGGCAGTACAAAATGCCTTTGAAGAATTTGTTGCCTCCCGTCCAGCTGATTTCTTTAAGAAGGGCTTCAATAAACTGCCACTGCGTTGGCAAAGATGCATTAATTGCATGGGTGATTACTTCGATTAATACAAATAAAAATACATTAAAAAAATTCGTTTAAATTTTTTCATACAAAACGGCAATTTCATAGGTAAAGACCTAATAAGTATACCTAAGTAGCAACAAGTATCCATAACATCAAAATGTCATCGAACTTAAAAATTCTGGTTAGAATGCGGCATGGACTTTAACCTTTTTCGATCGAGCATAAAAACTCTTTGGTTATAATGCAGCATGGATTGGATCTACTACAATTCACTCATTTTTTATTTCGATAATTCATGTTTTTATTTTTACTTTCTTTGTATTCGTAATGAAAAGCACAGTGTTTATCACGGGTTAAAGACTTATTTAGTCCCTCGAACTATTGGCGCCCTCGCTATGCTCGGGCGCCAAACCCCGTCTCGGCACTAAATAAGTTACTTTCACCCCTAGGATAACAATGTACTATTTCACCACAAAAAAAGACTGCATAAACATGATTTTGCAATCTAGAATTACTACAAATTAATGAGTTATGCAGGATTTTTTATTCTTAAAAAGAGATAAAAAAACTCATTTTCAGCTCATGTTTGAATACTTTTTTCTGATATTAACAAAAAATGGAGTTGCGGAAAATATGACCTTCTAATCTGAACAGTCCCATCCCGCCGGAACAATTTAACTTTACCGAACTTGACCAATAAATAATATTTATTGGTGTGATCAACTTACTTTTACCCGAAAACCTGCCATTGGGTAATAAACTTGCATGTACCTTGAAAAATTTTACTCTAGTAGGCACTGTTGCAAGAGAAGTTTGTAGTTTTACCTGCTTTCAGTAGCCTTGGCGGACAAAGCTCTTGTGTATTGGCAATATGTCGTGAATTTTTGTTTATTCACACTAAACGCGTAGGTAAATAAGCGTAGTAAATGCATTTGTAAAGTTTTTAAAAATATAATTTGTACCTAAAATATCAGTTTATGAGCGTTGTATGATTTTTCGGAAGCATAAATAGCCTCTTTGTTTCCAAACTGCCAAGTAGAGCGCCTGACCGCGCTGTGTAGTCGGTTGTTGCATCTTCGTGCGATCAGGCGCAGCTCTACCTCAGTGAACAATCATCAAAACTTATGAACACCAACCAGGCACTTTCGTGGATTCTCGGCACTTTATACTACCCCTATAAGGCCAAAGACAAACCTTCGAAATTGAAAAAGTCGTAGAACTTAAGTTGTTCGCCATGTCCCTGTTTCCTGGTTATAGGGGTGTTATGTCGGACGTTGTATATAAAGCGAAAAACCTCCAAATCATACATAAATGTGGGTCATCATGATCCACACTTTCTTAAAACTCTAGTGCCTCTTAAAAAAATCAAAGCTACTTACTTTTCAAAGATATTGAACACCGACATTTCATAGAATACCTGCAGGGCCACAGCGAATGGATCTCGGTCATTGTACATGACATTGCTCTTCAATCCGAACGCACAAGGCACGATCGCATCGGCTGTGTAACCGCCCACCAGCTTCTCCGAGTCCACATCAGCATTAATTTCATGAATCTTTTCCTTTATTTTGATGATTTCTTTGAATACTTTATCGTTTGTTTGTTTTAGTTCAGTCTCTGGTGAGTTTAATTTACCATTTGTTGTTTTAGTTTCTGCTAGGCTTATTCTATTAATATTTGTACGTTCTTCTCTAATATCGTTGGTTTCACAATGATTTTCTTTATCTTCTTCATTGTGAATAACGAGTTTATTATTTACATACTCATTTTCTTTCTTATTCTTGCTTACGTCAGTTACATCGCCGTTAATTTTGTTTCTACTTACTTTAGTACTATTTCTTATATTACTATCAGCTAAAGGGGGTTTACTAGTTACTTTGTAACTGCCTTTAACATTAGCAGTAGCTACTTTGTCATTAATTGCGTTGTTTTCTTTCTGTAGTTCTGTTACTTCATTTTTTTGATTTCCCTTGTTTTTATCTTCTTTACTTGTATTTACATTACTAAAACTATTGTTTCCTACATTATCTAAGCCGCTTTCTTTGGAACTTTCTTTGTATTTGGCTTCAAGTAGTTCTTTGATTCGTACGACAAAATCCTTCGCTGTGTTGTCGATAAGAGGAAACATGCCCCGTAATTTTATAGGCCTGAAATAATAATGAAATGATTAGTTCAAAACAGAAGCATGCAATCGGTGCAATCCGCACGCACTTAAATATAGGTATAATAGGTAACGGTGAACACGATAGAGAAATTAAAAATACAGTATCGTCGAGCACGAATAGAGTCGTTTTACTAAATAACGACCAAAAAATTGTACGTAATCGTGTTATTGAACACCGATTATTATTGACACACTGTACTCTTCAGTCATATCGAGTTTTACCACTTTATAGATTTATAGGGTTAACCTGCTACCTCAAATCGAGTAAAGTATGTACATGTACACCGACCTACACCGAACCGGTCCGTAATACCTTCGCAAAATGTAGATTTGAACAATTGAAAGACGTAAGTATTCTTCAAACTGTGATGGAAAGTTGGCAGGGTTCGAATCGGATCGGAATAAAATCTAGTTTAAAGTTTGTGACGCGATACGGCCAGCGGAAAAGTACGGGGAATTCGAGGAAATAGTTTGGAACTGAAATAAATTGAATCTTTTCGGTGTTTAGGGTCGATTGGAAGGTAGGTCTGACAGGGGCCTCCGATAGCTCTATCGTGGGCATATTCTACAAGTGACCTGCTATAGTACCTAGGTACGTAGTATATAGTAAATGGAGTATAACATTACCTTCATCGATTAAGTTTAATATAATCTGAAGGCTTTTTGATAATGTCGCTCACTACTAGGTAAGCCTTCTAAAATTACCTTTTAGAATTACCTATATAGTTGGTACCATATAACATGCGTGCAAATACTGGAAATCTTACATGGGTACGTATATTTTGTACTACGGTGTGCTACAGTGTTCACACTATGCCAAGTCTACCGTGAACACCATTATAACGTGATATGTTTGAACTAAGCTCATTATATATCGTCCCGTATAGGTAATTGTATAGTACGTAATCGTACAGTAGGTATAGAAGACCCCATTCCTCACGTCATCTATTTTTCAGAGCTAAGGGAACCTCAGAATGGCGCAGGGTGTCCAATAAAGAACCAGTAGACGATTTTATATGCACGCCGTCACCCCTTATCCAATAATGTCGTTCGCGACTTGGCTCACGAACTTCTCAGAGGAAATCAGAGTAATTGAGATCCAAGAACTTTGAAGTAGGTAATGCTGAGAATTCGGATATGAAATTACGAAATAGTTTCAATAATATTTGGAGGTAAAGTTTGTGTTTTATTTGAGGATTCTGTGCGACGGCTGAGGTGCAGGTTCTCGTATAATTTGCAAATATTTATCTACTGTTCCTATTAGGTAAGCACACGCAAAATTACACAAATCGAATATAGGTATTTACTTTTGTAGATGATTTAGGTAATAGGTACCGACCGTTAGCGAACATTGTAGGGGAACATTAATTATTTTCATAATAACTGAATCCCAGAAAGTCTCAAGTGTGATTAGGTGTGTCAAGGGGAAGGTCGTGGGTTCAAATCTCACTCCGATAATAACTTTTGGGACTATATTAAAAATCTTTGTAATTAGGAATAATTTTGTAGTTGGTAGTGAAAACTAGGAAAGTGATGTAATGATACTCACGAGAATATAGGTGATATCTTAGCCCGCAGCCGCCTCCATTCATTCCCTCTAAGGAACAGCACAGACCCGGCCAGTGGATCCACGTCCTTATTGAAGAAGAACCCTCGGTCCACGAAGTGTTGGAAGTCGACAACGCAGATCCTCTTGATCAGCTCAGGGTCACAGATCACCAGCGTGCGCTGGTAGAACTGGTGTGTGCCTGGAAACATCCAAGAGACATATTCCAAACATTTCACGCACGCCAATCTTTTTCTATACTACCATTTTGGCTGGTAGAAAATGCATTAGCATTAAGCCTTCTTACTGCACTATAAGGTACCTACTTTTTTTTAAAGGAAGTTGAAATATAAGGTACTCGCATGTCATACCAAGGTTGCCAGCATGGAGGTAGTAATCATACTAGTCTAAGCATGGAGGTATACTTAGTCTAAGAGTCTAAGGTTGCCAGCGTCATCATCTGTCAAGCTAATGTCATAAAAAATTCTAGAAAATGAATCCAGTACCAACTGGCGATTGGATTGGTTTTCAGTCATTTTGGGACGCATCATAGCTTTTTCATTTGAATTGTTTTTCTAGTGTTATTTTGCGTTGTTGTGTAATTTCGGTGGTATTTTAACCAACATTACTTGAGGTCTTAGCACAAAGTGTAAACATTTGGAATGGCACTTTTATTCTAATAAGTGATATCCTGATTTGAACGAAAATGTTTCGTAAGTTTTGAAGGAAACCGCCACCATTTTCTTCAAAACAAACGACGGTCGACTTTACTAAGGACTGACTTGACTAAAAAGTATTTAAACTGAAAACTGAAACCATATTAAATTAACTTATATAGAGGTAATTAACTTATATCACTTGACACTAGCAAAAAGAAGAAGGATTTATAATGCATGACGACACAAAATAATAGTTGTAGACTGTTGTAGAAAACAACTATGTCGTATTGCACAATTAGTTGAATTTCTGGTAAAAAATCATCATAACTCGCTTTGTTAATCCAGTATTTCCGTGCCTTAGAACGTTATTGCAAAGTACTAGGTACTTACCTATTTAATGTATCCTATTCTACAATAGTGTTTGGAGATTTGAGTTTTGTAAGTGAAGCAGTAGGTACTGGGGCAGTATTGTAATTTATCTTATGACTAGTGGCTTCCCGCGGCTTCGCACGCGTTGAAGTGGTGAACCGTGATTGAGCCACAAACATCCAAACTTCGTAACTTTCGCATTGATTTGTATATTATTATGGTAGGATTTTAAATACCTACGTAGGTATAAGAGATAACTATAGGCGTACATTACCTATATTAGGTAGGTAGGTATAGGTACTGAGTACAAACATGACAAATACAACAAAGATAACCTTACATTGAAAATATGTACTCATTTGTTTCTAGTTTCTACCCCAAAAACAAACGAAACTAAACAGCTTCACGACTTTGATCCCCAGGCACGGTAGATACTCTCAGATCTCTTCGTACCAACTCAAGATTCCCGTTTTTAGAATGTCCCTTACAAACATTGACGCCTCGTTGTATCCTTTTTACTCGAGCGCAATGGAGGTGGGTAACGTTTTAGGGGTTGTTTTTGAAAATCAAACTGTATTCTTGTTATTTATCCACAGAACACATTTTCTTTTAGTTTGAAGTTAATTACACTACGCGTTAAAAATCTCCCATACAAACCTTGAAACATTGGCAGTCTTTTGCACCCTTTGCAGGGGAAGTTTAAAATATTGAAAACGTGATTTTAAATTATTTATTGTGGAGTTTATTTACTTTAAGTTTGAAATCAATCGCACCACGCGTTAAAAAACTCCCATACAAACTTTTACATTCCTTTACATACTTTGCAGGGGTGGTTTTAAAATATTGAAAACGTGATTTTAAATTATTTATTGTGGAGTATATTTAATTTTATTTGTTTTTTTTTATAGTGTTTACCTACACATAAGGATCACAAAGATTTAATATAGAGAGTATATTTACTTCAAGTTTGAAATCAATCGCACTATGCGTTAAAAACTCTCCCCTACTAACTTTTACAGTCATTTGCACCCTTTGCAAGGTAATTATGAAATGTTAAAAACGTCATTCTTAATTATTTATTCAAATTTCAAGTCTCTAGGACCAGCGGTCAAAAAACTCCCATACAAACTTTAACATCCCTTTGCACACTTATTAAGGGTTGTTTTAAAAAACTAAAAATGCCTTTCCAACTTTTTTGCCTTGAAGTACATGTACTCCAAGTTTCAAGTTTGTAGGATCAAGGAATACTATTTTACATACAAAAGTTTTCATCCCTTTTTACACCCTTAGGGGTTGAATTTCCAAAAATCCCTTCTTAGTACACCTCTACGCCATAAGACCTATGTACTCCTTAAATTTCAAGTCTCTAGGACCAGCGGTCAAAAAACTTCCATACAAACTTTTACATCCCTTTGCACACTTATATATGGGTAGTTTTAAAAAACTAAAAATACCTATCCTATTTTTTTGCCTTGAAGTTTATATATTCCAAGTTTCAAGTTTGTAGGTTCAAGGAATACGATTTTACATACAAACGTTTTCATCCCTTTTTACACCCTTAGGGGTTGAATTTCCAAAAATCCCTTCTTAGTACACCTCTACGCCGTAAGACCTATGTACTTCTCAAATTTCAAGTCTCTAGGACCAGCGGTCAAAAAACTCCCATACAAACTTTTACATCCTTTTGCACACTTTTTAAGGGTAGTTTTAAAAAACTAAAAATCCCTTCCAATTTTTTTGCCTTGAAGTACATATACTCCAAGTTTCAAGTTTGTAGGTTCAAGGAATACGATTTTACATACAAACGTTTTCATCCCTTTTTACACCCTTAGGGGTTGAATTTCCAAAAATCCCTTCTTAGTACACCTCTACGCCGTAAGACCTATGTACTCCTCAAATTTCAAGTCTCTAGGACCAGCGGTCAAAAAACTCCCATACAAACTTTTACATCCCTTTGCACACTTATATATGGGTAGTTTTAAAAAACTAAAAATACCTCTCCTATTTTTTTGCCTTGAAGTTTATATATTCCAAGTTTCAAGTTTGTAGGTTCAAGGAATACGATTTTACATACAAACGTTTTCATCCCTTTTTACACCCTTAGGGGTTGAATTTCCAAAAATTCCTTCTTAGTACACCTCTACGCCGTAAGACCTATGTACTTCTCAAATTTCAAGTCTCTAGGACCAGCGGTCAAAAAACTCCCATACAAACTTTTACATCCTTTTGCACACTTTTTAAGGGTAGTTTTAAAAAACTAAAAATCCCTTCCAATTTTTTTGCCTTGAAGTACATATACTCCAAGTTTCAAGTTTGTAGGTTCAAGGAATACGATTTTACATACAAACGTTTTCATCCCTTTTTACACCCTTAGGGGTTGAATTTCCAAAAATCCCTTCTTAGTACACCTCTACGCCGTAAGACCTATGTACTCCTCAAATTTCAAGTCTCTAGGACCAGCGGTCAAAAAACTCCCATACAAACTTTTACATCCCTTTGCACACTTTTTAAGGGTAGTTTTAAAAAACTAAAAATGCCTTTCCTATTTTTTTGCCTTGAAGTACATATACTCCAAGTTTCAAGTTTGTAGGTTCAAGGAATACGATTTTACATACAAACGTTTTCATCCCTTTTTACACCCTCAGGGGTTGAATTTCCAAAAATCCTTTCTTAGTACACCTCTACGCCATAAGACCTATGTACTCCTCAAATTTCAAGTCTCTAGGACCAGCGGTTTAGGCTGTGCGTTGTCTATATGTCAGTCAGTCAGTCAGTCAGTCAGTCAGTCAGTCAGTCAGTCAGGACTTTGATTCTTATAGTATTAGAGATTAGAGATGAATGAGTTGGTTAGTGATTCATTTAACAGGGGCTTAGCAGACTACTTAGGTATTTCTGTAAATAAACGTAATTCTGTCTATACAACGTGTAACATATTACCCCTGTAACCCCGGAAGCAGGATATTCTACAGGTCATGGCGAACAATGTAGTTATATGAATTTGAAATTTCGAAGTTTCTCATTCATGCAATGCCTCTTAAACTTTCCTCCAAAATGAAACTAACACAACATAACGCAGCCCTATTTACAGCTGTTTTTTGTCCTATAAATTTTGTAAACTGTAGATAAAATAGGTAACAGAACCAATTCCACCAATTAAGAAACGCAAATATCGTACATTTGTACCAAGTTCACGTACACATTATCTGGGTTGTTGCAAATTTCTGAGACAATATAATTTTTTCTTTTGTATGGGAATTTCGAAAGTATTCACACGTCAAAGTATTCCAGTGCTTGGTTTGATCTCTTGGTATTTGGCCTTATAGGGGTATTATGTTACACGTTGTACAAAGCGTAATGCATTTATTGCATGCGCCATAATCCACCACGCGGGAAAAATGCAGATTTTTTAACAAACAAACCTATACTTGCAGCCAACTTCATACATAAACAGCTTGAAAAACTATGAAAGAATACAGACGAGTATTGGTTATTCTGAATTCGAACGTCTAATAATTTGGCTGATTGGTATATTATATATATTAAATACAAAGAGTTTCCTCACAATATTTTCTCATCAACTTACAAAAATTACATAACGCATTCTATAAATATTCATAAAACTACGATTAACCAACGAAGAACAAAGCCAAGGTCACACTCACCTAGAAACCTCACATTTCTGTAAGTTTCGTAAATCCTCTTGAAGCACATGCCCCCTTGCTCCTTGAATCTGACCACAGACAAGATATGGCCGACGACTGGCCACGCTGGGGGGGAGAACACCCCCCTATTCTTCCAGTAGTCATGATCATAAGTCGTGATGGCGAGGAGTACGGCCGTCGATAGGAGAGTGCTTACAAAGGACCATAGCAGCAGGTTTTCAAATGTGTAGTAATTGAGTGTCCATGAGAGTATGGCGACTGCTTGCACCATGGAACGCTTGAAGCCAAACATTTTCGATCACCTCCGCATGATTTGTTTGAAAGGGACCTAAAAATGTTAGTCGTCAGTTTGGCCGCAATGTCCTACAATTATTTATTTTATCTATGGTTCTACAGGATCACGCGCAGTCTGATCAACAACCTCACTATCAGATAACTAGGAGTCGTGACCGAAAACTGTCGTAACTTTATTAGTTTTCTTTAATCCAGAACCCAAGTTTCGCCATAAATACCTCCGTAAAAGTGTATAAACTACACAGTTTAATTTTTAAGGTCGCCAATTCTAACTTTAAAGAGGCGATGAAAGCAGAAAGTTTCAAGAACATTACCACACAGGAAAAGTTACAGATTACGTACGTCGGTACCACGAAGCTAATACAAAGCTTCGTGGTCGGTACGTCTCGTTCATCGAATGAATCTCGTAAAAGAGATCTTATTTGAAATGCCGGAAAGAGATCACTTTTAAAAGTAAGGCTGTCAATTTTATATAGGAATTTATGTACATAAATAGGTACCTATATCCGCATAACACAGTCATGTCAATATTATTTTTTTAATATACTATTTTTGGATTGAACAAGCAGATGGCCTACCTGATGTTAAGTGGTTATCATCACCTTATAGCAAATCATTGCCTCGTAAGTCAGGCACGATATAGGAACGTACCCTACGATGCACTGCCCTGCGTCAATCAACTTGAGTCATACAGATGTTACGCCTTATGTGCCTGTAATTTTACCGACAACCATACTACCCTTCAAAACGTAATTCAGCACTACTACGGCAGGAAAAAGAGTTCTACTAATCTTAATCTAATGTTCGGACTTGCCTTTGACATACTAATATTTTCTAAATAATATGATTATGATATAGTGAAATTTATGCAGCGGCATCTAGCATAAAATAAAGGAAAGAATATAATACTTAACAAATACTTTTTTGTTATTAGCTTGGTATGGAAATATTGGAAATACATCATGTGTGAAAATTTCAACTGTCTAACTAGGTATTACGGTTGATGAGATACAGCCGACGGACAGACAGACAAACTGACGGACAGCAGAGTCTTTTTTACCCTTTGGGTACTGAACCCTAAAAAGGCAGAGCTACTACCAACTGAGCTCAATGTTCAGCCATTATTAGGTGATCGTTGAGGAAAGCAAGTCGGTTTTGTTAATTAGAAAGTCATTATGTCTTATCATGCAATCCGCGAGTGGCTTGATGCGAGGAAGGAACTGTGATCTTTGCGGCCTGCACCCCAAGTCTGAGTTTTGATTTTAGTTTTTCGTAACTTCAGGCCTTTTTTTTTATGGATATTCGATAATAGCCTAACAAAACGAAATACAAAAAAGGAAAAAAAATTACTATAAGAAAAAAAATACAAAAAAGGCCTGACAAACGAAAAACAAAACTCGGCTTTGGGTCGAAGGTAAATTGCACCTACGGCGACAGTACGACTACAGAAGACCTAGAATGACCACTTAACATCAGGTGTGCCATGAACCTACTTGTTCCATTAGCTAGTAGTTTAAAAAATTAACAGTTTTTTGATAAGTGAACATTTTTTTATTCCTCTTGCATCTTACAGTTGGGAAACTTTTCATTTAAGTATACTCTCCAAAATTAAATTAAATCGGATAAATAAAAAAATATTTATCTTCAATTGAACTTGCCAATTGGAAATTGACTAGAAATTTCTGCCGGCGTTCTACATTTCAACGGTATCCATTTTTTGCAACAAATTTTTTTACAAAAATTTGTGAAATTCAGAATGCACTCAAACTATACGCATACGACTTAGATAGTCGTCTAGGAATACTGAGAGTAGTAGAGCTCTTTTTGAAGGGCTCGTCCGGTAAAATACGACCCTCAAGCCTTTTTCTGCCGTCAAGCAGCGTTGCTGTGTTTCCCTTTGAAGGGTGTGGGTGCCGGTGCAATGCCAGGCATGGTGGACATGGTGGCATGAAGGACGCAGAGTAGTGTATCGTAGGGCACGGGTATCGTGCGTGACTGGCGAAGCCATGCTTTGTTATAGGTGATGGTTACACCTTAACATGAGGTGGGCCATCTGCTTGTTGTATCAGAAAATATTTTAAAAGCTTACAAAATCTGATGTAACTTTCATTTAGTTATAATTTCATTGTGGAGTATAAAAAAAAGGCCAGTTAAAACAAATAAACATAAAATTATCAAGAATAAGAATATTTTATTGTACAACTGTGTACATAAAGGTGCTATATAATGAATACAAGAATCAACAGTGTATCCATTTCGGACGTACAATAGGTACAATACCAATTACTTTAAATTACCTACAAATAAAATTAGTTTGTTTCATAAGTAGTATTTTGCCTGCAAAGGGCCGTCTCTATATTCCCGAACACAAATCTAAGTGTATTCTTATCTGTGCCTAAGTTAAGAATAACTTCAGCATTTATTCAGCCAAAATCAACACAAAGTAGTAAAAAAACTGCAATCCTTCACTCACTATCACTCACGCAGGGGAGCACTTGAACATCTTCCGTATTTTTAACGAGTGAATATGACACGCGTCATATCGTCTGCGGCCGCGCACACAGTGACCAAATGCGCTGAGACGTGCGCAATCCGTGATGCTGTAAGAGTGAAAGTTAGCAGGGCCGGATCTCAGATGACCATGAGCATTGCTCAACTCGTCTTATGGTAATTTATTCAGTTGCACGATATACATAACTTTGACATGTAACGTTCATAATCGAATCCATCTAGAGGTTGCCTGGAATCGGTCTAAGCGATAATACCGATACTTCTGTTATCATGAACTTGGTAATTTTATATGGCGTTGTGATGTTCAATTGCCTAATATAAGCTCCACCTGGTCAGCGACCTAAAAGGTGTCTTGTCTATGATTTATTTCTAGCCTCTCAAGAGATTTTTGTTATCAGAAGAGGCCATAATAGACACACGCCCTCATAAACACCAACCTGCCATCCCCCACAAACACCTGCCCTTCACCTAAACCACAGATAAGAGAATACTAGTACCTAAACCGCCCTTTATAGGCCTTGATGCCGGCCGGAATACGGCGCAGACAATCCGTGTTAATTAATTCATTAAATTTAAATTAATTTTAATTTTTATGGACCAGTTAATAGTTACCCCAAGTCTGAGTTTTTTTTTATAATCTGTTATTTAGTAAGTACTCTGTTATTGTGTAATGACTAATGACTTTCACTCTTTAGCAGTTTCCATTAGAAAAGTGGAAGCAAAGCACTTTGTGAGCTTTGCGTGGATACCAAGCCACTGTGGTATTATAGGAAACGTACGTGCCGATAAATTAGCTAATGAAGCTGTAGAGTGTGGAGACCTTTACCCGTTTAAAAACTATGTACACGATCTTATTGCTTTACCCAAGATTTATCTTAAAAACTCTTGGAATGAATATTGGGACCACTCTAGTAACATTAAAGGTAAATATTATAGACTGATACAAAAAACAATACCGGTGAAACCCTGGTTTTTTTCATTAAAACTTAGTAAACGCGCCACTACTGTTTTGATAAGAATGCGTCTAGGGCACTCATGTACCCTAGCCCATTTAGCACGGATGAAAATAGTGTCTAATCCATTTTGTGCCTGTGGAAATGAATTTGGTGACCTCAATCATATATTTTTTGCTTGTCCACAATATGACCATAAAAAACTATATGAAGATCTTGTTTCCTGTCGAACTCCTCTTCCTACTAATATCATTGTTCTTCTTTCTTCCTTGGATCCTTGTATTTATCATTGTTTGGCATCATATATAAATGTAAATAATATAAAAATTTAGTAAATTTTTGTACATATATTATCATTATCTGTATATATTTCCTTATATTTTTCCTTTCCCTACCTTATTTTTAACCTTACTGATCTCCTTTTAACCTTCCGTGTAAATTGAATCCCTATGTTTCCCTAATTTTTATTTAAAAAAAACAAGCAAAATGGCAAATGCACTAAAAGTGCGACGCCAAAAAAAAAAAAAAAAAAAAAAAAGCACTTTGTGGGATATCAACCGTGAAGGCGTGACACTTATCCGTGCGTCTAGTTGTCCGGAAGAGGGTGACGGGAGAATCAGATCGAGGAGTTCGTGCACGAACTCACCGAAATATATTCGGTAGAATATCGATAAGCAGGTGATTCGTCTCCTGAGTTTGAGGCAGACTTTGGAGTCAAACAAAGTCTCCTGGCACGACGCAAAATAGAACCTAAGGCATAAATTTGATACTTGGCAGAACCGTGCCATAGGTGGCCACAGTACTCCATGCACGATCGGACTAGAGCTTGATGTTCAGAATTTACAGCACAAACAAATCCAGTTAACAAACTTTCGTAAACTATGCCACACACTATAAAGGATATAAGTATTATATCAGCCATCTGGTTCCCATATTACAAGCTTTCCTTAGTTTGAGGCTAGATAGTGCAGTGTGGAAAGTCCACCAATATTTATTTATATTTATTTATGCTCCGCCCGTTTATTTTCTGTTCTTCGCTGACACGCTGCCCGGATCTATTGATATGATCTAGACTCTAAATCGTATATTTTACCTACGTATTCAAGCAAACGAATGTAGGTATAATAGCATAGACACTAAAGATTACATTCACAGAATTAATAATACAAAGATTACAAGTACTACTAATAATTGCATTATTAACTCTGTGCTATAATAGCGAAGAACGATTGACCGAATAATGGCGCGACGACACGTAATAAGTAAAAAACGATAAACACTGGTGGTATAGTCCACGAATAGCGGCGGAAATTAAAGACGATGAACCGACGTGACATGTACGTTTTTTTTATACGATGATTGCTGATGGAACAAGCAGATGGCCCATCTGATTAAGTAGTATCTAACCATCACCTAAAAAGCATTCGCAAGTCACGCACGATATGAATGTGCCCTAGATGCACTGCCCACGTCATATGTCTGTAATTTCACCGACAACCATACCTTTCAAACGTAGCATCGCAACGCTGCTTGATTGAGATTCAGATTGTGAATTGATCACGGGAAAGTCAAAGTCAAAAGGTTCATTAAAATCAGTAAAATCACAAGGATCATTTTGAAATCGGTGGAAGAAGTGGAAGTCGGTGATGCAGAGACAGTTTAAAATCGTTGAAGTATTTGTCTCTCGTGGATCCGTGGAGCTGAAGATGTTCAGGACATACTACCTCTAGTGAAGACCCTATATAAGCAAAGTCGACAGTGGGACATGGGCCTCTCCCATATCTTGAGGGTTTTCCGTAGACACCAAGCATGGAATGCGGATTGGTGACTGCAATACTGGTGTTGTGTGTTCAGTAGATGCTAAGAGCACTGGTGGTCTAGTGGTAGCGGCCCCGCCTTCGGATCCTGGGGTCGTGGGTTCGAAACCGGTCGTGAGTTTTTCTGTCAAAAATGTATGTGCACAATGCCAGTACGGTTTCCAACGGTGAAGGAAAACATCGTGAGGAAACCGGCATGTCGTATAGAACCTAAAAAGTTCTATAACGTCAAGCGCTCGAAAGGAGTTTCTTGAGGCGCACTTAAAATCCTTTCACCACACGGTTTCGAAAGAAACTAGTGACACGACAAGAGAGTAGATGCTTGCCTACTCCCTGCCTGTTTTCTTAGCCGCTTACGACATTTACGGTGATGGAGGAGTCCTATTAAAAAAAAAACTAAACAATATATCTAAAAAAACACAGCCGCAGAGAAACAAGATACAAATAATACTTAGATTAGGCTTAGATATTTCCCAACGCGAGATTTTACTCAAATGGCCCAACAGATTAGCACATGGATAACTGCGAGTAGGTAAGCAATTCGTTTCATAACTATCTGCACCAAATCGGTCAAGAACACAAATCCACTTAGGTATACCCATCTTTCATTACTAATGTCTGTTCTTCTTTTATGGCGAACCCTACTGCTAATGTACCTCTCGCTCGCACATCTCAACATGTTGAAAGATTTAAAATTACTGAACGTAAGTAGTTAAGAAAAATGTTTCTGCCAACCTGTTTTTAGTAATGGATGGAGACACGATGACTCCAAACATTAAACGACAAAAATCTCAGATGAAAGTTATGAACCTTGGGAGATTCCAAGTTCCGACCCTCCACTTGATACGGGGATGCGCTAACCAAACGCTCAGTTCACTTTTAAGGATCACCCGGAGTTTTGTTTTACGTATACGGTTCTTCGTAACTCCATATAGAGGTCTATTTTTTTATACAACTAGCTGATGGAACAAGCAGATGGCCCACTTGATGTTAAGTGTTAACGATCGCCTGTAACAAAGCATTGCCTCGTAAGTCACGCACGATAGGAACGTGCCCTGCGTCCATCAACTTGAGGCATACAGATGTTAAGCCTCATGTGACAGTAATTACACCGGCAACCACATTCTTCAAACCGAAACACAGCAACGCTGCTTAGCGGCAGAAAAAGGGGTGGTGCTAGTTGGTCGAGCCGGACGAGCCCTTCACAAAGAGCTCTACTACTCTTAAACTGTCTTAGTCATATCTGAAGTAGGTATTATTCAGTTCAACGAGATATATTAATAAAACAACAAAAAATATTTCAGATGTTTAATTCATGTTAAAATGAAAAGCTTCTTCTAGCTTTAGTTGACGACCTTGACCTTCAGAGAATCGACATTTTCTTCGTCAAAACTAATTCCAGTCACTTCTGCAATCCAAGGCAAGTAGTCAGCGGTAGGGGCGAAAACTGTAATTAAAAAGGTAATTACTAGCTGCCCGGTTTCGACTCGTGGTACCCGAGGAAAAAATAGTGATAATATTATCCTTTATGGCTTGTATTCATTTTTATGAATCGTATTCACGAATCATTTTATAATGTACTAGCTGGTGCCCGCGACTTCGACTGCGCAGGATTAGTATTTCTAGTAGCTTTATATTAGCGTGGCGTAGTACACATGTGTAACTCTAGCGGTTTTGGCAGCGCACGCCAGAATAGCTCGCAGATGGTAGATTTTTACCTACTTACTTGACACTTACCGTCATAGTTTGGACAATTCACACAATATATTTATAAATTGTAGCCTATGTGTTATTCTGATGCTATATTCTAGTTATATTATTGTAAAGTTTCATTAAAAACCATTCAGTAGTTTTTACGTGAAAGAGTAATAAACATCCATCCATCCATCCATATTTACAAAATTTCGCTTTTATAATTATTAGTGGGATGTTTATTGATTAACAAGCATTTTGTATGCTTCGCATAACTTTATAATTTTCGCGCATTTATTGATCGAGCTAGAGAGCTCGAGCTCGAGCTCGAGCTTTCCTTAAGATATTAGGTACTCAATACCTTTGAGAATATCTAAGGGGGTAGTCCTTTGTCTAAAATTATGTTTACCTAGAAAAGTAAAAGAAAAATTTAAATATATAAATAAATATTGGAGGACTTTCCACACAGCACTATCTAGCCCCAAACCAAGCCAAAGCTTGTAATATGGGAACCGGATAGTTGATATAATACATATATACTTTTTTTTTGTAAATACATACTTATAATATTATATAACACCCAGACAGAGAACAAATATCTATGCTCACCACATAAATGTTTGTTCGCGGTGGGGATCGAACCCATGGCCTACGGCGCAGAAGGCAGAGCTACTACCAACTGAGCTGTGAAGGCTGTCAAATCTACAAAGAAATAGGAATAGGTCGGGCAAACTCTTTTAAAGACCTACTATCTGAAAGCTCTATAATTATAAGGTAATTTCAAAAACGTGAATACTTACTTCCCCTGTTGTCTTCGCTGATGTCGATCAGGACTCCGATTTGAACGCCGTCTTCAACCAAGGAAGCTCCTAAGTCGAACTGTGAACAGAATAAAGAATGATTTTATAATCAAGTACACTTGCAAGTCCTTCGTTGCTGCGTAAAATACCTACTTGTTTCTTTTAATGCCTAAAAGCAAAGTTTTATTTCTAAAATAAATTTTCTTTATAAAATACTAGCGGCCTGTCCCAGCTTCGCATGGGTGGTCATCAATTTTTTGAACATTTTAGGATAAACTTAGACCATGGGTTCGAGCCTCGCGTCTACTCATTTCATACATATGCAGCGCCCTTCTCCTTGAGCGAGTGAAATCGCACCCCGTTCGTGACCCGTGGACCTGTTAACATTTTTAATTTCGTCATATCTTTTGAATGGAATGTCCGATTTGAAAAATTTAAGAAGTAATCTATAGGTATTGAAACCGTCTTAATTATGAAATGATTTATTTGGATAAGGATTAATACCAAGGTACAAATAAAGACCCTTTTCTAGCGGCGGCATTTAAATTAAATTTTTATAATAAAAGAACACTTATTGTGACTTAACTATAATAGTTAAACATATGCTGTCGCGACATTTTTTGTAGATGATGACGTGTTCTGCAAAGTCGTAGTACATTATTTTGTTCTATCATCAATAGTTTTCGCAGCGCACGCGATGTAAGGTTTTTGTTTTCCACCTTGGGTTACATTATTGGAGTTTTAGTAAGGATCCCTGATTTTTTTGAAAATATAATATAGCCTATGTTACTCAGGGATAATGTAGCATTCTAATGGTGAAAGAATTTTTGAAATCGGACCAGTAGTTTTTGAGCCTATTCGTTACATACAAAAATACAAAAATACAAAAATACAAAAATACAAACATACAAAAATACAAATGTTACCTCTTTATAATATTAGTGTAGATTAAGTTATTTAATTAGCCGGACGACGTCTTCCCAATAAGTGGGCGACCATCGGCACACCTTGGGTTACTGACGAAGCGGTGGCCAAGGTAGTGAGAGGAGCTCGGGAGGACAACAACTGGAAGTCTTTTGGGAGAGGCATTTGCCCAGTAATTTGGTTTCTTATGTTTATTGGGTAAAATACTTATTTTTATCTACTCTGAGTAGTGGCTGTCCGCTGTTTTTTTATACAACTGATGGAACAAGCAGATGGCCCACCTGATATTAAGTGGTAACCATCTCCTATAACAAAGCATTGCCTCGCAAGTCACGCACGACAGGAACATGCCCTACGATGCACTGCCTGCGTCCATAAACTTAAGGCATACAGATGTTAAGCCTCATATGCCTGTAATTACACCGGCAACCACACTCTTCAAACCGAAACACAGCAACGCTGCTTGGCTGCAGAAAAAGGCGTGGTGGTAGTACTTCCCCGGACGAGCCCTTCACAAAGAGCTCTACTACTCTCAAAACTACTATACTCTCTCTCTGTGTATACAAATAAATATATTTCTTTCTTTCAATCTTGGACAATATACCTAGACCAGTATAAAATTAAGTAAGTATCATACCCTGTTGAAGAATGTGTCGCCGGCGAAGAGCTTGCCATCCTCAGACTGCTGCACAGACACATTGCTGCATTGCAGGACTTCACCGGGAACTGGTACCAGAATACAAAGTTAACATCATTTACATGTATAAATAGTAATAAATGTTTCTGGATATTTCACACAAAGCTATCTTGTCCCAAACAAACTGTAGGTAGTTTGTATTGTAGTATGAGAACCAGAATAAACCCCAATGTTCACAAATAATATAATATAATCGTTTATTTCTTAAAAAGTGAAACTGGTGCATATCTGAATCATCATAAACCTATTTGTTAGGTAGGTAGGTAGTACCAAAGTACTCTGTGGTACAAAATGAGAACAGCACCACAAGGTTAGTTCTGTTCCCCGCACTAGGTCTTAGAAAAGCCTGTGGAGCGGGGTCACAAAATGGTTTTTAAAAGTGGGGATCGAATCCACAACCTAAAGCGCAGAAGGCATAGCTACTACTGAGCTGGCCTCACAGCTCAGTTGGTAATAGCTATGCCTTCTGAAGAAGTGGAACCAATAAATCTACAAAAAATGTGTCAGTATAAACAGGGCCGGATTATCCATAAAGCGGATTAGGGCCTGCCTAGGGGCCCACGGGGGCCGAGTCGATGCGGGCCACGCACCATGAAAAAAAAACGTTTCGTTCGTGACATTCCCCATTATTTACATCCGGTAATGTTGCCATAGAATAAAAATAACTTACTGTAAAAAGTGCCATCTAACGATATTTGGTCATCATCACTTATCTATAACTATAATCTATTCATTAAGATCATTTCAATGAAAGCAAAAAGCAGGAGTCGATCTGATCGACTCGACTTATGTTATAGAAAAAATATATTATATAGGTACCATTCCCCCTCCAAAAAGCTTATTTTATTCACTGAAAACAGTGAATAAAAGCTTTTAATCACTGTTTTGGTGTTTGATTTAGAACACACCAACACATTCGACCTCCATCTCAAGTTATACAATACTATACAGCTATTATACAACCTCCTTGCGCAAAAAATACTTGATATAAATTCCTTGTGCAAAGAATACTCGACATACAAACTTCTTGTGCAAATAACTCCTTGAGATTTGATTGGTCGACATTAGAATAAAAACTGCTTTGTGTTCTATTTTAATAAATGTAACCTTCCATTTTTCTTTACTAAATGTCTATTTTCGCTTAAATCTTTCTTTTTCTCGTAGTCATGGTATAAAGTATAGTATGCAACTCTTGAATAAAACGGATTTATATCTAGAGCCATGAATCACTCGCTTCGCTCAGTATTCTAACACTTGAATCACTCGCTACGCTCGTGATTCATCTATGGCCCTTGGTTTCAATCCGTCCTTTATTCACTAATATCATAAAACTATTAAAAAGTAAGAAAAGGGTAAAGGAAAGGGGCCCCGAGAATTGCATTGGGTCCCAACGCATGCAAACCCTGCTGATATGGTTGGTTGATGATAGGGTTAATCTGGCCCTGATTATAGAGGTAAGTTAAAGTAAAGTAGCTACTAATATAAAATTTTAATAATCTTACCACTATCATCTTCACCACTGAATTGGCAGTAGCTGCCTGTTTCAGGCACAGCAGCGTCGTCACTGACGAGACCGATGGGGGCGATGTTAGCTGCAAACCAGTTTACAATTGTAGTGTGGCGCCATCTTATCTATTATATATAATTTATGTAATTGCTTTTTGACAAGTTTTCATACGTGGTTTTGCTAGTAGCTAGTGTAGTCTGGGAAAGAAAATTCATGGTAGACCCACTGGTGACGGAGTTTTTGGAAACGTTAAAGTTTTCATTCTAATGAATCTGCGATTGAACAGAATAAAGATAATTTTGAATTTTTTCTTCTAAAAATCAAAAAATCTATATAATAAAATATAAATAATAAACAACCGCCAGTTACTCGCGAGTCGCTACCACGCGACTAAAGCGTGCAAGAACTTTTTTGTATGATCCTTTTTACAATTATTATGGTACCACATTTTTTAGTTCTTGTAATGAGTTGGAGCATAGTTCAGTCTCAAGCTTCTGTGGTAAAACGCTACCTGTGGACTCGATGCCCCTGTTTATGGAGATGAGTCCGACTTTGTTATCTTCACTCAAATGAGTGACGCTGGCCTCCGTGACCAGTTCAGGGTTGATCACGTTGACTGCGCCGTAGCGAATCCAGATGAAGCGGACCCTACGGAGAAAATATTGAGTGAGTGATTGCTGATTGATTGAACTGACTATCCATACTCACATACCCTTAATGATACTATTCTAAGGGCCGTATGCCAGAATAATGCTCAAGCACCGCCTGAGTAGAGTTCAGTTGATCTCTACTTAAGCATCTAATCGCTGCTTGGGTATTGTGTTTATTCCAGAACAGCCCTCAAACATCACTCAGCTGAATCTAGACTCAAATCTCAACTCAGTTGGGATCTGCAGTATGTCTATGGATCGAGTTGGTTCTCGTTTACAATTTGATTTATTTTTTCGTTCACTGCGAAAATCGGTCCGTTTTACGCAAAACTTTTAATAAATAAGATATTGCGGTAAAGCTTTGGGTGAGTTTAAAATAAATTACGTGCAACGGAACGTGTTTACTTGCATTTCATGGGTGTCATGGTATAGAAGTAGTTAACCGCTATTGACTTTAGCCTGCCCCATGAAGGGCGAATAAAAAAACGATTCCCGCCTAACCATTCATCAAGCCAACCATCATGAACCATCTTCGCGCCAAGCATATGACAATTTTTGCATCTTTCGTAAAATAATTAATAGGTAGGTTACTTATTAGTTTTTTGTATCAATAAATTTGAAATTAAATAAATAGAACAATGGCTCCGCCTGTAACACGAAAAAAAAAAGAATGTGGATTCTAACCATTTTTATGGTACTTTTTGATACTGCCTACTTACCTACTAAAAATTTATAAATGCGAAAGTTTGTGAATGAGTGAGTGGGTGTATAGTTCCAACTTCTTCGTAACGGCTGAACAGATTTGGATGAAACTTGGCATGCACATAGATCGTGACCAGTTTTAGGTAGGTACCTATTAGGTACCATGCGAGCGTAACCGCGGACGGATGCTAGTCTGGAATAGATGAAAATGCCATTTACCGTTTTCGTTGTGGTTTGTTTGAATAAAGGCTAAATTAATTTTTTACCACATCTTGCGAAAAACTTATTTACTTATATCAAAAGGGTCACTGGCATCTCGCAAATATCGTAACGGAAAGCCGATCGGTCTAATATTAACAATTTCAAATATGTTCAAATCTTCAAAAACATCCATTGTTTAATCACATCCAAGCAAAAAGCAAGGCGAAATCATGCTCAAGCGTGGTCGCGACCCTGCTTGAGCATCGGTCTCGTTTTTCTTTGAAAAGTGACAGATAGTTTATCTGCTCAAGCAACGATTCGGTCTGAGCGACGTTTCAGAATATGCAAAACTCACGTGAACTCCAATCAAAGAATCGAGCCTCAAGCAGCGTTCTAGAATCAAAGCTCTGCTTATGTCTATGCTTGAGGCTCGACTCAGACTCAAGTACAGTTTTAGCATACGGCCCTATATGTACTATAGTAGAAATTCAGATTTCTTTTTTTTTCTTTTCGATCCTCTTGGAGCAGGCCATAGTTCTTAGACCATACCGCCTAGTCTTACGTGAAATTCAGATTATGTTCAGTCGTTTTTTTTTAAATCTAAGTATCTTTCATTGGACCAACCTTATTATTACATTATACCTGAGGCTTCTCCTCCTGGGTTTAAATAAAAAGGATAGCTTTATATTAATCCAGGTTACGTACCTACTTTTTCTCACTTTTGTTTATAAAATAATTACATACAAAGCAAAATAAAAATAAAGAAAAGATAGGTACATAATGTCCTAGTAAGTTAAGTAAGAGTAAGTGGAAAAACTATTATTTTCACAAAAAATAAAAAAAAGTGAAATAAAAAAAAAATTGAACACAACTTGGAACGAATTAGTAGTGAAGTTAGTAGAACCAATACAAAAATATAAGCTAAGTATACTAATACAGGTAATTTTGTCTTTGACTGTTCTCTTAATTTAGAATAACTAATTATTCTAAATAGTAATCTGTATAAAAAAAAACCTTCAAACGCCAGAAGTCAGTGGCCACTTAAAATTGTAAATTAAAAAAATACCGACGTAAAAGTCCCGCGTTGGGTGCCAAATTCATACCAAAGTCAAAGTCAAAAGGTATTTAATCAATAAAATCACAAGGATCACCAATAACTTATTATGGATAACTCTGCATTAATATAAAAACATTGCCCATTAATTCATAATTGATCGAGTGAGCGAAGCGAACGAAGATCTTAGTTTCAACTTGGGCGATTTGGCATTTTATGTATGTATGTATGTATGTATGTATGTATGTATGTATGTATGTTTGTCTGGCGATAACTTTAGAACCGTTGATCCGATCTGCATGAAATTTGATATTTCGATAGCTTGTACTTGAGAAATTTACTGGTAAGTATATGAGTAAAATCGGATGAAGGGTTTTTGAGATATGGGGATTCTTAAGGGGGCAAAAATAAAAAAAGTGACATAAAAAAATCAAGTTACATGTCATATGAAAGGGCTTTGTTTGAACATTCCAAAACAATTTTTACTTTTTTTTTGGGACGCACGGTTTTTGAGATAAAACGAAAAAAGTTAAAATACGATAACCAGCGATCCAAAAGCTCCCATCTCTAAGAGTTTCGTTGACATCAAGGTTTTTCTACTGGTCGGTCAGTTCCTTTGCTTTTTCTTATTTTTTTTTCTTGAAATAAATTAAGGAGGTACTCAGTTCTCATAAAATGGTGGCGACGACCAGGTCTGATGATGGAGCCAAGGTCTGTTCAACGGAACTCTTCAATAAATAGGCCAATAGAGTTGAAACTTGGTAACCATACCAAGTTAGTAGGCGGTAGTCAGAAAAAAGTCCAAAGATAATGTTTGGACTTGCCTCTGACTACTACGTAAGTACTCAACGTTTTGATGGGTTCGTCGGGTCGCATCACGAGATCTCAGTTCGGGGCGAACTACTAGTTTAAAATTATATCAAATGTTAAAAAAAAACTTGTAAGGATGGTAAATAGATACCTACCTATTGTGAGAATTAGCGAAGTTGTAAAATATACCTCAATACTTCAAGAGTTTTTTATTAGTTACCTATTTGTTTTCTGTAATGCGAGCCCGTTCTCCGATGTCGTTTTGTATGACTTTTTATTAGCACGTACGCTTATCACGTCTCCATACAAAGCCCGCTGGAATAACGGACTCGTATAATCCGTATAATCAAAAACCAATAACGTAAATAACTCGGACGAAGACCGACTGTCAGTTCCTACGAGGCGCGTCAACGTTCACTCAATATTTTTTCTCTTGATCGTTTGCTTCCTGAGTCCGTTACGGCATGGTCAACACATAGAGCAACACGGAGGGGAGTGGCCGTAGCGTTTATTACCGATACAAAACTGTCTGCCATTTTTTGCGGGGGGAAATTTGTGTTACGCACACTTTCTCTAATTCCCACACAAAAATAATCGTCTGTCACTACGAAACTCACACATACCTAATTAAAAATACACTAACAATTTCATGCACACATAGATACATTCTGTGTCCTAACAGTATGAGGTGACACTGACAATTTGCTTACAGCCGTAGTTGTAACAACTGTCGATACGCAAATGTCTCATGTCTCTGGAAATGTCTCGGATCAGTCGCTCGACCGATCCGCTTATTGTATGAAGGCGAGCGGCCTGTGTTTGTTAACAAATCGGAAACAACACGACCGATAATATTGTGATTTTTAAGTTTAAAAGAAGTTTAAAGTAATAATGTGATTAAAAATTACTTACATATGAAAGGTAACGCCATCTTTTTGTAAATTTGACGTGGCAGATGTCTTTTTGCAGCATAAAACAGAACAATTCGACATTTTTTAAAGGACATTGATTCTGTCCCGCAACTAGATTTAGTCTAGTGAGCAGTGCGGCTGCAACTAGTTTTATTGTACGTCTAGGACCGCGTGGACTTGTACTTTGACAGAGGGGAATGCCTGCGAAGGCTACTCCCCTCCGGTCCGCCGGTGGCCCGTGTTGCTCTAAGGGTCAACATGATCATAATGCAGTTTTCAAATGACTGAACTCCGATTAATTTCCCAATTAACCAACTCTTAAAGGCTTACAGCTGATTTCACCATGCTCTGTTAGATTAACAAAGCTTGGAGTTCACCATGCTCTGTTAGTTACTAATCAAGGATTAACAGGCCGTTAAATCTAACCTTAGATGTCAAACGCGTATATTTTGACATATTTAACGGCCCTTTAATCCTTTGTTTATCTAACAGAGCATGGTGAAATCGCTGCAAAATGGCAGTTTTGATGTTGTGTGAGTGAACGTTACAAAAAAGCTTTAATGTATTTCTACTGACATTTAAGAGCAATTACCCTCATGTCTGTGCTAATATACTGTACCGGAACAGGCATAGGTATAGCAGCTTGTACAGTTGCATAAGAGCCTTACCTCCGAACCGAACATGCCAGTAGATGTTGATGAGTGCGACCTTGTTATCCGCGTGTCGACGGACATCGGCGGTCTCAGTTACCAAAGAGGGGTTGATGACCTTAACGAAGCCGTAGCTGACCCATATGTAACGAACACTAAGGACAAAATATTGGGTGAGCCTGAGGAACTGACAATACCTATCGTTACTACCGACTTTATGACCTATTAAGTAGGTACCTTTGAAGACTTGGATGTTGTTGTACCTACATACCTAGTACCTACAATCAGCATCCGAAGGCGATGGCGTAATTCATTCATTCATTTGCTCTAACTTTACTAAATCATGGCGCCCAAACGCGGGCAGAACTTTCCACATTCTCAAAAAAAATACAACTTTATACCTATAGTATGTAAATCATTGCAATAGTTCCCTTTTCTAATAAAATCGAACCTAGGTAAGGTGGTAAAATAAACTAAAATTCGTCTTATGCTATGATACCCATTGTATGCCCCGACGCGACGACGGGGCTCATGTCCTGGAAATTTTGTTACCCTCTAAGACCTATTTTAACAACATAAAACAATTAATCAATTATTATTAATACTTCAATTTTACTTACTCTTCGAAGCAATCGGCGGCTGACAAAGCCCAGCGGTCATTGATCAGGGATCCAGCACAGGTACTGAGGAACCCGCTAGTGAATTTTGCAATGCGGAGGTGCACAACCCAAGGGTTCTCGCCCAAATTGGCAAGTGCCTTGGAGTCTGTGGAGTACACAATTATAGAAAAAACTAAAACCTGTGTGTTTTCTAGTATTAGTAGTTTAGTCTAGCAGTAGTAGTAGAACTTTAAGAAAAAAACAAAATGTGTTTTTGTTGTATGTCCGAACAAACTGTTAAGACTGTACCTACCCCTACCTAACCATAGCACAGATAGATACAATAATTTCTGATTTATTTCTTAGTAGTAGGTAGATATGCGGATAGATTATGTACTAGTTTTCTTTCTTCAAGGTAGGTATACGTACCTACATACAAAATCCCATCTCTTGTCGTTTGTTCTGGGTTTGAACCACGAATAGATTTATATACCTATTTTCAATGCTGATTATACACCACCATGCCTACATTCGTTCCTATTGAAACTACATGTAGAACAAGGTGATGTAATGCTGTTACAGATGGTTACAGATTAGGTATAATGATGTAATTAAGTACTTACTCGAAAAACTAGCACTGCGACCCTGGAAAATAGAAAATACATTTTTATATTATTTAGGTAGGTAAGTATAGGCACAGATAAGAGAATACGTATAGGTAGGTAACTAGGTAGGTGGTTACAAACCGTTTAGTCTGATGCGTACCTACTTCTATCTATCATTTACCAAGATAATTTTCGACAGCCTTCACAGCTCAGTTGGTAGTAGCTCTGCCTTCTGCGCCGTAGGCCGTGGGTTCGATCCCCACCGAGAACAAACATTTGTGTGATGAAAATAGATGTTTGTTCTCTGTCTGGGTGTTATAAAATATTATAAGTATGTATTTACAAAAAAAACAGTACCTATTTAAGTATTATATCAGCTATCTGGTTCCCATAGTACAAGCTTTGGCTTAGTTTGGGGCTAGATAGTGCTGTGTGGAATGTCCACCAATATTTATTTATTACTTATTTATAATTAAAGTATAATTTGCCGATGAAATTACAGGCACAGTAGTGCACGGGCTATACATCGAGACACGTTCCTATCGTGCGTGACTTACGAGGCAATGCTTTGTTATAGGTGACGGTTAGGTACCATTTAACATCAGGTGTGCCATCTGCTTTTACTATAAGCAAGTAGTGAAAAAATAATATTTTTTTGGTACCAGTTAAGTACAAAAAAATAATTCTAAGCCTAATTACAAAGCAGAAGGGAGATTAGATACCTACCTACTTTATCATAAAGGCATGTATTAAGTATGTACCTACTTACATATCTAGGTACTTACTTTAATTAGTAAGATAGCAGGTGATAAGGGCCTTTATTAAAATTACTATTTCATTTTCTAATTTTATAAAGTTCGCAGGAACCAACATCCTCTGGGAATCAAACGTACTCGAATGGCGACCACGAACCGGTAGACGGAACGGAAGGTCGTGGGTTTAAAACCAGTTGTGCACCAATAAGTTTTTCTGTTGTGCCAGTTCTCTCAAACGGTGAAGGAAACCATCGAGAGGAAACTCTAAAATGTGTATCAAGGTGCTCAAACGAGCCTATTTGAGGCGCACTTAAAATCCTTTCGCCAAGAAAAAACATAACTATTGATAAAACCATGTCCTTTACCACTATGTTTCTTTTGCCTCCATTTTTATAAATATTGCTTACTCAAACATTGCTTATGATTTATTTAATTTTAAATAGATATTTAAATTATAATAATAAATAGGGCGACCTTGGGCACAGATAAGAGAATACCCTTGGGGGAGGCCTTTTCCTAGCAGTGAGACGAAAAAATGGGAAAAAGTTAGGGAAAAAAAAAGATAAATGAATGAGCTAATTGTGCTCCAAAATAGGAATTATAATAATAGGTATGAGCTTACCTGAACGGCGGCGAAAGCGCACAGCAGTACAATAGCTAGGACCTTCATCTTGAAACTACTCCAATACACTAACAATTACAATAATGTAATTACAGTAGATACTTACATATAATTATACTTTTATCTGCAAATAACGTAGCGTTATATCGTAATCCTGATAAGCGGGAGATTAATCGAAAGATAGCATCTGGTAATCCGCAGATAGGGTGCTGATTGCTTGCTAAATTAATCGCCTCATTTGAATTGGGTTTTTTTCTGATGCCAATGGAATGGTAGGTACCTCTATACTTTTCCGGGCGCCTAATACCTACTAAGTAGATAACGTACCGTCTTAGAAGCGTAAGGTTATTGGAACTACAAGGTACGCGGTAGTTATCTTAGTACCAAGTACGAACTACAGATTCTTTGAGGACGTCTAAGGGGGATAGTAAGATTTATGTCCAAACATTAAATTTGGCACATTCCCTCATATTGCAGTACTTCATGACTTCAACTACTGCATGACTAAAAATGAAACATTTTCGATAAAGCTATATTTTTTTCCGTAAGTGATAATAATAATCACTTCATCATCAGTGAATAACAGTTAATTACCAGTGTCATTCTAATCAACTTTTCATTTACTTTAGATATTGATGTACACACAGATACAGATCAAGCTACACAAAGCCATAAATTACGCTGTTGACAGTGTATAGTATACCCTGATCGTATCCGTGAGTCTTGAAATAAAAACACCAACGAATCATAAATAGTTTATTCCTTATTATTAGGGCTTTTAGACCAGGATTTTCTTGGCTCGCCATCAGGCAGGTCCCAACTCTTCGAGCGAGCTCGTGCCACGACTTTAGGGGAAGTGACGCCATTTTGTTTGTCAGGGGTGTGACTGCGCTGGCGCTGCGGAGTTTTGGACTTCGAGCGTCGCGGAGACTTGGAACGTCGCCGAGAACGGGACCGGCTGTTGTGAGACCTGGAAAAGAAAAGAAGTAATAAGAATAGAATAGAATAGAATAGAATATAAATTTATTTGACAACAAACACACAGGAGTAGTATAAAGACAAGTAAGGGTATAGGAGGTAGAAAATAATACAATTAAAGACACAGAAAATTGAACACAAAGAAAAAGAACTAGTTATGTAAGAAAATATAAGCAGATAAAAAAAGTAAGTACATAAAACAGAAAACGTTCACATAAAACTGAAACACATAAAATAAAAATAAAAAGAACCTACTACCTACACTACACACCAAGTACCAAGGCTTTCCCTGTGCGAGTGCAGTCAAATGGGTTCAGTCTCAGCTTGATGCCCCTCTCCAACTGGGTTGGGGAGTAGCGCTGGTTTTCAGACTGAGCCTTGTTGTTAGGGTGACATCACGGGCAAAACATAATAATAATAGGCAATACATAAATAAAATATAGATAAATGTTATGGAAAAGGTACAATATATTATTTAATCACTGGAAACATTATGCAGAAGAAATAAATTATCTGGCAACAATTCCCTTTGAGAACTGGCAAGTGTCAAGCAAACGAAACGAAATGAAGCCGCCAAGCAAGCAAACCGAAACAAAAACAAAGGGAGACACTTATCTTTTAGAAATTATATAATTATAAGAGTAGTAGAGCTCTTTGTGAAGGGCTCGTCCGGGGAAGTAATACCACCTCGCCTTTTTCTGCCGCCAAACAGCGTTGCTGTGTTTTAGTTCGAAGGGTGTGGTTGCCGGTGCTTTTTTTATAGAACTTGCTGATGGAACAAGCAGACGGCCTACCTGAATTTAAGTGGTAACCATCACCTATAACAAAGCATTGCCTCGTAAGTCACGCAAATGATAAGATTTTGAGATAAGGGCGCGGTTCTTACTTGTCCTAACTGGGGATAGGTAGAGTAAAAATATGCTGCAGCTTCACGACTTTGATCGCCAAGCACGGTAGTACCAAGTTCTTAAGATTAAGATTATTTGAGGTTGTCTAAGGGGGTTAGTCAGAGGGTCGTCCAAATATAACATTAGGCACACTATACATTACCCTTAGACGTCCTCAAGGAACCTGGAGTTCGTACTTGGTACTTAGAGATCGGAGGGGATATCTACCGTGCCTGGGGATCAAAGTCGTGAAGCTGTTTCAGTTTTTTGCTTTCAACTTTTGGCATATTATAAAAAATCTTTAGGTAATGTCTCAGTCGTCACCTAGATCTTCGGCTCCTAGATCTAGACCGGCGGCTGCGACTCCTCGAGCGGCGACTCCTGCTGCGCGAGCGCCGAGTCCTGCTCCGCGAGCGCGAGTAGGAGCGGCGACGCGACCGCGACCGCGAGTATGAGCGGCGACGCGACCGCGACCGGCTGCGACTGCGGCTGCGGGAGCGGCGGTCGTCGTGCTCCGTGCGGGATTCCGTCTCGGAGAGCTTCTTGAAGTATCTGTTAATCAGTATTGTTGTAGAAATTAAAGGTTTTTATAGTTTGACAGTTTTTATCATATACTAGCTGGTGCCCGCGACTTCGTCTGCGTAGGATTAGTCACACAATATCTTTATAATCTTTATACAATTAGCTGATGGAACAAGCAGATGGCCGACCTGATGTTAAGTGGTAACCATCACCTATAACAAAGCATTGCCTCGTAAGTCACGCACAACAGGAACGTGCACTACGATGCATCCATCAACTTGAGGCATACAGATTATAAATAGTAGTAGCCTATGTGTTATTCTGATGTACCTATAAGCTATATTATTGTAAAGTTTCATTAAAATCCATTCAGTAGTTTTAACGTGAAAGAGTAACAAACATCCATCCATCCATACTTACAAACTTTCGCGTTTATAATATTAGTAGGATAATAGGATTTCACACCCGTAATAATTATATTATCTTAGTTTCACACGTTTATTATATTGAGTGTCCGCCATTACAAAAAAAGCACAAATACAGAGTTGCCACAAATTAAAAGAGCAATGTTTCGACTTTCGTTCCCTAACAAGTATGTTATATAGTTGATGGACGCAGGGCAGTGCACCGTAGGGCATGCTTCCCATCGTGCGTGACTTGCGAGGCAATGCTTTGTTATTAGTGATGGTTAACACTTAACATCAGATGGCCTACCCGATGTAAAGTGGTAAACATCACAAGCAAAAAATATTTTGTAATACATATAATGTAATATTAAGTTTTTTTATACAACTTGCTTATGCAAATTGTATAAAAAAACCTCCCTTACTTGTAATACTGATGGCTCGCGTCAGGTCCGTCGAAGTAGGGCATGCGGGGCCGTGCCCTACCGCCGCGGCCGCGGCCGCGCATGCCGCGCCGCGGGCCCCCGTACGCGTCGGGGGGCGGGTAGTACGCGCCGCGCACCGGGTAGTACCCCATGTCTGGAATGGTAGTAACGAGCCTGATCTTTACTATTGAAAGTATACTATTAAAGAACTTCAATAATATATTATATTATTACATTGTAAAAGGATCATACAAAAGAACTGTAGGAACCAAGCCGTAAGTTTGTTGCCTGTTCTTCTAGGCTTTGGTCGCGTGGAACTGGCACCTAGAGTCACCTAGCTTTAAGACGTTTCAAAGTGATCCTTGTGATTTTATTGAATAAATACCTTTTGACTTTGACTTTGACTTTGAAAGCGAAGGAAAATATTTATAAATTAAAAGTTTTTTTTTATAAACAACCTTTTACTTAAATGCAGCTTACCATGAATTTTCATCCAAACTAGTACTTTAGGTAAAATAGTACTTTTGTATTGGGAATAAAAATATTTAAAACAGTTCTTGAGGATTTAAAAATTACAATACTGACCTGATAGATTTTAATCCAATTTGACTAGATAGCTTTCAGAAAAATAATTTTAGCCTAATATTTATTTTGAATAATTATTATTCTTTCTCAACTTTACGATTTTGATCCTCAGGCACGGTAGATACCCCCTCAGATCTCTTAGTACCAAGTACTAACTCCAGATTCTTTAAGGACGTCTAAGGGTAGTCAGAAGTACGTCCAAATATTATATTTGGCACATACTTACCCATTTTTTTTAGGTTTTGCTGACCTATTTTAAGAGTAGTAGAGCTCTTTCTGAAGGGCTCGTCCGGGAAAGTACTACCACCACGCATTTTTCTGCCGCCAAGCAGCGTTGCTGTGTCTCGGTTTGAAGAGTGTGGTTGCCGGTGTAATAACATGCTCATAAGGCTTAATATCTCTATGCCTCAAGTTGATGGACGCAGGGCAGTGAATCGTAAGGCACGTTCCTATCGTGCGTGACTTACGAGGCAATGCTTTGTAATAGGTGATGGTTACCACTTAACATCAGGTGGGTAATCTATTTATTCCACCAGCTAGTTGTATAAAAAAAAAAGAACAGCATAGGATCGTTCCATGTCCATTCGTTACCCCTATACCCCCTTCCCCCTACCTCCCCTTAACTCGTAACCCCGTACATGTGGCATGTATTTTTTTTTTTTTTTATACAACCAGCTGATGGAACAAGCAGATGGCCCACCTGATGTTAAGTGGTAACCATCACCTATAACATGTAATGTAACTGGCATCAATGTTATATCGAGATACTAGAAACTGATATAGGTCTATTCGAATTAAATTACAATTATCCCTTACAACACCAGTGGCGTAGTCAAGGGCCCCGGTGCATAGAGAAAGAATCGGGCCCTCATCCCCTCTTTCCACATAGCTTGAACTTATATTGGCCTTTAAAATAAATCATTAAAAAATGTGAGCAGGCTCAAGGTTTTCTAGCTTCGGGAGTTGGCTGACCGTCTCATTTCAAAGCTTAGGTTAGGGGGCCCCCTGAGCTCCGGGGCCCTGGTGCACTGCACCACCTGCCCCTACGATAGCTACGCCACTGTACAACACCGTTCCTCAGTAATATATGCACTCAGTATCATCAATACTGTGTTTAGTTCAGCTATATTCTGTTATTAGCTATTTGTGCTCCAAATACAAGCAGAAAAAAAAATCGAAGTTACCGCGACAAAAAATTCAAACTGCAGGCCAATCGATAGTTCCTATAAATATAAGTACTTTCCAATCTCGAACTATTGACCGGTCTATTACTTGTAAACAATTACATATGAAATTTATTACGCAATCGTGCTTGTATTAGAAACTCAAAAAAACCTTTCATGTTATTATTACAGTTGGCTAGACAATATAGTCCTAGTAATATTTTTTTTCCTTTGTTGTAATGGTTTTCTGTATTGCGAGTCTTGATTTTGTATAGAATCACAATACAAAAACCAAAAGCCAAAAACTAAACATTATTCTAGAATACGAGTGAGGTACTGAACATTATTCTAGAATACGAATCGAGAAGTGTGGATTTATACATATATGTACAAGGTGTTCCAATAATTGTGTATATAAACTTCAGGGGGCTAAAGTACCCATCAATATGAATAACTTTTTCTAAGGAACCAACACAGTGAACGCGAAAAAAAAAAACGCTGTTTCATACATTTTAGCCAGGTTTACATTTTTTTCAAAGAAAAAACCTTAGAAAACAGTTATTCATATTGATGGGTACTTTAGCCCCCTGAAGTTTATATACACAATTATTGGAACACCTTGTATATTTTGGGCTTTATTTAAACTGGTTTGGTCTTAGCTGACCAAAGAGGAGCCTACAATTCATAGAACTAGCGAGTATACATGCTGTAGAGTTAAGTATACAGTGTACAAGTAGTATAGATACTCATACTTTGCGGCGGGAACGCGTAGGTAGGCTGCGGCATTCCGAACGGATATCCAAACTGGTAGGGGCCTGGCATTCCGTACATTCCTGGAAAATAATGAACGAATGAATGAAAATTATTGTACACCTTACAAATAAACAAAAGTAATACCGCCATTAACCATCGCAACCATGTTTGACTATTTATTTATTTTTTATTTATTTATTTATTTATTTATTTATAAGACAGTATACATCTTAACAGGTTTATTTTTTTAACCCTAAGTATGTAAGTAGGTTTATTTTAGGTACAATAGGATAAGTAGACACTAATCCAAACACCTGGTCTCAATCAACAACTACCTGTGCAATTTGTAGGAGTTTCGAAAACTACTAACTAGACTAGAAAATAAAGGATAGCCTAGCAGTGGACTTACTCAGGCTAATCATCAACAGTCTAGCCTGTTTTCTACTAAACAGTCTACTTTTAAAGTAGAAGAGCTCTTATAGGTGATGGTTACCACTTAACATCAGGTGAGCCATATGCTTGTTCTATCAGCTAGTTACATAAAAAAAAACTTTATTTGCTGTAGTAAAATATTTAGTGATGATTCTCACCGACTGCAGCAGCTTTGTTGTACTCCATCTCTCGCTCCGGAGTGGTGAGTCTCTCGCTCTTGATCCTCTTGTACTCCCTGCGCCGGTTCTCATCCGAGGATATGGAGTCTGCGGACGAATCACGCTTCACCTTCTTCGTTTCGAGCGCGGAGCGGATCACTATTCGTCCTGGAATTACCATTGGTTTTTATTATTATTAATATTATTATAAAAAGCTATCTATGTCCCACTGCTGGGCAAAGTGACGCGTACCTGCTTGACACATGTTTTAGAACTTTTAAGGTTCGTACCGGATTCCTGACGATGTATTCCTTCACCGTTTGATAGCACTGTGCACATAATTTTTAGAACAGAAAAACTGATTGGTTCATGACCGGTTTTGAACCCACGACTTTAAGATCGGAAGGCGGGGCCGCAACCACTAGACCACTAGCGCTCTCCTACTGCTAGCCTGCTACTGCCTACCAGCCCAGTACCGTACCCAAAGTATGAGTTTTGCTTACGATATTTTGTTTTTCGTTTTACGTTTTTGTTCTGTGTTCATTGCAGGTTTTGTATGAAGACGCGATAGAGATACCAATACGGAACCCGCAATGAACTCGGAACAAAAACGAAACGTTTTTGCTCCGTATTCATTGCGGGTTTTGTAAAGTTCCATATCGGTATCCCTATCGCGTCTTCATACAAAACCCGCAATGAACACGGAACAAAAACGTAAAACGAAAAACGGAATATCGTAAGCAAAACTCATACTTGGGGTACTGATAACAAATATTTATGTATGGAATCTCAGCAGACAAGAAGTCAAATCAAGTAACGTAATCAGTGTTCCTAGTATGTTACCATTTAAAGCGCATTTAAGCTGGTTCCGCTGATCGTCCACAGCGGCTTCAGACTGACGCTTGAACCGCTCCACGATACGCGATCGCGCGCTTCTCTCTCCCGCTTCGTAATACCGGCCGTGGCGCTCGCTGTTGTTTTGTAACTCGGGCCGAAGCTGAAAATAAATATATTATAAAAAAAAAAACTTTGTATGCGCTAGTGGTCAACAAAGTTCTTAGGCCACCCTAAGTTCTCCGTCATTGATAAACGGCTGCTAGAAACGGGATCGACAGCTTAAATATACCCTCCACGCACGAAACCACGGAAGCAAAAACTAAACTTATTTTTGAGCATTGAAAAGTGAAAAGTGTTAAGTAAGGTTTTAACCTTTTTTATTTGTGTCAAAATTTAAAATATTACCTCTATCCTCTTAAATAACTCCTCAATCAACCTCACAGCCTGGAGCTTCTTCTGGGTCTTCATAAGTTTCTTCTGTTCCTCGGCCACCTTCCCATTAAGGTCCACATCATCCCGCTCCATTAACTTGGCCAAATTCTTCTTCTTCCGTCTTTCCTCTCGCTCTTTCATTTTCTGTAGTTTCTCCTGCTCCACTCTCTCGTACTTTTGTCTTAAAGAATGACAGATTATACGTGAGCATGCCTCTTTTTGTCTGCGAAAGAGGCGCTATATTCTAACAAGATTTATTAGACAACTAGCATGCTTATCACCTATTTACTTGCTACCATATTTTTAGTGAATTTACCAGATATTGTTTAGAGAGCACTGGTGGTCTAGTGGTTGCGGCCCCACTTTCGGATCCTAAGTGGTTGATTCAAACCGGTGCACCAATGAGTTTTTCTGTTCAAAAACGAATGAGTACAGTGCCAGTACTCTCAAACGGGGAAGGAAAACATCATGAGGAAACCGAAATGTCATAGAACCTAAATAGTTCTAAAAACATGTGTCAAGTGCTCAAAAGGAGTCTGTTTTGAAAGAAATCAGTGACACAACAAGAAGTGACTTAATCAATCAACTTGTTTGTACTGCAATGCATTAATTGTTGTGATTTATTCCAAACAGAATAGGCCTTACCTTTCTTTAGCTTCTTTTCTAGAAATTTTTTCTTTTGCATCTTTCTCTGCATCATCTTTAGCTCTCTGTCGGGAAGTGAGTCTCTCTCTAACGATAGATCTGCGTTTAACAGCAGCATCAGTCATGTGTTTAGTCATGTCAAAGTTAACTTTGATTGGGCACCACTCAGCTATGCTGTCGCGTTTCCGAAGCAGCTTCTTGCCTCTGAGTGCATCCATACAACGAACAAAGCCAACATATTCACTGAACTGTACATACCCTTCAAAGTACAAGGCTGTATCTTGGGGAGGAGTAGTCATCCCTCTCATTGTAGATTTCATTTGCATTCTATAAGGGTCAGCCACAGGCACATCCACTTGACGAATGGAACCAAACTTTTCAAACACTTTCTTGAAAAGACTTTCTGATGGTGGTGAATCTTCATCCTTGTCTCGTTCATGTAGAAACCAACGTATGGGCATGTTGGAGATGTGTACAGTATCAGGGCGTTCTCCTGGCTTCATCTCATCCATATCTGTTGCATCACGAAAGAACGAATCCCATGCATGACGGGAAGGAAAGTCAGACTTTGCTTCTGTAACTTTCAACTTTAATGAATCTGGATAATTTGTTAACTGCAGAATGCGGTCATTGAGTCTTTGTATCACATGGTCTAATTTGCCTTGATTCTCCATTTCCGCTTCAAATCGTATCACTTCAGTACTGTGCTTCGACACTTTCAGCGTCGAAAAACTTTCAGGTTGGGCCATTTTCCTTATTTTTTCCATAAGTTCCCAATTGGAAAGTGACTTGCCGTGTACCTTGCTTGCGGGGAGCTGGACAGAAATGTTAAGCTTTGCGAATGGCTTTAAATACAAACGCTGAGGAAGATACAGCGCCGCAGCGTCCGACGCATCTCTGCATACTTGTATCATCGTGCGTGAGAGCGACCTAATCACCTACCCACAACTAAACTATTCATTTACCTACCTTTGTGCTTACAATAACTAGACAACATACAACAAGAACTCAGATAGCTGAAAATACAACAGAAAGCCCTTATCCAAAGAAAAACCTAGTAACAACAAAAATCGACATCAATATTTGCATCAATAATGAAATGACCAATATGACCATAACAGGGTCCAGCGCCGGTTCCCATGACTATCGATGGCAGGCTATGAATGTGTGTCCAAACTTTCACGATTTAGCAACAATTTTCATTTATATTTTTATTTATTTTGAAACAGGCGTCAGGCAATACAAATCAATTGAGATTTTTTTTAGCTTAGAAATTTCCGCCATTCCATGGTATGTCAGTGTCACAAATCATCAGACAGTGACATTCATAATCTAAAAGCACATGACGGCAACTTTACATTTGTGTGCGTACAACGCCATCTAGGAATCTTTAGGTAACTTTTTATTTAAGAATGTTTTTCAATGCCACTAGCGGCCACCCATCTAAATGATTACAACGCAGATCGTTGGCCAACGTAGGTAGTCGATCGGTGGTAGGGCTTTATAAGTTACCAAGAAGGTACCTACTCCACGACCGCTTTGAAAGGAAACTCGCAAGAAACAAAATGCTAGCTAGTCAGTCCGCCAACCAGGCGTGGTTGAAGAGCCCTCATCACAGAGTACTTTGTTATGCCCTCATCGACGATCAACGAAACGGGCGAGATTCTTAGGCGGTCTATGAGAGAGTGAGAGTTCTTCTTTGCAGCAAGCTCCAGAGCTGAAACCTGTTGGAGGCCTCGCAGGCTTGAAAGTGACCTTAGACACAGATAAGAGAATACTAGTACCTTAGAGTTCCCTAAAGAATCAGACCAAGTCCTGAGAAGTGCCTCGCGTGCATGTTCACAAAGTGGATGGTATTGTGGTGAATAAACGCATCTGTGTGGGCCCAAAAAGTTTTTTAGACTTAGGTACTCCATGCGCCCGTGAATGTAGCCATATTTATATTGGCGATGTCAGAGACACCACTTTGTGGTGCATTCGTGGGCACTAACGAAGTAGCCGTATCCCCACGTGATGTGACATAGGCATTGTAGACATAGACATTTATTTGGAGTGTTCGTTGGCACACATGCACATGAGTTCCTACTCTATCCGCCCGTGAAAGTAGCCGCATTCCCACGTGGCGTTGATAGAGACGCGACTTTGTTTTGTGGACAAAAACGAGTTTGAGGACGCAACATGTTCCTTGGATGATGCAGTAGGTTGGTGAGTAGGTAGGCTACTCAGGAGATGCTATGCCCATCCCCTGGTGCGTTCCGTTGAGTTCCGCTTACGACACGGGGGAGATCGAGGGGATCCTATTCTACCTTAAATACCTACCACCACGCCATGCGCCATGGATACAGCCGGCGTAATCTCATCATTGATTTTGTTTGATACTACCATTGATATAATAAAATATGTTATCAAGTCGACAACTTTTTTTAAATATAGGTTGCCTATTTTTATCTGATGGAGCTTACCTCAAGTAGGTATAGGTTCGTCAGTAGGTAGGTAGGTAAGGTACGTAAGTACTTATTCATATTCTGTGCCTCAAGGTTATAACTAGGGCTTTGCCCGAACTGAGATCTTGTTTTGTCCGCTTACATTGATGCCAAAAAATTTTTTTTTTTTTTATACCAATTAATGCTTAGACTCTTACTACTCCCTACTTACTTTGTATGGGTAACCAAGTTTCAGCTCATGTGGCTACATCTTTTTTAAGAGTTCCGTTGAACAGGATCTTGATCCAATCATTAGGCCGACTCGCTGTTACCATTTATTTATAGTTACTAGGTAGGTAGGTACCAACCTCCTTAATATTTTGTTCACCAAGAATAAACAAAGCAAATTCCCAACAAGTAGGTATACAAGTATCAGAACTAGGAAGATACAAGGTATTTATTTTCAAAAATTCGTGTTAAACTGTTAAGTAAGTTCTTAATAAGGAGGGCACGGCACTTTAGACCTATATGTACTTTAACTGCAAAAAAAAATGGTGGCAACCCTAGCCACCACCCTAATAATAATGATGACACCCCCTTTTAGAACACCATCTTACATAACCACTAACTAACCAGTAAGTTACTCAAGCTACAACCTTTCGTGTAGGTACCACAGGCAGATTGGATCTACGGTTCCAAAGTTATGCTCGGACAAACATAGGTACAAACCTCAGACAAAATATTTTATTTTGTCTGAGGTACAAACATACAATGCCAAATCGCCCAAGTTGTCACTAGATAAGTAAATAAATATTTTAGTTCGCTTAGCTCACTTGAACAATTAGGCAGACCTCTAATAAAATAAAATAATATGACATACCTAGGCGCCGCGCCGCGGCTGTAGGTATTTTTTCAATAAGCTGCTGTAATTACCTGAAGGTAAGTACTTGGTTAGGTTGATATAAGTAAGTACCTACTTACTTACCTACATTATGAGTATTCTAGGTCACAGAATACTAGTTGGTATAAGCCTAGGTATAGATTAGGATAGGAAGGAACCTAAGCTACATCGAACTGCCAACACTAACCTATACCTACCGTACTTATAGGTATTATTACCGTACCTATACGTATTATTACTAATAATAATAAACCTTCTGTTATTTAATTTATAGTTTTTAATGTTCCAAGCTACCGACCGAAACCGAAAGAACAGAGAATACTAGTACCGAAAGACAAAGCGCGACCCACCCGATGGACCGACGACATTCTGAAGTCGGTGATTAAATAGGCTCCCTATTTTTTAACAATCTCTATTAGAAAGGTTAAAAAAAATCTTCCTTGAAATGTAGGCAAATGTCCAGCAATGGACTTCAGATTATCAGAATAATCTTTATTGTAAACTGTTGAATGTATAAGGTGGTGAGTAAGTAGGTATATAAAAAGAGATAAAAAGTACAAACAGTCTGCCCTTTTCGGACGTACAATTAAAATGTTACAAACATTTTTATGAAAATTAAAATAAATTTAATTCTATGAATTTAAACGTAGGTATAACATACGCATACCTATACTTTTTTAATATGTATTTTATCTCTATCTAACATAATAAATCTTCTTAATTATAAAGGAACTATAGTTTACTTTGGTAGGTACTTATTTATGACTTACACTTATTTATCTAAATATTCCTGCAAGCTATAAAATTCTTGTGATATTAGCCATTTTTTTTCAGTGTGTTGATGATTTTGACCTACTTACATAACTCCAAGTAGGTTAGAAGCTTACGTAATTTTGCAACATATACCTACTAGCTACCTAACTACTTGCATAGCATAGCATGTACAAGAACATAAAGCTACGTTCCCAATCTAATATAGAAGTCTCCTACCTACTCTATATCTACCTAGTAGGTACAGCAAGTAAAATACCTAAACATTTGACAATAACAATTTTACTTGCTTCTGTCTCGTTCACTCTGCTGGAGTCTACCTATAGTTCGTGGAATGCGCGCGTCGGCTAGTCTCGCTACGACACGCAGTAAAGCTTATAATGAGCAGACATAAAACTATCTTCAATCTTATTTCCATGATCTAGAGTCTACATTCGCGGTGCTTGTCAAAAGAGAATGTCCAAAGAGCAGTGAAACGGCGCCACGAGACTTCCAGCAGCGACTACTTTGTTGAGTAGGTACATTCATAAATTAGCTTACTAACCAAGAAATTGCTTAATTTCACAGATTAAAGCATGATTTGCAATCTTTTTTTTGTATGATATTATTTATTTGGATATAATGTATGGAACAAACAGGTTTAGCTAAAAATAGCACGGTCAAAATTAGAACAAAATGAAAAGTCCTTGGGAAGTAGTCTCGTGGGGAGTGCTTCGCTACGTCATCGGTGGTAGGTAATGACCGCGAGCAAAGGCCTGATTGGCCAACAAAGCCTTGTCAGCGGCCATTTTGCACGATGCTGAGTCACCAAGAGGTGAAAAATGTACACGAGATGTGAACTCCCCACGAGACAATCCAACCAACGGTATTGGGAATTTCACAAATTTTGGGTTTCATGTTCCCTAACCACCACAGAAGAGAAAAAAATCGGAAAAAATACAATTTACTCTCGAAATTAGTTCAAAACGTGTCAAAAAGTTTATCCGGCTCTTGTCTAGAGAATTGCCGCGAAAAATGTTTTTAAAAGTTTGCTTCAGCAAAAGTGCGGAAACTTGAGTTATTTTCCTTCCATTACCAAATCGGAGGGACAACGACGTGATTTTTCGGCCAGTCTAATCACATGGAATGGAAGTAGGACTACAATTCGTGTGTGCAAGTGATTTTATCCTATAGTGATAACAAAACAGCGGACTGTCAAACATAGTGAAGGAAGTGCATTGTCGAATGCGCATCTTGTAGTGCGATTGTTTACATAAATTTGACTGAAACTTTGTCAAAGTGGTTGTGCATCATGTAGCCTCGGGCTTAGACTACTCAGAGTGTATCGCAGTTTCCTAGATTTCGAAAGGTTTGCGAGTGAAATAGAAGAAAATTATAAGATGGATCCGGCGGTCAAAGTGAAGACGGAGAGGCCCGACGAGGCGGAGATCAGGGAACTGGCCGCTAAGATGGTGGAAGCCAACAAGGCGAAGGCCCTGGCGGCGTCGGCGGCGGCGGCGCGGCCGCAGCCCGGCATGGCGGGCGCGGCTCCGGCCGGCGCCGGCGGTCAGATGGGCATCCTCAACTTCCTGACGCGCAAGCCGGGCGCCGGCGCCGCCGGGCCCGCGCCCGACCCCGCGCGCCCGCCTCAAGACCCGGAGAAGAAGACTCCGGCGCCGGACGAGTCCAGCTGGAAGGGCCACTTCGGCTGGGACATGCTGGGCAAGTGCCACATCCCCTACATCTACCGATCCGGTGAGAAGTATGTCGCGGTTCGGATGGTCGAAATAAAGTTGTTGAATAAGTACCTGAATTATCTACATGCTGACATCTACTCGTGCACCTGCATCAGAAGCTACTACATCACGGAAATCGAAGCCCGCCTCTTGAACGAAATCAACAACAGGCATTGTGACGGACAGTTCGGTCGGGAACCCTTCACTCAGAAGGATTTGGTGGTACGGTTGTCGGACGCCTATGAGTTCTATAATTTCTTAGATGTGTGCTATAATAAGTTACTACGGGGCACAACGAACAATAAAGACAAGTGTGGTTTTATTAGAATAAATAAGGAATCCGTTGTGCCTTACACGGTACGAGACAATCAGAAGTTTGTTCCTTTGTTTTACTTTGAAGGGGAGACGGACAATCTAAAGTTAAAAGCGGACCAATTGAAAGGTTGGGACTTGTCATACTTGAAGTTCTGTTGTAAAGTGCAGGGGATCAGGAATGAGTTGTTTGCCAGTGAAACATGTTCAGTGATCAGTTTATCAGACATTAAAAGTTACTTCCCACCGGGCACAGAGTTTGAGGAGTATTGGCCCAACAAAGTGGTGGACTCACAACTGCTCATTTCAGCAAAAGGTAAATATTATACCTACATAATATTAGTTACTCAATACCAATCAGTAAGTCACTATAATAATAATAATAATAATAAAGCCTTTTATTCTTTACATTAAATAGGTAAGTTACACAGATACATTGTTAAAAATCACTCAGTAAAGTTTGTCTTTCGACTTAGGCCTCCTCTAATGCCTTCCATTTGGTTCTGTCTGTAGCTAAAACTCTCCAGTTATGTCCTGCTACTTTTCTAATATCATCTTCCCATCTTTTGTTTTGCCTGCCCCTGCTCCTCTTCTTGTCACGTGGGTACCACTCTGTAACCATTTTGGTCCATTTTGTTATGGTTTCCCTTATCATATGTCCGGACCTCCATTTAAGTTGTTTTATTGTCCTCTCCTCTGTCAGTAAGTCACTATGCTGTATTAAATTTTAATTCTAATCAGTAAATTGTTGGGCAGGTACAGTCAACATCAAAAGTAAATGATGATCAGAAAAGTTTATAAATGAATTATAATGAATTTATTTGTCCTACTTCAAACTGACTACTATAACTAACTACCTATTTTACTACTTTACTTTATTGTATCTTTTATCAAGTTGTCATACCTACATAATCAAACTTTTAGGTAGAAAACTTGTTAAGATCAAATTATATTTTTGCCTTTGTAATGTTATTCACCAAAACCTTTGTAATGGTTGTTTGCGATTTTTACGAGAGTCAGTTTTTTTTTCATATTTTTTTTTTTACATTGGACCTTGTAGTTTGCGTTCCGAAGTGTTTATTACGATAAAAACAATATAAGAAAAATTGCATGTAACGTAACGTTATTCCGACAAACATGATTTTGAGAAATTGATTGCAAAGACACGTAATAAATGCGTGAAACGAAACGTGTCAGCCCATACTGTTGCATTTCAAACATTTCTATTTTTATTAAGGGCTTATTATACGCTAATCGTTCAAATACAATTGAATCAAATGTATCAGAAATTTCCACTTGATTCGGATCAACTCGGATAACTTAGGTTATGTTTAAACAAAATCACGCGCTAGGCGTGCGAGTAAATCGAGCGTGCCGCGGCAGCGGCTGCAGAAGTGGCAATTAATTAATAATTTAAAAACTTTACTATCTCCTGGACAAAAGGCCAGGGACTTGTGTCCCCACAAGTCCCATCCACCCCCGCTTCTGCCTACCCTATCACCACCCCTCAATGCTGGTACCAAATGATAACTTACTTAGTTTAACCAAAAAAAAATAAGTGTCATTAGGTGAGTAGTTAAAAAAATCACGTATTGACTCGGTAAAACTTGGTAAAACTATGATACTTGGTACCTAGTACATACCTAGTACTCTGAAGAGTCATTACATTTTGATGCTGACTGTACTTCTAACACAGTTTTGTGTTGCACAACAAATTATAATTGTAATGAGTACTCACCACAGAGATTTAAAATGCAGTTTATTATTTTTAATATTTAAAAAAAAATATTAATATTATTTTTTGTAAGGTGCTCCGGGGTAAGATCGGATCTGGGGTAAGATCGAATAAATCTAATATCTCCATAACGTAGGGTATTTTTTGATTCTTGGCAACATTGCCAGCAACGCCATTTTGTTGGGCCCATCCCACTAGTCGCCGCCAGTCGATCGGACCATCAGCGCGCATTTCATTCACTCGGATATGAAAAGGTACGTAAAATGTGATTTTTTAAGGATCCGGACTTACCCCCGGCAACTTTAATCGTAAATTCTGGTATAACGGCTGTGTTTTTTACGAGTTTTGTGGCTTATCATATTAATGCGGCAACTTGTTTGCTGATTAAAGTGGTCTAGACACGCTAGAATTGTATGTAGCCTGAGATCCGGTCTTTCCCCATCAAAATTTGAATGGGTTAAGTTCGGATAAATTCTGTCCGATCTTTCCCAACTGTAAAATATAAACAGTTTCTCAAACTTTTACCTACCTACGTCGCAATTTTTTTTTTATTTTGTGAATTAATTTGCCTGTTAATAAAAGCTAAAAGCTGTAATTTTGTATGTACGGTACGTAATCCCTATGCACGCTTAGCTTGCGCACACTTTTAGCTATGGTGTGTTTGCTTCAGTTTATTTTATTATTTTATATTTATTATTATGCCTAGAAACTACAAAAAAAAATCTCTGCGGGCGACTTCCTACTCAAAAAAGATTTGAAGAAATGACTTTTAATAGAAATAAGTAATTTATGGTTAATAATTTATTAACTAGATCTAATTTGCTTCATTGATCAGGCTGGTTAGTTATTAAAACCAACTATGAGGTGCTTGCTAAACCTTTGTATCTCCGTATTCCTACCATAGTTAGAGTGGAGGTGTCAAAGTTTGAGAAACATAGAAACTTCATTTTTTCTGAACCGGGGTAACATCGGATTATAAGAATGAAAAAAACAATATTTTGCCTCTCACTTTTGTCATTGAAATAGTATCTCGAAAATCGATATTGATGCTTTATTATTGGATAAAACCGGATATTTTCATTATGGGTAGCTTATGTTTGGAGCTACAGAGGCGATTTTAGAATGTAGTCCGATGTTACCCCGTCAAGGTCCGATCTTTCCCGTGGTTTTATAAAAATTACTATCACTTTAATCCCCTATAACTCAGCCACCGTTGTGTTTAGAGGGTTATCGGATATACCGATTTATAAACCTGTCTTTTATACAAAGCTCTAACTAAATTTTAAGTTCGCCAACATTTTCATAGTCGAGAAAAAAAATATTTTGCAACATACGAATGGTTTGCTAAAAAACCGTCCGGTCTTACCCCGGAGCACCTTATATGAAAATTCATAAAAAATTCATAATCGTATTAATTACCTACCTAGCTGTAGGTAAGTAAGCTCTTAATACCTAAAAGTACCTTGGAAACTTTCTTAAGACCAGCAAGAAGGTCAGGCCTTCAACAAAACCTTGACATGTAAAAATAATTAGCATGATGGCTGTTTGAGTTGAATAATAATCTACTCATTTTAACACAGGTCTTGAAATCTGTGTGGAATAATGTAAAGGATGTGTTTCCTATTGTTGAATAATACAAATGACAAATAAAACAGGTAGCATCAGTCAACAGAATACAGAGTTGTACCTGTTCTGTGGTGGAGGTGTGCCCTAGTTGTCGAAATATACGACCTTGTGACCAGTCAACTCACAAGGTCGTTCATACTGACATTTATATTACAGGATACACTATTATAATACAGTAATACAGTATCCCGAAAGGGTGTTATTCTGTACCTCTAAGACTGGAAATTCGCAATTTGTTACGATTATTCACTTTTCTAAGAAGTCTTTATTATTACTAAAATTGCATAAAGCCATGTCTTCAACTATGAAAAAAAACAGAAACACCTCCACGACTTTTATCCCCAGGAACAGTAGATATCCCCTCTCTCGTCCAAGAATTACACTAGTCGCACCCACGCAGTAGTTGGTATCCATATTGTGTCCATACGTAACTCATTACAAGCCATCGCCGCTGCTAGAAAACTAGCTCGTTTCTTCACCAAGTCACGATGTTTTGAGAGCAGTGGCATTGCGCACATACGTTTTTCTATGGGAAAAATCTATTGGTGCACGACCTTACGATCAGAATGCACGGTCACTCCCAACTAGACCACCGGTGCTCTCATATCATACGTAGTAAAATAACCGAAAATATGTTTGATCAGGAGCCGTGCAAGGCGGTGGGCAATGGACGCGGGCGCCGCCTGCCCCTCCGCCCGTAGTTGGCGGCGTCAACGTGTCCTCAGGAGCCGGAGTCAACTTCAACGCGGTCAACAACACCTCCAACCGAGGCCGGCGCGCCGGCGGCACTCAGCGGCATACGCAGTCTTCGGCAACTATGCAGATGCCACATGGGGGCCTATCGGCGGCGGCGGTGCAGGCGCTGACGAACGGGTGGAGTTTACCAGGCACCTTGACGCAGGCGCAAACGCAGCAAGTTCTTAGACTGGCTCAGGTGGGCAGATTTACTAGTACAGTACCCAATTTACGAGCATTACTATCATTCATAATCTGGGAGTTTTACTACGTGATACAGAGAATCAGAAATGACAATCCGAAGAACCAAAGTAACCGACAAGTTTTTATTCTTATCTCCATGTGCGATTCATTTTTGACTAGCTAAATACTCGTATATTATAATAATTCACGCATCTAGCTAGTTTAGCTGTCGGTGTCAGACGGTAAAACATAAGGCTGCGTTTAGGCTTCTCCCCTTCTCCCTGAGGCTAGGTAAAAGAAGTGATTCATTGGTTCTTAGCAAACATAACCCTCGCTACGCATCCTCACACATCTGCAAATATCTTAGTGCCCCGTTTTTTGGAACGGGACCGAAACCCGAAAACACGGCCATTTTATATTCAAGCAACTAAAACTAACCTAAATAAGGTTGTTGCGGGAAAAGCTTGCGGTATTCGAACAACGGTATCTATAACTGTGCAACTGTAGCATAGCCGTGCTTGAACTTTATTTCAAAACTCTTTTTATATTTTACTTAAATTGTAACAATGCCAGTATAGTAAAGTAAGACTCTTGTCCTTAGGATAAGGATTAGAAGGGTCAAGTAAAATTTTTTTACATGTGTAATTTTATTCTACTAAAATTCTGCTTTTAATTTAAATTTTTACAAACTTACCCATGCCGGTTTTAGAAATGAAATTAGCTTACGCACGTTAGGAATTTGTCCTATGTCCACCAACTTGAGGTATACAGGTGTACCATATGTGCCGGTAATTGCACCGGCACCAACACCCGGCAAACCGAAACACAGCGACTCTGCTTCCCGGTAGAAATAGGCATGGTAGTAGTACTTCCCCAGACGAGTCCTTCACAAACTATACAGACAATTCGATGTAGGTATTTATTTTTTGTATCATATCACAGGCTCAAGTTGCCGCTCAAGCTCAGGCCGCGGCCCGGTACAACAACGCTGCTATAGCGGCCGCAGCTTCACTTCCCCAGCATAGATCTCAGCACCAAAGAAACGTACAGGTAATACTTCTTAGCCAGCATCTAGTAAACACTAGTAAACAATGCATAAAATTATACCTATATGGATATCATTATTATTTTCCTGCTCTTATCCCACTAGGTGGGGTTGTCACAACATTTCATTTTACGTCCATACACAATTTGGTAAACAGTATCAAAGCTATTGCTGCAAAAATACCACATATTAAAAAAATATCTAACATAGTATTCTATTATTCTATTTATTTCTAGAGTATTTCTATTTGGTTCACTTCTATTCTTTTATAATTATTTTAGCTGGACCATCAGCAATAATCAGCATTCATGGCTTAGAGCTGATTTCACCATGCTCTGTTAGTTAATAATCAAGGATTAACAGGCCGTTAAATCTAACCTTAGATGTCAAACGCGTACATTTTGACATATTTAACGACCCTTTAATCCTTTGTTAATTTAACAGAGCATGGTGAAACCGGCCCTTAACCTGTTCAACTAACGTTCTTTTTGAGTCGAAATTCATATGATCTAAAAAAACTATTTTTCTAGTAGTTTTTGTTTCTAATTTTCTTTCTATAACTTTATGAAGTGCCTCTTGCCATAAATTAGTCATTATTTTACAGTCAGCAACACGCAAACCACCAGTACCTGTTAAATTTTCAGATACTTACACAACAATGCAGTTAATTATTAAATAAACGAAGCTATCATGCGCCAATATGACGTCGAATACTTTCTGTTGCATAATATTGTCACTAAAGTCAACTAAAGTTTCAATATATTGCTTGTTGATAAATCGTATTGCACAAAACTTCAAATAATTGCCAAGGAAAATACACCCTTAAATTAGATCTCCGAGAAAAAGTATCCAAGACATTGTACTTAATAGATTTTTTTTAATTTTTTATTTTGCTTGCCTTTTCTTTTTGAAAATATGTTTGTGTTATCGTTTATTTCAGTTTCCGAACAGTCCCATTACAATGGCGATGGCGATGGGTCAGCAAGCACCGCCCCCTCTTGTGAGGAGCTCTGCCAACACTACCACCATGAAGTGAGCATATTTTCACACTCTCTAGTTCACGACTAGAGTGTATCTTTTCTGATACAATACGGGTGATTGACTGATGCGTATTTTCTGATTATTTTCATTATTCTGTATTTTTGTGGTTTTGTATTTGTTCTGTTTCATTAAATTCATGAGAACAGATAATATTTTTTTTATTGAATTGGCGATAAACACAATCAAAACCCAGCAAAGTACAATGAGTACTTTTGCCAATATTTTGTTCTTTTTTCATCTTAAGTTAATTGCCATTGAAGTTTATAATAAAGTCATTCTTAATTTACATACTGAAATACCTATTTGGGATAATTTGGAATAGTTTTGGTTAGAAATGAATGAAAAAGTGCACTAACCGTTTAGACTAACAGAAGAACCGTGTAACACATCCATTCGCCATTGTCTTGTCACTGTAAATATAACTTTATTTTATTTATAGCTTGTCGCATAACACTTCTGTTGCTTTTTATTTTATTATGATTTTTAGCTTATTGCTGCATGTTTTTTTTAAATAGAAGCGCGGAGTTTTTATGATTAGATACACAGACTTCTAGAACACGTATCAAAATCTACACCCTCGTTGTAGTTGAAATTGATTTAAGAGAAAGCAAAACCAATGCGTTTAACCTGCGTGTACGGTAGCTAACAGATAGAGAATACTTATGTCGCGAGTATCTTTCACGAAACCCCTGGCCAGGGGCCACTATGTATTATTTACGATACACCAACGTATCGTAAATGATACACTGGCGCTGAGCGTGTTAAAGCGTTAGTGTGCACTGTGCTTTATCAGAAAGATTAGAATTTCCCGAATTAACGCGCTTCTATTGTTGCATGGAGTTCTGTACCTTACAATAATGTACGTGGATTTATATTGTTGGTTGTATTGTCTACAGTGTGTCCCCCCAGGCGACCGGTTCGATGAATGGCCTCTCAACCTCTCACGCAACGGACAGTCGCAAAAGGCTCACCCCTATACCAGACGTCAATATCACCACTGGCAACCATACACCGTATAAGGTAAGGATTTTGATACACTCATTGTGACACTTCACATCACTATTCGTGTTTACTTATTCGGCGTATTTTCCCAAATACGACGATGTGTAGTGATGGACCCTATTCACCTAAATTTATGTTGCAAGTATGATGAAAATTAGTAGTAGAACATAAAGTTTCGTATCGGTATCTCTATCGCGTCTTCATACAAAACCCGCAATGAAAACGGAACAAGAATAAAAAACCAAATATGGTAAACACAACTCATACTTGGGGTACTGTATGTATTAGTGTATGTAGTAGTATGTAACGTCGTCAGGCCTTTTTTGTATGGACAATCGTGAGTTCTCAGAGGCGCTTATCGAATCTCCATACAAAAAAGGCCTGACGACGTTACGAAAAACGAAATACGAAATATGTTAAGCAAAACTCATACTTGGGGTACTGGACAAATACGCAAATCAAAACGCGAATACCGAACAGCGATGTGAAATAGCTCCTTTCACGAGTGCAAGTGAGAGGTAGCTTGCTTTAATTGTTAGCAATAGTAATAAGAGTTACAATTTAATAATCCTAAGTTCATTACCACGATAAAGGGCACGTCTCTTATACCTTAAGGTCGGCGGATCTTGGCAATCATGAAGTTCGTCGTAGGACCGCAAATATGGCTTTGTGTCACTGCATAAAGTAGTTCATTGTCTGCCACTCAGCAAACTATCAAACTTCACGTTTGTATTCAAACATCCGCTAAAATCCTTTGATGTGTGTAAAAACCACCATCATCATGCTGTGACAATGACGCAGATCGTCCATTGTCACCTTACCAATGGTAAAAAAAGGCAGAGATAAAAATGCAACGATTACTAAATATACTATTAGTTATAGCATTTTTATCTCTTGCCTTTTACCTCTTGCTTTTTTATGAAAAGTCAGAGGTGTAGGCATGTAAAGGCCCGTTTACTGACTTTAGCTTAGATAAAACTTCGGTCTCTAGCAAACTTGAATGGGTGGCGTCTCGTCGCGCTTTACATTCAAGGTTTTACTTAGCTTGCCTTGACCAATAAACCAACTACACTACCTACTTCATTACTGTGATAAAGAACTATGACGTATAATACCTAGATACAAGGTGTTCCAATACTTGTATTTAAAAACTTCAGGGGGCTAAGGTACCAATCAATATGAATAACTTTTTCTGAGGAACCAACACTGAACGAGTATAAAAAACTGCTGTTTCATACATTTTAGCCAGGTAACTTTTGTATGAAACACCTGTTTTTTTATTCGCGTTCACTACTACGTACATTATCCCCCTGAAGTTTTTAATTACAAGTATTGGAACACCTTGTATATACTTGTATTTAAAAACTCATAGTAATTATTGCAGATACAATTAATTAAAAAAAAACTGAAATAATATTTGAGAAAATAAATAATAATCTCCATTGAAAAATAGAAGTAATAGTAAAATATATGGGATTATCCTAGATTGCCTTGTGCCCGTAGTTTTTTTTATCACTATACTACTCGCTGATAGAACAAGCAGATGCCCAACTGATGTTAAGTGGTAACCATGATCTATAACAAAGCATTGCCACCGCCCTGCGTCCATCAGCTCGAGGCATACAGTTAAGCCTTTGACATTTGTCGCGTTAACGTATCCTAGCGATATTCGACCTTATTCCGTCGCAGTAATAAGGTCGAATATCTTTAACTGCCTGTGGAATGTCGTGTAGAATGTACGTCTGATGTTTGGTGTCGTGCGACAGGTGCAGAAAGCGCTGGTGGAGAACACGATGGTGCCGTGCATCAACGCCAAGCCGTACCAGTACACGGAGCTGCTGATGACGCTGCCGGACCTCGCCAGCCACTTCTTCCCGCGCGTGTCGCTGGCCACCTGCCGCGCCATGCTGGACGCGCTCGCCATCACGCTCTTCCGCCCCAACTCGTCAGTACACCCTCCTCCTTATTTACGCCCTACCTGCTTGGGGGTCGTCCATTAATCACGTGATTGTTTTTTAGCAAATTTTTAACCCCCTCCCCTCCTGGTGATATTTGGTGAGGTTATAGACTATTGAAATTTTCGGAATATTACCTTAAATTACATAATAATTAGACTACATTTTGGAAAATTTGAACGCTGGGAAATTTTTGCCTGGCAACAGTGAGTCCAGGCCACGTGCCGCCGTTTGGTGTATAGAAATCGTGCGTTGAACGAAAAATAAATACATGTGATCTCATTATATCCTCCCCCCTCCCTCGAGCCTCACGTGATTAGTCGACGATCCGGCTAAATGTCCGGCTTCGCTCGGGTGGACATTTATTTTTTTAAACATTTAAATGTAGCCTATGTTACTCAGGGATAATGAAGCATTCTTGAAATTGGACCAGTGGTTTTTGAGTTTATTCGTTGCGAAGCTGGCTGGGGTTATCGAGGGGATAATATACAATACACCCCACTGCGGGGAAGACGCCTAGGAAAGCCAGCACCAGCATTAGCGAGCTGCTGGCCTTCCTAGAAGATATCGGGTCGCTGAACTAGCAACCACCACCCGTCACGCAAAAAGAGCCCACCGGCGGCCTACTTGCGGAAACCTGCGAGACGTCAGTGTAGATCTTGTTCCCTTGATTTAGAATTAGAACCCGCGACCCTCCCTTCGATCGTGCGTTAACCTGCTCCGACATCGGTCAGTTGCCATCTCGACCGATGATTCGATAACGCAAACCGCTGCCACCAAATCTTAAACTCTTCCATTCCTCCACAGGACTCAACTCCAAGTGCTCCGCAACTCTGGCAAATGCAAATCTGCCGCCGCGGGCGAGAACGGGATGGCGCTCGTCCAGATCCGTGACGTCATGCAGCACATGATCCAGTTCAAGTACATGCTGCGCTCCGGCATGCAGGCCGACGAGCAGCCGCACCAAGCGCCGCGGCCGGCGCACGCCTCGCAGCCCAGCCACCAGGCCAAGCGCGCGCGCGCCAACTGAGACCTGCCGCTGTGGATGGCCCGGCCGGAGGAGCTCTCCACAGGGAACATGACCGTTGACTTCAACATGTGGCGCGATCAGTTCTGATCGCGAGTGACGTTGGCCGCCCGAAATGGAAGACGTGGCCGATGATTCCGCGGGCGATCAAGTAAATTCACGAAGTATTCGCTCGTTACGAGTGTAGTGTCCGTTTGAATGAACTGCTGACCGTTGACTTCTGTAGTTGGATGTCACGTTTATATTATAGTGTAAATATATACAATAGCAATGTGAAAGACAGAAATACTGGATAGTATGGCTGAGCTGGATATATCTCGCGTCAAAGCGAGCCAGCGTTAAGCGAATTTAAAGTGGACCCTACAAAATTTAGCTAAAACAAAAAGTCGTGTTTATTTCGTGAACTGAAGTGAAGTGAAAACTGGTGACTTGGCTGATATGCACATTAAAACTCTAAGGGAGTGATAGTTGTAGATAAAAGACATACCTACTGCACACGCAACAGTGCATTTTGGACACGTAAATTTTATGAAAGTGTACAAATTGTATAATACTAGTAAATCGAAAGATCTAATTTATTACGATCTATGTAACTATTTAATAGAAGACTGAGATTTTTATTTTATAATTTCCTAAAAACGAAACGCTAAAGTTGTGAGTAGAGTTTTAGTTGCGCTATGTTTTCTATTAAAGATTGGTACATTTTTTTTTTGGTATGTTCGAGTTTATTTTGTATACATATAGGAAGCTTGTAAATATAGTATTAGATTAGAACTACATTATTGATCTCGAAATATGCAAATGTGGCTAAAATGCTATTTCGGGTAGCTAAATTAGTTAAGCACAGTGTCCTGGCGAAAAATTAAGTAACTGTTTTTCAGATACAATTTTTCCTTATGACAGAAGGGGATTACCTCAATGCCTTAGTCGAGGTCGACACTCTTAAAAGCAATACATTTATTAGACTACAATAAAATAATTATTAAATTTTTGATAATTTATGTGTGATTGCTTAGCAACATTGTTTGCTACACTATTACGCTTAATGATCAAACTATCATCACAAAAACGCTAAATCACAGAGAAAATGGTCTTTCATTGACCAAATATTAAAAAGAGAACCATTTTCAATTAATTTAGTTTAATATGTAAGTTAACTGCAATAATAATTTGTAAACGGTATCCCTTGTGCCAATGTTAATAAGTATTATACATTTTGGCATGGAGATATTCTTAATTGGCATCTAACAAAAGTATTAGAAAGTTTAATGTTGAACACTTAAATTTATTTGTTTAATGTTTTGAAGTTATGAACTTGGTGTTGGAGTACACCAAAGTTTGGTGATTTATATAGCAAAATTATTTTTGCAAAAATAACCAGTGGAATGTATAGGCAAGGCATATTTTTGTGATATAAGTACCTACTCTTGTTTATTTTACAGGAAGTAACAAAAATTAACCTGCGGGTTAATTTCTACTTTTTGCTACTTTAATGTATTTTTTTTTAATGTTCCTAAAGCTAATCTGTCCAACATATAATTTTGTTGCACCTCCATTGCGTCATGCAAATTTTTATGTTGTAATTTAACCCAAATCATTAGGTACCTACCTACATAAAGTCTATTGGTAATAATGTTTCTAAGCAAGTACTTAGTAGTAGATGATACTGTTCTAAAAAAATTCAACTGCCATATACAAGCTTGCTCCCTATCACACATATTATTTTATAGCCCTAATAGGTACAAGCTAATTTATTTATAGATTTTTTAATGTTAGAGTATGCTGTGTATAGTTAGCTAATTTATTTATGAGTAGGTGGGATGGTATGTTCAACTGAGAGTAAATCGTCAATCATTATAACGGAAAATTTCTTCAAAGTGCAATGTCTGTGCATTCATTGATTCTGTATTCAAGAAAATTAAAAGATTATAAAAAAATATATGTTTTTGTTTTATAATTATAAGCCTAGATTAGAGTAAAAAATTAGTAAATATGTGTCTCATGGTTCCAGTATAGCATCCTCAAAAGCGCAGCCACCAATTGTGTCCATTTACTAGGTCCAGAAGTTCCACCAAAACTCGGTCTTGGGTTATTTTGTATGGAGTCATGAGAGGTCTCAAAGCAAGATTCAACACTTCCTCTAGGAGCGCGTGACTGCATGCGTAAAAATATACATCTACCGAAAGCGGACTCGACAGTGAACGCAACTCAAAACCTCTGGTAGATGCGATTTCGTTGGATCAATAGGTACCCTCTAGCCAAATACATTTTCTGTTTGTAATCTTTATAGTCGGTTACCGTTACCGCACCGTACCGAAATATGGCTCACTATCGCCATCTAGGATGATTTATGGAAACTAATCTTTTTAATATTCTCTTTTTTCATATATGTACTGTGAAAAATATGACATTGGCATTTTTCACGGTACAGCGCCATCTAGATTCACCTTTGAAAACATCGCAGCAGAAACTATGGCACTTCGATCAACAAAGTTGATCGAAGCCATGGCATGGAGGAATAATCCAAGGCAGAAACGGCTAGTTTTCTTCGTTCTCTTTCATCTTAGATCATCTATGTCTTTCATCTATTCCGCTCACTCTCGGAGGTAGAGACCACAGAGTAGTTTTTATATACAAAAAAAATGTTTGTAATTGTATGTGAAAATAAATGGAGAATTCGCCAATGTTTAAAACTTTTCGATAATAAAATTGTTAAGCGACTCGATGACTTGTTGTCGACAGATTAAAACCTAACTAGTACCTACCTAGAGAGAGTGTAGTGTATTTAATTATTTAGATCTGGCAGCACTGATTGTAGGCGTCCTGTGAACAAACTGTGAAGAATAGTCATTCTTGTTTTACAAATTGAATTTCATGAAATAAACTCAGTACAGAATCTATGTAAAGGCGTCTAGTATCTCAGTATTCATGATTTACTATTTCCCAAGTGATTACAAACAATATCTGTCGCATTTATTCGCAACAGGACCGCTTGAGTTTTAGTAGAAGTTCTAATGTTTTTTAGCTCTATCCTTAGCGCGAAAGTATGAAACTGAATTTACCTTTTATCTATGGATAAAATGAATAACTACTCTGAAGATAATGAGCATGTAAGGGTTTGCCGTGTCTGCCTCATCAGGAATGTGAAAATGTATGACCTGCGAAGTTACCCCCTGGAATCGTACTTCGAAGCTATTATTGGGTTCACTGTAAGTATTATTTGCTTAGACCTACTCTCAAAATATATTAATATTCAGATTGGTCTGGTAAACCTTATAAACAACCAAATACCTAGGTAGTGGGTACTTTTTTAAAGCTTATTAGCATAGTACCTTTTATGAACTTGTAACAATACTTTTTCAGGTAATGAGTACCATGGATCTGCCTCCGTACCTATGCTATGAATGTGCAACATTAGTTAAAAAGTTTTCATTCTTTAGAGAGCGCTGTTTGACTGGACAGGCTACTTTGTACGGCATTCTTCAGAGTTCTGGAAAGGTAATAATCTTAATAATAATCATTTACTAACATAACAAATTTGCTACCTTGTTTAAGTGCAGGTGGAAAAGTAATAAACTTAAAAAACCATTATCTGCTTAAACACATAATTTGAGTGTCAGAGAGTTAAAATGAAAAACTTTTAACAGGTTACAGAAAAAGAATTGAGCAAAATCGACAGACAAACATCACGGCTCACATCAAAATTGTCTATGCAGTGTACGGAGAACAATATATTCTATGCCGAAGAAGGAAAAATTCTGCAGATGGTGAAAAAAGAGCCTACCGATGGTTATGAGTTCTCTGATTATGGTCCAGTACAGTTTAAAGAGGAAGAAGACTTTCAAACACCAGATTTCGCACATTCCAGTGATGATGAACCATTGTCAGTTCATAAAGTGGTAGGTTCCACATAAATAAATAAATAAATATTGGTGGACTTTCCACACAACACAATCTATCTGGCTCAGTTTGGGGCGAGAGCCCCAAACTAAGCAAAGCTTGTAATATGGGAACCAGATTGCTGATATAATACTTAAATCCTTACATAGGTAGGTACTTCTTTTTTTGGAAATTCATACTTATAAATACAATGTGTAACATAATATAAAAAGGCCAAAAACCAAGTGATCAGACCAAGCCCTGGAATACTTTCCCATACAAAAGTAAAATAAATATTATCTCAGAAATTTGCAACACCTCTGTGGCCTTATGCTCACTTCGACAGAGATTATCTCACGTTAGAGATGACGTCATATCTCGTTCGATAACTATTTATCCCCATTCTCACTATCTAACTCCCCAATTTTCTCATACAAAGTTCATGCGAGACGCAAGGTCAACGAGTCATATCTCGTTTGATAACTATTATATCCCCATTCTCACAATCTCACTCCCCAATTTTCTCATTCAAAGTTCATGCGAGACGCAACGTCAACGAGTTATTGAACGAGATATGACGTCATCTCCACCGTGAGATAATCTCGCTCGAAGTGAGCATAAGGCCCCAAATACTGTTTGCGTAAGTAGCAAGGTCACGTACATACGGAACGTAAAAACAGATGTGAATAGGGCTGCCTCATGTTGTGTTTAGTTTCTTATTGGAGGAATGTTTAAGATACATTTCATGAAAAATACACTACGAAATTTCAAAAATCGTAAAACTAAAATTGATCGCCATGACCTGTAGAATACCCTGCTATTATGTTACACGTTTTATAAAACCCAGACAGAGAACAAACATCTATGTTTGTCACACCAATATTTGTTCTCGATGGGGATAGTTATGATTAGTTTTGGAAGAGACAATTTTTCAAGATTTTTTTAATGAAATTTATTAATTTAAGTTTCCTACCCAATTATGTCTTAAATAGGTATATTTAAATAATTAAATATGATGTATCCTTACCTATCCTAAAAAAATATATTTTTCAAAGGTGAAGGAGAAAAGTAGGAGAGGCAGAAAGAAGAAAGTTGTAGAAATACAACAAGAAGAATTCAAGAATGAATTAGATATTTCAACATTCATTAATGAAGAAGTGCAGCTACAAGAAATGGTAAGTAACAAAAAAATTTTGTAACACTTCCTGCTTTATTGAAGTAAATCCTATCCCAACCTACTACACACAGTAAGGATGTTTGTGGCTCAAACAAGCCATAACCATTGGACCAATTTGCATGAAACTTGGAACGAATATAGTTTGTAATCTAGATTATAATATAGGCTACATCTTATCCCGAAAATATTCCGAAAAAGAGGTATAACGTCAGGTCTTATAATAAGACAGACAAAACCAAAAAAAGGACACCACACATTAAATATTGATGTAATCACTGCCTCTGGCTCTGATGAAAACTTAAAAAAAAAACCTTACTATAAAATCTCTCATTGACAAAAAAGGTTTGGACTGGACTAGGCTCCAACTCATTACAAAAACTAAAAAGTTAAGTATACCTTATTACAATTGTAAAAAGGATCATACAAAAAACCGCTAGGAACCAAGCTTTTTTAATACAAGTAGCTGTTGGCATATGGCCCACCTGATGTTAAGTGGTAACCATAAATTATAACAAAGCATTGCCTCGTAAGTCACGTACGATAGGAACGTGCCCTACGATGCACTGCCCTGCGCCCATCAACTTGAGGCATACGGATGTTAAGCCTCATGCGTCTGTAATTACACCGGCAACCACACTCTTCAAACCGAAACACAGCGTTGCTGCTTGGCGGCAGAAAAAGGCGTGGTGGTAGTACTTCCCCGGACGAGCCCTTCACAAAGAGCTCTACTATAAAATAAAATAAATAAAAATAGCCTTTATTCTATTACAATATTTCAATTAAAATAAAATTCACAATAATTCAATTCTTAATAGATTAATATTTTAAAATAATGCATTAATACAATTCATAATAAATAAAAATAATTAGTAGCAAAATAAACGTTAGGTTATGTTATTAATTGTAAAAGTCGCCTCTCGGGCGTAGGCCTCCCCCATCTCTCGCCATAGCTCTCTATCTCTAGCCTGCCTCATCCAGTCTGGTCCGCTTGTCTTGTAGAATATGTCATCCCACCGTATTTTTGGCCGACCTCTTTTCCTTTTAGTGTCGCGTGGGATCCATTATAGTATTCTTTTAGTCCATCTTGTGTTTTCCATTCGGCAGATATGACCTGCCCAGTTCCATTTCAGTATTTTGATTTTATTTACAATGTCACTTAGCTTTGTTTGGTCTCTTATTGTTTTGTTCTTGATTTTGTCAGACAGTTTTATTCCTAGCATACTTCGTTCCATCTTCCTCTGACACACCGCTAATTTATTTTCTTCGCATTTGGTGAGGGACCACGTTTGACAGCCATATGTTAAGCTCGGTAAAATGATGACTTCGTATACTTTCTTCTTGATTTTCATATTTGTTTGCTTATTCTTCATGATCTCCTTTAGGCTCCAGTATTTTTGCCATGATATTGCGATCCGCCTATGCACTTCCTTCTCTGTACAGTTTTTGAAAGAGACAGACTGGCCTAGGTATATGTATTCGTTCACGAATTCTATTTTCCCACCGTCTACTATGACCTCTTGTTTTTCTCCGTTGCTTAGAATCTTAGTTTTTGATGTGTTAAGTGAGAGGCCTACTATCTTGCTTTCATTTGTGAGTTCGTTTAGCATAGTCTCCAGATCAGTTGTGGTTTCGGCAAAAACTACTATATCATCTGCAAAGCGCAGGTGGCTCAATCGCTCTCCGTCAATTTTTAAACCTTTGCTCTGCCAGTTAAGGTTTCTAAATACTGTTTCTAGGACGGCAGTGAATACTTTGGGTGACAAAGGATCGCCCTGTCGCACACCTTTCTTAATTGGGAACTCTTCTCCTTCTCTTTCCAATCTTATTTTTGCGCAGCTTTTTGAGTAGATGCTATACAGTAAGTCAATATACGCATCGTCTACGCCTTGTTCTAATAATGTTTCCCATATCGCATTGTACTCAAGACTATCAAAAGCTTTTTTAAAGTCGATGAAACACATATAGACAGTGATTCCATACTCGCTGGCTTTTTGTATGATTTGTGTGACTACTTGGATGTGGTCTAGCGTTGCATAGTGTTTTCGAAAACCTGCCTGTTCGCGCGGTTGGCTTTCATCTAGCGTCTTTGCTATTCTCTGTAGAATTATTTTTGAAAATATTTTGTATATATTTGATATTAGGCTTATTGGTCGGTAATTACCAAGGTCTTTTTTATCCCCTTTTTTGTGTATGAGTGTAATTGTTGATCTTGACCACTGTTCGGGTGTTGTTCCTGTATTCAATATATTATTAAATAAAATCTGTAGGGGTCTTTGCAGACATTCTGATAAAGATTTTAATGTTTCGTTAGTAATGCCACTAGGTAGTAAGAGCTCTACTAGGTACTCTTAAAAAAAGCTGTACCTAAGTTTCTTGGCTGTCATTCTAGACTTTGAGGAACTTGCGGTAGATTCACCTAATATATAAGACGTTTCAAAGTGATCCTTGTGATTTCACTGAATAAAGACCGTTTTGATTTTTTCTATTTCAGATTAAGCAACCATCGGAAACGATAGAGAACTTGGGTGATGAGATTGAACCGGAGGAGCCGCCCAAACGCAACAAGAGAGGTCGTCCGCGCAAAACGGTCGAAAAACCAGTCGCCAAGTCTCGAAGGACAAAGAACACAGGCGGGGTTCACGTAGAAGACATCGACTTGGACGAATACGTGTCGGTTGTCAAACTAACGGTTAGTTAAGAAAACCCGGCCAAGTGCGAGTCGGACTCGCGCACGAAGGGCTCCGTATCATCTACACTAATAGTATAAAGAGAAAAGATGTAACGAATAGGCTCAAAAACTACTGGTCCGATTTCAAAAATTCTTTCACCATTAGAATGCTACATTATCCCTGAGTAACATAGGCTATATTATATTTTAAAAAAAATCAGGGATCCTTACTAAAACTCCAATAATGTAACCCAAGGCGGAAAACAAAGCCGGCCGCTAGTTCTATATAAAAACGGAATAAACTCACGTTTGTGGGAGCCCTCTTAATTTTTTTTTTTTTAGTATTTGTTGCTATAGCGGCAACAGAAATACATCATTTGAGAAAATTTCAACTGTCTAACTATCACGGTTCATGAGATACAGCCTGGTGATAGACGGACAGACAGACAGACAGACAGCGAAGTCTAAGTAATAGGGTCCCGTTTTACCCTTTGGGTATGGAACCCTAAAAATGCCAGTAGGCTTTTTTTTATCGATTTAGCGAAACGAAGATCTCAGTGACAACTTCTATGCTTCCAACTTAGCATATAATACGAAGGGTTATGATGTTTGGATGTTTATGGCTATAATAACGTATTGTTATCCCAAATATTACCAATAACGTGGTAGAAACATGCACGAACCTAATATAGGATTAACGCCTTTAACGTTCTTGGAAGCTAGTATACAAATATGAAAAATATTCCTTTCATACATTCCAAAACGATTTTTATGTCTAAATCAATTGTTTTCATATGCAAAAAAAATTGCATAAAGCATTATCTATAACACGTAGTGCTATAATTTCTAGAGTAACCAAAAACTTCATTGGACATCGGAAGTTCTCAGTCCCGGTCGACATTAATTACCATTTATTTTCAGTTAGAAGAGCAAATGGATGAGATAAACAAACGCAAGGATTCTCTCAACTACCAGAATGCAGCATTCCAATGTAACCTTTGCTTCAAGGGGTTCATTGACGCGAACGCTTGGAAACATCACGTTGGAAAACACGATCCAGTAAGACATTTTATTATCCTATTTTTATAAACAGTTCCTTTAAAAAGTTCCTTTCGAAATAGTGTTTTGAAAGGATTTTAAGTGCGCCTCAAGAGGCTCCTTTCGAGCACTTGACATAATAGAACTTTTTAGGCTCTACGTGTACAGGACCGGGACCGGACGATAAGCAGAGGGGCGAGCTTACGGCAAAAAGTGGACTGTATCAAATTCAAATAATCTATCAGCTCAAAGCCGCCTCCGCTTAGGGTCCCAGTGATGCACTAGAGTTCGCCGGATTTCAGTCGGGTTGAAAAATAACAACGGTGTATACGGTAATTGACTAGGTTCGCGAGGGTCGGGAGTAGCATTCGGGGAGATAGGTCCGATCTGAGCATGCACCGGCAACCGCCTAGGACTTGGAGTAAGTTCCCTCTGTTAAACTATTTTACTATTATTTCTTCTGTGTATAAAAAACGAACTCGATTTCACTAATTTTCAACTATACTTATATGTGCTCAGATCCCTCACCTAGTGCTAGGCCCGGCGAGCGCGCAGTCTCATTTATTCAATAAAAAGCTGTATTTTTTATCTATTACTTTCTAACAGTATTACTATCCTTTACTTTCTTTTGCAAATGACCTTGAACAGGTTGCAACTTGTCCGAAACCTGACACGTGTAAGGTAGGTACTTGACTTTCTCTATCCTCAAAGCTGTTATTATTCATTACCTAGGTTTTTCAGAGTGCCTATCACTATGTAGGTTTCGGACAGTTGTCAGAGTGACTTTAATGACAATGTCTGTATAAAGATAAGGACATACACATACAGTTCTCTGTATGCCCTGCTATAAATTCCTATCATCTCGAACGTAGACAGTGTGCTACGTTCGGAGTCTATTCTATATGAAATATCCGAGCGTGCGTATATAGTTCTCCGCACGCTCTATCTAAGACCTAATTTTTATACATAGCGCGTTTATAACGCCCATGTTTCTGTATTAAGTTACAGGTGTACACATACAGTTCTCTGTACACCCGGGCTGAGCCTGTTTTTACCTTAACCTAGCATAGCGCGTATACGTATGTATAGCCTATGGTCTGTATTATATTACGGGCGTACACATACAGTTCTCTGTACGCCCGGGTACATTGGTACCTAAGTGATCTAGACGTAGACAGGGTGCTACGCTAGATCTCTATTACCTCCAGTTACCTTTACCTTATACCTGTTACCTTGTGGCTCGAGGGCCACTTACCGGAAAAGTAGTGTTTATGTTATTCCTAACTCTGTTTATTTAACTATGGTATTGGCAGAGGTGCCAAGCCGATTACATTTACCTACCTATACTATTACTATTTTATACCTCGTCCCCCGCGGGGGGTGTAAGTGTTGAGTCAGTGTGCCTACAATTCAAAAACAGTACCTTTCGGGATTTTTAATAAGGATAAAAGGGGTTTCCTACCTATTTCTATGTATGCTATTGATTCTATTTTAACGCTATTATCGATATCTATCTATTTAAATGCTATTATCGATATCTATCTATTTAAAATGCTATATAACGCAGAGTCGTCCGGAACACTACGACATGCCGGTTTCTTCACGATGTTTTCCTTCACCGTTTAAAAGTACTGGTATTGTGCACTTGAATTTTTGAACAGAAAAACTCATTGGTGCACGACCGGTTTCGAACCCACGACCTTAGTATCGGAAGGCGGGGCCGCTACCACTAGACCACCAGTGCTCATAAAGTATAAGTAAAAAAGTACGGCTAAAAAAGTTTGCCGATATATAAAAAGCCGGTATAAATTTATTTAGTTAAATCATAAGGATCACTTTGAAACGTCTTGGCGAAAAGAGTGCCGCAAGGGACTGGAAAGAGTGCCGCTTATACCCAGCAGTGGGTGCAAACGGGGTGAAATTATATGATGACTAGTGGCTTCCCGCGGCTTCGCACGCGTTGAGCCTTAGTTATTGAGCCACAAACATCCAATCATCGTAACTTTCGCATTGATTTGTATATTATTAGGGTAGGATACCTACGCAGGTATAAGAGATACCTATAGGCGTACATTACCTATATTAGGTAAGTAGGTAGGTATAGGTACTGAGTTTAGCACAAACATAACAAATACAACAAAGACAACCTTACACGGAAAATATGTACTTATTTGTTCCCAGTTTCTACCCCAAAAACAAACGAAACGAAACAGCTTCACGACTTTGATCCCCAGGCACGGTAAATACCCTAAGATCTCTTCGTACCAACCCAAGATTCCCGTTTTAGAATGTCCCTTATAAAAATTGACGCCTTGTTGTATCCTTTTTACTTGAGCGCAACGAAGGAGGGTAACGTTTTAGGGGTTGTTTTACACAGAACACATTTTCTTTTAGTTTGAAGTTAATTACACTACGCTTTAAAAATCTCCCATACAAACCTTGAAACTTTGTCAGTCTCTTGCACCCTTTGCAGGGGCGGTTTTAATATATTGAAAACGTGATTTTTTTATTATTTCTTGTGGAGTATATTTACTTCAAGTTTGAAATCAATAGCACTATTCGTTAAAAATCTCCCATTCTAAATTTTACCAGTCATTTGCACCCTTTGCAGGGGTAATTATCAAAAGTTAAAAGCGTCATTCTTAATTATTTATTTTTTAGTATATTTACCTCAAGTTTTAAATCAATCGCACCACGCGTTAAAAAACTCCTATTCAAAGTTTGACATCCCTTTGCACACTTATCAAGGGTAGTTTTAAAAAACTAAAAATGCCTTTGCTGTTTTTTAGCCTTGGAGTACATCTACTTCAAGTTTCAAGTTTGTAGGTTCAAGGAATACAATTTATCATACCAACGTTTTCAACCCTTTATACATCCTTAGGGGTTGAATTTCCAAAAATCCCTTCTTAATACACCTCTACGCCATAAGACCTATATACTCTTCAAATTTCAAGTCTCTAGGATCAGCGGTCAAAAACCTCCCATACAAACTTTTACATCCCTTCGCACACTTATTAAGGGTAGTTCTAAAAAACTAAAAATTTCGTTCCTATTTTTGCCTTGGAGTACATCTACTTCAAGTTTCCAGTTTGTAGGTTCAAGGAATACAATTTTTCATACCAACGTTTTCAACCCTTTTTACACGCTTAGAGGTTAAATTTCCAAAAATCCCTGCTTAGTACACCTCTACGTCATAAGGCCTATGTACTCTTCAAATTTCAAGTCTCTAGGACCAGCGGTCAAAAACTCCCATACAAACTTTTACATCCCTTTGCACACTTATTAAGAGTAGTTTTACAAAACTAAAAATGCCTTCCCTATTTTTTGGCCTTGGAGTACATCTACTTCAAGTTTCAAGTTTGAAGGTTCAAGGAATACAATTTTTCATACCAACGTTTTCAACCCTTTATGCACCCTTAGGGCTTGAATTTCCAAAAACCTCTTCTTAGTACACCTCTACGCCATAAGACCTATGTACTCTTCAAATTTCAAGTCTCTAGGACCAGCGGTCAAAAAACTCCCATACATACTTTTACATCCCTTAGCACACTTATTAAGGGTAGTTTTAAAAAACTAAAAATGTATTTCCTATTTTTTTGGCTTGGAGTATATGTACTCTAAGTTTCAAGTTTGTAGGTTCAAGGAATACAAATTTTGCATACAAACGTTTTCATCCCTTTTTACACCCTTAGGGGTTGAATTTCCAAAAATCCCTTCTTAGTACACCTCTACGCCATAAGACCTATGTACTCTTTAAATTTCAAGTCTCTAGGACCAGCGGTCAAAAAACTCCCATACATACTTTTACATCCCTTAGCACACTTATTAAGGGTAGTTTTAAGAAACTTAAAATGTTTTTCCTATTTTTTTGGCTTGGAGTATATGTACTCTAAGTTTCAAGTTTGTTGGTTCAAGGAATACAATTTTGCATACAAACGTTTTCATCCCTATTTACACCCTTAGGGGTTGAATTTCCAAAAATACCTTCTTAGTACACTTCTACGCCATAAGACCTATGTACTCTTCAAATTTCAAGTCCCTAGGACCAGCGGTCCAAAAACTCCCATACATACTTTTACATCCCTTAGCACACTTATTAAGGGTAGTTTTAAAATACTAAAAATGTATTTCCTATTTTTTTGGCTTGGAGTATATGTACTCCAAGTTTCAAGTTTGTAGGTTCAAGGAATACAATTTTGCATACAAACGTTTTCATCCCTTTTTACACCCTTAGGGGTTGAATTTCCAAAAATCCCTTCTTAGTACACCTCTACGCCATAAGACCTATGTACTCCCCAAATTTCAAGTCTCTAGGACCAGCGGTTTAGGCTGTGCGTTGTCTATATGTCAGTCAGTCAGTCAGTCAGTCAGTCAGTCAGTCAGTCAGGACTTTAATTCTTATAGTATTAGAGATAGAGATGAAATATATTCAAATCAAATCAAAATGCGTTTGTTTTGTGTCACAAAAATGTAGGCAAAACATAAAAAAATATTGGTTAGGACAACAAAATCGGTGATCACTTCTTCACATCTTTGTGTTATTAATAGTGTTTGATGCAATACTATAACGGTCTTCCATGACGCGGGAGTACAATAAGCGTCTCTCGTTATGCACGCACCTTTACTGAGCTATAGTTGTTATTTCCAGAGTGCAGGTAACATAGAGTGTCCTGTATGCAAGTTTCGGTTTCCAACAAAACGCGCCCTTCAAAAACACGCCACCAATCACGAGAAGAAATACGCATGCAAGTCTTGCCCTTATGTCTCTAAAACTACGTAAGTACCTGTATGACATACATTATCTCTGTGCTAAGGTTTTCACTGAGGACTACATCTGTATACGTATATTAAGAGTAGTAGAGCTCTTTGTAAAGGGCTCGTCCGGAGAAGTACTACCACGTAGTAGTTTTTCTGCCGCTAAGCAACGTTGCTGTGTTTCGGTTTGAAGAGTGTGGTTGCCGGTGTAATTACAGGCACATGAGGCTAAACGTCTGTATGCCTCACGTTGATTGAAAGCGCAGGGCAGTGCATCGTAGGGCACGTTTCTATCGTGCGTGACTTACGAGGTAATGCTTTGTTATAGGTGATAGTTACCACTTAACATTAGGTGGTTCATCTGCTTGTTCCATCAGCTAGTTGTATAAAAAAATACTTCTCGCTCTCAGATTTCCATTTTAAAAGACATAAAAACACTATGTAAACTTTAAAAAAAAACTAATGCTTATTCATGAAAAATCGCAATCAACCAAGTTCATATTGGTCAAAACAAGTTTTCCTACTAAAAAGTTTGAATAAGTACAAGCGAGAAGTACATTAGCAACGCGCCTATAATTTTTCTGGATTTCTTTTCTCCCAAGTTTCTCATAGATACTTTCTATCATACAGGCCATAAGCTCTTTGCTGTCACGTAGACATGGTAGACGTCCCTTTCAGAGCACTACTAAGAGATCTATCCGTAGTGTCGGGTACTATGGAGCTTTTAGTGTGGGGTACTTTGGAGCTTAAAGATTGGGGGGAGTGAGGAGTGAATGATAAACACTTTTTGAAATCTTATATTACAGAACTCAAGCGAAACAGCATCAAAGGTGGCATAAAGGAGTTACGTACACGTGTGAATATTGCGACGAAGTCTCTACGTAAGTTCGTGTCTTACTTATCGAAGTTACTAAGTGACTATTTGAGTGCCTTCATTTGCCAAGCTGGCACTCCAATAGTCACAACGGCTAGATCGGTTTGGATGAAACTTAGTTTGTTGTATTCAAAGTCAAAGTCAAAAGGTATTTATTCAATAAAATCACAAGGATCACTTTTAAACATCTTAAAGCTAGGTGACTCTAGGTGCCAGTTCCACGCGACCAAAGCCTAGAAGAACAGGCAACAAACTTACTTATATACAAGGTGTAAAGTCATGTACGACATTAAATTGAAACACGTACTCCTAATTGCATTTTTAGATTTTAGGAGTTGGTTTTATCAAAAAAGCCTGAATATTTATCGAGATATCGATACTTTTCCAATAAATAATTTCTATGCAACCTGTATCTCTAATCGCCGGTGATGAGGTCAAATTTCCGGGGTCATGAAGTCATGTGACTCATCAATCAAACGAAAAAAAGGACAAAGATATCATATTTGTACGCGTTAGACCGCATAAGAAACATATTTGTGCGCTCACATTGTAAAATTTCGCTGTGCGACAAGGACAGATATCATTCCGCTTACGTGTGTGATAGAGACAGATAGGTACGTAGCGCGCCCCACTATGTGCCACGCTGCCGCCCGGTGGCCAGTGAAAGACATTATTATTTAGTAAACAATCGCCTTGGTAGCGACCTTGACATATCTAATTTTGAAAATTGTAAATTCGTGTTATTACTCGTGACTAGTGTCTAGATTTGGTACCGCGAAATAGACTTTTTGTGTGAGTGTGTGTCTTGTTAATGTCATCAAAATGCAGAACTTGTATTATGAAGGGAAAGATAATTGTGAAACTAGGCATACAAAACAAACTCTAGAACAGTTGAAGGAGCTCTTCAGTGCATTCATTTGTATGTGCAACATGCAACAACGTGAGCATATTGGAAACGTACGGATTTGAGGTACCTAACTAGTTTTATTTTTCCTACATGCTAACGTTGCTCTACTATATCGGCGAATCAAAGACGCCGCCGCCGGCCGCGCGCCCGCGCTGAAAGGGCGTTCACCTTTAGGCACGGGCGCGCGGCACAGTTTAGGTTTAGTCGTAGTAGATATGTATGTGCGGTTTCTGCGCGCGGGGCGCGGCATTGAATGAACGTACGTTGCTTTGTTTGTGTGTTTATACAGAATGTTCAATAATTTTATGCTTATTCTGATATTTAGTTTGTTTGAAAATAAAAAAATCTCAATTATGAATGAATGTTAATACAACCTTTTTTAAATCAATACTAGATAGTAGTATTACACGTGTATTAATTTAATGTCGTACAGTCGTTTACACGTTGTATATATATTTATCCAGGTAGATGTAATAAGGTATAACTAGATCTAAAAAGCGACCAACGTAGATAAAAGTAATCCCCCTATAAATAGAAATTATAACTATGCCTATGGTGCTCGTAAATTGGTTACTCAAGTCATCTCAAGCAGTATGTAAGTTGTCGCCGTAGCCTTTACCGACCTGGACGGTATCATCATTATCAAGGGTATCAAGGTTATCATCACCGATGACGATATCATAATTTAGAGAGTTATTCAAGGTTTTGTAATTATTGCTTCAGAAAATGGACATCTTATCTGTCCCACGTGCGCATCAAACATCCATCGTCGTTTATCTGCTCCGTCTGTGGCTATTCCTTCGTGAGCCAGCTCGGTCTCACCATGCACAAGACTATGATGCATAAGGATGTCAATGAAACGGTAAGTTCTGGGGTTAGCGATCCAACCTGGTGACTCCATAGGCTGAAACCCTCGATTGTGATTGTCATGCCTATTGTATCAAAAGTTACATTAAATAACTCAATAATTATATTTACCATTATTTGATATTGGAAAAGCGTTCAACACAGTACTAGTTTCGACAAGGAGTTATCCTCGCCTCCGCGGTCGCTCCGTACGTTTAACAAAACAATTTAACATTATTTATTTCTAGTTTGTATCATATTTTCATTGAAAAACAAAGTAGTAAATAATCCTTGTAATAATGTACTTGGCGTTCTTCAAGGCAACATACTTGGACCTTCACTTTTTACAATGTATATTGACAAAAGCTGTAAGATGACACTTTTTCAGGAAAAGGCAGAGAATAGCGAAGAATCAGGGCCGTACTGCCAAGAATGTGATGTCAAGTTTGTTTCTATGGAGGCGTACAACCGACACATGGTTACTTCGGTCAAACATTCTCAAAGCGACGATTTTAGGTAACAACCTTTCGTGATTTTGTCTTTCACGCTTTATGCCTAAAGGTACACACGAATACGCATCAGAGTAAACCGTTTACCTGTTTGAAGTTGAATGCTTCGAATCGTGTGAGAGGGTGTAAAATATTTTTTTTGTTACGTTTTCCTGACTAACGCGCCGCCCGCACTTTCCCTTTCCTACGATTCTCAGCATTATATGTAGCCGACTGTATCAATCTTGATCGAAGTTTATGTTACTTTATGTTTAAATTATTTGGTTCTCAGTAAAGGCTGCAGAGTTTGTGGCGCCACCTTCTCTAACCCTGAGGAGTTGCGCTTGCATCACAGGAAGGAGCACGCCAGGAAAAGACCCAAGAACTACGGCAAGAAACCAGCTGGGCATTCCTGGCCGGCGAAGTGTGAACATGTAAGCGAATTTCACCCAAAAAGTTATTAATCTGCTTCCCAAACTATGCCGCATCTCAGCCCTCACAGCTCAGTTGGTAGTACCTCTGCCTTCTGTGCTGTAGGCCGTTGGTTCGATCCCCACAGAGAACAAACATTTGTGTGATAAACGTAGATGTTTTTTCTCTGTCTGGGAGTATACGTATATCATTCTGACTTCTTTGTGACTGAATATTTTTATTGTTGGTTGGTTCTAATTCCGCTTTGTTTTCTGTTATTTAATTTGTTTTTGTTTCTTATATGTTTAATTTCTTTTATTTTATGTATTAAATACTTATGATCTTTAATTAATGTGATTGGTTGTATGTGCCGTTTTAATTAAAGTAAAATAAATAAATACAAATCATAAGTATGTATTTACAAAAAAAAAGTACAATTATCAGCTATCTCGTTCCCATTTTATAAGCTTTGATGACTGACTGATTGACTTTGTTCAGCAAACTCATTCAGTTTCAACACAATATTTTTGTTTCAGTGTTCAGAAGTGATTCCTAACGCTCGTGAATATTGGACGCACTTCCGGAGAGTACACCCTGATAAGAACTACCCTATACAGAAGGACTACGTGTGTGACGTCTGTGGGAAGAGTTTTAGGGTGAGTTTCATGAAATCTTTGTTTGCTTATTTTTGTCATTTAGATTTTAGAATTTAGATCATAAACACACACCAAACATCGGTGATCTATTAGTGAGAGTGACCCGCGACTTCTATCGTATGTATACGGTCATGCACGAATCGTTTGCATAAATGTCTGAATACGTTTAAGGGTTTTTTTTTTGAAAACCCTTAAACTTATTCCGTAAACCCTAAAAACGCGATTTTAAATTATTTATTGTGGAGTACTATATATACTTCAAGTTTGAAATCAATCGCACTATGCGTTAAAAATCTCCCATACTAACGTTTACAGTCATTTGCACTCTTTGCAGGGGTAATTATTAAAAGTTAAAAGCGTAATTCTTAATTATTTATTTCTTAATGTATTTACCTCAAGTTTTAAGTCAATCGCACCACGTGTTAAAAAACTCCCATACAAACTTTGATATCCCTTTGCACGCTTATTAATGGTTGTTTTAAAAAACTAAAAATGCCTTTCTTATTTTTTAGCTTTGGAGTACATTAACTTGAAGTTTCAAGTTTGTAGGTTCAAGGAATACAATTTTTCATACCAACGTTTTTAACCCTTTTTACACCCTTAGGGGTTGAATTTCCAGAAATATATATATATATATATATATATATTTTTAAAAAACTAAAATTGTCTTTCCTTTTTTTTTGCTTTGAAGTATATGTACTCCAAGTTTCAAGTTGTAGGTTCAAGGAATACTATTTTTCATACAAACGTTTTCATCTCTTTTTACACCCTTAGGGGTTGAATTTCCAAAAATCCCTTCTTAGTACACCTCTACGCCATAAGACCTATGTACTCCTCAAATTTCAAGTCTCTAGGACCAGCGGTTTAGGCTGTGCGTTGTCTATATGTCAGTCAGTCAGTCAGTCAGTCAGGACTTTGATTCTTATAGTATTAGAGATACAAGCATAATATAGTAGAGAAACACACAATAACCGTGCGAAGCTGGGGCGTGTCGCTAGTTGCTAAAATAAAGTATTGTTTCAGGGTAACGCATTCCTGATGTACCACAAACGCACGCACAGCGCCGAGCGCCAGTACAAGTGCGGCGAGTGCGGCAAGTCCTTCTTCAACCGCACCAACCTCAGCATGCACGCGCGCACGCACTCCGACTCGCGCCCCTACCCCTGCGACGTGTGCCTCAAGGCCTTCAAGTGCAAGGGCGCCCTGGACAGGCATTATCGGGTAAGGTATCGCCTCGCATAGAGATCCCGGAAAACAACCCCCTAAAACATCCACTATGAATATGTTGAGGCATAGAGATCCCCGAAAACAACCCCCTAAAACATCCACTAAGAATCTGTTGACGCATTGAGATCCCCGAAAACAACCCCCTAAAACATCCACTAAGAATCTCTTGTATACTTATTACCAAGTACCAACAAGTACTTATATTCATACATTTATTTATATTTCGGTTTAAAGAACTTTATTGTTATTAATTAATTTATAACTCATAGAAGGACTTTCCGGTCCACTTATAACGAGTCATAATACAATTTCTAGTAGGTATGTTTTATATGAGCTGGTGCCCGTGACTTCGTCTGCGCAGGATTAGTCACACAATATCTTTTTAAACGATATTATTGTAAAGTTTCATTAAAATTCATTCAGTAGGTTTTACGTGAAAGAGTAACAAACATCCATCCATATTTACAAACTTTCGCGTTTATAATATTAGTAGGATACATACTATGTATGTAATGTTACCTAAATATTATACACTTGGATTATTAAGCTACTGAATAAATTCAAACACAGTTGTTTGTTTTCTGAGTGGATGTTATAAAAAAAAAAAGTATATAGATACCTATTAAGTCGGTTACCTGGTTTCCATAGTACAAGTTTTGCTTACTGGTACTGTGTGAAATGTCCACCCAATTTATTTACTTCCAGAGCCACACGGGAGTGAAACCGTACGAGTGCGAAGTGTGCGGCAAAGCGTTCGGACAGTCCAACAGTCGCAAACTTCACGTCCGTACAGTGCATCTGAAGCAACCCGCGCCTTACGTCAGCCGGAATCGGATAGATCGAAGGAAAGGGCAGAAGGAACAGACGCATATATTCGTGTATCCTACATAGCTTTAGATAATGTAGCGAAATGTTCAACCAAAAGCCTTTGGTAGCTTTAGAAAATTTATCTGAACGTTTAATCAACTAAAGTACATTTGGTAGTTTTAGAGAATGGATCGGAACGACCAACCACAGTTGCCTATATTGATATGTGTCATCATCATAGATTTTTTTAAACTCTTAAGCTTAGAATTGCAGTACTTAAACTCTTAAGTACTGCGATTCTGAGATTATATATTCCGGTATATATTGTATAGGTACCTACCTACTACAACGGCACCAACGTGAGTGAAAAAGTTGATTTTTTATTTTGATTTTTGATTTTCTATAAAAAAATATAAGGACAATTTCATGCTATGTAGAATCTAATCAAACTGCACGTTCACGCATGATTTAGCTAACATGACATAGCAAAGTGATATTTTTATATTCTTATAGTGATGATAGACTGATAACTATTTTAGATATGGTAGTGAGTATACATGTAGAGACTTATGGCGGGTCTTAACATCGCAGAGTAACTATCCGTCAAATTAAAATGTTTGAGTTCTTGATTTTTTTGCAAGTCTATAGTAGAAAAAAAAGAAAAAAAATTGATGGATAGTGTTACTCTGTTAAAACCCGCGCCTAGTTCCACTAAGTAGATGAAGAGGTAGGTGCGAATCAAATAATAATCTAAACATAAGCATGTAGTAAAGAAAATGAAATAATATTAAGTATACAAAAAAAGGACAATGGTTCGTATCGAACTTTTATTTTTTAAGATTTTAAGGCTTCTTTGCTTGTTTTAAATCACAACTCAATTGGCATAATTGTGGGCACTTTACTGTACCGATTGTTTAATAGGAAATTAATTATCTCGGTACATATTTTAGAAAATATATTTATTACATTTAATGATAAAATTAAAACTACGACCATTTCCCGGATTAGTTAACTACATACACTACATTATGTTACACGTTGTATAATTCATGTGTCCTCTAAACTTTGGACACCTTACCAGCCTAATCAATCATTGCTTGATGTTGGGTTTCAAAAAACAATAAATGAATGTATGTACTATACAAAAGCGTTTTGAATTATTTTTATAGGTACCTATCTAATTCCTATTAGGTATCGAAATTAACCTAACGTATTTATTGTGCAGTTAGTTCAAGCTCATATTGGTACTGTGAAAAGGCACAGCTGCATTGGAATAGCAGTGTGTCCTCACCAATGTTGGTAGAATGCTATTATGGAACTTGTTGCTTTTCATCATTATTATAACTATTCCTGACAGTGACATACCTTCTCTAATCTCTACCAAAAAATAATTTGTAGAAAAACAGCTGATTGTCAAACTAGAATTGGTTGAGCTTGTTTTGTTTACTGTTTTCTTTTCATCAAGTTTTCCCCGAATATCGCGAAGTTCTGTGAAATTAGGTTGTGTGTTGATGGTAGCAATGTTAAAACAAGGTAATCATCACAGTAAGCAACAGTTGAAATCAAAATGAGTGAAACGACGACTGACGCGACGCATCCACGGTTTTTGCCAAGAACTCTCATACGAACCGGTGGTACAGTATTGAAATTCACTCATTTCTTGTAGTAAATTATGCCATAATGTTGGGAACAGTTCGTGATTCAGTCTTCTTCAGTTTACTTTTGTTTAATGTGGCCTCTGATAACCTTATCACATCATAGTCTGCCTTTGTTATATACAAGCGATATTTGCTCATATATTCATGGGTACAAAGTCGACTATACATTTTAGGTAATGATAATAACAATGTTGATAAGAATTTCCTTTAGAGTTTTATTGTCTTTGATGATATGTAAGTTCCCAGATTTAACAGCAATCTAAATTTATTGTAACAAAGTCCTTCATATTTGGATGTGTTTTCATGAAACATGAGTACAAAACTTTTATGTACCTATTACTAACCTAAAACTAATATTTATAACCACCTAGAACTCTTCTACAGTTAAATAAGAACTGATAAGCAGATTCTCTCTTTAACTCGACTATATTATTAGTTTATTTAACTTCCAGGCCTAAAAGTAGCACTAGTTCAGCTGTCAGTGGGTGCAGACAAGTCGAAGAACATAGCTGAAGCAGTGAGGGAGATTCACAAAGCTAAACAAAAGGGGGCTCAGTTGGTGGCCTTGCCAGAATGCTTCAACTCGCCGTATGGGACTGGTAAGTCTTCATCATTATTTCAGCCACGGACAGCATCTACTTGTCATACAGCTTACATCATCTGGTACTACCACTTTACTACAGATAATCTATGTATCTGTAGAACTCTTTTAAGAGTAGTAGAGCTCTTTGTGAAGGGCTTGTCCGGGGAAGTACTACCACCACGCTTTTTTCTGCCGCCAAGCAGCGTTGCTGTGTTTCGGTTTGAAGAGTGTGGTTGCCAGTGTCATTACAGGCACATGAGGCTTAACATCTGTTTGCATCAAGTTGATGGGCGCAGGGCAGTGCATCGTAGGGCACGTTCCTATCGTGTGTGACTTACGAGGCAATGCTTTGTTATAGGTGATGGTTACCACTTAACATCAGATGGGCCATCTGCTGGAGGTGTGCCTCGAGTGAGAGAAGCAAGTGCTAAAATGACATTTCTAAGTACTTAAGTGTTCATGTTACACTGTCAGGCTTCTTCAAGGAGTATGCAGAGGAGGTTCCATCAGGAGAAACGAGTCGAGCGTTGTCCAAGGCCGCCGCGGAGGCCGGCGTGTGTGTGGTCGGAGGCACGGTCCCTGAGCGGTGCGGGGACACCATCTATAACACTTGCACGGTGTGGGACGCTAGTGGCAAGCTACTGGCTCAGCACAGGAAGGTACATTAAATGTATTACTAATCTAATATCATGAATCCCCAGGTTAGATATCCGCTTAGTGGTACAAAGTGGTAAAGTACCCATTGAAGTTCCTATGAGGATGTCTAAGAGGGGTAATCAAGGAAAAGGGGTATAACGGAAGACAAAGCTCAGTGGCGCGTTGGTAGAGTGACTAACGTCCAGCTGTGAAGGTTGATGAAATAATAAATTGTTTATTATTATTAAGCAACAAAGTATTATTCATTAATTTGATGATGATGATGAATATTTAGTTGATGACATCGAATTTGAAGGATGACTCCTTCAAGTTAGATGTCATCAACTAAATATTCATCGCTAGGTGGTCATCTATACTTAACGGATAGAACACTGGTAGTTTGAGCAGACCCACCTAATTCAAAGGTTGAAATTTCAAATCTGGTTGCTCACCGATGAGATTTTAATTACAAAAAAAATTGTAGATAACGCCAGGGTCGTCTCACTCTTTTGACTAAATTTAGACTTTTAATTCTTACTACAGATGCATCTATTCGACATCGACATTCCCGGAAAGATAACATTCAAGGAGTCAGATATCCTCTCAGCCGGAGATCAGATCAGCACGTTCGAGTACGCAGGCGTGCGGGTAGGTCTGGGGATATGCTACGACCTTCGCTTCCAAGAGATGGCGCAGATAATGGCAAAGCATGGTAAGTCCGAAACACTGGCAAGACTTTGGATCCCTAGTTGTCTTCTAGTTGTTTACGCCATTAGTACCTACTAGGCTTTAGATAGATAAGTCTTTATTGTTCACCACACAGAAACATAATGCAGGGTTAAGGCATACATTTAGGCAAAATAATGGGCGACCTCATCGCTGAGAGCGATATCTGCCACGCAACCTTGGATGGCTTTAACAGATGAACTAGCTAATCTGCATGGTGCATGGTGCATTAAAAAACTGGAAAGGTGGCCCCTGGGAATCCCTCCGTAGACCAAAACATTTCTTGGTGACCCCGATTACATCCGCGTTAGCAGAGATGATAATCGAGATCAACTGGACGAGTCATCAGGTTCGAACAGAGTTCACATTCCACAGATTTATTGACCACGCTCTGGCGGGGTTAATATTTGTGACGTTCTATCGGGTTCATTCATCATAAAATATGTTCTACACCGTTCCCGGTATTTAAGTGACTGAGCCAAACATCAAAACATCCTAAGATCGTAACATTCGCATTTATATTAGAAGGAAGTAGGATAGGTTTTTTTTAATAAATCTAGCTGATGGAACAAGCAGATGGCCCACCTGATGTTAAGTGGTAACCATCACCTATAACAAAGCATTGCCTCGTAAGTCACGCACGATAGGAACGTGCCCTACGATGCACTGCCCTGCGTCCATCAACTTGAGGCATACAGATGTTAAGCCTCAGCGCCTGTAATTTCACCGGCGACCACACTCTTCAAACCGAAACACAGCAACGCTGCTTGGCGGCTGAAAAAGGCGTGGTGGTAGTACTTCCCCGGACGAGCACAAACTTTGTGAAGGCACAAAGAGCTCTATACTCTTAAATTAGGATTAGAATTAAGATTTGTAAGTTATAGCATACGCCGTAAGTTTGTTGCCTGTTCTTCTAGGCTTTGGTTGCGTGGAACTGGCACCTGGATTCACCTAGCTTTAAGACTTTTCAAAGTGGTCCTTGTGATTTCATTGAATAAATACCTTTTGACTTTACGCTGTTTAGACGTTCGCTTGGTCTGTACTCTTAACCAAATAACAATGTTTTTAACCATCACAGGATGTTCCCTGCTCATCTACCCTGGCGCGTTCAACATGACCACAGGACCTAAGCACTGGGAGCTCCTCGGCAGAGCTCGCGCCACGGACCAACAGCTGTGGGTAGCTCTCGTGTCCCCGGCCAGGGACGAAACAGCTGGTTATATAGCCTGGGGCCACTCCACACTTATCGACCCTTGGGGTCAGGTGGTGGATAAGTTGGATGAGAAAGCAGGAACCTTATTGGCTGATATTGGTAAGTTTCTACTCCATTATCTATTTAGCATTTCTATTATGTCTGTGTGTGTGTTTTTAGAGTTCCGTACCACAACGGTAAAACGGGACCCTATTACTAAGACTCCGCCTGTCAGTCCGTCAGTCTGTCTGTCACCATGCTGTATCTCATGAACCGTGATAGTTAGACAGTTGAAATTTTTACAGATGATCGTATTTCTGTTGCCGCTATAACAAATACTAAAAAACAATAAAATAAATATTTAACGGGACTCCCATACAAGAAACGTGATTTTTTTGCCTTTTTTATAGATAATGGTACGGAACCCTTCGTGCGCGAGTCCGACTCGCACTTGGCCGGTTTTTTATTTATACATAGTATATTAGTAGGATTGGGTCGTGGAAGTATCAAGCTGATTATGAGTTTACCTGAACAATATTATTTACAGATCTTAAAACGGTGGAGGAAGTAAGAAGTCAAATACCAATTCGCAGCCAAAGAAGAACAGATATCTACGATGTCGTCGTCAAGGATAAGTAAAAATAAACAGTACCTGCCTGCTTGGCAGGTACTAAGAGATCTTCGGGGATAACTACCGTGCCTGGAGATAAAAGACGTGAAGCTGTTTATTTTTACTCCAACTCAAGATTCTTTTAAGGGTGTCTAAGGGGTCAAGGATAAAAATTATTCTAAAAATAAGATTATACCTATTATCTGAATTGTTTATATGTAAAAAAACACTTTATTCTTGCGTACGAATCGGAAGTACAGTCAGCAACAAAGGTAGAACAATTTCATTTTAATGCCGTTTTTCTTTGGATTTTTCGAATAAATCTTCACATGAAAGTCTAGATTTGATAGTAAAAAGTTAAGAAATTTTTAAACTATTAATACAAGTGATTTTCATCTAATTTTGTCACAGAGTGTAGAATAATAATTTAAAACCAAAAAAAGAAACCAAATGCGAAAAAAGTACTCAAACAAATTAAAAAATCAAAGCCTTTAGGCTGTGCGCGACTTAAAACTATCAAAATAATGCTCGTGGCCTTAAATTAATTTGTATAATTTCAGATTATGTGATATTATCGAGATAACTTAAGAATATTATTTTACTTTTAAAAAAATAGGGTTTTAATTAATGTGATTAATAATTAAAACTTAAATTTAGTGTCACAAAAACATATTATGTTAAGCAGGGATTTTCGATTGATTGAATAATATAAAATAACTATTCCAATCACGTGTATTGCAAAGATACCTTGTACAGTCAGCGACATAAGAAATTATATTTCACTTTGTTAAAATAAATGGTGAAAAAATTTGACCGCGCAAATGACCCACCTGATGTAATGTCTTTGCCTATAACTCCAGCACTTTACGTCACCTAGATTTTGCCCTAGCTGGGGTTTGGACAAAATACACTTTTTTAAGATAAAGTTTTATGAAAATGAGCGTGAGCAAATAGAATTTTCATAAAATTTGATCTTTCCGCAGGCAGGTGTGAAGTGAACGCAAAGACTCATCTTCACAAAAAAATTGACTCTTTTCATCCACTTTTGTCGCTAACGGTACTACATAAAATCGCAAACACAAATAATGTCATAAATATCAATAGAGGATCAATAATATTAAGTTTTTAAATTGTAAATAAGAATATTGTTTTTGAGAGCAAGGTTTTATATTAAAGTTTACACATGCAATTTTTGTTTATTTTTTTATCTAATAGCTGTAGCACTTCTGAGGCGCAACCCCAGAATAGCGTTAGGCCGCTTCCACCTGCAACAAAATATATTTATGAAAACGTAGCCGAATGTAGCGCCTTTGTATACTTACAAAGGCGCTTCATTAAATAATGTTTTTTTAATACAACTAGCTGATGGAACAAACAAGGTCAAAAATAATGTTTTTCTTATACAACTAGCTGATGGAACAAGCACATGGCCCACCTGATGCTAAGTGGTAACCATCACCTATAACAAAGCATTTCCTCGTAAGTCACGCACGATAGGAACGTGCCCTACGATGCACTGCCCTGCGTCCATCAACTTGAGGCATACAGATGTTAAGCCTCATGAAAATAAAATAGAATAGAATGGAATAGAAAAATCTTTATTTTGTCTGTTAAAAATCGAAATTTTCAAAAGAGCTGTTACAATTTTGATGACAAAAAAGGCCACCACTCAGCATTTTCTGTAAGAGCTCAAGCCCTTACAGCGCTGGTTTTCAGTGGCGCCATAGTGAGTAGAGCAGCATCAGCTGCGTCACGTAGTATAAAGTAACTAAAAGTAAATGTAGTGTAAAGTAACGTGAATAAAGTAAATGCATTCAAAACACATTTTTTTTTATGTCACTGTATTGCCCTTCTAGAGTATAATAGTAGCTACGCTATCCGTCAGATCAAAAGATTGTCTGTCGATGAAAGAGTCCCAGATATAACCGTAGAGCTACGTGATGCTACGCCGTAGCATGCTCCGACATAGCAGTGCAAGTGGTTTGTCAAATTGAATCGCATGAATATCCCTGAAACGCCGTTTACCTACGTTATACTTTTTAATTCCAAATGTAACGTTCGAACGTGCCTCTATCTCTTTATAGTAAAAGCACATAGCTCATTATAATGTTGAGCTATACGCTATACCTATTCTATTTATTCTTTTTTCCATCTTTAGATCGTTTGCAACGGTCGGCAGATAGCTCAACTGTTTCATAATGTATTTTGTGAATTTTGTAAATACTTGTAAGTATATATACCTACATTGTAGGTATTTGTCTTTGAAAATAAATGACTGCATTTAACATAATAAGGTTGAAGGTACAATCATACCATGTCCATAGTTGTGGATGAAGAGTTTTCCATTCCTCTGCTCTGTGTCCAGCCGTATTCCATCTCTGCCAGGTCTCAGTCCAACCCAGTGGGTTAATAATTTAGCGTGCTGCAAAAAGTAATCTACTTTAATACGTCCTCGTGAGTTTTTGTTACTTTCAAACATCCACATCACTTGAACTTCTGTCAGATAATTTTTTCTTGATCAGGCTTACCTCTAGCTGTGAACATACCCACTTGATTTTAGGACAATCATTTCAAGATCATTTGGTATAACGGCACTCATACTTATCAAATCGGAATAATCAAATAAGTCAAAAGGTATTTATTCAGTTGAATCACAAGGATCACTTTGAATCGTCTTAAAACTAGGTGAATCTAGGTGCTAGTTCCACGCCACCAAAGCGTAGAAGAACAGGTAAAAACACGTGCCATGAAGGATCGCAGGTCAATATATAATTGCTAACTTACTTTCAAAGACGGAACCATAGTTTGGCATCCATTCATTATGAAGGCAGTGTCATCTTTGTCCACGCTCCTGTTGTGGTCGTGATCTTGGTGAGTTCCACCCATTATGCAATAGTAGACACTGTAAGTAAATGCATAGGTACATGGAGGAAGAGTAGTAGAGCTCTTTGTGAAGGTTTCTGGTTTGTATATCTCTGAATCTAATACCGCGTTTACATTTAGACATTCGCGTTGCCATTCGCGTGGACGGAAATGTAGCTGGCTATTATGTCCGCGGCAGCGTCGCCGGCAATGTGTGTTCACATTTAGCCCGGACACTTAAGGAGCTCGGGCAACACGAACGTCAACGCAAGCGGACATGGAAGTGGCCTGTTTACATTCTCGCATTGCCCAAGTCCCTGCCGATGTCTCTGCATATTTCCACGGACATAAGCTGAGTGTAAACGGGGTATAGATATAACTGCAGGCTTCTGATTGTAACTTCACCCTGCATCTGAAGTAACCTACTTTTTTCGTTGTAGGTAATCGATAAAAAGAGTAGGTAGAGTAGAATAACTGAGGTTCTTATTCATACCTTATTCCAAAGGTAGGTACTTACTTAGGTAATATATAATATCCAGCGTCCACGTCAAATAAAGATTCGTTCATCCAGGGAGCTATTACCTAAAAATAAATTATTTTTGAACAATGTGTTAAGGCCGCTCCACATTCTCAAGAGAATCTCGCGAGAACGCGAGAAACATGCGAGAAACGTGAATGTGGAACCGATTCTCGTATTCTTCTCAAGTTCTCGCGTAGTTCTCCGGTCTTTCTCCACTTTTTGTCGGTATTTTGGCGCGAGACAAAGGAGCGCGAGAACGTGAGAAAAGGCGAGAACGTGTATTGACTCCACACTCGCATGTTTCTCAGTAGCGCGCGAGCCGCCGACTTGAACGGTTGTATGTTGTGAACCTACCACGTGGCGTTCTACCTTCTTTTTAATAACTTCTTTCTCTTTAGCATACGCATAATTATAATATGCGAATGCGCATAACAATAAACTTGTCGCAGCGGTTACTTCTGCGTCCATCGTCATCGAGCGCGAGAACTGTAGTGAGAACTATTTGAGAACTTTGTGAGAGTGTGTACCCAAAGAAGTTCTCGCTACAGTTCTCGCTGAGAATCTCCGGAGATTCTCGCGTGAATGTCTCGTGAGAATATGGAGCGGCCTTAAAAACTGCCTCAGACCGAGAAAAACCTCACACACATGAGGACACACACGAGGTAGGTAAGATTGATTGCAGTGTGTGCTTGGTCTATAATTAGTACGGTTGTAAATGTAGAGTGTATGAATACATGCATCTTGTTCTTCATCTTGTTATTTTGTAAAACTATTAGTTAAAGTTCGTAGCCCCATGATCAAAATACACATACTCCAGTGCAAAATGGTTCCCTACCTTAGAAATCTGCCCTCTTATAGGGTAGACTCTACCATCTGGAACCACAGTTTGTGCACTCAATCCGAGGCAGTTCACTATAACATCAAACTGATCCAGTGTCGGATCTTCAAGCGAGCTGATTGTAGCTTCCATAGTCTCTCCGTCCAAGCTTTTAAATAGATTCAAGAGATGGTTCAGAACAGAAGTAGGCGTGAAGACAAATGTCGAGAAAGAGTGACCTGCGCTGAAATATAAAAAAACCTTAGTCATATTGCCTTGTTTAACCACATGACAGGACTGGAGCAAGCTGTAGATCCATCCAATTCAGAGATCAATTTCTGTTCTGGTAGGTAAATGTAGATGCTCACATGATCTTGAGCAAAAATTTATATAATTAATACTTACGCAAAATTAGCAGAGTATATCCTATTCAGGTACTTCAAGTACTTCGCATCCAGAGCTCGGTAGCCGAACACGTCATCAGCCCAGTGGGGTACCTGCCACTTCTCCTTGTCTAGGTAAAAGTTGAAACAAGGCATCAGGCATACGTCGTATCCGCCTTCGAGCCAAAGCTGGTGTAGGAAATTGTAGGTTTCTAACCCCCATTTACTAAAAAAAAGACATACCAAGTAGTAAAACGCGTCTAAGATGAAGTAGGCACTTAATTACCACGCGACTTGGTCTAGTGTCGATGTAGTGTCGGACCATTCGACAGGACGAGTGGTTCAACGATGCACTGGCACTGAGGTGAAAGCCAGGTACATCGGTGGGTTTCTAGTCGGTATCTCCTGACAGAGAGACCGATCTCTGTAAGGAGATCGGGGAGAGGACTCTCCCCGAGTGGAAGGAATGTGGCATGCATAAAACATTTTCCCCAAAAAAAATATGGTCAGGTATTGATCGTGTCTATAGGTGGCATAATATCACTGAGTGTGACCGTGACTGAGCTAAAAGCTCCCAGCTGCCCTGTACCAACGAGGCTATGGTGGAAACTTTCCTACAATATTGTTGTTCTTATTTAGTTGATCGAGTGAGCGAAGCGAACGAAGATCTTAATTTCAACTTGGGCGATTTGGCATTTTATGTATGTATGTATGTTTGTCTTGCCATAACTTTCGAACCGTTGATCCGATCTGCATGAAATTTGATTAGTCGATAGCTTGTACTTGAGAAATTTACTGGTAAGTATATGAGTGAAATCGGGTGAAGGGTTATTAAGATATGGGTTTTTTTTTTTAAAAAGTTGCATAAAAAAATCAAGTTACATGTCATATGAAAGGGCTTTGTTTGGACATTCCAAAACAATTTTAACTTTTTTTTCTGGGACGCTCGGTTTTTGAGATACATCAAAAAAGTTAAATTAAGATAACCAGCGATCCAAAAGCTCCCATCTCTTAGAGTGTCGTTGGCATCAAGGTTTTTCTACTGGTCGGTCAGTTACTTTGCTTTTTCTTATATTTTTTTCTTGAAATAAATAAAGGAGGTACTCAGTTCTCATAAAATGGTGACAACGACCAGGTCTGATGATGGAGCCAAGGTCTGTTCAACGGAACTCTTCAATAAATAGGCCAATAGAGTTGAAACTTGGTTACCGTACCAAGTTAGTAGGCGGTAGTCAGAAAAAGTCCAAACATAATGTTTGGACTTGCCTCTGACTACCACCTACTCAAAGTATTGGTGCGTTCGTCGGGTCGCATCACGAGATTTCAGTTCGGGGCGAACTACTACTTATAATGTAACTAGCGGCCTGTCCCAGCTTCGCATGGGTGGTCATAAATTTTTTGAACATTTTAGGATAAATTTAGACTGTGGGTTCAAGCCTCGCGTCTACTTATTTCATACATTTGCACGCGCTTCTCCTTGAGTGAGTGAAATCGCACCCCGCGCGCGACCCGTGGACCCGTTAACGTTTTTAATTTCGTCATATCTTTTGAATGGAATGTCCGATTTGAAAAATTTAAGAAGTAATCTATAGGTATTGAAACCGTCTTATTTATGAAAAGATTTATTTGGATAAGGATTAATACCAAGGTACAAATAAAGACCCTTTTCTAGCGGCGGCATTTCAATTAATTTTTTATAATAAAAGAACACTTATTGTGACATAACTATAATAGTTAGACATATGCTGTCGCGACATTTTTTGTATATGATGACGTGTTCTACAAAATCGTATTACATTATTTTGTTCTATCATCAATGTAAGGTTTTTGGTTTCCACCTTGGGTTACATTATTGGAGTTTTAGTAAGGATCCCTGATTTTTTTGAAAATATAATATAGCCTATGTTACTCAGGGATAATGTAGCATTTTAAGGTGAAAGAATTTTTGAAATCGGACCAGTAGTTTTTGAGCCTATTCGTTACATACAAAAATACAAAAATACAAAGCTTTCCTCTTTATAATATTAGTGTAGATTAGTGTAGATGTAGAAGTGTAGATTATTAATTATTAATTATTATTATTATATTATTATTACTTATTACTATTATTAGTGTAGATGTAGATTATATGTGCCATGTCAATGTAAAAATATTGTAAATAATTTGCACTGTGTGATAGTGTTATCGTTTGGCTAGCTGCGAGCATAACAACTTTGGTAAATAAATAAATAGATAACACAGGCAGGCGCCATCTGGTTTCAACACTTCAAAACCATGGGTAAAAAAAATGGTAAAACCATGGTAAACACATAAATGTAAATGTCTGAAAGCCCAAGCCCACAAAGGCTACCTTTGTACTTACGTTAAATTTACTGCATCAGTTCCACCACACAGATAAGGATACCACAGCCCACCTGCTCCATCGCCAGTTGTGTTTGGAGAGAATTCTCGTCCAATTATCACCACCTAAAACAATATGATTACATGATGTAAGTAGGTAGGTAAAGGTACGGATTCTTATACATCCGATTCTTATGATTACCTAGGTACAGTGGCGTAGCTATCGTAGGGCCAGGTGGTGCAGTGCACCAGGGCCCCGGAGCTCAGGGTGCTCTCTAACCTAAACTTTAAAAAGAGAGGGTCAGCCAGCTCCCGAAGCTAGAAAACCTTGGGCCTGCTCACATAATTCTTTCTCTATGCCCGATTCTTTCTAAATGCACCGGGGCCCTTATCCACCTAGCTACGCCACTGCATAGTAGAAGTCGGTAGAAAGAACCAAAATTGTTTTTTTTTTTTTTTTAATTCACTTACACCTAGTTATAACTTTACAGATACTTATCTAATACGTTACAATCTAGCACTCTAACAACATTTATATAAAAATTAGCAAAAAACAACAAAAATAGACTCATGACAGAACAAAATAATAAAAAAATAATAACAATAAAGACCTACAAATAAAAAATAAAAAATCATATTAAAAATCTACTCTAATTGAGATCATCTTTCTCACTAAAGGTGAGACACATTTTTTCGATCATCTTCCAGCCATCCACAAGCAAATCTATCTGAGGATGATCTGTTAGTTGTTAACCTATACAGGGTGTTTCATTGAGCGTGGCAGCAGCAGTTCGCCCTTCCAGAAATGTTGCCCATTCTAGCTCAAAATTCGGCAAGGATTTCGGCCCGAATACCGGAAAGAAAATTAAAATTTATGCATGTAAGTCCAATCCACTAACCTTAGAGTCTTTATACTTTTCTTTAATTTTCACAGCACAAGCTAGGCCGTTTATTCCCGCACCGAGCACTGCAATTTTCACGACCATTTCTATTTATCGGTTCAAAGAAACTGAATATTATTAAATGTAGTAAGTATTTAACAAAAAGGTAGGCTAATGACACAATAGTACGTATGACACAAGTAGCAGTTGGGTGGAGTACCTAGCTTCGTATAAAAGCACCTAGAATTAAGTACCTACTTACTTTTAGATATGTACTAACTTTTAGTTTATCGCGGGTTCATAGAGCAACAAAACACGATAAAGATAACTACTAATAGTACCTACCTACCTAGCTAACTGAGATGTTATTGTGTAGGTACCTTTGTAGATAGGTACTTACATGGTAAACAGTTACTGGTATTTACGAAATTTGAGTAAACAGTCCAACAAAACGATGTGATACTATACATGCTCCACCGGCAAGAGACCGTTGTACTTTCGGGAAACTTTAGCATTGGTTGAATATTGAGCTCTTTGTGAAGGGCTCGTCCGGGGAATTACTACCACCACGCCTTTTTCTACCGCCAAGCAGCGTTGCTGAGTGTGGTTGCCGGTGTAATTACAGGCACATGAGGCTTAACATCTTTATGACTCAAGTTGATGGACGCAGGGCAGTGCATCGTAGGACACGTTCCTATCGTGCGTGACTTACGAGGCAATTCTTTGTTATAGGTGATGATTACCACTTAACATCAGATGGGCCATCTGCTTGTTCCATCTGCTGGTAGTATAAAAAAAAACATTATATCTTCATAGCAAGCAGATATTTATCTACGTGTGTATACACTATCAGATTGCATTGCATTGCGGTAGCGATCATGGAATAAAACTATCCTATTATACGCACATAGGTACATAAACTCAGGTAGGTACTTGGAGGCGAGTGGGTATGAACTTCAAAGTATGAACGAACTAGACGCTTACTGTATCACAGAGTGCTTATTAACAATTTCGCTGCTATACATTACGGAAACTAGCATACAATTTGTTTAAAAAGTCTATACCCATGATTTCATGTATGGTTTTTATCGCACTACGTTGTAGACTTATGTATTTGTCTAAAATAAAGCTTTTATAAATTATTTTATTTATTATCTAAGATTTTAAACTAATCGGAAGACGAGGTAGTATGGTCGTACTTTAGCCTGCGCGTAGCAAGGCGATAAAAAAAACCAATTCGGCAGATTTGAGATTTGGTAGATTTTTGTTTGTTTTTGTTGTTGTACTCAGAACTTTAGATAATTTCCGTAACATTCATTAAAATAATATAAAAAAACTTTTTCAACATGAAGTAAGTTCATAGTGGCCACAAATTTTCAATTAGCTAATTAATTTCTATTTCAGGACTTCAGAGAATTTTCGTTTGTTTCAGACTAACGGTAGACGGCTTACTTGTTTATTTTCCATACGATTACATTTACCCAGAACAATATGCGTATATGTTGGAGTTAAAACGTGCTTTAGACGCCAAGGTAGGCTCTATTTTATTAGAAACTAGAATTTTATCTGACTTTATTACTATGAAAACGTTTGTAGGTTATGTTTTGCATCACACTGTAAACAAAAAGTTTTCAGGGCCATGGATTACTTGAGATGCCTTCAGGGACTGGGAAGACAATATCGCTTCTCTCACTGATTGTGGCCTACATGATTCAGAACCCACATCAAGTCAGAAAACTTATATACTGTTCACGAACTATCCCTGAAATAGAGAAAGTACTTGAAGAGTTGAAGAACTTGATGAAGTATTATGAGAAAAGTCAGGGTGAGAAACCTAATCTCACAGGAGTGGTTCTCAGCTCAAGGAAGAATCTTTGTATTCATCCTGAGGTAATAAAAACAAAAAATTATTATTAATCAATTTTGCTCAGTTTATTAATCACTAGCGGCCTGTCCCAGCTTCGCATGGGTGGTCATAATTTTTTTGAACATTTTAGGATAAACTTAGACCGTGGGTTCGAGCCTCGCGTCTACTTATTTCATACATTTGCACGCGCTTCTCCTTGAGTGAGTGAAATTGCACCCCGAGCGTGACCCGTGGACCCGTTAACATTTTTAATTTCGTCATATCTTTTGAATGGAATGTCCGATTTGAAAAATTTAAGAAGTAATCTATAGGTATTGAAACCGTATTAATTATAAAATGATTTATTTGGATAAGGATTAATACCAAGGTACAAATAAAGACCCTTTTCTGGCGGCAGCATTTCAATTAATTTTTTATAATAAAAGAACACTTATTGTGACATAACTATAATAGTTAGACATATGCTGTCGCGTCATTTTTTGTAGATGATGACGTGTTCTACAAAATCGTAGTACATTATTTTGTTCTATCATCAATAGTTTTCGCAGCGCACGCGATGTAAGGTTTTTGTTTTACACCTTGGGTTACATTATTGAAGTTTTAGTAAGGATCCCTGATTTTTTTGAAAATATAATATAGCCTATGTTACTCAGGGATAATGTAGCATTCTAATGGTGAAAGAATTTTTGAAATCGGACCAGTAGTTTTTGAGCCTATTCGTTACATACAAAAATACAAAAATACAAAGGTTTCCTCTTTATAATATTAGTGTAGATTATCGATTAAGTAACTATTGCTATTGCTCACTCAAAAGGTCTGGTTCAATTCAGAACAGTTCAGATGTATTCAATTCACTTAGTCTAAGTCTGACGATGGTCCAGATGGTCTGAACAGCTTAGGGAAAGGGACACGACATTCTACAGTGTAGTCCAGATGGCTACGGATCGGAGTCGCTGGAGACAGGCCGTCTATGCCTACGAAACAACACCTGGTTGATCACAATCTTCAGGAATCAAGCACCAACCAAGAAGAGTCTAAGTCTAAGAGTGTCAAAGTATCACAACCATTACAGGTATCACGAGAGAGGGAAGGAAAGCTGGTGGATGGGAAGTGTCATTCTCTGACAGCCAGCTACATAAGAGACAAGCATGAGACTGACAGCTCTGTGCCAACATGTAAGTTTATAGCTATTATGATGTCAAATAGACATGCAGTCTCAACATCCATTTTCCCTGGATTAAACAAAGAAACTCCAAACTTTGGCTTCTAGATAGGTAAGGCGCATTGGCCGAAGGCTGTTGATCTTCAACAAAACTTAAAACTTTGAACAAAAGTGAGCTAGTTTAAGAAATACTTACTTTTAATGTCTATTCTTGTATTTTTTATAAACTCTGTATGTGTGGCATTCATAAATGATTTTGTATTGTATTGTATTGTATTGTAAATATTTAAACTTTTTAAACCAAGAAGTTTCCATCTTTCCCAATTTGTTGCTGTGAACAAAAACTTCTGAATAAAAAGTTTCAACCAAATCAATCCAGCCATTATGTTCAGATTCAGAAATGATTCAGAAACATCAAAACTTTTACTTAATTACCAAAGCAACTATTATTTAGCATTGGATTGTCCAGTGGTTAAAAATATTGATTTTGAATATTCTTTTAGGCCAATTCTATGAAGGATTTAATCGTGAAGGCAAAGAGTCCATGTTACCATATGGAGTATATACAATGGATGATCTCAAACAGTATGGAGCTGATAGAAACTGGTGTCCCTACTTCTTGGCGAGGTTTGCGGTAAGAATGTTATTATTATAATGTAATATAATAACCAGTTTCTATTTTCCAATAGCTAAGATTTTTTATAATATCCCAAATGTTATTATCCGAGTAGGGTTTGAACACACGACCTTGCCCGTCATACAGCGCCGTGCTAACCACCAGCGCCATTGGAAGTTCGTGGGATCAAGTCCGACTCTGATAATAACTATTGGGATATTCAAAACAATCTTTGTTATCTCCTTAAGAACGGTAGGAACCAAGCCGTAAGTTTGTTGCCTGTTCTTCTAGGCTTTGGTCGCGTGGAACTGGCACCTAGAGTCACCTAGCTTTAAGACGTTTCAAAGTGATCCTTGTGATTTTATTGAATAAATACCTTTTGACTTTGACTTTGACTTTGCTAAGTGTTGCCGCACACGGGCCTTCGGCCACAACCACAAAACGCTGGCATATTTGCTGTAGTTTTCATACATTTTATATGGACTCGCCGCACACGGTTAACGCCGGTAGCCGCCACACGCTACAAACCGTCGATGCTCGCTTCGTATGAAAACTACAGGAAATATGCCAGTGGCGGCGTTTTGTGGTTGTGGCCGGAGGCCCGTGTGCGGGAACACTTACTGTAGTAAAAACTATAAAACGAATAGAAATAAATACCAATTGATTTATCAACTTTAAAAACAATCTTTTCAGATAATCCATGCTGAAATAGTAGTATACTCCTACCACTATCTCCTCGACCCCAAGATCGCAGAAGTGGTCTCTAAAGACCTTCAAAAAGAGGCTGTGGTTGTCTTCGACGAGGCTCATAACATAGACAATGTGTGCATAGACTCGTTGAGTGTTAAGATCACAAGGAGGACCATAGACAAAAGTATTCTAGCTTTGCAGCAGTTGGAGAAGACAGTTTCTCTGTAAGTGATATTATTTAGGTTTTATTATTGATCGAGTGAGCGAAGCGAACGACGATTCTAGTTTCAACTTGGACGATTTGGCATTTTATGTATGTATGTATGTTTGTCTGGCCATAACTTTCGAACCGTTGATCCGATCTGCATAAAATTTGATAAGACGACAGCTTGTACTTGAGAAATTTACTGGTAAGTATATGAGTAAAATCGGATGAAGGGTTTTTAAGATAATAATATGGGTTTTTTTAAGGAGGCAAAAATAAAAAAAGTGACTTAAAAAAATTAAGTTACATGTCATACGAAAGGGCTTTGTTTGGACATTCCAAAACAATTTTTACTTTTTTTCTGGGACGCTCGGTTTTTGAGATACAACAAAAAAGTTAAATTAAGATAACCAGCGACCCAAGAGCTCCCATCTCTAAGAGTTTCGTTGGCATCAAGGTTTTTCTACTGGTCGGCCAGTTACTTTGCTTTTTCTTATTTTTTTTTCTTGAAATAAATTAAGGAGGTACTCAGTTCTCATAAAATGGTGACAACGACCAGGTCTGATGATGGAGCCAAGGTCTGTTCAACGGAACTCTTCAATAAATAGGCCAATAGAGTTGAAACTTGGTTACCCGTACCGAGTTAGTAGGCGGTAGTCAGAAAAAAGTCCAAACATAATGTTTGGACTTGCCTTTGACTATCACCTACTCAAAGTTTTGGTGCGTTCGTCGGGTCGCATCACGAGATCTCAGTTCGGGGCGAACTACTAGTTATTAACAGGATAAACGATTTTTTTATTCACACACAAGCATGGGTAGGGTACAGCCTCACAGAAAAAGTTAGTCATTATTCTTTCATTCTTATACTGTTACTCATATAAAAAAGATCTTAGTAACCATGGTCTTCGCTTCAGAGTCTTGTGCCAAGGTCTAATGATGGGCAATATATAATAATATGCTGAGGCTGAATCTAACGTAATTTTATATGGTAGGGATTTTCATTTGCTTGTAACACTCTCTTATACTTGTCCAGAATTCGCGAAGAAGACGCGGCGAGGTTGACTGCCGAGTATGAGGTGATGGTGGAAGGACTGAAGGAAGCAGCCGTCGCACGAGACACTGACATGATCCTCGGGAACCCCATACTGCCTGACGAGGTCCTCAATGGTTGGTACTTTTTTGTTTCGACGAACATACAATATCATTTATTTATGCCACAGAATGGACATGAAAAGTGGTATAAAATTGGCCGCCGCTCAGCATGAATGCTATAGCATCCATCTTTGGTGAGTGGACAGGTTCACGCAACTAGGTCTCTTAATGCCGAGTCAAAGTCAAAGTCAAAAGGTATTTATTCAATAAAATCACAAGGATCACTTTGAAACGTCTTAAAGCTAGGTGACTCTAGTTGAGTCTGAGTTTCGCTCATGTCTTTTGTGTAAGTGGGCGTCCTGCGCTTCGTCTTCAAGCTCGTGAATTTTCGAGAACCGTTATGCACCATTAATTTTTACCACATCAGCTTGCTAATTCCACGAGCTATGCTGGTTACTTTGATACTTTGGTTGTTTGAAAAATAAAGAAGTTGATGGACGCAGGGCAGTGCGTCGTAGGGCACTATAGTGCATGACTTACGAGGCAATGCTTTCTTATAAGTGATGGTCACCATTTTACATCAGGTGGGTCATCTGCTTGTTCCATCAACATGTTGTATAAAAAAAAATGTATTGCAGAGGTGGTGCCCGGAAACATCAGGAACGCAGAACACTTCCTGTCCTTCCTGAAGCGGTTCATCGAATACCTGAAGACCAGGCTGAGGATACAGCATGTGATCCAAGAGTCTCCCGCAGGTAAATAATTCATACGAAAAAAAAACTATTTTTGATGATTTATATGTATAGGCGTGCCCGTTTCTCCAGCAAGTTGTATGGAGACGCCATAAGCACCCCTGTTGGGCGCACACGATATGATAACGATATTCATAGGCTTAGCTTATTTATTATGCTTATATATTTATAATGATACATTCTGGACCGTATGCAATGTGTGTGAAAATATATAATAAAATTCCTGATAGCATTAAACAAGAATATAATGTTAAAAAGTTTAAAAATATTTTAAAAAGGTTCCTAACTGAAAACTGTTACTATTCATTACAAGAATTCTTAACAGATTCTTATATTAATTAGACTAAGTACAATTACATATTATAATATAGCGCCCCTAGTGGAATATTGCTGTGCCCTAACAGGGTTTATGTTTGAAACAAACAATGTACCTACCTTAAGATCCATATGTAACAACATAAGTGCAATAAATGATTCTATTCTATTTAATTGAGTCACCAACATCCATTTCAACACAGTTGGTAGCGAAAGAGGTATGTAAAGACCGTAGCAAGTGGAAATTCGTGGTCTCTGCCTAACTATATGGGAACCAGGAGTGATTTTATGTATGTGTGTATGGTAGTAGCTTTGCCTTCTGGGATATAGGCTGTGAGTTCGATCCTCACTGAGATGAGAACAAATATTTGTGTGATGAACATAAATGTCTGGGTGTTATAATGTACTAGCGGCCTGTCCCAGCTTCGCATGGGTGGACATAAATTTTTTCAACATATTGAAATAAACTTAGACCGTGGATTCAATTCTCGCGTCTACCTACTTATTTTATACATTTGCACGCCCTTCTTCCTGCGTGAGTGAGAATGCGCCCCGTGGAACCGCGCGTTCGCTAATAATATTTTTAATACGAACTAAAATTTTTAATTTCGTAATATCTTTTGAATGGAATGTCCGATTTGAAAAATTCAGGATAGTAATTGATCGAGTGAGCGAAGCGAACGAAGATCTTAGTTTCAACTTGGCATTTTATGTATGTATGTATGTATGTTTGTCTGGCCATAACTTTAGAACCGTAGATCCGATCTGCATGAAATTTGATAAGTCGATAGCTTGAACTTCAGAAATTTACTGGTAAGTATATGAGTAAAATCGGATGAAGGGTTATTAAGATATGGGGTTTTTTGAGGTGGCAAAAATAAAAAAGTAACAAAAAAAAACAAAAGTTACATGTCATATGTCTACCGCGTTGCGATGACGTCAAGCATTGACCAATAAGCTTTCGGGCATTGGAATGTATACATTATTTAAATTAGATAAGATATATTTAGTAACTTTGTTCTGAATAAATTTACTGATTACTGATATAATACATTGATTAATCTTAACCCTATTACCCCCAGGTTTCCTAAAAGACGTGGCGTCCCGCGTGTGCATAGAGCGCAAGCCTCTCCGCTTCTGCGCGTCCCGCCTCAACTCTCTCATGAAAACGCTGCAGATCTCAGACCCGCACAACTTCGGCGCTCTCACCCTCATCACGCATCTGGCAACTCTCGTCTCCACCTACACCAAGGGATTCATCATCATTATAGAGCCGTTCGACGATAAAACGCCCACAGTATCCAATCCTATTCTTCATTTCTCGTAAGTTCCTATTGTGCGTGACTTATTCTAATTCAAGGTGGTAAATAAGAATAGAATAGAAATTTATTTGACAACAAACACACAAAAATATATACAGACAAGTAAGAGTATAGGCAGTAGAAAATATATAAGTAGAGACATAAAAATAATATGTACATAAACAGTAGGTACTTACACAAAAAAACTAGGTAGGTAAAATAAAATAAATAGTTTAAAAAGGTAAGTAATAAGATATGCACTGACATCCCAGCAGCTCCTTAAAGTAGCGGAGCAGTACTTTGGCTTGATGGACGGTAAGTTCTTATCGTGCGTGACTTGCACGGCAATGCTTTGTAATGTTTGCCACTTAGCATAAGGTGGGCCATCTAAGGTGCTAGTTCCATTAAAAGTAAGAATAAAAAAGGTTTTCTTTAAATTTTTGTCCAATTAATTAATAACTAAGGCCCTTATTCATATTCTCTGCCATTGTATAACGGTTTTGTCACTTTCATGGCAACGAAAAGAGTCTTTCTTTCTTCTCTCAATTTATGGGTCCTGTCCGTCATTCGACAGACAATCTTGCCAGTGTCAAGTGATTTGTATTGAATACTTTTTAGTCAAGTCAGTCCATAGTCAAGTCGGCCGTCATTTTGTTTTAAAGAAAATGGTGGCGGTTTTCTTCAAAACATTGGAAACATTTTCGGTCAAATCAGGATATCACTTATTACACTTTCATTTCAAATGTTTACACTTTGCGCTAAGACCTCAAGTAATGTTGGTTAAAATACCACCGAAATTACACAACACAACTCAAAATAACACTAGAAAAACAAATAAAATGAAAAAGCTATGTTGCTTCCAAAAATGTCAGAAAATGAATCCAACGAAAAGAGTCAGTAACAGACTTATCGGAAAGTGTGTATATTCCGACTTTAGACAACTTTTTTTGCCATTTTTCGTAACGGAATACGAACCGTTTTATGAGCTTAAAAAAGTTAGATATATTAATGCTTTACTCTACCAAGAAAAAAACATACAGAACAAATAAAATTTGGTACAATGGGCGGCCTTGTCGCTAAAAGCGATCTCTTCCAGACAACCTTTGGATGGAAAGGATAAAACGAAAATCAGAAAAACGAAGATAAAATTTTCGTTTTATCGCGGTGTACAATACCTATTTTACTATTCCTAAAATTTAAAATTAAGTAAAGTAAAGGTAGTTCACCACAGTACGTCGGATAGGGATGCTTAGCGCTAGTAGACTGGACTTTATAATACCTACTGTATGGCTGTATTTTTTTATATTCAAGAACAAGAAATTAATAAATATAAATTATTTTACCTATTGTATCTAAAGGCTAAGTCGCAACTAACATAATTCTCTATTCTTTCCAGATGTATGGATTCTTCAATAGCGATGCGGCCAGTATTTTCTAGATTTCAAACTGTGATAATTACATCAGGTATACCATCTGCTTGATTTACTAATTTAATCATCAGATTAAATTATATAAATAACTATAGGCGTACGCCGGCTAAACTAAGGAAACCTTGAGGAAATAGATGACTTATAGAATGCTTTATTAAACACAAGCTGGTGCCCGCGACTTCGTCTGCGCAGGATTAGTCACACAATATCTTTATAAATTGTAGCTTATGTGTTATTCTGATGTATAAGCTATATTATTGTAAAGTTTCATTTAAATAAATAAATAAATATTGGTGGACTTTCCACACAGCACTATCTAGCCCCAAACTAAAGCAAAGCTTGTGATATGGGAACCAGACAGCTGATATAATACATATATACTTTTTTTTTGTAAATACATACTTATAATATTATATAACACCCAGACAGAGAACAAACATCTATGTATTAAAATCCACTCAGTAGTTTTTACGTGAAAGAGTAACAAATCCATCCATCCATCCATACTTACATTCCATCAGCTGGTTGTATAAAAAAAAAAAAAAACTTACAAACTTTCGCGTTTATAATATTAGTAGGATATTTTAGGACCTATTATTCATCGGTTTATTCCAAAAATTCCCTGCGAATTGGCTTTCTGGACTTTTTGTCTAAAAACACAGAGAGACTTTCGCAATTACAAATTGGTATAGATTAATATTATTTTGTTACAGGGACCCTATCTCCATTGGACATGTACCCAAAGATTTTAGACTTCACTCCAGTCATAATGACCTCCTTCACAATGACCCTAGCTAGGCCCTGTATACTACCGATGGTGAGTTGAGTTACCCCTTCCCAGCGGATCAGTTCAAAGTCAAAGACAAAGTCAAAAGGCATTTTTCAATCCGTCCGGGGACATAGGTCTTTAAGTCAAATTACCGACCTGCATTTACGACTTTATGTTTTTTTTTTTTTTTTTCTCCAATTTCATCTGCGATCAGTCTTCAGACTATGAGCAGGTTTGTGGTGGGTCGTTTGTTTTTTAGAAGGTGCACTCCAGCGAGTGCTTCTCCTTTTCTTCGGCATCATGTCAACCCATCTAGTTCCATGATGTGCTGTCTGCGTAACCTCTTGGGGTAGTTGATGGTACTGAGCTGTGCAGCTAGGTGATTAGGATGTGTGTTCAAGCGTTTTCTGTATTTCGCTGAGGTTAGTTTTATTTCGTCGTTGATTGTGTTGACTTTCAGTTCGCTATGCAGCTCACTGTTCATAAGGAACCATGGGGCATTAGATATGTTTCTCAGGATACTGTTTTGGGCTCTTTGCATTATGATTTTATTGGAGTTGCAGGTTGATCCCCATAGCTGGATACCATAGGTCCATATTGGCTTTAGTATGACCTTATATATTAGGAGTTTGTTGTCGGTGCTCAGAATTGAGTTCCTGCCTAGTAGCCAATGAAGGTTACGTTATTTGTGGTTTAGCTGGTCTCTATTTTTTTTCACATGTGTTCTCCAGGTCAGTCTACGATCTAGGTGCATTCCAAGGTATTTTACAGAGTTGTTGTGTGGTAATATGTTTGATCCGAGGCTAACTGGTGGACAGTCTCCTTTGCGGAGGGCAAATGTTGCATGAGTTGACTTTGTGGTACTGGCTTTGATCCTCCACTTGGCTAACCACTGCCCTATTTTATCGAGCCCGTTTTGTAAGTTTTTCGATGCTTCGATTGGGTCCTTGCTACTAGCCAGAATAGCGGTATCATCAGCGAAAGTAGCAGTTACGACGCCTGGGGTTTCTGGGAGGTCTGATGTGAAGATGGTATATAGGACAGGGCCCAGTACTGAACCTTAAGGTACTCCTGCTTGTATTTCGTGGAATTTCGAGGTGTATTCGCCGTCTTTTACTTGGAATATTCTTTGTGAGAGGTAAGACTTCAATATTCCAAAGAACGGGTGTGGAAGCAAGGCTTTTATCTTGGTGAGGAGTCCCCTATGCCAAACTTTATCGAATGCCTGTTGTATGTCCAAGAAGGCCGCGGAGCAGTACTCTTTTAGTTCTAGTGATTTTCTTATCTGGTCGACGACCCTGTGGACCTGTTCGACTGTGCCATGTTCTTGTCTGAATCCGAATTGGTGATCTGGGATTATTGATTTTTCGTGAAGGACAATTGGTATACGTGAGAGCAGAACTTTTTCGAATACTTTGGAAATGACTGGTAACAGGCTTATTGGTCTATACGAAGCAACTTCATTCGATGGTTTCCCTTCTTTGTGAACCATTATTATTTCAGATATTTTCCAGACGCTTGGATAGTGGCCAACTCTAAGGATTGCATTGAAAAGCGTTGTAAGGAATACCATCCCTTTCCTTGGCAGCTGGATTAAAATCTCTTTTGTTATTTGATCAAAGCCTGGTGCTTTTTTGTTATCAAGTTTTGTTATTGAAAACCGTCCGGGGACATAGGTCTTTAAGTCAAATTACCGACCTGCACTTACGACTTTATGTTAAAATAAAATAGCAACATACCATATCATCTGAAAGTCAAAATGCCTTAGGCCCCAAAATGCCTGAAATTTATTATGCCTGAATGTTTATAAGACTGAATAAGAAAATGAACATCAATGTACAGTCGTGCACAGAAAAAAAAACTTTATTTTCTTATTTAACTACAATATTCGTATAACAAGCTAAGCTTTCGTTTTTGCTTTTTAATAAAAATAAGTTCTTTTTTCCTTTCCATTGCGTAAATATTTAATTTTACTTATTGCAACATGCAAACAATACAAAAATATAATGACAACTTTTTTGAAGTATTATCGAATCATAGTAATGTAAGAAATGTTTAGTGGCCAGTGTGCAAAGATAATAACCAAGAAGTATCTTACCTATTAGGCATGACAAAGAAATATCTATTATGAAATCTATTTTTACATACATACGTACGTCACATCAATCGTCGATATTATTTAACGGCTATTGTCAAGACATCGACATCTACCACTCAATAAAATATATTTTTCTTGTCGATTGTATGAAACACCACAGGTATATAGTAATTCAGTCATTAGATAAAAGAGCCGATTTGAATTTCAGGCATTATGGGGCCCAAGGCATTTTGACTTTCAGATAATATGGTATGTTGCTATTTTATTTTAACATAAAGTCGTAAGTGCAGGTCGGTAATTTGACTTAAAGACCTATGTCCCCGGACGGTTTTCAATAAAATCACAAGGATCACTTTGAAACCGCTAGGTGACTCTAGGTGCCAGTTCCACGCGACCAAAGCCTTGAAGAATAGGCAACAAACTTACGGCTTGGTTCCTACCTACATGGGGAACATTTATTTCAATCAATAAAACAATATTCACTTACGTTACTGGAACCATTAATCGCCCACGTTTTCGAGACTCCAGTACCCCAAGTATGATTTTTGTTTACCATATTTGGTTTTTCGTTTTTCGTTCATGTTCCGTGTTCATTGCGGGTTTTGTATGAAGACGCGATAGAGATACCGATACGGAACTTTATGTTCTACTACTAATTTTCATCATACTTGCAACATAATGTTCCGTATCGGTATCTCTATCGCGTCTTCATACAAAACCCGCAATGAACACGGAACAAAAACGAAAACCAAATATGGTAAACACAACACATACTTGGGGTACTGTAACGTCAGACGGACGTCCAATGTTATATGTATTTGTGTTTTTACACTGTTATTGCTTTTTTTTTTTTTTTCAAATAGTGTACATTACAAATTATATAGTACTCTACTTATATTACAATCTAGCCACAATAGCGGGCTAATGAGTAATTTTACATTGACCTAAATTTTTAGCTTACTTCACTAAGAATGTGTCCATTAACACTTTTCTTATTGCTTCATGATACAAATGGTTTTGTCTTCAGATAGTATCCAAAGGCAGCGATCAAGTAGCGATATCATCGAGATACGAGTCTAGGGAGGACGTGGCTGTCATCAGAAACTACGGACAACTGTTAGTTGAGGTCAGTATTATTTTAATTTTTTTTTATATCACTAGCTGGTGAAACAAGCAGATGGCCTACCTGATGTTAAGTGGTAATCATCACCGATTAAAAAACCATTGCTTCGTAAGTCACGCACGATATGAACGTGCACTACGATGCACTGCCCTGCGTCCATCAACTAGAGGCATACAGATGTCAAGCCTCATGTGCCTGTAATTACACCGGCAACCGCATTCAAACCGAAACACAGCGTTACTGCTTGGCGGTAGAAAAAGGCGTGGTTACCACCACGCCGTACTTCCCCGGACGAGCGCTTCACAAAGTGCTCTACTACTCTTAAAATTGAACCATTAATGTAGATCAAAGTTATGTTGCATTTGAAGAAATGTGTAATCCTAGCGGCTCGCTTAGCTCGTCGTTGCAATACTTGCAATAATGTTTTAACTGCAGATATCAGCGTGCGTGCCGGATGGCGTGGTTTGCTTCTTCACATCGTACATGTACTTGGAGAACGTTGTTGGCGCGTGGTATGATCAAGGTATGTTATGTACCTCCTGATTAAAAAGAAACATCTTCATGTCTTTTATCCCCAGGCACGGTAGATATCCCTTCAGATCGTCCAGCCCCAAGTAGCACCTCATTATTTGATTATGTCGAAGGGGGTAGTCAGAGGTGCGTCCAAATATTACATATTATATTACGTTTCAGGCGTGGTCGCTAATCTGCAAAGGCATAAACTGCTATTTATCGAGACCCAAGACTCTGCGGAAACGAGTTTCGCTCTCATCAATTACATTAAGGTTTGTGTCTTAATTATTTTGTTTTGTTTTGCCATCGGCACACATAATAAAAATGATTAAAAAACAGCAACAATATAACATCAACTGGAGAAGCAAAGAATGCATTGCAGAAGTATTTAATTTTCTTACTGTAGGTTTTTTTTTTAAATTTTCGTTGATGTACAGCCAAAACGCAAAAGTTCATAAGTAGAAATCATAATTCGACTTACTACTGTTCCATAAACTTATTTTTGAAAATGGAACTAAAAGTGCCGAATGCCAATCTCTGGTAGAATGCGTACATTAATTACGTTGCGGCTACAGAATAAAAAAAAAAGGCATTGGCGCGAAATTTTTAAATCTTCTTCTCTCCGTTTATGGCTCCTGTCTGTCATTCGACAGACAATCTTGCCATTGTCAAGTGATTTGTATAGTCAAGTCGGCCGTCATTTGTTTTGAAGAAAATGGTGGCGGTTTTCTTCAAAACAAAAGAAACATTTTCGGTCAAATCAGGATATCACAATACACTTTCATTCCAAATGTTTACACTTTGTGCTAAAACCTTAAGTAATGTTGGTTAAAATACCACCGAAATTGTAATTTCAACACAGCTCAAAATAACACTAGAAAAACAAATAAAATGAAAAAGCTATGTTGCTTCCCAATATGTCAGAAAATGAATCTATTTTTAAATAATTATACTCTATTTATGGCAACTGTCCGTCATTCGACAGACAATCTTGCCAGTGTCAAGTGATTTGTATTCAATACTTTTTAGTCAAGTCAGTCTATAGTCAAAAGTCGGCCGTCATTTGTTTTGAAGAAAATGGTGGCGGTTTTCTTCAAAACATTGGAAACATTTTCGGTCAAATCTGGATATCACATAATACACTTTCATTCCAAATGTTTACAATGTGTGCTAAGACCTCAAGTAATGTTGGTTAAAATACCACCGAAATTACACAACACAACTGAAAATAACACTAGAAAAACAAATAAAATGAAAAAGCTATGTTTCTTCCCCCAAAATGTCAGAAAATGAATCCTCGAGTTAGTTGTCATTGCTTGTGCTTGACGTGATGTAAAAACAAGCAAATCTTTATTTGATGGCAATTATCACTTTTATATAAATGTTTAACTTCACCGGTTGGTATAAAAATTGATTCTTGCAATCTGGCGCAAGCGAAACCCGACTCTAAGGCGACGGACCTTTTCATACCGTGAGTGTAGTGACATGTCCTATGAGTAATAAAGGTGTTGTACCTCGCAGGCGTGCGAGAGCGGGCGCGGCGCCGTGCTGCTGTCGGTGGCGCGCGGCAAGGTGTCGGAGGGCGTGGACTTCGAGCACCACCTCGGCCGCGCCGTGCTCATGTTCGGCATCCCCTACGTGTACACGCAGAGCCGCATCCTGCGCGCGCGCCTGGACCACCTGCGCGACCAGTTCCAGGTACTGTGCGCACGTGTACACGCAGAGCCGCATCCTGCGCGCGCGCCTGGACCACCTGCGCGACCAGTTCCAGGTACTGTGCGCACGTGTACACGCAGAGCCGCATCCTGCGCGCGCGCCTGGACCACCTGCGCGACCAGTTCCAGGTACTGTGCGCACGTGTACACGCAGAGCCGCATCCTGCGCGCGCGCCTGGACCACCTGCGCGACCAGTTCCAGGTACTGTGCCGTGCACGTGTACACGCAGAGCCGCATCCTGCGTGCGCGCCTGGACCACCTGCGCGACCAGTTCCAGGTACTGTGCCGTGCACGTGTACACGCAGAGCCGCATCCTGCGCGCGCGCCTGGACCACCTGCGCGACCAGTTCCAGGTACTGTGATGTGATGTCAGCTGAATACATCCACGAAATATTTTGCACTATTTTGAAAGGAACTGTATACCCTTCAAACTAGATCATAGCAATGCGAGCATCTCTGCTTGGTACTCGAAAGCTTATATCGACAGACTCTGTACACTTCGATTGGATTATGTTCATAAAAAAAATGAAAATAAAAAGCTTTATTTTTTCTTTACACAAAAGTAACTACTAACATATTTATTCTAGTTTAGTCTACATGTTTTTTAAGTTTAATTAATAAGTTAATTCCGTATCTGTGTAAGTACCGCCTAGAGCGGCCAAAGCCTCCTTCATTTGCCTTCATTCCGTTCTGTCTCTAGCCGCTTTACTCTAAGCAAAGCCTACTATTTTGGAGATGTCGTAACTCCATCGTTTGCGAAGTCGGTCTACGCTTTTTATCAAGGGGTACCTATTCGTTGTCTTTTTGGACCACCTGTCATTAAATGCTCACATATTTAACAAAATAAAATTGTATTACAGATTCGTGAAAACGATTTCCTGACGTTCGACGCGATGCGTCACGCAGCCCAATGTGTAGGCAGAGTTTTACGGTGAGCATTTTTAAAACGTTTCTAAACACTATGTGGCTTTTTGAAAAAGGTAATTTTGACTTATTACAGTCAATCATCATTTTCTTGCCCTTATACTTCATGAGGGGTTTGGCCCACCCGGAATAATTTTGCAAATATTTTTTTAGCGGCCGTAGGCACGGTAGACATTCCCTCAGATCTCTTGGTACCTCCCGACGATTCTTATGAACGTCTACAAGGATAGTCAGTCACGTAAACGGTTCCATTTTTGTTTCAGTGGTAAAACGGATTACGGCATCATGATATTCGCGGACAAGCGTTTCAGCCGTTCAGACAAACGCACCAAGCTGCCGAGATGGATACAGGAGCATCTGAAGGACTCGCACTGCAATCTCAGCACTGAGGAAGCCGTACAAGTAATACCGACATGGAAGTTAAACTACCCCAGACAGACCAGACCCCCCCCCCCCTCTTATTTATGTTCAGTCCTGTCCATACCAAGGTTGCTAGTAAGAGATCGCTGTTAACGATGAGGCCGCCTATATTGTATTACTACAATTGTTCGTTTTTAAGTAAAAATGTGTATCTTTATCTGTTGTGGTAATCAATAAAGACTTATCTTTATTAGACAGCCTTCACAGCTCAGTTTTTAGTAGCTCTGCCTTCTGCGCCGTAGGCCGTGGGTTCGATCCCCACCGAGAACAAACATTTGTGTGATGAACATTGATGTTTGTTCTCTGTCTGGGTGTTACATAATATTATAAGTAAATATTTACAAAAAAAAATGTATTATATCAACTATCTGGTTCCCATATAACCCATATTACAAGCTTTGGCTTGGTTTGGGGCTAGATAGTGCTGTGTGGAAAGTCCACCAATATTTAAATTATTAATTTATCTATCTATCTATATACATATATCTATCTTTCTCTTGTACCCAGATCTGCAAACGCTGGCTACGCCAGATGGCGCAGCCTTTTACGAGAGAGGATCAACTCGGCGTGTCTTTACTCACGTTACAACAGCTGCAGTCGCAAGAACAACAGGACAAGATCGAGAAGCAAGTTATACAGAAATAGAGACAACTGAATGTCTGTCTGTACTGTGGAATTTCTGAAATTACTTGTAAGCTTCTACGATTTTGAAGCTGCTGTCTTCTGCAACTGAGATTGTAAATAGGAAATTATGAGTGACGGAGTGTTACTTGTTGTTTTTTGGGAGCTTCGTTAAGATAGCCAGTACCGGCTATAGTCTCTAAGCCATGACGGCCTATAAACTCCAATAGAAGAAACTTATCAACCTATAACAACTATCTTACCGAGAAAAGAGGGTATAGCAAAACAAAATGGCGCTTCAGTGAGCCAATGTTGCAAACTATGTTTTAAGTAAAACGGAAATCCTGTCAGTGTGAAACCGAACTTTTTTTAAAATATCTGGGTTTGAAATAAGGATAATTATGTAAGGTTATGTTCATGAAGTAAGAGAATAAAACATTTTGAAAGTAGCATGTCTTTTACCATAAAAAATAATTTTGTATTTTACCATAAATTAGATATTATTTACTAAGGTTTGGGAATTCGAAACTTCGGTAGACACCCTCTCTAATCTCACCAAGATTTCTACCGTAGCTGGAAAATTCTTATTTTTTTGTATTATGTTTTTCACTACTTAAACTAAATTCTTCAAGGGTAGTAGAACAGAAGGATCTCTAGTATTAGACAAAAGAGAATCAAATTAAACGAATGTAAGCTACAGAGGTTTATATTCAAAAACACAACCAAACAAAATGAGATAAATTACATAAAAACTAAGTTCATCAGTAACATTTACAAAGAACAATCAACTTTACTTCATTCTATTAAAGGAAAACTATATAACTTAAATCTCTACAAATCACACTGAAATGCAAAGCTGCTCTAAAACTATTCAAACTTCTTGAACTTATCTCAATATAGAAAACCGACGATTACTCAGTATACTAAAATCTAGTATCCTGTGTTTTATGGTCAAAGTAAACAAAGGGAGGAATTACAAAAATTTAAACCCCTAGGGGCACCCCTAAACTTTTAACCCCAGCTGCACAGCCCTGTGGTTGAATACTTTGTTTCTATATTCTACGTCCGTAAATAGCATTAGGACGGGTTCACATTGACGCGATTTCGCTTACGCGACTCATGAAACTTTTGAATTTACAGATTATGTCACTCACATAAAGTAACTACATATTTAATCAATTACAAGAGTCGCACACGCGCAGCGCACGCTCAGGGGCCTTATGCTCACTTCGAGCGAGATTATCTCACGATGGAGATGACGTCATATCTCGTTCAATAACTCGTTGACCTTGCGTCTCGCATGAACTTTGTATGAGAAAATTGGGGAGTTAGATAGTGAGAATGGGGATAAATAGTTATCGACCGAGATATGACGTCATCTCTAACGTGAGATAATCTCTGTCGAAGTGAGCATAAGGCCCCAGCGCCATCGCAGCTTTTTAAATATGTACTTTATGTAAATGACAAACTGTAAATTCAGAAGTTTCATGAAGAGTCGCGCGTTAGTCGCGTAAGCGAAATCGCGTCGTGTAAACGCGCCCTTACGGTACCCAGTCGTGATTTGCTTGAAAGTTCTTGCTAGGAGCGCTTAACGTATACCAAACCCACTCGCACTGGGCTCGTATACACAAAAAAAACAATGAGCGACCGACTCGGGGTACGAACATCGTTCTTCGGATGATCTCCCATCTCATAGGTAAATTTTAACTGTCACTGTTTAACCAATTTGATTGGAGGTATCCGACAGTTCTTACCAACCGAGGTACTAACGTATAACGGTCGTTCGTAGAATAAAGGAACCAAGCATTCATTAGTAAAAATAGTAAATAATATTGAGATATTATCTATATTTTCTCCCAATTTTCCCCATAGTTGCATTCTCAAATATTTTTGTTGTCGCTTTCGGAGCTTTTTAGAGAGGTCTCCAATTTGAGACTGTCGGAAACTCTTATGCTGAGACAGAACCTTTACACTCAACCAATACTACATTATAGATATTTCGTGCAACACTAATATTGCCACAAGGGTCCACTTTTCGGCAATTGAAAACAACATGCGTCATATTTAGCACCTTATTCAAAATTAAATGAATAACCTTCCTATTTATAGCTTACATTGGTAAGTACGTTCAGCATTACCTTGGCAAAATGGTTGTTGACAAAGGAAAGCATCAATTTGGAAAATAATTTGACAAACATGAACATATTGATTCGTTTTATAGTGTTTACTACACTTAAAGAAATCACAAAGGTATTTTATAATTTCGTCGTGGTTCAAATCCCACTCAGATAATCACTTTTGGGATATTATAAAACATGAACATGTCTCGGTATCGTCGTCATTCTTTGTAGAAAGTTTTATATAATTATATTATATTTTTTATATTGCTATTTGTGTACAGTAATAAAATGATTTTAGAGCAAAAAATACATATTTAAACAAATAAAAGCAACTTGTATATTTTTCTAGGATATTGCTAATTTAAAATCTAATTTTACGACGTCAACAACTCGAATAAATAATGTCGCCGTTTAGGCAACATTCCAATAACGGCCTGAAGATACGGAAAACGAAAGACTCAGGCTTGGGGTACTATACACGCGCATGTGACTGACGCAGACTCGGAGGCCTTCAGATTCGTTGCAAATACTTTAGTTGAAGTTGTTGAATTCGTAAAAAACATAATATTTGTTCATTTTTGACAGGATTTCATGGCATAGTTTACGGTCGGTTTCTGAAAGCTCGATCAAACGTAATCAGATGTCAAATTTCAGCTATTACCTATATCGAATTAGATAGAGACAGCGAGTGACTTGACGCTCGATTAGTTTTGATCGAGCTTTCAGAAACCGACCGTTAGTATGTGAAAACTCCACACCACACCCACACAGTTTGCGACAAAATAATTTGCCCTCATACTAACCATATGAATAAGTAGAGCAGAACGTATTTTATACATGAAATTCAGTTAGGCATTATGTGGACTACAAGCTTGTCGCATGTTGGCTTTTAAGTTTGTGCCTTTGTCTTACAACTATAAAATACAAAACAGGAAATATATTACAACCTGCTTTGGTATTTAAAAGTATTATAATATAGGTTTCCTTTTCATAAGATACCAATTTTGGTCCATTCTACTTTCATACAGTATGTAGGTTTTATTTATAAGTCTAAAAAGTTAAGATTTTTTAGGGAGCCAATAATGTACGGCCAAATAATGTACAGCATGATATTGCACAGCATGATAATGCACACCCAGATAATCCGTGTCCACTGGTTTGAATTATTGGGTGTACATTATCATCCCGTACAATAACATGCTGTGCAATATCGTCACGTGTTGATAATGTACAGCATGATAATTGGAAGCCACTTTAGTACCGTCGAGTCGGATTGGTTAGGTTAAGTTGAAACATATAAATTACGCACGAGGCGAGCGAGCATAGCGAGCATGCCGCGGCAGCTGCCGCCGAAGTGCCAGAAATATTTTTTTACGGTACCAAAGTGGATTCCAAATATCATGCTGTACATTATCGTGCTGTACATTATCATGTCGTACAATAACCGGACTCTTATTTTAAGATGCACCTCACATTATTTTATTATTCTGACTTTTTTTGTGCATAAAAGTACGAATTTATAATCGGTACAAAACCGACATATTTTTTTTTGTAGGTGTTTCAACTCTTATTTAAATCCAATTTAATTTACACAGTTTAATACATTTCATTTATTTAACTTAAACTTTATTATGTATGGAAATAAATCGTTTTCATATAAATAAACTTCCTAGGTCTTTCACAGGATGACAGCGACCCAAAGAAATAGAGATCTGGGGCATGTTCAGTCAATTATCAATAGTGAAACAAGCACATTAAACTTTATCAATAACTTAACTTACTTTAAATTTCATACCGATATAATTCGGCAATTTATATCAACAAATAATACAATATACTCGTACCTAAGTAAAAACACTTATCGATTTATTTATGAGACATTTTTATCGATGAGACATTGCGATAAGAAAAAGTTGTGTAATCTTGCAGTCTAAAATTGCACTGTATTTTACTACAGTATAAAGTACAGTACAGTTATATGGACATTTACTTTGTGTACGCAGAACACGCCTTCGGAAAGATAAATTGTATGAAAATGACATTAGCTTGACAGATGCCAAAACTAATGTCATTTTCATACAACTTATCTTTTCGCCTGTAGTGTGGCTTAAAGTACATTCTATGCATATGGTGACTAGTTTTTAATTTATTTTTTCATTAATGTTTGTGTGCTTTTCGAGTAATTATTAGTAATAGTACGTACAAGTGTTTGTGACTCACGGACCACGTGAGCTGCGCAGCATAAATTTCACATAAGAAATGGGATCCATGCAGTCGAGTCAAGGTTTGTTGGAGATTTACTTGTTTGTCGTTTTAGGCTAAGGTTCAGAGATCTAGTTGAGCTTGAATTCAGGCTTGCGTATGTGAAACATTGGAAGCTTTTTTGATAATGCGCAAGCTTAAATTTAAGGCCGAGTTAAGTCTCTGAAACCTTAGCTTTAGAGGCAGTAATACTATGTTTCTAAATGGGGTCGATAGGAGATTCCTAGGTACACACACATCCTAGGTATACACACTCTCGAAGCCAAAATCGGGGGTCAAGTCTCTTCACCCTGGAAATATGCGATGAGACCTCCTTCGTGGGTTAATTATGCGATGTGTGCCAAATTCTACCTTCAGAATGCATCTAAAAATGTTTCCCATTCCCGATTCAATTTCTAAATCTTCCCCACTGGCGTCAATTCAACGTTCATAGAGCTAAAGTTCAGGCACGTGACGCCGGCAGCCCCGCAGGACGGCGGGTCAGTGGTCCGGATGCTTCTGGATGGGGCGCGGCTGCAGCGCGGGCGCGGGCGCGGCGGCGGGCGCGGGGCGGCGGCGCGCGTGCGCGTGCGTGTTGGCGTGCGCGTGCGCGTGTGCGTGCGCGTGCGCGTGTGCGTGCAGCAGCGCGCGGCCCGAGGCGGCGCACAGCTCGGTGGCGTCGCGCGCGCCGCACACGCGGGACCCGCCGGCGAGAGCGTTCGATATGTGCCTGTGTACCCACACCCTATTGTTAGTGCTAATTTCACGATCTCTGGGTGATGCTATCCGTCATGTAAAAATATAGCAGTCTTTTTTTTTGACGAGTCTAAAGTAGAGACGGATATATTTTTATCTGACGGATAGCGTTACTTAGAGACGGTGAAATAGGCGCTCGGACAACCAGTTAGACTATTTGTTTATTAATCTAAGCGACTATTTCTCCACCTCTGAGTAGCACTATTCGTATAGTCAAAAATCATTTTCGCATAAAATTAAGTACACATCATATAAAATTTATTATCCGGGCGACGGATACTTTCGAAGCACTCACCGAATCATGTGGAAGGGCAGGTGGTTATTCGAGAGCCACTCCATGTTTCCCGAAGGGTCGACGACCGCTGCGCCTACGAATTTGGAGACGCTCGCGCATGAGAATATCAGATTAACGCGGACTCCATCCTGTAAGCGTATAATTTCAATGAAATTGTATATTTTTTTAATATGTACCAATAATAAGTCGACGAGAATCGGACAAGCGATCGAAGCGAAACGCAAGAGGAGAACAATCGGTCTCATCCACAAGCTCGGAATCTTATAATAAGCAAACGTGTCCGTCGACCGCTACAAAAAAGTATCACCTGTTTGAACTTCTGAAGCTTCTTCTGCACGTTCTGACTGAAGGGATAGCTCCCGGTGCTCCGCGCGATATCCAACGTGTGCACGTCGTCCGCCTTCACGACCATGTACCGCGTCGCGTCCGGCGCCTCCGCGTACTTCTCGATGTTCGCGAGCAGCGTCTTCCCGTTCGGGGACATCGGGCTCTTCGGCGCGTCGAACGAGTGCGGCGAGTAGGTCCGCGGCAGCGTCGGCCAGCCCGCGCGCGCCGCCGGCTGCGGGTCCTCGTGCCGCGCGCGCCAGTCCTGCGCGTCCGGCGCCGGCGGGCGCGGGCGCTGGCCCACGCCGCTGGGCTGCACGAGGCCCGCGTTGCGCTCCTCGGCGCCGAGCACGTGCACGACGGCCTGCAGCACGCGCTCGTCGAGCGGCGTGGGCGCGCGCGCGGGGCCCGCCATGCGCCGCACGACCAGCGCGCTCAGCTTCTGCCGCAGGTGGAACACGCCGATCGCGTCCGACGCGTCCGCCGCGAACTGCATCCAGTCGTCGAGCGCGATGTGCGCCGCGTCGGGTGCGGCGGCCGCCTCGTCCGCGTCGCTGTCGCTGTCGCTGGACAGGCCGGGCGGGTTGGCGCGCTGCGACAGCGCCGCGCCGCCCAGCCGCAGCGGCCCGCCGAACAGCGCCACCGTCAGCGGCGTCACCAGCGTGCAGCAGCGCACGAAGCAGAAGCGGCCCGCGCGCGAGATCTCCTCGAACACGACCCAGTCGGTCGGCAGGCCGGCGAGCGCGTCGCGCGCCGCGCCCGCGTGCAGCGTCGACTTCGGGTGGAAGGCGACCTTCACCTCGTTGGACGTGCGCAGCGTGCCGGACGCGCGGTCGACGCGCGCGATCGACGGGTACAGGCCGGCGGTCAGCACCGCCTTCACGACGTGCCAGCGCTCCGAGTTGAGGTTCACGTCCTTGATGTCGCCCGCACCGCGCGCCTTCACGAGGCCGAGCGCGCGGAGCTGCGCGAGCAGCTGCGCGCGGTAGGCGACGATCAGCTCCATGGTCGCGCCGCACACGAGGTGCTTCGCGCAGAAGGCGCGCTCGGCGCCGTGCGCGCGCGCGTGCTGCCAGGCCTGGAAGGCGCGCAGCAGCGCCATGTGGTCCGAGTGCGCGTCGGCGGCCAGCTCGCGGCGCGCCAGCTGGCCGCGGCGCCGGCTCTCGGGGCTCATGCTGATCTGGAAGGGCTCCTTGTTGGCGAGCGCGCACACGATGGTGAGCACGGGGTCGAGGCACTTCAGCACGCACGCGTACAGCAGCATCTTGCCGAGCTTGGGCTCGACGGTGAGGTCGAGCAGGTGCTGGCCGATCTCGGTGAGGTCCTCCGTCGGCGTCAGCGCGCCGATCGTCTTGAGCAGCGTCACCGAATTCCTGACCGAGAGGAACGACGGCGGCTCCAACGCCTTCGTGAGGAAGTCCGCGATCGGCGTGTTGCCGGAGGCGAGCAGCTTCGTGTGCAGGCACAGCTCCGACAGCGGCACGCGCAGGATCTCCGGCACGGAGTTCAGCGGCAGCGTCTTGAACCTTCGCTTCGAGCAGAGGTGGAAGCAGTGGCCCGGCTTCGTCCGGCCGGCGCGGCCGGCGCGCTGCTGGCAGCAGGCGCGCGAAGTCCACACGCACTGCAGCGAACACACGCCGCCGTTCGACTCGTAGTACTTCTCCTTCACCTTACAGGAGTCTATCACGTACACGACGTCGTCGATCGTTATCGACGTCTCCGCTATGTTCGTCGATATGATGATTTTCCTCGCATTCGGGAGCGGGTTGAACACCTTCTTCTGGTCCAACGTCTGCATGTTGCTGTGCAACGTGAAGATCTGATACTTTTGCGCGTTCATTTCGGTGCACGCGAGGATCTTGTCCCTTATGTTGACGATGTCCTCGTAGCCGGGGAGGAATATGAGAATGCTGCCCTTGGCGAGGTTCACGTGGATGTGCTTGATGAGCGCGAGCATGAGGCAGTGGTCGATGTTCTCCTCGGAGGCCGTGTGGTGGTACACATCCAGCAGGAAGCTGTCGGCTGGGTCCTCGTCGCGGGCGCCGTCCGCGGCGGCCTCGGGCTTGTGCTCGCTCGACAGGAGCGCGATGCACTCGGCGTGCTTGTTTTCCGTCGCGTGGTCGAGCGCCGTTTTGCCGCTGGAGTCTTTCAACGTCGGATCGGCGCCTGAGAAACAGAATAGTAGATTGTTTACCAAGGGAGCAAACAACTATTTTTATGGCGAGAGTGTAGAATCCCGAGCGTAGCGAGGGATTGTAAAGTAGAATCCTAAGCGTAGCGAGGGATTCAAAGTACTTCACTCGAGCTTAAAATAGTGTTGCTCCCGAGGTGGACACTCTACTTTTTATCACCCTCTATGAGAAAATAACTTAGTGCAACTTATGAATAATCATAGTCACGAAGTCATAAAGTCACAAAGTCACAAAGTCACAAAGTCACAAAGTCACAAAGTCACAAATTCACAAAGTCACAAGGTCCCAAAGTCCCAAAGTCACAAAGTCACGAAGTCACATAGTCACGAAGTCACATAGTCACGAAGTCACGAAGTCACATAGTCACATTGTCACATAGTCTCATAGTCATAATCATATAATCATTGTAATTTTATTTATTTTCATAAAACTAAGTAAAATCTGAATTTGAGTAAACAATTATGAACAAAGGTGGAATGCGCGTTTCACGTGTTTTTGTTTATTTTTATTTAGTTCAGGCGCTTTTTTTTTAATTATAAAGCCTGCTTGTTCATACAGTGTTCGTGATCTCTTTGGTGATTAGAACTTTTACTCAATAAGCACATTCCAAATTCAAATCACATTACCGCCCTTGGGTTCAAACTGCTATTTTGCTGCCTGTTTTCGAAGAGCAAACTATCTCTTTTCGAATTGATGTGATAAAAAGTAAATTTCGATAGGAGTTAGACCTGTGTCGTCGATGACCTAGTTCGACGAAGGCTATCATCCGGGTCGATGTTATATAGCTCGACATGTACCCGGATCGTTCGAGAGATGTCCTATTTCACCCAGGGTGGGTATAACATGAGGCCGCGCTAGAGACGCACGGGGCACGTTGTACGTTACCTAGCTGCAGCATCTGCAGCGCCGCGTCGTGCGGGCCGCGCTAGAGACGCGCGGGGCACGTTGTACGTTACCTAGCTGCAGGGCACGTTGTACGTTACCTAGCTGCAGGGCACGTTGTACGTTACCTAGCTGCAGGGCACGGTGTACGTTACCTAGCTGCAGGGCACGGTGTACGTTACCTAGCTGCAGGGCACGGTGTACGTTACCTAGCTGCAGGGCACGTTGTACGTTACCTAGCTGCAGGGCACGTTGTACGTTACCTAGCTGCAGGGCACGTTGTACGTTACCTAGCTGCAGGGCACGTTGTACGTTACCTAGCTGCAGGGCACGGTGTACGTTACCTAGCTGCAGGGCACGGTGTACGTTACCTAGCTGCAGGGCACGGTGTACGTTACCTAGCTGCAGGGCACGGTGTACGTTACCTAGCTGCAGGGCACGTTGTCGTTACCTAGCTGCAGGGCACGGTGTACGTTACCTAGCTGCAGGGCACGGTGTACGTTACCTAGCTGCAGGGCACGGTGTACGTTACCTAGCTGCAGGGCACGGTGTACGTTACCTAGCTGCAGGGCACGGTGTACGTTACCTATCTGCAGGGCACGTTGTACGTTACCTAGCTGCAGGGCACGGTGTACGTTACCTAGCTGCAGGGCACGGTGTACGTTACCTAGCTGCAGGGCACGTTGTACGTTACCTAGCTGCAGGGCACGTTGTACGTTACCTAGCTGCAGGGCACGTTGTACGTTACCTAGCTGCAGGGCACGTTGTACGTTACCTAGCTGCAGGGCACGTTGTACGTTACCTAGCTGCAGGGCACGTTGTACGTTACCTAGCTGCAGGGCACGTTGTACGTTACCTAGCTGCAGGGCACGGTGTACGTTACCTAGCTGCAGGGCACGGTGTACGTTACCTAGCTGCAGGGCACGGTGTACGTTACCTAGCTGCAGGGCACGTTGTACGTTACCTAGCTGCAGGGCACGTTGTACGTTACCTAGCTGCAGGGCACGTTGTCGTTACCTAGCTGCAGGGCACGGTGTACGTTACCTAGCTGCAGGGCACGGTGTACGTTACCTAGCTGCAGGGCACGGTGTACGTTACCTAGCTGCAGGGCACGGTGTACGTTACCTAGCTGCAGGGCACGGTGTACGTTACCTATCTGCAGGGCACGTTGTACGTTACCTAGCTGCAGGGCACGGTGTACGTTACGTAGCTGCAGGGCACGGTGCACGTTACCTAGCTGCAGCATCTGCAGCGCCGCGTCGTGCAGGCCGCGCGCGCAGGCCGCCATGAGGCCGGTGCGGCGGGACGCGGAGTGCGCGCACTGCACGGACACGCCTTCCGACATGTACATGTACAGGATCTGGCTGAACGAATCCTGAGGACAACGAGCTTCATGTTAGCGATCACCACCAACGCGCGAGCTTAGCCACCCGTTCATACAACGTGTAACATATTCTCCGTATAGGGCCGGAAGGAGGTAGTTTCATAGGTCATGGTGAGCAACATTTGTTCTACGACTTTTGTAAATTCGAATTTTTTCATTCATTAAATACCTCTTACACTTTCCTATAAAATGTAATCAGACCCACCTGGGTCAAGCCCTATTTACAGTTGTTTTTGACCTTTTGAGTAATAATTATGAATAAGAGTGTTAAAGTATAATTACGAGGCTGCCTTCATTGAAGCATTCGTCAAGAAACTCGTCCATATCCGCTTGCAGTGCCGGGTCCAGCGCGGCTTCGCCCTTGTTCTCATTGTTGTTACTGCTGCCTTCCTCTGCAGAACCGGACTTCTGACCTGGATTATATTAAATACATTTACAGAACATCTCCGGTGGTGGAGTGACCCCGCTGTCTGATCGTAAGGTCGTGGATTTGAAGACTACATAACCAGACTCAAATGCACCTTAAGGCGTAGTGGTGGGGGGTAGTACCCCCCCTTAGACATCAACAATTTTTTTGAGTTACTACTTGGTATGGCATTAAGAATCAAATATTATTTTAAACATAACTTCTTATAATACAATTTACGGAAATAGTTCTCGGTGAGGATCGAACCCACGGCCTACAGAAGGCAAAGCTACTACCAACTGTGAGGGCTGTTTCTAACTAATGAGTGATTTATTGTTATAACTGACCTTCGAGCTGTGACCAATAACTTTGGCCCGTCTTGAGCTTGTGTTTCAGTTCCTTCTCAACCTGCACCATCTTCTTGGTCTTGTACTGAGTAATCTTGAGGATGTCTTCGAGGAAGTATCGCTGGACTTCGAACAGCCGTCCGGGGATGGTTACCACGGGACAGTTGCTGAAGTACCTGTTAGGAGAGAACATAATTAATTTAAAAAAAAAATTTGGTCTATGAACAAAACAGAAAAATCAAAATAAAAAACAACTTATGCCTTATTTCTACAAATTAAGTAGAAATAAAGCAAGTATAATTAATTCTGCTATGGGCGCAATGATAGTGTTAGATATGGATGTGGATGGTTTTACAAGGAGAGGCATGCCAAAGAAAAGATGGATGGACTGTGCGAAAGATGGCTTTAGTAAAAAAGGAGTTAGCATCAACATGACGAAGGATAGAGGAGAGAGGAAGAAAAAAACCTGTTGTGCCGACCCCACCTAGCGTGGGTTATGGGCAAGAATATGTTGATGATGGGCACAATAATAGATAGCCGGTGGATTTACACGCACATGAGGGTTAACATCTGAACTCCTAAAAATGATGGAGGCAGGGCAGTGCATCGTAGGACAGGTTGATATCGTGCGTGACTTGCGCACGACCCAATGCTTTGTTGTAGGTGATGGTTCTTTCTTCCTGTACCCGAAGTCTAAGTTTGATTTTCGTTTACTGTATCGTCAGGCCGGATTTTGTATGGAGATTCGATAAGCTATCTATCGAGCGTGCTGAGTTCCCAGGGTTTTGTAACAAAACCCTGGCTCTTAATACGGAAAACCAAATACCTGGGGAATACAGCATGGGGTTCTTAAAAAAATATTTAAAGGGTCAGCAACGCGCGTGTGACACTTCTGGTGTTGCAAACGTCCATAGGCTACGATAACCGCTTCCCATCAGGTGGGCTTTACGCTTGGTTACTTACTTGGTAGTATAAAAAAAAACTCGGACATGAGGTACTGATGCTTGTTCCATCATCAGGAAGTATTATATAAAAGGTGTGTAAATGAGTATAACCTGGAGAATATCTGCGTGTCAGCGGTGGCCGACATGAGTATGAGCTTGAGGTCCTTGACCCGCGGCAGCGCGTCCCGCAGCGCGATCAGCAGGAAGTCACTGAACTTGTCGCGCTCGTGCACTTCGTCCACGAACACATGCGTCACTCCTGCGAACGGAACTGTACTTGAGCTCTCTGTGAAGGGTTCGTCCGGGGAAGTACTACCACCACGCCTTTTTCTGCCGCCAAGCAGCACCGCTGTGTTTCTGTTTGAAGGGTGCGGTTGCCGGTGAAATTACAGGCACATGAAGCTTAACATCTGCATGCCTCGAGTTGATGGACGCAGGGCAGTGCATCGTAGGGCACGCTAATATCGTGCGTGACCTACGAGGCAAAGCTTTGTTATAGGTGATGGTTACCACTTAACATTTAACATGGGCTGCCTGCTTGTTCCACCAATAAGTTGTATAAAAAATTAAAATGTCGTGAATTTTGTTTCTCGATTTCTGTATCGTCAAGCCGTTATTGTATGGAGACTCAAGTTCTCAGCACTTCTGATAGAGGCGCTCAACGAGTCTCCATACAAAAATGGCCTGACGATACAGAAAGCCATAAACAAGACTCAGACTTAGGGTACTGTACACATGCGACATTATGAGATCAGCCTCTAGCAACTATGTACTCTCCGAACATTTAAATATTTTTGAATTATAAGATTAGTTAACGTAGAAAAATCTCAAACAACAATGTTACAGAGAATACCATTACAAAGCTTATTCATTCCGAAGAGAGTAACCAACGATATCCCACAAGATCAGTTGAATAGTAGAGGTTGCAGTAAAAGCTTTAGTATGTTGAGAAAGTGCGTTTTGGGAAAACGCGCAAATACTTTTCAAACCTTATAGATTTCGTAAATTCTGTTATTTCTAAATCGTCTTAACTCAGTGTAGGTAGAGTTTGAAAAAAAAATAAAGATTGAGCCCTGTTAGGGCAAAACACTGCAACTTAAGATACAGTGTATTGTCTTAGCACGGTGGCTTAGGCCCTTATTCATATTCCCTGCCATATTATAGCAGCTCCTTATTGTATACTTGTCACTGTCACTTTCATGCCAACGAAAAGAGACAGCAACAGACCGAGGAGTCTGTGGTAATGTTGGCGCGACGAATGTTCGATCGCGCCGACAACAGCCCCCACATTCACCTCAACGCCATTGCTCCGCTTCACGCACGGCCACCTGAAAGTCGAGTTCCCTGGCGACCACTGCCCCGCGAGCTCCTGAGCTCACCCGACTCTGCCTAGGGCGAAGTTGAGTGACGCAGAACAACAATAAAAATATAAATAAAATATACATGGAGAGACCACCGTGAGCTTTAAAGGCCAACGAAAAGCCTCTGAAAAGTCACTGAGAGATGGCTTTCGAGGCAAAACCACGCGACTCGTGAGAAGTTGCTCGCGAAGACGAAGCCAGAACAAAGAACAAAAGTTCGGTTCTTACCCGCATTTCCTAGAAAATGGTCGAAATGTAGATGACTCATGATGATGATGATGATGAGCAACAGACCTGTCGGTCTGGTAAGCTAATGTCAGCGACCATAATGAATAAGGGCCTTAAAGTTTTACCAGTAAGAGAGCTGTCCCCTGCCATCAAAGTACGCAGTAGTATTCCGTTGGTGCAGTAAGTAAGTACTGTGCGCGGACTGACGCGCGACTCCAGTCGGATTTGATAACCGATGGATTGTCCTATTTTTTCGTTTCGTTCGTACGCCACCTGCAAAATGTTTTTATTATTTTCGTTCTCTGATGTGTACCAGTACCCCAAGTATGAGTTTTGCTTACGATATTTCGTTTTACGTTTTTGTTCCGTGTTCATTGCAGGTTTTGTATGAAGACGCGATAGAGATACCGATACGGAACCCGCAATGAACACGGAACAAAAACGAATCGTTTTTGCTCCGTGTTCATTGGGGGTTTTGTAAGGTTCCATATCGGTATCCCTATCGCGTCTTCATACAAAACCTGCAATGAACACGGAACAAAAACGTAAAACGAAAAACGAAATATCGTAAGCAAAACTCATACTTGGGGTACAGGTCTGGGACTCAGTCGTGAGATAATAACTACAAGGAATACTTGTATCGTCATTTTGCTCGGTCAGTCTATCCTCAGTCAAACCTAAACACAGCAATGTCGGCAACCAAGCCATAAAGTTGTCAGTGTTTTTAGGCACAGTCAAATGGAAATGGCTTTGTTCCACCATTATTTTAAGACAATTAATCACTTTGTACCAAGTACTTATAGCTATCATTATCATGCCAATGCACCTACTCATGATCAATTTATTTAATGGAGCCCTTAGGGACCATTATGATTAAGACCATAAATGAGAAAAGAAACATGGAGATTCAATAACATAGGCTTACACGTTCAGCGACAGACACAGCTGAGATCCTCCTGGGCTGCGTGCAGTAGATCCTGGCCGGCTGCTTGTGTTCCTGGCAATGCTCCAGCACTAGCTGTGGCAGCTGGGTTGTCTTGCCGCAACCTGTTGCACCCGCTACTATTATTACCTGGAATCAATTTCATATTTGCATCACTAAATTATTACACCAAGTTTTGTATTGATTCAGCCACACTTTAACACACACACTAGTTGTAATATTTTTTTGTAGTTAATGTGTTTGCAATAGACAACTTTGACAAAATACTTAGAGGCTTCACACATTTTTTTAATGTTTCTCTGAAACTTGGTTTTTTGTGTTTGATTATAACTATTTATATTTTATAACAATAACATTTTGAAATGTGTGAGTGAAAAGCAGTTAGATGGTTTTCTACATCTTAAGACATATAAATGCACACCTATTTTTTTACATCACCTATGTTACCTGATTATGCATAATGGCATCAATAAGGTCATGCCTCTGTTCATAAATAGGCAGCTTCTCCCTGAATTTTAGAACTTCCGGGTTGTATGATGTGTTTGGTACCTTAAAACAGAATAATGTTTACATTAAATTATTAAAATAAAACAGACCACAGCCCAGTCAGTAGTTCTACCTTCTGTGCTGTAGGTTGTGGGTTCGATCCCCATCGAGGACAGCAATTTAAATGTTAACAACAAAAAATATTTAAGGATTATTTCAGTTATCCGGTTCCCGTAGTACTAGCATTGCTTAGTTTGGGAATCTAGTCCCAAAGGCTTTGTGAACAACACCAACCAATATTATTAATTGAATATTATGATTATGTACAATGATGTGGTTGTGGTGGGTGGCAACATATAACAAAGGCAGTTTTAGCAGAAAACCATTTAAGATTAGCATTGATTTTGTTGCCATGGCTTAAATTATTTTTTTTAAGAATATTATTGATTTTGTTGGTGTGGCTGAAAATTTCATAATTACTTGAGCAACTCCATTATTAAGCTGGCCCATGGCCTTGTGAGCCAGCTGGGGACTCCTCTCCTTCTCTGGACAACTGCTCAGATCCTCCTTCTCTTTAGTTGTGATGGGGAATGCATTGAACAAGTCAGTTATTATACAGCGCATGTTTGAGTCAATAATTAGCTTAGCATCATTTTGAACAATGGAAGACCCCGCACGTTTGTATATTGTTATAAACCGGTTAACACCTGCAATTTTACAACAAATTTTAGTTTGAATGGTGAATAAATGTATTGTCAATAAAAAACCAGGTGACAAGTAATTGCATAAGTTTTGGAAATATAACGAAACTTGAGCAATAAGATTACCTCAGTAAATGAAATTTGTACTTTCGGGCTAAACTAAAAATAGAGCAGAATAGTCCGCTCATTGTGACAAATAACAAAAAAAATGTATTTTTGAGTTTTAAACTTGTTTACCTTTCCCGCGTGATTTGGATTTGAGCCCCAGCTTCGCGACTCTTGCGTGTATAAAACCTCGCTCCTGGGCTGACAGGAACGTAGGGAACTTGAGCTCCGTCTCTTTTTCATCACTCAAAAATTTGTCGAGCTGAATCTTCAGAGCTATGCTCACAGATTCTGGTACGGGGAAAACTTTGTTCGCCGTATGCTGGCGCTTGCCTTTCTTCGAACTCATGTTTTTATCAGTAAAATCTGAGTGAGACTACCACAGCATAGCCGCATTTGTTTACTTGGCAAAAATAAAATGGAATTACCTACCATTACCATTAGTGATGTGCACCAATTCTCCAAAAACCGACCAACCACCGCACCGTAGCGTAAATCGGCAGATCCAAAATGTTTTTTTTATCTCTTTTGTTTTGCTCTAGTGATGTACTGTAGTACTACTGTTACAATACGTACGCCACTACGCTACAGACTAGTCTGCTAGGTATTGTACTAGGATTCGCTTAGCTTTATCTATTATTGTTGTAGGTATAGCCGTGGGTAGAAGGAGTCAGACGTACGCGACTGGAGCGGCTCATATCGTAGTGAGTACGTCAGTACCGGCTCTATTTCTTTTGTAGCGGCTCAAGAGCTCTCATGCCAGCCTAATATAAATTTTATTCCTAGGCTCATAGGGTCTATATTAGAAAAAAGAAATCCAGATCAAAAATTTTGCTAAATGAATTTGAATTGTTTCATCTAGATAATAAGATCTAATTTCCAATGCTGCCACTCTTGATCTGTGGAGCGGTTCAAAGGTCTACCCATAAATATGATACACAACTCAAACGGTTCAAAGATTGGTTTTAAGATAAACAGAACCCTGAACCGTTCGAGTAAAATATTTGTTTTGATTCATTGAGAGGTTCAATACGTACTCGAACAGTTGAATCGTTTGAAGTAATATCTGCGCGGGTGAGTGAGTGGAGTTAGGATGAATTGGCGGATTACGGTTCTTTTTAGAAAAGCATGTTTTTAAATGGTATGGGTTACGAATTTGAATTATTAACTTGAGTTGTTTAAACAATAGCCCGTGGATGCCCTCGCGTGTTAGCATACATATTTAAGGATATTTTGCGTTCTAAGCTCGTTATAATTTGCATAAATATTTTCCGTTTTATCGTTTATTCAAGTAAGGTTCATTTTGAATAGTAGAACTATTACTTAATTTTTTTTTAATTCCGACGTTAATTGTTAGCAATATTTATTAGTTATTGCTAACATACAAATTCAAGGATTTTACCTGTTTATTTTTCTACAAAATTATTTTTACAGTCGTATTTTTTTGTTTTGGTGTCTAGTCCTTTTGCCAAGTCTTATCGGTTCTTGCTTGGAGTCTTTGAAGGTACATGAAAATTAATTGGCCCTGATATTCTGAGCCGTTTGAACCGCGGTTCGGCTCCAGATCGAGACTGTAAATGAGCCGATGCGCTGCAGATCATGTTTTTTGAGTGAGTTACCCATGGCTATGTAGGTAATCGGTAGAATAAAGGTTTCGATCACACACGAATACATTAGTGGCATTATACCGTAACGATATCGACCTTACTGGGGATACGAAATGTATAACGTTACTAAAGTCAAATGCATTCGTGATTAGGCCCGAAGAAATCGTTAATATAAATAAGATGACATTCGACGTTTCGAAGCGATCGTAACGTTGCTTGCTTGATCATCGTCAAGCAACATTATGGCAAGTTACACTGTGGTTCTAGTCACTATCGGAATGGTCACTCACTAGTGGTATTTTAATCGTGCCCTCCAAGGTATGCACGAAGCTGTTGGTTACATTCAGCTATATCGGAAGCCTTAAAGGGGTGGCCTAAAAACTCCGTCAATAGAGTTTGCCACAAGCTTAGGTTTAACATTAATACGAACTTACACCACCCCGTATCGAATCATGTTATTAAAGTGAAAACTTCTTTAGCCGCGTTGAGCGATTTTTGGTAGGCGAAAAACCAATGGGTTCGCGTTACCGGTAACCTTGATAGGCTAGATAAGTATTGCTCCAAGCTAGCGACGCGTAGTTTAGTTTGACGGCCTGTGTGTAAGTGTGTACATGAGTTTTCACTTCTGTCATGTGTGCATGTGGCGGCGACATGGAGGTACTATATACTGGAGGGAGCGATAAGACTTACATCCTTTTACAACTGTGTATCAAACAGTGATCATCTATCTTTGTTCTTCCCATGTAGCCTAGCTACGAGTAAAAGAAAAGAAGATGTAACTTCACTCACTCCATCTCACTCACTCACTGTCTGCGTAAATCGTGGCCGTCAGTTGATGCAATGTTTTGATCTTGTTTTGACGTTCTAGAAAAACTCGGTAGCAACATTGCGATGTAGCAAGAGAAATTATGAAAATATTTAAAGAATTATTATTGTCTAGTGAAAATATATTTGAAAAGGTGAAAGTATGTCTTGTGAAGCTGTGTTTTGTGTATCAAAAACAACAAAAGGAGGAGTTAAAGACCCGGAATTGTCATTTGATACGTAATATTCTTTTTCTATTTTCATGCTAAAAAAATACGTTTTTTCTTCCATAAAGATTGTAGGAATTACATTTTATTAGTACTAGTCATATTTTCCTATGTGAAAATGATGTAAACCCATTAATTATTGCAAAATAAAAATTATTGTTTTAGTCATCTGTTCTAGTGATGTACTTCCACCGACCAATTTAGCTTTATCGATAATATTTTATTTTCCGATTTTGATATGAGACATCTAATGCGCCGGGTCAGATCAGCTGTTCTGTTGTAGTTTCAATTTTTCACACCTTATAAGCGTCTCGCGACGGCTCAATTTTTGTTAAATTTTACATTATTTTTTAAGGTTCTTATAAATGCCCAGAATGAAGACGGGAGTGGATAAAAGCTGTTATGCGTGAAAACTGATAGACTACAAAATTTTCTTATGCATGGACGAAATGGCCATAAGAAAGTGTATCGAGTGGGATGGACATCGCTCTCACGGTTAGGTCAATGTGGGAAACATTATTGACGATGATAGTGTTTCAGTGTCTATAATGGTTTTGGGCTTTCGCAATAAAAGTCAGCAACCAGTTAAAATTAAAAAGTTGAATTCCAATTAAAACGCCTTTTTCATCCATTTCTTATTCTATCGATAGGTTAGTCAATGTTGTCCCTTCTCTAGTCACTCACGCGAATACATACAAACTAACAAAAAACGGCCACGCCAAAAACCCGAAACATTCCGTCTATATGATACTTAGTCTAAGGGCGGCGAGCCTCTTTTTTTTTTTGTAGAACGTCACTAAGCTACGTACTGTAAAACTGTCAGTGTCACTTGTTTTGTTATCACTGTCAAATATGCCTTTGACAACAAAATAAATGTGCGATATTCTACCTATACCTACACGTGAACGTGAACTAATGGACTCTTAATTTAGTACTTGATTTACTAATCTTTTTTTAGTAAGTATAATCTCATACAAGCTAAAACGAAGTTCCACAAGATTACACAATGCCGAAGAATATCAAACATTTAGTGGTTGACACCACTGCATTTATAAAAGCTGGTAACCTACAAGATATTGCAGAAAACGTATACACTATCCAGGAGGTGATTGATGAAATCACTAACGACAGGCAAAGAAAGAAGCTAGTAGTGCTCCCTTACGATCTTGTCGTCAAAAATGTGTTCTCCGAGAATGTCAAATTCATCACAGAGTTCTCTAAAAAAACTGGAGATTACACGAGCTTATCCGCCACAGATATCAAGGTGATGGCGTTGGCTTATCAACTCGAAAAAGAAAAAATCGGAACAGCTCACCTCAAAACAGAACCGACACTGCAAAAAACCGTCAAGGTTACAGGACTTTCGGGATTCGAGTTACACCCTACAGAGCAACCATTGGCAACTGATGTGAACCGTGAAACTGGAGAAGAGTCAAAATGTAGTGTAAATTCAGAAACTGGTGAGGCTCTTCTTGATCCTGAATTAAAAGCTCAAAGCATTGTAGAAGCTCAGCCAGCAGAACACAAATTACAAAAAGTGGGTATTGAAATGGAAAAGACGCCCGAAAGTGATGATGATGACAATTTAGCAGAGGATATTGCAGAGCAAATAAAAAACATGGATTTGAAGGATGGAAAGGGAGTTGATGACTTAATGGTCAAAGTTTCTGATGAAGAATCCTCAGAGGCAGAATCAGATTCTGATAGTGATGGTGGAGAATGGATCACCCCTGGAAATTTGGCAGAGAAGAAAAAAGAGATGGAAGAAGGTGAATTTGAAGAAAAATCTGTAGAAGTTGCCTGTATCACATCAGACTTTGCAATGCAGAATGTGCTGAAACAAATAGGCCTGAATGTCACTTCCATTGATGGCAGAATCATTAGACAGCTGCGCACATTCATATTTCGCTGCACAACATGCTTCAAAACCACAAGTGTTATGACCAAACTGTTTTGCCCTAAATGTGGCCATTCCACACTTAAGAAAGTTGGTGTAAGTATTGATGAAGAAGGAAACCAACAAATACATATAAATGGTAGAAAACCTCTCACAGCTAGAGGGAAAAAATTCAGTCTTCCTACACCCCGAGGTGGCCCTCATTTTCAATACCCTATACTCACTGAAGACCAGCACATCCACAAGAGATTGGCATCTAAAATGGCAAGGAAGAAAACAAATGCGTTAGATCCTGACTACACAGCTGGATTTTCACCTTTTGTTATGAGAGATGTCAATTCAAAGTCTGCAGTTTTAGGAGCAAGAGCAAATAAACAGGATCTAAAGTATTGGATGAAACATCACTCTAAGGGGAAAAAGTGAGAGTACATTACAACATTTATTTTACTTATCAATATAATAACACAGTATATTTAAATGCATTGTTATGATTTAGTTAGATGCCTATTACACTACAGAATACAAGATGTGGAAACTTTAGTAAATGTTACTTTTTCCCGAGCTTTTCATTGATAAATTTGAAGACAGATTCTATGCAGGTGTGTGATGTCATCTCATGTTTAGGATGACCTGGAAATTACAAACAAAACTTCATTAATATAAAAATCCTAACAAAATCTATTGGTGTCAGCATGACAGTACATATTAGTATAAAGTATAAAACTATTGATTTTATATTTCTTTAGCAGCCTTTAGGCACAGGAAGCTTTGTCAAATTTACTTGAGTTTCCAGAAGATGGTATCCATAAGTTTGAATTCTTTATTGCCCAAAAATACAAAAGCAGTGTATAATAGTAGGCCTTAATGCTAATTAATGCATTTTCTACCAGCCAACCTAAGTGGTGGTATAGAAAAAGATTATCAAGTAACAAAAAGAAACTTGTGCTAGCTAATTTGACAGTATTTAAAAGATTTCAAAATACCAGGGTTATACATAATCATACCTGCTGAAACTCTAGTAACATCAAACTCTGGTGTCTTCATTGGAGCATCCAAAGGTGATGTACTTGCTATCCAATTTCTAGTAATCTGCACAGAATAAAATTAAATCCCATATAATAAAAAACAGTTCCACAATACATACAAGACTAAAATAACAAGAATGGATTTTTTTTTACCTGTTTCAAAAAATCTGTCACTTTGATATTTGAATATCCATGGACAGAATCAGTAAATGCTATTGCCTTAACTCGTTGCTCAAAGTCCTTTTTCTTTTCATCAGCTAATGTAACAGTCACAACGCCTCCATAGCTGTGTGCTACAATTACAATATTCTCTGCTTTGGTTTGTGAAACGTAGGTGTCCCAAACATAAAGTGCATGCTCCTCAGCAGTACTACTATGTTTGATATCCTTTCCATTAGGAAGGCAATTTTCATTAGTGTTTAGCACCATCACTCCATAGTCTTTGGCTTGTGCCTTCTTTATGTATGGAATTTGTGTTCCCATATCTAAGTTTTCATTGATTATTATTCTGAAATCATATAAGAATAAAGTCAAAGTTCTTGTTCTATAGGTTCATGCTTTAACAATTAATGTTGTTCATGTTTTAACATTTTACTTACGATCTAGCCCACTGTCCAGCTCTCACTGCTCCTGACCCGTGAATTAGTACCAGCAATGTATTTTTCTTGTCATGATCACTGGATACAAAGATAAAAGAGCCATCATTGGAATTTTTAGGCACAGGAAGCTTTGTCAAATTTACTTGAGTTTCCAAAAGATGGTATACATAATTAGTGACTGCTTCACCCAATTTTTCATAATGTGCTTGACATTCTTGATGCTGAGCACTAATGTTAAACTGAAATGGTCTTGTCCCTATTTGACCATTTGCAATGTCTAATTGTCTCAGCTGGCCTTCTGGAATGTGAAACATGGAAAAGCTTATAAAGTTGGTCTAAACTAATATTTAATGACTAAAATAAACAAATCTCATCTGTGGCTTCAATATTAGCAGCAGATGTGTTTCAGCTATCAACAAACTATAAACAATGAAGAGATAGTAATAGATATTTTAGGCTACAATGGTAACACCTACCTATATACCACTAGAAATACATCCAGTTGTGGATTAATATTTTTATTGAATACAATAGGGTGTCTATATTCAGCTGTACTCCCTGACATCGGTATAGCATAAACTAGGCAGGAAGTACTTTATCTAGAAGCATTGAAGGCCTTGGACATACCGGTAAAATTCTATTGGGTCTTTAACGGGACAACGCTTACCTGAATTAAAGGCGTAACCTAAATCCTTCATAGTTTTTGCAGCATCCATCGTAAAAGCTTTGATTTTCAAGAGTCTTAGAGACGATAATTCAATTTGTTTACATAAATTGGGTGTGCGAAGGTTCGGAACCTTTGCAGTTCTACGAAACATACAGCACCTAAACTATGGAACTGGTGCTCTATTTTAGCTAGCACACCGAATCGAGCCAATTGTCATTCATTTGTTATAACTATATTTTTTATTATAATATAAATAAAACACACATCTGCAAACTCCAACAAGAAAACTAAACTAACTCTTGCTTGGCGAAAAATTGGATGAAATGATATATGAATGATGAGATTTGATGTGACATGACCATGACACTTCATGACAGTGACATCACTGTGCCAATTGACGTTCAGAGTTTCCCAACTCAGACAGCGTATTATATAAGCACAGATAAAGTACAATAGTAGTGCTTATTGCTCAAGCATTTTCTACCAGCCAACAGTTCTTCGTATGTGGTCTGCAGGTGTTTGACCCATCACCCTACCATCAACTTGCAAAGACAACTGTCTCAGAGACTAGCCGTTTAGTCTTTGGCACAGTTATTAAGAGCTGTTATGAGAATACTAGTACCTTTTTGGTCATGTTTAGTAAACGAAAATCCCTTTTTCCTCATTCTATTATTGTTGAAAGTGACAGAACCGCCATCTAATAAGTAATTTTTAAAGAATGTATGTATGTCATGAACTAGCTGCAGCCCGCAACTTCGCCAGCATATTATTAGTAATGTGTGAACATTAATTTTATATGGCGTTTTCCATAATCGGATTCGTAATTTTTAGTACTTAGTAGGTAGCAGGTAACAACCTTTAGACCTAGCTGTAGGTCGTAGGTTTTGTCCTAAGACCTAGGGCCTTATGGGGAGCTAACTATAAATTAAACCATGTACCTACTTAGTAATAATAGAGTGTGATTGATCCTTACAGATCCAAATATCATAACTTCCACTTTTATATATTAAGTAGGAAGTAGGATAGGTTATATCACATTCCATGTATTATACATACCGTGATATATTATTTATTATACCTTTCTACAATTCTAATCATTATACCAATCAAGGAAAAGCAAAGTAAATGACATGACTAGCAGAAAAAACAGGATATAGACTCGAAGACCAGCATTCCTCTGTATGGCTTGTCTAATCTGGTCATTAGCATCTTTAACATTTTCTGTAGCACCAACAACCGTGTTTGATATCCTGTCTATGTCTTGCTCTTGTTGCAGAACCTGAAATGTGAAAATGATTTTTTTATTTCAGAAGAAACATGTCCATAACCTATTTTAAATAAATCAATTATTAAAAATAGGTTATGGACATAATTTTGTTTTGAGCAGTTTGTCAAAAAATCCAAGTGATAATAGTGTAACAGTGCAAAACTAGATTCAAACTCACAACCTTAAGATTAGACAGTGATCAGATCACTATAAAACTATGCTGCTATGCCACCAGTGTACACAGCATTTGTAACTAAAAAAATATTTTATTCTACTAGTTTACCTTCTCAGTAAATATTTCCTGTAATTCGGCAATATGCAATACTTTGCTCTCAATTTGTTTAACCTCCTCAGTCATGTTGTTCAGCTCATTGAAAAGTTGATTGTTTTCAGATTCAAACATCTGAAGCTCCTCTGCACTCAGCTGCTCCGTTTCATCTGATGTGACTGCCACTTCATTTTCTGACAAATCCATCTTGGTTTTTGCAGTTTCTACAGTTTCTACTTCTTCTTCTATCTCTTTTTCTGTTTCTTTTTCTTCAATTTTGTTAGTTATAAAAGGGTTAGGAATGTTTGATTTATTTTGGGGCATCTCTAGGCGAGATAGCTTCTTAACATCCAAGTCTCGTTTAACCCTGATTGCCTTTAGTTCACTATGAATCTTGCAGACTGACTTCAGATACATTTCAATAAGGTCTACAACCGTGTCCATGTACTCCCTCATTTGTGCGGACACTGAAACCTTTCGGTTATCATTCCGGAACTCTCTAACCAGGTGAGAGCAAGTGTTGATGATCCTTTGCGCTCCAGTGTCTATTTGATCACGTTCATCTTCAGTCATTGTTTCTTTACCGGTTCCAGAAGTGCCATTAAAGAAACTAAGGTACCCTTCTCTGTGCTCAAGTAGAAAGTCGCGCAGCCTGGTGATTTGCAATGTTATATCCTTAGCAGTGGTCATAAAAGCTGTTTTTGGTTTAGTCCTCAGTATCCGCTGTTTGTCGTCGTTTCCAGGACATTGTATACCGAAGGCTTTATTGCGTGTCTTCACAGTTTTGATACATGCTTTGAATAATGGCGTTATGTCCATTTTTACGATAAATTTGTAGGTACATGCAAGGGTTTGTTTTTTAGTTTTCTTTTCGCAATCGCAATCGCAAAAATAATAATAATCGCAACGCAAGGGTGTTGCCACATTAGTTTTTGAAAAGAGGCAGTCTAACTAGCCGTGGGTAGAAGGAGTCGGACGTACGCGTTTGGAGCGGCTCATACCGTAGTAAGCGCGTCAGTACCGGCTCAATTTCTTTAGGGGCGGCTCAACAGCTCTCATGCCAGCCTAATATAAGTTTTATTCCTATAAAGGTAGGGTCTATATTAGAAAAAAGATATCCGGCTCAAAATTTTTGCTAAATGAATTTGAATTGTTTCGTCTAAAGATCTAATTTCCAATGCTGCATTTTTGGAGCCGCTCATCTGTGGAGCGGTTCTCAGGTGTACTCATAAAATGTGATATACAACTAAAACGGTTCAAAGATTGGTTTTATGATAAACAGAACCCTGAACCGTTTGAGTAGAATATTTATTTTGATTCATTGGGAGGTTTACTACGTACTCGAACCGTTGAATCGTTTGAAGTAATATCTGCGCGGGTGAGTGAGTGGAGTTAGGATGAATTGAAGGATTATGGTTCTTTTTAGAAAAGCATGTTTTTAAATGGTATGGGTAACGAATTTGAATTATTAACTTGAGTTGTTTTAGCAACAGCCCGTGGATGCCCTCGCGTTTTAGCATACATATTTAAGGATATCTTGCGTTCTAGGCTCGTCATAATTTGCATAAATATTTTCCGTTTTATCGTTTAATCAAGTAATGTTCATTTTGAATAGTAGAACTTTTACTTTAATTTTTTTTCATTCCGTCGTTCATTGTTAGCAATATATATTAGTTATTGCTAACATACAAATTCTCGGATTTTTTCCTGTTTATTTTCCGCTAGACTCGTTTAATTTTCTACAAAATTATTTTTATAGTAGTATTTTTTTGTTTTTGCGTCTAGTCCTTTTGCCAAGTCTTATCGGTGCTTGCTTGAAGTCTTTGAAGGTACCATGAAAATAAATTGGTCCTGAAATTCTGAGCCGTTTGAACCGCGGTTCGGCTCCGGCTCGAGACTGTAAATGAGCTGATGCGCTGCAGATCATGTTTTTTGAGTGAGTTACCCATGGCTAAGTCTAACTAACCAGAAACGGTTAGATATTGCAAAAATATATACTTGTAGTATCTGCTGAATTAGAAGAAGTTGATGGCTTGCTGATATTTGAACATCTTCATCACCTTTTTCGTCTACTGCTGACATAGGTTTCTCCCATAGCACGCCCGATCTTCTGCCCTCCCTATTCAGTCCAGTTGCTGCCCGCCACCTGCGCAAGTCGTCGTCGCTCCATCTAGTCGGAGAGCGTCAAGTATGCTAAAATTTAAAGTCAAAGCTGAAAGGTATTTATGCAATAAAATTTCTGATCTTCGACAGTCTTCACCGGTCAACTTCCACTTTAGCTTGCTAGTTCTTTGTTGTCAACTTTGGTGATTTAAGTCGAATGATCTCATTTCGTATATTGTTTTTCTAAGAGAGTCAAAAATAAAATTATTCAATGAATGACCTCACGGTAGCACTAGCCAATTTGAATATGTATTTCAATTGCCACTTGTTTTTAAATATTAATTTCTAATCAAACGATTTGACTTACAATAAAAAGTGCTAGATCTAACCTGAAAAGGGCGGAGGAGGCAACACTGGTGCTGACTAGGCCCGTCAAATACGTCAGGTTTTGCCGTCACCCACACCGGATGTAAAGGTGTTGGGTGAGCTAAGCCCATAGCCGGGCACCGTTAATCAAATAGTTAACTTCGTTAATCGTTAATTGGCTACAAAAAAAGTTAGCTTCGTTAAACGTTAAAGCGGATGGGGGCGGCAAATGGAAATGGGATGCGGGATTGTTCAGCAATCTTGCATCGCCTGCCCCGTGAGGGGGCAAGTGGTTGCCCCTGCTAAACAGGAGCCTTTTCGGATCGGGTGATCGGAGTGAGGGTAGGTTTTGTTCGATCCCGGGAAGGCGGCGGCACTTGTATGTAGCAAGTGTTGCCGTGAGCACGATGGCTTTGGATGGCGAAATGTAAGAGGGGCACCAATATGGGGCCTTAATGCTCACTTCGAGCGAGATTATCTCACGGTGGAGATGACGTCAATAAGTCGTTGACGTTGCGTCTCGCATGAACTTTGAATGAGAAAATTGGGGAGTAGGATGGTGAGAATGGGGATAGAGATTCGTTTTCTGACATTTTGAGGAAGCAACATAGCTTTTTCATTTTAATTGTTTTACTTGTGTTATTTTGAGTAGTGTTGTGTAATTTCGGTGATATTTTAACCAACATTACTTGAGGTTTTAGCACAAAGTGTAAGCATTTGGAATGAAAGTGTAATATGTGATATCCTGATTTGACTGAAAATGTTTCGAATGTTTTGAAAAAAACCGCCACCATTTTCTTCAAAGCAAATGACGGCCGACTTGACTATGGACTGACTTGACTAAAAAGTATTCATTCAATACAAATCACTTGACACTGGCAAGATTGTCTGTCGAATGACAGACAGAAGCCATATACGGAGAGAAGAAGAAGAGAATGGGGATAAATAGTTATCGAACGAGATATGACGTCATCTCTACCGTGAGATAATCTCGCTCGAAGTGAGCATAAGGCCCATGATCTTTTTTAGAGTCGACGGAGCCCCTCGTTATGTATCGAGGCCGGCCACCGCACCGGGGTGGTTTTAGTGACTCATTCTCACACTACCCTATTATATCCTTCGGTATGGTAGGATGTGCAGATTTCCAAAGTGTCGCGTCGTCAGCGTCACCAAAAAAAAAGGGTCCACATGGATATTAGTGATCTGTGGTGTTTGGGCTCATCCGATCGGACAAACAGTACAAAACATTACTAACTGACTGCCAACAGTCGAAAAACCTGACGGCGGAACCTGACGATTGTGAGGGTCCTTATAATAGTAGTAATAGTTTCCCTCCATGAGAATAGAATTAGTCTCGGGAATCGTTACGGGTATACGGCAAATCAACTGAATCAGTAAAATTCACTGGATTCATATAGAAGAATTAATTCATCTTATTTATTCTGACAGATTCTGTCTGACTCATAGATGATCTAAGGTCTGACTGAATTTGAGCATTCTATTCTTTGTTGATGATTTTGTTTTGATTTAGCTCCTTCCGTCTTCTCCTTCTTTTTAACAACAAAAAATAGAATTGCAAACAAAGTCAATATATTTTCAAAGTACATAAATTAACAGTTTGATTTGCTATTCAAAACGAACAATGGGTTCTACCAATGGGAATTCTCATCAAAACAAACATTCGATACCAACAGATATACTGGACGACCTTTGCAGGTTTGTAACCTTTGCGAACTTTATTCCATTCATGATGATGTTTCAAGCTTACAATGATTAATTGTTGGTTAAATTTCCTCTGCAACAACGAAAGTCATGCATTTATCTTACCTAAACAATCTTATTTGTTTAGGTAAGATAAATGCACCTTAAAAATAATTTATGAGCAATTAATTATTATGGCATGTCTACTTTCAGTCGCTTCATAATAAACTTGCCGCCGGAAGACCGTGGGAACCTGGTGCGAATCTGCTTCCAGATTGAACTCGCACACTGGTTCTACCTTGACTATTACTGCACCGATGATAGTAAAAAACTGCATACTTGTGGGATAAGACAATTTGCTGCACATGTATTTCAAGTGAGTCCATTATTATTTTTACCTATGAATTAAACTAAAATACCTATTTAGTATTCATTTGGTGATAATAGATCTGCACTAGAACCATGGTCAAAATAAGAAAATTTGGCAAGGATCAGTCAATAGTGAAATTGTTTTTACTAGAAACATTTGAAACATCTTATAAACTGGAAAAACTAAGTCAAAATGTATTTATTTAATAAAATCACAAAGATCAATTTGAAACGTCTTAAAACTAAGTGAATCAATGTACAGAAACTTACAAAGTCTTTATTTTTTTTATAAACTAGCTGAAGTTCCATACAACTAAGGATAGAAGGAAGGATCAGGCACAAGTTTTACACCCAGTTTTATTCACAGCATGTCCCACAACTGCGCGAGCATGTAAGCAGCCTAGACGCAGTGCTAGACAACTGGCGAGAATACAAACAGACAGTGCCAACATATGGAGCCATACTCCTGGACTCCGACCTCTCGCATGTGCTGTTGGTCCAGTCATACTGGACTAAAGCCTCATGGGGCTTTCCCAAGGGGAAGGTTAATGAGGATGAGGAACCATGGAAGTGTGCTGTCAGAGAAGTATGAATAATTGTTTTTTGATTTATTTGCAGACAAAAAAGACTTTTGTAGCCGTCACTCACTGTTAGCAAGTTGACCAACCTGTAATTAGTTTAACTTTTTTGTAGGTACTTGAAGAAACAGGGTTTGACATCAGCAAACTTATCAACAAGAATGAGTATATAGAAGCCATCATTCATGAACAAATTGTCCGACTGTACATCATTGGGTACATTCCTCGCGAGACTAAGTTCCAACCTCGCACAAGAAATGAGATTAAAGCTTGCGAGTGGTTCCCCCTAGCTGATCTCCCCACTAACAAAAAAGACATGACCCCAAAAGTGAAGATGGGCGTCAGTCCGAATGCCTTCTTCATGGTGCTACCATTCATGAAGCGAATGCGGCGATGGGTGGCGGAAAGGAACCCCAAAGTTTTCACAAACAGCACCCGACGAACGCGCCACAAATCCATGGGCGACATCGAATCTTCAACATCAACAGGCAAAAACAAAAAGAATATTTCCCAAGGCCTCCAGAACGAGATCACGGAATATCAACAAACCCAAACTCATCCGAAATACCAGGAGGGGCAGGAGTACCAAGTAATAAATTCGAATACTAAGTTTAAGAATCACAACGGAAATGGGAGTGGGGCGAAGGCCAATGGTACCGGAAGTAGGAAGGAGAGGAAGTTGGCTAAAAGACAGCTGTTTACGCCTCAGAATACGCATTCCAATAACTTCTCGCCTGTTCAAAAGGAAGCGACCCCTATCGCCGAGCCAAAAGAGTCTAAAATCGATGGTTACGATGACGCTTTTTTTAATTTTGTGGCGCCATCATGGGCTAACTTCAAGTTCGACAGACGCGCTATTCTAGACTGCCTTACTTGAAAGGTTCCACTAAGATGGATAATTTTCACGTATCCTGTGACTTACGAGACTGTTTCTTCTTTGTAATAAATGTTGCATTTAGAGGAGAACTATATTTTATTTTTCTTAAACATGGAGATGGAGAGTGGCCATACTATCAAATAATAATAAATCCATGCCTATGTTAGTAGAATGGTGCTCACAAGGACAACTTCTAGAAATTCAAATGGCCATACAATAAAATTTATGTTCCTTCTCAGCAGCGCGGAGGTACTGTAGGTAAGGTAATTACCTAAATACCTACCAAGGTAGGTAGGTACTTGGGCAAACACGTCTTTCGATTCGATTCAATTCTTTTTCTATTTCTTTTGCCGTTTTTTAGTGAACCGTTTGCACAACCTACTTTGTTGCCTATTACTGCTCCATGATTACTGCACTGCACCTGAGACACAGATAAGAGAATACTAGTACCTGAGAGCACTGGTGTGGTGGTCTAGTGGTTGAGCCTTCGATGGTCGTGGGTTCAAAACCGGCCGTGCACTAATGACTTATTCTATTCAAAAATTTCTCAGGCGCTCTTAAATCCTTTCACCACACTATTTCGAATGAACTAGTGACACGACAAGAAAAGGCCTGTTACTCAGCTTGGTCGCGTTGAACTGGCACCTCACCTAGCTTTGAGACGTTTCAAAGTGATCCTTATACACACGGATACGCATCAGGCTATACACTGCTCGCTTTTATGTCCTTGTACCTAGTAAGCGTCATTTTTCTTGACTTTGTCTAGCTTGATTCTATTTATTCAATGTCAAAAATATCTCTTGACTCAGTAGAGTGAGGGAGGCTGGGGTGTTTAGGACAAACAAACAGTTGAAATAAAATATTTTTCATATATTCATGGTACTTTATTAAAACAAGCAAATCTACTTATACATCTAAAGGCTGATGTCAAAATTACTATCACATCGAAGAATACATCTTCATTCTACCAACCAAACTTAAAAATAATACACATAAATAAAGTACATACGGATACGAATAAACTATACATTACTCGCTTTTATGTCCTTGCGATAAGCGTCATTTTTCTTAAGCTTTGTATAGCTTGATCTGTATCCGTGCGTAACTGAACCTACCTAGCTATGAAGTACCGACCTCAGAATAGAAATAAGAATATAATTAAGTACCTATAGAAAATACATTTGTGAGGCATTTTAGGTAGGTAGGTAATTAGGTAATATTAACTTACAAAATAATGATATAATGTTATGTAGGTATTTAGTTAAGTTATAGGAGGCTTAAATAAATAAATTAGGTAATATATTAAATTAAACATTATTAAAAATTAAAAACCACCCTTACTGGGCGTGTTTAGAACTCTCGTACCAGCATACAAAACTCACTGGAAAGACGGGCTCGCAAACAATAAGCCGAAAAGATTATAGACCGAATAAATCGGACCGAAATATGCTTATGAATAAAGTAGTTACGGCTTTAGTGCGACGACAGTGAATAGAGGTAGGATTTTTAGAGCGAGAGAATCAGGGACACACACAAGTCCATTACACCTTCATAATCGGTGTCAATTTATATACGGAAAATTTATTTAAAAAAATACATACTATACCTACATATTTTAGTTACTCAATTCGATTACTTATAATTTCACAATTATGTAGAAAATTTCGTTTGCGATAACTCCAGTCAGTAGTGCTATTTATACAAACTACCGTTACTGTTCACGCTGACTTACACTAGTATTATCTTCATAATATGGAGTAGGTAGGTACCCATTTTTTAAATTATTCTCGCATTATTATGGTTTGTAAATATAAAGACAGCAACCAATGCCATCATTCATGGTGTCCCCCAAGGGCCCATACTTGACCCTATTCTTTCTATTATTTACAGTACGTATCTTTATGAAAAGTACCTATTTATTATTTCAAATTCTTAAATAATTTAGGTAGTTGCTTTCGTTTTAGGTAATGGTATTATTACAAACTACCGTTAGGTATTACACTTAGGGCCGGTTTCACCATGCTCTGTTAGTTACTAATCAAGGATTAAAAGACCGTTAAATCTAACCTTAGCTGTCAAACGCATAAATTTTGACATATTTAACGGCCCTTTAATCCTTTGTTAATCTAACAGAGCATGGTGAAACCGGCCCTTACACTAGTATTATTTCCTTAATATGGAGTTTATTCTTCTCGCTTAAATGTTATATTATTTTAGTTTAAGCTCAAAGTGTGCCTTATTAGAATTACAGTTGATACATCAACTTTCAATGCCATTTATGGTGTCCCCCAAGGATCCACTTTATTTATTTTTTATCCTACTTGCTGATGAAACAAGCAGATGGCTCACCTGTTAAGTGGTAACCATCACCCATAACAAAGCATCGCCTCACAAGTCCCTCACTATAGAACCATGCCCATGCTTACGTTAAGCGTCATGTGCAAGAAATTTCACCAGCACCCACACCCTTCAAACCGTAACACAGCAACGCTGTTAGGCGTCAGAAATGGGCATGGTAGGAGTACTTCCCCAGACGTTCTCTTAAAACTTACTCTCTTGACCCTCTTGTTTGCCTTCAAACTATAAGTCCACAGCTGGGCATAGGCCTTTCTCATGTTTTTGGGGGGTTTGCCGTTGTCACCAAGTGCTCGGCAAGCAGACTTGTGACCGCAGTAATGATGTTATGTATCCACTCAGAAGATGCTGCTGCCCATCCTCTGGTGCATGCATTCCCTTAGTCGCCTCTTACGACATCCATGGGAGGTGTTGGAGGGGTTCTATTCTATACCGAGACCACCACGGACAATAAATAGGTTGTATACAAGCCAGTCAGTTAATAAAAATACAGACATTTTATGTTAGTTTGAATTGAACAATATTTATCTAACTTAAGTACTTACAACTAACATTCTGGAAGTCAGTAGTGCTTCTTACTTCTAATTTACATACTTCAGATGACTCTAGACTAGTGAACTTAGTGAGTAGTAACTATTATATTGTTCCTTGTCGTCCTTAAATTATTAACATGAGACCTTATTTTTAAACATTACCTTACATACGCGCCGTAACCCTTACAGGTCTCCCTAGTTTGGGTACCTATGTCATCCACTCAGGATTGTATTTTATTCACTTAAGCTAACCTGATGTATTCCTACTATGTCAATTTTGTAATGAAATAAATTTATCTTTATCTTATCTTTATCTTAACCCTAACTAAAACGCTCAAAAGCACCTGCAATATGGCTTCAATCCTTCCGTTTACAAACGTTGAAGGTTAATAATTTACAAATTCTTAGATTAAATTTACACACCTCGATCTTATCTTTCCATTTACAAGCTATTCATATTTCTAGAAATCTGAATAAATTTAGCGTAGATAGATTAGCGACGTGGGACATAAAGCTAGCCAAGTGGAACTAGGCCGGATACGTCTGTCTCATGCCGGACGACCTGTGGGCCAAAAACACTACCGAGTGGTGCCCACACACAGCGAGGCGGCGTCGTGGCAGACCGCGTATGAGATGCAGGGACGAGTTGGACGCTTAAGAGAGGGACTGGCGGATAACGGCTCATGATCGTAGTGACCGCTACCGACCCGTGGTCCAACCGCTATGTCCAATTGTACCACGGGTATGTACAACTACTGGCGGAAATGAGAGGAAGGCTTTGCTCAACAATGGGACACTATGGGCTAACAGTAATTATTAGCATCTATTGATAAGCTCAATTTGTACTTGGGCTGACTTTGGACTACTGATTTTATTTATTCTTACATTGGTACATAACAATTTTGTGGATATTGAGTAGCAAATAATTATGGTTGGACTAACTTGGTATTAATGAATTTTATAATTTTTCGGGAGATTATGTTCATTTTAATCTCTAAAAAATAACATGACTTGTATCAGGGATAATAATTATCAACTTCATTATGTTCATTTTACGATGTATTGTGGACATTCATGAAGAAAATACGAAAAAAGCCGACAAAAAGTGTAAAAAAAAATCGTGTAGGTATTGAAGTAGTCTGGTTTAGTATTATTTTACTTTAGATTCTTGTACTAATTCGTGTTATTAGTATCACAATTATTGAAGAGTGATATACCTACTACCTACCTACCTAGTTTGCTATAATTTTATAAGAACTTTGATCACCACACCAAGAAATTACTAGGTAGGTACTGATTTAAACAAGTTCTCGCATTATTTATAACGTTCATAAATTTATATTTAAGCACTACAAAACACAGTTACACTCTTTTTTCTAACCTATTTATGATTGTGTGTTTAAAAAGACTATGGTTTTCCCTTATCATGGCTAAGCTAAGCTATGACTTTGGACTCTCCGAATGTAATACCAAATTACCAACCTATCCACTACTTATACTTTTAAACATATACAAATTTATGGTTATATTTTTAAAAGTACATGAGAGTTTAAAAGTAGCGCCAGTGACGGAGAAAATGAGAAGTAATCAACAATTTTGTCATTATAATGTAACCTACACCATTGGCGCAAATAAATGATTTGTATGATTTATAGCGTGGTATGGACATGTTGTGTGGTAGAATGAATGTGTGTAAGTTAATAATTAAACTAAAAAAATATAATATAATTATATATAACTAGCGGCCTGTCCCAGCTTCGCATGGGTGGTCATAAATTTTTTGAACATTTTAGGATAAACTTAGACCGTGGGTTCGAGCCTCGCGTCTACTAATTTCATACATTTGCACGTCCTTCTCCTTGAGTGACTGAAATCGCACCCCGAGCGTGACCCGTGGACCCGTTAACATTTTTAATTTCGTCATATCTTTTGAATGGAATGTCCGATTTGAAAAATTTAAGAAGTAATCTATAGGTATTGAAACCGTCTTAATTATGAAATGATTTATTTTGATAAGGATTAATACCAAGGTACAAATAAACACCCTTTTCTAGCGGCGGCATTTCAATTAAATTTTTATAATAAAAGAACACTTATTGTGACATAACTATAATAGTTAGACATATGCTGTCGCGACATTTTTTGTAGATAATGATGTGTTCTGCAAAGTCGTAGTACATTATTTTGTTCTATCATCAATAGTTTTCGCAGCGCACGCGATGTAAGGTTTTCTTTTTCCACCTTGGGTTACATTATTGGAGTTTTAGTAAGGATCCCTGATTTTTTTGAAAATATAATATAGCCTATGTTACTCAGGGATAATGTAGCATTCTAATGGTGAAAGAATTTTTGAAATCGGACCAGTAGTTTTTGAGCCTATTCGTTACATACAAAACAACAAAACAACAAAACAACAAAACAACAAAAATACAAATCTTTTCTCTTTATAATATTAGTGTAGATTAAACTAAAAAAATATATAATTAAACTAAAAAAATAGGCAAAAAAATAAAATAAATAACCCAAATAAAAATCGTTTATTTTGAATGAACTAAACTAAAATAAATAAGAAAGCATATAAAATAATAAATAATTATAAAAGCGTGTAAAAATTGCGATAAAATTAGGTAATCATTATGGAACAGCACGCAGTAATTAAATAAAACTTATTTGTAATATGTCAAAATCAAATTAACTTATTAAATATATTTACAATTATCAACGTCGCAATAACCCATTATATAATAATAGGTATAGGTATATCACGTTACGATACGATATTATTATTTTTATGTGATTTCAACCAATAATAATTTTTGTATTTGATTTTACTCCATCGAAATGAAAACAAACTTGAATCGTTACAGACATTATTTTAGATAGTTATTTTTCGGTAATATCATATTGTTATATTGCCATTAAAAAAAATGGTGCAAAAATAAACTATATGAGCATTTTAAATTTATATAACTACTTCTTTACTAGTTATAACTATAACTTCGATTTATAAATGTATAGTTAACACAAGGCGCGACTTTGCGGAAGTCAATTTTAAAATATGAAATATAGGAAAATAAGTTTAATTTTCAAAATCAAATCCAATCCAATTTTATGTAACAAATACTTTTAAATGGTTATAATATCACAAATTCACTATATCCCTAATCTATACTAGTGCGATTCAGGCGTCACAGCACATATAGATATTCATATGTACTACAAAATAGCACATATAAATATTTAAGCCTACTTTTTACAGCCTCAAATACTCATCGATTTTATTTTAATCATTAAAACTATTATTATACACTCCGTTAAATATACCAAAAGTTTTAATACGCATTTCTAATGCCGGCGCCTCACTAGCGAATATGCGAAGTGCAGGACGACATTCGTAAATGAATATGCAAAGTTTTGACTGCATTGTATCACACTCTCATCGCAGATTTCTGAAAGCTCGATCAAAACTAATCGTATGTCAAGTCACTCGCCATTTCAGCTATTACATCGAGTTCGAAAGAGATAGCGACTTGACATCCGATTAGTTTTGATCGGGCTTTCAGAAACCGGCCGTTACTATGTCGTGTTACACTAATTAGATTAAATTGTCAAATGCCGAAAAGCAGACTCCCGGTAAATCACTATTACTATCAGAATGATCGATAAACAGAACATCAATATTATTTCATAAGTAAATTTTCCAGTTACTGTACACTAATTATAATTATTTTCAGCTATAATAATTAGTTGAATGATATAATTACTTACCTGCTTCTACTTACTACTAATACTAAACTTACCTAAATCCTTGATTAAAATGTGCTACCCAAAATACGGGACCCTTAATTAAAGAAAATTACATAAACTTAATAATGTTGTTTTTAACGAACTACAGCGATGATATTATTAGTTAAGATTAAAGTTTAAACCCTGATTTTAATCCTAAACGAGTACATTGTTGTTATATATTTTTTTTATACTCAACGAAAAAATGCATTATAGTTATAATAATATCACGAAGGATAGGACTTGTGTGTGTGTGTCTGTTTTTGTCAAATCACACAGACACGAAACGTAAATATAATCAAAAAATAATAAATACATTTTCGGTGTTAATTTCATAGGCTGTTTTACAACACAAGCAATAATAAAAAATATATGTACAATAAGCAATAATAAATATATTGGTCTGTGTGAAATGAGAATATATCTTTACCTAATATACTACGCGTTACAACATTCAGAAAATATTTAAGCCTGATCCACATGCGAGACTAGTTTCACGAAAGTCGCTTATAACGTTGCTTGCCAATGTGAACGTGGCCTACTTTACATTACACCGAATTATTTTTCGATACTCATAGTCATACATATAGTGCATACATAGTCACATTATACTACTTAGAATTAATTAATATATGATAATATTTGATAGTTTGTCAACGTTTGTGTGAGATGACGTCACATCTTTGGGTAATTTGATACAATGATTTGAGATTACCAATGAAGTTATAATGACAGCAAATTATAAATTTATTCTGTGTCATTAGTGAGCCGAGTAGGTGGGTTTCTCTGCCGGTACCGTTTGGCTAGTACATACGTGATACCTGACGTAGCGAGGAGTATTGGTACTCCCAGGCCGATGGATATGATCACTATCACGAACAGAGAGAAGCTCTCTATGGGTGGAGCGCCATAGCCCAGGGTGAATGACCTGTGGAACAATAAATAGGCTAGAGGCTGATGCTTTTAAAAGCAGTCACCAACTGTTGTCTAGATACGGTTGCTAAGTACATCTTACGGAAGGTTTAATGTGAAAGGTGCAAAGGTTTTATGGTCTGTGAATGTTTGAATTGACTGTAAGGAGTGTGTGGTTGGACAGTATGTTTGCTTGTGCGGGGTTTGTTGTGGTAAACTGTGAGTGTTTGTGTGAACTTTGAGTATTTGTGTATACTGTGTGAGTACTTTTGCGAACTGTGAGTTTTTGTGTGGACTGTAAGAGCGTGTGTGAATGTTTGTTGGAAATGTGAGTGTTTGTGTGTGAACTGTAGGGGTGTGTTACAGTGAGTATTTATGAGAACCTGAACAGTGTGAACTGAGTTTAATTGCACAGGTTTGTTGTGTGGTGTTCATAAGCCACTCACCAGGCGGTATAGTTGTGCTGCTTATAAAAGCCATCGCCTTCCAGACCAAAGGATATGTACATATCCTGAACTAGCAGATGGTCTTCATGTAGATCGCTGTAGAACTGTCTCACTGTACTGTGTGACGGCAACGACGTCCTGAAAACAAACTTCTAATTAATTAACTTGGAATAAAATATATTTTGCCTTCTTTTTTATACTTCTGGCAAGATTCTTCATCTTGTCGTTAGGGTTGCCAGATGTCCGGTATTTAAGCGTACAGTCCGGTATTTTCGAGGCCTGTCCGGTAAAAAATAAATGGTCATACCGGACAGAACAATGTCCGGTATTTTGAGGAAAGTCGGTACTACTGGTCACAAGCACCTAAAAAAGTAGGCATATATTTTGTTAAGTAAGTAGTAGATTATAATATTCATACCATTTTTATTTTTATTTGTTTTTATAGTGTTTACCTACACTTAAGGAAAATCACAAACATTTAATATAGTCCCAAAAGGACTCTTGATAGTTATATGTCAGACCTGTAGATGGAACCACGGTCGCATAAGTACCGTAGTAGCATGTCCCTGAGTTATTCGTCGAGTGCGATTAGAATCCGATGGCGCAGTTGGTTAGCGCGGCCCCGTATCAAGGGGAAGGTCGTGGGTTCAAATCCCACTCGGGTAATAACTTTTGGGACTTTATTAAATCTTTGTGATTCATACCATTGTTTAATAAAGACTTTCTCAAAGTGAGCATAGTCTTGGCGACAACAATTTTATGACTGCATTATATTTTGTTACACCCGTATTTTGTTCGACCTAGCTTACACACTTTGGGTTGTCCGGTATTTTTTCGCGACTCACCTGACAACCCTACTTGTCGTATTACTAGTTTCTTTCTAAATAGTGTGGCGAAAGGATTTTAAGTGTGCCTCAATGAGGCTCCTTTCGAGCCCTTGACACATGTTTTAAAACTGTTATGAATCCTTTGAAATTGTCCGGATATCAAGAGAAGATAAAATTAGGCATACTTATTGTGTTTTACAAAAACAACTAATCTCTTGAAAAATAAACACAGAGAAGTCCCATCCGTTACCTAAACATCATTTAAAATTCCATCGAAATCAGAGCTAGCATTCCACCGAGGTATTCAATCGGTGAACGATCATTGCTGGTAAAAAATATAGTGATGTTGAACACAGCGCCGTCTGTGATTCAACTGCTGGCTGTACTAGATACCTAATCTTTATAGAATCTTGACACTCCGATAGATAATAAATTGTAGCTTACTAGTTAGTTTTGACAGTTGCCACTAGGGGCGCTGTTCAACCACTATATAAGCTTGTTGGCGATCTCGGGTCGTCCTCTTTTCTGTGACCAACTGACCTGTACAACCTAATAGGTACTAAAAATATACGCTTTCTGTTCTATAACTGCATTTGACAGTTAGTTAAAAGTGAAGCAAATAAAAACTTCTCCTTACTGACCTGTTAAAGTTGGATATGTGCGTGTTTGTAGACGATGACACATCTCGTTCAGCGTCAGTGTAAGCCACGGGACGGAACTGCAGGAACCCGCCGTTGTCACTCTGCGAGGACTTCGGGCTTTTGATCTCGATTATCTATCAATCAAAGTGAAGCTACAGTGAAAATGTGGAATTGAATTTATTCTACTCATGGTCACACTGTGTGGTTTGACCAATAAGACCAGTAAGCTATTAAAACATAAGACACACTATTAGTGTAGGGAATTGAATTAGTACTTAGGTACATCATATCTGCCCTACATTAATATTATTTTGTAACAAGAATCATACAAAAGAGCAGTAGGCCAAGCCGTAAGCTTATTGCCTGGGGCCTTATGCTCACTTCGAGCGAGATTATCTCACGGTAGAGTTGACGTCATATCTCGTTCGATAACTATTTATCCCCATTCTCACCATCTAACTCCCCAATTTTCTCATACAAAGTTCATGCGAGACGCAAGGTCAACGAATTATTGAACGAGATATGACGTCATCTCTACCGTGAGATAATCTCGCTCGAAGTGAGCATAAGGCCCCTGTTCTTCTAAGCTTTGTCGCGTAGAACTGGGACCTAATCATCAAGTTTTGAGACATTTCAAAGTGATCCTTTTGATTAAATTCAACTCACATTCGCAACAAACTTCTAAACTGATGAACTCAAGTGCAGTTAACATTGGAACATTTTCGTTTAAGTTTAGCCCTAGAGGCATTATTTGGGGAAAAAATTGGGAACATTTCCTAAGTTTTAATCAGCAGCAGTAGGCAGCTCCTGTAGATGCATTGCGAACCGCTAAGTGTTGCATTGTAATCTTCAGACGAGATAAGGTCTACTGGTGTGTGTGTGAGTAGACGTTAGAGTTATTAAAAGATCTCAGAACGTCTGTTTAAACCAAAGTCAAAAGGTATTTATTCAGTTGAATCAAAAGGATTACTTTGAAACGTCTTAAAGATATGTATACTGTTTACGCAACGGACGACGCCGACGGATGCTAGGGAATTATAATGTACCCATAACCTGGGACTAATGGAAACGAATAAATTATTTATAAGGTTAGCCAAGTGTGGCCAATGTTGGAACTCATTCAAAGTTAAGTCAAAGTCAAAAGGTATCACAAGGATCACTTTGAAATGTCTTAATGCTAGGTGAATCTAGGTGCCAGTTCCACGCGACCAAGCCTAAAATAACAGGCAACAAACTTACAGCATGGTTCCTACCGTTCTCCTGTTTAAACTAACCTCGAAAACCCCGGGCGTGTGCTCGTCGTCCAAGCTCTTCCGTATGGTAAAGTTCCAGGAGTCGCTAAACGGGTCTGTAGACACTAGCAGGAGATGCAGTGCGAACCGCGTAGCGTTGTACACTTCAGACGAGGTCAGGTTCACCAGGTGTATGTCGATGAGAGACGAGTTGGCGGTGTGGATGAGGTGCGGAAGAGAAGGTGCGTAGTCTTTGAACGGGAGCAGGTCCAGCTGTTTCGTACGAAAAACGATTTTAGCTAAATTGTACGGCTATGCAATACTGTACACTTCTCGCTTTTATGTCGTTGTAGTAAGCGTCATTTTTCTTTGTTTTGTGTAGTTCTGTAATTCTGTATCCGTTACATACATGGAAGGTAGATCAAATTAAGACGGTAAAATTATTATTAAAACTGTTATGTTTTTACTATTCCGATATGATACGACACCAATGTGATACCAATACTATACCAATACGATAGCGATACGATAGCCATACATATCGATTGTGTTCGAAATAAAAGTGTACATACGGACGGGATAAGGCTTTTTAAATTACATAGAGACATGTTTAGATCACGTAGGATAAGGGAAAGTTGGAAAACTTTGAAATGTACAACCAAACAATACACAATGCCCACTACCCGATCCCCCTTATCTAACAGTCCTACTATTGTACCTACCACCTAGCTTACCTCCTACAATCATTATTAGCAACTAAAATAAACATTTGCGCCTAGGTAACCGGTGAGATTCAGTTAAAGGTTACATAAACATCTTTATGAAGTGCATTATTTATCAATCAACGTTGTTGTGACAAATAGGTGTAATTAATTAACTTGTAATGTTAAAAGGATAAATAAAAACTGTTAAGATAAGAATAATAGTACGGTCCCTATGTAGAACTTGTTAATCATTTGTTTTCGTTTTCAGTTCAGACTTTCTTTAGATATAGCTACTATATTTATCACTTCCATAAGTCCTTGCATAGTGTCGTCGTAACGGATCAAATCCATTGTAGGCTACGTACTACGTAGTCTGAAGTTCTGTCACAAATAGCATGACGTAGTGACTCATGATGGCACCATCGTCAGTCGAGAGAAGTCCACTGCTGTACCCCAAGTATGAGTTGTGTTTACCATATTTGGTTTTTCGTTTTATGTTCTTGTTCCGTGTTCATTGCGGGTTTTGTATGAAGACGCGATAATTTTCATCATACTTGCAACATAAAGTTCTGTATCGGTATCTCTATCGCGTCTTCATACTTGGGGTACTGAACATAAGTCTACAAAGAATTTCCAGAATTATTTTAATTTTGATCGACGGAATTCCTTGTCATTTCTTAGAACCTCAGACAAAATAAAAAAGTACTTTTTTATTTTGTCTGAGCTTAGAACCATGTTGTTAGGAGTGGTGGTAGTGGCTTGAAACATTCTATAAAAACCATTGTAACGCCCCAACGGGGCTCATGTCATATTTTGTTACCCCCTTAGAACTACTCTATACAACATGAAACAATGAATAAGATTAAGATTATTATAAGTCCTTACCTTCATATATACAGTACCAGATCTGCTCTCATCTTTGTAGTGCGCGCGGACCACGAGCATAGCTTCTTTGTCGGTCAACACGCTGGCGTTGCGTTGCCATGATAGATGGCGTAGTGAGAAATACTGCTGCGGGCATTTCGGGGTAATGTAGCCGTTGTCGTCGAGGTCGTCGTATTCGTAGATCTGGAACATTTGACAAGTTGAGGCGGCTGGTTGTTGAGATTGCTTCATGTTAATGAAGCGGGCGCGAGATTCGTCATGTTTTTTATTTTATATAGGTACATATATGGAACAAGCAGATGGCCCATCTAATGTTAATTAAGTGGTAGTCAAGTCATCATAACAAAAAGCATTGCCTCGCAAGTCAACACGATATGAACGTGGCCTACGTTGCATTGCCCTGCGATCCCTGAATGTGCGATCATCTTCCTTAATCTGATTCTATTATTAACTAACGGAGGCCAGGATTGCGTAGGACTAATGCCCAATCATTCACTGATTGAACAGTCTATTTCATATTTGTTACGTCATTTGTGACAAAAATTAAAAATTCAATGTAATTTATTGAGTTAAAAGCTGCAAGTTGATACCGTTTCTGACAAAAAGCTTTAATAGGTACCTCCTACCAATATACCACTTGCTAAAATGTCTGTTACCTACCCACATCCGGACTTAATTGTTCGTTTCTCAAAATGTCCATTACCCACACGCAGGCAGACAACAAGTGCACCTATAGTATCTATAGGGATCAGTTTTTTTTGTATTGATGTATTTGAAAGAACCAAATAATAATAATCGATAACGAATAAACCAATGCAAGTACCGGACTCATGACGTAACATGGCAGGGCGTGGCAAAAATGGCGGCCGAACCGAAAAAAATATTATAAGGTGGTACACAAGGATTGAAAACTTTCTATTCGGAATGTAATCTGACTACATAGTTGGAAGTCATTGCACCCCATTTACCTCAATAGATGACTAGGCGTGCCACGTCACGTCTAAAAATCAAAATGGCGTAGGTACAATATTTCAAAATGGCGGGTGAACACCACATTTTCTACGATGTTTAATTTATAGAAAATGATTCCTGTTTTAGATAAATATCTGAAAACAACGATATATTTAAGTACCCAGCCAAACTATAGTTACTATTCATACAAAAAAACAAAGCCTTTGCTTGCACATGCGCAATCAATATTTCTGATGACGCAGGGCTGGGTTGATAAGATGGCGCTTGAAAACAAAATGGTGGACGCTTATGCAAGAACATTCTAGACAATAAGACCTACTTTAACCAACCAATTGCAACGCTTTAGGCTAGAAAGTAAGTTTTTTGCTGCACACACACCTCGTACTTATCCATTACATACTTATCTCTATTTTATTATTATACTAACGTAACCTAACCCGCCACTATCTGTATTTTTAAGATTATCATACCTAATCAAATCTAATGAAACAATGTGAAACATCCGCCAAGACTTAGCTTTTCTGAATTGGCAGGAGCGAACACGCAACAGCTTGGAGCAGCTTCAGCTTTAAAACCCAGAACTACTAAATCTCACCTGTAGAATCCTTTAGGTGTTCTTAGCAAGCGCCCGGCAGGGTACGTTCTACATTCTTCAAAGTCATGGCCCCGATCCCACAAACACGTCTTATCACTACGTCATCTATCACTGCAATGACTAATTCCCGGGCCGCGGCGAGAGTATTCAGGTGCATATAGCGCATCAGTCTGCGCAACTTAGCCGTTATTGATTGCTCGACAAGTAATATCTCTATATCTAGGTGATGTCTGGGTCTAGATAACACACGCAAGTGCGAGCGAGATGAAAATATAACTGCGCCCTTGATGGGTGGTTCAGGTAATTTTAAGGTTTGATTTTTCGCAATGAGCCTAAGCGGAAAAGATTTAGTAGTTTTCCCGCAATGATATATGTGAGAACATTTAGTTAAATAATCTATAAGGCATCGAAGATTATGGAGGTGGTGAGCCGTAGTATTGGTAGAATTCAAACACCATGCATTAAATTATGTGCCTGCGCCGGATCAAAATATCAAACCGACGAAAAGATATTTTAGTTTCAATCAACTGCATCTACACCCGGCATCTAAGATTTCATAGAGAAGTATTTTTGAATGTCAACCGTTACGTTTTCATTAAATTTTTATTTCTGACGTAGTAGTACCTTGGCGAAATACAGTACTATACTTACCTACATGTATCAAGTGCTCGAAAGGAGCCTCTTGAGGCGCACTTAAAATCCTTTCTCCACACTGTTTCGAAACTAGTGACACGACAAGAGAGATAGAGACGTAAAAGAGAATTTTAATGTTGAAAGTCAAAACCAGCTGGGATAAGAGGTTTAGTTTCCGTTTCCACAGACGGAAAAAGCAATAATATTCTTTTTTCTTTTAAGGCTGTCGCGTGAACCTGGCATCTAGATTACAACTAGCTTTTAATGTGATCCTTGTCAATTAAGTTAAGGAAAGTTCCTGGTCTGGGCTGCATAGTACCTCGCATAGGCCTCAGTCACTGATTAAATAAATATACTTAGAAGTCATAGCAAAGAAACCTAAACATCCTACGTAAACTAATAACGCTCGTATTTTACAGTAACGAAAAAACTTCGAATTTCGCTGAAATCAGCAACAGGCTAATAAATCTTAAGTTGTTACAGAAAATCAAGTTTGAACATTACCTACCTCACGTCCGCTGCGCTATATCAACATGCAAACACCCTGTCGGGTGCTTCCCACCCCCAGGGGGTGGGATGCCCCATAAATCAATTATTGCCCCGCGCAGAGTATATCCGCTGTATGATCACTATTTTATTAGTTTGGAAATGGGTATTTCATTGGGGATGTTTTATGGCTGTTTTCTCGATTATTCTGCGTTATGGTGGTGTGCGGCTGCGTTATTTACTTATTTTACTTCCGCTTCTTTGGTAATCGACCTTAAGGGGCTGACAACTATCAAACAACTTCTCGCTCGCACGTTTCGACACTTAAAAGTTTGCTTATGTACGAAAACTAGTAAAGCAAACTTTTGAGTAGGAAAACATGTATCGATCAAAATGAAATTTTACTATACTGTGTGCAATGTGATTGCACACAAGATGGTTGATTGCGATTTTTCGAAAATGAGTTTAGTGATTTTATATCTTTCAACATGTCGAAACGTGCGAGCGAGAGTCACATTAGCTCTTGTCTTCGCCTTAAATAAATAGTCGCTGGTATGACTAATATAGCCTTTTCAAGAAGTTTCCTAATTAAACGCGACTAACAATAATACCAATTAAAACCTATTTGATATGATGTAGGTAATATAACTAGTAGTTCGCCCCGAACTGAGATCTCGTGATGCGACCCAACGAACGCATCAAAACTTTAAGTAGGTGGTAGTCAGAGGCAAGTCCCATCATTATGTTTGGACTTTTTTCTGACTACCGCCTACTAACTTAGTATGGTAACCAAGTTTCAACTCTATTGGCCTATAGAGTTCCGTTGAACAGACCTTGGCTCCATCATCAGACCAGGTCGCTATCACCATTTTATGAGAACTGAGTACCTTCTTAACTTATTTCAAGAAAAAAAACTAAGAAAAAGCAAAGGAACTGGCCGACCAGTAGAAAAACCTTGATAACAACGAAACTCTTAGAGATGGGAACGAAGGGGAACGAAGCTCTTGGATCGCTGGTTATCTTAATTTAACTTTTTTGTTGTACCTCAAAAGCCGAGCGTCCCAGAAAAAAAGTAAAAATTGTTTTGGAATTTCCAAACAAAGCCCTTTCATATGGCATGTAACTTGATTTTTTTATGTAACTTTTTTCATTTTTTCCCCCTTCAAAAACCCCATATCTATCATATGTAAGTATGTATGTATGTTTGTCTCTCAGACAAACATACATACATACATACATAAAATGGCAAATCGCCCAAGTTGAAACTAAGATCTTCGTTCGCTTCGCTCACTCGATCAAATATAAGGGTTCTCTACAATAAATACACTGCGTAATTAAATACGCAGTGTATTTAAGTACCTACTCGTTAATTTTCAATATGATAATATTTATTTAGTTCTTAAAAGTAATACCTATGGTACATTAGATAAATCTTTGTTGACCATTATATCGGTAAAATCGGTAGGTATAGGTACCGTACCTACCTGCACTTTCTACTCAGTAGTTAGCTTACCTAGTTCTTAGTTTTATAATACCGAGAAAGTACGATTTCTTGAGGAAGTTCCGCAGTATACGCAGAAATACGTTTGACCGCAATCTCACCTGATGTTAAGTGACGATACGGTCGACGCGAATTTATGGCATGTATACCTAGCCTCTGAACCGGTACCAAGTGTATTGCCGTGATAGCCTTACTCTCTTTGACGAGAGATTGTCTTTATTAGAGACACTACAAAACGAGTATAAGCACAGGCGCTTAGAGCATTGGATACATAGTACGAACATAACTACTTGTTTAGCTGTTTTGTATAAACCTAGTTGACATAATCTAGGTCATGCATTGAGATAGCAATGACATGAGTAATGTGTTATGATCACACATTAGAATATTGAATCAGCTTGCCTTTGTTTAGGTAAGGTTTCAAATGGGAGGAAACTTATTAGTCATTGTCTAAAATATTGGAAACAAGGGGTTTCCTAATATGCCATTACTATTTTATCATGTTTATATGTATACAAATCATTTTGATCATTTTAGTTTTAAAAATTCATATATCAGGCAAAACATATTCATAACATGATGCTTATAGGCATAGTAAATCTAATCTGTGAAATTACCTCAATGCACTAACGACATCTCCTTATATCATTTGCAAATCCTAGAAGATAGGGTGTAATCAAATCTTAACATGTTCAAAAATTAAATTTGGAACACCTAACTTCTTGACTTTGATCCCCACCCACAGATGATATCCCAGTACCAACCATAAAAGTAACATAAATAAACTGATTTGTCAACCCTCACAAATACATACATACATACATACATAAAAGCACGCCTGTTTCCCATAGGGGTAGGCAGAGACCACGGATTTCCACTTGCTAATAGGTGGATGGAATAGATTAGGCAGATAAGCACTTTTGCATTACAACTTTTCTCTAATACATTTCAGAGCCCTGATATTTATCTTGTAAATATAGCTACATAAATAGGTACATACCTTGTCAATAGCGGCAGCAAAACTATATTTTGGTTTCTCGGACAACTCAAACTTTGATGGTTTCGACTTATCCCAGGTAATGTTTAAAGAAGAGTTTGAGCTTCCTATTATGTATATGACAGTTGGTATTCCTCTGGTGAAGTCCCAAATCTGGTGAATGTAGTCATTGGAGTTGTTGGTTCTGATGTAGATTAGAGGGTTCTCATCCGTGCAGGTCACACATCCAGGGTTCAGCATTGGTGTTAACTAAGAATAGAGCGGAGATTATGGGAAAGACTATTCTAACCAGTACAAAAATTTATTAGAGAAAATATTCAATAGAAAATACATAAACAAACCCACTCAGGTAATTCAGATCTTCATCTACTAAACTTTGTTCTAGTCTAGAGTCTAAGCACAAAGAAACATGACACTAGTAAAATTTTCTTTGTTAATCAAAATTTACCTACTTGAGTTTAGGGAAAAAGTGGGTGGATAGCACTTTACTACTTGTATACATATAACAGAAGTTGGAAATCTCACCTCCACCTGCTTATCTTGTCCACTAGCGTAAGTAAGCACAATAAATAAAATAAACGTCTGGACATTCATTTTTATCACTGTTCTTTTATACCTACACAAAATAAATCACAATATTTTATCGGTCTTCAAGTCTGTAAACAAATGATAGTGATATACACGTGCGCATCGGTCTCCGGAACCTTCAATTATTGTTATTAGTACTGCTTATTACGAAGTTAATAAATAAACATAAACTACATAGTTTCATTTGCTTTCACGCACGAATCACGAATTTCAATTATTATTTTGTGTTGCGTTGCGACTTGCTTGCTTGTGTCACGTCAATCATCATGGATGGATACGATACGAACGATACGAAAACTTGGCTAGTGTTGTGGTGATTTTCGATGACAAATTGAGAGAGATAGCAAACATTACTTCCTTGTATGATAAAAAGAGATAGCGCCTAATAATATAAAAATTTTAGGCTAATGTATTTTGGTCGGCTAATATCTAATCAATGTTTCGTTCAGAAATTGACTCCGTTAATAAACTCGAATGTAAAAAATATGTAAGTTTTTTAATTTTTTAAAAGTGTACCATCTAAGAGATTTGCAACGATAGAATTTTCTGAAAATTGCTAGAGAACTCCCTATGGAGGTCTGATAAGGATGTTAGCATGCATTTTGAGGGAGCGGAATCAAAAACAAAAGTTATAAAATATTCTTAAAAAAAAGTTTTTTCGATTTCCTGGGGCCTTATGCTCACTTCGACAGAGATTATCTTGTAGCGTGTTACGTATATACGTACCTAGCTACATTCATAGTTATTGTTTACACTCGTCCCTTGTAAAGTTCGGCGACTGAAAAATGTTATACAGTCTGTCGCTAGCATCAGCCACAAGAGTTTGTGGTTCCGTAATTATAACCTTGCACTATGTAACTTTAATAACCGTTTCGTGTTAATTAAAAACTCTCCTCTAAAATAAAATAAATCTTATTATTAACGGAATAAACCGCTAAATTGGTGACTCCGACGTGATCCATTTTTACGGGTTTTAAATTCACGTATTATGTGATAACCAGTAAAAGTGGATAAACGAAACGCGATAGTGCAAGTGACTATTTTTATTAACTAAATTAAATTCAGTGTTTTGTGCCATAAAGTAGTTTCACAATGACTACCACCCCTGCTCACACCAAGCTCGACACGCAGCTTGGACCGGAGGATGCGGCGATGCGGCTCCTACGGCGCAGACGGACCAGGCGCAGCCATCTAGTGACAGACTCATCACCGCTGTCACCATAACGACAGACTCATCACCGCTGTCACCATAACGACAGACTCATCACCGCCGTCACCATCAGTATAAAGTACGGCCACCACTATTTTTTACTATTACACATATTATGCTGCAAATGAATCGCCAATATATACATATGGAGTGAATACCAGTAAATCCAGATCTTGGCCTAAGGCGCCCAATGCGCTGGACTTTCATTCTGGCAGATACATTATATACCTACTTATATGCTGCAAATGGAACGCCAATATATACATATGGAGTGATTACCAGTAACTCCAGATCTTGGCCTAAAGCGCCCAATGCGCTGGACTTTCACTATGGCAGATGTACTTACCTACAACGGTCAATTATTATCGGAGCAGATTTCCTAGCCAAAAACCAACTAGATATTAGTTGATATAAACGGCAGTAAACTAAAAGATAAGTTGACCGACCTTATTAGAAATATGCAAGTGATTTTAGAAGACGATTTTCCTACCATAAAATTCGTCAATACCACAGATAAATATCACACTACTATTGCGGTATCCCGATAAAACTAAACCAGAATCGTTAAAAGCGATTCCCAAACATAACGTGCAACTATATTTGCACAAAGGGAACACCCGTATACAAATAACCACTTGCCTTGCCTGATATCTTCGCCTACGAGCTATTAAACAAAAGCCAAATCGAAGATACAGAACTAAAACTAAATATCATGCCTTACTCAGAACGAGAATTAATCAACAACACAAGCTCGTTACCTACGGCATTCCGAGAACAAGCTCTATCGTGTACCTACACATGGACTAAGCCACGCGCAGGAGTAACTGCAACACGACGCCTTATTGCTCAACGTTATCTTTGGCCCGGCATGAACAATGTTGTCGCCAAGTTCGTAAGAAAACGCTTAAAGTGTCAAAAATGCAGGTCCCAAGGCATACAATAACACGATTGGGAGAGTTTGAAAACTCAAATCGGACCACTGATACCATCGGAGGATTACACATATTGCCTCACTATTATTCTCGAAACGTCGCTATTTCGCTAGATAGGCTTAAACCAGCTTACGCTATAAACTACACACCTAGCAATGCGACACCCGAAACAATAGTTTCTCAGAGTCCAACAACGTTTGAAACAACAGCACCATTAAGTGCGCCACTTCTAACACTTCAGCAATCGAAGTTAATCGATCCGCCGAAAGCTGATGTGGGAACAACAACACCATAACGAGATCCGGTCGCACGGTTAAGAAGACTGTACGGTTTGATATTTGACTCTTAAGTGTGTCAAGTATATACTTACCGATAGCGAACAACGAACGCAGTCATCAGCACAGCAGTCATCACTCACTCAGACCAAAGGGACTATGGTACTTACCTATTTACAGCAAATCAACACTTCAGCACCATGAGAACAAACGTATTCAAGTGTAAAGAGTGAATAAAATTATTATAAGTGCAGTGCGCGTTAATCGTGTCGTATCGTATAAAGATCTTTGTTCTAAAAATAGACTCACGCATTCCGGAATGTCAGTCACAGCGTACGTCATTACTACCATGAACTTTAAACCACTTCAGTTTTATTTTTTATTCGGCACTGCCACAGAGATGGGAGTTTCATAGCAGGTGGCAGTTACCCTTAATTATTATATAATAACTATCCTAAAACACTCTTCTAGAGTTATTTTAAAGTCGAGCCTGGCTATACAGGTGTACGCAAAAATTTTATGTATAACTTAATTAAGTATTTAGTTATTACAAATTTAAAGTTTTGTTTTATATACTTTCTTATGTACCTACCTATATCTTTAAAAAAACATTTAATTTTTTTTCTTATATTGAACTTTGTGTTATAGGTACTAAGTTGTTAGATTAGGAATACATATACCTTCCTACTTATATTTTTTAATACTTTACCTACTTTATTTTTATAGTGTAATTTACTAATGAATTTTAATGCCATTTTCATATTTACATTTTCAAGTAACTTTATATAATTTTTTTTTTTTTTTTTTTTTTATGAGGGATGTAGATGTAGCGTGTTACGTATATACGTACCTAGCTACATTCATAGTTATTGTTTACACTCGTCCCTTGTAAAGTTCGGCGACTGAAAAATGTTATACAGTCTGTCGCTAGCGTCAGCCGCAATAGTTTGTGGTTCCTTAATTATAACTTTGCACTATTGTAACTGTATTAATCGTTTCGTGTAAAATAAACGAACATCTTAAAGTTAAATAAATCTTATTATTTAGCAAATATTTCCGCTAAAATCTCACGTTAGAGATGACGTCATATCTCGTTCGATAACTCGTGACAATTATTTAACCCCATTCTCACCATCTCACTACCCAATTTTCTCGTTCAAAGTTCATACGAGACGCAACGTCTGGTCCGTACTGACCGAGATTGAGCGCGTTAATCGAGATCTCTTGAATCTTCATTCACTGAGCATAAAATAACAACCTACTCCATGTTTCATGCTATTTTTGCGATAATTTTTCAGCGAAATTTATTTAAATTACTTGCGAGTACGAGACGAGAGACGAGGCAATGGACGATTTCCTCCAGCAATTCCTACCTCGTCGTAGAAGCCTCGACAGCTACGATATAGGTACCTAATAGAAAACGAAGAAACGAGGCGGAGCTGTTCGATGCCTTTGAGCTCTCGAATCATGCTTTTATGAAGCACTTTAGGCTCAGTAAAGCATTGACCCGGGAGCTCATCGAGGAAATCAGGCCGTACCTACTTGGAGCAAAAAAATATTTCCACGAAATCAAAGGTAGGTAAGTCGGTAACCTAACCTCATAACAGCCAAATTTATGATACCTACGTTATGTTACCTAGTTATTAGAACATGATTAAAACACTAGTCTACCATTATTGTGGATTGGAAGCCAAGTATCACTTGGGGGCAATAATATAATTTTTCTAGATCTTCCGCACATTGTTTCTTGGGGTCAGGGAGCTACCAGCACCTAGTTGGTACCAAATATGGTATATGTTAACTCAAACATATGTATACTGATGGAACATACATAATCAAGGGCACGGACATTTCCATTTCATGAATAGATATGGGTTACTACAAAAAGAAACAATGTCAAACTACCAAATATTATTATTAAATCCTTTTATTTCAATAAACTATATCATAACTTAAAGGTAATAATTAAATATAGGTGAACCTAGGTATATTTTTGTACCACATGTTTTTTTATTATATTACAGGTGACAGCGGGTCTGCATTAAGGACATGGTTGATGTTCCATTTTAATTGATTGGCGTCGATTTAAATTAGAGACCATCTCTAAACCCTTATCCAGCCGCCGTGTGGTGCTGTGCATTTATCTGCAATCAAAACAAAAATAGTTTTAGTACTTATGTAACTAAGTTTTGCGACCATCACTAGGTCCCACTTGTTTTTAATAAAGATATAAACACAACTATGCAGAACAAATACATAAAATCTTCTTCCTAATTTAGACGCTGTATAAATGTCTCATTTCACAGTCAGTTTTTCATTATACTTAGGTTACAATAGAAGGTTGGTATGTCCTAGGGTACAAAGATACAAAGATAAAGTATTAAGTAAGTACCTATAATTAGATGGTTGCCTAGGTATTAATAAAGGTAAATGGTTGGTCACTTACTTTTCGCCATGCCTTCCAATCCTTGTTAGGTCGGCTATGAAAATTATGCCAAAAACTTGCCCGACTTTATGGCAGGATAGCATTCCATCAACTCTCTCATCTTTATATTTTGCTGGAGAGTTGGGTAATACTTCGCTACCTTTTTTCCATTTTCTTTACTTCTATTTCTAACCGTCGAAAACCACTTACAATACTTTGTAAACAACAAAATAATAACAAACAATTTACGGAAACGAAACTTCCACTTGTTTTCTTTGGAATCAGTGTTGCCAAGTCTAGACTGACCCAAGTCGCCAAAAATTTGACGAGAAGTAGCCTAGTCGCCCATTTTTTTTGGCGCTGGCATTGCTGTGTGCCGATTTGAAGGATAAGGGGCTGACAACTGTTAAACATAATGTAATTTCATAGATTCTACCGCAGCTCTCAGCTGTCAAACTTTAGTTAGTATTAGTGTCAGATTGTCAGACGTATGTCAAATTATGCCTCCAAAACTGTATCTTTGCCGATCTAAAATGAACGCGTGTGACTCGCAATAAATTTGGTGATTAATCAAGTAAATGTTTAATTTCATCGGACTCTGGTTGATCAAGTATAATAAATAACAACAACTATCAAACAACTTCTCGCTCGCACGTTTCGACATGTTGAAAGATATAAAATCACTAAACTCATTTTCGAAAAATCGCAATCAACCATTTTGTGTGCAATCACATTACACACAGTTTAGTAAAAATTTCATTTTGATCGATACAAGTTTTCTTTCTTAAAAGTTTGCATAAGTACAAAAACTAGTAAAGCAAACTTTTGAGTAGGAAAACATGTATCGATTAAAATGATTATTTTACTAAACTGTGTGCAATGTGATTGCACACAAAATGGTTGATTGCGATTTTTCCAAAATGAGTTAAGTGATTTTATATCTTTCAACAAGTCGAAACGTGCGAGCGAGAGTCACATTAGCTCTTGTCTTCGCCTTAAGATAAGACAGTATGTAAATAAATGTAATATAATAACACCCGTAGGTCTAAACAGTGAGGGACGCAATGCAATGCCACTTAGGACGCGTCCTCAATGGCGTGGTAGAGATAATGGCGATTGAAATAGGCTGAGGTAACAGCTTAACATCAAGTAGGCCTGTATAGGACATCATTTTATTAACTTGATTATGAGAGATGTGGTCGATCCGCGATGTTGATGTGGACTGATGCTCCCGGTCGCGCGGTTGCCGCGAGATTCCCGGAAAATACACACTGCACTATTGTACTGTGTGAACCGTACAAGGCCAACCGATTGTTCTATTGTAACTCAAAAAAAAAACAAAATTCCCAGCGACTAATGCTAGCAAATATCATCGATATGGCAAACGCATCTTAAACTTGTTATAAAATAAAATTAACTTCGAGACTGAAAAAAAAACACGAGTAGGTAAGTCATTGAACCGCTAGATCTAACGCCAAAAACGTCAGAATGAAATGGCAGCACTGCTTGTCCGAGCGAAGGATTACGTTTAGTTTTTCGTCTATTTTAGTCAACATTCATACAATGAACTAGAAATCTCCAATTTGTACAAAAAACAGTTTATTTTCCACAATTTCAGCTTTGTATTTTCATAATTTTATACTAGCACCAAATTACAATTTAATTTGATGGTCATTTGTACAAAACACTAGAATAATCGATCAAAAAATCATTCGATTAATCGTATATGACCGAAACGAAACGCATTTCGTTTGAAAAATATGTCATCAACCGAGATAAATCACGGTGGTGAGTGAGCATAGGGTTTTGGCTCAATGAGCGACATTTTCATATACGAGATGGCCTATCTCTGCCAGAGATCGAATGGCCGAGATATTTGAGTGAGTTTCAAAAGTCGTTCAAAGTGAGAATAAGGCCCCTGGGGCCTTATTCTCACTCACTCATTTTTCAAACGAAATGCGTTTCGTTTCGGTCATATACGATTAATCGAATGATTTTTTGATCGATTATTCTAGTGTTTTGTACAAATGACCATCAAATTAAATTGTAATTTGGTGCTAGTATAAAATTATGAAAATACAAAGCTGAAATTGTGGAAAATAAACTGTTTTTTGTACAAATTGGAGATTTCTAGTTCATTGTATGAATGTTGACTAAAATAGACCAAAAACTAAACGTAATCCTTCGCTCGGACAAGCAGTGCTGCCATTTGATTCTGACGTTTTTGGCGTTAGATCTAGCGGTTCAATGACTTACCTACTCGTGTTTTTTTTTCAGTCTCGAAGTTAATTTTATTTTATAACAAGTTTAAGATGCGTTTGCCACATCGATGATATTTGCTAGCATTAGTCGCTGGGAATTTCGTTTTTTTTTTTTGAGTTACAATAGAACAATCGGTTGGCCTTGTACGGTTCACAAAGTACAATAGTGCAGTGTGTATTTTCCGGGAATCTCGCGGCAACCGCGCGACCGGGAGCATCAGTCCACATCAACATCGCGGATCGACCACATCTCTCATAATCAAGTTAATAAAATGATGTCCTATACAGGCCTACTTGATGTTAAGCTGTTACCTCAGCCTATTTCAATCGCCATTATCTCTACCACGCCATTGAGGACGCGTCCTAAGTGGCATTGCATTGCGTCCCTCACTGTTTAGACCTACGGGTGTTATGATATTACATTTATTTACATACTGTCTTATCTTAAGGCGAAGACAAGAGCTAATGTGACTCTCGCTCGCACGTTTCGACTTGTTGAAAGATATAAAATCACATAACTCATTTTGGAAAAATTACAATCAATTTTGTGTGCAATCTTTTTAATCGATACATGTTTTCCTACTCAAAAGTTTGCTTTACTAGTTTTTGTACTTATGCAAACTTTTAAGAAGGAAAACTTGTATCGATCAAAATGAAATTTTTACTAAACTGTGTGTAATGTGATTGCACACAAAATGGTTGATTGCGATTTTTCGAAAATGAGTTTAGTGATTTTATATCTTTCAACATGTCGAAACGTGCGAGCGAGAAGTTGTTTGATAGTTGTTGTTATTTATTATAGTTGATCAACCAGAGTCCGATGAAATTAAACATTTACTTGATTAATCACCAAATTTATTGCGAGTCACACGCGTTCATTTTAGATCGGCAAAGATACAGTTTTGGAGGCATAATTTGACATACGTCTGACAATCTGACACTAATACTAACTAAAGTTTGACAGCTGAGAGCTGCGGTAGAATCTATGAAATTACATTATGTTTAACAGTTGTCAGCCCCTTAACCTTCAAATCGGCACACAGCAATGCCAGCGCCAAAAAAAATGGGCGACTAGGCTACTTCTCGTCAAATTTTTGGCGACTTGGGTCAGTCTAGACTTGGCAACACTGATTCCAAAGAAAACAAGTGGAAGTTTCGTTTCCGTAAATTGTTTGTTATTATTTTGTTGTTTACAAAGTATTGTAAGTGGTTTTCGACGGTTAGAAATAGAAGTAAAGAAAATGGAAAAAAGGTAGCGAAGTATTACCCAACTCTCCAGCAAAATATAAAGATGAGAGAGTTGATGGAATGCTATCCTGCCCTAAAGTCGGGCAAGTTTTCGGCATAATTTTCATAGCCGACCTAACAAGGATTGGAAGGCATGGCGAAAAGTAAGTGACCAACCATTTACCTTTATTAATACCTAGGCAACCATCTAATTATAGGTACTTACTTAATACTTTATCTTTGTATCTTTGTACCCTAGGACATACCAACCTTCTATCGTAACCTAAGTATAATGAAAAACTGACTGTGAAATGAGACATTTATACAGCGTCTAAATTAGGAAGAAGATTTTATGTATTTGTTCTGCATAGTTGTGTTTATCATTATCTTTATTAAAAACAAGTGGGACCTAGTGATGGTCGCAAAACTTAGTTACATAAGTACTAAAACTATTTTTGTTTTGATTGCAGATAAATGCACAGCACCACACGGCGGCTGGATAAGGGTTTAGAGATGGTCTCTAATTTAAATCGACGCCAATCAATTAAAATGGAACATCAACCATGTCCTTAATGCAGACCCGCTGTCACCTGTAATATAATAAAAAAACATGTGGTACAAAAATATACCTAGGTTCACCTATATTTAATTATTACCTTTAAGTTAAGATATAGTTTATTGAAATAAAAGGATTTAATAATAATATTTGGTAGTTTGACATTGTTTCTTTTTGTAGTAACCCATATCTATTCATGAAATGGAAATGACCGTGCCCTTGATTATGTATGTTCCATCAGTATACTTATGTTTGAGTTAACATATACCATATTTGGTACCAATGTGCGGAAGATCTAGAAAAATTATATTATTGCCCCCAAGTGATACTTGGCTTCCAATCCACAATAATGGTAGACTAGTGTTTTAATCATGTTCTAATAACTAGGTAACATAACGTAGGTATCATAAATTTGGCTGTTATATGAGGTTAGGTTACCGACTTACCTACCTTTGATTTCGTGGAAATATTTTTTTGCTCCAAGTAGGTACGGCCTGATTTCCTCGATGAGCTCCCGGGTCAATGCTTTACTTAGCCTAAAGTGCTTCATAAAAGCATGATTCGAGAGCTCAAAGGCATCGAACAGCTCCGCCTCGTTTCTTCGTTTTCTATTAGGTATATCGTAGCTGTCGAGGCTTCTACGACGAGGTAGGAATTGCTGGAGGAAATCGTCCATTGCCTCGTCTCTCGTCTCGTACTCGCAAGTAATTTAAATAAATTTCGCTAAAATAGCATGAAACATGGAGTAGGTTGTTATTTTATGCTCAGTGAATGAAGATTCAAGAGATCTCGATTAACGCGCTCAATCTCGGTCAGTACGGACCAGACGTTGCGTCTCGTATGAACTTTGAACGAGAAAATTGGGTAGTGAGATGGTGAGAATGGGGTTAAATAATTGTCACGAGTTATCGAACGAGATATGACGTCATCTCTAACGTGAGATAATCTCTGTCGAAGTGAGCATAAGGCCCCTGGACTCTTGCAATATGATACTTAGTCTAAGCTTGCAACGATAGAATTTTCTGAAAATTGCTGGAAACCTTCCAGTAGAGGTCTGTTAGGGATGTATGCATGAATTTTAAGGGAGCGGAATCAATTACTAAAGTTATAAAAAAAAACTTAAAAAACACGTTTTTTCTATTTACTAGACTCTTACAACGACAGAATTTTGTATGAATGGATGTAAGCATGAATTTTGAGGGAGCGGAATCAAAAACAAAAGTTATAAAATATTTAACTAGTAGTTCGCTGCTACTTTGGCTGGACGTTTGGCTGCTACTTTTTGGCTGCCAGTTTCAGCTTCATGGCTTGCTTGATCTATATCTACCCACTTATTTTTTTGACACGAAAGAATGAAGACAGCGTTGTACCTTTTCTACAAAACACTAAGCTAATGGGATTATAAATTATGATATGTACGTGCAGTCAAGGACATAAACTAACAATTTCAGTTATCATATTTTTTTCTCTAGATTAAGCAAAGAAATTACAAGTCGTTTCGTACATATAGATAAATTTGAACTTTAAAAATAAATGTTAATCTATTTTTGTCACTGAACATAGGAGGAAACATCATAAAGGCTGTAAAATAGAGAGTTTTAACTAACAATAAAACTTACCTATTAGTACATCCGAAAATCATTATTTCTTAATAAAATTCATTGGGGGGACAGAAGTCTAGATCAAATTAGTATATACAAGGATTTTTGTAACACTAAATTAAGAAATATTGACTTTCCATATCAGTTTCAGGAATGTGGAGGAAAATTCTGTGACAATATCAAACATAGAGATACTATAGATAACATTTATACAGATTTAATTAATATACTTTGTGAAGCTGCAGAGATTAGCTCAATTAGAAAAAAAGTCTCCCGCAAAAAGGTCGTGGCAGGGTGGAATAAACATGTGAGCGAATCTCACTCGAATGCTAGGCTGAAATTCAGTTTGTGGGTCTGGTACGGTAAGCCATCTAGTGGTGTCATTTTTGAGGAAATGGTACAGGCGCGTAAGTACTTTAAGGGTAAACTTAAATGGTGCCAGAACCATCAAGATCAAATTAAAATGGACTTATTGGCAGCACACCACTCAAATGCTGATTTCAAAAGCTTTTGGAAATCCACGAATAAGCAGAATGTTAGGTCTGGCATTCCAGTGAGCGTCGATGGTGCGTCGAACCCTATAGATATAGCAAATATATTTGGAAAACACTTTGCAGTGCAGTCTCCTCTGGGCCAGCCATGTCGTGAGTTCGATGCTGAGTCGCGGGACGCTCAAGTAACTACGCTAGTCCTCGCCAAAGACATAAGAGACGCGATTAAACGAATGACTGGAGGGAAGTCCCCGGGGCATGACGGACTCAGCATCGAGCACCTGCGACATGCTGGTTTTCATCTTCCACGAGTACTTGCATTGTTTTTTAATATGTGTATAGGTCATTCGTACTTACCTCCTGACTTGATGCAGACTCTGGTGGTACCCATTATAAAAAATAGGACTGGAGATGTCTCGGATAAATCAAACTACAGACCTATTTCATTGGCTGCGGTCGTGGCGAAAGTGCTTGACAGTGTGCTTAACTCTTATCTAAATAAGCATCTTAGGTTACATGACGGTCAGTTCGGGTTTCGGCCCGGTCTTTCAACCGAGACCGCCATTTTCAGTCTTAAGCACACTGTAAAGTACTACACGGATAGACAGACTCCAGTTTATGCGTGTTTCCTGGACCTATCCAAGGCCTTTGATCTTGTCTCCTACGATATTCTGTGGCAGAAGCTTAGGGATACGGGCTTACCGCCAGAGTTAGTATCAATTTTTCGGTATTGGTACCTTAACCAGGTAAACCGTGTGAGATGGGCCGGTGAGTTTTCGGAGTCGTCCAGGCTGGAGTGCGGGGTGCGGCAAGGGGGGTTGAGCTCGCCCTCTCTCTTCTGCCTGTACGTGAATGAGCTGATCGAGCGACTGAGCAGCATGCATGTGGGCTGTTTTATTAATGATGTGTGTGTGAACAACCTCAGCTACGCCGATGACATGGTGCTGCTCGCTCCCTCGATCAGCGCACTACGAAAGCTTATCGCGGTGTGCGAGTCGTTTGTGGCTGCACACGGACTGATTTATAATGTTAAAAAGTCAGAGTTCATGGTTTTCAAGGCTGGTGCCAAATGTCCTTCTTTTGTTCCACCTGTGCTACTCAATGGGGTGCCGCTTGTAAGAGTGCATCAATTTAAATACCTAGGACATCTGGTTACTGAGGACCTTAGAGATGACGCTGATATGGAGAGGGAACGCAGAGCATTGTCGGTCCGAGGGAATATGCTGGCACGCCGATTCGCGCGTTGTACAGATGCAGTGAAAATAACTCTGTTCAAGGCATACTGTACTTCGCTGTACTCGGCGAGTCTGTGGGTCAGCTATACCCAAAAGGCTTACAATGCTTTGCGGGTCCAATATAACAACGCATTTAGGGCGCTGTTGCGGCTCCCGCGCTACTGCAGTGCGTCCGGTATGTTCACCGCGATGCGTACTGACTCATTCGACGCTATCTGGCGCAAAAAAACAGCGTCTCTTTTACATAGATTGCGCGGAAGTAGCAACGGCATCCTAAATGCGATTGATGAAAAACTAAATTGTCCTCTGGTATGGAAACTCATCCAGAGGACCAAATCGCTATTAGTTATAAGTTACTAACCTATGTATAAACTTTTTCTGTAACTAACACCATGGACCATATTGTCTGAATAAATAAATGAATTATTATTATTATTATTATTATTATTATTATTATTTTTCCAACGATATCCGGAATCCATCTTGAGTCAAGCCTCTGTCTTTCTTACGTTTTTTCGTCCTAGCAACTTCCTCCCTTCGACTTCCGGCGCCACTGTCGCTCCGTTTTGTTTCAAAATGGCAGAGCGTGCAGCGTGGCGCTCAGATTTTACCTCATTATACTTACTCACGATGTACCAGGTAGGCATTACCTGGATTCCGGATATCGTTGGAAAAATAATAGGTAAGTTTTATTGTTAGTTAAAACTCTCTATTATTTGTTCAGAGCCGATATGTAAGAAACTAACTGATTATGTCGTTATTATTTGATGAATCTGCTATTTCTTTTTGGTAATACGTTCTGAATGTGTGTTCTTGCCGCCAATTTCCTGTTTCTAGAATTTGATCAATAGGAAACTTTTCTAGCCAGTTGAGGGACGCTACAGCAGAGCGCACCGAGCCCGGCGTGGCTTCGACGCCGGCGTCCTTGAGTACAGACTTGATCCAGCCACCTATAACAGTTCTGGACGCTGGTTTAGGTTCTCCTCTAGCTATTATAAAGAGTTCGGTTAAGTTACCTGACTTGCGACGATCTTGTGAAGTCCTGATTAACTGTCGAGTCCAATATACACAGTCAAGGTTTTTGTTCGGATGTACCTTCAGTCTCCATCCAGATTGCCGGTGGCCAATGTCGTCCGTCTTCGATCCAAAGCAAGGCCACAGAATTAAACCATTTTCTTCTTCTACATATTTGTCAGCATCAATCCTCAGTAGGGTGAGGTCGTGCACACGACGTCCTGCCGCTAGCAATAGTAATATAGCGGTACGTCGCGATACTTGATATAAATTATCGTGATCTGGTGCATTATTTTTTAAATATTCTATTACGTTTTTTGCATTCCATATAGGTGGTTTTATTTTCTTTTCCTTAGAAACTGAAATAGCTTTAAGAATATGTTTTACAAGAAAATTCGATGACAGAGTTTCTGATAAATTAACAAATGTAGAAATAACAGATTTGTGGACCAATATTGTTCGATACGCTAAGCCTTCGCTACTGTGCAGATATGCTAGATAACGAGCTACTTGTTCTGGGCAAGGATTTTTATAAGTTACCTTATTAGAGACGCACCATGCTTTCCATTTATTCCATGCGGGTATGTACGTGTTTAATGTAGAACTTCGCCAACTTGACAATAACAAGGTTTTTTCTCCTACTGACCAATCTTTGATTTCGTCTGTCCACCCAAAATCAGCCAGGCTTCTAAATGAATGTCTTGAATCTCTGGCGGATGTGTTCCGGTCCTCGTGTCGATCAGAACTTGTGGAAGGTCCGGTATGCGGTAAGGGTCGCGTATGGCTCGGGCTTGTTGGTCTGCACGCCAAAATACCATCTTCCACTTCGGAGCGACCAGGATATACATGCCTTCTGAATTGTTCAGCTGAAACAGAACCTGGGGTATTAAGTTTGGTGGTGGGAACAACCATGCCAGTTCGTAATCCCATCGGTGAAGGAACGCGTTGTGAAATAGTGCCTCGTGATCGTGTGTGTCCAATGACACATACTGCATCACTACATGAGCTGTCTTCGAGGCGAATAAGTCTATCTGCGGTGTTCCCCACATCTGGAATATCTTTTTCGTTGCTGCAGTTATTAGGTGCCATTCGGGACAGGTCTTGCCTCGCGATAGGGCGTCTACTTCGCAGTTGAATCGACCCGGAAAGTACTGCGCTGTCAGGAATATATTTAACTGGTCCATTACCTTCAACAGTTGACGTGTCAGATCCAGAAGTTTCTTTGACTTCGTACCACCTTCCTTGTTGATATAAGCTAAGACTGTGCGGTTGTCTGTTTGCAAGAGGATGTGAACATTGCGCAGCTGATGGTCTTCTTGTTGGATTGCCGCATAGACCGCAAATAGCTCCTTGAGATTGACATGCCACGACTGTTGTCGTTTCGTCCACTGACCTGACATTTTCGTGTCTCCTAGCTGAGCGCCCCAGCCGTAGTCCGATGCATCCGTAGTGAGCAGGTGCGAGATCGGGCCTGTATGTATTGGAAGTGAGCCCTGCGCTGCTTCTAACCACCACCTCATTTCGGCTAGTACAGGTTCTGGTAGTTTCATCTGTTTGTAGGGATGATCTTTGGGAAGGTGTCGACTGTGAAACTGCAGGGTTCGATTGTGTAACCTCCCTCTGCGTACTACGAACGATGCGAAGTTGAGTCTGCCCAAAAGGGACTGAGCTTGTCTGAGAGACCAACTTCCTTTCTTCATCTGACTGAGAAGTGCCCTGCGTAGCGTTAGGCACTTCGGTTCTGACAGGAACTTCGTGTTGAGTTTGGTATCCCATGTAACGCCCAGAAATTCCAGGCGTTGTGTCGGAACCAGTACAGATTTGTCCATGTTGATAGTCCAACCCAGTTGCCGCATTAGATTCACCATAAATATAATGTGTTCTTGTAAAACTCGCCAGGACTGATTCGCCAGCAAAAAATCATCCAGATATACCACACACCTTATACTGTGGCTTCTGAGGTATTCGGCAATCCAGTTCGTTAGAGAGGTGAATGTTCGTGGGGCTGATGAAAGGCCGAAGGGTAGGCAAGTCATTTGGAGGAGCTGGCCATTGTAGCTGAGCCTGAGGAATCGTCTGTGCTCCTTGGCTATAGGCAGGTGAAAATATGCCTGGCTCAGATCCACCTTTACCATCCAGTCTTCGCTCTGTAAAAAACTTGGCATTCGAAAGTGACTGAAAAGTTGAAAACCCTTTAGCTTGACAAAATTGTTTAATCGTTTCAGGTTGAAAATGGGGCGATCCGTCTGTTTTCGGAACTAGGAAGAATGTGGACAGATAGCTGGGACTGATCTCCGCCTTCTCCAGTACATGCGTGTCTAACATACTTTTTATTAGTTGTGTCATATGACTGCTCTTCTTGGTCTTGTAATTTACTATTATAGACGGATTTGGATATATCAGGGGCGGCTTCAAAACGAATGGGATACGTGTTCCTCTGAGAAGTTTGCAAATATGGTTGGGGGCTCCCAGATCCTCCCAAACATGTATATATTTCTCTAGACAGCCGCCCCGAAATAGCTTCGAGTCATGAGCGATGGTACCTATTTGACGATTGAGAGTTTGATTTTTTACCTTTGGATGAGTAGAGTAGTACTGTTTGTTCTTGGCATTGGATGTCTTGTTTCCTGATGATCTCGCTTGACCTTTAAATTTGTCCTTTGAGGCTGCAGTATTCCTGCGAAAAAAGTTTTCGATCGTCTGCTTGCTCGTCGATGGCTTCGATTTATCATAGGCGTGCTTTTGTCCGGAAGATGTAGCTGCCGTCGTCTGCCGAGTTGTCTGGAAACAAGCTGTTAGTTTTTCGGCCCCCCCAATTTTTTGAAGGTAGGCTGTAAGCTTGTCGCTGTCAAATAAATTTTCTGCGCTCGGCGGAATCTTTTGTAAAGCTCCGCAATGATATTCCTCAGAAATCTTCTTGATAATCATATCTCTACGCATGCTAATACAGTCGGCTCGTCTGCCGCATGCTATTTGTAAAATGACATCGGTTACTTTGTGAAGTTCGATTCCTTGCCAAACGATTGCTCAATTTTATCGAAAAGCGATCTTGGGGACAGTGTAGTGCTTTTATCATTAGACCAATCTACTAAACTCTGTAAGCACGTGCGCAATTCATCTTTCTGAGTCAGTATAGCATTAGATAAAGCTGCAAAGGTTCGCTCTATAAGGTACAATCGATCTTCGTTGGAGCCAGAAGCATTGAAACGTCTCAACTCATCATTTACATTTAGTTCTATAAAACCGGGGGTAGCGACATATTTTTTCTGAGCTTCCGAAAAACGAATAGCATACCAATCACTAGATTTAAAACGTTGCAGTTGGGATATTTTTTCTAAATGTTTTTCATCTGATTGCGGGTAGGGTGGATCTTTCAATGTGGTTGATAGCTCAGATAATTGGAGCTCTTGTTTATCTGCCTCACTTGTGCCTGGAGGTGGGCGTAAGCCGAGCTCATTTGTGAAGGTTGTGGGTTCGTTTACAGCATCAGTCACTTGCGAGGTACTCGGTTGAGGTTGAGACTCACTATGTTTTTGAGCAATTATATTAGTTAAAAACGCCACTTGTTGTGAAAGGAATTCAAATTGAGCATCACTTACATGTTTGGATCGTTTCGATTTCCTTCTGTCCGGGCTAGACTCCTGCTGCGACGACGATGTGCTGCTTGAACTTGAAGAACGATTTCTCTTTCGTGACACGTGTTCATTATAACTTTCACTTGGTTGCTTGTCACAATGGTTTTCGTCCTCCATTATGAAGGGAGGTTTGCACTTTTTTAATTTTTAAATAAATCGCAAATATTACTTGCTAAGACGTGTTAACGCTACGAAAAACGACGCTATAAAGATGTAAAATCTGAGCGCCACGCTGCACGCTCTGCCATTTTGAAACAAAACGGAGCGACAGTGGCGCCGGAAGTCGAAGGGAGGAAGTTGCTAGGACGAAAAAACGTAAGAAAGACAGAGTCTTGACTCAAGATGGATTCCGGATATCGGCTCGGAACAAATAATAAATGATTTAATATTGTATTGTAAATCAAAGAAACTAATATATCGGTCGTTTATATTATTACTAGCAGCGAAACCCGGCGTTGCTCGGGTTAAAATACATCGCATGTACTGACGAAAAGTCAAGTACTTATATATCGTCAAATATAGAAATTTTTAGTACCAAAACACTTTAGTATATTCAAATAGTTCGGTCGTTTTTGTTTCTCGGAATTACTTGAATTTGTTTAATTACTGTTCACTCGAACTTTGAATGATCTTCAAGTTGTAGGCATTTTGGAAGTTTCTAGATCATTTCAGAAATTTTTAGAATTATCTAGATAATTTCAGAAACTTTCTACAACATTCTAGTTCGATTACAACAATTGAAACTATTTTAGAATTTTCTAGATCATTTCAGATTTTTTAGAATTTTCTAGATCATTTCAGAAACTTTACTTTTACTAAACTACAACATTCTAGATCGATTACAACAATTGAAACCATTTTGGAATTTTCTAGATCATTTCAGAAACTTTCTACAACATTCTAGTTCGATTACAACAATTGCAACCATTTTAGAATTTTCTAGATCATTCCAGAAAGCTTTAGAACTTTCTAGATTGATTTCATCAGTTGCACACATTCTGGAACATTCTAGATCATTCCCGAGATTCCCGAGTTTTTAAGAATTTGACAGAAGCTTTCTGTCCTTCTCTAACATGTATAGTTAGAGAAGGACTGATATATATTATTCCACATTTTCGCCACCCACAACCACCCTCTTCCACCCACCCCGACCAAACTCCCTTATGCACACCAGGAGACCAAGGGGTATTTGCCATCCCAACGGGAAGTTGATCGAAGTTGCGGATCATAGAGAAAACCGTGGACACACGTACGAACATTAGCATTTTATATAATATATTAAGATTGCATATGCAATGCATATGCAATAATTCCAGGACTAGCCTGCATCGCCGGAGACCTATCAAGGTTTACAAAATTATGTGTATTATTATGGGGCAAATAACTGACGACTATTATTATTTAACAATTTTTAATAATAATACATATAAAAACTAATACAGCTTTTACCTGAAACTAAACAACATGAAAAACTATACAAATAACAGAAATAGATCAACATAAATTTAAAATTCTACTTAAGTATACAAGACATTTTTTTCGTAATAATCTTAAATGTACTCACATAGAAACGGATGAGAAGAATACATATAAAAACATACACTACACAATTATTACGCACGCATATATCTCTATACGCATCCTACCTACCTACTCTGTATATCGTATTTTTACTATAACTACTAGTATTCTCTTATCTGTGCTATAACACATCTAGAAAAGATTTTTCCATTACAAGATACTTGAAAAAGTATGTTCAAAAAATTGGTTATCAGTTTCATCACATTAGGAAACACGAAACTGCAGTACAATAATTCTTAAGAGAGTAAAAAATCATTTATATTATATTCCATTTCTAAAATGGAGTGAGTCAATGTTTGTCTACTATCTACTCTGCTACTGAATGTCAAAAAGTATCATCCTTTCCCATTGGCTCATCGCTTGACGGGTCGCGAGTTTCTTTCAGAAACGCAACACACTTTTTTTTTATTTAGCTTGATCTCCATTTGGCACTGGCTCTGGCAATGGCACTGGCTCTAAAACTGGCTTTGACACTGTCTCTGGCGCTGGCTCTGGCAATGACTCTGGCACAGTTTTGTTGGTGTTGCTAGTGTTATCATCTGATGCGACGACATCATCCGGCTGAATATCGAATTTCGCGGGTCCATTGGCATTAGCCTTCTTGCGCGCCTCATCTCCGTTTGGAGAGTGTTTCCTCTTGAACTTCCGATTGTTTTGTTTAGCTATACGTCTCTGGTTAACCCTGTCGCCGATACTGCAAAAACAGAAAATCATATTAAGCGATTCAGTAAGTTTAAATTGAAATATGATAGCTCAATTTTTAATTGTATAGTCTTTTGGGATGAAGTCTCAAATAAAGCATCATTTTTTCTTATTTAAATTCATTTTCAATTTTCTAAAGTTTTTTACTAAGACAGCAGAGTCCACAAAGTGCAGTACGTATAAACTTAAGTATTAATAAATATATTTATATTGGCGGACATTCCAGGCCTTGATCCAAACAAGTTTTAGTACCAAAAAGTTTGCTTTACAAGTTTTCGTACTTATGCAAACTTTTTAGTAGTAAAACTTATAAAATGACGAATGTCTTATGAATATGAAAACTTTGCATAAAGACCTGCGTTAAAATATTGTAATTGATAGTAGGTAGATAGTTGTAAATGGATAAATAAACGTGGGGTGGTACATCCCCCTAGCCCCCTCGCTTTCCTCCAAACCGACGCCCTAAAATGCGCAGTTAGGTGTAGTTAACTTTAGAGGAACCTTCATAGATCCGTTGCGCGTACTATACTATGCCTAATTAATTACACTAATGTCTGGCTATCGAGATGGCTTTCAGTTTGACATTTGATTCCCATCCATCCGTTAGTGCGATTACACTACGATACCCATGGCGGATAGCCAGACCCATCCAAAACTGAAGGCCATGAATTATGAAAACTCTTGATTTAGACTTTTTGCATTATTTCTATAAATTATCTCAATTGTCAAACTTAAGCTAAAACGGAACGTTTCCATCTACATCTACACTAATATTATAAAGAGGAAACCTTTGTATTTTTGTATTTTTGTATGTAACGAATAGGCTCAAAAACTACTGGTCCGATTTCAAAAATTCTTTCACCATTAGAATGCTACATCATCCCTGAGTAACATAGGCTATATTATATTTTCAAAAAAATCAGGGATTCTTACTAAAACTTCAATAATGTAACCCAAGGTGGAAAACAAAAACCTTACATCGCGTGCGCTGCGAAAACTATTGATGATAGAACAAAATAATGTACTACGATTTTGTAGAACACGTCATTATCTACAAAAAATGTCGCGACAGCATATGCTTAACTATTATAGTTATGAAACAATAAGTGTTCTTTTATTATAAAAAAATAATTGAAATGCCGCCGCCAGAAAAGGGTCTTTATTTGTACCTTGGTATTAATCCTTATCCAAATAAATCATTTCATAATTAAGACGGTTTCAATACCAATAGATTACTTCTTAAATTTTTCAAATCGGATATTCCATTCAAAAGATATGACGAAATTAAAAATGTTAACGGGTCCACGGGTCACGCTCGGGGTGCGATTTCACTCACTCAAGGAGAAGCGCGTGCAAATGTATGAAATAAGTAGACGCGAGGCTCGAACCCAAGGTCTAAGTTTATCCTAAAATGTTCAAAAAATTTATGACCACCCATGCGAAGCTGGGACAGGCCGCTAGTGGGTAATAAACTAGTTCATTCAAGATCGCCATCCAGCCTGGGAGAATAGTGTAATCGGTTTGTCCCATCCCATCGACATGGATAATGAAACGATTGCAATGTTAATAGCCATTAAAATAGTGTAATCGGTCGGCCAGTACCAAATGTACAACAGTATAATATTAAAACTTACTTGACGGCAGCTTTGGCACCGGGGCCCCAGTAAGCCGACGGGTTCGCTTGGAATCGCAAGCAGTGGTCACGCCGACTAACGGGGTTTGCATCCATATGCGGTACCCAACTTATGTTGCTCTGGATGTCTCGGGCCAACAACTTCTTTGCCACCGGATCTGACTCGAGTCTGGAACAATATTACGGCCTTATACAAATACTGAGAGCACACTAGACCACCAGCTAGTGGTAGCGGCCTCGCCGGTCGTGGGTTCGAAACCGGTCGTACACCAATGAGTCTTTCTGTTAAAATAATCATGTGCATAATGCCAGGACTCTCAGACGGCGAAGGAAAACATCGTGAGGAAACCGGCATGTCGTAGAACCTAAAATATTCTAAAAACATTATCCAGAGCTCGAAAGGAGCCTCTTCGAGGCGCACTTAAAATCTTTTCACAAAACTGTTTCGAAATAAATTAGTGACACGACAAGAAGAAGACTTGCGAATGTCCTCTCGTGCACAAATACCTGCACGAGGGAAGACCTCAATAAAGCCACAGGTAGCGCTATTGAGGTGGCCATTTATTTAGCTTAGACGTTAACTTCATTCTTTCATTCAAGATGAATAAGGATAATAATAAAAGATATAGGTACAAATTGTTAAAAAAAACAGTGTAAGGAAACATCGTGAGGAAACCAGTTATTATTCTAACAGCGGCGATGGGTGTGCAACCTGTCACGTATGGAATACCAAGTACTGCAAAATGTGGGTATGTGCCAAATGTAATGTTTAGACATACCTCTGACTACCCCCCTTAGACGTCCTCAAAGAATCTGGAGTTAGTACTTGGTACTAAGAGATCTGAGGGGATGTCTACTGTGCCTGGGGATCAAAGTCGTGAAGCTGTTTCAGTTTACAAATTGTTATACTAACCTTTCAGGTCTGACAGGATGACTCTTAGCCCAAAAGCGTATGAGATCCCACATGAATTGCGCAGGCGCATCTGTCTTTATAGAGTTCTTCCATGCGTGGGAATAAGACACTTTGTATCCAGCGTTCATTATGACTGATCTATGGACAACAACCTGTTTTTATTATACACATTAGCAATAGGTTGGTACAGTTTTTAAGAGCAGTAGAGTTCTGTGTGTGTGGCTCGTCCGGGGTAGTTCTACCACCATTTTTGCCGCCAAGCAGCATTGCTGTGTTTCGGTTTGAAGGGTGTGGTGGTGAAATTACAAGCACATGAGGCACATCTGTATGCCTCAAGTTGATGGACGCTCTTAATAGGCTCCGGTCTTCATAGGCGAGCTTATTACTAATTAGCATTTTCTTCCAGTGTTAACCTTGAGTGGGTGGTAGTGCTCTATTAGACAATAACACTACATAGTATAAAACAAATGTATGCTTAAATCTTTAAAACTACGCAACGGATTTTGATGCGGTTTTTTTTTATAGAAAGAGTGATTCAAGAGGAAGGTTTATATGCATAATACAAGCATAATCTCTTAGGGATAACCCACAATAACCGTGCGAAGCCGGGGCGGGTCGCTAGTGTATAATAAGACATGATTAAAATGCTGATTTGGGAGAACTGCGGCAATGCTTTAGTGTATGTATAATAAATAAATATCATTTTACAGTGGATAAGAATTATTTTTACCTCAACATTTTCATCTTCATAGTCTCAACATGTGCCGTGCCAGTTAATTGCTCTGTAGTGTAGTACAGCGGCACATCCAACTCCTCATGAATCATAGACAACACTCCCTCGAGTCGTTTCGCAGTGCCGAAGTCGTCGGGGTGAGTCTGAACGTGTTTTAACACTCGAGACACGAACTCGTTGTCGTGGATAGGCGCCGACCAGATTGGACCTCCGACCTGAAAGGAAAAATATAAATAAATTAGCCATTTATACAGTTATTTTTTTGTTTTTTATCTATAGGTAATATCTGCCCGAGTGTCTCTTTGGACAAAGGCTGACCAATTGTGACCATAGTTCTCAGTCTTTTGATACTCTGGACCATGTGCCACCTGCTGTGTCCTTTATGTCATCAACCCATCTTTTGAATAGTCTACCTTGCTTCCTTCACTAGTTTCATGTGATCCAGTACATAATAGGACCACTTTTCGGTTCCTCTAATAGTCTATCCTGTCCATGTCCACTTTAATTTTCTGATGGTTATTGTTGCGTCTTCAGTTTTAGTGTGCTTTTTTTATAGTACTAATCCTATCAGACAAAAAGGAAAAATAGTAGAAACCACAAATTGTTGCGATAGCTAATAGTAGCCCAAACTTTTTATTGAGTAGTAGAACTCTTTGTGAAGGGCTTGTCCGGGGAAGAACTACCACCATGCCTTTTTATGCCGCCAAGCAGCGTTACTGTTTCGGTTTGAAGAGTGTGAAATTACAGGCACATGATGCTTAACATCTGTATGCCTCAAGTTGATGAACGCAGGGCAGTGCATCTTAGCACGTTCCTATCGCGCGTGACTTCCGAGGCAATGCTTTGTTATAGGTCATGGTTACCACTTAACATCAGGTGGGCCATCTGCTTGTTCTATCTGCAAGTGGTAAAAAAAAAGATATTTTACTTACTCGATGTTTCGAGCTGCAGTGGACGCAGTTAATGCCCACAGGGGGTACGTTTGGTAGAAACGACTTCTCTTGGTTAGGCATTCTCTCAGTCGGGTTCGGTTTGAATTCTACGAGCGGTTGCAGAATCATAGTCCCACAGCCGACGCATTGGAATACCATTGAAAGTTTGCTGAAAAGTGAATATAAGTATATGTGTAAGCCGCCATCTTCAACAACTCAGTTTTTCATGAACAGAGATGACATTCATGTAAGCATTCGTTTATCCAGAATCAAACAACTAACATATCGAAAAATTATTTGCGCAATGCAGTGCTCTTAAACGATGAAGGAAAATATCTTGAGGAAACCGGTTATTATCCCAACTGCGGCGATGAGTTTGCAGCCTGTCACATATGAAATACCAACTACCTACTGCAAAATGTGGGTATGAGCTAAATGTAATGTTTGGATGTACCACTGACTAACCTTAGACGTCCTTAAAGAATCAGGAGTTCGTACTTGATACTAAGAGATCTGAGGGGATATCAACCATGCCTGGGGATCAAAGTCCTGAAGCTGTTGCAGTTATTTATTTACCTGGAGGTCCTCTTAACCATTTGCAGCCCTGAGTAGACCCTGACAAAAACCCGGATGTAGAAATCAGCTGATACGCTGAGCATTGGCACTATGTACCGGCCGTTGCGACTCGCATGAGATGCTATGCACTGGAGCAGTATTCGTAATGCCTAGAACAAGGCAAATTATAATTTGAAATCTTTGTAATATGACTTTTTTGTTACCATTCTGGAGGTGGCTATGGCATGGTAATACTGAAAAGGGTTTTTGAGATCGAGCAGGTACTGTTGTAATACAACGCTTTTCATTCAGTCCTGTCCATAGGGAAAAAACTCACTCAACATACCTATCCAACCTAACCTCTATAAACCCTATTATATCCATCTACAGACTAGGTATTCAATCAGGAACAACAGAAAAAATCTATTGTGTATTCTAGACACAGTACTGGTTTTGAAGTTAACTGGCAGCTCTGAATTTAGCATGTGGCTGTTTCCGACAACCTCCTCATCATGACTGTTAGAAGCTTCCATCTTGGATTGATTTTGTAATAGACAGATTCAAGATGGCTTTCGTCAAAAAAAGTCTTAAAAACATGAGATCTCACCATTTCATGGCAGGCTTTGGTTTTTAAGCTGATTGCTCCATATTTAGCGTAGCAGGTTTCCGGCGAGTTTCCCGCTAGTACAGCCATGTCCGTGGCTGTGATAAGCAGCATGCCGCCGTTTCGGACTGCCTGGACTGCTGCGTCGAGGAACGGGGAGGGGCAACCGTAGGGATCCAGGTCGATGGCCGCGAAACGATCGTTTTTGTGCTTGTACATCACCATGCTGAAAAATTGGTTAAAATCCATTTATCGATGGTTCTTTGCGATTGAGAACTATGTAATGTTTTTTTCACGCCCTACGCCTACGCTTATCGAGCCTACAAACAAGTCCGGTAGAAAATCCGAAAAAAAAAAAAATTCAAAGGTTGGAAAAGACACTGTTATAAGCCCAATCTATCGAAAAATATAAAGCACACATTAGATATCTCGGACCTTATTAACCTACCCAACATACAGAACATTCTTAGAAGAAAACCTGAGCTGGTGACCATTCACATGGTCACCAGCTCAAACGAACTTATGACCCTGCCTGCCTTACTTGCTGCTTATCACTTTTTTAGCAACATTCACAATTAAAATGTGCTATCAAATGACATTGTTACTTCTACTTCTGTTGATGCATTCAAGAACAAGCTCAACAACTTGCTATGAACAAAGACATCAGTGCTCAAAAATATGGACCTAATGTAATAAACATATACAATGTGTAACATAATACCCCCATAAGGCCAAAGACCAAGAGCTTTGAATAGGGCTGCCTCATGGTGTGTTGAGTTTCATATACGAAGAAAGTTTAAGAGGTTTTTCAGGAATGAAAACCTTCGAAATTTCAAGTCATAGAACTTAAGCTGTCCGCCATGACCCCTGTTTCCTGGTTATATGGGTATTATATTACACATTGTATAGATATAAATAACACAATATAGACAACAGCTACTATGTCAATTATCAGTAAATAAAATAAAAATAAAAATCAAATCTGCTTATAAAGTACCAACCTATCTGTATTTAAAGAATAACATATTTCAGGAATAAATCATTAAAATAAATTACCAAGCATCATCTTTGTTTGTGAATACTAGTTTTTCCACCCCGTTGGAGAGAATATTCTCTGTCATTACTTCCACTGCCTGCTGCGACAGATCATTTGCAGTTATGCTTGCCACATTTGGAACCTCTTTGGCATAGCGGATTGCACGCAATCCAGTGGCCGAGAGTGGTTCTAGTATTGTGAATTGCCCCTAAAAGTGAACATAATAATGTGTGTGAAACTCTCTTCTGAAAGGGATTATTCTCAATAATGTACCTTAGTACATTAAAAGTCAGGAACAAAAACAAACCGCAATTTTTTCTTTTTCTTCAGTCTGTTCATCATGAGGTGCTTTTTCGTTTTTTTGTGTTCTTTGTGATTTTGCGGCTTTATTCCGGACATTTAGTATTTTCTCGGCTGTGTATTCTGGTGAAAATACATTTAGCACCGCTACACTTAGGTCACGGTTGAATTCCTGCACCGGGTTGTAAAATACTTTATCTGTTGATAGGGTGATCACAGCTTTGCCTTCTGTTATTATTTTTTTACGATGTTCTACAGGCGGTTTCATATTCACGTCCATTTTACTCAATATCTGGAAGGATTAAGTTTAGAGGTTAGATTGTTAGCAAAGTTAGTTGTGCTAAAATGTTGACGTAGAATATCTGAACCTACCGCGGCTACCGCTGCTTTAAATTTTTTATGTACTTTCCATAAAAACATAAAAGATATCAGTCGGTAAATAGGTTACATTTAATTAATTACGAAAATCAATAAACAGAAACAGACAGACAGAAATTGTCAGAAATGTCAGAATAACAGAATGAGCGAGCGAAGTGCGGAGCGAGGAGCGGTTCGGGAAGGGAAGTGACATACACATGGGACATACACCACACCATCCATCTGTCTATCGTCCTACCAACAGTAAATCAAGCATTCAAGCAAGAAAGGTCAGTCCACAGAACAAGCACAGAACACTATCCAGCCAAAGACATTATACTTTAATAAAGTATAATGCCAAAGACATTATACTTTAATAAAGTTTAATGTCTTTGTATCCAGCATAGATTTAATTGGATTTAATATAAGCTATCCATTCATCCAGTCAGTCTCACTGGGTGCCAATAATGTACAACCATGGATTGTGCAGCCGTGGAAAACACAGCCCGGAATTGATGTACAATTTGGTCGCCAATTCCAAGGCTGTGTAATCCAAGGGTGTACATTCTAAGCCGTACAAATTTAGCACACCTTTGGAAAACACAACCCTATAAAACGTACAATCCCAGCACGTGTCTGGAATGTACAGCCATGGACTACACATCCATGGAATTTGTAATCCATGGCAACGCGAGCGTGCCGCAGCAGCGGCCGCCGAAGTGCCTCAAATTAGTTTTTTTCTTACACTAATCTCTGATAAATTCTCTTTTTTTTTTACAATATTTTTAATCTGTGCTACTTGCTTGAGGATGGGATAGTACAATATTTATGGTGTAGTGCATCTAAACAGAGCATAGGCTTTCTTAGGCTTTGGCTTAGGCAATGGTCACAAAATCCATGGCCGTGAAATCCTGGCTGTGCTGGGAAAGCACAGCCTGGAAATCACGGCCCGGATGTTATGTACATTTTGCACATTTTTTCGGCCTGGCCGTATTTTCCAGGGGTGTGCATTCTTGATTGTACATGTTCAACACTTGTCGGGATTGTACGACCATGGATTTCATGTACATTTGAACATGAATTCCTGGCTGCGTTTTCCTGCCCGTGCTCTCCTGGTTGTACATTCTCGGGCTGTGTAATACATGGTCGTACATTGAATGACCGGACCCAATCTCATCTCACTCACTCACTAAGCTCAGCTTCAGCTCAGCTCACCATTCAAGTGTCAAGTCAGTCAGTGGATTGACTGACTCAGTCAATCCAAATATCATATCAGTCATAATTGTAGAAATTAGAAAATAACCCTATTAATCCAGATTTTTTAAGTATTTTCATGAAAAAGGGGATCCTACCTATTCCTTGCCTTTCTAAAATAAAAAGGCTATAATGCACACTGCAAGTATTCTGCTAAGAAGTGGAATTCTCCATACAAAGTTGAATTCGTCCGCCCGTGCTTTACAAAATGTAACGAAAATTGCATCACACGGTAAACCGGCGCTTAGATTATCTCACAGTGTTAGCAGTACCCGAATAACCAGTATATGTGGTTATGGAGGTGCCTGGCTACCTTCGAGACAGCACGTTGGGTCGACGAGGCAGTTTTCAGCGGGAAATAAGAATGACCAGCCGGAGGAAGATTCTGAGATCAAAGATGAGACTCCGATCTTTAGTAACCATTTACCGGCGACGGTGGCTGTGCCTGAGGTCTGGCCTCAAGTCCCAGTTATCGCTATCAATAGAAACCCCGTATTTCCAAAATTTATCAAATTGATTGAGGTATGTACCGTTTACTTCTACCTAATACCTTTGGTATTCGTTTAAGACTGCTTCAGGCATAGGTCCAGTACCTATGCCAATTTCATTTTTCAGACTATGAGTAATTACCTAATCAATTCGTTATATCTTCAGATCTCCAACCCAGCACTTATCGATCTCATCCGTCGTAAAGTGAAGCTCAACCAGCCCTATGTAGGCATATTCCTTCGAAAGAAGGAAGAGGATAAATCTGACATTGTCTCGAACCTAAACGATGTGCATGATGTTGGTGTATTTGCACAAATTCATGAGATGCAAGACATGGATTATAAGCTGCGACTAGTGGTTATGGCGCATCGTAGAATCAAGATTACAGGGCAATTCATTGAAGATGAAATTGAAACTGGACCAGCTGGTAATTTCTGCATTAGTATCAAATTCAAGTCTATTTTCTGTTTGCAGTTTAATAACAAGGATCACTTTGTAATCATTATTAATCAAATATTTTTTTGTAGCTTTTATCACGAGGCTTAAAACTACGCATAATCAAGAATGCTTGTAAATGGATTGTAAATTAGCAAATCTATTAGCATTTTCAATAGATAAAATACCTTCATATCAATTTGAGTTACTTAGAAGGGTTTATTTGAAAATTTGATGCTTTCTAGTTTTTGATAATGCTTCATTTCGTAAAATAAAAAAAATATTCAGTAATCAACTTCATTCCTGAAATGAAATCATTTCAGAAATGAAATTGAAATTTCCACTATTTAATGTGGAGCTTGACGTCACCCGTGAAGAAACAGATGCTGAGCGTCGAAGAAGGAAGTACCGTAACACTAGAAAGCAGAATAAACCCAAAGAAGCCAGCCAGACTGCAACGGAGACAGAAGCTGGAGAAGGGAAACCAGTATTACAAAAGCCGTTGCCGGATCAGGTGCTGATGGCTAAAGTAGAGAATATCCAACACGAAAAATTTACGCAGACAGAGGAGGTTAAAGCACTTACTCAGGAGATTATAAAGACTATTCGAGACATCATCAATCTTAATCCTTTGTATAGGTATGTTTGAACATTTTTTGGAGGCTGCTTTCTATGCTTCTTGTTCTTTTACTTACTTCTTGTCTTGTCACTAGTTTATTTTGAAACAGTGTGGTGAAAGGATCTTAAGTGCGCCTCAAAGTGGCTCCTTACGAGCACTTTATAGGATCTACGACATGCCGGTTTCCTCACGCACGATGTTTTCCTTCACTGTTTAAGAGTACTGTCGCTGCAAATTTCATTTTTGAGAAGAAAAACTCTTTCCCAACCGGTTTTGAACTCAGGATCTTAGGATCGGAAGGCGGGCCGCTACCACTAGACAACCAGTGATCTCAGTTCCTTGCAGTATGAAGGCACAAACAAAACTTTTTTATGAGTGATCCTTCTTTCAATTTAGTACTTTATTTCTAGTTTTTGGAATAAGTTGGAGCTTAATACAAAACTTTTTTTTCAGGGAATCTCTACACCACATGTTGGCGCAAGGCCAACGCGTAGTAGACAACCCTGTATACTTAAGTGACCTTGGCGCAGCCCTAACTGGCTCCGACCCTGTGGACTTACAAGCTGTTCTAGAAGAGACTGATGTAAGTATTCCATGAAAGTAAGATCACCTATTTGCTTATAACTTAACTATCACCTACAAAATGGTAGTGTAATTTAAGAATTCTGAATGTGTCAAAGTCGCGTTCATGTTTCATGTTGTTTGGGATAACTAAAACGTCCATGACATGACATGAGCGAGGATGGGTCAATTCTGGTTGCATTCTTCTAAGTTCACTTAATTTTACATACATACAATCACGCCTGTTTCCCATAGGGGTAAGGAAAACCAATTTCCACTTGCTACGATCCTGACATACCCTTACGCTTCATTCAAATTACATTTTTCTTACATTCTCGTCTGTTTACCATACTCTTGACCTGGCCGTAATTTTATGGCACATAAAATACTGTCTCTTAATAAAATACAACAACAGAATGACTCTTATTAAATTAAAATAATTTAGAATAATGCGACAATAGAAACAACACCATTATAGTACACTCACTTAATCACTAAAATCAAAAGCTTTAAAAAAAATACTGATTGCAAAATGATTTAACGTTTCAGATTCCCAAGAGGCTAATGTTGTCCCTCTCTCTCCTCAAGAAAGAGTTAGAATTGTCGAAACTGCAACAGAAAATTGGAAAAGAGGTCGAGGAGAAAGTGAAACAGCAACACAGAAAGTACATTCTGCATGAGCAGCTGAAGGTAATTAAAATTAAACTGACATAAGTTTAAGTAAGGCTTTACATAAACATCAGGTTACCCCTTAGGTGCAACTTTTTTAAGAGTTTTAAGAGTAGTAGAGCTCTTTGTGAAGGGCTCGTCCAGGTAAGTACTACCACCACGCCTTTTTCTACCGCCAAGCAGCAACGCTGTGTTTCGGTTTGAAGAGTGTGGTTGCCGGTGTAATTACAGGCACATGAGGCTTAACATCTGTATGCCTCAAGCTGATGGACGCAGGGCAGTGCATCGTAGGGCACGTTCCTATCGTGCGTGACTGACGAGGCAATACTTTGTTATAGGTGATGGTTACCACTTAACATCAGGTGGGCCATCTGCTTGTTCCATCAGCTGGTTGTATAAAAAAAAAACTTCATACTATGCTTCTATTTCGACTGTCGCCGTAGAGCGAACATCGGGGTAAGCTGTAAACCAGCCTTGCGTATTATTTATATGATGCGCAGAATTGCTGCGCCTACTCCAATTGTCAACTTTTAATTAAAATAATATATGTATTGCGCTTATGTGTGTATTCCGTTTTTATCAATATTTTTTCTCCGAGACTGCTATAGTAACAATTCCTTTGTGATAAAAAAGGAGCTAGGTTTGGAGAAAGACGACAAATTATAGGTGATGATTACCACTTAACATCAGGTGGGCCATCTGCTTGTTCGCTAGTTGTATAAAAAAAAAAAAGGTTTGCAGAAAGACGATTATCTTTATCTTTAATGGTCCACAGGTGATAAAGAAGGAGCTAGGTTTGGAGAAGGACGACAAGGACGCCATCGGCGACAAGTTCCGCGAGCGACTCGCGCAGAAGCAGGTGCCGGTCGCCGTTCAGACCGTCATCGATGAGGAGCTCAACAAGCTGAACTTCCTCGAGGGACACAGCTCCGAATTCAAGTGAGGATTCATTCATTTAAGATGATAATTTCGAAGTTTTTCATTCATGAAATGCCTCTTAAACTTTCCGCCCAAATTAAACTAATACAATTTGACGCAGCCCTATTTCCAGCTGTTTTTGACCGTTAATACCAAGGTCATGTACACATTATCAGTTGCAAATTTGTGAGACAATATTAATTTAACTTTTGTATGGGAATTTCAAAAACGAAGAATTCAAATTTTGCACACGTCGAAGTATTCGACGTGCTTGGTCTGATCACTTTATGTTGCAAGTAAGATGGAAATTAGTAGTAGAACATAAAGTTCCGTATCGGTATCTCTATCGCGTCTTCATACAAAACCCGCAATGAACACGGAACATAAACGTAAAACCAAATATGGTAAACACAACTCATACTTGGGGTACTGGTCTTTAATTTTTTAAACAACCAAATTTGTAGTGTAACCCGCTGCTACCTCGACTGGCTAACCTCCCTCCCCTGGGGAGTGACCTCTGAAGAGAACCTCAAGCTGGAAGACGCACAAGTTATACTCGACGAAGACCACTACGGAATGGAGGATATAAAGAAGAGGATATTGGAGTTCATTGCTGTTTCGCAGCTGAAGGGATCCACTCAGGGGAAAATACTGTGCTTCCATGGCCCGCCCGGTGTCGGCAAGACTAGTATAGGTGAGTCATACCCACAGTCTTTTACATTTTCCTGGATATCATTACCATCCGCCTGATGAAGTCCACTGCTGGACATCCTCGTATTCATTTCCAGGAGGAACGGTGGCTTGACGAGCTAGTTGGCATTGCTCGTCAGCACATTGAAATGACAATGGGCGGGTGTCATTTCAATGTGCTGATTCTCAGAATTACCTTGATTCTTTAAGGCCTCGAATGCTTCTTTGCTTTCTAATCGACTTGTTCTAATTCGATCGGTTCTAAACTTGGCTTGGTTCTCGACTTGGCATTTAAACTCCCAGCTTATCTTTTGCCACAATGTTTCTACGAAACCAAAGCTACCGACATGGCATGGCCTGCCCATTGCCATGTCGGCAGCCTTGGCTTCACAAAGCTTAGCTCGTTCCACGAACCTCTGATTTATTTGTACAAGTAAGTTGTATTCCCCAGCTCGTTCGATAGCCCGCGCGTTGAACCGCCAGTACTTCAGGTTCTCGGTGGGCGGCATGACGGACGTGGCCGAGATCAAGGGGCACCGCCGCACCTACGTCGGCGCCATGCCGGGCAAGATCGTGCAATGCCTCAAGAAGACGGGCACGGAGAACCCGCTCGTGCTTATCGATGAGGTCGACAAGGTTGGCAAGTGAGTGCTCACTTTATTCCCCGTTTACACTCAGCTCATGTCCGCGGAAATAAATATAAATAAATAAATATTGGACTTTCCACACAGCACTATCTAGCCCCAAACTAAGCCAAAGCTTGTAATATGGGAACCGGATAGCTGATATACTACTTATATACTATTTTTTGAAAATACATACTTATTATATTATATAACACCCAGACAGAGAACAAACATCAATGTTCATCAAAAGATATTAATATTTTAGCCTGATTAATGACGACAGGGCTAAAGGCGTGAGGCGTTAAGCCCCCCAATTAACGCATTAAGGGGGGAGTCAACCTAAAGTAGTCAGTACCGGGTCTTCGTTTCCATGCGTGTGCTGGTGCAAGAATAAAAATATAGTCTCCACTTACGAAAATACTTTATCCAGTTTCAAATAAAACTAATCTTCCAGAGGCGTCCACGGCGACCCGTCCTCAGCGCTCCTAGAGCTGCTGGACCCGGAACAGAACGCAAACTTCCTAGACCACTACCTGGACGTGCCGGTGGACCTGTCCCGGGTGCTGTTCATCTGCACCGCGAATGTGGTGGAACTGATCTCCGAACCGCTGAGGGATCGGATGGAACTTATCGATATGTCAGGTAATGCTGACACAAAGCTAGTAGCTTCTTGTGCTTGAGGCTCCCTCTTTGAGGCGCACTTAAAATCCTTTCACAACACTGTTTTTTTTATTCAACTAGCTGATGGAACAAGCAGATGGCCCACCTGATGTTAAGTGGTAACCATCACCTATAATTAAGCATTGCCTCGTAAGTCACGCACGATAGGAACATACCCTATGATGCACTTTGATTTGATTTTGATGCACTGCCCTGCGTCCATCAACTCGAGGCATACAGATGTTAAGCCTCATGTGCCTGTAATTAATTACACTGCCAACCACACTCTTGAAACACAGCAACGCTGCTTGACGGCAGAAAAAGGCGTGGTGGTAGTACTTCCCCGGACGAGCCCTTCACAAAGAACTCTGTGTGTTCTTAACCTAACCCTTCATTTATTACATGATTTGAATACATTATTATGAAAAATGTTTAATTTCAGGATACGTAGCAGAAGAGAAGCTGGCGATAGCCCAGCAGTATCTAGTCCCGACAGCGCGCACCAACTGTGGCCTCTCCGAGGCACAACTGGACCTCACCTCGGACTCACTGAACTCGCTCATCAAGTCTTACTGCCGGGAGTCCGGAGTTAGGAACCTGCAGAAACATATTGAAAAGGTATTCAATATTAATTGACTTGCGAATTATTTAGATAAAATAAAATGAATGCGCTCCCTGCGGATGTTTTACCTGGGGAGTACAGCATGGGGTTCTTCAAAAAAGGCGTTCTAAAACATTTAAAGGGTCAGCAACGCGCGTGTGACACCTCTGGTGTTGCAAACGTCCATAGGCTACGGTAACCGCTTCCCATCAGGTGGGCCGTAAGCTTGTCTGCTTAATTAGTAGTATAAAAAAAAAAAAAAAAACGGACACAACGCCATCTAGTCCTCAAAACTATGTAAATAACTGATACAATATTCTATGTATAATTATTTCTTTATAATCCATACAAATTTAAAATAACCTTACCCGAAGCCTGAGTTTTTTTTTCGTTCTTAGTTCCTGTATTGTAAGGCCATTTTTGTACGGATACTCGTAAGAACTCAGCATGCCCGGTAGAGGCGCTTATCGAGTCTCCATACGGCCTAACGGCCTGAGAAAACGAAAGACAAAACTCACACTTAGCTCTGATTTCACCATGCTGTGTTAGATTAACAAAGGATTAACGCGTTTGACATCTAAGGTTAGATTTAACGGCCTGTCAATCCTTGATTTTAACAGAGCAAAGTGAAATTAGCTCTTAGAGTACTTGTTTCAATAAAGAAACGAATCTGAAATGGCTCTAAATCAATACCAAGGTCAAGTGAGAGGTAACTATTGTTACGAGTAACAACAGAGGTGATTAGCGGTGCATGTTTCTTGGAAAATTATGAATCAATATAAATTATTTATTGTAAACTTACAAACTAGCAAAATAAGAAACAAATTATAATAATTAGAAAAGATGAAACTGTACAATGGGCGGTCTAATCGCTAAAAAGGCGATCTCTTCGAGACAACCTTTGGTTGTAGAAGGGCAATATAAAGGTAAACTATCTAACTATCTAAATTTAATAAACTTATGATACAGATCGCGCGAAAGGTAGCTTACAAGATCGTCAAGCAGGAAGCTGACACGATGACTGTGACTGACTCGAACCTGTCGGAACTAGTCGGCAAGCCGACCTTCAAGCACGACCGGATGTATGACGTCACGCCGCCCGGTGTCGTCATGGGATTAGCTTGGACCGCTATGGGTAAGTAGTTTATGTGTACAATGCCAGTACTCTCAAACGGCGAAGGAAAACATCGTGAGGAAACCGGCATGTCGTAGAACCTAAAGAGTTCTATAGCATGTGTCAAGTGCTCTAAAGGAGCCTCTTGAGGTGCACTTAAAATCCTTTCATCACACTGTTTCGAAAGAAACTAGTGACACTTCGAGAGAGAGAGTAAGTAGTTATGACCCATGCTAATTTGGAAACGAATCTAGCAGAACGGTCCGCTAATCACTTCCTCTTTACGTTGTTGTGAACAATAGTGTGGGAGTGAGAGCTACTGATAGTAGGGGAGGCCATGATGCTAAATGGGGATTTCCTCTAGCGTCATAGAGACCTATTGGGTTGCAAAGCTTAGATGATAAGAAGAAAAAAATGTTATATAAGTATACCTTTTCATCGGTGGGGGGAGCGGCTATAGATTTTCAAAAATGTAAAAAAAAACTGTTGCATGGACATACTCGAGCGCGTCAGATATTGATAGCACCAATGTCCTACGTATTTTTAATAATATACGTATGTTAATCTGATCGTTTGCATGATGGGGGTGGTCGTACTTAAGGGTTGAAAATGAAAAAAAAAAAAATTTAATCGAGCGCGTCAGATTTTTTAAGGGGCTGTTATGTGGCCCTAAAAAAATAATCTCATTCAATAATCTGACGATTTCGATGTGACGCAAACTCGCAGCCATTATTTTAATATGCAAAAAAAAAAATTTTGAAATACTCAAGCGCGTCAGATTAAGATATATATGGTTCATCTTTATGTCCTAGACGTGCTGTCTCATAATCTGACGATTATCTAGAGGGATTCGCCTAATCTGACAAAAAATTATATTTTTATTTTGATTTTTTTAAACCATTCAACTTAATTAATTGAAAAATAGCATGCAAATGAAAAGTATAAGTTTGTTAAGTAGAATACTTGTATTTATAAGAAAATAATTTAAAAAAATATGCAAAAAAATATGTTTTTATTTACAATTAATTGATTAATTAGTCATCATCTTCATAAGTAGAATCATCTTCTTCTTCTGGCTCGATTTCATGGCACGAAATAGAAGCGCGCAGAGGGGAATATAGGCACCACGCAGCTAAACTTTATCGACGAATATTTGTTCTTCGTTCTTGTACTTCGGCTTGTGGAAATCGTCAGATTATATATTTTTCGTTATCCTTGAATTATTTACTTCAAAATAAAAAAAAATTTAGCCACGCTCGAGAATGTCGAGATGACGTTTTTTTTTACAACTTTGTAGCCCTCCCGTTTCTTTACGTCACTCTCAAATTGTCAGATTAGTGGAATATACACTTTTTAGCATGTAATTAACTCACCCTAACTTAATCTGACGCGCTCGAGATTTTCTGATGATCAATTTTTTTTTACTAATCAGGGGCCTTATGCTCACTTCGAGCGAGATTATCTCACGGTAGAGATGACGTCATATCTCGTTCGATAACTATTTATCCCCATTCTCACCATCTAACTCCCCAATTTTCTCATTCAAAGTTCATGCGAGACGCAAGGTCAACGAGTTATTGAACGAGATATGACGTCATCTCCATCGTGAGATAATCTCGTTCGAAGTGAGCATAAGGCCCCTGATCCTTTATCCTAGACAGGCGGCTTTATATATGGGGCTCATATTTGGTGGAGGTTCTTAACCAGGTACAAGGTATCCCTCTGTATATTAATCTGACGCGCTCGAGGAAATCCCGAAATCCCCTCTTGGGCTCCCCTACTATGATTAGTGGTGCCATTTTGGATTCGTTCATTGTCGCGGGTTTGACCTTTGGATGCTTGTATTACTTGTCATTCCAAAGATATAAATTAGTAGTAATTAGTAGTCTCTATTTTAAGAGTAGAAGAGCTCTTTGTTTAGGGCTCGTCCAGGGAAGTACCACGCCTTTTAATGCCGCCAAGCAGCGTTGCTGTGTTTCGGTTTGAAGAGTGGTTGCCGGTGTAATTATATTACTCAATGGACGCAGAGCAGTGCATCGTAGGGCACGTTCCTATCGTGCGTGTCTTACGAGGCAATGCTTTGTTATAGGTGATGGTTACCACTTAACATCAGGTGGGCTTATTCTAGCATTTTCTAGTAGTATAAAAAAAATCTAGCCAAGATCTATTGTCTGTTAGCGAAACACGCCTGCGAAAATGTAAATTGTATGAAAATTATATTCTATTGTATTCAACTGAACAATTCGCAACATCGGAATCAGAATAGTCTATCGGAAAAGTTTAATCTACAACGATCGCTACTGCTCGTTAGGTAGTAAGCCCGCTGATATTGACAGCCTTCACAGCTCAGTTGGTAGTAGCTCTGCCTTCTGCGCCGTAGGCCGTGGGTTCGATCCCCACCGAGAACAAACATTTGTGTGATGAACATAGATGTTTGTTCTCTGCCTGGGTGTTATATAATATTATAAGTATGTATTTACAAAAAAAAAGTATATGTATATACAGTCGTGGTCAACTAATTAGGGACACTCTCTAGTTAAACCAAATTGTGAATTATTTTTTTATTTTCCAACGAGTCTAAACAATATTCCATATCTCTTACATGTAAGTATAATTAGTCATTTATGTGCCCGATTATACAATAAATAACAACTTCTCAAACATTAAACCTCTTTACAGTAATAGCTGATAGATATCACAGTGCTACTTGTGCAAAGAATGCTGGCTGGCCATTTAATTAGGGACACTGAGATATTGTGTTTTATTTTCAAAATCTGAATCTCAATATTTTTTTATTTCTTTTTCTATTGTTTTGTGGTAGTTTTGGCGGTTATCTAGATTTTTAATTTTAAGTTATGAGAATTATATTGATGAAAAATGGGCAAAAATAAAACACTTGCGATGTAACACTACGAAAAATTATCATGAAGTTTGTCGAGCGTGGTTGGTCATACCGAATGATAGAAGAATATTTAAATTGTTCAAAAACTATGGTATGCAATGCAGTGCAACATTTCAGGCGCAACAACACAGCTTTAAATGTGCCCTGAAAAAAAAGATCAAGAAAAAAACTCCGCAAGAAGATAGAATGATAACCAGGTTAGCAAAGAAAGATCCGTTTCTAGGCTCTGTTTTAATTAAACACGAAGGGTTTGGGGCAGACGAAAGAGCCGTTGTATCAGCGAGGACCGTTCGACGACGTCTGGTAGAAGCAGGGTTGTTCGGAAGAGTGGCTCGCAAAGTACCGTTGTTGAAGAAAGAACATAGAAATGCACGTTTGGCTTTTGGACGTAAATATGGACATCGGACCTACGCCCAATGGCAACATGTATTATTGTCTGACGAGACCAAGGTTAATTTGATTTCTTAAGATGGAAGGCAATACGTACGGCGTCCTGTAAAAGTGTAAATGAATCCAAGATTCACAAAAAAGCAGGTGAAATATGGCGGTGGAAACATTAAAATGTGGGGTTCATTTTCTGGACATGGAGTGGAACCTGTGAGGAAAGTTCAGGGTAACTTAGACCAACATCAGTACAAGACAATATTAGAGGAAACTATGCTTCCCTATGCTGAGGAACATCTCCCTATTATATGGACGTTTCAGCATGATAACGACCAGAAACATACCGCCCGTTCAGTCGAGTCGTTTCTTAACAGTCAGTCGGTATCAGTGCTAGATTGGCCAACAATAGCCCGGACCTCAACCCAATCGAGCACCTTTGGCACGAAATCATGAAAAAAGTTGCCACTTATCGTACCACAACTTTAGATTAACTTAATGAAGTTTTTCGTGAGGCATGGGCAAAAATTCCCGTCGAAACATGTCAGAAACTGATAATGTCTATGCCACATCGGTGTCAAGCGGTAATTAATAATAAAGGTTTTGCTACTGGGTACTGATTTTACCCGTAATAAAATGGAGTTGTTAAAGAAATTAAAATACTGCAGATTATTAGTTTTGTTTAACTCTATTTTTCATTTTACTTTACTGTCCTTAATTAAATGTCCAGCTACAGAATTATACCTTAAATTTAATGCATGGTTAACCTTTGATATTAAACACTTTTTTCTATTTATTTTATCTTTTATTTACAGGGATTTATAGCATAATAATTGTACCAAAATATGCAAATAATAGTTACTGAGAAATCAATAGAGTTTTATATTTATATGTACATAACCGGTTATTGCTCTTCACTATCTTGAGTGTCCCTAATTAGTTGACCACGACTGTATATTATATCAGCTATCTGGTTCCCATATTACAAGCTTTGCTTTGTTTGGGGCTAGATAGTGCTGTGTGGAAAGTCCACCAATATTTATTTATTTATTTATATGTATTTAGAAACGTGTTATTATTTTTCCAGGTGGCAGTACACTATACATAGAGACGGCATACCGCAGCACTGTGAACGACGAGAAAGGCATGGGCTCCATAGAGTTGACCGGCCATCTCGGTGACGTCATGAAGGAATCCGCCAGAATAGCGTTGACAGTCGCCAGGAACTTCCTAGCTAAATATCACAGTGACAATCATTCGTTGAATACTAGGTGAGTGTTTTAGGTTACTGACGTTCAATAGAGAAATAGGAAAAAGTTGCAGCTATTTTATGGAATTAATAGCTCTGTTACCTCGGTGAAGTTATGAAGGTAGCTAGGATTTTATTGTTTTTGTAAGTTTACCAAGAGCCATACAGATGTTAAGCCTCATGTACCTGTGTACATGAGGCGTAACATAATCATGTATGCCCCAAGTTGATGGATCCAGGGCAGTGCATCGGAAAGGCACGTCTTATCATGCGTGGTTTGCGAGGCAAAAGTAGGATGAAAAAAAAGAAGAATATTTATGTTTACGAAAATATTGTATTGTGTGTATTTAGTAGAAATAATGGCTCTGTGGGATCCAATAAAACTCAAATATCGTATTATACGAGTCTGGGCCGCTATACATCTCGCGTGCCACACCGCCAGGGTCCGCTAGTATTGCCAGCGCAAGAACTCGACGGGGCTAGACACCACATCCTCATTTAATCCGTTGACTTCCAGCCACCTGCACCTGCACGTGCCCGAAGGCGCGACGCCCAAGGACGGTCCGTCGGCCGGCTGCACCATCGCGACCGCGTTGCTGTCGCTGGCGCTGCGCCGCCCGGTGCGCGCGCTCGCCATGACCGGCGAGATCTCGCTCACGGGGAAGGTGCTGCCCGTGGGAGGGATCAAGGAGAAGATCATAGCGGTCAGTGCCACATCACACGAGACACAGATACATCACGGACAGAAATATCATATACATCACACAGACACAGATACATCACGGACAGATATATCATATACATCTCACAGGCACAGATACATCACGGACAGATATATCATATACATCACACAGGCACAGATACATCACGGACAGATATATCATATACATCACACAGACACAGATACATCACGGACAGATATATCATATACATCACACAGACACAGATACATCACGGACAGATATATCATATACCTCACACAGACACAGATACATCACGGACAGATATATCATATACATCACACAGACACAGATACATCACGGACTGATACATCATACAGACACAGATACATCACAGACAAATACATCACAGATAGATATATCACAGATAGATACATCACACAGATACATCACAGACAGATAATCACACAGACAGATACATCACAGGAGTAGGCCACTAGTTACAAACTTAATTTTTAAACCACCTGTTTAATATTAATATTAAATTTCCAGGCTAAGCGCGTTGGTGTAGAATGCGTGATCCTCCCCGAAGAGAATCGGCGAGACTTCGAGGACCTGCCCTCCTTCATCAGAGAAAACATCGACATACACTTCGTGAACAACTACGAAGACGTCTTCAAGATCGCCTTCGAACAAGAACAGGTCTAGTTCATGCTAATCGACTGTATGTCGTTGGGATAATGTTGAATTTGCAGTAGTTAACGAATTTTCATGTATATTTGCGTAGCTGGTAGTTAGATGTAATTTTAGTCTAGCTTTTATAGTAGGTACTTTCTACTTACTCCGAAACGAGAAAGCGTCCAGACTATTACCTCTTTCTTTTTATTGTTAGCAGTCTGTGGACTAAGCCTCATGTACTTATGATATCTTATTGGGTAAAGTATATCAAAATATTATTCATTTATCCTGACTATTTCAAAGTTAAAAGTTTGAACTGGCGTGTATACCTATTCAGTATAAAATGTAATAAAGTATGTTAATGCTTATTTCTGCCAAGCAGCGTTGCTGTGTTTCATTTTATGTGTGGTTGCCGGTGGAATTACAAGCGCATGAGGCTTAACATCTGTATGCCTCAAGTTATGGACGCAGAGTAGTGCATCGTAAGGCACGTTCTTATCGTGCGTGGCTTGCGAAGCAATGCTTTGTTATAGGTGATGGTTGTCACTTAGCATCACTATCTCTCGTATAACGTAACACTGCCCGAAAAAATGCAAATGCAAAGGTTTTTTAAAATAATTTCTAATTACTGCACAACCTAAAGTTGCATTTCCTAGGACTATGATAGAATAAGCTTTAAATAGTGGTGTGAAAGATTTCTACGGTTGCTCGAAGCCCGAAGTTTGACCTTGTTAACTCGGACTAGTGTTTCGAGCTAAATTAGTAGTTAATGTTATATACATAGGGTAAAGATAAAGTGGTGAGATTGTTTAAGAGTTATAAATTGTATTTATGTAATGTTTGATGGTATTAGATACCGTGTTGTTATTATTAAAATAAATTCTTTTTTTAAGAATGTTTAGTATTTTTAGACCTATTTTCGAATTGAGTACCATTATTTGTGCAGCTTAGCTCTCATTAGCATTCTTTATGTCGCAACAAAAAGAATAAACTCCCAAATTTTCGTACGAGTACAAAAAATGCTATACTCACACTTGTATTGAGGATTTTAAGTGCGCCTCAAGAGGCTCCTTTCGAGCCTCTTGAGACACATGCCTTCTTTCTACGACATGCCGGTTTCCTCACGATGTTTTCCTTCACCGTTTGAGAGTACTGACATTGTGCACATACATTTTTGAACAGAAAAACTCATTGGTGCGCGACCGGTTTCGAACCCACGACCCTAGGATCGGGGGCCCCTACCACTAGACCACCAGTGCTCTCGTAGAACCTACCAAAGACTCATGCCAGAAAGGACTATCGACTGTACCAGTTATAAAATCATACTACAGTATGGCCAAAAAGCCTAGAAACAGAACTAATTTGACATGCAAGTATTACGCTTAAGTGCGAGCAAGACCGCATGTGAGTGAACGTCGAAAATGTATGGAAATTGACGCCCCTATTATTTTCTACTCTTTTGGTCAAGCTGTACCTTAGGTATTGGTACTTATTTTTTTGGCATGATCATTTATTTTGATGAAAGTTTTTGCATTGTAGAACCGCTTGGATGTCTTCGAGTGAACTAAAATAAAGTTTTCATGCGCCAGATTGTGGACTACGAAGAAGACACTAGCGCCGCCTTTTTGTGAAACGAAAGAGATGGAAGAATTTAAAGAGAATTATTTTATGTGGTGTTCAAATAAATGTATTTTATTAATAATTATATTGTCTAACAACTGAGTATAACTAGCCTTATTTACACTTGTTTTAACAGCCAACAACAACTGCTATAGGTAGTAGTTAGAAAGAAATTAATAGGTAGGTACTAGGTACTCATATTAAGTTGAAACAAAATAAATTCTACTTTCTAAGAGCCTTCCTGCCATCTTCAAGCATTTGTATCAATACTGGATAAACCTCATCATAGGAAGTGATCTGATTCTGTCTGACATGGTTCTGGTATCTCTGTAATGCACCAGCAACAAACTCCAGTCTCTCCTTTTCATTCCTGTGGGATTCCAGCCACTGCATCAGCTTTTGATTGTTCCAGCCAGCACAGATATGAGGAGCCATTAAGTGCTGCCCTCCATAAGCAAACAAGAACATCATTACCAGAGAGTAAGGCAAACATGCACCTTCTGATTGGCTCTTTGCAATTTCCTGAGGAGTTTTCTCAAGCAGCAAATGCAGAGCTTTCAACTGCCTGTAATGATCCCCCAGCTCTGTCAAATCACTGACTAATGGCGAAAGAGCTATCTCCAAATGCTTGCAGTCAACCTGAAGCTTCACCCTGCCGAATCTGCTCAAAGGCCTTACATTACAAATGTGTTGGATGAACCTCTCGATGCAAGCTCTAGAAATGTTGGAACAACATTCATTTAGAGCAGGTTTTTCAGTAAACATTGAGAGATAGATGTCTTTGCACCTAGATACGAACTGCTGCAGTTCCTTCATGTATGGTGAACAGGAAAGAGACTTCCCTGTAGTCTCATCAGCTCGGACCAAGTCCGGTTCATCATGCATTGTCATTAAAATTATATGAAGAGAATTCTTTATTGATTCTGCAAACATTTGCAACACAGGCAAACTGGATAGATCCTTTAAACTGTTTTGAACAATCAGAATGCTTTCTGGAGGTAACATGGTGTTCATGTTCACCAATACCCTTTTGATTTGTGATGAGAAATAGTACAAGGCATTGCAGAGATCAGCATTTTTTTGCTGTGTGCTGTTAGGTGGTTCAATTATCTGGGCAACATCATTGTCTAAAGACAGCCTTTGTTCAGCTTCCACATTCATTTGCTTAATGGATTTGGCGACACTGTTGGCTAAACTGATACTCAGTTGTTTGTCCCCCAGTGAAATGCTCAGTGCCTCTGCTATGACCCTGACAGCATTATCTACTTGATCCATTGAAGGCACTTGGCTCAGATGCCACATACTTCTGACAGGCTCCAACAGTTTTCCCAAGGACTTGGAAAGGAATGAGTTTTCCCATTTGGTCAGAGAAATTCGGTTCATTTCCAAGTCTTTGCATTTAAGTCTGGAAAGGAGGTCATTGAAGCATTTTAATAGTTTTGGATAGTCTATCTCAATGGACTGGTTGACCATTGTAGGACTTTTCTCTAGTTCACTACTGAAGATCAGTGATAGATCAGACCAGAAGTTTTTGGCAATGTTCTTGAAGTCCCCAATGGCATGAAGTTCGTTTACTACGTTTTGCAGCATTATTGCTTTAGTGCAGCTGTTATAGAGCTCAACTTTGAATAGCTTATCTATGTTATCCCAAAGTTTGACTTTGAAATCTTGAGAGTTCATGATATTTGCTTTTCCAGGAGCTACACGGCCTGAGCTTGATTTTTTTATTTCAATTTGTACTATTTGCACATCTAGGGCAACACCAATCTCTGTCCTCAGTTCACTTAAAATGGTATTTACAGAGTTCTTGATTTGCTCATCAGTGCACTGCAGGTTGTGGAACACTTTGAAACACTGAAGAAGCTTGACTTTATCTTTGCTTAGTAAACTGGACTGCAATAGCTCTGTGGAGTTTTTAAGCAAAAGGTTTCTTCTGGTCTCTACCTCTATCAGAACATCATCCAATAGTTCAATCCCTTCAAAGTCATAGTCGCTGATAAGTTCATTCAGTTCAAAGAGCAACATAGCTTCCTTGGATGGATTATCTTTTATTGTTTTTAGTTTGTTCCATAGGTTTAAAATCTTAGCTGTATGCCTGAGTAAGTTACAGGTGCTTTGGACTCTCTCAAGCATCAGTGTCTGATTTTCAAGAGCCAAGTAAGGTGTGTGTACACGATCCTTTAGATTTTCAGCGCCACGTAACAACGCCTGCACCTGAGTTTGCACGGACTCCAGACTGACTTCTAGATCAGTGATATGACTAGCTTGCGTAAGAAGGTCATTATGCTTGGCTAGAACTTGTTTCTCCAAGCTTTTGCCGAGTTTCTCGATGCCTTGAGCTAGCTTGTTGACTTGGTCTGTTACTGAAAGGTTCTCGTTAACTAAAGGCTTAACAGTTTCCTCTAAAAATTTACTGTAAAACTCATCATTTTCTATTTCAATACACACATCTTTTGCATCCATTTTCACAACTTGAAATTTATTATTTTTCTTGTGCGTATCCCGTCCGTCCCATAGATTTTAAATATAAGTCGCACACTGAGTTTAAGAATAAGAATCATTTATTGTAAAAATGTTATGCTCCTGTGAGACCTGCCTGTGATCAAAACACTATCACGGACCAAAAAACGTTTCGGTCTGTCACCGCGGGTCCGGTTAATTTACGACCAAGTATTACACAGCCCGAAAATGTACAACCCGGAAAGCACAGCCTGGAAAACACGGCCCGGATTCCATGTACAAAATGTACATGAAATCCGGGCCGTGTTTTCCAGGCTGTGCTTTCCCAGCACAGTCGGGATTGTACAGCCAGGATTGCACGACCATGGATTCTGTGACCATGCTCTGATTGGTCGAAAGCCTATGCTCTGTTTAGATGCACTACACAGTAAGTATAGGCAAGTAGCACAGATTAAAAATTATATAAAATAAGAGAATTATTCAGAGATTAATGTTAGAAAAAAATAAAATTCTGGCACTTCGGCGGCCGCTGCCGCGGCACGCTCGCTTTGCTCGCTCGCCTCGTGCGTAATTTATATGTTTTAACATAACCTAACCAATCCGAGTCGGATCAACAAGTGAGTGAGTAAGTAATTGACGAGTGTCTTCGATCAACAATCAACTAGATTGCGTGTCACATACAAAATCAAAGCTAAAAACTGTCCGCTTGAACATCTACTTACACACACATAAACAGCTACATCGAACTGATTCAAAGGTTTTTAAACAGTTTCAAGTTCAACCTAATTACAACCATAAACCCTTGTAATAAAGTCACAAATCTACAAAATACTATCTTACACTTATGATCATTCGTCAATTACAGCCGTCACCTTGAAATTAAAAGACATAGGTTAAATAACATTTATTGTGTAATCAACCTTATGTTGCAACAAATAAAGTACTTTTCCCCATTATTACTTTGTGAGTTACATTATTACTTTCGTTTCGTTTTGTTTCTGTTTGCTTCTTTGTATTTTACTACTCCTCACACACACTACAGGTGCCTCGATGGCGGACTGGCGGAATAAACATCAAAATATTTGTTTTTAATTGTTAACAATGATTTAAGCATCGCAAAACGGAAACTGACATGTAATTACCGAAAAAAAAGACATTCCTTCTGAAACCTTACTGTTTTAGGGGTTATTTTCGCAGTTTTAAAGCACACTGAGGCATTTTAGCACGTCCGCACGTTAGCTGTGGTTGGAGCATACTAAACTCAAATGAGAACACAAATTTATTTGTGCTCTTATTTCTCGGGCCGTTTTTGAGCCCGCCACACGTAATCTAGGTTGATTGTTGATCGAAGACGAGTGTAAACAAAGCCCTTAGTTTTGGCATCAAAATTTTGGCTGCGTTTTATCGGGTCGTGCTTTCCAAAGGTGTGCTGAATTTGTACGGCTTGGAATGTACAGCCTTGGATTACACAGCCATGGATTTCGCGACCAAATTGTACATCAATTCCGGGCTGTGTTTTCCTCGGCTGTACAATCCTTGGTTGTACATTATTGGCACCCTAAGGCGGTGACGGGTGCCAATACATCAATTCCGGGCTGTGTTTTCCTCGGCTGTACAATCCTTGGTTGTACATTATTGGCACCCTAAGGCGGTGACGGGTGCCAATAATGTACAACCAAGGATTGTACAGCCGAGGAAAACACAGCGCGGAATTGATGTACAATTTGGTCGCGAAATCCATGGCTGTGTAATCCAAGGCTGTACATTCCAAGCCGTACAAATTCAGCACACCTTTGGAAAGCACGACCCGATAAAACGCAGCCAAAATTTTGATGCCAAAACTTAGGCTTTGTTTACACTCGTCAATTACTTACTCACTCACTTGTTGATCCGACTCGGATTGGTTAGGTTATGTTAAAACATATAAATTACGCACGAGGCGAGCGAGCAAAGCGAGCGTGCCGCGGCAGCGGCCGCCGAAGTGCCAGAATTTTATTTTTTTCTAACATTATTCTCTGAATAATTCTCTTATTTTATATAATTTTTAATCTGTGCTACTTGCCTATACGTACTGTGTAGTGCATCTAAACAGAGCATAGGCTTTCGACCAATCAGAGCATGGTCACAGAATCCATGGTCGTGCAATCCTGGCTGTACAATCCCGACTGTGCTGGGAAAGCACAGCCTGGAAAACACGGCCCGGATTTCATGTACATTTTGTACATGGAATCCGGGCCGTGTTTTCCAGGCTGTGCTTTCCGGGTTGTACATTTTCGGGCTGTGTAATACTTGGTCGTAAATTAACCGGACCCACCGCCTTAGATCAAGTTATAAATCTATGGTCACCGCAGTGTTTACAATAATTATTTCTTACTTCTTTCAATTTTATTTATGACAGCAGGGCAGTGCTTCCACCTTGGTTTTTGAAAAGGGGCAGTTGGACAAGCCAGATATGGCAACTTTTACCTTATGGGCTAAAAAATAAGGAATAGACAGAATCAGAAGTAGATGGCTGATTAACATCTGTGCGTTGTTTGCCAATTTGAAAGAGTATTTCAAATTATTCCACCTTGTGTGAACAGCAATACTATGCAAGTGGCTATCAGTAGAGTATGACTGACGTAATTTATATAAATTTTTATTTTATATTTTTATACAACTAGCTAATGAAACAAGCAGATGGCCCACCTGATGTTAAGTGGTAACCATCACCTTTAACAAAGCATTGTCTCGAAAGTCACGCACAATACGAACGTGCCCTACGATGCACTGCCCTGCGTCCATCAACTTGAGGCAAACAGATGTTAAGCCTCATGTGCCTGCAATTACACCGGCAACCACACACTTCAAACCGAAACACAGCGTTGCTGCTTGGCGGCAGAAAAAGGCGTGATGGTAGTACTTCCCCGAACGAACCCTTCACAAAGAGCTCTACTACTCTTAAAAAATAGTATGTTAAATTGCATGCATTGTTTCATAACCTGTGCTAAATTACTCATTCAGGCCTAAATAACCAAAAAGAGAGTTCAGTGAACTCTCTTCCAACACTAAAAGTGCTAGATCAAACCTAAAAAGGGCTGAGGTGGCAACGCTCCAGCAGGGATGTCTCTAGGAAAAATTATCATTCGGTTTTGGCATGACTGACAATGACAGAAAAATGGATTATATGAATGGATGCATGTTACGCGATGGAAAATGTTGCCCAGAGAATATATTAATTTCAATCCCAAGACTAGTATTTAATACTTTTCAGCGACAAAGCCCTTAAAATAAATAATAAAAAAATAAGACTAGCATTTTCTGTGTAGCAATTACAACCTAGGGAAATTTAATTTTTATGGAAACAATGTATTGTTTTATATATTTTATTTATTTTCAAAAATAGCACACAGTCTTGTGCTACGTTTTTACATGATTAAGTAATTAAAATTTATACATAAAATACCAACTAGGTGGTTATTAAACCAAGTGTTGTGCACTAACTTCGAAATTTGTCCTAAAATTCATAAAAAATGTTTAATACGATATTTTATACTACAGAATAAGCAAACTGCAAAGCTTAACGTAAATCGATTTCGTTCTAAGTATGGCTACATAAAAGAAAATGACATGGCAGAATGAATGTTTATCATTCGTTATTTTCACTTTTAGGTGAATTTAAAATATAAAAATAATGTTCAATGCTTTCTTTCGATTATCAGCGATCATACGGTATTATTAAATAGATACATCAATTTTACAAATTAAGCTTAAATACCTAAGTTTATGAAGGTAGCAACTTAGCATAAAATAAAGTTAAAACTTAAAAATATTTGTTTTTGGAAAGAAATGTCCTGGATTTGGTTTAACAAAACAAATTCGTTTGATTTCATTGTACATTAAATTTTATACTTAATAATCACTGATGACTTCATGCTAAAATCTACTTTAATTGCAAAATGAATAAAATTATGAATTAAAATAATTAATAAATCAAAACTGATTGCATAAACTAAATAAAGTTTTTATAAGAAATATTTTTACAAATTAAACCAAGCAATAACGTCAAAAGTTTTAAAAACGAGGTACCTACTGATGCCAGACACATCAAAGGTTGAATAAAACCTTAAATAATAATAATCTTAAAAATACAGACACAACTGTTGAAAAAATTACCTAACCGCAGTAGAAAAGCTAAAGACAGCTACGATACAAAAGTTTCAACAACCATAATATTAGTTAACACGGTTTGGGCCATTCTGGATATCTTATGACATCAGCGAAATAATTCATATAAAAAATGTGTTGCCATTAGAGTGCATCCTACTAATTTAGTTTCAATGTTGACAAACAGGATCCATTTGGTATTAGTCACAGTGAGGGTTTATTTATAAAAGGAAAGCAACATCTATTTTGTATATTGTATGTACTTACTTACAACTTTTTGTTGAAACATTTGTATTGAATTTAGATACTCGGTAAATATTCAGAAGTCAAGCATTGTTTAACAATAAGTTATATTACCTATGTAGTAGTGTGTGTGTAGTATGAACAGATGGTTGGTACAGTCAGCATCAAAAGTAAATTATGATTGATCAAGGTTTCAAATGATTTCTATGTATTAAACTACAATACTAATATTTATTTTAACTGTGATTATGTAGTTAAAACTCTGAATTCTCTCGCTAAGAGTTTGTACTACTTAATTAATACATTTTGTGATGCTCACTGTACCTAGCAGATAATCCACAAATATTTCGATCCTCTAACCGAGATACCGTACCACTATGTACTTTTTAAGGCCTTTGTAGACATAAAAACAAAGTATTTAACCGTGCAAACATATAGAATATGGGCTTGGCTTATACATATTGGACAATGAATTGATATTTAATTTAAACGGTAGCCGAAAAGAGAAACAATGACGGAATTTGAGACGAAAAACTGTTTGAAATTCTTTTTTTTTAGGTGGCAGCCCTAATTTTTCAAAACTTTTCTGTCAGACTATCTATAACATTAAGCTACCTATTCATACAGTAAAAAGATAATTATGTACAAAGGATGATAACAGCAGCTATGAATAGTTAACTGCCTTGATACCAGATACGACAAAATGATACTTTGGCTACCTGTCTCATAGCTAGGCCACTACACCAAGTAAGCACTAATATCAAAGGACATTAGTATTTTAGCAGCGGCGATGGATTTCCAATTTTCTAATGATGGAATACCAACTAAAAACTTTTGTCTTCTTCTTTCGATAACTGCAAGATGTTGCCATATATCAGATGTCATATTTAGACGTGCGCCTGACTACGTCCTTTTTAGGTAAATACCAAGGCAAATAGGGATTTTTTATCATGCCTGGCAATATTTCTGGCGCCCATTTTAATTGACTTCGCTGTTGGTTCTATTTTCAAAGGTGATTAAAACACTTAGAAGTCTATGAGACAGTTGCCTGCTTAACTAAGGTTATGGTCTGGAACTAAACTCAAGCGAATCCCGACTAGGTGCAAAGTATTATTGAAATTACCTACTACACATTGATTTAAATGCTATAGTGAATTTGTCCATGCTTCAGTCACGATTTCGTTTGATTTTAGTTCTAGAATACATACGTAAGTCTTATGCTTGTCAATGCCAACTGTAAATTTATATGAAGCTAGTTAACTAATTTACAATTTCTATGCACTATGTGACAAAACAATTAATTTTTTCGTTACATTTTATGATATTTTATTCAGTCATTTGTTCTTTAAAACTGCAGGAGCAACCAACTAGTGCAGCTGACTGCACCTAGTTTATGATTATATTTTGGTCACTTGTTTTATTTTTGTCCCTACTTGTTATTACATAGGTAGGTATTCCACAGATTTTACCATTATAACCAGACAGTGCGCATTGACAAGCACACTAGTGTATTTACTCACACTACCTTATCACCTGACAGTTGCTATGTGATTGTGATGTAGATGCTCCCGGTCAATACTCTCTTTATGGCCTCTGGAAGGCCAGTTTGCAAAGTAGTTCAGTCACTGGCCTTTCAATAATCATACAAGTCTTATGTGAGCAAATAGTTGGCTTACCTCAGTAAGCCACACTGCCACACTAAACTGGCTTCGTAAGGCCACTGAGCCAAATTGGGTACCTATATATTTTTTAGGCGCTTACAAACTTTACTATAATGCGTAAGTCAATTACTTTCTTAAGAGTCATTGTTACAGACATTGTTTGGGCGTGTCATGCTGTCGATATCAGGTTATTTATTATTGTATAGGGTCAATTATTTAAACTTTTTGACAGTTAAGAAAGAATACAGATAAAATATGACTATGGTGAGTGAGACCCATGGAGGAAATATATTACTTCGTCCAAGGGGGAGACCTTTGTCCAAAAGTAGACTTCATCAAGTTGATGTTGATGATCTGTCAGGTGATTTGTCAGGAGTGTACAATCTACAGGCTCTCGAGTCTACAGAAAGGTGCATTTAAACTTCCTGCCCGAGCCCAGCTTATGTCCTCGGCGATACTTCTTGCCGCGACTCTCTTTGTCCTTCCTGATCTCTCGGACTAGCGTGTAGAATGCGTCGTCTACCCCCATTCGGGTCTTAGCTGATGTCTCTACGAACGGCACGCCATAACTCCGCGCCACCTGGAATTAAAACAATAAAAATATTTATTTAACTCGTTATTTTGACTTTGCCATAATGCATTTTCGTTTTTGTACACAAGTAAGTGTGTGAAAGTGGCAGAATAAGCTTTAAGTACCTAGACTTAAAAGTCTAAAAACGGAACGGAACTAATGTGACATGCGGGTGTTACGCATACGTGCGGGCAAGACCGCAAGCGAGTGAACGTGGAAATTTATGGAAAGTGGCGCCCCTATTATTTTCTACTCTTTTTTTGCCAAGCTGTAGCCAAGCTGTTTCGTTTGTCACTGTGATCCGTTTCAGTTAAAGACAAAAAAAAACAGAAAACTTATTGTTCATCATTGTTTGTTGATGACTAAAACCACAAATTACCTATTATTACTCAAATGAACTAAAAATATAAACGCAATATGAACTTATTTCCTCTTTTATGTAGGTTAGGTATCTAGTTTAAAACTTATTTTGCAACTTCGTTTCCGTTTTTAATAAATCACTTTAAAATACCTAATTTCACAATGATTTAGCTAACATAATAGACAAAAAATCTTGTTTACTAACATTTTGAATATTATTCGTTTTTTTTTATTATAAAATTCCTTTGGGGAGTCTGAAGCTACATGGGAAGCTACATGTATGGCAGGGGGCCGATCTAAACCCCTAGCAATTCTGTTAATGTCTTCTGTATAGATAGATATTAGTATGGATAATACTCAGTCGAAATAAAAAAGAATATTTTTCTTCTGAGGGATAATATAAAATAAATGAAAATGAAACATACAATTGCAGAAAATCCTGTAAAGTGGAATAAAGTGGAAAAATGGTGGAAATCCCCATCTAACCCCAAATTAAGTTTGGGAACCAGATATAACTGATAAAAAGGGGTTTTTGTTTCAAGAGTTGAAAAGAGATCTAAATGACACAAGCTGAAAAAACTGGCATAGTTTGTAAGTTTGGCTTGGCTTTAAATAATTTGGTCTCTACTCCATGGGCTTGTTTAGGATTATTCAAATTTAGAAAAAGTTACATAAGTAGGTAACATTTAATTTAAAGGCTTCAATCAACAATACAACCATACAACTAGTAGTTCGCCCCGAACTGAGATCTCGTGATGCGACCCGACGAACGCATCAAACATTTGAGTACGTAGTAGTCAGAGGCAAGTCCAAACATTATCTTTGGACTTTTATCTGACTACCGCCTACTAACTTGGTATGGTTACCAAGTTTCAACTCTATTGGTCTATTTATTGAAGAGTTCCGTTGAACAGCCCTTGGCTGCATCATGAGACCTGGTCGTCGTCACCGTTTTATGAGAACTGAGTACCTCCTTTATTTATTTCATGAAAAAAAATTAAGAAAAAGCAAAGGAATTGACCGACCAGTAGAAAAACCTTGATGTCAACGAAACTCTTAGAGATGGGAGCTCTTGGATCGCTGGTTATCTTAATTTAGCTTTTATTATTTTATCTCAATAACCAAGCGTCACAAAAAAAAAGTAAAAATTGTTTTGGGATGTCCAAGCAAAGCCCTTTCATATGACATGTAACTTGATTTTTTTATGTAACTTTTTTTATTTTTGCCCCCGTAAAAAACCCCATATCTCAAAACCGCTTCATCCGATTTTACTCATATACTTACCAGTAAATTTCTCAAGTACAACCTATCGCCAAAATTTCATGCAGATCGGATCAACGGTTCTTAAGTTATCGCCAGACAAACATACATACATACATACATACATACATACATACATAAAATGCCAAATCGCCCAAGTTGAAACTAAGATCTTCGTTCGCTTCGCTCACTCGATCAAATATACTAAACATATGTTGGCTATAGATTTCCGGTATCTGGTTTTAATTTAGGGGTCTTGTTAGGGTTCATCATAAACCTTTTGAGCTATTTTTAGATCCAGGAGAATCTTGAATTAATTACGATGAATATAAAATTGCATAAAACGGAACGTAATTCTGTCAATTTTTATGATATTGAGAGACTGATTGTTAAAGTCACGTAACGTAAGAAATGCGTGAAAAGAAACGCGTCACCGCTCTTACTGTTGGCGGCAATTAGATTTTTTTAATAACTTTTTTACCGCATTCGGTCAATGTTATGCGAGTCAAACGTATCAATAATAGCCATTAGAACATTTACAAGATTTCATAAAATACTTGATACGGCAGATCTGACTTGGATTGGTTTGGTTATGTTGAAACATAATATACGCATGAGGCGAGCGAGCAAAGCAAGCGTGCCGCGGCAGCGGCCAACGAAGTGCCAGAAATGTCTTTTTATTTTCAATATCTCTGAATGATATCTCAGAATACTAAAGTTTGTTTTTAAAATTTTTACAAATTAATTAATAATTTAAAAACTACAGATCTCCTGGACAAAAGGGTTCAAGTGGAGAATTTCCCATCTATCCCCGCATTCGCCTCTCTTACCCCCACCCCTCAACTCAGTTACCGGATATCTACAGTTTAACCTTAAGGGGCTGACAACTATCAAACAACTTCTCGCTCGCACGTTTCGACATGTTGAAAGATATTAATATAATATAATATTAATATAATCGCAATCAACCATTTTGTGTGCAATCAAATTGCACACAAAATGGTTGATTGCGATTTTTCGAAAATGAGTTTAGTGATTTTATATCTTTCAACATGTCGAAACGTGCGAGCGAGAGTCACATTAGCTCTTGTCTTCGCCATAATGATAACTACAGAAGTAATAATAATTACAAGGTGAATTTATTAGAAAATTTAAGTGTGCCTTCAAATGTTAAAGATCTCTGAATACCTAATCAAGATTCTTTAACCTCTTGTATGCCGGAATGTAGTTCCAAGCAAGACACAATAGATTTTCTATTACTGCGTTTACATTTAGACATTCGCGCTGCCACTCGCGTGGACGGAAATGTTGCCGTCCATATGTCTGCGGCAGCGTCGCCTGTATTGTGTTCTGTTCACGCAACACGGGCAACGCGAGTGGACATGGAAGTGGCGTAAAGTAAACGGGGTAAGTATATTGTGTCTGGAATCCCAGCATACAAGAGGTTAAGGATGTCTTAGGGTAGTCAGTGGTACATCCGAATATTACATTTGGCACACAGATTATACACAGATATTTTTCATGTTTGTAAGAATTCCCACATTAGTGTAATGATTTGTTTTAATTTAGTGTGAAAACAATGAAACAAACTAACGGTACATGCAATGCATTGTCACAAGTTCCCAAATAATTGATGATTCAGATATTTCGTTGGCTTATTTTTACATCTGCTACGTGTACATTTTTCACATAGCATTTAAAATTTGGGCATTCAACTAGTGTTTGAAATACTAATGGAGATGGATATAAATTTTATGACAGGACTTATCTCAACCATGTTATGATCATACACAAGTAAGTGATATTAAAATCCCAGACAACTTCAGAAAACTTGCATATTTAAGTTGATTCTGTTGTTGCATTATCCTAAACAAACTTAATTTGACAGTGCTAAAATGAAAGCTGTCTTTGTTGTTCCAGTGTTTTAAGCCGGCGCCAGACATAGCTTCACTTGTTTGAACACTTGTTTAATTGCTATATGTGGCATGAGACTTTCAAAGTGTGCTGTTTCTATGATTGGCACAAGACTTTGAAAGCCTCATGCCACACATAGCAATCAATCTGGCGCCAGGGTTAGAAAAGCATGGCACTAGGTATTTTTTGTGCTGGCATATTAGGTTAATTTAATAAAATTAAACAAGATAATTTACATCTTTACTCATAGTTTAAATGATTATTTTATTAAACTATTTACACAAACATTATATAAGTGAAGGTCATCAAGAAGACAGCTCTGAAGAGAAGTCACCAAGAGTAATGCATGAACCACATTGAAAATTGCTGGGCTTTTAGATTTGAAGGGTAGGCATAGCATGCAAGAAAAGTGCACAAAAGAGAAATCAGTTTTGAAAACCTCTTATAGTTAGGGTTTTGCTCAGGATACATTCTATACCTACTCCTTATTGTTCTAAGGTTAAGAGATAAATCAGAATTTGAGATAGGTATTTCAAGGTTGTAGCAACCTAAAAAGCCAGCCAAGTGTAAAAAGTATTGGAACAGCTCTAATGCACTAGTGAGGTAATTATGCATGTTTTAATAGTCATGACAGTATAAACATCTAATATACGAATGAAACTCTGCCTAGCATTTCTAGTTATTGTGTCATGGAGTGTTAAGTAAACAAGTAGGTATGGGTACCGACCTCGCGCGCCTGGTTCATGTCAACTGCCCACGCCTGCAAGTCACATTTGTTGCCCACCAGCACCATGGGTACTTCCTCCGCGTCCTTGACCCGCTTGATCTGCTCACGATAAGAGCCGATATCTTCAAAACTCTTCGCACTATTTACAGCGAAAACCAGCAGGAACCCTTCCCCGGTCCTCATGTACTGGTCTCGCATCGCAGAATACTCTTCCTGACCAGCTGTGTCCAGGATATCGAGCAAACACGTCTCACCGTCAATCACCACTTGTTTACGATACGAGTCCTCGATCGTAGGATCGTACTCGTCCACGAAATGATTCTGAATCAGTTGTATAGTCAATGCGGACTTGCCGACGCCTCCGGCGCCCACCACCACTAGTTTGTACTCCGTCATCTTACGAGTTAGGCAATTTATTTTACCACACGACAGTGTCACTGTTTTTTGTAACGCCTGAGTCGCGCCACACCTTAGGATTACTTCAGAACGGCATGGCGGTCGCGAGCTATGTTATTGCACTCACTGTACCCGTAAAACGGCTAATTAATGTATTAAAATGGGCGAATGCAATAAATAACAATGAGGCGGTTCACTCACCCTTTTACCAGAGTGCGAGTGCGTTCGAGAACTTGGACCTCAATGAGTCATCGATTATTCTTACGTTTCATTGTTCTACCGATGGTCTTCACACAAAACTAGAATAAATCTGTATTCCATGGCTCATTTCTCAACTAAACTTAAAGACGTATGAAAATATTATTAAGAAAATCGACCTATAAGCGTGATTTTCTGAAACTTATTGTTTATCGCTAATACAAGATTGTAGTCTCAGAACGCCAGTTTTTTTTATTGTCAGTGTCAAAAAAGCTGCATATTCTGCACAATAGATGGCAGTATTCGTAATTAAGTGTTACTGTAAAACTGGGTAAGTGTACGCTAGATGTCAGTTTAAACACTTCCATCAGTCCTGTTTCCATAATAATTACATTGTTGAGTTGATTGTAATTGAGTTTTGCTTAGTTCGGGGCCAGATCAGCCAGATGGCCCTGTGTGAATGTTTTTCAATATTTGATTTTCTGTGGAGAAACCACAATAGAGGTTCAAGTCAATATGGTAAGCTGTCTGATGGTCACGCCTATGCTTATGTTCTGCCATCTTCGTTCGATGTAAAATTTGGACGTACCTCTGACGACCCCATACTCATACTTAAAGAATCTTGAGTAACAGAAGATCTCAGGGGATATCTAGAGTGCCTGGGAATCAAGGTCATAGGTTGGGTATAGGTACCTAATATCATAATAATAATCATATAATCGTTGTTTCATGTTGTTTATTGGAGTACCTAGTTCATAAGGGGTATCAAAATATCCAGAACATGAGCCCCGGTGGGGCATTAGTTGGGTTTAGTCCTAAGAGTCCCCGCAGACTACAGACTTTCTATCGTTTGGTACGGCTCTTGAGGTTGGGCACTCCCATGCTGTCTGACAATTATAACCTCTTCGTCATGCAGCACATAATATATATCCATAAAAACATATAGTGTTATTTTAATGGTAAAAAAAAAACTTATCTACCATGTAAAAAATATTTTTTTAATACGACAAAGTAGACAAACAAGCTTACGGCCCACCACAAGAAGCGGTTACCGTAGCCACAGATAAGAGAATCCGTAGCCTATGAACGCCTGCAAAACCAGAGGAATCACTAGCGCGTTGCCGACCCCTTAAAAATTTTAAAACGCGCTTTTTGTAGAGCCCCATACTATATACTATAGTTTATCCGTAAAACTTTAGCAGGGAGATCATTTCATAGCCTAAGTGATCGCAGGAGGAAGTTCCTCTGGAACCGAACCGTTTCTTTAGAAGTAGGCTGGACAGCATGGGAGTGCCCAGCTTTAATATGATGATGGTATGCAAGTGCGCACAACTTTTATTCACAACTTACACACTTGTCCGCATAGGTATGCACTAGCAGCAAAACCCGACCTCGACTCTTATACGCCGATATACCCCGTTTACGCTCAGCTCATGTCCGTGGAAATGTGCAGAGACATGAGCACTTGAGCAGGAACTTGGGCAATGCGAGAATGTAAACAAGCCACTTCCATGTCCACTCGCGTTGCCGCTCGCGTTGTCCGTGTTGCGTGAACACACATTGCCGGCGACGCTGCCGCAGACATATGGACGGCAACATGTCCGTCCACGCGAATGGCAGCGCGAATGTCTAAATGTAAAAGCATTAATAGAGAGGTGCAGTCTGCGGGGGCTCTAAAGCGTTAAAAAATATAAATATAAATATCAGCATTAAAAGTAAATATTTCACAAAAAACTTATTAGATTTCATGAGTTATTTTGAAATGAAACATAAAACCCAATAGGTAATTAAATAAATAAATTATAGGCACATTTTTTAATTTCGAGGTCGCTTTCAAGGTATTTTTTTTGTGTTCTTGAAGCCTGTATATTTTACTCTGAAAAAGTTTATTTTCTCTTAATAAAATAACGGAAAAATGTTTTAGATATGGGTAAACTTGCTAGAAATGTGCTTCCGCTCATTCGTAACTCATATATTGCTACGCGACGCCTCCGTAGCTAAAACCGTAGGCCGTAGCACCAGCATCAGTCAGTTGGCTCTACGACTTGGCGCGGCGTAGACAGCGCGCTACGCGCAACTCTCGCGTTCACACTTTTCCGTAAACTTTCACAACTTTGAGATCAGTCACTTTCAAAAAGAATCACAAATTAACTAAATTGTTGAATTTCTTTTATCTTTTATTTATGTGAAATATTGCGTGTGTGACAAATATAAATTTTATTACTAAACAAAACTGGGACTTTATAAACTTCTTAAAATACCTGCGGACTATGTGAGTGTGTTCATTTTGTGTAGTGTGTTAAATCTAATACGAAGCTTAATAATTAATAGGAGTCGTTATGTGAAAAATATAAAATAAAAAACATATTAAAATTTTACATGAGAATTTATATAAAACGTTATATTTAGAGCCGATACAATGGAGCACGCGTACGACGATGACTTTGAGTCAGAAGTCGTAACATCTCAGATCGACAAAGAGTTTTGGGACTACTTTGACGTCACATCAGCACCTAATACGCAGCCCGACGAGCCGAGGGACCAGGCAGCAGTGCTGGCCACGTATGCCGTGCTGCTGGTGGTGGGCGGAGTGGGCAATGTGGCCGTGCTGGTGACGCTGACGCGGCAGCGACGCCGGCGCTCGCGGGTCGACCTGCTGATGACGCATCTGGCGCTGGCAGACGTGGCTGTCACGTGCGGGGTCATCCCTTTGGAGGTAAGACCTACATACCGTTGGCTTTTAGGTGCCTTATGTAGTCTACCACCGCCTCAGTCACAAAGGAATATAACAGTGACGGCGGTAACTGAGGGCTATTTTAAAACATTCAGAATATCTGTTTCTGTTTTATTGTGTAAAAGCAAACGAAACAAGAGCAAGGGTCCAAGATACTAACAGCACGTAACTTTAGTAAAATATATATTATACGAGTACATAAAGCTTGCTAGACCGACCGCCCTTAATCTACCAAAGAACTATTTGCTATGGGTTATGGGCGCTTGGATTGGACCTTCGTGTTAGTTAAATCCAAGGAATATCTATCCGAAAACTAGTTAAATGAATAACCCATTTTTTTTATTGTTTAAAATGAGTTTTCTCTAAACGGTATGGACATTAAAGTTAAATGAACACTGAAAATCGCTGTAGTAAAAACTGTGACGCGATTTACAGAGCCCGATTAAATAATACCCATATTTTTGTTATTTATTAAATAACACAGGACTTATTCTGGACTTATTTATAAAACGGTAAGTACCGATCTAAAATAAAACTAGCACTGGTAATAAAATGGTTAAGACAAATAGTTATACACCTAACCGCGTACGAAGCCTAAGTGCGTGTGAGGAGGCTGTGTTACAGGGCATACACCCAAACCTACGGGGTGCTTATCCTTTTCACACAAAGCATACACAGTACACATATTTTGTATGTTTTTGGGAGTTCTACTAATGATACTTGACTAACGGCCGGTTTCCGAAAACTCGATCAAACAAGAAATAGCAAGTGACTATTGACATCTGATTACGTTTGATCGAGCTTTCTTTATTTATTTAAAACTTTCACAAAAAACAATGTAGTGCTAGGAGGACTTAATGCTAATAGCATTGTCTACCAGTCGTCCTGGGCTTGCAAAAAGATCGAAGACGGTGTGGCGTGAAAACTGTTTGTTTTTTAAATTTCTTTCATAACCGGCGGCGGGTAAATCTTTGAAGATTTTTTTTGTCCGGTTTATTAGAAAAAGTTGGTGTTACAAAAAAGCAATATTTTGTTAAAATATCACAAAAGGTAGAATAGAATATAATCGAAAAATCTTTTTTTTGTGTCTTAAAAAGATCTAAATTATGTAATAATAATTATATGTATTTATAATATTGTAGCTAGAATGACAATAAGATTGGGACCCTCGATACTCGATTCTAATCCCTACACACATTTGTTTGGAACCTTAAAAAATTCTATAGTTTCTACTCGTATATTCTAGTGAATCTAATTCCACATTAGGTAAGTCAACTGCATTAACTGGGAGCTATTTGGAATCATCGTTCCGAAAAATTTTAATTTTCAGTAAGGTATTCCAATAGAGTGGCCGATTCAAAACGGATTTTTCGCTAATTAAACATCTTCATTTAAATCACATTACCCGGGTCACAGACATCTAGACTTTCACAGAATCGTAGGTTATGATTTGTCGCAATATGCATTTAGCTAGGTACGAACCTTCATAAAAATAATGTACTCAAAACTTGTGCCAACAAAAAAATCGCCCGCAGTAGGTATTATGGCGCCACCATAGATTATGAGTAGTAGAGCTCTTTGTGAAGGGCTCGTCCGGGGAAGTACTACCACTACGCCTTTTTCTGCCGCCAAGCAGCGTTGCTGTGTTTCGGTTCGAAGAGTGTGGTTGCCGGTGTAATTACATGCACATGAGGCTTAACATCTGTATGCCTCAAGTTGATGGACGCAGGACAATGCATCGTAGGGCACATTCCTATCGTGCGTGACTTACGAGGCAATTGCTTTGTTAGGTATAGGTGATGGTTACCACTAAACATTTGCTTGTTCCATCATCTAGTGGTATAATAAAAAAAAAATAACGTACCACACGAAAAAAATGATAAAAATGCGACTGTTGGTTTTCTGATAGTAGAATTATTTATGAAATAGGATACAAATAAAATTAATATCATTATTAAAGCTCCAAACAGATTCTGGATGATCAAATTTAGGCTTACGACCTCATAAATGACAGACAAATTATAATCACTATAAAAACTGCCAGTATCAGTTTTTATAGTGATTATAATTTGTCTGTTTTTCATTTACTGTGTACCTAACCACGCTTATTGGCTTTTCTGATAATCTTTATTACTTACCAATTAAGTTTGAATTAGTTGTTGGTCTTCCAAAAACAAATTAATATGTTTTTGTTATATATTTAGTCTTCGTAGTAAAGTAGAATTGAGATTCTTGAATTGGCATACGATGTAATTTGCCCCCCGAGAACGATTCGGAGTGAACTGAAACCCCACTTGAAGGGGTGGCTGTTAGTGGCAGTTTCATCTAATCTATCTGGCTGACGGATAATACACCCTAAATCTGGAATATTCCTAGAAATCTGTGTACTAAACTCGCCCGGCGGAACATTCCAAATTAAGGAGTCATTGTTGCGAATTCATTTTCATACGAAAAAGGCTTTGCTTTACGTTACTTACCTACCTACCTTTTCAGTTTTGCGAAAACAACTAGGTACTCTGTATTGAACTTGGTTTGGTGGCATTTGTGGTTTATCGTTCTTCGTGTATGGTGAGGAACTTTTGGACATTTTATATACCTACCCTATTTCACCCTCGTGTACAACAAAGAAACGATGTCTTTTACCAAAAGCCATCAAGTCGTGTAGAGCTGATTTCACGATGCTCTGTTAATTACTAACAAAGGATTAACAGGCCGTTTAATCTAACCTTAGATGTCAAACGCGTACGCGTACAAATTGACATATTTAACGGCCCTTTAATCCTTTGTTAATCTAACATAGTGTAATGATTTCTCGAATTTTATAATTAATTTTGTAAATATTAAGCTTGTTTTTTTAGATTAAAATTGAAGTAGCATAATTAATTTTATATCTTCCTGTCTTTTAGTCAGTCAATTGACCGCCAAGTCACAGCTTTGGTCCGATAGGTGGGTAGGATGGATAGCGTGGGTAGGTTGCCGAACAGAAAAGAAAGAAAAGGGGAAGATTGAAATAAATGTGGCATTCTGGAAAGAGACTTGGTGGAGTAAACTTGACTGGCTGACATACTGACATCCGTAACAAGTGCGAAGAATAAGAGTGAAATTATTTTACCTGTGTTCTACGAATAAATAAGAGGTGTTAAAGTGTTCATCTGCTGCAGTTCATTTCAATAGCATGGTGAAATCAGAGCTTAGGCTGCCTTAGTCCACAAAGGCTTACATACACTCAAAAACATTACCCTTAAAAATTAAGCAAAGGCCCATATAAATACCTTAATATAATTATCATTCAGTAGATTCACCTATTCGTGTGAAAGGGGCACCTCAAGTCGCCTGGCTTAAGGCGAAGACAAGAGCTAATGTACCTCTCGCTCGCACGTTTTGACTTGTTGAAAGATAATTAATTGATTCAGGCGTGACTTTGCGGAATTCCATTGTTAAACATAAATTTAATGAAATAAATATATAGTACTAATCCGCTAATCTAATCTTATGTAAGTAAATCAAATGTAGACTTGAGTGTGCACCCTTCACTGTATCTGCAAACTCTGCATACTCTGCAAATTCTGTAACGTGAAAAAAGGTGTATTAGACACAACAAAAATACCACAAAAAATATAAAATACTTAACAAGACTTCGACACGTGTTTCGCCTCAGCGCCGAGCAGAAAGTTTCTGCTCGGCGCTCGACGAGACAACACGTCAAGGTGACGTCATTCAGTGCACAGCAAGTCAATCTTCCTGAAGATGCTTCGTAGAGAGGCGAAACACGTGTCGAAGTCTTGTTAAGTATTTTATATTTTTTGTGGTATTTTTGTTGTGTCTAATACACCTTTTTTCACGTTACAGAATTTGCAGAGTATGCAGAGTTTGCAGATACAGTGAAGGGTGCACACTCAAGTCTACATTTGATTTACTTACATAAGATTAGATTAGCGGATTAGTACTATATATTTATTTCATTAAATTTATGTTTGTTGAAAGATATAAAATAACTTATCTTATTTTCGAAAAATCACAATCAACCATTTTGTGTACAATCACAGTTTGGTAAAAATTTCATGTTGGTCGATAAAAGTTTTCCAACTCAAAAGTTTGCTTAAGTACGAAAACTAGTAAAGCAAACTTTTGAGTAGGAAAGCTCTTGTATTCGCCTTAATTGAATCAATGACTTTGACTTTATTGTTAACGAACCAGGAAAGAACTGTGAACAAGGAAGGAATCTTTTGATTAAAAGCTGTCGAATTGGCCGATATACTTTGTCCTATTCATCTCAAATTCAAAGTTAAAAGGTATTTATTCAATAAAATCACAAGGTCACTTTGAAACGTCTTAAAACTAAGTGAATCTAGGTGCCAGTCCCACGCGACCAAAGCCTAGAAGAACAGGCAACAAACTTACGGCTTGGTTCAACAAATCTACTGTGAGTTCTCGTATACACTGTTCGCTTTTATGTCCTTGTAGAAAGCGTAATTTTTATTTGGCTTTGTGTGGCTTGATCTGTATCCGTGTGTGTGTATCTACTTGATATACTCGAAGCTCATTATGTTTGTGTGAAGGTGCTACAAAAATATGTTAGGTATCTCATAGAGGTTATATTTTTGTGTTATTTTGATCTTAATCTGTTATTTTTAAGTTTTGCTAGATGTTTTGCAGATGTCCCACCCGATGTTAAGTGGTTGTCATCACCTATACCTTACGATTTATTTATTTATTTGCCATTCGCTTCCTTGCGTCCATCAACAAATGTTAAGCTTCATGTGTCTGCAATTTCACCGGCAACCACACCCTTCAAACTCAAACACACCAACGCGGAAAGGCAGAAATAGCAATTGTTCCGTTCGACGGTGTACCACTTACCCTAGACCACATATCATTCACAAACATTCAAGGAATTCAGTAAATTTTCGTTCGCATAATTTCGCTTCCGCATTATTTTCACAACTGTGATGATTGTGGGTACTTATGGATCAATCGTCCGGTTCTGTACACCAAGTCTGAGTTTTGTTTACCCAATTTAGTTTTGTTTTTTTAACAAAACAAAACTAAAAGTAAAAGTAACTTCAGACCTTTTTTGTATGGACATTCGAGCGCCTCTATCGGGCCTGCTGAGAACTCACGAGTCTCCATACAAAATAGCTTTGACGTTACGAAAAACTAAATACGAAAAATGGTAAACAAAACTCAGACTTGGGGTACTGATTCTTCCCGGATGTGCTTTTACAACGTGTAAAGGCTTGTACGACATTAAATGAATACACGTGTAGTGCTACTACTAAATCAATTTGACAACGTGAGCGTATAAAAATGATTTTTATGCGCTCTAACTAACGCGTATAAATATTGTATCTCTCTTCTTTTTTTTCGTTAGATTGATGAGACATATGATTTTAAGGAACCGGTTGGGCACTGCAATGTCAAAGTAGTGTTTATTCTTTTAGGTACAATTAATATCAGAAAAAAGTAATAATAAGGAATAGGTACGAACGATTATCAAATTTGAAATATCAGAAGATAAATGAAGCGTTGTAATTTAAGAACCTTAGGGCCGGTTTCACCATGCTCTGTTAGATTAACAAAGGATTAAAGGGCCGTTAAATATGTCAAATTGTACGCGTTTGACAGCTTAGGTTAGATTTAACGGTCTTTTAATCCTTGATTAGTTACTAACAGAGCATGGTGAAACCGGCCCTTAAACTTGCTATTTGAAAGGAACTTTACTAATTTAATTCGTTCAACTTGGAACATCTCTGCACGGTACAATTATGTTTTAATAAGCTGTCATTCAAATTATTTATTTGTTGAACTTTTCTTCAAGTTCCTAAGGATTTAGTATTTTTTTTTAAATACTGACAAGGTATCCTAATCATAAGAAAGAAAGAAAGAAAATACATTTATTTGAAACACACAAAACGGACAATGGACAGATACGGGCAAAACGGCAAAACCAATAGGTAGGTATTACAATAAAAGAAAAAATATTAAAATAAAATCATCATCATCATCAGCCTGAAGAAGTTCACTGGTGTGGTTGTGTGGATCTTTTTTTTTTTTTCGCATTCATACTGTTGGTTCCTTAGAAAAAGTTATTCATATTGATGGGTACTTTAGCCCCCTGAAGTTTTAAACCTAAGTATTGGAACAACTTGTTTATGTATGCTTAAGTCGTTTTTGTACTTAATAAATCTTTTAGGTTGGAAAATTGTTTGAATTAAAATAATATTTTTGCTAAACCGTTGCTATTCTCAGAAACTTGGCTGTTTGTTTTTTTTTATAACTACCTCCAGTTATTTTATATCTTCAAATTCTTCAATAATATAGAAATGTGCGAGCGAGGAGTTGTTTGACGGGTGTCAGCTTCTTAAGGCGAAGACAATAGCTAATGTGACTCTCGATCGCACGTTTCGACATGTTGAAAGATATAAAATCACTAAACTCATTTTCGAAAAATCGCAATCAACCATTTTGTGTGCAATCACATTGCACACAGTTTAGTAAAAAAATCATTCTGATCGATACATGTTTTCCTACTCTAAAATTTGCTTTACTAGTTTTCGTACATAAGCAAACTTTTAAGTAGGAGAACTTGTATCGATCAAAATGAAATTTTTACTAAACTGTGTGCAATGTGATTGCACACAAAATGGTTGATTGCGATTTTTCGAAAATGAGTTTAGTGATTTTATATCTTTCAGCATGTCGAAACGTGCGAGCGAGAAGTTGTTTGATAGTTGTCAGCCCCTTAAGACTGCTATCCGTCAAATAAAAATACTAAAAATACAGCTCCGTTCAAACTCGTCATGAACAAAGATAAAAATAAAAAAACCCGACTGCCTAAACTAAAAGGATGGAAACAAGATTATGTTTTAAATTTTTTCTTGATAGTGAACTGCCAGTTGTTCAGTCTTTACGAATGATACAATTTAATAATCACATGCAGTCGGAGGCGTCAGTATACCTACTGCTAGGACGGACATACTCGTACACAGGCCTCCGACTGCATGTGATTATTAAATTGTATCATTCGTCAAGACTGAACAACTGGAGTTCACTCACACCAAGAAGAAATTCAAAACATAATCTTGTTTCCATCCTTTTAGTTTGGGCAGTCGGGTTTTTTTATAATTTTAATATTTTTTATTTTTAGCTTTTTTGTCGAGGCCTATAAATAAATATAGGATTTAAGATATGACTTTGAGAATTTAACTTAAATGAAAAACCAATATATTATTTGAAATCACTCTATTACTCTCTTGATTTTGATACCCATATTGCTATGATTGTGTAAAATTATTTTATTTCATGTTGGAGAATATTGTTCCTGCTTTCCCGCTCACTTCATTTTTTGTTTTTTTTTTCTTAGGACACTGTGGCAGTTGAGACAAATCTTTTGATACCTCAATCATCAAAATCCACCCAGCCGTTTGGGTGCTACGTGGTAATAAAGAAAATATCGATGGATAGATGTACGCCAAACACTAAACCCGGGCGCCTTCGGCACTCGGGTAAAAATAAACACTGAAAACGAGACAAATTTAAGTAAACCTACTTTATTTAAATCGCTTTTATAAATGTTTAATACCACAGCTTGAAGACTTCAAAGCAGGAATGAAAAGCGTCTTTGAATGAAGAGAACAGAACAAATATGATTAGTTTATTTATGGGATTCTAGCGAAGTAGTCGAGTTTTCAATTTTCGCGACACTGCATAGAACTCTATTTCCTTCGGAGGCAAAGGAAATGGCTTTTATAGTAAATATCTTTTATTTGCAAAAAAATATGAATAGGAAATTGCTGTTTCCACCACTATTTGATAACATTTTTGTCTAGCAATAATTTAAACTTTTATTGGTGGTGACCTCAAGAAGATGCCAGAGGGCTTATTACTTGTTTAGTGCCGATCGTCGATCGTTACGATATACACCGAATTTTCTATGAAAATAAATCAACGGCATCTAGCGTATTCTTTGAGAACCCGTTTTTTTTTCATAGAAAATTCGTTGTATCGTAACGATCGACGATCGGCACTCGATCGGCACTAAACTCATAATACGCCCTCTGGGTCTTATCATTTGCTCATCACATCGTAACAGCTCTTGGTGGGAGTTCGTGGGGTAGTTTCTTTTTTTATTAAAAACTATACAATAAAACTAAGATCTTCGTTCGCTTCGCTCACTCGATCAATAAATAATAATAATAAATATTGGTGGACAATCCACACAGCACTATGTCGCCCCAAACTAAGCCAAAGCTTGTGATATGGGAACCAGATAGTTGATGTACTACATATATACTTTTTTTTGTAAATAAATATTTTTAATATTATATAACACCTAGACAGAGAACAAACATCTATCTATGTTCATCACACAAATATTTGTTCTCAGTGGGGATCGAACCCACGGCCTACGGCGCAGAAGGCACTTGTCGGTGGAACAAACAGATGGCCCACCTGATGTTAAGTGGTAACCATCACCTTTAACAAAGTATTTAATCGTAGGTCATTGCTCGATAGGAACGTGCCCTACGATGTACTGCCCTGCGTCCATCAACTTTGACTTTTGACACTTGACTTTGTTTATTATATTTCGTATATTTTGTAATTGTATTAATTGTATTTTTTTTGTAAATAAATATTGTACGTATAATAATATCCTAGCATGTTGTATTTACTTTTGAGATTGTGGTATGCCAGAGGCAAGAATGTCGTCCGTGTATATGGTGTTTATTGTTATTACTTCATTATCACGCCTGGTATCACGCCTACCGGACGAATAAAATGTAATGACGTAATCTTCTAGCCGTGATCGACCTTTCGGGTGAAATTGTGGTCAAGCGTTTGCCTAAATTGTTAAAAAAACGTGAACACAAAAATTATAATACCTACTGGTATTCATTTGAAAGTTGAAGAAACCGGCATGTCGTAGACCCAAAAAAGTTCTAGTAGGTATATATGCATGAAAAGAGCCTCATTGAGGCGCACTTAAAATCCTTTCACCACACTGTTCCGAAAGAACTAGTGCTATCTAGATCCTACGAGCTGGATCCTATCGCAGGTAATTGTACAAGCTTTGCTTAGTTTGGATCTAAATGCCGCTGTGTGCTGTGTAAAGCGAAATGTAATATGTCCACAAACATTTAACTTTTTTTTTTTTTTTTTTTTGCCATCTAGAAATGGCACTAGGTGTATCTGTTTCCCCTAACATAATCAGGGACTTTGTTTGCTATAGAGGAATTGAGGACTGGGTGTTTCTTTATTTCCCAACCTTAATATCTCGGAGGTTGGTGGGCCCTTTTTTCTATGGGCTCTATTTGCTGTACACATATTTTATTTCTATCTTAAGTTTACAGTTCAAAATTTCCTTCATATTTCCTTCTAATATTCTTACATCAAGACACATTTTTTCTATCTTTTCTTATTAATATCAGTTTTCTTATTTCTAATTACAATTCTAATATTATACATATCTACTTCTTTATTTCTTAGTTCTAGTTTACATATTATATGCATTTTCTATATATTCAACAATATATATTCATCATATTTTTTACATCTATTTATTTCTTTTTATGACCTTCTCTACAATTTCAGTACAATATTTTATAAACGTCCCTCTCTTTGTTTTGTCTGACATAATTGTGCCTATATTTGCCTCCGTCAAGTCGCAGTCAAGCATCTGTTCGGCCTCACATCTTTTGTGGGCGTATACCGGACATTCTAATATGACGTGTATCGCGGTTTCGTCTACTCCCGGCTCACATATACACGTTGGGTCCTCCTTACACTTGAAACGGGTCAAGTATTCGGAGAACCCACCGTGTCCCGTCATTACCTGAGTCATCGCGCTTGTTGGCTCAAATTCCCTAATCGTCTTGTATGCAGTTATTGCGTCTGGAAAAAATATTTTAGTTACCGCGGCCGTTTCTCCTAACTTGTACCTCCGGTTCCATTCCTCAAGCGAGTCCAAACGGTTCTGTCGTTTGATGAATGAAACCGGGCACTGGTCATAGTCAGGCTTTCTCTTTGTTTTTAGGGCAGCCTCTTTCGCCAGTTCATTTAACTTGTGGTTTGCCCCGAACAGAAATCTCGTGATGCGACCCGAACGCTCCGAAAATTAAAGTAGTTGGCAGTCAGGGGCAAGTAGGTACAAACATTATTACATAACATTAACAAATCAAAGAAACTTGCAGACCAGTTACAAAACTTTGATTTCAACTAAGCTTTAAGAGCTGGGGGCTCTTGGGTCGTTGGTTATGCAAACTTAAATTTTTCTTTGTATCAACAAAGCGTCCTAGAAAAAAAGTAAAAATGCAAACAAAACAAAGTTTTTTTCTCACGTAACTTGATATATTTGTGTTTTTTTTTGCCCCCTTTATAAAACCCCATTTTTTAACAACTTTTTAGATCAACAGATTTAGATCATATACCTACCTACTTACCAGTAAATTTCGCAAGTACAAGCTATCGTCTTACCAATTTTCATGCAGATCGGTACCCCAAGTATGAGTTTTGCTTACGATATTTCGTTTTACGTTTTTGTTCCGTGTTCATTGCTGGTTCCGTATCGGTATCCCTATCGCGTACCATACAAAACCTGCAATGAACACGGAACAAAAACGTAATACGAAAAACGAAATATCGTAAGCAAAACTCATACTTGGGGTACGGATCAACGTTTCGAAAGTTATGGCACGATATACACAATATACACACTTACAATGCCAAATCACCCAAGTTTACTGTAAGATATTCATTCGCTTCGCTCACTCTGTCAATTATCTCATTAATGCTCACATTGTACTAACATTACCTATGTTTTCTAGAAACATATTGGATAAAATAAGCTTGACCTCTGGGCGCGACCTCAACAGACTATGAGAGTAGGTGGACGGTTTTAGTACAAACATCTATCACTAATGAAAAATACTATTCACATAGGAAAGTATATTATTTCGCAAATTGGTGGAGTAGCATTAGTGGAAGCCTGAGAGGATAGAATAGCGGTTGGGCAAGCCTAATCCAAAATCCTATCCTACATTTCTTTGGCAGCCTTCACACCTCAGTTGGTAACTCTGCCTTCTGCGCCGTAGGCCGTGGGTTCGATCCACACCGAGAACAAACATTTGTGTGATGAACATAGATGTTTGTTCTCTGTCTGGGTGCTATATAATATTATAAGTATGTATTTACAAAAACAAAAGTATATAAGAATTATATCAGCTATCTGGTTCCCATATTACAAGCTTTGGCTTAGTTTGGGGCGAGATAGTGCTGTGTGGAATGTCCACCAATATTTATATTGTAGAGTACTGGTGGTCTAGTGGTAGCCTTCTGATCTAGTCGTGGGTTCGTGTACCAATAAGTTTTTCTGTTTAAATATATATATGTCTGCCAGTACTCTCAAACGGTGAAAGAAAACATCAATAAGGAAAAAGTCAAAAAAATTCAATAGTTTTAAAACCATGTGCTCGAAAGAAGCTTCTTTGAGGCGCACTTAAAATTCTTTCATCACACTTATTTGAAAGAACAAGTGACACGAAAACAAGAAGAAGATTTTACTATTGTATAAGTTACGATGCATGTTTGGATGTTTGTGGCTCAACCACGCCCTAAATCGGGATGAAACTCAGAACAAATTTACCTTTTTCGAAACTTAGATGAGCTATCTGGTTCCCATATTACAAGCTTTGGCTTAGTTTTGGGCTAAATAGTGCTGTGTGGAAAGTCCACCAATATTTATATTTATTTATATTGAAAGGGTCGCGTGTGATTCCTCTGGTGTTGCAAGCGTTCATATGCTACGGTAACCGCTTCCCATTAGGTGGGCCGTACGCTTGTTTGCTTACTTGGTAGTATAAAAGAAAGACCTTAAATCACTACAAAAAGCTATAACGAAGCCGCTTGCGGCGACTAGTCTTAATTATGTATTGTATAAATAAATGACATTCCTCGACTTCAAAGTTTACTTTGACTTTATTTTAATGTTGAAAAACATTGTATAAACAAGAATTATCTGATTCCGACATTGTTAAGCTAATGGGGGTTTGCCAAGGGCTTACTTAGTTGTTTGCTTTTAATTCTGCGTTGTTTGGTTATTCGAGTTTAGAATAATTTGGTGTAAAACGTGTTCGAAAATAGTTATAGGTAGGTACTACGTATACTATTTTCGGACTAAGTACTTAAAGTACTTAGTTGCGTGTCTGATAAATTGGTAAAAATGAACTGTGTGAAATATGATAAAACGAAATCCGGAAAATAAAACTATAACGTTTTAGATTCGATCGGTCGACAGAATGTCTCTCTTGCTCTTGTTTTGTTTGCTTATAAACTAATAAAAAAAAACAGAAACTAACACTTCTGATCGGAAACGCTTTGAAACAGTGAAAAACTGAAAACTAAAACAGGACACGTCCCCAGGCACGGTAGATATCCCCTCAGATTCCTTATTACCAAGTACTAACTTAAAATTCATTGAGGATGTCTAAGGTGGTAGTCAGAGGTAAGTCCAAACTTTACATTTGACACATACCTACACAGATGTATAGAAGTTGGTATTCCGTGACAGGTTGCAAGCCCATCGCCGCTGTTAGAATACCAAATGGTTTCCTCCAGGATAACATCGTGAGGAAACCGTCATTTCGTAGAACTTAAAAAGTTTTAAAAACATGTGTAAATGTCAATTGCTCGAAAGCTTCTTTGAAGCGCACTTAAAATCCTTTTACCACACTTTTTCGATAGATACTAGTGACATGACAAGAAGAAGATGGGTTTAGGACGTGGGCTTGGCATCATTTAGCTTGCAATCTGTAACATTGTTCAATAAATATACAACGAGTATCATAAACTCGTATAAGGCCAAAGACCAAGAAATCAGCATAGCACTGGAATACTTTGACGTGTGCATAATATGATTATTCCTTTTCGTAATTCTCATACAAAAGAAAAATTAATATTGTCTCAGAAATTTGCAACAACCCTGATAATGTGTACGTGACCTTGGTTCATACGCTATTTGCGTTTCCTAATTGGTGGCAGTTCTGTACCTATTTTATCTACAGTTCACAATTAAAAGTCAAAAATCTGTTGTAAATAGGGCGTCATGTTGTGTTTGTTTTATTTTGGAGGAACGTTTAAGAGGCATTTCATGAATGAGAAACTTCCTCCTGCTTCCGGGGTTATAGGAGTTATGTTACACGATATATAACTATAAGTATATTGCTTTTTTTATTAGTTTTATAGTATTACACATTTATTATTTGACAGCCTTCACAGCTCAGTTGGTAGTAGCTCTGCCTTCTGCGCCGTAGGCCGTGGGTTCGATCCCCAACGAGAACAAACATTTGTGTGGTGAACAAAGATGTTTGTTCTCTGTCTGGGTGTTATACAAGGTGTTCCATAAGTTGTGTATATAAACTTCAGGGGGCTAAAGTACCCATCAATATGAACAACTTTTTCTAAGGAACCAACACTGTGAACGCGAAAAAAAAAACAGCTGTTTCATACATTTTAGCCTGGTAGGTATTGAACTTTTGTATGAAACAGCTGTTTTTTTTTTCGCGTTCACAGTGTTTGTTCCTTAGAAAAAGTTGTTCATATTGATGGGTACTTTAGTCCCCTGAAGTTTATATACACAACTTATGGAACACCTTGTATAATATTATAAGTATGTATTTACAAAAAAAAAAGTATTTATGTATTACCTCTATATCAGCTATCTGGTTCCCATATTACAAGCTCTGGCTTAGTTTGGGGCTAGATAGTGCTGTGTGGAAAGCAGTGTTTCCACTTTTAGGGATTTCGCCCTTTTTTAGGGCGAAACTACTTATTTCATGTACAGCTTAGGGCTGTTTTTATTGCGACAGGGATTTAGGGAATTTTAGGGCAAAAATTAGTTGATGTGGTAACCCTATTTATTCTATGCTCTATGGCTCTACCTCTCTGAAGGGATTCCCCAAATTAGTTTCGTATTATAATCCGACAAAATATATTAGATTACCTTTTGGATAATTCTATTTACCTATGTTGTAAAGGACATCAGAAATTAGTAACATGATTTATGGATTATTTTTGATTGCTATTTTTCTATCGGTCGCAAAACAAAAGTAACTAATTGTATTATCATATTTGACTGTTTTTATATTTGAAAATGGAAGACACAGGTGATGATAGTGAGCAAGTGCCTTCCTCATCTAAAGATAAAGGAGGAAAGTCAGCTGCAAGTATGGAGAGTAAGAAATATGCGCAAAAATTAAAACGTCTTGGTTAGAGCATCCAGATTTCAAGTCTTGGCTAAAGAGATCTGACAAAGTCTCCCCTTAAAAGCTTACTGTGAAGTATGTGATTGTGATATTTTGTGTGGAATGTCAGAATTACGGCGACACAACAGAAGTGCTAAGCACTCCAAGCAGGTAATAATAAAAATGTACAAAGACTTTTTTTTTAAATTAACATTCGCCCTAAATTAGGGAATTTCGAAAAATAAATAGGGATTTTTAGGGTAAATTTCTAAAGAATTTAGGGCAAAACCAAAATCTTAAGTGGAAACACTGGTGGAAAGTCCAGTAATTTATTATTATTATTAGTATATACACAAAAGGAAATCACATAGATTTTTATATTGTCCCAAAAGTTATTATCCGAGTGGGATACATAAGTACCGTAGTACAGGGAGTTATTCGTCGAGTGTGATGAGAGTCCGATGGCACAGGTGGTTAGCCCAGCCCCGTATCAAGGGGAAGGTCGGGGGTTCAAATCCCACTTGGATTATATTATAACTTTTGGGACAATATAAAAATCTTTATATTGATATTGTCCACAGATGGGATGGAAGTACACAAACGAGTGGCTCGCTGGAAACGCGCTCTGCAAACTGCTGCAAGCCATGCGCGCCTTCGGTCTCTACCTGTCTTCCAACGTGCTGGTCTGCATATCCATTGATAGGTAAGTCTTAAGAAGAACATCATTGTTCTTTTGTTCCGGAGGAGTGCGCTGATGCTGCTACTCAGTTTTTTTACTTTTGCAGCTGACAACGTTTCTGTTGTCAACTGTAACCCACATGTTTTGTGTTCAAAATAAATATGATTGCATTTATGGGTATTTATGAAGCTATAACAGTTGAGCTAAGTTGAGACTGTTGCACATGATCTAAATATAAGTTGACTGGATCCAAATCAGTGCTAGGAAGCGTCCCCAAGACGCTGTCTGCTTTGCCACGCTGAAAAGTAATTGTTTATTTAGGTATTTATGCAAACTGCTGCACTAATTAATGAAATAAATTTAGTTGAAGAATTAACTTTTTTGGTATTTATAGTTCAAATATTTTTTTCAATACGCACTTTTCATCAAAGCTTAGAAATTTATTTGCAGATCCAAAACCAGCAAAAAAAGCATTGAATAAGAAGTTATTCATTTACTTCTGTCGCTGACTGTATATTTTACACTGTTCGCCACAACTCTCAGAGTGACATTTTGCTGTCACCGTTGTTTTTGAAAAGGCAAATCAAATCAAAAGATACACAAAACTACAGTGAGTTCTACACATGGTAAATTATATCGGGATATGATATTTTTGTTAGTAACATAAGTACTACCACCACGCCTTTGTCTACCTCTGGAGCAGCGTTACTGTGTTTCGGTACTTGAATAGTGGTTGCCGATGAAATTACAGGCACATGAGGCTTATCATGTATGCCTCAAGTTGATGGACGCAGGGAAGTGCATCATAGGGCACGTTCTTATCGAGCATGACTTACGATGCAATGCTTTGTTATAGGTGAAGGTTACCACTTAACGTCAAATGGGCCATCTGCTTGTTCCATCAGCAAAGTTGTATTAAAAAATAGTTGTTATGTCCAGTCTTCTTCTTATAGTGTCACTAGTTTCTTTTTCAAAACAGTGTGGTGAAAGGGTTATGTCCAGTGGACATGCCTGATAATTACTTTTGTTGCAGGTTCTTCGCTGTGATATATCCTCTCAGGCAGCCGGTGGCGAGGCGAAGAAGCAAACAGATGCTGTACTGCGCATGGACTGTAGCGTTAGCTTGCTGCCTGCCACAGGTTAGTCATCATTATCAGCCTGAAGAAGTCCACTGCTGGGCGTAAGCCTCCCCTTACATGAAGTATTCTGGGTCCTCTCCATCCACTGAATTGCCGCGATCCTCATGATGTCGGGTAGAGTCCCACGCCTCTTCCAGTTCGAAGTCGCTATTCGAGAACCTTTATTCCTGCGGTTGTCTGTATTTCCAGCTATAATATGACCTGTGCCCATGCATTGACACTTCAACTTGCTAATAACCCTGCGAGCTATGTCGGTTTCTTTGGTTCTCACAAGGTTTATTGGCTGAAGGTCTCAGCAGAATAACAGCGCCTAACTACTAAAATAGTGGTGAGTCGAGACGTTTTGACACAAACACCTACATACCTGTTTAATCTGTTTACCCATTTCCTTTTATTTATTGATGTGTATGTGTGTTTTTTAGCAAATAAATGTCTGTCTATGTCTATGTTCATTGGATATCCTCATTTCTGATCCCATCATGTTGTGAAACGCAGGTTCTCCCACTATCTATCAAATACTGATAACCGATCATAATAAAGGGTTCTCAGATGGCAAACATGAAATGGGAGACAAAGAGTAGCGTGCTGGGCTGAGGACATAAAGATAGCAAGAACTATAAAACAGTTTAAAGAAATAACGACCTTGTTGACCAACAAAATGTATAGAAATAAAGTTCATATTTAAATAACATTCGCCGCGTCATATCAGAAATGCCAATTAGCGGTCTTCAAGTCCGGTAGGTATGGTTAAAAAATGGAGATAACTCATAAACAAACATTAACACGATAATATTCCGCCTATTCCGTCTGATAATTTCGTGTGTCGGTTTCACGTAATTGAGCGTTCAAAGAACTATTCATAGTGTTACGAGCTCGGGGGTTGGTATGGATAGAAAATGCACAATAATAATCCAAGAGATGATTGATTTATTTGACTATCACTTTACAGAACGAAAACACTACTTATCACACTTAACTAGACAGTTACTTAACAACTCAATTCAGAAGGTCTCTATAGCTTTCTGTATATCTCTTCCTCGAGCCATTTTTTTTTTCGAATGGACTATTTGCTGGTGATCGTCTGACGATTCTTACAGCGCTACCGAACAATGGCGAGCGCGGGGTGCGGATCGCGCAAGGCCAAGGTTCCTGAAAACGAGTTTTCAGGGTATTGAATGGATCGATGGGCAATAGCCTGAAAGCTCCTGAAAATCACGGCAACTTGATCGAAATTTCAATCATCTGGGAGGTGACAGAGCCTCTTCTGTCACAGGCTGAAAATATATTTCAGTCTTCTGAAAACACCTGTAAAAAACGTCAGGATAAATAAATTGCTAGGCGTCCGGCGCAACAATAGAATGATCTGTACATAAATAAATTAACAAAATATCGTTGGAAATGTCAGAAGGGATTTGTAGCGTTTAAAATTCAGCTGTCTAACCGCGAAACCAATATGGTAATGGCTATCAAAACTTTCATGATATTTTTTGCAATATTAGCAGTATCTAGAAGTTTTATAGCAGCTGAGTTAAAACCAGTAGATATAAACTATCCCATAGTTAAGTTTTAAAGGATTTAGATACTGCTAAGACTGTAAAAATATCAATTAAGTTTTGATTCCGATTACCGTTTTGGTTTCACGGTTATGCAGTAAATCCCAAAGCAAACCTTGAACACATGGATACGCAACTGGACGCTCTGGATACGCAGGCCATATACTGGTCGCTTTCATGTCCTTGTATTAAGGCGATGACAACAGCTAATGTACCTCTCGCTCGCATGTTTCGACATGTTGAAAGATATAAAATCACTAAACATATTTTTCGAAAAATCGCTATCAGCCAAGCTGTGTGCAATCACGTTGTACTCAGTTTAGTAAAAACAGTTTAATCGATACAAATTAAAACTTTTTACTAAACTATGTGCAACTGTGGAAGCTCTCGACTTCGCCTTAAGTGTTGTTTTTCTTTGGCTTTGTGTAGCTTGATCTGTATCCGCGTGTTCTCGGAACGAGGTACGAGTTCGAGTATTGTATAAGGATCGCGGGAAGGCGGTGGGTGGAGAGGGCTCAGAGTCGTTCTTCCTAGAAATGTCCTTGACCAAGCTTACTAAGCTTTTATCTATACTCATATTATAAAGAGGAAAGAGTTGATTAAATAAATAAATAAATAATTATTGGTTGACATTCCACACAGCACTATCTCGCCCCAAACTAAGCCAAAGCTTGTGATACAGGAACCAGATAGCTGATATGCTACTTATATACTTTTTTTTGTAAATACATACTTATAATATTATATATAACACCCAGACAGAGAACCAACATCTATGCTCATCACACCAATATTTGTCCTCGGTGGGGATCAAACCCACGGACTACGGCGCAGAAGGCAGAGCTACTACCAACTGAGCTGTGAAGTGAAGTGAACCAACATCTATGCTCATCACACCAATATTTGTCCTCGGTGGGGATCAAACCCACGGACTACGGCGCAGAAGGCAGAGCTACTACCAACTGAGCTGTGAATTAAGGCTGTGTTTGTTTGCATATTTTTTTTTTATAGTTATGTCACACTAAGTGTTCTTTTATTTAAAAAAAATATTGAAATGCCGCCGCTAGAAAAGGCTCTTTATTTGTACCTTGGTATTAATCCTTATCAAAATAAATTACTTCATATTCAAGACTGCTTCAATACCTTCATTTAACTTTTTGAGTTATTCAATTCGAAAGATATCACGAGTTCAAAAATATAAGTTATAGAATAAAGTCGCGTGGTCGCCGCTCACTCCGCTCGGCTAACTGTGCGATGTACGAATTGGCGTTACTGGGGTACGATATTTGTGTTTTATTGGATCTATAAAATCCCACAGGTGTGTGTGTATGTATTAAAATTTATAATTCTTGAAATATTTATTAAATACCCGTGTGAAGCCGGGATAGGCCACTAGTACTAGATAAAGAGAAATAGCCGAAACACAAATTATATCGTATTTAGTATCTATACACTATCGAAAAATACAAATGTTTTTCTAGACCTTAGGAGATTCTTTTTATTCTTACTTTTTGATACCCATAAAGTTACCAGACACTGCTTTCCAGACCATTTGTTTGACCTCACGGCCGATATTATAAAAGGTTTTATGCCGTACTGACTCTAAAAGCTCTTTTTCATGGTCCGACACAGGGTTGACCAATTTAGCTTTAATTGGCTCGCAAACGCTATCACTCAGATCGGTTAATTAATAACATACATATATTCATGTCTGGCCTCACAGCTCGTTTGGTAGTTTGTTCGATTCCCACAAAGAACAAACATTGTTATGGATATCAATATTTATTCTTTAACTGGGTATTCTATTGACATACAAAAAAGCTATATACCTCTAGTTTCAATAGTACGGTCAGCCACAAAAGTAAGTAAAATCTGGTTAATGCAGTTGCTGGTATTAAATATCAAATGTATTTATTTTGAACACAAAACATGAAACAATAAACAATGAAAACGTTGACAGCTGTAAAAGTTTAAAAAACTGAGTAGCAGTGTCAGTATTTCTAAAACTTTCATTCTTTTAATCAAAGTTTACAAACTTTATTTTAATAAAACCAACTGAAGTTAGCATTTTGCTAAATAGGCATTGAATAAATGTTATTTTAATCTACTTGCCGTTGACCGTACAAACTTTAGCTTTGTGCAATGCTACGTAACTCTAAGCTTTATTCCCTTGTTCCCAGAGTCTAATATTCCGCGTGATGCCGCACCCTCGACTGCCAGGATTCGACCAATGCGTTGCGTTCGACGCGTTCAGCTCGCCGCAACAAGAAGTAGCGTACAATGTATTCTGCATGTGCGCTATGTACTTCTTCCCGCTGATAGTGATCACGGTGTGCTACGTCTGCATCTTCTGTGAGATCAGGCGCAGCAGTCAGGAGCTAAATGGTGAGCCTTCTTCTTTTTGTCGTGTCACCAGATCTTTTGAAACAGCGTGGTGAAGGGATTTTAAGTGCGCCTCACAGAGGCTCCTGTCACTCATAAGAGCACTTGCTTATGTTTTAGAACTGTAGGATCTACGGCCTTCCGGTTTCTTCAAGATATTTTTCTTCACAGTATAAGAGTACTGGCACTGTGCACATACATTTTTGAACAGAAAAACTCATTGCATGACCGGTTTTGAACCCACAACCTTATGATCGGAAGACAGGGCCGCACCACTAGACTTTGCCAGTGTCTACAAAGTGCGAACAAAGTGCGAACAACGCGGTTAAATGTTGTCGCATTGTTGTGCTCTGATGATGACTGGATGGAATGGACTCAGAGAGGACGCACTGTAATATCACATTATGTAGGGCACGTATTCAGTAGACGTGCTCTATGAGGTAATGTTGTTGCACGACAGGTGGGCATCCTTCTTCCGGTATTTTTTATTTGAAAGTTAGGTGAAAATTTGTTTCTAGTGTAAAGTATTCGAAGAGTTTGCGAAACGGGTTAAAATGTTTTTGTCATCTTTTGTATCTTGCTTAGTCTGTATTGGCCTTAAAATTTAATAATTTATGGGCGAAATATATTGATGCTAGCAGACTTCACGGCTGAAATGATATTTCAGCCTTCCAAAAACACCTATAAGCGAACGCGCTGTGGCCGGTGTGGCCCCAATCAGTGTGAGGAGAGTCCGATGGCGCAGGAGGTAGCGCCATCGGACGCCCGTATCAAGGGGAAGGTCGTGGGTTCAACTCCAATAACAACAATAGTGGTCGTGGGACAATAACTTTATTTCAATAACTTTTGGAACATTATAAAAGTCTTTCAAAGAAAAGAAAGAAAGAAATTGAAAAAATAAAAACAAATCTTTGAAAAAATAATTAGTAATGATGTGTATGTATTCGGTGTCGTCAGAAAAGTGCGTGCATTCGAACGGCGTGGTGCGCCTGCGCCGCTCGGACCACAGCGTGCTGGAGCGCGCGCGGCGCCGCACGCTGCGCATGACCGTCACCATCGTCAGCGTGTTCGCCATCTGCTGGCTGCCCTACGTCACCATGGCTATGTGGTACACTATGCACTTCGCACTATCTTTATTCATTTTATACCTTCCGGCCGTTTCCGCAACTAATTTTCGCAACCAGTTGCGAAAGCGGAAATATCATTCTTCTGGTTGTGGCAGAAGAATAAATACTCTTCAACCGCCACCAGTTGCGAATGAAGAATTTTCTGTAAAGGTGAAATAGTGTACGTACGCTTAAGGCTCCTCGCCTTACCTTATCTACCTTGAAACCGTTTTAGGTATTTGAAGTCATAGATAATTATTTTGAGAAAATTGGATTTTGTTATTTAAACGATAAACATATTTTTAAACAGCCTTCACAGCTCAGTTGGTAGTAGCTCTGCCTTTTGTGCCGTAGGCCGTGGGTTCGATTCGATCCTCTTTTTTGTGATGAACATAGATGTTTGTTCTCTGTCTGGGTGTTTTTATGTATAATAAGTATGTATTTACATTTAATAAGTACTTAAGTATTATATTAGTTATCTGGTTCCCATATTACAAGCTTTGCTAAATAGTGCTGTGTGGCAAGTCCACCAGTAATATCTTTTTTTGCAAATAGATACCTACAAAATAAATTAATCTAAATGCATTGTTTCGGACACACTCCAGCATAATATGTTTTACATCTTCTAATGTTCCGCATTGAGTACAGTTCGATGATGGCTCTTTGTTCATCGGAAACGAAAATTTGTTTGCTGGAATGTGCCCAGAACGTAATCGCTCGCCATCTTCAGGCGAAATCTATTATCTATCCACGGATCACAAGATATTTGAGGTTGGATAGTTCGGAACCAAATTCCCTTTTTCATTAGAACTCTCGTCAAAGTAGATACCTACCTACTGCTGCCATCAAAATGATAAAACCTTTGCAATGTTATTCTCTGAAACTTTGATGTTTCCAATTATTCATTAACTCGTAGGTAGGTACATCAGTGATTTTATCACTACATAGTATAAAACAAAGTCGCTTTCTCTGTCCCTATATCCCTATGTATGCTTAAATCTTTAAAACTACGCAACGGATATTGATGCTGTTTTTTTTTATAGAAAGAGTGATTCAAGAGGAAGTTTTATATGCATAATACAAGCATAATCTCTTAGGGATAACCCACAATAACCGTGCGAAGCCGGGGCGGGGCGGGTCGCTAGCATTTTTTATAATGTAGAAATATGGGAGCGTGAACCAGTTCATAAAATAAAAATGTAAATAAGTTTATTTTGGAATTAAAACAAGGCACAGAAAACAATAAAATTTGCAGAAGTTTCAGGAAATGAGTCAGTGTCTTAAAATCAAAACAATATCTGTAAAGGGATCATCTCAATAGTTATATAATAGAATGTAGAATTTAAGTTTGTATGTATGTATTCTAGGTAAGTATTTATTAAGTAGGTTTTTATGTTATAGTTGTTGGTTTTAAAGGTTTTCTTTTCTATTGTCTGTCTCATAGAGCACCACCACCCACTCCACATAACACAAAAGTTAACTGGAAGAAAATGCTAATTCGCATTAAGTTCGCCTTTGTACTTTAATTATGTCAAAGTCAAAGTCAAAAGGTATTTATTCAACAAAATCACAAGGATCACTTTGAAATGTCTTAAAGCTAGGTGACTCTAGGTGCCAGTTCCACGCGACCAAAGCCTAGAAGAACAGGCAACAAACTTACGGCTTGGTTCCTACCGTCCTACCTACCTTATTTTGTATGATCCTTGTTACAATGTAATATAATACAATATGGAAGCTCCAGTGTGGTGCATTTAAGAATTTTCTAATCTAATCTAATCAAATCCAGGTACATGGTAGACCGGCCATCAGCCTCGCACGTGTCTCCGCGGCTGCAGGACCTGCTGTTCGCGATGGCCGTCTCCAACTCCTGCATGAACCCGCTGGTCTACGGCTCCTACACCCTGGACCTGCGGAATGCGGCCAAGAGGCTGTTCAGGGACGCCTGCTGCAGGTCCAGCGCAACTTCAGATACCATTGGTGAGTCACAGCACCGGACGGTAGACATTGAATGTTGTTGCCTGTTCTTCTAGGCTTGGTTGCGTGGAACTGGCACCTAGATTCACCTAGTTTTAAGACGTTACAAAGTGACAGACAGACAGACAGACAGACAGACAGACAGACAGACAGACAGACAGACAGACAGACAGACAGACAGCCAGACAGCCAGCCTGCCAGCCGGCCGGACGGACGGATGGACGGAAGGACGGACGGACGGACGGACGGACGGATGGACGGACAGACAGACAGACAGACAGACAGACAGCGGAGTCTTAGTAATAGGGTCCCGTTTTACCCTTTGGTACGGAACCCTAGAATAGACGCAAAATTACGGAAATAAAAACTACCTCACTACTTTTATCCTCCGGCACGGTAATCCCCTCCGCTTTCGTAGTACCAAGTACCGACTCAAATTACAAAGTAATCTACACTAATATTATAAAGAGGAAAGATTTGTATTTTTGTATGTTTGTATTTTTATATTTTTGTATTTTTGTATGTAACGAATAGGCTCAAAAACTACTGGTCCGATTTCAAAAATTCTTTCACCATTAGAATTTTACATTATCCCTGAGTAACATAGGCTATATTATATTTTCAAAGAAATCAGGGATCTTTACTAAAACTCCAATAATGTAACCCAAGGTGGAAAAAGAAAACCTTACATCGCGTGCGCTGCGAAAACTATTGATGATAGAACAAAATAATGTACTATGACTTTGCAGAACACGTCATAATCTACAAAAAATGTCGCGACAGCATATGTCTATCTATTATAGTTATGTCACAATAAGTGTTCTTTTATTATAAAAATTTAATTAAAATGCCGCCGCTAGAAAAGGCTCTTTATTTGTACCTTGGTATTAATCCTTATCCAAATAAACCATTTCGTATTCAAGACTGTTTCAATACCTATAGATTACTTTTTGAATTTTACAAATCGGACATTCCATTCAAAACATATTACGAAATTAAAAATTTTAGCTCGCTTTAAAATATTATTAGTGAACGCGCGGTTCCAAGGGGCGTGTTTTTACTCACTCAGGGAGAAGGGCGTGCGAAATAAGTACACGCGAGACTCTACGTTCTAATTTTATCCTAAAATGTTCAAAAAATGTATATCCACCCATGCGAAGCTGGGACAGGCCGCTAGTCTACACTATCTACATCTACACTTCTACATCTACATCTACATCTACACTAATATTATAAAGAGGTAAACTTTGTATTTTTGTATTTTTGTATTTTTGTATTTTTGTATTTTTGTATGTAACGAATAGGCTCAAAAACTACTGGTCCGATTTCAAAAATTCTTTCACCATTAGAATGCTACATTATCCCTGAGTAACATAGGCTATATTATATTTTCAAAATAATCAGGGATCCTTACTAAAACTTCAATAATGTAACCCAAGGTGGAAAACAAAAAACCTTACATCGCGTGCGCTGCGAAAACTATTGAAGATAGAACAAAATAATGTACTACGATTTTGTAGAACACGTTATCATCTACAAAAAATGTCGCGACAGCATATGTCTAACTATTATAGTTATATCACAATAAGTGTTCTTTTATTATAAAAAATTAATTGAAATGCCTCCGCTAGAAAAGGGTCTTTATTTGTACCTTGGTATTAATCCTTATCCAAATAAATCATTTCATAATTAAGACGGTTTCAATACCTATAGATTACTTCTTAAATTTTTCAAATCGGACATTCCATTCAAAAGATATGACGAAATTAAAAATGTTAACGGGTCCACGGGTCTCGCGCGGGGTGCGATTTCACTCACTCAAGGAGAAGCGCGTGCAAATGTATGAAATAAGTAGACGCGAGGCTCGAACCCACGGTTTAAGTTTATCCTAAAATGTTCAAAAAATTTATGACCACCCATGCGAAGCTGGGACAGGCCGCTAGTAATATATAAAACGTAAGTTACCAAGATATAGAAAAACATTCATATTTATCAAACAAATGTTTATCTTTAATGAATAATGAAATGAAATGAAATGAAATGAAATTATTTATGAAATGAAATGAAAATGAAATGAAATGAAATGAAATGAAATTATTTATTGCCACTGGTTAGTTGTACATCAGTTTAGTACTTTTAAAATGGTACTAAAAAGAGCGCCACACAAACAGGTGCTCCTCAAACATTCGACAAAGTTAAAAAAGTAATAATTATAAATATATATATATATAATACGCTGTATATGTATAACTAGCGGCCTGTCCCAGCTTCGCATGGGTGGTCATAAATTTTTTGAACATTTTAGGATAAACTTAGACCGTGGGTTCGAGCCTCGCGTCTACTTATTTCATACATTTGCACGCGCTTCTCCTTGAGTGAGTGAAATCGCACCCCGAGCGTGACCCGTGGACCCGTTAACATTTTTAATTTCGTCATATCTTTTGAATGGAATGTCCGATTTGAAAAATTTAAGAAGTAATCTATAGGTATTGAAACCGTCTTAATTATGAAATGATTTATTAGATAAGGATTAATACCAAGGTACAAATAAAGACCCTTTTCTGGCGGCGGCATTTCAATTAAATTTTTATAATAAAAGAACACTTATTGTGACATAACTATAATAGTTAGACATATGCTGTCGCGACATTTTTTGTAGATGATGACGTGTTCTACAAAATCGTAGTACATTATTTTGTTCTATCATCAATAGTTTTCGCAGCGCACGCGATGTAAGGTTTTTGTTTTCCACCTTGGGTTACATTATTGAAGTTTTAGTAAGGATCCCTGATATTTTTGAAAATATAATATAGCCTATGTTACTCAGGGATAATGTAGCATTCTAATGGTGAAAGAATTTTTGAAATCGGACCAGTAGTTTTTGAGCCTATTCGTTACATACAAAAATTCAAAAATACAAATGTTTCCTCTTTATAATATTAGTGTAGATGAAGCCCTTTCTTGTTTAAGATGTTTCTTGTATGTTTCAGTTTTTTCTTTATTCTTTATTGTACACAAATGATTTACACAAAAAAGATCTGATAGTCATGTACAAAGGGGAGCTTAACCCTAGATAAGAGTTTTCTTCCAGCAAACCTTAGAGGATAGAGAGAGAGCTGACTAAAGTGGTGGGAAGGTGTACAAACATAAAAAATATGTACATATATAGAAAAAGCAGATAGGAGAATCAAGATAAAAGTAAGAGAAATCCTAATAATTGAGATACACATTATATACAAAATGAAATAAATAAATAATGATTTTATACATATTTATATATTAACTTCAATACCTACTATAATAACTATTCATATTCATAGATAGACTTATAAAATAATTAAAAAATGTTGTCTGTTTTTATTGTTTTCTTATATATGTTATGCTGTACCTGGCAATGCTTTGTTTTAGGTGATGGTTACCACTTAACATCAGGGGAGCCATCAGCTAGTTGTATAAAAACAAAAAAAAAACCCATGTTTGTGAGTCAAATAAACCATATTCTATTCTATTGTATTTTATTCTATAAGACGCCGTAAATTGCCCACGCTGTATAAGGAACAAGTTTTAAAGGGAACACTCTGTATAAGGTAAGGAACTTTTGCAAAGGATCTCAAAAGTACCTGAACTTGAGCACGGTAACTTAGGGTTAACATTATAAGAATGTTGTTAGCGAGCTCAAAGTTTATATCGGGAAGTTTTGCAAACGATTAAAAGTTTAAGGCATCTCTCGGATGTTTTATAGAGTTTTTTTTATGCAACTAGCTGATGGAACAAGCAGATGGCCCTGATGTTAAGTGGTAACCATCACCTATAACAAAGTATTGCCTAGTAATTCACGCGCTATAGGAACGTGCCCTACGATGCACTGCACTGCGTCTATCAACTTGAGGCATACAGATATTAAGCCTCATGTGCCTGTTATTACACCGGCGACCACACTCTTTAAACCGAAACACAGCGTTGCTGCTTGGCGGCAGAAAAAGGCGGGTGGTAGTACTTCCTCGGACGAGCCACAAACAAAGAGCTCTACTACTCTTCAAAACTCTACTAGTCTTAGTGTTTACACTTTAGGAAATTATAAAGATTTGAGAAGTTATTCGCCGGATGTGATTAGAGTCCGATGACGCGGTGGTTAGCGCAGCCCCGTATCAAGGGGGTCGTGGGTTCAAGTCCCACTCGGATAATAATTTTCAATCAATCAATCAATCAATCAAATAACTTTATTGCGAATATAGGTACATGGTTTTATACAGATGTCAGGGTTTATAATAATTGATCCTCCATACTCAACTTAATAATAGCATGCAATAAAAATAATTTAGGTATAGGTACAATTTCAAATTAATAATGTCATGGATTAAAAAAGATTAAAAAAATAAGATTAAAAAGATATACAATGTCAAAAAAAATTAAATAGAATAAATGAAAATAGTCATAAACAACAAGAAACAAAACAAAAAATAAAAAATATACGGATTAATTTAAATTGTCACTAAGGTATTCATTCACACTATAATACACTTTTTCGTTAAGCATTTTAATTACATTTTTTCTAAATACAGTGATAGAAGGTGAAGCCAATGTGGCATTAGGCAAATTGTTATACAGTCTCGAAGCCATACAAAATATACTTTTGTTTAGTTTTGAAGTTTTATTTTTTGGACAACAGAGTTTAGGCGAATGCTTTTAAATGTATCAAAAAGGTGAATATTTTTTCTGGCGAATAATACAGCTTCAAGAATATATATTGATGGTAATGTTAAAATTTTTAATTTATAAAAGTATTGTTTACAGCTTTCCGTCTGCTGTAGCTTGCATATAGCTCGCACGTATCTCTTCTGTGCCCTAAATATTAATTCTTTGTCAGTAGAGTTGCCCCAGAACAAGACACCATACCTAAGAAGTGACGCCACATATCCGTGATAAGCCGTTAGCAAAGTAGACTCGCTAGCAGTCCTTGACAGCACGTATAAAGCGTATGAAAATCGGGCTACTCTTGAGCATATGTTTTCCACGTGAGCTTTCCAGTTTAACATACAGTCAATATTTAGTCCTAAAAATTTAGTCACATCTATTTGATTAATTGTATGGGTATTATAGTTAATGTCAATGTCATTCATCATTATTGCTCTATTCCTAAATATAATAAAATTAGTTTTCGTTAAATTAATTTTTAAGTTATTTAATGTCAGCCAATTGATTACTTTACTCAATGTATCATTCATGTCACGTTCAAGAGAAATTTTGTTGATCCCACTAAATAAAATGGTACTATCGTCAGCAAAAAGTGTCATGTGATGATTCGTTATTAAAGGAATGTCATTAATGTAAATTATAAATAATAAAGGCCCTAGTACACTCCCTTGGGGTACGCCGTATTTGACAGTTTTAAACGGGGATGTATATTTGACCTGTTTTTTCTCAGTGGGGCATATCCTAGTTATCTCAGTTGCCTGCATCCTGTTGGTAAGATAGGATTCGACTAGTCCTAATACATTACCTCGAACTCCGTATGTATCTAATTTATGTAGAAGTATCCGATGATCAACGTGGTCAAATGCTTTTTCGGGATATTATAAAAGATCTTTATCACTTGGATGCTAAAATATTGTTTTGGGCTAGGTTCAGCCCGCGGCTTTGCTCGCGCGGTACACGGAAAAAGTCTCGCTAATCTTATTGTAGTTCCTATCAACTAATATAATATCTAAAAGATGTTTGTTTGTGGATGTTTGTCACTCTATCACACCCCACTAAACCGATCGATTGGTAGAAAACTTAAAATAAATATATGTCATGCCAGTTTCTTCAGTGCCATCTATCGAGTCGTTTGGTACTATTTTTGTGACGACATCCCTCATTAGTTTCGAAATTCGAACTCTCTTTTCGTCTCTATGGATACTATGTAGGTACTGTCCACAGAATACATATGAATAGGTATCTAGTTCGTAGTCGATTGGTCCACAGTTGACTGAAATATCCAATTTACAAGAGTCTAGACATTGCTTGTTATTTACATAGGTACCTTTAATGTTGATCCCAGATTAATTACAAAACTGAGATATCTGATATATTAAAATTATCTCTGGAAGAAATAAAATAATAAAATAAAATAAAATAAAATAGCCTTTATTTCCTCGAACAATTCCTGAGTACAATAATAAGTAATTCATTTAGAAATCATTTGCATGCATAATTTTAAGACAGGTAGAATTAATTTTATTAGGTAGGTAGGAAGTACATTATGTTAGGTATTATTATTTTAATAATATCTATTATTATGTATATAATTATTTTAATTTTTATTGTATTCCATAACATGAGGAACATTAGGTGCCTATTATTATTATTATTTTTTATAATATTAACATTATATCTAAATAATTTGATAATATTATTATTGCAGTGAATTCATTTGGTATTAATTTTAATAATATTAATATGTATCTGAATATTTTAATTACCTATATTTTTTATTGTATTAACAATAGGCATCCTTAATTTTCATTTTAATAATATTAACTATCAAATATTCTATCAAATACTCAATTTAATTATGTTTTTTGTATTAACATTAGGTATTATTAATTTTCATTTTAATTTCATAACGTTTTATCAATAATGTTTTTTATTGTATTAGCATTACGTATTATTAATTTTCATTTTAATTTCATAAAGTTTGATAATTAATGTACTTATTTCATTCTCTACAGATTATTTAAATATAATTTATTTATTTTTTGAGGTCCCCTCTTTGGGTGAAGGCCTCCTCCAGAGCCTGCCATTCATAATAGTCTTGGGCTTTTTCTGCCCAGTTCTTTCATTGCAGCCTGGTGTTTGAGTTTGTGCTCTGGAGGGTTGTAGTCGCAAATCCCCGCGGTGACAAGCCGTGTTGGGGATGGAATTGTGTTGTTTTGATTTATTAAGTTAGGTATTAGATGATGGTGGTGGTAGTCTACTACTCCCTCGTTGACCAATCGTGCTGGGAGAGAAGTTTTGTAAACTAGGTTTTCTCTGAAGAGGGGCCGTCTGTCGTTGCTATTGTTGCTCCTTAGCATTATTTGTTCTGGTGCTGGTTTCCGATGTAGTGCACGGTGCCGTCAGAGGGGTGGTTCTGGTCTTCATATATGAGTCTATTGTAGTTTTGTTTTTTTTTGCAGTGTGAAATATGTTTCCTTGGTGAGGTTTAGAAATATTTTCAGGAGGTGAATTTGGCTTTCTTTTTTGAATTCTGCTGCTAGTGTGGCATGTATCATGTTCTGTTATAACTAACTCTGTTGTTTTTTGATTATTATTTTTTAGTACGATTATTTTGTCATATATAAGTGCAATATTTTCGCCTTCCTCTTTCCGAGTTTTAAACTCTTCTTGAAGTTCTTTCCTTTTCTGTAATATTTTTTGTGTAAAATCTTCTTTTATGTAGGTCGTTGATTCTGCCAAGTATTTTCTATTTTTTAGTATTTCGATTTTTAGGCCCAATGTACATAAAGTTACTACGATTGGTCTGATATTTCCAGGTTTTCCAATTCTTCTTACCGACTCTATCTCACGTCTCTCACAAGGTACTTGCATTTTATCCGTTATTATTTTTAATACATTTCTTTCCAGTTCATGGTATGACTTTTCGTTTTCCTCTACGCCAAAAAATAATACATTTTTCTTTTTCATGTGTTGTTCCATTCTTTCTATGGTTATTTGTTGTTCTTCTACTTTCTTCTCTAAATCTTGATATTTTAATTCAATACTTTCAAATTTCGTGTTTATATTATTATTTATATCCTGTATAATTGTATCTTTCATTTTGTTCATATCCAGACGTTGCGTTTGCATATCCTCTTGCATGTTTTTTAGTATTCTCATAATTTCTTCCATGTTTTCGTCAAGTAAGTACACGGCTTTTATTTATTTTCAGATTAACTAATTACCAATCACCATCTAGTGGCGAATAGCGGAAACTCGTTAATGGCCGGTTTAGTTAGTGATGTGTCAGATAACAAACAGATGGCGCTTTTTGTGTTTTGTGATTTGGTATGACTGATCAATTTATGTAATTGAGGTTATCTTTTTCTTTTGATATCAGGAAAACAGATTTAACTCACAGTTGTCCGTAATGTAGCAGTAAGAAATAACACTTTAATCCATGAAGATTCTTCTAGTTTCCCAATTATACCACTGTTTTATCACATTTGAACTGATGTCCGTTGCAGTTTGTTATTTGATTGTTGATGCTATAAAACTCTAAAAATCACTTGGATAACACTGTTGCGTACGAGATGACTAGTATTTTATGTCTTGGTAGTGTCTATCTCCCAGATAAAAGCACTTTTTAATTTATTTATCGATGTTTATTACTGAGACGATGTTGACATGAGCGGTGGCGCCCTCTCCCTTTTTTGTGAAAGAAATGGAAGAAATAGGTAATCATAATTTTTCGGCTTTTACCTTCCCGTTTAAGTTGTCGGAGTATTTTAATTCAATTTAATATTTATTTAATGGCATGTAAGCGAAACTTCGCCAATGACACGTTGCAAGTATGGCCTTAAGGTGAATACAAGAGTTAATGTGACTCTCGCTCGCACGTTTCGAAATGTTGAAAGATATAAAATCATTAAACTCATTTTCGAAAAATCGCAATCAACCATTTTTTGTGCAATCACATTGCACACAGTTTAGTAAAAATTTCATTTTGATCGCATGTATCGTGATCAAAATGAAATTGAAAGTTTGCTAGTTTTCGTACATAAGCAAACTTTTAAGTAGGAAAACATGTATCGATCAAAATGAAATTTTTACTGAAATTTTTACTCTTGTCTTCGCCTTAACATAAAGGAGTAAGATAAAATCGGTGAATTAGATGTTCCCTAAGATATAAATACTTGTGACAACTTTACACCCTGTATATTACATGACATATTTTCAACATAGGTCAAGAAGTGTCAATATTCTCAGATTACCGTCAAGACGACATCCGGGCCAAAGCTCTTGTGATATTCGATCGAAAAGAGCTTTCACAAGTGTGAGCTATTGCGATTAATGAAACATAAACCTTAACGTGTGGGCGTAAAGTCTGAAATAGATTACACTGCTTTATTTATATAGTGGATCTTTTTTGGAGTGACGAATCAGCTTGCCTAATACTAAAATGTACAAAATGGGTATTTTCCTTAAGGCGATGAAAAAATGTACCTGTCGCTCGCGCATTTTAACATTTTGAAAGATATAAAATCACTGAACTTATTTATGAAAAATAGTAATCACCCATGTTGTGTGCAAACCAAGGTGCAAACACATGGATTAAAGTTTAGCAAAAATTTCATTTTAATAGGTTTTCTTACTAAAAATATTGCTTTAACTACTAGTTTTCGTAGGTACGAACTTTATTCAACTTTGGTTGAATGCGATTTTTCATAAATCAGTTCAGTGATTTTATATTTTTTTAAATGTTAAAAGTGGTACATCAGCAGTTGTCAACGCCTAAAATAATGATGGCCTTTACGTCCGACTACCTTGTTTTAATAGCTTTGTACCTTACGTTGGTTACCAACGCTTTCTGTTTATTCCACGAACGTATTTGTCGTACATTATTTCTATACATACATTATTTATATACATTCGCAAAGAGCTTGTAAATAGGCAGCATAAAGCACTTTGCTCCCTAGGGAGAAAAAGTGATTTGAATTTGGAATGTGGATATTTTTAGAAAACGTTCCAATTACCAAAGATCTCTTTGGAATTACCAAAGATCTCTTTGGAATTACCAAAGATCTCTTTGGAATCAAGAAAATTGTATGAACAAGTAACAGGCTGTATAATAAAGTGTACCGCGCGCGAGCCAATATAAAAATAAGTTTGTGAAAAAATAAAAAACGCGCGATATGCATTCTGCCTTCTCACGTAATTGTTTACTCAAAATCGGATTTTACTTAGTTTTATTTATTTAAAATAATTTAAAAAATAAACAAAAGTGGAACACAGCAACGCTGCTTGACGATAAAATAGGCACGGTGGTAGAACTTCCCCGCATGAGCCCATCACAAGGAACTCTACTAGAGCAGCTCTACGTCTCTTAAAATTCGAGCGATAGGTACTCGTTTTGCATTAAATGCATGTCGAGAAATAATTCTTCATTGCGTTATTTTAGTGAACGCGATATGGATCATGGAGAAAAAACACATCTATTTTTCGAATTTCTCTAGTTGGTCTCGTTGTTCGTACAGGGCTGACGAATTACGTTACGGTGTTCCTATAATGCCCAATTATTATTTATAAATGCAAAATACTACTGAACCCATCAGAACCCATAGAATCTACTTCATATTAAACAACACACACAGTTCGTTTATTGTTCGAAAGGAGCCTCATAAAGGCACACTTAAAATCCTTCCACTAGACCGTTTCTAAAGAAACTAGTGATACGACGAAAAGAAGGTTATTGTTGAATTCCGCCCGAGACGGTGGAATTTGGTATGTTGTCCTAAATAGTTGTGCGAAATATTATTTACTAGCTGCCGCCTGCGACTTCGAAAGAAAAAAAAGAAAAAAGAATCAAATATATTTATTTACGGCAACAAAAGTTAAATTAGATAGAAATAAAATAAACATTTAACATATACTTAACAAAAAATTACTTCTTTACTTCAAACTTCGCTCGCGTATTAGTAGTGATTCCTAACATTAATAAATAAGGCATTTTTACTTTATTTGGTTCGTTCATGTTTCTACTCCGTTCCCGATATCGTAATCACCAACATCCAAACATCATAACTTTGGGATTTATATATTCGTAGAAAGTAGGTTATATTATCATATGGAAAAATTGAAAAGTGAGAATTAAATAATTTATTATTAACTAGCGGCCTGTCCCAGCTTCGCATGGGTGGTCATAAATTTTTTGAACATTTTAGGATAAACTTAGACCGTGGTGGGTTCGAGTCACTTCTAACTCGCGCCTTATATTTTTGAAATCTTTTGAATGGAATATCCGATTTGAAAAATTCAAGAAGTAATGTATAGGTATTGAACCAGTCTTGAATATGAAAAGATTTATTTGGATAAGGATTAATACCAAGGTACAAATAAAGACCCTTTTCTAGCGGCGGCATTTCAATTAAATTTTTATAATAAAAGAACACTTATTGTGACATAACTATAATAGTTAGACATATGCTGTCGCGACATTTTTTGTAGATAATGATGTGTTCTACAAAATCGTAGTACATTATTTTGTTCTATCATCAATAGTTTTCGCAGCGCACGCGATGTAAGGTTTTCTTTTTCCACCTTGGGTTACATTATTAGAGTTTTAGTAAGGATCCCTGATTTTTTTGAAAATATAATATAGCCTATGTTACTCAGGGATAATGTAGCATTCTAATGGTGAAAGAATTTTTGAAATCGGACCAGTAGTTTTTGAGCCTATTCGTTACATACAAAACAACAAAACAACAAAACAACAAAACAACAAAAATACAAATCTTTTCTCTTTATAATATTAGTGTAGATGAGATTTTAACTTTATATTTTTTACATACCTCTGTAATAACTTCAGAATAAACTAAAAATAAGTTTCATTTTGCGGTGGGTTTTCAAAAGTTACAGCAAAGTCACCCAGCCGTCTATATTCCTAAGTTGGTAAAAGAAGGTTCTTTTAAAGGACATATTTCATTTTGGGCTTGGTCTATGTACACCACGTAGAAAGATTTGAAATAAATAGAAGATTACCATAGCAATGCAATTTCATTAATTTTTAGGAAAATAAAGTTGCGATAACTGAATGTTTATCTGGTCGAATATTTTACAATGTGAACACTTTTAAAGCCGCTATGACAGTCTAATTGAAATGACGTTTGAAATGACGTTTGAAATGACATTGCATGTTCCACTCTCAAGCTTGACATAAACAACGGTTGTCAAAATATTTGTGTATTTTTAGTGCATTGTCTTTCTCTCTTTGACCAAGAAAATCTTGTAGCGCAAGAAAACGAAGTAAAAATGAAGAAAATAAGCAGTTAAAAACAGTTACTATATTGCTAAGTTATATATAAATACACTGTACAAAGAGCCATACATTGATGAAACCACTCCTTTCAACGGTTTTGCAATTAAGCTTCTGAACTCGTGTTGCTTCTTTGAAACGGCCGCAAGGGACGGAAGCTGATAAAATTTCAAAAGAACTCAATGTACCTAAATTGTAACAAAATACCTGAACCTCTTGACTTTTACTTGGGTGTCTTTCGATTCTTGATACAACCACGCAAAAAGACATTTGTCCAAAGAATATAATTAAAACTATTATGTTTAATTAACGCCTTTTTTATTGAAGTAGTTGGTTTACACCAGACTTTCCCAAAGTGGGCGATAACGCCCAAGAGACCCAGAACAATAATTAACTTGACACCTGAGCGTCGTTGTCAGGGCCGGATTTAGGGGAGGGCAAACGGGGCGATGGCCCCGGGGCCTCCACAAACGGGGGGCCCCCACAATAGAGACTTAGGAAAAAAAATCTTTCAAATCCCAATTAGTAAACACTAGTAAACATCTTCTTTTCCTTTGATATTTTTTTTTTGCTATTTTACCTTCTATTTTTTGCTATTTTACAGCCTACATGATTATTTGATTTTACTTTGTACATACATGATTATTTGATTATATTAATCTTAAATAACCGAAATCCAAAAACACCAAAAAGAGTAACTCTTTTTGTACAAGAGAATCTACTTGGTTTCACAAAAAATTATTTATTGAAAAACTCGACTGAAAAAAAATTCACTTTATTGGAAAAAAATTTGGCGCGAGGGGGCCTCCACTCCTTTGTTGCCCCGGGGCCTCTGGACCTCTAAATCCGGCCCTGGTCGTTGTGTACTACCGGTCTCAAGTTAACTCTTGCGGGTTATAGTAAAAGTCTCGTTTAGAATGAATGTTTAATCTCCGCTAATATAGCTCACAATATTTAATTTAATTTGAAGTTATAGTGGTTTTTAAGCAGGTGAAAAAATTGGGGCGCTAAAAATAATTTATTCCCAAAGTGGGCAGTAGACAAAATAAGTTTGGGACCCCTGGTTTACACGAATCAAATATTTTATTTTGTCAGAATTTTAGGTACAAACATAAAGGTCTTTTTAAAAATAATAGTAGTCTTCTTAAAATAATACAGGCGTACAAAATTATTTAGATACCTACCTACAGTCCTAGGCAGGTATTAGGACGAACCTACTTTTTTTAATTTCCTCCTCTTTTTTATACTGTTTTATGGACTGTTACTTTTACTTTTTTTATGCTGATGTAACAATCATTTTATGACCCACTATTGAGTAGTAACTATCTCTAATACTATAAGACTCAAAGTCCTGACTGACTGACTGACTGACTGACTGACTGACTGACATATAGACAACGCACAGCCTAAACCGCTGGTCCTAGAGACTTGAAATTTGAGGAGTACATAGGTCATATGGCGTAGAGGTGCACTAAGAAGGGATTTTTGGAAATTCAACCCCTAAGGGTGTAAAAAGGGTTGAAAACGTTTGTATGAAAAATAGTATTCCTTGAACCTACAAACTTGAAACTTGGAGTACATATACTTCAAGGCAAAAAAAAAGGAAAGGCATTTTTAGTTTTTTAAAACTACCCTTAATAAGGGTGCAAAGGGATGTAAAAGTTTGTATGGGAGTTTTTTGACCGCTGGTCCTAGAGACTTGAAATTTGAGGAGTACATAGGTCTTATGGCGTAGAGGTGCACTAAGAAGGGATTTTTGGAAATTCAACCCCTAAGGGTGTAAAAAGGGTTGAAAACGTTTGTATGAAAAATAGTATTCCTTGAACCTACAAACTTGAAACGTGGAGTACATATACTTCAAGGCAAAAAAAAAGGAAAGGCATTTTTAGTTTTTTAAACCTACCCTTCATAAGGGTGCAAAGGGATGTAAAAGTTTGTATGGGAGTTTTTTGACCGCTGGTCCTAGAGACTTGAAATTTGAGGAGTACATAGGTAGTATGGCGTAGAGGTGTACTAAGAAGGGATTTTTGGAAATTCAACCCCTAAGAGTGTAAAAAGGGTTGAAAACGTTTGTATGAAAAATAGTATTCCTTGAACCTACAAACTTGAAACTTGGAATACATATACTTCAAGCCAAAAAAAAAGGAAAGGCATTTTTAGTTTTTTAAAACTACCCTTAATAAGGGTGCAAAGGGATGTAAAAGTTTGTATGGGAGTTTTTTGACCACTGGACTTAGAGACTTGAAATTTGAAGAGTATATAGGTCTTATGGCGTAGAGGTGTACTAAGAAGGGATTTTTGGAAATTCAACTACTAAGGGTGTAAAAAGGGATGAAAACGTTGGTATGAAAAATAGTATTCCTTGAACCTACAAACTTGAAACGTGGAGTACATATACTTCAAGCCAAAAAAAAAGGAAAGGCATTTTTAGTTTTTTAAAACTACCCTTAATAAGGGTGCAAAGGGATGTAAAAGTTTGTATGGGAGTTTTTTGACCACTGGACTTAGAGACTTGAAATTTGAAGAGTATATAGGTCTTAAGGCGTAGAGGTGTACTAAGAAGGGATTTTTGGAAATTCAACTACTAAGGGTGTAAAAAGGGATGAAAACGTTGGTATGAAAAATTGTATTCCTTGAACCTACAAACTTGAAACTTGGAGTACATATACTTCAAGGCAAAAAAATAGGAAACACATTTTTAGTTTTTTAAAACTACCCTTAATAAGTGTACAAAGGGATGTAAAAGTTTGAATGGGAGTGTTTTGACCGCTGGTCCTAGAGAGACTTGAAATTTGAAGAGTACATAGGTCTTATGGCGTAGAGGTGTACTAAGAAGGGATTTTTGGAAATTCAACCCCTAAGGGTGTAAAAAGGGTTGAAAACGTTGGTATGAAAAATTTTATTCCTTGAATCTACAAACTTGAAACTAGAAGTAGATTTACTTCAAGGCTAAAAAATAGGAATAACATTTTTGGGTTTTTAAATTACCCTTAATAAGTATGCAAAGGGATGTCGAAGTTTGTATGGGAGTTTTTTAACGCGTGGTGCGATTGACTTAAAACTTGAGGTAAATATACTAAGAAATAAATAATTAAGAATAACAGTTTGAAGTTTTGATAATTACCCCCGCAAAGGGTGCAAATGACTGTAAAAGTTAGTATGGGAGAATTTTAACGCATAGTGCGATTGATTTCAAACTTGAAGTAAATATACTCCACAATAAATAGATTAAAATCACGTTTTCACTATTTTAAAACTACCCCTGCAAAGGGTGCAAAAGACTGCCAAAGTCCCAAGGTTTGTATGGGAGATTTTTAACGCGTAGTGTAATTAACTTCAAACTAAAAGAAAATGTGTTCTGTGGATAAATAACAAAAAAACAGTTTGATTTTCGAAAACAACCCCTGAAACGTTACCCTCCTTCGTTGCGCTCGAGTAAAAAGGATACAACGAAGCGTCAATGTTATATTCTGTGTTATATATGGGATATTCTAAAAACGGGAATCTTGAGTTGGTACGAAGAGATATGTGGGTATCTACCGTGATTGGGGATCAAAGTCGTGAAGCTGTTTCGTTTCGTTTGTTTTTGAGGTAGAAACTAGGAACAAATAAGTACATATTTTCCGTGTAAGGTTGTCTTTGTTGTATTTGTCATGTTTGTGCCAAACTCAGTCAGTACCTATACCTACCTACCTAATATAGGTAATGTACGCCTATAGGTATCCCATATACCTACGTAGGTATTTAAAATCTTACCCTAATAATATACAAATCAATGCGAAAGTTACGATGTTTTGATGTTTGTGGCTCAATCACGGTTCACCACTTCAACGCGTGCGAAGCCGCGGGAAGCCACTAGTTACCTATAAAAAAGCATTGCCTTGCAAGTCACGCATGATATGAACGTGCCATACGATACATTGCCCTGCGTCTATCAACTTGAAACATATAAGTATGTTACCACACCCTTCAAACCGGAACACAGCAACGCTGCTTGGCGGCAGAAAAAGGCGTGGTGGTAGTACTTCCCCGCACTAGCCCTTCACAAATCTACTCTTAAAACCACTTACCTATAATTGTTCCTTTATACGATCGTCAGTTTGGTGTACGCAGATGGATACTCTTGAATACATTTATTATTCCAATTGAGTTAAATACAACGAGGCATCTTTCTCGAAATAATGTTGATTTCCTAATAATTAAAATTCCCTCGCATTTGGATTGTTTGAATTTCGAACAAATGGAATCATAATCATTCTATAAATACTACAGAGATATACTCTGTATTTAATTTAAATTAGGTAACTGATTTACCTTATTTCCGAGAATTTTATTATGGAGATAATTAAAAAATAAATAAATGAACATCGTCTCTTTGATTGGCAACAACATTTAATTGAGTTTATTTTTCATGATGAAAAAGTATATCTTACCTACTTTCACCACATTTATTTCAGTTGGTTTTTATATAGGTACGTAGCCGTAGTTTTTTTTACACGACTTGCTGATGGAAAAAGCAGATGGCCCAACTGATGTTAAGTGGTAACCATCCCAACCAACCCATAACAAATCATTGGCTCGCAAGTCACGCACGATGTTGATGTGCCCAACGATGCACTGTCCTGCGACCATCAACTCGAGGCGTACATTATCTGTAACTTCACCGGCAACCACACCCTCAAACCGAAACAGAGCTACGCTATTTGGCGGCAGAAATAGGCATGGTGGTAGTACTTCCCCGGACGAGCCAACACAAAGAGCTCTACTACTTACGTCATCGAGAAAGTCTAAAAAAAGTACTATCCGAGATAAACTTAAGAGCGCTGTCGTTACTCCTTCATGAGGTAGGTAAGATATTTTATTCCGTGTTTTGTTTCACAGGTAATTCTTCCAGTTCACTGAGAAACAGGAACATGAACGCGGAAACACCTTTATTTCCAACGAGAAAGGTAAATATCTTATATTTTTTTCTTCTTGTTTTTCTTGTAATGTCATGCTATACCAGCGTTGCCAGACGTCCCGATTTTGGCGGGACGTCCCGATTTTTAAATCAAACTTAAATGTCCCGCGCGGGACAGGCTCGGTCCCGCTTTTCGGGGATAACTCGACGAAGACTAGACAACAATTTAACGATAGGTTAAATCTGATTTAAAATATCATATTTTTATTAATATACATTTTCTATGCCTATTTTTGCTTTATATGTATATTGTCACGTAAACGTAATTTGAACTCGAATAAAAAGATAAATATATAAAAACTTCTGATTATATACGTGTTTTTACTATGTCCCGAAAGAATCCCCCTTTTTTCATTCAAAAAGTTCCAAAATCCCGAAAAATCTTCTATTCTATTCTAAATAATATCATATTATTGTTGGATGAAAAAATGTGACGCTTTAGAGAACACTGGTGATCTAGTGGGAATGACTACGTCTTCTGATCGTAAGGTCGTGGGTTCGGATCAGGTCGTGCACTAATTGATTTTTCTTTACGGAAAATGTACATATATTTAAGCAATGCCTGTGCTTTTATTAAATCATAGTTTTTATTTAATCGATGAAGGATTTTTTTAATAGTATTTAATCGACGAAGGAACATATCGTGAGGAAATCTAAGGAAAGGGATCTAATAACACTAGTGACTTAATATAGAATGGAAAGTAAATGTAGGCATGCATCAAATTTAATGTTTGGGTGTTCCTCTGGAAATATATACATAGATAGATTATAAAAAAATAGCCCCAAACATTATTTACTCCATGCCCTAACTAAGTAAAGCTTGTAATATATTGAAACCAGTTAGCTGATATAATACATTTTTGTTTTGTAAATACATACTTATAATCTACACTAATATTATAAGGAGGAAAGATTTGTATTGTTGTATGTAACAAATAGGCTCAAAAACTACTAGTTTGATTTCAAAAATTCTGTCACCATTAGAATGCTACATTATCCTTGAGTAACATAGGCTATATTTATTACCTACTAGAAAAAATTTGGGATCCCTTCTAAAACTTCAATAATGTAACCCAAGGTGTAAAAAAATTGGCCATAAAATGTCTTTCATCGCATGCGCTGCGGAAACTATTGATGATAGAACACAAAAATGTTCCACAATATTAACGAACACATCAATATTATACAAAATACTCAGCGATAACATATTTTAACTATCGTAGTTAGGTTACTATAACTAATTTTTTACATTTTAAAAAATAATAGAAATACCGACCAAAATCAGACCATGTTTTTGACCTGAATTTTTCAAATCTGACATTCCATTCGAAAGATATTACGAATTAAAAACTTTAGATCGTTTTAAAAATATAAGCGAACGCGCGGGACCACGGGGCGAGGGAGAAGGGCGTGCAAGTCTATGAAATAAGTAGCCGCGAGACTCAAACCCACGGTCTAAGTTTATCCTAAAATGTTGAAAAAAATTATGCCCACCTATGCGAAGCTGGGAAAGGCCGCTAGTATTATACCCAGACGGAGAACAAACATCTATTATCATCACACAAATTTTGTTCTCGGTGGGGATCCAACCCACGCCCTACAGCGCAGAAGGCGGAGCTTCTACCAACTGAACTGTGAGGGCTGTCGAATGTTCATTGATTTAAATCGGTAATCAAAAGGTATCGCTTAAATAAATTGCTTTTCTAAAAAAACAAAACTATTATTGTTTACAAAATTTCAACACAAAGCTTAGTTCAAAGCTTCATAATATTCCATTCAGAATCAAGTGATTTCAAAGGCTTTTTTCCTGCGATTATGTTTGGAGGTGCCTCAGACTCTCTTATTCATAGTCAAGGACTTGAAGTACTAAGAGATCTGAAAGGATAAAGGTATCTGGAAATTAAAGTCGTGAGCGCATTTTCTCTATAGTTTTAACACGTTCACTGCGCCATCATTTTCAAAAAACTTTCAGCTGGTGCTTTGGAGACCTAAAAGATCTCCTACCCTTTGGTGCGTTTGAGACCTAATCAGTCTCCTAAAAATACAGTTTTGAAAATAATTTATATCTTCCAAAAAACCAATGACATAATATTTTGAAGTTTTTGTGGGTCAAGAGAGGCTATTGCTCTACATTTTGCTAGGCTCGCACGCAGTTATGACATTAGAATAAACTACAAATACCAAAAAAAAATTAGGTATCGATTGTATCTCTTACCGCAACCGAAGATAGTTCAATATGTGTAGTAAAGTAGTGATGGGAATAAAATAATATCTCGTCGATTGAAAAAGTTTTATTAAAAGTGTTTTTCATTAAAACATGGTAAGCACATTGATTGTTTGCATTGCGCGCAAATGATAATAATTCTTTTGGCTTTTTTAGAAGCGTCAGTGCTGTTGAATGTACGTCGTAATTTTTCGTAACAACCCACACAACGTCTTTTTTTGTTGCCACGTTGGAAAACATGATCTGTACATCTTCCTTCGGGAAATTCTGTAATAAAATGCATTATTTATATAAAAAGCATGCACCCACATCACGAATAAATGCAATGGAGTCTAATTTTATTAGTTTTTCTAATAGTGAAAAGTTATTCGAGTGTCTTATATGTATTTTTGATCTTATGCTGTTGTTGCTTTAAAAGAATATATGGTGGTATTAAATTGATGACTTTTTTTGAAATGGGAAGTTCAGAAGAGAGATGTGAAATCCCTCCTGTGTAGTTTAATGCTTACATAAGTATAACACTCTAGCATTAGAGATAAGTAGCAAAGCCCACCAGAAATGCTACTAAGCTAAGACAATCTCAAAAACACCGAAAAATATTCAGGCAATAAACAGAAGAAGTAGTTATTTTACTGGACGATGCAGCAGTATAATCCGGCGTTGAGTTTTCGTTTTTAGAAATCTCATCAAAATAAATAGACTTTTTACACTTTTTCCCTTTAGAATTACTCATTGTTTATTAACAATAATCAACACACTTTAAAATACAATTACGTAGTGATATTTTCGAACCGTACCCACGTCGATGCTAGGACAACACTAAATCGAGTCACGCGGCGCCCGCGCTGCCCACCCTCCCTCTCTTGCGTCTACGAGGCGTACGATTTCCCGAGTACCGACAGGTCTCCTAACGCAAGGAATGGAAATAATTATACTACTGTGCGTTAGGGACCTAATCCATCTCCATATATTTTTTTTATGTCCTTGAATTCACCTTTAAATAAGAAGCAAATATGTATATTTGTCTTACTCATACTCAAATAACTTTACACGTTAGGGAGGCGCCAGGAGTGAAACAACACGATTATAGTCAACGCACAATACAAAAGTCCTGCAAGAGATCTGATAGATCTCGTAATGCAACGAACGTGTTAAAACATTATTCTACAGCTAGACTACTGAGCTGCTTAATGAATTTCATTTCATTTCATCTTTTTTGGCTATAGCTATTTATAGATATAAACAGCTATAGATATAGCTATTTTTTGGTTTTCGTTCGTTAGTGATGTTTTTTCTATTGTATGTTAGCTAGCTTTGAATTCACTTTTGTAAAGTAGGGATTGTGGATCACCTTATTAATCGTATTTTCATATTTTTCACCCAGCTTTAAAACATTTCAAAGAGATTCTTGTGATTCGATTGAATAAATACCTTTTTCACTCCTTCGCTAAAGCTCTATTAGTAAAACTACCTCGTATATAATGTGTCATTTTAGCCCTTCGTATTACAATATACTATTTCTGAAAAAATAATGATGGATAAGATAACTAAAAGATAAAGATAAAAATAATAATTAGGATAGACATTAATTGGAGTTCTCGCTCTAACTAAGCATGAGCTTGGGTGTAGAAGCGAGATTGGAAGTAGGTACCTACCTACATAATATGAAAATTGTTTGTACAGAACGGCCGACCGCGTCTCGGAGTAAGGTTCGCGGAGACTTCATTCTCGATGCCGGACAAGCTGGAGCTGGTGCGCGCCCCCCGCGCCCCCCGCGGCCCCGCCTGACACCCCCCCGCGCGGCTCCTGTGCTCCCAGCGCGAGCGGTGTCGGGTGCTGCACGAGTTTCACAGGGAACGGGTCGTGCCGGTGCCTATGTGAGGCCTTTGCTACGGTTACCACTTAACATCAAGTGGGCCAACAGCTTGTTCCATCAGCTGTAGTATAAAAACTTAAACTTTTGTTCTACGGTTACCACATAACATCAAGTGGGCCATCTGCTTGTTTAGCAGAAGTATAAAAAAACATACTAATTTTACAGCGTCAAGGCAAAAGTAAAAAAGACTTAGAAAGAAGAATGAAACTAAAACTAAACATAAATAGAAATAAAATAAACTAAAACAGTGCTGTGTATTCTTCTGTGTGTGCTAGTGAATTTCTGATTAAAGATTGAATCAGTCTTACTCAGAAATCAGTGATTAGGGACTGAACTTAAGAGGTCTTGTTCCACATGGAACTATTATCCTACAATGATTTTGAAAAACTGATGTAAAAAGACTACTTCCACAAATTTCAATACCACCGAAACGCAAAAACAAAGTACTTAAGGCCGGGCCATTCCATGCCTTCCAGTAAAAAAAAAACCATTACGATGATCCAATTTTTTACATGCGTAAGTTGTATTAAAAAAAAAAACTTGTTGGCTCTCAAAAACAATGACAGATTATTTTAAGCTGACATATAGCGTTACTATTTGGTGTTCGAACCCGCCCTTATCTGATTATCCTTAGAGATAAAGCCATTTGGTCTCGTAAATGAGATCTCAGTATGGGTAGCTCTGTTTCTTTTGGGAGTAGTATTTTTACGGTCTGTAGTTAATAACTGTGTTAGGGATTCAGTAGAGAATTCCTTTCACCACACTGTTTTGAAAGAAAGTGACACGACAAGAATAAGAAGTGGAGAATGGTAAAGGGGATGATAGTAGGTATACCATTGTGGACTTGAGCATAAGGTTACTTTGATGTTCGTGTTTTATGTTACCATCAAACAACTTCTCGCTCGCACGTTTCGACATGTTGAAAGATATAAAATCACTAAACTCATTTTCGAAAAATCGCAATCAACCATTTTGATCGATACAAGTTTTCCTACTTAAAAGTTTGCTTATGTACGAAAACTAGTAAAGCAAACTTTTGAGTAGGAAAACATGTATCGATAAAAATGAAATTTTTACTAAACTGTGTGCAATATGATTGCACACAAAATGGTTGATTGCGATTTTTCGAATATGAGTTTAGTGACTTTATATCTTTCAATATTTCGAAACGTGCGAGCGAGAGTCACATTAGCTCTTGTCTTCGCCTTAAGAGGATGACAACCGTCAAACAACTTCGCACTCACTTTCAACATTTTTAAAGGTGTAAAACTACTGATGGGAGTTATGAACAATATCATAAAAATATATTACTAAAATTCAGCAAAAATATTATTACGATGCAAACAAGTTTTGTATATCTTCAAAAATGCAAAAAAAAAATGCTGAAATGTGCGGGTGAAAAGATGTTTGGCGGTTGCCTGCGTCTTAACAACTTATTATTAAACTTTGAAGTTATTGTTAAAATAATTTATTAAAAAACTAATGGATGTGAGTGCTTGTTCAGGGTCTGTGTGTTGTGTATTTTGGTTGTGTGGTGGCGAGACAGGGAATCCTAAGTGTACCTAGGGTTAGGACTTATTGTATGTGTATATAGGTATATATGTAGGTATATTCTATATCTATTTATACTGTGTATTTGTACGCGTCATAATATATTTAATCACAACTTGGTGTCCGCGACTTCGCCTGCGCAGGGTTATAGTCACACAATATCTTTATAAATTGTAGCCTATGTGTTATTCTGATGTATAAGCTGTATTATTGTAAAGTTTCATTAAAAACCAGTAGATTTTTCGTGAAAGAGTTACAAACATCCATCCATCCATACTTACAAACTTTCGCGTTTATAATATTAATAGGATTTAAGTTTTGTATTCATATGTATTTGAAAATTTATAATGTAATTTGTAGCAACTTTACTTATAATTTATACATATAAGTTACAGTTATTGCCTTTTTTAGTCTGTATATTTTATGTATCATATTTTGTGTCAAATAAATAAATTATTATTATTATAGTGAAGCACAATGCAGAAATACTGCTATGGCTTGTAATAGAGTGAAATAGGCATGTGTAGTGTTTTTTAAAATATATTATATTATATGTGTATTTATATATCTTTAATTATAATACATTCTTTTGGTAAGAGATTGTATACATCAATCATAAAAAAAATGTTTAAAATTCCGATCGTCATTAAATCTTTATGCTGACTTTACCAAATCGTGTTTTAGCTAAATGTTAATAATATTTGATTGAATGAAATAAAAACAAGAAAACGGTGAAAACTAATATTATTATTATATATTAGTTATATATAAGTCTATTTATTATTTTTGAACGAGCTATTTGAAGCAGCCGACTGAATTCGTCCGAAATTACTACACAGTATAAAACAAAGTCGCTTCCCGCTGTCTGTCGTCTGTCCCTATGTATGCTTAGATCTTTTAAACTACGCAACGGATTTTGATGCGGTTTGAAGTGGGTCACATAAACCTTCCACTATATATCAAGGCTGAGTTTTATTATCTGAGTTTTACTACTGACAGTACACATACATGAGGCAGTGGCGGATTTACATATTTGCCGCCAGCTATTCGTGCCGCCCCTACTGACCTCTACAATTCGATACTCTTGGACACAATCATATTTATAAAAAAATTGTCAAAGTTGTGAACTAGTGGATCGATGTGTCAGTTCCTTTTCCAAAAGCTCAATCTTATAGTAGAAGGTACATTGAGCTTTTTCCAGCTTAGAAATATACCCAAAAGCAAGCCTAATTTGCCGCCCCCTAAAATCTGCCGCCCTAGATGAGGCAGATGAGTGGTAAATAGGGGCACGTAATACACATAGACAGCCATTTGGGTGCTTTAAAAAAACACAGACATAAATATATATTTCTGTTCATATGTGTTTTTATTTCACTGATATATTCTACTGTTTGTTTCTTAATAAAATAAAATAATAAAACAATTAAAAGAGGAAAAAGCGTCCTCCTGGACGCCGCCCTAGTTACAGCTTTCATTGTGAACTGCAGATAAAATAAGTAACAGAACTGCCACCAATTAGTAAACGCAAATAGCGTATGTACCAAGGTCACGTACACATTATCAGGTTTGTTGCAAATTTCTGAGAAGAATATACATTTTACTTTTTATGTGAATTATAAAACGTGTATTCAAACTTTGCACACGTCAAAGTATTCCGGTGCTGCCCTCTTGGTCTTTGGCCTTAGGTATATGTATTACATACTATGTTACACGTTGTATAGACCGACATAACTATGCTATAGTATAGTAGTATATATAAGCTTATGTCTGTGGGTGTTTGTGTGCAGCAAAAAGGTTAATAGAGCAATATTCGGTTTTATTCATGGTAATAACTAACCATACTCTCTATAACACAGTTTATGTCCATAATGGAGTCAATTGAAAAGTATCTACAAAGTATTTCTCTCACGTTTAAAGGTAACGAAGAATTTATTTTGCTATTGTGTCCCGGAAAAGGAATAAAAGAGTCTTTGTAAAAGAAACCTTTTGTTGAGATTGGGTAATAGAATCAGGCCTCTAAGTAGGTACCTACTGATTGTTTTGTAAATTAAGGTATGATGTTTTGTTTTTTAAATTAATCTAAGATGGTGTCGAATTCACCCCAATCGAATCTTTAAAATATAGATATAAAATAAAGTGACTGTTTAAAATATTCGGTTTTGTCATTCCATATAAGGTTTTAGGAATCGGAAATTAATAATAATAAAGCCTTTTATTTCCCAAAAAGTACTTAATTAACAAACAATCATTCTTAACATTTTCTATAAATGACATGCTTTATAAATATAGTAGAAATAGATTCATGCATTAATTATCATTTATTATATTTATTTCTGGGATGTCCATTTTTGGACATGGGCCTCCTCCATCCTGCTCTAGATTTGTCGGTCCTGGGTCCAAAAATGGCTTGTTTTTTATTTTTATGATTTATTTTAATTCCACTTTTTTTTTCCGTGTTTCGTAACATAGTCTTTGAGTAACATTTTTTTTTTTTTTTTTTTTTTTTTTTTTTTATTATTTATTTGTATGGAATCGGAAATTACAGGCATATAATGAGGATCAACATTTGACAGAGCCTCTGATAAAATGGTGCACGATAAGAACGTGTCCTACGAGGCTGAAATGTATGGAACGCAATGTACTCTCCATACATTTCAGCCTAGTAGGGCACGTTCTTATCGTGCGTGGCTTACGAGGCGTTGCTTTGTTACAGATAGCACTTAACAGTATGCTAAGCTATCTGCTTGTTCCATTCCGCAAGCACCGTAGCTGTAGGTATCCCAAGAGACCTTAGTAGGTACCAAGTATCTCGTCCCTTTTCTTGTCGTCAATTGTAAGTTACTGATACCATTAAAAAGAAGTTATTTCTTGACGAATGGAACATTCAAGTGCTAATTTATTATCCTCTTTAGACGTGCACAAGAGGCAATACAGTTGTTGGCAGAGGTAACTCAATATCTGATAGACCAGCTGCTTGTTCCGTCACTTGTTTTTTTTTAATGAATACTTCAAAGGTCTTTTATAGTGATACTATAGGGTTTGGTGGTTAATTACTGTCTCTTGGTCGATTCCTCATTGCTGAGGGTTGCGGCGACATGACCTTTTCTGAGGTTATTGATTTCTTGCGGCTACGGCTGCCATACAAATTAACTTTAATTAATTTAATAGCAGTAAAATTAAGATTTATATTCCTCACAGCTTCTCGTATAAGCTTACATGTATCTAGCTAGTAGATTGATTCTATAATAAAAATGTAAAATCAAAGCAAGATTCGTAAAATAGTAGTATAGCAGAGCTCTTTGTGTACACTGCACGTGTGTACAGTAATAGTAGGGTTTTTTTGTGAAAGGGAAGTACTATGATGACCATGCCTATTTCTGCCGTCCAGGAGCATTGCTGTGTTACATTCAGTGTGTGGTGGACATTCCACCAGGAAGCTAGCCAGCTAAAGGAACCAGATAGCTGATATAATTCTTATATACTTTTTTCTTTATAAATGTCAGTACACAAATGTTCGATCTCGGTGGGGATCGAACCCACAGCGCAGAAGGCAGAGCTACTACCAAGTGAGCTGTGAGGGCTGTCAACCACTTTGAAATTACTTACCAAATTTGTATGTCTCCATAAAGTGACTGGTATTTGAACCCACGCGTGCCCTATTAGTACGAGGATGCGTCAACTGCGTCTGTATTTTTTTTAATTGCAAAGTTTATTTATTTAGGCCAACCCTAACGCATGAATATGCGAGAGGTATAACGCTGGGTTTCATAGAATAGAGTTCACAGTAAGAGCAAGTATAAATAGCATCCATGATATGTCATCTAAACTATTTTAATTTATTTCAAGAAACACAAATCACGTCCTTTCGGAAGACTGTTAACCGAAATTAAAAAAGAAATCTACACTAATATTATAAAGAGGAAACATTTGTATTTTTGTATTTTTGTATGTAACAAATAGGCTCAAAAACTACTGGTCCGATTTCAAAAATTCTTTCACCATTAGAATGCTACATTATCCCTGAGTAACATAGGCTATATTATATTTTAAAAAAATCAGGGATCCTTACTAAAACTCTAATAATGTAACCCAAGGTGGAAAACAAAAACCTTACATCGCGTGCGCTGCGAGAACTATTGATAATAGAACAAAACAATGTACTACGATTTTGTAGAACACGTCATCATCTACAAAAAATGTCGTGACAGCATATGTCTAACTATTATAATTACGTCACAATAAGTGTTCTTTTAATATAAAAATTTAATTGAAATGCCGCCGCTAGAAAAGGGTCTTTATTTGTACCTTGGTATTAATCCTTATCCAAATAAATCATTTCATAATTAAGACGGATTCAATACCTATAGATTACTTCTTGAATTTTCCAAATCGGGCATTCCATTCAAAAGATATGACGAAATTAAAAATGTTAACGGGTCCACGAGCCACGTACGGGGTGCGAATGTATGAAATAAGTAGACGCGAGGCTCGAACCCACGGTTTAAGTTTATCCTAAAATATTCAAAAAATTTATACCCATGCGAAGCTGGGACAGGCCGCTAGTAATTAATAAATTTTAATTTCTTTAATTTAATTACAGCGATCCCTTATAGGATCAAATACTCTAATTAAAATAATTTACAGCAATTTAAGATTAAAAAGATTTAAATAACTAATTTAAACTACTTAAAACTTCATAATTTTAGTATAATTACTAAATTCAGAATAAACAGAGAACAAACATCTATGTTCATCACAAATGTTTGTTCTCGGTGGGGATCGAACCCACGGCCTACGGCGCAGAAGGCAGAGCTACCAACTGAGCTGTCAAAATTGTGCATTGCGTGAATCTTGCCGCTTTTATAAAGCCCAAAAAATATAAAAGGTTTCCTTGTAAAAGTGATAGGTCAAGTTGTGCTGGCGATACGTTTAACGTGGTATGAAGTTGACGTAGATGGGATCCGCTGGCCGTAGCACCATGTCTGCAAGGAGTGCTGGCCGGGCGCCCTTCTCCACAGCCTGCAGTGTGAACGCGCGCGATATCTCGCTCAGCACGCATTTCATTTCCAAGATTGCAAAACGCTGACCTAGAATTTAAATAAAAATAAACCATTAGAATGTGTATGAAATTATTTATTTTGATAAACGGAGAAAATGATCAAAATATGTGAATTTTTTTTTCATGATTATTTATAGAACCACTAAAAAGTTTCATTTTTTTAAATTATTGTAACTATAAGTAGGTATAAATTTGGAGCAAAATATTCATCGATTGATTGTCTTAATGATTATTATCGATTGATGCTATGATTGGTGAGATTTGATGAACTTTTAATTATTTATATTATAGGTAAGATTTTGATTTATCATCATATAAGATAAAAAAACAGATGGTTTTCATGGTCAAAAAAAGAGTCGGTAAAATCAGCTGAGACTTTGACCGCACCATCGCTTTTGGTTTTAACAAGCCTGTAAGGTTTGAAAGGAATCGCTTTCAGCGATAAGGCCGCCTATTGTACTTTATAAAGTTTCGCCGTGATTTATGATGTATCCATGTGTATAATAATCTACCTAGATGGTGACTTCGTTAATCGATAATCATGATTCCTATAGATGTATTTTTTATTTTTATTTTATAAAATTTTTGATTGATAACAACGTGTCCTATGATACACTGCTCCGCGTCCATCAACCTGAGGCATACAGATGTTAAGCCTCATGTGCCTGTAATTACACCGGCAACCACACTCTTCGAACCGAAACACAGCAACGTTACTTGGCAGCAGAAAAAACCATTGTGGGTAGTACTTCCCTGGACGAGCTCTTTACGTACTCACCTATGCAATTCCGCGCACCAGCACTGAACGGCACGTAGGCGTAAGGATGTCTGACTTCTCCGCTGAGGAATCGCTCCGGCTTGAAGGCCTCAGGGTCGGGGAACAGCTCCGGCCGCCGGTGCAGGTCGTAGATGTGGACTGCAACCTCTGTGTCCTTCTTTATTTTAAGGTCTCCTTCGAAATAATGAAACTTTCGCGGTTAATTTTAGTGTAAGCGATGTTTTTTTTTATTGGTGGACTTTTCACACATCACTATTTAGCCCCAAAGCTTGTAATATGGGAACAAGATAGCTGGAGATTTAAAATAGGAATTTGAACCCACGACCTTCCCCGTATCAAGGGGAAGGTCGTGGGTCCAACTTACTTTTTTGTGAATACATACTTAAAATATACATATAATACACCCAGATAGAGAACAAACATCTATGTTCATCACACAAATATTTGTTTTCGGTGGGGATCGAATCCACGGCCTACAGCGCAGAAGGCAGAGCTCCTACCAACTGTGGTGTGAGAGCTGTCTGTATTTGTTGTAGTATGTAGGTATGTATGTATGTATGTGTAAGTAGTAGGTATAATAATTATTAGTAAGTAAGTAGATGAAAGTTTTCATAATACCAATAAACACATCGCATCGTGAAAAAAGAAGCAGTTACCTCTGCCTATTGTGTTTGCATTTCTTCGCTACGCTTATCACTCTGAGACTAGTAGGGGTTCACAAAGGTATTACAGCAACTATCTACAAATGCTAGTTGATAGTGACTAGACTAGCTACTAACATAACTTACTTAACAAATCACTGTTTTGAGCATTAGGGGTCTAGCACCCACCCGTCAAAGTACTTCTTCACTCGCACATATCAACATTTTAAAATAAACTAACGAAAATAAACTTATAAATCGCAAACTGAACTGAGAACTTTCCTTGCTTTACTGAACAAACTAAAAATTCGCTGAACTGGCGCAATGTGATTGCTCACAACTTAGTTAAATGCGATTTTTCATATACAAGCAGAAATGTGCGAGCGATAGTAAATTAGCGGTTATTAGTTCGCCTTAAAAACTTTCGAACAAAACAATGTGAGTAGTTATGAGGTCTCCCTTAACTGCTAACGAATGCTGCCCACAAATGTGAGTGAGAATGTGTGTGATGGGAAATAACATTGTGAATTTGGATCAATGTTAATGCTTATGCAAACAAGCAGGGGTGGCGAACCTTTTATAATAATCAACGCGTTAAAATAAAATAAAAAACGAGACCGACGTCAAATTATTTCAACCAAAATATTATAATTATTATTTGAATAGTTTCAATGAAATTGCCCCACGGATCGGGCGGGCGGGCGAATTATTGGATAGTTTGAACTAAAAATGCAAGCCGTTTTTATCCTTGGCGTGCTCAAAATATTGTCTCAAGTGCTATCAATGGCACGCGTGCCATTTGTTCGCCATCCCTGGCAGAGAGTTCAGAATGTTATTGCTTCGGGCTCAGTATTGATTGATCTGATATTTTCTTTATAAATTTGCATTCAGTTTCAAGGAAATACATGATTGGAATGTGATTACTAGCCCTGAGCCTTGTTTGAATATTTTATGCGGAAAAGCGAAAACCTTACAAAAGTGAGGCAGAAGTAGGGACGGTTTTACAGAACATACTTATAACATAACCTACCTATAACCTACTTCGCCGACGTTACCTTTTTTAAATAAAACAAAAATCTTGCTTTGAATATTCAATTAAATAAATATTTACTCGTATGTATATGTCTATAGCACCAAACTAAGCAAACATGGTATTATTGTAGTATAGGTATTATTTTAGTATATTATATTATATGGGTACCAGATAAAAAAAAGATAGCTGATATTAAAAAAAAAAGCTTTTTCATTCCTAACTAACATATGTACATAATAATTTGAAAAGAAAACTTAAAATTAATTAAATTAAAATTAGGTTAGGACCCCTCTTGGGTATAGGCCTCCTCCAGACTTTTCCATGTGTCCCGGCATAGAGCAAGATTAAGCCAGTTCGCGGTTTTTGCTCCGCTTTGCACCTCGTCTGCCCATCTGGCCTTTGGTCTGCCTGTCCTCCTAGATGGCTGATATACCTATATGATTTTTTTTTAATCATTGAATAGAATAATCAGAAAAAAAACAGAAACAGCTTCAAGACTTTGATCAGCAGATCTTCTCAGATATCATACCACGAATTACCAACTAAACATAATTTGTGTCTAAGGGGGTAGTCAGATGTACTTACGTCCATTTGGTACATACATCATGGAATAGTAAGTATTTCATACGTGACAGGTTGCGAGCCCACCGCCGCTGTTATAATAATAACTAGTTTCTTTAGATGTGTTCCTTCGCCGTATGAGGATTGAGGGCACTGGCATTGGGCACATAAATGTATCGTCGAGAAAATTCCATGAGACCGGTTTCGAGCCCACAACCTGAAGATGACTTAGATCACCGGTGCACTTATTTTAATTAATGTAATAAGTTAGTATATAATAAGTAAGCTGTATATAAACTGTAAGCCGTTCTCATTATTTGAATAAATAAATAAATCTGTAGAACCCAAAAGAAAACAAAGTCTTTGGGTAACTTCTGTTTTAATCTCCTTATTACAAAATTCCTCTGAAGGATTTTGCTTTATTTTGTCCTTTACTTCTAATTGGATCAATTAGTAAAGCACTAATTCACCAACCTACCATTTTCTTTGGAAATTTTCTATACTTAAATATTTATTTAAAAAAACTACACCCGTCTTTAAAACCTCCTACCTTATTAGTCTGTTAAGTATAGGTATATCTTTTGAAACTATGAACATACCTATGAAACATGAAAAACCTCACCCATAATATAAGGGTGAGGTTTTTCAATTAAAACAAGATATTTTTTTATACTAATTACTAGCTAATAGAACTAGCAGATTCATATTAACCTAGACTCGTGAGTTGATTGAAATTGAGTTGATTAAATATTAAAATTATATGTTCATAGTTTCAAAAGATATACATATATTTAACAGATTAATAAAATAGGAGGTTATAAAGACGGCTGTAGTTTTTTTTTTCAACATGCTGTTTAGCTGCGGCTATCCCACTGAAGTGCTATTCCGTCAACAGCATTCACCCAAGTTTTTTTTTGCTAACGATGAGCAAATATTATTGTTTTTTTTTGTCGGGCAGAGTACTCTTCGAATTGTCTTCTCAGTAGGTAGGTACACTTCATTTTTCTCATCTTTTGTCTTAAGTTTTGCGTGAAAAAATAAAAAACAGTCGAACAGTCCTTTTTTGAAGTCGGTTGAAAAATATGACGTCATCTCTGCCAATCGCATAAATCCGTCAAATGTTACAGAGGTTCATACCGCAGCTCTTAAATAATTCAGTACTAATGCGGAAGTAGAATAAAAGTAAATCTTATTTTTTATGCTTCAAACTTGCCTCTAGCGCTTTGGAAAAATTGAATTCGCTCCGAACCGCAAATAGTTTTGTGGTTCGGAGTAGTTAGTATGGAATACCAACTTCTGCATAATGTGGCTATGTGCCAAATGTATATTTGCCTCCCTTACGGCCGGTTTCTGAAAGCCCGATCAAAACTAATCGCATGTCAAGTCACTTGCTATCTCTAACTAATTCGATGTAATAGTTGAAATGGCGAGTGACATGACATCCGATTAGTTTTGTTCGAGCTTAAAGAAACCGGCCGTTAGACATCCTTAATAATTTCGAGTTGGGACTAGAAAATCTGAATGAATATCTACCGTGCCAGGGGATCAAAGTCGTGAAGTGTTTTTTTTCCTTTACATTCGCAGCCTTTTTAAGGAGTGTTCGATAGGATCCTTTTTAAGGCGCATTTAAAAATCCTTTCACCACACAGGTTTGAAAAAAAGTGACATGACAATACGAAGTGATTTTGCGTCAAAAATTTTGAAAAGTGCGCCCGAGAAGTTTTTTGACGGTTGTCTGCGTTTGTCTGCTTAATTCCATATTCACATTAGATATTTTTAGGAAATTCGATTGGCAACATACAGGAGCTTCAAAATGTATTATATTACATCGTAACAAGGATACAAACGTAAGGCTACGTTCCTACCGTTTTGTTCTTCTAGGCTTTGGTCAGTGAAACAGGACAGTGATAGTTTCAGGACAATTGTCCTTGTGATCCTTGTCATTTAACTGAATAAATACCTTTTATCTTTGACTTTATTAAAAGCGGGTAGCTTGATGCAACTCACCCATCATAAAATCCTCTGTAACCTTCCTCGCGATGAAAGGTACACTGGGGTACAGCCTCAGGGTTTCCTTGACTACAGCGTCCAGGTACTTCATCTCGGCCATGTCAGCCATGCTCGGGGTGCGATCGGAGTCTCCGAAGATCTGTTGGCACTCTGCGTACACTCGATTCTAGAGGAACAATACAAATAAATAAATAGTGGACTTTCCACACATCACTAAACTAGCCCTCTCTCTCTTGTAGTGTCACTAGTTTCTTTCAAAACAGTGTGGTGAAAGGATTTTAAATGCGCCTCAAGAGGCTCCTTTCAAGCACTTGACATATTATGTTATAGATTTTTTTAGGTTCTACGACATGCCAGTTTCCTCACGATGTTTTCCTTCACCGTTTGAGATTACTAGCATTGTGCACATACATTTTTGAACAGAAAAACTCATTGGTGCACGACCGGTTTCGAACCCACGACCTTAGGATCGGAAGTTTGTTACGAGGAATTCATGGAAAAAACATGATGTGCTAGAAAATATGAACTATAGGTAGGTTCCTACCGAGCTAATTAATATTTTATATTCTCAATTTATTTTACAAGATTATATTTTTTATTGATTTTTTATTTATATTTATTTTGACTATTGATTTGACTTCCATTGAATGAAATTATTTAGATTAGGTAATACAATTTCTACTTGAAGTTTATTATTGTTTTTATGTGTTTTAGGTTATGTACCTATATTAAATGACGTGTAATATGCTTACCAAATAAATGATTATTGATTATTATTATTGATTATTATTGAAGGCGGTGCCACTACCACTAGACCACCAGTGCTCTATTAGCTCTTATCTAGCCCTAAACTAAGCAAAGCTTGTAATACGGGAACAAGATAGCTGACATATTACTTTATTTTTATTTCAGCCCGCTTCGTCCCTCTGCAGGGCAAAGGCCTCTCTATCCCCCTCCTCTCTTTACGGTCTTGGCTTTTGAGGTATTTTTTTTGAAATTATTACTTAGTTACTTTTTTTTTAAATACATAGGTAGGTACTTATAATAATGTATCCCCCAGCCAAAGAAAAAAAAAATGTTAATCACACAAATGTTTGTTCCCGGTTGTGTGAAGTGTAAACATTTGGATTGAAAGTGTATTATGTGATATCCTGATTTGAACGAAAATGTTTCGTAAGTTTCGAAGGAAACCGTCACCAGTGTTTTGATGAAAATGGTAAAACTTGACAATAATGTATTTAATCTATATCACTTGACACTGAGAATAAAGAAAAGAAGAGGAAGAAATACCTATGCTGAAAAATGAAAGTTTGCTTGAAATAAGCTTTGAGAACTCTGGCTACTGCCAAAAGTTATAACATATGTAGTGCTTAAATAGTCAGTGGAGCACTGGTGGTCTAGTGTTAGTAATCCTGCCTTCAGATCCTAAGGTTACGCGTTCGAATCCGGGTAGTAATACGGTGGAAGTATGGAGACCAGCATTGTCACTAAAAGCTTATCCCATTCAAAAGCTTACGTTAGATTGTTAGTTAGACAGTCCCTTGTTAGTATGCGTTAGTTTGTAGAACTAAAGACCAAAGATAAAGACGAGCCCCGGCTTCTAATTGGGTAAATCGACAGCCTTCACAGCTCAGTTGGTAGTAGCTCTGCCTTCTGCGCCGTAGGCCGTGGTTTCGATCCCCACCGAGAACAAACATTTGTGTTCTCTGTCTGGGTGTTATTATATATTATAAGTATGTATTTACACAAAAAAGTATACATGTATTATATCAGCTATCTGGTTCCCATATAGCTTTGGCTTAGTTTGGGGCTAGATAGTGCTGTGTGGAAAGTCCACCAATATCTATTTATTTTTATTTGTTTTAAATCGAGACTATTCAGAGAGACTTATGCTATTGTATTACCAAGCCAGAAGTACAAAGAATCACGTCTGGCAGCAATGATGAAATTTTTATAATAATAATATTATGAACTTTTTTACAGAGATCAAAATACACAAATCTGATCCAATTATTCAATTATTTTACGGCTAAAGTACCCATCAATATGAATAACTTTTTGTAAGCCTAAAAAAACAGCTGTTGCATACATTTTAACCCGGTAGGTATTGAACTTTTGCATGAAACAGCTGTTTTTTTCGCGTTCACTGTGTTGGTTCCTTAGAAAAATTTATTCATATTGCTGGATACTTTAGCCCCCTGAAGTTTTAAGTACAAGTATTGGAAAACCTTGTATATGTATAGAGCAGAAACTTTATGTTCATTTCACAAAAATGCTAGTTCTCAGTGTGTATCGATGGGACGGCCCAGACAGAATGTAGAGCTCTGACCAACTGAACTGTGAGGGCTGTCAAAGCTGGTATGTTTACTGTCTGCATTTGATGTGTACTCTTGTTCAACAAAACTCATTTACTCTTCATATCGTAACACAAATTTGAAGTCTAATAGTCTGCCCTTTTGTTTGTTATTAACCAATACATTGCAGAGTTTATGTTTATTTTACAGGAGACTTTGATTTGAAAATGAGCCAGTATCAGATGTAAGTTTAACCTATTAGGACGGGAGCAACCTTATTTTTCTTCTTAAGGCCTTTGCAGTAACCCGCAATTTCACCGCATAAAGAAACATCAAACATTTATTAAAAAAAATGTAACCAATGGCATCAATATACGAGTTTTTTTTTACTTCGACACTAATATTATAAAGAGGAAAGATTTGTATTTTTGTTGTATTGTTGTTTTGTATGTAACAAATAGGCTCAAAAAAAAACTGGTCCGATTTCAAAAATTCTTTCACCATTAGAATGCTACATTATCCCTGAGTAACATAGGCTATATTATATTTTCAAAAAATCAGGGATCCTTACTAAAACTTCAATAATGTAACCCAAGGTGGAAAACAAAAACCTTACATCGCGTGCGCTGCGAAAACTATTGAAGATAGAACAAAATAATGTACTACGTTTTTGTAGAACACGTTATCATCTACAAAAAATGTCGCAACAGCATATGTCTAACTATTATAGTTATGTCACAATAAGTGTTCTTTTATTATTATTATTATTATTATAAAAATTAATTGAAATACCTCCGCTAGAAAAGGGTCTTTATTTGTACCTTGGTATTAATCCTTATCCAAATAAATCATTTCATATTTAAGACGGTTTCAATACCTATAGATTACTTCTAAAATTTTTCAAATCAGACATTCCATTGAAAAGATATGACGAAATTAAAAATGTTAACGGGTCCACGGGTCACGCGCGGGGTGCGATTTCACTCACTCAAGGAGAAGCGCGTGCAAATGTATGAAATAAGTAGACGCGAGGCTCGAACCCACGGTCTAAGTTTATCCTAAAATGTTCAAAAAATTTATGACCACCCATGCGAAGCTGGGACAGGCCGCTAGTATTTAATAAAAGTAGAAACGAAATCTCACTGGGCGAGGCCTGTACCGAAGAAACCAGTGTACCAGAGAAAATAGGAGAAAATAATGGATGAATAGCGCTCGGCAAACAGAAAATTTAATATTTATAAGGATTCGAGTAGGCATAACATGCCCTTGAGGTAAAACTGACGAGAGCGGGTTCAATTATATTACTTGATAACTTCCTTAACAATTATATATCCATTACACAAACATTGTCTAGAGGCGGAGTGGAAGTTTCCACAGTATGATTAATATTTATTTTGTTCGACATCATCATTATCAGCCTGAAGAAGTCCACGATTGGACATAGGCCTTCCTTAACATTTCTTGGAAACTACCACGTTGTTATCACGATGTTATGTGCTCAAGAAATGCTGCTGCCCATTCTTCGGTGTGCACTTGTTTGGTACTTACAATTTTTTATTTTTATGTAAGAGACAGACAAACGGGCTTACGGTCCATCTGATGTTAAGTGGTCACCGTCGCCCATATACATAAACAGCCCATATACTTGTTTGGTTGTTTGTTTTATAGACCAGTTATTTCTTAAAAAGTAACGTTGTCAATGCCACCTTTATCTGATAGACCATTACATTGTAATGATCGTGGGAACTCGTTGGAAAAATGATCAAAGGCGTTCTTTTTTGAAATAGGCACTCGGAAATAAGATGTAATAGATGAGGGTACTATCTCAAGTAAATCAAATTTAAATGCCTTAATAAATAAATAAAAATTGGTGAACTTTCCACAAAGAACTATCTATAGCCCCACACTAAGCTAAAGCTTGTAATATGGGAACCAGATAGCTGATATAATACATTATATACTTTTTTTGTAAATACATACATAAAATATATAATAACACCCAGACAACAACCATCTATGTTCATCACATAAATGTTTGTTTTCGGTGGGGATCGAACCTACGGCGCAGAAGGCGGAGCTACAACCAACTGAGCTGTGAAGGCTGTTGAATTAATGTAAAGGTTTATTATTATTATTATGTAAATACTTACTTGGACGTCTTCATGGTCAGCGAGCAGCATCAGCGCGAATGTTAGAGCCATAGCAGTTGTGTCGTGCCCCTGAAAAAAAAAACAGTTCTGAATTCAAAATTTATCAATATTTTTAATTTTGAAGAGTAGTAGAGCTCTTTGTGAAAGGCTCGTCCGAGGAAGTAATACCACCACGCCTTTTGCGCCGCCAAGCAGCAACGCTGTGTTTCGGTTTGAAGAGTGTGGTTGCCGGTGTTATTACAAGCACATGAGGCTTAACATCTGTATACCTCAAGTTGATGGACGCAGGGCAGTGAATCGTAGGGCACGTTCTAATCGTGCGTGTCTTACTTGGCAATGCTTTGTTATAGGTGATGGTTACCACATAACATTAGGTGGGCCATCTGCTTGTTCCATCAAATAGTTGTCTAAAAAAAAAATTCCTAATCAGCCTGAAAAAGTCCACTCTTGGACAATGGCCTCCACTATACATTTCCAGGAAGAACGGTTCTGAACCCTCTCCATCCACCGACTTGCCACAATGTCGTTAGTCCATCAGGTAGGCGGGTCTTCCAGCTTGTAGTCGCCCAGCAGTTGTTAGTTCTTCGAGCTAGATGACCTGCCCATGGCGTGTCGTCTGAGAGACACCGCCCTTTCACTTCGCTCCTTTGATTTTAACCAAATTATTTTTAATCGCTATGAATAACAAGATGATTAAAAACAAGAATAAGGAAAAGAAGGAAAAACATAAAAAACAAAATTTCTCAGAACCTCAGAACAGATTATTTAGAGAGAAAAATATTTAAAATTTGCTAAAAAAAAAATTGTCAATATTTTGTTTTTCTCTCTAAATAATCTTATATTTTTTATTTAAGGGAGTAGCTGGAAATAGATGTCGAGGAAAGGTCTGCTTGTACAAACTTACGAACGATTCTGCAGGTATTTAGGATTAGCACTTTTTGTAAAAGGACACATTATAAGTAAACAGCTAATAGAATTAAAAAAAAAACTGTGATTGTACGCAGGGATTGCTCGGTCTCATTCTCACATCACCCTTCTACCTCAGGACAACTTGACGCAGGGGTAAGAGTCACCCCTTCATGGTTGATATCCCACACTATCACACGAAGCGCTTTGCTTCCACTTTCCTAGGGCGAACTGCCAAGGAGTGGAACTCTTTACCGTCGTCGGTATTTCCGGAACGATATGACATAGGAATATTCCAGACAAGAGTGACAAGTGGATAGCTAAGCGTGCTCCAACGCCAGATCAGGTGAGATGGCAGTCAAACGTCTATATAGCTGATAGCTAGACGTTTGACAATAAAAAGTAAAACATTAACCTCGAACATAAAAGTGTTCACTTCTTCCCGGATCCCCTCCAAGTCGATGGTACCCTTACTTTCCTCTTCCAGCAGCAGATCCAGCATGGCGAGACGTCTCTTCGTGCCGACGACGTCGTCGCTAACCTCTGCAGAGATAGATACTTGCCCCACATTCTGAGCTCTATATGAGAAACAAAAAAGTCAAGATTTTAAATATACGGAGTGCAAAAGTTTAAAAAAAAAATAAGTAAATTGGTATATTTTTGAGTAAAATAAATTGTCTTTATTTAATTTTATTGAATTTGCTTTAGAATATTTTGTGATTTTTCTGAATAATTTTTTTGTCTTTTTAGTGTTAATATAAACCCATTTCGCCACCATCACTCATTTCTTTATAAAAATCATTGATTTTGTTACAATACAAAGTTAAAGTGGTTTCATATTAAAATTAGCCACCAGGTACGGTAGACATCTCCTCAAATCTCTTGCTTACCCACTCAAGATTCTTTGCGGATGTTCAGTTCGTGGCGGATTTTATTTACATACCTCTGCTTCTTCTTGTCTAATATGACGTCATCGGCGAACCCGTGCACTGTTTCTAGACTCTTCTGGAACTGTCTGCCGATCTGCGACAAGTTGAAAGTGAAGTCACTGTGGAGGTAGACGTGGGTAAGTCGGTTCATGATGAGGTTTCCGATCTCTTTGATGGCTTCCTTGTATTGTAATGTCTTCGCGGACTTGTCGGAGTCTAGTTGCGTACCCATGGCTGTTTCTGTAAAGGAATAAAAACAAAAACCAAAATCAATATTGGTCGACATTCCACACACCACTATCTAGCCCCGAACGAAGCTAAGCTTGTAATATGGGAACTAGATAGCTCACGTAATATGTATGCTTTTAATACTAACTTTTTTTTTGTAAATACATACTTTTATTATCTATCGATCGATGTATCAAAATTCTCGGTTATATCTCCATCAAGAACAAACATTTGTGTGATGAACATAGATGTTTTTTTCTCCGTCTGGGTGATCTTATATATTCATCATTTTCCTGCCCTTAACCCAGGAAGATAAATATAATACTACTTTTTGTTATCTTCATTAAAAGAAAAAAGAAAGAAAAACTATAAATAAGAATCAACGAAAAGGTCTCTTTACGACCCCGTAATCTTAAAAACCCCTTGGTCGATTTAAGGGAATATGGGCAATTCGTCCCTCTATCAGCAAATCTTGATTGCTCCTAAGTAGATCGGCCCCCGTATTACACAACACAAGACAACTTCGCGATAAGCGCGAATAGGTAATGCCCGTTGTCTAATGTCACTTTGAGAGCACTGGTGGTCTCACTAGACCATACCATACCATACTATACTGTAGCGGCCCCGCCTTCCGATCCTAAGGTCCTGCACCAATGAGTTTTGCTGTTCAAAATTTATGTGCACAATGCCAGTACTCTCAAACGGTGAAGGAAAACATCATGAGGAAACCGGCATGTCGTAGAACCTAAAAAGTATCATGTGTCAAGTGCTCGAAATGAGCCTTTTGAGGCGCATTTAAAATCCTTTCACCACGCTGTTTCGAAAGAAACTAGTGACACGACAAAAGAAAGAAAACGTCACTTTGTACTGAATAACTGGCATTTAACAATCACTGCTTAATAACCCTTGTTATAGGTCGGTTGAGAGTTACATAATAAGGCGCCGATGAACAGTTTGAAAGTTATGCTCTGAGAAATAGTTCCATAAACATAAACACATACAAAACCACAATTTCTACCTACCTAGCTATTCGTGAAGCGACTTTGACGATATTCCTAAACCTAAGGCCGGGCAATTCATGCCTAGTTTTAAATTCAATTCAGCCTAGTAGTAAAAAAAAGCGCATTATGATGATCGAATTTTTTTGTTGTTATTTTTTTACTATAAAAAAACTTCTTCTTATTTGTATGGCCTTTGCTAGTGTAGGCCGCAATTTCGCCAATGTCACGTTTTATGTTAGACCTTAGCACGAAAGAGAGTGACCGGTGGAGTAAGGTAATGCTCGGTGGAGAATTTTGTTTATTTTATATATTTTTAAGGATATAGACGTCAGCATGACGAAGACATTACAATAATCTGATTGACATACCTGATAGAAAAAAAAATTAAAGGTTACGTAAAATTTTTGTTTTTGCATGTTCTCTAAGCGCTATAAAAAACTTGAAAACAAAATAGAAACTCTCAATTGTTGGCTACCTCACAGAATAACGCGGGCTTTTTTTAAAGAAATTATTTTTATCCTTTAAATTACAAAATCCTATTTTCTCAAATAATTATCTATGTCTTAAAATACCTAAAACGGTGTAGGGAATCCTCGCCTTAAGGTAAGCTGCGCATTTATGAACCCATTGCAATCAACACGTTACTCAAACACATAACACGGAACTTCGAGTTGTTTGTATGTTTTCATACAGCAGTTTATGCATATAAATAGCAATCTACGTAACGATTCTAATCTTGTTGACTGAAGTGTACAGCCAGTGATAGACATATATGACATATATGACATTTGATTTCGGAGCTTAGTGCCGCCTTCGCACTTTGCCGACTTTTGCAGTATATAGAGGTACAGTATATTGCAGTATCACTACATAGTATAAAACAAAGTCGCTTTCTCCGTCCCTATTATCCCTATGTATACTATATAAATCTTTAAAACTACGCAACGGATTTTGATGCGGTTTTTTTTTATTAGTGTGATTCAAGAAGAAGGTTTGTATGTATAAAACATGCATAATATAGTAGAGAAACACTGATAATTTAAGAGGTTTCTAATGTGATGCCGTAAATAACATTTTTTTTGCGCTTACATTACAAACGCTGGCTGAACCCTACGAGATAGATCAAAATAATGTACTACAGTATTGTACACCTTAAAAAGGTCTACAAAAAAGTCCGCGATGGTATATGTCTATCTCTTATGGATACCCCACAATAACCGTGCGAAGCCGGGGCGGTTCGCTAGTATAGTATACTAGCGGCCTGTCCCAGCTTCGCATGGGTGGTCATAAATTTTTTGAACATTTTAGGATAAACTTAGACCGTGGGTTCGAGCCTCGCGTCTACTTATTTCATACATTTGCACGCGCTTATCCTTGAGAGTGAAATCGCACCCCGCGGGTGACTCGTGGTCCCGTTAACATTTTTAATTTCGTCATATCTTTTGAATGGAAAGTCCGATTTGAAAAATTTAAGAAGTAATCTATAGGTATTGAAACCGTCTTAATTATGAAATGATTTATTTGGATAAGGATTAATATCAAGGTACAAATAAAGACCCTTTTCTAGCGGAGGCATTTCAATTAACTTTTTTATAATAAAAGAACACTTATTGTGACATAACTATAATAGTTAGACATATGCTGTCGCGAAATTTTTTGTAGATGATGACGTGTTCTACAAAATCGTAGTACATTATTTTGTTCTATCTTCAATAGTTTTCGCAGCGCACGCGATGTAAGGTTTTTGTTTTCCACCTTGGGTTATATTATTGAAGTTTTAGTAAGGATCCCTGATTTTTTTGAAAATATAATATAGCCTATGTTACTCAGGGATAATGTAGCATTCTAATGGTGAAAGAATTTTTGAAATCGGACCAGTAGTTTTTGAGCCTATTCGTTACATACAAAAATACAAAAATACAAAAATGCAAATGTTTCCTCTTTATAATATTAGTGTAGATACAGGTAATAGCGAACTCAGTTGGTGTAGCTCTGCCTTCTGTGCTGTAGGTCGTGGGTTCGATCCCTACCGATAAAAATATTCGTGTGATGAACATAGATGTATTTACAAAAAAAAGCATCAAGTATTATCAGCTATCTGGTTCCCATATTATAAGCTCTGCTTAGTTTGGGGCTAGATAGCGTTGTGTGGAAATGCCAATATTTATTTAGTCAAAGTCAAAGTGTCACGGCATTTATGTTAAATCACAAGAATCACTTTGAAATGTCTTAAAACTAGGTGAATCTAGGCAGCATTTCCACGTGACCGAACATTGATAATTATAATTAGTTGCCTTGATTGGACCTCTAGAACTAATTTCTCGAAGTCCATTGATGGCAACCTGGTGGTTCAATGAAGGTGCCCATGGTCCAAAGAAAGCAACAGCCCAAAATTTAGTTTTCCTCGTTTATATCAAAAAGTGTAAGCCCGAATTGTTTGTGCATCTGATTATTATAAATAAAGGTTCTACGAAATAAAAATAGCTAACTGGTTTCATTTTATCACTTTTATATTGGAGAAATGAGGTTGTAAAGTTATGTGGTCTATTCATAGCAACCTTCCCCTACATTTTTCGAAGAGATCTTTTTATCAATTGGTGCACGACCGGATTCGAACTGACGACCTAAAGATCATAAGGCGTTGCCATGCCTACTAGACCACCAGTGCCCTTTAACATTTTGGTATTTTTTTTTTACATTTTTGTAAACTTACCGCAGATAGTGAACAGTGTAAAATCACTGATGACCGGCAGCACATTCACCTTCCCTCCGTTCTGCTGCCTCAGCCGCTCCACGAGGTCTCGGCTCTTCTCCTCCATGATGCCGGTGAAGTTCTTCAGGATGTTGAAATGGAAGGTGGGCGTCAGGATTTTGCGACGCTTGTGCCATTTTGATCCTAAAGTAAAATAAAAATTTGAGTCAAAAATATACAGACTAATCCATTAGATGGACGTGAGTGAAATGTCAAACTTCGGAACTAAATAAAAACGGGAAAAAATCTACGTTTTGATTTTTACTACCCGTATATTTGTTTATCCGAAGTATTCTTTAACTTCAGGAAAAAAAAATACAAATATGTTAAGTCGAAGACAAGAGCTAATGTCTCGCTCGCACGTTTCGACATGTTGAAAGATATAAAATCACTAAACCCATTTTCTAAAAATCGCAATGAACCATTTTTATTTACCATTTTAATCGATACAAGTTTTCCTACTCAAAGCTTGCTGCTGTCAAAACGTGCGAGCGAGACATTAGCTCTTGTCTTCGCCTTAAGCCTCTGTTTCTATAATTTCACCGGCACTCACACTCTTCAAACCGAAATACAGCAACGCTGCTTGGCAGAAATAGGAATAGACGTAGTACATCCTCGGAAGAAACCTTTACAATTAGCACTACTCATAACTAAAACAAAATATTAAATTCCTGTCAATGTGTAGTGGAGGCTGTCCAGCCGCGGCCTTCTTCAGACTGTTAATGATGATAATGCGAAAAGACAGGATAATCGTAAGTGCCGATGCCATGTTTTGTCGTGAGAAGGATGGGTCACATACTTTATATCAAAGGATGTCTTTTTCTGCCGATAAGTAGCGTTGCTGTGTTTCGGTTTGAAGAGTGTGGTTACTTATTTTTATTTATATTTTAGCATTGTAAATTTAAAAATTGCACGCCTGACATGGCATATTATATCGATACAAATGAATGGATAACAACTTTATAAAACAACATAATTATATATCTGGCAATAAACTGATTTGATAGCATTACAGGCATATGAGGCTTAACATCTGTATACCTCAAGTTAATGGACGCAGGGCAGTGCATTGTAGGCCACGTTGCTATCGTGCGTGACTTACGAGTCTTTGTTATAGGTGATAGTTACCACATAACATCAGATGGGCTATCTGCGTGTTCCATCAGCAGTTGTATAAAAAAAATGTTACCAGCTTATCAGCAAAATGGTGTTGCCATCTAACAAGTATCTCACTCGTAACTAATGAAGATATATTTTACTTTGGCCGGAGAGGAAACCTTTTGGGTCGGTAATGGATTGAACTCACCGTTCTAGAGTTAAGAGGGTGATAACCGTTAAACTGTTTTACGGTCGCATATTTCAAAGTTTTAACAGAAATAAAATCACTAACGGCCGGTTTCCGAAAGCTCGATCAAAACTAATCGGATGTCAAGTCACTCGGCATTTCAGCTATTACATCGAATTACATAGAATTATTAAAATCGCATACTACAAAGTTTCGGAGAGAAGCAAGTTTTTGTACCAAAAAGTTTGATTAAGTACGATTTGATCAAAAATGAAAATCATACTTACTTAAAGTATGATTTTTGGCAGGAAATCTTGTTAAGATTAAAATAATATTTTTGTTAGACCTTTGTAATGGGATTCTCCGAAACTTTGATGTTTGCAATTATTCATAACTACACTTGATTTTACGTCTCCTAAAATGTGCAAGCGTGAAGTTGTTTGACGGTTGTCTGCATCTTAAACAATGTTCAAAGCCGTGGCTTTTTGGTAACGGCTGCCGGCTTTAAGTTTTAATCCCAAGTCACATTTTGTTCATAATATAAAGTTTTAGGAGTCCAAGTCAAAAGGTTTTTATTCAATTGATTTACAAGGATGTACCTTTTGGACGTACCACTAACTACCCCCCTTAGACATCCTTAAAGAATCTGGAGCTTTTACTACTAATATCTAACGTGCCTGGGTATCAAAGTCGTGAAGGTTTTCTAATTTACAGGGATCACTTTGAAACGTCTTAAAGCTACTCGTAGGTGAACCTAGGTGCCAGGTAGGTAAATGCGACCAGGTCTGGAAGAACTGACAACAAAGTTACGGCATGGTTCCTACCGTTCTCCTTCTTACTTTATTATTTATACTAGGTACTTATTGATGGAACAAGTAGATGGCCCACCTGATGTTAAGTAGTAACCATCACAAAAGACAAGAGCTCATTGTGAAGGGCTCGTCCGGGAAGTACTACCACCGTGCTTTTTTCTGCTGCCTAGCAGCGTTGCTGTGATTCTGCCGCCAAGCAGCGTTGCTGTGTTTCGGTTTGAAGAGTGTGGTTGCCGGTGTAATTACAGGCACATGAGGCTTAACATTTATATGCCTCAAGTTGATGGAAGCAGGGCAGTGCATCGTAGAACACGTTCCTATAGTGCGTGACTTACACTTCACATTAGGTGGGCATCTGCTAAGTTGGGCCATTTGCTTGTTCCATCAGCTAGTTGTATAAAAAAAAGGCAACAAGCTTACGGCTTTTCAAGATTTGCGAGACACCGTGACACTGCGGAATACGGCGCAGACAACCCATGTTAATCTACACTAATACTACCTTATTTTTTTCTGGTAATATAGCCTATGTTACTCAGGGATAATGTAGCATTCTAATGGTGAAAGAACTTTTGAAATCGGACGAGTAGTTGTTGAGTTTATTCGTACAAAAGTTCAAATCTTTCCTCTTTATAATATTAGTGTAGATGTAGATGGATTTTAGTTTTAAGGGATTTATTATATGGGCCTGTATTTAAATTAAAATGACTGTGATTTCTGAAATAAAATAGTTTTTTTTTTTTTTTAATACAAAATAAATGTTATAGGTATTAAATTTTAAATGATGAATTTAGAATGATTAAACATGTTTAGTCTTTCAAAATTGTAAAGATAAAGGTGCTATATCCATAAGAAATGGCATTACGTCGCACAATTAGTGAATTTGCCAAGCCTCAAAGTTTTTTGTAAAAAAAAACGGAAACCACGGAATAAAGATACGAGGATTATAAGGATAGGTGGACGATCTTAGAATAATTAATCTGTGCTTAAGGCTTGATTTTATGTTTCAGCTGTATATTATCCTTTTTAATCATCATCGTCATCACCTGCTTCACCTGCCTGACTAAGCCCACTGCTGGGCATAGGTCTCTCTAAGCTTTTTCCATTTTATACGATCTTGTGCTTCCCTTATCCAGATACGACCCACGACGCTGACAATGTCGTCGACCCATCATACTTTTCCTCATCAACTTTTTTTTCAGAAAAATAATAATTCCCGAGCGTCCCGGCTATGCCAACATGACGGTCACAATTTTGTGGAAAATTGAAGTAAAACGCCCACCCTCACTCAGCACCAATAACGATAAATCTCAATCATTAAAACCGTTAAATTACCGTAGTATTAGTACCGTTGCGTAAAGATTGTGGGCTGTTTTAGGTTTAGTAGGTACCTTCTGGTAACAGTTGCTTGTACCGTTAAATTATAATTGCAAATGGGTACAGGGTATTTGGTAACTTTGATATTTTAGCTGAATCTGAAACAGCGACATGACTTTTTTACTAAATTCTTTTAATAGTTAAATTTCGCATGCCCTTATAGGTACGCTAGAATAACGTTGACTCAAAACAAACATATTATAACATCATACATAATATACTTTGACTTTGACTATTTGATCCCCAGGTACGGACTCCAGATTCCTTGAGGACTTCTAAGGGGAGTAGTCAGAGGTACGTCCAAATATACTTGGAACATACCCGCATTTTGCAGTAGCTAGTATTCCATACGTGACAGGTTGCACGCCCATTGCCGCTGCTGGAATACTAACTGGTAGGTATTTTACCGACACTATGTTTAACGATTTTATCTCATATTGGTCCCTTTTTCTTTTTGCGGCATTGGTTCTTTCGAAACATTGTTGTCTTTCGAGCACTTGACATACCTACTTGACGACCGAAATGACCGATAAGCCTGCTATCTGTTTTCGCTGATAAAAAAATAAACTGACAAGTTTACTTTATAGAGCCGGTATAAAATGAAGAGAAATGAATAAGAGCCTTAAACCTTATCTGAATAATAACAACAAAATCATCAAGGCGATGGTAAAACTTCCTCTAGTAGAGTGAGTGACTTTTAAGAGTAGTAGAGCTCTTTGTTAAGGGCTCGTCTGGGGAAGTTCTACCACCACGCCTTTTTCTGCCGCCAAGCAGCGTTGCTGTGTTCCGGTTTGAAGAGTGTGGTTGCCGGTGAAATTAAAAGCACATGAGGCTTAACATCTGTATGCCTCAAGTTGATGGACGCGGGGCAGTGCATCATAGGGCACGTTGCTATCGTGTCTGATTTACGAAGTCATGCTTTGTTATAGGTAATGGTTACCACTGCTTGTTCCGTCAGCTAGTTGTATTAAAACAAATGTGAAAGAAGTATGTGTGTAGTGTGGAAATTCCAACCAGAGCATACCTCTATAGGGAAATATAGGACTCCAAAAGAAAATTCCGGGTGCAACGAGTCGTCACATGGCTGCCAGTTTTCCGTATTGGCAGGCCGATTTTGTATGGGACTCGTTAGTTCTCAGCACGCCTCGAGGCGCTTATCGAGTCTTCATACAAATACGGAAGCCTGACGATAACGAAAACAAAAACTCAGACTTGGGGCACAGACTGCCAAGACACAGTGTCAATTAAATCGTTAATGTATTAACTATAACGTAAATAGCCAATACCTACCTGACTATAAAAAATCTAATACTATGATTAAATAGATACCTACCTATATGTCGGTATTTATTAAAACTGTTTACCACTAGCTAATATACAAACTGAAGCAGACCGAACACTGAAAATCGCAGTAGTAAAAACTGTGTCGCGTTTGAGAGCGTCCGATCTTGGTACAAAAATAAAATAAAAAAAGGTAAAGCAAAAACACAGGACATAAGGCGATATACATATAAAATAATTGGTCGAACACTGAAAAACGCAGTAGTAAAAACTGTGTCGCGATTAACAGCACCCGATCATGTCATTTGAAAAAAAAAAAAAAAAAGTCAATCAAAAAACACAGGACTATGTACAAAATTGACTAATTAATAAAAACCTATCTAAAATAAAACTAGCACTAGTAATAGAATAGTTTCGACAACCTAACCGTGTACAGTACGTGGGAGTTGTGTGATAGGAAACACAGGTAGGTATTGGCTATTTACGTTATAGTTAATACATTAACGATTTAATTGACACTGTGTCTTGGCAGTCTGTGCCCCAAGTCTGAGTTTTTGTTTTCGTTATCGTCAGGCTTCCGTATTTGTGTATGTGTGTGTTCTGGGAGTTCTCCTGATAACACAAGTCTCATAAGAGCTCAGGGTTTCACAGGAGAACTCTCATATTATATGTGTGTGAGTGTATGTGATGAGTATCTAGGTATGTCGTAGACATACCTAGATATTTCTATAGGTCTACTTTTTTGAAGTCGGTTAATTAAATAAGACTCGAGAGGAGGGGGAAGGAGACATGTGTTCCATTTTTCAACTCACCTGTGCTAAGCAACAGTCCAGTACCAAGCCACGGCTGCATGAAGGTATAGGCTTTACTTTTCGTGATGTTCTTTGAGTGAGACAGCACTACCTTTTAACAAGGACAACAATTTACAATCAGCACAAATCAAACATGCATAAAAATGTGAGAGCTTTACGGTTTTTTCGTAATACCTAGGTATATTTTATTTTACTATGATTCGCCCGAATTGTGATTGAGGGAGATTTTTACTCTCCCGCATTTATAAATGAAACTTTATGCCAAGGTAGATTCATTGTAGATAAGTAGTTTTCTTATAACTAGGTAACTAAATTAACCAGTAAATTTATAAAGTACAATCTTTCGACCTACCAAATATCATGCAAATGGGATTACGGGTCCAAAGCTTTGCTCGGACAAATACAACGCCAACTCGCCCAAGCTGCCACGAAGATCTTCACTTCATCTTCACTTCGCTCACTTGATCAATTATTTCCCAAGCTGTATACCGAGCTAAACGAGCCAGCTTCACTGTTGAGCCGTAAAACTACTCAGGTCGATTGCCGCCTCAGAGCTGATTTCACCATGCTCTGTTAGTTACTAATAAAGAATTAACAGGCCGTTAAATCTAACCTTAGATGTCAAACGCGTAAATTTTGACACCTTTAATCCTTTGTTAATCTAACAGGGCATAGTGAAATCATCTCTTAGCGTGCAAATAAATTGGTGTGTGCATAAAACCTTACCTCGACGTCTTTAGGGCCGTTCACGTGTAGGATCCTCCTTTTAAAAACTTTTATTAGGTATCGGTCGCCATGTTCTTTTGCAAATTTGCGCATCATAAGAAACAGTCCACCTGAAATTTATTAACAGTTTCGTTATATAATATATTATTAATATAGATAATTATTTATATAATTTATTATTTTCGATAAATTATTCGTAGCACCTAGGTGTGGCTACAAATCAAATTTTCCGTAGCGTTGGTAGCTATTTAGATTTATATTGGTAAGCAATATTTATCAAAGTGGAAATATTTTTATTTAACGCAAATTACGAGGAGACCCTTCCTCGAAAAGGTACCCAAGAATTAAATACTTTTTTTTGGTCGCTGAGCGCTCTATTAGCTTATGATATTTCCTACAAGGATAGGTTTGTTGCTGTCTCTCTTTGTTGGCATGAAAGTGACAGTGACAAGTGTACTGGTTAGATCCGCTATAGAATGGCAATCTATGTTCATCACACAAATGTTTCTTCTTGGTGTGCATCGAACCCACAACCTACATTGCAGAAGGCAGACCTACTACCAACTGAGCTGTGAGGCCTGAAATTTATACAAATTATCGAGTATAATTATATTATGCCTAAACAAGCTGGTGCCCGCGACTTCGTCTGCGCAGGATTAGTCACACAATATCTTTATAAATTGTAGCCTATGTGTTATTCTGATGTATAAGTTATATGATTGAAAAGTGTCATTAAAATCCATTCAGTAGTTTTTACGTGAAAGAGTAACAAACATCCATCCATCCATACTTACAAACTTTCGCGTTTATAATATTATAGTAGGATTATTACATGTGACAATAACTGCGAGGTTACGTAGTTATGTAGTGCAGTTACGTTTTTGTGGCTATTTGTTACATTTCACACCACATAAACATACCTAATAATAAACAAACGTGCCTTATAGGTATAGATCATTTAACCCTCCCTCCACAGTTAGGAATTCGTCAGCCTGAGTGGTGTCAACTGGTGAATACAGGCCTCCCCTTATATTTCCAGGAAGAACGATTAACCTTCTCAGTCCAGTTCACCGATATCAAGCGATCTTTACAATGTCGTACATCAGGCGGAAGACCTTCTACGCTTTATTATCGTTATTTTTACGTAGATAGGTTACCACGTTTTTATATTGTTTTATATTGTAACGTATTATTAATTTTACCCAGTGCCCTCAAACGGTGAAGGAAGTCAGTTAGTATTTTAGCAGCGGTTATGGGCTTGCAACCTGTCACGTATGCAATACCAACGTAGCTGAATGTGGGTAGGTACCTATGTACCAAATGTAATTGGACGTGCCTCTGGCTACTCGGCTTTAGAGCTCTTTGCGAAGGGCTCGTCCGGGGAAGTAATACCACCACGCCTTTTTCTGCCGCCAAGCAACGTTGTTGTGTTTTGGTTTGAAGAGTGTGGTTGCCGGTGTTATTAAAGGGACATGAGGTTTAACATCTGTATGCCTCAAGTTTATGGACGCAGGGCAGTGCATCGTAGGGCACGTTCCTATCGTGCGTGACTTACGAGGCAATGCTTTGTTATAACATTACCAGAAATCGGAATAGATAGAAGGATTTAGGATCAATGACCTCAATTGATAAGTTAGTATGGATATGCCTCCGGAATTCCGGTATTTTAAAATTATCAAGATATTTTTTCCGTAATTTCATAAATATTACGTGGAGGCATAAAGAGAGAAACGTATCAATATCATCATCATCATCTGAAGCCTAACTTCACCCACTGCTGGGTGTAGGTGTAAATAATACTTATTAGGAATTCAACTTTCTGTTCCTGAAGGATAGTAAGTATACAAAACTATAGCGAACCACTTTGTTAGGTGATGGTTACCACTTATTATCAGGTGGGCCATCTGCTTGTTCCATCAGCTAGTAGTATAAAAAAGACATCCTTTAATAATCCTGAGCAGTTTTTTGGTTCTGAAAGATCTGAGGGGGAATCTACCGTGCCTGGGGATCAAGGTTGTGGAGCTGTTTCTGTTTTTGTAAATACCTAACGCCTAGCACTTCGTTGTAGGCAATACACAATAAAGTAACTTACGCGAGTCTGCATTGAAGAAGACCAAGGCACAGCCAATGATCGGCTTCCTCGGTGGGCCTGGCACCTGGTCCACCGGCTGCTCTTCATCTTCCACCAGCAGCTTCCAGAAGAGGGCGGCGAGGACGCCGGCCAGCGCGATTGTCCACCACATTTTCACTGAGTTCAATTAATTTAACAAGATAGTCATATATCTGAAAGTAGAGACTATGTATTAATTTATAAATAGGAACGCCAACAGCGATATGTATGGTTAATTGTTTAGGCACATTGTTTCTTGTCTTACATACATCAATATTAGGGGGTCTCAACGTTTTCATTAATATTTAACTATACCTATAAATATTTGACAATATATTCGCATGAAGAGTTTCAGTCGTGTATGTAACTCTGAAAGAAGGGAGGACCAATTCAACTAGCTAATATTTGCTTTTCCTAAACACACAACGCAAGAAACACAAAGGTTAAAAAATACAAATTATTACTCGATACAAAAGAAAAATTCTAGTTACTTATTGAAAGATCTGAGGGGATATCTACCGTGCCTGGGGAACAAAGTCGTGAAGCTGTTTAAGTTCTCTATTTACTTATAAGCCGTCAGCGCTCGCTACCGAACAATAATAAAACATTGCAGGCAAAATAACACTAATCAGAATTACCTTGGTATAGATTTATCAGTAATTGGTGGCCGAGAATGACTGATGACACTTCTTTGAAACACAACTTTCTCACCATAACACGTCTAGATATTAAAACAGTTGTTAATTTCAGAGCACAGATCAATCCTGTAGCCTCCTGAGAGAGCTCTGCGTTATGTATCATTCTGTTCAATTATTTTTTAGTACTATGTTTGTGTTGTAGTGTGTGTCAGCGTCATTATACTAAAACCGGTCCCCGACACTCGCAGAAAAAACATATTACATTGTGTAGTGACCATTGAAGACTCCAGCAGTGAGTTGTAGTTGGATTCTGTTGTAAACACGCAATGGATGAGAATTTTTGTAAGAGGACACGCTTGGATAAGATAACTAAGTGTTAGTTGTGCTTGTGACATGTTCAAGTATCTACTATCTCAGATAACTTGTGGTGTTGGTATATGCTGTACCTATTTTTATTTTAAAATAGCCACATCTTTTTATCTTATACGAAAGAAGACTACGAAGAGAAGACTAGGTACCTACTTTTCTCATTATCCTATCAGCACAAAGGTAGGTAGGTATACAAAATCAAATCAACTATAAAATCAACAATTTATTTATTGCGTCTCACAATATCCTCTCGATGAATTTCAAATAGCTATGATTAGTAAACGCGAGGTAGGCCATAGTCATTATTGTTAGTAGATTGTCAGATAGAGTGCGCTAAAGTATTTACACAATGCACTGCAAATCTACAACTCAATAGATAATTATCATTGATGTTTGTACCTACAGATTACCAGATTACTTACATATTCATCCTTCAACCTCATCACACGAATAGCTTCTGCAAAATGTCATCTTTTTCACTACTCGCTGATGGACCAAGCTGATGGCTCACCGTCGCCTTCAACATAGTACATTGTCACGCAAGTCACGCACGATAGGAACGTGATCTACGATGCACTGCCCAGCGTCCATCAACTTGAAGCTTCATGTGCCTGTAATTTCACCGGCAACCACAACACCGAAACACAGCAACGCTGCTTGGCGGCTGGAATAGGCCTGGTGGTAGTACTTCGCCGGACGAGCCACACACAAAGAGCTTTACCTACTACTCTTACTCGTCTTTCTCATGGCACGCTACCACTATGATTTCCGCATCTAGTCGCTACTCGCCACAAGTTGCTTTGCAAGTTGTAGCATCACCTTCTCTGGGTGAGTTCTTCACTCAATATCAATAGCCTAAAAGTCCCGGTTTATTGTCATAATCCCCACTTAGCTATTCCACCAGTGGGGATTATGACAATCTTCAATTTTTTTTTGCGTTTTTCCCACTAACTAAATTCTGGTTGGTGGGGATTATAAAATAATAAAATAAAATAAAAAGTTTTTATTTCAGACAACAAATTATCCATAACTAAGACTAACTTACGCTAAACACAATGATTAAAAAAATACAAAATTTGACCAGTGATAAAACCACCAAGGATGGTCAACCCTTGGTGGGCCCTATTACTCGCTGCACAAAGCATTTCCATATAGGCGAGTCAAACCTATCAGATATAGTTTTCAGGATGCTGTTTTGGCTGTCCCGGACTCTGCGAATCAGGGATGCAGTTTTTTTGCGAAGTAAGGCTGCGAAGCCATCCGTTTGATACTCCGCAAACATCCCTGACGCACTGCAGAAGCGGGGCAACCCCAACATCATCCTGAAAATATTATTGTATTGAACGCACAGGGTCTCTAGCGACTTTTTGGACAATAAAAATAATTAAGGTTGTTCCCTGTAGAATGTTCCCCTAAGAAACTCGCCACCAAAGTCAGTGTATACATGTCAGTAGTATTGCCTAACCTACTATACTCTTCTGAGACCTGGGTTCTATACCGCAAGCACATCCGCACACTCGATAAACCTTTCACCTCAAATGTCTCCGAGACATTATGAACATCCGATGGTCAGACCGTGTCAGGAACACGAAAGTACTGAGACGCGTAAATATCGGAGGCATTGAGGTGTATCTGATGAGGCGACAGCTTCGCTGGTGTGGACACGTGTCTCGCATGTCGGAGAGTAGAGTGGCAAAGCGCATCTTCTTTTCAGAACTCCAGTACGGTAAGCGTAAAAGCGGTGGCCAGTACCTGAGATACAAGGATGTTCTGAAAAGACACATGAAGCGATGCAAAATTGAGCCCTGTGAGTGGGAGGACAATGCCGCCCAGCGTACGGAATGGAGACGTCGAATTCACCTACAGGTGAACCAGTTCGAAGAAGATCGTCAACTCGATATCGACAAAAAACGAGACGAATTAAAGGCTAGACCACCAGCAGCCATCACATACAGTTACATTGGCGGGGTATTGACATGACCCAGGTGCGCTCGTACCTTTAATAAAAAATTGGGTACACCAGCCACATTAGAGCGCATCAGAGGGCAGAACCACAAAGCCCTCACACAGTAAACATCCATTAGCAGTCGCCGCAGCCGAAAACGGCTAGGACATCATCATCATTGATCCACCAATCAAATCACGTACAATATACATTTTGACGAGTACTTATGTGTATGTGTCTTCTACAGACTAATCCTGCAAAGCGTAATTACGTGAAGTAGACAGATCCACAATACGTGTTTTGATTCTCTACGTAGCAAGAATTGGCTTGTTTTGCACTGAAATTAGAAATAAATACATTGTGAACAGTCACTCCGTATTCTGTAACATCTTCAGGAAGAACGTGCATGCAGCAGAGAACGTTCATGCAGCAGGCTGATCACTAATGAATTTTGATATTTGTCGCGTTAACGTATCTTAGAAATATTCAAATTCGTTCGTGATAAGGCCCTAATCACGGCCCTAATACGTTAACGCAACAAATATCGAAATTCATTCGTGATTAGACCTCATCCGTCTCTATTCACAGTTTACGTTTACACGACTTATACGTTTCGTCCTACATTACTTTTGCCTAAAGATAGGAAATGCAGAAAAAATAAAGTTTTTACGTAGCGCTCTAAAGATACTTATGATAAGATAAGAATCTTGAGTAGGTACCTGCAAACTAAAACTTTTATACAGATGTGAATCCCTCAACCTCATGGTTCAAATCCCTCTCCGATAATATAAAATCTTCTATAACAAAGTCCCTTATGATCGAGCTTTCAGAAACAGGCCGTAAGATTCCCAAGCTTTTTTTATAACATTATTCAAATAATTTACTTTTGCCATCTTTTTTTGCTAACCGACAAAAGCTAATTGGGACTTTGATAAAGAAGATTTTGTATTATCCGAGAGGGATTTGAACCCACGACCTTGCCTCTCGATACCTTGATTTGTTATAAAGCTCTACAACATATAGGTACAGTCGAAAGTCTAATGTACCCACGACCTTCCTCTTGATACCTTGAATTTTGATAATACTTACAAAACATGAACGAAATTCTTCCTCATTTTATTTCACATCAACGTTTCTTATTACCAAGATTTCTGGCAAAGACGATGTCAAAGAAATATCATCGTATTTGTGCAGAAATACACTAACCCGTCCAAAGTCTCACAGAGTTTCATCATTTTCGACAAAAACCGGCTCCAAAGTCCGAACAAAACAAGTTCTAATTCCGTCACAATACAAAGTCCAAAATAACAAGTTGATAAGCCAATTAGTCATGCCGCCCTCGTCTTGTACATATTCTTTTTAAATACATTAAATTGTAACGCGATTGACTGACTGACGGTTAATGCATGCTTATGAAATGAATTGTATTGGATAAAATGTGGATAGTTTAAAGTGTTACAGTGTTATTGGTTCAACACATTTTGCATAGTCTCAGCGTGCTGAGACTGAGATTTCGCGATGTCCGCTCCAGTCTTACATTGATACCAAACTCGAGATTTGACCTCTGACTGCCCCCTACCTACTTGGGGTAACCAATTTAATCTCAAAAATCATTTTCAAATTCAAATCATTCAGTTTAGGTTGACAGCCGATAAAAATATCAAATAAATTTGTATAGCTCTCAGGATCTTCATCTGCTAATTCAGAGATTATCTGTGTTGCACCCAGATACTTTCTTCCCACCCATTCTTGAATCCACCAACGTCTTTTCTTTCGAGATAACCTTTTTTTAATTTTATATCTTATCATAATGTACGACGACGTTTTGAATCATAAAATAAAGCTTCGATGTTGACAGAGCCATTATCTAATCGCTAATGTGGATTTCACGACACTATTATTTAAACGAAATTAGTTACGTGTACTGAAATTAGTTTCACAAAACTAGTTTCATCATGCATGACACTTGTTTCGTAATGTAAATCCGGCTTTAGTGAGCGCACTAGTTAGCGCGTGCTCCAATGCATATATTTATTGTTGCCGCGATCCGGGCCTACGCTAAGCTTAGCGCTTTTGTATTTTAATTGAAAAACTGTTGTTATTCTACCAAACAAATTATAAATCTGGGTAGCTAGGGTATTGTCATAAAGGCAACGGGTATCACACTAAATCGAAAGATACATAGATAATTGGGGGTGCTATTTATTAGATTCGGTGTGTTAATTAAAAATAAGTATTTTTTTCGGTTCTTGGCGACTTTTCGAGTAGTTACCTATGGTCAGAAGATTGATAAAATAAATTTGATCGAAACTAGTTTTCCTACCAAAAAGTTTACAGGAAAACTTGTTTTTTTAATACAAACAGCTGATGGAACAAATAGTTGCACCATCACCTATAACAAAGCATTAAACTTGAGTCAAACAGATGTTAAGCCTCATGTGCCTGTGATTTCACCGGCAACCACACTCTTCAAACCGAAACACAGCGTTGCTGCTTGGCGGCAGCAAAGGGCATGGTGGTAGTACTTCCCCGGACGAGCCCTTCACAAAGAGCTCTAGGTACTTCACTACCTTAAGAGCAGGTGGGCCATCTGCTTGTTCCATCAGCTAGTTGTATATAAAAATATTGGTAACAAAGCGAGTACGAAGTCGTCTGACGGTTTTCTGCGTCTTAAACAAAAACATTGTTATTCATACTTACCGCCGGTTTCTGAAAGCTCGATCAAAACTAATCGGCTGTTAAGTCACTCGCCTTTTCAGCTATTACATCGAATAAGATAGAGATAGCAAGTGACTTGACATCCGATTAGTTTTGATCGGGCTTTCAGAAACCGGCGGTAAGTATGGTAATAGTTCTATAAAGTTTTATAAGTTTTTATTTTGGCGGCGGTAATGAGGGGAAGGCTACAACCTAACTTACATAACTAGGAGGCATATTTTGTACAAACACAGATACTAGTAGTTCGCTCCGAACTGAGATCTCGTGATTCGACCCGACGAACGCATCAAAACTTTGAGTAGCTAGTAGTCAGGGGCAAGTCCAAACATTATTTTTTGACTTTTTTCTGACTACCGCCTACTAACTTGGTATGGTAACCAAGTTTCAACTCTATTGGCCTATTTATTGAAGAGTTCCGTTGAACAGACCTTGGCTCCATCATCAGACCTGGTCGTCGTCACCATTTTATGAGAACTGAGTACCTCCTTAATTTATTTCAAGAAAAAAAATAAAGAAAAAGCAAAGGAACTGGCCGACCAGTAGAAAAACCTTGATGTCAACGAAACTCTTAGAGATGGGAGCTCTTGCGTCGTTGGTTATCTTAATTTAACTTTTTTGTTGTATCTCAAAAACCGAGCGTCCCAGAGAAAAAGTAAAAATGGTTTTGGAATGTTCAAACAAAGCCCTTTCATATGACATGTAACTTGATTTTTTTATGTAACTTTTTTGATTTTTTCGCCCTTAAAAAACCCCATATCTCAAAAACCCTTCATCCGATTTTTCTCATATGCTTACCAGTAAATTTCTCAAGTACAAGCTATCGACATATCAAATTTCATGCAGGTCGGACCAACGGTTCTAAAGTTATCGCCAGACAAACATACATACATACATACATACATACATACATACATACATACATACATAAAATGCCAAATCGCCCAAGTTGAAACTAAGATCTTCGTTCGCTTCGCTTACTCGATCAAAAATAGGCAAGTAAAATATAACTCGTATTTATTCAACTAGTAAGAAAACTTTATCTCTAAAATATCGACGCTTGGATACATATTATTGTAAGGTATGTACAATAATATGTATCCAAGCGTAATACATAAAATAATACAAAAGAAAAATTATAATTATAAAAAATATAAACAAAATAGTTTGTTGCTATCTATCTCTCTTGTCGTGTTACTAAAATTATAAATTGTCGTTATAAATTGTCTTATAAATTTGATTATGTTTACCTTTTTCTGTATGCCTACGCCTCACTAAACTTCAATAATATATTATATTATTACATTGTAAAAGGATCATACAAAAGAACGGTAGGAACCAAGCCGTAAGTTTGTTGCCTGTTCTTCTAGGCTTTGGTCGCGTGGAACTGGCACCTAGAGTCACCTAGCTTTAAGACGTTTCAAAGTGATCCTTGTGATTTTATTGAATAAATACATTTTGACTTTGACTTTGACTTTTGACTAGTTTCTTTCGAAACAGTGTGGTGAAAGGATTTTAAGTGCTATCTATACACACACGAACACGCATCAAACTACACTGCTCGCATTTATGTCTATCTATCTGTAGCAGTATCTGTAAGCGTGTGTGCCTATAATAAGGTGCGGAAGAAATCATTTATTTCGAGGTATAAACTTGACCATGACAGGCTCAGCGGGGCGAAGCACCATATCTGCGGCTAGTTTGGGTTTGAAACCCTTCTTTAGAGGAACTAGTTTGAAGTTTCGCGAGATTTCACTCAGCACACACTTCATCTCTTGCATGGCGAAGCGTTGACCTGAAAATAATGTTTTTTTTTATTTAAAAATAGCTCAACTGTTTCTTTTGGTATTTTGTACATTTTGTAAATACTTGTATTCATTGTAATTTTCATTGTACTTAAATAAATTTAAAATGATTTTTGGATATTATTATCACAACTTGCAAATTTTTATATTATTATTATTATTATTCATTTATTTCAGATAATCAATCCATACTTAAATTAAATTATAAATTCGGTTATGTTTTTTTTATTTCAAAATGTACCAACGAGAAGTACTTTGACGGGTGCCATCCCCATAAAAAGGTCCTGAAACCTACACATATACAAAATCAAAAATTCAAAACGGTTTTTGTTCAGTACAATCACAACAAGGATCACTAATTTGAAACGTCGCATTTTCAATACGCCTCAGGTTTACGCATCAAGTCATCATCAATTTACTATTTATTATTTTATTTATTTATTTATTAAACATCTTGTGTTTGTATTACTTATCTCGTTTGTTGCTATCTAGATACACACGAACACGCATCAGACTACACTGCTTGCTTTTAAGTCCTAAGTAAGCCTAATTTTTCTTTGGCTTTGTGTATCTTGATATGTATCCGTGTGTACATGTACGGCCAGGGACTAAGACGAACATCTGTGGTAAAAGGTGCTACCACCACAAATAACAATTATTTAGTTATCTCATTCTTATAGATCGTATAAATTGTTTGCTTAACCAAATAAAAGGAAAATGCTTGTAGGTGGTGGTTACTGCTTAACATCAGTTAGACACTACTACCAGGATGTATTAAAAACCGGCCAAGTGCGAGTTGGACTCGCGCACGAAGGGTTCCGTACCATAATCTATAAAAACGGCAAAAAAATCACGCTTGTTGTATGGGAGCCCCGTTAAATCTTATTCTGTTTTTTAGTATTTTTTGTTATAGCGGCAACAGAAATACAACATCTGTGAAAATTTCAACTGTCTAACTATCACGGTTCATGAGATACAGCCTGGTGACAGACGGACAGACAGACAGACACACAGACAGACCGACGGACAGCGGAGTCTTAGTAATAGGTTCCGTTTTACCCTTTGGGTACGGAACTCACTGAAAAATCTCGGAAAATGGTCACTCTCTCTTGTATTTAGTCGCATTATCTAGTCCGAATGATGAGCGCGTTGTTTCTTTTAACAAACATGGACAAAGAAACAAATTTGTTGTTCTTGGTCTTTTAACAAAATTCACTCTTTATTCATAAAATAAATTTCAATTCTTTTCATGACTTCAAAGGCTATTTACAACTGCTTCCGCTCAGATACAGTAAGTCGGTAAATAATGTTTTATTCGAAACCTTCTAAAAGAAAAATAGGCACTTTACTTCCTCCTTAGAATCATTTAAAAATAGATTTGTTTACGAGTTACAATAAGCCTCGGTCTAAAAATAAACAGTATTTTGCGAGCCGATATCCAGAATCCATCAACAATCGCCTTTTCTTTCATGTTTCGTCCGAGCAACTTCCTACAACTTCCGGCACCGCTGTCGTCCACACAGAAGAAGAAAAACTTTTTACTGTGGTCAAAAAAAGAAAAAAAAAAATCTTAGGTCGTGCCGTTTTGCTGGCTTAAATGGCTAGGCGAGCTACATGGCCTACATGTCGCCGGAAACAGGCGTGATTTTATGTATGAACTATGTTTTTAGGGTTCCGTAATACCCAAAGGGTAAAACATGACCCTACGACTCCACTGTCCGTCCGTCAGTTTGTCTGTCTGTCTTTCTGTCTGTCTGTCTGCTGTTTGTTTGTCCGTCTGTCTGTCTGTCTGTTAGACAGTTGAAAATTTCACAGATGATGTTTCTGTTGCCGCTATAACAGCAGATACTAAAAAACAGGATAAAATTAATATTTAAGGAGGCTCCCATGTGATTTTTTTGCCGTTTTTATAGATAAAGGTACGGAACCCTACGTGCGCGAGTCCGACTCGCACTTGGCCGGTTTTATTTTATACTATTTGCTGATGTAACATGCAGATGTTAATTGGTAACCAGTGCCTCAACAGACAATTTGTACGTTCTATATGAATTAGGTAACTAAATAATTTCTGCTTGTGGTATCAGCATTGCCTCGTAAGTCACGCACGATATGAACATGCCCTACGATGTACTGCCCTGCCTCCATCGACTTGAGGCTTGCCTCATGTGCCTGTAATTCAAACCGAAGCACAGTAACGCTGCTTGGCGGCAGAAATAGGCCTGGTGATGGTACTTCCTCAGACAAGCCCTTCACAAAAAGCTCTACTACGCTTAAAGTAGTTTCTGTGTATTTGCCTGTGTTTTTACATGACATGTCTTTCAAATCGTGTGTGCTTGGTCGCATGGAAAAGGCACCTAGAGTCACCTAGTTTTAAGACGTTTCAAAGTTATCATTGTGATTCAACTGAATATATCGCCGCGTTTGTAAGCATTGTGACCTTAACTGCTCTCTTTTTGGTGTAAAAGAAAGAATAAGAAAGTGGCTTCTCACCCTGGACTATGACGCTACGGAAAGCTTACTAGAGATTCTGGTCTGATTACATCGTAATAATTACAATTTTTGATAATTACTTTACATAAATTCATTATTTATATAATTATCATTATATTATTATTATTTTTATTTATTATATACCCCACCACTCACATGCCCTCCCATACACCTACACCCATTATTTAATTTTATGATAGTATGTAAGTACTATTTTATTTTATTATGATATTAGGTTGTCGTGTTCTTTATCTGTTTATTCTTATCCTGTGTTTAGTCTCGTGTCTTGCCTTGTTTCTTTGTTATCTGTATAAGTTTTAATCTATTGTCTGTGTAAATCGTGTTTTTGTACTCCGGCCTCCCGCGATACAGGCTTGTCCTAGTGCGGGGTCCATCAGCAACCCTTGTAAACTTCTGATTTTGGTAAAATAAATGAATTTGAATTTGAATTTGAATAAATACATTTTGACATTGACTTCGTCACAACCCACAGCGTAGAAGAATCCGTCAACTGAGCTGTCAGGAGCAGCGGTACCTTACCTATGCAGTTCCTAGGTCCAGCGCTGAACGGGATATAGGCGTAGGGGTGCCTGGTCTCGCCGCTGAGGAACCGCTCCGGATCGAAGACCTCAGGGTTGGGGAATAGATCTGCGCGATGATGCACGTCGTAGATGTGCACAGACACTTCTGTTCCTTTCTTCACTTTTATATCCCCTGAAAAAGATGAACTTTATAGATTGTTTTTATTGCGGGTTTTGTATGAAGACGCGATAGAGATACCGATGCGGAACTTTATGTTCTACTACTAATTTTCATCATACTTGCAACATAAAGTTCCGTATCGGTATCTCTATCGCGTCTTCATACAAAACCCGCATTGAACACGGAACAAGAAAGAAAAACGAAAAACCAAATATGGTAAACACAACTCATACTTGGGGTACTGGTACAAATTTTTGAAGAATATAGGTACGTACGTACTTACTGGCGGAATAAACAAATAAAGCCTTGTTATTGTACTTGTAACAAGTTCAAGTATTTTCGTAATAACTTGGAGAAACATTGCGAACTTGCGAAACACTGACTTATAAACAGTTACTTAGTTGAATAATTATTGGTGCTGAACAATAGGAATGAGGCTAAAATATATGTTTAGATAATTAAGAGCACTCGTGGTCTAGTGGGAGTGAACCCGCCTTCCGATCGTAAGGTTGTAGGTTCGAATGCGGTTGTGCACCAATGGATTTTTCCATTCCAAAAGTTTATCGGCGTAATGCCGTGCTCTCAAACGGTGGAGGAAAACATCGCGAGGAAACCAGTTAGTATTCTAACAGCGACGATGGGCTTGCAACCTGTCACGTATGGAATACCAGCTACTGCAAAATGTGGGTATGTGCCAAATGTAATGTTTGGACGTACCTCTGACTACCCCCTTTAGAAGTCCTCAAAGAATCTGTAGTTAGTACTTGGTCTCGTACTAACTCCAGATTCTTTGAGGATCTGAGGGGATATCTACCGTGCCTGCAAAGTCAAAGTCGTGAAGCTGTTTCAGTTTCAGATAATTATAATGATATACAAGGTGTTCCAATACTTGTACTTAAAACTTCAGGGGCTAAAGTACCCATCAATATGAATAACTTTTTCTAAGGAACCAACACTGTGAACGCGAAAAATAACAGCTGTTTTATACATTTTAGCCAGGTAGGTAGATATTGAACTTTTGTATGAAACAGCTGTTTTTTTTTCGTTACAGTGTTGGTTCCTTAGAAAAAGTTATTCATATTGATGGGTACTTTAGCCCCCTGAAGTTTTAAGTACAAGTATTGGAACACTTGTATAATTATGTACATATATAGGAATAGGTGTTGTACTCTGTTGTTTAAACAGCGCCAAAGTATTGCCGTCCTCGTTGTTTCAGTTCAGTTCAGATAGATGAACTGAAACTTCGTTGTTTAAATTATGCAACAACATAGTCGACAACTCGACACCTATACTTATACAAAGTTTTGAAGGCTGTCAAATAAGTTCGTTTAGGATATTTAATACCACATCTTTACGCGTCCAGTCATCACGTAATTTGGTACGTTAGTTGAATAGCGGGTTCCACTAACACAGATAAATACCTCTATAATATAATATACTTAAAAGGAGATCTCAAACCCATAAAATGTAAACATAGATTAAAATACTGAATAAAAAAAATAAAAATAAAAAAATTGAAATTAGAATAGAAACATACAAATTGTAGGTTTGTCATTCTGAGGTGGTATGCTGATTTGGACTTTAGCATAACGAGAATAAGATCTATCATATTTGACACAGTTAATTTCAGAATAAGATCGGCACCATTGTATATCGTAAGTTGGTATCTACTTGATACAAAACTAGAAACTATAACTAAATCATTTAGTGTGCACCTGTCCCATTCGATCATATTTTTGTCCCCAATATACATATAACTACCCACATAGCTCGACACGAACAAATATTTTTAAAAAGGAGCTGTTTCATCAATATAAGGAGCCGGGTCGGGTCTGTGTACAGTATATTTTAGTAGTAACCGTTTTAACTGCTTATTTGTTTTATTTTTACTTCGTTTTCTTGCTCATCAAAATTTTCATAGTCAAGGAGAACAACACAATGCATTAAAAATATAGCGGACTGACATGCGTGAAATGTCATTTTGACAACAGTATCAATTCCAGTACCAGTACTAAGTCTGAGTTTTGTTTTTAGTTTTTCGTTACGTCAGGCCTTTTTTGTATCGAGACTTTGCGAGTTCGTTTAAAAAAGGTCCGACAACGCTACGAAAAACGCGCACGCAACGACAGCAACAAAAAAACATAAAAAATCGATGTAAAATTCAATGCCTCATGTCAAACTTCCGTCAATTACATAACTGTCATGGCGTCTCCAGAAGTGTTCACAAATTGAAAAATTCGACTAGATAAACATTTAGATGACAACTATATTTGCCTACAAATAAAAAAGATTGCATGGTAATCTTTATGTGGTAATCTCTTATTCATTTCCATTTTTTCTACGTCGCGTACATAGACCAGACCCACAATAAAAAAGGTCCTTTATTTTTATTCTCCTAAGTTATTTATCATCATGAGATAATTAATAAATACTACTAAGTGATCTGAGCAAATATCTACGTGCCTGGGGAACAAAGTCATGAAGCGTTTTCTGTTCTCGTGTGCCCCAGGAGTGTCAGAGTGTGTGTGAGTGTGTTCTATCTCAATTTTCATCATACTTGCAACATAAAGTTCCGTATCGGTATCTCTATCGCGTCTTCATACAAAACCCGCAATGAACACGGAACAAGAACGAAAAACGAAAAACCAAATATGGTAAACACAACTCATACTTGGGGTACTGTTATTAAAATATTATAACGTGAATATTCTATAGCCATCTAACAATTAAGATGTTTGTGCCTATCCAGTGCGCATATTTAAACACACTTAGGGCTGGTTTCACCATGCTCTGTTAGATTAACAAAGGATTAAAGGGCCGTTAAATATGTCAAAATGTAAGTGTTTGACAGCTAAGGTTAGATTTGACGGTCTTTTAATCCTTGATTAGTAACTAACAGAGCACGGTGAAACCGGCCCTGACTGACACTTAGTACAGTCAGCAACGGAAGTTTACCTATTATGAACTTCCGTTACTAGAGGATAGTTCAGCAAAAAACCATTTTGAACCAAACAAGTTTTCCTACTGAAAAGTTTACATACGAAAACTAGTAAACTTTTTGGTGTGAAAACTTTTTGGAACAAAACTATATTTTTGCTGAACTGTGTGTTAGAAAAGAACACATAACTTGGTTGATTACGATTTTACATACATAAGTTCAATGGTTTTTTTCTTTCAAAATGTATGAAATGTGCGAGCGAGAAGTATTTTGACGGATGTTAGAAAAGCTAATTTGTCACAAAACTGTATACCTACAACGTGTAACATACCTAATACCACTATAACCCCGGAAGTAGGATAATCTGCAGGTCATGGCAAACACCTTATGTTTTACGACTTGAACTTTTGTAGTTTTTCATTCATTAAATGCCTCCTAAACGTTCGTTCAATAGGAAACTAAACACACATGAGGCAGCCCTAAACACAGTTGTATGTATATGTACGTTCCGTGTGTGTGTGATCTTGGTACTTACGTAAACAGTATTAGAGGTGATGCAAATTTGTGAGACAATATTAATTTTCCTTTTGTATGGGAATTTCAAAAACGATATATTCAACCTTTGCACACGTCAAAGTATTCCAGTGCTTGGTCTGATCACTTGGTCTTTGGCCTTATAGGGGTATTATGTTAAACGTTGTGTAAATAATTACATTAAAAGCGAAAAGTACATAAGCGGTCGTAAATTAAAGTAAAAAAATAGGTTATTAACTCTCACATTGAAAAAACAGTAGCTATTTATGAACTTAGGTCTAGGCACAGACACGCACAGATAAGAGAATGGTCTAGGTAACAAGATTATGAGTTGTTCAACATTGTGAGAGACTGTAGTCTTCGGCATAATGGCTGAGCTTCATTCTGATCGACAAACTGAGCAAGTAAGTTAAGTGGCGGATTTACATATTTGCCGCCAGTAGTTCATGCCGCCCCTAACTGACCTACAATTCTATACTCTAGTTTACTGTCATATTTATAACATTTTATTTTGATATTTGATTTGTGTACTAAAAGCTCAATCTTATAAGTAGAAGGTACAAGATTGAGCCTTTCTTAGCTTTGAAATATACGCAAAAGCAAGATATACATAATAAGATGAATAATACCTAATTTTGTCGCCCCCTAAAATCTGCCGCCCTAGGCTCCAGCCTACTCAGCCTGCTGGTAAATCCGCCACTGAGTAAGTACACATTCGACAGCAATGAGCTATCATTGCGACATCTCAATCGGAATATATAATCGTAACGTGAGCTCTGCTGCTAGCGATGTAGTTAATACCTCTTCATCTTGTCGTGTCAGCTCTTTCGAAACAGTGTGGTGAAAGGATTTCAACTGCGCCTCAAAATTCAAAAAAATGTGTCAAGCTTGAAAGGAGCCTCTTTCAAGCTTGACACATTTTTTTGAATTTTTAGGTTTTATAACATGCCGGTTTCCTCATGATGTTTTCCTTCACTGTGCACACAGATTTTTGAACTGAAAAACTCCTTGTTACTCGACCAGTTTGAACCCACGAGTTTAGGATCGGAAAGCTACCACGCTACCACTAGTCTGTCAGTGCTCTCCGTGAGTCCCTGAAAAGCAGGGACAGTAACTATGGAGATTTGGGCTTCGTCGACCATACAAAAGTCACCGAAAAGGTTTCGTTCTTACATCAAAACAAGTTTAAAAATAGCACATTGGAAAATAGTTTCTTTGTTACCTATTTTTACCTACCTATTTTTTTTTCTTTTTAATACAACGAGTGATGGAACAAGCAGATGGCCCACCTGATGTTAATATAAGTGGTAACCATCACCTATAACAAAGCATTGCCTCGTAAGTCACGCACGATGGAAACGTGCCCTACGATGCACTGCCCTGCGTCTATCAACTTGAGGCATACAGATATTAAGCCTCACCGGCAACCACACTCTTCAAACCGAAACACAGCAACGCTGCTTGGCGGCAGAAAAAGGCGTGGTGGTAGTACTTCCACCCACGGAACAGAGGAATAAGAAGAGTACATTTCTGTGCTTCCACCAATATAAACCAACTTATCTATATCTATACTTTACTTATCTTTGAACAATGTATTTTCCCAATCGGAAAATGTATGTGCGCTATGCCAGTGCTCGCAAATAGTGAAGAAAAACATCGTGACGAAACTAGTTGGTGTTTTAACAGCGGCGATTGACTTGCAACTAGCCATGTACGGAATACCAACCAACTACTGCAAAATAAGGCTGCGCCAAATGTATCTATATGAAAATGAATGAATGAAAAATGTATTTATTCTCTCTTCACAAAAGGTTTGCCTTAACTAGGTCTAAGTACTAAGTAGTGTAATCTATCTTTGCCCTTTGATATCTATCTCCGAGATAATCGGAGGACATCTCTAAGACATCCTCAGAAAATCTTCAGTTGATGAGTTCTAAGAGATTCGAGGGGATATCAGCCGAGGCTGCGTATCAAAGTCATGAAGCTGTGTTTTTCTTGGACTCAAAGATTCGATGAAATATCTGACGTGAAAGTTTTTTCTACTACTTGCTCGGTGACCAAGCAGATAGCCCACCTGATACCATTTTTTTAAAATACAACTATATGTTGGGACAAGCAGATGGCCCATTGCATTGCCTCGTAAGTCACGCACGATAGGAACGTGCCCTATGATGCACTGCCATGCATCCTAGGGCATGTGTTAAGCCTCATGTGCCTGTAATTACACCGGCAACCACACTCTTCAAACCGAAACACAGCGTTGCTGCTTTTCGGCTGAAAAAGGCGTGGTGGTAGTACTTCCCCGGAATTGTGATGCTGTTTCTGTTTACGTACTCATTTGGAAGTCCTCGGTGATGACGCGTCCGATGAAGGGCACGCTGGGGTACATCCTCAGGGTTTCCTTGACGACGGCCTCCAGGTACTTCAGCTCCGCCAGGTCAGCGGTGCTCGCTGGCCGGTTCGAGTCTCCGAATATCTGCTGCCCTTCTTCGAAGACACGGTTCTGAAAAACATTCGGATTTATTACTACTTTGAAAAAAACGCAGCTTCACGACCTTGATAGATACGGCACGGTAGATATCCCCTCAGATCTCTTGGTACAAAGTACAAACTTCTCTTTAAGGACGTCTACGGGGGGTTAGACAGAGGTACGTCCAAACATTACATTGAAGTGAACTGTTGAATAGCTAGGTACTGAAAAAAGTGTTCTTGTGGCAAATGTGCTTAATTATAGGTGATGTTTGGATGTGCCTTTATTATATATACTCTCCCTGAAAATCTTGTGCCGAGAGTATGAAGGATGTCTACCGTGCCTGCAGAGATTAATGCAGATACCGGATATTGCGCAGCTAAGGGGCGACTTAGTGCTAGATATCACTTCAAGACGTGCAATCTATACACAATGTTAAACAGTCGTGATAAAGCTCAAAACAAAATACATGGCGCTTACGCCTGAAGCGAAAGGGGAATGAAAATATCAGTTTTTGAAAGAGTTATACATAAACGCGTCTTAAAAAACCCCCGTCACTTACTTTAAGGTAAAGATTAAACCATTAGCGATAAGACCGCCTATTGTATTCCACGTTGATGTTTTTCTGTTCTGTTATGTGTAAATGTTATGTGGTGGTGTCTATCTTCTACCTACTTATTATCTATAAAAAAAAACAAATGCATATACAAAAAACATAAAACAACGCGAATGCCGTTGAGGAGTATAATACTTTTTTTTACCATAATAAACATTTATAATTAAGTATTGACAAAATTTGAAAAAGAGAAAAAAAAACCTTATAAAATATAAAGTTTTTTTCTCATTATTATATACTAGCGGTCTGTCCCAGCTTCGCATGGGTGGACATAAATTTTTTCAACGTTTTAGGATAAACTTAGACCGTGGTGGGTTCGAGTCACTTCTAACTCGCGCCTTGCCCGGGCCCGCGCTGGGTGAGAACGCGCCCCGTGACCTTATATTTTTTAAATCTTTTGAATGGAATGTCCGATTTGAAAAATTCAAGAAGTAATCTGTAGGTATTGAATCAGTCTTGAATATGAAAAGATTTATTTGGATAAGGATTAATACCAAGGTACAAATAAAGACCCTTTTCTAGCGGCGGCATTTCAATTAATTTTTTATAATAAAAGAACACTTATTGTGACATAACTATAATAGTTAGACATATGCTGTTGCGACATTTTTTGTAGATGATGACGTGTTCTACAAAATCGTAGTACATTATTTTGTTCTATCATCAATAGTTTTCGCAGCGCACGCGATGTAAGGTTTTCTTTTTCCACCTTGGGTTACATTATTAGAGTTTTAGTAAGGATCTCTGATTTTTTTTGAAAATTAAATAAATTTTAATATAATATTTTTGTTAAAATAGCCTATGTTACTCAGGGATAATGTAGCATTCTAATGGTGAAAGAATTTTTGAAATCGGACCAGTAGTTTTTGAGCCTATTCGTTACATACAAAACAACAAAACAACAAAAATACAAATCTTTTCTCTTTATAATATTAGTGTAGATTTATTTTTCGTCGAGTTCTCTCGGTAATTCGGTATACAACAAAGTTAGCCGCCTCACGAGCACGTCCACCGATTTCGTGTATAATCACATCGCTTCGGAAACGGTAAACCAATTATTTCTGCCCACCTTTACTATACCTATATTATTTTAGTTTGTACTGTTTCCAGCTAGCTAGTGGAGCCATATAAATTTTCAGTGTTAAATTTTGATATAGCTATTATTAGGGATTCGGATTATATCCGATGCATATGTCTATAAAGCGGTCTAGGATTAATCATTGTGATAGACTTGATGATAGGTCGTTATTGTCAATCGATCTTGTTTCTAAGTGGTTTTGATATTTGATATAAATTTGATAATTGATCTGTAATAAAATGTTGAATGGTTACATCCTGTTGTTTTTAGCATCCTTTGAGAGCAGCCCATTATTTTTAAGACTATTGTGCATATTTAGGTGTGCCGATGGTTTTCTACACTAATAATATTATAAAGAGGTAAACTTTGTATTTTTGTATTTTTGTATTTTTGTATGTAACGAATAGGCTCAAAAACTACTGGTCCGATTTCAAAAATTCTTTCACCATTAGAATGCTACATTATCCCTGAGTAACATAGGCTATATTATATTTTCAAAAAAATCAGGGATCCTTACTAAAACTTCAATAATGTAACCCAAGGTGGAAAACAAAAAACCTTACATCGCGTGCGCTGCGAAAACTATTGAAGATAGAACAAAATAATGTACTACGATTTTGTAGAACACGTTATCATCTACAAAAAATGTCGCGACAGCATATGTCTAACTATTATAGTTATGTCACAATAAGTGTTATTTTATTATAAAAAAATAATTGAAATGCCTCCGCTAGAAAAGGGTCTTTATTTGTACCTTGGTATTAATCCTTATCCAAATAAATCATTTCATAATTAAGACGGTTTCAATACCTATAGATTACTTCTTAAATTTTTCAAATCGGACATATCATTCATAAGATATGACGAAATTAAAAATGTTTACGGGTCCACCGGTCACGCGCGGGGTGCGATTTCACTCACTCAAGGAGAAGCGCGTGCAAATGTATGAAATAAGTAGACGCGAGGCTCGAACCCACAGTCTAAGTTTATCTTAAAATGTTCAAAAAATTTATGACCACCCATGCGAAGCTGGGACAGGCCGCTAGTCTTAAATAAAAGAAAAGTGGTAGACATCACACAAAGCTATCAAGCCCGAAACCACATATAAGAGAACTCAATCTAAGCAAAGATACTATGGTAGCCTGATAAGTCTAAAAAAAATGCTTTACCATTTTCGATGCTAAAAGCTGCAGTGTAAAGCACTTTGACGTAATGCCTCACAGCGTTAGCAATAAAAAAAATACAAACGAACGTTTTGCGGCCACAAAATAATGTCTTTGAAGTACCACGTGTATTTGCTGAAAATCTTCGAACGTGAGCTTCTGAATGTTGATTTTTTGAAAACAAATTGCTTAAAAAGCCATTCTAAATATCCAGAAATAGAGCTGCAAACCGCTTGCATTGCGCTTGGAACTATTTACAGTGACAAGTTCTATTAACGGGTCTGGAATGAGAGGGCAGTTCTACCACAGAGTAAAGAGGACTACTCACTGCCTAGTGCACACACGCAATGTTTGCGAGTATAATGTGCACACACTACACTGGTAGGTACCTAATGCGCGCCTTGCTGTTTAATGTAGTAACTGTAGTAAGGCTGGATTTAGTGCTATACACGGACGGTCGTCGGTACGAAGTTCAGCCGTCCTTAGTGTGTATTCTGTGTTTTACTCACTGGTATACGTACCGTGCAAGCCCGTTTTTGAAGGGTTTTTGTATGAAGTCACGAGACATCTCGACGTGACCGCTTGGGACGAGCTCGCACGAAAACCATCCGTCGAGCGCGTCCGTGCTTTGTATGGTATATCAAGCATAACAGGCTAGGCTAGGATACATTTCTGCGCGGCTAGGCTTGTCCAAGGCGTGCGTTGTTGGTCCGTGGAGCACTAGATAAACAGTGAACCGACCGCATGCTCCGTATGGTCCGCGGTTCATAAGGTCGTCCGTACAGGCCGTCCATCTAGCACTAAATCCAGCCTAATAGCTCACTATATTTGCTACATTTATTTTTCTTCTTGAGAGCCCGAAGAGCAGTAATGTCTTTTAAATAGGTGGATCGTGGAGCGTGGTTAGTGTCTAGATCCACCTATCTCTCATAGATAGGTATGTTAGTAATTTATGGAAATGTAAGTTATTCTGGTACCTACCTGGATTTCATCATTGTCAGCCAACAGCATCAAGCAGAATGTGAGGGCCATAGCAGTGGTGTCATGTCCCTGAAAAATACTTGTATTAAGTTCAAAAAAAGGATGTATATTATCTATCATTATCATCAGTGGCCTAGAAAGTCCAATATTAGAGAACGAAAAAAAAAGATTTTTATTTGTTTTGGGCCGATACATTGAAAAAGGCAGAAGGCAATGGAAATGTGGTCTGGAAACAACAAAAAATTATAAGATTATTAGCGAAATTGTCTAACAATATTAGCGAAATCTTTATTATTTATATTTTTTCTATAGTTGTTACTTTGAAAGGTGTACAATAAAGAGTTTTAATTCATGAATAGGCCTTGCTCATGAGTTTCAGGAAGAACACTTTGAGGAATTTTCATCCACTTACCTGCTATTTCAAATTTAACTCTTCAAAAGCAAACTTTTAAATTGTAAATGGGGTGTATCTGTACCCCAAGTCTCAGTTTAGTGGTTTATTTGTGTAGTAAAGGTTGACAAAAAAAGTTTTGGAAAGAAGTTTTGTTGAAGTTTGTTCTCACCTCAAACATGAAAGTATTGACCTCGTCCCTGATCCCTTCCAGGTCGATGTCTCCTCTGCTCTCGGCCTCCAGCAGCAGATCCAGCATGGCGAGCCGCTTCTTGCTGCCAATGTCCTCCCCTCCGAGGGCCGCTGACAGATGATCTTTGTCATCTTTAAGAATATAATGGGAATGTCAAGCAAGAGCAAGAGATACGAGGCAATCCATCAATCTTTGTGAAGGGCGTGTCCTGGGAAGTACTATCATGCCTTTTTCTGCCGCCAAGCAGCATTGTGTGTTTCGGTTTGAAGGGTGTGGTTGTCGGTGAAATTACAGGCACATGAGGTTATCTGTATACCTCAAGTTGATGGACGCGGGGTAATGCATCGTAGGGCACGTTCCTATCGAACGTGATTTACAATGCAATGCTTTGTTATAGGTGATAGTTACCACTTAATATCGAGTGGGCCATCTGCTAGTTCAGTCGGCAGGTTAGAAAAAAAAACATCAAAATCTTTAGGCAAAAACTAGTTCAGTCGGCAGGTTAGAAAAAAAAAACATCAAAATCTTTAGGCAAAAACTTTACCTATTGTCCTCTTCTGCTTCTTCTCCATTATCACATTATCAGCAAACGAGTGAACAGTATCCAGGGTCTTGTCAAACTTTTTCCCAGCATGTATCTTCCGGAAGACGAACTCGTTGTGCAGCCAGATCTTGGTGATGCGCTCCAGTAGGTAGGCCCCTATGTCGAGGATAGCGGCCTTATACTCTACCGCTGCTGAGGACTTGTCCGAGTCCAGTTGGGTGCCCATGGCGGTTTCTGCAATTCGAAAACTTCTGTGAAGGTTGCGAAAGATTGATATAAGTATTGTAGGTTATCATCATATGAACCTAAAGTCCTCTTGGGCGAGCGCAAATCTTGTTGTGGGCACGATGGGCAAAAGACTTATGACGATTCACAAACAGTACTCGCCCAACGGCTTTGCCCTCGTGGAGAGTGAAATGGACAGTTTTCGGGTGGCTGTGACCACGACCTTTTTTGAGGGCTGGATCCGCTCCTGCACTTGTTGGTTTGCCATAGTCATCACCCTTGGCAGGTGGCTTGATGACAGCAGAGTTGGGGTTACTACTCAAGGGATGCTACTCCCCATCCCCGGGGGTTACTACTCAGGGGATGCTGCTCCCCATCCCCTCATTCATTTCCATCCAGTGGATGTCGTAAGCGACATCCACTGGCTAGAGATGGGGACCTAGCTAGAGATAAAAATGGGGTAGATAGAGACCGTTTGTGGTGATTTTTATATGTGGCAAACGGTATATAAAGTTATTCTGCTGAAGCCAGTGTTCTCGAGGAGTGAAGGAAAACATCATTAGGAATTATTTCCAGTTTGCTTAGGTGACAGGACTGGGGACCTGACACAAAAAATACCGTCTTCTATTAACCCTTACGCATTTTGAAGGATCTTGAGATTTGAAAGTATCTGATAGGGATCAAAAGTAGGATTTGAGATGTAGTTTTTTATCGACGTAGTTTTACGCATGACCCTTATCACGCTACCCAATTCCCTTAAAGCGAAGACAATGCTCATATAACTCACGCTCATACATTTCAACATTTGAAAGATATAAAATCCCTGAAGTTATTTATGAAAAATCTCAAACAATCATGTTTTTGTTTTTGCATAAGTACAAAAACTACTTAGCAAACTTTTTAGTAGGGCCTTAAAGGGGCTGCATAAGGACACATAAAATGCATGTTACCACAGATAGTGAAGAGCGTGAAGTTGCTGATAACTGGCAGCACGCTGACCTCCTTGCCGTTCAGCGCTTTCAGGGTGCCAATGAGATCCCGACTCTTGTCTTCCATCACGCCGGCGAAGTTTTTCAGGATGTTGAAGTGGAAGGTAGGCGTTAGGATGCGACGACGCTTGTGCCAAAGGTTTCCTAAAATAAAGCGAGTTTTAGCCTTTATTTGACAATCACTGATTTACAATATCTGAGTAACAGTACCAATTTGCCGATAAAATATTAAGTCTACTGTGGAGTCAATAACAAAGAATTATGTTTATTATCTATCGGATAACGTTACTAAGAGATGGTAAAACATAGGTAGTAAATTATCTTATTGTGCTTTTGTAATGGAGGTACTTATGATAAGAGGATCATTATTTGGAATTCGTCGTAGAAATTCTATAAATGAACCAGCCAACTAGTTCTGCACACATTTCCGGTAAATTTGGGTCCGATTCTTGTCTTCGCCCTAACTCCTTTTTCCACCAGCACCCCAAGTCTCAGTTTTGTTTACCATATTTCGTAAAGTCAGGCCTTTTTTGTATGGAGACACGTGAATTCTCAGCCCGATAGAGGCGCTTATCGAATCTCCATGCAAAACAGGCCTGACGTTACGAAAAACGAAATACGATAAATATGGTAAACAAAACGGTAATTAATCAATTCAAAAACTACTGGACCTACTTGGACCTCAACGGCACGGGCTGCTTGTATGTTATAAGCTAATATTAATGCAAAAAAATTGCGTGTTAGCTTTAGATTTTTCTGGCGACTGTACAATTACTTCTATACAGGTTGTGGTCCATAATGGCAGAACTAAAAAATGCAATCAGGCGATTGGGACGGTCCCATTTTCTTGCGGACCCAAACGCATTCTGAGTTTTGTTGAGAAGGCAGTTCAACAAAACTCAGACTTGAGGCATCGGTAGGTAAAAGTTAAGAATTTTGAATAACGCAATTAGGTATGCGAGGTTCAAATGACTACCCTCCTTAGATATAATCAAAGAATTTGGAGTTGATACTAAGAGATCTGAGGGGATATCTACTGTGCCTGGGGATCAAAGTCGTGAAACTGTTAAATTTTTTGAAAACGTGAGAAAATAAAAAGTTATTTTATTATAATACTTACCAGTACTGAGAAGCAATCCTTTTCCCAACCAGGATTCCAAGAAAGTGTAAGGCAGGCTTTTAGATATATTTCTTGGATGAGATAATATTGCCTGAAAAAAAAAATATTGACAGGCCTTACACAGACAGGAGGAAAATTCTAACTCGCCCAAATAAACTTAAACATTACTTTTTCAAGAGTAGTCTTATACTCTTTGTGGGAAAGTACCACCATGCCTAATTCCACCATTAAGTAGTTTGTGTTTCGGTTTGAAGGGCGTGGTTGCCGGTGAAATTATAGGCACATGAGGCTTAATATCTGTATGCCTCAAGTTGATGGACGCAGGGAAGTGCAATACAGGGCATGTTTATATCGTGCGTGACTAGCGAGGCTATGTTTTTTTATAAGTGATGGTTACCACTTCATCAGGTGGGTCATCTGCAGTATAAAAAAGAACAGGCCAAGTGCGAGTCGGACTCGCGCACGAAGGAGTTCCTTACCATTATCTATAAAAATGGCAAAAATCACGTTTGTTGTATGGGAGCCGCCTTAAATATTTATTTCATTCTGGTGACAGACAAATCCCGTTTTACCCTTTTGGTACGGAACCCTAAAAACACCAAGCATACATTTCACGATTTCTACGAAGACATTATAAATGAACTGTTAGGTTGAGTGCCGACACTGCTCTCATTAAATTAATGTATGCATCAGTGAGAAAAAGTAAGTACCTCGTATCTCGTTCATCCGTTTTTAACTTTTTAACTCGGTAAAACATTGTACAGTCGACTTCAACAGATTATGTAAAACTACAGTCGCTCACGGCTCCGCTCGAGTATTATAAGTGTTGGTAAGTTGCAACTCTCAAACGGTGAAGGAAATCATCGTGAGAAAACCGGCATGTCGTAGAACCTAAAAAGTTCTATAACATGTGTCAAGTGCTCGAAAGGAGCCTCTTGAGGCGCACTTAAAATCCTTTCACCACACTGTTTCGAAAGAAACTAGTCATACGACAAGAGAGAGTTGCTGACATTAATATTTAAGACCTTATCCCTTTATTGAGTTTGTTCATGTTTTTTAGCCCTAAAAGCCTAAAAGTCTAAGCCATGTAGGCTTGGACTTTTTACCTAAGTAATCTTGGTTAGAAACTATATTTGTTGTTAGTTCCATCTCAATCGGTTCAGTGCTTAGACCGATTTAGCCACAAACATGCTAACATCCAAACATCGTACACTTCGCGATTCGTAACTTTCTTCGTGGAGGTCATGAATAGTTAATAATTACAGTTAATTTTTAAAGTATTTACTGCGAGTCGCAGTATAGAGCAAATACTAAACTACAATTCGTATATATTCTAGGGCAGCCGATTATTTTACGGAGCCGAAGTCCCAAAGGATGGGCGAATTCTTATTATGCTTTTCGTAAAATACTTTTCCCCTACACGATGTGGCCTTCGAATCAATAAATGTGAATACAAAATTCCAACACAAGTCCTTTATTGCGGAAATGGTGCAAAAACCGCATGTGAGGTCTAGTGTGTCTGAAAATGTGTGGGCGGAATGCCTTAATTTCGGCGCACGCCTGACATTTTCTGTACCGCGCCTTTTAGTAGTGTCTACCCTCGTATGGGCTATAATCCGAATTTCAGGCAGGGCTCTATTTATGCTTACCTCCTTTATTATACCCATCAATCTTAAGAGTATAGAGCTCTTTGTGAAGGCCTCGTCCGAGAAAGTACTATTACCATGCCTTTTTCTGCCGCTTATCGCGTTGCTGTGTATCGGTTTGAAGAGGTTACCGGTGAAATTACAGGCACACGAGGCTTAACATGCAAGTTTATGGACGCAGGACAGTGCATCGTAGGGCACGTTTCTATCGTGCGTGAATTACGAGGCAATGCTTTGTTATAGGTGATGGTTACCACTTAATGTCAGTAGAGCTAACTGCTTGTTCCATCAGCAAGTTAAAAAAAAACTCGAGTACCCAAAAATCAAAACCTCATTATTCGCAGGAACTGGTCTACCGACCAAGATAATTATGCGTACCTCGATATCATCCGGGTGGCTGAGATGGACGATTCTGGAGTTAATGTGCTTGATGAGGTAACGTTCTCCATATTGAACAGTCCAGCCTCGCAAGGCGTTGAAGAAACCGTCTGAAACATCAGAATTTATGTCAGTCTAAAACAAACAAGACTACTGGTGTGACCTCGCCTTCCGATTGTAAGGTAGAAGGTAAGGTTCGAACATAGTCCTGCACCAATGGATATTTCTTGTCGTAAACTTACGTGCGCGTTGCAGTGCTTGATCAGTGCGTGCAGTGCGGTGATCGAAAACATCGTGAAGAAACCAGTTACTATTCCAACAGGCAACGCCGATGATCACGTATGAAATACCAACTACTGCAAAATGTGGGTATGTGCCAAATGTAATATTTGGACGTATCTCTACCGTGCCTCAGGATCAAAGTCGTGATGCTGTTTCAGTTTCAGTTTCAGTTTAAAAACGAAGTTATAGACGAGTTCGATGGTTGGCACAGAGGTACTTGCAAATACGTAGAGTCATCATTATAATCATCATCAGCCTAAATAAATCCGATGCTGGATACTTCATATAATTCCAAGAGGAACGATTTTTTTTTCAGTTTGAAGAGTGTGGTTGCCGGTGTAATGCTAGGCAAATGAGGCTTAACATCTCTATGCCTCAAGTTGATGGACGCAGGGTAGTGCATCGTGGGCATGACTTACGAGAGGCAATGCTTTGTTATAGGCACAGATAAGAGAATGGTGATAGTTACCACTTATCATCAGGTGGGCCATCTGCTTCTTCCATCAGCTAGTTACATTAAAAAAAAATTACCTTCTAGTCAAAGTAAAAAAAGCTAAGGTAAGCTAAAATCGCATCACTTTGAGTTCATTCACTTATAACGCAAGGACCACTTTGAGACGTTTAGCTACGAGTAGGTAAATCTAGGCGCCGGTTCCACTTGACTAAGCTTAAAAGAACAGCCAACAAACAATACACGTCCCATTGACTGCTTTTCACAATGTCGTCAGCCCAACGGTTGTTGGCGGCAGACATACTCGACATACTCTCTCGCCAGCCAGCGTGCTAATTAGAGGGCACGTTGAATGACACACGCTATATTGCATACGCCTCAGTGAATTGTCTTGTTGCCCAATTACGCCCTAATTTGGATAAAACCTGGGATAAATGAATTTTGTAACCCTTATAAGAACCTAGAATGTTACTGCCATCAACCCAAGGTCTTTCTCCGCTACTTTAAGGAGTTGGGCTGGCTGGGGTGAGGTTAGCTGATATAATGCACAATACACCCCATTGCGGTACGTCAGTGCAGATCTATTCCCCCACCACGAATTAGAATTAGGCTATTTTTTATCCCAAAAACTGCCGCAAGTAGTATTTAAAAGAAAAGTACAGTTTACTAGCACCTTCACAAAAGAAATCGTTCATTTATTAATAATCTCGAACATTTACCACAAGGGCAGCTATGAAGGATTGTGATGTACTTATATTATTTAATTTCTAATTTGTACATACATTTATAATTTTATTTTAATACATGACTAATTGACTATTATGTAATCAAATATTAGACATAGATTTCAGCGGAATACATCTAAAACTCCTATTATGAATAATCATCGTTTCAACATGTATAATAATATCATGCATTAAATATATTTTCTTAATTCGACCTTCATTATTTGAGTGTGCCTTCATGAATAATGCCCCTACAACGTAAGCTACTTAAGTCAGGCTTTTAGATAAGAGCTCCAACACATGACACGATTATGGTCGCGGCTACTAGACGGGCTTCTCATCATCAGCTTGAAAAGTCCACTGCTGGATATAGGCCGCCCGTGCACGCTTTCAGGAAAAACTATTTTGAGCCTTCAATACACGGACTTTCGTGAGGGGCGTCCTTCGCTTTTCTGAGCTAAGCCTATAGAAAATCTAAGTCGCCGTAGATAGGGTAGCGCGTATTCAGCATTGTTTATTGATCGAGTGAGCGAAGCGAACGAAGATTCTAGTTTCAACTTGGGCGATTTGGCATTTTATGTATGTATGTATGTATGTATGTATGTATGTATGTATGTATGTATGTTTGTCTGGCCATAACTTTCGAACCGTTGGTCCGATCTGCATGATATTTGATAAGACGACAGCTTGTATGATGAGAGATTATATGAGTAAAATCGGATGAAGGGTTTTTAAGATATGGGGTTTTTTAAGGGGGAAAAAATAAAAAAACTGACTTAAAAAAATCAAGTTACATGTCATACGAAAGGGCTTTGTTTGGACATTCCAAAACAATTTTTACTTTTTTTCTGGGACGCTCGGTTTTTGAGATACAACAAAAAAGTTCAATTAAGATAACCAGCGACCCAAGAGCTCCCATCTCTAAGAGTTTCGTTGGCATCAAGGTTTTTCTACTGGTCGGCCAGTTACTTTGCTTTTTCTTATTTTTTTTTCTTGAAATAAATTAAGGAGGTACTCAGTTCTCATAAAATGGTGACAACGACCAGGTCTGATGATGGAGCCAAGGTCTGTTCAACGGAACTCTTCAATAAATAGGCCAATAGAGTTGAAACTTGGTTACCGTACCAAGTTAGTAGGCGGTAGTCAGAAAAAAGTCCAAACATAATGTTTGGACTTGCCTCTGCCTACCACCTACTCAAAGTTTTGATGCGTTCGTTGGGTCGCATCACGAGATCTCAGTTCGGGGCGAACTACTAGTTTTATTTTAATTAACAATTAATCAAATTTTTTGGTAACATAAAAACAGTGGATAAACCAGCTGGCTGATCACATTACTTTGTTGCAATCAGTTTCGGTCAGTTTCTGTTTGTAATAAGTAAATATGACGGTTATGCGTTTACAATTTTAGCTGCAGTTGCTGGATTACAACTGGTGAAAACTTTGATATTGTTTTATATACTTATTGGTTTCATATAGAAACTGATTGCAACAAAGTTACGTAATCACCCTGTTGGTCTTATACTTATAAAATAATACTAGATTTGTGTGAGCTGAAGTACAACCTACACATTTTCTACGGAATACTGTTCTAAATTAGAGATGCAAAAGTTTCTGTAAGATAATATGTTTGTTTCCACTTTTCTAAAATATTTGTATAAAACATGGAATGTACTATGAGATCTCTTCGAGTTTAGTTGACTTCTACGATCAGTTCCTTGGCATTTTCTTATTTTTTTGCAAAACATTCATTAACCTCAAAGATTTAATATAGTCCCAAAAGTTATTACCCGAATGGGATTTGAACCCACGACCCCGCGTAAATGGTAGTATGGTTAGCGCGGCCCCGTATCAAGGGGAAGGTCGTGGGTTCAAATCCCACTCGGGTAATAACTTTTGGGACTATATTAAATCTTTGTGATTTTCCTTAGGTGTAGGTAAACACTATAAAAACAAATTAAAATTAAGCACGGTGACATCTCTCGTTGATTCAACTGAATGCAACTTCGGTTATCGAGCAGGACTCGTGATAGTTATATGTCAGACCTGCAGATGGAACCACGGTCGCATAAGTACCGTAGTAGCATGTCCCTGAGTTAGTCGTCGAGTGCGATTAGAATCCGATGGCGCAGTTGGTTAGCGCGGCCCCGTATCAAGGGGAAGGTCGTGGGTTCAAATCCCACTCGGGTAATAACTTTTGGGACTTTATTAAATTTCCTTAAGTGTAGGTAAACACTATAAAAACAAATTAAAATTCATTAACCTTTTTATGTAAATATTAAATGGTGACAGCGAGCTGTTTTGAAGACGAAGCCAAAATTTAAAATGCGAAGAAAATTTAGCTGAAATCTGGTTACCACACTAAGTCAGTAGGGGGTAGTTAGTTGCCAAACATTTTGATTGCCATCAATGTAAGACATAAGTGGACATCACAAAATGTTTGTCATCCCCGTAAACTATATATAAGAAACTGAAAAAAAAAGGTTTTTTAATATTATCATGATGCAGTTCAAATTACTGTATCATGGTGGCATTTATCTACATCTACACTAATCTACATCTACATCTACACTAATATTATAAAGAGGAAAGATTTGTATTTTTGTATTTTTGTACATTTGTTTTATATTGTTTTATAGTGCTTAGGCCTAATTGGCCTAACATAGTTATGTAGTTTATTGTAGGTATAGCATGTTCTGTTCTTTTTGTTTTCTTTTTTTCTTTTTTTTTCGCCACACATAAGGAAATCACAAAGATTTTTTTTCACCCAGCGCATAGTACTACGTAACCCTATGAGTTATTCGCCGGGTGTGATTGGAGTCCGATGGCGCAGGTGGTAAGCGCAGCCCCGTATCAAGGGGAAGGTCGTGGGTTCTTGGATGTTTTTTTTATACAACTAGCTGATGGAACAAGCCGATAGCCCTGATGTTAAGTGGTAACCATCACGTATTACAATGCATTGCCTCGTAAGTCACGCACGATAGGATATTATAGAAAGAATTTCATAGAAAGTTAGTTTAGGATAATTAATTTAAGTGTTAATTATTTTTCAAATATTTAAAGTACTTGTGGTACGGAAAATCTTTAAACTTTATATTGTACGCTCGAATAGGGCAGACTGCTTGTACTACTTCTTATAAACTACCACCTTATATTTTTGAACAGTTTACAATAAAGACTATTCTGATTCTGATTCTGAAAAATATTAATAATCGTAGTGAATACGGCAGGCTGGTAGTCGCTCGTCTAACCGCACGTAACATATTACGGGTAATAGGTATGAATTGAATTAATTAGCAGCCGAAAGATATTGTATATTACGAATATATACGTAGGTAAGTTTGGAAATTATAGTATTTGATTATGAAATCATGTTTGACCAAACTTAAGTCAGTTGGAAGTAGCTCTGCCTTCTGCGCCGTAGGCCGTGGGTTCGATCCCCACCGAGAACAAACATTCGTGTGATGTAGATGTTTGTTCTGCGTCTGGGTTTTATAATATTATAAGTATGTTTTGAATATTGTTTGGTAAAAAAACAAGTCCCATTTTACTGCTAATGCCATATCTTCTGCTCGCTCTTTAAAAATAACCACCGCTATCCTTTGTTTACGAGATAATTGAAAGTTTTAAATTATTAAATTACTAGTAGTTCGCTCCGAACTGAGATCTCGTGATTCGACCCGACGAACACATCAAAACTTTGAGTAGGTAGTCAGGGGCAAGTCCAAACATTATTTTTGGACTTTTTTCTGACTACCGCCTACTAACTTGGTATGGTAACCAAGTTTCAACTCTATTGGCCTATTTATTGAAGAGTTCCGTTGAACAGACCTTGGCTCCATCATCAGACCTGGTCGTCGTCACCATTTTATGAGAACTGAGTACCTCCTTAATTTATTTCAAGAAAAAAAAATAAGAAAAAGCAAAGGAACTGGCCGACCAGTAGAAAAACCTTGATGTCAACGATACTCTTAGAGATGGGAGCTCTTGGGTCGTTGGTTATCTTAATTTAACTTTTTTGTTGTATCTCAAAAACCGAGCGTCCCAGAGAAAAAGTAAAAATGGTTTTGGAATGTCCAAACATAGCCCTTTCATATGACATGTAACTTGATTTTTTTATGTAACTTTTTTTATTTTTGCGCCCTTAAAAAACCCCATATCTCAAAAACCCTTCATCCGATTTTACTCATATACTTACCAGTAAATTTCTCAAGTACAAGCTATCGAAATATAAAATTTCATGCAGATCGGACCAATGGTTCTAAAGTTATCGCCAGACAAACATACATACATACATACATACATAAAATGCCAAATCGCCCAAGTTGAAACTAAGATCTTCGTTCGCTTCGCTCACTCGATCAATTAGATTAATCTACAATAGTCTCTCGAAGTCTTAAAATTTTTGAATTCAATGGAATTGGCTAAAAGCTCCAAGGAAATTTCTTTCACTGACTCTTTCAATTTCAATTCAATTCCGCTCCAGTGCAATATTGGATTCTAGATTCTCTTTCCTTTGTTGTAGGTACAAACCATATACGTAAGTACGTATAACATTTGAAGAGTAGTAGAGCTCTTTGTGATGGGCTCGCCCCGGGACGTATTATTACCATGCCTATATATTTCTGCTAAGCACACGATATATTTGACTTACGCGTTTCAGTTTCAAAGATCTGGTGAAATAACGGGACCATGAGGCTTAACATCTGTATGCCTCAATTCAATGGACAAACTGCTGCATTGTAGGGCACGTTTCTATCGTGCGTGAGTTGCGAGGCAATGCTTTATTATAGTGTAACCACCATCTGCTTGTTCCATCAGCAAGAGTTTCATAAATATACAGAGTATAGGTAATAGCCGTGAATTTGTTTGCTGTTTTATAAAACCCACTAAGTTGAATTTAGAATGACCTTCTTCTTGCGCTTCTTATAGAAAAATAATGTCAAAGTTGATTGCGTCACAAGGATCACTTTGAAACATCTTAAAGCCATCAGACATCAAATCAAAAGTATTTTGACCTGCTTACACCTACCTACATTGTAAAGTTGAAATATAGTTAAACCTACACACTTGAATAACAAAATAAAAAACTTTTTATAAAACAAACTTTTACTTCAATGCGCGGGTAACCATGCATTGTCATCCAAACTAAACGTGTATACAAAATTTCAGCTCAATCGTTTGAAGATATCTGCTACGAAATTGCGGGTTGCAAGATTCCATCCGAACAAACATATTTACAGACAGACATACATTGCAAGTTAAATAAAAGATTGTAAAAAATAACTTTATTTTAAGGACCAACTTGAGTCATCTAGAGATAACGATCTACAAAAGAGATTTCAATTTCTTAGCTTATTCCAGAGAAATGAGGCATGAAATGAAAATGTGATTCTCTGCTAATAAGTCTCGTTACATTTTTTATACAACACTTATCCAATAACAAAATATTAACCTAATGAAATCGAATATCAATTTATTACAGTATACATTTTGCTTCTAGAAGGTTCTGTAGCTACTTGAATGGGCACCACAGAAAGTCGCGTGAAAAAGGTACGTGTATAGATTCACCTACTTTAAGACGTTACAGGCTCTTAGGAGTCGCACTTAAAATCCGTTCACGTAACTGTTACGAAAGAAACTATAGACACAACAAGAAAACACGCCTTTTTCTGCCGCCAAGCAGCAACGCTGTGTTTCGGTTTGAAGAGTGTGGTTGCCGGTGTAAAGGGACAGAACTACGCACCAGAAAAGGTGGGAATAGTTGAGATTGAAGCCAGGTGTAAAGCATAGTCTTTTAAGTCACAGAACTAATGGGAAAAAAATCCCAGTAGTTTTGTCAACAGAACTACTCAACAGAACAGGTAGGAGTAAACGGTAATTACAGGCACATGAGGCTTCTGTATGCCTCATGTTTCATGCAAAAGTTACATACCTACCTGGCTAAAATGTAAGAAAAAGCTGTTTTTTTTTCGCGTTTACAGGGTTGGTTCCTTAGAAAAAAATTATCATATTGATGGGTACTTTAGCCTCCTGAAGTTTAAGGGAGTGGTATTTTAACCACCTTTATATTATTTGAATCTTACCAGGAGCGATCTTCAGCATCACATAACCATTGCCGATGAAGGGTATCTGCCGGGGGCCTGGTAGCTTGTCCACGGGGTCCGGCTCAGCATTCATGTGCCGCCATAACAACACCGCCAGCACAGCACACGCGAATATCACTACTATCATTGTGATTTCTTGTATTGTTCTTTTAAGCACACGCCTCTGAAAGCACCAAAAAAATGAAATTTATTATATATTTTTTTGAGACGCCAATCGTGTAATAAATTCATTGATTACTATTATGTAGTCAATACCTAACTTTGTAACAATCGGTTTCATGAGGTTCCTATTTGAAACCAGTATTTTTTTTATGTTTTACGATTTCTAATTTTTGAAAACTTTGCAATTCAAAATTGCACCAGTTGCAATCAAACTGTAAGCAACAGCGTTACTCGTCAGGTCTTTTTTGAGATTCGGGAGTTCTCAGAAAAACGAAAAACAACACTCATACTTGGGGTACTGTTTCAAACAGAAACTGATTGCAACATACGAGTAAGCTATGTAATTGCCCCACAATTTCAATGCCCTTGTCAAATCATTTCAAACTGCATCAAATTCCCTCACAAATAAATACGGTAACTATTAATAAATCATAACTAATTATAAATTATATTAAAAACAAATGCAACTGACCTCTTTGTAACACAACGTCGCTGTGACGGGATAAGAGCAGTTAACTTCCTTATAATAGGAATTTATAGCATTTCCTTATCCAGTGAAGTTAAGATCTTGTACAAGAGCACTTAGGTGCTCGACCTCACGCCTTTACTATTCGACCGAATTAGAATCTGGAATTACATTTTGAAATAAAATAAATATTCGAGGGAAATTAAATTATATAGTAAGTACCTTATTCGCAAAGAGCACTGCTAATGGTGTTCTATTTGCTCATTCACAAAGTTCCCTAATTTCGCCTCGTAAGGTACATAGACATACGGATACAAATCAAGCTACAAAACGCCAAAGAAAAATTACACTTTCTGCAAAGATATAAAAGCGAAAAGTGTATGACCTGATGAGTACCTACCTACCTATTCGTTTGCACCTGCAATCGCATGTCAACAAGCAAACAATGTCAACAAACAAGCAATTAATAAAAAAAACTCAAAATATTGCTATGCACTAGCTGTTCTTAGCTCCATATCTTCAAAAAATATCGCAAAACGGGCTAACTACGGATTTGTTTATCCTCAGTTAAGTTATGGGATTCTTTTCTGGGGTAATTCTGTAGATATCCAATCGGCTTTTCTTATGCAGAAGAAAAGCTTGCGTTCTATCTACAATATGAAAAGTACAGAATCTCTTCGTAATAATTTTTAAAATGAACAGTTACTCACGCTTACCTGCATTTATATATTGGAAATATGTTTATTTGTTAAGAAAAATACTGAGTATTTCTTTGACAAAAAATCTATCAGAGACGATTCCTTAAGAATGAAACATAAATATAATACATATATGTATACCTCAGATTAACAACACCATGTATAAAACAAGTACATTTGTTGCAGCTATCAAAATTTACAATAGTTTACCCGATAAAATTAAACCTCTTCAAGGAAATATTTGATGCACTACTACCTACAACGCTGGTCTGGTGACGCCGGAGTACCACCCACTCTGCATTACACAAAGGTTAACTGGCAGAAACATGCTATAAGTTCGCCTGTGCACTTGTTTTTATGCAATAAACAATTCTCTAATCGTATCTAATGTATTTTTGAATTTTGAAAATAAAAATATATATTATTACTATTTTATATCACCTTCACAATGTATACCAACCTAGCTGTACGTTTTCCCAAAACTGTTAAAATAAATTAAATATAAAATTACCAATCGTTTCTTAAAAAAGGCGATACACCCGTGTCAGCCCATTTCCTCGTCAACTATTGCTGTCAGTATCCAAGACTTACCAGTACTATTTTTCCTGTTATTGTTTATATATGTGAGCAACAAAGAATGTATGTGTTATTTCCTGAATTGTAATCTATATTGGATCGCCCGCTGCTTGGGTCGAGAGGCAATGTTTGTGCTTTGTGAAGCCGGTTTTGTGGCAGTTTATTGCTGCGTTTGTCGATCCCGCTTTAAAATTGCAGCTAGAAATCGTAGCTTTCTCTAGATCCAGTGGCGTAACTGGTAGCTAGGTAACCAAAGGCCTTGTAGCAAAAAATAAACTAGGGCCTTTTTACTAACTAAACTATTTAAAATCGTTTGTTCCGTATTCGTCGTGTTCCAAATTTGACGGTTTCAAACAAAGATGTTCGAGACTTGTTGGGAATTCCCCTGTATTTTTTCAAATAAGTTGCCATTAATAAAGTCGCGTTCCTGGAATCTGGTTTATATCAATTCCGAATGTGGAAGAAATTTTCACTAGTTCAATTTATAGTTTGTAAGTCAAAGTCCGAGGGGCCCCCTGAGTTTGGGGGCCCCGGGGCACTGCTCCGTCTAGCCCTCCGGTAGCTACGCCACTGTCTAGATCGCACAACTTGTGCGGCACAAGCAGTACCATAGATAGAATTGAATTTTGATCGTTTGGAGCTTTTAAGGACCTATAACTGTCAAAAAAAACCTGAAACAGCTTCATAACTTTGATCCCCAGGCACGGTAGATATTCCCTCAGATCTCATAATAGCAAGTATCTACTAGCTAAAGATTCTTTGATGATGTCTAAGGGGGTAGTCATAGGTACGTCCAAATATTACATTTGGCACAAACCCACATTTTACAGAAGATGGTATTCAAAACTTAACGGTATCCTCACAATGTGTTCCTTCACCTTTTGAGAGTACTGGAACTGCACATAAATTTTAACAGAAAACATATTCGATCGGGTTTTGAACCCACGACCTTAGGTTCGGAAGCTTCGTTCGCTACCACCAGACCACCAGCGCTCTCAATATGTGTGCAATATGTGTTTGTACCCGATATGGATAACCTGCTTAGGTACTACATAGTACCTACTATTATTTAATATGTGCCACATAATTTATTTGAACCTTAGAATAATTTACGTTGCGTGTTTACCGCTAGCACAAACAAAAGGAAAATATAAGGATGCCACAGTTCGTTCCTATAGACTCTTAACGGCTGGTTTCTGAAAGCCCGATCAAAACTAATCGCATGTCAAGTCACTTGCTATCTCTATCTAATTCGATGTAATAGCTGAAATCGCGAGTGACTTGACATTCGTAGTTTTGATCGAGCTTTCAGAAACTGGCCGTAAGATTTTTAAACATTATGTTTTTTGGCTTTTCAAAAATATATTGCTCTAAGCTGTTGGCCGCAGCTACACTCAACATTAATATTTAAGGCGTTTCCTCTTCATTGTGTTCGTTCGTGTCTTATATCCCGTTCCCGGTAATTTTTCGGCATTAAAAAGCAATTTATATGCTAATCCAACTATACGAACCATTACGAACTATTATTATATACAACTAGCTGATGGAACAAGCAGATAGCCCCCCTGATGTTAAGTGGTAACCATCACTTATAACAAAGCATTGCCTCGTAAGTCACGCACGATAGGAACGTGCCCTACGATGCACTGCCCTGCGTCCATCAAATTGAGGCATACAGATGTTAAGCCTCATGTGCCTGTAATTACACCGGCAACCACACCCTTCAAACCGAAACACAGCAACGCTGCTTGGCGGCAGAAAAAGGCGTGGTGGTAGTACTTCCCCGGGCGAGCACTTCACAAAGAGCTCTACTACTCTTTGTTTTAAGTTTCATCCCAATCGGGCGTGACTGAGCCACAAACATCCTAACATCCAAATATTATCTAGTGGGGTTAGTAGGATAAGAAGTAGTGAGTAGGATAGGATAAGATTATGAGGATTGGATATTCATGGCCATTTTCACATTTAAGAAGGTTAAGTAAATGGTTTAGGCCCAGTTTCACCATGCTCTGTTAGTTACTAATCAAAGATAAACAGGCCAAAAGAAATAAACCTAACTTAAAAATTAAATAATATTCTATATAATATGAAATTATTAAATTAGTCAAAATGCCAATTAAATTTAATTATTCTATTTCACAAAACCTTAAACATTCTAACATATTTTTTTTCCAGTCATCTGCAAATATATCGCAGTGTGGGTTGCATTTCAGTAGCTTGTTGAGAGCGGTGAGGATCAAGGATTAACATGCCGTTAAATCTAACCTTAGCTGTCAAACGCGTACATTTTGACATATTTAACGGCGCTTTAATCCATTGTTAATCTAACAGAGCATGGTGAAACCAGTTCATAAGAGGGTAAGCGCAAATTTCTTGATTCTTGCACCTTCTTATTGGTTCTTGTATCTTCTTCTTAATTCGGAGAACGCTGGATCGGTTCTAGCAGCTATAGAACGTTTCAAAGTGAACCCTGTGATTTATTTTATTTTATTAAACAATATTGATTGTAAAATGTATTTATAAATTACCTACTATATTATTTCCTTACAGCGTTTTCCTTTTTGTTGGTATACGACGGGTTTCGATATTGCACGCAGTTTACCTTTGTTAACATATTAGGGTTTTACTATATTACGATGTAGTAGAATAGGAATAATAATTAATATAAATAAATAAAAAAAAACGGCCAAGTGCGAGTCGGACTCGCGCACGAAGGGTTCCGTACCATTATCTATAAAAACGGCGATAAAAACATGTTTTTCGTAAGCCCCCATAAATATTTATTTTATTCTGTTTTTTAGTATTTGTTGTTATAGCGGCAACAGAAATACATCATCTGTGAAAACTTCAACTGTCTAACTATCACGATTCATGAGATACAGCCTGGTGACAGACGGACAGCGGAGTCTTAGTAATAGGGTCCCGTTTTACCCTTTGGGTACGGAACCCTAACAAAGATTAAGGAATTCAACCCATTTCAACAGGGGTTGAAGTTTTGAGGAAACTCAATTATAGAAAAAAATACATTTATTGGACTATTACCTCTATAGACATAACGAAAACATAGGGACTAAATTTAAACATACCTTGCCGCAACACAGTACGAACTAGCACGGAAGAACATTAACAATTTGTATTGTACCAGGCCTTTTTTGTTTTGAATTGGACCGTTTCCACTTGCTCCTACTCGGTTCTCCTACTGGTAGGAGCACGAGGACTAATATGTCCTTATGCTCCTATTGTGACCATAAATGCAATTAGTACACCAAAGTACAGAATAAAAAAATATTTTTATGCAATAATTTTTTTATAAAATCATCTTAATATTTCATGATTAGAACTGTTATCCTGAATGTAACAGAACTGTACCTTTTCTCTTTATAAATATAGGGTTTTCCTCATTGTACTTACTGGTGAGTTCGCAAGCAAGGCCAGATGTTACGAAAAACTAAATACGAAAATCAAAACTCAGAATTGGGGTACCTAACCTACTACACGTAACGTGCGAGTACGGGAGAACTAAATCGTTAGACAAAAAGAGTATGCCAACTTTACAACTACTGAATTGTCAAAATATTTTAATGAATAAAGTTATTCTTTCTTATCTTAATTGAAAGATGTCTGTCATAGTCAAAAGCCAAGACTCAGCATTTTAATTCAATTCTTGTTATACTTTTTAATTATTTTTTAATGCTGACGAAGTCGTGCGCGATTGCATTAGTTGGCTGGTAAGAAAATAATAACTGTGGCATATTGAACACGTATGTATCGGTACCAATTTCCAGTGTAAGATACATACGAGTGGATATGTTGAACATACTTAACTCTTCCTACTACTTCCTTCAAGAGATAAGTTCAACATATCCACTTAAAAAGTTAAAAGTGGAGTTATTGAATGAGACGTGAATTGCCAAATTATAGTTCGGCGTTCTAGTTTGAAATTACATGCTATTTTCAGTGACAATCCGTCAGATTTTATTGAAAAGACATCCTGCCATTTAGGCGAGGACTATCTAGGAGCACCGATGGTCTAGTGGGAGCAACATCTCCCTATGATCGCCTATTTCATTTAAAAAGAGACCTTTCCGCTGAACCCTTTCTCGCTCATTACCCTTTAGCAGTGGAAACCGGGTTTAAGGTTTGAATCAGGTCATGCAAGGGTTTATCGCTTGCAAAAAAATGTGTGCAATGCCAGTGGTCTCATTTTGTGAAAGAAAAGACTGTGAGGAAACTAGAAATGAATAAAAGAAAAAAACAAAACATATTCTAGGATCGAAGTCCATCGCCGAACGTCTAATCTCACTTCTCTCTATCATAGGTTTGCTGGAAAAGAACTCGTTAGGGTTCGCCTTTGTATATATTTTTACTTAAAATTTAGGTAGGTACTATTGCATTTCACTGGTCGCGAGGAACTGGCGGTTCACCTAGTATATAAGACGTTTTAAAGTGATCCTAGTGATTGTACTGAATAAAGACCGTTTTGAATTTTATTTTGTGTACAATAAAGAATACAGAGCTTGTCTCATATTGAATATTCTTACTTACCAAGTACTATAGAAGGTTTGTATGCCAAATATAATGTTTTGGCGCTGGGTTGCATACCTATATTCTGTGCAGATAATCTAATGATGATGATGACATTGTAAAATACCGCAAGGTACACTACGAGTGCTTAAAAATACGTTTCAATACAATAGTATGTATATTATGCAATAAGTGAATAAAGGATGGATTTAAAGCAAGGGGCATAGATGAACCACGAGCTAGGGAGTGATTCATGATTTAAGTGTAGAATCCTGAGCGACGCGAGTAATTTATGGCCCTCGATTTAAATCCGTTTTATTCAAGATTTGCATACATCTTAACTACGAGAAAAAGAATGATTTACAAATAGACATTAAATTAAGAAAAAAGGCAGGTTATATTAATTAATAAAGAACAAAAAACCGTTTTTATTCTAATGTCGACCAATCAAATCCCGAGGAGTCATTTGCACAAGAAGTTCGCATGTCGAGTATTCTTTGCACAAGGAATTTGTATCGAGTATTTTTTGCGCAAGGAGGTTGTATAGCATTGAGATGGAGGTTGAATTGATGTATTCTAAATTCAAACACCAAAATAAGGATTAAAAGTTCTTTTTATTCACTGTTTTCAGTGAATAAAATAAGCTTTTAGAAGGGGAATGGTATAAAATAATTTTTCATTGCTAAATCCATGAGAACAGCTAGTCTCAGGGAAAAATGGAAGCAACAGGAGAAGGCTTTTACCACTGAACGCGGTTCTTACACCTATAACTAATTAGAGATAAACCTATTAAATAAGTAGGTACCTACTATAAAGATAAACCTAATATTATGTATAATAATATACGTGTAGTACCTAGTTGTGTAAGAGAAATAAAAGCTTATTACATATCATTATTCTTCCACGAGGCACATGTACCTTCTATCAATTTCGGCGAAGAATTTCAATCAGCAAACAGGTACCTACCTATCGAATTCGAGCACATTATGTTATTACGCTTTGTTACATTTCGATGAACTCTTCAATATTTTTTTCACTGTTATCATTTGGAAATGGCTCATTTCTTCATTGAATAAAAAAAGAAAAAAGAAATAATATAAAAAATTCGTGATTTTTTCACACAGCACTATCTAGCCTTATTATACATACGTCCTAGAATAAAAATAAAAATGGTATTATGATGTCCAAACCAAACCCTTTCAAGACACCTCACTTGGTATATTTGTGTAACAATATTTTTTTGCTGCCTTTGAAAACCCCAGATCTTATAACTTACTGCTAGAGCACTGGTGGTCTAGTGGTAGCGGCCCCGCCTTCCGATCCTAAGGTCGTGAGTTCGAAACCGGTCGTGTACCAATGAGTTTTTCTGTTCAAAAATGTATGTGCACAATGCCAGTACTCTCAAACGGTGAAGGAAGACATCGTGAGGAAACCGGCATGTCGTAGAACCTAAAAAGTTCTATAACATGTGTCAAGTGCTCGAAAGAAGCCTCTTGAGGCGCACTTAAAATCCTTCCACCACACTGTTTCGAAAGAAACTAGTGACACGACAAGAGAGAGACTGCAATAACATCACCTAAAAACTACAAACAATCTGTTACCGAAACATTGACAACATTCCGGAAGATATTTCTACACTACCACATTTACGTCACTACAAAATAATGGAAATGTCAAGTCGAGAACGTTCTCACCTCACTAACTTTACAGCGGGCGACGGCATGCGAGACACTTCGAGAAACCGCGTTCGTTCTTTGTTACTTTCGGAGTAGCTACCGACGAAATTACGAGAGCACTGGTGGTCTTGCAGTAGCGGCACCGCCTAAGGTCGCGGATTCGAAATCTGCCATGCACGAATGAGATATCTGGAAAAAAAATATGTGCACAGTGCTAGTACCTACTCACAAACGCCGAAGGAAAATGAGGAAACCGGCATGTCGAACCTAAAAAGTTCTAAGACATTTTGTCAAATGCTCGAAAGGAGCTCAAGCAAAAAGGAGAACAATCTCTTAACACTTAATATTAAAAAACAAAGTTTATAGCTTTCTCTAGAGGTAGACAACAGTTGGGAGTCCTCCCCTTATCCTATCACTGAAACTAGGTACATAAATGCTCTCAGGCTCTTATTAGCTTTCATGGAAACTGCTCATGTATAGTTTAATTGACCGAAAGCCTTCCCTAAAATACCTGGGAGTAACTATTGACGAACACCTAAATTACAAAGAACATCTTTCAGATCTGGCTGGACGGGAGAGCAGACTTATTCACGTTATGAGAGAGATCAGAGGGCGTTAATTAAAGTAATGCTGAACAAACCATTTCGTTTCCCAACCGACAACCTATATGAGGAATTTAATGTGCATCGGGTTCGTCATGTCTTTGTTCTAAGCGCTACCATTAAAACACATAAAAACATCCGGTCTCGTAAAGATTATCAGGAAATAATGGATAGACGCGTGTATAGAATCCCAATTCCCAAAACTCAGTCTGAAATAGCCAGACGTAGTCCTGGTTTCTGGCTACCAAATATTAATAATAAAGTTAGTAGGGTATGCGACATCAAAGGTAAACACATTTTCCCCTGTATTTTTTTTTAAAAAATTGGCTACTTAAGCTTTCGTATAAAGAAGTTGACGAATTGATTCAGACGATAAAATAATTTTACTCGCTATTGTAACTAACATGTTAAGGTACTTATACGCACACAATGTCTGTACTGTACCTACTATTGTGTGTTTTTTTTACTTTTCTCTGATTTAATAGATTGTATTTATGCATTAGGTATTATTAGTTTGAGGCGTAGCGTGTGCTGTCTTATAAATTTGATTATGTTTACCTTTTTCTGTATGCCTACGCCTCACTAAACTTCAATAATATATTATATTATTACATTGTAAAAGGATCATACAAAAGAACGGTAGGAACCAAGACGTAAGTTTGTTGCCTGTTCTTCTAGGCTTTGGTCGCGTGGAACTGGCACCTAGAGTCACCTAGCTTTAAGACGTTTCAAAGTGATCCTTGTGATTTTATTGAATAAATACATTTTGACTTTGACTTTGACAATCTTCACTCACACACATACACACTCACCCTAACTCATAAACACTCACACACACACACAGAACACCCTACTTAATATTATAAACGCGAAAGTTTGTAAGCATGGATGAATGATGGATAAATGGATGTTTGTTACTCTTTCACTTAAAAACTACTGAATAGATTTTAATGAAACTTTACAATAATATAGCTTATACATCAGAATAACACATATTAAGCTACAATGTATAAAGATATTGCGTGAATTGTCCAAAATATGATAAGTGTCAAGTAAGTAGGAAAAAATCTGCGAGCTATTCTGGCGTCCGCTGCCAAAACCGGTAGAGTTACACATATGTACTACGCCACGCTAATATAAGCTACTCGAAATACTTCCTGGAACTATCAAGGATTAACAGGCCGTTAAATCTAACATTAGATGTCAAAGGCGTTTTTGACATATTTAACGGCCATATAATCCTTTGTTAATCTAACAGAGCATGGTGAAATCAGAGCTAAATCTTTTTTCGGAGTTGATGCCCTGACTGGTTTAGTTAAAAAGACAGCCGTGTATTTTCCAACATTCAATTTTATTTAAATTGCTGAATCGTGTAGCTACTACACTTTGATTTTCAATTTGGCTTCATGAGAGGTTGCTTACAATTTTTATTTTGTTGTGTGATAGGTATGATTAAAATTTGTGTCAAATTAAATATTGGACGTGGCTTTTGCCCTCCTGAGAGATAGAATCGTGAATTATCTGGGGACCTATAGGGATATATATTAATACCGTTTTATAATGGAAAATGTTTGATGGGCAAAGTACCAGATGAAGTATAACGTGGGCGAGGCTGTATTTATACTTTTTGCTCAAACCTTTGCGGTATCATCAATCAGGAAAAATACTAATCAATCAATCATCAATGATAATGTTGACACTGTGACGAAAGATACCAAGACATAATTTTCTATTTCCGTTTCTGAAGTTTATTAATTATTTATTTATCGTCATCATCATCATCCTTACTCTATTTTTACAGGCTATCTAATAGGATAGCGTAATTTCATTACCAATTTTTATAATTAAACTAAACAATCCAAATAATAACATATCAAAACATAAATAACATATAAATCTAATAAAGATCGTAATAACATTCTCGTAACAAAACATAAAAATAAAAACACAATTTAAATTTAGAAAATAACATAAAATAAAATTATCAAATAAATTATAAAATATGCAAAGAAGTTGAAAAATATCAATATTCTCTGCTACCAGATTTAGTGTCCGAATGGTCCCGAATGGCGCGGCACATCCAGTAGAGACGGCTGCCTCCGCCAGTGCACTAACTCGTTCGGAAACCGCAATCGCACCACCTCCAGAACGTCCGCATTGGCAATCTTTCCTCGGAACACCTTGAACACATACAGACCAAGTGCCAAGTCCCTCCTAACTAACTTCCAGCTTATTGTATCCGACCATGCCCAGGACGAACAAGGTCTGATACATTAATGGATAGAAAGGATAGACTTTATACATTTTCCAGTACAAGTACCTAGCAAACTTGTTCTGTATGCGCTCTATCATAAGGCTGTTACTTCGCCTCATGCGGAGCCCATATCGCAGCATTGCACTCTAATTGGCTTCTAGGGCTCTACAGTGCTCACGGCTTTAAAATTTGTGAAGCCGTTGACTCGATGAAGTGCAAACCCTAGAGTTCTATAGGCTTTTTTACATATGTTCATCACATGATCTCGGAAATGTAGCTCGGTGTCTGAACCAAGATCTCCCACCGATTTTAATCTATTTTAAGTTATTCGAAAGAATCAATCATAACATACCTTGCAACAACAACAATAATTTAGTTTAACTAATATAAATAAATTATTTACGAATGTTTAGTTTTTGGGTAGACTTGTAGGTACTTTAATCTTATTTGTTTATGCAGACAAATAAAACATAACACTCTCTACGCACACACACTATATCTACACCACAGAGTACTTTGTTGATCTACACACAATATAATCTTCTTTTTCTGTACATAGGGCACATTCACTCGTAAAACTATGCTGGAGTGCATCAGTAGGTAAAGGGTAGTAGTTTTTTTTTGTGATATGATTGCCTATTTTTAAATTACACACACCCAGTGTGGTGTCTAGCCTAGTCGCGCTGGCAACACTAGCGACTTGCTGGCCACACTTGCTTGGACGGCGTGGCCGGGCGGAGGGCATAACCTCGTATAATAATATATTTGTGTTTTAATGGATCTAAAGAATCCCACAAAGTGGCGACTGAGGAGAACGTGAGTAATTTAACTCATTTTACTGAAAAGGAAGGGATAGATGGCATTCCAAAGTAATTATTTTGCAGTTGAAGTTCAAGTTCCAATTCAATAAACAAGGTACGAAACCTACGTTGAACTAACATGTACAGTACGAGGGTACCGTATATTAGATCAAAGTATTACTTACGTAATTGAGATACCTGTTAGAAAAAGATCTAGAAAATTTATCGCTGCATAATAATTTTACCTGCCTACCCTAACCTACGAAAACCTTCTGTGAAAGAAAAGATTTTTACTTTGATCACTATGAAGGTAGAAATGTTTTGAAAATTATTAGCATTAACAATGCTGCCGTAGCCAAAATCGACCTGGACGACACATCACATCATCATCAACCATATCTGTACGTCTTGACCCACGTCACCAGGTACTACAGTGTATGGAATACCAACTACTGTACCTGTACTGGGTTTGTGCCAAATGTTAAAAGTATTTGGACGTATCTGACCACTTTAGACATCCTCAAAAATCTTTAAGTTGATACTTGGTACTAAGGGATGTGTGAGGATATTTACCGTGCCTGGGAATCAAAGTCTTGAGGCTGTTGCTATTTTACTATTATTTTTTATTAGCAATTAGGTGAATGGTTTTTATATCTTTTATACCTACCTATTGCAACTGAAATCTAGACTGAAAAACCAGCACCAGTTTTAAGGGCAATGCAACAAAGTAGCTATACTATTGTTGCGCTGAGCATGAGCCACAGCCTAAAATGAATAAACAATATCTAATATGAAAAATGTTATGTTACAGGCTCCAAATACCGGTCATGCAAATAAAGGCCATGCAATAAGTGTCATCACATCAGAGACGACGGAAAGGCTATGTAATTAATCTCATCAGAAATGATGTAAAGGCCATGTAATTAATGTCATCAGAGATGATATAAAGGCTATGTATAATGTTATTAAAGATAACCAAAAAGCCATGCAGAGATATTTCATCAGAGATGGAAAACAAAGCCATGCATTTAATAAATGGTCATCGGAAATGACAAAAAGGCAAAAGAAATGAAAAATCATCAAATGCACTGTGTGTGATCACATGTGACAATATAATAAAAATTAAAGGCCATGAATAATTCATATTTGTTAAATATGCATCGGAAACTGGATCACAAACATACTTAATAACACTTAGCTTTTGAGTGTTTTAGATGAAATTAAATTTATTTATTTAAAATCGTTAACAAACATTACAGTATTTTATTAAATTGGGTTTATGTTAAACATTTGCGATATTTCCTGTTCGAACAACATTTGTACCCAAACTAGAATAACCCTGTGTTATAGTATACCAATGCCAGGTGTGGCAGGCAAAACACAGGAAGATTATTGGGTATTATCTCGATTTTCGTTTCATTTGTAACATACTATATACTTACCATTATCATTATAATTAATCTACTGGGTGGGTATAATCTACCTCGTTGATTATTCGTAGTGGTTGCTTTACTGTCAGAAGTTTATGTGTGTTTTGAATTTCACAATTTATAATAATATTACCGCATCTTTAGAAAGAAATAAAAATATTTGTTCCGTAATAATATAGAATATCAAACTACCTCCCATTATTAAAATGTGAGTAGGTATTATGTAACAAGAAATTAAGAAGAAACTTAACCTACACAAACACGGCAATGCAACTGTTAACAGTTGATAACGCCACGAATATGCATAAATATGCACGAATACATAATATAATTAAATGCCTTGACAATTTATTCTAATTATGTTATTATAACTCTGCTAATATAATATATGTAAGATAGACCATCATCATTTACAGCAAACAAGGCGGTAAAACCCACTCGGTTACGAACACTCCAAAAATCGACCGACCTGCTTGGTAGCTATTATAAATACTTACTATATACTTATACTATCAATAGAATGGTAATCATAACTGCATATTTTGTTCAGAGATTTTTGAGCTACCTACCTACATTGTAGAACACTATATAAATTCAAAACAGCCATACGTAAATCAAACTGTTTAAAAAGTGGTTGATCTATTTAAAGAAACGTCGACAGCATTTACGAAAATAAAATAAAGGATATTTATTTTCTAAAAAATAATAATTACAGGAATGATGGAAACAAAAGCAGAAATTGTGTTAGTAGGAGTTTGCATTCTGTAGCTACAGCAGCAAAAGAGACTTGTGCCTATGTTCAAACATGGTGTATGGATGGAACATCCACGTAAAAAGTAAAATTATTGTACCGATGCCTATATACTTAGGTAGAGACAGTCATACCTCACTATATTCTTGTATTTCCTGGATGATTGATAGAGAATGCTATTAGCATCAATTTTATGTGTGAAAATAAGTATTAAATAACCTATCTGCTTATCACAAGCCAATAGAACATTCAACCTGCCTACCTTGGTATTTATTACTAAGTGAACTAAATGAAGATTTTTAATAGACATTAATATAATAATCAAGTAAACAAAAGGAAAAGAATTACATTGGTTTAACTAAACTTGACAAAGTACAGTTTAAAAACTGGTTTTGAATAGAAATAAAATAACAGTAATACATAACAATTAAAAATAAATGTTTGAGCAACATTTTGATAGAAATTGGTATTTTACCCTGTTTTATCTGATAATGGAGAAAAAGTACTTTTTATCTCTACTAAAACTTAACTTTGGCCTTGCACACAGTTCTTAATGTGTCACTTAGTAAGTTTTTCAATGTGTTGTATGATTTTGATAATGTTGATAAAATCTACTGGTCACTCAGACTGGTAGTGAGCAACTGTAAAAAGAACGTACTGACTTATAAAAGTTACTAGACTCTTTGAAGGCATGAGACATCTAATGAACAAGCTGAATATATCAAAGCGTGTCTTCTTCTGGTAAGGATTCTACCAAAAGCTATATCAACTGTATTAATGAATTGAACCTATATCAATACCTTATAGTCATATAGTATATTGACTAAGTGTACATACTACCATTATTACATTAGAATAAGGGTGATGATGATGAATAAATAAATTATGTTACTTATTTACCTAGGATGGTACATACTTAAAACAAGGTAAAATTACTACAAGAAGTTCAAAGAGATAATAGGTTTTATTATGAAAATTTAAACATTGTACCTATCTTGAAAGAACCTTGGTTTTCCATGATATGTCTGTTAATGGTCTGAGAGTGAAGAGACAAAATATGAAATCTAGATCTTCATCTTTGTTTTAAATGTTTACATCTTTTCACACCCCCTGCTTCGGCAGACCTACATTCACCTTGAGTGTGTTTTAGGTACTATCTAAAATATTTCATATTTGCCGGCTACAGTAGGGGCGATGGAACCTGACCTAAGTATAATCTATTTGATACTGCCATGGATACCTAATGAAAGTTATACATAGCCTAGAGAACATTATCAATTGGATTGGTGGTAGATTTGGTCAGTTCTTATACCTACATACCCCTAGTCCCTAGCTGTTCTAAAGGTCCTGTATAAACTTGTAAATTTTGGTATACCTGCCTATCTGGAAAATGGTGGGTATCTGAGTAACAGAATCAATCAGTGATTACATACTTCAATGGGTTAGGTAAATTGATAATTAGGTAATTAGAGACTGCTTCAAAGTATGATCGATTGTATCCGCACGGATCTTGGATCAGACCGGTGGATTGACCTCTTCTTGATGTTATGTACCTATTCCGGCAAGAACTAGATTATGCTATTCAACACAAAACAAACGCCAAGAGCTGAGTTGTTCTGCCCATGGAGGTAAATGTTCTGCTCATGGAGGTATCCTGTTGAATTCTTCTTCTTCTCTCAATTTATGGCTCCTGTCCGTCATTCGACAGACAATCATGCCAGTGTCAAGTGATTTGTATTGAATACTTTTTAGTCAAGTCAGCCCATAGTCAAGTGGGCCATCATTTGTTTCGAAGAAAATGGTAGCGGTTTTCTTCAAAACATTAGAAACATGTTCGTCAAATCAGGATATCATATATACAGACACTTTCATTCCAAATGCTTAAACTTTGTGCTAAGACCTCAAGTAATGTTGGTTAAAATGCCACCGAAATTACACAACACAACTCAAAATAACACTAGAAAAACCTTAGACGCAGATGAGAAAAATAATTAAAATGAAAAAGCTATGTTGCTTCCCAAATTGTCAGAAAACGAATCGCCTTTTGAATTGAATTGAGCTATGAAGAAACTACTAGGAACCATGTCAGGCTAAATTGTTCTTTCAGCTTACTAAAGAGGTTACATTCAAATTTGAAAACGACTGACAAAATCAATGTTATGATAATGATATTAATCTATTTCTATATAAAATCTGTTGTGCATCAGACAAGATTTATGAGTTATGTAGAATTATGCTTTTATTCTTGTAGAGATATCCTTCTACTAATACGATGAATTTGAAATCTATTCGTTCAATTATTAAATACTAGCGGCCTGTCCCAGCTTCGCATGGGTGGACATAAATTTTTTCAACGTTTTAGGATAAACTTATACCGTGGTGGATTCGAATCATTCGCACGCCCTTCTAACTCGCGCCTTGCCCGGGCCCGCGCTTAGAGAGAACCGCGACCCGCGCGTCGTTTATATTTTTAAAATCTTTTGAATGGAATGTCCGATTTGAATAATTCAAGAAGTAATGTATAGGTATTGAACCAGTCTTGAATATGAAAAGATTTATTTGGATAAGGATTAATACCAAGGTACAAATAAAGACCCTTTTCTAGCGGCGGCATTTCAATTAAATTTTTATAATAAAAGAACACTTATTGTGACATAACTATAATAGTTAGACATATGCTGTCGCGACATTTTTTGTAGATAATGACGTGTTCTGCAAAGTCGTAGTACATTATTTTGTTCTATCATCAATAGTTTTCGCAGCGCACGCGATGTAAGGTTTTCTTTTTCCACCTTGGGTTACATTATTAGAGTTTTAGTAAGGATCCCTGATTTTTTTGAAAATATAATATAGCCTATGTTACTCAAGGATAATGTAGCATTCTAATGGTGAAAGAATTTTTGAAATCGGACCAGTAGTTTTGGAGCCTATTCGTTACATACAAAACAACAAAACAACAAAACAACAAAACAACAAAAATACAAATCTTTTCTCTTTATAATATTAGTGTAGATGTAGATGTAAATGTACCTACAAAAATGTTCATGTTAATATTAACAATTAAAGCATCTTTCATGCTGATACTATGTAAGAACTATTAGATTTAAACCAGCAAATAAAAGTAACAAGAGGTGAAATCGGCATGATTTCTATATGATGTCTCACCCAACTATTTTAACTAGTTTCCTTTTAGTATAGTTTATTGAATATGAATTGTAAAATTCAATCAAAGAGCACGAATGGATTGCCTTGACCACAGATAAACAAATATTAGTGCCTTGACTAACCTGTAAGTTCTACCAGTAGTTTAACTTTTTGAAATTTTAAAATTCCATAAGTTAATCAATGTTCAATACTAAAGGCCGCAAATTAATAGAATGGCGAACGGAACGTTCAACATTTTGAATCGGTCAAATTTTATTCTATTACCTGGTATTAGTTTAAGGTTAAGGATTAAAAAAAAAAGGATAAGGGGAAGGAATATAGGTAGTGATAGTAAGAAGAAAGAGTTAATCAGTTATTATTTATAATACCTATAACTATTCCAAAATATTTGAAAATGTTAGTGTTGACTTAAAATATTGTACCTATACTATAACTGTTATACAAACTAATTTTACTATTTATTTCATCGTGTTTAATCTTTGTTCAACCTATGCTACATTTCCAATAATTTAGGTATGTACTTACATAATACAATATGTATTGAATATGGGTAAGTAAATAAGGAAATCAATGGTGACAATACAATCTAAAATGTAAGTAATAAATAATAGCGTTTGCAAAGGGCTACAAATGCTCCATTGCATCATGTGTGTTTTATACATTTTTGTGTACCTGTATAAGTTGTGGTTTGCTTTGTTTATAAATGTGTTATATACAAAGTATAATAATATAAAGTATAAACTAATCCATAACTATTAAACTGTGCCTTACTTTCATGATTACTGACTCTTTTACAAATATGGTTTACTGTAAGTGTTCTGAAGTTTGTAAATTTTAATAAAGATGAGGATGTGGTGTCTAGCCTAGTCGCGCTGGCAACACTAGCGACTTGCTGGCCACACTTGCTTGGACGGCGTGGCCGGGCGGAGGGCATAACCTCGTATAATAATATATTTGTGTTTTAATGGATCTAAAGAATCCCACACCCAGCTATTGCTGTTTTCTAATAAATAAATAATATACCTAATTCATACTTCATAATATTCATAACTTCTTAAACGACGTGTTATGGATAGGTGTATGTAATTATGTATGTATTTTATACAATCTTAAGACCTAAAAAGTTCTAAAACATGTGTCAAGTGCTCGATATGCATCTCTTTGAGGTGCACCTTCAGAAATTATTTATTGTATAACTGTAGTACAAAAAATATCTTATGGCTATGGTTATGTAGTGTTTTAACAGTTTGTCCATATTCTAAAGTTTTCACCCAAGAAACAACTAAAACATTTTAATACTTACTAATAGGTAAGTACTCTTAATTTCTTGCAAGTATATGACCTACAAGACCCCAAGAGGTAGATATTATAGAGCTTCCAATTTTATCGTTCGTAATATTCGTTTAAGTTTTAAAATGCATTCGAGACAACCTTCGTAAAAACTAGTGACACGTCAGGAAGAATATGTCATATACCTAAAGGACTATTGAAAAGTTTTTGCACCTCAATGAGCAACTGCCAGCAGAATAGAAAGTAATTACGTTCGCGGCGATGAAAATAATTTAATTACAAATACAAGGCAACTCGCTAAAATCAACATTTTCGAAGTGTACACAGTGCCATCAACTGTGAAAGTATACAAAACGGAACTCACTTATCGTCTCTAATTGATTTTATTGGAAGCGCTACAAACTGTTAATTTAATCATCTAAATTTACTCTACAGACAATATAATTGCTGGGTAGTCGCCGAATATTTCAGTATAATGTTTTGATCATGTCTATTATCGAAGGGGTTCAAGTTCATCAGCAAGACACATCGATTGACAAGACAAAAGGTCCTGTGTCACTGCGTTTATTAGTTACTGCGCTGCGTATCTAATGAGTTTTATAAAAAAAAGAGCTGGTGCAGAGTTTCGAACTGAAGGTTTCAAAGCCATCCACCGCAAAAAACAATATTCAATATTCGACCTTATTTTGTTGTTATTAGGCATACGATACGTTTACGCGACTAACGTCAAATTCATTCGTGATTAACCCACCCCAGGGCCAAATCACGAACGAATTTGAGGTCGAAAATGTCAAAATGAATTCGTGATAAGGCCTCAGAATAAGGTCGAATGTCGCTAGGATACGTTATAACGCCTACAAATGTAAAAATTAATATTGTCTCAGAGAGACTAGACTAGACACAGATTAAAATCAAGTAAAAATCAATAAATCTTTCGATATGTAAGAAAATTGTTTGAAATACGTAGTATAAAAATACAACAACTCAGGGGATGTCTTAAAGAGTGATTTTCGTCCGTATCTATTTAGGAACGATCTGTGGAGCTGAAACTCATTTGCCAAACATTGGTCGACCCCATTCAATCCATTCAGAACATTTATTTAAAAAGACGAACCCCTACCAATGATGGTCAGTGGCGTAACTATCGTAGGGCCAGGTGGTGCAGTGAACTAGGGCCCCGGAGCTCAGGGGCCCTCTACCCTAAGCTTTGAAAAAAGGGTCAGCCAGCTCCCAAAGCTAGAAACCCTTGAGCCTGCTCACAAAATTATTTCTTTATGCCCGATTCTTTCTATATGCACCGGGGCCCTTGTCCATACCTAGCTACGCCACTGATGATGGTTTATTGATAAGCTACGAGTGGCCATAGTATAGGCCACTCGTAGCTTATCAATAAACCATATACCAGGCTATAGTAGCCAAAGCGACAAGCAAGTTATCCCATAAATGACGGAAAAACGGACTTGTTAGTATAATTTTTTACAGGCACATGAGGCATACAGATGTCAAGCCTCATGTGCCTGTAATTTCACCGGCAATTACACTCTTCAAACCGAAACACAGCAACGCTGCTTGGCGGCAGAAAAAGGCATGGTGGTAGTAGATACTTCCCCAGACGATCACTTCACAAAGAGCTCTACTACTTTAAAAAAATATGCTTGGGAAAAAATATACAAAATCAAGATCGCCGGATTTTTTATGCTTGTCGTAGCAGGGTCTACGTCAGCTAGCCTCGTAGGCCTCTTTCTACGAATTATTGTATTGGGACTCCTGTATCCGCATTTAGACTCCAAAGTGGTCCGTTGTCTACGAATTATTGTAGGCACGTAAAACAAACGCTATACAAACAAATTTTTTATTGAGTTTATCTACGGTTAGGAAAGCAAGGTTAGTTCGTTGTATCAATTTGAATGGTGCCAACATAACTTACCAGTTACGTCTGCACTATTAATGGGGCAAATCAATGGTGCAAACGTAACCGCGGGGTATAAATTGTGTATTGTGTGCTCGAGAAATTCGAGCTACGACTAAACGTGTCATCATCATCAGCCTGAAGAAGTTTTTCTAGTTAGGTACTTTCTAGGTTGTTTATATATTTCCCTTTTTTTACTATTAATTATAGGTCTTTTTTATTTATTTCTTTATTATTAATAACCTAAAAAAAGAGTTTTTCCTATCCTACTTACCTACCTACCTAATAAAATGTGAAAGTTACGATCTTTGAATGTTTGTTGCTCACCGATTGTGGTGAAACTTAGAACAAAATATAGTTCGTAAACTGAATTATACATTTATATATATAATATACATTAGAAATACCGAGAAAGGGGTAGCTAATGAACAAACCCAATTCAGGGAAAACGACATAAAATGTAATGTTAGCCATCATTACAAACACGCAAACTAAGCCGTCTTCTATATTTTTATTCTATTTGTACGCAACATTATTATCCTGTGACATTTTCCTTTATTATCCATAAATTTAAGTACATTTAGATTAAATTACGCCTTTGTACCATTCAAAGTTAATAAAAACGTGTCTGCGGGCATTTAGTGAGCATCTATTCGACAAAAACTGCGTTTATTAACATCCCACCGTTTAATAAAGGTTAAGAGCCGGTTTCACCATGCCCTGTTAGTTAATAATCAAGGATTAACATGCCGTTAAGGGCCAGTTTCACCATGCTCTGTTAGATTAACAAAGGATTATAGGGCCGTTAAATATGTCAAAATGTACGTGTTTGACAGCTAAGGTTAGATTTAACGGTCTGTTGATCCTTGATTAGTTACTAACAGAGCATGGTGAAATCTAACCTAAATCTAATCTTAGATGTCAAACGCATACATTTTGACATATTTAACGGCCCTTTAATCCTATGATAATCTAACAGAGCATGGTGAAAACAGCTCTAATTCTAAGGTTCTATAATTACATAGGTTTGTGTTATGTAGGTAGGTATCTACCTCTATAATACAAACCTATGTACATAAATATCCTTGTCTGTATTGTTACCTTAGATTTTTTACAATAAAAAAACTAAAAACAATATTATGTTTGTACCTTTATTCTACTAACTACCGAAAGCACCAATGGTCTAGTGGAAGTGACCCCGCCTTGTTGTAAGATCATGGGTGGGTTCGAATCCGGTCTTACACCAATGCCAGTGAAAAGCAGTTGAAGCACCAAGAAATTTAAAAAAAGAGAAATTGCTATTTTATACAAAAAAATAAATTATATATATTGATTACTATTAGTGATTTTGTAGTCAGTTTTTTTATTTCTTAATTGTAGAGCTGACGAAATAGTTTTCCGAAATAGTTTTTCGAAATTATATAAACCAGTAGGTACCTAGCAAGGGTCATTTACCAGTTTTGATAAATGAAAAAGTGAGTATTTTTTAAGTATTTTGGCAATATCTGTATTGTATTTCGAGAGTCATTTCTCGATCAATCATCGAAATTCGCAGAATGATGGATGTTTCCACCTCGTGCTTGCTAAAACATAATTATGATACGTGGTTGGTAGGTAGGTACCTATTTCAAATTGTATTGTCTATTGGTTGCTATAAACCCACGCCACCATTTGGCACTAATATAGTTTCATAATTGACTTGATTATGAAGTTGTTTATACCTACGAGTAAAGCGTAACCGTCGATACATGTTTTCCTACTCATAAGTTTGCGGTATACCTACTCAATATGTACTATGTACTCAAGTAGGTATTATGTTTATCATTAGGGTAAATAACAACATCCTAAATTATAAATACCATAAGTAGGTACTTTACTTCTTTATATTTTTACGTGCAATTGAATTATTTTTTAATTTTGTACAAGCAAGACGATAATATATTAAGGTTGATGCTTTATGACATGATACAGCAGTTCACGGGTCTGGTGGGGCGTACGCCAACCCAAGGTTCCGCAGTTCACAGTCCTCTTCCATGAAGTCTTTGAGGAGCAACTTCTTGAGTGCTGTTCTGCGAACCTGGTAATAAGTAGAATAGCCAAGTTGGTAGATCGCATTTGTAAACTTTTAATGAGTTGTCTGTCATTCTTGTGTTTCTGATTCTTGTGACGGAGATTTTAAAGAGCCCCGAACTTCAGTTTCTGTTTTCCAAACTTACATACCTAAGGCTGATCAATTAACTGCGAAAGGTCATATTATCAAGCCTGAAGAAGTCCACTGCTGGATAGGCCTCCCTCATATAGGTATTTCTTGGAAAAAACGCATGGGGAGGGGATGAATATAGAGACAGCTTCACGACTTTGATCCGCGAAGGCACGGTAGATATTCATTCCTCTGTGAGGCAATTGTTAGTAGGTATAACAGTGACTAAGGTACCGCTAATGTACCTACCTAAGTAGTTACCCCCTTCTCTTCACTTGGTTGATTGCGATTTTCCAAAAATAAGCCGTGGCGGATTGCCGCCAGTGGCTATTCATTCCGCCCCTACTGAACTCTACAATTCCGAATTGTAGAGGTCAGTAGGGGCGGAAACTAGGGTATCGAATTGTCAATTCGATACCCTAGTTTACAATAATACCTATTAAAAAAAAAGTGATTTGTGCCCTATCGTCCCCATTTAGGTACATCAGCTTTTTCCCGTTATTATATTACCTAGTATGATTGTGTTGTGAAAAAGTCCAAGTGTAGTCCAAAAGCTCAACCTTCTACCTAAAAGATTTAGCTTTTCTAAGAGGAACAGATTGAGGTTTTCTTAGCTTCGAAATATACTTACCCAAAAACGAAAAAAAAGGCTAATTGGCCGCCCCGTAAAAACTGCCGCCATAGGCTCCAGCCTAATTTGCCACTGTACCTAACTAAGTTCGGTGATTTTACATCTTTTCAAATGTTGAAATGTGCGAGAGAGAAGTACTGACGAGAGTGAGCCCCGTTACTGCCTGGCAGCATGTGTACTAACAGCCAGGGTCTGCCATTTGGCCTGTCGCAGCTCCTCACGTATGAACATCATCTCGGGCCGGAGGTCGCGATGCGCGTACGGGTCCATGTCGATCTTCAGCTTCGGGTCTATTCCGGACAGCTGTTGGTCACTAAGGAGCATTCACAGATTACAAAGGTTATTCGAAAGAGCTGTCAACGGTGAGACCGGTGTTTTCTAAGTGTAGGAGATACACATCTACCTACTAACTACCAAGATATGCAAATTATTGTACGTAAGTAGGTACGAGTGCACGTAACAGGTCACCCATCATGAAATGAACGGCCCAGGTCAAGGCAGCCTTTGATTTTCCCCTGAAAGAGTACGCCAGAAGAGCAGCAGTGCGAGAGTGGCGCAAAATTGACAGGAAAGCAACTGCCCCGACATGTCGACCACGACCGCTCTCCAAGAGTGCTACGACCAAGAAGAAGAAGTACGAGTACCTACCTACCTATAGGTACGATTAGCATTATGTGGGTAGGAAGGTAGGTACCCTATAGTCATCACACTCACAATCGAGCGCCAACATCAGCCTCCAAAACTCCGGCTTCTTCTAAATCGTCCGGTACAGCATCATCTGCGTCTGTGGGTGAGGACATCGTTGATAGTTAAGGTAGCTACTTTTAATACAGAATTGCCAACTTTGCTGGATAAAGTTTTCCTCAAGGACGTGATTTTCGCGTGGAAAAAAACAATTCGTGTCAAATAATGAAATCCCGTAGTGTTCCTCTAAGGTTCCTCTCATGGAGGTACTACTTAGTCTAAGCCACAGAACATTATTACTCAAGACGGTCTAAGCCACAGAACATTATTACGTCTAAGCAATCAATGCTAACTTGACATAAATATATTGCATGTTTGGGTACGAAGGGTTCCTATGTCGTGTAGGCATTTATGTCAACTTCAATGGTTTGACATCTTTAAAACTGGCAGATGAGTGTTTGACATTTGTCCAATCAACGTCAATCAATCAAGTCAAAAGTTTAATCAAACTACAAATACAAACCAAGGGTCCGGTTAATTTACGACCAAGTATTACACAGCCCGAAAATGTACAACCCGGAAAGCACAGCCTGGAAAACACGGCCCGGATTCCATGTACAAAATGTACATGAAATCCGGGCCGTGTTTTCCAGGCTGTGCTTTCCCAGCACAGTCGGGATTGTACAGCCAGGATTGCACGACCATGGATTCTGTGACCATGCTCTGATTGGTCGAAAGCCTATGCTCTGTTTAGATGCACTACACAGTAAGTATAGGCAAGTAGCACAGATTAAAAATTATATAAAATAAGAGAATTATTCAGAGATTAATGTTAGAAAAAAATAAAATTCTGGCACTTCGGCGGCCGCTGCCGCGGCACGCTCGCTTTGCTCGCTCGCCTCGTGCGTAATTAATATGTTTTAACATAACCTAACCAATCCGAGTTGGATCAACAAGTGAGTGAGTAAGTAATTGACGAGTGTAAACAAAGCCTAAGTTTTGGCATCAAAATTTTGGCTGCGTTTTATCGGGTCGTGCTTTCCAAAGGTGTGCAAAATTTGTACGGCTTGGAATGTACACCCTTGGATTACACAGCCATGGATTTCGCGACCAAATTGTACATCAAATCCGGGCTGCGTTTTCCTCGGCTGTACAATCCATGGTTGTACATTATCGGCACCCCAAACCAACACAACAAAATATGTCAACAAATGATACGATCGCAATTTTGGTTTGAAATAAGTATTATTGTCAGCTCAAACTGTGTTTTCTGGCTTTTCTTGTGAAATGGCGAGTATAGTATCGTATAATAATGACAAAGCAGTGGTGGGTGAAGTGGAATATCCAGCAAGCGACCCCGCTTCGGGCGCTTTCTTCCAGCCAGATTTCAAAAAGTAAGTGGATTCCGAATAATCGATGGTAGTTGAATCCGGCCAGTCTGCTTAAAAAGTAGCACCTTCTTTAGCATTGCTGGTTTATCTGGTAGGTTTTTGAGTATGCACGGGCTGTTGAGATCTCAACTTTCTAGGTTTGTAGTTGAAAATCCACTGTAAAATTTGATAACCTACATTGCCAGATCAAAATGTAGGTACCTAACTCAATTAGTTTACCTTACACTTATTACAAAATTTATTGACAAGACAACTTTATTATTTACTGGTCAAGGTATAACAGAAACATTTACACAGGAGGCTGACCAGAGTTGCATACTCAACATGTCATGACACACTTTGGGTCTTTGTTAAAAAAGCTCCCCTTTTATATCCTGCACCTCGCCTTGAAGCCGGCCTCCACAATGTCCTACCAGTGATACTGTACATGCCCCATAGCAACTACATACTAAAGTCTACGGCTGTAAAATTTGTGTGATATCATTCTTCAGAAACGATGACCTAAAGTTGATGCTGGATGGCTCCAAAGACTCTTTGAAATTGGAGGCAATGAAGAGAATTATTGGAATGATTGCCAAAGGACGAGATGCCTCTGATTTGTAAGTTTTAGTATTTTTTTTATATTTCTTTTTATTATTATACTTGAAATAGGAATTGAGTTAATGTGCTATATTACCAACTGGAAAGAGTACTATTAGAAAAACTATTATTCAATTTATTCAAAGAAATTTGTTACTGATGAACATCAAGACATTTAAATGGCAGCAAATCCTGAACATCTTAAAATAAATGGCAAAATTTAACCACAATTTAAGACTTATGATGAGATGTGTCATATATTATTCCTTTAGGTTCCCAGCTGTGGTGAAGAATGTGGTGTCAAAAAACATAGAAGTAAAGAAGCTGGTGTATGTTTACTTGGTCCGCTATGCTGAAGAGCAGCAGGACTTAGCTCTGCTGTCTATTAGCACCTTCCAACGAGCACTTAAGGTAAATTTATAAACATTTTTATTCCATTGGGCTCAGTTGAAATGGCACTGCACTGTGCTGTAGGCCAATCACCACCATTAACAAATATTTATGTAATTACACTAATTTCCTATCATAGATATTTGTTCTCTGATATACTTTACATAAATCAAGTATGTTTTTATAAAAAAAAGTATAAAAGTATTATACAATAATTTTATTGTGACCATTGTTTTTATTTTTATTTTTTATTCTACATTCTTGTGATATGGGTCTAGTTTATACAAATCATGCCTGAAATAAATGACTTTATTTATTACTAGCGGCCTGTCCCAGCTTCGCATGGGTGGTCATAAATTTTTTGAACATTTTAGGATAAACTTAGACCGTGGGTTCGAGCCTCGCATCTACTTATTTCATACATTTGCACGCGCTTCTCCTTGATTGAGTGAAATCGCACCCCGCGCGTGAACCGTGGACCCGTAAACATTTTTAATTTCGTCATATCTTTTGAATGGAATGTCCGATTTGAAAAATTTAAAAAGTAATCTATAGGTATTGAAACCGTCTTAATTATGAAATGATTTATTTGGATAAGGATTAATACCAAGGTACAAATAAAGACCCTTTTCTAGCGGAGGCATTTCAATTATTTTTTTATAATAAAAGAACACTTATTGTGACATAACTATAATAGTTAGACCTATGCTGTCGCGACATTTTTTGTAGATGATAACGTGTTCTACAAAATCGTAGTACATTATTTTGTTCTATCTTCAATAGTTTTCACAGCGCACGCGATGTAAGGTTTTTTGTTTTCCACCTTGGGTTACATTATTGAAGTTTTAGTAAGGATCTCTGATTTTTTTGAAAATATAATATAGCCTATGTTACTCAGGGATAATGTAGCATTCTAATGGTGAAAGAATTTTTGAAATCGGACCAGTAGTTTTTGAGCCTATTCGTTACATACAAAAATACAAAAATACAAAAATACAAAAATACAAAGTTTACCTCTTTATAATATTAGTGTAGATTTATTATATCAGCGATCTGGTTCATTTAGCAGCTTAGTTTAGTTAAGAGTTTTGTTAAATTTTGTAACTACCTACTTATGTGCTTACTTTAACATAATTTATGTTGTGTGTTCTTGAGGCCGATAAATAATTATCTATGTCTAATACATATACATAATACAGGATCCGAACCAGCTGATTCGCGCCAGCGCCCTGCGAGTGCTGTCATCCATCCGCGTGAACATGATAGTTCCGATCGTGATGCTGGCTATACGGGACTCCGCCAGCGACATGAGCCCTTACGTCAGGAAGACTGCTGCGCACGCCATCCCTAAACTCTACAGGTAAGTTTGTGTTGAACTGTCAAGAAGTACTGTAACTGTCAGACTCAAGTCTGTTTTATTTACCATTTTGCGTATTTTGTTTTTCATAACGTCAGGCCTTTTTGGTATGGATATTCGATTTGGCGCCTGCTGGGCGTGCTAAGAACTCACGAGTCTCCATACAAAGAAGGCCTTCCGTTACGAAATATGAAAAATGGTAAACAAAACTCGGACTTGGGCTACTGGAGAGCTCTCTTTCATAGCTTAACTGCTGCTTTATATTCATTTATTTATTTTTTTCTTCTGTTTATCTTTGATAATTATCATTTATACATACAGTATTATTAACCATCTAATTACTACACTACACGTTCTCACAGGGTCTTGTGGCAATTAGGGTCTTGGCAGAATATCAGTGTCTACTGATCAGTGAGCGCTATAGGTACTTTGCATAACACCCATTTTCTCTCGTAGCATATGTTTTGTATTTTTTTTTCTGTTTCACAACACAATATGTTATAGTCTTCATAATTGAATATATCAAGCTGTCGTGGTTGTTTTTTTAATCAAAATTGATTATATGGTATTTAAATGTTTTCTTTGTCTTACAGCTTAGACCCAGATCAAAAGGAGGAGCTAGTGTCGATAATAGACAAGCTGCTATCCGACAAGGCGCCTCTAGTTATCGGCTCGGCGGCTATGGCCTTCTCAGAAGTGTGCCCGGATAGAATGTCTCTTATACACAGAAGTTATAGGTAATTTATTAGATGTTATTTAATTAAAATAATTGGAAATTGACAATTATTAATTGTTATTATTATCATAAGAGTAGTAGAGCTCTTTGTGAAGGGCTCGTCTGGGAAAGTACTACCGTCACGCCTTTTTCTACCGCCAAGCAGCCTTGCTGTGTTTCGGTTTGACGAGTGTGGTTGCCGGTGTAATTACTGTCACATGAGGCTTAACATCTGTATGCCTCAAGTTGATGGACGCAGGGCAGAGCATCGTAGGGCACGTTCCTATCGTGCGTGACATATGATGCAATGCTTTATTATAGGTGATGGTTACCACTTAACATCAGGTGGGCCTTCTTCTTGTTCCATCAGCTAGATGTATAAAAAAAAACCTTGTCAAATTTGTAAGTAAAAAAAGGAAATAGTTATTATTTATTCATTTATTTGAACTAGTAGTAGGTAGTAAGAAAACTCATAGCTGAATTATTATCTGCCATCTTTAACGTTTATATATTTTTACTGGAACTTTGAAGTCATTCATACTCATACTCAAACTGTGGCAATCTTAATTTTACTATACATATACAAAAATACAGCGCGAATGAAATACCAACTTCTGCAAAGTGTGAGTGTCAAAATTATTTGATACACCTTTGACTACCCTCTTAGACATCCCCAAAGAATCTAAAGTGATACTAAGGGAATATCTACCGTACCTGGGGATCAAAGTCGTGAGGCTAAGTTACTTGAGATATAATTATATGTTTTACAGGAAACTTTGTTCACTGGTAGCTGACGTGGATGAGTGGGGACAACTGGCGTTACTCAATGTGCTCACAGTGTATGCTAGGACTTGCTTCCCCGATCCCAATAATGAGGTGAGTCATTATAATACTGATTGTCAATAGAGCTCTAGCAACTAGGCAGAAGATCTCATGGCGGCACTTAACATTGCTATTAGTGCTCGCGTATTCTTTTTTTAAATAATAATGTAATCTTATTTTTTTTTATTAATCTAACTAAATCTTAAATACAACGATGTGTAGTGCCTTTATTTGCGCATATTTGCCTATTTTCAAGCACTCCTTTTAAATAACACATCCCCTTCCTTCAATGGTTGTCTGGTAGAGATCGCTGTTTAGCGATAAGACCGCCCGTTATATTTTGTATAAAGTTATTCGTGTTTTTGTTATAAAAATTCTTTGTTATAAAACGTGTAACATAATACCTCTATAACCCCGGAAGCAGGGTATTCTACAGGTCATAGCGAACACCTTTTGCTTTACGACTTTTGAAATTTCGTAGTTTTTCATTCATGAATTGCCTCTTAAATGTTCCTCCTATATGAAACTTAAACACACGATTAGGCAGCTCTATTCACAGCTTTTTGCACGTTCCGTGTGAACGTGACCTTGGTATTAACATAAACAGTATCAGTGGTGTTGCAAACTGAGACAATATTAATTTTACTTTTGTATGGGAATTTCGAAAACGTTGTATTCAACCTTTGCACACGTCAAAGCATTCCAGTGCTCGGTCTGATCCCTCGGTCTTTGGCTTTATAGGGGTATTATGTTACACGTGTATACATTTAATATTAATAAATGTAAAATTTATTATGTCAATAAAGAACAAGAATGTGATCGGCAGGAGTATTCAACGGACAGCGAGACAGACGCGCCGTTCTACGAGAGCGACGGGTCTAGTCCGCGCGCGCGCGCCGCGCCCTGCGTGGAGCCCGACCTGCGCCTGCTGCTGCGCGCCGCCAAGCCGCTGCTGCAGTCAAGGAACGCGGGCGTCGTCACCGCGGTCGCGCAGCTCTACTACCACTGCGCACCAGGTGGGATACAACGCAATAAGCTCCTGCTCATCGCATTGTAGAGTAGTAGAGCTCTTTGCGAAGAGCTCGTCCGGGGAAGTACTACCACCACGCCTTTTTCTGCAGCAACGCTGTGTTCCGGTTTGAAGAGTGTGGTTGCCGGTGTAATTACAAGCACATGAGTCTTAATATCTGTATGCCTCAAGTTGATTGATGCAAGGCAGTGCATCGTAGGTCACGTTCCAAGCGTCCGTGACTTACGAGGCAATGCTTTGTTATAGGTGATGGTTACCACTTAACATCAGGTCAGGGGCTTGTTCCATCAGCTAGTTGTATAAAAAAAATTGTATGTTTTACAATGAGACAGACGAGCTGTTCTACGAGAGCGACAGAGTCCCCGCGCGCGCGCCCCTCGCCTGCTAAATCATTGTATCTAAACCAGTGGTTCTAAAAGTTGCGACTTTTTGCCACATTTTTCGAAAAAAAAACTAATTTTTTGGCACACGAATGGCAGTTAGCATTGGATAGCACAGTTATCCATGTATAATGTGTATGTACATAAATGTTCCTAATTGTAGGTTAGATAAATAATAGTAAAGCCTCTGTATTTCAGCTCAAGAGTTGCCGCCGGTAGCGAAAGCGATGATTCGCCTACTGAGGGCGCCGCTTGAAGTGCAAAGTGTAGTGCTCAACTCCATTGCATCTCTTACTGTTAACAAACGGGTAAGAAATGTTATTACTTTTCACTACTTCTTCTTCTTGTCATGTCACTAGTTTCTTTCGAATCAGTTTGGTGAAAGGATACTATACTGATATCTGCAATATTTCCAGTCTCTCTTCTAGACGTTCCTCGAATCGTTCTTCAAATCAAACCTCTAAAGTTAAAGATCCTCACTAACGTGGCCACGGAGGCCAATGCGGCTCGTTCCAGACATACGTCACTTCCAACGATATGGAAGTACCCTACGAAGTCCTGCGTCCATAAACTTGAGGCATACAGATGTTAAGCCTCATGAGCCTGTAATTTCACCGGCAACCACACCCTTCGAACCGAAACACAGCAACGCTGCTTGTAAGCTGAAATAAGCGTGGTGGTAGTACTTTCCCACACGAGCCCTTCACAAAGAGCTCTACTACTTTTACTATACTAGACAAATATCTGCAATGTTTCCAGTGTCTCTTCGAGCCGTTCCTCAAATCGTTCTTCGTGCGAAACTCGGACCCGACTCACATCAAGCTACTAAAGCTAGAGATCCTCACTAACCTGGCCACGGAGGCGAGTGCGGCCGTCGTCCTCAGAGAGTTCCAGACATACGTCACTTCCAGCGATAAGACCTTCGCCGCTCACACCATCCAGGCGATTGGACGGCTCGCGGTGGCTATACCGGCGGAAACGGAAACGTGCCTCAATGGGTTACTACACCTTCTGTCTAGTAAAGATGGTAAGATGATTTTTTTAGCCATAGCTGGTAGCCGTACCACAAGTCTGAGTTTTGATTTACTTAACGTGAGGCCGTTTTTATAATGGAGGCTATTGAGTTCTCAGCTCGTCCGATAGAGGCGCTGACTGAGTTTCCATCCGCTGACGATACGGAAAACGAAAAAACTTAGACTAAAGCCGAAAATACACGGTTCACTTTTGCCTTTCAATTTGGATGAAGCAATCAAATTGATCCATGTTAACATAAAAATGAATCATTCAATGTTTTGCTTTCCTTTCATTTCTGCTCCATTCAACCAAAGTGATTCAATTTGGTTGAACCGTATATTTTCGGCTTTACGGCCGGTTTCTGAAAGCCCGGTCAAAACAAATCGCAAGTCAAGTCACTTGCTATCTCTATCTAATTCGATGTAATAGCTGAAATGGTGAGTGACTTGACATCAGATTAGTTTTGATCGAGCTTTCAGAAACCGGCCGTTAGGGTACAGTATTCAATACATATTGCTTACACATGGCTTAATTTAAGTATATACATAGCTAAGAGTGTGTGTGTCAGGTGTAAACTAATAAAAGTTAACTGGACTTGAGCAATTTGAATTTAACGTCTATCCTTGCCATCTGCTTGTTTTATAACTATTCTCTTCAGAAAACAGACAGAAATATAAATTGACAATAATTTATTATAGCGTCCTTAAACTCTAGGCACGGTAGATATCCCCTCTAGTATCTTAGTACCAAGATCTTAAAAAAAACGTGGGTGATATACAGAGGTTTCAATATTATTTTCCTTTTCAGAATGGGTGGTGTGCGAAGCTGTAGTGGTGGTGAAGAGGGTAGTCGGAGGCGGCGCCGCGTCCGCCAAAGCGGCCGTCGCACGCGCCGCCAAGCTGCTGCGAGCTGACAGGTACTGTCACGGAACAATACAGCCGAGGATACACATGCCTGTAGAATGGAACAGTAGCGGGCTTGTTAACGGCATGTAGAAGTTACTGGCGCAATGTGGATAGATTTGCAAGTTAAACTTGAATGTAATTTGCGTCCTTGCATGCCTGTATTTGCTGGTTTCGTAGCCCCCCGCGACCCCTTGCTCACGTTGCATGCCAGTAGCTGACAGAAAATAAAATGTTGTGTTAACTATTTGCGTGGCAGATACAGGTATGCCAGTTAGCGTTTGTATACACATGAAGGTATTTCTGAGGCAATATTAATTTTACTTTTGTATGGGAATTTCAATAAATAAGTACACGTCAAAGTATTCCAGTGCTCGGTCTGATCTCTTGGTCTTTGGCCTTATAGGGGTATTATGTTACACGTTGTATACAAGGTGTAAAAAAACCACTCCTGAAAACTTCAGGGGGCTAAAGTACTCATCAATATGAACGCGAAAAAAACAGCTGTTTCATACAAAAGTTCAATACCTACCTGCCTAAAATGTATGAAACAGCTGTTTTTTTTCGGGTTCACAGTGTTGGTTCCTCAGAAAAAGTTATTCATATTGATGGGTACTTTAACCCCCTGAAGTTTTGGAACACCTTGTATACAACGTGTTACATAATACCCCTATAAGGCCAAAGACCGAGCGATCAGACCGAGACAGACAAATCTTATACTAATTTAATAATAATCATAATTGATATAAAATAAATAAATAAATAATAAATATTGGGGGACATTCCACACAGCACTATCTCGCCCCAAACTAAGCCAAGCTTGCGATATGGGAACCAAATAGCTGATATACTACTTATATACTTTTTATTTTTTGTAAATATATACTTATTATATTATATAACACCCAGACAGAGAACAAACATCTATGTTCAGCACACAAATATTTGTTCTCGGTGGGGATCGAACCCACGGCCTACGGCACAGAAGACAGAGCTACTACCAACTGAGCTGTAAAGGCTGTCATATTATTTTATCAATTTTGTCATTTTTAACACCTTGTATGTTTGTTGGTGTTAGACTGGCGCCGGCTGCGCGCGCGGCGGCCGTGTGGCTGGTGGCGGAGCACGGCGCGGCGCACGCGCGCGCGGCCGCTATCCTCGCACATTTAGCCACCAACTTCCCCGACCAGGTAACTAACTCTAAAGGTCTATTCAATAAAATCACAAGGATCACTTCGAAACGTCATAAAGCTAGGAGACTCTATGTGCCGGTTCCACGCGAAGCCTAGAAGAACAGACAACAAACTTCCGGCTTGGTTCCTTCCGTTCTTTTGTATGATCCTTGTTACAATGTATTATAATCAGGGGTCGGAATAGGTAGAGTTTTTAAGTACCAAATGACGTAAACTTACCTACGCAATCTTAACATGGATATGCCTTTTAAACCCGGAATTGGGGATTAATAAAAATTGTTTTCTTAAAGTTATGGGTAAGCTGATGGAACAAGCAGATGAGCTACCTGATGTTAAGATTGATACTATTGTCTACTATAACTCTTTTTTCCTATGTTAAAACTAAGTAAAGTTACACGTACAGCAAAGCTATTTTAAAACATTCTGAAAGGATTCCAATCGGAAACGTCTGTTTTTATCACATTTGATAAGATGTATATGATGTTTGATCATTTGACTCACAGGGATGTAACATCGAGTCAACGTATGACCCCTTTTTTTATTATTTTATCGAGTATTGTAACTAAAGTTTGATGCTGCGCCCGCCATATTTTTTATATATTTTTTTTTATTTTCAACACTCCATTTTACCCCCTTCTTGGTAAACTTGAATAAACCTAAGATACCTTTCTCTATTTTCAATGTTAATTTGGAACCGATAGCACAACGCCATTTTTTTTTATTTTTCAACAGGTGCTATTTACTATTTTAACAAAACATACATTTCAGGACGAACTGGTGAAACTGCAGCTGCTCTCTCTAGCCGTGAAGCTGTCCATCACGCAGCCGGACACTATCCCCATCTGCCGCTACGTGCTGGCGCTGGCGCGCTACGACGCCAGCTACGACGTGCGCGACCGCGCGCGCCTGCTACGCCGCTTCGTAGACCCGCCCGCTACGAGCCGCCTGGCGAGACACGCGCCGAAGATATTCCGCCCGGACAAGCCTAAGCCGACTATCGAGAGCAGCTTTAAAGGTGAATATATCAAAGTCGAAGTATATTTATTTGCAGAATTACATGTAATGAGATGTTAAATATGTTTGTTTTATCCCTGTCTATCGGTTCATCGTTATCATCTTACTTTTTAAAATGTAATTGTTCTATAAAAGTTCTGTTCGGCGGAGGGCATTAGTATGCCATCATAACACAGGGTTATCCTACGACTAGTTTGGGTACCAATGTTGTCCAACCAAGAAATATCGAAATTGTTATACATAAACCCAATTTAATAGGATACAGTAATGTTTTTTACTAATTTTAATTCATTTCATCTGTCTCAAGAAGTCCAATGTTGGATTTAGTACATAGACCTCCTTTGCACATTTCCAGGAATAATGAGTCTTTATCAGCCAGTCCCTCTCTTAGGCGTCCAACTCGTCCCTGCATCTCATGCGCGGTCTACCACGACGCTGTGTCAGGGCACCACTCGGTAGTGGGTTTGGCCCACAGTCTTTCATTATAAATATAAAATATTTGTGGTTTGATAATGCTGTGTAGAATGTCCACCTATTTAAATTATAATCTATGTATGTATATGCAGACCGTCAGCAGTGGACGTTAGGTACGTTGTCGCAGTACGTAGGCGGCGCCGCGGCCGGGTACCGCCCGCTGCCGCCCGCACCGCCGCGCGCGCTGCACGCCGCACTGCGAGACGACGCGGTCACGCCCACGCATGCACCGCACGCGGATGACAACAAGGTGAGCTCGCAACCAGACACACATACACCCAATAGCCACAACAACACATAAACACACGGAAGCTACAACTACACACACCATCACATAAACACCCAATAGCCACAACTACACATCATCACATAAACATCCATTTCATTTATTTACTTCTTTTGACATTTAAAATATTCGTAGACTAATCATACACTGGGTGCTGTTTGTATTGTAATCAAAAAAATCAAATAAAAAAGGCATAATATATGAATACTTATATATGTAGATAGATAATTTAGAAAAATAAACAATGAAATTAATATACATAATCATGAAACCACCGAAAATAGCATTGATACCAGTGTCTTACAAATACGTTTAATTAACAGAAAAACAAGACATTCTACTCCGAGCCGGAAAGCAGTGGTTCGGGATCCGGATCCTCGTCTACTGACTCCAGCTCCGAGGAATCTTCTGATGAGTAAGTATTTATATCATCCTCAAGTATGAGTATCCTTCCTATCCTAGCTTATTTATAACCATGTTTGGATGTGAGGATGTTTGTGGCTACTTCTTGTGAAAGAGTATGGTAAAAGGATTTTAAAGAGGATTTTATTTTATGGCTGAATAGAATACAAATACTATGTTTGTAAATTTTTCAAGTGATAGCTGTAGAAAACAATAAAAAATAATGGTGACTTGATAGTAATCAATATTGATTATCAATAAATCAATAATTGTTATAATAAGTGTCCCTAACCACCCAAACTAAGCAAAGTTTGTATCATGTTTTTTTTTGTGAATACATACTTATACAATGAATGTTTTCTACAGAGAAGAAAGTACCAATGAAGCGGAGAAGAAACCAGAAAAACCAGCAAAAGAAACCAACAATTACAGGTAATTACTGACTCTACTACATATAGGGCACGGCTCTGTGGACTTGCCCTGTCAGGTAATTCAATTATTATAGGCCAACCAAGGTGACCTCGCATAGACCTGACAACTAGATTCACCTAGCTTTAAGACGTTTCAAAGTGATCCTTGTGATTCAAACATTTGACTTTGTGTCCACTTCTCATAAAAAACATGTTTCCATAGGTCATCGAACTCAGGAACATCGGAGAGTGAGTCTGACAGCGATACGTCATCGGCGTCCAACAGTGACACAGAATCCGCTGAATCTAGCGACGAAGACATTCCTAAAGCTACTGAGCCACGGAAGAATGACAAAAAGGTGAGCAAAACATATCGTTCATTGATAGCCTGACGTAGTCCATAGCCTGATTGTACTTTGTAGTTTTAAGTCTGTTTTTTTGTCATATCCATAGGTTGTGTGCAATTAAGTATTTTATATCTATCTTCTTTCTAGTCCACTGCTGGGCATAGGTCTCCTGTATACATTTCCAGGAAGGACGATTATGTCCCCTCTTCATTCACCGACTTGTCACATCAAGTTTATATGCGCAATGCCAGTGCTCTAAAACGGAGAAGGAAAACATCGTAATAACCAGTTAGTTAGTAGTAACAGCAGCGATGGGCTTGCAACCTGTCACGTATGGAATACCTGCAAAATGTGAGTATATGTCAAATTTAATATTTAGTTGTACCTCTACCCCCCTTAGGGCCGGTTTGCTCTGTTAGATTTAGGGCAAAGGATTAAAGGGCCGTTAATAATGTCAAAATGTACGCGTTTGACATCTAAGGTTAGATCTAACGGCCTGTTAAACCTTGATTAGTAACTAACAGAGCATGGTGAAATTAGGCCTAAGACATCCTTAAACAATCTTATGTTGGTACTTATTGATCTGAGAGGATATCTACCGTGCCTGGGGATCAAAGCCGTAAAGCTGTTTCAGTTTAGTTCCATTTGACAGTCAAATCGTGAAGCCGACTCCAAGCAGAACTCTGAACAGAAGAAGAATGAGAAGTCCAACTTAGAGCTGCTCCTTGAGTTGGATGAGGTGGCCGACTCTCTGCCCACCATGACGCCCACCTGTGGGGGCTTCCTGCCACCTGACGCCGGTGTGGTAGCGGATGGTAAGTTTTTTTTAAAGATTTTATTATTATCCCAATGTTATTATCCGACTAAGATTGGCTAAACATGCCTCAAGTTGATAGACGCAGGGCATCGTAGGGCACGTTGATATCGTGCGTGACTTGTGAGGCAATGCTTTATTATAGGTGATGGTTACCACCATCATGCGCTATTTGCTTGTTTCATCGGCAAGTATAACAAACAAAATATATAAATAAATTATAAATTATAAAAAATATTTTATTCCAGAGGATGGTATCACAGTCGTGGGTCCGTCGTGGGTCCCGCCCCCCGCGCCGCTGCTGTCCCGCGTGACGGGCGGCGGGCTTGGCGCTTGCCACGCGTGGCCGCGCACACCGGACCTCTACTCCGACAAGATGACCACCATCCAGATAACGTTCACTAACTCCAGTCACAAGGAAGTTACTGATATCAAGATTAGTAAGGTGAGGCACAGTCACAGTATTTCAAGTTTATAGAAGAAAGAAAAAAACATATTTATTTGACTCACAAACTTTATTTATTTTTATTTTATATGTTCGTAATTAAGTATAATAAGTTCCTCAAAAAGGTAATTATTTAAGTTTACCGCTCTGATCAAATTCTTTCCATCCCAAGGTTGCCTGGAAGAAATCTCTTTCAACGATAAGGCCGCCCATTGTTCTTTATTAATTTACGCCTAGATTTATGATGTATCCTTGTGTACAATAAAGTGTTATCTATCTATCTTAGGTCCTACAAAAACAATATAAATAGTGGGTAAGTAGGTAGAAAGAATAAAAGGTAAAAGAATATCTCAAGAGATTTTTTCATTTTTAGGGTTCAGTATCCAAAGGGTAAAACGGGACCCTATTACTAAGGCTCCGCTGTCTGTCCGTCTGTCTGCCTGTCGGTCCGTCCGTCACTAGGCTGTATCTCATGAACCATGATAGTTAGCCAATTGAAACTTTCATAAATGATGTTTTTCTGTTGCCGCTATAACAACAAATCAGCTCTTAATATGCATGTTTTCAGAAAGCGTCCTGTTCGCAAGAGATGCGCGGCTTCCCCGCTATCCCGGCGCTGCAGGTGAACGAAGCCGCGCTCGCGTCGCTCGGAGTGGACTTCGCGGACAGCATCCAGCCGCTGGAGGCTACCGTCACCAGCTCCATAGGTATCCCACCATAGTCACGCATCTCGTCTGCTTCAACATTACATATTATACCTTTACAAGCTGGTGCCCGCGACTTCGTCTGCGCAGGATTAGTCACACAATATCTTTATAAATTGTAGCCTTTGTGTTATTCTGATGTATAAACTATATTATTGTAAAGTTTCATTAAAATCCATTCAGTATTTTTTACGTGAAAGAGTAACAAACATCCATCCATACTTACAAACTTTCGCGTTTATAATGGGGTATCCCTAAGAGATAGACATATACCATCGCGGACTTTTTTGTAGACCTTTTTAAGGTGTACAATACTGTATTACATTATTTTGATCTATCTCGTAGGGTTCAGCCAGCGTTTCTAATGTAAGCGCAAAAAAATATGTTATTTACGGCATCACATTAGAAACCTCTTAAATTATCAGTGTTTCTCTACTATATTATGCATGTTTTATACATATAAACCTTCCTCTTGAATCACTCTATCTATAAAAAAAACCGCATCAAAATCCGTTGCGTAGTTTTAAAGATTTAAGCATACATAGATGCTTAAATCTTTAAAAGATTTAAGCATCTATGTATGCTTAATTCTTTAAAACTCATAAGCTCATTCAAACTTACTTTAATCTTAATTAATCTATTTTTTTTTAATTGATACCATATTACCAAATATGTACCATATAAAATTTATATAAAAAAAAACACTAGTTAAAAATAAGTAAAAACGAATATGTATTTTCCAGGTGAAGTGGGCATCTCTATAACGCCCCCCGTGGGGGAGCTGATGCGCGCGGTCACTATGTCGGAGGGGCGCTGGATCACCGAACAGAAACGACTCCGAGGAATGACTGAGGTAAGTCAACCCTGGTCTCAATAAAATATGGAAGCATTCTTACCTCTACAAAACATGTTTGAAACAAAAACTGGTTGCGAGGAACTTGCGTTAGATTCACATAGTATATAAGACGTTTCAAAGTAATGCTTGAATGTGAAAGTGATTGTACTGATTAAAGACCGTTTTGATTTTTGATTTTGAGAAAATAGTCCAAAAACTGTGCCGCGGAGCGGTTCATATTAGACGCAAGCAGTTAGGCACTGTAGAAATAACAATTCTTTTTTTTATTAGATTTCTAGTGTTTACCTACACGCATATAACGGTCACATAAGTACCGTAATAGAATATCTAGAGTTATTCGCCGGGTGTGATTGGAGTCCGATGGCGCAGTCTCGTATCAAGGGGAAGGTCGCGGGTTCAAAACCGACTCGGATAAGTTTTGGGATAGGTATTATAGAATAGTTGTTACTTCAATTCATGTTGGTATGGCCTTTGTATACGTAGGTATTTTTTGATGACCTTAGACTGCTTAGGTCACCAAAAAATTACAATGCATGACAATTTAAACCCAAACATAAATGTGCTCATAGGCTAGCGGCATCATCTCTCCCCTGCTAAAGCCAGTGGCATACTAATCTTAGGTTTTACAATGTGTTTCGGAAGCAAATCGGAACTGAACTCGCTTTCTACTAAATTTAACTCTCTTTTCTACTAAATTAAAATCTCTTTTTACTATAAATTCCCATAAAATATTTGTAGCTAATTATTCATGTCTTAAACGAAATCTTGTTAACTTTATCTACTGTCGTTTTAATTACAAGACCACTCTCTAACTTAGGTAGGATAGGCAATTCAGTGAGAAAGTTACATTGGCGCACAACGTGGGGCCAAACATAACGTAGTCTGTCTGCTCACTTTTTTAAAGGGAGTAGACAGACTACGCCCCTTTGAAGACCCTCAAAGATTTGGAGTACCAAATGGGCTGATGGGCTTTCTACCGTGTGTAGGGATGCAGTCGCCTATTACATTTTGTTCTTAATTATAAACTGTCTTAATGTGCAGTGTCATAAGAAGACCGCGAAGATAGAAGACGAAGCGACGATCTGTAAGCGAGTCTTCGAAACTGCAAACCTGGCTTTTATCAGCTCTACTGGAGAACTGCTGAGGTAAGCCTTCACCTATAAAGATATAGTCAACAGACATTTATGTAATGAATGAAATTAACATTTTAAAAACACAACATTAAAATGAAAAGAAAAAACTAACTATTATTTGAGTATTAAAATTACAATTAAGTATTTTCAAAATACACTTGATTGGCCCTTCTTCTTCTTCTTGTCGTGTCACTAGTTTCTTTCGAAACACTGTGGTGAAAGGATTTTAAGTGCGCCTCAAGAGGCTCCTTTCGAGCACTTGACAATGTTATAGGACTTTATTGGCCCTTATATTTATTATTAGTAAAAGTTAGTTAATAGTTTCAAATTAAAGTTCTCCAAATTAAAGTTCAAATTAAAGTTCTCCAAGATTTTTCCCAAAATATTGTTAAGCCTATTCAATTGTATATAAAAAATTGGCAATAAAATTTAGTCTATGATTTTTCTCAGATTTGCGGGTAGAATGACGTCTTCGCAAGACCTAGTGCTGCTCTCCGTGCAAGTGGACTCCGATTGCAACCGCGTCACCGCCAACTGTCCCAACATGGCCGTCGCTTCTCTACTGGCCAACGAGGTCGCCCACAAGTTCAATAAATAGACCCCCAGCTGACATGATAATTTACCATCTGACCGCCAAATTCTACACCGCACCGAGGGTTTTTTAACACCGACGCCTACGTAATTTATATAGCCCTCACAATTTAATAAAAAAAACATTTTTGTTATAAAAAAGGTATTTGATACTAAGATGTGTAGATGTATGTTTATTGTGCCTGAGAATTCAAGTTGTGAGGCTATTCAGAGCACGTCCATACATATATCATACAAACATGAAGCATGGCCGAAGCCGAGGCGGAATTAATGTTGGCGAGTACGTTGGGCGAGGCGGAATAGGAAATTTATAAAAACCCGTACTCAATAAGAAAGTAACGTACTTACGTGTTTGTATATTTTGAAAGGAATAAATGAAAAATTTGGATTGTTTTTAGTCTATGTATAATTAAGAATATCAGTATATCAATATACTCAGTTGATCTTATATTATAAAATATATCCGTTCTATTTACACAGATTTTCATTTCTCAAACCCTTTCAAAATTATTGGCATTTATCATATTGTTCACTTTCATAGCCAAACTATCATAAAAAGATGATTGCAATGGACAATACAAAAAACTTATTAGTGTTCATTTTTTATATACAAGATAATACTTGTTATATCATAGAAGGTACCAATCCATTCAACCCTATCATGGCCATGTCTGGACCCTACATTATCAAAATAACCTGGCATTAAAAAAATCACAATAGTACATACAAACATTAAAAAATAAATACTTATGAGATTCGCACACTTCATTTCACAACTCCCTTAGGTCATTTCGACAAGGTAATTATTGTATTACCCAGTTAAAGACGTTCCATTCTATAGCTTTCCCTCTCGCTCGCACTTTGGTGCAAAGGTGTACGGCATCTAGCTCCGCGTGAACATCTGTCTCTCTCACATGTTTGCCTTTGCTAGGTCTGTAACTGGCAACATAGACAACTTGAAGCCGAGGCATAGACAAAAACATTCAGAAAAACAAAGTTTTAACGAGAAAATTGGAGGTTATTTTCCTTTCGCGATAAAAATGACCACAAATGGCTATACTTTCGGCCGATTTCTGAAAGTTCGATCAAACCTAGTCAGATGTCTAGTTACTTGATATTTCAGCTATTACATCAAATTAGATAGAGATAGCAAGTGACTTGACATCCGATTACGTTTGATCGAGCTTTCAGAAACCGGTCGTTAACTTTCTGAAATATACTAAGGAGCTGATTTAAGAACCCGGGTGTGGCAAATAGTGGGAAGTTTATGTTTGTACGAAAATACAACCACGCTAACTCGCGGGCATTCTACTAGTCTGGCATAAAATGGCTTTTAACGCCATGTTCTAACTTACATAAATAGTATCTTAAGCTAACATTTATTAATAAGGCATTAAAATGTTGTCTCTCAGACTTCAAAATCTACATTCGATAGGGCACGCAGGAGTTTCTAATCTGATATTGTACAAAACTTGATGTTTTAGCTGCTCTTGTGAACTCTAGGCATGTTTCTTATTTTATCAAACCCACTGTCTATTCTTCAATCATCTTTCATTCACTGCTGATATGCACACATGATAAATTTAATGTGTAATCATTTTAGAATCAAGCAGTTATGGCAATGGGCATTCTAGCTTGAAGAACTGAAAACTGCTGAAATGGTTGTTTTCTGAATGTCATGTGCTTGGTAATCAACATCTCTGATATACTTGCTTTGTTTTCGGAAAAATCTAGAATTGGTATATATGTTCCAACAGTTTTTACTTACAAATTACGTTTCACCATGATTAGTAATGAATCGGTTTACCATATTATGCTCAATTAGGTCCAATGGAGTAGCAGTACTCATTTCAACATCATGTGGGCAATTTGCTTGTGTCATTATTTCACATAAACTCCATTTATATATCGAGTCTGACACGGTCAGGTCAATCCCATCTACAAGTATATTATAAAATTGATTGATAAATACTTGTGCTAGCTCTTTCGCGAGAAATCTCCTTTTCCTTTATAAAAGTATACTCAAATCAATGCTGTGGGTGTGGGTAATGGTGACCCCAGACCGGCGCGGGCGGCACGTTCAGTCCATACGTCGGAGTATTCAGGGTCATTAACCTCGGCCGCTTGCTCAAGTCTTCGTGATGCTGGTGCATCTGATGCGGCTGGAGGCAGAGCGGGGGGTTCTGATGCTGCTGGTGGTGAATAATCGGCTGCGGCGGGGGAGGTGGAGGTTCCATCACTCGCTCTTTAACTTTCGCCCGCTTCTTCGGAGCGGAATTCTCTGGTGTCAATCTTCTTTCGTTCCATAACCGTTCAACCAATCTCGCTCGTGCTTGGTCTCCATCCGGACTGACCGTTTGTTTCCTTGGAACTGGACCGTTGGCTACCTTCTGCTTCATAGCTTCTAGTCTTTCCTCGGTTTGAGTCATAGGAACGATGGGTAACCCTCTCTTGTTGCAGATGTTATGCAGCACACAGCAAGCAACGATAATCATTGCAACTGCGGGTGGTTCGAACTGCTTGTTGCAATTAGCTTGGAGCACCTTCCACCGGGTCTTGAGATGTTTGATGGTATCGATCACGGCGGTGTGTGTTTGTGTGTGCATTGTCGCGTAGTTCTTTTCGGGAGAAACGGGGGATTTCTTTGTGATTTTGGGTATGGGGGTCATAAGATATTGCATTTGTGTGTAGTGTGGTCCACCTGGAAGTAATAAGTATCAATTAAAACCAACACATTTGCAAAACACAGGTTATAAAAAGGTGACAAATAAAATAAAAGTTCTGCCACATTCTACTTAAATGCATGCAAAAATATATTTCATAATTAAAGATGCACGATGCATAATCATCATAATTTATAATCAACATAGTTTAAAAACCTAATAAAAGTGAAATCCCTTAGGTATAATAAGTGTTTTCTTAAACCCCCTAATTCACCAGTTTTAAGATATCTTACAATAAGATCTTAGCATTGTTAATATTTTTTATTTCTTAAAAACATTTTGTCTTGTTATCTACACTAATATTATAAAGAGGAAAGCTTTGTATTTTTGTATTTTTGTATTTTTGTATGTAACGAATAGGCTCAAAAACTACTGGTCCGATTTCAAAAATTCTTTCACCATTAGAATGCTACATTATCCTTGAGTAACATAGGTTATATTATATTTTCAAAAAAATCAGGGATCCTTACTAAAACTCCAATAATGTAACCCAAGGTGGAAACCAAAAACCTTACATCGCGTGCGCTGCGAAAACTATTGATGATAGAACAAAATAATGTACTACGATTTTGCAGAACACGTCATCATCTACAAAAAATGTCGCGACAGCATATGTCTAACTATTATAGTTGTGTCACAATAAGTGTTCTTTTATTATAAAAAATTAATTGAAATGCCGCCGCTAGAAAAGGGTCTTTATTTGTACCTTGGTATTAATCCTTATCCAAATAAATCTTTTCATAATTAAGACGGTTTCAATACCTATAGATTACTTCTTAAATTTTTCAAATCGGACATTCCATTCAAAAGATATGACGAAATTAAAAACGTTAACGGGTCCACGGGTCGCGCTCGGGGTGCGATTTCACTCTCTGGCGTGCAAATGTATGAAATAAGTAGACGCGAGGCTTGAACCCACGGCCTAAGTTTATCCTAAAAAGTTCAAAAAATTTATGACCACCCATGCGAAGCTGGGACAGGCCGCTAGTGCTGCAATACATTTATGTTACTATACTGCTTAGCAGCTGTACTAACCTATAAGCCAGCATTGCTCTCCAGTCTGACAGAGACTGACGAGGTCTACCCTGACGCCATGCTTCACCAGGATCGTGTCGTGCGAGTTCGAGCCGCCAGGAGACGCGAATACACTCGTTATCATCATGTCACTATCACATACCTGAAACAAACATGATAGACATGAAAATCAGAGCCGAGAAGTTTTGTTAGAAGCACAGAAAAAACACAATAATGAATGCTGTGACAGGTGTCAAGTCAAAGTCAAAAGGTATTTATTCAATAAAATCACAAGGATCACTTTGAAACGTCTTAAAGCTAGGTGACTCTAGGTGCCAGTTCCAAGCGACCAAAGCCTTGAGTGAGTAAGGGAAAGCACTAGCAGATGGGCAGCTGCCACTGCTGAGTACAAAGCACCAGTGCAAGGTACTGAGGTCACTACTCGGTCTGAGTATAGGAAAAGGTGTGCAGGAAAAAGGCACTTTAAAAAAAATTTAGAACACCCGTTTTTATGATTACATTATATAGGGTATAAGGACGGGCACACTTTGCTAAAGTCATTGCTCACTACTTCAGTCAAGTTTGGATACTACAGCAAAGCCCTATATCCAGCAGTGTACAGATTCAGATAGTGGCTGATGCTGATAATGATTATGGAAAAAAGCTCAAGGATTTTGGTACCCTGTATTCTGTATTCCCAAATCAATTTAAGGGTAGAAATACCTTTAAGGCTAACTATTTTCCCAATTAATAGCCATATAGGTAAAGGTTTTAGAGTAAGTAGTTAGTTACATCCTTGAAAGAAACTGGTACATCAATACATACAATTTGAACTTTCTTGGAATGGTAGGACTTATTGAAATGTATCTTGGCATTTTCTTCTGGTCTGGCTATCGGCACATGTGTGCACTCAACACAACCAATCACATTCGGGATTCCATACTTCATGTAAAACCTGTAAATAATATTTTTTTTAAGACTGGTTTCAGTTCCCCAGCTTTATCACATGGCATTATAATAAAAAGTCGCCTAAATTGGTCAAAAATAGTCTTCAAAGGTTCATTCAATTTGGTACAATAAATTGGAATTGCAAGTTCACTGCACCAGAGGCATAGTGTTAATAAATATTGGCCATATGAAACTATCTCCAGTCAAGTTTATAAAACTAGCTTGAAATGGATATTGGTCAAAAACCATTTTAAGTCATACTTTATAAAACGTAAAAAAAAATACATTGATAAAATGATTGTCCTAACAAGTCCTGCGCACCAGTGTACTCCTGCCTACAGTGTATAGTGTAAGCTAAGGCTCAACTTAGCTTTGAAGTTTCCTTAAACTTAATTACAATAACTAAACTTCTACAGTTTGGAGATCAGTTCTACCAGTTTTTAAGGGTTTTTTAATTAACCTAAGCTACCCAAAGATTTTTTCATAAACACAACTTACTTAGCCTTTACTATCTCCCTCTCTTCCCTTAGATGTGGAAAGTGGATATATTTCTTTACAATACTTGGGTGGTTCATAGCCTCTGTCACTTGCATCACTGCCACAGACACAAAGTACTGTGTCAGGTTTGGGTCAGATTTACCACCAATTGTCTTCTGAAACTTGCCTGTGGCATAGAATGATAGTGTAGCTAAGACCTGAAAATTAGTAGGAAGGCATGTATTGTAAATTATATAGTATAGAAGTAGAAAATCGTAAGTATTTGATTTTCTACTTCTATACTATATTCATATGTTTAAGGTTCTAATCTACAAAGTTAGATAGATGTAAATTTTAGATGTAAACCAACTCAAGCTAATAAATGGCTTCTGTTCTATACTGTTTTAACAGTGCATTCTGCTTACTTTACTTTCCACAGAAAACTCAATAGATTTTGTTGAAGGAGGCATCACAGGTTTCAACTCCTCACAGAGGTTTCGCGCCAAATCTTTCGGCAGCCGGTAAGTTTCTATAAAAGAAGGTTCACTCAAATCGAAAGGATCGGATTCTTGCGGTTTGCAAACTCTTTTGTCTAGACTTTGTGCTTTCTCCACGGGCTGTACTTCCTGCTGCTTCTGTGTGTGTGAGTTATCCCACTTCAGAAGTTCAAATATCTCCGGTTCCTCGTCTACCACAGATATGTAGCCCTCCTCGGGCGGCTTTTCAGCCATTTTCCTTGTATTTTTAGTTTATTTTCGCGTAAAATAAACGCAGCTTGGGTTTTGTTGGTTTGACAATTTATTGTTTGATTGACGTTTAGCGAAATGACAGTTTCAGGCCGATGCTGCCATTTAGAAAATAAATTCAAAATGGTAGTTAATAGTACGATTGGTAGATTGGGGGAATGGCATTGATCATCAGCCTAAAAAAATCACTGCAGGACACGACCGTGTCTGATGTAGGCTACGGTCTTGGGCTTTCTCCATCCACCGACTTTACATTGTCATCGGTGCATCGGGGTCATACGGGTAAGAAGGTAAATACTACATAATTTAATAACTTTAAATGCCAATATTATAATATTGTAATAATATGCCTTCCCATCGTAAGGTCGTAGGTTCGAATCCGGTCGTGCACCAATGGATTTTTCCTATCGAAAAATGAATGTTCGCAATGCCAGTGCTCTCAAAACGGTGAAGGAAAACATCGTGGGGAAACCAGTTAGTATTGTAACAGCGGCGATGGGCTTGCAACATGTCACGTTTATGGAATACTGACTACTAAAAAACGTGGTTATGTGCCAAATGTATTTTTGGACCCCCTTTAGACGTCCTTGAATAATCTGAAAGTCGTACTTTGTACCAACCAAGGGATCTGAGGAGATATCTACCGTGCCTGGCGATCAAAGTCGTGGAGCTGTACCCCAAGTATGAGTTTTGCTTACCATATTTGGTTTTTCGTTTTACGTTTTTGTTTCGTGTTCATTGCGGGTTTTGTATGAAGACGCGATAGGGATACCGATATGGAATTTTACAAAACCCGCAATGAGCACGGAGAAAAAACGATTCGGTTTTGGTCCGTGTTCATTGCGGGTTTTGTATGAAGACGCGATAGGGATACCGATATGGAACTTTACAAAACCCGCAATGAACACGGAACAAAAACGTAAAACGAAAAACCAAATATGGTAAGCAAAACTCATAATGTTTCTGTGAAGCTGTTTCACTTTTAATACGTAAGTAAGTACATAGGTATTTACAAAATAAAATTATTTACGTATTCTATCAGTACCTACCTACCTAATCTGATTCCCATTGTACAAGCTTTGTTAGGACTAGATAGCGTTGAGTGCAATGTCATCAAACATTTTATTTTATAATTAGTAGGTTAGGTACCTTTATAACCTATACCTAAGTTATCTGTGACCTAGGTAATAAACCTTAATAAGTAATTCAGATCCAGACTCCACCTCGCCTTTTTCTGCCGCCAAGCAGCGTTGCTGTGTTTCGGTTTGAAGAGTGTGGTTGCTGGTGTAAGGCACATGATGCTTAACATCTGTATGCCTCAAGTTGATGGACGCAGAGCAGTGCATCGTAGGGCACGTTCCTATAGAACGTGCCTGGCTTACGAGGCAATGCTTTGTTAAAGTTGATGGTTACCATGGGCCATCTGCTTGTTCCATCAGCTAGTTGTATAAAAAAAAGGCCTTATTCATTCTACAAACCCAAATATAGAACATAATAATCTTGTAAAGGATCACGAAATATTTTCACGAATCGTTGCAAACATTGACTCATTTTATGGATTCGAGATTTGGAATGTGGATATTTATCACACTTATTTGTCTGTAGTCTAGTCTAAAAGGCGCCACCGACTGGTACTACCAATGAGTGGAGCGTGACATCAGCCACCCTTCTCCACCCTGATAGAGTAGAAAGGTCAACAAGACTATACAAGGTGTTCCAATACTTGTGTTTAAAACATCAGGGGGCTAAAGTACCCATCAATATGAATAACTTTTTCTAAGGAATCAACACTGTAAACGCGAAAAAATAGCTTTTTCATGAAATCAAAATGTATTCATATTGATGGGTACTTTAGCTCCCTGAAGTTTTAAACTCATGTATTGGAACACCTTGTATACCTACATACAAACCCCCATTTAGCTAAGATTTGTCATTTACTTTAGGTACTCGGAGGTATTTATTATATAAAAAAAATACTTTTATGAATAACTTAAAAAAAACCCAGTCTATGTTTGTCAATACCTCATTACAGCCTTCACAGCTCAGTTGATAGTAGCTCTGCCTTCTGCGCCGTAGGCCGTGGGTTCGATCCCCACCGAGAACAAACATTTGTGTGATGAACATAGATGTTTGTTCTCTGACTGGGTGTTATTTAATATTTATAAGTATGTATTTACAAAAAAAAAGTATATAATGTAAATCAGCTATCTGGTTCCCATATTACAAGCTTTGGCTTAGTTTGGGGCGAGATAGTGCAATGTGGATAGTCCACCAATATTTATTTATTTATTTTATTAGGTACTACAGGTTATTGGTAAAAGAATTTTAAAGCATTTTAGCATTAAAAATCTTTTACCAATAACCCGCGTATTACTACTCCTTTGGCATGACTGTGTGAGATCGTACCTACCAAAACGCTCTCATTGGTGCTTATCAAGAAATATTTTCATCACTACATGCGTCCCCAAAATTAATTTATCCAACCTGCATCCAGTGGCACAGTGGGTGACTAACCAGGGTACAAGTGATGCAGGTTCGTTTCTCGCGGTGAGACCAGCCACTTCACGATCTGCAACTTGTTCGACTACAGTCAACAACGGAAGTTGATTAACACTTGATGATTTAAAATCTTGATTAACCCCAGAATTATTAAAATTATGGCTAATTTAGAGAATTTCCTTGGCGCGAAGAAAATATGTTTAAAAAAACTCAAACTGTTAATCATCTGACTGTACCTAACATAATCAATCTGATAAGCGATCTTATAGCGTTAGCAAAGGTCATGTTACTCATGTAAGTTCAGTAACTCATCATCATAATTTAGCGGAAATATTTGCTAAATAATAAGATTTATTTAACTTTAAGATGTTCGTTTATTTTACACGAAACGATTAATACAGTTACAATAGTGCAAAGTTATAATTAAGGAACCACAAACTATTGCGGCTGACGCTAGCGACAGACTGAATAACATTTTTCAGTCGCCGAACTTTACAAGGGTCGAGTGTAAACAATAAGTATGAATGTAGCTAGGTACGTATATACGTAACACGCTACATCTACATCCCTCATAAAAAAAAAATATATAAAATTACTTGAAAATGTAAATTGAAATGACATTAAAATGACAGTAAATGACATTAAAATTCATTAGTAAATTACACTTTAAAACTAAAGTAGGTAAAGTATTGAAAAATATAAGTAGGAAGGTATATGTAATTCCTAATCTAACAACTTAGTACCTATAACACAAAGTTCAATATAAGATTTTTTTTAATGTTTTTAAATATATAGGTAGGTACATAAGAAAGTATATAAAACAAAACTTTAAATTTGTTAATAACTAAATACTTAATTAAGTTATACATAAAATTTTTGCGTACACCTGTATAGCCAGGCTCGACTTTAAAATAACTCTAGAAGAGTGTTTTATGATAGTTATTATATAATAATTAAGGGTAACTGCCACCTGCTATAACTACTGAAACTCCCGTATTTGTGGCAGTGCCGTATAAAAAATAAAATGAAGTGGTTTAAAGTTCATGGTAGTAATGACGTACGCTGTGACTGACATTCCGGAATGCGTGAGTCTATTTTTAGAACAAAGATCTTTATACGATACGACACGATTAACGCGCACTGCACTTATAATAATTTTATTCACTCTTTACACTTGAATACGTTTGTTCTCATGGTGCTGAAGTGTTGATTTGCTGTAAATAGGTAAGTACCATAGTCCCTTTGGTCTGAGTGAGTGATGACTGCTGTGCTGATGACTGCGTTCGTTGTTCGCTATCGGTAAGTATATACTTGACACACTTAAGAGTCAAATATCAAACCGTACAGTCTTCTTAACCGTGCGACCGGATCTCGTTATGACTGGTGTTGTTGTTCCCACATCAGATTTCGGCGGATCGATTAACTTCGATTGCTGAAGTGTTAGAAGTGGCGCACTTAATGGTGCTGTTGTTTCAAACGTTGTTGGACCCTGAGAAACCATTGTTTCGGGTGTCGCATTGCTAGGTGTGTAGTTTATAGCGTAAGCTGGTTTAAGCCTATCTAGCGAAATAGCGACGTTTCGAGAACCTACCTGGACTGTATAAAATTTAGGGTTCCGATTTATAACCTTATATGGCCCCTCGTATGGTGGAGTTAATGATTTCTTCACTTCTCTTCTTATAAAGACGTAATCTGCAGTTGTTAGGTCCTTGTGAATAAAAAATTTCCTATGATCAGGCTGTTTTCTTGTACTTGTTTGCATTGTGGCTAATGTCTCCATTAAATTACGGGTATACTCTGCATCATTAATTTGTGCTTCGGTTGTTACAAAAAAATCACCTGGTAGACGGATAGGCATTCCAAATGTCATTTGCGCTGGGCTAAATCCTATGTCCTCTTTTAAAGTTGATCTTAGACCTAGAAGTACCATAGGTAGCTCTCTTACCCATTGATTTGAGTTATTGCAGCGTGTCATAATGGACGCTTTAAGTGTGCGATGCATGCGCTCTACCTGTCCGTTTGCTTTAGGGTTGTATGCTGTGGTGTGGATTTTTTCTATACCGAGTCTCTTTGTTAATTGTGTAAAAAGTTGTGACTCGAATTGTCTACCTTGATCGGTTGTTATTTTTACTGGACAACCAAATCTTGAAATCCAATGTTCTACGAATTTGTTTGCTACTGTTTCGGCTGTGATATCCTTGATAGGTATGACTTCAGGCCATTTCGTAAAACGATCTATAATAGTGAGGCAATATGTGAAGTCCTCCGATGGTATCAGTGGTCCGATAATGTCAATATGTACGTGGGTAAACCGATTTGAGTTTTCAAACTCTCCTAATGGTGTTATTGTATGCCTTTGGACCTTGCATTTTTGACACTTTATGCATTTTCTCACGAACTTAGCGACGTCATTGTTTATGCCGGGCCAAAAATAACGTTGAGCAATAAGGCGTCGTGTTGCAGTTACTCCTGCGCGTGGCTTAGTCCATGTGTAGGTACACGATAGAGCTTGTTCTCGGAATGCCGTAGGTAGGTACAAACGAGCTTGTATTGTTGATTAATTCTCGTTCTGAGTAAGGCATGATATTTAGTTTTAGTTCTGTATCTTCGATTTGGCTTTTGTATAATAGCTCGTAGGCGAAGATATCAGGCAAGTGGTTATTTGTATACGGGTTTTCCCTCTGTGCAAATATAGTTGCACGTTATGTTTGGGAATCGCTTTTAACGATTCTGGTTTAGTTTTATCGGGATACCGCAATAGTAGTGTGATATTTATCTGTGGTATTGACGACTTTTATAGTAGGAAAATCGTCTTCTAAAATCACTTGCGTATATCTGTTAAGGTCGGTCAACTTATCTTTTAGTTTACTGCCGTTTATATCAACTAATATCTAGTTGGTTTTTGGCTAGGAAATCTGCTCCGATAATTGACCGTTGTAGGTAAGTACATCTGCCATAATGAAAGTCCAGCGCATTGGGCGCTTTAGGCCATCTGAAGTTACTGGTATTCACTCCATATGTATATATTGGCGTTCCATTTGCAGCATATAATGTAGGTATATAATGTATCTACCAGAATGAAGGTCCAGCGCATTGGGCGCCGTAGGCCATGACCTAGAGTTACTGTGTTCACTCCATGTGTAGGTATTGGCGATTCATTTGCAGCATAATATGTATAATAGTAAAAAATAGTGGTGGCCGTACTTTATACTGATGGTGACGGCGGTGATGAGTCTGCCGTTATGGTGACAGCGGTGATGAGTCTGTCGTTATGGTGACAGCGGTGATGAGTGATGAGTCTGTCACTAGATGGCTGCGCCGTAGGATCCGTATCGCCGCATCCTCCGGTCCAAGCTGCGTGTCGAGCTTGGTGTGAGCAGGGGTGGTAGTCATTGTGAAACTACTTTATGGCACAAACCACTGAATTTAATTTAGTTAATAAAAATAGTCACTTGCACTATCGCGTTTCGTTTATCCACTTTTACTGGTTATCACATAATACGTGAATTTAAAACCCGTAAAAATGGATCACGTCGGAGTCACCAATTTAGCGGTTTATTCCCTTAATAATATGATTTATTTTATTTTAGAGGAGAGTTTTTGTTTACACGAAACGGTTATTAAAGTTACATAGTGCAAGGTTATAATTACGCAACCACAAACTCTTGCGGCTGACGCTAGCGACAGACTGAATAACATTTTTCAGTCGCCGAACTTTACAAGGGTCGAGTGTAAACAATAAGTATGAATGTAGCTAGGTACGTATATACGTAACACGCTACAATAATATAGGTTGTACCTACATACAATAGGTGCCGGTACAATGCCCCGTCATGCGTCATTAAGTAATCCTAATCACCTACACAATAATGAACAAGCATGGACGAAATATCTCAACAAGTCTCCGCAGAGTCTGTTCAATCCACCACGGTCAGTCAAGGCAAGCAAATCGTTCAGTCAGTCAGTTCAGTCAGTTAGTTTTGCCGGCAAGGTGGCCCTAATAACACGCGTGTAACCTTGTGCTTTGGTTTAGTATTAACTCTCTCCACTTACTTTTGAGAGAGGAGCCAATAAACAAGTGATACGATCTTTACCAGTGAATATGTTTGAGTGACCATTTTGGGATGTAATATACCTACCAAGTAAGTACCAACTTTTATACGATATGTTTGAGTTTTAATTTATGCGTGGGCGTTAACTTGTTGCTGACGGGTTTTTTGTGGGTTTTTAGGCAGGTACCTTAGTAGGTAGGTAGGCACAACCTAATTCGTTCATCAAAGTAATTCAAAGTAGGAATGTCGGTACACTACCTAACCAAGGGTTTGTTTACCTACTAGGTACTCTACTCATCACTTAATTACCTACCTACTTACCTAACTACCTACTGGTTATGTAGTCACATGAAAATTATGTCATCGTGTTTAGATTAAATTATCTAAATTGGGCCAATTATTTGTGTAGGAACCTAACTATAGTAGGTAATTGTTTGTTAAGATAAACTGTACCTACCTATATATCCGGTAGGTAGGTAGGTAAGGTACGTAGGTACGTAGGTAGGTAGGTACGTACTTATCAGGGGTTTTACGTTGAGCGGTCCGGAGGGAGGTTAGTAGATCGGAAGGCCTCACAAACAGTCATTCCGCAACCTTTAACCCCGAACCTTTTTAAGGATTTTATTTTATTATTTTAGGGAATTTAACAACATAAACAGGTATTCAATATAATGTAACACTTACATTAGTATGAGTAAATGAGACGACACATAAGGTAGGTAACGTCTGACCGAGTTTGGGCTTCCCAAGATACGTACCTACCTAGAGCGGCGGCATCACGATAGAGTAAGGTTTGGGTAGAGACCCAACACGAGAAATCAATATCCTGATAATATTGAACAATAGAGATTGCTATAAGTATACCTACCTACTTGTTAATCGTGGACTTGCTTATTATTTTACAGACAAGTTGAAATTCACGGTATGACAAAATCATAAAACCATGGTCGAGAAAAACAATACTGCTAAGAGTTACGACCTCACACATAACAAAGAAGATGTGAGCACAAATACAGATAGAAACACAATCAACTCATTGAAGTCAGAAAATGACATTGTTGCACATTACACAAGCGACAAAACACCCGATTCTCCAGTGGAAAGGGTCAAGTTCCAGGGTTTGGTTGATGGAGATAGCATTTGTTCAGACGATGAAATTAAGCATAGGAAGCTCCCGCCGATACCCGATGGGGGGTGGGGATGGGTAGTTGTAGTAGCCGCATTTATGGTGTCCGCGTGCGCTGATGGCCTGGCCTTTTCTTTTGGTTTACTGCACGAAAGGTTCACGACTTACTTTCAAGCCACGCAATCAGAGACGTCGATGATCGGAAGTCTGTTCATAGCGACGCCCTTGCTAGCCGGGCCTATAATGAGCGCTTTAGTCGACAGATACGGCTGCCGAGTTATGACAATGATCGCAGGTGTGCTGTCTACCATCGGATTTCTGCTGGCATCGTTGAGCAATTCCATCGTAATGCTATGCTTGACTTTCGGGTTTCTAAGCGGACTAGCTATGGGGATTTTGTATGTGACTGCAGTAGTTTCAGTAGCTTTCTGGTTTGATAAGAGAAGGAACCTTGCAGTATCGTTGGCATCATGCGGTATCGGTTTCGGCACGGTAATATACTCGCCTCTGACCCATTGGTTGCTAGAGTTCTATGACTGGAGAAGCACTATTATAATACTGGCTGGCACTTTGATGAACATGTGCGTTTGTGGGGCGTTGATGAGGAATCCTGAATGGTTGAATATCAAACAAAAAAGAGAAAGAAGCTTATCCAGAACAAGATCGAAGGGTTCTTCTAGATCTGGTTCTATATCATCTGTCGACGGACAGTCTACTTACCTAGGAGCAGAAGAACTGAAGTCTTTACTGGAAAGTGGACAGAGTCCTGAGTACATCCTAGCAACGCTTGCGTCCAACATAAAGGAAGCCGAACAGTTGGAAGCTAATACGGACATGAACGCTGATCAAACCTACAAGCGAATGCACTCAGCTGTTCACTTGCCAACTTTTATACAACGGAACGATCAGGTACAGTACATTAGAAACAAACCCTTAAAAGTAGACCTACAGTTCGTCCTCTAGGGTACTGAAGCTGATATTGAGATATCAAATTTCGTGGAACATTATCTATACCGATTTAGACATCTTAAATGACTAAAAATAAGTTTTTTTACATCAAACAGTAGGTACATACTAACAAAATGGTTATAAAGTATAAATTATAATTTTAGGTTGCCCCAGAAGTGATTGAGAAACTAATGGAAAACAAACGTCTCTACCACATTATCCTGCAAAACTATCCCGATCTTATAACGAGACGCAAATCTGAAACTAACCTCAATGTTGAAACACCGCCCGCAGACGCGGCGATCACACCCGCTATTCTACCCATTGAGATCAGAGCTAAGAAGCCCAAAATTTCAGAATCCGAAAACCACGAGCGTAAAGACGGAGGAGATAATACAATCACAGAGATTAGAGAAGCTGGTGACGGTACTACTGAAGATAAAAAAGAAGCTAACGGTAAATCAACCGGGAGCTTATCAAACCCTAACGATTCCCAACCTAAACCTGTGGCATCGAAACCAGTGGCACCAAAACCGGGCTGGTTACGTCAGATATCTACCATCACAACCACAGATCATCATTACTTGAGAGACATGCCGTTGTACAAAAACACAATGATGCATAGAGGTGCCATGATGAGCATTCCGCGGTACCGACTGAAAGCGTCTTCTCTGCCGGATATGTATAGGAATTCTATGGAGTCGCTGGACTCTCTGAGTGACGATGAAATGGTAAGTTGCTAGTTGTTAGTCTGGTTGTAAGAATGATATTATATTGATCGAGGAAAGCGAGCGAATGTTCCTCAAATGAATGAGCGTTGTATGCTTGGCTGCCAGAGTTTGACGTCGACAGTTTGTAGTTAGGGTTTGTTGGTACTAAACCAAAATTTGTTTTAAATCAGCCAAGACGTGTAATTTTTTAAGTTTTGGCACAACGCAAGTGGGTTAAAAAAGGTAGCACAAAAGTATGAAGTTTATACATTCCAAACCCGGCTAGGCTGTCTCGTTTTTGGTTTGGTATAAATCCAAGTTAAAATTACAAGACGTTTCGGTTCTTTCATTTATGATATTTTTAAGGTATAGGTCGCGTCATGTACCAGCGTTCTTTTCACCTATAGTTAACCAGAGAAACCGTGTGGAATAAACCCTCCCGAATTTGAGTGAGCAAGTTTCTTTTTTACAGAAATGGTATAACCGGATGTGGCAGAACATAAAATCCTCCTTCGACATCAGAATGTTCAGCGAATTCCACTTTCTCATGTATAACCTATCGTCGCTGATATTCTCGATTTGGTTCATCGTTCCCTACTTCTTCCTCAAGTCTTACATGACGGAGGCAAAGATGGACGGCGAGCCGACCATGATAGTCATCATCGGAGTTTCCAGCAGTATTGGAATTGTATGTATCTACCTCATTATCATCATCATTCTCATCATCAGTGATGTGTTTTACCTATCTACAAATAGATCAGTTTCGCCTTCCGATCCTAATGATAGCCATTATTGGAGTTTCCAGCAGTATTGGAATTGTATGTACCCCATTATCATCATCATCATTTATAGTAGTGATTTAGTTTACCTACCTACGCCTTCCGATCCTAAGATTGTGGGATTTTAAATTGGGTCTCGGACCAATGGATTTTGTTTTCGAATGCGTAAAAAAACGGGGATGTTGGCCAAATACTAATGTTTGGAGCTGCGTCTTAAATATCCTTAAGGATCTTGGCTACTTAGAGTTCTTGTATCTCTATTGTGCCCGGGGATTAAAGTCGCGATCCAGTTGATCTCTTTGTTTATGTGCCTGCAATACAAACGAACACTTTTATACAACTAGCTGATGGAAAAAGCAGATGGCCCACGACGTTAAGTGGTAACCATCACCTATAACTAAGCACGTAAGACACGCACGATAGGAACGTGTCCTACTATGCACTTCCTGCGTCCATTAACTTGAGGCATATAGATGTTAGCCTCATGTGCCTGTAATTACACCGGCAACCACACTCTTCAAACCGGAACACAGCAACGCTGCTTGGTAGCAGAAAAAGGCGTGGTGGTAGTACTTCCCCGGGCGAGCCCTTCACAAAGAGCTCTACTACTCTTAAAACTACTCTACTCTTACACTTAATATCTCATTGTACCTTACACACAGATATTCTGTCCCGCTCGTAGTGAATCTCAATGTTTTTTGTGATACCTAGTTCATTTAGGTACTTTTTATTCACATTTTATGTTATTTGCATTAAAGGTACCTATTGAAACATTTATGTCATAAATGTTAAAAGTCAAATATTTAGGGCCGGTTTCACCATGCTCTGTTAGATTAACAAAGGATTAAACGGCCGTTAAAAATAACGTTTGACATCTAAGATTAGATTTAACAGCCTGTTAATCCTTGATTAGTAACTAACTGAGCATGGTGAAACTGGGCCTTAAAGTACTTGTGGTACGGAAAAGATTTAAACTTTATATTGTACGCTCGAATAGGGCAGACTGTTTGTACTAACTACTACTTTTATACTACCACCTTATATTTTTAAACAGTTTACAATAAAGACTATTCTGATTCTGAATGTTACAACTCCTGCCTTCTAGATTATGTAATGTACCCTATTGTGTCAACGAACAAATATTTCATTTCATTATATGTTGCCCAGGTAGCGCTCGGCTGGGCAGGCGACCAGCCCTGGATCAACGTAACAAAGACCTACGCAGTATGCATGATCATCTGTGGCCTCTCCATCGCTGCTTACCCTCTCGTCATCACCAGCTATGTAGGCCTAGTGGTTATATCCGCTATCTTCGGCCTATCGCTAGCCAGCTCTTACTCCTACACTCCTGCGATCCTATTGGAGCTGATGCCGATAGATCGGTTCACTGTGGCGTATGGTCTGATTTTGCTGAGCCAGGGATTGGGGCATCTGATAGGACCACCCATTGGAGGTGAGATAATCTTAAGCGTCTGTTTGTTTAAGTGTTTGTTTTCATAATAATTGTGTAAATACTTAACTAAGAGCTGATTTCACCATGCTCTGTTAGTTGCTAATCAAGGATTAACAGGCCGTTAAATCTAACCTTAGTTGTCAAACGCGTACATTTAGTCTTATTTAACGGCCCTTTAATCCTTTGTTAATCTAACAGAGCATGGTGAAATCAGCTCTAAGTGTTTGTTTTCATAACAATTGTGTAAATACTTACCTAAGAGCTGATTTCACCATGCTGTGATTTATGATTTCTCATTACTAATCAAGGATTAACAGGCCGTTAAATCTAACCTTAGCTGTCAAACGCGTACATTTTGACATATTTAACGGCCCAATAATCTTTTTTTATTTATTTATTTAGGATAACCAACAAAAGATACTTAAATTTACAATAAATTCCATACAGTTTGGATTATATTAGGTGCTATTTCAATCTAACAGAGCATAGTGAAAACGGCTCTTAATGTACCTAAAATGTTGTGTAACCTGCGTATGTGTCCTTATCAGCATTTTATTTCATAATTTCAGGAGCTCTGTATGACCTGACAGGTAGCTGGGACCTAACATTCTACATGGGAGGTATCTGGCTCGTTATCTCCGGGATATGTATAGGAGTGATCGCCTACACTAAAGATATCAGGATATGTGGTACCGCTCCTTTGCTGAAAGAGGCTGAAGAGGCTGAAAAGACTGAGAACGGAGAGAACGGACCAGTTGAATTGTGAAAGAGTTTGATAGTTATTTGTAAGAGCATAAAGATGATTATTGAAAGACACTAATGTGTAGTTTTTCGTTTGCTGTTGTCATCTTCATTCAACAAAGAAAAAGGAAGGCATAGGAATTATAAAAGATACAATTTGTAACACGCCTATGGAAAGTGGTTAAACATCTTTTCTTTCCGCAGTCGAGTTCCGTTCACAGAAAATGTAATTTGCCTAGACCCGCTAAACATTTCAAAGTTTCAGACGTAGCAATGGAAACTAAGCCTTTCAGACTGTTATCATATAAATATAATAAACAAAATTGGAAATGTAAATAAATGATATCACGGACTGATAAAGCACAAACAAATTTATCTGAAACCTAAATACTATCGTGCAACAGATACCTACAATTTCATAGATTCCTCAACCTCTTTAGTATTTCGTATCTAGTTTAGTAAAATAGATTATTTTAGTCATAATTAAGTAGCAAACGGGTAATTTTATTATTTATACTAAAATAAAAAACACTCCTTGAAATAGTCACAAATAACAATTTTATTTAAAAGGAAAAAACATTTTTAAGGATATCAAAAGCAAGACAATTAACAATATTTTCTAATACCTACTAATGTACGTTAGTAGTGATTGTATTAGACCTACTACCTAATAATATTAAGTGTAGGTAAGTAGATACCTATAATTGTAAAACTCGCAAATAGATTAAAATGTGAAATTTAACTGCAAAAATATACCTACCTACTATTCTGCCGCGGAATGACAATAAAAATGAATACCTACAAACAATATGTTTTCTTTCTTGGATGTTTTAAAGCGGATGGCCCACCTGATGTTAAGTGGTAACCATCACCTATAGCATTGCCTCGCAAGTCACGCCTCAAACTTGATGCATACAGATGTTAAGCATCATTCTTCCGCAACCACACATTTCAGACCGAAACACAGAAACGCTTGGCGGTAGACAAACAGCTCTACTGCTCTTTATATAAACGTGTACCTACCTACTTACCTAAAAACAATAGTCATCGTCATCAGGAGGAAAACTTAAGTTATTATTCCTACGTACTTGACACATAAGCTAATAGCCCATACAAAAAGGAAAACATTACCTTTAGGCATGAACAGTAATAACTACAGCCATTTTAATTAAAACACAGGAAAAAAAAGTAAACTATGTTGAGTTGGTAAACTATCTTACCAAATTGATAAAAACAAACAGTAGATACCCGTAAGAGCAAATTTTTTATTAAGGAACGTTCTAAACCGTTCATAATAACAGCTTTCACAGCTCAGTTGCTAGTAGCTCTGCCTTCTGCGCTGTAGGCCGCACTGTAGTTCGATCCCGCACCGTGAACAAACATTTGTGTATGATATAGCTTTGCTTAGTTCGGGGCTAGATAATGTGTTTTTTGATATACTTACAACTAGTTGATGGAACAACAAATGGCCCATCTGATGTTAAGTGGTAACCATCACCTATAACAAAGCATTGCCAAGTATTTTGTTATTGTTTTTTATCTAGTTTCTATTATACATATAGTAAATACGTTGTAAATTAGGTATCGTATGCTGAATTTAAGTATAAGAAATGGGTTGACCTATTTCCTAATAGAAAATAAACAATAATAATATTTTACAATACTTAATTTTTTTTTTTATATAAGTAATATTAGCGATGTTCACATGGTAAGGTAGCTACTAACCTACCTATCAATATCTAAATTAAATAACTGATAATTATATTTTTTAATTTTACTTTATAACTTTTAGAATGTAATAAGGACACCACAGAAGGTTTTATTACTGAGGAATTTATTCATTAACGACAAAAAACGCCAATCAGCGATTTATAATATAATTACAACATTCAACGATAAATATAAGTGATCAGTAGCTTTTGAAGAGATCCCTTTTCACAATTTTATTTTAGAATATGTTACAATACAAGAGAGAGGTAGTTTGAAAATGTTACGTATTTTTAAAATTCTTATCGATTAAATTCATAAGAAATTTTAAAATCGAAGCGTAGTAGGTTCATATTTTATTTCATAAGTATTTTTTTATTGATTGAGATAGCTCAATCATAACTTTGATTCTTCAAAAGTTTCTACTTCCGTATAATTCAGTTCGACAGTTTCATAAATAGATACTTAGTGAGTAATATTTTTAATAATACCAACCAGTACGGTATATATATATATAAACACAAGGAAAGATACATTATATATTTTTATGAATATATACCTATTACCTACTAAATTATCTATACCTTTTCAAAGTTTAATTTTGGAAATAGTTATGTAAGAACTTTTTACAATTAAAAGTTTAATTATTACTATTTATAATTTAGGTGCAAGGATAATGATAAAATACTTACCTATCTCTTTTTATTACAGTTGGTTATAAATTTAAAACAAAAATATAGTATTTTAGGTTTTTGTTTAGCCTTATTTGAATAATATGTAATTGTGTTATAAGGACCAATGTCAATACGGAACCCTAAGTGGTAGTCAGTCACACGCACATGGCTGATTATTTCGATATGAATAATAAATGGTTTAAACCTTTCGTGTAAAAGTGGTATAACCCCATTTTTTATAGTCTGCTAATTTATACGTTAGCACACGCGAAATATAACATCTTCATAATCTAAGACAACGCTAACATTAAATGTCATAGAAAAGGATGTAGAAAAGTTACAATAGGCGAAAATTCTCACTGGAAATCACGTAAGGTTAACATCAGACGTTACTCTAGGATACAAATAGTTCATAAACCACATCATGCTCTAATTTAAAATATCATATAACTGACGATTCTTAATATAATAATATATTTTTTGAACAATCATCATGTATAAAAACTTTAAATAACAAGAGGCCGGGTGCCTGCCCCGAGACACTCCATCTACAAACACTTAATTTAAATAACAAGCACGATAGAAAAACAAGGAAAATATTAATTACGATCGTATAAAAGCAGTCGAAATGACAATTACAACCATAGGTAACATTTAACAACCACTTTCATACTGTTTTATGGAAATTATTCTGTAAAACGCTTGAGACGATTTCGTACTAATAAAGGTTTCATATCGGTGCTCTACTAAGCAACATTTAGCCTATTCTCGGTCTACCATCAGTTTTCGCAGACTACACTCGCTATCGATTCATTTCATCTTGTCCAAAAATAAATGTTAAGTTCTTACTATAGTCACTCGTGAGTGTAGTGTGGAAAAACATGTGGTTCGCCATAAGATGAAAGATATTATGAAGTATAATCGTAAATTTGTAGCTAGACTATGCGCCTCGTTAGTGCTTGGTAAGAGAATAGTGATTCTAGCGTATCATAATAGTAGGTAATATTTTGAGGATCAAACCTCGTAGTAACACTTACCACAGCCCGATATCTGAGCTTCATCTCAAACACGTTAACGAGTTCTGAAGTAATATATTCTCTATCGAGGATTAGTTACCTAACTTGAGCTACGAGTAGTAACTTGTACATTATATAAAACACCTATATCTCTGATCTGCAACAATTCAAGGTCTTAAAAATTAACACTCATAGGTGTTAAAAATGTTTACTTTCAATATTTGATATCCATTAGATATTAATATCCATCATGAGGTCATTGCTTTTATCATTGATCTATATTTAACAAGTCTACAACAATCCTATAATCTAATATTTGATAAATTTTAGTCGTTTAGAATTATTTACAAAAGCTCTTTTATGATTGTCTTGAGATTGAACAGACAGTAAAGTTTAAGTGATATGTGTTTTTAAAATCTAATTGACAAAAGATTACAAAAATAGAATACCTGACTAGGTAATATTTTAAGCTTCGTAAAGCGAGTGTGCGTCAATATTTACAATAATTTTGTCAATATTTTGAGCTGAAAAAACTTTTACCTACTTATCGTAATTTAAAATAGTTAAATCGTTATGTTTGTAGAAATTCACAATGATAACATAGTATGAAATAAAGTTTTACAGGTGAAAACTGCTAATTTAATATGCTTTATTAAATAAAGCCCGCAAGTTCGGCCATACGATAAAAAAATATGCACATTTTAATTTAACTAGTAGTTCGCCCCGAACTGAGATCTCGTGATGCGACCCGACGAACGCACCAAAACTTTGAGTAGGTGGTAATCAAAGGCAAGTCCAAACATTATGCTTGGACTTTTTTCTGACTACCGCCTACTAACTCAGTACGGTAACCAAGTTTCAACTCTATTGGCCTATTTATTGAAGAGTTCCGTTGAACAGACCTTGGCTCCATCATCAGACCTGGTCGTTGTCACTATTTTATGAGAACTGAGTACCTCCTTAATTTATTTCAAGAAAAAAAAATAAGAAAAAGCAAAGTAACTGGCCGACCAGTAGAAAAACCTTGATGCCAACGAAACTCTTAGAGATGGGAGCTCTTGGGTCGCTGGTTATCTTAATTTAACTTTTTTGTTGTATCTCAAAAACCGAGCGTCCCAGAAAAAAAGTAAAAATTGTTTTGGAATGTCCAAACAAAGCCCTTTCGTATGACATGTAACTTGATTTTTTTATGTCACTTTTTTTATTTTTGCCCTCTTAAAAAACCCCATATCTCAAAAACCCTTCACCCGATTTTACTCATATACTTACCAGTAAATTTCTCAAGTACAAGCTATCGACTTATCAAATTTCATGCAGATCGGATCAACGGTTCTAAAGTTATCGCCAGACAAACATACATACATACATACATACATACATACATACATACATAAAATGCCAAATCGCCCAAGTTGAAACTAAGATCTTCGTTCGCTTCGCTCACTCGATCAATTAAAACTACTTAGTTAAAAATAAGATTACTAGTCTATTTAATACTTAACGACAAGCAAGGCTCATTTTAATGTTTGACTTACCGGCCGGTTTCTGAAAGCTCGAGCAAAACTAATCGGATGTCAAGCCAATCGCAATTTCAGCTATTACATCCCATTAGTTTTGATCGGGCTCTCAGAAACCGGCTGTTAGTTGGTTAGCTTAGTAAGAATGGATTTATATAAACGAACCTACTTATCTTACTATCCTAGTTTGTTTTTTGAATCGGTGTTGAATAATTCAATTTAATGACTTACTATAATATACTTTTATATATTTTGTGAAGCTCACGCTCTTTCTTGAAGGATAGAAAACGATCATATATTAACTGGATATTTGAAATATTTCTGATCTTCGTTCCCAGTTGTTGAATTAATATTTTAGTAGGGTCATTTAGTTTTATTTACCTCTTTTAAAATCACACGAATATTGAAAATGTTTGTTCTTACTCATTTACGATTTGGATGAAACTTGGAATAACATAGTTGGTGATTATGTAATAATGTAATGGAGGCTACTATTGATCACGAGAGCGAGCAGAGTCAAATATGGGAAAAAATGGCTCTTATTCATATTCCATAAAGTACCTATACTTTATATAATACGTATAGCATATAATTTTTATATATACTTTATAGTATATTCTTTAGGTATACTTGTCACTTACACAATATGTCAAACGAAAAGCGACAGTAACATACTTACCGGACAGGTAATGGAGCGCTCAGCGACCAATACATATACCAATAATCCGCTATCCATATCCATATAAGTACCATATTATGTTTTGATATGTAGACTAGGTACCGTGTCTTGTTTCTGTACATCATGGCAACATTGTTAAGCAACATTGTCTAACAATTTCTATGATAGATTAAATAGGTATGTCAAATATCCGGCGCAATAATGACAAAATTGCCATTATTAATTTACGAATGCCTAATGTTAAAAGTCAGTGAACAGAAGCCACAAAAAAATTTACGAAGCATTTTCATTTAGCGTACAACGAATGTTTTTTAAAAAGATCTGAAAAAATCTAACGCTTAATTCCACGCGTGTTCATTTGATCGAAGGTGTTCATATAGCTTCTCCACCAATGTTCCAAAAAAATGCGCTTACTAAGATATAGGTAGTAGATATAGGTAGGTACTATAGCGCTCTTGCAACTCGAGAAAAAATTCTTAAAAGTAACGGCGCGCTATAGCGTCCTTATCTATGTAAATAGGTAATAGCATATAAGTATCTTCGAAAAGCACTAAAAATTTAACAGTACATATCACTAAATAACATATCACAAATAAATAAAATAAAATAATTACGTAGCGCAAAATAGAATCCGTAACACAAAAGCGTCTTTAATAGCACTGTACGTCGATTTATATCGCGCGTTCTTAGTTCCGCACTTTGAGTGCGCCACAAAACAATACAATTTTATTGACTCATTAAATCAGATGTAGGTAATTAGTAGCAAATAGTAGCAAAATAGCATCAATGGCACAAAAGCGTCTTTAAAGCATTGAGCATTTTAAGCACTGAAAAAAAATTGTTGATTTATATCGCGCGTCCTTAGTTCAGAAGGGAGTCAAGACTTTTAAGTGCTCTATAAAAAAAAAACACTACGCGGTCGTGACTTCGAGTGCACCATAAAACAAAACACTATTATATACTCTTAAAAATCAAATGTAGCGCAAAATAGCGTCCATAGCACAAAAGCGTCTTTAAAAAGCACTGGAAAAATCAGTTGATTTATATCGCGCGTCCTTAGTTCCGCAGGGGGTCGAGAGCGGCGCGGGACGCGCGGCGCCGTCGCTACGAGGCGGGCGAGGGGGGCGGCAGCCCGGCGCCCGAGCCGCGTGCTGCGCGCGGCTCGATCTCTAGCGAGAGCGTGTATTGCCGCTCTTCAGCGATTATCAGCCCGCGGTCTAAGAGGAAGTCGCACACCTGGGAAAAGTGATTAAAACTAAAAATCCTTTCGTGCGTGACTTACGAGGCAATGCTTTGTTATAGGTGATGGTTACCACTTAACATCTGGTGGACCATCTGCTAGTTCCACCAGCTATTTGTATAAAAAAAAACCACAGCGGCGGTCGGACAAATCGGACAAATCGGACGGGGTTGCTTGCTACCACCGGATCATTGGTGCTCTCCAACGGTCAGGGAAAACATAGTGGAGAAACCCGCATGTATTAACCATTGTCTTCCTTGTGTAGGCCAACTACCTAGCATCCTTATTCAACCAGGCCCAAATTCTGTATTTATATGAAGTCCCGAACCCGAACTAAGATCTCTTTAGTCCATCGTCTCCCACAAAAAGAAACGTCAGTGCCTCTGACGGTCTTCAGTTTTGCCAACTTGCTTTTACCAATAGATAGATCTATTGGGAACACTTTGGAGCTTTGAGCTCAAATGCGTTTTAATATTTTTTTATTGAAAATACGCAAATCGTGACATTCGGTAGGTAAGTTTATTCTGAGTTTCAACAACTTGTTCGCCCGAGCCCCTATCCGCCGGATCCCCAGATCCCTCGACGCGCTTACCGCGTCTTCATACAAGATCCGATGGAAAACGAAATCCAAATTATCGAGTTTTATGTTAACAAGTTGTCATAAAACTTAGAATAGACGTACGGTATAACAGCAATAGAGGGAAGTGGAGAAAAAAAACCTGTTGCGCTGACCCCACGTGAAGTGGGGTAAGGGCAGGAAGATGATGATCACAGCAAATTATTGCAGTCATATAAATGCATGTGTGGCCCACTCTTCCACTTGCTCCGCAATTGACGATCGTTCGCATTAAGTATCACTTCCCTTTCTACATCGGTGTTAGAATACTGCAGCAGCATTATGCTGAGCCACATTAATGTTTTAGTTCCTAGAATTCATATTTGGTTGGTCGATAGTTAAAGTATCCTTTTTTTATGTTTCTAGTCCTATCAGTACCTAATTGGGTGTGTGGTTTCTATCGTATGCAATTTTTAAAGTCCTAAAAGGTATTTCCATACTCACCTTCGGTATGTGATCGATCTTGTATGGAGTTTGTTGGAAATTCCTTATTTCTCGGATTACGTGTGCAATCTGAAATATGGCAGAGTAATTAATTTACCAATAAATAATAATTCGTGGATACACAGAAAGCGGAAGTACCTATAGGCAAGACATATAGGTACCTAACCTACCTATATTCTTTTTACGTTTCTGTGGGTAGATAAATAGAATCGCAAATGTTCGAAGAAAACTCAAAGATTTTCTATTGTTTTTATTGAATAAAATCACACAACCAGGCGACAACCTCTTGAAACACAAGAGGTGCGGGCTTGATACCGCGCCTGGGCATAATGTTTGCATGATCTGTAAATATTTGGTGCCATGGTACTCGAAGTTTCTGATACACATGACTCAAAGAATCATGTATAGGAGACAAACAAATTAAAAACTTGTCAAAGTCATCCAAATTCCTTAAAATAACAGACTCTGAAGGAAACTTACCACAAGCCTTAGGTTGTGATAAATTTGCATCTTATTATGTTATGTAAGACGATTGTTCCATAAAATGTGTCCTAAGGTACGATTTGTAAATTCATATTACCATCCTCATCTTAGAGAAGTTCAGAAGTCCATCAGGGGTGTAGTTCGAAGTGCCCTCGTCGATAAATGAAAGGTCTGATAGATACATTCCCAGGTAGGGAATGCAGGGCGGGTCGCATCTGAAACGGTAGAACTAACGTTTGTGCTTCCTACTACCATATTACCAAGGTACTGGTGGTCAAGTGCTAGCTGACCCGCTTTCCGATCTTATTAAGGGGCTGACAACTATTAAACAACTTCTTGCTCGCACGTTTCAACATGTTGAAAGATATAAAATCACTAAACTCATTTTCGAAAAATCGCAATCAACCATTTTGTGTGCAATCACATTGCACACAGTTCAGTAAAAGTTTCATTTTGATCGATACAAGTTTTCCTACTTAAAAGTTTGCTTATGTACGAAAACTAGTAAAGCAAACTTTGGTTGATTGCGATTTTTCGGAAATGAGTTTAGTGATTTTATATCTTTCAACATATCGAAACGTGCGAGCGAGAGTCACATTAGCTCTTGTCTTCGCCTTAAGGTCGTGGGTTCATACCGATCGTGCAACAAGAGTTATTCTATTAAAAAAATTATGTGCACAGTATCTGGTGTATCAAACGGCACGTCGTAGAACCTAAAAAGCTAAAACATGTGTCAAGTGCTCGAAAGGAGCCTCTTTGAGGCGCATTTAAAACCCTTTCACCACATTGTTTCGAAAGAACTAGTGACACGACATAGCGAGGGCGCCAATAGTTCGAGGGACTAAATAAGTCTTTAACCCGAAGTAAACACTGTACTTTTCATTACGAATACAAGGAAAGTAAAAATAAAAACACGAATTGGCTAAAGAAAAAATGAGTGAATTGTAGTAGATCCAATGCATGCTGCATTCTAAACAAAGAGTTTTTATGTTCGATCGAAAAAGGTTAAAATCCATCCATGCTGCATTCTAACCAAAGAGTTTTTTAATATGTTCGATGTCATTTGATGTTAGGGATATTTAGCTACTTATATTATCTTTACTATAAAGGTTAAAATTGCATGTTTTGTTAAAAAGAAATTAAATATTTTTATTATGGGTTATAATAATAATTATTATAAATCAGTTATATACATTACAGTTTTCACTAACTTGGCTGATTAAGTACCTCTTTGGTAATAAACCTCTTTTGTTTACGAATGATAACAGAAGGTCAGAAGTCTTATGTAGATACTGTTGACATTCGTAAACCAAAGAGGTTTTTTTTCCTAGGAAATGTGAAAATAGACCTAGTTTTTTTTATAATTTGACAAGTGTCAGTTGAAAATGATTCCACCTGGGGCTGAAATGAATTACTTCCAACCCGCTCCTCAGGCAACTGGTCTGAAGTTTAGTTTACTTTTCGAGTATGAGTAATGAAATAGGTATTTTTATTCAATAGAATCACAAGGGTCACATTGAGCAAAGTGAATCTAGGTGCCAGATCCACGCGACCAAGCCTAAAAGGCAACAAACTTCCGGCATGGTTCCTACCGTTCTTTAGCTTTACCAATTATTTTGTAACATCCCCTTTAATCAATAATCTTCTCGCCTCGTACATTATTTGCTGCTGAGTATAAGCCCCCTTCATCTTCTCGATTTGCAGCTTTCGCAATGGGAACAACCTAATTATCTTTAGTCAGATGTTGACCACCATTCGGTCAAGTTTCTCTCTTGATCTATTGAGAGTACAAAGTGTAATTATCAGAATATTTGAAAACCAAACTGACCTGTGAAGGGCATCTCTGAAGACCCTGAAGCGACATTCTGACGACACCAAGGTCTGCAGCTTGTCAATAGTTTGTTTGCTCTGCAAAAATGATGTTATTGGCAAAACCGCAAATAATATTATGTTAGTTACCTAGTGGCATATTGGGGAAACTATTTCGCAATTAATTTTCCTTCCTTCAAAGGTCCTTCCTTTATCCTTCCTATGTAGGTAGATACTACGCTTAGTAAGAAACTTTTATGATAGATGTTTTTTCTTTGTCTGGGTGTTAAATAATATTATAAGTAAGTATGTATTTACAAAAAAAGAGTATTTAAGTATTATATCAGCTATATTAAAGGTAAGCTTGTCCGACCGTACTTGTCCATGTCATTGTCATGATAACTATATGACTCTTTGGCTTTGTGTAGCTTGATCTGTTACCGTGTGCCTATAGATATTATTGAACCCAAACAAAGATATCGCTGTTGGTTTATTAAATTACCGTTTTGGAGACTTTGTCCCAAGTCTTCTTCAGGCGATACACGGAGGTGTTAGCGAGTGCAGCACAGACTTGCAATACTCCATTAAAGTTGTGCAGGCAACGTGCTATATCGGCTACCGCTGCCCATTTTTCAATAGCTGCCACTCGACCTGAATGAGATGTCAGTTAATAAGAATTAAAACAATGTACATACCTAGTACCTAAATAAGTAAACGGCGATGGGCTTGCAATATTTGATCGAGTGAGCGAAGCGAACGAAGATCTTAGTTTCAACTTGGGCGATTTGGCATTATAAGTATGTATGTATGTATGTATGTATGTTTGTCTGGCGATAACATAAGAACCGTGGATCGGATCTGCATGAAATTTGATAAGACGATAGCTTGTACTTGAGAAATTTACTGGTAAGTATATGAGTAAAATTGAATGAAGGGTTATTAAGATATGGGGTTTTTTAAGGGGGAAAAAATAAAAAAAGTTACATAAAAAAATCAAGATACATGTCATATGAAAGGGCTTTGCTTGGACATTCGCCTTGTCTGAGAGGTGGGACTGTCCCCGCAATTATTGGATGCAGCTGCACACTCAACAACACTAAATTCAAACAAAATGTCACTAACACTATTTTTAAGTTAAAATGTTACTAACAAATACCTATGGACTAAGTCTGATCTAAATAAATTTGAAGGTCTGTCTAAAGACAGTCTTTCCAGTGTAAGTCTGATCTAAAGAAAAAGGTCGTTGTCAAGTTTGAAAGTAAAAGGAAGCAAATGGCCATTAAACATTTGGAGACGTTTCCGATTGGAATTTGTCTCTCTGTCAGAAACTGACGTTTCGGAATGTCTTAAAATAGTCATGCTGTAGGTCTCAAACGGTGAAGGAAAACATCGTGAGGAAACCGGCATGGCGTAGAACCTAACAAGTTCTAAATCATGTGTCAAGTGCTCGAAAGGATCCTCTTTGAGGCGCACATAAAATCCTTTCACCTTACTGTTTTGAAACATAGTAACACGACAAGACGAACACATGCACCGACAAGAGCTAAGCTCTTTCTATGACGGAGAATCTCACCAGCTAAAGTGTACTTCTTCAAAATTTCCGAGACGACGAGGTTAGAGATGTGGTTGAAATGCCCAGTCATCATCAAAATGTGCGGCGCTCTTTCCGCTTTGTCTGCTTTTGTCCATGCTTGACCCAAAAACTCTCTGAAAGCAGTAATATTCGAAACGTATTTAGGTGGTTTATAAACAGGTTACACTAAACTAAAGATCACACAAAAAAACGGTTACTATGCTATAAGAGTATTTTTTTCGTAACTTTGCATTTATTTTTATAATAGCACGCCAACATCATTAGGTTGGCAGGTAGAAAATGCTCATAGCACTAAGCCCACCTTTTGTACACTTAAATTTTTATTTTTGTGCAATAAAGTGTTAATTTAATAAATAAATAAACGGTAGGAACCAAGCCGTAACTTTGTTGCCTGTTCTTCTAGGCTTGGTCGCGTGGAACTGGCACCTAGATTCACCTAGCTTTAAGACGTTTCAAAGTGATTCTTGTGATTCAATTTCAAAGGTATGCCTTTTGACTTTGACAGCATTCTGTATTTAGAGGCAGGCGTAAAACTTCCCCGTGACGCTGTACAAAGTTACAAACCATCCTACGTCCTGATAATATATAAATGCGAAAATTACGATGTTTGGATATGTGTGGCTCAATTGCCTTATCACTGAACTGATTGGGGTGATTGGGGTGAAACTTAGAACAAATATTGTTCGTAACCTGGATTGGCATAATAGGTTAATTTTAAATCGAAAAAGTACCAAGAACGGGAAAAAAATAAATAAAACTAATGAACAATTTTTTCCTGTATCGGGATACAGGAAAAATGCCTTAAATATTAACGTTAGTAATCAATACTAATACAAGAGCAAAGCCGCAGGTCTACTATAATTGTTTATTTTTTTAAGCAGGTATAATGTAGGTACCTATAAATAATTCTCAAGAGTCTTGAGTGCTAGGAGTTTTAACAGATGGCTGCCGGGCATAGGGACAACAGGCGATTAAAGGTTCGGCCACACATGCGCGTCAGTAACGCGGGAAGCGGGAGCGAGCGTCTGCCGCGCGGCGGACGCTACCCATACTATTCTATGGCGTTTTGCCCGAGTTGCGGTCGCGTAGGTGTGCAAATCGCCATAGAAAGTATGAGTAGCGCCCGCCACGCGGCAGACGCTCCCGCTTCGCAGTCGCTTTGGTCGCGCAGGTTTGGCCGAAGCTTAAATGCTTATGAAAATAACAAGCTATTTAAAGGTTCTCATCATCATCATCAGCCTGGAGAAGTCTACTACAGGGCATGGGCCTCCTCTATACATTCAGGAAGAACGATTCTCTCCATCCACCGACTTCCGCGATCCTCACGGTGTCGTCAGTCCATCGGGTATGAGGGTGTAAAGTTATAGAGTTATGTAATTTAATGCAGCAAATAATTTTTCAGTAAACTTACTCGCTATTGATAGACCTGAATATCTGATAGTCTAGGTAGGTCATCTGCTCAGCTATTTCCAAAGCTGAGAGCGTCTCCACGCTTTCGTTTGTTGGTATCTGAAACATATAGTTGTCTAGAATCTTGAAACACAGTCTGATATAAAACAAACAAATTCTTTTTATTTCAGCTTTCACACAGAATTACAGCCATAAATACTTAATAGGTAGGTACATTAAATAATTCAAACAAAGCATCACATAAGGGTGCACAGTGAGCACCAGAGTCCAGTCAGGCGCGGATCCAGCCCTCGAAAAAGGTTGTGGTCACAGCCACCCGAAAATGCGACTGCGAGTCTGATATAAACTCGCTCATGATCGATATAGTGCATTCTGCATCATTAGACATGCTTACAATATATAATATGACGGTCTGGCCAAAATTTTGTACAGTGTTGTAGTTCCACGTGGACAAAGTCGTGGGGCGAACACTGTATGAGACGTCACATGACTATTAGGGTTATGGGCATGCCCATCGTGCCCACAACGGTGGATCCGCGCTTGTGTCCAGTCTTTTAGAAACAGTGTGGTGAAAGGTTTTTAAGTGCGCCTCGAAAAGGCTCCTTCCAAGCACATGTTTTAGAACTTTTTAGGTTCTACGACATGCCGGTTTCCTCACGATGTTTTTGATGGACGCAGGGCAGTGCATCGTAGGGTTTAGGTATATCGTACCGTGGAACTGGCACCTAGAGTCACCTAGCTTTAAGATGTTTCAAAGTGATCCTTGCGATTTTATTGAATGAGTAATGAACCTTTTGACTTTGACTTTGTACGTGCCATAAGAGTAAATGCTTTGTTATAGGTGGTGGTTACAACTTAAATCAGGCCATCAGCCATTCGTATAAAAAAGCAGTTATATGGCAATCCACAACTTTCAAGTGTATCACTGATTTTACCATCAATAGCATGCTTACAGGTGGAGGTGCAAACAGGACTTTCAGATCCACAGCCCTGTCGGGTGCCCTTTCCAGCAGCCTCAGCAGTTGCGAGGCAGCCTTGTGTTCCGCGGGCAGCAGCCCTGGGCTGCCTTCGATCTCCTTAAGGAAGTCCATGGTCAGGCCGCGGAGACGGTCGTCTGACCAGAAGTCGTAGGAGTGCTTTGAAATCCAGTGCCTGGAACATAGCTTACATAAACTAGCTGGCTGAAATAAGATACCTAGATAAAAAAAATATAGTGGTACCTATAACCAAGACTGTTTAAAGATGTTATACAATTCAATCTTATAATGTTAAAATACTTATTGTTGCATGGGCTTTAAAATTAACCATTATTCAGTTGGTTGCCAAAGAGGAAAACAAAACTATTTTTGTTTAATGAATACAAGAGAAAAATACATAATAATATAATCGAATGGCGTTACAATCAGCAGGGCTATTTTAAAGCATTCGGAAACGTGATAATTTGTCTCTCTTGCTCTTGTTTTGTTGGCTTATTAAAAAAAACCAGCCAAGTGCGAGTAGGACTCGCGTACGAAGGGTTCCGTACCATTATTTATAAAAACGGCAATTAGATCACGTTTGTTGTATGGGTACGGAACCCTAATAAAGACAAAAACTGTCATGTCCAATCCAAATTATTTCCGTTTTTTTTAAATAGCCCTGTTGGTTACAATTCTATAACTAGCACTAACACATCTACTAGAATAAGAAGTTTTTTTTATTAATAAATGATCTAACCTCAATACATTGAGAACTCTCATAGTAGCCGCGGTGGATATAACTGAATCCCGCCTAGTGGCAGGCGGCGAGGTGGTAGGTGGAGAGCGCGGGTTCGATGATGCTGAAGTGGCCACGGCAAACGCAGCGGCAGCAGTAGATGTACTGCTCCTATACGCACGTACACATTAGTAGTTAAATGTAGTCAGAATAGACTTTATACTATGTGTAACATAATATCCCTATAAGCCATCTTTAACAGCGTTTGATCAATGAAATCAACTTTTCCTCCAAAATATATTTGGTTTATTTACAGCTGTTTTTTATTTAATTGTAATGTTAATGGTAAAGCAATAAAAGAACTGGCTTGAAAATTTACTAAAAATATTGAAGTGCTCGGTCTGAATCGGTCCCTCGGTCCCTTTGTAAAAGGATCATACAAAAGAACGGTAGAAACCAAGCGTAAGTTTGTTGCCTGTTGTGGCTTTGGTCGCGTGGAACTGGCACCTAAGAGTCACCTAGCTTTAAGACGTTTCAAAGTGATCCTTGTGATTTTATTGAATAAATACCTTTTGACTTTGACCTTTTGGGCTTATAGGGGTAACACGTTACACATTGTTTATGTAGAAAAGGTCAATAAGGAAGTCAATAATACATACGATGCCATAGATACGGTGGTTAAGTGATAACGTAACTGTAGGTAGGTTTATTCTCACTGGTCGAGAATACAAAAAAATGGGTGATGTAGAGTTAGTGTGTAAGAAACACATGCAGAAAAGTGAATGGGAAACACGCAGAAAAACTAGAGGATTCTACGATGTAAAGAGGAGTTTGAAAGCATGCAAAAAAACTTTTTATAAACACATCTGCTTTAATTTTGCTTAATATAGTTTCACCGTGCATTTATTATTTGTTTAATCAAATCTAAGTTAGGTTCCTACGAATTTTGAAACTATCTATATCTAAGCCAATTTTTCTATAGGTACTTTTGCAGTAGCACACAGAAACTTATCACACTTTTCAAGTACGATCGACCTTTATTCTTTGTATCTTCCTTCTTTAGTGTCTTTTATTTTTACTAGTTTTTGTGTGCTTATGTAGTTAATAAATAAATGTCTATGTCTATATCTACCTTAGGACAAATAAATACATTGTATTTGGTGTTCCGTTGATCTCACTGATTCTAGAGTCAAAAATGTTACGGTGAAAAAGTTGTTGAAGGTGGATATGATGACAGCATGAAGTTGAGATAAATAAAATAACAATGTAGATGTGATACTTCATGGCCTCAAAACAAATGTACAAGAAATGTACGACAATTTAAAAAATTTACTACGAAGGCTCATGAGAAATGTATAGATGATTCCTTGTCGTAATCCGAACTATAAGTGCGCAAACTGGGCACAATCAATACAGGTCATTTATAAATGTTTATCGAAGAAGTAATTTTTATTTTAATCCGTCCCTTAGTTTTAATCAATTTCAAAACTTCAGCATTGTTGATAGTTGGGTAAATAGGGACACTTATTAATACAAACTAATTTGATGTGATTATTTTGTGTTTTGCAGTGGTGTCAGTGATGGGGCATCTACTTGCCAATATACAGTACAAAAAATTTTAAAAAGGGGACAAAACTCTTCTAATTGAAGCAAAAAATCCAAAATTTTCGGCTAATTCGCTACAAACTCAGACCTCTATTCTCTAATTCCCGTAGACCACTCACCATAGCAGGTCTTTGCCAAAGCTGTTGAATGAATTTTTGTTAATTCGTTGACAGACATATCAGTTACTTACAAAACAAAATAAATGATACTGCTAAAAGAATTCGTAACATATATTGATTGAAACGATTGATATAGAAATTATGAAAACCGATAGAAGACGTGCAAAGCTACACCAATTGAAAATTTGAAAGATGATAGAAAAAGTTTCGTACATGCCAACATTGAGATTTAATGCCCAATATTGTGCTTTACTGAAAAATACATATAATATTCCAATGATGACAAGATAAGAGATCCTCCAGTGAAAGAATTGATACTCTTCGTACCTGCGATGAGATTGTCTAAACGATGTTATAACCACTCCTGCTTTAGGTTGGCCGGTTTCACGACGGTAGTTCTGAAAATAAACAGTATATTGTAAAATTTAAATCAAAGGATCCAAGTGTGAGTAACATAGATATTGAAAATAATATACCTGTGCAACTTGAGACAGTTGTGAAGTGACAGATGACCGTGGCTCGGAGTTGCCACCCCAATGCCGACGACGCTCGCTGTTTATTGAAGAGTTGGTGTACCGCCTCTCACTGTTCATGCAATATTTTGCTCAACATTAGATAATAGATTATCTGAGATAAATAATGTGAAAAAAAATCCGTTGGAAACACCACCAAGTTTTTCGAGCGAAGTTATTAAATATAAAATAGCACCAAAGACTGTTGGAGAAGCAAGAGTGTCTCACCTAACAGATCTTCTAGGTGTAAACCTGGCTGTAGAATCCGAAGCCCTCCTAGGTTCGTTAGCTGTCGCTGGAGTATCCTTCGCACTGTCAGATCGTCTCCTAGCGTCATTGACGGGCCCTGGTGGCTGGAGGCTCCGCCGAGGACTCTCAGACATAGTGCGGACGCGCTGGTGGAATAGTCGTTTCAGACTGTTGAGACTGTTCTTAGAGTTCTATTGACAATATTTTGCGATTTTAGAAACCCTCTTTATTAGTACCTACTAATATTATTAGGGGTTTACGTTGGGTGAAGTGCAATTTCTAAGTTTATATATATAAAGTGCGAAAGCTAAACGAAAAAATCATACTTTATTGCAAAAACAGGCTTTTTTCTTACAATGTTATTTTTAAATGTTAACACATTTGAAAATACACGAATCAACAAATCATAATGATAGCTAGGTTAGCTTTAGTTAGTGAAATAGCATGTTCTACAACGTCACAAAATCTACCAGGACTTATTTCTTCAGTACACATCCTTACCTCTGAAAACCTTTGCGACATCTTGAATTTCTCTTCTTTAAACTTGGTCTTCTCCGGTTCTTCTTCCTTGTACTTGATATCTTCGTCACTCTGATCCACAAGCTCTATGCTTTCGTCTTTCATTAGAGTCTTAGCAGCCCTGTCATTGTCCTTTGTAGGTGATTTTTTTTCAGCTCTTTGTGGGTCTACTGGGCTAGACTTTTTCGGACTTCCCCCCACAAGAGTGACTGAGCTGATGGCACCAGGAGAAGACGGTGATGCTCCTAGAAATTAAAGGATGCTTTTATTATTAAATATGTTATTAAGGCATACATGATATACTGTAGAATTATCAGATATCCCAAATAGAGCTGTACCATAATTAAAATATATTTTTATTGCTTAACAATATAGTATACCTTACTTACGAACTTATTACCATACGTACCATTATTGTAATTTACCTTTTAAAGTCTCGTTACTAGATGATGTTGCCATTATTTTTGGAATAGTCAAATGGCTGTTATCTTCCTCCGGCTTTAGTGAGCATTTTGAAAGAACATAATAACTTTAAAATACGCAAGGGCAAATTTACATATACAGTGTGTTTTTTTTACTGGAACAGTATGGGGATCAGAAACCATAGAAGAATCAGGGAAATCTTAGGAACCATTATGTTTTATCAAATTACCTATTTATAGTTTTTAATTCAAATTAAAAAAATATTCAGTAACTTTATCTATGTTAACATTTTATGGGTTTGAAGATCTCCTTTTAAGGCGAATGGCTACCCTGATACTAGCGCCACTACATATTTTATTTTATCATTACGCTATACAAAGGAATTATCAAAAAATCGGACCGCGCGTACATAATACCTATCACAAGCTTTTTTTTAATGTAACTGTAATAGTTTTATATTGTATTAGTTAGGCAGATACTTGTTTCAAGAGTTTAGTTCCTATTGGTGGCCACCAAGCTCTGCAAACAAGGTATCTGACTGAGTAACACGAAACAAAACTATTACAGATACATTAAAAAAAAGCTTGTAATAGGTATCGTCTACGCGCGGTCCGTATTTTTGATAATTCCTGTGTATAACGTAATGATTAAATAAAATATGTAGTGGCGCTAGTATCGGGGTAGCCATTCGCCTTAAGTATATTTTTAGTAAACGAATTATACTATAATGATATAAGTAAGGAGGCAACTTACAACGTCACTCACTTTGCTGACCGAGGACGCTCGTCTTGAAGGTGCCATCAAATGCGGAGACAGTTTATCTTCTTCTTCGCCTAATAATAAAATTATACAATGGTTTATATCTAAATTATAGTTTTGAAGGAATTCATAGAATCAATCCAGTTAGCAGTTCAAGATAATTAAAGTTAAAGTCATTCAATTGAATCTCAAGGATAATTTTGAAATGTCTTAATACGGTGAATCTAATTGCCAGTTCCAAGCGACCAAGCCTAGGCAACATACTTACGGCTTGGTTGCCGTTTTTTTTTGTATGATTGATGATGTATCTGTTGTATGAGTATAAAAAATCTTATGATCAGATGGTTTTTAAATTAAATATTATTAACAAACTTACTCCTTCTGGAAGCTCTCCAAAAGCGCGCCTGGCAGTCTCTGTCGCTGTACTCGCTTCCGTAACCTGCATTGGAGTTATCTACATTCAGTTTAACTGCTTCACAAGTTCTTCATTTAAAATAATTCTACTCATCTCATCTCTTCAATTCTCAAAATGACATCGTCTAAAGCCGCACTGAGTTTCGTGTTAAAATATTAAACCATATAAACATTTGCTAATACGTCTTTGAATAATTTAATAATCTATGTGTTTTCTAAGATAGCCACCGTGCGTGAAATTAAGTCACGAAGCTATTTCTTTGTTTTTCATGTAATAAAACATGTTTCGCTACAGAATTCGAACACGCATCTCTTGCGTCTCAGCTTCGACATGGAGGCCAAACAGATCTATAAAAGCATATTAATCTTTAAAATGTTGTACCTTTTTATATTGTCTGTTAAAAAACACTTCAATTATTTTGTATCTGTCTGTATGTATGTTTTTTTAGCAAATAAATGTATGCCTATTGAGATTATTAAACAGAAACAGAGAAATCAGAAATTATTTATTGGAGTTATAACTGTAGCACGAAATAGATCTTAAATCTATTACGGGATCTTAAATCTAGTTTGCCCGTTCCGGACGTATAGGTACAACAAAAGCGTTTATTTTTATTTAATTTTAAAAGGAGAAGAAACAGAGTGACATAAGAGAGGTTAGCTCCGTGCTTGCTGAGGAGGTTTTCTTACCAGAAACCGAGCTAGCGCCACTGGTCTTCCTATTAGTGGTATCTGGTGGAGGCGCGAGCTCCATCTCCTGCTGCGACTGCTCGTAGAACACCTGCTGCAGAGCCTCCAGCACGGTCACTCCGTCCGTGAACACGCGGTACGTCAGCAGAAACGTGTTCAGGAAATCCACGGAGAGGAAGCGTAGATCTGCAAAAAAGAAGTTGGCTCTTTGTCTTACCATAATCAACATATTGCAATTCACGGCTGTCGAAGTCTATGGCCAGGTCACTGAGTCTAGTTTCAATATCAGCCCGGTAAAATCTCACCTGTAAGCCGTTGAAGCAGGCGTTGAGGAGTAGCTGACCGGATCTGCGGCACCTTGCAGGAATTCAGCGTCCTGCTAAACCTAAAGTTATAAAGTTATATAGTGGATTAATGCAAAGTACGTGTATATTAGAAATTCCTTGTCTAAAGCATAAGGTATGACATTTGTATTCTTAGCGGCGGAGGGGCCGCTGACTCGGTGCAGTGCGCGCACTGGACGCGTACCTGATGTCGACGTCGTCAGTGAACAGCGCGCGGTCGGAGCGGCAGGCGGGCAGGCTGGCGGAGGGGCCGCTGACTCGGTGCAGTGCGCGCACTGGACGCGTACCTGATGTCGACGTCGTCAGTGAACAGCGCGCGGTCGGAGTGGCAGGCGGGCAGGCTGGCGGAGGGGCCGCTGACTCGGTGCAGTGCGCGCACTGGACGCGTACCTAATGTCGACGTCGTCAGTGAACAGCGCGCGGTCGGAGCGGCAGGCGGGCAGGCTGGCGGAGGGGCCGCTGACTCGGTGCAGTGCGCGCACTGGACGCGTACCTGATGTCGACGTCGTCAGTGAACAGCGCGCGGTCGGAGCGGCAGGCGGGCAGGCTGGCGGAGGGGCCGCTGACTCGGTGCAGTGCGCGCACTGGACGCGTACCTGATGTCGACGTCGTCAGTGAACAGCGCGCGGTCGGAGCGGCAGGCGGGCAGGCTGGCGGAGGGGCCGCTGACTCGGTGCAGTGCGCGCACTGGACGCGTACCTGATGTCGACGTCGTCAGTGAACAGCGCGCGGTCGGAGCGGCAGGCGGGCAGGCTGGCGGAGGGGCCGCTGACTCGGTGCAGTGCGCGCACTGGACGCGTACCTAATGTCGACGTCGTCAGTGAACAGCGCGCGGTCGGAGCGGCAGGCGGGCAGGCTGGCGGAGGGGCCGCTGACTCGGTGCAGTGCGCGCACTGGACGCGTACCTAATGTCGACGTCGTCAGTGAACAGCGCGCGGTCGGAGCGGCAGGCGGGCAGGCTGGCGGAGGGGCCGCTGACTCGGTGCAGTGCGCGCACTGGACGCGTACCTGATGTCGACGTCGTCAGTGAACAGCGCGCGGTCGGAGCGGCAGGCGGGCAGGCTGGCGGAGGGGCCGCTGACTCGGTGCAGTGCGCGCACTGGACGCGTACCTGATGTCGACGTCGTCAGTGAACAGCGCGCGGTCGGAGCGGCAGGCGGGCAGGCTGGCGGAGGGGCCGCTGACTCGGTGCAGTGCGCGCACTGGACGCGTACCTGATGTCGACGTCGTCAGTGAACAGCGCGCGGTCGGAGCGGCAGGCGGGCAGGCTGGCGGAGGGGCCGCTGACTCGGTGCAGTGCGCGCACTGGACGCGTACCTGATGTCGACGTCGTCAGTGAACAGCGCGCGGTCGGAGCGGCAGGCGGGCAGGCTGGCGGAGGGGCCGCTGACTCGGTGCAGTGCGCGCACTGGACGCGTACCTGATGTCGACGTCGTCAGTGAACAGCGCGCGGTCGGAGCGGCAGGCGGGCAGGCTGGCAGAGGGGCCGGTGCCGCACGCGCCGCACGCACGCAGCAGCGCGCTCAGCGCCGCCGACTCCATGCACTGCGCCACCTCGCTCGTCCACGACGCCTTCTCCTCCGTCGTGGCGCACACTGATCCAACGTTATAGCTCAGTGCGATGGCTCATTATTAAACTTAAAATCTAAACTACCCACAGATGATAAAAATTAAAGCATAATAACAATTAATTTGAAAGACAATTCAAACGCTTGGAAGACGAAGTAACGTTGACAGCTGGCCCATTCTGAAGAAGGGCAGCTCGGGACAGATCCCTCTGGAAAAAGCGCGAGGAGGCCTTTGCCAATAGGCACTCGGAGTTAAGAGATACTATTTAAAGTGAATCAAATTTAAAATGTGCAAATTATAAATCCGTTATAATTATTTCTCTGGCGTTTTATTTTAACAATACATTTGTACACAAAGTTACTGAGAAATTAGTTGAGTAACAGGATTGTGAACTTCAACCCAGCAATTCATATAAACCCCTGCATAATCAGCGATTACAGTGCTCAGCATGCTGTTATCAGGAAGGTATACGCCTAGTTTTCCATCATTTCATGCGTGGTCTGCTATTTGTCTGTCTTGCTGCGTGAGGAAACCACTAGACGATCGTTCGGTCCACATCATCACTCGTGCAACAGTTCATCAATTGTTTATTCTGTTTTATAATCAACAGCATGTTAAGGACGGAATGATGAACAATCGTACAGGATCGTAGTGACTGGGCTCTTAATAATCGTAGCAAACTAAAGTGGTTTCCGTCCGTATATCCGTATGCAAAAGATCAATAAAAAGTAATGAATTTACCTAAATGTGCACAGATCTGCTCGCCCTTGACTTCGACGAGTATTTTGAAGTCCCTGCCCTGGTACATATCCCCTCCCGGTGAAGAACACACTGACGTCGAATCTGAAAGTAGACTTTTTCATGAACACAATTATTTTTTTATTGCTGGTTTATTTGTTAGGGTCCCTACATCGCGGCATTGCTACACTTATAATCGTTACTTCACCATCATCATCATCAGCCTGAAAGTCAACTTCTGGACTTAGGCCTCCCCGACACATTTCCAGGAAGAACGATTCCATAATTGGGGGGGGTTTCCTATAGTCACCACGCTTGGTAGGCCGATTGGTGACTGCAGTATTGATGGTATGTACTAAGGAAATGCTGCTGCCCATTTTTCGGTGTGTTCCTTAGTCGCCTTTTACGACATCCACGGTGATGGAGGGGTCCAATTCTTTGCCGGGACCACCACAACCAATCGTTACTATTCTACTACTAAGGAGTATTCTGTCATACCGTCATCGTCATGATTAGAAGGATCCTCGACCAGCAGCGCATCGTGCAGCGGCAGTTTCCCCGTCGGCGACAGATGCAGGCGGCCGCCGGTGGCGCGGGTGGTCAGCAGCAGGTAGTTGGAGAACAGGAACGCTTGCCGAGCTTGCAGCGACGCCCGCCGACCTTTGCCGGCCACTTGTGAGATCGTCCCTGTAAGCGAATTGTGAGATTAACTGATATTTTATTTACAAACAGTAAAAAGTTCTTAAAGAGCTCTTTGTATAGTGCTCATATGGGAAAGTACTACCACCATGCCTATTTCTGCCTCCAAGCAGCGTTGCTGTGTTTCAGTTTGAAGGGTGTGGTTGCCAGTGAAAATTACAGACACATAAGGCTTAACATCAGTATGCCTCAAGTCGATGGACGTAGGACAGTGCATCTTAGGGCACGTTCCTAACATGCGTGCAGTTTTTTTTACTTGACTCAAGAAGTGAAAGAAGTACCTTGTCGTATGAAGATCTGGTTGACGTCCAGGAGAATGTCACATCCTTCAATAATCATTCGTTCAACAGCCAGGTTTTTCCGCAAGTTTTCTGTCTCGCTGACCTGTAGAATGTAGTTTTTTTTTTATGAATAGCTGATCTAAATCTCAAGATCCCTCACAAAAGTCTCCAGACAGGTCAACTGTGTCATGTATATTTTGTAAATACTTGTATACATCGTAATTTTCTTTGTAAATAAATGTAATACTTTATTTTTATTATAGTCAAATTATAAGGCAAGGTTGCTATGACCAAATGCTATTAGTACTTGTTTGTTAGAGTTGAAGTCAAACTTAAACTCAAAGTCAAAAGGAATTTATTTAATTGATCAAAGATTTGGAACAAGGATCACTTTGAAAAATCTTAGGTAAGCTAGGTGAATCTAGATGCCAGTTCCACGCGACCGAGGCAGAAGAACAGGCAACAAACTTACGGCTTGATTCCTACCGTTCTTTTTTATCTTTTGTATAATCCTTGTTACAATATAAACCCAAATCAAAAGGTCATATAATCCCTCAATCCAAATCCCCGTAGTTGGTACTAATTACAGGCAAAACACGTTTCTGTGGCGAGCAAGCGCGAATTTCAATAGACTGAGTAAAGATCTAGATTTTGACCTTTTCTGCACGAGTGTTGGTTCAGCCAGACGGCGGCTGAACAGGGAATTCTTTGTTAATGAATAGTACGCACTGTATAATATTATATTCACTACTCCATTTATTTTGATATAGGTACTGTCGACTACGGCGTTCACATTATATAATTTAATAATGGTTTTTTATCCGTGAAAACCTATAATTGGCTCTCTCGTTTCTATATCATGTATGTTATTTAAGTTATAATAAGCTGTTGGTTTACCAATAAATAAATAAAAAATAAAGGTAAATATAGACAGTATAGACACAGTCGTACCTCGTCGTGCATCTGCCGCGACAGCTCCTCGAGCTGCGCGCGCGCGTGCTGCAGGCTGCGCCGCTCCACGTGGTCGTGCGGCGTGTGCGCCAGCAGCTCGTGCAGAGTTATTATGTAGCGCGGGATCTGTATTCACCACATGACAAACTCGAAAGGTATTTATTCAGTCGCATGAGACATCTAAATGCCTCAAGTTGATGGACGTAGATCTTCGTGGATGTCATAGACACCAAAGTAGAGCTTTTCGTGAAATAAAGTTATTTGTTTATACTTAATTTCACAAAAATACACATTCAGAGAACAACCCTCCTGATGTTAATTCATTTTCTACCAGCCAACCTAAAAGTAAGATATTCTTCCGTGAAAATGACTTCTACTTCTGTTACCAGTCTGAGATCATCGATGCTGTGTCCCGATTTGAAGAGCATGGGTGCCGCTGCTCACGACTCAAAGTGATGGACGCAGTGCAAAGTCATTGTAATATAATTAATTATTGGTAATGAAATTGTTATGGGCATCAGGTAGGTGAAGGATTTTGTCATTAGAGTATGTTCGCTGGAGGGTTGACAATCTTACACGATGCTCTTCCGCGTCATGCAACGGTTTACCATGGTCTTTTTAAAAAGTCTCCACTCCGTACCTGATGCATAGGATAAGTGAGGAAGGTTTCCAGCGAGCGTCCCTGGCATGAGGACTTGGACTCCAGCCTCGCCAGGAGTTGCGCGAACGGTTGAGACTGCTTGCACTCGGTGAGGACTTGCAGGGAGTAGTGGTGGTTCCGCACGTACTCCTGGTATATCGTCAACATGGGCAGCAGCATGTCGAATAGGTCTCCTGTATGCAAGGGTATACTAAGTTACCGTCTTATAAGAAACCAACTATGGGGCACATACGATACAAAATAGGTTACAAATAAAAATCAGCATTTTAACCCTAGAAAGATAACCTACGTCGAATCGACGTAATCGATTTTGAAAAATCGATATAACTCGTTTGTTTTTTGCGTCACTAAGCTGGCCGTTCCTGCCAGCTCAGTCGGCCCATGGAGCTTGCAGAACACGGCCGTGTCGCTCAGATAACTACAATACTTTCGCCAATATTTAACTACCGCACGTCGAAGAGACGTATGGTTATCCTTAGTGTCAGTTTTTTATCGACGAGAAAAAATTCATGGTATATTGCTAAAAAGACAAGCCGAACCTCCAACATAACCGTAAAGTTTACCTAAGTCAAGGAGAATAAAATATTGTGCCCTTTGTCTATCAAAAATTAGAAGAATGTCAAAATAAATGTACGACAAATTGCAAGAATCCTATGTATGGAGAGCACAAGTTAAGCGCCTGGCCTAAGTGCCTTTGAGGATAAAATGAAAAAAAGTATATATTAACTAAGGTGTCTAGTATTATAGGCATTACGAAAAGTTGATTTTTAAACGTTTATATATTAAATTGCAGGACTGATGGAAATATTTTCAAATGCTTAAATTCTTTGGAGTAAGAAGTATCGTGTTTTGTTCTTTTATTTTTTTTCTAATAAAAATATAAATAAACTTCAATGTTTTCATTTCTGCATAGCTCAATTATATATATTATGACATATATTATCACATTTATAAGCTAATTTAATCTCAATCCAATATTATGCCCACTCAAACATACAAGGACATAGACATAGACATAGACAGACATTTATTTGCTACTTTAACACACACATTACAAATTATTAAAAAAAACTAAAAAAAGAAACATTTTAAAAATACATAATGATTGAATGAGATGAAAATAAATATAGTTGTAACAAAAATAAATGGACAGATAACAAATGGAGTGAATTAACAAAACTAAATTAACTTAAAGATATGTGTGCTACTGCAGCAAATCGGTTCCAGCTCAGCATTATACTTCACCGTCCTTGGCGGCTCAGCGCTGTTATTCTGCCGGTACCCTTGATCAGAGCCATTTGACCCTGTGAGGACATTATTAATAAAAGGAAGAATATTAAAAGATGTGAATGTTTTTAAATAAAAATAAGAAGGTATAAAAGAAAATTGGAAATAATGTAGATATTTCTTTGGTTTCTCCCGATTACACAAGTCTCTTAAGAGCCAGGGTTTCACAGGAGAAACCAAAGGGTGTGAGTATGTGCATGTAGTGTAAAAAATAGATAAATGTGTGATTGGTTGCGAATGCAGGTGTGGTGTGTTTGTGTGCGAGTAAAAATGTGTATTTTTTGGCTTCTCCTGATAACGCAAGTCTCTTAAGAGCCAGGGTTTCACAGGAGAAACCAAAGTGTGTGATGTGTGAATTGTTAAGCTAATATAGATATATATATATATATGCGTGTGGCTAGATAGATTCGATTCCTTGTGTGTAACTGTCATAATCAACAAGAGAATGGTGCACTATAACAATTTGCACCAGACAACCCAGCTTTTTGTTTTTCTAAAATAAATTTCTTATAATGTTTTTTAAACGTGTATTTTGATTCTAGCAATCGAAGAGGTGGTGGTATATTGTTCCAGCACTTGGTTGCCTGGTACCGAAAACTGCCTCTAAATACAACAGTTTTGTGCTTACTATAATGCAATATATTACGAGTTGGCCTCTTGTCGTATTTACTTCGAGGATGGTTAAGCTTAGAGTGAAGGTACTCTGGCATCCCAGATGTCATGACACCATGGACCATCACTCCTAAATGCAATGTCCTCCGCGAAGCCATATTAAGAGTGTCAGAGTTATTTAAATAAGGTGTTATATGTGTACGCGGCGGGACATTGTAGCAGAACCGACAACACGCATTTTGTATTCTTTGCACGAGGCGGGCAGTCTTCGAAGTCAAGGCGTCGATTCGACGTATGGTTATCTTTAGAGTACAGTGAAATATGGTTATCTATCTAGGGTTAATCATCAGCCCGGTGAAATTCACTACTAGACATAGGCTTGCACTATACAAAAAACAAAAAATAAAAGTACTTACAACAAATCTACATCTACACTAAAACTATATTATAAAGAGGAAAGATTTGTATTTTTGTATGTTTGTATTTTTGTATGTAACGAATAGGCTCAAAAACTACTCGTCCGATTTCAAAATTTCTTTCACCATTAGAATGCTACATTATCCTTGAGTAACATAGGCTATATAATATTTTCAAAAAAATCAGGGATCCTTACTAAAACTCCAATAATGTAACCCAAGGTGGAAAACAAAAACCTTACATCACGTGCGCTGCGAAAACTATTGATGATAGAACAAAATAATGTACTACGACTTTGCAGAACACGTGTGACTTTGAACAATGTCTATCTATTATAGTTATGTCACAATAAGTGTTCTTCTATTATAAAAATTTAATTGAAATGCCGCCGCTAGAAAAGGGTCTTTATTTGTGCCTTGGTATTAATCCTTATCCAAATAAATCATTTCGTATTCAAGACTGTTTCAATACCTATAGATTACTTTTAGAATTTAACAAATCGGATATTCCATTCAAAAGATATTACGAAATTAAAAATTTTAGCTCTCTTTAATATATTATTAGTGAACGCGCGGTTCCAAGGGGCGCGTTTTTACTCACTCAGGGAGAAGGGCGTGCGAAATAAGTACACGCGAGACTCTAACCTACGTTCTAAGTTTATTCCTAAAATGTTCAAAAAATGTATATCCACCCATGCGAAGCTGGGACAGGCCGCTAGTACGTTATATGCACAGTGTTCAAACACCGAAAGAAAACATCGTTTAGAAACCGGCATGTCGACCTTAAAAGTTCTAAAACATTATGTCAAGTGCTCGAATGATGCATTTAAAATCCTTTCACAACATTGATTCGAAAGAAACAAGTGTTACGACAAAAAGATGAAGTCTGAAGGATTTTTTGGTCACACAAAATGCTCCCCAAAACATTGGCTTTTCTGTGGTAAAAAACAAAAGCTCGCTTCACGTCTTTTTTTATTATATTTATTAAATGGCAATACACGACCAGAAAAGAATGTCACCTAGCACGAGCGTTGGCCAAGACTCCATCCTCGAAGTGAGTCCCTTGAAGAAGATCTGATGCAGGAAGAGCACTGTCTCGCTGTTCAGGAATATGGAGTTGACGTCCTCGTGAGTGCAAGGAGGCTTCTTGGAGCTAGCGGCCATTTTAAATGGACGCAGAAAGCAGGTGACCTTTTGGGAAGAAAAGAGGTTGATTTAAAAAGTTCTAATACTTAACTCCGGAAATTAAACGGTCATTGACAATTTTTCATGAAGATAAACTTCTAAAATAATAATTCAACAATTTGATAGTTCTTATTCATATAGGCTTAATGTAACCCATTTATTTGAACTCAAAATAGAATGAACGGATAATAAAAGTATTTTCTACTTGGACGATATGTTTAGTAAGTCTAGCCATAGGTTACATATTTAAATATTTAAAAATAGGATAAAAGAACACGTTTATTCCATCCAGTCCTACTAGTAGTTCGATAATCTAATCTGTTTGGACAGAAATATTCCAAATTGTTAGACTGACTAATCATGCCGGTACTACGTGTCTGTTTTTGGAGTACGGACATTATGTTGCTTACCAAAATTTCCATTTGCTCCAAATACTCCTCCTCAGACTCCACCATTTTGAAGACAAGACTGCAAACCAAACATCAAAATATTTTATGTATACTCGCAACATTGGATATTATCAATTATATCGATCAGAAGGTGGTTATGGTTTGGTAGTTTGGTAATGCAAATAATTATGATCAGTCGAGATGGTATTGTAGATCATACCTGTTTCTCTTCCTCATGCTCTCAGCGTGGGGACTCTTGATGTACTGGTCCACGATCTGCTTCCATCTTCGTCGGCATAACCAGCCTCGGAAGAAACTCTAAAAATATGAAGTATGGTTTTAAAGCTCTCATTCAATATTTAATGTGGCACTATAAGTATTCTAGATTAGTTATAGATAATTTCCGTAGATAAATTATATTCCATGGTTCTCGACGTCATTGATTGGATTTACGAAGACTAGTAGAGAATCCGAAGACAAAGGATATTTATTCAATTTAATCACACGAATCACTTTGAAACGTCTTATATCTACTTTGAAACGTCTTAAATCTAGATTTAAGTCGTTAGTTTTTTTAGTTAGTTCTCTATTAGTCTAGTGAATCTAGGTATGATCCTTGTCAGAAATGAAGAAAGGTTATGAGGGATCTGACCTGTACTTTCTTGATCTTCCTCAGCTCAGTGGGGTCGACCTCGGGCGAGTGGCTCGGCGAGGAGCACGTGCTGGCGGAGGAAGCGGCGCGGTGCGAGGGCTCGTGCTCCTTCTTGTACAAGCAGAGCTGAAACATCGTTTAGTTGCTCATGTCTGTGTTTTGGTACAGGAGGATCACAATAAAACTTTTATTTTGTCCTCTTGCTGATGAAACAATATGCTTGTTTCATCTATAACATTTAACAATAGCTCACATCTATAACATTTTTTTATACTCCTAGCTGATGGAACATGCAGATGGCCCACCTGATGTTAAGTGGTAACCATCACCTATAACAAAGCATTGCCTCGTAAGTCACGCACGATAGGAACGTGCCCTACGATGCACTGCCCTGCGTCCATCAACTTGAGGCATACAGATGTTAAGCCTCATGTGCCTGTAATTACACCGGCAACCACACTCTTCAAACCGAAACACAGCAACGCTGCTTGGCGGCAGAAAAAGTCGTGGTGGTAGTACTTCCCCGGATGAGCCCTTCACAAGAGCTCTACTTATCTTTTAGCATAGAATTGTGTTGCATGTCACGCACGATACGAACGTGCTCTACCTACTACCCTGCGTCGATCACCTTGAGGTATTAAAGATGTCAAGCCTCATGTGCCTATTGTTTCACCGGCACCCACACCCTTGGAAACTTAACACAGCAACGCTGCTTGACGGCAGAAATGGAATGGGCATGGTGATATCTGGGGAAGTTCCAGGACGAGCTGTACCACTTACAAAAATATAATAAATACTAGCTGACCCGGCAAACGTTGTTTTGCCATTTACTTACTACAGTGACTATAAAAAAATTGGGGTTGGTGTTAGAAGGGTGAAAATTTAGGGTTGTATGTATTGTTTTATGCCACTATATAAAAAAAATCAAAAAAAATAAATTGTTCAAAAATAAAAATAAAATGCTAGGGGTGGACAACACTTATCACTTAGGGGTATGAAAAATAGATAGTAGCCGATTCTCAGACCTACGAATATGCATATAAAATTTCATAAAAATCGGTCAAGCCGTTTTGTAGGAGTATGGTAACTAACATTGTGACACGAGAATTTTATATATAGGAAAGATATAGTTAAGGCGCATACAGTTATATTCTCAGATACGTTACCTCAGTCCTAAGTTTCTTGACCTCGTTGCTGAGTTCGTCGCACTGCTGCGCGTACTGCCAGCGCGACGTGCGCTCGCTCTCCACCACCTGCAGCAGGTGCAGCTGCTTCTGCTCCAGCTCTTCCTTCTGCAGCAGGACTTTGTTGAAACTGGAAGTGGGTTGCCAATTGGCTATGGGGCTTCAAGAGTTGTAGAGCTCTGTGGCTCCGCCAAGCAGGTGAAGGCGAGTGGTCGTGCGATTCCAACAGTTTTTTATATACAAAGATGATGATCTGATGTTAAGTGGAAACCATCACCTATAAAACAAAGCATTGCCTCGTAGGTCATGAACGTTAGAAATGTGCCCTACGTTGCCCCCCCTGCCCTACGTCCATTAACCTGAGGCATACAGATGTTAAGCAACCGAAACACAGCAACGCTTCTTGGCGGCAGAAAAAAGCGTTCGGTACTACTAGTTCGCTTTCTTTCGCTTGCTTTCGCTAGGTCGGTCTGTATTGTATTACAATTGTTTTGTATTAGTATTGGTTTTATCATCTACAATATTTAATTTAGCAGGCAGCTAAATGGTGAACTATGTTCAATCAGTCAACATAAACTTATCATAACAATTTTTGTAAATTTAAAGTTCTCCCGCGATACAGGCTTAGTCCTAGTGCGGCGTTCATTACATATTTTGATTCTTGTTAAAATGAATTCTCGAATAATAATGTTATATTAAGTTTATACAAGGATACTACAGTGTAGTATCCTTGTATAAACTCTATTATCAGTGTATTGCCAATTTTCCTTGATCTTCCTCAACGTTTTAGGACCCTGTCGACTAAAAACTAAAAAGGATCAAAGGATTTTCTAAACTATCCTATGATGTAGGAACTCGAAAAGGGAAAAGTTCTCGATCCAAAATTTACGTGTGTAACGATTCGTCACCATGATCATATCCTTACACTGTTCAGTGACCCGCTGAATCTATGTATTTCAATAACTAACAAAAGTACCTACTGATTCACACTCGCTGTTCCGAAAATATCGAGTCAAAGTCATTATTTGTTTATTTAAATACTTAATTGCACCATAATATAAAAATTGTGTCCAAAAAGTGATAAAAGATGAATGTGATGATGCTGTGAGTATTTTTATCTACAATGTACCATTACATTGAAGATTTAAAAAAATCTATTTACAAATGTCAATGACACCCTAACTGCTGAACTGACTGGCATGAAACTTAGGACAAATATAATTGTAGCCTGGACTAGCCATATGTTATATTTTTTTATCCCGAAAAATTCCCAGTACGTGAAGAATGAACTACCCCATTAAAGGGAACCGCCTTAAATATAAATATTTAATTTTAATGTTAGCAATACGTGAGCAAAGGCGGCAGCTACCTAGTTAAGAACAAATAATAAAGATTTAATACGATGATATGACTTATGTCTATTATATAAATTAAAGAATATTTCATAATATACTTTAATTTATATAATTTGTTATTTTGGTACCCTATACAAATTAGCGTAGTCTGTCTTTATGACACCGTTTTGAAATGTTCAAGTGAAATCCTGTCCATCCAAAGGTTGTCCGGAAGAGATCGCTCTCAGCGATAAGACCGCCCATTGTACTTCACTGAAACTTTTGAACTTTATTTTTGTTTTTAATGTGTTAAATGTCCTTGTGGTGTGCAATAAAGAGTTTTCTATCTATTCTATCTATCTATGACTAAACTAACCAGATTCTCAAATTATCTGACAAATAATTACTTAACAAATATTAAATTAATATAAATAAGCATGTTAAATCGAAGTGAAATTGTTATACCTACTATTAAAAGCTTTATTATTTAAATTAAGTAATTGTTAAGGCGTTAAAATTAATTACTGTTTCACTAATGAAACAAGTTATTGTTCATCCATCACGACGCAGATGGGCCGTTTAATAATTTTAATGATAACGTGACATTCAGGATTTGAGCACACTCACGTAATTTTGTATGAGCTAGCGACCAACTCTGTACAAAGTGAAAGTCAAAAGATTATTCAGTTGAATCACAAGGATCACTTTGAAACGTTTTTAAACTAGGTGAATCTAGGTGACAGTTCCACGTGACCAAGCCTAGAAGAACAGTTGATGATTATTATAATACCTATATTGTAACAAGGATCATACAAAAGAGCGGTAGGAACCAAGCCGTAAGTTTGTTGCCAGTTCTTCTAGGCTTTGGTCGCGTGGAACTGGCACCCTAGAGTCACCTAGCTTTAAGACGTTTCAAAGTGATCCTTGTGATTTTATTGATTTTACCTTTTGGTTTTGGTCTGAAAAGTTTATTTAAAGCACTAGGTGACGATAAGATTATGAGTGAAATCGACCAAAGGGTTAAAAGCCGATGGAGGTTTTATACAGTGAGTTGTACATTAAAAAACAACGCTACCTAAAGGTAGACTTACTTTGTTTTGTGGAACTGATCATGAATTAAAATAGCCAATAAGAAAAACTGTGAATTTATGAATAAATAAATAAACTGGGCGGGATTTATCAAATGTTCGCAACTTCACCATTCCGAATTATTGATTTTACTTTACGATCTTATGTACAATTGGAGCTTTAGTTTAACAATCGTTGTGTTAATGCTTACAGAACAATAGGTTTGGTGTTGAGATTTGAGTCCAATCAGTTTAAGGCGCATACAAGAGCTAATGTCCCTACCTACCTCTCGCTCGCACGTTTCGACATGTTGAAAGATATAAATCACTCATTTTCGAAAAATCACAAATAACAAAACTAGTAAAGCAAACTTTTGAGTAGGATTACTTGTATCGATCAAAATGTTTTTTTTTTTATACTACTAGCTGATGTAACAAGCATATGGGCCACCTGATGTTAAGTGGTAACCATCACCTATAACAAAGCATTGCCTCGTAATTTACGCACAATAGACTTGTTAAGGATATGGTCAAACAAGCATTTGACGACTGTCTGCGAAATCAATAGGAACTTGCCCTACGATGCACTGCCCTGCGTCCATCAACTTGAGGCATACAGATGTTAAGCCTTATGTGCCTGTAATGACACCGGCAACCACACTCTTCAAACCGAAACAGAGCGTTGCTGCTTGGCGGCAGAAAAAGGCGTGGTGGTAGTACTTCCCCGGACGAGCCCTTCACAAAGAGCTCTACTACTCTTATTTCTTTCAATATGTCGAAACGTGCAAGCCAGAGGTACATTCATTGGCTCATGTATTCCCTGCGGTTACGTTTACACCATTGATTTGCCCCAAACATAATGAAAGTAAAATGGAAAGTGAGAATGTATTTAGTATTTTGACTTGCCTTGCATGTGTTTGTCTTTTGTCTGGGTGTTATGACACATTATAAGTATGTAATGTAAGTATTTACCGAACACAAAATGTAGGTATGCATATGTAGGATCTTACCTATCGGCTTTGCGGGCTAGATAGTGCAGTGTTGAAATTTCCAACAGTAATTATTTATTTAACCAATTAAAACACAAGGATGACTTGCAAAATATCATTCATTCTTTAAAGAATCTATTAAACCAAATATAAGTTTTATTTGCAATCAAGATTGACATACACGAATCCATAATTAGATGGTTTTTATCATTTACATACAAAAGTACTTTGATTTTCATGTTGCTCATCTCATAATTGAAAAGATCCTGAGCACACAGCTACGACCACTACCCAAATTAAACCTTTCAAATCATCGAAACGGTGCCGCGGTGGCGCAAAACTCGGCTCGAATCATACCTAAGTATATATATTCGAAACAAAAACAAACAGCATCACGACTTTGATCTCTGGTACTTTTAGGCACGTTAGATATCCCCTCAGATATCTTAGTAGTAATAGCATAAAAGTACCAACTTAATATTTTTTGAGGTTAACTAAAAGTCAAAAGGTGTTTATCGAATTGAATCACAAAGATCACTTTGAAACGTCCTAAAGATACAAGTCTAAATGGGGTTAGTCAGAGGTACGTCCAAATTTTAAGTTTTTGTACAGAGTTACATTTTGCATTAGTTGGTATTCCATATATGTATACGTGACTTTCATGAGTGTCATAATGTTCGCGGTCTTTTAAATCAGATTTTGCATTTACACGTTTTTGCACTTTGGCGGCTCTTAGCGGTCGTGGTTTACGAATGAAAAACACTTAAATTTACGAACGATTTTACGTTATTTTTATTACGAGGTACTTTTGTTTTGTAAGGTCAAACGAGGTCGCCATTCCGATGGGCTTCAGTGGTATTTTGCTTACTGGTATTTTTGCTTGCTGGTATTTTTGTTAAGTTCGATGGAACTTATCTTCAAAGACAGATGATATAAAAAAAGAACCATAAAAAAAAGTTTTTTTTACGTACGTATTTTATGGTTGACCAAAAGCTTGGGTTCTGTTTTTCTAGTATTTGATCGCGATTTTCACCTAGTTTATAACCCATTTCAAAGTGATTCTTTTAATTGAGCTGAATAAAGACCATTTTGATTTAAATATGCCATTTCTTTAAGTCCATTTTATGTGTGATTTTGGCCTTTTAATAATAAAGTAAGCTAAATCTATATACTGAGGTATTTAGGTCAATATCTATAGGTAGGTACATATATTATGTGTACGGAACCCCCAGAGTACTTGCCCGTTCTATTTAAATACCAAAAGCTGAGAAAGCTATAGAGGTTAAAAATAATCAGTCCTGAAAATGAGCACTTTCATTTACACTCCGCTGCTCTCTTGCACAAAACCCTCACTCTAAATAAAAGATGAGCTATCTCAAGCCGTGTGAATACCCCCCTTTTCCCCACCCCCCATCCTTCAGAGAATAGGTAAGTACATACAGTTACGCTTTCGTGGGTAATTGCCCCACCCCTGTAATAGCAGAGTTGCCAAGTTCAACATTTCACAAAGACTGTAATGGCTGAAGCATTCTAATAAAGAACGGGATTACCAAGACTGTTTTTTTATTTGCTAACGAAGAATTCGCTTCAGATCTTTGAAATCGTCTAATGGTCCGCTTTGTCGTGTTATGGTTACCACTTAAAACCAGGTGGACCTTACGTTTTTTTAGTAGCAAGTGGTTTAAGAGTAGTAGAGCTGTTTCTGAAAAACTCGTCCAGGGAAGTACTACCACCATGCCTATTTCTGCCGCCAAGCAGCGTTACGGTGTTTCGGTTTAAGGGGCTGACAACTATCAAACAACTTCTCGCTCGCACGTTTCGACATGTTGAAAGATATAAAATCACTAAACTCATTTTCGAAAAATCGCAATCAACCATTTTGTGTGTAATCACATTGCACACAGTTTAGTAAAAATTTCATTTTGATCGATACAAGTTTTCCTACTTAAAAGTTTACTTATGTACGAACACTAGAAAAGCAATCAAATATCTTTCGACATGTCGAATCGTGCGAGCGAGAGTCACATTAGCTCTTGTCTTCGCCTTAAAGGGTGTGTTTGCTGGTGAAATTACAGGCCCATGAGAGGCTTATCATCATTCAAGTCAAGTTGATGGACGCAGGACAATGCATCGTAGGGCACGTTCAACTATTTAAAGTTGTTTTTCTTAAAAAAAGCTATACAATATCTGATAGATACTAAACAAATCGTTTCAACAAGTAAAATGAGTTATAAAGTAAATATTTTTCTGAATGTCGTTCAAGCGGTAAAGTCTGTAAACTTGGTGAAAAACAACTGAAGCTTTGATCCCCGGGCACGGTAGATTCTCAGATCTCTTAGCATACTAAGATAGCTCTTAGCATACCTGAGGGGTCATCTACCATGTTAGAATTTATGTGCACAGTGCCAGTACTCTCAAACGGTGAAGGAAAACATCGTGAGGAAACCGGCATGTCGTAAAACCTAGAAAGTTCTAGAGCATGTGTCAACTGCTCGAAAAGAGCCTCTGACCGACTACTTAAAAACAAAAAAACGCTACCCAGCTTGACAATGCTCCTATTCGAAATTTAGAAACGCTTGTGATTGGCAGATGTGCGTTACAGGCAGCATCGCATATCAGAAAGTCACCAACTAATACATAACATAACAGAAAAGTATATCTCCGAAAATTTTGCAGCCTCTACTGTAATCTCATAATAAATAATAGCACTATGTAGTGCCCACAGGGACTCATATTTTTTATTTACCATAAGCTTATATAAAGATTAATAATATCCCCATGTGATTATAACACTCAGATAAAGATAGTGAATTATTTTTTGCTTTACAAAACTAAACTCACGCGCGCTTACATAGCTTAAAATATTGCTTTTACAATAATATTTAATTAACTTCCTATTTTACTTCCTATTTCCGATTTTACCTACCGAAATGATAGTGTGGTTGAGCAGAGAACGTTAGAAAAAAATAATATTCAAGCCATGCTTAACGATCGATTGCCATCACACAAAAAGCGAAAAATAAATTAATAAATTTCAGAATACAAAACGTTTCTAGTAATGATTTTTCAGCTGAAGTTTATCTTAGGTCTAGTGACGGTGTGTGGTGTGTTTAGGACGATCAAGTGAACCCCTAATGAAATATTACTCCGAATGGCCGCCACCGCCGGTAAGTGCCCTTGGCCTCATTTTATCCGGGCCGGGACGCACCGGGAACCAGACTGGAAACTGTGCTACCGGGCACAATCCGATCTATAAACCCGTACAATAACATCTAATTATTTTTCAAATGCGAATCAAATATCAAACTTTGAGATAAAGTTATTTATTTTACTTTAGGTACACTCGTAAAATGTGAGTATGTGCCAAAATGTATTATTTTGACGACTCTGAAATGACCCCTTTAGACATCTAAGAATCTAAAGTTGTTACTTGCTAGATCTCTCTTGTAGTTACTAGTTTCTTTCGAATCAGTGTAGTGAAAGGATAATAAAACCGCCACTAGGCCACCAGTGCTCTCAACATTTACAGTGTGTCTGTATTTTAAGAGTCTTTGTACAAAAAAGTGTAAAAAAAACATAATACCTAATAACCCACAAAGAGGTACTGTGCAAAAAATACAGTATTAAAATGCGTTGTACTATGAGTGCAGGGTTAAGGGTAGGTGACGCAAGGCTAGGTGTAAGTGCATTCTTCTGATGCTGGTTTTCTAGGCTCGTGGCGATAATCGGCTTTCAGTAAACATTCTAGGTATTCCGACGGACGGGTCAGGGTAGCGGACATAATCCCACCTAGGAACATGCAGCTATACAATATCAAAACCCTTTTATAAGAAATCGTATGACGTATGAATACTTTTATTTTATTTTGGGAATATTCAAGATAAGAATGATCAAGTGGATTATAGCTAAGCGTGCTCCACCTTAGACTGTATTTTTACTTTCCATCAGGTGAGATGCCAGTCAAACGTCTGGCTATCAAACAATAAAGAATAAAATTGTCATCATTATCAGCCTGAAGAATTCCATTGCTGGACATAGGCCTCCCCTACACATTTCCAGAAAGAACGATTTTGAGTCTTCACCACCGAGCGACTTCCCGCGACCTTCACAATGTCGTCAGTCATCGTTTTATAGATACATAATTGTATTATATTATAACACCCAGACCGAGAACAAAAATCTATGTTCATCACACAAATGTTTGTTATCCGTGGGGATCGAACCCCCGGCCTCCAACGCCGAAAGCAGAGCTATACTACGATATTATTTGAAGTGTAGTGATATCTGTTATTTTCTCACCATCAAATCAAAACGTTATAATTATTTTGTAAAATCACAACGGCCACTATGAAAGGCTTTACTAATAAAAATAAGTCTAAAGATAGTCATCTCTCACCAACGGGTAAAGACAAACAAAGACAAGGCTAACCTTGAGCAATGTTTCAACTTGAGTAACGTTTCTATGTAAGAGCTTTACCTCTGATTTCACCATGCTGTCTTAGAGCTGATTTCACCATGCTCTGTTAGATTAACAAAGGATTAAAGGGCAGTATATGTCAAAATGTACGCGTTTTACATCTAAAGTTATATTTAACGGCCTGTTTCTCCTTTATTAGTAACTAGCGGCCTGTCCCAGCTTCGCATGGGTGGTCATAAATTTTTTGAACATTTTAGGATAAACTTAAACCGTGGGTTCGAGCCTCGCGTCTACTTATTTCATACATTTGCACGCGCTTCTCCTTGAGTGAGTGAAATCGCACCCCGCGCGAGACCCGTGGACCCGTTAACATTTTTAATTTCGTCATATCTTTTGAATGGAATGTCCGATTTGAAAAATTTAAGAAGTAATCTATAGGTATTGAAACCGTCTTAATTATGAAATGATTTATTTGGATAAGGATTAATACCAAGGTACAAATAAAGACCCTTTTCTAGCGGAGGCATTTCAATTATTTTTTTATAATAAAAGAACACTTATTGTGACATAACTATATTAGACATATGCTGTCGCGACATTTTTTGTAGATGATAACGTGTTCTACAAAATCGTAGTACATTATTTTGTTCTATCTTCAATAGTTTTCGCAGCGCACGCGATGTAAGGTTTTTTGTTTTCCACCTTGGGTTACATTATTGAAGTTTTAGTAAGGATCCCTGATTATTTTGAAAATATAATATAGCCTATGTTACTCAGGGATAATGTAGCATTCTAATGGTGAAATAATTTTTGAAATCGGACCAGTAGTTTTTGAGCCTATTCGTTACATACAAAAATACAAAAATACAAAGTTTACCTCTTTATAATATTAGTGTAGACTAGTAGTTCGCCCCGAACTGAGATCTCGTGATGCGACCCGACGAACGCATCAAAACTTTGAGTAGGTAGTAGTCAGAGGCAAGTCCAAACATTATCTTTGGACTTTTTTCTGACTACCGCCTACTAACTTGGTATGGTAACCAAGTTTTAACTCTATTGGCCTATTTATTGAAGAGTTCCGTTGAACAGACCTTGGCTCCATCATCAGACCTGGTCGTCGTCACCATTTTATGAGAACAGAGTACCTCCTTAATTTATTTCAAGAAAAAAAAATAAGAAAAAGCAAAGGAACTGGCCGACTAGTAGAAAAACCTTGATGTCAACGAAACTCTTAGAGATGGGAGCTCTTGGATCGCTGGTTATCTTAATTTAACTTTTTTTGTTTTATCTCTAAAACCGAGCGTCCCAAAAAAAAAGTAAAAATTGTTTTGGAATGTCCAAACAAAGCCCTTTCATATGACATGTATCTTGATTTTTTTATGTAACTTTTTTTATTTTTGACCTCTAAAAAAACCCCATATCTCAAAAACCCTTCATCCGATTTTACTCATATACTTACCAGTACATTTCTCAAGTACAAGCTATCGACATATAAAATTTCATGCAGATCGGATCAACGGTTCTAAAGTTATCGCCAGACAAACATACATACATACATGCATACATACATACATACATACATACACTAGTAGTTCGCCCCGAACTGAGATCTCGTGATGCGACCCGACGAACGCACCAAAACTTTGAGTAGGTGGTAGTCAAAGGCAAGTCCAAACATTATGTTTGCACTTTTTTCTGACTACCGCCTACTAACTTGGTACGGTAACCAAGTTTCAACTCTATTGGCCTATTAATTGAAGAGTTCCGTTGAACAGACCTTGGCTCCATCATCAGACCTGGTCGTTGTCACCATTTTATGAGAACTGAGTACTTCCTTAATTTATTTCAAGAAAAAAAAATAAGAAAAATCAAAGGAACTGGACGACCAGTAGAAAAACCTTGATACCAACGAAACTCTTAGAGATGAGAGCTCTTGGGTCGCTGGTTATCTTAATTTATCTTTTTATTTTGTATCTCAAAAACCGAGCGTCCCAGAAAAAAAGTAAAAATTGTTTTGGAATGTCCAAACAAAGCCCTTTCGTATGACATGTAACTTGATTTTTTTAAGTCACTTTTTTTATTTTTGCCCCCTTAAAAAACCCCATATTTCAAAAACCCTTCATCCGATTTTACTCATATACTTACCAGTAAATTTCTCAAGTACAAGCTATCGACATATCAAATTTCATGCAGATCGGATCAACGGTTCTAAAGTTATCGCCAGACAAACATACATACATACATACATACATACATACATACATAAAATGCCAAATCGCCCAAGTTGAAACTAAGATCTTCGTTCGCTTCGCTCACTCGATCAATAAAATGCCAAATCGTCCAAGTTGAAACTAGATCTTCGTTCGCTTCGCTCACTCGATCAACTAACAGAGCATGGTGAAATCAGCTCTTAGGCTTAACATCTGAGTGGCTCAAGTTGATGGACGCAGGGCAGTGCATCGTAGGGCAAGTTCATATGGTGCATGGCTTGCAGGGAAATTTGTTAGGTTAAGGTGGAGCATCTGCTTGTTCCATTGGCAAGTAATAAGTGGATTTGATTCTTGTTTTCAATCGAAAATTGTTTGTTTCGATTCATTCAACTGCCCTCTACCCCATAAAGGGAAAACGTGTTTTTAGCAATGACTACTGTAAATCAAGCGAAGCTGCGAGCGGTAACTGTGTATAAATTGACTGTGGATATTCACATGAGTATGAAATCATAGTAAGATAAGGAAATCTTTTTGTTTCTTCTGTTGGTTTATCGAAGTGTTTATTTCAATTCACTGAATCCTTTGAGTTTCTTTTATCCTTTCGAACTAATATAGTACAATAGAAAACATTCCTAAGTGTGCAACGAATTAGATAAGATAAAAAACCTTTTTACATAATACTTCCATTTTATAATGATAATATATTTATTTAAAAAGAAAATTAAAATGACTACAATTATTTACAAAATGTACAAAATACACATACTTTTGAGCTATATGCAAACCAATGCGAACGACCAAGAGATAGCTCAACTGATACAAATCTGGGGCATTATTCTCTATGACATTCCTCAGAAGATTCCGTGCCATAACCGTGTGACGTCACGGCGTGGTCTAAACGCAAACGCGATTCATAAACCAAAAAATGGACTAAGAATGACAACTAGGAATGACAACTAAGTTATAGGGAATACCATGGAGGTATTATGATACTTAGTCTAAGGGGAATACGGTTTTGTCCGATTTTCCGCCGCTGTCTAGTCGTATCTGTGTAACGCGATTGCATTGGCAATAGAGAATAATGCCCCTGTTGCTATCGGAAACCAACGTCAACAAGACATTGGCCGCAATACCGCGACAATTTAAAATTATGTTTTTGGTTAATATCACCGCTCTAGACCGATTTTTTTTCATATACCTACTTCTTGACGATGGAAAAAGCAAATGATCCACCAGAGATAACCATCACCTATAACAAAGCATTACCACATGCACAATATGAACGTGCCCTTCGATGCACTGTCCTGCGTCCATCAACTTGAGACAAACAGATGTCTCAAGTTGAGAGAAACAGAGTGCCTGTAATTTCACTGGCAACCACACCCTGCGAACTGAAACACAACAACGCTGCTTGGCGGCAGCAATAGACATTGTTAGTATTACTTCCCCAGACGAGCCCTTCGCAAGATAGCTGATAGAATACAGAATTCGTTCTTTTACTCTTTTCAACGACACAAGCAAACAGCCGGAACCGTTTCACTGAATAGGGCTATAATAGGGCTATCACCGTGCGACCTTTTTATAAGGCTTTTGCGACGAGAATAAGGGACTTTGTACAGCCTTCAGGGATTTCCCTGGGTCTATAACATAACCCTGAGAGGATTTCATCTTTATTGAGAGAGTTTATTTCTCACGACTATATATCTATTTTTTCTTCACAGCTCTGTTGGTAGTAGCTCTACCTTCTGTGGTGTAGGTCGTGGGTTCGATCCCCACTGAGAACAAACATTTGTGCGTTGTTTGTGTTCTATGCTACAAGTTATCAACACCGCTAATACTTTGTAGCGCATCTTAACATGTCGTAGAAAGGTCTACTAGAAGCTACGCCGTAGCATAGAAAACATAAGTACATATAATATTTGCTTTGTTTAGTATAGGCCTTCATCTATGTGCACAACCCAAAAATGTTTTCTCATTACCCAAAGCACGATATGAACGCGCCCTATGATGCACTGCCCTGCGTCCATCAACTAGAGGCATACAGATGTTAAGCTTCATGTGCCTGTAATTTCACCAGCAACTACACTCTTCAAACCGAAACAGCAACGCTGCTTGGCGACAGAAAGAGGCATGGTGGTAGTACTTCCCCGGACAAGCCCTTCACAAAGAGCTCTACTACTCTTAAATCTTAAGTAACGCTTTGTAAAAAACTCCGAAAATGTTTTCCCCGAATTGAAGACTTTTCTCGGAGATTTTAAACACGCCAATTCCACTAATTAATTTCATTTACGTGTCCCAGCGATTCTCTCAAATGACGTGAAGTGTTAATTGGTAAACCAAGTGGGCGTTTTAAGGGGCTGACACCCGTCCAAGTACTTCGCGCTCGCATATTTTAACATTTATGATATGTATAATATCACTGAACTTATTAAAAATTGTTATTAAAAAAACTAAAAATTGTAATCAACCTTTTTTGCTGAACTGTGTGCAACATTGGACACAGTTCAGCAAAAATATTATTTTTTTACCAAAAAGTTTGTTTTGTTTGTTTAACCAAGCAGCGTTGCTGTGTTTCGGTTTGCAGGGTGTGGTTGCCAGTGAAATTACAGGCACATGAGGCTTAATCTTCATGCCTCAATTTTATGGACGAGCAGCGCATCGTAGGTTATATTCCTACCGAGCGTGACTTGCGAGGCAATGCTTTGTTATTGTTAATGGTTATTTTGTCAGCGTGTAGTATACACAAATATGATAGCATTAGAGAACACCATTTGTGAAAATGTTTTCAAATAGGATTTTTGTATTTCATTACGTGACTTGGCCTGAATATAAAAATAACGCTTCTGTAGCATCTACGATAGACCACAACCATTTATCATTTGGGCAATTATTTTAAAAATTCTTACGCACCATTTATAATTCATTCGTGTAGTAATGCTTAACGTGTGTATCGCGTGTGGGGATGTCGCCAAGCTGAAGCTACGGTATCATGGTACAGGTGAGAGGAAAAAATCATCTATATTTACTTTACAAAGTAATCTTGTAAATATACTAAAATAAAATATTCTTCAATAAAATATCTTATGAGAAGGGAAGAATGTCATGTAACGAAAATAGTTTAAGGTATAAATGTGGATGGGTTAAGGAGTAAAGGGAGGCCAAAGAGAAGATGGATGGATTGTGTGAAAGATGACATGGGTAGGAAAGGAGTGACTGCTGAGATGACGGATGATAGAGGAAAGTGAAGAGAAAGAATGTCGAAGACATTAAGATCTGTGAAATATGATTGTATCTGTAGAATATTTGATCGAGTGAGCGAAGCGAACGAAGATCTTAGTTTCAACTTGGGCGATTTGGCATTTTATGTATGTATGTATGTATGTATGTATGTATGTTTGTCTGGCGATAACTTTAGAACCGTTGATCCGATCTGCATGAAATTTGATATGTCGATAGCTTGTACTTGAGAAATTGACTGGTAAGTATATGAGTAAAATCGGATGAAGGGTTTTTGAAATATGGGGTTTTTTAAGGGGGCAAAAATAAAAAAAGTGACTTAAAAAAATCAAGTTACATGTCATACGAAAGGGCTTTGTTTGGACATTCCAAAACAATTTTTACTTTTTTTCTGGGACGCTCGGTTTTTGAGATACAAAATAAAAAGATAAATTAAGATAACCAGCGACCCAAGAGCTCTCATCTCTAAGAGTTTCGTTGGTATCAAGGTTTTTCTACTGGTCGTCCAGTTCCTTTGATTTTTCTTATTTTTTTTTCTTGAAATAAATTAAGGAAGTACTCAGTTCTCATAAAATGGTGACAACGACCAGGTCTGATGATGGAGCCAAGGTCTGTTCAACGGAACTCTTCAATTAATAGGCCAATAGAGTTGAAACTTGGTTACCGTACCAAGTTAGTAGGCGGTAGTCAGAAAAAAGTGCAAACATAATGTTTGGACTTGCCTTTGACTACCACCTACTCAAAGTTTTGGTGCGTTCGTCGGGTCGCATCACGAGATCTCAGTTCGGGGCGAACTACTAGTTTAGATCTGTGGTAAATTTTAAATCTGTGTATGAACATGTTGTTCGCTCTCGCTCTCCCTATAAATCCGTCCCGGTGCACGGACGTGTGTGCGCTCGCGCCGGCAATAAATGATGGAAATACAGTAAAAGTGAAGTTTATTTCAACTACCAAATCACTACATACAACAAAGGCAACCACCTCAGGCCTTTTACAAGAACCTGTTGTGCCGACGCAACATAAAGTGGGATAAGGGCAGGAAGATGATGATGATGAAAATATCTTTGTAAATATTTACCTTTACAAAGAATTCACTGAAATAGTGACTAGTGGGACACCGCTCGACTAGTGGGAATGATCGCGCCTTCTAATCGGTTGTAAGTTTGAATCCGGTCATGCACCATTGGATTTATATGGCCAAATTTTTTTTATGTCAAAGTAAAAATCAAAGTTTGCATTCCAGAAGCAGCGATGGACGTATGGACGGAATACCAGCTAAATGTAATGTTTGGACGAACCTCTGAATACCCCCCTGAGACATTTGAGCTGGTACTTAGTTAGGGTTGCCATATTGTATTGACCAACCCGTCCCATATTACTACATGTCCCGTATTTGTATAAAATATGGAAATAGAGGTAAGTGGTGCTGGCTTCCGCCTGGCCGGCATGTACGTAAGTTAAAAATGGACATCATGGCACATTTGGAATAAAAACTTTGATATAATAATTTAGATTTTTTAATTTAATTTATTTTATACTTTTGATACGGTTGAGATCAGAGGATATATTTTAGAAAACACATAGTTTGTCTCTCACTATGTACACATGCGTGCCAGCCATGTATGTGCGTAGTTGAAAAGCCGGCATTGAATGTGTTATGAATGAGTTTTGGGCATCGGAAGAGAAAACGTCCCGTATTACTTCCTAGATGTTATGGCAACCCTATACTTAGTACTACAAGATCTATCATATCTTCCGTGGCTGGGGATCTGTTGTTTTTTTATTCATCTACATTATTATTATTTAGGGTATTATTATAGAGGTTCCAGTTTATTTCCATTTCATTTTTATTGTGTTTAAGATAACTAGTAGTTCGCCCCGAACTGAGATCTCGTGATGCGACCCGACGAACGCACCAAAACTTTGAGTAGGTGGTAGTCAAAGGCAAGTCCAAACATTATGTTTGGACTTTTTTCTGACTACCGCCTACTAACTTGGTACGGTAACCAAGTTTCAACTCTATTGGCTTATTTATTGAAGAGTTCCGTTGAACAGACCTTGGCTCCATCATCAGACCTGGTCGTTGTCAACATTTTATGAGAACTGAGTACCTCCTTAATTTATTTCAAGAAAAAAAAATAAGAAAAAGCAAAGTAATTGGCCGACCAGTAGAAAAACCTTGATGCCAACGAAACTCTTAGAGATGGGAGCTCTTGGGTCGCTGGTTATCTTAATTTAACTTTTTGATTGTATCTCAAAAACTGAGCGTCCCAGAAAAAAAGTAAAAATTGTGTTGGAATGTCCAAACAAAGCCCTTTCGTATGACATGTAACTTGATTTTTTTAAGTCACTTTTTTTATTTTTGCCCCCTTAAAAAACCCCATATCTTAAAAACCCTTCATCCGATTTTACTCATATACTTACCAGTAAATTTCTCAAGTACAAGCTGTCGTCTTATCAAATTTCATGCAGATCGGATCAACGGTTCGAAAGTTATGGCCAGACAAACATACATACATACATACATACATACATACATACATAAAATGCCAAATCGCCCAAGTTGAAACTAAGATCTTTGTTCGCTTCGCTCACTCGATCAAAAACATGATGTGAAATTCCTGACTGAAATACTATTGAATACAAATACTAAAAACTTGTGCTCTCGCCGGTACTGCCGCTTCCGTGCGTATTTCCGTATAAGTTCATTTTTATTCCACTCGGGGTTTATATTAGCTTTCAAAGTTGCGCCTTTGTGTCGCTTCGCAAATCTAAAATAGAGCTCATTTCCGCAACTTGGTCTACAGTGTATTGTTATGTTCAAATATACATTCTATAACATAACGGAAACAAAAAACGGTATTCAATATTTTAGATTTTATTGTATAATATTGTCAAACCTTGATTAGATTGAATGTAAGATTGGCTAATTAAAAAAAAAAAAAGCTCTTAATTTTTTTTATGAAAATCTCGTTTTTTTTGTTTTTTTTTTGTTTGATTCTTATTAAGTAAATATTTTATTCGGAGAATCTAATTGGACAGATTGAAAGTCTACCTTGATAAGAAGATAAAAAAATTAACAATTATCTAACAGAAATCTAATGAAAACATTGTTAAAAATTATGAGAAATTGTTGTCGAAAAATTGATAGAATTTTTATTTGATTTGATTTGATTTTTATTTGGCTAATATTCACACAAGGTTCGATAATACACATCACATGCGTTACGATGTTTGGATGTTTGTGGCTCAATTACGCCCTATAACCACAAAACCGATCGGAATAAAACTTAGAAAAAATATAGCTCGTAACCTGGATTTAATTTTTAATCCTAACGTAAAATTTAATCGGGAACGCGGTAGAAAACATGAACGAATCCAAAAAATGACTTAAATATGTTTGAAATGCTTTGCATTGCCTGAGCACCAATACCATCCTGCAGCGTAGACGGCCTAATACAAAGATAAGACTTGGTAAATACCTGTAGAACTGACTAAGCCGCGGGATTCCTCACGATGTTTTCTTTTACCATTTGAGAGGACTAGCATACAGACAGTGCTAGTAATCTCAAACGGTAATAGTAATCTGCATATCGCAGAACCCAAAATTTTCTAAAACATATATCAAGTGCTCGAAAGGAGCACTTGACATATGTTTTAGAAAATTTGAGGCATTCGATTGGCACCACACTCAAGGATCATACAAAAGGACGGTAGGAACCAAAACGTAAGTTTGTTGCCTGTTCTTCTAGGCTTTGGTCGCGTGGAACTGGCAGATTCACCTAGCATTAAGACATTTCAAAGTAATCCTTGTGATTTTATTGAATAATACCTTTTGACTTTGACTTGACTTTGAATGAGTTCCAAAATTGGCCACACTTGGCTAACCTTATAAATTATTGATCGAGTGAGCGAAGCGAACGAAGATCTTAGTTGATCGAGTGAGCGAAGCGAACGAAGATCTTAGTTTCAACTTGGGCGATTTGGCATTTTATGTATGTATGTATGTATGTATGTATGTATGTTTGTCTGGCGATAACTTTAGAACCGTTGATCCGATCTGCATGAAATTTGATATGTCGATAGCTTGTACTTGAGAAATTTACTGGTAAGTATATGAGTAAAATCGGATGAAGGGTTTTTGAGATATGGGGTTTTTTAAGGGGGAAAAAATAAAAAAAGTTACTTAAAAAAATCAAGTTACATGTCATATGAAAGGGCTTTGTTTGGACATCCCAAAACAATTTTTACTTTTTTTTTGGGACGCTCGGTTTTTGAGATAAAATAATAAAAGTTAAATTAAGATAACCAGCGATCCAAGAGCTCCCATTTCTAAGAGTTTCGTTGGCATCAAGGTTTTTCTACTGGTCGGCCAGTTCCTTTGCTTTTTCTCATTTTTTTTTCTTGAAATAAATTAAGGAGGTACTCAGTTCTCATAAAATGGTGACAACGACCAGGTCTGATGATGGAGCCAAGGTCTGTTCATCGGAACTCTTCAATAAATAGGCCAATAAAGTTGAAACTTGGTTAGCATACCAAGTTAGTAGGCGGTAGTCAGAAGCAAGTCCAAACGTAATGTTTGGACTTGCCTCTGACTACCACCTACTCAAAGTTTTGGTTCGTTCGTCGGGTCGCATCACGAGATCTCAGTTCGGGGCGAACCACTAGTTTATTCGTTTCCATTAGTCCCAGGTTATGGGTACATTATAATTCACTAGCATCCGTCCGCGTCGTCCGTTGCGTATACAGTATACACACGGATACAGACTACACAAAGCCAAAGAAAAATTACGCTTACTACATGGACATAAAAGCGATCGGTGCCTGATGCCTATTTGTGAGTACGTTCAGCCATAATTTTTAAAAATACGTCTGTCAGTGATGTCTGTTTTGAATAGAGGTGTCTTTGGATATCAGTGCTTTTATGCCGTCCATATTCAAACCAAAAATTATGTGTGCAATGACAGTGCTCTCAAACTGTGAAGGAAAACATCGTGAATAAATCAGTTATTACCAGCTTTACTACTGCAATATGTGGGTAGTTGCCAAAATGTAATATTTGGACGACACATCTGACTTACCTTGACCATCCTCAAAGAATCTTAAGTTGGTACTCAGTAATAAATCTGAGGGAATCAACCGTGCCTGAGGATCTAAGTCGTGCAGCTATTTCAGTTTTTTTTCTGTCCAAAACAACTCTAGAATCCAAGCCGTAAGTTTCTTACCTGTTTTTATAGGTTTAATTTAGTTGCGAAGACGTTTCAAAGTGATCCTTGTGATCGAAATGAATTTAAACACTTACACGATTATATTTCATTTATTGATTGATTAAGTATAGTTGTCTTGTTTCCTAGCAGCAGCGTTGACCTTGCTTTATCTACGTCATCATATTATCATGGTAATATAAAAAATGTAGACATACGCAAAATGTTATATGTGAACATACCCCTTTTAAACATCCCCTAAGAATCCTGATTAGGTACAATGACTGGGGATTAGAGTCTTTCACGTCTGCAAAAGCACGTTGTCTATAATATCACAAATTACAAAATAGTTACTACCAAGTTATGCATGTTATTGAAACTTGATAAACCAATATGTCGCCTATCTCTATTTAATAAGGTAGGTATTCAATATCGAGAAGATGAGATTCCCCCGTGTACCTACTTACTTTGAATGTATATTTCAGCCGATTGGATTTTCACTTCGAAGGATAAGGTAAAATTAAGAAATTCTATTATCCAATAAACGAGAAAGGTTCTCTCCGATTATGAATAAAAAATAAACAAGAAGTTACGTACATAGGTACGTTTTTTTTCAACGTGTGTTTTTTTTTTAAACCATTAGCTGATGGTACAAGCAGATGGCCCACTTGATGTTAAGTGTTAACCATCACCTATAACAAAGCATTGCCTCGTAAGTCACGCACGATAGGGACGTGCCCTACGATGCACTGGCCTGCGTCCATCAACTTGAGGCATACAGATGTTAAGCCTCATGTGCCTGTAATTACACCGGCAACCACACTCTTCAAACCGAAACACAGCGAATGGTGCTCAAAATCGTGCTCGGCAAAACGTCGAGTGTGAAAATCGCGCGCTAGTTTACGCCGCGCGAGACTAATAAAGCGAGCGATTTTGACGCGAGCTATATAACACCGCGTGCACGCCAAAGTGAGGCTTGGAACAGTGAGCTATTTGAAGTCCATTCATAAAACGTCGCGTTAGTTCAAAGCGAAGTACACTTAGCGAGATATTTTGTTGTTTGCAAAAACAGCAAATTTATTCAATTCCGTATGGTGAAATCTAGGCGCTATTTATTTTTATCGGAACGTTCCTTTTTTTATGAACCTATAATATTATCCTATAATATATTAATAATACTTTACTTTGTTTACCTAACTTTATTGTCCACCATACGAAACTGAATAAATTTGCTTTTTTGCAAACAGCAAAATATCTGGCTAAGTGTACTTCGCTTTGAACTAACGCGACGTTATAAGAATGGACTTTAAATAGCTCACTGTTTCAAGCCTCACTTTGGAGAGCACGCGGTGTTGTATAGCTCGCGTCAAAATCGCTCGCTTTAGTCTCGCGCGGCGTAAACTAGCGCGCGATTTTCACACTCGACGTTTTGCCGAGCACTATTTTGAGCACCTGCGAACACAGCGTTGCTGCTTGGCGGCAGAAAAGGGCGTGGTGGTAGTACTTCCCCGGACGAGCCACACACAAAGAGTTCTACTACTCTTGTGTGTAAAACTAACCTAAATCTAACCTTAGATGTCAAACGCGTACATTTCGACATATGTAACGGCCCTTTAATCCTTGATTAGTAACTAACAGAACATGGTGAAATCAGCACTCACAGCCGGCTTCTGAAAGCTCGATCAAAACTAATCGGATGTCAAGTCACTCGCCATTTCAGCTATTACATCGAATTAGATAGAGGTAGCAAGTGACTTGACATGCGTTTTTTTTAATACCACCAAGTAAACAAACAAGCGTACGGTTCACCTGATGGGAAGCGGTTACCGTAGCTTATGGACGTTTGCAACACCAGAGGTGTCACACGCGCGTTGCTGACCCTTTAAATGTTTTAGAACGCCTTTTTTGAAGAACCTCATGCTGTATTCTCCAGGGAAAACATCCGCAGGGAGCGCATTCCACAACCTTAGAGTGCGCGGGAGGAAGTTACTAGTTTAAGAGTGAGTTCAGCTCCATTATTAGTTTTGATCGGGCTTTCAGAAACCGGCCGTTAGTCTACTATTATTATAAGTTGCTATTGCACTCCGCTGGCGATTAATCGCTTACAGCTAGACAAAACAATAACAAATATACATATGCTAAGAGGCTGACACCCGTGAAACAACTTCTCACTCGCACATTTCAACATTTTAGGAAATATTAAAAAAAATCGCAAACAACCAAGTTTCTTTTATTATTTTTGGAAAACTGGTTTGGATCAAATTTAATTTTAGCTGAACGACGTCATTGAACTTGTCAAATGACAGCGTTCAATGGTCCACCTGATGTTAAGTGGTAACCATCACCTATAACAGAGCATTGCCTCGCAAGTCACGCACGGGAAGAACGTTTTAAGCGCCTAGTTGTAAAGCGGGCTACGTTAGTACATTCTAACCTTCACCACATTTCGTATGGCACGTGTAAGGTGCAGATAGGTATCTAAAATTGTGTCTGTCGAGTAGCATCGTTACATTGTTCGGCAGAGTACATAGTGGTCAAAGTTATTAGTTTAGTTCTAGTAGCTGCGTACAGTACGGTCGGCTGTCTAGGAAATCATGAAGTTAGCCGTGAGACTGCAAATATGGTTTTGTGTCACTGCATGGTCTAAAATTATCTGCCGCTCAGCCAAACGGCTAACTTCACTTGTGTAAATAAAAGCAAAATAAAAAATAGTAAATAGACATAGACATAGACATAGACAATCATTTATTTGCCACAAGAACACACAACACATACTATCAGGCTTAAAATACATATAGACGTAGATAAAAAGGTACAAGAAAACAATGATGAAAAAAGACAACTAAAACAGGTTTTTTATAAATAATAATAATAAATCAATTTAAAAGGCATATAAAATTAAAAACATAGACTTACATGATACAGAAATACTAAATATATAAACTAATACCTAACAGAAGTGTTGTGTGCTACAGCAGCAAAAAAGGTCCCGGCTCAGCATGCTTTACCATCCGAGGACAGCTCAGCGCTGTTAAATAAAACTTGGCTAAATCCACCGCCCGAACCGTTCGTAGGTTGCGGATTATTACACATATTTCGGATATTATTACACTCGGATACGCATTAGGCTATAAAATGCTCGCTTTTATGCCTGATAATTTATTACTAGCTCTTACCCGCGGCTTCGCTCGCGCACGTTTACTTTAGAATACTTAAAAACAAAATAATGGTTTATTGATATGATTGGCAACATCTTTAACCAATTTTTAAGCATTTTCTTCCCCATGAAACAGGTACTATCTGAAGACTTGAAGTTCCTGCCTCTTCACCCAGCAAAAAAAATCGAGTGCATTGTGCGTAAACATATTTTCACAATACCCACTATAAAATACTTAAAACGCTTGAGGTTTAATTAAAAAAATAAATACTAAAATTAGAATTCTTATAAAATATTTTAAGTTAGCCTTTTAACGGAATTTAAAGTTTTATGTAAGCTTACATGCCCCATGAATTTTGAAAAATCCTTCCTTAGTAGATGCCTACGTCATAAGAGGAATACTTGTGCGTAATTTTAAGTTTGTAGCCCTAAATGTTTGGCCTGTGCGTTGATACATCAGTCAATCACTTTTGCTTTTTTATAGATAGGCTATTATTATTGATTACAATTGGTTTTGTACGATGTAAGTTTTGTACGTTCCTATAGTGGCTTGAAATGCAATACTTTGTTATAGGTGATACCACTTAACATAAGCTGGGCCAGCTTGTCCCATCACAAGCACACTCACACTTGCCTCCCAGCCATGAATTGCAATGGCCAACCTGGAAGTCTAAGCCTATGAACTCAAGTTGGTCGCTGCAGAGAAAACCTGGCCAAGTGGGGTTACATCGACTCATCCTGGAGCAAATGCCACTGTGGAGAAACACAATTTATGGAGCATCATCTCTCTTGTCCTTTGTGTCCGACCATCTGTACACGTGAGGACCCGAAGCAGACAACTAGACGTGGTGTTAAGATTGCCTCCGACATATAGAAATTTGAAGTCACCAGTCTCATAAGAAGAAAAAAGACCAAAAAAAACCGACTTCATATACATTGAAAACTGTTTTCCTGTTAGTTTGATGTAAAAGCCAAACTACTGAACCGATTTTGATGAAAATTCTATTGAAACAATCGGAAATTATATCCTCTCAAATAAAAAAGATTTTTTGAAATATATGACGGAGTTATTCAAATTTAAATTTTATTAGTAGGTAATTGTATTATTGAACGTCCGAACGTCCTTTCCGTGTACATAAAGGTGTTATACAATAAAATATTTGATCGAGTGAGCGAAGCGAACGAAGATCTTAGTTTCAACTTGGGCGATTTGGCATTTTATGTATGTATGTATGTATGTATGTATGTATGTATGTATGTTTGTCTGGCGATAACTTTAGAACCGTTGATCCGATATGCATGAAATTTGATATGTCGATAGCTTGTACTTGAGAAATTTACTGGTAAGTATATGAATAACATCGGATGAAGGGTTTTTGAGATATGGGGTTTTTTAAGAGGCCAAAAATAAAAAAAGTTACATAAAAAAATCAAGTTACAAGTCATATGAAAGGGCTTTGTTTGGACATTCCAAAACAACTTTTACTTTTTTTTTGGGACGCTCTGTTTTCGAGATAAAACTTAAAAAGTTAAATTAAGATAACCAGCGATCCAAGAGCTCCCATCTCTAAGAGTTTCGTTGACATCAAGGTTTTTCTACTGGTCGGCCAGTTCCTCTAATTTTTCTTATTTTTTTTTCTTGAAATAAATTAAGGAGGTACTCAGTTCTCTTAAAATGGTGACGACGACCAGGTCTGATGATGGAGCCAAGATCTGTTCAGAGGAACTCTTCAATAAATAGGCCAATAGAGTTGGAACTTGGTAACCATACCAAGTTAGTAAGCGGTAGTCAGAAAAAAAACCAAAGATAATGTTTGGACTTGCCTCTGACTACTACCTACTCAAAGTTTTGATGCGTTCGTCGGGTCGCATCACGAGATCTCAGTTCGGGGCGAACTACTAGTTTATACTTATTCTTAAAAAAATATAGTCGAATTCAGAACCTTCTCTTTTGAAGTAGGTTAAAAAAATGGGGAGTAAAGAAGAGAAGAACATGTACCAACCAGCTATTGCGAGAAAAGGTGTAGTAAAAAGTGGATGACGATGTAAGTTTAGCACTAACCTTGCCTCCCGGATGGCGTCGACCCAATGCACGCAGTCCACCTCGGAGGCGGCGCGCAGCTCGTACTGCCGCTGGCTCTCGCGCCGGTACGTGATCGTGAAGCAGAACTGAGTGCAGAACATTTTCTATTAATACTAATTAACTTGCCCTTTCACTTGCAGATTGAAGACAAGAGTAGAGCCTTGTGAAGGGCTCGTAGTACTACCACCATACCTTTTTCTGCAGCGTTGTTATGTTACGATTTGAAGAGTGTGATTGCCGGTGAAATTCCAGGCACATGAGGCTTAAAAACTCAAGAACTTAAGCCTCAAGTTGAAAGACGCAGAGCAGTGCATCGTAGAAAACGTTCTAATCGTAATTCATTTATTCGTTTGTAAACACAGGTTATTATTCTATACATAAAAAGCTATTTTTAAATAAAATTATATCGGTAATCGTGCTTTACCTGGTAGCATACAAACATTAAAGAGCGAGTAAAATTAAATTGTGATTTCCCCAAAATAAATTGAATTACAATATTATAATGTCATGATCATAAAGTCTGAAGGTGCTCGTGCGTGACTTACGAGGAAATGCTTTGTTATAGGTGATGGTTATCACTTAACATCAGGTGGGCCATCTGCTTGTTCCATCATCAAATTATATTAAAAAAAATATAAAGCTGAAAGCGCGGTCATTACGGCAGAGTTCGTTGGAGGCAAAGAACCGATCAAACGTAATAACGAACATAAACGCCTTAGTAAGTAAATAATAGACCATACCGTACACTGGTACACTGTATATAGATGCGAAAGATTGTTAGTATGTGTGTGTATGGGGGAGTATCGTACCATAGGAGTGGGTGAATGCTAGTCATAAATAAAGCCGCCTTTTCACCAGGGAACATGTCGCCGATCAATTACGTGGTAGTTTATATCAGGGATGTTACGAATATTCGTATCCGCATCCGCAAATGCGGAGCTTCCTCATTGATTTGGACATCTGCATCCGCATCCGCATCCTCTTCTAATCTATGCGGATGATTATGCGGATGCGGATGTAATACAAATTGCAACAAGAAAGAAATTGGGCGGGACCAGCGAATGGCGCAAGCCGTTCGCACATGATAATGACCAATGGGAGCGAAGAAATTAGTGACAAGATCCGACGCGTTTGTTGTGGTGCATCGTTTGTTTCTTGTAAATAAATCATTACATTTTGTTTGCGCTGTCTCTATCTTTTGTCGTGTCACTAGTTTGTTTCGAAATAGTGTGGTGAAAGGATTTTAAGTGCGCCTCAACTCAAGCACTTGACACATGTTATAGAACTTTTTAGGTTCTACGACATGCCGGTTTCCTTGTGATGATTTCCTTCACCGTTTGAGAGAACTAGCATTTGAGAGTTTGCGCTGTGGATTACTTATTTTGAGTGTTGTTGTGATACAGTATTGTGTATCACAACAATTTATACAACAACAACAGTAGTTTTTAACAACAGTATTGTGTATATTGTTGTGATCATTGTGTGTAAATATAATTGTTTATTAGGATAATGCTCCAATTTTTTTCTCCACTTACTAATATGAAAATTAGTAAGTGAAGTTAAAAAAAATAGGAGCATTATTCTGAGTCAATAGGTACTAATTTTCATTAATAATTACTTTAACATTGTTTTAATTCTTCATTCATATACTTTATTTATACAAGGTGTTCCAATACTTGTGTTTAAAACCTTCAGGGGGCTAAAGTAATTAACCCTTCATTCTCTAAGGAGTCAATACTGTGAACGCGAAGAAAAAAAAAGCTGTTTCATATAAAAGTTCAATACCTATCAGCTAAAATGTATGAAACAGCAGTTTTTTTTGGTTCCTTAGAAAAAAATATTCATATTGATGGGTACTTTAAGCCCCCTGCAGTTTTTAAACACTAGTATTGGAGCACCTTGTATAAGATCCGCATCCGCGGATGTGCGCCTTCAAAAATCCGCATTTGCATTCACATCCGCGGATGTGAAAAAATCGGCATTCGCAATATCCCTGGTTTTTATAATAATATAAGGTGGGCCGTCTGCTTATTCCATCAGCTAGATATATAAAAAAAAAATTAAAAAAATCCCAAAAGTTATTAACCAGGTGGGATTTGAACCCACGACCTCCCCTTAATAACTCAGGGATATGCTACTACGGTACGTACTTAAGCAACCGTGGCTCCCACTGGCGAAGTGTAGTAAACACTATAAGACGAATAAAAATCAAATAACGTGGTATGTCTTTGCGACTTTGCGACAATGTGGCTCGACATTCGCCTTGTTCTCACTACGCAGTGGTGATCAGTATGGTGACCGAGGAGGTAGTGTTGTTAGCACGAAGGTTGCGCATGTTTGTGTCACGTTTTTCGCAGAATATCGTCTTGCGACAAGTCCCGCGACCCGTAGATGTCGCAAGCGACGTCGGGCTCAGGCACGATGCACATGTCGGGCGACAAAATGTGCCCTTGTGAAAACCGGGCCTGGATGTTTGTGATTCAATCCTGTCGTCGGCTAGGGATAGAACTCGAAACGAAATAGAAGCTGGGAATTATCTTTAAAATCATGATCAGTAGAGAAATAGTGTAATTTTAAATGGTCATAAGTATTAGGTATTCGAGGAGACAGATTTACACACAAACATACCACATACAAACACACGCACAACCTATCGCATTCATAGTAGGTATATAGGATGGGAGGGCAATTAAATTGATACCACCCAGAGTGTTATCCTTTTTGATATTCACAGTCAAAATTCGAGTGAATTTAATCTATCAATCAATCAGTATATTCACGGAACTGTAGTGCGATTCCGTTAACAACATTCACTGAGCGAAATCCGCAGAGATTTTTCAATTTGAAACTCTGTAATACATTCAGCCATCACTAGCGCCGCCCGCGTGAGTGTTATGCGAGTGGAAATGACAAACGAAGTGAGCGCAGATCCACTAAGTGAGACTCCTCGTGTTATTGTAGTTTACGGAATAGAACTACTGCACAAATAAAGCAAGCGAACATTGTTTGCATGATATCAAATATTGTTTCAGTTTATTCAACCGCATATACATTCGAGAACCGTTGAATCTGGGCTAATTCCATCATCATCAGCCTGGGAAGTCCACTTAAACCGCTGGACATAGGCCTCTCTTATAATGATGACAGCCTTCACAGCTCAGTTGGTAGTAGCTGCCTTCTGCGCTGTAGGCCGTGGGTTCGATGCCCACCGAGAACAAAAATTTGGTGTGGTAAACATAGATGTTTGGTCTCTGTCTGGGTGTTATATAACAATATAAGAATGTATTTACAAAAATAAAAGTATGTAAGTAGTATATCAGCTATCTGGTTCCCGTATTACAAGCTTTGGCTTAGTTTGGGGCTGGATAATGCTGTGTGGAAAGTCCACTAATATTTATTTATTTATTTATACTGCAGCAGTAGTAATAGTAAGTATATATCTGTAGTAATCTCAAAATATGAATAGAAAAGCTGCTTTAATTAAATTTGATTGGCTTAACTCATTATCTTCGCAGAAGGATCCGACTCGGGAACTCATTTAATGAAGCTGCAGACTTACGTTTCCGTTTCCGTTTAACAAAGAGCTGTTAATTTCCCGACGGACGATTATGACTGAGACATAGACTCAGCACTATTTAAGACGCAGTAAATCAACTTCTCGATCGCACATTCCAACATTATTATAAATGGATATAAAATGTCAAAGGTAATTATAAACATGAAAATCATTTTTGCTTAAATTAGAAAATATTTGCATTAGTCAATAAGCTGATATAGTATTAAACAATTAAGTTCCACTGGACAGTGAACGCTGCAGTTTTCTAACAATATCGATTGACTTGACATTAACGTAAGTACGAGGTCAAGGCTTCGAAGGCTCTGAATATTAATAGACAGGACAACGATACAATAATCTTTGTTTTTTATGTCGAACGTAATTTATTTGTAGAGACCTACTTTTTAACGAACAATTCTAGTGTAGTTTTGGGTTTCCTTGAATAACAGGTACATGCAGCATAGTGTACGCAGATGATGCTGCCACCATTTCTTGGTCATCATCATCTTCCTGCCCTTATCCCACGCTAAGTTTCACGGCATAACAGGTTTTCTTCTTCCACTCTCCTCTATCATTCGTCATCTCTGTGCTCACTCCTTTCTTACTCATGTTTTGTTTCACACACCAATCCATGTTTTCTCTGACCTGCCTCTCCTTCTATATCTATCCCAGCCATATCTAAATTTTTCTGGTGCGTTCCCGAATCACTGGAGTATCAACCATCACGGCCAAAAATTGTAAAAGAGAGTTAGGGATGTGTTGTTTTAGGTAATTACTCAATACATTTATTGCTTACACATGTTTTAGTTTAGGTACATACATAGTTGTTGGGTGTTAGTAAGTATCACATGGACCCTGCATATTAGCACGACCAGCTATTTATGTACTCACCGATGGATTCTGTTCCAAAGGCTCTTCGCTGGGTAGGCAAATTAAGTAGGTATTCAGGTACTCACCGATGGATTCCGTTCCATGGGCGCCTTGCTGAGCCGCTCGCAATAGGACCCTTCTAGCAGCAGCACGCCGGTCGGCCGCGTGTTGTTCTCCGACTCGTAGTAGAACAACGTATTCTATTGACAAGTAAACATAAACATAAGAGAAGAAAGTCATATATTATGTTTCATTATAACTAGGTAGTTTTTAATTAGAATTAAATTAGGATAATATCATTATTTAATGTACCTAAACTGTAACGACGACATGGGTGTCGCAGTTGCTGCGTTGTCGCGTACCTACTGGTGTCACGGAAGACCAGCGTTATAGTAGTGACAGCCAATTTGTGTCACTTACTTACTTTTAATGTCTATTCTTGTATTTTTTATAAACTGTGTATGTGTGGCATGAATAAATGATTTTGTACCTATTGTATTGTATTGTATATAACGAGAAGAGTGTTAGGTATGGATGTGGATGGTTTTAGAAGAGAGAAAAGAAGGATGGACTGTGTGAAAGATGACATGAGTAAGAAACGAGTGAGCACAGAGATGACGAATGAAAGAGGAGAGTGGAAGAAGAAAACCTGTTGTGCCGACCCCACTTAGCGTGGGATAAGGGCAGGAAGATGAATGATATTCTTATGACTTATATGTTAGACAAGAAGCAATATAAAACTAAACATATTGTTGATCCATGTATCTCAGTTCAAAATATTGATAACAAGCTGGTTCCCGCGACTTCGTCTGCGCAGGATTAGTCACACAATATCTTTATAAATTGTAGCCTATGTGTTATTCTGATGTATAAGCTATATTATTGTAAAGTTTCATTAAAATCCATTCGGTAGTTCCATCCATACTTACAAACATTTGCGTTTATAATATTAGTAGGATAAGTTTAAGTGAGGCTGTTTTATGTAGCCTATAATGAATAGTAGTTACAAACATCGTACCCTCTGTGCGTGATTTAACTGTGTTACGGCAGGGTAAAGGCACTTCTTTAGTCCTCTAATAATCCCCATAGAAGATTATATCGTGACGATATCCTCTAAACCTAAAATCTTAAGAGCGTATGTGTCTGGTTCCCATATAACAAGCTTTGCTTAGTTCGAGGCTAGATAGTGCTGTGTGGAAGGTCCACCTTATACATTATTATTTATTTTATAGATATAAATACCAACCTGATATAGGATGAACCATCGTAGTTGCCACTTGGTGTTGTCCGAGCTGCGCTTGTGTAGGTAGCCGGCCTGTGACAACAATCACTCATCATTATTCAGTAGTTTGCTTAAGGTCACACTGCATAAAATTGCTTGTTTAAGCAAAGCAATTGCATCTACTTTGGTAAAATTAAATAATCAATACACATTATTTACCCAATACTGAATATGTAGGTAGAATCGCCTGAAACATGTTGGGCCTCTTTGAGGCGCACTTAAAATCCTTTCACCACACTGTTTCGAATGAACTAGTGACACGACAAGAATAAATATTGGGCCCATACATTTTGTATGAAAGTGATTACACTAGGAACTATAAACAACGACTGCTACGCCGTAGCTGCTACGTCGTAGCTATCGTAGCATGATGTGGCTTATCGAATCGTGTTGCTTATTTTATTAATTCTGTAGTAAAACGCTTCTAGAATTTTCTGATTGCTGATGAGAGTAGTAGAGCTCTTTGTGAAGGGCTCGTCCGGGGAAGTGTACTACCACCACGCCTTTTTCTGTCGCCAAGCAGCGTTGCTGTGTTTCAGTTTGAAGAGTGGTTGCGGGTGTAATTACAGGCACATGAGGCTTACCATCCTGTATGCCTCAAGTTGATGGACGCAGGGTAGTGCATCGTAGGGCACGTTCCTATCGAGCGTGACCTACGAGGCAATGCTTTGTTATGCGTGATGGTTACCACTTTAAATCAATCTACTTGTTCCATCAGCTAGTAGTATAAAAAAAATTGGAACACCTTGTATAGCTTTTCTATGGTGTTTAGGTAGGTTTGCTGTTCCGTGGCGTACATACGTACCTGCGAGTGGTCGTACTGCGCGCGGTCGGAGAGGGCGATCAGCTGGCCGTCGTTCACTCGGATTGAGCGGTTTATCTTCGGCGATAACATCATGGCGCTGGCTGTACAACAAAATAATGAATAAGGCACTTCTTTAAACCTAAATTAATCAACATAATTTAAGAGTAGTAGAGCTCGTCTTGGGAACTACCACCATGCCTATATCTGTCGTCAAGCAGCGTTGCTGTCAGTGGCGGATTTACCAGCATGCTGAGTAGGCTGGAGCATAGGGCGGCAGATTTTAGAGGGCGGCAAATTAGGTTTTTTTCTGTATATGTATGAAAGTGATTACACTAGGAACTATAAACAACGACTGCTACGCCGTAGCTGCTACGTCGTAGCTATCGTAGCATGATGTAGCTTATCGAATCGTGTTGCTTATTTTATAAATTCTGTAGTAATACGCTTCTAGAATTTTCTAATTGCTGATGAGCGTAGTAGAGCTCTTTGTGAAGGGCTCGAATAAGAATATATTATTTATTATATATAAGAATATATTGTTTTTGGGTAGGTATATTTCTCAGCTAAGAAAAGCTCAATCATGTACTTTCTACTTTTTAGATTGTCATTAGGGGTGGCATGAATAGCCTACTGGCGGCATATGTAAATCCGCTGCTGGTTTGCTGTGTTTCAGTTTAAGGGTGGTTACCAGTGAAATTACAGGCACATGAGGCTTGACATCTGTATCTCTCAACTTGATGGACTGTGCATCGTTGGGCACGTTACTTTCGTGCGTGACTTGCATGGTAATGCTTTGTTATATGTGATGGTTAACATCAGGTGAGCCACCTGCACGTTCCAATAGCAAGTCATATAATAAAAAATAAATAATTTAAAGACCCACAGCAATAAAACATAATTGACAACGCTCACAGCTCAGTTGGTAGCTTAGGTCTGGCTTCTCTTCTGTACGCCGTGGTTAGTCAATACCCACACAGAACAAACATTTTGTTTGATGAGCATAGATGTATCGTGACACTGTGCCAGGGTGCTTCAAATAAACATATCTACAAAATAATAAAAAAATCGGCCAAGTGCGAGTCGGACCTGCGCACGAAGGATTCCGTACCATTTTCTATAAAAATCAAAAACAAACGGCAAAAAATCACGATTGATGTATGGAAGCCCCCTTAAATATTTATTTTATTCTGTTTTTTAGTATCTGTTGTTATAGCGGCAAAAGAAATACATCATCTGTGAAAATTTCAACAGTCTAACTATGACGGTTCATGAGATACAGCCTGGTGACAGATGGACAGACAGACAGACAGACGGACGGACAACGAAGTCTTAGTAATAGGGTCCGTTAGTAGTACGTTTTACCCTTTGGGTACGGAACCCTAAAAAATACATAAGAAGTAAACAAGCTTTGCTTAGATTGGAACTAGGTGGAGTTATGTGAATGTGCACCCATATTATTAAATTTTAGCTAAAAGTACTTAATTTGGCTCTGGTGGTAGGTATATTAGTAGCCACCCCGCCTTGTGATCCTAAGATCGTGGGCAAGAATTCTATCATACAAATATTTATATGATCATAAATATACCGTGGGTTCGATCCCCACCAAGAAAATACATTTGTGTGATAATTATAGATGTTTGTTCTCTGTCATGGTGTTTCTATAAATAATAAGTAGGTATTCACAAAAAAAGTACCTATATAAGTATTATATCAGTTATCTGGTTCTTATATTACAAGTTTTTCTTAGTTTGGACCTAGATAGAGCTGTATGGAAAGTCCAACAATATTTATTTTATATTGATATCAGAAAAATATGATATCAGTAAAGTTGATGTACCTATATACCAAGGTCACACGTAGCATTCGCTGATGCTACTTTAAGCGTCTGGGTTCATTATATTCACGATACAAATTCTTGTATTATTTAATATCTTCAATGGCAAAGTCATTCTTCGGTCGTTTGATTTTATACTTTGAACAAATTATAAAGTATCTTGAAAAACCCTTGAAATGGGTACCTTTAAGGTTTACAAAAACCATTAAAAATTTATACATATAGGTACAATGTTTTAAATGACATACTAGACATTTTACTTATATTTTATGAGTGGGACTTATTCATCCCAACTAAAAAGCAGATCCAAAATATATAAATAAAACACAGAAATGTATGATTTGGAAAAGTATCCAAACTCACCCTTCACTTAGGTAATTTTAATCACCATTACGTTTCTCCAGTACACCACCAGCTTATTCTATCAGACGATTTCTAACTTCATATTAATTTATTTACATTCAGTTGAGCCACGAAAATATTTACAGTACGCGCCTGTTGAATTCCCACGCGCAACACAAACGACTTTGCTATGTTATTTCACACAGGCCAACTCGAAGCGGGATTTAAGTTAAGAACGTTGAAATTTTGCGTGTTTCTTTCATGATTGTGATGGGTTAAGATTTAGTTTCGATCGGCAAGGATGGTTTGTGTGAGATGGGGCAGACGGCTCCGATACGACTGCCGGGATCACCTGTAGCCAGCTAGATCGACCGCGGCGCGCGTGCGTGCCCTTGATGACGTACGAGAGGGCCCATAGCCTGTACAATTTGTAGAATAGGGCAAATATTTCCAGATGCTGTAGAGTAAAATTTAGTAAGTAGGTACGCATCATTCAAAATTATAAAACCACCGACGTTGTAAGAAACCCTAGGTTATTTTTATTGTATGGCTATCACTATCATCACCAGCCCCCAGATTATTACCTATGTACTTAATGGCTGAAACACATTTCATAACAATGTGATACAATCGTATGCTAACCTACATAGACATTAAAGATTCCGTTCAAGAGATATGCTGGCCAAAACCTCCGCAACGAAGAAAGCCACAGTGTTTCCAGTGTTGGCCTCAACATATTCAACCCAGCATCACAGATAAAAAAGTACTAAGATTCATAATATTTTCGTAGCACTCTCGTAGCGTTTGTAGGTCTACGCTGTGCTCAGCGAGACGTAATTCTCGCGGCAATATTATACCTAAGCCTGCTCTCGCATCTTTGTTCTACGCAACGACGCGACCTCCGATTACATAAGCACTATGCCGCTTTGAGCTCACAGGCAAAGAGATGCTTTACATGTGCCGAGTAGATAATATTTATTTACAAAGAAAGTTGTAATGAATACAAGTACTTACAAAATGTACAACATGTAAACCCAAAAAGTACCTAGTTAGGGTCCTTCTTGGGTATTGGCCTCCTCCTAGTTTTTAGGGTTCCGTACCCAAAGAGTAAAACAGGACCCTATAACTAAGACTCCGCTGTCCGTCCGTCCGTCCGTCTGTCTATCTGTCTGTCCTTCTGTCGCCAGGCTGTATCTCATGAACCGTGACAGTTAGACAGTTGAAATTTTTACAGGTGATGTATTTCTGTGGCCGCTACAACAACAAATACTAAAAAACAGAATAAAATAAATATTAAAGGAAGCTCCCAGATAACAAACGTGATGTTTTTGCTCGATATTGATAACGACAACAGGTAGACGCTTGAAATATTCACAGAATATCTAGTTATATATTCACTTTACATATATTCCCATACAAAAACGTTTTTATAGATAGCGGTAGGTACGGAACCCTTCGTGCGCGATTCCGACTCGCACTTGGGCGGTTTCTAATTCATAATTACGTACTTAATAATGATGTTATATAAATAAAAATGTTTTTGGACAATTTCACACATCGCTATTACGCGAATCGAAAATATACGAAATAGTAAAAAGAAATGTATTAAATCAGCTATTCGTTCCCATGGTACAACTTTTGCTTAGTTTGGGGCAAAATAGTGCTGTGGGGAATATCCGCAAAAAAATGTACCAAAATTAAATATAAATGCAGAATGTAGGTAAATATTGGTTTTACTGCCACACTTAGAGTTAATAATGGGTAGGTACTTAATCCGCTTCTCCTTAGTAGGTATGGACCTCTAGAGAAATACTTATGTAAAGAGCGGCAGTTAGAGTGATGCGGAAAGTTACTCAAGTTAGACCTCCGATACTGGGTTTTTACCAAAAGGACCTACACATTATAAATAAGGGTCATAATGGATTATGCGTAAACGTGCCAATCCCTAATACCTACCTACTATAAGAATCAAAGTCTTGACTGACTGACTGACTGACATATAGACAACGCACAGCCAAAACCGCTAGTCCTAGAGACTCGAAATTTGAGGAGTACATAGGTCTTATGGCGTAGAGGTGTACTAAGAAGGGATTTTTGGAAATCGGTGGGCCTCTCCGCGTGCCCCTCTGACTAGAAGAGGGCACAGCGCGTGATGAGGCAGGGATGAGGCAGACCTACACGGTCTAGCCAGGCGGTAGAGCGCGCGCGAGAGGCGCGGAACATTTCGCGCCGCTCATGGTGGTGAATATAGCGGGAGAAGACCTGGAGGCACCTTCACCTTCTCCCACGTTGCACCTATTCACCAGCACCTCGTCAGGCGGGAAAGGCCGAGCAGTCGCGGTCGTTCCCGGGCCCGCTGTAAAGGCGGGCGGTCGCCGGCGTGGAACGGGATGAAAAGGCTCTGCCGGTTTCCCAGTTCCCCTCCACATGGGCGACGCGGGAGTGCCGCTGGGTTGTTTAGTGGGTATACCGGTAGCGGAAAAAAACCGGGAGTCCGACATATCCCCCCCATCCTCCAATAGGGGGGAATGCGTAAAGCATGTTTCCCAGCGTCAAAAAAAGAAAGGATTTGGGTAAGATGGCGGTAGAGCGCGCGCGAGAGACGCGGAACTTCTCGAACCACTCATGGTGGTGAATAGCGGGAGAAACCTGGGGCCGCCTTCTCATAGAACATTATTAGAAAATAAAGAAATTATTGTTTTAAAAAAAAACATTTCCTCCAAGAAAATAAAAGTGCTATAAGTTTCTGTCAGTTATGTCAAATGTCATCATTAGCCGTGATGCACGTCAAATCACAGCACTATCAGAAAATGTGACAGACACTTCACCTATGACAGACAGCTGAAACAGTCCTTGAAAAAAGCAAACAATTTTATTTCCTATAAAACAACAATTTGAAGCTAAATAAATATAGTAAAATCAACTTCTATCGAATCCAGATCTTAACTTAGACAAACTGCCATCATTTCTTACAAAAAAACTACAATTTGCGGTTGTATATTGTCTACTGATACATTTTGTTATGTTTCGTGTGTTAGGCTCGTGATTATGGCATCTGGGTTGAAGAATGATCTAGTACAGAGACCTTTGAACATAAGAATGGATGAAGGAGGTGCTAACGCCGGTGCTGGGGACCAGCAGCCGCCCCAGAACATGCTACCATCGAATCAGATCGCGCGACTAGCCCTGAGAGAGCGGCAAGCGAATGAAGACGAAAACCAAGCGAATGATCCGATGCCGTCTTCCTCGGGCATCGAGAACAAGCAGCCGTGCAACACGGGCCGGCTCCACAACTGGCAAGCGACTAAAAGCACCATCAAAGAGCGCCTATCCTTCCTCTTCAACAACGAAATACTTTGCGACGTCCACTTCATCGTCGGCAAAGATGCGAACCAACAAGTATTTCCCGCACACAAGTTTGTTCTATCTGTAGGAAGCGCGGTGTTTGACGCGATGTTCAATGGCGTGCTGGCGACTAAATGTGACGAGATCGAGCTTCCTGATGTTGAACCAGCAGCATTTCTACATTTGTTAAAGTTCCTGTACTCTGATGAAGTGCGCATCGGCCCCGAGAGTGTTATGACGACACTGTACACAGCTAAGAAATATGCTGTAGCGTCATTAGAAGAGCACTGTGTAGACTTTCTGAAGAGCAACTTGGGAACAGACAATGCATTTCTACTGTTGACACAGGCCCGCTTGTTTGATGAGCCCCAATTGGCCGCATTGTGCTTGGAGGTGATTGATAAGAACACAGCTGAAGCTCTAAACGCTGAAGGATTCACTGATATTGACCAAGACACTTTGAATGCTGTGTTAGAAAGGTGAGGAATCTTAATTGGTAAAAAGATATGTTATTGTAAAATACTAAAATAAACAGCAGTTATTTTAATCATTCTCTTGTGTTGATTTAGTATGACAAACCTAATTGTTCACTGAATAGTTAGAGTGCCAAAGATTTTACCTCTGGCACATAATCAAGAAAATTACACAACCAAAACAAAAACACCAGTCTCTAAAATAGAATAAACTGAATACCCTGAATACTATCGCAAGTAGGTTTTATTAGTTATCACTATTTTGTTTTATTCTACTTGCTGATGGAATAAGCGGAATGCCCACCTGATGTTAGCCAAGGCATAACCATCACCCTTAACAAAGTATTGCCTCGCAAGTCACACATGACAGGAAAACACCCTATGATGCACTGCCCCATGATCGTCAATGTGAGGCACTCATGTGCCTGTAATTTCACCGACAAACTGGCAGTTGAAATAGGCATGAGAAACCCTAATTTTAAAAGTGGTTAACCAAATTGTCTGTGACTGGTGTTGTAGCTAAACTGAGCTTCAACTACCAACTAGTAGTAACTCTGGTATTAGTTGTGGTTGGGTTCCCACCGATTTTTTTTGTTTACTTAGTACCGATGTTTTATATAAGTATGTATTTATAAAAAGTGTTTAGAAGTATTATATTAGTTATTTGGTTCCCATAGGATAATTGACAGCCCTCACAGCTCAGTTGCTTCCATCCCCACAGAGAACAAACATTTGTGTAATGAACATAGATGTTTGTTCTCTGTCTGGGTGTTATATAATATTATTATTAGGTATGCATTTACAAAAAGATGTATTTTAATTTTATGTCAGCTATCTGGTTCACACAGTACCAGCTTTGCTTAGTTAGGGTCTAGATAGTGTTGTGTGGAATGTCCTTTTATTAATTAATTTATTAATATTGCAGGGATACACTACGCATCAGAGAAGCTAAGATCTACAGTGCAGTGCAACGCTGGTCAGAGGCTGAATGCATCCGTCGCAATCTGCCGGTCACTCCGACAAACCAGCGCATGGTCCTAGGCCGTGCCTTCAATGCCATCCGATTCCCTCTCATGTCTGTTGAGGAGTTTGCCATGGGGCCTGCCCAGAGCGGTTTGCTGGATGATAGGGAGATAGTGCAGCTGTTTCTGTACTTTACTGTCAACCCTAAGCCCAATGTAGGCTTCCTAGACAATCCAAGATGCTGCATGACAGGCAAGGAGTTGACAGTACACAGGTTTCCACAAACAGAGTCTCGGTGGGGGTATAGTGGAACAACAGATCGGATCAGGTTTACAGTGGATCAGAGGATCTTTGTGGTTGGATTTGGACTGTATGGGTCTTACTTTGGGCCATCCGAGTATGAAGTTAGTTTACAGGTGAGATATTAATTAACTAATAGAAATAAGTGGACATTTCAAAAAGCGTCACATAGCCGTAAATTAAGTCAAGCTTCTCCTTTGGGAACAATCTTTGAGTGGTTGTTGAAAAAGTTTTTTGCTGGGTTATTCTTGTTTTGAAACAATTGAATTAACTTCAAAATAAAAATCATGTGTTGCAAACACAAACATCGACAAAAAAAGAAATAAAAAATAAAATTGGGCATACTTCTGCCAAATTAAATGTCTGACTTCTTCAAAAGATCTCCAGAAGATAAAAACCAAGTGATCTGTGAGGATATCTACCGTGCCTGGTTATTACAATCGTGAACCTTTTTTTTTTTCAGGTTATCCACTTGGCCACTAAAAAGGTTTGTGGCTCTAACACTACCACATTCTGCTGTGATGGATCTGATGATACATTCAGAGCCATGTTCAAAGAGCCCGTGGAGATATTGCCGAACACTTCCTACATCGCTAGTACTAAAATGAAGGTAAACTACTATATTAGTTCTTAAACCTTGTATGCTGGGATTCCAGACACAATAGAACATTGTGTTTCGTTTGGATCTACGTTCCGGCATGTGAGAGGTTAAGAGTTGATTAGTAACTAACAGAGCATGGTGAAATCAGCTCTTATGGAGAAAGAAAATCATTTTATTGAGCAACAGGAAAAAACAGAGATGATACCTAGAAGGTATCATCTGTGTTTTTTCATACATCATCCATGTACCTTACCTACCTACCTTGAGAGCACTGGTGGCCTAGTGGTAGCGGCCCCGCCTTCCGGTCCTAAGGTTGTGGGTTTAAAACCAATCGTGCACCAATGAGTTCTTCCGGTCAAAAATGTATCTGCACAATGCCAGTACTCTCAAACGGTGAAGGAAAACATCGAGAGGAAACCTGAATGTCGTAGAACCTAAAAAGTTCTAAAAACGTGTCAAGTGCTCGAAAGGAGTCTCTATGAGGCGCACTTAAAATCCTTTCACCACACCGTTTCGAAAGCAAATAGTAACACGAAAAGAACAAGATGAACTACCGTGTGCAATGTGATTGCACACAACTTGGTCGATTGCGATTTTTTCATTTAAGTTCAGTGATTTTATATCTTTCAAAATGTTGAAATGTGTGAGCGACTTAGGGTCAGCCATTAAATGCTGGTTTCCTTTTCTAGGGCACCGACTCGTACTACGGAACCAAAGGTTTGCGTCGCGTCACCGTGGACTGCATCAACGGGGATAAGGTGGTCTTCCAGTTCTCGTATGCAGCGGGGAACAACAACGGGACCTCGGTCGAAGACGGCCAGATACCGGCCATCTTGTTCTACGTCTGAAGATCTGTGAAGAAACCCGAAGGTACCAGCAACATTCACAGCTTTCTGTTCACGACGAAATTACTTAAGGATTTATTTAGGGCGGTTTCAGTATGGTTCCTAGGAAAAAATGTACAAGTATCTCATTTAAAAATCATTACATTCATTCATAAACATGATTGTGACATTTTTTCAATCAATTAACTTCAATCTTTCTTCGAACAAATTAAAAACACGCGATTTTTTCAAGGAGTGTGGTCTAAAGATTTTATTTATGTTTTTGTTAAGTAAGTAATCTTTTTACTCCTTATGTACCACAAGGGTACAAGATATTATTCTAAATTCTAGCTTGGCAAAAAAAAATTTCGCATAGGTGCGAGCAAAACCGCAAGTGAGTGAACGTCAAAGATGTATGGAAAGTGGCGCCCCTATTATTTTCAACTCTTCTTCTTCTTATTTGTATGGCCTTTGCAGTAGCCCGCAATTTCGCCAATGTCACGTTTTAAGTTAGACCATAACACGAAAGAGAATGACCGGTGGAATAAGGTAATGCTTTTTTGTCAAGCTGTATGTGTCTAGTTTTCATTGACATTGACAGATTGTTAAAAACTCCTTTGCCGGCGTAATCTGATTTCAAATTAAAAAAAAAAAAACCAAAAGCCTTAGAGCAAATTATATGTAATGAGACTGCTAAAGATCTATATGAAAACTGTCATTCATGTTCCTGAAATGACTTGAAGAAACTGTACAAAAATTGCAAAACTTACCAACAAAAAATTGCTTGTTCGAGCTGATTTAAAAAAAAAAGACGATTGAAAATGATTAATTGTCCATCTATTTTTTATGCTGGCTGTACTAATATGCTTGCTTTCGCCCGTTTGATCGCTAGACCAGCATAAGTAACCAAGAAAATATGCGTGTATAATACAGTTAACCAACTTTAATTTGCTATCCACCTAAAAAGATACTTAAATGTGTTCAATATTACATCGACCCAGAGTCTAAACAAGGTCCGATCGCGGAACACAAACATAAATTGTATGTTTTCTTGTCATATGCATATTTATGCTAAGAACTGTGAAAAATAAAAATAAGAACTGTGGGGTCCAGACCACAGTTCTTGAACTTTATATCAACATAGCACTCCTCTTCACTTTGCGTCTTCCCTGCGGTGCATAATTGTTATGTCACTAAATCAATTTTATTTAGTATCTAATCTAATGAATTAGAGCTAGCTTGAATGTCCGTAAAATGTATCTTTAAAGTAGGATAGCTACACCTAATCAATTTGATTTACTTCTATTCTCTTAATTCTTATTTTTTTATTTATTTTAATGGCTTTGTCGCTGAGCGACATCACTGCCCTATAATAAAACATCAAAAAAATACATCTCATATCAAAACTTAAACTCTAATTAACCCTAATTCTGCCAACTTAACATCTTGGCTTGACCCGACAAGGAACAGGCCAAGATGCAAAAGTTATATTATTTTTTTATTATATGTAATTGTAGTATCATTACTTTTGTATTCACCTTTGGTATTATATTATATTATAACAAGGATCATACAAAAGAACGGTAGTTCCGAAGAACCAAGCCGTAAGTTTGTTGCCTATTCTTCTAGGCTTAGTCGCGTGAAACAGGAACGATACACCTAGCTTTAAGATGTTTCAAAGTGATCTTTGTGATTCAATTGAATGAATACCTTTTGACTTTGGTAGATTTACCAGGGAATCTAGAATTCACTTTCTGTTTGCGGAACACGCCTGCGGTAAGACAAATTGTATGAAAATGACATTAGTTTGCGCGAGCATCTGTCAAGCTAATGTCATTTCATACAATTTTTCGTGTTCCGCAAAAAGAAAGTGGATCTTGTCTTGACCCCAGAAGTAAGGCTTCTATGCTTTATTCGCGTGGAACTGGCACCTAGAGTCACCTAGCTTTAGGACGTTTCAAAGTGATCCTTGTGATTTTATTGAATTAATACCTTTTGACTTTGAACATAAAAGTGATGGATGTCTACGAAACGTGAATAAACTAAAATTTTGTTAATCATAAAGTGTAACCATCTTATTGAAGGCTAGTTACGAGTATTGTTATTCTAAAAGCGGCTCGAATGCATGCTAAAATGACGCAGTTTTTTATCGGGGCTTCGAAAAGCTTTCGATGTCGTCAAAATGTTAAATTAAAACTAAAAGCTGTATTGTGGGACCTTAATTTGAGCATTAATAAATATAGGTGGACTTTCTCGTTATCCCCACTCATTTTGGTAACGGCTGCTCGGATTTGACTTTGATCCTCAGGTATCCTCAGATATCCCATCAGATATCTCTTTGTACCAAGTAAGAACTTCAGGTTCTTAAATTATCTGAGGAAATCTAAGAGATAGCCAGTGGGACGTCCAAACATTACAATATGTAGCGAATACCCACAATTTTCAGTAAATAAATAAATAAATATTAGTGGACTTTCCACACAGCACTATCTAGCCCAAAACTAAGCCAAAGCTTGTATTATGGGAACCAGATAGCTGATATAATACTGAAATACTTTTTTTTGTAAATACCTACTTATAACACATAATTACACCCAGACAGAGAACAAACAATGTTCAGCACGCAAATGTTTGTTCTCGGTGGGGATCGAACCTACGGCCTACGGCGCAGAAGGCGGAGCTACTACCAACTGAGTTGTGTAGGCTGTCAGCATTGCATTGTAATAATTGCTAAAGCAGTGGTAATGCTCAAGTTAAGTCCAGAATACGATAAGTAGAAAAGCAATGTAGTTTATAGTCGTAGATGTAAGTAGTTTATGGTCGGGATTTTATTTACCGATGGAAGAAGAGAGATTTTTTGACGCAATTATTGTATCGTCATGTTATGTCATCTATGACTTTTCTAAACAATAGTGTATTATTAATGAGTGTGATTAGTTGTAAATGAGAAAAGATATAGAAAGTGCACAGAGAGGCCTATGCCCAGCAGTGGGCTAAGTCGGGCAGCGGATGAAGATGATGATGTGATTAGTTGTAGGTATGTTACGTTTTAAAAATTTAAATTGCGATCTATAGTCAAATACAAAGATGTCTAACCCCGCGCCAGTAACGAAACTAATTGTGTCCAAATTTCGTCAAAATAATCTTTATAGATAAATAACCAGATATTGGTGAAAAACACTAAGTTGTAGCACCAAGCTAAGCAAATACTATGAGAATCAGTTGATAGAGTACTTAAGGGGCTGATAACCGTCAAAAAGTTTGCTTTAGTAGTTTTAGTACCTATGCAAACTTTTTTGGATCAAAATGATGTTTTTGCTAAACTGTGTGCAATTAAAGGTTGATAGCGATATTTCATAAATAAGTTCAGTGATTGTATATCTTTCCTAATGTTGAATTGTGCGAGCGAGAAAGTTGTTTGACGGTTGTCAGCTCCTTAAATAATTGCCCGAATGAATATAAATGAAGTTTTGACGCGCCACGACATACACACATTTATGTGTCCTCCTACAGTTATGTGTATGAGGCTTAACTTTTATGAACCTTCTCAAACATATGCAATGAATGACAAGATTAATCGCTAACACTTTACCATAGGTAAATGCATGATAACGTAGAGTTATCACAAAATTTTTGTAGCGTTCTTTGTTGTTAAATAAGAAAGTTAAATTTGTAAATACATATATGTATGTGCTTGGCAAAACTAGTTGTTGTAGTCTCAATAAATTATTGTATTTCTGAAGTTAAGCTCTGCGATTCTACGTCCCGTTGCTCATGTGCACTAGATGTAGAAGTAGTAGTAGAGCTCTTTGTGTGTGGTTCGTCCGGGGAAGTACTACCACTATGGCAATTTCTGCCGCCAAGCAGCGTTGCTGTGTTTCGGTTTGAAGGGCGTGGATGCCCGTGAAATTACAGACACATGAGGCACGCTTGCGAGATAAAGCTTTGTTGTAGATGTCGTATGTCGTGCCCTACGTGCACTGCGTCCGTAACTCTTAGATGTAAAAGTGAGTCTCATGTGCGCACAGAAATAGATTTTTTATATACTACTTTCTAATGGAACAAGCAGATGGCCCTCCTGATGTTAAGTGGCAACCATCAGCTATAACAAAGCATTGCCTCATAAGTCACGCATGATATGCACGTGCCCTAAGATGCGCTGCCCTCAGTCCATCAGCTTGAGGCATACAGATGTTAAAATGAATGTATTGTAATTGCCCATGTGTCTGTAATTTCACTAACAATAACACCCTTCAAACGGAAACAGCAACGCTGCTTGGCGGCAGAAATAGGCATATTGGAGTACTTCCCCAGACGAGCCCCTCACAAAGAGCTCTACTAATATGAAAAGTAAGTTACGAGTTGAAGCGATATGCAACGGGTAATTTCAGAGACAAATATTCATTGGCTTTTTCTGTTATCCGTATAGTTGACGGAATTAGGTTTATTCATATATTCGTTTGTAAACATAGATGTAGTTATATACAAGTCCTTTAACTTAGCTGTAGTCTGAAAACACTTATTCTAAAGCCTGTACGCCTTGCATCAAAGCAGCATTTCGCTGTTCCGTGTGTATTATTCTAAATGAACATTTCAAATATATAGTAGGTGAATCTGTGATAGGATTATAGATTTAAGAATTCGTTGGATTGAGGAGATCATTGAGGGTAGTTTGATTCCTGGGGCCACCGTTCGGCCATCGCGGTATTCAAAATCTATGAGAGCGTTGTGAATATATTTTTGTATTTTAATTTCGTCTAATCGAAAGGCCTGCGTTCACATACCCGCGCCGGCCGCATAGTACGCAACGAATTTTTTAACTTTCAAAAATATCGAACAGATAAATCCTGAAGAACACTATCGTAATGCATCCGACCAGCAAAAGAAACGGACGATCGATCCGATAAAACAAATGTATATAATTAGTCTGAGAGACACACACGTTTTTCTTATTTTCCTTGTTCTGTCATACTCTATAACAGGGATGGCGAACCAGTGGCAGTGCCATCAATGGCACGCGACACAATATTTTGGGTACGCCACGGATCAAAACAGTTTGCAGTTTTAGTTCAAACTATCCGCTACTTCATCCGCCCACCCGATCCGGTCAGTGACTACTTGGCTAAATAGTGGGGCACTGTTGGAATTTATGTTGAAATTATTATAATAATCATTAAAATTATTATATTCCGATTGAAACTTTTTGAGGGCACGTCGACAGCCTCATTTTTTTTTTAATGGCTCTTTTATTGAAATAGGTTCGCCACCACCCCTGCTCTATAACATACTTTTGTGTAAAATCCTTGCAATCTATGTTTTTGAAAAATATGCCACCTGATTTCGTATTTCACGGGCTGTGACGTACGTAAATAGGAAAACAGGGCACCGTTGTGTACGTGTATGTGAACGCAAGCCATAAAATAGAGCTTTTAGCTGGTAAGTATCTTGGTTCATTGTTATTAGTCAAAATAAACGCAATATTATATAATAGGTACGAAGAAAAACGGCATAATATCTAAATCTGCAAAAAATCGCAAAGGTGCCAAACAAAAAAAAACCTGCTATATTTTTGTCTAACGAACAAGAAAAAAAGATTGTAAAGAATTATAATTTAGAATAAAATATTTAAATCAAAACTAATAGGTCTTAGGGCGATTATAGAATGGCCGTATTTTACGCGTTTTAATTCGTTATTGTTCGCACGTCACGTATGTCGTGACGGTAACTTGCGGTTGGGTCATAAACCCCGTTAACACTTAGCTCATGTCCGTGGAAATGTGCAGAGACATCGGCAGGGACTTGGGCAATGCGAGAATGTAAACAGGCCACTTCCATGTCCACTCGCGTTGCCCGTGTTGCGTGAACACATTGCCGGCGACGCTGCCGCAGACATATGGCCGTCAACATTTCCGTCTACGCGAATGGCAAAGCGAATGTCTAAATGTTAATGCAGTATTAGGGTTTAACACGCCGAAAATACGTCCAATCTGTATTAATTGTATTATTATTGTATTGTCATTAATATATCCAAAATTGATACATTCTAGTCAACTATTGTATTCTGAATCTCACTTATGAAGTATTCTATTGAAGCCTTGATTTTTTTTTTATCTAATTATTTGCTGATACAATAATATTGAATATTAATTGGTGACAAATATTTTCTTATAATTGTTTTATCGGTAATTGTTTCGTAATTAATCTCTCCTGTGAAATATTTTTCTTATTGTTGGATACTTAAACGTTAACGTTTCGAGAGTAGTCTTGTTAAACCCTGTATAATTATTTATTACGCATCTTCGTAGTTACTACTCCCTATATTTTACTATAGCAATTTTGTAATAATTTTCCTAATTTATATTGGGTCTATCATAATATACGCATACAAATAATAGCAGTTATGTCATCTGTTTTTTAAACATTTCTAAGAAATAAATTCAAAAAAATAAAAGTTCATAAAACCGTGTTATTTGGGAGAGTACGGCCACAGCATCATTTCATTGTTGGACAATTTTATAAAGAAAAAAAAATTTCGTTTAAACAGTGCACATAATAAAAATAGTGCTTACACGGGTAACCAGCCCTATCTGTCAGATAAAATTAATGTCTACATTAGATTTTTTTGATAAACTGTAAAAAAAAACTTTATTATTGCATAACAGTTGATGATAAGGGTTGTTGCGTATATTTTGGTTTACCTTGTATATGTAAAAGTATTTTTTCTCATTGGAACGCGTCGTATTCGAAATGGAATTGATATGCGTATTCCTAAACGTTGTGTTATAGTATTTGTAATTTTGTATAGTGGAAATTTGTTTGTTTAGATGTCACTTCAATAAATAATCTCGGTAATTAAACTATCTTTTATTGTAAAAAAACCCTATTTGAGAACAATGAGAGCTAAACATACAGTGTTGGGTAGTGGTCATTGCATTTATTTTAAAGCATATTGTCGATTTTTTTTTTAGTTGTTTGTTTATTTATTTGTTTACTGTAGATACATAAGGGCACTTGTGTTTTTTGTAAATAAAAAAAGCAGTGACTGCTTCATAACTTTTAGGTAAGCCGATAAGTATATCCTCAGATATCTTGGTACCTACCAAGTACCGCCTCAAAATTATTCAAGGATAACGGGGTAGTCAGAGGTACATTCGGCACTTACCAAGTTTTCACTATTTAGTATTTCATACGTGACAGTCGCAAGCCCATCGCCGATGCTAGACTGGTTTCCTCACGATGTTTTCCTTCACCGTTTGAGAGCACTGGCAAACCAGTTACGTTTGCGCCATTAATGGGGCAGATCAATGGTGCAAACGTAACCGCGGGCATTTGTAAATAAATAATAAATGAGGCAACAAACGGAACTTCACAGAAGACTGGTTCAAAAGAGCATCCATATTTTAAAGTCTTTCGACGGCCCTTACAGCTCAGTTGGTAGTAGCGCTGCCATCCATAGCTATAAACTGTGGTTTCAATCCCCACCGAAAACAATTGCTCATTTTCAAGGTACAGTTATCGTTTAGATTACATGTGGCATTTCATTATATTCACTAACAATTAACATTGAACTGTTTTTGTTTTAAATTACATTATAAGACACCACAAAACATACAAAAAACACTAATTTTGTTTTCGATAAGATGCCGTTACAAAAAAAAAGTTCCTACTTTCTGTACATATTATAGCTTGAATATTATGTTATATTGTTCTCTAATCATTTGGACTATCAGAATTAAAACATTGGCTCTCAACAACGTTCAATATTATTCACAATAATCACACTAAAACCAAAATCACAAAACGATGTAAAACTACAAATGCGCGCGAAGCATTACGAGCACCCCATCTCGTCCTGCCAATCCAGGTGTCTCTGGGCGAGGTTCTTGGAGACAGGCTTGGTCTTCTCGATGGCTGTCAGTATGTCGCACAGGTCCAGCCTGTCTCTGCGACCGGCATTCGTACCTGGAAGAATTCACGGGATCACTGTAATCATCCTTACCAAATCAGATGGCGAGATTTAAGCCAATGTTTTGCGTCACCAATAAGGAACAGCGAAGACAAAATAGAAAGCCATCTTATGTAGATGATTTAAACATCGCCAGGGACAACTTTTGAAACTTGCCCTTATTTACGCGACGCTATTGTGATTGGGACAGGATTTTAGTCTTTAGAGTCGCAACGTCGCTTAGATTCAACCTGTCGTGAACATATTTCTTTTGTCTATTTTTCTTTTTATGCTCAGCACCTACCGACACCATCCACTGAGCTTAGTCGGCAATTTACAGGAAATAAAGACTAACAAGACGGCATTTATGTTACAGCTGCTGTGAGCAACTTAGGGAGGCCAGAAGCTACAAACTTAGTACCTACCCAGCAGTGAGTTTATTGTCTGTCCTTCTAGGCTTGGTCGCGTAGAACGGGCACCTTGATTCACCTAGTTTTAAGTTTCAAAGTGATCCTTGTGATTCAACTGAATAAATGTCTTTGAGAGTAGACGATCATGAGCGACCTTTCGTTTTACTCTCACGGTGTGACGACTGTTATATCTACTTACTTCGCCCCACCATATTTGGCAAAATCTTCCTCACAGTGCACATGAGAGCCTCCTTGCACACCAGTTTGATATCACTGCCGGAGTACCCCTCCGTCTTCGCAGCCAGATCCTTGAAGTCCACCTTTGGAACCAGCTCTATGCTCTTGGAGTTAAGGAACTTCTGAAACAGTTCCACACGACTGTTGGAGTCGGGGAGCGGTATGCTGATCCGCTTTTCTAGTCTTCTCAGCATCGCTGGGTCTATTTCCCTGTAAGATAAATGCACATAAATAACTTGCCACACTTGATCTCATACAGTGGGGGCCCCAGGTTATTACTAGAAGGTCGACGTAACGTACCAATTTTTTTTTACTACTACTGATGGAACAAGTAAAAGGCCCACCTGATATTAAGTAACAACGCATTGCCTCGTAAGTCACGTACGATATGAACATGCCTTGCGATGACCCGCCCTTATCGGCTAATTTTACTGGCAACCACACGTAACGCTGATTCACGGCAGTAACAGCCATGGTAGTTCTTCCCCAGGCGAGCCGTCCACTTAGAGCTCTATTAATCTCTACATGGTGGTGGTAGGGTATCATTGACAGATTTCCTCTCGTATAAAGGGAGGTATGTTCTCGTTCTTACACACTTTCCTTACCACGGCATGTTAGAGTTGGCTAGCAAGAACACGATGCCGTCTCTCCCCTGGATGCCGTCCAGCTCCGTGAGTAGCTGCGCCTGCAGGCGGCGCGAGGCCTCGTGCGCGCCGTGGCACGAGCGCGCGCGCGCCAGCGACTCCACCTCGTCTATGAAGATTATTGACGGGGAGTAGTACGAAGCCATTTCGAACAACACCTGAACGAATAAAATAGAAACCAGTTAAAAAGAGGGTTTTTCGAGAGTATTTTCTTAGACAAAAATCCTGTCACGTATGGAATACCAACTACTGCAAATTGAGTACCTTTAACATTACAGTTGGCACATGCCAACTGTAATGTTAAAGGTACTCAATTTGTTTCGACGCTCCTCTGACTACCCCCTTTATACGTCCTTAAGGAACCTGGAGTTCGTACTTGGTACTAAGAGATCTGAAGAGATATCTACCATGCCTGGGGAATTAAGTCGTGAAACTTTTCAGTTTCAGCTTACAGAGAATCTGCTTAGGCCTTTTTGAAAGAGTTCGCCGCCAAGCCGTGTTCCAATTGCTGCGTTCCTATTTGATGGGTACGTGGGCCGGTGCATTACAAGCACTTGAGACGATCTTTACGGCTGAGTGATGAATGGTGGGTGTGCTAAATGAGGTAATAGCAGAGGTAATCGTTCAAAATCAGTTGGGTAACTAATTGATTTATTACTTTTAAAGAATGTGTTTAATGGTCCGTTCAGCTGCATTAAGGACGTACTAAGAACAGAGTAGGTTTCTTTTTAAGGAAGGTAGGTTCATACAAAAAAGACTAAAAATCAAAATTAGAACTACAAGTTGAATTGGCGGTCTTATCGCTAAAAGCGAATATAAATAGCGCGTCATGAAAGCTCATATCGTTGACACACTTTGACAATCTTCTCCGATTCCCCGCGCCACTTGTTGACCACCGTGCCGCAGGTGATGTTGAAGAAGGTGCATTGGCTCTGATCAGCGACCGCGCGGGCTAACTGCGTCTTGCCAGTCCCCGGCGGCCCGTGGAGCAGCACCCCTCGCCACGGCTCCAGCAAACCGGTAAACAATTCTGGATACCTGCAGAAGAAGAACAACATTAATTTACCTAGTCAACTCACATTTTGTAGAGCGTCTAGGTTAATCTTAGATTGGGCTACTATAACCTTGCCTGTCAGTCGAAAATGTGATAATTTAGAGATCCCTCATCTATGATTGACCTTTTAACCATTTAGCCAGGTTGGTATACCAATATATAGTGACAGATTAGTGACGCTGATTGGTACAGGTTTCAGAATTTGTGACGACCTTGATCTTGATTTTTTGGCCAAAATATCTGGGCCACTGTTCAGTAATCAGGCCTTTGTGGCCAGGTGGGAAAAGCTTAGTGACTAATGTAGTGTAGAGACGTACCTATGATAAGCTTTAGGTCACAAACCTCTTCGCCAAAGTTTAAGAACGTCGCAGGCAATGCAGTACCCTTTGCCCACCTTAAAGTAATTTCTAAAAGATTATTTCTATCGAGAAGATAAGAGAGAGTCTTCACCTCACTGGATACACCACAGACTCCATCAGTAAGCTCTTGGCATCACCCAGGCCCTTGATATCGTCCCACGACACGCCACTCGGCCTGATGATGTCCTGGTACAGCAGTTCCACCAGCTGCCTCTTTTCAGGGCCGGCGGTGGAGAGGAAACCAGCCAGAGTCTTCTTCTCGATGGCTGGGGTAGCGAGGTCGGCATGCTCATCCTAATTAAGATTATTATCATGAACGATCCTTGTCAAAATTAGTCGACATGATATGTATTTAGACGCGGTATTTTAAAGTTCAAAGTTGATTATCAGGCTAGTAGACGAGACATAGTCAAAGAATATAGCGTGGGTAGGTACTTGGTACTAAGAGATATCTGAGAGAGATGATCTGATTGGACCCGATCCGAGTGTTTCCATGCAGGGGTGTAAGCTGTGGTCCTAGACATTCCTACTCCGTTCATCCTCCTTTCCTACTTTATAGGAGTGTTCCTAGAGCACCATAATCACAAACCCGCAGTAGCTTAGTGACAGCCAGCGTGGCCGGCAAGTCAGGTTCGGTTCGGTTCTGTTCGTCTGTGCACTCGGCACACGGCTCTGGGCGCGCCTTCCTGGTGGGCGGGTGGCGCGTGGGCGGGCGGGCGTCCACCTTGCGGCAGAACTGTGGCTGCTTGTTGAACCTGATGAGGTAGTAGCTGCAGTAGTCCTGGAAAAAGGAAGTATTCGAAGATTGTGAGTAGGTACGTGTTTATATTTTTTGTTCCTGCACATTTTAGAAATGGCTATATAACTAATGTACCAAATGATTAGGTAGTTCGTTATAGTTTTTTTTTTATCCGAGCAAGTAACACGTGAGAGGAGCCGCAGGCGGTTGCCTGTGGTCTTTTAAGACACTGATTCCCGTCAAACAACGTCACGCTCGCAAATCTTTTTTTTTTTATTGTTTGGATTAAAATTATATTTTTGCAAAACCTTTGTAATGCTTTTCTCTGTACCTTGGTTGTTTGCGATTTTTTTTTAACTACTTACCTACCTACTTTCAGTAATATAATATATTTTTTTTTTTATTTGTTCGAGCGTGACTTGTTTTGACGGATGTCAGCCTCTTAAATTTATGACAAACAGTGACAAAAAAGCAATGTTTTTATGCAATATGTATTTGCCAAGCTGCGTGGGTTGCTTAATAGGCACTCCGAAAAGTGTTAATACTACCGTTATAAGGTAGATACGATACCAAGCTAGACTCCCGATTTAAGCAGCAGATCATAACAGTCTCAAGACAAAATATTCCAAGCTCCACTGACCTATAAACCTACTGATCGCTCCAGGAATACTAACCCACTTACCTATTGTGTAAGAGTATGTCGTCATAGACTGCATTTATGCAGAAAATAGTTTACATCCACTCCACTCCTCCACAATGTTAAACATCACGTTGGTCTAGAGGTGCTTATATTCAATTAGTCTAAAATACGTTTCAAAGTCCTTTATGATTCTGATCCTTATGATTTAGTGTTCCCGCACACGGGCCTCCGGTCACAACCACAAAACGCCGCAACTGGCATATTTCCTGTAGTTTTCATACATTTTATATGGACTCGCCGCACACGGTTGACGCCGGTAGCCGCCACACGCTACAAATCGTCGATGCTCGCTTCGTATGAAAACTACAGGAAATATGCCAGTGGGGCGGGGCGTTTTGTGGTTGTGGCCGGAGGCCCGTGTGCGGGAACACTTACTTGAGTATTTTTGAAATCGAACTGTCTATCGTGCGTTTTTATTGTACGTCCGGAACGGTCGTATAGCTAATAAGATCTTTTTTGTACTACAGTTATAAAATAAATAATTTCTGATTTCTAGTTTGAATCTAGGAGGTCTACAAAGAGAATCTAGAGAGAATTCAGGTTATACCGGTTAATCTGTCTGTTTAATGTTTTTTTCTATATGTATAGAAAAAAAACAATTCTCCGTGAACAGTGAACACCGGTAGATAGATTACCGGTAACCTGCATTCTATCTAGACGTGACCATAGGGTTTGGCGCCCATACGTCTGCTCTGAAACCGGCAGAATTCCAATAGATAAATCAAACGGGAAACTTGTAAATGGCTGTGGCTAAGTGCGAAATGGAGAGGCAATTTATGTATAGGTACAATGACTATTGTTTTTTTATAAATCAGGGCAAATTATGTGAATGTTAATAATAATATTGCCGTTTATTCAGAAAAAAAATACAATTTGATCTATTTACACTAGAAAAGTAGTATCTTAGTTTGGATTCTCTGTGCGCCCTTTCGCATACCTAGGCCTCCTCCAATTCCTTCCATTTTCCTCTATCATTTGTGATTCTTGTCCATAGCTTTTTTCCTATAGTCTCGATATCGTCCTTCAATCGTATACTGTCTCCCTCTGGTTCTTGGGTACCAGACTGGCTTCACTTTTGAATGCCTCTGAGTGTATAATGTATACACGAGAGAGAGATATGTGAATGTTACAACATATCAAATAGCGGATCGTCCTATATATCTCTTGCTCTAGTTATTCGCTACCTACTTTCAATTTAGTTGGAATGAGGTTTGCGAGTGAGTGTCAATACGATGTATCCGCTCCAGTTGCGACGTCGGTAGGTAACTTGCAAAACTAAATTTACGGTCAGTACTTAGGTGGGCGGCGTGATAGAGGATTTTAGATTTATAAATATTCTTTTTTTTTTTCGCAAGGCAATGGTTTGTTATATGTGATGGTTACCACTTGCCATCAGGTGGGCCATCTGCTTGTTCCATCAACTAGTTGTATAAAAAATAAAAATTATCGAAATAAAATATATTGCAATGGAAATCCGCCTGCGATGCCCCGAGGTGCTGAAGATTTTTGATCAGGCCTTTACGAATATATAATTGAAAGTGTTATTTTGAAACATAAGTGAAAACGCTTCCGTTAACCGCAAAGTTACCTACTTCAATAGTTTTTCTTCAGTTCATCTAAATGGTATCGCGCTGGGTTGCATTTTTTTTATACAACTTGCTGATGGGACAAGCACATGGCCCACCTAATGTTAAGTGGTAACCATCACCTATAACAAAGCATTGCCTCGTAAGTCACACACAATAGGAACGTGCCCTACGATGCACTGCCCTGCGTCCATCAACTTGAGGCATACATATGTTAAGCCTCATGTGCCTGTAATTACACCGGCAACCACACTCTTCAAACCGAAACACAGCGTTGCTGCTTGGCGGCAGAAAAAGGCGTGGTGGTAATACTTCCCCGGACGAGCCCTTCACAAAGAGCTCTACTGCTCTTAAAACATTAACAACGATTACTAATGCGAAACTATTTTTAAAAATAAATGTCATCTCAAATGTAGTGCTATTGTTATTTGAGCCTGCATCGTCTCACTGCAGCGCAAAAGACTCCCTAATCCCTTTTCACACTTTACGTTATTGAGCTTTTGCAAAATACGAAATAACAAAATCTAAATAAAATTTGTTTGTTATTCAACATAGAAAAGTGACGAAATAAAGAAAATGCATTTATTTTGGACAGAACGAAGACTGAAGTGGAATGGAAAATGGACATGGACTGTAAACCTCTTTAGTCCTTACTCACTTGGGAATCCCATATCGGTTTTACTTTTACTACCACCACAATAAATGTTATCTAAACATTTATGGCAGTGGATACCAATATGGAGCCCAAACTCATATCTACACGATCGTAAATGTTTAGTAACATAGGGTACCTCTTACATAATTTAAAGTTATAGTTTGTATTGGTATAGACATTTCGTGGCATTCATAATATAACCATGAATACCTAGTGTTGAAACCTTGAAAACTCAAGGTATTTATCCCTAGATACCCTTAACTAGCGGCCACCCGCGGCATTTCTCGCGTGGTAGCGGTAATTGCCAATATAGGCGGGTTGCGTATTTTTTTCTAGCTTGTTTGTATTGCCAACTTGTAGCTCAATAGTCCAAAACACAAAAAAAACGGGCTCACAATACAGAAAACCAAATAGAAAAAACTCAAGACATGAAGTAGGTACTTTTGCTTCTCCAGACTGAAAACGGTGAATGAAAACATCGAAAGGAAACCAGTTAGTATTCTAACAGCGGCGATGGGCTTGCAACGTGTCATGTATGAAATACTTACAAGTACAAAATATGGGTATGAACCAAATGTAATGTTTGGACACAGCGTCGGACTGGCCATATAGATGAAATGGCATTTGCCAGCCGGGCCTCAGTCTGCACGGGCCCCCCACGGGCCTGGCTTGCGGGCTTTTGGCAACCGTAGGATAGGAGGCCCGCGCAGGCTAGCTACATTTAGGTCGCAAGAGCTGGGAGCTCTTGTGACCTAAATGTAAAACTAGATCAGATAGTTCGTTCATACAATTAGAGAAAGGAAATAGAACAATTCGAAAAATGGTTGAACGCGGGCAAGCCACCCCGGCATACTAGTTTTGTTTTTTTTTCTGAACGGCAATAACTTTTGCTCGAATCAACTCAACAGACGTACAACAGACGTGTATCATTATAGCGTAATGCATTACATTTATCCCAATAAAGTATCCCATCTACCATCATCTAGTCTCGGGCCCCGGGTGGTCAGCCACCCGGGCCCTTCCGGCCCAGTCCGACCCTGTTTGGACATACCTTTGAGTACCCCTCTTAGACGTCCTCAAAAGAATCTGAAAGTCATACTTGGTAACAAGAAATCTGAGCGGATATCTACCGTGCCTGGGGATCAAAGTCGTGAAGCTGTTTCGGACTTCACCTGCAGTATGATATCCAGGTCGATGTTGTCGCAGACTTCAAACTCTTCCGTCACAGCTGCCTCGGACGCGAACGTCTCTGCCGCGTGGAAGTAACCTTCCTGCTTCAAGTAGCCCATCACCAGGTATTTGAGGATACGCTTCCTGGTGCGGAAGAGCGATTCTTTCTGCGAGAGCGAAATATGTTTAGCGGTAGGTTTGTTTGCAGCCTATCTTCAACATCTTCATCCATAGTACCTATATCCACTAAACCACTGGTGACCTTATCATACTAATAAAATAATAATAAATCAATAAATATTGGTGAACATACCACAACACTATCTAGGCACAAACTAAGAAAAGCTTGTACTATGGGACTATGGGAACCTGGTAGAAAATATAGCACCTACATTCCTTTTTTTGTAAATAATTACTTATACAGCCTTCACAGCTCAGTTAGTAGTAGCTCTGCCTTCTGCGCCGTAGGCCGTGGGTTCGATCCCCACCGAGATCAAATATTTGTGTGATGAACATTGATTTGAATGATGTTTATTCTCTTTCTGGATGTAATTACATATTATAAGTATGTATTTACATATTATATCAGCTATCTGGTTTCCATAAGACAAGCTTTGGCTTAGTTTGGGGCTAGATAGTGGTGTGTGGAAAGTCCACCAATATTTATTTATTGATTATTAATATATTGTAACACCCAGACACAGAACAAACATCTATGTTTGTCACACAATCGTTTGTTCTCTGTCGGGATCGAAACCACGGCCTACAGCGCAGAAGGCAGAGCTACTACCGACCAAGCTATAAGGCTTGCTATTGTTCCTGTTGATTATAGGTAACAGATCGTGCTGGTAAAAACGAATATAACAAAATCATTTTATTACTGACTAGCTTCCACCCAGCGGTTTTGTAATAGAATTTCCCGGGATTCCGCTGTCACTTGCGTGAGTTTGTTTACGGAATAGCACTACTGTACTGCGCCTAAGTAACCACGTGTTCACTGTTGACAAGCACTTACCGACTCAATCTTCCTCATGCGGCTCATAGGCCGCGCACACGCCATTACTTCACAAAACAGCACTGCAAAAAGAATTTCTAATGTGTTCTAATGACAGTCAATGACCTCGACCACAGAGTACTATTCTACAACCTCGACTGCCAGGGTTGTTAGTTGTTGCTAGGCAACCGAGCAATAGATACTGAAGAGTTTTGTTACTATGGCAAAACGGGTGCGGTTAGGACCGGCACGGAGTTTTGAAGAGGGAAGAGTTGAGCGAGAACTTTGTTTGTAACCTGAGGTTTTAACCGACTTCGATAAGTAGAGGAGGATTTCGAATCGATTCGATTGTACTTTTCTTGCAGTTATAACTGTACTCACCTTGGTACTCACTAAACCTTTACTACCTCCATGCACTAAACATTACCAAAATTGTCCTAAAGTCAAACAAAAAAATGATATTTCATTTTTGATTTGTACCATGGAGGTAGTATATTTGTACACTTTTCGAGCAAGGAGTCCATAGTGCTTGTATGCATGCACTATAAATACTTTATGAAGATATACTAAAAATAAAAACAATTAAAAGACGAAAGAAAAAACGTTATGTTAAACGGTAATATGGCGGTAATTGTATTTTATGCAGGGTGTCAAAAATACCACTCCCGAAAACTTCAGGGGGTTAAAGTACCCATCAATATGAATAACTTTTTCTAAGGAACCAACACTGTGAACGCGAAAAAAAACAGCTGTTTCATACATTTTAGAGCTGATTTCACCATGCTCTGTTAGGATTACAGGGCCGTTAAATGTGTCAAAATGTATGCGTTCGACATGTAAGGTTAGATTTAACGGCCTGTTAATCCTTAATAAGTAACTAACAGAGCATGGTGAAATCAGCTCTTAGCCAGGTAGGTATTGACATTTTGCATGAAACAGCTGTTTTTTTTCGGGTTCACAGTGTTGGTTCTATAGAAAAAGTTATTCATTTTAGTTTTCAGGAGTGGTATTACACTGTGTATAGTAGGATAATGGAAACCATATCCATCCTTGAAACATCTAGAATGTTAAAAACAGGCAGCAAACGGCTTTTCTTCCACGGAGCCACATAACACGGATATATTTATTTTAGACATCATGAGATCTCAGTTCCGGGTGAACCACTAGTTATTTTCGAATTCTATGATTTGTTATAAGTAAATGTATTATGTTAATCCTCAGTACCTAACTTTGCAATCTCTAGAAAGCATTCAAAGATCTAAGGTCGAATGCAGCAATAATTAGCTTCTCTTAAAACTTTTTGACCGAAAGGATATAGACATAGTCGGTTTGAAAGCCCGATCAAAACTAATCGGTTGTCAAGTCACTTGCTATCTCTATCTAATTCGATGTAATAGCTGAAATGGCGAACTACTTGACATCCGATTAGTTTTGATCGAGCTTTCAGAAACCGGCCGATAGACAATTATTTATATGCCACAAGAACTCACAACATATACAATCAGGCTTACGATAAGACTGGAGATTTAGGCAAGTACAAGAAAACACAAGAGATTAAAAATACAAAGAAAACAGGATTTTTTCAATAAAATTGACAGAAAATAAATTTCAAAAACAAAATAATTATACTTACCTACTTACCAATGTCCTTAAAACTCGATAGTAGCAACCCTTGCCCTCTGACCAGGCATTGAATTCAAAAACACGTCCTTGTCAAACTACTGCTTTAACTACGAGTATGTACTGTGATGGAGCTACAAATGAAACCTTAGCAAAATCTAAGTTGAGCTCCTTTTGCTACGTTTACGTATCCATATTCGTAGCAGCGCAGTGCTACGCCGTAGATGATAAAAGTGATTTTCGAAGAGAAAAATCCACAGCCGGATTAAAATCGACCTCGTAATGTAATGGTCCAATCTAATGGTGGGGTAATCCTCGAAAACCAATGTTGCTTTTAGAAAGAACTAGTTTCCGGCCGCGGCTTTGCTCCCGTGGTAGCGGTGATTGCTTACTTTAATATTTAAGGCGATTTCAAAAGAAATCATTCAAAAGAACGGTAAGAACCAAGCCGCAACTTTGTTGCCTGTTTTTCCAAGCTTGGTCGCGTGGAACTGGCACCTAGATCACCTAGCTATAAGACGTTTCAAAGTAGGTAATCCTTGCGATTCAATTGAATAAAAAGCTTTTTCTTTGATCTTGGCGTTTATTTTTTGGATTCGTTTGTATTTTATACCCCGTTCCTGAACATTGTTGGGAATTAAATGTGACCTATATATTAATCCAGGTTACAAAATATATTTGATTTAAGTCTCATCCAATTCGGTCCTATGGTCAGGTCTTGATGGACCCACAAACATCCAAACATCGTAACTTTTGCATTCATATATTGGTAGAATAGGATAGAAGCCATCATATTACATCTGCCGAGTCTTAGAAAGCCAGTGACAGTAAGTAAGTAGATGGAACCTCCCTCCCTTCCATCAATCTACTCATTCAGGATAAATGACGGTACTTGTCTGACTTTAGTTTGGCTTGTACTTTAGAAAAAAGGGAAGTGTATTAAGTTTTAGTAAGTTTTACGTATAACAAGTTTTAAGTTATAAGTGTTTTAAGAGTAGTAGAGCTCTTGGTGAAGGGCTCGTCTGGACAAGTACTACTACCACGCCTTTTTCTGCCGCCAAGCAGCGTAGCTGTGTTTCGGTTTGAAGAGTGTGGTTGCCGGTGTAATTAATAGAGAAAGTAACGAAAATAAGGGAAAATATGTGAGGTATTTCCAGATACTGGATGGTGTGATATAAAATTTGTCTCGGAGAATAAACATAACGAAGGCAAAATATATATGTATAATATCAGCTATCTGGTTCCCATATCACAAGCTTTGGCTTAGTTTGGGGCGAGATAGTGCTGTGTGGAATGTCCACCAATATTTATTTATTTATTTATATTTATTTAAATGACATTTTGATCAAAACCAGTTTTCAAAATAATAATTTTCGAAATTGTTGATATGTGTGAGCGAGAAGTTTTTTGACGTATTTGCCTCTTATTAAATACTACTAATATGCCATTTTATTCTGTAGTACCTTCGCCTTCAATTGCCTCGGAAATGTGACGGTTTAGAATATCATATACGTATAACATTTTTGTTTGTCTAACGGCCGGTTTCTGAAAGCCCGATCAGAACTAATCGCATGTCAAGGGACTTGCTATCTCTATCTAATTCGATGTAATAGCTGAAATGGCGAGTGACTTGACATCCGATTAATTTTGATCGAGCTTTCAGAAACCGGCCGTAAGTGTCCTCTATTTATATTTATAAGTTTTATTTAACTGCGTAAGTATAAATAATATTTTGGCAAACCATAGGACAGGCTCATCATACAAAAAACAGGGCCCAAGCAGTAAGTATTTCTAGCCTTGGTCGAGTGGAGCACCTAGATTCACCTAGCTTTAAGACGTTTCAAAGTGATCCTTGTGATATAACTGAATAAATACCTTTTTACTTTGACTTAAATAACTCATGTGAGTTACGATAACGCGTCTATTAACTTTTTCCTTTCATCATTTTCATCCTAAACCTTTTATATGGAGGTCCAAGAAGTAGGTCATTCAATCTAGAGGGTCACTTAATTATGGCTCTTTGGCGAGCTCCTAATCCGCCGTTCCTTTCATAAGCAGTAAAGCACCTACTTATATTATAACTACGGGACGGAAATGACATGAAAGAAACTCTCGACCTTTTAGCTACTTGACTAAAATACTATCATAATCATAACTCTATCATCATCATCATGTTGGTACTGCTGTCGCTGACGCTTCTTTCTTTCGTGTCGTTGTTAAAATCAAAATGTATTATTTAAGCCACTTTGCACTTGGTGGCTACTTTCACAGTATCTGAGCAGGTCATGTCTGTCGCTGCATTTTTTAGGTAATAGCCTCGCTTTTGGCTTTACGTTCCTAAAGAAAAATCCATTGGTGCACGACCGGATTCAAACCTACGACCTTACGATCAGGGTCACTTCCACTAGACCACAGGTGCTCATGGGACCTCACTTTTCTTTATATCAACAAAGCCAGCCTCTGAGAAACACCAGCATTATACTTTGACCCACATAATATAATGATGTAATTACGTGGTTACCTTACCTCCCTATCGACAAAGTATCTCCTAAATAAATTATCATTTACCCTAATAAACGAAGGCATAAGAAAAATATATTAGGTAGCTTACTGCGCCAAACCTACATTATTCAGAAAGTTATGACGGAAAAGTATACAAAAAAGGATATTAATAATTGCATTTAGCTTTTTTTTTTTTTTATACAACCAGCTGATGGAACAAGCAGATGGCCCACCTGATGTTAAGTGGTAACCATCACCTATAACAAAGCATTGCCTCGTAAGTCACGCACGATAGGAACGTGCCCTACGATGCACTGCCCTGCGTCCATCAGCTTGAGGCATACAGATGTTAAGCCTCATGTGCCTGTAATTACACCCGCAACCACACTCTTCAAACCGAAACACAGCATTGCTGCTTGGCGGTAGAAAAAGGTGTGGTGGTAGTACTTCCCCGGACGAGCTCTTCACAAAGAGCTCTACTACTCTTAAAACATTAGCTTCATACATTAACGGCAATATACCTTACTAGGTGCCGCCCACGGTTTCCCTTGCGTATGTACTTTAAGTCGGTTATTGGCTTATTTAGTTTTATAAATAGTTAGTTACAATTTTTTTTTTTTACATTTGTTAAGTTGAGAATAATTGTAATTTTACCGATTCTTTAAACATAAAATCACAATTATCCTCGAGTTGATGGACGCAGGGCACGTTCATATCGTGTGTGACTTACGAGGCACTGCATTGTTATGGTGAAGGTTACCACCTAACATTCGGTGGCCCATCTGCTTGTTCTATCAGCAATTATAAAAAAAGCAGCGAGTGTAAGACTTGATGTCGCTTCCTTCTATAATCCTTATTATAATAATCTATGAATCGCGAGTTTTCCAATGTGTGTAAAATGTTTTTATATTACACATTTTAAATACATACCTACTTACACGTTAAGGTGCTTGTAAACGAGCTAGTTTTAGCTGCACTTGTACAGCCGGCCACTTACGATTTTCAGAAGTGAGACAGCGGTAATAACAAAGAAATAGATTGTGTCTCAGTTTGAAATTTGAAATCAGAAAAATAGGGTAACCGGAGCCAGCTTGATGATTGAGTTCCAGTACACATAGTCCGATTAGATGCCTCTATCATATTTCTTTTATTTGTTACATAAATAACCCTGCGGATACCATCAATCATGACAGTACTTTTGCATGACCTTTCATTCTATCTTTTGTACCATCTTACTTAGGGTTCTATAAACAAAGGGAACAGAACCCTTATACTAAGCTATCGTCCACGCTTACAGTCATTCTGTCACAGGGCTGTATCGTTTTAACCCACTGACCTCGAATAGTTTGGTATTTTAACGGCAACTTGACAAAAATATTAATTTTAATTTAATTTCTAAAAGTTCTGGTATCTGAAACCGTCGCCGAATTCGGAACATTAATCGTTTCTATAGAAAACTACTATCAACTCATAAATATCAAAACGTTCAAGGCACAAACCGCTATGCCATTTGCCTATCTTCTTATTTACTATGCGGTGAACCGGAACCCTTAGTATGCGAGGCCAACTTGCACTTGGCCGGTTATTTTCAATTTCTCTGTGCACCTTAAATAAAGAAAGTTGACGTCGAAAGCGCATCAACACCAGCCAAGGGCACAGAAGTTGCAAAGAAAAGAATGGTTCCGAGCTGGGCGCACTGCCGCATTCGGGGGTGCGGGGCATTGCGGGCGCCGGCAGTCTGCGGGCTGCCAGCTCGCCAGCATTCGGCAGATCTGGCTATATTTCTGCTGCTAGCATTAACTTCAAAAGGTAGCAAGATTTATAGATTTCGAGATATTTACCATTGATTTTAAGATTACAACTATATTTTTTTTATTGATTTTTTAATAGGTGCCTAGTTTATAAGTATTTTTAGAAAGGGTAAGGATCATACTCCATTTTAATATAACAGAGTCAGCAAGGCGCTTCTGTAAATATGGTATTTTAAAATAGCCTGTCTTAAATATTCAAGCCATTTGGACTCGATACAGTAGCTATTGACCCAGTCAATGTTGTTAGTAGATCACATAACTTTAAGAAGTTTCAGATTCCCCGTGGTTTTATAAATCAAAGCTTTATGTAATATAATGCTTTTCATGAAATAATAAGATGTTTCTCATAATAATCTTACCTTGATGATTTTAAGTAATCATTTATTTAGATCTAATAAGCAAGAAAGCCTTCCTGCCTAGTTGTGGCAAAGTCAGGTGCCGGCGAGCTGGCAGCACCGCGCCGGTCCGGCAGTCATGCCTCGTGCCCGCTCCGCGCCGGCCGCTTTGTGGGCGGCCGCGGTAGCGCTGCTCCTCGCTCTCGTCTGTGAGTTCCTTATTTTTCAATTAAAGTAGTCGTCAACGTACTTAAATATAATTCGTGATAATCGTGCTTCAGGCAATTTTTATGTAATTGTTGTAGTTAAAGTATTTGTTTGTTTTTACTGTTGATTTTTTTGAGAAATATAATAAATATAAATCGGTGGTTTAAAGTAATAGTAACTAATAACAATAGTCCTCTTGGTTTATATTTTTGTAAAATAGAGTGTAGGTTAATAAGAGATTTGAATTAATAGGAATAGCAATAGTCTTGAAAGCTCTAGTTTAAACCGAGGATTTGTAGTTTAACGTGCTGGTTAAGAAATACTAATTAGTGCAATTTGGCACTACGACATCTGAAGTTATTTATAATGAACAATTAATAATTGTTACGGTATATCACATTTGTTTCGCTTATAGGTAGGAAACGCCACATATTATTATAACATTATTAAGTGTAAAAAATCTCAACTTGAGCATACAACGAACTGATTACGCACACCATAATTTAAAGCTTCTGACATGTTATAAAGGGTAATCCGAGGCACGTCCTAACACTATTCGAACAAGTTAATATTCAATAGCTATGCTTAGTTAGGTTAGTATGTATAGGTCCAATAAAATATCATATATTCCGACTACACCAAGTTTTTATCCTTCCAAGGTTGCCTGGAAGAGATCGCTCTCAGCGATAAGGTCGCCCAGCGTTTTACCTTATTGTATGCTTTAACTCTGTACTATGTTTCTGTGTGGTGAACAATAAAAAGTTATCTATCTATCTTAGTTTGGGGCTAGATGGCCCGTAATATATAATTATTTATTTTTATATTATTGACCGGATGGAAACCAAGACTGGTTAGAAGATTTTACTAGAGCACCAGTTTGTTCTCTCGGCTAGGTAATTAGATTTAGCTCATAACTTTAGTAATATTGGATTAGGTACGTCTTAGCTGCGGGCCTTGGAAACGTTCGTAGCACAGATTAAGACGATGACAACCGCTGCTGTACGTTACGCATTTGAAAATTTTTAATGATGTTATTTATGAAAAATCGCAAACAACAAAATTTGCTCTAACATTTATACATTTTTTATTATAAAATCACTGGATATAGTTATAAAAATCACAAAATAGGGTTAACTAAGTTTTCAAATGTTTGGGGTGTAACGTGTAACTTCTCGGTGGGGATCGAACCCACGGCCTACAGCGCAGAAGGCACTGACCTATATTTTTTATCTATTACTAATATTTTTAAAGTAAAAAAGCTTTTATTTAGTCCGCCCCATTACTTCACGAGCATTGATCGGTCTCTGGGGAAATATTTCCGAGGTAAAATATTCAAGGGTATTAAATATTGGGGGTAATTTTACGCAGCGCGATCTAGCTCCAAACTAAGCAATGCTTGTACACACGGTTACGAATCAGGCTTTACACTGCTAGCTTTTATGTCCTTGTAGTATGCGAAATTTATCCATGGCTTTCTGTAGGTTAATCTGTATCCGTGTGTATTGGAAATCAAAACCTATTTGAGTGAATATTAGGTACTCTTTTTTCTATTTAAAAAAGGGCGGGATGGTGACCCACTGAGACGCACCAAGAGGTGCTAGTTTGACTGCCACACCATGATCGTGGTCTCACAACCATCCCTTTGTACATACAACAAACATAAACAAAATTGGTGGACATTCCACACAGCACTATCTAGCCCTAAACTAAGCCAAAGCTTGTGATATGGAAACCAGATAGCTGATATACTACTTATAGACTTTTTTTGTAAATATATACTTATTATATTATATAACACCCAGACAGAGAACAAACATCTATGTTCATCACACAAATATTTGTTCTCGGTGGGATTGAACCCACGGCCTACGGCGCAGAAGGCAGAGCTACTACCAACTGAGCTGTGAAGGCTGTCAAATTAGATTTGACTCACTGGGATTGAAGAGGGGTTTAAAATTATTGACCTAGATTATTTTAATTTGTTCTACTTTGAAATAACCTGTATTATTATTTTTCACTCCTTATATAATGAATACTAAAATTAGTATAAAAGAGAACAAAGATATACATTTGGAACTTTGTAGAGGCTTCGTAGATGTTTCGTAGAGGTTTCGTAGAGGTGTCGTAGCTCTCAAAGAAAACAATGTACTGCGTACGAAACCCGTACGTCTAGTGGCAGGTACAGTTGACTACACATCAAGTTACACAACCATACCATAATATACCCATAACTATTATGTATGAGTAGCGTACGCTACATGCAAATCAAATCAAACAAATCAGAGAACACCCCGTTACACGATTCGCAGCGTTCAACTTCAAAACGTTTTCACAGCTCTCATAGCTCAGTTGGTAGCAGCTATGCCTTCTGCGCTGTAAACCGTAGGTTCGATCTCTATTGAGAACATAATTTTGTTTCATGAACATAGATGTTTTTTCTCCGTCTGGGTGTTTACTTATTTTAATGTTTTATATATTAAATTTACAAATATATAAATCATTATATCAGCTGTCTGGTACCCATCATAAGCTTTGCTTAGTTTGGGGCAAGATAGTGCTGTGCTGTCCACCAACAATACATATTTTTTTTCATTAAAAAAGGTTAAAGTGATTAAAAAGACAAAGGGTAGTCTGCATGTACATAGTATAAGATGATATCATGTAACATAGTACATGGCATCGTGAATTATGGATCAAACTACGAAACTGTGAATTGTGCGCAAAGCAATTTGCGAAAAGTTCTGTTTAAGAGTATTTCATCATGTAAAAGTAAGCCAGGGCCTGACGTAAAGGTAAGGCGAGTTCAAAGACCTTTGCCGTAATCGAAAGCATGACGTAGCTAAACCTAGTTACGGTATAACGAAGTAGAACCACGTAGAACTAGTACTTGCTTCCTTTAAAGCTGTAACCGTGAAGACGGCCTTAATAAAGCGGTGAATGCGTAAGTCTTGACGTTATACACGTGTACTGTCTGTTTAACTGGAATTACTCCAGATTTAAATCACCAAAAATGTTTATAAACTTATGTTGCCGACTTTACACACTGGGACAGTTTCAAAATGGATCCTGCTATCTAAAAGCTCTAAAAGATGTTGACCTCAGATAAGCTCAATAAAAATAATAATTACTGTTATTTGAAAAAAAATATTTTCAAACACATAGTTCTTTCAGTAGCATGTAAATTTCAGGATTTGTCTTTTAAAACTTTTATGTATTTTATTTTTATTCACTTGCTAATGCAACAAACAGATGGCCCACCTTATGTAGTAGGTAACCATAACCATCACAAAGTATTGCCTCTCAGATCCCGCACGATACAAACATGCCCTTCGATGCACTGCTCTGCGTCCATCAACTTAAGGCAAACAGATGTTAAGGCATGTGCCTGTAATTACACCGGCAACCACACTCTTCAAACCGAAACACAATAACGCTGCTTGCCGGCAGAAATAGGCATGGTGGTAGTACTTCGAGGAGCTCTTCACAAAGAGCTCTACTCTTACTACTCTTATATGTATTGTCTGGTATAAATATTGATCTGCAAAATAAACGCGCGGCAATGAATGATTGCCAGCCATATACAGAAACCATGTGGATTCTATCAGGTGGTTCCATAGTTTAATAGTTGCTTGCTTGCAATAAATCTCTAGCAGGTCTGGACTTAGGGAAATTTCTGTGTTAGTAGTAGAGTTTTAGCAAGCTAGTGCTAGTGTTAGGAGTATAGTAGAGCTCTTTGTGTGTGGCTCGTCCGGGAAAGTACTACCAACATGCGTATTTCTGCCTCGAAGCAGCATTACTGAGTTTCCGTTTGTGGATGCTGGTGAAATTAACTACAGGCCTAATGCATTTTTGACCTTAATTAAACATAAATACAAGTAAAATAAAACCGTACAAGTGATCGATGTCGAATGCTTTGAAAGCAAGAAAAACATAAAACCCGTTTATTCATCCACTACATGAAACTAACTAAACAAACAAGGATACAAACTAAAAGAGTAAAAAAAAGATAAGTATCGGTCGGAGGTGGTGAATGTGCTCCATAGTCGATAAGCCAAGACTCAGCTTCTATGCCTAATAAAAACCAGGCATTTGTTTTTCAATATTACCAAAAGTAAATCTCGTAATTGTGTCTTTTTATACAAGCAAATAGCTCACCTGACGTGGTAACCGTGACCACAAAGCATTACCTCACAAGTCACACACGACATAATAATAATTAATAATAATAATAAATAATTTGTTTATTTGGACACAGATTATATACACGTAAGAATTTAAATATAAATGAAATACAGTATAAAGAAGGCTAAGCTTATTTTAAATAAGAAGCTACGCCTTACGCTAATAATTTTGTTACATTTCAAGAAACGTTATACAATTCAAATTACTTACTGTAATCTAGTAGTGCGCTAAGAACCGGACTAGATTGTCTGTATCCCGGCTCTCAGCACCCCCCAACGGACAATTTTTATGTGCTGTGTATTGTCTTAAAATCAGCCAATAATAGAATTAAATAAATTATGTATGTTATGTGAGTTACGTGAAACAAAAACAATATAAAATAAAATGAATATCAAGTGTGTGTTCCTGTGCGTGTGTAGGGGATCTCCTGATTACACAAGTCTCATAAGAGCCAAGGTTTCACAGGAGAACCCCGTGTGTGTGTGTGTGTTTTCTATAGGATGATAAACAAAGAGGGTGTATGATGCGTGTGTGTATGATGTGTGCAGTGTGTGCGTGTGAAGGGGTTCTCCTGATTACACGAGTCTCTTAAGAGCCAAGGTTTCACAGGAGAACCCCGTGTATGTATGTGGTTTGTGAGAAATAATAACGGTTTGATGAGAAAAAAGGAAACAGCAACAGGTGTGTATGAGTGCGTGTGTGTATAATGTGTGTAGTGTGTGCGTATGTCGGGGCACTCCTGATTACACGAGTCTCTTAAGAGCCAAGGTTTCACAGGAGAACCCCGTGTGTGTGTATGTGTGTTTGTACGCAAATGTGAGAAAGCGTTACGTTTGATACTGTTTTCGCGGCGATTCATTATCTGAGAGCTCCCAGAAGCCCCTCTGTGTCATCATATGAAAGGTTTTGTAGCCACTTTCTTACTGTCATCTTACAGTTGTTCAAGTTAAGTGTGTGAATGGATAAAATGTTATTTAGTTTATTGTAAATATGGGTCGCCAAAAAGTCGTACTGATGCTGCATAAAGTCTGTTCTGCGTAATATATTTTGTATAATGTATCTTCTGCGTGTATGTGATGGGTGTAGTGGAATTTTTTTGTGAGTTCTTAAGGTGATATTAATAATATATAGTTTCCGTACTGTCAGCACTTGTGTAGTTTCGTAAAGGTCTTTGGTTGGATAACGGTATCTTTTAAAGGTCATAGTTTTAAGCACAGATCTTTGGGCTCTCTCCAATACAATCATGTGGCTTTTGTAAGCACCACCCCATGCTGATATACAGTAGGTTAAGACTGATTGGCATATTGCAGTGTATATAGAGGTAAGCATGTTTTGGTTCACAATATGTCTTAACTTTTTAAAAATCCAGATGAGCTTACGGATACGTGATGATAGTAGTGTTATATGAGGGAGCCACGTAAGATGTTGATCTAGAAGTATTCCAAGATATTTGATAGTGGTTGTGTTGGCGATTGATGGACAGTTGCATTTTAGAGTGTCAGAGCATGAATGCGCTTTAAGTTGTAGGTGCTGTGGCGGTGAACTGTTTGATCGTATGGTAAAGTTAATAAATTTTGTCTTGTCTATGTTCAGTGTTAGGAGGTTGGTATTTAACCATTTTATTACTTTTGACATTCCGCTCTCAGCTTCCGCAAAAACCTCGTGCCAAGTCTCCCCACTAAACACGATTGCTGTATCATCAGCGTATGTGAAAATAGTAGCTTTAGGTATTGTCATGTTGCAAAGATCGTTTACGTAGATTAAGAAGAGACTTGGCCCGAGAATACTTCCCTGGGGAACACCATAGGCAATTGCGGCTTCCGAGCTCAAAAGGCTTCCTATTTTGACTCTTTGCGTCCTATGACTGAGGAAGTCTTTGAAGAGTTTTAGGCAGTTTCCCCTTATTCCTAGGCGATCCATCTTCTCCACAAGAATAGGGATCGATACTGTATCGAAAGCCTTGGCCAAGTCTAGGAAAATTCCAACGCATTTTTGCTTCTTATCCAAGGCCTCCGATACAGCATGTGTTAGTTTAATTACGGCGTCCTCTGTTGACCTACCTGCCCTGAAGCCAAACTGTTCGTTAGCCAGGAGATTGTGTGCGTTTAGAAAAGACATTAGCCGAGAATTTAATAGTTTTTCAAAAATTTTTGATAAGGCCGGTAGTATCGAGATAGGCCTATAATTGCTGACTATGTGTTTGTCTCCACTCTTGTGTATTGGGTGAATTAATGATTTTTTAAACGCTTTCGGAAAGGTGCCATTGTCTATGCATAAGTTAAGTATTCTAGTCAAGTGAGGAACCAAGATGTGTCGAGCTTGTTTCAAAAACTTTGGGGAAATTCCATCCCACCCGGTTGCAGAATCCGACTTTAGTCCAAGAATTAGGTTTTCGATCTCTGTATCATTAGTTGGTAATATAACCATTGAGTTCGGGGTGGAGTTTGGGAGTGAGCTTGAGAGTTGAGTTGGAGATATTGCAATTTTGCTAGACAATTGTTGACCGATAGAAACGAAAAATTTGTTTACAATTTCAATAGAAACTTCAGGAGTAGGATTTGTTTCAAGTAGTTCATTAGCAGTGTTAAAATTTTTTGATGTGTAAGTTATATCTTTTATAGTTTTCCATGTACTTTTAGGCGAAAATAAGTTATTTTCTAATCTGTTTTGATCATATGTGTTTTTTAATGAAAACAATAATTTTGAGCAAAAGGATTTGTACCTTAAATAGGTGGTTTTAATTGTACTGTTTTTTGGGTTTTTTTTATGGTTAGAATGGAGTTTGTCCTTGTTACGGATGCATTTAAGGATTCCCGGTGTAATCCATGATTTGATAGTTCTATTTTTCTTAGGTATTAGTATTTTACTTGTATTTGTTTGTATAGAGTTTGAAATTATAGAAATAAACTTATTTGTTATTTCTTCTACATCATTGCTGTTTTGTATGTAGTCAAAGTTGCTTTCTTTTAGTTGTGAGAGAACTGCGGGCCAGTTTGTTCTGGTGCGATATTTATGTGCTTTCGTTTTATTTTGTAGTTTATTTATTGACAAGACAACAGGTCGATGATCAGTTATATTTGTGTTCAAGACAGCGATGTATGATGGCATATTCGTTTTGAGTAGAACATGGTCGAGGCAGTTATCCTCTCGAGTTTGTAGCGAATGACCTGGTAAAAGTCCGAGTTCAGCTATTAGATTTAAATAACGGTTTACATTGCTGTCTAGAGTGTTATTTCTGATGTCTAGGTTTATGTCACCTAAGACTGCAATGTTTTGGAAAAGTTTCAATTGTATTATAACTTCTTCTAGCGTGGACAAAAAACCATCGATCTGTCTGTATGAAGGGGATCTATATATGCAGACAATTGCTATTTCAGAGTTAATTTTTAGCACTAAGAAGTTTCCACTATTTGAGACTGGTTCCTCCACAGAGTGTTGTATACCTTTCGATATATATACGATTACACCATCATTTTGTAGAGGGCATTGTTTTGTATAGGACATGTTATAATCATCCAGCGTAGGAATATTTTTGAACGTGCCCTACGACGCACTGCCCAGCATCCATCAACTTGAGGCTGACAAATGTTAAGCAAATGTTGTCACCTAGATCCGGCCCAGTCCACCCTCAGCGAACGACTCGCTCGAGTGGGGTTAGCCAACACGCTATGCTATTGATGTCTGATAGCACCTTCGCGGTTCAATAATTTAATTGGCTGGACGAGCTAGGGCTAGTTGTGATAACATTTCAAGGGTCGAAGAGGTCTAGTTCTGGTAAATATACCACCCATTCGCACTAAGCGCTTTGCTTCTACATTTATTATGCGAACTGCCTAGGAGTGGAACTCATTGACGTCGTCTGTCTTTCCTGATCACTACAACTTGAGTCTCTTCAAGGCAAGAGTGAATAGGTATCTTCTAGACAGTTCTGCTCCATCGTTGGCTACATCGTCGCTTACCATCAGGTGAGATTGTGGAAAAAGGAGTCTATTAATTATTTAAAAAAAAAATTACAAAAAAAAAACGGACTTGTAATACACTGAAAAACAAAACCATAAATAAAAAGTTTGGCTAGAGGAACCCACAATCCAAAACGTCATCTGTGTGTTTTTTTGTTATTGTTGAATATTCCAAAAATCGCTGAATCTATTTCGATAAATTTTATATGGGATCACTTCTGAAGTATGAACATTAAAATCTTACCAAACAAAAAATAATCATTAATAGTACTTTGGAGTGAAATAAGGATGGATAAAATATGAATGAGTATATTAGAGGAAGTTGAAAGAAGTAGTAGTTGTGACGGATAAGTTGAGGAGCAATAGTAGCATGGTATGAGGAGGGAAGAAGTCATTTAGTATTTAAAAAATCCATTACAGTTTTCACTAACTTGACTGGATAAGTGCCTCTTTCGTAATAAAACTCTTTAGTTTACGAATGTCAACAGACATACTGTTGACATTCGTAAACCAAAGAGGTTTATTTTTCTAGAAAATATGAAAATAGAACTAGTTTTTTTGTAATTTGACAGCTGTCAGTTGAAAACGCTTCTCCTTAGGGCTGAAATGTATTTCTTCCAACCAGATCCTCAGGCAACTTCAGACCTACTTTCCGAGTATGAGTAATGAAAAATCAATTCATAATTATTGAAGTCGGTTTGAAAAACGGCATCAAAACTAGTTGATCCGTAGAATAAAAGTGGTGTAAGTTAATTGACGAACCTTTAGCAATGTTAGCTTAGCTGCGTAGCTGAGGAGGAGCATCTTCGCGAAGGTAGGCGCTCATAAACAAACGATTATAACTAAGATCTTCGTTCGCTTCGCTCACTCGATCAAAAATTCGTACTCAATGGGACGAAATGGTGTCAACGTGTCTATGGAATCAGCTTTCTGTAAAATCTGAAAGTCATCATCTGATCGATGGCTGTACTTAACCTTTTATTGAGCATTACGTCCGGAAAACCATTTTTATCGTATGAACCTTCGTTTGCGTAAGAAGTAAAGTCACCGATTGAGTTTTTCGGAACACTATCTTCGACCGCTTAATTATTAAGACTTGAGGGTCGCCCTTGGACGTCGGTACTTTGGGAGCTTCGATCGAGAATACTTTATTAAAAATAAATTTCTACTCGAGACTTTGCGTGCCTCGTACCCGACAAATAGTAGCCAGTATCTTGTCCTAACCTAATGCTAGCGAGTTTCAGAAAGGGTTCGTTTATATGAAGTCATAAAGTCAATGCTTAGTCTGTCTTCTTGTGGTTGTTATATTGATATTAAATTAATGTCATTGGCGTTCAACCGTTTTAATTAAATTTGTATAAATAGTTTAATTAATAAATAGAGAGACTTACATTACACGAAAACAGTGAGCTCAACTTAGATACAAGTTACTGCACCGGTCCTTAGATGCTCAACTGTTTCTTGGTCATGCAGGTAAAGTAATAAAGCGTGCATAATATTGATGAATATTAAGCCAAGAAAGGCTCATAAATTCACAGTGACCTACATTTTTTGCATTAAATACCTACTTTGCCAGCTCTTACAGCTATGTTGGTGGTAGTTCTGTCTTCTGCTTTGAAAGCCGTAGGTTCAATCCCCACCGAGAACAAATCTGGCTGTTGGAAGTACAATAATACAAGTGCGTATTTACAATTAATATATGAGTTATTGGTTACCTTAGTACAAGCGTTGTTTAGTTTGAGGCTATATCTAGCCTCAAACTAAACAACGCTGCGTGAAATATTCACGATTTTTTTTCTTAGAAAAGTCTTTGTTATTTCTTACGGGCATACCACAGGGTTGCACTTGGTCACTAGATTTCACAACTAAAACGTATTTTAAGAGTAATAGAGCTCTTTGTGTATGGTCGGTCCGGGGAAGAACTACCATTTTAATGTATTGCGATCGTCTCAAGCGCCGACTTCACAGTTGTTACGCGGCCGTCGCGTCGTACAGAGCGGTTGTGTGTTTGTATGCATGGTGAGGTTGGTGAGGAGGACAACCACCATGCCTTTTTCTGCCGCCAAGCAACGTTGCTGTATTTCGGTTTGAAGGGTGTGGTTGCCGGTGTTATTACAGGCACATGTGGCTTAACATCTGTATGCTTCAAGTTGTTGGATGCAAGGCAGTGTATCGTAGCATGCTCTTAGTAAAGAATTAGAGCTGGAATTGTACATCACCTCGAACAATATTGACATAATTTGTATTCCTGAACATTGGTTGAAAAGTCATGAGCTGATGTTTGGCTTCAGTGATCACCAGGTTGGTAGTGCTTTCTGCAGAGAACACTTTATTAGAGGTGGATCATTAATATTACTTAATAATAAAATTAAATTTAAAGAACGCAAAGATATTGTCCACCACTCTGTAGAAAGACACATTGAAATAGCTTGCGTGGAGTTGGAGCAGTTCATTGTTATAAGCGCTTACAGTCCACCTTCTGCCTCATTCGATATTTTTGAAAAAGCAATGGAAGAAATTTTGTATAAAATATCTAAATCAAACAAGCAACTAATCATATGTGGCGACTTCAATGTTAATTTACTAGTTCACTACTCTTTAAATACCAGGATAATTAGTCTTTTTAAATCATTTGACCTGGAACATTTGTTTATGGAGCCTACTAGGATAACTGCCTCTTCGGCCACATGTATAGATAATATCTTTACTAATGTAAAAATAATAAGTAAAAATCTAATAAGTAATATTCCTTCAGACCACCTTGGTCAAATAATTAAAATAGAAGCAAAAACTAAAAACGATGTATTAAAAAAAATTACTTTCGTCCCATTGACCATAAGTCGTTTGGAAGAGTTGAAACTGAACCTTATTACTAGACTACCAAGAATAACTTACAGTAATGATGGCAATTCATATTATAAATTTTTCTATGAATTTGATAACTTATTCAGTTCAATTTTCACAAGCAAATCGAAAATGGTCTCTGGCGGTTCTAAATTTTGTGAGTGGGCAACAGCGGGTATTTATAAAAGCAGAGAAACAGTGTACAACCTTTATAGTGAAAAACAATACAATTTCAGTGAAAAATTAAAAGAAAAAATTAAAAACTATTCTAAAATTTTCAAAAGTGTGTGTCGCATTGCTAAATCACAATATTTAAGTTCAATAATCAAAACTAGTCAAGATAAAATCAAAGCTACTTGGAAAATAATTAATAGTGAGACAGGAAGAGTCAAGACACAGAACACCGTATACAACTTGAATGTTGGCGGCACCATCATAACCAAAGATGATGATGTTGCCAAAACATTTGAAACCTTCTTCACTGACATTCCAGTCTCCACTACAAAGTCCTTAAGCTCTTCCCACATAATCGCAGAGTCATTGTTAAAAGATAACTTATCAGAATTCAAACAACAGTTTAAATTCGATTATGTGAATACTAATGACATCATCAAAGCTTTTAAAATGATAAATGTAAAAAAAACCACGGACCTCTGGGGCATTTCTGTTTTTGCCGTTAAACCTGTGATTGATATTATTGCACCAGATCTAGCTTTTATATTCAACCAATGTATTGATTGTGGCGTTTTTCCTGACCTTATGAAACATAGTAAAATAACACCCTTATTTAAATCAGGTAGTCATTCTGACCCCAGTAACTTTCGCCCGATATCAGTACTACCTACATTTAGTAAAATTTTCGAAAAACTTATACTCAATCAGTTACAAAGGCACTTTACTATAAATAACTTACTTGACAGTAAACAATTTGGATTTACAAGGGGTCGCTCAACCACCGACGCTGGTGTTGAGCTAATAACATATATTTTTCAGACCTGGGAACAGTCGCAAGACGCCTTAGGCATTTTCTGTGACCTTTCCAAGGCATTCGATTGTGTGCACCATGAAACGTTGGTCAGAAAACTGAACCACTATGGTGTTAGAGGTGTTGCTCTAGACCTACTCATTTCTTACTTAAATGGCAGAATACAAAGTGTTGACGTGAATGGAAAGCGCTCTCCGGGGTCAGTGGTAAAAATGGGTGTACCACAAGGTTCTATATTAGGGCCATTTTTGTTTTTAATTTACATTAATGATCTACCTCAAGTAGTAGATGATCACGAGATTGTACTGTTTGCAGATGACACTTCACTTTTATTCAAATTGAAAAGACGACAAACTAACTATGACGATGTAAACAATGCAATCTCTAGAGTCGTAAACTGGTTTAATGTAAACAACTTGTTACTTAATGAAAATAAAACAAAATGCATTCGCTTTGTACTACCAAATGTCCAACAAATAAATGCTGATGTAAAAATCAAAAATGAAAAAATAGACCTCGTGGATACCACCGTATTTTTGGGCATAACCTTAGATAATAAGCTTCAATGGGGCCCACACATAGGCAAATTGTCGAAGAGACTTAGCTCTGCAGCATACGCAGTCAAAAAGATCCGCCTTCTTACAGACGTGGACACCGCAAGACTTGTCTATTTCAGCTACTTTCATAGCATTATGTCATACGGCATTTTGTTGTGGGGGAGTGCTGCAGATATTAACACCATATTTGTGCTGCAGAAGAGGGCTGTTCGTGCAATTTATAACATGGGTCCCAGAGAATCGTTACGAAATAAGTTTAAAGAAATAAATGTAATGACTTTACCCTGTCAGTACATATACGAAAATGTAATGTATGTTAGAAAAAATATTAATTTATATGCCAAAAAGAGTGACCATCATAATGTTAACACTAGAAATAAAGATAAGCTCGCTGTTCCCACTACTAGGCTCACTAAAGTAAGCAAATCGTTTGCAGGACAATGTGTCCGCTTCTTTAACAAAGTCCCAAGTGAGATTCACCAGTTGTCGATTAACAAATTCAAAAACATAATAAAAAGAAAACTTTGTACAAAAGCTTACTATAAAATTTCTGATTATATAGATGACAAAAAAGCTTGGGACTGATCTATGCTCCAACTCATTAAAAACACTAAACAATTAAGTAGGTACCATAATAAAATTGTAAAAAGGATCATACAAAAAAACGCTAGGAACCAAGCCGTTAGTTTCTTGCCCGTTCTTCTAGGCTTTGGTCGCGAGGAACTGGCGATAGATTCACCTAGTATATAAGACGTTTCAAAGTGATCCTTGTGATTGTACTGAATAAAGACCGTTTTGATTTTGATTTTGATTTTTGATTTCTACGTGCGTGGCCTACAAGGCAATGCTTTTTTATAGTTGTTAATGGAAGGCCTTTGCCCAGCAGTGGGACGAAACAGGCTAATAAAAAAAAAAAAAAAAAAAAAAAAAAAAAAAAAAAAATGGATGGTTACCATTTAACATCAGGTGAGGCTAGCTTGTTTCATCAGCAAGTAGCATTAAAAACACCGAAACTAAAATGTCATTACCTTCGCCCGCTGAAGCCTGAATAGGCCCAGATTCAGGTTGAACTAGGTGACCTCTCCGAGCCGGCTCGCTTACAAAAGTAGATTAAAGTTAACCTTTTAGGGCATGTTTGTTTGGTACTTGTTCATACACTCGCGTGCTTTTAGTCAGTTTTAAACTCCCTTGTCGCTGTCAATTCGCTCTATATTCTTGTCACGAAGATATTTAGGTAATGTACATAATAGTCGTATTTAATGAGTAGTAGTATTTTTTCATTTATTATAAGGACTTTGACGCTTAGCGACCACATTGCTCTATAAACATCAAAATATAAGTACATCTTATATCAAAATATAATCTCTGACTCTAATTATGCCAACCTGTATAACCAGATGCTATTAATCATATCTACATTCATACATCGCCTTTTATAGGTGATGGTTACCACTTAACATCATGTGTGACATTTGCTTGTTCCATCAGCTAGTTGTATAAAAAAAAGAAAATAAAAGAGATGACAATATAGAATTGATTATGTTTTGGCATAGTTTATTTATTTATTTACCTGTTTTAATGCAAGTGCCGTTTGTTTGTTTGGCTGTTTTTTTTCTAATATAAATACTCTGTAATAATATTTACCTACGTGAGGGCTAGTGGATAAGCTATGTTACTTCACTACATAGTATAAAACAAAGTCGCTTTCTCTGTCCCTATATCCCTATGTATGCTTAAATCTTTAAAACTACGCAACGGATTTTGATGCGGTTTTTTTTATAGATAGAGTGATTCAAGAGGAAGGTTTATATGTATAAAACATGCATAATATAGAAGAGAAACACTGATTATTTAAGAGGTTTCTAATGTGATGCCGTAAATAACATATTTTTTTGCGCTTACATTACAAACGCTGGCACCCTACAAGATAGATCAAAATAATGTAATACAGTATTGTACACCTTAAAAAGGTCTACAAAAAGTCCGCGACGGTATATCTCTTAGGGATACCCCACAATAACCGTGCGAAGCCGGGCGGGTCGCTAGTACCAAATAAACCTAAATAAATAAATAACATCACATTCCGTAGACATAATAGTGACCACGAGCTAATTTCGTAGCTATAATTTTATAGCGGCATGTAGACAAACCGCGTTACCACAACATAGTCCCAATTTACATAGAAAGCCAGTTCGTCATACCCACTTTTTACCGGTCTAACGAAAGCATAACTAACCTATTATTCGTTTAAGTATATCTGACAATTAAGTTAATCGACGTTTGTCGCTCGGACCTGGGTATTTAAAGCAGATCCACCTTAGTGCATCAGGGATCGCAGATAAGTTTTTTTTTTATACAAATAGCGGATGGAACAAGCACATGGCCCACCACTCACCACACACAACCTAATGTTAAGAGGTAACCATCACCTATAACAAAGCATTGCCTCGTAAGTCACGCACGATAGGAACGTGCCCTACAATGCACTGCCCTGCGTCCATCAACTTGAGGCATGCAGATGTTAAGCCTCATGTGCCTGCAATAACACCGGCAACCACATTCTTCAAACCGAAACTCAGCAACGCTGCTTGGTGGCAGAAAAAGTCTATCTATTTTGGCTGTAGAGTCCCTTAAAATATTACATAAGCATTATTAGCCTTATACAGGGCGACAAAGGTTATTTTATTCAATGTAAAAATTTTAGCAACGTTAATAAGTATGGGGATAAGTAATAGTAATTAGGGCTTGTTTCTTAAAAAATCTAGCTTAAACTCGTTCTTAGCTTACACCGAGTAACAACGTCGTAAGTACAGGTATCTAACCAGCAAAGTGATCTTTCTACGTGAACGTGGCTCGTATTCCTATACATTTGGCAAGAATAATAATATTTAAATAACACTAATTTAATATTATCATTCGTGCCAAATGCCATTAAAATGATGAAGCGCTGAGCGCTGCAAACGGTGGAAATAAAGAAAATGGGAAAATCAGTGAAGTGTGAGCGGTTACATAAAATACTCAGCGAGACTATTTTTGATTGAAGAACGGTTGGAATATCCACAAAAAGGTTGTCCACATTTTGTTTCGGACAAAGGTGCATGCTTGGCATGGAATGTTCAAAATTTGACTTTGACGAGGTCAAGGTTTGAGAAAAGTTCATTATTTCCAATTTATCTATTTTAGAGTATAGGTTGGCAGAATTAGGGTTAGTTAGAGAATATAAGTTTTTATATGAGATGTGTTTTTTTGATGTTATATTATAGGGCCGTGTGGTCGCTCAGCAATAAAGCCCTTAAAATAAATTAAAAAAAAAAGAGTTCCATTTTCAAAATAAGAACTTTTTTTTAATATTTTGGCGTTGGCGGGTTTTTGTAGGTACACAAGGATACAGATCAAGATAAACAAAGCAAAAAAAAATGGCTTAGTACAAGGACATAAAAGCGAGCAGTGTCAGTCGCAGAAAACATATCTTAGTTTCAACGTATTGTTATCATCATCAGCCTGCAGAAATTTACTGCGGGATTTACGTTTTCCATACAATTGAATTTTGAACCATCTTCAAGAACGATTTTCAACCATCTCCATCCAGCATGCACCGACTCTTCGCAATCTTTACAATGTCGTCGGTATACATATAGTCCTAAGACATTTCGTCCACCGCGGATTAGTTATTGAATCCATGAATAATAATTTCAAAACTCATGATGTTGAGTACTTTTTCTACTGCTCATTGTGACCTATATTACCTATTTACCTACTCTAGTTAATTAATAACTATTCCGTAATTATTTTAAAAGTACGAAGGAACTCCATTCGGATTGGCAGAACTTATAATAAAGCTATAACTATTAATTTAAAAACTTGTGTTGTTTTGTGCCGATAAATGTTAACTTTTTTAACCTTTCGACTTAGTAAGGCAACATTCTGCGTAGTGAGGGTGACAACTGTCAAACAACTTCTACACGTTCAACATTCTTAAAGGTCACTCGCTCACTCTCAGTCAATTTTGTTATAAAATCAACATTTTGTTTAATATTCTCTAAAACTTGGTTGTTAGCAATTTTCTATTACTACATTTTCCATAACGAACGTGCGAGTGTAAAGTTGTTCAACGGTTGTCAGCCTGTTAAGATGTCGGTCTTGGCTCTAGCTATGACGGCTAGCGACTAGGTTAGCTGATAGGTACAAACTATTACCTCTATTTTTATAGGCAATTTTTTATCTCTGAGGTCACAAGTATATACACAGCCCTCGTAAGTCATGCACGACAGGAACGTGCCCTACGATGCACTGCATCCATCAATTCGAGGCATACAGATGTTAAGCCTCATGTGCCTGTAATTTCACCAGTAACCACATTCTTCAAAACTTTTTTGTTGGAACCTTTGTTGTATGTTTGTTCAAAACTTATTCTTTCAAATTCTAGATTTTCCGCATCAACATAGCATAAGTTCTGTACTACGTACAAGGTAGGAGCCCCATTGAAACCAAGCTTTAGCGGCGTAGCCAGTCATGCAAAAAGCAGAGAACAGTTTTTATTTATACAGCGTCGTGTTTCTTGAAGCGTATAAATAAAATAGCGTACCAATGGTTTTCCAATAATATTTCTGGTGGGATAGGTAGGCGTGATACTTTAAAAACAGCTTTTGCTGCAAACACAGAACTAGTACGACTGGATTCCAACTAGTTCTACTCATAATATACCCTACGATAAGCTCGTATATTCTACCTTAATGAAACGAAATTTATATAAATCATCAACAAACTAAATGCCCTCCGTCGAGCAGATTTTTTTTTAAACAAAAAAAAAATCTTAGAAGCTAAATTCTGTATTACAATTTTTAAAACGATAACAAAACGGAGAATATACTAAATCAATTATTATTGAACACTTAATCCATCTATTTTTATCGATCAATGTTAACTTTGTTTAGGTTAAAAAAAAAAAAAAAAAAAAGGTTAGTTTGTAACCATATAATTTTTTAAACACAAAGACCGCATATAATTTTTTCGTATTAGATAAGTAACGGCCGTTTTCTGAAAGCCCGATCAAAACTAATCGCATGTCAAGTCACTTGCTATCTCTATCTAATTCAATGTAATAGCTGAAATGGCGAGTGACTTGACTTCCGGCCGTAAGAATTGTTAAAGCTATTTAATTTGTTACCCGAGAGAGTTCTGCCAGCGCAGCGGAAGACGTAAATAAATTCGTTGTCTGCCGACAATCCTCACAGATGGTGATCTAGACTAATGGTGACCTCTCGCCATTCGTATCTTACTTGCTGAACAGAGTCGTATTATAATTTATCTAACCCGCTTTAAAGTGGACAAAATGCAATGCATGAGACTATTTTAAATGCAAATGAATTTAAAATAGTCTCATTACTAGTAACTGGTGCATTGCTACGCTTAAATGCGAGCTAGCGACGTCCAAAACAGGAACAGGTACAACAAAGTACACAAATATATAAAAGCGTGGAGTACATATTCATCTATGTACAAACATTTGCATTGTAGCCACTCATAAATTACCTCCGAATCGCGTGTGTTTGGGTTTAATTCAACTTTTACGCGGTTGTAAATTTTGTTTAAAAGTTCTTTAATTACTGATCGTAAAATGAAAGAGCTATTGTAATTTATGCCCCATTGAATACGCGCCAGTTTGGCTACTTGTACCATGTTACGTCGATGTCACTTTCACGTGTTTGACCTTCTTTTTTAATTAACCGACTTCATAAATAGGAGGCGGTTCTCAGTTCGAGTGCATTTTTTTTGTTACCGCATACTTATGAACCGATTTCTATTTTTTTTTTGAGGATATAGTTTCAGATTGTTCCCATAGAAATTTCATCAAAATCGGTTCAGTAGTTTGGATTTTAAATCAAAATGACAGGAAAAAAATATATCATCCAAGTAAATGAAATTGCGTATTTGTTTTTTGTTTTCTTTGTATTTGAAGTCGGTTTTTTTTGCAGAAAAATTATCATTAAACGTAATTAATAGACCAAGAAATGGTATTATTTCCTACTATCTATTTCATGCACCAAAAATGGAAACAGTAAGAACTGTATAAGCAAAAGTGTTATGAAATTAAGTAGAGGACTTACGTATAATCTTTTTTGCAGCATGCGTGGAAGAAGACTGCATAGACTGGGAGGGGAAGACGGTTTCACATGGCCTGCTCTACGTGCCGGGACCAGGGGTCTGCTCGATATGCGTGTGCTACCACTCCGAGCCCATGTGGTGTAAGGCTATATACTGCGACCCGCCTTATGTGAGTAGGACCAGAATTTGATTATATCACTCGTTATAAGACTCAAGCCACATGTATTCAACCATCAAGAAGTAAAATGTTGCAAAGCACCTTATTCTAGAGCTAGACAGCAATGGTTTAAGCCGCCTCATGTAACTCCCTATTAATGTCATTGACTGAGTAAATTATTTGCTTACACTATACCAAACACTGCGGTAGAAAAGATTGATAATGTAGCATTTATTTTAACAATTGAGTATATTTTATCTCGCTAAATGTTTCGGTTGTATGTCCCACGGCCAAGAATATAACAGTAGAAATAAAATGATCTTCTAAACTTGATAATGTCTTCCACAGTTCTGCAAGAACTTCCGCGTGGGCGAGCGATGTTGCGAGTTCGAATGCTTGGACCCTCCGGGCGAAGACACGCGGTACCGCGAACGGCAGCGACTTCGCGCCCTCATCCTCGCTGGCAACTCCTCAGCAGTCACCCATGGACCCTCGTTAGAGTTTAAGGCTGGGATATCTTTGCTCGCAGTCGCCGTTGCGAGACTTAATGTATGAGACCACCAGGAGGTCTAAGACCTCTGGACTGATAGTGCTAATTGGAGAAGTGATTTTGGTCCTATGCTTTGATTGACTGAAGATTGAAGGTCCTTTACGTGATAAGCCACGGCTGAAACATTTCCGTCTGACTACTGCGTCTTTTTCTGTCAAGGGAGCAACTTCTTCGCCACTATGTAGGTAGAACTGACGCTTCTAGTCTTGGCGCTCGTTGGTATAAGATACTGTTTCTAACCAATTGAAGATTTTGTACCGAAAACTGAAAATAATTGTACTGCAACGTTTGTTTGTCATATTTTATGACGCTTATTTTGCCTTACTAATGTTAACTTGGGAAAGCAGTAAAATGTGGTACCTTGATTTAAGAATAGCTCAAAGTTCTCTTGAGTTCCCACAAGCATCATTCTCATTGAAGAATAAAATAAATATGTTTTATAAATTCACCTACGCAATTTGGCTACTGTTTGTAAAATTTCAGTCGTTTCAAAATGATACTTATTTATTTATTTAAATCAAGGATCAACATAAAAGTCATCAATCATTCTTTTCTGCAGAGATTCTTAATTTAAAAATGGAATAGTTTAATATCGCTGTTTCCACGGAACTTCGGAAATATTACTGGAAAGATTTGAATACTCTCGGTATTTGCTAATTGGATTACAAAAAAAAAATAACACTAGTTCCATGGAACTTCTGGGAAAGATCCGAATGCTAGCGTTCTTGGTAATCGGATGCCTTAGGTGAACGTGCATTCGGGTATAAAATCGGCGCTACACTTGAATCCTTGCCAGACGCCGGTAAACAATTTGATGGACGTACCCACTCAGATAGAACGGCGTAGTTATTGGATCGTGGCCTCAGATGAGCTATGTTTGTGGGTGTTTACGATCGTATTTTGTGACGTGTGCTCTGATTCAAGGTTAGGTAGACACTGGCAAAAGCGTGCGTGTTATCACTAGTGACAGTCTAAGTCTTTCCTCGCGAGTTAGATACCCGGATAAAAAGTATTTCGTGCAGTAGGTACAGTTACTAGGCTTTGACTTCTGTTAATTGTACCTGCGTATCAAATTATCTCATTACAAAAGTACCTACGCTGCTGGTTGTATTGTCAAAAGCCACACGTTTTTTTTTACATTGCAGGATGTATTCTAAAGTAGGTACATAAATAAAGGTAACCAAAAACGAAACCAGAACCAAACCAGTATTTATTTATTAGAATTAGAGAATACATAAAGAAGTCAGTATCATATTACATTTATGTAAATACTTTTAAATTGGGCTATTTTGCGGTACGTATACCTTACCTCTGAAATCTACACGCACGATAGACGCGTATCCGTCAAAACACAGGCGCCGAAAATACGCCATTCATGTCAGTGACGCACGAATACGCGCATGTCCGCAGTAGGTACGATACGCGCAATCTGTAACCACTAAAGAGATTGGTATTCGTAGGTCTACACCGCGTAGAGCCTCTACGCTGTAGACCTGTCTACGAGAACTTTGTAGCATACCCAGTGCCAGGATTGTCGTACTCTACATACCTACTGGTACTTAGAGTACCTACGTAAAGTATAAAGGTACGAAGTATGCCGTTGAATACTGAGTACCGTCCACGTCTATGGAACGTATGGAATACTAACTATGAGCAAGGGCAGATCCAGGATTTTTTTCTGGGAGGGGCACAAAGGGCAAACGTGCTAAAAAATCAACAATAACTGTTAGAAGTGATCTATACAAGTTCAAGTATGTATAGGAAGGTTTATGAAAGTGTCAAAACAATACAAAAATTCAATGCAACGAACAAAATTCGCAATTCCAGCCAGAAATAAACAAGGGTTTCACTCATGTTCTTTCAATTATTTTATTCATATTTTAACAACATATTTTATCAAATTCCTTTGTATAACGTAATGATTAAATAAAATATGTAGTGGCGCTAGTATCGGGGTATCCATTCGCCTTATAAGTTTGCTTATGTACGGAAATTAGTAAAGCAAACTTTTGAGTAGGAAAACATGTATCGATCAAAATGAAATTTTTACTAAACTGATAGACTAACTGAGTTTAGTGATTTTATATCTTTCAACATGTCGAAACGTGCGAGTGAGAGTCACATTAGCTCTTGTATTCGCTATAATTGTCATCCAGATAACACATGTCATGTGCAAAGCGACCGACCTATAAATTGTCCGCACGTGTATGCAAAACCTTTGTTCAAAGCATTCATTTCAAGAGTTTATTTCGTAAATATGCTGAGTTTAGCATAAATCAGCATATTTCTGTCGCATACCTTTGCAGGCATTCCGGCGCCGTGGTCATGGTCTCAGGGTTACCAGTTTTTACGACTTTCAATCGATATCCACAATTTTGAAACAATTGCTTCACGAGGTAACCTTTATTACAAGTTTCGTGATTGTCTGCACGCGAACTACAGTCAAGAGCAATGAATTCGGGTCACCAACAAGCTCGAAACCTTCAACGGCAAAGTCAAGAGGTCTTTATTTAATTAAATCACAAGGATCAGTTAGAAACGTCTCAAAAATAGGTGAATCTAGGTGCCAGTTCCACGCGACCAATTATAGAAGAACAGGCAACAAACTTACGGCTTGGTTCCTACAGTTCCTTTGTATGATTTTTGTTACAATATAACATAATAACGAGGCTCCATGGAGGTATCAACGACAGTTGTTTAATTTGGCTTCATAAACTATATTAACAATAAAATAAATGATGGTGATTGATGATGGTGGTTAAATGAGAGTTATTGAATGATGGTGGTTTAAGGAACAGCTTCCTAGTATACCTACTATCGCCTCCGAAATATCAAGGTTGCAGATGCAGTGATACGAATTGATTGCCCTCGAGTGTACCATGAACAAAATTAAATGGGCTTTCCAATTATTCAATACTATTGTGGCAAGTAGCTTGGGTATCCTAACCGATCAACTTGTGGCCGGTTTCTGAAAGCCCGATCAAAGCTAATGGGATGTCAAGTCACTTACTATCTCTATCTGACTCGATGTAATAGCTGAAATGGCGAGTGACTTGACATCCGATTAATTTTGATCGAGTTTTCAGAAACCGGCCGTTAGTAAAGCAACTTCCAGCGGCCACCATTTTATATGTTAACTTGACGAAGACTACCGCTAATGTACTTCTCACTTGCACATTCAAACACTTTGAAAGATATAAATTCACTGAACTTAATTATAAAAAATCGTAATTTGATGTCGCAAGACTGGTGTCAGCCCCATACAGCCCCCAATAAACTTCTTCTTTGTTATTGTAACGTTACCTAGAATATTAAGTTACTAAATACATTTCATTTCCCGGTCCCGGACTATAGCGATTTTTAAAGTCATGTTGGAGAATAATTAATTATTGGAGGTAATTATTTTAGCACGTAGTTTAATTTGTCCACTTTGAGTATTTTTTTTTTGTTTATGTTTTTTTCTATTGTTTAGTATTCACGTTCACTTATCTTATTTTTCTTATTCAACGGCCCCAACGGAAGACCAGCGTAAGTTATTTCAACTTACATATGCAGTGTTGGAACCATTTTGCAACTCTGTTTATTTTTTTTTTTTTTTTGTGTATTAGTTAATACATTTTTATCCACTAACTATATAACTACCTACATAGTTGCAAATAAACTTTTTGATTTGATTTGACTAAGGCGGCCTAAAAGCTATAACCAGTTATACGAAATATGAATAACCCCGATATGAACAGGGTGAACTGACTTCCAGCTTTTGATATAAATACTAAAGTTTGGTTATGGTGATTGTGACTTGTAACTCAATTTCTCCTAACTGGACCAATTGGGACGAAACTTGGGATAGGTTGTTTGTGATTTGATAATAACTGGACCAATTGGGATGAAACTTGCAATACTTTGTTCGTGATTTGGAATAGTAGGTACACACATACTTATTTATTAATTGGTAAACACCGCAGGCAGAAGATGGTAGTAATGAAAGTCAAAACAGCGATACCGAAAAATAACAGGGATAATTTTGAAAGGTCTTCTAAACTGGGTGCATCAAAGCCAGTTTTACACGACGACGAAGCAAAAAAAATATAGCAGAAATAAACTGAAAATCACCTTTTTAGAAAGAGGTAGGCAACCGTCAAAAGTCATCTCGCTCGCGCATTTCTACTAGTGTTGAACACAACTAGTTTTCGTACTCAATCAAACTTTTAGATAGAAAAACTTGTTTGGATCAAAACTATATTTTTGTTGAACATAATTTGTAATGGTATTGGTATTCTCCGAATCTTTGTTGCTTGGGATTATCTTCAAAAATGTTTAAATATGAGAGTGTGAAGTTTTTTAAAAGTAGCCAGTCTTTTAAAAAGATTGGCGTTTTTGATTTTTCAGACTCATAGATTTTTCACTCCGGAATTCGCGAAACTATTCTCATAAAAGCTGCAAAGTGCAACTCGTGTCAGTTTAAATAAGAGAATGCGGTAGATCGATTTCCGCAGATGTACCGCAGTGAAAATCCCGAGGTTTTCAGACTCATAGTCAACGGATATTCCACAGGGGATCCTTGCTGAAAACAAAGTACCTAATGTACCTAAGTTGCGACAGTTGCGGCTTTTTGTCGCTAGGACTTTTTTCCGCGGTAGGTTTGATATGCGACGCGACTCGCGGGGAAGGAAGCTGGTAGGTATGCCTACTATTGCCGTTGTGGTTGTAAACAATTTGCAAGACAAGCATTTAGAGCGAGAAATTGAGAGATTATCTGTGACGCACGACGCTAACGGAGACTTTATAGAAAGAGCATAAGGCAGCGTCGCCCTTGTCGCCTGCCTCGGTCGCGTTCTCTATTCCTTAAGGATCAAGAGTGAAATAGTACAACATTTATTTCTTGAGCAAACCATGCCCACGTTTAAATATACGAGACATTCTCGCGATGTTGAGAGCCTATACGCATTTGATTTTATAACCGAATTCGGAGTCTAATTTCAGTTATAACAAAGTACTCTGTGGAGTCTAATGCTCGAAAACGTACGATATAGATCATGGCGAGATTATGGCGAGAATAGGTGACAATCGAGTGAAATGTTTGAGATTTGTCAATGTTTTACGAGTTAAGCTCCTGTCAAAAAGTGTCTCACTGGCCGGGGATTACAATCCGAGCGAGGAACGCTTCTAACTATAAATTCGCAAACCGAAAAAAACCCGGTTTTGTTTTATCCCAATTATTTTCAATATTATTTTATTGCATAAACCTGTTTTAAAATGTTTAATTTCAATTTGTTCGCGTCTTTCATTTGTCGCCTCTAAGTTATCTCGATGAATTGAGTGATTTTTGGACCAATTTTATGTAACCCTTTAGGATCGTGTTTTGGTTTGGTTTTGTTCAATCTTGTATTTTTTCCTTCTGTTATTTATAATTTTTTAAAACGAAGTATAGACTTGGTGTAATTAACGATTCGTTCAGTTTTGGCAACTGTATAGTACTGCTGTACTTAGGTACCTTCCTATATCTAGAGGTAGGTACGTAGGTATTATTTCGCCTGCAATGCAGACGAGATCGTCCGAGTTTTAACCGTCAAGTCTAAACAGCGCGCTGGTACTTGAAAAATAGGAACATGCATAAACTCTGGCAGTAAATTGAATGATGACTTTAACAATGCAATACAAATCTTGGTAGATTTTCTTAGCAGTGAAATAGAATAGGTTAGAGATTTTTGCTTATTAGGGTTTTTTCACCGAAACTATAATATGCAGATACCTACAAAAGGTTACCACTTGAGCAGGGTTTTATTACACATCATAGATTGATCTAAAAATATCCCCAGCAAGTGGCAAGCGGGTACCTACTTACCGCATTTCATGCGCTATACAAATTTAGTAAAGTGGCAAGCGGAATTGAGATAACAATATTCTTTGCTTCAAAACGGTGAAAATTATCCACTGACGGTTATAAAAACGGTGAAAAGACCCTAAAAAGCAAGGCCAGTCCAACTACAATCGATAGTTATTTAGCTAGAACTACTAGAATTATTAGTATTTGTGTAAGACGATAATGTAAGGTGCTCTTAGCATCTAGAATCTTGTAAAATCTAGAACTAATATTTCTCCACCCTCAATCTTCACTTAGCTAGACACATTTCGAAATTGTAGCTTTAAATTTACATCATATCATCGGCAAGATACTTGTACTACTTTCTGAATGACATTTTTTAGAGCACCGGTGGTATAGTGGGAGCGACCCCGCCTTCTGACCGTAACATTGTGGGTTCGAATGAATCTGGTCGTGCACCAATAAATTGTTCATTCCGAATATATTATGAGAAAAATACTGTATGAACAGAATGTGCCGTAAATCTTTGGGTAGGTACCTGTAATAACAACTAAAAAACTCATTCAGAAAGTAGATTAACAAGCCCTAGTTTATAATTTATTGTGTAATAGAATAGTGCTTAGTAGTTAGTAAAAACAGTTGCGGCTCTAGTGCCAGACTAGCTAGGCCCTCATAAATAATTCAAACGTAAAAGAAGGTATCTAGGTAACAATTCTCGTGTCTATCTTTCCCTAGGGCGCTATAACGGTAGGTACCTTATAGTCTAGAAAAAGTTACCAAGGGCATGATAAAAAGTTGGGTGTTTCAGACCTGCGCGTAGACATTCAACCATGAGAAAGGACGGCCATTCTCAAAGCGATATTTAGAACATGTCTATCGCAGACCTATCGCATGGCATCTCGCTACTTTACCTTTTGAATGTTTTAAGTCGATTGGTGAAAATGTCCACGAATATTTATTTATGTTATAGTGCCAGTGCGAATGGTGCTCAACCTGTCACGCATGGAATTGCAACTACTAAATGAGGACTACCCCTTTAAAATACTTTTCAAAAGTCGGGTTGGTACTTGATACTTAGAGCTGAGGGCTTATTACGAGCTTAGTGCCGATCGTCGATCGTTACGATACACCGAATTTTCTATGAAAATAAATCAACGGCATCTATCGTATTCTTTGAGAACCTGTTTTTTTTTTCATAGAAAATTCGGTGTATCGTAACGATCGACGATCGGCACTTGATCGACACTAAACTCGTAATAAGCCCTCTGATGAGATATCTACCGTGCCGGATATCAATTCGAGGCCATGTCGAATCCAAGTCGTTGTAATTATTTTAGAGGTCTATTATTTTAGCACAGTTAATTAATTATTTATTTAGTATTCGTAAACAGATAAAAGCTTCTGAGTTAGCTCAAGGAAACGAGAAAAAGGTATTTTTTGTAAATAAGAAATAATCCGTTAGACTTGACCTGTGTTTGAAGTCAATGTAGGTATAATAATCACATATTTATTATACATCATTATAAGTAGGGCAGAAATTGTACACCTATTACCTGCATGATAGAGTTCCGACCTCTTATTTCGAGTGATGTCAGAGTAGGTACTACCTACTAGACCCCAACTACTACGCGCAAGTACCTACCTAGGTACCTACACGATTTTCACGACCATTGTTACCGAGACATTTAAGAACCTTTTTTACGAATACAAAATTAAATGTATAGATAGGTCCTTATTAGAAAACGGAATTGAATAAAAATACCCACTCTACATTTCAGTAATTAGGTAGTAGAATTTTAAGCTAGAACACGAATGAGGGAACATAATTAGGAACTGTAGAATAGGTTTTAGCTCAATTCATTAAAAATATTAAACTTAGTACTTTGAAGTACACACCGTGAAAAATTATTTGGAAACTGAGATACCTAAAAGAAAATGAGTTATATTATCGCGTTGAAAACAAAAGTACCTAAGTAGAGGCGTATATAACTTAGTTTTATATTATATTTATATAATTTCTCTTGTTAATGAATTATCATAATGTGGTGTATTTTTTTGGAATTTATACCTTAAGTTTCTTTTTATCCTAATTATACCTACCGAAAATGAATGGTAAAATAAAATGTTCTAATAAATAAATTATTATAATCCTGTGCACTTAATATCTTATAAGAAAGTTTAGCCAAAACCTAAAGACTATTGTAACAATAACTGCAAAATGCATTCATTATAAATCCAATTTTAATAACTATTGTAAGTATTTTGGAGCTACTTTTCGAGAGCACGGTTCTCTTAATAAAATTGTCTGAAAAGGATGTATACCTCTTAAATACTTACAATGACGTATATTGCTAGATGTTCTTTAATATTTCGAACACCTAAAAGCTTAAAATTTCAAATGGCACCTCTACAATTTTTATATTATGAAACAAATAATAATTATGGTATGTGATATTTTTGCTGGTTGTATAAAATATTGTGCATATTTAAATAAGGGGAGCAGCTTTAATGATTAGAAATAAGATGCAATTTCTTCACTTACTAACTGGCTTATTCCAAAATCTTTCATGTATTCCTTGAGTGCTATTATACCTTTCAAGCCAAACCAAACAAATTCTTGTTTGTGATTTTGTGTGTGAATATTATACCTACAGGTCTTCTACCAACTCTTATACTATATTTTTTTTTATTACTATATCCCTGTTACAATTCAAATGAATTCAATACAAGTTATTTTTTAAAGAAAATATCAAGATGACCAACCAATCAGCAAGATGTTGTTTATGAGAAAAGTATTTATAACTTTTGTAATATTACAGAAAAAGCTGGGGTTTGTTGTCTGATAAAATACTTGAATTAACTTATGTTATATTATTATTTATTTACTAAAAAAGATCAAAATTTAAATCTATATTAAATTACTTCTATTTAAAGTCTCATGTCATATATTTTTATAATGACCAAACAGTTGTGGGTGAAATCTGCATGTTCTCAACACTTTATATATTTTAAGTCCAATTAAATTTAAATGTAAATAATAATGCATTAATTTTAATTAGCTTAATAAACACAATAAAGATTATGCAATTGATTTTTATTCCCATGTGTTCTTGTTCCTGAGGAGAAAAGGCAAAGATGGCATTGATATTGCGGGATGTCTGTGCAGATCATATTCCCCGACCATGAATTAGAATGATTATAAATATAGTGGTCAGGTAAGCCTTCCATATAATATATTCAGTGGTTTAGTGATGTTATGAGAGATACCTACCTAATACAGTAATTGGAAAAATATTTCATGGTGCATCACCTTACCTCTTACCTTTTCCATAGCTTTTAGAAGTTACCCTGAAAAATAAGAGTGTGTGCAATCATAGAAACAATAACAATGGGTTTCCCTTCAACATATAATTAAATATAAAAAATATTACATCCATACTTAAAAAATACCTTAGCTTATCTTTTAAATTGGAATGAATCACTTTACCATGTCAAGCCTTTTTCGTGAAGATCTTTCTTAGCTTCTATGATCTCAGCTTGCAACTCCTTGGCAGCTCCCTCACAGTTATTGAACGTGAACACTCGGTAAAGAACAACAGTCACAGCATAAAGACCGAAAAGAATTACAAAGAGTATGGGAGACACCAGTATTAGATTCATGTTCTTTTCAATAGCGGAGTGCTTCACGTAGCCGCCGACGAGGGAGTACCATACCGCAAAAACGGCAGAGAGCACTGATATCCATTCTAAGAGCTTCGTCATGATTCTGAAACGAACAATATAAATCAGACACTGTTGGTCGATCATTTGAGTAGGATCAACATTGCTGCGGTAATTTATTTAAATTACCTGAATCTGATTTGATTTGACACTAAAAAATTGATAAATTCAAGCGGCACGAGTAAACTACAAACAACATTATTTTCTAGAAACAGCTGGTCAAATAGTTTTGTTTTTTCCACTTGACTGTAAGGACTAAACTTGACAGTGACGTTGACTTTCATATTTTTTGACTGCTCTTGCAATATGTGCGAGACGGGGATGCCATTCCAAAATGCAATAAAAATAGTGTCTACCATTTCTTACTTGGAGGAAATATTTCTTACCAAAGTTTTTGATTTTCTTCTCTCTTCTTTTTTTTGTTCGATAACTATTAAATGCCCGTTCTCACCATCTCACTACCCAATTTTCTCATTCAAAGTTCATGCGAGACGCAACGTCAACGAGTTATTGAACGAGATATGACGTCATCTCCACCGTGAGATAATCTCGCTCGAAGTGAGCATAAGGCTCCAGGGGCCTTATTCTCACTTTGAACGACTTTTGAAACTCACTCAAATATCTCGGCCATTCGATCTCTGGCAGAGATAGGCCATCTCGTATATGAAAATGTCGCTCATTGAGCCAAAACCCTATGCTCACTCACCACCGTGATTTATCTCGGTTGATGACATATTTTTCAAACGAAATGCGTTTCGTTTCGGTCATATACGATTAATCGAATGATTTTTTGATCGATTATTCTAGTGTTTTGTACAAATGACCATCAAATTAAATTGTAATTTGGTGCTAGTATAAAATTATGAAAATACAAAGCTGAAATTGTGGAAAATAAACTGTTTTTTGTACAAATTGGAGATTTCTAGTTCATTGTATGAATGTTGACTAAAATAGACCAAAAACTAAACGTAATCCTTCGCTCGGACAAGCAGTGCTGCCATTTGATTCTGACGTTTTTGGCGTTAGATCTAGCGGTTCAATGACTTACCTACTCGTGTTTTTTTTTCAGTCTCGAAGTTAATTTTATTTTATAACAAGTTTAAGATGCGTTTGCCACATCGATGATATTTGCTAGCATTAGTCGCTGGGAATTTCGTTTTTTTTTTTTTGAGTTACAATAGAACAATCGGTTGGCCTTGTACGGTTCACACAGTACAATAGTGCAGTGTGTATTTTCCGGGAATCTCGCGGCAACCGCGCGACCGGGAGCATCAGTCCACATCAACATCGCGGATCGACCACATCTCTCATAATCAAGTTAATAAAATGATGTCCTATACAGGCCTACTTGATGTTAAGCTGTTACCTCAGCCTATTTCAATCGCCATTATCTCTACCACGCCATTGAGGACGCGTCCTAAGTGGCATTGCATTGCGTCCCTCACTGTTTAGACCTACGGGTGTTATGATATTACATTTATTTACATACTGTCTTATCTTAAGGCGAAGACAAGAGCTAATGTGACTCTCGCTCGCACGTTTCGACTTGTTGAAAGATATAAAATCACATAACTCATTTTGGAAAAATCGCAATCAACCATTTTGTGTGCAATCACATTGCACACAGTTTAGTAAAATAATCATTTTAATCGATACATGTTTTCCTACTCAAAAGTTTGCTTTACTAGTTTTTGTACTTATGCAAACTTTTAAGAAGGAAAACTTGTATCGATCAAAATGAAATTTTTACTAAACTGTGTGTAATGTGATTGCACACAAAATGGTTGATTGCGATTTTTCGAAAATGAGTTTAGTGATTTTATATCTTTCAACATGTCGAAACGTGCGAGCGAGAAGTTGTTTGATAGTTGTTGTTATTTATTATAGTTGATCAACCAGAGTCCGATGAAATTAAACATTTACTTGATTAATCACCAAATTTATTGCGAGTCACACGCGTTCATTTTAGATCGGCAAAGATACAGTTTTGGAGGCATAATTTGACATACGTCTGACAATCTGACACTAATACTAACTAAAGTTTGACAGCTGAGAGCTGCGGTAGAATCTATGAAATTACATTATGTATAACAGTTGTCAGCCCCTTAACCTTCAAATCGGCACACAGCAATGCCAGCGCCAAAAAAAATGGGCGACTAGGCTACTTCTCGTCAAATTTTTGGCGACTTGGGTCAGTCTAGACTTGGCAACACTGATTCCAAAGAAAACAAGTGGAAGTTTCGTTTCCGTAAATTGTTTGTTATTATTTTGTTGTTTACAAAGTATTGTAAGTGGTTTTCGACGGTTAGAAATAGAAGTAAAGAAAATGGAAAAAAGGTAGCGAAGTATTACCCAACTCTCCAGCAAAATATAAAGATGAGAGAGTTGATGGAATGCTATCCTGCCCTAAAGTCGGGCAAGTTTTCGGCATAATTTTCATAGCCGACCTAACAAGGATTGGAAGGCATGGCGAAAAGTAAGTGACCAACCATTTACCTTTATTAATACCTAGGCAACCATCTAATTATAGGTACTTACTTAATACTTTATCTTTGTATCTTTGTACCCTAGGACATACCAACCTTCTATCGTAACCTAAGTATAATGAAAAACTGACTGTGAAATGAGACATTTATACAGCGTCTAAATTAGGAAGAAGATTTTATGTATTTGTTCTGCATAGTTGTGTTTATCATTATCTTTATTAAAAACAAGTGGGACCTAGTGATGGTCGCAAAACTTAGTTACATAAGTACTAAAACTATTTTTGTTTTGATTGCAGATAAATGCACAGCACCACACGGCGGCTGGATAAGGGTTTAGAGATGGTCTCTAATTTAAATCGACGCCAATCAATTAAAATGGAACATCAACCATGTCCTTAATGCAGACCCGCTGTCACCTGTAATATAATAAAAAAACATGTGGTACAAAAATATACCTAGGTTCACCTATATTTAATTATTACCTTTAAGTTAAGATATAGTTTATTGAAATAAAAGGATTTAATAATAATATTTGGTAGTTTGACATTGTTTCTTTTTGTAGTAACCCATATCTATTCATGAAATGGAAATGACCGTGCCCTTGATTATGTATGTTCCATCAGTATACTTATGTTTGAGTTAACATATACCATATTTGGTACCAACTAGGTGCTGGTAGCTCCCTGACCCCAAGAAACAATGTGCGGAAGATCTAGAAAAATTATATTATTGCCCCCAAGTGATACTTGGCTTCCAATCCACAATAATGGTAGACTAGTGTTTTAATCATGTTCTAATAACTAGGTAACATAACGTAGGTATCATAAATTTGGCTGTTATATGAGGTTAGGTTACCGACTTACCTACCTTTGATTTCGTGGAAATATTTTTTTGCTCCAAGTAGGTACGGCCTGATTTCCTCGATGAGCTCCCGGGTCAATGCTTTACTTAGCCTAAAGTGCTTCATAAAAGCATGATTCGAGAGCTCAAAGGCATCGAACAGCTCCGCCTCGTTTCTTCGTTTTCTATTAGGTATATCGTAGCTGTCGAGGCTTCTACGACGAGGTAGGAATTGCTGGAGGAAATCGTCCATTGCCTCGTCTCTCGTCTCGTACTCGCAAGTAATTTAAATAAATTTCGCTGAAAAATTATCGCAAAAATAGCATGAAACATGGAGTAGGTTGTTATTTTATGCTCAGTGAATGAAGATTCAAGAGATCTCGATTAACGCGCTCAATCTCGGTCAGTACGGACCAGACGTTGCGTCTCGTATGAACTTTGAACGAGAAAATTGGGTAGTGAGATGGTGAGAATGGGGTTAAATAATTGTCACGAGTTATCGAACGAGATATGACGTCATCTCTAACGTGAGATAATCTCTGTCGAAGTGAGCATAAGGCCCTTAGATCAAGTATACAATAGATAGAGCATCAAATAATAATACCAAGAGTAAGAGAGACGCAATAATACAAATTATACCTATGAGTGAGAGAAATATAATATAAATGTTCTGTCCCTTTCTGCGTATACGTTTTTGATTGTTTAGCACCAGGTTTGGTGCTAAACAAACCGCTTGGTGCTTGTGAGTTTACAGGTGTTTAGTGCCAAAGTTCTTTGAAAATAGTGTGTGCCTAGGTCCCAGTATACGTAGAGTTAAGTTTATAATGTGGTGCATTGTAGTATTTTAGGCTGTGATAATGATACAGCTCGGAAAACTGAAAATTAAGCTTCCTTCGGTAAGTAGCACTTTTATGGTCTATTTGTCAATTAAACTATAAAACGGAGAATGCACAGTGTCCACAATTAATGATTTAACGGTTGTGTTTACTTTCTATCGCATGTCATAGTAGATTTCTAGAATTTAATTATTTTGTAAAATTGAGTATAGGTTACTATAAACCACACAAATGACATGGCTATTCAAACCGATACAGTTCTATAGAAACATAATTTGGCTGGGTTATACGATCTTTCGGGCTGCCAACTAAAACAAAATCTATTTGCCAAAAATGTTGGGAAACGAACAACTTTAGGGTGGATTCGACTCTGATATGTTAGGATAAGTTCAAATATACACAATAATCTAGAAAAAAATGACAATGTCGCAACTTATTATTACCTTATTCAAAGAAATAACGTTTGTTTGACTTAAGTACATAATGAAAAAAATATAATATAGGTATAGGTAGTAGGTACATATATTTTAATTTCATTTAATTTATTTTTTTAGCTTTGCGTTACATTTTAATAATTTAAGTCTCCTCACGATTTTCATATGAGAAGTTGGTAGTTATTTTATGTCTGAGACCACCATCGCGTAGTATGATTAAATACCTACATATACCTAATAATAACATGTTTGTTTTACAGATTTCCCAAAGATGCAACTACTTTGGGCTGGTGGGTTAAAGCTACGGGTTACCAAGCTCCAGGTCACCAAGCTCCAAAATCAAAATCAAAACGGTCTTTATTCAGTACAATCACAAGGATCTCTTTGAAACGTCTTAAATTGGTACTAGGTGAATGTACCGCCAGTTCTTCGCGCGCGACCAAAGCCTAGAAGAACAGGCAAGAAACTTACGGACTAAAAAACTTTTGGGCTATTTCAACATAAACGGTATCTCCGCTTTTTTTTTCTGGATATAAAAAGTATGTTCAAAAATCTTGCTTTAAAAAGTGTGAATTAAGAAAATATTCTCATCTGAAATTGTTATGTACAAACTATTAAATATTTATCGTCTAATAAATAAATACGTACTTACACGTGATATATTTTAATGTATTTATGACATATTCATAGTGATGTTCTGAGGATAGCTGTATTCATAATGCCACCACTTCGCGCTTCAGGGCAAAGTGGTGGCATTGCTCAGGCTTATGGTCAGCTCTAGCATAAGCTGGCTTACTCCTGTTAAGATGTATTGTTTATACCTACTTAATTTAAAATTGAAGCACGCGTTATAAATTAGCCTTTTGAATTACGGTTTCTGATGAGTAGGAATGTAAGAATAAATAAATCAATGATAAATAAATAAATTGTTTTTATTCATAAAAATTTTACCTAGCTGTTGCAGTAACATAGTTAAACTATAATATTGGTAGGTGGTAGAATGTGAAGAATAGCACCACTAGCTAGCTCTGTCCCCCTCACTAGGAAAATCCAGGATGTCAATGTCTAAAATGCCAGCTTAGTGCTAGTTCGCCCTGTTTTTTTTATTTTATTTTTTATAAATATTGGTGGACGCTCCACACAGCACTATATAGCCCCAAAATAAGCCAAATCACAACCACCCAGGCAGAGAACAAACGTCTAGTATCACATCACACAAATGTTTGTTCTCGGTAGGATTGAACCCACGGCCTACGGCGCAGAAGGCTACCAACTGAGCTGTGTAGGCTTTTTTCTAGCTCATTCCTTAGAAGATATTAAAATGGCGTAACCTAGAGGAGGGTACAAACTATTAAACTGCAGAAACTAGCTTTAATTAAACATCATTAAACAATGAACTGGAGCCGCGGTGACATCATAGCTTATGCTTGGTTGGGTGAAAATAGTATGATGTGGCAACCCATAAATTGTATGTACTTGTTGTCCGTCTTGCTCGGGTATACGCTCGTAGGCAATCTATAGTATTATTAATCTATGATAAGGCCCCAGTTATGGCACCCTTTCCGTCATTCGACAGACAATCTTGCTAACAAGTGATTTGAATTAAATATTTTAAAGTCAAGTCAGTCCGTAGTCAAGTCGGCAGTCATTTGTTTTAAAGAAAAAAATATGTTTTTTAATCTGTGAACTGCAAGCTGCATGAATGACATTTCATGACAGTTGAGTTGTGTGCTCAGCTGATAGCTGGCTGACGGACGTTTATTTTTATTTACTTTGTTTAGGTTTTGGATGCCACTTGGAAGTCGTAACGAAGCGAAGTAGGAAACTTGAACGGAGAAGCAAGATTTTTCACTGGTGGTGCTGTAGTTTCAAATCTCCACGATGAATGAAATTGATGATAAATTTTACTATGTCTATAGTTCCTCACTGGATCATAAAGTAGAAATCAAAATGTGAGTACCCTCTATCTAATCGCTAAAACTGAAAAATATTAGTTTTTGTTCAGCTACCTGCTGCTTGCTGATCAATTTTTACAATTTTGCCAATTAACCTACCTGCTTTCCATGCCGCCTTTGTGTTACAATTTAAAGACATTGAAGAATTGCGAAATTTGATTTCTTCACTAAAGTATTTGACCCTGAATGTACCTGTAAATTATACATATTTTACAGTATAATGTTGAATGCAACCTTCCTAAGGGCTTGCATATCAAATATCAGCTCATTGTTCCTATTTAAATCACGGTAATAAAAAATTGTTACACCTAATAATGTATTAAGAAATAAGTATAAATATTATAATAATTTAAAAATGTACCTTGTCTTTATTTGAAACACTTATCTAATTATCTATCTTTTCATTGAAAGATTACATTGATGAATACCCATTTCCTATATTATATTCTATGAAGGCTCTTAAGTAGACCATGTTGTTAACAGATGCTCGTAGAATGGAGTATAAATGATAACTTTTCTTTCAGTGGGACACTAGAAGGAAAACGCACAAAGCCTGAATATGACAAGTTGCTGTCCGACCCAATGCTAAAATTCTCTGGGCTGTACCAGGAGGGGTGCTCAGACCTCTATGTGACATGCCAGATACTAAGTGATGGAGAGCCCCTGGCACTGCCTGTTACTACCTCATACAAGTCTTTTACTAATAGATGGAAGTAAGTGTTAGCACATAAAAAGTAAAAGTATTGTTCGAAGCTGTTTCAAATATTCTGTTCGATTTCATATATTTTTTCAATGATCCTAGATTGCTGTATATAGATTTAATTTGTTTTACTTTAGTTCCTGGGCCTGATTAGTGCCAAAAGTCAAATTACAAAAAAAAAAAACAATTTCATGGGTTGCCATTTAAAGAAAGAGACAGAATGGTCACCCCATATTAGAATCCCGGATCTGCTATTGTTTAGGGTAATTGGTTCAGCCATTATGGTGTAACTAGGTACCTACTAAGTAATAATACCGAAACTAAAATGTTGTTGTTCCGCCACACCCTATAAAAAAAATCTCCAATTAATGAGATTACCTACCAATAATACAGTGACAAATCATGTTGCAATATTCAATGCTTAAGAAACTCAATTTCGCCGATTTTAGATAAGTAGGTAAATTATGCAATAGAATTTGATTTTTTAAATAGATTGTGACCTAGTCTACCATAAAAAACGATGAAGAAAATTACGTACCTACCTATTTTTATAACCCGGATTGAATCGTATCGCGAATAACTCATGGATACTTAATACAGTATTCATGTGATACATGATTTTGTACTCCCTAAATCTACGTAAACACTATAAAACTAATGAAACTTGAAGGCGGTATTTTAGGCAGCAAATACATAACTATTGAACTTTTACTGGAGTTGCATCACTGCTGTGGAACTCAAAACTTCAAGTTTATTGAATCCCCATATAAAAAATCCCTTTACAAAAAAGGATTCAGGCCCCTTTTTTGTAAGGGGATTCAATAAAAGGCCTGATGTTACTAAAAACAAAACTTGGGGTACAGGGTGTTTGTCTGCCAACCGGCGGTCTTCCAGACAACCGTTATACAAAACGACCTACTTTTGCAGTAAAATAAACCCTAAAAAATGTTATCCAGCTGGAACGAATGGATAACCCTGCCGGTGAACTTCAGCGATCTCCCGCGGAACGCCACCTTGGCAATGACCATCTACGACTGCGCCGGCCCCGGCAAAGTGATGGTGGTCGGAGGGACCACTATCTCGCTCTTCGGGAAACATGGAATGCTGCGACAGGTTTGTAATACACACCTATATGTATATACCACGGCCCAGCTGGGGAAGCCTGCAGCAGCATTAGCAAGCTGCTGGCCTTCCTAGAGGACATCGGGTGGCTGAACTAGCAACCACCACCCGTCACGCAAAAAGGGCCCACCAGCGGCCTACTTGCGGAAACCAGTTCGCTCACCAAGTACCAAATATTACGGCCCAGTACTTTTTTTTATTGATTTTTTTATTTATTGTTTTAAGTAACATTTATCTTAAAAGTACTATCCTTATATAATACAGTAATTACCTATCTTATTCATATTCTTAACTACCTTACTAAGCCATAACATATTATAAACAAAGTGGCCTTCGCAATTCCGTTAGGAGAAGAATGCAGTATATCAACAGTCACCGTAATCCGATTGAGCTAATCCAAAGATACTTCTAAAGCATATTTTATCCCGTATCCAAAAAGTAAAAAAACCTAAATTTTTAGCTACGGGCTACGGTAAAGATAGTTTGGATCAAAATGATATATTTTCTGAATCTTTGTAATGTGAACCCCTTGGCCGATATTTTTACCAGAAAATCTTGATAGTCCAACCTAAGTAAGTACCAAATTTCATGCGAATACACGATTCGAAGGTTATACTCGGATACACGCGGTTGCGTTTGCGTGGAACTGGCACCTAGATTCACAGCTTTAAGACGTTTCAAAGTGATCCTTGTGATTCAACTTAATAAATACGCTTTGATTTTAAAACAAAAATTATGCAAACACAACGCCGATACATCAAACATGTTTGCGAAATCATCGCTCGTTTGATTAATTACACTCCCAATTGGAATCTAAACTAGTTATTCAAATGAAGACTAGATCAGCGAGCTTAGAAGAACTAATCACTATATTACTTACATCAAAATCGTGCTATTTTTGTCGTAGGCGTGTATAACTATATAGGCACTCTAATTCGATACCATTGTCCACCAACATATTACCCAACAGTTTACCAAGAGGTTTTATTTATATGTTTGTGTTTATGCTAAATATCGTTTCCGCAAACAAGCATAAGTGGTCTCTTTAGTTCCAAAGTCAATAAGTTTCATGGAATTGGGTAAAAACAGTTTTCACTAATTCTTTGGATATTTGGTAAGCTCTGGCTAAATACAAATGAATGGAGCTATGCACTTACTTTTACCTTAAGTTTTTTCCACTGTATTAATACAATTAACACAATATTAATGTAGCTGTCTATTCAAAGCTATGGGTAGGTTAACTGACGGTTAATGTATTGGTGAACTTTACCCTTCTTGTCAATGACCAGACCAGTTAAACTAGTCTACCAGAGGCCAGTTTTATTGTAAACGTGACTAATATAAATTAATATTTGAATATTCATGGTTAGAAAAGATAAGAATAATTTATTGTCGATTATCATAGTAGCGTTGGAATTCTTTTATTGCGGCCGGCGCTCTTTCAAATAATTGTTTTTTTTATACAATATACAAACCTGATGTTAAGTGGTGAACATCACCTATAACAAAGGATTGCCTCGTAAGCCACGCACGATAGGAACGTGCCCTACGATGCACTGCCATACGTCCATCAACTTGAGGCATACTGTTGTTAAGCCTCATGTGCCTGTAATTTCACCGGCAACCACACTTCCAACCCAAACAACGCTTGGCGGCAGAAAAAGGCATGGTGGTGGAGCCTTTCACAAAGAGATCTACTAATCTTCCTCACAGTCAATGAATATGAGCTATGTTATGTTAAAAATTATTCTGTATTCATTATTTTTCGATACTGTGGTGTATAAAACTTGCCGAGGCAAGTCGCTGTGACTCCGCAATACATGCTCGACAGAAATCTAGGGCTGGAAACAGAGCTAATTAAGATACATTATATTCATTTACGTAGTAAGGAAACAGTCAGATTAAAACTTTACAATGGTGCCAGTTATAAATATAAGCATTTATGATAGCTTTTTGTTAAAATATGTTTTATTTATTTGTGAATTTACATAATATTATATACTGGCGGAAGGCCCTGGAGGCTTGTATTACAGGTTTAATAAACCTCTCAAGCTCCTAAACTAGATGTCTATTGTGTTGAGGGGTTCAAAATGGGTGAAGGGCAGGTGTTAGCTAATTTCGTCAACTTATTTATACTTTTAAATTGTACCTACCTATTTAACTGAGTTTAAGCGCCCGGAATGGAAATATACATATACGACTAAGAATGGATGAATAAGACTAAGAGCTGATTTCACCATGCTCTGTTCTGTTCTGTTCTTAATCTAACAGCATGGTGAAATCAGCTCTTAGTCTAAAGTGTAGTGCCTTCTATAAAAACAACTTCTGTTATGTAACACTTATTTCTACGAATTAAATCTTGTATCAAAAGTAGGTGACTAAAAAGAATTGCCTGACCAACGCCAGCAGTTACCATCAACATGAGGACATTTAATGTAGGTAGCAATGGGAATCAAATGGCAGATACAATACTTATATAGGTATAAGTACTTGCCTCAGTGCTTGGCCACACAGTCTAAGCTAAATGTCAAAACTCAAAATCCACCTTATTGAAATTCCAAAAACCGGCCAAGTGCGACCATTATCTATAAAAACGGCAAAAAAAATCACGTTTGTTGTATGGGAGCCCCCTTAAATATTTATTTTATTCTATTTTTTAGTATTTGTTGTTATAGCGGCAACAGAAATACAGCATTTCAACTGTCTAACTATAACGGTTCATGAGATACAGCCTGGTGACAGACGGACAGACAGACAGACAGGCGGACGGAGTCTTAGTAACAGGGTCCCGTTTTACCCTTTGGGTACGGAACCCTAAAAAGTATGCTGATGTATGACTCATTTGTTACAAAATCAACACCGATATAAAAACCGGTTTAAATTATTGCAGTAATGTGACAGTACAGTAGGTCAGTCAAGCGCTGGCTTGCTGGGCTCGTGTGTAAACTTGTTTCAAGTCAATCCAGCGCTTACCTCGCACTCGCATATCAGTCATTTTTCGATGGCTTCCCCTCCCTCGCTGAAACTAGTTAGTTAGGTAAACTGATTTATTGGATGACCCAGTGAATAGATGACCGAAACATTAGACATTGGGTCCAGTCACTGGGCCAGTATCCATACCCAAGTGTCTGGTTGACAACAATTTTTCTTTATATTTCCTACTGTGAGATTGCCATTTACGCTCTCTTCTCTCTCTTGTCGTGTCACTAGTTTCTTTCGAAACAGTGTGGTAAAAGGATTTTAAGTGCGCCTTTTTAGAGGCTCCTTTCGAGCACTTGACACATGTTATAGAACTTTTTAGGTTCTACGACATGCCGGTTTCCTTACGATGTTTTCCTTCACCGTTTGAGGGTACTCGCATTGTGCACATAAATTTTTGAACACTTAAACTCGTATGTAAATTGGTGACCCATTCGTTGATAGTAGACAAGTTGGTGACCTTTACTTCGGCAAAAATATATAGATTTGTCATGGTTAAACGCTATAAAAATGTAGCATGGAAATTTCCGGATTTCCAATTGATTCACGCACGCACGGGACGTATCACTGTAATCAGTAGAATGTGGCCTATAGCCAAGCGACTTCAACTAAAAAGCTAACATGGACTTCGGGAAGTTGTTTTTCCTTATCCTTTTCGGGACACTCTTTAAACTTAAATAAACTTAAGTTCTGTTATGCATAATATTTGTGTATACTAAACGACTAAACGGTCGGATGTATGAGTGAATTAAAAAAACGTTCAAGGTTGGCGCCATAAAGGCACGAATTGCTACAGAGTACCTACCTAAGGAGTTTGCATGTTCGTGAGTTCGCATGGGAGATTACGCTAGTACATTAAAATTTCATCTTTGTGTTCTGATTTCTGGGCCTTGGCACAGAACTTAACGCAGACAGTTTAACGCTATAGTAGAAATATATTCCTGTGTTTATCAAGAGGCATCGTTCTTTAGATTTGGTTAAATTTTATTTCCTCGAAATGTATAGGGAGGCCTATGTCCAGCAGTAGACTTCTAAGAGTGATGATCATGATGATGGCTTAAAACAAAATACAGACCAACGCAACGATCTCTGGCTTAGGTAATAAACTTTATCCCGACTCGTGTGATTACACGAGTGCATTATTGTGTAAAATAGGCTAATTACTCATTTGTGTACTGAGAAGATAATGAGCCCAGCCCCTACGCGGGTGACCCTTAGATACGGTATCTATGTTGCTATTAAAATCTTATTGAACCGTGCGATGATGGACTAGTTATTTTCTTTGACTTCCATCTCGGATTTCAATATTATTCTTATTCTAAATATACCTACTACACAAATTTAACACTCGAATACCTAAAAAAACGGACCCAATAAAAGGCCTTGTGCAAATCCAGTGTAGTATTTTATCCTTTGCATTCATTTTATGATTATTGTGTATTATAATTTCAATATTATTGGTGCTTCTTTAAAACTAAAATATAATCATTTTGAATCAAAGATACTTACGGTTTGAAAAATATAATTAGCGCTAAAACAGACTCATATAGGCTTTTCTAAATTTTGCATTTTATCGTCAGTTATCTCGTAATCTATATTTTTACCCTTTTTACCTGTTAATGTTGGCTGAAAAGGAAGTACAGTTAAAATATCCTTTTGTACAGACTGTTATTATAACTTGTAATAAATAATCATCGTAGGCTTCCACGTGTGCGTGGTACACTTTAGTATTTATCCAACGTCGCCAGAATGAAAGTTATCTCTGTGCCACATCGCGATCGGCTCATCGGTTATGTTGTGACAAACAGGCACGAAGCACTCTCACATATATTTTACTGAGGATAGTGCATCATAGGTCACTGCATTTCTATCTCCAATGCTAGGTACCTTGAGAGCTAACAGCGTCAATCATATTCAGTACATCCTCACACTCTTCACCATGTTCGTGTATGCGACTAAATTATACGCTCAGGAAATTGGTTTTGAAAATTTCATACCAATGCCTGGGTGGAAATTGTGAATTTAGGTTTTTTTTTTCAATTGGTTTATTTCATTCGAACTTTTTTTTTAACCTAAATTTCAAATTGTTCCGTAATCAAAAATTAAAATGGGAGGAATAAACAGTTCTCTTCGTCTATCGTGCAGGAAGGTTTACGGGGAGTGTATTTGGAAGATAAAGCGTGCGTTTGGTGTTAAGGGCGCGTTACCTGTTGCCAGAAAGAGAAAAATGGTTTGATATTGAGTAATCACTTCTACTACTGGACATAAGCTCCCCCCTACGTCTTTAGTGCAATCGATCTTGTTCATCCAACGTATTTTTTTTCCCACCGTTTAAGAAACTTTGATTTACATTGCCAATTAAATTGGTTCAGTTACATGAAATTATCAAACTTTTTTCCATGAAATTTTTTTATGAAAAATTTTCTATGAAAAAAAAACAGGTTCTCAAAGAATACGCTAGATGCCGTTGATTTATTTTCATAGAAAATTCGGTGTATCGTAACGATCGACGATCGGCACTAAACTCGTATCTAGGCGCCACTTAAACGCGACCAAGCCTAGAAAAACAGGCAACAAACTTACATCTTTATTCCTACCGTTTTTGTTTAATGCTTCTTTATTTATCGATAAATAAATTACAGGGTATGTTCGACCTGCGAGTGTGGCCGGGCGTGGAAGGCAGTGAGAAGACGCCAGGCAAGGCTCCAGATCGGGGCAAGGAGCAAATGCAGAGACTCGCCAAACTCGCCAAGAAGCATAGAAATGGACACATGCCAAAGGTTAGTGGGATGGACGGACATAGGTGAAATTTATTCTCATGTTAATTTAATTTCGAACATCGGCCTGCCTCAACAATTTTAATTATTATTATTGACTAAAAACTCACCTGATGTAGCCGACATTGGAGGAGGGCGATTTAGACGACACCTAAGTTATTAAATCTTGAACCCATTGCAAGTGATACCGAAGGCGTTGCCTAGTACTTAGTTTATAAGTATTGACTAATATGCTATGATTTATAGGTTTAATCTTGCAAATAAATAATATTTTATTTGCAATTAATTGATAACAACAATGTTTGCATGTTTAATAAACCATCTTGAAAAACATGTCAAGATTATGCAAATCTATAGGAACATATTTTTATGAGCTTATCGAGGACGTGCCCTAGTGGCATAGCACTGCGTCTATCGTCCTGAGACGGAAAGTTGAAAGTTTCTTGTGCCAGTAATAAATCAGCACCCACCTTCAAAAATAGACTGAAACTTTCTTCTAAAACTTGAGAAGACCCTGATGCTTTAAAATAAACTTTACAGCAGTACAAATAAGGTTGTTATCCCCACAGGTGGATTGGCTCGACAGGCTTACATTCAGGGAGATAGAGATGATCAATGAGAAGGAAAAGAGATGTTCTGACTACATGTATCTGATGATTGAGTTTCCCACCGTTCAGATTGATGGGACCAATGTGAGTATATCGCGTGACCGAGGGCTGGTGAGTATCTGGCTCGGCGCATCAGCATTGTCTTGAGGACGCTTCCGATTGGCACTGATTTGGATCAGTTGAGCTATCTCTAGCTCGTTCGCAGCGGTCTGCAGATAGCTCAACTGTTTCATGTGTATTTTGTGCATTTCGTAAATGTTTGTGTTTATTGTAATTATCTTTGTCGTTAACTTCTATAGTATCTATATCTGGATTCAAATTTAGCCAGATCACGCCAGCCATTGGCAGTGTCTAAATATGGGTACACGAGCTCAAAACAGTTCAGTAAATTTAAAATAAGCTTACGATACGATATCGATAGGCATAGATTCATCACACACGGATCTATTGAGGATGCCTAATGGAGAGTGGAACACGTCCAAACATTACATTTAGCACATTTTACAGTAAACAACAGGTTACAAAACCATTGCCGCTGCTAGAATTCAAACCAATTTCTTTACGGTGTGTTCCTTCACCGTAAATTTAAGCTGAATTGGTGTTGTATTTATTTCAGCATGCTGTGGTGTACTACGAACAAGACGGCGACGAAGTGTATCAGTTCAAAGCTCAAGCGGAAATCGTCACCGTGCCCGACTATGAAATATTACAGGTATTATAATTTTCTTGCCCTTACCCTACTTCATGTGGGGTCGGCATAATAGGTTTTTTATCACATCAATTCGAAAAGAGATAGTTTGCTCTTCGAAAACAGGCAGCAAAATAGCACTTTGATCCCAAGGGCGGTAATGTGATTTGAATTTGGAATGTGCTTATTGAGTAAAAGTTCTAATCACCAAAGAGATCACGAACACTGTATGAACAAGCAGGCTTTATAATTAAAAAAAAAGCACGCAAAGAACTAAATAAAAATAAACAAAAACACGTGAAACGCGCATTCCACCTTTGTTCATAATTGTTTACTCAAATTCAGATTTTACTTAGTTTTATGAAAATAAATAAAATTACAATGAATACATGATTATGACTATGAGACTATGTGACTTCGTGACTTCGTGACTCCGTGACTTCGTGACTTCGTGACTATGTGACTTCGTGGCTTTGTGACTTTGGGACTTTGGGACTTTGTGACTTTGTGACTTTGTGACTTTGTGACTTTATGACTTCGTGACTATGATTATTCATAAGTTGCACTAAGTTATTTTCTCATAGAGTGTGATAAAAAGTAGAGTGTCCACCTCGGGAGCAACACTATTTTAAGCTCGAGTGAAGTACTTTGAATCCCTCGCTACGCTTAGGATTCTACTTTAGAATCCCTCGCCACGCTCGGGATTCTACTCTAGAATCCTTCGCTCCGCTCTGGATTCAAAAAACACTCGCCATAAAAATAGTTGTTTGCTCCCTTGGTAAACAATCTACTATTTCTCTCCACTCTCCTCTATCAGCCGTCATCTCAGCTGTCATTTGTCATCGCCTAACGTATGCGTGTGCTCGGGTAGGAGAACCTGGTGGAGAGCAAGCAGCACCGGCTGGCGCGCTGCCTCCGCGCCGGGCACGCGCGCCGCGACGCCAAGCCCTCCGCGCGCGAGCGCGACCTGCTCGCCGCCGCGCTCGCCGCGCCGCCGCGCGCGCTGCCCGCGCCCACGCAGCACGACCTCGTCTGGAAGTACAGGTACCGAGCCTGCGCGACCTGCTCGCCGCCGCGCTGCCCGCGCCCACGCAGCACGACCTCGTCTGGAAGTACAGGTACCGAGCCTGCGCGACCTGCTCGCCGCCGCGCTGCCCGCGCCCACGCAGCACGACCTCGTCTGGAAGTACAGGTACCGAGCCTGCGCGACCTGCTCGCGCGCTGCCCGCGCCCACGCAGCACGACCTCGTCTGGAAGTACAGGTACCGAGCCTGCGCGACCTGCTCGCGCGCTGCCCGCGCCCACGCAGCACGACCTCGTCTGGAAGTACAGGTACCGAGCCTGCGCGACCTGCTCGCCGCCGCGCTGCCCGCGCCCACGCAGCACGACCTCGTCTGGAAGTACAGGTACCGAGCCTGCGCGACCTGCTCGCCGCCGCGCTGCCCGCGCCCACGCAGCACGACCTCGTCTGGAAGTACAGGTACCGAGCCTGCGCGACCTGCTCGCCGCCGCGCTGCCCGCGCCCACGCAGCACGACCTCGTCTGGAAGTACAGGTACCGAGCCTGCGCGACCTGCTCGCGCGCTGCCCGCGCCCACGCAGCACGACCTCGTCTGGAAGTACAGGTACCGAGCCTGCGCGACCTGCTCGCGCGCTGCCCGCGCCCACGCAGCACGACCTCGTCTGGAAGTACAGGTACCGAGCCTGCGCGACATGTAAGGTTTTTGTTTTCCACCTTGGGTTACATTATTGAAGTTTTAGTAAGGATCCCTGATTTTTTTGAAAATATAATATAGCCTATGTTACTCAGGGATAATGTAGCATTCTAATGGTGAAAGAATTTTTGAAATCGGACCAGTAGTTTTTGAGCCTATTCGTTACATACAAAAATACAAAAATACAAAGGTTTCCTCTTTATAATATTAGTGTAGATAACTATAGTAGTTTGACATATGCTGTCGCGACATTTTTTGTAGATGATGACGTGTTCTACAAAATCGTAGTACATTGTTTTGTTCTATCATCAATCGTTTTCGCAGCGCACGCGATGTAAGGTTTTTGTTTTCCACCTTGAGTTACATTATTGAAGTTTTAGTAAGGATCCCTGATTTTTTTGAAAATATAATATAGCCTATGTTACTCAGGGATAATGTAGCATTCTAATGGTGAAAGAATTTTTGAAATCGGACCAGTAGTTTTTGAGCCTATTCGTTACATACAAAAATACAAAAATACAAAGGTTTCCTCTTTATAATATTAGTGTAGATTGATCGAGTGAGCGAAGCGAACGAAGATCTTAGTTTCAACTTGGGCGATTTGGCATTTTATGTATGTATGTATGTATGTATGTTTGTCTGGCGATAACTTTAGAACCGTTGATCCGATCTGCATGAAATTTGATATGTCGATAGCTTGTACTTGAGAAATTTACTAGTAAGTATATGAGTAAAATCGGATGAAGGGTTTTTGAGATATGGGGTTTTTTAAGGGGGCAAAAATAAAAAAGTTACATAAAAAAATCAAGTTACATGTCATATTAAAGGGCTTTGTTTGGACATTCCAAAACAATTTTTACTTTTTTTTGGGACGCTCGGTTTTTGAGATAAATCAAAATAAGTTAAATTAAGATAACCAGCGATCCAAGAGCTCCCATCTCTAAGAGTTTCGTTGACATCAAGGTTTTTCTACTGGTCGGTCAGTTCCTTTACTTTTTCTTATTTTTTTTTCTTGAAATAAATTAAGAAGGTACTCAGTTCTTATAAAATAGTGACGAAGACCAGGTCTGATGATGGAGCCAAGGTCTGTTCAACGGAACTCTTCAATAAATAGGCCAATTGAGTTGAAACTTGATTACCATACCAAGTTAGCAGGCGGTAGTCAGAAAAAAGTCCAAAGATAATGTTTGGACTTGCCTCTGACTACTACCTACTCAAAGTTTTGATGCGTTCGTCGGGTCACATCACGAGATCTCAGTTCGGGGCGAACTACTAGTACTAAATGTGTCTAAATATTATCTAGCCATCTGGTTCCCTAAGAAAGCTTTGCTTAGTTTGGGACTAGATAGTGCTGTGTAGAATGTCCACCAATATTTCTTTATTAATTGTTGCAGGTTTTACTTATCGACCAACAAGCGAGCTCTGACCAAGTTTCTGGAATGCGTCAATTGGAACCGCCCCGGTAATTACTAATGCTCATTTCACACATTACCAAATTAAGATATAATTTAATGGTTTTAAAACTAATTTCAAATGTTATTAAGTTAAGTTGGTGCAAACCAGGTACTTAGTTTATTTATCCTGACTTGACATCCCTGAAATTCGTGATATTAAGAGATCTGAGGGTCTATCTACCGTGCCTGGGGAACTAAGTCGTTAGCTGCTTCTGTTTTATTTAAACTGCATAGTATTGTCCCCCTGCTAATCTCACCCCAGCTAGCTCAACTCCTTAAAATAGCGGAGAAGGACCTTGGGTTGGTGGCAGCAATGTTCAAGCATCCCCGGTGATGATTTGGATGCAGATGACAGGAAGGACCCGATCAGCTTCTGCAGTCCAGTTTTCGACCTAGCTTTGTTAGTTGCGGAGCAGTGCAGTACCACATGCTCCACCGTTTCTTTTTCCTGAAGACATGCAAAAGTTCAATACTCACCTGGCTAAAATGTATGAAACAGCTGTTTTATTTTCGCGTTCACAGTGTCAGTTCCATAGAAAAAGTTATTCATATTGGGTATTTTAGCCCCCTGAAGTTTTAAGTACAAGTATTGGAACACCATGTATAAGTCTGACGATATGTGTTATAATAGTGATGTATTGTTGTCCAGGCGAGGTGAGACAAGCTCTGTTGATGATGAAGCAGTGGGCGCCGATGGATGTGGAAGACGCATTGGAACTGCTCACGCCGCGGTTCTCTCACCCAGCTGTCAGGAAGTAAGAGATTGTATTCTTATTCATGTCACTAGTTCTTTCTAGTGTGGTGAAAGGATTTTAAGTCCGCCTCAAAGAGGCCCCTTCCAAGCACTGAACGAGATGCGAGAGAGATTGTATTTAACAGCCAGGACAACCCTCATAGCTCAGTTGGTAGTAGCTCTGCCTTCTGCGCTGTAGGCCGTAGGTTCGATCCCCACCGAGAACAAATATTTGTGTGATGGACATACATTCATGTTTGTTGTCAGGATGCTATAATATATTAAGAATAAGTATATACTTACAAAATAATAGCGTGGCATTGGCATGTTGAGGCGAATACAAGTAATAATTTTGAAAAATAATTTTGATCAATACAAGTTTTCCTACTGAAAAGTTTGCTTTACTAGTTTTCGTACATAAGCAAACTTTTCAGTAGGAAAACTTGAATCGTGATGAAAGGATTTCAAGTGCGCCTCAAGAGGCTCCTTTCGAGCACTTGACACATGTTATAGATCTTTTTAGGTTCAACGATTCTACGGTTTCCTCACGATGTTTTCCTTCACCGTTTGAAAGTACTGGCATTGTGCACATAATTTTTATCCGCGCAAGTTAGACATCAAATTAAAACCATCCAAAACAAGATAGATAGATAACACTTTAACGATTACCACGACAAATAACACATAAATAGTTTTCACTGAAAAATAACAATCATAAAGTATAATGGGCGGCCTTATCACTTTTAGCGACCTCTTTCAGACAACCTTGGGATGGACAGGACTGAACATAAATAAGAGAGGAGGGGAGTCTGGTGGGGTTTAATTAAAGTACCTACTACCAAATACTCTATAAAATAGGTATAACCTAGCTAGACTATACTTATAAGACCTGTGAAGTACCACTTGACTCGCTCACAGAGGGTTCCGCACCAAAGTTAATTTAAATTCATCTTTAAAAATACAGACTTTAAATGTAAGTCATACAATAAAGTAACCTTACAGCAGATAGCGGGCCTTTTTCAGCCGTTAAAATACCAATAAAACAAACGTGATTTATTTTACAACATTAATCAGTGCTTATTCTATCCCAAACCACAGAATATATAATAGTACCATACCTAATTAATAATCTCGTTCGCTATGATAGTTCCGATTTCACAACTAGATGTCGCCACTGAGTTTTGCCCAAAGCTGCATCGCGCTAACGATTTCATTTCGGATTTTATATGGGTTCTATTCTATTCGAATCATAGCCAAATAAATATATTTTATTAGTTTAGCATGGCTATGATATCAACTTTTTGCAAGACGCGCTTTTCAGCGTCCTTATAAAAACTAAATTTTACGATAACAACATAGACGTTAGATTCAACTAGTTTAAAAGAAGATTCAAAGTGATCCTTGTGATTGTACTGAATAAAGACCGTTTTGATTTGGAAGTGATTCATTAACACACAGTTTAATATGGTCTCATATATAAATAAATAAATATTAGTGGACTTTCCACACAGCACTATCTCGCCCCAAACTAAGCCAGAGCTTGTAATATGGGAACCAGATAGCTGATATAATACATATATACTTTGTTTTTGTAAATACATACTTATAATATTATATAACACCCAGGCAGAGAACAAACATCTACCAACTGAGCTGTGAAGGCTGTCAAATGTCTCAATAGCTCAGTTTTTAAACTATTACTATGGACTACCAGACGTACGGAAACGAGACATCCATTCAAGGTTGACATACCTACTGCCCGCACAAAGCGCTTCGCTTCTACTTTTATAATGCGAACAGCCAAAGAGTGGATTTCCTTCCGTATTTCCGAATACCTATAATTAGGATATTTTCAAGAGACGACTGAAACTTCTAGGTAAGCGTACATCATCACTTAACATCAGGTGAGATTGCGATCAAACGTTTAAAAAAAACTATATCTTACCTACGGCGGCTATGGCTAATGACAACAGAAAAATAACTAACTTAGAGCAATGCTTCAATTTAAGTAACGTTTTCATTTTAGAGTTTGAAAGTACAAGGCGAAAACTTAAGTCAAAGTCAAAGGGTATTTATTCAATAAAATCACAAGGATCACTTTGAAATGTCTTAAAGCTAGGTGACTCTAGGTGCCAGTTCCACGCGACCAAAGCCTAGAAGAACAGGCAACAAACTTACGGCTTGGTTCCTACCGTTCTTTTGTATGATCCTTGTTACAATGTAATATAATACAAGAGTAGCTGAGCTCTTTGTGAAGGGCTCGTCCGGGGAAGACCTATCACCACGCCTTTTCACGCCAGCAACGCTGTGTTTCAAGAGTGTGGTTGCCGGTGTAATTACAGGCACATGAGGCTTAACATCTATGACTCAAGTTGATGGACGCAGGGCATTGCATCGTAGGGCACGTTCCTATCGTGCGTGACTTACGAGGCAATGGTTTGTTACAGGTGATGGTTACCACTTAACATCAGGTGGGCCATCTGCTTGTTCTATCAGCTAGTTGTAAACAGTAAACACTTTTAGAATATCCCTAAAAAAACATCTTTTCAAATTGCAGTTTGCGGTCCAACCATAGCTCAAAAACACAGACTTACTTTACTTATTACACCAACTTAAAATCCATTTAGCTCACTTACGCACTGTTCGTCACATAATAAACTAATATTTCCCCCATTTTTTCCCGAATGATGAAGTTTTTCATTTCCATTTTCCAGCACAATTACAGCCATTACATTTTTCTGTCCGCCTTACGCTCATTGGCTCACTTAGTTATACGGCAGCCTGCATTGACAATTTGCAATTTGCTTTGACATTTGGCGCGACTGACAAGTTCGCCAGTTTGACACTCCACTTTTATTTATTCTGTTCTCACTTATTTATTGTTTATGATTCATTACGTGTTATTTACTGCTTTTAGTTATTTGTTTTTATTAATTTATGTATTATTTTTTCATTTGTATGCTAAGATTTATGTATATATATATTTTATTTATTTTTTTACCCGTGGTGTTACCCGCTCTAGGCCCTGGCAGAATACCAGTGCTGCGCTGTTACCTGTAAAATGGGTATCGGTGCAGCAAATACTGAGTCAGGGACCTATTAACCCATAATGCTCCACACAGTACAGTGTTTTTTTTTTTTTTCATTAGTTTTAGTTTTAATATTTTATTTTGTTTTACGTGTTTTATGTATTTTTTTTTATATTTTCTTTTTGCACTGTACCCTTTTCCACTTCTAGCGTATATTTTTTTGTTTTTTTTGGGTTAATAAATAAGTTTTCTTTCTTTCTTCTATCTTTCTTAGTTGTATAAAAAAAAACAATATTGAAGCTCCAGTTCGGTGCCAGTCCATATTAGGCCCATAGAGCATATCTAACATACATTCCACACAACTAACTAAAGTTTATTTATTCAGATACGCCATATCTCGGCTAAGGCAGGCTCCAGACGACGATCTTCTCCTGTATCTCCTGCAGCTGGTCCAAGCGCTGAAATACGAAGACTTCCTGGAGATCCATGAGGAATGCGCCAAGACTTGCGGCAAGGATATGACGGTCTACTCCGACTCTGAGGGCAAGCTGCTGCAGAGTGTGCATAGGGGTAGTCAGGCCAGTCTACTGTCCGCATCAGGTAAATACGAAGGTCTACTGACGTCCCCGGCTGGAGCAGACGTTAAGGCGCAAACGGTCGCCAAGCAGTTAACTACGAAAACTATTAAAGATTTTTTTTGTTAGGGAAACATGTTTGGATCAGACTGATATTTCTGTTGAGCCTTTGTAATTTTATTCTCAGAAACTTGTATGTTTGCGATTCCTAATAACTGCTGCTGATTTTATATCTTCAAGAATGTTAAAATGTGCGAGCGAGAAGTTGTTTGACGGTTGTCTGCATCTTAAGCTGTAACCAAGGTTTTGCTTCCTTAAACCAGACACCATGTTTAGTTGTAGTTGCAAGCAAGGACCTCAGTTGAAGTTAGTAAGAATTGGAGGAAACCGGCATGTCGTAGAACTGAACCTTTCACCACACTGTTTCGAAACAACTTGTGACACTACAAGAAGAAGTAAGAATTAAAAAACGATTTTTCTCATTGCTGCAGTGCTGACAAGTGAGATGACATCTTCAACCACCAGCCGTCGCTCTATCGACGAGACCGCAGGAGCCGCCGTCGAAGACGAAGAAACACCAGCCAGCGTCGACAACAACAATGAGTGAGTTAACTGCTAATGTAAATAACTGCTTCACTGAACTGTACCCTAAGTCGGAGTTATTTTTTTGTTTTCTGTAACGTCAGGTCTTTTTTGTATGGAGACTCGTGAGTTCTCAGAAAACCCGATAGAGGCGCTTATCGAATCTCCACACAAAAAAAAACGAAATACGAAAACAAAACTCATACTTGGGGTACTGAGATCTCGCTGTGTCCGTTGATAGCGCGGTCTAGCTAGTATCCATTCAAATACTGCGTTTACATTAGACATTCGCGCTGCCATTCGCGTGGACGGAAATGTTGCCGTCCATATGTCTGCGGCAGCGTCGCCGGCAATGTGTGTTCACAACACGGGCAACGCGAGCGACAACGCGAGTGGACATGGAAGTGGCCTGTTTACATTCCCTGCCCATGTCTCTGCACATTTCCACAGACATGAGCTGAGTGTAAACGGGGTATAAACGAAGTCATGTCAAAAGTAATGACGGGAATATTTTAATACGTTACCTTGAGATAATATAAACCCCACAGTACACAGTAATATTTTCAGTGATAAACCCGCCCTAACCCCTCGGGTTAGGGGTTGCATAATTTCGTCATACCGCTCGTCGCTCCAGTAGCGCAATTGGTTAGCGCACGGTACTTATAAGACAGTGTTCGTGAGCAATGCCGGGGTTGTGAGTTCGAGCCTCACCTGGAGCATATTTTTATGTGTGGTCGCTTTTTTTGACCATCGTTATGTCGTGTTGAGCTTTGGGTAGATATAGAAAAGAAAACAAATAAATAAAATTCTCTCTCTACTGCTAAAAGCTCCATCTATTTTGTCACTTGCATACGTTTTTTAAGTTACTTATTAGTTATCCTACTAATATTATAAACGCGAAAGTTTGTAAGTATGGATGGATGTTTGTTACTCTAAATACTCTGATAAAAGCAGGAAGGTGATGATGAGTTAGTTATGTATACAAGCTATAAATGCACTTCGAATATAATATTGAATGCAGGCATGCACGAATACAATATGAAAAATATATTACGGTCACCAATTCAATTTGTAAGTGAACGCTTTTAGTTCCATTTTCATAAATAAAATGTTATTATTTTTTATGGAACAGTAATAAGTCGAGTCTTTATTTATGATTATTTATTCTACTTATGAATAAAGACTTGCGTTTTCGCGCTCCGACAGCTATAATAAAATGGTAGATTGTTTACCAAGGGAGCAAACAACTATAATTTATGGCGAGATTATGTTTCTTTGAATCCAGAGCGGAGCAAAGGTTTCTAGAATAGAATCCCGAGTGTAGCGAGGAATTCTTAAGTAGAATCTAAAGCGTAGCGAGGGATTCAAAATCCTTCACTCGAGCTTAAAATAGTGTTGTTCCCGAGGTGGACGCTCTACTCTTTATCACCCTCTATGAGTAAAATAAGTAAGTGTAACTTATGAATAATCAAAGTCATAGCCACATAGTCATAACATGTATTAATTGTACTTTTATTTATTTTCATAAAACTAAGTAAAGTCTGAATTTGAGTAGACAATTATGGACAAAGCTCGAATGCGCGTTTCGCGTGCTTTTTTTATTTGACTCAGGTCCGTTTTATTTTATCATATAACCTGCTACTTGTTCATACAGTGTTCGTGATCTCTTTGGTGATTGGAACTTTTACTCAATATGCACATTCCAAATCACTTTTCCTCCCTAGGGCGGAAAAGTACTAAAAAGTGATAGAAAGTGAGCGTAATGCTAGTTTGCACACAGACTTTTCGGCCCCAAGTTCCTGATGGAGTGAGCTTGCTGCAGCAGCGTGCTCGCTAACTGCCTCTACTGTATGTGTTGTGTTGTTGTGACTGTGCAGCGAGGTCTCGGAGACGTGGTCGGAGCTGAGCCTGGCCACGTTCCTGATGGAGCGAGCTTGCTGCAGCAGCGTGCTCGCTAACTACCTGTACTGGTACCTGCTGATCGAGTGCGAGGACCAGCTGTGCGCGCAGGACGCGGCCGCGCGGCACATGTACCTCGCCGTCATGCGGACCTTCTCGCATCGACTCGCTAAAGGTACGCCTATCTGCTAAACAACATTCACAAACACTTGGTTAGGCAGGAAGACGGTAGATGAACAAAAACAGTGACTTAGTGGCGGCCACGTGCGAGTCACAGGCAGACCACCGGCCGGGTGGTGAGAGCCATGTAGGTTCAGTTCGTGCGGGACCGGAAAGAGTAATCAATTCAAGAAGTATCCAAGTCTGTTGTGGGAGGGGCGGAAATATGACCAGCCCGGATGTAATTTCTAATCAACTCTTTGCTTTTAAAAACAATATAACTTACGACAATATAAGCCCTTACAAAAAATGTATTAGTATTAAGCAGTAGTAAGCATCAATCAATTGCTGATATAAGCAATGAAACATAAAACTCATGAGAAAATACCTTATATAACAAATAAATGAAACTGACTTGGTCCTTGAAAGAATAGAGATTTTAATGATGATGGGTCAAGATACAATAGTAGGTACACTGATCCACCACATTTCTTCAAACAACTTCTTAATTTTTTCAGGTAACACTGACCACCAGCGCACACGTTCATTCCTAGCCCGACAACAAGTGTTCATAGACAAACTGGTGAAGCTTGTCAAGACGGTCACCAGAGAGAGCGGCAATCGGAACAAGAAGGCAGAGAGGTTGCAACAGGTTAGCTGGAAAACTATCTATATTAGCATAAAAATAAGTCACAAAATGGTATAATGTCATTTTTACTCCTGATGCTTAAAATATTATTTGAAAAATATCGTTGTAGCGTACTAGAGCGAAGATAAAATTGCATTTATTCTTGTAGGGGTTTTTTTATTTTCGGCATAGGAGTGCAAAGAGACAAAAACTTTATTCATAAGTAGAATAATCATAAATAAAAACTCCACTTATTACTGTTCCATGAAAAAAGAATAACATTTTCAATGAAAATGGAACTAAACGCGCCGAATGCCGATTTCTTTGGTAGAATGCGTGTATTGTATTGCGTTACGGCTACAGATAATTAAAAAAAGGCATTGGCGCAAAATCTTTAGAATTTTAATCAATTTACAAATTGAATTGGTGACCGTGATATATTTTTCAAATTGTATTTGGATTATTTTATTTTCTCGCAACCGTAGTGAAAAGTACAGTGTAACATACGGCGCTAAAAATCCATTTTAACTCGGTTTCTATTTACTCCCTCCCATAAACTCGGTAGTAGAACTAACTCGTGTATAATGGGTCATTTTAGCCCCTTGTATAACAATATACTTACTATTAATTTAAGTTATTTCGTCAGATTGAATTTGTAATCCCCCAGAGTAGCAGCACGCCTCATCGCATCTTGACTATGAATTTCCAAAGTTTTCATTCAATTTTGGTTTTTTGAATAATTAAGCCTTTGTAGTTCCAGAGTTATTCGTGTCTTACTCGTATATAGTATACTTGTCACTGTCATTTTCATGTCAACGAAAAGAGATAGACTTAACGGCTATTTAAGCTAGTGGAGCGCTCAGCGATATACAACTTGTAACATAATACCCCTATAACCCCGGAAGCAGGGTATTCTACAGGTCATGGCGAATATCTTTTGTTTTACGACTTTTGAAATTTCGATTTTTTTCATTTATGAATTGTTTATTAAACGTTCCTCCAATATGAAACTAAACACACCATGAGGCAGCCCTATTCACAGCTGTTTGTACGTTCCGTGTGTACGTGACCTTGGTACTTACGTAAAAAGTATCAGGGGTGTTGCAAATTTCCGAGGCAATATTAATTTTACTTTTCGAATATATTCAACCTTTGAACATGTCAAAGTATTCCAGTGCTCAGTCTGATCACGTGGTATTTGGCCTTATAGGGGTATTATGTTGCATGTTGTATAAACAAGGGCCTTATAATTTATTTAAAATGTTGAATTTCCAGTTGCTAGCCGATCAAGACGCGTTCAAATTCAACTTCACGAACTTCGAGCCCATGCCTTTCCCTCTCGACCCCAGCGTGACTATCAAAGGCATCGTGGCTAAGAAAGCCAGCCTCTTCAAGTCTGCCCTCATGCCGTCCAAACTCACCTTCCTGACGACAGAGGGCGTGGAGTACGAGGCTATCTTCAAGCACGGAGACGACTTGCGGCAAGATCAGCTCATTCTGCAGATGATAACTTTGATGGATAAACTTTTGAGGAGGGAGAATTTGGATTTGAAGCTTACGCCTTACAAGGTAGGACTTCTTTCTTATTTAGACCCCCATATCATCTTCCTACCCTCATCCCATGCAAACTGAAGTCATTATCACTTGTTTTGATATTTTTCTATATATTATGTATATATATTTTAAAACCTTTTCACAGAGCGCCATTCATCCCCAAACTCCTAGGTATCTGTTTGGTTTTATTTTGCTGTGTTAAAAAATGCTTTTTCTTTTTTTCTTTAAACTAAGATAAGCTTGTGCTATGGTAACTAGATAGCTGAAAGACATATATAATAACATAAATACTTGTTTTTTTGGAAAAATTATTCATATAAGTTTAAGCAAACCAAGACTCTGTCACGAAACTGTCGGATTGGTAGGTACCTATGGTTTTTTTTAATATCATTACTATACAACATTGTAAGAATTTGGCTTGTAATATTATTTTAGAGCCAGAAAACTACAGGGGGCTAAAGTACCCATCAATATGAATAACTTTTTCTAAGGAACCAACACTTTACACGAAAATAAACAGCTGTTTCATGCAAAAGTTCAATACATACCTGGCTAAAATGTATGAAACAGCTGTTTTTTTATTCGAGTTCAAATTGTTGGTTCCTTAGAAAAAGTTATTCATATTGATGGGTACTTTAGCCCCCTGAAGTTTTCGGGGGTGGTATTTTAACACTCTGTATATTATCGTTGTAGGTCCTAGCCACGAGTTCGAAGCACGGCTTCCTCCAGTTCGTGGAGTCGGTGACGGTGGCAGAGGCGCTGGCCACCGAGGGAAGCATCCAGAACTTCTTCCGGAAGCACAACCCGAGCGAGGGCGCGCCCTACGGCATCAAGCCCGAGACCATGGACACTTATATCAGGAGCTGCGCCGGCTACTGTGTCATCACTTACCTGCTTGGTAAGCTTTGAATGAATGAAATGAATGAAATGAACGAAATGAACGAAATGAATGAAATGAACGAAATTAATGAAATGAATGAAATGAATGAAAAATACTTTATTGTACACCAAACTGAACAATAAACACTCAAAAATATAAAATAAAGTAGTACAATGGGCGGTCTTATCGCTGAAAGCGATCTCTGATGACAGAACATTAGAACCATCGGCACAACCAATGAGCATCATACAAAAAAACAGTAGTTGCTGCAGTAGTTGCAAGCCGTAAGTTTGGTGAAATAGTAGACTAGAATAATATTTATTCCATCGTTAAATGTAAAATGTATCCGGAAACATTTAACGTTAAAGACGCTGACAACCATCACTTAATTTTTAAGATATTTAACATAATTAAGTTACGAAACTTCGCAAACAACTAAGTATCGAAGATTTTCAATAAAGTTATTGTTTTGAACCAAACAAGTTTTACTACCAAAAAAAAATGATTTACAAGTTTTGGTAGATACAATTTTGTTTTTTTTTTTGTTATTTTGGTGTTTTGGTCACGATCAGCACAAACTTAACAAAAGTCTTACAAACACCCACCCGTATATTAAACTAACATACTTTAAACTCGCAGGAGTAGGCGACCGGCATCTCGACAACCTGCTCCTAACCAAGTCCGGGGCCCTGTTCCACATAGACTTCGGCTACATCCTGGGCCGGGACCCGAAGCCGCTGCCTCCGCCCATGAAGCTCAGCAAGGAGATGGTGGAAGCCATGGGCGGCGTGCACTCAGACCTCTACCATCAGTTCCGGAAGCAGTGCTATACCGCCTTCTTGCATCTGCGCAGGTGAGGCAATCGATTGGACTATTTAAAAAGAAACTGAACTGTTTCGTAAAGACACCGCATCACACCTTCCATCACGCAAGTCAAGACCCAGGTATTTCCTATCCTCTTTCACTTCAACATGAACATATCACGAGTAGTCATAGGTACGTCCAAATATTACATTTGGCACATATCCACATTTTGCAGTAGTTGGTATTCCATAAACGAAATAAATAAATATTGGTAAACATTGCACACAACGCCATTTAGCCCCAAAATTACTCATACTATGTCAGCCAAATTACTCATAGAAACTTTCTTACTTTTGTTTTTATTAACACCCAGACAAAGAAACATCTATATTTATCACAGAAATGTTTGTCCTTGTTAGGAATCGAACCAACAACCTAAAGTGCAGCAGGCAGAGCTACTACTTACTGGTCTTACAGCTAGCTTTAACTTCTTAATTTATTTTATATATTTATAATTTATTTAATTCCAGACACGCAAATCTGATGCTGAATCTATTCTCTCTAATGGTGGACGCGTCAGTCCCTGATATTGCGTTGGAACCTGACAAGGCGGTCAAGAAAGTGCAGGACAAACTCCGGTACGTACCATAAATCATTGATTCTCTATGGGTTACTGCATTAGGACATATTTTTTTTAAGTGGACTTTCCACACAGCACTATCTAGGCCCAAACTCAGCCAGAGCTTGTAATATGGGAACCAGATAGTTGATATAATACATAAATACATACTTATAATATTATATTACATTGTGTATAATATAAAACGTGTGGCATTAACATCTGTACCAGAAGTCTTGAGTTTTGTTTTTAATTTTCTGTATTGTCAGGCCGTTTTTGTATGGAGACTCAATAAGCGCCTCTATCTTGATGAGAACTCTCGTGAGTTCTCATCAAGATAGAGGCGCTTCTCCTCTCTCCTCCCTCTCACGAGACGAACGAAAAAAATACGAACTTCGGCTATTGAGCCTTTCCGTGCTTCGGAAGGCATTTTAAGCTGCCGGTCCTGGCTCTAGCAGTCATTAATCTAAATAAATACTTCACAAAAAAGCCTGTATCGCGGGAGGCCATTGTACTAAAAACAAATTAAAGAATACGATATGATGTGGTATATCAATATTTTAAAGGCCAAAAACTCAGTTACAAAAGTTAAAGACTACTTCATATGAACTTTAAGTAAGTTCGTTTGTCAAGTGCTAACTATTAGTAGGCGATCGTCAACGGGCTAGTTGTGGCGCAATTTTCTTATGAGCCCTTTGCGTGAGTAGGACAGCTGATAGCCACAAAACCATACAATAAAGAAATATTCTTAGAACTAAATACAATCTTATTTCAAACATTTTAAAATTAAAGCTCAAATAACTTGATATGCTTCCAGGTTGGACCTGGGGGACGAGGAAGCGGTCCACTATCTCCAGAACCTCCTTGACATGTCAGTGACAGCTGTCATGGCGGTGCTCGTCGAACAGTTCCATAAGTTCGCACAATACTGGCGGAAATGAGAGTGGCTTACTAATTGGAAGGACTTGCCGCAGTATTGAGGACAAAATACCACCATATTCAAGAATCATACATGTGTAAAACCTGTCCTCAAAAGTTTGATCGATTAACGATCTCCCACTAATATTAGGTGAACATCAAGACTGGTTTACCTCCTTTTAATGAGCCATTTTAATAAGGGACTCCCCCGCGAGCGGAGCGGAGCCATTAAGGACTCCGTTTAACTCGCAAGAATAAACTGCATACTTGTATTTCCATGGAAATAGTCGACCGGAAAGGATATGCGAGCAGAAAGTGTTGAAATGAACTCGCTCGGCTCTTTTTCCTTTTGCAGTGGAAATCAAAAGATAACTCTTTGTTGGTGGAAATGTAAACCTATTTCATTGAAAAGGAGTCCGTTCCGCTAACCATTTCTCGCTCATTACCCTTTCGCGGTGGAGACCGGCCTTAAGGGTTTCCAGCTGGGGACATTTACCCTAGCTTCATAAACATACTCTGGTAGGTATACATCAAGCCCCCCAGATCTATGTGGCAAACAGAAATAAGTTTAATGAGGCTCCTTTATATACAGATCAATAGTTTGGGTTAAAAAATCCCAAAAGGTTAACTATAAAATGGTCTCGTACAGTTAATTGGAGCTTACTTTAAGCTGGCTTAGCATTGAATTTAGCTCATATTATATTAATGAAGTAGGTTTGTAAGTTAAAATTCTTATAAAAATAACATTCAACTGTTGTCATGTTATAATAAATTATATTCAAAATTTAATTTTTGTTACATACTTTTTCTATTGATTGTAGAAATATAGCTTGTAGGTAAGCATAACACGTTTTTAATAAATATTATAATATTCCAATAGAAAGCGATTGGCATATATTAATTAATTATAAATATCTGAAATTTGTACTGTGATAAACCTTATGTATTAAAAAACAATTAAATATTTTAATAAAATATGAGATTTTTATTTTAGTCAATTACGGAAAGCCCGATCAGAACTAATCGCATGTCAAGTCACTTGATATAATTCGATGTAATAGCTGAAATGGCGAGTGACGACATCCAATTAGTTTTGATCGAACTTTCAGAAACTGGCGGTTAGTATAACAATATTACATTATTCTACGTAGAGTTTATCATGCTTCAACATGCATAATTCCTAAAATCATTTAGATTATAAAATAAACCTACCTGACGAACTTTTTTACCTGACTATGGTAAAGGATACAATATTAATTCATAACATAGTTATGGCAGACAGACATACGCGGCGGCACCTTCGCTATAATTTAGTTTATTTAGTAGTAGTTCATTGCTAAGCTAAGTCGGCCCCTCATAAGATAGGCGTCAATAGGCAATCTTTGCTGTCATTAATGGCCTGCAGAACTTAAGTTAAAGGAGACGCGGGCGGACGGATAGTCTTCACAGCAGTGACATCATAAGTAGGCTAGGAACCATAATTAGTAAGATGTATCAGTGTCAAGTATGAGCAGACATCAAATCAGCCCCACTGGCTACACAGTCACTTGCCACATATACCTTACTTCCCGTAGCAGTTTGCACCACATCACACGCAGCTACTTCAGCGAACGTCACGCCACCTATCACGAAAACTAACACCGATTTCGGTTTTAACGGAAAAACATTACCCATGTTAGGATCTGTTTTTATCATTCTTGTCAAACTCTTTACGTCCTTGCAGCCAAAATCCAAATCAGACTGCAGTTTCATGTTTGATAACTTTTCATTTAAAGTTTCCATTCCATTTTTCAATTGGTCCATTACTTTCCCGCCTACTTTTAAGTCGGACAAAGCCTGTAGTTTTGTTAAAGCATCAGATAGTGTATCTGCAGTTAAAACAGCACTGCATAGAACTGCAATAAGTGGGACATAACCTCCATTGAAGACATAGCCAGGAGAGGACTTATCCACCTTTTCAGGCTGTGCTGGCAGCTGTTTTAATTTATTGGCTGTTGTCTGAAACTCATTCTGCCACTTTGGTAATCTGTCACTGAGATAACCTAAATTGGAAATGTTTAAAGACAGTTTTAAACTTGAAGGTTGAATCAACAATCCAGTACTAATTAAGTTCTGGAACACATATAAATAATTATATCCAAAAGCTAATAAATACTTGTTTACTAGAGTATTGTACTCTTCATAAGATAGACCTCGAGTTAAACTTAAAAGACACATAAGGCGTAGACTGTTGTACATGTGAATATCTGTGCCAAAGTTCTCATCAACAAATTGATAACTCGCTTTCTTATTTCTATTGTTCAGCATTTCTGTTTCAGTCAGTTTGAGATTCTCGAATTTGTTGCTCATTTCTGAAATGATTGTTTCACATGCTAATACATGGTTCACTAAGTTTTGTTTGAAGAGTGTGACTTTCTGTAATTTTGTCTCTACATAATGCTTCATTTCCTGTATACCTAGAGCTTTTATATCTTCATTTTTAAGTAACTTTGCTTTAGAACTTAGAACACTTAGAACTTCGGAAAAATGTCTGTGCTTAATTTCTCCATACAAAGTGTCAATTGAGCTATCTAATGTCATTACTGTACTCTTACTTGCACCTGCATCACTTTCTAAGCCAAAGTTCAACTTTCCCTTTTTCAGTTTAGTTTCCTTCACATTCATGTCCAGATGTCCACAATTGATGTTGAATATTTCACTCAGCAAGCCACTGTATGTAGCAGGTGTAAGTAAACTTGATGCATAATCTTGATTTCTATCTATGACTATAAGCGCACCAATTTCTTGAGACCCTCTTGTGTCTAAGAAATCTCTTGAATATGTCTCATTATACACCTCAATCATGTCCAATACACTTGCAGATAGTTTTCCTAGTGAAAACACTGCTTTAGGCTTTCCCGTCACATGAAATAAACTCCATAAAGACATAGCTATGCTTGACAATAAGGAATTATTTTGCTCGACAAAGAACTGTTTGTATAAGAAAGGTAACTCAAAGCTGAGTAGTTGTTCATCTAATGCCATCAACTCCCATGAAAATGTGTGTAGTTTTACTATCCCGTAGAGACCTTTGCTTTCCAGAATAGAGTCATAAGAACACAGGACTTTGGGAACTATAATGATGTGGAAGCAATTGAGGTCTGCTAGTGAAGAGTTTTGGCTGAGTAGAGAAGCGATCTGGTCGAGCACACATTTGTATTTGTTTATACAAGCTGGTATGAAATAAACTCTGTTTGTGTTGGCTGTTGGCCCCAGCTGGGGATCCATTTTGTAGATTTTATCGATTCCATGCTGCCTGGAACATTATTTGACATATTTTACAAACAATAAGAACCAAACTAGGTACCTACCTCAAACGTACCTTACCTAAGTTAGGTACATTTTTAAAATAGAAGGTTGTAAAAGGAAGTATAAGTAGTATAAGGTAAAATGAAATTATATTAAATTGTTTAGGGAATTTGACAATGTTCCAAATAATCTTTAGAAACATGTAAGTATTTACAATCTTTACCTGAGCCAGCTTACTCCACATATTCTTTCCAATGGCTTTATGAGGGAAGGGTCTATGATGAGGTCCTTTTTGTCACCACAAAGTGATAGGATACTTTGCAGCTTGCATTGGGAGATCAGGCTCATGGAAGCCAATTTCAATGGTAATGGTTGTTGGTCCATAGTTATAGTATTTTGATCCCAGTTCTATTTTGTTTTTCACTTTTAATTTAGTCTTAACTAGCCCTGTTTGCTTTTTTATATTGATTTAATTTAAAAATTATAGCACAAGCATGCCTGCCTGGAAAATGAATAACAATGAAAATTCAAAACCACATCAAACAAAACAAAAATATTGAGTTAAGAAACTTGAAAGTATGACTACTGACACTGACTGAGTTGAGTGTTGAGTGCAGCTGAGACTCAAGTACAGACAGAACACGAGCAGGAGCGGATGCGGATTGCGGGCTAGCTGCGTTGCTGCGCTGCTCTTCCGCCGAGTTCCGCATGCTCCTCTGCCCTGCCTTGCCTTGCCCTGTTGGCTGACGGCTTGGTTGAGTTTGTCATTGTCAGGGCTTAAGATGAAGTTGACTGTGACAGTAAGAATCTTTTTGATGGCTTAGTTAGTTGGTGCTGCCTATTAAAACTATGCTTCCGGTAGAATATGAAATATTCTATCGAAATTTTAAGTGGAATATTGAATTTTAGACCTTGAAACTTACAAATTCTCAATCATATTGTTTTCCTAGTTTTATATTTCAAATACCAATTATTTTCTTAGATAGAATCGAATTAATTCAGTGATTTCATTTCACAATGCCCTTGAAGAAAATCTGTTTCCGGTCATGCGTAGTTGCGGCGCTTGCTACTTCGTCTCTCTCCGTCGGCGCCCCTGCCCCTATGCCCCCTTCCTCCACCCCCCCGGAGTAATCGCTCGTCGTTGAACGAATTTGCGAAAAATATTGAAATGGCTTCAAGAATAATCCGGAAAATTGTAAGTTTGTAGAGCAGTGTGCAGATTAAACTTGTGTTGCGTGATTTTGCATGCTTTCCTTTTAATTTGCGCCTCATAAGGCGGCTATCCTCTGTTAATCTGATCCAAAAATAGACGTAGTATAGCTATGTCGAGGAATTACATAAAAGTGCTATTGGAGCCTTTTCGTGAGAGTAAAGTGTTGGGATCGTTGCTGAAGTGGCTGGAGCCGAATGCGAGTGATAATGTCGGGGCAGATAGGGGCGGTAGAACGGAGGTTCGGATACTTTTTTGTGAAAATTTGTGATATAGAGTTTAGAGGTTAGATGATCTGTAATTTCTGGTTCTATCCAGGTACCTGTGGGCAGAACTGGTGCGGCGCAGTACAGCTCGGGCGTCAGGAAGGTGACGCTGATCCCTGGCCATGGCATCGGACCAGAGATCACAGTGGCTGTGCAAAAGATATTTGAGGCTGCCAAGGTTCCAATTGAATGGGACGAAGTGGACGTCACAGCTGTTAGGGTGAGCAACCGTTTTTTTGAATAAAACTTGTTTAGGGTGGTAATGGTTGATAGTAAAACTCATTTTGTGAATTCTAATGTCTCCTGTACGCAAAATGTTTTCAATGTTTCACCTGCATGAGTTGTTTCACAAGCTCTAAAAAAATTCTGTGTAAAAAAGTGCTTTGAGTAACCATGAAATTAAGCAAATTTTATTTAAAACATTGAGTAGGTAGATACATAGTGTAGGTAGAGCAATGTATAAGTACCTACCTACCCGAAGACAATATTTTCACTATTTCTAATGTAAATGTTTCTTAAACTAATACCAACCACTCCAACCAGCTTCTAATATAAATCTTATAAGAAACAGCTAACACATTATTTAACTAAACTCATAATTGATATATTTTTAGGGACCAGATGGCAAATTCGGCATTCCACAACGGGCGATTGACTCTGTGAATGAAAACAAAATTGGCCTTAAGGGTCCTCTGATGACCCCAATTGGTAAAGGCTACCGTTCACTCAACTTGGCTCTGCGTAAGGAGTTTGACTTGTATGCCAATGTCAGGCCCTGCAAGAGCTTGGAAGGGTAAGTAATAAAAGTTACTTCATTTTAAACATTACTTTGTAATGGTCCTGTTTATCTGAGCCATTGGTGAGAAAGATGGCAAAAATTTCTGTGTTTCTCTATTTACAAAGGATTAAAGGGCCGTTAAATATGTCAAAATGTATGCGTTTGACAACTAAGGTTAGATTTAACGGCCTGTTAATCCTTGATTAGTAACTGACAGAGCATGGTGAAACCGGCCCTAACTCTTCTACCAAAAACATTGAAACAAAGAGTTGCTAGGATTTCTTGTTGTTGAGTTGCTACCTTCTCATTCCCGGACTAAGTGGGCAGCTGATTCAGTGCATTGCATAGTAAATACATAGTTATCCTTATGTGTCTGTTTTAAGTGTAATACCTACCTACCTATGGCAAGGCTAGCAGTGAATGAATATGTAGGTCATTTCTACCTGGGTACTGTTTCAATGTTATTAAGTGCTAATTATTAAAGTCAAATGGTATTCAATTTAATCATAAATGTTAAAGCTAGGTGGCAGGTCCATGTGGCAAATCATTTTATAGGTGGCTCAACAAATAAGTGTGTGTTTGTGTAAATAAAAATCTAAATAAGGATGCCAAGTAAAACCTGTTGAAAATAAATAATATTTAGTTGAATTTGTGCTAATTTAGCAATGAGTTGGCTTAAGGAGGCCTAAAACTCCATCACTAGACTTATGGCCGGTTTCTAAAAGCCCAATCATGTACACTGATCTTAACTGTCATGAAATTAAAGACGATTTTATTGCACAATTTCATTTAATACAGTTTAATATGAAATCTCTAAATATAAGCTGGTTTTCCAGGGTTTTCCAGTTTTAGATATCTTTAAAGTTCTCCATACACTTTCTTTCACTTTCTTTGGCATGTGAAAAATTATTTATGTTTATCTTCTTTTGGTCATTCAAAATGGAAAGATCATACACCACACAGTTCTGGGAAAAGGAAACCATGCAGTGACCTTTGCCTTTTATGATGACCTTGACCTTAGATGGTGACCCAACAATTTCTAGGGAAGATCCAATATGGATGAGTTAGATTACAATGCTGTGGCAGGTTTAAGGTCACTGAAGGTTAAGGTCACTGGATAACGGATTCAGAATGGATAAGATAAGGAATGAGAAAATGGCACCAGTGACTGAGAAAATAAGGAGCAATAGGTTAGCGTGGTATGTGCATGTCATGAAAAGGGAAAACTGTCAAATGACGAAAAGATTGTTAGTTATGAGTGATGGATGGATCTAGTAGAGGTAGGCCAAATAAAAGATGGATGGATTGTGATAAAGATGACATGGGTAAGAAAGGAATGACTACTGAGATGACGGATGATTGCGGAAAGTGGAGAGGAAATACCCGTTGTGTTGACCCTACATAAAGTGAGATGAGGGCAGGAATATGGTGATGAAGGTCTTGGCCGTAACCTATGTCACTGTGTAGGTACATGAAGTGAAAACACAGAATTTCAGTTCCAGGAAAGTCACTGGCCTCAGCACATTTGAAGCTATATTATCAAATAAGCTGTGTGAGCATTTGGTGTGTATATTCTGTTACTGGGTATCACAAGTAGGTACCTTTATCATATCTACACACAAATCATGCGTTACGCAAACCATATCAGTTCACGCACATGAGATAACTTGTAAGATAAGGAGTTCGCCACTTAACGCCACCTAGCTAACTTGTAAGGCGAGACGACGCGACACGCGTGTCGTTATCGTTTCAATATGTAGTTACTCTGATAAGGTGACCGTGAACGTCATCGTAGAAGTTCCAAGGTCCCTGAACGGGTTATTGATAAGCACTGACGTTTAGTCTATCTTTTTCCTTGAATGCGTTTCCACGTTTCTGTATTGGCTATGAACACTACGTTGATGCGCGTACCTGAAGTTTCACAGGCAATTGTGGTGTAAAAAATATAACGATCTCGTCATGACGAAGTAGTATCCGGAATGGGGGGCAATAAGGCCGGTCCGCGGGCAATTTCATTGCATTTTATTGCAAACAAAATACACAAGCTAATGTACATAAAAGTCAATCCATAACAAAATTACTTATGGAATCCATTCACCGAGTAGTGTGCAATAACATTGCACACAGCTCAGAAAAATATAAGTTTGATACAACTAAGTTTTCTTACTAAAAAGTTTGCTTATGTGCGAAAAAAAGCAGTTGCTAGGTTGATTGCCAATTTCATCTTGTTTTAAGTTCAAAGTGATCCCTGTGACTTTATTGCACAACTAGAAGGCTTAGAGAGAACTTATTTAACAGATCGAATCTGACATAAGGATCCCCGTAGTCTAGTTATGTTTATTGTTTTCTGGTGATCCCCTCCGCCATCACCCCCCAAAATGGGGAAGGCCTATGTACATCAGTGGCATGAATAAGCTGAGGCAATATACGTGTGTTCGCAGACGTTTCGCTGATAAGATACCGTTTCTTTAATCGTAAAAATAATATATCAATGTCAATGGCCTCCTTCCAAAGGTGCTGATAAACTTAAAAATTCTTCAGATAGACAGATAGAAATAACTTTAGGTAATAATGCACAAAACAGTACATCGAACATAATGCAATAAGGTAGGTATTATCTTCCAGTTGACCTTTATTTTTGAATAAAGCCGGCCAAGTGCGAGTCGGTTTCGCGCACGAAGGGTTCCGAACCATTATCTATAAAAACGGCAAAAAAATCACGTTTGTTGTATGGGAGCCCCCTAAAAAAATATATTATTCTGTTTTTTTTTGTATTTGTTGTTATAGCGGCAACAGAAATACATCATCTGTGAAAATTTCAACTGTCTAACGGTTCATGAGATACAGCCTGGTGACAGACGGACAGACAGCGGAGTCTTAGTGATATCCCGTTTTACCCTTTGGGTACGGAACCCTAAAATGAATAAATCTGTTTCTGGTTTATCGATGCGTACGAAACCAGAGTGTTCGCCGCTTTGAATTATAATCATAATAGTGGCACTTCACGTCGCTAATCCGTATCCTCGTTTTTATTTGCTTGAGTATTTGCGAATTCGTCTTGTTCGTAAAAAATAGGCAAATATAAGTATTTTCCCAAATAAGACGATGTATATTGTTGACCCTATTCGCGGTCACTATACATCGTCGTATTTGGGAAAATACGAGATGAAACTAAGAGATCTGAAGGATATCTACCGTGCTCTATCAGCCGTCATCTCAGCAATCACTCCTTTCTTACTCATGTCCTCTTTCACACAGTCCATCCATCTTTTCTTTGGCCTACCTCTACTTCTATATCCATTAATAAAATCATTAATTAATCATGATCAGACTGTATCATTAACATAATATTTCATAGGCTTCCCCCTTATAGGTATATTTCCAGGAAGAATGATTTTGAGCCTTCTCCATCCACCGACTTCCAGCGATCTTTACACGTTAAGGTTTCGTACCTATGTCACCTTTGATTTGAGCGTTATGAACTGTCCCAGTTATTCCCAACTTATCGTTCTAATTTTGTGGGTTATGTCGGTTGACTTAAGTTCTTTCTAAGCCCTAAGGTCACGGCTTTCCGCACAGAATTTAAATGGATGCTATTTAAACATTAAACAAACATTTCGTTCATAGAAAGAATTCTCTTGAGATTTTATCAGTGCATTCGAATGTCATGCAACTTTGTAATGAGTTGGCTTTCTTCCAACCTTGCAGAGTACGTGTTCTGAATTCAGTCTAGTCGCCTAGACCACTGACTGTGTAACTATCTGTAAGATGGCGCCATCTTTGTTTGTGTTGAAGCTGTAAAAGCGATAACTAGCTAAAATATAAAAATTCAAATAGAAAAATCCCAAATCTCACTCACATAATAACTTATGGGAAATTATAAAAAATAGATAAGTTTCTACCAAAGTTTTTACGAATACGAATTTTACGAGGAACTGGCGATAGATTCACCTAGTATTATAGACGTTTCAAAGTGATCCTTGTGATTGATTGACAAAGTTAATTACAATCAAAAGATAGGCTGATTCACTGAAGATTCACCTAGCTTTACGACGTTTCAAACTCATCCTAGTGACTCAATTGAATAAATACCTTTTGACTTTGACAATATCGAAGGCGATACTTAATAATGCGATTTCGCCATACTGCTCTAGTTAAATAAAACTAGTTTATCAGAAGTGTTCATGCACTGTTGAATAACATCTGTGAATAAAAGTTAAGGTATTCACTAAAATTTTGTTAAATTACGCTTGACGAGTCAAGGTTTTGATATGCATAACAATACCTATAGTATAGTTAATTATGTTCATCAATCAATGTGTAAATTGTTGTCAGATAGATGGATGGATGTTGTGAAAGATGACATGGGTAAGAAAGGAGTGACTACTGAGATGACGGATGATAAAGGGAAGTGAAGAGAAAAAATCTGTTGTGCCGACCCCACATAATGTGGGTTAAGTGCCCATAGTAGTATGAAATATACCAGACGTTTTTCTACATAATTTGCAGCGCCTTACACGGTACGTGTATATACTGGCCTAATAGCTACCTTATACCTAAGCTATTTATCTGATGTAAACAATTATTTATTTCACAAAAGGAAGTACAAGGCGAACTTAATGCTTGTAAGAATTTTCTTCCAGATAACCTTTGATAATGGGGAGAAGCGTCTAACTATTACTTAAATACAACTGTACCTAACCTAAATACCTGTACTTAAATGTTGGTAATAAATAAATCTAAATCTAAGGCCAGGAAGATGATGTTCATGTGATTCTAAACACATCCCTCGTTCCATACATGACAATGCCTGACATGAGACACCCGCACACTCGTCATCGCTTACGTTTTACTTATATTATTATGTATGTTAGTCTGTAAGGTACTTATATATTTAATATGGACCATACATGGTTACATAAGTATACAGAGGTTTCATTAAGTTGGCGATATGCAAACTATTGTGTGAAAATTTGTAAAAGTCTGCTAAGCTCTATAGTAAGCATCTTGCTACTAAATCTAATTTTGTAAGTGTCTAAAATTTTATTATTATTATTATAGCATCAAGACTCTATACGACAACGTGGACGTAGTGACCATCCGCGAGAACACAGAGGGCGAGTACTCGGGCATCGAGCACGAGATCGTGGACGGCGTGGTGCAGTCCATCAAGCTGATCACTGAGGAGGCGTCCAAGAGAGTCGCCGAGTTCGCCTTCCAATTCGCAAGGGACAACAAGAGGAAGAAGGTCACTGCTGTGCACAAGGCCAACATCATGTGAGCTGGCTTTTTACAAACTTTTATATAAGGCGAAGACAAGAGCTAGTGTGACTCTCGCTCGCACGTTTCGACATGTTGAGAGATATAAAATCACTAAACTCATTTTCGAAAAATCGCAATCAACCATTTTGTGTGCAATCACATTGCACACAGTTTAGTAAAAATTTAATCTTGATCAATACAAGTTTTCCTGCTTAAAGTATGCTTATGTACGAAAACTAGTAAACCAAACTTGTGAGTAGGAAAACATGTATCGATCCAAATGATTTTTTTTATATTCCTTTAATATTCGTCATCGGTCTGTTATTTTAGGCGTATGTCAGACGGCCTGTTCCTGCGCTGTTGCCGCGACCTCGCCAACAAGTACCCTGACATCAAGTTCGAGGAGCGCTACCTCGACACTGTGTGTCTCAACATGGTGCAGGATCCCTCCAAGTTCGACGTGCTGGTAACTAGAATTTTACATTCAATTATTTGAATAATTATTTGCGGCCATTTTACGCAGCGCCATCTAGTGCCAATTTTTTTTCTAAAGTACTAGCTTTAGACGCAGACTACTGTCAAACATCTTCTTGCTCGCATATTTTTTTAAGATATAAAATTTCTGAATGTGGTTATGAAAAATCCCACAACTAAATTTAGGAGAATAAAAAGAGTAGACATTCAACAAAAATTTTATGATCCAAACAAGTTTACTTACCAAAATTTTTATGGAGTTTTTTGGTGTCTGGAAGAGGTAGCTTTTAGCGATAAGACCGCCCTTTGTGTACAGTTTTCTTTAAGCGTTAGGTTAGTACACATAACATAAAACACAGTTTTATTTTAGGTGTACACTTCTTGCATTGCCATAATGCTTCTTCCATATTATTTGGTCGGAAAACTTGTTTAGATTTTAAGGGGTTATTTGACATTTGACAGGGGGCAATAACACCAACATGCGGTATCTAGTTCAATCAAAGTGATCCTTGTGATTGTACTGAATAAAGACCGTTTTTATTTTTTGATTTTAATCATATCCGTTGCTTGGCAACTCCATATGAAACACTAACCAAAGACAATATATTCCAGGTGATGCCCAACTTGTACGGAGACATTATGTCGGACATGTGCTCGGGTCTCGTCGGCGGACTCGGCCTGACGCCTTCGGGAAACATCGGCAAGAACGGAGCACTCTTCGAATCTGTAAGTAAATCATAATCATAAATTTAGGTATTTGCGTCAATGGTATCATAAAGATGATAAAATTTATAAAATAGGTAGCACTCATTCCCCTTAGCTGGGATGCAATGCATCACTTTCAAGAAAATGATTCTTGATATTTTAGAATAGTACTACATACTTCTTATAGCTCAAGAATTAAAACTATTTGTGTAATCTGTGGTAAACGGTGTTGGTGCCACAATATAGTTTTTTCGAGAGGCTTCTTTCTAGTACTTGACACATGTTTTAGGACTTTTTAGGTTCTGTAAGTTCTACAAACTTGACCTAGGAGCCATGACGTGTCCTAAATGCGCTTGCCTTCTTTAATAAAATTGGGTACGACCGCCACATAAAAGCGTATCCGAGGGCAGAACAGCGGACCCCTCACACAAATATGGCTATCCATTATCAGTCGCTGTAGCTGAAAATATATAGGAATTCATCATCATCAGGGTAATCATACTTGAGGGTGCGCGAAGACATTCTACTGGAATACCACCAGTGCACCATGCGATTGAAATCTAGAATCTATGGTTAATCGTCTTAAACAAGTTTAAGGCCCAGTTTCACCATGCTCTGTTAGTTACTAATCAAGGATTAACAGGCCGTTAAATCTAACCTTAGCTGTCAAACGTGTACATTTTGACATATTTAACGGCCCTTTAATCCTTTGTTAATCTAACAGAGCATGGTAAAACCGGCCCTTACTATGTTAGTGTAACGTACGTCGCCGTATTTATATTGAATGCTGCTATTTTATCTTACATATTTTATTTCAAACGCATTATCTAGCTAGTTGATTCATTTATTTAATTGTTTTGTTAGTCTATCAATGCCCTTAGAGTTGGAAGTCAACCCATAAGGGTTAGCAGACCTTCCAGAATTACTGATTTATGGTTTTAAAAGCGTTATCATTTATAGGTCTTTCATACCAACGGATACTTGTAGAATACAGCTGTGCATATGTAGATGAATGCCGACCTCATACCAAGCCGCAGTTTAGACGGTTAATATGCAACATCTTATTATGTAACGTAGAAGCTAGTGAGGCGTGTCGAGTTTCAGAATAAATTGACTATTAAGAACAAAGACTTGTTGAGATGCAAAGTATAGAATTTAGTTAGTCTAATAATATTAATATTTTGAAAATATAATAATACCTAGTAGCAGTCTTCATCATATAGGTCATAAACTGGTTTTAAATTCCAGAAAAATAATAGCCGAGCAGAAGTCTTTCATTAGGCAGGATACAGGCCGATTCAGAGTTTTAGAAAAAACAACACACAGCAATCTATGTCTTCCCTTAGTAGGTAGGTATATCATAAAAAATCTATATTAAAGTGAGGTTTTATATGCCGTCAGGCAGGACTAGTGAAACAAAAATTTCTAACCCCTAATACCAAATTTGTACCTAGTTTTCCATAAACAATAAATATCTTTATTGTTTCTTAATCTTTAAAAAACTACATATTTTAAAGTATTGACTAGGGACCTGTTTTGAGGCATGAGCGTTACCATCTGCTACACCTTATTATGACGGGCAAGTTGCTGGATAAAAGAGCAGTAGGTAAAAGAACATCATGGCTACACAACATCAGGCAATGGACTGGTATGAAGTAGGCAGTAGACCTATTTAGGCTTGCTCTACTAAAGATAAATTTTAAAAGACTGAAGCTTGGCAGGCATTTTCCTTCAGTAGTTGAGGGGCACCCTAAGAAGGATCATCAAGTTGATGGAAGCAGGGCAGTGCATTGTAGGGCACGTTCCTATCATGCGTGACTTGCGAGGCATTGCTTTGTCAAAAATGATGGTTACCACTTAACAATCAGGTGGGCCATCTGGTTTTTTATCAGCAAGTATCTAGTATAAAAAAAATAGTTTAATGAATGCGTCGCCTCAACACAGATGTCGCTGTTAGCTCCAGAGAGTTAAATAGCTTTTCAATACCGAAATCATAATCAAATGAATGACAAAATCATAACAATACAAAATGTTGTGCAGTGAAGATAATCTTATGAAACAGACGCCATAACGAGTGAACAATTATCTTTTGAGAAAGATACGTGAGTCTTTTTGAGAATATAAGTTTGACTAACTGGTGTGGGCTCAAACTAAATAAAATCTCATTTGCATGTATTTACCTGAACGATAAAATAGCATCTACTAATAAGTTTGTAACATTTCACGTTATGGAAATACTTACCAATCATTTAAAGCTGGTTGGCTTCAGTGTAATATCCTGTACCCTGTATCTAATATTATGAGTCTCGAGTCGAATGGAGTCACGAGTGTTCTCATACCCCGCTAGGGGCGCTTATCGTGACTCCATACAAACCCGCGAAAACGGGGTCGCAAAAAAGTGAGCGCAACTCAGACTTGGGTACTGGCTATCTACAATAAGTGTCGAGAGTGTTATAATCCCAAATAATACAATTGTGATTGTCAAATATTTAAAGTCACTAATGTACAACAATGTTCAATGTAATCTAATATGGTGGCGGCTGGGATACAAAGTCTTAGCTATATTAACGGCCGGTTTTTAAAGCTCGATCAAAACTAATAGGATGTCAAGTCACTCGCCATTTCAGTTATTACATCGAATTAGATAGAGATAGCAAGTGACTTGACATGCGATTAGTTTTGATCGGGCTTTCAGAAACCGGCCGTTAGTGTGTTACAAGCGACTATTGAAGGACTTATTATTATTGTTTTATTATTAATATAGTATTTAGATTACAAACTTTATGTGGACATATTCTTTAGCTTATTTCTTACCAAAGTAAGAATAATACATAACTTTTTTTTTTATTAGCTTCTTTTTTGGAAGTTTTATTAATTGACCTTTTATTTAAAGTAAATACGAAGCAGAATAAAATATAGTTGTCTTGAATCATTCATACTGACTATAGGAATTGGATGGAATGTAAAAATTGCATGCCCAAAAACTAAATATCGAATATCATCCACAGCTTGGCAAAAAAGTCTAGATACTGAACTAATTTGACAATAGTACGGGTTTTTCGCATATGTGCAAGCAAGACATTCCAAATGTGAGTGATCTTCGAAAACGTATGGAAAGTAGCGCTGCTATCATTTTCAAGACTATTTTGCCAAACTATAAGTATGTCTATGTTCAATGCATCTACATTTACAAAACTAATCAATGTGGAATGCGTGTGGACAATTCTAACCCATAATGTGCATTTGTGATCGTGCGCTTGAGAGTTGAGCGAAAATTGTTTTCATATTTTAAAAACAGATACAGACCTACGAGCGAGATAGAACATAGCCTGCTTATAAGTTGAACTTGAAGTTAAAAGCAAGTAACTTCGCAACGTAAACGAACGTCGTGTTTCAAAATTAGCTCCAAAAAAGTACCTTTATGGTAGTCTATTGGAGTTGAACCTAGGATAGAGGCCCTAACCCTTTACCGTTCAAGCTGCTGAAGACTTGAATGTTAACTTATAACGCTAACAACCGTCGGACAACTTCTCAGTTCTCACTCGCTCGTGATTTTGTATCTTAAAAAACCGGCACCTCACTTTAATAAGTGCGAGTCGGACTCGCGCACGAAGGGTTCCGTACCATTATCCTTAAAAATGGCAAAGAAAAACATGAGACCCTTGGGAGCCCCTTAAATATTTATTTTATCTTGTTTTTTGTATTTTTTGTTATAGCGGCAACAGAAATACATCATCTGTGAAAATGTCAACTGTCTAACTATCACGGTTCATAAGATACAGCCTGGTGACAGACGGACAGACAGACTGACAGACGGACGGAAAGGAGTCTGATCAAATCAAAAGTTTATTATTTCGAACAAAATATACAATCCATTGTGTTAGTAAGAAGATCTTAGTAATGGGATCCCGTTTTACCCTTTGGGTGCGGAACTCTAAAAATGAAGAAATGTCCGAGCGAGAAGTTGCGTGACAGTCGTCAGCGTCTTAACTCGCTACTACCCTTCTATTTTACTTATTGAAGCGTGTAAGCAGCGAAGGCTATAGTTTCCAATAAAGATTCCTCCTCCGTTCGCTTATTTTGTTTAATCTATTCTCAGTATCATATGCGTTATGTATTTTCTCTCAACTCTATACCGTTATGCACGTTCTATGTGTTGTTGCTCCTCAAACAAATAGTGAGTAAAACTATGATATTTCCAGGTGCACGGAACAGCGCCCGCTATAGCCGGCCAGGACAAGGCAAATCCGACCGCTCTTCTCCTATCCGGAGTTATGATGCTTCGGCATCTGCAGCTGAAAGACTTCGCCGACAACATCGAAGGCGCCTGCTTCAAGGTGCTGGAAGAAGGGCAGATGCTGACCGAGGACCTGGGAGGCTCCAGCACTTGTTCCGCATTCACGCACGAGATTATCAAGAATCTGAAGTAGAGGGTATGGAGGGGTTTTGGTCAGATCGTCGGAATGTTGGCATAGTTCTGGAAGTTATTTTACTTATTCTCTGTAAGTGAACTCTGATCTTTGAGAAATAAATATCTTTAACCACAAGTTATAGACCGAAAAGTTTTGTAGCAACTCTTTTGGTGCTATTAAACTACGAGCAAAGCGAGCGCTGTTTTACTTGACTTTTTATTCTCTGATAATATCTCTTCACTCATTCATATTGAAGATGTCAATCACTTGATTGAAGCGGCTCGCTTTGCTCGTTTCTTTGAAGCATTTTAAGAATATCGCACAGTTTATACAAGGTGTTCCATAAGTTGTGTATATAAACTTCAGGGGGCTAAAGTACCCATCAATATGAACAACTTTTTCTAAGGAACCAACAATGTGAACGCGAAAAAAAAACCGCTGTTTCATACAAAAGTTCAATACCTACCAGGCTAAAATGTATGAAACAGCTGTTTTTTTTTTCGCGTTCACATTGTTGGTTTCTATATACACAACATATGGAACACATTATATATAATATAGTTGTCAAATTGTCAAGGTAGACAAATTCCACAGACTGATCAAAACCCGAAAGTAATGTATACCAACCTTAATTCAATTATTCAGATCAAACTGATCGACTGTAAAACATTTTCGTAAAACATTTGAGTAGACTTAGCTTATTTATTGGAGCGAATCAAATTCGAGACACTCGGTTTCAACTGCCAAAGAACACCTATTTATTGGTCACTTTAGACTTACACTTGACGAACATCCTAAATGTGAAAATTTGTGCTTAGATAAAATTCGAAATAGGTGAAAAAAAATCCGGCACTTCAAGATTTATTAGCAAAAATGCTTTACCTACTTAATATTTTCGAAAAAAAATATATATTCCAATTCGAATCTTGAATCACGGTTTATAGCATATTAAATAGTAGAATGACAATAAAACAGTCAGTAGCATGAATACTTGTAATAAGTAGACAAGATGCAGATACGCCACTTTTAACACAGGCTTGTTTTTAAGTAGTTTTTTAATTCTTATCTCAAAAGAAGATGTTTGAAGAATCCAACTGACAAAGTATAAATGAATTGAATTATGAAATGAAGTTAAATGACAATAAAAAGTGATATTACTATTGTAATTTGTAACGAAATGCTCAAATTCGTGTGCATTTACGTTATGTAAAGTAAAAAACATGAGTGATTGAGCTAATGAAAAATATTTTGACATAAATCTCTGACTACATGCTCAGAGATTTTTAAGTTGATACTTGGTACTAAGAGATCTGTATGGAGAATCGATGAGCGCCTCTATCGGGGGTGCTTAGAACTTATGAGTCTCCATACAAAAACGACCTGACGATATGGAAAACTAAAAATGAAAACTAAACTCAGACTTGTGGTACTGAGGACATCTTGTCTGGGTATCAAAGTCGTGAAACTTTTTTCTGTTTATGGATTTATTCTCTCTCAATAGAAAGAAGTGGCGTATCTGCGCTTAATTATCTGATACTTATAACCGTGGTAGTAAATGTTCTTTCACTGCAATAATTTTAATTGTATTGCATTTAGTTAATTTATTAAGTTACCACACTAGGGATTAATTGTATTTATGAAGTAAGGAGTATCGTGTCTTAGACATTCAGTGCCTGTTTGTATTCAGTTCATCCAAGTATTATGTTCGCCATATAATTTAGGCCGTGAGTTGAACAGCCTTAAATGAAGTGAGCTGGCTTATTGCCTGTGGTATCATCCTGTCTCGCTCAATCACGTCACAACTGTACATGCGCAAGCGAGCCTTGCGAAAGTATCAACTCAAATATTATTAAAAAAAAATGTAGATAGAATTCATTATCTTTGTCGGTAGTTAAAAAAATTCGATTTGATTTATTTAAGCACTTTTCCGTAACTATATACATAACCGTGGTTGTGACAGCTTGGAATAAATGGTAAGCTAGAGTGAGATAGGACGATGCGACAGGCAACTTCAGAACCACAAAGATCCATTGTGATTACTGTACATAAAGATTTTACTTTTGTAAATGTTCCTTTGTTTGTGATGTTAATTTACAGTATTTGTTTTACAGTAAGTAGTAAGTGAGATTAGACTAATAAATTCGCTGCTGAAAATGCAGTTCTTAGTTGAGTATAGTGAAATTGGGCCTCTTCTACCATCGTCAGGAGAAAATCATAATTAGTAAAAGAGGCTCATTATTAAAATGCAAGCATTGGCATTGCCGCGGTGTAATGGTGGCACCTCAAATCGCGTATTCTTCTCCAAGTCTTATTTTCCAAGATATAATGATGTGTGTGGTATTTATTCAATAAAATCAGTCTTAAAGCTAGGTGACTCTAGGTGCCGGTTCCACGCGACCAAAGCCTAGAAGAACAGGCAACAAACGACGGCTTGGTTCCTACCATTCTTTTGTATGATTCCTTGTTATGTTATTTTACAGTATTACAGTTTATTTTAAAGTATAACACGCAAATAAAAATGCGAATACCGACGATAAAGTGCCACCATAAAGCCACACCACAGACGACGCACATGCTATAATATATCATCATAAGATAAAATATCGCTCGACATACAATCACTATGAGCCATCACACACTGTTCATCACTACATAGTATAAAACAAAGTCGCTTTCTCTGTTCCTATATCCCTATGTGTGCTTAAATCTTTACAACTACGCAACGGATTTTGATGCGGTTTTTTTTATAGAAAGAGTGATTCAAGAGGAAGCTTTATATGCATAATACAAGCATAATCTCTTAGGGATAACCCACAATAACCGTGCGAAGCCGGGGCGGGTCGCTAGTATAATATATTTTCATATTACGGTATCTTAAGATACTGAGCGAAGATACTTCATCTTAGGATGCCTTGCTATGGCAATATATGTTATCATTTTCAAGAGAATGAGACCAATAATATATTATCGTATCTTAGCAGTGTGTGATAATAAGATGCTATTATATTTTCTTCTATCATCTTAAGATGAAATATTATAGCATCTTCGTCGTCTGTGATACGCTTTACATTGGTCTGTTTCAGACAGTACACAAATGAAATAGTAACTTATGTTAGCCAGTTATACAGTAGCATCAGTGCAATGTAATGTTTTATTGACTGCAGCTCTGCATAATCATGTTGAATTTTGCTTTAAAACTCCACATAGGAACAGTATCAGAATGCCTCCAACGAGCAATACAGTTAATCTGGCAACATTCTAAACGCTAGAGGGGGAGCGCGAATAAAATAATCTAATAAAAAGCGCCAGTAATGAGTACCTCTCACTCGCACATCCTTGTTAACGATAGTGTGCGACTGAGAGGAAATGTTGTGTTCCGCCATTTTGAATTCGTTTTTTTTAGTGAAACGGGTTATGGAATGGAAGAGCTTTTTGCCGCGCTTCTGGACGTTTTATGATAGCGACTGACCTAATCTAATTCCTAATTCGTAGTGGGGGAATGAGATCTGCACGGACGTCCCGCAATGGTGTGTATTGTGCATTGTCCCCCTGCTAACCTCACCCCAGCCAGCCCAACTTCTTAAAATAGCGAAGCGACTGACCTTTTTACAGTTGAGTTGTTGATGCTTCGCATACCGCGCAGTGTAACTAAATACGTAAATACAAAACTCGGTAAATCAGCTGATTATGCGAAGCTGCAGTCAAAACTGAACCATAAACGCTGCTTTTATTGCATTTGTAACTTATTTATTGTATGTTATTTTGTTCAGATGTAATCTGAATTCGTAAAGTACACCAATCGCTGTGAAAAAAAATGGTTTTGCTTGTATGAATTAATTTAAGTTTATGTAAATAAGTAGCCGAATAAAGTGAGTGCGAAAATGAATAGTAATTTTAATGTTAATTTAGTTTACACACTATTTGTTTTGTTGTACAGTCAGCAGTGAAAGTAGATGGCTTTAAAATCTTTTACGATAGTATTAATTCAAAACTTCAATTATTATTAGTTGTTTTTTATTTTTATTTTCAGCAGTGAAAGTAGATGGCTTTAAAATCTTTTACGATAGTATTAATTCAAAACTTCAATTATTATTAGTTGTTTTTTTTTTTTATTTTAACCTTTGAGTTTATTAATATCTTAGTTCTAAAAAAGTCATCAAGTTCAAATACTGACTGTACCAAGACCTTTGTAATATAATCCAATTGTACTAACCATTTTATCCATAAGATTATCCTAAGCTAAAGATTGGGGAGTTCATTCGGAACAGCTGACTTTGAGTAAGTTTAATTATGTTTTATGATGCCTACTAACTTACTAAACTAGTTTAACTTTTGTTTTCCAAATATTATAATACTGAGTGCCTAGTCTGATTTCTGTCGCGAAAGTTCTAAACACGCTAAGGTCATTATTGTGACTATATACAAATCACTCTGAAAAGGGTTCGTATCACGAAAAACAAACATTCAGACTAGACACTTAGATGAGTAGTGATGCAAGTGAACTTTTTAAATACGGCCGTTACTTTCAACATAATTATTGGTAAGATACATTTTCTTTCCACAGGTCCACGGAACCGCCCCTGACCTCGCCGGCAAAGACATGGCGAACCCAACCGCCCTACTCCTCTCAGCCATCATGATGCTGAGGCATCTTCAATTGAACGACCACGCTGATAAGGTCGAACGCGCCTGCCACGCGGTCCTTAGCGAGGGAAAGCACCTCACTGGTGACCTCGGCGGCACAGGCAAATGCAGCGAATACACCGCGGCTATCATCTCGAAGCTGAACTAAGACCTTCGAATAAACTTCGTAAGGGAATGGGCGTAACGAAACGCAATACCTTATTGAGCGTCGGCTGTTTGAAAGATTGTTGTGTGAATTTTCCCAGCAAGAACCAAAGTTGTATAGTGTTGTAGTAGAAGATTCTGAACAGTATTGCAAAATTGCCAAGCAATAGTATTTCGAGTTACCAAACCCAGTGCTATTGTGGGCTGAGATTCAAACACTGAAAAATTATAGAAAAGGTTTGGAGCTGCTAAAGTATTTGATACAAAGTGGCTGCCAAATTAGAATAGATTATTATTTTTGTTGTATTGTTATAAAATAACGATTTTTTTTATTTATTACCTAATTTGATTCTAAAAATTTCTACAGCATAATCGGTTTTCTCACTGAAACCCTTGAATTGTTACCTATTTCGGTATACTTACCGCCAGTAATTTATGTACATAGCAACTGACTTTGTAATAAAATTACCTAAATCTGTCGAATACTTTTTCAGTTCCCTTTCCCAAGTTAATAAAATTTATTAAATGCCTAAGCAGAATGAACACTGTCCAGTGTTGGTCTAGTGTCAGGATCGTTGGTTTTTTGGATCCAATCATTGAATGGTGAAGTAGGCAGGAGTATAATGAATTATAATCTTAATATATTATATAAAATGCTAATGTTCGTACGTGTGTCCACGGTTTTCTCTATGATCCGCAATTTCAATCAACTTCCCGTTGGGATGGCAAATACCCCTTGGTCTCCTGGTGTGCATAAGGGAGTTTGGTCGGGGTGGGTGGTTGTGGGTGGCGAAAATGTGGAATAATATATATCTGTCCTTCTCTAACTATACAAGTTAGAGAAGGACAGAAAACTTCTGTAAAATTCTTAAAAACTCGGGAATCTCGGGAATGATCTAGAAAGTTTCAGAATGAGTGCAACTGATGAAATCAATCTAGAAAGTTCTATAACTTTCTGGAATGATTTAGAAAGTTTCGAAAAGCCGTGCAATTATTGTAATCGATCTAGAATATTTCAGTAAGCTTCTGGAATGATCTAGAAAGTTCCAAAATGAGTGCAATCGATAAAATTGGTCCGAAATGGTCTAGAAAATTCTAAAAGTTTCTGAAAAGATCTATAATGTTCCAAAATGGTTGCAATTGTTATAATCGAACTAGAATGTTGTAGAAAGTTTTTAAAATGATCTATAAAATTCTAAACATTTCTGAAATGATCTAGAAAATTCTAAAATGGTTTCAATTGTTGTAATCGATCTAGAATGTTTTAGAAAACTTCTGGAAAGATCTAGAAAATTCTAAAAATTTCTGAAATGATCTAGAAAATTCTAAAATGGTTTCAATTGTTGTAATCGATCTAGAATGTTTTAGAAAGCTTCTGGAAAGATCTAGAAAGTTCCAAAGATCTGCAACTGTTAAAATCGATCCGACATTGAGTGTAACTGTTCAAATCGATCCAAAATAATTTACGACGTTCTAGAATTTTCTGGAATGCTTTAGAAATTTTTAAAATGCCTACAACTGTTTAAATCGATCCGAAATGTCCTAAAACGTTTTAAAATTTCTGGAATGGTCTAATAAGTTCAAAAATGTCTTTAACTGTTAAAATCTAAAATTTTCTGAAATGATCTAGAAACTTCCAAAATGCCTATACTTAACTTGAAGATCATTCAAAGTTCGAGTAAACAGCAATTAAACTAATTCAAGTAATTCCGAGAAACGAAAACGACTGAACTATTTGAATATTCTAGAGTGTTTTGGTACCAGAAATTTCGATATTTGACGATATATAAACCGAAATCCAGTGACTTTTCGTCAGTACATGCGATGTATTTTAACCCGAGCAACGCCGGGTTTCGCTGCTAGTTAGGTATATTAATTAATAAAGTAGAGGGTGTTAGATCACGATTCTGACATCTTTCACAGCTCAGTTGGTAGTAGCTCTGCCTTCTGTGCCGTAGGCCGTGGGTTCGATCCCACTGAGAATAAACATTTGTGTAATGGACATAGATGTTTGTTCTCTGTCTGGGTGATAAATAAATAAAAAATAAGTAGTATCAGCTATCTGGGTCCCTCATCACAAGCTTTGGCTTAGTTTGGGGCGAGATAGTGCTGTGTGGAATGTCCTCCAATATTTATTCTGAGAGGATGTCAACCGTGTATGGGGATTACAGTTTGTTTCACATTGATGATGGTAAGTAACATATTCCGAATCAATATTGAAGATATTCACCCTTAAATGATTTTCTATTGAAACTTATCGTTTAATGGTGTGAGGAAGAGAAACATTATTTTATGAAAAGCTGAGCTTGGTGCATGCCACAGACTAGTAGGATAGGATCACAGAACATTATTACTCAAGACGAGTAGGATGGTGCATGCTGATAGATAGATAGATAGATAGATAGATAGATAGATAGATAACTCTTTATAGCTGATGATCGATCGAAAGGCAAGGTAAACTTTTTGTTTCTTACAACGCCATCTAGGAATCAATTATAAAACTTTAATTCAAGTAACAATGTTTCTTAGAAGAAGAGGTAGTATGTTAACAAGGATATTAAAAAAAAAGGATTGTAGCTGCCAATTAATTGTCACTGTCATTATCTCGTGTTGATTTCGGTTTCCGTTCCGATCCGATCCGCTCCGCATGTTGTGTTGTTATGATTTTTATAACCTTACTGAAACAGTGATGATTAAGAGAAAACTAAACAAATATTACTGAAAGAAGTGCGATTTACAACTATGGTTCTGCACGTAAGTCTTTGGCCTTTGCCCAACATAATATAGAGTCATTTTGTTAATGTTTTTATGTTCACGTTCACACGAAGTTACTATACAACCTTTTGTTATTTACTAACTAATAATCCAATACTGTGCAATTTGTTGATTGCAGGACATAAAAACGTCATTATCTGAAGAACACGTTGAGGCAGAAGTCCTAAATAACAATGGGAAACGGTCGTCACAAGACCAAAACAAGGACGGGCCCAAACGATTGAAAACGAAAAGTTGGTTCCGTCAGCCTACTGCCCATGAACTCAACAGGCTTCAAGAGACAGAAAACTTATTTAACTCTAATCTTTTCCGATTACAAATCGACGAAATACTTGAGGAAGTAAAATTGAAGGAGAAAACTGAAAAAAAGTTTTCGGAATGGTTCACTGTTTTTAAAAACCATTTATTGCAGATGGATGAAGATGAAACCGAGTATGATTTGACTGAACCGACATTGTTTAAGCAATTAAAAGTAAAGTTACCAGTTAGCAAAGAACTGAAGAAGACTAGATGCACCTTCAAGTTCCATAAGTTTAAAGAAATAAACATTGTCGGGGCTTACAATTTAGGATGTGCAATAAACTCAAAACTAAAAGTAGACATTCAGATAACAGTTCCAGCTCAAACATATACTAAAAATGACTCAATCAACTACAGATACCACAAAAAGAGAGCTGCATACTTAGCCTACATAGCTTCTCATTTAAACAAGCTTGAGTCAATTGAAGAATTACAGTACTCCTGGCTTAACGGATGTGCAACCAAGCCTGTCCTTGATCTGAAGCCAGCAGGAAAGCTTGGTAACCATTTGTCAGTGAGGGTAAACCTGGTCTGTGAAGCAGAAGCTTATAAGTTCCACAGATTTAGTTCTGCAAGAAATAACTTGCGAGAATCATGGCTATTGTCATCGGAAGAGGATAGTAATACTGACATAGGACCACCAACTCCCTACTACAACAGTAGCATATTATCGGACTTAACAGCATCGGCTAATCAAGAATTCCTCAGTGAGATTTTGTCAAAAAGTGACAATTTGAAACAGGCAGTAGTTTTGCTGAAGATTTGGCTGCGGCAGAGGAATCTGCAAGTTTCAGGGCATGTTGTAAGTTTGCTGGTTGCATACTTTGTACAAAATAAGAGGATCAACAATATCATGAGCAGCTATCAGATTGTGAGGAACATTTGGATTGCATTGAGTAAGTGCCTAAACATTTAATCGAATTTTACAACAACTCAGCATCAGATGGGCCTCTGACAGTCCTTTCACTTTTTTGGATATCTAATTCTTATACAAATTCATTTGTTTGGCTAAAGTTAACTTATGTAAAGAGCTTCAGCAGATAAACCACTACATAAACATTCTAGTAAGTAGAAGTTAGATTGTATGAGCTACTGGGCAACTCTGGTAATGGAGATTTCATGAGGCTTCAGGTTGTGGTGGCCTCTAGGACTTAATGCTAGAACTGGTACTGACAGCTTAACATGCTCTCTGAAACATGGAACCCCTGCAGGAGCTGATTTAAGTCTTGCTCCCCTGAATCCACACCATCATCGGGGATGCTAGAACATTGCTGCCACCAACCCAAAGTCCTGCTCCGCTGCTTTAAAGTGCTGGGCTGGCTGGGGTGAGGTTAGCAGGGAGATAATGCACAATACACCCCACTGGGATGTCAGTGCAAATCTCATTCCCTCCCCATGAATTAGAATTACAATTAGATGGAACCCCTAAGATGCTAATGCCAACATGCTCTTCATTCCAGAGACACTAGAACTTGACACAAAAGGCATATCACTCCTCAAATCCGAACCTGTACCAATAGAAGAATTCCACAAGCATTTCCCAGTGGTATTCATAGACCGCACGGGTTACCACAACTTAGCTTGGGACATGTGTAGAGGAACATACAACGCTTTGAGGAGAGAAAGTGAATTGGCTGTGGAAATGCTGGACAATGGAAAGATCAATAGCTTTATAGCACTGTTTATGACACCGGTGAAGCCTCTGTACCAGTTTGATCACATTTTGAGGTAAGTCTCCATTATATCTATTTCAAGTTTCATTTAAATTAGAACCAGATAGTTCCATGAGATCTGAGTAGCTATATTTCATAGCTACGTAATTTTATTTAATTTTATGATAAACTTAGATCGTAGGTCTACTTTTACTACTTATTTCATACAGTTGCACGCCCTTCTCCCTGTGTGAGTGAGAACGAGAATATTTTAAAAGCTTACTAAAATTTTTAATTTCGTAATATCTTTTGAATGGAAATCCGATTTTAAAAATTCAAGAAGTAATCTAAAGGTATTGAAACAGTCTTGAATACGAAATGATTTATTTGGATAAGGACTAATATAAAGGTATGGATAACATGGTCTGACTTTAGTCGGCATTTCTATCAACTTTTAAAATGTAAAAAATAAGTTATAGTAACATAACTACGATAGTTAGACATATAGTATTGCTGAGATTTTTGTACATATTGATGTGTACTTTAATATTGCAGAACATTTTTGTATTAATAGTTTTCGCAGCGGATGCAATGAAAGACATATTATGGCCAATTTTTTTACACCTTGGGTTACATTATTGAAGTTTTAGAAAGGATCCCTAATTTTTTTCTAGTAATAAATATAGCCTATGTTACTCAAGGATAATGTTGCATTCTAATGGTAAAAGAATTTTTGAAATCGGACCAGTAGTTTTGAGCCTATTCATTACATACAAAAATATAAATCTTTCCTCTTTATAATATTAGTGTAGAAATTGATATAGCCCACCAGATATTATATGTTCACCTTTGCCTGCAGCAGTTGCACTTGTGAGGCAACACTGTGTTTATAATAATAATAATAATAATACATTTATTTCAGGCAACCTGACATTATATAAAATATAATGCCATGACCCATATCAATAAATACCTTACGGACTAACATACATATAATATAACTTAAACAAACTAACAGGACTCAGGGACTTTTCTTGATCGTTTGCGCCTCCCTGTAGCGACGGTAAACAACTCCAGCTGACCAGAAGTCGGGCGCAAGGAACATGTCCTTGTACTTGGCAGGAACCCGGAGCACGTACGACTTAAAGTTAGTCGCCCTATTCGACTCCAGGCGCTGCAGGCCAAGTCCAATGACATTATAGGTAACGGTTACTACTATGGTGATGGATGACTCTAATAATTTCGTTATTACAGGTTCAAAAACTTCAAAACAATCAAAGAGACCATCCTAGACAAAGCTCCTAATTCCACCAAAGTCAACTATGGAGTGGATCAGTTAGCACTGGTCACAGACACGTTGCACGCTCTTCTAGCCAAAGGTCTGGGCAACAGAGTTCATCTGATTCTTCAGTTAGTTGAAGCGGATTTCTCGTGGTCTGTCAAGAAGACTCCGGAGAAAGTAAAGGGAGATGGGTAAGTCAAAGTCAAAAGGTATTCATTCATATATTATTCATTCAAATGTATCACAATGATCACTTTGATTTGAAACGTCTTAAAGATAGGTGAATCTAGCCAATTCCAAGCGACCAAGCCTAAAAGAAGAGGCAACAAACCTACTGCTTGGTTCCTACCATTATTTTGTATGATCCTTGCTACATTATAGTATAGTTAGATAAAGTAATTAATATTAATAAAGTGTCAGTGTGGTGCCAATCGAATTTAGTGAGGCGTAGACATAACATTAGCGAACAGTTTAATCAAAATCTTAGCGGTGATAGGATCGCAACCTGTCACAGATGGAATACCAACCTACTGCAAAATGTGGATATATGCCAAATGCAAACGTACCTGTGACTGCTCCCCAAAGATAATAGGAGAATACCCAAAGATAAGAAATCTACCGTGCCTGGGATGAGTCGTGACGCTGCTTCTGTTTTTCTATCTCATATTTTATTTTATTCAGAACACCAACAAGAGAATTGAAATTGGTACCCAGTCTAAAGGCTGGTTTCCACCGCGAGCGGAGCCCATTAAGGACTCCGTTTAACTCGCAAGAGTAAACTGCATATTGCTCGACGATTTGTTGGTGGAAATACAAGTATGCAGTTTATTCTTACGAGTTTAACGGAGTCCTTAATGGGTCCGCTCCGCTCGCGGTGGAAGCCGGCCTAAAGCTTTTATTATTGGAGCCAAGAGTGCTTGTAACATACAAATAAAAATCATTAAAACTTTTGTTTTAGATACAATGAAAAGCTTTCGTTTGGCATCATATTGAACCAAGATAATGCGATGAACACTGTCGAGAAGGGACCACCTGCTAATCTGCCTGAAGCTGAACAATTCAGGTAAGCACTAATGTATGTATATGGGCTCGCAATAAAAAAAAACGCAATATTAAAAAAACAGCAGCTGCATACAATCATTGTAATATTTCACTCGTCGCTATTCGTGTTCGCGTATTCGTCTTACTTTCCCAAATACGACGATGTGTAGTGACTCTATTCGCATGAATTTGCCCATTTTTCTCGAACAAGACGAATACCGAATAGCGATGTGAAATGCCACCATTACTTTCAAATATGGATCGAAATTTTATAATTATTTTTTAAGTGGTTTGAAATAAAGTTAGTTAGTTATTATCATTATTATAGTCTCACAAAATTATAAAGTAAGTATTGCGTAAGTATGTCCTTAGTTATAACTCATAGTTGATTACTTATTCCTATATCCCACCTCTATTATAAGCTCCTTAAGATGCTTTAAAAGCCCCCGCAGACTTGCTCCCCAAACTACGGGGGCCGATAGAAAGTTTGCAGTTTGCGGGGGATCTAAGACTGTCTCAAAACACTCGAGTTTAATTGAATCAAGGATCACTTTGAAACATCTTAAAGCTACTGCCACCTAACTGGGTCAGTTGTTTATAAGAACCTTAATTCCAGGGCGTTTTGGGGCGACAAGTCGGAGCTGCGTCGCTTCCAAGACGGCTCCATCACTGAAACTTGCTTGTGGAACGGCGACACGGCCAGCGACAAACGCACTGTCACAAGGCAGATCGTTGACTATCTGCTGCAACTCAAATATGGTACGTTTATTCTAACCGTACACACCTCAAGTACAAAAAAACACAAAACAGAAACAGCTTTACGACTTTGATTCCCAGAAATGGTATTTTTAAATATTTTTGTTGTTTGATAGCTAGACGTTTGACTGCCATCTGACCGGATGGAAAGTGAAGATGCAGTCTATCTAAGGTGGAGCACGCTTAGCTATAATTCACTTTTTCACTCTTGAATATTCCTAAGTTATATCGTACGGTAAGGTAGGTATCCCGTCAGATCTCTAGTACACATCCCAAACATAGTATGAATTCCTGAGAACAGATTTTATCCTATCTTGATTATGAATTTCCAGCGGGGACTGTTCAGCTCCTGGCAATTCAAGCGTTCCATACCAATATTTAGCATTCTCTCCAGAGATTCCGCCATCAGAGCTGTTCCACATAGCCTCCCAGCTGGACAGCCTGACAGCTCGGAAGCAGTACAGCCGCTCGGGACTCCTCCACACGGAGGAGTGTTCTCTGGAGGTGCTGCAGGCCTTTGACGACTTGCGAAGGGATCTGCGTCAGCTCACGCAGTTACCGCTAGACATCAGCGCTGTTTATGGTGAGTGACTAGACTAGCTAGTTCTGGGGAAAGTCTCTTCAAAGTGCCTCTGTCATGGCTTAAAGTCTAGTAATTACGGGTTTACGAAGATTATTAGCTACATAACACAAAATAATGTACTCATAGTTTTAAAAGTAGAGTAATTTTTCATTGACCTAAATTTTTAATCTTAGAACAGATACAATAATACTTTTCTTAATGTATGATTGTACACTTACATACTACATTTTACTGATATTAATACTACACCAACTCAAAAGGTTTTTTTTTCTTTTGAGTCGTCTCACAGGTCTGTATTGTCCAAGTGCTGGATGGCCTCGATGTTAACACGGTGATGAAGCTTTTTGGGAAGAATAAGAAAGTTATTTCCCAAATTTATTCCTTAACGAAATCCGGTATTGTGTTTACCTGGTGTTCAAGAAGATAAGGCTGGTATTCAGAGACGAGGGTAAGCGTGAACTTACGCTTGAGTTTGTCAAAATCGGAAGCTTAGCCTTTATTTTGTATTCAGAGTCGCTAAAAATCAGTCTAAACTTAGGCTTGCGCTAAGTCAAGCGTAAGTAGTGGATATCGACTACTTGAGCCGATCTCAAAGCAGAACTAGCGCCAAACTAGTAATGGAGAACTATTTTTGACAAAATCAAACTTCTGTCTATGAAATTATTCAATCTTCCAACAATGGAATATTTTGATAAAATTTGATCATATTTTGATGATTTGATCATATTGATGAGTTTCCACGTAATCTCTGATGATCCCTCACTAGAGCTTCCACTCCGTGCGAATATTTACCTATCTGAAAGCCATTGTGAATGTGTTTGATCGAACATTGGAGATGATAATCGCTTTCAAAATCAGTATCCTGCCTGGACTCAACTACTACTAGGGAGAGCAAGCCTTCTCTGGTATGTGGACGAGAGGACATAAGGACGTATTCCTCTCTCCGGATTTTGGACAGCCGGAGTAGTACCTAGGTACACCGAAGGAAGCACCTCTAGTGAAGAAAGTGTTGTGTGTGTGTTATATGGTCCAGAAATGTAATTTCAAGTTGTCTGAAATAAGATTTATTCTTTTTTTTTTATTATATACTAAGTAAGAGATTAAATAATTTATAGAAATTTTAATATATCATTTTTTAATTTATTGTAGTGTAACCTACCTAATCTTCGTAAATAAAACCATAAATGTAATTTCAAGTTATCCGAAAGGTAAGATTTATTCTTATTATTTTATTATTACAAAAATAAGCGAATCAAATAACTTTAGAAAAATAGAGGCTAAACTATAGATATCCGGTACCTGCGTTGAGGTGGTCCGGTACCTCGTTGAGGAGTGGGGCTAGGTGGATGTGGGGGTGGAAGGGAAGTCCTCCTCTGAAATCATTTTCTCCAGGAGATGTTTAGTTTATAAATTAATTTGTAAAATAATAAACACCCGAATTGTAGTACTGCGGAGATTAGTGTGAATAAAAAAACATTTATGGCACTTCGGCGATCACTGCACGTTCGCTTTGCATAATTTATATGTTTCAACATAACCTAACTTATCCAAGTTGGATCAAGCCTTTTATGAAATCTTGTAAACGCTCTAATGGCAATTATTGATACGTTTGACTTAATTATATTTGACCGAATGTGGTAAGAAGAAGCGTACCGAACAAAAAAGATAAAAAAACGAGTAATAAAAAAAAGTAAAGAGTAATTTAAAAAATATAATGGCTGCCAACAGTATTAGCTGAAAAGTATTTCGTTTCACGCGTCTTTGGCAACATCATGAAAATTTACAGATTTACGTTCCGTTTCATGCAATTTTTGTATTTTGTTTTCCTCGTATTTCATTCAAAGCGCATCTCCTGGGTCCAAAAATAGCTTTCAAGGTTTACGATGAACCCTAACAAGACCCTTATATTAAAAACACAGTTAAAACCAGGTATCGGATATCTATAGCCAACGTAAAATAAATTTAAAAAATCCTTGAGTTTAATTGTAGTATAACCTACTTAATCTACCTAAATAAAACCTTCGTACATCTTGAACAATAATTATAGGCTTGTGTTATTTCGCAGTAATCTATCTACAGCGTAAAAAAAATCGAACTCGATGGTAAGTGTAGTCAAAGCAAAGATCAATGTAAGTTTGACATCCTGAATCTCTCTGAATACAAAATCCAAAGATCGGCTTCGACAATGCTTCTCTCTGCGCAGTCGTAGCTTGGATTTCATAGATGTCTCTGAATACCAGCCTGAGAGTCTATCCAGTTAGTGGGGCAAGAGAGACGAGAAGCCAAGAATTATCCAAACAATTTAATCTAATGCGTGTAATACTATAGGTACTTCAGCCGTATTCAGCTACAGCAACCCTCTGCCCCCCCTCCCGCGCGGGGCGGGGCGCGCGCCCTGGCGGCGCGGGCGCACGGCGGCACTGAAGGCCATGGGGAAGGAGCACCACGTGATGCCGGACTACGCGCCCGTAGCGCGGGCTGTTATTGAACTGGGTAACTTATTTTGTATTTATTTATTTACCTGACCCCCCTTAAATCATCATCATCATCCTCATAAGAATCTGGAATTCGTACTTGTTCCTAAGAGGGGATAGTCGTAGAGCGATTTCAGTTTACACAGGGCTTTCAGTGATGTACATTTCTTACAATATAATTTAACAATTTAACCTTTCCTGTGCTTACTCAAAATCAAAATCTCAATTCGTGTCCGCGTATTCATCGTATTTTCCCAAATACGACGATGTCTATGAATGAATGATAATTCTTACTTTTGAAACTAACAAAGGAAAAACAAAACACAGGTAAATAAGAATGTACAATGGGCGGTCTTATCGCTAAAAAGCGATCTCTTCCATACAAATTTTGGATGGAGAGTAGCCTAGTAAAATGAAGGTTGGCTCCTAGCCAGCCAACTAAGGAGGCAAAATCCTTTCACCACCATCCATGTTTCGAAAGAGCTAGTGACACGGCAAGAAGAAGATCAAGTGTGATGCCAGCCCAACGTCTGGCTGCCTCTATAAAAAAATCTGTTTCCAGGTCACAGCGGCAAATGGCCGGGGGAGCTCGAAGCGTTCCGCTGCCTCAAAGCCGCCTTCCACCTGCAAATAGCAGATCGCCTCCACCAGCAGTACTCCCTCGCCGCCCAAGCCTATCCCGCACACATCGACGTACTCAAGAAGGGACTGGTGTTCCGACTGAGCATCGCCCATCCGAAGGAGATAACGCTAATGAGGAAGGTGGTGGAAGATGGCGTCGCCAAGTACAAGGAGAGTGGGGAGAGTGTGCGCCTGCAGTGTGAGACTGTTCTGATGCCGCGGCTGAGAGGCGCTTTGCATGGGTGAGTGGGACACTTTCCGGCGCTGTAGGCCGTGGGTTCGATCCTGAGAACAAACATTGTGTTTGCGTATTAAAAAAAAGGTATAAAAAAAAAGTATGAGAGTATTATTATATAAGTTCCCATAGTACAAGCATTGCTTAGTTTTGGGCTAGATAGTGCTGCGTGGAATGTTCACCGATTGAACCGACCGATTAATAAGATAAAAAAAAAAAGTACATAAAGTCAGACCATAGGGGAGGGCGAATTCTATGGCCCTGGAATACTTTTTTTCTTGTCAATTTTGGAGTACCTACTACCCTTTTGGGTTTTTCTCTAAAACTGGCCTTTAAAAAAAATCCATTTAATCCAAAACTTTTTCCGTCCCGTCCACTGATGAGAGTTCTAAGAGTTCCGTTCGTCGCTCGCTTTATCGTCTAAAGCGTATTACAACAGTGCATTCGTTCCCCAGTCTGCAACAGAAGCACCGTGCGTTCGGTCCGACAGTGTGCCTATTCAAACGTTGGCTCTCGTGCCACCTGCTGTCTCCCCCCCACTTCCCCCCCACGCTGGCAGAGCTGGTGTGCGCCGCCGCCCTCACGCGCAGCGCAGCCGTGGGCGTGGGCATGCCGGCCGGGCCCACGCGTGGCCTGCTCACGGTGCTGCAGTGCTTGGCAAGGACGGACTGGACCACGGAAGTGCTGGTGCTGGACTTCAATGAGGATATGACTCGTGAGTTCAACACGAAACTATATTAAATGCCTTCATATACAGGATGTCCTAGAAACCGACGTCAACCTGAAAACGGGTGATAGTCATGAAAGTTATCAGTTTTTTTTCTGATAACTATTATGATATCACCCGTTTTCGAGTTGCCGTCGGTTTCTGGGATTTCTATATGATGATTATTTTAATAAACAAAAAAGAAAAAAGAGTTATTCAAATCAACGCTAAAAGCCAGGTTGTAAGTTTCTTATTGTCTCGCTTATTGTCTTATTCATATTGGTCGCTGAGCGCTCCATTAGCTTATCTGACCGATAAGTCTTACTGTGTCTTTTCTTTGGCATGAAAGTGACAAGTATATTGTATAAAACGGCAGGGAATATGAATAAGGGCCTGAGTATTTTATTTAATTTATTTTTAGCCGAAGAAATAGCCACAATCCAACAGCAACTGTCCGCCGACGAGTCCCGGCCGCCCATCTGCATCGCGACGGCGTACGACGGCGCGCTGCCGGGGGTGTGGGCACAAGGTAACTAGTCAATTTGTACATACCTAACTTACTTATTCTATTTATGACTTTCAAATTACATATAAATAAATAAATAAATATTGGTGGACATTCCACACAGCACTATCTCGCCCCCAACTAAGCCAAAGCATGTGATATGGGAACCAAATAGCTAATACTATTAATATACTTTTTTTTTAAATACTTATAATTTTATAACACCCAGACAGAAAACAAACATCTATGTTCATCACACAAATGTTTGTTCTCGGTGTGGATCGAATCGAACCCACGGCTTACGGCATAGAAGGCAGAGCTACTACCTACTTAGCTGTGAAGGTTGTCATATATTTATTCATTGTAATTTTTTCTGTATCTATTTCTTTTCAATTCGTTAAAACCTATTATTTGCCATATTATACGCTACTATATTGTTATCTCATTTCTGTTTTTTGTGCTGTTTGTTTTTCTAAAAATAAATAAATGTTATGTAATTGTATCAAAGTTAAAATTTGCATACGAATGATTTAGTGAAATATGTGGTGGTCTAGTGGTAGCGGCCCTGCCTTCCGCTGATCCTAAGGTCGTGGGTTTGAAACCGGTCGTGCAACAATGAGTTTTTCTGTTCAAAAATGTATGTGCACAATGCCAGTACTCTCAAACGGTGAAGGAAAACATCATAAGGAAACCGGCATGTCGTAGAACCTATAAAGTTCTGTAACATGTGTCAAGTGCTCAAAAGGAGCGTCTTGAGGCGCAATTAAAAACTGTTTCGAAAGAAACTAGTGACACGACAAGAGAGAAAGTGAAATTTGTGAAAATACTACCAGATGGCCTCTCGCTAATAAACATTTCATTTCTTTTCAAAAAAGGGTTGTCAGCAGCTGTCAAGGCTCGAGCACAGGCCTTGGCGAGGAGCACCCTTACGTATATGGAACAACAGTTGGACAACATGAATAATAATTTATTGGTAAGTAAGTGGTTTAAAAAAACGACAGTTTCATAGCTTTGATACCCATTAAGGTCGACATCGGAACTCTCAAAGTATAGCTAAAGATTTTATTGAATATGTCTAATGGGGGTAGAAAATATAAAGAACAGAAACAGCTGCACGACTTTTATCCCCTGGCACGGTAGATCTCCCTTGGTCACTAGTACCAGTAGGAAGGAATACCTTACTACTGGTAGTCTGTCCGAAAAATAAAAGGGATCGACCAATCGAATCGAATTAAGGTTTTTTTTATCCTATTTTTTTTTATTAAGAATAGCGATAGATTTAATATATATACATGTTATCCCATTCATCATCAATAGCCTGAAGAAGTCCACTGCTGGAAATAAGTTTCCCCTATACATTTCACGACTTTTATCCCAAAAATCGAATTAAGGTAAGGTTTAAAGATATACCTCTATTATTACACCCAGACAGAGAACAAGCATAAATATAATATCTGTATTCCTCAAATAAATAATACAATTTTTTATAGAAGTACCTATTAAACAGTCATAAAAGTATATAATCATCTGCAAACAGATATAAAGGAAGTAAATGGAAATTTATTTAAACATAAACTAAAGAAATGGCTTATGACTAATGTTTATTACACTCTAGAAGAGTACTGTAATACCTAGTTACCTACTTTGGGCTGTTATTAGTTTTAAGTAAATTGTAACCTAGTACTTATAATAATATTGTATGCCCGAAAGGGGTAGACTGTTGGAACAAAATTACCTCTGTAAGATCTATTTACACAGTTTTACAATAAATGATTCTTATTCTTATTCTTAAACAACTATGTTCATCACACAAATATTTGTTCTCGTTGGAGATCGAACCCCCGGCCTACAGCGCAGAAGGCAGAGCTACTGTCAACTGAGCTGTGAGGGCCCTCAAGTCCTCCCAATATCGTCAGTCCATCATCCATTATGTATACTTCCAGGGTGCATTTGTCCCCTCCCTAGCGGAGTACGACGTGCTAATCCACCTGAACCCGCACCTCGTGCCCCACGCGGCGGAGCGGCCGGAGCAGCCGCCGCTACTGCGGCCCTTGCCGGAGGAGCTGCCTGACGATATCATCCCTATCGTGGAGTTCCACCCGGTGCGGGAGTATCTCGCCGATTTGAGGGTATGTACATATTTAATCTATATCGATTGAAAATCTTCTTAAAATTAGATAAATGAATCTCTGCATTGATGAGAAATAAATATAAATTTATATCTCAGCAAAATATCGTACATCCACGACATTTTACTTTTATTTTTCATCTAGAGATTCATTTATTTCATTTTAAGAAGAATTTTATAAAAGTAATATTTAAGAAGAATTATAATTAAAGATTGAAATCGTCATTAACAATAGTTCACTCCAGCTGAGGAATAGTGTCAGAAAATTTAAAAATTGTATCGATATAAATTCAAATAATAATGAAAGATGGAGATTTGGGAGTAGTACCTGAATCTTTTTTTGTGTGGCTCGTCCGTCTACCACCATGCCTATTTCTGCCGCCAAGTAGCGTTGCTGTGTTTAGATTTGAAGGGTCGTGGGTGCCGATGAAATTAGGAACATGAGGCTTAACATTATGTATGCCTCAAGTTGATGGACGTAGGGCAGTACACCGTAAGGCACTTTCACATCGTGCGTGACTTGCGAAGCAATGCTTTGTTATATGTGCTGGTTTCCACTAAGCTTAGTTATATGTTCTAGTAGTATAAGTAGGGCAATGTTTGTCAAGAGATTGTTCTACTTGACAGCTAGTTAATAGAAATAAAAAACAACATTTGTAAAATGGTCCTTTCGTTGTATTTCAGAGTGCGTTCAGCGATTTCGCGCTATTCTTCCACGATCAGTACGGAGGTGACGTTATAGCGGTGCTTTGGAAACCAGAGGTCGCGGGATACAAAGATTTTCAGGTACTTGTGAAAATTTTAAGCAAAAAAAATACATTTGCAACAAATTGCTTCCTCTATGGATTTCCAGGAAAAACTATTTTAGGCCAAATCCATCCACCAACTTCTCGCGACCTTTCAAACGTCGATCCATCAGGCGGAAGGGTGGTTCTATTACATTTGACCCACTTAATGTAAATAACCTTAAAATTCAAGGTATCCGAGTGGAGATATCTACCTTGCTTGGGGATTACAGTATTATATCAGACATACAGAAGGACGGACAGCGGAGCCTTAGTAATAGGATCCCGTTTTACCCTTTGGGTACGGAACCCTAAAAACAACAAAAATACTTTTTATTTTTCAGTTGCTAGGAGCGAACGCACTCAAACCGGTCCAAGTTAAAGGTGAGACGAAGTACAAAGTGAACACGGAGGCGCTATTACAAGACTTTAGGATACTGGGAGACGGACTCGTGAAGGATATTACAGTTAAATCACTTGTGTACTGATGCATAGAAGTAATATACAGATGTAAGTACTACTGAGTTTTATTTTAGAAAACATACTCTCATAGAAATAGTGGTTTTACCGCACCCTTTAAGAGTAGTAGAGCTCTTTGTGAAGGGCTCGTCTGTGGAAGTACTACCACCACGCCTTTTTCTGCCGCCAAGCAGCAACGCTGTGTTTCGGTTTGAAGAGAGTCAAAGTCAAAGTCAAAGTCAAAATGTATTTATTCAATAAAATCACAAGGATCACTTTGAAACGTCTTAAAGCTAGGTGACTCTAGGTGCCAGTTCCACGCGACCAAAGCCTAGAAGAACAGGCAACAAACTTACGGCTTGGTTCCTACCGTTCTTTTGTATGATCCTTTTACAATGTAATAATATAATATATTATTGAAGTTTAGTGAGGCGTAGGCATACAGAAAAAGGTAAACATAATCAAATTTATAAGACAGCACACGCTACGCCTCAAACTAATAATACCTAATGCAATAATACAATCTATTAAATCAGAGAAAAATAAAAAAAACACACAATAGTAGGTACAGTACAGACATGTTAGCTGCCGATGGGCAGAGCGACCGGGACATCGGGCCACGCATTTTTATCAACAATATAAGCTTTCCTTATTAGATTATTCTTAATGTACACTTTAAATTTTCTAATAGGAAGCCCAGTGGCACTTTCTGGAAGTTTATTATAGAAGCGAATACCGTTCCCCATAAACGAGCCATTTACCTTTTGAAGTCGAAATTTAGGTATACATAATTTGTTTTTATTTCTAGTGTTAACGTTATGTGCATCACTCTTTTTCTTAAAGCTAACTATGTGTTTATGAGTGTATAATAGATTTTCATAAATATAATGTGTGGTTGCTGGTGTAATAATAGGCACATGAGGCTTAACATCTGTATGCCTCAAGTTGATGGACGCAGGGCAGAGCATCGTAGGGCACGTTCCTATCCTGCGTTACTTACGAGGCAATGCTTTGTTATAGGTTATGGTTACCACTTAACATCAGGTGGGCCATCTGCTTGTTCCATCAGCTAGTTGTACAAAAAAGAAACCCTTTAAACACGTGAGTGTGTTATTGGTTGTGATAGTAACGCGTGTAGATTTTGTATAGGACACATTCGATCATACACAGTAAGCGGATCTTGTCTAGACCTGCAGGAAGAAACTTTGCCAGAAAATAGAAAATGAAAGGACAAGATATGTCATTACCTACAAAATACTGATCACCATCGTGAACGCATTTGCGGACGCAATTTGAACGCGCTGATATGCCTAGCGTATGACTTAAAAAATTAACAACAATAATTTTGAAATTCCAAAAACTCATCAGCTTATGATGCTGACAGTAAACAAATTCTGTTTAATAAATAGATAAATAATGATTAATAAAACTACGAGCTACAAATTAGCACACAACACAAAAATTATTTATTTACAACATCATTCTTTGACTTTGACAAAGTACGGGAGGGTGTCTAGCGGCGCCGGGTACTTCCTGATCCAGTCTCCCCCTTGCACCCGCTTACTTTCGTCCCCCTGCTCGAGCCAGGTCCCCTCAGGCAGGTATACGTCACGCTCCGTAGTCGCGTGCTCTAGCACCGGAGCTACTAGAATATTCTCGCCGAGAAGGTATTCTGAAAGGAATTCATATTTTATTGTTATTATTTTAAAGCGTTTTCCCTTTATGGGGTTCGTTTGTTCTGCCCCGTTAATTTCAATAAGGTCCGTGCATATTCCGAGAATAAAAACTTGTTAAAATAATAACTAGTGGTTCGCCCCGAACTGAGATCTCGTGATGTTCGCTCTAGTCTTACGTTCATGCCAAATTCAATTATTGGCATCTGACCTGTTTTGATGTTGAAGCCAAGATTTGTTCAAACGGACTCTTCAACAACTTGGTTACCATACCAACATAGTCCCTACAACAAGAGGCAAGTCTATCCACATAATTGGTAGGCATTCTATAGCACTATCTGGGCCCTAACTAAGCAAAGCTATTACAACATCATTCTTTGACTTTGACAAAGTACGAGAGTGTGTTTAGTGGCGCCGGGTACTGCCTGATCCAGTCTCTATGTCAGTAGTCGGTAGTCTATGGGAACCAGCTTTTTAGTTATGATATAATACAACACCTAGACAGAGAACAAACATCTATGTTCATCACATAAATGTCTGTTCACAGTGGGGATCGGCCTACAGCGCAGAAGGCAGAGCTACTATCAACTGAGCTGTGATGGCTGTCAGATCCCACCATTTTATTTACCAGATTATGTTATCTTACCATCCCAAATGTCGTATGCCTTAGTATCGCCTGGAGCTATCCACCAGATGGGAGCATTAACAGGAGATCCGTCCGAAACCGCCTTCTTACAGGCTGCAATTATTTCTGGAGCGTACTTGGCGTGGAGGTCCACGTACTTCTTGCTTATGGCTATCGTCTGAGAAAACAAAAAGAAATTACTAAAATGTCAGCAATGCGCTGATTCCTCTGGTGTTGCAAGCGTCCATAGGTTACGTCCATAGGTAACCGCTTCCTATTAAGTTAGCCGTAAGCTTGTTTGGTAGTAGATTTTTTTTTTCTAAAAAATCTCGCTTGTACGTTATAAAAAATTACGTCAACGTTACGTCAACAAGATATCCTCAAAAATCTTGAGATTATTAAGGGATGTCTGTAGCTGGACCGTGTCTGGAGGGTTTGCCGTGAGCACTGGGAAGAGAGTATTTTCTCTATGTGGGTGATCTTGGTTCTTCAATAGTTATAGAAATTAGGCCCTACTAACCTCATTATCATAATCCCATGGCACGTAAGAAAACTGCATACTAGGCATAAACGTGTTCGCTTGCAGCCATCGTATGAACAACTCCTTGCTCGGCGCCTCATTGTATCCATTCCCTCCGATCATGTCTGGCAGCACCAGAGGGTAGCCGTTCATGTTCATTTGCAGAAGGGTGGTGACAAGTGTGGGTAGACCGTTCTCGAAGGTCCAGTAGGTGTCCTTGTCTATCATGCGGACGAAGATCGGGAGGTCTTGGGTTCTGGGGAATCAATTGCGAGTCTTTATTATTCTGATTGATAACTACCGGGCGAGATTAAATTGACCCAAAGTGACGACTTTTTCATTGAATTTATAGAGAAACTTAGTTATAAATAAGAGAGAAAGTGCGTTTTACCTGTACCCGGCGCGCACTTCTACCATGGGTCCGAATTCTGCAACAGCTCTGACGTAATCCGCAGTGATCACTCCTGGCTGATCCCTGATGTCTCCTTGCAGTACTGGGATCTAAGGAGCAGAAATGTTTGCTAGAGTTCGATCGTTTGTCTTGTCACAGAAGGCGAGACATGGAAATCATAAATTCGAAAAGTTGATCCTAAATAATATATGATATCTATCAAGTTAAAACCTAGAATATAGCTAGAGGTACATGCATGTAACAACTCTTCTACTTCAACACATTGCTAATTATTATTACTTTCCTTGCTTTGATTCTTTTCAATGCTATCTCTACCCGTCATCACAGCATGATTTTTACCAGTTTGCGTAGTATTGACGTATAAAATATCTTTGTGAGATTGTTTGCGCTTCAAAAAGATGAGCGAAAGATACAATCTATCGCTGCCGTACAGTTCAATCGAAGGATCTAGGCAAATGCAAAGTTAGGTGTTTGCCGGGCGGTAGACAATTGACAACCTTATGCAGTGACTATTTCTGCGGCTCCACAACTAACTTCACGTTTGCCTAGATCCGCCGACCGTTTTGAGGTTACCTGCGGAGTCCACCCGGACTCTCCTCCGTCGAACTTGAAGCTATCGATGCCATAGTCGTCTTTAAGTAACTGAAGCCTGTCGATGTACCAGCGACGTGCCTCCGGCTTTGTAAAGTCGATGTACGCCGTCGTAGTCTCATTGTCGTTCCACCAGCTGGTCTCCACCGAGCCATACTCGGAGGATACTAGGTATCTGGAGAATAAAATGTTACAGAATTACGCTTGAAGAAGGTTTTGACTACGTGTACTAATTTTGAACATAAAAGATTCTGATTCTAAACAAATGTTAGTCCAACAGTTACCAGTGCCACAAACGAGCGAAGATTTCTCAAACACCTTTCAAGAGTGCGTTGTGTTTTTAATTTACTTGCGTGCTATTCAAAATGCTGTTTTTATAATTTCGTGTGACTCGAAGAAGAAATATGAATACTTACCCTTTCTCTTTAGCTTCCGAATACCAGGGTTCGCACCCCTTATTCACAAATGGATGTGTCCAGATCGTCACCCGATAGCCCTTCTCCTTCAGCTTGTCAACCGTATCCTTCATATTTGGGAACCTGTTCACATCTACAGTCTGAGAGCCATAGCACACCTCCCAAAGGTCATCGATTTCAAACTGACTGTTGGGGAATCCTTTCTCGTTGATTTCATCAGCGAACTTCATCATCAGATCGTGGTCGATATCTCTCTTATACCTCGCCCAGGTTGACCAAATTGGGTAAGTGATCATTCTCTCATCAGGAATACCCGTTGGCTTTTCTAAGTACCGTTCAACGGCGTACTCGTGAGCCTTCCTAACATCCTCAAAGATTCCTATAGCGTAAATCAGTTCATTCTTCGTTCTCTTGTCGGAGTAAGGAGATTTCACTTGCGCGATAAAACATGCGGCGTTTTTCTCGAGATCATTCTGGTCGACGAAGAGTGGGACCTTTTTGTCGAAGTAGTAGAATATTCCATCTGAATTCAGCCAGTAGGGTTCTGCTACCGCGCAGTTGTCAGCCTCCTTGGTGACGTAGGAGTAGTTTGTAAGGACTAGACGTTCTATTGGCCAGTATTGACGCTTCTGCTGAGGGCCTCCGTACCAATTGGCATGTCCTATGGAAATATAATGAATTATGTAAATGGTTTATGTACCTATCTGTAAGCGCCTGATCACAGATATAACAGTTAACTACTGGTGTCATTGCCTACCGATGCTTTAAACTCTCGAGTTCGAAAAATTGTTTTATCTAGAGTTTAAAATCACGTGACTATAGAGTTTGCCTATGCAATCTGGTAAAAAGACATTCCACGAGGTTTTTACCTAAGTTGACACAATCCTCAAGCCTAACATTCTTCGGCGCCTCCCAAGTCAGGGTAAGGACGATACCAGGCCTCTTCCCAACGACTTCTTCAACGTTGATCCTTACTGTCGTATCGTTATCGAACTGGATGATTACGTCACCGTTCTGCACCACGTCTTTGATGACCCCAGCTCGGCGTCCAATGACGAGGATCACTTCGGAAATATCATCTGTTGGAGACACGTGAGTAAGATTAACGGGGCATACACTTGTGTCTGGCTGTCTGCCCGCTACTCCCTTTTGTTTCAGGAACAAGTTGAGTTATCAACTTTAATGAGCTCTCAAAATATCAGGCTTTTTAACTAAATGTATAACTAGTGGTTCGTCCCGAACTGAGATCTCGTGAAACGATCCGAACGCTCCGTAAATTAAAGTAAGTGGTAGTCAGACATTAAATTTGGACTTGCATCTAAGTTGGTGGTAGCCAGAGGCAAGTCCAAACATTATATTAGGACTTGCTTCTGACTACCGCCTACTATATTGGTATGGTAACCAAGTCTCAACTTTATTGTCCTATTTATTGAAGAGTTCCGTTGAACAGACCTTGTCTCCATCATCAGACTAGGTCGCAATCATCATTTTATGAGAACTTAGTAGAAGAAAAAAGAAAAAGCAAAGGATTTGACAGTCCAGTTACAAAACTATGATTACAACGAAACTGTAAGAGGTGAGGGCTCTTGGGTCGATGGTTATGAAAATTTGAAATTTTCGTTGTATCTTAAAAACTGGGCGTCCTAGAAAAAATTAAAAACCGTTTTGGAATGTCCAAACAAAGTTCTTTTATATGACACGTAATTTGATATATTTCTGAATCTTTTTTTATTTTTGCCCCCTATAATACCCCCCGTATCTTAATAACTCGTTAACCAATTTAACTCATATTCATACATCAAACACTTACCGCAGTAAATTTCTCAAGTACAAGCTATCGACTCACCAAATTTCATTCAAATCGGATCAAAGCGGTTCTAAAGTTATGGCCCGACAAACATACATACATTCTTACATACATAAAATGCCTAAGTTGACTGTAAGATTTTCGTTCGCTTCGATCACTCAATCTAAAAGACATGGAAAATAATAACGTAGGGAAATGGCAAAAATGAATAATCGTTATGGTGCTTCTAGTAACTTCTACAAATTTTGAAATAAGATGAAGTTTGTGGGTAAAAGTGTATTCAACTCGAAAAGGATGGAATTAGCCCTAATTCACCCTTTATAAATCTATAAATACATTTGGAGTCACATGGTCTACTTACGTTTCTCCAGAAGAACGTTGATGCCTCCAAACTGGTTGTCCTGCAAGGCCACTTTCATCCCCAAATTATCAAACACATTGACATCGGTAGCGCCCGTGCATTCTGACGCCGTTGCTAGTATCAAGCCTATTGCTGTAATTCAAGAAGGTACATTCAGAAGTGTGAATATATGTGGTACTGGTACCTGATTGTAAATAATAAGGTACAATCCCATTTTTAGATCGCAGGGTGTCGATACCGCAGGTACCTATATTATATTATTGTTGTAAAAAAAACTTCAATATTTTTTGGAAGATATAAAATTACTAAATAAAAATTTAAATCGCAAACATCCACGTTTCGAGAATTGCTTTAGTTTACATTGTTGGATACATAGGAAAACTTGATTACCAACCAAGTTAACCAAGTTGCAGTGGTTCAGCAATATTTCGATCGTGATCGTATTAATAAATAAATAAAAATATTGGTGGACATAAGCACATAAGCTAGATAATGATTCCACAGTAAATATTCCAAGTGCGTGACCCCATGAGGACGCGCTGAATAAAAACAGGAATCAATGAACCGGTGATTACAAAACAAATAAAGACAATACAATAATTACGATAGTAAATTTCGTTACATGGCTGCGTGTTTCTACATTATAATGGATATCTAGATTACCTAGTATATGATTACTTTACTTATTCATTGTTGTATTTTAATAGGTCCAATCATCGCTTGCTAATCATAGTGCAGCGGCAACCTCGCTGTAAACATGTGACATTTTTATAATGAATCGATTACTTATCGATTTATCGATTAGGTTCTGAAGGCTTTGTTGTAAAACTTTATTGTAAAACTTCAAAATATGTGTAAAACCAATTTAAAAATGCTTTTTTCTATAGAATACCTTTAGGTATCTTCAATAGGAGCTTCACTGACAAGTTAGAGTTAATCGTTATTTTCATGGCAGTTCTAACTTGGCAGTGAAGCTCCTATTGAAGATACCTAAAGGTATTCTATAGAAAAAAACATTTTTAAATTGGTTTTACACATATTTTGAAGTTTTACAACAAGAATTTATTCACAACACAACCAAATCGTATGAAATACCTATTAAAAAAATGTGCTTCGAGAAGTGAATATGGTAAATGTAGGTATGCGTAAAAGTACATAATGTTTGGTTGGACGTTCCTCTGTCTACATCGCACGGAAATTACAGTCGTTTTGAGACAATTATATAGGTTTAACTTTGCAATCCTAGCATAAAGGTGATTGAGACAGCAAGTTTTCGACAATTGCTTTTATGGTAAAAGTTACGATGTATTTAAGAAAGCATACAACGTGTTTCGGCGATTTACTATTTCTTCTTATTATTATAAATTCGGAATCAGTTTTTTTTAATTTATTTTATTCACAAAAAATTTTTTCATTATGGTATTTGAATGTCAACTTATAACTAAATAATTAATACAATAAAGAATACTTAATCTAACACAATAATTATATTACCTAATTAATTTAATAAAATGAATTTAAATAACGAATAACACAAAATAAACAAATGTCAGGCTATTTCCATACCAAAAACCTCTAACGGAATAAAAACACTTCAGTATCAGATTAGTCTTTATTATAAACTGTCTGAAATGGATCGATTGGGATGAAACTTTGAATTAATATAGTTTGTAACCTGGCATTAAAATATAGGCTATGTAGCCCAATCAAAATGGTGCGAGACTTGCGGGGCAATGATTTGTTATAGATGATGATTACCACTTAACATCAGGTGGGCCTTCTGCTAGACATCAGAAAGTAATATTATAAAAAAACTAAGGGAGGTCTACCCAGCTGTGGGTGAAGTCGGGCTATGGATGTTGATAATAAATTGAACTCACTGAGTAAGATGACCATCCCACCAGCCAGACCGTTGGTCACTGGACACTTTAGCAGCCGCTTCATCCTCCGAACTGGAGTTGTTGCAATCTGCAGCTGCATATTTATACTCGATCGACGAGAGACACTTGACGTCAAGCTGACTGTCGAACCAGATATCATACCAGCTATAATACGAAGTCGAGATACGTTTATGTGGATTTTTTAAGCCAATGCTGGCGCGCATACGGGCCACCCCCAAGTCTGAGCTCTTTGAGCGGTCAAACTCTATAACCATAGAATCATCGTCAGAAATCACTTCTGAATACACTTCGGGGTGCACTGAAAAGACTGCCTAAACTGGCGTTGTTTTGGAGCTGGCACGCTTTACGACGTTTCAAACTGATCCTTGTGATTCAATTGAATAAAAATCTTTTGACTTTCAAGCAGCATGACCCGAAAGTTATTAAGTCACTCTTCTGCAAATGAACATGAACGGCTACCCTCTGGTGCTGCCAAACATGATCGGAGGGAATGGATACAATGAGGCGCCGAGCAAGGAGTTGTTCATACGATGGCTGCAAGCGAACACGTTTATGCCTAGTATGCAGTTTTCTTACGTGCCGTGGGATTATGATAATGAGGTTAGTAGGGCCTAATTTATAGTACTATCGAAGAACCAAGATCACCCACATAGAGAAAATACTCTCTTCCCTGTGCTCACGGCAAACCCTCCAGACACGGTCCAGCTCCAGACATCCCTTAATAATCTCAAGATTTTTGAGGATGTCTTGTTGACGTAACGATCGTATTTTTTATAACGAGTTTTTTATAACCGAGATTTTTTAGACTAGTTTTGTTTACACTACCAAGTGCGCAAACAAGCAACTTACTATTTTTGGTTCACGGTAAGGCCAGATCCATACAGATCTTTATTAAGTTGACTGTACCTTGGTGTACTTTAGTACTTCTGCAGTAGGTACTCAAAAGGTATTCTGTGGCTTTAGCCACACTTGTTCACTGCGTCACAACCGCTGCAAATTACTTAACAAAACAATAGGCGACAAAAAGTGTTCCTACACAATGTAGTTAGTAGTACGTGTAGGTATGTATACTTGATACATTTGCTAAGGGCTTGTAAACAACATAAGTGGCGCCTTAGGAAAATATCACTTTGAATAGGTAGTTAAACTAGGAAGGTAGATTATGTAGGTAATATTAATGTTTTTGAAGTATTTCGGGAATTACGGAAATTATCTTGGTGCCTATTAAATTATTTACTCGAAATGATTTGTATTACATCATATTTTGCAAGTATTTTTAGGTAATTAGGTTTATAATTTGTAGGATTTGTATAGAGTTTTTTTTTATACTACTAGCTGATTGAACAAGTACCTACCTATACTCCAGCCATATTCGGTGTAGGTAGAATGTTTGTCAACAAACTATAAATCGACAAGTAATGCAAAATCTGTAAAGAAGCAACAACAAGAAAGTGATTTTTAAGTATCTACCTACTACATTATTGTTTCAAACATTCTAGGTACATCGAATATGGCTGGAGTTTAGGTAGGTACTTACTGTTTTATTTTTTTTTATTCTGAATTAGTATTATTTGGCTTAAGTATATAAGTAGGTATCTGTTACATAAATAAATAAGAGTTCGATTTTTATTCAAGAGATCTGAAAGTCTCAAAATATTGTTTTTATACTTAGCTTGAAACCATGTTTCAATGGAAACGATTCACGTAGCCCTGAAAACTTACATACAAAACTCTGGAAGTAGCTGTGCAGACACGTTTAGTTCACGGAAGTGGTCTTTTCACACCTAGTAGGTATTAGCTGCCCAATGCATAAATAAACCAATTGACATCCTAATCAACTCGTTCAATCGATGTGCAGAATAGACTCCTTATCATCGCGTCATCGCTCCATTTGGTGAGTAGGTATATAAACATGTCCAGAAAAATGTGGAAGCAAAACGAACCCATCGATACAATCTAAAGGTCCTCCAGACCTAAAATGATGAACAATTTACTCGTGCTAGCCGCTGTGGTGCTTTGTGCGCATGCCTTGCCCACCCACAGTGGTAGCCAGTACAAGACCAGCAAAGTACATAATGAGACCCTCTTCTCCTCCCGTTCTGAAACAAGTTTCGGTTTCGCCAGCTTCGGAAACGGCACCCGTGGCGGTGCTGGTGGAGCCGTCTGGACCGTATGGGATGCTTCCACACTGCGAAATGCCATCACCGGTGACGCCCCTAGAATCATCTACGTCAGAGGACGCATTGACTTCACCCAAATATTTAACGGCTCTCCCGGAGTAGTCTTAGACGTCGGCTCCTGGAAGACCATCATCGGGAGCGACAACGCTGAGATCACCGGCGGTGGGCTGAGGATACACCGCGCCCAGCAAGTCATCATACAGAACATTAAATTCAGCAACGCCCTGTCGTACGCCCCGGGCGAGCAGCCTAACGGTGCCGGAGGGATCCTCAATCAACATGTGGAAAGGTTCACGGAAGTCGACGCGATCCTCTGTCAAGAGGCTGAGTACGTATGGATCGATCACAACGAATTCTCCGACGACCCATGGATCTCGAACGACATCCCCAACGCCCGGATGCGTCACGACGGTCTCGTCGACATCAAGCGGGCCTCCAACTGGGTGACCGTTTCCAACAACATCTTCCGAAACCACAACAAGAACATGCTCATCGGGCACAGTGACAAAAACGCAGCCCAGGACGTCGGCAAACTGAAAACCTCCTTAATTTTCAACTGGTTCATGGGTACCAAACAGCGGAACCCCAGGGTTCGATACGGAGAAGTTCATATACTGAACAACTTGTATACAGACATGGGAACCTACGGGATCGGTGTTGGTGCGGGGGCTTCGATCTACGCTGAGAGAAACGTTTTCATAAACTCACGTGCCTGGCGACACCCTGACGACGTTCCCAGCCCTATAGGAAACCTGATCGATGTGGAGAACCAGCTCAACAGCGGCAGTCGCTTCGACGCTGTGCCTGCAGACGTCAGGTGGAATCCTAATGACTACTTCCAGCTCGATTCGTTGGCGATCAATGATGTTGAAGCTCATGTGCGACGTAATGCCGGAACTTGGTAAAAATAAAACATGGAACGAAATAACCTAACTACATTCAATAGGGCTCAATATTAATAAAAAGGCTCTCATCATTTCATCTAACCTTAATTATTAACCCTAGATTATCTTGAACCCTTAGATTTAGATGTTGGTCATAATCAAAAACTAAAGTTTTTGTAGGAGGTACCTACTATATTTGCTCTTTGGCCATCTTGCCATCTCAAGAAATGGAAATGTGATGTAATGAAAAGTGAAGATGCAGTCTAAGGTGGAGCACGCTTATCTATAATTTACTTGTACCCTCTTGTCTTGAATATTCCTAAGTTGTAACGTACTAGAAATACCGACAAGACGGTAAAGAGTTTGCAGTTTGCTCTTGAAAAGTGGAAGCAAAGAGCTTTGTGCGAAAATGTGGGATGGGATCAGGGTTGATCCTTGAAGTAGACACTTATCCGTGCGTTTAGGTAGTTGACCGGAGGAGTAAATATCTAATTAAAAGAAAGGTGGCAATCTCTATTGTTAACCTACCACAAGAACATTACAAATTTTAGGCTAACCAAAGTATAAGACCGGCACTATTGGTCCATATATGAATGAATGAAATGAATGAATGAATGATAGAGAATGAAAAATGTATTTATTATCTCATCACAAAAAGTTTGTCTTAACTAGGTCTAAGTACTAAGTAGTGCAAGCTAGATATAAATCTACATTGCGAGAGACTGGTGCCTGTGATAGGTTTAATAAAACCTGAGTTACAGGTCACCAGGGCCCCACTCCGCGGATGTTATAAACTGCTATATACTGTAGTGTCATAGACTGAGATAGTAGACAAACAATTTAATCAGGTAAAAGAGTGAATGATAAAAATCAAATAACATATATGGTTACACATATGGTTTTGCAAACAGAGATCAACCGATTGTATTTCGATGTTTGCAACATAGTGCCTAACAGGTGCAGTAGGTACATACACCTACCACAAAGTGAGTATAATGCGTGTTCCATATACATTTCAGAACTGAATTACCTACTAGTTTTAAAGTAAAGGTAGGGCAAATGTGTAACATACTATAGGTACACCTATTAATAGAAACGGTTAGTTTTTGCGACGTGTTGACGGGAATTGCCTTTGTCGCAAAAACACGCGATTGTTTGATAGCGTACATGATATCTTTCCACTGTCAACGTGCATTCGCTATATAAAGCCCTGACTTCTGTCGGCATATGTTCTACGCTAGGGAACTATAAATAATTAGAACTTATTGTGATAAGCATACTTTGATCTCCTAGTCTAAACAGTCGGAAAATGCTTCTGCTCATCTCTAGCATTGCCTTCGCCACTTACAAGATGTGATGGTATTTTATTCTATGCCGGAACCACCACGGCCAACGTACGATATTAGTGTGGTTAGTAGTAGAACTAGCTGGTTTTCGGGATATTAGGTTTTGTGTTGCTGACCCCTAGGTGCAGCAGCGTATTTTTTTAAGAGCCAGTTTTATGTATTTGATATTTCTATTAGCGTCTTCTTGACCGGCATAATATGCAATAATAATGAGTGATAGGTTCAAAGTATCATCTTCATAATTACAAAAAACGTTTAAGTATGTTTGTTTTTACTTTCATCCTACTTCGGTAGGTAGGTCCTACGCTGAAATCGTGGAAATCGTGTCTACCATAATTTGCTACGCAGTAACTTATAACCCGGCAAACAAAACTAAATTATAAGTTCTGATAGTAAGTATTCCTTCTTACCTACATACAAGTAAACTGTCTTGTTACTTGTCAGAAAACAAGTGTTTTCCCAGATTACAGCATACAGCGTAAACGATTCGGAACGCGTTAGATTACAAGATAATAACACAGGACATCAATCACGCTCCGTCTCTTGGAATTCTCACATCCTTGATCTCTTGGGACTCAAACCTATTACAATTATCCTGGTTCTAAAATAATATAAAAGAATTTCCAAAACTTTTATTCATAAAACAAAACAAGCTATTTAATAGTATTTTTTAAACTCTCGCGATCAAAACACTTATTGAAGTATTACCCGGGTATTTACGAAACGTCGGGGAAAAAATAAAGGTAAACGTGCGTTTACCATTATTATATTCCCAACGTTTCGGTTATGTTGCAATAGCCGTGGTCGCGGGCAGACTCACGTAGGGAAAATAATAAAGGTAAACGCGATAAATACCCGTGTAATACTTCAATATAAGCTATTTAATATTTACCAACAAATTGCATACAAAAATTACATAAAGTTAGCTAATAATCCGCAAATAAGTAGAGCCGCAGCCATGGTAGGGGTCACCGCGCTACTTATCGGGGCGTTCCTCACGAAGTAAGGCAGGACGTCGATGGGCGCAGAGTAGTTGTAAAGCCATTGGGGACCTTCTACGACCCTGTCGGCGTCGCCCTCTTCGAGCCATGTGCCGGAGGGGACGTAGATGTCGCGGCTGGTAGCTCCTTCGATGAGGACGGGCGCTACCAAGATGTTTTCACCCAGGACATATTCTGGAAAGGCAAACGGTTTTCTTTAATTGCAATTGTAGCTTCTTTTCTATAGATATAATTACAGAACTGAACGCTAATTAGAACGAACTGAAGACACATTAAGTTAGCTAAGGATATTATGGGTTAGTTTAGGCCATGGGGCGAGCAAGACCCCATAAATTTGTCTTCCAAATGTAATGTCGGAAGAAAACGTTGTGCAATTTGAGCACGTAGAATTTATATAGGTATCCTAAAGTCTTACCATCCCAAATATCGAAAGTAACGTTGTCGTGGGGGTCGAGCCACCACAGCGGTGCTATGACCGGGCTGCCATCCTTCACCGATGCCTGCATCGCTTCGTAGATATCGTAAGCGTACTCCGCATGCAGTTCCGTGTACTTCTTGCTTATTTCCACCGTCTGAAATGTTTCTTAGTTACTTATTGGGTCTTTTGACTATTACAGGAATACCTAAGCTATTTATAAATTTTCATGATTCCTTGAACTGTCGCTTACTCGTTTGAGCGTTTGATTTGCTTATTGAAACCCTCTGTGACATCTTCATCCACACTATATTGATCTCTCTCTCTCTGGGCGTGTCACTAGTTCTTTCGAACCAGTGTAGTGATAGGATTTTAAGTGCGCCTCAAGGATGCACTTTTCTAGGACTTAACACATGTATTAGAAATAATTGAAGTATATTGACAATTACCCTAATATTTCCGTTATTCGGTACATAGAACCAGAATGGAAATACTTCGATCTGATTACGCAAAACATTCGTGATGATGATTGGATGTGAAATAAACAAATGTTCATCTAATCAGACAGCATCCCATTGTTTAATTATGTAAATCATCAATTCACTTGCAAAACGCTACGGATTGTAATTGGGCAAAATATTGACTATACTATCTTGTCAAGCTTTGTGTCCCATTACCTGGTCATTAGGTGCCTAGGTTTAGTATCATGGTCAATATTTGGATCAGTGGCATTTATTCAAATTAGTTCTATGTCGTGCGCAAAACGTCTAGCTGTGTATCTTGTCAATTTTGCTAATTTCAGGGTATTTATTATCTTTTTATAAGGGATTGAGTGTAGTTTGTATGTCACTCACTGAAATGACTACCTCTACGTATGGCCCAGTTAAAACACGTCTCACTAACCTGATTATCAAAGTTCCACGGCACATAAGAATACTGCATCGCAGGAAGGAATGTGTTCGCTTGCACCCATCTGATAAACAGCTCCTTAGTAGGCAAGGCCGACTGCTCATGGTCCAGGTTGAAGCCATTCCCTCCAATCATGTCTGGCAGCACAAAAGCGTAGCCATTCAGGCTCATTTGGATGGAAGTCGTGATAATAGTGGAGAGACCGTTGTTGAGACCCCAGATGGAGTCGCGGTCTACCATGCGCACGAAAACGGGGAGATCTTGAGTCCTGTAGAGCAATGCTTTTGAGTAAACAGTTATAGAAAAAGTAGATTTAAAAGTAGGTACTGGTGATTGTTTGTTTTACGTTTTATGTCAACTCAATAGTCTATCTGGAGAGTGCCTACTAATGTCTAACTACTAACTATTTGCCTTACTACGTACCTGGTTAAAATTCTCATTTGAAACTATTTTACCTGAAGCCAGTGCGAACTTCGATCATGTCACCGAACCGAGCGCAAGTCCTGACGTATGACTCTACAATGTGATGGGGTTGGAGGTCGATGCTGCCGTTCTGGACTGATATCTGGAAAGGAGCATTATTTTAAAAGGTACCACTATCTTCTGGTGTAGGTAGGTATACGTAATGTGGTATAATACGTAACACGCATTTATAATTCATTAAATTTAACAATAAACTTTCATAAAAAGTTGAGGCTACTAACTTCTGGTGAGAAACTGCTTTCTCCAGCGTCAAACTTCAGGCTTTCAATGTCGTAAGTATCAACGATATGCTTGACCCGTTGGTACCACCACTCTGCCGCCTCGGGGTTGGTGAAATCCACGTAACCGGGGATGGAGCCATTGTTGTTCCACCAGCTGGTATCGGGACTGCCAGCTTCATTCAGGACCAAATAACTGCCAAGAAAGAAGACATGAAAAAAAGAACGACGAACCAGAAAACTTAAAATAATAAAATAAATATTACCCCATCTCCAGAGCTTCAGAATACCACGGATCGCAATCCTTGTTAATGAAAGGATGTATCCAAATGGTAACACGGTAACCCAACGCTTTGATATCCTGAACTGTCTTTGTGAAATTTGGGAACTTCCTCACGTCAACCGTCAAAGAGCCGTAGCAGACCTCCCACAGATCATCGATTTCGAACTGAGAATTATTGAAGCCGTTGTCTTTGATATCCTGTGCGAACTCCAGCAAATTAACTTCGTCAATGTCTCTGGAATACTGCGCCCAAGTCGACCAAATAGGGTGTTGGACCATGCGGTAATCGGGAACATCAGATGGCTTGCCCAAATAGTTTTCAACAGCGTGCTTATGAGCTGATTTGACATCTGATAAGAACCAGATATCATAAGCTAATTCATTGTGGGTCCTTTGAGGGGAATAGGGGAAAGCAATTTGCGCGCCGAAGCACATGTGGTTGCTCAGCAGATTATTGTAGTCCAAAAACAAGGGCACTTGGCCATGCACGTAGATGTACTCTCCTGCCGAGTTGAGCCAATATCTTTCCACAACGGCTCCGTTGTCGTCTTCCTTGGCGTAGCAAGGGGCGTAGTTCTGTTGAGCCTTCTCTAGTGGGTACTCTTGGTCAATCTGCATTGGGCCTGCATACCAGTGCTTAGTACCTGAAATAAAGTTTAGATTTCGGTTTCATCCTCAAGTTACTAAAGAGTTTCAACTATTTTACGCCGTTAAACAGCTGACCACCTAAGAATAATTTTATTCTATTGAAGAAGAACAAATGTGTTGTAAAAAATATCGGGGTGCAAACCTTTAATAATATCAAAATATATTCATTGGTTTGAAATACAAGGATCGCTATGAATGTAGAGTTCCTCTTGTCTCAAGCGTTCTTGTAGCAAAATAAGTACCTACCAAAATCAAAGCAGTCTTCCAGCCTCGTCTGTGTAGTGGTGTCCCACTTGACCTTGATGCCTCTGGCGCCGTGTTCTTCATCGATCAAGGTGTGTAGCGTCAAATTGGCTTCACCAATCATCACGGACACCCCATCTTCGATCTCCACGATGGAGTATGATGATGAGACCAGGGTGCGGCCGATCGTGCCGAAGACTATAGTCGGTTGATCATCTATTAAACATTTCACAATTGGATTAGTAAATTAAGTAGTGTACCTAGTTTAAGCTTATTGATTTGTCAAATTCAACTTAGTTATTATTAGTTATTAGATAGTCCGTACCTACCTACATTTTTGTTTAGGTCGAACCATCCGTATTCTTTTCTCGGCTATTTCATCCAGGAATGTTCTGGAGCCTCTACACTCTAGCTAGAGTACCTACCTACCTCACCAGCTACTTCTTCATCCTGTTTCATCAAAACCTTCTTTTCTAGTTTGACGGTAGCACAAAACTGGTGTCAATCTAAAGCGTTGTCGACATGAGTGGTCGCTTCGTATTGTTGGTACCTATTTCATTTAAACATTATCTTTTGATAAGTACCTATGTACTTTAGATGGGTAAAGTACTAACCTCAGTAAACAAAGTACTTAAGAAGGCAAGTACCAACCTCCGTAAAGTTTGGCATTTCTTAAAAATTGCAAAAGTTTTTATTTATATGTATAAGAATAACCTTGAATCAAGACCATCTGGAACCCTCCCGTGAGGATTGGATCCAACTCCAGAGTAACTCCATCTTCAGCTCGTACCGACACCGTTGCGGGGTGCGCACGCGCCGCCAATGCTAGGACAGCTGAGGAAAATATAATGCAAATTATGGCGAAGACAAGAGCTAATGTGACTCTCGCTCGCACGTTTCGACATGTTGAAAGATATAAAATCACTAAACTCATTTTCGAAAAATCGCAAGATTGCACACAAGATGGTTGATTGCTATTTTTCGAAAATGAGTTTAGCGATTTTATATCTTTCAACATGTCGAAACGTGCGAGCGAGAAGTTGTTTGATAGTTGTCAGCCCCTTAATACACGACTGTACATATTTCCCTAAAAGGGTTACTAGTTGGAGGCAAATAAAAATAATAGGTAGGTACGTATATTATGGCGTGTTGATTGAAAAAATTTTGGAATGGAAATCTAAGGGCCGGTTTCACCATGCTCTGTTAGATTAACAAAGGATTAAAGGGCCATTAAATATGTCAAAATGTATGCGTTTGACAGCTAAGGTTAGATTTAACGGTCTTTTAATTCTTGATTAGTAACTAACAGAGCATGGTGAAAACGGCCCTTAATAATACCAAAAGGGACGAATGCTACCAACATAATCTCGAGGGCCGAATCGCCCATATGCCTACCGTTTCGTCGTATCTTACACGGATACAGATCAAGCTACCTACTCAAAATCAAAGAAAAATGAGAAGTGTATAGCCTGATGCGTATCCGTAGATAGGTATATCAGGTATATCTTTGGGCTACGCAAGTATGACCACATTTCATTTTACCGCTCTCAATTGAAATGGCTCAAAATCCGTTTTCGGCGTGATACACATATCCTCTGTCTTCTTTATAACACCCTTCACAATCCCATGTCCCCTAGCTATCTTAAAGATCGTTTCTTTCCTCTCTCCTGCTCTGATCGCTCCTCTCGCCCCTCTCAACACCTACTCCTTAAGACTCCCGTCCATAAAACGTCCTTTTACACAGATTCCTTCACCGTCAGTGCGATACGCCTCTGGAACTCCCTTCCAGTGGAAATACGCGAAGCTACATCTCTGGGTATCTTCAAAGGGAAATTATACCACCATTTTTTGTCCAAACAGACATCTCAACAAAATTGAGCATTAAATAGAATATATATTATATATATTTATAGTTATATATTAGTATGTATCTCTTTAATTTGTATGTAGGTATGTATTGTAGTTAAATATATATTGAGTAGGTTATTTTTATGTTATAGTTGTTGTTTTTTAAAGGTTTTCTCCTTTTTGTCTCAAAGAGCACTACCACCCACTCCACATAACACAAAGGTTAACTGGAAGAAAATGCTAATTAGCATTAAGTTCGCCTATGTACTTTACTAATGTGCAATAAAGAATTTTCTTATCTTATCTTATCTTATCCGTGTGTACATCAGTTAGGCCATCAGCATAACAAAAAAGGTTTGCATACCATAATAGGGTATCCGACATACCTACCTACTAAGTATTTTATCTATCTATCTATCTATCTTTTATTCCTATGTAAGAGCACAGTCAATTTGTTTTTATTCGCTTTGCTGTTGTGATAATCCGATGGCCTACCACCTATAACAAAGCATTGCCGCGTCAGTCACGCACGATAAGAACCTTCCCTACGATGCACTGCCCTGCGTCCATCGACTCGAGGCATACCTACCTACAGATGTAACGCATCATGTGACTGCATTTTCACCGGCAACCACACAAGAAAAAGGCTGGTGATAGTACTTCGCCGGACGAGCCCTTTATAAAAAGCTCTACTTTTAAACTCTATAGATTACGTAACTTACCGACAAACGCCCGCAGTGCAGCCATCTTCGTGTAAACTTCCCTTCACAATGTATTGCCTGGACGATTGATTGCCTGATAGTCGTAATCTGAAGAGTTCTTCGCCAGATACCGATATCATCTTGCTTATCGTGATCTGATTGCCGTCTTATTCACTAGGAAACTAATGTGCACAGTGACAGTAGGTACCTACCTACCTACTATGAAACGGAAACATCGTGAGGAACCCGGCATGGCGTAGTAAGTAAGTATCTAAAATGTTCCAGAATCTAGAACATGTGTTAAGTGCTCTTTGAGTCGCACTTAAAATCCTTTCACTACACTGTTTCTAGTGACACGAAAAGAAGAAGGAAATGAATATAAACCTACGAATAATAAAAAGCCCAACTAAGTTCATCAGTAACTGCCTGCCCATGCGAAGGAGGTTGACGTTTCCCTCAACGAAACATGTCGGATTATTACAGGCTGTTTAAAACCCACTCCCCTTCAAATGCTCTACTCGCTAGCAGATATTGCTCCACCAAACGCTCGGCGTGAGTCTGCCTGCAACGCCGAAAAACTAAAGCAGGAAACCGATTCCCGTCATCCTCTCTACGGCTATCAGCCACCTCCAGTCCGATTAAAGAGCCGTAAGAGTTTTCTGCGGTCAACGACCTCGATACCTAAAAGCCATTCCCCCTTTCCACCCCCTACACCAGTGCACTTGCCCCCTGGCCACGAACTGCAGTGGGCAACCTGGAAGTCTCTCAATCGGCTGAGGACCCAAGTTGGCTGCTGCAGAGAAAACCTTGCCAAATGGGGTTATATCGACCCATCTCAGAGCAAGTGTAGCTGTGGAAAAATACAGTCGATGGAGCACCTGCTGTCCTGTCCCCTATGCCCGACCACCTGCACACGCGAGGACTTAAACCAGGCAACAGGACGAGGTATCGAGGTCGCCTCCTACTGGGCTGACGTCATATAAAGTCTGTATTGTCATTGACTCGAAAGAAGAAGAAGAAGAAGAAGTAACTAGGTACAAACAAATACCTACATTAGGGTGGAGCGTCAATGTATGAGGAAAAAAAAAGTTATTACTATGAAGTTTGAATAGGTTTTAAAAGTTGCCTTATTGCTAACAGTTCCATAATATATCTTTTTATTTTTAACGTTATTAGATTTTCAGCCCTCTACCAAACTTCAAAGTTTTTAAATTTTTCCGAAAATATCTAAGCAGACTACTGTTGTTAAAGTTAAAAAATATTCGAATGAACTTATAAATAAGGGAAGTTTTAAATAAAATATGAATACTGTAAACTGCAGGTTTACAACTAGCCGTTGTAGTCCTTTTTTGTATCAAAGAATGGCATTTTAGCCCTCGATTTATTTATCCTGGTACGTATGAAACGTATTTTTCACTCTGGATTTTTCACCGGCTATCGTCATTGAAGCTTCAGTCACCATCTTCACACATCTTTCAAAAGCTTGCGTTGTTTGTGATTCAGTATTTATAATTTGCTCTAGTTCACTTTGGCTCAGTCTTCTTAATATAGGCAATGTTGTAATTTGTGATTCAGCCCATATTATCCTAGCAATGTAATCTTTGACTTCAAAATTCAGCTTCGGTAACTTGAATATTCTCACGGCAGATCCAGAACATCTTTGACGAGTAGCGATAATACGCCTCACTGCTAGTTCTCTTATGTGAGCGCTTATCGTCTAGCACAGCTAGCAAAATATTTTTAGGATGGGCGAAAAACAAATCCCTTTGGATAACGTGTTCAATAATTTATTTACCTCGTGGACTGTCAAATTGGTCCAGATGTAGCAGATTCTTAAAGTTAGGTCCGTCTACCTAACTTTAAGAACTAATGGCGTAAGGGAAGCTCATTTGCATGCAGTTGGCTTAAACCGTTGCAGTGGTATTTTTAACGTCAACTCGAATAGTCGAATCAATCCACCTTTCCATCCAGTATTAGTTGCAGTGCCATTACATCCAATTGCTTCTAGGTCTGCCAAATCAACGATGCAACGAAGCATCAGCGATAGTTGGTAGCTTATTTGGCAAGAATAAACGAGGCGGCCCAAAGATGGGACATTTGAAGTCCTGCCTCGTCGCTCTTTTCATATTTGATTAAATTATATCACCAAATATCACATTAGATACTCAAAACACTTACCTACGTTGAGAATATCCAATACAAATAAATTACGCGCTCAAATGAAAAGCGGTAAAATATTTTTAAATGCGTTCCGTTTTAACGTGTGAAATCAAGATGTTTTGATAATATAGCAATACTTTTACTGACTTTGAAAACTATCTTTATGATTTTTTTATACATTTCCTACCGTTATTTGTTTAAGTTTTATAATTATAGTTTCAAATAAATTCGCTAAAAACAAAGGAAAAATTACGTAATTTTTCAATTTTAGGAAATCTTTATGTGGTGGTAGAGGGCTGAAAAAGTAATTTAATATTTTCTTTCATATTTTTATCGTAATCTATTCAATAAGACGCAACTTTTAAGACCTCTTCAGATTTAAGACCCCGGAAACAGAAAATTATTTTTTACGCTCCACCCTAACCTACATAGGTACTATCATCTCGGTACCACAACCATGCCCAAATCTGCCAACGCCAGCGTTATCAGCGTTGCTGTCCTTCGCGTTTAGTCCGTTTTCGCAATTGTAGTTTCACAAGTGGCTGTGAAAAAAGAATTATTTTTCACTGTTTCGTAATTAACGGTCAAACAAGAAATTCTTTTCTGTTTTCGCAATCGAATATTTTTCTCCTCTCGTAGTTAATTACTAAAAACATATCCATTTTCTTTTTTCACAATTAATTACGAAACAAGAATTAGTCGCACTCTATTGAACTCCTTGGTAAATAAATTACTTGAGGTCCTAAACTAACCTCCTTCCTTCAGTTTAATAAAGAAAAAAATCGATTGTGACATTATTTACCATTTTCATATTTTTATTTCTTCTAATTCACTTTCGGAGACCGATACTTATGGACCGTGCTAGGAACGTATGTGTCAGATATGTGAAAATTATGAACCGGTTACGGAATGGTCTGGTGGGCAAAGTCATAATATAGAGGTACGTTTCATTGCAAATAGTACTTGTCCGTTACGTTCCTAGCATGGTCCTAGTTGTTGAAGTTAATTACCCTCAGGGTGAGAACGACAACTTCCATTTAAGATGTTGTCGTTTTTGAAAGTTGACATTCTAAAAAAGTTGTCGTTTTCGGAAGTTGTCGTTTTTGAAAGTTGACATTCTAAAAAGTTGTCGTCTTCGGAAGTTGTCGTTTTCGGAAGTTGTCATTTTAGGAAGTTGTCGTTGTCACCCTGAGGGGTTAATTACGAAACAGTGAAAAATAATTCTTTTTTCACAGTCAATTGTGAAACTTGATTGCGAAAACAGAAAAGAATTTCTTGTTTGACAGTTAATTACGAAACAGTGAAAAATAATTCTTTTTTCACAGTCAATTGTGAAACTACAATTGCGAAAACGGACTAAACGGTCTTTCGGTTTGAAAGGTGTGGTTGCCGATGAAATTGCGGCACAAAGGCCTCATGTAGACGGACGCATGGCTGTGCATCGTAAGGGCACGTTGATATGAACGTGCCTTACGATACACTGCCTAAGCTTTGTGCCATGCCACGTCTTACGATTAAAAATCTCGCCTTCTAGTGAAAAACAAGGCTTCAGTCTAAAAATACCTTCCTTTTCATGACGAATTGTTTTTTTAGGCGTGAGTCATACCTTGAAAGGTATCTACCTAGATAGATATATTTTATTTCAAGATGATCTCTGATAATTTTCAGATAGGGACACTTGACTACTAAGTACGTAGGTAGGTATAAGGTAAAACGACCAATTTTTGGTCGCTGGAATGGAAGCCGTTCGGAGAGTAGGTACCTACCTAATATCATACTTACTCAAGTAAAATTCGAGTTTTAATTGTTTTTGGTAAGTAGGTAGGTAGGTACCTAGGTACCCATTTCGTCTTCTGTATTGCGGGTTTTCTGCCCGAGTTTCGCTTGGAGTCACGAGAGTTCTCAACACGCCCGACGCAGGTCCATAACGCGTCTAGTACAGAAAACCAATAACGACTTAAAGTATAGTAACCCAGTAGTGCTATAGTAATCCAGTCTTAGGGCCGTATGCTGGAACAATACTTGAGTCTGAGTCGAGCCTCAAGCATAGACTTATGCAGAGCTTTGATTCTAGAACGCTGCTTGAGGCTCGATTCTTTGATTGGAGTTCACGTGAGTTTTGCATAGGTATTCTGAAACGTCGCTCAGACCGAATCGTTGCTTGAGCAGATAAACTATCTGTCACTTTTCAAAGAATAACGAGACCGATGCTCAAGCAGGGTCGCGACCACGGAACAGAGATACATTTCTGTGGTCGCGACCACGCTTGAGCATGATTTCGCCTTGCTTGTTGCTTGGATGTGATTAAACAATGGATATTTTTGAAGATTTTAACATATTTGAAAATGTTTATATTAGACCGATCGGCTTTCCGTTACGATATTTGCGAGATGCCAGTGACTCTTTTGATATAAATACAGTTGATTTTTAAAAAAGATATCGTATTTCGCATGATGTCGTAAAAAAATTAATTTAGTTTTACAAACAAACCACAACGAAAACGGAAAATGGCTTTTTCATCTATTCCAGACTAGCATCCGCCCGCGGTTACGCTCGCATGGTACCTAATAGGTACCTACCTAAAACAAAGTACCTAAAACAGGTCACGATCTATGTGCATACCAAGTTTCATCCAAATCCGTTCAGCCGTTACGAAGAAGTAGGAACTATTAGGTACACCCACTCACTCATTCACAAACTTTCGCATTTATAAATTACTAGTGGCTTCCCGCGGCTTCGCACGCGTTTAAGTGGTGAGCCGTGATTGAGCCACAAACATCCAAACATCGTAACTTTCGCATTGATTTGTATATTATTAGGGTAAGATTTTAAATACCTACGTAGGTATAAGAGATACCTATAGGCGTACATTACCTATATTAGGTAGGTAGGTATAGGTACTGAGTTTAGCACAAACATGACAAATACCACAAAGGCAACCTTTCACGGAAAATATGTAGTTATTTGTTCCTAGTTTCTAACCCAAAAACAAACGAAACGAAACAGCTTCACGACTTTGATCCCCAGGCACGGTAGATACCCTCAGATGTCCCTTACAAACATTGGACGCCTCGTTGTATCCTTTTTACTCAAGCGCAACGAAGGAGGGTAACGTTTTAGGGGTTGTTTTCTAAAATCAAACTGTCTTTTTGTTATTTATCCACAGTACACATTTTCTTTTAGTTTAAAGTTAATTACACTACGCATTAAAAATCTCCCACACAAACCTTGAAACTTTGGCAGTCTTTTGCACTCTTTGCAGGGGTAGTTTTAAAATATTGAAAACGTGATTTTAAATTATTTAGTATGGAATATATTTACTTCAAGTTTGCAATCAATCGCACTATGCGTTAAAGATCTCCCACCCATACTAACTTTTACAGTCATTTGCACCCTTTGCAGGGGTAATTATCAAAAATTAAAAGTGTCATTCTTAATTATTTATTTCTTAGTATATTTACCCCAAGTTTTAAGTCAATCGCACCACGCGTTACAAAACTCCCATACAAACTTTTACATCCTTTTGCACACGTGTTAAGGGTAGTTTTAAAAAACTTAAAATTCCTTTCCTATTTTTTAGGTTTGGAGTACATCTACTTCAAGTTTCAAGTTTGTAGGTTCAAGGAATACAATTTTTCATACCAACGTTTTCAACCCTTTTTACACCCTTAGGGGTTGAATTTCCAAAAATCCCTTCTTAGTACACCTCTACGCCATAAGACCTATGTACTCTTCAAATTTCAAGTCTCTAGGACCAGCGGTCAAAAAACTCCCATACAAACTTTTACATCCCTTTGCACACTTATTAAGGGTAATTTTAAAAAACTAAAAATGCCTTTCCTATTTTTTAGCCTTGAAATACATGTACTCCAAGTTTCAAGTTTGTAGGTTCAAGGAATACTATTTTTCATACAAACGTTTTCATCCTTTTTTACACCCTTAGGGGTTCAATTTCCAAAAATCCCTTCTTATTACACCTCTGCGCCATAAGACCTATGTCCTCTTCAAATTTCAAGTCTCTAGGACCAGCGGTTTAGGCTGTGCGTTGTCTATATGTCAGTCAGTCAGTCAGTCAGTCAGTCAGTCAGTCAGTCAGGACTTTGATTCTTATAGTATTAGAGACTAGTGGCTTCCCGCGGCTTCGCACGCGTTGAAGTGGTGAGCCGTGATTGAGCCACAAACATTCAAACATCGTAACTTTCGCATTGATTTGTATATTATTAGGGTAGGATTTTAAATGAGTACCTACCTACGTAGGTATAAGAGATACCTATAGGCGTACATTACCTATATTAGGAAAATATGTACTTATTTGTTCCTAGTTTCTACCCCAAAAACAAAGGAAACGAAACAGCTTCACGACTTTGTTCCCCAGGCACGGTAGATACCCTCAGATCTCTTCGTACCAACTCAAGATACCCGTTTTTAGAATGTCCCTTATAAACATTGACGCCTCGTTGTATTCTTTTTACTCGAGCCCAACGAAGGAGGGTAACGTTTTAAGAGTTGTTTTCGAAAGTCTTTTTGTTATTTATCCACAGAACACATTTTCTTAAAAGTTTGAAGTTAATTACACTACGCGTTAAAAATCTCCCATACAAACCTTGAAACTTTGGCAGTCTTTTGCACCCTTTGCAGGGGTAGTTTTAAAATATTGAAAATGTGATTTTAAACTATTTATTGTGGAGTATATTTACTTCAAGTTTGAAATAAATCGCACTATGCGTTAAAAATCACCCATACTAACTTTTACAGCCATATGCACCCTTTGCAGGGGTAATTATCGAAAGTTAAAAGCGTCATTTTTAATTACTTATTTATTTCTTAGTATACCCTAAGTTAGGTAAGTCTTACCCTAAGTTTTAAGTCAATCGCAACACGCATTCAAAAACTCCCATACAAACTTTGACATCCCTTTACACTCTTATTAAGGGTAGTTTTAAAAAACTAAAAATGCCTTTCCTATTTTTTCGCCTTGGAGTACATGTACTCCAAGTTTCAAGTTTGTAGGTTCAAGGAATACTATTTTTTTGCCTTGAAGTATACGTACTCCAAGTTTCAAGTTTGTAGGTTCAAGGAATACTATTTTTCATACAAACGTTTTCATCCCTTTTTACACCCTTAGGGGTTGAATTTCCAAAAATCCCTTCTTAGTACACCTCTACGCTATAAGACCTATGTACTCTTCAAATTTCAAGTCTCTAGGACCAGCGGTTTAGGCTGTGCGTTGTCTATATGTTAGTCAGTCAGTCAGTCAGTCAGTCAGTCAGTCAGTCAGTCAGTCAGTCAGTCAGTCAGTCAGTCAGTCAGTCAGTCAGTCAGTCAGTCAGTCAGTCAGGACTTTGATTCTTATAGTATTAGAGATAGAGATGTACACTTTAAATTTTCTAATAGGAAGCCCAGTGGCACTTTCTGGAAGTTTATTATAGAAGCAAATACCGTTCCCCATAAACGAGCCATTTACCTTTTGAAGTCGAAATTTAGGTATACATAATTTGTTTTTATTTCTAGTGTTAACGTTATGTGCATCACTCTTTTTCTTAAAGCTATCTATGTGTTTATGAGTGTATAATAGATTTTCATAAATATACTGTGAAATGACTGTGAGAATATTAATTTCTTTAAATCGCTCCCTTAATGAGTCACGTGGTTTCATTTTATAAATGGCACGTATCGCCCGTTTTTGAAGTTCAAAATATACTTTGTATATCAGCAGCTTATCTGTATCTCATCATAATTTAAAAGGTACTTAGTTAACGTTTGTTCCAAAATTTTATTAATATGCGAAGTTTACATTCCAATAAATAGTCCACACTCCATCAACGAAATCTGATTTCGTTACCACTCTATTCAGACTTATAATTATTTTAAAATACACAAATTTTCGAGTAGGAGCCCTAGTTCTCCAGTGTGAAGTAAGGCAGGGTGTCCAAGGGAGCGGGGTAGTCCCTGAGCCAGATGGGGCCAGTGTGGGAGTTCCCCGTGGCGGAGCGCCACTCGCCGCGCGGTAAGTACACGTCGCGGGACACGGCGCCCTCCTCCAACACCGGGGCTACGAGGATCTTCTCGCCGAGGAGGAACTCTGGGAAGGTTAGTATAAGTTAGATTTTGAGCTATTTTTATTTCTTACGCCAGAGCTGGTAGCTGTGCAAACCTGGCTTTTTTTTGCTTAAGCGGGCAGGCGTGCCGACCTATTGGTCGCTCATAGACACCTACAACACCAGAGGTGGTGGTGCCGGCCTTTTAGCCGGTCGTGTGGTGCGATGATGAAATTCAGCACCGGGCACCAAAACAAATAATTCCTCAGAATTGTTCTATGGCTATGTGATCTAAACTATCATCTCCCTCTACTTTTACGGTTACAGACAAGATATCAGAGGATTTCTTACCATGAAGATTACCTTTGGTAATTTCTAGTGACCAATTCTGGCGACCTGGCAGAGTTCGCCTGGAAGCTTTTTGTAATCTCTAGAGTCTAGTAGTTATCCATACAGTTCTTGATTGCTTGTTTATTAGGAATTCAGTTACTGCCCCAAGGTATCGGCAGAATAACAGCGCTGACCTGTCTTCGGATAGAGAAGCATAATGCTGAGCCGGGACCTTTTTGCTACTGTAGCACACAGCACTATTATTAGGTACTTACCTATTACTCATAATATTTTTTTAATAGATATGTTCCATAGGTTGGTATAGATTAAATTAAAGATAAGCTAAAATTTGTTTGTTATTGAATTAATTGTAAAATAGTCGTTTGTTTTAATTGTTTTGTGTTTTATACCTATTATCATGTTATTGTTTCATCATGTTGTCACTATTTTGTTCATTTTTGTACCTACCTACATTACCCTAATTGATCGAGTGAGCGAAGCGAACGAAGATCTTAGTTTCAACTTGGGCGATTTGGCATTTTATGTATGTATGTATGTATGTATGTATGTATGTATGTTTGTCTGGCGATAACTTTAGAACCGTTGATCCGATCTGCATGAAATTTGATATGTCGATAGCTTGTACTTGAGAAATTTACTGGTAAGTATATGAGTAAAATCGGATGAAGGGTTTTTGAGATATGGGGTTTTTTATGGGGGCAAAAATAAAAAAAGTTACAGAAAAAAATCAAGTTACATGTGAAATTATGAAAGGGCTTTGTTTGGACATCCCAAAACAATTTTTACTTTTTTTTTGGGACGCCCGGTTTTTGAGATAAAATAATAAAAGTTAAATTAAGATAACCAGCGATCCAAGAGCTCCCATCTCTAAGTGTTTCGTTGAAATCAAGGTTTTTCTACTGGTCGGTCAGTTCCTTTGCTTTTTCTTAATTTTTTTTCTTAAAATAAATTAAGGAGGTACTCAGTTCTCATAAAATGGTAACGACGACCAGGTCTGATGATGGAGCCAAGGTCTGTTCAACGGAACTCTTCAATAAATAGGCCAATAGAGTTGAAACTTGGTAACCATACCAAGTTAGTAGGCGGTAGTCAGAAAAAAGTCCAAAGATAATGTTTGGACTTGCCTCTGACTACTACGTACTCAAAGTTTTGATGGGTTCGTCGGGTCGCATCACGAGATCTCAGTTCGGGGCGAACTACTACTAGTTATATGTTGTGTGTTCTTGTGGCCAATAAATAACTGTCTATGTCTATGAATTACTGAGTCAGTGACGCCACTTTTATTCCCCCATCCGTCTGCAGTGGCCGCTAATATTCTCAAAGTCCAAGACATAAGTATTAAAAGCTTACCATCCCAAACGGCCAAAGCGTCTTGGTCCTCAGGGTCGAGCCACCAGATGGGCGGGTTGACGGGCGTTCCCTTCTCTACTGACGCCTCCATAGCCGCGACGATGGTATCAGCATAGTCGGCGTGGAGCTGTGTGTAAGTACGGCAGATCTCTACGGCCTATGGACATGACAGTAAGGTAAACCAGCGATATAGCAAAATTTACAAATGACACTTTAAAAATCTTGGGCAGATGAAATTCAGTTTACCGTTGTTGATAACTGTCCTATTTCCATAATTTTTGGGTAGTTATTTCAATGTATTGAGCGGTGTTTTTGTAATAAATCATGCGGTTTTTACCTCCGCGTCATGGTCCCACGGCACGAAAGAGTACTGCAGAGTAGGCATGAACACATTAGCCTGCAGCCATCGCACAAACAGTTCCTTACTAGGTTTGGCATTGTACCCGTTACCGCCGATCATATCGGGCAGTACGAGAGTGTACCCTTGTAGGTTCATCTGCAGCAGCGTCGTGACAAGAGTGGCTAGGCCGTTGTTGAAGTCCCACAGAGTGTCTTTGTCTACCATGCGGATGAAAACTGGCAGGTCCTGGGTCCTTGAAAAAAGTACGAATGTTTAATACTGCTTCAGACCAACTGAGCGAAAGCATCCAAAGGCTCAAGCTCTTGCCCATTTTTCTGCCGAACGAGCTTACAATGTGAGCAACGATGGACGACATGAATATATGGTACGGCAAGGTACGGTTAGAGATTGGCCATACTAAATCCGCTTAGCCATTGCAACTGCAGGCGCTTAGGTAATAAGCAGACTCGTAGTACTCACAAAGTATATGAGTAGGTAGGTACGTCAGTATCATGAATACCTCATTCCGGAGCGCACTTCTATCATGGGCCCGAACTGCGAGACAGCTCGGACGTACGCTTCCACTACGTTGCCCGGGTGCAGGTCTATGTCTCCATTCTGTACAGGGATCTGAAAATGTATTTTATAAGATTGACTTGTATCAACTAATCAAAACTATCCGCTTCGTAAACTTAATTCACCTGAGTTTATTATCGTAGTTCAACGCCACACTTCAACATGACATTTTGGAGGAGGCTATGTTCATCAATGAACTTATTCAGGCTGATATATTTAAAATGTACGTATGTGTTTAAAACTCAAGTCAAAAAGCTTACCTGAGGGGACCAGCTAGACTCGCCCGCATCAAACTTGACACTGTCAATGTCGTAGGTCTCGATGAGATTCCTCACTCGATCCGTGTACCAGGTAGAAGCATCAGGGTTCGTGAAGTCAACGTATCCGGGCACAGAACCGTTGTTGTTCCACCAGGAGGTATCAGGGCTACCTTCCTCGTTCAGCACCAGATACCTGGAAAAATGAAAACATAGGTATGCGGAACGCGTGTCATAGGGTCTTATAGTTTACCCTGCCATCAATAGCAGGTAATTACTGGTACGCAGTACTGTACTACTGTAATATCAGAGTATAACAGGAACTAGGAAAAAGTTTTACACGGAATAATTCGTCTACTCAACTCACCCCTTCTCCAGAGCCTCAGAGTACCATGGATCACAGTCTTTGTTTATAAACGGATGCACCCAAATCGCCACTCGAAATCCAAGGCCTTTAATATCCTGAACCAATTGCTTTAGGTCAGGTAGCTTCCTCTCATCAACTGTCAGGGATCCGTAGCAAATCTCCCAAAGATCATCGATCTCGAATTGAGCGTTGGGGAACCCACTGTCCTTGATCTCATTGGCAAATTCCCAGAGGGACTCTTGGTCAATCTCCCGTGAATACCTCGCCCAAGTAGACCAGACGGGGTACTGGATCATTCTATAATCGGGGATTCCTGAAGGTTTCCCCAGATAGTTGTCAATTGCGTGCTGCTGGGCAACTTTAGCGTTTTCGAAGAACCAGATGTCATATTTTAGGGAATTGTGGGTCCGTTTCGTGGAGTACGGAGCAGCAACTTCAGCGATGAAGCAGATGTGGTTTTCTAGGACGTTGTGGTGGTCGACGAAAAGTGGTGAGTCGGGTTGCACGTATATGTACTGTCCAGCAGAGTTGAGCCAGTAGCGTTCGGAGACAGCTGCGTTGTCGTCTTCCTTGGAGATCATGGAGTAATGAGCTAGCTTTGATTTCTGGATGGGCCAGTATTGCTCCTTCTGCTCTGGACCGCCATACCATTGCTTAGAACCTGAAATTAAATGATGGATGGTCAAAAGCTAGTTGCTCCGCTGGCGCCAAAGTTTATTTTCACACCTGATTCCAATATATGAATTACGTGCCTGAAGTATTATTTTATCTGTGCTGAAGGTAACTAACCAAAATCGAAACAGTCTTCAAAAACACGGTCAGCGGGTCCGTCCCAGCTAATGGTCAGCTTGAAGCCGCCGCTGTCGTCTACGATCGTGGAGTGAATCTCGAAGGTCACCTCATCGTCATCAGCGGAGCCCTTGCGGCCGATATGACCCAAGAGTTCCAAGCCGGAGGCTGTAAAAGCATATAAAATCATAAAAGTAAGCGCGATTTTACATGAAAAGGTTTAATTAGTGATGGTTCTTTAACCATACCAAAAAGGTTTAATTAGTGATGGTTCATTAACCATACCAAATTAAACCTTTTCAATGGCAAGATTCGCAAGCCAAGAAATTATTTCAAATAAAAATAGAAGTGGTCATACATCCGACAGCTGAAATGAGGAATCCGCCATCCTCGTGTTCGTCAACTAAGACATCGCGTTTAGTCGCTTTTGGAACAGCGCACAGCGCCACCGTTACACCTGCAAATATTAACATAAAAGCCTTGAGATACAAAAAGTTTAGAGAAAGGTCGATTTTCATACGGAGACTGTTGGATGCAAGTAACATTGCTTTATGTAACTTGCTCGTTTTTAGCTAAAAGGTTGGCACGTATTATTAGTGGCTCAAACCCTAAAATGGTGACCTCATTGTAACCCAATTCTCACTAACTCATGACCAACCTGCCAGCAGGAGTAGCACCCTCATCTTGGAATCTAGAGTGAAACTGAAACTACTTCTCGAGAAAGATACAATTTATTATTTCTGGCGACCCTTATCTTGAGATCACCTCAGCTGTCAGATTAGCTATGTACTTTACTTACCACCTACCTACCAGTATATCTGCGAAATCTTCCACTTAATCCCCAGCGGAGATGAAGCATCTACTGGATGTTCTATCATTCATACGGGATAAAGCAACTCAAAATCCATGCTAGGCAAGAGCTAGCCTCTTGCCTCGGTTCCTATGATTGGTTTAATTGCACCCAAGCATTGAAGTAGGTACCTACCTGTATACCTTCTTTTATCTAGGTACCTACTTAGAAACTTACACTTGCAGAATTTAATTTTAAGCTATAGGTACCTACTCGGAAATCAATTTAGGTATGTATATAATTTCAAAATCGCCTGACTCTTGCTTGGCCTTTTAGTTAGATACCTAGGTAGGTACGAGTAGGTTAGGTACCAATTTACCTACTTTTTTAAACATACCATGTAGGCATAAGAATCGATAACAGACATCATAGGTGTCAAGTAGATAGGTACCTAAATAGGTACCTATACTATACCACCTCATACCTAGTCGGTCGGTGGGTAGAACTTACAAAAAATGCCTTGCCAACCTTATCATCTGTTGCATGGAGGTACTATATACTGGAGGGAGCGATAAGACTTACATCCTTTTTCAACTGTGTATCAAACATTGATCATCTATCTTTGTTCTTCCCATGTAGCCTAGCTACGAGTAAAAGAAAAGAAGATGTAACTTCACTCACTCCATCTCACTCACTCACTGTCTGCGTAAATCGTGGCCGTCAGTTGATGAAATGTTTTGATCTTGTTTTGACGTTTTTGAAAAACTCGCAGCAACATTGCGATGCAGCGAAAGAAATTATGAAAATTTTTAAAGAATTATTATTGTCTAGGCAAAATATATTTGAAAAGGTGAAAGTATGTCTTGTGAAGCTGTGTTTTGTGTATCAAAAACAACAAAAGGAGGAGTTAAAGACCCGGAATTGTCATTTGATACGTAATATTCTTTTTCTATTTTCATGCTAAAAAAATACGTTTTTTCTCCCATAAAGACTGTAGGAATTACATTTTATTAGTACTAGTCATATTTTCCTATGTGAAAATGATGTAAACCCATTAATTATTGCAAAATAAAATGCATTGTTTTAGTCTTCTGTTCTAGAGATGTACTTCCACCGACCAATTTAGCTTTATCGATAATATGTAAGTTTCCGTTTTTTATATGAAATATCTAATGCGGTGGGTCAGACCGGCTGTTCTGTTGTAGTTTCAATTTTTCACACCTTATAGGCGTCTCGCGAGGGATCAATTTTTGTTAAATTTTACAATATTTTTTTAGGTTCTTAAATGCCCAGAATGAAGACGGGAGTGGATAAAAGCTGTTAGGCGTGAAAACTGATAGCCTACAAAATGTTCTTATGCATGGACGAAATGGCCATAAGAAATTGTATCGAGTGGGATGGACATCGCTCTCACGGTTAGGGCAATGTGGGAAACATTATTGACGATGATAGTGTTCCAGTGTCTATAATGGTTTTGGGCTTTCGCAATAAAAGTCAGCAACCAGTTAAAATTAAAAAGTTGGATTCCAATTAAAACGACTTTTTCATCCATTTCTTATTCTATCGATAGGTTAGTCAATGTTGTCCCTTCTCTAGTCACTCACGCGAATACACACAAACTAACAAAAAACGGACACGCCGAAAAACCGTAACACTACGTCTATATGATACTTAGTCTAAGATCTGTTGTGTAACCCTCCTTGAGAGATGCGCGCACCCTTTATCAATCGATAAGATACTGTCATTTTCCATCGAGTAGTTTGTTTATTTCATAGTACCTACCTACCTAGGTGCTTACTTATGCTTATAAGTATATGTACCTGTAGACCTGAAAGTATAGGTAAGGTAGCAGCTACATAAACTTATTTACATTAGGTACACATGTTTCAGTCAGCATTTCGTTTTGTATACTAGTAAGTATAATAAATAAAGGAATGATGGTAACCGAAAGAACTAAGACTAACTCCTAGTATCATGCTTGATAGTCTGTGAATCAAAATAACTAGAACTAGGCGTTCGTCCATGGAGGTAGTATCTTAGTCTAAGCGTTCGTCTCGCATCCTTCCATCTGCTTGACATTGACACTAGCAGCCAGAATGATAATAACTTTTTTGTTAATGTCTCAAATTGTCCTTGGCTGTCCTGTCATTCTGTGAAATCTGACAGTGATGCCAGGTGAGGAGGGATTTCCAGCAAATTCGGGGGTATTTCTCGTCACTGGGTAGATCTTTGATAAGACACATACCTAGTTTCTACGACTATTTTGCAGTAGTTGATAATCCAAACGCTACATGTTGCAAGCCCATCGCCACCAATACTAACTGGTTTTCTCAAATTAATAGTATATTAGGGAATTAGTGAAATAAAGGACGGATTTAAAGCGAGGGCCATAGATGAATCACGAGCAAGTGAAGTTAAAATCCTGAGCAACGCGAGTGATTCATGGCCCTCGATATAAATCCGTTTTATTCAAGATTTATACTTTATACTACGACTACGAGAAAAAGAAAAATATAAGCTAAAATAGACATTTAATTAAGAAAATTACATTGATTTTTAAATAAAAAAAATATTTAATATAGAATATTTACAAAACAGTGTTAACTCTAATAACCAGTCAAATCTCGTGGAGTTTTTTGCACAAGGAGGTTGTAAAGCATTGAGATGCGTTTTAGGGGGTGAAAGGTTAGGTTATTTGACAGGTTGACGTGAGTCTATTGTAAATTAATAGGGGCCGGTTTCAATATGCTCTGTTAGATTAACAAAGGATTAAAGGGCCGTTAAAAAAGTTAAAATGTACGCGTTTGACATCTAAGGTTAGATCTAACGGCCTGTTAAACCTTGATTAGTAACTAACAGAGCATGGTGAAATTAGGCCTTAATCTAATATCCAAAACAATTTCATAATATCATGAGCTTATCGTTCGGCCTGAGGTGAATTTGGTTGTTTTCGTTCCGGTTTGGTTTTAACTTAGAAAAAGATTGTCCTTCAGCATGTTTCAAAATATAATGTATCTATCTACACTAATCTACACTAATATTATAAAGAGGAAAGATTTGTATTTGTGTATGTAACGAATAGGCTCAAAAACTACTGGTCCACTTTCAAGAATCGCATGGTCCTGTCACTGGTCGCATGCGCATCGCACACAAAAATGTTTTACAATATTAGAGAACACATCAATATCTACAAAAAACTCAGTGATACCATACGTCTAGCTACCGTAGTTATGTTACTATAACTTCTTTTTTACATATTAAAAGTATAGTCTATGTTTTCCCTAAAATGTTCAAAAAATGTATAACCACCCATGCGAAGCTAGGACAGGCCGCTAGTAATAAATACATTATGAAAATGTTATTCATCTGCTACACTTTTATAGTAAAATTTGTAAAATAGAAAAATAAGTAAAATATGCAATATGTATATGTCTATGTCAATTTGCAGTAAAGATAAACTTTAGGGTATTTTCCATATTCACACCAAAAGGGTACATTTTACCAAGCATCGGGTAAAGTGAAATTAAGAACTGGCAACACTGCCGCCATGCCATTATTCGTCCAACAATCATCAGTCAATCAATCACAATCCGTCATTCGAAAAACAAATGCGACGATCTTCAACAATGGCAGATCCGCGAATTCGTCAAATTAAAATTAAAACCGGCGTTGTGAAGCGCATCGCTAAAGAAAAGGTTGTTTACGAAAAGGAAGCTGAACAACAGAAGAACCGGATACAGAAAATAAAAGACGAAGGTCAGGACGAACATAATATTCGGAAGCAAGAGGAAGTGCTTCAAGAGTCGCTGATGATGGTCCCCGATTGTCAAAGAAGGTTAGTGTTCATAAGAATGTGTTGATTTTGTACTATCCTATATGTCTGTTGTGGATTTGAAAATATATTTGTTATAGTATCGCTCTTTTCTTTGTTCAAAGTAGCAGGTGCGAACTTAGGTTAGGTCGTGGTAAATCTTGTATGCACAAATTAGTCACGACGACAAAACCTTTTCATATTTTTGTAACTACTAGAACAAAAAACTTCATATAACAGTTAGCAGTGCAATGATGTGTTTCTAGATGGTCACACCAGGAACACTTTTATTTTTTTGCATTTTCTATTTCAGATTACAAAAAGCTTTTGTGGACCTCAAAAGTGTTCTAGAATCAGAACAAGACCTCAAGGAGACTGAAGAGTACACTGCCGCCGAACAAGTTCTCAAAGACGCTGAGCCTCAGCTCCCACAAACCATTACCTCATAAACATTATCATAATTTATAATTAACTTTATTCCTTTTGTACTATACAATCATGTCTTATAACCAAAACTTTTATAATAACTTTCATGGAAATACATTCCAATATGCACCTCGGTTTTTGCCCCCTCCGCCAGCACCACCACCATATTTTATTCCACCCCAAGCACCTTGGGACCCAAACCTTCAAGATGCTAATTTTGTGAAACAATTTGAATCCAACCTACCAAGGAAGCAAAAAGGAAAGCCTAAAACATTGTCTATATCTGCAGTATGTGATGAAATATATAGCTTGCTTTTAAAACTAAAGGAACTAAAAAACAAAGAAAGCATGTTATCGGAAAACATTAATGTATTGTCCGATGAAGAGTGGAGCTTCAACATTCAACAGATAGAACAAATCAAGTTATCTGTTAACAAAATTCTTTCAAACATCAACAATTTAGATGTAGATGTTCTACAAAAGCTGGTAACTAAGAGGTTGGCGAAAAGGTCTCGACTAAGGAGGCTTCGTTTAGAACGCAAGAAGGAAAAGGATGAGTGGATGAAGGAAATGCAAGAGAAATCTCGGAAAATTGATGAGAATCTGCAGAAGATACAGGATGACATCCAGAAAGCTAAACAGGTGTGTAAAATTTTATTTATCTATTCCATCTAAATTTATTTATTTCATATTTATTTATTGCCAACATGTAAGTACATACATAGCTTAGGTCTAAGGTAGCTATTAGGCGAGTACACATCCCCTGTGCAAGGGCAAGGGCGCTGCAAATTATGTAGGTAGGTACAATTCATACTAATAAGGGTACAATAAGAGGTAAGCTCATTGATACAATAGCATAGATAAGAGAACCTAACCTTGTACCCAATTCTAATTGGTGGTGAGGGAATAAGACCTGCACTGACGTCTCACTATAGGGTGTATTGTGCATTATCACCCTGCTAACCTCACGCCAGCCAACCCAACTTAAAGTAGCAGTGAAGGACTTTGGGTTGATGGCTAGTGGGGTAGCTATCATAGAGCCAGGTGGTGCAGTGCACCAGTGCGCCGGATCTCAGGGGGCCCTCTAATCTAAAATCTAATCTTTGAATTGCAGGAAGAAGAAGCCAAGATCCAAGCAGACATAGTCCTCAAGGAGACTCTACGCAAGAAGCATGATGCCAAGAGGTTTGTGGTCAAACTGGACGCACTGATGAAGCTGCGGCGAGCGCGTCAGAATACTGCTAAAGGCAGGGGCGAGTCAATTTCAGAGGTTGAGGCAGAAACTTTCAATAACAATATTGGTGAGTTATTTTAATAGTCACCAAAGTCATACAAAGCAAGTCAAAGTTATTAATTAAGTATTAATTAAAAATTACAAGGCTCGATCTTCAAGCTACCAGTTCATAAATCATTGCCCATAAATCCTTTATAGTTTTTTAAAAGGGATAGTTAAACTACATTTAAAAACTACATTTTTGTAAGTATTGTAAGTAACAAAGTCAAAAGGTATTTATTCAATAAAATTACAAAGACTAGAAGAACAGGCAACACACTTACGGCTTGGTTCCTACCGTTCTTTTGTATGATAAGAAAAAATCTAAATATAAATGCTTAGGTAGGGATGAGTATGGTCTATTAGGTCCCTTCAGTGCCACAATGTGTTTTTTTTTTATATATAACCAGCTGATGGAACAAACAGATGGCCCACCTGATGTTAAGTGGTAACCATCGCCTATAACAAAGCATTGCCTCGTAAGTCATGCACGATAGGAACGTGCCCTACGATGCACTGCCCTGCGTCCATCAGCTTGAGGCATACAGATGTTAAGCCTCATGTGCCTGTAATTACACCGGCAACCACACTCTTCAAACCGAAACACAGCACTTCCCCGGACGAGCTCTTCACAAAGAGCTCTACTACTCTTAAAAATTACAAATTATCAAATTTGTGTGGGTCACACAACACCATGGTTTCTGTCCAATGCATGTGTTTGGATGTGCCTGTGACATATAGCTACCAACTCTAGCTCATAGTCTTATGCTCATCAAATAAACTTTATTTTGATACAATCTTGTTTTACAGAAAAACTCAAGACCCTGTGGAAGCAAAGACTCTCCATCTACGATACTGAGGAAGGAGTTCTCCGTGCAAAGCTTGAAGTAGCCTCCGAGGATCAAAGCAAGGTGGAAGCCGAGGGGGTGCATAACCTGGGATTGTGGAAAGAAAGTCTGTTTGGTGGTGCAATGCCACAGGTGGACTTTGGTGGTGATATAGCAAGGTTTATCTCAGTCAGGTAAGTTGAGATGCTAATCGTTTTTGAATGTATTATCAGAGTGACTTTGACACCATTTTTTACATTAAAACATCTTCAAATTCATAGTACTGAGAGACATCCTACATAATTTTGTAACATTGTAAAATCTTCATATTGATAGTTGAGAGACACTTTATACAACTTAGTGCGCCTATTTAACCATCTCTGAGTAACGTTATCCGTGAAGTCAAATATATCCATCTTAGTTTTTTGAAAGTCTCAAGTTACGAACGTTACTCAAAGATGGTGAAATAGGTATTTTATTTGTGAAATTATGTGTGATTTGTGGTTTTTTGTTAGAAATGTATGTTTAAATTATTTACTTTATTCTAGATCTCAATGGGACGAGTTTGTAACCAGTGACGGCGACGGTACGAGCCTGCCCGTCGGCTGGGTTCCACCATCTTCTAGCCTATTCGTTTTATAACATAGTTTTGTACTTATTCTAGATTTGGCCTTTAAAGCGACGTGCTAGCATCAAAGTTTTGTATTTTAGATGGCCTTACTTGCGTGCTGTTGAATTGATTTAAATGCATTTTATAAGCTTTTAAAAGAATAAATAAATATTTTCAGTAAAATGCTATTTTTTATTTTGAGGCTTGCCAGAATTCCAATTTTTCAACAGTCAAGCAACAGTTTATTGATCGAGTGAGCGAAGCGAACGAAGATCTTAGTTTCAGCTTGGGCGATTTGGCATTTTATGTATGTATGTATGTATGTATGTATGTATGTTTGTCTGGCGATAACTTTAGAACCGTTGATCCGATCTGCATGAAATTTGATATGGTAAGTATATGAGTAAAATCGGATGAAGGGTTTTTGAGATATGGGGTTTTTTAAGGGGGCGAAAATAAAAAAAGTTACATAAAAAAATCAAGTTACATGTCATATGAAAGGGCTTTGTTCGGACATACCAAAACAATTTTTACTTTTTTTTTGGGACGCTCGGTTTTTGAGATAAAACAATAAAAGTTAAATTAAGATAACCAGCGATCCAAGAGCTCCCATCTCTAAGAGTTTCGTTGACATCAAGGTTTTTCTACTGGTCGGCCAGTTCCTTTGCTTTTTCTTATTTTTTTTTCTTGAAATACATTCAGGAGGTACTCAGTTCTCATAAAATGGTGACGACGACCAGGTCTGATGATGGAGCCAAGGTCTGTTCAACGGAACTCTTCAATAGATAGGCCAATAGAGTTGAAACTTGGTTACCATACCAAGTTAGTAGGCGGTAGTCAAAAGAAAGTCCAAAGATAATGTTTGGACTTGCCTCTGACTACTACCTACTCAAATTTTTGATGCGTTCGTCGGTTCGCATCACGAGATCTCAGTTCGGGGCGAACTACTAGTTTATAAAACTGTCGAATTCATAAAAAAATGCCGTGCATTTGAGCGCGTCATCAGTTGGGTTCCGTTACATAACCATATGGTCATTGAACATGTGGGGAAGCAGATGTAGTCAATATTGACAATACCGGATATTATTATCGATTCGCCCTCATACTAAATTATGCATGATAATATCATATAATTTGAGCACATTAGCTCAAGGCCAGTTTTTACGTTTTCTGAGTAGGTACTCTGCACGCCCTATAGGTAGTGGTATCGCATCTCCACAGAAAATCCGGGCTCGCAATACAGAAAACCAAATTCTTGCCGTGTCACAAGTTCTTTCGAAACAGCAGGCGTGGTGAAAGGATTTTAAGTGCGCCTCAAAGAGGCCCCTTCCGAGCACTTGACCCATGTTGAGAACTTTTTAAGTTCTACGACATACGAGTACCTACTGACCAGTGGCGTAGCTATCGTAGGGCCAGGTGGTGCAGTACACCAGGGCCCCGGAGCTCAGGGGGCCCTCTAACCTAAGCTTTGAAATGAGAGGGTCAGCCAACTCCCGAAGCTAGAAAACCTTGAGCCTGCTCACAATTTAATTTTTTTAATGATTTATTTTGAAGGCCAATATAAGTTCAAGCTATGTAGAAAGAGGGGGTGAGGGCCCGATTCTTTCTCTATGCACCGGGGCCCTTGTCCACCTGCCACTGCTACTGGCATCTGGCACATACATTTTACAACCGAAAAGCTCATTGTTGCATGACCGGTTTTGAGCTCACGATTACAATACAATACAATACAATACAAAATAATTTATTCATGCCACACATACACAGTTTATAAAAAATACAAGAATAGACATTAAAAGTAAGAAAGTGACACAAATTGGCCGTCACTCAGCATAAATGCTATATAGCATATGCTATAGCAGCATACGCTACTATAACGCTGGTCTTCCGTGACACCAGTATGCGACAACGCAGCAACTGCGACACCCATGTCATCGTTACAGTAGGTACATTCAATAATAATATTATCCTAATTAAAGACTATAGTTATAGTAAAACATAATATTAAAAAAAAACTAAAACATTAAGACTTGAAAATAAAATATAATACATGGGTCAAGTGCTCGGAAGGGGCCTCTTTGAGGCGCACTTAAAATCCTTTCAAATTATATAATCCTTATAATAAATATAATATATACAAGGTGTTCCTTAAGTTGTGTATTGAAACTTCAGGGGGCTAAAGTACCCATCAATATGAACAACTTTTTCTAAAGAACCAACACTGTGAACGCGAAAAAAAAAACAGCTGTTTCATACATTTTAGCCTGGTAGGTATTGAACTTTTGTATGAAACAGCTGTTTTTTTTTTCGCGTTCACAGTGTTGGTTCCTTGGAAAAAGTTGTTCATATTGATGGGTACTTTAGCCCCCTGAAGTTTCCATACACAACTTAAGGAACACCTTGTATAGATTAGAATCTTGTGTTCTCAAGATTTTTCTGAGCGTGTCGCGTCCGTCGGTAAGATCTGTCTGATCTGCTGTGGTGTCATCCAATTATTGAAGGGACACATAGCTTAATCTATACAGCCTACGTGCACCCACTGCTGGGGTACCTCATAAAACGCCATTATCTCCGGGCCTGTGCCAGTCCAGCCATTGCTGCTCAATTACCTACTCCCGACATATTCATCCGAACATCTGGCGGACCCGACACCAGACTGGTCCACACACCAAGCCTCAAACTAAGCAAAGCTTGTACCGTTGGAACCATAAAACTGATTAAATAAGATAATTTTGTTTTTTAATAAAATTGAAACAAATTTTGGGGCTTAAGTCTTTTATTACACTATTCTAAACCAGTTTTCATACAATTGCTTTATACATTTTATTGTTCTATATTGAATAGGTAACAAAACAGTAGGTGTAATGGTACATAAGTATTTAGAATTTATCATTATAAAAATATATTATCTATCAATCTTGGTACCTACCATCAAAATTATCTTTAGTCAAAGAAAGACAAATCAAATAGTAGGTATTAGCACGCAGTAGTAACTTATTAAATAATTAAGCTACGTACACAAACTGACACGAGAAAACGCGACAAGTACCCTACTTAGGTATAATGAATCTTTAGGTACCTATATAAGTACAGTCAGCTAGAAGAAACAGCATCGGACTTTATCTCGTCCGGTAAATACCTATCTCTTCTTCTTCTTTTATGTGTGGCTGTTCAGTGGCCATACCTATCTCTTCAGATCTCGTAGACAAACTTAGATTATTCGTAATGCTGTTTTACGTATCATTTAAAGCTAACAAACAATATACTTAAGTATAGGTAACGTTTTCAAACTAGTCAACTAACTTTACCTACCTACGTAATGGAGTATGTAGCAATAGGCCTCCCATTCGACGGAACTACGACATTAATAAAAGTCATTTATCACAAACACTGTTAAAAAAGTGTTAGTTGAATAAAAGTGAAAATTCCCTAGTCATAAAAGTTAATACTTTCACAGCAAAATTATTATCAAATATGAAACAGCTGTTTGAGATCACACAATATTATAGTAGGTATTAGTAGAATAACTTTTCTGCAAAAAAAACGACTTAAATAAATACACTGAAAACATAAAACAGCAAAATACGCTATTTCATTTAATTTTACAACATAGGTTTAGTGATTTTATATCTTTTAACATCTCTAAACGTGTGAGCGGGGTATATTAGCTCTTGTCTTCGCCTTAAGAGTCAAGGTCATGTGTTGAACCATAGATGCATCATATTCGGTGACACCATCTTAGTATTATATTAAAAATGCTAAAGTAACGATCTTGATTCGATTATTGTCGGGGGCGGAAGCACAATAGTTGTTTGCTGAACCGTTCTCTCGCACTGCGGCTCGGGCCGCGTCCCCTATCCCGCGAATTCTCGCCGCACTCAACGCTCTCCTGTAAACGCAATATGTATGGTAAACGCAACTCATACTTGGGGTACAGGTGCTTGTCCAGGCTGTGATTTGTTTGTGGATGGTTGAAAATATTGGACGAATGTTTGAGATTTTGCGAGCGTGATGTCTGTCCTATATTTGTTGTTTTTGACATTTTGTTTTTATTATTATTATCCATTTCTATCTGACTTATGTGTACATTCTGACTTTTCTGTGACTGAATATTTTATTTTTATAATTGTTTAATTTTTCTAATTATTAATTATTATGTTCTTTAATTAATGCAATTTGTACGAGTATGCGCCGTTTTAATTATAGTAAATAAATTAATACGATTACTAATTTATGAAAGATCGGTCATCCATAACACGGGACCAGGAAAAGTGGAATACATTACCCTCGTATGTATGAACTTCATTTTCTTTTCTAATTATATTAGTTACATTATTTTCAAAAACGTACCAATCGGTATCGAGAAGCACATGTGAACGTAAAAATTCAAAAAAATCGTAGATCAACATACCTACGTGTTTTTACCATATTTTTATTTCACAAAGCGACCAAATAGTTTCTTACTGAAATTGTTTACTTAAAGATCGAATTGGTAAAAATTTATAGTAAAAAAAACTGTTAAACGGATCATGATACAGTTTTGACTATTTTTAAAGAGCGTTTTTAATTAAACAGATACAACTTCACGACTTTTATCCCCAGGCACGGGAGATATCCCCTGAGATATCTTAGTACAAAACCAAGATACTTTGAGGAACTCTACGGGGATTGGTCAGAGGTACGTCCAAATATTACACTTGGCACATACCCACAATTTCTTGTACATCTTCCATACGTGTTTGTTGTTTAGCGTTTATCGAGGAGTACGAAATAAATATCGTCTACTTATTTTTACCGCGAGTTAAACTATTTTTATAAACCTAGACAATTTCACACATGAAGAATATGTCACTACCTTTGTACTGTCATTTTAAGTAAAGCTAGGCACATAACATAGTCTTATTGAAATTGATTAAGAGCGATTCACTATTTGTTAAACCAGAGTGTCTATTTGTTGTGTTCCGTAATTCGGATTCTGTTATTCCAGCAAGTTTTTTATGTAGACGCGATAAGCGCCCCGCGGGCGAGAAATAGTAGATTGTTTACCAAGGGAGCAAACAACTATTTGAATAGCGAGTGTTTTTTGAATCCAGAGCGGAGCGAAGCGAGGGATTCAAAGTACTTCACTCGAGCTTAAAATAGTGTTGCTCCCAAGGTGGACACTCTACTTTTTATCACCCTCTATGAGAAAATAAGTAAGTGTAACTTATGTAGTCATAATCACATACACATAGTCACGAAGTCCCGAAGTCACTAAGTCACATAGATCATGTATTCATTGTACTTTTATTTATTTTCATAAAACTAAGGAAAATCCGAAATTGAGTAAACAATTATGAACAAAGGTGGAATGCGTGTTTCGCATTTTTTTTTATTTAGTTCAGGCGCTTTTTTTTATCATAAAGCCTGCTTGTTCACACTGGGTTCTCTTTGGTGATTGAAACTTTTACTCAATATGCACACCTGGGGCGGAAAAGTACTTTTCCTCCCTAGTGAGGAAAAGTGATTGAAGTGAGCGAAATGCTGTTTAGCTCCCTCTTTACGATGAGCAAACTATCTCTTTTCGAATTCATGTATTAAAAAAAACATTAGATAACTAGATACAAAACCCGCTGAAAAACAGAATCCGAATGACGGAATTTGAAATCCGAAAAACGGATAATCTAGTTGTCAAAAGAATAGACACTCGGCACACTATTGATTACTTATAAATTACTCGAATATCCCCATTGAGCCATCTATCTGCAAACGATAAATTAAAGTTAGTCTTCTGTACCGTCAGATTATTGTTTAGAGACGCGATAAACTCCCCTAGGCATGCTGAGAGTTCTTATGACTACGTACAAAATCTCGCAATACAGAAAACCAAATACCAAAAACAACTCTAAATTAAGATACTGAGGTAAATAGGTCTTCAATCTAAGACCCCCATATTTACAAACGTTATTTTTTAAACATTGCATAAGTTCTGTCAGTTCGTCATTTTAATACCCATTGGTAAGAGATGGCAGTACTTTAAGCATTGTTTACTTTTTTACAGATTTTTATATGTAAAGACTTTAGAATATGAAAAACTCATTAAATTACGCTAACTATATACACGGCAGTGAACGGTTTAAAAAAGACAGTGCACACTGCAAGGCAAAATTGGCAAAATTGGTACAGTTACGAACTGGTATAAAACTCAACCATACCCCGAATAGAAGCTTTTGTGGGTAGATATAATTGAGCAAAACAAAACGGTAATTCGGTACAATGGCAAGGATCACTTTCAAACCCCGAATGAGGCCTTAGCGCGGCCTGAAAACTGATCCACCAGTAAGCACAATACAAATTAATATGATGATATTTAAATAGAATTCGATTCACCGAAATCGCGCTTTCAGTGTGCACTGACCTTTCAAAGATTTAGATCTAAATATTAGCTAGTTTAGTACAAAATTATGTTTTATTATATATAATTATATTTTTTTTATGTTAACTAGGGTTGTCAGAAACAAACAGTGTTCACCTAGCTGGATTTATTATTTCTGCCTTTCTTTTTTGACTCCGTTTAATGCACACAGGCCATCTTCAACAATAGCTCCATCTTCTATCACAATAATCCCATCTTTTATAACAATAGTTGTATCTTCTATCAAAAGTGCATTTTTCTCAAAATTCCAATATCGGCATTTCACTGTTGCTCAAATTTTTTATTTTTAAATGTTATTTTCTTTTCAACCAGACTCAGGTGTAAACTTCAGGCCCTCGATCAATGAAAGAGTCGAGTAGAAAGATTCGATCAACAGTAAGTAATAGTGACGTACTTTGCAGTTCAACTATGCCCTTTATTGCGGGTGAGGGCCACAACATCACTGCCACAGTCCCGCGTAGTTGTCGATGCGAGGTGCCGGTAAGACCCTTCTGCGGTTAAGACGCGTGTGTCACTCAATTCGCACTAGGTAAAGATTTCGATTTATTATGAGTCGAAGAAAGTCGAAGACGAATCTTGCCTCTTTCAAGTTATAGCCACAATATTATTGGAACAGACTGCATATTGACCGATGAAAGTGAGGATCAGAGTCATCTACACCTCGACTTTACCAAACTCTACCGTCTTGGTTTAGGAGGTGCGGGTAAGAGCCGAACTTGGCGTTCTTTCCTGTGTGTCACTCAACAGTAATAGTGAGTTATTTTGCAGTTCAACCATGCTCTCAATTGCGGATGAGGGCCACAACGTTACTGCCAGTCTTCATAGTTACCGATGAGAGGTGAGGGTCTCATGCTTGTAATAAGGACGCGCGTGGCACTCGATTCGCACTAGGTACAGATGATGTATCATGTGTCTTCTTCAATCTTGCTCTTTTTTCGAAGTGAGGATCTCATGTCATTCTTCCTCGGGCCTTCCGCCGTAGGTAATACGTATCGTTATGACGTTTTGCAGTTAAATGATGGGCGTCAGCGCGGGTGGGGGCCCGCTACTGCCACAGGCCCGCGTAGTTGCCGATGAGCGGCGCGGGCAGGGGCCCGCCGGCCGTGAAGATGCGCGTCCCGCTGGGGTCGTAGCAGTGCGTGTAGATGGCGGGCACGTGCTTCACGTGGTTCATGCCCTCCGCTTCCTCGTCGGGGAACTGGAATCGATACGGAATGTTCAAAAGCTCATCCCGATAATAAAGCACATGCATACGTACTTAAAATCATTCCCATAGGGGTAGACTTAGGCAGAGACAACGGATTTCCACTTGCTACGATCCTAACATAACACTTTCGCTTCATTTACTCTGATAACATTATTCATACATTCTCGTCTCTTGACCTAGCTTTTCTACGTCCGCTATCTGATCGAGATACGTTCGTCGAGGTCTTCCCCTCCCGACTTAAAAACTTAGTTGTGGTTTTAATATTGAAAAGGCGGTAGATAATAAACATAATCCTGATTTTACGTTTCCCTGTGACATAAGTATCAGTAGCTACCACATCCTAATCAATATCGCCAATGTGTGATCTTTTTACACGCAGATATTCATCCGCCATTTTCTTTTTTCGCTACCACTAGTCGTAGAAATACGTTAGTTTCAAGTCGATGCAAATTCGCGGATAACGTACTCACCACATATCCCTTGGACGCCTTGAGAGTGACTGTCTTGGAGGAATGGATGTTGCTCTCTAAGTACTTGCCGGCTCGCAGGTCGTAGAACATTAGCAAACCTGAAATTGCACTTTCAAATTAATAAACAAGTTCAGTGGATATTTTACAAGGCACATCTAAGAAGCTTGTACAAACCGATCGTATCAGGCTAAACACTGCTCGCTTTATATCCTTGTAGTAAGCGTAAGCGTGTGCTGTCTTATAAATTTGATTATGTTTACCATTTTCTGTATGCCTACGCCTCACTAAACTTCAATAATATATTATATTATTACATTGTAAAAGGATCATACAAAAGAACGGTAGGAACCAAGCCGTAAGTTTGTTGCCTGTTCTTCTAGGCTTTGGTCGCGTGGAACTGGCACCTAGAGTCACCTAGCTTTAAGACGTTTCAAAGTGATCCTTGTGATTTTATTGAATAAATACATTTTGACTTTGACTTTGACTTTGTAACTTTTCTTTGGATTTTTTTAAATTTTTATACAATCAGATGGCACACCTGATGTTAAGTGGTAACCATAACCTATAACAAAGCATTGGCTTTGTGTATGTTGATCTGTATCCGTATGTACTATGGAAACCAGGAATCTGACAAGTCCTATTTTTATATTTTTTATTCTTCGTTTCATTTCGTTTTACAAGCGTTCACGGAAATCACAAAGATTTTTATAATATTCCAAAATTTACGAGGATGCGCCAACCACCTGCGCCATTAAAAAAAAAAAAAATAGTTTTTCTGTTCAAAAATGTATGTGCACAGTGCCAGTACTCTCAAACGGCGAAGGAAAACATCGCGAGGACGGTTTCCTCGCATGTCGTAGAATTTAAAAAGTTCTAAAAAAATGTACTCGATAGACCTTTGAGGCACACGTAAAATCCTTTCACCACACTGTTTGGAAAGAAACTAGTGACAAGAAGAAGAAGTACCGAGTCCAGTGCCGATGGTGAGCATGTGTCCCTGGAAGGAGGCGGAGCGGATGCCGCAGCCGTTGTACCGCGAAGTGATCTTCTTCACGGACTGCAGCGTGCGGCTGTCGAGTAGCAGCGTGTACGACTTGCAGCCTATCGCGTACACGCCGCTGTCCTGTAACACCACATTCTATTAATTATAAAACTTTTAAATACAATTTCAACAGTTTTTTATACCTTGTTAACCTTTTTTTGTATAAATTATTTATATTGGAATAAAAGAAAGTGTTTATGTTGTAGTCAAAAGTTTTGACATCGAAAATTGGACCACTTATCAGTTAACTGTGACATATGAGTATAAAGATATTCAAAAGAGATGGTACAAACTACTTGATACTTAGTTATGGAACAAGCAGATGGCCCAACTGATGTTAAGTGGTAACCATCACCAATAACAAGGCATGCCTCGCAAGTCGCTTGCGAAGAGCGAAGACTTGCGCAGGACCCTGCGCAAGTCGTACCCTGCGGGCAATAATTGGCTGCGAGAGCCAATAACCGGGCTCCGTGGCGCCGTGCGAGAGACCTATGTCCAGCAGTGGACTGCAGGGTTGATGATGAGACAGTGACGGTACCTGCGTGGCGAGACACACGAGGTCCTGGCAGGACGGCAGCTTGCGGCTGAGCGTCTGACGGAAGGTCTCGGCGTTGAACACGTGGATGTAGCCGTTCAGCGTCAGCGCCGCTATCTCGCGCCACTTCGCGTTGAATGTCAGCGCTCGCACTTTTATGCCTGCGACATAAACCATACATGACTTTTTTCGCCGTGTGGCAACACTGGCGGTCTGACGTAAAAATCAGCTGCTCTTATTTATTTTAGATTTTAATTAAGTTTTATCGTGAACTATCAATCTATTAGCCAGTGTAACAGTTATAAATAGTATAAATAGTTTGTGTAATTGTTTGTGAACTATTTGGACAAGTGAAAATACATAAAAAGCGTTAGAAAGAATCCTGTGTGGCGAATGGCGATTTGAATGTTTACAAAGACTAGCTGTTAGAAGCGGATCTCTGCCTGTGAACTAGATCTACTGCATTTGAAGCTGCAGATAAACCTGACTATAAACCATGACCATGACTCGGAGGGCACGTGACTTTGAGGCAAGGCTAAAGGTTGCTACTGCGGAGCTCAAAGAGTCAAATAAGATTCAAGAGCAACTTCTGCAAGAACGGGATGAGAGTGAGGCTGAAATGCTGGGGATTTTGGGCCAGAATAAAACCCTCAAAAAGCAATTAGCCGAGCTATCCACCCAATATGAAGACAGTCGCGACCAAATGGAAGGCCTACAGTCAAGGCTCGAATGTATGAACCAGTGTCATGAGACTTATGAATTGGCGATGCAAAAAATCCAGGACTTAAAACAAGAGTTATATGAGTGTAGATTAAGAAATGAACATAATGAATCAGTGCACATATCTATTTCAAACGATTACAGTAGTCTGGACTTACAAACGGAACTGATCAACGGTGACCCCAACTACTCATTAGTCAACTTCAATACACCTAAGTGCCAAGGTGTATCTCCATTAATAAAAGGGAGTAACAAAATAAAAAAATATGTAAAATTAAGTAGCTTCTTAAAAAAATCAGAAAAAAAAATAAAAAGACAAAAAAATGTATTTGTACAGGCAAAGCTTTGCAAGGAAAAATGTAAGTTGAATGAAGAATTGAATTCCTGCTACAAATTACTTGGGCGGAATTCCGTAGAACAGGAAAACATGTCTGCAAAAATTATACAGTTAGAAAAATCACTTCATGATATAACAGAGAAATATAAAAAGGCAGAGCAAAATATGTCAGAATTAATTAGTGATGACAGTACATATGTACAAGTATGTAATAGCAGCTCACAGACAGATCCACCCATGTTTGAACAAACGCTCACTGGCACAGCATTGGTTACGGAACAGGTGATTGAACAGGTGGCATCACTTTCGCCACTTGTGCCGCTGACAGGTGCTGTGACCAATGAGCCCATTAAAGTATGTGTATCACAGTCTCTTGTTAGACTAGACAGTGCTTGTCTAAAGACCCGGAAGACTGTAATATATTCGGACAGGATAGGAATAGGGATGGGACTGTTACTTAGCGATCAACTAGGTCAGGTAGTAACAAACAACTGCTTCCCAGATGCTCCCATTAGCTACTTTATAAATAGCATAAAAAGTGACAGTTCTCTTGACAAAGACACCACCTTGATCGTGCAATTAGGTGAGAGCAGTGTAATCAAGCATTTAGAATTAATTAAACTGGTGGAAGCTTTGTTAGGAAAGTTAGAATTATGTGCGTTTCCCTATTCTAATTCATTGAGTACTCCAGAAAATAAGAATATCTTTAAACTTAATTTAATGTTTTATAATTTGACATGTCGTCATAGTGACGTTTTGTATTTCGACACTAATAATTTTATTAGTAATTTTATATTGACTAGAGGTACTATGTCTTTATGTAAACATAGTAAAATAACCATTGCTAAATTGTTAGCATTTAATATTTTTGATCCTGTTATAGGTACTATAACACAGTCCGTAGACAAGCCCGTAGTTAGTAGCATTACTAATGAGGGCTTTCAAGCAGAAAGGCCTATTGCCCAACATTTAAACTAGTCTCTTCGACAATGGGAAAGCCTGGCACTTTACATGTTGTACACCAAAATATGCAAGGCCTTCCCAGCAAAGTATTAGAACTAGAATTATTTTTGAATTGTTTCAATGTAGATATCATGTGTATTACAGAACACTGGATATTAGAACTAGAGTTGCTCCCTTTTTATAATAAATACAGTATATTGAGCTCTTTTAGACGCAAGAACGCTATACATGGCGGTTCTTTAATTGTTGTAAATAATAACTTGAAATGCAGGGAGCGTAAAGACATTGCAAGTCTCAGTATTGAGAGGACTATTGAGCTGTCGTGTGTGGAGCTGGAGCGGCACATCGTTGTGAGTGTATACCGTCCCCCAGACGCGGACTTCACGTTGTATGAATCCACTATGGAAGAAGTATTGCTTAAAACCTTCGATAGTAAAAAAACTTTAATAGTCTGCGGTGATTTTAATATAGATATTCCGGTTCATCCACTCTCTGAGAGATTTTTAAATTTGTTTAAATGTTTTGATCTACACAGCTTGTTTAAAGACCCAACAAGAGTGACATTAACAACAGCCACCTGTCTAGACAACATCTTTTGCAGTCATGAACCAATTTGTAAGTCCGTAGTTAAGCATTTTAGCTCAGATCATTACGGTCATAGCGCTAGGTTTGAATATAAAGAATCAGATAAAGACGAGGTCTTCACCTATCGGCTTATCACAGATAGCCGTACTAAAAAGTTTCAGAACAATGTTGAACTGAAAGTGTCCCTTTTACCATATTTGACTGACCCAAATGATATTTTTATAAAATCGACAAATTTAATAAATGAAGAACATAATGAACTTAAAACATGTAAAGCTAGTGTAAGTGTCAAGTTCGCTGACTGGGCAACTCCAGGTATTTACAAAAGTAGGAATAAATTATATGACCTATACGCTGCTAGGGAGTCAATGCTGAATGACCCAACGTTTATTCTACACACTAAAAACTACTCTAAAATTTTCAAAAAAGTATGTCACGCGGCAAAATCATTGCATATAAGAAATAAAATTAAAAAATCGACAAATAAAATTAAAGCCACTTGGAAGGTAGTTAATAACGAAACAGGCAAATCAAAGATCGGTAATAAACAGATAAATTTAAAAGTAAACAATAATGTTTTTACTAAAAATATTGAAGTCGCCAACGCGTTTGATAGTTTTTTCTCCAGTATACCTAAACTTGTGACTTCATCCCTAAATTCCTCAGCTGCTGAAGCGACAACACTATTAGAGTCTAGCGTTAAAAAATGTAATGATATCTTCAGTTTTAAATATATTAATGCTGATAATATTGTGAAAACTTTTAAATCCTTAAATATTAAAAATACTGAAGATCTATGGGGAATGTCCACAAAAGTTTTAAGCGCTATTATAACTGATATTGCACCATGTCTAGCATACATTTTTAATAGATGTGTAGATGAGGGCGTTTTCCCTGATTTAATGAAACACAGTAAACTCATTCCCCTGTACAAGTCTGGAAATGAACAAGATCCTGCGAACTACAGGCCTATTTCGGTACTGCCTTCGATAAGTAAAATTTTTGAAAAAATTGTTCTTACTCAGTTATTATCACATTTTAACGTCAATGGCATACTTCATAGTCATCAATTTGGATTTACTAAAGGTCGATCAACGACAGATGCCGGTTCGACGCTCCTGAAGCACATTTATGATTATTGGGAACACTCACAAGATGCGATTGGGGTATTCTGCGATCTGTCCAAAGCTTTTGACTGTGTAAGTCATGCCACCTTAATATCTAAACTTAAACATTACGGCATCATAAACCAGGCAATTGGTCTTATACAGTCATATTTAACCAATAGAGTGCAAAAAGTTGATGTTGGCGGTGAGAGGTCGTCTGGGTCGGTCATTGATATAGGGGTACCTCAAGGTTCCATATTGGGTCCCTTTTTATTTCTAGTATATGTAAATGACCTTCCACCTTTTGTAAAGGATTTATGTGAAATAGTTCTATTTGCTGACGATACCTCTTTAATATTTAAAGTCGACAGATTGAAGACTAACTTCGATGACGTTAATGCATCTCTGTCGCAAGTACTTAACTGGTTTACTGTTAATAATCTTTTGCTCAATGCCGGGAAAACGAAATGCATTAAATTTACTTTGCCAAATGTGGTTCAGCGTCCAACCAATATTGAATTAAATGGAGAATCACTTACCCTTGTCAATTCTACTATTTTTTTAGGACTTAATATTGATGCAAAATTGCAGTGGGGTCCACATATCAAATCACTTGCTGGTAGACTGAGTTCGGCTGCATACGCAGTTCGCACAATAAGATGGCTTACAGATGAAGCTACAGCTAGGCTAGTATATTTTAGCTACTTTCATAGTGTAATGTCTTATGGTATATTGCTCTGGGGGAAAGCTGCTGATATACAAAGTATATTTGTACTTCAAAAACGGGCGATACGTGCCATTTATAAAATGAAACCACGCGAATCATTGAGGGAGCGATTTAAAGAAATTAATATTCTCACAGTAACTTCACAGTATATTTATGAAAATCTATTATACACTCATAAACACATAGATAGCTTTAAGAAAAAGAGTGATGCACATAACGTTAACACTAGAAATAAAAACAAATTATGTATTCCTAAATTTCGACTCCAAAAGGTAAATGGCTCGTTTATGGGGAACGGTATACGCTTCTATAATAAACTTCCAGAAAGTGCCACTGGGCTTCCTATTAGAAAATTTAAAGCATACATTAAGAATAATCTAATAAGTAAAGCTTATTATACTTTAGATAGCTATATTGATGATAAAAGTGCGTGGCCCGATGTCCCGGTCGCTCTGCCCATCGGCAGCTAACATGTCTGCAATGTCTGTACTGTACCTACTATTGTGTGTTTTATTTTTCTCTGATTTAATAGATTGTATTTAATTTTATGCATTAGGTATTATTAGTTTGAAGCGTAGCTGTCTTATAAATTTGATTATGTTTAACTTTTTCTGTATGCCTACGCCTCACTTAACTTCAATAATATATTATATTACATTGTAAAAGGATCATACAAAAGAACGGTAGGAACCAAGCCGTAAGTTTGTTGCCTGTTCTTCTAGGCTTTGGTCGCGTGGAACTGGCACCTAGAGTCACCTAGCTTTAAGACGTTTCAAAGTGATCCTTGTGATTTTATTGAATAAATACCTATTGACTTTGACTTTGACTTTGACATGTCATGTTACGAAACTTACAAAAACTCTATCAATATTATTTTGTATAAAGGATCATATAAGTCGATAATAGAACAGGAGGAACCGAGCCGTTATTTAGCGGTATGTTCTTCTAGTCTTGGTTACGCACAACACAGAACATGTTGAAAACCCTGTTTTTTGAAAATATATTTTCAAAAAACAACCGTGTATGCAGTTTTTGCGTACAGTGAAAGTACGGAACTCATTTCGCTAAATTTATCGATCGTCAAATTCGTGATATTTTGACGAATTGTGCGAGTACGGAACTCGGGGTCGCTATGTTTTCAATTTTCGCGATAATTGTAAAAAGTACTACCATACTCGCATTTTAGCGAAATTCGCTAAAATTTTACGAATATCACGACTTTCGTCAAAATCGCTAAAACGCGTTTTCACGAATAGAAATGTCAAATTTGACGATCGCATAGTTCGTAAAAAGATCGGTACTTGCGCTGCAGATTCGTCATTTCACTCACACAATGTTTTTATTTGATTTGAAGAGCTCTTTAAATCAAATAAAAGCACAGTTTCCGGCACTGCAAACGTGAACTAACAAAAAAATTGTACGATTCGTTTCATTGATAAATTGTACAACACTTGTTCATTTCACATGTATACCTACTGATTTTGGTGTAAATCTCACAGTGAAGCGTAACACCCAGAACAAACATTTATGTTCATCACACAAAAGTTTGTTCTCTCGAACCTTGCGCAGAAGGAAACAATAAGTAAAAAATAATGATAATTTTTCAAACTTTAATGGTTATGAATATAATTTTCATTTAAAACGGGATATTTACCATGATCTGTGAGTTCGATCGTTTCTCAATAATTCGGCAAATTGCATGCGCCATGATCACGGGTCGACCTCACAAACCATGGTATCGGTACCCGTTTCATTTCAAATAAATAAAAAAAATATGATGTAGTTACCAGATCTGCAGTCCCGGACGGCGACGGGCGCGATGTAGTGCTCCGGCGGCGCAGCGGCGGGCGTGCAGGCCGGCGGCGCGCGCCATAAAGCCAGCTTCGAGTCCCGCGACCCCGTCACCAGGAACTCGTCGTCCAGCCAACACATATCCAATATCTGTCCACAATTATAACCTTGTTTTACCCAGTTTATAATTAAATTTATCTAATGTGTGGTCCCGGAAGGGTAGAACTATTTTGGGCTAAATAATAAACTAATTGATCGAGTGAGCGAAGCGAAAGAAGATCTTAGTTTCAACTTGGGCGATTTGGCATTTTATGTATGTATGTATGTATGTATGTATGTATGTATGTATGTATGTATGTATGTATGTTTGTCTGGCGCTAACTTTAGAACCGTTGATCTGATCTGCATGAAATTTGATATGTCGATAGCTTGTACTTGAGAAATTTACTGGTAAGTATATGAGTAAAATCGGATGAAGGGTTTTTGAGATATGGGGTTTTTTGAGGGGGCAAAAATAAAAAAAGTTACATAAAAAAATCAAGTTACATGTCATATGAAAGGGCTTTCATTGGACATCCCAAAACAATTTTTACTTTTTTTTTTGGACGCTCCGTTTTTGAGATAAAATAATAAAAGTTCAATTAAGATAACCAGCGATCCAAGAGCTCCCATCTCTAAGAGTTTCGTTGGCATCAAGGTTTTTCTACTGGTCGGCCAGTTCCTTTGCTTTTTCTTATTTTTTTTTCTTGAAATAAATTAAGGAGGTACTCAATTCTCATAAAATGGTTACGACGACCAGGTCTGATGATGGAGCCAAGGTCTGTTCAACGGAACTCTTCAATAAATAGGCCAATAGAGTTGAAACTTGGTAACCATACCAAGTTAGTAGGCGGTAGTCAGAAAAAAGTCCAAAGATAATGTTTGGACTTGCCTCTGACTACTACGTACTCAAAGTTTTGATGCGTTCGTCGGGGTCGCATCACGAGATCTCAGTTCGGGGCGAACTACTAGTAGTAACTTAGTGACATGACAAGAAAGAGCACACGAAATGGAAGATTATATTAGTAATGTAGAAAATTGTTCCGTGTCTACTTCAGACTTATCATAATCAGTGACATATACAAGGTGTTCCAATACTTTTTTTTTTTTTTTTATACTTTGAACAAGAAAAAAAAACAGCGGTTTCATATATTTTAGCCATAGGTATTGAACTTTTGTATGAAACTGCTGTTTTTTTTTCGCGTTACAAGTAGTACAAGTATTGGAACACCTTGTATACTTTAGTCTGACGAATAGCGATACTCTCATCATCTTCCTGCCCTTGTCCCACTTCATGTGAGGTCGGCACAACAGGTTTTTCTGCTCCTCGACATTATACGGTATAAAAATGGTCCATATTATAAGGGCAGATTTTCAAACTGTTTAAAAATAGTGCTATAGCTAGTAGAGTTACCCAGTCTTTATGTGCCTCTCCCACGCAGACAGGCGACACTGTAGGCAAGCTGTATATCGCCAGTTCGCACGAATTCCGCGCGCCCGTCGCTAGCAATGTTCTGAAATTAATGCATCATTGTTATCAATCTGTAGGGTAACATTATTTTAGTGCAATTTTATATTTAAGGTTTTTATATACTTCAACTTCTGAATTAGAAAATAAGCGGAAGGCGTTATGGAAAGCAGTTACCGTAGCCTATGGTCGCTTGCAACACATTCTTTCAGAGGCACTTCAAAACGCCCTTTTTCAAGAACCCCATACTGTATTGTATATAGGAAACCCCAGCACGAACAGCATAATGTGTGATTGTATTGTGTAATAGTTAAGTATTATATTTTGTAACAGTGGGCACGCCATAATGCAATATAGCTTGTAGAACAACCGCTGGGGAACGGAAAGGTTCTCGAAGGAAGACGAAGCGTGAGAAGCCTCTCCACCGGATGTTCTTCCTGTACCTCAAGTCTGAGTTTCGTTAATCATATTTCTTATTTCCTTTTTTCATAACGTCAAGCGTCAAGCGCCTCCATCAGGCGCGCTGAGAACTCACGACTCCATACAAAAAAGGCCTGACGTTACGAAAAACTAAATACGAAAAATGGTGAACCAAACTCAGACTTCGGGTAATGAAAAAGTATAGAGGAGGCCTGTTAGTTCGGTGAATTCTTCTAGCTGATGTATTAGTTACCTGGATGGGTTTATCTGTAAGGCGTGTATTCCAGTCTGGTGCTCCTGCCCCGCCCACGGCTGGCGCGGCCGCAGCGTCGGGATGGCGTCCAACTTGCGAGTCCGCACGTCGTATACTAGCAACTGGAACAAACGTTACATTACTTAATATAAAAACAACTTCTTGAGGGCTGGCTGCAGAGCATAGCAAAGAAAGAATTGATTGAAAATACTTTTTTCACGTTAAAACAAAGTACAAAGGCGAACTTAATACCATATTACCTTCCAGATAACCTTTCTGTATTGTGGAAATAAAATGTGTCAGTAGTGCACGGGAGAGGAAATAAAGAAGATAGATATTACTTATCATATAAATATATAAAAAGTCTAGTCAAATTACAAGAAGAGCATTTTATTGACCAACAGAGGAAAATAAAAAACATGGTAATACATACATGTAGGCAGGTAACCTACGCTATGTTAGGCCAATTAGGTCCCTGGCTCAGTATCTGCCGCACCGTGTGGGTCACGCCACACGTCAACACTGGTATTCTGCCAGGTCCTAGGTCTTACGTTACGGTAAGACTAAGAAACGATAGAGGGGTCCGATACTATATAAGGAGCTCCACAGCAGTATTAACTTAACAAATAGGTAGTATAAGAGAGTACAGTACCTTGTTGCACTTGGTGCCGAAGACGACCTGCCTGTCGGAGAGCCACTGGGAGCAGAACACCTTGTTCATATTCCCGAGGTTAATGGCGGACTCGCGGAACATGTCGTGCGTTAGCATGTGCCGAGTGGCGTACGAGCCGTCCACAGACCGAGCCTGGGAATTAATAGACAATCATTTAATTACTAGGTACTTAGCACACAACATGATAATGATTATGTATATCACTGATAGACCAATGGACATAAAGCAGTAGTTACACACATTCTGCATAATTATGAATTATTTCTCTATAAGGGAACTCAGTTCTTTGAGAAAATAAATGTCTTTTTATTTATATCTTATACTAACTAACCCAAGATACTTTGAGGGTATCTAAGGCAGTCACATTGACACATGCATTTTACCTACATAGTATTTGTTTATTAATTAAATAATGAATTTAAATAATATTTTGCACCACTGTTTGTGTCAAGGGCATCTCATATCTTAAATTTTCTTGCAATGTTGATGCAGCAATGATAAGATTAGGTTTTATTATTATGGCCTAAATTATTTGCAAAATATTTCAGACAGACCCTGTCTGAAATATTTTGATTCAAAAGAGTTGTTCAAAGCTGTGACTTTGACTTAGAGTGTATTATTATTAGTGTACCAAGCCTTTCCCCTTTGGCAAGCCCACTAAGAGAAGTATAGCTACCTCTGGTGCTTGTATCTCCCGAGATCGCACATAGTCCACAAAGTTGTATGATGTGGACAGTATCTTGTGCTGCTGTGTCGGTGTCTCCTCTTCACTGTCACTGTCAGAATAACACACGAAGTCCTCGGGTTTCTCAAGCTTACGTTGCTGCTCTGCTCTGTGGAGTGTTTAAAAAATATATATCAAATTGTTATTTGTTATAGTTTGATATATTCAAAAATCAATGGAGGAAATGTTAAAATCTGAAATGCTTGGATGTTTGAAACCAAATGTTGTTGTCAGCTAATCCAATTTGTATGAAACTGTGAACAGAAAAGTATTAGAGATTTGGATTTAAAAATTAAGACTACTAAAAACTTTTAAATATAAATAATATTTAAATGGGTAATTTGATTTCATCTATAGTTTAACTGTAATTAATAAATGTAATGCATATTGTGGTAATTTTTTATCAGGGGCCTTCTAATTCTAATTCTAATCTTTCCACACAGCACTATCTAGCCCCAAACTAAGCCAAAGCTTGTAATATCGGAACCAGATAGCAGATATAATACATATACCTACCTATACATTTTCTTGTATAATAACACCCAGACATCTATGTTCATCATACAAATGTTTGTTCTCAGTAGGGATCGAACCAACAGCCTACGACTCAGAAGGCAGAGCTACTACCAACTGAGCTGTGAAGGCTGTCATAATGAAATTTTTAATAAACTGCAATGTGATTGCACACAAAATGGTTTTTTGTGATTTTTAGAAAATGGGTATAGTGATTTTATATTTTTCAACATGTTGAAATGGTAAAGCGGTAAATTAGCTCTTGTAAACACCAAAACTGGCAAAAAAGCCAACATGGGAGTTCAACAACCTGTTTCTTTTTAGCAGTGTGACCTAGCTACCTAAACCTGTTTAACAGGTTTTGTTTTGGGAGATTTGCAATATCTCTTCCAATGTGTAATTAGTGTAATCTACGACCTAATTGTGCTCTAGAAGACGAAGGACTATGTAACCAAATTCAGATTTTTGCAGTTATAGGTATACATCTATTTAGGTGCATAATTTGTAATCCCACTAATATTATAAATCTTAGATAAATAATGTCAAAATAAGTAAGCCTTGAAACAATATATGGAATAACCATGAGCTGGATTCATGTTTACATTGAATGTAGATACTTAGTTACAAATACAACACAAAATCAATACCTACTGAAGTAAACAATGCAATATTCGTGACAAAATCAATAGGTACGTAAATATTGGGTAATGTACAAATCATTACGTGCGTTTCTTGCTGATTCAATGATAATCGTGATAACTATTTACCTCAGTGCCCTTGCTTTTGCACGCCGCTCCTGTATCCGAGAAGGTATATAGCATGAAGGATACCGGCCTTCTATGGCACGCCTCACTGTCTGCGCCATTTTATTGTTCAAGAGGATTGTTCCACTTGAAATGATCGCCCAAAATCACACAATCAACCGCTGGTCACTTTCTTTTTGTTCTGTTGTACATTGATCCGAATTGAGACATCTTTCATTACAATGGAGTCCCTGCTAACAACACGTTTGTAGTCTCCTCGCGACATTCAAAAACACATCACACGATTATTATTTGAAGTATATAATACTCTAATAAAAAAGATTGCTACAATCGTGGTAAAATCTTTCAGTTTTTACAAAGATTTACTTGAGAAGATGACTTTACTTCAATAGAAAATCGAAACAGATACTGATGATGATGATGGGATTTAGGATGGGTTCTTCTTCTTCTTGTTTGTATGGCCTTTGCAGTGCTGCCCGCAATTCGCTTCGGCCCTTAGATCAAAATCTATGCTTCGGCCCCGCTGGGGCTTGGATAATCAATTGGTTTGTCTGTCATGTCACTGTCAGTGTCATGATGTCAACATTTTGAAACGTCAATTTTACTCAGTGCTGCCATTTTAGAAAAAATATGTTTTTGTCATAGATGTTTTTGTAGAGTCCTACCAGTTTTTTTTTTCTTTTCTCATCAACATCAGCCTGAAGAAGTCTGCTACTGTTGGACATATGGCCTTCCCTATACATTTCCAAGAAAAAGCTCTCTCCATCCACCGACTTCCTACAATCCTCACGATGCCGATGATTTTCTTATCTTTTAAAAATAATTGTCTATGTACTTTTATATACGAAGATTAAGCCAATTTTATAAAATAAGGTGTAAAATTAAATAGAATAGGCTTCACACGGGTCATTCATCAATGCTTGGGAATACCATTTTCTTTCACATTGATAGATTCTGTTAAAAATAAATTATATAGGTACTTAGGTTAGCCTTTCGGTTTGCTGAGTAAGCCTACTTCACCTTAAATCCAGTCCAGGTTTGTCCTACACGATGTACCTTTAGTATATCATCCTACAATCAATAGCCTGAAAGACTGTTTTAGGTAAGTACTTTACTTACAATAATTTAGTATTCAGTATTCAGTATATTTATTGCATTATTAAGTATGTATGTAGATTTAACATTGTCAGGCCTTAAGACTAAATATTTTGTGATTCAATACATAATGTACCCAGTAAGGGTGTTGCAATAGAGAGAGTTTTAAGAGAATAGTTATATAACAATCTTTAATAATTTCGGTTTAATATCTGGTAAAAGTATCTAGCCTAGTAGGTAGCTATGCGGCAGTGTTATCCTGGCATTATTTCAGCGAAGTAGAGAAATCGAACTGCAAACCGCATAGCGGTAAGTCGATGACCTCATGAAAATGCCTAGAGCTGTAGTAGGTACCTACCGGTACTTATCTTAGGCTGGCAGTCTAGTCTAGCAATACCTATTTATCTATCTAGTTTTACGTTATTGTTTTTTTTTTTATATTGACTACTACCTATGTAGTTAAGTACCTACCTACGTAAAAATTTGATTTGACTACCTAAGTTTTAAAAATTTACAAGGGAAATTGTTAATAGGTAAGTGGTAATAATACCTAATTGTTGATATTGAATCGTCATTATAAATAACTTGTAGGTATCTTAACCTATATTTCCCTTATTGTTCCTTAGACCTATATTTTATTAAATGTTTAAAAGTTTAAACAATTAGGTACCTACGATTTTCAACTACGGCCGCGGTACCTACTAGGTACCTATCTGCTCAAATCTTTTAGGATCGTGTGAGTCAGAATGGCGCTGGCGGGTGTACCTACCCACCTGCCATAGCGAATCGAGTTACGATTGATGCGAAAGGATGCCAAAGGATGCGAAAGAATACGAAATCATGCGAAGGGATGCGAAAGGCTGCGAAAAGATGCGAAAAGATGCGATTCCAAATCCAAACCTGTGGTTGCAATTTGCAAGTCAATCGTCGCTGTTAGACTTAAGGTAGGTAGGTACCTACTAATTGATTTCTCACGAGATGTTTTCTTTCACCGTTTGAAACATCGTACGAAAATCAACCCATTGGTGAACGACCGGATTCGAACTCATGACTTTACGATAAGAAGTCTAGGCTCCACTTCCACTACCGGTGCTCTATCGGTGATTATAAGTGTTTTTAAATGCTTCAAATTTACTTGTAAGTACCATCCATGTTCCGCTCGTCATTGTATGTCGGCCAGACATTGAAAAGCACACTTTACCTAATCCTGCAGACGAACACATTGGAGGTTTCAGCTGCTTTGCGCGGATTAGGTTTATCGGTAAACGCCAGCTTGCAGCACAAGCCCAGGTCAAAGGTCAACAGAACTGCTTGCTTGCTTGCTATTTTTGGCGGGCAACCAAATAGAAGAAATTGCTATGCTGCAATATATGACCTACGTACGCGTACGTAGCGTTGGTAGGCACTTAACTACCTAACTGCTCAATATTATTCACTGCGATGGATTTTTTTACAAAAAAAATTCTACAACAAAACTGATTTTGATTGAATTTCCCGTTTTTGATTTAAAAGACAAACAAACTAGGTAGGTACCTACTGAATCGATTTTGATGAAATTTCTATGAAAGGATCAATCTGAAAGTAGGTTACCTACCTAAGTAGGTACCTACCTATATCCTTACAAATAAAAAAAGATGATGGATAGTGCAATGCCATGCCACTTAGGTATATCACATAGATTCCCTATGTCCTCAGTGGATGTGATTTGTGAGGTAGGTAATCTAATGTAATGTAATTCTAAAGGAGGAAGTACCCGCTTTACATCAGGGGGGCAGTCTGCTAGTTCCATCACTTTAATTATAAAAAAGAAGAACTTACGGCCATACAATACCACTGTACTTCTCAATAGCTTCAGGGTACTTTCAGGATCTCAAATAAATCCTACCAAGACAGCCGACTCGGCGACTAATTCCCGGCGATGGGATTTATGGGCTCCCCTCGCGTAAGTGTTACATATCGCCTTTAGGACATTGGGTCCTTTGTGACGTCATTTGTTCCTATTGTGGGGAGTCATTTATTCCTAAGCTGAGACTTTTAATTTCTAGTTCCACCTAATTTCTAGGACCTTATGATTTAGATACCTTATCAAGGTACCTACCTGTATAAATAGGTCCTAGGACAAAGGGTGGGATACGCAATCAAAAGAGGTACCTAGGTATGAAATTATTGGGTCGCTAAGGATTAAGGTTACGCAGGTAGAGACGCCAAATAAAATGGATAGAGTTCGTGATTTTCAAAATGTTTTACCTAGGTAGGTACGTCTGGTAAATCGTGATATAAAAGTAATAACATTATACAGAAATCTTGGCATAATTAAAAATATTAATTGTATGTGATACCAACCTTTTGGTATTAGGTAGGTAGGTACTCTACATCTGGTATTTTACCAGACTTGTGTAAAGAATCGATTTGAAAATAATAAAGCAAAATATCTTATTTTCGCCGACTGCACTAGAGTAAGTAGGTAAGTACCTACCTAAATACCTATCTACCTTTTTATTCGACCTGAAATTGTAATGAAATTCAACCACCGCGTAAATCGAGTTTACGTCACAGTTTCTATATACCAATATAGGTAGCTACGAAGTGTCTACCAACCCTTCAGCTGTCGCCACAGTTCATCCAACAGTAACAAAAGCCACCCTTCAGGCAGGTGACCTATATCCAGGGTCAATGACCCCGCAAGGTCGGCAATGGCGTGATGGCGTCAGCTGCTGATCGATTGCATCATCGCCCTTCTAGCCTTATTTCAATGGTAGGCTGGGGCGGAAAACCTTCGTAGATTTAGAGGAATGGTATTATAAAACGACTTAGCTAAATAAGTGTCAAGATGTAAAGAGTGTTATGTATTGCACAGTGTAGGGAATGGGGGGATGTCCTTGCCCAGCAGTGGGACTTGGCTTATAATAATAATAAACGAAATATTAATAATAAACTAAATAATTATTTAAACTAAATAAGTATTATTAAAAACCTCATAAGCCTTATAGGCGTTTTTAGTTTCTAAGCTAAGTAAAGTTTGTGGTTTAGTTGCATGATAACTAAGTTAAATTAAACATAACATAACATTTTCCACCAGCAAGTAGTATGAATACCACGAATACCTACCACAAAAAACACTACATTTTATGTATGCGTTTTCGTGGCGTTTATTGAAACCAAACAAAGAAAGATTAGTGCATTGCAGTTTTTTTTTTTTTTTTTTGAAGTATGAAGGCTTTAGCTGTAAATTTCTACTATAGGCCGTAGACTTGGTTAGGCGGCAGTTAGCCATTTTACGTTATGGTACTAGAATAAATAAAAACGAACCATAGAGTATACGAACACCATTATTGTTAGTACTCGGCATAACTTTACGAGAAGAATTAATTAGGCCTACACCGATGCCAAGTTTCCATTTTGTAGCTAAACTGACGAGGGAGTAGCCAGCCTTGTACAAAACTAGAGACGAAACTACGCGCATTCTAAATTTGAAATACGGCCGGTTTCTGAAAGCCCTATCAAAATTAATCGCATGTCAAGTCACTTGCTATCTCTGTCTAATTCGATGTAATAGCTGAAATGGCGAGTGACTTGACACCCGATAAGTTTTGATCGAGCTTTCGAAACCGGCCGTGTATAAGTACCGGTTACATACCACTGGTGGCGGTCAGACATACCTACCTACAAATGGCGACTGTGTAATACCAAATCGCTATTAGTTAGAAGTTACTAACCTATGTATAAACTTTTTCTGTTACTAACACCACGTAGGACACATATTGTTGCCTGAATCAATAAATTAATTATTATTAATACGTAGCATAAGACGTAGACTACCGTCAAAGTACTTATCGCTCTCACATTTATACATTTTTGAAGATCTAAAAGCACTGAATGAAGTTATGAAAAATCGCAAATATCCATGTTTTGGAGAATATCATTACAAAGTTACAAAGGTTCAATTCTATGTATATGCCTGACGTGTATGTTTGTCGCTCTGCAACAGCGTTTCTACGTGAGTTTGCAAAAAGTATTCTATGGCAGTTAGACCGTGTGTGCGTGGAATTGTTGATAGAACTCGTAAAAAATGTTTTAAAATTTCTGGTCACAATTTTGCTTGCCAAGTTTTGCGGTTCAACTTTTATGCTGTCAAAATGTCTGTGCTACATTTTTCAGATGGAAACTAGAAACATTATTTCACTCATAGATTCACAAAAAATCTTTAGCCATCGTTGGCTTATTAATTTTGCTTCGAATAAGATTTAGCCATGTGCGCTGAGGTAGGCTATAAGGAGTTCCATAATAAAGCTGGCTCGTATGGCTGTGACAGTGCGCGTTGTTCCAAGTTGTTCCTGCCACGTCAATCATCAGCCTAAATAAGTCCACTTCTGGTCATAGGTATCCTCCATGGGAGGTTTTCCGTAGTCACCACTCTTGGCGGGTGGTGTATACCGCAGTATTGGCGTCATGTACTCAAGAGATGCTGCCCATCCCATGATGCGTTTTTTGGTCGCCTCTTTCGATATCCCTTTGAGGTGATGGAGGGGTCCTATTCCATGCCGGGACCACCAAGTTTTACTAAGTAGTGAGCCAGTGGCTAACTCTGGTGGCAGAGTCTTAAGGCCGCCCCAAGGCCTCCTCTTTAACGTCAGCTGAAGCTGGGACTGACAGCTGAAAGTTCCTTTCGAAGCACGGAAGCGCTCAGATGTATATGCCATTTAATTTGATTGTTTATACATATACCAATACTCTGCGTAATTGAAATTATAGAGAACAACGGCCTAATTGTTGCCTGTTAATAATGATTAATTGGACCAAAATAATTGGCAGACACGTCAAATAAATTAATGCCTGGCGTTTCAATCGGGTGAGCACGAGTTGATATTGAATTTTCGGGTTATTCCCGTTGAGTAACACCTTTCAGTCACACTGTGACACAATGGGACAAAAACTTCCCGTTGAGTAATACCTGTTACACATTGCAACTTTTATTTTCCCGTTCGGTCACACTGTTACTGAACGGGAAAAAAAAAGTCGCAATATGTAACAGGTGTTACACAACGGGAATAAATAAATAAAATATGTCGCCCTAAGTCATACTAATTAATTAAAGTTAAACTATGAAATTATATGAACATTATTAACTTCATTTTAAATGAATTCGTTAATTCTTGAAACATTTTATTAGTGAAGAGACTTATCATTTTATTTTTATGATTATGATTATTATTATTCATATCATTAAGTTTTTTTATAATAGAAATTCAAAAAGTGAATTAAATGGTATTTTTTACACAGTTTCTTTATTTTCTTTTGTGGAAATCTTAAATATCTGTTTTTCTCTGCAATGGCAATCTTTAAATTCACTCAATAGTCTCTGATTGGTGGTGACCACGCCCCAAACCAGGTACCATGTGATGATTATGCTTATTCAAAATCTACACTAATATTATAAAGAGGAAAGATTTGTATTTTTCTTGTTTTGTATGTAACGAATAGGCTCAAAAAATCAGGGATCCTTACTAAAACTCCAATAATGTAACCAAAGGCGGAAAAAGAAAACATTACATCGCGTGCGCTGCGAAAACTATTGATGATAGAACAAAATAATGTACTACGACTTTGCAGAACACGTCATTATCTACGAAACATGTCGCGACAGCATATGTCTAACTATTATAGTTATGTCACAATAAGTGTTTTTTTATTATAAAAAATTAATCTAAATGCCGCCGCCAGAAAAGGCTCTTTATTTGTACGTTGGTATTAATCCTTATCCAAATAAATCTTTTCATATTCAAGACTGGTTTATTACCTATACATTACTTCTTGAATTTTTCAAATCGGACATACCATTCAAAAGATTTCTAAAATATAAGCGCCGCGCGGGTCACGCGGCGCGTTCTCACTCAACGCGGGCCCGGGCAAGGCGCGAGGTAGAAGGGCGTGCAAATGACTCGAACCCACCACGGTCTAAGTTTATCCTAAAACGTTGACAAAATTTATGTCCACTCATGCGAAGCTGGGACAGGCCGCTAGTAAATCAATAAAGATACTTAATTTCAAAAAAACAGTTTTTTATTTTTATACTCTTGTAATCAGGTGTGACTTATTGAGAAAAAAAAGTTTCGTTGAGTAACAGTGTTACTCAAGGGGAATTATTTATTCCCATTCAGTAACACTGATACCGTAGGGTGTAACAGAATGGGAATAAATAATTCCCGTTGGGTAACACTATTACTCAACGGGAAGTTTTTTTCCCATTGTGTCATAGTGTGACTGAAAAGTGTTACTCAACGGGAATAACCCGAATTTTCAGTGTGAGTAGCGCGCTCTTGATTCCTGTGATATTTTGGCCAATTACCAACCTTGTAAAATACGAAATATAGGCGTAATTTAAAAATAGAAAGCACTGGTGGTCTAGTGGTAGCGGCCCCGCCGTCCGATCCTAAGGTTGTGGGTTCGAAACCGGTGAGTCACGCTCAATATAATGCAGTAACAGAGCCCGTTGCTTGCTAAAAACTCACACTAGGCCCTCTGCGGTGGCGCGATCATTAGTTACCAGTTTACCGCAACCACGTGCTAGCACACAGGTGCTTACCTGCGTTAGTACTAGTTACTACTGCTAACCTCTAGGTAGGTATTTGATGGTAGACCACACTACAGAATTTAGGCACGAAAACCTCGATCTCTGTCTCAGAAAGGTCTATGCTATGTCGCGTGGAACTTCAAATCACAAGACATTTGTTAATCACATGGATCACTTGTCCAAAATTCTTTAAGGATACGTAAGGGATATTTTCAAATATTACAATTACCACATACCTAACCATATTTTGCATTACTTTATATTACATACAAAACAGGTTGCAAGCCAATCACCGCTGCTACAATACTCATTGATTCCCGATGTTTTTCTTCACTGTATGAGTGCATTGCCTTTGCGCATAATACATTAATTTTGTCGAATGGAAAAACCTAACAATGCAATAACCGAACTGATCAGAATGCGAAGATTATAATTCAAAAACTTACGAGGACTAGGTCTTAAAAAAATATGATTTTAAGGTTTATTTTCAGCACTCAAAAACAAATTCTACGAATAAAACCGTATCACCCTTATTCATCACATTAGTCACCATACAGGATGAATCTTTAACCATGGGTCTACACGTTTTGGGGCGGGGATTTCCCGAGTAACCGTCCGTGAGGAAACCGGCATGTCGTAGAACCTAATAAGTTCTAAAACATGTGTTAAGTGTTCGGAGGATTTTAAGTGCGCCTCAAAGAGGCTCCACTTAAAATCCTTTCACCACACTGCTTCGAAAGAACTAGTGACACGACAAGAAGAAGAAGATTGATCCATAATGCGTATAGGTATCACCCTGTGTTATCGGAAAGCAATTTCCCCTCCCTCATATCGGATTCGCGCCATTACAACCCCCAATATGGCCTCTTTTAATGAATTATCGCCATTCTCTTGTCAGGAATTCCGCCATTATGTCGCGGGGGTCGGCATAAGGTCGTAAATGACGCCCTTGACATTTAAACATGTTGTCTTTGCAGTACTTATCAGCTTAGCCAGGTAACTTTGAACTTAATAACGTTGGCGTAAAAAAGTCGCTAGCGTTAGAAGTTCTTACGTATTGAAATGAAATAGGTAGTTTTCTGTATAGGTATTTAAATTTTTTTGTCAAAATGTAATGAACAGCGGTACGTCCAAAAAAAATAATTTGACACACGCCTTTCTTTTATAGAGGTAGAGTAAGAAGTTTTATTTCTCACGTCTTTCTGTACAAACTTATAAATTTAATAGTTTCGGAACCAAAAAACCGTGTTTTCGAAAACTAATATATAATTGCATAAATCTGTAAATGTATTGGACGGCATTAAAAATTACCGTGCGAAACCGGAATTAGGGCTATCGCGCAAACATTTCAAGACAGCAGCATACTGCATAGTATGTATAGATACTAGTATTCTCTTATTTATCGTGGTTTACCAAAAGCACGGTAGCCATCAAATAAGTTCCGTTCAAACGTCAAAACTTTTAAAACTATTTCGCCTGTAAGATAATTATGTCTGTTGAGTCCAATAAATACAAAAAATGATAAAAAAAACCTGAGTAGATATGCATCGACATACAAAAAATACATAATGATTAAAAACTGAGTATGATTCTGTCAAAATCTCCCAAGGAATAACGAGAAATAAAGAGACTTTATTATTGTACATACTCAATAGAGTACCTCTATAGTGTAGAGTGTCGTGGTATCTGTATTATGTAGGTACGTTAAGAATATCTCACATTCCACACACCGAACATAAATTAAATGCATTCCAGAAAGTTCGTGTTATTAGCATTAGGCGCATGGCAAATGCCAACCGCATCCTAGGCAAGTGACTGTCGAGGTAAAGAAGCGTTTTTAACATAGACATAGGCTGCGGCCATAGTTTGTTTCAAAGGAATTACTGCCATTAAAGTTTGATTAGTGTTTATTGTATTTGCTTTGTAATTGTGATTTTAAAGCAGCGTATTACAAATCTGAGGATATATCTAGCGTGCCTAGGGAGAGTGAATTGTTTTAAATAAGCGTACTTATGCTGTTATGGATCCAGTAGTAGTTTTGTTTAGGTACCTACGACATTTCTTATTTCGTTTTTCGTAACGTCAGGCCTTTTTTGTATGAGGCGCTTATCGAATCTCTATACAAAAAAGGTCTTGATGTTACGAAAAACTAATTTTTATTATTATATATTAAAACTAAGACTTGGGTATACCTACCTAAGGCTTCAACAGGTTTTTAAGGGGGCAAAAATTAAAAAAGTTATACAAAAAATCAAGTTACATGTCATATGAAAGTAATTTGTTTGAGCATTCCAAAACCATTTTTACTTTTTTTTTGGACGTTCTCTTATGATGGCGCCACTAGACCAAGACTGCAGATTTCGGCACTTGTCTAGGTGGCGCAGTGAAGGCAGTGAATGTCGCCAAATATTCCGTCGGTTTATTAAGAAGTTTCATGCAGCGCTCATTATATGCATCAACTTTACAGACAAGGCTCGCTCCGCTTTTGTGGGCGTGTGGGGAAATTTACGGTTTCGCTCGTTTGTATGACAACTTGTTTTCCGCTTATATATTTACTCAAAACTTTCGCACAAAACAATGTAGGTAAAATAGGAATATAAAATATTTCTGCCGACAAACAGCGTTGTGTTTCGGTTTGAAGTGTGGTTGCCGGTGATAATACAGAAACGTAAGCTTAACATCTGTATGCCTCAAGTTGGTGGACGCTGAGCAGTGCATCTTAGGACACATTACGCCACAGAATATAAGAATTAAGTAAAAGATTGCTGACATAAAATGTAACACCTCTTTTCGTGCCCCAGCATTTGCCTTACAAGCACAATGCCTTGAATGCTAGTTTTCTGGTGAACTTAGTGCTAATAGAAATGCCTACCTCCTTAGGTCGCCTTACGCTTCATCTTTCGGTCCGCGGTCGCCATTTAGACCTTTCCTTGCTGTTATCGGATCTATGAAATATATTATGTAAAAGTAGGTAATTATCATACAATTAGGTACTGAAAATATCTTAGTGAGGTCAGTAACCTTGCTCTAGGATGACCAAAAGAGCTTACAGCATCAAATTACTTAAATCTAGTCCCATAATAGTGCTTTAAAATACAATCAAATAGAATAAAAACAACAATTCTATTGTTATACCGCAAGCCGCAACCTACAATCATGATAAAACTCGACGATACGGCAAAATTACCACGTTTTAGGACATAAGGTCAAAGTTCGAACCGTTTCTAGCCCATTTCAGCTGTGGTCGAGAAACTAAGGCCATTAAATAAGCGAATATATAATGTTTCTTGAAGCGTTCGTGCCGTAGCGTTAGTACTAGGTCCTTAGAGCCCTTTATGAAAGAGATCGGTAGGAGAAGTTCTACCACCTATTTCTATTGCCCATCGGTGATGCTAGTAGTAGCACACTGGATCTTCATTATTATATATTATTTTGTAACAATGATCAGCTTTGGGACATTTCAAAGTGATTCTTAAGTTTCAATTGAATAATATAGTTGCGAGTTCCAAGCGACCGAACCTAGAAGAACAGATAGCAAAGTTAAGCCTTGGTCCTTCGGTATTGCAGGCGTTTATAAGCAACTGCGGTTGTATCCTGGCAGTCAGCTTGCTTGTCGACTTAGTTATATAAAAAAAAGCTATTTCTTTAGCCCAACAACGCGTTTGTTCCAAACCGCCGCACGTCACGCGAATGACAAATAATCCAGCCTCGTGGGACTTGGAGTAACTTATATTTGGGTTATTGGGTGTCACTGTCACACCTACCTGTGAGCGCACGCCAATAAACAGCTGTTCCACCATGACAAACGACGATCGAGGTTTCGTGTTTACTTTTTGAGGTACACTGCAGGGCATGCGAGGCTGCGAGATCTCAACTAGACATGATAGAGTGACATAGAGCTCTTTGTGTGTGGCTCGTCCAGGAAAGTACTGCCACAATGCCTATTTCTGCGGCCAAGCAGTGTTGTTGTGTTTCGGTCTGAAGGGTGTGGTTGTTGAAATTACAGACACATAAGGCTGAACGTCTGTATGCCTCAAGTTGATGGACGCAGGGCAGTGCATCGCACGTTCCTTACGTGCGTGTCTTACGAGACAATGTTTTGTTATAGGTGATGGTTACCACTTAACATCATGTGGGCCATTTGCTTGTTCCATCAACTAGTTGAATAAAAAAAAAGCATTTATGCGTGATTGTGACGTAACTTCTTGGTCATTTTTACCCGATTGGCGAAGTTGTGCAATGTTCAGTCTCGATTTGCTGCTGCGTGCTGCTAGTGGCATTTACATCTGGGCACGGGAGGAACGATAAACTATGGGTCCAGTTTTAGTGATCGTTAAGCCCTGGCAAGCTATACAACACATATTTTTCTCAGGGTACATATAAAGGCTTGGCAAACAAACATACATTTTGTCATGGGTTTCAGAAACTACAAGGTACAAGTAGGAAGTCCACCTAACAACTTACAACAGTATGCTGACCAAGTTAAAGGAGCATAACGGAGACTGAAAAAGCTTCACAAATTACCTGAACATGTACAAGAGCTAATTGAAAATGTTCCTCATAATTTCCGCACGTAGGTACCTAACGGCGGGAAGACGGCCTTACCCCGGTATGATTAATTGGTAATTTAGCCTCCCCAGTAACCTACTCTGAAATCACGACTCGTATTCACTGCTTCAGGTCAATGCCCGTTTTGACGCATCGTGATAATGTTTCTATAGATTATTTGATGCACAAATGACATTGTTTGAAAATATGCATAGTGAATATTTAGTTAATATTATTCAAAAACGATAAAAACCTTTGTTAAGAAATTGAGTGAATATTCACAATATTTTAACAAACACCTGAATTTAAATTCACATAAATACGCCCCGCGTGTAAATACGTACGTGTAAATAGTATTTAAATACATAATAAATACAAGAAGTCAAATCAAAATCAAAATGTTGATTCAGGAAAACAAATACAAGTAGGTAACTCGAAGTCGGGATCGATGATATCTGCAAAAGTGTAAAACTGTGTCGCAGATACTAACTAACGCCCTCATTCAGAAAACTGGGACTTATATAAAGATAAATTTATTTCATTACAAACTTGATATAGTAGGAATACATCGGGTTGGCATAAGTACCTAAATAAAATACAATCCTGAGTAGATGACATAGGTACCCATACTAGGAAGACCTGTAAAATGGCGTACCTATACCTTCCGCCGGAGAACTAGTTGTAACAGAGTAATAACTTAACTTTAACGCTTTACTTAAATATTATGAGTAATACTAGTGACAAAATAAACTTAATTTTATGGTTAAAAGGCAATGTGTGAATGTAGAAAGAAAAGGTGGGTATGCTGTTATAAAATGTGTTTAAGTTAGAATTGTGAGAATGTTTACAGTTTCTGTGTAGTTTTTTATCAAGTAACCAGCTTTTTATGGTGGATTTACATCTAGGGGTGATCATAGGGTAGAACTGTTCATACAATAGAATATAAGGTAAACTAACTAGGTACATAAGATATTAATAAATATTTTCTATTTCTTTTTCTAAATGGTAAAAAATAAAAGTAAACTACTAAAGTCTACAAAAGTTTCGTAGTACCTGCTACGGGCTACGGCGTAGCGGCGTAGGCGACCTACAATTTACGAGCGGTCTTACGGCTGGCTACTTAACGTAATTAGATATCACCTACGTTATCTTGAGAAATTACAAGGGCAGTTTAAATTAAATATCTTTGTTGGGGTAAAGGTAGGATAGGTTTTTGTTTATTCGTAAAATGTATAACAGTTTTGCGATCTTTGTTGAAAATTTTGAAATCTTCTATTATTTTAGTTTTCTGTTGTTCAACCAATGTCAAACGAATGGCGGGCCTTCTTAATAAAAAATGATTTATTTTCCTATAGTATCCTAGATGGCGGTAGTGTTCAATCATAATAATAATTTGATAGTAGGGCCTTATCACGAATGAATTTGACTTTAGTGTCAATCGTATCCCTAACTACAACATATTATGGTCGGTTATCTGTTATTACGTTTAACGCCACAAATGTCAAAATGTATTCGTGATCTTCTTCTTCTTCTCTCCGTTTATGGCACCTGTCCTTCATTCGACGGACAATCTTGACAGTGTCAAGTGAATTGTATTAAAAACTTTAAAGTCAAGTCAGCCGTCATTTGTTTTGAAGAGAATGGTGGCGGTTTTCTTCAAATATTCGAAACATTTTCTGCCAAATCAGGATATCACATAATGCACTTTCATTTCAAATTGCTTACACTTTGTGCTAAGACCTCAAGTAATGTTGGTTAAAATACCACCGAAATTACACAACACTACTCAAAATAACACTAGAAAAACAATTAAAATTAAAAAGCTATGTTCTTTCCAAAATGACAGAAAACGAATCCATATTCGTGATCTTAGCCCTGATAATTCTGACAACAACACTCGCCCAAGTGACCGCGAAATCCGCGCTGAGTTTTCTATCTGACATTCACCCATCACTAGCGCCACCCACATGAGTGTTTTGGCTGTGAAAATGCCAACGTGAGTGAGGCGAAGCTCGTGATCGAAGTGAGTGTGGATCCACCAGGTGATACCTCCCATGATTTTGTTGTTTACGGAATAGAATCAAACAAACCGCCTCCATCACATTCAACGGACAATCTTGCCAGATGGTCAATTGAGTAAATTAAATATGAACAAAGTTTTTAAAATGTTTGATAATTACTACAAACAAAACACACTCGAGTCTGGTCACAAAATTAATAATTAGCACTACGTGTTTGGTCTTGGCCAGACTTTGACTTGTGAACTTAGGGTGTAATTTAGAGACTAAAGTTTATTTCAAATCAAATTAAAACTTGAATAGAATAATTATCGCAATGTATATTATTATATGCCTCCTAAATGAATTATGGCGTCCTACCCGATCGACTTACGATATTGTAAAGATCGCGGGAAGTCGGTGGATAGAGAGGGCTCATAGCGTTCTTCTTGGAAATGTATAGGAGAGGCTTATGCAGTGGACTTCTTCTGGCTGATGGTGAAGATGATGACCTCCTATAGAGCCAAAAAAGACGAAAACTTAAAGCTTACAAGCTTCCCTAGCTTACAGCTTTAAGTCTAGTAGTGCAAAAGGCATTTATGGCGATCTCTTCCGACTACTTTTGGTTAAAAATGACCATATTGCCTAATGGGCGGCGGTGATTGACGAGTCGAATGGTTTTTCGTTTTATTTTTAATTCGTAGCTTCAATAAACGTAACAACTTTACAATACGCACGGGTGTACCGTCGTTACCGCGTGGGCCCAATGTTATGCTGACCTGTTTCGTCTCAGGGCCCTTCCGGGTCCTGAAAGTATACGGGTAGAACGTGACAGGACTGGAAATAACAAAGTTTAGTATTCACTGAGGATACAAAGATTTTATATTTTACCGATCGACAAAAGATTCGGTATACCAAATTTTCGGAGTACAAATACGTACACACGGATGCGCAAGGTCATACAATGCTCGCTTTTATGTCGTTGTAGTAAGCGTCATTATTCTTTGGTTTACTGTAGTTCTGTTTTAATGCGTACCCACGGCCCTTGTCTTCAAGATTTCGTTTAGTATAGTCGCGTTAAACTCTCGCTGCAGGCTCGGTCAGTGCTCAACTTATAGTCGCGTTAAACTCCCGCTGCAAACTCGGTCATAAATCATCTTAACACACGCTTAAACAAAAGGATCGTCCGTTCTCCTAAGTGCGAGAGAGAGAGAGAGAGAGAGAGAGAGCAATATTGCTGTCTCGTTCCGATAACTGATGACCAGGCTCGTTCGGCAGCGAGAGTTTAACGCGGCTATAGTGCAAGCTAGAGTCGTGGATTTACCTACTTATAAAAACGGAGGGGATGGTGCTATGCATGAGTGCTATGCGTGAGCCTATTCGGTTAATTCAAACTTCTATTTGTGTATTACTGCACCCGAAGACTGAGTTTTGCTATTCATTTTCTCGAGACTCGATAAGCGCCTCTATCGGGCGTGCTGAGAACTCATGACTCATGAGTCTCCGTACGAAAACGGCCTGACGATACAGGAAACGAAAAACAAACTCAGACTTCGGGTTACTGGTATGACTTACTTAGTACATTTTATGAGGTATTATTATCGAATACTGAAAACCGAACACTGAACTGAAAACTATACTGAAAACCAGTATAAAAAAACTTATTTTTATGCAAATTAGATGACAACTTCAGTAAACAAAGATTTGATTTCCACAGAAGTCTGTAATCTACAGACAGGTACTAGCGGATCAAATAGACAGTAATTTCTGGAATGTTCTAGATAGTAATTAGCAGAATGTTCTATCACAGATCAAGACTACAGCCCATTACACAACCTAACTATAAACAGGCTCGATAATGCCTTCCATTGCCGGCTAGTCACGTCTTTCCCCCTGCCGCCCCCCACACGCGTAATGGAACGTAAACAAGATGGATCCACGGAACTACTTCAACTTGTTACAACTTTATTTTGAAAGTATGTTTTTAGTTGTAACTTTCCATTATTGTTAGTCAAAGTTCCTTCGCCTCCTTCTTCTTCGTATATTTTGTGGCCTCTGTGACGGTAAAAGGTCCATTTGGATCTGTCATACTCAAAGTGACGTTGAAACTGACAGATTGGTATAATTGAGTTAGCACTATATTCATTTCAGTGAAGGATGGTGGTGTTTCCCGACGGATGTTGCCGATTCCCATACTTAGGTTTTGGGGTAATTTGTTAAATTATAACGTTTTGTTTTACAATATAAGTTTCTTCCGTGTTACTTTAGTGGAAAGGGAGTCTAAGAGATTTATTCTTATTAGGGTTGTTCGCGTTACATCTTTTATCATGTGAAATTGTGTGTTCTGACCGTCGACACCGAAATAATTCTCCCTAGTTCCTGGGAAATTTCCAGAGGTGGCCTTCGCAGATCACGACAAGATGGAAGGACTTTTTTTTTGACGGGGTGGCGTTGAGACAGGTGTGAAAAGGAATCGATTGAGATCTGGCTTTGGGAACTTTCCGTTTGAGATGTGGAGTGGTGACTACTGAGGTCCTGGAACGTTTTGAGCAAGCTGGAGGATCAATGAGAATGATCTTTGGCAGGATCCCCGGCCTTTGAACCATAAATTGCGTGTACGCCGATCGCGTGTCTGATCCTGAATCTGCATATTTCCTGGAGCGGTGTGATTTCCCGAGCCGATCCAGGCGAACCAACTTATACGGGGCCCTTGACCTTGCAACCGCTTGGATTTTCCAGGAATTTACTCACCTCCCTAAAGGTAATTGCGTATTTGAGGTTGTTAGCTTGTTTGAATAAAGTTAGCCTTGTTTCTGTCGTAGGTTCCATAGGGAATGGTCATTCCTGGGCTTAACATATATTCTAATGTTGTTGTGTTCTTTCAGGAGGTGTTTCTATGGGGAGCTGGTGCTAATAGACGCCGACTTGTTTACTGGGAGTTGTGGTTGTGCTGTGAGGTCATTCAACCGGACCCGCTGGTTGAGATCATAGTTGGAAGTAGCTGTGAAGTGTCTTGGAATTGAGGTGACTCTGTATAACATTATCAAGTTAGTATTTGGGTGTTCGTTGTTGACGCCAAGGTGGCTTCTGTCACTGTAGGACGTTCGCTTCTGTGGATTGTGATGACAGCATCCCGCTAGAATAGGTAGGGCAAATTTAACTCTTTTATACTCGGTCCAATAAGTGACTCTGCATAACATTATCAAGTTAGTATTTGGGTGTTCGTTGTTGACGCCAAGGTGGCTTCTGTCACTGTAGGACGTTCGCTTCTGTGGATTGTGATGACAGCATCCCGCTAGAATAGGTAGGGCAAATTTAACTCTTTTATACTCGGTCCAATAAGTGACTCTGCATAACATTATCAAGTTAGTATTTGGGTGTTCGTTGTTGACGCCAAGGTGGCTTCTGTCACTGTAGGACGTTCGCTTCTGTGGATTGTGATGACAGCATCCCGCTAGAATAGGTAGGGCAAATTTAACTCTTTTACACGGTCCAATTACCGTTATAATAATTGGTGGCGCCCATATTTAATTTAATTTTAGCAATAAACTAGTGACGTTATCTCCTGGTGACCTACATTTTAGTTCTCCGTTGAGCCTAGCTGGCACCTTTTTGGGTATGATAGGAAAAGTACAGGTAATCTGTAGGTTACTTAGTAGTTATACAGTGTAGTTATAATATCAGATCTTTGTACTCTCTCTTTGTTTAATAGATTATACCTGGTGTATTTTTAATAAAGGTTACAATTTCCCTAGAACACCATTTATCATTAAGCTAGAAAATAATATGGTAACATTGTAATAATAATATCAGGTCTTTGTACACACTTTTGAATGGGAAATTATATCTAGTGTATTTTGGTAAATAAAAGTTTTTTGTTCCCATTAAAACACAGTGTATTATTTGGGTTAAGAAATAATTTTGTAACATTGGCGCCCAACGTGGGGCCAAAACCAGAGATAATCAGTGTGTCACTTAGCTACATTGAAGCGTCACTAGTTTATATTAGTTTGTGTTATTTGATATTGTGGTTGTAGGTTTGCGGGTTAAACATTATTTCTTGTATTACCTATCTGTAAGTGTTTACCAGTAGTGATTCGGTTTTTGAGGTGTGGTTATCTAAGTACTTTAGATTTTATCTTAAAAATTAAGTTTTTTTTACACACATACAATATTTGTTAGTGCCAGTTAGTCTCAGGTTAACATAATGGAGCGTCCTATAGCTTACAACTTACTCAACAAAGAGGAGTTAGTGTATGAAGTGGAGATTCGGGATGCTAAACCGGAAGCATTGGTTGCAGCCCTTAGGCTTCAAGTCAAAGCCCTAGCTCTTAATATCCCGGCTGATGAGGTATTAGAATCCAACTGGGATGCTGAGAAGGATATGGCCGGTGTTGAGGTAGGTATGGTGGAGCTCCGTTCTTTTTTCAACCAACAAAAAATGTCATTTAAAAAATTTAATCGGATCCGCGCCCTGTCGCATCACCTCTTTCATAGGTTAGGCCGCATCTTGCCTATCAAGGAGTCTACCGTTCAAAAACATACTAAGTTGGATGAGGAACTAAATGTTTTTTTGCCTAAGGTTGACTCTTTGTTTACCTCATATCATGTAAGCTTTGAGCAGGCCAAAAATCCGGTGGATGTAGGAACAGTCATAGCGGCGCGGCCGCTTGATAAACAATTAAAGTCTTTAAGTTTATTGCATCATAAATATAGCGGCATTTCTTGCGTGCGTACTTATTTGCAACGGTTGGATGAGTTATGTTTGACACGCAGGATTTCTGCTGCGGCTTTATTTCAGGGTGCTGTGGAGTTGTTCTCGGATCACGCTTTGGTCTGGTATCGGGGACTAAAGGACACTCTTGAGGATTGGTCTCAACTGAAGGAGGCCCTGTTGTGTGAATTTTCGCCTGCGGATTTTGATAAGCGGTTGTTGGTAGAAATTAGAAGTCGTACTCAAGGTATGACTGAGTCCGCTCAACATTATATCTCAATCATGCTAAATTACTTTATGCGGTTGACCGTTCCATTACCAGAGGTTGAGCAGTTGTACATCATCCAATACAATCTACGGCCATCGATTGTTAGAGATCTGGCGTTGGAGGATATTTCCTCTATAAAAATTCTGAAGGAAAAGTGCCGGTTGTTGGAGCATAGCGTTGCGCGGGCTGCTGATTTTCGTGAGCCCCCTAGGGTGAACGAGCACACCTTGGCTCCGGACCTAGCTTACCAGCCTAAATCTCCTCCAAAGGTTGATGTTGTTGCTCCCAGGTCAATGTTTTGTGTGAGATGTAGATGTGAAGGTCATGTTCTGAAAGATTGTCGTTCTAGTGAGGTTGTATGTTTTACATGTGGGAAGAAGGGGTTCACCAGCGTGTCTTGCCCGAAGTGCACGAGAGTAGGTCCAGCTCCAAAAAACGATTAGGGAGTTCCTCCAGTAATTTTGATCCTGATGATTGGAGGAACTATCTTCGTACCATAAGGTCTTTTTTTTTGTCAAATGTAGGAACAATTCGCTTTTACAATCCTCATGATGATCGTCCACATTTGGTAGTTAAAATAAGGGGTGAGCGTTTTCACGGTTTATTGGACTCTGGCGCAAGCATTTCAATTTTGGGTTCTGAGGCGGTTAGGGTTTTTGTTGTTGCTGAGAGTTGTTTGCAACCTTGTGGTGCTGGGGATTTTTCTCGGGTTGCCATGGCCAATGGTTCGGTCGCTGAAGTGAAAGGTTTCGTGTTGTTGTCGGTCACTTATCAAGAAATTACCAAAGTTATTAAGTTTTATGTGGTACCTGATATAGAAACGCCCATTGTGTTTGGTGTAAATTTTTGGAGAGAGTTCCAATTGGCTCCTAACATTTTCCCGGTTCTCCCTTCACAGAATAAGACTGTGCCTAGGTTGGTAGTTTCTGAAGTTCGCTCGTTACATCATTTTGATGATTTGGAGGATACTCAACGCGCTGAGGCCAGCGCTGTAATTGAACAATTTGAGAAGGTTTCGTCTGTGAGTAGGGGTTTAGGTAGGACTAGTCTTCTTACACACACCATCGATACAGGGAACGCCTCGCCTATAAAACAGCGTTATTTTTGTTTATCTCCGGAACGTTTGAAGGAGTTAAATCGTCAATTGGATGAGATGTTAGAATTGGGTGTAGTTGAGCCGAGCTCAAGTGAGTGGAATAATCCTGTGTTAATGGTTCCGAAGTCTAATGGGGAATTGAGGTTTTGTTTGGACAGTCGTAAGCTCAACGCGGTTAGTAAAGGTGATGCTTATCCACTCCCTTACATATCACATATTTTGAAACATCTGGGTCAAGCAAAGTACCTTTCTTCCATCGATTTAAAATCAGCTTTTTGGCAGATCGGTTTGGATTCGGTGAGCTCGCGCGAAAAGACTGCCTTTACTGTTCCAGGTCGGGGGCTGTTCCATTTTAAAGTAATGTCTTTTGGGCTAAAGGGGGCCCCAGCTACACAGCAACGTTTAATGGATAAACTTTTTGGTCCTGAATTTGATAACCGTGTTTTTGTTTACTTGGATGATATAATTGTGGTTTCCTCTTGTTTTTCAGAGCATCTATCATTGCTGTTAAGGGTGTTGACGCGCCTTAAGGCGGCTAACCTGACTATAAATTTGCCAAAGTCGCAGTTTTTTAGGAAGGAACTTAAATATTTGGGATTTGTGGTGGATGAGCGCGGACTGCATACGGATCCGGCTAAAGTACAGGCAATCGTAGATTATCCAGCGCCAAGAAACAGAAAAGAGGTAAAAATGTTTTTGGGAACGGCTTCCTATTATAGACGTTTTATAAAAGATTTCAGTTCGATTGCTGCTCCTCTAAATGCGTTGACAAGTACCCGCAAAAATGCCCCTCCTTTCCATTGGAGTGATGATGCTGAAAGGGCTTTTGTAGAATTGAAGTCAGCGTTGATATCGGCCCCGGTTCTCGCTTGTCCGGATTTTTCTATTCCGTTTTCAGTTCATTGTGACGCGTCCGGTTACGGTATAGCTGCGACATTAACACAAGAATCGTTAGACGGCGAGGAACATCCAATAGCTTATTCAAGTCGGTCGCTGAATAGTGCTGAGCGAAACTACTCCGCTACAGAACGGGAGGCTCTTGCTGTGGTATTTGGGGTAGAACAATTTCGTCCATATTTAGAAGGGGGTCCAACTTTTAGGGTTATTACAGATCACTCTAGTTTAAAGTGGTTTTTTAATCTCACTAACCCAACCGGTAGATTAGCTCGGTGGGGATGTCGTCTTTCGCCCTATCAATTTGAGATCGTGCATCGCAAGGGAAAGGATAACGTTATTCCGGACGCTTTATCGCGGGCCGTACCTGTAGGTGAGTGTACCGTGGTGGTGAGTGACCCCTGGTATAACCGGCTACTTCATAGAAGTACGCGTTTTCCTAGGTCTTGTCCCAACTTTGTGGTGAGTCAGGGTAAGTTATTTCGTTATAGTAAAAATAAGTTCGGGCATGAAGGCGAGTTTGAGTGGAAGGAAGTGGTGCCACTTGAAGGTCGAGAGGCACTTTTGCGTTCTTGTCATGCGGGTGACTTGGCACCTCATTTTGGAGTGTTTAAGACTTTTAAGCGTTTGTCTTTAAGGTATTTTTGGCCGAAAATGTATAATGATGTGGAGAAGTTTGTAGCAGGTTGTGACTTTTGTTCGGCGTATAAACATTCTCAGGACCGAACCCCTGGTCTTCTGGGAAGTCCAAAGGTTTGTTCACGTCCCTTCGAAACTTTGAGTGTGGATTTGGTAGGTCCCTTTCCACGGTCTCGTGCTGGTTATACAAGCTTATTAGTTGTGGTGTGCTGTTTTACTAAGTATTGTTTGCTGTTTCCGCTGCGTCGAGCTTTAGGTAAGAACATTGTAAATTGTTTAGAGGATGGAGTCTTTCTTACGCACGGCGTTGCCCGTACTATTATCATGGATAATGGTTCTCAGTTTACTGGAAGAGAGGTGCGAGCATTATTTGATAAGTACAAAATTCCTCAGGTTCATCTAACTCCTCGGTATTGTCCTCAGGTTAATACCGTTGAGAGGTACAATCGAACTATAGTCACCGCTATTGCAATCTTGGTAGGTAACGATCATCGAACTTGGGATTTATCTCTTCGTAAGATACAATTTGCTCTTAACCATTCTGTAAACGAGACTACTCGTTTCACCCCGTTTTTTTTGGTCCATGGTCGAGAAGCTGTAACTTGTGGGTCTATGTTTGTTGAGGATTCCTGTCCTCTTACGTTGGAATGTTCGTCGCGTTCCGACTATGCTCGGAAATTGGGATGTTTGGAGGATGTATTTTCTCAGGTTTCGTTAGCATTGGGTAAGGCTCATCAGCGAAGCGCTAAGCACTATAATAAAACTCGTCGTCGTGTAACCTTTGAAATTGGTGATATTGTCTGGAAACGTACTTATCCGCTTAGTGACGCGGCTAAGTATTTCATGGCGAAGTTAGCTCCGAAATATAATAAGTGTAAGGTAGTAGGTAAGGTTAGTGATCTAGTTTATGACTTGGAGGACGCCTCCACGGGTAAGTCCTTAGGAAGTTGGCATGTCAAGGATTTAAAAAAGGATCCAGCGCCGTAGGCTCTGTCCTGCATAGGTTCTTGCAGGTTCGTGATGCCAAGGTGATTTTTTCTCTCTTTTTTTTTCCTTCGATAGGTAATAATCATAATTTATATTTAGTTTTTTTTTGTTGAAGGTTTGTTGCTGGAGGGCCAGCATGAATTTGTCTCGCTTATCCTAGTCAAATTCTGGTGAGAAGAGGGGAATTGTTACAACTTTATTTTGAAAGTATGTTTTTAGTTGTAACTTTCCATTATTGTTAGTCAAAGTTCCTTCGCCTCCTTCTTCTTCGTATATTTTGTGGCCTCTGTGACGGTAAAAGGTCCATTTGGATCTGTCATACTCAAAGTGACGTTGAAACTGACAGATTGGTATAATTGAGTTAGCACTATATTCATTTCAGTGAAGGATGGTGGTGTTTCCCGACGGATGTTGCCGATTCCCATACTTAGGTTTTGGGGTAATTTGTTAAATTATAACGTTTTGTTTTACAATATAAGTTTCTTCCGTGTTACTTTAGTGGAAAGGGAGTCTAAGAGATTTATTCTTATTAGGGTTGTTCGCGTTACATCTTTTATCATGTGAAATTGTGTGTTCTGACCGTCGACACCGAAATAATTCTCCCTAGTTCCTGGGAAATTTCCAGAGGTGGCCTTCGCAGATCACGACAAGATGGAAGGACTTTTTTTTTGACGGGGTGGCGTTGAGACAGGTGTGAAAAGGAATCGATTGAGATCTGGCTTTGGGAACTTTCCGTTTGAGATGTGGAGTGGTGACTACTGAGGTCCTGGAACGTTTTGAGCAAGCTGGAGGATCAATGAGAATGATCTTTGGCAGGATCCCCGGCCTTTGAACCATAAATTGCGTGTACGCCGATCGCGTGTCTGATCCTGAATCTGCATATTTCCTGGAGCGGTGTGATTTCCCGAGCCGATCCAGGCGAACCAACTTATACGGGGCCCTTGACCTTGCAACCGCTTGGATTTTCCAGGAATTTACTCACCTCCCTAAAGGTAATTGCGTATTTGAGGTTGTTAGCTTGTTTGAATAAAGTTAGCCTTGTTTCTGTCGTAGGTTCCATAGGGAATGGTCATTCCTGGGCTTAACATATATTCTAATGTTGTTGTGTTCTTTCAGGAGGTGTTTCTATGGGGAGCTGGTGCTAATAGACGCCGACTTGTTTACTGGGAGTTGTGGTTGTGCTGTGAGGTCATTCAACCGGACCCGCTGGTTGAGATCATAGTTGGAAGTAGCTGTGAAGTGTCTTGGAATTGAGGTGACTCTGTATAACATTATCAAGTTAGTATTTGGGTGTTCGTTGTTGACGCCAAGGTGGCTTCTGTCACTGTAGGACGTTCGCTTCTGTGGATTGTGATGACAGCATCCCGCTAGAATAGGTAGGGCAAATTTAACTCTTTTATACTCGGTCCAATAAGTGACTCTGCATAACATTATCAAGTTAGTATTTGGGTGTTCGTTGTTGACGCCAAGGTGGCTTCTGTCACTGTAGGACGTTCGCTTCTGTGGATTGTGATGACAGCATCCCGCTAGAATAGGTAGGGCAAATTTAACTCTTTTATACTCGGTCCAATAAGTGACTCTGCATAACATTATCAAGTTAGTATTTGGGTGTTCGTTGTTGACGCCAAGGTGGCTTCTGTCACTGTAGGACGTTCGCTTCTGTGGATTGTGATGACAGCATCCCGCTAGAATAGGTAGGGCAAATTTAACTCTTTTACACGGTCCAATTACCGTTATAATAATTGGTGGCGCCCATATTTAATTTAATTTTAGCAATAAACTAGTGACGTTATCTCCTGGTGACCTACATTTTAGTTCTCCGTTGAGCCTAGCTGGCACCTTTTTGGGTATGATAGGAAAAGTACAGGTAATCTGTAGGTTACTTAGTAGTTATACAGTGTAGTTATAATATCAGATCTTTGTACTCTCTCTTTGTTTAATAGATTATACCTGGTGTATTTTTAATAAAGGTTACAATTTCCCTAGAACACCATTTATCATTAAGCTAGAAAATAATATGGTAACATTGTAATAATAATATCAGGTCTTTGTACACACTTTTGAATGGGAAATTATATCTAGTGTATTTTGGTAAATAAAAGTTTTTTGTTCCCATTAAAACACAGTGTATTATTTGGGTTAAGAAATAATTTTGTAACAAACTGGACAGCGGATAATTATTTTTAGATTGAAGGCAGGCGTCATGGGGCCTTATGCTCACTTCGAGCAAGAATATCTCACGGTGGAGATGACGTCAAATCTTCTATAATAAACTTCCAGAAAGTGCCACTGGGCTTCCTATTAGAAAATTTAAAGCATACATTAAGAATAATCTAATAAGTAAAGCTTATTATACTTTAGATAGCTATATTGATGATAAAAGTGCGTGGCCCGATGTCCCGGTCGCTCTGCCCATCGGCAGCTAACATGTCTGCAATGTCTGTACTATTGTGTGTTTTATTTTACTCTGATTTAATAGATTGTATTTAATTTTATGCATTAGGTATTATTAGTTTGAAGCGTAGCGTGTGCTGTCTTATAAATTTGATTATGTTTACTTTTTTCTGTATGCCTACGCCTCACTTAACTTCAATAATATATTATATTACATTGTAAAAGGATCATACAAAAGAACGGTAGGAACCAAGCCGTAAGTTTGTTGCCTGTTCTTCTAGGCTTTGGTCGCGTGGAACTGGCACCTAGAGTCACCTAGCTCTAAGACGTTTCAAAGTGATCCTTGTGATTTTATTGAATAAATACCTATTGACTTTGACTTTGACTATGCCAGGGCCAACACAATCCTTTTGGTCTGTCCAGTAGTGTAATACTGTGTAACAACCGTACCTAGTATACAGTGTGGTTGTTTGAGGACTAGATTATTTGCTGAGGACGGACGTGACGTAAGCCAGGTCCCAACCGAACCGACAGGTGTCTGGGTTAGGTATCTACGGTCATTTTGAATTATTCATGCGTGAAGTTAAAGTTAAATTTAGATGAAGTGGATACAAATGAGAAGTTTCGAGAATCCTTCCGCTTCGAGATTTTTTTTGACGTTTATAATAGTAACACCATAATTAATCTGAGAAGTTAATAGCTGTACATTATAAGTCTCCTTACACATATGGGAACAACGGTTTTGAACCTTCTCAATAAAAAAAGGCGTGACCTTTTTTTGTTTTCCTGACCACAACAAGCTAAATCGCTTCAAAGCAGTAGGTGTCCTCTAGGCCGTTCTGCTCCAATGTCGGCTATCATTTCCCATCCGGTGAGGTGACTACTTGCTAATGGAACAAGCAAAATGGTCCACCTGATGCTAAGTGGGAACCATCACATATAACAAAGCATTATCTTGCAATTTGCATGATTTCCTATCATGCAAATTGCAACGTGCCCCACGAAGCACTGCCCTACCCTCATGTGCTTTAAATTTCACCGGCAGAGGATTGTCAGAGCACAGGGGTAGTGGTAGCGGCCCTGCCTTCCTATCCTAAGGTCGTAGGTTCAAAACCGGTCGTGCACCAATGAGTTTTTCCTTTCAAAAACGTATGTGCATAGTTAGATGCTTCAGTACTCTCTAACGGTGAAGGAAAACATTGTGGGGAAACCGCCATATCGTAGAATCTAAAAAGTTCTGTAACATGTGCCAAGTGCTCGAAAGGAGCCTCTTTGAGGCGCACTTACTGTTTCGAAAGAACTAGTGACACTACAAGAAGAGTGAGAAAATAATAGAACAAAGATAAGATACGTTTACGGCAAATCAAAAGCTACAGTCGACGGTATGTCTCATGAAGGAAATATCGATCCTGCAGCTTTTGGAGTCCATCCAAGGAGGCGGACATCGGATTATTCATGCGACAGGTTTTACCGAAGGACTCTGAATAGCAGATAAAGAAATAGGCGAAAGAGAGGCTTTTTGAAGATAGGTATTTGGGATAAGATTTATCTTGTTTTACCGACTTTTTAAAAGAAGGTTCGTTTTCGGCGGCGTTGTGTAAGTATGAGTTATTGCAAAGTCTTGTGGCTTATTTCTTTTTTTTTTGTCACAATTCATTCTAAGTATTATCCTTATAGCCGTCATGTATAGGTAATTTTTTTGTAATTTTTTTGCATGTATCGTAGATAATTTATCGAGTAGGTAGTAGCTCTGCCTTCTTCTCTATCGGCTGTGGGTTCGATTCCCACCGAGAACAAACATCTGTGTTCTTCTTCTTTTTATCGTGTCATTGGTATTTTCCGTATGTATGAACATAGATATTTGTTCTCTGTCTGGGCTTTATAATTATAATAAATAAGAAAGTAAGTAGGTAAGTATATGTAAGTATTTACAAAAAAAAGTATATATGTATTGTATCAGCTATCAGCTATCCGAAACACAGCGTTGCTGCTTGGCGGCCAGAAAAAGGCGTGGTGGTAGTACTTCCCCGGACGAGCCCATCATAAAGAGCTCTACTACTCTTGAAACTACCTAACTGGTTCCTAATCCCATAGTACATGCTTTGCTTAGTTTGGCACTATAAATAGTGCAGTATAGAATGTCTTTAATAATTTATACCTACTTATTCATTTTACTACCCAGGCATTAAATAAACTTCGCCAAATATAAATACGAAACAAAAATATTGGCTCGAAACATATTTAAACTTAAATGAACCTTTTTTCGGAAGTAAGACTGTACGGTACTAAAGCGAATGTTGCAGGCAAAGTGGGACTAATTTCATTTTCATTTTGCTCGAGTATTTTTGCTGTATTAACAAACCAGAATATCCTATTATTATTATTCAACAAAAAGCTAAGTAAATAAAAAGAAAGAAAGAAAAAAAAAATATTTAACATATATACAAAATGCAGACAGTTTTCATATAGTGTTTACCTACACTCATGGAAATCTTTTTTCTCTAATTTTTTTATATGTAGATCTATAATACGTTATCCGAGTGGTATTTGAACCCATGACCTTTCCCTTGATACGGGACTGCCCTAACCACCTACACCATCAGACTCTAATCATCATCATCATCAACCTGAAGAAGTCCACTGCTGGACACATTTCCAGGAAGTACGATTCTGAGCTCTTTCCATCCACCGACTTCCCGCGATCCTAACAATGTCGTAAGTTCATCGGGTAGCAGGGCGTTCCACTCTAATCACAGCCTTGTAATAATTTTAGGATATTAAAAAAAAAAACTTCGCGATTAGGTGGGCCATTTGCTTGCTCTGTCACGTGTTTTCATAAAAAAATCCCAGCAACTTCAAACAACTCCTAATATTAGCTTGCACTGCCACGGAGTTGGCTCGCCGCCGCGCCAGCCAGTCTCGTCAGTCCGTCGGCTGTTACGCAAACTGTTTGCATCTGGATGCCGTGGATACCTGCTTCTAAGGGTTAAAGATGGTGGTGGTATAGCAGTAGATACTTTTACCTTTATTCTTCTTCCAGTTGTCTCACTAGTTCTTTCCAAACAGTGTGGTGAAAGAATTTACCCATTAGATAGACCGAAGAGTAGAACTGAAGTTTTTAAAAGTAGTAGAGCACTTTTTGAAGGGCTCGTCCGGGGAAGTACTACCGCAGTGCCTTTTTCTGCCGTCAAGCAACGTTGCCATATTTCGGTTTGAAGGGTGTGTTCGCCGGTGGAATTACAGGCACATGAGGCTTAACATCTGCCTCAAGTTGATGGACGCAGGCAGTGCAGCGTAGGGCACATTCATCACAAAATTAAACTAGCGAGCGCGAAGTTCTTTGACGGTTGTCTGTCTCTTAAAAAGCTTAAATTGCGGTAAAAAGCAGTAGATTTTTTAAAAAAAAGGAAGCTGGGTGTTTGACTTGACTTCTTGGTTTATGGATTTTGTGGCTTGTAGTCACAATTCTGCCAGTGTCCGTTTTTATGTTAGTTACATAAACGCACTTATCACATAGCACTTAGCACATAGTTCTTATCCATACTAAGGATGTGGTAAGTCTTCAGAGGGAGACTCGACAACATTTCGGACATGAATTTATTGCTCTAAAAAGCAAAGACAGCACAATGTAGGTAGAAGATATATTATGCAAAGAAACGAATATTGATTAGTATGATAGCCTCAAAGATTGCCTCTGACACGTTGCAACTTTTCTCAATCATACTAGCTGATGGAACAAGCAGACCGCCTGATGATAAGTGGTAACCATCACCTATAACAAAGCATTGCCTCGCAAGTCACGCACAATAGGAACGTGCCCCACGATGCACTGCCATGCGTCAATCAACTTGAGGCATACATATGTTTAGCCTCATATGCTTGTAATTACACCGGCAACCACATTATTTTAACCGAAACACAGCGTTGCTGCTTGGCGGCAGAATAAGGTGTGGTGGTAGTACTTCCCCGGACGAGCCCTTCACAAAGAGCTCTACTATTAAAAAAAAGGTTCTTAGCTTAGGCTGGTCTAGCAATATTTTAGTTCAACGTTTGAAACTAAAGCACCCAGATAAAGAGCCCTACGTCTTCCTGTAATAAAATCTAGACAAATTTGCTTTGGCACGAAGCCCCTAATGTATTTATCGTATCTCGAATGTCGGTCATATGCTCGCTTTCCCACAGTTTCTCTCGTGTTTATGGACTTTATTTAGGTAAATTTGCTGTATAAAATGTTGTAATCCGTAACATATACAACTCTGGGTGGGTGTATAACTCTGACAACAAAGAAATAGGGATGCATAAATGTAGTGTTTTAAAAGGAATTCCGAAAACACAAAACTCAAATAAAACAACTAAAGATTCCAAAGAATAAATCTATATTAGTGGACATTCCACACAGCAGTATCTAGCCCCAAATTCAGCAAATCTTGTACAATGGGAACTAGATAGCTGATATACTTTTTTTTTAAATATTATATTGTAACACCCAGACAGAGAACAAATATATGTGTTCGTCACTCCATTGTTTGTTCAGTGTGGGGATCGAATCCACGGCCTAAAGCGCAGAAGGCGGAGCTAATACCAACTGAGCAGTGACGGAATAAAAAAAAAAAGTTTTTTTTATGAAAAGAAGTAACTAGCCAATACCTGAAGGCAGATAACCTAGCCTTGACTACCTATTTATTATTTAAAACGGATATTAAGGACGATGTCTAGATTAGTTCTAAGCTTCTGTTTTTAATCCAAAAGCTTTTAGATAAGAAATGAAATCCCCTAAATGGATATTTTGATACAATTTTAATGATCTAAAGTGCTCAAAAGTTTAATCACATAAGAGCGAAATTGGAAAATAAACCAGTTTTTGGAAGGTTGGATAAAATAAATATAAAGTTGCAACTAAATCCGAGCCTTGGGGATTTGGGATTGGAATCTATCTCAAACTATCCTATCCTATCCAACTGATATATATATTATCCTACTCATAAAGTATGCTTTACTACACTCGCCCGCAAAAATAAAGGGTCACTTTGAAAACAGCAATATCTTCAAGAAATGATCAAGATAACTTCTTTTGCTTATGAAATTAAACCAAAAGAGGATATGCGAACTGTATGCAACCCTTCATTTAACCTTTTTTTACTGAAATGGCATAAAAACTGCGTTATACGCGTTATGCGTATATAACCAGTAAAAACGACCTGTTTTGAAATTGTGATTCATATTTCAATTTAGACATCTTTGATTTTGTTTTTACTTTTGTATAAATATGGGGCTTGAAATTGTTTTTCTTTATTCAATTTGAGTTATTTGTGCAATATCATGCCTTTGACTTTGGAATAATGTTACAGAATTATCACCATGTTAGAGTTAGGGTTTAGCTAGCGCAGAGTGGTGGTAGTTTATTTTATGCGTAATTAAATGTTCTTTCAGATACTTTTTAATTTAAAGAGCTAGATTGTGCGGTTTCAAAGTTATTTGGAGTTATCTAGGTGACTCTTTATTTTACGGGCGAGTGTAGTTTTCGTACATGCAAACTTTTGAGTAAGAAAACAAGTTTGGATCAAAATTATATTTTTGCAGAACTGTGAAGTTGATTTTATATCTTTTCAAAATGTTAAAAAGTGCGAGCGAGAGGTACATTAGCAGTTGTCTTCGCCTAAAGTGTTATTTTGTGTCGCTTATAAATAAAACTAGCTGACCCGGCAAACGTTGTTTTGCCATATACTCATTTATTACAAAAAAATGTGATAAACGAAGAACCGCTCTACCGATTTTGTGCAAACTTCACATAAACCATCTGCATAGTCCGAACAAAGCCTAAACATTTGGTTGGGATAGTTGAGCCCGTTCTTGAGTTATAAAATTACAACGAAATGTGGCATTGATTTTTATAGGTATAGATTATACTTTCTTTCTTTCTATGTATATTTAACTGAGCTGAGAGGAGTATTATAGGTGCATGACCAGTGTATTCTATCTAGCTAGATAATGTGACAGCTCTCATAGCTCGGTTGGTAATAGTTCTGCCTTCTGCGCTGTAGGCCGTGGGTTCGATCCCCACCAAGAACAAACATTGGTGTGATAAACGTAGATGTTTGTTCTATGACTGGGTGTTATTATATGTATTTAAAAAAAGTATTATATCCACTCTCTGGTTCCCATGCTATTACAATTACAAGCTTTGGGTCTAGATAGTTCTGTGAGGAAAGGCCATCAATATTATAATTATTATATGAAAATGTCCGCGGCTTTAAAGCGTCGCGTTCATGGTGATTAGGTAAAATGTCTGTAAAAATACCAGACGCTGTAAAAACCATCTTCGAAAAATAAAAATGCCTGTTTATAATTTTATTATTAACCTTCAACGTCTACGCGGGTACTTGAAGGGCGTTTGTTTCGACTGACAAATTTCTTCCAGCTTTGACGAGAATTTCGCTCCCCAAGGAATATATTCCGAAGTTTACACCGAAAGAGGTTAAATGTACAATTTTAGAGCCTTGTTATGCTAACAAGTGTTGATATTTGCAGACTGGTACGGTCTGCAAAATAAAGACTTTTCAGTAATAATTGCGGAGTATTGCCAGTCTTCTTTTTGTTTTTTTTCTGTACCTGTGTTTGTGTGGCAAATTAAACTTTTCTATTCAATTCGAATCGAAGTTGAGTTATTTTGGGGGTTTTTGAAATTGTCTGGTATGTATTGATGTAACGTACTCAGAGGCTAGCATTACTACCCATCCCCTGGTGTGTTTCCTTCCTATAGTCTCGTCTGACGTCATCCACGGATGGTATGAAGGAGTAATATTCTATGCCGGGTCCACGACGACATAATCCAGTCCTCACAGCTCAGTTGGTAGTAGCTCTGCCTTTTGCGCTGTATTTGTGGTATGAACATTGATGTTTGTTTGAAAACCAACGTTATAAAATATTATAAGCTCTCTGGTTCCAGCTTAGCTTAGTTGTGGCTTAGTTTGGGGCTAGTTAGTGGTATGTGGAAAGTCCGCCAATATTTTGATTTATTTATTTTGATAGGTATGTGGATACGCAAAAGAGAAAAGTTACAACGGCTGAAGAAGAAAAAAACGCATCGTAACCACAAAATGATTACTTCCTACCATTTTTTCCAACCGAAATTATTTCCCACTATGTTAATTAGGTTACTGTACATCAAATTCTAGCCCAATATACGTCATGACACTGACATTTCCTACCATAGTTGATTGCATTTCTAATGTCCAAGAACTATGTGATAATCCGACATTGATAGATCACATCGTATCTAATCCTTGGTTAGGCTCGATCGGGCGGGATTTTCCTGATTCGTTTCTGCAGAATAGACAGAAATAAAATTGTTACACAAGTTAAACATCTTAGAACAAAAAGTGGACATGTGCCAAATCTAATATTTGGTGCTAGCCCCAACATTCCTTCTAAATCATATTGAGTGTTTGGTAAAGTAAACAAACGTATATCGGCTTGTAATTCTTTGTACTAGTGATTTTATTTTGTTTTTTAACCGATATAAAAGTAAAATCCCCCGATGTTAATTGGTAACCATCGCCTATAACAAAGCATTGCCCCGGAAATCACGCATGCTGTGAACGTGCCTTACATAATTCATCAACTCTATATATTAGGCCTCAAGTATCTGTAATCTCATTATTAAATTTACATTTTGACATTCGCTACATGAGCTTAACATTTAAAACTGCCTAAATTTGACAGCCTTCACAGCTCAGTTGGTAGTAGCTCTGCCTTCTGCGCCGTAGGCCGTGGGTTCGATCCCCACTGAGAACAAACATTTGTGTGATGAACATAGATGTTTGTTCTCTGTCTGGGTGTTATATAATATTTATTGATCGAGTGAGCGAAGCGAACGAAGATCTAAGTTTCAACTTGGGCGATTTGGCATTTTATGTATGTATGTATGTATGTATGTATGTATGTATGTATGTATGTATGTATGTTTGTCTGGCGATAACTTTAGAACCGTTGATCCGATCTCCATGAAATTTGATATGTCGATAGCTTGTACTTGAGAAATTTACTGGTAAGTATATGAGTAAAATCGGATGAAGGGTTTTTGAGATATGGGGTTTTTTAAGAGGACAAAAATAAAAAAAGTTACATAAAAAAATCAAGTTACATGTCATATGAAAGGGCTTTGTTTGGACATTCCGAACCAATTTTTACTTTTTTTTTGGGACGCTCGGTTTTCGAGATAAAATTTAAAAAGTTAAATTAACATAACCAGCGATCCAAGAGCTCCCATCTCTAAGAGTTTTGTTGAAATCAAGGTTTTTCTACTGGTCGGCCAGTTCCTTTGATTTTTCTTATTTTTTTTTCTTGAAATAATTTAAGGAGGTACTCAGTTCTCATAAAATGGTGACGACGACCAGGTCTGATGATGGAGCCAAGGTCTGTTCAACGGAACTCTTCAATAAATAGGCCAATAGAGTTGAAACTTGGTAACCATACCAAGTTAGTAGGCGGTAGTCAGAAAAAAGTCCAAAGATAATGTTTGGACTTGCCTCTGACTACTACCGACTCAAAGTTTTGATGCGTTCGTCGGGTCGCATCACGAGATCTCAGTTCGGGGCGAACTACTAGTAAGTATGTATTTACAAAAAAAAAGTATATATGTATTATATCAGCTATCTGGTTCCCATATCACAAGCTTTGGCTTAGTTTGAGGCTAGATAGTGCTGTGTGGAAAGTCCACCAATATTTATATTTATATTTTATATTTTTATATTTTTTAAATAAAACCTTATTTCTATGACCATAATTGCTATTCCTCTTAAAAAAATCTGGTTATATTCAGTTGTATTTGCAGACGGTACCTACCAGAGGCTGAGTGCTAAATCCTCCTCAGGCTAAATGATATGGCTCAAGATATCAGCTCAGAGAGGAAATAAGTTTCATCAGATATTCGGTCGAGGTGACCTTGCCAACTTGAGGGTAGGATAAAGCCTTGAAATTGTAATAGTGACAACGTTTACGCCGCATACATTATTGAAGTTTGTTGTTGTTTTAGAACAGTGCACAGGAATACCAACAAGCAGTTTACCTACGTCAAGAAATTGAAAAGTTCGAGGGTCTTTCGACTGTCGTTCTCAGGAAATCAATTGACAAAGAAGAAAAGTTTTGCGTGAAATAAGCTTGTAATAAAATAAGACCAAATTACATACCTAGTGACATGCGAAATAACGCTTAGGCTTGTTCCATCAACAAGTAGAATAATAAAAGTATGTTTACATTACCTGAGGATTATATAAAAAATAAACTAAATTGTCAAGTTAACTTGACTGTAACTTAGACCATCCAAGTTTTTCTAGGGCATCGTAAGTAACGCGAAGGGAAATGTCATCAAGTGTCTGTGGTTAATTGTGATTTGGAGCAGAAATTTTGTCAGTTCTAGAATGTTCTAATTTAAAAAATCTACAACCTTTTAGGGTAAAAAAAGATATTCTTGTTTTAAAAGCTAGTACTTTTTAGCTTTAAAAAGTCTGCTATATTTGTGGCCTAATAGCACAGCTTGTGACGCTAGGTTCAGTTGAATGGGTAACTTTTTTTTATGCAACTAGCTGATGGAACAAGCAGATGGCCCACCTGATGTTCAGTGGTAACCATCACCTATAACAAAGCATTACCTCGTAAGTCACGCACGATAGGAACGTGCCCTTCGATGCACTGCCCGTGTCCATCAACTTGAGGCATACAGATGTTAAGCCTCATGTGCCTGTAATTACACCGGCAACCACACTCTTCAAACTGAAACAGGGCAACGCTGCTTGGCGGCAGAAAAAGAGGAGGTGGTAGTACTTCCCCGGACGAGCCCTTTACAAAAAGCTCTACTACTCTGATGACACCTTTCAAGATACAAGATTATTTATTCGCAGATAAAATTAAATTAAATTATTTTTAGAGATAAGTTACATAATTTAGTTCTTATGAAGGCACTGCACTTATTCACCCTTTTCGGGTATCGCAACATGTATTTATATTTATCATTTCATTTTTTATCATTTCAATTTCCTCAATGACAACAGGAAATGAGAAAGAGGATTCTGTCACCTTGGGAAGTAATAAAGCTTTTTAATAGATATTCTAGTGTTATTTTGAATTCTGTTGTGTAATTTCGGTGGTATGGTATACCAACATTACTTGAGGTCTTATCATAAAGTGTGAGCTATGGGAATGTAAGTGTAGTATAGTGATATCCTGAATTGATCGAAAATATTTCGCAATCGAATGACGGACATGTGCCTTAAACGGAGGGAAGAAGAAAAAAAAGAAACGGTGCCAAAAAGTTTTCAGTCCTTTGTTTGAATTCCTACGTAAATGTTGTGACTCAGCATAGGTTACAAGTTCAAGGCTACATTATTGGCTGATAGGCTGATTGCTGGGTGCTGTTTGACCCTCGTTCATGTAGATAGGTCTTGTGGTACCCAAACCTATTTTGTACAGGTAATTGTTTGATCTTTTTATCTTCTCAAGGATTGAGAGAAGTTAGGCTATCAGCAGAGAAACCCGGCGACACTTAGTGGAGCTCGGATACGCTGAGGAAAAATGCTAGTTAGTTTTTCATTCTCGTATTGATAGATGGCCCACCTGATGTTAAGTGGTGGTGGTAGGAACGTACACACGATATAGTGCCCTGCGTCCACCAACTTGAGGCATGTACATTCCTCTGAATAACCCTGGAGTATATAGAGATTAGGCATGCCTATTTCATTACATTTACACACTTTGGGACCATTAAATAATGCGTAGGAGTTATAAGACGACCCTGGCCTTTATGGGCGACGATTCAGCATCAATTTACGAGCCAGGTCACAGAATAGCCCGGGGGCCGATTATCTAGAAACAAGACAGAGCTCTAGCAGTAATTTTCCTAGGATTCTCGATTCTCAACTGACCCTCTGAAAAAGTGATTCGAGATGACTGAAGTAGGAAATTCGAGATTCATTTTCTGTCATTTTGGGAAGCAACATAGCTTTTTAATTTTAATTTATTTTGTAGTGTTATTTTGAGTAAGCTGTGTAATTTTGGTGTATTTTAACCAACATTACTTAAGGTCTTAGCGCAAAGTGCGCATTTGGAATGAAAGAGTATTATGTGATATCCCGATTTGAACGAAAATGTATCGTAAGTTTTGAAGAAAACCGCCACCATTTTCTTCAAAACAATTGACGGCCGACTTGACTAAAAAGTATTCATTCAATACAAATCACTTGACACTGGCAAGATCATGGAGGTATTATACTGGAGGGAACCATAAGACTTACATCCTTTTACAACTGTGTATCAAACAGTGATCATCTATCTTTGTTCTTCCCATGTAGCCTAGCTACGAGTAAAAGAAAAGTAGATGTAACTTCACTCACTCCATCTCACTCACTCACTGTCTGCGTAAATCGTGGCCGTCAGTTGATGCAATGTTTTGATCTTGATTTGACGTTCTAGAAAAACTCGCAGCAACATTGCAATGTAGCGAAAGAAATTATGAAAATTTTTAAAGAATTATTATTGTCTAGGCAAAATATATTTGAAAAGGTGAAAGTATGTCTTGTGAAGCTGTGTTTTGTGTATCAAAAACAACAAAAGGAGGAGTTAAAGACCCGGAATTGTCATTTGATACGTAATATTCTTTTCCTATTTTCATGCTAAAAAAATACGTTTTTTCTTCCATAAAGACTGTAGGAATTACATTTTATTAGTACTAGTCATATTTTCCTATGTGAAAATGATGTAAACCCATTAATTATTGCAAAATAAAAATTATTGTTTTAGTCACCTGTTCTAGTGATGTACTTCCACCGACCAATTTAGCTTTATCGATAATATTTTATTTTCCGATTTTGATATGAAACATCTAATGCGCCGGGTCAGATCGGCTGTTATGTTGTAGTTTCAATTTTTCACACCTTATAGGCGTCTCGCGACGGCTCAATTTTTGTTAAATTTTACATTATTTTTTAAGGTTCTTATAAATGCCCAGAATGAAGACGGGAGTGGATAAAAGCTGTTAGGCGTGAAAACTGATAGACTACAAAATTTTCTTATGCATGGACGAAATGGCCATAAGAAAGTGTATTGAGTGGGATGGACATCGCTCTCACGGTTAGGTCAATGTGGGAAACATTATTGACGATGATAGTGTTTCAGTGTTCCAGTTAAAATTAAAAAGTTGAATTCCAATTAAAACGCCTTTTTCATCCATTTCTTATTCTATCGATAGGTTAGTCAATGTTGTCCCTTCTCTAGTCACTCACGCGTATACATACAAACTAACAAAAAACGGCCACGCCAAAAACCCGAAACACTACGTCTATATGATACTTAGTCTAAGGGCAAGATTGTCTGTCGAATGACGGATAGGAGCCATAAACGGAGAGAAGAAGAAGGAAAATCAATATTGCAAATAAAGCGTTTTTTACAGAATGACATGAACAGCACGTCAAATAGCAATAGCGATGGCGGTGAGTTTTATTTTACAACTTATAAGTAAAACGTTTGACCGCAATCTCACCGGCGCGCTTTCCTAGAAGATGCATAGATAGATTTGTTTATTCAACTGCTAACATTTAAAATTATCAATTAAACTGGTTCGGCTTGTTTTTAGATAGTGAACCCGCGGGGGGCAATCTGGTAAATTAAAGATTATGCTCTGATCCTGAAAGGGTGAAGTCGCAATCGCATCGGAACAGCTGGTCGCATATTTTTTAGAATACCGCTCATGGCACAAGCATATGGCCCACCTGATGATAAGTGGTAACCATTACCCATTACAAAGCATTACCTCGGAAGTAATGCACGTATGAACATGCCCTGCGATACACTGTCCTACTTCCTTCAACTTGAGGCAGATGTTAGACCTTATCTATTAGTCAACCACACGCTTCAAACCAAAACACAGCTTGGATTCAGTTACTGAACGTAGCGTTTTGCTTTGGTATTTACATTTTAGAGTTTATACATTCACAGTATATTTATGAAAATCTATTATACACTCAAAAACACATAGATAGCTTTAAGAAAAAGAGTGAAATGGTTGATTGCGATTTTTCGAAAATAGGTCTAGTCATTTTATATCTTTCAACATGTCGAAACGTGCGAGCGAGAGTCACATTAGCTCTTGTCTTCGCCTTAAAAATAGGAATGGAATATTCCTATTTTCCCTCATCGTCAAAATAAACCTGAAATGTGGGGGAGATGTGTAGCAGCTGGATATAGACCAACCCACACTTTTCCGGGAAAACTATTTGAAGCCTTCGCACGATCCTTAGAATGTCGTCGGTACCGTGTCGGATTCGTATTTCCAGTTATTAGAAGTAAAAGGTTATAGATACCTACGCATACTCGTATACCTACAGGGTTTCACGGATAAAATGATAAGCTACACATATTATTCACAAAAATCCATCAACCAATACTATTCAGAAACAATCCAAAAATATAATTCCTATTACCAGTGGAAAATATATACGCCCGAGTTTACCTTTTATTCAAAAGATCATCCCATTCCCAAAATCAACATGAGGAAAGGTAAAATCCCCGAGGGCCCTCAAATATCGAAATAACGAGTATACCTTTTGAAGGGAGGCGCTAAAAGCTATAAAACGGTGAAATATCGTCGTAAAATTAAAATGTGACGGTGTGCGGAGTAAGATTACCTAGCTATACACCAGATTGAAATGAGGAAATCCGAAGAACCAAAGAACCGACGTAGTTCGCAGTGAAATTAAACGGAGGGACGAAATGCTACCAAGAGTCTTCAAAAATGCGAGGGACGAATTGCCCATATACCGCTAGTTGAAGTGGCTGGGTTATTTAGAAAAAAAAATGACAATCGCTGGGGAATGAAAGTTCTCGAATGGCGACCACAAATTGGAAGTATCGTGAGATGCCCTCCTACCCGATGGACCGATGATATTGTGATAATCGCGGGCTATCGGTGGATGGAGAGAGCTCAGAATCGTTCTGCCTAGAAATGTACAGGGGAGGCCTATATCCAAACAGTGGAAGGAGTGGAGTAATCCATGCAGTGGAATTCTTCAGGCTGACACCAAGATTACAAAAAAACGGAAAGAGCCTCACGACTTTAATCCCCAAGCACTGTAGATATCCTCTCCTAGAATCAAGTCATGCTCATGATTTTTTGATCGACGTAAGGAACCTTAGTGTAGATAAAAAAAAATTGAATGTGACTAGGTAGATAAAGTAATGATAACGATGCATGTCTTTAACTTTGAAAAAATTTGATTATTAATATCGGTTCGCTTCTCTCTATTGCAACACCCTCACTGGGTACATTATGTATTGAATCAAAAAATACTTAGTCATAAGTCCTGACAATGTTAAATCTACATACATAATAATGCAATAAATATACTGAATACTGAAAAAAAAAACATTTCAGTGCGAACTCCCTAAAGCCGTTTCAAAGTGATATTTGTGATTTTATTAAGGTTTCTTTGGATTTGTATATAGAAAAATCATACTATCTTGTCAGTTATTACTCCACTGTTAGCGGTAGAATTAAATCGAGCAACGAACGCGGCTTAGACCCGATTTGTAAAAACGCTTCATTATTTTGCAATCGTCATTATGACACGACTTAGGGCTGTCAATTTCAGACAGGTGGATGGACTTGACAGGTAGGCATAATGTATAGGCTTAGCGTGTGGTTATAACATAAATGGAGATAAAGGAGGTACTTACAATAATTTTATGAAGAAGTAATTGGGATAACGAGTAAGGCCGCGACCACATCAGTGGCGATAACGATACGACAGCGACACAAACTTTGCACATGTGGAACCATAACCGCAGAAGAAAGCGCAGAAGGAATAGTACCAACTGAGATGTAAAGCCATATGGGGTCATCAAACCTTAGCCAAGCAGATGGCCTACCTGATGTTGAGTGGTAACCATTAACTATAACTAAGATTTGCCCTGTAAGTCACGCTCGGTATGAACGTGCCCGATACACTGCCCTACGACCATCAATTTGAGGCATGCAGATTTTAAGCCTCATGTGCTCGTAATTCCACCGGCAACCACACCCTTCAAACAGCAATGCTGCTTGACGTGTGTAGCTCGGAACACTTAACTACGTCAATTTGTTTACATGACACCAAGTTGGTCGCATAGAACTGGCACATAGATTCAACTAGCTACACACGTTTCAAAATGATCCTTCTAATTCATTTTTTTATATAACTTTCTGATGGAACAAGCAGATGATCCACCTGATGTTAAGGGGCTGACAACTATCAAACAACTTCTCGCTCGCACGTTTCGATATGTTGAAAGATATAAAAGCACTAAATTCATTTTCGAGAAATCGCAATCAACCAATTTGTGTGCAATCACATTGCACATAGTTTAGTAAAAATTTCATTTTGTTCGATACAAGTTTTCCTACTTAAAATGTTGCTTGAAAGAAGCTTCTTGAGGCACACTTAAATTCCTTTCACCACACTGTTTCGAAAGAAACTAGTGACACGACAAGAGAGAGAGAGTGGTAACCATTAACCATCACTAACAAAGCATTGCATCGTGAGTCACGCTCGTTTTAACTTTTGCTGTGTTACAGGAAGTAGCACCTTTCCCAAACATTATATGTAGGTACCTACTAGAACTACAATTTAATAAATAACTTGACATCTGAGTTGGTAATTAGAGCACAGGTGGTCTAGTGGGAGTAACTCCGCCTTGCGACCGTAAGATCGTAGGTTCGAAACCGGTCGGGCACCAATTGATTTTTCCTATTGAAAAAATTATGTGCGCAATGCCAGTGCTCTTAAACGGTGAAGGAAAACATCGTGAAGAAACCAGTTAGTATTCTAACAGCGGCGATGGGCTTGCAACCTGTCACGTATGGAATACCAACACTGTAAAGGTACCAAATGTAATGTTTGGACGTACCTCTGACTACTCCCATTAGACGTCCTCGGTGGATCTGGAGTTAGTTCTTGGTACTAAGAGATCTGAGGGGATATCTACCATGCCTGGGGATCACAGTCGTGAAGCTGTTTCAGTTTGTGTTTCAGCTGTTTTTAATTCTTAAAGGATACGTATTTTTTTCTTCAGTTTAGTCAGACGGACATCCTTAGCCGGTATACGCCAGCACCGCAGTGCGCCGATCGATGGGCGGGCGCGATCACGCACGCCACTGCACGTCGCGTTGTTTTATCGCACACCTTGGAGAGTCCACCGGCTTCTTTTGCCGTAGTCTGTCAGGACTTAAGGATTTAAGCTGTAAAACTGACGATTTGCCCATAAGGCGAAGACAGCTAATGTACCTCTTCCTCGCACATTTCAACTGTGTGCTACACACAACTTGATTGGTTGCGATTTTTCATATACAAGGTGTTCCAATACCTACTTTTGTTTAAAAACTTCAGGGGGCTAAAGTACCCATCTCATATTGATGGGTAAAAAAACAACAGCTGTTTCATGCAAAAGTTCAATACCTACCTGGCTAAAATGTATGAAACAGCTGTTTTTTTTCGCGTTCACAGTGTTGGTTCCTTAGAAAAAGTTATTCATATTGATGGGTACTTTAGCCCCCTGGAGTTTTCGGTTCTCGTATTTTAACATCCTGTATAAGTTTTTGTGATTTTATATCTTTCAAAATGTGTGAAAATGTGTCAGCGAGAGGTACTCGTACATTAGCAGTTATCATCGCCATAAGGCGGTTTCAAGCTGTGAATCTGATGATTCGCAACAAGCCAAGAATTTCTGCCTGTTAAACTGATGATTGACATGACCCCATGACACAAGGAGATTACCAGCTAGCTTCGTCCCAAACTTAGGAATCATTCGGCGTGTATGAGTGGAGAAGACGCAATTCATACGTAAAAACCGTACAAACGATTTAGTAATGCGTAATTTAAATTATTAACAATAATTGGTTTTCGATATTTTAGTAGGTTTGTCTATTTTATTTAGTGTAGTCGTTTGTATCCCAAAGTAAGTACTTTAAGCCTTAAAGTAAAATAAAAACAAAAATAGTATTCTCCTATCTGTGGTCCAGGTAAATCTTGAACGTGGATCGGATTAGCAAATCGTTTATCCAAGTTATTTAAGAGATTTAATCGAAATTGGAAGCCATAGAATATTCTTCCTATAACCGATCTACGAAGTCTGTGTAGCCACCATTTGGATGGGCACTTCTGTGGAGCTGTTTGTTGCTTTGGAGTGCAACATTTGTCCCGCCACGGGAATCAAACTCGCTTCCTGAGTCCAAGGCACCCATATCACCTCAAAAACTCGCCGTAAGTTTCCTCTTTTACTTGTTTAAATTGTTTATTGTCTACTATCTCAGTCTACGACACTACAGTATAGCGTGTCTGTTTATAACATCTGCGAAGTGGGGCCCTGGTGACCTGTAACACAGGTTTTATTAAACCTATCACAGGCACCAGTCTCTCGCAATGTAGGTTTATATCTAGCTTGCACTACTTAGTACTTAGAGCTAGTTATGACAAACCTTTTGTGAAGAGAGAATAAATACATTTTTCATTTGACAGCCTTCACAGCTCAGTTGGTAGTAGCCCTGCCTTCTGCGCCGTAGGCCGTGGGTTCGATCCCCACCGAGAACAAACATTTGTGTGATGAACATAGATGTTTGTTCTCTGTCTGGGTGTTATATAATATATTATAAGCATGTATTTAAAAAAAATATATATATAGTATATCAGCTATCTGGTTCCCATATCACAAGCTTTGTCTTAGTTTGGGGCGAGATAGTGCTGTGTGGAATGTCCACCAATATCTATTTATTTATTTAATTTTTCAGGTTTGTGGACTTTAACTTAACAACATGAAAATAGTTAAAACATCAGATATACCTAACTATCCGTAAGAAAAGCTGTGGCTTACAATAAATTCTGCATAATGAGCAACCACAGAATAAAACTTACATTCGTTTTGTGCAGGTACAGTCGACCTGTCGATGGATAGATATTAACTAAATTTTTAATTATAATTCCATTTTCGTTCAAGTTTTTATTATATTTTTGTTATCGAGAATCTGTTAATTTGTTTGCTATTTATGCGAGAGCTTGTTTGTTAGACGAACCTACTTACTTATAATTATATTGGCATGTAGTGCAATTTGTCCAATTTAATTAGAAATACTTTGTAAATGTTTGTATTTTTTAGTAATCACGTCCACTTATCTTATTTTATTTACTCGATCCTCAACGGCCCCAACGGAAGACCAGCGCAAGTTTTTACAACTTGCATATGCTGAGTTGGGACCATTTTGCAACTGTTTTGGTTTTATTAATTGTCTGTGTTTTAGTTTATAAGTTTAATATATGTTTTCCACCTTTTGTTATTAAGATATAACTTAGTTGCAAATAAACATTTTGATTTGATTTGATTTGACCTAAGGAGGAGGAGTTCATTCTGATCTGAAACACCAAAAGTTAGGATTTTTTTTGTACAACTGGGGCCGCTGTACACCCGGATATATGCATCATGCTTATATGTTCTTGTAGTAGATAAGGGTAATTTTTTTGGCTTTGTGTAGCTTGATCTGTATTCGTGTGTACCATGAAGTAATATTGCAAAGAAGAGAACAAATGGACCCTATCACGATGGTATAAAAGTGGTAACGTAATATTTAATTTAATTTTAATAGGTACCTAAATCGCGCGCTTTGGCGCTTGCTGTTGCCAAATAGTGCTCTTAAATAAAAAAAATAGACAAAGTTTCATAAAGATTTTGTAGGATTAACGTAGTATTTTTTTTCGTAACTTTAATTGAGAACAAAAATTTAGTTTTATGATGAAAAAATATGATTGAACCCAATGAAATGAAAATGTTAGTCTATGTTACATATTAGTGTTGATAAAAGACGATTTTGAAATTCTGATAAAGACCTGATGCTGACTGTACTGTATTTGCATAGCTCACTGATGCGCGGCAAGTATTCAATTAGCCGCTGCACTTTCTGACTAACATAGATGAAATTGTAAGATTATGTTTTATTTCCAGTCCATTCTTGGCTAGTTAGATTTGTTAACTCGATTTTTTAAATAAAGCGGATATCCGCTATGTTATACCAATTCCTAAAGGCAATTTGATTTATCATACAAATCAAGTAAATTGGCCAAGGTGGTACAATTGCCTATTTCTGCGGCAAAGCAGCGTTTCTGTGTTTCGGTTTGAAGGGTGCGGTGCGGGCCGGTGAAATGTCAGGCACATGAGGTTTAACATAATATATGCCTCAAGTTGATGGACGCGGGGCAGTACATTGTAGGACAAGGAAGAGGTTGTTACACCTATAATATATGTGATGGCTACTTAACATCAGGTATTAAAACATGCTTTGCTACAAATTTGGGACTAAATGGCACTGTGATAAGACAATAATAAGACAGACGTAAATTTGTGGAAGTCTATCCTTAAATATTAAATAGATAAAACAAATCCCTACCTAGCACTATTATGTTAAGGTAATTCACGAAAGTCCAACGTAATGTAGATGTGCACCTCCCACAGCACCTGCAACCTGCAATAAATTACCCTTGCAAAGTGTAATTACGTGAAGTTCAGTCGGCTACACGTAAGGTTACCCACCCTACAACTATACGCTACATTACCGGGAATCGTAGGAAAGGAACGGCGCGATGGCAGACGCGTTAGTGGGCGAACGAAATAACAACAATATATTATTATCACACCCTCTCACGATTTGCAGTTTTAAACTTCTAATACCGCGTTTACACTCAACTCATGCCCGTGGAAATGTGCAGGGACATGGGGAAGGACATGGGCAATGCGACAATGTAAACAGGCCACTTCCATGTCCGCTCGTGTTGACGTTCGCCGCGCTGCCCGCGCTCCCTAAGTGTCCGGGCTAAATTTGAATACACGTTGCCGGCGATGCTGCCGCGGACATATGGCCGGCCACATTTCTGTCCACGCGAATGGCAGCGCGAATGTCTAAATTTAAACGCGGTATAAAAATTCAAAGTCTGTTTAGTCTGATGCGTATCCGTATGGTACACACGAACATGGTAAAATGGTTTTGTATTTACATCTGGTGTATTTATCATTACTTGTGTAACTAGCATTTTTGACCCGAGACGTGAGTAGGTGATATAAGTATTGGAATAATTTGAAAAAAAAATGTAAAAAAAAAACTACTTTTGTGACTGGCTGTAGGTAGGTACTTAGTAATGAGCGTCGGTGCGGTGGTCTAGTAGGAGTGACCCCGCCTTCAGATCGTTAGGTCGTGGGTTACTTCCCAATACAACATTTGGCACATATCCAAATTTTGCAGTAGTTGATATTCAATACGTGACAGGTTGCAAGCCTATCACCGCTGCTAGAATGCTAACTGGTTTCCATACAATGTTTTCTTTCAGTGATTGAGGCTACTAGCATTAGGTATACCAGAGGTATACAGAGAAAAATCCATTGGTGCACGTCCGGTTTCGACCCCACGACCTTAAGATTGGAAGGCCACTACCACTGGACCACCAGTGCTCTCAGTTATTGTACCTACGAGTACTTGTAATTAGCATACATTCTGTATGGCAAGGCGATGCGACGCCGACGCCCATTCATTGGCACACAATGCCGTATCATTATATCGACCTAAAAGTGTCTATACGTACTCCTTTTGAATACTCGCTACTATAAACGAATTTCGTAAGTTGGATCGAGAAATAATCAATTGATATTCGCGAGACAGTTTTTTTTTACTTCCTGCAGATATCAACGTTTTTCAATCTGTTCTTGTACTTCTGTTTCTTGTTCCAAATATAGACTTATTGATTTTGATTTGATTTTGAGTTATTATGACGAATAAAAGTTAAATATTTCTTTTTTTATAGTGTTAACCTAACCGTAACCGTTTGAGAGTAGTACAGCTCTTTGTGTGTGGCTCGTCTGCGGCAGCACTACCAAGCAGCGTTGCTGTGCTTCGGTTTGTAGGGTGTGGTGGCCGGTGAAATTACAGGCACATGAGGCTTAACATCTGGTGCTGGACATCGAAAGGACACGTTGATATCGAGCGTGTTTTACGAGGCAATGCTTTGTTATAGATGATGGTTACCACTTAACATCAGGTGGGCCATCTGCTTGTTCCCTCCAAAACTTTGTCGAGTTTAAGATTCGTGTTGATAAATGATGAAGTAATAGACATAGGCCTTCCCAGTATATTTATCACTCAAAAGTGATTTTCTTTCGAGAAGCGGTATTCATAGTAGCGGCTACTAACTTTATGGCCTTAATCGTTTCGTGGAGAATATTTTTTGCTTTATATTACAAACGGCGAAGACTTTTTTTACTCTTATGTAATTAGATACCCAAAGAGCACACCGGTGGTCTACTACAAAGAAGAGCTCTTTATGAAGGGTTCGTCCGGAGAAGTACTACCACCACGCCTTTTTCTGCCGCCAAGGAGCAATGCTGTGTTTCGGTCTGAAGAGTGTGGTTACCGGTGAAATTACAGGCACATGAGGCTTAACATCTGTATGCCTCAAGTTGATGAAAGCAGGGCACGATCCTATCGAGCGTGACCTATGAGGCAATGTTTTGGTATAGGTGATTGTTACCACTTAACATCAGGTGGGCCATTTAGTTGTTTCTCAGCTAGTTGTATAAAAAAAATTGTGATCGTAAGGTCATAGGTTCTATTTTTTTTAAACTACTTTCTGATGAGATAAGCAGATGGCCCACCTGGTGGTAAATCCCCATCATAATCTGCTATCCCCATGCATTTTCGTAAAGGCTGCTCGGATTTGATTATGATCCTCAGGTATCCTCAGATATCCCATCAGATATCTCTTCGTACCAAGTACGAACTTCAGGTTCAGGTTCTTCAGGTTCTTTAATTATCTGAGGAAATCTAAGTGGGGTAGCCAGAGGACGTCCGAACATTATAATATGTAGCGAATACCCACAATTTTCTGTAGTTGGTATTCCATACGTGACAGGTTGCAAGCCAATTGCCGGTGTTAGAATACTAATTGGTTTTACCATAGTATTTTCCTTCACCGTTTAAAAGCACTGGCGTGGCGCTCATAATTTTTTCAATAGGTAAAATCCATTGGTGCACGACCGGGTTCGAATCTACGACCTAAAAATCGGAAGGCTCACTCCCACTAGACCAACGGTGTTCTAAAAATGTCCACTATTATTTAATTCTATTTACATTAAGCACACCACATCCATTAACCGATAATTACCTGAAATTGGTTGGCCACTGAAAAAGAACATTAATTATGACTTTTCAAAATGGAAGCGCTTTATTCGACGAAGTGATCAGTCGATATGTGATTTCGCTCTAATAAAGTCCCCTACACACAAAGGAAGTTTAAAAAATCTATCAAAGGCAAAAGGCTTTTATTCAATTGAATTAAAGGGATCATTGAATCGTCTTAAAGTTAGATGCATCTAGACGTTACTTCAACAACAGCTTTTTTTTAAAAATTTTCAATTTGACGTGTACGTTTTGGGGGAGCTCATATCCCCTGTGACCCCCCTTCGGACCGCGCCTGGGCTCTTCCTGGCTTCACACAGGTCGACATTTATTTTTTAAACATTTTAATATGGCCCATGTTAACTCAGGGATAATGTAGCATTCTAATGGTGATATAATTTTTGAAATCGGACCAGTCGTTTTTGAGTTTATTCGCTACAAACGTACAAATCTTTCCTGTTTATAAAGTCAAAGTCAAAAGGTATTTATTCAATAAAATCACAAGGATCACTATAATATTAGTTAAGATTGGATCATACAAAACAAAAGCTTGGAAGGAACCAGAACGTAAGTTTGTTGCCTGTTCATCTAGGATTGGTTGCATGGAATTAGAACCTAGATCCTTGTGGTTCAATTGAATAAATATTTTATAAATTTTACTTTGACTTGAGGTCTCAGTACAAATTTGAGAATAAAAATGTGCTGGCACTTTTCAAACTGAAACACAGGAATGCTGCTTGACGGCTAAAATATGCATGGTGTTAGTACTTCCCCGGACGAGCCTTTCACAAAGAGCTCCACTACTCACTAGGAGTTAGTAACTAATTATTCTTTAGGCATGAACAGGCGACTGGACCGTGTTCAATGACAGAGACATGGCTTCGGTACCAGTGCCGGCTGCCAAAACTGTAGACAACGCTGGGTCGAGGCTGTTTTGCTGATGCACACAACTTTTTCAATTTCATTCCTTTACTTTATTTATTGTATGTTTTTTCATTGCAATATTTTTTAAGTCGGTACACTAAATGTTTTGTTTGGAATTCGTATAATTTTAATTCCGTTTATTTACATCATCATGCAAAACTCGGACGTGCCTTTGACTAGTCCTAGACATCTAGACTCTCTCTCAGACATTCTCAAATAATCTTGAGTTGCTCTATGAGATTTTAAGAGTAGTAGAGCTCCTTGTGATGGGCTCGTCCGTGGAAGTACCTACTACCACCATGCCTTTTTCTGCCGCCAAGCCGCGTTGCTGTGTTTCGGTTTGAAGAGTGTGGTTGCCGATGTAATTACAACCACATGAGGCTCAACATCTGTATGCCTCAAGTTGATGGACTTCGTAGGGCACGTTCCTATCGTGCGTGACTTACGATGTAATGCTTTGTTATAGGTGATGGTTACCTCTTAACATCAGGTGGGCCATATGCTTGTTCCATCAGCTCGTTGTATAAAAAAAAAGTTTCCGTTTCTTTATCATAATATACGAGTTGTGATAGTAGTCAGGCAATGTAGCCAATGTATTCACATGGGTATACTTCCCAAGCCCAGACTACCAACTGTTTCGAACAATTATCTAACATTGGAATTTAACATTAATTGCTACAACTTTGTTTGAGTTAATCACCACACTGGTTGAGTTTTCAGGCTCGAGATCGTCCTTCAGAACTTTAAATGGCCTTTAACATCTGTCAAGAGATAAGTCCTAAAACGCATACAGCGGCCAAACAAGGGAACTTGTTTGGATCATAATTATACTTTTTCTGAACTGTGTGCAATGTGATATGTGATATACAATGTGAAAACAACTAGTCTGATTGCGATTTTCCATAAATAAGTTCAGTTTTCTTTTAAAATGTTGAAATGAGCAGTAGTCTTCGCCTTAAAAAAATGCATAAGCACCTAAAAAGTTAACATAGGTACGAAAGTAGTAAAGCGAGAGATTCTTCGACGGTTGTCAGCTCCATAAGGAAAGTTTTTAAGTGATTTTTTTACTAACACACATCCGTTATAAATAAATAGTCCGCACTGAACGTTGCTAGAGCAATCTGTTAAAATATCAAGTACGTCATTAATGTTTTTATTACTTCTCTAGTGTGAAAGAGGCTTTATTTCATGTGTTTATAGGTCAGAGTGGAGGATAATTGGAAACTCGCCAAAACATGAGCGGCGATGAGGGGATGAATGTATGGCGTTGGAAAATAGTTTTATTATGTGTGATTAAAATGTGGGTTGGAAAATGTGATGATAGTCTTTTTTTTAAATAAAATGATGCAGTACTTGTATTTTGCTTCATTCATTTTTCTGATTTATTTTTCTAGGCTTTTCTAGGCTAGTTGCAAGGAATTTGCGCGAGATATACCTTTTTAAGATATTACAAAGTGATTATTGTGATTGAACTGAATAAAATCGGTTTGATTTTGATTTCGGAATCATCAGGCTATTTGTTTTTAAATTATTTAAATAATTTATTTTGTTTTTTTTAATTAATTCCTAGCACTAGTTATGACTAGTTTTTTCGTTACATCCTGGGTCCGTCCCAAAATCTCCTAGGCTCCTCTCTTCTCCTCTCCGTACATTGCCTGAAAGAGATCGCTTTTTAGTGACAAGACTGCACGTTGTATACAAGGTGTTCCAATACTTGTGTTTAAAAACTTCAGGGGGCTAAAATACCCATCAATATGAATAACTTTTGCTAAGGAACGAACACTGTGATCGCAAATAAAAATATATATATAATATTTTATACATTTTAGCCAGGTAGGTATTGAACTTTTGTACCTACCTCCCTATAAAATAAAACAAGACATACAAAACTCAGACGTATTCGGTGGCTATAGCTTGTCCCATCAGCAAGTGTTAAATAACGACAAACCCTCCTTTCTAATACTTTTTTAGTTATTTTTGTAATAAAAATGTATTACAATACAATAAGCTATTTCCAAAGGGGTACTACAGGGTATCTGCCGGGTGCGTCAGACAGGAATCAGTATGCTGGCGTCGTGTCGTGGCCAGCGTAGAGTTTCCGCAGTGAGGGTTGAAAGGTCGCGCAAGGTTGTTGGCGCATTGACACCAAGCATGCGATACTAGAAATCGTTATCAAAACGCTTCGATTGTCGCATATCTATAGTAGGTAGTTGCTTGTCGTGTCACTAGTTTTTTTCGAAACAGTGTGTTGAAAGGATTTTAAGTGCGCCTCAAAGACCATCCTTTCGAGCACTAGATACATGTTTTTTTGAACTTTTTAGTTCTAATACATGTCAGTTCCCTTACGATGTTTTCCTTCACCGTTTGATGGTACTGGCACTGTGCACATTCATTTATGAGTAGAAAAACTCATAGGTGCATGATCGGTTTTGAACTAACAGTACTTACTAAATAATCATCATTATCATTTCAGCCCGTTTGCACCCACTGCTGAGTATAGGCCTCGTCTTTAATACACCACTATTTCCGGTCCCTTGCGAGTCTCATCCATCCATTTCCATTTCCTGCACTCATTACAATGTCGTTTGACCAACTGACTAAATACAGTAAATAAATACAATTCTATTACAATATGTTACCCAGAAAATAAATAATAGTGTTTATCACACAATGTTAAGTTTGTTCTCGGCGGCGATCGAAAGCACTACGTAGTAACCAAGTATTCGTAGTTTCTATGTTACTACTGTAATATTTTAACCTATTTAATAAGCTACGGTCACGAACTATACATATTTATTCACATCCAAATCAGTTCAGCCGTTAACGGCGCAATTGAGTCACAAACATTTTAATCGAACATTCAAGCTTAGTTAATATAAAAAAATATATTAAGTATTCCTTCACGAAACAAAATAAATAAAACGAATTATGTCCATTCCTCGTTTCATCTAAAACAGTCAAGTCGTTGCAAAACGCCAGAAACTAGACCTTTAACGCCCAGTTTCACCATGCTCTGTTAGTTACTAATCAAGGATTAACAGGCCGTTAAATCTAACCTGAGCTGTCAAACGCGTAAATTTTGACATATTTAACGGTCCTTTAATCCTTTGTTAATCTAACAGAGCATGGTGAAACCGGCCTTAAGTATCATGATAACGAAACAAAATCCTTGTTTTCGTTACATCCTGGCTGCTTCCCAAAATCTAATAAACATGTCAATTGTGCTCTAAATGAGATGAAATATTTGTTTTTCTTGTTTAAAAGTTGCTTTTTGTATTGCCAGCAATGGAAAAAACTTGATATTTTGTTTGGAGATGTGAAATACACCCTGCGGTTACATGTACAGTCGGCTGCACTAGAATGTATCGTCATCACCGGTTTGCCGAAGTCCACTGCTGAACATAGGCCTCCCCTACACATTTCTAGAAAGAACGATTCAGAGCACTCTCCATCCACCAACTTCCCGCGATCCTCAAAAATTACAGACACATGAAACTAAGTGGTAACCATCACTTATACAAAGCATTGCCTCGTAAGTCACGCATAATAGGAACGTGCCCTACGATACCTACGTCCATCAACTTGAGGCATACAGATGTTAAGAGCTGATTTCACCATGCTCTGATAGTTACTAATCAAGGATTAACGCGTACATTTTGACATATTTAACGGCTATTTAATGCTTTGTTAATCTAACAGAGCATGGTGAAATCAGCTCCAAGCCTAATGTGCCTGTAATTACACCGGCAACCACACTCTTCAAACCGATACACAGCAATGCTGCTTGGCGGCAGAAAAAGGCGTGGTGGTAGTACTTCCCCGGACGAGCCCTTCACAAAGAGCTCCACTACTCTTAAATAACTCAAAGTAAAAGTGGAAAGGTTTTAATTGAATAAATAATTCCAAATTCGGTTCAACGATCCTTGATGTCAGAGTGTGCCTTTGATCACGTATAATGCATTTAATGCGGAGATGAATCTGACATTGATCACGTAGTAATTGAACATGCCCAATTTGGTTTGATCGATATTGTTTAGTTATTATTTGACTACGAATAAATGCTTTTATGGTATAAAAAAAATATAAAACAATAAATGACAATATTCCCAGACAAATTTCTAGCATAAAAGAAATATCACATGACTTTTTTCCATATAGAAGCTGACAGCCTTAGTAGCTCTGCCTTCTGCGCCGTAGGCCGTGGGTTCGATCCCCACCGAGAACAAACATTTGTGTGATGAACATAGATGATTGTTCTCTGTCTGGGTGTTATATAAGTATGTATTTACAAAAAAAAGTAAGTATATAAGTAGTATATCAGCTATCTGGTTCCCATATCACAAGCTTTGGCTTAGTTTGGGGCGAGATAGTGCTGGGTGGAATAGCCATCAATATTTATATCTACACTTCTACATCTACACTAATATTATAAAGAGGTAAACTTTGTATTTTTGTATTTTTGTATTTTTGTATGTAACGAATAGGCTCAAAAACTACTGGTCCGATTTCAAAAATTCTTTCACCATTAGAATGCTACATTATCCTTGAGTAACATAGGCTATATTATATTTTCAAAAAAATCAGGGATCCTTACTAAAACTTCAATAATGTAACCCAAGGTGGAAAACAAAAAACCTTACATCGCGTGCGCTGCGAAAACTATTGAAGATAGAACAAAATAATGTACTACGATTTTGTAGAACACGTTATCATCTACAAAAAATGTCGCGACAGCATATGTCTAACTATTATAGTTATGTCACAATAAGTGTTCTTTTATTATAAAAAATTAATTGAAATGCCTCCGCTAGAAAAGGGTCTTTATTTGTACCTTGGTATTAATCCTTATCCAAATAAATCATTTCATAATTAAGACGGTTTCAATACCTATAGATTACTTCTTAAATTTTTCAAATCGGACATTCCATTCAAAAGATATGACGAAATTAAAAATGTTTACGGGTCCACCGGTCACGCGCGGGGTGCGATTTCACTCACTCAAGGAGAAGCGCGTGCAATGTATGAAATAAGTAGACGCGAGGCTCGAACCCACGGTCTAAGTTTATCCTAAAATGTTCAAAAAATTTATGACCACCCACGCGAAGCTGGGACAGGCCGCTAGTAATTTATATTTATAGAAGCTGAATAAAATCATCTATTATTTATTTATTTTCGTTTCTTAAGAAAACAAACAGTACTTATAGTTTAAGTAGTAATTAACATACAGCTATTGCCCATTAAAACGTTTTCGCATAGTGAGACTAAAAAGAGCTTACTTGTTAAATAAAAATTTAAAAATACTAAACAATGAAGTTAAAGAAAAACAATGGAAAAAATAACAATAATATAATATTTTAACATTGATAAAAGTTGCTTTTAGAATTATAGGTAAAAGGTCATTTTCTATCGAAAAATGTTCTATCTATATGTGTCGCTGACTGCATGATGACGTAACTATAAACACATCAACACGAATACGATGCAAAGCAGATAAGATTATTATCTCAGATGCAATGTGTTTATCAACCTTGAGAGTTTGGGAGGATTTTAGCAGGAAGTCTCGTTTTATTAGTTTGTATATCTAACATACACAAAAACATACGTTTGGTACAAAAATCACATGCAGATACGACAAACGAAGTTAAACAAAGGCTTTTTTGCAAAAAAAAAAAAACTACTTTAAATACTTTTAAAAACATCAAACTAACTTTTGCTGAGGGGGTCCAAAACCAAGACGTCATCTGTGTATACTTTTTTTCAAAAAGCGCTATTATTATATTATATTATACTAGCGGCCTGTCCCAGCTTCGCATGGGTGGACATAAATTTTTTCAATGTTTCAGGTTAAACTTAGACCGTGGTGGGCTCGAGTCATTTGCACGCCCTTCTACTTCGCACCTTGCCCGGACCCGCGCTGGGTGAGAATGCGCCCAGTGACCCGCGCGTCGCTTATATTTTTAAAATCTTTTGATTGGAATGTCCGATTTAAAAAATTCAAGAAGTAATGTGTAGGTATTGAACCAGTCTTGAATATGAAAAGATTTATTTGGATAAGGATTAATACCAAGGTACAAATAAAGAGCCTTTTCTAGCGGCGGCATTTCAATTTTTTTTTTATCATAAAAGAACACTTATTGTGACATAACTATAATAGTTAGACATTATGCTGTTGCGACATTTTATGTAGGTAATGACGTGTTCTGCAAAGTCGTAGTACATTATTTTGTTCTATCATCAATAGTTTTCGCAGCGCACGCGATGTAAGGTTTTCTTTTTCCACCTTGGGTTACATTATTGGAGTTTTAGTAAGGATCCCTGATTTTTTTGAAAATATTATATTGCCTATGTTACTCAAAGATAATGTAGCATTCTAATGGTGAAAGAATTTTTAAGTTTGACCTACCAAACAAAAAATAAATCTTCAAAATCAATTCATAATTGGCGGAGTCATCGCGTAATATAATGCAAAAAAAAACCAGCCAAGTGCGAGTCGGACTCGCGCACGAAGGGTCCCGTACCCATTATCTATCCAAAAACCGGCCAAGTGCGAGTCTGAATTGCGCACGAAGTGTTCCGTACCATTATAAAAACGCCGTTTGTGTCACGAGGAGCCTCTTGAGGCGCACTTAAAAATCCTTTCACCACACTGCTTCGAAATAAAGTAGTGACACGACAAAATTATGAAGAAGAGTGTCAAGTGCTCGAAAAGAGCCTCTTTGAGGCGCCAATAAAAACTCTTTCAACACAGTGTTTCGAAAGAAAGTGACACGACAAGAAGAAGAAGAAGAACTGTTAGATCACAACCGTTAAACATGATCCCTTACTATAAAATGGTAAAATGCAGAGCACTGGTGGTCTAGTGGTAGCGACCCGCCTTCCGATCCTAAGGTCGTGGGTTTGAAACCGGTCGTGCACCAATGAGTTTTTCTGTTCAAAAATGTATGTGCACAGTGCCAGTACTCTCAAACGGTGAAGGGAAACATCGTGAGGAAACCGTCATGTCGTAGAACCTAAAAAGTTCTATAACATGGTGTCAAGTGCTCGAAAGGAGCCTTTAAGGGGCTGACAACCATCAAACAACTTCTCGCTCGCACGTTTCGACATATTGAAAGATACAAAATCACTAAACTAGTTTTCGAAAAATCGCAAATTTTGTGTGCAATCACATTGCACACAAAATGGTTGATTGCGATTTTTTGATTTTGCGATTGCGAGCGAGATTCACATTAGCTCTTGTCTTCGCCTTAAAGGCGCACTTAAAAATCCTCCACACTGTTTCGAAAGGAACTAGTGACACGACAAGAGAGAGACTATAAAATGGTGCTTAAATTTAAATAATCCTTAAAATTAGCGCTGTCTCTGTTTGCCATTACGTATTAAGGGGCTGACAACTATCAAACAACTTCTCGCTCGCACGTTTCGACATGTTGAAAGATATAAAATCACAAAACTCATTTTCGAAAAATCGCGATCAACCATTTTGTGTGCAATCACATTGCACACAGTTTAGTAAAAAATTCATTTTGATCGATACATGTTTTCCTACTCAAAAGTTTGCTTTACTAGTTTTCGTACATAAGCAAACTTTTAAGTAGGAAAACTTGTATCGATCAAAATGAAATTTTTACTAAACTGTGTGCCATGTAATTGCACACAAAATGGTTGATCGCGATTTTTCGAAAATAAGTTTAGTGATTTTATATCTTTCAACATGTCGAAACGTGCGAGCGAGAGTCACATTAGCTCTTGTCTTCGCCTTAATAAGAGATGTTAATAGTTTAAGCATAGTTTATCGTTTGACAGATTTTTTGTAGTAGGTACGGTTGAGTTAAGAACTTAAGGCGAAGACAAGAGCTAATGTGACTCTCGCTCGCACGTTTCGACATGTTGAAAGATATAAAACCACTAAACTCATTTTCGAAAAATCGCAATCAACCATCTTGTGTGCAATCACATTGCACACAGTTTAGTAAAAAATTATTTTTTATCGGTAGGTACTTGTTTTCCTACTCAAAAGTTTGCTTTACTAGTTTTCGTACATAAGCAAACTTTTAAGTAGGAAAACTTGTATCGATCAAAATGAAATTTTTACTAAACTGTGTGCAATGTGATTGCACACAAAATGGTTGATTGGGATTTTTCGAAAATGAGTTTAGTGATTTTATATCTTTCAAAATGTCGAAACGTGCGAGCGAGAAGTTGTTTGATAGTTGTCAGCCCCTTAAGCTTGAACCATGGTGCTCGTGCTTCGTCCCAATGCACTATGGACATCCTTGACCTCAAAATTGAACTTTGTAAATGAGACCTTAGGTTCACTTTTGAATAAGGAATATTTGCGTGTTTTCTTCATGTTGACAAAATGAGTTACTGAACTGATGTGGACTCTGACTAATATAAGAACCTACGGAAAGAAATGATACCAGACACACAGAGTAGTAGAGTAGTACACAGAGTAACCTAGTAGAGCTCTTTGTGTCTGGCTCGTCCGGGGAAGTACTACCACCACGCCTTTTTCTGCCGCCAAGCAGCAACGCTGTATTTCGGTTCGAAGAGTGTGGTTGCCAGTGAAATTACAGGCTCATGAGGCTTAACATCTATATGCCTCAAGTTGATGGACGCACGGCATCGTAGGGCACGTTCCTATAGAGGCAATGCTTTGTTATAGGTGATGGTTACCGCTTCACATCAGGTGGGCTAACTGCTTGTACCTAGTACCTAGTATAGTTGTACAAAAAAACTGGCGATAACTTTAGAACCGTTGATCCGATCTGCATGAAATTTGATATGTCGATAGCTTGTACTTGAGAAATTTACTGGTAAGTATATGAGTAAAATCGGATGAAGAGTTTTTGAGATATGGGGTTTTTTAAGAGGGCAAAAATAAAAAAAGTTACATAAAAAAATCAAGTTACATGTCATATGAAAGGGCTTTGTTTGGACATTCCAAAACAATTTTTACTTTTTTTTTGGGACACTCGGTTTTCGGGATAAAATTTAAAAAGTTAAATTAAGATAACCAGCGATCCAAGAGCTCCCATCTCTAAGAGTTTCGTTGACATCAAGGTTTTTCTACTGGTCGGCCAGTTCCTTTGATTTTTCTTATTTTTTTATCTTGAAATAAATTAAGGAGGTACTCAGTTCTCATAAAATGGTGACGACGACCAGGTCTGATGATGGAGCCAAGGTCTGTTCAACGGAACTCTTCATTAAATAGGCCAATAGAGTTGAAACTTGGTAACCATACCAAGTTAGTAGGCGGTAGTCAGAAAAAAGGCCAAAGATAATGTTTGGACTTGCCTCTGACTACTACCGACTCAAAGTTTGGATGCGTTCATCGGGTCGCATCACGAGATCTCAGTTCGGGGCGAACTACTAGTTTGTATAAATAAGTGTCACAAAAGTTCTTATTATTGATAAAAGGCACTTTACCCTTTTCGGGTATCTCAATATATATTTAAGAAAGATGCTTAAACTTAGTAAAGTATAATATAAACTTTTGGATGATAATAAGCTAGTAGGCATTTAATTATTCTTCAAAGTATTCAGTGGAGTAAAGTGCCTAACTAATGAACTAATAATTATAATAAGAAACCCATAGCTCCATACAACTATTAATTACCCTCAGAAGTTATCTAAAATGCAAAAATAATCAGAAAATCCGTTCAGGTTCTTTTAGTGCAGCGCATCAATATTTAAACGAAGCATAAAAGCTTTGAAAGCGTTCGAAGTTATTCAATTTGAGGCATATTTATGAGTCTGATGAATAACTCTTCAGTTATTCATCAGACTCAAACCGGAAAACTCTTCGTAACTCGTCTTATAGCCAGACTACGACATGCCGGTTTTGTCATCATATATTCCTTCACCGTTTGAGAGTACTACCACTGTGTGGAGTGCACATACATTTTTAAACAGAAACTCTCATTGGTCCACGATCGGTTTTGAACCCACGACCTTAGGATCGGAAGGCGGAGCCGCTATGACTAGACCACTAGTGCTCTCTATTATATACCTACATTGTAACAAGGATCATACAAAAAGGGGTAGGAACCAAGCCGTAAGTTTGTTGCCTGTTCTTTTATACTTTGGTGGCGTGGAACCGGCACCTAGAGTCACCTAGCATTAAGACGTTTCAAAGTGATCCTTGTGATTTTATTGAATAAATACCTTTTGACTTTGACTTTGACTATATTAATAGTATTATGTTTAAAATGTTAATGTTTATCATCACATGTTATCTTGGGATCAAAAATTGCATTTAACGAGTTATGGTGTGTGCCTATCATAGAAAAAAGTGTTGGGACGTGGACGCGTGGCGAGTAATGGCTAAGTTATATAAGTTAAAATCGTTTTTACTTAATTATACCATAATCATCGTAATCGTAATCATAACACCTGACATGAAAGCCCTGACTCCATATTTAGGTCATGGGTATCAGTAATAACAAATTACCATGGTACGACAGGTCTTTTAGGCTTGGTCGCCTGAAGCCGGTGCCTAGATTCACCTGATTTTAAGACTTTTCAAAGTGATTATTTTGATGCAATTGAATAAATACTTTTTGACAGACCTAGCATACATGAGCTACCAGCTCGTTTTGTGACTCGGTGTGTCATTCGCTGCGCCATTGAAGTCGTCAAATTAGGTCTTAAGCACTGACCTAATCCAGCCAAAACTACCGGGACTTGCCGGTTGGCTGCCAGAGAGCCAATAGGCTGCTCAGCTGAAACCTTCCGCCTATAAGGAACGAGCTCTTTGTATATGGAATTGAATGACACCGCAGAATAATGTCGGTAAAGTAGGATGATGAGAAAATCTGTTGAGCGAAGAAAATTATTCAAGGGTTTGAATGCGAAATTCTGAGCTCCGTTAAATCAATATGTTTTTATTATAACAACAGCTATCGAGTCGAGGGTAATGTTACGCAAGGGCTTATTGAATGGTATGTAACCGTCAGACATAGTGTCGGCAAAACGTTTACAACTCTATCGCCGCGGCCCAAGACCACGAGCAGGTAATCGTGGGAAGCCAAACGTCAATCCACCTCATCGGATCGATCGTACAGCCGTGGCATTCTCCGAACAGCTGAGCACCCACCGGCCCGAGGTTATTCAGCCGGGTTGTTTAGACGCAATGCAGATCACGTGTGCGCTGAAAAACCTACAGAGCCTTCTGTATACGCCCTAAGTGCTCCCTCTTCCTCTGGCTCGGGAGGCGAGACGAAGGCGGGAGCGAGGCGGAGAGAGCGGGGTGGTCGCCGGCGCGGCGTCTGCGTGCCGGGAGCGGCGCGCGGCGCGGTCGATGCGCAGCGCGCGCACGGCAGCCGCGCCGCTCGCCGGAGAGTATTCCTCGCGGAGTAGTCGCGCCGAGCGGTCGGCACCTCGAGCACTCTGGCCGATCCGTCGGCAGTCGCGCCGGCGCCGCCGTCGGCGATGGAGCACGACGACGAGCGGTCGCTGTCCCTCGGGACGGAGGTGTCCGCCTCCGCGCCCCCGCCGAGCCCTCTCACCGGATGCTACCTGCTGGCCGTCATCGGCGAGCCGCACACGCAAGAGCACAAGGAGATTATCCTGCAGCGCCTCGTCAAAGGTGAGTGCGGACGACCTGTCGCAGTGACAGCTGTCAGCGTTGACCACATCCACGCCGCGGCGCCGGCCGGTGTTCCGCTCATCTGGTGCGGGACGACTTTTTCTCTGCGTCGTCGTCGGCGGCCGCTAACACGCACTTTCTCCATTAGTTCCGCGATTGGGAGTGTTTTATTGTTGTATTTCTTCTTGAGAGAAAAGTGACTAAAGTTGCGCTTACATAAGTGCCGGCATGGTTGTGCCGCAGTGTCATTAGTGCTAGTGTATGCGGCCGGCTTCGTCTGTTTTTCCTGTTACGTCACCGGTGACGAACAGACAACACTATTAGGCTGATTGAATAATTCAATCGAGTCCCTGCGGTGGCGCATGACAGTTTTTGTGTCAAGTAATTTAACGCTGAGTAGTTTTATTTATTACTTTGACGCTTAAGTATAACTTGTTCATGAAAGGAGTTCTTATAGTATTACCCACAGAAATGTAAAATTCTCTGTTCCGTGGTATTACCAGAAGAAATCGGAGTTTTTGAAGTATCTACTATTAGGTAATTTATGTATGTAAGTTTGTGTGGAGTGAAGGGATTCCATTTTACGCCCTAGTTAAGGAGGCTTCTTTCTTGCATGATATAAGGCGAATAAGAACAGCTCGCCCTATTATTTTTTGTTTGATAATCAGGTATTGTAATTATGTTGGTCTAGGCTAAGAACCATATTTAAAATATTCATCATTATGGCCAAGTAATTTGGCAAATAAACAAACCGTTTTGCAAAAACTTTCTTTTTTTGATACCATCAATATCATCATCATCATCATCTTAAGCCAGTAGAAGTCTACTGATTCTTAGCCCTTCCCATCCCGGACTTCCTGCGATCGATATTTAGGAATTTTAACTAAGAACTAGTCATTTTACGTCATTACTAATACGTATGACGTAATACACAATTTTTCACGAAATTTTGGCTTGTAACATTCGTAGGATTCTATAGATCCCACCCCATGCCATGTGCCACGTAGCAATAAAGGTCGTAAAAGTTTTGGTGCCGGATACGAATCCATTGCTATAGAAAGAAAGGTTTTATCGATTTTCTGGGCTTCATTTCACTCGTGACTTGTCAAAATGAGGTCTGTAACCTAGATCTATAAAATAACTACTTTCGAACAAATTTATATTGAACTTTCAATAAAAACTCATTCGTTTTCAATCTTATTGGTATTTACGAACAGAAAATTTGAAATGGGAACGCTACATTTCACAGTCTTAGCGTAAAAAAAAGAAATAATGTCTTTTTTTTATTATCTAAGATCCATGCGGCCGGCACTTTGGAAATTAAATTATTTTAAATTTGGAATGTAATTTATTTAGATACTGCTAAAATTACCTTCCTCAAGATTATGTTGAAGAAATCTTAGAAGGCAATAAAATATCCGTGTTCGAATTAGCATTTCAAAAGAATATTGAAGAAGAAAATGTGTCCCAACCGACACCTAAGAAAAGGCAATGCGTATAACACGAATACCTGGAGAGGTTAAGATGCGGTCTTCTTAAAGCAATGACAATAAACTGACCGCAAAAAAACAGTGAACTTTGAACATGCGTATTAATAAATAAATAAACATTGGTGGACATACACAGCTATTTAGCTTCAAACTAAGCAAACTAACTAGGTGCACTGGAAACCAGATAGCTGATATATTACTTATATACATTTTGTTTAAAACATCCAGACGAAGACTATGAGTCTATGAGTACGTTCATTACACAAATGTATGTTCGTGGAAATCGAACCCACCGAACGTACAGCACGGAAGACATAGCTACTACCAACTGAGCTGTGAAGGCTGTATAATATTGGTATCGTAATCTACGTGCCAGCTTTTAGCGGTCGTCGTTTTTAAGGAAGTCCGGACTTGACGGGTAAAAGCTAAAGGGTGGTAAATATGAGGAAAAGGAAGTGGAGTATACATAAAGGATAATATTATAAATAGGTTACGTCTTATTCAATTACCGTATCCCGTTGGGATAAGCTGCCAAGGTTATTGATAGATCCTTTTTTGATGTATTACATTTTATCGGGTACTGGAGATTATGGGTTTTGGGCGTTTATTTTTCCTTTTGCTGTTAAACTTCAGTTAATATTATAACTACTAGTTTTTCTAAACAAATTTCAACCCTAGGGATTAAGTATCGGGAATCCCTTTCTTAGTGCATCCCTACACTTCAGTTATAATAAACCAATGAGTTTTTCTGTTCTAAAATGTATAACACGTGTCAAGTGCTCGAAAGGAGCATCTTGAGGCGCACTTAAAATCCTTTCACCACACTGAGAGTTAGTATAACAGTTTAGCTCTTCTTCTTCTTTTTCTAGGCTATGGTTGCGAGAAACTTGCGTTAAATTCACTTGGTTTATATGAAGTTTTTATGTACTTTGTGATCGAACTTAATAAAGACCGTATTTATTGTGTTATACCTCTAAACACATGGCAACCCAGAAACAAGTCTTCAGTGGGAATCAAACCCACAACTTTTCATTATAAGTATTTTTTGACTTATTCTAAAAGCGGCGATGGGCTTGCAACCCGTCACATATGGAATACCTATTAGAAAGATATGGGTATGTGCTAAATGTAATACGAACGAACCTCTGACTAACCCTCTATCCTAAAAAAGAGAACCTAAAATAACCTCAAGTAAGGATTTGGTTGTAAGAGATTGCAGGGATTATCTACCGTGCCTGGGAAAGTCGTAAAGCTGTTTAAGTTTTTTTTTAAATATAAACATTTGGAAGTTTAAAAAGAACACATCGGAAATGCCGACGCAGTGATCATGCAAATTAAGAAGACGCGTGTAGACGCGTGCGCATTGCGTCATGCGTCATGATTTTGTTTTTGTTTGTATTCGAGCCGTACTATCTTTCGAGGAAAATTTACGAAAAACACATTTATTACAGTTTTATTGAGAATCAATTCATCTTCTTTTCGTGTCACTAGTTATTTCGAAACAGTGTGGTGAAAGGATCTTACCTGCGCCGAAAAGAGAACCAATTTAAAGAAGCAAAGGCAAATATATATTGCCAATTGAAAATAATTATATACTTATGTATTTGAATAGGTGGGTGAGACAGTGTGATACTATTTCCTAAACAAATGGTCTATAATTCGCTGTAGAGTTTTTTTAGGGAATTGTATCGCCCTGTATTATTGATATACCCATTTATTTAAATAAATAAATATTTACCCTACCGATTTTTTTAATACAATTTAATGATGTAACAAATAATTTAGGTAAATATTTTTTCACTGCAATAAATTTCTACTTTTGCTTCTTATACTGTTGCTATAAATTTTATTTATTTATTTAAAACGTTCACAGAAAGCAATGTAGTGCTAGGAGGACTTTATCCTAATAGCATTGTCTACCAGTCATCCTTGGTGTGCAAAAAGATAGTGAAGAAGGTGTGGCGTGAACACTGTTTGATTTTAAGTGGGTAAAGTAAATAAATGGAAGAAACAGCAGAGAGATATATAATATATAAGTATATAAATATACCTAAGTAAGAAGGTAGGTACTTTAATAATAACACACAACCAAGTTAACTATTGAAGGATTATTATCAGGACACTATAACTAGTATTAACTTACATACGAAGAGACATACAACCAACCTCGAGCAATCTGACAAAAAGCAAATGAGCCCGTTGTCTCAGCTCAGCACAAACCGAGACGCGAAAGGAAAGTACCAACTTGTACACAATCTATAATTACACGTCGCATGCCGGAGCGTGGACGGAGCTATCGTCGGCATCGGACGAGATCGGACCTGTGTCCATTGTCACACGTCTAGTTTAAAAAAAATATACACAATTTGTTTGCCAAATATGCGGTCGTAGCTCTCGCTCCCGTATAGGCCTTACGAGCCATTTTCTAAAGTGACACACCTCAATACCAGACGCTGCTTAAATCATCTTTGATACATGCAATAGGCAATATGATGACGATGATGAGTTTAAAAAATATATACTAGAATAGTTCCACGAATGAGCCCTTATCTCTACTACTCTATTTTCTTTAAATCAACATACAATATAATATAATTTTTATGTAGTAAACACAAGTACAGCATTACATTAGAAAAAATCTAAAGAAAAAATAAATTTAATATAAAAAAGAAATTATATAACATATAGTTAAATAACATCTATTTGCCTCAAGTTGATGGACGCAAGGCATCGTAGGGCACGCAAGGCATTTGCAAGGCAAACCTTTGATAAAGGGGTTGGTTAGCACTTAATATAAAAACCAAAACGGGAACGAAATAAATGCCGCAATACACCACATTCTAAAAATATTTAGACAATTAACAAGTTCTAGAATATTTTCACATTATCCAGCGGAAAAATCTATTACCACAAATTATCATAATAAAAGTATAACTTGTACCTAACTACATTACGTAACACATACAAACAATTAAGGGCTCGGTTCAACTCACCAACATACGATTACTTTAACCATCGGTTAAGAATGCAAAGCTTTGAAAACTTTTGAGAATGAATGATACAATTTATTTGTATGAACTGTTTATTTTCTACCAACTTTTTTTTTAATATTTTATTCATTAATTGCGGACATGTACATCAATAAATGGCTTAGGTCTAGTTTTAGCATAAGTAAGAACCCGTTTGGGCACTGAAATGTCATAAAATAATTTTAAAGACACAATTAATAATCAGGAATAACAATTAGTAATAACTAGAGATCGGATATTCTGATGCATATTTACCTAAAAGTTGAGATGTTGGCTATTATGGAAAGCACTTTTTATCGAAAAATCCCGGGGATCCCAGGAAATTCAAATTTAAGTGACACGAATGACAATAATTGTCATTCATGTAATCGTAATTCTGGGCAATTATTGCCCTGTTACAACGTAATATGCCCCTCGGGGCCCAGAATCACCCCCTTTGGCTTGCACATGTAACGTGACACCCTGTATACATCCGATTATTTATACAATTCCGGGATTTTAATTTTAATAAAAGTATCATGAGAAGCCGCTTCCATAATTTGTTAGCCAAAAATTAACTTTAGGTAAATATGCATCCGATTGTCCGATCTCTAGTAACACATAATTAATATTTATAACATATCTTATAACAGTACACTCCACACTTATAATTGTCTCACAAGGTTTATCAGCTGAAAGGTCTTGGCAGAATAACATAATATATCAGCTTATAATTTTGCTTTTTAATTTGCTTTCTATTTTTAAGTGTGTTTTCAGCAAAGAATTTTCTTTTTTTAAATACATTTAGCTAATAGAACAAGCAGATGACCCACCTGATGCTCAGTGGTAACCATCACCTATAACAAAGCATTGCCTCGTAAGTCATATCTGTCTATGTCTAAGCGGTTATGCTAACTAGCTGTATTAGTGAAAGTAGGCTCATCCGATTTACAAAGACGTTAAGCGGCTCACGAAGGTGGAAAGGTGAAGGTTGTTTCCTGAAAGCGGATGTAATCAGATGGCGAGAAAAACCTTTGGGAACCTTTAGGCCTCAAAAGGCACCATGCGGTAATGATTGATTTTTTTAGAGTAAGTTTGGACGTACCTCTAACTACACTCCTTAGATATCTTTAATTAATCTGGAGTTCGTACTTGGTACCAAGATATCTGAGGGGATATCTACCGTGCCTGGGGATCAAAGTCGTGAAGCTGTTTCTATTTTTTCAATAAGATGCATTTGGCAAAGTCGTGTGGAATGGACACGGATACTTTCAGAAATAATGACTTACACCGGCTGAGAATGTTATAATTGATTGATGCGACGACTAAATTATCGGAATTAGCTTATCCATAGGTTTATAATGGTAATGCATTTACACTGTTTACGCTGTTATTTTTAGAAGTAAAGGAAATTTCAAGTTCTGGATCAAAGGATTTGATCTAATAATATCTTGGCTTACCTGTTTGAATGAGTGAAGATATTTATGGTATACCAAACCAAATCAGATTAATAGACGGTACATATAAAAATAAAAATAAAAACTGAACAATGAGCGGTCTTATCGCCGAAAGCCGTCTCTTCCAGACTTTGGATGCAGAGGATTGAAAAAGTAATTTTTGAGTGCCCTAAATAATTTAAAAACTTATTGAACCAAACATGACTTACGCTAGCTAATTCTACCCAAACTCATACAATTTCGTGAAATAAAATATTAATCGTATCGACTAATATCTTCTTCACCATAGTTTTTTAAACTTATAAGCTGTAATACGTGCAAACTTTTTCTTAACCTTTTTATTAGTTTTATAGTGTTCACTGCACTTAAGGAAATCAATTAAGGTCGTGGGTTCAAATCACATTCGGATCGCTTTTGGGATATTATAAAAAAACTAAGTGTTTTCTTTTACCATTTAATATTTTTAAATTATCCTTTTGGGTTTATTATATAAAAAAATTGTGTTTTCCTTTACCATTTGACATTTCTAAATTTTGAAACCCTAATCATTAAAATGTTTATCGACAGTTATTCGATCGCAGAAACCCTACGGTAGATGATTCATTGAACGGAAGCGCGCTGCTGTTTCCTTATAGAAGCATGAGGGGAACACGCTGACCCGATGTATGCTGCTACTATTTCGGCTTGAAGTTCTCAATCACACTTATTTTGGCTATAATTCTTAAACAAACTATTCTTCTAATATGTTCCTTATTAGATACAAATACCAATAAGCTAGAAATTTTAATCTGTTTTTTATAGGTTAAAATTAGAATTTAAAACTATAAATGTACTGTCATTCGGGAGATTACTGTTTCCTGGGGGCTTCTACAGCTAACGCTTTTCCAGGAGACAGAGCAAACACACTTCATTGTTGATTTTAATAAACTAATAAACATTTTTTCAATTTCATTTTTAGGGTTTTGCAAAAAACGATGCTTCACGTTTCCATAAAAACGTTGTTGACTGACAACTTCTATCGATTCTTCGATCTCGTTGTTTTCCATGCTTCTAATAATATATCATACTAAAATAACTCGACAGTAACGAGCAATGGATTAGAAAAATATTTTTTAGATCTAATAATATAAACTTGTTTAGATCAAAATGATATTTTTCTTGAACTTTAGTGACGTTATCCGAAACTTAGTTGTTTTCGATTTTATAACTACATTCAGTAATTTTACACATACATACATCTTCAATAATGTTGAGATGTTTTTTTTTAAGAGTAGTAGAGCTCGTTCCTTTAGGATCAGAATGTTGAATTCTCATAATGTTGAAAGCGCAAAATGTATAATTTCCCAAAATGTTGGTTTTTTTTCGTTTCGCAAAATGTTGAATTCTCATAATGTTGAAAGCGCAAAATGTATAATTTCCCAAAATGTTGGTTTTTTTTTGTTTCGCAAAATGTTGAATTCTTAGAATGTTGAATTATTTTAAAGTTTTATTAAACGACTTCTTCATCATAGGAAAAGTCTTTGACAGCTGTCAAAATGACACTTACTGTCAGATGTGACAGAAACTGTCACAAATGCAAGATAAACAACGGAAAACTCAAAAAAATTAATGTCAACCTGACAGATGTCAAATTTAAAACGGCCTTCCTTGGAAACTACTCGAACATTGGACAGAAACTGTCAGTTTCACAGCTGTCATAGAAAATGTAGATTTTGTTCTTTCCTTTCATCTGAGATACAAACTGAAAGTCTAGCTCGAGTAGTTTCCTAGTTATGACCGTTTCAGTTTTGACATCTACCTGTCAATTCAATATTCATTGTCAATTTTGACTGAAACAGTCTGTCTTCCTTGATTATGCTTGGATTTGTGACAGTTTCTGTCACATCTGACAATAAGTGCCAATTTGACAACTGTCAGTCTTTTCTGCACTTCTACTCTGTAAAGTTGTTTGCGAATAATCAATTTGAAACGCTGATAAATAACACTCGACTGTACTGTACTTGAAAGGGTGACGATTAGAAAGCGACTATTTGAAAATCTGACCATTTGAAAGTCTAACCATATGAAAATAAAGGGTCAGACAGAACTACGTAACAAAAAAGGTGGGAATAGTTGAGATTGAAACCAGGTGTAAAGCATAGTCTTTTAAGTCACAGAACTAATGGGAAAAAAAAACCCAGTAGTTCTGTCAACAGAACTACTCAACAGAACAGGTGGGAGTAAACGAAAATTTGTCGGTCGACAAACAGGAACTTTAAATATCATGCTTATGGAAGTTTCACGGTCTACAACAACATTCAACATTACAACATTTTAGGATTCAACATGATGCAAACTCTACATTTAAGGAATTCAACTTTCTGCATTTTCAACATTTTAGGATTCAACATGCTGCAAATTCAACTTTTTGCAAACTCATCATTTTAGGAATTCAACATTCTGATCCTAAAGGAGCTCGTTGTGAAGGGCTCGTCCGGGGAAGTACTACCACCACGCCTTTTTCTGCCGCCAAGCAGCAACGCTGTGTTTCGGTTTGAAGAGTGTGGTTGCCGGTGTAATTACAGGACCATGAAGCTTAATATCTGTATGCCTCAAGTTGATGGACGCACGACAGTGCATCGTAGGGCACGTTCCTATCGTGCGTGGCTTACGAGGCAAAACTTTGTGTGGTGATGGTTACCACTTAACATCAGGTGGGCCATCTACTTGTTTCAATAGCTAGTTGTATGAGAAAAAATATGTGCTAGCGAGAAGTACATTTCCCTAAAGTTTGCGTCTTTTAAACAACCAAAGAATCGTTTTAATTCTTTTGCCCATACGGCTAGAGCGGCTGCTTACAAAATATGCCTATATTTCAGTTTTTTCAGTTGACTGAAGTGGCAGAATACTGATATAAATGTAGATGTTTCATCATAGCATTAAATCAGTACGCGAGTACGATCGTCGATTGGATAACGATGTTCCGTTCTGCTCGAGTGGATGTGATGTCTCACATACTCAGTGCACCTTTGTAAAACAGGTGGACGCATAGGAACGATTAAGTAATAAAGTACTTACACCTCGTGGACAAAAATCACAAACACAAAATTCAGTTTGTTTTACTATATTTGTACTAATGCAAATGTTAGCATAGTGCCATACGCGTGGACGGAAATGTTGCCGTCCATATGTCTGCGGCAGCGTCGCCGGCAATGTGAGTTCACGCAACACGGGCAACGCGAGCGGCAACGCGAGTGGACATGGAAGTGGCCTGTTAACATTCTCGCAATGCCCAAGTCCCTTCCCATGTCTTTGCACATTTCCACGGACATGAGCTGAGTGTTAACGGGGTATAAAAGGAATGTGTTCCTATCTACTTTCCTACTAATAGTCAACAAGATGATAAGAAAAGGGATGTAAACATAGGATATTCTGACTGTGTTCCCATCTATGTTTCTTCAAATAATCTAAAAGAGGATAAAAAAGGGATGTAAACATATGATACATCGACTGTGCTCCTATCTACTTTCCTACTAATAATCTACAATAATAGGTATGATAAGTAAAGGGAAGTACAAACAGGATATTCCTCGGAATGAACTGAAGAGCTCGATAAGAACATTTTGTGGGTCAAACTGTTACAGTGTTGTGATTTCTTCTCCCGCTTATGCCGCAACAATGAAGTGGTAGAGATGTGACATGTTCGTCTTGAAGTTGTCGACATTGATACTTTTTAGTTTTTCTGTCCAATTTTGTCACCAGTTCTTTCGAAATGAAATGTATTTATTTGCACGAAGTATGGAGATTACATTGTTCTTAATAATTTTGTTACATATATTTTGAGTGTCACATACTTCATCGGATATCAACATGCAAATTTTTTTATATTAACTATGAACCGTACAAGCTATAAATGAAAAAATAATTAGGTGTAGGTATAGATAAAAGAAAAACATTACAGATTATAAGAATAAATAACAAATGTCAAAAATAAGTTCAAGAAAATAATTAAATATTATAAATACAAAAATATTCGAAACACTTTTGTTAACTAAACAACTGTTTTCTGTTCTTCAATCTATCTTTCTCTACATTATGATCATCAACAGCTCGATTACACCCACTGCTATATATTTAAACTCCATACGGGTTTATGTCACTTTTATTGGCTATATCATAACTCTCTAAGCTAAACTGTTAAAGTTAGCCGAGTTGTAAAATATAAAAAATATTTAGGTACTTTGAGCATTCAACCTCACGTGAACCACCTATGAAATGGCTTCTTCGTATAATTTTCCGCCACTGGTAGTCAAACGGGATATTAAAATAATAATATTAATTATGTTTCTAACCAACTGAGCGGGGTATCCAATGATATTAAATCTGATTTTAAGAAATGTTATAGTTATAATTTTTTGCTGACAAATAACTATTTTTGTTTTTTCTAGCGACTTGTGGTTTTCGTAGCGACAAAATGAACAATTTAAATTATATTCTAATAAAAATAAAATCTATCGATATAATTCAATCGACTCTTCCAACACTAGCACTATTGTCTCAGCCGGAGTATGTAGACCTTAACACCGCGATCAAGCACAGATAATATAACAAAAAGGTAATTAAGAAGCCGCTCGTCTGAGACTGAGAGGCGAGACTCGAGATTGTTTCAAGTAGTCTTCAAGACTACTTGAAACAATAACAATCAATATAAAAAACAAGAAAAAAAAAACAATCAAGGCTTACGTAACGGGGAAATATTATATGTAAGAGAAAAGTCTGTTTTTTTTATACTACTGGCTAATGGGTCAAGCAGATGGCCCACCTGATATTCATTAGTAACCATTACCTATGACAAAGCATTAGCAAGCACGCACGATAGGAACGTGCCATGAAATTAATGAAAAACAATTTATTGTTCATACACCATACAGAAAATAAAAAAGTACAATGTATGGCCTTATCGCTCCGTAGCGATCTCTTCCAGACATTTTTTTTTATTAAATACTTTCATAAAAAATATTAATATTAAAAGAGTGCAACATGCGTTACGTTTCGGTATATAAAAAACACACGATTTTTCCAGGTATACTTAATAGGTAGATTATTGATTTTCCTAAAAATATAAAGTTTAATCGAAACGCCAAAGTTGAAACCCATGAATCCTCCTGAATATAATCCAAAATGGCGAACAATCGAGCTCTAGATCCAATTAGTGCGTGGGGCTTCATTTCGTTGACCGTCCGTTATAAATTGAGATTATATAATTTCCATGTAGCGATTAGGGGGAGGAAGGGGCCTAGCTTTAGGCCTTTGTAAGCCAAATCTATGATTAGGGGGGTAATAGGACGGGATAAGGCTTTGAGACTCACGCTATTGGCCGCGGTGGTCCCGGCATAGTATAAGATTTATTACCCCATTACGTCATAGTAATTCAAGCCAAATATTAATAAAAATGTTGAGGCCGCCTATTTGGCAGTATCAGTCTAAGAGAATGTGCCTAAAAATGTAACCATACATATCGCTGTTGACGTTACTATTTTTGTATAATATTGTGTTATATCGTAGGCAAGTTTTCCTATTACTTTGTTGTTTTATTTTCATGTCAGTTGTACTAAATTTTGAGATGTAAAAAAGTTGGTAAAAAATAAATATAAATAAAACAAGAATAAAAGAATAAAATCATATTATTTTACTATTTATAAGTAAAATATTTTAAAAACAGACGGTATATCTTTGCCAAGCGTGTTACGTAAACTTATTATTTCCTTATCTATGCAAACATCTTGAATGTCGAGTCCTTGCGCAAAATTTGACTTTTGTGTGCACTCGATCTCAGATAATCAGAACCCCAAGTCTGAGTGTTATTTTCTTAGACTAAGTATTATATAGACGGAGTGTTTCGGTTTTTGGCGTGTCCGTTTTTTGTTAGTTTGTATGTATTCGCGTGAGTGACTAGAGAAGGGACAACATTGACTAACCTATCGATAGAATAAGAAATGGATGAAAAAGGCGTTTTAATTGGAATTCAACTTTTTAATTTTAACTGGTTGCTGACTTTTATTGCGAAAGCCCAAAACCATTATAGACACTGAAACACTATTATCGTCAATAATGTTTCCTACATTGACCTAACCGTGAGAGCGATGTCCATCCCACTCGATACACTTTCTGAAGGCCATTTCGTCCATGCATAAGAAAATTTTGTAGGCTATTAGTTTTCACGCCCAACAGCTTTTATCCACTCCCGTCTTCATTCTGCGCATTTATAAGAACCTAAAAAAATAATGTAAAATTTAACAAAAATTGAGCCGTCGCGCGACGCCTATATGGTGTGAAAAATTGAAACTACAACAGAACAGCCGGTCTGCTGCATTAGATGTTTCATATCAAAAACGGAAAATAAAATATTATCGATAAAGCTAAATTGGTCGGTGCAAATACATCACTAGAACAGATGACTAAAACAATAATTTTTATTTTGCAATAATTAATGGGTTTACATCATTTTCACATAAGAAAATATGACTAGTACTAATAAAATGTCTACTGTCCTACAGTCTTTATGGGAGAAAAAACGTATTTTTTAGCATGAAAATAGAAAAAGAATATTACGTATCAAATGAAAATTCCGGGTCTTTAACTCCTCCTTTTGTTGTTTTTGATACACAAAACACAGCTTCACAAGACATACTTTCACCTTTTCAAATATATTTTGCCTAGACAATAATAATTCTTTAAATATTTCACAATTTCTTTCGCTATATCGTAATGTTGCTACCGACTTTTTCTAGAACGTCAAAACATTGCATCAACTGACGGACACGATTTACTCAGACAGTGAGTAAGTGAGATGGAGTGAGTGAAGTTACATCTTCTTTTCTTTTACTCGTAGCTAGGCTACATGGGAAGAACAATGATAGATGATCACTGTTTGTTACACAGTTGTAAAAGGATGTAAGTCTTATGGCTCCCTCCAGTATAATACCTCCATGGTTATTTTTGTTTTCCGTATCGTCAGGCCGTTTTTGACGTGACAACGTCTAATAAATCGATGAACGCCGGCTGCATGCCCGAAAAAGGATGACTCATTGTCCCGTTACGCTCATTTTCCCATTACGCTCATTGTACGCTTGCGTCGCATCTATCTCTCGACGTTGTTCCGTAAACCAACTTTACAGACAACTAATTTTTTTATGAAACCTCGTGAGTTCATAGCACGCCCCATAGAGGCGCTCATGAAATCTCCATACAAAAATGGCCTGACGATACGAAGAACGAAAAACTAAACTCACACTTATGGTACTGTTGTTTTAAAACTCCAGCTGAATCAAATGATTCACGAGCACTACTTATAGCTGGCCTCGTCTCGCCGACATCTCTTAAGCTTTTCAACGTCAGTTAATGCAGATCTCAATGAAGATTGATGACGTAGATGGATTCTGATGTCGTGATAGAAGACAGCTTTCTGGTGACAAATGTATAACCTTTAACCGCTTGCAGTCGTTTTTGTATTTGACTACCCGTTTTTGCAACCTTAAAGATCTTGAAAACCTTAACCCAGGAATGTGCCAGAAAAAACTAAGCTAGAAATGTATATACGTGCACATGCATTCATCCGCTGCTGCGCAAAAGGCCAGAAAGGTATAGGGTTTCCAGAAGAATAATTATGAGTTTTCTCAATCTACCGACTTCCCGCAATCTTTACAATGTTATCCGACCCTTAAGACATAAATACCACTTCATATAATGTCTGTTAACAATATTGGGTAAATTCCGTGACTGTCCGTTTCCAAAATATCCGCTTCTCAAACGGACAGGAGGGAGACGGACGTTTAGCTTCAATTTTTACTCCTACCCATACATTTGCAATGGCATATTACACTTATTACATTTTTCGAAGAGATAAAATCATTTGCGCTCTAAATCTAGGTTTGAACCCACGATCTTACGATCATATCCCACTAGACCACCGGTGCTTCATAACGGCAGACATGGTAGAATTATACGAAACAATTTCAAAGTTTAATGATCTACCTAGCATCTTTTACAAAAGCAATCTGTAAATTGGAGGGCTATAAATAAAATCTAAATTAAAAATGTGACATTTGGCTAATATTTCACGGGGTATTAAGGGGAGGGAGGCAATTTAATAGGCTTTTAAATGTGCTTATGATTTCCACCTTGAAATTCAGGAAACACACCCGGTGTTTACCGACTCGCTGAAACCTTCAGGCCTCGTTCTGTGGCTCCCAACCTTTTTTGACGAAGGAACACTTGTATTTTGTGTTAGGTGCAGGTTCAAAATATAATTTTAAATACTTACGAATTAAAAAGCTGAATATGAAAATCCTCGATTGCGTAAACAACTCTTCGAGAAAAGGCCACTAGTTAATACGAATTTTCATTTTGAAATTACAAATTTTACAGAGTCAAAAATCTATAAAATCTATAGAACGTCAGTAAACCACGCGTTTCGATTCGTCTTCCCGTTCAAAGCTTGGCGACCCGCCAGCTTGGAAGTTCCGGGTTCGATTCCCAGAAGGTTTGTATCATTTCCGCTATCAATAACTATTACTCAGGACATTTAAGTGCAGCAGCTGTTAGAACAGAACTAACTTAAATTACAGCTAAAACTAAAAAAAAAAAACAAAATGGGAAGAATGAGTAAAACCTCTTTGAGAGAGAGCTCGTCCGAGGAACTGTTTTTATTTTTAATTTGTAGACTATCTTTTGGCTAGTGTCTTACGATGGTAAGTAACGATTAAGCGATAATTGAGCAAAACATTCTAGAAGACACCTGTTCGCTCTTGCCTTGAAGATACCCAAATTGTAGTCATCAGGAAAAACAGACGACGGCAATAAGTTCCACTCCTTGTCGGCTCGCTTAATGAAATTAGAAGTAATACCATTATACCTATTTTTGTCACCACGCAGATGCACGCTTTGCTGTATTTCGTTTCAATATATTTAGCACCTATATTATTCAAAGGGTATGGCTGCCGGTGCAATTGAAGGCTTAACTTAAAACGCAGACAACCAAACACTACTTCAAAAACTTCAACACATTTCAACTTTTTAAATATTTTAAAATCACTGAATGTAGTTACGAAAACTCTGAAACAACAAAGTTTTAGCAAAAATCAGATTCAGCAAAAATATCATTTTGATTCATACAAGCTCTCCTAACTTTTTTTTATGCAACTAGTTGATAGAACAAGCAGATGGCCCACCTGATGTTAAGTGGTAACGATCACCTATAACAAAGCATTGCCTCGTAACACACTCTTCAAACCGAAACACAGCTACGCTGCTTGGCGGCAGAAAAAGGCGTGGTGGTAGTACTTCCCCGGATGAGACCTTCACAAAAAGCTCTACTATTCTTAAGACTAAACTTAATTACTATTACTATTACTATTAGCCTATAGTGTCCCATTGTTGGGCAAAGGCCTCCCCCCATTTCCGCCAGTCACTACGATCATGAGCCTTCATCCTCCAGTCCCTCTCATAGGCGTCCAACTCGTCCCGCCATCTCATGCGCGGTCTGCCACGACGCCGCCTCGCCGTGTCAGGGCACCACTCGGTAGTGGTTTTGGCCCACAGGTCATCCGGCATGCGACAGATGTGACCGGCCCAGTCCCACTTTAGGCTAGCGGCTTTATGTCCCACGTCGGTAATTTTAGTTTTGGAGCGCAGAATGGTGTTTCGGACGCGATCTATTCGTTGGATTCCCAGGATGCTGCGCTCCATTGCCCGTTGGCAAACCTTGAGTTTGGATTTCTGAATATTTGTCAAAGACCAAGTCTGCGAGCCATATGTTAGAATGGGAAGAATGCACATGTCCATGAGTTTGCGTTTGTGTTTCATTGGAAGGTTGCCCTTCAGTAGTTCCTTCATCGACCAGTAGGTCCTCCAGGCGTTCTCAATACGTCTGGCAATTTCTTTGTCCTGTCTGCCTGTCTGGAGGGACACCACTTGGCCGAGATAGATGTATTCATGGACGTAGTGCATCGTTTCACCATTGACTGTAATGCTATAGGCAGTGCTGTTAGTCATTACCTTGGTCTTTGACATATTCATCATCAATCCAACTTCAAGGCTTGCATTGCTCAGATGTTCAAGCATGGATTGTAGTTCCTGAGCTGTATTAGCGAAAAGAACTATGTCATCAGCGAAGCGGAGATTAGTCAACCTCACTCCGCCAACTTCAATGCCCTTGTCTACCCAACTTGTCGCTAGCTTCCTGAAAATCTCTTCCAGCGTGCTATTGAAGAGTTTCGGTGATAGTGGGTCGCCTTGCTTTACTCCCTTTTCTATTGCAAATGATGGGCCAGGAGTTTGAATTTTAATGGCTGCTGTACTGTTGAGATAAATTTGTTTGATGATTTTGATGTAAGTTTCATCAATGTTTTGATTTTGTAGAGCACTGAATATTGCTGAGTGGGAGATACTATCAAAGGCTTTCGAATAATCAACAAAAGCTAGGTAAAGAGGAATTTGGAATTCGTGATGTTTTTCTAGAATTTGGTTTATTGTGTGAAGGTGATCTGTGGTTGAAAGTCCTGTGCGAAATCCAGCTTGCTCGGGAGGTTGCTCTGAGTCTAGCTGTTTGCAGATACGGTTATCAATAACCTTTATAAATGCCTTATAAACATGGGAAACAAGGCTAATAGGCCTATAGTTGTTAATATCAGATTTTTCACCTTTTTTATGTATCAGAATTACGTTAGAATGGCAAAATTGTTTTGGAAATTTTCCTGTGGATAGGATGTTGTTGAACAAATTGGTAACGTGGGGTAGAAGGGTAGGTTCGCCAATTTTTAGGGCTTCTGTGCTTATACCATCTTCTCCAGGGACTCTGCTATACTTCATTTTCTGAAGCGCACAATGAACTTCAAAACCAGTAATGGGGGGAATGGAATCAGGGCAACAGTAATTTTCAGCGACTGGTTCTACTTTGTTAAGTCCAGCACAGTATAGACGCTGGTAGAAGTTAGTGCAAATATCTAAAATTTTATCGCGGCTTTGATGTTTTTTGCCAAGGTTATCTTTAAGACCAGTGATCCAGGATTTTCCTTGGGATATGCCTTGTTTAGCTATTTTAAGCGAGCGGTTGCTGTCTAAGGCGATCTGCACTGTTTTTTCTTTGAATAACCTATAAGTTACTTAAAAAACTTAATTAAGTTAGTTTTAGCATAGTGCTAAAACTAACTTAATTTTAGATTGCGTATGAACATAATCTTAATCTGTTTTCCAACAGGCAGAGACCACGTTTCCCCTTGCTACGATCCTTATTTACCATTTATCCTTATTTACCTGTTTCGCTTCATTCACTCTCATAACATTCTTCATACATGCTCGTCAGTTTAGGGTACTCTGGCTTTTTCTAGAGAGCACGTGTTTCAAAACCCAGTAGGTACTCTATAGTAGAATCGAGTCAAGACTGTGTGTCTGGGTTTTGAAAAATAACCTACAGCGATCTACAGAGATATACCCAAACCAGTATTTAAAACATACATACACGATCGCACGTGTGAATTCGAGACATCGCGAATGTTGTTGTAGTAACGTCACAGCTGTTAAAAACAGCTGGTACATTGCTTGCAGCTGCGTTTGAAACTCTTTATTTATATGATATCAATAAAGATTAGATAATTTATCGATGTAACGTGCTCTACGATGCACTGCTCCACCAACTTGAGGAATACAGATGTTATGCCTCATGTGCCTGTAATATCACTGGCAACCACACCCTTCAAAACCACTGCTGTTTGGCGGCAGAAATAGGCTTGGTAGTAGTACTTCCCTAGACGAATCCTTCACAAAGCTCTACTACTCTTTATGTATGTAATATTTATGTCAATAAAAGTGTACCAGCTTACATCTGGTACCTATAACTTGACAGTTAGTGAGCTCACTATTTGCAGTGTTCAAGGCCGCTGCAGATCACTCTCGATGGTACACAAACGCGAGGAGAGAATTCTGCAATGTTTGTTTTTTGGAAATGACTCACTTGAATATAACAAAGTCGAAAACAGAGACTGTTTCACGTTCGATCTTCAGGCACGGTAGATAACCCTTTAGATATTTTAGTATCTATCACAAGATACTTTGAGGATGTCTAAGAGAGGTAGTTAGAGGCCCGTTTACCTTTTATTTATTAAATATTTTTTTTTGAATTACATTATTGAGACACACGTAAGAAAATCCGTTCTTAGTAGGCACACTCCTATACGTAACAAGACAAAATTGCCCTTAACATTTCAAGCCCTATGCATTTCCTCAGTTTTAAATCATGACAATAAGGCAAAGATTCTTATATTATAAAAAATAACTGCTTCTTAGTTTGAGGATAAATCGCTTTAAAATTGACGCTTTGTTGGGTTTCAAAAAAGTCTGCTGTAAAAAAGTTGTCGAACGCGACTAATAGTCTCGATAAAATGCTTTTCTGGTACGTAATGCATACTAGAAGTAGCAACAAGACTTTGTGTCTGCGGACGTACGTCTGGCTTGTCTTAAGGGGCTGACACCCGTTCAATAACTTCTCGCTCGCACATTAAAACATTTTTTATTTGGAGATACAAAATTAATGAAAGTAATTATGAAAATCACAGACAAACAAGTTTAGGAGAATAGCATTATTGCAAAGGTGGCGATTTTTCATAACTTCGCATTTAGTAATTAAACAAGGTGTTCCAATACTTGTGTTTAAAAACTTTAGGGGACTAAAGTACCCTTCAATATAAATAACTTTTTCTAAGGGACCAACACTGTAAACGCGAAAAAAACTGCTGTTTTATACTGCTGTTTTTACAAATAGTTCAATACCTTCCTGGCTAAAATGTATGAAACAGCTGTTTTTTTTTTCGCGTTCATAGTGTTGGTTCCTTAGAAAAAGTTATTTATATTGATGGGTACTTTCGCCCCCTGAAGGTTTTAAACACAAGTATTGGAACAACTTGTATAATCTTCTGCGCCCGGTTTTCACGTTGCTTTTAAATGGCGACTTTAAGTCGCAACTTTAGGTTTTTTCAGCTTTAGAAAGTTTTTACCATGTTTCTAGCATCTAAAAATATTCATCTTACAATCACCGATAACCATTGACCTATTTTTTACCTGATACATCACGTTTCTAACTGTCTAGTTTATTCGAGAAGCAACCGCTTAAAATGTTTTTAATACTGCAAAAATATCTATTTATTTGTAAGTTCTTCTTGACGTGTCTTCTTTCTTTCGAAACAGTGTGCTGAAAGGATTATAAGTGCGCCTAAAAGAGGCTCCTGCCAAGCACTATTTGTAATAAGGTGTAGTAAGGCGTTCGGCGACTGAGAAATAATAATATAACTACTTACCAGCAAGTCACAAAAAATATTTCATTATCGGCGCTACGACCGGCCGCCGGGCCATGGCGAGACCTTGGAGTGGACTTGCTTAAATTCAACGTGATTCATATCACGATGTTTGGTACAAGACAGTAAACAATAAAAAAATACAAGTAGGAATCGGATAGACGTATATTATGGCTAGATGGCCAACCTGATGTTAAGTGGTAACCATCCCTATAAATAAGCATTCCTCGCAAGTCACGCATGATAGGAACGTACCCTTTTACGATACACGGCCTTGCGTCCGTCCACTTTAAGGCATACAGATATACGTATATGTAACTATATTATATAATAATAAGGACGAAAGAACAGTAGGAACCAAGCTGTAAGTTGGTTGCCTGTTCTTCCAGGTCAAGTGGAACTGGTCTCCTTACATTTTGACTTTGACTTTGAACTCTTCCTCCAACAACTTGCTCCACACCCCAGTAAGTAGGTACGTATACCTACTGTCCTACTGCGATGACGCAAGCGTGATTTTTGCACATTTTACGATCTCAGACAGGCGAAGAATTGAAACGTAAACTTCCACTGACTTGATTATAGGTTACTAAAGGAGTGGATTATGAACTGGAAGACAAAATGCCCCTCTATCTGATGGACAGATGACATTGTGATGATCTCGGGAAGTCGAGGGTAGAATCGTTGTTCCTGGAAATGTATACGCGAGGCTTATGTCCAGATTCCGTTTTTTTATTTATTTATTTTATTCGTTTATTTATTTATTTATTTAACTAAGAATTTAAACTGAACAGAAACAGACTTTAATCCCTAGGCACGGTAGATATCCTCTCAGATCTCTTAGAAGCAAGTAAGAATTATCTATGACAAAAAAGAAAAGGACTAAAGGCTTTTATACACATAGTATTAATGCCCATAAAAGGTATTAACGACAGAGTAATTTCTTAAGCACCGCATTTACGCCATTTTGTAAATTTAATCACTTTAATGCAGGGCATTGCGTGTTGAATTATTTACGTGAGGTTAATTTGTTAGTTTTGTAACTAAGGAGACTAGCACTTAGTTGCATAACATACAAAAGAACGGTAGGAACCAAGCCGTAAGTTTGTTGCCAGTTCCTCTAGGCTTGATCGCGTGGAACTGGCACCTAGCTTCATTAAAGGATATATTTCATTCTGGGTATGGTCAATGTACACCACATAGAAAAATTGTATAAAAATTAAAGATTACCTTACAAATGCACAAAGTCAAGACATCATTAATTTGTAGGCAATAGAGTTGCGAGAACCAAATATTTATCTGTTTGAATTTTTTACTACGTGAACACTTCTAGATCCGCCATGTCAGTCGTTTGACATGACGCATTTTTTATTTTTTGACTTGTTTGGTGCTTCTTTGTCACTCTCAAGCCATATACAACTGTTGTCAAAATGAAATTTCACGCATGTCAGTCCTCCATATTTTTAGTAAATTGTGTTACTCTCTTTGATGAAGCAAAACTTGAAGCGTAAGAAAACGATCTAAAAATGAAGAAAATAAGCAATCAAAACAGTTATATAAATTGCTAAGCGATATTTATTTACAATGTACACAGAGCCAACCCAGGCTCCATATATTGATGAAACAACTCCTTTAAGACGTTGCGAAATAATTCTTGTGATTAAATTGGATAAAAACTTTTGATTTTGACTTTGTCTTTTACCTAAGCCATTGAAGTATTAGAATTTTAGCATTTCTCCATTTTTGTGAGCAAATGTTAAATTAACCCGGATTTTATGCTAACCGTAGTTAATGCAAGTTAGTCCGGGCTTTTTATTACTGAAACGTAAAATGCTGAAGCCTGGAGTTTACTTTCATTTTGCCACAGTTTTAAATGAAAAAGTTTTGAAGGCAGCATTTTTTCGTTATAATTTTTGGTTAGTTTTCATGTTTCCGCATAACAATTAAACTGTATGCAATGCGGTTTTTACTTTATTTAAAAAAAAGTATTCTGACCCTTACATATTTCACCGCCATACAGTTTTAGTTATCGATGCTTAAGATGCTGACAACCGTAAGGCAACTATTCACTTGCTCATAAAAAAATGGTAGGTATTTAATCATTGAATGTGTGTGAAATCGCAAACAAATATGCAACCGAAAAGTTGTTTGATTTTCTTAAAACGATTGTCATTTTTAACCAACTTAATAAAAACATGCATAACTGCATGTTTTTTTATCTAACTTTAACATAATAAATATATAATAAATATTGGTGGACATTCCACACAGCACTATCTCGCCCCAAACTAAGCCAAAGCTTGTGATATGGGAACCAGATAGCTGATATACTACTTAAATGCTTTTTTTTTTAAATACATACTTATAATATTATATAACACCCAGACAGAGAACAAACATCTATGATCATCACACAAATGTTTGTTCTCGGTGGGGATCGAACCCACGGCTACGGCACAGAAGGCAGAGCTACTACCAACTGAGCTGTGAAGGCTGTCGCAACATATGAATTAAATTAAACATTGTAATTTTTTATTAATCGAATTACATTTTACATAATAAATTTAATTGAATTTAGCAATATTTCAGTAACTTTATAAGTATTCAGGTCTGTGTATATTACTTATCTTATTTATTCCATAACTTGTTATATTCGTGCGAGACCCTATTTCAGTGAGCTTATATCAAAAGCTTTTATGAATACATTCAAGGAAAGACTTAGCAAAACGTTTCATTTCCAAGTTGCTTAAGTATGAGCACTTAAAAGCAATTAAAACAAGCTCCAGCATTTATTTGAATTTATTACTGCAAGAGTTGCACGGCTGAGGACAAAAATAAAACTTTCCCTATGTACTCCATTCATCTTGATTTATATCTCACTATTGTCTTGACTAAACAAGTGGCGAGCTAAAAACGAATCGATAATAAAGACCCGTTTTTTTAGAATCGCTGATGACATTCGTTTTGGTAGATATTATACTGTACATAAGTGATTAAATTATCAGATTCTTGAGTATGTAACTGTGATGAATTAACAAGTGGCAATGAGTGGGCCACTAGCCTAGTCATTGCCGTTTCAACTTGCTCGTAGAAACTAACTCTTATTCATATTCCATGCCATTTTACAGCGGCTCTATAGAGTATACTTGTCACTGTCACTTTCATGCCAACGAATAGAGACAGCAACAGACTAATCGGTCTGATAAGCTAATGGAGCGCTCAGCGACCAATATGAATAAGGGCCTATATAATAAATAATCAACTCGAATAGCATCTAAAAACCTAAAGACGAAACGTAGAACGCCCCTCACTCAGGGAACTGATGACAAAATGTGATGATCGGGAGAAATCATTGGACAGGGAAGGCTCTAGCTTGGAACTGGCTCCTAGATTCAACTAGCTTTAAGACGTTTCAATGTGGTACTTGTGATTCAATTGAACAAATATCTTTTGCCTTTGACTTTGCCCTCAAAATTGAGAAAATATAATATGGCTAACACTAATTATTTTTTCAGGCTGATAGGCTGTATGGAATAATTAGCACACAGATCAGGTCTTAAGTGCATGCACCTTATTGGGAACTGCAATGTCATAGCAGTATTTTTTATATTCTATAGGGTAAAAAATCAGGATAAAAAAATAAGGAATAGGTACGATAAATTAAAGCGCTCTTAATTGTTCCACCGATGTTCACTTGTCTAGTGTTGTGGTGACTCACTCAACTAGTTCAAAGACCTTAAATATACCTATACCTGATACTATAAGTGGTCTATGTTTAGATTGGTACGACCTTAGTTCACGTCCATAGTGCGAGCGTTTTAAGTAGGCGATGACATTGATCGATACAAAATAGATACATAGCACGTGACTCACGTTTACAGAAGTAAAAGTAGAGAGTAGTAAATATATACGTCCCACAAATAAAATTTAAGAGGAAATGCTAAATAAGGCTGGACAAATTAAATTTAAGACGTACCTACTTAAGCTGGGCAAAACTGATCATACGAAAAATCATAAAATTCTGAAATTTGTTCACATTCATAAAATCTATAAAGAATAAATATTGGAAGATTCACACAAAGCCATCAAGTTCCGAATAAAGCAAATTATGTGCTATGGGAATAACATAACTGAAAATATACTTTTTTTTGGAAATTAATGTGTGCAATGCTTAGCTATTGCCTGCAGCTTTGTTCGCGTGGATACTGACATAAATGGTGTCTACTATCAGTTCTAAGTTCAGAACTTTCCACATTATATATTTTCCAATTTGAGTACCCAACCTCCCGTTATTTAAGTACATTTTAGATTTCTATCTTGTTATCTGTTTATCCATTTAGCTTGTGAATCAAGGATCACTTTCAATAACATTTTATCTGAATAAAGAAAAAGGGTTATAAAGAACTGTAACGGCTGACTGTACGTCTCGTCGGAAAGTGGCGACTATCCAGTAATAGTGTGTAGTTTGAGTTTCGTTTACCATATTTCGTATTTAGTTTTTCCTAACGTCAGGCCTTTTTGTATGGAGACTAGTGAGTTCTAAGCACGCCCGATAGAGGCGCTTATCGAATGTCATACAAAAAAGGCTTGACAACAAACTCAGACTCGGGGTGGAATTAGAGATTCCATCACAGTACATACTTAAAAGCAAATCAAATTATCAGAGTTGTTAAAATATACGAATAAAATAACTGAAAGAACATGAGTGAAACTCTTGTCTATTTCTGGCTGGAATTGCGAATTTCGTTCGTTGCATTGTTAAAATACAGTTATTGTTGATTTTTTTGCCCTTGTGCAAAAATCCCCATCCCAGACAAAAATCCTGGATCCGCCCTTGGGTACTGAGTCCCGACACGATCGATCCCCCCGGCGCCAGACGCAGCCAAACGACGGCTACACATTTTATTAGCGCAGAGATCAAAGTAGTACCTAACTACTTTATGTTATTGAGAATCGTGGAGAGGAAACATTTAGCTAGTAATAAAATAATTACCTACCTGATTTTAAGACGTGTGTCTCACTCAGTTGGTAGTAGCTCTGCCTTCTGCGCTGTAGGGCATGGGTTCAAAGTCAAAGTCAAAAGGTATTTATTCAAAAAAAACACAAGTATCACTTTGGAACGTCTTAAAGCTAGGTGACTCTAGGTGCCAGTTCCACGCGACCAAAGCCTAGAAGAACAGGCAACAAACTTACGGCTTGGTTCCTACCGCTCTTTTGTATGATCCTTGTTACAATGTATTATAATGTGGACTTAACATTGGAAGACCTTAGGACTTAGTATTTTGAGATTCAATACATAATGTACCCAATAGAGGTCCGTATCTATGTCATGCCTTTTTTATTTATACATGTTTTTTATTTTTTATACAACTAGCTGGTAGGGAAAAACTCATTGGTCCACGACCGGTATTGAACCCACGACCTTAGGATCGGAAGGCTACCGCTACCACTAGACCAACAGTGTTCTCACCAGGGGACTACCGTATCGTGTTTCTATTTTCAATTAAAATGTATGCCAAATAATCCAGAATTCTCCTCATCACAGTTATGTATCAATTCAAACCGAAAACTGTTTGTTATGCGTCGGAGCGCGCATATTAATATTCATAAGTCGTTTTTTATTTAACTTTGGCACCAGAGTTTTTGGAGAAGAGTCACGTTTACGCAGTTCTAAGGGCGTGGCCATTTTACTCATTGGCTGTAGAAAAAAAGGATAGCACGATATATCCTTAGATTTCTTAGTATCAACCGCGAACTCAAAATTGTTTTAGGATGCCCGCATGAAGGCATGGTAGATATCCTAAGAATTCATAGTACCTCGAGATTTATTGAGGATGTCTTAGGGATAGTCAAGTAAGTTTGTTGCCTGTTCTTCTAGGCTTTGGTCGCGTGGAACTGGCACCTAGAGTCACCTAGCTTTAAGATGTTTCAAAGTGATTCTTGTGATTTTTTTTATACCTTTTGACTTTGACTTTGTCCAAATTTAACATTTGGCACATACCCACGTATTGTTAAAAGTAGAATTACGCTAATCCAGGTTACGTACTATATTATTATAAGTTTCATTCTTATCGGTTCAGTAGTAGAGCGTGATTGAGCCTCAAACATTCAAAGTTCCAAACATCGAAACTTTCTCATTTATATGTAAACAAGGTGTTCCAATACTTGTACTTAAAACTTCAGGGTGCTGTACCCTTCAATATGAATAACCTTTTCTGAGGAACCAACATAACATAGTATAGTGGTAGCGGCCACGCCTTCGGATCCTAAATCGTGGGTTCGAAACCGGTCGTGCACCAATGAGTTTTTCTGTTCAAAAATTTATTTGGACAATGCCAGTACTCTCAAACGGTGAAGGAAAACACCGTGAGGAAGCTGGCATGTCGTACAACCTGAGAAGTTCTATAACATGTGTCAAGTGCTCGAAAGTAGCCTCTAAAGGCGCACTTAAAATCCTTTCACCACACTGTTTCGAAAGAAACTAGTGACACGACAAGAGAGAGAGGAACCAACATTGTGGACGCGAATAAAAACAGCTGTTTCATACATTTTAGCCATGTAGGTATTGAACTTTTTTTTTTCGATTTCACAGTGTTGGTTCCTAAGAAAAGATTATTCATATTAATGGGTACTTTAGCCCCCTGAAGTTTTAAGTACAAGTATTGGAACTCAAACTCCTTGTATATAGGTACCTAATCATTTATTATAGGAAGTAGGATAGGATGCTTTGACTAATTCAAAACCCTACCTCGGTTCCGTCTCGGTTCAGTAGTATTAGGTAAGGACATTAAAAGATCAAGAGAAGTAGAATAGGGCAGGATTTACTACACTACCATGACGTCCACCGGTGTACGCTGCCCCTTATTTGATCTAGGAGCAACCAAGTGAGCTACGACACTAAAATATCAGATTGGAAAGTACAGCTAAGGTCAAAACTCGAAGCCAATAAAACTCGTGTCGAAATGACACGCGAATTCACATGTCACTTGCATTCGGCCAAGGTCGAGAGGCGAGCTACTTGCACGCTTTATATGGGCGAATGACTCTGTATATGGTCGAGTTATTGTTTCACTGTAACTGTTTAACGACTTTCCTTAAAAAAACGATGATGTAAGGATGTGCAAATGTTTTAAGATGCAGACTACCGTCAAACGACTCCTCACTCGCACTTTTTTTGTTTTTGTACATAATAAAACTTTTTGGTAGGAAATCTTTTTCGATAAAAAAAAACTGAACCTTTGTCATGTAATGTAATGCGGTCCTCTAAAAACTTAGTTATAATAATAAATATGGCTAAAAACGAATAGCATGCACATCAAGAATTATATTAAATAGAATACAAAATCACAATAAATATACAAAATCACATAATTGCAGCGAAACATAAAATAATTAAAAACTTATTAAATCGGGGATTTGATGTCTTTAAAAATGTTTAAATGTGCGAGCAACTAGTTGTTTGATGGTTGTCAGCCTTTTAAGCTAGTGAGCACTAAATCGCACTTTATGATCTCGCTACATATAAGATATGTAAGTTAAGTAGTGGCCAACACTGGTGACGAAGTTTCTAGGCTTCCGTCATGGTTTAGTGACTGCTACAGCCGGAACTGTCATTTTTTAAGAGTAGTACAGCTCTTTGTGAAGGGCTCGTCCGGGGAAGAAATACCACTATGCCTTTGACCGGTTGCCGGTGAAATTACAGGCACATGAGGCTTAACATCATATGCCTCAGTTGATGGACGCAGAGCAGTGTATAGTAGGGCACGTTCCTATGGTGCGTGACTTACGAGACAATGCTTCGTGGTGATGGTTAATATCAGGTGAGTAATCTGCTTGTTCCATCAGCAAGAAGTGTAAAAAAAGCTGAAAGAAGCACGGAAAGATAATTAACACCTTTCAGCTGTTTTATACAGTTAATTGAACAACTAAACAGATAATATCACCAAACAGAGATAAGAAAAAGAATACACTCGGCCTTGTCGCTCAGCAGCAATCTCTTCCAGGCTTATTCGTATTTGTTTTGTTAATAAAGTAAAAAAAAATGTAAAATTTGTTTATTTTTCTCTTCACACAATTTTTTTTGTTTTTTCTCGTTAATATAAATTAATAACAAGTCATAGCAGAAATGTTAATAAAGTTACACATTTTTTTGTGAAAGCTTTGTACCTCTATAATTAAAAGTTACACAAGTAAAGTAGATAAAATAAATCTAGCTCCAAAATTAATTTAGACTTCATAAAAGAACTGGCAAATTGGAACAAAAACTCTGCTTCAAACATTAACAAGTTATTAACTGTATATAATTTGTACAGAAAACAACTCGCTTTATGTATTAGAACAGTATTTTGATTGTTCTGAACTCGTCTGTACGCTTGTACTTTCTCCGATCGTCCGATAAAATTACATCACTTTCGTTCATTATTTTCGAGCAATTTGCTATTAATTTGCAGCGTGACTGTACTCTGTCTTTTTGCAGACATTCAATGCAGGTGGATTGTTTATTGTGCTATTAATTATTTAAAGTATTAACTTGCTGCCTACAAGCCTTTCTTTTTTATACTAGGTTTATTTTTATTTTCCTTAGCCTATGTCGTCCCACTACTGGGCAAAAAATCTTCCAGGCCCAAAGAAAGAAAGAAATCTTATTTATAAACTCAAAAAGATAAATATACGCTAAATTAGGTACAGTGCAAAAATAAATCAAAAAATACAATTAACAAAAATTCAAAATTAAAACTAAAACAAAGACGGTTACGATTACGATTCCTTTAGAGAGAATGAAGTAGAAAAATTTGAAAAATCTGCCACCCGGGCCCTTTCGGCTCAGTCCGACCCTGCAAATCACATCTACAATATTAGAAAAAAATATAGCTGCATTGTGTGCGCAGGTACGTAAAACAGTTTTATTTCCAATTGATTCATAGTTCCGTTCGCTCGCAACTAAACTGTGGCACTTCCCCTGTAATTGGATAGATGATGGATAGTGTGTGTGTACCGGGCTGAAGGATAATGATCGATGTCGTCCACCGGAACCCTTACTGGATGATCAGCTGTGGTCCCAGGATATGAACTACGCACTTTGTACTTGTAAACTGGTAGTCTACTCTGGTTACGGGCTTTAGGTCATCCGAAGTCATCCATATTTGTAATTTTGCAATCATTTACAGTGGATTATTTAAGGGTTAAATCAACTTTTTCCACATCCATTTTGTGTGTTTTATAAAAATACGTTAGAAACCAAGCTGGCTGAAAGAACGGCTGTTCTTCTAGGCTTTGGTTGCGAAGAACTGGCGGTAGATTCACCTAGTATACATATAAGATGTTTCAAAGTGATCCTTGTGATTGTACTGAATAAAGACCGTTTTGATTTTGATAATCTTTATGATAAAAGATACTAATTTAGATATGACGAGAAACTGATGTCGCACTAACTATTATAAATTAGTTTTATAATTGATAATTTTGTGCACATCTTTTTTAATAAATGATATTCTATTCTATTCAATTTTAAGCCACTAGGCTTTAGAGAGAAATTAGTATAAATAAATAGCCTCACTGTTTCAAAAAAAAAAACGGGGATATCTACCGGGCTTGGGGATCAAAGTCGTGAAGCGGTTTCAGTTTTTTTTAAAGCATATTTGGCACATGTTCAGTTAGCGACCTCAGTTTGCATTGACCGAATTCCTAGAATTCGCCTGCGCATCTCAGCTCGCCATTTTGAATTAGGATTGTTAGCGTTGCATGTCCATTCAGACGTGTATCGTAATATTTGGAAAGCGGTTTCCAACTATTGCAACCTAATTGCAGTTCTAATGAACACGAAGTGCATAGTTTAGCTGAGTTTGGGGAAAGTAAATACAGTAATTTAAGAGCAGTAGAGCTCTTTGTGTATGGCTCGTCCGAGGAGTTCTACCACCATGCCTTTTTCTGCCGCCAAGCAGCGTAACTGTGTTTCGATTTGAATGGTATGGTTGCCGATGGAAGAAAGACACATGAGGCTTAACATCCGTATGCCTCAAGTAGACGCAGGTTTCTATCGAGCATGACTTTCGAGGCAATGCTTTGACCATTCAACATCAGCTGGGCCATCTGCTTGTTCCATCAAAAAGAAGTATAAAACAGAAAAAAACCTATTTCTGAACAGACTGATGAAACACAAAGTAAGTCAACCATACAAGGGTTATGCTTTTAATTCGAGTCTGTCAAAAGACGAGGAATGTACTCAATCGATCAACATTAATATTTAAAATAGGAATGCCCGAACTTAAACCTGACTCACTGTGACTCACCTACAAAACCCACCAGTATAACCAGACACACCCCTGCCCCCTTTCTTATGTCGTTATCTCTGTGTGAAGGGCAGATTGAATTAATGGCAGGGGTCTGGACTGGATGGTCGTGTCTCACGCACGTCTCGGCGAATTGACGCCGTCCAATTACAGACCAAGTACACGACATTCAGTAGCGCCTTAGATTAAAATGATGTGTCATTTGTGGAGTAAGATCTTTTTCAAGTCCAGGGGCGTACTATGAAGTCTTATTACTGTACGGTTCCCTAATTTTTTATAAACAATGTTAATAAATAGACCCAAATCAATATTACGACGGCCAATATAAAAATATGATTTTCCGATGGAGTCCTCAATCCGCAGGCTCGGGGCCCTGCATCGAAAAATTTGTTTTATTCACTGATGTTGCATGCAAAAGTTTTACAATACGTCATAATTTTATGTGTCAGAAAAAGTTATAAGCAAGTTTTTTTCTGGGAAATAGAAATATTTAGTATTAGTTGTACAGTAGTGGGGGCAAAATAGATAGTGATTCTCACCTATTCGTGTTTATTATGATTTATTCATCGTTGAATTTCCCTCGTAACTATTATCTATATGATGAGCATTTGATCTGCTTTTTAATTATTTATTATATTTTATAGTAATAGCTTTAACTAGTATAACGCTTTCGGCTTGTTCCGTAATATTATACCGATTTAATTAAATTAAATTGAATTTGATTGCGTTTATATATACTTGTAGGTAAGTATTAAAGTCAGATTCCAAAGTTAATAGGTAGTTATTCAATTGATTTACAAGTAGGTATCACTAAATACATTTTCCGATACCCGAAAGGAGTGAATAAGTCTAAAGTGCAGTGCCTTCTTTATTAACAACAAGCAAGTAACACTTATTTCTGTATCACTTTGTTATTTGTGTTATCACAAATAAATATCTTGTATCACTTATAGCTCAGCAAAAAACTTCAGCATCATAAGTTTTGACCCCACTTGGTGTCTTACCATAAAAAACGGAAAAAAACTAAAGAGTTTTACAGTAATTTTACTCTTCTTTTTTGGTTCGTTCGGTTGTACTGTAACTAATCGAAAACAGTGGCCAAAATATCTCGTTTAGTTTCAATTTCGTACAATATTTCAGTAGGACTTCCTTCACACCAAATACAAATATTGTTTCCTTATTCAAATATCCAATATTTATAAAATATTATTAAGCAACCATACATTGGCTATTCCACCAAAACTAGTTGGACAATTTCATCGGAATCAAAACTAACTTCAGTTTTGAAAGCAAGTTTCAGCTTACAATTTTGCATCGACTTGTCTCCGAAGCAATTACGGGCAACCACAAAGCACTAGAAACGCGGGACAAGCTACAACTTTTGTCCGGGAACTTTACCAATTCCAATTTGTTGTGCAGAGTGCATTATTGAATCCCGCATCCCGTGAACTTCCCCGGGATGCCGGGATGCTGGGATGTTATAGGTAGGTATATATGTTTTCCTGTTAGTGATTGCTTTGATGAAAGTTTTTTGTTTTTCTGAAAGAATATCTATCTCTATATGTAGACAGAGGTCTCTTATTGAGTGAGGATATACTGCAGCAGATTGTATTCAGTTTAGCTTTGTGCTTCACCATCTATCGCAGCTCAGTTTTACTGTTATGCTGCTGATACCTTGAGAAAATATAATAATAAAAACATAATAATTAATATGTAAATATACCTACATTAAAATATAAGTGGTGAAATTATTGGCACATGAGGCTTAACATGTATACCTCAAGTTGATGGACGCAGGGCAGTGCATCGTAGGGCACGTTCCTATCGTGCGTGACTTACGAGGCAATGCTTTGTTATAGGTGATGGTTACCACTTAACATCAGGTGGGCCACCTGCTTGTTCCATCAGCTAGTTGTATAAAAAAAAACTATACACCGCGATAATTTATCTGAGGTGAATGAACTTACTTTATAGTGTTTCAGTTAATTAAGTTGACTTCAGTTAAACCTAGAGTTTCTAAGAAATGGCTTTTGGTAGCAAACGTGAAAGGAGATAGATGAAACAATTTTGACATTACAAAATGTCAAAGAAAGTTCCAGAGCGGTTATAAAACAGCTAAGTGAAAAGAAAGCAAACTTTAAAAAGATAGCATGAAAGATTACTAGCTATAAAGATTTGGATTATGATAAATTGATAGACATAAAGTCTACGTCATACGGATTATGGGAGCGACGCGGTGCGATTTGCTAAACTTACCCTGACTAAAGACGTAAAAACAGACATGCAGACATGGGAATCATAGAGTTCCTTGCCAAGTTATATTCAAATTGGTTTTATTCAAATAATACAAGGATCATTTTAAAACGTCTTATAAAGTTGGTGAATTTAAGTTATCTAAAAATCAATTTTTTTATACTTCTTACGGAACAAGCAGCCCCCCTGATGTTAAATCATTACATCGTTATTATCGCATGAAAGGAACGTGCCCTACGATGCACCAACTTAAGGCATAAAAATAAGCCTCATGTGCTTGTAATTTCCAGGCAGCCTAGCCCTGAACTTTGAAGCCAAGTTGTAGCCCAACCATTTTGTACATTAGTACAATATTCTACGCGTAATTTAGATGATAAACATTGATACTGCAAAAAGTGTAAGCATACAAGGTAATTATAAACGACTTTGAAAAACCTTAGCTATTTTTATCGCGAATGATTCACGGCGCAAATGTACATAACCGAGTTACCTAATTTGATAACTGTCGGAGTCGTAATAAGCTAGCTATGCTATGCTAACCAGCTTCAATATTCATGCAGTGGTATGATCACTTTTATCTATCTGCTCTTGAAAGGTACAATTTTCTGTTTGAGACAAGACAAAGTACTTTTAAAGAATATTTTTATTGCCAAACAGAGTCCCAGGTTGTCAAAATTGTAAACAGTTTTAGGACGCAATGTTTTTATATCGTAGTATGATTGAACAGTGAGGCCCAAACTAGGCGTAAAAGCCTGTAATCTGTATGTCTTATTAGTTAATTACCTAATAAATTACTTTATTATAACTTTTGAGACATTGTTAATCACAGTTGTAATTTTTACAGAGAGCAAAATATCTACGAAAGCTCAGTTGATAGTAGCTCTGCCTTCTGCGTCGTAGGCCATGGGTTCGATCCCCACCGAGAACAAACATTTGTATGAAGAACATTTACTATTGATTGGAGCTATTACTATTGAGTACTATCTGGCATGTGTAAGCAAAAAATGTATTGAGTATTGTTGACTTAATACATTTTTTACACATGGTTTAGTTTTAGGTTCAGACATTTGTTAGGAGTTAGTAAGTATCACATGGACCCTGCATAGGGTAGACCGGGTATAACACCATGGAGGCAGTCCAAGGTATTAAATTAAATAGTTGGTATAAGGGGCTGACAACTATCAAACAACTTCTCGCTCGCACGTTTCGACCTGTTGAAAGATATAAAATCGGCAAAATCATTTTCGAAAAATCGCAATCAACCATTTTGTGTGCAATCACATTGCACACAGTTTAGTAAAAATTTCATTTTGAACGATACAAGTTTTCCTACTTAAAAGTTTGCTTATGTACGAAAACTAGTAAAACAAACTTTTGAGTAGGAAAACATGTATCGATCAAAATTAAATTTTTACTAAACTGTGTGCAATGTGATTGCACACAAAATGGTTGATTGCGATTTTTCGAAAATGAGTTTAGTAATTTTATATCATTCAAAATGTCGAAACGTGCGAGCGAGAGTCACATTAGCTCTTGTCTTCGCCTTAAGTTAAAAAGGTAGGTCAATAAGAAAAGTCGGGTGCGAGTTGAAAGATGGCAAGATTGGTGCATGCGCTTGTAATTGGCGGGTCAATGAGATAATGCTGTAAGTGAGATCATTCGACTGTGTTTGCAGATTGGTAAACTGGCACTTGTTTGAACAATCAAGTTTATGATAGTGTCTAGAAATAGAATTTTTAGCATGCGACATCAGTTTTTAAAACCTGTTTTTTTTATATCTGCTTCTTACTGATAGTACAAGCAGATGGCTATAACGTGATGTTAAATAGTAACTATCACCTATAGACAAACCATTGCCTAGCAAGATACACACTATAGGAACGTTTCCTACGATGCACTGCCCTCCGTCTACCAGTACATGAGCCATACCTACAGGTGTTAAGCCTCATGTGCCTGTAATTACACCGACACCCATACTCTTCAAACCGAAACACAGGAACCCGGCTTGGCGGCAGAAATAGGCATGATGATTATTCTTTCCCGGATGAACCCATCATAAAGAGTAACCTTCTAATACGAGTTCAATTCAAAATCCTTGTTCAATAAGTAAGTTTCCAATAATTATAAAATACATGTATTTAATTAAATAAAATAAAATCTTCTCATGACTGTGATTCCCAGGCATGGTAGAAATCATTACATCTAAGATCTCTTGATACTCACCTTTTAAAACAAGTGTTATTATTTATGAAAATTATTATGTTAGGAAAAAAAATCAAGTGATTTTTTTTCCTAAAATAATTTCTACCGAACTTTTAAAAGCCGCATTTGCCTATGAGAAAACCACTTTAAGTTCTTTCTATCTTCCTTTTACAATAATTTTAAAAGCTTTCTAAAGTTTGCAAGTATCCTTTCAAATAGCCACAAGCTACCCTTACTTTAGGGTTAGACTTGCGGTTAGGGTTAACTCCCCTATTTATAAGAACCCCTTTTGTTCCAGGAAATGATTACAATGACTCATGCTAAGGGTTGGTTTAGGGAATGAAGGGTGCATGTGCATGTTCTTGTTAAAATAAGTGCTATTTCAAGCCCTCGTTCGCCAATGAAAAAACGACTATAAACAATAAAATCAAATTGATTTTGTTAAAACTTTATCAAAGTCACGACTCCAGGATCAGAAGGCAAGCAATTCCACTAGACCATTGGTGGACATTCCACTGTGATTCCACACAGCACTATCTAGCCCCAAACTAAGCAAAGCTTGCATGTATGATAGGATATGGATAGGTACTTGTACTAGATACCAGCAATAAATCTCTTGATTTGATAGAAGAGTCTGAAGACAGCTGAAGTGTTTCATATGTGTAAACACTTGTATTCAGTGTAAATTGGCATTGCAATGTTTGTATATAAAAAAAAAACAATTGTTGAAACTTCAGTTTAGAAGAAGATTCGAATCCCAGATTAAAGATCAAATGGCCAGGTTCGATTCCACTAGACCTCCACTAGTTTGTAAGCTGATTCGGAACTTGCAATCCTGTATTGGTAAGTTCGTTAGCCTTGGCTGATGGAGCCCTGAGTGACGTACTGGCAAATCTAATTTTAAGCGAACGGCAAATTGTCCCACTTCTGTGACTGACTGCAGTAGGGTGGCCATTTCATTGGGAGAGAGTCAAAGTCAAAAGGTATTTATTCAATAAAATCATAAGGATCACTTTGAAACGTCTTAAAACAATTATCTAGAGACTTTAAACTTAATGGTTTTTGTACATTTTTCAAGGTATTCAATAAATACCACAGCATAATTATACATAATTAATAAGTACTAAGGATATTAGGTTTTACATACTTTAATAAGTTTCAGTATGTTATTGAGAGCACTGGTGGTCTAGTAGTAGCGGCCCCGCCTTCCGATTCTAAGGTCGTGGGTTCGAAACCGGTCGTGCACCAATGAGTTTTTCTGTTCAAATTTTTTTTGCACAACGCCAGTACTCTTAAACGGTGAAGGAAAACATCGTGAGGAAACCGGCATGTCGTAGAACCTAAAAAATTCTATAACAAGTCTCAAGTGCTCGAAAGGAGCCACACTGTTTCGAAAAAAACTAGTGACACGACAAGAGAGAGAAGAGTACGTTATTTCGGTCTTATTTATTATTGAACGAGACAGCCATGATGAACTCTCGATTAAACTAAAACTAAATCAAAATCAGTTCATCTGTTTGGGAGCTACAATGCCACTACAAGGGTTAAAAATAGCAAAAAAAAATTATTATTTAATTAGTAATATTGAAATTGATATTATTATAAGTTAAGCTTCCCACATCACTGAAGGAGTATTTTAATTACTAATTGTAGTAAGAAGTTAACTATTATAATTAACCACTGCAATTACTGGTCAATATTTTTTCTACACAACAGAATAATCGCGCCTCGGCGAGTGAAGTAATTGGCTGCAAGTCGATAGAAATTGTCTTTTTATGGTGTTTGCAAAAACAAGAGGGCGGCGCTCCGCTTGATAATGTCATTATGACTCATTAATGCAAACATACAAATTTGTATTTTTATTCCGCAGCTGCTCGCTTTTAGTAAAAAAGAGCAATCCACTTACAGTTACATATTTGTTAAGTATGAAAAGCTGTAAAGAATGTAATTGGCCGCTCAACATCAGCTTCTTATTTTTTTCTTATGGACTAAACTTTACGTATAGTATATAGGTACTTCAAGGCTGGTCGTGTGGGACCGGCTCCTAGATTTACCTAGTTTTAAGACGTTTCAAAGTGATCCTTGTGATTCAACTAAATAAATGCCTTTTGAAATTATAAACTACCTACAGTGAAACACATCAGAAAAAGTCAGAAACTGAGAAAGCTTTCGACTGTTATCTCAAGACACTGCAGACATCCTTTTAAATCTGTGAAAATAGTCACATTTGATTTGGTGCAGAAATAGCATAACATAATTTTTAAATCTTAGTTTTATGTCGTTTTTGGGAATTATCCGACGAATTCACAGCTTCGGGGCTACCCTGTGCAAAATGACGTGTTTGGTTATGTATTTACAGCCATATTAGGCCTTTCAGAGTCCGCCGTACCAACAGAAGCGTACGTCTGTGGGTTTGTGCAAATTAGGCGGACGTCTGGCATTGAGATTTAGTGCTTAATAATACGTATATCTAGCCAGAATTCTACTTACTACATTTGACAGTCCTCACAGCTTAGTTGGTAGTATTTCTGCCTTCTGCGCTGTAGGGCGTGGGTTCGATCCCCACCGAGAACAAACATGCGTGTGATGAACATTGATGTTTGTTCTCTGTCTGGGTTATGTTTTGTCAGTGTGTATTTAGAAAAAAAAAAGCATATGAGTATTACACCAGCTATCTGGTTCCCATATCACAAGCTTTGCTTAGATTGGGGCTAAATAGTGCTGTGTATTAGTCCACCAATATTTATGTTTATTTAAAGCCTGAGGGCGGGTTTTAATGAGAGAGTTTTAGTGAGAAAGTAACGCTACCCGTCATATAAAAATATTTTCGTGAGCTATCTTGTTAATTTGAATGCCTCTACAGAAATATTATGCCTCCGCTTCACTTGGATCTCGTTACACTGTGTTAGCCAAACCCGCCCTTACAGGTTTTATTGGTAGAGAAGGTATTTAACGTTTCACATAAAGGTATTTACAGAGAGTTAAAAAACGCACTTGAACTTTGGCACTCCATCTCTTGAGCATACAGAAATGCTAAAGAGTTTGTTCTGGAAACTTCGTCACGTCGAGCCCCTTGGGAGCCAGGAAATATTCAAATTGTGTCGGAAAATCTGGACTTGAGTTCTCGCTTATATTTGTTCCACTCGAGTTACAAAGCGTAGGTTTAACTCGATTTACCCCTATTTGCATTTTAGGGGGTAATTTTGAATTTCGCCCTGGTATTCTTAGTTATTGTATTATTTTAGTTTATAGTATTATCCTCAACTCGAGTATCAATGAGTGTTAGGTATGAAACTGAATTTATTTACATTTTGAATAGATATAGGAGTAGAAAAAAATAAAATAGAAAGCCAAAAGCCCTCGATCCCCAGGATGTCTACTTCAGATCCTTTAGTATCAAATCAAGATTATTTCATGATGGGGAAATAGGGATTGGGGGGAGAATGTTTTGTCCTACTAGTCGGTCAAAACATTGCATCAACTGACTCAATTTACACAGACAGTGAGGCTTTTCCAAACTTACATCTTATTTTCTTTTACTCGTAGCTAGGCAACGTGGAAAGAACAAAGATAGATGATTACTGTTTGATACACAGTTGTAAGAGCGGAAACGTCTTATGACTGCCTTTTTTTGATATTTCCTCCAAGGATTGAGGAGTGATATCTTCCAAAATGTTGAAATGTGCGACAGACAACTTCAATCGACTATTTTCTGACTGTGACGTAAAGTATTTCAAAGATTCTATTCTGACTCCGTATTCCTTAATTCTGATTTTGTTTTCCAAAAGGTTTTTAACAAGTTGAAAGAAAAAGGAGTGGAAATTATAACGGAAAAACAAGTTGTCAAATGTCGGTATAGACCTTGTATAGACACTCTGCTCATGGTTTTGCTTTGGTATTATCGTTAAAAAGTATAAGAATATCCTTCGCAATTGACGCGTTTCGCTGAATTTATGACTAAGGTATTATAAAAGTATGTCATGTTTTCTGATAATGGCTTTTATCAACAAGATAAAAATTCAGACATCGTTGTACCACATTTTTTGCATTATTACGCGAATCTAACCATCATATTAGATAAGTGCATAAAGTGAGTATAGTTTATTAGGTGTTTATTATATTAATAAGCGCCAAATTTCAAATTTTAGAGGAATCTACGAGGCTCTGACTCTCTTAGATATCCTCAAATAATCTTGAGTTGGTTATTGAGGCGATTTCTACCGTGCCTGGGAATCAAAGCCGTGTTTTTTCCCAAGCTCTCTGTACGACATCATTGACTTAAAATGTACTAACGTATTTTCGAATAGGTATCTGAAATAGATTAGGTAGGTATATCCCTTACTTATCAAAGAGCGATATTAGAAAAAAAAAACAGAACAAAATGATCCTCAGTACTGAATGAGTCAGCGCAGAACTTAGACCACCAATTTTTACAGTTTCGTAACATTCGCATTATAAATTAGTAGCATACGAAATAGTATGGGATTTATCTGTGTAGGTTATATGTATACCATTGAAACCTTTAGTTTTTAGCTTAGTTTGCAAATCCTGAGCACAATTCACAAGCTTTTATTTACCGTCCACTTCCAGCGAGAGCCCGACTAATATTACTTTTAAGGATAAAAGAACAAATTGTTCCGTTATTTTTCTTGTCTTTGTGTTTCAAGAGAGTGACACCACTTTGAACAGAGCCAAAGCGTCTATTAATTTTAAATTGTTAGAAAAGATTTGTATTGTAGCTTTGAAGCTTTGCTATTATAAAAGCTAAGGGGACAAGGCACTTATGGCCTAGGCATGCATCTGTACCAACGTTTTTTATGGAAATAAATATTAAGTATATTCTTTGTATCAGTTTTTTTGTTACAAAATAAACCTGCCGCATAATTTCTACCATAAAACTACGATATCGCCCTTAGGAGCTAATCGCACCGATTTAACGGTAGGTACCTTTATAAAACCATCTGTGGTCACTGCAAACTATAGTCCTAATATGAATGAAAGTCCTAGAAATTTCATATCTATGAAACGCTACTTACCTACTGATTTTAATGTGGTTTTTTTATTTTTTTTTATTAACATTATTTTATGTTTTTTCGTGTGTGGATGATAAATTTAATAGCCTACATTTTTGATAATCCCTTTGAATTTTAAATATTAATACTATGTTGCGGACTGTACCTCCATATTACGTATAGAAACCACTTGAGGTTTCCGAAAGATGTCGGAAACAAAAGCTATAGAATAGCATGGGCTAGTTGCGAACAATGATAGTCGACGTGGCACAACGCTGGCGATGCTATATCTAGATAGAAAACTTTATCAATGCAGCTCCATTCACACTGTCAAGCACATCAAGCAATCAGTTTTGATCAAGCACAATACTGTATCAATAAAATCGCGTGTAAATAACGTCGCGTACTTACTTAAATTCGCAAAATCCTACTAATATTATAAACGCGAAAGATTGTAAGTATGGATGTTTGTTACTCTTTCACGTAAAAACTACCGAATGGATTTTAATGAAACTTAACAATAATATAGTTTATACATCAGAATAACACATAGGCTACAATTTATTAAGATATTGTGTGACTAATCCTGCGCAGACGAAGTCGCGGGCACCAGCTTATAATTAATATAGCGAAATATTAATTCTTTTTTGTTAACGTTGTTGACTTTGTTTTGTTTTACACGAACTTTTTTTAAAGTAGGACGTTTGTTATGTTTTTTTTATTTGGTTAGTTGTGTAGGAAGTTAAGCCACATACTACCACTATTTTAACCTTATTAGAACACTAGCGGCCTGTCCTAGCTTCGCATGGGTGGTCATAAATTTTTTGAACATTTTAGGATAAACTTAGACCGGTGGTTCGAGCCTCGCGTCTACTTATTTCATACATTTGCACGCGCTTCTCCTTGAGTGAGTGAAATCGCACCCCTTGCGTGACCCGTGGACCCGTTAACATTTTTAATTTCGTCATATCTTATGAATGGAATGTCCGATTTGAAAAATTTAAGTAGTAATCTATAGGTATTGAAACCGTCTTAATTATGAAATGATTTATTTGGATAAGGATGAATACCAAGGTCCAAATAAAGGCCCTTTTCTGGCGCCGGCATTTCAATTATTTTTTTATAATAAAAGAACACTTATTGTGACATAACTATAATAGTTAGACATATGCTGTCGCGACATTTTTTGTAGATGATGACGTGTTCTACAAAATCGTAGTACATTATTTTGTTCTATCATCAATAGTTTTCGCAGCGCACGCGATGTAAGGTTTTTGTTTTCCACCTTGGGTTACATTATTGAAGTTTTAGTAAGGATCCCTGATTTTTTTGAAAATATAATATAGCCTATGTTACTCAGGGATAATGTAGCATTCTAATGGTGAAAAAATTTTTGAAATCGGACCAGTAGTTTTTGAGCCTATTCGTTTCATACAAAAATACAAATGTTTCTTCTTTATAATATTAGTGTAGATTACAAATTGAAGGCGTGCTTATTTTAAGTATTTTTTGAGTGGAAAAAAAATACAATTAGGTACTCTAACTACTCTAACTAATTAGGTAAAAATAAAAATAAATGTGATCATTTAAAAAAAAAAGTACCTCAATATAAATTCAAAATAAGAATTCGAAAATCGCACCCTCCACACCATAATTTCACTTCGCGTAACTTTCAACTCTATTCCCAGTATTCCAGACTATTCTAAACAGATTACGTTTGAAATAGAAACAGTACAATAGTATTCTCGAAATAAACTACAGAAGGCTTGGCAGTTTCTGTAGTGTTCTCGAAATAAGCCACAGATGATGCAGCAGTTTCTATGGCATCTGGAAAACAGGCAAACCGCAGATCGGTTCCCGATAGTTTGCTTGGCTGGATTTAAATCTAACTAGGTTGTGGTTGTTTTATAATTGGATTTAAAAAGATAAAGGACTATGATATTTATCTACACTAATATTATAAAGAGGAAACATTTGTATTTTTGTATTTTTGTATGTAACGAATAGGCTCAAAAACTACTGGTCCGATTTCAAAAATTCTGTCACCATTAGAATGCTACATTATCCTTGAGTAACATAGGCTATATTATATTTTCAAAAAAATCAGGGATCCTTACTAAAACTTCAATAATGTAACCCAAGGTGGAAAACAAAAACCTTACATCGCGTGCGCTGCGAAAACTATTGAAGATAGAACAAAATAATATACTACGATTTTGTAGAACACGTCATCATCTACAAAAAATGTCGCGACAGCATATGTCTAACTATTATAGTTATGTCACAATAAGTGTTCTTTTATTATAAAGAAATAATTGAAATGCCTCCGCTAGAAAAGGGTCTTTATTTGTACCTTGGTATTAATCCTTATCCAAATAAATCATTTCATAATTAAGACGGTTTCAATACCTATAGATTACTTCTTAATTTTTTCAAATCGGACATTCCATTCAAAAGATATGATGAAATTAAAAATGTTAACGGGTCCACGGGTCACGCGCGGGGTGCGATTTCACTCACTCAAGGAGAAGCGCGTGCAAATGTATGAAATAAGTGGACGCGAGGCTCGAACCCACGGTCTAAGTTTATCCTAAAATATTCAAAAAATTTATGACCACCCATGCGAAGCTGGGACAGGCCGCTAGTTGTCTATAAAAACAAGGTTTTCCGATGAAATTACACATATTTTAATTGAAACGGGACACTAACTATGATATAGCTGTGTTATATATTGGGAAACCATCAAATTCACATATACTGAATATTCCATTTGAAATGAAAATTATTTATTCAATTCAATTCATTTATTTCAGATGTCGATGGTCTATGAAAACTATTATAGTTTAAAAAGTTTAATTTAGCATTTATCATCATCTTGAAAAATCCTACTGGTGGGTTATATTTGTGGGTTTGCCGTTGTCACCACATTTGGCTGGCAGATTGGCGTTAAGTACCTACCTATTTAGGAGAGTACTGTCAAATTGATATCCAAGGTATGATAGAGTGGTCCAACTCTATGCCAGCACCACCACGGTCTAGACATCGGCAAGGACAAAAACCTTGAGGCAATCTTGGCGCTACCAGATCTGAGAGAATATCTACCGTGCCTGAGAATTACAGACGTGAAGTTATTTTTTTGGTATAATACTGAAGATACTTTTAAGTGTAGTGCTCGAAAGGAGCCTCTTTGAGGCGCACTTAAAATCCTTTCACCACACTGTTTCGAAAGAAACTATTGCCACGATAAGAAGAAGAAGTGTAGTTTAACCCCGGAAGCGGAAGTATTACGAAACCTCCATTCCGAGACTTTGTGTTTTACGACGCACACTCGCAAATGTTTAAACTTTGCGTGTGTAAATATTTGCTTTTATTGATGGGCTGTATTGAAAGCTCTTCTGTTAAAGTGTTGTCGAGTTGGGTTTTTATTTTTTGCGATGAGTTTTTCACGATGCGTTCTGTAGAAATTATGTTGCGCTTTGACCTCCTTTGTAATTTGAATTAATAATTGTGAAAGCATTTATTTTTGGCTGAAATTATGAGTGTGCCCCAAAGCGTCTTCTTTTCATGAGATTGGTATAGACGGATACAGATAAAGCTACACAAAGTTAAAAAAAAATGGCGCTTACTGTAAGGATAAATAAATGAGCAGTGTATAGCCTCATGGGATTCCGTGCACCTCATCAAAACGTATAAAAAATTTACAAAAGATAATCAACATTTAAACAATTGCCATCTCTTACCAATGCGTAATGAAAAACAGTGACAGGGCTAATTCAAAACATTTTTTAAATTCAAGCAGCATTTATAATTGATCGAGTGAGCGAATCGAACGAAGATCTTTAGTTTCTACTTGGCCGATTTGGCATTTTATGTATGTATGTATGTATGTATGTATGTATGTATGTATGTTTGTCTGGCCATAACTTTCGAACCGTTGATCCGATCTGCATGAAATTTGATAAGTCGATAGCTTGTGCTTGAGAAATTTACTGGTAAGTATATGAGTAAAATCGGATGAAGGGTTATTAAGATATGGAGGTTTTTCAGGGGGCAAAAATAAAAAAAGTTACATAATAAAATCAAGTTACATGTCATATGAAAGGGCTTTGTTTGGACATTCCAAAACAATTTTTAATTTTTTTCTGGAATGCTCGGTTTTTGAAATACAATAAAAAAGTTAAATTAAGATAACCAGCGATCCAAGAGCTCCCATCTCTAAGAGTTTCGTTGGCATCAAGGTTTTTCTACTGGTCGGTCAGTTACTTTGCTTTTTCTTATTTTTTTTTCTTGAAATATATTAAGGAGGTACTCAGTTCTCATAAAATGGTGACAACGACCAGGTCTGATGATGGAGCCAAGGTCTGTTCAACGGAACTCTTCAATAAATAGGCCAATAGAGTTGAAACTTGGTTACTGTACCAAGTTAGTAGGCGGTAGTCAGAAAAAAGTCCAAGCATAATGTTTGGACTTGCCTCTGACTACCACCTACTCAAAGTTTAAGTGCGTTCGTCGGGTCGCATCACGAGATCTCAGTTCGGGGCGAACTACTAGTAATGAGTGTATAATATAATTATGGTAACCCAACCCAGGCTTGCTAAATTAGCAATATTTAAGTAAAAAACAGAAAAAATATGGAAGACCAACTACTGCACAAAATATGTAAATGTCATTCAGTTGAGTTATTAGTTATTAAGCCATTAACACAAAACAATCCTGTTTTCACACTCTACTGGTTTACAAAGTAAATTACACACAATTTATACAAAAAAATGCACACCTGTCACAGTGAGTTTTCACGTCATTAATGTAGATCAAGGTATGAAAAAAATTTAAAACTATGATAAAGGTATGCGAAAAAGGTGTTCGATGATCAATTTTATGTTTCTTCACGAATCATTACTTTTTTAGCAGCATATCTGATGGATTACCGACGTTCCGGAGTTCAGTAGACTGTCTTACTTTATGTTATTGTAGTACTTGAATGTGAATATTATAAAATTGACTACTATCTTACTATTATCGTATAGTCGGTTGATACTTAAATACTGAACTTAGATTTGATGAAATCGATTATTTTTCAACGACATTTTTGTTGATGATTAACAAAAATGTGCTTGTGTTTCCGTGTGCGTTGCGTTTAAGACGTTTTAAAGTGATCTTTTTGATTTCATTAAAAAAACCCACAGCTAATCTAAATTTAATAATTAGGGATACTTTATATATTACATTTCAGATTAATTAAAATTTTATCGAAAAAAAAAAAAACTAAAACCTCAACCTTTTACTCAGGTGCTCATTAATTGAGAAAACAGGAGAGCACTAGTGGTTTAGTGGTAAATCCTCTACCTTCCGATCCTAATAACGCATTTACATTCGCGCTGTCATTCGCGTGGATGGAAATGTTGCCGTCCCATTCTCGCATTGCCCAAGTCCCTGCGCCTGTCTCTGCATGTCTCTGCACATTTCCATGGACATGAGCCGAGTGTAAACGGGGTATAAGGTCGTGGGTTCAAAACTGGTTGTGAACCAATAAATTTTTCTGTTCAAAAACGTATGTGCACAGTGCCAGTACTCACACACGGTGAAGGAAAACATCGCAAGGAACCGCCATGCCGTAGAATCGAAAAAGTTCTAAATCATGTGTCTTGTACTCGAAAGGAGCCTATTTCCCCCTTAAATCCTTTCACCACACTGTTTCGAAAGAACTAGTGACACAACATTTAGGTACACTGCGTTTTAGGAACTATTCGATAGACTTCAGACACAGTTCGATGATTGCACGACACTTTGACAGGCGCGTGTGCGATCCCACACGAACGAGATCGTCTCGCCGATAACTTTTGCGTAGGTAATTATAATGTAGCAACAGATTGTAAATTAGTATCATTTAGTGTTTGCTGCAATTGTTTTTTCTGCAATTCTAAATAATGTGTACTTATCTACTACATTATAACACTTCTACTTGATTGAAAGAAGTCAATGGGCCGTTACTATAAAGGCCGCTAGAAACCATGGGCACCGACCCGTCTATCATAACCGAAGTAGAGCTCTTACCACCATGCCTGTTGCTGCGTTTCAGTTTGAAGGGTGTGGTTGACATTACAGGCACATGAGGCTTAACATCTGTAGGTATGCCTCAAGTTGATGGACGCAGGGCAGTGCATCGTAGGGCACGTTCATATCGTGCGTGAATTACGAGACAATACTTTGTTATAGGTGATGGTTATCATTCAACAAGTAGTATAAAGCAAAAACTTTAAAAGGGAGGCCTATGATTCAATGTACCTACGTCGTAAGGCCATTATTATCACGATGAGTTATTCATTAATTTAGATAGCTCTGGCCATTTTATTTACAAACTATTTGTCTTTGTTTTCAGGTAAGGACTGATCAAAATAAACAACGAAAAAGCAAACCTACTTATGTACGTGTAGCAAGGTAAGTGAAAGATTCCATTAATTAAAAACTTAGGAAAGAGGACTTAGTGCCTGATTCACCATCTCTGAGTAACGCTGACTGATTGATTAAAATATATCTATAATTTCCCACAGCCCTATACTCAACAAATACAAATACAGTATTAAACAAATACAAGTACAGTAAATACAGTATTAAACATTCTCCTTTATGACAAAAAATACCGCTAAGACCGCAGACTAAGCAAAGCTTGTTGGTACTTTTATCTTAAACTTATGTACTCTTTAAAAAGTGAAATTTGTCATGCTTGCCACTTTGCCCCAAATACCATACGGTAGTGAACATTCTCCTTTGCGACAAAAATGATCAGTCAAACCACAGAAGCAAAGCTTGTACTTTTATCTAAAACCTTTGTACTCTTTTAAAAATGGCATTTGTCATGCTTGCCACTTTGGCCCAAATACCATACAGTAGTGAACATTCTCCTTTACGGCAAAATGACCGCTGGAGTTATAGCGTTGAAGCACGGAGTTACAACTTGTTGCGTGATTAAAATAATCAGCGGTTAACTTTTTACAGTATTAAATTGCCGACCGGCATACGATGTCGATTTTATAACGTGCTGTCATTATTAATGGAATTGAAATATTCACCAATTAACACTTTGACATTTTGAATGTAATACTAATAAAGAGAGCGCTGGTGGTCCAGTGGTAGTGGCCTTCCGTCCGTTCCCGTGGTGGGATCAAAACTGGTCGTGTGCCAATCAGTTTTTCTGTTCAATGATTTTTTGTGCCCATTGCCTCAAACGGTAAATGAAAACATCGTGAGGAATCCGGCATGTCGTAGAACCTCAAAAATTCTAAAAAAACATGTGTCAAGTGCTCGAACGGAGTCTCTTTGAGGCGCGCAAAATGTGGGGTGTTTTTAGGTTGATGATATTTATATGTTAGATGGGTGTGGCTCAATCTCTCCCATACCGTTTTTTTATACAACTAGACGATGGAACAAGCAGATGGCCCACCTGATGTGATGGCAACGATTAGAATGAAACTTTTCGTAAATATAGTTCGTAAACCGCATTAGCATGTTACGTAAGCTGTACACAACACAAGGAACACTAACACAGGACCAGTTTATTCATAGCTATTAATAAATCGTGTCCCAGCACATAAATTGCCATCCTCCAAGCAACGTCATTTTAATATGAAACTTAGCATTCATTAAAACGTCCTAAACCCTTCGTTACTTTAACGGCAGAATCTCTGAGCTGCGCGCCGATTCTCTAAACATCAAAACCACGGGAGTTTCACCTAGTGGTTCCGCGCTCACTTCGATCACGAGTTTCACCTCACTCACGTTGGCATTTCGGCTCGAAAAAACACTACGCGGGTGGCGCTAATGATGGGTATTACATAGAATGCCAAATTGAATTACAGTAGAATAGAAGAGCTCTTTGTGAAGGGCTCGTTCAAAGAAGTACTACCGCCAAACTTGTTTCTGCTGCCAAGGAGCGTTGCTCTGTTTCCGTGTGGAAGGGTGTGGTTGCCGGTGTAATTACACATGCTGTAATGCTTTGTTATAGGCAATGGAATTTTGATCCTCAAAGAAGTAAGTACCTATAGAAAAATAAAAAGTCAAAGTCAAATTTTTATTCAATAAAATCACAAGGATCACTTTGAAACGTCTTAAAGCTAGGTGACTCTAGGTGCCAGTTCCACGCGACCAAAGCCTAGAAGAACAGGCAACAAACTTACGGCTTGGTTCCTACCGTTCTTTTGTATGATCCTTTTACAATGTAATAATATAATATATTAAAAATTGAAGTTTAGAGAGGCGTAGGTGAAAAGGTGAACTCACTGCGGATCCACGTTCACTTGGGCACACTTGGGTGAATGTTATTAACGGAATAGCGCTACTGTAAGTAAAGCTCTTGTGTGGCTACGCTTGAGTTATGAGCTTTAATAAATCTGCTGGCTTGGTAAAGAGGTGCTTTTGCGACCACGATGTAAATAATGTTTATGTGGTGCATTTCTTTTATTTTTAAACTTCCGTTTATGCACAGCTTAAGTTGGATTCACGAGCATACTTATAAGCGACACCTAAGTATAATAACCTAAAGTACCTATATTTTATAAAGCTATTATGTTGGTAGAGCACAGTCCTATCTATTTGGTGCATAATTTTAATTTTCAAAAAAAACTATTTTTTTCTTTCCACGTTTGCAGCCTCAACTCCACTATGAACAAGATGTTAGCTTGATACTCGTAGTATAGCATCAAGCCCACTGTGGACGATTGTAGCTAAGATACAGACTACAGCCTTCACAGCTCAGTTGGTAGTAACACTGCCTTCTGCGCCGTAGACCGTGGGATCGATTCCCACCGAGAACAAACATTTGTGTGATGAACATAGATGTTTGTTCTCTGTCTGGGTGTTATGTAGGTAATATTATAGGTATGTATTCACAAAAAAAAGTACACAATGTATTATATCAGCTATCTGGTTTTCATATTACAAGCTATGCTTAGTTTGGGGCTAGATAGTGCTGTGTGGAAAGTCCACCAATTTAAATTAAAATGCAGTTTTCTTTGTGCACTGCGTGCCCTTCGCTCCACTGCAAGATCGTTGACATTGATAGTCGCGATGCGCGAGCGTTGCACTCCCGCCCGAATTAGAAGCACGGAATTAGAACGTCTAGATCCATGCTAGGTACAGTCAACTGCAATAATAAAGCCAAGACAGAAAGAAAAGCATTTTCAAGCAGAAAAACAAAAAAAACATAAGTTTGAAATATAATATTAATAAATAAACTAAAAAACTTCTCGTAAATAATATGCTATTATAGTATAACAAAATTTATAAAAGACGAAATAATAACTAAAGCAACAGACGAATTATGATTATGATTATTAGTATATTTTTTTTATGGACCAACATTGGAAAAAAAACTCCTAGATAGAAAATTCCTTTTTGCACACAACAAGGACATTTAAAAAACTAAAAATAAAAAAATTCAATAGTTACAGTGAAGGACATTGCACAGGATTTTACTTGAACATTTCACAACGATGATACCTACATAATCCGTGTACCTTACCTGCCAATTGCCAATTGTTTTGTAGAATATGTATAAGAGTAATTACGACAACAAAACAATGTTAGTTCAAAGTCAAAGTCGAAGTCAAAATGTATTTATTCAATAAAATCACAAGGATCACTTTGAAACGTCTTAAAGCTAGGTGAGTCTAGGTGCCAGTTCCACGCGATCAAAGCCTAGAAGAACAGGCAACAAACTTACGGCTTGGTTCCTACCGTTCTTTTGTATGATCCTTGTAACAATGTAATACTATAATATATTATTGAAGTTTAGTTAAGTTCTCGGTGGGAATCGAGCCAATATCCTGCGTAGAAGGCAGAGCTGCCAACAGTACGTATTTTTGATGCTGCTGACTGTACGCCTAGTGTTTATGGTTTACAGAGAACTGAGAATCTATTTATATAGAAAGAACTACTGAAACGCCTGCGACTTTCATTTCGCGCCTGTTCATTTCAATCGCGTCAAGTTATTTAATATTGAATAATAAAACAGAAAATATAAACAGCCTGTAGACTTTGATGTTCAGGCACGGTAGATATCTCCTTGGATCTCTTAGTACCAAGTACAAACATAGGATTCTTTTTTAGGATGATTGAGGGATAGTCAGAGGTACGTCCACAAGAACATTTGGCACTTAACCATATTTTGCAGAGTTGGGTGTTCGATACGTGACAGGTTGCAAGCCCATCGCCTCTGTTAGAATACTCGTTTTGACATCCACCAATATTTATTTAAATCACTACAAATATGCGAACGAAGCCACAGGCGGCAGCTAGGTGTTTTCCCTTTTTTGATCTTTTCAAGTGCGTTGAATATCGGTATTGCATAAAAATGCTATAAAAAACATAACTCTGTTTGGAAATTTAACGGTTTTTCGTAACTTCCGTTTCATACATTTAATTTGTTAAACTTACCCCTAATACCTATCCGATCAAGATAAACGCACCCTTTATATAACAACCTACCAACGTGACACGCAATAAAGCATACCTACCCTCTCCTTCGGTCATAACACATATAGTTGCAGGCTTCAGCAACACAAGGCTGCTACGATTGGCCACCCTATAATAATAGGCATGGTGTAGATGCCAGTAGTACTAGTTCATTTTTGCTCAATGATGGGATCAGTCCATTGGTCCGGAATCGACAGTGCATCGTAGGGCACGTTGCTATCGTGCGTGACTTACGAGGCCAAGCTTTGTTATAGTTGATCAGTCACCACTTAACATCAGGTGGGTCATCTGCTTGTTCCATCAGCTAGTTTTATTAAAAAAAACCGGCTAAGTGCGAGTCTTACTCGCACACGAAGGGTTCCGTATCATTATCTAAAAAACGGCAAAAAAATCACGTTTGTTGTATGGGAGCCCAATTAAATATTTATTTTATTCTGTTTTTTAGTATTTATTGTTATAGCGGCAAATCGAATAAATACCTTTTGACTTTGACTTTGACAGCGGTGAATTTCCTTGCACATCTGCTAAGTCTGTGTATTGTCCGCTCGTCTACTAGCTATAGCATAAAAAAAATCTGTGGTAAACTTTTGCTGAAGCATGCTCTATATCTGTTACTCAGGGCGACGGAAATTGGATTTAACGTCACACGCCGCAACAGCATAGTAATAACTACTTTATCAAATATTGAATACGCGCTAGTCACATGCTTACTTTTTATCAAGATATTATGTACATTTTTTGTAATAAAAATGGAAGGAACAAGCGGATGACCTGATGTTGAGCGGTTACAATGTTACGGTTTAAGAGTAGTAGAGCTCTTTGTGAAGAACTCCCACCATGCATTTTTCTGCCACCAAGCAGCAACGCGGTGTTTTTGGTTTGAAGGATGTGGTTACCACTTAACATCAGGTATGTATGTACAAAAAACAAGGGAATTTTCTCTCGCGTTGTACACTCGACCACAGAAATAGATAGCATTTTCTGATTTTGAAATTGCTTACAGAGTCCCATTGTCATACCAATATATCAGCTACGATGAAACAAAATTCAATTTTCTCAAGTTAGAAAAGATAGAATTGAGTACTTTTATGAACCATCCCATTTTTACCACGTTTATGTCTTACTAGTTGGTACCCGCGACTTCGTCTGCGCCGGCGTAGTACATATGTGTAACTCTAGCGGTTTTGGCAGCGCACGCCAGAATAGCTCGCAGGTGGTAGATTTTTTCCTACTTAGTTGACACTTATCGTCATATATTGGACAATTCACACAATGTCTTTATAAATTGTATATTAAGTGTTATTCTGATGTATATGCTATATTATTGTAAAGTTTCATTAAAATCCATTTAGTAATTTTTACGTGAAACAGTAACAAACATCCATCCATCCATCCATCCATACTTACAAACTTTCGAGTTTTTTAGTATTAGTAGGATATGTACATTTGTCGTTCCCGTTCGATAGACAGATTATTTATCGGAAAATAAATCGAATGCATCTCCAGACTTAACTACATCAAAGCGACGAATATTCAGAACTATTCGAGAATATTCTCTAAAGGGGTATTAAAGGGGCTTCTTTGAACCGCGCATTGAAAACTATTGAATGAAAATTCATATGGAAATCTTCTTTGACACGGAGCGTAGATTTTATAAAAGCTCTCCATCTTCAGGTTTCAAAAGATTCTCGCTGGTCGAGAGATCGAGAGATATGACGTTATATTAAAATTGAAATGAATCTAGGCGATTTTTCCGGACTCAAGCACTGGCTAGGCTATTTCGAGGCTTTGGCTGGCACCTAGAGTCACCTAGCTTTAAGACGTTTCAAAGTGGTCCCTTTGATTTTATCGAATAACCTTTTGACTAAGGTATTTTGGTTTGGTAACTGGTAGAATTCAACCGATTGCATTGCTTCAATCGGAGTTGTAGAAAAAGAAAAAAATGACAATGAAATTGAACTAAAAAAAATAGGAACGATGTGTCAGTTCGAAAAGCTCAATCTTAAAAGAAATATAGGTACTCAAAAAAAGAAAAAGAAATATATATAAGAAAAAAAAGCCTATTTTGCCGCCCCCTAAAATCTGCCGCCCTAGGCTCCAGTCTACTCAACCTGCTGGTAAATCCGCCACTGGTGACAAGCTAGAATACTAACTAGTTTCTCACGATTTCCTTCGTCTTTTGGAGAGAAAGGTAAAAATAACGTAAGATATAAAAGTACTTTTCAGCAGCAACTCATTTTTACTTCCCAAAACCGAAAATTATGAACGCCCCTCAGCTCTCGATTGTATATAAATTTATGGTAATTTCGATTCAGAACCCATCTCAAACTTCACTTCATCTTCATTGTTGCAAAGAAAATACCGAGATGCGAGCCATTTTTGCCGAGTTTTATGAAAATGAAAAATAATTTATTCAAGCTAGCCTTCATCTCTGGCTTCATTCGTGGTCAGTTAAAGAGTAGCGAAATATAATATCGGTTTTATTTCAAGTTCTATGCTGTCTTAGATTAACAAAGGATTAAAATTCCGTTAAATATGTCAAAATGGACGCGTTTGACATTTAAGGTTAGATTTAATGGTCTGTTAATCCTTTATTTGTTACTAACAGAGCATGGTGAAATCAGCTCTTAGACGTGTAGAGTCACCAAAATTAAGACACTAACCGTCGGTTTCTGAAAGCCCTATCAAAGTTAATCGCATGTCAAGTCACTTGCTATCTCTATCTAATTCGATGTAATAGCTGAAATGGCGAGTGACTTAACATCCGATTAGTTTTGATCGGGCTTTCAGAAACCGGCGGTATCTTATGATTATAATGATTTTTATATTTACCAACGGTTCCAACCTATTTATTTAATATGTAAAGTAAAGTAAAAGTAAAAGTAAAAGTAAAAGTAAAAAGTAAAAAAGCCATTTATTCTACAAAAATAAAAATTAAAACACTTTCCAATAAACATGCATAATACTAAGATCAGATAAATTTTATATATAACATTACAATTCTATTATTAATTAATTTATTTTATTATTCGTGATATTAATTTATGTATACAATTCGTTTATTATTATATTATTACTATATTTCAATGTTTTTATTTACATGTCATTTCATTAAAATTTGTAGTCGCCATTCTGGCGTAGGCCTCCCCCATTTCTCTCCATAATTCTCTTTGTCTCGCTTGTCTCATCCAGTCTGGACCACATTTCTGTCTGAAGATGTCCTCCCAGCGCTTTTTTGGGCGTCCTCTATTCCTTTTTTTGTTGCGTGGTATCCATTCTATAACTTTTTTGGCCCATCTAGTGTTATCCATCCTGCAGATATGTCCGGCCCAGTTCCACTTTAATATTCTGATTCTAGAGATAATATCACACAAATTTGTTCTTTTTCTTATTGTTTGGTTGCTAATTTTATCTGACAGTTTGATTCCTAACATACTTCTTTCCATCTTCCTCTGACATATTGCTATTTTATTCTCGTCTTCATTAGTGAGAGACCACGTTTGGCATCCATAAGTCAAGCATGGTAGAATAATAATTTCGTATATTTTCTTTTTAATTTTTATATTAGTTTGCTTATTTTTCATTATCTCCTTTAGGCTCCAATATTTTTGCCAAGATATAGCAATCCGTCTTTGTACCTCACTACTTGTACAGCTTTCAAAGGAAACTGATTGGCCTAGGTATAGGTAAGTGTATTCTCTCACGTATTCAATTTTTCCGCCATCAACTATTATATCTTGGGATGTTCCATTGCTCAGTATCTTAGTTTTGGATATATTGATTGATAGACCGACTTTCTTACTTTCTCTTGTGAGGTCGTTCAACATTACTGCTACAGATGTTGGGCTTTCAGAAAATACCACTATGTCGTCCGCAAAGCGGAGGTGGCTTAAATGTTCTCCATTTACATGCAGCCCTTGATGTTGCCAGTTTAAATTCCTGAATACCTTTTCTAGAACGGCTGAGAATATTTTAGGTGATAACGGATCACCTTGCCGAACGCCCTTCTTAATTGAAAACTCTTCTCCTTCTCTTTCTAGTCTGACTTTAGCACAGCTTTTTGAGTAAATGCTATGTAATAGTCCAATGTATTCCTCGTCTATGCCTTGTTCTAGTAGTGATTCCCATATAGCATTGTATTCTAAACTATCGAACGCTTTTTTAAAATCGATGAAGCACATGTATAATGTCATTCCGTACTCGTTAGCTTTAATATGTATTATATTTAATATGTATGTTTCTTTATATAATAATTATTACATGCATTATGAAACTCCTTTGCCTCCATTTCAACTAAGTGAGCGGGGCGAGCGAAGCTGCAGGCGGCAGTTATATGCGGTGGCTCTTAGTAAATCGTAGTTTAATCTCAGTCGCTTTAATCCCTGAAGCTGTAGAGGACCAACCACTGGCGGAACTTTAGCAATTAAAAAGATTATCGTACACTCTGTAGTTTTCATTATTCTTGACACTAGTCCTTTTACACTTTATAAGCCATTGCATTCAGACAACATTAAAAAAAATGAACATTATGGTACATATCCATTTTTAGAGTTCCGTACCCAAAGCGTAAAATAGGGTCCCGCCCTATTACTATGAATTCGCTGTCTGCCCGTCTATGTGTCTGTCTGTCCGTCTGTTACCAGGCTGTATCTCATGCATGAACCGTGATGTTAGACAGTTGAAAGTTTCACAAATGATGTATTTCTGTTGCCGCTATAACAACAAAATTAAATACTCAAAAACAGAATATAATAAATATTTAAGCTCCCATACAACAAACGTGATTTTTTTGCCGTTTTTATAGATAATGGTGCGGAACCCTTCGTGCGCAAGTCCGACTCGCACTTGACTGGTTTTATCTTTAAATTTTCTAAAATGTTATATTTACAAATGTGATGTTAGGACTACCCCCCTTAGACATCTTTATAGGATCTCGTTTAAGTGTTATAGATTACCAAAAGATAGGAGAAAATGTCTACCACGCCTGAAGACAAGTTGTGAGCCTCAACATAGTTTAGACCTCACACTAAGTTTCCGTGTTTTGGGTCTCAATTTACGAGAAGATACTTGGAACAAACATTTGGCATGCCATGCAAATGTTTGTCACACCGCAGACATCGAACATGCAATGTTTGGGATAATGACCAGCTACTTCAAAGTCATCGTTCACTAAAGCGTCATTAAAACTATTAAATTAAAATATGCTCTTAGTTTATACCTCTAACACAAAATGTTTTAAAATTTCACAGAGAACGCAAGCTCTTTGACACTCAAGTCTAACGATGTTGCTCCGTCTAGATTTCTAAATCTTACGTAACTTTGAATCTAGAATTTCTCGAGCGAAGGATTGCGCCCTCCCCTCCTTCCAACCCCCTGCGCTGATGAGGGGATGTATTGATTCTATCGTGAGATGAAATCTAGCTTTAGAAGATTGCTATCTGTGAAATGTGGAAGTCTAAGGAGCTTTTCAGTGCTTGTTTTTGTTATGTTGGTAGTAAAAACATACTGATAAAGCTATAATACGGTAAAATTTGATATACTCGTACTTTAGTTCTTAGCTTAAAAAGTATATTAGGGATATCTTGATTTGAATAAAAGTGCTCCGAAAGTTTTGAAGGAAACCGCTACCTACTTTTCTTCAACATTAATAACGGCCAACTAAAAACTGACTTGACTAAAAAATATTTTATAAATTTCACTTGACACTGGCAAGATAGATTTCTACATACAAGGTGTTCCAAGACTTGTGTTTAAAACTTCAGGGGCTAAAGTACCCATCAATATGAATAACTTTTTCTAAGGAACCAACACTGTAAAAGCCAAAAAAAAACTGCTGTTTCATACAAAAGTTCAATATGTACCTAACGTGGCTAAAATGTATGAAACAGCTGTTTTTTTTTCGTTTTTTTTTCGCGTTCGCGTGTTTGTTTCTTAGAAAAGTTATTCATATTGATGGGTACTTTAGCCCCCTGAAGTTTTAAACACAAGTATTGGAACACTTTGTATAATATCAAAAGACAACCAGGTGACCTAAACGAAGCGAAAAGGAAGAAGAAGAACAAGGATCACTTTGAAGCGTAATTAAACGTTTAATATCCCTTCGAGTAAACCAACTGCAATCTCGATCTATCTTCAAAGCCAAAGACCTGGAAATACACGGACTTGTATTCTTTTTGTGTTTTGTGTGTGTCGTCCAGCTTTTATTGCTGTTTATTGTGGGACCGTACATCGTCAGTATCGTAACGTAGTAGTGAGTAGGTACCTACTGGTCTGGCGGGAATGACCCCGCCTTCTGATCGTATTATCGTGGGTTCGAATCGGTCGGTCGTGCAGTAATGGATTTTTCTCTTCGAAAAATAATTGCTTTCCTTCACCGTTTAAGAGCACAACGGTGAAGGTGCTTAAAACAGCGTTATAAAACCAGTTAGTATTTTAACAGTGTCGATGGGCTTGCAACCTGTCACATTTGGAATACCAACTACTGCAAAATGTGGGTATGTGCCAAATATAATAAGTTTAAGCTGTTAAAAATCTGAATATTCCAATCCAATAGCTGAAGCGCCTACAGAATTATGCAAGCAAATCACGAAAGCGTTAAATCGTTGTCGGCGTCAGGCGTTTACGAGTGTCGATGCATGTAAATTGAAAATGGGTTTGGGAAATGATATTTTGCGAGAATACGCTTACCTGCAACGATACCACCAAAATAGACTGTATCGAGATTAATGGTGCTGTCAGCATCCGAAATTTATGACTTTTTCAGAATTTCTAACCATAGGTATTGAATTAGCTCTGCCTTCTGCGCCGTAGGCCGTGGGTTCGATCCCCACCGAGAACAAACATTTGTGTGATGAACATAGATGTTTGTTCTCTGTCTGGGTGTTATAAAATATTATAAGTATGTATTTACAAAAAAAAACAGTACCTATTTAAGTATTATATCAGCTATCTGGTTCCAATAGTACAAGCTTTGGCTTAGTTTGGGGCTAGATAGTGCTGTGTGGAATGTCCACCAATATTTATTTATATATTTATATATTTATTGTTGAGCCATCATTTTTTTAGGTCGTAGTTTTTGTTTCTCTATCAAAGTTTATATAAAAGAATGAAAAAAGCTAGTTATCATTCATTTCCTTCCTTTTGAAAACTTGACCGATCATTCACTTTTGATGATGATAATTACTAGCCACAGCAGGTTTTTTGTTCTGTCATTTGTTTTTTGTAACTCTAAATGTCGTTTCAAAGTGGTTCTAGTGGTTTAACGGAATAACGAACGTTTTGACTTTGACCTAAACTTCTACGTGTAAGCGTCGTCTTCTTTCTTCGTATTATTCTTGAACCTACTTGAGGACTAAAAAAAAATGTAGTACATACGAGCTATGTTACAGACGGAAGCTAGTACATATATTCAATGGCTTGCCATTTGAAGGCAGCTTAAGCCTTAATCCTAGAACCCCGGTCAGCCATAGATAACGCGGCAGCTGCCGCCCGCCCAAGCGTCGCGCATACCTATTCAATATCTGCCCAGACTTTTCATTGAAATAGCTTTTTGAATATTCGTTTCGTGGGCTTTGGTTTTGAATGGAATATTTTCATATCTCCTGTCTTATTTTACTCCATTATTCAAACTTTAACTGACAGTGCTTCGTCTTCTTCTTTTCGAGTCACGACTTTGTTTCGACACCTAAAACTTTCTTCGACTAATAAGTTGTTCGATTGACACCACACTGGAGCTTGATTTATACAGGATGTTAAAATATTAGTACCGAAAACTTCAGGGGGCTTTTTCTAAGGAACAAATACTGTGAACGCGAAAACAAACAGCTGTATCATACAAAAGTTCAATACCTACCTGCCTAAAATATATGACACAGTTGTTTTTATTTCGCGTTCACAGTGTTTGTTCCTTAGAAAAAGTTATTCATATTGTTGGGTACTTTAGCCCTCGGAAGTTTTCGGTACCTACTAGTATTTTAACACCATGTACCTATATTATTTTGAAACAAAGACAGCACAAAAGAACGGTAGGAACCAAACCGCAAGTTTGTTTCTTGTTCTTCTAGGCTTGGTCGCGTGGAACTGCCACCTAGCTTTAAGACGTTTCAAAGTGATCTTTGTGATTCGATTGAATAAATACATTTTGACTTTGATTTTTTAGAATAGCCCTATTGACAGTGCAAAACCGGGACGGATTCACTAGTTATGAAGCAGTGAAAGTACAGACGTCAATATTTCTGTCTGAGCCTATAAAAACAAGACTCATAAAAACTACAGACAGACATTAACCAACTCTGCTTCTGTAGAATCCCTAGTACTAACCATTACTGCTTTCTAGGCTTTGTTTCGATCTAAATTGCACCTTAGCACGTTAGCATTGAGTCGGTATGTCTGTGGTGTCAGGCTGTAACTGCACAGAATCGTAAAACTTCGTCAATTGTCGTAAAGTTTCCTCAAAATGAATGATTTATGTCGGCCTAGGAATTGAAAACATTTTGTACCTAGGTATATCATTACTATCTTTTAGCACAATCATCATCATAGCCTTTCTGCCGCCAAGCAGCGTTACTGTGTTTCGGTTTGAAAGGTGTGGTTGCCGGTGAAATTATAGGCAAGTTCGTTCCTATATCGTGCGTGACTTACGAGGAAATGTTTTGCTGTAGGTGATGGTTACCACTTAACATAAGGTGGGCCATCTGCTTGTTCTATCAGCAAGTAGTACAAAAACCAGCCAAGTGCGAGTTGGACTCGCGCACGAAGGGTTCCGTACCATTATCTATAAAAACAAAAAAATCACGTTTGTTGTATGGGAGCCACCTCAAATATTTATTGTATTCTGTTTTTTAGTATTTGTTGTTATAGCTGTCTAACTATCACGGTTCATGAGATACAACCTGGTGACAGACGGACGGACAGCGAAGTCTTAGTAATAGGGTCCCGTTTTACCCTTTGGGTACGGAACCCTAAAAAAAAGCCTGAAGAACAAGAATCACTGCTGGATCGACCTCACCCACACAATTCCGAAAAGAGGATTGAGATTTCAAACCGCCGATTCCTCGCGATCTTTGCAATATCATTGGTTCAATAGACGGGCGCCCTAAACTAGCCAATAGATAGCTATATCAACCCATTATTATATAGAATAGAATACAAAAAGCTGTAAAAATATACCCACACGCGAACGAAGCCGCCATATTTCTCTAGCGCAGGCAAAGATTCCAACAAAAATATATTTCCCGAGTTTCGCGCTCGCAAGAATTTTTTGCGACACCCATGTCGTCATACACAGCTTTTTTGAAATATGGCTGTTCATAACTGAAATATGCACTGTATTTTGTGAACTCTGGATGCCAGGGATTCTCCATTGTCTGGCATTTAAAATATGTATTTTGTTTTCAGTTCGAGCGCTATGTACCTACGTAGTCTTTTTTTAAACTCGTATAGAGAGAGAGCAAAATTATTAATCTAGAAATTGAGTGCTCATATACATACAAACGTTTGTTCTTTGTTCGGATGTTTTAATATTATATTATAAGTAAATAATTACAACAAAAAAGTATTATTAGAAATGTGGTTCCCAAAGTACAGCTTCGCTGAGTTTAGGGCTATGTAGTGCTTTGTGTAATGTCTACTAATATTATAAATATTATAACCCCTTTCAAAACATTTTCATCGAGCCTTCAAACTAAATTCACTGATCTGAAAAGGTAAATCAAATTAAGACACTGTACAGTCAGCATCAGAAGTAGATGGCTGCAGGCTCGTGATTAATTAACTACTTATAAAATTTAATTTGTATCGTCATTATAATTTAAAATGAATGAATGTTATATACCATCACATACCTACACATTAATATTCTAGAAGTGTTTTGTTAATCACTACGTAATATTTTTTAAGTTTAGTTAGTGGTTTGTGATAAGTTCTTCTGGAAATTTATGGAAGGAATATTGTTGAATCGTCAAAGTCAAAGTCAAAAGGTATTTATTCAATAAAATCACAAGGATCACTTTGAAACGTCATAAAGCTAGGTGACTCTAGGTGCCAGTTCCACGCGATCAAAGCCTAGAAGAACAGGCAACAAACTTACGGCTTGGTTCCTGCCGTTCTTTTGTATGATCCTTTTACAATGTAATATTAGTAGATTGTTTACCAAGGGAGCAAACAACTATTTTTATGGCGAGAGTGTTTTTTGAATCCAGAGCGGAGCGAAGGATTCTAGAGTAGAATCCCGAGCGTAGCGAGGGATTCTAAAGTAGAATCCTAAGCGTAGCGAGGGATTCAAAGTACTTCACTCGAGCTTAAAATAGTGTAGCTCCCGAGGTGGACACTCTACTTTTTATCACCCTCTATGAGAAAATAACTTAGTGCAACTTATGAATAATCATAATCATAGTCACAAATTCACGAAGTCACGAAGTCACAAAGTCACAAAGTCACAAAGTCACAAAGTCACAAAGTTTTAAAGTCACAAAGTCACAAAGTCACAAAGTCACAAAGTCACAAAGTCACAAAGTCACAAAGTCACAAAGTCACAAAGTCACAAAGTCACAAAGTCACAAAGTCACAAAGTCACAAAGTCACAAAGTCACAAAGTCACAAAGTCACAAAGTCACAAAGTCACAAAGTCACAAAGTCACAAAGTCACAAAGTCACAAAGTCACAAAGTCACAAAGTCACAAAGTCACAAAGTCACAAAGTCACAAAGTCACAAAGTCACAAAGTCACAAAGTCACAAAGTCACAAAGTCACAAAGTCACAAAGTCACAAAGTCACAAAGTCACAAAGTCACAAAGTCACAAAGTCACAAAGTCACAAAGTCACAAAGTCACAAAGTCACAAAGTCACAAAGTCACAAAGTCACAAAGTCACAAAGTCACAAAGTCACAAAGTCACAAAGTCACAAAGTCACAAAGTCACAAAGTCACAAAGTCACAAAGTCACAAAGTCACAAAGTCACAAAGTCACAAAGTCACAAAGTCACAAAGTCACAAAGTCACAAAGTCACAAAGTCACAAAGTCACAAAGTCACAAAGTCACAAAGTCACAAAGTCACAAAGTCACAAAGTCACAAAGTCACAAAGTCACAAAGTCACAAAGTCACAAAGTCACAAAGTCACAAAGTCACAAAGTCACAAAGTCACAAAGTCACGGAGTCACGGAGTCACATAGTCTTATAGTCACATAGTCACATAGTCACATAATCTCAGAGTCATAATCATGTATTTATTGTAATTTTATTTATTTTCATAAAACTAAGTAAAATCTGAATTTGAGTAAACAATTATGAACAAAGGTGGAATGCGCGTTTCACGTGTTTTTGTTTATTTTTATTTAGTTCAGGCGCTTTTTTTTTAATCATAAAGCCTGCTTGTTCATACAGTGTTCGTGATCTCTTTGGTGATTGGAACTTTTACTCAATAAGCACATTCCAAATTCAAATCACATTACCGCCCTTGGGCGGTAAAGTACTTTACCGCCCTTGGGATCAAAGTGCTATTTTGCTACCTGTTTTCGAAGAGCAAACTATCTATTTTCGAATTGATGTGATAAAAAATATATTATTGAAGTTTAGTGATGCGTAGGCATACAGAAAAATCGTCATTTACTTTCATTGCTGATTGTACCTTGTTTCTAAGGGACACGTCTACCGAGCCTGAAGCTGCCACGGCGTAGTTCGCCTAATCGTCCCTAATAGATTAACTAGGTTAATTTACGCTTTCTGTCCCCTGAACAAACATCGAAGCTGGCTTCACTGCTCAGTTGGCCTAGTTCCATAATGGGGCATTGTTCTAGACTGAAAAAGATTAATTTGGTTATTGACAATGTTTATAAAGTTTAGTGCACTCGATGAAGGAAAAATCTACTCAATGATGAAGGAAAACACCGTGAAGAAACCCGTTTGTATTCTAGTGTGGAATACTAACTACAAAATCCTTATTTATGGCACACATAGAAACAATTTATAAATACAATAATAGTACTAATGCAAGTGGTACTGCCCTATCAATAGGACTAGTGGTAGGGATCGGATCATTTCGAAACGCCATGTTGCCGTCCTTAAGTGTGCGGCAGCGTCGCCGGCAATGTGTGTTCACACACGGGCAACGCGAGAGGCAACGCGAGTGGACATGGAAGTGGCCTGTTTACATTCTCGCATTGCCCAAGTCCCTGCGTATGTCTCTGCAGATTTCCACGGACACGAGCTGAGTGTAAACGGGGTATTCGAGCTAGGTTAATCTAGGCGCCAGTTCCAAGGCTCTGCCGGTTTCCCAGTTCCCCTCCATAGTGACGACGCGGGAGTGTCGCTGGGTATACCGGCCCTCATGGGCCGGGGAGTCCCACATATCCCCTCCATCCTCTAAAGGGGGGAAATGCGTAACGCATTTTTGCCAGCGAAAAAAAAAAGGCGCCAGTTCCATGTATTTCAGTACCACTGGCTTATTATTATGGTCTAGAAGAATAAGCAAGAAACCTCAACTAGGAGGAGAAATCGATATCCGTTGCACCATATTATATTAAATTGTAACAAGGATCATACAAAAAAACTGTATGATCTGTAAAAATGTTGCCTGTTCTTCTAGGATTGGTTGCGTTGAACTGGCACCTAGATTCACCTAGCTTTAAGACGTTTCGTTACTAATAGATACCTTTTGACTTTGACATCAGGTTCTAGCTGAATGTACAAGTGGTCCAAAGGCGGTGAAGTCTCTTTTTCAACAGTAGCCTGTGTACTCCGTCAGTAGGCTTGGCAATTATCTTACAAATTACCTGCTGAAAAGTCTCGCAAAGTAATTGTCCGAACAAAAAACCAATTAATATTAATTTGTTCGACGCGGGCGGCCATTGCGATTTTATTGATCCCAAGCTGTCGTTGGAAACTAGTCTTTATGCCTCTATTTTTAGAGTACAGGCTCTCTGGGGAAAATGTGGTGGCAGTGTTGGAGTAAGTATTTTAGTGTTTTCAGGCTTACTTTGTGACATCGAATCTATTCCCGCTCCAGGGACTTGTGAGCTTGATGAATATAAACAGGTTTTAAAAGCAATGTGAACCGAATTAAATGAATTGAATATTTGAATTTAGGCCACCACATAAGTAGCAATAGACCAAATCGTTCGTAGAACTGATAACTGTTCCCACACCATATGGATCTACGACATATTTTTTTTACTAGATTAATTCGAAACAGATTGGTGAAAGGATTTTAAGGGTGCCTCAAAGAGGCTCCTTTCGAGCACTTGTCACATGTTTTTAGATCCTACGACATGCCGCGCCGGTTTCCTCGAAATGTTTTCCTTCATCGTTTGAGAGTACTGGCACTGTGCACAAAAATTAACCAGGGATAGGTAGAATAACTTCTTCAGGCTAATGATGATAATGACTTACGTTAAATTAAGAAAGTCAAATTATGTGAAAGCATTTTCAAGCCATTTACGTGATTCAGATAATAATCAAATCCACTCAAAACTTTGTCCAATATCTGTCTAAACCCAAATCCCTTCTAATAGAATCATTATAAAAGTTCCAGGCTCATTTTTTTGTTGAGCATGACCTACTTGAAGGGAAAACTAATATAAATGAAGAATGGTTTTCAGATTGCGTTCAGTAGTCCGATTGGAAAGACATTAGGAAAGTGGGCTACGAGTCTGCGACGAAAAATGCGAAAGAGAATTTGTTAGTACTACGAATTTCGAACTAGGTTATGCATATTATGAACATTGCTTAAAGTTAGTAGAACATTACTAAACTCGCGAAAAGTTTGGAAAAGAAAGAAAGCAAGCGTTTTTTACTGAACTGAGAAAATATCTACTAGAATCGTTGCTCTATCTCAGAAGAACCTCTATGGCATTGCAAGATACAATAACCCAAGAATTACTATTGTGTGTGGCTTGCGTGGCAATGCTTTGTTATAGGTTATGGTTACCACTTAACATCAGGTGGGCAATCTGCTGTGCTAGCAGCAAGAAGTATAAAAAATTGTATGAATTTTACCTTTTTAATACAGATTGTAAGTACCCATGCAAAAAGGTATTCTAGTCGTACTCCCAAAATTTAACTAAAATTAGGAAGTGGTTGAAAGACAATGGTGTCAATTCTGTTGTTTAATTTTCCTAATTTTACCTAATTTGACAGCACTAAAAATATTGCCGTCCCTTTCCAAAAGACCGAAACAACAAGGACGGTAATAATTTTAGAGCTGTCAGAATAGGTTAGTTTAAAATAATGCAACAACAGAATCGACACCAATATACATATACCAACCACATAAAGTCGCAGGTACTCTCAAGTACAATAATATTTTTTTACTTTTCCCTAATAATATCAGCAGAACTGGGCCGAATTTATGTTCAATAATAGACAGTAGTATGATTTAAATACTTGTTTTGGCAGTGGCCTCATTAAGCCTAATTTATAGGAACTGCGTTCTAGTTCCCAAATTATTACCAACCTTGAAGAAACTTACGAAGAAAATAAAAGCAGTAATATACATAGGTATTAGGATAATCAAAAACATAGAGTATAGAATAGAATAGAAGATTTTTTTATTCCATACACAAACACGGGTACGGCATGATATAACAAGAAAAAAACTGTGAATCAAGTAGGTACCTAAGTAGATATGTAGGTACAAACATATAAGATAAAAACATTTTAAAAAATGGTCTACAGGTAAAAAAATATCAGAGAATTAATTGGCTTCTATGATTAAAAACTTATAAGAAGCTTCAAAATTATGGTTTCTTGCCTATTTTCCATTTTCCAGTACCTATTTGAACAAACATTTATGTGATGAAAATAGATGTTTGTTCTCTGAGTGTTATAAAAAAAAGGATGTACGTATTTGGTTCCCATAGTACAAGCTTTGGCTTAGATGGCTAGATGCTGTGTGGAATCGATATAAAATATATATATACCTATAAATTATATATTTTCCCTCAAGTATGGTCTAGTTCTGGATAAGCTCTGAATTAAACTTTATTAACTTTTAGGGGTACTAAGGTGGGCCAAGGGTGTCAAAATTACGAATATTTTTTGAATTTACTTAACAAGTAGGTAAGAAGTTAATTCGAATCCTTACCTTCTTTGAGATCGGATTTTTTACTTCCATTAAATTAATTTCGCCGGTCGTTGTTTGAAGCTGGTGTTTCTTTGTTCTTTTTCGGGTTCGAAGACTCACAAAGAACCGATATTTATCCCCTTAAATTCCTTCTCCGTTACTCATACAATGTCAGCGACATTGTATCCCTAAAACACAAAAACCAATATATTTGTAAATTGTATCGATTTTCGAAGATCGTCTCAGAATCGAGTTACGATGATAGAATTTCGGATCGTCGAAATATACGACGAAGTGGATTAGGTAACGTGCGTGAAAATCGGTCATGAACAAAACCTTATTAAAGCCCTGGATTGAGCGGAACGGGAAAGAAAAGAGGCTTTTTTCTGTATGACTGATATCCATTCCAATTTATAAATGAAAAAGTGAGTTTGTCTTATTCTTACTTTTGTAACAAACATTATGACTCTGTCTCTGTCTGGGTGCTATTATTTATTATAAGTTAGTATTTAGAAAAAAAAGTATATATGTATTATAAATCAGCTATCTGGTTCCCATATTACAAGCTTTGGCTTAGTTTGGGGCTAGATAGTATTGTATGATAAGTCCACCAATATTTACATTATATTTATATTTTATGTAGTATTATTTTTTTGACGTCTGTGAACCGATCCAGACAGCTTGCATTCTGGAGTTGCACATAATTTTTTTTATACCCTTCCTTGCGTAGTTTTTCAATAAGTGTTCAAAATTAAGTAGTAAAAAAATTGATTTTTTAACTACTTAATTTAGCTGTATTATACTCCGTTTTTCTCCATTCTAAACGAGTCCATTATTCTCCATAACAGAGTCCTGTTGCACTCAGATAATGCAGCTGAATTAAGAAGTACTTTGTGTATTTTCTATCAATTCGTTTTGCGTAGACAAATAAAACAATCGTATTATTCGGTTGTTTCCCTATCACTAAGGCTATCGAACTTTTAAAACCGAGCAACTGCTATTCAAATCCAATTCATTGAATTGGATTACTTATTTCAAATTCCCTCAAGCTTTTTATAGCACACAATCTTGATAGAAAAATTCAAAGCTAATAACTTTTCTACTTAAAAAGTCCAATAACGCTGAAAGGAATCCAATATGGCGGATTAGTGGCGCCTCTATACTCTGTCTGCTGGAATGGCTGTTCAAAACTTCTGTATGCCAAGCATTCGACAAACATAGCCTGAAGTGGCTCCTGACATTTTGAAGTTAGACAAAGAGGCCGTTCAGTTTCGGATTCTCGTAAACTTTCGTGGTTGGGGCTGTTGACGTATAGGGTTTTGTTAGTCTTTAAGTGGTAGGTACATTATGGATACAAAACTATAGACAGCGCAAGTGCAAATAGTTTGAATAATTTGGATCTGGCACTAAATTTCAAAGTGATTGAAATTAATAAGGACAGTTTTGTTTTCATTTTTTTTAACTACTAGCAGATGGCCCACCTGATGTTAAGTGGTAACCATCACCTATAACAAAGCATTACCTCGTAAGTCACGCACGACAGGAACGTGCCCTACGATGCACTGCCCTGCGTCCATCAACTTGAGGCATACAGATGTTAAGCCTCATGTGCCTGTAATTACACCGGCAACCACACTCTTCAAACCGAAACATAGCGTTGCTGCTTGGTGGCAGAAAAAGGCGTGGTGGTAGTACTTCTCCGGACGAGCTCTTCACAAAGAGCTCTACTACTCTTAGTCTTCATTTGACTTGATATGTAAATAGCGAGTAAACACTCGCTATTTGTAATCTCAAGCTGCATATAATTTATATGATATTTGATATGTAAATAGCGAGTAAACACTCGCTATTTGTAATCTCAAGCTGCCTATAATTTATATGATATTTTAAATAGTACTAACACAACAGTTGGTATGACAGAATTTTGAAAAAAATCGTCTAAGTTACACCATGCAATGGCCATACAACCAAGTTTGCCAAGTCAAATATTAAATGCGCATACCATCATGATGTAAGTATGTCTATCGTTCCTGCAGGCAAGGCACTAAAATGCTAGGATTGAAATTCTTAATAGCTGCTATCTCTTAATGGGTACTTGACCCAATGTAAGCGTAGTGGGACGTCTCATTTATCATTTTGACAAGCACATTCATTGTTTATTGTTACGTGATTTGCTTACTTGTTTTCATTTTAAGTCAGAGTCTTATATAATAATAATAATAATAATAATAATATATATTTATTTTCTAAAAGGTTTACATTTTTAGACAAGTTTACATATATTTTAAAATACACATAACATTTGTATATATGATACCTCATATGTATGAGTTGAATCACAAATTGCATTATAAAACGACTAAGCTAAAGTGAATCTAAACGTATCTGTTCTCTATAATTTTGTTGATACGGCGTAACTTATTAAAAGTGTTCCCAAGTTATGCTGAGCTAACTTTCAGATGCGGCTGAAATTGCGTAGTAAGTTTGTTGATGAAAATACATTATACTCCATCAAAGATAAACTAAAAGTACCTTACCTACCCTAACTTACGTAGAAATAGGTAAGGGCTCATAATCTGTTTCATAAAAGTGTACAATTTTCTGAAAAAAAAAAGATTGAGCGTGTAATTTTCTAATGCAAAAAGATTGACGCTTTCAACACGGGACAGGATATTCCACTTTGGGCAATTTCGTGGATTAAATGACATGACATGACACATTCCAAGTACCCATTACTCATATATACGGGCATGCCGCCAATTTGATGGCTGGAGCGTTAATTAAATTGATGACAAGAGTGCGTGGACTTATGATTGCTCACTAGAGCTGCTAGCTGCTAGGGTTCCTGATAGTGTGCTTCTACGGATGCTCAGATTAAGTTTTAGTGTTCAGCGGGATTTACATATTCTGATAACCTAGTATTTTTTGTGTGGTCCTGGCATGCCTATTTCTGCCGCCAAGCAGCATTGTTATGTTTCGTTTGAAAGGTGTGGGGGCCGGTGAGATATGAGGCTAAACGTGTATCGTAGTAATGTGCGTTAGCCGGCGAGGAAATGTTTTTTTTTTGCTGTTGGCTAAAACAAAACATCAGGTGGGCCATCTGTTTGTTTAATTAGCAAGTGGCATAAATGTAGCAGTCGCTAAGCCTTGCCAGCCCTTATTATTAAAAAAATTAGAATATGCCTTCTTAAGAAAACCGAAAGGGAAAACAAATACCCAACTAAACTGTGTAAAGAAATCGCGTCATGAGAATCAATGCCCAGTTTTATTTTTTCAGACTCTTTCTTCTCAATGCTCGTTCCAACTTAATATTACATGATAAAAAATTAAAACTTCTCAACATAAGATAACTTATCAAAAATTTTGAGGCATCTATAAAATCATGAAAAACGCCCTCCGATTCTCAATCGAGCGTAAACAAAAATAGGAGTAAAAACCGAAGCCAACAAGGACACCACAAACGACCGAGCTCACACAAAGAACAAATCAAAGCGCGCCCGAACAATGCTGTAAAATAAACGAAATGCAGCCATCCCCTTGGATGCACCGAAATGGAATATTTGCGGAAATGCTTTGTGAAATCTGTTCAAATACTTTCGCTTGAATCCCAGGCACTTTCTGCAAACCGTGACGTTAGAACGGATGGACGTTAGACACAGAATAAATAATAGTACTTACTACGACACGACATTATGTACTGTGACTACTTCTTCGTTGCTCCGTTTATGGCACCCTTAGACGTGGCACCATCATTTGTTTTAAAGAAAACGGAGGCGATTTTATAAAAAAAACTATTTCTACAAATACAGCTGATTTCAAACCCAGCGGGAACCAATCAGATAAGCATTATGTAAGCTGAATTTACCTACCGGGTATAGTTTTAGTTGAGTGCTTCGTTATTGCCAGTTCTGGCGATGACACCTGAAGGCTTGTGCGAGAGCTGGCAACAGAAGTGCTATTCTGATAACAGCAATCATCCAAGTGAGCGAGGACTCCGCAGCGAGTTTTTAAGTTGGCATTCTGTAAATAGATCATACAAAAGAACGATAGGTACCGTAAGTTTGGTGCCTGTTCTTCTAGGCTTTAGTCGCGTGGAACTGGCAACTAAGATTCACCTAGTTTTAAGACGTTTCAAAGTGATCCTTGTGATTTTAATGAATATATACCTTTGACTTTGACTTTGAATACAACATCATTAGCGCCGCGAGTCTTTTGGCGATGAAAATGCCAACGTGAGTGAGGTGAAGCTCGTGATCGAAGTGCGCGCGGATTCACCAGGTGAAACTCCCTGTTGTTTACGGAATAACACTACTGAAGCGTCACTTTATATTTAGGGTAACAAGTTGACGTCAGAACCAGAATGCCGAAGGTACTAGAATGTCGTGTCAGCTCTCCTGAAGCAAATTACTTTGCATCTGGCGAAGACATGTAATAGTTAACAGGAGTTTATAACAGTTCTATTAAGAGCAAGTCTGACAAATTTGTATGTTAAAGCTAGTAAAATCTTTGAAATAAAATTTTTATTTGCAAGAAATATGGTTAGAAGTTAGTAAGTTTCTCATATTTCACCAAAGCATGCAAATTTTTCGATGTTTTTCCGTCTTTGGTTTTTTTTCTAGATCTTTCTGGAAATATGATCTGGGAGGCTTATGAAGTTATGACCATGTGAAGAGTTCTACAGGCCTCATGATGATGTATTTCAAACCCATTTAAAAGTTGCATTTGTGTCAAAAGGCCTTAGTTTTGGCCGTTTTAGTGTCACGATACAAAGTTTCCATATTTACGAGTGTTATTTTGTTGCAGGTAAAATGGAGATGATTTATATCCCTCTGTGCTTTGTTTCGTGAACGAGGTCGGCCATTGGTAAGATTTTAAGCAACAATGTATCCAAACTACCTTGCTGACGTCATCGCAAGCAGTCAATTTGTGCCCCTTCTCTATCTAATCAAATCAAAACAGTCTTTATTCAGTACAGTCACAAGGATCGCTTTGAAACGACCTATAAAGTAGGTGAATCCACCGCCAGTTCTAGCGACCCAAGCTTATAGGCCTATAGGTTTGGGTCGCGAGAAGAATAGTTGAGAAAAATAGTAGAATAGTTGAGAGTCTTCAACGCAAGAGTGAATAGGTGTCTTCTAGACCGATACTGATCCATCGTTGGCTTCATCGTCGCTTACCATCAGGTGGGATAATAGCCAAAGGATAGTCTAAAAAATTACAAAAAAAAACAGGAAAAATTCTAATCACAAATGAGACAATGCTTCAGAAATTATGGTTTTCAAAGAGTGCTTTTGCTGTCGTTATCATAACTAGTAGAATACCAATATTTTCAAATTAGCTGGTGCTCGCGACTTCGTCCGCGCAGGATTAGTATTTCGAGTAGCTTATATTAGCTTGGCGTACGTACTACATAATATGTGTACCTAACTCTAGCGGTTTTGGCAGTGCACGCCGCAGATGATAGATTTTTTGATTGACACTTATCGTCATGTTTTGGATAATTCACACAATATCTTTATAAATTGTAGCATATGTGTTATTCTGATGTATAAGCTATATTATTGTAAGTTTCATTAAAATCCATTCGTAGTTTTTACGTGAAAGAGTAACAAACATCCATCCATCCATCCAACCATACTTACAAAATTTCGCGTTTATAATATTAGTAGGATAAAGAAAGCTATTTTCATACAAAATTCAACTTTTCCATACGTTTGGGGATTGATATTCCTAATGGGTAGGAACGCTTAGAAAATAAAATACCTCTTACATTATTGCTACTCTCGGCTTTATTTTCATATGATACAATAATAGCTACTTAGGTCTTCCTTTGTTTCTAAGAATCTGTTGAAAGGGTATCATGTTTCTAATTAATCAGTGACGCAGATGCTTTTACCAGCAACAAAGGCGAGCAATGATACCTTTATAGAATAGAATAGAATATAATAGAAGATTTTTTATTCGACACACATACACGGGTACAGCTTCAACAAGAAGAAGACAAAACTGTGGAACTTAGCAGGTAGGTATACCTGCTACCTGTATTATTGTTTGTTAGTATTAGGTTTAACTTGTTTTATGAAAGAAAAAAATGTTCTTTGTTGAATATATATTAATAAATTGAGTTCTATGTTGCTGTTTATAGTTTTTCTTTGTTATAAATAAGTACACATAATTGTGTACTTATTTATACAAGTGACATAATTTTTGACGCAATATAAATTACTCGTCTTATCCGAAATAGAAATTGTCGATACAAGTATAGGCAGCGAATATACGGATTTTTTGAAGTTGAACAGAGCACCCAAAAATATTAAAAGTTAATTATTTTTGGATAGTACATAGTTCCATTTTTTGATGAGCAATATTAATGAACCTATATTATCTTTACAAATATAATTCTACTGTACGTGTGTCACTGAACTCCTCCTAAACGGCTGGACCGATTTCAATGAATTTTTTTGTATGCTTTTTGGTGGCACCCTGGATGGTTTAGATTCTAAAATCAGGCCGGCAGATGGCGCTGCAGTCGCTTGAAATATCATGCAGGACAACGTCTGTCGGGTCCGCTAGTATTTTATATTTTAACAAGGTTCTTGACACATCACTGGCTACAGAACTGATTTAGTTTTTCGAGTAACGAGCGTTTATGCAACGTTTTGTACACGCCACGCTAGCTTACGTAATTTTCCTTTGCAGTTGAATCTTAAACAGTTTTCTTATGTAAAGTTTCAGACGTAAGTACAAGCTAAGCTGCCATAGCTTTAGTTTCTAATGAGACTGCAGTTTTAAGTCGAGCTTTTGCTAAGAAAAGGTAACTTTAGTGAAGCAATTAAACGGTGCAGCTTATCAAGCTTCTAATGGAGAAGTTCTTAATTTAAAATGCGATCTGATACTTTCGAACGGTTGTTCGAACCTTTTTGTTGATACGATATTCGAATTTCAAATGTTTATTTGCGTTCACTTTTTCAAACGATTATGTTCGAAATTTGAATTCATGAGGGCATAAAGAACAGTATAGGAAAGGAACCAAGTTTGTTGCCCGTTCTTCTAGGGTCAGTCGCGTACGTGACACGCTAGATTCGCCTAGTTTATAAGTCGTTTCAAAGTGATCCTTGTGATTCAACTGAATAAATACCTTTTGACTTTGACATTTGATCCTTCCTATCTTATCCTACTAATATAACAAATGCAGAAGTTGCGATGTTTAGATTTTTGTGGCTCAATCACGCCCGAACATCTAAATCGATTGAGATGAAACTTAGAACAAATATATTTCGTAATCTGGATTAACATATAGGCTACTTTTTACTCCAAAAACTTACAGGGAACGGGTTAAAAAAATATATATGAACCCATGAAAGGGAAATCGCCTTATTAATGTTAGTAATCACTACGCGAGTGAAGCCGCGAGCGGCAGCTACTCTGCCATAATTATTAAGGCACATCATAGGCGTTTATTTTTTATTGAAAACGTGAACAAACCAGTGCGCTGCATCGTGGTATGAGAGTAAGTAGATAAAGTTATCCAGTTACGAAACTTGAAAGGCACTATCCAAGTTTCACGGGTATCAGGAGCAAGTTCTTCAAGCCCGCAACTTGTATGGCACTCGAAAAGATGAGCCAATATCTCAAGTACTTCCAAACTGTGATTAGCTTCGAGTTTTCGAACAACTCTTGAGATCATTCTGATGCTATAGAATTACTGGGATTACAAAGATTCGAGATCTTAAATAAAAGAGCACATTTCTGACGGAGGACGTCCACTGCTGAACATAGGCTTATCAAATAAATCATCATCATCATCATCATCATCAGCATAAAGAAGTCTACTGCTGGACATAGGCCTCCCCTATACATTTCCAAGAAGAACGATTCCGAGCCCTCTCCATCCACCGACTTCCCGCGATCCTGACAATGTCGTCAGTCCATCGGTTAGGAGGGCGTCCCACGCTTCGTTTTCCTGTTCGTGGTCGCCATTCGAGAACCTTTATTCCCCAACGGTTATCAGTCCTTCGAGCTATATGACCTGCCCATTGCCACTTCAACTTGCTGATTCTGCGAGCTATGTCGGCTACTGTGGTTCTCCTACGGACTTCCCCATTTCTGATTCTATCCCGTAGTGAAACTCCCAGCATAGCTCTCTCCATAGCCCGTTGATCAAATAAATAAATGAATATAATAGGCCCAATCTAAGTAATACCTACTTGTATACTATGGGAACCCGATTGCTAATATAATACTTATACACTTTTTTTTGTAAATACATTATAATAACACCCAGACACAGAACAAACATCTATGTTCATTACGCAAATGTTTGTTCTCGATGGGGATCGTACCCACGGCTTACAGCGTAAACGTCATTCATCTCAATATCTCGGGCCGAATCGCCCAGAAGGCGGAGCAACTACTAACTAAGCTGTGATGGCTGTCAAAATTTCAAGAGCGACCGATCTCATTCGGCACCCAACAGTCTCAGTAACCTTGAAGGCCCTTTCCACGAATAAAACATGATAAAAGTTTTACCCTTACTTACCTTTTGTACCCTCCACCCAAACCCCACTACACTAACATTACAGTTAATGATTCAATCATTCCCTGATTGTACTTTGAGGCATACGATTCAGAGTACATAAGTTCTTCTTCTTTTCTTCGTTTATAGATCCTGTCCGTCGTTCAACAGACAATTATGCCAATGTCAAGTGATATGAATCTGATATGGGTGGGGCTTAAAATAAAATAAAGTGATATAGATTAAATACTTTATAGTCAAGTCAGTCGCTAGTTATTCGAAATTCAAATTTCAATTTCGAATTCCAAATTGTTAGATTGGAATGACGGTGGGTAGGAATGATCTAAAACCAAGTCCCCATGCAGTTGGGACCTTTCGATGTCTAAAATCTAGACTATTCTGACCCTATAACCCTGGTCCATTATTCTCTCCGTCCATTTGTAACTGGAAATCATTAGTTACAAGAGCTACCCTGGGGAATGCCGAAATGCCGAGTCGCCGTCTCCTCCCGAGACTGATTGAGGGAGGCTTTTAAATGGATTAGGAGTGAAGTTTTATTAGAATTTGATATGAGATCGTAGATCATCTCTGGTCTATCGTTTCTCTTGTGTTATCGTAGGTACTTTTTTACTTTAACATGGTACGTACATTATTAAAATGTATATTTATACTTTATTGCACAAAAATACACATTTTCTACCAGCCAACCTAAGTGCTAACCTAGTAACGTTTACAGCTTCTTGTAGTGCCACTAGTTTCTTTCGTAACAGTGCGTTGAAAGGATTATGTGTTCAAAGAGGTCCCTTAGGAGCACTAGCTCGAAAGGAGTCTAGAAGGTAGCTTTAACTAAGGTAGTATAGGTACCTGGTTATACACATCTCTAACAAAGCAATCCCTACAAATACCATCCCAATTACTAACAGTGCGACCACAACACAAAGTCCTTGGAAATTTGGAAACCATCCCAGCCCTCAGTGCCTCTACTAATAGCCAAAGTATCTCATACAACGTTACATAATGGTTTGCTCTGCCCCTGGGCCGCCATGTTTCACTGAAAACGCAGAAAGTTTTCCCGAAAACTGTTTATTGTTGGGGGAATACTAGACTAGGTATACTTTTTAGACGCTTTTATTTAGCGTGGACTGGCTATGTTTTTTCAAACTTGTTCTTCTTCTTCTTCTTTTAATTGTAGCTGGTCAGTGGCCAATAGGGTTTGCCACTAATTTGCCAATGTCAAGTTGTTATAGACTTAAAAAGGCGGAGATCTGAGTATACCAAGGGAAACTCTCAAAGTTGATTCGTTAAAATGATACCAAATAATTAAAACTTGTACTTATCAACATTATTTTTCTTCACTCTGTTTAGAGCACTTACTTACCTGTCATTCGACAAACAATCTTGTCAGTGTCAATTACCTAAATAAAAAATAAAAAAATTGTTTTGAAGAAAACGGTGGCGGTTTCAAAACGTACGCAATATTTTCATTCAAATCAGAATAATATCACATAATAGGTACACTTTTGTTCTAATTTCTTACACTTCAATGATAAGACCTCAAGTAAAGTTCGTTAAAATACCACCGTAATTATATAACAGAACTGTATTATACACAGAACAGAAATTCCATTGTCCTTAATTCTGGTTATTCTACAAGATAAAGAATTTTGAAATTAGAATGTTCAAAAAAAGCATTATTATTTAGATTCTTGTCTGGCTTCTTTGGCGACCTTTCAAGAGGATTTGACGAAAATGATAAGTGATTACAAAGTATCAACTTACCCGCGCCTACACCATGATGGTTCAGTCACGTTTAGTTTTCATGGCTTCATACAAACTAATAAATTCAATATCTTTGAAAGTCAACAGATTATTTTGAAACCTTATAGGTTCCCATAAATAATAGGCAGAAATTCTACTCCTTATCCTACTATCCTATCCTACTAATATGCTTATGAAATTTACGATGTTTCGATGTTTGTGTCTCAATCGCGCTTTAACTACTCAACTTTAACTTAGAACTTAAACTTACAACAAATATATTTACTATAGTTGGTGACCCGAATGAGCATTAATACAGAATACTATTTACCACGAAGAATTATCCGGAGCGGCATCAAAAACATGAACGAACGAATCCAATAAAGAAAACGCCTTAAATATTAATGAATGAATGAAAATTAAAATGAAAAATACTTCAATAATTAATGTTGGCAAACGCTACTAATACACGAGTGAAGTAGCGGGGAGCAGCTAGTGGTAGATAAAAGACAAACGTTATGTTCGAATAAATTTTCCTTCCATTTCTAATACTATCTCCCTCCTCTTTCGAAACAGTGTGGTGAAAGGATTTTAAGTGCGCCTCAAGAGGCTCCTTTCCAACCACTTGACACATGTTATAGAACTTTACTAATACTGTTTTTAGAAATCCCAAAGGATCTTGAGTAGTTACAGATCTGATGGTATATCTACCGTGCCTGGGGATTACATCCATGAGCTTTATATAAATTTTCATGAAATACAGGTCGTGTTTTTTCTTTGGTATGAATTTACGTACTATCCATAAATTGATTTTATTCAGTAGCCTAATAAATTGCGTGTCCTTCATAAGAAGCGGATGATCCATCATACCCTTGGACTTGTGATCCATCATCGCACAAAGAAACGTACCTAGGTTAGGCATACAATTGGGCAGATAGATGCATACCTTCATGACGAATGGTTTTACCATCTCATAGTAACGCCGTCCGATAAAAATAGTTCTATCTCTATTTTGGCGATAACAACTGCTAATGTACCTCTCGCTCAGTTCAATATTTTAAAAGATTATGAAAATCGCAATCAAGCAAGTTGTGTGCAAATTACCATTATGATCCAAAGAAGTTTTCCTACTAAAAAGTTTGCTTTACTAGTTTCCTTACTTATGCAAACTTTTTAAGTAGGTTTTGTTTTTTTTATTTATTTTAGTGGCTTTGTCGCTGGGCCAGGGCCGGATTTAGGGGAGGGCAAACGGGGCGATGGCCCCGGGGCCTCCACAAACGGGGGGTCCCCACAATAGAGACTTCGGAAAAACTTTTGCTTTTTGACTTTAACTTTTGACTTTTTGCTATTTTACCTTACAGCCTACAGTACTTTGTACATACATGATTATTTGTTTATATTAATTTAAAATAACAGAAATCCAAAAACACCAAAAAGAGTAACTCTTTTTGTATAAGAGAATCTTCTTGGTTTCACAATATATTATTTATTGAAAAACTCGACTGAAAAAAAAATCACTTTATTTGGAAAATAATTTGGCGCGAGGGGGCCTCCGCTCCTTTGTTGCCCCGGGGCCTCTGGACCTCTAAATCCGGCCCTACGCTGGGCGATAGGAATATTTGTTTGGAGTAAAACTATATTTGTATTTATTTAATATATGTATTTTTCTGTATTTGTAAAAAATAGCTTCATAACATCCATGTTTGTGCACTACCCTTTCGGTTTATCAAAACTACACAAAGGTTAACTGGAAGAGAATGCTCTCTAGCATTAAGTTCGCCTATGTACGATACATTTTGTTTTGTGCAATAAAGAATTTTCTATCTATCTTTTTCTATCTATCTATATTTTTGCTAAATTGTGCATTATAAATTGCACTCAACTTGGTTGATCGCGATTTTTCATAAATAAGTTCAACTTTCATAATGTTAAAATGTGTAGTGTATAACAATATACTATGCGCGCTGACTGGGCACGGTGGTGGGGGCACTCGATTCCAGCCCGCCGATCCAGGCAGACGTTACTCTAACATAAGTGTTTTATTTGGTACCCAAGCAACCTGTACAGTACAAGATGCATTAGCAATTACCTTCGCCTTAAAATGAAACACAGTAATACTTTCAAAGGATACATTAAATAATAATAAGTATCTAGTGAGAAGTATATAACTATGATAAGATCCTCCCTTATATAAGCAGGTATGCCCTTGGGTTTTAGAAATAAGTATATTAGGAGCATCCCTCTTCAGCTGTCTGAACTTTTTATGAAGTTTGACATTGTAAGCTCTTTTAACATATTTTTACATAATTTATTACAGTTCCAGTTGTTTTCTTTCTTAAATAAAACTAAGGACAATATTTTTAAAACCATGTTATACTTTGACGTTTGGTCAAAGTTTAATATAATTATGGTTTTAAAAATGCATAAAATAAAATCCCTATAACAAAATTTTCTATATGAATTATTTATTTTGCTGGAAATACAGAATGTTGAATATAAGTGCTAATTTGGTAGGTGCTGTTTAATTAACCAATTTTTTTGGTAAGAAAAAGTGGTTGATCAAGCAAATTTCCCATCTGATGTTGAGTTACCTCTACCTAATGCTATAATTAAAACCCACTACAGCATGTGCCCTGAGAACAACAGCACCAAAGCGCATAATGAACTTAAAAAAACCGAAACAGCTTCATGACTTTTATCTCCAGGCACGGTAGCCACCCCAGATCTTTTAGAACCAAGTATTAACTTAAAATACTGAATTTAAATCTATGAAAATGTTCTAAAATCCACCTGAGGTTTCAGCAGTAAAGCCTTGTCAGTAAATCTAGGTATGTAGGTCACGCAAACACACGAATAGGACATTCTTCTGCGCCCTACTTTGGTCTCATTTTAAATGTGAGTTAAGAGGAGCTGACAATATAGCTTGGCTTTAGCTGAAGTTTTAAAAAGCTTTCATTGTAGAACCTGCCGTAATTTATTCAGTGCTTACTTTGGAGAGTTCAACAAAAAACTTTAGATTTCTCTGTTAAACGAGCTTTAAGCTGTTCAACAGTTCTTCTAAGTTTGGTTGTGTGGAAATAGTTATATACATATAGAGTACTAGCGGCCTGTCCCAGCTTCGCATGGGTGGACATAATTTTTTTCAATGGTTTAGGATAAACTTAGACCGTGGTGGGTTCGAGTCATTTACACGCCCGTCTACCTCGCGCCTTGCCCGGGCCCGTGCTGGGTGAGAACGCGCCCCGTGACCTTATATTTTTAAAATATTTTGAATGGAATGTCCGATTTGAAAAATTCAAGAAGTATTGTATAGGTATTGAACCAGTCTTGAATATGAAAAGATTTATTGGGATAAGGATTAATACCGAGGTACAAATAAAGAGCCTTTTCTAGCGATGGCATTTCAATTAATTTTTTATAATAAAAGAACACTTATTGTGACATAACTATAATAGCTAGACATATGCTGTCGCGACATTTTTTGTAGATAATGACGTGTTCTGCAAAATCGTAGTACATTATTTTGTTCTATTATCAATAGTTTTCGCAGCGCACGCGATGTAAGGTTTTTGTTTTCCACCTTGGGTTACATTATTGGAGTTTAGGTAAGGATCCCTGATTTTTTTAAAAATATAGTATAGCCTATGTTACTTAGAGATAATGTAGCATTCTAATGGTGTAAGAATTATTGAAATCGGACCAGTAGTTTTTGAGCCTATTCGTTACATACAAACATACAAAAATACATAAATACAAAAATACAAAAATACAAATGTTTCCTCTTTATAATATTAGTGTAGATGTAGATTATATTATATCTAGAGTAGTAGAGCTCTTTGTGAAGGTCTCGTCCGGGGAAGTACTACCACCACGCCTTTTTCTGTTTGAAGAGTGTGGATGCTGTGTAATTACAGGCACATGAGGCGTGACATCTGTAAGCCTCAAGTTGATGGACGCAGGGCAGTGCACCGTAGGCCACGTTCCTATCGTGCGTGACTTACGAGGCAATGCTTTGTAATAGGTGATGGTTAACACCTTAAAATCCTTTCACCACACTTTTAGAAAGAACTAGTGACACGACAAAATAAGAACCATCTAAAGGGCCAGTCAAAGCTAGCTCTTTGAAACTACCGTATAATCGTCACCTAAGCTGTTCAAAGCGACACGTGTTTGAGTTAAGTCTAGATGCTTTTGAGAGGCGCCTCGCTCGGTTAAAGCTGAAACGGAGGTTCAGCTTTGTGGATCTCATGTAACTACTTTGATTTCTTTATTTTCATTCTATTTGAGCACAATAATTCAGAAACAACATTAGTCCACATTTTGCAGGTTTAAAGTTTTTACATCAATAGTTGTGTTTTTATGCAAAGATACCACAGATGGAAAAACTTGAAATCTGCTAAATAGGACTAATGTTGTTTCTTTTTGTTTATAGCACCTGTCCGTCATTCGACAGACAATTTCGCCAATGTCAAGACTAAGTGATATAGATAAAATACTTTATAGTCAAGTCAGTCCATAGTCAAGTCGTCGCCATTTTGTATTGAAGAAAATGGTGGCGGTTTTTAATAAAACAGTCAAAACATTTTCGGTCAAATCAGGTTATCACATAATTACTATCGCTTACTATCACTATATAGTTTATCACTTTCATTCCAAATGTTTACACTTTGTGCTACGTGTACCACCGAAATTACACAAATTAAAATAACTTAGAATAACAATTATCATTAAAAACCTTCCCAAAATGTCAGAAATTAATCGTGTTGAAATCTCAGACGAAATATCGCAGATGAAATAATAAAAATAATGTTTTCATTTATGACACCTGTGCGTCATTTCGACAAACAATATTGCAAATGTAAAGTGAAATACATAAAAAAAAAAATATTCAACTCAGTCCATAATAAAGTCGTCTGTCATTTGTTTTGAAGAAAATGGCGTTCCTAAAAAACTTCCTAGAAGAAGCTTTGCTTTTCTAGATAGTGCTGCGCGGGATGTCCACCAGTATTTATTTAAATAATTATAATCGCCCTTTGCATCCCGTTATTCTTTCATGACAATTCACCATTACCAACAAAACACCTACATTCATTTGGTGCTTAAATACTAGGACAAAACTAAAATACGCTTAAAAGGCTGCCCCGGCCGCGCCAGCCGGCTTAAAAGGATATTTTCGGGTTTTCTAAGGATTTAGTTACACGAGCGGGGCCTGGTTTTGATATCCGATCTCAAAACAAAAGCTTAGAAGGCTTACCTCGAAACTCACTGATTATTTGATGAAAACGGAACGAGGTTTTTGGGGGTTTTATTGAAATGATTTGATTTATGAAAATGGGGGTTGTGAAAGTAAAATTGGATTATTTGATTAATGAAAATTCAATTTTAGGTATTGTTAATGGGTGTTAAATGTGGGTATATGCCAAATGTAATATTTGGGCGTATCTCTGACCCTTATACATTTAAAAAGAAATTGAGTTAGTACGTGGAGTTAAAAAATTTGAGGGTAGGTAAGTATATCTACCGTGCCTGGGGATTGAAGCCTTTAAGCTGTTTCTGAGGTCATTATATATAATCTTTGTCATTTTCATTTGTTTATAGATGTTGCAACTAATTCTAAAGAAAAATAATACTCTTAGAAACTTTAAAATTACATTTATTTGTTATTTTTGAAACGTAAACATCAATTAACAAACAAAACAACACGTCAAACCCAAAAGTCTAACAAGTAATTCGTTGGAACAATAGTTGGTCAAACATTGGGAATGTTTGACCAACTATTGTTCCAACAACCTTAGTTTGAAGCTTGACGTGTGTATTGATCGCCTGACCGCGCCCTTAGCTCGTACAATGATAAATAGGTTTGAATTTGGGTAACAAAACACTTCTTTATTCCTGTCGTTGTTACAATTCAAAATGTATTATTTTGTCCTATAAGTGGCTACTTCTATAGCATTGTCTGAGCTGATCATGAGATCCTCTACCGTGCATGAGGTGGGGCATGATTTATTTATTTATTGGATACAATTTTACTTAAGTTGTATTACATTAGTAGTTTAAAGTCTTACTTGTTAGATTTGTCTAACCACTAGGTTCTCGATTAGTCTCGTCCGGGGAAGTATTACCCCACGCCTTTTTCTGGCGCCAAGCAGCGTTGCTGTGTTTCGGTTTGAAGAGTGTGGTTGCCGGTATAATTACAGGCACATGAGGCTTAACATCTGTATGCCTCACGTTCCTATCGTGCTTGACTTACGAGGCAATGCTTTGTTAAAGGTGATGGTTACCACTTAACATAAGGTGGGCCATCTACTTGTTCCATCAGATATTTGTATAAAAAAACAACCTAATGGACATGACTACTTAACAAAACACTAATACATAGCATAGACTTTGGCATAGATACGACTTCCATCTTTCCAATGTCATCGGTCATCAGCCAACGCTTCCGGTTTGTGGTCGCCATTCAAGGCTTTTTATACCCAAGCGGTTGTCGGTCCTACAAACAAAGTCTAAAATAATTCATTCTACTGAATCACTTTGAATGTAAAGCCCCAACTTGGTATATCCCTTAACAATAATTAGACCTATTTTAACAACTATAAATTATTATGATTATAAAACGTCTTAAAGATAAGCTATGAGGGTAAAAATAGATATTATTAGGGTTCAAATTTGGTTACGGAAAGATAAAATAGTCCAGCTAGGTACCGATATATTTCAAGAACATAGGGTCGGGGTACGGGAATGTTTCAATTTCACGAATGCAATAGATTCTTTCAGAAGTTCGAACTGCGCTTCGACTGATCCGAGTTCGGGCGAATCGAACGTTTTATTTTAAACACGTTCAAACCGTAAAACTTCGACTTTCAGTGACTGTTCTACGATGGAAAGTCTGAAAACTCACATTTAGCGTAAGATCTAGTCACAGTATATTCTGTGTCTAAGTTTCCTTCAAAGTACTACTCGCTTGCACATTTTAATATTTTGAAAGATATAAATCACTGAACTTATAATGGCACATGAGGCTTATGTTAAGCCTCATGTGCCTGTAATCACAAGTGTACCTACATGATTCAAACAAGAAAAGTTTCCATAAGTACGTAAACTTATTAAAGCAGTGTGTAGTGTTAATTGCCACTAGCGGGCCCCCATTCAAATAGTGACTTCGCAGAACGTTCCTTTAATTCAAACTGCTACCAAGTGATACTGGTGATCGAACTGAATCTTTATTAGTCACACATATACGTCACATAAAATAAAATCGTTTAAAGATCGTTATGATTTTACAAAAAACAAATCTGTCATTATCAAACCTGCACAAACACTTTTATTGCCAGCACGATTCATTTGCCGCTTTGTGCAAGTTAAGCGTCAGTAACAAGCATGCTGACATGGACGTTTTTTTTTTTTTTAATACAACCCGCTGACTGAACAAGCAGTCAAAAACAAAGCAACGTGTTCATTGAAACACGGAATAGGTGCTAACGTGACGTGACATGACTACCTGTGGGTGTTTGTTTCATTGAAGGGATGTGAAATAATAGTAGAATATTTGGGTGTCGATTATTTAAATAACAAAATGACGGGGAGCACCTATTGGACTGCGGTCACTCCGATCACAAGCTTTGCCTCACTTACGTTGGCATTTTCGCCGCCGAAACACTTACGCGGGTGGTATTAGTAACGGGTTAATGTATTACAGAATGCCATATTGAAAACTTACATCGGATTCCGCGGTCCCTTGGGTGAGTGCTGTTGACAGAATAGCACTTCTGCGCTTTTGCGACCCTCGTGAGTGTTTTGGCAGTGGAAATGCCAACGTGAGTGAGGTGCAGCTTGAATTGAATCTTGAAATCGTTGAATTGAAGTGAGCGCGGATTCTATAGATGAAACTCTGCGTGATTTTGTTGATTACGAAATAAAGTCAAAGTCAAAAGGTATTTATTCAATAAAATCACAAGGATCACTTTGAAACGTCTTAAAGCTAAGTGACTCTAGGTGCCAGTTGCACGCGACCAAAGCCTAGGCAACAAATTTACGGCTTGGTTCCTACAATAGCACCATTGATCGAATATTTCACTGGCTTAAAATCCCGTTGGACTATCATAGCTTGCTTTAGTTTTTGTTTCAAAAGCCTTAATTATGCCTTTAAAACTCTCCGCGTTGACTATAGCGCAGTGGGGATTTTAGAAGCCTCTTTACGTTGTGTTTCATAACTGGGCTAAGAGCCGTGGGGATTATGAAACACACCCCAGTATTTAAATATGCTCATTATCCCCACTGTGTTTTTTAGTTTTGCCTCATAATCCCCACTGGTGAGCCGCTATGGGTGGGGATTATGAAACACAGCCCATCATACATTCTACAACATTAATAGATTTTTGAATCTTTGGGAATATACATGGGTACAACCAAAAGTTGACGATATTTCAGAATTTCAAAATTGTTTCTATTTGTTATTGGCTCTCAGGTCATAGTAATACTTTGTTCAAGTTCAAGTTTTTACTTCTCAGTTTTCAATCTCACATGAAACATTGACTCATCATCATTTACTTTTAATCTCAAGTTAGTACTCTACTGAGTATTCCCAGATATCCCCTCAGATCTCTTAGTTCCAAGTACCAACTCAAGATTCTTTGAGGATGTCTAAAGGGGATAGTCAGAGGTTCTTCCAAATATTACTTATGTTACATACCCACATTTTGCAGTAGTCGGTATTCCATACGTAGAAAAAAGGTCGAAACTTAATAATTCTTAATTGTTATTACTTACATACATACATAAAATCACGCCTGTTTCCCATAGGGGTAGGCAGAGACCACGGATTTCCACTTGCTACGGTCCTTACATACCTCTTTCGCTTCATTCATTCACATAACATTCTTCATACATTCTCGTCGGTTTAGGGTACTCTTGACCTGGCCTTTCTCTAAAACGTTAATTGTTATTCGTGGTTAAAAGTTACGTAATAAAATATTATTAATATAGACCTCGTGCGCATATGCCACGGATCATCTCGCGTACTGACCCCTGAATTCATATTTGGGGGCTGAACTGACCCCCAATATACGTGATTCCGCTGTAAATGCAATTTCCCTTTAAACACCTATTTACTTTGATCATTGGACTTGTTCCGTGACGTGACAGGTTGCAAGCGCATCGCTGCTTTTAAAATACTAACTGGTTTCCTCGCAATGTTTTCCTTCACCGTTTGAGATCAATAATATTAACACCTTACATACAATTAAATTAAAAACACAATGAGAATTTTTGTTTTATGTTCTTTACTTTTAATATCGACTGTATCTAACAAATAGCAAACCTTATTCGTATATTCCTTTGACCTTTCGCTGATAAAGAATTAATCGCTACTCCCTCAATTCCGAAAGCCCAGCCACCATCCATCCCAGCGGGACCTTATAACAATTTAGGTTGGAATTAGACCCTGAATTACGTATTGCGTGACCTGCGCTGTTGAACCCTGAGTGGGACCCAGTAGAACCCTTATTTTTAATACTCATAAACATAAAGCCCTTTTGTACAACTGTGGTCGTATTGCGTACTTGAAATATTTTATGAAAAATTTCGAAGTTCAGAGTGAATTTGAATTTTGTTTGTTACAAAAAATAACAAAAAATACCCTCAGAAATGAACCTAAAATATATTGATGCTGAAAAATTTGTGGAAAATATTATACTTTATGTCACTACTTTTTTTAAAGTAATTAGTCGTTGAATTGCTACAAAAAAATGCTAATATTGTTGTTTGATAAATTGGAAACCTATTGTTCAAATCTTAAAACCTACTTTACAACCACATTCGAGGGGTAGACATTGTCACGTCCAAATTAGAACTCCTGAACTGTATACGTATCTACTGTATTTTAAAAACATTCTGAAACGCTATCTTTTCAGTAATTCACGCCTTAACTGATAAACCGAAATGCGAGGCAATTTTAACATTTTCACGTTTATCGCTACTGAAGTTTCTGGAAAAGTACTTAAATACCCACTTGAGAAACTCGACGTATGCTTGCCCTTTTGGCCAAGAAAACTGTACACAATTAAAATGAAAAATGTTCAGGACTGAAATCCAGAGGCACGGTAGATATCTCCTCATATAACATGGTATGCCAATATCCTTGATGAAGCGTAACGGGGTACAATATTAAATTAAATTTACAGAGCACTGGTAGTCTATTAGTAGGATGCCTTTCGATCCTCAGAATGCGGGTTCATGTTCAATCGTGAAATGAAATGTTTATTTGCGAGAAATATGGTTAGAAGTTAGTTCTTAGTAGGTAAGTAGTATTACATTTTTCACCAAGTCATTTTGATGCAAATTTTATTTTGGTACAACTAAATAATATTATCATTACATTAAATTACATTATAATAAAAAAGTCCATAATAAATTGTCAATGAATCAATAAAATTAGTAAGTTAGTTAAGTACAAGTTCAATTATTCAAAAAATAATTAACATTATAAAAACTTTTTTCAATTAGCCATAATTTTAACTTTTTTATAAATTCTCTGGTTGGTAAGTTTTGTATATTTCACTGGGCATTTTATTAAATATGTGTTAGTAATGATCTTAAGAATCGCAGTGAAAAAGTACTATACTACCTGCTGGCGAAAACTTGCAGCAAAATAAACTAACTTCATGAAAACTATAACTATATTAATGTAGGTACTTACATGAAAATGAGATAAATCCAGCATACCTAGGTCTTTCAGTTATTACAGAAAACTAGGTCTCCGTTACGATTTCGTTTATAACTAAGTCAGTAAAATCTCGTGGAACGTATCGGCATTTCTATAAAATTCCTAACGCCCTCAATATCACCTGCGCGTCTGTATAAAATGGAATATCGCAGAACAATACATTTTATTTACCCTCAATTTTTATGGCTACCCGCCAAAGTAGCGAATAAAACCCACAAAATGCTGTTTTATTCAACACTTTTGTTTCGGATACCTAGATATGAAAGTAGCCGTATTTTTTAGGTCAATGCGTACATTTGACGTTGAAAAGTTCTTGAAAAGAAAGGTTGAAAGGTTTCTAAAGTTATTGTTTTAAATAACCCACCCTTTATTTTTGCCTGATGTGTGGTAACCACAAAGCATTGCCTCTTATGTCAGGCATGATAGAAACCGGCAACCATACTCTTCGAACCGAAACACAGCAAAGCTGCTTAGCGGCAGAAAAAGGCATGGTGTTAGTACTTCCCCTATTACTCTACTACTCTTCTAGTAAAGTCTTTAGTCTTTATAAGGCCCTAAGAATGGGATTTTTCAGTACCACATAATGTTTGTCTTAAGCATAATTTTGAGACAAAAATTGTCACGATGAAACAAAATATAAAAAAACCGTATACTGTGGTAGTGGATGACATATATTTAAGGGTTTATGACAAAACAAAAATTCCCTTATGTTTCTATATTGATAGAAACGCAAATCTGTGTTCGTCTCAATAATGCAATCTCTGTACCTTATTTCATCTCAAACTAGACAAGATTAGGCATTTCACATGACTAAAATTTCACTTTTTTTTAATCACCGTGGAATGCAACGCAACAAATTTAGCGCAAAACAAGTTTAGCGAAACTTTTTATTTAAAGATGTCACTAGACCCAGTCATGATATATCAAGGAATATGCATATTTTCATATCTCCATAAATTATTCAAAACCCGACTACGAAATCAATAATGATTATAAAATTAAATTAAGTTTTTTCTTCCAATGAAAGCAACTTGGTATTCCAATAATTTCCATTTCTGTGAAAATAAAACATTATTAGTGTCTCGTTCTTTCAATAAAATAATGTATAATGGCCGCGAGACTAATTTGAAAGAGGAATGTGATGTCTATTTTCCACTTTTATGAAAAAAAATGGCATAAACTATTATTAGCAACTGCTCTTTATATGAATATTCCCCATCGTCGATAAGAATTGCATTAATCATTGCGCATCAATCTGAGTTGGTAGTAGCTCTGCCTTCTGTGCCGTAGGCCGTGGGTTTGATCCCAACCGAGACCAAACATTTGTGTGATGAACATAGATGTTTGTTCTCTGTCAGGGTGTTATATAATATTATAAGTATGTATTTCCAAAAAAAGGTATTTATGTATTATATCAGCTATCTGGTTCCCATATTACAAGCTCTGGCTTAGTTTGGGGCTAGATAGTGATGTATGGAAAGTCCACTAATATTTATTTATTTTTTTCAGCTCCTCACAACAAACTAACATTTTCATCATTAAATTTTTCGATTTAAATTGTATATCATAAAAAACATATTTCTTATTATTTTATAAAGCAAAAACCGCTTACATCATATTTAAAGACCATAAGCGTAATGTAAGCGGACAACCAAAAAGTAAGCTGAAATTCAGTTTTTGAAACCAAATTAAGTACTATATAAAAAACTTGAGGATCCAAAATGCCTGGATCATTATTCTCTTGAAGTTTATACCCTTTTCTTGTCACTAAGCCTTAATTATCTCTTGAGCTGAACTTAAGCGTCTCTCAAATACATCATAAACTCGACAGTAACTTAAATTAAACCTTGCAAACTTCTGGGTAGGTTAATACCTACCCAGAATATTACAAGGCTTAATTGAATTCTCTTAAATTCTTTAATGTACACACAAACATTTGCATAAATGTGATTTCAAAATCCATGTGATGTGGACAAAAGACTGACATACCAAAAAATATGGCTATGTGCAAAATTTAATAATTGGACGTCCAGATCGTCCTTGGTACTAGGAGATCTGCGGGAATATCTACCGTGCCTGGGGATCATTGTGCAGAGAAAAGTAATTAATTCCATTGTCCAAATAAAACCAAGTTTCCTCCGAATTCGCGTGGGAGCTAAATGAATTCACCTGAAAGTTTCGTACATAAATAAACATTTAGATCAACAAGATAAATGGAACTCTCTCAGGCTTCCATTTCGTGAAACATTATTTCGGCCGGCGCTTTCACCTCATAGTTACAGGTTTATCGCCTTCCCTGCGTATAATAAAAGTTAATCTATCCTACTTCTTACTAATATTAAAAACGCGAAATTTTGTAAGTATGGATGGATGTTTGTTACTCTTTCATGTAAAAACTACTGAATGGATTATAATGAAACTTTATAATAATATAGCTTGTACACCAGAATAACACATAGGCTACAATTTATAAAGATATTGTGTGAATTATACAAAATATGACGACAAGTGTCAAGTAAGTAGGAAAAAATCTACCATCTGCGAGCTATTCTGGCGTGCGCTGCCAAAACCGCTAGAGTTATGCATATGTACTACGCCACGCTATTATAAGCTACTCGAAATACTAATCCTGCGCAGACGAAGTCGCGGGCACCAGCTAGTATTTTATGATAGGATTTAGTGATTACAGAACCGGGTCTTCTCAGCGGGTATAGGCATCCTCCAAGCTTTCTTTGTCCATTAGATACATACAGATTATTGATTGATGATAGAAACAGATGGAGATCTTTGTGGAAGGGAGGTCTTAGTTCAACCACCCTTATTTGACCAGGCATTAGACGTCTACTGTCTAATGGCTAAAGTGTTGTTTTAATATCGTTGGCTTTGTGTAGCTTGCTCGGCATACTAGTATTCTCTTATCTGGGTCCATTTTTACTTTGAGAACCAGATAACCGATAGAATAAGATAGATTAATTTATTCAACAAGGAATTCCACTAACGTATTATATTTTTTTTTAGTAAATACATATAAATACAGATAAATAAATAACTATTGGCGGACATTCCACACAGCACTATTTAGCTCCAAACTAAGCAAAGCTATGTTTGTGTGTATGTACTATGAGAACCAGACAGCTGATATAATACTTATAAACTTAATATAAAGATCAAATGCCAAAATATATATTTTATGGAGATAGTTCACAAAATTATTTGGTATCTCATTTTATCTGAGACGTATTTTCGTATAATTTGAATAACTTACATTTCCTCTGAGACAAATGGTGCCTGGAATACTTGATTCTGTTTAATTTCGTATAATAAGTTTACTTTATTCTTTATTTGATGTAAGTAATTTCCAGTTTGCAAGTCGGGGTCACCTTCAAAGAATGTGTTTGAGAAAACTGTGTTTTTAACTAGATAGATACTTACAAGTCTCAAGCAAAATAGATACCTAGCGGAATGGCTGAATCACTGATCTACGAAGCGAAACGTCCACATTATGTAAACTACCCAGGGAGCTTAGAAGACATCTCCTTCCACCTGCTAAGCCATTGATCATGAGACCATTGTTCTGTCTGAAAAACGTTATTTTTACATTATTTTATATCTTTGACTGCTACATTAAAACCACGATGTGACGTCATAGCTATCCTATCGTTTCATCGTTGACTCACAGTTCGGTAATCAGTATGGTTCCGGTATACTGCAGTTAGCACCCAGCCGATATGATCATATTCATTAGATATATCAGGTTTCTAAGGACTTCATATTTTTTTATTTATACAACTTGCTAATGGAACAAGCAGATGGCCCACCTGATGTTAAGTGGTAACCATCACCTATAACAAAGTATTACCTCGTAATTGACGCACGATGAGAACGTGCCCTACGATGCACTGCCCTGCGTCCATCACCTTGAGGCATACAGTTGTGTGATTATCTCCCTTTCTCTCAAATTAACTCGGCAACACATAAAATTTTGCCCACAGAAAGGTGTGTCAGTTAAAAAGAGGCCTACAGCCTCAAATGCCTAATCATAGTCGTGGATTTAAAAGACAACTACGAAAACAAACAAGTAATCCATTAGAACCAATTACAGTCATTATAAGTAAACTAAAAGCCGAATAGCTTGCAGCACGGCATCCATTCCCAGTAGTATTTACATAATGTTAACGTAAAATAACTATAATTACAATAATAGTTGTAATACTATGCTACCCAGTCATAAGCTTTTTACGTTGACATTCTTGAACATTCACATACTAACTATTTCTGCTTACTTCCTTAAAATTTGTAACTTTTAACTTGTAACCTTTGTAAATCCATCATATCCCATAACGTGTTGTGATCTACCAATTTATCTACCAAATCTTCATCTTCAAATAAATTTCCTTCAAAAGCCGCCCTATGCTGCTAATGTCTGTCCCTTTGCTCTTCAAATACCATCTAAGGCTCTACGGGGTCGTTAACCTCTCGACCTATTCTTTGTTTATCCATAGCCAGGTCAGCGGTGTCGATGTCTATTTCCATCCGGGTATGACCTCTTTCTAAGAGAAGTGACAGAGACAGGCTAGGTTTCATTTGTGTCAGTATCCGACGGAGCAACAACTAATTGGCATGAGCTAAAATAGGTTATGGGCCTAGAATAAATAATGGAATAATGGATGAAAATATTAGATAGTTGCAGGTTGTAGGATCTGTATCTGTCCTATCCTATAAAATTATAGAGTTTCTTGTAAGTATAAGTAAATTATAAAAGTAAAATAATCAGTTAAAGTTCACTTGCGTGATCGTGATGTAAAGTTATTGGCGCTGTGACGTGTCGTCGTTTAGGAGGTTGTTGTCAACTGAATGTTATTGGACAGAAATCCACAACATAGCGTAAAATGCTAACCCGCGAGAACATGTAAATGTACTGTGTGGTTTGTACAAACCGTACACAGGTGTAGCATTAAAATATTAAAAAAAATAGGCTCACGACTTGAATCCCAAGGCATGTTAGATATCCATAGCATAATATAAAGAGAACAAAATTTTAACAAAAGTACATATTTACTAACATTTAACCATTAATTTTACTAACAAGTAAAATACAGGTTATGGGCCCAAAAAAGAATCTAGCGTATTAAAGCATAAATATGATTATGATATAACTATTTTAATTAAAACCCAGCGCCAGTAACATTTCCAATCCAATCAAATTACCATCAGCATCGTCATAGCAAGTGACCTATAAACATCCCACATGCAGAGTGAATCTAGCGTTCGTTAGGCGCCATTTTGAAATTAATTAGTTGCTTGCAGGTTTGTGCCATGCGTATAGCCTACTGTATTTACAGTGCACGCCACGTTAAATGACAGGTGTCAATAATATATGATAGATACCTACTAATATACCAGTTTTTTCAATCTATTTCTGAATACAACAAAGAAAAAATAAAACAGAAACAGTTTCAATACAAAACACAACAATGCGAGCAACCCGACTAATTTTCCGATTTGAAGGTTAAAGGTGACCGGCGGAATCACGGCCATATGAGAAAAAACACTTTCACGTTTGAGAGTGATGGATACAGTACAATGCTACATAGGGCACGTCCTCGGAGACCGTGTACTCATCCCATATATCACCAAGATATTGCGTTGCTACCATCTGGCTGCCGGAACCTTTATCTTATCACAGCGCATAGTGACGCGCCGCGTACTGTGCCGTCCCGGACATTAATTACGTAGTTTCCCGGCAAACCTGATTTTCATAGACGTTGCAAAACGTTGATTAAAATGTATACTCTGTGTATATGATGCGGTTATTAAATAGCAGTTACAGCGTGTCGTTTTCTAAACAACAATATCACGAGGAAGTTCACCTAGTGGATCCGCACTCACTTCGAACACTCACTCGCCTCACTTACGTTGGCATTTTCACTCGCGCCTTAACACCCCGAAGTTGGCGCAGGTGATGGGTATTACAGAATGCCCAATTGAAAATTCACTGCGGATTTTGCGATCACTTGGTTCACAGCACTTGATTGTTGTTTACGGAATAGCATTGCTGACAGCAGTACTGTGGTAATACAGATAAAATGTAGCTGAGCCAGACAATTTTCATTCGTTCCATCAATATTTAAAGTTGCTTTTCTTTATTTTGTTAATGTGTTATTTTTTTGTCAATAAATGATTCTGATTCTGATTCTTCCTGGGCTCTTTTTTTAACTCTTTTTCTTAAGTTCTAAAAACATTGTGTCAAGTGCTCGAAAGAAGACATAGGCGCACTGAAAATCCTTTCACAACTTTTTTTTTCACTAGATTTTTTATAAAATCCTTTTACCGCTCGAAAGATGTTTAACAAAAGCATTACTTCGGAAGGCTATCTGTATCGCAGTCTTGCGGATAATGAGGCCGCTTGAGCGCACTTATTGAAGTTTCCAGAATTTTCCGACATTTTTGCCACTAAATTGTCTACGAGTGAGGAACAAAATGCTTCTCTCTTTTTCGTGCAAAGTTTAATTTAGCTCCGACGGGCTTTTACCTGGAACTTTTTTGGTAAAAAAGTAACGAATTTTATTTCGCTTTTGGTATGTTATTCTAAATGTTGCTTTGAATATCAGAGAGTTCAATTCAATTCAATTTCATAAACAACTTATCACAATTTATAAGCATAATAAAAAAAAGAAAAAGACACAGCTTTGCGACTTTGAATGCCAGGCACGGTCGATATTCCTCTCAGATCTCTTAGGATCAAATACGAACTGCCGATTATTAAGGATGTCTCGGGGGGAAGGTAGGGTATAATTAAGTGTGGTATAAAATTCTATTAAACGCTTGAAAACAATGTAGGTTTCGTTACCACTTTACATCAGGTGGGCCATCTGCTTGTTTCAATAACGGCCGGTTTCTGAAAGCCCGAACAAAACTAATCGGATGTTAAGTCACTTGCTATCTATATCTAATTCGATGTAATAGCTGAAATGGCGAGTGACTTGACATCCAATTAGTTTTGATCGAGCTTTCAGAACCCGCCGTGTCTTATTAAAAAAAAGTATTGTTACTCAGAGATAATGTGATGATTAAATGTTGAAGATTGAAAAAGCCTATTTTCGTATCTTTTTCAAACAGCTTAAAGTACACCATTTTGAGCCTATGGTAGTAAACCGAAAGAAGGTTGATGCTGTGTAGATATTCCATTTTAAATAAATATTGGTGGACACAGTTCCACACAGCACTATCAAGTCCCCAAACTAAGCAAAACTTAGTTTACAACGGGAACCAGATAGCTGATAGAATACTTATTTTTTTTTTGTAAATACATACTAATGATATATTGACATGCACATAGAGAACAAAAATGTATGATCGTACATAAATATTTGGTCTATATTGGGATCGAACCCACGGCCTACAGCAGAGAAGACAGAGCTACTACCAAGAACTGTGAGAGATGTCTATTATTAAAACATTCCTTTTACTCCTGAACAGAAATTAATTACATTGCTAGTTTATTTCATTATTCAGTGAATCGCTTTGTATCCATAGTAAAAGAACAAGATGGTCGCAATGTTTTATTCACTAACTCAAGATAAAGCGAATGAGGTTAATAAATCTTTCGTTTTCCGTTCAGAGATCAATCGGTTCGATTACGAACAGAGTATTCGTATGAACTAGTGGCCAAATCTGATCTGAGTTTTTAGGCCGCCCTAATCTCCCCGTTATCGATTTAGCTGACAATAAACCATGATAAAGCTACCAATTATTATATTTCCCCATATGATACGATGAGTATTTTTTTGCCAGTTAAATTACCAATCAGTTTAATGAAAAACCAGAGTCATTTCCTTTTTTCGCTATGTGACGGCCGTTGCATAGCCGTAAAGTAAAATGACCGTCAAATAGCGCCTACCGTTTTTCAGTAACATAAAGATTAACTAGCTAATGTTACAAGCCTTTGTTATAGACAGTAAATTAATTACAAACTCCACCTACATTGTTAAGTGTTCATTTAACAAAAGGTTAGATGTGAAGTATTGTTTTAACGTTGAGCGTGTATTGTCCATTCTATCTTTTAGATAAATTATAGGATTACCTAAATCCCTCCTTTATTGAGAGCACTGGTGGTCATGTTAGCTGAATCCGGGGCTATTGGGGTTTTAATACCTGAGAACAATTCGTTTAGTGAGACAATTAGTTAGTTTTTTATTACCTAAGAACGAATAGCTCTCCTCATCAATCGTTTTTCCATAGCTTTCCATCTGCTACAATCTTTTATAGCTTGATGGATGGTTGTATTACCTCCAAAAAGCCTGCTACGGCGTAGCACTCGTAGCGAGGATCAGCTACGCCGTAGCTCCTGAGTGCTTGTTTTTTACGTCATGCACGATGCGTAATTGTTTTTTTCGTGTTGTATAAAATGCAAGTATATAAACGAATAGCTTCAATAGAAACACCGCAAAAGCAATAAAACTCGCCTATTCATCCCTTCGTCGAGTTCCACAGTTCCGAGCAAATCAAATATTTATCCACATGCTCGGCAATATCCTGTATTATTCTCGGTCCCGAGCGCACTACGGTAATAGGAAATGTTCCGCATAACAACATTGATGGAAAATGTTTTTGTAGTTAATACTTATGTATGTTACATTTCAACTTGCGCAATAAACATAATTGTAATATTATGTAAGCCTGACTACACAAATTAGTTGGTTGTACACACAGATATAGATAAAGCCACACAAAACCAAAGAAAAATAACGCTAACATCCAGTGCAGTGCATCGTAGGGCACGTTCTTATTGTGCGTGACTTATGAGGCAATGTTTTGTAGGTGATGGTTACCACTTAATATCAGGCGGACTATCTGCTTGTTCCATCAGCAAATTGTATAAAAAAATACCTCTATCGCCTAATTTACTCTCATAACTTTATGCAGAATACGCTCACTCATTCGACGTCCTGACGTCCCGCGTCAGTGCAGATCTTATTCCCTCACCAAGAATTAGGGCACTCTTGACCTGGCCCATATTATATCGTGGTAGAAGTGGGATGGAATAGTATTCTATCAGTTATCTGGTCCCGTATCTAACTCTTGTGTTTTGTTCCAGGACTGCTATCATGGGACTCTGGAGAGCACCAGGTCGATCTGGAGAAGGAACTGGCCACCCTCACGGCTCAGGCACCCGAGGGGGAGGAAGCCAGATATGGTGAGTGCCATTTTGTACTCTACGACTATTATGTATTAGGTATTTATGACTTACTACAAAGTTTTAATGAGAGTGGTGAGTGCAATTTTGTGTTCTACGACTATTTGTATTAAGGTATACTTTTAAAGGTTTTTTAAGGAGAGAACTGCTGGTCTAGTAGTAGCGGCCCCGCCTTCCGATCATAAGGTCGTGGACCAATGAGTGTTTCTGTTAAACATTATATGCACAGTGCCTGTACTCTTAAACGGTGAAGGAAAACATCGTGAGGAAACCGGCATGTCGTAGGACCTTAAAAGTTCTAAAACATCTAACCAAGTGCTCGAAAAGAGCTATAAGGTGCACTCAAAATCCTTTCACCACTGTTTCGAAAGAACTAGTGACACGACAAGAAGATGGAAGGTTTTATGACTTACTACCAGGTTTTAATGAGTGCTAGTTTACCTGGTACTAGTGCTTCGCAGTGGCGTAGCTAACGTAGGGCCAGGGGGTGCAGTGCATCTGGGCCCCGGAGCTCAGGGGGCCCTCTAACCTAAGCTTTGAAGAGGGAGGGTCAGCCATCTCCCGAAGCTAGAAAAAACTTTAAGCCTGCTCACAAAACTCTTTCTCTATGACCGATTAATTCTCTATGCACCGGGGCCCTGGTCCACCTAGCTACGCCACTGGTGCTTTGTGCAAGTTATAAGAAAACATAATCAAATAACAAATGAGTGTGAGTGCAAGAGAGAGGGAGAGAGGAAGAAAGAGAAAGCTTGCATAAGTTTATTCGTTTTGTACCGCTACTATAAATATGATTGTCGTGATACACGATCGACCTTATTTCGCGAAACACACAAAATAACCTTAAAATTACATCACAACTCTCTTCCACGCGATTTTGTTCTAGTTATTACCCATAAAAGTCAGCTTAACATAATACAAGCCCTAAGTACCGGCACATACAGTCGAGAATGGGCTGAGAAATTTTCTATTCGTCTTCAAGTATTTGGACAGGGTGTCGATTTTCTGAACAACAAAATCACTGGGAGTTTCGCCCAAGTGGATCGCGCTCACTTTGAGCTTCACCTTACTCACGTAAAGTAAGTAAAAAAGTAAAAATGGTTTGATTGACATAATACCTTACTCACGTAAGTTTATCAGAGCACTGGTGGTCTAGTGGTAGCGGCCCCGCTTTCCGATCCTAAGGTCGTGGGTTCGAAACCGGTCGTGCACCAATGAGTTTTTCTGTTCAAAAATTTATGTGCACAATGCCAGTACTCTCAAACGGTGAAGGAAAACATCGTGAGGAAACCGGCATGTCGTAGAACCTAAAAAAGTTCTATAACATGTATCAAGTGCTCGAAAGGAGCCTCTTGAGGCGCCCTTTAAATCCTTTTACGACACTGTTTCGAAATAAACTAGTGATACGAAGGAAGGGAAGGAAGACGTAAGTTTATTGCCTGTTCTTCTAGGCTTTTGTCGCGAGAAACTGGCGTTAGATTCACCTAATTTATAAGAAGGTTCAAAGTGATTCTTGTGATTGAACTGAATAAAGATCGTTTTGATTTTGAAACACTCACCAAATTGAAAACTCATTGAGGATTCCGCGGTTACTTGGGTGAATGTCGTTTACGGAATAGTACAACAGATCAACGTATATTTTTGGGGTAACGAAGTTTTTATGACATTATCGTATCGTGTTTCGGGTCGTTTGTTACGTCTGTGCCCTTGAAGGTAATGTTCTGCGGGTGAAATATTTAATAATATGAAATGGTGAGGAAAACGTCGTTTGGGACACTTGAGACTTGTGGAAAACAAGGGTTGCTCGGAAATCGGGTCAGTGAGAATATACCGCTAAGGACAATGCTATTAAAACAATTTGAGTAGCTTATATTAGCGTGGCGTAGTACATATGTGTAACTCTAGCGGTTTTGGCAGCGCACGCCAGAATAGTTCGCAGATGGAATTTTTTTTTTCAACTTACTTGACATTTATCGCCATATTTTGGATAATTCACACAATATCTTTATAAATTGTAGCCTATGTGTTATTCTGATGTATAAGCTATATTATTGTAAAGTTTCATTAAAATCCATTCAGTAGTTTTTACATGAAAGAGTAACAAACGTCCATCCATCCATCCATACTTACAAACTTTCGCGTTTTTTTATTTTTTTATTTCACATACAAAACAGAACAGTGTACAGGGGTAGTAACATAGTTGTTATAATACAAAAACAGTTTCACTTAGGTATATTTAAACAATAGTTGTCTTACTTATCAAAGCATTCTAGTAGTCTACCTTGTTAAGTTTTGTTGCCCACACTAGGTCTCTATCGAGTCTGTATAGCGGGCCAACAGCTATATAATATAATATTAGTATGTAATATGATAACAGTTTATAATATTAGTATGAAGGATTTTATTGGTAAACGAGTCATGAAAATAGGCTCTTTCATTAATATTCAGTAATTCAGTAATATTTATTCAGTAATAAATTGAACGAGTAAATAATTGAATGAGTGATTCCGTAGACTCTGTTCAGTTCAGTCTGAGTTTTGTATGTAACGTCAAGTCTTCTTGTATGGAGACTCGTGAGTTCTCAGCTTGCCCGATAGAGGCGCTTATCGAATCTTCATACAAAGAAGGCTTCATGGAGGTTGTCTAAGGGGAGAAGTCAGTGATACCCACATTTTGCAGTTCATAAATGAATACCAACTACTGCAAAGTATACAAGGTGTTCCAATACTTGTCCTTAAAACTTCAGGGGGCTAAAGTACCCATCAATATGAATAACTTTTTCTAAGGAACCAACACTGTGAACGCGAAAAAAAACAGCTGTTTTATAGATATTAGCCAGGTAAGTATAACTTTTCTATAAATTTGGAAAAAGTTATTCATATTGATGGGTACTTTAGCCCCACAGCTTGTTGTATACAATCTTGCTTCTCAATTTCGTTGAAGTTACTTTACGTTTCTCTAAACCCTCAAAGCCAGGGCTTAGAAATAATTTTCCAAATCTGTCGAAGCATGAATGAAAATTCATTTTCTTCTAAATGGAGGGCAAGCCGTTATCCTCAGTTCAACAGTGGGCTTTCAGCTATCTGGATTATCCACTTCAAAAGATTTCAACAAAAAGGGCAATAAAGATCGAAGTTAATCTTTCATCTTTATTATGAAGTACTTCTTAGAACTTTTATGGAACATTTTTGTTAGTTATACTGAGTTTTCTCAGTAGGATGTAGGTAAATATTTTTTTTTATTTTTGTTTTTATAGTGTTTACCTACACTTAAGTTATTCGTCGAGTGTGATTTGAATCCGTTAGCGCGGCCCCGTATCAAGGGGAAGGTCGTGTGTTCAAATCCCACTCGGATAATAACTTTTGGGACTATATTAAACACTTTGATGATCTTTGATAAAATAAAATATATGGGTACACAAGTAAAAAATAAAGAAAGATAAATTAAAAACTTTATAAAAGTTGTCTAAAATATTTTGGTATGATAAACCAACGGCCGACTTCACCTTCTGATCGTTAAGTGGGTTCGAAACTGGTCGTGCACCAGTTTGTACTCTAGCAGCAGCGATGGTCTTGCAACCTATCACGTACGGAATACTAACTACTGCAAAATGTGGGTATGTGCCAAATGCAATATTAGGAGTACGTTACGTACCTCGGACTCCCTTCAAAAAATACATCTTCAAAAATTCTGGGATGGTACTTTTTACTAGAAGATCTGAATCTTTCGTGCATGGGGATCAAAGTCATGGAGCTACTTTTTTCGATAAAGCCATAAGCATGGTTATTTCTAGTAGATCTATAAATACATAATATAAATATAATAAATACATAATAATCCACGCCAATTAAAATATCTTTAGATTAGCTCCGCCATTTATGATTAGTTCCATTATTGACACTTGATCAGGGTCAGTCTCTTTTCTTGAAAATGAATATTTTCATTATTGTATTGTTATAAAAAATAACTATCTATTGTTCTTCTCCAAAACTCACAATTCATCTAATACATATATGCAACACGATAAATAATAATTGATTCATGATTTTTATGGTAGGTATACAAACCGCAAACATGCATAGCAAAACAGTTACACAACACTAAACAGTGTAACTTGGACACGTCGGCTAAAACGCAGCTTTATACGGGTTATCACGATTCTGGTTCAGTGAGCAATAGCTGAATGAGCTGAAATGGTTTACTGGGACAAAAGCGAGGTTGAATTTCGAGGAAAGCTGAAAAAGTATGGCCTCGAAACGAATTGATGATGACAAAAATCTTTGGAGCCGATTATTCTCATACATAAAGATAAAAAAAAACCAGGAATACTAAAATAACTACAAAATTAATGTGGTCACAAGATATAAAGTAATGTAGGTATAAAGAAACCTGAAATATACAATACTGTGGGTTATTAAATAAAAGTTACCTACAACACAAGTCTACATGACTTAGTGTAGGTTCTGTCATATAAATTATTAAATGTATAAGCCATTACCATTTAAGAAAACTGTTATACTGTGTGTTATAATATAAGTGTGCTTAAAAAATTAAATAAATAATTATCTATCTATTATCTATCTATCAATTAATAGTATATATTTTTTTTTTTTAATTTTCCAGTTAATGCCTATTTGTGATATACAAAAAGAAAGCTATTATGCATTAGGTGATAGTTACCACTTAAAATGAGGTGGGCCATCTGCTTGTTCCATCAGGTAGTTGTACAAAAAAAATATAAGTACTTAACTATATTAACGAACAATCAAAATTATCTATGAACCTTTTCCACTGTTCATGAAAGTTCATCAAAGTGGCTTCTTTTTCTCTTGAACTTAAAGCACTATACCTCAAAGAGTTTTCGCATAAAGTCTTCAGCAACCGCAAGTCTGAATGCCTGCTGGAAGCTCCAACGAAGGCCACGTACAAATCATCACTCAAAGGCTCTGCCTCCCAAGCCCCCGGGTCATCACTGGATAGCACCACAGGCATACATTTCGCAATGTAAGCATTCAACGGATGATTTCTCAAATCTCGCACAAGATACAAAACAGAGTTTGAAATCACATTTATCTCCAACCCTATATGCTTATCCATTACTTCTTTCATCAATATGGGATGCTTAATAAGGGCGTACGCGTGACCGATCCTCTTGCTCCCAAGTAATATGCTGTCAAATAAATTACCATCAGAGTCTGTACCAGACCAAACTGTTTCGCCAGCGTGAAAAAAGAAATTAACATCATTGTAGTTTAGGAACTAGATCTAACAGAGAACCGCTAGTTTCTTCGCGACCCACCAGATCGAACCCTACCACAGATAAGACCTACAAAGATGTTAGGCACTTCTTTTTTTATTTTTCTAGCTGTCTGAAGATAGGTATCTATTTTACTGTTTGTGATGCTAGATTTGCCTTGAGCGACAATCACTTTCGCTCCAACGAAATCGGGGAAGTCCTTTCGAAATCGTTTCAGTATCTTCTCATACAGTTTGGCAGTTTTAACTTGTTCGTGTGTTGTTCCATCAAGCTCATATAAATTTAGAAGTGCGCTTCTGACTTCTATGTACGTGACTTTATCTTCTCGGAATTTCTTTAACGCGTCGTAAATATATTGCTCGAATACTGGCCGGTACGTTACAAGCGATCTGATGATTGTGAAGTAGTTCGTGAGACTCTCCCAGATCTCTGTGGTACTAGGGTATACTGTTTGCGGATCGTCGACCACCAATGTGAATCGTTTTCTCAGGTCTTCATCGAATTTCGTTAGATATTTCGAATCGCGTCGCGCGTTCTCCATTCGCTGCCACTTGCAAAGCTTCGGCAGTTGAATCCCGAATCGAAAACGCAATGGCTCAAAGCAAACATAAAGGTCGTTCATATAAGTGATATTCATCATATAGTCAGGACCTAGTAAAGCTAGGTCATGGATATGCAGTGCAGCAACACTGAGCGATCATGACCAAACAGGCTAGGCAAAAGTGCTAAAAGACCATTACTGTAGGTAGAACATTAAAAAAAATTGGTTATAAGACGTAATTTAGCTGAATGGCGACCATAATTTGAAAAGGCTATCCCAAAATAATGAATTGTATATTCTGTTTCGTAATTTGATAAATCTCATTCCAATCCCATTTAATTTCGTGGATTAAATCATTTTGTAGCTTTCTGAAATTATATTTCGCTTTGTTGATTTGGAAAGAAAATTAACAAAAGTCTGGAGTAAGACTAAAGCTCTGGTTGCTTCAGTATTTGAAAATAGGAAATGGGAATGAAAGTTAGAAATAATTCGAAATTACTTAAAATGTCAAGTATACTCACTTTATGAACATTTTATTTGAATTTGAACTAAAGTAAATTACAGGCACATGAGGCTTAACATCTGTATGCTTCAAGTTGGTGGACGCAGGGCAGTGCATCGTAGGGCACGTTTCCATTGCGCCTGACTTGAGAGGCAATTTGCTTATCTTTATCGGAGATCTGTAATGAAAATTCAAATTTCATAGATATAGCTCAATTCTTAAGCGCTAACCATTCTATTCTTGATTACTTTCCAGCAATGTCATAGTAATAACAAATATTGCTTTTTATCCACGTGTATGCAAATCCATCTCGTTTGTTTTGGTTAACACTTAACATCAGGTGGGCCATCTGCTTTTTCCATCAGCTAGTTGTATAAAAAAAGTATCACTTGACATTTAGAACCTGGCACTTGAACTTAGGCACCAGACAACTACAGGTATTATTAATTTATCTAGTGTCAATTGTTCAGCTTCTAAGCAATAGTTTGAGCTAGAAGTCGTTATGTAGAGGTATAATGTCCACCATCCATTGTAATTTAATAACAGAAATATTATAAGTAGTCAAACAATAGTCTTTTTTCCAGAATTATGTATAAAAGACCAGTTTTAATACAAAATTCAATTGGAAACGCTTGACTGTGTTGTCACAGCGCTGGATGAGCAAAATCAATTGTGCTTCAGCTGCTGCTAAAGCTCTCTTCATGTTATGATAGTGAGAGTGTGCCTGTAGGTAGACTAGTTCTATTTACTGGCACACTCTGGAGAACCCTGGACGGTAAGTACCTACCCTCCAGGACTAGTCAGTGCTGTGCTATAAGTGTTATACAGTTTTAAACACATCTGACACGTCTTAAAATTATAAATTTGAATAGCACAAGGTCATCAAAACCATACAAATTAGTCTTTAACGCCGTGATTGAGCCAATAAAACATCTTAACGACTGCTTCTTTCTATTTTAACGTCTTTACATCGATATTATTGCTTTTATAGTATTAGAACCTAAGTACTTGTGGTAAAACAGAAAGAAAAACAACTTCAGGACTTTAATACTCAAGCACGGTTAAAATCCCCTCAAATCTGTTAGTATCAAGTCCCCACTTATTATTCTTAGAGGATATCTTAAGACGTAGTCACAGGTATGTCCAATATTTGGCATATACCCACATTGTGCACATACTATACGTAACATATTACAAGCCTATCGCTACTGCTGGAGTTTTAACTAGTTTCCCCACGATGTTTACAGCAAGTAACTAGCTCAGTTACTATCTCGGTGTAAATGGACCATTATTTGCAATCGACATCTCGCTGAGTAGGTCACAAGTATTGTCGAGAGCCTGAGTCTCGTTTTATAGCAAGTCTCTTCGAAGGTTGCTCAGTAGCAATCTAAATAATTATATTGCTTTGAATCGGGCCAATGGTTGCCCATTATTTTAGGTACTCGTGTATTGTATATTGTTTTGTTACTGGAGATAATTATAGAAAGAAATATTACTTGATTTCGTAAAAATGTTGATGTAGGCAACACATAGCAGATGCTTTGTCTTCATACTACTTGCTGATGAAACAAGCAGATGGCCCACCTGATCTTAAGTGGTTACCATAACAAAGCATTGCCTCGTAAGTCACGGACGATCCGAACTTGCCCTACGATACACTGCTATGCATCCATCATCTTGAGGCATACAGTTGTTAAGCCTCTTGTGCCAGTAATTTCACCGGCAACCACACCCTTCAAGCAAAAATACAGCAACGCCGCTTGGCGGCTGAAATAGGCATGGTGGTAGTACTTACCCGGAGGAGCCACACACAAAGAGCTCTACTTCTTCTTCTTGTCGTGTCACTAGTTTCATTCGAAACAGTGTGGTGAAAGGACTTTAAGTGCGCCTCAAGAGGCTCATTTCGAGCACTTGGCACATGTTATAGTACTTTTTAGGTTCTATGGCATGCCGGTTTCCTCACGATGTTTTCCTTCACCGTTTGAGCGTACTGGCACTGTGCACATACATTTTTGAACAGAAAAACTCATTGGTGCACGAACCCACGACCTTAGGATCGGAAGGCGGGGCCGCTACCACTAGACCACCAGTGTTCTTCAGCTCTACTACTCTCATGTTACGCGATACATAAGTGTTTGGGACTAGTTCGTTTACACCCTGTATCTCTAAGCCTTGGGTTTACTGAAACGCTCGCGCAAGATATCGTAATCCTCATTGTGGGCTACGAACTGCGAGGGCTCAAATTGTTCAACAAAAGGTTATAACAATGGAAGCATTGTGGGTTTGTTTCTTTGTTGGCGGAAAATAGATGCGAAATGTTAAGCTTTTTGTATTATTTTAGGTACTTTAGCGGATACTTTTGCCTAGACAAGCTTTATGGTCCATACTGTACACTGAAAAGAGCTGGCGATAGAGCTGGATCTTCCAGGCTTGATCTGTGGATCACATGGAACTAGCGCCCAGATTTACGTAGTTTTAAAAGTAGTTTGATGTTTTTGAAGATTTTTTTTTATAACATAACTTGCTAATAAATAGTAATAAACGTCAAGAGTGCGGAGTGGAAATAAGAAATCATCATCGTCAGCCTGAAAGAGGTCCAGGGAAGTACTACCACCATGCCTATTTCTGCCGCCAAGCAGCGTTGCTGTGTTTCGGTTTTAATGGTGTGTTTGCCGGTGAAATTAGAGGCACATGAGGCTTAACATCTGTATGCCTCAAGTTTATGGACGCAGGGCAGTGCATCGTAGGGCACGTTTATATTATGCCTGACTTGAGAGGCATTGTTTTGTTATAGGTGATGGTTACGACTTATCATCAGGTGGGCTTGTGCCATCAGAAAGTTATATAAAACAACCAGGAAAAACGATTTTTGGGATTCTCCACGCACTGAATTTAGATAAGAGATTAAATATAAATACGAGAAACAATTCTTTGCATCTAGATCTGTATTGAAAATTCAAATTGCATAGATGTAGCTCAATTCATAACCGCTAAACATTATATTCTTGATTGTCTTCAAGCAATGCAGAAATTTTAATAAAAAATATTGCTTTTTTTCCACTTGTATGCCAATCTATCTCGTTTGTTTCCAAACGGTCCAAACGGTTTCAGATTTTATGCTGCAACAATTTCCGGCCTTTTGTATTGCAAATATCAATTAGCGCAGAAAACAGAGGCGCGTGAAAGCCTTTTGCATTTTATATTTTCCTAAAAATCCGGGAGGTGGCGTAGATTGCACAATTTTCGAATTTCGTCGGACTACGTTTGACAAATTAATTTCAAAATGTAGCCAGCTCAACTCAATGCCATAGTTCAAAGCTTGCTTCATACTAACATCAACTTTACTATATAACTCGCGACAAGTTTGTGATTTAACTTTTTGTACTAAAAAGTAAAATTAAAAGTTTATGACTAGTAGAACTCTTTGTGAAGGGCTCGTCTGGGGAAGTACTACCACCACGCCTTTTCTGCCGCCTTGCAGCAACGCTGTGTTTCGGTTTGAAGAGTGCGGTTGCTGGTCTAATTACAGGCACATGAGGCTTAACATCCGTATGCCTCAAGTTGATGGACGCAGGGCAGTGCATCGTAGGGCACGTTCCTATGGTACGTAACTTACGAGGCAATGCTTTGTTATAGGTAATGGTTACCACTTAACATCAGGTGGGCCATCTGCTTGTTCCATCAGCTAGTTGTATTAAAAAAAAAACTTTTGTACTTTTGTCGAAAAATAACGTGTGACAGCAATGATTGCTTGTTTTTTATAAATAAGTCCGTTTGTGGTGGCCTTAGCCCCAAACTTATAACTTAAAATAAAAACTAATCGTAGATCTCGACATAGAATGGGACCCTCTTATCACCGCCAGTGGATGTCGTAAGAGGTGGTTAAGGAACAGACCAGTCAAAAAAGTCTTATTTAATTGAATCACAAGGATCACTTTGAATCGTCTTAAAGCTAGGTGAGTCTAAGTGCCAGTTCCACGTGACCACGCCTAAAAGAACCGATAAATTACGACTTAGTTCCGCTGTTCTTTTATTTACTTTCTCAGGCTGATAATGAACAATTAATCTAAACACCTCATTACAGAGCCCATTGGTACCTTTTACTACCCAATTCAACAGACAATTCTAGCTGATAGAAACATAATGACGATTACGACTGGAATCCAGTGGATTGCTCTCAGTGGCGTCAATGGGGCGTACAAGGGGCAATAGGGGTAGAAAGGGGTGAATAGGGTGTAAGGGGTAGAAAGGAGTGAACAGTTGGATGCTATTTTCGATGGAATAGTGAAATAGGTATTCGATAACGACTATGTGAAACCTATAATGGTGTTGAACAAATAAATGTTGGGGTGGATGGGTTTAAATGTGTTTGGTAAAGTTGACAGATATAATAGCTTGATAACATAGTGATAGTTATCAGAGGTTTAATGTCAATTTCTATTTTGGTAGCGTTTGAAAAAGTAAACAGGTACCATCGTTAGCTTTCTTCAAACGTACGGAATAAGATTTTTTACGATATTTCGTTTTTCGTTTTACGTTTTTGTTCGAAAAACGAAATATCGTAAGCAAATCTCATACTTGGGGTACTGATGTTAAGTAGTAACCATCGCCTATAACAAAGCTTTGTCTCGTAAGTCACGCAAGATAGGAACGTGCCCTACGGTGCACTGCCCTACGTCCATCAACTTGAGGCATACAGATGTTAAACCTCGTGTGCCTGTAATTACACCGGCAACCATCACTCTTCAAACCGAACCTTCAAGGCAGAAAAACGCGTACTTCCCCGGACGAGCCCTTCACAAAGAGCTCTACTACTCTTGAGAGTGCGATTCCACAAGTTATAATTATCAAAGTTATGAGTTATTTCCAAGAGAACTATTAGTCTTCTTCAAGATAACTTCTTCGTTCATTAATGGCTCCGATCTGTCACTTCGACGGATATTTTCGCCAGTGTCACTGTCAAGTGGAATAATTAAAATAGTTTTTAGAAGGCAAAATTAACTTAACTGACAAATTGACATAATTAATTTCATGAAATTAATCTTGGATTTCCTTGTCAAGATTTGACATGACGTTCGTCTGTCACATACATTTTGATGGATAAAACATAGTACAAATTGCTTATTATTGCTTACAATGAATACCATTTACATTACAAGCTCGAAGTTTACATTTGTAATTAAACTTTGCATTGACACATTTTCATAGCGAAACAATTTTAATTACGGGTAAGCTTATTAAAACTTCCATTTGAACAGTAAATTAGTTCGATTTGAGTTTTTAGTTGAGTAGTTCAAACAATGGGTAGGATGAGGGGTTAGTTACTGAAATGAATAAATGGTAGGGGTTATTTTAGTTTGAATATTTTGCCAAGTAATAATATCATTTACTAGCTGTGACTTATGGCTCTGCTTGCATTATACACAGATAACTATAATATACAACAAGATGTACATAAAAATCGGTTCAGCTGTTACGGCGTTAGAGTACAAGTCCAAGTCAAAAGTTATTTCTTTGATTGAATCATTAGGATCACTTTGAAACGACATAAAGCTATAATTTCATAACATGCTTTAATAATATTATAATCTACGCTAGATTGTAATTAATAATATTATGTAAGAATAGTTTTTCTGTTTAAAGCGTAATGTCACTCTGACCAATTTTTTAAAGTAAGCTACATAGATGTAATAACGGAACATTAAAGAGTATTCGAGACCAATTTAAAATAGCATTATACCACTATTCCCTTCGCGGTTCCAACGAGTTTTTTCCAAACATTGGAAACGCTTTCTCCCCGACCTTTGAGGTCAAGGTCTTATTTCTAACTTAATTTATCAATGTCTGGCATTACTGGCGGGTTTCTTACTTATTTATTATTACTGTGCGTCTCGGGAGATGTAAGAAATTGCTTATTTTCAACTTATGTTTCATAGTTTCTACTGGGACTAGTTTGGCCGAAATGTATGCTCAAACTCAAAGTATATTTAAATAATATTTTTGAAAGTTATGAAAATACAGAACCAGCTTTATGACTTTGATCCCCAGGCAAGGTCCCAATATACGAGTACGTCTGAAAGCGATGTTTGTCAATAAATGACTTTTGCCTTTTTCATACAAATATAAGGATCACATTAAATTGTCTGCTATTATGTGATTGATTTGACAGCCACACAGTTGGTGTGCCTTCTGCGCCGTAGGCCGTGGGTTTGATCCCCACCGAAAACAAATATTCGTGTGATGGACATGGATGTTTGTATTACAATCTCTGGCTTAGTTTGGGGCTAGATAGTGCTGTGTGGAAAGTCCACCAATATTAATTTTTTATTGATTAATATTTTAAACAAAAAACCTACAAAACTTTTTGAAGCTCCAAATTAATGTAATTTCAAAAATATGGATTCCTATCATAAAGTTATAACTATAAGCCTCTATAAGCTTTAAAATTCGTACCGTTCATTCATTCATTCGTTAGTAGGCGTTGGCCTTTATCTCAGATCTATTTCTAGCTTGTAGCTTCTCTGAGAATATTATGAATAGCAATGAATAGCCTATTTTACTTCTTCTTCTTCTCTCCGTTTATGTTGTCAGTCATTCGACAGACAATCTTGCCAGTGTCAAGTGATCTGTATTAAATACTTTATAGTCAAGTCAGTCCATAGTCAAGTCGGCCGTCATTTGTTTTAAAAAAATGTTGGCTGTTTTCTTGAAAATATTCGAAACATTTTCGGTCGAATCAAGATATCACATAATACACTTTCATTCCATAGAATAAACTATTCTATCTCCTTTGTGTATATGTCAATACGACAGGCCGCCGCGTGTATAATGACGTGTGTCATGCGAGGCTGTGTGTATTTCTTTGAGTCTTTGTTACATCTTGCTGGCCTAGATACGAGATCTACGGTTGGTTTTCAAAAGTACGATCAAATATCTGACAAACTAACAGGCTCGTCAAGTAAAATAAAAAGTGGGTTGCTAGAAGAGCAATCACATCCGAATACACTTCTGTCAACTAATCAACTAATCATAGGCTCAATGTAAAAACAAAAAGTCAGCACTAAGCTCCTAAATAATCAATTATATTTATTTTATTTATATTAATATATAATTGTTTTAGTATGACCAATACTACTTCATCATCATCATCCTCAGTCTGAATTTAGGTATGTTGTAATCACCACGCTTTGCAAGCGACCCATCTTTATCAGTTACACTAAAATTAACTAGAAAGTTTTTGACTCATTCGTGCCGTTTTCCATGCCATGCAATAGGTATATCCTAATAACCTTAATTTGAAACCATAGTAGAGACGAACAAAATTTGTGCTTTTTACTGTTTTTCAGCGATTTTAAAAAATAAAAATCCTTTTCTGTATTGAGTTTTAGAATGCAGCTGCATCTGTACTAAAAGCACTCTGAATTGATAATCTCGTTGCTCGGTTAGCTATCTATGGGTGTATGGGTGGCCTGTGCAGTGTATGTGTATGTTAGAGTGAAATTGTCTGAATCTGCATTATCTCGTAGCAACATCTACGAGCTACGCCGTAGCCACGAAGGTCGGTTTGTAATTTTGTGCTTTAGATTGCTACGACTTTAAGGAAGAATACTTTAGATTTCATATCAAGGGGAAGGTCGAGGGCTCAAATCCCTTTCAGATAATAAGTTTAGGGACGTTACAAAAATCTTTGAGAATATATTATAAATTGTTTATTTTTGGATAATTAAATAGATAGTTGTTACTTATCACTTCAGTTGAGAGAGTGAGAGAAAGAGCTGAAATGTCAGAGTTGATGGAAGTATCTTTTTTGATATCCGTAGAAATTGTACCCGTGAACAACATAATCACATGAAAATCCACTGCAGTTTCCGCGGTCCCTTGGGTGCGCGTTATTAACGGAATAGTACTAAAGAAGGCATAGCCGGCAAACCGAGAGGCCGACCAATAGAGGGAGGCCACTCAAAAAGTTTAAAGCATTGTATCGTGTCATGCTCGATAGAAACGTGCCCACGATACACTGCTCTGCGTCCACTGAGGCATATAGATTTTAAGCCTCATGTGCCTCAAACCAGAACATAGCAACGCTGCTTGGAGTTTGAATAGGTGGTAGTTCTTTTTCGGACGAGCCCTTCACAAAGAGCTCTACTACTCTTAAAACTGTCTCGCAAATACTTCCCTGCTACATAAAAATGTTAGTGACAATGCGATAATATTCTAGAGGTAAATATCCTTGTTCCAGGCGAGAGACTTATCCAGTTCGCATCGGAGAATCTGGTGACGGAGATCCTCATCCACCCGCAAATGAACACGCTGATGCAGTGCATGCGCAACCTGCTCAGCTCCTTCACGCGCCACCGCCACCTGCTGCATGCCGGGTACACCTTCGCAGGGAACGGCTCCTGGATTATGCAAGTACGTAAACAGCCTTCAACTTTACTGTAAAAAAAAACAAGGACTGCAGATGTTAGCTCTAATGAAGAGTGTGGTGCCTGTAATTTCACCGGCAACCCACTCTTCGAACCGAAACATAACAACGCTACTTGGTAGCAAAAAAAGCATGGTGGAAATACTCCCCCGGACGAGCCCTTCACAAAGAGATCTACTACTCCTAAAATCAGCTCTTAAAAATTATTTTCACCTATTCAACCTGTGTACATCCACTACTTTGTATAGGCCTCCTGTTTTCTCTACTTTTCAACATTACTGTAAAACAACGCAAGTCTTTTGCGTCCATAATTGACAGCCCAGTTGTTAGTAGCACTACCTTCTGCGCTGTGGGCTCGATGATCAACATAGATTTATTCTCTGTCTGGGCGGTATAATAGATTGCTAGTTATAAGTATGTAATTACAAAAAAAAAAATATAAGTATTAATATTACAAGCTTTGCTTAGTTTGAGGCTAGATAGCAAATCAAAGGAACTTCATGCTTCCAAGGATCACTTGGAAATGTCTTAAAGTTAAGTCACACGTAGCCTAGAACAACAGTTGTATAATCACTGAATAAAATAATTATTATTTATACAGTGTGAAAGGCTGTAGTGCCAGGGATAGGGTTTTAGATGGCTACATATTACATATCTCGATTCAGAATTGCTAAAAGCATAGATAATTGTCAGCCAAGAGAACAGGCAAGTAACTTCTTGAAACTTGCTATTTGTAAATTAAAGCTTTTGACATTATGAGCAACAAATTCGCACCTAATTTCAAACGTATTTATCGCGTCACCCGTGAGCGATCAAACATTTACCGAATCCAAGATGGCGCCGCTTTTAGCGTGAATTGCAAATTAAGGTTTAATTTCAACGGAATTTGTATAGACTCCAGACTGTAATGACTTTTCGACGTTCGTGTAAGTGTTTACTTGTTCATTAACAGTCGTATATTTAGTTGTCACACTCAATAAATACCTACTGCTATTACGAAATAACCTCAGCGAAAGCCAAGCTAAATAAGCTCGGTGCCTTTATTTGAGAGAAGTAAATTTGGCACGATTTCTTGTTTTTGATATAAATTATTGTACATACTTATTGGCAACCCGCTCTTACCAAGAAAACACAGACTATAAGGCACGGTTGACAAGACGATGACGTAAAAAAGAGTAAACAACCGTTTTATTTAGATGTATGGTAAACTCCACCAATACCAATATGTGAGTGAAACCGCCGCCGGCATTGAGTTGAAAATGTGATGAAAATAAATCATTTGAATAAAAATATAATTTGTACAAAATGCCGAATACATTCATAAGAATTTTATATTCCCGATATAATCCCCCAGCCGTCCTATATTTCCATTTCCACAAATAGTAATAACACAAATAAGTTCCTTGTAGCGAGCTAACACAAACATTGTCAAAGTAATGCCTCGGGGCGCGGTTCGGAAGCCTTATCTTTGGGCCAGACGTTATTGTTACCTTGCAAAAACAACATTCTTTCTGTTTTATGATGCTTTGTGGTTATTTTCTTGGTTATGTACCACAAAGGTTATATCTGCTTTTTCATTGAAATGAAATGAAATTTATTAAAATCAGTAACAAACATTACAGTATCTTATTAAATTTATCGAAATGGTTATACAGTTTATGTATAACCATTTCGATATTTCCTGGTTAGTTGGACAACGTTGGTGCCCAAACTAGGATAACCTTGTGTTTGGGCATACTAAAGGTGTACCAAAGGCATTAATTGGTGGGTTTGTTTCAAGCTTCATAGTCGGAGTTGGTGTCATAATTTTAATTCTCCTCTAAATGTGCAAGTTAAAAGTGACAACCAAAAAGTAATGTAATTTTTGTGTAGATTAGATGGTAAAGTATGTTAGTTTCAAATATACTGGCAATAATTAAAAAAAAAAATTGAAGGTCAACCATTCAAAGTGTTCCATACATCTCTCGAACTCTTTAGCCCAGTTTTAATTTCCGTTCATCCGTCACCCGGACGGATGGAACAGACGGACGTCTGTCCGTCCGTCCGTTTTTCCGTTGTAACTGGACTCAGGCGGTTAGGGTGCGTGCATAAAGAGACCGATTTTCGAATTTGAAACAAGTTTTATCTGTTTTTTCAATATTTGTCCATGTTTTGTGTCTTTGTCCACCATGTGACTATCATACTTCAACGGAAAAGTGGTCAAGGCGCTTTGCACTTACACAAATACATTTATCCTTAGACAAATACTAAAAGCTTACCTAAGAGTTATTACATTTGTTACCAGTGGTCCCCGCAATAGGACAAGCCTGTACCGCGGAAGTCCAAAACTAATTAAAAACCACAGAATAATTATACAGTAGGATAGCAGAATCAAATACAAAAAAAGGAGGCTTTATTTACTTGGCACTTTACTTTCGCGCCAGTGAATGATGTTGGAAGTTCACTTTACTATATACACCAAAATATAATAAACAAATAAATAAATAAACAGAAACATTTCTGTCGCGATTGCGAGTGGAAGCAAATTACCATAAGTCTGGGTATTACGACATCAACGCTCTCGTAGTTTTAGATATTGCTTATTTCGTATGTATTCAGGATTACGTGTGTGGGTTGGGCTTTTCTGGGTACTTATTTTATATTCTAACTCATCCAATAATGGCCGACAAAGAAGTGCTCGCTATCAAGTTGTACAAATCCAGCTAAATCGTTTACCAAACTATTCGAAATAAAATGTTTTACGAGCAAAGAATCCGAATTTCCTGAACGGCAAAAAACTAACCTCGTTTTTCGAATTCGGATACTTTTATTTACCCGTTACTTTCGAGGCCTTTTCAACTCTGAGAGCAGTTTCGTACTTTTTAGTAGGTATAGGTATTTTCTTTTTGTTACAAACTCCAAACGGAATGAAGTTGGTAATTGGAATAAAGTTTCAGTTTATTCTTCACAGTCTTCTGAAAATTCAATGAAAAGTTATACAAAAGCACTTTGTTAATAAAAATAATGTTCCAAAGTGATCGTTGTATTTCTGCTGAATAAACGGAGCTATATTTTTTTTTTGTTAATAGATGGTGGATAGTGGTTTTAACAACATAAAGCACAAACTGAAATCACGGATTTAAGGCAACTTAAAATAATATCTTAGACAATCTTGACCATTGACAGAAAATGGGGTCACTCCCTCCAGACCGCAGGTCCCTACATCACCGCAATATTGGTAGACATTCCACACAACACTATCTAGCCCCACATACTAAGTAAAGCTTATTCTATGAGAAACAGCTGATATTTTTTTTTTTTTGTCAATTCTTACATAACATATGTATTATATAACACCCAGACAGATAGCAAACATGTTCGTCACACAAATGTTTGTTTTTGGTGGAGATTGAACCCACGGCACTGCACAGAAGGCAGCTACTACCAACTGAGCTGTGAGGGCTGTCAAGGCGCAAACTTGATTCCCGCTGTACCTAAAATTAGAAGATTGAATTCTAATACCAGTTTTTTTTTACAGGACGGAACATTTTCCCTCTCAGACTTCACAGACGCTTACCAAGAGAACGAGGTTCAACGCGTGATCCGCGCGTATGAGAACTCCATCTCCATCGACGTGCACTGCTCCACCAGCGGAGGGGGAGAGTGGGCGAAGCTGCCGGAAATGCCCTTCGTCAAATACTGCAAGATTAGGGTCAACCCTACCGATATACTAGACACTGGCTCGCAAGCCATCAAGGATTTTATCTGTGAGTGACTTATTCTTTTTTGTTGGATGAAAATGTATCGTTTTAAACTAGTGAAACATCGTTTGATCCGTTAGCGTGAAGCTAATACCTTTTAAGCCATACCTTTTTCTACCGCCAAGCAGCGTTGCTGTGTTTCGGTTTGAAGAGTGTGGCTGCCGATGAAATTACAGACACATGAGGCTTAACATCTGTATGCCTCAAGTTGATGGCAGTGCATTGTAGGGCATGTTCCTATCGTACGAGACTTACGAGGTTAGTTACCACTTAACATCAGGTGGGAAAAAATATTTCCACATAAACTTCCAACCCTGAGGATGCAATGAGGAGTCCTCTATAATTTCAACTGTCTACGAGCCGTTGCTCGTACGCAACGCTTTTAGATTTGCGTTATCTATCTAAATTGTGACGTGAACAGAACCATTTTAAGATTCAAGTTACACATTTTTTATATGACGTAAAAAACCGCTTGTAAGTATTGTTGCAACCTAAAGTTCCAAACTACAGATTTATATTTCCTTTAGAACTGTATAAAGGTTTGTCGGTAATTCTCAATAGCATAAAACTTTTGTAAAAGTTTACAAATATGGCTAACCATAATTTCCAGCCGTCGACAAATGAAAACCAACGTCAATAGCCCTTAATTCGTACTGTTGCTCAGAAACTCACTAACGATGCCACTTGTGACTGCGAAACTAGGTAGGGTGGCCATGGGTTTTGATGTTCTGGGGTAAAATAAAGGGTCATGATGTGAGCGTTGAGTGAGGGTAAATTAAAATTACAAGCTGTCCTAAAATAATATATTTAAAACAAGTTTGCCTGTGAAAACTTCAACATTTTTGAAGATATAAAATCAAGAAATTGTTATGACAAAAATTTTTGCTAAAGTACCTATCATTGTGATCCTTTTTTACCAAAACATTATAGCGGCTCTATAAAGCCACTGTCACTTTCATCGAAATAAAAAGAGATAGAGACGGACTTAGCGAACATTTAAGCTAGTGGAGCGCTCAGTGACCAATATGAATAAAAGCCTAAATGTATTTTTAAAAGCTTTAAACTTTTATTACGTACTGTGCCGAAAAACACAATCAGTATTTACGGTGCCAAAGTAAACAGTTTTACGCAAATTTTCGTGGCAGCAGCTATTCGTATAATTGGAGTTTTAAGGATTTAAGTATAATTGGACTTAATGTTCTGTTACTTTTTAATGAGCAGCCACAAAATGAACAATGCCAGAGCAGCTATTTACTGTTCTCAGGCTTGCGAGGCTAAATGTAGTTAATTAAAGATTATGAGTATTTGAACGTAGCAATTTTATTTAGAACAACAATAAAATGTTTTATGATTATTTCTTATATAAAAGCCTCTATGGTTTTTGATCTTAGTGTTCATCTCATCGTTATCGATAGTGTAATCAGAGGCACTTCCAAACTTAAATAATCAAACATATAGAACATGATATCTTTATTTGTTCTGAATTTTTTGCACAATGCAGATAGCATGCAATAGCTTTATTCAACCAAATTCAAAGTGATTTGAATAAGACTTATTATCAACATAAGTAACTAGCAGCGAAACCCGGCGTTGCTCGGGTTAAAATACATCGCATGTACCGACGAAAAGTCAAGTACTTAATATCGTCAAATATATAAATTTCTAGTACCAAAACACTCTACAATATTCAAATAGTTCGGTCGTTTTTGTTTCTCGGAATTACTTGAATTTGTTTAATTACTGTTCACTCGAACTTTGAATGATCTTCAAGTTGTAGGCATTTTGGAAGTTTCTAGATTCTAGAAAGCTTTAGAACTTTCTAGATTGATTTCATCAGTTGCACACATTCCGGAACATTCTAGATCATTCCCGAGATTCCCGAGATTTTAAGAATTTTACAGAAGTTTTCTGTCCTTCTCTAACATGTATAGTTAGAGAAGGACAGATATATATTATTCCAAATTTTCGCCCCCCACAACCACCCTCTTCCACCCACCCCGACCAAACTCCCTTATGCACACCAGGAGACCAAGGGGTATTTGCCATACCAACGGGAAGTTGATCGAAGGTGCGGATCATAGAGAAAACCGTGGACGCACGTACGAACATTAGCATTTTATATAATATATATTAAGATAAGATTTGCGCTCAAATTCATGATCTTTAGTTTACCATAAAGTCACTTGTGTCATATGACTATAAAATATCCTTTTAACTTAAAATTGACTTGTGACAACCCTACCACAGACCATTACGCTAGAAAGGTGCGTTAGGGTCACCGCATCTAAACGCCGCTCTTTATACTGCAGCCGAAACGCATGGTTACCCTACATAACTCGCATACCGACAATTCCGGTGATCAACTCCCGTAGCAAGGCGTAGCTCCGTAGACCATTGCTACGACATTGCTACGATATGCTACGAAGCGCTCCAGTTTGAAACTTTGCCTATTTAGTGAGTTAATATGCTTGAATACATTATTGTTTGGTTGGTACAAAGTTATTTGGAAGTTTCTTGTTGTACTGAGATCTTGATCCCTTTTCATTCCTATTTGAATACCCTTACGCGGTAGAAATCCTTGTGTACCTACACGATGCGGAAACCTAAGGGGGTAGTTAGAGTCACATCCATAATTTACTTTGGACTTTTGTTAAGAATATAATAATAGTAATATAAGATAATAATAATAATGCTCCAATTGATTCAACCCAACAAATCTACGGCCAACTTATCAAATTAACAAGGCCTTAAAGTTTTACGAGTAAAAATAAAATATTATTCCAGTTTCTATATAAAATTGTTTCTAACTTTTAGGAGCTTACACAGAATTGCTTTCAACCCTATCAAATAACCAACCCTTGGTAAATTGTTCATCGAACACGAAAATACATTTTTTCTGTCTGAATCAATAGAATTGCGAGGGAAGTTCCGAAACTATACTCAGTTTAAATATTTTTTGTTTGCTCAACAAAAATATATTTTGATGGAGAACAGTATTCTTGTTTTTGTAGTATCTAAAGAAGGATATACGTCTTGTTTTGTTAATATAAAAAGATTGTGAGAAAACCAGTTATTATACCAACAGCGGCGTTGGACTTGCGACCTGTCATGAATGGATTACCTACTACTGCATAATGTGGGTATGTGCCAAATGTGATACTTGGACATTCTTCTGACTACCCCCTAAGACATCCTCAAAGAACCTTAAGTTGGTACTTCGTACTAAGAGATCTGAGGGGATATCTACCGTGCCTGTGGACTTGCTGCTCAGTGACTATTTTATTAATTTAATATCGTGGTCTGCATAGCTAAGTATTTGCAAACGAATATGTTTCTTTAATTCCTGTGGATCAAAGTCGCGAAGTTGGTCTATTTATGTGCCTGTTATTCCACCGTTAACCACACCCTTAAAACCGAAACATAGCAACGCCGCTCACAGGCAGAAATAGGTTATTTATGATAGCGTCACTCTAAGTTCAAACATGGCTTTACAAATACGAAACTCGTACAAATGAGTCTGAGTTTACCTTCGACTCCTGGCACCAGAACAAAGTCTGCTAATGTCGCGAAAGTTTCCAGTTAATTTGACGCCGAGTTGAGAATTGTTGGCGAAAGTTTGACGGTTGCGAAACATGGTAGCAGTGTGGCTTATGCACCTTGAGCACGAATACTGCCGTTTTTGAATTGCACAGTGCACACTAGTGTACGGATTAAAAAGTTTCCGTCAGTATATATTTTATTTTATCCAATTGAAACCTATTGTGAAAAGAATAATTGTTCTGACTTACTGACAGGCTGTTTTATGAATTTATTTAATCAATTAAACATGGATAACGCTCAGCTTAAATGACTGGTCGTAGAAACTGTAATTTTCTGGGTTTTATTGTCTAATAAAAAAAACCTGTTTTTTTTCTATTTCAATGTTGCTCCGAGACCGGTTTAAAAAATATTAAAAAAAGCTATTTAGCTGGTACGGAAAATAATTGTAATTTTTTCACTCAGACAACGAGAAGTAAAAGAAAGCTTATTCCATTTTATTAGATTCGAATCTTTAGTGGTATGAGTTTGAATGTTACTTTTTATACTACTTACTGATGGATCAAGCAAATAGCCCACCTGATGTTAAATGATAACCATCACTTATAACAAAACATTGCCTTGCAAGCCAAGCACGAGACACATGCACTGCCCTGCGGCCATTAACTTGAGGCACATAGATATATAGTCTCATAATATGCCTTTAATTTTACCGGCAACCACACCCTTCCAACCGACACACAGCAACGCTGCTCGGCAGCAAAAATAGTCATCGTAACTTCCTCTATTGTTACCTCACGTTTTCTATCAATATCTTGTGATCAAATCTTCCATCTTCTCAGATCTTTGAGCCGGCACTTTTGAAGCACTTTAAACATTACTTGTACTCCGCAAACTCACAAGAAATTCTCAACTTTAGTTATGAAGAACTTCACAAAAGCCTGTGTAAGTGCTTTCAAACGGTGAAGGAAAACATCGTGAGGAATTCTATCATCTAGCAGCGGTGAAGGGTTTGCATTCTGCCACGTTATACCACAAATAACAGTATGCGCCAAATCTAATATTTTTACATATCTCTGATAACTCCCCTTAGACTCCCTCAAAAGTCTTAAGTTTGTACTTAGTACTAAGGAGATATACCGTATTTGGGGACTTTATCGTGAAGCTTTTGCTTTATTACTTCAGAAAAACCCTGAAGCAAACGCCATTGTCCACTAGATCAAGCCCCAATGCGCTGCGAGCGACTCTTCAAACTTATTAAGGCTTTTATAACGGAAAAACAAATGAACGAGAGTGCCTCAGGGAACGGGATTGGAAGGCTCAGTTCGGTTTGGACTGAAATAAATTAAAAAGTTTTTTTACTTCTCGCTGGGAATAAAATGAACGTCTAAAGAAATTTAAAAATATGTTAATGGCTCACTGACTCTAACTGCCAGGCAAGCGCTTTGCGAATTTGTAAGAAGGTAGTTAAAGACACGTCCGAACATACATTTAGCACATACCCGCATTTTACTCGATATGTGTCAGGGTGCAAGCCCATCGCCACTGCCGTTAGAATTACTAGGAGGATGTAGTTATGCAAAAGCGCAAACAAGCAAGTTTCGTAGAAAAACATTACAAAGATTCGGTAAAATATATAATTTTGATCGAAACAAAATTTCCTACCCAAATTATGATCTAACTTTGACTTTTGACTTGACGTCATGCTCCATCGCTAGCTAAATCACCGCTTACCATCTAGTGAGATTGTAGCCAAAAAACATTCTATAACATACAAAGAAAAATAAAAGCTTGTAACATAGTAAATAAGGCCTTGTATCTATAACTTTTAAGTGCTATTATTAAAATATATGTGAACTAAATAGTTTACCTACCAAAGTTAACGTAACTTGCTAAGCTAGGGTACCCACTTAACATACTCGTAGTTAATTTAAACTTCTCAAAGTGGTAATTAGTTTTGTGAGTTTGCATGTATCGAGCATGTAACGTTAGTGCATATACTCGAGGGCAATGAATCCGGCCACCATGTTCTTTTATGCTTGGTTGCGTTGAACTGGAAGATTGACCTAGCTTTCAGACATCTCGAAGTGGTCCTTGTAATTCAATGGAATTAGAAATACTTTTTGACTTTGACAAGTGGGAATAGAATCCGCAGTTAAAGTCAAAACGGGCCTGTTTTAAGTTAAATCACAAGAATAACATTAAAACGTCCTGTATCTGCACTGCAACTGAGCTGAGAGGTCCGTTTGTACAAGATAAATAAATAAATATAGGTGGACTTTCCACCAAAACTATCTAGCCCCAAACTAAACAAAGCTTGTGCAATGGGAACCAGATAGCTGATATAATACTAATATACTTTTTTTGTAATTACATACTAATAATATATTTAAAAACCTAGACAGAGAAAAAACATCTATGTTCATCTCACAAATGTTTGTTCTCGGTGGGGATCGAACCCCCGCCCTACAACGCAGAAGGTATAGCTGCGACCGACTGAGCTGTAAGGGCTGTAAAAAAAAATATCCATTCCATCTATTTGTGTACTACCGGTTTTGAACCCACGACCATTGGATTAGAAGACGGGTCGCCTAGTCCATTGGAGCTCGACAAAGAAAGTATTCGTGAAAAATAAGACACTTAATGGAGAGCGACATAAAGAGATTAAATTGCGTGACGAGCCCGATCCCCGAATTCTATTGTTATTTATGAAGGAACTTTCTTGGGAGATAAATAACTTATTACATTATATTCTGTTTTTAGATTTATATTAGTGTTCGTGAAAAAGTAATGGAAGTATTTTTACTTTGAAAGATCTTCCCCTTGATACAGGGCCGCGCTAACCAACTGCGCCATCGGATTTTAATCCAGTAAAAACTGATGTTAAGTAACCATCACCTATAACAAAGCATTACCTTGCCACGCACGATAGGCACGTGCCCTACGATGCACTGCCCTGGGTCTATCAACTTGAGGCATACAGATGACCTTATGAGGACCTTAGGCCTTATGAGCCTGTAATTACACCGGCAACCACACTCTTCAAACCGAAACACAGCAACGCTGCTTGGCGGCAGAAAAAGGCGTGGTGGTAGTACTTCCCTGAACGAGCCCTTCACACAGAGCTCTACTACTCTCAAGGTAGTCAGAGGTCAGAGGTACGTATATTACAATTGGGTATATTACAATTGGCACTTTAGGTATGTGTGAAAATTTGCAAACCAAGAGAAAATATTTTAATATGCACAAGTTCATTTATTTTTTGTTACCGACGGCATAATCACAACGAATAACTATACATATTTGATTCATTCATATGAAAATGTAATGTATAGAAAAAAACCAATACAGCCTATCTCATCACAGATTCAGTTTAATTTGAAAGCTCACTAAAACGCGAGCCAGGTGAAAATTAATTGAAACATTCTGGTAGGTCATGCGGAACTTCATCAAACTCCAATAAACCGAACTCTATTACCTGCACGGTAAAGTTCAAATTAACCTACGTCAGAGGAACTGGTGCAGAAATATCGCTCACAGGTCATTGATTGAGTCTCCTTGTCGGAGGTAGTCAGGGCTTCTAAGAAATATCTTCCGCTATATAACATCAGCTATTTTGTACGGAGGCGTGATATAACATTTTTTTTGGAAGTATCGAAACGAAACAGATTTCAAGAGTTACAAAATTTAATCTTATTCTTTAAATTAGATATATTTTAGATTACTTACCATTGGGATAGTGCGTGATTTTTTTTTTGCATTGAGAAACTACAATACATATTTAATCTGCTCCATCGTTTTAAGGGTGGAATTTCATTTCAAAGGTTAATACACTTACATACCCTTTCATAATGCACTTCTACGTACCAAGACAAACATATTCTGAAATTGCTGTCTGTGCTGGTACAGCTAGCAATATGTTGTCTGTGTGAGTGAGTCAATAAATCAAAACAACTGTTCTTATTAATATAATAATATTTAGATTTTGCTGACAATTCAATTCAAATATCTAGGGCGGGTTTTACCAACTCAGAGCAACGATATCAGTCAAAAAAAATATTTTGTCCTTGTTTTTGCCAAGTATAAAGTAGAGACGGCAATATTTTTATTACTTTGAGATGGTGAAACCCACCCTTAAAGCCATAATCTAGGTTCAGACAGCCTTATCAAAGACATGCTGTGACATATAACGACCACCGTCTTCAGAAAAAATCTGTAGGTAGGTATCCTAGGATGTAGGTCGCACAGACTCGGGGGTGGGTCAATGGGACCCTTAGATTTTCCGAGAAATGCCAGCGGGTAAATGCTAACTTTACTAGTTGCTTTTAGCCATGTGTAAGAAGTTAATTGCATCCAACTCTCTAGCCGTTAGCATCTTAAGTTGATGACTTTTTTAGAACATTAAAATTGTCTTATCATTAGCTCTAGCAAATACAACATCATTTACTTTTGATGTTGGCTGTACATTTGACTATAAAACATAAGCCTAAAACCTTACAGATATTTTCATTGCATATATCATACCTAATAAGTATCGTTTATAAGTTTAGGGGTAAATTAGAAGAGATCTTTGCTTGATTATTTAAGAGTTGCAAAAAAATAAGATTGTAGAGTTCAAATTTATATATAAAACGATGGGTTAACCTATTCTTCATGTCTTTGAGATGTCTATGACTGCGCAAGCTAGACTTCAAGAATTATTAAGTTTTGCATAATAACGTACCTGCATTGCGTTTCAGGTACAAACTAGCGCCATTATACAGCCAGGCGATTATATTATTCAAACTGCTCAGGGTTAAAAGCTTTTGGATGGAAACTTTATTAAATATTTAATTCTATGGACTTGGAACCAATTATAGAACACCTTTATCATGAGATTTATAATTTAATGGCGTCGTCGTTTTAAAATAGCATAACTAAACATATTTGAGCAGACTGTGTGACGGTTGTGGCTAGGAAGTATAGGCTCGATAAGAATGAATAACTCAGGCATAGTAAACATACCTCCATATCTTTCGCTGTACCCAAAATCTTAAACATCGTTACATTTTCAATAACACGATGATTATACAAAATCACAAAAAGCTGGTAGCGCATTTACATCGCCTCTGATGTTGCAGGTGTTCTTGTGCTTGTAATGGTAACCAATTTGTGAGTTGCATTTGCTCATCTCCCAGCGATAAAAAAACAAATGTCTAAGGGAGGTGTAGTCAGAGATATCTACAAAAAGACATTTGCACACATACCCACATTTTGCAGTACCTAGTTGTTAATCCATACGTGACAAGCCTTAAGTTAATATTCGGTACTAAGACATCTGAGGATATTTACCGTGCCTGGGCATCAAAGCCATGTAGATATTTTCTGTTTTTTTTTCCTTTTTTAAATCTGTTTAAAATATGAGACCATCAATGCTAAACTTCACCAGAATTGGTCTCTAGCTCTAGTTGTTAATCCATACGTGACAAGCCTTAAGTTAATATTCGGTACTAAGACATCTGAGGATATTTACCGTGCCTGGGCATCAAAGCCATGTAGATATTTTCTGTTTTTTTTTTCCTTTTTTAAATCTGTTTAAAATATGAGACCATCAATGCTAAACTTCACCAGAATTGGTCTCTAGCTCTAGTTGTTAATCCATACGTGACAAGCCTTAAGTTAATATTCGATACTAAGACATCTGAGGATATTTACCGTGCCTGGGCATCAAAGCCATGTAGATATTTTCTGTTTTTTTTTTCCTTTTTTAAATCTGTTTAAAATATGAGACCTTTGATTGTACTAACGTGTTTTTGTCCGACAGCATACCTGGACCCGTACATCGTGCCCGCCAGCCTGGACCAGCTGCTGGTCTCCAGTGACGTGGTCGGCAACATCCGGTTTAGCCACCCGACGCTGTACGTGTTCCCCGGAGGGCAGGGCGACGCGGCGCTCTTCGGGATCAACGGATTTAATATGCTAGGTGAGTTTTGATGGTAATGCTCTTATTCATATTGGTCGCTGAGCGCTCCATTAGCTTATCCGACTATAAGTCTGTTGCTGTCTCTTTTCGTTGGCATTAAAGCGACAGTGACAAGTATAGAGCCGTTGTAAAATGGCAGGGAATATGAATAAGGGCCTTCGTTTATAAGGATTTGATATGCTAGGAAAATTAAAAACGCAGGAAGACTATGGATGGAGAGGATTGGTTTCGCCTTGTAAATGCATGAAGGAGGACTTTATGTCAACAACATCTCGCTTGCACGTTTCAATATTTTTAAGGATATAATATTTCCGAAGTTAGCTGTCAAAAATCGCAAACAACCACGTTTTGGAGATTAGCATTGCAAAGATCCAGCAAAAATATTATTACTTTCAAACAAGATTTCCTACCCAAAAATTACCATAAGCGGTAGTCTGCGTCCTAATCCTATCAGCCCTTATTCCAAAGAAAAAAGGCCACTCCACACAGTCCATCAGTTTCGATAAAGTTAAAATCCTTTCACCACACTTCGAAAGAGCTTCGAAAGAGCACACGACAAGAAGAATAAAACGCCCACTTCTACTAAAGATGTGAACTAATGACGTTCATTACACGTAAAACCTATGCGTCTGCAGGAAATGTAATATCCCGTCGCCGTCGGCAAAGAGTAAGCGTTAGTGTCTCGGCTAATGAAATCGCGAGAAAAATACGAGGACGCTTACATATTTTACTTTTTATAGGAGAATAGTTTTACAGAAATAGTGCTAGTGATAAAAAAGTGCCAGCTAGATTCACTTACTATATTAGAATTTTAAAGTCCTTTTTTTACTGTGGTAAATCTATTTGACTTTAATACTTACTGTATGTTTTTTCAAAGTCAAAGTTGTAGTTTGACGTATGAAGTAGTTTTAAACGTTTTAAAGCTAGGTGAATCTAGGTGCAAGTTCCACGAAACCAAGTCTATTAAAACAAGCAATTTCTGAACACTACAATTTGAATCTCTTCAATGCAAGAGTGAGTAGATGTCTTCTAGACCGTTCTGATAAGTTGACGTCACTTGCCATCAGGTGAGAGATAGATGAAGTCAAAGGACGGTCTATTCATTATAAAAAATAGTCAAATGACGATAAATTCATTTAAAATAAATTGTATTTCTTGCCAATTATGTAGATCAAATATTCCTTTTCATTTAAATTTCCACAAAATGAAATTAAAGTATACCTAGGCTTACTTTGCCTGTAGTCTATAGCAAAAAAACTCTTATATACATTCTCAGTATGATAAACTTTCATTAAAGTCTTTTTAATAAAATGAATATACATGAATAAATTAACGTGAAATTTAAGCATATTATAGGAAAAATTCTAGGATATTTTATTCAAGGCATTTGGTAGGTACTTGTTCCACTTTTAAAGCTTTATGCACACGAGGCTTTTCAGCCGCATTTTTATTGGCACAGACCCAAGCTCTCAGCGATATTGCGTTACCGATGTACGATTTGTGAGAGTTCGGTTTTATTACGGTTTTCATATAGCATTTCCGGTTTTTACAGACATTTTTAATATTCAGTATAATTGAGCTATAACATTTTTATACGAGGGATTATAGAGGTTAAATGTTACGCATAATTCCTTATTGATCATTATGATAATTATTTTTAGCGACCTTATTGCTAAATGTGATCTCTACCAGCTAGGTGGGTTAATGTTTCACCGACATAAAAACTTAAACTTAGCCTATAAATCACAAGAAACACGCTGACATTTTTTAAAGCGATCACGTCTACCCTAATTCTATAGGCTTTGTATTGTGATTTCAATAAAAAAATATCGGGTTCTCTTCTGTTTATGTAAGCTTTAATCCTAGAAGAACTGGCAAGAAACCTCTACGTAGGGAATTTCCACTTTCAAATTTGCAAGATTGCGTGTGCAAGCCTCACTTTATAAAGATTGCAATAACAAAACAAGCAAAAGATTTCTTGCAATACCGCAAATATTGCATGAAGATTGTTGTCACAAAATCCTCCTAGGTACCATAAATCTCTGTTATATTGTGTGCGCTATCTGAAACATCTCCACGACGACAAGAAAAATAAAAAATATCGGTCTCCTTGACATCTTCGTTCCGGCCTCGGGCATACTAGCTGTCAGCTAAACTATGGCCACTACAACTTGGTGGTGTGCCAACAAGAATATTGGTTTCAGAAACTCGAGAAGACATTTTTCTGACGCGGAGTAAGTGAGGTATCAAATTTACTGGTGCTCGAGGAGGTAGGCTGGGACGGGTTGCCTTGAGATGGAGGCAAATTGGGTACGAAAGATGTCTGATTTTATGGGTAGGTCCATTCGGATGTACATTTGAACAAGTTATGTAAGTGCGAAGACTCCTTAAGTCGTGCACATAAATATACTACACAGAAACGTACGCGTGAAATTGAGAACATTCTCCTTTATTTGTAGTCGTTTAAAAACTTATGACTAAAAAGGATTGGCTATACTTACACTGTATTTTCCTTCCAAAATAACCTCAACAGGCTTTGGAGTAAGCCAGTTTAGAGGTAGGAAAACAGAGAAAAGAGTAAGTAATTTCGAAAGTATTCTATACTATATTTTGTTTCTTTTACATCACTTACTAGATCATGTCAGGTTAACACGTTCCCTGACCGCTGAACCACATATGGCTCAGGTAACTTGCGCTTGGAAAGCACTAATACGTTCCTGAGTCATATGTGTGTCAGGGGACACATACAACATCTACAGCGATAATTTCTACGGAACATGCTGGTACTGTACTCAATTTGCATGAGACGTGCTAAGACGATCATATTTTTATATATTTTTATTTGGTTGTGTTCTTCTGACAACATAAAAACAGTATTTTCCAAAAAGTCAGTTGGACTTGCGGCTCAATTTTGCATTTTTGTTTGGGACAGGGAACGTGTTAAGCAGGTCATGTCTGAGAGAATATGTAAAGTAAAGTATTTTTACACTCACGTAATTATGTTTAACAAGATAGAGTGGTAGGTACGTCCAAAGATTTGGTACATATCCACCGTAGGCTTAACACGGATATTAATTCGATGCTGTACTAAATCTAGCACATCCCACAATGTCTCCTACACAATGTGTTTCATTAGTGACGTCACTCTATGGGAGACATGAAGAGCATGTCCAACACGCGTCGGGTGACGGTAAACATATGTCTAATAATGGAAGCAGTGCCGGAGTTAGGGCGTGCAAGAATATGTACGCGATTTAAGCCACTTGTCCGTGTGTTTATTCCGCCCCAGTATCATCATAATGGAAGATCTTACGATCTATCATCTTAGAACTGAAATGGAAATGGAAACTGAAGTTGGCGTAATTTAATTTTGAAACAAATGTAGTTTTTTAGGGGCCGTCAAAAAACTTCCCACTCGCACATTTCAATACTTTGAAAGATAATTAAATCACAGAACAGTTATGTGCAATATGATTGCACACAACTGGGTTGATCGGGATTGTTCTGTGATTGAATATCTTTCAAAATGTTGAAATGTGTGAAATATCACGCACGATAGGAACGTACACTGCCCTGCGTCTATCAACTAGAGGCATTCAGATGTTAAGCCTCTAACTACTCTATGATTATTATATATGTTACAAATGCAAAGGTTTAGATATGAACCTTATTTTAAAATCTTCCTACACTTTCTCAAAGTCGCCAAAATTTTAATGTCGATCTGTATTCAAAATTTGTTAGACATACGGCCGGTTTCTGAAAGCTCGATCAAAACTAATCGCATGTCAAGTCACTTGCTATCTCTATCTTATTCGATGTAATACGAATAAGATAGACATAGCAAGTGAAGTGACTTGCAGACTTTCAGAAACCGACTGTAAACATGGTATTTGATTAAGTTTCTCGTGGAAATTCGTGTTTACAGCGCGAAAACACGTCACAGTTCTAGAACCACTGCCTTATACTATATGTAGATCACACAATATTGGCGGTGTTAGCACAAAGCTTTACAAGAGATAGTGTTATCTGACCCGCAATTTCCAAAACCAACATCAGATTCGCGTACGATCCATTATTTCTCACGATGGCGGCAAACATGAGCCGGGTCCCGCTTCAATTTATTTTTCAATCAACTGTCTCTGTCGGTGTTTGCAAATTGATTTCACGGTACGAATCGCGATGTTTGCGCTGTGCAAATGTTTTGAATCAAAAGGCTAATCCTTGCACCTTTTTTAGCGGATTGAAAGGAAATCCGCTTGATATAAAGTGTAGCAAACAAGCTAGTGTTTGTTTTAGGGAGACGGGTCTAAAATGGCTTGAGGTTAATCTGTAGGGTTACCTACCTATTTATGTTATGCCTACACCTCAATAAATTCGGCTGGCATCACACTACAGCTTCATTATTCTATTATATTACATTCTAACAAGGATCACACAAAAGAACGGTAGGAGCCGTTAGTTTGTTGCCTGTTCTTCTAGGATTGGTGGCGTGGAACTGGCACCTATTTTCACTTAGCTTTAAGACTTTTTTAAAGTGATCTTTGTGATTCAACTGAATAAATACCTTTTGACTTTGGTGTTATAGCAAGTAAGTGAACCTAAAAAAAATTGTATACAAGGTGAACGCGAAAAAAAAAACAGCTGTTTCATACATTTTAGCCTGGTAGGTATTGAACTTTTGTATGAAACAGCTGTTTTTTTTTCGCGTTCACAGTGTTAGTTCCTTAGAAAAAGTTGTTCATATTGAGGGTACTTTAGCCCCCTGAAGTTTATATACACAACTTATGGAACACCTTGTATGTATTAAATAAGAGATAAGCATCATTAAATTTAATGTAAAACGAAAGTAATGGTAATGGATTGGGGTTATCATTATCAGCTGTATGTGCTGAAAATAGGCAATTCCAATAAAATATCATGATTTATCAACAAATCCATTTTAATTGATTTATTCAAAGCTAATTTCGAATGTTATTTGAGCTACCCATTCATGTGAAAACATCATTTGGGTTATCATTCGCATTGCATCGATTTGCTTATTGTTCATTGGTATGAATTCGTTTCATAAACATATAACCTAAAGAGATATATTTGCATCAGAATCTCATCCAGGTTTGAATATTTTCATTTTCATTTTACTTTTCAAAGTTTTTTTTTAATATTTTAAATATTTATATGTATGGATGGTTGTAGCTCAATCACGCCCTGAACATTACTCCAATCAGGATGAAACTTAGAAAAAATATAGCGCCTAACCAGGGTTAGCATATTTTTTCCAAAATATTACCAGGAACAGGGTAGAAAGTATGAACTCACCCAAGAAAAGGAAAACTTAATCAATCTCTACTAATACGCGAGAGATTACTCGAATGTCCACGTGTTCAAATATTGATGGTATATAGCAATCACTACACGCAGTTATGTATCAAGTACTTGAAAGGGGCTTTTTCCTTTTTTTATGAGGATCATTTGATGCGCACTTATAATCCATTCACCATGGATCATAAATAATAACGGTAGGAACCAAGCCGTCCTAGTTTTAAGAAGTTTTAAAGTGATCCTTATAATTTTACTGAATAAATACAATTGACTTGACCATGTTGAAAAAAACTAGGTAGTGACAAAACAAGAAGGAGGAGAAAGCTGAGTTATGATTCTTACGTTCGTTTTTTTATTCCAGTCGATGGCGGCTTCTCCCGCAAGGCTTGCTGGTGGGACTTCGCGCGCCACTTGGACCGCTTGGATGCAGTCCTCTTCACGAGGCTGAACAACTGCTCGGTATCGGGCATGGCTTCTGTGCTGAGGAGGAAAGCGGCTTCCACTGTGTATCCGCAGATTGGACATTTCTTCTGTAATTTAGAGGTAAGGTCATGACGTACATACATGTATAAAAAAAAGGTAAGGTAGGTCCCATCGGGGTAGGCAGAGACCACGGATTTCCACTTGCTTCTTTTATGAATATATCGAATATGTACTATATCGAGTTTTTTATAGTGCACATTACACAGAATAATGTACCCTAATTATATTACAATCAAGCCACAATAGTGGGCTAGTTAGAATACATTGATCTATAGATATTTTTTGCTTAAACTTATCTAAGCGTGTGTCCATTAACACTTTTCGCACTGTCTCTCTATGAGGTGGTATCGATGAGGTTGTGCGTAAATTGGTTGTATAATATAGGTAGTATAAGTGGCGCCTCTACGACGCCTTACAAGGCCGGCGATGTAACACTAACCCTTGGACACGCTCCGCTGCGTCTGATCGCTACTGCGATGGAAATAACGTGTCAGCTGAGGGTTCTGATCGTGGAGCCATGAGCATGTAGATGTGGCTTTTAAAAGTAACTTTTATAAAAATAATATGGATCTGTAAGCCATTTTCTAAGACTATAAATTACAGAAGGCGTAGCTTGACTATTCCTAACTGATTAAGTAAGTCAAACAACGCTCTTCGCGGTCACAATTTGAATGGGTGACTGTTAGTGGCATTTACATTTGAGCACAGTGTTTTAGGCAAGTTTTAACTCCAGTTTACACTCCAGTCCCAGCTCTGGCGGTCTTTAAGCCATGAAGACCTTTAGCGAGCTACAACCTTCCTCAGCAGTATTATTTACTAAGCCTAGACAGCAAAAGAGCACAACAGTTAAAATAGACTACATAAAATAGAACAGCTTAAATACGAGTAGATGAGTTTAGGGTCCTTGAAGAAAAGGCTTGATTCCTACCTTTCTTTTGTACCTTGTTACCTGCAGCCATAAGCCATTCCTCTATCTATAGGGTTTGTGGTAGTCACCACGCTGGAGAGACAGGTGTGGTGAGCTGGGTTGCTTCCCGTCTTCTGGTACGTTCCCTTAGTCACGTCGAGGTAATGGAGGGGTCTGTTTCTATGCTGGGACCACACGACCACTAAGAATTTTCGGTACCTTCTATTTCTAGTCTTGCCCCTTGACCATGCCAACGCCGTATTATGCCAACTTATACTTCTTTACCGAGTATGGTGGCCACTGGAGCATGGCGTATCGACTTTCAGTGCCTCATTCGTAGCCGTGCTTACGTCGTGCCTTGTTCGTGTGACCTACCGATTTATCGATTTCGTTTGCAATTCAGATAAGTGCAGTTTGTTTCGTGAGTCTTGTGTTGTGAACCATGACAATGCCGTGAGTCGTGATGTAGGGAGAAGGTGAGTTTGTTTGCCTGTTATCTTATATTTATGAAGCAAAGGTACACCAGGAGTGTTCCTTTGAGAGTGTTTTAACCTTGACTGCCCTCATAAAAGAAATAAAAGCCAATAAAAGTGTTTTTTTTTGTGAGCATAAATGAGATGGTACCAGAAGTCGATAACTTTGTCGATAAATTTCGAAAATAATTTCAATTATTTATCTAACCATTGTTTTTAATCATTACACAGTTTTTTGACAGCCTTCACAGCTCAGTTGGTAGTAGCTCTGCCTTCTGCGCCGTAGGCCGTGGGTTCGATCCCCACCGAGAACAAACATTTGTGTGATGAACGTAGATGTTTGTTCTCTGTCTGGGTGTTGAATAAAATTATAAGTAGGTATGTATTACAAGAAAAAAAAGATATATAAGTAGTATATCAGCTATCTATCTGGTTCCCATATCACATTTGGCTTAGTTTGGGGCAAGATAGTGCTGTGTGGAATGTCCACCAATTTTTTTTATTTTTTTTTTGTTTTTAGACTATTTTTTTTACTTTACAATGAAACTTTGTACATTTCTACATCAAATAGCACTTGAAAAAAACAGAATCTTAGATCTTAGATCCTCACGCACGGTAGATATCCCCTCAAATATCTTTGTACCTAATCAAAAACCTTCTCAGGATTCATTGAGGAGTATTACACGGGTATTTATCGCGTTTACCTTTATTATTTTCCCGACGTTTCGGCTATGTTGCAATAGCCGTGGTCGCGGGCAGACTCGAGCATTGAACTTGAGATCCACCGTCGTCGAGAAGTGGAAGCAGTTTCAACAACTACCCTCACTTGATCGTCAGAAACCATAATGTCCGTGTTCACACTACGACACACAACACTGACAGTGTCCGCACACTTCGATAACACATCGCGACGTTCACACCTACCAATGACGGGATTCCACGAAGAACCCGAGAAGATACCCGTGTAATACTTTTAAATACCTATGTGTTATAATCGCGAGAGTTTAAAAACTACTATTCATTGAGGAGGTCTAAATACGTCCAAATACTACCTACGTTCGGCTCGTACCACATTTTGCAGTAGTTGATATTACTTATGTGACATAGTTTATGTGTATGGTCATTCATTTGATCAGTGTTCTATGGAAATCGAGCAAACATTTCCATTAGCATCAATTCCGTACGTATCATCAGGATTTCGATTTATTTGTTTTTTTTTATAGACAAAACAAATAATAAACAAAATTTACATTGTAAAACATATTAAAACAAAATGATAACAACTTGAATCTGTCAAATTCCATTTTTTTTATACAACTAGCTGATGGAACAAGCAGATGGCCGACCTGATGTTAAGTGGTAACCATCACCTATAACAAAGCATTGCCTCGTAAGTCACGCACGATAGGAACGTGCCCAGGATACTCTACTATTCCATGTTATCTTCTAGCTTAAACGAACTTACCATTAAAACAATCAGTGGCAGAATCATCCTCAGGTGGTAATCGATCCCACCTGCAACTAAGAATGAAATCTAAGCGGAGAATCCGTCGAGCTCCGTAATATCCTTAAGCTTATACGAACTTAACATTAAAATATGGTTTTCCAGGAGCGCCGAGCCCTTGCAAGCCCCGACGGCGACAAGGACGTGGATCCACTGCTGGTCTCCCTCCTCCAGGAAGGCTCCGACATGATGGCAGACCTGCGCCACCTGAACCTGAAACCACAGCACTGCTACCGCAACCCTGAACCCATCAACTTGTACCACAAGGTTGGACATGGTAAGTTTTGAATATTACCTACACTTTTTTTTATATTGGTGGACCTTCCACAGCTCTATCTAGCCCCAAACTAAGCCAAAGCTTGTAATATGGGAACCAGATAGCTGATATAATACATTTATACTTTTTTATCGCCTTATCATCTAAAAAATAAACAACGTGTAACATTATTATGTTACACGTTGTTTAACATTATTATGTCAGACTTTTAGAAAATTTCGATGTTTTTCATTTATGAAATGCTTCTTATACTTTCCAAAATGCTTCATAACATTAGATCAATATCAATAGTTGTTCGCCATGACCTGTAGAATACCCTGCTTCCGGGGTTATAAGGGGTATCATGTTACACGTTGTATACAACGTGTTTATTAAGAGTTGTAGGGATCCGAAAGCAGGATATTCTACCGGTCATAACGAGCAACTTTGTTCTACGACTTTTAAAATTTCAAAGTTTTTCATTCATCACATGCCTCTTAAACTTTTATCTAAAATGAATCTAAACGCATCATGAGGCAGCCCTATTTACAGCTGTTCTTTGACCTCTAGTTGTCAACTGTAGATAAAATAGGTAACAGAACTGCCACCAATTACCTAGTAATGTGCCTACCTATTAATGATGTTGCTGTTTTTAAAGATCTTGGTATGTAAAAGAAATATTTTCGCGACTGTAATCCCTAGTCACGGTAAACATTCTCTGAGATCTTTGGTACTAATACCTATTCAGTAACTAGGTACCTACGTGGCTACGTACTCAATATTTAATAGAATATTTATTTTTGTTTGATTACTAGATGTCGTAAAGCAATGTTTATGATATTCATAGTTCTTTAAATTGTAACATGCTACATTACCACCATGGTTCATTGACACGACAAAATTATTCAACTGCAATTTTGGGAAGTGTCTAGTCTGTCCTATTTAATCTTTGACGTACCTGTCTGTCATTGGTTGCATTTAAAAACGCATAACCAATCAGGACGGCCGACGGCCACCGATCAGTGTTACTATTTGTGGCAGATTTCTGCCATTTTGGCATATTTGGCTCCTAAATTTTAGCTGTTGGTGACGATTTACAAAAGTGGCAGATTTTAAATATTTTAAGAAAAATCTTATTAGTTTGAATTTTTAATGAAATAATATTTATAATTTATTTATTTTTTACCGAACTGGAAACTTCTTATTCTTTTTTACCTTTATTGATTTGGTTTCTAAACAACTTCTATCTCGTTTTAGATAACTGCAAACCGTTACAAACGATCAAAAGATAGTAACTGAATGTAATGTAGGTATTTAATTTATTCCGTAGCCACGAAGGAGATGGTATGAAGTTATATAAACGTGATAAAATGGTGATTGTTATGTAAAAAGCCGCCGTCAGTCAGTGTGTGTATGAGCAGTGCCTACGAGGTAATGGTTTAGTGTGATGTTTGAAGTCTGTGTCGTGCGAAATCTCGGAAACGTACCAAAATCCAGTTTTATCTAGTGTTATCAGAGCCAATAAATAATATCAAAATCCATAGGAACCAGTAAAAATATCGTGTCAGGGGATTGGCGGAGTACCTACCTACCGAAAGGTAAGTATTTCAAATTATCTCGTAGGTAGGTTATCGTTGTTTTTCACTTTCCTAGATAGAAGCGCGCGTGCGTGTGACCTTGACTCGTACACAGACAGGGCTGTTGCAAATTTCTGAGAAAATATTAATTTTACTTTTCTATGGGAATTTCAAAAAACGATATATTCAACCGTTGCACACGTCAAAGTACTCCAGTGCTTGGTCTAAATACACGCTCTTTGTTTGCCTACATAACTTAATCAACACGTTGTATAAACCTATAAAATATACGTTATATTATAATCGTGTAATACCTACTATTCTATTGATTTTGTTACCCTTCGGCTAATCGCAACCGAAAAGAAAATACAAACCACTTTCAATATGTACTTAGGTACCTAGTTCTGGCAAGTAAATCCACAGGTTGTTATAGTTTTTGTAAAATCCACCGCATTCACACATAGTTTATTCACACTCTGGTAGGTCACAGGTCGATAGATTCCAGGTATACAGGGTGTCCCGGAACTCAAAGATAACCTGGTACCCGGTGGTACCGTAGAGGCCAAGGTACTGGTTATGAAAAAAAATTAATTACAGGCACATGAGGCTTAACATCTGTATGCCTCAAGTTGATGAACGCAGGGCAGTGCATCGTAAGGCACGTTCCTATCGTGCGTGACGAGGCAATGCTTTGTTATAGGTAATGATTACCACTTAACGTCAGGTGGGCCATCTGCTTGTTCCATCAGCTAGTTGTTTAAAAAAAACCATGTCACTTAGGCAAGCGGTAATAGAGATTTTTCGAAAAAGTTGAAAATTTGACACCCTTGGTCGCACTGTGATCACAATTTTTCAGTGATTTTCTTAATAATGTAATCTCAAATAACAGTACTATTAATCGAAACCACAAATCAAAGTAATAAGCATTCTTAACTAAGTAAAAAAAAATAGTTTTGACGAGTTATGGTTTATAAAATTATCAACTTTGACACTCCATGTTGGAAAAAAAATGTACCACACTACCCTTGGCAAGTTATTTTCAAAGATGGCCTATTTAGTCTAGATTTCAAAATAGAACAACACTAGCCACTTTTCTTGCCCATAAAAGTGGCAAGCGTTATACCTTTACGTTCTTTTGTTAGTGGCTAACAAAAGAAGTTTTTGTTTCTGGAATTTGTAGCAGTTGAATGCTAAATCTTAAACTTCTTTAAAAGTGGGTTTTTTTTGTTTCAGGGACACTTGACATGTACGTACTGAATCCGTCGAAGGACTCCAAGTACGTGCGTGAGTTCCTGAAAAGGTGGCATGGCAGTGAACAGAAGCTATTCGAAGGTGCCAGTGCTTCGGGCCAGTTTAACTTTCCCATTCCCAACATAGTATCGATATGCGCACTACTAGTGTGGCGTCCAGCCAACCCTGACGATACGATCACAAGAATCATGTTCCCAGGATCGACTCCGCAGCACAAAATATTCGAAGGCTTAGAGAAACTAAAGCATCTTGAATTTCTCAACCACCCGACGTGCACGGGACGACAAATGCTGCCAGCTCCACCAGCCGTCACGGCTGCGCCAACGGCCACCATAGTCACGACAGCGAAAACTGCAAAAATTGTCTCTAGAACGAGCAAAGAAAAGGCCAACATTATAGAAAAGACAAGAGAAGAAAAAAATATCGAACACGAACAAACGAAAGATAAAGACATCAAAGACGAGACAGACTCCAAAAATATAATTGATAACAAACTACTTAGTGAACTTGTAGACGGAGAAGAGAAGAAACTTGAAAGTGTTCTTAGTGATGCCATTGTAGCAAGAGCAGATACTACCTTGGACGAGAAAATTGCTCAATACGAGAGCACTGTGATAGATGGACTTCCTAAGAAGAAAGACGTAAAGAAAAAAGGAACAGACAAAAAAATTAAACGCATGGAAAAGACTGAAGACACAAAAGAGTCCGTAGTCAAGTCAACTGAAATTAAGAAATCATCTGATATTGATAGCAAACACAAAACAGAAACAAAGAAAAAGACTGAAAGTCGGACTAAAATGGAAACTTCAATGTCAATGACCCGAAGCAAAATGAGCCATCGCCCGTCACAGAAATCTGCTGAGAAGAAAGCCAGTTCGGTTGAAAAGAAAGCAACCTCAGAAGAGAAGAAATCTCCACCTATGACACCTAAAAAAACTATGGAAACAAAAATAGCTCCCAGCAGCATACAACCCACAGTAAGAGAACGAGTGAAAGCCAAATCAAGACGACTAAGCCCTGGAAGCACTCCCGCCAAGAGCACTAAAGAAGCACAAAACCGTAAAGTGGTTGAATCTAAATACAAACAAGCATCGCCTAAGCGAGATTTTGGTCAAAAACCAACTGATAAAAAAGAGCCTAAAAAGCGTGAGCCTATTTCTCGGCGTCCACGCCCACTAGCGTCACCAGTAAAAGGTCTTAAATCAATGAAAAGTCCAACAAAATCAGCAAAGTCTACTAAAACTGATACTTCAAAGTTGAAAGGCTTACAAAGAGTTAATTATGAAGATATTTTAAGAGAAGCTAAAAAATCTGATGAAGAGACCTCAAAGTCTCTTGATGATATAAAACTACAAGAGCTCGATGACAGAGAAGAACAAGAAATTGTAAGAGAGATTGAAGCTGTTTTTAATCGAGACAGTGAAGCTGAAGAAAAAGTTGAATTCATAGGCCGATCTGACATTGAAAAAATTACTTGTATGTTAGATGATGCAAAAACTGAAACGACTGCTGACGTTGAGTTTGAAGAAGAATATCTCATAATAGAAAAAGAAGAATTAGATCACTATTCGGATGACATTGAACGTGAAGTCAGCCATGAACAAGATGAACTTCAAAAGCATATCAAAGACAAAGAAGAATCTGAAAAGAAAAAAGAAGAAATACTTCATGACACAAGAAAAGAAGAAATCAGTATCCTGAAATCTGAAGCGATTACAGATATCGAAGCCAAACAAGTTGAATCAAAAGATCATTCTGTTAGCGTAGAGGAAAAGCAAGACCTTAGTAGTGAAAAGAAAACATCGGATAGTAAGAGTGGTATGGTTAAACCAAAAGACTCTGTCGAATTTAACCTTGTACAAGAATCACAACCAGATGAAAAAATATCTACCACTGTTGAATCTGGGGCTACAACAGCTCCCACTTTACCTGAAGATGAACGTATTACACTTGATGATATCGAAGAAGACCAACAGGTTGAGGAAAGGTATGTACAGGAAGAAAAGAAAGAAATATTACCTCCGAAATCTTTAGTTGATTTGCACATGCCAGTATCAGTTGAGAAAAGCACAATCAGACTTGAATCGATACCAGTGCTTATAAGAGAAATTGTAAAAACTCCTGATGAAGTTGCTGACCTTCCTCTTCATGAAGAAGTTGATTATAGAACATATGAAGAAAAAAAGACTCCATTGGAAGAAGATTTATTTAGGCGAAAGCCAGATATTGGATTTATTCAAGAAATAAAAATTCCAAAAGATCTACCAATTCCAGTACAACCATCTTTGAAAGATGTGAAAACTATTGAAGATGATATTGTGCTTAAAACTGTACAACGCGCTTCACATGCTGAAGTAGTAACGGTCACTCCTGGTTCAGCCCCCGAGTCACCAATGTATCATGACCATATGAAAGTTTCTTCACTTCCGGGCCCGGATTTAAAAACCGTCAAAGAATATGATGACTCAGATTATGGCTACGGACATTATACAGAAAAGTTACGAGAAACTCACATCACAACTCTTGATTCTCCAATCAAGGATGATATTATTGTGATTGAAGAAGTACCATGCATGCCTGAAAAAATTCCTTCGATACCTGAAGATGTAGAAAAGGAAATAGAAGAAGCTCAAAAATTAGAGGCGGTTCTAGACAAACCTCCAGTCAGTCCAAAAGAAATTGAAAAGATAGTAGCTGATGTTGCTGAAGTTTTGAAGTCTGATAAAAGCTTAGAGGAGATTATGGCTGAAAAATCACCCACTATGCTTCAAAAATCACCGGAACCATCCACAAAAACAGAAACTACAATCATGACTGCTATTGAAGCTACTAAAATGCTTCTAGTACATGAACAAGATGACGAAGATGGCGTTGAAGAAAATGTCAATGTAGACGGTTTAGATGTAAAAGAAGAAAAAGTTGCTAAAGTTGAAATTCATAAAGAAATGTCTCCTACAAGATCACAGACCTCTGATGATGGTGGAGAAGTTTCGGATAAAACCATTTTAAACGAAGTTAAAAGAATAAAACGAGATATAAACCAAGAACAAAAACCTGTATTAAGCACTATGCATTTTGACTTTTCAGAAGTTGATACTTCTGAAGACAAACAAAAAAAAGAAGAAAAAGAAAATGAAAAACAAGTTGAACCAAGAAGACTTAGCACAAAAGATGAGTCTGCCAAAACTCTTGAAAAATTGGAAGAAAAGATGAATGACTTAAAGAAAAAAGAACAATCTCTGGAGGTAAGCAAGATTGATGAAGAGAAAAGTATTACTAAATCCACCATCGATATTGGACCTTCCACAATAAGTTTGAAATCTGACAGCATTCTCAACAAAGTTCCTGAAAAAGAACAAAGCTTTGAGATTGATGTTCAGTCTGAAGTAATAAACGATTTTCAAATTTTACAAAACAAACTAAGTAAAACTCAAGAAATATCTGTATCAGATTCATCACTAACTGAGTTAGATGAACCCCTGCTCAAAAGACAGCCAAGTCCTCTCTCAGCCAAAGAAGACAGAAAACGTCTCATATCTGAAAAGGAAGACACTGATGAAGTGGAAGCAATGGAAATTAGCAAAACAACGGATATCGTTTCTGACAAACTTGATGAAAAGCAAGTAAGTTTAGAAAAAGATATTCATGATCACATGAAACAACTCAAAGAAATCGATGGTGTCGAGAAAGAAACAGACAAACCTATTAGTCCAAAAGAAGGCAAGAAAGATAAAATAGATAAGTTTATGACAAAGTTGGACGAAAAAGTAAGTGCGACGAAAGATTTCTTTAGTGGAAAGTTTTTTGGTAAGAAAACAGCTAAAGAAACTAGTCCAATCAAAGATGACAAACAATCAATGAGTGAAGTTACCAAGTATACTAAAACGCTTGATGAGGCACCGATAGTGACCAGTTCTATTTTATTAGATGACGAAGAACCTAGAGATGAGGGAAAGGCGCCAATTCAAGACCCAAATGTCGAAATATATTTAAGCTTGGCAGATGAGATAGAAAATTTACCGAAAGATGATAGAGCTATAAGCCCTGACTCATTGGACTTAAAAGCACCAAGTCCAATCGAAATAGATGGCCAAGTAACAAGTAAAAAAGAAGCCAAAGCAGGTTCTGAAACACCCGTCCAAAAACCACAAATTTTAACCGATGCTGACAAGAAACAAAGCTTAGTCCAGGATGAAAACGTTACCAAGGATGAGATTTCTAATGTATTGGATTTGAAGGCACCAAGCTCAATAAAAAAGGAATCAAGCTCTTTTAAACATGATGGAGATGAACATCTTAGTCCTGTCAAGTTAGATTTTAATTTGTCAAATGTAACTGATGAGCTTGCTTTGGCCAAACAAATAACAACAGATACTAGGCCTGATGAAGAAGACTCCAAAGTACTGGAACTCAATGAAAAAATATCAAGCCTAGCCACGGATGATGTAAAAGAACTTATTGCTATCGAAAAAGAGTTAAGCCCTGAAGAAGACGATGAAAAAACACCAAGTCCTATCACGATAGACGAAAAAACGCCAGGCTTGGTTGGAAAAGGAATAAGCCCTGTAACTGAAGTTAATAAAAAAGAAATAAAATTAACTTCCGGTGATCTTCTATTGAAAGCACTTAGCTCAATTGAACCAAGTCCTATTGAAGATGAGCTTAGATCAGATGCAGAAAACAAAAAAATAGTAAGTTCAGTTCTACCTTCGAAGCATGAAATCGCATCAGATTCAAAATCACCTATATCAATCGACAAGGAACTAAGCATGACTGATAAACTAACTTATTTGGTCGACAAAAAACCAGCAACAAGTCAAGTTGATGAATGTGAAAAAGCTACGGTCCCCGTAGATAGGGTTGTTTTAGACCAAATAATATTTAGAATAGAAAAGATATGCTCCTTTAAATTTGATGAAGCATGCATGATTGAACAAGCTATAAGGATTGAACCCTCACTTGAAGGCTTAACTCCAGTGGGTAAACCTATTATCACAGAGACATCATATATTGAGTACTTGAATGAAGGACTCAATATAACAATTGAAAGAATAATCATCATAAAATCAGTAAAAACTATATTTTCTAACAAACATGGAAAGTCAGTGAAATCAAAAACCATAACATACAAAACTATAACGGAAAACTATCCAAATAAAACTAGCCGAGATAATGTTTTCTCAACTACAACCATATCAGATGTAATTGGAGAACAACTTTCTATAGAAGAATGTCTAGAAGGCTATAAATTATTCGGAGAACCAAATGAAACCACATCTTTAAATACAGAAATTGTGAGAATCGGAAATAAGGAAATTATTTCAAAAATAGACACTACAACAACTATAGTCAACTATATAATGATGGAATCAATAAAAACAAAATCAATAGTCTGTCAGACCAAGAACTTAGAACATCCAGACGGAACAATAATAACGATTACAAATGAGGTAATCTCACTCATAGATGGAAAACATAAATTGTTAATTGATAAACACATAGATTCAAATCAATTACAAGAAGTAAAAAAAGCAATCGAAGATTCCAGATCTGGAAAGGTACCAAGCTCATTCAGCAAGGAATCATATGCTGGTCATGAAGATGAAGAAACGCAAAACCAAGTAATAGAGAAGACACGAAGCTATGTATCTGAAAAGGCACCTAGCCCTTTCGACGAAGAACTAAGCCTTACTAAGGCAGATGAGAGACGGATAAGTCAGTCGCGGAAAACAAGCCTGGTCCACGATGATGACAAGAAGCCAAACCTTGTGACTGATAAAGCATCTAGCCCAGTCAAGATATCAAGCCCTATTACGGATGATGACAGAAAACTAAGCCTTGTTTCGGAAAAGGTACCGAGCCCAGTTGACAAGGATTCAAGCCCTGTCAAGGCTGATGATAAGAAGGAAAGCCTTGTGTCTGAAAAGGCACCAAGCCCAGTATCTGAAAAAGCACCAAGTCCAGTCGACAAGGAATCAAGCCCTTTCAAAGCTGATGATATAAAACTAAGCCTTGTGTCTGAAAAGGCACCAAGCCCTGTCTCTGAAAAAGCACCCAGCCCCGTTGACAAGGAGTCAAGCCCTATCAAGGCTGATGATAAGAAGGAAGGCCTTGAGTCTGAAAAGGCACCAAGCCCTGTATCTGAAAAAACACCTAGCCCTGTCGAAAAGGAGCCAAGCCCTGTCGAAGCTGATGATAAGAAACTAAGCCTTGAGTCTGAAAAGGCACCAAGCCATGTATCTGATAAAGCACCTAGCCCAGTCGACAAGGAGCAAAGCCCTGTCGAATCTGATGATATAAAATTAAGCCTTGTGTCGGAAACGGCACCAAGCCATGTATCTGAAACAGCACCAAGCCCAGTCGATAAGAAGCCAAGCCCAGTCAAGGCTGATGATCGAAAACTCAGCCTTGTGTCTGAGAAGGCACCTAGCCCTGTATCTGAAAAAGCACGAAGCCCAGTCGACAAGGAATCAAGCCCTGTCAGAGCTGATGATAGGAAGGAAAGCCTTGTGTCTGAAAAGGCACCGAGCCCTGTATTTGAAAAAGCAACTAGCCCTGTATCTAAAAAAGCACCAAGCCCAGTCGACAAAGATACAAGCCCTGTCATGGCTGATGATAAGGACAGCCTTGTGTTTGAAAATGCACCGAGCACTGTATCTGGAAAAGCACCTAGCCCAGTCGACAAAGAAACAAGCCCTGTCAAGGCTGATGATAGAAAAGTAAACCTTGTGTCTGAAAAGGCACCAAGCCCTGTATCTGAAAAAGCACCTAGCCCTGTCGACAAGGAATCAAGCCCTGTCAAAGCTGATGATAGGAAGGAAAGCCTTGTGTCTGAAAAGGCACCAAGCCCTGTATCTGAAAAAGCACCTAGCCCTGTCGACAAGGAATCAAGCCCTGTCAAAGCTGATGATAGAAAAGTAAGCCTTGTGTCTGAAAAGGCATCAAGCCCTGTAACTGAAAAAGCATCTAGCCCAGTCGACAAGAAGTCAAGCCCTGTCAAGGCTGATGACAGGAAGGAAAGTCTTGTGTCTGAAAAGTCACCGAGCCCTGTATCAGAAAAAGCACCAAGCCCAGTCGACACAGAAACAGGTCTTATCAAGGCTGATGATAGGAAGAAAAGCCTTACGTCTGAAAAGGCACCGAGCCCTGTGTCTGAAACAGCACCAAGCCGAGTCGACAAAGAAACAGGCCTTGTCAAGGCTGATGATAGGAAGGCAAGCCCAACGTCTGAAAAGGCACCAAGCCCTGTAACTGAAAAAGCAGCTAGTCCAGTCGACAAGGAGTCAAGCCCTGTCAAGGCTGATGACAGGAAAGAAAGTCTTGTATCTGAGAAGGCACCGAGCCCTGTGTCTGAAACAGCAACAAGCCCAGTCGACAAAGAAACAGGCCTTGTCAAGGCTGATGATAGGAAGGCAAGCCTTACGTCTGAAAAGGCACCAAGCCCTGTAACTGAAAAAGCAGCTAGCCCAGTCAACAAGGAGTCAAGCCCTGTCAAGGCTGATGACAGGAAAGAAAGTCTTGTGTCTGAAAAGGCACCGAGCCCTGTATCTGTAAAAGCACCAAGCCCAGTCGACAAAGAAACAGGCCTTGTCAAGGCTGGTGATAGGAAGGAAAGCCTTACGTCTGAAAAGGCACCAAGCCCTGTAACAGAAAAAGCAGCTAGCCCAGTCGACAAGGAGTCAAGCCCTGTCAAGGCTGATGAAAGGAAGGAAAGTCTTGTGTCTGAAAAGGCACCGAGCCCCGTATCTGAAAAAGCACCAAGCCCAGTCGACAAAGAAACAGGCCTTGTCAAGGCTGATGACAGGAAGGAAAGCCTAACGTCTGAAAAGGCACCAAGCCCTGTAACTGAAAAAGCAGCCAGCCCAGTCGACAAGGAGTCAAGCCCTGTCAAGGCTGATTACAGGAAGGAAAGTTTTGTGTCTGAAAAGGCACCGAGCCCTGTATCTGAAAAAGCACCAAGCCCAGTCGAAAAGGAGTCAAGCCCTGTTAAGGCTGATGACAGGAAGGAAAGTCTTGTGTCTGAAAAGGCACCGAGCCCTGTATCTGAAAAAGCACCAAGCCCAGTCGACACAGAAACAGGCCTTGTCAAGGCTGATGATAGGAAGGAAAGCCTTACGTCTGAAAAGGCACCAAGCCCTGTAACTGAAAAAGCACCAAGCCCAGTCGACAAGGAGTCAAGCCCTGTCAAAGCTGATGACAAGAAGGAAAGTCTTGTGTCTGAAAAAGCACCGAGCCCTGTATCTGAAAAAGCACCAAGCCCAGTCGACAAAGAAACAGGCCTTGTCAAGGCTGATGACAGGAAGGAAAGCCTAACGTCTGAAAAGGCACCAAGCCCTGTAACTGAAAAAGCAGCTAGCCCAGTCGACAAGGAGTCAAGCCCTGTCAAGGCTGATTACAGGAAGGAAAGTCTTGTGTCTGAAAAGGCACCGAGCCCTGTATCTGAAAAAGAACCAAGCCCAGTCGAAAAGGAGTCAAGCCCTGTTAAGGCTGATGACAAGAAGGAAAGTCTTGTGTCTGAAAAGGCACCGAGCCCTGTATCTGAAAAAGCACCAAGCCCAGTCGACACAGAAACAGGCCTTGTCAAGGCTGATGATAGAAAGGAAAGCCTTACGTCTGAAAAGGCACCAAGCCCTGTAACTGAAAAAGCATCTAGCCCAGTCGACAAGAAGTCAAGCCCTGTCAAGGCTGATGACAGGAAGGAAAGTCTTGTGTCTGAAAAGGCACCGAGCCCTGTATCTGAAAAAGCACCAAGCCCAGTCGACACAGAAACAGGTCTTATCAAGGCTGATGATAGGAAGAAAAGCCTTACGTCTGAAAAGGCACCGAGCCCTGTATCTGAAACAGCACCAAGCCCAGTCGACAAAGAAACAGGCCTTGTGAAGGCTGATGATAGGAAGGAAAGCCTTACGTCTGAAAGGGCACCAAGCCCTGTAACTGAAAAAGCAGCTAGCCCTGTCGACAAGGAGTCAAGCCCTGTCAAGGCTGATGACAGGAAAGAAAGTCTTGTATCTGAGAAGGCACCGAAACCTGCGTCTGAAACAGCACCAAGCCCAGTCGACAAAGAAACAGGCCTTGTCAAGGCTGATGATAGGAAGGCAAGCCTTACGTCTGAAAAGGCACCAAGCTCTGTAACTGAAAAAGCAGCTAGCCCAGTCGACAAGGAGTCAAGCCCTGTCAAGGCTGATGACAGGAAGGAAAGTCTTGTGTCTGAAAAGGCACCGAGCCCTGTATCTGAAAAAGCACCAAGCCCAGTCGACACAGAAACAGGTCTTATCAAGGCTGATGATAGGAAGAAAAGCCTTACGTCTGAAAAGGCACCGAGCCCTGTATCTGAAACAGCACCAAGCCCAGTCGACAAAGAAACAGGCCTTGTGAAGGCTGATGATAAGAAGGAAAGCCTTACGTCTGAAAAGGCACCAAGCCCTGTAACTGAAAAAGCAGCTAGCCCTGTCGACAAGGAGTCAAGCCCTGTCAAGGCTGATGACAGGAAAGAAAGTCTTGTATCTGAGAAGGCACCGAAACCTGCGTCTGAAACAGCACCAAGCCCAGTCGACAAAGAAACAGGCCTTGTCAAGGCTGATGATAGGAAGGCAAGCCTTACGTCTGAAAAGGCACCAAGCTCTGTAACTGAAAAAGCAGCTAGCCCAGTCGACAAGGAGTCAAGCCCTGTCAAGGCTGATGACAGGAAGGAAAGTCTTGTGTCTGAAAAGGCACCGAGCCCTGTATCTGAAAAAGCACCAAGCCCAGTTGACAAAGACACAGGCCTTGTCAAGGCTGATGATAGGAAGGAAAGCCTTACGTCTGAAAAGGCACCAAGTCCTGTATCTGAAAAAGCAGCTAGCCCAGTCGACAAGGAGACAAGCCCTGTCAAGGCTGATGACAGGAAGGAAAGTCTTGTGTCTGAAAAGGCACCGAGCCCTGTATCTGAAAAAGCACCAAGCCCAGTCGACAAAGAAACAGGCCTTGTCAAGACTGATGATAGGAAGGAAAGCCTAACGTCTAAAAAGGCACCAAGCCCTGTAACTGAAAAAGCAGCTAGCCCAGTCGACAAGGAGTCAAGCCCTGTCAAGGCTGATGACAGGAAGGAAAGTCTTGTGTCTGAAAAGGCACCGAGCCCTGTATCTGAAAAAGCACCAAGCCCAGTTGACAAAGAAACAGGCCTTGTCAAGGCTGATGATAGGAAGGAAAGTCTTACGTCTGAAAAGGCACCAAGTCCTGTATCTGAAAAAGCAGCTAGCCCAGTCGACAAAGAGTCAAGCCCTGTCAAGGCTGATGACAGGAAGGAAAGTCTTGTGTCTGAAAAGGCACCGAGCCCTGTATCTGAAAAAGCAGCAAGCCCAGTCGACAAAGAAACAGGCCTTGTCAAGACTGATGATAGGAAGGAAAGCCTAACGTCTGAAAAGGCACCAAGCCCTGTAACTGAAAAAGCAGCTAGTCCAGTCGACAAGGAGTCAAGCCCTATCAAGGCTGATGACAGGAAAGAAAGTCTTGTGTCTGAAAAGGCACCGAGCCCTGTATCTGAAAAAGCAGCAAGCCCAGTCGACAAAGAAACAGGCCTTGTCAAGACTGATGATAGGAAGGAAAGCCTAACGTCTGAAAAGGCACCAAGCCCTGTAACTGAAAAAGCAGCTAGCCCAGTCGACAAGGAGTCAAGCCCTGTCAAGGCTGATGACAGGAAGGAAAGTCTTGTGTCTGAAAAGGCACCGAGCCCTGTGGAAAGCCTTACGTCTGAAAAGGCACCAAGTCCTGTATCTGAAAAAGCAGCTAGCCCAGTCGACAAGGAGTCAAGCCCTGTCAAGGCTGATGACAGGAAGGAAAGTCTTGTGTCTGAAAAGGCACCGAGCCCTGTATCTGAAAAAGCACCAAGCCCAGTCGACAAAGAAACAGGCCTTGTCAAGACTGATGATAGGAAGGAAAGCCTAACGTCTGAAAAGGCACCAAGCCCTGTAACTGAAAAAGCAGCTAGCCCAGTCGACAAGGAGTCAAGCCCTGTCAAGGCTGATGACAGGAAGGAAAGTTTTGTGTCTGAAAAGGCACCGAGCCCTGTGGAAAGCCTTACGTCTGAAAAGGCACCAAGTCCTGTATCTGAAAAAGCAGCTAGCCCAGTCGACAAGGAGTCAAGCCCTGTCAAGGCTGATGACAGGAAGGAAAGTCTTGTGTCTGAAAAGGCACCGAGCCCTGTATCTGAAAGAGCACCAAGCCCAGTCGACAAAGAAACAGGCCTTGTCAAGGCTGATGATAGGAAGGAAAGCCCTACGTCTGAAAAGGCACCAAGCCCTGTAACTGAAAAAGCAGCTAGCCCAGTCGACAAGGAGTCAAGCCCTGTCAAGGCTGATGACAGGAAGGAAAGTCTTGTGTCTGAAAAGGCACCGAGCCCTGTATCTGAAAAAGCACCAAGCCCAGTTGACAAAGAAACAGGCCTTGTCAAGGCTGATGATAGGAAGGAAAGCCTTACATCTGAAAAGGCACCAAGTCCTGTATCTGAAAAAGCAGCTAGCCCAGTCGACAAGGAGTCAAGCCATGTCAAGGCTGATGACAGGAAGGAAAGTCTTGTGTCTGAAAAGGCACCGAGCCCTGTATCTGAAAAAGCACCAAGCCCAGTTGACAAAGAAACAGGCCTTGTCAAGGCTGATGATAGGAAGGAAAGCCTTACGTCTGAAAAGGCACCAAGTCCTGTATCTGAAAAAGCAGCTAGCCCAGTCAACAAGGAGTCAAGCCCTGTCAAGGCTGATGACAGGAAGGAAAGTCTTGTGTCTGAAAAGGCACCGAGCCCTGTATCTGAAAAAGCACCAAGCCCAGTCGACAAAGAAACAGGCCTTGTCAAGGCTGATGATAGGAAGGAAAGCCTTACGTCTGAAAAGGCACCAAGCCCTGTAACAGAAAAAGCAGCTAGCCCAGTCGACAAGGAGTCAAGCCCTATCAAGGCTGATGACAGGAAAGAAAGTCTTGTGTCTGAAAAGGCACCAAGCCCTATATCTGAAAAAGCACCAAGCCCAGTCGACAAAGAAACAGGCCTTGTCAAGACTGATGATAGGAAGGAAAGCCTAACGTCTGAAAAGGCACCGAGCACTGTGGAAAGCCTTACGTCTGAAAAGGCACCAAGTCCTGTATCTGAAAAAGCAGCTAGCCCAGTCGACAAGGAGTCAAGCCCTGTCAAGGCTGATGACAGGAAGGAAAGTCTTGTGTCTGAAAAGGCACCGAGCCCTGTATCTGAAAAAGCACCAAGCCCACTCGACAAAGAAACAGGCCTTGTCAAGGCTGATGATAGGAAGGAAAGCCTTACGTCTGAAAAGGCACCAAGCCCTGTAACTGAAAAAGCAGCTAGCCCAGTCGACAAGGAGTCAAGCCCTGTCAAGGCTGATGGCAGGAAAGAAAGTCTTGTGTCTGAAAAGGCACCAAGCCCTATATCTGAAAAAGCACCAAGCCCAGTCGACAAAGAAACAGGCCTTGTCAAGACTGATGATAGGAAGGAAAGCCTAACGTCTGAAAAGGCACCGAGCCCTGTGGAAAGCCTTACGTCTGAAAAGGCACCAAGTCCTGTATCTGAAAAAGCAGCTAGCCCAGTCGACAAGGAGTCAAGCCCTGTCAAGGCTGATGACAGGAAGGAAAGTCTTGTGTCTGAAAAGGCACCGAGCCCTGTATCTGAAAAAGCACCAAGCCCACTCGACAAAGAAACAGGCCTTGTCAAGGCTGATGATAGGAAGGAAAGCCTTACGTCTGAAAAGGCACCAAGCCCTGTAACTGAAAAAGCAGCTAGCCCAGTCGACAAGGAGTCAAGCCCTGTCAAGGCTGATGACAGGAAGGAAAGTCTTGTGTCTGAAAAGGCACCGAGCCCTGTATCTGAAAAAGCACCAAGCCCAGTTGACAAAGAAACAGGCCTTGTCAAGGCTGATGATAGGAAGGAAAGCCTTACGTCTGAAAAGGCACCAAGTCCTGTATCTGAAAAAGCAGCTAGCTCAGTCGACAAAGAGTCAAGCCCTGTCAAGGCTGATGACAGGAAGGAAAGTCTTGTGTCTGAAAAGGCACCGAGCCCTGTATCTGAAAAAGCACCAAGCCCAGTCGACAAAGAAACAGGCCTTGTCAAGACTGATGATAGGAAGGAAAGCCTAACGTCTAAAAAGGCACCAAGCCCTGTAAGCCTTGTCAAGACTGATGATAGGAAGGAAAGCCTAACGTCTGAAAAGGCACCAAGCCCTGTAACTGAAAAAGCAGCTAGCCCAGTCAACAAGGAGTCAAGCCCTGTCAAGGCTGATGACAGGAAGGAAAGTCTTGTGTATGAAAAGGCACCGAGCCCTGTATCTGAAAAAGCACGAAGCCCAGTCGACAAGGAATCAAGCCCTGTCAAGGCTGATGACAGGAAGGAAAGTCTTGTGTCTGAAAAGGCACCGAGCCCTGTATCTGAAAAAGCACCAAGCCCAGTCGACACAGAAATAGGCCTTGTCAAGGCTGATGATAGGAAGGAAAGCCTAACGTCTGAAAAGGCACCAAGCCCTGTATCTGAAAAAGCACCAATCCCAGTCGACAAAGAAACAGGCCTTGTCAAGACTGATGATAGGAAGGAAAGCCTAACGTCTGAAAAGGCACCAAGCCCTGTAACTGAAAAAGCAGCTAGCCCAGTCGACAAGGAGTCAAGCCCTGTCAAGGCTGATGACAGGAAGGAAAGTCTTGTGTCTGAAAAGGCACCGAGCCCTGTATCTGAAAAAACACCAAGCCCAGTCGACAAAGAAACAGGCCTTGTCAAGGCTGATGATAGGAAGGAAAGCCTTACGTCTGAAAAGGCACCAAGCCCTGTAACAGAAAAAGCAGCTAGCCCAGTCGACAAGGAGTCAAGCCCTATCAAGGCTGATGACAGGAAAGAAAGTCTTGTGTCTGAAAAGGCACCAAGCCCTATATCTGAAAAAGCACCAAGCCCAGTCGACAAAGAAACAGGCCTTGTCAAGACTGATGATAGGAAGGAAAGCCTAACGTCTGAAAAGGCACCGAGCCCTGTGGAAAGCCTTACGTCTGAAAAGGCACCAAGTCCTGTATCTGAAAAAGCAGCTAGCCCAGTCGACAAGGAGTCAAGCCCTGTCAAGGCTGATGACAGGAAGGAAAGTCTTGTGTCTGAAAAGGCACCGAGCCCTGTATCTGAAAAAGCACCAAGCCCAGTAGACAAAGAAACAGGCCTTGTCAAGGCTGATGATAGGAAGGAAAGCCTTACGTCTGAAAAGGCACCAAGCCCTGTAACTGAAAAAGCAGCTAGCCCAGTCGACAAGGAGTCAAGCCCTGTCAAGGCTGATGACAGGAAGGAAAGTCTTGTGTCTGAAAAGGAACCGAGCCCTGTGGAAAGCCTTACGTCTGAAAAGGCACCAAGTCCTGTATCTGAAAAAGCACCAAGCCCAGTCGACACAGAAATAGGCCTTGTCAAGGCTGATGATAGGAAGGAAAGCCTTACGTCTGAAAAGGCACCAAGCCCTATATCTGAAAAAGCACCAAGCCCAGTCGACAAAGAAACAGGCCTTGTCAAGACTGATGATAGGAAGGAAAGCCTAACGTCTGAAAAGGCACCAAGCCCTGTAACTGAAAAAGCAGCTAGCCCAGTCGACAAGGAGTCAAGCCCTGTCAAGGCTGATGACAGGAAGGAAAGTCTTGTGTCTGAAAAGGCACCGAGCCCTGTATCTGAAAAAACACCAAGCCCAGTTGACAAAGAAACAGGCCTTGTCAAGGCTCATGATAGGAAGGAAAGCCTTACGTCTGAAAAGGCACCAAGTCCTGTATCTGAAAAAGAAGCTAGCCCAGTCGACAAGGAGTCGCGCCCTGTCAAGGCTGATGACAGGAAGGAAAGTCTTGTGTCTGAAAAGGCACCGAGCCCTGTATCTGAAAAAGCACCAAGCCCAGTCGACAAAGAAACAGGCCTTGTCAAGGCTGATGATAGGAAGGAAAGCCTAACGTCTGAAAGGGCACCAAGCCCTGTAACAGAAAAAGCAGCTAGCCCAGTCGACAAGGAAACAAGCCCTATCAAGGCTGATGACAGGAAGGAAAGTCTTGTGTCTGAAAAGGCACCGAGCCCTGTATCTGAAAAAGCACCAAGCCCAGTCGACAAAGAAACAGGCCTTGTCAAGACTGATGATAGGAAGGAAAGCCTTACGTCTGAAAAGGCACCAAGCCCTGTAACTGAAAAAGCAGCTAGCCCAGTCGACAAGGAGTCAAGCCCTGTCAAGGCTGATTACAGGAAGGAAAGTCTTGTGTCTGAAAAGGCACCGAGCCCTGTATCTGAAAAAGCACCAAGCCCAGTCGACAAGGATACAAGCCTTATTAAGGCTGATGATAGGAAGGAAAGCCTAGTGACTGAAAAGGCACGAAGCCCTGTATCTGAAAAAGCACCTAGCCCAGAGGACGAGGAGTCAAGCCCCGTCATGACCGATGATAGGAAGGAAAGCCTTGTGTCTGATGAGATACTAAGCCCAAAATCTGAAAAAGCACATAGCCCCGTATACAAGGAGTCAAGCCCTGTCAAAGCTGATGACAAGAAGGAAAGTCTTGTGTCTGAAAAAGCTTCTAGCCCTGTATCTAAAAAAGAACCTAGCCCAGTTGACAAGGAATCAAGCCCCGTCGAGGCTGATGATAGGAAGGAAAGTCTTGTGTCTGAAGAGGCACCAAGCCCTGTATCTGAAAAAGCTCCAAGCCCAGTCGACAAGGTATCAAGTCCTATTAAGGCTGATGATAGAAAACTAAGCCTTGTGTCTGGAAAGACACCAAGCCCTGTATCTGAAAAAGCACGAAGCCCAGTCGACAAGGAATCAAGCCCTGTCAGAGCTGATGATAGGAAGGAAAGCCTTGTGTCTGAAAAGGCACCGAGCCCTGTATTTGAAAAAGCAACCAGCCCTGTATCTGAAAAAGCACCTAGCCCCGAAGACAAGGAGTCAAGCCTTGTCAAGGCTGATGATAGGAAGGAAAGCTTTGTATCTGAAAAAGCACCTAGCCCTGTTGTTAAGGAATCAAGCCCTGTCAAGGCTGATGATAGGAAGGAAAGCCCTGTGTCTGACAAGGCACCAAGCCCTGTAACTAAAAAAGAAGCTAGCCCAGTCGACAAGGAGTCAAGCCCTGTCAAGGCTGATGACAGGAAGGAAAGCCTTGTGTCTGAAAAGGCACCGAGCCCTGTATCCGAAAAAGCACCAAGCTCAGTCGACACAGAAATAGGACTTGTCAAGGCTGATGAAAGGAAGGAAAGCCTAGTGTCTGACAAGGCACCAAGCCCTGTAACTAAAAAAGAAGCTAGCCCAGTCGACAAGGAGTCAAGCACCGTCAAGGCTGATGATAGGAAGGAAAGCCTTACGTCTGAAAAGGCACTAAGCCCTGTAACTAAAAAAGCAGCTAGCCCAGTCGACAAGGAGTCAAGCCCTGTCAAGGCTGATGATAGGAGGGAAAGCCTTGTGTCTGAAGAAATACCAAGCCCAGTATCGGAAAAAGCACATAGCCCCGCATACAAGGAGTCAAGCCCTGTCAAAGCTGATGACAAGAAGGAAAATCTTGTGTCTGAAAAAGCTTCTAGCCCTGTATCTGAAACAACACCAACCCCAGTCGATAAGGAAACAGGCTCTGTCGAGGCTGATGATAGTAAGGAAAGCCTTGTGTCTGAAAAGGCACCGGGCCCTGTATCTGAAAAAGCACCTAGCCCTGTCGACAAGGAATCAAGTCCTGTTAAGGCTGATGATAGAAAACTAAGCCTTGTGTCTGAAAAGACACCAAGCCCTGTATCTGAAAAAGCACGAAGCCCAGTCGACAAGGAATCAAGCCCTGTCAAGGCTGATGACAGGAAGGAAAGTCTTGTGTCTGAAAAGGCACCGAGCCCTGTATCTGAAAAAGCACCAAGCCCAGTCGACACAGAAATAGGCCTTGTCAAGGCTGATGATAGGAAGGAAAGCCTTACGTCTGAAAAGGCACCAAGCCCTGTATCTGAAAAAGCACCAAGCCCAGTCGACAAGGATTCAAGCCCTATTAAGGCTGATGTTAGGAAGGAAAGCTTTGTATCTGAAAAAGCACCTAGCCCTGTCGTTAAGGAATCAAGCCCTGTCAAGGCTGATGATAGGAAGGAAAGCCTTGTGTCTGACAAGGCACCAAGCCCTGTATCTGAAACAGAACCAAGCCCAGTCGACAAGGAGTCGAGCCTTGTCAAGGCTGATGATAGGAAAGAAAGCCTTGTGTCTGAAAAGGCACCGAGCCCTGTATCTGAAAAAGCACCAAGCCCAGTCGACACAGAAATAGGACTTGTCAAGGCTGATGATAGGAAGGAAAGCCTAACGTCTGAAAAGGCACAAAGCCCTGTATCTGAAAAAGCACCAAGCCCAGTCGACACAGAAATAGGACTTGTCAAGGCTGATGATAGGAAGGAAAGCCTAACGTCTGAAAAGGCACAAAGCCCTGTATCTGAAAAAGCACCTAGCCCAGTCGACAAGGATTCAAGCCCTTTGAAGGCTGATGTTAGGAAGGAAAGCCTTGTGCCTGAAAAGGCACCGAGCCCTCTATCTGAAAAAGCACTTAGCCCAGTCGACAAGGAATCAAGCCCTGTCAAGGCTGATGATAGGAAAGAAAGCCTTGTGTCTGAAAAGACACCAAGCCCTGAATCTGAAAAAGCATCAAGCCCAGTCGACAAGGAATCAAGCCCTGTCAAGGCTGATGATAGGAAAGAAAGCCTTGTGCCTGAAAAGCCACCGAGCCCTCTATCTGAAAAAGCACTTAGCCCAGTCGACAAGGAATCAAGCCCTGTCAAGGCTGATGTTAGGAAGGAAAGCCTTGTGCCTGAAAAGCCACCGAGCCCTCTATCTGAAAAAGCACTTAGCCCAGTCGACAAGGAATCAAGCCCTGTCAATGCTGATGATAGGAAAGAAAGCCTTGTGTCTGAAAAGACACCAAGCCCTGAATCTGAAAAAGCACCAAGCCCAGTCGACAAGGAATCAAGCCCTGTCAAGGCTGATTATATGAAGGAAAGCCATGTGTCTGACAAGGCACCAAGCCCTGTATCTGAAAACGAACCAAGCCCAGTCGACAAGGAGTCAAGCCCTGTCAAGGCTGATGATAGGAAGGAAAGCCTAACGTCTGAAAAGGCACCAAGCCCTGTAACTGAAACAGCAGTTAGCCCAGGCGACAAGGAGTTAAGCCATGTCAAGGCTGATGACAGGAAGGAAAGTCTTGTGTCTGAAAAGGCACCGAGCCCTGTATCTGAAAAAGCACCAAGCCCAGTCGACACAGAAATAGGCCTTGTCAAGGCTGATGATAGGAAGGAAAGCCTTACGTCTGAAAAGGCACCAAGCCCTGTATCTGAAAAAGCACCAAGCCCATTCGACAAGGATTCAAGCCCTATTAAGGCTGATGTTAGGAAGGAAAGCCTTGTGCCTGAAAAGCCACCGAGCCCTCTATCTGACAAAGCACTTAGCCCAGTCGACAAGGAATCAAGCCCTGTCAAGGCTGATGATAGGAAAGAAAGCCTTGTGTCTGAAAAGGCACCAAGCCGTGTATCTGAAAAAGCACCAAGCCTTGTATCTGAAAAAGCACCAAGCCCAGTCGACAAGAAATCAAGCCCTGTCAAGGCTGATGATAGGAAGGAAAGCCTTGTGTCTGAAAAGGCACCAAGCCCTGTATCTGAAAATTCACCTAGCCCTATCGACAAGGAATCAAGCCCTGTCAAGGCTGATGATAGCAAACTAAGCCTTGTGTCTGAAAAAGCACCGAGCCTTGTTTTTGAAAAAGCACCTAGCCCTGTATCTGAAAAAGCACCAAGCCCAGTCGACAAGGATTCAAGCCCTATCAAGGCTGATGTTAGGAAGGAAAGCCTTGTGCCTGAAAAGCCACCGAGCCCTCTATCTGAAAAAGCACTTAGCCCAGTCGACAAGGAATCAAGCCCTGTCAAGGCTGATGATAGGAAAGAAAGCCTTGTCTCTGAAAAGACACCAAGCCCTGAATCTGAAAAAGCAACAAGCCCTGTATCTGAAAAAGCACCAAGCTCAGTCGACAAGGAATCAAGCCCTGTCAAAGCTGATGATAGGAAGGAAAGCCATGTGTCTGACAAGGCACCAAGCCCTGTATCTGAAAAAGAACCAAGCCCAGTCGACAAGGAGTCAAGCTCTGTCAAGGCTGATGATAAAAAGGAAAGCCTAACGTCTGAAAAGGCACCAAGCCCTGTAACTGAAACAGCAGCTAGCCCAGGCGACAAGGAATCAAGCCCTGTCAAGGCTGATGACAGGAAGGAAAGTCTTGTGTCTGAAAAGGCACCGAGCCCTGTATCTGAAAAAGCACCAAGCCCAGTCGATACAGAAATAGGCCTTGTAAAGGCTGATGATAGGAAGGAAAGCCTTACGTCTGAAAAGGCACCAAGCCCTGTATCTGAAAAAGCACCAAGACCAGTCGACAAGGATTCAAGCCCTATTAAGGCTGATGTTAGGAAGGAAAGCCTTGCGCCTGAAAAGCCACCGAGCCCTCTATCTGACAAAGCACTTAGCCCAGTCGACAAGGAATCAAGCCCTGTCAAGGCTGATGATAGGAAAGAAATCCTTGTGTCTGAAAAGGCACCAAGCCCTGTATCTGAAAAAATACCAAGCCCTGTATCTGAAAAAGCACCAAGCCCTGTCAAGAAGGAATTAAGCTCTGTCAAAGCTAATGATAGGAAGGAAAGCCTTGTGTCTGAAAAGGTACCAAGCCCTGCATCTGAAAAAGCACCTAGTCCCGTAGACAAGGAGTCAATCCTTGTGTCTGAAAAGGCACCAAGCCTTGTATCTGAAAAAGCACTTAGCCCAGTCGACAAGGAATCAAGCCCTGTCAAGGCTGATGATAGGAAACTTAGCCTTGTCTCTGAAAAGAAACCAAGCCCTGTATCTGAAAAAACACCCAGCCCCGTCGACCAGGAATCAAGCCCTGTCAAGGCTGATGATAGGGAAGAATGCCTTGTGTCCGAAAAGGCACCAAGCCCTGTATCTGAAAAAGAACCAAGCCTAGTCGACAAGGAGTCAAGCCCTGTCAAGGCAGATGATAGGGAGGAAAGCCTTGTGTCTGAAAAGGCACCAAGCCCTGTATCTGAAAAAGCACCTAGCCCCGTAAACAAGGAGTCAAGCCTTGCCAAAGCTGATGATAGGAAGGAAAGCCTTGTGTCTGAAAAGGCACCGAGCCCTGTATATGAAAAAGCACCTTGCCCAGTCGACAAGGAATTAAGCCCTGTCAAGGCTGATGATAGGAAACTTAGCCTTGTCTCTGAAAAGAAACCAAGTCCTGTATCTGAAAAAACACCCAGCCCCGTCGACCAGGAATCAAGCCCTGTCAAGGCTGATGATAGGAAAGAAAGCCTAGAGTCTGAAAAGGCACCAAGCCCTATATCTGAAAAAGCACCAAGCCCTGTATCTGAAAAAGCACCAAGCCCTATCGACAAGGCATCAAGCCCTGTCAAGACTGATGATAGAAAACTAAGCTTTGTGTCTGAAAAGGCACCGAGCCTTGTATTTGAAAAAGCACCTAGCCCTGTATCTGAAAAAGCACCAAGCCCAGTCGACAAGGAGTCAAGCCTTGTCAAGGCAGATGATAGGAAGGAAAGCCTTGTGTCTGAAAAGGCACCGAGCCCTGTATTTGAAAAACCACCTAGCCCAGTCGACAAGGAATCAAGCCCTGTCAAGGCTGATGATAGGAAACTTAGCCTTGTTTCTGAAAAGAAACCAAGCCCTGTATCTGAAAAAACACCCAGCCCCGTCGACCAGGAATCAAGCCCTGTCAAGGCTGATGATAGGAAACTAAGCATTGTGTCTGAAAAGGCACCAAGCCCTGTATCTGAAAAAGAACCAAGCCCAGTCGACAAGGAGTCAAGCCCTGTCAAGGCTGATGATAGGAAGGAAAGCCTTGTGTCTGAAAAGGCACCAAGCCCTGTAGCTGAAAAAGCACCTTGCCCTGTCGAGAAGGAATCATGCCTTGTTATAGCTGATGATAGGAAGGAAAGCCTGGTGTCTACAAAGGCACCGAGCCCTGTATTTGAAAAAGCACCTAGCCCTGTATCTGAAAATGCACCAAGCTTAGTCGACAAAGAAGCAGCCCCTGTCAAGGCTGATGATAGGAAGGAAAGCCTTGTGTCCGAAGAAGCATATAGTCCAGTCGACAAGGAGTCAAGCCCTATCAAGGCTGATGATAGGAAGGAAAGCCTTGTGTCTGAAAAGGCACCAAGCCCTGTATCTGAGACAGCACCTTGCCCAGTCGACAAGGAATCAAGCCCTGTCGAAGCTGATGATAGGAAAGAAATCCTTGTGTCTGAAAAGGCACCGAGCCCTGTATTTAAAAAAGCACCTAGCCCTGTATCTGAAAAAGCACCAAGCCCAGTCGACAAAGAAGCAGCCCCTGTCAAGGCTGATGATAGGAAGGAAAGCCTTGTGTCTGAAAAGGCACCAAGCATTGTATCGGAAAAAGCACCGAGCCCCGTAGACAAGGAGTCAAGCCTTGTCACGGCTGATGATAGGAAGGAAAGCCTTGTGTCCGAAAAGGCACCAAGCCCTGTTTTTGAAACAGCACCTAGTCCAGTCGACAAGGAATCAAGCCCTGTCAAGGCTGATGATAGGAAGGAAAGCCTTGTGTCTGAAAAGGCACCGAACCTTGTATTTGAAAAAGCACCTAGCCCTGTATCTGAAAAAGCACTAATCCCAGTAGACAAAGAACCTGGCCCTGTCAAGGCTGATGATAGGAAGGGAAGCCTTGTGTCTGAGAAGGCAACGAGCACTGTATTTGAAAAAGCACCTAGCCCTGTAGCCGTAAAAGCACCAAGCCCATTCGACAAAGAAGCAGCCCCTGTCAAGGCTGATGATAGGAAGGAAAGCCTTGTGTCTGAAAAACCACTGAGCCCTGTATCTGTAACAGCACCAAGCCCAGTCGACAAAGAAACAGGGCCGGTCAAGGCTGATGATAGGAAGGAAAGCCTCGTGTCTGAAAAAGCACCGAGCCCTATATTTGAAAAAGCACCTAGCCCTGTATCTGAAAAAGCACCAAGCCCAGTCGACAAAGAAACAGGCCCTGTCAAGGCTGATGATAGGAAGGAAAGCCTTGTGTCTGAAAAGCCACCGAGCCCTCTATCTGAAAAAGCACTTAGCCCAGTCGACAAGGAATCAAGCCCTGTCAAGGCTGATGATAAGAAGGAACGTTTTGTGTCTGTAAAGGCACCAAGCCCTGTATCTGTTAAAGCACCAAGCCCTGTTGAAAAGGAATCAAGCGCTATCAAGGCTGATGATAGGAAGAAAAGCCTTATGTCAGAAAAGGCACCAAGCCCAGTCGACAAGGAATCAAACCTTGTCAAGGCTGATGATAGAAAACTAAGCCTTGTGTCTGAAAAGGCAGAAAGCCCTGTATCTGAAAAAGCACCTAGCTTAGTCGACAAGGAATCAAGCCCTGTCAAGGCTGATGATAGTAAGGAAAGCCTTGTGTCTGAGAAGGCACCAAGCCCTGTATCTGTTAAAGCACCAAGCCCTGTTGACAAGGAATCAAGCCCTGTCAAGGCTGATGAAAGGAAGGAAAGCCTTGTGTCTGACAAACCACTGAGCCCTGTATCTGTAAAAGCACCAAGCCCTGTCGACAAGGAATCAAGCCCTGTCAAGGCTGATGATAGGAAGGAAAGCCTTGTGTCTGAAAAGGTACCAAGCCCTGTGTCTGAAAAGGCACCAAGCCCTGTATCTGAGAAAGCACCTAGCCTCATAGACAATGAATCAAGCCCTGTCAAGACTGATGATAAGAAGGAACGTCTTGTGTCTGAAAAGGCACCAAGCCCTGTATCTGAAAAAGCACCTAGCCCTGTCGACAAGGAATCAAGCCCTGTCAAGGCTGTTGATAGGATGGAAAGCCTTGTTTCTGACAAACCACCGAGCTCTTTATCTGTAAAAACACCAAGCCCTGTCGACATGGAATCAAGCCCTGTCAAGGCTGATGATAGGAAGGAAAGCCTTGTGTCTGAAAAGGCACCAAGCTCTGTGTCTGAAAAGGCACCAAGCCCTGTATCTGAGAAAGCACCTAGCCTCGTAGACAAGGAATCAAGCCCTGTCAAGGCTGATGATAGGAAGGAAAGCCTTGTGTCTGAAAAGGCACCAAGCCCTGTGTCTGAAAAGGCACCAAGCCCTGTATCTGAAAAAGCACCAAGCACGGTCGAAAAGGAATCAGGCCCTATCAAGGCTGATGATAGGAAAGAAAGCTTTGAGTCTGAAAAGGCACCGAGCCCTGTATCTGAAAAAGCACCTATCACAGTCGACAAAGAATCAAGCCCTGCCAAGGCTGATGATAGGAAGGAAAGCCTTGTGTCTGACAAACCACCGAGCTCTATATCTGTAAAAACACCAAGCCCTGTCGACAAGGAATCAAGCCCTGTCAAGGCTGATGATAGGAAGGAAAGCCTTGTGTCTGAAAAGGCACCAAGCCCTGTATCTGAAAAAGCACCAAGCACAGTCGACAAGGAGTCAAGCCTTGTATCTGAAAAAGCACCTAGCCCTGTCCACAAGGAATCAAGCCCTGTCAAGGCTGATGATAGGAAGGAAAGCCTTGTGTCTGAAAAGGCACTGAGCCCTGTATTTGAAAAAGCACCTAGCCCTGTATCTGAAAAAGCACCAAGCCCAGTCGACAAAGAAACAGGCCCTGTCAAGGCTGATGGTACGAAGGAAAGCCTTGTGTCTGAAAAGGCACCAAGCCCTGTATCTGAAAAAGCACCAAGCCCGGTTGAAAAGGAAGCAGGCCCTATCAAGGCTGATGATAGGAAGGAAAGCTTTGAGTCTGAAAAGGCACCGAGCCCTGTATCTGAAAAAGCACCTAGCACAGTCGACAAGGAGTCAAGCCTTGTATCTGAAAAAGCACCTACCCCAGTTGACAAGAAATCGAGCCCTGTCGAGTCTGATGATAAGAAGGAACGTCTTGTGTCTGAAAAGGCACCAAGCCCAGTCGACAAGGAATCAAGCCCTGTCAAGGCTGATGATAAGAAGGAAAGCCTTACGTCTGAAAAGGCACCAAGCCCTGTATCTGAGAAAGTACCTAGCCCCATAGACAAGGAATCTAGCCCTGTTAAGTCTGATGATAGAAAACTAAGCCTTGTGTCTGAAAAGGCACCAAGCCCTGTATCTGAAAAAGCAGGCGAAAAGGAATCTAGCCCTGTTAAGTCTGATGATAGAAAACTAAGCCTTGTGTCTGAAAAGGCACCAAGCCCAGTATCTGAAAAAGCACCTAGCCCAGTCGACGAGGAGTCAAGCCCTGGCAAGTCTGATGATAGGAAGGAAAGCCTTGTGTCTGAAAAAGCACCAAGCCCTGTATCTGAAAAACCACCTAGCCCAGTCGACAAGGTATCAAGCCCTGTCAAGGCTGATGATAGGAAGGAAAGCCTTGTGTTTGAAAAGGCATCGAGCCCTGTATCTGAAAAAGCACCTAGCCTCGTAGACAAGGAATCAAGCCCTGTCAAGGCTGATGATAGGAAAGAAAGCCTTGTGTCTGAAAAGGCACCAAGCCCTGTATCTGAAAAAGCACCTAGCCTCGTAGACAAGGAATCAAGCCCTGTCAAGACTGATGATAAGAAGGAACGTCTTGTGTCTGAAAAGGCACCAAGCCCTGTATTTGAAAAAGCACCAAGCCCGGTCGAAAAGGAAGCAGGCCCTATCAAGGCTGATGATAGGAAGGAACGCTTTGAGTCTGAAAAGGCACCGAGCTCTATATCTGTAAAAACACCAAGCCCTATCGACAAGGAATCAAGCCCTGTCAAGGCTGACGATAGGAAGGAAAGCCTTGTGTCTGAAAAGGCACCGAGCCCTGTATTTGAAAAAGCACCTAGCCCAGTCGTTAAGGTATCAAGCCCTGTCAAGGCTGATGATAGGAAGGAAAGCCTTGTGTCTGAAAAGGCACCAAGCCCTGTATCTGTGAAAGCACCTAGCCCCGTAGACAAGGAATCAAGCCCTGTCAAAGCTGATGATAGGATGGAAAGACTTGTGTCTGAAAAGGCACCAAGCCCTGTATCTAAAAAAGCACCTAGCCCAGTCGACGAGGAGTCAAGCCCTGTCAAGGCTGATGATAGGAAAGAAAGCCTTGTGTCTGAAAAGGCACCAAGCCCTGTATCTGAAAAAGTACCAATCCCAGTCGACAAGGAATCAAGCCCTGACAAAGCTGATGATAAGAAGGAACGTCTTGTGTCTGAAAAGGCACCAAGCCCAGTCGACAAGGAATCAAGCCCTGTCAAGGCTGATGATAGGAAGGAAAGCCTTGTGTCTGAAAAGGCACCAAGCCCTGTATCTGAAAAAGCACCAAGCCCAGTCGACACGGAATCAAGCCCTGTCAAGGCTGATGATTGGAAGGAAAGCCTTGTGTCTGAAAAGGCACCAAGCCCTGTATCTGAAAAAGCACCTAGCCCCGTAGACATGGAATCAAGCCCTGTCAAAGCTGATGATAGTAAGGAAAGCCTTGTGCCTGAAAAGGCACCAAGCCCTGTATCTGAAAAAGCACCTAGCCCAGTCGACAAGGTATCAAGCCCTGTCAAGGCTGATGATAGGAAGGAAAGCCTTGTGTTTGAAAATGCATCGAGCCCTGTATCTGAAAAAGCACCTAGCACAGTCGACAAGGTATCAAGCCCTGTCAAGGCTGATGATAGGAAGGAAAGCCTTGTGTCTGAAAAGGCACCTAGCCCTGTATTTGAAAAAGCACCAAGCCCAGACGACAAAGAGACAGCCCCTGTCAAGGCTTATGATACGAAGGAAAGCCTTGTGTCTGAAAAGGCACCAAGCCCTGTATCTGAAAAAGCACCAAGCCCGGTCGAAAAGGAAGCAGGCCCTATCAAGGCTGATGATAGGAAGGAAAGCTTTGAGTCTGAAAAGGCACCGAGCCCTGTATCTGAAAAAGCACCTAACACAGTCGACAAGGAGTCAAGCCTTGTATCTGAAAAAGCACCTAGCCCAGTTGACAAGAAATCATGCCCTGTCAAGGCTGATGATAGGAAGGAAAGCCTTGTGTCTGAAAAGGCACCAAGCCCTGTAACTGAAAAAGCATCTAGCCCAGTCGACAAGAAGTCAAGCCCTGTCAAGGCTGATGACAGGAAGGAAAGTCTTGTGTCTGAAAAGGCACCGAGCCCTGTATCTGAGAAAGCACCTAGCCCCGTAGACAAGGAATCAAGCCCTGTCAAAGCTGATGATAGGAAGGAAAGCCTTGTGTCTGAAAAGGCACCAAGCCCTGTATCTGAAAAAGCACCTAGCCCAGTCGACAAGGTATCAAGCCCTGTCAAGGCTGATGATTGGAAGGAAAGCCTTGTGTCTGAAAAGGCACCAAGCCCTGTATCTGAAAAAGCACCTAGCCCCGTAGACATGGAATCAAGCCCTGTCAAAGCTGATGATAGTAAGGAAAGCCTTGTGCCTGAAAAGGCACCAAGCCCTGTATCTGAAAAAGCACCTAGCCCAGTCGACAAGGTATCAAGCCCTGTCAAGGCTGATGATAGGAAGGAAAGCCTTGTGTTTGAAAAGGCATCGAGCCCTGTATCTGAAAAAGCACCTAGCACAGTCGACAAGGTATCAAGCCCTGTCAAGGCTGATGATAGGAAAGAAAGCCTTGTGTCTGAAAAGGCACCAAGCCCTGTATCTGAAAAAGCACCAAGCCCAGTCGACAAGGAATCAAGCCCTGTTAAATATGATGATAAGAAGGAACGTCTTGTGTCTGAAAAGGCACCAAGCCCAGTTGACAAGGAATCAAGCCCTATCAAGGCTGATGATAGGAAGGAAAGCATTGTGTCTGAAAAGGCACCAACCCCTGTATCTGAGAAAGCACCAAGCCCAGTCGACAAGGAATCAAGCCCTGTCAAGGCTTATGATAGGAAGGAAAGCATTGTGCCTGAAAAGGCACCAAGCCCTGTGTCTGAAAAGGCACCAAGCCCTGTGTCTGAAAAAGCACCAAGCCCAGTCGAAAAGGAATCAAGCCCTGTCAAGACTGATGATAGAAAACTAAGCCTTTTGTCTGAAAAGGCACCAAGCCCTGCATCTGAAAAAGCACCTAGCCCAGTCGAAAAGGAATCTAGCCCTGTTAAGTCTGATGATAGAAAACTAAGCCTTGTGTCTGAAAAGGCACCAAGCCCTGTATCTGAAAAAGCAGGCGAAAAGGAATCTAGCCCTGTTAAGTCTGATGATAGAAAACTAAGCCTTGTGTCTGAAAAGGCACCAAGCCCTGTATCTGAAAAAGCACCTAGCCCAGTCGACGAGGAGTCAAGCCCTGGCAAGTCTGATGATAGGATGGAAAGTCTTGTGTCTGAAAAGCCACCGAGTCCTGTAGCTGAAAATGCACCAAGTCCAATCGATAAGGCTCCTAGTAATCTCTTGGATGATGATAATAAATTGAGTCTCGTAGCTGAAAAGGCATCAAGCCAACTTTATCAAGAGCTGAAGGATTCGGAAGCCAAACTACCAGGTGAAACTGACGTTCAGCGATTGATGTTTAGAATTCAAGAGCTAAAATTCATTTTGTCCCATATTTGTTATGATAATAAACACATGATAAATGAAGCTCTTAAGATCAAAGGGTCCTCCCTTGAAGGATTTGAGCAAGTTGGTGAGCCTATTATTTCAGAGAAATCTGAAATTGAATCAATAACTAAGAATGAAATAATTATTCACCGGACCATTGTAACAAAATCAATAAAAATAATTTTCTCTGATAAGCATGGAACTTTCAAATCTAAAACGATCACGTACAAGACTACCTCTGATGAACTTCCAGATAAAACATTCGTAGTCAGAGTTTATTCGACATGCACTCTTTCAGATATTATTGACAAACAGTTTACAGTTGAAGAATGCCTCGAAAACTACAGAACGTTTGGCGAAGCAAACGAAAAAGTAATTGGCCCAAGGAGAGGAATATTTGGCACAAATGAATATTTGATTCATTGGTCAGACTGGTCAACGGTTGTTAGTGAAACCTATATTATGATGAAGTCAACGAAAACTAAATTGATAAGTGACTATACTCGCGAAGAAAAGCATCCAGATGGGACAATCATTACTTACAAGGAAGTGAATATCTCACTTCACGATGGAGTTTTAGAAACAGCTGATGAAAAATTTATAGGTTTCCCTGAAATTAATTTGGATTCTTCAGATAAAACCAAGAGTAGTCAAGAAGAATATAAAGATCTAAAGACAAGTCTACACAAGGAAAACATAATAGAGCGTAGCCTTATCAAAGAAGACTCAATAGAACCGTGTCCTGTAAAGAAAGTTGCTAAGGTGCTTAAGCCTGTCAAGGAAGGTGTTAGCGAACCTAGCTCTATCACAGAAGATGCCAAGGATCCTTACCCTGTTGAAGAAGACCTCAGAGAACCTAGCCCTCTCAAGATAGTAGTCAAAGAGCCAAGCCCTGTCAAAGAATCCATTAGAGAACCCAGTTCTGTCAAGAAAGGTGACAAAGAGACTAGCTCTGTCGTGGAAGACATCAAACAACCCAGTCCAGTCAAGGAAGATGCCAAGGCGCCTATATCTTTCAAAGAAAATATCAGCGAACCAATTCTTGTCAAGGAAGATGCCAAAATGCCTAGCCCTGTCAAAGAAGACATCAAAGAACCTAGTCCTGTCAAGAAAAGCATTAAAGAAACAAGCCCCGTTAAGGAAGGCGACAAAGATCATAGCTCGGTCAAAGAAGATGCCAAAGAGCCTAGTCCTATCAAAGAAGACATCATTAAACCTAGTTCTAACAAGGAAGATGCCAAGGAGCCTAGCCCCGTCAAGGAAGAAGAAATTTCAAGCCCTGACTTGCTAACGGATGAAGATGAATCTAAGAAACGTAGTGCGTTTAAAACCGAAGATGTTGAAAAAGTGTTAAGCTCTATCAAAGAAAAGGTCAGTTCTTCAACCCAGTCAGATATAGAATTACATAGTCCTGACCTAATGACTGACGAATTACCTGGTTTAGATAAAATGTCCGACATCTTAACTGAACACCATGCAAAAGAAGATACTTTTTCTAAAGAACCAAGCTTATTGAACGATGATTGCAAAGAATCCAGTCATGTTGAGATAGATTCAAAGCCGCATAGCCCTATTAACATAGAACCCAGCCCGGTCATTGAAGATTTACAAGCTCCAAGATCAAGCCCTATTGACAAGGATTTTACAAAAAAAACAATTCATGAAAAGAAAAAAGATGAGGCCACAATTAAGAAAGAAGATCACACGCTCAAACTTGTTCATGAAAGCAATCAGTTGCAGAAACCTGACTCATTGCCAATCAAGCCAATAAGTCCTTTGCTAAAAGGACCAAACCTTGTCAAAGAAGTAACAGAAGTAAGCAGTGACAGTATGAAAAGCGTTGATGATAAAAAAAATAAAAAAATCAGCCCTGTCAAGAGTAGTGCGAGGAAACTTAGCATGGAAGACATAATGACAAATGGAAAATATTTCAGTCCCGTTGATGAGGAGCACGCATTTGTAAAAGAAGTCGCAGCTATTGAAAAGAAAATTGCAGATACTAAATCAGAACTAAAAATTTATGAAAAATCTGAAGCCGAAGTCACGGCTTCAGAAATGATTTCTGGGCCGCTAGCTTTACAGTTTAGAGCGACCAGTCCAGTTGACATTGAAATGCCTGAAGTCAAGAGTAATGAGGAGATATCCATAAAAAAGGAACCACAATTAGCAGTTCTGAAAGTTGACCACATCAAAGAAAGTGAATATCCAGATAATAAAAAAGGTATTGAAAAGAAAGAATCAAAAATGTTTGATGACTCTAACATTGATAGTGAGGTTCCCGTATTTGATAAAAGTGAAGAACTTAGTGAAAAATCAATACAATCGAAAATAGAGCATTTGAAAAAAGACGTCCAAGAGCTAGCAAAAACTTCATCTAAAATCAAATCCTTGACAGAACTAGCTCGTGAAACAGAAGAAATGTTGCATCAAGAAAAGGAACTTATTACAAAAGTACTAATCAGCAAAGCAAAACCACTATGCCATAAAAAAACTGAAATTACAGAGAAGCAGCTGTTAGATCAAGAGTTTTTGGATGACAAAACTACTTCCATTTCCACTATTGACAGTGGCATTACAGATCGAGATAGTATTACCCACACTTTGGTGCATGATGGTAGTTCAGAAGATATTTCTAAAGAAGTAAGCTTTGAAGAAAAACACAGATATGAGAGCACCGAAAAGCATGATAAGAAGGACAGTATCAGCAGTTATAATGATTCGCTTCAGTCAGTAAGTATTAAAAAAATTGGAACAGAAAAAAATGACAGTGCACTCGCACTAAACCAATCAGCATTAATAAGACTCACGCCTGATAGAGAAAAGAAAACGATGCATACTGAATTGATTTCTCACAAAGAAGAAATTCCACTTTCAGAAGCATCCGATTCTGGTGTGCATAGTATACAAATGGATCTCATTTCTAGAGTAGAGGCACAACCTGTTTCGCTCAATACGAACGATAGTGCTGTAAATCTTATTGAATCTATTAATAAAGCTTTTAGTGAAGATATGGTTCAACAAGGAATCAAAACGGAGAGTCTTGAATCACTTTACAGGCGTGACTTGGATAGAGCGCCTACTCCACCTACTGTCCCAGTCAGCCCGCTACCGAAAACACCAAGTAACTTTCAAGATGTCAAAATGAGTGAAGGCTTACAGAGTGAGGTCACGTATGATAAATCTGAAGGCAGTGAAGAAACAATTACTAAAGTAGTGCACGTAGGTGATGATGTTTTAACTCAGAAGATATCTACGTCGACAGAAAAGGTTCCTAAAGTACTAAAAACTTTAACGTCTGAGCCTGATTGTGATTCAGAACTTTTGAATCTACAGCAGAATGTAGGAAAAATTAAAACTGAAACAGATACTGTTACTAAAATTATAAAAGAAGGTGAAAACGTCGTTACACAAACTATCACAACTGTTACGACTAAAGAAGTTATTTCACGGGAAGATGGCACTCCTCAAAATGTAAAAACAACTATTGAGACTACAACACTGAGCAAGGGTTCTGATGGTTTGACTATGAGCACAACTGATACCCAAACTTTGCTCTCCGAATGTTCTTCCAGCCTAAAATCTACCTCACATATGGACCTTTATGCCAAAGATTCCAAATCCGAAAAAGATAGTCTCGAATCACTTGATGAAAAAATAGGTGTACTCACCAGCTTCCAATTAAAGGAAATGTCAGAAAAATTACATGATCGTGAGTCTTCCCTTTTAAGTAAAGATCTAACCTACGTTGAAAGTGATGAATCCGATGAAAACGTAGAAGACACTATCATAGATACAGACGTCAGTAAGCGAATTATAAAAGAAAACAACGTCGACATTGTAGAAACTGTAACAACAACTACAAGGAAGGAAACAATTGGCGTAAATGAAAACAAAAAAATAATGAGAACAACTGTCGAAATTAACGTTACTAAAGAACACCCTGACGGCTCTAAAGATGTCCAAAAGAATGTTGAAGTAAAAACTGAGGAACTAGCTTTAGATTCAAGTGAAAACCTTGAAAAAATCCTTAGTGCGTATAAAATTTTCGGTGAACCCGAAGAGAGCGTAACCACTAATACTGAAGAAATTATACAAGAGAATATTGTGATCAAACGAACCATAGTAACTAGAATTGTAAGAACAAAATATGCGGATAGCCAAGGCATACCAAGAAAGTTAAAAAAAGTTTTCATCATTACTACCACCGACTGTTTCCCTGACGGCTCATCTAGTAGCAAAGTTGATATCAGCACGTCTATAAACGACATTGAAGTTGAATGTGTAGAAACTCCTGATCTTGAAAACTTTACGGAAATTGAAAATAAAACCATAGAAAGTGATACGCAAGAAAAACTTGTGACTATCCACGGGAAAAGTGTTTTGCAAGTCATAACTACAACAACAACCAAGGAACTATTGACAAATAAAGATAAGTCCAAGAAAAAGCTAAAAACTACGGTCGAAACCATAACAAAAACAACATTACCAGATGGTATGACTGAAATTACTAAAGATGTTAACATTTCAGTAACAGATTTAGAAACGAAAATTTCTGCGGAGAACTTGGATGAAGGTTTTGAACCTGCAGGTGAAATCCAACAAGATATTGATAAAAAAGTTGAGTTAGTCAATGAAAATGGAGTTTCTATCCAGAGAAAAACCATAGTAACAACCACTATACAAAAATATTTCAATGATAGTGAAAATGTACAAAGAACTGAAACAACGGTGAAGACAGTTACTGAAGATGAATACCCTGATGGATCGATAATCACAAAAACTAGCGAGAAAATATCACATGCTGACGAAAACATTACATCAGCCAATGGTTTTGATAGCATGAGCGATGAAGAATCTACTGTACAATTTGACATTGCTGATGTTTTAAAAAAATTGACGGTATCGGGTGACCCAGAAGAAACTGAAACTACCATGACTGAAGAAATCACAGACAAGGGCGTAGTTATTCACCGAACAATAATCACAAAAATAGTAAAATCAAAATACAGTGACAACTCAGGTACTGTTATAAAATTAAAGACTGAGACCACAGTCACCACGACCGACCAGTATCCAGACGGCTCATCGCAAACTACTGTGGATACTAGCATCTCAGTAGCAGATGTGGAAGTTAAGGAACCAATTCTGATTAAACATATTGAAAAGAGATCAGTTGCTGACGAAAAGTTATCTCCAGAGTTGGAACCAGTATGCGATCCAGAAAGCTCTAGAATTGAAGCTGCTCTTGTTGATTTAACTGACATTGTTTACGAAGAAGATACTTTGAATGAAACCTTTGAAGGGTTTGACTCAGCTGGTACACCACAGGTAGACACTAATACAGAAATTTCAACTTTGTCTGAAAACGGTATAATTATAAAAAGAAAAACTACAATTCGAACTATTGTCCAGGAATTTATAAATACTACGAGTAAAATAAAACGTATCAAGACAACAGTGAGAACAATAACTGAAGATGAACATCCTGACGGTTCCGTGATTACTAAAATAAGTGATAAAATCACACTTACTGATGAAATTATACAACATTCACAAGATGATCTTAATCAAAGTAGTGATGCTAAATCAATTGACGGTATCCAAATAGAAAGTGCATTAAAGGAACTGAAATCCACTGGAGAACCAGAAGAAAGTGAATCGATCCGCATAGAGGATGTAAAAGAACAAGGTGTTATGCTAAAAAGAACAATTGTTACTAGAACTGAAAAAACGAACTACTCTGATAAACAAGGTGTACTAAAAAAACTAAAAACTGTGACAACGATAACAACTTCAGATCAATATCCAGATGGTTCAATCAGTACTGTAATAAGCACAAGCACATCACTAAGTGACATTGAATCCGATACCATTATAAAGCCTCAAGAACTCAAAGAATTCCCTCAGATAGATGATAAGTCAGTCAATATAGACACACAAGAAAAAACTATCGTTAGAGATGGAATGGATTTGAAACAAATAATAACTACTACCTCTACAAAAGAAGTTTTATCATCAGTCGATAGATCTAAGAAGAAATTACGGACTACTGTAGAAATTGTAACCGAGACAATTTTACAAAATGGTACTAAGGAAGTAACCAAAGATGTTAAAGTGTCTATTGCTGATTACGGAATTGAAACACTTGATGAAAACTTGAGTGGCTTTACTGAAATTGGAAAACCATGTGAGCACATCACGTCTGATTGTGAGACAGTAATGGAAAATGGTGTGACAGTATTACGAAAAATCACAGTAACTACAACACGTCAAGAATACGAAAATATTTCTATCAGGTCAAAGAAAATTAAAACTATTGTAAGAACTGTTACTGAAGATGAACACCCTGATGGAACTATAATAACTAAGACAAGTGAAAAGGTTTCAATCGCCGATGTATTCCTAAAAACACCTGCAACGGCTGAACCAGAAATCGAACCACCAGAATCTTATATTGATGACAACGAAACTGTAGAAGGCACAACTGAAGATTTGGATGTCAAAAAAGAGTTAGTTCAACAAGGTTCTACCATTATTAAACGTACAATAACTACTAAGACAAAACGTGAAACATTATCTAGCACAGATAAAACCATTAAACGTATTCGTACAACTGTAGAGACAACCACTGTTGATGAATATCCTGATGGGTCTACTGAAACCACCAAAGACGTGAAAATTACAATATCCGAATTTCAAAAGACATCTGACAGTAACCTTCAAGCTGCATTACAAGGATTAAGCTTAACTGGAAAAATTAAAACATCCGTAGACAAAAAAACTAACATACGAACGGAAAATGGAGAAAAGATTATACAAACCGTTACAACGTACGTCACAAAAGAAGAACTAAAAAATGACGAAACATGTGAAATAGCTGTGAAAACTGTTACGGAAACAGTAACTGAAAACGCTAAAGTTGACGGTTCCGTAGAGACCACTAAAGATGTGCGCACACAAATAACTTATTTACCAATTGGTACTGGGCTAGATGACTGGTCACCAGAAGAGTTAGAAGAAATCGAAAAACAACCAATTGCACAAGAAATTAAGCCCGTGCTTGTTGATTTACCCATACAAACAAAACCGGAATCAAAACCAGAATCAAAATCTAAGAAACAGCGGTCACCAGTCGGTGAAATTACTACTGACACAGAAACCTTTACAAAAGTACTCAAGGAAGGTGACAGTGATATCACTCAAACCATAACCGTAGTGACTACAAAAGAGGTTATTAGCCCTGAAAAAGTAAAGATTACTGTGGAAACGACTACTGTCAGCAAGGGTAGTGACGGTATCACCAAAACCTCAAAGGCCACAAAAACAACGATCTCTGAATTCAAAGAGGAGTTTGAAGAGACAACAGACGCTGTTGAAAGTGAGAAATCTTTTTCTAAGCTGTCATCAAGGACTGGAGACATGCGCAGCTCATCAGCTGCCAGTGAAGATTTTGATCATCCAGGTATATCGTCACCACCATCAGACATCAGTTCCAGGGGGTCAAGGGCAGCCACCAACGTCTGGGGCACTGAAAGTGGGAGCGGCTTGTACTATAGCGATGATGACGGCCCTGGAAGTCCAAGCAGTACAAAATCCCAAGTCGCACACTCACCAAGATCTAATCTCAGCTTTGAACTAGACTCGAAGCAGCAGGAGATGTCTCAAGATATGCCTTTCGATAGACACGATTTGGGTAAATCAATGCTAGACAAAGACCCAATGTCAACATCTATCTACGGACATCTGCCCGAAGACGACTCATGCACGTCTTCGACACATTCTGAATTAAAGACTGAAGTTCACACTCTAGATAAGTCCGTGAGCAAAATAACTGATGATTTCATTACGCACGAGAAACTGAAATCTGATCGGGCAAAATCCAGCAGCAAATCGGACTCTTCGTTCTTAAAAGAAGCCGATGAGCATTTTGAAAAAGCAATTGAAGAACATAAGAAAGTCAGTGGTTCTGATGTAATCTCGAACATTACTGCCAAATATGAGTTCGACAAGACATCCCATTCGAGCGCGCATCACATGTCGTCGTCGGAACAAACTAAAATAACGCTGAAAGATCTGAAAACAGAATCAAAGAAAACGGAATCAAAATCAGTGACAGAATCTGCCTCATCAAGCACAAGTAAGCAGGAAACAAAGGTCGAGACAGTTGAGAAGACCTCGAGTAAGGACAAGGATCCTATAGAGACGTGGGGTAAGCCACTGGGCCTGCCAAGTCCGATTGGAGCGCCTCAGGATGGAAAGAGCACTCCTAAAAAAACGGCTGCGTCTGCTGTACTGAATAAGAATAAACTGAACCAAGAAAAGAGTAAGGAAGCGAAGAGTCGCGTGTCTGAGTCTCCGAACAAGAAGAAGGCCCCTGCGCCCGTGTACATGGAGCTGACATACGTGCCCCATCACGGCAACTCCTACTATTCCGCGGTGGAGTTCTTCAAGCGAGTCCGCGCACGTTACTACGTGTTCTCCGGCACTGAACCTTCTAAAGAAATATACAATGCTCTGCTCGATGCTAAGAAGACATGGGAAGATAAAGATTTGGGTAAGTTTACGTGCACTCGGAAACTAAAGCCTGCCCCCTGCGTGGCCCTCTTTCAATGCTATTCCAGATTATGTAAAGGAGTTCGGTATATTATTTTGTATATTATTATATATTTTTTAATGAACCCCTCGCGTGTTTATATAGGTTACAAAATTGTTTTATCAATTTAAGCTGGGCCTTTGCACGTGTGTGCACTAAATTTATCAATTAACACAAACGTCTCTTTTCTTGTTATAGTTTTAATGTTAACGGTATTGTTTTGTTGCAGAAGTGACCATCATACCCACATACGACACCGACGTGCTCGGCTACTGGGTGACGGAGAACGAGGAGGCTCTCGACAAGTACAAGATCGACCTCTCGCCGTCCGCCTCCCGCTGCACCATCAACCTGCAAGACCACGAGACCTCGTGCGCGGCCTATCGACTCGAGTTCTAGGTGTCGGGTCTATTTGTAGCCTTCTCATCCAACAAGTGAGCCTCCTAAACGACGCTTTAGAATGTAGGAACCAAAGGATTTGCTGTAGGAAAAATTAAGGCTGTGATATATGAAAGAAAACATTCTAAAGCGTTGAAATGCTAACGAGGTCGCTGCTGAGGTGAGGCGGTTAGCAAATAGAAACAATTTGTGATATTTGATTGCAATCAACAGACTGCTAGAGAGTTTGATAAAATCAGTAGTTAATAATCGTGTAAACGTAATCCGAAGATATACGAAGTGTGGTGTAGAAAGTGCTGTGTGCGATCCCGTGCCGCGCGGCGACGCGACGCGACACGACGCGCCAAACAACCCCGAACTGACAAGTCCTCGACCGCATCCATTATGTCAATATCCAATTTCTCGACCTAAGAACAAAAACGTCCATTTTTTTCTAAACAGTTTTTCTAGTAGCTTCATTAAAATAGAACATGCCATTTAAAAGTATATTTCTGAAGATGTTTTGAAGTTTGGTCTTATACAAAACAAGTAGTGCTTTTATACACGATATTTAGCGTAACCAGTCCATTTTGTTTAGCCAAAACACCGCTTATGCGTATATCAAAATTTTTGGAAAAATTATTTTGCTAACGCATTTGTGAATTTTTTAAATAGTTATTGTACAAAATGTAGCGCGCACGGCCACTTTTGTTTTAGCGTATACGCTTGGACGTGATCCGATAGGATAGAAGATTGTCTGACGATATCTATGACATTAATGTTGAAAAAGACCTGATGTACTTTTCTATGCTAAAAGTTTAAATAAAAATATATTTAAAACAAAAAAACTGTCTTAAGAAGACATTTAAAGATTATAATGTCCCTTGACAAGCTAGTGCCGCTTGCGCTAGTTCTAATAATAATATAATGTTATTAGAAGTGACATAATTACTTACCTACCTTATTAATCAACTCTAGAACGACAAAGATGACTTCTCGTCTATCTTTAATCTACTTACGTGTTATAATGATAAGTAATCAGTTAGTTGTAAGGAATGGTGAAATGACTTTAGATTTTTGTTAAGACTTGAGCTTACCTATTCCCTCGCGACTTCATAGAGTTACATCGCTGTACATTCATAAAGGAAATGTTGATTTTGACCAAAGGTTCGCAGATTTGAAACTCATCTGAAAACTCTAGAAGAAACCTGCACTTCTAATTATTTTCACGAGAGGAACAGATTCGAAGTACGAAACATACAGCGATTAACTTGCAAAAGTTAATGAAGTGATCTCTGTTTTTCTAGATTTAACAGTGAGCCTAAAGACGATAGAGAGCTTATACCGGATATAAACAAATGTTTTAGTAGGTCTAATTGTTACAAATCAATCGATCTATTTACCTTCGTTTTGTTGATATTGCTTGTTGCGTCAAGATTTAGTATGACATAGTTATACCAAATAGGTGTTATTATAAATCTACTCATTTATAAATTATACTTAATCTTTATGAATCTCTGTTTATTTATATTGAATTTTATTGGCATGTAGGTACCTACATTTTTGGTCCGTTGTTAAAATATTAAATTTGTTTTGAAATTTCTAGTCGAGACGACCCAAATACTAATGGAGACGCCATAGTCGTTCGTATTCGTTCCTATTCATATTATTTTACTAGCATTTTTATACTTACATTTATTTTGATTTATAACGATCCCCTTATGTAACATAGATATTGTACTCCATTAAGTGAATACTTTGTTTTATTGAAATCGTTATGTTCGTGTGATCAGAGCGAATGTGATAGTGAGTGTAATGAGATCATTAAAATTAACACGTAGTGCATAATGCTGTCTATCAAAGCTTACGTAGCTACGTGTTTCGTTTTCTTTGTTTGCCAAACTGCCGGGTGAGGCTCTGTCAGCTTACCAGATGGGAATCTGCCAAGCTACCCGGTAGACGTCTGCCAAGCTACCAGTTAAAAGTTTTCTTTGCCAAACTTATGGGTGAATGTTTTGAGTCAATAAAGTTTAAGTCATCGATAGATTTAAGCCGATTTAACATCACTTGATCATCGCTTTCTTTGCCAACATCCTTTTAATGTAATTCAAATAAATCGCGAAAACTATTTGTATCCATTAGCACCTGCACAATAAACACTAAAATATAACAAAAATATGAGCATCGTTGTATCGTATCTTATGTTTACGTATCTCTGTAAATTAAATGTTCTAACATGACTTTAATTTTATAGATAACTTTGTAATGTAATAGTAGTATGTGTTTATCGTGTGTATTGGTGTGAGCACAACAAATTATGTTTTAACGTGGATACGCTTACGGTACAGTGCCACCAACTAATCTGTGTTTAAGACCGATGAATGAATATGCCGCCATATCATTTCAACTCGCATCTAGTTGATATATTTTGTTTCACAAATTCTCGATAATGGCGCTTCTTTCGGCTGTACAGACAAGTTGGCGGCATTATAGTGTTGGAGGGGACTAAACAGGGAACGTGTTAATATCTATTGGAATGGGATCTGAGCCGATGTCACATTACCTTATGCTATAGTTTTACGCGTGTTTTTTTCAATAAGCCTCTGCCCTTCATTCATTGCTGTGGGTGTATCAGACCCGGGTAGTGCCTGACTCGGGTCTGTGGTGCCCTGCGCATTTTAAGTGATAGTAAATCTCGACTTCCCTAGTTGTATCTGACATCGGCGACGATCAGGCTTTGATTGTGAGATTTCTCGTGGCTTTCGTTGTGAATACGACTTAAGTCGTAACTATAATGAATTTCGTTGTAACTATGATGAATCTCGTTGTAACTATGATGAATTTCGTTGTATTTATGGCGATTTTCGTTGTTTCGGCATCCTCAACAGCCGCAGCCACACCCAGATTGTTTACTATTGTATTTTATAGCTAGAACTCTAATTAATGCATATTATTAGGAATTATAAAAATGTTATTAACATTAAGATTGTATCAGCTTAGTGAACATCAATAGCTCTGAGAAATAAATCATTATTAAAATTATATAATGTTGTATTATTTAACTACCCCCACCCATTTATATAATAATTAGATGTCTGTTTGTAGATAGATAAAACTAAATTGCATGTGCATAATTAACTCGGGAACAATTATTGAATAGGAAAGGAATTAAAGAAAAACTTTCATTTCGATTGATCGCAAAATATATATTTGATAAATGATCAATTTCAAAATAGGTCATACATAAATACTTAACAAGATTTGTTAGAACAAGATATTTATAAATGCATTTTCATTTCATTACCAGGAAGGTCCACTCAACCGAAAAGCATTGAATTGGTCGTCTCTAGATTTTCAACAAGTATTTTAGTGCTCAAACGCATTAGGCGGCTAGGATCGCGTAATATAATCTATTAATTCGAAGGCGTGTACAGCATTACTTAAATGTCAATACATGTTAGATGAAATTATGGACCGTATCAGCCGTATGAGCCGTATGACAACGATTGTAAAGCAGTTAGGTTACGATACGTTTACGCAACTAAAGTCAAATTCGTTCGTGCCCTAATGGGCAGGGCTATTTTAAAACATTCGTAAACATTTCCGACCGGAAACGTCAGAATTAGTCTCTCTTGCTGTTGTTTTATTTGCTTCGAAACAAAAGAGATGGAAAGTGACATTTCCAATCGGAATAGTTTCCAAACTTTATAAAACATTTGAAATAACTGGAATTTTTCGTCCAATTAGTTCAACTGGTTGAACTTAATAATTGAACTTTTTGGAACAGGTCTAGATTAAGATAACCCACCGCGATCTTGGCCGTCCAATGCATTCAAGCTTTTTTAAAACTTCTTGGTTACAAAAGCTCTCTCTTCATACTGAACTTATAGATCTAATTAAAACTAAACTTTGGAATGATAACAATCACATTTTATCGATATTCAATAACACCTATCAACAAACAATAAAGATGTACAGCAAGGCAGAAAAGTCTAGAAACGTAACAAATTTGGTATAGGTGCAAGCAAGACTGCATGTAAATCGAAATTGAACGTCGAAAATGTATGGAAAGTGACGCCCCTTTAATTTTCTTGACTTTTTGCCAAGCTGCATCTACTATCAAAAAATCGGATTGTGAATCCCCACCTCTGTGACCCAGTGGGCAGCTATCCGGCTGAAACGCAAGAGGACCATTTGCAAATGTTAAATCAGCAGTCTTGGTGGTGAGGTGGAAGTCTGGGTGGTTGAGACGAAAATCATGATATCATGATTTTCGAATGCTGGTCTATATTAGTATTTGATGACTATGTCAGGATGATGTAAGGACTATGACCTACCTATAACTACCTGTAACTAATGCATGTTGACATAATTCAAACATTTGACACCCAACCTTTCCTAAAATTTAAAATAGTTCAGAAGCGACAATAAAAATACATCATAGTTTTTTTTCTACAAAGGTAAATCACAATGGTGCGTAGATCCACAATCTGTTTCCTTAACAGTATTTTATAAAACTACAACATTACAATATTACATTTAAAATACAACACTATAATTTTCTTCGTATACTAAAATTATTACTCGATATTTCGCCACTAAAAAGAATGGAATGGAAGACTAGATTACAACAATTCGAAATACACAACATAATAACCAAAAAGTTATCTAAAGGTAAATATATTTTTTTTTTTGAACAGACAACTTAACAATAAACGCTAATTATTTGCGAAAATCGGTAAATATAGGCAGTAATTTCAGACAACTTTAAGGCCTTTTGTTTTTCACAACTATATTTTCACTCATATCACTAAGTTCGAATGTTTGTAAATAAAAAAAATAACGACAATAATCTACTGTTCTGACTGAGAAGTCAGGTGCGTGTTCGATTCTCGTACTGACAGAACCGTTTCCGTAACCTACGAGAACTTACGCAATGTTCGCCGTTAAATTTCAAGTTTGGAATACAGAGTGTAGTCCGTTATTTAAGACTATTTTACTAGCGCCATCTAGTTTCGTTTCGGGAGAATATTGCATCATACATGCTGTTTACACATAATTGTGACATTTTGTATCATCGGAACCTCATATCGTCAGGCCGTCGGATGAAATACGCGACCCTGTGCAGGGGCACCTTGTAGTCGTGCATCCATCGGTTGCCCTTGCGCAGAGAGCCGTCGATTCCGTCCTGCCAGAGCCCAGCCGGGAGGTACACTGGAAGACGAAGGATTTTGATATCAAATCGCTTAAGAAATAGCTTAGTTTTTTTAATAAAATTACTTTTTTTTCTTAACTATAAGAATTACTTTTTTCTTATTCATGAACTATAAGGAATGTCAAACGTTGTTTTGACGTACAGTCTGCAACGGAAGTTACTTAACAGTGTGAGTTTTTTTAAAACATAAATGGTATATTTGAATATGATAAGTGTCTTATGAACCCAGGCAAATCTACCTACCTACCAGCCAATATTAAAAATATATTTTAATTGGCCTAATGGAATAATAAATAGGCTAATGTCCTGGACATTTTGTTTCCCCCTATGACATATTTTACAACATGTATTTTGAAAACAAGAAACAATGAATAATTATTGTGATATCAAATTTTGATCATGAGGTTACGGGATCCAACTTAGTCAAGATTTTCTGTTATCTTATATTCAAGAGTAGTAGAGCTCTTTGTGAAGGGCTCGTCCGGGGAAGTACTACCACCACGCTTTTTTCTGCCGCCAAGCAGCAACGCTGTGTTTCTATTTGAAGAGTGTGGTTTCCGGTGTAATTACAGGCACATGAGCTTAACATCTGTATGCCTCAAGTTGATGGACGCAGGGCAGTGCATCGTAGGGCACGTTCCTATCGTGCGTGACTTACGAGGCAATGCTTTGTCATAGGTGATGGTTACCACTTAACATCAGGTGGGCCATCTGCCTGTTCCATCAGCGAGTTGAATAAAAAAAAAACATAAACTTCCGTTGCTGACTGATATCTCGGACCAAGATAACTCAGAAAATATTTTCTACTGATAGCCTGATTTTTCATTACCAACCTTCTCTAGTAGTCTGCCCTTGCTCCAGCACCGGCGCTACCACGATCTCGTCTCCGATCGCGAACTCATCCCGCACCAGCAGCGCAGCATCTCCCCCGGCGACCAGCCACAGCGGACGGATCAGAGGAAGACCCTCCTCTAGAGCTTCCCGCTTGTATTTCAGGAGCAGTGGTGCCACCTATGACGAACGAACGAGTTAGGAAAAATAAAGTTTTGATTTTAAAAGTGTTTGATGTAGGTCAACGGACAACAAGCTGATTTTCCACCTGATGTTAAGTGGTAACCATCTATAACCATTGCCTCGTAAGTCAGGCACAATAGAAACGTGCCCTACGATGCACCGCCCTGCGTCCATCAACTTGAGGCACACAGATGTTAAGCCGCATATGCCTGTAATTTCACCGACAACCACACTTTTCCAACCGAAATACTGATACACTGCTAGGCGGCAGAAAAATGCATTCAAATTATGAGTTGATATATTTCTGGCTTCAAAGATTGTGAATTGTTGAATTTATTAAGGTTGCTACTTACCAGTTTTTGTCTCAACAGTGTTAAGTTTTTGGCCATTTCAAGCACCCGCTCATCGTTGTATTTGCTCGGTAGATGCGTGAACTTCATCACTGGCAAGAATGTGGCCATTTGTAGCCATCTCACGTAAAGCTCTCTTTCAGGCAGCGCTATTCCGTTCTCGTGTGTCGCATTCACCTCCACGGGCCCTCTCGAAGACGGCAGGAACTGTTCACTTCCCGGCCAGTAGATATCCCCTCCGACTGCGCCAGGCATTATGAACGGAAACCCATTCACGCCATACGTCAACATCGTCGGAATAACGGTTCTTAGAGCTTCCCACGAAGACTCGAACGGAGGCAACGAAACAAATATTGGAGGTCTGGGTAACGTAACTGCGGAAGACACCCCAATAATATTCAAGGTCTTCTCAAATGTCTTAGTAAAATGTGTTTTGTACTGATCAGGGTTGATCAAAAACATCTCACAGCGATAGTAGTGAGGCATGTCGTAAGCTGTTCCTAAATCAAAGTAAAATGAGTCAATGTGGTACTGATCGATCACCGTTTGAAGTTTTTCGAGAATCCATGGAACAGATCTGTTGTTCGTGATATCTAACACGCCAGAGCTGGCTAAGGACTTGAATCTCGTCAAGGCTGGGATGCGTCTATCACTGTTCCTTTCACTGATAAGTAGCCTCTTTTGTACACATTCAGCGAAATTTTTACTTTCAGTGCTTATAAACGGTTGTATAGTAAAGGCAACTTTGAAACCTCGTCGGTGTAACTTATCCACTGTATCGTTCAATGTTTCAAACCGACTTGTATCTACAGATAGATCTCCTATCTCATTCTGCCAATGCTCGTTGATGAGAACATGTCCTTGTTTCAAAAATCCTAGGTTTATGACATCTTCTGTGTATTTCGAGATAGTTTCTGCTTGCAATTCGTGCTTGAACCTGGGCGCTATTTGCCACACTGGCTCAGAGATCAAGGAATCCAGAGTTTGGATATCAGCTGGTTTCAAACCATCCCACAGTGGAGCTCTTCTGTGGCTGTGTATAGAAGAGTGCAGTGACCTCATGTCGTTCGAAGTGCAGACATTGTACTTCATTTCTGGGAATTCCGTCAGCTGATTCGCATATGCAAACTCGTCGTATTGCGCTTTGAGGCAGATCTGCTTACCTCCCTTGTTGACTGAAATCTGAAGAGGAGTTTCTTCATCTATAATAATTGCTGCTCCCTTAGAATTGATAAAATATCTTGTAAGGACGTTGCCAAATTGTGACTTCTGAATGTCACCAGTGATAAACGGAGTGTAGTCAATGGAACCTGAATTGAGAGGCCAAGTTAGGTTGAGTGACTGACCGCCTCCGTACCAATGGACCTTCGTCTCTCCCCAGTCAAAGCAGTCGTTGGGGTAAACATCTGAAAAGTGATTTTAATTTAAGAAATTCACGCCACGTCTATAGTAATAGTTGGTTCAACGATAAAAGTAATTTGTAGATTCCATGCATTAAAAATATCTGATTCGATCTTCAAATAGTTATGGAAGAAGATAGACTTTTATAGTTACAGGACAGGATCGTTTTATGGAACAAACAGTTTCAAAACCTGATGGGTACAGTTTACAAACCTGGTCGCAGAGCCTTCCAGTGCACAGTGTAGCAGGTAGTGTTGTCGAGGCCAGGGTCGTGCGGGATCATCTTCAGGTAGAACCGGAGATGATGCAGCCACTCCAAGCACTCGGAGCCGTCTGCGTGCCGGTGCTCCGCGAGGCAGGGGAACGCTTTCACTTTACCCAGACCCATACCTGGAATTATAGCAGAAAAATATAAAGTATCGTTAAGTTTGTGGTCAGCTGGTAGTCAGTTTCCAGTCTTCAATCAGCCATCAGCAGTCAGCCATCAGATGTCACTAGTAACTATTTGGACGTCAGTTGTCTGTCGATAGTCCCACTTGTCAGCCAATCGTCAGTTAATCGTCTTCAGTACGCAGTAGGCAACCGTAAGCTGGCCGTCATTACTCGTCAGTGGTCATTGGTCAGTCAACACATCATTATAGGTCACCATTGCCGTTACCTAAGCTAGCTCTCAGTATCTCCACATCATCTTTGCCAAAGATCCTGACGAGTCGCTTGGGTTCGTTGAACTGCACACTCTCGAAGTACGCCTTGGTGAGTGCTTGCTGATGGTACAGCACGTAGGCGAACCCCACGAAGAACACTATGGCGAGGAACATGAGGCCGACGAAGGCTCGCAGCTTGTAGTCTGTCGGCTTCTTGCGGATTTTCTGGGGTATGCTCTGGAAGGAGAATTGCTCAATTTAAAATTCTGCTTATGTATTCGTACTTACGAATGTTTTTTTGATTGATTACACTTGTACATCTTACTTATAAATCTGTTTAGATTATGTCCAAATAAGAACATTTCCTATTACGGAAAATATATTAATATTTTTAATATTAACTATTAAGAAAAACAAAAAAAACGCATTTTTCAAAATCAATAAACAATTTGCATGTTTTTGACGTTCCTTTCTATCAATAGCTCACGCTGTTTATGGTATCTGAATTATAGGTACAAAGCAATCAGAGAGAATGAAGCAAGCTGAATTACGATGCAATGCTTTGTTATAGGTGACGGTTACCACTTAACATCAGGGGAGCTATCTGCTGGATCAATCAGCAAATTGTATTATAAAAATAGCTGCTCTAGTAGCAGAAGCATCCCAAGCCAGTACCTGTAGTTTCTCCTTCAGCAGGCTGGCGAGCGAGTTGACCGAGGTGACGGAGTTGCTGGGCGAGTAGTCGTCGTCCATGCTGAACTCGGAGCGCAGGCGGCGGGGCGCGCCGGACTTGCGTCGAGGGGAGCGGAGGGGGGCTCTGGAATAACATTACCAATTCATTTAATAAGCCTTAAGCAAGTAAATACTAGTAGTTCTCCCCGAACTGAGATCTCGTGATGCGACCCGACAAACGCATCAAAACTTTGAGTAGGTAGTAGTCAGAGGCAAGTCCAAACATAATCTTTGGACTTTTTTCTGACTACCGCCTACTAACTTGGTATGGTAACCTAGTTTAAACTCTATTGGCCTATTTATTGAAGAGTTCCCTTGGCTCCATCATCAGACCTGGTCGTCGTCACCATTTTATGAGAACTGAGTACCTTCTTAATTTATTTCAAGAAAAAAAAAATAAGAAAAAGCAAAGGAACTGGACGACCAGGAAAAAAAACCTTGATGTCAACGAAACTCTTAGAGATGGGAGCTCTTGGATCGCTGGTTATCTTAATTTAACTTTTATTGTTTTATCTCAAAAAGCGAGCGTCCAAAAAAAAAAGTAAAAATTGTTTTGGGATGAGACCAAACAGAGCCCTTTTATATGACATGTAACTTGATTGTTTTATGTAACTTTTTTTATTTTTGCCGCCTTAAAAAACCCCATATCTCAAAAACCCTTCATTCGATTTTACTCATATACCTACTTACCAGTAAATTTCTCAAGTACAAGCTATCGACATATCAAATTTCATGCAGTTCGGATCAACGGTTCTAAAGTTATCGTACACACATACATACATACGTACATACATACATACATAAAATGCCAAATCGTCCAAGTTGAAACTAAGATCTTCGTCGGCTTCGCTCACTCGATCAAATATAGCCTGTTCTTCTAGGCTTTGGTCGCGAGGAACTGGCGATAGATTCACTTAGGATACAAAGTGTAATTATACCACTCCTGAAAACTTCAGTGGGCTAAAGTACCCATCAATATGAATAACTTTTTCTAAGGAACCAACACTATGGACGCGATAAAAATACAGCTGTTTCATGCAAAAGTTCAATATCTACCTGGCTAAAATGTATGAAACAGATATGAAAAGATAAATATTTTTTTGGATGCGAAAGGTGGCACTGGAAAGACGTTTCTTACAAATTTAATACTTGCTAAACTTTCTTTATAATGTACTCCTTTTTAGTAACTCGACGCAAAAAGAAGGGTGTGAAAGGTGTGTGAATGTGACTGTGTATGTGTTAAAATATATTTTTTTAATTTTTTGTTAAATACCCGTGAGAAGCCGGGACGGGCCGCTAGTATTTGTATAAAGCCTATAGAGTTAGCAGTGCATGCCCGTTCTAGGTGAACATAGTTTTTTTTTTAAATTTTCACATGTAGTTCTTACATAAAATATGAAACCTTAAAATTTAATACGCATAATCTTGCCAAGACTCAGTCTTGAGAGCAGAATTGGCCAGAATGTGTAAATGACGCGCCTGAGCTAATCAGGATACTCATCTGCACCATTTACCTTATCTCGGTATCCGTGACCCAGCACAAGGTCGGGAAGTGAACAAGGAAACATACGTTCTGACATTTTGAAGTAGGTTTACAAACGTTGAATAATATTTTGTATAGTTATAGAGATGATTGTGTGTGTGCACATAAAGAGTCGTCATATAACTAGCTGCCGCCCGTGGTTTCGCTCGTGTTTAGATTTTATGAAAGAGATAATAATTTAAAAAAAATGATAAATAAACTTTAATTTTGTTCTATAAATTCTCTTTTCCTCTATTCTAAAATAGAAATTTCAGCAATATTATCATTACTTTATTGTCTACATTGATTGAGCCGCAAGCATCCAAACATCTTAACTTATATGTGAGTATGAAAGAGGATGGGATATTATGTGCAACGGTATAGTTGTTTGTAAATAAGAATATTATATTCATCGCACAAATGTTTGTTCGCGGTGGGAATCGAACCCGCGGCCTGTGTGATGCTAGTCAGTTAATTTGTTACTGTGAGTCGATTTCCAACTTTACAAATAATTTTCTTCTTAAAAAGATTACAATAATATGCAAAACATCGGAATAATATGTTATATTATGCAGAATAACTTATCCTACGATCTCGGTTTTAGGTCAAAAAGTCAGGTAGCAAAGTCACTTTGCAATAAATTATCATATATATTATGCTTTATTGATATAAAAGCAGTGAAAACGGAATTGACTTCATAGATTTTTTTAACCAAAATATTTATTATTATGAAGAAGAGAAGGTTTTTCAAAAATGTACAGTGCCAGTACCTACTCTCAAACGGTGAAGGAAAACATCGTGCGGAAACCGGCATGTGTCAGAACCTAAAAAGCTCTAAAACATGTATCAAGTGGTCGAAAGAAGCCTCTTTGAGGCGCACTTAGAATCCTTTCACCACACTGTTTTGAAAGAAACTAGTGACACGACAAGTAGAAGGCTGAAATATTTGTATCGGTGTAGGTTTATTCAAACCAAATTAGCCTGGAAAATGCTAAAGATATTGTTTGGTTAGGACTAACTGCAAATATAAATTGAGCGATAGCATAAAGGTTAGCAGATTTTTTGCTTTTTATTTTAACCGGTAACTGTTTTGTTCTATAGTAATGATTTAAAGAAAATAGTAGGCTCAATAATTGCAAACACGGTGAAAATAGAATTTTCTAAATTATTGCAATGTTTTTGATAAAAACTGTGTATGTACCTATAAAAAGTTTAATTTTAATAATTTTCTGTTCAGCTTTGAATTTTATTTGCAAATAATATAAAATCATTTATTTACGCCTCATAAATAAATTGGCACTGAAAAGTAACAGTGTCATAAAAATTGGACACCCCTCATCATTCATGCTAATGCATTATGCTTAAGCTTATACATAGCTTTAATTTATTAATAGAAAGTTTATAAAACCCAGAAAACTCAGACATGGAAACCTACTTAATTTTTGTATATTTATAAAATTAAAAAACTTCATCCTTACCTACTTTTTTGAAAAACACTAGCGATATGACAAGCAGACTTACTTTTTTCACAAGCAATCAAAAAGTCTCTCACCAGTCGAGGTCACCACAGAAGTGGTCGTTTCCACCAGCCGACGGTCACACGGACGGCCACAACCACAAGTTATGGCACCGGCCAGAGTAGACTGAGTAACTGACCGGTTGCGCCGGCGCAGCTTTGAGACGACAACAGGGTCGGAGGTAGGGACTCCTAATTGCCTTTTTTTTATTCTTTTCTTATACTAAGATGGAACAAGCAGATGACCTGATGTAAAGTGGTAACAATGCATTGCCTCGTAAGTCACGCGAGATGTGACTGTGCCCTACGATGCACCGCCCTGCATCCATCAACTTGGGGCATAGCGTGCAATATCACTGGCACCACACTCTTCAAACTGAAACACAGCAACGCTGCTTGGCTGCAGAAATAAGCGTTGCTGTCATACTTCCCCAGACGCGATCTTGTATCTCAAATTTCAAATGTTAAACACTAATACCCACATACACACCCTCACACACAAAATTGCTTTCGAAATCACTGTTTCTTGTGAAGGCACAAAAATCTTTGCTACAAAGTCCAAATAAACTCACTATTTTCGTTTTTTTATAATTATTTACATAATAGCTTTCACTAACTTATCCCTGACAATAAGGACATAGCCTCTTAATGCATCCCTGGTTAAAATTACGCGTAAGTTGTGTTTTGATTTGGCAATTCAGGTTTTTCTTGTATTTTGGGTGTTTAAAAACCATCTGGTCCATTTAACATATTGTTTTGTTTGAATAAGATAAATAGTTCTGAACATCGGTGAAATGTTTTGAGCACCGGTGGTCTAGTGGGAATGGCCCCGTCTTTTGATCGTAAGGTCGAATCCGGTCGCGCACATATGAATTAACTTTTCGAAAAATGTATGTGCTCTCGAACGGTGAAGAAAAACATCGTGAGAAAACCAGTTAGTATCCTAATAGCGGCGATGGGCTTGCAACCTGTCACGTATGGAATACCAACTACTATAAATTGTGGGTATGTAACAATTGTAATATTTGGACGTACCTCTGACTACCCCCTTAGACATTTTCAAAGAATCTTGAGTTCGTACTTGGTACTAAGAGATAAGGGGGGATATCAACCGTGCCTGGGGATAAAAGCCGTGAAACTGTTTCTGTTCTAGTGTACTCAGTTGTTATGTCATCTTAAAACGGAAATTATATAAAGGCTTGTTAAGGGCCGGTTTCACCATGCTCTGTTAGATTAACAAAGGATTAAAGGGCCGTTAAATATGTCAAAATGTACGCGTTTGACAGCTAAGGTTAGATTTAATGGTCTTTTAATCCTTGATTAGTAACTAACAGAGCATGGTGAAACCGGCCCTAAGGCGATTTCACCAAAGTTTTGTTAACAGAGCATTTATAAACTAATCGGCCATACATTTTAACAATAATGTTAAAGTACGGTCCCATTAGAATACGACCAACTATAAAAACATGATGTTGAGAAAATTTGCTATTCAAAAAGTTGCGATTGATGACCTATGCGAATATACATTTTCGCTCTTGCATAAAAGCCGAACCAAGAAATTGTGCTAGTTGAAACAAAAAGATCGCGGAAAAATGCAAATGCCGAAAGTCACTGCACGGAAAAACGATTCAGCGGCAGCCGTCAATCACACACTCTTCAAACCGAAACACAGCAACGCCGCTTGGCGGTTGAAAAAGGCGTGGTGGTAGTACTTACCCGGACGAAACCTTCACAAAAAGCTCTACTACTCTTTATCAAAAAATTGTTCACCAAAACTTTGGCATATTAGCTATTTTTATTAATTCTTTAGCTTTTCTTTAGAGACAAAATGGGGATCTTCAATGACGTTTTAAAATGTAGAGGCGGGTAATTGCGCGTGTCATCCCACAAAGAACGCGAATCATTACCTTGCCGAAACACAGTTACGAACTAGCACGGGAGGTAAAGTTTCTCAAAGTGTCTACCCGCAAAACCGTAAACATTAAGATTTGTAAAAGTACCTGCTCGTACGTAAAGTGCGAGTACGAGAGAACTAATCGTAAGACCCTACCCTAAAGACCTACCTACTTACTTTTTAAGTTACATTTGTTAAAAGTGTGTTTAAAGTTTTGATTCATAAACTTATTCTTATTCTTATTCTTATCCCTTCGTGTCGCAAGTGCCAATGGACATTGGCTATGGTAACCGCTCTCCATCAGGTGAGCCGTACGCTTGTTTGCTTACTAAGTAGTGTATAAAAACCAAAAAAATGATGCAGTAACTCCGGACAACCCTGTATGTGCTAAGATAGATGAGTGTTGGAGACAGAGATTTCGCAATGCATCGGGTCAACGACCGGTCCACTTCCTTATTAGCGTCCCTTGATGCACACACGTCCGCTGGACCACTGAGCCACTTCGGCTTCCACTGGTTTACTCGCGAAAGAGTACAGAGCACCTAATTATTGGCCAACAGCGGCGTTTCTTAATCTTTTTTATTCGAATCATTCATAGATCAAAGAAAAAATACTAACGGCCTTACAAGAAAAAATCTTTCATACGATAAACTATTGTCATATCTTACCAATGCGAAATGGCAAACAGAGACAGTGCTAATTTTAAGCATTATTTAAATATTAAACACCATTTTATAGTATGAGGGTAAGATATTTCAAGTTTTTTTACTGTCTTGACTTGCGCACAAAACAATAAAGGCATCTTAGGTAAATAATCATAATCATAAAGTAATTAGTTTACTTACTTGGCTCTATCATCGTCTGATGGCACGTCATGGTGGTCGTCGTGGTCTCCGTCGCTGAACCCTGACGCGGAGCTCTGGTGGTGTTCCGGAATCTGGGGACAATCATACAATTACTGACAGCTGAGGATTAAGGGTTCAAGAATGGCAACCATGAACTAGAAGACAATGGACAGCTGAGGATTAAGGGTTCATAAATTTACAGGATCAACGACATTGTAAGGATCGGAAGACAGTGGATAGAGAAGTCTCTAAATAGTTTTCATGAAAATGTAAAAAAAAATAAACATTGGTAGACTTTCCACACAACACTATCTAGCCCCAAACTAAGCACAGCTTGTTATATCGGAACGAGATAGCTGTTGTATGACTTATAGGTACATAATATATTGTAAATACATACTATTTTCATACTTATTATATATTGTAATACCCAAACAGAGAACAAAAAATGACATAGCAAAAATTTGTGTTCTCGGTGGGGATCCAACCCACGGTCTACAGCGCAGAAGGCAAAACTACTATCAACTGAGCTGTGAGGGCTGGTAATGTATAAGGTTGGCATAAGTCCTAGGTTAGACTTCATCAAGCTTCTAATGATTTCATTGAATGATGACATAATATTTGATCATTTACGTTACGTCAAAGAATCCCTACTAATACTTGACTAAAATCAAAGTTATTGAAGTAAATTTTCTGAAGAAATTAAGTTAAAAAATTATGCTTACGTAAGACCAAGTTACACTTTACTGGCTTTTAGAGACTGGGGAAAAGACATGACAAAGAAAAGACCTTTACACAGCAGTTAATTTATTAAATAAGATAGGTAGATTGAAGGCAATACAGTTCAAATTCAAATTCAAAAGGTATTTATTCAATAAAATCACAAGGATCACTTTGAAACGTCTTAAAGCTAGGTGACTCTAGGTGCCAGTTCCACGCGACCAAAGCCTAGAAGAACAGCCAACAAACTTACGGCTTGGTTCCTACCATTCTTTTGTATGATCCATAAACTAAACTAAAAGCAGAATTGGATCAAAATATACAAAATAAATACCCACCTCCGGTATAGCGGCTACCATTATATTTAAACCAACACTATACAACTAATTAATAAATTACTTTTGGTCTGTTTGGTCTATACCACGAGGACACCGTCCTGACACTAATATGTTATCATTATCCACACTAGAATATCAAACAAAAGAATGATAATTTATGATTGTTGCCTAAAATAATGTTTCTATTCTCTCGTCAGTGCTAGAGGTAGGTACAACTGTTGGCATGCTTGCCTACTTATTTAATGAATTAATTAGAAACGTCTAATGACATATTTCTAATGATCGCTCTCATTCTCAATATTTGTACTCAAAGATTGTTCCTAATCTATAGTAGAAACACAAAAGGCTCGGCCTATAGATTAAGTTAAAAAGATCCAAACACATCACCTTCCCACTACCAAAATCTAAATTAAAAACATTCAATAAATAGATCACTTTAAAACGCTCTTATAAAGGTAAGTGAATCTAGTGACTAAACCTAGAAGAACAGGAAAGAAAATTATAGCTTGGCTCCTAGCGTTTTTTGTACGTCACATAGAAGACTACGTTCTTCTGGGCTTTAGCGTGGAACTGGCGCATAGCGCCTCGTAGGTAGACTTTTTCAAAATATCCTGGTCATAAAATTGTGTAAATTAATTGTGTCTTGGAGCTGATTTTCACAACTCTCGATGGGGCCAAATCACACAATATTTTAACGGATTTGGTAGTTCCAACGTATAATTTTTTATTAAATCGTTTTACGTGACGAACTAAATGTGTCTATCCCACTGATATGATAGGTACGTAAACCATTGTGGCATACTGTAAGGATTTTCAATGTGTCTCCTTCTTCGTCGTGTTCTTTATTTATAGAGGTTGTGCCCTTCCTGAACTGAAACACCTTAGTCGCGGTCATAAAAAGCAGTTTCCACGCTGTCCTTTCTTAGGCCTGCCTTCGGGGAAACGGTAACACAGAAGCCTTTACTTGATCTGACCATCAGCATGGAGATTGCCTGTTTTCTGGACTTGGTCACGTGGAACTGGCACCTAGATTCACCTGGCTTTAAGGCTTTTCAAAGTGATCTTTGTGATTCAATTGAATAAATACCTTTTGACTTTGATTGGCCGCGAGATATTTCCCAGTAAGAATGTATTTCCAGTAGTTCAAAATTAGGTTTAGTTAGTCGAGGAGAACTAAACCTCAGTTTTTTATAAAAAAAAAATATTTGGAATGATAACAATTTTTTGTCTATCTTACCCGAGTCAAAGGAATACACTCAAAGTCCACCTTGCGCTGTAGCATAGTGCACCTGCAGTGGCCGTTAACTTGACAATGAATTAAATTAACCAATTAATTGGATCGTTAATTACTGGGGGCGTTGGAAGCGTCTGGCGTGAGTCTGATTTGTAAGGATAGACGGCCATCTACCTAATTTTAATTGACTCTACGTGTGTCGGACCACGCACAATCTTCATTGTGCGTGGTATAATGAGTCTTTTTCTTATTATAGCCGAAGGGCTATAATAAGAAAAAGACTCATTTGTAAAACTGTGTATAATAAGATCTTACATTTGTCAAATTTTGTAGTCAGGCCTTTTTGTTTTATTTCTTTAATAAAATTACAAGAGTCATTTTTAAAATTATGCATTAGTTTTTTTTTATAATAAGCATTACTAAGAATGAACAATGTCACTTATTGTCAGCATTCTATTGGTATGACCACAACTATTAGATACTTTTTTTTTAAAAGTCAACAAAATAAACTGGTGGTAAAAAATTAAATGGGGCTATAATCTTGAGGACACCAAATATCAAATACCAAGAGGTCTGAGGTTATTCGAGGAGACAAGAGACTTCAGGTCAGTTGAGGACATCTAATATCTATGTAGGATGGTCTGAGACAAATGTTTGTGTGACTGCTTATCCACTTAAAAATAATCTTACACGTGTACACGGTCTTACAATCACGTCAGAATGCAACTTTATGAACATATTAAAAAAAGTCGAATTGAGAGCCTTCTCCTTTTTTGAAGTCGGTAAAAAATACAACATGTGATGTTGCCGGTTTGATTCTTGGCACCAAAGATTAACTATAGTGCCATCTGACGATGTAATAGGGCACTTTATTGTTTAGTGATAGCTATATTTCTTAAAGGTGTGCGCGAAGCTTCAGGAAAGTAGATTATAGGCACCTTAGAAAAAAAAATGCTACGTTAGAGGTATAGATGGCGTGTTTTATAAATCAACCTGAACATCATTCGAATTTCGAATTTCAATTCGAAAATACAAGTTGGTAAATAATTATTCAACCTCCTTACTAGACAAGTTGACAATACAAAAAAAAAAAAGCTTCACGGCTTTGAACCCCAAGCACGGTAGATATCCCCACAGAGTTCTTAGTATCGAGTACATTCTCCAGATTCTTAAAAGATTTATAAGGGGGGTAATCGGAGATATCAAATTTGGGTTTATGCACATCAATGATAGTTTTTTTCTAATTGGCAATATAATAATAATGTTAGCGGTTTCTTACAAATCTTACGAAAAAAATCGGTCAATTCCGGATAATACACTTTTATTCCAATTCACTCTTCATGCTTAGACCTCAAGTAACGTTGGTTAAAATACCACTGAAATACACAACAAAATTCAAAATAACACTAGAAAAAAAATTAAAATGAAAAAGTTATAAAATTTACTTTCCAAATAACAGAAAACCAATCGTCACTTTTTAGGGTTCCGTACCCAAAGGGTAAAACGTGGCCCTATTACTAAAACTCCGCTGTCCGTCCGTCTGTCTGTCTGTCTGTATGTCACCAGGCTATATCTAGGTACCTGGTGACATGAATATGATAGTTAGACAGTTGAAATTTTCACAGATGATGTATTTCTGTTGTCGCTATAACAACAAATACACAAACAGAAAAAAATATTTAAGGGGCACCCATACAACAAACGTGTTTTTTTGACGTGCGCGAGTCCGACTCGCACTTGGCCGGGTTTATTTCATTATCCGTTGGTAAAGGATGGCTTTGACAGATTTTCTTAGCAATAATGTTGTCAAAGGTTATGGTGATATAATTAATTAATCCTTGTATTTAGGTCTGTGAACTGACCTTGGAGTCCAAATAGTTGTTGACACTCGCTGAGCTGTCAGTACTGCTCTGACTTTGGATGCTATCATCGCTGTTGCTGCAGAGACCTCCGCGCTGGTCTCCGGAACTCTTGCTGATGTCCGAATCGGACTCTATCCACAACGGTGACCGATATTCGAACTTGTGAGCGAACATGTTCAATCGCTTGTTATCCATTATTTAAACTCAAGTTTCAACGATGATTTTCTTTGAAACTTTAAGACCTTTGGGCTTTGGGATCAATTTAAATTAAATATGTTACGGCACTCATGAGGAAGAACTTTGCTTGTTGATGATAGCTGACACTACGCTGGTTAGTAAGATTTGAATGACTGCGAAACGTATTCACGTAGTGGATCAAACAATTCAAAATTAACCTTTTAGTTTCACTGAATTTATATTTTCAGGTGACGTTTTTGGTATAATGGTCCCGTACGTACTATTTATAAGTACGTATTTTACAAATCAACTACTGCACATGAGTGCTTTTATTATTAATATTTTTTATTTAATTGAAACACTAGAATCTAATATACACGGCACTAGGAAAAATCACTGGGCTATGCGAATTTTGTACAATATTTATGTAAATTCAAGGTCCATTTCTTTTCCGAAATTGGCACACTGTGGTGTCTAGATAGATTGTATTCACAGGAGGTAAATCTGACATCTAAGATCACGGGCACTGATGTGATTGAATGTAGGCAAATAGGGCAACACGGTGGGACGATTGCGGTGCCCACGATATATCGTTATGCAAGACTATTTTACTAAAAGTTTAGTTTAATTTTGTTCTTCTTAGCCTTAACTGGCTAAATTTACCTTTTTTAAGTCGTTTTAAAGAAATCCGTTTTTTTTTATACAACTTGCTGATTCAAAACGCAGATGGCCCTCCAAATGTTGCGTGGTAACCATCACCTAACAAATTATTGTCTCGTAAGTCACCACGATACAAACGTGCCCTATGATACACTGCCCTGCGTCTATCAACTTGAGGCATACAAATGAAATGTTAAGCCTCATGTGCCTATAATTTCACCGGCAACCGCACCCTTCAAACCGAAACACAACAACGCCTATTTTATAACAATAAAATAATGAATCTACTATAGTATAACAAACAGATACATTTAATAAACACAATTATATACATAAAAACCCTCATTGGGAGACACTATCTTGTGGAAACTTAAATAAATCTGTGCAGCACTTTGAGATAAACGCTTTTAAACAGACGCGGCGGAATGACGAACTTAATATTAAGTAGGTACTTAGTACTAATAAGACTAGCAATAGGCGAGATAAAAGACATTGAAATAATTCAGTACATTCGCTTGACAAAACAAATGCAAGATGACTCTATCTCCTAGGAACTTAACACAGACCAGATAAAGGGGTTAATAGGTACATAAACATAATCTTACCTACTGATAAGTGTGAGATTAAGGTATTCTTTATCCAATTGACCTAGATGTTTGGAAAACCGAATGTATCTGCCTAGTTTTCTTTCTTTGTTAGCTTGGTAGACTAGAATTTGCGTATTTTGGGTGGATTTGTGACGTTATCGTTTAATATTAAAATTAACGCTGTATTTCTATTTTAAATAGATTGTGACGGATCGAATTTCTAATCAAAGGTCTAATCTGATAAGCGGTTACGTCAACATACAACAGTGAAAAGAGCCGCCTTGGCATTGCCCTGTGTCATCACCTTTTAAGAGTAGTACCCAGCTCTTTGTGAAGGGCTCTTCCGTGGAAGAAATACCACCAGCCTATTTCTTCCGTCCAGTAGCGTTGCTGTGTTTTCGATTGAAAATTGTGGTTAGGTACCGATGAAGTTACAGGCATATGAGGTTTAATACTACAAGTGCTACTTTACTACTACTAATGCTTCAAGTTGATGGACGCAAGGCAGTGCATGGTAGTCGTGACTTGCGAGGCAATGCTTTGTTGTAGGTGATGGTTACCATTTTCCATCTGTTTATTCAATCATCATGTAGTATAAAAAGAAACTCTGAGGCTTATAGGTGTTAAGTATCATATGCTATGGCACAGGGATACAAACTCTTCAAATCAGAACACAGCAATACAAACATCGCAGAAACAGGTGCTTCCCCACAAACTCTTTCACAAAGTTCACCAATTATGCATTGTAAAACAAACGATAAATCTTTATTAGAGGCATTCGCCTTAACAATAATTACAGCTCTTATCTTGGTTTCTAACAAACTACTTGATAGTTCCAACTAAAAGAGCAACAGAAATAATTATACAACAAAGTAGTGAAAAACTCTAAATATAGGTTTTTCTTTAAAATACCTATAACGGTAACAAAGGATCCGGAGAAAGACGGATCCCTCAGAAAATAAATATATGGACAAAGTAAAATACTAAATAATATGATTTTTAAAGAAGTCAGCTACAAAGAATATTATAATGGGAACACAGAACCGATGGTCACCGTACAGGATGTCCCAAGCAATTTAGTCAAGTCGCGGTCAGTCTGGATCTTTCAGTGTCATTGCGTTGCGAAACCGTTGGTTGAAATGATCAAATTAATCAATAAGATCTTGTTACTCAATTAAACTGTAATTTTATACTCGGCTCATATTTACATAGCTTATAGAATGTAATATTTTTTATTTTCAATGTGATTTTTGCGGTTTTTATAACATCTTCTGACTTTTGTGGCTTGAAAATAATCGAATAAAATCACACTTGAAAATAATCGAATAAAATCACACTTGAAAATAAATCTTACTCTTCTAAATATTTAAGATAGTAAATGTAGACTCACATTCAATTGATCCTTTTTCATGGACCCTTCACCATACTGAAGCCCATATGGCACTGACATGGAACTCCTCGAGATCTTCCTGTAAACTACTTCGCCGAAATTTACATGATGGTCATCAGATTTTTTATCATTATTCTTAAAATCATCAAACGATTCCAGGATCTTGACTTCGGGTGTATGAGGTCGGTCCTCATAGTTGGGACGATGTCTGCCGATTTGAATGTTGGCTCTTGCGCGATCGTCCTCAAAATTGGTCTTGGGGTAGTAATCTTGATGGCTATCTTTAGTATTCGTCGTGGCACCATTTACAACTATCTGAGGTATTTCGTCATAGTTGGGTAGAGGTCTTCCGATTTGAATGTTTGTTGTTTGTGACTCAGCTTTAGAAGGATCGTTTTGAATATTTACTTTTGAGCTGTCTGAAACCGTTGGTTGTAAAATGCCTTCATAGTTAGGAAGAGGACTTCCAATCTGAAAAATTGCTTTTTTACCATCGTGTTTATCTTTAGCTTGATCACTTTGAGCATTTGAATTATCTAACATAGATGTATGAGGATCGTATTCATAGTTCGGTAGAGGTCTTCCAATTTGCACGTGAGCACCATTTTCAAAATCCACTGTTTTTGAAGGGCTTTCCAGCTTAGAATGCTCATTTCCATTAACTTGGGCAGAGTCATCAGCTTCACCGGGCTCTTTTTGAAAATCAGGCTTTCCATGCTCGTGCTGTTCTGCGTTTGGAGATCCTATGGAAGCGGTTAATCTTCTGACTTCTGGAGGCATCTCTACGTAGTCATCAGAAAACGAGGGTATATTCAGACGAAGATCTGTTTTTCTTCTTATTCTCATCTTGAGCAGTAGTTCATAAACACGATTGAAAAGAAATTCTTAAAGACGTGTTATCTCGAGTTCGTATCTTTCCGCGTCACTTATGTCACTTATCTTGATATATTGGTTACTAATATTAGAAAAATAATTAAATTAAAATACAGATGGGCGCTTTAAAGCGATGAATGGTTGAAACTAGAAAAACACTGAAAAAATATCATATTATCTTTTTCTTTCCTGCATTTTATCAAATTCGCACCAATCTTAAATCGTGTTGATAACAAAAGAAGATAGCGAATTTCCCAAATTACTCAAACTTCAATGAAGTACATTATTTTGGTGATTTAGATTAGAACTTAGTATCGATTTATTATTTGAAACCACACACTTTACTTTAAATGTTTTACCTATATAAAATGTAAATTCCGAAAGTACTGTGAACTGAAAAAAAATCTAAACATGTACAATACTAAAATGTAAGTAAAATCACGTAAAAAGTAAAAACACGTCACATTAGCTACCGATGAGTGTAAAAACAAGAAATCTAACGGCAATTTTTAAACGTCTGGTTTCTAAAATATCTAGAGAAAGTATAATTACATTTCGCATCACAAGTTAATAATGAGGTCTAAGTAGTTTATTAGTCTTTATTTTATCAGCTGAGAATGCTTTATATATGTTTATTGTTTTGCTTAAAATAACATTACTAGTTATCCTGTACCTAGTGGTTACTGAATTATATCACAAGCCACTAATGAAACTTGACTCAATTATACATCATCAGTTAAAGGTCAAATTTGTTCGAAAGTGATAAGTAGTAGTATATTAGAGAAATATAATATAATTATATTATAATTATATTATATAATTATGTTACGTGGTGGTCCCGGCATAGATTAATACGGCATAGAGTGTGATTGCCGGTGATTTTCAGGCACATGATGAGGCTTAACATATACATATATGCCTCGAGTTAATGAACGGACAATGCGTGACTTGCGAGGTAATACTTTGTTTTTATAGGTGATGGTTATCACTTAACAACAGGTGGGCCAACTGCTTGTTCCATCAGCAAGTAGTTTTTTTTGTTTTGCTTAGATTTGGGTATATAAACTCACCCCTTCTTGCGGATTATTCATATACTGCTTTAGGACTTCGGATTCAAGGTTCTGCAGCGTCGGCATCGATATAGAATTCCGTCTCAGTCCCACTTTCCTCTCTTCTCTTTCGCTCTGAATCAACTCCTCTGACTCATTGGCTCCTGGTACTTTCTTTTCGAAAGCCTTTGACGTGCTAGGTGTTGAGGCCGAGTCGGTGAGGTCAGTTGATTCTGTAAAGAAGTAAAACTGCATTAATAGGTTGTTATTTTTTTGTATCGTGGTTGTTATGAAGTAAAGTAAACTACATCGCTATATTGTTTTTATTGTTATATTATATTGTTATTTTTTTGTTTTATGGCACTATTGTTTACACGCTTAATATTTGAACTACTCTGTCGTTTTTTATAAATTACTAGCGGCCTGTCCCAGCTTCGCATGGGTGGTCATAAATTTTTTGAACATTTTCGGATAAACTTAGACCGTGGGTTCGAGCCTCGCGTCTACATATTTCATACATTTTCACGCCCTTCTCCTTGAGTGAGTAAATCGCACCCCGAGCGTGACCCGTGGACCCGTTAACATTTTTAATTTCGTCATATCTTTTGAATGGAATGTCCGATTTGAAAAATTTAAGACGTAATCTATAGGTATTGAAACAGTCTTATTTATGAAATGATTTATTTGGATAAGGATTTGAAAATATAATATAGCCTATGTTACTCATGGATAATGCAGCATTCTAATGGTGAAATAATTTTTGAAATCGGACCAGTAGTTTTTGAGCCTATTCGTTACATACAAAAATACAAAAATACAAATCTTTCCTCTTTATAATATTAGTGTAGATGTCGATAATATATTATCATAAAAAAGCTTGCAATGTAAAGGCACGTTGTTCCAATATATAACAACAACACTTTATAGGTAAAATAATAGGTTATTTACGGTTCCGTATCATTAAAATAAACGCAAAAAATATATAATTTGGACCATAAACTCGTCCAATAATATTTTTTTGCGGTAGGTACTGTATTTACTGGGTTTTTTTTCAAAGAGATAATTAATGAAAGCATATCAGATGGTTTTAAGAGAATAGTTTTTTATGGTTCTCGAAAGGATCTATAAATTTCCAATAAATTTATGGTCAGACTAATAAAAATTACTTTTATTTATGAATTTATTTAACAATACAACTACAAACTAACAGCCCGGGCCAAAACGTTTGTGTGCCAGCAGAAGCTCTACCACCATTGCTATTTCTGGGCCGACAAAGGGCGTTTAAAGGTTGTGGATGCCCGTGACATTACAGGCACATGAGGTTTAACACCTATATGCCTTAAGATGAATACAAGAGCTAATGTACCTCTCGCCCGCACGTTTCGACATTTTGAAACATATAAAATCACTAAACCGAATTTCGAAAAATCGGAACAACCATTTTGTGTTCAATCACGTTGCACCCAAAATTGTATCGATTAAAATGAAATTCTTACTAAACTGCGTGCAATGTGATTGCACACAAAATGGTTGTTTGCGATTTTTCGAAATTCGGTTTAGTGATTTTATATCTTTAGACGTTGGACGTAGTGCAGACACGTTTCTAAGGAACGTGCTCGCCAATCAGTGCTTTAATGTGATGGTCCCAGTGGTGGTGGGTAGCAGATGGCCCACCTCATAAGTGTAACATCAGGTGGGCCATCTGCAGGTTCCATCAGCAAGAAGTATAAAGCTCAACAGTTAGGCTTACCTGTGCTAGGACTAGTAGGTTTCGACTTTGTGAGATCCGGTTCCAAAGTAATGTAAAGAGTTCCTTCTGGAGTGTTGACTACTATTGTATCGCTGTTCGGCGATGTATGCACTTCCCCTAAATCTGACGCGTGGATTTTATCCTGGTCGAAATCTTTCAGCCTTTTAGGCTTAGTTGGTAGAGTTTTTACATCTTCATCGAAGGGATTTGGTGGTGGTTTCGGAGGTGCATGATCAGGGGGTGTGTTTTCGTCAAAAAATGGTATCGTCTCGTCTGATCTGATTTCGGGGGATGTTAGGCATTTGATTTCGTTGGAGCGCTGTCGGTCCATCTTTGCGGGTTTAGCTCATCGCCTCCGTCTGAAACGTAAGGAAGGTAAAGTTTAGGTTTGTTATTATATTCTAACTGAAACTCAGAACGCAAATAAACACTCTGAGAGATAGAAAAAAAATCATTAGAGTATTTCGAGTATAGTCCCGCATGATCTGAAAAGTATTTTGAACGCTTCAATTCTTATAACTGATACCTAAACGTTTATCCGGGTACAAAGTTTATAAGAGTTTTTTTTATCTAGGTGCCAGTTCCACGCTTCCAAGCCTTAAAGAACAGGCAACAAACTTACGGCTGGAACGTACTTTTGTACGATCCTTGTTACAATATCCTACAAATCTTATAAACGCGAAAGTTTGTAAGTATGGATGGATGGATTGATGTTTGTTACTCTTTCACGTAAAAACTACTGAATGGATTTTAATGAAACTACAATAATAATATAGCCTATACATCAGAATAACACATATAGGCTACAATTTATACAGATATTGTCCTGCGCAGACGAAGTCGCGGGCACCAGCTTGTAATATATAAATTAATATTATATAAACACGGAAGCGAATCCGTAGGCGGCAGCTAGTTAGCACGGTCACTGAACTATTAAATAGATGCAATCTTTCCTTTCAAATCAATAAGTTAACTACCTATCTTAAGATTACTAACTGACAGTGCAGGTACTTTAAATTCTAACACACGACTGTTCTTTGTTTGATAAGTAGGTATATCTACTTTGCAACGTTACTTACTGACTGACTGACTAATATACCTCCTATATCAACACGCAAAAAGCTGTCCAAGAAACCTTAATTTTGATGGAGGTATTGTAGCATATGGTTTACAAGCTAATAATGAATTGTCTTACGACTGGGACTCCGGGCATGGTAGACATCCATTCAGTTGTTACTTGATTGGTAGGGTCTCAAGTTCGGGGGATCCACGGGGGTCTAATCATTACATTTGGCACGTACGGCCGGTTTCTGAAAGCCCGATCAAAACGAATCGCATGTCAAGTCACTTGCTATCTCTATCTAATTCGATGTAATAGCTAAAATGGCGAGTGACTTGACATCCAATTAGTTTCGATCGAGCTTTCAGAAAGCGGCCGTTAATTTTCTAATTTAGGCATTCAGTAATAAAAATATCTTCTTATCTTATCGGGGCTCTGATGCAGTTTCCTCCAATTGAGTCTTTCTAATTTTATTCATTTATTTCAGATTCATAATCAATCCATACCTCAGGTTTGCAATTACGTTTACATAATAAAGAGTAGCTTTTGATCGAATTATTTATTTCATTAATAATAATAAAACGAACGCGAACAATGTCGCAGGCGATTTTCTAGTTTAACATAATGACGGCATGTCCTTAGACCAATAAACACGTGCCATAAATGAATGTGTCATTCAACAGACGATTCACAAAATGTTCGTCAACAAATACAAATTAAAAAAGCATAAAATAAGTACATATACATAACGTATCCTAACAGTGCCACAAGTCTAAGTTTTGTTTTTCGTCTTTCGTAAAATCAGACCATTTGTGGTAAGTACTTGGGGTACTGGTATCTGGTACCCGATATTCGTAGATGGGGGCCGTGCGGTACGATGCATTGCCCTGCGTCCATCAACTTGAAGCATTCAGATGTTAAGCCTCATGTGCCTGTAATTTCACCGGCAATCACACCCTTCAAAACCGAAACACAGCAACGCTGCTTGAATGGCTGAAATAGGCATGGATAGGACGAGCCCTTCACAAAGAGCTCTACTACTCTTAGTTTAACGTGGTTTAACTTAGAAGTATTTTATATGATTCAAATTACAATTTGTTTTATTGCCAGGACGGATACGCCTTTAAGCTGTACACTTTTTTTACAAAACTCCACTTTTTTTACAAACTTACACAATATTTCCAGAATTCATTAGTTCTCCTATACACTGTAAGGCTAAACACACACTGGTCCAGCACACGCAAGGCTGCACGGTAGACTGTTTACCGTGAGATTATCGTCTGATTAAACTTTTCACACTAACGCTAAGGATTTTTTAGTTTACATTACGTCATCGAAGTGTACACAAAAAAGGTAAGTGTGTGTAAAGTATGTAACGATTTTTTGTACATTATGAAATCTACTAATCAACGCAAAGTGTAAGTAGTGTAGGTGTATAATAGGGGCCGGTATATAAATCGAACTCTGTGAAGTGAATAGGAGGCAGTAAGAAAAAATGTCCTAACATTCGTTTCAGTGTGGTCTTTGTGATTTTAAAGAGAATATTGTTTTGATTTCGATCACTCTGTATCTACAAAAATGAGGTAGGTCTTAATTATCCTTAGATAAAAAATTAAGGAACCCTTAAAAGTATTCGCGTATAAAAGTTTTTATTGTTAGAGTAGATGTTCTAAATTTAAATAGTTGGTTTGATGAAAAAGGTCGAATACTAAATCTCATCTTCTCATTAAGTTTTTTAATAGATATAAGTAGGTACGCACAGAATACGTAATAGGTACATTTAGGTAATCATTAAAGATAGGTACTACTACAAGGTTAAATTAACGATTCAATAAATTCTATTCTCAACAAAATTTTTTACATTCACTTTGATTTTATCTACAGTTTTTTTTTTTAGTTTTCTACGTTTTTATCAAAATTTATCAAAGAGGATTTATCGAAGAGAGATTTAGGTAAATAATGCCAATTCAGTTAAACAATGCTTAAACGAAATGACCAGTGACATAGCTAATTTTAAGCACTGTTTAAATTTAAGTAACGTTTAAAAGTATGGGGTATATCTTTATCTTTTCCAAATACATGAAACTATACCATGTTACTGTGTAAATATTTGCTGCTTAAAAATGCCACAGTCTACCTGCTGTGCCAATTTAGCGGCTGTGCTCTCGCGATCAGATTTCTTTTCTTCTTTCTTTTAAGCCGAATTACTTCTAACATTAGATATGACCATGGAGGTACTATATACTGGAGGGAGCGATAAGACTTACATCCTTTTTCAACTGTGTATCAAACATTGATCATCTATCTTTGTTCTTCCCATGTAGCCTAGCTACGAGTAAAAGAAAAGAAGATGTAACTTCACTCACTCCATCTCACTCACTCACTGTCTGCGTAAATCGTGGCCGTCAGTTGATGCAATGTTTTGATCTTGTTTTGACGTTTTTGAAAAACTCGCAGCAACATTGCGATGCAGCGAAAGAAATTATGAAAATTTTTAAAGAATTATTATTGTCTAGGCAAAATATATTTGAAAAGGTGAAAGTATGTCTTGTGAAGCTGTGTTTTGTGTATCAAAAACAACAAAAGGAGGAGTTAAAGACCCGGAATTGTCATTTGATACGTAATATTCTTTTTCTATTTTCATGCTAAAAAAATACGTTTTTTCTCCCATAAAGACTGTAGGAATTACATTTTATTAGTACTAGTCATATTTTCCTATGTGAAAATGATGTAAACCCATTAATTATTGCAAAATAAAATGCATTGTTTTAGTCTTCTGTTCTAGAGATGTACTTCCACCGACCAATTTAGCTTTATCGATAATATGTAAGTTTCCGTTTTTTATATGAAATATCTAATGCGGTGGGTCAGACCGGCTGTTCTGTTGTAGTTTCAATTTTTCACACCTTATAGGCGTCTCGCGAGGGATCAATTTTTGTTAAATTTTACAATATTTTTTTAGGTTCTTAAATGCCCAGAATGAAGACGGGAGTGGATAAAAGCTGTTAGGCGTGAAAACTGATAGCCTACAAAATGTTCTTATGCATGGACGAAATGGCCATAAGAAATTGTATCGAGTGGGATGGACATCGCTCTCACGGTTAGGGCAATGTGGGAAACATTATTGACGATGATAGTGTTCCAGTGTCTATAATGGTTTTGGGCTTTCGCAATAAAAGTCAGCAACCAGTTAAAATTAAAAAGTTGGATTCCAATTAAAACGACTTTTTCATCCATTTCTTATTTTATCGATAGGTTAGTCAATGTTGTCCCTTCTCTAGTCACTCACGCGAATACACACAAACTAACAAAAAACGGACACGCCGAAAAACCGTAACACTACGTCTATATGATACTTAGTCTAAGGATATGACATTATTTAAAGGTCTTCTTCTTCTCTCCGTTTATGGCTCCTGTCTGTCATTCGACAGACAATCTTGCCAGTGTCAAGTGATTTGTATTGAATAAATACTTTTTTGTCAAGTCAGTCTATAGTCAAGTCGGCCGTCATTTGTTTTGAACACTGATCTCTATAGAGATCAGTGGTTTTGAAGAAAATGGTGGCGGTTTTCTTCAAAACATTGGAAACATTTTCGGTCAAATCAGGATATCACAATACACTTTCATTCCAAATGTTTACACTTTGTGCTAAAACCTCAAGTAATGTTGGTTAAAATACCACCGAAATTACACAACACAGCTCAAAATAACACTAGAAAAACAAATAAAATGAAAAAGCTATGTTGCTTCCTAAAATGTCAGAAAATGAATCCTATTTAAAGGTCAAATATCGATAACATTTACGAAGTTAAAGTCAAAAGATATTTATTCAGTTGGATCAAAAGGAACACTTTGAAACGTTTTAAAGCTAGGTGAATCTAGGTGCCAGTTCCACGCGACTAATCCTTGAAGAACAGGCAATTATTTTTATTTAATTTAAGTATTTTTTTTAGTGTTTTATCAAAATTAGATCCATAGTCATTTCACGGATTGTACGGACGGATTTTGTTTGTTATCAGATTTCTCAATTGATTTTTATTTTTTTCATTTTTATTTTTATCGAAATGATCCCGTGGCATAAACATTTTCGTTAACTACATAAGTATAACCGTAAATGATACCTTCAGACGGCCTTCCAGAGAACACACCCTGTATATGATTTTTTAATACTTTACTCGTAATGAATGGTCGGCCATGAACACAATCAACTTTAAACCTTACCACCAAGAACGTAAGGTTGAAATTCGATAAATTGTAAAAGAAGGATTTAAAATTCCTTATCTAGCATCCACATTGATATTTTCCGCTAATCCGCACATGATTACTAAGATAAAGGATATCTAATAGTAAATATGAATTAATCTGTGTGCTTTGTAATTATGGCCGTACTCAGCGTCCAGTGATAAAAATGTACAAAAAGTGTAAAAAACAGGCCTATATTTTAGACTATTTATACTTCAAGACTATTTATTGCTTCAAGGGCAACAAAAGTCTACCACTAGTCACTAGACTAATGAGTTTTGTGTTCAAAACTTAAAGCGGCTCAAACGGTGAAGGAAAACATCGCGAGGACACCGGTATGTCGCAGAACCTTAGAACTTAAAAGCACATAAATTTTCCGAATAGAATAATCTTGAGGTATAGACCATAGTACACGACTTAGGAAGGCAGAGTTGCTTCAGTTAGACCACTGTGCTCTACAAAAATACAAGAATATATTATGGTACACAATAAAGGAGGCTTATAACTACAATGGCTGGATAAGGGCTAGTTATAAGGGTAGTTTATATGACGTTTCAAAGAGATCCTTGTATTTTTATCCAAATACCCTTTGACTTTTACTTGTTTGAGAGAGGTGGACTAGTGGTATATAGAGGCCCCGCCTTCCGATTCTAAAGTCGTGGATTCGAAAACGGTCGAGCACCAATGCGTTTTTCTGTTCAAAAATGTATGTGCACAATGCCAGTACTCTCAAACGGTGTAGGAAAACATCGTGAGGAAACCGGGATTTCGTAGAACCTAAAAAGTTCCAACATGTGTCAAGTGCTCGAAAGGAGCCTCTTGAGGCGCACTTAAAATCCTTTCACCACACTGTTTCGAAAGAAACTAGTGACACGAAAAGAGAGACTTGTTTGTCCAACACGTAAAAAGAACAGTCATAAAATGAGGTCTCCAGTAAACTTTTATCGCTACTTGCTGATGGGACATACTGATGACCAACCACATGATGTTGAGTGGTATATACCTCATCACATCCTTTTTATAGGTGATGGCTCAAGCATTACCTCGCAATCATGCACTATATTAACGTGCTCTAGGTATGCACTGCCTTGCGTCCATCATCTTAAGGCATACAGATGCTCAACCTCATGTGCCTCTAATTTCACCTTACTAACCTTTTATTACAAGTAGAGTGGCAGGATCACATAGTATACGAATAAGATGATGAACACGGTCCCCACCAGGCCATAGAGAAGCAAGTCCAGATGAAACAACAAGGAAAGATAGCCGTTTTTATCACAACACACACGCTTTACCATTTTGACTATCAAATATTTTTTAGAGATTCGACTTATCAACAGCAGGATAGAAATGAAACTAATTCAGATTAATAACAATAATGCATATCATTTTGTTAATTTTGATGGTATTTCCTTTTGTAAACCGGTTTATGGTATTATACTTTTATCTCTGTTTGGAAACGAGATAATAAAATTAATACAATCTATACGTCACTTGCATTTTGTAGGTATATTATATCCCGGAGTTATAAAATAAATCTGTTAGGATCACGCTTTAGCACCGCACTTAGTAGAACGATTGGAAAAGAACATTTACACGACTTGGTTTTCTATCACACGTCATAAAACAACACTTGTCTTATCAATACGAAAGTGCATTCGAACATGTCGATTAGTCAAACAAAAGCGAGTTTTCTGCAGTAATAATTAATTAAAACTGACGATAAAACCTCAAAGCGATTGGAAATAAGGTACGGCTGTAGCCCGTCGAATGAAACCTCATCACTATGTTAATGTTTCTGATGCTGCTAATGACGACTGCGTCAGAGGTGTGATAATCTTTGAGGTTTCGTTTTGAGATGACACGCGTTATTGTTTGAATAGGGTGTTTGGTCGCGTGTAACTGGCGACTAGATTCATCTAGGTCTAAGACATTCCATATAAATCAGTGTTATTTTATTGAGGAAATACCTTTATCAAGTAGGTAATAGAAGTGTGAATGGCACTTTAAAAAAAAAAAGTGGATACTCCACACAGCACTATATAGCCTCAAACTAAGTCAAAGCTATACTTTTATTGTAAATACATATGTACTTATAATATATGTAGATATAATAACACCCAGACTGAGAACAAACTCTATGTTCATCACACAAATATTTGTTTTCGGTGGGGATCGAACCCACGGCCTTCGGCGCTGAAGGCTTTGCGAAGGGCTCGTCCTGGGAAGTACTAAATAGGTAAGTAGTAAGCAGCGTTGCCGTGTTTCAGTTCGAAGGGTGTGGTGTGGTTGCCGGTAAATTACAGGCGTTCCTCTTAAATCTTTTACCAAGTACTAACTTAAGATTCTTTCAGGATGTCTAAGGGTTGACCCCCCTTGACCCAAGGTATCTACATCCAAATATTACATTTGACATCGTTCCGTAATTGTTAGGTATAAAAAACATTGATATAATCAATTTGAATTTGACTTTTGCATTAGTTAGTATTCCATACGTGGACAGGCTACTATTTACTTTCGCATTTACTTAAAGTATTAGTAGGATTTCCTCGTGACTGGAGACAGACGTTTTGATATTATCTAATAATATATGCAGAAACAAATGAAGGCTACGAACGAAACAATGCAGCTCGTTCTGTGCTGCTAATGCATTCATTAATGCATCCGTGCTCGCACACTGTCGGGAATAACTAGAACCAGTAGGTAGGTACCTTACCTACCCCAAGTCTGAGTTTAGTTTTCGTATTTCGTAACGTAACGAGTTCTCAGCACGGCCGATAGTGGCGCTTATCGATTCTCCATACAAAAAAGGCGTTACGAAAAACTAAATACGAAAAACGAAACTCAGACTTTGGATGCTTGAGCATGAGTTCGACAGACAAGTCTCATTTAATGTGGGTATAAAATCATAATAAAATAATGTTCCAACAGTCATAATAAACATTTGTAATTGGATGCTGGTAATAAAATTGGATGCTTGCGTAACGTTTATAATATTTTCTCATCTGGTTCCCATAGCAGATACAAGTACCTCCTTAAATTTTATTAATTATTCGTTTTCATTGAAGTATAATTAACAAATAATAATTATAATTACCTATACAAGGATTGACCTATGCAGGATTTAAGAGTAGTAGAGCTCTTTGTGAAGGGCTCGCCCGGGGAAATACTACCACCACGCCTTTTTCGGCCGCCAAGCAGCAACGCTGTGTTTCGGTTTGAAGAGTGTGGTTGCCGGTGTAATTACAGGCACATGAGGCTTAACATCTGTATGTCTCAAGTTGATGGACGCAGGGCAGTGCATCGTAGGGCACGTTCCTATCGTGCGTGACTTACGAAGTAATGCTTTGTTATAGGTGATGGTTACCACTTAACATCAGGTGGGCCATCTGCTTGTTCCATCAGCTAGTTGTATAAAAAAAAAGGATCAAAATCCAAAAAGAAAAACGAACAGGCTCTGAAGAGAAATTAATGTTAGAATTTACCACCGATACGTAAATCTCTTAAAAACCCCAAGCTTATCCCTTCTTTAACAAATAAATAAGATTGTATTACTTAATTCCCTGACACGGTAGGTGGGAATACCTGGTAGTAGACCAGTCCTATTGGCACTAAGATGCCTAAGGGGTAAACAAAGGCGAGTTGAAAATTACATTTGACACGTCAATGCGTAAATTTTTGGATCACGCGTTGTCTGTTTTCGCTCGATTTAAGGGGCTGACAACTATCAAACAACTTCTCGCTCGCACGTTTCGACATGTTGAAAGATATAAAATCACTAAACTCATTTTCAAAAAATCGCAATCAGCCATTTTGTGTGCAATCACATTGCACACAGTTTAGTAAAAATTTCATTTAGATCGATACAAGTTTTCCTACTTAAAAGTATGCTTATGTACGAAAACTAGTTAAGCAAACTTTTGAGTAGGAAAACATGTATCGATAAAAATGAATTTTTTACTAAACTGTGTGCAATGTGATTGCACACAAGATGGTTGATTGCGATTTTTCGAAAATGAGTTTAGTGATTTTATATCTTTCAAAATGTCGAAATATGCGAGCGAGAGTCACATTAGCTCTTGTCTTTGCCTTAAGGACTTATCTGTACGGCTTAGGTACCTAAATCTGATTTTCAGTTACCCTATCCAACCAATAGGAGAATTAGAAAAAGATACCCCATTTAATCAGACCCTAACTAAAAAATAATGATTAAAAAAAAAAAACAAAAACAAAAACAATAGGGCTATGTCCAGCAGTCGACTTCATCAGGCTTATGATGATAATGATAATGAATCTAGTCTCACAACAAGTATATAGATAAAGGATTGTAAATAAATGCATAGTATAGGTAGGTAGGTATATAATATACGGATGATCATAACACTATCTGTTATGTAAGTACAACTTGTGCCTATACATATACAAAAAATAGAATATGTCTGTTCATTATCTGAATTAAAAAAAAGTATTTACAACGTAGGTACTTTGATGATATTAATGTTTGTTTTCGAATAATTCAAGTGATTACATGGACTTTACCGCAAAACGATCAGTTAGGTAGATCTAGGTATTGTGGAAACCGCGGCGCTGTTTTGCTTAGCGTAGGTCACACAAAGGTACCTAGGTATATATATTGGTAAGTTGAATAAATGTAATACCAAATTGTCTCTTTTAGTTTTAGCACGCCAACCTTTGTTCTTCACCTATCAAGGTTGGCTGGTAGAAAAGACTCAGCCCTAAGCTCCACCCAGTGTGGTCCAGTGTTTTTCTATATTTTTTTTCGGAAAAAAACTGAATGTTCATTTTCAGGTCCAGTGTGCTAAGCTCAGAGCTGATTTCACCATGCTCTGTTAGATTAACAAAGGATTATAGGACCGTTAAATATGTCAAAATGTACGCGTTTGACATCTAAGGTTAGATTTAACGGCCTGTTAATCCTTGATTAGTAACTAACAGAGCGTGGTGAAAGCTCTAAGTCGCACGTGATGGTACTTATCTGTATTTTTAACCGGCTTTTAAAACGGAGGACGAACTCAAGTTTATTGTAAGTTTTTTTTGTATGTTTGGTAGGTGAGAGAAGTGGTTCCATATAAATTTTACCGTATTTCCTAATAATAAACAAAATAAAAAAAGGTACACAGATGACGTTTATATCGCACTATGTTTTTCAGTGTATTTGAAGACAATTTATTTTGCAAAGTTAAATTAATCGTGTCATAGGTTAACAGTCTGTGATATAAAAAGCTGATATAAGATAATCTGTGTTTATTTATTGCCATCTCTTACGAATGGGTGATAAACAGTGAGCTGACTTTGATTCAAACGTTAAATATATTTTTTTATCAATTAATTGACAGTCCTCACAGCTCTGCCTTCTGCGCTGTAGGCCGTGGGTTCCATTCCCACACAGAACTAACATTTGTGTGATGAGCATTGCTATTTGTTCTCTGTCTGGATGTTATTATCTACACTATTATTATTATTATATTATTATTATTATATTATTAATTATTAATTATTAATTATTAATTAATATTATAAAGAGGAAAGATTTGTATTTTTGTTGTTTTGTTGTTTTGTATGTAACGAATAGGCTCAAAAACTACTGGTCCGATTTCAAAAATTCTTTCACCATTAAAATGCTACATTATCCCTGAGTAACATAGGCTATATTATATTTTCAAAAAAATCAGGGATCCTTACTAAAACTCCAATAATGTAACCCAAGGTGGAAAACAAAAACCTTACATCGCGTGCGCTGCGAAAACTATTGATGATAGAACAAAATAATGTACTATGATTTTATAGAACACGTCATCATCTACAAAAAATGTCGCGACAGCATATGTCTAACTATTATAGTTATGTCACAATAAATGTTCTTTTATTATAATTATAATTGAAATGCCGCCGCTAGAAAAGGGTCTTTATTTGTAAGTACCTTGGTAATAATCCTTATCCAAATAAATCATTTCATATTTAAGATGGTTTCAATACCTATAGATTACTTCTTAAATTTTTCAAATCGGACATTCCATTCAAAAGATATGACGAAATTAAAAATGTTAACGGGTCCACGGGTCGTGCGAATGTATGAAATAAGTAGACGCGAGGCTCGAACCCACGGTATAAGTATATCCTAAAATGTTCAAAAAATTTATGACCACCCATGCGAAGCTGGGACAGGCCGCTAGTATATTATAAAGTATGTTTTCCCAAAAAACCATGAGTATTATATCATATAGTACCTATGTATTTCCAAAACAACAATTAGTATATATTATATCAGCTATCTGGATTCCATATTACAAGCTTTGCTTAGTTTGGGGCTAAATAATGGTGTGGGGAAAGTCCATCAATATTTATTTATATAATCACATTTGGCACTTACCTACGAACATTTTATACATTTACGTATACAAGGTGTAATAAAACCACTCCTGAAAACTTCAGGGGGGCTAAAGTACTCATCAATATGAATAACTTTTTCTAAGGAACCCTTCTTTAACATCTTGTATAGGTAGGTATGTACCTATATTCTTCAGGCTGATGATGAGGATAATGATATAGGTACATAGATTACTAGTGCTCATAATAAGGACGTAACTGATGAATTACTGAAAATTGATGTCTGAAAATTGTTTGCAGTCACGGTAGGTACCATCAGTTTCAATTATTTCAATGATTTCAATAATGCATTCACGTTTATGCATGTTTTGTGAAGGGTAAAAACATGTTGACTTTACAGAACTGAAAGTCTGTGAAAAGTAAACAAAACTATGTAGGTAGGTATATAACAAATGTGTGTTAATATGTTTTATAGTTTAAAATAAATATATAAAAAATGCTGTTGCAAATGAATTAATTAAAAAGAACCTCACTCTAATGCAGGCACGGCAGATATCTTCTCAAATCTCTTAGTACTTACCAAGATAATAAATTACCTAGTTTTTTTATCAATCGTAGTTTATTTAAAATTAAACTGTTCACAATCACAACTTGAAGTTCTATTGATCAATATAAGTATCAATATAAAACTAAACGCTGTAAAAACCTTGCGATATACCTTTATCTAATATTTATCACCATTTTGTCCATACAATAACACTTGGACACTGCCGCTTCAAACATAAGCAATATTTATATAAAGTAACCTTTAGATATAGACCATTATATTCTGTGTTTGTTGTTTTTTTTAATAAAACTTGCTGATGGAAGAAGTAGATGGCCAACCTGATGTTAAGTGGTAACCATCACCTACGGATGACTTTGCTTCGAATGCTTTGTTATAACAACGCATTGCTAGTGTACGAAATAATGTCTAACTCAAGACGAATGTATCTATGTGACTGCTTATTTATAAACTAGTTTTCAGACCTTTATTTTTTATTTTTTGTCACAATTATAATTGATGTTTTCTTTCTTTGTTTCTCTAATTTCATTGAATGTTCCACATATAATATAATTTAATTTCGATATGGAATAAATACGATATTTTGTGAAATTAAATAGTAATAAAACAATTTATTTTGTTGAATTGTTAAATTCAGTAGTAACAAGTAAGTATCTACAGTGCGTCGTCTGAAAACACTCTCAGTGTTATCAATAAGAGACTCTCAAGAAAAGATTGTGATTAGCGAACTTGTTTCATTTTACTCAATATTGGCATAAAAAACTGTTATTTTTTCAACCACGTATATCGTATGAAAAAAAAACAAAATTGTACCTTACCTACTACTGGTGGGCTTACCTACTGCTGATTCTGACTGAAAGACTGGCTAAGAGAAGAAAAGCTATAGGTACCATTTGTATTGTTAGAGCAATACATGAGAAAATTAATTTAATTATTTAACAAATACGGCGCCGTAGGCCGTGGGTTTGATCCCCACCGAGGACAAACATGTTTGTTCTCTGTCTGGGTGTTATATGTATAATGTCATAGGTAGGTACGTATGTAGTTACAAAAAAAAAGTAAGTACATACCCATATCACCAATATTTATTTATTTATTTAATCGCAGCGGGCGAGAGATTTACTTAACCTATAAGGGCTCATTACCTAATACAAGGTATTTACTATTTACCTATGCAATTTAAGCTCAAATCAACAGGTCAGGTAGGCATGCCTCTTTCTAGTCCATATTATTGATAATGTTTTAGGTTAGTAGTCAGAGGCACGTCCGAGTGCCACTGTAACTGATCTTTTTTTTAAAATTTACATTATTTTTACTTACCCTAAATGAAAGTAATCACGTTCACACACATGCACAACACTTTCCAAATGTCTAATTTGTAGTTTTTTTTTTAATTTTAAAGATGCTCCGGAGTTAGTTGCGCGCGGTAAACTGTCCAACGCAATCTGCATTTGAGTGCCGGCCGTGAGTAGTAGGTACACGTAGGTTTGAGATCACGTGGGTAAGTTTCACAGGTAGAGCACAAGAGATCATGGTTTGTATGTCAATATTTAATTAAGTTTCTTACACGGCTTTTTTGGACATCAGTAAAAAAAAGCTTTTAATGAAATCACAGGAATCAGTTTGAAACGCTAAGCTCCACGCAACCAAGCCTAGAACAGGCAACAAACTTACGGCTTCGTTCCTGCCGATTTTTTTCCTATCATCCATCATATCTATTTGATCGTTAGGTATTTGTGTCTAAAATAAATGTATTTTCTTTCTTTCAATAAGCGTGCAACTTGGAAATTATTAAATTGCATAGGAATAAGAATATTTTATCAACAGTTCATATCTACCTACTTAGAAAGCTAAATAAAGCTAGGTACCTACTGCTGACATATTATGTACATAATTATCGAAAAAATCAAAGTTCCGTTTATATTTTTCAGCTCGATTACGATATCTGGCGGGATATCTACCATGCCTGCGTAGCAAAGGCTGTGCAAAGTGAAGCCGTTTCTTGTCAGTTTTTTCTGAATTGCGGTTTCAGAATTCCTTAGCTACTGAAAAGGTCGACCCACTTACAACTTCATGCTAGCTATAGGTACAGTCAGCATCAGAAGTTTATGACTTTTTTAGAACTAAAGTAATGATTACCTACGAAAAGGTAACTTTTTTCTTTTTTTAGGTTCTAGGAGCTGGATAGTGCTATGTGGACTCTCACCAATATTAATTTAGTTAATATAACGAAGAGTAACCTTTACCTGCGTTATTTTTTGTCACAATAATTTACAAACTAAAGCGAAATATAGGTAAAAAGCAATAGGTATAGTAGTTTAATAGGCTATAGTATTCGATGCACTACTAGGTATCACACTGGTTTTCCATGAGGCCGGACTACGACTTTTGAAGCTAACTGTACCTACTACCTACAGTAACCTAATCTTCCGTCTGGAGCGTGTCTGGAGGATATATTAACGCAGGAAGTACGGATAAATGAGTAACTGGATCTAGAATGTTAAGGTATGTAGGTATGTAGGTCTAATTGAACCCTACTAGAATAATTTTAGATTTTTTCCCTTTTTTAACAAAATAGATAAGGGACATCCATTAATTATTACGTGAGGTTATTTTTGGCGATTTTTCAACACCCCCTCGCCCTTGTCTTCGTCCACTCACCTCCCCTTATCCGACGTAAGATTTTTTTGAATAGGTACGTATTTTTAATGTTAATAATTTAAACTGTATTTTACATTTGTGCCGTATTAGTTTTTTTGTCATAATTGTATAAATGAGTCTCGGGGATCAAACTTAGGTACACGTAGGTATCCTTCCAGTTAGTTACCTACACGACAATTCGTACCTTCTGTAGCAATTATTATCGCCACGAATTCCTCAAAATTACCTGCTCATAATGATTGATTAGCGAGCAATGATTCGAGTAAGCAATGAGCAAGCGCTCACGTGAGCCGCTAAACGGATGATCACGCTCGATGCGCTCAGCGCTAGACGACCAACTTTCATACTTTGTGATCTGTTTGCATTGCCTGCCTCATTCAAGATTATCCCCAGTTCAGATTCACCAATTCAAGATTCTTTGAAGACGTCTAAGAGTAGCCATGGGCACTTCCAAATATTACCTACCTTTGCTTCTCTTTGGAGAGCCGGAAGGGGGATTCTGGACAAAGTCTAGAATAACCCTTCGCAGGGGGATTGTGGAATAAGCCCAGTAGACCTACAGTGACAACTGGATTCGAACCCATGACCTTGCGATCAGAAGGCGGGATGACTCCCACTAGACCACACGCATATACGCCTATACTGGTGATAGTCAGAGATCGCCCAGGTTGACTCTAAGATCTTCGTTCGCTTCGCTCACTGGATCAATAAAAGTGTGGCTTTGTAGGTAATTATATAAAAGGGTAGTTGGTGTACAAGGAACATACAGGAAGAGGATGTGAAAATTATCTACCTACTTACTTTAAAAATGAAACAAAAAATTACGAATACAATTTTATTCAAGCGAAATCTATAGGTACATAGATATAGAATATCACACACTGTGACCGAACGAAGTGAATCTATCTCTATTTGGAATGTCTCCCACTTTTCATAGACAAACATCACACCAATCTATCATAGACTAAGGATGAATACAGTAACGAGCAATAAAAATGACCAACTACAATATTTTACGAGTATAAATATAGATATTTCAGGTTATTGCTTTAGAATATAGTTTTAATTCGTTTATAATATCTATTTGATACAAGAATTCGATTAGAATTTTTAAAACATAGCAATAAATAAGAATAATTTTAAATTTCTAAAAAGAAAGTCTAAATGAAAGTTATAATTTAAACATCGAACATTAAAAATCGACAGGTGGCGCCATCACCCTGTTTTATAATTCCAATTTTGTCAATGGCACCAAACAATTAAAGCACATCTATTAAACTACATTAACATGACCGCAGCAACAATAAACGTTACAAAAAAATACATACAAAAATCAAAACGAATTGCCGATTGAATTATAAAAGTTTTACTTGTAATAATTGCACTGACTTGGTTTATATTATAACGATGATGGGATAATATCCGAATAAAATGTGTTAAACCTAATTGTCTACAATAATTTATAATATAACATCAAAATACGCTAACAATGATTAATATAAATTGATATAAAATAATAAATAAGTACTTGTCACCCCAAAAGGTTGTAATGAGAAGCTAAACATAGCTTACTACTAAAACCTAGCATACACTGCCGTGCAAATACTTTGAACACCATCAAAACGCGATATATCATGTTTTTAAAACATCGTGAGATCAAATAAAACTCTATAATTGATAATTTTGCACGTCAGTGTACGTGAATTCTAAATTACTACTAAGTAATAATAATTATGAATATTTCTACAGACAGAACGAAATCACAATTGCATGATATTTTTACAAATCCGTAGTATCGAGCGATATCTCAGGTTTGTATGTATTTTTTAAGAATAGAAAAATATTTATTTCATATTGCTTCTTTCATTTACCTTTGTCTCAATATACCATGACATTTTCTCACATTTACATTGAATAACATTAAAACTGTAACGAATTAGATGAGAAATGAGTTATGGCACCGTATCTGATCTGCGTTCGCTAATACTGCTAGGTGATTTGATATTTAGTGCGCAGTTTATGCACTGTAGTATAAAAACATTGAAATATTAATTGGTAAAGTTCTTACGATAAAACATGGCTGTTCTTAAAACGTTTTTTTTAACAGTTCCAAATAAACTAGGTAATATCTTTGATGCTTCTTATTCTTATTGTGTCGATGACATTTTTGTAAATTATTTAAAACGTTTAAAAGTGATTCTTGTGATTCAACTGAATAAACGCCTTTTTACTTATTTTGGGGAAATAGGATCTGTGGCCGTTTTGAGTCTTCCGTCGGGCTGGTATTTGTGGACGTACGTTTGTTGGGTTAGGTACTTGTATAAAAAAAACCGACCATTAGCAAGCCCATCGAGTTTTAAGCAATAAAATCACAAGAATCACATTGAACAATCTTGGTGAATCTATGCCGGTTCCACGCAGCCCTGAACAAACATCCGACCTTTTTCCTCAGTATTTTGGCGACATTATCTAGTTTCAACTTGGACTTAGATTTCGGGGACAACCTTGTAATATCGTAGAATAGTATACATAGAATATGATTAAAATAGTTGAAGGAATTTTATTATGTAGATTTAAGTGTATACTAACGAAGTATATCAACAATGTTTAATCTAATTAGTTTTAAGTCTATACCTACATCTAGTTTAGGTATTAATGATTCGAAATGTTTTCGATTTACCCCCAAAACTTTACCATAGACAACTAGACTTGGATAAAGAGGATTATAAAAGCTATTTACGTTTAGCCCTAAAACGTACCATAGATAATAAAGCTTTGTGATAGTTATTTCCTTGTGCTCAATGAGATTCTTTAAGAAAGAATTCGCCAAAGTAGTTACTTACAGCGTTTACTAGCAATTATCAAAATTACTCTTAAGGCCTTGAAATAGACTTATTATTCTGAATCTTAAGTGTAAAGCACCTAAGAGCGGATTGGCATTGTCTATGTTTTAGTCAAGGTATTGTGTTTCAAGAAAGACATAGAAAAGTCCAACAATAGCTTGTGTGGAATCTCTGCAGGAAAAACCAGTTCGATATTTGAATTTATCATTATTTAATGACCATAGACAAATAAGTCACGGACAAAATCTATGAGTTCAAGTCCAGATAATCGTTTTGGAGATAAATGGAATTAGGTTTAAAATCCTTTGTAATCTAACATTACTTTAAGCTATCGTTTCTAGGAATAAATGGGCTATAATTAATAGCAATGCACAATGTAACCGTCTGCAAAAAATACTGCCATCTATATCACAAAACACAAGGCGACCACACACTGTCGCTACCTGCTCAGTCGAGAGGGCGCCACCATCGAAAAATGTGAAAAAAAAAAAATGGTGAAACCGAATCGAACCAAACAGACAACTCGGTGGCAATTCACGAGGTAAGATTACGTCATTTTTTAAATCCCCCTTTTTTTATAATGTGTGGCGAGGTCGGGTTTTCAAGCATTAAAATGTATACTTTTCGTAATCTTACACTCGTTTAAAACAACACCTTTTTGTACTAATCATCATCCTTTACAAAAAAACATACATAATTATTTAAATCTAAAAACGCGATATATTCAAAATGGATATGTAAATGTGAACTTACATTAAAATATTATAATTAAAAACTATACATCAAACACATAACGACACCACAGTGATTACCTGATGGCTTTCAAACATTAACATACGATCATTCGTTCATCTTCGGCCTTAATTTTCGGTCTCGCTAGTGTATAGGTAGCTTTATTGGAACCGATAGCCGAATTCATAACTTTAAGTATATTTTTCTATCATTTGCCAACAAACCTTTCATAAGCTCGAAATAAATACTTCTAAGTAAAAAAGTATGTAAAAGGCGGTTAGAATAATCTAAAACGTCAGGAAATTTGAGTTCCCAGATAAAATTACTGAAACATAAGACAATTTGGTCTAAAAGACGACTTTAAATGTATTCGTACCTATATTCTACAAGCACTACAAATCATAGTTCTCACCAAGGTTTAAGGTATTTAAAGTCATAAATTGAACAGAATAAGATTTGAAATACCATAACTTTATTTGGGAGCTCTAATACCTTTTATGAGAAGGGTCCTCCTTGGTCCCAAATTAAATTGGCAGGTATAAAACACCTGTCCTGTGATTGCATATTTCGTAGTAATAGCAATGCTTATAACGTTGCATCGTCGTTTTCAAACACTGAAGAGTAAAACAAAAGCTGCGGCTTTGAAGCGGGGAGGTGTCGCTTTCGATATGCGAAGACAGTATATAGGTACAAGGTGTTCCAATAATTGGGTTTAAAACTTCAGGGGGCTAAAGTACCCATCAATATGAATAACTTTTTCTAATGAACCAACACTGTGAACTCGAAAAAAAAAACAGCTGTTTCTTACAAAAGTTCAATAACTACCTGGCTAAAATGTATGAAACAGCTGTTTTTTTTTAAACTCAATTATTGGAACATTTTGTATACTGTCCTCGCTTTTATGTACTAGTAGTAGGCGTCATTTTTCTTTGCCTTTGTGTAGCTTGATCCGTTAGTATCTGTATCCGTTTGTGGTAATACAAAAACACATGAAACAATTTCCGCGTATTGTATACTCCAACCGTGAAAGCACGCAGTATTACGAACATTCTAGTTCTTTCGAGACGTTTCGGAGGAATTTGGCGACAGTGTCTATGCTACAGAATACCTCTGATAGCCCATTGGGTATGTTTACTCTTCTGTGTTTTCAACAGATCGACTAAGCAACGTTCAGAGCTGCCATTTATATGGGCAACAGGTATTTACCCCTGAATGCTGCTACGCATAGGGCAAGTTAGGTTACGGATCTAGGCAAACGTTAGTCGTTTGGCAAACAATTTGCAACCTCATATAACTCTACATATGGTCGTAAATGGTCAATGGGACCACAAATACGGTTTGTGTACACATAACTTTTTTTTTATACAACTAGCTGATGGAACAAGCAGATGGCCTACCTGATGTTATTTGGTAACCATCACCTATAACAAAGCATTGCCTCGTAAGTTACGCACGATAGGAACGTGCCCTACGATGCACTGCCCTGCGTCCATCAACTTGAAGCATACAGATGTTGAGCCTCATGTGCCTGTAATTACACCGGCAACCACACTCTTCTAACCGGAACACAGCAACGCTGCTTGGCGGCAGAAAAACTATATTTGTGGTCCCACGACTAACTTCACGATTGCCTAGATTCGCCGTACTGCTTAAACACTAAGCCGGGATAGTGTTTAAGCCATGACGGAAGGCTTTTAGCGGCCTAGAAGCTTCTATTAAAAAAGTTATATGGTACATAGGTCATAGAGCTCATAGATTTTGGCGTTTTCATCGCTCACTCACACGCTGTCTTGCTTGCAACCATAACGTCCCGTAAATAGGGGCACGAGCTAAAAGTTATCCCTAATTATAAATCATCTACAACAGTTTTATACTGATTTAAACTGACTTAACAAAGATACATAATTGTCTTCTGAAGTTGATATCCGGAGTAAAAAAGCAGATCTTTTTTTATAAAAAGTAAGTACTTATGTGTTAAAAACGATTATGTTAAGTATTGTAAAGAGAGTCTTACCATACTAGGGACTAAATATGTAGGTTAGTTCGCCATCCTTGTTCTTTCAGATTATAAGAAAGAGATGGCAATAGTAAGAGGAATATTCTTTAATAAGTTTCCAAGAGGCTTCATAGATGGCGGTATTATGTAATCTAAGCCTGATCAATCAAACGAAAGGAAATTCTAGTTTCCAGCACGTACAACGCCATCTAGGCATCGTTTGAGAAACATGTTTTTCAAGAATTTCCATCAAGTTAGTTTAAGATATTGCAAAAACAGAATCGACACTTAGTTTACGTAGTAAAATTAAATGATTAATTCGTTGCGATTTCCGATATTTTAACGTTTGATATATTTATGATTTTCCTGAGATTGGTGGAATAATTTCAGCATCTTAATACTTAATAAACCCTTTTCAATAAATCCATTCATTCGTGTAACGAACAAAATCAGATATAAAACAGGATACCCTAGACAAGTGGCATCAAAAACGCGACCTCAGAATATTTTTTTTAAACTGTCTATGAGATGTTGAAGTATATAAATTATTTTACGAATTTCTTCTTATCCATCTTATACATTTAAAGTAAATGTTATTAATTAGTTCTTACGACCAACACAATAAGATAGTAACCGTTACATTAAACATAGACTAAAGTACTGCGCTGAGGGATAAAATATATTTTTATAGCTGGCAACTAAAATGTAGCCAGGTATAAAAATATAATTTATACCATATCGGTCATACATTATTCAAATGTTAGTTGACTGTTTTGGTTCTTTTAAGTGCAATTTGCGTCAAATCCTTTATAATAAAATAAAGGTTTAGTGTTTTCAACCAAATCTGAATAATGTATCACAAGTTGAACAAGCGACTTAAAAACGAATCGAAAGTACCAAGCAAAATATTTGGGCCAATTATTATCTTCCTGTTTAAAAAAGCTTTTCTACCATGTCATGCAATTTGTACATTATAATGTACCAGGGGTCTTAGGAGGTTAGAGTCCCAAAAAATCTTAGGAGTCTATAGTGCCTATAACAATTTTTATGTAGCATCAATAATCAAATACAATGTGATTATTTAACTTTGATTATGTACCTGCACAATATTTCGCTTAGCACTTTCGTTTAGCGTTTCCGATGGTCAATTGTCTAAGCGCTGCCGTATGCCGCTATGGTATAGGTTTAAGGGAGCGTAGATAGTAGCTTTATTCCCCCGTGTCCGCCCAATTCGCCTCTTCGGCTATTCGGTCCATGCAGTTGCCAAGGAATTGATACTGCAACAAAGATATACACAAATAAAATGTTTGTATAATAATACATTACAATAACATTAGTGAAAATTGGTATTTCAACAGCCTGATTGTCTAACTATACTGAGTATGGATATATTATATACAACGTGTAACATAATACCCCTGTAAGGCCAAAAACCAAGTGATCAGACCAAGCACTAGAATACTTTGACGTGTGCAAAAGTTTAACATATCCCAAAGTTGAAAATTCCCATACAAAAGTGAAATTAATAATTATTGTCACAGAAATTTGCAACACCCCTGCTACTGTTTACGTAAGTGCCAAGGTCACGTACACACGGAACATACAAACAGCTATGAATAGGGCTGCCTCATGGTGTGTTTAGTGTCATATTGGAGGCATTTCACGAAATTTAAAAAGTCGTAAAACTAAAGGTGTTTGCCTAGACCTGTAGAATACCCTGCTTCCTGGTTAAAGGGGTATTATGTTACATATTACAAAAGAGAAAGTGATAGCGTTTTCTTTTTTCGTCCGAAAAATCCAAAATCCTTTGAAGTAGCAAAAATACCGACAGCGATCGCGAACGACAACGCGAGGAACCTCACACATTCTCGCTTCTCGGACATTCTCGGCGAGAGACCGAATGCGGCATCGGAGTAACTCCTTCAGTAAGGAGCCGTCAGCCGCGCCCCTCGCTCCAGCGTACATCATATCGAGTGAGTATACGTTACATAAGGAGTGAAGAAGGCGAGCGTCCTCGTGTGCGCGTCCCGCGTGTACGTGAGGCGCAGCGCGGCGGCGGCGTCGTCCTGCGCCCAGCCGCGCACCTCGCTCCAGCGCACGCGCGTGTGCGCGCCCCCCGCGCCCCGAGCGCCGTCCGCGCCCCCCGCGCCCGCCTCCGCCGCGCACTCCGCGCTCGAGCACGCCCACAGCTGCAGCCCGTTCCAACCTGCGGGACATAAAGCGACCTGTGTAGCACATGCCGTGTCGTAGCCCCGCTACGGATCCGCTACGAACCGCTACGGATTTATGGCTTCCCCAAACTAGCTACGCCATAATCTTACAGTGGGGCAGCGATGACGTATTTATTGCTACGTTTTTGGAGATGTCACATTGAAAAAGCCTGCGAGCTCGAGATGGTCCCTGTCCGGCGCGGAGCGAGCGAGGACGGGGATGGTTACCTAGAGTGATCGCGAGAGCGGGAGTGGCCCTGCAGTCGGTCCTGGCGGGCGGGAAAGCGACGTCTCCGTAGCCGGGCAGCGTGCGAGCGAGCTCGAGGTAGTCCCGCGCTCTTCGCACCTCCTGCAATGCCTTCAGTTGGTACAGCCGCGGGCCCGCGACGCAAACTCCGCGGTTGACGTCTTCTATTGCCTGAAATCACGCATTGATCAGAATAACTATTCCTATGGCCGCCTGCCCATAAAATAATAAAAAAAACAAATAAAGTTTAAAGAAAATAAGGAACATATTTAAAGGTACACATTTAAAAAGGAAAGTAAGCGTATATCGCCTCACTACATAATAATGATTACCAAAACATTTATTATATATTATATTCATAAATTTAAGTAATTACGCAAAACCTAAAACAAAATAAAAAATAAACAGAAAACAAACGCCTACTTTATAAAGTAAATAAAAATATGTTATAGAGTAAATATAAAATACAACGTGTAACATAATACCCCTATAACCCCGGAAGCAGGATATTCTACAGGTCATGGCGAACAACTTTTGATATAAGACTGGCGTAACTGGCGTAATTTTATTAGAATTACCTGGTGAAATACAAACGCGGCCGCCATAGGATCCTCCGCACAGACACTGAGTTCAGTTCTCGGGTTGAACATCCACTTGCGTATGCACAGACAGGAACTGCTCGCCGTCGAGTAGTTCTGTATATAGAGGGAATGCGGACACTCGTTCGGTTGTAACTTGCGTTCTGAAATCAACATAGAATAAAGGTATTTCACGATGAAACTGAAACAGCTTCACGACTAGATAGACTTGACCAGGCACGTTAGATACCCCCTCAGATCTCTTGGTACCAAGTACGAACTTCAGATTCTTTGAGGAAGGGGGGTAGCCAGAGGTACGTCCAAACATTACCTTCGGCACATATCCACATTTTGCAGCAGTTAGTATTCCATACGTGACAAGTTGCAAGTCAAAGTTCGGCATCGAAGGTGCTCGAAACGCTTCATCGTCATCATAATTTCAGCCCGGCATAAGCCTCCTTCATTTTTTGCCAGCCTCCTCCGTTCCGAGCGCCCCTCGTCTCTGGGTCTCCTGCTACGTAGATTCGGCTGTGCGCCCGAGACTCACCGAAGTTGTACTCGACGATCTCGAAGAGGTAGAAGTACTGGCGCAGCGGCGCGGGCAGCGGCAGCGCGTCGGCGAGCGCGGCGTACACGGCGGCGGCGGACGCGGCGCGCGGCGCGCACAGCGCGCGCACGCTGGCGTCGGGCAGCACCACCTTGAGCTCCACGCTGGCGCCGGCGCTGCCCGCGCCGCCCTCCGTCAGGAACTCCTGCACGCTCTCGCTCTCCGCTATCACGCGCACCGCGCACACCTCGACGAGTAGACATATAATTTTGTTGAGTGAATCAAAAATAAAATAGTATATTATGCAATCGGCGAATGAAGGACGGATTTAAAGCGAGGGCCATAGATGAATCCCGAGCGAGTGAAGGATTCTAACGACCGAATCGCGACCGTAGGATTCAAGTGTTAGAAGCCTGAGCGACGCGAGTGATTCATGGCCCTCGATATAAATCCGTGTTATTCAAGAGTTGCATACTATACTTTATACCTTGACCATCGTAGTCGAGGTATAAAGTATAGTAGGTATGCAACTCTATTTGCCATATATGTCTATTTTCGCTTAAATTTTCTTTTTCTCATGTAAAGGAAAGATTTAAGCGAAAATCGACATGTAATGAAGAAAACAGAAGGGTTAAATTAATTAAAATGGAACACAAAACAATTTTTATTCTAATGTCGACCGATCAAATCTCGAGGAGTTATTTGCCCAAGGAGGTTGTATAGCATTGAGATGGAGGACGAATGTATTGGTGTGTTCTAAATTCAAACACCAAAACAGTGATTGAAAGAGCTTTTTATGCACTGTTTTCAGTGAATAAAATAAGCTTTTTAGAGGGGGAATGGTATAAACTAATAAACCGACCGATAGATCCTGAAAAACATAAAACTAAAAAGACATCTGAAGTCAAATATCGTCATCGTTTTGAAAAAATAAAAAAAAACTATGGTAAGATTGTTTAATAAGAAACTGAATTATAATTTGACGATCATCGATGTAGAATTCTTTAGATCCAATAAAACACAAATATATTATTATGCGAGTCCGGGCAGCTCCGTCTCGCAAGTGTTGCTAGTATTGCTAGCGCAAGGACTCGACGTTGCTGGACGCCAAAATCGTCATCACTGATAACATTTAGAATCGATTTGTAGACGTAGGCCTTCTCGAATCTCGGAACCGATTCTCGGTTCGTACGGGAATATTTCCTGAGATTTCTATCCGGTGAAATAAAATAATTACTTTTTCTAAATACTGTTCGAGCCCTCTTCTTCTTGAGTCCAGCTGCTGCTCGCTCAGTGTGAACGGCCATTTTCCAGGCAGCTTTGGGAAATTGAACCCTGAAACAATTAAATAAAAAATGATGTCGGTAGATAACGCTAAACAATAAGACAGATAGAAATAGCAGATCAGTGTATAAACACGCTCTTATTGTACCCAAGTAAGTGAGCAGAGTTTCTACTGTAAGTCACACCAGTGGGAAAATCTGGTGTAACCACGAGTCAGCAGTCCGCAGACTTTTGACAACTGGAGATGCAGCGCCGCGAACTCGCGGTAGCGGCGGCTGCACAGATGTAGCACTGACCTAGGAAGTCCTTCCGGAGCTGGAGATGCAGCGCCGCGAACTCGCGGTAGCGGCGGCTGCACAGATGTAGCACTGACCTAGGAAGTCCTTCCGGAGCTGGAGATGCAGCGCCGCGAACTCGCGGTAGCGGCGGCTGCACAGATGTAGCACTGACCTAGGAAGTCCTTCCGGAGCTGGAGATGCAGCGCCGCGAACTCGCGGTAGCGGCGGCTGCACAGATGTAGCACTGACCTAGGAAGTCCTTCCGGAGCTGGAGATGCAGCGCCGCGAACTCGCGGTAGCGGCGGCTGCACAGATGTAGCACTGACCTAGGAAGTCCTTCCGGAGCTGGAGATGCAGCGCCGCGAACTCGCGGTAGCGGCGGCTGCACAGATGACGCCCCGCCATGTGTACGTTGAACACTACGTACGATCGGCCGGTGTTCCTCTCCATCACCACTCTGGAATACACTCGATCATATCAACATCAAGTTGTAAGAGTTGTAGAGCTCTCTGTGAAGGGCTCGTGAGGCCTGTGAGGCCACTTTACGATTGGTGCAAACTAAGCTATGATACCATGATAAATAATAAACCCACCTGTAATCTGGTATGGATACGGGCAGCGATCTTTTGTCAGTATAGTCGTATCTCTGGTAGACGGTCGCTCGAGAGTTGGCCGCGCCACCGATGACGCCCACCGGCGCGGAGCCGTCATCGCACGGCTCCAGGCGTTCTGCCTCCTGGAAATACGTTATAACGTCAATCGGAGTAACAAGGATGTTTTAATTTAATACCATTTACTGATGGAACAAGCAAATGGCTCACCTAAATGTGAAGTAGTACCCGCCACCTATAACAAAGTTGGCACCTTCTTAACGTGCGCGCAGGTCACGCACGTTAAGAAGGTGCCAACAGTCTACATCCCAGCAGCGGTGATTGGGTACAGAAATAGGAAAGGTACCTCCACAGACGAGCACTTTACAAAAAGCGCTTATTATGATCGTCAAGCTAAATAAGTCAACTGCTGGACGTAAGCCTGTCTCAAGACGCGCCACTGAGTGTTCACGTCTTCTCATGCTTAATGTGTTTGCCTACATTTTGCTCCAGATCGTCGCTCCACCGCCTGCTGATGGGCGTACTACACTACGCGGCATCCACTCTAGTATTCGTTATTGTGACTTACCCTGGCTGTGACAGAGATAACAGTAAGCGTGAGGCAGTCCCCTCCAGACTTGATGAGCTCTACCACCTGTCTGTGGGTAGAACCTTCCACGTTGACGCCATTCCTGAAACAACACAAAAAATATGTATATTATAGGTTTTTACGGTAATGTTTTAAGTAGTACTAAAGCTCTTTGGGCAAGAATTTGGTCGGGGAAGTAGTACCACCGAACCTATTCTGGCGCTGGAGTGAGTAGGGGATTGCTGTGTTTTGACATGAGGCTTAAAACTTTAACGCTAGTGCTAGTGGTGCCACCTCCCGATCCTTAGGTCGTGGGCTCGATAAAGGTGGTGCACGAAAGGATATCCCTAATCGAAAAAATTAAGTGCTTTTAAACATTAAAGGAAAACATCGTAAGGAATGAAGTAACAAATATTATACCGACTACCTACTATCGTAAGATACGCTCCGTCTGGTACATTGGACGGTAAAATGCAGATCAGGAATGTTCTTAAAATCTATATTTCGCGGCAATCAGTCATCGTTGTAATTAGCTTACATCTTAAAATAGACACGTGTTTGGCCAACGCCAACCTTGGAGGAGGTAAGGGTTAGAAGATTCATCATCGATAGCCGGAAGAAGCCCTTTCCCATAAATTTCGACAAACGATCGAACGATTTTTTTTTAATTGTGAATTATCCGTTTGCCTGTGGCATGTACAATGACACACCTTAAGCTGACCGGTTACCTTTTTCTAAAACAAATACATAACTCACACGCTACCTACGTGCCTTATGTATGCCCAATGTCCTCTTTGACAGATACTGTGCAACAACTTAATTAGAATATAATTTGATTAAGAATTGCGTAGCTTTACGTTTCAAGTATGTTTCCGCTTTAACTTAGGCTAATTGAAATAGGTCAATGGCCACAATCCATATTTCTACTAAATAACGGGAAACCTTGTATCATGCATTAAAGTATTTTCGGGTCAGGCGTTTAGCTTGTTATTGAAAACTATCAACAATGCATGAATACATCCTGTTATTTTAGAGATGAATACACAATAGACCTGCCTTGTATCTTCGATAATAAACACGCGCAGAGAACAGTCACTCGCGCTCCTATCATTGAGTTTTATCTCGTGGATTACACATGCAAATATTTTAAATATGTCTACCTACTATTCATAATGTATCTAAAATCAATTCAAATCGGTCTTTATTCAGTATAATCACAAGGGTCACTTTGAAACGCCTTAAATCTACATCTACACTAATATTATAAAGAGGAAAGATTTGTATTTTTGTATTTTCGTATGTAACGAATAGGTTCAAAAACTACTGGCCCGATTTCAAAAATTTTTTCACCATTAGAATGCTACATTATCCCTGAGTAACATAGGCTATATTGTATTTTCAAAAAAATCAGGGATCCTTACTAAAACTTCAATAATGTAACCCAAGGTGGAAAACAAAAACCTTACATCGCGTGCGCTGCGAAAACTCAAAAATCAAAAAAATCAAAATATGTTTATTTGGGAAACAAAAATACCAGTAACTTAAAGTCGGGAACGATGATATCTGCAGAAGTATTAAACTGTGTCGCAGATACCAACGCCCTCCTACAGTACAGAGGAAATACTTATAATAAAATATAAACGAGAAAGTAAGTAGGTACATTATTAAAAGTAACAAGAAGTAAGTAATAACTAAAATTAACATTAACAGTAGAGCTAAATGAAGTTTAAGCTAAGTAGGTTATCTAGCTGTGAAACTGTATAAAATATATTAGGATAGTGAATTATTCGTGTGCAATTGTGTGTGTTTGTGTGTTCGTGTGTGTGAGTGTGAGTGTGGTATTAATTATGTGATTTCCGTGTGGATAAGGGGGTATGAAAATAATTATGTTTGTGTCAATGAGTGTAGTGCGAGTATGTGGGAGAGTCTTCTGCTAAATCCAGTCTCTTGAGAGTCTGGGCTAGCAGTTGAGATGGCGATTACTATTTGTGATGTGTGAGTGTTTGTGTGCAAGGGTATGAGAGACAAATAGTGGAGAATAGGGTGTTAGGTAGATGCGTGGAGGGTTGAAGAACGGTGAGTACACAAACAATTATGTTGTTAGCCTTAGAAGATCCTCAGTATCCTCATAGGTCAGGCTCAGAAGCCACTCAAAAGTTTTTTGCTTACATTTATAGGTAGTTAATGGGTATATATTTAAGTTACGGTTTATTTTGTTATATAAGGGTGAGCTAGCAAAGTAAAAGTAACGACTCGCCATTGCAGTGCGACGAGATTCTACCTTGCAGACCTTATCCGACCTTCGTTTAGATGCTATGAAGTTTGGGTCATATTCGAGCTGTGCATGTTTTCGAAGGATCGTTTGATGTATAAATAGTTGTCGCACTGTGGGAACTTGGCAGATGGAGTACAGATCTTTGGTGGGGAACCAGATGGGTTTTTTGATCATAACTTTGAGGACAGCCCTTTGGGCTCGTTCTAGTCTTAACATTGTAGTTTTGGGCAGACCACCCCAAGACACTATGCAATACGATGTAATCGACTGAACAAGGGCAAGGAATATTGTTTTAAGTAGTTGGAAACTGAGAACAGATCGCAAGTTTTTGAAGACATAGATCAGTTTCCTAACGCGAGAGACGGTGAAATGTATATGCGGTTTCCAAGTCAAGGTGTTATCTACAATGATTCCAAGATACTTTACACTAGACGCTCGCTCTATAAGACAGCTACAATTACATGAGGGAGGGACAACATTAGAGTCACATACATGGGCGCAGATGGAGAGAGTAGAGACAGGTTGAGTGGACTCGTTAGGAGAGAAGGGGATAAATTTACTTTTAGAGACGTTAAGGGTAAGAAGGTTGGAGCGGAGCCATTTCATAACAGTTTTTAGTGCGTATTCCGAGAAGTCACGAGCCTCCTTCCAGGTACGGCCATGAATTAAGAGAGCTGTGTCATCGGCATAGGTAATAATTTTACAATTTGGGATATCTAAGTTACAGAGGTCATTAATGTAAAGCAAAAATAGGGTAGGCCCGAGGACGCTACCTTGAGGGACACCGAAAGAGATTTGTTCATCATAACTTTTATAATTTTCTATCGTCACGTACTGGGAGCGGCATTCAAGGTAAGATTTAAATATGTTCAGTGCAATACCTCTGACACCTATATGCTCCAGCTTTTTCAGAAGAATGGGGATCGAGACAGTGTCGAATGCTTTTGCGAGATCCAGAAAAATACCAATTGTTTTAAGTTTCTTATCCATGTTTTTTATAACAGAGTCCGTGAGTTCCAAAACAGCATCATTTGTAGATATTCCGCTCCTGAAACCGAATTGATTAGGAGACAGAACATTAGTTTTGTTTATGAAGTTCAGTAGTCTCCTGTTAAGAATTTTTTCCAGGATCTTTGACAAGACTGTCAGCACGGAAATTGGTCTGTAGTTTGTAACACTGTCTCGGTCACCATTTTTGAAAATTGGATGAACCACTGCTTTTTTAAAAGCTCTAGGGAAAACACCAGTAGTAAGGGCGATGTTGAAAACATGGCTGAGAATTGGAATAAGAGAGTGTCTCGCAGATTTAATAACAGAAGTGGATATGCCGTCCCAACCCATTGCACATTGGTTTTTAAGGTTTAATATAATGCCTTCAATCTCAGCGTCATCTACGCTGAATAGAGCCATGGTATTTTCGCAAGGTGGGATGGTGCTAGGAACTGAATGAAGGTGCGCGTGATTTTGGGGTGGATCGAGATTTGTGGTTGATTCAGCCTCTATTTGCAAAGCCAAATTTTTCCCTACATTTGCAAAGAAAGTGTTCACTGAGTTAATTGATTGAAGGGGGTTGGCACGTAATTTCAGAAGATGCGAGGAAGTGGACTTCTTTTTTTGAATGTTAGCAATTTGCTTTATAGTGTTCCATGTATCCTTGGGACTTCTTTGGGCCTTCCGAATTTCCTCCTGTTGGTATGCAACTTTCAATTTCTTTAGAAGATTGTTACAGAATGTGCGGTAGCGAATGTGTATCAGTTTGTTTTTGTCATTATCAGGGTCTTGTTTATATTTACGAAACAATTTATCACGGTGGCGAATGCATCTCAGAAGACCAGGAGTGATCCATGGCTTAATAATCCGTTTCCTACAGGGGATAGCGACGTTTCGTGTATGTTTTTCTATTATTGAGGATATACATTGGATAAGTGCAGCAGCAGCTTTATCAGGGTCAGTAGACATACGAATAGCGGTAAAGTCGGTTTTTTCTAATTCAGTGACAATAGCGGGGATGTTGCTACGTCTGTGATAGGGGCGGGTTGTGTCATTAAATTCGTTTTTAGTTCTACAGTGTAGAAGTAGAGGCGCATGATCGGTAATAGAGGTATTAAGTATAATAGAAGATGCCTGTGAAGATGTGCGTAGTATTATATGATCAAGACAGCTATTTTGTCTTGTAGGGTAAAGGTGGGCAGGCAGCATGGCGTGCGAAGCAACAAGATTTAAATATTCATCAGTTTCAGAGTCCATGTTACCAGGCAGTAGGTTGATGTTTACATCACCTATGATAATAGCGGTATTAAAATTCCTTAGTGTACAAAGGTTTTCATCAAGACTTTGGAAAAATGGGTTTAAATTTTTATAAGAAGGTGACCGGTACAGGGCTACAATCACAGTATCTTTAAACTTGAGAGTTAAGCAGTTGGCATCATTAAAATCGGGCATTTCGACAGTACAGTTGATGTTTTGTCTGATATATGCAACAACGCCTTCATTTTGGTTTCGATAGGAGGATTTGTAATGATCAAATCCTGGGAGCGTTGGAATGGCGGGGCATTTTTTCAACCAACATTCCGAGAGAATTATTACATCTAGATTAATGTTTATTCTATGTAGTAAAACCAGAAGGTTATCAAAATTACAATTTAAGCTACGTATATTGATATGGAAAATTTTTAAGCCAGCGTCATTTTTCATTATATGTAGAGGTACTTCTTCCGGAGAGCATATTAGGGACTCCGATACGGAGATCTGATCGATTTCAGCTGTAACTTGGTTAATATCATTCATTTTGAATTGCAGAAAAACTTAAACAGGGTGAACAGGTTTTGGATATGAGGGAAGTACTTTCAATAAAGGAGATTCAGTGTTTTTTTTTTTTTTTTTTTTTTTTGCGAGAGTATATCTAACAGTGTATATAAGTGTAGTGTGTGTTGGTTTGAGTTCCAAAAGTAGTAGTAGTTTAGTGTGACAATAAGTGGTTAAATGAGCGCCTATTTAAATAGATACATGTAAGCTACTTAAAATGGTCATAGTTTATGAACTATTGGTAGCTAGATTATCCAGTTCGTATTCAGAGTTGATGCGAATCTGGGGAGAACCTTCTTCTTTGCGTAGGAAGACTCGACCAAAGGACGTCCAGCAAAAGGCAAAACCATTGGTTTTTGCGAACTCGCGGGCCAGGAAGTATATCCGCCTTTCTTTCTGGGTGCGGTTTTCAGAAATGTAGATCGGCTTGTCAGCTCCGTCAATGTTCAATCTTGCAGTACCCAGCTTTTCTAATGGATGCTCTTTGTTGTACTTTTTAAACGAGGACAGAAAGCTGTTTCTATCAAAAACCGAGTTGAAGTCCGCTATGATCGGCTTTGCAAGTGATCTGGAGTTTAGACGGTAGACGTCCTTTATTCCTGAGCAGGGATTGAGGGGGACGCGTAGTACTTCAGCTGTTTTTAGAATAATTTGCTTTAGATCCTCCTTTGTTTCATTTGTCGAAAGTGAGACGTTCCTTATCTCAATACTAGTCCCTCTGGCATTATGCTCTAGTGCCTCAATTTTACTCTCAAGAAACTGTATCCTGGAATCGGACACTTTTTTATCGGCTTCCAGGATATCTAATCTTTGTAATACCGCGTCATATTTGTTGGACATGAGGTCCATTGAGGCCTTGACATCATTAACGGAACAGAGAATGGCCGAAAACTTAATGTCTTGGTCTTCCCGTAATGAAGCGAACAGATCCAGAATTTCTGATTTACTAATGTCGTTGTTCTTGCGCTTGACGTTACGAGAAGCAATATTCGAAAAAGAAAAGGCTTCCTGTACTGGCAGTGGTGATACAGCTATGTTAGAATCCGATGCGGCGTGATGTAGCGGGGTTTTAAAAATGGTTGGTGAAATAGACGTCGTAGGCGGTGACCGCTGCATTACAGCTAAGCTTGTTAATAAAATGCAGAAATAGGGACCTATCGCAGTTTATTCAAGCGTGTAGGTATATTTAAGCGATAACGGAATTAAAAATGTAAGCGTTAACTCGTAGCGGGGGTGAACCAAGTTTTGTTCAGCGTGCAATCAGAGCAATAATGTGGTAGGGCAACGGTCGGGGCTCCGTAGGTGAAGCGTGAGGTGCGGTGTAGCGGCTCTCGCTCTAGAAGTACCAGGCGGCTATGAAGCTTAGGAGCATGGGCGAATTGCGTTCGCGGCCACTGCGTTGCGCTGTGTGCGAATGCGCGCGTGTGCGTTTGTGTAGGCTCAAGCTGACTCACGCGTAGGCAGGTTCGGTTGTCCTTGAGTGCGCAGCGCGTGGTGCGACAGCGAACTCCTTAGTGTTTATGAACTCCGAATATTGTAGGCGAATATTTTGACACAAATTTGGGTTAAATAGCTAAAATAAACTTCTAAGCGGATGGTAACACGTCTACTCGTAGCCGAGGTCCGGGAGGAAGGGGACTTATCTAACTTATCTAAGGGGACTTAACTACTTATTTCATACATTTGCACGCCAGAGTGAGTAAAATCGCACCCCGTGCGTGACCCGTGGACCCGTTAACATTTTTAATTTCGTCATATCTTTTGAATGGAATGTCCGATTTGAATAATTTAAGAAGTAATCTATAGGTATTGAAACCGTCTTAATTATGAAATGATTTATTTGGATAAGGATTAATACCAAGGTACAAATAAAGACCCTTTTCTAGCGGAGGCATTTCAATTATTTTTTTATAATAAAAGAACACTTATTGTGACATATCTATAATAGTTAAACATATGCTGTCGCGACATTTTTTGTAGATGATAACGTTTTCTACAAAATCGTAGTACATTATTTTGTTCTATCTTCAATAGTTTTCGCAGCGCACGCGATGTAAGGTTTTTTGTTTTCCACCTTGGGTTACATTATTGAAGTTTTAGTAAGGATCCCTGATTTTTTTGAAAATATAATATAGCCTATGTTACTCAGGGATAATGTAGCATTCTAATGGTGAAAGAATTTTTGAAATCGGACCAGTAGTTTTTGAGCCTATTCGTTACATACAAAAGTACAAAAATACAAAGTTTTCCTCTTTATAATATTAGTGTAGATGTAGATAATCCGCCTTAATAGGCTAAGTATTCGATAATTTCTTTGGGTTTGATCATTTTCACAACTAGCAAAAATTTTTCACGTTTGGGGAGAACTAAATATGTATTGTGACCTACTTTTAACTAGGACTGTGAATAATTAAAATATGAATGAGGATTAAAAGGTCGTCGCCCACATTTTGTGATGAGATGAGTGGATTGCGAAATAATACGCCCACATCGTACTTATGCTAACATTTTGGTTAAAGTGAAATACATAAAGCAAAATGAATTGCTTCTATAAAATTATAAAGAATCAAGCAATTTCTCTGGACGTAGCACTAGAAATAATTATGTTGTTCCAATTATTGTTTTTCTTATTAGAAGTTATGATGGTAATAATACGGGTGACAACATGAAGTACCTACACATATGAAGTTAAAGGCTTTGTTTTGAACGAAATGTAATCGAGAAGAGACGCTGGCGATTTGAAACCAAAATAATCCTATTTAGAGAAAAAATAAAGCTATAACATACAGTAACGTAGATTCAGTACGTAGGGTTTAAGGAATAAAAGTGGTTTTTCCTAGCGGTGCAAACCTAGGAACCCACTTAACCGCAGATTTGTTAATCTTGCGTGTGCAATAAAGGTTTTGTTATCCATCACTATCTATTCAAACACGATAGAGAAAGTAATGCTTACTTTATGAGTACATATAGTATAAGTAACTCTATAATATAATTAGAAATAAGAACATAACATGTCGTAAGCTAAAGTGATTAGCACGTGTAAAACCAGGTTATTCGCACTAACAAGTTCATACATACTAGTTTCTACCCGCGGCTATGCTAGCGTGGCAGTGGAATACCAGTATAGATACTATTTAATATAGAATTATACTTGTCATCATCAAACATCAAAACATCTGCATTTAAAATTAGTATGATAGAGTAATCGCTAATTCAGTTGTAAACAAAATACTTAATTGAGAGCAATATTCTGTTTTCATTGCGGAGATAATACTAATTAAGTAATTAATCTATTTATTGTGGAATTATCAACAGGAAAGGGCAATGTTTGTCACGAGGAACAATCTTGAGGGTTCTAAGGGTCGGGAAACTGTCGTAATGCATAACTATGGAGCTAAACTGTGTGTTGTTTTGATACGTTTTAATGTCCGCCACCCACAATCAACAGACGGCCTATACGTGACGGATTTGCCTGTCCAGGGGGTCTAGAAAATAACTTTCAACTTTATTTGCGGAACACGTCTGCGGAAAGAAAAATTGTAGTGTCTAAACTTCTCAAGTCAGATTTTTGTTTTGCTGTATTTCGAGCCCGAGTTTTGTATGGAGGCGCGATAAGCGCCAATGACGGGCTTGCTGAGAACTCTCGTTACTCCATACAAATCCCAGCCTCGCAACACAGAATACCAAACAGAACCGCAATATAAAACCAAATACAAAAAATTAACTTCGGATTTGAGTAGGTACAATTTGATTCGAATAAATAATAAGTGGGTTTTCGTATCTGTCCAGCCGTACGCAAATGTATTCACGCTGGTAGACAAATCATTAAAAAAGCAGTAACAAAGTCGCCGTAGTTGAAACCGGCCTGGACGACATCATCAGCAATCTAAAGGGTCTAGACTAGGCAAGGTGCGAGCAAGATGACTAGAGTAACCCTAACCAAAAGATAAGAAGAAGCAGGTTTACTCTTCATAGCCAAGCCATTGATGACGAATTTTGTAGTGCAGGAATATAGCACAGTCCCTCGGTAAATGGAGTCGCAACTAAAAGCTAGTAGCACATATTTATTTTACGACATGGGCTTTCGAGTAGGTAGTTGTTAATAATAGGCTGACCTTTTAGGAAGTCATTAAAGATTTGTAGTCAGCTATAAAATAGGGGTTATGATATCACAACTCTATCATCTTTTCTTATCGTAGATTCTGTGTTCTATGCGCACCGTATGTCGCTTGATTGCATGGTGTATATTTTCACACAGCGCTTTCGACCCCGAACAGTAATTTGAATAGGCAATCACTGCTGTCAAACGTAACTTTATGCACAAAAATAAATTTACAGCAAGTGATTGTCTTTACAATTATACATATAAGTAACCCACGGACAGTAGCTAATAATGAGAGCACTGGTGTCCTAAGTGGTAGCGGCCCTTCCGATCCGAAGGTTGTGGGTTCAAAACTGGTCGTTCACCAATGAGCTTTTCAGTGCTAGTACTCTCAAACGGTGAAAGAAAACATCGGAATGTTCTAAATCATGTGTCAAGTGCTGGAAAGGAGCCTCTTTGAATTGCACTTAAAATCCTTACACCACACTGTTTCGAAAGAAACACAGTGACACGACAAGAAGAAGTAGCTAATGTAGGTAAATGAATATTTACCCGTGCGCCTTTACCGCCTGCTCCGTCTCCAGGTCATAAATCTCGAATCCCGATCGGTCACAATAATAAAAGCAGTAGTGGAAATCACCGGAGCTACCTCTTTGCACCGACATTGCGCACGCTCACGCATTGACACGGCTAACCACCACAAGAGATAAAACACTTAGATGTTCGACACACAGAACTGGACTTAAATTTTAACACACTGAAGATAATGGTAATATTGAAAACAGAATATTTAAAGTACAAAGATTTGCAAGATTTGTTTAGTTGATGTTTAAATATATTATTTTAATAAATTCACAAGGGATCACATGAATTTAGACAAGAATAATGATTTATTTATTCAATAACTTAACAAAGATCACTTTGAACCTTTTTATAAATTTAATATGAGTTAGTTTCAGACAGTCTATTGAACCAGCTACCGAATCCAAAAGGGAGATAAACTTAGGCAACGTCAAAAAAGGGTTAACGCCAGGCGACTGCATCTAAAGAGTATTTCCCAACTTGTGGCATCAATTAGATAAAACAAAATATCGATATTGTGGAATTGCGACGTTCAAAGCTGCTAATGAGTCGATAGGATTGACCTCAAAAAGACAAGTGATTATAAATCATTATCTATTGCAGGGTTCGAGACGAAGATAGAGTTAATGTCACTGGTTAATTTTTAGGCATTGTTATTACATAAATGTCAGACGGGGATGAACGGACTGGACCCTGGGTATCATCACTCTTCAGGGTTCGCAATAGCAACTCTACAAACCCCATTTTAGTAAATATATTAGCATAATGCCTAAACCTAGAAAACTCTTAGAGAATGCTGGGTGTCGTTGCGTGCCGTACAAGCTTGATCGCTTTGTAAATCTATGGGAGAAACGCATGCAGCAAGGGACATCCTAGGAATGAAATGATGATTTTCATGATAAGCTTCTGAACACGCTTTGCTTGCGTGTAAGCGATCCTGGATAACAAGTAAAGCGTGATGGTTCACGAATATCCTTACAAATTGTTTCATTTAACCCTACGTTCTCCGAACTTACAGTAATAGTAATTTATCCATTGAGTGGAATGTTGTACTGGTCAAATAGCCAACAATTGACCGAAGAGACAGTTCTCTGAAAATTCGCTCTTTGACTGGCTTGGCTTCTCGTAATCAGTTGGGTAGTTTTCAGTATCACAATATTTCAATAGTTTTTTAAGTTTCAGTTTACTCTAGGAAAGATCAAAGTTGTATTTCTTACAAATATTTAAATTAAAGAAAAGGGAGGTATTGCACAACGGGCAGCCAAATACAGGCAATATAAAATAGGACACTTCTGATAAGCAAAATAAACAAAAAGGCTCCTTGTCTAACGTTCCCGACTAGAGAAGGACAAAACACGTACGGCATTCCACAACATGAATGCAATATTTACATAGTAAATTCAAATTCTTAATTTCTAGTAGGTACACATACCACGCGATAAGCAGTAAATAGGTTAATGGAGTATTCGGTTCATTATTATGACTGTATCATGATGTAATTGAGCACAGTTAAGGACATAGGGCTGATCTAACTGGATTCAACTACTCTGGATGGTTTAGGTATTGTATAGTATATTAATATTAATTGTCGGGAACTGATAAGCGTCACGCGGAGACCGAGGGGCGTATGTGACCTAAATATTATTTCATATTACCTAGATTTTTTTGTTTTTAAATCCTGCTCATGCCACGTTAAAATGTACTCTGCCTGTGGTTTCAAAAACGGCAAATACCTACCATGGTAGAGTTGTTATATTATGTAGACGCCCGTTTGGTTCTCTTAAAGATTCAGAGTCCTCAAACATATGGAGAGCTTACAATGTGTACAATGCATGCACAACCACATACATAATCTAACGGACTTCGTAAGAACCACTGTACAACAAAACCCAGAAAAATATTTGCATATGCAAACATGGGGTGGTGGTCCCGCCATAGAATAGGATCCATCACATCACATGTCATAGGAGGCGACTAAGGGAACGCAACAGAGATGAGTAGCAGCATCTCCTGAGTAGGTACTAAACACCGACACTGATGCGGTCACCAATTCCCCTGCCAATCGTGGTGACTACGGCAAACCCCCCTAAAAATTCGGGAGACCGATGTCCAGCAGTGGACTTAATTAGACTAATTGCAATAGGCAATGCTGCAATGGTCCTGCTTTGGGCATTCTTCATATCGTGTCACTAGTTCCTTTCGAAACAGTGTGGGGAATGGATTTTAAGATTAAAAAGGCTCATGTTTTATTGTTCTACGACATGCCAGTTTCCTCACGATGTTTTCCTTCACCTTTTGAGAGTACTGGCACTGTGCACATACCTACATTTATCATCAGAAAAACTCATCGGTGCACGACCGGTTTTGAACCAACGACCTTAGGATCGAAAAGCGGGGCCGCTACCGCTAGACCACCAGTGCTGTGGGCATTGAAACCGTGACATTTGCGTGTCAGTCGCACAGACGCTGACTATGCCAGAGATAGTCAGACCTAGGTAGGTATCTATTTTGTGCTGTACAATGCAACATGTCGAAAAAGTGAAGGAGTTTGTCCTCAATTTAAGTGCTGTGTCACTGTGTATTTACATTACTGAGCAGAATTTTGGATAGCATCATTAACAGTTAACTAGTTAAAGTGAAACTGGTTGTTAGGCGAACTTAAAATGTTGTAATCTACAAACTTACAAAAGCTTAGGTATCTTTTGACAACATATATGGCGACGCGTCAAACTTGTCTCAGCAGAGTAAGTTGCTTACAACAATCAGAACTATCTGTGGGCTGTCTATATTTTATTTTGATTGAATGTGAGGTAGGTACCTATATTTGTTCATGATGGTTTAGGGGTAGAATGTTCTATTCTATGCCGAAATCATCCTTCCTTCATCAACCATAGATTGAAAAGATGGGAGAGGGAACACACCAGGGGATAAACAGTCATGAAAATTGTAACACAGGTCTAGATATTGAGCCCCCAAATGTGTTTTGTGGGACAAAAATTATAATATGGGAACCAGATAACTGTTATACCTATTAGATAAATACTTTTTCAATCCCTAGCAGCATATATTATTTTTTATTATTATACAATTAGGTAATAAGGTATTATGTTTACCAAGTGTGGTGACTAAATCAATCTCCCTCAAATATGGGGGCCTATAAGATATATAATCAGTGACTCTCTATCATTCCTATCTAACACTCTTCTCGTTTCATGACATTCTTCCCTTCGCTTGAACATACCTTGCCTAAAATTCAGGCTTTAAATTAAATTATATATTTGATTTAAGAAAACTTACTAGATACATTATTACTCATTTTATTTCACTACAAGAAATGCAACAAATGATAACTATGTCATTGCAAGATTACACACCTTGTGAAGCCATAAACATTTCTAGATCTTACTTTAGCTAATGATATTGAGTAACAGTAACAGTCTTGACTACAGAATATAGTTCTTGAGTTTGTCTAAATTATTACCAAAACAAGCCATACAACTTTGCAAAAATATTAAATCATAAATTATATAAACTGCATGTACCTAGATAGTAGTACTTATGTAATATTTTTTTAGACATTAGGTTGCATTTTGAATCACTACACACAAAGTCCTTATCTATTGTCTTATTTCAGTATGTTTTTATGCAAAAAAAATATTTATCATAAAAAAGTTTATAACAGATAAAGGATATTTCAAACTTGAATGAATCCAATCACAAACAAGTTTGGGTGCATGAATCATCTCTATGTACAGTTTGTAAATTCTACTGCCAGCACATAACAGATTTTGACAGCAGAATAAAGGACCTACTTACAACAAAGGGGTTCCCTGTACCTGTAGTCATAGTATCATAAGACTAGCGCGAAAAGCATTGATGTGATGAAAAAGTCAGTCAATGCTGGGAAAATTCAATGAGAACCATAGCTTAGGTACGCTGTATGGAACGTGTGAAAAACTAGTTTGGGAGGTACTTACACTTCAAGAATGCGGTCCCCCTTCCTGATGCCGGCCTGTTCCGCCGCCCCCTGCTCCAGGACAGCACTGACATGCTGCAGGGGGGCATAAAGCTCCCCGTTGATCGATCTCAGCTGCCCACCCTCTGATACTTGACCACGAACGTTAAAACCGAATCCGGTATCAGTTTTGTATATTGTAACGCGACGTGGGCCATTTGCGATCTCTGTAATCTTGTTATTCTTCTCTATTCTTGTAATACTGTTATTATCGGTTTCCGTCTCAGCCATTTTGGACGGTTCCCATTTTACCACAGATACAGATATAATACAAGAGAATGTTTTTTTACCGGGTCCGGTTAATTTACGACCAAGTATTACACAGCCCGAAAATGTACAACCCGGAAAGCACAGCCTGGAAAACACGGCCCGGATTCCATGTACAAAATGTACATGAAATCCGGGCCGTGTTTTCCAGGCTGTGCTTTCCCAGCACAGTCGGGATTGTACAGCCAGGATTGCACGACCATGGATTCTGTGACCATGCTCTGATTGGTCGAAAGCCTATGCTCTGTTTAGATGCACTACACAGTAAGTATAGGCAAGTAGCACAGATTAAAAATAATATAAAATAAGAGAATTATTCAGAGATTAATGTTAGAAAAAAATAAAATTCTGGCACTTCGGCGGCCGCTGCCGCGGCACGCTCGCTTTGCTCGCTCGCCTCGTGCGTAATTAATATGTTTTAACATAACCTAACCAATCCGAGTCGGATCAACAAGTGAGTGAGTAAGTAATTGACGAGTGTAAACAAAGCCTAAGTTTTGGCATCAAAATTTTGGCTGCGTTTTATCGGGTCGTGCTTTCCAAAGGTGTGCAAAATTTGTACGGCTTGGAATGTACACCCTTGGATTACACAGCCATGGATTTCGCGACCAAATTGTACATCAAATCCGGGCTGTGTTTTCCTCGGCTGTACAATCCATGGTTGTACATTATCGGCACCCTTTTTTACCTACATAGTTATGACTTTTGCTAGTTTTTTCTTGTTCGTTTCTAGGAACAAGCTAAAGTTTAAGACCATACTACCTCAAATTCAAATTCAAATTATCTAATCACATGAAATAACAATACAGATCGAGTCAAATGCGTTAAATCTAGTCTAATTTAGTTTTTTTTTATTAGTTTTTATAGTTACCTCATCTTTCGTTGTGTGTAATGACACAACAACAAAATTTGAGAATGGCAAAGTTGACATTACAAAAAAAAAATCGCGTCGGTAAAGCAGTTGCTCTGGTAAAGTTTGGTACCTACGTTTCCCGTAAGGTAGCGGTAGTGTCGAAACAACGTGGTACAGAATTTCATTTTTCTTTTCATTTACATCAAATCAAAATCAGCTGTGAACATCAGTATGGCCGCTCCATTGTCCAGAAAATAAAATTTGTTTTTGTCAAATCTCATAATAAAAATAGCAAAGTGCAGTTTTCGTACTTACACAATCCAGTCGTTTTTATTGAAAGTAGTGTTGATGTTGACTAAAAAGTGTTGCGTCATGACAGAGACCTCTCACTGACAAACAAAATAATACAATAAAATTTGCGACTCTGGTATCACGGCAACTTTGTAATTGTGTATCGTTTCTTCGTTCGGTCGAGGGCCCATGTTACATTTGGATCGGCATCGAAGAAATTATCATGAGTAGTGTAAGATTGAGTTTCGTGTCTGTGAGCAGAATCGCAGTGAGAAGGAACGCTTCCCAGTTCTCATCAGGTGAGTTTTATTTTGTGTCGTATTTGGTGGTTTTCGCCTAGTTGGCTGCGCTCCAGACCCGTGTTGCGATGTCACAGGAGGTTAGTATAATACAGTACGTGCGTAGTTGTGTTTGATAACAAAACGTGATAGGTTTATCATGTTTGCCCCTTGTTGAGACGCGTGATTGCTCGCTGAGATGGTTTTCCTGAGCACTGGTTGTCGCTCCGAGGCGAGTGCCGATGCCGTCCGACAAGGTCACAGACTCACGGACTACATTCGTACATAATTGTATAATATTTGTGTGGTCCTTCTTGCTCAGGAACCTAACAGGATTCTTATCTGAAAAACTCTGCACATAAGTACCTAATCTAATGAGTTTTGTTTTGAGATAAGTTTTATCTATGTTTAATTTATTTAGTAGGTACCAATTGTATCAATGCAAATTGATGAAAGCAATAAACATGTTGCATTTTGATTTAAATTTAGATTTTTTTCAAATAAGTTGAACATAAATCAAGATTTCTTATCATCAATAGAGACAATGTACTTGTACCATAGTTCATGTTTTAAGAAGAAGCCACTTAAGCCCCCTTAAACATCCTCAAAGAATCTGGAGTTAGTACTTGGTAGTAAGAGATCTGAGGGGATATCTACAGTGCCTGTCTGGGGATCAAAGTTGTGAAGCTGTTTCAGTTTTTTTTTTCACTGTCTTTTAGATATATGTATAAGTCCTGGTAGAAGTCACGGCTCATGTTCAGGTAACAACGAGGCAGACTCTCTGGCAAGAGAGGGAGCAAATCAGACACCGACAACAGAAGACGTAGGTCTATGTAAACCTTCATCAACAGAGATTAAAAACAGGCTGAAGATGCAATCCCAGATAGAACATCAGAAACAATGGAGCGCACATCAGACTGCAAACATACGAAAACAATGCTTCCTGCAACAAACAGGCGCCTAACAAACATTGTGTTAAAGATGAAACGCGAAGACCTAAAGCTGATGGTGGGCATCATCACGGGTCACTGTGACCTCAACTACCATCTTTTCAAGACAGGAGCGACAGACAGTGACCTTTGTTGCGGCTGCCTACAGGAAAAAGAAACTGTAGAGCATGTAGTACTGCATTGCTCTGCAATAAACGAAGCCAGATCTAAAACGGGGCTGCAGGAGCTGATCGAGTCTTGCTCCCCTGCATCCACATCATCATCATTGGGGATGCTGGAACATTGCTGCCACCAACCCAAAGTCCTGCTCCGCTACTTTAAGGAGCTGGGCTGGCTGGGGTGAGGTTAGCAGGGGGATAATGCACAATACACCCCACTGCGGGATGTCAGTGCAGATCTCATTCCCCCACCGTAAATTAGAATTAGATAAGTCCTGGTAACATTTTCAGGGTGATCTTATTGTGCAGTTATCCAGTTCACTTTGGTCATGTCTGTCTGATATAGTAAAATGTTGGTATTTGGTAACCCCACTACACAAGTCTCGCAGGCTACCTGCTAACTACCTATGCATACAAGGATCCATTTTAATAATTTTGCTTACATGCAACACATTGATGCTTGGACTTGTGCCAGAATGGCACCTGTTTAGCCCTAAGACCTTGGTAACTAGAACATGTTGGTTAAACCTAAGCAGATGGAAAGTATCACCTACCTAACTACCTACTATGTAACAAGAAAACCATTTAAACAACTACAAAATTCCTATGTCAACTGGTTATCGTAAAGAATACTGTTTTTTAAACAAGTCACACTATCTTCTTCCTTGCCCAGGATGACTTGTAGACAATGCTGGGAGCATTAAGTCCGAGAGCTTCATTCTTTGCTATAAATTCTAAATGAAAAAATAAACATTAGAATATTGTTCTTAAAACATCTTCAATATTAAACTAAGGTAGGCACAATAGGTATTACATTCAGGAAGATAGGCAGAATTAATTTAGGTATTTACATAATTGCTTACCAACATCAAATTTTAAAGTATCTATCTATAAGTAGGTAGGTTGATACATCTTTTTTTAAGCCTAGATGGCTGATGCATTCAGGTTGTTGACTGCAATAAACATGAGTGTAATAACCCTAAAAGTTGTTCACATTTTATTATCTTAAAAATTGGTTTAAATTGAAGTCAATTACTGAAGAAGGTTACTAAGGTATACAAATAACAAGGAGGTTTTAATAAAATAAATGAATGTATAGGTATAATTTATAATACCTACATTAAATGGATAGTCAAAGTAAAAGTAAAAGGGTATTTTTCAATTGAATCACAAAAATCACTTTGAAACATCTTAAAGCTAGGTGAATCTAGCTACCAGTTCCACATGACCAAACCCAGTTGAGCCCAGGGTGCACTGCCCTGTACTACATGCAAACTAAGCAAATCTTGATAATGTATATAATATAAAGATTATAAAGATAAAGGTTTCAAAGATTTAGATAAAGAACATAGGTCATTTAAAGTTAGTGTTGATAGTGATTTTACAGACAGTTGACGGAGGCCACTGTCTGTCACTCTGACCTTGAGAAGATGGTAGTTCAGGTCACATAAACGCCATCCGTTTGACAAGTTTATAGTAGAGATGGAAATATTTTTATGTCACGGATAGCGTTACTCTGAGCTGGTGAAACCCGCCCCCAGCCTAATAGCTGCACTCAATATTCTTAAAAATATGTCAATTTAAGAAAGCGACTGCACAACGCAACTTTAATAGACTACCTATCTATCTAGAATCATAGAATGTTACGAAAGAGAAAGGTATTACGTCACGAATAGTTATCTTAATGTTTTGATAGTTACATACTGTGAAATTGAACTTAGTTACGATGTTCAAGTAGTTAAGGCCACGATATTTCACAAATACCCATGAAAATACCAGTAGGCAGGTACTTATTTTTAGTCTGTGGCCCCATGAAGTTTACTTTTCCTACATGACACATGATGCATTAAATAAAGGACACAAAATTTTCGCGTTAACGTCAAGTTAAAAAAATAAAAACACGTTTAATGTAATGGTTCCATAATTAAAAGCTTTGCTTAGATTGTGGCTAACCCCATGTAAAAATGAAAAAAAAAAAGATAAAGGTAATAATAATAATTAAAAAATATACAAAAACAGTACCTTCCTTCCAACAGATTTCCCTAATCGCCGAGACAATTCCACAAAACCCAACAAGCCATATCAGAAAGTGAGCACAAAGCCTATTGTCTGCAACTTTTCCCAATGTAAACAGTTTCGAATTAGCGCGAACACGCCTACCTATACAGTAATCTAAGGCCTGAGCAATCCACTATGACCTGCCACTGTAGGATACGAATGCATGGCTTAGTCGTAAAGAAAGAAAAGACTTCGGAAAGTGAAAACTGATTAGATATGACCGAACTTTTACCACTAACTAAAGGTTCGTTACTATCACGTTTCGGAATCCAAAATCGAACCTTATCAATCAGTAGCGATAAGCATTAGCAAGTGTCAATGGCACGTATTACATCAAACATAAATATTGCAAACACACCTTGACATTTATGAAACAGTTCCGGTTATTTGTTCCGGCGTTGCGGTATCCTATGCAGACTTATTGCATAAAGCCTTGAAGAGTTTGTAGTAGTTATCGCATACTTCCTTCACTTTGAATGAAGCAAGAATAACATTATTTTGAACCAGCAAATATCTTAAAGTAAATGTTTCACGCGAGGCTCTATCTCTAAACTTATCATACACCTGCTGATGGAATAAGCAGATGGTCCACCTGATGTTAAGTGGTCACGCACGATAGGAACGTGCACTACAATACACTGCACTGTGTCAATTAACAAATGTTAAGCCTCATGTGCCTGTAATTTTAACGGCGAACAAACTGAAACACAGCCGAAAAAGATATGGTGTTTAGATCTACCATTGAAAAGAACCAACAAAAAAATACAAGGGGTTTGAATTTTCATCACAAATTTCGCTATCGAAACTTCATCGATTTTCGGACGTGTAGTTGCAGACTGCTCGTCGTATTAACTCACGCCTATCAAATTTATCAAGATAAACGAAAGCCATTTACGTGCATGTTGCAGATTATGAAGCCAATAAAACTTCCCATAAAAGGGCTAAAGCTCATCTTGCTACTGTCACAATCACATGACTTGAAGGATAAAAGGTTTTGCAATGTGCTGTTCGCTATACCAGTACCCCAAGTCTGAGTTTTACGCTTTCGGTATCGTTTGGCCGTTTTTGTATGGAGAATAGATGAGCGCCTTCAGGTGTCATGAGAACTCACGAGTCTCCATACAAAAACGGCCTGACGATACGGAAAACGAATAACGAAATACCAAACTCAGACTTGGGGTACTGTGCAGCTTTGCCATGTTCTACTAGCCTGCCCTAGTTTCGATGCGTGATATATTTTTGAAGAGTATTTTAGTTATTTGCATTCTAGCACTATCTATGAAAAGACTGACATGGCAAATCTCTGGGTTCTGTGTCTGATACGGTTAAAAGACTTGGTGGTGTCCGTATTAATTACCTTACGTAATAACACGACAGCTGGCAACTAGCAGAAGAAAAACCCTTAAAAGAGTTCTTGAACTTCGATCCAAAACCTTATGTAAATTTTAATATCAATCAACCATAGCAATTTGTATTTTGCTGAGATATGAGATTCAATTGGACAAAATGCTAGGGCGATCAGTTTGACCTCGAGTCAATGACCAATGCGAAATCTGTTGCTCTTGCTTATCAATTGTATGCTTCAAACTGCGGCTTCAAGGGTAAACGTGATCGCTCTGCCATTGACCTTCGGATCGACGCGTATTCGATGGAAGATCCGCGATCCTCGGATATCAAACTTGTCGCGTTCATTCTTTGTTGAATTATGGTTTAACTTTGGTTATGCGTCGTTTAGCGCCTCTATGGTTACTGACTGCTAGTGGCTTTGTCATTCGCCTAGTCGCTAAGCCACGATGGAGGCCTTAGTACAGTTGCACTAAGCTGGCCAATAGCTCATACTATCTTAGGCTTTGTAAGGCCAATAACCAGGTTGAGGCGAATATTCTCAATGTTAAATGATGATTCAGTATCAACAATGTAGTAATGTTACTTAATATGTAATTATTTGTAAGTGAAACCTTGATCGATACCTTGACTATGTGTCTTGACCGGTCTCGAGTCTTGACCTTCATTTAGAACGATTCTTATTTATTTCTTGGAGATTAATAAATCGTACTGTAGTATTAGGAATCTTACGGAACACCGTGGCTAACTTCTTTTATTTATAGCTCCGGCTGTAGTTAGTTGTATAGACACTTAATTCTACAACCTCTCAACCAGTTTACTTGCCTCAGTGCTCATAATCATAATAATTTATTCATTCACAATTCACAAGCGGTATTGAACTTTTAAGCTTGAGGACAGACTTCTCCTCTTTGTGCGTGTTCTACCGCTTAAACTGGATAACTGTATAATGGATTGTGTTCTGAAGAATTGTTCGATATTATGCCCAGCTTCAGTCCATCATCGCACCGCTCGCTTTAGGCAGAGTTCATCCACGCACCTTGGAGCCAGGATGGCCACGCACCGTTCGGTTTCAGAATTCCTCCAGCGCACTTTAAGGTTGAGAAATGTTCTCCCTGTTAAGATTTTCCCTAGAGAGACTACGTTATAGGGTTTTCAAAAAGGGCGGTTTAAAATGTTAAAAGGTCGGCAACGTGCTGAGGACGTAGGTATTGTAAGCGCCCATAGGCTACGGTAACAGCGGATATAGCGTTTCCATCAGGTAGGCCATACGCTAGTTTGCTTTCCAAGTACCTAGTATAAAGATCCCGTGGAAGATCCCCAACCAGATGGTCTGACCAGCTTAGAGAAAGGGACACGTCATTCTACAGTGTGGTCCAGATGGCTACGGATCGGAGTCGCTGGAGACAGGCCGTCTACGCCTACAGAACAACACCTGGTTGATCACGATCTTCAGAAAGGAAGTACCGACCAAGAAGAAGAAGTATAAAAAATACTAGCTGGCCTAATTAATCCATACGAAAGATATGAGCAATCGCACGGATTGCTCATTGAGACGCGAGTTTCCTCACGATGTTTTCTTTCACCGTTTGAGAGTACTAGCATTGCATATCACAAAAAATGTATATAGAGATTGGGCAAGCCTACTCTATCTATAACCGTCCTAGGTACTATAGTGTCCCATAAATGAAGGCATAAGTGAAATTTGCCTTTTAGACTGTATTAACTTATTTTGATATGCCTGGTTTACTTTACAGCAGTTTGAAAGGTCTCTTCTTCCTCAGGTGTCCAGCAATGCCGTGCGCTCAGACGCTCATGTCCTCGCTCGCTCAGCACCTGCGCAGTTCTGTGTAAGAGCTCCACCGACCAGCCTCCGCCTCACCCTCACTCGTCAAAGGAATCCGTCAGCACAGGTAAATTTATGATGTTAACAATTCCCCTGTAGATGGCCCCTGTAGATTTCTAGATAAAACGATTTTAGGCCTTTTCCATTCATTGACGTATCGCTATCTTCACGTCTTCAGGTTCGAGGTCATAATTCGAGTGCCATCTCAAAGGCCATCAAACTGAGACAGTATTGTCCGAAAGTATTATTAGAATAATTCATTATTGCAAAAAAAAGTACATAGGCGAACCTAATGCTCTTTTAGCATTTTCTTCCAATTAACCTTTGTATAATGTGTGTGGTAGTGGGTGGTGGTGCTCTATGAGAAAAGGCCTATGTCTTCCAAATGATGATGAATAATATACCTAAGTAGAAATATTTTCGAAACCTCGGCTATAAGGTTTCGCCCCGACTTCTCTACATCATCATCCCACCAGGCTCATCATCTGGTGGCAAGAAATCCGGCTCCGGAGTCCTCACCTGCCCTAAGTGCGGGGACCCGTGCACGCATGTGGAAACCTTCGTGAGCTCCACTCGCTTCGTGAAGTGCGACAAGTGCCACCACTTCTTCGTGGTGCTCAGTGAGGTTGATACTAAGAAAACCATTAAGGAGAATGGGGAAAACAAATCTGGGTTCTACAGGTTAGTAAGAAAATAAGTTTTTATAGAGATTTATGTTTGTGTGTTCTGACCTTGTAAACGATCTAGATATTTCGGTGGCACCTTCCGATCGTAAGGTCGTAAGTTCGAATCCGGTCGTGCACCAATGGTTTTACCTATCAAATTTATGTGCGCAATGCCAGTGCTCCTTAACGGTGACGGAAAACATCATGAGAAATCCAGTTAGTATTCTAACAGCGGCAAAGGGCACGTATGCAATACCAACTACTGGAAAATGTAGCTATGTGCCAAATGTAATGTTTAGATCGTCCTCTAATAATCTGGACTTCGTACTTGGTTCTAAGATCTGAGGGGATATCTACCGAGCCTGGGGATCAAAGTCGTTAAGTATCTTTTTCTATGTTTCGGCAATTTTTAGCTGTATTAGTTGACTTTGGTCAGTATGCTTCTAGTCACCAATTGATATCCCAGTATTAAAGAAACTAGGATGCTCATGATAAAAGTAAGCATTGCTCTGACTTTTGTGTGGTTATTGCCCTCAATATTAACATACGATGAACGCACTTTTGGTGAAAAAACAATCGATATTCTCATTGTAATATATGTTTATCTTTAGTACAAACAAAGCAAGGGTCAAGGAACTGATCACATGCAAAATGGACTCAGCGCCACTCTTTAAATCGTATTAAGTGAACGAGAAAATATTGTCTTTTGTAATTTGAAAGCAAACAAGCTTTTAGGTAGAGGTACGAACTAAGGTTTTGATTCCACTTACAAATGACTTACAATCGTATTTTGGCGATCAGCGGTCACATAGTCGATCAAAGTCAAAGAAGAAGCAGACTGCTCGCTAAATTAAGTTATATGACAAATCGCAAACAACCAGTTTCGGAGAATGACATTTAACCATTTTTCATAACTACACCACTCAGCATTTGCTAAAAGGGTAACGCCCCAGCACTGGTTTTCAAATCATAATTACTATCAGATTTGCTAATTATCTTGCAGATACGGTCTAAACAATGATATGCCCATTAAAATAAAAATAGAATAAAACAATGTTAATTTTCGTCACAAAAACCTGAACTTGGAAAATTTACAAAATCATTGATAACAAAAAACGGCAACCCTGAGTGGTTGCCGTTTTTTGTTGTCATTTGCTAAAAAAAGTAACGCCCCAGCGCTGGGTTTTAGGGTTCCGTACCCAACGGAAAAAACGGGACCCTTTTACTAAGACTCCGCTGTCCGTCTGTCTGTCTGTCCGTCTGTCAGTCTGTCACCAGGCGGTATCTCATGAACCGTGATAGTTAGATAGTTGAAATTGTCACAGATATGTGTTTCTGTTGCCGCTATAAAAAATAAAATAAATTAAAAAAGCTTTTAATAAAAAAAGCCTATTATTCGGTCAGCGACTATGTAGACGATAGGACAATTCAATAATGTTTTCTTTAATTATAATTATTTATAATTATGCTACGCCCATGACTTGTAAACTTGTTTTACCAATAAAGTATCTGTATCTGTATCTGTATAACAACAAATACTAAAAAACACAATAAAAAAAATATTTAAGGGGGCTCCCATACAACAAACGTGATTTTTACGGAACCTTTCGTGCGCGAGTCCGACTCGCACTTGGCCGGTTTTATTAAATATTAATTCCTATCAGATTTGCTACTTGTCTTGCAGATACGGTAAATACAATGATATCATCACTGATGTATGATGCTGTCATGTGAAAGTTACGTGGATATGTTGTAACTGTAGCGATTATGTTCGCGTGCGTACGTTTTATTGTGCCATAGAAAGTTCTGTGCTTTGCGTTAGTTGAACTTTCTGGATTGGACTTCCGTTTGATTGAGCGGTAAATTTTTGCCTTTTAGAATAAGCCTCAATAAACTTATTGAGGCTTATTCTGAAAGGCATATAAGTAGCAAATCTGATAGGAATTAAGATTTCAAAACCAGCGCTGGGGCGTTACTTTTTTAGCAAATGCTGAGTGGTTGCCGTTTTTTGTTATCAATCATTTTGTAAATGGCATTATAATCGAGCTTTTAAGGCATGAATGAATGTATGATAAAAAAATATTAATTGTACACCTTAATGAAATGAAATGTAATTTATTCGCACGAAGTATGGTCAGATAACATTACTCTTAATAATTGAGTGTCATCTACTTCGTCGGAGACCGACATGCAAAATGGATAGATAAAAGAGAAACATTACAGATTATAAGAATAAAATACAAATGTCAAAATAAATTCAAGAAAATAATTATTATTATTAAATTATTTTCATTCATAATTGAAAATCTTTAATACAATAAAAACATTTATCTTCTAGCCACAAGTAATGCTTTGTTTCAAACTAAAACGAAATAAGTAACAACCTATAACAATTAAAGATATGTACAATGGGCAGATTTATCGCTATAAAGCGATCTCTTCCAAATAACCTTTGGTTGGAGAGGAGCCTAAAATAAAATAGCTGGCTAGGGTACACTATAAAAAAGTGCATATTATATTATTGTATAAAAATAATCATAATGAATTGTGGTGCCAAAAACTTGGCCTGTCCTAGGCTGTAAACCACAAGCTCAAGGTTTTTAATAACGGGAGAAAGTAGTCAGATGCATATCCAAATTTTATCACAGATCACTTTATAACTTAAAGCTAGGTGAATCTCAAATAGAATAGATTTTTATTCGACACAAAAATACAAATGCTTACTTCCATTATTACGAATCTTGAGTTTGTGGATTACAGCCTAGGATAGGGTGTAATCTAGGTGCCAGTTCTACGCGACCATGCCTAGAATAAAGCTACAAATACCAGACAAAGTCAAAACAAATATATTTAACTTTTCTAATTCCTGTGTCAATATCATCATTCAACTAGTCATAACCTCTTCAACATGTCTTCAGAAAACCTCCCCCACCCCCGAAGAAGATCTTCGATTATCTGAACAAGCACGTGGTGGGTCAGGAATACGCCAAGAAGGTTCTGTCGGTGGCCGTTTACAACCACTACAAGCGGATCTACAATAACGTCACCAGCGGGGCTCCGACTGACACCCATCATCCTTTGCATCATACACATAGAGGTGAGTTGTAGTACCCGGGGAGTAAGTTGATGTATTACTGCGTTTACATTAAGACATTCGCGCTGCCATTCGCGTGGACGGAAATGTTGCCGTCCATAATGTCTGCGGCAGCGTCGCCGGCAATGTGTGTTCACGCAACACGGGCAACGCGAGTGGACATGGAAGTGGCCTGTTTACATTCTCGCATTGCCCAAGTCCCTGCCCATGTCTCTGCACATTTCCACGGACATGAGTCAAATTTAAACGGGGTATTAGGGAATAGATTAAGGATCTAGAGTTGGTAATTGATAAACAACTTCATGAATTTGATCTCCAGAATCAAATTCATGAAGTTGTTTCTGTAGTCTTTTTTTTATACATCTCGCCGATGGAACAAGCTGATGGGCCACCTGTTGTTAAGTGGTAACCATCACCTATAACAAAGCATTACCAAGCATATTAGTCACGCACGATACTCCGGGCGCGTACCACTTAATCCTTAACCGATCCAGTCCATAAGTCATTACGAAATCTTTAAAAAAAAATTATAGGCAAACGATTAAATTAATATAAATATTAATTTAATCGTTTGCCTTGTTTTTGTCACAGTGTCCTAATTTTCAGAATCACAAGGTTAGTGGAAATTCCCTGGCCGTTTTGAATATTTGCTATTTCCATATAATATAAGACATGTTATTGCCATATATTTTGAATGCATTAAGCAAGACGCTTGATATTTTTACGACGCTGTAAGGTCACATGCGTAGATATTTTTATATACATTTTAAGTGTTTTTAGCGAGTTTAAGTGAAAAAACGTTTGGACAGCTGAAACAGGACCACAAAGTGTTTCTTTCATAATTAATTAATTCAATGCTTATTGGAAGAAGAGAATATATGAGTAGTAGAGCTCTTTGTGTGTGGCTCGTCCGGGGAAGTACTACCACCACGCCTTTTTCTGCCGCCAAGCAGCAACGCTGTGTTTCGGTTCGAAGGGCACGTTTGTATCGTGCGTGACTTACGAGGTAATGCTTTGTTATATGTTGTGTGTGATGGTTACCACTTAACATCAGGTAGGCCATCTGCTTGTTCCATCAGCTAGTTGTATAAAATAAAAAGAATAAAGTTTAAGTATCAACTTTGAAAATCCGACTTTCGTTACGGTCTTCAGAAACCACGAGCAGTAATGCATTGTAAGGTTATATGACTTAATCAGTAGAGAAACCGTTACTTTCCTTCTGAAAATAAGTGCAAAAGTGTAGCGCGGTGTGAAAGTGAAGCTAATCGTGCGTCACGCTTCAATCATTGTTTGTTTTGACCTTGGCGACTTTGGTCTTGTCTGTACTCACTCATATTGAAAGAAGTACATTTTTTTTTGTGTGAGGCGGATGGTTTTGGTATAAGTAATCGTTTTTCCTCGAAATGTATAGGCATATGCCCGGAGGGACATAGATAGGTCCAGCAGGGAACTTCTACTAGCTGATGATGATAATGATGAAGGAAATAGTCCAGCTGATGTAGAGCAGTTAACTCTGCCTATAATAAATGGCATTAACTAATGAAGTGCGTGTCATATGTGGCATTGCACATCGTCCAATGGGCGTCCGGGGTTTTCGATACTTTCTGCTGTGTGGCGGTACGGAACAATTAGCGCGTAAATCCGACTCGCACTTGGCCGGTTTTTCTTATTCATTATAATTTATTACATATATTTATTATACAAGTATTTAAAAACTTTCAAAAAAAACATGAAACAGTTGAGCTATCTGCAGACAGTTTCGAACGATCTAGAGATAGCAGAACTAATAATTTCAATAACTTTCAGATCTCCTACACCTAAGCAATAACACCACAACGAGTACGGCGGCGGGCGGCGGCAGTGGCGCCGAAATCCTCGAGCGGCAGAACCACGAACTGAGGCTCGATAAGAGCAACGTTCTTCTATTGGGGCCCACTGGCTGCGGTAAGTACCAATAACTAGCATTTTGCCTATTTTGTAGGAAACGCTGACGCCAAATTCACCATAAACCACTTGGCAAGCAACCTAGGAACAAGCTATGTTGCAAATTTATTCAGTTGATTCACAAGGATCACTTAGAAACGTCTAAAAGCGAGGTGAATCCAGGAGGCCAACCACAAGTGATGTGAAAGAACGAATGATTAATGTATTACTGCCCTATGATAGAGCGAGACGGCCTAGATTTTGTTGTTTTCGTATAGCGTTATCACTTTCGCACCTTCCTAGAACGCGTTAATGTATTACTGCTATGCTGCTGATGTTTATGAGAGAGCGAGACGGCCTAGATTTTGTTGTTTTCGTATAGCTTTAGGTATAACTTTTGCACCTTCCTAGAACGCGTTCCGAAATACGCATTTACATTCAAGTTCTAACAATAACATTTAATTTCCATAACAAACATTTGAAAAAAATAATGTTTTTAGTAAATAATGCGTTCAATTTGTTCAATATAAAAACTCATGAAAATAAACGCGTTTTACTTAATTTCTAAGATAATTTAGCACTTTTTAAAGTTAAATTAACGAAAACAATAATGTTTCCGCCGCGAAAGAGCAACTTTTTCAAGATTGCTAGATTTGACGTAGGAACAATATTACTTGCTGAGTCACCTCATGGTAAGCTTTGAGTGAACAATTTATGGTGACGTCACAAAACTGCTTCGTCTATTCAATAAAAGTAAGCTTACTTAATGAAGGTGCGAAATTTCAGTGTAATATTATTTTAATACTGCTTTAAGAGATCGCGGTTGGCCTCCAGGACTATATTAGTGCAAGAAAACAATCCCTTCGTGCAAAAAAGCCTTTCTATTGTACATGCTCGTGTATGTGACTGAAAAGTAGTTATTATTTGATTGTTGTTTATCCTCCACGATCGCACGGTTATATAAACGTTTTTGCATACTGCTAGGGCCAGCGCACACCCGTGAAACGGCGAAGGTTTTACAATCTATTTTATTATCTTTATAGATTCGAGCGTATGTTATTCTTCAGGGAATCACGAACGCATTTGAAGTTAGTCGTGTAAATATATCGTAAAACCACAACAATATGAGTTGAATATCGGTAAGATCGATAATGTCAAAATGTATTCGTGATCAAAGCCCAGATTGAAAATTCTATATATCAAATTTCAAAGCTATCGGTTCATTGGCCTAGCCGTGGAAACGTAAGATATCGACACAATCTCTTAATTTATAAAAATAAAAACCTAACAAAACCGAATATTACCAGTTATCATACTAGAACTTTATTTTTTTGTTTCTATGTGTGTGTACCTTCTTCTTCTTATTTTTATGGCCTTTGCAACCCGCAATTTCGCCAATGTCACGTTTTATGTTAGACCTTAGCACGAAAGAGAATGACCGGTGGAGTAAGGTAATGCTCGGTGGAGAATTTTGTTTATTTTTAAATGATTCCACACAAATGTATGCTATAAAAATAAAAATATATTATAATCAAACATAGCGCAATTTTAACTACCTTTTTTTGGTGACAATAAACTTGACACTTCAGGTGTATTCTTTTTAAGGCGATGACAAGTGCTATTGTATGTACCTCTCGCTCGCACATTTCAATCGCAATCAACCAAGTTTGTGTGCAATCCCGATGCACACAGTTCAGCAAAATATCATTTCGATCCAAGCAAGCAAGTCTTCCTACTAAAAAGTTTGCTTTACCTTATGCCGGTGTGCACAGGTCCTAAACGTTTTACGAATTGCACAATGGTACCTAGATACTAACATTTTCCTCGCTCTCTTATTTTCCTGTTAACATATAATTATATTAAGCGATATCATCGAAGTTGTAGACCACTATGTGTATCTGGGTCAGACGATCCAACTAGGTAGGTCCAACTTCGATAAAAAGGTCAGCCGACGAATCCAACTCGGATGGGCAGCGTTCGGGAAGTTACGCCGCATCTTCTCGTCACAGATACCGCAGAGCCTCAAGACGAAAGTCTTCAACCAGTGTGTGTTGCCAGTGATGACGTATGGAACTGAGACGTGGTCGCTCACTATTGGCCTCATCAATAAGCTCAAAGTCGCTCAACGGGCTATGGAGAGAGCTATGCTGGGAGTTTCACTACGAGATAGAATCAGAAATGAGGAAATCCGTAGGAGAACCAAGGTAGCCGACATAGCTCGCAGAATCAGCAGGTTGAAGTGGCAATGGGCAGGTCATATAGCTCGAAGGACTGATAACCGATGGGGAATAAAGGTCCTCGAATGGCGACCACGAACAGGAAAACGAAGCGTGGGACGCCCTCCCACCCGATGGACTGACGACATTGTTAGGATCGCGGGTGGTCGGTGGATGGAGAGGGCACGGAATCGTTCTTCCTGGAAATGTATAGGGGAGGCCTATGTCCAGCAGTGGACTTCTTTGGGCTGATGATGATGATGATGATGATATAATTAAGGTCGTAGTAGCTTCCGCACACTAATTTGGTCACGTGGTACTAACTAACTATTTGCAACTAACGTATGGAACAAGCAGATGGCACACCTGATGTTAAGTGGTAACCATCACCTATAACAAAGTATTGCCTCGTAAGTCACGCATAATAAGAACGTGCCCTACGATGCACTGCCCTGCGTCCATCAACTTGAGGCACACAGATGTTAAGCCTCATGTGCTTGTAATTACACCGGCAACCACACTCTTCAAACCGAAACACAGATACGCTGCTTGGCGGCAGAAAACGGCGTGGTGGTAGTACTTCCTCGGACGGACGAGCCCTTCACAAGGAGCTTTACTACTCTTATAATCTTTATCCAATTCGGTCCATCATTGGCGTGATTGAGTCACAAACATACAAAATATAAACGAAATACCCAAACATCTAAGATTAACACACACACCTTTTCACGACTATGATCCCTGCGTACGGTAGGTGTCCACTCAGATCTCTTAGTACCAGTATTAACTCAAGATTCTTTGAGGATGTCTAAGGCGGGTAGTCAGAGGTTCGTTCCACATTTTACAGTGGTGGGTCAGAGACCATTGGTGGTATAGCGGTGGTTGAAAAACGGTGGTTGCGGTTCAAAAAAAAAAATATGTGCACAGTGCCAGAACTCTCAAACGGTGAAGGAAAACATTGTAAGGAAACCGGCATGTCGTAGAACCTAAAAATTCTAAATCATGTGACAAGTGCTCGATAGGAGCCACTTTGCGGCGCACTTAAAATCCTTTCACCACACTGTTTCGAAAGAACTAGTGATACGACAAGAAGATCACGAAAGTTACAAGAACTCTGAAAGAAAAAGGACAGAAAACAAAAAGCGAAAGCGCCTTAGATCTTGATGTAAGCAATTACAACCAACACACGAGGGAAGCCCTGAGCGGCCGCTAGTCCTTAGCCCAGCCCAGAATTCTAAGTCGTGAAGCTCTTTCTGTTTTAATAATAGCCTTGACATCGGAGCTATCCACAAATTATGTACATGTATTTCAATTATATTGGTGTAGTTATTCATAAAACTGGTCTTTGACAAGGTCACAGATTAAATCATTCGCTTTTACATAATATTTTGTATAAATTACATACGACAGTCATCTTTAGATTCATGGGCGTTTCATTTTGAGCTTATTATGTCAAATGTCTGCCTTCTTTGAATAAGCAAGCACAGGGTTGGATCTCTTTTTGTTATGAAGTAAGTAAATAAAAATAAAGTCTTATATGTAAGTTTTGTGTACTGTAGAACTGGTTTCCGTATTATTAATAAACTAGATTCACCTTGTTTATTTATAGAATACTTCACAGTCATCTACACTTCTACACTAATATTATAAAGTGGAAAGATTTGTATTTTTGTATGTAACGAATAAACTCAAAAACTATTGGTCCGATTTCAAAAAATATTTCACCCAAATGCTACATTATCCCTGAGTAACACAGGCCTTATTTATTACTAGAAAAATTAGAGATCCCTTCTAAAACTTCAATGATGTAACCCAAGGTGTAAAAAAATTGGCCATAAATTGGCTTTCGTGCATGCGCTGCGAAAACTATTGACGATAGAACACAAAAATGTTCTACAATTTTAAAGACTACATCAATATCTACAAAAAACTTAGCAATACCATATGTCTAACTATCGTAGTTATGTTACTATAACTTCTTTTTTACATATTAAAAGTTGATAGAAATGCCGACCGAAATAAGACCATGTTATCCATACCTTTATATTAATCCTTATCCAAATAAATTATTTCATATTCAAGACTGTTTCAATACCTATAGATTTGAATTTTTCAAATCAAACATTCCATTCAAAAGATATTACGAAATTCAAAATTTTAGTTCGCTTTAAAAATATTAGTGAACGCGGTAGCGGACCACGGGGCGCGTTCTTACTCACTCGGGGAGAAGGGCGTGCAAATGTATGAAATAAGTAGACGCGAGACTCGGAACTATGTTTAGTCTAAGTTTATCCTAAAATGTTCGAAAAATTTATATCCACCCATGCGAAGCTGGGATAGGCCGCTAGTACATTATAAATCATACCATTTTTTATAGACAGAGACCATGGATTTCCACATGCTACGATCCTGACTAACCTCTTTCGCTTGATTCACTCTCTTTACATCTTTCTACATGCTTTTCAGTTTAGGGTACTCTTGGCCTTTCTCTTAAACGTCTGCTCTATCTGATCGAGATACGTCCGCCGAGATCTTCCCCCCAGCAGTCCTTTTCAGACTCGCCAGATACACCTGTTTCGTTAACAATGTGATAATAATCCGAATCATTTGATCTGAAGGGTAAATGTGTCTGATTCAAAGCTATTTTATTGAAAAATGTTAAAAACAACTTTTATAAAGGACAAATAAAAATAACAAGTTGGCAATGACAGGACTCAAACTTGCCATTATTCGCAAACCAGTTCAAGGTAAACGAACTGAATGCGACCTCTGCGGCTAAGGATACTGGAATTGTCTCACCCGTAGATCTACTCCACAAAACGATAAACGAATACTTATTCAATACATTTTAAGAATCACTGCGTACCTTCAAAAATAAAACCAAAAGGTATTTATTCTGTTGATTCACAAGGATCACTTTAAACGTCTTAAAGCTAGGTGAATTTAGGTGCCAGTTCCACGCGACCAAAGCCCAGGCAACTTACGGCATGGTTCTTACCGTGCTTTTGTATGAGCCTTGTTACAATATCGGTAATAAAATAATGAAGCTCCAATGTGGAGCCAATCGAATTTAGTAAGGCGTAGGCATAACAACTGCACCTTGGCTCAAAATTTCAATCCGATACTTAGCTTATATCGTTTTCAGAGTAGACTTTGTTCGCGAAGAACTGGCTCCTTCATTCGCCTGGTATACAAATCGTTGGAAAGTGATCTTTATGACTTTGGTAAATAGAGTCCGTTTTGATTTTATATGTGAAACGAGTTCTGTAAGGGAAAGGATTGATTTGTGCAGTTTTATGCACCCTTACCTTGTGATTCGAAGGGCGTGGTTTCCAAACCGGCTGTGCTCCAATTACTTTTATATTTGCAAAACTTTATATGTTAATTAAGTACTTGTGGATATATTAAAATCAGACAAAAGATAATTAATTGTAATTGCATGTAACTGACTTCCATACTATACGTTTTATTTAAACATAAATTATTGTATACACGTATTAGTTTGGATGACAATGCATGGTTAGCGCATTTAAGTAAAAGGTTGCTTTAAAAAAATAAATTAAGTACGGCTTTGGTGCTATTATAAAGAAAACATGACCTGCTTATACCGGCCGTGAATGTAGGCACCTATTTGTCAAGGTAGCCACAAAAGATTAAACTGTAAGAACACCACTACAGAAAAAGACGAACAAGGAAAACAAATTAGAATTTACCAGAGGTCTTATAATGTTGCTCAACCTCAAGGATACCCCAGTTTTGTATTTCTTAGAAAAACAATAATGGAGACTTTTCAGAAATGAACCGCGTGTGTAGAATCAATATAATCTGTGCTTGTCCTGTGCTGTTACTGTATTGGTCCACCTTCGCATTCCAACACGAAACATTTTTACCGTAGTGCAATACCAAAGGGCACGTCTGCTGCACTGCTTGCATTACTCTGAGACTTAGATGTGTTCTTCTTGTCGTGTCACTAGTTTCTTTCGAAACAGTGTGGTGAAAGGTGAGCCTCAAAGAGGCTCCTTTCCAGTAGAAGAGTTAAGACACAGACAACCGTCAAACAAATTCTTGCTGGCATATTTCGACATTTTAGGAGATAAACAATCACTGAAAAATCCCAAACAACCAAGTTTTGGAAAATAACATTAGCAAAAATTACATTTTAATACGAAAAAGTTTTTTTACCAATTAAATTGTATTACATGTTTTCGTCCTAAACCAAATTTTACATAACTACATTCGGTAGTTTCATATCATATCTCCAAAAATGTAAATATGCGAACGATAAGTATTCAAAGTCAATGTCAAAAGGTATTTATTCTCGGTGGTTTCATATCTCCAAAAATGTTTCAATATGCAAACGAAAAGTATTCAAAGTCAAAAGGTTTATTTATTCAATACTAGCGGCCTATCCCAGCTTCGCATGGGTGGTCATAAATTTTTTGAACATTTTAGGATAAACTTAGACCGTGGGTTCGAGCCTCGCATCTACTTATTTCATACATTTGCACGCGCTTCTCCTTGAGTGAGTGAAATCGCACCCCGCGCGTGAACCGTGGACCCGTAAACATTTTTAATTTCGTCATATCTTTTGAATGGAATGTCCGATTTGAAAAATTTAAGAAGTAATCTATAGGTATTGAAACCGTCTTTATTATGAAATGATTTATTTGGATAAGGATTAATACCAAGGTACAAATAAAGACCCTTTTCTAGCGGAGGCATTTCAATTAATTTTTTATAATAAAAGAACACTTATTGTGACATAACTATAATAGTTAGACATATGCTGTCGCGACATTTTTTGTAGATGATAACGTGTTCTACAAAATCGTAGTACATTATTTTGTTCTATCTTCAATAGTTTTCGCAGCGCACGCGATGTAAGGTTTTTTGTTTTCCACCTTGGGTTACATTATTGAAGTTTTAGTAAGGATCCCTGATTTTTTTGAAAATATTATATAGCCTATGTTACTCAGGGATAATGTAGCATTCTAATGGTGAAAGAATTTTTGAAATCGGACCAGTAGTTTTTGAGCCTATTCGTTACATACAAAAATACAAAAATACAAAAATACAAAGTTTACCTCTTTATAATATTAGTGTAGAAAACCACATCAAAGATCACTTTGAAACTTTTTAAAGCTAAGTGGCTTTAGGTGCCAGTTCCACGCGACCAAAGCCTAGAAGAACAGACAAGAAACTTACGGCTTGGTTCCTACCGTTTTTTTTGAATGTTTCTTGTTACAATGTATTATTATAATACAACTAGTGGCTTCCCGCGGCTTCGCACGCGTTGTAGTGGTGAGCCGTAATTGAGCCACAAACATCCAAACGTCGTAACTTTCGCATTGATTTGTATATTATTAGGGTAGGATACCTACGCAGGTATAAGAGATACCTATAGGCGTACATTACCTATATTAGGTAGGTAGGTAGGTATAGGTACTGAGTATAGCACAAACATGACAAATACAACAAAGACAACCTTACACGGAAAATATGTACTTATTGGTTCCTAGTTTCTACCCCAAAAACAAACGAAACGAAACAGCTTCACGACTTTGATCCCCAGGCACGGTAGATACCCTAAGATCTCTTCGTACCAAATCAAGATTCCCGTTTTAGAATGTCCCTTACAAACATTGACGCGTTGTTGTATCCTTTTTACTTGAGCGCAACGAAGGAGGGTAACGTTTTAGGGGTTGTTTTCGAAAATCAAACAGTCTTTTTGTTATTTATCCACAGAACACATTTTCATTTAGTTTGAAGTTAATTACACTACACTTTAAAAATCTCCCATACAAACCTTGAAACTTTGTCAGTCTTTTGCACCCTTTGCAGGGGTGGTTTTAAAATATTTAAAACGTGATTTCAAATTATTTATTGTGGAGTATATTTACTTCAAGTTTGAAATCAATAGCACTATGCGTTATAAATCTCCCATACTAACTTTTACCAGCCATTTGCACCCTTTGCAGGGGTAATTATCAAAAGTTAAAAGCGTCATTCTTAATTATTTATTTCTTAGTATATTTACCTCAAGTTTTAAATCAATCGCACCACGCGTTAAAAAATTCCCATATTAACTTTGACATCCCTTTGCACACTTATTAAGGGTATTTAAAAAAAAAATGCCTTTCCTGTTTTTTAGCCTTGGAGTACATATACTTCAAGTTTCAAGTTTGTAGGTTCAAGGAATACAATTTTTCATACCAACGTTTTCAACCCTTTATACATCCTTAGGGGTTAAATTTCCAAAAATCCTTTCTTAATACACCTCTACGCCATAAGACCTATATCTTCAAATTTCAAGTCTCTAGGACCAGCGGTCAAAAACCTCCCATACAAACTTTTACATCCCTTTGCACACTTATTAAGGGTAGTTCTAAAAAACTAAAAGTGCCTTTCCTAGTTTTTGCCTCGGAGTACATGTACTCCAAGTTTCAAGTTTGTAGGTTCAAGGAATACTATTTTTCATGCAAACGTTTTCAACCCTTTTACAGCCTTAGGGGTTGAATTTCCAAAAACCTCTTCTTAGTACACCTCTACGCCATAAGACCTATTTACTCTTCAAATTTCAAGTCTCTAGGACCAGCGGTCAAAAAACTCCCATACAAACTTTTACATCCCTTTGCACACTTATCAAGGGTAGTTTTAAAAAACTTAAAATGTATTTCCTATTTTTTTGCCTTGAAATATAAATACTCCAAGTTTCAAGTTTGTAGGTTGAAGGAATACTATTTCTCATACAAACGTTTTCATCCCTTTTTACACCCTTAGGGGTTGTATTTCCAAAAATACCTTCTTAGTACACCTCTACGCCATAAGACCTATGTACTCTTCAAATTTCAAGTCTCTAGGACCAGCGGTCAAAAAACTCCCATACATACTTTTACATCCCTTAGCACACCTATTAAGGGTAGTTTAAAAAAACTAAAAATGTGTTTCCTATTTTTTTGTCTTGAAGTATATGTACTCCAAGTTTCAAGTTTGTAGGTTCAAGGAATACAATTTTTCATACCAACGTTTTCATCCCTTTTTACACCCTTAGGGGTTGAACATCCAAAATTCCCTTCTTAGTACACCTCTACGCCATAAGACCTATATACTCTTAAAATTTCAAGTCTCTAGGACCAGCGGTCAAAAAACTCCCATACATACTTTTACATCCCTTAGCACACTTATTAAGGGTAGTTTTAAAAAACTAAAAATGTATTTCCTATTTTTTTGTCTTGAAGTATATGTACTCCAAGTTTGAAGTTTGTAGCTTCAAGGAATACAATTTTTCATACAAACGTTTTCATCCCTTTTTACACCCTTAGGGGTTGAATTTCCAAAAATCCCTTCTTAGTACACCTCTACGCCATAAGACCTATGTACTCCTCAAATTTCAAGTCTCTAGGACCAGCGGTTTAGGCTGTGCGTTGTCTATATGTCAGTCAGTCAGTCAGTCAGTCAGTCAGTCAGTCAGTCAGTCAGTCAGTCAGTCAGGACTTTGATTCTTATAGTATTAGAGATAGAGATATTGAAGCTCCAGTGTGGTGCCAATCGAATTTAGTGAGGCGTACACATAACAGAAAAAGGTAAAGGTAATCAAATTCATATTTTGACTGTTGTCAGCACAAACACGTGTAACTTTCAAATTAGGACACAGCAATGCAAGTACCTGCGCCAGAAATATGTTGTAGTTCTTCTGAACTTCCGTATTAAAGGAAATATTTCAATACACATTTAATACAGTTTTAATTTCAAGTTCTAATAAATGCAATTTTTAGCTCCGTTGGATCTTGTTACATCTTCAAAGGAGATTAATTATTACATTTTTGATGTTGGTCGCACCTAAAACTCGTAGATCTTCGAGCATCCCCAGGCCACTATTCTATTGCCGCCGTGTTTATCCGCCAATCAAACTAATTGCTTATACAAACCCATCAATCAATGTTACTTAGTTTCCTATCCCCTAAATCCTCCACCTACCTGTGTGGCATATAAACGGCCACCTACCGACTATCGACCGTGCGAAGAATGTCAACCAGTTCTTAATGGTATGTGTGTGCCAAATGAGTGGCTACAGGACGGATGGATGTGGTCGGTGGTGCAATTTGCTTAGATGAAGGCTTTGTGCGGCATTTTGTTTTCCATCATAAAAATTCATTTCAGAAGTATTTTTTTTAAAACATATTTCAATCGACCAACCTGGGAAACTGTTCCATACTGAAACCACGCGCTAAGTTTGATCCTAACTAGTCTTGGTATTCACCTAAGATTATTATTATACCCATAGTGTGTTGCTGGATCCAAAACCATAGGAAATGCTGGGAAACGATCTTATAAACTACCGGTAGTTTTTTGGTCAAGCGTGGGTCGTCCCTCAATTGTATCGGAAGAAAGGTATATTAGTAAAATTTTATATAATCGGCCCCTCTATCTTGAGATTAGCATAAAACTATTTAAATACTTAAACCACAAGGATCAAAGTGACCCTTGTGGTCTTTATTATCTTAATGCTAGGTGAATCGAGCCGCATAGGCAAACATTAGATAGCTATAAAATATCCACTTTTTTGTATTCAAACCGCGAATTAAGAATTTGTATTACAGGTAAACCGCGTGATGAGTTTTAATTATTTCAAACGCGTATTCACTTCACGTTCCTAAACAAATTGGCTATCAAGTACCTAATCCACACATTTGTCAATACGAAAGTTTGTTTGTCTGTTTGTTATCAGGTACTTACCTATTTTTGTGGACTAGACTAGTTTGATATTTTATTAGTTGATCGAGTGAGCGAAGCGAACGAAGATTTTAGTTTCAACTTGGGCGATTTGGCATTTTATGTATGTATATATGTATGTATGTATGTATGTATGTATGTATGTATGTATGTTTGTCTGGCGATAACTTAAGAACCGTTGATCCGATCTGCATGAAATTTTATATGTCGATAGCTTGTTCTTGAGAAATTTACTGGTAAGTATATGAGTAAAATCGGATGAAGGGTTTTTGAGATATGGGGTTTTTTAGGGGGGCAAAAATAAAAAATGTTACATAAAAAAATCAAGTTACATGTCATATGAAAGAGCTTTGTTTGTACATTCCAAAACAAGTTTTACTTTTTTTCTGGGACGCTCGGTTTTTGAGATACAACAAAAAAGTTAAATTAAGATAACCAGCGATCCAAGAGCTCCCATCTCTAAGAGTTTCGTTGGCATCAAGGTTTTTCTACTGGTCGCTTAGTTCCTTTGATTTTTCTTATATTTTTTTCTTGAAATAAATTAAGGAGGTACTTAGTTCTCATAAAATGGTGACAACGACCAGGTCTGATGATGGAGCCAAGGTCTGTTCAACGGAACTCTTCAATAAATAGGCCAATAGAGTTGAAACTTGGTTACCGTACCAAGTTAGTAGGCGGTAGTCAGAAAAAAGTCCAAACATAATGTTTGGAGTTGCCTCTGACTACCACCTACTCAAAGTTTTGGTGCGTCCGTCGGTTCGCATCACGAGATCTCAGTTCGGGGCGAACCACTAGTTTTATAGTGTTTACCTTTACTTAGAGCATTGGTGCATCACAAGAGCACAGGAGGAAGCCAAAAGGTATTTATTCAATTGAATCACAAGGATCACTTTGAAACGTCTTAAAGCTAGGTGACTCTAGGTGCCAGTGTAGCGATAGCAACCCAGCCTTTCGACCCTAAGGTTGCGGGTTCGAATCCAATAGTGTATCTCTGGATTTTTCTCGAATAAAATATTTACGCAGTGAAAGTGCTTTCAAACGGTGTAGGCAAACATCATGAGAAAACCCGTGGCTTTTTCAGCGCATGTATTGACCATGTCTATCCTATGCATTACGCCAACTAAGCTGTGAAGATGGTATAGGTGCTGGGCAAGCCTTCTCCATCTAGAATCCAGTCCTAGGCACTATAGAGTCTATAGAATAGAGAAAACGTGGAAATGCGTATTTTGTAAATTTCAACTGGCTATAATTCTTGTCAATGAATCCTGGAAATATGTGGAGCAGTGGATTTCTTTAGGCTATGATCATAATGTTGATAATTAAACAACTATTAGTAACAGAATAACAAAGTTAATTAAATATCAAATCGTAAGTTGACTGTTCTAGGCTTAGTCGCATGGAACTGACACCTAGATTATAGACGTTTTAAAGTGATCCTTGTGATTCAACTAAATAAATACCTTTTGACTTTGACTTCAAGAATCACATTAAACGGTGTAGGTCTCTGGTCATTCCGGGTCGTGCACAAAGTGGCGGGAAAAAGTTTTGCATAACTGCAATAATTCCACGGTAATTGGGTTCATGTTTTGAATAAACAGCAAGGCCCTTTCGAACACCATTTCCAAACTATTTTGGATCTTCTCTTGTTGCCATAAAAATCTTTTTTCAGCCGTCTGTAATTATTACAAAATGCCAGCCTTTACACCTACCAGTTATTTTTAGTCACTCATTAAATCTCTTTATGGCATTATTTTAAATGCCATCTTAAATTGCATGCTCATCATTTTTGCAATAACTGCCATCCCGCATTCTTACAACTCTCTTTAACGTTCGCTTGTACGACTTTATCAAGTATTTACTAATAACAATTACAAATATTGAAATTAATGTTCAAGAAACTAGAAAATATGTTGTCGATCCCGGCTCTAGCCTCTTCTCCCTTCAATTTTTATGTTCATTCCTGTCCATCCCAATCTTGCCGCTATTATCGTTAAGGGCGCCCATTATATTGCTACGATTGTTGTTTTTTTAAGTGAATACTGTGTACCTTACCTAGTTACCTACCTTATTTGTCATGGTATTCAATATAGTTATCTATCTTACCTGCTCTTCTAGGCTTTGGTCACGAGAAACTGTATTTGGAATCCCCTAGTTTATAAGACGTTAGAAATTCTTCAGTCTTCTTAAGTTTCAGATCCATGTGATTGAACTGAATAAAGATAGTTTTTTTTTTTTTTTCTCTAACAGTCATTAAGCCACGATGGAGGCCTTGGAGCGGTCTAAAAACAGTCGCCAGAGTTGAAAAATAGCTCATCGAGTTTACTTCTTTATTTGCAGGTAAAACCCTCCTAGCTCAAACGATCGCGCAATGCCTGGACGTGCCTTTCGCGATCTGCGATTGCACCACGTTGACGCAAGCTGGCTACGTCGGCGAAGATATAGAGAGCGTTATCGCTAAACTGTTACAAGATGCCAACTTCAAGTGAGTAATTATAACATAATTAAAATTCAATCTTAAATAATTTTCATTTAAACGGGATGTTTTTGACGATATATTTTATTAATTTATGGAGAAAAAACCAAATCAAAATCAAATCAAATAAGTTTATTTTGGAACAAAAACATGGCACAATATAATGTAGAAAACGATAACATTCGCAGAAGTTTATAAAAAAACTGTGTCGCGAACATTAACGCCCTCCTCCGACTTTAAGAACTCCAAGACATTAAGAGAACTAGTAAGTAGTTAAGTTAATTAAAAGTTGTAATAAAAATAGAAAAAAATATTGTAAGATATAATAGTAAGGGTAGATTTTGTTGTATAATGGTTGTTTGTGTGCGAGGGTGTGTGTGAGGGTGCGTGTGTGTGTGTGTGTGCGAGGGTGTGTGTGTGTGGGAGTGTGTGTGTGGGAGTGTGTGTGTGTGTGAGTGAGTGAGAGTGAGATATTTTAATGGGGGGTTCTCCTGGTACGCCAGTCTCATGAGAGTCTGGTTATAGAGAAGAACCCCTCAATTGTGTTGGTACGTAGTTTTGTGTGGGGGATGTGTAAGAGGGGGGGGGGGGGGAATGTAGCTAGCGATTTGGATGTAAAAATTGGTTGTATTTATACTACAGTCTTTAAGAGGTGCTCTGTGTCTTCATAAGACAGAGTTAGAAGACACTGTTGGCATTTTTGCTTGCATTTGTAGTTTGTTAAGGGGTAAATGTTGTTTTTATTGTTGATTCGATTATACAAGGTGGCGCTCAAATAGTAAAATTGGCGACTGGCAAAAGCCGTGCGTCGTTTTTCGGTATTACAGACTAAGTCAGACCTCCTTTTTAAGTTGCATGTATTAGGTTGATATGTTAGCTGTGAGTGCTTACGAATGGTTGTATGTAAAATGAACAGTTGGCGTACGGTGAGGACCTGGCACAGGGAATATATCTCGGACGTTGGGAACCAGATTGGTTTATTTAATAGAACTTTGAGGACGGCCCGCTGAGCTCGTTCAAGCCTTAGCATTTGTGTTTTTGCACAACCACCCCAACATGTAATACAATATGTTAGTATTGACTGAGCGAGCGCATAATAAATAGTTTTCAGTAAATTGAAGTTTACAATTGAGCGTAGATTTTTAAAAACAAAAGTAAGTTTTCTTACCCGCGAGACATTGGTTTCAATTTGCTTTTTCCAGGACAGTGTGTTGTCTATCATGACTCCAAGGTATTTAAGAGCAGCGGTGCGTTCTATATTCAAGCAGTTGCAGTTGGGTGAAGAAGCAAGATAAGGGCAAACATGAGCACAGAGAGAAAACGAAGATGATGGTTGCGAGGAGAGAGTGGTTGAAAAGGGAATGAATTTACTTTTTGAAAGGTTCAGAGTGAGGAGGTTTGCGTGCAGCCAACACATTACCGTTTTGAGGGCGCTTTCGGCACAGCTACGGGCGTCCTGCCAGGTTTTCCCGTGGATGAGAAGTGCTGTGTCGTCAGCGTAAGTGATGATTTTGCAGTTAGGAAGTGACATATTACAAAGTTCGTTTATATAAATTAAGAAGAGGGTAGGTCCGAGGACGCTCCCTTGAGGGACTCCAAATAAGATGCATTCTTCCCCACTATGAAAACTATCAATTGCCACGAATTGGGTACGGTTAGTTAAATAGCTGCTGAACATATCTAGGACAACACCTCTAATGCCGATCTGTTCCAGTTTCTTGAGCAAGATGGGAATTGACACAGTGTCGAATGCTTTGGATAGGTCCAGGAAAATGCCCAGAGATTTTTTACTAGAGTCTATGTGTTTCGTAATACAGTCTGTTAGCTCTAAGACAGCATCTTCCGTAGACCTACCTCTTCTAAAACCGAATTGGTTAGGAGATAGGATACACTTGTCACTCAGGAATTTTAAAAGTCTGTTGTTTAGGATTTTTTCAAAAATTTTAGAGAAAACTGATAAAACGGAGATGGGACGGTAATTTGAAACATTTTCTTTGTCCCCTTGCTTGAAGATAGGATGGACCACTGCTTTCTTGAATGCCTGTGGGAAGATTCCACACGAGATTGAGGTATTGAATATGTGGTTTAAAACGGGTATAAGGATATGACGGGCAGCTTTTACAATTTTAGTAGAAATACCGCTTAAAACTTATCAGTACTTATCGACATAATAAACATACTAGCTTTTTCAGTTTCCTCTTATATTTTCTTGATATCAGAAATATGATTTCGTATGTAGACACTAGCGAAAGCAGTTTTTGCCTTGACTGCATCGGAATTGAATTTAAAACATTTTTTTTTTATTACAGTGTCGAGCGAGCGCAGACAGGAATCGTTTTTCTGGATGAAGTCGACAAAATTGGCGCCGTACCCGGCATTCACCAGTTGAGGGATGTTGGAGGTAATGTTTTATTACTTAAAGTGAACATTACTTATATCACATACCATGCTCATTTCTGTCTCCAAGCAGCGTTTCGGTTGAAGGGGTGTGGTTAAATTACAGGCATATGAGGCTTAAAATCTGTATGCCTTAAGGCAGTGCATCGTAGGGCACGTTCCTATCTTGGCGTAACTCGCAATGCTTTTTTTTAGGTCATAAATACCACTTAACATGAGATGGGCCATCTGCTGTTCCATAAGCAAGTAGTATAAAAAAACATTTTGAAAGTAAGATCTGCTTTTCAAAAGTTGTTTCTCCGATTTCCAGGCGAAGGAGTCCAGCAAGGAATGCTCAAAATGTTGGAAGGTGCTGTAGTTTCTGTTCCTGAGAGGAATTCCCGCAAGCTACGCGGTGATGCCGTGCAAGTGGATACCACTAATATACTGTTTGTGGCGAGCGGTGCCTACAACGGCCTTGATAGGTAAGTCTAGATAACATTATTATTAGCCTGAAGAATGGTACTGAAAAAAGGCTTTCGATATCTACTATTGAAGTAGATATCGAAAGAAATTATCTTGAACTGACTTATTCAGACTTGGTTAAATAAAACTTGACATGACAAATGCTTTTGAATTCGTATGTTATTTAATATTCACACGCTTAATTTTATTAATGCAACGATGTTGATACATTAACTTTGTTTGTATGAATACTTGTACGTATGAGATAGAAATTTAAATAAATTTGTTTAAATGTCACTTAGTAAAGTTGGTTTATCCCAAGGCATCATGTTGGGACCTATTTAATTTAAATGTGTATTTATCACGGGCTGTTTTTCAGATAGTTTAACCTCCAGATTATATAGGCTATTGTTTAAAATCAGATGACCTGTTTACGTCTGTACGTTACGCAATTCAGCACGAGCTACCGTTGGAGATTTTTCCGTTCAGCTATAACATGAAGCAGTTTCAAGAAAAAAAGTTAATAAAGTCCGTCAGTGCAGGCAACGCAGGCTGACGACTATGACCACTTAGCATCCGGTGGGCCGGAAGTCCGTTCGTCCGTCTCTTCCAACAAAAAGACGAATATAAAACTTTAAAGTTCATTACGTCTCAAACAATATTTCGTTGCATAAATTAGCTTCGATTCAACTCCGCGGCAACGTAAATCGAGCCTCACAGATTTATCAACATCGGCGCGCGTCCACATCGCGTAAATATGTGCTAAGCGTGAGGTGCGTGTCTGTCGTAGACTGGTGCAGCGTCGCAGCAACGAGAAGTACCTCGGGTTCGGCGCGTGGGACGCGCGCGCGGGCCGGCGCGCCGCGCTGGCCGCCGCCGCCGCCGACGCCTCGCCGCTGGACTCCGCCGCCGCCGAGGGCTCCGAGCGCGACGCCTGGCTGCGCAAGGTGCAGGCCCGGGATCTCATCGACTTCGGCATGATACCGGTACGTATACATAAACACACTGTATATTCAGTAACATTTTAAGAGTAGTAGAGCTCTTTGTGTGTGGCTCGGGGGAAGTACTACCACCACGCCTTTTTCTGCCGCCAAGCAGCAACGCTGTGTTTCGGTTTGAAGAGTGTGGTTGCCGGTGTAATTACAGGCACATGAGGCTTAACATCTGTATGCCTCAAGTTGATGGACGCAGGGCAGTGCATCGTAGAGCACGTTCCTATCGTGCGTGACTTACGAGGCAATGCTTTGTTATAGGTGATGGTTACCACTTAACATCAGGTGGGCCATCTGCTTGTTTCATCAACTAGTTGTATTAAAAAAAAAAAAAAAAAAAAACATGACCGACCTCCTTGGTTACGTTGACGATGTACATGAAGCTTTTCAAAATAGCAGCAAAGTCCACGCTACTTAATACTGACTTCTCCAAGGTCTTCGATGTAGTTGATCAGAATATTCTCATTGAGAAGCTTGGACATACAGGGGTATGCCTCACTGTTGGTGTGGTGTCACTCCTACCTTCGTAACCGATCTCAAATCGTCGTTATCTGTAGATTCAAGACCGCAGCCAAAACAGTGCCCTCTCGCATACCGCAAGGATCGCACCTCGGACCTTTCTTATATTTATAAACGACCTATGCTCCAATATTACCTCCATATTTATATTGTTCGCTGATGATCTTAAAATCTACAAAACCATCCAATCGATTAACGACACATCATCATAGGCCTTTTTCATCTATATCATTTAATTATCTGCAATAAAAGATTTAAAAATGAAAATAAAACATGGCTGGTGTGAAAGGCTGATGCCTGATGTAGGTTCGTATGAACCTGTTTAACAGGTCACCCAACCGCGGAAACAGGTCTTGACATAAACACGGATGATCTTCAACAACCCTCCCAGCTCAGTTGTTTTGCCTTCTGCGCCGGCCGTGTGTTCGATCCCCCTCACAGAACACACATGTGACGAATGTCGATGTTTGTTCTCTGTCTGGTTGTTATAATATAAGTACTTATTTACAAAAAAAAAAGTATTGAGCATCCTTCCTCATTCTCTAAATATTTTGGTTACAGGAGTTTGTCGGCAGGTTCCCAGTGCTAGTGCCCTTCCACAGTCTCAACCAAGATCTCCTCGTTCGGATATTGACCGAACCTAAAAACGCCATGGTGAGTTCAGATAATTAATATAGATAGAAGATGATAAGGTTCTTATTGTAACACTTCGTTTTTAAGTATAGATAATGTGGTTCTAAATCTGAGATTAAACTAAATGCATTTAAATTAAAACATGTGGTTTGTAATCACTACTTCGTCGACTGTATTTATATCTTTTAATTTTGTATTCTCCAGGTAGCGCAATACAAACTTCTGTTTGCGATGGACAAGTGCGATCTTTCCTTCAGTTCGGAAGCGTTGCGAGCCGTCGCATCGCTTGCTATGGAACGGAAAACTGGCGCACGTGGACTCAGAGCTATTATGGTATGTTTTATCATCATTGTACATTCTGGGATAACGACTGATAAGTCAGTGAAAAGAGTGCAAATATGAGTTTTTGTTCCCATTTGGGTCATTGATATAGATGAGAAAGAATGACGGCCTCATTATACTCCCCTGTGGCATGCCGATTCTGTTTAGTAGAGGCTCAGATTTGTAAGAATTAATATTTTTTAACGGTATCGAGAGCCCTTATTTGGAATGAGTTCAGTTCTTTAGATCCGCTTGACAGCGTAATCACCAGGCGTACCTGTTATCAACAGTAGCTCGGGGTGACGAATCGAATGCTTTGCTCATATCGAAGAAAATGGCAGATGTTCGTTTCAGTTTGTTGATATTATGGTTAACGAGCTGGAATGCAAGCAGCATAGTCGACTTCTCTTTTGCAATCAACATTTCTGAGAGGATACAATTTCGCAAATAAGGATGCATAATTTTTCATCAATTTTGGTTTCATAAATTTAAGTCAAAGTCAAAATGTATTTATTCAATAAAATCACAAGGATCACTTTGAAACGTCTTAAAGCTAGGTGACTCTAGGTGCCAGTTCCACGCGACCAAAGCCTAGAAGAACAGGCAACAAACTTACGGCTTGGTTCCTACCGTTCTTTTGTATGATCCTTTTACAATGTAATAATATAATATATTATTGAAGTTTAGTGAGGCGTAGGCATACAGAAAAAGGTAAACATAATCAAATTTATAAGACAGCACACGCTACGCCTCAAACTAATAATACCTTTTTTAGGGCAAAAGGTCTATAATCCGTAAATATGTAAAGGTTTATGACCGTCGGCTTAGTGAATTTGGCAAGAAAGAATCCGTAGAACCTAGCGTGTGCTCTCCGCTGTGCCGCCAGCTACGTCATCATGCCGCGCCGCTCGGCCCCCTCGCGGGTATCCCTACCGGCGCCGCATGCGTCAGTGCATTGTATCGTGTCGTGTGGTGTGCAGGAGAACCTGCTGCTGGAAGTGATGTTCGAGATCCCCGAGTCCGACATCGGTGGCGTGCACATCCACGAGGGCTGCGTGTCCGCCGGCGAGCCGCCGCGCCTGCACAGGCGCAGCGCCGCGCCCTCGCCCGCCCCCTCCCCCTCCCCCGCGCCCGCGCGCGCCCCGCCGCTCGACGACTGGCCCTCCGTGCGCCTGCACAACTGTACGTAGCCGCACTATGAGTAACCGGCCATTTCAACGAATACCTGTTGTACTTCTCGATATAGAACCACCACCTAACACGTTACCGTGCCTCTCGACTCATAACAGACTCTCTCGACATGTAAATGGCCCTCTTAATACGTAACTGCCTTTCTCAATACGTAACTATACAGTTTTTTTAACCTGTAACTGGCCCTCAACGCGCCCCTCCCACGTGACTGCACTTTTCAACACGTCACTCGAACCCGTTGAATTTTAGTATTTTTTATTACTATTTATTGCGACTGTATAGCATAGCTAGTCTTTAACATACACTTAAATTAAGTTTAACTGCCAAATTAATAAAACTTTCATACAGATTTTTTATAAATGATTAATTTTCAGAATACTGTCTGGCCACGCCTAGACACGGGCTGTACAATATAATGTTAGTTTTGCTTTTATAATTTTTTATTCGTATTCTTATCTATATCTACACTAATATTATAAAGAGGTAAACTTTGTATTTTTGTATTTTTGTATTTTTGTATGTAACGAATAGGCTCAAAAACTACTGGTCCGATTTCAAAAGTTCTTTCACCATTAGAATGCTACATTATCCCTGAGTAACATAGGCTATATTATATTTTCAAAAAAATCAGGGATCCTTACTAAAACTCCAATAATGTAACCCAAGGTGGAAAACAAAAACCTTACATCGCGTGCGCTGCGAAAACTATCGAAGATAGAACAAAATAATGTACTACGATTTTGTAGAAAACGTCATCATCTACAAAAAATGTCGCGACAGCATATGTCTAACTATTATAGTTATGTCACAATAAGTGTTCTTTTATTATAAAAAACTAGCGGCCTGTCCCAGCTTCGCATGGGTGGTCATAAATTTTTTGAACATTTTAGGATAAACTTAGACCGTGGGTTCGAGCCTCGCGTCTACTTATTTCATACATTTGCACGCGCTTCTCCTTGAGTGAGTGAAATCGCACCCCGCGCGTGACCGGTGGACCCGTAAACATTTTTAATTTCGTCATATCTTTTGAATGGAATGTCCGATTTGAAAAATTTAAGAAGTAATCTATAGGTATTGAAACCGTCTTAATTATGAAATGATTTATTTGGATAAGGATTAATACCAAGGTACAAATAAAGACCCTTTTCTAGCGGAGGCATTTCAATTAATTTTTTATAATAAAAGAACACTTATTGTGACATAACTATAATAGTTAGACATATGCTGTCGCGACATTTTTTGTAGATAATAACGTGTTCTACAAAATCGTAGTACATTATTTTGTTCTATCTTCAATAGTTTTCGCAGCGCACGCGATGTAAGGTTTTTTGTTTTCCACCTTGGGTTACATTATTGAAGTTTTAGTAAGGATCCCTGATTTTTTTGAAAATATAATCTAGCCTATGTTACTCAGGGATAATGTAGCATTCTAATGGTGAAAGAATTTTTGAAATCGGACCAGTAGTTTTTGAGCCTATTCGTTACATACAAAAATACAAAAATACAAAAATACAAAGTTTACCTCTTTATAATATTAGTGTAGATTAATTGAAATGCCTCCGCTAGAAAAGGGTCTTTATTTGTACCTTGGTATTAATCCTTATCCAAATAAATCATTTCATAATTAAGACGGTTTCAATACCTGTAGATTACTTCTTAAATTTTTCAAATCGGAGATTCCATTCAAAAGATATGACGAAATTAAAAATGTTTACGGGTCCACGGTTCACGCGCGGGGTGCGATTTCACTCACTCAAGGAGAAGCGCGTGCAAATGTATGAAATAAGTAGATGCGAGGCTCGAACCCACGGTCTAAGTTTATCCTAAAATGTTCAAAAAATTTATGACCACCCATGCGAAGCTGGGACAGGCCGCTAGTTTTAAATATAATTCCTACGATTTTTTGTAAATATAATTTTGTTGATACATTATTAATTAGTCCGCACTGTAAAACGATATTCGATGGATCGTACCCACTCGACTAAAGATACAACGAAAAAAAAAACATTCTATCGTTTTTGACCCCCAAGAATTGAATTATTTTATTTTATACTAGCGCCCTGTCCCAGCTTCGCATGGGTGGTCATAAATTTTTTGAACATTTTAGGATAAACTTAGACCGTGGGTTCGAGCCTCGCGTCTACTAATTTCATACATTTGCACGTCCTTCTCCTTGAGTGAGTGAAATCGCACCCCGAGCGTGACCCGTGGACCCGTTAACATTTTTAATTTCGTCATATCTTTTGAATGGAATGTCCGATTTGAAAAATTTAAGAAGTAATCTATAGGTATTGAAACCGTCTTAATTATGAAATGATTTATTTGGATAAGGATTTATACCAAGGTACAAATAAACACCCTTTTCTACCGGCGGCATTTCAATTAATTTTTTATAATAAATGAACACTTATTGTGACATAACTATAATAGTTAGACATATGCTGTCGCGACATTTTTTGTAGATAATGACGTGTTCTACAAAATCGTAGTACATTGTTTTGTTCTATCATCAATAGTTTTCGCAGCGCACGCGATGTAAGGTTTTTGTTTTCCACCTTGGGTTACATTATTGGAGTTTTAGTAAGGATCCCTGATTTTTTTTTAAATATAATATAGCCTATGTTACTCAGGGATAATGTAGCATTCTAATGGTGAAAGAATTTTTGAAATCGGACCAGTAGTTTTTGAGCCTATTTATTGATCGAGTGAGCGAAGCGAACGAAGATCTTAGTTTCAACTTGGGCGATTTGGCATTTTATGTATGTATGTATGTATGTTTGTCTGGCGATAACTTTAGAACCGTTGATCCGATCTGCATGAAATTTGATATGTCGATAGCTTGTACTTGAGAAATTTACTGGTAAGTATATGAGTAAAATCGGATGAAGGGTTTTTGAGATATGGGGTTTTTTGAGGGGGCAAAAATTAAAAAAGTTACATAAAAAAATCAAGTTACATGTCATATGAAAGGGCTTTGTTTGGACATCCCAAAACAATTTTTACTTTTTTTTTTGGACGCTTGGTTTTTGAGATAAAATAATAAATAATAAATAAGTTAAATTAAGATAACCAGCGATCCAAGAGCTCCCATCTCTAAGAGTTTCGTTGGCATCAAGGTTTTTCTACTGGTCGGCCAGTTCCTTTGCTTTTTCTTATTTTTTTTTCTTGAAATAAATTAAGGAGGTACTCAGTTCTCATAAAATGGTGACGACGACCAGGTCTGATGATGGAGCTAAGGTCTGTTCAACGGAACTCTTCAATAAATAGGCCAATGGAGTTGAAACTTGGTAACCATACCAAGTTAGTAGGCGGTAGTCAGAAAAAAGTCCAAACATAATGTTTGGACTTGCCTCTGACTACCACCTACTCACAGTTTTGGTGCGTTCGTCGGGTCGCATCACGAGATCTCAGTTCGGGGCGAACTACTAGTTACATACAAAAATACAAGTGTTTCCTCTTTATAATATTAGTGTAGATTACCTACTTGCTGATGGCACAAGCAGATAGCCCACCTGATCTTAAGCAGTAACCATCTCCTTTAAAAAAGCATTACCTCGCAAATCAAATCACTCATGATAGGAACGGACCCTACAATGCACTGCTCTGCGTCCATCAACTTGATGCATACAGATGTTATGCCTCACGTGCCTGTAATATCACCGGCAACCACAACCATCAAACCGAAACACAACAACGCTGCTTGTCGATAGAAATAAGCATGGTAGTAGTACTTCCCCGGACTATCCCTTCACATAGAGCTTTATTAAAAACTACGTAGATATGCTGCTATAGTAAATTAAGTTTATGATTTTGACAGGTTATCTTCCGTTTCAGAACGTAGAGTTGATGCCGCAGTCTGTCCCTCAGTTGCTGTGAGCGGTATGGTGGTAACCAACGATAGAACATGACTTACTATACTTAGCTAACGGTATGTCACACTCTTACAACAAAATGACGAAAATTCTTACAAACATACGTTCGGTATCCTAGATGGCGGTAGTGAGGCGTAGTATTGATGGGATTCAAACAAGAAATGCATTTTATCATGTTGTCAGTGCCGGAAGGAATAAAATTGTTTTCGGTCAACACCAGCGCCATCTATGGGAAACTTGGAACGCTTTCTTTCTTTAAGAATCTTCTTCATCACAAGACTTGGAACTACACAAATCGATCGCTTCAGTATAGTGGTAAAAACTAATGGACTTATTTATATTGCTTGCTGAGCTCTCCGCTAGCTAAAAGACATGCAAGCGACAGTGAGAAGTATAATTTATAGAGCTGTTAAAAATGACAAAGAGCCTAAAGTTCTTAACCATTTCCCCAACTTATTAACGACTGTGATTCCTAGAAATCATCTCAGCTAATCAGAGGCACGTCCATAACAAATTCCATGTCCAATTCGTATAAAACTCCTAATATTAGAGTGAGTACTGAAGCATACGATTTGTGTTGTCTGTCAAAGTCAAAAGGATTCAATAAAATCACAAGGATCACTTTGAAACATCATAAAGCGAGGTGACTCTAGGTGCCAGTTCCACGCGACGAAAGCCTAGAAGAACAGGCAACAAAAATCTAAAATGATACCGTTCTTTCGTTAAAATAACAGAAATTATAAATTCTTTGTCACAACTTAACTCACGGATTATTCTATAAAAGATTATAAAATATTAAAAAAAAGAACAGTGCATCTTTTCTAGATTTGTATAATAGAAAGAATTTTAACTAGATTATAGTCACAAATTGTCTCATGGTAATAGCACAGAGTTTTATCCAAAATGTCAAGTCTAGCTAAATTTGTTAATCTCAATACACATTATTTCCCAAATTCTAGAAATAATAACATTGATATAAAAAACACTAGTATTTCATTGTGTGCCAAGTGAATCCAGTGGAGTATTGAAATGAGTAACTTAATGCTTATTAATATTAAAAAAAATAGAAAATTAACCAATGAGTGTTCCATAAATAGTTATAGTTAAAAAAATACTCTATTATCCGAATTCCTAAACTGAACTTGAAGTTAATCGAAACTTGCATTAGCATTGCTAATAAAAGTCTCAATTTAGTTCACGATTAGTTTAAGAATAACGGTGTCTAAATAAACCTATTTGGTTGCTGTTATGTAGAACCAATCCGAACCTAGTTCCTTATGCCACTTTCACACGACGCCAGTATTCGGCCAGGCTTACAGAATATATGCGTAAAAAATGGCCGATCCGCGTAGAGTCCATACTAATACTTACATATAGAATGGCCAATACGCCTAGAATACATCATACTAGCGTACAAATCTAGTCGACTCAGTAGCATATCCACACTCACGTCCAATCCTCAAAAATGAGAATAATAACGTTAATATTGGCCAATCCGCACGAAATAAATATATTACTTACAGAAATACTACTCTCCTTTCTTAAATCAGTTCACCCCACGAGGTTTTCAATGGAAACTGAATTTTCCGAAATTATGTAAACTTTACTTAGATTACTTTACTTTCTGTCGTGATAGGTAAATATGAGGCTAACTTCAAGCATTTTTGACTGATATATTTACAACAACATCGTTTATATGACGATGCTGTTGTGAGTGAGAGTCTTACTTGTTTTGTGGTGATCGCTTTTGATTCTAGTAGACATTTCGAAAGTCAAAGTCTAGTTCAGGCCCTGGCCAGTGATATATTGGGCTATATGCCTGGCTTAGTAACTGGCGTATTGTGAATGAGGCATTAGTTTATCTCGATGTTGTATCACCACCATATAGCATTGCTCATGTGATGTAAATTACTGTAAATATTATTATATAAATAAAATATAAAAATGTTTTTATGTTAAGGCTATATTTAGGATTCTCTAGCTATGTCCACGTAAGTTGTAAGTACGAAAATTCACGAAAACTTTCAAAAACATTTAGTTGCGGCTGGCAATACTTTCAAAATATGACGTTTTGACATTTTTGTTGTTATTATAATTTTACATAATTATTTTTCTAATTTATAAACGGGCCGGTGTGTGATTATAAAAAATATAAAATCTCAGAAGAATGTTCTTAAGAATTCTGATTGTGTGATAAAAAAAGAAATTGTGATCACATCACCGCTTTAGAAATAGTTTAAGCCTATTTTGAATTTAAATATAAAAGAAAAAACCCGCTTATAGTTTCATTTTATTATTTAAACCTAAGGTAAACCTTATACTATAATGTAAATAAATACTAAGTAAGTACAATAAGTAGGATACGTTTTGCTCACTGTTGGTCGTGTGTCACATGTTTTTGAGCGGATTTGTATGGAGTCGTCACCAAAGGGCCAGAGTGTTGAGAAGTCTTGTGACTTTATACAAAAACCCGCTCAAAAACAGCCTCACACGGAAAGAAGATACACGTAGACTAAAAAAATAATTGGCAAGAGTACCTCTTCTAAGCTTATCTTATCTAAAAGATTAGCTTCTAAGCTATCTTTGAGCTATAACATAATTTTGTTGAGTATTGACTAAACAATACACTTGTGATAACAGTTGTTTGCATGATCTGAAAATCGCATTTTCTGGGTCTGAGTGTTTTTAAACATGCCAAGATATTTCACTATGGCATATTTCCGCCTTTAATGTGACGAATCTATAAAGTGGCGTTATAGTTTTCTTATTCATATTTTTATATGAGTTAAATCAGATAACGAGTTACTAAGATATAGGGTATTTTAACAGGGCGAAAATTAATAAAATAAAAGTTGCTCCAAAAAAATCAAATTACATGTCATACATAAGGGCTTTGTTTGGACATTCCAAAACCATTTTAACTTTTTTTCTAGGACGCCGGGTTTTCGAGATACAATAAAAAATATAAAGATAACCAATGATCCCATCCCATCCTAAAAGTTTCGTTGAGATCAAGGTTTTGTTACTGGTCGGCCAGTTCATTTGCTTTTTCTTATTTTTTTTAATTGTAATAAATTAAGAAGATAGGTAACGAGTTCTCATAAAACGGTGACAGCGACGGTGGGGTATTTTGATTTTTTCGGTATCGGATTCGTTACGGAAAGTCATTTTTTGAATTTGGAATGCGATGGCTCCTGAAAAGCCTTGTCGGAACGCGATTTTGACATTTCAGACAAAGCTTTTGACAGTAGGAATCGAAAAGATAACGAGTGACTTTCCGACAGCTATTAGGTGGCGGAAACCTTTCCGTGAAAGGGTTTGGGTACGAAAAGAAACATCTTAGTTTAAAAAAATGTGAATGTATGTAGGTAACTACTATTTACTAAGTATTGAATCGAGAGGATTCATTACCAAATATAAATACTTATTGCCTATACTTATTTCTTTTCGGGTGTTTTTTTCTACAACTAGCTGATGGAACAAGCAGATGGCCCACCTGATGTTAAGTGGTAACCATCACCTATAACAAAGTATTGCCTCGTAAGTCACCTACCTGTCGTCAATAGACTATTAAAAAATCTGTGTTTATTAATTGTGGACGGGACGTCAACTTCAGCAGAGTTATAAGCAACTCTGCTGAAGTTGACGTCCCGTCCTAAAAAAAAAAAAAATTCACCTATTACCTATGTGGAATGGGATTTCATTTTGATTCAATAAGCGACAATACGCGCGTAAAAAAACGGCGGTATGAGCGGCTAGCTGTAGATAGAACACACTGAAAATTAATCATTTAGTTCTAGATCACTTCTACCAAAAAAATATTGTTGGCGCGATACAAGAAATTCCCGCCAAAAATTGTGCGTAAGTCGAATTATAAAACAATCAAAATTAAATAAAGCTGACTGAATGACTGAAATGGTTAAAAATGCAATGTTTAATGTAAAATGCTAAACTACTTCATATTTCACCTAAGTATATTAATTTAAAACCGAACAGGAACATCACGTTTTCAGGAGTCATTGAATTCGAAATTCAAAAATTGTATTCCGTAACGAATCCGATATCGAATGAATCAAAATACCCCCCCCTGGTCAAAGTCAAAGTCAAAATGTATTTATTCAATAAAATCACAAGGATCACTTTGAAACGTCTTAAAGCTAGGTGACTCTAGGTGCCAGTTCCACGCGACCAAAGCCTAGAAGAACAGGCAACAAACTTACGGCTTGGTTCCTACCGTTCTTTTGTATGATCCTTTTACAATGTAATAATATAATATATTATTGAAGTTTAGTGAGGCGTAGGCATACAGAAAATGGTAAACATAATCAAATCAATAAGACAGCACACGCTACGCCTCAAACGAATAATACCTAATGCATAAATACAATCTATTATTTCAGAGAAAAATAAAAGATAAACACACAATAGTAGGTACAGTACAGACATTGCAGACATGTTAGCTACCGATGGGCAGAGCGACCGGGACATCGGGCCACGCATTTTTATCAACAATATAGCTATCTAAAGTATAATAAGCTTTCCTTATTAGATTATTCTTAATGTACCTACACTTTAAATTTTCTAATAGGAAGCCCAGTGGCACTTTCTGGAAGTTCATTATAGAAGCGAATACCGTTCCCCATAAACGAGCCATTTACCTTTTGAAGTCGAAATTTAGGTATACATAATTTGTTTTTATTTCTAGTGTTAACGTTATGTGCATCACTCTTTTTCTTAAAGCTATCTATGTGTTTATGAGTGTATAGATTTTCATAAATATACTGTGAAATGACTGTGAGAATATTAATTTCTTTAAATCGCTCCCTTAATGAGTCACGTGGTTTCATTTTATAAATGGCACGTATCGCCCGTTTTTGAAGTACAAATATACTTTGTATATCAGCAGCTTTCCCCCAGAGCAAGATACCATAAGACCATTACACTATGGTCTGATGATGGAGCCAACCTAGATCCTGTTTAACGGAACAATTCAATAAATAGGCCAATAGAGTTGAAATTGGGTTACTATACCAAGTAAGTAGTTGGTAGTCAGAGGCAAGTCCAAACACAGTGCTTGGACTTGCCTCTGACTACCTTAATTTTTGGACCCTTTGATCCGATCTGCACGAAACTCGGTAGGTTATACTAATTTAATCGGACAAATATATCAAGTGAGGTGTCATATGAAAAGGTTTGGTTTGTACCTCCCAATACCATTTCTATCGTCATTCTTGGACGTATGTTTGATTTTTGAGATACAATTGGATACCCCAAGGAGGTAGGGGGTAGTCAAAAGCGCCAAATATCGAGTTTGGTATCAATGTAACACTGGAGCAGACATCACGAGATCTCAGTTCGGGGCGAACCACTAGTTTGCCTTTTTAGATTGTTTTTCAAACAACCAATGCTCTCTTTTGACTAAACTCTTTGTAAACCTCCGTCTTCATAATATCAAGCAAAATGTCCACCAAATTGTACACATCCTCGTAACTAGTGTACAATGCTATTGGGGTTAAACGAATCACATTTGGCTCTCGGAAATCTGGGACCACATTTCTATGCTTGAGCGCCAAACTGATTCTATAAGCTTCATCATGCTCTACGCAAACATGACCACCTCTCTTAGCATCGTCTTTGGAATTCCCGATCGCAAAACCGTACGAACTAAGCTTCTCGATAAGATACATCATGTATCCGGTAATATGTAGCGATTTCCTCCGAATGTTCGCTATGCCAGCCTCGTTATACATCTTCAAAGCACCTTCTAAGGGCGCCATAGATAATATAGTAGGCGACCCAATCTGCCACCCACTTGCATCTTGTTGGTGATCGAATTCCTGTCGCAACAGAAACTGAGTTTCGTTCTTATTCCCGAACCAGCCGGTTAGTCCTGGCAGCATTTTGAAGTGACGCCTATTTATGTACATAGCTGCGGTGGATCCCGGTCCGCCGTTGAGGTACTTGTATGTGCACCAGATTGCGAAGTCGACGTCGATGGCTTTCAAGTCTATTTCCACGGCGCCTATAGCATGGCACAAGTCCCATCCGATGATGATGCCCCTTTCTCTGGCAACTTTGCTTATCCTCGTCATATCCAGCAGTTGAGCGCTTCGGTATAAGACTGTAGGCAGTAGAACCAAAGCAACGTCTTCGGTCATTGCGCGAATAATATCTTCTTCGTCCATAAATCTCCCGTCTCTACTTTTGACCACCTTGACAGCGTCATTGGGTTCGTACCCCTTCAGTCTAACTTGACTGTCCACTGCATATCTGTCTGTTGGGAAATTTATGTCATCTACCAATATTTTGTACCTGGTGTTATTCGGTTTGTAGAATGTACTGATGGCTTGATGTATGTTGGAGGTGGTGGATCCTGTGACGACGACTTCCTCCGAATCTGCGTTCACCAGGGGAGCCATAAGTTCTGCCAGCACGTTTGAATACAGATAGAATTTACTATCTTCGCAATTCCAGATCTTTACTCCTTCATTCTTCCAATGTTCTAAAGCGTTCAATGCGGCTTCTTCGGCATCTTTCGAACAGAGTCCTAAGGAGTTCCCGCACAAGTAGATGGTACCTTCCCCGAGGTAGAAGCGGTGTCTGAAATGGCCCAGTGGGTCGTTGTTGTCCATAAATTTTGGATATTCCGGACCCTCTTCAAACTTACGATCCATAGTAAATTTTTTTTCAATGGTTTTTAAAGTTTTCTAGGAACACTTTCTTGGAAATTTGTTGTCGAGCTTTTTATTAAGATTGCATTAGACGACTTCAGAAGTTGTTGTCCGACTAAAGGATCGTTAGATTTGTTACAATATAAATACTAGTAGTCACTTATCAGAAGAGCCTCTACTATCTGAGGATCGATGATTGTTCTACAATAATAACAAGAAAGTCGGCACATTTAGTTTTCGTAGGATGACCATACGACTGGGAGGACATTTTTTTCCCGAAGTTTTAGTTCACCATTATATGAAGTGCCTAGGATGCTGATTAACGCTCTGTTTAGTTTGGAGCTAAACAGAGCTCACGCTGTGTGAAACGTCTTTTTTAAATATTTGTTAAATAGTTGATATACTTACCTACCTATAAGTATTTGAAGATAAATAGATAAATTTATTGTGTCATGTTTGATTAAAGCTCTTATAGTTGAGTTACAGTACGTAGCATGTCCCCGCTGAGACACAAAACAATAATGTTGCCTCAGTATATTTATAAAGAGTTACTGACACTGCCACCCTACTTTGTTACAGTTTCATAGAAACTAGAGTAAACTAGAGCTATCTAATAATTATAATGTCGATGATTCCATTGAAACCAATAATCTATTTTTAAATTACGACTATTGGCACGCTACCTTTAGTCAGGGCTTGGCCTACATTTCTGTTTGTTTTTTCAGATAACTTCCATGAAAAAGTGCTTGATAATATTATTAATGGTAACGTTTATATTAGACCTTCGTGATTTAGGTAATCATGGTTACACGACTGGATCGATTTGGATAAAACTTTGAATCTGCTGTCATGTCTGTCAGTTTGTCGAAAAGAGCCCTGAGCCTGAGACACTTAAAAACCTATCACCACACTGTTTCTTGAAACTTGTGATACGAGAAGAAGAAGACGTGACGGCTATGTATATGACAGGCAATTTTTTACTCAACAGTCATTTGATTGTTCTTATGAGTATAATTTTTATTAGTTTTATAGTGTTGACCTACACTTAGGAAATCACAAAGATTTTTAATATAGTCCCAAAAGTTATTATCCGAGTGGGATCCCACTCTGATAATAACTTTTGGGACTATATTAAAAATCCTTATGAGTATAGTTGTTTTAAGCACCTTTTCTTTCTTTTTTTAATATGAAGTATGTACCTACTGGTTGGGACTGACAAGGGCACAACTATCAATTATGAACGGTAGGTTACAGTGAGCTTGGACGAAGTATTAATAGCGAGCGTGTTCGATTATCCATCAAAGAGTAAACACCGGGTTATAATAACTGTCATTCATCATGCAATCAGTGTTTTTATCATTCTGATGGTAGGTATTACAGTGAATGTTACTCCTTGTCTGCTGGGTGTCATGGTTGCTTCTTCACTATGGTAGGTACCTATCTTAATATGAATTAATGTTATTTAAAATTAATTTAATTTAAAAAAGTTTTACGGTTTCGTTTCTGGGAATAATAATATTAAATCCGTAAAACAGACACATTAAAATATCTTTTTACTTTTTTATTTTGGGACAAGTAACTCCGATGAACCAAGAATGTCCTAAAATTGACTGAAGATCTGTACCCCAAGTATGAGATTTGCTTACGATATTTCGTTTTTCGTTTTACGTTTTTGTTCCGTGTTCATTGCAAGTTTTGTATGAAGACGCGATAGAGATACCGATACGGAACCCGCAATGAACACGGAACAAAAACGAATCGTTTTTGCTCCGTGCTCATTGCGGGTTTTGTAAAGTTCCGTATCGGTATCAATATCGCGTCTTCATACAAAACCCGCAATAAACACGGAACAAAAACGTAAAACGAAAAACGAAATGTCGTAAGCAAATCTCATACTTGGGGTACTGGTCACACAACCACCCAGGCGGAATAATACTATAAACATTTTATCAGTGTAATTTATTTGCAAACCATAAAGCAATAAAAGTGATAGGTTGATCAATAGCCACACGATCAAGATGTGATTTCTGAAACGTAATCGTTAGCTGATTCCGACAAGTGCAATTGATTTGCATGTCAAGACAGATTCTGAAGACATTAGGCCTACCAGTTCTCTCGGTAGCGCCTCCGATCGTCAATATAACGCCTGTAATCTTCTTCTTGTCACTTTTTTTCATTTGAAACCTTTTGGTGAAATGATTTTAAGGGTCTGACAACTATCAAACAACTTCTTGATACATGTTTTCCTACTCAAAAGTTTGCTTTACTAGTTTTAGTACATAAGCAAACTTTTAAGTAGGAAAACTTGTATCGATCAAAATGAAATTTTTACTAAACTATGTGCAATTTTATTACACACAAAATGGTTGATTGCGATTTTTCGAAAATGAGTTTAGTTATTTTATATCTTTCAACATGTCGAAACGTGCGAGCGAGAGTCACATTAGCTCTTGTCTTCGCCTTAAGTGCGCCTTAAAAAGGGTCCTTTCGAACACTAAACACATGTATCAGAACTTTTTAGGTTCTACGATATGCCAGTTTCCTCACGATGTTTTCCTTCACTGTTTGAAAATACTGTTACCTGCCTGCCATATTTTTTTGAACAGAAGATTTTATTGGTGCATGACCGGTTTTAAACCCACGACCTTAGAGGATCGGAAGGTGGGGCCGCTACTACCAGAGCTACTGTCACGAAAGCCTGTAATCAGAACCCCAAGTCTGAGTTTCACAGGTTGCATTCTAAATTATTGGCCAACCAAAATATCTGGTCACGTGTGTGGTGCTAACTAGCACGTCTCCTCATCAGCTCATAACGATACGATGAGCACCTGTATTTGTATGGATGCTTTGTCAACGTGGAACTTCTAAATATAGTAGTTTTTTTATGAAAATTGCTTATGGCATAGGCAGATGGCCCACCTGATGTTAAATGGTAACCGTCACCTATAACAAAGCGTTGCCTCGTAAGTCACGCACGTTAGGAACGTGCCCTTCGATGCACTGCCCTGCGTCCACCAACTTGAAACATGGTATTGTTAAGCCTCATGTGTCTGTAATTTCATCAATGGTAGTAGTACTTCCCCGGACGAGCCCTTCACAAAGAGATCTACTAAACTCTAGGTTTAAAGGTCTAAAATTAGAATTTGCTTGCACAATTCCTAGGACCACCTGCCGCGTGAGTTTTATGTACCTAATGGAATTTAGTTAACATCAGGTGGGCCAAAAATTTTTAAGGTCACTTTGACTCGTAAAAACTATTTTTATTATCTGTATCATCATCGCTTTACACACCCTGTAACCCTGATGGAATAGGTACCTACCTAGTTTATGGCTAGGTTTATATTGACGCAAGTATATAATTCATATAATACCTAGTAGGTATAGCTACGAGATTAAAAGGTGTTATTCGCAAAAATAAAATTTTATTGCTCTATAAATACCTACATACCTACCCATGAGGAAAGTACGTTTAAAAGATTAGAGATTAGGTAGGTACGTAGGAACTAGGAACCTTGTAGTGTTTGTTCGTAGTAGTTGGCATGGCTGGACTTCTTCAGGCTGATCATCTTAGGTATACCATTGCGTGTTTGTAGTAATCGAAGCCTCTTTTAAGAAACAATTTCAACCGCGTTTTTATTCCTAGGTACCTAGTGTAGAGAACTATTTATCGGTCATTAATGTCCTTCCAGTGTCATCTGAATATTTACCTACAAAATATCGATTTCCACCATTTTCTTCAAAACAAAATGACAGCCGACTTGACTATTATGGACTGACTTGACTATGATATTTCCTCCATGGACTTGTGACTTGACTATAAAGAATTTTATCTATATCACTTGACACTGGCACAATTGTCTGTCGAATGACGGACAGGTGCCTTAAACAAAGAAAAGAAGAAAGAAGTATCGATTGAAGAAGAAGAAGTATCGATTTACTAAGTTAACTTAATTTTTTACCTGATTGATCGAAAAGGCGTTGATTTTAAGCCCCGTGGTCTCCATTTCCCACTTTTCTTGTATCCCGATGAACCTTCTAAGACCGTCACTGCATCTGAGGCAGTTGTCGACCGGCCGTGTGGTGAACAACTTGTGCTGGCCGAAGCCTGACTACGGGCCTATGGAGGTCCAGCGATCAGTCCTGATGAACGGCATCAAGGTGGCAGCCGCGAAGCCTCTGGGCGCTCCTATCGCAGCCTGCACTATCATGTATCAGGTAGACACCTACTTATTTCCCATAGCAATTTAGGTTTATTAAGCTGATTGCCATTACAAAATTATAGGCTACTAATCCATCAGCCATCATCCATCATCTATTTACCTAAATAGATGATGGATGATGGCTGATGGAAAAAGATCAGGAGGTTTCAGTTTGCTGGTTCCAGTTTCAGTATTAAAAAAACCTGAGGCATACAGATGTAAAACCTCATGTGCCTGTTATTTAACCGGCAACCACACTCTTCAAACAGAAACACAGCAACACTGCTTGGCAGCAGAAACCCCCCCGGACGAGCCCTTTGCAGAGCTCTACCTACTCTTTGATACTTGATAAAACTTCGATCATTAGACCTAATATAGGTACCTATTACTTTCTTAATTTGAGGATTTTAACTTGATCCATTCTGTATCCAAGTTAGGCATAGGTACAGTCTGAAAGCAGTGATGCTGGTCTCTTGCATGGATCCCTCCACACGCCGCAAATGAAGGTGACCTGCAGAAGCGAGGCCATTATATCCAATCTAACTTATAAACTAATAACGTTGTCCTCTCGAGGCCGGTTCTCGCTACGAGGTCGACGACCAGCTCGGCGTGTCCCACTTCCTCCGCGCAGCGTCGTCAGCGTCCGGCTGTGGGTACAGCGGATACGCCAAGACACGGGTCTTGCAGCAGTATGGCTGCAGTATCACTTGCACTAGCGACCGGCAATCCCTAGCCTATACGCTGCGGTGTCCACCGCCCGTCTTCTCGGAAACCAAAGGCTACTTGTTAGATGTGGCTGCCAGGTATTTATTGTGATAATCCTATTTTTGGCTGGCTAAAAGTCTGTTGGTAATTGCTCTGCCTTCTGCGTTGTAAAAAATACATTACAGGGACAGAAAATAATGGAAATTAAAGGAACTGTCTTTACATTTTAAGCTACCTCTCGAGCTCGAGGCGAAGAGTTGTCAGCTTAAAGTTGAATACCCAAGTGGTTACCATAAAATCACAAAAATGATTGTGATTTAACCTACAGATGCCGCTTCCACCAGTGGGAAATAGATGATAGGAAGGAACTGATCCGCGGAGACCTCACCCGCTTACACCCAGAGCAGCGAGTCATAGACATGGTAACTCTTTATTGATCTAAAAACATACAAAACTTTTTAACTAAGATTACTTTTTTAGTTGTGTACCGTTGTGCTTATGCTATGCTGATGTTCATAATAGGGTGACGGAAAACATCGTGAAGAATTTTTTTAAACTCTCGCGATCATAACACATTGAAGTAGGTATTACACGAGTATTTATTTGGGTCTGCCCGCGATCACGGCTATCGTAACATAGCCGAAACGTCGGGAAAATAATAAAGGTAAACGCGATAAATACCTACCCGTGTAGGTAATTCCTCAATATCGTGAAGAAACGCGACTAAGTCAGGTCTGCACTCATTGACCAGTGGACTCGTGAGTTCTTAGCACGCCCGATAGAGGCACTCATCGAGTCTCCAAACAAAAGCAGCCTGATGATACGGAAAACGAAAAACAAAAATCAGACTAGTCCTATCAGACTAGGTACATGTCTCTCCCCTGTTGATTAGCCGAAGTATACCTACCTTTAATAGATTAATCAAAGAAGAATCATCTACAACAGATACAGAGGCCTTTACTACCTGATGAATACCTACTAGGTTCAGAAAGCCTGTTGGGCTGGTCCCCTTGCGAACTCCATGTTCTGCGAAGAAGACAGGATCGACGACATGAGTGAGAATACCCTGAACTGCTTCGCGTCCACGCACTTCAAGAGCGATCTATGCACGGTGGCTAGCGTCGGCCTGCCGTTTGAGGAGACCATGAAACTCGCTGAAAAGGTGGAATATCGAGGGGTAAGTGACTTAATTAGTCCATGTTATAATTATTTTTATACTACTTGTTGATGAAACAATGTAAAGTGGTAACCATCACCTATAACAAAGCATTGCATCTTAAGTCACGCTCGATAGGAACGAGCCCTACGATGCACTGCCCTGCGTCCATCAACTTTAGGTATAGGTACAGATGTTAATCCTCATGTGCCTGTAATTTCACCGGCAGTCACACCTTTTAAAACCGAAACACAGCATCGCTGCTTGGCGGCAGAATAAGGCATGGTGGTAGTACCTTCCCGGACGAACCCTTCACAAAGAGCTCTACTACTATTATGTATCTCTGTACATCTTTATTTTTGAACCACCATTGCAACGTCATTCACCAGGAGAAGCCAATGCCCCGCTGCGAGATGATCTCCTGCCCACGCGGAGGCTTCGAGCTGCACGATCTTGGAGCTGGGAGCGACACCTGGATTGCAGTCGCCGTTCCTGGCTGCGGGACTTGCGAGATCTCGTTAGTATCTTTCTAGTAGGTAATCATCATGTCGTAGAACCTAAAAATGTCTAATTCATGTCTCAAGTTCTCGTAAGGAGCGTGTTTGAGGTGCACTTAAGAATACTTTCACCACTCTGTTTTAAAAGAAACTAGTGACATGACAAGAAGAACAAATAATAATCATCATCATCATCGTTGACGTGAAGTAATCATCATCAACGTTTTTTCACTTTTATCTAGGTTTCACTAGATAAAAGTGAATAGGTACATAGCAAGTCTTTTCATAGAATTTTTTTTTCCAGATGTCTTATGAAACACGCCATTGTGGCAGCGGCTGCAGGAACTGGTGATATGCAGGTACATCACAAAGCTGTTTTTATTTCATCTAAGGAAAAGACAGGACAAGAGAAAACCTTTTATAGGGACTGATCGTCTCCACCTACTAGAAAGTTTATCAAGGATCTTCGAACTTCGTTCTTTCAGTTGGACTTCGCATGCCCTACAGATGGTTTGTCTAAATACATTAAGAAGCGGTTGAAAGTTGCATTTGTAGTTGAAATTCTATTTAAACCCAGCAGAGCGCCACTCCATAACATTTAGGTATCATTCAGTCAGACTCTTAGCTATAACAGTAGCTAAGCCATGACGGATAGCTTGGCCTTTGCTTCAGTTGGGCATGCACGCCCACGACCGGACGCCGATGTCTCCTCTCGGTACGATGGCTGGAGGTGATGTTTACACGCAGTACCGAGCTTTCAACATTTCATACATCGAGACTGGGGTTTTTGGTTAGTGCTTAAACTAAACTACATACCTACAAGATTTTTTACATGATATTACAGTAAAACCTATGCCTCTGCCACTACCTCTAGATGCAATTCATCACTGGCGGCAGATATTACAGTGGTAGGTACTGGGTCCTGTCAGCTGACAGCCATGAATTTGATTGCCTGTTTCGGTTATGCCAACGCCTCACTAAACTCGATTGGGCACACTTGAGCTTTATTATTAAATTATTATCATACAAAAGAACGGTTGGAACCAAGCCGTAAGTTTGTTGCCCCTGTTCTTCTAGGCTTGGTCGCGTGGAACGCCTAGCTTCACCTAGCTTTAAGACGTTTCAAAGTGACCCTTATGTGATTGAATTGAATAAATACATTTTGACATGTAACTCATCATCGTCAGGTATTGTGGCGAAAACCAAAGCAAGTACGGCGTGGAATGCAGCCGTCGCGGCTGCGGAGTTCCTGACCAACATCGGAGATCTTAACTTCAAGCAGATCGAAATCGGGAAGAATAGACTTAGTGAGCTTTTGATATCGTTACTTAGGTATTGTTTTTGACCTGTATTTTTAACTCGCTATCGCTCAATTTTTTTAATTATTGTAACATTTAGCTTGCTTTACTTACAGTACTTACAGTATTTACAATATTAAAATAGCTAAGTATTTGTTATAAGTGATGGTTACCTGCTAGTTGTACCTATTAAAAAAATGTATCTTTGGTTTGAATTTTATGAATGTAATTGAGGTAGGTATACAATATTGGTGATTCTAATAAATAAATGGGTAATTATACGACATGGTTATTGTACGACATGATAATGTACAGCACGATAATGTACAGCATGATATTTGGAATCCACTTTACCTTTTTGGATTCGTTTTAACTGGGTGTACATTATCGGGGTGTGCAATAACTGGATGTGCTATATTGTCACGTGTAGTTAATGTGCAGCCAGTGTATACACAGCATGATAATGTACAGCATGATTATTGGAAGCCACTTTGGTACCGTAAAAAATAATTTCTGGCACTTCGGCGGCTGCTGCCGCGGCACGCTCGCTTCGTGCGTAATTTATATGTTTCAACATAACCTAACCAATCCGACTCGACGGTACTAAAGTGGCTTCCAATTATCATGCTGTACATTAACTGGGTGTACATTAACAACACGTGACAATGTTGCACGGCATGATATTGTACGGGATGATAATGTACACCCTGATAATTCAAACCAGTGGACACGGATTAACTGGGTTTACATTATCATGATGTGCAATAACATGCTGTACATTATTTGGCCGTACATTATCGGCTCCCGAAATGTCGTGTGTGGTGTCCAGAGCTAGCCCTGTGCCGGCACGACGAAGAGCCCGCACGCGTGTCCGAGGGCCTGGCGCTGCAGCTCGCCAACGGCGTGCAGCTGGACAGCGCCAAGAGTTCTCTCTGCCTCGTGGACATGCTGTGCGCTGACGAGGTCTCTTGCACTGCGAAGGCGCTTTCTTGCAAATGTTAGTACCTAACCTACCCACTGTTAGAGCCGAATTAGATCCGATACAAGGTGTATCTAAAAATACTACTCCTAAAAACTTCCGGGGGCTAAAGTATCCATCAATATGAATATTTTTTTCTAAGGAACCAACATTGTTGCTGTTTCATGCAAGAGTTCAATAACAGCTGTTTTTTTCGTGTTCACAGAGTTGGTCGCTTAGAAAAAGTTATTCATATTGATGTCCCCAGTCGTTTTAGCCTCGTGAAGTTTTCGGGAGTGGTATTTTAACATCCTGTATACTATACGTGCTAGAAAGGAGCCTCTTTCAGGCGCACTTACAATCCTTTCACGACACTGTTTCGAAAGACTATTGACACAGCAAGAAGAAGCCTGAGACCTCTCCCATAGATTTGATCCTCTTGGATTTATCCAGATATTCGCGCCTCACCATTTTATTGGTTGGTCATTCATCACTAAGTATAATGAAGAAGTTGGCTCTGCCTGGTCATCAGAGTACTGCTCCGTGCGTACATATCTAAAAAGCCTGACATATTCTTTATTTTAAAGGTGGCCAGATGTCTCTCGCGGTGGTCGGTGACATAGGAGCTGTTCCCCATGACAGGGAGCTTATCTGCGGTGGCTGATTGTTTGTCTGATTTATACTTTTATGAAATAAATTGTTCCATTCTGTAAACTGACATTTACTTATGTGAAACTTCCTCGTTGCTCTTATTAGTAATTGTTTTCTAAAAAAGAAATAGGGTTACGACTGTACTTACCTAACTACCTAATCACTCTCAACGGTATACATTCCATCAGATCTCTTGGTACTTATTTATTTAGATTTATTTATTGCCAACATGTAGGTTCATAAACAACGTCAGATAGACAACGTGTAACATAATACCTCTTTATGGCCAAATACCAAGAGATCAGACAGAAAATTTGATTACCTACTTTGTTTTCGAAAAGCTTCGTAGAAACAACTTTAAAATAAAACACCTGTTTACGCGGGACGCGAGAGGGCGCTGTATGATACAGCCTGTATCCCGCTACTATAAAAAGCCGCACACGCATTATTCCATACCAGCATAAGTCCATTCGAAAAAAAAAATCCCTCACACTTCACATTTTGCTTCAACTAGATAGCCCGCATTATATACCCTATGCTTACCTACCTATGTACTTGTTAATATATTACTTTTAATAATAAATTTGTAAAATCGAGTACTGTATTAATTATAGCTGTCTAGTCTGGATGAGCACAGCCAGACCACCAGAATAGAATCCCTTAGAACAAGTCAACAAACGATTAGGCAAGGTAGGTCGCATAATTGCCATAAGAATAAGAATATTTTATTGCATAGCCCAAAACAACACTAATTCCAAAATAAAACACTTCAAAAGTAATACTATCACAAAGTTTATTGAATTACAAAAACTACATTTAATAAATACAAATAACACTAAATACGAATATTTAAAAGAAATACATTTTGGAAAACATCACAGTGATTCACATATATCATAGTTGCGATATACTGTTAATTCTTTCGACCTCTAGCAAGGCCATTTTAAAATATTGGAAACTACAGAATTTGCCTCCCTTTATCTTATATTATTTGCTTATAAACATGCATGCATGTGTGCATGCTTGGAAACTTTCCCGAATGTTTTAAAATAGTCTTTCTGGAGGCCGAAGCACAACCTACGGCGCACAAGGCAATATAGTGCTATTCCGTAATCACGTGTCTGTGGATCTCACTTCCATCAAGAGCCCACATTGGCATGTTCATTGACAAAACACTCACGCGAGTAGCGCTAGTAATGGGTGAATGCATTACTCAATGCCGAATTGAAAATTCATTGCGGATTCTGCGGTCACTCAGGTGATTTAACTTTTACATTATCTATTGAATCTTAAATATCAAAATACAGCCCCTTTCAGAAAGTTTGATCAGATGTCGAATCACTTGCTATTTCAGTTACAAAATTAAATTTAACTGAGATAGCATCTTGACATCTGATTAGGTTCGATCGAGCTTTCAGAAACCGGCCGTTAGTCCTAAGACAACGTTAAATCTACATGCAAGGCAATACATATGCTGAGAATACAGCATACTTATCGTAGTCGACGGAATAGCACTACAGGCTACCGAACGAGTGGCGAGGGCAACGAACCAGGACTCGGTCCGAGGAGCGACTACGACGTACATTTAGAGCCGTCATATGAGCTCCGAGTGAATATAACTGTTTTTTTTATACAAATAGCCGATCAAAAAAACAGATGGCTCACCCGATGTTAAGCGGTAACCATCACCTACAACGAAGCTTCGCCTCGTAAGTCACGTACCTAAATGTCCCTCGTACATTTAGAGTCGGCATATCAGCTCCGAGTGAGTATTATATACACTTCGGCTAGCATCCGAGGCCTAATGAATACGACGCATATCCAGAGCCAGCTCGTTAGGTCCGAGAGGTGAATACCACGGACATTCTGTTAGCCGGCGCCAGCAGCATGCCGCGGCGCTCGACCTCGCAGTGGTTGGGTGCGCGCGCGCCGGGAGCGGGACGCAGCGAGAACTGCAGGAACGTGGACAGCAGCGCGTAGCGGATCGTGCTGTACGCGAAGCGCATGCCTGCATATCATCATTTGTGTTACACTCATTACAATAGGATAGTAGAGCTCTTTTTGAAGTACGGCCGGGAAAGTACCACCACGATCACGCATCGTGGTGGTACTTTCCGTTCTGCCGCCGAGCGGCGTTGCCGTGTTTCGGTTCGAAGAGGGTGAGATTACAGGCTCGAGTTGTGATGGACGCAGGTCGTCGAGTGCATCGTAGGGCACGTTCGCTTCTATGTATACGAAGCGAGTAGGTGGTGGTTCCTTCTGTAATTTTGTAAATTTTAGTTTTTCATCCGTGACAGGTTGCGAGCATGTCGCCCCCGTTAGAATGCTGACCGGTTTCCTCCTGGGATTCTCCTTTATGATTGATTGATTAGTTAAAAAAATTAGGATCACATGTAAAAACCCTGCTGAGATTCACGCTAGAGATTGCAGCATGTCTTCGGAAGGTTTAAAATGCTCGAAGGATCAGCGGCGCGCGTGCGATGCCTCTGACGTTGCGAGCGTCCATAGGCCACGGTGACCGCTTCTTATCGAGTGGGACGCCCGCTCGTTATATAAAAAAAAATACCTATACATATCCTGGGTCCTTCGCCGAACGGCATGTAAGTATAAGGCTTGATATTCTTCTCGTTTTCCGGCAGGAATCTCTCCGGATCGAATTTGTCCGGCTCGGGGAAGTTATCTGCGTCCCACTGCATGCCCACCGCGTTCACGTACAGCACAGTGCCGGCAGTGATGGTCAACTGGTCGTCCACTTTGTAGTCGGCGGCGGCGACGCGGTCGAGCCAGCCCATGGGGGTCCACTTTCTGAGAGCCTCTGAATTCAAACCATTTTTATTAGTTGGTCTTTTTTTAGTTATAATAACTCATTTATTTTCTCAAACACACAAACGTTTGGGTATATAGTAAGGGCTATACCCTAAAAAAACCTGTTTTGTGTGAGACTGGTGCCCGAGATTGATTAGAAACCTGTATTACGGGTCACCAGTGCCCCACTCCACGGATATGAATGAAATACCTATAGTAATACAATTGTATAGTGTTTGTCAAACCAAAGATTTTTATAATACCCCATGTGTTTTAATCCGAGTGGGATTTGAACCCACAACATTCCCCTTAATACGGGGCGGACTAACCACTTGCGCCTTTAATTTAATTCAATTCAATTTATTCCAATTTGATACAAGACCAAAAAAATTAATTAAATACTTTATTATTTAAGCCGATTTAGGGGGGTCGACCATGTCTTATTTTTTCTTACAATGGGGGGGAGGCGAGGGTGACAGAAACTAGCAAAAATCGTCTTAAGTAATAAATGGTATAAATGGTAGGAACCAAGCCGTAAGTTTGTTGCCTGTTCTTCTAGGCTTTGGTCGCGTGGAACTGGCACCTAGAGTTTAAGAGAGCTTTAAGACGTTTCAAAGTGATCCTTGTGATTTTATTGAATAAATACATTTTGACTTTGACTTTGACTTTGAATGGATGGCGCTTATGGCGTACCTGGCTGTTTATGTACCTTGTATGACGGCATTCATGAAAGGCAGTTCCGCGAGCTGGTTGGAGTCCAACTTGTCACTGCCGTGGCTCTCCACAGCCGCCTTCAACTCCTCGTACAGCCGGTCCTATACAACACAACTTCTATCAGTTCTTTATTTAATGGCTAAGTTAAAACTAGTACTCCTATATATAATTTTATCGTCCATAGATATTTGAAGGTCTGAAGAGTGCGGTTGCCGGTGAAATTACAGTACAACATAGTGCACGTTCCTATCGAGCGAGACTTACGACGCAATGCTGATGTGATGCAATGTGATGGTTACCAATTAACATTCGCTAGTCTCATCAGCATATTGTATATGTATATAGGAAAAATGTTGTCGCAATATAAAAGCAACAGGGTAATTTTAAGGTTATGGAATTTCGAGATGCCAAAAAATTAAAAATAAACAATTTCGGTACCTGTAAGTGAGGCTGGTGTGCCAGCTCGTACGCTATCCAGGTGAGCGCGTTGCCCGATGTGTCGAACCCGCCCTGCAGGAATATGGTGGCCTGCGCCAACACCAAGTCTTCACTCATCTCTGTGCACATTCAGTAATCATTCAATATAGGTGGACTCCACGCGGCACTATCTTGTGCCCCGAACCCTGCACGAGGGACGAGCTTAACAAAGCCACTGACAATGCAGTGGAGGTCAAGGTCAGGAGGCCAAGCACAATGTAAAAATTGTTTAGTGTTCCATTAACACGAGAACAAGAAGAAGAAGAAGCACTAGCCCCGAACTATGGGATCCCATATTACAAGCTTCGCTTAGTTCGGTACCAAATATAAAACTTATTTTTTTGTGAATACATACGTATAATATAATAACACCCAGACGGAGAACACAGACGGAAGGCAGAGCTACTGAGCTATGAGGACTGTTATACATACATAGATAATAGCAGTTTTGCAAAATAAATTTATTTCAAATACACTGAAAAACATAAAACAAAGCTTTCGGTGAATGTAACCACAAACCGATATGTCATCTGGGTAAATATTCTATAATATTGTTGATTTTTCCAAAAAGCGCTGAATATATTTCGCTACAATTTACCTCTGAAGTTTGTATATAAACGTAACACAACAAGTGACCCGACAAGAAAAAGAAGACCGAAGTTAAATTCAGTATCAAGGGGAGGGTCGTGGGTACAAATCTCACTGGGAAATTACTTTTTGGGACACTAGTTTCTTTATCGTATCATGATATTAAAAAGGAGGGTACTACCTTCGCCCTCCTTCGCGGCATCCTGCTTCATCTTAATCAACGCGTCGAGCAAGTCGCGCGACTCTGCGACCGGCGTCTCGTACCCTCCGCGCTGCTTCACCATCAGGTGGAACAGCTCCCGCAGGAAAGCGGTCGTCTTCTTCGGGAACATGCTGAATCTGGAATATTATTTTTTTATCCTACTTGCACATGGAACAAGCAGATGACTCACCTTATGTTAAGCGGTAACCATCACCATTAATTAACAAAGCATTGCCTCGTAAGTCAAGCGCGATAGGAACGTGCCCTACGATGCACTGCCATGCGCCCATCAACTTGAGGCCTATAGATGTTAAAGCCTCATGTGCCTGTAATTTCACCGGCGACCACTCTCTTCAAACCAAAACACGAAACATCGTGAAACATAAAAAAAAATCATGTGTCAAGTGCTCGAAACCTTCGAGGCCCTTTTGAGTGACGGCAAGAAGAAAAAAGACCTGCTTATTAAACTCTCACCCGAAGATGTCGACCAGCGCCGGGAAGAAGAAGATGCTGGACCAGCTGAGGCCGCGGACGACGCCGAACTCCATGAAGTCGCGCGTGATCTTACGGACGACGCTATCGCCGGTGCGCGTGCACTCCGACTTTATGCCGAACGCCGCCTCGCCGATCACGTCCGTGCTGTAGTCGGTGTACATCACCTGGAATACCATTCAATTAATTACAAACTAAAAGTTTCACGACTTTAATCAACAGGCACGGTAGATAACCCCTTAGATATCTTAGTACCGATAAATTGTGTTCGAGATTCATTGAGGATTACTGAAGGGGTTAGTCAGAGGTACGTCTGAATATAAATTTTGGCACATGGGCACATTTATCAGTAGTATCTATTGATTTATTAACAACTTATCATGTTTTTATCAAAAAAAAATTATTAATACAACTAGCTGATGGAACAAGCAGGATGTTAAGTGGTAACCATCACCTATGACAAAGCATTGCCTCGTAAGTCACGCACGATAGGAACGTGCCCTACGATGCTCTGCCCTGCTTCCATCAACTTGAGGCATACAGATGTTAAGCCTCATGTACACCGGAAACCACACTCTTCAAACCGAAACACAGCGTTGCTGCTTGGCGGCAGAAAAAGGCGTGGTGGTAGTACTTCCCCGGACGAGCCACACACAAAGAGCTCTACTACTCTTACTTTTAATCTTATTAGAGTCATATCATTATAAGTACTCATTTATATTTGTGTAAATCAAATCCTACTAATATTTTAAACGCGAAAGTTTGTAAGTATGGATGGATGGATGGATGTTTGTTACTCTTTCACGTAAAAACTACTGAATGGATTTTAATGAAACTTTACAATAATATAGCATAAATATACATAGGCTACAATTTATAAAGATATTGTATGACTAATCCTGCGCACACGAAGTCGCGGGGACCAGCTTGTACTGATATAAATCATTAGCTGTAATATTATCACATAATTATTAATCGGTATAGATTTAGATAATGTGTCGTGACATTCGGTTATTTAAAGAAAACTGATAAAAAGTAGGTATAGAATGCGACTTCAGTTGATGAATATTTTTAACTTATCCACTCTATATTGAAAGACATGCCATGACTTATCTGCAAATCGAAGTTATTTACCAGCTCTTTCATAAACCCCAGATAAATCGTTTTTTAGCTATAATATATTAGTTTATTTCACAATACCCATGTATAAGGATATTTTATGTTAGTAATGATATTTTAAGTTCCTCAAAAATTTAATTACTTAAGTTTACCGCACTACATGAACTGCCATCCATTACCGCTCTGGAGCCTTATGCTCACTTCGAGCGAGATTATCTCACGGTGGAGATGACGTCATATCTCGTTCGATAACTATTAAATCCCCATTCTCACCATCTCACTCCCCAATTTGTCATTCTGCGAGACGCAACGTCAACGAGTTATTGAACGAGATATGACGTCATCTCCACCGTGAGATAACCTCGCTCGAAGTGAGCATAAGGCCCCAGATCAAATACTTTCCATCCTAAGGTTGGAAATCGCTTTCAGCTATAAGACCGCCTTGTACTTTATCAATTTACGTCTAGATTTATGAAGTATCCTTGTGTACGAGTACAATAAAGTGTTATCTATCTTTCTCGACGGTTATAAAACGAAATCTCACCCTGAGGTCGAAGTGGTTTGGATCCTTGTTCATCTCTTCCTTTATCCGCAGCACGAGGTCCGCCGCCTTGCTCTGCATCAAACCCTCCAGCGAACGCAGCTTGGAGGACGTGAATACGGACGTGAGGCGACGACGTACGTTGCTCCATACGGGATCCTTTATTAAACAATGTAAATACCTTTATTCTAGATGATTTATACAGCGATACATAGTTTACCATGTAAATCGCTGATACAATACGGGGTAAAGAAGCAAGACACCGATTTGCAGCAGAAGGCTTTTACCGCCCCAGAGGATCTCGCGGACCAAACACGAGACGTAAGTTTTTATTTATGATTTAGTTGATATTAGTTAGTTGATGTTTTATATTTTGAGGTGTTCAAATCAAGCACTTCGGAGGGTATTAAATTAGATCTGCTTCGTCATCTTCCTACTATCGTGTCACTAGTTTCTTTTGAAACAGTGGTGAAAGGATTCGAAGTGCGCCTCAAAAGGCTTAGTTTTCATAGTAATGATGAATACAATTACATTTTGTAAATACTTGTATTCGTTGTAATTGTAAATTCAAAATTCATTAGAAACAGTTGAGCTATCTACAGACCGTTGCAAACGATCTAGAGATAGCTTATAGATAAACTCGTAAATATTACCTAGTTTATTATAGGAAGAAGCTCTTTTCATTAGGTACACCTCCATTATTAATTGATCTTACAGTCAACTTGGGCAATTTGGCATTGTATGTATGTACCTATGTAATTATGTATGTAGGTATGTTTTTTGGGCCATATTAACTTTCGAATCTTTGATCCAATTTGCATGACATTTGGAAAGCCGATAACTTGTACTTGAGAAATTTACTGATATATGAGTCAAATCAAATATGTGGTCATTAAAATATGGAGTTTTTAAATGGGACAAAAATAAAAAAAGTTATACAAATATATCAAGTTACGTGTGATATAAAAGGGATTTGTTTGTACAGTCACGGAATGAAAAGATCCGTCACCTTAAAGTCGGTTTTCGCTTGCACCAGATTACAAGAATAGCAGGTTAAACCAACAACTTTTTCTTATTTTTTTCATCAAAATATAAATAAACTTGTTGACAAGATAAACAATCAAACAACTTTGAACTTTGATAACGAACAGTTCAAACATTATTTTCTCTAACTCAGTGTATTCTGTCTATTCAGTTTCAAAAGGTAATATGTGCTCGTGAAATAAATAAATATTGGTGGACATTCCACACAGCACTATCTCGCCCCAAACTAAGCCAAAGCTTGTGATAAGGGAACCAGATAGCTGATATAATACATAATATACTTTTTCTTTTTTTTTGTAAATACATACTTATAATATATACACCCAGACAGATAACAAACATCTATGTTCATCACACAAATGTTTGTTCTCGGTGGGGATCAAACCCACGGCCTACGGCGTAGAAGGCAGAGCTACTACCAACTGAGCTGTGAAGGCTGTCATAAAGTTAAAACTGACGAACCTTTTCATTCACATTCCACAACCATATTTTTTTTAGGACGCGTGGTTTTTAATATGCAACAAAAAATTTAAATTGACTTATCCGACGATTCAATTGCCCCCATCTCTTTAAAGTTTCGTTGACATCATAGTTTTGTTATAGGTCGGTATGTTCATTTGCTTTTTCTTATTTTTTTTCTTGTAATATATTAAGAAGGTACCTACTTTGTTCTTTAAAATTATGACAGCGAGCTGGTCAGGTACGCAGACATTGTCATTTTACTTCACTACCTATCCAGTTTATCAAAAAAAATATTGATTAAGTGTCAATTTATTAAAATGTTTGATGATATGAAATCAATAATCATAAAATTACAAAAACTTAAAGGCGCCTGTTTGATAGATCGATAGAAATTCCTTCATTGCACAGAACAAAATGTATCGCACATAAGCGAACTTAATGCTAGAGAGCATTCTCTTCCAGTGATCATTCCAAGGGAAGGCTCTCTAGCATTAGCTTGAAGCTTTTAAACAACCGAAAGGGTAGTGCACAAACATGAATGATAGGGACCAATTTTTACAAATACACAAAATGCTTGTGTATTTGTAGAATAATACATAATTTGCTTGCTATTCAGTTTTATAATCCCCACCGACTTTACCCCACCAGTGCACAATAATATTACTCATAACAAAACTGGGAAACCTTGCGCTCGTGACCTACCTACCACGGCCTAGCTGAGTACATTTTACGAGTGGTTTGCCCCGAACTGCAATCCCGTCATGTGCACTTCATGCAGTAAATTTTACTCCGATGATTCTATAGATACTTTTTTTTATAAAAGTCTCCGATCTCCTTTGTCCCGTTTAGTCCGCTATATTATTACTGACTTCAATTCCTTAGCCATAAAAGGAGTCGCGTCCAAGCATTTAAAAAAAAAACTTGAGTATTTAGTATGTAATATTTTTTTAAGTTCAGTTCTATAAGTTTTTTTATTTTATTCGCTATGGGTAATTTTCACTTTCTTATGCTTGTAAGCTTGTTCTTCATGGACATCTCTTGCGGACGCAATAGATGCTGGTTCGATTCTAGCAGTCGAACCTTTTGCATGATCTCAAAATCGTTATACCTATTAGGTACACGTTATTTTCTAGATAAACACAAAAACACAATAATAATAAGGTGGGGTCGGGCTGGCCTATGTAGTAGGACAGCTAATTTCAAGGGTAATTATAAAGACAGAATTAACCGCTCAACATCAGGTGGACCATGAACATGTGATAACAGTTTTTCGTATTAAAAAAATAATTTAATTAGAAGGACTGGCCAGTTTACTCACATTGACAGTAAAAATATTGAGCCCACCAAGAGGATCTGACCTGCCAGACCCAAGGTGGCGGTTCCTGAAGACATCCGAATCCTTCACCAGCACTCTCTTCGCCAGCTCCGGAGAGTTGACGATCAGGCCTGGCCGCCAGAACACCCAAATGCCGATGTAGGGCGCTCTGAACTTCTCGTACATTTTTCGCATCCATAGTGCCTTGAACAAAACAGATTATCTATTAATATTTTATTAAATGGACATCAAACAGACAATTCATACTAAGTACCTTAACACAATAATATAAGCTTGCTAACCGCGGCGAAACGGCTGTTAAGAGGTGCAGGTTCGATTCTCGCGCGGAACCCAAAGATCCCAAAGGAACTATCCTTTGGTTACAAAATAACATACCCGCTTTAGGTAGAAAGATCACTAGACCTTACTTAAGTAGACTATTCATTATTATTATTATAAGAGTAATAGGTAGAGCACTTTGTGAAGGGCTCGTCCGGGGAAGTCCACGCCTTTTTCTGCCGCCAAGCAGCAACGCTGTGTTTCGGTTTGAAGAGTGTGGTTGCCTTTGTAATTACAGGCACATGAGGCTTAACATCTGTATGCCTCAAGTTGATGGTCAGTGCATCGTAGCGCACGTTTCTATCGTGCGTGACTTGCGAGGCAATGCTTTGTTATAGATGATGGTTACCACTTAACATCAGGTGGGCCATATGCTTGTTCCATCAGCTAGTTGTATAAAAAAAATTGTTACACGGTGGTTTATAATTTAATTAAAAAAACACTTACAGGATTTTCCCGTTGCAAAAACGTGAGGCTGCCGAGTAATGGATGTGGAGGATCGTGGGGCACTCCTCGATCTGCCCAGTACCTCCTCAGCCGTCGCCACTTCACCAGCGCCCACGCCAAGACAACAACCGCCGTGACGCTTAGTAGTGCCAGGAACATGTTGCACGAATCACGTCTCGAACCAAACTGAACTTAATTATATACACAACCAAGTTTTGTAGCAGACGCGGTGACAAGGTATAATATATTTATCGAAGACAAAATTCACACATCACAGTGCATGCAAGTCAGGATAACACATTTGAAGATACTAGCGTTGATTAGCTAGCACGGGTCATGCTAGTCATGTCTTGTCAACTTCATTCACATATCGAACATGACGATGACACGTTATCATAAAACATTCATTGATTAAATCTAGATGGGTTAGTAAAAACAAATGTCATGGCTAAATAAAAGGAACACTACTGGTAAGTAGTAAATCACTAAGTAAACAGTCGTAGTGTCGTAGAACCTAAAAAGTCCACTTAAAATCCTTTCACCACACTGTCTCGCAAGAAACTGGTGTGGTGTGAAAGTGACATGACAAAAGAGAAAGAGATGCCATTGCCATGCCTACTGCCTTAGGCATACAACATCTTTTAAGTACTTACAAACTAATTTTCAATTTTTCTTTTTAACTGAATGGTGTGCTTATATTAAAGAGTAAAATACATTGACATCGTTTGTCTCACGTTTGTTTCACGAGTGACATCGTTTTTTAACTTAATTCAAGAACGTGTACGCAACTTACAACTACATGCCTACTTTCACAATTTTATCGCTGAATTTCAGCCCAGCTCATGGATCGCTTAATCTAGATGACACTTAGTTCTCTTAAAATTACCTATGTATTAATTGCAAACGTACCTAAGCCCTGTAAACCCGTAGGTGCGACCCAGTAAAGTCGCTACCGACAAGTTTCAAGTTCCGTTACGTTCAGTGCTGACCCGCGCTAGCCCGTTAGTCGTGCCTTGTGCACGCACCCTAACATTTCAGTAAAACTACTTCGGTTACATGTTTTATACGTAATCTTTATGTACCTACTGATAATATTCCTTAAAGACGACATGATATATACAAAAAATAATAATGATAGCCTTGTTGCTACTTTTGTTTATTTTATAATGCCTGACGCTGGTTTCGCCTGGTTTAAATGTAATTATAAAATTCCGAAAATAAAATGAATTAAACATTAATTTTGAAATCAAAGTGAGTTCTTTTATAATGTGTTGACAAACTACTGTTTTGAGTGTACGATTTACCACAAATATTACAGATGTAAGGCTTTCCCTCTGTGTGAACCCTCATATGTTTTGTCAAAATTTTATTTTGGTTGAAAGATTTACCGCAAACATTACAAGTGTGAGACTTTTCTACGCTATGTATTCCCTCGTGGTATTTTAAACTACTGCTATCATTAAACGATCTTTGGCACACGCTGCAAGTATATGGTTTTTCAGCCGTGTGTACTTGCATGTTATGGCGTTTCAATTTACCCATTTCAGAGAATCCCCTGTCGCACAATTTACAAGTGTATGGTCTCTCTCCAGTGTGCGACCTTATATGAATATCTAAACAAGATTTCCGTTTGAACGATTTATCACATGTGTTACAAGCGTATGGCTTTTCGTCTGAATGTATTTTCATATGAGTGGACAATGCACCACTTTGGCTGAATGAGTTATTGCATATTGTACAGGTATGTGGTTTTTCGCCTGTGTGCGTGCGCATGTGAATTTTCAATTGAATCTTCTGATAGAATGATCGACTGCAAATATTGCAAAAAAATGGTTTCACTTCAGTATGGTATATCATGTGTTGTTTCAAATGAGTGTTCTTGTAGAATGCTTTCCCGCAAGTGCTGCAGATGAATGGCTTAATTCCCGTGTGGATGACTACGTGTTGCAACAGGTCACCATGTCCGGCAAATTTTTTATTGCATGTTTTACAATCATGTGATTTTTCTCCAGTATGTACAGCCAAGTGTCTTATTAGACCTCCTTTTGTTGTCATGATTTTATTGCAGGTATTGCAAGTGTATGAGTTATCTCCCGTATGTGTCCTCATATGAAGCTCCAAAGTGTATTTGCGACCGAAGGTTCTATCACATTGATCGCATTTAAATAGCTTTTCTCCAGTATGTCTCCTCGTGTGATTTCTCAGAGTACTGCCTTGAGCAAATGACTTATTGCATATGCCACAGATGTAAGGCTTATCTCCAGAATGTATTACCATGTGTGTTTTCAAGCCATACCTTTGACTGAATGTTTTATTGCATATTTTGCAATTAAAAGGGTAATCGTCAATTAATAATTCTTCCTTAGTATCTTTTTTCTCTGCAGTTATTTTAGTGTTATATTTTAAGTCATCAACTATGGATATTGACTGCAATACTGTCACGGCCAAGTTGTGTATCCACCCCATGTTGTTTTTACTAAATGTTTCACGAGTAGCCTGAAAATATAACTTTAGAAAGCATTTTGTAAATGCTACAGCTAGATATAAATTTGACAAAAATAGGCTGTAATAACGTGTAACATAATAAGGCCAAAGACCAAGCGATCAGACCAAGAACTGGAATACTTTGACGTGTGCAAATAAATAAATAAATAAATATTGGTGGACATTCCACACAGCACTACCTCGCCCCAAACTAAGCCAAAGCTTGTGATATGGGAACCAGATAGCTGATATACTATATACTTTTTACTTTTTTTGTAAATACATACTTAGTTATAATATTATATAACACCCAGACAGAGAACAAACATCTATGTTCATCACACAAATGTTTGTTCTCGGTGGGGATCGAACCCACAGCCTACGGCACAGAAGGCAGAGCTACTACCAACTGAGCTGTGAAGGCAAAGGTTGAATAGGTATATCGTTTTCGAAATTCCCATATAAAAGTAAATTAATATTGTCCCCGAAATTTGCAACACCCCTGACACTATTTACGTACCTAAGTACCAGGGTCACGTACCTACACACGGAACGTACAAACAGCTGTGAATAGTGCTGCCTCATGGTGTGGTTAGTTTCATATTGGAGGAACGTATAAGAGGCATTTTATGAATGAAAAACTACGAATTTCAAAAGTCGTAAAATAAAAGGTGTTCGCCATGACCTGTAGAATACCCTGCTTCCGGGGTTATAGAGGTGTTATAATGTAAACTGTACCTCATCATAAAATATATCTTTGCAGATCTTGTCTGATTGCTGACACATATTGAAGAACCTCAGGCACCTCTGTAGCTGTGACTTGCAAATGTTGCATATTGTAGTTGGACGGCTGTCAACTGTGCTGAGCTGAAACAATATTATAAGTACCTATTACAACTATCTGATGGAACAAGCAGGTGGCCCACCTGATGTTAAGTGTTAACCATCACCTATAACAAAGCATTGCCTCGTAAGTCACGTACTATAGGAACGTGCCCTACGATGTACTGCCCTGCGTCCATGAAAGTCAAAAGGTATTTATTTATTTTTAAATAGACGAGCAGTTGCTGCTAGAGTATATCGCAGTGTTGGAATTGTCTCTAAGTAGGTATGATTAATTTTTTTGAGCACGGAATGGTTTGTTCGAAGCCAGTTGTCGAGCTTGATTTTAAAGGCATCGACAGTAGGAGCAGTAACTACGTCTTCTGATAGTGCATTCCAGTTGTGAACCACTCTGTTGCTGAAGAAGTGGTAAGAGGCAAGTAAGATGGCTGGGTCTCTCGAAAATTTAAGCTGGTGTCCAAGTGAAGGTCTTTGATCCTTTTTTCTTTTAAGAATGTTTTGAATGGGTGTTACCAAATATTTTATTGTATGTCTCAATGAAATCTCCTCGAAGGTCTAACCTCAAGAGTAGTGAGGCGTAGTGCCAATAATCTGTCTTCATAGGATTTGCGACGTAGACTCTACGTCGCGGTATCTTGGTAGCTTTCATTTGGACACTTTCAAGAAGGTCTATGTCTTTTTAGAAGTAGGGATGCCATATTTGATATCCGTACTCTAGTAATGGCCATAAAGTAACCTATAAGTTTTATAGATCTTGCGAAAAACATCAACTGTTGATGGTTTGAAAAGATCTTCATATGACATTATAATATAGAAATGAATTCGCCTTCTTGACTATTATAGCAATGTGCTCTTCCCACTTTAGATGGATGAGACATTAACTCCTAGATCCCGCTGTAGGCCGATTGGGGTCAATATGTTTCCATCCACCGTGTATATGACTCTGGGGTTATTGTTGCCTAACTGAAGAATGTTACATTTTGATGCATTCATGCGTTTGATTATCCAATCCTTTGTACCGTCCTTGTAGGCAATTTAAGTCTACTTGCAACCCTCCTGAGTTAGTGGAGTTACCACTTAACATCAGGTGGACCATCTGCTTGTTGCATCAGCTGGTTGTATATAAAAAAACCATTCAAAAGATATATGAATTTAAAAATGAAAATCTAAACAAAAATTTAAAGTGAATGCACCGTGATTCTACTCAGCGCAGCGGGCACCAAAGCTCAGGAGAAGGTCATACAAAACTATGAAATAGGCAGCCGTGAGGCTCAAACGTGCGGTCTATGTTTACCCAAAAATATTAAAAAAAATCATGACCACCCATGTGAAGCTGGGACAAGTCGCTAGTAATACAATATTGAAGCTCCAGTGTGGTGCCTATCGAATTTAGTGAGGTGTAGGCATAACAGAAAATAGTAAATGCAATCAAATCCATAAGACAGCACATGCTACACTTCAAACTAACTAAAACTGAGGCATACAGAAGTTAAGCCGCATGTGCCTGTAATTACACCAGCAACCACACTCTTCATACCGAAACACAACAATGCTGCTTGCATGGCAGAAAAAGGTGTGGTGGTAGTACTTCCCCGGACGAGACCTTCACAAAGAGCTCTACTACTCTTTTAAACACTGCAGTAAAACTGTTTGTTCACCCAGAACAGAGATCTCCGCAATGAACCTACTAGGTATTGTAGATATGTACACATATCATACAGTCATACTGTACAGCATGGGAAAAATACTTCATCAGAATCAGTCACTCTTTAGGTAGTAACTAGAAAACTACACACATAGTCCAAGAATTCAAGAAGAATAGAACTTGTCTTTGAGTAGGTACCTAATGCCCTTTGAAGACAATTTTGATTCGCTGACCACCTAGTTCTCTTTTGCAGAAAATTTTGAAAGTCAAAGTCAAGTCAAAATATATTTGTTTAATAAAATCACAAGGATCACTTTGAAACGTCTTAAAGCTAGGTGACTCTAGGTGCCAGTTCCACGCGACCAAAGCCTAGAAGAACAGGCAACAAACTTACGGCTTGGTTCCTACCGTTCTTTTGTATGATCCTTTTACAATGTAATAATATAATATATTATTGAAGTTTAGTGAGGCGTAGGCATACAGAAAAAGGTAAACATAATCAAATTTATAAGACAGCACACGCTACGCCTCAAACTAATAATACCTAATGCATAAATACAATCTATTAAATCAGAGAAAAATAATAAAAACACACAATAGTAGGTACAGTACAGACATTGCAGACATGTTAGCTGCCGATGGGCAGAGCGACCGGGACATCGGGCCACGCATTTTTATCAACAATATAGCTATCTAAAGTATAATAAGCTTTCCTTATTAGATTATTCTTAATGTACACTTTAAATTTTCTAATAGGAAGCCCAGTGGCACTTTCTGGAAGTTTATTATAGAAGCGAATACCGTTCCCCATAAACGAGCCAGAAAGAAGATTTGTTAAGCCCAAGTTCAATCACTATGTGATCCGAAGCCTTCTTGAGGATAGGGCTGCGAAAGACGAAGGGAGTTTATTACCTACCTTAACAACAAAATATATAGGTACCTTGGTTCCTGTTAGTTTTTCGTATACTTCCTGAAGATGAGTGTTTTCAATTCTATAAACTTCCTTATTGCTGCTCAAGCAAACTCTACACGACACCGCTAAATACATTGTAACTTAACGAAATAAACAATAATCTTTCTTTCTTATTTTTCTATCCTCATTCGATCTTAGTTTAAATTCTCTATGTGATCGAGTTCATTTATTAATAAAATACCTAAATGTAACAAACAATTTATTTACATTTTTTTTCTTTTCGCTCCTCTCGGAGCAGGCTATAGTTCTAAGACCATACCGCCTAGTCTTACGTTTTGTTGTTTTTCCTTTTGTTTATAGTATTTTTAATCTATATCACTTGACACTGGCAAAATTGTTTGTCGAATGACGGACAGGCACCCAGGCAGGCAGGTGTCATTTAAATAAATAGAGAAAAGAAGAAGAAGAGAAAAAGGCGGGAAACGTTGAACAGGGAGGCCACGTTTTTTTCCCACCAAAATTTAAAATTAACTTTTTCAAATATTGTTGATCAGTAGAGTTATAATTTAGTATTTATTTTATTAATTATTTTATCTTTAGTAGTTTAGTGTATATATAAAAGTATCTGGTAAGTTTTTTCGTCTATTATTATGGAGGAGCCGCCTGACCCCGGCGGGGGTACAGTCCCGCCGGCTGGTTGCTTTGTAACATTATCGAATAGTTTTGATAAATTGCCATCCAATGATTCTGCAATGGATACAGACACGTCTGTCTCCAAGAATAAGAAATTAAAAAGATCTCGCTCTCGTAAAATATGCAAACATTGTAACAAGAGGAAACGACATGGATCCAGTGACTCCAAACAAGGTTGTGGCTGTGAGGAATCCCCAATAGTATCTGACAATAATATTTCTGGCAATGCGTGTAGCACTGAGCCGCTTGTGACTAAAGTTACAATCTCCGACCCGGTAGCTACATCTACTCCCACTGCTCCGTCACCAAATTCATCTCCGCCGGCGCCGCCGGTTACAAGAGCTCAATATGATGCTAGCGATAATGCCCCCTATATTGTACATGTTCAACGCGTTTCTGAGTTGCCGAATGACGGCTCTACTCTTCATCCAATAATTTTTGGGAAATTCTTGAAGCGGCATTCTATTTACAATGTGGTTAATGGTAGCGTAAAAAGAATTGGTAGAAACAGAGTTTCCATTGCATTCAACAACCATACAAATGCCAATGCATTCTTAAATCATGATAGCCTCAATAGTAACAATCTTAAAGCATTTATACCAACCTACAATGTCTCACGCATGGGTGTAATTCGTGGAGTACCCACAGACCTCTCTCCTGAGGAGATGTTAGAGTGCACCACTGTCCCCAGCGGATGTGGAAAGATACTAAAACTAAGACGTATTAACTTTAAAGAAATTGTTAATGGAGCTCCAGTGTGGAAACCAACTCAGACGGTAGTGGTGACATTTGATGGTCAAGTGTTACCAGACCATATTTATATGTGTTATACTGCACTTACAGTTAACCTATATACCTACCCAACCATCCAATGTTACAATTGCTGTCGTTTTGGACACACAAAGTTGCAGTGTAGGTCTAAGCCTCGCTGCTTCAAGTGTGGTAGAGAGCATTCAGGTGAATCTTGCAATATTGATGAGGAACGTATTTCTTGCTGCTCATGCGGGGGAATACACTTTGCCACAAGTAAGTCATGTCCGGAATATACAAGGCAACAAAAGATTAAATTTTCAATGGCAGAAAAGTGTATTTCCTATGCAGAAGCTTCTAGAGTTCATCCACCCCTGTCTAGGTCTTATGCTGAAATATTAGCAACAGCCAAGGATCAAAATATTCAATCTCAACAACCCCACACAACAAACCATGTCACACCATCATCATATAGAAAAACTGTCTTTTTAAAACCACGTGTACCTCCCAAACTAGCCAAAGGCTATGATCAAAAAGAACACAATAACCTGACTAATTCACCATCATCATCCCTATCTAACGGTTGCGCTCTGAAAGAGGGCAGACCTGAGGATAGACAGCTTAATATATCTGATATAATTGCTCTTCTTAAGACATTCATACAGTCAAATGCCATAGAACCGTCCAACGCTGCTAAAATTATTGACATAATCTCTATCCTACACTCACAACCACAATGGATCACACCAGATCCGCAGTTCAATGGAACTGCAGGAGTGTAGTAAATAAAAAAAGTGAAATTATCTATTTAATTAATGTATACAACCCTTTTATTATCGCCATCACAGAGTCCTGGCTTAAGCCAGGCTCTGTGTTCAAATTGAGCGGCTTCTCCTGCCTCAGGGATGATAGACCTGATGGCTATGGAGGAGCCGTTCTTCTTATTAAAAATTCTTACTTATTTTCACATTTCCCTCTCCCTGCACATGATAATAATAATTTTACCGCTGTTGCATGCATTATTAATAATGTATGCTTTATTTCTATTTATATCCCTCATCCTTCATCACAAATTTTCACAGAAATAGATAACCTGTTAGGCCATGTCCCTAAACCATGTGTGGTCATGGGAGATTTCAATGCTCACCATAGAACATGGGGTAGCTCTGTGTCCAACAGCTATGGCAGAGACCTATTAGATATCATTGATAGACAAAATCTATGTATCCTAAATGATGGTTCTCAAACTCGTCGAACAAAACCCTCAGAGAATAATAGTGCAGTAGACTTAACAATAGTATCACCCCGTTTAGCATCTTCAATTACTTGGCAAACACAGCCATCTACTCATGGCAGTGATCATTTCCCCATAGTATTAAAGTTTTTAGAATTTAGAGCTAATGAAATACCCAGAGCTCCACCCAGAATGAGATATAAAATAATTAATGATAAATGGAGTGAATTCAGAAACCATATAGATAATAATATTAACACTTTGCCTCTTATATCACAAGGTATTTCTGTTTGTGCAAATAGTTTTACCAAAAGTTTAATAGATGCTGCAGATTTAACTTTCCCTTTAAAAAATAATGCATCTGGGAAATTGTCATCTCCACCATGGTGGGATACGGATTGTAGTGTAGCTGTTGCTCAGAGAAGGCAGGCAGAGTTAACTTACAATTCTGACATGTCTGAGGTTAATTTTGATGAGTTAATGGAAATAATGGCTAAGACCAAAAAACTATTAAAAGAAAAGAAGTTGCTAGGCTGGAGGAGTTTTTGCTCAACAATATCTCCCAGCACAAAACCTTCAGAAGTCTGGAGAAATATTAGACGTTATAGAGCTGGAGTTAGAGAAACTACTTTTGCCACTATGCCACCTTCTCTCAGTGATAGCTTCTTAGACCGTTTGGCTCCACCGACTGTTCCACCTAGGGAATTGTTAACGCCAATTCATGTTTCTGTGCCTACGTGTCCTTATGGCCTTGATGCTCCTTTCTCAATAGACGAGCTGAAAGGTGTCTTAACAGACGTTCATGATACAGCTCCAGGTAAAGATGGTATTCCATACTCTTTCTACTCTCACCTTAGTGATATTGCTTTGCAATATTTTCTCGAGCTTATCAATTCTGTCATGTTGACAGGTGTCATTCCTTCAACATGGAAAACGCAAATAGTGCTGCCATTTTTGAAACCCTCTAAAGATCCTTCTGATTCTATGTCCTACCGACCAATAGCATTGTCTCCAGTTATAATAAAAATTGTGGAACATTTAGTTAAAAATAGAATAGAGTGGTTCATTGAAAATCAGAGCATCTTACCTAATAGTCAATATGGTTTTAGAAAAGGTAGAAGTTCGATGGACAGCCTAAGTGTATTTACAACGGACATACGTATAGCTTTTTCACAGAGTAAATCTGTTGTGGCGACATTCTTGGATATTAAATCGGCTTATGATAATGTCCTTATTGAGGTACTTATAAGGAAATTACATATCTTGAAAATTCCACATTTTCTAACCAACTTTATTCAAAACATGTTAGCTGGTAGAGAAATTTTTTTAAACACCACGAATCTCTCACGAGTTGCCTGGAAGGGCTTGCCTCAGGGTTCTGTTTTGAGCCCTCTTCTCTATAATATATATACATATGATTTGGAAGCATCTGTGAGTGATACGGTTTGTGTCCTACAGTATGCTGATGATTTGTTACTCTATTCTTCAAACACTTATATTAATACAGCTGCATTTAAAATAACATTTGCTCTAAAGTTTTTAAAAAAATGGCTAGATAAACATGGTTTGGAGTTGTCTCCTTCTAAAAGCATCGTTATTCCTTTTACACGTAAAATGACCACACCATCTTTAAACATTATTTATGATGGCATATCTATTCCGGTAAAAAGTCATGCCAAATTTCTAGGTGTCATATTAGATTCTAAGCTTTTTGGGAGTCCACACTGCGAATATATCGTAGAAAAGTGCGAAAAACATCTTAATTTACTAAGGTGCCTCGCAGGTGTTTGGTGGGGTGCTCATCCCTTTTCTCTAAAACTTATTTATAATGCTTTAATCAGAAGTATACTAGATTATGGCACCTTTTTGTTGGAGCCGGGAAGAGTGCTATTTTTCAAGAAGCTAGACTCTATACAGGCTAGAGCAATGCGTATTGTAATGGGAACAATGAAGTCCAGTCCCATTAATGCACTACAAATAGAATGTGGCGAACCACCTTTACGTTTAAGACGGCAATTTTTGTCTAGTAGATTTTATTTTCGTACATTACAAGTTCAGAACCACCAGCTTCATTCAAAAATCCAACATCTTTCAGAACTTATTTGCTCCTCTTCTTATTGGAGTCATAAGTCACCACCCCTTTTAATTAATAGCCTTAGCAAATTTAAATCATTGTCAGCTGCAACTCATCAATCACTTCTTTTGCCTATTTTCCAATGCAACTATAAAGCTTTAACACTACCTATTAACATTTATTTCGATCTAAATATTGACCGCCACGGAACGCATGCTAATATATATTTTATATCCGCTGTTGATAACCGATGGCATGGTTGGCATCAGGTATTTACTGATGCCTCCAAGCACTCACAGTCTGGTTATGTTGGTGTAGGCGTATATCACAAACAGTACAATATTGTACAAAAAGTCAAACTACCCCCTGAGACTTCAGTTTTTACTGGTGAGTTATTTGCTATTGTTAAAGCACTAGAATACGTTTTAATAATGAAACTTAAAAATACCATTATTTTTAGTGACTCAATGAGTTCATTGCAATCCCTATTGAAATACCCTTTTCGCTCCAAAATGTTTTATCCTCTAGTAATGGAAGCTAGATCAAAGGTTTTACAATGTAAAATAAATGGTTTATCAGTTAGCTTTGCGTGGATACCAAGCCACTGTGGTATTATAGGAAACGTACGTGCCGATAAATTAGCTAATGAAGCTGTAGAGTGTGGAGACCTTTACCCGTTTAAAAACTATGTACACGATCTTATTGCTTTACCCAAGATTTATCTTAAAAACTCTTGGAATGAATATTGGGACCACTCTAGTAACATTAAAGGTAAATATTATAGACTGATACAAAAAACAATAGCGGTGAAACCCTGGTTTTTTTCATTAAAACTTAGTAAACGCGCCACTACTGTTTTGATAAGAATGCGTCTGGGGCACTCATGTACCCCAGCCCATTTAGCACGGATGAAAATAGTGTCTAATCCATTTTGTGCCTGTGGAAATGAATTTGGTGACCTCAATCATATATTTTTTGCTTGTCCACAATATGACCATAAAAAACTATATGAAGATCTTGTTTCCTGTCGAACTCCTCTTCCTACTAATATCATTGTTCTTCTTTCTTCCTTGGATCCTTGTATTTATCATTGTTTGGCATCATATATAAATGTAAATAATATAAAAATTTAGTAAATTTATTGTACATATATTATCATTATCTGTATATATTTCCTTATACTTTTCCTTTCCCTACCTTATTTTTAACCTTACTGATCTCCTTTTAACCTTCCGTGTAAATTGAATCCCTATGTTTCCCTAATTTTTATTTAAAAAAAAAACAAGCAAAATGGCAAATGCACCAAAAGTGCGACGCCAAAAAAAAAAAAAAAAAAAAAAAAAAAAGGTACATATATTTTAATTTCATTTAATTTATTTTTTTAGCTTTGCGTTACATTTTAATAATTTAAGTCTCCTCACGATTTTCATATGAGAAGTTGGTAGTTATTTTATGTCTGAGACCACCATCGCGTAGTATGATTAAATACCTACATATGCCTAATAATAACATGTTTGTTTTACAGATTTCCCAAAGATGCAACTACTTTGGGCTGGTGGGTTAAAGCTACGGGTTACCAAGCTCCAGGTCACCAAGCTTCAAAATCAAAATCAAAACGGTCTTTATTCAGTACAATCACAAGGATCTCTTTGAAACGTCTTAAATTGGTACTAGGTGAATGTACCGCCAGTTCCTCGCGCGCGACCAAAGCCTAGAAGAACAGGCAAGAAACTTACGGACTAAAAAACTTTTGGGCTATTTCAACATAAACGGTATCTCCGCTTTTTTTTCTGGATATAAAAAGTATGTTCTAAAATCTTGCTTTAAAAAGTGAGAATTAAGAAAAATATTCTCATCTGAAATTGTTATGTACAAACTATTAAATATTCATCGTCTAATAAATAAATACGTACTTACACGTGATATATTTTAATGTATTTATGACATATTCATAGTGATGTTCTGAGGATAGCTGTATTCATAATGCCATCACTTCGCGCTTCAGGGCAAAGTGGTGGCATTGCTCAGGCTTATGGTCAGCTCTAGCATAAGCTGGCTTCCTCCTGTTAAGATGTATTGTTTATACCTACTTAATTTAAAATTGAAGCACGCGTTATAAATTAACCTTTTGAATTACAGTTTCTGATGAGTAGGGATGTAGAATAAATAAATCAATGATAAATAAATAAATTGTTTTTTATTCATAAAAATTTTACCTAGCTGGTGCAGTAACATAATTAAACTATTGGTAGGTGGTAGAATGTGAAGAATAGCACCACTAGCTAGCTCTGTCCCCCCCCCCTCACTAGGAAAATCCAGGACTCTAGCTCGCGGGGCCTAGGGTTCTGATGTCAATGTCTAAAATGCCAGCTTAGTGCCAGTTCGCCCTGTTTTTTTTATTTTATTTTTTATAAATATTGGTGGACGCTCCACACAGCACTATATAGACCCAAAATAAGCCAAATCACAACCACCCAGTCAGAGAACAAACGTCTAGTATCACATCACACAAATGTTTGTTCTCGGTAGGATTGAACCCACGGCCTACGGCGCAGAAGGCTACCAACTGAGCTGTGTAGGCTTTTTTCTAGCTCATTCCTTAGAAGATATTAAAATGGCGTAACCTAGAGGAGGGCACAAACTATTAAACTGCAGAAACTAGCTTTAATTAAACATAATTAAACAAACAACTGGAGCCGCGGCTACAGCATAGCTTATGCTTGGTTGGGTGAAAATAGTAAGATGTGGCAACCCATAAATTGTATGTACTTGTTGTCCGTCTTGCTCGGGTATACGCTCGTAGGCAATCTATAGTATTATAAATCTATGACTGCAGTAAAACTGTTTGTTCACCCAGAACAGAGATCTCCGCAATGAACCTACTAGGTATTGTAGATATGTACACATATCATACAGTCATACTGTACAGCATGGGAAAAATACTTCATCAGAATCAGTCACTCTTTAGGTAGTAACTAGAAAACTACACACATAGTCCAAGAATTCAAGAAGAATAGAACTTGTCTTTGAGTAGGTACCTAATGCCCTTTGAAGACAATTTTGATTCGCTGACCACCTAGTTCTCTTTTGCAGAAAATTTTGAAAGTCAAAGTCAAGTCAAAATATATTTGTTCAATAAAATCACAAGGATCACTTTGAAACGTCTTAAAGCTAGGTGACTCTAGGTGCCAGTTCCACGCGACCAAAGCCTAGAAGAACAGGCAACAAACTTACGGCTTGGTTCCTACCGTTCTTTTGTATGATCCTTTTACAATGTAATAATATAATATATTATTGAAGTTTAGTGAGGCGTAGGCATACAGAAAAAGGTAAACATAATCAAATTTATAAGACAGCACACGCTACGCCTCAAACTAATAATACCTAATGCATAAATACAATCTATTAAATCAGAGAAAAATAATAAAAACACACAATAGTAGGTACAGTACAGACATTGCAGACATGTTAGCTGCCGATGGGCAGAGCGACCGGGACATCGGGCCACGCATTTTTATCAACAATATAGCTATCTAAAGTATAATAAGCTTTCCTTATTAGATTATTCTTAATGTACACTTTAAATTTTCTAATAGGAAGCCCAGTGGCACTTTCTGGAAGTTTATTATAGAAGCGAATACCGTTCCCCATAAACGAGCCAGAAAGAAGATTTGTTAAGCCCAAGTTCAATCACTATGTGATCCGAAGCCTTCTTGAGGATAGGGCTGCGAAAGACGAAGGGAGTTTATTACCTACCTTAACAACAAAATATATAGGTACCTTGGTTCCTGTTAGTTTTTCGTATACTTCCTGAAGATGAGTGTTTTCAATTCTATAAACTTCCTTATTGCTGCTCAAGCAAACTCTACACGACACCGCTAAATACATTGTAACTTAACGAAATAAACAATAATCTTTCTTTCTTATTTTTCTATCCTCATTCGATCTTAGTTTAAATTCTCTATGTGATCGAGTTCATTTATTAATAAAATACCTAAATGTAACAAACAATTTATTTACATTTTTTTTCTTTTCGCTCCTCTCGGAGCAGGCTATAGTTCTAAGACCATACCGCCTAGTCTTACGTTTTGTTGTTTTTCCTTTTGTTTATAGTATTTTTAATCTATATCACTTGACACTGGCAAAATTGTTTGTCGAATGACGGACAGGCACCCAGGCAGGCAGGTGTCATTTAAATAAATAGAGAAAAGAAGAAGAAAAAGGTTAATTTACTAATTTCTATAGATATTATTTTATATTGTAAAACGACTAAAATGTTAAACTTTCTTTATAAAAATTGAAATTGAAAACACTAAAATGATGAACTCTTTACACAATACTGTTAAATGTAAGTATTAATTTTGAGGTTAGGGCGACTCGAATCTTACTTTTTACCTAATAACCAGAACCCAATAATTTCAGATCTTCGCCTCATAAACATCAAAACTGCTTTGCAAACTGCCAAAGAATGTACACCCAATCGATTAAATGTAGTCAAAACCGGAGTATCCGCACTTCGAGCACCAGTTTTCTTGCCGCGAAGTATAGGCGTTGAGATTGGTGAGAAAGCTATAATTGGTAAGATACAGCAGGAGCCAATCACTTATGTGCCGATAGAGAACCCGCGCTCGATCCTGCCTTTACTGGACAATGAGTGGCAACGCCAAGAAGTTGGATTGCCATCACAGAAAAATGAAGAAATTCAGGTAAATAACTCTAAAAACTAGGATTAAAATAACTATTTAAATATTATCTAACGCAGCCTGCCATGCAAGTGAGGCAATGCTTTGTTATAGGTGATGGTTACCACATAACATCAGGTGGGCCATGTGCTTGTTCCATTAGGTAGGTAGTAGTATAAATAAAATCCTATTTAGAGTACAGATCAGATAAAAAATTGATTTACCTATGTATTAAAATCATGACTAGATAATTCTTGTTCTTGCAATAAATGATCATAATTTTATTCTAGGCTGCTCGACTGATCGTTATCCGGAAAAGGAAAATGAAAAAGCACCAGCGCAGAAAGCTGTGGAAGAAGATGAGGCATCGCTGGGCAAGGGTAAGTTGTAATCTTCTTCATTTTGGAACAATTGTAACCTACTGTGGGTGATTCAAGAATTATGAAATAAGTATTTTCCTGAGTCTTTACCAATTACTCAGACCTCAGATTTCTAAAGGTATAGCAGATTAAAAAATTACAAATTCAAAAACGTGTAAGCTAATTTCAGCTTACAAGTTTGATCTATGATTATATTATCATGTTTCAGGTAAAACAGCAACGCCGGATAAAAAAAGAGAAGGTCTTTCAAAATGAATTGATTGCCATGGTAAAAGCAGCAAATGACTTCTCAGCTGAGGACTATGTTAATGGTAAACTGGATAAAGCTAACCACACTCCTCTACCCACCCGCTGGAAACACAAGAGGCTTCCACAGTTCATCATCAGACAACTCATGGGTATTGATAAGAAGATCAACTATAAACATACCGATACCTATAAGGCTTAGATAGTTTGCAGTTGTAGTTGATAAAAATATAGTAGTAAACTGCTTGTTTTATTTATATTAACAGATGATAGAAAATTAAAGACTCAATAATGAGGTACCAATTTTATTTACTGCCTCATAAACTACTATTACAACTAAATTTTAGTTAAATACATTTAAGGTAGCCTAGCTTCACTACTGACTTTTATTTTATTCTAAACTTATTCATTGAGATCTGTTTTTTTCTAAAATTTATCAACATAATTTAGCTATGAAGACTGAAAGCTTTGTAGTTTGTCTTCTGGATATTACATAACATGCATATTTAAGTTACCAGTTTTGGTTCATATTCAAGGTGTGTTTTTTTTAAATGTGTTGACAAACTACTATTTTGAGTGTATGATTTACCACATATAGTGCAGGTAAATGGCTTTCCATCGGTGTGAGTTCTCATATGTCTAGTTAAAGTGCTATTTTGACCAAACGATTTACCACATACAATACATGTGTATAACTTTTCTCCAGTATGTAATCCCATGTGGCATCTTAGACTGCTGCTATCGTTAAATGATTTATCGCAAATGCTGCAAGTATATGGTTTCTCGCCAGTGTGTACTTGCATATTGTGGCGTTTCAATTTGCCATTTTCGGAGAATGATCTATCACATATATTGCATGTGTATGGTTTTTCTCCAGAATGTGTTCTCAAATGAAGTTGCAAAGTATATTTGTGTCCGAAGGATCTGTTGCATGTTTTACATGAATATGGCTTTTCTCCAGAATGGCTTACCATGTGCTTCCTCAGATTGCAGATTTGAGCAAAGGACTTATTGCACAGGTCGCAGGTGAATGGCCTAGCTCCAGAATGAATTCCCATGTGTATTTTCAAGACATGCTTATGCCTAAATGTTTTTTTGCATATTTCACAATTATATAGTTTAGCATTTCTTTGTACCTTTACATTAGTATCACTGATTTTAGTGTTTTCATTACAAGAGTCATACTCTGCTTCGACAACATCAACATATTGCTTTGGATCAATTTCAACAGAAATTTCTTCAGCAGTCTCTGTTCTAATACTGTCATTGTTTAAGCTATCAATGTATACAGGCTTCAATGCTGCTACAGTCAAGTTGTGCATCCATCTTGGGTTGTGCTTAGCAAGTATCTCCTGCGTTATCTAGAAAATAATAAACAAAAATCCTTAAATACACTTCAGCACTTTGAGAAATGTTTTTTTTTTCATTAATTTTAGTCTATATTTTCTGACTAAAAGCAAACACTATGACACATACAAAAAATATTGAAGACATTTAGTGATTGTGATCTGTAAATAAGAGCTATGCATATATTATCCATACTCTTCTGTCATACCTCAAGGTCATGGTTTAACAGATTTCTGAAAATATTTTCTGATTTCTGACACATATTGAAGAACCTCAGGCTCTTCTTGAGCTGGGAGTTGCAAAAATAACATATTGTAGTTGGCTGGCCTTCTGCTGCGCTGAGCTGAAACATATTTGCAGATACTTCACTCAATGAACAAATAAATAGTTATTATTTTAATTGATTTAGAAATTGAATCTAAATTGATATATGAATGCAAATAGATAGCTTTTCAGGATTAAAGTACCTAGCTAACTTTATCAAGACCTGTTTCAGGACTATTAGTGGGTATAATATATTGAAGTGGGTGGACTGTACTACACAACTGTAGGTAGAAATCAGCCTGCATGTATAGTTTGTATAGGTACCTAGAAGGAAAGAGAAAATAGTAAGTAAATACCATGGTTCCCGTTAGTTTTTCGTATATTTCCTGAAGATATGTATTTCCAATGTGATGCCCTTTCATAGTACTGCACAAACAAACTCTACACACTGATGAAGACATTTTAAATCAATAAACTAAGCTAATTTTTGTTTGTGGTTCTACATCAGTAACAGTTTGTTTTCGTGTCTTACTGTCACAGAACAATAATACTCCTGTCGCTTACTGTCTTCTGCTGGCGCAAGAGGGGTAGGTCTGGATATAATGTTATGTTTATTTTACAGTGTGCAGTGTGCAATTGATTCCGATAGGTTTATAGAATAGAATATAAGTCTTCTTCTTCTCTCAATTTATGGCTCCTGTCCGTCATTCGACAGACAATCTTGCCAGTGTCAAGTGATTTGTATTGAATACTTTTTAGTCAAGTCAGTCCATAGTCAAGTCGGCCGTCATTTTGTTTTAAAGAAAATGGTGGCGGTTTTCTTCAAAACATTGGAAACATTTTCGGTCAAATCAGGATATCACATATTACACTTTCATTTCAAATGTTTACACTTTGTGCTAAGACCTCAAGTAATGTTGGTTAAAATACCACCGAAATTACACAACACATATCAAAATAACACTAGAAAAACAAATAAAATGAAAAAGCTATGTTGCTTCCAAAAATGTCAGAAAATGAATCTGAGAATATAAGTCACAGAACATTTGATAATGTCTATTAATTAAATAAGTGTCATAAAAGCACAGAATACTATACTATTACTCAGTACCTACCTACTTATTTTGTTTTTGTTTAGAGAACTGTCTTGCTTGTTTTTTTTTTGATTGACCTCTATATTATTTTCATTCATGGAGGTAAAATTATTCTACTCGCGTCTATGACAAGTGACAAGCTAAAGTTTCATATGCTAAGTCCATACTACCTCGTCTTGCGTTGTATTTTTTCTTCTCTGTCCTGTCCGTCATTCGACAGACAATCTTGCCAATGTCAAGTGATTTGTATTGAATACTTTTTAGTCAAGTCAGTCTATAGTCAAGTCGGCCGTCATTTGTTTTGAAGTAATGGTGGCGGTTTTCTTCAAAACATTCGAAACATTTTCGGTCAAATCAGGATATCACATAATACACTTTCATTCCAAATGCTTACACCTTGTGCTAAGACCTCAAGTAATGTTGGTTAAAATGCCACCGAAATTACACAACACAACTCAAAATAACACTAGAAAAACAATTAAAATGAAAAAGCTATGTTGCTTCCTAAAATGACAGAAAACGAATCGTTGTATTTTTTATTTTCATGAATGAGTTATTATTAGCTGTCAGTAGAGAGCACTGAGTGGTGGTGGTCTGGTGGTCTAGTGGTAGCGACCTCGCTTTTTAAGTGGTCTAAAGTGGTTTAAAACCAGTCGTGCACCAATGAGTTTTATGTGCACAGTTCCAGTATTCTCATACGATGAAGGAAAACATTGTGAGGAAATCGGCATGTAACCTAAAAAGTTCTGAAACATGTGTCAAATGTTCAAAAGGATCTTTGAGGAGGAAAAGAGGAATAGGGGGAATATGACTATGAAATAACAGCAGAAATAAAATAGAATGCAAGACGAGGGAGTATATTTATGAATTTAGCTTGTCCCGTGAGGTGTAAACAAAAAATATATAGGCCAGGCTGACAAAGTAGTTTATGATATTCCTCCATGAAGGCCAGGCCTTTCGTCTGAGGGCCATACAGCCTCCGGAGAATTTGGGGAGATTTTATCGAATCACCGGAAATTCTCCTGTTTTCTAAACTGACTCACTGTTGCTTACCAATAATTTAGTGTGGTCAAACGCAAACTTAATTGAATAAAAACTTATTTATATAGGGGACAACATATATTTTGATGTTGTTCTTCCTGTTTTTAGTATTTTACTGCAATGAACATTTTAACACATAATTCATCCACTTTATCGAAGTGGTCTTTTGTCTTCGATATTTGGCTTTCGGCATTGCAAAGATACTTACGAGTACCTATCTGTAAAGAGACCAACGAAAGAACATTCGTGTGAAACAAAGCCTAATTAACTATAACTAGAAGTACTGGTAAGTAAAATTTATAATTTTATCTCACAATAACTCTGTAGCTATAGAAAAAAATACATAAGTTAACAATGTAAGAAAGGACTATATGCCAACCTTATTAAACGGACAAAATATGTCTTCAATTCGCCGCATTAAAGCCTCAACAAAATCGGGGTAATCCCTGCCTCTCGCATAGCATAGTGTTCCGCCACATTATAAAAACTTAAAACCTTGGACGAAGTTTATGATATTTCCTCCAAGCTTACGCAGACCGCGAGTGAATAATTCGTTCAATAAAATAACCGGCAGCTAAAACAACCACCGATTAGGCTCCGGTACCTACTACCTACCCTAACCGTAATCGGTGATTATCCGGTTTTTGGATACTGGTGCACATCACTACATAATGCAATTCAAATAAAAATTGAGTGAATTGTACTTGGATTGTATTGAAAATGTATAATAATGTTTACAATAAAATAAATAGAGTGTCTTGGCTGTCTTCGGTTTGGACCTAGTAGCTAGTTTTTTGAAGTCTTATCTTTTGCAAGTTTTAATAGGCAAAAAAACTAGGTATGTCTTCGAACTCTTCGGTGTGTAGGGTTTGTTTGTGCAGCAATATGAAAGTGCATCACATTAATAACACTTATCTTCAAGAAACTTACGAAAGATTCACAGGAACCATGGTATGTAATACTTGCTGCACTGCTACTTGTGTTAGTAGCATACACCCTTACCTATTTGAAGTACGGTCGGTGGCAATCGTGTAGTTAGCCGTGGGACCGTAAATATTTATTTGTCATTCCTTATGGTTGTAAATTGGCAAACTTTTACCGCTCAAACATAATAACTTTCTGTAATCGGTTTCAGCTCAACACAGTAGATGGTCGGCCAACTACAATATGCTTCATTTGCAACTCACAGCTACAGAGGTGTCTCAGGTTCTTCAATATGTGTCAGAAATCAGAAAAGATCTGCAGAGATCTATATCACAATGAACTCAAGGTAAAGTACCAAGATACCTAACTAAAAAAGTTGTCATGGTGTCCTTAGCTTGTAGAAGTGAAATCAATTCTGATTTCCAAAATTTTAGAACCTCTTGTTTATTATATCCTTTTCTTATATACCCTTTGGATGTGTTCATATTTATTTTATTCTTTAAGGTGACACAAGAAGCACTGGTTAAGCATAACCTAGGATGGATACACAACTTGTCTGTGACTGAATTGAATTCCATATCTATAATTGATGATGACTTCAACTGTGAAAGTATAAACTTGGATTTGAAAGAAGAAAGTTGTCATGAAATATTTATTGAGACAGATTCTAATACATTTGTTGAAGATATTAAATTTGGAACTGATCTTCATGTGAAACGAGAGAAAGAAAAAGTAAATACTATTTCAAATAATATTAAGAACAAAAAAGGTTACTGTAAAATAACTAGTAAAAAAACTGACACTAAAACAAAACCAGAGAGAATCAAGAGACTTCATGCTGGTCAAAAGCCATATAATTGTAAGGTATGCAACAAACCATTCAGCCTCAGGAACTCACTGAGAGTTCACATGAGGATTCATTCCGGAGTGAAGCCACATACTTGTGATATCTGCAATAAGTCATTCACTCAAGACACAACTTTAAAAAGACACAGACAAAGACACACTGGAGAAAAGCCATTTACATGTGAGAGATGTAATAAATCCTTCGGACGGAAATATACATTGGACCTTCACATGCGAACACACACTCGAGATACTGGATTTACTTGCAACATATGCAATAAAATATTTACCATAAAATCTGGTTTAATAAGGCACATGATAGTACACACTGGGGAAAGACCACATATTTGTGAAGTGTGCAATAAATCATTTGTCGTACAAAATGATCTCATGAAGCACATGATAATCCACTCTGGGGAAAAGCCATTTGTGTGCAGCGCATGTGGAAAATCATTTAACAGCAACGGCCACTTGAAACAACACATGATCATTCATACCGGACAAAAGCCATTTGCTTGCAGCGTGTGCAACAAGTCATTTTATCAAAATATCCAGTTGAAACTTCACATGAGAACACACACAGGCGAAAAACCCTATACCTGCAGCATATGCAATAACTCATTTAGTCAAAGTGGTTCACTTGCAAGTCATATGAAGAAACACACGGGAGAAAAACCATACACATGCAACACATGTGATAAATCATTTGGTCATAAATACTCGTTGACGACTCACATGCGTGTACACACCGGCGAGAAGCCATATAACTGCAATATTTGTGATAGATCATTCACCGAAAAGGGTAAATTGAAACGCCACATGCAAGTACACAATGTAGAAAGACCTTATACCTGTAACATATGCAGTAAATCGTTCAACCATAACAATAGTTTAAGTCATCATATGGGATTGCATACTGGAGAAAAACCTTACACCTGCAATGTATGTGGTAAATCATACACTCAAAATTGTATTTTGACACAACATATGAGAATTCACACGGAAGGCAAGCCATACACTTGCAATATGTGTGGCAAATCCTATACACAAAATAGTAGTTTGACAACCCATATTAAAAGAAGTCATGCTGAAGAAATTACAATATTGCCTACCTAAAAACGTTGTCTACCTTTTCCGGGGAAGTACTTCTACCATGCCTTTTCTGCCGCCAAGCAGTGTTGCTGTCTTTCGGTTTAATGAGTGTGGTTGCCGGTAAAATTACAGGCACATGAGGCTTAACATCTGTATGCCTCTAGTTGATGGATGCAGGGCAGTGCATCATACATAGGGCACATTCCTATCGTGCGTGACTTACGAAGCAATGCTTTGTTAATAGGTGATGGTTACCGCTTATCAGGTTGGCTATCAGCTTGTTCCATCAGCACCTAATAAAAGATAAAGAATGAATTAATAGAAGATTGCCATCTTTTGGATTGCATTCTTCTCATTATTGGAAAAAAAATTATAGGAGGGGACAAGTGTCTACTGGTTTTAATAGTCCCATTCCATCAATTTTAAACTACCTAGGAGTTATTCTAGATTATGTAGTTATACCTATAAGTATAATAAATAATTATTTAATATTTACATGCAATTTTATTTCACCATTAGTAAGTAGGTAATGTGTTAGTCAAGAGGACATTAGGAAGGATTTTTTTTATGTTATCTAGGAGTAGGTATGATCTGAAAAGAGCATAAATATGCAAGTTTCAAATATGTGCAATTTAATTGCCATATTTAACCAGAGATTTATGCACCTCACAAAATACAGCAATGAAATTTACTTATATTATTTCACTGTATCTGAAGAATGGTACTGCTCTTCTAGCCATTGGTCAGTAATAAATATACATTTATCTCATTGCTGTCTTACAATGATTAGTACGTTTTACGATATGTACTATTTAAAATAAAATTCTAAATACAAAGATAGGTAATTTTATTTCGCAATTGGTTTACGGACAGTTGGTATTGGTACACAGTACACACGGATACCGCTTTTATGTCTTTGTGGTAAGCGTTATTTTTCTTTGGAGTTGTGTAGCTTGATCTGCATCTGTGTGTATCTTATATCAAAACATTTAAATACCTATGTTTGACCAAGCACTATTTTTTTCACACTTTTTGTGCGGACAATCATCTTGCCCTTATACAACCTTAAAAACAATTTCTTATTCTCTCCACTCTATCTATCTAATACCCATCTCTGTCAAACACTTCTTGTTATGAAGAAATTACACTCTCTCACTGCTTTAAATAACTTCCCTTTGATTTCCGTGAAGAATGCTGTCTGCCTGATACTTGCCAGTTTTGTACATGGGCCCATTGTGAGTTTTTAAATGAGTTTTGAGAGTAGTTTTCTCTGTGAATGACTTATTGCAAATATCACATGTATGAGGCTTTTCGCCGGTATGTATTTTCATGTGCTGTGTTAAAGTGGAGTTTTGTGTATATGATTTACCACAAATAGAGCATGTATATGGCCTTTCTCCTGTATGCGTCTTCATATGATTTTTCAAGCAAGTGCTTCGATTAAATGACTTTTTGCAAATTTCGCAAGTATGCGGTTTTTCGTTGGAGTGGGTCACCATGTGCTTCTTCAAGAGTGATTTTTGAGTGAATGATCTACTACATATGTGACATATAAAAGGTTTTTCGCCGGTATGTAGTTGGACATGATAGGACAAGGTATTGCTATGTTTAAAAGATCTACTGCAAATATTGCAGCTATATGGCGTTTCTCCAGTATGGGTCCGCATATGACTTTTCAGCGCAGATGTTTGAGTAAATGACTTATTACATAAACTGCATGCATGTGGCTTCTCTCCAGAATGTACTCTCATATGTACTGTTAATTGGCCGTTGTCAATAAAGGACTTTCCACATTCACTGCATATAAACGGTTTATTCCCGGTATGGATCCTCATGTGTGATCTAAGACCATCTTTTACAGCAAATGTTTTATTGCAAACTTTGCATATAATTGGCTTTTTACCAGAATGTCTTTGCATGTGTGTTATAAGACCACTACTTAAGGAAAATCCCTTATTGCATATGTTGCATGTGTATGGCCTTTCTCCCGTGTGAGTTCGCATATGAGTTTTTAATGAGTGTTTTCGACCAAAAGACTCATTACATACATTGCAAGTAAATGGCTTCTCTCCAGTATGTATCCTCACATGATTTTTCAAGGTAGTGCTTTGAGTAAATGACATATTGCATATCTCACATGTGTGTGGTTTTTCGCCACTGTGAATTTTCACATGTATTTTTAGGAGATGTTTTAGGGTGAACCTTTTATTGCATGTGTTGCATTGAAATGGCTTGTCTCCAACATGCGTTTGCTTGTGTTGTTTCAATTCATCTTTGAGAGAAAACTCCTCATCACACAAATTGCAGCTAAATGCTTTTTCTCTGGCATGAATTTTCATGTGTCTTGCCAGATAGTACTCTTGAGTCAGTTTCTTGTCACAAATACTGCAGCTATACAGCCTTTTAGTTGGTGATTGGTGTCTCTCCAGCTTTACTCGAGTTTCAGGTTTGCAACAGTTTTCTTCACCACCAGAGTCCAAATTATTATCATCAGTATTTTTATCAATAACTTTACTGACTTCTGTTTCACTCAGATAATCAAAATGAGTTTCTGCTTTGACAACTTCAACAAATGTTTTTGAGTCAGATTGAAAAAAATCTTCATCTTCAGAATTCTCTTCTTTAATTATGATATAATTAGTATGTTCATGGTTTAAGTCATCACTTGTCGATATAGATCTAACAGTAGTCAGTGACAGATTGTGTATCCATCCAAGGTTGTGCTTGGTGAGTGTCTCTCTTGTAATCTGAAAGTATTAAATATTGAAAGTATTAAAGGCAGTATTTTAACAATGAATTGAGATGCATTGTTAGGTATGTATTATGTCACAATGTTTTCCTTTAGTACCAAATATATTAATATTAGCCTAAGCTCCTCAGGTGAAGCAATTTTTGTGTCAATGTGAGGCTACATAAAACCAATAATTCTCAAAGTTCTTGGAATAGTAAATTTCCTTTTAGCTAATTTAAATATAGGTACTTAAATAAATAAATACTGGTGGACATTTATATATCACTATCTACCTATCTATGTTTAGGTAAATCTCAAACTAATGAAAGCTTTTACTATGAACACACAGACAGAGAACAAATGGTATGTTCATGACATAAATTAAAACAAAATCAAGAGCTTACATAGGAACCTACCTCTAACCCACTGTTGTAGAGTCCTCTGCAGATTTTTTCTGATTTGTGACACATGTCAAAGAATCTTATGCACTTTTGGAGATATGAGCTACAGATGTAGCATATCAATGCGGGCCGGCCATCAGCTGTCCTCAGCTGAAACAGAAAGAACTCCTGTGATGTTACCTAACTTACATCCAAGCATCCTAAATTTTACATCCATGTACCTCTTGTTTATTTTCTAGAAAGAAGGAGGAGTAGGAAAATAAAGTAAACTTAATTATTTTGTAGATGTTTACATTTCTTAGACAATCTATGGTGATACAACTCATAATTGGGATTTGTGGTAAAGTATTATGTAGTGTAGGTATTCAACAAACCATGTTTCCCGTAACTTTCTCGAAAGTTTCCTGTAGAAGGGTATTTTCAATGAGATTCATTCTCATGTTGCTGCACAAGCAAACTCTACATACTGAAGAAGTCATTCTTTCTCTTTTATCGTTGTTGTGTTTCAAAACTACGTAAGATATACAATTTGTAAACAATAAGATGTGTGCGATTCCCATCCAATGTACGTTTGTTTTTACGTTTAGTTTAAACCGCCACACCAGTCTACAAAAACGTTAACACGTTAATCTCCAGTAAAACTCCTAATAAGAAATAATTAAATAAATAATTTAGAAATAATTAATATTTAAAGACAAATAAAATTTCTCAGCCAGGCACAACAGGGCACAATTTATTTTTTATTTTTATTGTTTGCTTCTCGTTCGCAGGAGCAGGCTAAAGTCTTTAGTCCATACTACCTCGTCTTGTTGCGGCCTCAACTCCTCGGCAGCGCGCGCGACAGGATTAATCTTGTTCGTGAAAAATAGGCAATTAAAGGCGAATATCACTAGGTAGGTACATAATGGTCGTATTTGGGAAAATACGCGTGGAACTGGCACCTAGAGTCACCTAGCTTTAAGACGTTTCAAAGTGATCCTTGTGATTTTATTGAATAAATACCTATTGACTTTGACTTTGACTTTGAATACCGAACACGAATAGCGATCCGATGCGCTAATATCATGATGATGATAATGTTATAGCAATAATAATTACCTAATAGGACAGAACCTACACTGAGTCGTGAGCGACTTTTAATGTTGCTTATTGCAGTTTAAGTATGAAGGTAGTTCCCCTTGATTTATTAATATATGTAGTTCGCTTGATCTAATTCGGTACCCTATACAAGGTATTTCATTTTTATACATACACCCTGTTTATGAATACTGACTGACCATGTCCCTAGGTACTACAACGAAAACAAAAAGGTTTCAAAATGTTTTTTTATTAGCGTTCGAATACGGCTAAAAGAAAACTTTTTATAGCGATGTCGGACTTGTATCGAACACGAAAAAGGCATTTAATCGATAAAATCACAAGGATCACTTTGAAACGTCATCATCTTCTTCTTCTTCTTGTCGTGTCACTAGTTTCTTTGTGAAAGGATTTTAAGTGCGCCTCAAGAGGCTCTTTTCGAGCACTTGACACATGTTATAGAACTTTTTAGGTTCCACGACATGCCGGTTTCCTCACGATGTTTTCCTTCACCGTTTGAGAGTACTGGTATTGTGCACTTAAATTTTTCCACAGAAAAACTCATTGGTGCACGACCGGTTTCGAACCCACGACCTTAGGATCGGAAGGCGGGGCCGCTACCACTGGACCACCAGTGGTCTCAGTGAAACGTCATAAAGCTAGGTGACTCTAAGGTGCCAGTTCCACGCGACCAAGGCCTAGAAGAACAGGCAACAAACTTACGGCTTGGTTCCTACAGGTAGGTATAACAATTGGTAATATTAAATGATTAATAACAATTACTTTTTGGTTCATATAAGAAACTTAAAATTATCTAAACGAAATATAATAGTATAAATAATAATCTCGAAAAAATCTTATACTTTTCCTTTTAGAATTTTTTAAAGTTGTTGAGGTCGAAAGTTCTCAAAACATCAGAAAAAAAATCATAGCTCGAAAACAATGAAAAATTCGCGGATCATACATGGGGGTGATTCGGGTACCCCAAGTGGTGCTCTATCTCTGGACTTCCGCTTATCACTACTTTTTGGGACAGCCTGTACCTACCTATATCTGTATCTTATTTTTGGGTACCTATATTTCTAAGCTAAAACCTATATTACCTATCTTTATAAGATTGAGCTTTTGGAGAAGAAACTGACACATCGATCCCCTGGTTCACAACACAACATAATATTAACGGGAAAAAACTGTAATGAGGACGATAGTTTACAAATAATAAAGTTGCAATTTCATTGTCAAAAAATATAATAGAGACAATAAAAAAATGATTGTAAACTAGGGTATCGAATTGTAGAGGTCTGTTAGAGGGGGGGCAAAAATTGAATAGCCTACTGGCGGTAAATATGTAATCCGCCACTGTATACCTACCTATCCATAGAGAACTGAAACATTTTTAAACATTTCATGCAAAACTCGTGTAAAAATGTCTTCGCCCATCGCGGTTACTGAGGTAAGGGTGAGCCCCAAAGGATATCGTAAATTCAACTGTAAAGAATTTTTGTCTCATTTTATTTTAATTTAAAAAGGGGACGAAGAGAAAGTAGGTAATCCTCTGGGCCTCGGGAAATTGATTCTATACCTTATTGCGAGGGGGAGGGGGTGATGTGAGAAGGGGAGGGGGAGTCGCGAAGATATTAAAATTACAGAGGCACGTCCTTCAGTCAGTAGGTAGCTAGGCATCTCTACCTACTTAAGGCCTGGGTAGTTTAGGTATCAAGTAAAGGCGCTGACAACATAACTGTCAGGCTCTTCGCTTGCACATTTCAACATTTTTGAAGATACCTACCAACAAATCACTGATGTTGATAAGAAAATTCAACAAAGATTCATCATTTTGATCGCAAATCTCTTATGTACGAAAACAACCTAAAAACTTTTTCTTCGAATGTACCTACTTACATTATAAATACTAAACAACTTCATTAATTTCATAAAGGTTCTCGAATGACAACCACGAACCGGAATACGAAGAACAGGACGCCCCCACCTGATGGTCCGACGACGTTGTAAAGATAACAAGAAGTCAGTGGATGCAGACCGAAATATAGTAGGTATGGAGGAGGCCTATGTCCAGCAGTGCACTTCTTCAGGCTGATGATGATGAAGTAGGTTGAGGTTACCTAGCTAAACTTCATGATGCTAGTTCAGTGCGAAACTGTTGGTCGACAAGAAGATGCAACTTCGAACTCGTTCGTTGTAGAAAACTTTTCACCTAGATTCTGAACCAATTGGGAGTTGCACCGATTTCCCGCAATCAGCGGTGGCAGCACTGTACATTGCACAACCCGCTTTCAACTTGCAAGTCTTGAAAGTTTCATTGAAACTGTTTTTAAAGTCAATCAGCTTGAAGCGCTGGTAATAGCTGTTGTTGGCACTTAGCTGGTATATTTTAGCATAAATGCCGCACTATTGCGATATAATTTTACATGGAAAATGTAAATCTTGGAACTTTCTCTTTATTTCAGCGTTGGGAAATCAGACGATGCTGAACAGTTTAATGGGATGTAAATATTTTGAATGGGGCAAGTTGAATGATAATAAGAGGCTCCCACCCGATGGACCGAAGATATTCTATCGTGAAGTTATGAATTTCTTTAACTAGGTAAACCTACCTACCTAGTGTTCCGTATATCTACATGCTACACTTCGCAGTCGGGTGTTATATTAAAAGTATATTTATTTGAATATGTAGGTATACATATACGAACGAACCAACGAAAGAACCTTTAAGTAACTGTCGTTAACCTACGTCACAAAATACTTTATTTATGAACAGTGGCGTAGCTATCATAGGGCCAGGTGGTCCAGTACACCAGGGCCCCGTAGCTTAGGGGGCCCTAAGCTTTAAAAAGAGACTACCAAAGTAAACTATAGTTCCTTTCAAATTAAGTTAGATTTAAAACTTAGAAGATTTATTATGTTAGATAGAGATAAAATACATATTAAAAAAGTTTTGGTATGTTATACCTACATTTAAATTCATAGAATTTAAGCAAAAATGTTTGTAACATTTAATTGTGCGTCCGAATAGGGCAGACTGTTTGTACTTTTTATATACTCACCACCTTATACATTCAACAGTTTACAATAAAGATTATTCTGATTCTGACAGGGTCAGCCAGCTCCCGAAGCTAGAAAACCTTGAGCCAGCTCACAATTGTTTTTTTTTAATGATTTATTTTAAAGTCCAATATAAGTTCAAGCTAAGTGGAAAGAGGGGATGAGGGCCTAATTCTTTCTCTATGCACCGGGGCCCTTGTCCACCTAGCTACGCCACTGTTTATGAACCATAGCTTAGCATTGCCATTCAGCGTGGTAATGCAGCCAGTATCTTGGGGACGCTTCCGATTGCCACTGATCAGTTGAGCTATCGTGATCGTTTGCAACGGTCTGCAGATCGCTCAACTGTTCCATATCTATTTTGTACAAAATATAATACCTACATAGACATAGACAGAAGAGTAGTAGAGCTATTTGTGAAGGGTTCCTCCGGGGAAGTACTACCACCACGCTTTTTTCTGCCGCCAAGCAGCGTTGCTGTGTTTCGGCTTGAAGAGTGTGGTGGCCGGTGTAATTACAGGCACATGAGGCTTAATATCTGTATGCCTCAAGTTGATGGACGCAGGGCAGTGCATCGTAGGGCACGTTCCTATCGTGCGTGACTTACGAGGCAATGCTTTGTTATAGGTGATGGTTACCACTTAACATCAGGTGGGCCATATGCTTGTTTCATCAACTAGTTGTATAAAAAAAAAAAAGACAGACATTTATTTGCTACTATAACACACACATACAAATTATTAAAAAAAACTTGTATTCATTGTAGTTTTCTTTGTAAATAAATGTTGTTTATGTATTCCTGCCCTCCTCGTCACACGGAGGGCGTCTCGATAACAACAGAATTTTTCCCACTCAATCCACCTTGAATGTTCAATATTTTCTTGAAGCCAGATATACGGTGACCGGAGTCACACATGATGGATGGAGCTGGCTGATAGATGCGGCGTTCCTTCATTGTCATGATGTACTGCCCTAGCTGGCATGGATTATTAAATATTGATAGAAGCGAAACTACTTCCAAAATTGTTACAAACGTTCCAAGTTACGGAATTTCACGGAACGTTCTAAACAACGGAACAAGTCAAAATAAAGAATGCAGTTTATATAAAAAAAATGGCTTTACGACTTTGATCCCCAGGCAAAGTAGATATCACTAAGAACCAAGTACCAACTCAAGATTCACTGAAGATGTTTAAGGGTAGACAGAGGTTAGTTCAAATACTACATTTGATACATACCCGAAAAACTGAAACGTTTTGGGGAGGCACGGTAGATATCTGTTAGTACCAAGATTCTTCGAGGACGTCTGAGGGGGGTAGTCAGAGCGTCCAAACATTACATTTGGCACACACCCACATTTTGCAGTAGGTAGTTGGTATTCCATACGTGACAGGTTGCAAGCCCATCGCTGCTGTTAGAATACTAACTGGTTTCTTCACGATGTTTTCCTTCACCGTTTAAGAGCATTGGCATTGCGCACATACATTTTTCGATAGAAAAATCCATTGTCACATTAAATTACATACAAAACATATGATATAAAAAAATAATACATAGAAGATAAGTAGGTATAGGTTATATTAATAAGCTATCCTATAAGTTTTTCTTAGTTTGGGGCTAGATAGTACTGTGTGGAATGTCCACCACTATCTATGACTAGCAGACGGCTGCAATTGGTTAATGACATTAATGACATTGATACATTACGTAGGTACATTTGGAGTAGGTACGTACATTTGGAGGTGAATAGTGACACTTGGGTCCAAGAACAGATATACCTACGCAAAGGAGTTTCGATTCTATCAAACTATTTATTCGTGAAGATGACATGTCATGATGTACTGGCAAGGCTGGCCCTGATAAAGCATGTCCAGTTATGAATGACCCGTAGTCACGTTGAGTCGCAGTGATGGGGGAGATCTATTGATGCCGAATGATTGGATGCTACTTGTAGGCTCGGTCCATTACCCATAGCTTTGAAAAGTTTGATTTTGGTCAGCGGACTCCTATGAGTTTATGTAGAAAAAAATGGAAGGAAGTATTCAAGAACAACGTACACTTTATGTATCTACAGTCAGAATCAAAAATATATAACTTTTTTCTAATTCTTAAATTGTTTATTGACTGGCTCGTAGGTATCATAAATTTTAATTACAATACTTTTAAGATTCATTGTGTTTTTTTGTGTCTTGTCTTTGCGGTGGTTTGAGTCATATATTTTCTATTTATCTTAATACCTGTGCGGCTAAACGTCCATTAAAAATCAAGATTAAAAAATAAACTTTCACTGAAGGTACACGCATTAAAAATACTTCTAAACACTTTCAAGCTAAAAAGTAAAAACAATGTACCTACGCAGGCTCTCGTTTTATGCCTTCCGGTGTCTCATTTCCGCGCTCCATGCAAGCAATACAAACTATATACTTTCGTAAAAACACATTATTTTCTCTGGGGACCCAGGGCCGGACCTACCTCTCAAAATAGGTACATACCTGGTCAAGGTGCAGACACAGTGGGAGTCAGGGCCGGATTAAGAGGTCCAGAGGCCCCGGGGCAACAAAGGAGCGGAGGCCCCCTCGCCCCAAATTATTTTCCAAATAAAGTGAACAATTTTTTTTTGTCGAGTTTTTCAATAAATAATTTATTGTGAAACCAAGTAGATTCTCTTATACAAAAAGAGTTACGAGCAGTGCACATGGTCCATGTGCACTGCTCGTAACTCTTTTTGGTGTTTCTGTTAATCCCAACCTCCGAGGTTGCGGGCAAGTACCACCCCACTCAGCCATTAAATGATTGGGGTACTCCTTCAAGATGGGTAGTGAATTGTAAGTGCTTATCAGGGCCATTTGAGATTTTTATATTTCACTGATTGCCTGACTGAAGTGAACAAATATAGATCAATGATTTCTGTTATTTAAGATTAATATAATCAAATAATCATGTATGTACAAAGTACTGTAGGCTTTAGGTAAAGGTAAAATAGCAAAAAAAAAATATCAAAGGAAAAGAAAATGTTTACTAGTGTTTACTAGTTGGAATATGAAAGATTTTTTTTTCCGAAGTCTCTATTGTGGGGGCCCCCCGTTTGTGGAGGCCCCGGGGCCATCGCCCCGTTTGCCCTCCCCTAAATCCGGCCCTGGTGGGAGTTATCACCACACACAACATTTTGAAAGATAACAAATCACTGACCTTATTTATGAATAATAGCAATCAACCAAGTTGGGTGTCACCATTACACAAAGTTCAGCGAAAAAGTTGGCATCCTACTTTTCGTACATGCAAACTTTTTAGTAGGAAAACTTATTTGGGTTTAACTAGAGACTACTGCGTTTTATTAACCGTCTGCAAACTTCTGTGACTCAAATAACTAAGTCGGAGCACATTTAATTAAATAAATAGTTCTTTTTTGTGAATTCAGATTTACTTACCTAATTTTACTTACACTATAATACCCAGACACAGAACAAGCATCTCAATTTATCACACAAAAAAAAACAATGTGTATTTCAGAAAATTCTCGGTGAGCATCAAATCCACAACCTAACGGCGCAGAAGGCAGAGCTACTACTATCCAGCTGTAAGGCCAGTGGGTCTAAGTAAAACAACAATCTATGGATAATGGTTGAAATCAAGTATTTTTATCTGATTGCTGCTCTACTGAGTGCGACCCTGTGCTGAATAAAAGAAATTCCTGTAAATCCAATACATTTCCATCGGTTAGGGAAGAGACTTAAGCGTTTCCGTTTGCCTTATTATTATATTTCGTTGCTTTTAACCGACTTCCAAAAAAGGAGGCTTTGTCACGTAAACAGTGAAATTCTACTCGCAGAAGTGGAAATTGTGCATAATTTAAAATGTTTTTGTAGCGAAAAAGTTATTATCTAAGTCTATGTCGAAATTAATTTATTTTGGATTATACCACCACCGATTACAATCCTAGATAACTATGCTGAAATTTATATATAAAAAAGCTAGCGTAAGCTTATTATTAAGTTTTGACTATTTAAAAATATAAATAAAGACACTATTTTTTTTTGAAAGGGCTTAGATTAGATGATAGATGCTGTGCAATAAAAAGAGTGACTGCTGAGATGACGGCTGATAGAAGAGAGTGGAGGGAAAAAACCTGTTGTGCCGACCCCACATGAAGTGGGATAAGGGCAGGAAAATGATGATGACACCGAACCCTGTACCTATTAAAATCCATGTCTGAAATGGTATTGATCAAAGCATTGTACAATTTCAAAGATTGCCAAAACAATGGAAATGCCCGCCTCAGGGAAGGCATCTAACCTTAACATTAAAAAATCCCAAAAAGAATCGCCTAAACCATTTTCCATTATCACCCAAATCCATGATTATAACGGCAGGGCTCGTAAACCTTAGGTTTCAAGGCCCGCTGTAAACTGCTCCCTGATTTACGAGCCCCGCCACGAGTACACTATAAAAAATGTTTAGTGTCACAATCACCTGCCTTTTGGCAAATAAAAAGTTTGGCCGAATTTTATACGATTGGAATATGTTTTGCAAAGGTTTGCGACACCTGGCTTAGGGGATGTATTTTTTTAGTGCTTCGATGACCCGGGGCTTTGTCCGTAATGCCTCTTTGATCTTTGTTTCTTTGGGACATTATTAAAAAGGTACAGTTACCGGTTGGTGCTATGGCACATTACAATATTTGAGAATGTAGGGTTTCTCTATTCAACGATCGCTGTTATAACAGTTGCATTACCTAATAGAGCAAAAGTCAAAGTTATTTATGGCATTTTTTCAGATTACAAGGAATAATTTAAAATAAATATAATAAATTAGAGCCAAATTCTACTTATAATATTTGTAAACCAAACAAAACAACAAAAAAATCTAAATTCCCTGTTTGCTGTCGAGTTTAAGAACTAATTGTGTAAACATACTAGTCAAGGTCTCAAATCGACAAGTAAGTATTGCAAAATTGGAAAAAAAAACAAGTGAAGGTCATCCCAAACGTGACAGATTGGAAGCCCATCGCCGATGTTAGAATACTAACTGGTTTCCTCACGATGTTTTCATTCACCATTTGAAAGTACTGGCACCGTACACATACATTTTTGAACAGAAAAACTCGTTGGTGTTGGACCGGTTTTGAACCTTAGCCCCGGAAGGCGGGGCCGCTACCACTAGACCACCAGTGCTCTATATCTTGGTCTATAGAGGACGTACCTTATAAGTGGCATATGAGACATAAATGATCTCATGTGCCTAAAATTGCACCGAAAATAATAATTTGTCATTTGAACACAGAAAAGAGTTATGTAAAAGTATAAACAAATAAACAAACTCCCTGGAGGGTTACTTGTCTTCTTAAAGTTCTCGGTTGGCGAACAAAGACATACTAATTTAATTTTTTCCCGCTTTCTAGAGAAATGTAACCATTTAGCGGACAAACAAACGAGCCACTTTCAACTACATATTTTACTATTATGGTAGGTAAATATCGTTGAGAATATTTTTGGCCTTTGAACAAAAAAGGCTACAAATATTGATCAAATAAATATTTGCTGCATTAAAAATATAGCGGTGTAGTCCTCTATTTGGAAACATGTTGGACAACTTATTTTATTGGGCAACTTATGTGCACTGGTATTTTGCAGTCCTAAACGAACCTGCGAACTACCTACTACAAAAAAAAATAACCAGAGGAAGTTTGAAAGTAGCGCCTGTGACGGTTAAGTTGAGGAGTAATAGTAAGAAAGAAAAGAAGAATTATGGACTGGTGTCAAAGATGACATAAGTAAGAAAGGAGTGAGCATCGAGATGACCAATGATAGAGGAGACTGGAAGAAGAAAGCCTGTTGTGCCAACCCCACGCAGCGTGGGATAAGAGCAGGAAGATGATGATGATGATCGTCAAGCTGCAGGCAACAGCGAGTTGAGGTGATCAAGAGATAGTCTGGAAGAGATCGCTTTTAGTGATATCTCGCTTCTTTCTTTCATTTCTTTTGATATGGTGTACAATAAATCTGTAATCTAACTAGTATATTTGTATGTTTAAAAATGTTTAAACCAGCGGACTTTACATTGGAGGTCCGCTTGATGAATAGAGCCCGTACTGGGATTTCGCATTCAGGCCTCGGCGCAAACTATTTAGCTGCTATGTATGCGGGCCACGCAATAAATCCGACTTATTTAATCTACTGAAAGATCTGTGCTGGTTTATCGGGAACAAAGTGGAATAGCCCTGTAAGTATAAAAAGGAGTTTTCTGGTTTAAAATATATTTCATTATCATCATCAGTCTGAAGAAGACCACTACTGGAGATAGGTCTCCCACATTTCCAGGAAGAACGATTCTGAGCCCTCTCCATCCACCTACTTCCGGCAATCTTCACAATTTTCAGTCCATCGGGTAGGAGGGCGTCCCACGCTTTGTTTTAAAGTTCAGTTTAAAAATATATTTACCAATGACGATAGCAAAAAATATATCCTATACCTGAGAAATGTTACTTTCGAGAAATTACGGAAGCTGAAACTTGGGATGGACCACTACCACTCGATAAACCGTTGACATTGTGAAGGTCACAGAAGGTATGGCTCGTTGGTCTTGGACATCTTTGTGTGAGGTCTTTGTAAATAGGTGGACGTCTTCAGGTCGCTGATGTTGATGATGTACTATATCATCACATATTTAGGTACATTGTTTTGTATTCCAGAATGGCAGTTTTAGTATAAAAGATAAAACCAAGCAATAAACCGTGTATTATCTTTTGTAGAAACATACACAAAAACAATCTGTATCGGACATAGAATGTTTTTCTATTCAGTGGTCGACATTGTTATTGGCCGAACGAGATTTATATTATGTCATTTATTGTGTTTGAATTTGGAGCGAGACGTGGGATGCATTGATTATGTGTTAAGGGGCGATTTTATAGGGATGGGGTCGTATATGAAATGGGCGATATGACCTATGAACGCTGGCTGTCTGGCTAAAGGAAAGGTATTTCACATTCAAAACAATATTAGAAAAGTATACTAAACTTTATTGTGCGGACGACGAATTTTTCTTCATAATCCATAGTTATTATTTAAAACACAAGTTATCTCTAAATCAGCGTAATAACCATTTTTGTTTATACATTTGTATGCCTCAAGTTGATGGATGCAGGGCATTGCATCGTAGGGTACGTTTCTAAAGTGGTTGACATAAGGCGAAGACAAGAGCTAATGTGACTCTCGCTCGCTCGTTTTGACATGTTGAAAGATATAAAATCACTTAACTCATTTTCGAAAAATCGCAATCAACCATTTTGTGTGCAATCACTTTGCATACAGTTTAGTAAAAATTTCATTTTGATCGATACAAGTTTTCCTACTTAAAAGTTTACTTATGTACGAAAACTAGTAAAGCTAACTTTTGAGTAGGAAAACATGTATCGATCAAAATGAAATTTTTACTAAACTGTATGCAAAGTGATTGCACACAAAATGGTTGATTGCGATTTTTCGAAAATGAGTTTAGTGATTTTATATCTTTCAACATATCGAAACGTGCGAGCGAGAAGTTGTTTGATAGTTGTCAGCCCCTTAAAGCCATGCTTTGTATACATATGAGGTAGGCCATTTGCTTGTTCCATCAGCAATTTGTCACAGGCATTAAGATGAGTGAGGGAACATCGGTGGGTTTTTAGTCGGTATGCTATCATTACGTGACAGAGAGCCCGACATCCCTTCCTACTCTCCCCGAGTGGGAGGCATGCGTAAAGCATTTTCCCCCGTAAAATAAAAAAGTGCCTAAGTCTTTTCTAGAGAGCAACATTAACTTCCATAATACTACAAAAACTCATGTACGATGATGACTCATCGTACAAAGTTACTTTAGAGAGTAGGTACAAGCAAAACATCGAGTCTTACTAATTGGAGGGAAACAGAAAATAACAGATTTTTGCGATCATAAACCCAAATCATTTCGCATTTCCCAACATCCGATTTCAGGAAGTTCCAAAATCAATACAAATCGACAATGACGAGTAGGTACGTAGGCAATTGCCGAATTTTTATAGAAAGCAGGATACCTATTCTATAATATATTTATGAGAAAGCAACGTGACGTGCACTATCAAATGGTCCACCTATTTTTGTGTGGTTATCGCTGCCCATAATAATTTTAATACCTAGGGCACACCCACTGCCGTCGTGCTCTATGCTTCATGTTACGATATGGTTAAGTCTCATATGTCCCATTGCGTTAGGCAGAAGAGTCTTAACCTCTGGTATTTATTTCCTAAAGTAACTGGTTTCAAATCACTAACATATCTAAACTGAAAAAATTACAATACGTAGTAATTGATAGTACACTTCTTTAATATTACTGGTGGTTTGTGGTTGGTGGCTGATAAGATTTCCAATACACTCCGAACTAATAGTTAATCAACTGTATCTCGGAGGGTAGTACTCGTCCTCCTAGTTACGTTTACATACATACAGGAATAATTAAAGAGCAAAAACCTTCGATGACCTGCTCTTCCGAGGGCGAGCTACGTACTGTATACAGAAAGAATTTGAAAGGTAAAACGTAACATATTTCATACATGAAAGGTTGTTTCTTTGGATATATTAAAGTTGATTTCTATGTAAATGTATCCAGCCTCGTGCGAGCAAAAATACATCGGAATATCTGCGGGCAAAGCTCCGCCGGCCACGCACGCTGGCTCAAGCTACGAGCTGATGTCGTTCTGAAGATAAGCTGCAGTTTTGGTGCGGCATGGAACCACCGCCTTGAATGAAAGTGTTTTATGACTTTTAAGATAAGAACTGACACAGCTTCACGACTTCGATCCCCAGGCACGGTAGATATCCTCTCAGTTCACTTAGTTTCAAGTACGAATTTCAGATTTTTTCCATCCTAGGGTAGGGGGTAGTCAGAAATATGTCCAAACATTACATCACCACATACACGCATTTGTCTCACTCTCACTTCTATTTATAAGAAGAACTTGCTAGAACATTATTTATGAAATTTACATGTTGCACACACAAATCCTGTTAATCACAAAATGTTCGTTCTCAGTGGCGAGCGAACCCAAAACCTGTGGCCCAATATAACTAGGTGCACTCTGATTGCTTCTCCCGTGGCCTGAACTCCTTCCAATGAGATTATGGCGAGGTTCTGCCCTGTCCGAGGCACTGAGCAATCTAATTTTTCACTCACCTCACCCACGTACGATAGCAGATTTCACTTTGATATTTAGTTAACTAAGGCTCGTACTCCAAATTAGACTTCAACTGGGGTGAATTTTCAGGGTGAAGTAATTTTCAATGTAATCGCAAGTATTAGAAATCAATATATTTGCGGCGTTTTACGCAGCGCCATAGATTACCTAAACAACCATGTATTATTGAAGATAACATCGCTCATTTGGTGGAACAATGACGTAATTGTCATTTTTGGAAATAATGAGTTCAGGATGTCAGAACACCTGTAACAAGTATCTCGATTTGGAAAAAAAATAATACTTTAATAAGTTAATAAATGATTAATAATAATAATCCTACCACCAGTTACTTACAAATTCATTAAAGAATTCCAAAAAAAACACAATAATCACTCTCCTGTAAAAATGGAATACTGTCAATTACGTCGATGTTCCACCAAATGAGCGATATGTAGGTATTATTACTCTTGAACATATACATTTCTTAAAGATTTGACAAATGTTATTTTTTTAATTATTTTTATTTAAATAATATTTTTTGATGATGCTGGCAATTTCAATTTGTTGTTAGACAATACTCAAGACATGTTATCTTTAAATATCTAATCTCAAACGGTGAAGGAAAACATCGTGAGGAAACCGTCATGTTGTAGAACCTAATAAGTTATATTTATAACATGTGTCAAGTGCTCGAAAGGAGCCTTTTGAGGCGCACTTAAAATCCTTTCGCCACTCTGTTTCGAAAGAAACTAGTGACACGACAAGAAGAAAAAATAGGAGATGGTTACCACTTCACAGAGAAAGGTGTTTAAACACTTTTGTCTCAGTCTGTACCGATACCTAAATATCGGAGTGCTAGTAAGGGCCATGGCATCGGTTCGATAGCTCGGTAAGGGTATTAGGTGTAGATATTGGAACCTGCCTTTGCGATCCCGGATCTTAATCCGATTTCATTTTCGTTTGAGTGCTTCCATGTTTCTGGCACGTTAAGCTATCGGTGCTGGCTTGAGTAGTCGGTAAGCCATGAGATATGTAGTTAATTTAATGATAGCTCTTATTTCAAAGTGATAGGTAGGTAGGCAAGTATGCATAGGTTATCAATTTAGGATTGTTAAAATTTACTGTAACTGTTTGTTACTTTGTTATTATTTATTTATATTTATTTATTATTACTTTATTCTGACAGATTGTTTTATAAGTAAGGCCGTAGATGTTTGTGCATTTTTCTCATCTACTCTGTAACCATACATGAGGACCACTTATTGGCTTCTCTGATAACCTATATTACTTAGAATTTAAGTTTTAATAAGCTGTTGGTCTTCCTAAAATAAATAAATAAAATAAATACATAAATACTGGTAGACATTCCACACAGCACCCTCAAAGTAGAGCTTAGTACTTTAGAAACCAGATAGCTGATATAATACTTAGATGTCCTTTTTTTTAATACATACTTATTTAAATATAACACCCAGACAGAGAACAATGATCTATGATTATCACACAAATGTTTGTTCTCGGTGGGGATCGAACCCACGGCCTTCGATCATAACGGAACGATTGCGTTTCAGCGTGATCCTTGTAATTTTCAAGAAAAGCATATATTTTTTTATACAACTACCTGATGGAACAAGCAGATGGCCTACCTGATGTCCAGTGGTAACCATCACCTATAACAAAGCATTACCTCGTAAGCCACGCACGATAAGAACTTGCTCTAATATACACTGCCCTGCGTCCATGAACTTCTGGCATACAGATGTTAAGCCTCATGTGCCTGTAATTACACCGGCAACCACACTCTTCAGACCGAAACACAGCAACGCTCCTTGGCGGCAGAAAAAGGCGTCTTCCCCGGACGAGCCTTCACAAAGAGCTCTACAACACTTTATGTTAAAATTCTCATCATAAAATTGTCTAGCGGTGTATTAAAGTGATTTTTATCACGTCGTCTAGATATTTACTCAGCTTTGCGGCCACAAGTCGCCAACAACAAACTACACCTTTTCGAGTCCGTTCAAGCGAGGAAATGTAAATCCCCATGAGTGGTTCCTCTCCGCTTCGACTTGCACTACTTTACAATTTAAATGTCAACAAGTACCATGCCTGCCTAGTTTAGAAGCCGAGTGTCTGGTGTTTCCTCATGTAGGAAGACTTCAAAAACTAAAACTGGATTTGTGATATTCTAGCTAGTAGCCAATCACGCTTTTGAACTATGATGTCAAAACAAAACAAGAATAGTGAGAAAGAAAGAAAGGAACTAACTTACACAAATTGATGTCAAATATGAAAATTCTTATTCTGTGAACACTAAAGTTCAAATTAGCGTACCACCTCAGACTGATATTCCTAAATTTGGTAATTTTATATTCAGTTGCGGGTAGGCGGGTGGCGGGCTTATATGTTTTGCATCAATTTAAGTGGTGACTAAATACGCGTAAAAAATTTGCAATATCCTAATATAACTTAATTTGATAGCACTAAAACTGTTCCAGTCTTTTTCTCATTAACTGAAACAACGAGGACGACAATATCTTTAGCGCTACCTAATTAATGCAGCAAATCGACACCATTGTCCATGTAGGTAGGTAAGTACCTACGCTCCTGCGTAATATAAACTATAACATACAGTACATGGTACTAACCTAAAATAACTTGTGATTTGTCATTTTTTGATAATTATTATTTTTGTTGAATGTTTTTTTTATACAACTAGCTGATTGGAACAAGCAGATGGCCCACCTGTTTTTAAGTGGTAACCATCACCTATAAAAAAGTATTGCCTCGTGTACTGTACAGGTTGCTTGGGTACCAAATAATACACACAATAGTTATAATAACGCTAACGTCTGCTTGGTTCGGCTGGCTGGAATTGAGTGCCACACGACGACCGCGTGTTTAATAGCTACCCGCCCACGCTTGCCTCCCCAGTCAGCGCGCATAGTATAATGTTAGACACTACATCTACCTTTTACAAAAACAAAATATAAATTTAGGAACTTATGAAGTAGGTAATATAAACTTTATAAAACACATCTAGATCATAATTCGTTAAGAATCACAGTAAGCAATATTCATCAGCAGTTGTACTAGCTTCAAGATATATTCATACAATTCACTTAGTTTTAACTATTAGTGGCAGTGATAACGAAGTGCCCAAATAATAAGTTACAAGTTACTAATAGCCCAATCGCATAAGTTAAAACCTCATTTAATTTCAGGATATAGGCCTAGTAGAAATGCTATTACAATATTGTAGCGGGTCGCATCTCACAACCATGAAACTATACTAAATAAATCTCTCCATCTATATATCTACTTGTATCATTTTCGTCCAAACAGTACTTCCATTTTCTTCAGACCTTCGACTTTCCTTTTCCTTTATACCTTTTTTAACTAGTTACCGATTCCAATTTTACTCTCTGTAGCACATCTTCTTATGACGTCATAACGAAATATCAGCATACTCTTGGTAGTGGGATAGTTCTATCGGTCTGGTCAAGGTTTTTACATTCTGAGTTCGCACAGCTGCATCAAACTCTCCACAATTGTAGTTGGTACTAAATTTTGATGGCTCCCCTTTCCTGCTTTTGTAAATATGTAACACTTTCGTCTAGTAATATCTAATAGTTATAATATCTTTTAGTTTTTCCGAAAATGTGAATTTAGCATAAATCTAGGAGTATCATTATTTTTAATGTTTCTATTGTTAATATTACAGGCATCAATCTTTTCCGTAAAGCTATCTATGTTTTAATAAACTACTTATATAAGAGTAACAAAGTTCCATTTTCTAAAACTAAAAGGCATTTATGGCATGTATATTGAAAAAACAATACGGTTTGCATATATGGCAACTGCTGACTCCCAGAGAAAGTTTACGTAACATCATTATTAGGTATACCATAGAAGTAAATAAAATAAATAGCTGTTAGCATCATCAGCAAGTTAGCAACCATCTTATTGTACTATCTGCTACAGTCTACCAGAAAGTGTTTCAATGTGTGTACTTACTGCAATATTGCATCAACTTTAAGTCCAAAGAAAATATTAGAATCGGCAAGGTTTACTGACTCCCCATTTAATAAAGTATTGGTTAGTTGTAGAACCACGTTTTGCAAGGTAAATTAAATTCAATTCGTTTTCTTGATATTAACAAAATCATTATAACAACGGGTGAGCCAGTTAAGTATTTTTTTTTCCTTGTGACCAGACAAACAGACGGCCCACCTGCTTTCAAGTGAGAACACTACCCACAACAAAGCACCGCCACGCAAGCCACGCACGATAGGAACACACCCTACCATGCACTATTTTACGTTTAGTAAAACTGTCAATGTAAGGGTCAATGACCTGGTTTAGGATGCTATAATGTTTTAGTTTCACTAACCAACATAATGATTGTTTTTTTAAATTTTTCGACACTTCGCATGAATCCCCAACTCTTTTTGTAGTGTTCAAAGATCATGTACCAAAATATTACCAACATAGCAACAGTCGTTTATTGACCTCTGTTAAATCCAAGCTATGGTGTACAACACAATGTTATAATTTCATACTCGTAAGAGACCTATATTAAAACCACCATTGGTTTCTTCATAGCACAGGTACTTTTTTTTTTCAAACTCAATTTCGAAAAATTACTTTGAAAGCTATGTGAATCAGTCAGTACGTCAGATCCACGCAAAGTCTAGAAGAACAGGCAACAAAGTTACGACTTTGTTCATACCGTTTTTTTTTCTGTGTGATACTGGTTACTAAATACCATAATAATGATTTATCCTCATAATTGTTGGTACATTTAAATACATTTCAAAATGTCTTTCTTGAAAAATACTTGTCTGGCTTGGTTAGGTATTGCAACACCCGACTCAGCTGCTACTTATATGCGTACCCGCAAATATTATGAGGTCGGTAGGTATATGTACCGAGCTTATTGTACCGTGATTCCACCCATGCTAAAACATCGTTGTCCGCTGACTCAGTAATATACATTCCGATCAGATACAGCTGAAGCGCCCTTTTACATTTCTTCCAACTTCTAAAGCTGATTCACTCCAACAATCTAGACTATAATGGAGATAAGTAGGTAAAGGCTCTAATGGGGATTTTTGATACATGTTCATTTTCTGTCATCATTTAGTGATAGAACTGTGTGGAATGTCCACCAATATTTATCATATCATATCATTTCTAATTGGGCTACTTAAAGATAGTAATTCCCTTTTAGGTACTGGTCAGATTTATCAAAACTACCGTTTAGAAAACATTATTCTGATGCTTTTCAACGTATTCTCAAACTGTCATTTTGTTAAAACTTTAGGTACCATTCTGTTTTTCCAAACTAACCTTTAAAATTCATAATTCAGATACTATTCAACGTATTCACAAACTGTAATTTTGTAAGAACTGTAGGTACCGTTCGGATTTTCCAAACTACCCTTTAAAATTAATAATTCAGATACTATTCAACGTATTCTGAAACTGTCATTTTATAACAACGTTTAGGTACCGTTCAGATTTTTCCAAACTACCCTTTAAACTTTTTAATTCAGATACTACTTATTCAACGTTCTCTTAAACTATCATTTGCTTTAACAACTTTTAAGTACCGTTCAGATTTCTCCAAACTGTCTCTTGAAAACATAAATCTGATACCGTTCAACATTTTGTCAAACTATCAATTATAACAACATTTAGGTACCGTTCAGATTTCTCCAAACTACCTCTTGATTCTGATACCGTTCAACATTTTGTTAAACTATCAATTTTAACAACATTTAGGTACCGTTCAGATTTCTCCAAACTACCTCTTGATTCTGATACCGTTCAACATTTTGTCAAACTATCAATTTTAACAACATTTAGGTACCGTTCAGATTTCTCCAAACTACCTCTTGATTCTGATACCGTTCAACATTTTGTCAAACTATCTCTTGTATATAACAACATTTAGGTAACGTTTAGATTTCTCCAAACTACCTTTTTGTTCTGATACCGTTCAAAATTTTATCAAACTATCAATTGTAACAGCAATTTTATAGGTACTATCGTTTGTCATATCAAACTACCTCTCCAGTGGAACCTTATAAGTTCTTAGTTCTCGAAGTTAAAATAGGCACAAATAGTACTTTCTAGAACTACTCAATTTAGCAAAAGTAAATTCGCTCACTTAGGTAACATTCACACATTTTACTCAGTGTATTAGTGTAGGTAGTTATTTACTTGTGTAATTCATTTTTTTCAATAAACAGATTATATCTGAGTATTTCTGTAACTGGTTTATTAGTATAGAGTATTTATCTATTTGTCAACAATTAACTTGATGTTACACTGTTTTTTGTATGCGAGTACTAAAGTTTACTTTCTGCAAACGCAACGGCGACAGGCCTGTTTGTAGGTACAATCCGTGATAAAAACCAGCATTGTCCCATAAAGTACGAACATCAAAAAGTCGGTAGCGTATTGATTTAAATTTTGTTAAATATTTTACCCAAACAAGTGGGTAGTACTTGCTACTTGTACATAAATTGATGTTGTTTTATCTTACTTCATAAACGAATGTTATGAAAGTTAACCCAGCCGAAAAAAGGTTACTACCTGCCAACTCAGGTGTTTCGTAACTAGGTACGTAAGTTCTATAAAAATGCATTAGCTAGCGTTCGTTTGCAGAACAAAACCGACTCATTTTCTCTTTTTACACTTTTTTTTTTGTATTTTTTTTTTTTGGTACTTACTGTAATGGTTTTGACCACTGGCAGGGTCGCCACTTGTACTGTACAGGTTGCTTGGGTACCAAATAATACACACAATAGTTATAATAACGCTAACGTCTGCTTGGTTCGGCTGGCTGGAATTGAGTGCCACACGACGACCGCGTGTTTAATAGCTACCCGCCCACGCTTGCCTCCCCAGTCAGCGCGCATAGTATAATGTTAGACACTACACCTCGTAAGTCACGCACGATAGAAACGTGCCCTGCGATGCGCTGTCCTGCGTCCATCAATTTGAGGTATACATATGTTTAGCCTCATGTGCCTATAATTACACCGGCAACCACACTCTTCAAACCAAAACACAGCAACGCTGCTTGGCGACAGAAAAAGGCGTGGTGGTAGTACTTCCACGGACAAGCCCTTCACAAAGAACTCTACTACTCTTTTTATGTGATGTAGTATTCTATCTCGTTGTTAGTGAATGTAATGGTTTTTACCCGAATTCATGAAAGTAAATAAAAAAAACGATGTTCTAAATATATTTTTAGCAATGGTTTAAGTTACGTAAGAGAAAATGATTGCAACAGAATCTAATACCGTAGACCGCTACGCAACGCTACGTCGTAGCACTTCGTAGCATTTGGAGCGAAATCCGTGTAAAATTGTGTTTGTAAACTGTTCGAGCCGGCTATAATGCTCGGCATAGGATATACAGGGTGCAAAAACAGCATTTGAGATTGAAATAAAATGCTTAGATTATTTATGTTTAGTTTATTTCGGTTTAACTAATAAGCATTGTTGGAGAGCAAAACGTACATTTGAAAACAGTAATGATAATTAAAATATGATAAAGAAAGGGTTAAAGGTTAAAGGGGAAAAAAAGTATTTCATGAATCTTCACTTCCACGAAATACTTTTTTATCGTCCCAATCGTAAATAGATCAATACACCTACGAAAGTCTGAAAGCTATAATTGTGGTTTTTTTAAGTATTTGTTCGTTTGGACTAAGTATTTTGTAAAACAATAAAAAACTACTAGTTCTGTTTAGGTTTTCAAGAATTTTTTCACTCACCCTGTATAGTATAAGGCTATATATCGGGGTTGTTTCCGGTTCCCCGTAAAGTACAACCATTGACGGGTTATGAGATATGGATGAGGGGTAAAATGGCGCTTTGTAACAAAATACATGGCTCTGTAGATTTTGTTTGTAATATTTGCGACTTTTTTACTTTTTTATGCTGCCAAGTGGTTTAACTGTTTTTTTTACTTTATATTTACTATCATCTTGTTTTTTTATTTAAATAAAAATTAAATTATAGAAAATGTATTGTAAATTGATATTTTAGTTATTGTAATTTGTGTGCAACCGTTTTTATTAAATATGCACACATAAATAAATACATAATAGAGGAAACTAATACCAAAAACATTTCTATCACCCTATAAATTCTACAGTGTTCAAAATCAATATCCCACCTTCGGCCCACTTATCGTATAAACAATGGAATAAACAAGAGTTAGCTGTAATCCGTACATTTGTCCGTACATACGTTTGTCCGGTGCATCTTCGGATTCGGGACACATCCATACGTGTCCCGGGAATCCCGTAACTGATGTCCAACTGGGGTAAGGGTGGGGGGTGACTGATGCAGAGAAACGATATTAAACTTCATACCTACCAGTCTGCTAGAAAATAAATAAAAATAAATATTGGTGGACTTTCCACACAGCACTATCTTACCCCAAACTAAGCCAAAGCTATATGTAATATGGGAACCAGATAGCTGATATAATACATATAATACTTTTTTTTTGTAAATACATGCTTATAATTATAATAACACCCAGACAGAGAACAAACATCTATGTTCATCACACAAATGTTTGTTCTTGGTGGGGATCGAACCCACGGCCTACGGCGCAGAAGGCAGAGCTACTACTAACTGAGCTGTGAAGGTACTAAGAGATCTGAAGGTCCCCTTGCATTACAGTCGCGTTCAGTAGTAAATTTAATTTGAAAGCTGACAACAGTATTGCGTTTGCGTTTGAACGCTATTGATCCATTACAGTTGTTGGATAATTCATGCTCAAAAAGTTGCCCGTGTAAGTGATAGATGTGATATAGATGTGACAGTCAGAAAAAGTCACGTAAAAATAGCATGATCTTTCTTATAGCTCGAGCACACGATGACTTTTCTACTTGCGTAGAAAAAAGACGTTGATAAGTACGTTTGCCACCAGAAAGCGCGCGCAGTAAGCATGATACTTTCGTAACATTTTTTTTTGCAGAGATGCTTTGAGATTGTTTGAAGCGCGTGTTCACTCGTCAAAGAATTTATTTATTCAATAAAATCACTAGGACTTTTTAAAACTGTCTTATAAGCTAGGAGGATCTAGACGTGGTACCGCGCGGAAAAAAGACCGTTGGTTTTATTTATTTTAGTAATAACGTTTTGAAACCGTTTCCACCTCATCTCTCCAGCCGGCCCGCACGCCCTGAATACAATTCCATGCGATATTTCTTTGAGAATCGCCGTTTTGTCTCCTCTAATCGTATGAGACTCAAAACGTTTCGGGAAGCGCACACTTAGTAACGTCCGGGAGGCTTTCGAGGACTCTCCCGTTACTAATTGCTTGGACTACGTTTGGACTGCTTGCCTAGTGAAGGGTAACATTACGTAAACATGTTGCTATTTCGAGTTATATTATTTTTATGAGAGAAGTAACGGAATAAGAGGATCCGCCTGATTTTGAGCTATTAGCTTGGCCCATAAAAATTGCCTTACAAAGCATGTGTATTGAGGACGTGCCAATGCATTATATAGGTATTTCTATAGTGTTTATATAAATAACGAAATAATCAGTTAACCTCTCAATAATTTTAATGCGACTAACAGTCTCAACCATGGTCTCAACTCAATTGAAACCTTGACTTTTGACTTGATTTGTTTTTTTTTCGAGTCAAACTTCCAAATGTTAACGGCGCAGAATATTGCCTAATTTAGTTGATCAATTAGGAATGATGAAAGAAGTTATCCCACGAGCGCCTTTCTTACCACAAGGTGGTTAACTAAGGTCCCGTTTCACCTTATATAAAAATAAATCCGTCTTTGTTTTAGATTGTTGGAAATATGAACGCAACGTAATCGTGCCTGCCTGCTCTCATGAGTAGCGCTATCTCGCTCACTCTTCTCAACGGTTCCTACTATCTCTACTAAAATTTAAAATATAAATTTACTAAAATTCTGTGTCAACGCTAGCGTCAATTTATATTTACTTTAAAATAAATTATTTACACTTATATTTCAAAAGTCTTGCGTATTTCATCATAGATAATTCTAAAAGATGAAAGTATTTCAATCTGCGGGCTAGCTTAACACAAATATAGTGTAGTAGAGCTCTGTGAAGTTCTCGTCCGGGGAAGTACTGCCACCGCGCCTTTTTCTGCCAAGCAGCGTTGCTGTGTTTCGGTTTGAAGAATGTGGTTGCTGGTGTAATTACAGGCACATGACATCTGTATGGACGTGTAAGTTGATGGACGCAGGGCAGTGCATCGTAGGGCACGTTTCTATCGTACGTGACTTACGAGGCAATGCTTTGTGATGATTATGACTTAACATCAGGTGGGTCATCTGCTTGTTCCATCAGCTAGATATAAAAAAAACACTAAGCCCAACTTTAAACTGTAAAACCTAATAATTTAACAGCTGTAAGGAGAGTAATGGCCACTTCTATAAACCATTCAAACATCTCGGCAGGACCCGGAAGCACATGCTTCTAACTTATGGGGGAGCGGAGGAAGAAAATATAATGTTAACGTGAATACGTCCGAGTTCTATCACTATGTTTTTTTAAAAAGGTTTAGAAGTATGGAGTGTTGCAGTACCTGTTATCACATGTATAGTCATAGAGAAGTAGAACTTTTTGTGTGTGGCTCGCCCGGGGAAGTACCACCATGCCTATTTCTGCCGCTTAACAGTGTTACTGTGTTTCGGTTTGAAGAGTGTGGTTGCCGTCCAAATCACAGGCAAGCTAACATTTGTAAACGTCAAGTTGATGGATGCAGGGCATGTTTCTATCGTGCCTTACTAAGAGGCCATGTTTTGTCATAGGTGATGGTTACCACTTATTATCAGGTGAGCCATACACTTGTTAATCCAGCGAGAGTATCAAAAGTCTTTTTTGAAATTATATTTCGTAAAACTCTAATCATTATTTTCCCGAGCACGTATTTACGTGAACGAAACCTGAGCATTTTTTGTGAGCGCTTTTGTACGGAAGGTAAGCATTTTTTATGGAAAGGTGACATCGGCCCTATGGTCCAGGACATAATGTGAGTCGTTTATGAGATGGCGGGCCGACCGGCGATAACACTCATTCTGAAAAATGGCTATTGCTTGTATTGGTGACGGAGTAAAACGATTTGTAGAGAGGATTGTGGATTTTGTAAAAGGATCAAACAAAAATCCTAGGAAACCAAACCCGTTCAACCCGTTCGTTGAGGCTTGGTCGTGTGGAACTGGTGCCTAGATTCAGTTTAAGGAGCACTTTTAGCGTAGACGTGACACACTTTCATTTTTTCGTATCGAGGATAGCTTCATACTTTTTCACTCCTTTTCGTGTACAGTTTGTATTAATAAATGTTTTCTTTATTTCTATTAAACGGCTTATAAACAAAGTGATTCTAGATGTTAGTTCTTCGCGACCAAAGCCTAAGAAAACAAGGGTATGGGTGAAATGAAAGGCGCAATAGGCTTAACACTAGTATGCCTCAAATTTACAGACGCTGTGCATAGTAGAGCACGTTTTTACCATGCGTGACCCACGAGTCAAGGCTTTGCTGTAAGTGATGGTGACCATTTAAGTTAAGGTGGGCCATCTGCTTGTTCCATCAGCAAGTCGTATAAATAAAGTAATAAACACAGAAAGGACGCTTTAGAAATCTCAGCTTCCCTCCCCTAGGTGACCAGTCGTTCACCCCAGTAACCCAGTTGAAAAAACATTTCTATTGGTGCGCCATTAATCCCGCACGGAGGTTACAAAGCATTCGAGTTGTTCGCTCTTGTTCGTGGCGCAGATGTGACAACGCACTCAAAGATACACTACTGGAAATGGCATGGATGATTTCATATAGAACGAAGAAAAAAACATATTTATTTGCAAATACTTAACTACAATTTATAATACCTGATGCCGTCTATCCGATGGACTGATGACATTAATTGACTGACGCTCGCGGGAAGTCGGTGGATAGAGAGGGCTCAGACTCGTTCTTCCATACTGTTGGTAGAAGCACTCATCAGATTCGACCACTCTCACGTTTCACTACGATCAAACGAACGCACGATAATAATATTCCTAATGATCATGTTGGCGAAACCAAAACACAAATTGTATCAATGAGTGGAATCACTTATTGATATAATTTGTGTGACATTGACATTACTTTGAGGACCAATAAATTTTAGAGTATTAGACGATTAGCGTTCAGCTTCCAGCACCTGACGTCTGTCAATTAGAGGATAGATTCATTTGGTGATGAAATGCTTAGGTTTCGTAATCGTCTTACAGAGGAGCATAACTGACTAACGATTAAAAATGAATTTCAACGGTTGAATCCATACTGTAAGTTTCAGCTTTTTAGTAATCGAACAAGACTTCATAATAATATGTAAGACCTGTAGATGGAGCCACAGTTGCACAATAGATATAACAGATATATATATCGTAATAACAGATGTTAATACGATATTTGTGCGACTGTGTGTGTGTGTAGGGATCTCCCTATAGTTATTCGCCGGGTGAAAATTGGATCCGCTGGCTTAGTTGGTTAGCGCATTAAGGCAGTATCCCTCTCGGGTAATATTTTTTGGGACATAAAATGTAAGTACACCTGAAAAACTGAAACTGAAACAGCTTCACGACTTTAATCCCCAGGCACGGTAGATATCAATACAGATCTATTGGTACCAAGTACGACTTTCATATTCTTTTTGAGGACGTCTAAGGGTAGTCAGAGGTATATCCAAACATTACATTTGGCACATACCCACATTTTGCCGTAGTTAGTATAACATACGCGACAGGTTGCAAGTCCATCGCCGCTGTTAGAATACTAACTGGTTTCCTCTCGATTTTTTCCTTCACCATCTAAGAGCACTGGCATTGTGCACAGTAGATTCTAGTATTCTGCATTAGTATCTCCGTGTTCCTCAAGGCGCCCAGCCCCCGCCTGCGTGAAGATAAATCGCCTCAAACGCTGCTTCCGGAAGGCTTTCGAGCTAACGGGCCCGTGAAATACGTAAATACGGATTTTATTTAGCGCTCGGCTTTGTATGCTCCACTAGTACATACTTTTTATACAAGGTGTTCCTTAAGTTGTGTATATAAACTTCAGGGGGCTAAAGTACCCATCGATATGAACAACTTTTTCTAAGGAACCAACACTGTGAACGCGAAAAAAAAAACAGCTGTTTCATACATTTTAGCCTGGTAGGTATTGAACTTTTGTATGAAACAGCTATTTTTTTTTTCGCGTTCACAGTGTTGGTTCCTTAGAAAAAGTTGTTCATATTGATGGGTACTTTAGCCCCCTGAAGTTTATATACACAACTTAAGGAACACCTTGTATATATAGCTTTGTGAATTTGTGATTGCCGTGGAATTTTCCTGCTTAGGTAATGTCGTTGGTCCAATGCATTTGGATAAGACTTATTGTTGACAAAATCTTTATGATTAATAAAGGCTACGCTAATATTATATAAAGGAATCTTGGTTTTGGGGACTTAACAGCTCCTCGAAACCCATCATTATTTTTTTTATATTTTATACATGCTGATAGAACAAGCACATGGCCCTGGTTTAAGTGGTAACTATCACGTATAACAAAACATTGCCTCGCAAGTCACGCACGATAGAAACGTGCCCTATGATGCCTTGCGACTATCATCTGGAGGCATAAAGGATGGAAGGCCTCATTCGCCTATAATTTCATCAGCTCCCACACCCTTTACACCGAAACATAGTAACGATGCTTGGCGGCAGAAATAGACATGGTGGTAGTGCTTCCCCGGACGAGCCCTTCATAAGAAGCTATACTACTCTCTAACCTCAAAAACTTCATAGAAGTCAAGGGGTGAATGCTGAATTGGTTTTGTGTTCACGTTTTAGATCTACGTGATACTAAACTATTATAAAAGACTAGGAGACCAAGGCTAGAAGAACAGGCAACATACCAACTGAAGGTACAAATCTAGGTGGTGGTCTAGATGGCAATGACGTCGCTTTTTTATCCAAAGGGTTCGAATTATTATATGTATATATGTATGGCAATGACGTCGCTTTTTTATCCAAAGGGTTCGAATTATTATATGTATAATTCGAACCCTTTGGATAAAAAAGCGACGTCATTGCCATCTAGACCACCACCTAGATTTGTACCTTCAGTTGGTATGTTTCCTGTTCTTCTAGCCTTGGTCGCGTAGAACTGGCATCTAGATTCAACTAGTAAAGACGTTTCAAAGCGATTCTTTTGATTCAACTGAATAAATTCCTTTTGACTTTTGAGTTTATGGCCCAAAAACAATTTTAAGAGCATTCATTATTAGAGAGATTTATTACAAAACTCAAAGTGATCAACAAAAAAACTGAAACACGGATGAAGGCTTATAAATGTCATAAATATTCAAGAGACGCGCCCTTGTAAATAACTCATTCTACAAAGAATTTCCTCTGAACTTATTAAGAGGGCTGGCAAACATTCAGTCCAATAACTTTCCCAAAAAACAAAGCGCAATTTGCTTCGTCCTGACGGTCGTCGGCCGTCAGCTCGCCGCCCTGTTTGCGAGGGCAATTTGAATAATTCTCAATTTTAATAAATTCGCCGAGACATTTAAATTTTTCGCCCTCGTCAGAACCTCGGCACAAGAGTATAGCAGGGCAGCTGGTACACTACAAAAAGCAAGTACCAAAACGTTGTATGAATACCAATATAACGTGAGCTTGCATTTATTAGACTTTCAATGACTTCATAGTTCAAGTAAGTCAGAATGTGATGTTAGCTGTGGTTGCCTTTGGTAGATAAGCACGGATGTGGTTTTGTTTATGTCTAGTATAAAGTTTTGTGTATTATCTCTTGGTGATCATAATAAAAAATAAATAAATATATAGAATGTGTGATGTGAAAGAGGACGGTAGCACAAACACCGCGAGATCTCTGTTCGGGGCGAACCACTTGTTTTTTAAAAAGTTGGAATACCTCGTTAGGAAGTTAAACTAAAAAGGCTTTATTTAGATAAATCACTAGGAAGTTAGTTTTGTTGCTTGTTCTTAAAGGTTCGGTCGCGTGGAACGGGTAACTAGATTTGCCTTTTATTGTATGCCAGTGTCTTGGAGATGCTTCCGATTGGCACTGATTTGGATTAGTTGTACTATCCGTAGATCGTTCACAACGGCCTGCAGCTCATAGTTTACTATAAAATTACAATGACTACTCATTGTAATTTCTTTGTGAATAAATGTCCGTATAAGTGACGTAGCTAACCTCTGCCAACTGTGTCCTGTCAAAACTGCGGGGATGTCCCGGTAAATAATTCGGGATTCCTTTGGCCCGAAACGTCCCAGAAGTCCCAGGGCGATAACTCTTTGACGTGCAACTTAATATTTTACCCAGAAAGAGATTCCGTGATTCGTCACGGCTCCCGAGATGTGGCCTCGCTTAGAGTTTAAGAAAAGTGAAGTAGGCTTATGACCTCATGACAGTAATCCCTGTGGTGCCTCGGAGGTTTGTCTTAAGCTTTTCAGCTCGTATCTATTTCTGCTTTTGAGCTATGCCTTGCTGTATTCTGTTTGGAAGGGTCTATCATGCTTGTTTCTGCCGCCAAGCAGCGTTGCTGTGTTTCAGTTTGAAGAGTGTGGTTTTGCCGGTGAAATTACAGGCGCATGAGGCTTAACATCTGTATGCGCCAAGTTGATGGACGCAGGGCAGTGCATCGTAAGGCACGTTCCTATCGTGAGTGACTTACGAGGCAATGCTTTGTTATAGGTGGTGGTTATCACTAAACAACGGGTGGCCATCTGCTTTTTCCATCAGCAGTACTATTTTCTAAAAAAAGTATTTGGAGATCTTAGGTAATGTCTATCGTAACTGGGGATTACAGTAGCCTTATTAAAAAGTTATGTTGTTTTATGCTTAATAAACAAAAAGTTCAAATACTGATATTCCAAGCTTATACGAATGTGGTCTCCATTTCGTCAAAGCCATTAGAGGGCGCCACTGGCAACGAACGGCAATATTTTCAGCATTACTGCGGGCCGCAATATCCCGAAGCCACTTCCGGTTGGATATTAGAGGAACCGGAAGTCGACGTCGTCACGATCCCTGAAACTATGTAAACAAGGAATGCGAAGGTTTTTAGGGTTCTTAAGTCTGAAAAGTAAACCTTGTAGTATAGCAATGTCTGTTGGTCTATAGTTTATGCCGTTTTGTACTGTAATGCTAGTGCTCTCAAACGGTGAAGGAAAAATCGTGAGGATACGCGCGGCTAAGCCAGCTGCGCACGTATTGAACTTGTATTTTCTGTGGATGATGCTGACTAAGCTGTGGGGATGGTGTACAAAGTGTACATACCGGACATGCTTGACAAGCCTACTCCATATTGTATGATAAGAGTAGTAGAGCTCTTTGTGAAATTACAGGCACATGGCTTAACACCTGTATATCTCAAGTTGATGGACGCAGGGCAGTGCATCGTAGGGCACGTTCCTATCGTGGGTGACTTACGAGGTAATGGTTACCACTTAACATCAGGTGGGCCATCTGCTTGTTCCATCAGCTAGTTGTATAAAAAAAAGATAGTGCTGTGTCCAGCAATATTTATTTTATTTATTTACTGTACGTAATTCATAGAAGATTTGTTATAGAATGAAGGAACTCTTCTTAGGGTTTTCTCGGATTTATAGATAAACCGCTATTAGATTAGTATGTTTATGTAATTTGTGTGTGTGTACAATAAAGAATAAAGAAGAAAATAATATATATTATTTTATTGCATGCAATTTACTTATCGTTGCACAGATTTTGATGTGTAATACAATTTTTTTGTGAAATATTTTGATTTAACTCTTATTTTATTTACGTGGAAAATAACAAGTATTGTAATAAAGAGATTTATCATTTGTGCGTGACAGAAATGTAGGGCTCAAGAGTAGTTCTTAATTAATTGCACGTATCAGTTACAACGGGCCCTTGCGCGGCCTTGGCGGGGCCATGAGAACTGCGGGTTCCAAGCTAATCAAGAGTGAGAGATTCAATCTATCATTATGTGTGTGTAGGTATATGTATTATAAGTATATTTATATTTTATCATATTATGTATTATTGTTAGGAATATTAATATGTATTCTTTTTTATCATCTTATTAGATATTTACTTAATTTTACGTTTTAGGAATAGTTAAAATAGGTTTTGTACACAGCCGTATTTCTGATTTTCGTTTTATCCTTTACATCTAAAGGTTTTCTGGAAGAGATCGCTCTTATCAATAAGGCCGCCCATTATTGATCGAGTGAGCGAAGCGAACGAAGATCTTAGTTTCAACTTGGGCGATTTGGCATTTTATGTATGTATGTATGTATGTATGTAGGGGAAGGGGGGGTACCCCGGACACTTAAATAAAATCCTTTTTTTAGGCATAATCAACAATCGTTTATTTAAAAAAAAATACATTTTACTTAAGAAATATTATAATTAATCATAGTAACTATGAATTAGCAAGTTATATTCACCATTGACCAAAATATTATGAAAACTGCAGACCTCTAATATTTGGCATGCGAAAAAAATGTCGGGTAGCCCCGGACACTACTTTAGCGCTGATCCAGTCGCTTTTTACCTAGTGCAGAAGACTCATTGATGTCTACGCAAGCTTCATGGACCCAGTCCTTACATTTATGGCATTGTAGCCAGTCTTCTTCGAATATCTCGCCACAAATTATGCATTATTGTCTGGCTATCTTTTCTGAACAAGGCTTTGAATATTTCCTTTCGTTTTCAAGGTTTTCACATTAGAAGCGTTTTTCTTTTTCTGCAGATCCATTTTTTATGGAGATGACGTCAAGTTTTGACTCTTCTGTGACTTACGTGTCCGTGCTAAGAAACGCTTTTTAGAAGCTTCTTTCATCTCAAGCTCTGTCGAGTCTCCTCTACCCGTGGTTCTATTAATAAATTTGGGCATTTTATGGTCTACCTGTAATAAATATGTAGGTACATCAATAAAAAACCCCTCTATAGTAACTATAGCTCTCCTAAAAATTACATAACAAACATATAAAAATGTCCGATGGTACCCGCCAAAAATTTGTCCGAGGGTACCCGACCTCCCAAAATTTATGTTTTTACCAACCACATCAAAAGTATGAATGTGATTGGAAAATAACTTTTAAATTCTGGATGCCTCATAAATTATCTATGGTAACGCAATTATATCAAATCAAAATACTTACATTTAATATCAGATTTTTGCAGTCAAACTTCCTAAGGAGCAGCGTAAATCGGTTGATCCGCGATAAAATCTGTCGTCACGTGAATACCGTTGGCCGGACACGCCACCACTGATTAGATTCTTTGTTTATACTCCACAAACGATATCTAGGTGTGTTTATTTGTTTTCTAAGTGTGCCTAAACACCTTGTACTTGAAGTGTCCGGGGGTACCCGCCGTCCGGGGCTACCCCCCCTTCCCCTATGTATGTTTGTCTGGCGATAACTTGAGAACCGTTGATCCGATCTGCATGAAATTTGATATGTCGATAGCTTGTACTTGAGAAATTTACTGGTAAGTATATGAGTAAAATCGGATGAAGGGTTTTTGAGATATGGGGTTTTTTAAGAGGGCAAAAATAAAAAAAGTGACATAAAAAAATCAAGTTACATGTCATATGAAAGGGCTTTGTTTGGACATTCCAAAACAATTTTTACTTTTTTTTTGGGACGCTCGGTTTTTGAGATACAACAAAAAAGTTAAATTAAGATAACCAGCGATCCAAGAGCTCCCATCTCTAAGAGTTTCGTTGACATCAAGGTTTTTCTACTGGTCGGCCAGTTCCTTTGCTATTTCTTATTTTTTTTTCTTGAAATAAATTAAGGAGGTACTCAGTTCTCATAAAATGGTGACAACGACCAGGTCTGATGATGGAGCCAAGGTCTGTTCAACGGAACTCTTCAATAAATAGGCCAATAGAGTTGAAACTTGGTTACCGTACCAAGTTAGTAGGCGGTAGTCAGAAAAAAGTCCAAATATAATGTTTGGACTTGCCTCTGACTACCACCTACTCAAAGTTTTGATGCGTTCGTTTGGTCGCATCACGAGATCTCAGTTCGGGACGAACTACTAGTACCAAAATGTGTTATGTCTCTGTATGTGTTTTCCTTTGTGTACAATAAAGTATTTATCTATGTATCTATCAAGAGTAGTAGAGCTCTTCGTGTGTGGCTCGTCCGGGGAAGTACTACCACCATGCCTTATTCTGCCGCCGCGTTGCTGTATTTCAGTTTAAAGAGTGTGGATGTCGGTGAAATTACAGACACATGAAGCTTCTGTATGCCTTAAGTTGATGGACGCAGGGCAGTGCATCGTAGGGCACGGTCATATCGAGCGTCACTACTTTGCTTCGTAAAAATTAACCAATAATTATTTGTTTACCAAAGTAATTTCTTTGTTATATTTGTTTTTGGTCCTCCCAAAACAACTCTCCAGTTTCATAGCGTCGCCTTAATAAATAGTTCACGTATAGCGTTTCGTCCTAAAGCCCGCAGATTGAATGGTGCGGATTCACACGCGGCTTGCGTACCTAAGTATCTTGCGAGACTGATTTCTTCGTCTACCCACATTCCTGCGGCTCCTACAGTAATTCCACTGGAAGTAGTTTGGATTTGGAAGAGCTACTCTGGCAGACAGTTGACGTACAATCTTGCCTGGCTTAATGAATTATGATTTCAAAATACCGTAAAGTCAGTCATACGGCAACGGCTGTCATTTGTCGTTTTCTTTAATACCGCGTTTACATTTAGACATTCGCGCTGCCATTCGCGTGGACGGAAATGTATCTGGCCATATGTCCGCGGTAGCGTTGCCGGCAACGTGTGTTCACATTTAGCCCGAAAACATATGGAGCGCAGGCAACGCGAACGTATACGCCAGCGGACATGGAAGTGGTCCTGTTTACACTCTCGCATGGCTCGTCTCTGCCCATGTCCCTGCACATTGCCACGGACATGAGCTGAGTGTAATCGGGGTATTAAACGTAAGGGAAGCGTTTTTTTACATATCAGTATATTATTCACATATTTCACTTCTTATGTCTTTTTATTATGTCATTTTGGGTAATCCTTTAAAACAAGCACAGTCAAGTCTGGTGAAGATTTTGTTTTAAGTGTGGGAATATAAATATATATTTCGATACCCGAAAAAAGTGAATAAGTCTAAAGTGCAGTGCCTTCTATATATAATAAGAACATAAGTAAAACTTATTTCTGCGAATAAATATCTTGTATCATTGCAGGGCAAGTTTCTAACGACGTGACCTGCGCGAGGCAATACTTTGTCATAGTAGGTGATGATTACCATTTAGCCTCAGGTGAGCCATTTGCTTGTTCCAAAAGAGAATAAAAAAATTGTGAATATTTTAACGCAGCTTCAACAAAATCTTTTAAACTTTTCGGGAGTGTTCTGAAAATTTCAGATGTTATTGGAAGGGTTCAAGGGCATATAATGAATAGCCGCTGACGTGAAAACGTTTTGCATGTTTAATGGTACGGTCTCCTCCGGAATGACGGAAAGATATTATTTTATATAGTTTTCCTCTTGGATAAGGAAATAATTGTTTTGAGTATTTTTTTAAATACTTCTTGCTGATGAAACGACTAGATGGCCCACCTGATGTTAATGCCAATCAGCTATAACAAAATATTGCGTCGCAACCACGCACGATATAATTAAACATGCCCTACGACGCACTGCTCTGCGTCTATCAACTTGGGAATACAGATGCTAAGCCTCATGCGCCTGTAATTCACCGGAAACCATAAACCGAAACAGCAACGCAACTTGTCGGCAGAAATAGACATGGTGGTAGTACTTCTCCGAACGAGCGACAAACAAAGAGCTCTTAAGCTCAAAATGTACTAAAAGTTTTCTATCTTTTTACTATTTTGTCTGAAATACCTTCGCAAGTAGGTATAAGATTCAGCATCATCATTTATACGATCTGAGAAACTGAATGTCGGTGAATAAAACAGAATTGTTCTGCGTTCCTGTCTCCATTTGTTACCAAAAAGTACGAGTTTACTTTACGGTTGCAATAATCATAACCGCGCATGGTAAGAGCTCTGCTTACTTAAGAAATGGAGACCGCCATATAACGGTGGTTTGGCGTAGTGGCTCTGGAAATAAATAGGAACGCTTTATCACCTCCAATTTCATACAATACTGCAAGAGGTGGGTATGTACTAAGCGTAATATTTAGACATACCTCTGACCTTTTCATATCTTCAAATAATCTTGAGTGGGAGTACTTCACGTGGTTTATAGAGATATTTACCATGTTTGAAGTTTTAAGTCGCGACGTATTTTTTTTCCATCGGAACATCCATAGACATGATATAGACAATCATTTAAATCCAAAGGAAACGCACCAGTGGATATGCAGCAGCATCTCTTTATTAGATATTACCAACACTGCGGTCATCAATCCAATGGCCAAGGGTGGTAAATACTGTTTAGTCCCCCAAAAACAGGGCCTCTAATTTTGACGCAAATAACAAGTTTCTTGGTGATTTTTCTTGACAGGATTTTCTAACAACCGGTCTTGACAGGTGAAAAACAAAGCGGGATGGGCTACACTAATCTTGAAGGCCCTGTAGGTACGACCGCTACATACCTGCCACCATAAAAATAAAAACCACTCCTATCAACCTCTACCACACCCTAGTTTTTACTAACTTTTTATGAAGGAATAAAAGTGAGCGGAAAAGTAATGCCTGAAGAACTGCGAGGCTTATATTAAAGTTTTTTCGTCGTGTAACTGGTTATTTTGCGGTTCTCGAATGGTGACCTCGAATTGGAAGATGAAAAGTATGGGACGTTTACCACCTGATAAAAGGATGAAAGACGCCATCCACCCAATGAACATTGAAAAGTTTTAAGGATAACGGGGAGTAGGTGGATAGAGAGGGCTCAGAACAGGGTCAAAGTCAAAATATATTTATTCAATTGAATCAATAGGTATCATTTTGAACATTTAAAATCTAGGTGAATCTAGGTGCCAGTTCCGCGTGACTAGGCTTAAAAGAGCTAGCAACAAAGTTACGACTTGGTTTCTACCGTTCTTATCCTTGTTACAAAATTATGAAGCTTCAGTGGTTATAGGCACCAACAATCGAACTTTGTGAAACTTTAGGCAACTTTAGGCAAAATAAAATATATCAAGTCTATGAAAGAGAAGCCTATGTCCAGCAATAGACTTCTTCATCATGATAAACTGGTTCTTTCTTGGTTCATTTACGCTTTGAAACTTAATACAGTCTATGAACTTAATTCAAAAGAGCGAAATATTACGTTGGAGAAAAAGGGTTTGACTAAGATGGCCTGCCTGATGTTGGACGGTTACCTATGCCTATAACTGCTTATATCTATGTCTTAACTCATAGGGACGATAGGCGTGCCCTGTGTAGCGCCGTCCTGCGACAGCATAGCTCAATTGTTACAAAGTTGCTAAACGACTTCTAAATTGTCACAAACAGATAGAAATAATGTCGCTACCGGTAATTTCCTGGCAAAAATATTATACCTTTTACCAAACTCAAACGTGAAACGTAGTACCCGGCATGGAACCTGGCTCAGAAAAACTTTTTATTTTTAATGGCTACCTGACATCCTATTCATCGCTGCCCCTATCAAGTTTAAAAAAGGCCACCACCAGCGGCCTACCAAACCAATTCACTAGTATCAAGTTAATACGGTCATAAACGGCTTCTTTCTTTCTTAGAATTTTTTTGAAGGCATCTCTACAAATTTAGGTCTTCAAAAACGTCAAAAAGAAATAAACGAATTAGCGTTGTATGTTTAATTTCGTAGCTTTGTACAATCAGGGCGGGTTTTACCGTGTTGTGAAATCTGCCATATTTTCGAAACCACTTGACAAAGATTATGAACTTCTAAAAATCTGTCTTGAGCCATTACTACTGCAAACTGAAGTTTCAATTTCATTGCATATTAACTTTTGTCGTTGACTGTACAAGACTTTCTTGCAATCCATGTCGGGTACTACATCGATGAAGCGAACTCGGTCAAAATAGTGTTACCAGTTTCCAAAATGGCAGCAGTTAGCTCGAGTTTTGGTTAAAGTTAGGAAATAAAAATAAAATGGCGGCGAACTATCCCAACTGTATAATCGAGAGAGTTGAAAACTCAAATACAGTTCCGATATCTTCGCGATCGAAGTGGCTGCAAGTTTTTATAATAAAAATAAACAAAACTAATGTTATAACAGTTATACAGCGATACGCGCTACGCGCTCCATAGCTCGAGCGAACGAGTGAATTTCTCAAATACCTTGGAACAAATCAGCTTTTCAGAACATAGCTGTTAAATCGTCAAAATGTAATTATCTAATTTTATTGTCGTAAATAAATAAATGACGATAACATTGGTTAAGTAAATAGGTAGCGCTATCAAGATTTACTCATAAAATTAATTATCAATAAAATCGATTAAGGGGTCGAGGAGAAGTTGGAGTCCTATGGATTAAAAAATAGTAGCACAGGTACCTTATATGGGGTAAAATTAGAAGACTTTTTAATTTTAAGGCCACCTGTAAATAATAAGATTAAAATTATAAAATAATCAAAAGATCGCAGCCCACGTGTTTTAAAATGTAGTTGAAAGGTATTGGTTAAAAAAACTCTCCTTATTTTCCAAAACCTACAGGTAAGCACCATTTCAAAGTAACGACTAAGTTACCAACGATTTTTAACCTTTCCAGCTCACCTACTTTTAGAATCCAATTTGAATCGAGAGGTTTTGCCTATTTCAGTAATTTCGTCGCAACAAAACAATTCTGCGTCCGGCTTATGCGGGATAAGCTTGACTTTCTCAATAACTGTCACCGTTATTGTAGCAACGCTGTAATATTTAACTTTACGTTTTTGTACTACGTGAGCTGTTATTGTCTTCTTTGCAGTTCTGCCTACCCCAAAAGGAATAAAGGCGTATGTATATGAATTTACCAATATAGTTACATATTATTTATTATTAGTTTTATAGTGTTTACCTACACATAAGCAAAATCACAAAGATTTTTAATATAGTCAAAGTCAAAGTAAATAGGTATTTATTCAATAAAATCACAAGGATCAATTTGAAACGTCTTAAAGCTAGGTGACTCTAGGTGCCAGTTCCACGCGAACAAGGCCTAGAAGAACAGGCAACAAACTTACGGCTTGGTTCCTACCGTTCTTTTGTATGATCCTACCGTTCTTTTGTATAATAAATTGAAATCCCACTTGGATAATAACTTTTGGGACTATATTAGAATCTTAGGTACATATTGTCTCTGTTTTCATAATGTGATGTTACGTTACGTCATTGATGGTAGCACCCATTATTTAATTGAATACTTTTTACAAATACAAAATAGAAAAAAAACAATGTAGCTAGAGTCCTTTTCACGAAAGAAGTCCCTTGGTTATTGTATAATAAAAATTCAAATTCGAAAACTATTAACTATTTTACGGAATAAGTAAGTATTATGTAGTTGCCGAAAGATTTCATGCGCTTTAACTGTAATTTTTCAATATTAATATCATAAAAAAAAATTTGTTAAAGATTCTTTGACATTTTTAAGTGACGAAGACGGTGGCCGCTTTATAGAAAAGCGACGCTTTAGTGCCATAGAAGTAACATTTTTGCGGCGAGGCGGGGTCCCAAGCGATGCCAATCACATAGTGTGCCGCCAATTTAACTTTTAATCAACCCCCAGCCCTCCGCCCTGGCCGCAACAAGGGGCGGACTCAGGGATAAAGGGGGGTTATGACGCAGGGATCGAAATCGCACCTCTACCACCGCATAGTCACCTGCATTTTTCTAAGTCAATAATTTAAACTCGATCTTCACGTTCAGCCTTAGGACCAAGGTATAAGTACTCCTGCGTCACAGAAGACCAGCGCTATAGTAAAACAAATAGCACATAGAGAGCACTGGTGGTCTAGAGGTAGTGGCCCCGCCTTCCGATCCTAAGGTCGTGGGTTCGAAACTGGACGTGCACCAATGAGTTTTTCTGTTAAAAAATGTATGTGCACAATGCCAGTACTCTCAAACGGTGAAGGAAAACATCGTGAGGGAACCTGTATGTCGTGGAACCTAAAAAGTTTAATAACATGTGTCAAGTGCTCGAAAGGAGCCTCATGAGGCGCACTTAAAATCCTTTCACCACACTGTTTCGAAAGAAACTAGTGACACGACAAGAGAGAGACATAGCACAAAGCTGAGGTACGACCGATTTTTGTTGTCCTAACCAATTTAATTCTCTGTATCGCGCCTACGTTTTTGAGACTCAAAATAAACATGTTTTGATTTAAGCTTAACTTGTGTAGGTATAAGTAGAATGCTAGAATGTTATTGGATTCGTTCATGTTTTATACTCCATTCCCGGTATTTTTCGAGATAATAAGTAGCCACAAACGTCCTAGAATCGTAACTTTATATAGTACTTTGTAGGAAGTAGGTTAGGAAGTTGGATACTAATTACTACATTTCCCCCTGAGTTTGCCCCTGGCGAATCCAAACTACTCTCATTGTTGTGGGCAGACGCACTTTCCTATTGGAATTTATTCCGACTTTGATTTATAAAATAAACAAGCATTTGCTCGTTGTTTTGTTTGTTTTACCGTAGAATGTCTTGCTCCACTAATATCATAAATCCTCAATGCAATACTCTTCTGACTAGACATTCCCAAAGAATCTGGAGTTAGTACTTGGTCCTAAGAGGTCTGAGGTGATATCTACCGTGCTTGCGGAATAATGTCGTGAAGGTGTTTCAGTTTTTTTCTAACACTATTATGCTCAATGTTCGTTTTTTTGGATTTTCATCCGCCAAGCATACTATAACCATATTCATAAGAAAGTCAGCTAAGCTTATCTAAATTGGTTTAGCAGCTTCAGCCACAAAATGACCAACAGACAGGCACACTCGTGCATATTTTATGTAATTTATTACAACGGATTATTGTAATTCCCATGCGGGATGTAATGGTCATTATCACTCCCTGGTCGATTTGCACAACATTAAGTAATTAAATAATGAACATGATTATTGTAGCATAATTTTGTTAGAATAGATTAGAATTAAATTGTTGGTTATTGGGTATACTAGTGGTGAAAGTACCTATATATCTGCGAAGACTAAATATTTGGATCCAGAATACTCGAGTCTGAGTTGCCATCACTGTTTTTGTGTAACGCGAATTCGTTTTCCAAATAAGTTTGTAAGATTTGTAGAGGTCTTTGTTGCCGTGAAGTGTTTAGCTTTGATAGGGTAGGTGTCGCTGAAATTATAGGCACATGAGGCTGCTTTAAGCTGCAGTGAATCGTAGGCCACATTCCCAACGAGCGTGACTTGCGAGGCAAATGCTTTGTTATATGTGACGGTTACCACTTATCATCAGGTGGGCCATATGCTTGTTTCATCAGCAAGGAGTATGAAAAAGTCACCAGAGTTTTCAACACACCCTCGTAACTATGTGTAATAAACAATTTTGTATGTACGGGTAAGTAGAACAAGATGAGATCACTCCATCGGTCAGTTCGAGGTCGCCATCAGAAAGTACGTCTGCGTCGCTCTTCAAGCAATTTCCTTTTTATTTCTCAATCCATAAAGCTGTATACTAACTGACTGTCTATTAGTATGCGGGCTCCGTCCATCCGTTCTTAGGATTACATAATAAAAACTACACTCGCTTGGTAGGCAGGGCACGTGACCTCGCCAAATGGTGTACCAAGAATGACCGGGTAAATACGAGTATAATTATACCTAGTTCTTTGTTTGATGACATCTAGCGCAGCTGGTGACGCATTAGGTGCAGATTCGATTTCTGACAATGTTTCCGTAATCTGCTTATATTTTTTTCACAATTGAATAAGTTAGAGAAATATTTTTTACGACGCTCATTTATATAGATAGATAATACTTTATTGTACACAAGGATACATCACAAATCTAGGCGTAAACGTCAATGTCGTTTTATTAACACTCTTCAAAAGCCTTTAAGATCCGACAAGCACTTTGCCAATATATTTACTCAAAAATAGAAGCTATTAATTTTACATAGTGAAATCCATTCCAAATATCCGCTTTGGCAGTTAATATTAATCTGCGGCTACCCTTGACAAGTTAATTGTAGAGTTCAACAATGAGGGTGTCAACCCTCTGTCGTTGGGTCCGTGAGACTCTAATTGGGTATGGAAAGCCAGTTAATCATTTGATCAAATGTTTGGGATAATAATTGGTTCGCGATAAGCTGGCGACGAGCGGATGCAAAGTCAGAATCAAAGACCTTTCGACGTTTTGGTGTGTAACAAGGATCATACAAAAGAACGGTAGCCAAGTCAATCAACCTGAGGCCACGTAGACCTGAGATTTCGCCATGAAACACCCTTCAAAGTCATAAGGTATTTATTCAATTGATTGACAAGGATTACTTTGAAACGTCTTAAAGCTAGGTGAATCTGGGTGCCAGTCCACGCGACCAAAGCCTAGAAGAACAGGCAACAAACTAACGGCTCGGATCCTTTTTTATGTATGATCCTTGTTACAATATAATTAATAATGAAGTGAGCTTATTATTATATTGTATGGTGAAAATAGAACTTAGTCAAAGATAGGCAGAAATATTTCCAAAAGAAATAGTTAGAATCTGAGTAGTATCGTATAGTATAATAGCCTGACTGACATTAAGCCGAAGGCCTGAATACCCGTTTAACACTATCTTGATGAACTGGCTCGCACCGATCAGACAATAGATCACGATTGTCACTTCTTATTACACGAACACGTCCGATACGCGGCTCCAATTTGACTGTAATTTAGCCGGCCATCAATAACGCACATCGAAACCGGACACAACTAATTGCTTTATAAAGGACTTGTCATACGCACGAGGCTGCTGTCTAAACGGCGGCGCCGACGTCGAATTTCACTACATTGACTTTGTTATCAGTGTGAGTGAAATAAAAAAAAAAATAGTAAACATTACATTGATAGATAAATAACTCTTTATTGTACACAACAATACCTCCATAAATTAATGAAGTACAATAGGCGGCCTTATCACAAAAAATTATTCCAGGCAACCCTGGACCGTATCGTGAAAGTTGGGTAGGTAGCGTCACTGTTTTATTGATTGTCTTGGATGAAAATCGAACCCAAAACCTACAGGCGGCAGAGCTTTTGTTAACCACAGAAATGTTTGTTTTAGATGGTATTCAAACCTACAACCCACCGTGCTACCAAGCAGCCAAGAAAACCCTTTCGCGAAACCTCGATTCGAACTCTCAAGTTTCGGAAAACAAGAAACAGCGCACCTGGCGGATATATTACGGCAATCCGCGCGACAAATTACCCGATTACCCGAATAAATTACGGACTCTCTCGCGCCGGGTAACGCGCCGGGTAACGGTTACCCGCGGTACGTGGTCGAGTTATAATCATAACTTTACTCATACCGACCGCTGATTAGTGGGACCCTTCTGGTTCTAAGGTTGTGTGTTTGGATCTTTGGTGGCTAGCTTGATGTTGAACTTAACCTCCTATGATAATTGAAGTAGGTTTGCCTGACACACTATCCTCTCAGAAAGGTTCCGAAAATACAGTTCGATTTTAAGATGCTGACAACCGGTAAATAACTTCACGCTAGCATTTTTAACTTTAAAAAATTGGGAAATATATAATTTCTGGTTTGGATCAAAATGATATTTTTGTTAGACCGAAACTTTATTGTGTGGAGAAACTCGATTTCTCTTATCTAATTCTATATAAAAAAAAATGTGCGAGCGAGACCTTGTTTGACGGTTGTCTGCGTCTTAAGGCGTAAGGTCCAGTTTAAATCAGGAGGAGTCTTTTTACACCTTGTATACTATAGTCATATTATTTCTGTGAGACTCAACGAACCGAAAAACGGTTACCAGTAAAATTGATGTATTACACTTACAGAAAATATTGAATGTAAAATAGACTTTATTTACTTGAAGTTAAGGGAGATTTTGATTCCGATACAATACCAAATTTCAAAGGAAAGTATTTGAAATCCCAAGAATACGATTTCAAGAAAAGCTTTTGATTTTATCATCTATTTGTGTATTAATTTGGATATTTTGAGCTATCCTCAGATTCTTTGCAAAGGCTTATAGATTAACACAACTATTACATGTGTATTTAAAAAATATTTATATTGGTTGTAATTTTATTTGTTTTTAATTTATTACATAGCAGATAATTAATCTTTTTCAAAGTTAAAATTATTGGATGTTGAGAGTAGTAGAGCTCTTGGTATATTACAACCATACCTTTTTCTGCCGCCAAGCAGCATTGCTGTGTTTCGGTTCGAAGAATGTGGTTGCCGGTGAAATTACAGGCACATGAGGCTTAACATCTGTATGCCTCAAGTTGATGGACGCAGGGCAGTGCATTGTAGGTTCCACGTGGCCAAGCCAGAAGAATAGGCGTGGAACTCGTGACCGTAGTCCTATAACTTTGCGGCAAAAAGTCATGACTGGAGTTTGTTCTTTGATATCTCAGTAAAGTTAGCCAGTTTCTTGTAATTCACACGGACCATCCATCAACGCGGATTAGAGCCAGATTCAGACAGGGCCGGATTAAGAACTCGGCGTTAGGTAATCCGGTAATTGCCGTGACGGCGCGCGGCGTCAAGGTCACTGGAGTGTTAGAGCGCTGCTGTCTCATTGCTGCCGACACGCTATGACTTACTTTTGATGTACATTTGTACACACGAAAATTTGTAATCCGCGAAAATTTTTAAAACGAATTCAACATAAAGCGCTAATCTGTTATCCTGTCATTTTGTTTGACTAGTTTTCAAATTAGAACGAAATCGTGTTTGTATATTTTAGCTTAAACTATGTGTTACTAAGTTATTCGTTATACTAAGTTATTCTGACCATTATTTGCAATTATTCATAAGGTACATTCGATATTTAGAGAATTTATATTTTAAACACTTTGAAATGTGCGAGAAATATGTTGCCTGGAGGTTGTCAGCGTCTTAAAAAACGCTACTTCATCTCCATTGGGTAGGAATGACGAAGCAAGCTACCTAAGCTACGCTATGACGCTATTTCCCTTGGTGAGTGACCTGACGCTGGCCCTGCCATTCCCGCGGGCATATTTTGGAAGCCAGTTCCTTGACAATTTAAGCTAAGCATTGTACAGGGGCGAATTTCACGCATCGTTGCTAATTGCTATTAATTATAATGAAACTGGATTTATGAAGAAAGCAGGCGGCCGATCCAGAGAGTCTGCACTTACCGGCGCACTTATGCTGAGATTATAAGGCTGATATTCAGAGACGAGGGTAAGCGTGAACTTACGCTTGAGCTTGTCAAAATCGGTTGGTTTAGCTTCCGATTTTGACAAGCTCAAGCGTAAGTTCACGCCTAACCTCGTCTCTGAATCTCAGCCTTAATGTCAAGTCATCGGCTTTGCATTGTTAAAGGCAGCTGCAATGCAACACAAGGTCATAATATATTCACTCATTCTCATTATCAATTTCTTGAAGAGGTACATTACTAGACATAGACTTCCAAGTTATTTTGAGCTTTCTCCACCCATCGATTTCCCGCGATCTTCAAATGTCGTTGTTCTACTGAGTGGAGACCCGTCCTACTCCTCTTCCAGTTAGTGGTTAGCATTCGAGAACCCTGACTGACGGTCAATCCTTGTTAAATATTCTAAAACTGTAAAGCTGTAAAGTTGCCTGTTAGTGGCCATCGGCTTGATATGTAAATGTGGTCAAGCACAGTTAACGGAAATAGAAATTCTTGCGGCTTTTGTTGTTAATAATTTGGTATGCCTGTATTTAAATATAACTCAAGTAGGATATTATAAACTAGTAGTTCGCCCCGAACTGAGATCTCGTGATGCGACCCAACGAACGCATCAAAACTTTGAGTAGGTGGTAGTCAGAGGCAAGTCCAAACATTATGTATGGACTTTTTTCTGAATACCGCCTACTAACTTGGTACGGTAACCAAGTTTCAACTCTATTGGCCTATTTATTGAAGAGTTCCGTTGAACAGACCTTGTCTCCATCATCAGACCTGGTCATTGTCACCATTTTATGAGAACTGAGTACCTCCTTAATTTATTTCAAGAAAAAAAAATAAGAAAAAGCAAAGGAACTGGCCGACCAGTAGAAAAACCTTGATGCCAACGAAACTCTTAGAGATGGGAGCTCTTGGATCGCTGGATTTCTTAATTTAACTTTTTTGTTGTATCTCAAAAACCGAGCGACCCAAATAAAAAGTAAAATATGTTTTGGAATGTCCAAACAAAGCCCTTTCATATGACATGTAGCTTGATTTTTTTATGTCACTTTTTTTATTTTTGCCCTCTTAAAAACCCCATATCTCAAAAACCCTTCATCCGATTTTACTCATATACTTACCAGTAAATTTCTCATGTACAAGCTATCGACTTATCAAATTTCATGCAGATCGGATCAACGGTTCTAAAGTTATCGCCAGACAAACATACATACATACATACATACATAAAATGCCAAATCGCCCAAGTTGAAACTAAGATCTTCGTTCGCTTCGCTCACTCGATCAATTAAATGTTCAGTAGAACAAAATCACAATGTTATAACTTCATTAAGAAACTAACTTTGGCCGGCTTCTGAAAGCTTGATCAAGCATTTTGAATTACATTTCATGTTAAGTTAGCACATATTTTAAAATTTGACATAAAAAGTATTTAACTTACGGCCGGCTTCTGAAAGCTTGATCAAGCATTTTGAATTACATTTCAAGTTAATTATTCTTGGAGGGCGAAGTACCATATAAATACGTTCGCTGATTGTATAGATGATTTATGTTTTATTTTTTACATAAGTGCCTATGCCCCTATTTACGGGACCACTTGTGACCGTGTCTAGAGTTTGGGATCCACTGGACACTTTGATCAAACACTTTCTTACTTAAAACAGCTCGGGTCAAAGTTAAAATAATGTTGTCTGTTTCGCAAACTTATTACGAAGGCGCCACTTTAAGCGATTTATTGTAAGCCTCTTACGGCGTGTAATAAAGCCTTTAAGGTAAGAGGCTAATGGCTTGTTACGGCACTTTGCTTTTTCATCGATAATTAAGAGACTCGGCACAATCATATTTTATGGACGACTAGTATCCGCCCGCGGCTCCTCTTGCTTTGTACCAGCAAAGACCAAAAGTACACTGTAATGTGTAGTGGGGATAATGTTAATGGCAAATGAATTATAGAGAGTACTTTCATAAGGCATATAAATCAAAATCAAAATATGTTTATTTTGTGTCAGAAAAACATTAATAAAAGAACAATACTGTGACAACAACAACGGTCGTCACTGTAATGTAAATACAAATTAAATGATTTATACATATTAATATTGGTGGCCATTTCACACATCACTCTCTCAGCACCAAAATAAGCAAAAAACTAGCCAAGTGCGAGTCGGACTCGCGCACGAAGGGTTCCGTACCATTATCTATAAAAACTGCAAAATATTACGTTTTTTTGTATGGGAGCTCCCTTAAATATTTATTTTATTCTGTTTTTAGTACCTATTTGTTGATAGCGGCAACAGAAATACATCATCTGTGAAAATTTCAACTGTCTAACTATCACGGTTAGATACAGCCTGGTGACAGACGGACAGACAGACAGACGGACAGTGGAGTCTTAGTAATAGGGTCACGCCCTTGGGTACGGAACCCTAAAAAGGTTTTTCCTAGCATGGGGTTCTTAAAAAGGTCGACAATGCACTCTTGAATCATGTGTTATGGCAAGCGTTCACAGGCTACAAAAAAAAAACAAATAGCTGATATGATGCATATTTTTTTTGTTTCTCGGTAGGATCAAACCCACGGCCTACAAATCCAAAGGCAACCAACTAAGCTGTGAGGGCTGTCAAAGAGTGTTAGCAAACACCGGTTTGAAGTAAGTATTCCTAAATCCGAGGCAGCATTTAGGCTCTACAAATGGCGAGAGCACTAATGCGTGGCCCGTGTAGCTCAAGCAGCTTCTAGTGTTTGCCGCCGCCACACACTTATTCTGACCCCGGATTCTACACCAAGCTTCCATTTAGTTACCTAATAACTAACTAACTGTTTGTTATCTGTCCGGGTGTTATTATACAAATAATAATTACAAATCTTTTTAAGACTTTAAACCCCTACTGTAATAATTAAGTAACTTTGTATCCAATAAATAAATAAATAAATATAAGTATGTATTTTAAACAAAAAGTTTTTAAGTATTATATCATCTATCTGGTTCCCATATTTGGCTTAGTTCGGGGCTAGATAGTGCTGTGTGGAAATTCCACTAATATTTATTTATTTAACTACACGTACCTCTGACTACACACCTTAGACATGCAAAAAAAATGGATGGACGTGCTTTGTGAGGTAATGCAATTGTTATCATAATATGCAGACGTAACTGCTTATCATCAGGAGCTTATGTCATGGGTATTCCTCTTTATAAAAAAGTTTTAATTAATAAAAGACACGCTGGAAGTTAATAAATCTACTAATATAGTTTGTTATAGGTGATGGTTACCACTTAACATCAGGGGGCCATCTGTTTGTTCCATTAGCGAGTGGTATAAAAACTAATAATAATATGACGGTGTATGAAGGATCACAGGTAAAATTATTGAATTCTGGAATACCAGTATTACCGAAGAGTATGTACTATTTAAGGTAAAATTATAGCAATTTAAACAAGCATTTCACTTCTTATGTAAAAAATAATGGCATAATTAAATGATTTTGTATGTAAACTACATTTATCATACACATTTGACATGTTTTAATTTAGTTCTACTAACAAATTATGGATCATTGACATCTGAAATAAATGAATTAAAATATAAAGAACATACAAATAAAGAACACAATGTCAATAGTATATTGATAATGATGATTGGTCAAACCGATATGTCCAGAATAGGCCTCACGGAGTAGAATCGACAAGTGGAGTCCATTTGCACCGCACGGCGCCTCATCTGCATACCTGGCCTGAGAGCCGATGGCCGCCGCCTACTGTCAGCTGAGCACTTTCAACTACCTAATACACCTAATACAGCCTGGACGATTGGATTTGCATATCGCTTCTAAGCGGTTTTGTCTTGGATATGTTTTTATTTATACTATACTTGCGGATAGGTCATAATCATAATCATAATCATAATCATAATAACTTTATTGCGAATATAGGTTGGTACATGTCAATACAGATGTCGGGGTTTGCAAATAATGTTCTTCCATATTCCACTTAAAAATAGCATGCAATAATTATACAATTTAAAAACTAATGAATTGATTGAATGATTAAAGAAATACAAAATGTCCGGAATTTAAAATAGAAAAGGAGATAAATTAACAATTAATAAATAAAAATAAAGAACAAAAAAAAAAAAAAAAAAAAAAAAAAAAAAAAAACTTATTATATTGATTATTCTAAATTGTCGTTAAGATATTCCGTCACACTATAGTACACTTTTTCAATGAGCAATTTTTGTACGTTTTTCCTAAATACAGTGATAGAAGGAGAGGCCAGTATGGCATTAGGCAAATTATTATAAAGTCTTGAGGACATACAAAATATACTGTTGTTTAGTTTAGACGTTTTATTTTTAGGACAACAAAGTTTATGCATATGGCGTATGCTTTTGAATTTATCAAAGAGGTGTATATTTTGCCTGGCGAATAATACTGCTTCAAGAATATAGATTGATGGTAAGGTTAAAATTTTTAATTTAGTAAAGTATTGTTTGCAGCTGTCTGTCTGCTGTAGCTTGCATATGGCCCGCACGCATCTCTTCTGGGCCCTAAATAGTAAATCTTTGTCGGTAGAGTTGCCCCAGAATAAAACACCATACCTAAGAAGGGATGCCACATACCCGTGATAAGCTGTCAGCAAAGTAGACTCACCAGCAGTTCTTGACAGCACATATAAAGCGTAAGAAAATCGGGCTACTCTTGAGCATAGGTTTTCCACGTGAGGTTTCCAATTTAAGGTACAGTCAATATTTAGTCCTAAGAATTTCGTTACATCTATTTGATTAATTTTCTGGCCATTGTAGTTAATGTCAATGTTATTTATTTTAATTGCTCTATTCCTGAATATAATGAAATTTGTTTTTGCTAAATTAATTCTTAAGTTGTTTAATGTCAACCAATTTATAATCTTACTCAATGTATCATTCATGTCATTTTCAAGAGTAGTCTTATTGATTCCATTAAATAAAATTGTACTATCGTCAGCAAAAAGTGTCATGTGATGATTTGTTATTGTGGGAATGTCATTAATGTAAATTATGAATAATAAAGGACCTAGTACACTCCCTTGAGGTACGCCGTATTTGACAGTTCTGAATGGGGATGTATATTTGACCTGCTTTTTTTCTGTGGGGCATATCCTTGTTATCTCAGTTGCCTGCGTTCTGTTGGTGAGATAGGATTCAACTAGGCTTAATACATTACCTCGCACTCCGTATGCATCCAACTTATGCAGAAGTATCTGATGATCAACGTGGTCAAATGCTTTTGTGAGGTCCATGAAAAGTGCACATGGCGTTATATTGCGATCAAGATTATCCATAACGTTATGTAAAAAATTGAAAATAGCCATATTAATTGTCCTTTTTTTCCGAAACCCTGCTTGTTCTTCCGCAAACAAATGATGTTTTTCAAAGAATTGGTAAATGCTGTCATACATGAATCGTTCAAAAACCTTAGAGAGTACAGGAACAAGTGCAATAGGGCGGTAACAATTCATGTCACACTTATCTTTTCCTTTGAAGAGAGGTTTAACAATAGTGCGCTTAAGTTTTTCGGGAAAGACACCATTAGTTATGCAGTTATTTAAAATATGACTTAGAGGTGTAGAAATCTTACGTGAAACAAGTTTCAAAATTCTAGTAGAAATATTATCATATCCTGTACTGTCTGTATTCTTTAAGGTCATTATATTTTTTTCTATATCAACCGGCATAATAGGTTTCATAAATAGGGAGGAAAACTTTATTGGGATGGAGCTAGGCCGTGCTGAGGGATCGAATTTAATTTGGTCAATATAAAAGTTATTGAACGAATCCGCTATATCTTGGGGACAACTTAGTTTTTGATTATTGTGTTTAATTTCAATAATCTCTTCCTTTATTAAATTAGATTTTTGTCGATTAATGATATTCCAAGTAGCTTTACATTTATTATTCGCATTATTTATATAGTTATCATTTTGCGCTTTTTGGGTTAGTTTAATTATACGGTTGAGTCTTGCAGATAGAGCTTTAAATTTACTTTTATTATTTGTAGAACGGTGTTTACGGTATTGCCACAGTAATTGACGTTTACGTTTACAACAGTTTTTTATTCCCCTGGATATCCATTTAGGTCTTTTTTGAGCTGAGATTTTAATAAGAGACAATGGAAAACATAAAAAATAAAACAATGAAAACAGGTCATGGAAAATGTCAAAGGCAGTATTAGGATTATCGCAGTCAAATACTTCGCTAAATGTCAGAGAGTTAATGCATTCTATGAATTTGTCGATGTTTTCTTGACTGTAGTCGTGTCTCTCTATATGCCAATACTTTATGGAATAACTTGGCTTTACTGGACATATTAAAAGTTGAGCAGTATGGTCAGATAGAGCTAACTCGTATACTTTGCCTATTCCTCCTTTAATGTTATGTATAAGATGGTCTATGCATTTGCCACTTTTTAGTCGAGTCGGTTCCTTTATTGCAAATTTGAGATTAAATGCTGACACTAATTCTATAAATTCGTTGTTGTTGGTGTTCTATGCTTGATGGTGCATTGCTTCGCAAGTCACGCATGATAGCAACGTGCCCTATGATGCACTGCGCTGACATCAACTTATGCATGTGCCTTCAAAGAACACAGGAACACTGTTTGGTGACAGAAGTAGGCATGGTGGTAGTACTTCCCCGGACCAGCCACACATAAAGAGCTCTCATACTCTCTAAATGCTAAGTTGAGACCTATTTGCTGATGCAGCTATCCAGCAAGTACCTAGTATGTTTTGTAATTGTTGGCTCATAATAATATTGGTCAGCATCCACATTAATAATTATTACAAAATTATTATTTATGTGCTCGAAAAATTATAACACGAAATAACTTTTTTTTTATACAACTAGCTGATAGAACAAGCAGATCGCCCACCTGATGTTAAGTGGTAACCATCACCTATAACATAGCAATGCTTCGTAAGTCGTTAGGAACGTGCCCTACGATGCACTGCCCTGCGTCAACATCTTGATGGACTCAAGTTGATCTTGAGGCATACAGATGTAAACCTCATGTGCCTGTAATTACACCGGCAACCACACTCTCCAAAACTTCATATTTAATTCTGCTTTAGTGGGAGTAAGTAGGTACCTTGCAGTAAATTCTTGAACTAAAACATGTCAGCATAGTTCGGAAATTGTGGCTCATACCTACGACTTGTGGAGTTTGCAAGCATAGTTGAGACTTTGTCACTCTGTGGAGAAGTAGGTAACGTACTTCAGATAGTTTTGTAATAAGGATCGGATAGAATAACAAGACCCAAGCCCTAAATGTAATGCACTTCTTACAAAACATTTGACTAACTAATAATAATGTAAAGAACAAAATCATTACATTATATTTACAGATATAACATTATGTGCAAACAAACTGTACAAACTATATAATGTAATGTATTAACTTATAATTAATTATTCTATTTCTTTATTCTCTTCTTGTATGAAACGACGTATGAAAAAAAAAATATTAAACTTGATAGGAAACTAATAAGTCTAAGCTTCTCACTAGCATTCCGGAAAAAATAAAAAAGACAATCAAAAAGACACAATTTCATTTTAACAATTTAAATTCTTGCAGAGTTCTTCATTAAGCGTTAACCCTTTTCATCATCAAATCCCATTTCGGATCCACAATCCGTCATACAAACAACCAATTTGCATGCCAAAAAGTCGGGAAAAGTGTAAAATTCCGATTCTAAAAGCGTCCGAATTGTACAAACACCGTCGACCGTCAGACCGTCAGACCGTCACTTGACCGTCGGGTAAAGCGCGAAAAAACGACCCCTTTTGGATGCTGGCGACATTAGTGCTCGCCATTTCGAGCCGGCGATACGGAATAATTTAATAGAGTGGCGACTTTGAGAGCTCGCACCGTTTCCCTAGTTCTACACACTTTTTTACTTTTTTTTATTCGGTGCAGAGTGGGAAAAACTGTAGGCTACGGACTGTATTCAGAATAGTAAGTTTACAATTTACAGATCGGCAGTTACTTCATAGATAGTAAGATTAAACCTCACAACGCAGCAGAGCCACTACGGCTCTGCTTGAAATTATTTTTTGTTCTTGGAAGTAAATAAAGATATGAAAAAGCATCAAACGTGTTATAGCCCAATATTAAGGAAGTCTATTCAGTATACTGGGCGGATGATGGTGATGATTAAACAATTTCAAAAGTTTACGCGTGGTGCTGACTGTACAAAAAAAAGTTAGAAGTTAAAGAATATGTTGTAAAAACAATTTTATCTTTATTATAGTCAATAAAACTTGCGTATAATTGACAAATAACCCTGTAACTCTACAAATAACAAACTTACATTATGTAACGCAGATAGCTTCGAAAAAAAGACGAAGTACATAACAGCAAGTAAATATTCCCGCAACGAGGCCATAGCTCAACGCAACACGTTTATTCGAAAGCCATAATATATTTGTATAGGTCGGAAAACATTGCATTTGCGGCGATTTATGGCCGCGCGATTAACTGCGATGAGATACGAGAATGCGCGGTTGAGTTACTGCCACGTATTTGTATACTAACTGATGGGCTTATCTGTGGTGCACAATTTAAATGTAGTAAATGGGTAGTCAGGGCTATCATTTGAAAGGAAGAATAAAATAATATTTGATTCGATAACACAGGACGCACAGCATTCTTATCAGAATCATAATATTTTTGGTAAAAGTAAGTGCCTAAAATGTTTTAAAACTTGCATTGTTTACGTTCCTTGAATGAAATAAGTTTGGTATCATAGCTAAGTACAAGTTTGAAAAAATATATACTTTTTTATACTGGGCCTTTATTTTTATACTGGTATTTGTGTGTTTATTAGTATATAAATAAATGTATGTCCATGTTTCTTAGACACAGCGTAAAATGGCATAGTTGGTAATGACGTAACTAATTCTAGGCTACTTGTTTGTTCTTCTTGTCGATTCATGCAGATTCATGAATTTTCACTGATTCATGAAAAAAGTAGTTGTTATTTTTGAAATGCCGTACCTTACGGCCTCACGTAACTAATTCCCACATGTCTGCGTGCGGCCGCACAGACAGCGGAATCTGTTTTTGCGTCCGCCTGTAATCCGCCAGTCAGAGCGGCGCACATCCATCAACTGGCATTAACACGTCGAGCGTCGGGCGTGCCTAGAGTTTTAGCGTCTGGTATCACCCACTGCTGGGTATAGGCATCTCTCATGTTTTGCCTGCCTCCTCTGTCCTGTGCGTCTCTGGTCCAGGTGTTTCCTGCGACCTTCACGATGTCTTCGACCCATCGCGCTTATTTATATGATTTTTTCCCGATTCTCAATTTGAGAATCTGCGAGCTTGTGCTTAGAAGCAGACATGGCCGCTTAATATTAGTTGGACTACCTCTATTAATAGTTTTCATAAAAAAAAAACAACAAAAAGTAGATACAATTTTATTTAGTCAACATTTAAATTGTAAGTAAACTAACTAAAATTATGTATAATGTCAAAGTATAAGAATTTCTCTAAATCCAAATTGTGGTATTTTACACTTTAGACTGACATTCTTAGAATTAGTATTTTTCTATTCAGTTCCTGGTATTTTGATACGTATTTAGCTAATATGACGTCAAATACCCTGGACTGTATTAACTTTAGTAAACATACAAGAGAATAATTTCATATGCTTCGAAATTTTAGTTACAACAGAATTACCACCAATGTCAATTAAACACAAAAACCTGCATTTGAATTTCAAACCCGTTGCTTGTAGCACCACTCCTCACTCCCAACATGTAACTTTTTTGCATTAATACGGCTCTCGTTTTTGAGACATTTGGGAGATTTTTTCTACTCTTGAATCCTAGCCATTAATTTAGTGACGAAAACCAGTGAAAATTACGAATCTCAATCACTTGACTAGTTTAGTAAGTAACTAAGAAATTATTTACAGGCATTCATTGTGTAGATGAATGAATGCATGAAAAATACTTTATTGTACACCAAACTGAACTAAAAAAACACTTAAAAATATAAAATAAAGTAGTACAATGGGCGGTCTTATCGCTGAAAGCGATCTCTTCCAGACAACCTTTAGCAGTAGTAGATTTTAGTAGTAGATATGTGCAGGCAACTTTTCAAGCCCCAGACTCTATGAGGATATTGAAGTGGGGTAGTCAGAGGCACGTCCAAATGTTACATTAGGCACATACCCACATTTGGAGTAGTTGGTATTCCATACGTGACAGGTTGCAAGCCCATCGCCGCTGTTAGAATACTAACTGGTTGCCTCACGACGTTTGCCTTTGCCGTTCAAGGATCTACCGTACCTGGGGATCAAAGTCGTAAATCTGTTTTAGTTTTTCAAGCCCGTCTGTTTAATAACGGTATTTTTTTGTGGAGTAGGTAGGCTTACCCAGCTCCTGTACCATAATCTATTGAGGCATACAGTTCAGCCTCATGTGCCTGTAAATTCACCGGCAACCACACTCTTCAAACCAAAACACAGCAACGTTGCTTCGTGGCAGATAAGGGCGTGGTGGTAGTTCTTCCCGGGCGAGCCCTTCACTAAGAGCTCTACTACTCTCATCGTAGTCCGTCGAATTACATGGCCAACACAAAGAGATGATCTAATAAATGTATATAATGTGCTCAAATACAGACCAGAATTTGTTTTGGAGTCTAGAATTTGAGCTCAGCAATGAAAACATTATCAGCAGAAAATCAGCAGATATTCGCACGGCGCCATTGAAGCGGCGTTATTGGTCACGTGTGTCAATACCATTCCAAGTTATTTCGATTATTCGCTGCGATTCGATACAATCGTGCTGCAGGTGTAACTCGATTCCAGAGCAATCCCTGTAGAGACGGGGTTTGAGGCAGCGGCCACCGATATTTGGCGATCGTGAGTGTATATTCGAAATTACCATGACGTAATTTTTGAAATTTTTTATGTAAAGATAATTTAAATGGTTGTTTATTAAGTAACATGCTTTTCTTTGTCGCTTTGGTGTTAGCAGAAATAACAACGTAAAATTTAAATACATTAAAAATAAAGTCAACTAGTTATTTGAAGTGATCACAATCGCAGTTTGTATTTTATTTCTGAGTTAGCTCAAATGCATTGTTGATAGTCTCTAGCGACAGAGTTTTGAATTGGCTAGCTTCGTCAAGTCTGAGTAAAAAAACCCATTAAAATCAAAAAGAGTTTTAACTCCTAGAGATATCTACCAACTCAAGATTCTTAGAATTAGAGATTCGTCCAAATACTAAATTTGGCATATACTTACCCACTTTTTGTAGTTGGTATTCCAAACGTGACAGGTTGCAAGCTCATCGCCATTGCTAGAATACTAACTGGTTTCCTCACGATGTTTCCATTCACCGCTTGAGAGCACTGGCGTTGCGCACTAATTTTTTTTGATGAGAAATATCCGTTAGTGCGTTCGACTGTATTCGAGCCCACGACCTTACGATCAGAAGGCGGGGTCACTCCCACTAGACCACAGCTACGTTGACGTTATATGCATGTTAGAAATCAGGGCTTAAGTCTGGTTTTACGGATCGAACGTGTTTCTATAGAGGGAGCTGTAAGATTTGAGTTTATACTTTAGATGTAAGATTTTACAGACATTTCTACAGTATAAAACGACCTTTGTGACTTGCTGGATTTTTTATTCAAATCTTTTATCGGCGCAATGTAAGTACTCTCAAACTTGTGAAGAAACATAGTTCAACCAATTTGACTGTTTGTCTACCGTGCCTGGGGATTTAAGTCGTGGTGCTGTTTTTTTCTTCTGTTTTTTCTATCAAGGGTAAAGCCTGCTCATATCTAAACCTTGTTCCAATCCAAGCACTACAGTATCCCGTAAGTAGGGGCGTGGGGAGTATAAAATGAAGATAGTTTAAAAAAATGTGTGTATACCTTGTGAAATTACAGGCTCATGAGACTTATAGGTTTCAGAGTATGGGCGCAGTGCAATGCTACGGAAAACGTGGTAAGGTAGTGCAATTGTTACAGAAAGAGAGAACTGCTCAAACTACTTCAGGTGGGCCAAGTGCTATGTAATATTTATAGTTTTTTTTTAATAGTATTTGTTAGAGAACCAGACTATAGGCACCGAAATAGCCTACAACAGCCAACTCACAGACTTACCAAGTCCAAAAAATCTATATGTATATACATATTATAGGGGCTCAATATTTAATAATCAGCAAGACGAGATACAAGATGCAACGTCCGGCGGTATCTTCAAAAATAAATTAAAAAAGCTTTTAATAAAAAAAGCCTATTATTCAGTCAGCGACTATGCAGATGATAAAATAATTCAATAATATCTGTTTTTATAATTATGTAGTACACAGTACTAAGTAGAATCTATGTAGTGCAATTTATATAACCCACGCCCTTAACTTGTAAACTTGTTTACCAATAAAGAATCTGTATCTGTATCTGCGTATTGATATTTGTGAATGAAAGTATTTAATAGTTATTGTCTTTAAGAAGTAGGTACGTATAAGTAAGATGAGCCTTGCCTTACAATTCCTTTGGTCCATTTACACAAAAAAAACATAACTAGCTATGAAAGAACATTCTTTCTTCATTAATTCGTAAATAACTGGAATTTTTAACCCATATCCAATACTGTGTTTTATAAATCTACACATAAACGTATTTTATTTTATTTTATTAACCAGGACTAATTATGTTTGACCTTTTGCAGTTAAACAAAAATTTGTGCCCACGTTTCGACTCAATTTAAGTTTTGTTCAGGAATGTGGACATAAGTCTACAGCAATTAGCAAAACGTCAACTGTGGAGAAATGCTCGGAACTAAGAGAAACCCGAAAACATTGGAGAATTCATCACTCTTTACTGAGAAGGTGGGGGATTGGAGCAGAGACGGAGCTACAAGCGGAGCGGGTAAATTGTATTTACATCTAATTGCTTAAACAACAGTTTCCGTGAGAGGGGTCTTAGCTTTTCTACGGGCTAGTTCGTAGGTTTGTTATTCTCTTTTTTTAAGGTTCCGTACCCAAAAGGTAAAACGGGACCCTATTACTAACTCCGCTGTCCGCCCGTCTGTCTGTCACCGCCCGTCTGCTGTTGGTATCTCATGAACCGTGATAGTTAGACAGTTAAAATTTTCACAGATGATGTATTTCTGTTGCCGCTATAACAACAGTAAAAAACAATAAAAAAAATATTTAAGGGGGCTCCGATACAACAAACGTGATTTTTTTGCCGTTTTACGGTTTGATGTGTGTGGTTGCCGGTGAAATTACAGGCACATGAGGCATAACATCTCAAGTTGATGGACGCAGTACAGTTCATCATAGGGTACATTATATCGTGCGTGACTTACTAGCTAATACTTTGTTATAGGTGATGGTTACTGTGGCGTTGCCAACTAACCGCTTGTGGCTACACTGGCAACAACTGCGATACATTTGCAAGCCCGGGCAGGGAAAGGGTCGCGCGAAGGCACGCACTCTAATATTGGTGTTTTATTAATATATAACTAATATATAGCATATGCATAAGTCAGCTCAAGCATCCCACAGTCAGCCGTCTGTTTGTGCAGTCAATGCTATAAAAAAAGTATAAAGAATGAAACAATTGCAACAGCTATATTATCGCTGTTCGCTGCGCTCCCTCACACGAGCACATCATTCGGCAGCGCGGCTCGTCAGTTAAATCTTGCAATTAGCCGGCTCGCTGTGCGCCGTCGACAGAATTCATTTACAAAAATAACACTCGTGTTTAAACAGCATTAGAGACAATGAGGTAATACAGTGCTTTGAATTTCAGCATTTTCAGCTTTACAATGAGGTGGCATAAAACCGTGCCCGATGTTTGTATAAAACGCGTGTGTGCGCCGTATTTTGTTCCATGCGTTGCAAACATTTTCTTAACGAAAATAATGTTAAGGTTTGCAAAAGCTTTGTATTTTACTCTTGTAAATACCTAAGATAAATAAAATATGTGTTGCTATCTAGAAGAACGAGTCAGGGAACCTTTATTCGGTCATTTATCTAGGGTTTCGATAAAACCTAGGTTTGGTTTTACCTAAATCGTTACGTTATGAGTAACTCCAGCTCTTCGACTCAAGAGCTTGAGTTGTCCTTTGATCGAGACTTTGTTATCACTATTATTCAAAAATTGTTTTTTGATGCCAGATCTGTCGGTCTACACCACACATTTTTTCCAACGTTTATTTTATCACACAAATATATTCATATCCAAAACCCCACACTGATTTTCAAAAGCGAATCCACAAAAGTATTGTAATATCGACAAAATTGAAAATGTTCGTAACTCCAATGAGACAGGCTCACAAAAACTCTGAATCAGTGGAGCTAGCACGAGGACCAAGCATTTATTCATTTATTTTTTTAACACTTATTGTACAAAAATAAAAATTTAAGGTACAAAAGGTGGGCTTAATGCTACGAGCATTTTCTACCTGCAAATTTTCTGGCATTGCCAGTGGCCAGTGGTTCAAAGATATTGTTAACAGAATGCCATCACATCTTTTTTTCTATTCAACTTGCTGATGGAACAAGCAAATGGCCCACCTAATGTTAAATAGTAACCATCACCTATAACAAAGCATTGCCTCGTTAGTCACGCACAATAGGAACGTGCTCTACGATGCACTGCCCTGCGTCCATCAACATGAGGCATACATTATGTTAAGCCTCATGTGCCTGTAATTACACCGGCAACCACACTCTTCAAACCGAAACACAGCGTTGCTGCTTGTCGGCAGAAAAAGGCATGGTGGTAGTACTTCCCCGAACGAGCCCTTCACAAAGAGTTCTACTACTCTTAAAAAAAAACAGCCGTCATGAAACTGCTGTTTTTTTTTCGCGTTTACAGTGTTGGTTCCTTAGAAAAAGTTATTCATATTGATGGGTACTTTAGACCCCTGAAGTTTTAAATACAAGCATTGGAACACCTTGTATAATTTATAACAAGGGCGAATTTTAAGCCACACCTCTATTTACATTTTAAGTTGAAATTAAATGCAATAGCAACTACTGCAAAATGTGAGCATGGACCAAGTATATATTTTGACATGCTACATAAACAATGAATATTGAGAATATTGACATAATACACAACAAAGTTTGCACACAAATAAAACACTATATTCACTCTACGCACACACACTATACCTATACACATACACTATAACTAAACACACGCACACACTTATACACATCCTCTCACACACACACACCCTTACTCTTCTTTTTAGGGCACATTCACTTGTTAAACTATGCTGGAGGGCAGTAAAGTATTTTTTTGTGATATGATTAATTAGGAAAATCTATTATTGGCCTATTTTAAGATTACACACACCCAGCTATTGCATTATTGTAATTGCTGTTGATTTTCTATAATAATAAATAAATAAATGAATAGTTGGTATTAAGAGATATGATATAATCAACGTGCCTGACCGACGCGGATAATAATCATTAACGTATCAATATCCCGATGATGTTTCTTTTTCTGTTTTACAACAAAATCAATTTCCTTTCAATACTCAATAAATTTATTGCTTACACATAGTGTAACTTAGGCACAGACATAGTTGTTAGGTGTAAGTAAGTATCACATGGACATTGCATAGGGTGGCAACATGGAGGCCGAGGTTTTAAATAAAATAGTTTGTCTTCTCCTTCTTACTTCTTCTGCTTTTTTAATTGGTGCAAACTGGTGCTAACTAGTGCCCTGTACAGAGAAAACAATACGTTAGTTGTGGAAAGGATAAATAAAGGGAGATTTATTTCGTGAGTGGAATACGGGCCGAGTAAACATGTACAGGGGGAATATAAAGAGGCTGTTGTTCCGCGGATTGTCTAGGCTTGTTTGCTTTTCCATTGAAAGGTTATTTTTATTTTGTACAAACGTTCTAAAAATGAATATTGTTTAACGGCATTCAACTAGAGATTAGGAGTATTTAAGGATGTGGGAGAACGTGGTCGTATTTCGGTTTCATTTAGGTGTATTAAAATTGTTTTATGAACTTGAAAAGGTCAGATAGACTGGCAGACAATACGATAGATCGATGATATTGACAGCCCTCACAGCTCAGTTGGTGGTAATTCTGCCTTCTGCGCCGTAGGCCGTGGGTTCGAACCCCACCGAGAAGTAATATTTGCGTGATGAAAATAGATGTTTGTTCTCTGTCTGAGTGTTTATAATAATATAAATATATATTAACAAAAAAGGATATTATGTGTTATATCAGCTATCCAATAATCATTTATAATATTTATATTGAGTTCGCAGTCTAGGCTAGGCTTGGTCGCGTTGCACTAGGACCTATATTTACCTAGCTTTAAGGCATTCCAAGTGATTTTTTTGATTCAATTGAATAATTAACTCCAACGTAATCAAAATCAAGCTATGTAATACAAGTTTGAAGGGTATGGTTGCCGGTATAATTACAGGCACATGAGGCTAACATCTGTATGCCTCAAGTTGATGGACGCAGGGCAGTGCATCGTAGGGCACGCTCCTATCATGCCAGACTTGCGAGGTAATGATTTGTTGTTATATAGATTTCTAGAGTGACTGATCTTGTTTTGCAACGAACCGCTCCCAACATCCTTACAAAAAGTAATGTAGTTTAAAGTAATCAGCCCATTTCACAACGAAGAAAACTCGCCAATATCATTAAGACAACACAAAAAGTCGTATTAAAAGGAGGAAAACGACGAGTCCCAATAAAAATGATGGGTAGTGTTGTACCCAAGGTCATGAGGAAGGAATGCCGAAAAAAACACATTTAAGTTGATGACAAATGTACCTCTCGATCGCACATTTCGACATTATAAAATCACTGAACGTATTTATGAAAAATTGCATTTAACCAAGTTGTGTACAGCCGCATTGAAGTCAGTTCTGCAAAAATATATGTGTCGTCTTTGCCTTAAACGGGCAACGACAGTTTATGCAAAAGAAGTCTTTCTTAACTTCTTACTTAACTTTTATTAATGTTCTGATGTACTTTATCACATTAATTGAAAACCCTCAAGAATCTTAAGTGGATGTCTACTATGCATGGGGGCTAGATAATGGTTATTTTATCCCCGTGTAGAACAACTGTTTTTGCATCGAATCTCGACTTAATATCTTCTAAGTCAATATCTTGCATTTAGTAATTGCACTCTCAAATCTCAAATTTTAGTATCTTGTTACACGTTATCTATTTTCGGTGTTGTATAAACAAAGCCGAAGCCGAAAGTATAACCTCATCCCTATACCGGGATCGTCATAATTAACGGGAATTAATCTGGAGCGCCATTAACAAGTGTGCAAAAACCGGGAAATGAGTTTTGTTTTTAACTTCGCGCTCCCGATATTAGAATTCTTGCTAAATGGATTGTTTGTATCACTTTTTCGTAGGATCCCTAGGATTGTAATGTTTTTCTGGTAAATGCTGTTCTACACTGATTGCTATATTATATTCTTATCGGAAGTTATTTTATTGTTTGGTGGACTGACGACATAGAAGACTTGATGGTGTCGAGTTCATGATCATCTAACTTTTATTCATCACAAAAAACGGTTAAAATATACAATTTTTATTCGAGCACCTTAAATTGTGAGTTTTTATAATATCCCAAAAATTATGATTTTCGTTGTTTTAAAGCATCAAGGGTTTCGTTTACCAATTAAATATTTAACTTTTTTGAACATTTACGTTTACGTATCTACGTTCAGGAAGCAAAATATTTAATTATAATTATATTTTATAATAAAACTACAATGGTATTAAATAATTCCAAATCAATATCTAACCAGAAAATTGTATATTCACTTCAAACGCTTAACCGAGCTTGTAAAGTCCAAACATAATTTGAGTAACCATAAAACAGATTTTCCGAACGTCAAAATATAGGAGGCAATTGAATATTCATTGAATATTGCGCACAGCATCCGCCGAATGAGATCGGCGAGATGAGCGTGTAATCATTACGTATAATGAGATGCCGGTCGCTATCGGTGCGCGCCAAACATAAACTAAACACTAATAGATTATGCTAAACTAGGGGCACTATGCTGAGGAGCGGGGTAGAAACGATCTCTATAACGTCAGCTCGAGAATAGTAAAGCTTTGTGAAGGGCTCGTCCGGGGAAGTACTATCACCATCATACAACATACAAAAGAACGGTAGGAACCAAGCCGTAAGTTTTTAACCTGTTCTTTAAGGCTTGGTCGCGTGGAACTGACACCTAGATTCGCCTAGTTTCCTTGTGATTTTATTGAATAAATACCTTTTGACTTGACTTTGACTTAGACCAAGCCGTAAGTTTCTTGCCTGTCTAGAAGAACAGGCAAGAAACTTACGGCTAGGTTTCTACCTTTCTTTTGTATGATCCTTGTTACATTGTTGAACAATGTTGAATACAATATTGAAGCTCCAGTGTGGTGCCAATCGAATTTAGTTAGGCGTAGGCATAACAGAAAAAGGTAAAGATAATCAAATTTATAAGACAGCATACGCTACGCTTCAAACAAATAATACCTAATGCGTACATACAATCTATTAAAGAAAAAAATAAAAAAACACACAATAGCACACACTGTACCTACACAGTATAGATATCTCAGATCTATAATCTGCCCATCGGCAGCTAACGTACTGCCGATGGGCAGAGCGACTGGGACATCGGGCTACACACTTTTATCATAGGCAAAACTTTTGACCGCAATCTCACCTGATGTTAAGTGATGATGCGGTCTACGTTTATCTAGAAGATATATATTCACTCGTCTTGAAAACATCCAAATTATAGGCGTTCGGAAAAACGACTTAGCCGACTTGCAGAGAGCGAGAGATTTTACTTCAGTTTTTTTAATTTATTTGCATATTGTTTAATCAAAAAGTAGCATCCAGACATTTGAATGTGATATTTACGTAATTTAACGAGATACAAACGGTTTCAAACATTAATTTACAAAAAGCGTGCATGTGATGTTCATTATCATTTCCCTGCATAGTCCCGAACACACACAGTGACCAGTAGATGGGAGTCACACGCACTACTGAAACTTCACTATTGAAAGCCTCCATAAAAGCCTTTGCTAAAACACAGTTATTCAAAACGGAAATTACGTGAGCATATTAATTTTCAGAAAATTATCAGAGGACTTTGTGGTAAGCTAATTTTGTGGTGAATGGTGTTGGAATTTTGCAGAAAATCACATTTTAGATTTAGTTTACTAATATCTTTGGACATTCTATAAAACGTCTAAAATATTACTAGCATTGTACTACAGAACAAACTTTTATGTCAATCACACAAATACTTTGGTGGAAATCAAACCCACAACCTACAGCGCTAAAGGAGAGGAGCTAACAACTAAGCTCTTAGGCCAATCAAAATATTTTTAAACCCTTAAACAAAAGCAGTATGCATAATTCAGTAAACATGGCCTTAATGTACACCTATTCACATAGTAATCGAAAATCTGAGCGATGAGCCAGATTTAGAAAGGGAGCGAAGGGCGCTGACTATTAGAGCTAATATGCTGGTCCGTAGGTTCGCTCGCTGCTCAAAAGAAGTCAAAATAACTCTGTTTAAAGCTTACTGTCAGTCTTTTTACACGAGCAGCCTATGGTATTCGTATACACAAAAAGCAGTTAGCACCCTTCGAGTCCAATACAACAATGCATTCAGGATGTTGATGGGGCTACCACGGTTCTGCAGCGCCTCCGGTATGTTTGCAGAGGCACGCACTGACGGGTTCGCCGCTTGCATGCGGAAGAAAACTGCGTCACTGCTGACGAGAGTACGTGGAAGTCTCAATAGCATCCTGGGCATTGTTGCTCATAAATGGGATAGCCCCTTCCTAAAGCACTGTGTGCAAGTAATGGCGGCATAGGATTGCTGTTTTTCTTAATATTAATCTAACATAGTTTTTAAGTTTGTATGTACTAACAATGTATGGATCATAGTTATCTGAAATAAAATTATATTATTATTATTATTTATTATTATAGTATGATGACAAAACACTATACAGTTAATAAATTGCAAATAACATGGTGATGCACTGATTTGGATTAGATAAGCTATCTTTAGATCGTTTGCAACAGTCTGCAGATAGCTCAACTGTTTTATATGTATTTTGTAAATAATTGTATTCCTTATAATTTGCTTTATAAATAAAGTTTTAATATAAAATTAAAAAAAAAAGGAATTGCAAATAACAAAATTCTAATACATATTTTATAATTTCACCAGCAGGTTCACCTAGTAACAGCAAATGCTGCGTTATTGCAGATGAAACTTCAAATAATAGATAGCCAGCGTGTGACGCGCCGTTTATAACTAGATACGTGGTGACGTAGCGACGGTAACAGCAAGATACAACCGTGGGAAATAGCCACGTGCCATTGTGCTGAGAGTAGCGATTTCACATTATCTGTGCTGGAATGTCATGTAACGTACTGAATGCTAGCTATGAACGTGGATGGATGCAGGAGTTGAGGTAGGCAAAAGAAAAGATGAATGGATCGTGTGAAAGATTCATATTTATGCTGAAATGTCATGACAGCCCTTACAGCTAAGGATACAGGAGTAGAGGTGGGCCAAAGAAAAGATGGTGATGGTGAAAAAGGACATGGGTAAAAAAGGAGTGACTACTGAGATGAAGGCTAATAGAAGAGAGTGGAGAGACGAATCCTGTTGTGCCGACCCCACATGAAGTGGAATAAGGGCAAGAGATTGATAAGCATGTGGTGGTCGAGTGGTAGCAGCCCTGCCTTCCGATCTTAAGTTTGCAGGCTCAAATCCAGTTGTGCATCTATGGATTTTTCTGTTTGATAAAATTATGTCCACATCTGAGGATAAAAGATTGATTTTTAGTAAATATCTTTCAAAAAGTTTCAGAACAAGAGTAAGTAGAATCCCGTAGTGCTCGTTACCAGCTCCGCAGCTTCCACAGAATTTACGAGAACACGAGACGCAGTCCGTAATAACGGCAAATTGACGTCAAATTGTCCGACGAACCAATTTACGGGCGGCCATCAACAGCATAACCTCTTTGTCCGCCGGTCGGTCAAATGGAACCACAGATGAGATATTTTGTACTTACTTGCCGGGTGGTATGAGGTTATCAAAAGTCAAATGTTAAAACGTCGATACTACAAAAAAGTCACTTGGTATTATAAAAAAAAATACATAAAATAAGTTTGAATGTATTTTCTTAGTGCTTTTTAATTATTTACAAAGAACATTACAATGAATACAAGTAGTCGGCAGACCGTGTCAAACGATCTACAAACTAATTAGCTAGTCCTAACGGTTTGATTGCGGTCATGCCCAATAGATTCGAAAAAGATTTATAATAGATTTTTTATTTATCTTAAAGTTATAAATATTGGACATGTTTTTTTTTTAAATAAATATTATGTGTAGCGCAGCAATATTTAACAGGGCATGTTTTTTATCTTGAGAGGCTTCTCTTTTTTACGAAGCAAAATAATATTTCAAAACTCATTACCATCATGCACCGTTCTCATTACCATACAAAGCGGTTCTGAAACTAATTATTTGCGTGTAACTTAGTCGCAAGTTCATAAGGCAAGTCTTCAAACTGAGCTAGTTCGATAATCTTCTCTCCTATATTAACCTATATAAACTTTGTAGGAAGCAAGTTGAGCACCTTGGTTAAGGCGAAATGGTGTCCAAGTCGGTTGGGGGGACGCAGGAATATAACCACTTTGCGTGCAATTTGTATGCAACTTACATTATAGCTTTTAAAAAACAAAATACAAAATCCCTTACAAAAATTTATACCCATAGAAAAGTTTCGTATTCGTCATGTCACTAGTTATTTCGAAACAGTGCGGTGAAGGGACTTAGATTGATAAGGTTTAAACGTACTTATTTATCGATGTACATGGGAACATAATATTCATTACAATATCTCTTATAACAAACAAATGAAACTGAAAACAGATTTTAGATTGTTTACAAGTAAGTTTATATTTAATACAAGTAATTTTAGTCCCAACTAAATTACTTATATATTTAAATTTCAAGATCATTCAAAAATAAATGAATTTTGTTTTGAACTGATATTCGTGATACAGAATCTAGAAATCTGCAAAAGTAAAAAAAGAAACGTTTCGCTATATTGGTGGCATTTTTCTAAGAGTGCGTTTTCGAATTATTTAGTTTTTGATGAATTGCGTTGCAGTATTTCGCGAATTCTGACATAGTGCAATTCTGTCATTTTGCAATTAATCTTTAATATAAGACAGAGACCTTAAGTCTACTGCACGTAGGTCTTCCTATATATTTCCAGGAAAACGAAACTTGAGCCACCGATTTCCCGCCACCTTTGCAATGCCATCGGGGAGCCTTCCTACGCTTTTCCTTAGCTTCATCACTCGAGTTCACCTCTCACATACAAACTTATTTCGCATTATCCTTTCATTCTGATCACGTTATTATTGATTAAAATCAATTACGCGAACCATAATCTGTCACGTGCTTCGGGCGGAAGCGTATCAAAGTAAATCTGAGCGCTAGATGAGATGGGATCGTATTTACGGTGAGATGAGTTTCTGAAGACAGCGAGACGAAACAGGGATACTGGATCGGACTGCTACGAGACACCTACGAAATGTCTACGCTGCTACGAACTGCTACGGCAAAATGATGTGTTGATTGAGTGAGATGTTGATGGCTGCAAGTAGAGGCTATGATAATTACACTTATTGCAAACTATGAAGATGCAAATGCAAATGATGAACCCACGACCTTCCCCTTGATACGGGGCCGCGCTAACCTTACTACTATACTTTTAAATGAATACGTTGAAATGGGTTTGAATTCTAGCTTGGTTGAAATATCACATAATAATTAAACATATTTTTATTGTTACCCAAAAAAACAACAGTAGTAAATGCGAGCAGTCTCCCATTCAAATCCACACAGAAAGTTGCTTAATGGGTTAGAAAAAGATTAATGAAGCTACGCCGCAAACAAAAATACAAAATTAAATCTAATGTAAAATTTATGTAATAAATAAATAAATAATACAGCTGTTACTCTTTGATTTGCAAGTATGTACTAAGTGTGTTAGATTAGTACCATTTTGTCTAAATTGTATATGTCAATGTTGTGTAACGTAATGGTCAAATAAATTAATACAAATACATATATAACTATACTAACTTTTTTATAATTTTAAAGACTCATAAAAGAAAGCCTTTTATGACCAATCCAGTATTTGCAGATCCGTAAAGCCCCGGTTATCAAGGTCTCAATTCAGGAGCTTACCTGAAAGAACGGCGCCCATTTATTTCCTGTTTCCCTCTGCCTAACGGTTTTGTTGATTTCTTTTCGGGGAAATATTTCAAAAAATGTTGATGAGAACTTGTAGGTTTAGAGAATATACACGTTAAAAAAAACAAGCACCGGTGGTCTAGTGGAAGTGACCCCGCCTTCCGATCGTAAGGTCGTAGGTTCAAATTCGGTATTGCACCAATGGATTTTTCCCATCGAAAAATTGATGTGCTCAATACCAGTGCTCTTAAACGGTGAAGGAAAACATCGTGAGGAAACCAGTTAGTATTCTAACAGCGGCGATGGGCTTGCAACCTGTCACATAAATCTGGTCGTGTACCAATGGATTATTCCTATCGAAAAATCTACTGGTGCACTTTGCACTTACTATCTGAAGGCGGGGTTACTCCCACTAGACCACCGGTGCTCTCTTGACGTAATTTAGTTTTTTTTAAATACAATTAGCTGATGGAACTAGCAGATGACCCACTTGATGTTAAGTGGTAACCATCACCTATAACAAAGCATTGCCTCGTAAGTCACGCACGATAGGAATGTGCCCTGCGTCCATCAACTTGAAGCATACAGATGTTAAGTCTCATGTGCCTGTAATTACACCGGCAACCACACTCTTCAAACCGAAACACAGCAACGCTGCTTGGCGGCAGAAAAAGGCCTTTTAATAAACGCCTTTTACCTCTACACTACAAAAAAAATCTGGCGAACATCCTAAGCTTATAGTATTTGTGGTCCTTGAATATAGAATTCATATTTTATTTGAGTTGTTCCAATAAATACGGCGTGTTCTGTTCGGCGGTCGCGAGATTGTGGATTCAATTTCCTCGGAGCACGACGAGCCAGACATATTTGTATTGCTCGCAGCTGTCGGATTTAGAATATAGGGTACGACCTCATAATATAACTTGCTGCAGATTTAAATCTAAGTTTGGTAGGTTTTTATGGTATAAAAGAAAAATATCAGAAAAAATATTATGCTTAATACTGATGACTAGCAGGCTCAGCGCATCAGCATTGCCATTGAGCGCGACAATGCAGCCAGTGTCTTGGGGACGCTTCCGATTGGCACTTGATCTCTAGATCGTTTGCAACGGTCTGCAGATAGCTCAACTGTTTCATATATATTTTGTACATTTTGTAAATACCTGTATTTATTGTAATTTTCTTTGTAAATAAAAATATTTTCTTAATACGTTACTTAATTTAGTCATTTTATATCTTCATACTGCCTTAAAGGGCTGACAACCATCAAACAACTTCTCGCTCGCACGTTTCGACATGTTGAAAGATATAAAATCACTAAACTCATTTTCGAAAAATCGCAATCAACCATTTTTTGTGCAATCATATTGCACACAGTTTAGTAAAAATTTCGTTTTGATCGATACATGTTTTCCTACTCAAAAGTTTGCTTTACTAGTTTTCGTACATAAGCGAACTTTTAAGTAGGAAAACTTGTATCGATCAAAATGAAATTTTTACTATACTGTGTGCAATGTGATTGCACACAAAATGGTTGATTGCGATTTTTCGAAAATGAGTTTAGTGATTTTATATCTTTTTAGATGTCGGAACGTGCGAGCGAGAGTAAGCTGCATTTGATACTCTAGCCTACTCTTCTTGTCAAACTTCTAAACTCTTTATTGCACACAATATAATACATAGTAAACAGACAAAAATAAAGGGTAACAAACTTTAGATATATATTATTTATGTTAGGAGAGCGCTTTGTGTATGGCTCGTCCGGATATTATTACTACCATGCCGTTTTCTGCCGCCAATCAGCGTCGCTGTATTTCGGAAGCATGTAGTTGTCGGTAAAGTTACAGGTACATGAAGCTTATCATTTTTATGCCTTTATCATGATCGACGCATTCCTATCCTGCGTGACCTGAGAGGTAATGCTTTGTTATAGGTGATGGTTACCACTTAACATGGGGTGGACCATCTGCTAATTTCAGCAAGTAGTATAAAAAAAACCTATATTTTTTTTAATCTATTTTCTCCCAACTCATCACTACCGATATTTTGCGGATTTATTTCTGATATAATATTCCATGTACGCTATTTATTTAGATACTAGTTTTAGCGAACAGTAGCGAAAGTGGTTTCATTAAACTCTCCCCGCGGGTATTTGCGCACTCTTCAAAGGTTATTATCAAAATTAAATGAAGACTATATTTGTCATGGTTTTGTACAGAATGGAATTGAAATGAGTGGAACAATAAAGCCTCTAGGAAAGTTTTATATTAATAATTCATAAATTTTTATATTAACAGAATCACTAATAGCTAGCCCACTAGCTACTGTCCGTAGCTTCGCTCGCGCAGAGTCATAATTTGTAACTAGGTTATCTTTGCACTACTTGCTAATAGAGCAAGCACATGGCCCACCTGATGTTAAGTGTTATCGCCTCGCAAGTCACGCACGACAAATTCCCTACGATGCACCGACCTGCGTCCATCAACGCCTTATATTCCTGTGATTTTACCACGGTGCTTGACGGCTGAAATAGGCATGGTGGTAGTAGGTACGCACAAAGAAACACTTTTATTAACAAAAGGTAGGTATTCTTAGTTTCATTTAAATGGATCCAGCAGCGTTTAGTATTATAAAGAACTTTAATTTGACCTATAGCAGTGAGCACAATTTAGTGAGGCTTATAAAATGAAGGATGCATTGCTCCCGAATCTTTACCCGACTACCAAGACTGGGTTGCAAGTTCTAGTAGACAGGGTGACGATAAAGGCCAGCTGCCACGGCATTATGGGCCTTCGGGCGACCTCGCTGGCTGTAACTTTTTAATTACCCCCCCTTGCCCCGAAACCTCCTATTTCCTTGGACTTGGTTTGCAAAAAAGTGGTCACCGTCTTATTAATAAGCACTCGTTGCGTATATGGTCGTTTCTTACAGATCGACTAGGTTAAGAAATTTTTTGTCAATAATTTGTATGAACCATTTTTTGTGTAAGAAGTTATCTTGCTTTCTGAGAATGCTTATAAAATGTAACTAGCCCTTGTAGTTGTTTTCTAGTAAAACTATTGATCTATTTTTAAGTAAGACCTTTAAAGAAGGAGACAGTTTTTCAAAAAATTCAGGGAAGGCGGTTCAATTGTAAGATGCCGTCAAACCTACGCATAACTTGAGACGCCGGCGTTCCAATGAAGACTTAACTTTGGTATTCTGCTTTGTTACATAAAATAGACTAGACCGTTACTCCCAGGCAAGGAACTACCTCTCCTCTTCATATTTTTTACATTTTACTTTGTTAGAATGGAAGATCACAGCACAGGGTCGCAAAGAGTGGAAGGAATGGGGGGAGGCCCAGCAGTGGGACAAAGAGGGCTCATAATAATAATAATTTACATTGTTGACAAATAAGTGCACGTTAAATTCGATCACTAGAGGAAGCCTTGAAATATTTTCCGATAACTCTACTGATGACCAATTAGCCACAGTCGACTTCGTTCAGCGGCGACCAGAGACTTGCAACGTTGAAGAACGGACTTTTGTGTCCACCATTTTTGACCCTGAAGGTCAAAAGTACTTGTCGGGAATTGACATGCTAGACAAGCTGGGTTAATGCAACATTTCACACTCATTTGCATTTCATTTTAGTTTCATTGCTTAATTTCGCGCAATGATGACATTTGCTTGACAAGTATTACAATCAAAATGTTTATCAACTAGGACAAATTCACGTGCTTGAAGTATGTTTGATCATGTAGGGGGCTCTTAACGGGAGCCAACGTCCACGCATAACATTTAAATTTTTCTTAAATGTTATGAAGCGTTATCATCTGATTAATGCAGGCCACGACGCCACTGTGTATTCAGCGCCGCATGCGTGTGTGTGTGTGAACATAATATACACTATTAAAGTAGCGTGGTTGACTTTGAGGAGACAGAAATGTCGTATTTTGGTTGAATGTCCAATGACTTTTATTGAAATATACTGTTTAAGTAATATTGTTTTATAATATATTTTATGCTGTTGTTATACGCTCCATATTTTAGTCAAATATTGAATGACAACCAAGCAACGTCGAAAACGCCATTCCTTGAAATATCGTATTACGACATAAAGGACTTTTAAAACACCTTTCTACAGTAAATGTGATTCTTTGTGCCCTGGGGCGTGAGGGGACACTGACAAACAGCTGGAATATTTCAGTCGCCAGCACTCAGAGGTCGCAGGTTAAACTTTCAACTGAGATCGCTATTAATCTAGATCCCGACGGTTAAATTGATTAATTTATCGCTATTTAGGATCGCTATTCAATGGATAATAACCTTAAGTTGGCCTTTACCTTTACAAAAGTGGTTTGGTATATTTTTTTTATTGCTAATGCAAGCGGCCATGAGGTTACGGTAACCAAGATCTATAGGATTATATGCTTGTTTAGTAGCAAAAAAATCGCAAAAGATAGTTATGCTTGGATCGGTATATTGGCGCATAAGGTAGTTATTCGGGGCTCATCAAATCAATCAAAAACATGAACTGGCTTGAATATTAATATCACGTCAAAGTGAGTCAAAGCATGAAACGGATATTAGCAGAATTATGACAACAGCTACAGTAGCCATAAAAAGTTGAAATTAGTCAGCATAATAATTATTGGCAGTTGGCCATTGATTCTATAATTTTTATTGATTAATTTTATTTAATTAATTTTTATTGGAAGAGACCCAAAGGACATACCTAGGCCTCTACGACGTGATCTAAATACACGAAAACTGAAGCTGAGAATTAAAATTAATATACATTACTTCCCTCCGGCAACACAAAAATGGTAATGATCGTTTAAAAAAGCAATCTAACATTCTAAAAGTATCTTTTTTAATTAACAAACAAATAATTTACCGAAACTCGAGCGAAAATAGCCTTTATCATCTTCGTTTTTTACGGACGCGCCGGCGGCGCTCAAAGTTTACCGTCATGCGGATTTTGTTTTAAAAAATAAATCTAGTTGTAGTTTTAGTTACACATTTACATGGAGAGAGTTTCTCGTCTCGAATACAAATTAACAGATCTAAATAATTATGTGTGTGTAGTAGAATGATATAGCTTTAATTTAAGAGTATTACAGCTCTTTGTGAAGGGCTCGTCCGGGGAAGTACTACCACCACGCCTTTTTCTTATAGGTCATTCGTGTAAATGTTTGAATTGGATCGCCGTGGAATATTGGAATTTGTCATAACCATTTTGGACACTCGTATTTTTATTTTCGAACAGAACTTCGTACGATAACATCAGGTACGCTCTAACCATAAAATTAAAATTTCACTAAATAATGAACAAACGAAGAACTCTCCATATAAATGAAGTTTTAGAAAGTTCGCGTCACATATGCGTGAGTTACGGCGTATAGTTTTATATGAAATTCGATGTAATCCCGAGAGCTTATTGTGCAAAGCGATTGCGATTCCGACTCGGTGATTTGTAGCTGTGTTTTTATAGTACACTGTACAGTGTACAATGACACACAGCTACGTAACTGCAGCAGTGGGTCGGCCTACGAACATAGATTATACACCTATTAAAGGATTTAAAAAACATTCGTAATAATTGTATAAAATCAGATTAACTCACAACAGTCTTTAGTTCAGTTTAAGAACAAGGATCACTTTGAAACGTCTTTTATAAACTAGGTGTAACTAGTTTCTCGTAACCAAAGCAAATGGTAGTATTTAAATGGCTTGTACAATAGTGTAGTTTACTATCAGGTGTGCCGTAAACATGATAACATAATTGATAGCGAAATAATGATCCGTTCACTATTGTAATCGGCACGGTAGACATCACTTATAAATCTGTCTTGGTTACGTGCGGAATAAAAATGTCACTGTCAAAACGTTAAATAAATTAAAAAGGTAAATTCAAACTGTATTGCGAGGTACTATTTCAAGTTTGTACTACAAAACCAGAATGCAAGCTACGGGCCAACTATCATCTCAAAGTGTTCCCTGCGTTTGTGAAAACGCTACAAGCAGAATACACTCTGCATTTATGGATTTATAATAAAATCTGTGGTCGTACTCTCCAGTCATAAAACCTTTCTTTTTTTATAAAATATCGTTTCTAGAATGTGTTTCCAAGTAGATTGTAAAGTCAGCGGAATTAGCGCTGACAGCGGCTATGAAGCAGCATGCACCGCCGCGACGGCTGCAGCGCTTTTTATTCTTATTCGTCTGAAATACTGCGATGAGCTGCTGTGACTCTTAAGTTGGCTCGGAGAAAACTTGACGTTTCTTCATTTTAAAATGCTTCGTTGACTGAATAATAATATTTCTTTTTTTTTGTGTGAATAGATTCGTTGTGAAGTCTTTGTAACAAGGTTGACGAGTGACAGCGTCCAAAATGTGTGCACAGCTAGTCAATGTTCTTCTAGGCTTAATCACGCCCTAAACACTGAACCGATTAAGTTATAAGGACAGGTTCATTCTGGGTCTGGTCTATATACCGCATATAGAAAACTTTGAAAAAAAATTGTAGATTACCATTCAAATACAATTTCATTAAAAATGTAGGTTAATAAAGTGTTCATCACTAAATGTTGATCTGTTCGAATTTCTTACTATGTGCACATTTTAGAGCCGCCCTGATAGTCTGTTATTGACGTTTGACATGACGTTTGATATGAAGCATTGCATTTTTAATTTTTTGACAGATTTGTTGCTTTTTTTGACGTTAATGACTTTCACTATCAATCTTGACTTATACAACAGTTGTCAAAATGACATTCACGCATGTCAGTCCGCCATATTTTTAGTGCATTGTGTTGCTCTCCTTGACCAATAAAATCTTGATGAGCAAGAAAACGAAGTAAAAATAAAGCAAATTAAAACAGTTAAAACAGTTACTATATTGCTAAGAGATAATTATATAAACTGTACACAAACCCGACCCCGGCTCCATATATTGATGAAACTACGCCTTTGGAACAAATATAGTTCGTAACATAGATTAATATCAGCACATAGGTTAGTATTGATTCCGATATAAATTCAGAAATAGTGTGAAAACAACAATGTGGATTAGCTTATGCTACTTTTTTTGCCAGAAAGTTTCTGGCAATTTTTCGGGATAAAAAGTAGCATAAGCTGATCCTGTATTTCTACCCTGTTTCTGGCAGAAACAGGGTAGAAATACATAACAAACCCGATAGAGTAAAAACGCTTTAAATGTGAATGTAAGCAATAACTTCTAATACACAATAAACATATTATTTACTAATTAAATGTTTATTGTAAAAACGGCGCAGCAGTGGCGGGAGCAAACAGCAGCTGACTTCAAACAAGTGTCGCTTCTTCTTCTTGTCGTGTCACTAGTTCTTTCAAAACAGTGTGGTGAAAGGATATTAAGGTTCCTTTTGATTTTTCCTTTTGAATAAATACCTTTTGACTTTGACAAGTTCTAATATTAGTAAAAATGTACCCTAGACAAGATAGTAAGACATGCAAAGTCTGTAAGAGGTGTCTCCGGTCTGGAGTTAGCGCCAAACTTAGCCGGGGAGCACTTGGATTACTGTAAGTCGAGCGGTGCGATTCACTAACTCACAGAGAATACTCAACCAATCGTTTTTCTTTACAGCTTTGGTCCCCAATCACGGTTGATATCCAAGATACGAGATATTTATTCGCAGAAATAAGTCCTCTCAGATCTACCAAGTACCAATACTCAGTACCAGTAATAAAGATTCTTCGGAGATGTTTAAGGAGGGTAGTCGGATGTACGTCCAGATATTACATTTGGCACATACCCACATTCTACAGTACTTGGTATTCCATACGTGACAGGTTGCAAGCCCATCTCCGCTTATAGGTACTAACTGATTTTATCACAATGTGTTCTTACGATGTTCAAGAGTAATTACTGACATTGCGCATATACATTTTTCGAAAGATAAAATCCATTGGAAAGTAAAATCGCATGACTGGGTTCGAACCTACGATCTCACGATTGGAATATGGGGTTCACTTCCATTAGAACCCCTTGTCTTCAATTCACTTTTACTTTGGTAGTTAATCGCTTCCTCTTATACCTTAGAAGCAGCTAAGCAGCGACTCTACTTGTCACATGTAAGACCTCCTTCGAACAAAATGCTCATTGAATTTCATAAGGATTGCTGCCTCCCCCCACCCCCCGACGACCGGAAGCAACGTCACATATTCATTAGCCCCGCGTACTCTGGTTTTAGTAGAAAATGTTGTTATAACAAGCTTTTAGTCTGCTCAGAGTCAGCATAAGCTCATAAGCTAGTTAGTTATTCGATAGTGACAAACTTTTCGGTATATTATTCATATTTTGACATTTATACGCGGGTTTTAACATTAAATACGGAGAATTTTGTAACAACAATAATTATCAGTAGCATAAAGAAATTACTGCTAGACATTGGTGACTTCCGTAAACTCGTGGACGAACGATTTTAAACCGTAAACTATCGACCCCCACCTAAAGTCACATCGGTCGACTAAACGCAAAAAAATCTTGTGACTCCGGAATTTTCAGATTGGATTTTTATATTACTAAGCCATTTATTTCAGATTAAATTCCATGATATAGCAATTTGAATACATAAAAACAAATTAATTAATTCAACAATGCTTATTAACATTATTAACGTATCTCTCGTGCTTCTGTGTGTTTAACACATATTGAAACATAAACAATTACGTTGATTTGCTTCTGCGAATTTCAGTATTTCTCGTCTTATCCTTTGTATTGTAGATATTATCTCGGATCTCTTGGTATACCTACAGGTGCCAACAACCCTCCCTCAGTGCTTGAGTAAACGAGCTAATCCAATTCGAAGACTGACCTAATTTTCAACAATCAATCTGGTAGTCAATTTACAAGGAATCAAAAAACAAATGACAGTAATCCGTTTAAAGGGCGCTAATGACAGTTCCGTGTTCGAATCGAAGAACAATTTCTGCAAGCTTAGCTTATGTCAACATGACAGGTGGGCCAAGGAGTAGACGGCTAGCTGTCAAAACCATGATATGTCGGTCTAATTTATGCTTAGACTAAGTATCATATAGACGTATTGTTACGGTTTTTCGGCGTGTCCGTTTTTTGTTAGTTTGTGTGTATTCGCGTGAGTGACTAGAGAAGGGACAACATTGACTAACCTATCGATAGAATAAGAAATGGATGAAAAAGTCGTTTTAATTGGAATCCAACTTTTTAATTTTAACTGGTTGCTGACTTTTATTGCGAAAGCCCAAAACCATTATATAACCATTTTCACGCCTAACAGCTTTTATCCACTCCCGTCTTCATTCTGGGCATTTAAGAACCTAAAAAAATATTGTAAAATTTAACAAAAATTGATCCCTCGCGAGACGCCTATAAGTTGTGAAAAATTGAAACTACAACAGAACAGCCGGTCTGACCCACCGCATTAGATATTTCATATAAAAAACGGAAACTTACATATTATCGATAAAGCTAAATTGGTCGGTGGAAGTACATCTCTAGAACAGAAGACTAAAACAATGCATTTTATTTTGCAATAATTAATGGGTTTACATCATTTTCACATAGGAAAATATGACTAGTACTAATAAAATGTAATTCCTACAGTCTTTATGGGAGAAAAAACGTATTTTTTTAGCATGAAAATAGAAAAAGAATATTACGTATCAAATGACAATTCCGGGTCTTTAACTCCTCCTTTTGTTGTTTTTGATACACAAAACACAGCTTCACAAGACATACTTTCACCTTTTCAAATATATTTTGCCTAGACAATAATAATTCTTTAAAAAAATTCATAATTTCTTTCGCTGCATCGCAATGTTGCTGCGAGTTTTTCAAAAACGTCAAAACAAGATCAAAACATTGCATCAACTGACGGCCACGATTTACGCAGACAGTGAGTGAGTGAGATGGAGTGAGTGAAGTTACATCTTCTTTTCTTTTACTCGTAGCTAGGCTACATGGGAAGAACAAAGATAGATGATCAATGTTTGATACACAGTTGAAAAAGGATGTAAGTCTTATCGCTCCCTCCAGTATATAGTACCTCCATGAATTTATGCCTTTTGAAGGCGGGGTGCCGACGATCTGCCATCAGATTGAACGTGTTGAGCACTGGCCAAAATGCCGCGTTCAACGGTTATTTTATTAAGCTATACTAAGTACTTGTGAATGGTTGTGCCAAAAGGACGTGTTTATATGTGGCATTTTTTCAGACTTTTATGGCAAAAAAACTGTAAGACCAGCGGCACCTTTAATCTCCGAAAATAGGTTGTTTGTATTTTTTCATAACTACTACGATTGATTTTATCTCTTCAAAAATGATGAATTGTACAACCGAGAAGTTACCTGATCGTCAGCATCCCAACAATAGTGTACGATTGAGACGAATAAGCGACTTCATTATTTGATTTGTTTATTTATTGTGCGGGTAATGCGAGTGAAACTCTCCTCCAATAAAAACGGGACAGTAAATAGCAGCATCACTAAGTTCTTCTGTCCATCCATGTTAGTTTTACGTATTAACTGTGACTTGTCCCAAACATTTAAGGGCAAGCTTCATTTGTATTCATTGTGCGCGTTCGCTGTCAATCGACCACGTCCATCCGATGGAGATTGATAGTCATGCCGCCGCTTAAATAAACTACCTATTGCGACAATTATTTGGGACAGACGTGTTGTTTACATTCAACATGCTAACACCAAGGGATGTGTGGTTTGGTATTTACTGTGCGAGCGTCAATACTGGATCCATGTGGACATAAAGAGGAGTGATCATTATACTAAACCGAGTGCGTCTATTTATCTTCATATTACAACGACATGTATCGTACTAATATCAAGAGTAAACATAGTAAAGTAGTAAACGGAAACGTGTTGTTCCATTCTGACGTAAAATAAATCAGTTTTGCTGCTTAAAAATATTCGAAGACAATGGAATGTCTACAAAAGTACAACTGCATATAACAATTTGTTTGAAATAGATTATTTGAGCGCTTATATTTAGGTTGCTGTTAAAAATAAAAGCGGTTTAAATAATTTTTACGTGGTGGATGTACGCAGTTGGGCAATTCCGCGAACAAAAGTGACCACGGAATCTGCAGGGAATTTTCAATTTGACATTCACCCATCACTGAAAACTGAAAACCAGCGCTGCTTGGCAAGGTAGGTTAACTAATTTGTCAGGCAGCAAAAAGCTGAGTCTGGACCTTTTTGGCATACTACATGGGACGGGACAGGCTAGGAACCAATTATTATTATTATTATTACCGTACTTACCTACCAGCTTTGTTTATTGTGTTTTTTTTTATTTTTAGTTCATTTTTTATTTTATATTTATTTTATTGTACCTAAATGTGTTTTTGTTTTTTAATTTGGTAGGTACCTATTAGTTTTGCCGATTTGCGTGTAGGTATCCGTTTTCCGTTTTGTGTGTGTCAAATAAATGTATTTTCTTTCTTCTTTCTTCTTTCTTTCATCACTACCGCCAATGCGTGATTGTTTTGGCGAGTGGAAACTCCAACGTGAGGCGCAGCTCGCGATCGAAGCGAGCGCGGACCCATTACATGAAACTTGACACTAGTCATTCTGTTTTAGTCGATCAATTATAGTTTCCCTTATTATTTGCACAAACAAATGAGACAAAAACTGACATTTCTGATTCAGAATATTTCCAAATATACAGGTTATGTATTTGGTAAAATTACCCAGAGTAAGGTTTTGTTCCGGCAGTAATGTTCAAAATACACGCGATCGCTATCCATTTTACAGTACTACATGGTAACTTTTAAAAAACAAAAAAAGCATCTAAAATGCTGTAGGTATTGTAAATACGTCGATGCATAACGGGCATCGGACGCCAGATCAAAATAGCACCGATGGCTTTTAGTGCGGAATTCTATTCCATTGGCTATTTCACCAGAAGTATTTAAACAATGCTGTTTGAAAGAGGTTTGACTAAATGTTTGGGCATTTTATTCCGATCTGTGACGTAAATTAGATTGATATTTTTATAGAACTATGAAAATGAAATAAAATGAAAATCAAAGTGATCCTTGTGATTGTACTGAATAATGACCGTTTTGATTTTGATTTTGAAAGACGAAGCGTAGGACGGCCCTCCAACCTGATTTACCGAGGACATTGTAAAGATCACAGGAAGACGGTGAATGCAGAAGAACCAAAATCATTCTGCTTTAGTATTTATAGTCAACTTCTTCAAGCTGATGTCGATAAAGATGGAATTATAATATGAGTATGTACAAGGTGTAAGGTTTGGACTTGCCTCCTCTAGTCATTTATTTAACTAATAAAAGGATTCGTTTTCAAAGTAATGCAAGTACTATGAAACCTGAAACATTGTCTACTAATACAGTTGTAAGCCATACATTTTCATTGAAGATAAAGCCAACGGTTGCATGAGATTATTTAAGACTCGAATTCTATTCAATTTACCCTAACCCTGATTAGTTTATTGATGTAGGAAATCATCGCGAGGAAACAAGTTCGTATTCTAGTATCGGCGAAGGGCTTGCAACCTGTCACGTATACTGGATGGAATACCAACAACTGCATTATGAGGGTACATATAATATTTGGACGTACCTCTGACTAACCCTTTGACATCCTTAAAGCATCTTAAGTAAGTATATCTACCGTGCCTAGGGATCAAAATCGTGAAGCTATTTTATTTCTATACTTGCAGGAATCAAACCTATGCCGCCTGCGTTCCAGCCATATGTCACCCACTGCGCTATAAATGTCACCATATTACCCGGTTCAAAATATTAATAGAGTTTTTAGTGAAGTATGTTAACCCATGAGCACGCACTGGCGGAGGGCGGGCGGGTTAGCTCACTTGTGTGGAAACTCCATTGTTGAGTTCCAATTTGCGTGAAATTTGATGCGAAAATACATAGTTATGCTGACTTCAATATTGCTATTTCGAAATGTTGCAAATATAATCCGATATTGTTATGTTGGTGGATTATATGCAAACGAATTGATATTGGCGTTTCACAGAGCGCCATCGAGCCCCAAACTAAACAATCATAACATTTTTTTATACAACTAGCTGATGGAACAAGCAGATGGCTCACCTGAGGTTAAGTGGTAACCATCACCTATAACAAAGCAATGCCTCGTAAGTCACGCATGATAGGAACGTGCCCTACGATGCACTGCACTGCGTCCATCAACTTGAGGCTTATAGATGTTAAGCCTCATGTGCCTGTAATTACACTGGCAACCACACTCTTCAAACCGAAACACAGCGTTGCTGCTTGGCGGCAGAAAAAGGCGTGGTGGTAGTACTTCCCCGGATGACCCACACACAAAGAGCTTTACTACTCTTGAACTCTACTCTACTCTCCTGTATGCACGTACATCATTTTAATCGAAATAAGTTTTTCTACCAAAAAGCTCGATTGTAAGAAAACTAGCTAAGCATATTTTTTGGTAGGAAAACTGGTTTGGACCAAAAAACCAGCCGAAATCAAATTTTGCTGAATCTTCTCCAAAACTTAATTGTTTGCTTTTTTCATCACTTCCTTTAGTAATTGGATATCTTCAAAAACATTGAATTGTGCGAGTAAGAAGTAGTTTGACGGATATCAGCCTCTTAACAACCTGTCTGCCTCAAGTTGATAGACGCAGGATTGTCCATCGTAGGACACCTCTCTATTTATACGTAGGTACCTTCATTTATACCTACTAGACAAACTTTTGTTATAGGTCTCTTATCAAAGGTTTGTCTTATAGGTACCTACCGCATCTGTAATATAGGTGATGGTCCCCGCTTATAGCTAGGCAATTTGCTAGTTTGATTAATATATCAGTCAAGCAAAAAACATATCAGAAACGTTACAAAAATTGACGTAGTATCCATTTCGTGGTTAAAGACTTAACATTGTTCTTGTGCGCAACAAGCCGCGAGCCATGTGTCATCGACTCAGACATTTCGATTCCATTTGCGGTGTGACGTCATACCACTGTCACTACTTCCGCTTTCCAAATATTTAATTTTTTGTGACTTGGCATATTCAGTGGCAAATTTCAGTTTTATTGGCAATAATTTTTGTTTTATCAATTTTTATAGTGTCATATTGAGTTCTGTTGTGTAATTTTGGTAGTGTTTTAACATAAATTGAGGTCTGCGCATAAAACTTGTCATAAAACATAAAAAATGAAAATGGAATAGAAAATTTCATATTTTGATTTTGAACGATTATTGTTGTCATCATTTTCTTCATAACAACTGACGGCGAACCTTGTTTCGACTTTTTCACTTGACGCTGGCATGATTCTCTGTCAATATGACGAACAGGACCCATAAATAGAGCGAAGTATAAGAAAAAAAAAAAAATTGCTAAGAAGCCGTTCTAGTAAGTTACCAGTTGTCATTTTATTCAATTTATGAAGACCTTTTTTGAGAAGGCACAGCAATGCTACGCCGTAGAGCAAGCTACGGCGTAGCAGCACGTAGCACTGTTATGTAATACTCGTTTTCATAACTTTTCTTACGTTCGTATACTTATTCTGCACAGTAACTCCCATTTATTCTACTGACTGTTACGTCATAGAACTGGTAAAACTTTTTTATCCCTGTAGTTCAATGGTAGGATTATTGAAACGAAAACTAGCCGATTTGTTCTTAAGAAATAATAATATCTGGTAACTTCAATTAGTTCTATGGAACTGTTCACAGAGGAAGCCAAGTTCTTACCCTAAATGTATATTTCTCAAAAACGGGATTTTTACCATGATTTGAGAGTTTCATTACTTTTCGGAAAGGTCTTGTTTCATAGAAAATAAATATTTAACATTCCATTACGAAAATGTTGAATGTTTACCTTGAATAATAAAAGGTTCCTTCTAAGCGCGTTTAATAAAATCGTATTATTAAAAAAAAAATAATTGAAGTAAAGGCAAAAGTTATGGGAAGCCGGCACTGTGTCGGATTTCTCTAGATGTCTTCTTTGTGGATTAGTCACAGTCTAGCTGAAAATGGCTGGTCGATTACATATAAGCATAGAAGAACTCGATATTGAAAATGATTTATTTACAATATATTGAACATAGATATTGAACAAACTTGTATAATCCAAGCTATTCAATAAAAATGGTGGACATTCCACACAGCACTTTCTAGCCCCAAACTAAACAAAGCTTATGCTATGGGAACCAGATAGCTGATTTAATACTTTTATATATTTTTTGTTAATATATACTTCTACCATAAATTGCTGTGATACAGCTGTTTGAGTTTCCTATGTCATGCCTTCAGGTTTAAATCCGAATAAATTGTCGGATGAAAATGCGTTTGAAAATGGAATTTTATAGAGGTTTGAATATTTGAACGATTCCGTGCTCCGACCGACGCGCTCCTTCATATTTACTCTCAGTGGTGAAGTTTGTTTTATCAACGCATGGATTAAGGGCCGCTTGAACAACGATTTTATTTAAAAGCCTGAAAACCGTCAAAAAAATTCTCGATAGCTAATTTCAACATTTTGAAAGATATAAAATTACTGATTATATAGTGTATCAGAATCACAGAAGTTTAGATGTTTGTAGCTTAATTATACCGTGGCCAGGGGCCAAGCTTGATGAAACTTTAAATAAATAAATCTTTAAATAAGTAAAATAGTACGTTGTTTGTATTTAACCTCAAATATAAACAAGAATCTTTCAGTAGTTATTTGTAGATGATGATAAGACAAACAAGAATTTTCATCCTGTTCTAAGCTTTATTTTTTTCTTGCAAATTAATGCTTTCCAGCATTTCTGACGTTGTGCGGTGCTTTGTCATATGGAAATTACAACTTTGTAACGTTTTAAATTACATCTTATTCATAGAAAGTTGAGTAAGTAATATAATAGTAATAGTATTACATTTTATAGTCATGGTTAATGCCTCCGACTACCCACCTAAGTAAAAGATATCTCCTAAAACATTAGAAGATATTTTTGGATTGGTATACCTACTTGGTGTCAAGATGATATCGGTGCTTGGGGATTCATCAAGAGATGACCACTTATATGGTTTTAGTTGATTAATAAAACGTTTCAAAGTGATCCATGGGGTTTAATTACATAAATACATACTTGACTTTAGACCGCACTTCGAGATTTAATCAATAATCGGGGATCAAATAAATAGTCAATAAATAATAAATATTGGTGGACTTTCCACACGGAACTATTTAGCCCCAAACTAAGCAAAGCTTGTGATATGGGAACCAGATAGACGATATAATACTTATAAACTTTTTGTTGGTAAATACTTACTTATACGTATAATAACACCATACAGAAAACATATATCTATTTTCATCGCACAAATGTTGTTTTCGGCGGGAATCGAACCCAAGGCCTACAGTGCAAAAGACGGAGCTACTAATCTGTGAGGGCTGTCGAAATCGTAAAGTTGTTTATTTTTTTTGGACAGTGAGAAATGGCACAATCACCCAGCAGTGGCTGTGGATGATGATGAAGTCTGGATCGGAATCTAAAACAGTTTGAATAGCATTACTGCAGACAGCATTGCTCCGATATTTCCTCTTTACGGCAACCATTACTTAGAGCGTATTATTTGAATGCATTTAGAACGGCTAAAGAATGCAAAACACTGGTTGTGGAGCCAGCGAACAGAATCGGTTTCGTGTTGAAACAAATTCCCTAAGGGCTTGTCTAGACGCGTCTTATTCTAACCATTTTTTAGGGTATGTCGGGTGTGACGGGTGTTGTCTCCAGGGAACTTAAGTCAAAGTCATCATGATCATCAAAGTCAAAAGGTATCTTTTTAATTGAATCACAAGAATCACTTTCAAGAGTCAGGTGACTCTAGGTGCAAGTTCCACGCGACTAAGTCTAGAAGAACAAAAGTAACCAACATAGCTCTCAGAATCAGCTAGTTGAAGTGGCAATGGGTATGTCATCGAAGAACTTTAATGACTGATGAAAGGCAATGAAGGTTCGAGAACGACCTCAACAAAGTTACGGCTTGGTTCCTATCGTTATGTTGGTTGTATCAGTCTGAAAAAGTCCACTGTTGAACATAGGCCTCCCTTATACATTACTAAGAAGAACGATTCGCTTCCGACGTTTCGTCTTCCAGTTCGCGGTCGCCGTCATTCTAGAACCTTCATTGCCTTTTCAGCAGTCGTATAGTTCTTCATTCTATATGACCTGCCCATTGCCACTTCAACTTGCTAATTCTGCGAGCTATGATGGTTACTTTGATTCTTCTTCGCATTTCCTCATTTCTGGTTGTATCACGTAGCGAAACTCCCAGCGTAGCTCGTAGTTCGGACGGATGAGTGGTTAAAACATGTTGCGTCTGAAAAGGTCTTAACCAAACGGGTACCTACTTTGGGAAGTTTAATCTTTGCTTACTTTGAATTTCAAATTCAGGTAATAGAAGGTTCAGTATGAACGTATTCATAGTGGGGAAATCTCTTTTAAAATTTAAAGAACCAGCTTATTTTAATGTAGGAAGGAAATAGGTTTTTTATATGATTTACCTTAGAATTCTAAATGAGTTGGGAGGATATAACTTACTTCATTATATTTATCAGCGAATATCTAAGTTTTTTCAGCCTTCACAGCTTAGTTTTTTGACAGCCTTCACAGCTCAGTTGGTAGTAGCTCTGCCTTCTGCGCGGTAGGCCGTGGGTTCGATCCCCATCGAGAACAAATATTTGTGTCATGAACAATTATAATAGATGTTTGTTAATTCTATCTGGGAGTTATTATGTATTTACTAAAAAAAAAGTGTTTAAGTATTATATCAGATATCTGGTTTCCATATTACAAGTTTTGCTTAGTTTGGGGCTAAATAGTGCCGTGTGGAAAGTCCAGAAATATTTATTTATTTATCATTTTAACTTGTTAATTATTTTCAACCAATCGGCTAAGTTAATCAACGTCCTGGATGGTTATCATTTGGATAAGTGATTACGTTTCTATGCTTCCGAGGGCGTTAAGGTGCCAATCCTAGATACAATGGTCGCTTAGTCAAAGTCAAAAGGCATTTATTCAATTGAATAACAAGGAACACTTTGAATTGTCTTAAAGCTAGGTGAATCTAGGTGCCAGTTCCACGCGACCAAGCCTGGAAGAACAGACACTAAACTTACAGCTTGGTAGCCATAACGGAAGCTTTGGGGTATCCTATAACTTAGTCACTAGAGTTGGCGACTAGCTCGTACTAATATCATCCTACTACTAATATTATAACAAATAATATACTACTATTATTAACAAGAGTTTGAGAATGTCTGTGTGAATGTTGCTCCTACTTATTTCCTAAACAGTTACAAGGATTTTCATGGTTCATGGAGTTAACATGAGAGCGGCGTCACGGGCGTATGTTTAAATACATGTTAGCAGACATTTCACACAACACTATCTAGCCCCGAAACTAAGCAAAGCTAAGTATGTGTATCTGATAAGTATAATAATAATACTTTTACCTTTAATTTTTTTTGTAAATATAATAATGTCTGTCTCTTACAAACTTCCTCCTAAATCATCCGAAACGGGCGCAAATGTTTTTATAATATCTAACAAAGACTCAAATTGTTCATCATTATCGGAATTCCCCAAGTTTATTTTTTCAAAGCAATTTGGCTGAAACAAAACGCAAGGATTCCTGAGAGTAATTTCCGAAAAATTTGTGAGAAGATAATTAAAATAAAATCAGGTCCTCCGGTAATGGGATGAGATGAGAGATCAAAGGCGCTCTTAACGAATTAATTCAATCTCTAGGCGTACTGGCGAGAACAAAATATCTGTACTTTGAAGCTTTAAGATTCGACGTAATCTGAATTATTAACATCTGCCATCCATTTTTAGAGATATAAAAACAAAGCTGGGTGATTAAGATGTCTATTATAAGACCTGAAAGATATTACATCGCGTAAAATCCTTCCTTTTAATCAAGCTTAAACCAAGGCTCATCAAAAGGTTTCTTTTTTATCGTTTTAAGATAATACCTAAGACCTTATGTTACCTTATTTCAGGCATATAAATAGGTACATTTCAATTAATTTCATTTTGAAAACTGAACCCTAAACTAACAACGTTAAACAAAGATTTTTAATTAAAATTTGATTTTTTTGACGTTGCATTCGACTTTGCACTCATAAAACATTATAGGTACATATTCAGATATAACTTGTTTAAAAAAACATCTCGCACAAGCCGTAAGCAGAATCATTTAGTAAGCACCCTTTAAAAGTACAGCAGCCAACGAAAGCGCATATCTACAAGGCACTCGTTGCCACTTCACTTTTTGCCGCGTCAGTACGTATGTAAAAAGCGATGGTTTTTGTCCACCTTTCATGTTTACTCTTCTACGTGAAAATAGGGAATGAAAAAAGTCGAAACGCAGTTTGACGTAACAAAACACCAATTTTTAAAAGATATTTTAAATTGATAAACAAAAAGGCTATCCTTTTAAAAGAGCGGCGGAAAAATTAAAATTTACAGCTTTTTCAGTTTTACACTTTCATTAGAGGTTTTTGTGAGCTGCAACGGAAGTTTTGAATATTTATGATACAACTAAAAGTAAATGGAAGGCTTGTGAGCTGGATACTGCTGCTTTTAGACAGATAATGGCATCCAGTGCGCTACCTTCTCTTTTATACTACAGAGTTCGTTGATCTGAACAGTGTTTTAGCCTTTTGGTCCATTTACTATTTTTCAACTCTTCTATTTTAAACTATTTTTCATACCCAGCTATGACAGAAGATTTTTTCGTAACTAGCTATTAAGGCAAAGACAAGAGCTAATGTACCTCTCGCTCGCAAGTTTTGACATGTTTAAAGATATAAAATCACTGAACACATTTTCACATCACAATCAACCATATTGTGTGCAATCACATTGCAGACGTTTTAGTTAAAAAAAAAAACATTTGAAAAGATAGAAAGTTTTCCTACTCAAAAGTTTGCAAATGTACAAAAACTAGTGAAGCAAACTTTTGATCCATGAACGTGAACGTACATGGATTAAATATTCCTTTTTATGGCGTTTCATAACCAGTTACAAAACCGGATAAAATTGTCTTTTCTCTTTCTTCTTGTTATAGTAACCATGAATAAATAAAGATAATTCAAACAATATAAATGACATTCTTAAATAATCTAGAGTTGATACTTGGTACTAAAAGATCAGAGGGGATATCAACCGTGCCTGGGTATCAAAGTGTATCGTGTCGCTGATTTTAAGTTATGCTTTTTAAGAAATATACAAGAAGTAGCTATCCATTTATAAAAATATCATTAAATGGTCCCATAGTATAAACTTTGCTTAGTTTGGGACTAGATGGCCTTGTGTGAATTGTCCACATAAATTTGTTATTAATATTGATTATAAAATAACATGTGAGCAAAGCCACAGGCGCTCCACTAGTGTAAGCATTGAAATAAAAGGTTATAAGCGTACAGTCCGTTGCATTCAAAATAGGGAATCGTGTGAAAGCTTCCGACCGCGAGGAATGCGCTTGACGGAGTGCGCACGCCATCTGCAGTGGCCATCATTTCAACTCTTCTAATGACGATACATTGAGGAGGGGTTCCGCTAGATAGGAGACGATGGGGGATCGTGTACACATGGATATAGATTAAGCTACACAAAGCCAAAGACAAATTACGCTTACTACAAGGAATAAAGCGAGCAGCATATGATACACTGCTCACTTTAATATCGTTTCTCTTCTTAAATTTAAGAGAGAAGAGAGAGATCTTAGCTCTTGTCGGGGTTCTGATGCAGTTTCCTCCAATTGAGTGTTTCCAATGCGGCCTCTTTGAATTTTCTTTATGCGTGTGTACCTAGCTCTATGTGCTTACAAGTTTTGAGCGCTTCGAAAAAATGACATTTTGGAGGTCTTTGAGAGGGACTAACAAATGGTGATACAAAATTGTGAAGAGTGAGGAGAGGCATTAGCTCAACAGTGGGGTGATGCGGGCTACTAGTAAATGTTAGAGGTAGAGGTATTGTTAGAGGTACCTATTCTATAAAAAATCAAGGCGTAGCTATCTTATTCATTCCTAACTAGTAGCTCAGTTGGTAGGTCTGCTTTAAGACATTTCAAAGTGATCCTTGCGATTTTATTGAATAAATACCTTTTGACTTTGACTTTGTGTTGTATGTTGTCGGTTCAATCCCGATCAAAGACAAACATTTGTGTAGTTAACGTCTAATAAACGAGCTAAACGTTCCCTCTTATATCTATAAAAGCAAGTTTACAACCAGACACTGAAAGTTAGACGATTGTCCTAAAATGCTAAATCAATTACCGGCATAGTCGCCCTACCGTTAGTAATTTGATTCTATTAACACTAGGGCAGGTTACAGCCGCCTAATTGGCGCTGGGCGGGCGGCGGCGTCGGCCGGCCTTGTTCCGGAAATTGGCCCTTTCCATCACCCCGGCCGTTGCAGCGTTAATATTTATTGCTGTTTAAAGAAACACACTTTAAATAATGAGTCATTATCGCACGAAATCATTAAATTAAGATTAGAAGTTGGATTTTAAGCAGTATTGTTTTCATCCCAACAAACCTACTGAAATAATAATTATCAAATTGTTTTCGATTGCTGTCAAAAGGTATTTATTTAATTGAATCACAAAATTATTTTAAAACGTTTTAAAGCTGGGTGAATCTGGGTGCCAGTTCCACACGACCAAACCTTGGAAAACAGACAACTGTGCATATGTGTATGTTTGTGCCAAATGAAATATTTGTAATACTTGGAGAATCTTGCGTTGGTACTTGGTGAGAGATTTGAGGGGGGATCTACCATACCTGGGGACCACAGTCGTGAAGCTGTTTCCATTTCAATCAGTCTGCGATATATCATACGATGGACTCACGACATTTTCAAGATCGCAGGAAGCAGCTGGATGGAGAGGGCTCAAAATCATTATTCAGAAAGGTATAGGGGATACCTCAGTCCAGCATGGACTACTACTTCAGGCTTCTGACTTCTACAGGAGTTCTTCTCTTCAGAGATAAAAAAATCTCAATAAGTTAGCGTTTTGAAATAATGCATGTTACTGCATTTAGTTTTAACAAATGAGGAAACATCATTAAAGTTCAATTGAGTTCTTCGATAGTCCTCAAATTAGCTATGTCTTCCAGAAGGATATATTTATATAGAAATCCGGGTTTTATCTGGTGTTTGAGATGAGAAACAGATGATCGGTGCTTGTTTTCTATGAGCAAAAATTATGGAACCAGCAAATGGCGGAGTTCTTATAATTATATAAGGGTTTAACAGACACTCAGTACAATTTACAAAATACATAAAAAAAATCCCTAAAATTATTAACTTGGTGGGAATCAAACTATATCTATAAAAATATTTTTTTTATACTACTAGCTGACGGAACAAGCGTGAATGGTAACCATTTGTTGGTTACCATTCACACTTGCTCCGTCAGCTAGCCTTGCAAGTCACGCGTGATAAAACGTGCCCTACGATGCACTGTCCTGCGGCATCAACTTGAGGTATAAAATATGTTAAGCCTCATCATGTGCATGTAATTTCATAGGCACCCACACCCTTCAATCTGACACACAGCAACGCTGCTTGTCAGCAGAAATAGGTATGGTGGTAGTACTTCTCCGGACGAGCTCTTCACAAAGAGCGCTACTAACAACATAAATATATTTTCATAATATTTTTTTCTTGTACAAATAAAGAAACACGAAAGCTTATGAGACAATAATAGGTGCTACTTTTGCCAGTTTCATCCCGCCCTCTGTGTAAATGCGGCCTAACTCGCGGTGGGTTAATTATAATGAGTCGCAGCGCTAATCGCGCGCTTTGTCTCGGAACAATGTGGCGCCCGTGCCGTCGCGTCGCTGTCGCCGTCAGCCGACGTAATATATGCGCGAGCGAGCAGCGAGGTGAATAGTCCGCTTTAATTTATGTACGTGTCGCTGGGAGGTGAATAGACCGCCTTAAGTAAGTTTCTACTGTTAGGTTCTTCTGTGGAGTATAATGGGTAGTTTGTCGTTTCTGACTATAGGTACCCTTATCAGACCCTCTTGACGAAGTCAGACAATAAGCCTAGTTTAGGAATGAATAACAATTAACCGGATTTGAGAGACTTGAGACCTTGCTTCTAAATCGAATGCCATAAAAATAATGTTTGAAAAGTTATTTTGCCAATATGAAAAATACTATTTTCGGGACAGTTGTATGCTTGTGTTTATCTTCAATAAACCCTTACCTGCTCTCAAACTTTTCATTGTAAACTTAATAATTGTCCAAAACGGCTTATTAATATATATTTTTACAACTATAGTATTTTTTTTTATTGTATAGCTTTTATTAAATTTATTAAGTAATTTTGTAAAACTACCACACCTACTACTACTTTACCAATGCTGCTACTTATTTTAACAATTATTGATACACTGTTGACCCAAATTTGGATTTTGTACATTTTGTAAATAATTGTATTCATTGTAATTTTCTTTGTAAATAAATAGACTCTAATTGAACGAAATAATGAAATGAATAAAATAATGTCAATAAAAATCAGTGTCAATAAAATATCAGTTGAGGAAAAGATGTGAAATAATCCCAGAACAATGGTTTGGTCTTTGCAAACTGAAGAACAGTAGATAGGACTTCTTACCGTCTATATAATTTAATCGCACCTACTTCAAAATGTTCTGAATGATGTGTTTGAAAAACTTGACTCTCCAAAGCTGACAAAGTTTTTGTAGATTCGAACCGGAAGGTAGAAATTGATATTCAAAATTGATAAAGTAGCTCGCAGTCAACTAGCTAAAGTTCAAACAAATCCCAAGTTTCACTTAGCTTTGAGCTTTCTTTTAAAGAAAGGGTGGCCGTTATTTGACGGTAGCTTCAAAAAAACTCTGTCCTAGATGCTTTAAGGCAAGTTTTATCATCTCAGAGTAACGCTATTCGTCAGATCAAAATATTTTCTTCTTTTATTTTTGCAAGTGAGTTTTAAACGGACGTATCGTGAGTATAAAGCGATTTTTCAAATTTAAGTCAGACTTTTACATTTTAAAGGTGATTTAATACAGGATTAGAGGTAACTCATGGAATTGGAGTTTAGATTTAGGTGGAATTGCTATTTATTATTTATTTACTTATTCTTATCGTGTCATTGTTCTTTCAGAACAGTGTGGTGAAAGGATTTAAAGTGCGCCTCATAGAGGCTCCTATCGAGCACGTACGGCCGTTATGTAAAGGTAAAGGAATCTTCGAAATACAAAGTTTTGAACAGGAAGTGTTCCCGCTAGCAATCGGGAGAAAGAATCAAGGAACCCTAATGGATAGAAAATGGATAGTGTGGAGGGGAGAACATTGGAACAAATTTTGCATAGTCAGTGTCGAAGAGCTAAATATCTCGGAAGGGGATGTTTTAAAGATCTTCATGAAAAGTTAATTAATATTAATTTCTGGACATTTCATCCAAGAAGGTAAAAAAAGGCTACTATAAAGTCTCTTATCTAACAATTGACACGTCATGTTTTTTGAAACTTTTTAGGTTCTATGCCGGTTTCCTCACGATTTTTCCTGCATCATTTGAGAGTACTGGCACTGTGCACATACATTTTGAAACAGAAAACTCATTGGTGGACGACCGGTTTTGAACTCAAGCCTTAGAATGGGAAGGCGGGGCGCTACCACTAGGCTATCAGTGCTCTTTATTAATAAAAGCATGTATTTACAAGAAAGGGTACGTAAGTATTACATAAGTTTTCTGTTTCCACAATCATTGACCATAAAAGGCACGGGCAATATGTGTGGGGTCGACGAATTTGCGGTTTTCTACGATGTTTTTATTCACTGTTTGCGTTCATTGGAAGGCAATTCAAAAGGCTTTGATGTAAGGAACGTACTTCATACTAAACATGCTTTGATAGCCATAAAAGGATAAAACATCCTTTTATGAGGTCCAAGCTTTGTAGTCTTATCAAGTAGGTCATAGAATAAATATATTATGTCAAAATAGGTCAACTGTCTCTTTCTTGTATCGAAACGATTTTTTTTATACAACTAGCTGATGGAATAAGCAGATGACCCACCTGATATTAAATGGTAACCATCACCTAAACAAACCACTGCCTCGTAAGTCACGCACGATAGGAACGTGCCCTACGATGCACTGCCCTGCGTTCGTCAACTTAAGGCATACAGATGCTAAGCCTCTGTGCCTAACTTCACCGGCAACCACACTCTAAACCGAAACACAGCAACGCTGCTTGGCGGCAGAACAAGGCGTGGATTATGACGTCATTGATCATTTCCTAACCAATTGACTAAGAAAAAAGTGTATCATAGCACTTTCAAACTACGTAGTTTTTTTGAAATAAAGTTCTAAACAGAATGGCTGTTTTTATTAAATTATAATTACCTTCTCACGTAGGTAGTACGTACCTCTGACTATTCCCTTATGACCAAGGATCTCAAAGAATCTTGACCTAGTACTTGATACTAAGAGAGCTGAAGGGATATGTACCGTGCCTGTAGTAAGCTGTTTCTTTATTCTGTTTCTGGTTAATAAAGTGAAATTCTTCGTATGTTTTATTTCTTTTTTTTTCATACTGCTTGCTCATGGAATAAACAGATAGCCCACCTTATGTTAAGTGATCACCACCATCATAACAAAGTATTGCCTCGCAAGTCACGCACGATGAGAATGTACTCTACGATGCACTGCTATTCGTTCCTATTTGAAAAGGCTAAAATTTTAAAATATAGTTTTAAAATATATTTGAATAATAAACTAGCGGACCCGACAGTTGTCCTGCATGATATTTCAAGCGACTGCAGCGCCATCTACTGGGCTGATTTGTAAATCTAAACCATCCAGAGCGCCAACCAAACGCATACAAAAAAAAAACATTCAAATCGGTCCAGCCGTTTAGGAGGAGTTCAGTGACATACACACGTACAGTAGAATTATTTAAATAAAGATAAGGTAACAAAGGTATTATAGATATCAGACGTGAGATCGTATCCAGTGATCTTGTATCGGTGTTCAGACTGCATGCGATCGCGGCTTTGGCGCCTCTCCAGCGCGATGGAATTTAATACCGACCACTGAATATTTATTTATGATAATACATAATGATTTATGCCTGGATTACTTTCGGCTAATAATTCTTATTGATCTTGCCCGTAACTTGAGAGAAAGTACCGGCATCTTAAAAAGTAGCTTTTGGTAAATTTATGGCAAATTTATGGTTTTCAGCTAACGAGTCATAACTCGTTAGCTGAAAACCATAAATTTGTCCTCTTTAATAATTTTAAACCAATAACACTTTTGTTAAGTACGTACCTACTCAAACTGTGAAATGGGGCAAAAATAATATTTTTGATTATGAGATGAAAAATACCATGATATCTTAAGCATTGTTTATTTTGTTAACTTTTGTTAAATAAGGTCATTAGTAAATTAAGTAGTTACGTACAAATAGATATTTAGCTAATTAGAAAAACAGGGTATTACTAATTAGTCATAAGTACCTTTCCCTGTCCATACTTACAGCATTTAATTATGTTTACAATTTTTTCTCTCACGTCATTTTAGTACTTAAGCTTTGTTTTAAAGTTAAAAATACAGTTCAGCTTGAAATCCCAAACTCGACGGATCACTTTATTTCACAACTCTGAGTCGGTTGAATATTATATTTTAAAGTAATTGTGTCAATTTTTACGTAACAAAAGTAACGTCGCAAGTCGCGCAGAAAACTAATAAAGTTTCATTGAACGATCCTGAAAGGGTGACCTTGCTTGTCAAACTGAAGACTCCTACATCCGCATATTTATTGTGTTGCTGTGGTGAGTTGCTCAAACTTATATGCTGTGCTTCCTTTTCCTACACTTCAAATCTCCTACATAATTCATCTAAAATACTACTTGTTATCTTTTTGATAAAAAATGACAAGTGATTCTAAAAACCAGTCCGCAAAGGAAGAACCAAATTTAGAAGTCGATCTTAGTATCCTGTTCCAATTAATTCCCAAATTTGACACCACTAAACCCTCAGAAGTTTATAGATTTGTTCGATCGTGTGATACAGCGTTCGATTTGGTATCAACTGCATACAAAAAAATCTTGTTAATTTATGCTTTGAATAATATCACTGGGTCTTCAGACGTTCACGTACAATTATTTTCAACTTGGTCTAATTTGAGGGAATATTTAATTCAAAAATATACCCAAACAAAAACTGTAGAACATTTGCAACTGGAACTTCAGTCGCTGTCTCAAAAACCCAACGAGTCAATAAAGGAATACTTTCATAGGGTAGACCTATGTAAGAACGAGCTCATTGATATATTATCACTCGAAATAAATAAAGAAAACAGTCACCGAGTTAACAATTATCTTAATCAAATTGACACTATTGTTTTCAACCTAAAGGTCTTTAAACATAAACCTTAGATCTCAAATTTCAATCGGTTTAATTTCAATAACTTGTCATTAGTCTTGAAAACGGAATCAACAATTATTTTCTACTTTAAATAAAGGCAAGTCACTTTGAGTGTCCACTCATTTAGATTCTTTGACAACAAACGCTTATTCATAATTTTCAAGTCTAGTCTACCTTCGGATTTCTTGCCATGAACGATCCTTTTACACTGCATTACACTCATTTAATCCTCACTCCATTCCACCATCCTTTCTGAGCATATGCATATAATTGGCTACTGATCTCAGCACCCAATATTGAGCAGCCATCATCACAAAGCACTCATTATCGTGTCATCTGTGAGTGTTCTTCAGCAAGAAAACTACACTTCCCGAGACCTGCAATGACACCACTTCCAGAAGAATAAATACCAGACGTTACTGCCACAGAGTAACAAAAGTTGGCTACTAACCTTAAACGTCGGAACAAACTGCATTCTAAACTGCGATGATAAATCCTTTATCGGAGACAAAGCGTCGCGTACGTCATTGACCTACAGGACATCGGAAGGCGGGGGAACCAGAAAGGGAGGAAACCGACTCAGCATCTACCGGCTCCGGACACACTCTTCACAAGATCACAGACCCTAGTAGACAGTCCTATCATCGTTCCTGACACTAAAACGAATGACTGCTTCAAGAAACACGTGACAAACGACTTCCAGCATAACGGACAACAAAGAAGGCATCGACTTTAAGAACGCAGCAGTAAAACCTCAATCCTATTTTAAAGATTAGGCACTTTATTTTCTATCTGAGGCATTGATTAAATTTAAAAATCACTTATAAGTAGCAATATTACAGCTAATATGCTTAACTCATTGAAATGAAACTAATTTTGTGATGTACCTAATAACGTTATTTTATTTTATTTTAATATGGAAATTTGTACCTAGAATAATTATTGTTAATTATTAATTTTTAACTATGTTTCTTTTGACATCTGTTTTCTTTGACATTTTTTATTTTTTATTATTTTGGTTCTTTTTTTTTTTTTTTGACATTATAACTATACTTACCTACCTTTGTGTAGAGAATTTAAATTGAATATGTGTTTTTATATGTTATAAGAAACAAAAATAATATTGCCCAAGAACCTATAAAGTTCATAAGCCACTGTATGTATTTGACGTGTAACATGTGTTATTAATAAATGAACTTTGAACTTTGAACTTTAACAATTATGCATAAATTCCCATTTGGAACCAAGTTTTGTTTTAAGATTTAATATTCTGTTTTATTTCAAATTATAAATGTTAGAGACGTGGTACAAGCTAACACGCTTTGTAGAGGTATATTGTAGTTTAAAGTTAGTGTATTAATAAACAATGTTTTAAAGTTAACTGAGTAAATGACTGCGTACCTAATCAATAAGTTAGTGCTCGTGGTGGAGTTTATAGGAAAATAATAGAAAGTGTGAACGTTTATCACAAACACCATAACCTAAACCTCATCTTTAACATCACTAAACCGGGAGGAAACAAAAAACAATAAGTCCATCTAAGCTTCTCCAAGGTAAACTGCTGTCAAACGTAACGTCATAAGATGCCGGTGCTTATGGAGTTTTGTGTGTTGTTTGAGAAATGCTGACGAGTCCACATTATGCCTATCTATTTATTCAAGGCCATTGCTTGTTCTACTGCCCGAAGGTCTTTTTGTGGCATAGCTCATTTATCATCATCATCAGCCAATGATGAAGTCCACTGTTGAGCATACGCCTCCCATATATTTGAGTTTTTTCTATTTACCATTTTGATAATTATAATGTTGTAGTTTCATGCGTACAATGGTTTCTAGGTTATCTTAATTATATCGAAGCTGTCAATGTCAAAAGAGCACGAGGCTATTTACATCTGAGATGACACTGACAGTGGATATACACCTCCGCGACGTCATAGGCCGGAACATCTATAATTATTTCCAATGTCACCAATCCATCAAAATCAAAGTCAATGTCAAATTCTATCAAAGTCAAAAGTCTATCTGACTCTAGGTGCCAGTTCCACGCGACCAAAGCCTAGAAGAACAGGCAACAAACTTACGGTTTGGTTCCTACCGCTCTTTTGTATGATCCTTGTTACAATGTAGGTATTATAATACAATATTGAAGCTCCAGAATGGTGCCAATCAAATTTAGTGAAGCGTAGGTATAACAGAAAAAGGTGAGGGTAATAAAATTCATAAAACAGCACACGCTACGCTTCAAAATCAGGTGGGGAAACGTCTTTCAGTTGGTTTTTGGTTCGTAGTAAGTCTAGTACTTTATCGGTCCCTGCCCGTGGTCCACCTACGTAGTACACCTGGCTGTACCGGGGGCATTTTTTTCTTTCCGTGGTCCACCTCAAGATAACTAGGTGTTCCAGGGGAAAAAAACATTTCCATAGTTCACCTATGTACTTTGCGGCGGTGGCCTTGCAACCTGTCATGTATGCCAAATGTAAGTATGTGCAAAGGTAGGTAATGTTTGGACGTGCCTCTGAGAGCCCTCCTTAAACATCTAAAACGATTTTGAGTAGGTATCCACCTAGATAAGTAATGTGTGGGGATGTCTACAGTGCCTAAGGCAAGACAAGAGTTTTTGTAAACTTTGTAGTTTGTTTGCGCTCCCTGCTACTCATGAAATTGTAATTTTCTGTCAAATATTTTCTTCAAAGCCTTTTTTACCCAAAATAACTCGTTATCGTAAAAACTTTATATTATGAAGGTTCAAGAATGTTAATTACACAGAAATGTTGTTGAACGAGTTTTTCTCGAAACTTCGATAACAAGGCGGAGCTGAAACTGCCAACAATGAGTTTTGTGTTGCTTGACTTATAACAAAATGCCTATGTAATGAAATGACATAATGTAATGTAAAAACCGACCAAGTGCGAGTCGGACTCGCGCACGAAGGGTTCCGTACCATTATCTATAAAAACGGCAAAATCTTTTGTATGGGAGCCCCCTTAAATATTTATTTTATTCTGTTTTTTAGTATTTGTTGTTATAGCGGCAACAGAAATACAGCATCTGTGAAAATTTCAGCTGTCTAACTATCACGGTTCATGAGATACAGCATGGCTGGTGACACACGGACAGACAGACGGACGGATAGCGGAGTCTTAGTAATAGGGTCCCGTTTTACCCTTTGGGTACGGAACCCTAAAAATGTAATAATTTGTTTAAATTGAGAAAGAAGTTCTTATAAAGGGGGTCCGGGAAAATCTACCTATATGCCTATTTGTACCGCCAAGCAGCGGTGCTGTGTTTCGGTTTGAAGGGTGATGGTGCTGGTAAAAGCGAGGCAATGCTTTTATTATAGATGATGGTTACCACTTAACATTAGGTGGGCCATGTGCTTGAGTCATCAATGATATAAAAAAACAAAAGTGTATGTGAGAGCCTTCACAGCTCATTTGGTAGTACTAATACGCTTGGCCTAATACGCTGTGGGTTCGATCCCCACACAGAACAAACATAGGTGATGAACATATTATATTCATTGTCTGGGTGTTAGAATAATACAAGCTTAACTTAGTTTGTGATTATATAGTGTATCTCTACCAATATTAAAAATAAAAACAAATAGGTACTGTAACATATTTTCCTATAACCTAGGGATAATCTAGGGTAAATAAACACAACTATATTTACTAAAAATAATACAAGCTTTATTTTTATTGCCTAAGTGTTTTTATGTACAATTCTTGTTAAGAAAAGGTTATGCATATGATGTTAACATTAATATTAGTGCTCTGAAATCCTAAATACCTGGGGGAACACAAAACTTATAATTATAGTGTGTGTATACAGTAAAATACAAAATATGATATGGATTGGTGAAGCGTTTGGTCCGAACTAGGCTCGAATTTACTCTCTAGTATTTATCCGAATCGGTGGCTCTTATACGAATGATATACCGCAACCAGGCGAGGTAGAACGTCGACGAATTTCACGCGGGCATCGGAATTGCCTCTGACTAACCTTTTGGGGAATATTAAATGGGTCCTCGGAATGAATGTAGCTACGAGGTAACTATGTGTAGTCTACCACGAAGATAGTAAGAACTTGACGGGAGCAACCACTTCAATCCCGAAGCAGCTTGGCGAAAGGCAACTGCCGGCGTCTGAGGTATCTGAGGTTGGCACCGAAATGCGCCGACACACGACTGGGCAGTAATTCAGCTCCAGGGTACAGCCTTTTCAGGCCTTGAAGTATGATCACTGAATACAACACAACGACGGCGCGTTGTCGGACAATTGAGTCTCGTGCGTCTCGTAATCGACGACGGGTTATTTATTTAGTAATTATCAGAGAATTAAATACTATTCTCTCACAATTCGAATATCTCGACCTTCTATCAAATAATATCAGTTAACATTTGTCGTGTCATGTCTGCGCCATAGACCACATAGACCATTCTTCCACTCAACTCGATCGTACATGACCGATTCTATAATTCGGACAATCGAGATACCCGATGAAACAAACGAACAAGATTACGTCAATTCGGTCTTAATGAAGCAAATAAAAAATCCCTATAATCCTCCAGGAATGATCCCGAGGAATCCAAAACAAGTTAAAACTGTATCTAACCAATAAAACTGAAAAATAACAAAACGCGATTAATCGACTCGATATAATTGTTCGAAATCGAAGATCACTATCTAAAAAAAAACAACATACCATAGATTTTTCTACACTCTACTTTTTCAATTAGGCTTGCCAGCAACTGAACAGTAATTCGCTCAAATCGGATGATAGATAATCGATCGACCGAGGGAAAAAATGATTTGAATGAATAAAAACGATATATCTGCCTGACTTGAGTTTCCACAGAGGATCGTGAACAAAATGCAGTGGATTACTTAGTATTACCCTTTAACTTGAGAGAACATATCTAATTATCGATACAATCAATATTCGACGCTCGCTCGTGTAACACGGCAACACCAGCCTATCAGCTGTTTCGTACACAACAAAATTATGACAAACTCGTTAGACAAAATGGTTTTTATAATGGTGATATAACGTTATAAAATGGTGTGTATAAAATTACAATGGCTCGCGACTGAGTTATAACGAATACATATAAATACATAACGAATTTTCTGTTTAAGGCGCCAAGGTTCACGGATGAGTTCTTATGGTAATAAAACTCTTAATGAAGCGAAATTTCAAAACACAATGGCGCGTAAGTTGAAAAATCTATGAAATTTTATATCTTCTATATTAATGGTTTTCAGTAAAAAAAAAACAGACGTTACAGTACATACAAAACGGCTATTTATTATGATAGTACAATTGTTAGACAGCCGAATCCTGTGGCCTGTAATCAGAGGAATAATTTGAGTAATTAAATTCGTCCAAGTTAATACTAAATGCTGGGATTTGCCCAAAGCTGCAAACACTGGAGCTTAGACAGTGCCTGTAGATGTAGCGTGGGGTGGGGAAAACTTAGCACCCTGCTCTGATAGAGAAGAAAACTCAAAACAACAAGTGCTTCCTACCCACAAACCTACCCTTCTTCAAGCAACTTTACTTTTACTATTGACTTAAAGTAGTTTATTTAATTCCACTGGACATTTGCAAGATTGAAGACAGACTAGAAAACAGAAGCCATAAAAAAGCAAAAAAGAAGTCGGCTGTCATTATGGCGAGTGATTTTATATTTTTTTAATGATCATGCTAGTTTTAAAGTAATACTTTAACTGTTTAAAAAGCTTTCTGATTTTTATTTTGCTTCAAGCCTTATTCGCATGGTTTCAAGCCGATTACGGCAAGGCAAAAAGGCATGAAAGTTATTTTATTCAATAAATCACAAGGATCACTTTGGAACGTACCATACCAAAACTATAACTAAAAAAAAATCATTCTTGTCTTTTTTTAGATATAGTCATGTGATACTGGCGTCTATATTCACCTAGTTATTATAATACCTTCCAAAGTGATCAGTGAATTCTTGTGATTTATTGAATAAATGCCCTTTGATTTTTATCGTGTATTTCTTCAAAGATTCAATACAGTATTCTATATATATCTTCAAACAAATAATTATATTAGTGGTACATCTGCATGTTCCATCAACAAGTCGTACAAAAAAATACTTTTTTTTTAATCCAACTAGCTGATGGAACAAGCAGATAGCTCACCTGATGGTAACCATCAACCTATAACAAAGCATTGCCTCGTAAGTCACGCACGATAGGAACGTGCCCTGCACTGCCCTGCGGCCATCAACTTGAGGCATACAGATGTCTCCTCATGGGCCTGTAATTACACCGGCAAACACACTCTTCAAACCGAAACACAGCAACGCTGCTTAACGGCAGAAAAAGGCGTGGTGGTACTTCCCCGGACGAGCCCTTCATAAAGAGCTCTACTACTCTTAAAAGTTACTGGTTGTACACTTATTTAATACTCAATGTTTGTTTAATGCCTAAGTAAATACGTATCTGGACGACGACAGCACAATATTACCGTCCTCGCTCTGCGCGCACCACCTCAGCTACCTACCAAGACGCGGCTTGCGGTATTGAATCAGTTAGTTTGCTGTTTATTTTAGCTGATTCTGTGACGTTACTTTATGTTGTTCCTTAGTTTTGCTGAAATTGCTTGCTCTTGTATAAGTTATACAAGAAAACTACACAAGACACAAGACATGTAATATTTATGCTAGACAGGAAGCCATATACTACTAGGTCTGATTTCACCATGCTGTGTTAGATTAACAAAGGGTTAAAGGGCCGTTAAATACGTCAGAATATACGCGTTTGACATCTAAGGTTAGGTTAGGTTTAAAGGCCTGTTAATCCTTTATTAGTAACTAACAGAGCATGGTGAAATCAGCTCTAAACCTTATATTGATGCATTTATATAGTAATGTTGTTAAGGCGAAGACAAGAGCTAACGTACCTCTCGCTCGCACGTTTCGACATGATGAAAGAAATAATTACTAAACCCATTTTCGAAAAATCGCAATCTTAAGGGCGGTTTTACATAGGCTACATAATAAATATAAGTTACAAAATGAGTACCCTCCTCCGTGCTATATTTAACTGTGTTACGGAAAGGCTCTACTTTGTTGTTGTTTTATTATAAGTAGGTACTTATACAAGAAAATTCATAGATGACTACTATTAATTAGCAAAAAAGTTTATTTTTGTTAGAATCTCACCTGACTGTGGGTGGTTTTTTCACTACTTAATACTGCTTGTTTATAAAACAAGGAGATTGCTCACCTGATGTTAAGTGGTAACTATCACATATAACAAAGCATCCCCTTTGTTATAGGTGCTGAAAACATACTGAAACAGAAAGAGCTCATCTACTCTATGATGCAGATCAAAATCAAAAATCAAAACATTCTTTGTACAGTAAGAAACTATAAGAAACTCTCCGATGTTGTTCCCTATAATATTGAAAATTATTTTTAAAATAAATGAAAGCAATATTTACAATACCCCTTTGAGTAACTTACTTTAGGCTACTTTGCAAAAGGTACGGGTGCTGACCTATTTATGATATAAATATTCGAAATTGTCTTTTGGAAGTTCTTTCACTCTGTTATTTCGTTTTCCTGTCAATGCCACTCGCGTTTTCCTCAAAAACTCCACGTATAAAGGAAACCAAATTAACAAAACCCAATTTGTTTGACAAAGACGAGTAGGGCACACACTCGGCGTAATGGCACAATAGGACACGGTAGGGCACATAATTTATTTAATGAAGAGCGACAATCCTGGCCGTACAAAGGGACAAAGATGATTTCTGAATGACATAGATAATAGCAATTATTCATCTAGGTACCTCGGAAAGACGAACGTTTAGCGAAGAGAGGGCTAAGGTCGGGTCTCCTGGCAGTATTTTTCCGAAAAACTATCCAAATTTGTACTTTATTTCGAATATATTAGTTATAATATCTCTTTGTGCTCGGTACTCTATTATAGAGGTCTTTCTTGTAGGAACAACTTGCCACCAGCGCTTTTGATTGGTGACCATTCGGATCACATCGTAAAACTGGCATCTATGTCTTTAAGCAGGCCCGTCAATCTAGTGGTAGTATAAGATTTATCGCGAAATCGTTATCCCTCTACGTTACCAACGATGACCAGCTTTTCGAGGTTTCTGTCGCCAATGCTATGTTACCGAAGTAAGTGAGTACCTATATACATCGACTTATAGATATTACTACACATTGACTTTAAGTCTTCTGTCGTACCGTCTACCACTGGTTCGCAGAGGCTTCCGTAGTAAATTTCTGCGATAAGCCTCACAGCTCATTCAGCAGTAGCTCTGCTATCTGCTCTGTAGCATTTTCTTTCTTTGAAAGTTTCGATGATTTCGAAAAACAAAAACGGTTAGATGAATATGCCACTAATAATAAGTAGTTACAAGTAAAAAAAAAATTACCTTGGTGATGTACACTGAGCTGTGAAGTTAGTGTGAGTCAATAGTCAACTGTAAATTTTTAGTCAACTGCAAGTCTACAAGCAGCTTGAAACGTCGTCAGCAGAATTGGCATTTAGCTTTAGGTTTTACTTATAAAAAAGTAAATACTCTCGTAAAAGTATGCACAAACGGCGTCGCACTTCGGGCACGTTGTAAATCCCCACTTGTTTATGGCGCAGATTGTTCGGATGTCCCATTTTTGTTTAATTTATCGACTTCTCCTCCCCCGCCCGCCCACTCACTCCCCTCGGAGGGGTACTACCTCCTGGATACCTAGCAGCACAATTAAAATCTTCCAAAGTATCTGAGGTCTTGTTCTCAGAAATCTCAGCTTAATTATTTTACTTTTAACATGATTTTGTGAGCCAACCATTATTACCTGCCTGAGGAAGTCCACTGCTGGAAATAGACGTCTGTGTACGTTTCCAGGAAGAACAGTCTTCTCTTTCCACCGAATTCATTGAATCTTTTCAATGTCGTTGATATAATAAAGGTTCTCGAATGGCGACTACGAACAGGAAGAAGAAGCATGGGACGCCTTCCAACTCGATGGACCGCCGACATCGCAATCGTTCTTCCTGGAATTGTGTGGGAAAGGCTTATGTCCAGTATTGGCCTTCTACAGGCTGAAGATGATGATAATATATAATTTTATGTATTTTTAGTAAATAGATCCTTTCCAGAATGCACTCAGATATTAAGTGCACCTATGTACGATAGTTTTCTATCGACCTTTATATTAGTCGTTAATTACTTATACTTACTTAACGATATATTGCCTACGGAATATATCGTTTTAATTAAAGTAAAATAAATACAAATATAGTTTCAAACGATTTAAGGAAGGGAGAAATGATCCAACTATATAACTTTTTGCATGTTACCCTAACTATCATTTTAAGCCGGTCATATGGCAGGGTGGTCCAAAAGTTGGTTGGTCCATCATTTTGTTGTAACAGCAGGACTTTCATTCGGGTCGTTGCTAATTACTGGAACGTTGTAACTCGATGTTACATGTAGCATGTAAAAATCAACTAACACTGTCTCTGCCTACACCTATCCTTTGAGCTTAGTTGATCTTTATAGACTATCGTATAAATACCTCTTCTTGTGTCACTAGGTCTTTCGAAACAGTGTGGTGAAAGGATTTTAAGTGCGCCTCAAGGAGGCACTTTTCTTGCACTTGACACATGTTTAAGAACTTTTTAGGGTCTACACATGCCGGTTTCCTCACTATTTTTTCTTTCACCGTTTGAGAGGACTGGTACATACTAATCTGCTGAGATGCAAAAGTGCAGATTAGATTTTTGCGGCAGGTCAAAATGTTTGTGAGATGTCTGCAAATGTTTGTTGCATCTGTGGTGTGCTGTAGTACCATGGTAGTTGTGGTACGCACGACGCAGAGAAACCTAACGTGGAGTTGGAATTGGCAATTTTTTCAAATCCTGCGTCCAAAATTTCTTGTATTCTTTCCTTCCATCCCTTTTCGTATTACTGGGAATTGTTTTAATTTCTTAATATTGCTGCAAGATTGCTAGGAATCTTGGGGTTTTCTACAAAGAAGCGACCGTTCATGTTAGAACTAGATAGCGGAGTTATAAATAGCAGAGTATAAAGAGATGAATTACCAACTGAATGTTATAAAATTGGTAGGTTTATGTATGTGTAAATAGTGTTAGTTAATAAGTCTTCTGTTACTCGATTGTTCTCTATGCATGTTGTCTTCACCTATTATAGTAATAGCACTTTTTTTTTAATGTAAGCATTGTATCTTTAAGTTTTTACTAGTGTATAATATTACTTATTAATTATATAATTAATTGACACGGACTGCTGAATACAGCACAGACAGTGCTGTATTCAGCAGTATCCCGGTGTCTCGCAGGCGCCAATGGAAGCAAGATGGCCGCCGTTTTTTAGAGAATCCTGGCTTACCCTTCTAAAGTGCAAGTTTTACAGCTGTCCTCCAAGTTTAATTAAACTCTTGCCTCGTCCCGACTTCACTTGTAATTATACGATACTAGTGAAATGCCAGCGACTTTTTGTATTGTTCTTTTTTATATTATCTGTTCTATAGTTTTCTAGTAGTATGTAATTATCTTCCCACTGTATCGTCTAGAAGTTGAATTAGAAAATTATTTTCAGAAGGAGTTAATTGCAAGAGTTCCAAGCTCTATCCACATGTACTAATAAAAAATATTTTTTCAAGGTAAGAATTGACACAACAATTAAATGGCCCACGAGATCATAAGCAGTTCACCGAGGACATGCCCTTTGAGGCATTGCACTGAGTCCATCAATCTGAGATATAAAGGTGTTAAGACACAGACAACCGTTTAACAACTTCTCGTTTGCACATTTTTACATAATTTATACCCTTACTAGGGGCATAACAGCCCTCATAGCTCAGTCGGTAACATAGCTCTGCCTTTTGCCCTTTAGGCCGTGGGTTTGATCCACAACGAGAACAAACATTTGCGAGATGAACATTTACGTTAGTTCTCTGTCTGGGTTTTATTATATATTATAACTAGCGGCCTGTCCCAGCTTCGCATGGGTGGTCATCATTTTTTTGAATATTTTAGGTAAACTTAGACCGTGGGTTCGAGCCTCGCGTCTACTTATTTTATACATTTGCACGCCCTTCTCCTTGAGTGAGTGAAATCGCACCCCGTGCGTGACCCGTGGACCCGTTAACATTTTTAATTTCACCATATCTTTTGAATCGAATGTCCGATTTGAAAAATTCAAGAAGTAATCTATAGGTATTGAGACCGTCTTAATTATGAAATGATTTATTTGGATAAGGATTAATACCAAGGTACAAATAAAGACCCTTTTCTAGCGGCGGCATTTCAATTTAATTTTTATAATAAAAGAACATTTATTGTGACATAACTATAATAGTTAGACATATGCTGTTGCAACATTTTTTGTAGATGATGACGTGTTCTACAAAATCGTAGTACATTATTTTGTTCTATCATCAATAGTTTTCGCAGCGCAGGCGATGTAAGGTTTTTGTTTTCCACCTTGGCTTACATTATTGGAGTTTTAGTTAGGATCCCTGATTTTTTTGAAAATATAATATAGCCTATGTTACTCAAAGATAATGTAGCATTCTAATGGTGAAAGAATTTTTGGAATCGGACCAGTAGTTTTTGAACCTATTCGTTACATACAAAAATACAATTCTTTCCTCTTTATAATATTAGTGTAGATGTAGATTATGTATTAACAAAAAGTATATTACTTTGTTAGTAACAGAATAACAAAGTTAATTAGGTAAATAAAATATTTATTATTTTTTTCATAATGATGGATCTAGGGGAATGTTTATCCCTCGGCTATGAATTCCCGTGCAAGCATAAACAAGCGATAAAATGTAATATATCACATCTCGTCCAAATACCTCAGATTCACTTTACGATCGTTCAACTTGGAAAACAACATTTTGAATTCAAAATTCAAGCATATTACACATAAAATTCGAATTTAAGCCGACGACAATGATCCCTTCACAGAAAACTTGGTCCATACAACGCAAATTATTTAATTAATCTTCCGTTTTCACTGAAACGGTTACCGTTACGTGTTGGACGTAACCACCGATGCCAGATTATGGACGGTAAATCACAGACTACTTATTTTAATGAATAAATATTTCACATAATAGTCCCAAACTAAGCCAAGCAATCTCTTTCGTGTTAGTACTTTTTTGTAAAAATTAACCCTAGTAGTTTGTAGGTAACATTATTCTTGTAATATGGCCTTCGTTCCTCCGAATAACATGCCATAAAAACTTTTACTTATAAACGCTACTCAAGTTGAAACACTGCTCAAAGTTAGCCCTGTCACTGTTTGTCATTACCCATTGGCAAGAGATGGCTATAGCATAAACACTGATTATCTTTAGTCACAATGTTTTTCCGCAATAAATACTTTCTACTTTTACTTTTTTTATGTTTATCAAAGTCTATTTATCGCTAAGCTATTTATTCAGTAAAATCACAAGGATCACTTTGAAACGTCTTAAATCTAAGTGAATCTAGGTGCCAGTTCCATACGACCAAAGCCTAGAAGAACAGGCAACAAAGGCTGAAAGTATAAGTAAGGCTGAAAGTCATCGGCAAAATAAGACCGTGATATTACGGTTGTTAATAATTGAAAGCTATAGTTCCAAGGACATGTGCCGCTAATTATATTCGTAAAGAGATCCAACTCGACTAAACTTATACGACTTACAGCCGATTACGATTTCAGCGCGCGTAGGGCTGCCGCGTTTTAGCCGGACATTTTGTATAATATTGTTACGAGCTCGGGGTTCGTATGGATAGAAAATGCACAATAATAATCCATGAGATGACTCTTTTATTTACACTAGCACTTAACATAACTAAAACACTACTTAACACTACTTAGCACTACTTAACACTACTTAACACACTTAATTATCACTCAACTATCACTTAACAAAAGTTCTCTTCCTGTATCCACTTCCTTCAACTGACTTCTTCCTCGAGTCATCTTCACCAACTGACTTCTTCCCTGAGCCATTCCCTCGAAGTGACTCTCTTCTCGAGTCCTCTCCACAAAATGAACTGACTCTCTTCTCGAGCCATCTCACCGAACTGACTGCCTGTCGCTCTCGCCGACTGGCTTTATATACGACGCAGCTAACCCGAGAATGTTCTGGATCATACTAGACCATACTTGCATCTCTTTCCCCATTAATAGCTCTCGTTCATTTCCTTCGATTGATTCTAGAACAGTAGTCTAGAATATTCGAAAATCTGCTATCTTTTTCTAGTAGTGCTATCTCTGTCACTCCTATGCAAATATGGCTCTATAGTGAAATGTCCTTCAAAGGTCCATAAGGGGTCCTGAAAACGCCTGAAAACGGGTTTTCAGAATATTGCATGGATCGATGGGTAATAGCCTGAAACGGACTGAAAACATGTTTCAGGCGCCTGAAAACCACGGCAACTTGGTCGAAATTGTAATCAACTGGGAGGTGACAGAGCCTCTTCTGGCAACGGCTGAAAACATATTTCAGCCTTCTGAAAACACCTGTACGTCAGGATAAATAACGAAACAAGTTGCTAGGCGTCCGGCGCAACACTACCCCCTCCTTAGACATGCTCGTCCCGAGCATCACTTGATCCGTGATACATCGCAACCCGATCAACATGAACAACCCACCGGCTTCTCTACCTGCTACTCCAACTGCTCTTCCTTGGTAGACCGCTTTATCACCGGTTTCTCCAGCTGCTCTTCAAGGCGTTACCTTGACTTCTCCTGAAGTCAAAACCTGCTACTCCGGCTGCTTCTCCAGCTGCTCTCCAGGCGTTACCTTGACTTCTCCTGAAGTCAAAACCTGCTCTTCCAGCTGCTCTTCCAGGCGTTACCTTGACTTCTCCTGAAGTCAAAACCTGCTCTTCCAGCTGCTCTTCCGTCAAAGAACCTGCTCCTTCAACCACAGCCTTACTTCGGGTTTTTACACCCTCCTAGTCATCTCTCGGCATTAACGGCATTGTCTATCCCACTTCTGACACCAATTGTTACGAGCTCGGGGTTCGTATGGATAGAAAATGCACAATAATAATCCAAGAGATGACTTATTTATTTACACTAACACTTTACATAACTAAAACACTACTTAACACTACTTAGCACTACTTAACACTACTTAACACACTTAATTATCACTCAACTATCACTTAACAAAAGTTCTCTTCCTGTATCCACTTCCTTCAACTGACTTCTTCCTCGAGTCATCTTCACCAACTGACTTCTTCCCTGAGCCATTCCCTCGAAGTGACTCTCTTCTCGAGTCCTCTCCACAAAATGAACTGACTCTCTTCTCGAGCCATCTCACCGAACTGACTGCCTGTCGCTCTCGCCGACTGGCTTTATATACGACGCAGCTAACCCGAGAATGTTCTGGATCATACTAGACCATACTTGCATCTCTTTCCCCATTAATAGCTCTCGTTCATTTCCTTCGATTGATTCTAGAACAGTAGTCTAGAATATTCGAAAATCTGCTATCTTTTTCTAGTAGTGCTATCTCTGTCACTCCTATGCAAATATGGCTCTATAGTGAAATGTCCTTCAAAGGTCCATAAGGGGTCCTGAAAACGCCTGAAAACGGGTTTTCAGAATATTGCATGGATCGATGGGTAATAGCCTGAAACGGACTGAAAACATGTTTCAGGCGCCTGAAAACCACGGCAACTTGGTCGAAATTGTAATCAACTGGGAGGTGACAGAGCCTCTTCTGGCAACGGCTGAAAACATATTTCAGCCTTCTGAAAACACCTGTACGTCAGGATAAATAACGAAACAAGTTGCTAGGCGTCCGGCGCAACAATATAATAATAATATAATATTGGTGGCCACGCGAGAGTCATAGACCAGATTTTACTCTGATGATATCGTTAGGACCGTGGGAGTCAAATAGGTTCAGTTGGCGCAGGACCGGAAAGAGTGGCGTGCTAAGGAGGCTAAGCGGGCATATACCCAGCAGTGGGTAAATGTAGGCTGATTGGAAGGAACCCTTAACTAAAAAGCAATGCTTGTACTATGGGAACCAGGTAGCTGATATAATACTTATATACTTTTTAGTAAATAAATAAATAATACTCAGACAGAGACCTATATTCGCAAAAAAATATATTGTGATGAACATAGATGTTTGTTCTCTAATCATATGATTATGATTAGAGAACAAACATCTATTATCATTCTCTAATCATATGATTATGATTAGAGAACAAACATCTATGTTCATCACACAAATGTTTATTTTCGATGGGAATGGGGCCAACTGAGCTGTGAAGGTTGGCATTTGTTTTTATACTTATAGCTGATAAAACAAACAGATGCCCTACCTGGTGTTAAGTTGTAACCATTACCTATAACAAAGCATTGCCTTGCAAGTCACGCAAAATAGAAAAGCCCTACGTCCTTCTACCTGAAGCCTACATAATGATGTTAAGCCTTATGTGTCTGAAATTTATCCGGCAACCACACCCCTCAAACCGAAACACAGCGTTGCTGCTTGGTAGCAGAAATAGGCATGGTGGTAGTGCTTCTTAAAACGAGCCCTTCACAAAGAGCTGTACTACTTTTTGCTAATGTTTGCACCACAGCACCCCATCCCTAGTTCTGCATTATTCATGTGGGGTGTAATTGAAGTCTTTGCGTGCTGCTCTGTCGATTAATATTCTGATTAGTTTGGATCTTGGCGTTCAGACATTTATGTCAGTACCGGAAACTTAGAGCCGAGTGCTTACCGACGTAACTATTATCTATAAAGTGGTTGTGGCGTATGCTACGAATCGTATTATAATCTGTAGGTTATCTAAATTAAATGTTGAATGTTTGTTTAATCTTGTAAGGGCTTGTGGCGTAGCTTGGTCATTCTTTACTGATTAACAAAGTTAAACAAAGTCAAAGTCAAAAGCTATTAATAAAATCACAAGGATCACTTTGAAACATCTTAAAGCTAGAATCTAGGTGCCAGTTCCACGCGACGTGTGTTCTGTGCGGCTACCATTTGGATGGGTGACCGCTAGTGGCATTTGCATCAAAGCGCTTCCATGCTTTGCAAAAGCCAGTAAATATGTTGTTCTAATTTCTAGCAGTTGTTAAGCCACGACGGAGGCTTCAGACCCTAAAAACTCCATCTCCTAAAATCTTCAGTGGAACAGCTCACACGAACTTTCTTATTTTACTTACCCTTGTCAGTGATGCTCTGATTTAGGCTTGGTTGCATCGAACTAACTCCTTGATTTACCTAGTTTTGAGGTGTTTCAAAGTGATCCTTGTGATTCAACTGAATAAATGCCTTTTGATTTTGACTTTGATAAGTATTGTATGTTTGTATATCGAGTGGTGGAAGAACTAAATACTGACTCTATCTCGTGTCCATCTGCCACCGTCGTAAAAGTTAAACCAATTATTAGTGAATAATATCCTAAATGTTCATTTTATGAGATTTCCTCGGACACACATTTTTAGTTGTAAGCCTGAGATGTTAAGGCTGTGCGGCCACGAAGTTCTCTAATAAACTTAGTTTGATCAATATGAGAGTTTTGTTATCTCTGAAATTCGGTGGTTTGGGATTTTTTATAACTACATTCAGTGATTTTATATCATCAAAAATGTGAAAATGTGCGAGCGAGAAGTTGTCTGGCGGTTGCTAGCGTCTTAATAAGATGATTTATGAGAGTAAATAATTATGTGTTTGGTAATTGAGTTTTTTAAAACCTTTAACAAGTCCCTTAACATTTTTACGAGTTAGTACCGAGGAAAGGCCCATAAAAAAATTACGATTATTTTCCCAAAACAAGAATTAATAAAGTTGGTTTTATGGGTCGACACTCATCGTTTGTGTAAACTTGAACTTTCGTAAGGTTTGCGTTTTATAACTTTAGCTTCATTTGCTGGAGAGCTATTTACATAACATGCACGTGAGTTTTTGCTACCTGATGTTAAGTGGCAACCATCTCCACACCCTTCAAACTGAAACACAGCAACGCTGAGCGGCAGAATGAGGCATGGTGGTAATCCTACCCCGGACGAACCCGCTTCATAAAGAGCTCTTGCACTCTTTTTTTAATACCTGACTCATGGAATACCACTTTAAAAAGGCCTTAAAGTGGCCTTAAAACTCTACATCTTGGCTCATATTAAGAACTTACTTCATTGACCAGACTGCTTTTTGTTATTTTTTATTTGTCTTCCTGTCTTTGTCAAGATCTCGAAGAAATTATAATGACCCAAAAGCTATTATCCAAGTAGGATTTGAGCCCACGACCTTCCCCTTGATACGGGGACGAGATAACTTCCAGCGAGAATAATGAATAGGGATTTGTTAATACGTTACTTATGCGACCTTAGTGATGTCAAGACTACTCAAAGAAAATTAATAAAACAAAAATAAACTAAAAAATGTTTTTAAATTAAATAATTTAAAATAAGATAAACTATTTATAACGTTAAAATCAACCCAGAGTCTTAAACTAAACTTGATAAATAATTAAACCTGTACCCACATCAAAGAACTCCAAATTCAATTCCAAGAACCTATTATTGCTTTCCACGAAATTTTAAAGTTCTGACTTGTTTTTGAACAATATCGTGAAGCCTGAAAACCTCGAGCAGCTTATCCCACAGAGTTAGAAAAGGTATATATATATAAAGGTATATAAGGAGAATAAAGGGATGGCAATGCCCAAATAATGTCAAAGTCAAAAGGTATATATTCAGTTCAATAACTACCGTGCGTCATCTTGAGGCATACATATGTTAAGCGTCACGTGTAATTTCTTCTGCAACCACACCCTTGAAACCGAAAATCAGCAACGCAGCTTGGCGGCAAAAGTAGGCATGAGGTAAGTACTAGACGAACCACACAAAAAGAGCTCTACTACTCTTGAATGTATATATTATGCAGAAACTTACCACACTAGCACATCTTATAACTTTTTTCTAAGAACTGATGTTCATGCCCTCCCTACATGTTACTCCTTGTCTAAAACTTTGCACTCAGCCTCAATTTACATGCGAATTGTATCCTTTCCTGAAATATTCACAGCTGGAAGAAATACAGGGAGTTTTGGCTCTTAGTAGGATATACAATGGATTTATGTGTTACTTGCGCGTTTTTATTGTAGAGTTACCAGCCTTTTTAGGCTGAAGACAGACGAACTTCACCAACGTGTCACGTTCAGACAGACTGCACTATTGCGTTCAACAATTTCTAACAATCATTGTTTTCACTGATTACCTCATAGTGCTGTCGCCAATATTCCACTAAAAAAGCCTTGTACCTCTTGAATAAAAATGCACAATAGCACAATTTACATATTTAAGTAAATTTAGTAATGATAATCTAAGTATTATCAGATAAGTCTGTATTTAAAAAAAACTTAAATTCCAATTATGCTGTGAGGGCTGCACAAATGAAGAATGTAATCGTAAATACTTATTCAAGTTTCAATAGAAACTTTCAAACCTTACAGTAAATTCGACCGCTTGAGAGTCAAGCTCAAAACCAAACTCTAAACGGTCTTTAATCATCATCATCATCTTCCTGCCCTTATCCCACTTCATGTGGGGTCGGTCTTTTCTCTCCACTTCCCTCTATCATCCGTCATCTCAGTCGTCACTCCTTTCTTACCCATGTCATCCATCACACAATCCATCCATCTTTTCTTTGCCTTCCTCTACTCCTATATCCATCCACATTCTTAACTAACACTCTTTTCGTTACATGACATTCTTCCCTTCGCATGACATGCCCATACCACGCTAACCTATTGCTTCTCATTTTCTCAGTCACTGGCGCCACTTTCAAACTGCCTCTAATAAACTCATTTCTTATCTTATCCATTCGCGTCACTCCACACATCCATCTCAACATTCGCATCTCCGCTGCATGCATTCTTCTTTCATCCGTCCCTACACGACTCTAAACGGTCTTTATCATCGTTCAATCAGAAGGATCACTTTGAAACGTCTTATAAACTAGGTTAATCTAACGCCTGTTTTTCGCGACGAAAGCCTAGAATATCAGACAGTAAACTTACGGCTTTGCTTCTAGCGTTCCTAGCATGATTCCTCAAACATGCAGTTGTTTGATTTTATGCGGTTCGTCTGAAAGTGCCCGTGAAGTCTGAAGATGTTTTTACTGTAGAGTTATAACCATCTCTTAGTGCGATAAAGTGTGCGAAAACGTTGAAAGCGGCGTACTGTGTTGTAAAATGTAGTAATGATGGTTAAATGGGTACAACGTTTCGTATTAAATATTTTTTTCTTTCATTTTCTAGTTTAAAAATCTTTATTTTATTTACCACCTATATTCTACAATGACTTAGTGAACCAATCAATAAATAAAAAATCGAAACGGTCTTTATTCAGTACAATCACAAGTATCACTTTGAAACGTCGTATCTTGGATTAAAAATATACAATTCGTGACAAGGCAAAACAACAAATTTTTATTAATAAGTTTTACAAAAAGGCTAGATTGCTCTCATTCCGTTTCATGTTGTTATAAAAGTTTTACTAGTTCTTGTACTTAAAAAATACTCTGGACCTACTTACCCGTAGGTTAATAGTTAACAAGAAAAAAGCATGGCGAGATTTTTTATTTTTTTTTATCTTTTGTAGGTAAGGCAGTAGTTACGCCTTTATTTATGATCATGTAGTTCCGTGTAAGCGAGTATCTAATAAACTTATTTCTTTCTTTCTTATTAAAGTTTTGGAAAGCTGTATTTCTACACCCTGTATGTACACAAAATGTTCACTGCATGTTTCTCTTGATAAGAAAATGTATTCGTACTTGGCTCCAGATTGAATTTTAAATCCATTTCTCGTAGGTCGTGTAAGCGTTTTCCAATAACACCTTGTAACCGGCCGGCAGATTGAGTAATAGTATCTACTGGCGGGGAGCTTTCACTGCCGGGACCACATGGCCATTGACCTTATGACCAAAAAGCTGATTATAACAAAAATATGCAGGTTAACGATTAGGACTCAATGTCAACTGGCATTTATTTAGTTAAATCACAATGAACCCTTTGTAACATCTAAGTAAAGGCAAGAGCTTGTTTCATACTAAAAAGTGTGACAACACACAAAACCTAGTCAAATTCACCACAAATTTTAGATTATTGCTCAGGGACTTAGAATCTTAAACTAGCATAATAAAGCTTACTTTAGATCGTTAGTTACCTTAGAGTGCTACAAGGCAAGCGTATGTCGCCTATTTGCGTACGTTTCTGTACAAATATTGCTTCCAATGCGAAACGGATTCAATCTTCTGTGTTTGGATAACAATAGATCTGAGAATAATCACAGAATAATCGGTTGGGATCTTACACTTTAGAGCATGTACGAGCTCGAACGCACTAAACACTGAGTTTAGGCTTCGGTTTAGGCCGGATTTGAGGACTTTGCGGTCGCCAAAAGATTAACGTAGTACGTCGAGATCACGTAATAAAATCAAATACGGCAATACACTGTTTATACAGGTTTTTACATACACTTGTACACCGTGTATACTTTCTTCTTGAGGTTTCTTCTGACGTAATTTCCCGAACGCTGCCCATCCGAATTGGATTCGTCAGCTGACATTTTCGTCAAACGGGCCATGTTTCCCCTAGTGACAACATGGCCCCTTCTAGTGAAGCCTCTTCGTCTTACCTTTTCTGTTAATCGTTACTTTTGTTTTGATTTCTAGTAAATTTACTATACCTGATACAAAAGTAAAGTCAGACTTACTTATACCTACTGAGCTTATACATTTGAATTCGCATTTACAATGCTTTGTTTGAACTCGGCGTTGTGATTATAATTTGATAATTAGCATTTATATAACTTGCTTTAGAGAAGTGTGTTTAGTCGGCATGAGTAAAAGAAAATCATAGTGCAGTCGGCTACAATAAGATGGTTACACTTCATAATTTTAAAAATTACGTATGCGTTTTTGTATTAACATTCAGCTTCTATGACATCTTACTAGAATTGGCTCTAAAGGTTTAAATAGCCAGCTAAGAAAAGGCGCATTGGTTAAAAATAAAAAAAAAGTATTTTGTTTTTGAAAAAATATCTCGACCATAAAATGGTCATACTGAGAATTATCACGCTCTCTTTGTGCTTCAGCATTGTTACAGCGGACCATAGTTTTTAGTGGTCCGAAAGCCACAGTAACACAAACAGTGACGCAACTTAGCGGTGGACTCACAGTGTAGCTGAAGGCGGTGCTGGGCGGCTAGAACGCTGGATTCCAAGCCCGCGGGTAATATAATTACGACGGTCGCTGCGGCGCTGCGCCGTGTCCGGCCTCGCTCTACGAGTGGTCCAAGTCTACTTACCCGAGAAATTAAAATGAATAGTATTAATACTAATTAAAGCACTGGTGGTCTAGTGGTAGCGGCCCCTCCTTCCAATCCTGAGGTCGTGGGCTCAAAACCAGACGTGAACCAATGAGTTTTTACGTTCAAAAATTTATGTGCACAGTATGTAGTAAACGGTGAAAGAAAACATCATGAGGAAACCGGCATGTCGTAACCTAAAAAGTTTTAAAAACATGTGACATGTACGCGAAAGAACTACTACCTCTTTGAGATGCTCCTTCTTCTGCGATGTAGGACGTGGGTTTGATTGAACCTATACCGAGCACAAATATTTGTTTGATGAACATAAATGTTTGTTCTGACTGACGCGATAAGCACCTCTATCGGGCGTCATAAGTCTCCATACAAAACAGCCTGACGATACCGAAAACAAAAAAAAAACTCGGAATTGGGGTACTGTTTCTCTTGTGGCTTGTACTACGCTCCCAGATTTGCATTATTCCGTATTTGCGTACTCAAATAAGTGCCGCGGAGCGGAACATTACGAATTAAAAGTGTACCATAGAAATGAATTATAAGGCGTAGTTTCCATTGTGAAACTATTTAGCGTACTAACTAAAATAAAATCTGCTCAAGCGTATTTTGGAAGCAGAGTTACATGAGATTCTGGACGTTTTTAAACAAGGCTCTGTCTCATGTGGTACGGAAAAATTTAGCTAACCCACGATCTTAGGACCAGAAGGCGGCACTGGTACCACTAGACCATTGGCTGTCTAACATGATCAGCTTTTATGAGTTTTTTTTTCTTAAACACTTTCTGCTTTATCCAACGGAGGTTTATAGGAACATTTTTGTCCACATTACAAAAACTATGATGATATAGTCTGAGTCACAATACAGTTAGATACCATGATATCGTTGCCAAAACATTATAATTTAGCACTTTTGTCTTTTTTATTTAACTGTTCTGGCAAAAACTCGACATTGTGAAGATCGCGGGAAGTTGGTGGATGGACAGGGCACAGAATCGTTCTTCCTGGAAATGTAAAGGGGAGGCCTATGTCCAGCAGTGGACTTCTTGAGGCTGATGATAATGATTGTGATGATAAGTAAACATGTCTACGGCTATGACCAATTTTATTAACTATGTTGCGACTCCGAATTAATAATTAAGTCCGCAGTCGATACTCCCCATCGATGGTTCTTACAGAACATTTACAGAGTGAATGAACGCTGGCTTCACCCCACTGCCCTACAAACATTGAAAAGCGAATTCACTGAGCGATTATTCAAATGCGAACTCATAAAGTTGAATCGTTATTTAACTTGACAGCTGGTTGTGATATGTTTGACAGCTTTTAACTGTGCTTTAAGCGGCGTGATTGGACGCCGGAGTTATGGGATTGGCTTGTTTATTGCATCGACTAATATTATATTCATAAAATTCCTAATTTCAAACTGAAAAACAAATAGTTGCTTGCAATTTAATTCCAATTCTAATTTAATTATTATTCTAGACACTATAAAGTCAAAGTTAAAAGGTATTTATTCAATTGGTTCACAAGGATCACTTCTAAACTAAACTTCTAAAGCTAGGCGAATCTAGGGGCCGGTTCCACGCGACCAAGCCAAGAAGAGCAGGCAACAACCTTACGGCTTGGTCCCTACTCCTATTGGATAAAACTGATGGCACAATTTTTCAATAGCTCAAAAGTTCTTTTTTTACAGTTAAAACAAATAATTACCGTTACCGATACTTACTAATTGTTGGAAATAAGTATCTCGAATAGCGAAGACGCAGAACGCCTCCTCCACCAATGGACCGATGCCATTGTAAAAAACGCGGGAAGGCGATGCCCAGAATCGTTGTTCCTGGATTGATATATGGGAGGCTAATGTCCAGTAGTGGACTTTTTCACACTGATGATGACAATGAAGAAACAAATACTCCGTAGCCGCTTAGATTACACTCCTTTGTTAAATCACCATGAACGAATACTTCGAGAGAAAATCAGGAACCTTCTAGTTAAAAATGTAAAATTGTAAAATCAACACACGGACAGAGCTTAGAATATGAAGGGACATCTGTGTATTAAAACCGAAACGCTGGTAAAAATGGAAAACTGAGTAAAATCACAAAGCTGGTAAAATCGATGGAGCCGGCTGCGAGATTATTGTTTGGGGTATCGTAGACTGACACGCTGTATGTGACATTTTTGTGTGTAATGGCTATGGCGCATTGGGAGAAGTCAAGGCACAGAAGACGTGGATTCTAATCCCTCGGCGGGACTAGTGTGAAGACCTGCAAACAATTCGTAACGAGTTGAGTAATAGTAACATTATATGACGACGTCAGAAAACATATGAAAGTAAGTATGGTATGCTATTAACAAAAGTATAAAGTTTTTGCTTCAAAGTTGGAATAGCATTGGGCGGGCACTGCTTAAAACAGCCCAAAACCGTTTTCCTCAAAAATTCAACAGTAACAGAGCAAAATAAAACCAAAAAAAGGAATACTTTATTTATACTACAACGGTGTGTGTATTTACTAACCTACTTCTTCAAGCTGATGATGGTGATACGTACCAATAAATTACCATGAGCTTTAACCCCTTTCTAGAGTTTCTCAATAATTCTCTATGCTTTGTTTTACTTGCGGCCAGATGGTTAATAACTACTGCCGTTTGTTCCTTTTTCCAGTGTGTACATGTGTACGAGTACATACACATCTGTACTTCGAGTCTGAGTTTTTTTCGTTTTTGGTATTAGGTTTTCGTATTGAGGAAATCCGTAGAAGAACCATCAAGGTAGCCGAAGTGGGACGCCCTCCCACCCGATGGACTGACGACATTGTCAGGATCGTGGGAAGTCGGTGGATAGAGAGGGCTCGGAATCGTTCTTCCTGGAAATGTGTGGGAGGCCTATGTCCAGCAGTGGACTTCTTAGGCTGATGAAGATGATTGCGAGCCTGGGCTTTGTGTATCACGACAGTTCTCAGCACGTTCGATAGAGGCTCTTATCAAGTCTCCATACAAAAGTCGGCCTGACGTTACAGAAAACGAAAAACAATACTCAGACTTTGGCAGCGAGCACTCATTTGTATAGATTGTAACGTATGTGTGTGAAACAAAGGGTCTCCAAATTTAATAATGAAATTTTCGTCGTGGTTTCGAAATCTGATATTTTTGAATCAGCTCTATGGTGTTATTTCACTCTCATTAATGTCTCCTTTGCTATTATATTTTGCGAGCGTCAAGGGATTATGAGCTTTAAAACTTTCAATGTAATAAAATTAAATTAAGTCATGTTTGTGGTTCCTGGTAGGTAGTCACCATTAGGTGTACCTAGAAAATCTTTTGTACCTCAATGTATTTAATTTAAGGTTAATGTAACTTTTTATATTTGTATTTTGAATCGAATTAAATAAAAGGTCCAAGGTTAAAAGTTATCAAGCCGGCTGTATTTTTATTTTATTGTCAACTATCTATGATGTATTATTGTAACTATCAAAATTATTAAATTAAATATTGATAGTTACAATGTAGTGAATAACTGTACTGAGAGTTATTCGTTGTGTTTTTTGTATTGTAACAATGTCACTATTAACAATGTCATGGTAATTATATTACCACCAAAGAAGCATATAAAAAAAAAATGTCATGGTCAACATGATTTTTGAACTGCCAATGTTTTGTGTAAAGCAACGAGCTCGCTAGTCCTAGTTACCAGAAAACTAGTGTAAAAAAAAAGTTATATTAAAGCTCTACTATACGCAGATACTGAAAACTGAAAGGTCAGAAACATCTCCACAAAAAGTCAAGAGGTATTTATTAAATTGAATCACTAGGATTATCTTGAAACAAATTTAAGCTAGGTGAATCTGCCTTTTCGCAGGAATCCCAATACCATCTAAAAGTTTCGCCAAACCGACCAAATCAATTCTGGCGCACGAAAATTGCCGTTACGAGCCGTGCTGTAGGTACGAGCTGTACCTACTAAAAACTGGACGTATCGCGTTACATTTTACTCTTTTTAGTCGATTTACTTTCTTGGTAATGAACTATGTCCACTAAAGCGTTGGTTTCATGACTTTTTTTAAGTTTAATTTTTTTGTGTTTTTTTTACATACAGGATAGCGCATTTAGATCGGTCAGTATGTGCAAGTCTGTAACTATAAGACATACAAAGATCGGTTCTTAGGAGCCATGTTATCGATTTAGTGACAACGAAAACTGCATACCAACATAGATTAAAAAAAACTTCGGGAATCGAACCCGGTCGTATTGAAAAATAAAACGAATACTCAATCAAACAGAACCAATGTAATAAGCAAGTGAGCCGCGACGCTTCGGTGGTCCTTTGGCTTTATTCCCCCACCTTTTTATTTGATTTTCGTGTGAGTTTTAGTCGTTTTTCCCGTATTATTGGAGAGTTAACAAGTGTCGGTCGCTGTGGTCGGTTTTTTGACGATTTTTACGCGTTTTTTTATGCAGCCACGTTCGTTACCGAGAGGGTTAATTTTTGCCGCTACTTTTTCGGCAGAATAAAATCGGACAGGGTTTTAACAAGACCAGATTATTGGAGAACTCTATCTAAAACGTAGGTTTTGGACATTGGATGATGGTTAAAAGATTTTTTTTTTCAAATCAAATGTATTTTCCAGGCACGGTACATATTTATTCAGATCTCTCAGTACCACTTACAATTCTTAGGATATAAATATTATATTCCTACTAATATAATATTTATAATGAAATATTATGAGAAAAAAACAATGTAATTTGGATGCTGCATTAAAAAAGTAGGTAATGTCTAAAATAAAATGTAAGGTAATTGCCACACAATTAAGCTCGATGCCGGCTTTACTAGGGGTGAAATGATCTTGAAGACGCTTTTAAGAAAAAAAAAACAAATACTATAAAAGTTACTGAATTCAATAAACCAAACAAAATACCTGAACTAAACTCGACAGAAGTAACTAGCGTAGTTTAAGCCCGCCTTTAAAGCCACAGTAACTAAAGCCTAGCCTACACTAACGAGGCGAGTCACGTACTAAGTTTAGCGGTCTCGTGACACAGTCGCTTAGGACTTAGCTGTTCTTATGAGCGGTGCGCACGAACGTCGAGACTTATAAAACAATTTCTGTAAAACAAAAGTGATACATTATGAAAATACAAATTAAGAGGATTAAGGCACTGCGAAGAGCACCAGGTTTTATTTATTTTAGCTGTGAATTCGGGAGCTGAAGTGGCAATGGTTGGGTTGTATCTGATATCTATCTGAAATGGCAATTGCGTGTATTTAGAGTAGTAGAGTTTTAGTATATTCTTGGTGCTTGGTGGGTAGTCCTACCATTATTTCTTCTTCTTCAAGCATAAGGACGTACTCCTCACTCTGGACTTCTGGACATCAGGAGTAGTCTACCGAAGGTATAGAGAAAGGCCCCATAAGAAAGTGCCCTGAGATAAAGTGTAAATTATTTTCTATATTATAATATATTTTAGTCTATAAGGTCCATGTTAAAATTTTAAATTTGTCTGAAAAAAAGGTTATATTATTATTATTTAAGCTTCAAGGAATATAACAAAATAGAATGATAAAAAAATGTATTCTATTAAGTTTTAAAAAATATTAAGCAATCACAAAATTTATATTGAGATGTGAGACAATATCTACCGTGCCTGGAAATATCATTTGTGAAAATAACTCAACAGTTTTTCTTATTATACAGGGCGTCCCAAGACTATGCGACATGAACGGAAAGTACCATAAATATTGTAGATATGATATTTTGCTGAGACTTTATTTAATTTTTCAAAGTAATACTGCATTTATTTTACGCTATTCCTTTGTTTTCAGATACTATGTTACTTATGAGGATTTTTTTATCCATTCTTTCGATTGGCATCATAAAATACGGGATGTTTTATTTCACATTGGAGTCGGTTCGATTCCCAGACGAAGCAAGTAATTTTTAGAAAATCTATGAATGCAGTATTACTAAGTTTAAAAAATAAAATAAAGTCTTCTTTCAGCAAAATATCCTATCTATAATATTTTAGGAACTTTCCCTTCATATCGCATAGTCTTGGGACGCCCTGTACTATAGTGTATAATCATTGAAACTTCCGTCGACCAGTTATTATAATTTAAAACAGGGCAGTCGTTCAATGAAAAACAAATCATGTCGACTAGGAAAAGTTGGTTAACGAGTTGCGTTGCAATTTCGAGTAAAATGTTCACGAACTCATTTTGTAAATGTGTAAAACTTCCTTCATTATACACTAGTGGACGCTTGCGACTTCGCCTGCTTGAGACTTTTAAAATGAATGAAGTTAACCCTTTGACAGAATACCTTCTAGTTATTTCCGGGGTTTTTAATTCAATTTTATTTTTCTTGATTAAAAACGTTAGAAAAGACAAGTTACAAGATAAGTTCTTTCGACTTGTCGTCTAGACTCACTGAGCTAAGAAGTGATCGTTGTGAAATTATTGAATAAAATAACTTTAACTTTGAGAACACAAACTCTCTTCTTTTATTTTTATTATTTTCATAGATGACATGTTATTTTATTTTAACTGTATTGATGCACATACAGCCTTCACAGTTCAGTTGGTAGTAGCTCTGCCTTCTGCGCCGTAGGTCGTGGGTTCGATCCCCACCGAGAACAAACATTTGTGTGATGAACATATATGTTTGTTCTCTGTCTGGGTGTTATATAATATTATAAGTATTTATTTACAAAAAAAAAAGTATATAAGTAGTATGTCAGCTATCTGGTTCCCATATCACAAGCTTTGCCTTAGTTTGGGGCGAGATAGTGTTGTTGAGGCGCACTTAAAATCTTTTCACCACACTTTTTCGAATGAAACAAGTGACACGACAAAAAGAAGATGAAGAGTAGTAGAGCTCTTTATGAATGGCTAGTCCGGGGAAGAACTACCACCACGCCTTTTTCTGCCGCCAAGCAGTAACGCTGTGTTTCGGTTTGAAGAGTGTGGTTGCCGGTGTAATGACAGGCACATGAGGCTTAACATCTGTATGCCTCAAGTAAATGGATGCAGGGCAGTGCATCGTAGGGCACGTTCCTATTGTGCGTGACTTATTAGCTAATGCTTTGTTATAAGTGATTGTTACCACTTAACATCAGGTGGGCCATCTGCTTGTTCCATCAGATGGTGGTTTAAAAAAAAATAAGTGTCATGCCTGTCACGCTCCATTTTCCTCTGAACTACTCTAATTTTGAGTTGTTTTATTCAAACCTTTTATATTTCTCTCAAATACTGTATACTTTTGTGTTTATTTGAAATCTGCCGTAGGTATAATAAATCTAAGATAACTGGTTTATTATTTAACCGTTTAAGCTACTCAAACAGATTCCATCAGACAATTTACAAAGCAAACACATATTTCAGTTTTACTGAAGAGGCTGAGAGGATGGTAATAGTTTTTTTTTAAACAATTAGCTGATGGAACAAGCAGATGGCCCAACTGATGTTAAGTGATAACCATCACCTATAACAAAGCATTGCTTCATTAGTCACGCACGATAGGAACGTGCCCTACGATGCACTGCCCTGCGTCCATCAACTTGAGGCATACAGATGATAAGCCTCATGTGCCTGTAATTACAACAGCAACCACACTCTTCAAACTACTGATGTAGTAGTACTTCCCCGGACGAGCCCTTCACAAAGAGCGCTGCTACTCTTAAATAGATGGTGGGCTATTTGGGCATGCCTACTCCATCATAATAACATTGTTCAATGCTATAGGTATATGCAAAGCTGAGAAAATACCCAATTTATTTCTAACTGATATGCTTGGAATTTTCAATTTAATATTTTCTAAGAGGAGAATCTATTTTACTTTGAGCTATTTTACTCAAGAAGACCTATGAGAAAGCATTGATTCGCAGAATAAAATCATGCCCTACGATGCACGTCCCTGCGTCCATCAACTTAAGACATGGTCGTGCTTAGATTATTATTTAGATTAGAATGTACTAAGCTATAACTATAAGCGTAGCTTCAATTAGTACCATTCTAAGTGGTAAGTCTGGTCTGGTAAAGCCCTAAGCCACTTTAAAGTGGCGAGTTAAAAAGGCCTTTAGCCATTATTTATCGCAACCGCTTATTCGCCGTGGAAATTAAATAAAAAATAATGCACAAGAGTTTGTCGCGTGTCGCCCTAATCCGCGGTAATAGATTGCCGTTCGCGACCGAGGGGTGCGATGATATGTGGCCCGACCGTAATACATTCAATTGCGTATTACTACACATTGAAAATATTTTCTTGCTTGCGATGCAAGCTTTGGTTAGAAAGAAAAACAATGTTTTTATTTATATAACGTGACATATAGTAATTTACAAAACGACATATGGCAGAAGAAGAGTGACACAAATATATACAAAGTTTGTTTTCTGTCTGGGTGTTATTATTGAAAAAAAAAAGTACTTACTTATATATGTATTATATCAACTATCTGGTTCCCATATAACAAGCTTTGGCTTAGTTTGAGGATAAATAGTGCTGTGTGGAAAGTCCACCACTATTTATTTATTTTATATTTAAAGTCAGATTCGAAAGGTATTTATTTAGTTGAATCATAAGGATCAGTTTGAAACGAAACGTCTTAAAACTAGGTGAATCTTGAACTAGGTGCCAGTTCCACATGACCTAGACTCTGACTTCTTCGGGCTGATGATGATAAGGATAATCATTCAAGTTACCACACCAAAAATACCTAAAAAAGAACCAGTCTCACAACAATCAAAATCGGTACGGTGCTCAGCGATGTTTTCCATTAAAAAAAGAAAAATCGTGACCCTTTCACGCGTGTCACTTAATATACTAGACAAAGGTGTTTTACATGATAAAAAGCTCAACTTTGAGCTAGGGTTGACACTCACTGAATTTAAATAAACAGGTGTTTAATGTAGGCTTTTGTTTTTGATCTAATGCTTTGAATATTGTTTTTTTATTACAAGTTTATGAGGTGTGTATAAAGAGGACATTATGCACCTGAATAGTTTATATTCATGCGAATAATAGCTACTATTAACTATACGGGGAGTACTACCACCACGCCTTTTTCTGCCGCCAAGCAGCGTTGCTGTGTTTTGGTTTGAAGAGTGTGGTTGCCGATAAAATTACAGGCACATGAGGCTTAACATCTGTATGCCTCAAGTTCATCGACGCCAGGCACTGTTTCAGTTTTACCTGAACACTGAAACAATTTAAAATTGCTTTTTTGTGAATATGATTTAGCAGTAACCTAGTTATGTATTTGAATGTTTTTAGTAGTTAACTTCTTCAGGCTGATGATGATATATGTATTTAATTTAGGGAAGAACTTTCGGGTGCCTCTCAATGTTTGTAGGGTACATTCCCATTAAGCTTACTTTACGATGCAATGCTTTGTTATAGGTGATGGTTACCATTTAACATCAGGTGGGCCATCTGCTTGTTCCATCAACAAGTTGAATAAAAAAAAATCATTTTTCTTGTTCTTTTATTTATTCCTCATAATAAGCAAAATATTTCCTTTTGTAAAAATACATAGGTTCATAATGTACTTATCATATAGGTAATATTATACACCCAGACATGAGAATAACATCTGTCCAATCACGCTCTCTCACGACATTCTACTCATTAGTGATGAGCGAGAACCGCGACGCAATTAAGCAGCTGACATACGTCAAACAACTCCTCGCTTAAACATTTCAAGATTTTTGAATATTTAGTTATTCAAAATCGCAAACAATCAAGTTTCGGGGAATACCATTGAAAAGGTCCAACAATAATATAATTTTGATAAAAAAAACCCACTTATAAGTTTGATAAGTAAAACTAGATAAGTATAATTTTTGTAGGAAAACTAGTTGTACATGCTATTACCGTAACTTGGTTGTTTGCAATTTTTCATAACTACCTTTTGTTTGCGATCAGTAATTTTACATCTACAAAAGTGTTGACATGTACGAGCAAGAAGTACTCGTAAATTAGCAGTAGTCTGGGTTTCAAACTGAAAAAAAAAACAGCGTCATGACTTTAACCCCCAGGCACGGTAGATATCCCCATATACCTCTTAGTACCAAGTACTAAGAGGTATAACTCCAGATTCTTTGGACGTCTAAGGGGGTAGTCAGAGGTACGTCCAAACATTACATTTAATTATAATATTTGTGTTTTTTTTTGTGTGATATTCATATATAATTTTTAAAATAATGATGACTGAATAAATGAAATGAAATGAATGAAATTTGGGACATACCCACATTTTGCAGTAGTTGGTATAACATACAGGTTTGCTAGCCCATAGCCGCCGTTAGAATACTAATTGTTTTCCTCACGATGTTTTCGTTCACCGTTTATGAGAACTGGCATTGCGCACATAAATTTGTCAATAGGGAAAATCCATTGGTGCACGACCGCGGACCTTACGATCGGAAGGCGGGGTCACTCCCACTAGACCGGTGCTCTTTCAAAAACTTACAAATAAAAATGAAATTAAGTCTTTAAAATTATTATAAACTGTGATCACACTTCGCTACTAAGACGTTTCAAACTGATCCTTGTTTTTTTTTTATTTTTTTTTTATTCTGCGCTTGTGGCGGCCCTGCTATAGCGCGGGTGTAAAAACGAGCGCGCTTTGACGACGACACTCGATAAGTGGAATAAGCTGCGCGATTATTTCGACTAAATGGAAAAGTGTAAATGGGTTCTGTATCGACGCCATCTTTGGGAATTTACGGGCTATAAACGAGAGTGGAGGAAAGTAGGTTGCGCTTGTAAGGATTTATTTGAGAGGGTTTTGGGATCCTATTCACAAACACCGAAGAAAACTTGTTTTAAATTAACATTTTGGTTAATTTGCAATACCTATCTAGCTCTCAATCGGTAAAGGATATATAACTATTTATTTATTTATTTATACAAGGTGTTCCATAAGTTGTGTATATAAACTTCAGGGGGCTAAAGTACCCATCAATATGAATAACTTTTTCTAAGGAACCAACACTGTGAACGCGAAAAAAAAAAACAGCTGTTTCATACATTTTAGCCTGGTAGGTATTGAACTTTTGCATGAAACAGCTGTTTTTTTTTCGCGTTCACAGTGTTGGTTCCTTAGAAAAAGTTGTTCATATAGATGGGTACTTTAGCCCCCTGAACTTATGGAACACCTTGTATACATTTATAAACAAATTATTTTTTCTCCTCGTTTCTCATTTCCGCTTTTTCAATAAAAAAATATATTTTACCCACCACTACAATGATATTTCTCTATCCTCTAAGCTGTGCTGGAAGAAAACTTCACTTTGTACATGACTTCTATGTAAGATTTTTGTCAATCATGTGAGTTCATTAAAGAATAAAGAAAGGTAAACATCTTTAGGAAAAGTTAGTATTCTAACAGCGGCGATGGGCTTGCAACCTGTCACGTATAAACCAAACTGAAAACTGAAACCGCTTCACGACTTTGATCCCCAGGCACGGTAGATATCCCCTCAGATCTCTTAGTACCAAGTACCAACTCCAGAGTACCAACTTCAGATTCTTATTTATTTATTTGATCACCAACACAGTGTACAACGTTACATGCGTTTACAAACATTGTACGTCTAAGGGGGGTACCTCGAGCTCCTCAAATCTTAAGTTAGCACTTGGTACTAAGAAATCTAAAGAAATATCTACCGTGCCTGGGGATCAAAGTCGTGAAGGTTTCAGTTTTAACCCACCTAGCTTCAAAAAGAGGGTATTGTTTACTGAATATTTATATTACTGAGCTGATTATCAGCAAGCAAGTCAAAACTCTTAGATCTTTTGGTAACTCAATAACCTTGAGTCTAAAAAACCGGCCTCGATGAGCCACACAATTACTAGCATACTGGAGAAAGACTTATGTACTTTTTGCATAAAAAACACTTTGAAACTGAGCACAATAATAAAAAAAAATACGTATACAGAATGCGTTCAGTTTTAAATCAGGAGCACTGGTGGTCCAGTGGTAGCAGCCCCGCCGTCCGATCCTAAGGTCGTGGGTTCAAAACCGTCGTGCACCAATGAGTTTTTCTGTTTAAATATTTATGTACAAATGCCAGTACTCTCAAACGGTGAAGGAACACATCGTGAGGAAGCCAGCATGTCGTAGAACCTAAAAAGTTCTACAACATGAAAACATGACATGTGTCAAGTGCTCGAAAGGAACCTCCGTGAGGCTCCTTTAAAATTCCTTCACCACACTGTTTCGAAAGAAGCTAGTAACATGGTAAGAAGAAGAAGAAGTTTTAAATCTATGAGAAAAAGTAATGGAACTAAGTATGCCCTATCTAATGTTGCGCGGTTACTTTTGCCTCCAACAAATTGCATTACTTCACTAAGCATCATTAAGTACGTGCCCTACGTGGCTTACTGCATCTCAAAGTGCCTGTAATTGGACTTGAACTTTGAAATCGATCACGTGTTTTTTTTTTTAGTCTAACGAGAAGACGAAATCAACAAAGATGACGGCACCAAGGACAAAGCAACAAGGACGAAAGCAAAAACGACGAAGACTACAAGGACGAAGCCAACAAGAACCAAGACAACCAGGATAAAAACAACAAGGACAAAGCCAACAAGGACGAAGCCAACAAGGACGAAGCCAACAAGAACGAAGCCAACAAAGACAAAGCCGTGTAAAGCTACTTCATAAACCTGTCCCATAGAAACCTTCCAAAACGAGAATATAGCTACCTTCGTCAAACAAACGCCCCCAGAGACCAGATAGCAGCAAACAGAAGTCACATGCGCATTAATTCAACTTTTAATGGATAACGGGTCGCAGCCTCCCTGAGGGCAACCTTTGTCATCGACTTCGATATGGGTCGCTATCATTTCAAATTTATTCTGATACAAAATGCTTGTGATTTTACTTGCGTAGTTAGTTTGCTTTTCTTTAAGCCGCACCAATGAGATCCAAAGTGCTATACACTGCTCGCTTTTCTGTCCTTGTAATAAGCATCACTTTCGTTCAGCTTTGTGTAGCTGGATCTGTATCCCTGTGTACCTACTCGTAAGTTCAAAGGGTTCGTTGATGGTCAGTCAGTCATTCACAATACGAATTTCCATATATAGATAGACATACCTAAAATTCATTTGAAATTACTTTCTCATGTTTGATTTAGATTTATTTACACAGTACGTCTTAAATTGAAAATAAAATGAAATATACTTGCGACCGTGATCTCCAGACATGGTTCTCCTTTCAGATATCTGAAAGTTACACTCAGGATCCTCTAAAGATGTTAAAGGGTGTAGTCAGAGGCAGGTTCAAACATTCAGTTCATAACCATTATAGTAGTTCAGTATTTCAGAAATAAATCGTATTATATAGTTTTTTTACCAGTTCGTATTCTTATAGCGGCGCTGGGCTTGCAACCTGTCACGTATCCAACTACAGAAAAATGTGGGTAATGTACGGAATAAAATGATTGTTGTACCTGTGACTATCCCCTTAGACGTCCTTAAAGAATCTGGAATTCATATTAGGTACAAAGTTATCTGAGGTGATATCTACCGTGCCTAGAGATGAAAGTCGTTTCATCTCTTTTTTACAAATGCACGTTAGTGTATTCATTTGTAAACTGTGCCTACTGCGGACCATACAAAATGATGCTGTCACTGAATTTGAACTCACACCATGTAATCATTACGCCGTCACTACGCCACTAGCGTCGTCCAACCTTTGTTTATTCCGTATTGTGGTTCAATCAGCGGTATGTGTTGTCAGTCGGCGGCGCACAGATTCATTGAAACGTAATACGTCGTTTTCATGATTTTCATCGCAATAACCTACCTTCGTCCCTTTGTTTTGGGACAATCGGTAATACTGGTATGCGTAGGTAAGTAGAATTATCAAGGTAGTTAACACGTAGAATACAGCTAATGTACTTTACCTTCGTACATTTAATCATTTTTCAATACATTAAATCACTTATTTTAGTTATGGAAAATCACGAACATCCAAGTTTCGGAGAATAGCATTCCAAAGTTTCAGCAAAAATTTCATTTTGATTCAAACAAATTTTCCTACCAAAAAATATGCTTAACAAGTTTTCGTACTCAATCAGTTTTTTACGTAGGAAAATGGTCCGAAACCGGGTTGTTTGCCATTTTTCATAAGTAATTTGATTTCATAATGAATCTTCAATTATTTTGAAATGTGCGTGATGTTTGTGGTCCCATCGCGACGTACCGGCTGGACTGATTTAGATAAAACTTCAAATATACATACACAAATACAAACATTTTTATCCCGGTAACAGATGAGAGGAACATAAATTCTCCTAGATAATGTAACGCAGACGCAAATGCTTGGTAACGTAATACTGTTGTTAATTAGATAAGTTAGCCAAGTCGCGGTACTGGATGAGGGGTGGGGGTTAGTACGAATAGAGATATTCAAGGAAAGGAAGAAAATGTAAGCTACTTAAATTACTCTGCATGGTTTTTTTATATTATCTGTTGATGGAACAAGAAGATGGCCCTCCTGATGTTAAGTGGTAACCATCGCCTATAACAAAACATTGCCTCGTAAGTCACGCACGATTCTGCAACAAACATTCACTCAACTGACCGCGGAATCAATTTGGCTCCTGTAGTAATACATTCACCCATCACTAGGGCCACCCGCGTGAGTGATTTGACAAGTAGAAATGCCAACGTGTGTAAGGCGAAGCTTGTGATCGAAGTGAGCGCGGATCCAATATATGAAACTCCCCGCAGTGTAATTAAAATCCTTTACTTTCACATTACATACCTTAAGGTTCTACAGCTACTTAAGTTGCTGCTGCTTTTATTTGTTAGCGTAAAGAGGATCATACAAACTAACGGTAGGAACCAGCCGTACGTATGCTAGGCACCTAGTTCCACCTATCTTTAAGATGTTTCAAAGTGATTCTGCTCATTTAACTGAATCAATGCCTTTTGATTTTGACTTTGACTTTGAAAGACGACTCGAAACACACTGAGCGTATCTGGCGTCGTGTTACCGCGATATTTAAATAGAAATCTTAGTCGGCGCAATACGCCTAATTTGACAGCGCACATTCAATTAAAATGACATTATGTGGAATCGAAAGACCCCGATGAACTGACAGCATCGTGAGGATAGCGGGTAGTCAGTGGTTGGAAATTCTTCCTGGAGACTGTTATGGGAAGCCAGCTGCAATTATTCAGGCTGATAATAATCCAAAATGCGTAACGCTAGATAATCTAGGCGTGTTTTGACCCTCTTATTCATATTGGTCGCTGAGCGCTCCATTAGCTTATCAGACCGATAAGTCTGTTGCTGTCTCTTTTCGTTGGCATGAAAGTGACAGCGACCAGTAGGTATACTCTATAGAGTAGCTATGAAATGGCAGGTAATATGAATAAGGGCCTTAGGGTCTACAATAGCAGCGATCGCCATCTTCAACAATTACCGCGAGCTGCACGCGTTTGGCAGCCCTCCAATACAGCAATGAGGACTTTAAGTCTAATGAACGAAACTCTACTTTTGCACTAGCATTCACCACAGGACGCGGCCAATGTAGAATAGACGGGAAAAGGCTGGTGAATGTGATTCCAGGTACGGTAGATGTTGTCTTCTTGTTGATGGAACAAGCAAATGTAGTATGCCGAACCGCATACGATAGGAGCGTGCCATACAACAATAAAAGTTAATTAAGATAACCAACGACCCAAAAGATCCCATCTCTAAGAGTTTCGTTGAGAATAAGGTTTTCTTACTGGTCGGTCAGTTCCTTTGCTTTTTCTTATTGTTTTAATTGTATTATATTAAAAAGATACACAGTTCTCATAAAATGGTGACAGCGACCTGGTCTGATGATGGAGCCAAGGTCTGTTCAACGGAACTCTTCAATAAATAGGTCAATAGAGTTGAAACGTGGTTTCTATACAAAGTTAGTTGCTGGTAGTCAGAAGCAAGTCCAAACACAATGTTTGGACTTGCCTCTGACTACCACTTACTTTAGTTTTCGGACCCTTTGCACGATTTCGGTAGGTCGATAGGTTGTACTTGAGAAATTTAAATGAATTTATATGGGTAGGTAGGTATATGAACTTAATCGGACAAGGGGTTATTGAGATAAAATAATTGTTACATAAATATACCAAGTGAGGTGTCATATGAAAGGGTTTGGTTTGTACATCCCAATACCATTTTATTTTTATTTTTGGACGTATATATGATTTTTGAGATAAAATTGGTAGGGGTAGTCAGAGGCCAAATTTCGAGTTTGGCATCAATGACTGGAGGGGACATCACGAAATCTCAGTTCGGGGCGAACCACTAGTCTAAACATGTCTTAAAAAGTTCATTTCTATCTTGCGTTGGTTCCACAGCACAGGCGGGTGGCAGCACGTGGCAGCTCAGATAGGCAAGTTCTGGCCAGCGACGCCAACTTTGTTATAAATTAGTTTTATGCACGTTTATAGCGTAAGTGGTTAATGGCTTGAACATTTTAATGGGACACAATGAGGTGAAATTGCCCAAAGGTTTGATACACTTGATAGTTATGATGTTGAGCAATTTGTTGATTTAATGGTATGGGACTAATAGGCTCTTAAGTACAAAATAAAATCAGCCAAGTGCGTTGTATGCCTTTATTACGTAACTTGCGATAGATGTGACTGCTGTGAGCTTCACCAAAATAATATAATAAAAATGCAAAATGCAAATAATATAAATGTGAGGGCCATTAAAGGTTCGATACTACTTCCCATACTCATCCTATCCTAGCCTACTTCTTACTAATAGGATAGGAGAAATGCGAAAGTTACAATGTTTGGCTGTGATGTGTGTGTGATAATAAATCACGAAACAATACCGGGAACGGAGTACAAAGCATGAACAAATCCAATGTTAGGTTACCTAGAATTCGGTATCTAAGATATCAACGAATAAACGATGCGACTAACTTATTTCGACAAGATTACATGTGTAATTTGATATTACTCAAGTCGAAGGTCTAATCTAGGCTATGATGAGCTCTTAAGGCGAATACAAGAACTATAAGTATTTTTATAAGTATAAGTATTGTAAGTAGGTATTGGTGGACATTCGCATTTTCGAAAAATCGCAATCAACCGTTTTATGTGCAATCACATTGTAAAATCACATTGTACACAGTTTAGTAAAAATTTCATTTTGATCAATACAAGTTTTCCTACTCAAAATTTAGCTTTTTGCAAAAATATCTACTAAACTGTGTGCAATGTGAATGCACACAAAATGGTTGACTGTACATTAGCTCTTGTATTTGCCTAAATATTAATGTTAGTAATCGCTACAAATATGCGAGCAAACCCGCGGGCGGTAGCTAGTATACAATATGGAGAGTTTGTCAGAGAGATTTCAAAGGATCTTGCTGACTTGTTAATTATCCAGTTGAAGCTACAAAGGAGTGCGACACCGCGAGAGTAACGCCTTAAAGAATCGCGACATAAAACACGCCACCCAATTAGCAACGCGAGCTTGAGTTATGGACTCTTTGTTTTTGGATCAAACTATATCTAACAGCATGGACTAGCGATTTGTACATTGTATAAGGATCTACAGGATACGAAATTATACTCGCTAGGTATTGTAGCTTAACATTTAATTCCCAATAATCTACAGATTTTACAAAAATCGGTTTTACGCGTCCGTCTTGGCTTACCATCCAAATGTTGCCAGCTCGACATTTCACAAAGTGGTCATGTCATATTATTGTATCGGTAAATTAATTAATGTATTACGTAATTCAATCGAAATCGTACTTTAATATCAAATAACGAAATTAAATAATATTTTTTATGCAATGAATAGCCTCAAAATCCTGAAATGCTAACAATTGGTCACATGGAACTGGCATCTATTAATTTTTTCTGGCATTTATTGTAGAGACCGCTGTTAGCGCTAACAGTTTCTTGCCCGTTTTTCTAGACTTGGTTGCGTGGAACTAGCGCCACCTATAAACTTACTAATGTAAGACGTTTCAAACTTGTTCTAAGATATAATTGAACAAATATCGATTGAATGTAAACTTTTTCTTTATATAATTATTTAACCAATACTATTATATTCAATACAATATTCAACATTAATATTTTCCTTTCAGTTCAGTTTGTTTTACCATTTAAGATTAGTATCAATGTTCTCAAAGATTAGTGAAATTTTACGTGCTATGGCATGCATCGATATGTAGCTCAACCGTTCATTTTAAAATGTTTGCAAGACGTTTCAGGAAAACAAGGACATTTATGGCCCGAGGCGTGAAAAAGTTTGCAGCGTAGGTATACCTACAAAGGTCGTAGATATATTTCAAAAACAGCTACGCAATAAGTTTTACCCACATCTCCGTTTCTTCATAATTTTTTGACATCATTTACTGATTGTACTGACCAAAAGTGTTGATGCATGTTGAGTAATTAGTTAGCATTTTTTTACAATGTTGTCCTTACAATGCAGATTTACTGAAAAAAAAACTACTTTCTGTTGGGAAAAGCAGATGTTCAGCCTCATGTTGTTAGGCTCGGCCCACCTGATGTTAAGTGGTAACCACCACCTATAACAAAACAATCTCTCGCAAGTCACGCACGATATGAACATACCCTACGATGCACTGCCCTGCGTCTATCAACTTGAGGTATACAGATGTTAAGCCTCATGTGCCTGTAATTAATCTTGTTGCCTATAGACCTAAGTTAATAAATATGTACTGTTTTTCAATGTGGTGAAAGTTAATAAAAGACGTATTACTTTTTTTACTTTTTAATTTCACTGGCAACCACACCATACAATCAACCAGTCTCTAAATAACATCAAAACTATAGGTATCTGAAAAAACTCGCAACAACGATGAACAGACGAATGGTCCTTGTTTATTTATCATTTCCATTATTATATTTCCAAGAAGAATCGTTTGAGCTTCATCTAACGACTTCCTGTATCTGCCCATTACCACTTCAACTTGCAAAAAATAACGACTAAATTAATGGCTTTCATTCTTTTACGGATTTTGTTACGAATCCTATCGGTACAGAAAAGGTTTTTGTGAGGGAGTTTATTATTCATCCGAGGAAGTACTACCGTCGTATGTATTTCAGCCATCAACATGTTAAATTCAACAAGTTGTTGTTTCAAATTGATGCTTGTAATTGAACAGAATGAAGACCGTTTGATTTTGTTATGTTTGCATTGCTGTGTCAGAAAAGCAAAAAAAAATTGCTTCAGGACTTTGATTCCTGTACGTGTCTACGTGGTAGGTAGCTTGTCGTCCTTCGTGGATGTGGACATGCTCTTTATAACCACTCAACATCAGATGTAACATTTCCTAATTTTTATGACACAAAAGCTGCACCTATTACGGCCGCAATAAGATTGTAGTAGAATCTCAAGCAAAGAATTCTTTATTTCCTACAAAAAGAGTAAATCCAGAAACAGTATTACAACTAAGGATATCTAGTCCCGGGAGGCTCATCGCTCCTCATTATATTCGTGTAGGCAAAGAAAATAGCCATTTCATTACTGCGCTCCCAACGGCCGCAGCAATAAGGCTTTGTTATAACTAGCGGAATTAGATTACTTACATATGCTTTATGTACCACTACTTGTGGGATACTTTGTTACTTATCATTTTTTAGGTAAAGATAGAATATGGGGCATCAAGGTGGCAAAATCGTCGTCATCAAAATTAGCCACCATTAACACATTTATTTACGAAGAAAATTACAATACAAGTACTCGTATTAGCAAATTGTAAAAAATACACATGCAACAGTTGAGCTATCTGCAAACCGTTGCGTACGATCTAGAGATCGCTTAATGAATCCGAATTAATGCCAATTGGAAGCATCCCTAAGGATGGCTGCATTCTCATAATTAGTTAGTAGTTAGTTATTAGTTGTTTAGTAGGTCGGCATTCGTTATTTTAGTTAATTTTGTAACAACGTTGTTATTATTCTGTACATAATATTACGGTTTTTGCTCTTCTATGCTTCGTCTGAAACTGGAAATCACTAGATTCGCATTGTTTATAGATCAGATTTGTCCATTTAACGAGATACTGCAGAACTCACACACAGATATTTCAACAACAGATTTTTGTCTAATCTTTGGTACAGTAGCTTAGCTACCAATATCTTCCAATTTACTAGCGAAAAGCACCAATGCAAATTCCACTCTCTCCCCAAGCCAGAGAACTCAAAGCTGCTCGTAGTTCTTTTCTTTCACTTAATTTCAATAGCTCGGAGTCCATCAGATTACAGCGTGAACACACGCGGTGGATTTGTGCCACTTGCTTGAATAGGGTGACCATACGTTGCTCTGCTGAATAACCGATAACAGCTGGTGTAAACGAGTTTATTTAAATCTCTCTCTTGCCGTGCCACTAGTTCCTTTCGAAACAGTGTGGTGAAAGGATTTTAAGTGCACCTCAAGAGGCTCCTTTCGAGCACTTGACACATGTTGTAGAACTTTTTAGGATCTACGACATGCCGGTTTCCTCACTTCACCGTTTGAGAGTACTGGCATTGTGCACATACATTTTTGAACAGAAAAACTCATTGTTGCACGACCGGTTTCGAACCTACGACCTTAGGATCGGAAGGCGGGGCCGCTACCACTAGACCACCAGTGCTCTCGTTTTTTTTAATACAACTATCTGATAGAACAAGTAGATGGCCCACCTGATGTTAAGTGGTAACCATCACCTATAAAAAGCATTGCTTCATAAGTCACGCACCATAGGAACGTGCCCTACGATACACTGCCCTGCGTCCATCAACTTGAGCCATGTACCTGTAATTAATCCGGCAACCACACTCTTCAAACCGAAACACAGCAACGCTGCTTGGCGGCAGAAAAAAGCATGGTCGTAGTACTTCCCCAGACGAGCCCTTCACAAAGAGCTCTACTAATCTTAAAGATTTCGGGAATGGAGACCGCGCTTAGGCAAACGTAGTGTAGGACGCCCTCAGACTAGATTATGGAGCGACGACTTGCGCAGGGTGTCGGGCAAAAACTGGATGGTGAGAGCCGAAGACCGGGCTCAGTGGCGCGCTGTGGGAGATACCTATGTCCAACAGCGGACTGCAATGGGTTGACGATGATGATGACGTTGCTCTGAAGTCTGAGTCAAAGTCTTTTGATGACCGCTATACCTAGCCGTTATCAAAATTCTTTACGTAACACATGCATCACGATAATTTCAGCATTCTAGGGCAATAATATGTCAAAGTCAATGTTAAAGAGGTTTATTCAATTTAATCAGGTGCCAGTTCCACGCGACCAAGCCTAGAATAACAGACAACAGTGTATGCGTAGTCTATGTCTAGCAGTCAACTTCTTCTTCTTCTTCTTCTTCTCTCCGTTTATGGCTCCTGTCTGTCATTAGACAGACAATCTTGCCAGTGTCAAGTAATTTGTATTGAATAAATACTTTTTTGTCAAGTCAGTCTATAGTCAAGTCGGCCGTCATTTGTTTTGAAGAAAATGGTGGCGGTTTTCTTCAAAACATTGGAAACATTTTCGGTCAAATCAGGATATCACAATACACTTTCATTCCAAATGTTTACACTTTGTGCTAAAACCTCAAGTAATGTTGGTTAAATTACCACCAAATTACACAACACAGCTCAAAATAACACTAGAAAAACAAATAAAATGAAAAAGCTATGTTGCTTCCCAAAATGTCAGAAAATGAATCCTCTAGCAGTCAACTAATTTAGGTAGGTCATGATGATGATGAGTGGCTATCGAAGTCAAAGTCAATGTCAAAGTAAAGTCAAAGTATATTTATTTGCAGAACTACATGTAATATGATGTTAAATATGTTTATTCTCAATATGAATCACTTACTACGGCACCTGAGGTAAGAAATCTCGTACCTAGAAAAGGATATGATGGTCACCCCCGTTCCGGATTAGCACACTAGAGCCTTCGTTAAACTAGTGTGTGCTACAGGATTTACCCGTCGGATACCAACAGTTTTACTAGTTCTTAAACAATTATTTTTAACTACTGAGAGCTGGTAGCTAAGTTGGCTAACACGCTTCCGTATCCGGACGTGAGTTTGAATCATCACTCTGAGCATCATCACTTCGTTGTTTTATACCAATATTTAGTTGGAAATAGAAAAATATAAAAGTATGCATCTTTTCTAAAGGCTTGTTTGCTTGTTGGCGCCTAGAAGAGCCTCCACAAAGTGGTTTCGGTAGCTGAAGTGGCAATGGGCAAACCGTAGCCCGTGTGTAACCGGTAACCGCGAACTATGAAAAACTTAGTGGGCTCCCGCCGACATTGTGGAGGTTGCGGAAAGGCAGTGAACGGAAAAAGAGCCTGAAATCATAAGCTAAATACTACTCAAACCTGATCATCATCAGATGCTTTTGAGTTCAAATATAGTAAACCTATAGATTGGCATAAATTTTAAATTCTAAAGTTTTCCTTCCAAACCTTGTTTGAATAAAAATTATATTTTACCTGAACTGTGTGCAATGTGATCACTGATTACACACAATTTGGTTGTTTGCAATTTTTCATAAATAAGTTCAGAGATTTTATATCTTTAAGCATGTTAAAATGTGCGTACGAGAGGTACATTAGCAGACTATGCTAAATGCTCATCTTTAAAGTTTCAATGAACAACCTTACTGCTGCAATATCTTCCAAGCAATGTTTAAAATTGTATTTCCAAATCCTCAGCTGGGAACTTGTAACAGATGTTAAAACTATTCAACATTCGTACACAGAATATCTCACAGCAAGATTTAAACGGCAAAGTTAGTTAGCGAGAGAAACGTGCAAAAACTCCCGCTTCTAGCTCAGTGCGCCTAGCACAAGGTGCTGGCGTCATCGCATTCTAATTAAAAATATTTTTTAATAAAAAAAACTAAGTAATACGTGGATAACATTTACTCACTCAAACCCTAGTACCATTATGTAAGTAGGATAACAATGTATCTTATAAACTGTTTGTTATTCCTAGAAAGTAAAATAAAATGAAACTTACCTCACAAGTAACATTTATTATAAACTAGCTATCCCAAGTTTCACCTAAATCAGTACAGCCGTTACAGTGTGAATGAGCCATAAGCACGTTGGTTTTATGTTTGTGGCGAAGTCACTTTGACTTCGCAACGTTAGTCTATACGTTAGTATAGGTTTGACGCATGCTATCGAAATGTCACGTGGGCCGTCTATAGAAGAAATATTCATATAACAAAAAAAAATATATATATAGAATGGGTCGATGTTGCCGCAATCAATATTGTATCAAAATACGTAGCGTTAAGCTAAATACTATACATTTTTATTATTCCAGTTCGTAGTCATTATTCGAGCACCTTTATTCCCCAGTGGTTGTCAGTTCTTCGAGCTATATGACCTGCCCATTGCCACTTTAGCGTGCTTATTCTGTGAGCTAAGTCATTAGACTTTTTTATGAGTACTTGCGAACAGCTTCTTTGAGACCCACTTAAAATCCTTTCACCTCACTGTTTCAAAAGGAATCGCAAATACGATTGGTTAGGCGCTATGGCTACCGCTATCGATGCGATTTAATTCAAACTCGTGTTAACAGCACATACCACTCTGGACATTCTTGCAGAGATAAATTGTAGTTGCCAACATATTAATCAAAAGGGAAAACATGTTTAAAGAACAGCTTTTATGTACCTTTACGTTTTGCATTACTTCTACTGCAAATAATGGTAGATTTTAACACAAGGAGTTATAGTTATAGTAGATCGATTGAGTTATGAGAACACTATAACTACGCTGTCAAAACACTAACGAAGTAGCCAAACTAATGCCTTTTTTTGGTTAGATAAGTAGTAGTAGTAGTTTTAGAGTAGTAGAGCTCTTTGTGAAGGGCTCGTCCGGGGAAGTACTACCACCACGCCTTTTTCTGCCGCCAAGCAGCGTTGCTGTGTTTCGGTTTGAAGAGTGTGGTCGCCGGTGTAATTACAGGCACATGAGGCTTAACATCTGTATGCCTCTAGCTGATGGACGCAGGGCAGTGCATCGTAGGGCACGTTCCTATCGTGCGTGACTTACGAGGCAATGCTTTGTTATAGGTGATGGTTACCACTTAACATCAGGTGAGCCATCTGCTTGTTCCATCAGTTGGTAGTATAAAAAAAAAAAGATGAGATATTTATTTGAATGCCTATTTCTGCCGCCAAGCAGCGTTGCTGTGTTTCGGTTTGAAGGGTGTGATTGCCGGTGAAATAACAGGCACATGAGGCTTAACATCTGTGTGCTTCAAGTTGATGAACTTGAATCCAGTGTTGAATCAGTGTCACTTTCAAAAGAAACTAGTGACAAGACAAGAAGAAGTTGATGAACGCATTGCAGTGCATTGTAGGGCACGCACCTACGTGCGTGACTTGCGAAGCAATGCTTTGTTATAGGTTATGTTACCAACATCAAGTACGTATAGATAATTAGAAAATCTTATAGCAAACTTCAATTTCTTCCTCGCAGTTCTTCAATGGATGGCAATGAGTCCAAACGCAATTTTCCAAAAAGCACCACAAACATCGCAACCAATTTCCAGCTGCAAATAAATAGAGAAACACTTGAGATCGCATTAGACGAGAAAACCAACAAGTTCTGCATTATCACAACAAAACATTCACCGAATTTTACCCTTAAGCTCTCAGTCATAAGGGTGAGAATTGCCGGAGAGTATCGTTGCCAACAGCAAAGCTGAAGTAGGTTTGTTAAGTATAGTGGAAGTAAAAAGTGAACATTTACACGTACGAAGTTCGCTAGTGAGGTGAAGGGACTAAGGTAGTACTTTATTGCGAGGGTCAGCAAATCAGAGAAATGGTACCAACATTGTAAAGGTTCGATTTTATAAGAAAACTAGTGGTATCTGCGACTTTCTTTGCGCGAAGGCTTTACAACACCGCTTTTCAACACATTGGGCGAATTTTTGAAAGTTTTCTTAGTGAGTTTGGGATTTTTTATAACTGCATTCAGTTACATATAATTATCTTTAATACTTTTTAAATGTGCGATCGAGAATTAGCTTGGCTTAGTTCTTACAAGTGTCTTAAGGGACCGATAACTAAGTTTCAGTTTACATTTTACAGTTTTCATCAATTGTATATCTTCTAAAATGTTAAAATGTGCGAGCGAGAAGTTACTTGGCAGTTGTCAGTGTCTTAAGGACCGTCCTGCACGCTACCATTTGGAGGGGTGACTATTAAAGGCATTTATATCTGGACTTTTACTGTCATTGAGCTATGACGGAAACCTTAATGCGGCCTTAAAAACTGCTTTTGCAAAAAATTGGCTACTGAACTTTTAAGGTTTCAACCTTCGCTGCATTTAGATGTAAATGAGCACCTAAGATGCTGACAAATCGTTCGACCCCTTAGAAAACCATAAACTGACTTGACCAAAACGTATTTTATCTATTTCACATGACACTGGCAAGATGGCTCTGGTCATATGAGCGAAAAATAAGAACGAACGATTAATTTTCGGTCATCTTAGGTTGCATTCTTTTCCATTTTTATAATTTTTAGTTTCATTTTGTAATTTCTGGTATTTTATTATCTGAGGTAGGTACACAAAAAAAGGTGTTAGCACAAACTGTGAGAAGTTGAAATGAAAGTGTATTAAGTGATATCCTGATTTGAACGAAAATGTTTCTCGTAGATTTTGAAGAAACTATCACCATTTTCATTCTAAACAAATGATGACCAACTTTACTATGGACTGACTTGACAAAAAAAATATTTTGTCTATTCCACTTAATACTGTCAAGATTGTTTTTTTAATACTACTTCCTGACTGCACATGCAAATGGTTCACTTATGTTGAGTCTTAATCATCGCCGTTAACGTTGCTTCGCAAGTTACGCACGATAGGCTCAGCTCTGAGTCTATAAACTTGAAGCATAGGTATGCCTCATGCCTCAAGCCTCATTTGAGAATTTCCCCAGCAACAACATCCTTCAAACCGAAGCAAAGCAACGCTGCTTGGCAGTAAGTACTTCCCCGGAGGAGCCACACACAAAATTCTCAACCACTCTTAAAAATAACTCTTACTACGACTTTACTAAAGTATTTCATCTATTTCACTCGCCTGGTAATTGTCTGCTGAAATGACGGACAGGAGCCATAAGAAGAAAAAGAAAGCTCGTTGTCGCTTCGCTTATGCAAGTGTCCTCTCCCGTGAACAGCTTGCGAAGGCGTTGCAAGAAACAAGTGTGGTGTAGGTATCGCTCGCGTTAATGGTTGCATTCCACATCCACGGTCGTTAAACTCAGCCGTGTGCCACTCTCAAATAACTAACAATGAAATATGAACTCTATTGTAATGTAGTATGATACAGTATTTTGAGAACGAAAACAAAATATTGTAAAGTTAACTTTTTTTTTGTGAAGCGAGATTTTACAGTTGCGTGTTGGGTTTAAGGTTTAATTTTGTGTAAAAGTTGGCAATAGAGTGAAAAGTTCTTACTACTCTTTATATGGTATGTACTACACTCGGACTCACGTTTTTAATAGGCGTTTTTGTACTTTAGAAAACAGTATTTATTTAAATTACAAATAAGTACTACTGGCCGGTTAGTATGTTTTGTAAATCAAAAATAGTTTACGATTTGTGTGATCTTGCCAACACAAAATGCCACATTCCGGGTTAAAAAACAAAATCTCCATTTAAATTATGTGATACTATACGAATTATCTAACTTTAGTTTTTATACACTCACACACAACGGGACACAGCTTAGCGTTTTCGGACAATATACCGAAATGTTACCAAGCAAATTGTAATGGGGACAGAGTTAGGTACACGAAATTTCTAAATATACGCTATTGTGTTACAAACTAAAATTCAACCCTTAAAAAGTATTGGAAGGTTTATGTTTTAAGTATATTTTAAAGTATATTTTTGTATTTTTTTAAGAGTAGTAGAGCTCTTTGTGAAGAGCTCGTCCGGGGAAGTACTACCACCACACCTTTTTCTGCCGCCAAGCAGCAATGCTGTGTTTCGGTTTGCAGAGTGTGGTTGCCGGTGTAATTACAGGCACATGAGGCTTAACATCTGTATGCCTCAAGCTGATGGACGCAGGGCAGTGCATCGTAGGGCACGTTCCTATTGTGCGTGACTTACGAGGCAATGCTTTGTTATAGGTGATGGTTACCACTTAACATCAGGTGGGCCATCTGCTTGTTCCATCAGCTGGTTGTATAAAAAAAAAAAAAATGCGATAATTCCATTATCCATTGTATATTTTTACAAAAGTAGTTTTTAAACTTTCGCGATTATAACACATATTTAAAAGTATTACACGGGTATTTATCGCGTTTATCTTTATTATTTTCCCGACGTTTCGGCTATGTTGCAATAGCCGTGGTCGCGGGCAGACTGGAGCATTGAACTTGAGATCTACCGTCGTCGAGAAGTGGAAGCAGTTTCAACAACTACCCTCACTTGATCGTCAGAAACCATAATGTCCGTATTCACACTACGACACACAACACTGACAGTGTCCGCACACTTCGATAACACATCGCGACGTACACACCTACCAATGACGAATGATTTCTACAAATAAAGACATTTCTATTCATAAACGTCTATTAAGGCGATGACAACTGCTAATTTTACTTCTAGCTTACACATTTCAACATTTTTTTTAGATTCACCTAGCTTTAACACATTTGAAAGTGATCCTTGTGATTCAATTGAATAAATACTTTTTGATTTCGACTACATACTTACTGACCAACTCATTACGAAATCTCCAAAAGATTACAAGGTCTATGAAATTTAGTACAGGCTTCATTTACAAGCTATTAAAAATGGATGTAAAAAAAAATATATAAAACGTATATCTTGTGACACAAAAACGTAGTCGAAATACAGAGAACAATATCAGAAAGCACAACAAAAACGGTCGTCAAAAAAAATTATACAATACCTATGTCAAACTTTAAATAGTTCATAGTTTCAAGCGAAAGAAGTCGCGGGGCATGCCACTACTCCACAAACCATTACAAACACCAACAATCGAACCAGCGCCGTCAGCTATCGATCAGCTGACGTTGCTGACGCGACGCGCCGCCAGCGCTCCTTTTAGCTGACGCGCGCTCGAATGTATTTCACAAATTGTGAGTTATAAGAATTTATTGCTCTGTGAAAAATGTTTGACTTTAATACATCTATTGGAAATATTAAATTAAGTCACGTTTACTTTGGTTTATTGTGGCGTTTACTTTGTTTTACGATTTTACAACTGCAATCTTCGCGCACGGTAGACATCCCTTTAAAAATTACACCTTTAATGTAAATGATTTCTAGGTAGCATTCGCTCATTGTCATATTAATGGGACTCTGTCCTATCCTTGGTATGTGGCATTAAAAATATTGAAAGGTGTTTAGGTATAAAATTATCTATTTCAATAATGTTTTCAAATTCAGGTTGGTATTCCAAACATGACAGCTCATCGTCGTTGCTAGAAAACCATCTACCCTTATTGTTTTCCTTCACCCAAACCAATTGACTCTCTACTTTTGCAGACTTTAGTACAATTATTGCACCTGATGTTAAGCGACAATGGAACTGAACAGTCTAGAAAACACCCATTCACTCGTGCCTTGAAGAGACCCAAATTTGTAGTAATCAGGAAAGCCAGACGACGGCAATGAGTTCCACTCCTCGCGAATTACTGGTATATCAGTATTGATACCTTAAAAGTTATGCATAGTGCATCCACTAAACTACACTAGTTAGCACTAGTTTCTGACGTCATCAAAAGGCAGGTTTCGTATAGCAATTCTAAGAAAGATATAAAATGAGAGCTACTGAGTTAGATGTTTGTACTCTGGGAACTGTTCGACGTCGTCTTGAGTTTTATTGCTCTGCTCGAAGAGTCGTGAGCTGGTAGATAGCATGAATAGTTAGTATGAACATCTTGGTTGAGAATTGCATTGAATGTTTTTTTAAAGATAAGTGTTAAAAGTCTGAGCTTAGAAGTGTGTATGACTTTCTTTAAACTTCCGCGATCATAACACATATTGAAGTATTGCACGGGTATTTATCGCGTTTTATTATGCCCGCGACCACGGCTATTGCAACATGGCAGAAACGTCGGGAAAATAATAAAGGTAAAACGCGATGAATACCCGTGTAATCCTTCAATATTGTGTATGACTTAATCAATCTTTATAAATGCAGAACGAATCAGAGATTTAGTAGAAAACAATGAGACGACATTTTGCAAAGTTTCAAAAAAAGTAACCTTTTTGGTCTTTAGAATAATATCTCGATAACTTAGCTATAAATTAACAATATTTTCTGTTTCTCTTTTCTCCTCAAATAATAAAACGAGACAGATACCGCTTTAAGATGAAGACTGCTGGATGTACCTCTCGTTCGTACAATTCAAGATTTCGAAAGATATAAAATCACTAAACTAATGGAGAGCACTGGTATTCTAGTGGTAGCGGTCCCGCCTTCCAATCCTTAGGTCGGGGATTCAAACCAGTCGTGCACCAATGAGCTTTTCTGCTCAAAAATGGATGTACCTACTCACATGTGTCACATGTGCCAAGTGCTCGAAAAGAGCCTCTTTGAGTCGAATCCTTTGACCACACTATTTTGAAAAAACTACTGAGACACGAAGACAAGAAGAAGAAGGACTGATACTATTTTTGAAAATCCTAATCAATCAAATTGTGTGTGATCTCATTGCACACAGTTCAGCAAAAATATAATTCTGATTCAAACAAATTTTCCTATCAAAAAGGTTGGTATAAGTACGAAAACTAGTAAAGCAAACATTTTAGTAGGAAAACTTGTTTTAGGAAAACTGTAGATTGGACCAACGTATATAGCTCGTACATAGTTATAGCTAGTTAATACAGCTCCGAGATTCAGTTTTATTATTCAGTCTCGTCTTGCTGACGAATGCTTTATTACGACAAAATGAAATCGTAAAATCGTAGCCAAAGTTTATTTCAGTTTGTGTCTTTTAAAATTAGTTATTTTGTACAGAATAAATCATTGAGACATAAAATAAAGCAATGAAAATAACTCTACCTGAATCACTAAATAATTACGTTAGTTTTTCAGGCCTCGTAGTAGCTCTGTCTATTGTACGTTCGATTCCCACCGAGGGCAAATATTTGTGTGTACAAAGATTTTTGTACTCAATCTGGATGTTTTAATAATTAAAATAATACGTTACAACAAAAAAAAAAGTTATTTTCTTAAGTGTGGTAAACGCTGTAAAACGAATCAAAAAATATATTTTTAGATGTTTTTAGATGATATATTCTACAAATCATCTAAAAATATATTTTTTGATTCGTTTTACAGCGTTTACCACACTTAAGAAAATCACAATAATTATAATGCGTTAAAGTGAGGACTCCAATTAGTATTCTATCTGTAGCGATGAGCTTGCAACCTGTTACATCGAATACCAACTACTGCAAAATATATAAATATATAAAATTTAAATATATGTGCTAAATGTAATATTTAGACGTACCTGACTTTTAGAAATCCTCAAAAGAATTTTGTGTTAACACACTAAGAGAGCAAAGCGAACATCTATCGTGCCTGTATACTGAAATATGTATTTTCCCTAGTTCCGTGGAGCTTTGTAAATGGTTACCGCTTTGAGTTCCCCCGGCTCGCCACCCGTCACGATAATAACTCCCGACTTCCTCGACGTGGCTGCACGCGATACCAAGTATGTATCCACTTGGTACACTATGTACCGTCACCTTCACCATTCGTATTTTGATCCCTATAAAGTCAAAGTCGAAAGGTTTATATTATTTAATAAAATCACAAGGATCACTTTGAAACACGGAATTCACAAATAGAAAACCAAAAACTGAAACAGCTTCACGACTTTGCATCCCCAGGCACGGTAGACATCCCCTCAGGTCTTTTAGTACCACGTACGAACTTCAGATGCTTTGGAGACTAAGGTACGTCCAAACATTACATTTAACGCATACCCACATCTTGCAGTAGTTGATAATCCATACGTGACAGGTTAGAATACTAACTGGTTTCCTCATGATATTTTTCTTCACCGATTGCGAGTGCATTGGCATTGCGCACACAAATTTAGAAAAAAAACTATCAAAAAAACTCGAAGACAAAAATCCATTATCTGTTAAAAAAGCTGCCGAATGCTCTTTTACAATAAAATACAATAATATTAAATTGAAAACACTATCACCTCTTAAATAAGTTGAATCTACCCCAAAGTTTGACCACGTGTCAGCCCTAGACCCTGGAGAAATAACAAGTATCTTAACTCCAAGGAAAGGATGCCAATGCTACTCTTACTATACTCATTTAGATAGAAAGCAGGTTTTCGGCGCCGGTTGGCTGTTGTAAAACAACAAACAGTTTTACTATAGACAAAATGAACGATACCAACATTATGAACGATTAACAACACTACATTTATTATGCCTCCAACACAAAATGGTTTTCATCAGTTTTATTGGTATTTTGCTTTTGAAATTGCTATTATATTATTATTTATCTTGTATCTTGAATGGTGTCTTCTATAGACTGTCCTTGTCAGATACATCGTCACTTACCATCACATAAGATTGTAGTCAAAGAAACGTCTGTTCATTTATTTATTAACATTATTATACAACTTGCTGATGGAACAAACAGATGGCCCACATGACTTTAAGTGGTATCCATCACCTATAACTAAGTTTTGCATCTTAAGTCAAACTCAATAGGAACGTGCAATACGATGCACTGCCCTGCGTCCATCAACTTGAGGCATACAGAATGTTAAGCGTCATGTGCCTGTAATTTCACCGGCAACCACACCCTTCAAATCGAAACACAGCAACGCTGTTTTTCGGCAGAATAAGGCATGCCTGACTTCCTCGGACGAGGAAAAAAAATCCAGCTTTCTACGCAAACAGCAGTGGACGGCAAGTGTTCAACTGATTCGGAACCCATTTGAATTTGTCACTAATCTAAGTTTTAATGGCGAACCCTCGTCACGGCACGTCGCTGTTGTTCCGCCAAATGTCAATATCCAAACTGTGGTTTTGCCTTGAGAATAGATGTTATTGTTTGGGGAGGCCAAATATTCCTTCGTTCAAGTTCGACACACGTTGTCATTATATTACAATTTTATTTTATTTATAGAATTAATCTATTCTATTATTTCCTCTACTATAATAGATTGTATGTATGCATAAGGTATTATTCGTTTGAAGCGTAGCGTGTGCTGTCTTATGATTGCCCTTTTTCTGTTATTCCTAGATACGCTTTAATAAATTCGATTGGCACTACACTTCAATATTATAATAATTACATTGTATCAAGGATCATACAAAAGAACGGTAGGAACCAAGCCTTCAATTTGTTGGCTCTTCTTCTAGGCTTCGGTCTCGTGGAACTGGCACCTAGAGTCACCTTTTAAGACGTTTCAAAGTGATCCTTGTGATTTTATTGAATAAATACCGTTTGACTTTGATTTAATAACTTTTGACATTTACAAAGTAGGAATTAAAAACACCTAAGTTCAAAGCAAATTGGCTTAAGGTCTTGGCATCACTAGGTTATGCGCTGGTAAACATGCCAGCGCATAGTTTCCTCACAGGTGCTAGGCATTATGGTGAGTCGAGCGAGACTATCGATCTTATTCTTTCTATCTTTCTTCTTTAGTATCTTTGTTTTGTTACTGATTTTTGTGTGCTTATTTTATTTAGTAAATTAATAATCTAATGTCATATCGCACTATTGGCTACTATTGATTAGAAAAATAACCTAAAACCCCGTTTGAAATGGAATTATTATTTTACTATGCAGGATGTGCAGGTGCTGTGTAGGGTTGCACACACACGAGTCATTTGGTTAAGCTTAAAAAGATTAGATTAGCGGATTATTGCTTCATATTTGTTTCAGTTAATTTATATTTAACAAAGTCACGCCTGAATCAATTAACTAATATGATCTCATCTCACAAAGCTCACAAATATATATATATTTGCTCTGCTACATGGTGCTAACAGCGCCGAGCGCCGGCCGGTGTAACGGAGCTCCGGACAACGGAATAAGAAATCAATTTAACTTAAAGTTAATTACTCCCACAAAGGCTTTATGCCCTATTTGAGGACTAACAATGCGCTGAATGCTGATGAATTTTCATTGTTTAAAGTTCGCTCAGCTCGGATTTCTGATAATATAAAACTTGTTTGCCGTTAATGACAATCCAGAGCTATTTGTACATAAAAAAGTATTTATTTCTAACAATGACCAGAAGTACAGAAACAAATTAAAAAACGATGATATCCGAAGGAGTTCAAAAGCTGAAAAATCATCATCATCAGCCGAAAGATGTCTAAGCCCTCCCCAAATTGTTTCCAGGAAGAACGATTAAAAGCCTTCTTTATCCACCGCCTTCCCTCGTTCTTCACGATGATATTGGTCCATTGGATCGAAAACATCCTTCAAGAGCTATTTATAAAATATATTTACTTTCCATGCAAGTAGCACTAAAAACAATAACCTGCCCTTAGAAAGTACTAGCGGACCTGGCTTCGAATGAGTTGGAAATTCGTAACTGTTTTTTTTTTGGAAATCATTGATTACCATATAATTTTTGTCTGCTGCCGGAATGTGAGCTACTCCTGCGCCAAATTTCATCTTGATCCGCAGATAGATACAATATTTAATTACAAATTGGTATTGGTATGACGTGAGAAAAAAAAACCGCAAGCTCTGCTTTAAAAAAAAATGTATTCGTACAATAGCTTCTATAACAATGCGCAATGCCAGTACTTTCAAACGGTGAAGGAAAACATCGTGAGGAAACCGGCATGTCGTAGAACCTAAAAAGTTCTATAACATGTGTCAAGTGCTTGAAAGGAGCCTCTTGAAGCGCACTTAAAATCCTTTCACCATACTGTTTCGAAAGAAATTAGTGACACGACAAGAGAAGAGAGCTTCTGTAAAAAAACCACAAGCCCTATCAGGTAAATTAAGGCTCTTTCGACCACCTAAATATCAAATCCACCAAAACACGAAACCTTTCCAAGTATCACAAAAGCTTTTCCAAGGCGTCGGGGAAGTTAGACGGACGGCCTCGGCTGATAGCACAGGTGTCTGCAGTGGAATCAATTGCCTCACCATGCCTCACCGTGACGTGACCACGACACGCGACCTGCTCTGTCCTGTCGTACCGCGAAACTGAAACGATAATCGGAAACAAAACTTTGATCATATTTTTTTAGCTTAGATTAGATGCACCAGTAAGTATTCTATAACAGCGGCGATGGGCTTGCAACCTGTCACGTATGTAAAACCAACCACTGTAAAATGTAGGTATGTCCCAAATGTAATGTTTAGATGCTCCTCTGACTACACCCCTTAGACGTCCTCAAGGAACCTGGAGTTCGTACCTGATACTTAGAGATCTGAGGGGATCGTTTCTACCGTGCCTGGGGATCAAAGTCGTGAAGCTGTTTCAGTCCCAGGTTTTCAGTATCCAAGTCCTTTAAAATATAACAGTTTATGTCCAAACCTTTAATTTACTATGTTATACATCTTCTAGATAAATAAAATAAATAAATAAATAATATTGCTGAACATTCTACACAGCACTATCTCGCCCCAAACTAAGCCAAGGCTTGTGATGTCGTTACCAGATACTTTTTTTTGTAAATATATCCTCCTCCTCGCGTCGTGTTCCTCATTACTGGGGGTCGTGATTCCCCCGACGTTGAGCCATTACTGATTTGACGATGGTCCGCCATCTATGCCTGTCTTTGGCATTATGAAGAGCATCGTGTAACTTAGTATTAAGTGATGAGCGGATTTGGTCAGACCATCTAAGTGGACTTCGATGCGCTTGCCGGGTGCTTGCCGTCGACCTTTCCAGTAACCATAAGTTGTTCCAGGTTGTTTCCATCTTTCCGAGCGATGTGGCCGAAAAACTCCAAAACTCGTCGCAGGCAGGTGGTGGAAAGCCTGGTGCTTATATTTAGTTCATGGAGTATGGATATATTGGTCCGGATATTATATATATATAGGTAAATATATACTTATAATATTATATAACACCCAGACAGAGAACAAACATCTAGGTTCATCACACAAATGTTTGTTATCGGTGGGGATCGAACCCACGACCTACGGCACAGAAGGCAGAGCTATTAGCAACTGAGCTGTGAAGGCTGTCAAGATATAAGATATTGCTAATATTGCAAAATATTAACAATATCTAGAAGAATGGGAATCAAAACTTTGATGGTATTACCATTTTGCTTTCGCGGTAAGGCAGCTGCCTTGTTTCTCGCCTTCGCTTCGATAAAAAGAGAAGAAAACATTAGCCGCAAGTGGAATTAATGGAAAACACTTTACAGTACACTAGCTGCCGTCCGCGGTTTCGCTCGCACTAGCAGTAATTGATAACATTAATTTTTAAAGGCTCGTTCGATTTTATATCCCGATTTCTAATCCTAGTACTTTTTTTCTATTACAAGTATCATACTTATATGCATATGTGCTATTTAATCCAACCATATTATTACTAATTAGGTAATAGAACTATTTTAATCCGAACTATTGTAATACAGGTTCTTACGAACCTACATCAAGTACCAGTCTTTCACAATGCATAAGCATTAAATTTATCTTGTTGTCGACTAATCACGGTTTCGGCTCAGTATTGTGAAATAAAATAAATACCTTTTTATAGGTGATGGTTACCACTTAACATCAGGTGGGCCATCTGCTTGTTCCATCAGCTAGTTGTATAAAAAAAAATTTAATTATCGATGCGTAATTGAGCCCCAAACATTTAAACTTTCACAATTATAATATTAGTCAGATACACCAGACATACTTAGTCTAAGCACCAGACAGATAATAATAAATAAACAGTGTCATAACAAAAAAAAAGACAACGGGTGACAGTTGCGAATACCCCGCGATCTCTTCCAAGCATGTTTTGTAAAATAGTGGGGGTAAATCAAAATATAGACAAAAAACTGCTGACTGCTAACGAAGTTTTTAGGCCACCCTAATGTCTCCCTATTAAAAAAAAGGAAAACGCTGTTCATAAAGTGCTATCTGCTTTGTACCACCTGTATAGTAATCACCTTTTAAATTTTTCAGAAGTTTCTGGGGTTGCACAATAATTTACATATTTATAAGCACCTTTCTCTTAGAAGACCGTAAGCTATGCTTGCAAGGCAATGACATAATCTAATTATCTTAATGCACTGAGTAACCATACCCCCATACTAGATTCAGAAATCCGTACTAAGTTAGCCTACACAAGTACCTAACTACAACCTAAAGTTCCCACTGGGTTTAGTTTCATAATTAAAGGCACGTTTAAGCACTGCGGAAGTGTAAAAAAGTTAAAAGTAGTTACTTTCACAACATTGAAAAGAGGTAGGTTTCGAATAGCCGTTACGTAATAAATAGGTTCACGACTGTCTTAGGTACGGTAGATCCATTGACGGTGTCTTAGGAGGGTAGTCAGACCCGTTCAAAGATTATACCTACATTTTACAGGTAGGACCTAATTGATAAATCAATCTCCAATAACCAATCTCGTATACGAGATTGGTTGCAAGCTTACCACCGCTGCTAGTATAAATAGAAGTCTATCTGACTGCCAAGAAAGGTGATACTTTTGTATAACAAACAACCTGAAATTGCCTACAGTAAAATGTAAAATATAAAAGATATAGAGATATTATAAAAGTAGTAATAGCTCAAGACAAAAGATATTTATTCGTAAAATATCTTAAGTGTTTAAATAAGTTCTTATTATAAAAAAACACTTGAGACTTATTCACCCTTTTCGGGTATCGCAAAATATATTTATATTTTGGGCCTTTATACTTAATACTCATTGCTGAAGCATGCAATAATTTTCAGGGTGACCCTAGCACAACACTCCACTAACTCATCCTTACTCCGCAAGTTATCAGAAGCATAATTAGGCGCTCAAAATCCATGCATACATTTCGACAACGCAGTTAGAAGGAAGCACTTAAGAGGCTGACAACCATGAAACAACTTTCCGCTCGCATATTTCAACATTTTTAAAATTATAAAATTTCTGAAGGTAGTTATGAAAAATCACTGAATGTAATTATGAAATTCTTTAACAACAAAGTTGCAACAATATAAGTATACAATTATGAAAGTAGTAGAGCTTTGTGAAGGGCTCGTCCGGGGATAATACTATCACCACGCCTTTTTCTGTGTTTCGGTTTGAAGAGTGTGGTTGCCGGTGTAATTACAGGCACATGAGGCTTAACATCTGTATGCTTCAAGTTGATAGACGCAGGGCAGTGCATCGTAGGGCACGTTCCTATCGTGCATGACTTACGAGGAAATGCTTTGTTATAGGTGACGGTTACCACTTAACATCAGCTAGGCCATCTACTTGTACCATCAGCTAATAGTTGTATTAAAAAAAAAAACAATATAAACATAATTTTGATCTAATAAAGATATTTATTCAATTGAATCAAAAGGATCACTTTGAAATGTCTTAAGGCTAGGTGAATATAGCTGCCAGTTCCAGACACGTACGAAAATAACATTTCTGAAAAAAAAAAACTCATCTGTAATCAGGGCCGGATTTAGGGGAGGGCAAACGGGGCGATGGCCCCGGGGCCTCCACAAACGGGGGGCCCCCACAATAGAGACTTCGGAAAAAAAAATCTTTCAAATTCCAACTAGTAAACACTAGTAAACATTTTCTTTTCCTTTGATATTTTTTTTTGCTATTTTACCTTTACCTACAGCCTACAGTACTTTGTACATACATGATTATTTGATTATATTAATCTTAAATAACAGAAATCATTGATCTATATTTGTTCACTCCAATCAGGCAATCAGTGAAATATAAAAATCTCAAATGGCCCTGATAAGAAATTGATTGAAAAACTCGACAAAAAAAAATTTGTCACTTTATTTGGAAAATAATTTGGGGCGAGGGGGCCTCCGCTCCTTTGTTGCCCCGGGGCCTCTGGACCTCTAAATCCGGCACTGTCTGTAATAGATGCTATGGCTTTTTTATGCGAGAACATATTCTATTCATAAAAACTGGTATCACCAAGTTTATTATTTAGTGTTCTTGTAAATACAAAATGTAGAACATGAAGGCAGAACCCTAATAAAATAAATAATTTTATGGTTAGGATGAAGCTATTTTGTCTTAATCTACGGCCAATCTACCCTTCTGATTTCCAGAGCTGTTTTTTGCTTCATGTATTTTACTTATAATACTTACATCTGCCCACGGGTCCTCTTGTTAGGTACCCGGATAAAACATGGCCTTAATGTTATTTCATATCTTTTAAGATTCATTCGGGTACGTTTAGTTGGTACAAACATAAACACTCACATAATTTCGCATTAATAATAACATTATTGTACCATAAAAATAAGTAATACTTTGCCTACAACAAAGCAGCATTGCTGTGTTTCGGCTTGAAGGGTGTGGTTCCTGGTGAAATCATAGGCACATGAGGCTTAACAACTGTATGCCTCAAGTTGATGAACGCAGAGCAGTGCATCTATGGGCTTGTTCCTATCATGCGTTACTTACGAGGCAACGCTTTGTTATAGGTGATGGTTACCTCTCAAGATCAGGTGGGCCATGTTCCATCAGCAAGTTGTAAAAAAAGACATTTAAACAATAGAGACAGTTAAATAATTTGAATTTTATTGTAATCTAAGTGGAGCTGATGTTTTTCTTCACCATTTGAGAGTAAGTACTCTAGTAAGTACTATAAGTAGGTATTCGAGTGACACAGGATCTCCCACCGGGGTTCAGTAGTCAGGCGCAAAATGTAGACGACATGACGTTTCAAAATGTTGGCTCGTGTTTTGATTCCCGACGGTAATTCAAGTTTTGAATAAATAAAGCTTTTCTGAGCGATTTTTGGAGTGGAAAGATCAGAGGTGTCAAATAGTATTATAATAAAAATAATAACGATATACAAAGGCCGTGGACACACTGTATGGCAACTGCGATGCGACGCGACAGCAATGGCAACCGTAGCGATCCTGGATTTAATGGCTTAAGCTAAAAGTTCTTACGTGTTATTGCTAGAGTTATCACTTATTAAGAGGCTGATAACTATCTTACAAATTCTTGCTCGCAATTATTTACATTTTTAAAGATATAAACTCAATAAATGTGGTTATTAAAAATCTCAAACTACTAACGATAAAATTCTAAAAACTTGAAAAGATGTATTGATCACCTGTCAGAAGCTCAAAATTAATAAATAGACAACACAGATAAAAAGTACTAGGCTTAATTTAATCGCAAAACTATAACATACAAGCTAAATGAAAACATCATCAAACTATTGGCATTTCCAATTTAAAAGTTAGTTGGTTCGCTTGTTCCTAAAATAACGAAAAATTTAAAATAAACAGTTCGAGCCCCACCGGGTACAATAATTTATGCCGCTAGTATCGACAGTGGCCACATAACGTCGCCGCCATAAGAACGCTAATTCATTTCTGGTTCCGTTTTGCAAAAAATATGGAAATTTTCTCCACTGGGAGCTTGTAGACGGACGTGCGATTTGAGAAGCGTGTCACGATTTATGTAGTCTTTAACAACTATTCTTCGAAACATTTTGATAATAGAACATGGGGCACGATTGCAATTATATAGAGGTATGCTTCATGGCATAGCAATATATAATTGCAAAACTCCTGATGGAAGATGGATGGAACTCCTCAAGGAAATAGCCTTTTTGATACTATTTAACTCGCAAACCTAATTCATATTCAAGCTCTGAATTCAAGAGGTATATTTGAAAATTGAAATGCATCATTCGATGCGTAAAAAACTGACAGTTTTAACTTGATATAATCTAATATAATAAAATTATACTTTTAACGAATTTACATTTTCGCCGTTACAAGTATCGCAAAACACTAATTGAAGCCAAAATATTGATTAAATGTTCGTATAGATATAACGCGCGTGTTTCCCCCGCCCGTGTGCACAGCCCGCACCAACTGGGCCCCGTATAATTGGAACACAGAATTTATCGTCGATCTCTGTTATCGGATTAATGCCCGATCGAAATTATATTTGCACAGCTAAATTAATTTACGGTGTTTGTTGCGGAAATTAAGGCTGTTTGTTTACTGTTGCTAAGCCTGACTTCACGCCTGGACCTGTCCTGAGATTCGGGAGCTGATCGGATTATTGAGGATCGTGGATATTGGTGATCAAAGTTGAGGCAAGTTATTCAATAAAGGTAGAATGGCACCAGTTCAACTCGGCCAATAATATAAGAAAATGCATGGAATTTGGTTCCTGATTGTTAACCTAAAAAAAGTTATTTTTTGTATGTCAGTTACGTGATTACTCCTACTTGTTTGGTAGGTAATACTTTAAGGGCCGGTTTCACCATGCTCTGTTAGTTACTAATCAAGGATTAAAAGACCGTTAAATCTAACCTTAGCTGTCAAACGAGTACATATTGACATATTTAGCGGCCCTTTAATCCTTTGTTAATCTAACAGAGCATGGTGAAACCGGCCCTAAAGGTTCCATAAATTAAATCGCAAATGATTGAGCGCTTTTTGAAAAATATAAAAATACTAGCTATTTCCTGGCACGCTTCGCTGTGGCACATTGTGATTGAATGGTATAAAAACAATCCTTGATGCGGATTATATACCTATCATGCTAAAATTTCAGCTCGATCGGCGCAGAACTTTTTGAGTTTTTCCATAACATTTTTATATATATAGATTTACGAAAATGACGTTTTGGTTTGTGGTTCCCTTCAGCAAAAGTTTCGTTTCAAATCTTTTAGTGTATTTGTAGTCGGGTTTTTAATATTCTCATCCTTTGTATGATTCATGGAATCAAAAGGCATTAATATATCAATTTTATCGTGTTGTTCATATACCAAACTGCCTAAATCATAACTTCCTGAGATGAGCTCAGCACTTCAACGAAGAAAATAGGCAGAATACAAAGTGAACAACACAAATAGCGGGTGTTCGGAGCTACTCGTAGCTAACAGTTTACAAGCGTTTGTTTTTGTTTCCACTTTGTTGTTTTGTTTCGTATACCTAATACTGGCTTCTAGTCTTTGTACAAAAACACGGTTGGAACCAAGCGGTTCGTTTTGTGCCTGTTTTAGACTCGCGTGGAACTGTCAAAGTCAAAGTCAAAAGGTATTTATTCAATCAATAATAATAATCTCTCAAACACCCCCCGCACTCCCCATACAAAACTCTGCCGTGAGAACCCTGTAACTTACCATCACTAATTACATCTTTGTTTTGATTTTTGTAGGATTAACATTAAGTTTTAAACTACCTAGAGATACCTATAATTGGCTGTTCTTATGTTTATGATATACTCTGTATTATATTATTTTTTAGCTGTTGGTCTTGGAAAAAAAAACACAAGGTCCACTTTGTAACGTCTTAAAGCTAGGTGAATCTAGGTGCCAGTTCCACGAGACCAAGTCTAGAAGAACAAGTCTCTAATTTAATCTAGACTTTCAAAGCGATCCTTGTGAGTTTATGTCCAATAATGTCTTTTGACTTTGACTATACCAGCCAGCTGTGTAGTACTTGTGAGTTTTTTTTTCTTTCTTGTGGTAAAAGAGAGCCTGCTAAGATGACGAGGAGAGCGAAGAGAAATAACCAGTTCTACCGACCCTACATAAAGTGGGTAATGAATATGATGACGAATCTTTGTCATTTATTTTAGTCTGGACCACAGAAAAGTAAATGAAATAAACAGGCCTTAACAGGCTGCGTTGGCGGAAAAGTTTCATTTTAGATATGCACACTGTGCTTATATGTTAATAAGATGAGAAGTTTTCGCATGACATTCGGCGCGCATTCTATGTAGAAACTAGTTTCGTCGTTGACACTGCGTAGTTTCGTGGTATGGAGAAGGACCGCTCCATCACCTCACACCTGTCACAAGAATGTCATAAAGACGGGAATGCATAAGGAGATGAGCAGCAGCGTGTACTGCCGACACTGCGGTCACCAATTCACCTGCAACACGTGGTGACTATTGCAAAATCCCGCATGTTTATGAAGGAGGTTTATATTCGGCAGTGGACTTTTTTAAGCTGATGACGGACAAAATATATTCTTTCAAACCAACCAATATCCCTCCTAACGGGTAGGTTTGTTTATCCGTGGTCTGCACACAGCATTATTCTAACTGAACCTCATCTGGCCTAATTAAGCCTATCCCAATCTATTAATGCAGTTCAATTTTATCAATACGAGTAATTTGCGTACGCGATAACGCAGTGAGCCAGCTGGGTCCGCGCCAAGCCCTGGCTTTCCCACTGAGAACTAATTGCCATTGAAAAATGAACCTTGTCAATGATGGAGGAAATCATAAATTCAGACTCAAGACTAATCATTGAAATACCGGCAATGTAGACAAGTCTACGAAATGCCCTGATGAGATGACTGAATTCAATCACCTTCTGAAACTTAACCATAACTTGATTTTACTCAGACATTGGTGGCTTAAAAATAAGTTATCATAAAAGTTAACTTAAATCTTACTGTACCTAATTAAAACAAAGTGAAAGTTTAAAATAAGTTAAAAAGCTACAAACTAAACTAACAGTAGGTATGTACCGCCTGTGGCAGGGAAAGCCTGCGGAAAGATAAGCTTGAATAATAACACTTTAACCAAATTGATGAATACAGGTAAGTATTTAGAAACTTATAGTCTGCGTCACTTAGTATTTTTGTAAGAATAAAGTTGGTACACTCTTTTCAATTAAAAGTGGGTATGCGTGTGGCAAGAGTGTGTTTAATAGAACCTAGTGTTAAAAGGATGACCTTAGCCCTCGAGCTTAGAAGATAATGGAAATTGAGGCTGCACCCGTACCTCTTACTCACTCAAAATAGCATGCGACTTTTTCTTCAACTATACAGTAACTACGTTACGTACCAAAAACGTTGAACGCTGTTTTTTAATAAATCAACGTTATATTTTGTACATCTACATACGATAGTCAAGTCAAAATGAAAAGGTATTTATTCAGTTACCACAAGAACCTCTTTGAAACGTCTTAAAATTAGGGCGATCAAACCTAGAAGAACAGACAACAATCATAAATAAGTCATCTTTGTGTATGAAAGTGACGTGTTTTTGAGAGCAAGATTTATAAAGGCCAGCTTCTTCAGGCAGTTAGGCATTCTAGGTTTTGGTGGCGTGAAACTCATGCCTAGATTCACCTAGTTTGTAAGACGTTTCAAACTGATCCTTGTGATTTTACTGAATAGTTTAGTTTTATAACTGACTTCAAAATAACTTTTCTGCAAAAAAAACCTACTTCAAATGCACTGAAAACATAAAACAGCAAAATTCGCATAACGCTTGGATGACATAACTTTTTACTGTTATTTTGATTTAAAAGCCAGACTACTGAACCGATTTTGATAAAATTTCAATAACGGACCAACCTAAAAGTCCCCTTCAAATCGGTACATAATGACGGAGATATGCGGTAACAAACATTAAAAAGAAACCAGCCAAGTGTGAGTCGGACTTGCGCACGAAGGCTTTCGTACCATTATCTAATATAAAAACGGCAAAAAATATCACGTTTGTTTTATGGGAGCCCCCTTAAATATTTATTTTATTCTGTTGTTTTAGTATTTGTTGATAAAGCAGCAACATAAATTTTTAGTTTTACCCTTTGGGTACAGAACCCTAAAAAGAGATGAAAATGAGATGAGGAAAAGGATCAGTAATGGCTGAGAATACGGCGCAGCGATAAAACGGCTTATTATATTCTGGGCAAAAGGTTTTTGGTTGAGTAGATTTTCTAGAAAAGCAAGAAAAATGGGTAAATCCTAACCCAAAAATAAACACTCTCAAATTGGTACAAAAGCCGATGATTTAAACGAACATCGCTACATTTTAATATAATCAACAAATAAATGCGTGCGATCTATTTGTTTTTCTTTTCTTCTATTATACTATTTAAAACCTGTTTTTTGTATTGTAAAATGTTTGTTTGTAAATTGTAAATGTGTGTTTTTAGTTGGAATTGAATGAATCGAATGAACGAATTGAAATCTTTGTTTCATCATCATCTTCCATTTACACAAAAATGTAATTTGGGCTTCCTCTATCTTCCAAAATCCCACGATGTATAATGTGCTTTTGATTATTTCCAAAACCGTTTAGATTCATACAATGATTGTGCAAATGTAATTAACATTTTATTTTTTTGAATTTAAATAGCTTCCACGCTCATCCGGTCTTTGGAATCGAATCAACTGATGTCCCACCCGCGGGAAGGGGTCGGTCTTAGGGCTCGAAGAGAGTTATAACACTGGACATCATTTTGTACTCGCTCCACCAACTAACATTCTTTATATGCTTTTTTTTTACTATGACGTCTGAAGTCCAATATAGATTCAAGTATCAGTATAAGCCAATTTCAAAGCCCACAGGAATTAATTCAGTTAAATTACAAGGATCTTTTTGGAACATTTTAGGTAAGTCGAGACTCCGTCGGTTGCACTGCACCCAGCCTAACTTACGGTTTGGTGCCTACAGTTTATTTGTATAATCTTTTAAATAAAATATATAAATACTGCTTTGTTACTAAAATTACAGTTTCTCATTTAGTTATTATATTTTGCAACAAGATCAATAAATATACTTTTATAGAAACTTATTTTTTAAAGTAAGCACAAGACGCTTGATCCAGGCCGAGAGGGCTATGATTTATCAAAGGCTATGTCTACCGTGCATGAGCATTACAGTGGCGTCCGTGAGTCTAGTTGCAACATAGCCTCAGTGAGGGTGGTAAAAGGAATTATTCAATTTCCGCGGCGCCGCCCCAAACGATCCGTCCAGGTGGGTTAATTAGTTCCAGATGGGGCTAAACTTTCAGTCACAATTACTTTCAGTCTATTCGAGCCATTTGGAGAAACTAGACAGTTTTTATTGTATTCCGAAATCAAACTATTGTCAGGTTTTTTTTTTGAGTACATAATACCAACAAGCCTGCCAAGCGTGGAGACTAAGCCTAATGATAATGATGTAATTACTTAAAAAGAGATTAGAATAAAAAGTCACCAGTTTTTTTATCTATCGTACCTGGAGAGTTAGTATGTTTTTTTTACCATTAAAATGAGACTTCAGTGCCATAGAATTTCAGTGTAGCATATCACCAAAATTCTTCTAGTATTGAAAAACATACAAACAATAATCATATTCCCAATAACACCCGACAAAAACTTTATCGTGAAATTTTGCTGAAATTCAGAACTACTTTAACATCCATCATGACGTCATCGCTGTCCTTTTTGTCGGGACCTCTGGGACATCATTATCCCCTATTATTTACCCGACTACCTTTATCTACCATCAAACCTAATGTAAAATACACTGTCTGCCCCACACACTCAACTTTCAACTTTGAGTTTACGCGTTAGAGTGTGTTTTCCATCGCGGGTATAAGATTATATTTAATTTGTTACTCATGACATGTTGATCATAACGCGTTTTTTGACAGCCTTCACAGCTCAGTTGGTAGTAGCTCTGCCTTCTGCGCCGTAGGCTGTGGGTTCGATTCCCACCGAGAACAAACATTTGTGTGATGAACATAGATGTTTGTTCTCTGTCTGGGTGTTATATGATATTATAAGTATGTATTTACAAAAAAAAAAGTATATTAGTAGTATATCAGCTACCTGGTTCCCATATCACAAGCTTTGGCTTAGTTTGGGGCGAGATAGTGCTGTGTGGAATGTCCACCAATATTTATTTATTTTATTTATTTATGGAAGGAAATACTATATGATAATAAAAAAAATATGACAGATTCTACAGACAAATGAATTCAAATTGGTCTATATTCAGTTCTACCATAAGGATTACTTTGAAACGTCGTATAAACTATCTAGATTGTTTAGGTGAATCTCGGCGCCAGTTCCTCAACCAAAGGCTAGAAGAATAGGTACGTAAGTACCTTACGGCGTTGTATGATCTTTCTTACAATCTCTTCTTCTTCTTGTCGTGTCACTAGTTTTTTTAAAACAGGCAAAATAATCTCTTATGATCTTATTTTGAATTTGCCAAACGACAACTGATGCAAGTCACTTGGACTTTGTTATTGAAGCGTAGGTACATATTGTCCTACAACCGTGCGTGACTTTCGATGTATTTCTTTATACCACATAATACTCGTATCAGGTAAGCCACCGAATGCCTATAGCCAAGCCAACATAAAAATAGTAATATAGTATAAAAAAGTCGATTTGTTACCATTCTAAGAGAAAAAGAAAATTAGTTCAGAATATCGAAGGTTTTCTTCAGCTACGTGTTATAAAAGGGTCAGAATTGATTTGAAATGGGAGCATTAGCGATGTTTTTTTGCGATGAACGTGACATTTAGAAACAAGCTTTTATGCCGAAGGTTTTGTTACTTTTTGCGCGACATGCTCTTGATTTCTTGAACATACTCGTAACTGGGCTGCTCCTAGGGCGGACACACACACGTGTGACGTCATCGCAACTCCTCATAATAGCAACATCGCAGCTTAGAGCGTCGAAAAGTTAGTACGGGGAAATAGTAGGTCAATAACTAATACTTGTTCTCACTGTATACAAGTTGTAACGCTATATCCTTGTATCTTTAGTTTTCAGGAGTGATATTTTCACATCCTGTATTTGTACAATAGAGGTACGTTTCACAAAATCGCAAGCGTTTCAGGCATTCTGAATTCGCGTTTGTCGCGCTGTTCTGCTCCACGTGCTTTGGATTTTGTATATTGTATAAAATGTGTATACAATACAATGACATGTTACAGTGGGACTTCAATATCGATATTCGGTATTTGCATTTTTATTGGCTCTATAATCGGCTTTATTGTATGGAAGTGCACACTGTCCATATATCGACAAAAAGCGCGGTATTCGAGTACCTTCAAGAAAGAGGCCAAATGTGTCTCACCCATGATCATTATTTAATTTTGTATACTTTTTTTATATTAGGGCTTTCAGTAAGTAATACACAATTCTTACAAAAAAATGGCAATGATGATACATTTCCTGTGCTTATTTCTTAAAGTTGGCAACAGCTAGCATCCTTAAAGTTAGCCACAGCTAGCATGAGTCACATGTGTGACCCATGTGACACATATGGGTAAAATGGCCATCAATAATTATTGTTATTCACACACACAAAAGGTTCTCACTTCGCGTCAAACAATCCAACGAGTAGGTACTAGGTAGCACAAATACTGCATTCATAACTGTAAAACTGACTAATCACAAAGCGCGCACCCGACCCGTTTCTGCCTTGGCACATATATTGCGGACTCTGAGACATTCCCGGCCGCCGCCTGCCGCCCGGAACCCTTTGTTCAGCCTTGTGTTCTGGAAATCCGGCTACCATTCTATGTATGAGGTTTTCGTTACGCGTGTCCACCAGTAGCATTGTTTCCATGCTGCGGCTGGTTATGCACATGGCTGGTAGCATATTTCACTATTTCACACCATCTTGTCTGGACAAGTGGTGCCGGGCGTTAGCCGGATCGCATGACATACATCCATACATTTTCTAACTTTCCATGGTGATTTTCTGGGGAAATATAGTGCAGTGGTTTCCCGTTGCCTTGGCATTTGGGCCGGCTAAGGTGTTATTTTCGTTCTCCTCATACTCCAAACGGCCACGTGGATGGCCCGTGGAATATTCCCAACCAGATGTTTGATCTGCTTAGAAACAGGCAGAGGTCATTCTAACGTGTGGTCTGGATGGCTACGCATCGGAGTCACTGGAGACAGGCCGTCTACGCCTACAGAACAACACCTGGTTAATCCCGATCTTAAGGAATGAAGCACCGACCAAGAATAATTCCATGTATACCGTCGTAAGACCATTAGGTCTTTAGTTCTAACTATGGTTAATATGGAGTCTATCAAGCTGAATTTTTGGGAAATTACACGCGTGTATGGTGTTAGGACTAGGCCCTCTGTACAAGCTACAGCATCGTCCAATTCTGTGATCTACTTAAAAGGAAAAAAAAACTCAGGGTTATGTTTAAGTTTCTTTAGCACAAGCATTTTTCAGATTTAAAAGGTAGGCTCGTGCCACTGTAACAAATGCATTATTTTTCAGCTGTATTGTTTCAGGGCTTCCTTGACTTTTTAATACGACATGATAGTGACCTCTTTTATTTGCCATATGCAGCTTATTTGTATACCCTCTTTCTCTTTCTTCACATAGATTTATGTATTTTAATTTCTTTCAAACACATACACATACACATACACAAAACACATACACACAAAATAAAGAAACATATACTCACAAAATCAATCAAAATTAAAAAGATAAAACAAAACATAATAACTAAAACAAAAAGCATGTCGGTACCCAGTGTTGGCTTTAGCAGAGAAGCCGACATGCTGTTTGTACGGCCGAATCATGACGGAGACGGCTTTTTACGAATCTAAAACTAAAGACTAAAGACATACTATTCGGCACAGAGCAACAACTGCTGAAATGGGATCGAGAGGCAAATCCTCGATGGCTTTTGAAAGTCTTAGCAAGAAATTGTCGTAGTTTTGCACGTATTCTAGGACGTGAATCGTGATCATGCTCAATCAATTTAGTTTGAAAGTTATTGCAATAAAAAATACTTAAAAGACAAGTTGCGTTCGCTTCTAAGCGATTTATTTGTACAGAAGAAAGACAAAGTTTTGACAAAAGATAACCAATTATGCTATAGCGCTTTAAATGTTGACTTGGCTACGCTGCACATTTAGGTACTTACGTATAAAATTATACGTAATTATTATTAAGGCAAATATATTATTATGCTGTTGATTTATTTCAGGAAGTAGAAATACGCAAAGTCAATATTTTTTTATGAAAATGTTTATTATAAAAATACATTTCATTAATATATTTTTATGCTACTTTGCTGACAAATCATTGCCTTGCAAGCCACGTACGATAAAAACGTGCCCTACAATCACTGCCTTGCATTTACAACTTGAGGCACACAGATGTTAGGCCTCATGTTCCTTTAATTCGTCGGCAACCACACCCTAAAAACCGAAACACAGCAACGCTTGCTTAGCGGCTGAAACAGGCATCGTGGCAGTACTTCCCCGGTTGAGCTATACACAGACCAAGTACTATAATATTTTTGCTGAACTGTGTGCAATACCATTGTAAAGATAGATAGATAGCTAACACTTTATTGTACACAAGGATACATCATAAATCTAGGCATAAATTAATATAGTACAATGGGCGGCCTTATCGCTGAAAGCGATTTCTTCCAGGAATACTACTTCCAGGTAAACTTGGTCGATTGCGATTTTCCATAAAAAATTTCGATGATTTTACATCTTTAATAATGTTGAACTGTGCGAGCGAGAAGAACTTTGACGGGTGTCAGCCCCGTAAAAAGAATACGACAAGCCCAAACCAAAGTCAATCGTGACTGGTTCCCATAAAAACGGCCGCCCTTATCTATGCGAACATAAAGCGTTTATCGCAAGATATCGGCCGGCAGGGGCGCCCCGGTCGCCGGAACAGGCCGACGTGGGACTCTGTGTCACAGCGCTTGTTTTGACTACACATGCATCTATGAAAGAAACATTTTAAGGGCTATGAATCCAAAGACAGATAGTCTATACTATATTACTATACTGTACTATACTATACTATACATCTGAGCTAAGATGGTGCGCATAAAAAATCATTTTGTTATCTCTTCTTGAGAGAAGCGGTGAATGAAATCAGCTAGAGTGAGAAATAATAAATGCAAAATAAACTATACAATTCCAATTATTTTATATGCCTCAAGTTGATGGACGCAGGGTAGTGCCTGTGAGGCAATGCTTTACCACTTAACACCGGGTGGGCCATCTGCTTATTCCATCAGCAAGTAGTATAATAAAAATGATTATAATAATAATTCAGGCGATTTACGGATGTCAATTCATTCGCCATTTCAGATATTTCATCGAATTAGATAGTACCTAATAGGAAGTGACTTAAAATCCTATTAGTTTTGATTGGGCTTTCAGAAGTCCGTCCGTCCGTTCCGTAAGTCAAGGAAGAAAGCAAAGATGGGGTATGAACGAAAAAAAATTACATCTTTAATTCAAAATTAGTTTTCCGTTTTTCCAAAACTGGACCGAAACCATAAAAACTCAACAGTAAAATATATTAAAAAGGGGCACTTTCTTCGTAACCCTATAGCGTCGGTAGACACCTCCTGATGCGCATTTCTTCCACATTTCTTGGCGTAGGTGAAGTCTAAGTTTCCTTATATTAATTTAGTATGATTTACGAGTGTCGAGACGTTTGATTTATAATGTAGGCAAGTTTACCTACTTGCTAGCTATCAAATAGATAATAAAACTTCTTGGTTAAATAAGGTGTTAATTTTGTAGTGCAGCGACTCGCTGGATGAGACGTAAGGGGTATAGGTTCGATTCCGCGATGCGGCATAAATGATTGCATTATATAAAAAACATCTTTTTGGGTTTTAAGTGTAGTGCAAGGTCAGGGCTATGGCTCAAGTAACTGTTAGGTTCTTATCTATATTTATTAAGAAGTATAGAAATCCTAGGCCTAGAGATCTCAATTCTGGTACAAGTCTCCTTGAGGTTCACTAAGAATCGATTTTAGAACAAATTCAGAAAAAAAAGTTGCGCAGAATTACGGTGAATACGGTTGCCTGGTAGATATCGCTATCTGCGTTAAGAACGCTGATTGTTGGACAAACCCATTGTGCTTTTACTGCCGTACCCATATCCACGTTGTATAAAGTTTTTTAATTATTTTAATTTTTAAATTTTTAATTATTTTAACTAGTAGGAAGCTCTTTAAATACCGTTCTTTATCCGCTTGGAGGAAATACTCTCGTTCTCATGGCTGAACTAGCTCCGTCATTTCCCCTTCATATCTCGCTTGATAATTAAGCTAAGTATAACCACTTTTCGACAACCTCATTGAAATCACACCGAAAAACTGAAAGGTTCAGCTGAAAAACAGTCGAACAAGTAAATCACTCGCCAAATTGAAGGAGCCCAAACGAGTTCGAAAAATAGGTCTTTGAAAATGCCGAGTCACTAGCACATTAGTCCGTGTCCGACCACTGAACAAAATAGCATCCTTTCTAAGGCAGGGTTGTAAAGGTACTATATACTATTATACTATTGTACTTATATATAGAGACGAAAGTGCATGGATACAGGAGTAGAGGCTAAAGAAAATATGGATAGATTGTGTAAAGATGACATGAGTAAGAAAGAAGTGACTACTGAGATGACTGCTGTAACAGTTGTGCGGACCCCACATGAGTTTATGCGTCATAAAATCAGGTCAGGGCAAGATAATGATAATACTAACTATGACGAGTCGACGACAGCTTAAGTATAAATTTTCATAAAGGCATATCCAAATCGAAAGTAATCCGAAATCATTCAAGAATTTGCACATTGCATTTAATTGACAATACAAAATAATCGCTGGTGATTAGTCTAGTCCTTCTTAAATCATGTCCTAGGCAGTGTCCTGTAAATAGGAGCATAGCTTAAAGAATACTGACTACTGCAAAATGTGGGTATGTGCCAAATGTTATGTTTGGACATACCTCTGACTATCTCCTCAGATATCTACCGTGCCTGAGAATCAAAGTCATGAAGCTGTTTCAGTTTCAGCTTAAGAGCTGCCCCATAATGCGCTAAAATCATCTAAAACTTTATAAGACGTAAAGACTAGTTTGGCTTGATGGTACATTACCATTCACTTAGACATTCACTTATCGACCGCATGAAAAGCCAATTTGAATGTTAAGGCCGACGCAAAACAGCTCAATTTACTTTAAAATTCTTATTCAGAGAGACTTTGTCCGAATTAGATGTTACCCGAGAAAGAATAGTCGATCGCACTCGTAATACTAGGGTGGGTATGATTCGGGTTTGTCTTTGGAACCGGAAGTTCAGTAATACGAAACCTTTTTTGATGATCAATTGACTATCTGTCTTTGGATACATACTGCTGATGCGACTAGAATTTCGCAATTTATTTCCAGAAAAAGGTAACCTTGTATTATAACAGAACGATTTGGTTACATAAACATTTTTAAAATAAATCACACTGCTGTAGATCATAATCGAAATAAAAACTTAGCCTAGCATCCACTGTAGAATTTTATTTTAAACATTAAAAATAAATATAGAACTTTTCGTGTATAATTGACCTATTCCAATAAGTTCAACTATTAAGTTCAACCAGTTGAACTAATTGGACGAAAAATTCCATTTATTTCAACTTTTCGATTGAATAGTAAAAACTACCAGAACGCACCGTTCTGACTGTCAAAGGAGGTTTAGGTAATGTGCAAAACAAAATCTTTCATAACCTAACATTATTTTAAAGTGTACACAGTAAAGTATACTTGTCACTGTCACAATCATGTTGACAAAAAGAGATGGCAATAGCCCTATCTTATTAGCCTCCAACATTTTCACTTGTCTTCATTAATTGCATTTAACGTAGGTACTTTTTGCAAAAGAGTACTTTTAAATAACAAAAAAAGCTGGTATACAATATTATGATCATGTTGGTTGCAAAAAATAAAACAAAACCTAGCTAAAATTACATAAACCGTACATGACGTTAATTTATTTTGATGGGCTTCATAATGTTTGGACATTCGATTGTGATTCAAAGCACGTGGGCACGTCCACACTTGCACAGACGTGTGGGCATTGTACACAGGTGAGCATATCCCACTCATGCTCGTTAAAGCGAATGTGCCTTCGATGCGACGATACCATCCAGCCGGATGTACCCGCGCCACTCCATTTGTACTATTTACTTATCTTAGCACTAGTTTAGACGCATACATTTAGGTTAGTTTTGTTACCTGATGTTAAGTTGTAACCATCACCTATAACAAAGTATTGCCTCGCAAGACACGCACGATAACAACATGCCCTACGATGCACTGCCACGCGTCTATCAACTTCAGGCATACAGATGTTAAGTCTCATGTGCCCGTGATTTCACCGGCAACCACACACTTCAAACTGAAACACAGCGTTGCTGCTTGGCGGCAGAAATAGGTACGGTAGTACTTCCACGGACGAACCCTTCACAAAGAGCTTGGCATCGGCCAAGCATACCTATTATTTCGTTTTTGTTACCCCTCATGACCAATTTAATATTATGAAACAATGGAAAAGTGATTATAATTACGCTACGATACCTTATGTACCTACTTTAATCATTTCAACAGGAATATTACGAGTACGTATATTTATTTACCAAACATTGTTGTTTTTGTTGGGAAATTGATATTTGTCGAGAATGTTTATCATCAAAAGGCTCAGTTTTTGATATTGTATATCGGGAAAATGGATTTTATTTCGAATCAGTGAGTTTTAATACAAAATACAAACTTCTTACCTACAGCTTGCAAGTAATAAAAAAGGAACTTTTCACACAAAACTTAGAACTTTTTATACTTTTACTGAATGAAAATTTTATTGTTTTGACCTGCTGACTGACTAATGTATCTTTTTTGTTATCAATGATGTTGAACATGCCAATGTACAAACTCATGTTTCTTGCAAATATATTCTCATGTTTAACGACACAGGCATCCGATAGGCATGTCATGTAATTAGCTAGTGTTTGATATATGTGACGTAATCAACATGGACTCTCATAGTGGCACCTGAAAAGAAAATCAATGTTAAAGTTGCAGCGTTTCTCATTTGGTTGGTTGCGACCCGGTACCGAAGAATCAAAAGATAACAAGTATCGTTTATAACAGTTCTGGTGCTAAGGGTACAGTTTTTTTTTTATTTTGAAATGAATACGTTTTTAACGGTATTAAAGTTTATTTTAAATTTTACATTGCAACCTACTGTAGTAACTGAGCGTCAATGGAAAGTTGCTTTAAAGTGCGCTTCAATGGATTTATTTTATTTAAACTAATTCCAAGAACGCTATTTCACGTAGTGAAATCTCACAACCTATTCGATGTTTTCATAAATCGTTATAAAGTACTGTGCACTTACAAAGGGTTCCATTCCACATGCTCTCAAGTTGCACCATTGCAAGCTAAGTCCATATTAAGCTTTACATTGTGCTCATAACATCCCGAAATTCTCAGATAAACCTCCCTAAGTTTTAAGCCATCCCTAATGCACCCGTATGAAATTCAATGAAGCCCTGGGCCGTACTAACTGCTGACTAACCTGGGCCTTGAGTGAGTCCCAACTTGTTAAGCTATTAACTCAGTTTATGCTCTGTTTGCTTGGGAAATGACACGAGATAGTTTGAACATCAGACTTACAAGAAAATTCAATGTAAGCTTCTTAGATTTTACGGTATTATAGTGGAGGTAAGTTTAATGGAGCTTAAATTAGACTAGCTATCACTTTAGGTACGAGAGAGGAACTACGTAATCTTTTTCTTGAAGTGTCACTGACTCTTTCAAAAATAGTGTGGTAACAAGATTTCCTTTCGAGCGCATAACACATGTTTTTAGAAATTTCTAGGTTCTACGACATGACGATTTTCTCACGATGTTTTTCTTCACCGTTTGAGAGTACTGGCATTGTGCACATAAATTTTTGAACAGAAAAACTCATTGGTGCACGACGGTTTCGAACCCACGACCCTATGATCGGAGGGCGGGGTCGCTACCACTACACCACCAGTGCTCGGTCCATTAGGGACCATTAGGAGAAGGTCCAAAATAATTTAAAGGAAATGTATGAACTTTCAACTGTTTTAAATCAACTTTCTGTTGGAACAAATAGATGGCCCACCTGATGTGAAGTGGTAACCATCACTTATAACAAAGCATTTCCTCGTAAGTCACGCACGATAGGATCGTGCCCTACAATGCACTGCTCTGCGTCCATCAGCTTGAGGCATACATATGTTAAGCCTCATGTGCCTGTAATTACATCGGCAACCACACAATCAAACAAAGAAGAAACATAGAAGGGCAACATCAATTATTTTTGCCTTCTTAATATGCAGACACCTCAACTGTTTCATAGCATTTCAAGCATTGCCTCGTTATATAATATAGAAACAGGTTACTAAAAGTACTCGTTATCCTCATGACGTAACACGTAGCGGGTACACCGGTACGTGAACGAAACTTTAAAATATATCGACAGGCGGACTTAAACCGATAACGTAGAACTATAGATTTACGAGTTAACTTCGGATCTAGGATTTTGAAAAGAATATCAGAATTTGAAATGGATACTGAGTTTATTTGAAAATGTTCACCTAAAATGGTTGTGCCAAATGTAATGTTTGGACGTATCTCTGACTACCCCCATAGACGCATACTAATATTTCCTCATAACTTTCCAGTTAAAAGGAGGAAAAAAAATTATTTCATTTTTAGGCTTGTTTAAGGGGTCATTTTCTCATTTCAAAATACAAACAGGGTACATCAAAGTGACCCCACATTACGTATGAAGTTGATGAGCCGTTTTTTTATTTTTTTCTCAGAATCTACCAATCCTAATTTTTTTATATTTAGAATACTTGTACTAAGTACATCATCTTCCCATGAAAAGAGATTTTTTTCAAATTTTTTGGTCAACCGTTACAGTTTTATAAGGGGTTTTCCTCAAAATCTAATCAAATTAACCCCAGTTTACGGTAGGTACTTGTAAATAAATAATCATGAATGTCAGCATGGTAAATAATTAAATTGAATACAATAGAAAACAATAAAAATGATTATAATACGAAATGTCAGATGTGAAATGTCAAAATTCATAAGGGGCTATACTTACTTTAAGGAAAAAAAAAAATTGAGATCGTTCGCAGCCGCAAAAGATAAATATTGCTTTCCAAAAATGACAGAAGTGCTATTCTGACAACACTCGCCCCAGTAACCGCAGAATACGCGATCGCCAAAGTGATTTTCAATTTGACATTCTGTAATACATTCACTCATCACTAGCGGCCACTGCGTTGATGCTGAGTGACGGCCAATTTATGTCACTTACTTACTTTTAATGTCTTTTCTTTTATTTTTTTATAAACTGTATTTACGTGTGGCATAAATAAATGTTTTTGTATTGTGTTGTATTGTATAACATGACACGTGCCTCCGTTACTAATTGCAGACCAAATGCTGTTTTCCTTGCGGTGTTTTCCATCACCGTTGTAGTAGTTAGTGTGACTTAGGAGTGTTGTTTATGTAGGCTGTGAGTCTTTGTTGTTGTAATAATAAAATTGTATTTAAATTATCATTATGCTTCGGAATTCGGCATAAATTTGAAATTCGGGTAACACAGAATGCCAATTATTCGGAATGAACGTAGGATTTTATGTAAATACCTATCTATTAAAATAATTTAGTAATTTTTTTTTATGAATACCTAATTATAAATTTTGTAATTTGTGTATGGGTTTAACGTTCATTGATAATTAGTATTGTTAGATAGAGCTGCTAATCTATTTTGACAATAGAGGGACACCGCCATTATAATATCATGTTTTGTTATACATTATTATGTATATTATACATAAATATATTATTGCAACAAAATGAAATGACGATTACAGTTCTTTTAAGGTAAACAAAACTGAAAAATTGATGGCACAGAAAACAGGTAAGTACAGATTACAAACTAAAAAAAATACAGGTCGGCGAGATGGACGTTGTAACATGTGTAATATCTAAAAAAAAAGAAACTCCTTCCCGGTTTTATCCTCTGTCACGAAAGGCACCTCTAAGGATGTCTGACGGGGGTAGTCAGAGACACGTCCAAATATTACATATTTGGCATTTGGCAATATTACACTTTTCAGCCGCTAGTATTCCTTGTGACAGGTTGCAAGCCTATCGCGGCTGTTTGAATACTAACTAGCGCATCTAACCTTACAAAAGACAAGGTACACGCGAATACAGATCAAGCTACACAAAGCCAGAGCAGAATGACGCTTACTACAATGACATAAAAGCTAGCAGTGAGCCTGATGCGTATCCGCGTACCTCTTACCTATTGCAAACAATTGAAAAGCGCTGTAATACCTGTTAAATTGTTTTTGAAACCGTACTGTGAGGGTTTTCACAACAAAGCCGCTTTTGCTAGCGCTTTGTAAATACTTCGAGCGCTGTTAAGCTTTAAGGTGATTGTCCAATCGGTTCTGCTAGGGATTGCATTTTCAGATGTTTGTGCACCAAAACGAACTTCAATTGGTTTTTGGTTCCATTTATTTTACTTGGATTCTTTTGTATATTTGTCATAGCGTTGTAGACAAAAACCTCAAAAGAAAAAAACCTTTTAAAATTGTGTAGCGTTATTATCAGTAAAATTGTAGACACGTGCCACTTATAAAGAGCACAAAAACAAAGTGTCTTCCCCTTAAATAGAGACAGTACAAAAAGTTTTAATGGACACGTTCGATTGTAATACAATAAGAGTACATAATTCTGTGAAATTGACGCTATTAAAAAAATGGCGTTGTAGGTAAGTAGTATTTCAGTGCGAAGCTTGGATGGGTCAATTATATTTATATACTTAATATTTAATTTGCATACAGAACGAAACTCATCAACATTATCAGCGTTTAAAAAAAAGAGGTGCACAATGCCAGTACACTCAAACGGTGAATGAAAACATCGTGAGGAATCCGGCATGTCGTAGAACCTAAAAAGTTCTATAACATGTGTCAAGGTGCTCCAAAGGAGCCTCTTGAGGCGCACTTATAATCCTTTCACCACACTGTTTCAAAAGAAACTAGTGACACGACAAGAGAGAGAGAGAGAGAGCGTTTTAAACACAACTTTTAAGTTATTTTTTAAGGTAGTTTATACACCCAGCGCGATCTAAGCCCAAAATTATAAAAGCTTGAACTGGAAACCTAAATATTTAAGTATTAGTATTGTATTATAAAATATTGTTATTTCAGCATATAATTATGAAAGAATATTATAATAAGCCCCTGGCGGTTGATTGTCAGTGCCCTACCTCTCATTTTGAAACTTTATTTTAAATTAAGATCTGAACATACGAGTGATAATTATCAAAAAATGTAAAAATACAATACATGAATCCACAACCTACTGCGCAACATAACATTGTTAATATAATCAAATGCGCTAAATCTATAATTATTAGGAACATATCAATACAATTAAATTGACTAATAAGCATGGTATCGCAATACCCAATTAAAATGTACAGTTGTGTAATTCATGTAAATACGGAATTTTTAATTAATTAACCAATGGACGTCATGCTCCGAATATCAGAAGTTGGGAGTTAACTGCGAAATTGCAGTTCGGTAATAAGTTAAATATTATTTTATTGGACAAATTAATTTGATTACGCGAAATAATTTAAACAAAGTTGATTTTCTATAAATAATAAGTTTGCCTGGAAATGCATAAAAACTGTTTTAAAAGCACGCTTCATAGAATATACATTACATTTTGTACAGGAAGTTGGTGACTATTTAAATATAGTAAACGAGTTTAACTAATAAATAAATAAGTATTGTTCCGTACCATAATCCGGAAGGTTTATATAAAATGGTCAAAAATCTGATTGATAACACTTTATTGTACACAAGGATACATCTTAAATCTAGGCATAACAAAATAAAGTATAATACGCGGCCTAATTGCTGAAAGCGAAATGGCCTATAAGACTGTTGCTATCTCTATTCGTTCAAATTAATGTGACAATAATGATGATGCCACAAGAAAGAAAGCTGATAACTATCCGACAGCTGAGAGCCCCACCTGACGTTGTTGGTCTGATTTTGATACCAGTACGCGAGGAGATCAACAACATCATCCGGGACGCTCGCATCTACACGCAGCTTTCGCCACAGCTTATCATGATTTATTGTGTCAAAAGCACGACTCAGATCCAGGAAACACCCATACACAGAAGTATTATATTGCTTATAGTAACTGACAACCTGTTTCAGAGAGAATATTGCCATATCAGTTGAAACCTGAGGACGGAAACCAAATTGTCCATCATCGTTACTCAAGTTGCATAAGTGGAAGCTAATGACTCGTTCAAGTACCTTGGCCATTATCGTGGCCAAGGAAATAGGTCTATAGTTTGCCAAACTCGAGATATCACCAGTTTTAATGAGCTCTTGAGGTAAATAACAATGCCTCACACACAGACTAAAAAACCTCGCCAAAACCCACATACTGACCCGCATAAACCAGATGTTCCATGCTAAGGCCATACTACCCCGAAGACTTGCCACGCTTCAAATATCTCAATATAACTTCTATCTGTTTCGGGTTAGCTGTAACATGCGTGTCCAAGGCCTGACTTGACAGAAAATTTCTATCGCTAATTTTACTACTATTGTCCTGTTCACTTTTATTTACATCGAAATGATTTCTGAATAGATTTGCTATATTTTATGATCCTTTTCCCCTTCTACATTTAGAGGTAACTTTTGCGCTTCATTTTTTTGGTTTCCTTCCAAAAATCAACAAAATTACCAGCACTACGATGTCGGGCCAGCATATCCATTTAATTTTTTTCTTGGTTAGATTAGTTTTAAAAACTCTGCGCGAGGCAGTCATATTCTCATAGTAATAACCCGAGCGCACAATGACAAGTACATCTTATAGAGCTACTATAAAATGGCGAGGACTATGAAATTAGGCTTTAATTTTTACTTTATATCTCGTCTTTATCCATCGTTTTTAAGTATTGATGTATATTTAACACCGCGCTATCTAGCACCGAGCTATGCAAAGCTTGTATTTAGTGTAATGTAATGAAACTAAACAACCAAAACTATCAAAATCACAACGATAACTTTGAAGGAAAACCCAAATTTAATACTTTTTCTAATCGACAGTTAATTCAAAGTGACCCACAATTGTGAACATAACTAGTGTTAGAGTAACTGGCAATGACTGGCGGCGCCATTTTGGAGTGATTGTTTGATTGAAACGGCTCATAGGTTTGGTTTGCGTGACCAATATCATTTTCTACTCGATAATATTGGATTGACCATTTAAAACATCCTTTTTTACATGAAAAGTAATAAATTCGTGCCGAATTTATTAAATCTTAAATTTCAACACCTAGTAGGTACTTGCATATCTATTTACCTTCTCTCACTAACTCAATTACGTTTTAAATAGACGTATTAATGTGACAGTTCAACAAACAAGTTGGTCGTAGTTCCGTAGTTTGAGGGTACGTCTTTGACATTTCAATGACAGACACCAAAATTCCACATGAAAGGGCATGAAGGGAACTTACTTAGTTTTAGGAAACTTTGTGATTCAAATCTTATCAACGTACCTACTCCTTTTACTATGGTTTCTAAGCCTCTGGGTTTTTGCTCTGATTAAACTCAAACCTGCTTAATCAAGGCTTTTAATTTGTGGAGAATTCAAAACCAGTTGTACAAGAATGAGTTTTTCTGTTCCATATTTGCATACTGCCAGTACTCTCAAACGGTGCAAGAAAACATCAAACCTAAAAAGTTCTTAAAAAATGTGCCAATTGATCGAAAGGGAGGCTCCTTTCGATCACTTCGAGGCCACCTAAAATCCTTTCACCACAGTTTCGAAAGAACTAGTGACATAACAAGAAAAGTGAAGCTGTGGTGTGAACAGTTTCCGTGCACCGCGAGAGAATAGCTTCGCGACTCTGAACGTTGTAGTTGAAAATAGTTTCAAACTACATCTTACGGAGCGTTATGACAAAGTGTACTTTAGGACATGAAATTAGTGTCGGCTATAAAATCAAACGCCGCTGATGTAAAGCTGCAGTTACACTGTTTTGTAAGCTCTCTCAATCTTTTCTTTTAAGGCGAAGACAAGAGCTAATGTGACTCTCGCTCTCACGTTTCGGCATGTTGAAAGATATAAAATCACTAAAAACATTTTCATAAAATCGCAAAAAACCATTTTGTACCAGTTTAGAAAACATTATTCATTTTGATCGATACAAGTTTTCCTAATTAAAAGTTTACATAAGTACAAAAACTGGTAAAGCAAACACTTGTATGTTGGGATTGTGTCTCGCTTGGATCTACGTTCCGGCATAATTTAATCATTTTATTTTCTTAGTTACTTTTTTCATACTACTTCCTGATAGAACAAGAACAATTTGATGGTAAGTGGCAACCATCACCTATAACTAAGCATTGCGTCGTAAGTCACGATAGGAACATGCCCTACAATGCACTGCCCTGCGTCCATCAAGCAACGCTGCTGAGTTTTGCTTTGAAAGGTATTGTTGCCGGTGAACGTAGGGCAGTGCATCATAAGGCATGTTCATATCGTGCGTGACTTGCGATGGGATGGTTAACCACTTAAAATCAGTTGGGTCCTTCTTGTTCCACCAACATAATATTATATAGTAAAAAAAACTACCATTTGCAATCATTAAATGTAAAAGTAACAAGTTGCGAGCTCATCACTTAAAATTTAATTACACGAAAATCAGTATTCACTTGCGCACCAAAATGACGTCATAAGTCCGCTCGCTTCGGTGTGACAGCAGCCGTTGAGGCAGCCTGTAATTCTCTATCGCGGCCAACGAGGCAAGTTTAATGAAATTCTTGCTGCGCTTCTGCTCGCACTTGTGTTTTTAAACTCTTACGAAGCCTTTACAAGCTATGGCTATAAGAGGCTGACAACTGTAAAACAACTTTTCGTCCGCACATACATTACAACTACTGCTTATGGAAAGCACATATAGGGCACGTATAGTACTTACCTGCAATTTCAGGTGGGTTTGTTCCGTCACCGTTCCGTTTTTCTCATAAAAAAAGGTTTTTGAGGGGTTCTTGAGTTTTTATTTGGGAAATCTCTCCTGCGCCGACATAGTGTACCTATACAGAATTAGTGTGAATTAAGAAAAAGTTTTTATTTCAATGAAATGAGCAAGATTTGCAAAAGTTAGTTCAGAAAAGTGTAAAATTGTAAAACCAAGATCAAACAAGTGCGGTGATCAGCTGATTAGAGTTTGCTAAGATCTGTTCAGACTTTCAGCTCTATGAAAAAGTTTCTGAAACTTTAATACGCCGCGTCGGTGAACTTCAGTTACCCCATATCTTGGCATGTCTCAGTATTCCTCTTGCGGAGCACTGGTGGCCTAGTGGTAGCGGCCCCGCCTTCCGACCTTAAGATCGTGGGTTTAAAACCGATCACGAACTAATGAGTTTTTTTGTTCAAAAATTTATGTGCACAGTGCCAATACTCACTAACGGTGAAGGAAAACATCGCGAAGAAACCGGCATTTCAGCAAACAGCGACTCTAAGAAAAACATTTTTTTTGAGGCGTACCTACATTTATTAATCCTTTTACCACATTGTTTCGAAAGAAACTAGTGACACGATAAGAAGAAAAAACATGTCACAAATTTTTTTTATTACACTATTTAATGGAACATGTCACTTGATGTAAAGTGGTAACCATCACCTATAACAAAGCATTGCCTCGAGAATCACGCCCGATATGAACGTGCCCTATGCATTGCCCTGCGTCCATCAACGTGAGGCATATTGATGTTAAGCCTCATGTGCCTTAAACTTCACCGGCAACCCGCACCCTTTAAACGGAAACACAGCGTTGCTGCTTGGCGGCAGAAATAGGCATGGTGGTAGTACTTCCCCGGACGAGCACTTAACAAACCGCTGTACTATTCATAAAAGTTAATTTATATTATTGCTGAAGCGAGTTTTAAAAGTAACTTCTCCCATAAGTACCTTTGAAAGTTGTCTATTAACGCAAGCACAAAACAGCTCAGTCCAAACTATTAGGATGCGTGCCCACCGACGCGCTCACTGAGATACCAACTTCTACATACGACTTCGAACTTAAGATCTCGTTAACTAATTATTCATTATAAGCGGATAGAACGGGCCTTCCTTATACAAATCTGTCAAAACATATTTTCTGTATAAACTACCATTTCTACCAATGAGTTATGACAAATATTCTTGTCTTGCTTCGTAACTCGGTTTTGAAGAAGAATACATTTGAACGCATATGAACGCAAGGCAGTGCAACGTAGGGCACGTTCCTATCGTGCGTGACTTACGAGGCAATATTTGGTATAAGTGATGGTTACCACTTAACATCAGGTGGGCCATCTGCTTGTTCCATCAACAAGTAAGTATAAAATAGGCATACATATTGGCCGCTGTGCAGCATGAATGCTATAGTGGCATAGGTGAATAGCAACTGTAAAATGTAGGCATGTGCTGAATAAAATGTTTGAAGTGAACGTGCCTTTGGCTACCCCCTTAGACACACTTTAAACGTAAGTGGCCGTCAGGGGGTAAGTACTAAATCTTAAAAGTTACTACTAGCCAATCGTTTGATGAATATAGTAATGCTCAGACTGGCTTACAGCTCAGTTTTTAGTAGCTCTGCTCTGCTACCCATAGATTATGGGTTCGATCCCCAGAAATAAACATAAAAGTGATGAAAATATATGTTTAGTCTCTATATGAATGTTATATTGTATTTTATGTAGGTATGAATTAATAAAAAAAAATAGTATTCTATTAGTTATGTGGTTCCCAGCTTTGCTTAGTTTTGGGCTTCATGGCGTTGTTTGCAATGTCTGCTAGAATATTAAATTAACTGAGTTTCACTTCTAGAGAGCTTAACTATGAATTATACAGTTATGTGTGGCCAAGTTATACCTTATCATTGCTTTGGCTAAAGTATTTCATAAAGGTCTCTTGTTCCTGACTACTCCTTCAAAGACCTCAAGAATCTTAAGCATCAAGAAACTTGAGATGTCTACCATTTCAAAGTCAAGGTTAAAAGGTATTTGTTCAATAAAATCACAAGGATCACTTTGAAACGTCTTAAAGTCGCCTTACTCTAGGTGCCAGTTCTACGCGACTAAGCCTAGAAGAACAGGCAACAAACTTACGGCTTGGTTCCTTCTGTTCTTTTGCGTTCATGGCGTAAGTGTTTTAGTATCAAAAGCATTTACTCCGTTAGTGTTTAGCTAGCGGATTGCTCGCTTGATAAAAATGCTTCCTTGATAAAAATGTCACGTAAATAAAGATTGAATATCAATTCAATAAGTAATAATAGGTTGGGGAAAAAGTTTCTTCGCATTTTTTAAGAAAATTCAAAACATTTTTTTATATAGTTTATTTACATTTAACTAAAGTATGTAGGTACCATTTTGTTCGATAACTTTTTGCCATCTTGTAGGTAGTGACATGATCCCATTGCTATAGAAATTTTGGGACTTCTGATCAAAATACCGCGACAAGTGGTTTTGGCAGTCCTCTCGTGATGTTAACCTGACACTGCCTAAAGAATTCTGAAGAGACCGAAACAGGTGGAAATCTGAAGGTGCAAGGTCCGGACTATACGGCGGATGCATTAACACCTCCCAGCCAAACTCTCTTAATTTTTGCTGAGTGGCTAAAGATGTGTGAGGTCTAGCGTTATCATGATGAAAAACCACACCTCTTCTGTTGATTAATTCCGGCCGCTTTCTCTCAACTTCTTGCTTTAATCTCATCAGTTGTTCGCAGTAGAGTTCAGAATCGATGGTCCTGCCTGGTGGTAACAGCTCATAATGAATAATGCCCTTCCAATCCCACCACACACACAGCATCACCTTGTTGCGAGTTAACCCGGGTTTCGCCACAGTCTGTGAAGCCTGACCGGCTTTTGACCACGACCTTTTTCGCACGTTCTTGTCGTACGTGATCCACTTTTCATCACCAGTTATCAGCTTCTTCAAAAATGGTTCGGTTTCATTACGTCGTAATAAAGAATCACAAATGAGTACACGGTTCATTAGGTTTCTTTCTGTGAGCTCGTGAGGTACCCAAATATCGAGCTTTTTTGTGTACCCAGTTTTTTTCAAATGTGCCAAAACTGTTTTGTGGTCAATTCCTAGTTCTTCAGCTACGTCGTAACTACTGATATGCCGATCTAGCTCCACTTTTTCAAAAATGGCATCCATTTTATCCGTAATAGGGCGACCAGAGCGACGTGCATCTCTGACATCAAAATTTCCGGATTGAAAACGCCTAAACCAAATTTGTGCTACTCTCACAGACACTGCACTAGGTCCATAAATATCGCAAATTTTTTTCGCGGCTTGCGTTGCATTTTTTCCTTTTTTGTAGTAAAATTTTAAAATGTATCGAATTTCTTCATTAGATTCACTCATCATTAACAGTACGAAAAACAAATAAAAATCACACATTTTCCTAATTTGAATTTGGAATTATGTTCTTTAAAATTTAAACTTTTAATGATATCAAAACCAGCCAGATACAAATAGTATAGCCAGAGAGATTTTATTACAAGTTTATACATACTATAATGCGAAAAGACTTTTTCCCCAACCTAATATTAAGTTATAATATTGTATTCGGCCTCCCGCGATACAGGCTTGTCCTAGCGCGGGACCAATAGCAAGTAATATATAAACGCTTAGCTAAGATTAATTGGTAAATAAATGAATTTGTATAATTTGCAATTGTATTTGTATCAGAAAAACAACCTTTCTAACAAATTTATAAATAACACAGCTAAAGGATAGAAAAGAATAAAGAAATACCAATACATAAAACCACTGAACAAAACTCAAAATACAAAAGGATAATTTGAAAAGCCGGATCGTATTCCCCTTGCTCCTCCCCCCTATCTCCTATTTACATAAATGGACCAAACTGTATTGTAAAAGTTCGTCGTGTCCAGTTGAAGTTGCTGCCGACTATAGTTAGGTTCAGTGTGTTGGTACTCAGCTTTAGACTACTATGCGGTGAATCAGATATTAGCTTTGAATTTTGTGAAGTTAATTTTGACGATTGTTCTAAATTGTATGGTTTGCCCTTTGTTATACACACGCATCTGGCAGTGCTCGCTTTTATGTTCTTGTAGTAAGCGTCATTTTTCATTCTATTTTTGAAGATTGATCTATATCCGTGTGTACAAGCTGCGTTAGTGACGATGGGCTTGTATCTTTTCACGTCATCATCATTATTATTATCAGCCTGAAGATGTATATTTACATTTCAAAAAAGAACTATATTGAGTCATTTCTATTTTTTACAATCCTTACAATGTCATCGGTATATCGACATCAGTGACGTATGGATTACTAACTACAGCAAAAATGAGTTTTTTAAGGGATTCATTTTCTGACATTTGTGGAAGCAACATAGCTTTTTCATTTTATTTGTTTTTCTAGTGTTATTTTGAGTTGTTTTGTGTAATTTCGGTGGTATTTTAACCAACATTACTTAAGGTCTTAGCACAAAGTGTAAACATTTGAAATGAAAGTGTAATATGTGATATCCTGATTTGACCGAAAATGTTTCCAATGTTTTGAAGAAAACCGCCACCATTTTCTTTAAACCAAAATGACGGCCGACTTGACTAAAAAGTATTCAATACAAATCACTTGACACTGGCAAGATTGTCCGTCGAATGACGGACAGGAGCCATAAATTGAGAGAAGAAAAGAAGAGTTTTTAAGCTTTCGCATAACAATAAAATCAGTCAAATTGGTACTTCAGTAGGTTGTGAGGTACATTATCGCACGAAGCGCTTTGCTGCCACTTTTCTAGTGCTCGAAGGAACTCTTCTTCGGTACTTCCAGAGCATTACATCTCAGAAATCTTCAAGACAGTTCAGTCTTCAGAGTGAACAGTTGATCCAAATAAAAATGCTCTGCCATAAACTGCATTTACTTTTCCATTAGGTCTGATGGTAGTCAAACATTTAGAAAAAAAATATTATAGCTCTATGTTTTAAGTATTCTGACTCGAATAACTGGTAATTTTAAAGTATTATTCATAATCCGCGTAGAGACTTGACGTTTATCTCCAAAGAGCTTTAATGAAACCAAAAAAATGGTCTGCAATAAGAAAAGCATAGGAATTAATATCTGTTTTGCTTTAGGACGTTTTACCTATTATTTTAATTAATTAATATAAAGGGTAACTTCAAATATTCAGAAGTTGGCAACACTCGACCACGAAGTTTGTTAGAATATAAATTGTAATAGCTGTCTCAAATTAATTTTGTGGTTTATATTCGAATAACAAAACAATAAGCCGTTTTAAACTATATTCCGATCTGAGAGTTATTTAAATCATTACGATTTTGGAGATCATTTCGAATAGAAAATACGAGTTATAATAGAACCAGTTACTTCAAGTTAACTGAGTAGGTAATGTCTGCTTTTTCAAAGAATGGTTTATATTTCCGGTATGCCTTTGCATTGTTAAGAATTTAAGTATCTCTTGTCGTGGCACTAGTTTCTTTCGAAACAGTGTGGTGAAAGGAAGTGACCCTCAAGAGGCTCCTTTCGAGCACTTGACACATGTTATAAAACTTTTTAGGTTTTACCGATTTCCTCACAATGTTTTCCTTCACCGTTTGAGAGTACTGGCATTGTGCACAAACATTTTTGAACAGAATTCTCATTGGTGCACGACCGGTTTTGAACCTACGACTTTAGGATCGGAAGGCGGGGTCGCTACCCTAGACCACCAGTGCTCTCAATAGTAATTACTTCACATTAGCGTGGGATAAGGGCAGGAAGATAATAATAATAATTTATTAATTTGAAACATAAAAATATGGTACACAAAATATACAGACTAAAAAAGGCACAATAACTTATATGAGATTATAAGTAAAGTTGGTACAAATTACATTATAATGATGATGATGACTTACAGCATCACTCAATAACTAGAAAATACTACCTCTAATCTCCCTTACTCACCTTTAATCTTATTTATCTCTATCCCAAAGATTTGCTGGAAGATAACCCTTTTTATGTTTAGGCTCACCTTAATACATATTTTTAGTTTTAAAGAATACAGAGAAGAAAAAAAACTTTTATTTGACACATACACACAAACGCGGAATAACATAGTAATAAGTATACATATTTTTTTTTATAATAAAAAGATCAAACTGGTGGATATAGGTAGGTGCAGAGTAGTCCTCAATGTCGGGAAAATAATCTCACGATTTTAATCCCAAGGCACGATAGATCTGAAGATTATTTGAAGTTGTCAAAGGAGGTTGGCATAATAAAATAATAATGTGTTTATATGCCTACTCAATAATCTTGAAACCTATTCGGCCTTACTTATAAACAAGTGTCAAAAGATAATCTGTATTTAAACTATTGCCATCTCTCTCCAATGGGTAATACAAAACAGTGACAGGGCTAACTTTGAGCAATGTTTCAACTTAACGCTTATAAGTATGAGCAATTATGACGTAGCAGTCTACAATTAAATGTCGTAGAGCCTCTACGACAGCTCTAACCTCTAGACAGTGGTTTTTGGAGTTTGTATTATTGTATATTTTACTGTGTTGTTTTGTGTAATAAGTATCAACCTACCCAACTGTAACAAGCCCACATCTACAATTTGCATTCAAGCTATGGGGAATGAGTTACCTATTTTATAAATTTTATCAAATTTTATTTTAAGGATAGTTGAGCTCTTTGTGAAGGGCTCGTCCGGGGAAGTAATACCACCGCGCCATTTTCTGCCGCCAAGCAGCGACGCTGTGTTTCGGTTTGAAGAGTGTGGTTGCCGGTGTAATTACAGGCTTAACATCTGTATGCCTCTAAGTTGATGGACGCAGAGTACATCGTGGGGCACGTTTCTATCGTGCCTGGCTTGCGAGGCAATGCTTTGTTATAAGTAATGGTTACCACTTAACATAAGGTGGGCCATCTGCTTCACCAACACCATTGAGGCCTATGCCAAAGGGCACACAGAGAAACCCAAATAAAATAGTTCACTAGTGTAAATTGTAAAAATAGTATCTGAATTTCTGCTTTTATTATACCATTGACTCAAATAGTAATTTATGATATTCAAAATGAGTCTCTTTGAGGCACACTTGCAATCCTTTCACCTCACTGTTTTGAAAGAAAGTATTGACATGACAAGAAGAAGAAAAAGAAGTGGTTTTTGGGATAAAATAAGTTTTAAAGTAAAAGTATCTTTGATCAATATAACATAGACAAATGAACTGCATATTTAGTACAGGTTTCATATTTGATATAAACTATGAAAGAGAGAAACTCTATTCAAAATTTTCGTTCGAAAATGGCGATATCTCTAGAGGCCTCTGAAAAGAAAACTGTATAACGAGTAAAAGTTCCGACTGTGTTAAAAAGAGACATCTGAAAAAAATGTCTCATTTTATTTCGTTTCGCGTGAACTGGTCAGTATTTTCGAGAATGTTTTTTTATATAAATATAAAAATGTTTCATCACCATCATCACCCTGTCTACTGCTGGACAGGGTGATGGTCTCCAATATACATTCTACGAAGAGTGATTGAGTGATTCTACGAAGAGTGACTCTCCATCCGCCTACATCTCGCATTCTTCACGATGTTGTCGGAAAAAAACATCTAAAACAATTTCACGACTTTGATCCCAGGCACGGTAGATATCCCCTAAAATCTCTTACCAAGTACTAACTCTCTCATCAACTCAACATCTCTACTAACTCTTACCAAGTACTAACACTTTGAGGACGTCTAAGAGGGGTAGTCAGAGGTACGTCCAAACATTACATTTGGCACATACCCACATTTTGCAGTGGTTGGTATTCCATTCGTGACAGGTCGCAAGCCCATCGCTGCTGTTAGAGCCCGGTCCATAGGGTAGGAGCTAATTTTTTTTTTTGTATATATTATTTTTAATCAGTCTTAAACTATGTGCAGTAGGTAGCTACATAATTTGGCTTGGTACTATCTCTTAGAGCCAGAGTTTTTTAGAATTTATACAGAAAGCCGAAATCCACTGAATAATCCAGCCAGGCATGAGCCAGCCATGAAACCTCCCGCAAAATAAAGGAGATGAACATAAAACCCTGGAACTATTTGACAACTGGATACAGGGATGGATAGATACAATTTCTTTTACTTCATCCCCATAAATTCAAATTTTCCATACGGTAGAATTTCGTTGATTCAACTATAATTCATATTCGATTTATTCATAAAATTATACATAAAAACACGGTTCGTTGGTAAAATTACTATTAGGTATTATTTATAATCCGGAAAAGGTAATTCACCTTATTATGTGAAGAATGTTTGTTTTGCGACTTGTTTTGAAATGATAGGGGAGAATGGAATAAACTAAAAATGTTGTGTTAATCTTTATCATGATAACGGCAGAAAGATGATGATGTTTGTCTTACGATTTTTGAGAACTTGAAGTTTTTCATTTCTTGATGTTTCTCTTACGAGAGGTTTTAAGGGTTTCGTACCTAAAGGGTAAAACGGGACCCTAATACTAAGACTCCACTGTCCGTTCGTCGGTCTGTCTGTCTGTCTGTACCTCTGTCCGTCTCTTACCAGGCTGAATCTCATGAACCGTGATAGTTAAACAGTTGAAATTTTCACAGATGATGTGTTTCTGTTGCGGCTATAACAACAAAATATTATTTATAATAAAATAAATATTTAAGGGGGCTCCCATACAACAAACGTGATTTTTTGCCGTTTTTATAGATAAAGTTAAAGTCAAAGTCAAAAGGTATTTATTCAATAAAATCACAAGGATCACTTTGAAACGTCTTAAAGCTAGGTGACTCTAGGTGCCAGTTCCACGTGACCAAAGCCTAGAAGAACAGGCAACAAACTTACGGCTTGGTTCCTACCGTTCTTTTGTATGATCCTTTTACAATTGTATAATGGTACGAAACCCTTCGTTCGCGAGTCCGACTCGCACTTGGCCGGTTTTATTCACAAAACTATTCAATCTAAGAAATCCTATTTATAGATGTCAGGATGACACACAACAACTTACAAAATACATTAGAGCATGGTACGTAGTGTGACAGTCGAAATTCTTTCTTTTATTTCAATGAGTAACAAACATCCATCAAAGTCAAAGTCAAGTCAAAGTCAAAATATATTTATTCTATAAAATCACAAGGATCACTTTGAAACGTCTTAAAGCTAGGTGACTCTAGGTGCCAGTTCCACGCGACCAAAGCCTAGAAGAACAGGCAACAAACTTACGGCTTGGTTCCTACCGTTCTTTTGTATGATCCTTTTACAATGTAATAATATAATATATTATTGAAGTTTAGTGAGGCGTAGGCATACAGAAAAAGGATCGATCTATATCTAACTAATATAGTAGGATGTGATGACATCACTGATGATTAGGTACCTAGCTTAAAACAACCTCATTACTATCCTATAGTAAAATAGTTTTTACTCGAAATAAAACCCGTTGCTAACTAACTTTCCAACTTATTTCAGGCTTTTGCTTGAACCTTTCTCGGGTCCACGACAAGATGCTTTATGACACATAGTTGAATCCTTAAATACGACCTCTAACAAAACTTTAAACGCTTAGGTTACCCGACCTTCAAACTAAAATAGGCATTATGCTCCTCTGTCACTTTGTAATCTAAGTCGGTTTGGGATCTACATTTATCGGAAATTCTGTCCTCGTTTCTGAAATATTCAGGATCCTCTGAAATCCTGCGGTATCGGCTTAGCATCACTTGTTTTGAAAAATACGCGGGCTCATGGTAATCCTCGCTTCAGATAGCTAATCCTTCAGATTTAGTGATGCTCAAAATCCTTGAGGATGTAGAGGGTAGTCAGAGCCACGTCCAAACATATTTTTGCATATTGCACAACTGTGCCATGTTTGGCACAGTTATTACGATGTTTTCAATCACCGTTTGATATCATCGATTTTCTATAAATGAATATTTACTTCATAGCGAAACTATTTATTAACTACATTCTTAAAGACATAATATCTTACATTGGTAGTACACAGCTATGTAACAAACCCTTGTAAATTCGACAAAGTACGAAATTTGGATTTTTTTCAAGAAATTATGTTTATTAGGTTTTGGGATATTTTTCTATATTTTGTTGTTTGCGATATTTTATAATAATAGTTTAAAGCTAATAATATGTTGAGCGAGAAGTTCAGTTTATTCTTAAGTTAATTTATTAATCCATGTTACCCAGTCTAGAAACCATAAAAAAACATCCCCTCATATCATCATTTTCCACAGTCACAGTGACAGCTAGTGGTCGCTTCAATTACTTCAAAAAGCAGTGCCATTCCGTTTGATGTGAAACTGTGCGGCCATTGTACCGTGCGCGGAACATGCTTGGACGCACATACGGCATGTCCAATATTCCCAATTCGAACGCGATGCGACGCCGGCGCGGCTAAAGCGATTGCGATGCAATATATGGGGGTCTACTATCCTTACCAGGCCGTAAATTTGTTGTCTGTTCTTCTAAGTTTAGAACTGGCACCTAGATTTACCCCCGCATGCTTCAAGTTGATGGATGCAGGGCACGGTTCTATCGTGCGTGACTTACGAGGCAATGGTTTGTTATAGGTGATGGTTACCACTTAACATCAGGTGGGCCATCTGCTTGTTCCATCAGCAAGTAGTATAAAAACCGTCAGTTAGCTTTAAGCAATTCATAGTGGTCTATGTGATTCAATTGAATAAATTTCCTTTTCACTTTTGAAATCAAATAGAGAGGACTGGTTGTCTAGCGGTAGTAACCCCGTCTTTTAAGGTCGCGGGTTCAAATCCTGTCGTTCACCTATGGATCATTCCATTCGAAAAATGTATGTGCGCAATGCTCTCAAATGGTGAAGAAAAACATCGTGAAGAAACCCGCTGCTTACAGTCAGCTCCGCTCGTATTGACCCTGTGTTTCCTCATATAGTGCGTGACTTGCGCGGCAATGTGGTTATCACTTTACATCATCATCTTGATAGTTTTCACGATGGGTCATCTGCTTTTTCCAGCAAGTAGATTAAAAAAGTACAAATGTTACATTTTCCTTTGTTTATAGTTTGCAGGGTAGACCCCCAGGGGACTTACAGAAACATTCGACATGCCATCGGTAGAGATGACGACATCTCTCAGTTGTAAAACGATGAAACTGTCGCATATTCCTTAACATGCGACAGGTTTGCGACAAACGTAAAATGCAATCATTGCTGTCAAACGTCGCTTTTGGGTCAGAGTAGTAGTAGGGTGTTCAAAATGTGGCATTTCATAGCAGTGATTGTAAATTTGTCGTTGACGTACGTTACGTAGTTCTGTTACTATCGGCAATGATGATGATGATGATCAATGCCTAATTCCTAAAATGATCGACATATTTCACTGGTTGAGATGGCGTGACTTCTCGGACGAAAAAATACGATGACGGAAGGCTCTTTACTGACGATTTAGCTTGAAACATGCATCAATATTATTTTAGTGCTCGAAAGGAGCCTCTTTGAGGCACACTTAAATCCTTTCACCACACTGTTTCGAAAGAACTAGTACCACGACAAGAAGAATTTTTATTTTACTGTAGAAAACATCAGATATTTCCATCTTTTACTAATTCTATCTCCATCAAAATCATCAAACATCTTCAACAAAAGAGTGATAGAATTAAAATAAATCAATTATGTTCAAGCGACTTCAGCTAAGAGAAATTACATTGTTTTTTTCAGCCGTTAGCCGAACTTTTCCCGTCGGGGGGCAATTGGGGGTAATTCGGGGATTTTTTTAATAAAACTTGCGCCGTTATTCAGGTTACTTTCGGCCACAGTTTGTTTACAAGTAGTGATGGGAGCACGATTTCGGTTTACCTTTTTTTATACTGTTTGAAAATGGAGCAAACAATTAGAATAAAAGTTTTTTTCATTGTAAATAAAATTTACAAATTATTTAAGCAATATATCATAGGTATTGTGGACCTGAGGGCTTATTACGAGTTTAGTGCCGATCGAGTGCCGATCGTCGATCGTTACGATACACCGAATTTTCTATGAAAAAAAACAGGTTCTCAAAGAATACGCTAGATGCCGTTGATTTATTTTCATAGAAAATTCGGTGTATCGTAACGATCGACGATCGGCACTAAACTCGTAATAAGCCCTCTGTTGTGCCGACCCCACATGAAGTAGGTTAAGGGCAAGAAGATGAGATGATGATGATCATAGGTATTGAAGATCAAAAGCGACCATGGGCTTCAAAACTCGAAGGACACCCCATCCTACTCTTTGCTAATATAGTTATGAATGCGAAAATTACGATATTTGGATATTTGGATGCCCTAACCTAGAGATGAAACTTCGAAAAAATATAGTTCGTAACTCGAATTAACTTTTATTCCAAGGATTACCGGGAACACCGGGAATTACCGGGAAAGTAGAAATGAAAGAATGAATGAAAGCATGAATGAACCTAATAAAGAGAAAACGCGTTAAATGTAAATGAAAGCATTACTAATATCTAGTAATACTCAAACTGAAGGGTTAACATAATGATAGAGGAGAGTGGAAGAAGAAAACCTGTTGTGCCGACCCCATGCAGCGTGGGATAAGGGCAGGAAGATGATGATGTAGGGTTAACATAATTTTATTTGTATTAAAATCTAACCTACATAATATAAAATTAGTTAAATATATAATTCACTTATTGTAAATATTTTATTTGAGATTCGGACAAAAATGGCAAAAAACCCGAATTCCCGTTTCGGCTTCGGCCTAAGCTTTGTCAGTACCTAGAAATGAACAGACGCGATAATATCCGGCACTAGCGGGTTTATTGAGCAACTTGTGCGATTTGACGGCCGCATAATCAAATCAAAGGAGCTTTGTTCTGAGTTAGGGTCACCTTCCTCTATTTTATTCATATAAAATAATCATAATAACTGCCTTCATCTACACAGGCCTCCCGACTCTGCGTTCTAAGTTACGGTTGTGGGTTCAATTAAAACATATATTTAAATATATATTTATGGGGTAGATATTGATGGCTTCGTAAACTTAATTCAACTGACCTAATTCACCTACGTGCATTGAATACACTTTTAGTAAACTTTAGACATCTTACCGCGTTCAATATAAGAAAAGACATATTTTACAATTAAAAGTAAGCCTTGTTCTGTGTCTGAGTGTTTTAAAATAATTCTATTTACTAGAGTCGAATCCCGTGTAAAAACCATTGTTTAAAGCAATTTCCAAAAAAAAAAACCGTTACTCAATAGTCTTGGAAAACGAATTAAAATAAAAAAAGAATGCCTGTGTACCTGCAGGGATGAATGAATGAATAAAAAATAAGTAAATAAACTTTGCGGATTTTAATGGCGCGTTCACCACGCAGAAAAACAGTCTAAATCAAAGTAATAAGGTATTTATTCAATTTAATCACAAGGATCACTATGAAGCTAGGTGAATCCAGGTGCCAGTTTCCCGCGACCAAGTCTAGGCAAAGGCAATGTCTAGGCAGTCTGTGCCAAATTTCAGACCTCTAAGCTTTGCAGTTTCGGGGACTTCGTGATTAATTCTGTCGTTTCGACGACCTCGGTGGTGCAATAACTGACTCACAGACGTCAGATATTCGGGTTCGACTACTACTGCGAAATCTAGATAAACCTGCATTAGGCATAATATGTTTGTAGGCGCAACATCTACACTGCCATATGTGTGTAATATATAAATTAAAAAATAAAATGTTTTGCTCGAACTACAAACAACAAACTATTCGTAGTTTATCGTAAATACTTTTTTTTATACAACTTGCTAATTGAACAAGCAGATGGCCCACCTGATGTGTAGTGGTAACCATCACCTATAAAAAAACATGGAGTGAAGAAGCATCGTTGGAAGGTAAGGTTAGGTAAGGTAACATTCAAATTCATAGGCGCAGAATTTATTCATACAAAATGTCCCAAACGTCCTAAATCCCGAAAAACTTTTTGCCTAATTAGTTGCGATTAAAGCCGGAATATTTTGCACCTGGGGATACCCGCGTAGCTATTAGCAGTGTGTAGAATCGAAACTCGTACAACATTTTAAATAATACAAACAGCTTTTCTATTTTAAAACCACTTGCTGATGGAACAAGCAGATGGCCCACCTGATTTTATGTGGTCACCATCATCTTATAGGTGATCAAAGCATTGCCTCGTAAGTCAAGCTAGATAGGAACGAACCCTGTTATGCAATGCCCTGCGTCCATTTTGTTGTTTGTCCATTTAGTGGACATCTTCGGCTGTCGTTTTGATAGTTGATAATATTATCAACTATCAAAACGACAGCCGAAGATGTCCACTGCTGGACATAATCCTCGCTAATAAGACAAGTCTTTGAGGAAGAAGGGTTTTGAGCCTTATCCATGCACCGACTTCCCGCGATCTCTACAATGTTTTCGGTTTATCGGGTGGGATGTTTGAGGCTTCGTCTTTCGGCTTGTGGTCGACATTCGAGAACCTTTACTCCACAGCGGTGTCGAGTTGTCAAGTCAAGCCCAAGTTTGTTCTTGGTAGGATTCAATCCCTTAACCCTTTCTTTGGCGTCACGGAGGACAGTACAGTAGTAGCACAAAGCTGAGTGACGAACGATTTTGTGTTACTAACCAATATTGCTCTTTGTTTTTAGCCCATTTTTTTGACACAATTAAAAGTTATGATTTGATTTAAATCGGCAGAGCTTACAACTATTTTTTTTTTATATAACTAGCTGATAGAGCAAGCAGATGGCCCACCTGATGTTAAGCGGTAACCATCACCTATAACAAAGCATTGCCTCGCAAGTCACGCACGAAAGGAACGTGCCCTACGATGCACTGCCCTGCGTCCATCAACTTGAGGCATACAGATGTTAAGCCTCATGTGCCTGTAATTACACCGGCAACCACACTCTTCAAACCGAAACACAGCAACGCTGCTTGGCGGCAGAAAAAGGCGTGGTGGTAGTACTTCCCCGGACGAGCCCTTCACAAAGAGCTCTTCTACTAACTAACTAACTGAAATGTAGAAATAAAAAATGATTATTTATCGTAACAAGATCGGAGGAGTTCAAATTCTAAAAGTGAGATAGGTCTAGTTTATATTCTAGATTTTCCCTTTGAATCAAGACCTTAATTGTTAAATAACATAATGTTCAAGTTTGATTAGAATCTCGAGCGAATAATTTAAAAGCTTTTTAGGCGCAATGTCGGAAGAAATTTCGCATCTGTGAGATAGTAATAACCTATTTCAAACCTGAAGTGCCATTTAAATTCATAACGAAACTTTGCGGGTGTTTCGTTTTTCTCTAGGTGTTCGAATCTATGCATAACTGAAAGAATTTAAATGTAAAATCTAGAATAGTTTCCGAGAATATGGAAAAGAAGATAATTTTTCTCCTTGACACTGATGAAATATTAAAAAACCTCACGACAGTAATTTTGGCAAGCTATACTTTTGTGAGGTATTTTGGTACTCCGCAAAGACGAAAAAACAAGCGTGGTATTTTATACAGCTACCATAAAAAAAAAACTGTTTTTGGGACCTAAACGTAAACGTACCCATCTTTACAGTCAATTACTTTCGTAAAGTGCGTTTTGATGAAGTGCCTCCAAGCCCGTGTTAGACGTTCCAAATTTGAATTTTAAACTAAGCGTTCCGTTTTACGCGGAAGGTAAATTCTGGGCAGCGTTTTTTACGTCTCTCAGTAATTCGGTGGGTGAATAATTTATAGGGCGCTAACTAAGGACTAACCCCTTGTTTGGATTAGCAGTGATGTTTCGCGGAGGCCAAAAATTCATGAAAATACCGGAGTGTAAATTAATCAACGCGGGAATTAAAATAGCCATATTTTGATGAATTACAATAGGTAAGTAATTAACGCCGTTCTTACAAAATGATATTTGATGTTAAATTACTGTAATGCCCTAATTAGATACATTGTATTTTTCTTTTATGAATACAAGGTACAGATGATCATAAATTTTTTGAGTATTGACAATGAAAGTATTTAAAGCTTCCCTTGTCGTTCAACAGAAAATTCAACTCAACCTGGACAAAGGTACGTGTTTTTGCCGTTCCTATAAATACGGTGCGTAATTTTGTTTCCGCCCAACTTCCAATAGCACTTTCAAGGTTTGCGATGAAGCTAAATATCCAAGGCATACGAGGCCATACCGCAGATGTAGCGACCATAGCTGCCAAGTTCAAGTGGGAGTCGGCCAGGATGCCTGCCGCATGCACAGCGAACGAGGCTAAACTAACCACAAAATAGTGCCCGCAAAAGCCGGCGCTGTGTTACACCAAGAAAAGACAACGGGATGAGCTCAACAAATTTTCGTCACAGCAGAGGACCGAAAACAGTAGAGAATGGGGGGAGCTTCTGTCCAGCAGATCTTGACTGTCCTAAAGCGTGCTTGACTAATAGCTCATTTGACGAACCAAGTATTAGCATATTTAAGAACTTGACGAATCATGTATTTCACAAATTTGGGTTTGGTTCAGTTTCTAGTTTGATAAATCAAGGATTTGACGTGTTTTTAATTTGATCAATAAAGATTTGACGAGTATATTTGACAAATCAATGATTTGGCAAGTGTATGCGAAGTCAGTAGGACATAGAAGTCTCTAAGTCCCTAATAGTACTACTATAGATCGAAGCTTTTTTTGTGTTTTATTAGTAACAATGCTCCTTTGCTCGCGTATTAGTAGTAACTAACATTCATATTTAAGGCTTTGATTTATTAGGTTCCTTCAAGATTCATCTTGATCGGTTTAGTGGTAAGGGCGTGATTGATCCACAAACATCAAAATATCATAAATTTAGTAGTAATGGAGCTCTTTGTGAAGGGCTCCTAGGGGGAAATACTACCACCATGCTTTTTTCTGCCACCAAGCTGCGTTGCTGTGTTTTAATTTTTAAAGAAGTAAAAAACTAATTTTTCCGTAAAAATTAGAGGCATGAGAGTTGATGGACGCAAGGCCATGCCTAGTAGGGCGAGTTGGTATCGTTCCTGACTTAATAGGCAATACTTTTTTATACCTCAGGTGATGGTGACTAATTAACATCAGGTGGACCATCTGCTTTTTCTATCAGCAAGTATTATAAAAAATCATATATAGTTATCGTAGATAGGAAAATTCAGGCACGAAACAAAAGAAACGTGACTACATATACCTGTGTTTGTACCTAGCTTTTACCACTAACAAAGTTATGAGGAACGTTATCCATGCGTGAAAATAACCTATTTCTGAAATTCAGACGCGAAATCATAATGTCACGCGTCAGATAAGCGTGAGAGTTATTGGTGCGAGATAGCAGTCTCATTTAGAACTGTCGTACATCCTATCATACTAATATTATAAATGCGAAAACGTAGATGTTTGCATGTTTGTATTTGAGATGGAATATCATTTGTTTATTAGTCAATCGACATAGGTACTAACAGTGGAAAATACATAAAAAGAGATTTAGATATTGGTAATTAAATCAAGTAGTAAATGTTAGATTTAAATGAAACATGAAATAAGCATAGTTCGAGACCTACTACTACTACTACTTGTCGTGTCACAGTTCTTCCGAAACAGTGTGGTGAAAGGATTTTAAGAGCGCTTCAAAGAGGCTCCGTTAGAGACCTGAAATATCATTATGAAGTAGTGAAATAATGCAAAGAACGGTAAGAACCAAGCCGTTAGTTTGTTGCCTGTTCTTCTAGGCTTGGTTGCGTTGAACTGGCACCTAGTTTCACCCAGCTTTAAGACATTTCAAAGTGATTCTTGTGATTTAATTAAATAAATACCTATTGAATTTGACTTTGTACATAAGGACTATATTAATGGCAACCACAAACCAGAAGAAGCGGAGGATGGCCCTTCATCCGATGGAACGATATCATGAAGATCGCTGGATGTCGGTCAATGAAGAGGACAAAGTCGTTCTTCCTGGATATTTATGGGAATACACTCTACTCTTGAAAACAACCAAATTATAGGCATCCGGAAATACGGAAGCCGGTAAGACGGTAAGAAACTCCACCTGATGTTAAGTGTTTGCATTTCCAGGATGAACAGTTTTGAGCCTTAGAATAACGTTGATCCGTCGAACATCTATTCGGCTTCCATTCGCTTCGTCTATTAGTCATTCAATAATCAAAATTTCTCCAGCGGTTGCCAGACGAAAAACATGGAAAAATATTCAAATGGTAATAAGTAGGTAGTAGAACATTACCATTCCCGAAATACTAACATTACCATCGGCTGTGAAATCTTGAAGCGTATATTCAGAACGTACCGAGCGAGCCATTATTCATATTGGCTATCGACGGCCGGTTAAAATGAAATATGGCGCCGCCTACGACCCCTAGTGATGGGGTACCTACCCAGCTGAATATTTATGAGTCTTGTGTTACATTTTTGGTAGAAAACTGCATTTTTATTGGCATAGATTATACTGTCGGAGTTTTATATTCATAAAACAGTGTGCCGTAGCTATTGTATAGTAACCAGATAACTGAACAACTACATTTACACTTATAAATGAAACAGCTTCAGGATAATGATCCCCACGCACAGATCTCTTCATATCAAGTAACAACTTTCTTTTAAAACGTCTGAGGGGAGTATCAGATATACTTCCAAATATAATAAGATATAAAATTACTAAACACTGAGACCAAGAGAGCACTTTAGACCAGTACTAAAGTGCTCTCTTGGTCGTTTGCGATTTTTAATAACTTAATTTAGTGATTTCATATTTTCTAAAATGCTTAAATTATTATAATTATGTAATACCTATGTAATGTTTTTAAATGTATATGCGATCAAGAAAAAACATTAGTGGTAGGTAGTTTGCGCCTTAAGTCCCAGGTTTTGAAATCAAGACTGAGACTAGCGCTAGGCAAGACTATTAATCGCTTTGAGAAAAATGTCCGATTTATGAACGGGATACGCTGCGGCGCGGTAAATCAAGCGCTATTGTTTGCCTGTAGGGAGCTTTGAAGAGTATTTACTGTTACCACTTAAGGCCTAGTTTTCTATAATTCAGTAACAGTCTGATGACAGATGTCAGTCTGAGAATCAGAAAATGTATGCTGTATAATAATTTCGTTTTTGAAATTGCTTTTTTTGTTTATTTTCGTCTTTTTATCTCTTGAATCGCCTTATCTGTTAAGATTGGTATTATTTGACGTACTTACCAAGTTTCTTGATAAAGGATCTATTTTCTAGAAATGTAATACATTTCTCATGAAAAAAAATTGCCGATCAAGTTTATTAAGAATCTGTTTTTTCTACCCAAGTTTAACTCAATTCCGTGAGCGAAAGTAATTAAGTTGAATTTCAACAAAAACGCCAATCGGCGACATCAAAGCACAAAGCGGCAATAAAAAAATTCCCTTTTTAAATTCCCCTTTTGTTCGAACGTTCGGGACAATAATAACATTATTGTAATTCAATTACCGCGTTCTGGGTTCGATTACCGAGACCAATTATCGGGAGAACAATGGTCTTAATGATACCGCCTCTCGGCCCACTGAGCCCTAACATAAAGGCCTATCTTTGGGGTCAGCGTATTCTTTTATCTATAACATAATCACCTTTTATTGTTTTCGCGGTCGGGTGAAATAGAGCGGAATATCTGGAGACGACGTTTGGCCTAGAATCTAAATTGGATTTTATTTTAGGTTTTGAGGATACTACAATACAAAACAATTATATCTTTTTAGAGCTCTTAGTAAAAGGCTCGGTCGGGAAGTACTACTACCATGCCTATTTCTGCTGCCAAGCAGCGCTGCTGTGTTTCGATTTGAAGGGTGCGGTTGCTGGTGAAATTACAGGCACATGATGCTTAACATCTATCTCAAGTTGATGGACGCAGGGCAGTGCACCGTACGGCATCTTCATATCGTGTGTGATTTGCGAGACAATGCTTTGTTATAGGTGATAGTTACCACTTAATATCATGGTTGTTGTATAAAAAACATGTATTTTAAAATAAACTAAAGGAGATACATAGAATAAGTCCGCACCTCTCGTTTGTCAGACGCCGCTCCACAGAAGTCAAAAAAGTTACAAAAGTAAGTAAAGGTTATAAAAGTACATTAACGGCAATTAAGCGGGCGGTTGGGTTTAATCGCTTCTTAAACGATACAGATTAGCTAAATATTAAAAGTTGGTCGTCTGAACACCTCAAAGTGGCCAATTAAAGTTTTTTCGAAATTATACTTAGAAACGGCCAAATTTTCTTCGGTGAATTATATATTTTTAGGCTCAAAAGGTTTATTAGAACTTATTAATGTGATTAAACTTGACGTATGTAAGCATTATATTATCAGTTATCGGGTTCCCATACAAGCTTTGCTTAATTTGGGGCTAGATAGTGCTGTGTGTAAAGTCCACCAATATTTATTTACTATTACTACTACCTATACCTTACTAAAATATAAAAGAAACACATGTTATCCGTTGATTCAAATCAAACTTGACTTAGCTACCGTTTATATTTCAGGAGCCAACCAGAAACTTATCTCAATAGACTAAACATAAAAAAACTACAAGATTAAGTAAAGTTCTGGCCGCTAGCCCAGTAATAAATCTACGTCTGATTCCTCCATGCCAATGAAACATGTAGCCGCTCCGCAAATAAATAAATAAGTAAAGTTCCTGTAAAGTTCACGAGATACAACCTCCTTGAAAATCCTTAATTTCGTAAGTGGCTGGTAGATTCACATCAATCTTTGGGACTTCGGAGCCATTAAAGAAATTAGTAAAATTACCGCAAGTCACGCCTAAAGTAAATAGCCGCGCGCCTTAACCCGTCATCAAGTTTTTGCTATAGACGAAGTTTAGCTGTGGAAGTTGTAGATGACATGCCGACCGGAGTGAGGGAGCAAACTTTCAACAGTTTTGTGATTATGTTGTATTGATATTAACCTTATTTGTTTAATACTAATGTTTTTATTTCAAATTGCAATCTGGATAGATTCTGAAGTTAGGAAGAGATCACTTTGAGTGATAAGACCGCCCATTGTACAATTTTATTCTATATTTTTAAGTGTACCTACTATTGATCAGTTTGGTGTACAATATAGTAATGCAATTCATCCACTTCCAAGATATACAGAATAGTTTTAGCAAAAGATTTATGATGATCTAGGTGCTATGTATTATCAAATGCATGTTCAAAACTTAAAAAACAATTTCCCTTAGGCTCTTAACCGCAACGGGCGAAAAGATGGTAATTCTATTTTTAGTTTCGTAAGCTATTGGCCAAAGACTTTAGCAAAGAACATATTTTATTCTGGGTCTAGTCTACGTACTCCACATAGATAAATTAAAAAAAAATTGTAGATGTCCATACAAATGCAATTTCATTAATATGTAGGCTAATAAAGTTGTCATCACTTATTGTTGATCTGTTCGAATTTCTTACTATGTGCACACTTCTAGAGCTGCCATGGCAGCTGTAATTGACATGATGTTTGACATGATGTTTGATATGACGCATTGCATTTTATAATTTTTTGACAGTTTTGTTGCTTTTTTTACTTTTACTCTCAAGCTTGACTTATACAACAGTTGTCAAATTGACATTCACGCATGTCAGTCCTCCATATTTTTAGTAAATTGTATTGCTCTCTTTGATCAAGAAAATCTTGAAGCCTAAGAAAATGATATCAAAATAAAAAAAAAACTATTTTGCTAAGATGTATTTATATACACTGTACACAAAACCGACCCAGGCTCCATATATTGATGAAACAATTCTTTTATTATCTATTTGGTTTCTACAGTTATTTTTTGTTCATTGTGTTGGTATTAAGATCTGAGTGGACATCGACCGTGCTTGGGTTCAAAGTCATGAAGCTATTTCATTTTAGTGCTCAAAAAGAGCTTTTTAAGGTGCACATAAAATCCTTTCACCACACTATTTCGAAAGAAACTAGCGACACGACAAGAAGTTCAGTTTCCAGTTTCTTTTGTCCACAGGAACCGTATCCAGTGAAGCTGGCAGTAACCACTAGCCATTATATGAAATAACGGTTATGACAGATATAATGTCGGCTACGTCGAGCCATCCTGCTCATGGTCATTCCTGCTTAATCGCCCATATCGCCGGAACATCTCTGCGCTTATTATAATCACTTCCTGTTCTGTGCGGGTCACCAACTTATTTGGATTTATTTTTAGCAGACTTTTAAATCCGAGAGCTGAACTAACTGTTCGCTTATTGCATTCGGCTCTACTTTCGCAATAAACGCAATATTGTTTGCGACTCTAAATTTCCGTAACATAATCATATACTACTATACTAAACCATTGTCTACTTCTTGTCGTGTCACGAGTTTTTTTCGAAAGTGTGTGGTGATAGGATTTTAAATACGCCTCAAAGAAGCTCGTTGCGAGCACTTGACACTTGTTTTAGAACTGGTTAGGTACTGGACTGTGCGCAATTTTGGAACAGAAAAACTAAAAACTGTTGTTGGTGCACAGTCGGTTTTGAACCCTCGACCTTAGGATTGGAAGACGGGGCCACTGCCACTTGATCACCGATGTTCTCGTCATTTTTCTTCTACTATGAACTATCATCTTGGCACAGTGTCAATATAATGCGAAGGGTTTTGCATAGACTGACACTATCGTGCCTCAGTGACTACAGGATTATTGTCGCTGCTAGTAAGCTGACTGGTTTTATATCACCGTTTGTGACCACTGACATTTCGCACATATATTTTTGAACAGAACAATTTTTTGGTGCACGACTGAATTTGAATTCACGAAGTGATCAGAATGTGAGACTCCGCTCCCACTAAGCCCCCGGGGCTCTTGTTTCGGTTTCCTGGAAATATGACTGAAATTATTCTGCGCAGATAGCAGATATTCTCTCGATATAAACAAGTAAATTTCCCAACAAAATTGTGTAAATATTTGTAAATCCCAGCTGAGCCTCCGAGATGCGATCACAACATTATGTGTAGCGGCTAATTTAATCTGAACATGGCTTCATTAACCCAAGCTTATTAATATTCACAGCACCGCCGTAATCGAGTGAAGTCGAACGTTTAGACGTTTTTGCTTAGCGTTCGTTAAAATAACCAAGTTACGTTGAAATAACCGGGTTACGCTATAAGATAAGCGAGTTACGCGCGGTGTAGGTACTGGCAAAAATAACGAGTGATGGGCTAATATGAAGGGCAATGGACGTGGGAAACGAAATGTTGCTTTTTGTCTGCTTATTTCTTATTTTCTTTTATTTTGTTCTGTTGGTATTAGAGAGGACTTATTAAATTCCTACATTGACCTTTAGTTTTGGCACCTGACTGTGTTTCTTTTGTTTACTCGATTCCTACACAGAACAAACATATTTTGCGAAACGAAAATTAATAGATTATTAGATTATTTTTAGGAACGCTTGTTTGAATCAAAATGAGTTTTGCTGGACCTTTGTAATGTTAATCTTCTGAACTTGAATTTTTTTTGTGTCATTTTACATCAGCAAAAATGTTGAAATGGGCGAGAGGTTGCCAGACGGTTGTCAGCGTCTTAATAAGAGCTAACTCCAGCAATAACAGCTAAGACCTTTTAGCTTTGGTCAGTTTAGTCCGGTTAAGGCGATTCAAATCCTAGCGTAAGCCGCCATTAGGTTCGTGACGCCACTGTTGCCGTAATCCGCAGACAGATGGCGTTCCGTTAATACTGATTAATTGCGAACAGTCGCGCGTACTCGCAATAATGTCGGCAACTTGATACATTTGCGACAAATTGAGTCCAGTCGGACGTGGCGCGCTGTAAACTAGGTTCTTAAGTCGCAGACTAACGCTAATGTTCTCCTTGCTAACACATTTCAACATTTTTAAAGATTTAATCACTAAATGAAGTTATTGAAAATCGCAAGCAATCAAGTTTAGGCGAAGAGCATTAGGTACGAAGGTTCAGTAAACATTTAATTGTGATCCAAACAAGTCCTCCTACGAAATATAGGTATGCTTAACTAGTTTTCGTACTTAATCATTATTTATTTGAATCAAAATTATATTTGCTAAGCCTTTGTAATGATAATTTTTGGAATTTGGTTGTTTACTATTTTTCATAATTATCTTCAGTAATTTTTTATCTTCAAAAATGTTGAAATGTGCGAGTGAGAAGTGGTTTGACGGTGTCAGTCTCTTAAGGTGGTTAGTTCTACTAGATGAGCTCCTTGACACGTGCTATGTTAAATTACTATTTTTAAATTATTATTAAAGTTCTTGAACAAAATGCCTAACAGTTCGCGATAACTTTTGATAGCTAACACGTCGTTACAATTTGTACTTTAATGCGCTCGGCAACTAACTATAAAATGTCGTGCAGACTCGAATAAACCAAGATAAAGTGTGTCACGAGTGTGTAAGTACTCTCATGTTCATATAATGTTATCTTTAACCACTACTCATGGTAAACCGCTGTTTAAACTCGAGAAAACGTCAAACGACCAATTTTCAACCTATTTCTAATGCATAAAACTTTATGCGCCCTCACAAAACACCCACCAGCATACCCTGACCCATAAACTGTTCGCGCAAGTTCTAAATTCTGAAGATTTTAAGTGGATCCTCGGGTTTTGTTAGGCTGGTTGCCGGCAAGGTTGTAACTGTTAATTCCGAAGAACAGCCAAAACCTTTCGTCTTAACGAGAGGTGGTCATTAAAGGGTGGTTAAGTACCCTTTCAAGTATCCTCGGTTCACGTCACAGTTTTCGGGGAAATTTATATTTTAAGTACATAAAATAAGCTACAAGGATTTATGGAGCTTCCACACGTGAGGTTGAGACTACAATATTGCTGTGCACTTAGTGGCTGGCGCAATAGTTGCAAAACCATACGGAAACTTGCAAGTCAAGATTATAGAATGACTTTTTTTAAATACAATCACACTCACTCACCACTATGCAAATGAGTAGTGAGTGTCTGTGTAAATGTCATTTTTTATAAGATAAAGATATTTTTTGTTAAACCGAAAACTAGGTACAAATTTTGTGTTAGGGGTTAAAAATTTTGTTTGACTAGTTCAGCCTGATGGCATATAAACATGAAAATTTACAAAAAAAAATAACATTACATACAATAATTAAACTAACATTACAAAAATACAAAATACAAAATCAATTCAAAAATAAATCTTAAGATGAAGGGAAAACTAAGTTAATAGGTATAATATAAAAATTAAATGAAATGTCCAATGTCAGTATAAATTAAAATGTAAAAGAGGTAGGTACTAGATAAAACAGTAATAATAATAATAATGTCAATAAGAAAATGTATCACTCAGAAATTCATGAACCGTATTATATGCCCTATCCACAAATATAAATAAAAAATTTAAAGGATCGTTCAAAAGTGCAATGCCAATCATGTCGTAAGTTTTTTATCTTTTTCTTGGCTTGGTTAAGAGGAAATGTCCTATAATTTGGATGTCTAGGTAAGCGTGCTAGGTACACTGTCGATCACTTAACATCAGATGAGATTGCGGTCAAACGTTCAACCTTCAAGTAAAAAAAAAAATAGTGCCTATATTCACCTACGTAGATTATATTTTATTTGACCTTAAAGTATGTTTGTACAAATAAGAGTCAAAACATTTTTATTTACCATAAAATGTGTTTAAGATCAATTTACCCATTAAGGCACGTGTTACAACATACTAGTAACTCGGCCAAGTAACTACCCAGCAGTAAGGAGTTAACGAGCCTCGGACGCTCGTACCAAAATCACTTGACCAACTCTAGCCACTATTCACCCTAAAGTGAAAGGGATAGGATCGAGTTTGCAACGCATAATGGCGGCCCTTGGCAAGCCTTTACTGAAATTAATCAGATTACTTTGCTGTTCTTAGAAAACTATTCCAGTTCCCAAATAAAGGTGCCTTTTAACGAAACCTATATTAAGATTCTTTCGAATATAATTTAAAAATATTCTAAACGTCAAATACAAACTGTTACATGGTCTGTGCAAAGTCTATATGTTCTTCTTTGCAACGGTAACTTTGCAACAGTTATTTGCAAACACACGGCACGGCACGGCTCAATTCTAACAATTTATTTAAAATTTAATTAGTGCACGAAGTTTTTCCAGTATTTCTATAAAAAAAGTACATTTAAAGTATTTTGAACGCTATTTTCATTCCTTCCCCACCTTCAAAAGGCCGGACTCATTCATGTCATGTGCAGCAGTGGACTCATTCATCCTGCTGATGATCATGATGATGATGAGGTGTCTGTTGTTATTATATTCTCCAGCAAACATTTTGTTGCTCCAAGATCGGCTGAGCGATACATCGATCCCGTATCACCGACGTTCAATTTCCTGCACTCGTTTGCAGGCCGCTTCTCAAGAATGTTCTACTATATTTTTGCCGTCACGAATTATTTGAGAGTGAAGGGGCTGACACACGTACTTGTAACTCGCATATTTCACAATTTGAAAAATGTAAAATCACAAATTATTTATATAAAATCAGTCCAGAGAAAATATCATCTTGAATCAAACAAGTTTTCATACTAAGTTTGCACGAAAACTAGTAAAGTAAACTTTTTGGAAGGAAAATTAGCTTGGATGAATTTATATTTAAGCTGAACTGATTTTTTAATAAGTTCGGTCATTTTATGTTAGGATGTTAAGTGGTAAACATGACCTACAAAGCATTGAATTTGAAAAGGAACAAGCCCTACGATGCGTCCGTTAACTTGAGGCATGCCTCATCTGCTTGTAATTTCACCGGTGACCACACCTTTGGAACCGAAACATAGCAACGCTGCTTGTCGGTGGAAATATGCATGGTGGTAGTACTTCCCCGGACGACTCTAACGCAAAGACTTTTACTATAGTACTCTCATTTGCTCGTTATTACTGGGTACCTTGTATACGAAGCCGTTGGCGGTAGCTAGTCTCATTTAATACAAAGATTAATATTTCGTTTCTAAGAATTGCTTTCGCCAGGGACCACAAAATGTTTGTTTTCTGTGTACGTAATATGGCGTATAAACGATGATATTGTAAAAATAATAAAAAGTTTTTCTTCGAACAACTAAAGTAAATGTTGTGCTCTGAACATGCTTATAGTACCTATCTAATAGACGTAACATGAAACTCATTTGAAATATTCCGATGGATACAAAAAATAAACTTACTAAGAAGATTTTCTTAGTAATATTTATAGAAACATGAATATATTGTATTTTTCGTGATATTCTGTAAAAAAAAATTATACAACTAGCTGATGGAACAATCATATGGCCTACCTGTTGTTAAGTGGTAGCCCTGCCCTGCGTCCATCAACTTGAGGCATTTGCGTAGTAAGTACTGTTAGTAATAAGTTTTAAAGGAATAAGTACGTTTATATTTTACTAACCAGCTGCCGCCAGTGGCTTCGTTTGTTTATTAGTAGTGATTGCTAACATTATTATTTCCGGAGTTTTCCCATTATTGTTATCGTTCATGTTTTCTCGCTAATCTAGGTTTCGTCCTATTTTTGTTCTAAGTTTCATTCCAATCAATACAGTGTAGACAACACTGAATTTACAACAGATGTTAGTATAATTGTGGCGTGATTGAGCCGGTAAACCAGGTAAACTTTATGGGATTTAGTTATGTCCTTAAGATTGCAATAATATATTATTTTTAGCAAATATTTCAAGTAGCTCAAAACTTTTCATGTTTTTATACACCACACGCTTTTCCGACTATATTCCACGAAAATACAATCATAAAAAATAATGTTAATAGTATCTCGGTCGTGATTCCTACAATGTCATTGAAAACAATCATTATCTCTCTATCGGGGCGAATCACTTTGAGCTCGTAATCGTATAAATTGAAAGCCTACTTATACAACCTCCGTCTGATGGAGGAAACATTGGCATACTTCCAATAATAATCATAAGACTACTAAAACTATGGAATACCGTATTTTTTTTTGATTTTACAGCGTTTACTTGCATTTAGGAGTCAATAGCGAAGTTGGTTATTGAGAAAACGGTGGGTTCTCTTCTCTAAAACGGTGAAGGAAAACGTCGTGAGGAAACCAGTTAGAATTCTAAAAAGCGGCGATAGGATTTTTATTATTTTTTATGTGGCGTTGAATCTGCGTGCCCTCCGACCACTTTTATCCCTCTCTATTTGAGGTATGACTTGTCCAGCTCTTCCCCATTGATTTGACAAACTCGTCATCCCATCTTCGGGTCGGCCTGCCTTTATTCGTTTCCCATCTCGAGGCCACCAGGGTGGCTCGAGAGTTTTGCCAAATATTATTATTATTTCAGCTTGCAGCCGGCAAAGGCCTCCCTATCCCTCTTCCACTCTTTACGGTCTTGGGCTTTTGAGGTCCAATTTTCTGCAGATGTATCGAGGTCATTCCAACACCGCCGTGTCGCTTCCCGTTGTTAGGGCTTCATCCGGTTGCTGCTCTCGCCCACAGTTCCTCTAACATGCGGCACACGTGGCCGGCCCAGTCCTACTTGAGTCTTAAATAAAAAACTAAATTAATTTGTTAAATTTATTTTATTTAAAAGAAGCCGGGTTATTGCACCTAGCTCCACAGTGTTCCCGTCAGCTGTGCAGCTCAGTGGCCTTTATCCAGCGCCGCCTGCTTTATTCCTTGGCCGATGCTCCGATACATCAGCTGGTATTGAATACTGGCCGAGCACTAGTTACGATACAACATCGCCAGTCAGAATTTTAACTTTATTATTTTAACGTTAAAAAAATAATTAAACGCTTGGATAACGCAATGATTACGTAATATCCTTTCGTCACAGACACCGAGTTTCAAAATAAAGTCAAGGTGTGTCGCTAGTGATGACTTACAGAACTAAGATGTGGTCGTTTACTATTTTAATCGTATATAAGCTGGGAGTCGCAAAACTGGCTATAGGGAAAGCTGCGGTACTACCTGATACCTTGGTCACGTGGAACCGGCACCTATATGATATCTGACTGTAACAAAGTCAAAGTAAAATGGTATGTATTCAATTTAAGCACAACGATCACTTTGGATCGCCTTAAGCTCTGATTTCACCATGCTGTCTTAGATTAACAAAGGATTAAATGGCCGTTAAATATTTCTAAGGTTAGATTTAACGGCCTGTTAATCCTTTTATAATAGTAACTAACAGAGCATGGTGAAATCAGCTCTAAAGCTAAGTGAATCTAGGTGCCAGTTCCACGCGACCAAGCCTCAAAAAACAGGCAACAAACTAACGGCTGGGTCTTACTGAAAGTGTGCGACCAGAGGCCTAATCACGTATGCATTTTGACATTTGTGGCGATAACGCATCCTAGCGATATTGGAACTTATTCAGTTTTAGTTAGGGATACGATACGTTTAAGCGACTAACGTCAAATTCTTTCGTGATTAGCCCACAGTGCTAATTGCAGTCATTGTGCAAATGTTTTCTTCACGACTAACTTGGTTGAGGAACTTGTGCTAAGCTATCTAAGTTGTGCAACTTGGAGTTCATGCCGCAGATTGGGAGAATGGCCACTTCTTGTTGAAGTTGCAGATACTTGTATAGGTGATTGACTCAAGTTTTCAATAGGTGGTTTGTATGGGAAATGGTATTGAAATAGTTCATATTGAATTTTCCATGTTTTCATGTGCTTAGGCATGACTGAAGAAGAATTTGTCCGGGAAAGTACCCACTAGATATGGATAACCGAACTTATTTTTGTTGGAGAGCAGTGATCTTCGCTTTACTGTTAAGTTGGTACAGTAAGTTACTACGGTAAATTTGTTGCCTGTTCTATAGGCTTGGGTTGCGTAGCACTGGTTCCTAGATTCACCAGCTTTAAGACGTTTCAAAGTGATTTTTGTGATTCAAATGAATAAATACCTTTTCACTTTGATTTTGCTATTTAACAAGCACTTGAGACCTTGACTGTGCAATATCACTCGGTTGACGTGGTGCTCTGGGTAAGTCATGCAATTATTTTAGGTAGAGGTAACCGCTCAAGATCAGATAGACCACTGGATTGTTCTGTTTTTCTGATACAATAACCAATTCAGTAGCACTACACCTCCTTTGAGTATTTGTAGTCTGCACACAGTACTAAATCCATAGTACCCAATATACCCCTGCTAATAAAGCTAGCTCCTATACCCATAGTGAGTTCCTATAGGCATAAGCCGCTGGGCAAATGTGCCCGGACATTATTTTGTCTGCTGACATTTTGAGTTAACATACATTTACCGACAACCTTAAGGCGTTGGGATAGGGTTGGTTTTAGGATGGCTGCGGCTGGTTTCAGTTTGCGGGCCGCAGCTGTGATACGCTAGCAGTACTCGTTTGCGGTCAGTTGCCTAAACAGGCTGGAGTTGACAGATATTGTAAGCTGGCGTCCCTGAATTATGTTGAAATGTTGCTTCCAACACGTCTTTGGTTTTCTTGTTCGTAAATAAATGGACTTATTCGAAAACTAACACACTGGTTACACCTGCTGTGAGAGTCGAGAATCAAACCTGTAAAATCAATTCTGTCAAAGTCAAAAGGCAAAATGATCTTCGTGATTCAGTTGAATGACAAAGATCATTTTGAAACATTTTAAAACTAGGTAAATCTAGATGCCTGTTCCACGCGACCGAGGCTAGAAGAGCAGGCAACAAATTCACGGCTTGATTCCTACCGACACATGTTTGTACTAGCGTATAATCAAGAACTTTCCATTTTTTAAAATAATTAATAAACTGTCCTTAGGCTACAATCTCACCTGATGGTAAGCGACGATGAAGCAGAACGGTCTATATTATATCACTACTAGTCACTATTCGCTCATGCTTTGAAAAAAAAGGAAAAAAATATATAATAGATTATAAATATTATGACAAAACAACTTGTTGTTTATTACATAGAATATAAAAAAAAAAAAAAACATAAATTTAATGAAATAAATATATAGTACTAATCCGCTAATCTAATCTTATGTAAGTAAATCAAATGTAGACTTGAGTGTGCACCCTTCACTGCATCTGCAAACTCTGCATACTCTGCAAATTCTGTAACGTGAAAAAAGGTGTATTAGACACAACAAAAATACCACAAAAAATATAAAATACTCAACAAGACTTCGACACGTGTTTCGCCTCTCTACGAAGCATCTTCAGGAAGAATTGACTTGCTGTGCACTGAATGACGTCATCTTGACGTGTTGTCTCGTCGAGCGCCGAGCAGAAAGTGAGTAATGGCTCGTCCGGACCCCTATTTATACCTGAGTGTCAACAACCGTTCGCCTGTTGGTGACTCACGAGGTGATTAGGTAATGACGGTTGGTCGGTATTCACAGCGCCGTTTGCAAAAATTCTTAATAACGGCGACCTTGGGAATGTGTTTAATTCATTCAACAGTGTGAAACTATGTGTATTGTGTTTTACAATTTCTAAACATTCTAAAACACACATCCTAAAACCTTTATCGCAATTGTGTAAAATATTATAAGTGTGATTGTTATTTAGTGAATGAGAGGACTCGATTAAATGTTTTGCAAAATGAGATCTTTCTGGACAATTATTCCTATATGCTGCAATGTGTTCTTTATACCTAGTTTGGAAATTACGACCGGTTTGACCTATATAAACACCACCACATTCATCGCAGACTAATTTATAAATACCACTTTTTTTATTGTTCTCCAATGTATCTTTACCGTTACAAATCTGTCTCAATGTGTTATTCGTTTTGTACGCTACCCTGATTTCATTTTTAAATAATATCTTTGAAATCCTCTCGCTAACCGCTCCTAAATAAGTGAGACTACCCAAAAATTTTTGTGGTCCATCTGGTTGCACGGGATATAGAAGAGAGCGGACCAAATTACGACGTTTTCCCTTAATCAACCCGTCAACCATACTTCTATTGTACCCATTTCTTATAGCCATATGATATATTATGCTAAGTTCTTTATTATAATTTTCTTATGAAAGTGGAACTGACAATAACCTATGGACAAAACTACGGTAAGCTGCCAATTTATGTTGAATGGGATGACAAGAAGATTCTGGTATTGTGACATCAGTGTACGTCGGCTTCCTATAAATTCTGAAATCATGCCTATCGTCCTTTCTTGTAATAGTTAAATCTAAAAAGTTCAATGATTTACTAATGTCATCTTCTAATTCTAATTTGAATTTAATTTTAGAATGTTTACTGTTAATTTGATTTACAAAAACATCAATTTGACGAAGTGTACCAGTCCAACATATAATTATGTCGTCTACATATCGATAGTAATATAAAATATGTGGTTGATCTACAATATGAGTATTTTCAAAATGATCCATAAAAATATCGGCCATAAATGGGCTAAGAGGCGACCCCATAGCTAAATTTTTTAGCTAAATCATTGAACTTTTTAGATTTAACTATTACAAGAAAGGACGATAGGCATGATTTCAGAATTTATAGGAAGCCGACGTACACTGATGTCACAATACCAGAATCTTCTTGTCATCCCATTCAACATAAATTGGCAGCTTACCGTAGTTTTGTCCATAGGTTATTGTCAGTTCCACTTTCACAAGAAAATTATAATAAAGAACTTAGCATAATATATCATATGGCTATAAGAAATGGGTACAATAGAAGTATGGTTGACGGGTTGATTAAGGGAAAACGTCGTAATTTGGTCCGCTCTCTTCTATATCCCGTGCAACCAGATGGACCACAAAAATTTTTGGGTAGTCTCACTTATTTAGGAGCGGTTAGCGAGAGGATTTCAAAGATATTATTTAAAAATGAAATCAGGGTAGCGTACAAAACGAATAACACATTGAGACAGATTTGTAACGGTAAAGATACATTGGAGAACAATAAAAAAAAGTGGTATTTATAAATTAGTCTGCGATGAATGTGGTGGTGTTTATATAGGTCAAACCGGTCGTAATTTCCAAACTAGGTATAAAGAACACATTGCAGCATATAGGAATAATTGTCCAGAAAGATCTCATTTTGCAAAACATTTAATCGAGTCCTCTCATTCACTAAATAACAATCACACTTATAATATTTTACACAATTGCGATAAAGGTTTTAGGATGTGTGTTTTAGAATGTTTAGAAATTGTAAAACACAATACACATAGTTTCACACTGTTGAATGAATTAAACACATTCCCAAGGTCGCCGTTATTAAGAATTTTTGCAAACGGCGCTGTGAATACCGACCAACCGTCATTACCTAATCACCTCGTGAGTCACCAACAGGCGAACGGTTGTTGACACTCAGGTATAAATAGGGGTCCGGACGAGCCATTACTCACTTTCTGCTCGGCGCTCGACGAGACAACACGTCAAGGTGACGTCATTCAGTGCACAGCAAGTCAATTCTTCCTGAAGATGCTTCGTAGAGAGGCGAAACACGTGTCGAAGTCTTGTTGAGTATTTTATATTTTTTGTGGTATTTTTGTTGTGTCTAATACACCTTTTTTCACGTTACAGAATTTGCAGAGTATGCAGAGTTTGCAGATGCAGTGAAGGGTGCACACTCAAGTCTACATTTGATTTACTTACATAAGATTAGATTAGCGGATTAGTACTATATATTTATTTCATTAAATTTATGTTTAACAATGGAATTCCGCAAAGTCACGCCTGAATCAATTAATTATAGAATATAAAGGTAAATTAAGAACATTGTATACGTCACTAACCTACTGATTGGTACCAACACCAACCAAATTGCATTCGAAATTCAAAAGAGAGATTGAAAAATAGTCCATTTTTACTATTTCATCCGACAACAGAATAAAATGGCACGGAATCAGACTAAAGACTCACAAAAACGTCACAAAACACGCCTCCTCCGCGCAAGTATTACCTAATGCCATGCAAGGCGCCAAATGCATATTTCATAAGGATGAACGCCGAACGTAACGTGTGTTCCGAATGCTATTGATTTTGTGGCCGCTTGTTCGCTCACAGGTCACTCGTTTTGCGATTTAGGGGCCTGTTCTTATCTTAGGCTGTGATGAATGAACATCTGTAGAAGTTATCGGCTTAGTCGAATGAAAGCTGCTGTATGTTGGGACCACTTTGACCCAAAGCCGTGCAGGGGGACTAACTGAGAAAGGTACTACAAGCTTTATGTTATAATTTTAGGTAGTTTTAGGTAAGTTTACCTACCTATTAATATATAGTAGAGCTCTTTGCGAAAGGCTTGCCCGGGGAAGGACTACCACCATGCCTATTTCTTCCGTCAAGCAGAGTTACTGTTTTTCGGCTTGAAGAGTGTGGTTGCCGGTGAAATTACAGGCACATGAGGCTTATCAGCTGTATGCCTCAAGTTGATGAACGCAGGGCAGTGTATCGTAAGGCACGTTACAATCATGCGTGGCTTGCGAAGCAATGCTTTGTTATAGGTGATGGTTACCACTTAACATCAGGTAGGGCACCTGCTTATTCCATCAGCAAGTATAAAAAAAAGATCAGTAGTGTACTTATTCAGGCTGATGATGATGCTTGAGTTAACGCTTATAACGTTTAATAATAGTAATTTATTTTGATAGGCAAATTGTTAGGCTATTTAATAGAAATGTACATTCTCATTCGAGATTTCAGATTGAACTATTGATTATAAATGATGATGCTGAAAATCAGTTCATAATGTGGTTGCTGTTATATTTCCTGAAAACTTGTAACCGTTATTAAGCGGCAAAATTGTAGATCTAAATGTAATTATACGCTGAACGTATCCATACATGACAGGCGGCAAGCTCATCGCCACTGTTGAATACTAACTGGTTTCCTGACGATGTTTTCCTTCACTGTTTAAGAGCACTGGCATTGCGCACATAAATGGATGGGAAAAATACATTAGTGCACAACTGGATTCGTATACCCACGACCTTACTATCAGACAGCGCGGTAACTTCTTTTAGACCACCGGTGCTCTCAACATTGTTCTTTCTGGAACTATATGAGACAGTGGACTTCTTCGATAACTACGTACACATTTATTCTGACACTACAGGAATCGAACCTGTATCTCTTGTACCAAATCCAGCTAAGTTATTACCCTTGCTCATCTTACGACCATGATATAACGGCAGCGCTTTGTTAGAAAGGCTTATGTTAGACCAGGCTTAGAGGCGCCTGCCATTTACAAAACTAATTTGTATAATTTTGTGAAATTGTCCGGCCATTTATTTTGATCTTTATAATTATTAGCATTGTCCCTTGTCAACGAAGTTTTATACAACCTGCTGCCGCTTTGACTGCCGTCATTTAACAATTATTTAAACTCCTAAGGATTTAAGGTTTAATAATCAATAACTTTCGGTAATTTTTACAGAACGTTCATTATCATCATCAGGCCGAAGAATCCCACTGTCCCATCATTTCCGGAAAGTAAGATTCTGAGCCCTCTCCATCCCCCGACTTCCAGCGATCTTCACAATGTCGTCAGTCCATCACAGAACGTCATCTAGCCCCAATCTAAGCAAAGCTTGTACTATGGGAAACAGATAACGGTTATACTTCAAATGTTTTTGTGTAAATCCATAATTATATCTAAATAAATTATTATGCAATCAAAATGCTATTTAGTCGCAATACAAGGTTATATTTTTAATTTTTATTAGTTTTATAGTGTTTACCTACACTTAAGGAAAATCACAAAGATTTAATATAGTCCCAAAAGTTATTACCCGAGTGGGATTTGAACCCACGACCTTCCCCTTGATACGGGTCCGCGCTAACCAACGAGTGCGGTTGGGATCCGATGGCGCAGTTGGTTAGCGCGGCCCCGTATCAAGGGGAAGGTCGTGGGTTCAAATCCCACTCGGATAATAACTTTTGGGACTATATCAAATCTCTGTCAAGGTTATATTGGTGACGTCGCAGTTAGAGGGATTCGATAAATACAATTTGCATTAAGAGAAGAGCTAATTGAGGCCAAGGTAATGCATCTCTCGCTCGCACATGCCAATATTATGAAATCACAGAACTTATTGCACAAGTACGAAACTAAGTAGTTGTAGTAGTTTAATTTGGTTTGGTTCGGTTCAGTTCGGTTCGGTTCGGTTCGATTCGATTCAGTTTGACTTTTTCTGTATCTATTTATTTTCTCTTTGTAATGAACTGTTATTGGCCATGTATTATTTTGGACTTCAAGTTTTCCTTTAAAAAAAACACTATTACAAATTGCATAAGTCAGCTTTTATCGTTTTTTTCAGGAACCTTAGCTTTAGTAATTAGTTCAAACATTAGTTATTCACTTTCTTAATTAGCCACCTTAATCACAGGGCAGTATTTCACACATTAATTATTTCGGTTTCATGAAATTAGTTTCAGTATTGTAATAATTTATTTAAAAATAGAGGGTAAAAAGGCACGTTCCAAAAATTATAAATGTGCATAATCTTGAAAATTAAAAAAAATATGTCAAATGTACTTTAGTGGTCAATAAAAAAAATTACATGTCCTAGACTAGACTGTTCTTTGGTTACAATCTCACCTGGTGGTAAGCAACAACGATTTCATCACAGAAAGAGTAGGATGTTCCAAAAAAATTGTCTAGAGTTGTCTCAGTTCTGCAATGATTATAATAAAGCTTTTGTCAAAATTAAACAATTTCTCAAAACACTTCCTCTAACTCTGTTCTCTCAGAGACTCTCAGAGACTCTGTTAGGTAGTAGAATTATTATAGACAAGTGATACTTGCTCAGCATCAGGTCTGTCTGTAATTTTTCTCACAACAATAAAAAAAGTTAAGATAATCCAATACAATCTTAAAACGTTCAATTGAAAAAAACAATTGATAATGAAAAGTACCTACAAAAACATGTAACTTGTAACGTAAAAAACGTGTTACTCAAGGGTAATATAGAGCCGACTTGATGGATGAAGTATTCAATAAAGTCCCGACACCACGGGTAAGTATCTTGCATTAGCGTGACGTCATCGTTAGGCTATCACGTCACACGTGTCTGTGATGAATGGACGGTCTGACAGACGACGATGTTTGAGATACGAGATTACTCTGAAAAACGGACTATCTATTTTGTGTTTTAAGTTATATTGGAGCCTCTTTGAGGCGCACTTAAAATCCTTTCACCACACTATTTCGAAAGAAACTAGTGACACGATAAGAAGAAGTTACATTGCGCGATTAAATATCATTAAACGTCCCAACATCGAGATTCGAAGTCGAACAAAGGTCACCATGCCACCATGCCTTTTGTCTGTCGCCAAGCAGCGTTGCTGTGTTTCGGTTTGAAGAGTGTGGCTACCGGTGAAATTACAGGTGCGCAAGGCTCAACATCTGTATACCGCAAGTTGATGAACACAGGGTAGTGCATCGTAGGTCACGTTCCTATCGTGCGTGACTTACGAGACAATGCTTTTGTGATCCATCACAAAAGCATTGTCTCGTAAGTCACGCCGCAACTTGCCGATGGAAAAAGAAGATGGCTCACCTTTTTCCATCGGCAAGTTGTATAAGAAAAAAAAGGTCAAAGACGTTAGAAATCGTATAGTGGAACTAAAATTGAGCTAGGCAGAACTGGCAGCGTGAGGTGATGACAGGTGGAGTAAGACGCTAACTAAATGGCGTCCAAGAACTGATTATAAAAGCGTCGGTCATCCTGTGGCGACATGTGCAGATGATGTAACATCATGGGGAAGACCTGGATGAGAGAGACGCCTATATCCAGCATTATTTACAATATTACTAGTTTTGTATTTGTCATCTGGAATTATTTTAAAAATAAAATTTATGAAAACCTACAAACCGCTCTCTCAATTACCTCATTTGACAGCATTAACTACACCCAATCTCAACTCCCCTCAAAACCCTCAGGTTTTAGGAGTGAGGGTAGAGGGGGGATGGGATTATAGAGATATCTCCCTATAAGCCCATTTCTACTCAGAACTGGTTATGTTATACCAAGTGCCACTTACACATAGCATCATGATCGTACGTAATCAAATCTTCCAATAATCAAGACCTCTTCATATCTCAACGGTAATCGAATAAGCGTACTTAGTCTCTCAAGGTAATGACGATCAGAAAAAATAGGTTCTTGTCCCCTTTAGATGTACAAGGTGTACCATTACTTATGTTTAAAAACTCCAGGGGGCTAAAGTAGGTACCCATCAATATGAATAACTTTTTCTAAGGAACCAACACTGTGAACGCGAAAAAAAACAGCTGTTTCATACATTTTATACTTAGTAGTTATTGAACTTTTGTATGAAACAGCTGTTTTTTTTGTTGCGTTCAGTGTTTGTTCTTTAAAAGCTATTCATATTGATAAGTACTTTAGCCCCCTGAAGTTTTTAAACATAAGTATTGAAACACCTTGTATAGATAAATTTATTATACACAAAGGAAAACACATTAAATACACACGGATACAGATCAAGCTAAACAAAGTAAAAGAAAAATTCCGCCTAATACAAAGACATAAAAGCGAGCATCAGTGTATAGCTTGATGCGTTAAACTTAGGCTTTATCACTACGATTCAAATCTCTATGTGACCCGTTTCATTAAAAAATAATTTAATTGGTTTAACTTTCCTAGTACTTCCTAATTTGTCTTTATATATTTCTGCAATAAGTTGCCAGCTCATTTTCATTGTTGTTTCATATTTATACTTACTGGATCCATCGAGACTTGTTTTGACATCGGATGTGCATCCACTGGTGCATCTGCCGATATCTATGTCTGTATCGTGGTCCAATTCTATACGAGATTTAAAATTATAGAGTTTGTCATAAAAAATATATACGATTTTTATGCAGACAGTAATTATATTAGCGTTTGGACACATCTGCTCTTAAACTGCGAAGTATTTTCAAAACTAAGCTCCACAAAAGCCTTTTAAAACTTCTAACCATGATTGATAGTCTGAACTGAAAGTTTCACTCTTCTGTAAATAAAACCACGTCGTCATAGCTCTGGTTTGGACGATACGGTGACAATCATTTTCTTAGCTTTCATAAAACTGAAAAATAGCTTTACCACTTTTATTCCCAAGCACGGTAGACATTTTTAAGAGTAGTAGAGATCTTTGTTTATATAGGTACTATTTATAATGTACTATTACTACCATTTATTTTTATGTACACAATAATATTTACCAAACTTATATGTATAAAAATATGTATGTTCATTACCTACCTCCCTACTCAACTTCATATATTGTTATCATTTTGTGTATTTCACACTCACGGATTGTTTTGCGTTTGTGGGGTCATCCGTCTCTAAGCCCTGTCTGAAAACCAGTGCTGCTCCCCACGTATGTGTCGAGCAGCAATTATGCTGAGACTGGACCTGTTTGGCCCACACAACACAGAGGAGACTAAATGGCCTCTCACATGATTTCTGTATTTCTCTCCTTTTCTGTTTTTGTGTATTATTTTCTCTATTGTTATTTCTGTGTTCTCTGTGTATTGTGTGTCAAATACATGTTTCTTTCTTTCTTTGTGAAGGGCTTGCGCCTTTTTCTGCTGCCAAGCAGCGTTGCTGTGTTTCGGTTTGAAGAGTATGGTTGCCGGTGTAATTACAGGCACATGAGACTTGACATCTGTATGCCTCAAGTTGATGGACGCAGGGCAGTGCATTGTAGGGAACGTTCCCACTGTGGGTGACTTACGAGGCAATGCTTTATTATAGGTGATGCTTACCACTTAGCATCAGGTGGGCCATCTGCTTGTGCCATCAGCAATTTGTGTTAAAAAAAAACCCTTCAGAACCTCCTCTCAAAAGTATTTTAAGAACATCAGGGTTTTTAGAGATATATCTAATTATTACATTTGACACAAACCTATACAACGTGTTTATTAAGAGTTGTAGGGATCCGAAAGCAGGATATTCTACCGGTCATAACGAACAACTTTTGTTCTACGACTTTTAAAATTTCTAAGTTTTTCATTCATGAAATGCCTCTTAAACTTTTATCTAAAATGAATCTAAACGCATCATGAGGCAGCCCTATTTACAGCTGTTCTTTGACCTCTAGTTGTCAATTCTAGATAAAATAGGTAACAGAACTGCCACCAATTACCTAGTAATGTGCCTACCTAATAATGATGTTGCTGTTTTTAAAGATCTTGGTATGTAAAAGAAATATTTTCGCGACTGTAATCCCTAGTCACGGTAAACATTCTCTGAGATCTTTGGTACTAATACCTATTCAGTAACTAGGTACCTACGTGGCTACGTACTCAATATTTAATAGAATATTTATTTTTGTTTGATTACTAGATGTCGTAAAGCAATGTTTATGATTTTCATAGTTCTTTAAATTTTAACATGTTACTTTACCACCATGGTTCATTGACACGACAAAATTATTCAACTGCAATTTTGGGAAGTGTCTAGTCTGTCCTATTTAATCTTCCAACTTACCTGTCTGTCATTGTTTGCATTTAAAAACGCATATCCAATCAGGACGGCCGACGGCCGCCGATCAGTGTTACCATTTGTGGCAGATTTCTGCCATTTGGCAGATTTTAAATATTTCAAGAAAAATCTTATTAGTTTGAATTTTTAATGAAATAATATTTATAATTTATTTATTTTTTACCGAACTGGAAACTTCTTATTCTTTTTTACCTTTATTGATTTGGTTTCTAAACAACTTCTATCTCGTTTTAGATAACTGCAAACCGTTACAAACGATCAAAAGATAGTAACTGGGGCCTTATGCTCACTTCGAGCGAGATTATCTCACGGTAGAGATGACGTCATATCTCGTTCAATAACTATTTATCCCCATTCTCACCATCTAACTCCCCAATTTTCTCATTCAAAGTTCATGCGAGACTCAACGAGGTCAACGAGTTATTGAACGAGATATGACGTCATCTCCACCGTGAGATAATCTCGCTCGAAGTGAGCATAAGGCCCCTGAATGTAATGTAGGTATTTAATTTATTCCGTAGCCACGAAGGAGATGGTATGAAGTCATATTTTTGGTATCTTTATCGTCAAGCTTGTTAGATTTTGACAGATTTTTTGGCTGGTGTGTGGTAGAACCGCCACTTTTCAGATGGTCACCCTGTTTGTGTTTACATGCGTTGTTGTACATTGTTTTGTTGAGAAAATGTCATCAAACGTGATAAAATGGTGATTGTTATGTAAAAAGCCGTCGTTAGTCAGTGTGTGTATGAGCAGTGCCTACGAGGTAATGGTTTAGTGTGAAGTTTGAAGCCTGTGTCGTGCGAAATCTCGCAAACTTACCAAAATCCAGTTTTATCCAGTGTTATCATAGCCAGTAAATAATGACAAAATCCATAGGAACCAGTAAAAATATCGTGTCAGGGGATTGGCGGCGTATCTACCTACCTACCGAAAGGTAAGTATTTCAAATTATCTCGTAGGTTATTGTTGTTTTTCTCTTTTCTAGATAGAAGCGTGCGTGCGTGTGACCTTGACACGTACACAGACAGGGCTGTTGCAAATTTCTGAGAAAATATTAATTTTACTTTTCTATGGGAATTTCGAAAACGATGTATTCAACCGTTGCACACGTCAAAGTATTCCAGTGCTTGGTCTAAATACACGCTCTTTGTTTGCCTACATAACTTCATCAACACGTTGTATATATCAATAGTTTGAATTCCATACGTGACAGGTTGCAAGCCTATCGCTACTGTTAGAATACAGACTGGTTTCCTAACGATCAATAATTAATTGTCATCTACAGTCAATACACATCTACTATCAATATATGTCATCAATATACCCTCAGCCTGAGATTTAGGCAATATAGACAAAAGTTCATTTCATCCGAAAATCTAAGTTTGCCATAAAATAACACCACAATTTTTACTCTATTTTATGAATAGGGAGATTTTGTATTTTGTGTATGCACACTTTCAAGCTTTGCAATTTTGAATCTAACGTTAGTGTATTAAAGCCTATGTTACAATGATACTTGATCCAGAGTGAACCGATCTGGTATTATACCATTGAAGGCGTGTCAAGAATTCAAATAAAAAACACTTAGCGCTATCACTTCCGATGGCGCTCGGCCGAAGCTGTCAATTATTCGAGTTCTGGTAAGTTCGATAATATTGACGTCTATTTAAGTTGTCAAAAACATTATCCATCTAGAAAGTCGGGTAGAAATTAATCATCTCCTATATTCGTATTCTGTTCAGTTTATTTATTTATTTCCAAACAGAACTACTAGTCTAACTAAACCTAATAATTAACAATACGTAGTAGTAGTAAGTTAAAAGGATTAAAAAAATATATTTAGTTGTCATATTTTGATTAATAAGTTAAGTAGTTATTAAGTCGTGATAAATATCATCAGGCACAACAAATTATATGACCTAAAAAACTTAAAAAAATTAGGTTACTTTTCGTAATTTATTTTCTGAAAATAAAATGTATTATTGGCACACAACCTTGTCACCATTACATTAAATCCAAGATTGAGCCAAGCAATAGTTAATATTCACCGTGTACTGTATGTATCTCACTTCATTATTTTGTGAGGTGGGTGGTGTTGTCATTGTCAGACGTAGCCTGAATGTCACCTGCAGGTCGTGACGCGCTCTTATTGGAGCGTGCCTTACTACTACGTGCGTTCACTACAGCCTTATTTTTTGTACAGGTATTTCACGTGATGTTACGTGTTATCTTAGTCAGGGTCGCAGTTATCTCATTACGTTCGACGAGTGGATTGGTGACCTTTCTCATAAAATTCAATGGAATTAATTTGTTTTACATTTATATTATTGGGCATCAGGTAGAAGCCTCTAAGTCTAGTATTCAAAGTTAAAAAATATTTATTATACAATCAGAACAATACAAAATCATTTATTTATGCCACACGTATACAGTTTATAGATATGTATTTAAGATTTTATTATTCAATAAAATCACAAGTATCACTTGAAACCGTCTTAAAAAATAGGTGAATCTAGGTGCCAGTTCCACGCAACCAAAGCTTAGAAGAACAGGTAACAAACTTATGGCTTGACTCCTACCTTTTTTTTGTCAGCACCTTGTCACAATGTATTATACTACAATATTGAAGCTCCAGTGTGGTGCCAATCGAATTTAGTGAAGCATAGGCATATTAACTCATTTCCTTTTGCATTTTCTTGGTCACCTCCATAATTTTTTACGGATGTCCTCAAATAGCTACTATTATAATAATTAATATAAACCTTTTCAGTTTTTGACTCGGTCACAAATAACTCAATCCAACTAAATTCAATGCTTCCGCAAACTGGAAAGTACTAGTCACAAATTCCCAATTTAATTTTGATCTAGTAGTATTTATTTATTCGACTTTTCCTCTGGAATTTAATAGGATTCTTGAGGTAAAACTACATGTTATTTACGCTTCAGCATCTTTCACTGGAGAAGGAATCGAGATCTAAAGCTTGTTAACATTCATTATTTTTTATTGTACACATTGACATCGTAAATTTTAACATGTTTTAACATGCAAAAGGGCAAGTTTAACTCTAAAAAAAGTTATCATCTAGCAAACCTTGAAGGATAGAGGAGAGGATGATTCGTCCTAAAAATCTGGCCGAGATGTGACGTCATCTCTCCCATTTCCTGTCTATATTCTGTTCTATAGTAGTTTACTCGTATTTATGGGGACTCTAAAATACACTTTTACTGGAAGCACTAACTGTCTAGATTCTTTGCAAGACCATAAAATAAATAATAAATCTAATTTCAAAAATTTTATAAAGTTATTTTTTTTCTTTTTAGTTTTTAGAATTTGAACATTAAAAAAAAAAATACGTCATCAGACAGGTTTTACTATGTTTTTTTTGCGTTACTAAGCCCAACAATTAACAATTATCACAGCAAACGTGTCGCAGCTGTGTGTGTACCGCCTTAAGTCAAAGTGCCTAAAATCAATCGATGCTGATCCACGCAATGTTATACAACCCAACCTGGTCTGAACTTTATTTTCCATCATCAATTTTCTAAGAGCACTTTCGTCAATTTCGTCCACAAATTGTCCCACGGGCCGGTTGAGCACTACATAACGTAATAAGGTTTTTATGCTGAAGGTTCTAAAACTATTGGGATAAGGGTGGGCAGACCGGCCTTAATGTTGTGTACTTGTGTAGGCAGTTTTGGACATTTGTTTATTCGGTAGGTTGGCGGAAACTAACTGCGGACGACCCTATTTTGCTGCCCCTATTTTGCGTAGCTCTAGTACTGAGGCCTTAGGGTCATTACAAATTAAATTAACTCAAAAGAAAAAATATAATTGGAGGTCCTAATTTTTTATGGATAATATACGTAAAATTACATAGAATATTATATTTCATTGATATTTTTACGAAGCATGTTTGTTCAAAAATAGCAAAAAACTATCAACTTTATATAAAATTATATACAACGTGTTTATTAAGAGTTGTAGGGATCCGAAAGCAGGATATTCTACCGGTCAAAACGAACAACTTTTGTTCTACGACTTTTAAAATTTCAAAGTTTTTCATTCATCAAATGCCTCTTAAACTTTTATCTAAAATGAATCTAAACGCATCATGAGGCAGCCCTATTTACAGCTGTTCTTTGACCTCTAGTTACAATACCTTAGATAAAATAGGTAACAGAACTGCCACCAATTACCTAGTAATGTGCCTACCTAATAATGATGTTGCTGTTTTTAAAGATCTTGGTATGTAAAAGAAATATTTTCGCGACTGTAATCCCTAGTCACGGTAAACATTCTCTGAGATCTTTGGTACTAATACCTATTCAGTAACTAGGTACCTACGTGGCTACGTACTCAATATTTAATAGAATATTTATTTTTGTTTGATTACTAGATGTCGTAAAGCAATGTTTATGATATTCATAGTTCTTTAAATTGTAACATGTTACTTTACCACCATGGTTCATTGACACGACAAAATTATTCAACTGCAATTTTGGGAAGTGTCTAGTCTGTCCTATTTAATCTTTGACTTACCTGTCTGTCATTGGTTGCATTTAAAAACGCATATCCAATCAGGACGGCCGACGGCCGCCGATCAGTGTTACCATTTGTGGCAGATTTCTGCCATTTGGCAGATTTTAAATATTTCAAGAAAAATCTTATTAGTTTGAATTTTTAATGAAATAATATTTATAATTTATTTATTTTTTACCGAACTGGAAACTTCTTATTCTTTTTTACCTTTATTGATTTGGTTTCTAAACAACTTTTATCTCGTTTTAGATAACTGCAAACCGTTACAAACGATCAAAAGATAGTAACTAAATGTAATGTAGGTATTTAATTTATTCCGTAGCCACGAAGGAGATGGTATGAAGTCATATTTTTGGTATTTTTATCGTCAAGCTTGGTAGATTTTGACAGATTTTTTGGCAGGTGTGTGGTAGAACCGCCACTTTTGAGATGGTCACCCTGTTTGTGTTTACATGCGTTGTTGTACATTGTTTTGTTGAGAAAATGTTATCAAACGTGATAAAATGGTGATTGCTATGGTAAAAGCCGTCGTCAGTCAGTGTGCGTATGAGCAGTGCCTACGAGGTAATGGTTTAGTGTGAAGTTTGAAGCCTGTGTCGTGCGAAATCTCGCAAACTTACCAAAATCCAATTTTATCCAGTGTTATTATAGCCAGTAAATAATGACAAAATCCATAGGAACCAGTAAAAATATCGTGTCAGGGGATTGGCGGCGTACCTACCTACCTACCGAAAGGTAAGTATTTCAAATTATCTCGTAGGTTATCGTTGTTTTTCTCTTTCCTAGATAGAAGCGCGCGTGCGTGTGACCTTGACACGTACACAGACAGGGCTGTTGCAAATTTCTGAGAAAATATTAATTTTACTTTTCTATGGGAATTTCGAAAACGATGTATCCAACCGTTGCACACGTCAAAGTATTCCAGTGCTTGGTCTAAATACACGCTCTTTGTTTCCCTACATAACTTCATCAACACGTTGTATAATAGATATAATGCGACTAATTCAAACTTTGTTACAACTGCGTTTGGTACAAAAAACTGGGTCTAGTGTAAGTAGTATATGCAAGAAGAAAGATTAGGTATATTATTTATTGAATCACAAAATACTTAGTAATAAGTCCTGACAATGTTAAATCTACATAATAGTACATACATGTATGCGCGCGTAGCAGCATGACGGTGAATCAGAGAAGACGGGCGCGGGGTGAGACGCGAGAGGCACTACCGCCTCCCCTCCCCCGCGCACACGCAGCCAGCCCGAGACAGAACCCAATGATCATCGACGCGACAACACGCATCAAATATTGTATCGCGCGCGCTCCCTACAAATCTGTTATTACCTACCTATGTTAATTTAACCTACAAAAACCACAAGAAGTCTTTCCATTACAAGACATAATAATGAAATAAATATACTGAATATTGAATACTGATTTTGAGCCCTCTCCATCCACCGACCTTTTGAGATAATGATCATCCAAAACTCATGTCTAGTAGCATTTATTTTTTATCTTATTTATAAGTAGAAGACCAGCATGTGTAGAGGGTTCGTAGACCCTCTACGGCGTAGCTCTACGAACAGAACTAACTGATGTGAAGTTAATGAAATCCAGCAGTATTATGACTTTAACAGACCTTCACTTTGAGCAGTCAACTAATTTTAGAAATCGAGTGACTATTAAACTAAGACCCCTGAGTAACAAACGGCCGGTGCATAAGCCCCCAATTTGCGAGTGTTAAGAGGATCGGCAAGGGTCAGGGTACACTGGCACCTCTTAGATTGCATCTGAAGTAATCTGGGCGACAGAGAATGCAATTAGGAAGATACTGGTGACGCCTTTGGAGCTTTGAGATATCCTGTACTTCGATGCAAATAAATCGACGCACTTTTATTAATTTAACAAACAATTTCTACCAAACCATTTTCTTTACTGTACTTCATCAAAACAGACATTTCAACAAATATCTGAAAACTGAAATTATAATAAAGAATTACTTCTCGGTGGTTCCGATTTTAAATTCTATTTTGAATCCTAAACCAACGCGTTAGAACTCATTTTACTCCAACAACTTATCTTGAAAGTTGCCGAGAGTAGTAAACACAGCCTGTAGACATTTTCGAACTTTTCATTTAAACAACTTCTCCGAAACAAAGTAGAATTCGCCCCAATTATCTAACATGCTAATTTTAATCCGAAGCAGGCAACAGGGTTGATTTATGTGCAATTAAACTGTAAGAAAGCCTCATTATAAAATGTCTCAAGAGGTAACTGGGTTATTCATTGGATAGACGTACTTGACTTTACTTGAAATTATTTTTAAAGACGAAGAGATTATCGTCCAGTGCCTGTAGCACCATCTTTGAGTAACGCTAGCTGTTTGTTAAATAGACTCTAAAACGTTATAAAGTTGGGACCGATGATATGAGGACTAATGTATTCCTGAATAGAACTAGATTCCGCCCGTGGCTCCGCTTGCGTGGTTACCTGGATATAAAGTAGCCTATATTTATGTTATTCCAGTTTACAAACTACGAGTATGTTTATATTTTATGTGTGTGTTGAACCCAATTTTGTGCCATGAAGTGTAAATGTACTAGAGTCTGGATTGTTGCGTTTTAATTGTCGCTATTTTAAGTGCCTTTAAATTTACCTGTGACTAGATTTTAAAAATGTTCCTTAAGACTTTGATGCAATATAAGCTCCTCTATATTTTCGTCCGGTGGAACAGATTCATCTCGTTTAAAAGACGTTCCAAAGTGATCCTTATGGTTTTATTAACTAAAGTTCATATTTACTTATGTAATACTAACTGCTGCAAAATGTGGGTATGTGCCAAATGTAATAGGTGTATGTACCTCTTAGAATGCTTAACTACGGCCTTACAAATTGGATCATGACTGCAAAATGTTGTGTAGACAGGTGGCTGTTGTTAGTGTCACTCTTGTTGGGTCTTTAAACAAGCAGTGCAGATCAAAACATTTAAAATCTAAAAATCTCTCAGAGAGTGGATGAACTGGAATATCTATATAAAAATCAACGCAGACTATTAAAGTTTTTTTATAATCGAATATTTTAAGCAATACCTCTTCCACTGTGGATTCATACAACGCGAAGTCCGCGTCTGGGGGACGGTACACACTTACAACGATGTGCAGCTCCAGCTCCACACACGACAAGTCAATTAGTCCTCTCAATACTAAGATTTGCAATGTATTTACGCTCCCTGCATTTCAAGTTATTATTTCGATAGTAGTTTCCTTAATAGTTGCGATGCGTCAATAAAAAAAACCCTCAGTTAGGAAATCACGCGGTGCGGCAAAATTGATAGCGCGAGAGGCGATTCCAATTTTAAGGGGGTTCGTTCTTCATTACTTATACATATATACATACAAACAACTTATACATAAATCTTATAAGGTAAAAACATAAGCTAATATTTTTTTAAGTTTCTCAGAAGAAAATGTTCGGATCCAGTAGAAAACTCAATCAATAAACGTTGGCTTACCTTTGGCGTCAGCCTTTATTAATTTGGTAATTAGGTTCAAAGTTCTCTGTGATCTTTTGACTTCGTTTATAGTTCCAAAAGTCAAGCTTTTGTGCCTGCTTCACACACCATGATGCGGTTTATCAAATTCTCCATCTCAAAAAATTAATCGGTTATAAATAATTGACAGTAGGTACCTACCTCACAACTCAGTTGGTAGTAGCTCTGCTTTATGTGTTGGTCTTACAATCCCCACTGAGTAAATAACATTTGTGTGCAAACATAGATGTTTTTTTATCGAGTGGACTAAATGCTGGTTGTCTGACGATTCTTACAGTGCTACCGAACAATAAGCGCTACCAAACAATAAGATGTTTGTTCTCTGTCTGAGTGTTATAATATAGTATATTTATATTCCTCACTCATTTCCTGTTTATTCATATTCCCTGCCATTTTAAAGTGGCTCTATAAAGCATACTTGTTACTGGCACTGTCATTTTCATGCCAACGGAAAGAGACAACGAACAGATTTAGCGGTCCTTATAAGACCTTAATAAGACCTTATGTATGTATTTACGAAAAATGTATTCGTGAATTATATCAGCTATCTGGTTCCCATAGTTCCAGCTTTTCTTATGGGGTTAGATAGTGCGGAGTGGAATGTCTACTAATATTTATTTAATAATTTATTAATACATGGACTTATCAAACTCCAAAGAGTAAGTCAATTACAAGGATCACTAAAATAGGTTGTTTTATAACAGACCTGTAAAAGTTTTTTTATCGCAATGCTTAGACGGGGCTTTATTTAATTTGCACAAATCAATTTGTTTTTATCCCTGTGCTTCGTGACAGGTTCATTTCGTATTTGTTTATTTTTAAACAAGATTATGCCAATGAACAAAGGTATGAGTTTATATGAGTTTAGCAAATGCTGAAAATAAAACTTTTACAGCGTGATTTTAAAAATAAAACGAAAACTTTATTGAATAGTACTAGTGATCGAATAAGCTTTGTTTTGGAAAGTTTATCATCTACATCATCATCGTGTCGACTGCTGGATAAAATAATTTCGTATACGTTTCTATGCGGAACGATTTTGAGCATTTGTCATCCTCTGACTTCTCGCTATCTTTATAGTGGGGACCATCCTAGGCGTCGGTGACTTCAATAAACAAGCATAGTTAAATCAGATACACAATGCTATGAGTATATGTGAAGAAATAAATATTACAAGTTTTACTTAGTTTGGAGCTAGATGGTGCTGTGTGTGAAAGATTCCCTTATATCTATTAAATAATTCATTTTGTATTCAAAAAAATTCCCAATAACACAAAAATAGAGTAGAAAATATATATTTTTGTCATAAAACTGCCATAGATGCTTTTGACCTTTCATTGTAGGGCACGAAGAGGTTTAGATTGCAAATGAACCTAAAATAATCCAGTTATTTGAAGCGTCTCTCCCGAGTGGCCGGAGCGTTCTCGGACGTTTTAGAGGCAATTTGAGCGAAGAATGCACTTACCTCGGCAGGTAGAGTGACTTTTTAAAGCGTCTACGATATCGGACGCTGAGGTTGCAATATACCTGCAAGAAATATAAATAAATCTGCCATAATTGCTTTAATAGTTCGATCCTTTTGTAATCTGATAGCATTTATACTGTGCCTGTATGCAACGTTAAGAATGAAGGTTAATAATGAGTTTTTCGTCTTTTTTTAAATAAATTGCTGGTGGAACAAGCCGATGGTCCACCTGATGTTAAGTGGTAACAAAGCTCGTAAGTCATGCACGGTGGGCCTGTAATGCAACGGTGTTAAGGATGGTGGTTACTCGTGAATGAAATAATGATGCTATAAATTTAAACAACTCCCCCGATTAGACTTTAAATGTTATTATATAACAAGAAAACTTACTCAGCTACACTCAACAAGGGAGTCTCAAGCAGCAATTTTTGAGGATATTCTGCTTAATTAGCTGTGGCGTAAATTACGTTCGAGATTTATGAGCTGGAAGTTCGAGTAATTAATATTTAATTAAAGTACTATGAGCGAGAATGTACTGGAATCTAGCTTTTTGATGTTGTGTACTTAGTTTTAAAAACAATGTAAAATATGTGTAGCAGTCGAAACTTCTTGCAATACCAGGTCATTAGTTCTAAATTTAACCATTTTTATTTCTAGCAAGAAACTCTTAAGTAGGTATCTTAAACGATGCTAAAAAAGTTGTTTCCAAAGGTGTGTTTATTTACCTTAAAATGCAGGATCGACAAGTAAACTCATTTATTTTCTCCAAAAATTAATTTAAATTCGAAAAAAAAAAATGCTTGATGACCGTTGACAGAGATGTGCCAAGCAATCTATGCATTAATTTTGGGGTAACGAGATAATCTATCTCAAATTTCAACGTCTCGAGATCGAGTATAAGGCATCTAAATATCAATATAGCGCTATAGTCCCTCAATAGGTTAACAGAATCAGTTCAAATGTTTTTGAACTCACTTCAGCAATAACCTAGCAACATCAGTGCCAACCGTTCAACTCACCAGTAACCGTTATAAAAGCTATAGCTAAGTATCCAGCAGCGCCGCATCGATAATATCGAATCAGTTGACTCTATTAACAATGCAAATAGTGTAGCGAATGCCGGAATCTAGCTTCGTAAATGCACCGAGTTGTCCCACAAAATTTTCCTAAACCTCCCAACCAAAGGATTCCAAACCTTATGCTTAAGGTAGCAAGGTTCAGGTAAAAGGTCGAGTTAAAATGGCAAGTTTGTACAGAATTGTTTGCAAATCCAAACTTATGCAGAAACGCGAGTGTTTACAGGGATCGTTTGTTACAGCTTAATGCTTGTAGTTTGAATTGTCTTTTATTTTTTGCAATGTCTACTTTGTTCCGCTCGGTCGGAAGGCTGCGATATTTATATAGGATTGCTTCACTTTATTCTGGATATGTTTATTTCATTTGAAAGGTCGATAGATACGAGTGTTGGGTGGTTGTATATCAGAAACATACAGGCCAGGAAAAATGATTGGAAAATTGTGTGTTAGGATTTATGTTTCCATATCCCAATAAAAATTTAATTAGAACCTAAGATTTTCAGCATTTCTTGGCGGGTCTATGTTGGTATAAAAGTACTAAAAGCTATTGGATGAATATAATGACTAAAAATATCAGAAAAATAAAAGAAATTTTACGACCACATAAATATATTCACAAAGGAATTTTTATAATTATTTTGTTTCACAAAGGATTCGGTTTAAAGTTTAAGGACAAAAAAAACGAGATGTGCATCCATCAGTGTGTTTAACACACTACAATTATTGACCTACAAGTTATAATAGTAGGTACTTTAAAAACGAAAGAAGGTAGGTGAAAAAAGCAGTAAAAGATAGCGGTCAATAAAGAAGGTTATCTAATCCAAGCCTTAGCACAGGGGGTTTAGTACTAGAGTATTCAGGACACAGCTATGACGTCACACGCGACGTCACGGTGAGCACTCTTTATTTCACGGACCATAAAGGTCTGATTCCGACCCACTCGTGCGTGCCTCACATTTTTGTAAGCTTAATGCATTTTATGAAATATGGGAATTAGGTAAGTGATCGAATCATTTGTATTGTGTGATTCCTATATAGTTTAGGTAATATTTTTTATTTTAAAACAATTGAAAAGAAACACTGATCCAAAGGGTTTGAATCTGGAAGCACATCGATGGATTTTACACGACAAACACATACGCACATTGTAACCTACAGCAGCTGTTGTAACCTACAGTCATACAATTATACCTACCTAACTTTATCTATCTAGAAACGACAGCCATCCAGAGGCAAAATATACTGTTATATAACACCGCCTTTCTTGTCTCATTATAAGTGAACTGTTATGTTTTAATGAGAATGACGGCCGTTTTCAGAAAGCTCGATTAAAACTAATCGGATGTCAGGTCACTCGCCATTTCAGCTATTACATCGAATAAGATAGAGATAGTAAGTGTAATGATTTCTCGAATTTTATAATTCATTTTGTAAATATTAAGCTTTATTTTTTAGATTAAAATTGAAGTAGCATAATTAATTTTATATCTTCCTGTCTTTTAGTCAGTCGATTGACCGCCAAGTCGCAGCTTTGGTCCGATAGGTGGGTAGGATTGATTGCGTTGGTAGGTAGCCGAACAGAAAATAAGGAAAGGGGAAGATGGTAAAAATGTGGCATTCTGGAAAGAGACTTGGTGGAGTAAACTTGACTGGCTAACATACTGACATCTGTAACAAGTGCGAAGAATAAAAGTGAAATTGTTTTATCTGTGTTCTACGAATAAATAAGAGGTGTTAAAGTGTTCATCTGCTGCAGTTCATTTCATCTCAGAAGTGCGATTGAACCAAGGTATGTAAAATGTTACCTATTCTGCCCACATAATATTATTTTATTGCCGCTTGGAAGATTGGTAAAATATTTTATTCCATTTAAGTATAATGGAGATACAGATTTCACTAGCATGTATCGGTCGGGATTGACCCGAGACTATCCGATCGTGCCAGTTTTGTTCAGTTGAAAGCATAGGTACTTAGCGGCTTTATTTCTACTGAATCTTTGTTGGCGTGGTCCAGTCGGCATTGCCCCGAGACTATCTGGCCATGCTAGCACTATTCGGTTTATGGAGCTGTTGGTACTTGTGCCTACCCATTAAACATAAAATTTACAAAAGTCTGGATAGATTTTCTAGCAAAAGCTGATAGAAATCGACAAAGAATACCAATCTACTAAACGTGCAAGTGACTGTGTGTGATCATGAGTTGCTTTTCTGTACCATATCTATGAAAATATTTTTGTTAATACCGTCACAAAAGTTTTTGTGATAACAATTTTTGCTAAAATTATATTTTTTTTTAACAATGTGGAGTCTAACGAATACTAGGAATAAAATTCATGCTGTTTCACTCGGAAGTATTAAGTTTGAAACTTATTGATGTCTTTCATCAAATTTTTACCGCAGTTACTTGATAGAATTATTACTGGTGAAACTTTTGCCACCATAGCATAGCTAATTGAAAGAATATTTTACGATTGAAGTAGTGATGGACCAAATGAGTTCAGGGTATGCCATAACAATAAGTAGGATATGCTGTGATGGACCAAGTGAGTTCAGGGGCTATGTATGCCATAACAATAAGTAGGGTATGCTGTGATGGACCAAGTGAGTTCAGGGGGCTATGTGCCTATGTATGCCATAACAATTTTTTTTTTATAAGCAAGGTGAGGAACTAAGTGCGTCTATGTACCTATGCCACAGTGAAAAAATGTTGTACAGATAATGCTAACAATTTTGCTACGTACATAATGCACTGATATTTGCCAAATAATTACCTACTTGGTAACTGTAGCTGTGATTAAAATTTATTTCATCCACATCATGATATTTTTATTTCGAGTAAAAGGTTATTAAATTCGACTTAAGTGTAACGGTATGAAACATTTTGTTAGCATGTATCGGTCGAGATTGCCCCGATACGGCCGTACTAGCACTATTCGGTTTTTAAAAATTGTCAGGGCCTTTACCCATGAACATTCAAGTTGAATACATATCGAGCAAATTTTTCTAGAATAAAGTAGGTGAAATCTTACAAATTTTTATATTATCCGATAATTTAAACATTGAAGGTTATTTTATATTTTTATCTTATTTTATATTCGCATTTTGAATTGTTCCTCGCACGAACTGGTCTGTACTGAACAGAGACTATCCGGTAGTGTTAGAACCTTTCAATTCGTGGATTACCTACCTACTATTATATTTTTTTTTTTATTATTCTATTTCAAATTACTGCTATTATCAATATTCCAATAGCAATAAAAATAGGCTTACCTATATCAAGCAGAAATTAACTATACTTGCCGTTGTCACCTGATAAACTGTCGTAAAATTATAAATATCGATGATCAAGCCTACCCACTGATGCGAGTCTCTGAAGCAAAGTGTACTAAATTAAATATCTATAAAGTTAAAATTTATAGATATATAGGTAGGTAGTAGATACATGCTATGTATGCAAGTACAGGCTATGTATGCCAGAGTTTAGCCATGTGCGCTATTAGCAGGCTATGTATGCCAGAGTTTAGCCATGTGCGCTATTAGCAGGCTATGTATGCCAGAGTTTAGCCAGGTGCGCTATTAGTGAATTTCTTAGTGAAAAATGGGGTATGTATACCTGTAAGTTCAAAACTAACCAAATAATTAGTACAATGGTGCAAAAAAAATATATATATATATTAGCAATTAAGCACTGGACCTGTAAGTGGCTAAGTACGTCGCAAAATTACATGGACAGCTGTTATGCTAAGCCAAGTAAACCATATGAAAAATTAAAAAAATAAATAAAACATGAATATAAATTTAAAAAAAAAGTTACAAACTTAGAAATAAGTTTTATCTGGTGAATATGATAACTACAGTATTTTTTTTCTCTTTCTATGAACTCTGACGGTGCGATGACTTCTGAGGAGGAACCTCTTGTTACACACACTCATTCTAAACGAAAGCGAAAGTCTTCAATCTGCAGGAGATTTGGCGTCAACTTCAAACAACAGTTTAGCGCTTGGACAAAGTATCATACTGCACGGAGCCTTTCGGTTTTTGGCGTGTCCGTTTTTTTGTTAGTGTGCAGTTGTCGATATTGTATTCGTGTGAGTTACTAGAGAAGGGACTGCATTGACTAACCTATCGATGGAATAAAAGATGGATGAAAAAGGCGTTTTAATTGGAAATCAACTTTTTAATTTTAACTGGTTGCTGACTTTTATTGCGACAACCCGAAACCAATATAGATACTGGAACACTATTATCGTCAATATTATTTCCCATATTGACCTGGCTGTGAGAGCGATGTCCATCCCACTCGATACTTTCTTATGGCCATTTCGTCCATGTATAGGAAAATTTTGTGGACTCCCAGTTTTCACGCCTAACAGCTTTTATCCACACCCGTCTTCATTCTGGGCATTTTGGGAACCTAAAAAAAATAATAATGTAAAATTTAACGAAAATTGAGCGGCGCGAGACGCCTAGAAGGTGTGAAATATAAAGCTAAATTAGTCTGTGTATGTAAATTACTTAAACAGATGATCAAAACAATAAATTTTATTTTATGGGTATATTTTATTAATGGGTTTACATAGTTTTCATATTGGAAAATATGACTAGTGCTAATAAAATGTAATTACAGTCTGTAAATTGAAAAAGAATATTACGTATCAAATGACAATTCCGGGTCTTTAACCTCCTTTTGTTTTATTGTTTTTTTTCCTTTTGTTTTTCTTGATGCACAAGACACAGCTGCACGGGATATACTTTCGCCTTTTCAAATATATTTTGCTTAAACAATAATGATTCTTTTGATTTTTCACTATTTATTTCGCTTCACCGCATATTTGAACCGACTCCAACTAGAACATCAAAGCATTGCATCAACTGACGGACACTATTTACACAGACAGTGAGTGAGTTGGAGTGAGTGAACTTACATCTTCTTTTCTTTTACTTGTAGCTAGGCTGCGTGGGAGGTACAAAGATAGATGATCACTGTTTGATACACAGTTGTAAAAGGTTGTGGATCTTATGGCACTCTCCATTATGATATTACCTCCATGATTTAGCGACTTTTTTTTAAATGTCGCGCAACAGGTCTCTCTTACTTTAAATGCCCTAAGCCATAAGTAAAATGCCAAAAGTGTCAAAGGGTTGATCACGACAATAAAAACTGTAAACTTCTACCAATGATACCGCGTTTCGCGTACCGACGTTGAAGAACGGAAAACTTTGACTATTTCTGGTGATACGACTGGTGATACTAACAGTAAATTTTTCAAATAAATCGAAGTTCGTGAATCTGATGCTCAAGACCTAAACTTCTTAAAAAGATACACACAATTGCCTATCATCAAAGGTTTCGGTAACTCTGTAGTTACACCTGTCTGTAGGAGCTTTATGAACATTGAAATCGATGATGTTAAGGCGACGATCGAAGTTCTTGTAGTTACTGATGAGTTTGTGACAACAGCATTGCTTATAGGGCAAAACTTTATAGAGTTTTCTTCTGTGTCTGTGTTCAAAGACAATTGCAAACTATTCTTCTACAAAAGTCCTGCTCTTAACGCAAACGTCGACATTGAAAATAGCTTAAACTTGACTACATTAAATTCTACCCAAGTTCCTTTGTCAGGGTTAGTTGAAGTTATAGCGTAGGGATCTAACTTTTCAGGGGATGTGTATGTGGAAGGTTACAGTAGTATTGAACCGAGTAAAGAAAATCAATCGATCAAAATTGCACCAAGGTGCTTATCACGTAGTTAATGGAAAATGTCATCTTACAATACAATACAAAACAGAATCATTTATTTATGCCACGCGTAAATGCAGTTTATAAAAAAAATACAAGAAAAGACAATAAAAGTAAGTAGGCAAGTGATATAAATTGGCAGTCACTCTGCATAAATGCAATAGCAGCATACGCTACTATAACGCTGGTCTTCCGACACCCATGTCATCGTTACAGTTACAGTAAATAATAATAATATTCTAATTTATTTCTAATAAAAAAAAAACAGAAACAATTTTAACAACAAAGACAATAGAACTAAGCTCTTATCAAAATTTATAGGCCTCTTTAAAATCACAGAAGTATATATAATGATCGATATAAAATTTCTGAACTTACTGGATTTAGTACTCCTAAAAGTAAATACGATAGCGTAGTTGCTTTTGATCGGATTTGACCTTGGATCAATGTTAACCTTTCTCATGCCTACGATACTAATATCTAACAAAAGTAATACTTCATCCGAAAGCGAGGATAATGATGACAAAAATATGCCTACAAAAGGTCGGCAACAAAATAATACAAGCAGATCTGATACTAAATAAATGCCAAATGTAATGATTAATAATTTAAAGTAATATTGTTAGTATTATAATGTAGCGAAACACTGGGAGTTATTGTTTTTTTGTTATTCACATGTTGTTTTTATAATTACTGAAAATGTAATTGTGTTAAAATCGTAAATTCAATTTATTTGAGTATTTCCTATAATTATTTAATAAAATTAATTTGATGAAGAAATTGAAGTTGATAATGACTAAAATAATAAAATGAATTTGTATGTAAGCTATTACAATGAAAAATAAGTTTTTTTTTTGTTCTTCTTTAAAATTAAAATAATATAAATATTCTTAATTGATTAGTACGTTCAGTTTATTTATTTGATCATGCGTCAGGAGATCGCATGATGGCGGATGGCCGAATGTAATGATTTCTCGAATTTTATAATTCATTTTGTAAATATTAAGCTTTATTTTTTAGATTAAAATTGAAGTAGCATAATTAATTTTATATCTTCCTGTCTTTTAGTCAGTCGATTGACCGCCAAGTCGCAGCTTTGGTCCGATAGGTGGGTAGGATTGATTGCGTTGGTAGGTAGCCGAACAGAAAATAAGGAAAGGGGAAGATGGTAAAAATGTGGCATTCTGGAAAGAGACTTGGTGGAGTAAACTTGACTGGCTAACATACTGACATCTGTAACAAGTGCGAAGAATAAAAGTGAAATTGTTTTATCTGTGTTCTACGAATAAATAAGAGGTGTTAAAGTGTTCATCTGCTGCAGTTCATTTCATAAGTGACTTGACATACGATCAGTTTTGATCGGGTTTTCAAAAACCGGCCGTCAGTCTTTAAACCTAAAAGCAACGCGTCAAACTGAACATGTGTCAAAAACATTTGAAATGCCTCTGTCTTCTTACCGTTTGGTTCTCTTCGGAAATCGAATTTCGTAATAAACTAATGAACTATGTATCAGAGATAATAATGAATAACAAAATGTTGTCATCTGATCAATCCGATTTTTTTTCTAACAATTGATGACAGAGTGACCTAAGTGACTCAAAGTGGATTTAAATAGTCATAGCCAAATACTCAATATTAACTTAACTATTTAATATTTTAACCCCTATGAATTCGGCTAACAGTTTTATAAAAGAAATTGTGTAATAGTGCAATTTGTGAGCCATAAAGACTCCGTTGAGAACATTTTCAAATAGCGCAGACGATATCTTGTCTGACGCCTAATCCACGATTTATACTCAACCTACACAAAAGCTGAGAACTCACTGACAAATGGACTGTCCTTATCTACTGAGAAACAAAACGGTGTGTAAGCGTCTTATCATCAGAAGCCTCAAACCACAATTTATTCTCAACCCTATAGTTTGTCGAACAAGGTGTAGTGTTGTGTGGCAGTGGTTAATCTTAGAAATCCCCCATTAGGTCGAACGGGCAGTGAAGTGGGGACAGTGAATGTGCTAGGGCTAATCAGCACATGAAGTGTGTTGGACAAAACGATCAGGAGGTCAGACGAGACCTTCGGCGTGACCTACACGCTGTGTGGTGTGCGTTATAGTCTTACTAGTGAAGTGCTTGTGACTTCGTACGCATGATTTAAAATATTATGTTGCGACCTAAGAATAAAGAATACAACTTCTAGTTTTTTTTTGTGTGATAATAATTAATTTAAACATTATTTTATTTTATTTATTTTTATTCTTAGATTCACAGTTTTTCTTATTGTCTATTTTAATCTATTAAATGTACACTGTGCACTAACCAAATTGAATCGAAATTTTATAGGCAAAGTAAGTAGGTAGGTAGATGATACTGAGAAGACAAACCAAAATAATAAGGTTAATAAATAAAACAAAAAATCAAAGTTGAAGTTAAAGTTAATCGCATAAAAAGCAAGTGAAGTAATTATAGTAATATATTATGTCTAATTTTGATATTTATTTAGACACAAAATATTATATTAAAATTATAAGTATCTAATAAATTTTAAAAAAAGGTGGGAGCTCCAAATAAACATAATACTGATAATATTTTTTTTATTTTGACTATGTTGAAATAAACAACGGTAGTTTAAAATAAGTAATGAGACGAAACAGGCTAATAAAAAAAAAAAAGTTTAAAATAGTTGTCAACTCAAAGCGTGATTAGTGCTCTGTGTTCTGACACGAGCTAATTTAACTTGGAATTCACATTTAAAACCGGCGAGATCTGGAAACCGCGCTGGCAACCAGACAGAACTAGCCCAGAAAGCCTTGTTCTACATAGCCCCAACCACTATATTTATTTGTTATCTTTGAATGATGTTAACATGTGTCGATTGCGGGCACGTGAACGCGCATGTGACCATTCATATTTTGCATTCTGATGCTAGAAGATAAGTCAAAAACAGTGTATCGTAGGGTACGTTCACGTGATGGTTACCACTTCACATCAGGCAGGCTATATGCTTGTTCCAAAGCAATTCTAATAACAAAGAGTATTAAAAGAAACTTCAGACGCTTATGGGATTAATGCATTCAATCGCAATGGGAGAACTCTAAGATAATTATACATGGCGTATTTTTGTTTTATGAAATAAATCAACAACGCAGCTCAGCCAAATGATCACTTTTCACTATAATTATGAATAACAATTATTGTTATTCATAATATTTTTGATTATATGATTAAATTATCTGCAGCAGATTATGGCGGCTTTGAGCTTTGTGTCCGGTATATTCGGAGTTTGTGCTTTATACAGTGAATGTTAATAAAATATATTTAGAAAAAAGTTTTATTCAAAAAATATATTATAGCTTCACTATGTGCTTAATATCATGCAAAAAATATTTCTCTAGATAGATTCACCTAGTTTTTAAGACGTTTCAAAATTCTTGTTTTTGTGATTATATAAAAACAAGTACAAGATTTTAACCTATTATTTTACTAGTAGGTATATTGTTGTTATTACTGTTAAGCTTAAAACTTTGTTCAAAGGCCTATTTAAAAAGGGAGCAGTAGGGAACAAGCCACCAAAGAGCAAGTTTAAAATAAACTTCCCACAAGTTCCCGTCCGGGCCACCCGCCTGCTCTTGAAATATCACCTCACTTGCCAACTACCCCCTTTTTTCCTACCCTTTGTTCTTCCCCTTTTGATGCGTGTCATAGTTGGGGCAAGTTTTGATCTATTTTGCGAGTAATTTAAAGTTGGTGATATCATTTCACTTTTGTTTTGTGTAGTAAGTATTTGATAAGATCTTTTGGGGAAATCTGTTTATCCGAAACTTTGAACGATATATTGCTTGTTTATTCAGAGATTCTCTGAATAATAGTTACTTTTAGAGTGAAATAGAACAAATATAATCAATTTGCGGTCCCCCTGGATACGATAATTAATTTATCGTTAGTTACCTCGATACGGCGAATTGTCGCCATTTTCGCAATTAATACCTCCGGGTTCAATTAGATATTCACGATAATTCATTGAATATTACCATGTGGGACTGCGTACGGCTTAAATGGTTTCGTTTATGATTTTGTTCGGTCGCATCCTAACCTATTATTTTTTGACAGTTCAGTTGGTAGTTGGTCTGCTTCTGTGCTGTAGGCTGTGGGTTTGATCCCCACCGAGAACAAATACTTGTGTAATAAACAAAGAGCTTTTTTCTCGGTTGGGTGTATTTTTGATTTTTGTATATTTTATACCTTATGTTTATTTACCTTTTATTTACAAAAAGAGATTATTTTAGTATAATATCAGCTATCTGGTAAGCCTCTAGTAAGCTTTTGCTATGGCAAAAGCTTATATAGGCTAGATAGTGATATGTGGAAAGTTCAATTTTTTTTTGTTGCTAAAAATAGATTTTAGAAAAATTTTTATGGCTATTATTATAGCTAGCGAATAGAAGGTACCTACCTGACCTACCTACCTATCCCCGGTACCAGGTTCCTGATACCTGGTATTATCCTTCTTACCTTCCTACTAATATAAAGTTACGCCCTAATCAGCAAACCGATTAAGATAAAATTTAAAATAAATATATTTCGTAATAAAAAAGTCCTGAATATTGATGTATGCGATAAGGTAGAAGTGTAAGCAAACCCACGTGTATCAGGTAGTATAACAACAAAGTTTGCGTAAGATATCACATTTCAAACTACTGAAAACTCCATAACAATCTCCAATGCCCATAAAGGTACCAGTCATAAACCGAAGGCTGTAAAGCAAGTGGTTTAATAAGCAGTGGGTACAGCTGGGCCGTTAAAGACACCAGTGGCTGAGTTATGGCTTCGACAGCTGGGCCTTCTTAGACGCTGTTGGAAAACATTGAAAGAATACAAAGATAGCTTGTGAACCCGACACAAAACAAAACTCGAAAATACAAGACAAATATTAAATTATACATTTTAAGTTTCAGATATAATTTTAATTATATGAATAGTAATAATGACTATAAATTTTTACAGTATGAGCTAATAAGTTTGTTAACTAAAATCATGGATAGTTATCAAACCACGTTTTGCTTTGGGCAGAAACAAAAAGGAAAATTTCTTTAATATAATGTTAGCAATCACCGCTATCTTGAGCACATTGAGAGCTCTGGTGGTCTAGTGGTAGTAGCCCCACCTTCGGATCCCAAAATCATGTGTTCAAAACCGGTCGCACTACAATAAGTTTCTAAAAAATTATGTGCACAGTACTCGCAAACGGCGAAGGAAAACATCATGAGGAAACCGGCATATCCTAGAACCTAAAAAGTTCTAAGACATGTGTCAAATGCTCGAAAGGAGTCTCACTGAGGTGTACTTAAAATCCTTTCACCGCACTGTTTCTAAAGAAAATCCGCGGGCGCTCTTAGTTCTTAATAAAGGAGCTGGTACTCGTTTGGTTAGGCTAGCGCGTATGAAACACTTTAAAGTTAAACCATAAAACGTTGGTAAGTAACTTCAGGAACATGATGAAGGCAGAATCATGCTTTTGTTTAGAAACTGCGGCCACATTGTGTGCGGAGCGACCGCGCGTGCCGTACATAGTAAAAACTAGACAAGTGCGAGTCGAAGCTGTGCACTAAGGGTTCGGTACGAACGCCAGAAGTTAGAAGCTGCCTGTCTTGCTCTTATTTTGATTGCTTATGAACAAAACGGGCAGAAACTGACGTTAAAATAGGATAATAGCAGAGCTAATTTGCAGATTCGGTTTACTTCAGATTTAATACAAAATCATGATAGTTCACATTTTGTTTAATCGATGTTTTAATAGAACCGAGAGTAGACCGAGATAGTTTTTAGAATACTTACCCGTTTTTTAGTCACCATGATAGAAACACGACGTATTCTATGAGTCTTCTTTGTTATGACATTCACTGCATAATAAAAAAAAAGTAAAATATTCCAATAAAAAATTACAGCCTGGACCAACGGACAACGCCACATGCTTAGCCATCCGATTGTCGGTATCTGTAGCGTACGGAACCCAAAAACCAACAAGTATGAAATTTCATAGCCAAACTAGCACTCAACTCTATTTAGCTCGCGCTGAGCTAGCAGAGTAGCTTGCCTTTTTAAAGTTAACTTTAATAACGTTTTGATTTTAAATTAAGTGAAATAATGAATATTTTGTAAGTTGGTTGCATTAAGTTTTCATGCGATACGCTTGGGCGTGGGCTTGGCCAGAGCTTTGAGACGCTTCAAAGTTCAGTTTTATCAGTGAGTTTTCAGTCAATCTACAGATGTTGCTTTGCTGCTTTGTACATTGTTTTTACCGAAAAATTAATAAAAAAATTGTTTTAATTATTTATATAAGATATTAGACGTTTTATAGAAAGGCCAGGTCAAAAGTACTCTAAACCGACAAAAATGTTCATACATTCTTAGATGGTTATGAGAGTGGTTGGTCAATATAGCAAGTGGGCATTCGTGGTCTCTGCCTACCCCTATGGAAAAAGGCGTGATTTAATGTTTATAGGTACTACGAGTATATTATAACATGAAATAATTAAACTAAGTTAAAAAAAAAACAGGATAATTATAATTTTCACCATTATGGGTTTCAAAGTATGGAAAAAACTTCTGGTAAACAAATCACGCTGATTTCAACGTAAAATTAAATTCAGAGCAGAATTGGTTTCTAAACAGTAAGCTAGGTACACAGCAGTTATTCAATTAAATTCATTTATTTCAAATATCAATAATCCATAGTTATGTGACGATAAAAATGGCAACCAAAAATAAAATACACCAGCAAAAACCTGAAAATCAAAACGGCATCGGGCACAAAGGGCCACTCAATCTCCGTTACGAATAGATCACAAACATTTGCCGACAAACGAGAATCCACGTAGATCTCGCATAAGTGGGGTCCGACCCGAAGGCTTCCATTCCTCGCCTTTATCAAAACCATCTACAGATGCAAGAAATTCAGAAAAAGCCCAATAGAATGGAAACAGAAATTTACGAAGATATCTTTTCTTCGCTTAGATGTTTATATTTTAGGACCGTACCTCTGCCGTGATTCTATGAGTTGTTTGTACGATTGATGGTTCGATGTGTGCTTTGTTTAGTACAAGGATCATACAAAAGAACGTAGGAACCAAGTCTGACTCCATCCTTGTCCTCAGACATCCTTAAATACTTTGAGTTAGTACTTGGTACTAAAAGATTTGAGGGGATATCTACCGTGCCTTCAAAGTCGTGAAGCTTTTTTATTTATTTTTCTCTTTCTTCTTAAATGATGTTGGTTTCAAGGTTCGTTATTTTGATTCGCCAAAAAAAACAAATATTTTTTTAATAGCTGATTGCTGTCTAATGGCGCCATTAAGAGTATTTTTGTTGTTGTTTTCCTTTAGCGAGTGTTTAAGTGCTTTTCAACTGAAAGAAGGTGAATCATCGGGAGTTAAGTATTCTGTGCTAAGAGTTGAGGTAATAGCTTTGACCGGCAACCACACCCTTCAAACCGAAACAGCAACGCTGCAGATAGCTTGGCGGCAGAGGGGGTGATTTTTGTAGAACCAAGGCATGATAAGATATTTATTTTATCACAGAAAAGGAAATAAACATGATACATTTGAGCTATCTATAGACCGTTGCGAACAATTTAGACATAACTTCACTGATCCAAATCAGTGCCGGAAGCTTCCCTAAGACACTGGCTGCACGACATGCTGAATGGCAATGCTGATACGCTGCGCCAGGTACTCACCAGACATTCAGGCGAAGACTACTGCTAATGTACCTCTCGCATAAAAGTACGAAAACTTGTTTAGATTAAAACTATTTTTTGCTGAACTGTGTTCAATATGATTGCACATAACTTGGTTGAACGCAATTTTTCATCAGAAGTTTCAGTGAGTTTATTTATTTCAGTTTTTTTATACAACTAGCTGATGGAACAAGCAGATGGCCCACCTGATGTTAAGTAGTAACCACCATAATAAAGCATTGCCTCGTAAGTCACGCACAATAAGAACGTGCCCTGCGATGCACTACCCTGCGTTAATCAACTTGAGGCATACAGATGTAAAGCCTCATGTGCCTGAAATTACACCGGCAACCACACTCTTTAAACCGAAACACAGCAACGCTGCTTGGCGGCAGAAAAAGGCGTGGTGGTAGAACTTCCCCGGACGAGCCCTTCAAAGCTCTACTACTCTTGGAATTCAACATTCTTCAGAATGTTGGAATGTGCGAGCGAGAGGTACATTAGCAGTCGTCATCGCCTGTAGTAGTTATTATGTACTTGGTATTGTTAATTGTATAGTCGTCAAGTAGAATGAAAGTAGGTAAATGTAAGTAGGTGTCAGTGAAGCTGACAAATCGATGGCCGCCAATAAATAAAGTTTAAGTGCCACACTCAACGGTGAAATATTTGATGGCGCGAAATATAAAATTCTAGCTCTATTCTCGCGTAAAATATATGTACCTACAGTACTGAAATGGGAATAAGATTCTAAAATACGAGTGAAGTTTTACAGTTTCATAAGTTTTAAGTTCAAGATAAGTACCTATATAACACTGTGTCATAAATTGTTAATGCAATAATAATAATTAATGGAAGCCTTAGTGACGCCATAGTGGCTGTACCGATTAGGATGAACTTATAAATGAACTCATACTATTATTGCTAATTACAATTATTATGTTACATGGTAAGTTTCAAATTTTAAAAATTATTAATACATAATAAACCTTTTTGTTTAGGGCATGGTAATATTTGGAGTATATTTTATATAAATTAGATGTATAAAGTTTCTTGACTAGAAAAAATTACTTCATATTTCCTAGTAACTGCCTAATATTCCTTGAGAGGGTTCTATGGATTATATGACTAAGTAAGTTAACTAACTCAGAAATAGTCAGATACTATGTAAACCAAACAGCTGCCATTGTTATTATTCGACCAAAGATATAATTTAATCCACATAAATGGACAGTTTAACTTTCAAGGTTCTTAAAAAAGTAACAACAAGATCAATATAGCTATTTTAGAATAGAATTGATGTCTATAACCTCAATCAGCTACGCCGTAGCAGAACCACTACGTCGTAGAGGCTACACATTTTAATACCATGAACTTTTTTTTGTCAGACATTGAAAAATCAGTTTAGTTTTTATTAGTTATTTTAAAATAACGTAGAGCAAAATCATTACATCGTAGAGGCAACATACTTAATACGTTGAATTTAATTTTTATTGGTTAAATTTAAATATCGTTAACATCTGTTCATAAAATAATATGATAGAATATATACCAGGTGCCTAGTCGGTCTATTGGTGCCAGAACCATATCCATTTTTCATGATTTATGACAAAAACATCAACGTTTGAACATGACATGCTAAATCCTGTTTTATTTTTACTTTTCCCAGATGCGGTTTATAATACCCCTAACATTAGCCCCCAACTTAAACGCCGAACAAACAGAATTAAGCATAAGCTCCAAGACAAATTTAGCGCAATCCTCTCTCAAGCGTAATATTTGATTTATGCGGGTAGTTTCGTATTATTATGTCTACATAGCACAGAGATGTACGTATTTCTAGAGTATTACACACTCTAATTTAAGCTTATCTAGAATACTTAGCTTGTAGATCATTTGATAGTAACTTCCCAAAGCTTTTTTAAATTTGGGATAGAATTTAAATTATGTAATAATTACATTTTACGACCTATGTAAATAATATAAAGGCACCAGCATTAATATTGCAACTTGGCATATACTGAATATGTTTAGCTGTATATTTTGATACTGAATCAAAACTTCAGTTCACTACAGTTATTATTGTTATTGTTTCTATAAAAGCTGAAGTGCACACGGCTTTAGCCAAGTGCACCGGTGGTTGAGCTTCATGAAGTAGCTCAGTTTGCAGACATTTTGCAGTTTTCGTATTATTGTATACAAAATATTGTATGTTTTTTTTTAACTTGCGCGATCATGACACTTATTTTATATTACAGGGGTATTTATCGCGTATTACCGTTATTATTTTCCCGAAGTAATTATATCCAGCTATGTTGCAATAGCCGTGGTCGCGGGCAGAGCGTGCCCGACGCGATAAATACCTGTGTAATATTATTAAAATAATGTATGTTTTAATAGTTGCATCTAGGACAACTGTTGACGACAGGACTTACGGCCGGTTTCTGAAAGCTCGATCATAACTAACCGTGTGTCAAGTCACTCGCCATTTCAGCTATTACATCGAATTAGATAGAGATAGAAAGACTTGATATGCGATTAGTTTTGATCGGGTTTTCAGAAACCGGCCTTAATACTACAGAAACTATAAGCAGGTGCCATATGCGGGTTTTTTTATAATTTTGAGCCCCTACTTTGTATTATTATGATGAGCCGTTCAGGTCCCGCTTCAAGACAGCCTTCCCTTAGTTTGCAACAAAAATTGGGATCCACTAAAATATCTTTACAATATACAAAATAATAATTAAGCTTCTACAAAAACAGACATGTTGCCTGTCACGGCGCAACAGAAAAAGAAGCAGTTTTCAAAGAATACGAGTAAATAAATACAAAATCTCTGCGCTCCATTTCGCACCCCATTGACAATAGACCAAATGGTATTTACGGAGAGTACCTCCCTTGTGGATGCAGACTCACGGCAAATATTTATTGCATTAAATTCGGCGTACACTGGACATACTTTTTTATACTACTTGCTGATGGTACAAGCAAATGGCCCACCTGATGTTAAGTGGTAACCACGCAACAACGCATTTCCTTGTAAGTCACGCACGATAGGAACGTGCCTTACGATGCATTGCTCTGCGTCCGTCAACTTGAGGCATACAAATGTTAAACCTCATGTGCCTGTACACAAGTTGAGGCGAACAAATGCCTTACACAGACAATTTGCCTCATTTAGTGTTGTAATACTTTCAAAATGATTCTTGTAGTTTTATTTTATTATTATCACAATGTAAAATATATTAGAGCCTTCATAGCTCAGTTGGTAGTAACTCTGCCTTCTGTGCCGTAGGCCATGGGTTCGATCCCCACCGAGAACAAACATTTGTGTGATGAACATAGATGTTTGTTCTCTGTCTGGGTGTTATATAATATTATAAGTATGTATTTACAAAAAAAAAGTATATATGTACTATATCAGCTATCTGGTTCCCATATTACAAGCTTTGACTTAGTTTGGGGCTAGATAGTGCTGTGTGGAAAGTCCACCAAAATTTATTTATTTATTTATTTTATTAGAGTATTATCAGTCGCCGCATGCCATGAGTCTACACGTAACTTGAGAAAGGGAAGTCCAACAAAGACCTCTTTATTAGCAGAGATTAATGGCGCAAGTTGCTTGCCTAAGATTCTGTTCCACTGGCTAAGCATATAATGTATAGGTCATGCCAGTTGTAATTTATCGTTTAGTTATCATTGTGAGGCTGGCTCATAAGTAATCGTCGTAATAATAGAAATATTTTCACCACTCATAAAAAAATCGACTGTATTAAAAATAATACAAACATTTCACGACCGAAGCTAAAAGATAATAGGTAGGTAGTATTCGGAGACACGTCCAAATAATTTATTTGGCTCATGTCTACTTTTGTATAGCAGTTATAATATTGGGTTACAAAAATGTTTTCTAGGTAAGTATTACACGTTGATCCAAGTTTAAGACTATTTAAGGCTTCAAATCCTTTATTTAAATAAAATTCAAGAGCTCATTTAACCCTCAGGTACGGTAGACATAATCTCTTGGTACCTAGTTGTTTAGTCCTTGCTGGTGGAACAGGCAGAATAAATGTCCCATCTGATATTTTTTTTTGTGTTTTGTTTTTGTGCGTTATCTTTTATTTCTGCTGTTTACACCTGCTTAATTAACACTCAAACAGGATTAACAAATATTTTTTATGGTTAAGTGGTCAAAAAACCTTCAACGAACGACGAACAAAACAATAAAACCCATCGGTTATACTTTGACCATTTGTTTCACACATCCCGTTTAGCATGCATCAGCCGAGTGACACTGACACGCAATCCCACCGCGCGCTGTGATTGGTTGCGAGGCGGGTGTAATTGCGCGTGATTGGATGGGAATACGCTTGATGCGTCCGAGCGGATATAAGCGGTTCTGATTTTCGGATTCAAAAATGTTTTGTTTTCAGGTTTTACTAAAATATAGTACTGACAGTTGGTACTGTGAATTGATAAAAATAGCTTTTTGGCCAACATCCTTTCAATAGTTAATTACTGTTTACTTATAAATCGCACAAAATGATAATGTTCAGTCAGTGACAAATAAAGATTAACGATTAATATATAATGTAATATCTTGGGTATAAACAATATAATCGCAACTTTTGTGGGCAGATAATTACGTGTAGATAATTAGTGTACAGATAGTAACGAGAGTTTGAGAAAATTTATTGAACTTTACAAATCAGAAATGTCCATCTTTTATCGCTATCTAGAGGACTTAATGCTAATAGAACCTTCTACCAAACATCCTATCATATATAAATATGGTTGACAATATTATTTGCAATTCTTTTTGTTGTCAAGTTATTATGTCTAAACGTTATTCGCCATTTTAGGCTCGCTTTTGTGTTATGCTTCATAAGTTTATGAGCTTCTCGGAAAAACAACGTACCTAGCCAAACAATATAAAATATCCTTACTACAGTACTATAATGTGCATTTCATTCTGACAACTGACATAACATTATTAAAATTGGTATAGTTTTCATATAGAAAGTCAAATCAGTTAATAAACAAAGATTATTTTGAACAGTATAAAATCCAGATAATTAGAGTTTCTCATTATAGGCCCGCCTTCAAATCCTAAGGTCGTGGGTTCGAAACCAATCGTGCCTCCAACGAGCCAGTACTCTCAAACGGTGAAGGAAAACATCACGAGAAAACCGGAATGTCGTAGGACCTAATAAGTTCTAAAACAAGCATCAAGGGCTCGATATGATCATCTTTGAGGCGCACTTAAAATCCCTTCACCACATTGTTTCGAAAGAACTAGTAACACGAAGAAGAAGACCAAATGAAAACATTACATGTCATACGCTTACATAAAATGCTCAGGAATACTGTAGTTAGTAGGAACCTTACACGCTGATTGAAGATAGTCCACGTGTCCAGCGCGGTTGTCGAGTTATGGCCACATTTCAGCACTTTTCTGTCAGTTTGCGCAAGGCACAAACATAGTTTTAGAGATCCGTATTTCGAAACAAGACTTTGTTAAATCTTTTTCTTATTTTATCATCGTCCCTCATTTAAAGCTCCTGTTTATCAGTTTGATGGACAATCTTGCCAGTGACAAGTAAAATAATAAAATAAAACAAAAAATATTTTCTCGTCGAGTCAGTAAAAATACGACGTTAGTGTCATTGATTGTTTCTAAAACTTACGTTAGTTGCGTAGTTGAATAGGTTGTGGATCTTAATTATTTTGTATCCATATAAATAGTGTTACTGTTTGAGTACCAAAAAAAGAAAAACAACTTTTGATTATTCATTTCATAATAATCGTAATACTCCTGTAACATATTTTATATAGCAGGACCCTAAAGCGGTCATAGAAAACATCCGCAAACTTCGCATACGGCAAACTTCGAAAACTCGATGTCACTTTTGTAACTTGTAGTTTTTTCTTTGTGTTTTTATTGCGGAACCCCAGTGCTCCGCCCGCGAGTGTACTCGACGTATGACGACCATTTTTTTGGATAGAAAAAGGTTTTTACTGCTGCTACATCCTCCGTTATAAAGTTTTATTACGATATCCAATGTGGCTTTGCTACATATTTGCATGTTGCTTTTTGCGCCATTTTACTAGACTGCTGAATAATAATGGAATTTGTATGTAATCTGTGCAGGTTTTTGTGACAGGAATAGCTTGCGGATGAAAGTAAGTATCGTTTTTTGATTCGACGCAATTTTTAATGTTAGTATTTTTATATTTTGCAGACCCTCCTAGGTCTGCAAAATATAAAAATACTAACTAATATAATACTAACTTACTATATTATTATGAGTATAAAATAGAGCTGATAATAATTATTGTAACTTTAAATAGGAAATTAAATTATGGATGAAAAGGTGAAGCCTGTTTAATTATAATTAAATTAACGTAACAATCATTGAAACATAAAATATTTTACCATTATTATAATAAAAACATTCTTACTTTAGAGAAAAAATTGTTAAATAAATATTAACTTCGGAAATACATATTTGCATACAAAAGTTATAGGTGTATATAGTCGTCTGTTTGCACTGTCACACACCACCTAGGCTTCGTCTGAAAACCAGCGCCACACCGTAGCTATACCTATCTAGGTACTGTGCAGCATAAAGCTGAGACGATGGCCTTCTTGACCCCACACAACGATGCATGGGTATCATAGGTACCTATCTATTAACCCACATGTTATTTTTAATTATTATTATTTTTTCACCTACTGTTATTGTTACTGTCTTCTTTCTAGGTACCTACTGTTTATCGTTTTTAATTTTTTATTTTTACCTACTTGGGTCAAATAAAAAAGTTTTCTTTCTTTCTTTCTTCTTAGGTACTTAATTTTGTAAGGAGTCTACTGTACTGAATGACACTAGCAACTTTTTTTTTCAACATTGATTAGTCCCAGTTTAATTCACGTCATAACTCGCGTTGAAACATTTTAACATTTGTTAAAATGTGCCAAATTGTTTTAAAAAGCTTTTGGTAGGAAAATGGTTTTGTTGCGATTTACTCTGATATATTTTCTGAACTTTTGCAATATTATTCTCCGCAACTTTGCTATTTTTCGCAACAACATTCAGTGATTTTTATTACTAGTATGTATTAACTAAGAGCCTAAAACTCTTAGTAACTACGAAAAATAAACCTCAATCTGCAATAATAAAGCTGATTTTACATTGGCAGTAGTTTGAGTGTGGTACAGTCGGCTCCGAGTCGCAAAGAGTTGGGAACGTAGGATTAACAGCGGGCTTAAGGTGCGAAATAAATTCAACGGGTCCGTGGAGTGGTGCCGACAAAAGTGGTAACATTACAAACTTCAAAGATTTGGTTAACGAATACTATTTTTGAACCAATAAAATACGTTTCTCTGATATAGTCCATGAACAACTTGGTCCCTGAGGCTAATTGCAAGTATCTATTGCGAATGGAGAGTTTTGTATGCTACTTGCTGATGGAACAAGCAAATGCTAAGTTAAGAACCTGATGTTAAGTGGTAACCATCACCTATAAAAAAAAGCATTGAAGGTCTCACGCAATATAAACGTGCCCTACAATGAACTGCGTCCATCAACTGGAGGCATACAGATATTAATATGCCTGTAATTTCACCGGCAACTCTTCAAACCAAAACACAGCAACGCTGCTTGGCGGCAGAAAGACATGGTTTTGTCGATAACTGTACAGCCGTTTGATCCGTCACACTCGGCTCGGTCGATTTATCCAGAAACTTGGCTCATAAACCACCACACTTGGAGCTCTTTGTGCAGCCTGCCTGGCGCACCTACTTGGGTATGAACTGGGGGAATCACCTCAGTCGGGTACCTACCCAGCATCGGAAGGTACTCTAGCTCTAGTTTTTGTTATTGCGAATATAACACACTGGTAATCATAGTGGAGAGGCTTCTAATGAATACTCCCAAAATAATATACAATAAAAAATATTTTTTTAATGCCACACATAAAAAAAATATTAACAAACAAGAATAGACACAAAAAAGTAAGTGACAAAAATTGGCCGCCACTCAGCATAAATGCTTTAGCAGCGTATGCTGCTATGACATTATACATACAATACATTGCTAGGTTGTAAAAACATAAAACATACATATTTATCTCATTAAATTGGACAACTTAATCTCAAAATTAAGACAAATATGATACCCTTATTTCTGGAATTTAGACAACTTGTAAAACTAAAACGAAACCTATGGTAAAACCGAATCGATAGGTGAATTAATAATGAAATCGTTGACGTTGAGAGACGGCGTTGAATCTGCATTATTTGATTTAAGCCGCTGTTGATAACTCTCAGAATCTATTAAAGCGCTGGCAACCTGGTGATATCAAACTTTGTTGAAGAAAAAAAAAACTAATCACTGAATTCAGTTTTAAAAGTTGCATCAATCTAGTTCTGGTGAACAAAACCCACTAAGGTTTAGAAAAAAAAATATACTGATTTTCGTAATCTTTTTGGTAGGAAATTATCTGTTATGCTGCTAAAAAGTAGTTAATTATTTTTTAAAGCCTAGTGAAGCACACGAGTTATCGAGGGTCACTTTATTAACAGAGCTTTGTTGTATTTTTATTTTCAATGAATTTTCATCACTTTTTATACTTAGATGGCGATTAAAACATTAAAATGAAGCTAGCAGGTACTTGAAAAAGATTCAATATCCATTTCAAGCTAAAGTTTATTACAATAGCCACCTCGGCTGGTAAGTATTCTCGGCGTGACGGTGCAACGGACGCAAATCGTTTCGAATCACCGCCGCGGCGTCGTGTGCCCACTAACTTAGAGTTTACTGAAATAACACAAAAATCAGTAACATCTTCACGACCGTGATCCCCAGGCGCAGTGAACCACGTTTTTTTCTGCCGCCAATCAGCGTTGCTGTGTTTCGGTTTGAAGAGTGTAGTTGCTGGTGAAATAACAGGCACATGAGGGTTAAAATCTGTAGTTATGTCAAATGTGCCTGATGTTTTCCTTCACTGATTCTTCTTCTTGTCATGTCACTAGTTTCTTTCGAAACAGGGTGGTGAAAGGATTTTAGGTGCGCCTCAAAGAGGCTCCAGGCTCCTTTCGAACACTTGACACATGTTAAAGAACTTTTAAGGTTCTACAACATGCCGGTTTCCTCACGATGTTTTATTTCACCGTTTGAGAGTACTGGCATTGTGCACATACATTTTTGAACAGAAAAACTCATTGGTGCACGACCGGTTTCGAACCCACGACCTTAAGATCGGAAGGCGGGGCCGCTACCACTACACCACCAGTGCTCTCACCGATTGAGAGTAAACGATCAAATTGTAAACGAAAAACTGGGTAAGGTTCATCTGTTTATTACGCCATGACAAATACATAAATCTTTAGAACGCTTACATTTCAAAAACAGACATTGACGTTGTGTTACTTTTAGGTAGTTTCCAAAAGAAAACAAAGTTGTGAACACATTTTGAAGAAGATTTATTTGGTTTTCATTCACCGATTACCCGAGATCTTTCCGATGTGTTCAGTCCATGAGCCGTTCCTTTACTTACTTACTTTATCAAAATAAGATTTATAAGAATAAAAATAAGAATCATTTATTGTAAAACTGTGTGAATACTCGTAGATCTTACAGAGGTAATTTTGTTCACCCCTTTCGGGCATACAATATTACTATACTATCCCTATAGACGATATATCGATATCCCTATCGATATATGACTCAGTTGGTAGTAGCTCTGCCTTCTGCGCTGTAGGCCGTGGGTTCGATCCCCACCGAGAACAAACATTTGTGTGATGAACATAGATGTTTTTTCTCTGTCTGGGTGTTATATAATATTATTAGTATGTATTTACAAAAAAAAAAGTATAGTATATGTATTATATCAGCTATCTGGTTCCCATATTACAAGCTTTGGCTTAGTTTGAGGCTAGATAGTGCTGTGTGGAAAGTCCACCAATATTTATTTTATTTTATTTTATTTATAGCTAAAGACATCCTCGATCACCAATCGCAAAAAAATAATTTTACTACAATAGGTAATCTAACAGTCCAAGGAGGTAATTAGGTATCTGTTTTAAGTAGTTACATTTAAAATGTATTATAATGCGAACTAAAGCATATAAAATAATGTACCTTATGTATTTTAGAAGTACCTCACTTTAAAGTAGCCGTTGGTTTACGTCAAAGCGTCTCAAATCGACTCCTATAACGTTTTAAATATGAATGAATAGGAACAGACTCGCTGGTTCCATGGCCCGCAGCGTTGTCCCAATCAGCGAGTATTGCAGCGCGACGTGCCCGCTGCAGTGCACTCTTATTGCAGCACTAATATCTTACTGGAGATAAATCTACTGAACTGCTTCTAAAGGTTCGTTTTGTTGATTTGTAGAAATAAATACTACTTTTTAGACCTTTGTTCTCCATCGAATTATGATTGTGTACAAGTAAACTGATGGATCGATTACATTTTAAACGTCACGGGAAGGCGGTGGATGGAACGGGCTCAGAATCGCTTAAGTCTAGCAGTGGACTTCTTCAGGCTGATGATGTAGATGATCTTCTTCTTGTCGTGTCATTAAGTCTTTCCAAACAGTGTGGTGAAAAGATTTGTGCGCCTCAAAGAGCAAGTGCTTATAAGGAGCCTCTTCTTTCGAGCACTTGCAACATGTTTTAGAATTGTTTGGTTCTACGACATGCCGATTTCCTCACAGTGTTTTCCATCACCGTTTGAGAGTAGCACTGTGCACTTCAATTTTGTACGTATTTCTGTGGGTTATGCAAACATTGTCCTATCCCGGGATTCGAAACAGCACCGCTAGCACCTCAGCTACGCCACAAAGGTCAACAAAATCCTTACCCTTGTTTCTATCCCGAACAGAAAGTCAACACTTCATTTCTTGTTTCAACACTCCGCGTGGATCTTAACAAGATTACCAAAGGGTAGTGAACTCGCGTGAACCATCATAACTAGATCTCCCGATAATCCACTGCACTTCCCAAAACCGGGGTGAGAAGAATAATGTACGAGCATGGGGGGTCGAGGTAAAATGGTTTATTGCCATAAACAGCTTGTACCTGGCACAGTTGAATGAATAGGGCGCAGAATACAGTAGGTCAAGTGTATAGAAAGTTTACGAGATCTCAAGGATAAAGTTTCCGTCATATTGCAATTATGTTTTGAGTGGTCCTAGTATTTTGCTTTAAGTAGTTGTAAAGCTTGCGATTACATTCGCGTCGAATTATATTCGTAAAGATCTTTAAAGAGTAAGTTGTTTCTAAAAACATATGACGTTTTTGACCGGCCCCACAGCGCAGTTGGTAGAAGCTTTTTCATGTCTACCATTAAAAAAATGTGTTATGAACTTAAACATTTCCCCTACGTTTAACTTAAATATACATTGTATTACTGAAATATACATTGTATATTTAAGTTAAATACATGATATCTGAGTTCCTTTTTTTGGGATTCACTTTGCCTCGGCTTGATAACGTAGAGAGAAATATCTTCCAACATTTATTACTATTTAATTATTTATGATGGCCTGACCAAACACCACGCTATACGATGCTCTTCGCAATTCTAAAGAGATGCATGCATGGCGGACCATCGTTAAAGCTATAATGGCTCAACGTCAGAATCACGACCTTCAGGAATGAGGAACACAACGCGAGGAGGATAAATTATTTATCAATCTAGCTGCCTATCAATCTATCAATTTCACCATGCTGTCTTAGATAAACAAAGGATTAAAGGGCTGTTAAATATGTCAAAAATTACGCGTTTGACATCTAAGGTTAGATTCAACGGCCTGTTAATCCTTGATTAGTCTTACAGAGCATGGTGAAATCAGCTCTAAGGCTCTGGTATTCATTACCGACTTGCACTCAAGTGGTTTGCTTTCAGTAAAGGGTGGTTGCCTACTGATCTCCTTACACTGTGGCGAGAAGGCTCATTTACTCCTTATACAGGATCGTGAAGCTTTTTGATGAGTAAGCAAGATCATACACTTTGATTCGAGATCATGATCTAATGACGTCAGGTAGGCATTTACTTCATAAATGAAGGCTTTTGATGTGCTTTATGGTAATCTTTATTAACATTACATGGTTCTTTGTTGGTAAAAGATATTTAAAGAGACAGTGACGACCGAAATGATAAATCCAAAAAATAAGATGTTTTTTTTAAACTTGCATTATTGCTGGTATCAAAAGTTTTATTGTTATTAGTATCTGTGCCCCACTGCTGGGCAAAAAGCTCCTCCCAAGTCCCTCCTTTCTGTGGTCCTCTGTTGTGATCTTCTATCAGAAGCTTATAAAAATAAATTTTAAGTCTCGTTAAAATTAAATTTCGAATCCTCTATTCTCTATACAAATCGCATTCAAACATGCAAAATAAGGCAAAATATTATAACGAGACACGAAAAATATCTCCGCTTTTACAAAACCAACCTTAAAAACGACATCACCGTATTCTTATTCTTCATCAGCGAAGTTTTTAGAGCGATCTTTCGAGAATATTTTCAAACACTTCTGCATTTCCATTCTAAATGAAAAGAGTAGTTTGCAATAAAAGTGAGACGACTTATAGCGGAGCTGTCCAATACTGGAGGTACTACCTTCTGAACTTTACTAAACTTACTGCTAAAATTATTACTTAGTTACCGGGTATTATTGTAATAGTTCCGATTTTAATAATAATTCTTAATTCATTATTGCACACAATACGATAAATAAAAATAGACAGAAATAGAGCACGTCATGTACAAAGCCAAGCTTAACCCTAACAAACTGATTAAAATATAAATTGTGTCTAAAACAAATTAGCAGCTTTTAAAATATTACATATCTTATCCAAAAAGATACGTAATCATAGAAAGATGCGTGCGTACACGCATTTTATTTTATATAATATGTCGTTTATGTTCTAAAGCTTAACTATTGTCCATAGTCAGTCATATTACGCACTTATGTATTCACTGACCACTATTTTGACAATTTTTATAGTAGGACTGAATTAAATACTATTTTTTTTTAAATCTTACAAATCACTTTCCACATCTACCTCCACATGGATATAACATTTGTGTTCTTTTGATTCTCCACATGGTTCATTTTGCAATGATAAAAATCATGGTACGGGTCCGGTAGTCAATTAGTCCACGGGTATTATCTATGGTAATCTATGCGGCTTCCTCGACTTGACTACCACTTTTTAATTAAAAACTTTGGTGGAATTCGTACGTTTCGTTTTGATGTGTCATCAGCATCTTTCCATTCGAAACTTTTCAATTTACTTTTGAAAGACATGACAAGTATTATTTAACTGTTGAAAAGTTATATTATTGGAATTAAAATCTTCAGCCTAAGTTAATTTGTGTAATTTCTGGCTATAAATTTAATATTTAATATTTTCAACGAAGTTAGACTGTTTATTTATACGCAATAACATAAATATTTAATGAAATTTTAAATATTGTCGTCATAACGACACAAGCATTTTGAGTTACATAAAATAATAAATTGCGGAATACGGACTGTAAAATTAAAAAAGGGAAGCTCAATTTTTTTTTTATTTTGTGGGCATATTGACTCTTTCTTGTCGTGTCACTAGTTTCTATCGAAACAGTGTGGTGAAAGGATTTTAAGTGCGCCTCAAGAGGCTCCTTTCGAGCACTTGAAACATGTTATAGAACTTTTTAGGTTCTACGACATGCCGGTTTCCTCACGATGTTTTCCGTCACCGTTTGAGAGTACTGGTATTGTGCACATAAATTTTTGAACAGACACAGACTGAAAACTGGGAGATATAGATACGGACAAAACTATAAAGATTTATCGATTTCAGACCCACTAGATTGGTGTTTTTCAACATAGATAGAAGCAATCCTAGGTAGTACCCACTCCCACACAATTTGTGACCGACAAACGCACCTGCGTCCCGCGTCGAGATAATTTCACTTCCAAACTGTAATGTACCCAAAATTACCTCGTACGGGGAAATTACACAATTACCTACATTGTTTAATCTGATTAAACATTCATGATATTTACCTAAAAATGTAGATCCAATTATTAAACTACTGAATCGAGCTTTTTGTAATTAGTATTGTTTGGTGATCCTATTAAATAATAAATACGAATTTTGTAATGACACCACAACCTTCATGAAACGTACAATATCAATTAACAATTTAGTATTATTTTGAAAATATAAGTCTAAGTAAACTTTGATGCTTGCAATCTGTCACCTACTAGTACATACATACATACATACATAAAATCACGCCTGTTTCCGATAGGGGTAGGCAGAGATCACGGATTTCCACTTGCTACGGTCCTTACATACCTCTTTCGCTTCATTCACTCTCATAACATTCTTCATACATTCTCGTCGGTTTAGGGTACTCTTGACCTGGCCCTTCTCTAGAACGTCTGCTATCTGATACACTGATGCAAAAATAGGAGAATGTAGAAAATATTGAGTTTTAAGAGATCGGAGAAGGAAACATACAGAGAATATAAAGAATACATTTCAGGGAAACCACGGCTTTGTACATAAGCTTCACGCCTCGTGACGTAGGCGCCTTGTTGGGCCATTTAGAGCCAATTGACTTAATTAAGCAACATTCTGCGCGGCCATCATAATGTTTGATTTTGATTTTTTATATTATTAATGAATGTATTCCAATTTTACTTGTTTGTAATATTATGATTTATTATAATTAATTTTTAATTAACTACAATGTACCACTTATACCCTGACTTGTAATTATTTTGATTACCAATAAATTGATTATTCTAATTATTCCACAAGTTGGATGGGTGACATTTTGATATAAGCGCTCACGTGCTTCGTATAGGGCACGGCTCTTAACAGAGCCCTAAGTGCGGCCCAAAAACTGTAACACGATTAGTTGGCTCGTCTTCTACTTGTCGTCTCACTAATATATTTATATTTTTCGAAACAGTGTGGTGAAAGGATTTTAAGTGCGCCTCAAAGAGGTTCCTCTCGAGCACTATACACATATTTTAGAACTTTTTAGGTTTCCTCAAGATGTTTTCCTTCACCGTTTGATACTGACACTCTGCACATAATTTATCGAACAGAAAAACTAATTGGTGCACGTCCAGTTTTGAACCCAAGACCTCAAGATCCGAAGGCGGGGCCTCTACTACCAGACTTCCAGTTGACTCATAGAAACTATATATAACATATTTTGCAAGGTATTCATGAATGAATGATTTATTTTCTATTGTGAACAATAGAAAATAAACTGACAAGATCATCTCAAAAACTGCATCCACAACGTGCAGTTTAAATTGTTCAGCATACCTAAACCCTCGCGCATTCCATGAATTTTCAATATAAGAAGAATGAAAACCCAGCTCTGGCAGATATTCATTTGCGCCATAACTTCAGCTCGCTTGGAACGCAGACTCTATGTTGTCTATAGCCATGTAGTATGTAGCTGTAGTATATAGGTGTGTAGCTACGAGGATGTAGCTGTGTAGCTCGAGCTAGTTACACCGCTACGGCGTGTGTGGATAAATCTAACTTCTGATACACACGGATTTTTAGCTCTAAAACCTAGTGGACTTATTCTATTTTTCGTTTACTTGAATGATTTTTCTAGTTACAGACTTTACATTTTTGTTACATAATGCACTAATTATGCATTCAATTCTTATTATACAAATAATATTTAAATTAATATCTGCCCGCGGCTTCACTCGCGTACTAACATTAATAAGTCAAAGTCAAAAGGTATTTATTCAATTTAATCCCAAGGATAACTTTGAAAAGTCTTAAACTTAGGTGAATTTACCTAGATTCACCTAGTTTTAAGACGTTTCTCGCCAGTTTAAGACGTTTTAGGCTAGAACTGGCACCTGCCGGTTCTAGCCTAAAAGAACAGGCAACAAACTTACGGCTTCGTTCCAACCGCGTAATATCTAAAGCATTTTCCATACATGTTTTCTAGCCCGCTCTAATTTTTCAGGATAAAAAGTAGCATAAGTGCTAATCCAGATAACAAACTATAATATGTGGTCTAAGTTTCATCCCGATTGATTCAGATATAAGAGCAAAAATCTTGGTCACCCACCAATGAACTTTCGTATATAAAAAATGTTTTAAACCGGATTCGAACCTCATCAAGATCAGAATGCAGCTTCACTTCCACTACACTGCCAGTTTTTTTTTTTAATTTACTGAATTTAAGTGCAGTGTGTCTCAACTTTCCTAATTTGTAAGCTCCGCGCGATGCACCGATTGGCTCGCGAGTACACCCTATTCTAACCTATTCTACAGAGTATTATTAACACATACTATTATTATGAATAGGATAATAAATAACAATAATGATAAAAAACTAACAATAAAAGCGTATTTTCATCAAGTTAAAATGTGTGTTTTGGTTTTTCTTTATGCCTATAAGTTATACTGAAAGCTCTGTATCAAAGTTACCTTTGTGTTTGTGTTAATCTACTTACCTATTTACAAGTTGCAGTCTGAACTCTGTAAAGCTCAGGTTTCTGATCCCAGGTCATTCCGAGCTCCCAGGAAACTTCTATGTGAAGAGTTAGGCTGACTACAAGTTAAGCTAGATCACTTGGATGGCTTTAGAGTCTGAATGCCGACACAGGGGTCCAATACAAGGGTTCAATGCTTCATTATTGATCACTAACCCAAACTATCTTAGTAAAATTTACATTTATTGTTAATATAATTTTTCATTTAAATTTACTTTATCTGTGGTAGTAAGAGATGACTGTTGTCAGTATCCTTATAATAATGGGGCCGGTGAAGTGAAAGCTAGTAAAAAACGGTATTTTTTTAGAAAACAGAACTTAAAAACAACTCGACCTCAACAAACACTAGGAGCTTCCAAAGTTCCCCACACCGGAGTCCGAAAACCAACAAAAGTTTAAAACACTAAACAAGCGTATCATCAATCACGCGGTCCTTTATCTGTGTCCGTCACAGCTGGACTTTCTTGCGGACACACCGAGCTTTAAGGCTTTTTTGCAAAAATAAATTGACTTTAACTACACTAGAAAACATTAAACAAATATTTTTCTGAATCGTCATCAGTGTATATTTTATTTTATCCTTGGAAGCCTACCTACCAAACATAACTAACATAACTGGCAGAGTAATAGCGTAACACACATATAAAAAAACATACAGTCGAAACAAATAGTAGATTGTTTACCAAGGGAGCAAACAACTATTTTTATGGCGAGAGTGTTTTTTGAATCCAGAGCGGAGCGAAGGATTCTAGAGTAGAATCCCGAGCGTAGCGAGGGATTCTAAAGTAGAATCCTAAGCGTAGCGAGGGATTCAAAGTACTTCACTCGAGCTTAAAATAGTGTTGCTCCCGAGGTGGACACTCTACTTTTTATCACCCTCTATGAGAAAATAACTTAGTGCAACTTATGAATAATCATAATCATAGTCACAAATTCACAAAGTCACAAAGTCACAAAGTCACAAAGTCACAAAGTCATAAAGTCACAAAGTCACAAAGTCACAAAGTCACAAAGTCACAAAGTCACAAAGTCACAAAGTCACAAAGTCACAAAGTCACAAAGTCACAAAGTCACAAAGTCACAAAGTCACAAAGTCACAAAGTCACAAAGTCACAAAGTCACAAAGTCACAAAGTCACAAAGTCACAAAGTCACAAAGTCACAAAGTCACAAAGTCACAAAGTCACAAAGTCACAAAGTCACAAAGTCACAAAGTCACAAAGTCACAAAGTCACAAAGTCACAAAGTCACAAAGTCACAAAGTCACAAAGTCACAAAGTCACAAAGTCACAAAGTCACAAAGTCACAAAGTCACAAAGTCACAAAGTCACAAAGTCACAAAGTCACAAAGTCACAAAGTCACGGAGTCACGGAGTCACATAGTCACATAGTCACATAGCATAGTCACATAGTCACATTGTCACAATGTCATATAATCTCATAGTCATAATCATGTATTTATTGTAATTTTATTTATTTTCATAAAACTAAGTAAAATCTGAATTTGAGTAAACAATTATGAACAAAGGTGGAATGCGCGTTTCACGTGTTTTTGTTTATTTTTATTTAGTTCAGGCGCTTTTTTTTAATCATAAAGCCTGCTTGTTCATACAGTGTTCGTGATCTCTTTGGTGATTGGAACTTTTACTCAATAAGCACATTCCAAATTCAAATCACATTACCGCCCTTGGGCGGTAAAGTACTTTACCGCCCTTGGGATCAAAGTGCTATTTTGCTACCTGTTTTCGAAGAGCAAACTATCTATTTTCGAATTGATGTGATAAAAACAAATATTCACATTTACATTTTCAGTTCAGTTTTCATCAGTTTTTTTATTGTGCTGAATCCACATGAAGTGCGTTATGAGCTGGAAGATAAGTCGCTTATATTGTGAGCCCAGTGTATACTCAACTCACGTGGTCAGGTCCACAAGACAAATGCGTGTCCTACGATACAGCGGCCACCGACTGCCTACCCCCACCCCACACAAGTGCATAACTATAATAGGACTATGTGTACAACTTTACTTCACTGAAACAACTTTTTGTATTTTTTGTGGCAGCACCGGTGGTCTAGTGAGAGTGACCTTGACTTGCCTTCTCGGGGCCATACCAATTACTGCAAAATGTTAGTCTATGCCAAATTTTAAGAGTAGTAGAGCTTTTTGTGAAAGCTCGTCCGGGGAAGTACTACCACCATGCCTTTTTCTGCCGCCAAACAACGTTGCTGTGTTTCGGTTTGAAGAGTGTGGTTGCCGGTGTAATTACAGGCACATGAGGTTTAACATCTGTATGCCTCAAGTTGATGGACGCAGGGCAGTGCATCGTAGGGCACGTTCGTATGGTGCGTAATTAACGGGGCTGTACTTTGTTATAGGTGACGGTTACCACTTAACATCAGGTGGGCCATAATATTTTTATACATTTAGTTTCAGTGTAACTTGGTGTACAATAAAGTTTTTTCATTCATTCATTGCACAGATATTGTATGGAATACCAAATACGGCAAAATTTGGGTATGTGCCTAATGTATTGTTTGGACGTACCTCTGACTACCCCCTTAGACGACCTCAAATAATCTAATATTATAAAGTTAGTACTTGGTACTAACAGATCTCAGGGGATATCTACCGTGCCTGGGGATTAAAGTCGTGAAGCTGTTTCAGTTTTTTCATTGTACAGTAAAGAGTTATCCAAACGGTTATTTTGATCGCATTGCCGCGACTCGTCTGAACGGGTGATTTATAACTCGCTTCGATCCACACCCGGATTACGATGCGATACGATGGAGGAGACAACAAAATTGAATTCCCTCTAAAGATAGAGATGCCAGCCGGGAAATAAAAGCTTTCGATGTATTTTTTGTCGCAGCTATTTGTGTTTGTTTTGGAATAGGTGTAAAATTATTCGTGGGTAATTTTATAGTTAAAATGTTACCAATTAGTTTAATTTACGTTTCGGATTTATGCCGATATCATTTGACTCTTAAAACAATTATTGGCTAATTAATTGAATCAAAGTTCTATACTACTAAAACAAACTAGCGCAGATTGGTTATGGACGTACTTTTACTTAAATAAATAAAAACTTTTAGTCGATTATCATTTTGTACCCTGAAGCGTACCTAAGCGTATGTATGTTTTTTTTAATGTAGGTATAATTTTCATAATGTGATGTCAAAGTAAAAAAATGGTAGATGACATGATGCTTTGTACTTGAAAAAGGTACGTTTCCCGGAATATCCAGCAACAATGATCATCAGTGTAATAATCATGATGATTAAACTTAATTATGGTCGAAAAAAACCCTTAATTATATTTAAGAATATAAATAACATTAACTAACAGATCAATGAACACAGTGTACTAAGTAATTACATAGGATCAACAGAAATAGCGTATTAATCATTTCATTGCATTAAGTCAATTTAATCATTGTTGTCGGCAAAACTAACGAATACCCCTAATTGGTAACCCCTACATGTACTATCCACCAATTGGAATGTAGAGTTATAGCCTGACAACGTGATTTGGTTGTAATGGAGGTTAGTTATTGTAACCGGCATGGAAGTTACGACTAAATAGCATTTAATGGTAACGTTTCTCATGCCAATGCATTAAGTTAATTTTATAATTTTGTGGTCTACAAACGAATAAATTGGTATGATTTTGTAAGGGACAGTTATTGTAACTGGCATGAAAGTTACATAATTAAAATACAATCTGAGTCAAAAACTACGAGAGATGACAGCATCAAAATCCGAATCAAATATTTGCAGAACATTCAAACTTTTGTCTCGCCGTGGGAGTCGAAGTTGATCCTCCTGCGTGTCGGTTGCTAAGTCCCACGTTGCGTCACAAATTCATAATTTTAATTTAATAAGCACATGTAACCATTTTAAAGTTCAATGACGTCATTTTTCAGTAGCACACGCAATGGGGATGAACTTACCCACCTTTACCTTGTTAATATTAAATAAAGCAAAATATTTCAGGTGCTAACTTAATTAAATATTCGAGAGTCATAAAAACAATTAAATTTAACGACAGCTTGTAAAGAGGCCCGGGGCCATAGCGCGGCCTGAACAGGACAGCTAGATCTCTCTTGTATTTTTACTCAAAGTAAAAAGGTTCATTTGAATTACAAGGACCACTTTAAAACAACTTGGAGCTGACTTCACCATACTCTGTTAGATTAACAAAGGATTAAATGGCCGTTAAATATGTGAAAATGTACGCATTTGACATATAAGGTTAGATTTAACGGCCTGTTAATCCTTGATTGCTCTTTATGAAGGGCTCGTCCGGGGAAGTACTACCACCACGTCTTTTTCTGCCGCCAAGCAGCAACGCTGAAAGGTTTGAAGAGTGTTGGTTGCCGGTGTAACTACAGGCATATGAAGCTTAACATATGTATGTCTCAAGTTGATGGACGCAGGGCAGTTCATCGTAGGGCACGTTCCTATCGTGCGTGACTTACGAGGCAATGCTTTGTTATAGGTGATGGATACCACTTAATATAAGGTGGGCCAGCTGCTTGTTCCATCAGCAAGTAGTATAAAAAAAAGATCCGAGGGAATATCTACCGTGCCTGAGGATCAAAGCCGCAAAGCAGCTTTTATACTTACTTCATTTATATCGACACTACTAATGTACATTGTACATTTACAATGTACAGCTCTAATACAATTTGTCATTTGCCATGATTCAACTATATTTGTGAGTCGACCAGCTGTTTAGCGTATCTGTGGTTGTAAAGGCGTTTCTACAAATTAATTAACAGCTAAACGAAGGCGAGACTCCTTCAGAGCCTTTCAAAATGTAACTAAAGAAGCCTTAAATACATAAACAAAATGATTTTGTTTGCAAAATATGGTGGGACTTGCTTCAATGCACCCGTTTGTCTTTTGTGGTTGTGAAAGGCAATAATTATTATACATTTCCTATTTTTCTTTATTTACTTATTCACTTTTTATATCATGCGAAAGAATAAGCATTTTTCCCACGTGATGGTGAGTTGTTCCTTTTATTAAGACATGTGCTCGATACAAAGAGGTGCTTACATGTGGGTATATTGGGTCGAGCCTAACAGACTTGTAACGAAAGTGTTTGGGGTTCAATTAGATGATTACATAATTTTATATTATAGTTATTTTATATAAGTTTTATATAATTTCTCTGCGTTTTTATTAAAAGGGGATAATTAAAGTTCATTATGACTTGAATTTAGGTGTGATGTAGAAGTATTTCTAGCGTCAAAAGATATATGTTTTTAGCAAATGCGTACATAATAATAAGTGTAATAAGGTTTAAATAGTATGGGACATTTTCACACAAAGCTATATATTTACAAAGCCATATATTTTTTTGTATGTTATCTTATTAACTATATCAACTTAATTGCACACCACAAGGACATTTAAGAAATTAAAAACAAAAATAAAGCTTAGTAGTTATAACGAAGTAAAATGGGTGACCTTATCGCTGAGAGCAATCTCTTTTCCAGAAAACCTTTCAGACGACCAAAAAGGTCATACGTAAGCTCAAAGTTGTGCGACCTGGCTGGATAAAGCCTGGGTCTGTTAAATCCTATACAAATACGTTGTAATTACGTAAACTTTTAAATTATACAAGTTTTTTCGAAAGCGTAATTGCTTGGGATATAAAGTGAGCTCATTAAACTTTAAAATACCAAGATTCCAAATAAATCGAATATTTTATTCTCCAGAATGGATTTTTGATCCAAAACTCTTTATTATTTATCTAGTAAAATGAAAAATCGATTCAAGGTCAAAGACAAATGGTATTTATTCAATTGAATCACAAGGATAGAAAAGTCTTTGAAGCGGTGAAACTTACGGCTTGATGGTTCCTACCGTTCTTTTGTATGATCCTTGTTACAGTATGTTTAATCTACACTAATATTATAAAGAGGTAAACTTTGTATTTTTGTATTTTTGTATTTTTGTATTTTTGTATGTAACGAATAGGCTCAAAAACTGGTCCGATTTCAAAAATTCTTTCACCATTAGAATGCTACATTATTCCTGAGTAACATAGGCTATATTATATTTTCAAAAAAATCAGGGATCCTTACTAATACTTCAATAATGTAACCCAAGGTGGAAAACAAAAAACCTTACATCGCGTGCGCTGCGAAAACTATTGAAGATAGAACAAAATAATGTACTACGATTTTGTAGAACACGTTATCATCTACAAAAAATGTCGCGACAGCATATGTCTAACTATTATAGTTATGTCACAATAAGTGTTCTTTTATTATAAAAAATTAATTGAAATGCCTCCGCTAGAAAAGGGTCTTTATTTGTACTTTGGTATTAATCCTTATCCAAATAAATCATTTCATAATTAAGACGGTTTCAATACCTATAGATTACTTCTTAAATTTTTCAAATCGGACATTCCATTCAAAAGATATGACGAAATTAAAAATGTTTACGGGTCCACGGTTCACGCGCGGGGTGCGATTTCACTCACTCAAGGAGAAGCGCGTGCAAATGTATGAAATAAGTAGATGCGAGGCTCGAACCCACGGTCTAAGTTTATCCTAAAATGTTCAAAAAATTTATGACCACCCATGCGAAGCTGGGACAGGCCGCTAGTTAATTATAATGAAGCTCCAGTGTGGTGCCAATCGAACTGTTTCGTATTGTTCAATGATTTGTGGTACCTTTTCTGAATTTTAGGACTCTTATCGCACGCCGGGATCAGGTAGAAAGCGTAAAGACGCTGACATCCGTCTAACGACTTTTAGATTTTTTTCATAACTATATTTTCAAAGCCAGTGCACTCAAACGGTGAAGCAAAACATCGCGAGGAAGCCTGAGGAGAATACCCACATTTTGCAGTAGTTTGTATTCTAATACGTGTCAGGTTGCAAGCCTATCGCAGCTACTAGAACTCTAACTGGATTCCTCACGATGTTTTCCTTCACCGTTTGAGTTCACTGGCATGGACGTACTTCAGACTCTTAGAGAGAGAATCTTAAGTTGGTACTTAATACTTATAGGGACATCTACCGTGCCTGGGGATCAAAGTCGTGAAGCTGTTTCTGTATTGTTTTTGTACATATTTTTTCATAACTACAGCCTAAGCCTTTCATAATTTGGCCTCCACTTCACAGGCCAAATGTTCCTTAACTTCAGAATTCTAAAAATAAGCGTTCATTACTCTCTAAAACGGGTCCGCCCACGTCTAGCTACATTACCTTGTACTCCTGTTAATTGGCAATCATAAGGTATTGTGCGTAGATCTTTGGAAAAATTGCTTGGTATCTTGGTCAGTGACCCCTGGTTTATCATAACATTACCTCCCTTGGAAATAAATATTAATATAACAGAAATAACACTGAAATTTAAAATCTAGTTTTCTTCATCTATACTTATATTGTTATGACTTCAGATGCTGCACTACAGGGCAAAGGTCTGCATTTCTTCTCTCCAGTCTTTTTGGACCATTATTAAAGACCTGACTTAAACTTTTGAATTATTTAGTTGATATTATGTTGATTATGTACGCATATAAATGTGTACTGCTTGTGTGGCTTGCTGATGACAGCCCAGGTAAAATGACATGTGAAATAAAAAAAAAACTATTTCTAACAAAAGCCGACGACGAATCTCAACAAACTTGATTTATTTCCGTCTGATTACGGATTCAGTCCCCTGTCCTGTTAGTTTCAGGAAATCGCGAAAGTAATAAATCCATACCTTCTGTCAAGCAACGGTCAACACTGCCTCGCTTGCTTACGCCCGTAGCGCACTGGCATACGGCTCAAAGTTCTGGGGATTATCCGGTGGGTCATTAATCATGCTACAATGATAGCAAGTGAGAAATGGTGTATTTTAATTGAAAGATCGCGTGCGTCTCGACGTGAATGGACACTGCTTTATAAATTGATTTGTAGTTAAATGGGGCGGATATGAGTGGCTGGAACTATTCGGAGCGGGCTTATTGTGTCAAAGTTCACAGTGAAAAGTTTTCACGAATTTTATTTATGTGGTGTCGTATGGGGAAACAGAATGATTGATTCGAAGTAATATGATACTGTAGTTACGATGGCATTTATTTTAAAGTTTTTACAGAATGTCTACTGTGCCTGGGAATTATTATTATTCAGTTTTAACTAGCTTGATGTTTAAGCAGCTGGCGTGTTATTAGTTATTAAGTTACTAAGTACAATGTGAGGTCTTATCGCTAACCAGCGATCTCTATCAAACAACCGTTGGATGAAGTGGACGCAAGATTTTTAGAAGGGGTGCTTGTGTGCGGGGAAATAAAAAAGAATTTATGAATGAAAATAATATGTACAAACAAAAATCAAAATAATTATAAAAAATACTTACATTATTCATATATACTATACCTACTACGTTTAATATAAATTGTAATACATACTTATATCCATAAATAAATATATTAAAATAAAAGAACCAAGTACGGAAAATTTCGTGACAACAGGAAAAATAGTGTTTCTCCAGCATAGCTTTTTTTTTAAAATGAAAAGTCCCTTAGCATGTCTGATAACAGGCAATGCGTTCCATAGTCGGACAGCCTGCACCGTCAAAGAGTTGTCGTAGTAAGAAGAGGAGTGTACAGGTGTCTTAAGTTGGAGAGTTTCGGACGAGCGTGGGGATTGGGAGTTGGAGAGATGAAGGAATAGAAAACGATCTTTAAAATAGGGAGAAGTTGGACTGAAAAGGATATTGTACAACAGATCTAGCATGTGAGTATTCCGGCGAAGTCGTATGGGTAAGCACTTGAGCTTCCTGCAAAACTCGGAAACGTGGTCATACTTGCGCAACTCAAATATGAAACGTATTCCAAAGATTTGCAGGCGCTCAAGTTTACGGAGTTGCTGTTCAGTAAGGTCTACATAGCAAGCATCAGCATAGTCGAGAATTGGAAGTAGGAGTTATAAGCGCAAGCGCAATTTTGGTAGCAATAGGCAGAAAGTTTCGCAGTCTTCGGAGAGAACCAGCAGATGAAAACATTCTTAAATACTGTGATACTAACCACAACCAATACTTTTTTCTTCTTATTTCCAGTATTACCAGTATTATTGGTTTTACGAAGCCCTCACACAGTAAACATCCATTAACAGTCACCGAAAACGGCTAGGACTAGGAACATCATCATCATTATTGGTTTCGAAACAAGCTATCAACTGATTCGATGGATTCAGCTATAAACTATTTTAAAGTAAAACACTTCCTTTAAATAAATAATTTGGCCTTGTATTGAATTTGGTCATAGAATCAGATTTTACATTTTTTAGGCAAACCACAAAACTCCATCATAGACTTACATACATTTTTAATTAATATTTTATGATAATGTAATTAATTATTTATCTACTCTTTTTGGCAATGTACGGTATAGCAATAAGAGGTCGACAACCGTCAAATAATTTCTTGCTCTATTTCAGTAATTTATAATTTATAAACTTAACGAAAAATAGCGGTGCTTGCAATTTTTGTTTTAATTCGTTTCATGTGTATGTCAAGTGTATGTGTGTTTCAAGGTCATCACACTAACTTAATAAAGTAATCAAGCATTATAACAACTTTACCCCTCAAAGCACTTAGCACTAAGAAAGTGAATGGCACCTACTCGCACTTAGCTCTAAATCACGCGAAGTGCGCTTCAAAGATTAAGTCCGTTGACAGCATCCCTTTGATCAGCTGTTCTCAGAATGTTTCCAAATAAACAATAAACAACTCGGAATGAGATCTTGAAATGTTTTGAAGAAGCAAGTGAGTTACTGGAATTGCAATTTCACCTTAAAATACAGATACTTAAGTACTACTATCAAATGATCTGACTGTGGTTATTTTATAAGTAGTAATAATAAAGTAAAACTCAGCAGTCACGCATCGGTACTCACGGATACAGATCAAGCTACACAAAGCCAAACAAAAATTACGCTTACTTCTAGGACATAAAAGCTAGCAGTGTATAGCCTAATGCATATCCATGTAAACATACATGGTCGTTCATTCTTCTTAGACACATTTCTTGATAGTAGATAGATAGAAAACACTTTATTGCTCACAACAACTTACGGCTGATAAAAACGTAAAACTACTAGCTATAAGTACAATGGGTGGTCTTATCGCTTAAGGCGAAGACAACAGCTAATGTGACTCTCGCTCGAATGATTTCGAGCGAGAGTCACATCTCGAGTGATTTTGTAAGTTTCAACATGTCGAAACGTGCGAGCGAGAGTCACATTAGCTCTTGTATTCGCCTTAACAGCGATCTCTACCAGACACCCGTTATACCGGTAGTAGCTTAGTTGCTTATTGAGTTTCAGTGCCCGTAGCCAAGTCACATTCTATTCGCTATCAGTACTTGGAAAATTGTATATATTACAAAATGTCACGTGATGAATAAAAAACCAATGTGAATTTTCAGTTCATTAAATAAATAGAAGGAAGAAAGCGTATAGGAATCCGGAGCAAAGTGTCAAGTGGCACTTTTTACAAGCTTTTTGCAGTTTTATTTATCTACTGAAAAAATAGTGTCGAAGTGAATGCGATCGCTAAGCTCTCGTTGACTTTCGCCGATTTATTGTATAAAGTAGAGACGGAATAAATTAATAGGTACCAAGTATAAATCTTATATGGCAATGCAGCCAGTGTCTTGGGGACGCTTCCGATTGGCACTGATTTGGATCAGTTGAGATATCTCTAGATCGTTCGCAACAGTCTGCTGATGTTCATTTTGTAAATACTTGTATTCATTGTGATTTTCTCTGTAAATAAACGAATGTGGACAAATTACCCTTGCTTAGAGTTTTCGTAGATCTAGATGTAGTACCCTCAAATAAGCAATGTCTTGAAATTTGGACGCCGTTTGATCATTAGTCATTCCGGGATTAGAACAAAAAATAAACATATAGCCTGCCTTTGATCTCGACGTAGAGATTACACTGACTAAGTGTGGTGAAGTTGAGAATTTATAATGAAGGACAGTTTTACTCAAGTTGAATCATAATGAGGAATCTAATAAGCAGGATCGATAATGAGCTTGTTTTTGCTCTTTATCTTCTTTTTATTCTAAATATCGAGCACAGAGTGCCGGTGGTCCAGTGGGAGTGACCCCGCCTTATGGTAAGATCATGGGTTTGAATCCGGTAGCGGCAAGAAAACGATCCTGTCTTTGATTAGTTTTAAATTTCAGTGAAGGGGTTCAATTCGTACTTAGTAAAGGCAGATTCACAAGTATTTAAACATAAGTGACATGATGGGCGGATGAAAATTTATTTATTTAATTGAATCACAAAGATAATTTCGAAACGTCTGTAAATGTAAATGACTGACTATGTCTAAACGCCTAAAGCTGTTATTTTACTTGAAACTCTAGTCGATCTAGTCCGGTGCTGGAAGTCGATCTATGTAAGATCGACTTCCAGCACAAATGTACTAAACTAAGAAAGCTGTGGGTCGAAACCAGTTTCAGATTGAACCCAAGACTAGTCACCCAGCTTTAGGCAAATCGATTTTCATTCCCAGTTGTTGCAATAAATTGGAAATTTAATATCCGATACGGCAAACTAAACGATGAGCTTAGTTCCCGAAACAAGACAGGGACAGATGGAGCACATAAACAGATCAATACAGATAATCTGACTTTTAGAGACGACTTATATACAACTTGTGTCATCTTTAATCGACTTTATTGTAAAATGAACTTTGTTGTCTTGGTAGAAGATATATTATGGCGGGTAAAACCTAGTCTGTACATCCACTGAGGTTTTTTCATGAGAGAACACCATTTACCATGCGAGGTAATTCATGTTGCCTGTGACGTAATGCATATTACCTTGTCTTGGCTATGTGAGGTAACTCTAATTACCGTGTGAGAGAACTCTAACTACCATGTGAAGGAACTCTAGTTACCATGAGAGGGAACTCTAGTTAACATGTGAGGGAACTCGAATAACACAAATAAATGTTTTTTTTTAAATCAAAAATCAAAATCAAAATCAAAACGGTCTTTATTCAGTACAATCACAAGGATCACTTTTTAACGTCTTATATACTAGGTGAATCTATCGTCAGTTCCAAATGTTTTTTTAAATATTGGTGGACATTCCACACAGCACTATCTCGCCCCAAACTAAGTCAAAGCTTGTGATATGGGAACCAGATAGCTGATATAATACTTATATACTTTTTTTTGTAAATACATATTTTTAATATTATATAACACCCAGACAAAAAACAAACATCTATGTTCATCACACAAATTTTTGTTCTCAGTGGGGATCGAACCCACGGCCTACGGCACAGAAGGCAGAACTACTACCAACTGAGCTGTGAAGGCTGTCAAAAGATTTTAAAGGGATCTTTGTAATTGAAGTGAATTATGATTTAGGATTATGATTTTGATTTTTGTCTATGTGCGGGATGAGAGGTGTGATGTATTATGTAATCGCTCACCATGCTCATTAAAGTTTGCTTAAATATAAAAATGTTAAAAAACGCAGATAGAATCACAATGAAAGAAATACTCTTCTATCCGAAATGAAACGTTACTACATAAACTATTGTCGAATCTGTGTTATAACTCCGATTTGAATATCGAAATGGAAATACTCGGAAAATATTGAAATTGAAATGGTTCAGTTTGACGAACGATGGGCATTGGGGAACGTTGACAATCCATCCATCACAGAGGTTTGATGGACGTCCATAAATCCAAATTACGATAAAAACAACAATTTACCAATCACTGGTTCAGGTGGGGGAGTTATAATATTTAATTGTGTTTTGAAATAGAATGTCTGAGTATTTTCGTGGTGTTATTATATTAGTGTAACGTCTAGCCCGATAAAGTTAAAATACAGCTTAATTTTAAATTGGATTGAATATGTTTGAACTTTCACGACTTTGATCCCCAGGCACGGTAGATATCCCCTCAGATCTCTTAGTACCAAGTACGAACTGCAGATTATTTTGAGAATGTCTAAGGGGAGTAGTCAGAGGTACGTCCAAATATTACATTTGGCACATAATCAAATTTTGCTGTAGTTGGTATTCCGTACGTGATAGATTTATTCAGTTTCAGTTTTTTTAATTTCACGTTCTTAAATATTAACCAAATTTAAGGTTTATTTGATATAAATTCGATTTATTTTACAATTATAACGACAAACTTTATAATGATGATATGATATTTCCGTGTAGAGTTTATCAAACTTTCTACTGCCCTCATTCTGTTTTTAAATTGATGGTAGGTACACCAAAACAAAGTAAAGTATCCATGAATGTAAAAATAACAGGACATTATAAAGCAATTTCAATATTTGTGAATCGGTGAAGGTAAATATCGTGAAGAAACCTATTAGTATTCTAATAGCGGCGATGAACTTGCAACCTGTCACGTATGTAATATTAACTGCTGAAAAATGTGGGTTGAATACTTGGACGTACCTTTGACTACCCCTTTACACATCCTCAAAGAATCTACCGTCCACGGAAAACAAAATTCGTGAAACCGTTTCAGTTAAAACTTGGTGGTCACGTTAATTCACACATGTTCTAAGCTTATTATAATGTTATATTCATAAGGTCTATTTATAAGGAAAGTTTCCGACATTCGCTCGTGTATAAGTAATTATACCGAGCGATTATTCAGATGAGACGAGATGTAATGTAATGGTATGCACATAATTTGTAACAGCATGAGTGCCTGTTCGTAGGTGACGTGTACACCACTAACGCAAACAGTGCTGCCATCATACTGGAAATTATCAGGGATGAGGCTTCCTCTGGGGACAATTCATGCAATATGTGGCGACATTCTGAACATTGAACATTGAGGCTCTGAATGTCGATAGTAAAAGAGGCGAGAGAGAGGAGTTGATACGGTTTTACTGTTATTTTCATCAAAGTCAAGGGTATTCATTCAGTAAAATCACAAGGATCACTTTGAAACGTCTTAAAGCTAGGTGAATCTAGGTGCCAGTTCCACGCGACCAAATCTCTATCCAGTCAATGTCACTTCAAAATGACATGAAGTGAAGTGACTATAACAAATTCCAGTGCCAGTGCTCTCAAACGGTTAACATCGTAATTCTTTGACATTTTATTTCCGTATTTATACGTATACCTTGTGTGTTCCATAATTGTTTCTTAAATTTCAATGCCTTCTTGTGTTCGTTATAATTAATTATGTAATTGGTGTGCAACCGTTTTAATAAATAAATAAATAAATAAATCGTGCGGAAACCGACATAATAGTAGAACCTAAAAATGTGTCAAGTGCTCGAAAAGAGCTATTTTGTGGTGCACTTAAAATCCTTTCACCACTCTGTTTCCGAAGAACTAGTGACTTGAGAATATATCAAATTATATTTAAAGAATGATTTATTTTGGGAGACTGTGCACTAGTGGAGCATTTCAACTGGTGCACAGTCTGAGGACGACACCCACAGTAAATCATGCAACATTTGTCTTCGGACTTAAACCCGATTCCTTGAATATTAGCTAAATTTCGTAAATATATAAGACTAGTGGAATCCCTCGCGACTTTGCTCGCAATTTTGAAACAATTTTCAACACTCATTGCACCTGTTCAAGAGAATTATTTTATGACTTTACAACAAAAAACTACCCTCCAAATTGTGTACTTCTAGGATTTATTGATTGTGCGTTGAATGTCAGTCAGTTAGTTCCGTAATATTTTTATATATACTATAAAATCTTACAGGCAACCGAAAGTATTTATTACCAATTAGTATTTTAGTTAAAGTATCTTTAAAATAAAGTTGTAAGCTCAAGTTCAAACCTTAAAAATGCAGCGGTATTTAATTATATCGATTTCATTCTCTTGATTTAATATAATTACATAAAAATAAAATTGCCTTTTCATATTCATGTGCTTACAATTCAAAGGATTGTTGAATGCCACTTTTAAGTCATCTCATTGTTTTCTTTAAGTAGACCTCTTTAGAAGAATAAACTTCTTTTAATGGACCAAACAAGTTGGTTTTCCTTTCATTGTTATGAGCTAAATGTAACATAACAAGACGAAAATATTTAATTGTATATGTCTTGTTACGAGTTAGATTGGCATATTGCTAAACATTGTGAAAGGCTGGTGTCTTTTTTTTTTCTACTTGCTGATAGTAGAAGCAGATGGCCCACCTGACGTTAAGAGGTAACCATCGCCTATAACAAAGCATTGCCTCGCAAGTTACGCACGGTAGTAACGTGCCCAACGATGCACTGGCCCTGGTTCCTTAAGGCAAACATATGTTTAGCCTAATGTGCTTGTAATTTCACCGGCAACAACACCCTTACATCGAAACACAGCAATGCTGCTTGGCAGCCGATATAGACATGGTGGTAGTATTTTATTTTTTATTACAACTACCTGATGGAACAAGCAGTTACCAACCTGATTGCGTGGTAACAAAGCATTGCCTTGTATGTTAATCACTTTTACACTTTGTGTTACCTGTATTTCAGGTCCCACTTTTTCATATCAATCACTGGGATCACTTTAAAATATCTAAAAGAGGTGACAAGCATAAAACTTATCCATAGATTTCCAGCATACTTCAAAATGCTACAACAGTTTCTCGAATGTCAAATAGAAACAAGTATTGTAAAAAATGTTACTCTAGTATAAATAACGTATTCAGTGGCCGAGTTTTGCTACAAAATATGTGGCGATTAGTAGCGCGACTAATCGGGTAGCCAGTCGCGCGCGCTTGTCCATTCGTTACAACATCGCTTTGAATAAAGTAACCGCCGCCTTTGATCTCGTCCTCATTAGTTCAGCCTCCATCGCGCGCTCGAAATATCATTCAGCTTGCAATCCACTTATAGATATGAAGGAGCCATTTTACAACTCTGGACTCATTTTTTGCGCGTCACCATATTGCTGCCTTAATGTAGAGATTTGTTTAGATAACGATTTTATATAGTTATACTTAAAATTCAGGTAGATGACGAAACAAATAATAGTACTACGGTTAGATTTGGGTTCAGATTAATTTTTATATAATATTATTATATATTTATATTATATAGAAAAAATTACTAGTAATAGTAATTAGTAGTAATTTTTTCTAGCAAAAAATCTGAACTACACATTTTTGTAGCCTAGGTTTTTTATGTGGTTTTATTTTATATACGTTTAGTTGAAAAATATATTTATAGTAAAAAATAACAAATGATTTTATTCGTAACTCATATTATGAGTGTTTATTGACTAACATGAATTAATAATACATTATTGTTACATAGCTTTTAGTGTTTTTATCGATTAATTTAAATGTATTCTATATAATCAAATGAACTTCTAAGTGACGTTCGATCATTATATGAGTTGCTTCGTTAGAAATGAAGCAAAGCATATAAAATTAATAAGATGAACTAAATTTTATATTCCCCACTGGTTGTCGCCCTACAGCGTGCAGCGGCGCTGAGTGACGCGCCTCTCCCTGGACATTGGACATGTCCTATTTCAGTATTTCAGGACGCGACCTGTCATCCTTTCACAAATACTAAACTATCTTTAAAACTCGCAGTCTAATTCTGAAACACTTTGATGTTGCTCTGAAAATGTAAATGTTAGTAATGAGAACTGATATTTTATTATAGATAAGTTTTGTTAACTCTATTCTCTATGTTTTTTTATTCCTAAGTTTACATACCTACTTTAACTTAACCTACTGTACTATAATAACGTAATGATTATATAAGTATTATACAAAATATACAAAATCATCAATTTCTTTGAATTTATAAAAAAATACAAAAAGTAAAAAAGTAAGCATTAGTAAAGTAAGGTAACCAACTAAGATGAGAAGTAAATATTTGTTTAAAAAATTAAAGTTAAAATGACATGCATAATCCAACTAAAAATGCTAAAATAACAATTTTTAGATGTGTGTGGCTCAATCACGCATTATATTATAACCACTGAATCAAATAAGGTGAAGCTTAGAAAGAAAAATACAGTTCATAAATTGGATAAGCATCTAGGCTACCTTTTATTCTGAAAAATTACCGAAAAATGTGGTATAAAATGAAAAAAATCACGAACCCAAAGGAAAATACCTTCAATACAAATGTTGGTAATCACTATCTAGTCACTATGAGCGACGCCACCGGCGGTAGCTAATTTCAACAAGGAATGACGAGCGGTATGCTTCGAGCTCAGTACCCCAAGTATGAGATTTGCTTACGATATTTCGTTTTTCGTTTTACGTTTTTGTTCCGTGTTTATTGCGGGTTTTGTATGAAGACGCGATATTGATACCGATACGGAACTTTACAAAACCCGCAATGAGCACGCAGCGAAAACGATTCGTTTTTGTTCCGTGTTCATTGCGGGTTCCGTATCGGTATCTCTTATATCGTAAGCAAATCTCATCCTTGGGGTACAGTTCTAGCAATTACTGTGATCCAGCTTTATCTCATCTCACCTGAACTTGTAGGTCATTGAAACTCAAACTATCTCAAAACTATACGATAAGTCCAAAACAAACAAGAACAGTGCATAAAGTAACTTGTAACTTCTAGATTGCATCATCGTCACCAGCCTAAAGAAGTTAACTACTGGACCTTCTCTATAAATTTCCAGGAAGAACGATTTTAAGCCATATACATCCACCGTCTTCCCGCCTCAGGAAGTCGTCGGTTCATCTGGTAGGAGGGCGTGGAACCATCACCTATAACAAAGCATTGCCTGGTAAGTGACGCACGGTCCTGCATCCATCAATTTGAGGCATAAGCAGCCTCATGTGCCTGTAATTTCAACCGCAACTCTTCAAACCGAAACACAGCTCGACGGAAGAAGGCATGGTAGTACTTCCCCGGACGAGCCCTTCTTAAAGAGTTTTACTACTCTTGTCTTTCAAAGAACCTAAAAAAACCTTTTAGATTTACAATACTGCTTTGAAGGTACAAAGAAAGTTTATTGAAATCCCGCGAAATATACCGGGATACGAAACTGCTTCGAATACCTCAGTGCAGGGTTGGCGAACCAATGGCACGCATGCCATTGATAGCATGCGATACAATATTTTGCGCACGCCACGGTACAAAACGGTTTGCATTTTCGTTGAATTTATTATAATTATTATTAAAATTATTACATTTCGGTTATAATCATTTAGCGGCATGTCTATGGCATTGATTTGATCAACTGAAATGAGGAAATTTGTAGGAGAACCAAGGTAGCCGACATAGCTCGCATAATCAGCAAGTTGAAGTGGCAATGGGCAGGTCATATAGCTCGAAGGACTGATAACCGTTGGGGAATAAAAGTTCTCGAATGGTGACCACGAACAAGAAAACGAAGCTATGTTATGTGTTATGTCAGTGCTATGTATAAGCAATCGCTGACAATGTGCTGATAGAGCATCCTTCATTAGAAGGAACTCATCATTGATCTTCAGTCTTGGTTTGATCATTCTCGCGACCGGTTGTCCTGAGGTCCTTTATTATTACATAAATCCTTTATAATTATCCATATATCCAAATAAATGGGTTTGTGTTAAAATAGTCTTTTTTTTAAAAAGACTCCCAACTAACATCGTATAACATTTGGTGGCAGCGGTGGGATCCGAAAATCCCCAGTGTCCTTAAAACGTTTTATAGTGTCCTTAAACGTTTTATGAAAGTGAAAAGTTTAATCAACCAGACTCAATTCTAAACCATCCTGTGATATCCTGAATGTTAAAGTGAAAGTGCATACTTACATAAATATCCTGTGGATCCTGAAAGCAAAGCTTATACCATCCTGGACTGAAGGTACTTACCTTTGGCTGTTGGCGCATCGAGCTGCTGCTGTAACTTCGAGAGGCGACTCCTAGAAATACTTACGACGTGGTCATCATCATCCGTATCCTGCATCCTTCGAGATCCTGTGCTACGCCGTGGTATCCTGCATCGAGTTTGATGGTCAATTATTTAATTGATCGTCATATCGTCGCGTCGTCGCCGTCGTCTTATCGCTCCGGAATGCAGTTCGCAGAATTGGTAGCCTTCGCCTACGCATTACTGTAAGTCTTTGGTCATTGTAAATTAGGGTTCAATTAGTGTACACTGTAAACTTTAACTGTATTATCGTGTCAACTTTAATTTCATTATCCTAAATAATGCCAAAAGTGCAAAAAGAAGAAGAAACGAAAATTGCTTTAGATATCCCAAAAGCTCAAATTCCTAGTGACGTTAAGTCACCCATCAGTTCTCCACGACTCACAAGATCCGCAGTCGCGGCTCTCACAATGGCTGAACTCGAGCTCAACACTCTGTTCAAATTTATTAAACCCTACGACGGTAGCAGAGAAACCGTAAATTATTTTATAATCAACTGCAATAATGCATGTGAATTAGCGTCAGAGCAGCAGAAATCCATCCTATTCAAATATATCCTTAGCCAATTAAGTGGCAAAGCGGAGCTTGCTTGCTCTATCAAAGAATTTACATCCTGGGATCAGTTGAAGGAGTTCCTTAAAACCCAATTCAGTGAGCGTAAACACTACGCCCACCTCCTTACTGATCTTCAGGAGAGCAAGCAAGGCTCGCGAGACAGTGTCAGCCAGTTCTCACTTCGTGTGGAGACCCACCTCTCACAATTATTAACGGAGATAACCCTATCCAATACGAAAGCAAAGGAATTACTAGGCCGTTGTGCTGCAATGGAGGACCTTGCTCTCCATCACTTCCTCATGGGTCTTTATCCGAGGATCTCCAATATCGTGAGATGTAGGTCTCCCAAATCTCTGAATGAGGCTATTAACATGGCGATTTCCGAAGAGCGTATCCAACAAAGCCTTTACAAACGTCCGTCTACGGATCCTAAGTTTGTTGCAAAACCTAAATCAGGTCCTTCGAGACCAAGCGTATCGTCCGGTTCCTCGAACACGAACCAGTCCAAAACCGGAAACGACACTCTTTTTTGTCGTTATTGCAAGAGTCCCGGACATGACATAAGGGACTGCAAAAAACGTGACTATTACAACACGAAATTCGACAGGCCGAACCAACAAACTAGCAATAGCTTCCGTAGTAATAAGGTGAATCATATAAGGGAAACATCCGAGGAGGAAATCGCCGAATCATCCGAAAATGAAGATTTAAACGAAATCTCGTCTCGCGACGGTGCCGCCCGAGACAACCAGTAGGAAACGGCACCCACAAAGTATCCAATAGCCAGACTAACCGACTGGGTAGCCAGCCCCAAACTGACAGTTTGCGCTCTAATATCCCGACTAACCGACAGGGTAACCAGCCCCAAACTGACAGTCGACAATTTAATATCCCGACTAACCGACAGGGTAACCAGCCCCAAACTGACAGTCGACAATTCAATATCCCGACTAACCGACAGGGTAACCAGCCCCAAACTGACAGTCGACAATTCAATATCCCGACTAACCGACAGGGTAACCAGCCCCAAACTGACAGTCGAAAATCCAATATCCAGACCAACCAACAGGGTAGCCAGCCCCAAACTGACGGTCTATATCCATCCAATATCCCGACCAACCAACAGGGTAGCCAGCCCCAAACTGACGGTCTATATCCATCCAATATCCCGACCAACCAACAGGGTAGCCAGCCCCAAACTGACGGTCTATATTCAAGTAAATCCTTGTCAAAGGTCTACGAGGTAAATCTGGATACAACCAAAAGGTTGTTACCTCATACTCTCCTAGAATCACAAATATCCGATATCCCGTTAACACTTCTAGTAGACTCTGGTTCTGCTATATGTCTAATAAAGCAATCCTGTATCCGAAATAACCAAAAACTCATTAAAGAATCCATCAACCTTAAGGGCATAGACCCTGGTGATGAACCAACCCCAACGGAGGGTCATTTCCAACTCAAGCTTAAATTGGCTGATAGCAAAAGAATATCCTTCAAATTCTATGTCATTAAAGACATTAGCCTACCTTATGATGGTATCATAGGGTCAGACTTTCTTACAGCCTTCGGTTGTAAAATTAACTACACGACTGACGTTCTCAAGATAGGGAAAATCACTGTCGACTTACACTTTTTCAATCCGTTTTATGAAATTCCTCCTCGCACTGAGACTGTTGTCGAGTGCTCAGTACAAAATCCTGGTATTAATGAAGGTATTATCCAAAACCAACATTTATCCAACAACTTGCTAATATCCAACTGTATTGTAAAAGTAAAGGCTAATAAGCGTGTAAATCTGACGATTGCTAATATCTCTGAGTATCCAGTCAATTTCAATTCGAATTTGAATCTTAAGCTAGAGCCCTTAAGTTCATGCGCAGTTCAACTTAATCCTGAGTTGTGTAATACATCCGACCGTACTATCGCGGTCATCGATTCATTAAGAATCGATCATCTGAATCAAGAGGAGGCTGACGCCCTCTTAGAGCTTTGCTCTCAATATTCTGACATCTTCCATTTGCCTAGTGATCAATTATCCTTCACCAATGTCCTGAAGCATGAAATCAAAACAAACAATGATGTCCCTATCCATACAAAATCCTATCGTTTCCCAGAATTCCACAAGAAAGAAGTGGAAACTCAAATCAGCAAAATGCTTGATGAAAACATCATTGAACCATCATCCTCTCCTTGGAGTTCTCCAATCTGGATCGTGCCTAAAAAGGCAGATCCACAAGGCAACCGGAAGTGGCGAATAGTTATCGACTATCGGAAGTTGAATGACATCACTATCGGGGAAACATATCCTATTCCTCAAATATCCGAAATCCTTGATCAACTCGGTAAAAGTAAATACTTTACTACTTTGGACCTCGCGTCCGGCTTCCATCAGATCCTTATCGCTTCGGAAGATGCGTCGAAAACAGCTTTTTCGGTTCCTCAAGGTCATTTCCAGTTCACAAGGATGCCATTCGGTTTAAAAAATGCTCCTTCTACCTTCCAAAGGCTCATGAATACTTGTCTTACAGGGCTTCAAGGCACCAGATGTTTCGTATACCTAGACGATATAGTCATATACTCATTCGATCTGAGTTCACACATTTCTAATTTGAAATCCGTCTTTAATAGACTCCGAAACTTTCGCTTAAAGCTACAGCCAGAAAAGTGTGAATTCCTGAGAAAAGAAGTTGCCTATTTAGGTCACATCATCAGTGAAGACGGTGTCAAAACAAACCCTGATAAGACAAAGGCGGTAACAGACTACCCTGTTCCCCAATCTCCAAAAGACATTAAGTCCTTCCTTGGCCTAGTATCCTATTATAGGAGGTTCATTCCTGATTTTGCAAAGTTAGCAAAACCTTTAACATCCCTTCTAAAGAAAGACGTCCCATTTGAATGGCAGAATGAACATCAGCTCGCTTTTGAAGCACTAAAGAGGAAGCTTGTATCCGCTCCTGTCCTTGCATATCCAGACTTCACTCAGCCATTCAATCTTACATGTGACGCTTCAAATTATGCTATATCCGCTATATTATCCCAAGGCACAGTAGGTCAAGATCGTCCTATTGCCTATGCGTCCCGCACACTAAATAAAGCCGAATGCAATTATAGTGTGACGGAAAAAGAATGCCTCGCCATCGTGTTCGGAACCAAGGTGTTCAGGCCTTATCTTTACGGTCATCGTATCATTATCCTTTCCGATCACAAACCATTGCAATGGTTATTCAACTGTAAAGATCCAGGCTCAAGACTCGTTAGGTGGCGTTTGAAGTTAGATGAATTCGAATATGATATCAAACACAAAAAGGGTAAAATCAACACAAATGCTGACGCATTATCCCGGTTCCCAGTCAATCCTGTCCAACCTGCGGAACCTGAAACATCCAATCCTGTCAACGAAGAAGCATCTAATCTAGAAATGGATAGAAACTTAATGGATTTACTAATATCTCCACCTTCGTTTAATCCTGACGAAGCTATCCCTCCAAATCCAGACTTCGTTGACCCTTATGAAGATATCCTACCCTTACCTGATATCGACTTACCTGATAATATCCCTGATATCCTAAGAGACCAAATTGAGAACGAGGTCAACTTACCTAATCCTATTCAGGAACTGCCATCCTTACCTGCTCCTCAGCCTCAATTTGATCCAATGCCATCCACTAGTGCAAATCCAGACGTTCCTGTCGACGATTATCCCACTTTCCTGAGGGTAATGTTAGAAAAGGTTAGAACATTCAATACGGAAATCATAGAACATAATGAAAGTCTTATGAAATGTCCTGTAAAAGTTATCCTAGTTCCTACCTCCATCGATTTAGATGAATCCAATCCATACATCCAAGAAGTCCTGAGCGACTCTGAAGTGCATGCAAACGTATGCGATTCTGAAAAAGAACTTTTTCAATTCAAGAAGCTTGATCTAAATAACAAAACATACTATCTTTTATATTTTAAAGTCCATCATTTTGATCAAGCATCATATCCTGAAATTTTTGAAACTCTGAAAATAATAAGAAACGAGTTAATAGCTACCGGAGGTATAAATGAAATTGGCTTACCTGACTTGAAAAATCCTTTTGAAAAACACTCGTTCATAAAGATTTATAATATCCTGACATATCTTTTCCACGACACTCGAATAAAAGTCAATGTTTATCACAATAACATTATCTATCCTGCTCCATCTGAAATCAAAAAGATATTATATGATAATCATGATATCCCTATAGCAGGTCATCTAGGTTCAGCCCGCATGTATAACAGACTCAAGCAAACGTACTATTGGAAAGGAATGCGGAGTGATATAGAATCTTACGTAAAACAATGTAAAGCCTGTCAAGAGAATAAAGCACTTAGAAAGGTCAATCGAGCGCCTATGCAGATCACCAGCACTTCTTCTGAACCAGGTCAGCGTATCTCTATTGATGTCGTTGGTCCGCTTCCCGAAGCAGGTCCTGCAAAATTAAAATTCATTTTAACTTTCCAAGATGACCTTACTAAGTTCTCTTCAGCATATCCTATGCGTAGTACAACGGCAGAAGAAACAAGCGAGTGCCTTCTACATTTTGTATCCATATTTGGAATTCCTAAAATAATTCTCACTGATCAAGGTACCAATTTCACGGCAGATCTATTCAAGAAAACATGCGCTTTCCTTAAAATAAAAAACCTGTGGTCTTCTCCTTATCATCCGCAAACCCAGGGTGCCCTGGAAAGAAGCCACTCTACTTTAAAAGAGTACCTCAAGCCCTACACGAATGCAGAGCAGACTAACTGGCCTCGTTATGTGTACACAGCTATGCTTGCCTATAATACATCTGTTCACACTACAACGCATTATACACCCTATGAATTAATGTTTGGTAATAAACCTTACATACCTAATTCTATTTACGATGAGTCTCTCGGAGCCACATATCCTGATTATGTGCAAATGCTTCAGAATCGATTGAAGTATTCCCGGGAACGAGCAATCGAATTCATTAGGAAATCTAAAGAATCTTCGAAAAATTATTATGACACTCACACTCGCCCAGTCACGTACAAAGTCGGTGATTACGTCTACCTTAAAAATCATCTGAGGTTACGAAAGGCCCTCTCTCCTATCTGGAAAGGCCCTTATAAGGTAGTGAAAATTAATGGAAATAATACACTTACCTTGTTGATAAACCGACGTCACGTAAGTCACCACTATGACCAGGTAAAACCTGCCGACGTCAGGAACCTGTAACGTAAAATTTTAATTACATTTTAATTTACATTTTAATTTACATTTTAATTTACATGATTATTATTTAAGTTAGGTACTTACTTACCCTAGTTATTTACACCTTTATTATCAATTGCAGGGCTTCGGTGCGGGGCCAATTCAGTACAGAATACCTCCAACCGATAACATCAAGTTCGGGCCTGTACTTTGACTATCTAGGTACACTAAAAACAAGTAACGGCTATCTTAAAATCTTGATACCATTAGACATTTCGCATTTTGGACCCCATGTACGAAATATCAAGGCTGCACTTGAAACCACCAAGTACTTGTGTAATCAATCTCGAATAGTAGAAATTGATTCTATATGTCATAACAGGTTACAACCTTTGACAGCTCGATACCAAGATCTAAGTAGCGAATTCGATTCAATTTCCCACCTGATAGAAAGCCGTACCAAACGTGCCTGGATCGGGGGTATAGGATCTGTTCTAAAACAGATTTTTGGAACTTTAGACGAAAACGATGCCTTAAGATATAACGATGCTATAGAGTCTCTACAGAATAACGAAAAACAACTAGCGTCATTGATGAAAGAAAATATTTTGGTAACCAATTCGAATATAACATCATACAATAAAACTTTGAGCAAAATTAAGGATAATGAAGTTAACTTAAATGAAGCTATTGACAATCTCTCGTTGAACTTGAAAAATATCTCAGAACAGACAAATGGATTACATGTACTTTTTAAAGTAAGTCAAATTTTTAACAGCTTAGAAACATCAATACTTACTTTATCCTTCCAGTTGGAAGACGTAACTAATGCTATATTGTTCAGTAGTCAAAACATCCTGCACCCGGCGATTATGACGTCATTACAGCTGTATCGAGAGCTTGCCAATAACTACAGGTATCTATCTAGAAACTTACAATTGCCTATTGTTTTAGATATGAACAACATTCACTATATCTTAAGTATCTCCAAATTAATTTGTTATTATTTAGATTATAAGTTAATGTTTGTTTTACATGTTCCATTAGTAAGTATTGAAGAATATACGTTGTTCCATAATATCGCTTTACCTACACCCTACAGTTCTACGGAACCAAATAAATTCAGTTTAATTATACCTAGTAGTAAATATATTGCAATGACCAAAGACAAATTGAATTATTGTAGCTTCGACGATTTAAGTAACTGCAAGATCGCAAGGCCAGGAACCTTTATCTGTGACGTCACGAATGTTTATACGGCCGACGCCATACCTACCTGTGAAAGTGAACTCCTATCTAAAGTGATCACAAAAATACCCAAACAGTGCGACACAAAATTCATTTACGGAAAATTAGACATTTGGAAACCTTTAGTAAATAACAAGTGGATCTATGTACAATCGGAACCTAACAAACTTTCTATAGATTGTTTAAATTCTAAACTGTATGAAACTACTATTGTAGCTACTGGAATACTTACCTTACCTAACGAATGTATTGGTCGTTGTAAGAGTACTACTCTAATACCTAAGTTTGTTTTAAATATTACGTCACCAGTTAATAATATACCAAACTTTAATCTGATTAATGATTCTTGTTGCAACATTGTAAAGTTCAATAACCTCATCGAAGATGTGTCTCCTATCCGATTACATAATATAGATTTGGACGAATTAAAGTCAAACAAAATGGCATTAACCTCACTATTAGATAACTTAGAGAAAATTGACAATAGCCCTCATATTGTGAAATATGGAACACACTATTCAATTTTTATTATTTGCATTTTATGTTTAATCTTTTTATATTTTTCTTATTTAGCTTTTAAATGTTTTTGTAAATCCGGTGACAACCGAATCTATAAATTCAACCTTAAACCTAACTTATCAACTCAGTCAACCTCTAAAGGTGTAGACACACAAGACCCTGATCTAGAATTGAGTCATGTCGCTTCCATTAGAAGTCAAGTTTAATTTTTGGAACTTTGGTAAGTAACAACCCCAAAGTATCCTCTTAAATAGGGAGATGTTATGTCAGTGCTATGTATAAGCAATCGCTGACAATGTGCTGATAGAGCATCCTTCATTAGAAGGAACTCATCATTGATCTTCAGTCTTGGTTTGATCATTCTCGCGACCGGTTGTCCTGAGGTCCTTTATTATTACATAAATCCTTTATAATTATCCATATATCCAAATAAATGGGTTTGTGTTAAAATAGTCTTTTTTTTAAAAAGACTCCCAACTAACATCGTATAACAGTGCGACGCCCTCCTACCCGATGGACTGACGACATTGTCAGAATCGCGGGAAGTCGGTGGATGGAGAGTGCTCGGAATCGTTCTTCTTGGAAATGTATATCACCCCTGCCTCAGTGCATGCCAGTGAACTTCTATCACTACTTCGTTAGTAATATTGACAGTTTCCAACGAGCCCTGAATTTAACAGAACACAATATATACTTATTCACTTTATGTTTTAATATTTTGTTTTGTAGACGACAATATTAGTTCTTGCAAATGGCGGGTGACGATATGTTTATAGAGCATTTATAACGATGGATAAAGCGTTGGTTATTTTTATACTGTGAAAGCATTTACATTTAAAATTGTCTGTTTATTAATTTAATTGACAGCGTTTTTCATTTGCTTGTCTATAATTGTTAGCCAAACACGTGTTTAGGCTTTCAAAGAAGATTTATTTACTTGTATGCAATCTTGAGCCAAAAGTGATATTCTGACAACAACACTCACCCAAGTGAGCGCGGAATCCACGGTGAGTTTTCGATTTGGCATTCTGTAATACATTCACCCATCACGAGAGCCACCTGAGTGAATGTTTGGGCGGTAAAAAATCCAAAGTGAGTGAGGTGAACCTAATCGTGATGCACTAGGTAATAATCCACATAATTTTGTTGTCTACGGAATAGAAGTACCGTCAATTATTTTATTAAATATAAGTAATACAGAACACTCGTTTAATATATTATAATACCCATACTGCCAATGCGTTTGAGCTCTTAAAATAGCCTCCACAGCTCAGTTGGTAGTTCTGCCTTCTGCACTATAGGTTGGTTTGATCCCCACTGAGAACAAGCGTTCATGTAATCAACATAGATGTTTGTTCTGTGTCTAGGTATTTATTTATAATATGTTTTATTATAATATATTTTAAGCGTTAAAATATATTCAGCTACCTGGTTTCCATAGTTAACGCTTTCCTTAGTTTGGGGCTAGACAGAGCTGTGCGTAAAGTCCACCAATAATAATTCAATAATAATGGAAGCAATGTATAATAAACAGCATATTGCTTCACTTTGTATTCTACAAAATGTTAATAAACATAAAGGTAATCAAATTAACCCCACAACAATTACCACGTACATTGTTTTAATTGGCTCCAAAATCATTTCCCCAAACATAATTTATGCAACTTTAAACGGCGTGTGCAGGTAATAATGGCTCGTGATTGGGCTCACCGATCCCTCATACCTGTGAATAAATCTTCACATTACGCCCGGTGCGCCCTCAATGTATCTTTCCCGGGATTCTATAATTGGCCGTCACTCTCACTCGCGCATAAATCCCGGGAAAGCGTTCCCGGACTCTCCAAGCCCTATATATTACAACAGGAGTGCATACTTTTGTTCCGAATTTTTACACTTTATAATGTCGCTGTTATAAAAATATGTGAGTTTATTAATTATTTTAGAACTTAGTGGCAAACTAGATCCACTAGAACTTTTCTCACGCTGTTCATAAAAATAAAAGCCTGCGACGGTGCTTAAGATTCTTGAAGATGTCTCAAGGGCATGTTTATTCACAATATTTTCCTTCACCATTTATTTTTAGACCGTTATTGTAGACAATATTTTAAATTGTTCCATTCGAAATATATGTGTACAAAATATAAAGGAGCACGATTGTATTCGGCCCCATTTTTTGACCTAGTTTACTTCATACGCCTTCATTATGATAAATAAACTAGTGTAAATAAAAAGTAGTCCGTAGTATAAAAAGCAATTCAGGCCAATACACGTTATTAAATAGTCAAATTCAAATTTTGTCGATATATTTGTTACAAATGGCTTTCTCTTATACTATTATGACAAGATGTGCTATTCTGTCAACAACACTCGCCCAAGTGCCTCGATTTTTCAATTTGGCATTCTATATAGCATTCAGCCATCGTGTAACTGCAATCGTGAGTGAGGAGACTTCGTGATCGAAGTGAGCGTGGATATACTAGGTAATACTCCCCTTGGTTTTGTTTTTTACGAAATAGCACTAAAGATTGGACAAACTTAATTCAGTTAACTTCAAATTGACTTTTAGATAAAAACGTAAAATTACCAAAGAATGAAAGCTATGACAGTGTCAAATTTAATTTCGATCGGGTCAGTGGCTTACCCATAACAATGTAACAAACAAGCAACCAACAGACACACCTACGTGTTAATAAATTGGTATGGTAATTAAATATTAATTATGATGACATTACACACGTATAAAAATAAAAAGCGAGCAACGATGGATGGACCAACTTCATTGAGAGGATCGTGTGAAGTTAGTACATGAAGACGGCTCAGAATCATTTCACCTAAAAATGTAAAGAGATGGGAGCAGTGAACTTCTTAGGCTGATGATGATGATAACACATCTAGTGATAAGTAATAGAAGCATAAGGCCTCAATAACCTAGGCATTGAATATTGATACGCGCTCGTTACAAATGAACACTTTATACAAATGCTTATCGTGCTGGCAGGGCGCCAGGGACTCCAGCACCGGTTTTTGATGATCAGGAGCCAGCAGGGTTACCATATCTTGTGATTGTGCAGACGAATGAAAACTTGGACCTTGGCCCAAACTTTTTTCAAGGCAGCGTTATATCTGAGTGTCTGGGGGGTAGTCAGAGGTAAGTCCATATATTACATTTGGCGCGTACCCTTCATAACGCAACGAAAAATTGACTTTGATCCCCAGGCACGGTAGATGTTTCATTATAAGATTCGGCACATTTCCACATTTTGCAGTAGCATTTAGACGTGACAGGTTGCACGCCCATAGCCGCTGCTGAATTACAAACTGGGGCTTAATCATGAATTAATTTGACATGAGTGGAAAGTGTTTCCACACAACAAGATCGGATATCGGTGCGATACGTTTAACGCCACAAATGTCAAAATGTATTCGTAATTGAGGACCTGGTTTCCTCATGATGTTTTCATTCACCGATCACCGACGCCAAGAAAATCCATTAGTACACGACCGGATTCAAGCTCACTACCATAAGATCAGAAGGCGGAGTCATTCCCACTAGACCATCGATGTTCGTCAATTTACTAGAGAAGGCAAGAAACTAGTGCTAAGGTCTCTCGCTGTGATTACCATCTATGCCGGAATGTAGTGCGGTCGTGCATTCCGATTTATTTATGAATTCATAGCAATGAGAATATTTTAGAAATTCGTTTTAGATATTTTGGATTTGTTTATGTTTCTGGAATTTCGGAATGGGCATCCAACTTTTAGAGAAAGATAAAAATGAACTCCTAAAATATCTTGGTTTTTTTTCGTTTAATTTTCGGACTTTTTTAATTCTATTAGCTGATGGAATAAGCAGACATCTGTGTCAAGTGTTAACACCTATAACAAAGCATTGCCTCGTAATCACGCACGATAGGAATTTGTGCTACGATACACTGCCCTGCGTCCATCAACTTGAGGCATACCTACAGATGTTAAGCCTCATGTGCCTGTAATTACACCGGCAACCACACTCTTCAAACCGAAACACAGCAACGCTGCTTGGCGGCAGAAAAAGGCGTGGTGGTAGTACTTCCCCGAACGAACCACACACAAAAGAGCTCTACTACTTATACGTGACTATTTAAATTGAAGTGGCAATGGGTAGGTCATTTAGCTCGTAGGACGTGGTGCTGGCAACCACTGCAAAATTCGCTTTCAAATGGAAACCACTACTGCGAATCCCCTCCAGATGGATCAATGATATTTTGTGTTGATGATGTTCAGGGAAACATTGAATTCAAGGAAAAACTATTGAAAACTAGCAGCATGCCGCGGCTTTGCTCGTATACAAGTGATTGCTAACATTCATATTTATGGCATTTTCCCTATTTATGGGGGCGTTTATGTTGTTCGTGTTTTTTATCTGGTTTCCGGTCATTTTCATCGGTCTACTTATCGGTTACTACTTAACATCAGGTGGGCCATTTGCTTGTCCCATTAGCTAGTTGTATAAAAAAAACTTATATTATTACTTACTTTTCATAATATATTATACTATTATTTTAATAGCATTTATAATATAAGTAGGGAAGGATAGGATTTTATTTCTTCAGTCTACTGCTGATATTGAAGTGTCAAATTCGATTTTAAATAAATATTTTAAAAGTATTCAACCGCAATAGAGCCGGGATTTATTTCAATCGAATTGGAATTCGCATATTTCAAATCAATGTCCCGGAAGGGATAAAAATACAAACGGTGTCTGCCACCCGCTATGCCATCGACCTAAGCTATCCTAAGCTATTGGCACTAGTTTCTGAGGTCATCGTTACAGTAGCGAGCTTGTCGCAGTTGTCAAACTAAGACCATGCGATGTCCGCGATAATAATATGGCGTTATTGAAACTTCTACGATTGTGATCACTCACTGTAATTATTATTGATTCTGACTCTTACTTTTTGCTTTACAATAAAATCTAGAATAAAATAAAATCCTTTCAAGTATATTCATATTTATTATAAATTAGATACCTAGTACCTAAAGCTTACTCTCTTCTACGCCACAAAAATCCCATAGAAGTATAAAAAAATCACGTTGAGCGATAAGACCGATTAATAATAACAGCGATAGGTAGTAAAAGTTTTTTTATTAAATATATTCGTACAGCGTTCCACGTGTCAGCTACCAGTGCTGTGGGTCAGCTAATCTCACGATCGACGGTCGGTCGCTGCGTGCGATCGGTCGGCATTGTGCTGCAAATCCTTGTGTGAGGTTCACTGAGAGTTTGTTTTATTGTATGTTTACTTGTGCTTTGTTTTTTTTATTTGTTGTTTTAATTCTGTTTTAGACCTTTTTAAGATCTCCGAAATGCCTCACGATGTTTTCTTTCTAGCTTTCCAATTCTAATTCAAGGTGGGGGAATAAGATCTGCACTTATCACCTGCAATGATGTGCATTGTGCATTCTCTCAATTTATGTTTTCCTTCACCGTTTAAGAGTACTGGCACTGCACATTTTTTAACAGAAAAACTTATTGTTGCACGACCGGTTTTGAACCCTCAACCTTAGGATCGGAAGGCTGGCCGCTACCACGAGACACGTGCACCAATAAAAATATCCGAAATATTTTATAAAATATAGACCGAAAAAACAGAATACCCATTATTCCGACGTAGTTTTATAGCTAGGACTAATTAAATTTTCACCTCATATTTTATCGTACATAATCAAATACGTGTCCCTATTTTGTACACAAACAATAAACACAAAAATTCTTTTGCATTGTCCAGCTAATAACATATTTTCCCGCAGCTAAAGGCGACATCAGACGATTCACTTTTATATCCTACTTGCTGGTCGAGCAAGAATAAGGCGTGTTGTTAGTACTTCCCCGGACGAGCCATACACAAAGAGTTCTACTACTCTTCAAAACTAAAGTTATTAAAAAGCGGGATGGCACAAAATATAGGACTAGAAGATGATTTCTCCGTCGATTCAGAGCAGCCTCTCTCTGCGCATTGTAAGGCACGTTCATATCGTGCGTGACTTACGAAGCAACGCTTTGTTAAAGTTACCGCTTAACATCTGGTGGATCATCTGCTAGTTCCATCAGCAAGAAGTATAAAATATTAAAAATACACCAACGTGAAAAGTGTGTGTAGTTTTCACTGCAGTGAAATTTCACTCGTCTAGCCCAGTCATAATATAACCTAATGAAATAAAACTAATTTACTCCATCCCGAGAGAAGAGAGTTTCTTAAGATTGCCCGCCGGCGTGCCTCGCATCCAAAATGCTTATTTTCAAACACGTATATTGGCTATTAAGATGACTTACGACCCCGAGGCCCTCCGGCCTCCGTTAAACTATTCACTGGATTATATTCAAGTGTATTTTGTTACTTTTATGTTAAAATAAAAACGTAATTTGCCTGCTTTATCCTTTTCTGAAAGCTTTTTGGGATTTTGTTTTTCTAGAAGGTATTCGGTTATCATCTTTTATGGTTATACCTTCTTTAAATTTATAACTCAAATTCAAAAAATCTATTCAGTTTTATCGTTTTAAAATAATTATATAATCTATATAATCTTATTTTAAATATTTATATATTTTAAATAAATATTTAAAATAATTATATAATCGACAGCCTTGACAGCTCAGTTGGTAGCACTGCCTTCTGCGTCGTAGGCTGTGGGTTCGATTCCCACCGAGAACAAACATTTGTGTGATGAACATAGATGTTTGTTCTCTGTCTGGGTGTTATATGATATTATAAGTATCTATTTACAAAAAAAAGTATATAAGTAGTATATCAGCTATCTGGTTCCCATATTACAAGCTTTGGCTTAGTTTGGGGCGAGATAGTGCTGTGTGGAATGTCCACCAATATTTATATTTATTTATTTATTTATTTATTCTATGTGAAAAAGTCTAGAAGATCTGGCAAGAAACTGATGGCTTGTCTCTATGAGTTTTAAGTACTTTAATTTTTAAAAAGACTAATTCTTCTCTAGGCGTCAAGTTCTTGGAAAATTAAGAAGAAGAAATGAATCGTAAGTCAACAAAGGCTTTGCAGCTGTGGTTTACCTCTTGATGTATTTGTATGCCCTTTGAAAGCACAACTGGTATTGCACATTGAAGAAACAACTAAATTGCCATTTTTAACCAACTTCAAAAAATAATTCTTTTTTAATTGATACGTTATACTTAAGAGTAGTAGAACTCTTTGTGAAGAGCTCGTCCGGGGACCACCATGCTTTTCTCAGGCACATGAGGCTTAACATTTGTGTGCCTCAGGTTGATGGACGCATGGCAGTGCATTATAGGGCACGTCCCTATCGTGCAATTCTTTGTTATAGATATAAAAAAGCATTGCCTCGTATCACCTGATGGTTACCAATTAACATCAGGTGGGCCATCTGCTTGTTCCACAAGCTAAAAAAACTTATAAGCTGGTCCCATTTTATCGAAATAAATCCACGCTTTTTGAAAAAAAAAACAAGATTAAGAAAAGCAGGTTTATATGGCTCTCTTCAGAAAAAGTTTTGTATTTTGTTTTCAAGTGTATTTGAAATCGTTTTTTTGAGAAAAAGTTATATCAGTTTCTCATAAATAGATTCCATCCACACCTACAAATAATCCAACGTTTCAGCAATACAAACAAACACGTCACCGTGTGGACTACTACTTAAGCTTTGGTTTACTAGAAACTAGCACCGTAATCAATATCTCGAGGGACCGATATCGGACGTGTCATGCGACATTGTGCGTTGTCGTTGACATTACGACAGCGTGAAATAGTCAAGCTTTTTTTTATAAAATTGCAACGATCACTTCAAATTGTCATAAAAACCAGATGAACGACAAAGTTATGTTTTTTGTTATAAGAGACATGTTAATATTAACTGTATTTTTGTTGTTTTACGACTTTGGGTAAACGACATCATTAATTTGTAGTTCTAATTTTGCTTTCTAGCAATTCGTTTTTGAAATTTTCTTAGTTTAAATTTTATTTGCATTCTAGATTATTAGTATTTTATTGCAGCGTTATTTATTATGAATAACCTATTGTAACCCAATTGTAGCAAATAAATCAATTAGACTAGTAACAGACGATTGGATATAATCCGTCCAAACCACGGATTTGGGAATTTGGATTTTGTTAGGTCTTAAAAATAAAAAAAAGAATGTTTATAAACTTGTACGGCTGGTTCGATGACTCACGTTTCAAACATTATGCACTGTGCACCTAATCCGCAGTGCGCATCATGGAATGGATATTCTGTTTAATGTAGAACGAAACTTTTTTAGTGCCTGTGCATCGCAAAGCACAAAGAATATTTAAAATTATTACTACAGAAACGACTGGACAGTTTGGGAGCTTAGCGCTTGTCTGTTCCATTGTCCATTACTTATCGTTTTATAATTATTATAATTTCTATAAATTAAACTGTCTTAAAAATTCATTTATTTTCATGATAATGTGGAGTTTCCAGACGTCTAAAACTTCAGGATTATAACTTTTACAACGCCAGATTACAGCCGTCTTAAGCCGGACGTCGGTATTTAACAAACTGGTGTTGAACATTCTTGCAAGTAAACAACGTGGGGCATCCAAACGGAAATAGCTGTCAGTGTCATGTGGTTAAATATCGCTGTGATATTCATGCTGATGGCACGATTAATGGTTAGGCGGATACACAGTGTCATACTATGTAAATGATAGGTAATGTGATTAGAAATATTGTTTTTTATTCAATACAATGTTTTATTCATGTCGCCGAGTTGATGCGTGTGCACGCACTTTACCTAAACAAAAAATCTTCTATTCTATTCTATTCTGTGCTCATTTCGAACAGATCGCAATGTCTGCGATGTAATAGTCAGTGTTGCAGAGCTTTTAAATTTCCATAATTTCATACTATTATATATAATACTTTTTTTATTTATAATAATTTTTACACCCTTTTATATCAGAATATTATGCTGAAACTCAAATAAATAAAAATACACACAGCCGAAATGGTGAAAGAACGTTACTATTACTGATTTGGATCAGTTGAGCTATGTCTAGATCATTATTGCTCAACTGTTAAATGCCTATTTATTACATTTTGTACAAAAAAAATCTTGTATTATTGTGTAATTTTATTTGTAAAAAAATGAATTTGCTATAGGTGCGGCAAGGCTATTTAAAAAAATGCAGAAATGATTCCAATCGGAAATGTTACAATTTTTTTCTCATGCTCTTGTTTTCTCAACTTTATACAAACAAAAGCAGACGTTACCGAATGTTTTAAAATAGCCTTGCAGATATGGGCTTACAACCTTTTAATGTATAGAGTAAGCTGCTTTAAAAAAACAGGATCCAAAAAGATGTCTACCATGCATGTAGTGCACAGTACAAGAGTAAGCGTGCGGTGGATCTTACTTTGCATGCAGCCTTTACCGAGACTATCAAAATTCCCGCCAGCCGGCCGCAAGCGCTCGGCTATTTACAGTGAACTGCGGCCCTACTACTGTATTACTATTAACCTGTACAAGTCCACAAGAACACTAGCCTTTTAAGATTTAAAAAGGTTTGTAAACCTGTTTTTGCCCATGGCTCTTAGTGTCGCTATCAGCTTAAATAGGTCCTGTTGGACCTGGAATATTAGCTAAATAGATAATAAGTTTACTTTTGGACATAGGCTGGACCACATATGGGAGAGTTTCCATAGTCACCATGCTTAGCCAGTGGATTGATAGTTAGGTAACGTCGTGTCCATTTGAGGCATTCCTTTAACCACTTCTTAAGCCATATGACAGGTGAAACAGGGTCCTATTCTAAAGCGACACTACTACGACCTCTCTTGTATTTGTCTTTCTCAAAGCTTTTTGAATAGTCATCCCAACTTGCTATTGTGAACTTGTGTGGCCTCGAGAATAGCTCCTAGGTCCAGCAGGCAGCGTGACGTGTGACGTCACCCACGTCCATGTACACACGTCGTGACGGCGAGATCACACGCATACATTACATTCATGCGCTACACTTTAGAAAAGGCTGACACACTGACTGATTTAGTGTATTCCTTTACTGATATATACGGTTTTGGGTTTGTTTTGGTTTGAACAGAGCGCTGTAAGCTGCATTTTTGTACTCAACATAAATGTTAGCTTTCTATTCGGGTGTTCATAAAGTACTGTGGTATACCTACTGCATATGCAGTATATATACCATAGGTATATACAGTACCTATCTTTGACTAGACTAAAGATTCATCAGTAATAAACGGACTGTTCAAACATGAGGTCGTTTACTCTTTACATCCTCTAGCGCGCTCCCTACGGTATGAGAAGTATTTATAATATATAAAAAAAAACATAAGTATTAGGTTTATCATTTAAGTACAAGTTCCCAGTTCTTCTAGGTCTGGAACTGGCACTTAGATTCATCTAGCTATAGACGCTTCAAAGTAATCTTTGTGATTAAATTGAAGCATTTGACTTTGAGTTTGACCAGCTTTGCTTAGATTGCCACCATCTAGATAGTGCTGTGTGAAATATCAACTAATATCAAATAAATATAACGAAATGCTGAGCAATGGCTACTGCAGTTTGATATAACAAGCTCGTAATAATGAGCTTATTTCGTATTTTACTAAGGAATGATTGCTCGATGTCAGACTCACGTCTTATGGGTTTCGTATCACGTTTCATGATCAATACGCCTAATTAGCAAACCGTCCAACTATGTTAAACTACTACAAGTAGTATGTCGTACATAAAGCAAACCATCCAATGAACGAAACTTCTAAACCATTTTAATTACAATCGTTGTTTTACTACGTAACGTACTCATAAGTCATAACGATAGAGAATGAGCAAAAACAAAAACATTATTTTTCAATGTTTTTGTGCTTTTGTGTGGTCTATTAAATTAGGTAACCGTTACTCCCCAGTGGGTACAAAACCGTAAAAAGCACCATTGAACTTTCGATTCAAAGCGAATAACAAAACCAATAAAAATTCTAAAAGACGCCGTACAATCGCAGCAATAAATGCTAAAGCAGCCAATAGATTATGTGGTCTAACCATTACTTGCTGTGCGCCGGCTAATCCGCTAAATTGCAGCACCCAGCCAGCAATGGACGTGAATTACAACATCGACAGTCGACAAAGGATTGGAGTCGTGCTACTGAAAAATTGACCGGGAATTTCTTGGAACGTTTCTAATGTGTGAAGTTAAATGCTTTAAAGTTGAACCACTTGCTGGGCGTAAGCTTGAACCGACCAACTTTGTGACGTACTGCTAAGAATATAAAGTTGTAAATAACTTTTCTAAAACGAGAAAGGCATGTCCAAGTAGACCCAGGGTCCAAATTAACGGTTAACTCAAGGACATCATTTTGTTTCTTCATTATCTATTTGATGAGGCCAGAGGGTTTACCGTGAGCTTTCCTAGACTACACTCGCTAGCGACTTTGGTGATCCCTGGCGGCTAAACTTATGTCATACTCATAGGTTTAATTTATCTTCCGCAGGCGTGTTCTGCAAACAGAAAGTAGACATTGTCTAGACCTCCTGGCAGTTATAACAATAGTTTCCGTTCCAGAATAGGCTGCAAACAACAAGACAAACGTTAGGTCATACTTCTTTTTAGTATGACGGACGACCAAACTAAGGCTGAGGCCTCAAATTTCTTATGTCGTGTAATTTTTACCTACTGCTTCTAGAATTTTAAAGGCACTTTGACCTGTGTATGGCCACACAGACACACCGTATGTGGGCATACATAGTGCACATGTAATTCAAACTAAAATAATAATAAATAAAATAAAACATTACTGTGACCAGCGCTAAAAGAACATCATTCAAACATTAGTCACTAAAATTGTTTTAGGATTCGTCTCTTCGCTGATCTCTTTCTCTATACCAAAATTGTCCACTAAACTAAATGGAATCCCATTAAAGTGGCTGCAAGTTCCCGAATAAAATGGGCAAACTTCAGTGGCCACGTCACGGGCTAATGTGTCGTCACCCTAATGCCACGACGACCTTTCAGACCCTATCAATCGCGATCGTTCATATTAAACCACTAAAATTGGCTTACTTATTTTATAAATTTGCTCCACAAAGGTCCACAGAAACCCAATTTTCGCCTCATGGAGCATAAAGGGAGTTTTCAGCACAACACTGTACCCAAAACTTCCCTGAGTCTTAGCGCCCTAGTTATAGAGTTCAATATGGCTTAGATTACCTTATTTGGGTGACGATAAATTTTGTATGGGAATAGAGGACAAGATTCGCCTGACTTCGTTAACTTCTATTTATTGATTTGACTGGAAGATGTTTATGGCGCGATTCCAATTGAAATATTTCTCGCCGTTTTGGGGTTATTTGGCCATTGGGAGACTGGATCTCAAGTAAATAAACAGAAGCGTAGATAGAATGATACCGTTTCGTTTGTTATTGCTTTTGTAGGTGTTATTTACGTTATCTAGTCTTCTCTGGCCAAGCTGACAACCCTGCAGTTGGACAATTATTTACATGACCCGTAAATATTTGTTAAAAAATATGATAAATAAAATATCTGAAAAACGGCAGGTTCTAGAGAAAGTAACCAATTAAATATTAAGAGTCTTTCAAAAGTAATAGTTATCGTATTCAGAAAAATAATAAAACAGTTTTGTTCATGAAAACGGCACCAAAACTAATCTCGCTCTCACAAAGACATTAAAATCATTGAAAAACGAATAAAGACCGTTGAGTAGGTTTGGAATTCACATAAATTCATCGTCATTATAGTCTCACACAACACAATGTCTTTGTCAACTATCGTTTATTTTCTTACGGAGAACAACTTTATTCCCATTATACACCAACACGATAACCGGTGGTTATATATCACTAATTGACGTCATCCTAAAAGAAAGCACTGACAAGCTTTAATTTATCCCTTGTGGTACGACAAGCAAGCGTCCAGCTGAAATGCCAGGGTGTGAGTTTGATGCCTGTGGTGTTACAAATTACTATGATCTAAAAAATATTTGGGTATCATCCTTTTTTTGCTGTCAATAATTCATAAATAATTCTGAGAGGTAGGAAAATGATCTGTTAATTAGTCAGTGAAATCCAGAAAGTACCTACAAAGCATACCTTGCATCCTTAGTGTTCTTTTTACAAAGCAATTTCAAGCAAAAAGCCTTCCTTCTCGCTCTGTCGAGTTTTTGAGATATAAGACGCTACAAGAATAAGTGGCTTTCTTTGATCTCTACAGACTGAAGACTATTTTTAGTTAATCGTTTTCAACATAATGCTTAGAATCTTTGTTTTATCATTATTATCGTCAGCTTAAGAAGTACAGTGTTCGACATAAACTTACCCATATTTCTAGAAAGAACGATTTTGAGCCTTTTCCATTGTCTTAAAACTAGATGAATCTAGGTGCCAGTTCCGCGCGACCAAAGCCTAGGAAGAATAGGCAACCAACTAACGGCTTGGTTCCTACCCTTACTTAGATTAGATTCTTGTTACAATGTAATATAATAGATAGACAGAGACACTATCTTTAGTGTCTATAGTGTCTTTGTCTATCTATTATATTACATTAGAACACAATAAGGAACAAAGAATTGGTCTAGGTAGGTAATCCTATACTACTGTGGATGGTCTAACAAATAGGTTCTTAAGAAAGGGCTTTTAAAGAAAGTGAACTTAGGTGTTATTTCCACATGAAATAACATAAAATACTTTTTTTTATACTACTTGCTAATGGAACAGGCAGATTGCCCACTTGATGTTAAGTAGAAACTATCACTTATAACAAAGTATTACTTCGTTAGTCATGCACGATAGGAATGTGCCCTACGATGCACTGCGCTGTGTCCACCAACTTGAGGCATAGAGATGTTAAGCCTCATGTGCCTGTAATTTCACCGGCAACCACAAAACACGGTAAACAATGAGTTTCGTACAGAAACGCCAAAACAAAATAAAAACTTGTCCAAACCAAAGACAATCTATATAAAGTTGGCGAAAATAGGCTCTTGAAAGTTAAAACAAAAGAAAGTTATAGCATTGGTTCAATTGTTTCGTCGCACAAAGCGATGTGTCAATCGCTCTGTACTTGAGATTTTTGACTCGCTTTATTTTTCACAAGTATTCATTCACAAGTAGATGAACATTAGCAAACAGGTTTTATAAAAAAGGGTATTCTAAAATACCTACTAATTATCACATGTAAACATAGCTTTGTGTACGTATATCTAACCGTGTATGTGTGAGTGAATGAAAATGTTCAAGCGGGTGGTTTTTAATTTTACTTACCACTGATTTTATGTTTTGATGCTTTTGAGATTTCATCATCATCATCGTCTGGACTAGTTAACTGATGGACAAAGGTTTCTCTATACATTTCAACCTGCACATTGCCACTTCGACTAGATCATCTATCGACTGTCATCGACAGATGACCTTAGTTCTTCTACGGATTTCCTCATTTCTAATTGTATCACGTTTTCCTCCCAGCATCGCTCTTTCCGTAGCCCTTTGTGTGACTTATGGACACGATTTGTAAGAGAATTGTAAATTCATAAACGAATTGAATTGAATTGAAACGCTTCTGATTGGCACTGATTTGGATCAGATGAACTATCTCTAGATCATTCGCATATATTTGGTAAATACTTTGTAATTTTCTTTGTAAATAAAGTTTGAATTAAAATAAGAAAAGAAAATATATAAGTGAGCCGTGCCGTCTGTAACGGTACCATCTGTCTAGAGCCATATCTTCAGTAGCTCTCCAAGTACCCACATACATAATTGTTTTATTCTCATTGCCACAATGCACTTGCATCACGAGAGCAATAGAACTGAACTGGCTGGAAGATTTATAGCCTGTACTCCATCTTGATGTCGGGCACAGTGCTCGAACATGTACTGAAATCTAGCGCAAAAACTGCGACCAAATAACTAGGTCTTGGGGTTGTTGGGCCACGACACAAGGATACCTACCATGCTGTCTAAAGAGAAGAAACATAAATTATATATAACGTAAAGAAATATTTGACAGTCATGCATTAAATACAAAAAGTTAAAAGTCAAAGTGAAAAGGTATTTATTATTATCTTCTAACAAAAGAACGGTAGGAATTTTCACCTGGCTATAAGACGTTTCGCCTGGCTATAAGACGTTTCACCTGGCTATAAGACGTTTCCAAGTGGCCTTGTGATTCAATTGAATAAATACCTTTTGACTTTGACTTTATTAAATGTAATTATAAAAATCACTTTGAAACGTCTTAAAGCTAGGTGAATCTTGGTGCCAGTTTCACACGACCAAGCCTAGAAGAATATACACAAACAGACAGACAAAAACCTAAAAATAATACGCAATGTATTGATTACTTTAAGCAATAGCTCGGTGCCCTGGACTTATTTTTTTTCCCTCACAAAAACAAACTGAAAATAATCTCTTTCTTATTTTCAAGTATTGAGTTATGTCAACAAAGTAACATAGAACTATTGGAAATGTCCTCAAAAAGGCAAAACCTTTTGCTTAAAAGATTTCCCGCAATCTCCGAGCAGGCAAGCGAGTACTTCATTAAAAGCTCCCTTCAGGGCCATAACAAAGTTACAAGTATTATTTTCACAACCAGATAACCCACTTCACAAAACTATGCCAAAAACAACTTGGTGGAACGGCGCACTTCGCCATCAAAACAACCGATCAGTACCCTACATTGAGACTTCACGCCGAGGGGGTGACCAGAAAGATTAATGACGTTTCTCACCCCCTCTTTTTACCCCCTTACGCCCCCTGCATCAATCACTTAGCCCTTTGATGTATTATTTACTTGGGAAAAGTTATTTTTGTGCATCTTCTGTTTTTGAAGGGAAGCAAATATTTTTAACACCATTAATCTGTCATTGGGGATTGTCAGCTGTGACAGATTCTTGTCGAGATTGAGGAGAGTAACGAAATCTTTTTTGTATAAATAAATATTATATTAAAACAGTAAATATACATACAGCCTTCACAGCTCAGTTGGTAGTAGCTCTGCCTTCTGTGCCGTAGGCCGTGGGTTCGATCCCCACCGAGAACAAACATTTGTGTGATGAACATAGATGTTTGTTCTCTGTCTGGGTGTTATATAATATTATTGATCGAGTGAGCGAAGCGAACGAAGATCTTAGTTTCAACTTGGGCGATTTGGCATTTTATGTATGTATGTATGTATGTATGTATGTATGTATGTATGTTTGTCTGGCGATAACTCTAGAACCTTTGATCCGATCTGCATGAAATTTGATACGTCGATAGCTTGTACTTGAGAAATTTACTGGTAAGTATATGAGTAAAATCGGATGAAGGCTTTTTAAGATATGGGGTTTTTTAAGAGGGCAAAAATAAAAAAAGTTACATAAAAAAATCAAGTTACATGTCATATGAAAGGGCTTTGTTTGGACATTCCAAAACAATTTTTACTTTTTTTTTGGGACGCTCGGTTTTCGAGATAAAATTTAAAAAGTTAAATTAAGATAACCAGCGATCCAAGAGCTCCCATCTCTAAGAGTTTCGTTGACATCAAGGTTTTTCTACTGGTCGGCCAGTTCCTTTGATTTTTCTTATTTTTTTTTCTTGAAATGAATTAAGGAGGTACTCAGTTCTCATAAAATGGTGACGACGACCAGGTCTGATGATGGAGCCAAGGTCTGTTCAACGGAACTCTTCAATAAATAGGCCAATAGAGTTGAAACTTGGTAACCATACCAAGTTAGTAGGCGGTAGTCAGAGAAAAGTCCCAAGATAATGTTTGGACTTGCCTCTGACTACTACCGACTCAAAGTTTTGATGCGTTCGTCGGGTCGCATCACGAGATCTCAGTTCGGGGCGAACTACTAGTAAGTATGTATTTACAAAAAAAAAAAAAAAAGTATATAAGTAGTATATCAGCTATCCCATTCCCATATCACAAGCTTTGGCTTAGTTTGGGGTGAGATAGTGCTGTGTGGAATGTCCACAAATATTTATTTATTTATTTATTTATACATACTACTATTGACAAAATGTTTATCAAAATAACGATGGAATAAACGTAACAATGAGTTGAATTCCCAAGATACACAGAGCTTAGAAGATAAATCTAGACTCAAGTACTATCATTTCAACAGAGGATATAAAAATGTTATGCTCATGTTATTATTAAAAGTCAATAACAATTATTAATTGACACGCGACAGCCTCGCGACAACCGTAAAAAGGCTTTCAACCATCACTTCTTGTGCACACAAAAGATGACGACCACGAGATCTTTTTGTAAAAGAATTACTGCAAAACAAAAGGTTTTACACCTTTATTATCTCCCCAAAAAAACTCCATCCCATTATAACCAGCTGAACTACTTATGACAGTAATTTTCAGCATGTCTCGACTGGGTGTGACAGACTGACGGACGGTCCAAGCGAGTCGTCCATCACGACGTCCATACCAACTGTTGTGCAGCCTGTGGCAGACAGAGATAAGAGGCTCTTGTTTCAGATTCGGGTGAGATCGCGGGGCCATGAATAGAAAGGGATGAAGCCCTTTTCATTTTGTGAACTGTTTGATGTTACGAAATGGATGTTAACCTTTTTATTTAAGTAGATGTACCTTTAAAGCTTAATATACGTTTTATCCGATTAGACAAAAATATGTAAGTGTTAGTAGTTATTGTCAGACTTACGGCCGGTTTCTGAAAGCCTGATCAAAACTAATCGCATGTCAAGTCGCTTGCTATCTCTATTTAATTAGAGGTAATAGCTGAAATGGCGAGTGACTAGACATCCGATTAGTTTTGGTCGAACTTTCAGAAAGCGGCCGTTACTGACTATCAACAATATTCTTATATTTTTCTTACAAAAAATTGGTGTTCAAACTTTTGCCATTACCCATAATTATAGAATGTTTTAAGGATTAAAAGGGTAAAAACAAGGTTATACGTGTTAAATAACCGTTCAATATTTACCAGGAAATCAAAGTCATGAAAAATGTGAGTGTAATGCTATTTAAGATGGTAATTTTTTTTTCACAAACCAAGTCACTAGCATAACACTAGTTAAAAATAAGTAATGGGCACGCATGCGAGTGTCCAACATCCGCGCTCACTCACCCGCTGAAACATTACGTCCGTAATTAACTTGAAACGTCTGTTTGGAATGATTTTATTCATCGCAATATTTCGCAAATGCAAGTTGTTGATGTATCAAGTCGTTCGGAACGGAACGATGTTGACCAACTCTATTCATTTATAAACGACTCAATACACAGTAATGATAAATTAATTTAGTTATTTAATCGGGGTATGTGCCAAATGTAATGTTTGGACGTAACTCTGACTACACCCCTCAGACATCCTCTAAAAATCTGAGGTTCCCACTTGGTACTAAAAGATTTGAGGGGATATCTACCGTGTCTGGGGTACAAAGTGTTTTTTTTTTATATTGTCTTGCATGCCTTAGTAATGGTTGTTTTTATAATTAAATAATTTTTTTATTTTTTATTTTACCATTAGCTAATGGAACAAGCAGATGGCCCACCTGATGTTAAGTGGTAACCATCACCTATAACAAAGCATGGCCTCGTAAGTCACGCACGATAGGAACGTGCCCTACGATGCACTGCCCTGCGTCCATCAACTTGAGGCATACAGATGTTAAGCCTCACGTGCCTGTAAATACACCGGCAACCACACTCTTCAAACCGAAATACAGCAACGCTGCTTGGCGGCAGAAAAAGGCGTGGTGGTAGTACTTCCCCGGACGAGCCCTTCACAAAGAGCTCTACTAAAGATAAAGATAAGATATTTATTGTTTATGGAAAACTAGGTACAAATTTGGTGTTAGGGTTTAGAAATTTTTGTTTCACTAGTCCAGCCTGACGGCATATAAACATTCGGAATAAAAAAACACAAAAATTAACATTACCTACAATAATTAAATCAGCATTACAAAAGTACAATAATCAAATTCAAGTAAAAAAATAATCTTTTAATGGAGATAAAATTCAGTTTGTATTATATAAAAATTAAATTAAATGTCCAATGTCAGAATAAATTAAAATGTAAAAGATTGTAATGTCATCGATAACTAAGTAGGTACTAGATAAAACAATAATAATAATAATGTCAAGTAGAAAATTTATCATTCAGAAATTCATCAACCGTATATATGCCTTATCCACTAATAATCTAGTTAAGGTGTTCTTAAATATATTTAAATCGCTAATGGTTCGAATGGTCAGAGGAATGTGGTTATAAATTATTGGCGCCATACAGAAAACACTTAGCCTTAATAATGCGGTCTTGCATGGTAATAAACGTAGGGTACCATCCCGACGACTACCAGCGGCATACGGATTGAAGAGCTGAGGGTTGCTTTTTATGAAAGCTGCCACCTCACAAATATAGAGTGATGGTAATGTTAAGATTCGCCATTGTTTAAAAACTTCCCTACACGTGTCTGTTGCCTGCATGCCAAACATTGAACGAATGCACCGCTTTTGGGCTCTAAACACTTTAGCCTTATCCGTGGAGTTGCCCCAAAAGATGATTCCATACCTCAGTACTGATGCAGCATGACCGTAGTACGCGGTGAGTACAGCCGGTGTATTAACAACTTTACTTAATTTACAGAGTTATTTTATTATTTGAATAGTTTATGTTACTCTACTACTCTAATGTAGGTGTTTTATTGTACAAATAATATTTGATTACTAATAAATGTATTTATTATTATGTCCTTTTATAAAAACATAAGCCTCAATAACTTTAAACATTACTCTTTGGCAATAGTTTAACTTTGTTAATCTTTTCAGTATTTTCTATACTGAAAAGCTGTCAATTTTTTTTTATTCTTCTAAAACTAAAATTTTTGACTTATTTCTGGCAACCCCATTTTTTAGCCTAAAGGACCTTGAATAGGTACGCTACTAGATAAGTACCAAGAGGTTTTAGGCGTTGTACCGTGTCAGGGGAATAATTCATTTTTTACTCCAAAAATTTTACTAAAATAATATTTTGCGAATTTCGCGAACAAAAGGTTCAAAATGTTATATTTCGGCACACAGCAGTGCTTTTAAAATTCTTTTGGAAAAGTTCAATAAGGAACTTGTTAAATGTATAAAATCACGAGCCGGCTAGTGGACGCAAACATTTCTGAAATTCATTTGAAATGAATAACTTATGGAGGTCAGTGAATATGGAGGGTGCTTGTGGGTTTTGACGGAAAACATTGAATAGAACTCCTACTCATACTTAGCAAACACGGAAATGTTTTAACCATTTTACTAAGCCATGTAATCATTTTCGAAATGTAATATCAAAACTAAAGAAAAGTCAAAAGGTCGAATTATTAATTCTGTTGAATCAAAAGGATGACTTTGAAACGTCTTAAAGCTAGCTGAATCTAGGTGCCAGTTCCACGCCACCAAGTATGGCAGAGTGCGATACCTCGCATGCGATGGACCGATGACACTGTGATAAGTACAGGAAGTTACGAGATGGCTCCAAACTGGTGTTCTTAGGTTTTGGTGAATTTATAAAGTTAAAATTATATACTTGTAATATAAGCAATGGAAACTTCCTTTGTTTCCATATAGTAAAATAATCAAAGGAAGTTTGATTTTATATTGACAGCCTTCACAGCTCAGTTGGTAGTAGCTCAGCCTTCTGCGTCGTAGGCCGTGGGTTCGATCCCCTCCGAGAACAAACATTTGTGTGATGAACATTTATGTTTGTTTTCTGTCTGGGTGTTATTTAATATTATAAGTATGTATTTACAAATTAAAAAGTATTTATGTATTATATCAGCTATCTGGTTCCCATATTACAAGCTTTGCCTTAGTTTGGGGCTAGATAGTGCTGTGTGGAAAGTCCACCTATATTTATTTTTATTTATTTATTTATATTACACATATGTTATTGTAGTAGTGTATTGTATTATTGTAGGTGACTATTTCATATTTTAGATCCAGATTTAGCTATTTATTAGTCGGTTTGGTTGTAGCTTTATGTCAGGATTTAGTTACCTATCAATCTTTGTTACTCTTCAATCATAATTAAAACTTCCTGAGTAATCAAACTGAAATAAGTTTACCCCCCAGTTTTACCAACTGTCTGATAACTTCTTGCATATAAAATGGATAAGATAGAGATTACATTACATTACAGAGAATTACACATTAATGTTAATTATAAAAAATCTTATTAACGTTAAGATTATACTTATTCTTGTGAAATAAAACAATTCTGTTGTGCTATTCCGTAAACAACAAAATCACGGGGAGTACCTAGTGGATCCGCGCTCACTTCGATCACGAGCTTCGCTACACTCACGTTGGCATTTTCATCGCCACAACACTCACGCGGGTGCCGCTTGTGATGGGTGAATGTATTACAGAACGCCATAGTCGCTTGAGTGATTGTTGTTGACGAAATAACACTAATGGATATCTAATATGACAGTCACTTTCATTAAATCTTAATCGAAAGAACGGTGGAAGGAAAGAGAGGAAATATTTATAAGACTACTGAGGATAATCTACATGATCGAAAAGAAGATGGCTTGCCCCATATTGACATACCTATTCACTCGTCTCTTGAGAAAGTCCAAATTATAGGCATTCAGAAAAACGGACGCCGGTAAGGAATTCCACTCTTTGGCTGTTTGTTCGCATTGTAAAAGTAGAAGCAAAGCTCTTTGTGCGGGCAGTAGGTATGTCAACCATGAATGGATGTCTCGCTTCCGTACGTCTGGTGGTCCGATGGTAGAACGGGCATGGGGGAACCAAGTTGTGGAGTTCCATCGCACACTCTCCGAAATGTATCCTGTAAAATACCGATAAACAGGCAACTTTGCGGCGATGTTCAAGAGTCAGGAGCTTAGACTGGAACAACGTGTCACCTATGAGCCTTTTGGCTCGTCTCTCAATAGTTTCCAAGGCCTCAAGCTGGTATTTAGCACAGCCATCTCAAAGATGAGAACAGTACTCCATACACGACCGGACTTGCGCTTGGTATATATAAAGAAGCTGTCCAGGTGTGAAGTACGTTCTCACCTTCGATAGTATGCCTAGCTTCTTCGCAGCTGTCTTGGCCTTGGATTCTATGAACGAGCCAAAATTCAGTTTGCTGGTTAACGTAAACCCTAAAAGCTCAAGCTGGTCTGATATCGGTATCGATACATTTCGGAAAGTTGGAGTTAGGTGGATTTGACTCCTCTTAGCGGAGAAAAGACACGCCTGAGTTTTCGCAGCATTGATCTTGACTAGATTGGCTTTGGTCGTTCTGTAGCACCTAGCGTAGACGTTTCCTAGTTTGGGTTTTATTGCAAATAAAATGAATGTCCATGGATTTCAGCCTTATTCACTTTTGTTTTCCAAATAATAATTTATCATTTCTCATCCAAAAATAGTTCCGTTAGTTTCTTTACAAAACAAATACATAATTCAGGAGTTCCGGCCAATAATAACTTTATCTTATGAATAATAAGTAGCTCCTAGCCAGAGTTGCGTCCATAAGTTCCCGTATTCAGAGCCGAGTATGGGAATCAATTGGGCCTCCCTAGAGCGGGTTCGGTCGACCACTCATACGGGACCGCTATGCCGGCCTTGGAAAACCGTAAAGGTTAAAATAGCCGCCGCCGCGTCACCGTCGCGAGCATCAACTACTGCCAAACATGCCAGTTTTTTTTATTACAACATGTTTATGGAACATGCACATGGCCCATCTAATGTTTAGTGGTAACCATCAGCATTGCATAGTAAGCCACGCTCGATAAGAATGTGCCCTACGATGCACTGCCCTGCGTCCATCAACTTGAAGCACACACATGTTAAGCTTCATGCCTGTAAACTGTAATTTCACTGGCAAACACACTCTTCAAACCGAAACTCAGTAACGCTGCTTGGCGGCAGAAAAAAGCATGGTGGAGTATTACCCAAATATATTATTTGGACGTTACTTTACTACCGACGGTGTTGTAACTGAAATAGCCCACAGAATTAGCAAGTTGAAGTGGTATGCTTGAAGAACTGAAACCGCTGGGGAATAAAAATTCTCGAATGGTGATGAAGCGTGGGACGCCTTGCTACCCGATGGACCGCCAACATTGTGGGATCACGGGAAGTCAGAGGTACGACCGCATATTATATTTGAGACATACCCTCATTATTTTTGAAGTTAATGTTTGGATTACAAGATTGCAGTCAGGTCCTATCAGCCGAATCAAGGGATCTAGGATTGTGCCGGTAGGGTCGGCCCGCACACTCGGAATCCGGGTGAAGTTAGGTGCGAATGTGCTTGACACGGCACCCGTGAGATATGCATCACAGTTACAGGGTTCCAGAAGAACAAGCTCACAATGGTACGTGTAGTGTATAGTTATCAACAAAAAGTTATTCGAATTAATATCCTCAGATTTATGAATTATTTAAATATAAACTAATTTAAATTTCTAACTAAAATTCTATGGTTTGATTTAATAATGATTTTAAAAAAGTAAGCATGTTTCAGAAGTATTTTAAGAAAAATATTCATATACCAGAAAATTTAGTTCAAGTATTGGTCGTATTTGAAGATCTACAAATCCCATCAACATCACCAAACCAAACTGTCCTCGATAGTTATTATTTTATTAATTCATTAATGCAAAACACTTAAAAATGAAAAGTAAACAGAAACAGCATCACGACTTTGATTCCCAATCTGCCCCGTTTAAATGTTTAAACCTTCTCACCACGTTCAAAGACCTAAGCTCCGTTCAAACCTACTGCGTCCAGCTCCACTGTCCTCAAAGTGCACACTATTAGAAGTTCAGTAATATTGGACGCTACAAGTTACCGCCGAAGTTAGTTACAACTGGCTGTAGTGGGCCAATTTAGGAATTACATGGCACTGCGGGCCGGGAATTACATACTGGCTTATTGCCTCATTTGGGACTACTACTAATAATACAGGAGCGGTGTTTTGGTAACAACTTATAGTTTCTGATACCTATAAGATGTGTACCTATATCTGTCTGTGAGTCAAAGTTAAAGTCAAAAGGTAGTTATTCAATTGAATCATAAGGATATTTTTGAAGCGCATTTAAGCTAGGTAAATTTTAGGTGCCATTTCTACGAGACGAAGCCTAGAAGTGTTCCGATTTGAAGGATATGGGTGCCAGTGCAGAAATAGGCTCATATAGACAGTGTAATGCACTGCACGTATGCATAGGGCACGTCAATGGATGTACACTGTGAGTAATGGGCCGTTTGATTATAAATTCACTGCTTTGTGACAGAAATAGGTAGGAACTTTTTCACAAAGACGTACTAGGTACTAATTCACAAATATCGTTTTCAGCCTTTTTTTTTGCTGCACCAAAGCACAAATCTGTGGCGGTCCGTGGTCCCTTATTGGTGCTGGAACGATCTTCCACTACCAACTCTAAAAATAGTAACCTAAAACAGAACTCAGGAAACTGTCCAGCCAAGAAACTCGGGAACCAAGATGTAAGTTTGTTGCCTGTTCTTCTAGGCTTGGTCGCATGGAACTGGCACCTAGATTCACTTAGCCTTTAAACGTTTCAAAGTGATCCTTGGATGCTGTTGAATCAAAAGAAACTGAATAAAAATCACAAAATCACATTATATAAATAATCATACACACACACATGCACAAACACATGCTACACATACACATGCTACACATACACATGCTACACATACACATGCTACACATACACATGCTACACATACACATGCTACACATACACATGATACACATACATATGCTACACATGCACATGCTACACATACACATGCTACACATACACATGCTACACATACACATGCTACACATGCACATGCTACACATACACATGCTACACATACACATGCTACACATACACATGCTACACATGCACATGCTACACATACACATGCTACACATACACATGCTACACATACACATGCTACACAAACACATGCTACACATGCACATGCTACACATTCACATGCTACACATACACATGCTACACATACACATGCTACACATACACATGCTACACATGCACATGCTACACATTCACAAGCTACACATACACATGCTACACATACACATGCTACACATACACATGCTACACATACACATGCTACACATACACATGCTACACATGCACATGCTACACATTCACATGCTACACATACACATGCTACACATGCACATGCCACACATTCACATGCTACACATACACATGCTACACAAACACATGCTACACATGCACATGCTACACATACACATGCTACACATGCACATGCTACACATGCACATGCTACACATACACATGCTACACATACACATGCTACACATACACATGCTACACATGCACATGCTACACATGCACATGCTACACATGCACATGCTACACATACACATGCTACACATGCACATGCTACACATACACATGCTACACATGCACATGCTACACATACACATGCTACACATACACATGCTACACATGCATATGCTACACATACACATGCTACACATGCACATGCTACACATACACATGCTACACATACACATACTACACATACCACACATACTACACACACACCCTCACCCTCTCACCCCCTTACACGCACCCTCTCACATACACACACACACACAAGCTCTCACTAAGCAACAAAAATCCACCCTTACAATTCTATCTTACAATAATGTTCTATTTTTGTTACAGCTTTTAATTACCTGAACGAATAGTTCTCAAATGTCTTGAAGTTCTTAAAGTCGGAGGAGGGCATTAATGTTCGCGAAACAGTTTTTAAACTTCTGCGAATGATGAATTTTCTACATTATATTGTGCCTTGTTTTTTGTTCCAAAATAAACTTATTTTGATTTTTGATTTTGACTTAAACCTCTTGACTTTGAAATTGAGTTGGTCTGAAAAAAATGAGTTTCAAAGTAATAACAACTGTGCACCAACGACATCATACTATTAAAAATGTAGTTTATATAGTAAAAAGATCTAACCAATGCAGAATCCGCATCGTTTACTCAAGCTACTTACATACTTTAAAAGTAATTTCCTCTCGAGACAGCCACCGTGCACGCAAAGCTAACTCTAATTTAATAACGCTGTCACTACTGCACTATGCATACGAATCGCATCACATAGAGTACATTAACTTATGAATGCATTTAATTAATAACAAGACAAGTGTTACTAAATAACAAGTTGAACTTCTTACTGTGATCCATGAAGCGATTATGGTTTATAGTTTATACATTTGGAATCCCTCAGGGATCACATTTGGGACCACTTTTATATAACGCCTATATATACGATATTTATAAATGCTTTACCACATGCAAACATCTACTATATGCCGATGACAAAAAAATATTTTGTAAAATAAACAATGTTCAAGACTATCTCAGCCTCCAAAACACTCTTAATAAACTTACAGATTATTACTCTTACAATAAAATAACGGTTAATGTGCCTAAGTGTCAGATGATCTCATTTACGCGAAAACTTAAACCATTTAACTTTAGATATTCACTTAATGGCATAGCGATTGAAAAAGTCAGTGTTATAAAGGATCTTGGAGTTATCCTAGACAGTAAACTTACGATGTCCGAACATGTAGATTTCATAACAAACAAAGCCTACAAAAACCTCGGCTTTGTAATCCGAACTTGTAATCCCTTCTCTGATCTCACTTGCATTAAAACAGTTTACTATGCCTACGTTCGCAGTGTATTGGAATATGCTAGCAGTATCTGGTGCCCTAACTATATTATTTACAAAAACAAGATAGAAAGAATACAAAAGAAATTTATAAAACATCTTAATTACCGTAAACGCATCATCACCAATTATGAGGAAGGTTGCATATGTCACAAACTTATGTCCTTAGAGGACAGACGTACTCTAATAGATAATATGCTTCTGTATAATGTACTGAATGGTAACCTAGACTCCTCCACCCTACTTGCCTCCATTAGTTTCAGTGTGCCTACAAAGCGAACGCGTCATACACCCCTGTTCTCCATTCCCCACCTAAGCACTAATTATGCCATGAATGCACCAATCAATAGAATATGTACAAAATTTAATAAACAGTTCTCGAATGTTGATATCTTTAACTCCAGCAAAAGTTTATTTAAAAAAGCAATATCAAATATAATATTATCATAAACATCTGCATATAATTATCTGAATCCAATATTTCATACTTATGTATTTGTAGTTGATACCACAAATACAAATTTATTAAATCCTCTAATGTAAACTACATGCTTTCATACATACATACACACACCCTCACTCACCTCTCTCTCTCTCTCTCACACACACATACACACACACGGGGGTTCTCCTGTGAAACCCTGACTCTTAAGAGACTTGTGTTTTCAGGAGAACCCTCAAAAACACACGTGCATATCTCCCCCCCCTCTCCCCCAACATACAAAGCTCTGCCGTGAGAACCCTTTATCTTACCTACTTACTTTAACATTTTTGTTTTGATTTTTGTTTTGTAGGATTATTATTAAGTTTAACCTAGAGAGACCTATAATTGGCTGTTCTAATGTTTTTGATATATTCTGTTTTATACTATTTTTTGTGCTGTTGGTCTTTTCAATAAATCAATAAATAAAATAAAAAATATACAAGTTGTTCCATAAGTTGTGTATATAAACGCCTTTTTCTGCCGCCAAGCAGCGTTTTTGTGTTTCGGTTTGAAGAGTGTGGTTGCCGGTGTAATTACAGGCACATGAGGTTTAACATCTGTATGCCTCAAGTTGATGGACACAGGGCAGTGCATCGTAGGGCACGTTCCTATCGTGCGTGACTTACGAGGCAATGCTTTGTTATAGGTGATCGTTACCACTTAACACCAGGTGGGTCATCTGCTTGTTCCGAAAAAAAAAAAAAAAACTTCAGGGGGCTAAAGTACCCATCAATATGAACAACTTTTTCTAAGGAACCAACACTGTGAACGCGAAAAAAAAACAGCTGTTTCATACATTTTAGCCTGGTAGGTATTGAACTTTTGTATGAAACAGCTGTTTTTTTTTCGCGTTCACAGTGTTGGTTCCTTAGAAAAAGTTGTTCATATTGATGGGTACTTTAGCCCCCTGAAGTTTATATACACAACTTATGCAACACCTTGTATATGAGAGAGCACTCGTGGTCTAGTGGTGGCATTCTTGTATTTGACGAGCCATGTCTTCATTTGTAGTGTAGAGCTTGTGATCCTAACATTTACATTCGCTAATCGCTGTTAAACTAAAAATCTTAACATTTATTGAGTGTAAATACTTTATATATTGTGAAACAATTTATTTAAATAATTATAAATTTTCTTCAACAAACTCTCAGCTGACACAAAATGCAATTACAGGCACATGAGCGTATCCTTCACGTGTCAGTGACGGACGCAGTGCAATGCTGTATAGGGCAAGCCATTGGTAGACGTGTTTTGTGAAGTAATTCAATTGTTACATGGCAAATGTAACCGCTCAACATCAGGTGGATCATGTGCTTCTTCCATCAGTAAGTAATAAACTTGAACACTGAGTCATTCTTCTCGATTAAAGATTCCGCTAGAAAAGATCATAATTGGATGGCCCGCTTTAGTACAATGTATTACAAACACATAAAGCACGTTATGTACTAGAGGATATTGTAACAGGTGCGTGTTATCGGGAGAATACACCTTGCGTAGCTACTATGCCTATTTTATTATGCGGTTATTTAGTAAATGTTCCGTTATTTTTTGGAAGCTACAAATTTTTTACTAGTAAAATCTGCAGCGTTAGAATGTGTTAAGAATTTTGAAAATAATTGTCTGATCTTGTAATACCAAACAAAGTGAGATGAAAAGTGCAAGATTTATTTTTATTCGAAGGTCTAGTAAAATAACTTATTTTGAGTTATTGCAGGATTAAAGCGATAACAAGAGCTAATGTACCTCTCGCTCGCACGATTCGACATGTTGAAAGATATAAAATAGCTAGACTCATTTTTGAAAAATCATAATCAACCAAATTGTGTGCAATCACATTGCACACAGCGATGTGATGTCGAAACGTGCGAGCGAGAGGTACATTAGCTCTTGTATTCTCATTAAAAGTGATTGATAGGAGTAAAACCAGTTTATTGAATGAGGTTTAACATTAGTCACTCTTTGAAAAACACACCTGAAAGCCGGGAGATCTGAAAAGTGGGAGTAGGGGTCATGGGCTCGACATGCTATTTTTTAATGCAGAACAAAGTGCGAATGTTCGGTAAACATTTCCAAACATTCGGCCGAATACTCATATTCGTTGAAATTACGATTCGGCCCATCACTAATAGGTATAATACCTATGTCTAATATGGTTGTGGGTTCGAGTCCAACCCGTGTCAATAAATTATGGGATACCACAAACCTTTGCAATTTATTGTATCCCTAAGTAGCTGTGTGGCTTAAAATAAATGCGAAGGTCTAAATAAACACTTCACTGCTTTTTTATTTAAGATATAAACATTCACTGCGATATGTTTTTATACAATTCTCTTTGATTCGAAACATTTATTCGCGCATACATTCCCTCGCTGCATGGGCCCCATCTTACTTTCAAATCTTAACACATGAGCCCTCCCAAAGGTACACGGCTTAATAACTACCCTATCATCCCTCGTGCCACAGTACAGTACATGATAAGCAGTAGGGTCACTGTGAATAAATTGTTATCTTAGATTGTAGTATTGTATGTAGTACCTTATTGATCCTAGAGATGGCACATAACTTGATTATTTTTTTTATATATATAACCTATAGGTTATCTTATAGGTTAAGATTAAAATTTTGATTCATATGGGTATACCCAAAAACTATTTATATGAATCAAAATTTTAATCTTTAATTTATTCGATCTATGCTCATTATTGCATAAAACTATCCAAAATAAGACTCTAAAATTTGTATATAAATTTATGACGCTGTATGCAGGTAATTGATCGAAGTATAATGCTAAGGGTGGCTTAATGCAATAAGAGTTTCAATAATAAATTTGTAGTTAAAATTTTAGGTACAGTTTTAAGTGGATTGCTTGGTCTATCGTTTCCATTTTAATCGGTAATCCCAGCTGACCGAGGCCACAAAATATTTTGCACAATTTTAAACAAACCCAAAAATATGTTATCGTCTAGTAGGTTCAGGTATTTTTTCATCGCTTTTTCCAATTCATTTTTATTCGTTATAGATATGAACAAAGTACCAAATATTATAGTTTTATATACTCGTATTGTACCTCTGACTTTTTTCCTTAAATTTCCTGAAACAGTAATTTTATCGCCCTTTTCCATCTTTACAAAATCACTGTAAAATAAAAAAAGTGATCGTGAAAATTGAAAATAATACTGCCTGTGAACAAAGTCAACTGTGCTCGTGTGTAGGGGATGTTCACCCCGAGCACTTGAAGTTGCAAATGACGAAGTGTTTGTGTTTCGGATCTAACTTCGTTTAAGGGGTTGCATGTACCCTCTGTACACACCCTAGAGACGTACGTGATGTTTGGTGAGTTTTTTGAATTTTCAAGCTTCTATTTAATAAGTCTGGCCTTTTATAAACTCAAGACTAGAATTTGAATTTTGTCATTTTCATCATTATAATTGTACAGTCCACTGCTGGAGAGTGTAAACTTTCATGTCGAGCTACTGATTCCTATCTTTGCCCCCTGTTATTGCCAGCCAGCGCAAGTTATTCCTCTTTCTAGTATAAGAAAGATTAAAACTTTTAACTTTGCTTATTTTTAGGAAATACATTATGGGATTTATTAAGAGTCATTTTTCTTTGGCTTTGTGTCGCTTGATCTATATCCGAGTGCACCATTTCAGTTGGAAGAATTATAACTGAAACATTAGTTTAATTAGTCTTTGCATTGAGGTTGATCGATCACGGAACTATTTCATAATTACATGAGCATTTTTATGCATTCATAAGTTTTTTAGCTGCAATAAAATGTTCATTTTTCCAATTTGATTCCGTTTGATGGTTCATCAATCACAACCTAATATCAATAAGCACAACGTTGCCTGCAGCGCGCACAGTTAAATATTCAGCTGTGACTGCCGTCCTACCCATCCGTCCGGTGACTAATCGATAGCCTATTCGATACGCCTGCAGCTTACCATTCTGTACTATGTGGGTTTAAATTTCAAAAGTATTTAGAGGTTCGGTAGTTTTTTTATAAAAAATGTAAGTCAAGGTTAAAGGTATTTATTCAATTCAACAAAGATCACTTTGAAATGTATTTGAAATAGGTGATTCTAGGTTCCAGCTCCAAGTGACCAAGCCTTTGTACTGCGCCCAGCAGTAGGTAAGAATGTTGTCGGATGAAACCGCTGCCAAAGCCATTTATGTAGCGGTTAATCTTTGGTTCTTCAAAGTGTTATTTTTAAAAGTGATCCTTGTCTGACTGAACTGAACAAAGACCGTTTTGATTTTGTTTATTGTACCTAGTTAATCTGTTTTCAATATTGTTATTGGATCGTTAGCGTAAAAACGGTTGTAGCGAACGAATTACTTGCGAAACATAGGGTTTTTTTTATCACACTAGTGAACACTAAAAAACTGGAGTCAAATCTTTGCGATTTTAAAAACTCGTGATCAATCAAGAAAGAAAAAGGCTTGTTATAAAAAAGGTTTCAGTGGAAACATTCTTTATCACTTTACAAAAATTAAAAAAAGAGTCAGAAAAGAAGCAGAATTAGCTCCACGACTTTCATCCCCAAGTATGAGTACTTGGTAGGTACCTGGTAGGTACTAAGAAAAATAGTACTAAATTACATATTAGCCGTCATTGTGGATTACTTGTGATATAATTAGAGCACGTTTTATAAACTATTATAAAGCACGTATTTTATCACAAATCTGCTTTCGAAGCATTGTTACGCCTGACGTGCCACTGACGCGGAGTGTGACACGCCGACAGCATTTGCAATATTTTCTCAATTCCGTGTCAGCGCAGCGTCGATTCGATAATCGGTGTCAGCGCTCGACCCGTCCGGCGGTTTGTGGGTTAAGGGCGAGTTCAAAGCAAGCTTCTTTGTGAGGAATACTTTTTATTTAATTTTTTAGCTCGCTGGCCCACCTGCTGTCAAGTGGTAACCATCACCACTCAGTGGTAACAAAGAATTGTCTCGTAAGTCACGCTCGAAAGGAACGTGCCCTACGATACACAGCGACACGTGTAGGAAGATAGGAAACTGCTACGCCTCTCAAATTATAAAAAAAATTGACTTATGCAAGTACAGAGTTTATAAGCTTATTGCAATCCAGTGGACGTAACACTGTGAGCAATCTCATCAAGACAAACTATTAATGAACAGTATTGAAATGAACTAAATTTAATAACTGCTTTTGAAGGCGTTGAACTGCAATGCAAGTTATACAAGTTTTCAAAAATGACAAAATGTTCAAAATTCATATGTCTGCTAGCTCAACTTTTTGAGCTACCAGACATATGAATAATAAAATATATTAAAATAATAAAAATATATAAAAAATAAATGTCCACCCGTGCGAAGCCAGGACGAGCCGAGTTATCTTTAAATGACAAGGAAAGGAATTTAAGTTAGGTATAAAAGCAAAGTTACTCCTAATATATATTAAGAGTATAACTTCGACGAACGGATGACATTAAAGTAGTCACGAGAAGAAAGAAAGAAAATTGGTAAATGTAGGTTCAAGATTGGTCTTCCTAGAAATATATGAAACAGGCATATATTCAGAAACTTTTACGCTGCTGATGATGGTGCATGTCAAATATAATTCAGAGAGTTTTTCATAAAATGCATTCATTCGTACCGCCATCCATTTCACTTAAAATAACCGCGTTCTACTAATAGTCATCCACTGGGACTTTTGGTTAGTCTAGTTGTGGTATTATTTTCATGTCAGTAAATACTATTTTAATATTGTTATCCTACTAATTTAGAATTGTTATTTGATTGAATCACACTGAATAGGATGAAACTTGAAATAGATTATGGTCATTAAAAAATATCTAAAATGGAACCTAAAATCGATCGAATGTGCGTACGTTCAATATTATGTATGCTTGAAGCTAATTTTTACCTACTTCCTATCCTATCCTATCTTACTTCCTACTTTAATATATAAATGCAAAAATTACTATGTTTAAATGTGGCTAATTACGCCCTTACACTGAACCGATGGGAATAAAACTTATAAGCTACTTTTATCCCAAAAAAATACCCAATAAAAGAAATACCAAGTTAAATATTAATTTTAGCAATCACTACAAACATGCGAGTAAAGCCGGGGGTTAAAGCTAGTTGGTTATAAGACTTTAGTAGAATCCCTTTACGTCAGCTGAACATAAATCACCCTTTTTAGAGAAAACAGCATCACCACGTGCGATCTGCATGGACCGTTCAGTCGTTACTACGTCACTACGTTCGTTACTACGTCATAAACACTTGGAACAGATTCACCCAGTTTTAAGCCAGTGTTGTCTTAGTACGGAAGTCGGGATACCTTTTCACTACGTGAGAAGATATCCCTGCTAAGATATTATGGAGAAAATTGAAATTCGTAGAATTCGATCCGACAAAATTAGATGTTTTATTCAAAGAAAACCGACCCGAATCACCTTCAGATTATAATACAGCCAACTGGTAAGTAGGACATTACGTCCAACTCTGATGACAGTTTGGCCACCTAAAGCTATGACTTGACAATCGCTAGAGTCGGAACGGAAATCTTAACAGATCTTAGTCAAAGTCAAGGTCAAAAGGTTAATTTTATTTTTATTTATACAATTGAATCACAAGGATCACTTTGAAACGTCCTAGGTGAATCTTCTTTTCCTCCTTTCCACGAAAACGCTCGGATTTCAATGCTACTAACCTAACGCCACCCATTCTAGTGACCGCAGAACGTATCTTAGTAACGTAGAGTAGGCAGATATTCCTTCAAGCTAAAGTAATTTTGTCTTTTAATACTATCCATATAATTATATTATACCAATAAGTAGACAAAGCTGTGAGTTTAAGAGAAGTGGGTGTTTGTATCATCTACATCCTGTGTAACGTTACTATCTATTTCTTAGTAATTACGTAATTCTCTTCCTCTCGCCTCTCTCTCACCCGATGGACCAAAGACATAATGAAGATCGTGAAAAGTCGTTAAACGGAAAAGGCTCAAAATCAGTTTTTCCCTAAAATTCACACGAGAGACCTAAGTACAAGAACAGACTTCTCTTGATGATGAACATGATAATATTCTATGCCGTACGAAACCTACAACTGGCTCCCAAGTTGCGGGTAACGCGCCGCGCATGTCAATGTCACAGCATTGAAAATTGTCTCCGTCGTCGTCACGTCGTGACGTCACGTCGTCACGTCACGTCGTCACGTCACGTCGTCACAACACGTCGTCACGTAGATAGTCTAGGTAAATGTGATTAATGGACGCGATAAAAGTATGTGAACAAAATGAAAACTATACTTCGTGGTGAACCGAACTAACTTTAAGAGAAGTAAAGCTACCACCACGCTTTTTGGATAGAAACCGTTTTCTGAAATACTAGTATAGTTTAGTTTGGGATCTGTTTTTTTTCCAATTCTACTCAACTTTAACAGTCTTTGATGCGAAACCTTAGTTTTTAATAATTTTGTTTTAGAGCAGAGGTCTCAAAGAGATCGCTATCCGCAAAAAGACCGCCGATTTTAAGATAATCTTAAACTTTTTCCTTTGTGCTCGGATGCTTGAAAGTGATAAGTAAGCCAAGTCTGAGTTTCGTTCTTCGTTTTCTGTATCGTGTGAAGGCTCGATAAGCGCCTATTTTGAGTGTGCTAATAATTCTCGTGGCTCTATACAAAACCCAGACTTGCAATACGCAAAACCAAATACCAAAAACTAAAAAAAACTCTGAATTGACGTAAAGTAATTAATTTAATAAAATGCCTTGTTGCATGTAAGTGTTTGTTATTTTTTGTTTGTTTTTCCTTAAAATATGTTAACACTTATGCATTGATTAAACTTTAATATTATAATTTATTAAGAAAGTTGTACGATAATTACGTGTATTAATTATAAAATTTAGTATCATTATGTTAATGTTAAATTATTTAGTTTTCATTTTATCAGTATTGTAATTGGCTTGCTCTCGGCTGCTTCGGTTTCAACCCCCACTTTTAAAAAGGGGTTGGTAAAATCTGAAAGTAAGCGTTAGCAAGTTGAGCTGGTAATCTGTTCTGAGACGCGGAGAAGTAAAGTATACCTAGTTATAAACGTGTGTCTTCCGTAACGTACCTTCCCAAATGTAGCCAGTTTGTCAAAGTGCCAGAAGTGATTATTAAAACTGAAGAAAAGTATAATGTGGTTTAAATTCAACGTCCTCGGCCATATCTGACTTGGTATTTCTTTCATGCATTTGTTTGAAATTAGCATTATTATTGTTATGGCATTTTTTATTAAATTTCTGTTTGTGAAAACTTGAACAGTCGTATTAAGATTTCAAAATACGCATACAATAGGCTATTTTATTGCAAAATTAACGGATCACACAAGTATTTTATCTATCTCTCGTCTTTCCATTTTCTTATAAATATGGTAATGTTGTGATTATCTATGCTCTCCCGCAGCAAATACCCTCTCGTACTCAATTACTGAGGTATTGTCGTGTGTTATGCCTCTAATAATTGAGCGGCTCGTGTTTTGACTTCTGAATTCTTTTGTTAAGCAATTTTTGACGAAAATAATGAAGGAAAGATAAAAGTGAAGGTTCAATTTATTTTTATACAAAAATCTGATCACAATATGAGAGTGGGTGGTGATAAGAATTACCTATTAGAATATTGAACACAATAATGCTATAAAAACAACAATGAAATATCGTTTCTATAATCATTTCATGTTTTCTACTCCGTTTCCGGTAACTAGGTATACGATAACTATAAGATTGGGATAAAAAGCGCAACTTTTTATCCCAATCCAGGTTATGAGTTATATTTTTGTTCAAAGTTTCATCTCAATCGGTTTAAGGGTTGAGTCACAAACATCCAAAAATCTAAACTTTTTAATTTATCCTAATAATATCAGTAGTCAAAGTCAATAAAATCACATGGATCACTTTGAAACGTCTTAAAACTAGGTGACTCTAGGTGCCAGTAGGAATAGAATGCAGTTAAAGTGAATTGTATTTTAACAAACTGACAACTTTTAAAATCCTAGATTCGATATACTTACCTCAACATGATGTTTAAGGTTTATAATAATGAAGATAATATTTGGTAAGAAGAACATTGGAGTCTTACATTTGTCAAATAAATATAAAATTAGGAAATACCCTTAACTAGCCTTAATATAGGAATGTCTACGACAACCAGATTACAGAAGATTGTATTTTTTTAAGTCGTTAGAAGGCACTTTTAAGAGCACCGGTGGACTAGTGGGAGTGACCCCGCCTTCCGATCGTACGGTCGTAGGCTCGAATCCAGTGCATCTCAGAAAAAATGATGTGTGCAATTCCAGTGTTCTTAACGGCGAAGTAAAACATCGCGAGGAAGAATTCTGTTAGAATCCTAACAGCGGCGATGGGCTTGCAAACTGTCACGTATTGAATGATGACACTGCAAAATGTGGGTATGTGCCAAATGTAATGTTTGGACGCACCTCTGACAATCCCCCTTAGACGTCCTATAATAATCTGGAGTTAGCACTTGTGTACTAAGAGATCTGAGAAGATATCTACCGTGCCTGGGAATCAAAGTCATGAAGCTGTTCCAGTTTTTTTTTAGTCTCAAAAGGCACCTTTAACTTTTAAAATGGTAGCAAATCGAATCACAAGCTGAAAACCTTTGAAGTGAGAGTCGTTATTCGTTCTTTGTGATTCCCTTCACAGCGCTCGCGTCGCAGGGCACGTAAGCAAATATACGTTAAATATGTTTGCACACTTGCTTACAACTGATTTTATGGAGAAAAATATAAGTTTGTTTGACTTCGAACTAAATATTTTTTTAGCTTCACTTTATTTAATAACCAGTCGTTAAAAATAAAATAATCAAAATCAAAACTATATTTATCCAGTAAAGTTGTCTGTTAGTATATAATAAATAATTTCTGATTTATGATAAAAGTTGGCTAAGTTAGTGAAGTTACAGGCACATGAGGCCTCTTTACGTCTCAAGTTGATGGACGCATGACCGCGCGTCGCAAGGCACGTTCTCACGTGTGTGATTTGCGAGGTTATCCTTTGTTATAAGTGATGATAACCAATAAACAGGTAGGCAATGGGATTGTTTCATCAGCAATTTAATGAAAAAAATATTTTCGATTCTCACAACTCCTAATTAAAAAAGCTTTGAGGTGTAAAAAAGATGGTCGATTATATTTTATTTACTTCGATATACAAAGTACTAGTCTGTGGTACTCGATTACGCAAGTCTCTACTTAGTCGTGTAGAAAGTACAGCCAAGTGGAAACATGCGTGCGATAATTTGTGCGAACAGACTGAGACTCAATGAATTTAATATCTTGCTAAATAATGTCGTATATTTATTTATTTGTACAGTTTATATTACATACTCTTATTATAAACATAAAATTATAAGCCTTTGTTATATGCATAAGATAAGATAAGATAAGAAAATTCTTTATTGCACATAAGTAAAGTACATGGGCGAACTTCTTCCAGTTAACCTTTGTGTTATGTGGAGTGGGTGGTAGTGCTCTTTGAGACAATAAAGGAGAAAACCTTTAAAAAACAACAACTATAACATAAAAATAACCTACTCAATATATATTTACCTACAATACATACCTACATACAAATTAAACTTTTATAGACAGAAACAACTTGCAAAGAGGTTAAATTGGAAAAAAGTAAAATTAATGGAAATTAACTTTAAAGTTTAAACTAGGGAAACATGAGGTCAATCCAGATTTTTCAGTTTTCGAAACAAACTTACAAAATTGTTACCTTTATTTATACATATATGTATTTCGATTGTTTCTTTTTACCCAAAAACTTTATTACTTATTGTACGTGATAAAACCTGCAAAATAAATAAACACTCAGAGGTTTCGACGTTTTGGATTCAGATTGAGCAAATACATATTTGATTACAAGTTTGAAATACTAAAAATGCTGACAGAACATTGAAATAAAACTACTAACTTATACAAAAAGTTTTCCATTCGTGCACTGCGCACAACTAAAGTACATAAAGAACATTTATTTTGCAGTTGTCATAAAATAAAATACTCTCAAAGCTTTGCAAAAACAAAATAAAAATCTACTCTTGTGCAAGTTTTGATGCGCGCTCCTAAATATGTAATGAGGGTTACAAAAAGTTCATTCAATAAGACAAGCTCAGTGACGCAGTGTTGGAGTTTTTTTTTTAAACAAGTAGCTGATGGAACAAGCAGATAATCCACCTGATGTTAAGTGGTAACCATCACCTATAACAAAGCATTGCCTCGTAAGTCACGCACGATAGGAACGTGCCTTACGATCCACTACCCTGCGTCCATCAACTTGAGGCATTCAGATGTATGCCTCATGTGCCTGTTATTACACCGGCAACCACACTCTTCCATCCAAAACACAGCGTTGCTGCTTGGCGGCAGAAAAAGGCGTGGTGGTAGTACTTCCCCGGACGAGCCACACACAAAGACCTCTACTACTCTTTCTATCTCTCTTTCTATACTATCTGTGAACAAGCAGATGGCCCACCTGATGTGAAGTGGTAAGTATCACCTCGTTTAGTTAAGCGTAGTGGCAAATACTGGATCAGGAAAGCCAAAGACCGGGCTCGGTGGCAGGTCTTGGAAGAGACCTACGTAATGTTGATGATGATCCATCACCTATAACAAAGCATGAACTCGCAAGTCTCAAACGATAGGAATGTGGCCTACAAAGCACTGCCCTGCGCCCATCAACTTAAGGTATACAGCTGTCAAGATGTGACTGTAGAGGTAATTTCACCAGCAACCATACCTTTCAAACCGATATGAAAAAAAACAACAAATTAAATTTGGTAAGAGTTCTACTTTGTGCGCAGTAGGGTGTGGGTTCTCTATCTGCGTGCAATACAATACTAAAATGTATTTATTTACAAAAAAAACAACAGATATTTACATATCAAGTACCTAATTCCCATAATACAAGCTTTGCCTAGTTTGGGATGGTTTGGAGCTAGTTAGTAGAAAGTAGTACTACGCCCGGGGAAGTACTACCACCACGCCTTTTTTTACCGCCAAGCCGCGTTGCTGTGTTTCGGTTTGAAGAGTGTGGTTGCCGGTGTAATTTCAGGCACATGAGGCTTAACATCTGTATACATTAAGTTGATGGACGCAGGGCAGTGCATCGTAGGGCACGTTCCTATTGTGTATGACTTACGAGGCAATGCTTTGTTATAGGTAATGGTTACCACTTAACATCAGGTGGGCCAACTGCTTGTTCCATCAGCTAGTTGTATATAAAAAAAAGTTAATGCTGTGTGACTGGTCCACCAATATTTATTATAATATTATATTTTACTCACCGTTACTTTTTGTGCCATGCGTACCTAGGTGTGGCGTAGGTTTTAAATTCTTAGTTAGAAAATATATCGGGGACAAAGAAAACTTGAACAATTAAATGATCTTGGTATTGCAAATTGGACTTTATTTACAACGCGTTTAAAGTGAAGTTTGTTTAGACATGCCTGTGACTACCGACTCTCGACAATCACAAAGATCGCACCTACGGGTTTCTGACGTTGGTCACAGTGACTGTACAGTCAGCGACAAAAATAGGCTCAATGCCTGTTTTCTCTAGATTTTGCAAAGAAACGGTAACGGAAGGCTCAGGAGGCTTTACATACAAATGCCTCAAGTTGATAGACGCAGGGCAGTGCAACGTAGGGCCCGTTCCTATCGTGCGTGACGAACGAGGCAATATTTTGTTGTAGGTTATGGTTACCACTTAACATGAGGTGGGCCATCAGCTTAAACTGAAAACCAGCGCCTTAAGGGCTTGAGCTCATTCAGCAAATGCTGAGTGCTGGCCTTTTTTTGTCATCAAAAAAATTTTGTAACAGCTCTTTTGTAAATTTAGATATTTAAGATACAAAATAAAGATTTTTCTATTCTATTCTAATGTTTCATAAGCCATATTTTTTTTTTATAAAAAGCATCTACTTTTGTCGCTGACGGTACGAGTACTTTTAAAACTGACAAGTATAAAGCCATCACAAACAAAAGGCGCGTCATCTTTGTGGTAAATATGCGTAGGTAGCCATGACGTCACACGGATTTATTAAACAAAATTGCAGAATAATAGATATCGGGATTTTCTGTGAATTATCTGAACGCATAAAATACGCAAAAAATATTTTATTTTATTTTATTATACTATATGAAACCAAAATCTCCATGCTTGCCGCGCGCAGTATTTCTCGCTAAAAATAAAATAAAATAAAATACGTCACGAAAATGTATAGCACTCTTGATAGAACGGCGGCTGTGACGTGAGTGCGGCTCGTGCACGCTCTTCTATCTTGTGTAGCTAAGGGACAAATAATTCAATTTTTTCTTTCATAATATTATAAATTCAGGTTATTGCTACATTATCGTATAATATCTTGCTTTCAACGACGGCTTTGTTTGCGTGGTACCCGATGATATAAACCTAGATACTAATCTAGGTCATGAACTAAATTATTAGCTATTCAAAGTTTCAACCAAATTTGTCCAGTTACTACAGTATGATTGCACTACAACCAACATCAAAACTTTTGCATTTAAATAGTAGTTAGATTTACGATGCTTGAGTAACTCTTTATAACTTATTTATTTAATAACTCCAATAATTTAAAAGTGCTTATGAGTACTGCATCCTTTCTATTTAAGTAAATTACATTCATTATATATTTTATATTACTTACTTACTACAAAGCAAGCAGATATCCACCTGATGTTGAGTGGTAATCATCAACTATAAAAAGCATGCCTCGTAAGACACGGAAGGTAGGAACGTGCCCTACGATGCACTGCCCTGCGCTCATCAACTTGAGGTATACAAATGTTAAGCCTCAGTGCCTGTAATTACACACCCTTCAAACCGAAACACAGCGTTGCTGCTGGGCGGCAGAAAAAGGCGTGGTGGTAGTTCTTTCCCGGACATGCCACACACAAAGAGCTCTACTACTCTTACTTGCCTAGATAGTGCAGTGTGGAATATTTATTTAGTTTCCGGTGGTTTTTTGATCTTGTACAACGTACATGCTTAAAAAAATATAGTGTTGTCCAAACTAACCCGTAAAGAATCACGTTTCCAAATTTATAGCGTTTCTGTCCTCCAAGTGTTTTCGATCCCTATTTATTTTACCCTAAATTTATGCCCTCGATAGCAACTCTATGGCATTTATAGGCACACTAGTGGCTTCCCGCGGCTTCGCACGCGTTGAAGTGGTGAGCCGTGATTGAGCCACAAACATCCAAACATCGTTACTTTCGCATTGATTTGTATATTATTAGGGTAGGATTTTAAATACCTACGTAGGTATAAGAGATACCTATAGGCGTACATTACTTATATTAAGTAGGTAGGTATAGAAACTGAGTTTAGCACAAACATGACAAATACAACAAAGATAACCTTACACGGAATATATGTACTTATTTGTTCATAGTTTCTACCCCAAAAACAAACGAAACGAAACAGCTTCACGACTTTTATCCCCAGGCACGGTAGATACCCTCAGATCTCTTTTACCAACTCAAGGTTTAAAAACGTGATTTTAAATTATTTAATGTGGAGTTTACTTACTTCAAGTTTGAAATCAATCGCACTATGCGTTAAAAATCTCCCATTCTAACTTTTACACTTATTTGCACCCTTTGCAGGGGTAATTATAAAAATGAAAAGTGTCTTTCTTAATTATTTATTTCTTAGTATATATCCCAAATTTTAAGTCAATCGCACCCCGCGTTAAAAAACTCCCTTACAAACTTTGACGTCCCTTTGCACACTTATTAAGGATAGTTTTAAAAAACTAAAAATCCCTTTCCTATTTTTGAACCTTGGAGTACATCTACTCCAAGTTTCAAGTTTGTAGGTTTAAGGAATACTATTTTTCATACAAACTTTTTCAACCCTTTAAACACCCTCAGGGGTTGAATTTCCAAAAATGCCTTTTTAGTACACCTCTACGCCATAAGACCTATGTACTCTTCTAATTTCCAGTCTCTAGGACCAGCGGTCAAAAAACTCCCATACAATCTTTTACATCCCTTTGCACATTTATTAAGGGTAGTTTTAAAAAACTAAAAATGCCTTTCCTATTTTTTTGCTTTGGAGTACATCTACTTTAAGTTTCAAGTTTGTAGGTTCAAGGAATACGATTTTACATACAAACGTTTTCATCCCTTTTTACACCTTTAGGGGTTGAAATTCCAAAAATCCCTTCTTAGTACACCTCTACGCCATAAGACCTATGTACTCCTCAAATTTCAAGTCTCTAGGACCAGCGGTCAAAAAACTCCCATACAAACTTTTACATCCCTTTGCACACTTATTAAGGGTAGTTTTAAGAAACTAAAAATGCCTTTCCTATTTTTTTGCCTTGAAATATATGTACTCCAAGTTTCAAGTTTGTAGGTTCAAGGAATACGATTTTACATACAAACGTTTTCATCCCTTTTTACACCCTTAGGGGTTGAAATTCCAAAAATCCCTTCTTAGTACACCTCTACACCATAAGACCTATGTACTCCTCAAATTTCAAGTCTCTAGGACCAGCGGTTTAGGCTGTGCGTTGTCTATATGTCAGTCAGTCAGTCAGTCAGTCAGTCAGTCAGTCAGGACTTTGATTCTTATAGTATTAGAGATTGTGGATAAGGCGAGGGTTTATGTGCCTCCGGAAATTACGCCTGTACCCCGAGTCTGAGTTTCGTTTGTCGATTTCCGTATCGTCCGTATGGAGATTCGATCAGCGCCTTTTTCTACGCGCGATCGGGCGTTCTGAGAACTCACGAGTTTCCATACAAAAACGGCCTGAAGATACGGAAAACGAAAAACAAAAATAAAACTCAGACTTGGTGTACAGTTTTCGTTCGACGCGCGGTGGGTGATACGCAAGGTGCTGGTACAATTCCCGTAGCTGGTCATATTTGCATGATCTGTTTTATGTATTCAGGGTCTGAATGTGGTCGTAGTTTTTAATACTAAGTATGATGTGCCAACTATAGCAATGCTTATGACATCAGTTAGTGCTTAACTAACATTATTTTTTTCGTTTTTGGTTCTGTACTAACAAATTTTTTAACTACACTTATAATATTAAAAAGAGGAAAGATTTGTATTTTTGCTACGAATTAATTTAAAAACTGCTGGTCCAATTTCAAAAATTCTTTGCTACATTATTCCTGAGTAACATAGGCTATATTTAATCTGAAATAAATGAATTTAATTTTCTTTAATTACACTAGCAGCGTCCACCCTAATTTTGCTTGATTGGTTTTCAGAAAAAAAGTAATCTATACGCTAATCTATCATCAGCTAGTTCAGGCACTACAAGGCCTGGGCAAAAACTACAGATTGTGCAACATTATCACCCTGTAGGAATCAAACCTGCATTTTGCGTCTCGGCTGGTTAAACCGAGCCTCAGTTCTGAGCAACATTAAAATGGCGATATTTGTGACGTTTTGCGGTCAGTTAATTAGCGGATGGCGTCAGCGGCGGCCGGCGGCGACGTCAAAACAACTTTAATCGGCGACGAGGCGCGGTCGCGGTCGCAGTCGCGGTCGCGGTCGCGCCGCTGCGGTATTCGATCTGGATGAAAATAAACGATTTACTTTGTATTTTGTAAAGTAGCTGATTCATTATCATAATGCTAAAGTAGTATGCACTTTACTTTTCATTGTAGTATTCAGTATACACGGTGTTTTTTGGACACGTTGGCAGAAATAAGTTTTTTTTCGTATTTTTATTTGATACATGTGCCATTTTTCAGTACTTTCCATACGTAAGCCTCGTTCCGCGCCCATCGCTCCATCATACAAAAATACAAAATGACAGTAGAATAACCATATTTTTATTACAACTAACCTTTCGAATACACGGAATTCTTAAAAGAAACAAAAAACCTCATGAAATATGGAACACAAAACTTGGTCATTCGTAAAAACAAAACTGAAATCACTAACCCCGACGGAACACAAAAAGCTTACTAAAACGTTTTTAGGAATCTGTATCAAAACAATAATAGACATTCCCGGCTAGCGGCCGCCGAACGGACGACCCTGTTTCCTTGGACCTACGCCACAGTCTCAATAACAGTCACTACATAATCCGGCCAAGTGCCAGTTCTCCTCCTTGGCACTAGTTTCTTTCGAAACAGTGAAAGGATAACAAGTACTCCTGAAAGAGGCTTCTTCGGAGCACTGGACACGTCATGTTTTAGAACTTTTTAGTGCCAGTTAGGCTTGGGCAGTTCATGTTCGTACCAGGATCTTGGTAGCATGAATAATTTGACATATTTCACTATTAACTGTATTGCCACGTCAATCGAGGATGTAATTTACGTGGCGCAATACTTTTTTATATTACTTGCTAATGAAACAAGCATGTGAGCCACCTGATGTTAAATGTTAAAAGTCACGCACGATAAGCGCGTGCCCTAGGAAGCACTGCCCTGCGTCCATTAACTTGAGGCATACAGACGGCACCCACACAACCGAAATACAGAAACCCGGCTTGTTGATAGAAGTTTTTTATAGTGTTTACAGTAGTAGAGCTCTTTGTGAAGGGCTCGTCCGGGGAAGTACTACCACCACGCCTTCTTTTGCCGCCAAGCAGCAACGCTGTGTTTCGGTTTGAAGAGTGTGGTTGCCGGTGAAATTACAGGCACATGAGGCTTAACATCTGTATGCCTCAAGTTGATGGACGCAGGGCAGTGCATCGTAGGGCACGTTCCTATCGTGCGTGACTTACGAAGCAATGCTTTGTTATAGGTGATGGTTACCACTTAACATCAGGTGGGCCATCTGCTTGTTCCATCAGCTAGTTGTATAAAAAAATAAATAAAAAAAAACCTAAGGAAATCTTACTCGGATAATAACTTTCGGCATATTAGAATCTTTGCTACTTGTAGTAAGATATGGAAGAGATATTCTAAGCAAGCATTCCGGTCTGCACTTCTCAGGTGCGGAACCCTAAAAGTAACGAGTAAAAGGCGGGTCTTGCCACAGTGTGACAATCCCACCTGATGTCCGGAGCTTCGCTTACGGCCGCAGTGGGCGTGTGAGTGTTATTACTCTAATTACGCCATGCTAATCCACCTTGCTTGTTTACATGACGTAGTAATTACCTCCATTTTCGTCCGCATTTGTGTGTATGCTTGCACTTCAAAGTGATCTTTGTCATTTTGTTGAATTAATACCTTTTGACTTGCTAGCTTTGAGGTGTTTGTATATTTGCTGTCAGTAGATGCGTATGCACCGTGAGGTAATGCATATTGCTATAGTACGTGGTAAGCATTTGACATCTGGTGAGCCACGCGTTTTATGTCACTGTTTTCATTGAAAAAATATGTATTATTCATATTTACTTTATTTGTAACTGAGTACGTGTAATACAAATACTCTTTGTGAGCCCTTCACAAAGAGTAGTAGAGCTCTTTGTGAAGGGCTCGTCCGGGGAAGTACTACCACCACGCCTTTTTCTGCCGCCAAACAGCAACGCTGTGTTTCGGTTTGAAGAGTGTGGTTGCCGGTGTAATTACAGGCACATGAGGCTTAACATCTATATGCCTCAAGTTGATGGACGCAGGGCAGTGCATCGTAGGGCACGTTCCTATCGTGCGTGACTTAGGAGGCAATGCTTTGTTATAGGTGATGGTTACCACTTAACATCAGGTGGGCCATCTGCTTGTTCCATCAACTAGTTGTATTAAAAAAAAAAAAAAAAAAAAAAAAAAATACAAACAAGCATTTTTTTACGATTAGTGTGGAGTTAGTGTTTTCAGTAAACAATGATTTGATAATACCTACAGTACAAGTCAAAGTCAATATGTATTTATTCTATTGAACCGAAAGGATCTCTTTCGAACGTCTTTATTTATTTGTAAATAGGAACGCCAACAGCGATATGTATGGGTACATTTTTAAGCACATTGTGTTATTGGTTTAGACTGATACATACGCCAATAATAGGTAGACCCAACATTTCTATTAATACGTCCTGGAAGCTAGGGGAATCCAAGTGGAAATAATTATTATAAGAATTGGGCTCACAATTCGTAACCTTAGGATACGTATCGGAAATGTTTAGGTTACGTATCGGAACAGTGCATATCAGTCAGCCACAGTCATAAACACAGATATATATATACATAGATAACGCAAATGCTTGTACTTCCCGTGTCCGAACCCTTACGAATCGTCTAGGTTGGCCGCCGCTGCTTACAGTCCGTGCGCGTCCGTTGTTGCAGCCAGACGTCCGCAAAATTGTATAAAATGCCTCGTTGCATGATATTGAATTGCAATAGCTCAACAAATTCTAGCCCCCCAAGGCAAGGATGTATTTCATATCACAGGTAAGTAATTTTTAAATCATATTATGCGTAAATTCATTTTAAAACTAATTTTAAAGTTTTCCAAGCTGTGATTTCAAGAGTATACCTAAGTAACTATAGATTAACGTTAAGTAAACCATATTTACATTACATTGCCGCGTTTGCTTTGAGCGTTTAATCTGACGTTCTGAGTTAAGAGACGATGAATATCGGAACAAGCGATACTGTCGCGCATCGCTTCGTCTTCGTGGTGCAGGCAACTTATCATTCGTCTGTCAAATCTCGCGACTAGTGTTGTTCGTCCTACAAAGTATATGAATAATCGATATCGGACAGACAAATGATATTTACCATTATAATAAGAGATAATTTAGTAGTTATTGATAAAAACAAGCCGATTCTTCGGTTCAAGCGGAGAAAGCGAAAGACCGAGACAGTTGGAGGAAAACTCTTTTCGAAGGAGTCATTGCCCATGACCGAGCATGGCTTCACTTGCTGTCTCACAAGCGCACTTTGCGACATCAACGTGCTGCTCTTCCTCTACCATCTACTCTGTAGATTCGTCCTGTGTCACTGTGTCGTCCCTGTAGGTTCTACAGGGACGACACAATATTCTTGCACAAAATGTGGTCATGCCTGTCGCTCTCGTATCTATAGGCCTTTTAAGTGGACGCTGTTTAAATCATCTTATATAGGTGTTATAGGCCTAACTAACTTGTGTGTGTGTAAGAGTGTGAATAAATTAATAAAAATGTGTCAATATTTAGTTATATCCACTGATATCCATTAAGTTACCTAGCTAGAACCAATAAATAATGAGAAAATTCATCAAAATCAGTTATAATATTGTGGCTTGACTGGCATTCATCTCGTAGGTAGATAGTAGATACTTACGTTGGTTTTATGTGTTTTCATGAAATCTTTTGTGATTTCCTACCTTTACTTACCTACGGGGTAAAAGGTACCTAAGTACTTAAACATAATTATGCACCTACCTACCTAGCAACTTATATATTTAAAATAGCGTCAATATAACACGCGCGTTACCATTGCGACCGTGCGCATTGACCTTGACACGTACACAGACAGGGCTATTTCAAATTTCTAAGAAAATATTAATTTTACTTTTTATTATTTATTTTAATTCCGTTAATATCATTTGTCTGTCCATATCATTCGTCTGTCCATATCATTCGTCTGTCAGAAAATCGATGTCTTCATGTAAATCGATTCGTAATAGGTCATCAAAAACTACTGTTTCATAACATGCATGTTTATACTAATCCCTTGTGTTTTAAAGAATTATTAACAAATATATATTTGTAGACTTACTTGAGATTAAGCGAACGAAGGTATCCAAAAGCGTCGACAGAATGAAACGGCTCAAAAGCGCGGTGAGCACGACTCCTCACATTGAAACTACAAGGCGTACTGTAGTGGCGACCGCGGAGTGAGCGAGCGGGACCACAGATATAAAATCTATGAGTAGGTATGAGCGAGACGATCACGGCGGCGCCGGCGGTTCCAGTTGAATCGTTTAAATCATAGCGTGACGGAGGGGCATCGGCGGCATCGGTGTCTTTTAATCGGTTTAGATTTCCCGTCACTAAATTTCGACTGTGACGTCAGAGTAGGTATTAAAAAGTCGGCACGCTTGGTTTCAATACAAATCGTGATACTTGCGTTATCTATGTATATATATATCTGTGGTCATAAAGCATGACTTCAAATAGGGTCTGAGCCTTACTAAGAAACAGTTATAGTTGTTTTCGTCAAATCAATCGCTGGACTTGCTTGTTTGTTGATTAGTTGCATGCAATATTCTCATTAGATTATACTGGGTTCTAATGGACGTAGCCTGGACATGCGTCTGACTACACCTCTTAGATATAACCGGCGGTCTAACACCGTCTTCCTTGACACTGTGACAAACGCCCAGCCAACTTTAAATTTAAATAAAATATTCGCTAATTGAGCAATCATAATAGCTTAATAATAGCATTGATGTAGTAAGGATTTGAAAACGACCGTGCCTAGAAATTACAATCGTGTGACAAAAATCGTAAAGTTTGGACGTGCCCCTGTATACCCGTCTTAGTCCAGACTACACACTGAAATTCCCCGTTTATCACGACACACTTTACGAACAGAAAATGAGTACAATCTACGTACAAAATCTAACAAAAGCATAACCTTCACTAACCAGTAGTCGGCCAAAATTATTTCTTTTATAAGACATCTCGTAAGTTATCACGTCCTTTCATATTTTCTTTTATTTCAGTTTCCTTTGAAACAATACAAAAGAAGATAAAACGGCTAAGTTTCGTTAGCAGTAAATCAACAAAATTGTACAAATACTTCTTTACTTCTTTTTGTATTTTTTAAGGTCAATCAAGGACGCTTTATAATTTAACGTTAGGGTTCCACACAGATTTTTTTATAACATTTGTATACAGTATTGCATAGTGATAGTGTTTTTAGTTTTATTTGTTCAGTGTTAATTTTAAGCCTGACATGACAGCCGTTAGTTTGTTGCCTGTTCTCTTAGGCTTGGTCGCGTGCAACTGGCACCTAGATTCACCTAGTTTTGAGACATTTAAAAGTAATCCTTGTGATTTTTATTAGTTTTATAGTGGTTACCTACACAAGGAAATCACAAAAATTTTAATATAGTACCAAATCAAGGCCCTATAAATAAATATAATTATATAATCTATATAAAAAAAATATATATAATCGATAAATAGCCCCATATCAAGGGGAAGGTTGTGGGTTCAAATCCCACTCTGATAATAACTTTTGGGACTATTTTAAAATCTTTGTTATCCTTGTGATTTAATGTAATAAATACCTTTTGACTTTGACTTTGACAGCACTGTTGGTAGTAGGTCTGCCTTCTGCGCTGTGGGTGGTAGATTCGATCCCCACCGAAGTAAAAAAATTGTTATGAACGTAGAACGCGTCCCCAAGATGCTGCCTGTATTGCCACGCAGAATGCCAATGCTGATGAACTGAATCAGATCACCAGCCTACCTTATTAGCTTGTTATTGTTTGCTATGGATTTATGGAACCCTGAACCCGCACAAAAGTTTAATTTGAAATAACGATAACATTGAAACGACTCAACTAAATTATCTTTCCACTTGAGCGGTCTCAAATGACAAACTATTCTAACTGAATTTTTGTACGTTTTGTTATGAATCAGATATTGGTACAACACGTAGGAACCATTGGCTGTAAGCTAGTTTTTTTAGGCTTGGTTGAATAAAGGTGGCCATGAACTTATGAACATTGTTCGCTATCATATCCAGATAAAATTCGTGCCTTAGAATTCTAAGTTTCACCTTAGGTCCACATAGTTGACGTTATTTGTAATCATCATCAGCCTATAGAAGTCATCTACTAAACATAGTGTTATAGAATAGAATAATAGTATATTATGTAATTAGTGAATAAAGGACGGATTTAAAGCGAGGGCCATAGATAAATCACGAGCAAGTGAAGGATTCTAACGACTGAATCACGACCGCAGGGAGTAATTCATGATGATTGGATCACGAGCGTAGCGAGTGATTTAAGTGTTAGCATCCTGAGCGACGCGAGTGATTCATGGCCCTCGATATAAATTCGACAAACAACAATAGAATTATAATTTATTACAATTTTGAGTATCTAATGTAATGGGATGGCTGGTGAAATATTTTTCCAAGGCGAAGAAAACTGCTAATATACCTCTCGCTCAAAAACATCATTTTGATCGAACAAGTTTTCGTACAAAAAAAATTGCTTTAGTACGAAAACTAGTAAGCAAAATTTTTGTTGGATATTTTTTTGTGCAATGGTTGCACACGACAAATTGTGATTTATCAAAAATAAGTATAGAGATTTTATATCTTTTAAAATGTAGATATGTGCGAGCGAGAGGTTCATTAGAAAGAAAGAAAAGGCATTTATTTATACAAACTGTACAGGACAAGGTACAGGACATATAAAAGAGTAATTAGCGGTTGTAATCGCCATAACGTTTCCAATAAATTTGCAATCCTCTATACATACAAAGCATTTACAAATTTAAAGAAAGCTACGGTTAACATAATAACTATATACATAGTTAGGTACCTTTCAGTTTGACTAAATAAACATTAAAATTACGTGTAAATTCACAGTGAGCTCCACGTTCTCTCCTCAAACACTTTTTAAGGATGCACTACATATAATCACACGATTCACAGCTACGAAATTGCCATCTTATAACGTGTATGTATATAATGTCAGGTATATGTCAGGATACGTTTGTCAGGTAGGCTTTTTTTATAATATCCCAAATGTCAATTATTCGAGTGGGATTTCAACCCGTGATACTAGCTATTATCTACGGAGCTACTATTGACCCTCACACGCTGTGAGAAATAACCCCAAAAATATAAATACTTGAACAAAAACCTCATAAAAAAACATATTATGAGGTTCTTGATGGCCTTATTAGGCACTCTGTAGATAAATAGATAACACTTTATTGTACACAAGGATACGTCATAAATATAGGCGTAACTTAATAAAGTACAATGGCCTTATCGCTAAAAGCAATTTCTTTTAGGCAACTCTCTCCTCTATGGGAAACATGAAACCTAATATAAACCTTATCTCCATACAAAATAGTCTAGTAACAAAACAACTAAAGGTGTATAGCTAACGCACGCGATGCGATGTGGCTTGACTCTTATTCAACATCCAATGAATTATTCACCGTTCGAAAGACCAATTGTTTACTTTCCTTCATTGTGTGCACATTTGACCACACACCTCCAACCAGATTTCAACCTTATTTTCAACAATCTACAACATAGTTTCCTGTAAATGGAATACATACATATTAACGCCTGGCTTTAAGGCCCGTCATTCATCTAAGCTGGGAAGAGTGTGTAGAATCAACCAATGGAATCGCGAGCAGATGACGTGATGCAGAGTTGGTCAGATTTTTTTGTTAGTTACTAATAAATGATTAATAGGCCGTTAAATCTAGCCTTACATGTCAAACGCGTACATTTTGACATATTTAACGGCCCTTTAATCCTTTGTTAATCTAAGACAGCATGGTTAAATCAGAGCTTAGACTTACCAAGTACAAAGGCGATAATATTTTAATCTGACGGATAGATAATGAATATTACACGAGTATTTATCGCGAATTACCTCATATACCCATGAAATATTCAAAATGTGACTGATAAATCCCAGCCCATAGTATAACAAGTTATGATAACTTTCAAGACTTTTTTAAACCATAACAATTAGGCCGCCGGTTAACCATAATTTAAACTTTAAAAAAGAAAAGAGTTCTCTATTTCTGTAGCTCAGATATTTTTTATTTTTTTTACAAACCGATTACAAACAGTCAAACTCTCTGTACTCGTTAGTACAGAGACGAGCTGTGGACGGCCGTGAGTTTGAATTCTACTTGTCTCATAAATTTCAGGATATATCCATAAAGATGTGCACAATGAAATGAATAAGCTTAGAATATCTTGTGAATTGAATTGTTCGTTCGATTCGTAATCTGGCGCTCGCGTCGAGCCCTGTTTGCTAAGGGTTATTATAATCTGTGGATTTATGTGATGACTGACGAGCCTTTGTAGCACTCGTTTCTATAGTCATCGAGGCAGTAGCGAGACCCACATCGTTTTAAAAATGTTAATTACGATATGATTTTACGAGATATTTTTGATAGAGTAGAGATGCTGAAGTGATTCTTCTTCACTTCAAAGTGATCCTTGTGATTCAACTGAATAGATACCTTTTGACTTTGACTTTGAAGTAGTATTATCTCGCAGAACATTACTTACAATTTTTTTAAATGTGAAAACTTTTGATAAGGAACATGGCCCACCTGATGTTGAATAATATGACTTATTATGTGATCGAGCAGCGCCAACTGGTGCTAAGTATAAGTGTGCTTTCGTAACGAATTATTCGTGTTTGAATGTGAATAAAATAATATTCATATTTTTTCAGTTTAATCAAGAGATAGCTTCAGAGCTCAGGAGGAAGTGTGAAGCAAGTCAGTGAACCATATTATTTGATTTCAGTTACACACGCTGTATATAGGTGTACTTATATACTCGCAATACTCGTGAGATCCAATATACAAATATCAAAGGAAGTTGGAAACTAGTGACGTAAAAGACGAGGAGCAAATACCTTCGTGTGGAATCAATAAAGCTATGTACAGATACGGCAATAACTGATGTGAGAGTAGTGAACTTAGAGTTCTGTGGGTTGTGGGTTCAATTGCTGCCTAGGACAAATATTTTGGTTTTGAATACTTTGAGAATAGTATTTGTGTGTGGCTCGTCAAGAGAAGTACTACTATACCGGCAGGTGCCGGTGAAATCACAGGCACATGAGGCTTAACAGCAGTGTGCCTTAAGTTAATGAACAAAGTCAGTGAATCTTAGGGCACGTTCAATAGTGCATGACTTGCGAGGCAATGCTTTATTGACAATACAAATTAAGAAGTACCCGAATCATCCCATGTAAAAGTAATGCTTATTTTTATACAGTTTTCGAAACCTATTAAACAGATGGATTGAAAGCATCGCCTGCACTAAACCCGTGCCATCTAACACTTCCATCGTATATTTTGTTCTCTCCGTCTAAATCTAATAAATCACGCTTGTATTGAACTGAAACCGGTTTGAAAAATGGGTATATCTTCGAAACAAATGCGGCCGCGCGCTTCCAACGAACATCAATTGAAGCTCGTTATGAATAACAATACTCCGATACATCAAGTGGGATACAACCTGCGCAGTATATTCACTATACTAGCAACTGTCTTGGCTTTGCTCGTACATTTATAAATTAAAAAAAAAACTCTTGTTAGGGTTAATGTACATGTCTCTTATTGCTTCTATGTGAATATTGTGTGCAATAAATGAAGAATTAAGGCTAAGTCAAAAGATAGATATTCAATTGAATTGAAGAGTAGTAGAGCTCTTTGTGAAGGGTTCGTCCGAAGACGTACTACCACCACGCCTTTTTCTGCCGCCAAGCAGCGTTGCTGTGTTTCGGTTTGAAGAGTGTGGTTGCCGGTGTAATTACAGGCACATGAGGCTTAACATCTGTATGCCTCAAGTTGATGGACGCAGGGCAGTGCATCGTAGGGCACGTTCCTATCGTGCATGACTTACGAGGCAATGCTTAGGTGATGGTTACCACTTAACATCAAGTGGGCCATCTGCTTGTTCCATCAGCATAAAAAAAAACAAGGATCGCTTTGAAACGTCATAAAGCTAGGTGAATCTAGGCACCAGTTCTACGCCCCCACGCCTTGACGAATAGACAACACTGTTTTAGATCAAATCAAGTAAATTCGGTTCTGACGCATAATGACCAATAATTCAGTATTCTCATATTAACCAAAAACATAAACGCGAAATGTCCAATTCTCAAAATGACCAATACGCAGAATGACGCATACGTCAAACGACTAAAACGCATAATGAGCAATGACTAATACGCATTCTTACTTCAAAAATCATAGAGCAAAAGCATAAAACAAGTAAGAAAGTTACGACTTGGTTCCAAACGTTCTTTATTTTTTAAAGAAATAACATGATGATGTCTAATGTAGCTCCAGCGCGGTGCAACTTACTGAGACACAAGATAAAAAGACGTTTTTTGAGTGGTTCTTATGATTTTGATTTGAAAATTGAATAAATATGTACATTGTTGACTTAACTTTGACTTGTAAATTGACAATGGAACAAGAAAAAAAACCGGCCAAGTGCAAGTTGGACTCGCGCACGAAGGGATCCATCCCATTATCTATAAAAATGGCATAAAAATCCCCTTAAATATTTCTTGTATTCTGTTTTTTAGTATTTTTTGTTATAGCGGCAACAAAAATACATCATCTCTGAAAATTTCAACTGTCTAACTATCACGGTTCATTAGATACAGCCTGGTGACAGATGGACAGATAGACAGACATACGGTTGGACAGCTGAGTCTTAGGGTTCCGTTTTAACCTTTGGGTACGGAACCCTAAAAAGTACGAAGAACCAATCCGTAACTTTATTGTCCGTGTTAACTTGGTTTGATCATGTGATGGTCACATAGTTCCAATGAAATCATATTTCATAGAAAAAGACCAATCAAAGTAGGTATACCTGGAAAACTTAAAAAAAAATATCGTTTGCTTTTGTCGAAGGTAATAGATTAATGGAAAACTATTTTTTAATTTACCTGCTAAAAGTTATGGGCTTTCACCCGAATTCTGGAACAAGAAATTTAATTACTAAACGCTATTTACTCTAAAAAAAAATTACTTTTACGCAAAATTTCAAGGATCTCAATATTCTAATGTTTAAACTGGCTCAAATAAAACTTTAATCGAGTCAAGTCTGTTCCCCCAGGCACGGTAGACAAACTTGGCTCTCTGGATAAATGGATAATAATTTTGTGGCATGTTATTGTTAAAAAGTATCCCGTCTCTTTATTTGTTCAACATTAAAAGTTAAACAAAAACGAAAATATTTACCTACCCCTGTGTACAAACAGATTTTAAACAAACGAATTATGTATTGTTTCCTTTTCGCCACCCTTTTACGTGAAATAGCTGGCGTGCTTATTCCTAACCAATCAAAGCAAAGTTCTTTGAGGTTATTATTTGTCTAATAGCATTCTCATCTAAGCGCTTTTGTACTTTGAACAATACGTACAATTTCGAACGTTAGTTTGCAAGAACAGAAACTAGTAAAGCAAACTTTTTGGTAGGAAAACTTGTTTGGATGAAAATGATTTTTTTGCCGTTTAAATCGTGTACATTGTTATTGCACAAATCTCGGTTGATTACAATTTTGGATAAATAAGTTCACTGATTTTTGATTAAGTGTCAGTCGAAAATCTTACAGTCAACTTAGGCGATTTGGCATTTTATGTATGTATGCATGTTTGTCGGGCCATAACTTTCGAACCGTTGCTCCGATCTGCATGATGTTTGGTATTTCTGAAAAGTGGTTACTGGTTAGTACCAGTAACCACTTTTCAGAAATATCTATCCGATTATATATAACTAGCGGCCTGTCCCAGCTTCGCATGGGTGGTCATAAATTTTTTAAACATTTTAGGATAAACTTAGACCGTGTGGGTTCGAGCCTCGCGTCTACTTATTTCATACATTTGCACGCGCTTCTCCTTGAGTGAGTGAAATCGCAACCCGCGCGTGACCCGTGGACCCGTTAACATTTTTAATTTCGTCATATCTTTTGAATGGAATGTCCGATTTGAAAAATTTAAGAAGTAATCGATAGGTATTGAAACCGTCTTAATTATGGAATGATTTATTTGGATAAGGATTAATACCAAGGTACAAATAAAGACCCTTTTCTAGCCGAGGCATTTCAATTAATTTTTTATAATAAAAGAACACTTATTGTGACATAACTATAATAGTTAGATATATGCTGTCGCGACATTTTTTGTAGATGATGACGTGTTCTACAAAATCGTAGTACATTATTTTGTTCTATCTTCAATAGTTTTCGCAGCGCACGCGATGTAAAGTTTTTGTTTTCCACCTTGGGTTACATTATTGAAGTTTTAGTAAGGATCCCTGATTTTTTTGAAAATATAATATAGCCTATGTTACTCCGGGATAATGTAGCATTCTAATGGTGAAAGAATTTTTGAAATCGAACCAGTAGTTTTTGAGCCTATTCGTTACATACAAAAATAGAAAAATAGAAAAATACAAATGTTACCTCTTTATAATATTAGTGTAGATAAATAGCTATCCGATTTAACTCATATACTTATATCGAGTTAAGGGCCGGTTTCACCATGCTGTGTTAGATTAACAAAAGATTAAAGGGCCGTTAAATATGTCAAAATGTACGCGTTTGACAGCTAAGGTTAGATTTAACGGCCTGTTAATCCTTGATTAGTAACTAACAGAGCATGGTGAAACTGGGCCTAAATCGGATAGCGGGTTATTAAAATATGGGGCTTTATAAGGGGGCAAAAATAAACGTTCCTGGGCTTGGGCACTTTAACAAGGTATGTAAGGAAAATTGGGTGCATGCAAATGATTATTGATAAGGAGCTAAGGTCTGTTCAACTAAACTCTTCAATAAATAGGCAAATAAGCCGGAAACTTGGTTACCATACCATACAATTTAGGCGGTAGTCAGAAAAAAGTCCAAATATAATGTCTCTAACTAACACCTACTTAAAATTTAGGAGCGTTCCGATCGCATTACGAGATCTCAGTTCAGGATGAACAGAAGCTAGATTTAATACGAGAAGCACATTAGCTGTAGTCTTCGCCTTAAAGAGGCCTAAACAATCCGTCACCAAAGTTGCCCAGTAGGTCAATCGAACTTACTTTTGCCCCAATCTGTCCCTGTTAAGGTGACACAACACACAAAAAGCACCCGTCCCTTATCACTCGGCAGTGGGATTGACTGGACAAACAATTTATTTCTGTCACCTTAAAAGGACAAATGGGTGACAGGAAGGAACAATTGCAAATTATTGTTTATACCAGAAAACATTCGTTCTGCGTACAGACACATGCAATAATTCAGTATATTCATTTAAATTTCACAAAACTCCTTTGGTACGCGCATAAATCTAACGCGAGATACTGTCAGCGAAAAAATTTAGTTTTTTAAAGAATCAATGCCAAAAAACGGTAAGAGATAACCGTAAAAGTGATTTTATAATCTTTCAACATGTCGAAACGTGCGAGCGAAAGGTACATTAGCTCTTGTCTTCGCCTTAACGAGTTCTTTTTAAGATGTACCTAGTTCTGTGATAAATAAGTAATATGGATAATTCCTTAGTATGTAGTGAATAAATGAAATTGTTATCCACCTGCCTCCACAAACGGGGAGACGAATCGAAGCCCGGCCCCACCCGATAAACCAATGACATTGAGAAGATCACGGGAAGTCCGTGTATGGAGAAGGATTAAAATAGCTATGCGTGGAAATCAAGGAGACCTATGTTCAACAGTAAACTTTTTAAGCTGGTGATGAAGTAAATCTACTTTAGTGTCTGACTGTATACGTCTCCTGGTTCCCCTTCAAATTTTAATTTTAAAATAAACGTTTACTTATGTTTGGTATATCATCGATTCATGGTTTGTATTAATTGATGAATCGTTTAGTTGATTTACTAGACGTGATGTACAGGTAGATATAGATAGCTCCATCAGATTTTTATAAAATAACTTTGAATGCTGTAAAGTGTTACCATCTTAATGCAGGCGATTGTACATCGGAAGCGCTAATGGACGCAGTGCGGAGACATGCAGTAGCGCAATTGATATTTATGCAAATGACTGCCGAATGAAAGTAATCGATTTAAATATTTGCTGCAATGCGGCCGGCGAGGTCTGTAAATTTTGGGCCATTTTATTGGGCCAAGAAAAACGATTGTACCCATTCGTAATGTAAATCATTTTGTTGAAAGTTACGATAATGTTCGAAGTCGTATTGGGTAGGTACTTATTTCAGTTGTCGGCTGTTTATTTCATAAACTCAGTCAAGGTTTCTTTGGTTCTTTTAAACTTAGCGACAAAAGCTTACGCTAGGTTTGTTTCCCGGTACAAAAACATTTAATATAAAAAAACTTTGTACAAACTTTGTACGTCGCAAAACAGACCTTGATTCTGCAAAAGTTGGTTGACATGCAACCGAGGCTGGTCTTCCTTCAGAACCGTTCGGTGATGCCATGGACAATTGAGCCACTAACCACGCTACGATAAACTGAAACAATTAATAATTTTCTGCATTAAGTGTATTTTTTTGTGTATGAACTCTTTAATACTCATTTATCAACATGACGTGAGCAAAAATCAATTTAAGTCCAATCAGGATGATATTTCAATAGAGTTTTCATATTTAAGTAGCAAATTAAAGTCCATTTTAATAAGACCGCAAGACCGCAGACCGCAAAAACATTGGCTTTATTTGCGTCGATACTTTTCATCGGCGCTAATTTTCAATGTTTATCAACATTGAAAATTACTAGCCACAGATCTAGCACAGGACCACAAAGCAAGTTGTTTATCCGTGTTGCGATTGTTTTGTGAAGCGATAAATCAATAATTATATCATGGTAGCGTATGTTGCGTTTTAGTACATGTTTTATGAAAATGTCAAGTCATTTTAGAATTTGTGTGAGTTTATAAATAGACATTTTAGAAAAGTTACTAAACATTGTGCTAAAAAGTCTTCTATCGTGATATTTTTGATTATGTACCGATGTTATGTTATACCTTTTTTTTATTTGTGTATTTCTAGAACTTTATTCTGATTCATAATAGACTAGTTTAGGATAGTAACTAGTCTAGTCCAGCCTGATATTGCATGGTTTTAAAATATAATTAAAAGCTATATTAGCTGCGATATCTTGTATTATGATCACCCCATTTAACTTTAAAATAGTTTCCTTCGTAGCAGTTAAAATTATCATTCAAATTTTGTTTAATAATATTCAAATAGTTTTCTGTTCTAAACTAGGGCCATTGCCCAAAGTGCGGTTTGAAATTAACTAATTTACATGAAATTGAATATTATCAAATTTTCTGATGTTGTACAAGCCGCTCTGATTACACACCAACCTTATTAATATTTCCCTAGTACATTCCACGTGACTTCGTTCGTGAAGCTTTTTATTTAATAAACTTTGCTTTGATAGCGTATATCATTCGTAACGTTTTTGCATATCGTAACCTCTTACAAAAACAATGTCTTAGTGACGCCTATACATTTAAAAAAGGGGCACTGCTAAATTTCAGATCTGTAGTTTTGGAGATATCGAGATGAGTGAGTCGGTGAGCCATTTCGTAGGTAAGTGAGTCGACTTCTGCTTTATATATCGATACACACATCGATTGATACGTTTATCGTGTACACCATACTTTTTCAGGAAGAACTATTTGTACGCACATATTCAATTCGTTCCACTTTGCGGTTAATTAGTCCATTTTAAGTCAGTTTATTACTATAGTCAAAAAAAATAAAGCAGTTACTTGTAAAACATGACATTGAGGTAAGCATTTGATTTAAATCAAAATACATCTACACTAGTCTAGAATTTCGATACCGTGCCATAGATTAAAATCTTTTATTATTTGAGTAAAGTCATCTTTAAAGAAGTGGAACTTGTTGGATTCTTTCTTTGCTTAGAAAAGTCATGCTTCATGTAATTCATGCATATTGAATTTATTGATTGTTTTATTCTTTATTATTTATTTGTGTAATGTGGCATTTTATTAAATTCCAGACGTGTTTTTTTTTTTGTGTACGTACTAAAAATATTATGTCCATATTTACCTACAGTGCGTATTATGAATAAATGGCTATAATTACTATTATTATGACAATTATGACTATTAATGACTTGACTTACTGCTTCAAGACAGTTTACTGTGGCCAAGCTTTGAGTTGTATCTACGGTTGCAAGAGGAATTCGAGTAAGACGATATTGCTTGCATTTGACCCGCAGTACATATCGCGTTCCTTCTCACACCTCTCGCTTACACCTATTTCACCTAACTCTTATTTGGTTTTCTGCACTTAAGCTTAAGCGAGACGCCTAAGTGAGAAGATTATCAGTTAGTGTAGAGTAGGATAGGTATTTAAATATTTCACTATTAACTTACATAAAGCTATCAATAAAAATACCACTACGGTATCTTTATTTTGCACTATTGATACAATTTATTAAAGATTTCAATTGAAGACAAAAATTAATTAACCAACAATAAAAGTAATTGAAAAATATCATAATATTTTTTTTTTTTTCAGCGTGAGTTATACATAGTCCCCCGACATAACCGGTACCTCCACCTTTTTCCCACTCCTATTTTTCTTGGTCACCTTCACAGACCTTATCCTTATAACGCGAATCGAAATTGCACCTTTTTACTTTAGCTGTGTAAACGTTAGTTGCACACTTCTTCTTCTTGTCTAAAAAAAACTAGTCTTCTTTCACTTCTTTCGAAACAGTGTGGTGAAAGGATTTTAAGTGCGCTTCAAAGCGGCTCGTTTTGAGCACTACTTTACTAAGTCAAAGTCAAAAGGTTCAATAAAATCATAAGGATCATTTTGAAACTTCTTAAAGCTAGGTGACTCTAGGTGCCAGTTCCACCAAAGCCTAGACGAACAGGCAACAAACTAACGGCTTGGCTCCTACCGTTCTTTTGTATGAATTTGTACTTTGTGCTACTATCATTGCACCCCGACGGTTGGCAAGTTGTATTAAGGGTACCTTCTGTTAGATTAGAATGTGTTTACTCTATGACAGTTACATTGTTGACAGACGCGCGTCTGTAGATATTTTCGTTGGATCCTTTTATTCGGTCCCGATGGGTTCCTTTGTGCGCGCTGATTGTGTTGCTTGATTGACTGCTTGAGTGTTCGGATTGAGAGAACAGGGAAAATTTACGGTGTATTATCACGACTCAACCACCTTCAGTTGTATAGACTGTAAGTAACACCTAACTGTAGATACACTTTTTTTTTTTTATGAAATGCGTGATCCTTTCTTCGCATGCATGTTATAAGACGTTTGCACCGGAACTTGGCATTATTTTTAATTTTCAAATTTTACTTTGAGTAATGAAGTATAATAGTATATTTTTTTGCGTTAAATATTTTTTTGGCCTTTAATAAATAGTTGCTTTATTGCTACGTAATAATTTGAAAAGATTTTAAATGCTTTTATGGGTTTCGTACCCAAAAGTTAAAACGGGACCCTATTACTAAGACTCCGCTGACAGACAGACAGACGGATCTGTCTGTCTGTCCGTCTGTCACCAGGCTGTATCACATGAACCGTGATAGTTAGGCAGTTGTAATTTTCACAGATAATGTATTTCTGTTGCCAATATTAAAAACAAATACTTAACAACAGAGTAATATAAATATTTTAGGGGGCTCCCATTCAACAAACGTGATTTTGATGTCGTTTTTATAGATAATGGTACGGAACCGTTCGTGCGCGAGTCCGACTCGCACTTGGCCGGTTTTATTTATATTATACAGCGCCTAGTATTTATTAAAATCTTCTCTTAATATTTAAGCTAAAAAGTATTTATTATTAATCTTAAAGTTATCTCATCTAATAAATAGTTTGGTCGCCTAGATTATTTCTAGCTTATAAAACATTTTAAAAGGATCTTTGTGGTTTTATTATTTATATTTTAACTTTGTGAGAAATAAAATCTAAGAACTATTTAATTTTATTGTAACACTATGTAAATAGTATTAGTTCTACTTTATATATTATTTCTATGAGTGGTCTGGCTCACCGCAGTTTAAGTGGTCCCCGTCGCTTATAAAATTTAATATAGACAGTAGCGGACGCCAATCAGATTTCGATGGTTTAATGATTTAAGATTTTATATAAATAATTTTAAATCTTCTGTCTCATTCTATGTAGCCTACGTACACTACAGTTTTAACGTACCCATAGCCTCGACAACAAGTAACATAATCCTTCTGCTACCCCCGTGGCGGAAGGATATCTATGAGGATTCCCCAACGTAAAAAAGGTACACTACAGTTTGTGTACTAGCTATACGCTAAAGGACCAAAACCTGCTCTCACACTCGCCGTTTGTGACCATACCTTGATAAGAAAAGCCACATGGACTATCAGAACCCGATGGCAGAATTTTTGATTCCTTAAAATGAGCGGCCGTCGTTTGCTGAACTTAATTTAGCAGCGATCATGTTAATTTGAATGCACTGCCCTTAAGTTGCAGTTTGAATATAGGTAAAATTTAAAGTTGCACTTGGCTTCTGCTTCTTGGTTTATGTGCTTTACAAAGTGAAATTTTAAGTTATAGTTTTTGCATTAATTTTTATGGGTTGGATTGCAACGTGATCCTACTTCCTATCCTATTCAATTTCGTGCTAAATGCGTGAGTTAAGATGTTTGTGGTTAAATCACGCCTTAGATTGAACCGATCGGGGTTACTTAGCATAATATGGAATAAATATTCAAAATAATATATCTCAGAAAGCGGGGCCGCTACCACTAGACCACCAGTGCTCTCATTTGCCATATTTAACTGATAACTGTATCATGTCACGTCAATTACACTTTTTTTATTAGTTTTGTGGCAGAAGTGTGCATACCTTATTCTCAGGAGGATCCCTTCGAAAAGAGCTCTACTACTCTCAAAGAATCAGATAGATTTAACTCCAGTTCTTCGCAAAGCCTAGAAGCGGACAGAACGGTCACCGTTTTTTTAGAAAACCAAATCTAACATCAAAAACTAGCTCAGTCATAGTACAAAATAGGGTATTTTAGCGGGCGGTGTGTGTGTGACGTTTGACACGGGCACAAAGCGGCGAGTTTTTGCGCGGCGCGACTCTAGCCTCCACGGCCTTTGTGGAAGTTGTGGACGAGGGAAAAGGTAAGTTAAATATGTCTACTAGTCACATTTTACTTTTCAGGTGGTAAGTATGTTTGTATGAGCTAGAGGATAACTATGACAGGGTTTTTCTGCTTGAAAGCCTCCATCATGGCTTAAGAATTGTTGTCTTTACAATACGCTTGATAAGAAAGCAATAATTTCATATTTCCTCATCACAACAAAGGGACTTTTGATTCATTCGATTATTCACTCGCGTAGAACTTGGACAAACATTGATAGAAAAACACGAATTAAATGTCGTGAAACACTATAGTGTTTATTTCGTTATTTAATTCGTGTTCTTCTATCACTGTTATGTATAATTTCCCCTTGTGACATAGAAAGAACAAAATAAAAAGCATTTATTTCGGACATAATCTTAGTATATCAAATATATTTTTTCTTACCGATAGATAAAGCAGATAACCCATCTGATGTTTAGTGATACCCATCACCTATAACAAAACATTACCTATCTAGCAGTCACGCACGATAGGAACAAATCCAAAAATGCACTGCCCTGCGTCTATCAATTTGAGGCAAAATGTGCCTGTTGTAACCCTTCAAACCGAAACAGCAACTCTGCTTGACGGTTTAAATAGTAAAATTCATGTAAGCTCCGCTGTATTTTCTGAGTACATCGCCAGCTTTGTGGTAGGTACGTAGTATACCTATACCTACTTACTTCGTATTGTGACGTAGATGTGCTATTGTCCGCGGCCGCCTTTCAAATGTCATATTTGGATAATTGTCTGAAGTTCACTGCTTTCGCTTTTTGGTTTCGTTTTGGGTTAATAAATTCTAGTTTGCATCAGTTTTGAAATAGATACTGAGCTTATTAAGTTTATTTGAGCCGTGTAGTTCATCGAACTACGTTCGAAATATTGCCATTCTGCCTTGTACTGTAGTGTGAGTATAAAAACTGAATGATAAATCAAAACAGCCATAGTTTTTATAATTGAAATAGTTATCATTCGACTTCAAAATATTTTCATTGGTTTGAAATACAAAATAGATAGATAGATATCACTTTATTGTATACAAGGATACATCATAAATTAATAAAGTACAATTGGCGGCCTTATCGCTGAAATTTCTTCCAGGCAACCGTAGTCAGTCAGTTTAATAAGGTTATAACTTCATAGTTATAACAAGTTGATTATTTAATCAGAAGCACTCAATCTTGTACATTATTTTATTTCAATATGCAAAAGGAAAGCTATAGTATACTAATAATAGATTGAATATTATCTTCCCGCAAAAAACACTATTACACGCCCCTAAAATATAAATAACCTACCCTAATTTAAAAATAAATCTTCAGTCGTTAAATTTAAAAATCCCCCTCAAACAGTAGTCTAATAAATTAAATCAGCTATTTACGAAAAGACAACGCATTACAAATCCATCACAACCCTTGTCCACACCTAACGCAACGCGACATCTATTATTCAAGATCAGTGACGATTATCGTTGCTACCCTATTTCTTTGGGGCATGCTTTGACAAAATTTATAACACTATCAAACTTACAAAATTCAACCTTATCCGACTAAATTTTAAGTTGAATTCCAAATACCTCGCCGCCTATGGACATTTTTATCAGCTGTTGTGCAAATCACCACCGGCTTATACGTTACCGCCATGATTCGAACCGATCAAAGCTTTATTAATATGTATATAGAGTTCATTATTGAATGATGAGTGTTTTTGTCACCAAAGGTGTGTTCTTATAACTCGCATGCCAGTATGTTCCCGTGGGGAGCTCACAGCTGTTTGACAGTATTGCGTAATGTATGATGGCGTAAAGGTTGATCGGACTGTGAAAAAAAACTGATTTCAATCAAGAAAATAATGAGCAACATTTTTATAACTGACATAATTTTGATGCTGTTTTCCTGCTTGGTATATAAAGGAAAAGACCGCGATAAGCCCTTGGATTTACTGCTCGGCATGTTTTGAATATTTCCTTTGAATAAAACTGACTAAGCTGAGAGGGTGATACAGAAGTATTATATAATTATACCTAACCACACATATTATATGTGGAACTAACCCACAGTGTTGGGCACCTCACTATAATAAAAATATCCCGCCAAAATCAATAGACATATTGATTTTGGCCAATCAAAATCGTAGCCGGTGGACAAAATAACTTCGTTATAGGTACTGTTGGTTACAATAAGAATATTTAAATTAATTGCTTGGAACGGATATCGATATGGTCGATAAAACTTTTTGTGATCGGTTACTAAAATCGGCAAATTCCTTTCACTGAGTTTTTGTTTCGAATGAACTACAAGCTGAAAAAGTGCGATGTGCCTAGTTATACAGTTATCCAATATTGAGCCCTGCGCCCCCGGGGGATGAATGCATCTGTTGTCGGTACCGCGTGACGTATGTCGCCATGTCAGCACAGAGCGTAACGACCAGTGACCCCTTTGTAAAAATCTCGCTTCAATTGAACTCGTTGGGCCCCGATTGAAACAGCGTAGGGGTCCCCAATTTGGGGTAATTGGAATATTTTATTCGATTGTATGTTTGAGTTTGATGGTGATTTGTGAAGGCTAATTCCGGGAATTTTATTGTATTGGAATCTTTTTGTGGAGGCTTTTTGCTTGTTAAATCATACACAAGTAAAATTCTATGTAAAATACAAGGTAAAATATCAACTGAATTAGTAATAGTAATATGTCAGTACTGAATTAAATTTTTCAAAAGAACTTTCATATTAAGCGAATGAAAAATGTAATATTAACATGTTGATATAAAATTTATTATGATGAAACATAATTATTATTAACGTTGCAAAATAATTTTAATATGAATTCGCTAGGTTTTATAATTCATTGATGGTAAGCGCGGATTACATTCACTGGGCTGCATAATGTTTTTTATTGATTTTAAACAGAATATGATTTCATATTTGATCGAGTGAGCGAAGCGAACGAAGATTCTAGTTTCAACTTGGGCGATTTGGCATTTTATGTATGTATGTATGTATGTATGTATATATGTATATATGTATGTATGTATGTATGTTTGTCTGGCCATAACTTTCGAACCGTTGATCCGATCTGCATGAAATTTGATAAGACGACAGCTTGTACTTGAGAAATTTACTGGTAAGTATATGAGTAAAATCGGATGAAGGGTTTTTAAGATATGGGGTTTTTTAAGGGGGCAAAAATAAAAAAAGTGACTTAAAAAAATCAAATTACATGTCATACGAAAGGGCTTTGTTTGGACATTCCAAAACAATTTTTACTTTTTTTCTGGGACGCTTGGTTTTTGAGATACAACAAAAAAGTTAAATTAAGATAACCAGCGACCCAAGAGCTCCCATCTCTAAGAGTTTCGTTGGCATCAAGGTTTTTCTACTGGTCGGCCAGTTACTTTGCTTTTTCTTATTTTTTATTCTTGAAATAAATTAAGGAGGTACTCAGTTCTCATAAAATGGTGACAACGACCAGGTCTGATGATGGAGCCAAGGTCTGTTCAACGGAACTCTTCAATAAATGGGCCAATAGAGTTGAAACTTGGTTACTGTACCAAGTTAGTAGGCGGTAGTCAGAAAAAAATCCAAACATAATGTTTGGACTTGCCTTTGACTACCACCTGCTCAGAGTTTTGGTGCGTTCGTCGGGTCGCATCACGAGATCTCAGTTCGGGGCGAACTACTAGTTTATTAATGTTTATATACAACTAGTGGCTTCCCGCGGCTTCGCACGAGTTGAAGTGGTAGGCCGTGATTGAGCCACAAACATCCAAACATCGTAACTCTCGCATTGAGTTGTATATTATTAGGGTAGGATTTTAAATACCTACATAGGTATAAGAAATACCTATAGGCGTACATTACCTATATTAGGTAGGTAGGTAGGTATAGGTATTGAGCTTAGCACAAACATGACAAAAACAACAAAGACAACCTTACACGGAAAATATGTACTTATTTGTTCCTAGTTTCTACCCCAAAAACAAACGAAACAAAACAGCTTCAAGACTTTGATCCCCAGGCACGGTAAATACCCTCAACTCAAGATTCCCGTTTTTAGGATGTCCCTTACAAACATTGACGCCTCGTTGTATCCTTTTTACTCGAGCGCAACGAAGGAGGGTATACGTTTTAGGGGGTGTTTTTTAAAATCATACTGTCTTTTTATATACAGCGTGTAAACGCTTGTACGACATTAAATTAATACACGTGTAGTGCTACTATCTAGTATTGATTTAAAAAAGGTTTTATTTACATTCATTCATAATTGAGTTTTTTTTATTTTCAAACAAACTAAATATCAGATTAAGCATAAAATTATTAAGCATTCTGTATAAACACACAAACAAAGCAACGTACGCTCATTCTATGCCGCGCGTAGAAACCGCACACACACATACCTACATACTACGAATGCCTACGTTTACGCTGGCCTTGCAGCGCCGCGCCGGCGCATGCGCGCGGCGGCCGGCGTCTTTGATTTGCCGATAGCGCGGCATGTGGAAAATATAAAACTAGTTACCTCAAATCCGTAGGTTTCCAATATGCCAAGTGTGCCTTACGTGGATTCCCACGTTGCACACACAAATTAATGCGTTGAAGAGCTCCTACAACTGTTCTAGGGTTTGGTAGGACAATGCCTAATTTCACTAATAACTTTCCCAATAAGTTCTGCATTTTGATGACATTAACAAGACACACACACTCACAAAAAGAGTCTATTTCGCGGTACCAAATCTAGACACTATTCACTAGTAATAAGACGAATGTACAATTTTCAAAATTAGATAGGTCAAGGTCGCTAGCAAGACGCTTACTGACAGAAATAAAAATATTGTTTCTCGGCCGACGCGCCGGCCAGAGTGGGATCGCTGCGTACCTATCTGTCTCTATCACACACGGACGCGGAATGATATCTGTCCTTGTCGCAAAGCGAAATTTGACAACGTGAGCGACTTAGCGTACAGATATGTTTTGTATACGCTCTAACGCGTATTAATATGGTAACTCTGTCCTTTTTTTTCGTTTCATTGATGAGACATTGACTTCATGACCCCGGAAATTTGACCTCAGCACCGGCGATTAGAGATACAGGTTGTGTAAAACGTATTTATTGGAATAGTATCGATATCTCGATAAATATTCAGGCTTTTTTGATAAAACCAACGCCTAAAATCTAAAAATGTAAATAGGAATACGTGGTTCAATTTAATGTCGTACATGACTTTACACCCTGTATTTACTTCAAGTTTGAAATCAATCGCACTATGCGTTAAAAATCTCCCATACTAAATTTTACAGTAATTTGCACCCTTTGATTTATTTCTTAGTATATTACCCCAAGTTTTAAGTCAATCGCGCCACGCGTTACAAAACTCCCATACAAACTTTGACATCCCTTTGCACGCTTAATAAAGGTAGTTTTAAAAAACTAAAAATGCCTATCCTATTTTTTTGCCTTGCAGTACCTACATGTACTTCAAGTTTCAAGTTTGTAGGTTCAAGGAATACAATTTTTCATACCAACGTTTTCAACCCTTCTTACACCCATAGTGGTTAAATTTCCAAAAAATCCTTCTTAGTACATCTCTACGCCATAAGTCCTATTTACTCCTCAAATTTCAAGTCTCTAGGACATGCGGTCAAAAAACTCCCATACAAACTTTTACATCCCTTTGCACACTTATTAAGGGTAGTTTTAAAAAACTATAAATGTCTTTCCTATTTTTAAGCCTTGGAGTACATCTACTTCAAGTTTCAAGTTTGTAGGTTCAAGGAATACTATTTTTCATACCAACGTTTTCAACCCTTTTTACACCCTTAGCTGATGAATTTCCAAAAAATCCTTCTTAGTACACCTCTACGCCATAAGACCTATGTACTCCTCAAATTTCAAGTCTCCAAGACCAGCGGTCAAAAAACTCCCATACAAACTTTTACATCCCTTTGCACACTTATTAAGGGTAGTTTTAAAAAACTATAAATGTCTTTCCTATTTTTTAGCCTTGGAGTGCATCTACTTCAAGTTTCAAGTTTGTAGGTTCAAGGAATACTATTTTTCATACCAACATTTTCAACCCTTTTTACACCCTTAGGGGATGAATTTCCAAAAATCCCTTCTTAGTACACCTCTACGCCATAAGACCTATGTACTCCTCAAATTTCAAGTCTCTCGAACCAGCGGTCAAAAAACTCCCATACAAACTTTTACATCCCTTTGCACACTTATTAAGGGTAGTTTTTAAAAACTAAAAATGCCTTTCCTATTTTTTAGTCTTGGAGTACATCTACTTCAACTTTCAAGTTTGTAGATTCAAGGAATGCAATTTTTCATACCAACGTTTTCATCCCTTTTTACACCCTTAGGGGTTGAATTTCCAAAAATCCCTTCTTAGTACACCTCTACGCCATAAGACCTATGTACTCCTCAAATTTCAAGTCTCTAGGACCAGCGGTCAAAAAACTCCCATACAAACTTTTACATCCCTTTGCACACTTATTAAGGGTAGTTTAAAAAAACTAAAAATGCCATTCCTATTTTTTAGCTTTGAAGTACATGTACTCCAAGTTTCAAGTTTGTAGGTTCAAGGAATACAATTTTTCATACAAACGTTTTCATCCCTTTTTACACCCTTAGGGGTTGAATTTCCAAAAATCCCTTCTTAATACACCTCTACGCCATAAGACCTATGTACTCCTCAAATTTCAAGTCTCTAGGACCAGCGGTCAAAAAACTCCCATACAAACTTTTACATCCCTTTGCACACTTATTAAGGGTAGTTTAAAAAAACTAAAAATGCCATTCCTATTTTTTAGCTTTGAAGTACATGTACTCCAAGTTTCACGTTTGTAGGTTCAAGGAATACAATTTTTCATACAAACGTTTTCATCCCTTTTTACACCCTTAGGGGTTGAATTTCCAAAAATCCCTTCTTAGTACACCTCTACGCCATAAGACCTATGTACTCCTCAAATTTCAAGTCTCTAGGACCAGCGGTTTAGGCTGTGCGTTGTCTATATGTCAGTCAGTCAGTCAGTCAGTCAGTCAGTCAGTCAGTCAGTCAGGACTTTGATTCTTATAGTATTAGAGATTGTAAATTTACCTACTATACAAGGTGTTCCAATACTTGATGATACTAGCTGTTTTTTTTTTCGGGTTCACAGTGCTGATTCATTAGAAAAAGTTATTCATATTGATGGGTACTTTTAGCACCCTGAAGTTTTAAACACAAGTATTGGAACACCTTGAATTTGTATGCCTCAAGATGGCAGGGCAGTTGAGTACATCGAAGGGCACGTTCTTCGAGCGTGACTTTTTTGTATTTATTTATTTATTCAGGGCTTCCAGTGAGTAATAAAAAACTACGATATAGACTTGCGATGCAATGCTTTGTTATAGGTGATGGTTACCACTTAACATCAAGTGGGCACCATCATATCTTGTATGTACGTACTATATAAGTACATTTTTTTATTTCAATCTGACATTATATTTACTCGTTTTAATAATTAAAAGATAAATAAAATAAAAAACTAGCGAGTTGTCTTTAAGTAAGTCTTTATTTTTTTACAACTTCCATTAGTTAGAAGTGATTTGGTTTAAATTCTAAAATGAGACTTTCAATGGCACGTATACACATTATTTGCATAAAACCATTGACCCCAGCTAATGGCTGCCTATCACTCAGATCTGCCATCAAAGGGTTTCGTTGAGATCTCTCCATCACTTTTCGGAACCAGCCTAAGATATTAAGGGCAGGTGTGCACATGCGACTTTTCATTTCGCTGTTACAGTTAATTGTTATTGTAAAGGTTATCTGAAAGACAACCAGTATACTTCACTGTAACTATACAATTTTATTATTGTTTTATTGTGTTAAATGTCCTTGTAGTGTGCATTAAGGAGTTTTCTATCTGTGTCTATCTCTATTGTCGGAAAGTATTTTACTGTACCTAGTTTACATTGTTACTAAGTTTATTTTTATAGAAACTTGACCCCCAAGGTAATGCCATGTTATAGGTGATGACAACCACTGAACATCAGGTGAGCCATCTGTATCTTCCATTATCCATTATCAAGTAGTATAATATTTTTTTTAAATATTTTGTTATAGTTTAGTAACGTACAACGTACTTTTTTTCCGGGCTTGGTCGTGTGGAATTGACATCTAGATTCACCTAGCTTGAAGACGTTTCAAGATCCTTGTAATTAAATAAAATAAAAACCTTTAGACTTATTAATTCATTTATGTAAATATGGTATGAGCAAATGCACAATGGTCCTATGAGTATTTCATTGACCTCTAGACTCGGCCGCGTCGGTCGCATTTGTCAGATTTCAAAATCAACGCACTCTACCTTTGAAGAGTTACCTACAAATACTTCTACAAATACTGGAAAACTGGAATTCGTAATTACGAATTCCATTTTTGTTTGATTTCTGAGAACAAGCAAATCATTCCGTCAAAGCTATTCGTCACTGCTGAGATAAGACAGACATTTATGTTTATGTATCTGTAGGTACAAAGTCAAAGTCAAAAGGTATTTATTCAATAAAATCACAAGGATCACTTTGAAACGTCTTAAAGCTAGGTGACTCTAGGTGCCAGTTCCACGCGTCCAACGCCTAGAAGAACAGGCAACAAACTTACGGCTTGGTTCCTACTGTTCTTTTGTATAACTTTTTTACATGATTGTGTAAAAAAGTCATACAAAAGAACAGTAGGAACCTACAGATTGCTTGCCTTGCACGGTCGACATCCTCTCACATCTTTTCATTCTCAAGTATGAATAATCAGAATAATCAATTTATTGGTAATTAGAATTATTACAAGGCAGGGTTTGTGGTACATAATTAAAAGAAATAATAATAATAATATAAATCACAATATTAAAAACAAGTAAAATTGAAATACAGTCATTAATAATTATAAAAAAATAAATTCGGATAACATTAAGATAATTATAGTAGTGAATAAATTCATAGGTAAAAAGCATTTTTTTTTAAATATTTTAGTTGCATAAGTAATCTTCGACTTTGTGTGGATTTTTGTATGATAATTCTAACAAAATAACATTTATGTTTTTTGTAGATGCAGCACCTACGGTGATTAGAAAGTGTGTCCGCTACTTTCTGAAAAATCTCATCTGAAGCTTACTTAGCCAAATTCGACAGCTAACGGACGTTAAATTTACCTTGAGGCATCTTCAGGTAAAAAAAATATTTTGTGAAAGTTTAAAAAACATTTGAGGTAAGCCAGATTCTACCTACTTCAGTGAGCTATATATTTTATAGATCTATTTTAAATAATATGATGTCTTGATGTTTTCAAACACTGTTTCGGCCTCGTAATGCTTTCATTTAAATTCACTTCATTGCATAAACATTTCGCAACTAAAAAATATTGGGTCTCAAAATGCGAGCTGTATTTGTTCTAGGACGCTTCAACAAATGGACTCCAACTTGAGACAGGACAAGATTTGTTGTGTTCGACAACTCAGTTACGTAGATAAGGATTTAAAGGTGTAAAAGGAATGAAGCCTTCCTTGCGCGAAGAGGTCTTATGGAAAGGACCGATACTTTTTGAACGTACATCGATTGAGTTTAATTAACATCAAAGCTCAAAAACATTAAAAGCACTGAGTAAAAGTGAGCTAAGCTGCAGTATGTACCGCAAGACTTAAATTTTACAGTTAACTTGGGCGATTTGGCATTTTATGTATGTATGTATGTTTGTCGGGCTATAACTTTCGAACCGTTGATCCGATATTCATGAAATTTAGTAAGTCGATAGCCTGTACTTGAGAAATTTACTAGTAAGTATGTGAATCAAATCGGATAGCGGGTATTAGTATAAGAAAAATCAAATGAATACCTTTGCTTTTTCTTATTTTTTTTCTTCCAACCTTTTACCTTTTACCAGTACCTTTTATGGGCAGGAGTTCCTTACGTTTGTAAATTTTAGTGGCAAAATGCCCAAAATTCTACTTGACTTTTAGGTTAGATTTATGATTGTAAGAAAATAGCACCGTTATTTTCGAGTTATTTTCAGAACGAGTGGTTCACTTAGCTCGGTCGCCCGCAGCCCCAACAGAGATTTAAATTTAATACTCAGCAATGAATGGTTTGGTAAAAATTTGATAAATATATAGAAACTTTATGAAAACATGGAACTTATTATGGAATAAACAGGCTTTTTTTATTTTATTTTTTTATTTTTATTTATTTATCCATAGAAACTTTATATTGCACACCACAATGATATTTAACAAATTAAAAACAAAATAAAGTTCAACAGTGAAGTACAATGGTCAATCTTATCTCTAAGAGCGATCAAATCCGCAGGCATCAAAAAATTAGTCCAGTAGTTAAGCGTCCTAGATCCACTCACCGTTTCTAGGCTCCTAGGCATTAGACTCCCAAATAGCGTTCGTCGAAGTGACTGCATTACCCAGTCTTCAATCCTCGTGGAGAAACCTTCCAGTATGCACAAAATAACGAAACACTTATTATCATGTAGTGTGAAGTGTGTAGTTGCCGATGAAATTATAGGCTTATGAGGCTTAACATCTGTATATCTCCAGTTGATGGAAGCAGGACAGTGCATCGTATGGCATGTGCATTCCTATCGTGCGTGACTTACGAGGCAATGCTTTGTTATAGGTTGTGGTTACCACTTAACATCAGGTGGGCCACCAGCAACTTGTATAAAAAAGGCTAGAAAAATCTAGCGGCACTAACAACGCATTATGATTTCTACAGATGATTATGATTTTTTTGATTAGTGTGATTTTTACAGATAGATGTAAAATTTGACTGTCATTTTAATACAAAAAAAAACCATTATTATCATATTCAATCGTGATTTTAAATTGTATTTAGTAATGGAACATGATTATTATGAAACTAAATGAGTTCAAACAACGTGGCCAACTCTAATGACAATGGTTTTGGCCGCTCGAGTGTCGTGGCTTAGCTGGAATCGATAGCTTAAAATGACCAAAACATGTTGTGCTCTGGAAGAAGTTTTTAAGCTGTTTCCAAATGGATTTTTAAATGAATGAATGAAAATTATTTATTGTGTAAATATGGTATGAGCAAATGCACAATGGTCCTATTAGTATCCTTACAAACTAACTAAATAAAAAAACAAAATTATAACAAATAAAGATATGTACAATGGACGGTCTTATCGCTAAAAAGCAATCTCTTCCAGACAAGCAATCTCTTCCTTCCGATGAAGATCGGACTAAAAAGATGGTTAGTTATGGTGCACTATAAAAGTAACAGTCTTATTTTTATACTGAGTTCCCCAAATATATTTTTATCTCACTTGAAAATCTTGCTGATCTGCTTCTATGCACTAATTAGGACAGCCTCCACAGCTCAGTTGGTAATAGCTCTGCCTTCTGCGCCGTAGGCCGTGGGTTCGATCCCCACCGAGAACAAACATTTGTGTGATGAACATAGATGTTTGTTCTCTGTCTGGGTGTTATAATAAAATAATAAAATAAAAAATGTGTGTTATATAATATTATAAGTATTACAAGTTCCCATATTACAAGCTCTTAGTTTGGGGCTAGATAGTGCTGTGTGGAAAGTCCAGTAATATTTATTTATTTATTTATTATTACATTTCTCTGATTAAAGACCCTCGAACATTCCCCCACGTGGGTGTGTTACTTATTCAGATGTCGTAATAACTATTCAGCCATCTGTGGTTCTTATTAGCTGCACTAACTATAGTTATTCTGTGGCCCGATTGAGGGTTACTTCGGCAAACGCCCGAAGGAATTGATATTTTAATTTAAGTGATATTTGTATTGTGTTGCCTTTGTCACAGAATACTTATTATTCCTTTTATTGAAGTCTCGCACAATTTAACCGAAATGCCTGTAATTTGGGTTGTTTTTGAAAAGAAAAATCCGAAAATACGTATTACATTTTATCCGATTACAATTCATATAAGTAAATAAAAGCTTATTATGATGAAGTGTAACCACAAACTCTGTGAAAAACTATGTTTTATATTTTAAAATATTGATAATTAAGTTACTGTTTTAGACCACACCCTACAAACCAAGACACAGCAACGCTGCTTGGCGGCTGTCATTGGAAGGTGGTAGTACTTACCCGGACGAGCCCTTCACAAAGAGCTCACTTTAATATTGTCGTCGGCTAAGCTTATATTTTATGGTACAAGATCCTAGTACACCAGATCGGATCCAGCGGTCTATAATCAGGGATGCAAGGTTACATCTGTTTAACGGCTCACGAGGACGTGACGATTCGGCACTAGTTTATAGCCGGGACGAGTGGACGTCATCTGTATGGATGCTGCTTGAAGCAGCTAGGTCACTTTCAACAATTATCGTACGATCAAAAAATATAAATTTACTAGTAAATTTTGCTTAAAATAATAGTATCGAAAACTTCAGGGGGCTAAAGTACCCATCAATATGAATAACTTTGTCTAAGGAACCAACACTGTGATTGCGAAAAAAAACAGCTGTTTCATGCAAAAGTTACTGGCTAAAATGTACCACAAGTTAAAGAAAAATGAATGAAGCAAAGAGTTTTACAACAGTTATTTGTAGTGAATGAGCTCTCTTCAAAAGCCATCGAAACGTGAGGATAAACTTTACTGTTTTGGAAAGAATCGGATAAGTTTAATGCAACTGTCTCGACTGTGGACTCGGTGCCCTTAGCACTAGTTACTCTCCAACCACTAGGGACGTCGACTACAATACGAAGCCTTGCCTCTTCTATCAGCCTATTGATCAAAGATATTCTGAACGATACAAGAAGTAAGAGGATGTAGAAGATAGATAGAAAGTATATATTCAATCCACCAACAACACTGATCCAAAATAAAAATATACAAAAAATATAAAAGTAGAAAATCTAAAGAAGGAACATTTCCATAAATCTACGAGGGAATCTCTAGTAAATAAACGTGTTGAAGACAAAAACATTGTGGAAAATTTTAAACAGTTTTACGTCGCACTTGATGCTAAGTGGCTACCGTCACCTATTCATCCTTAACTAGCAATGATTAATTTCTCAAAAAGAAATACAATATACATTAGTCTTCAAAGTCCTAATAAAAAAAAACGGTATATTGATGTATGTTGATGAAGTAATCTATATGTATTTCGTGTTAATACTACGAACTGATGCAACAATCAAGTAATCCACTTGATGCTAGATAATAACCATATTATTTTATTCCATTTAATTGCATCTAATAACATTTAAAATGTTCTTGTAGGGTCAAACAAGTTAAGTTTGTATTGTAATCAAATAAATAGGCACAACACATTCAATATCAATATAGAAGAAATCACCACCAAAAAAAAACACAACAAAGCCTCTATAATTTTTTAGATACAAAGAAATTTTAAGATAAGATATATAGACAAGATCAGATCTATAGATTGGTAAATATAAGTGTCATAATATCTTTCTTTACATCCGTGTGAACTGGTGCTGGGGGTACAGTCCTCGAGAGACGGAGAAAAGGTGTTAAAGTTGCAAAGATTTGATTAAAATGTAGCTTTAGTTTCGAAGTATGATGAAAGAAGATAGGCGGAGACATTTCATGGGCAGTTAGAGCCCTTTCACTTGAAAGGGTGCGCGGGTTCAAACCTACTGGTGTGCACCGATGAATCCAATGACTTTAAGTATCCTTGCTCAAATTAACATGTTATTGTGGATATCTTCGTCAATTTGTAACTTCGTAATTTAGGTAGTAGATTATATTAATATTATTGAAGGTGTATATGAGTAAATACCCAATTCCTTGTAGAACTGACATGGCTGGGGAAAAAAGGTTATCAAAATGGCAATCAGGAATCGGAGGAAGAGTAGGACGACCTCCCATCCGATGGACCGACGACATATCGAAGATCGCGTGAAATCGATGGTTGAAGACCCAAAACTTTTATTCTTAGATAGTAACGAGTAGCCTTTCTAATGGTCTTCTTATTTTAACTCAAGTGATGATGATGAGTTGTCTAATGAATTTAGGTATAACCACTCAACATCAGGTGGCTATTTTATTGATCGTAACTACAATGTGATACTCAGATACACCCAGGCTTTAATAAAGTGTGATTATTGTAACTCTGGTCTCAGTTATGAATATCTTCAACAAATCCATTTGGAACCCAATGAAATTTTCAAGAATCGATTTATTCGAAAACAATACGAGAAATCAGTAGTCATGAACTTAATCAATCGAAATGAAACCGCCAAATAACCTGTCGAGCAACATCACCTCTGCCATCAACTCATCAATTCAATTAAACCTCCACCTCTCACCACAATAGCACCGTGTCAACAACCCCAGGGTAAATTAAACTTTACGCTGACGTGCTAAGGTCAAGTATTATTTGCTATTTGAATGTGGGATTGGTAAGGGTGGAAAAATTGGTCTCGAGAAAGAGCAGCGACCTCAAATGTGACTTTGACAAGGTTGCATTCATTAAGTCTTCGAAATAATTACTTGCGTTTCTGATTATTAACAAAAACTACGTTACACAATACTACAATTCAAGGTCGTGGGGAAACTTGTATTCTAACAGCGGCGGTGGGTTTGCAACCTGTCACGTATCGAATGCAGGCTGTGGGTGTTATAAATAAGTGAATACAATAAAAAAAAGGTTTTAAGGGGCTGACACTTTCAAATCTTTTTGAATGAATGAATGAAAAATACTTTATTGTACACCAAACTGCACAAAAAAATACTTAAAAATATAAAATAAAGTAGTACAATGGGCGGTCTTAACGCTGAAAGCGACCTCTTCCAGTCAGATTTCTTCTCTTCTCTTCTTTTGATATAAAATTACTGAAGTGTTCATAAGATGAACACTTGTTTGGATCTAAATTATATTTTTGCTAAACTGTGGGCAACGTTGTTGCACACAAATTGGTTGAGTGGGATTTTTCATAAATATGTTCAGTGATTTTACATCTTTGAATTTTTTACAATGTGCGAGCGAGAAAAACATAAGCGATAGTATTTAAAGATTATATAATACCTATGTATCCATTATGATCATATGTATTATGTTATGTTCTTTCTCTTTGATATTATAAAAGAAAAACATATTTATTAACTAATGAAGCTCGACAAGGTATTCGTCGTACCTACTCATGGTAGAAGATTAATATTTTTATGAAAATATCTTTATATCACTCGAATTCCTTCATATTCGAAACCAAAATTAATAACCGAATACGAATTCAGTATAATAAAATTCAGATTTTGGTATTTGTAGACACACGGTACACGGTTGTAATAAAAAACTGAAATCTGATTCGCAGGTACTTGGGGCTGTCTAAGAGGGCTGTCAAAGGCACGTCCAAATTTAAAGATTGTTTGTAATCCCATCAGTGGCGTTCATTAATTACGTGTGGCGTTTTTTTTATTCGAGCAGGACTTCACCCGATCTCACGTCTCGGCAAATATTACGTAATTTTCCAATTTTTCCCTCGAGTAACTGTGTAAAAAAACAAAAATAGATACAAAAGATGTTTTAATTCATTATTCCAACGCAATCAAACTAATAATACTAATAATTGGTCTTCGTTCGTCTATCATCGACACTCTTTTTCGTCTTAGAAACCGTACTCTTATTAACCTAAGTACCTATACTGCATTAAAAACATAGTCATGATATAACTCTAAAATTTGAAATAAAAATTCTGAACGTCTTCGTGAAACAAATGAAGAAAGTCTTTTGAAATTTCAACAAACTTAACGACCTATGGGACGGTAAATTTTGTAAGTATAAAAAAGTAGTAAAAACTCAGTAGCACTATAGATTTCGTAATATCCTACAGATTTTGCGGTCAAGACATGCGGAAGCTAAGCGCTCTTGGCCGGCTTGTTCGAACTTGCTAACCAAAATACCTAAACTCACAGCCAGGGTCGTTAACCTCTGAATTGCTAGATTGGCTATTGTCTATGCAGGTGGTACTTTGTGGGCAATATTGCCTGTTTTCGGCGGCCAATATACCTTGCTTTCTAGGTACCGACTAGTGGAATAGAACGTACTGAAACGGAATTCACGTTTTACGTCTTATAATATCGTAAAATACGTAATTGTGGCTCGGCTGGTTCATTAACTAGAATAGGCAACGTTCCTCGCACTCACCGCTTGGGTACACTGTACTTTATGACAATTCTAAGAACATACATTATCAACGTGATGTGAATAAACTAAAATTGAAAGAAACATTTCGAGCTAAACTGAAGTGGCTCCCTATTCGCCTTCGCCGGAATACTCACATCCTTTCCCTTCTCCACAACATCCTCTACAACCCTCTCACTCCCTGTTATCTGAAGGAACGTTTCGAGTTCTTACACTGTGAGAACTCACGAACTCTTCGTTCCTCAGAAAACCTCCTCCTTAAAACTCCTGTGCATAGAACTTCCTTCTATGCTGATTCCTTTTCCGTCCAAGCTGTTCGTTTATGGAACTCATTGCCAGTCTCCATAAGGCGATCCCCTTCACTGGCAGTATTTAAAGCTGAAGTCAATAAATTCTATCATGAGGCATGATTTGCGTCATCATCTGATTTGAGGTATAATATATATATTGTATAATATGTTATGTATATTAGTATGTATTTATTCATAGAATGTAGTATGTATGTAATTTTATTTATTTTTTTGTATGTTTAGCTAGTTTATGTAGGTACATAATTATGTTGTTTTATAATTTTTATTATTTTACCATGTTATTTTTATGGTGCACCGAAACCAACCATCTTATTATAGGCTCCTCTCCATCCAAAGGTTTTCTGGAAGAGATCCCTTTTTAGCGATAAGACCGCCCATTGTACATATCTATAGTTGTAATTATTTGTTTCTTATTTTGTTCGTTTGTATGGTGTACAATAAAGCATTTTCATTCATTCATTCATTCATACGATGTTCGTCTTGATAATAGTCAAAGTCAAAAGGTATTTATTCAGTTGAATCACAAGGATCACTTTGAAACGTCATAAGACTAGGTGAATCTAGGGCCTAGATTCACCTAGTCATAAGACGTTTCACCTAGATTCTAGGCAGTAGGCTCGTAGAGGTGTAGGCAGGAGTATAGTTAAGCCATGACACTAAGAATCAGTAGTTAACCCGTGAAGTATTATAATTTTTGGTCATCATTATATTCTTATATATGGGAAGCTGTAATAAGACTGTCATTGGCAGCTTTCCTTAAATTGGGGCTGAATGATACTGGGTGACGTCTGTCAATATTTCATTCAACTCAGTTAAGTAATATCAAGAAGTAGTCAAGCGAGTTGAAGAATTCGTTTCCATCTCCATTCAACGCTCACTTTCATCATCTCAATCGTCTACCCTCATTTACCAAATAAAATGTAAATACCGCGCATTACTCATCCGCCGACATGACTTACTGCATCCAAGTTTTTTCATACAATTTGGTGAAATAATTCGCCAAACAAAATGGGCGAGTAGAATCAGGCCGTAAATTGTAGCGCAGGTTACGGGGGGGTGAGGAAACGGGCGAGGAGAGGGGGGCAGTCTCGAGGGAAATGTGCGGAGCGAACGCAGTGAGACAACTTAGATTCCTATCTACTGGAGTTCTTTGGAGCTGTCCTGATTCAGTGAGTTCTAAAACGACTACCTACACACATAAGGGCTTAATAAAATTAATGAAATCAGTTTTATGTTTACCAAGTGGAGTGACGATTTATTTGCGTGGGATGACGATTTACTAGTAAACTTGAAACCTTTAGAAGTTGATTATAAGGATTATTATCCTAATGCACACATACAAATTGCCGGGCCATATAGATCATAGAACCGACAAACGCTGAGGAAGAAAGGTTCTCGAATGGCGACCACAAACCGGAAGACGAAGTGTAGTCGACCCGCCTTACAATGTGAAGTTGCGGAAAGTCAGTTCAAAATAGGGGTCAAAATTGTTCTTTCCAAATATTTCCTAGATAATGATGATAGTGACTACATTACAAGAAGAGGGTGTTTTTAAGTTTCCAGGATATATTTTCAGGGTACATCGATTGTCAGCCACTGAAAACTGTAATTTGTTAAAACCACGCCTTTTTCTGCCGGTGTAATTACAGGCACATGAGGCTTAACATCTGTAAGTTGATGGACGCAAGGCAGTGTAAGTAGGGCACGTTCCTATCGCGCGTGACTTCAGAGGCAATGCTTTGTTATAGGTTTTGGTTACCACTTAATACCAGGGGGGCCATCTGTTTGTTCGATCAGCGAGTTGTATGAAAAAAAAAACACATGTATAGTTTTATTATTTTCCCGAGTCCACTAACAGCTCATTCATAACTTTTGCACTTGTTTTTATATAATCTTCGTTATTTGTTTAGATGTGATGTATGTGTAGTACTTGTAAAAACTTGTAAAAGTATTGTATTTTTGTCGATAAAATACAGAGATGTGTACACTGTGTACATTGCGGGCCGCTCGATTATCGTTCCAAACAAAACAACGCGGCGTCGTGAGGAGCTCGCAGTGACCGTTAGCCGACATCGGACCGTTACGCTGTAACTCGTTCCGTTTCCATCAGCATTATCATCTTTATCAGCTTATTGTATCAATGAGATACTATAAGTGCCGATAATAATTGAGGGCGGAGGCTATGTTTGTAAAAAACGTTCAATAAACTAATATTCCAAAATCCATTATTTATAGATTTATGCCTAGACAAAAACCTCACTCTAGTCTAAATGTAGGCATCGTTACTGATAGATCCAATTTTATAAAAAAAAAATAAGAATCCGAGGCTATAAATATTTTTATATCGGTAAGGTGATTACAGAAGTTTGTATAAAAAGCCACAACCCGTCTATCCTCCGGCTATTAAATTAAAAGCTAGCTCAGCGGAGCGTGGGCGGCGCTGGCGCGACGTACCCGACATTTATTGGTTGTCGGACCGCGATTTGCCTTGCAAATAGAAATTAACCTCACAGCAAAAACTTGGAACACCTTCGCTTGAATTATCTTGCATAATCTGGGGGCTGTTTATAAGGTCGAATTCAGCATAATTGTATTTTTTATACCAAGCAATTTGCCTTTTCATCCGAGTCTTTTAACCCTATTTTTCATGGATTCGAATCCTATCCAATGGAATTCAATTAAAAGCGTACGGAAAGCGTACTGCATGAAACATAAAAGAACACATCATAAACAAACCATTAGCTTGGTTAATAATCTAGCTCCACACCTATAGACCATGTCTGTCCTGTGGACAAGGTCACGCAGGCTGAAACGATGATGTAGGCACTGGGCGAGCCGTATCCGTCTAAAAATAATGCCCCCGTAAATAAGGGCATGTGTGAAAAACTTGTCCCAGTCGCTGTATAAATCATCTTGAATAGGTGCAAAGGCATGTCTGCTACCCGATGTGTCAACAATAATAAGTTATAGCTTCGTTATACTCTGGATATGACCAAACTTGCCAATACTGGTCTGAGTTAATAAAACAAACTATAAAATCAAAATCAAATCATAATCAAAACGGTCTTTAATAAGTACAATCACAAGAAATACTACGTGAATCTACTGCCTCTAGACAAGATCAAGTCGGTCAGAAAATAGCTCCCTATCATCCATCTTTGTGCACTACCCATTCGGTTTTTTCAAAACTACACCAAGGTTAACTGGAAGATGCTCTAGCATTAAGTTCGCCTATGTACGTTATATTTTGTGTTCTGTGAAATAATTGGTGTATAGAGTCACCTCTATAGAGTCTTAAATCAGAGAGTCTACACAAGCTGCCTCAAATCGATGGTCGGACCGCATCGGATTTGCCTTGCAAATAGAATCAACTGTTCAAGCAGCGAAGAACCTTGGTAATTCGCTCAGCAAGAGTTTAAAACTTTGCTTCTTTAGGGAGGGCTCATGGTAGGCTAATTATGGAGTAATTGGGGTGTCTTTTAAGTGGATCTTGCGGTGAAATATGACAATGCATTTATGAGGGACGAAATGTTTGAGAAGATAAGTAAATGTTTGGTGACGTAGTTTTAGGGTTACGATTTATACTAAAGTCAAAGTAAAAGTCAGAAGGCATCTAGTTAACTATGAAACAAAAAGTACATATAATCTAGCACCAGTTCCAAGTGAACCAGTCTGGAAGAACGGGCAAGAAACTTACGGTTTGGTTCTTACCACTTCACCGTATGATATTGTTACAAAATAACAAAGTAATAATGCTCTGGTGGTGCCAATCCAACTAAGTGACACAATTCACTATGCTCTAGCATTTTAGCATTTATTAGATCACTAAGTATCAAATTTAATAGGTATTTTAACTAAAACACCAGAATCTATGTATAAAATATATTGGTTTATTTCTTCGTTACTAACACGAAATTGATAAAATATGTATCGCCGAGGGCGACTATCAACAGTACCTACTGTATGAAGGCTACATAAACATAGATATATTGTATATAGTAGTCATAACTGCTTTCGATACACGGATCAGGGCAGGCGTCCACTAAAGCGGGACGGAACGTACGCTTCATTTTATTTAAAGTGCTATTTTCTTGGACTGGAAAAGAGATTTTGAAAATATTACTACTTCATTCCTAAAAAACGTGAGTATCTAAAACCTATTAAAATATCCGAGCGTACCTTTGCAGTATAATGTGAATCACATATTTCTGTTTACTATTTGTACTTCCAAATGAACATTTGGTATTTTTGGAACTAATTCTTTTAAAACAATGTGGTGAAAGAATTTTAAGTGCGCTTCAAAGATACTCCTCTTGAGCACTTTACACATGTTTTAGATTTTTTTAGGTTCTACGACATGCCGGTTTCCTAACGATGATTTCCTTCACCGTTTGAGAGTACTGGCATTGTGCACATATTTTTTTTAATCAGAAAATTTTTTTGCACGACTGGTTTTGAACCCACTACCTTAGGATCGGAAGGCGCGGTCGCTACCACTAGACCAACAGTGCTCGAATTAACCAGAATAGCAGGAATATTACTATATTTCGTCCTCAGCAATCGAATTGCGTCACGAGTAGTAACGTTGTACTAACATGGGCCTTTAGCACCTCAAAAGCCTGTTCGAATAAGAACTTTATCTACAACATAAACCGATAACACAATGGGTTAACTTCCTTAATTTACTACTGTAATTAGTCTAAATAATACATAGCTTCCACTTTGCCCTTCGACCAAAGCGAAACGAGCTTTACTCACAACGTCACAGGGCTTAATATTCTGTGATAGAAAATAATATAAGGTAAGAACTACAAAGCACATTGATGAGTTTTCGTGTCGATGTCATTTTGGTTATATTACTATCGGGTTAAGGTTTATTTTTGCTTGCAGGGGTTTGTTAAGGTTGGGTCGAGTGCCCAGTGGACCCATAATGTGTGCATTCTGGACCTTAGCGTAATTTACCTAGTGAGGAAGTTTTTGTCGTGAGCGGATCGTTTATTTTTAGAGGCGCTTATTCTCAGGGAGCATTGTACTGGACAAGGACGAAATTAATATTATATTCAGACATTCTCTCTAGATTATATTAGGTAATAAGGTAATATGTATAGCTATTATTCAGATTCGATGTAAGATACTGCGGTCGGCTATCCGCCTGCTATTCGTGATAACGACAAACTGTTGTACTGTATGCCTCAAGTTGGTGGACGCAGAGCAGTGCATCGCAGGACACGTTCCTATCGTGCGTGACTTACGAGGCAGTGCTTTGTTATAGGTGATGGTTACCACTTAACATCACGTGAGCCTTCTGCTTATTCCACCAGCTAGTTGTATAAAAAAATACAAGCTAGCGTTAATTTTTCGTTATGAAACTTTTACACCGCTTACTTTTCTTATAAAACTTTGCAAAATACAGTTCTCAGTTGAGTACAGGTGGTACAGGTGTGCATGACGTAAAAAGCTTAGTTGAAGGTACACACGAGGTCAGTAGTCTTGGAATGTTTGTTACTTTTATAACTTAATAAAAATGTGAATTCATAAAAATATTCACATGAAAGTGTGAAAATAAATTTTATTTAATTTACAGGTATAGAGGTATTTGTTAGGAGAGTGTGAGTGTGAATACATATGCGACATATATCATATAAAATTTAAACAAGCCAACATGCTGCAAAAAACTTGAAGGTGGAAAATAATAGTTAAGACCACCGTTTATTATTCAGAGGCCTTCTCCCGAGTGGGGTACAAATTATTAGTGCCTTTTTATACATAAAATATTTACAGTTCTTTATAACTCTATTTAGTATAGAATAAATAGGTCTATTCAGTGAGAGCACCGGTGGTCTGGTGAGAGTGTCTTCGCCTTTCGATCGTAAGGTCGTAAGTTCGAATCCAGTCGTGCACCAATGGATTTTTTCTTATCAAAAAATGTATGCGCGCAATACCAGTGAATGCTCTCAAACGGTGAAGGAAAACATCGTGAGGAACCATCTAGTATTCTAACAGTACTACAAAATGTAGGTATCTGCCAAATGCGAGGTTTAGACGTACCTCTGACTTCTCTGACTCCCTTAGACGTCCTCAAAGACTCTGGAAATCGTACTTGATACTAATAGATCTGAGGGGATCCGTGTCTGCGGTTCAAGTCATGAAGCCGCACCAGTTTCATTATTCAGTAGTGCTGCCCGCGACAAGAGCCTTTTCCCAACTGTGGGAAAATAATGGTTAAATTAAATGTTAATAAAGTGTGCCGAAGAAGATAATCTCCGTGTAGAAAACTTGCCTTAAGATGCTTGAACATAATAATTGAATTAATATAATGTTAGGACGTGCCTTTGACTAACTTCCTTTAGTTATTCTTAAAAAGAGTTAAATGTTGATACTACCCAACATTTAACTCAAGAGATTTAAAAATATCTCCGTGCCTGAGATAAATAGATTATAGCTCTATTGAACACCATAAAAGTTCATAATTTAACGAAAACAATACTTAAACAACTAGAGGTACAATGGGCGGTCTTATCGCTAAAAGATAGCTTTTAGCGATAAGACCGCCCATTCATACAACCTTTGGGTGAGATCACAGTCCAAGTTTTTTGCTTTAACTAAATTTATTTACTTTGCCATAAACCGCCATTTTATTTAAGATTGACCTCAAAAGATTGAGAAGGCAGGCATCTGGGACCACAAGAAACTGGGACCGCGGTCCCAGTCGCCTGATTCATTAATTTAATTACTTTTCCTCAGGCAACTGGGACCACTCGCAATATTACCACTAAATCTATTGTTTAATCCGAATTTAAGTACAGTTAGAACGAAAAGTATATGAAATAAAAAAACGAATCTGTCGTAAAATATTTATTTGTCAATAAAACAATAATCTAATAATATGTAAATTAATTAAAAATAAAATAACGTGTTTTAAAAATCAGTCTTACATCGGTATACTATATTAAAGTAAAATGATTTATAAACATACCTATGTACGATAATTTATAATATTTAAATTATTGTACATAGATATGTTTATAAAAAACTACTGGATCTACTTAGACCTACAACGATACGCGCCGCTAGTACCTATATTCCTATATTATAGTAAAATAATGCTAAAAAAAATTGCGTTTTTGATTTTTCTGGCGCCTGTACAATTATTTCTATACAGGTTGTGGTCCCAAATGGCAGAACGAAAAATGCAAACAGGCGACTGGGACCGCGGTCCCAGTTTCTTGTGGTCCCATATGCCTGTCTTCTCAAAAGATTTACCTCATCACAGTAATTTAGCCATTTTTCTAAATAACAACAAAAATGAAGTTTCCCAACTAAATAAACAGCGAACAATAAACAGAGCTTCGAAACAAATAATTAAATTACTTGTGGAACAATCCCGTATTAAATTCCAGTACAGAGTGTAAGAAAGTTCGTTTTTGTTTATGAGATCATCCTTTACTACAAGCTAGCCTGATTACGCAACTCACGATACATCTGCGACAGGGTTCAATAATAAATCACTACCGTCAAAGACCATTTAAAAACCTCATAAAAATTAGGTTTGATATAATTTTTTGCATAATTTCCTCTGCACTGATTTGGATCAGTTGAGCTATCACTAGATGGTGCGCGACGGTCTGCAGATAGCTCAACTGTTTCATGTGTATTTTTTACATCTTTTATTCGTTATCTTCATTGTAAATAAATAAAATTTCCTCTTGTTTACAACCTGTATTGACTGAATAGCACAACAAAACTGCAATTATACCTGTCATATGACATTATTTGTGCTAGATATTATCAGCTACAGAGCAATAGCAGTTCTACAAATTTCGCCGTTTTATGATTTGTGCCATCATAATACAAAATGGTGCATATCGGCGGCGTGCAAGCTACATGTGGATTAGGGTAATAGGTACACTTTGAATTCCGATCACTCAGTATCTCTCTTGGTCGCACAAGTGTCGTTATCGTATATGCTTTATTTTATATAATCAGCCGGCAAGATATGTTCTAGGTTTCATCCAAATTGGTTTGGCCTTTATTAAGCTACAAATTTTTGTAATTTTTATACCTATGCATACACCTAACCACTATACATGCAATAAGTTGTTATGCGCCAAATATGTATAATAGATATGATTCTGACTGTACCTAAGATATCCTACAATAATTATAATTCAAGGAGTACATAGATATTTTTTTATCACAAAATCCTTACCATTGATGATGATGATGATAACTGTTCTATTCATTTCACGTTTCGAATAAGGAAAGACACTGAACTATTACACCACTATAAGAAAACTTGCCATCATCCCCTCTTGCTTACTAAAACACCGGGCATGTACCTATTCTTCTATCGTCTTGCCCGAAGAGGGAAGTTCTTCGATAGAGCAGTGAAGCACATAGAAACAAGACCCTTTACTCCTGTGGTTTTATGGTGAAGCAATCATGTTTTGTCGTAGCTGCGTAGAGACTCTACGCCGTAGAGATTCCGTACAGTTTTATTCTACGAAAAGACTTATAACATTGCAACTTTTTATAGTTTATGCAGGCAAGTAAAAATATCAAGTAGGTGTTCATACATAGGTTGACAGGTATTACAGTTAACTTTGGTATGAACTACTGAATAATAAACGGCAACCTTATTAATTTTGAATTTGACATTAAGTTTTCTGTGTATTATTTTTTCTATACTTCTAATTAAGACCTGAACACAGTCACTAGGTTTTATTGTAATCTTGTTCTACTTCAAGGCTACAAGATTTATATGTGCTTACTTATACAATGTAAGCGAGTATCTAGCAACGACTATACTCATTTGAAGGACAAACATAGTATTTTAATTAATTAAGTATATTTCTTTATATATAAAAAAATACTTAATTTTTTTATAATTTTATAAAAAAATCAAATAATTTAAAAAAAATATAGTCACTAGTATAGCAATACTATTTATTAATATTTTTTATGTGTTTGCTTTAGTTATAAATAAATAATTTTCATATTCATTTAATTTCTTATTATGCTTACAGAAGCATTCTATTAAAAGCGTTCTATAGTATTTCTTCTCCGTGTACGGTATCTCCGGCGGCGACTGAACGATCCAATCAATCAGTTTGACGGCTGCCACGAGCCTTCTTATTACCGTTGAATGTGTTCGAATGAATGTTATGAGGCCTAAACGTAGCTTTGCTACGCCGTAGCTCCGTAGATGCTCTACGCCGTAGAATATCCATAGAAAAAAGGCAGTATTAGTGTAGGGTAAATGATTAGTTCGTAGTTATTTCTGACATAACTGTTATGTAACTAATTTATAAAAGTATAAAATACATACGATGTATTCTTACCTTCATGATGATGTACTGTGATTTTTTTCTTCTTTGATTTTTTCTTGAACACCATATTTTCGAGCAAATAACTAATTGTGCCGCAATCCCCACATGCAATTTTGTACGTGAAAAAATAAAATGAAAAGTAACATTGAATTGTAAGAAAAACCTTTCTGTAACCTAAACCATAATAGTTGTAATGGCTATAAAAATAAATTAATTTCCTGAGAGCTTTCAGCGTACCAATGAGACAGAAAATAATAAAAGCTGCAGATTTTATGTAACTCCGTTAACAAGAAGAGAAGCAAGCTTATCTAGTCTTTAGCGCATGCTGTGTTGCCGTTATTGCAAATGCGTTAGATTCAGCATTATTTATAACCTTATATTTTTATAAAACGACACTTTCAAAATTTTCTATGATTTGCTGAGTTTTGTTGGAAGAACACATTTTTGATTAGCTTAAGTTTCGTAAATACTTTTCAAATAAATTTTATTTTAAAACACTGAATTTTACCATTATTTAGACATTTTTTAGCTAAAAGCTTTCCTGTTTCTCATTCTATTTCATTTCACAGCGCAGCGGGTAGAATTTCAAAGTTCACACTCCTTTGAGTCCCGAGCAGTGTGTTTTCCTTTGCAAGATTATTCCGTAAGATGGCAGCACTGACAATCTGTGCGCCCGCCGGCGTCGCTAGTGATTCTAGCAATAACGTGGACTGGACGCCGACACAGCCGGCTCACTACATAGCCGATGCAAGCTCTTCAGTATCCGTAAATTAATGCTATAAAACGGTGAAGGAAAACATCGAGAGGAGATTGTTAGTAATCTAGCAGCGATATTGAGATATTGTCTAACGCAATAACTACAGATTCACACTCGAGTATTTTATTTTATACTAGCGGCTCGTCCTGGCTTCGCACGGGTGGACATTTATTTTTAAACATTTTAATAAAGCTTATGTTACTTAGGGATAATTAAGCATTCTAATGGTGACAGAATTTTTGAAATCGGACCTTTAGTTTTTGAGCTTATTCGTTACAAACACAATTTTTTCCTCTTTATAATATTAGTATAGATTAGTGTAGATACGTTTTTGTTAGAACAAGCAGATGACTCACCTGAGTTGTAACCATCACCTATAACAAAGCATTGTCTCTCAAATCTGGAACGATAGGAAATATATTTTTTTTAACCGTGCCTGGGGAGCTCGTATATTAGTCGTGAGCTTATATATTTTTTGTGTAACCTGATGGTGTAATTTTCATAATTTTGCTTCAATAAAAGCTTGATAGTATGTTTCGTCCCATTTTCGGTTTCAGCGTTGGCAAGTTAATAATAATGAGCTGACCTGATAGTTTTAACGACAAGAGTAACTCTTTGATGGATACTTTAGTACCAGGGATTATGTTTGGTCAAATTATAGCCTCACATTTTCTTCTTAATAGTTAAATATTCCTATTAATTTATCTTTAAGTAAATTGCTAGTAAATAGACACAAGCACAAACAATCGTTTCAAAGAATAATAATGGTATATCTCTGAATCTTGAGTTCGATTGGTTTAATTTTGAATGCCGTGACCGGGGATCAATGTCATAGACATGTTTATGTTTTTTTTTCTATATAATTCCATAGAATAATATCCCAGCCAGCTATCCTCAAGCAGACTGTGACTCAGTCCAAACGAGATTAGGCTGCACCGCCCCCCCCGCAGGGCACAGAGAGGGGGCGTGGGGGGGCACAGGAGGAGTCTATTGGACATGAAATTAAATCAGTCTTGGTGAGAGCCGTGATATTCTTTCCCTAACGAAGCGGCTAATATGCATCCCCGTAAGGGGTGTATTAATAATACTAACAATTTTTCTTGTGCATTTTCTGTTGGGAATTTATTTGGTTTTCTTTGAGATATTTTGTCGTGTTAAACGGTTTTATTTTTAGTGTACAATTATTTAATAAAATAATAAAGTGAGTAAATAACATGTATTGTCAGATAAAGTTAAACGTTGATATGGGAACAGAACCAAGGTAGCCGATATAGCTCGCAGAATCAGCAAGTTGAAGTGGCGATGGGCAGGTCGTATAGCTCGAAGAACTGATAACCGCTGGGTAATACAAACAGGAAAACTCCTACCCGATGATGGACTGACGACATTGTTAGGATCGCGGGAAGTCGGAATTTATTTTTTATATTAATATTAACTACATTAACCTCAGATCACCATATTTGTGCAGAAACTTAAGACAAGATTCAAAAAACTAAAATAAAAATTCTAAACCAAGTTCAGTTAAAACTTAAAACTACAATAAATAAACAAAAAAACGCAATGAAACAGAACATTTAAACAACGCCACATTCGCATCCAACCCAAATAGCCAATAAAGTAAATTCTTGTTTTCAAATGAACGAGTTGAATTAGTTTCGGCGTCCCCTATTTGCATCAAACTGACCAAAAAGAGACCAGTCGAAAACAGACGAGCATTTCTCCAAATTGCTTTCACAGAGTTGTTCTATTTGATCAACACACGCAAACATCTCTAAGCGAATTAATATCAAAATGTATGTAAATTGTAGTTAAGCAGTGTCAACATAGAGCGGCGCTACTCGTAGACCCACCGCGACGCAGCTTGTACAAAACCAGCGATGTATTGCGATCTTTTCTCGTTTTTGTCGAGTGACGTAGTTGCAGGATATCAAATGGATGGTTTTGAAACTATCATGTAAGGACTGTTCCGATTTGCTGAAGACGTGATTGTTCTAACAGCAGCCTGAAGACGAATATCGGTAAGGTACTTGATAAGGTACTCGAATCAAATATTTTTATATTATCCCAAAAGTTATTATCAAACTGGGATTTGAACACAGAGACCCAGATTTCTATGCAGGTGGTTAGCGCAGCCCCGTATCAAGGAGAAGGTCGTGGGTTCCAATTCCAATCGGATAATAAATTTTAAGATATTATTATTAAAATATTTATTATTGTTTTTTTATGGTAAACCTTAAAAAAACTAGTAAAAAATATGCGCGTATGTGTTCAATATGGCAGTATTTTCGCGCTGTGAGTCGTATCATCAGGGTGACTATGATACATTCACATTGCTCTAAACACCGTGAGTAAAACCGTGACTTAGACAATTTTTTTAATCCAGATTATGATACTTTAATCCCATGTCGTTCATTCTGCTTTGTGGATTTTATATTGAACCAGACATTAACAATCGTATTAAGCTCATCACCCACCTATGCTTTGATCTTTGAAGCAATTTCATTGCCACGACATAATTTTGATCCTTCGGCGCTCATTGCCATCCATTCTTGGAATCGTGTAAACCAATTTATAGAGTATTCACCAATTTATTAAACTGCTGATGTCTTATTCCAGCAGCGTACAAGCGATAGTATATTTTGTGAAATAATAAGTTTTCATTCTGCTTCATAATTTTTTTAGTAGTGAGTTATCTTCGACATGTTTGAGATTTACTCATTTTCATTTATAATTTTTTTAACATTTTTTATTTGCATTTTTTATAAATTGTTGTGTTATTATATTTTACTAAGTTTAGTAATATGTGTGTGAAATGTTCAAAAATATTGATTTATAGAATAAAAAAAAACAGATACATGTTTAATATTGTACATCAAAAAGACTACCATTTTTACCATCCTTCACCTTGTTAAAGTATGCCCCCTGAGTACCACCGAGGTCCACGGGGGGTGGCGGGGCGCGGGGCCACAGAAAAGTGCAAGAGTTTAATTAAGATGGACGGGGCTGGAATAAATTACGGTCTCAACTTAATGTCGTCGGTGTAGTTATTTGCATTCGCAGCGTCATCGCCACAGACGAAACGAGCTACTATACTCGAGCTATACTTTAGGGGTTGAACGGGGTAGAACGGGGTAGAACGGGGTAGAACCAGGTAGAACCGGGTACGACGGGGTATAACGAGATAGAACGGGCTCTAAGCTCCTTGAATTTTACAAATTTACATGTTTTGGTAAAGGATTTGGAAAATTTTACGCAAACAATGAGTTTAGGCGGAAGAATTTCAAAATTAAAACGTTTAGGAAAGTTATTTTTGAAAATTAAAAAATAATAAGTTAACGAACTATAAGTGAAGACTCATAAAATTAATAGTTATATATTTTTAGTCATCACTTTCTTATCATCGTCATCTGAAATGCAATTTAAAGAATATTGTGTAATGAATCTCGACTGTCGTGAAGTTAATAAAATACTTGATCGCAAATAAGTGACCGAAGAAAGACTGAAAAATATTCAGAAATATTTTATCAAGAACTTTTAATTAAAAGATCCCTGTAGTAATTACTTTATCGTCTACAATTATAATACGTTTCGAGCTAAAATTACTTTTATTAAACCTATTGAGGGATATTAAACCTCAAACCCAAGTACTCGTTTGCAATGAGCGCTGGATCAAATCTAATTACTGAACCCTGAGCACTGCTCTTCTCGTGGAGCTCGTCGTGAACCCTTAATAAAGGTGTTAAAATGCTATTCCTGAAAATTCAAGGTATTTAAAAAATATATAAACTAAATAGTAGGTATTATTATCAATAATCTAGTTCCAATATAACTAGATTTACTTAATTCGGTGGTAAATGTGAAATTCCTAAATATTGATTTTATAAATTTCAATTCAATATTTTATAAATAATGATTATTGGACGTTCAGATTACGATAGTTTTAAAATGAGTCTCAACTACAATCATATATTTAATAACACAGGTGCAGCGCAGAAAGGCCCCGTAGTTTAAAATATCGTATCTATATTAAATCTTGAGACTTTTGAGTCTATAAAGATTATTAAAGATGTGCAATAACCACTTTAGCCGTGTTCAAGTTCAACTGAAAAACCATTTAGTCCTTTCATTCAGAAAAAATAATTTAAAAAAAACGCGTTTACCTCTTTGAGGTTATTATGTTGGTATTATGCCTGCGCCTCACTAAATTCGATTGGCATCACACTGGAGTTACAATATTGCATTATATTACATTGTAACAAGGATCATACAAAAGAATAGTAGGAACCAAGCCGTAAGTTAGTTGCCGGTTTTTCTAGGCTATGGACGTGTGGAGCTGGCACCTAGATTTACCTAGTTTTAAAACGTTTCGAAGTGATCCTTGTAATTTTACTGAAGACTTGGATTTTGAATAATCAGATAGTCCGCGGAATGCAACTATTTCTGAATACTCGTTGTTATTTTAGATGACTTTGACTTGTTGATCGAGTGAGCGAAGCGAACGAAGATCTTAGTTTCAACTTGGGCGATTTGACATTTTATGTATGTATGTATGTTTGTCTGGCCATAAATTTTGAACCGTTGATCCGATCTACATGAAATTTGATAAGTAGATAGCTTGTACTTGAGAAATTTACTGGTAAGTATATGAGTAAAATCGGATGAAGGGTTATTAAGATATGGGGTTTTTTAAGGAGGCAAAAATAAAAAAGTTACATAAAAAATCAAATTACATGTCATATGAAAGAGCTTTGTTTGGACATTCCAAAACAATTTTTATTTTTTTTCTGAGACGCTCTGTTTTTGAGATACAACAAAAAAGTTAAATTAAGATAACCAACGATCCAAGAGCTCCCAGAGCTCCAAGAGATCTCTAAGAATTTCATTGGTTTTTCTACTGGTCGGCCTTTGCTTTTTCTTATTTTTTTTTTCTTGAAATAAATTAAGAAGCTACTCGGTTCTCATAAAATGCTGATAGTGACCTGGTCTGATGATGGAGCCAAGGTCTGTTCAACGGAACTCTTCAATAAATAGGCCAATTCAGTTGAATCTTGATTACCATACTTAGTTAGTAGGTGCCACTTACTCAAAGTTTTGGTGCGTTCGTCGGGTCGCATCACGAGATCTCAGTTCGGGGCGAACCACTAGTTAGTATAAATACAAGAATATACTAGTGTGTGTATTTGCAAGTAAGTAGAGTAAGTAGGAATGGTAGATGAACAGCAGGAATTAGAACGTGGATACTCGTATGTCGTCGGCTGATTGCGACGCGATTCAATTACCGAGTTTTCAGCCGCAGATCGAATTGCTATCGAATCGCCGAATTACGTGGATATTGAAATTATTTGAGGTGTTTTGTGTACGCATTGCGTGTTTCCGATTTATCAATATTCAACGGTTTTTTTTTCAACGGTAAACAGACACAGACAATTTCATGACCGTGACCCCAGGCACGGTAAGTATACCCTCAGATTTCTTGCACGGAGTACCATCTTAAAATAATCATTTATGATATTATTATCACATTTTGCAATGGCTGGTATTCCAATTTTAAAATAATCGAAAAAAAAATCCTAAAAACCAACATTGCCGTGTTCAGATTTGGTGTGTATAGGTGCAGGTGCTATTATAGCAATCTCCGAGCGCACGCAGTGCAAAACCATAAAGGGCACCTTTTTGATTGATGTGTGAAGTAAGGTCATACAATTGTCATTATATGAACCATCAGCCTGAACCGTAACTTTTTATCATTTAAAATGTATAAAATTAAACTGCTCATACAGGCACAGTAGACGTTCTTCAATTTTAGTCCTTACTAGTAAGTGCTACAATATTTGTAGAACCACATTCCACAATTAAAATAAACTACAATATTTTTAGAATCATTTCACAATTAAAATAAACCGTTTTTGTAAAATAAATTAAATCAGTAAAGTTTATTTCTACTATAATATTTTGAGTGATTTATAATATAATGCGATGAATAAAACTACTTGGCTTGTCGCCACAGAGCCGGCGCTAGCACGTCTGCTAATGGATGCGAACCTACCTACTTCGTGCTTATTTACGGGTGCGGTAGGGCGATATCATAATATATTGATTTTTCTAGAAATAGCAGCTAGCCGTGGGCAAGTCTACTCCTCTCTCAAGGACTAGAGCATCCTATATGTGAAATGTATCAACTATCTACATACGTACATACAATCACACCTGTTTCTCAAAGGGGTAGGCAGAGACCTAGAATTTCCACTTGTTACGATCCCTACATACCTCTTTCGTTTCATTTACTCTCTTAACATTCTTCATACACTCTCATCGGTTCAGGGTACTCTAGAGCTGGCCTTTTGTTGAAACGATGCAAAGCTCCGTTGCATTACTTTTTATTAGACTACTTCTTTAACCATGCACCCTACTCAATAGAGTGCTTTGAAAATAAGGTGCCATTTGCTTCCTTATTCTTAAACTTAAGAAAAACGTAAAGGCGGTCAAATAACTGAATAGTAATTAAAAGTTAAATAAAAAGTTTGCAAATTACTTTCTTTATGGTTATTTTTGAAAAACACAGAAAGTTAACGGGAAGTAGGTACGTAGGTACGCAAATATACTTTATTTATAAACAAATGCCCGCCGAAATTGGCAATACTATGTTATTGTATCAATGACAAACATATATTTCCATAAATATCCGATAACAAGGTATCATTACTGTTTATTGTATCTAAATAGTCCCACACAAATAAATACCTTCGATACCTGACAATATAGCATAATTTTGATTGAAATATTTACTGTTTGTTTTGATTGATATATTAGATGCGCAATAGGTGGGTGTAATATTGCATTCCATAATAAAGCGAGATCACTTCACATAATAATCGAAAACTGAGATCAATGTTAAATCCATAGCATCAGTATATAGCACTAGTTGATGACGTAGCCGAGTTACTCGCGAGGCCGATAAATTCGTGAAAGTAAGATCTAATTTGAGATTATAATTTTTATGCAAAGGGTACCCAATAATGTTGTTTCGAAGAAAAGTTTTTTTAACAAGATCGCGAACGCTAGCGAAGATTTTCAGTAGAATTTCCGTTCGCGAAGGATAATAGAAGAAGAAAGATAAAATCTTTATTAAAAAAATTAAAAAACCCGACTGCCCAAACTAAAAGGATGGAAACAAGATTATGTTTTAAATTTGTTCTTGATAGTGAACTCCAGTTGTTCAGTCTTGACGAATGATACAATTCTCGTGTATGTCCTAGTAGGTACCTGTACTAACGCTATCTGATGAACCCTATTTAATAAGACTACAAGTATTTTGACTATGTGTCTTCTTCATTTATTTATTTAAAAAAATATAGTATTCTTACAGTATGTAGCCTAAAATGGTTACTATCTTAATTTTAAACTTAAAAATATATTTAAGGAATCACAGATAACATAATTTTTTACTTGCCTGTGTGTGTGATTGTGGTCAAATGAATGTATATTCTATTATATTCTAGTAGCGTGTGTGTGTGAAACCATAAGTTACAAAGTGACGTAATGTATAATTCAACATCATGATATCGTATTTCAATCGTAATAACGCAGAGTAATGAAAGCAATGACCCGACTCTCGTATGGTTTCCATTTATTAGCGATAACGATACATCGCAGTAGTGTACAAGTGACTGTCTGTCGGTCATGCATTAACTAGTGGTTTTACCTAGAAATTTAACAATGTATGTGATGTGGATATGTGCCAAATGTATTATTTGGACATACCTCTGATAACCTCCCTTAGACATCCTCCTTAGAATCTTGAGTTGATTATTAAGAGGTATAAAGGATATCTTCGCCGCCTACCCGGGGATCAAAGTCGTGAAGCTGTTTCCAGTTTTTCAGTATATTTATGAAATACAATTTATGAAGAAATATAAATTGCTGGTAGACATGCTCTGTGAAGTAATTCAATTGTTATAAGCAGAAAGGACCACTCAACATCAGGAGAATCATTCTCCGTTAGTGCATTTATTGGAAAACCGTCTGATGTTTTTTTTATACTAATTGTTGTTGGCATACGCAGATGACCCACCTGATATTAAGTGGTAACTAACACCTATAACATGGTATTGCTGCGTAAGTCACGCTCGATAGAAACGTGCCCTACGATGCACTGCCCTGCGTCCATCAATTTGAGGCATACAGATGTTAAGCCTCCTGTGCATGTAATTTCACCGGCAACCACACTCTTCAAACTGAAACACAGCAACGCCTCAACAACAACACCAACGAACAGCAACGTTCTGTCTATTAAAATTCTTTATTATCTACGAGCGATGCCACGTGCGGTCGCTACCTCGTGATCCATCTAAATCAAATTACAGAGGCGGTAAATCCAAATCCAAATGCTGTCTCTTTCACTCTTATTAGAAAAGTCCTGTTAAGGCGGTCGTACATTGAAGTTACAAAGTAAGCCTCACAAGCAAATACTCTTGCATTTATTTTTAAACTACCCGCTTTTATTAAAGAAAATGGCTATAAAAGTTCTATTTAAGCATGTCGGGTAAAGAAAAATAACATATAATTTGAATAACTATATTTGTGGTACAAAATATATTTAATACTCGATGACCCGGTGTACTTCGTATCAGCTCGCAATTTTTCCATATTTTCTCACCGTTTAAACTTTTCCTGGGCGACAAACATTTTAAAACCAAAATCAGCTATATCGGCCCAGCCGTTCTCGAGTTTTAGCGAGACAAACGAACAGCAATAGATTTTTATATACAACGTGTTGATGAAGTTATGTAGGGAAACAAAGAGCGTGTATTTAGACCAAGCACTGGAATACTTTGACGTGTGCAACGGTTGAATACATCGTTTTCGAAATTCCCATAGAAAAGTAAAATTAATATTTTCTCAGAAATTTGCAACAGCCCTGTCTGTGTACGTGTCAAGGTCACACGCACGCGCGCTTCTATCTAGGAAAGAGAAAAACAACGATAACCTACGAGATAATTTGAAATGCTTACCTTTCGGTAGGTAGGTAGGTACGCCGCCAATCCCCTGACACGATATTTTTACTGGTTCCTATGGATTTTGTCATTATTTATTGGCTATAATAACACTGGATAAAACTGGATTTTGGTAAGTTTGCGAGATTTCGCACGACACAGGCTTCAAACTTCACACTAAACCATTACCTCGTAGGCACTGCTCATACACACACTGACTGACGACGGCTTTTTACATAACAATCACCATTTTATCACGTTTGATGACATTTTCTCAACAAAACAATGTACAACAACGCATGTAAACACAAACAGGGTGACCATCTCAAAAGTGGCGGTTCTACCACACACCTGCCAAAAAATCTGTCAAAATCTACCAAGCTTGACGATAAAAATACCAAAAATATGACTTCATACCATCTCCTTCGTGGCTACGGAATAAATTAAATACCTACATTACATTCAGTTACTATCTTTTGATCGTTTGTAACGGTTTGCAGTTATCTAAAACGAGATAGAAGTTGTTTAGAAACCAAATCAATAAAGGTAAAAAAGAATAAGAAGTTTCCAGTTCGGTAAAAAATAAATAAATTATAAATATTATTTCATTAAAAATTCAAACTAATAAGATTTTTCTTGAAATATTTAAAATCTGCCAAATGGCAGAAATCTGCCACAAATGGTAATGATCGGCGGCCGTCGGCCGTCCTGATTGGATATGCGTTTTTAAATGCAACCAATGACAGACAGGTAAGTCCAAAGATTAAATAGGACAGACTAGACACTTCCCAAAATTGCAGTTGAATAATTTTGTCGTGTCAATGAACCATGGTGGTAAAGTAACATGTTACAATTTAAAGAACTATGAATATCATAAACATTGCTTTACGACATCTAGTAATTAAACAAAAATAAATATTCTATTAAATATTGAGTACGTAGCCACGTAGGTACCTAGTTACTGAATAGGTATTAGTACCAAAGATCTCAGAGAATGTTTACCGTGACTAGGGATTATAGTCGCGAAAATATTTCTTTTACATACCAAGATCTTTAAAAACAGCAACATCATTATTAGGTAGGCACATTACTAGGTAATTGGTGGCAGTTCTGTTACCTATTTTATCTAAGTTCACAACTAGAGGTCAAAGAACAGCTGTAAATAGGGCTGCCTCATGATGCGTTTAGATTCATTTTAGATAAAAGTTTAAGAGGCATTTGATGAATGAAAAACTTTGAAATTTTAAAAGTCGTAGAACAAAAGTTGTTCGTTATGACCGGTAGAATATCCTGCTTTCGGATCCCTACAACTCTTAATAAACACGTTGTATATAGAGATGAGATTTCTGCCTGTATCATCCCACTGCAGGGTATGTAAGAATTTATTCATAACACACACATGCATACTTTGCTACTATCGGTATTTCAAATAACCCGCCGTTTTATTAAATAAACGAGGACATTGGCTTTTTGCTTGTGTGATATTTATTTATTTATTTATTTTTATTTCTTAGGAAAACAAACAGTACTTAGTAGTAGTCTATGTAGTAATTAACAATATAAAGCTATTGCCTATTGAGACGTTTTCGCATAGTGAGACTAAATGGAGCTTATTTGTTAAATAAAAAATTAAAATACTAAACAATGAAGTTAAAGAAAAACTAAGGAAAAACAATAATAAAAGTTGCTTCTAGAAGAAACAGAGAGCCTAGGAAGACTCATCAAACCAGCGCTTCGTTAGGATATCCTTAATTTTTTGTGCTTTAGAAGCAAAAAGATCTAGTTCGGGGATGTCAACCAAGTTATTAAATGTAATTACTGCTCGACTAAAGAAAGTATTTTGCCTATAGTTAGTTGAACTAAACGGCACCTCAAGGTGAGTTGGATGCCTAACTGATCTGCTTGGAATTTTCAATTTAATATTTTCTAAGAATTGAGGAGAATCTATTTTACTTATAGCTATTTTACTCAGGAAGATAACATCAGCTATTCTACGTCTGTCCTGCAATGGTAATATATGATGTCTTCTACACCTTTCAGCATAATCATCATCATAACATCTACACTTAAATTGCAAAAACCTCAAAAATCTACGTTGGATCGACTCAATTCGTTTTATATGAATATCATACCGAGGACTCCAAACCTGTGAGCAATATTCGAGGATACTACGTACATAGGTGCAGTATAATACTTTGATAGCCTTGATATTTGAAAAAAAAAATTTATTTATTTTTTAATTAATTAGTACGGGATATTCCAATTACACTAATTAACAATTATTATATGAATTAATTCAACAATCACAAACATTAATTTACAATAACGACAAAAATAAAAAATAAAATTTAATGAACATAGCAAAAAACTATATAAATAAATAATAGGTATTCAAATTAAGAAATAAAAATAAAAATAAATTAAATTAAGTATCACATTCACAGTACTTTAGACTTACAGCTAGAATCTCACTCCATGCATCCACAAACAAATCACAGTCCTTGATGGTCTCGAGAAGATTGTTAAGCGCAGCGAGGGTGCGAGGCAATGGCGAGTTGCTTCGTGCAGCTGAAAGATATATCAATAGTATTGTGTAATTTGATCAACGACTGCCTTATAAATTCGTATTTTGAAAAATATACGTCAGCTAAAGCAGAAAATAAACAACCGTGTGATTTTGTGTAAAAGCAATTCCGTACGAAGCTTATCTTATACACAGTCGTTTTTACGTCCGCTTTGGTAAATTTGAATTTTATGAAGCCTCTATACGGCAATGAGCTGAGCCGTTATAAGTGTATCGAGGTTTATTGTAGCGTTTACGGCCCAAGCCGAGGCATGATTACGGCAACTGGGCCAATTCCAACTTCCGTTGGTATTCTTCTGTGCATTGTTCGAGTATGAACCATGCATTGATTTTAGGAATTTCCTTTGATGAAATATCTGTTCTATAACTGGGTTGCTGAACGACTGACCTCACAGCTCAGTTGTTAGTGTTGCTCTGTTTTATGCGCTGTAGGTTTTGGGTGCAATCCTCGCAGTAATTTATAAATTTTTATATTAATTTTTTAACTTTCGAAATACTGTTCAATTTTTATAAAAATTACATTTTAATATGTTTTTTTATTTTCACATTGACTTAGACTTTGATGTGGTTTTTTTTGCTTTTTTATTGTTACTAATACGGCGTACGTGTACGCGATGAACTAATGACTTCCTTCAAACTTTATGCTAGTCTGTATATTTATGATATTCTTTTTTTTCTTTTTTTTTTGTAATGGAACGTTACGACTTAATGAGAAACAAATGTTGAAATCAAACAGTTAAATGTGCGGTTTGCTTATCAATAAAACGTAATATTCAATCGGCTGAAGCCACACGAGCGTCGATATGGTTGAGTGCGTGACGGAGGCTTTAGATCAGGCCTCAGGCGTCACTCATCCACTGCCATCTACTACTGGAGAAGCCTTAGCAAGCACTTCTACTGGATCACTGAGATTCATCACAAGATACATTTGTCAAATTCCATTGCAAATTACACTGTTCCTAATACAACTTACAGGTACAGGAGGTTTAACATCTGTATGCTTCAAGATGATGGACGCAAGGCGATGCATCGTAGGGCACGTTCCTATTGTGACTTACAAGGGAGGTCATGGTTATTACTTAACATCGGGTGGGCCATCTGCTTGCTTCATCAGCAAGTAGTATAAATGAAATGAAATGTATTTATTTGCCTGAAGTATGGTAAAATAAGGTCTTATGTATAAAAAAAACTAAACAGTCAAAAGTGTCAGTATTCTTAGACTAAGTATCTTATAGACGGAGTCTTTCGGTTTTTGGCGTGTCCGTTTTTTGTTAGTGTGCAGTTTTCGATATGTATTCGTGTGAGTGACTAGAGAAGGGACAACATTGACTAACCTATCGATAGAATAAGAAATGGATGAGAAAGGTGTTTTAATTGGAATTCAACTTTTTAATTTAACTGGTTGCTGACTTTTATTGCGAAAGCTCAAAACCATTATAGACACTGGAACACTATCATCGTCAATAATGTTTCCCACATTGACCTAACCGTGAGAGCGATGTCCATCCCACTCGATACACTTTCTTATTTCGTCCATGCATAAGAAAATTTTGTAGGCTATCAGTTTTCACGCCTAACAGCTTTTATCCACTCCCGTCTTCATTCTGGGCATTTAAGAACCTAAAAAAATAATGTAAAATTTAACAAAAATTGAGCCATCGCGAGACGCCTATAAGGTGTGAAAAATTGAAACTACAACAGAACAGCCGGTCTGACGTTTCATATCAAAAACGGAAGCCGGCATTATATGTTTCATATCAAAAACGGAAACTAAAATATTATCGATAAAGCTAAATTGGTCGGTAGAAGTACATCACTAGAACAGAAGACTATAATAATAAATTTTATTTTGCAATAATTAATGGGTTTACATCATTTTCACATAGGAAAATATGACTAATACTAATAAAATGTAATTCCTACAGTCTTTATGGGAGAAAAAACATATTTATTTAGCATGAAAATAGAAAAAGAATATTACGTATCAAAGGACAATCCCGGGTCTTTAACTCCTCCTTTTGTTGTTTTTGATACACAAAACACAGCTTCACAAGACATACTTTCACCTTTTCAAATATATTTTGCCTAGACAATAATAATTCTTTAGATTTTTCACAATTTCTTTCGCTTCACCGCAATGTTGCTACCGACTTTTTCCTAAACATCAAAACAAGATCAAAACATTGCATCAACTGACGGCCACGATTTACACAGACAGTGAGTGAGTGAGATGGAGTGAGTGAAGTTACATCTTCTTTTCTTTTACTCGTAGCTAGGCTACATGGGAAGAACAAAAATAGATGATCACTGTTTGATACACAGTTGTCAAAGGTTGTAAGTCTTATGGCTCACTCCAGTATGATATTTACCTCCATGGTCAAGACCATAATTGGGTACAATTGATTAATTAATTTATTTATTTATTGAGGGATATGAATTGAGTGACCTAGCAAATAAACAAAGGACTTAAAATCCTTTCACCACACCGTTTCGTTACGACATGAAAAACAAAGAACAAATAGACGCACACTTTTTTCCATCAAAAATTGAACCTGCACTAGATTCAGCTCCTCACTTCGGTTCGTCTCAAATTATAATGTAAGTACGTTCACGTGAGATCCTTCTTGAGGATATTGTTCCCCAAATAAGCCGCCAAGCATTATCGAACCGCAGAATCTCACGGAAACAGATTAATCGGATCTCTAATAACATGAACGAAATTAATTCCGCACATATTATGTTACCAACTAACATAGATTATACTTGATGGAACATGTACAATCCGAAAAGTAACTGTGGACGGTATTCAAATAATATTACCCACAAAGAAGAATGCTGTGAAATTATATTCTGCAAATATTTTTAAAAGATGTTTTATGAGTACACACGACTACATAAAGCCAAAGAAAAATGACGCTTACTGCAAAGACATTAAAGTCAGCAGAGTATAGCCTGATGCGTATCCGTATGTACCCTCAGACAAAATAAAAAAGTACTTTTTATTTAAATTTAAAATTATTTAAAATAAAAAAGTACTTTTTTATTTTGTCTGAGTATGTACCTAATACTATCTTAATTCTCAGGTCTTATAAAACCAACTTTCCTCTTTGTTCTGTGCAGATACATTTTAAGGCATCATTTTTCACAAATGAATACATAAAATTATAGCTAAGTGTTGCGGTTCATTAGTCTATATGTATAATGAAAACGATCAGTTGACGGACGGACGGACGGACAATCACCAGATGCCAGTTGCCAGTAGCGTCGCCGTATTTACTAACTGAAAATTAAACTGTTAATACTTACAATTCATTTTCTATTTTACTGGGAGTTATCTGTGATTGCAGTGGGACTGGTTTGGCACAAAGCATAAGCTGATTGAGTTATTTTTACCAGATTAATTGTTAAACAAAGTTACTGTAGTTAATAGATTTTTCGTGTAGTTTTAGAAATTTATTGTAAGATAGGAAATGTTTAGTTTCTCTCCGTGGGCGGTAGTTCATTACTGAAGATTTTAATCACTGGACGTCTTTGTTGTTTAGTGGATTTTATGAATGTGATCAAGACAAAAAAAAACGTTAAAATAATAATTTAATTTCCTACAGGAAATGGGGCCCCCATTAAATGTATTACTTCTTCTTCTTCTTAGTTCTCAAAGGTAAATGTTGCCAGATGAGTTATTACTTCTGCTTAATGTTTCCAGTAATAATTAATTTATTGTACCTTTTCCTTATATTTTGAACTATATTTTATTTATGTATTTACTATTATTATTATTATGTTTTGCCCGTGTACCCTAACAACAAGGCTCAGTCTGAAAACCAGCGCTACTCTCCAACCCAGTTGGAGAGTGGCATCAAGCTGAGACTGAACTCTTTTGACTACACTCGCACAGGGAAAGCCTTGGTACCTACTTGGTGTGTAGTGTAGGTAGTAGGTTCCGTTTATTTTTTAGCTATTCAGTTTTATGGCAATGTTGAATGTTTTCTGTTTTGTTTACTTACTTTTTTATCTGTATAATTTATCTTACTTATCTAGTTCTTTTTCTTCTTTGTGTTCAATTTCTATGTCTTTACTTGTAATAATTTCTACTGCCTATATTCTTACTTGTCTGTATGCTACTTCTGTGTGTTTGTTGTCAAATAAATTTATATTCTATTCTATTCTATTCTATTCTATTCTATTCTTAGTTAGAAGTATATCAAAATACTACATCTGGCAAGTAGTAGGTATCTATAATTTGCACTAGTTGGTACTCCATACATGGCAGGCTAGCCGCTGCTAGAAAAGTAACTGGTTTCATCACGAAGTTTACCTATTTGATTATTTATATATACACTATAAATTATATAAACATAAATTAAATAGTTGTTTGGCACTCAAACCAATCTCGATGGCAGTGGATCGCCTCGATCGACTCGAGCAGTCGACGAAACGATATTGAATACGTATTTATAATGGACGTCTAACGATCTCCAATTATTCTGAGAAATAGTTTAAATTCAACTTAAACTTTCAAGTAATGAACTTGTTTTACCAACTTTGGGATAAACGTTGAAACAAAAATAAAATAGAATTTAATCCCCAGCTCAGACTTCTTTGGTACAAAGTTGGCACAAAAAACTAGACAAATGAGCTTACGGCCCGCCTGATGGGAAGCGGTTACCGTAGCATATGAACTGCAATACCAGAGGAATCACTATCGCTTTTCCAACCCTTTATACATTTTAAAACGTAATTTCTACTCATATTTTTCTTGTAGTTAGTATGCCATACGGGACAGGTTGCAATTACACGTCGCTTTAAATAAAAAAGAAAACACAATTTAAATAACAGCATGATTATTTATCACGACAAAAGACATTCACTATGTTATCTGATTAGCCAAAATAAAATACACCATTTATATTTATACTTTATGGTATTTTCTTACTTAACTTTTCATAATACAAGAAGAGTTATAGATATGGATGTGGATGATTTTAGAAGGAGAGGCAGGCCAAGGAAAGATGGATGGAATGTGTGAAATGTGAAAGAAGTAATAAAGAAGTGAGCATCGAGAAGACGAATGATAGAAGATAGTGGAAGAAGAAAACCTGGAATTGGCACCTAGATTCACCTGGCTTTAAGACGTTTCAAAGTGATTCTTGTGATTCAACTGAATAAATACCTTTTGACTTTGAATATTGAGATATTTCACAATAACAACTGTTTCTAAATACTTGTATTCGTTGTTATTTTCGATGTATAATAATGGCTTGCATCTCGAAACTCACAAACTACAAATTTTATTCATCGCTTTTGTTAAATGCTCCGAAATATCAAAAGCATGTTCACGTAGTAAGCCTTTTATTCCGGAAGATTTAAGGCGTCTCTTTTGGAAAGTTACAAAAAAAGATAAATCATTTACACAGAAACTTAATAATTCAGCCGTTATGTCTCGCGCAGACTCTCCTCTTATCCCCTTTTAATTCGAATACCTTATTCCTGCTTCACGCTGGGTTAGGGCCTTAGCACACTTGCAATTTCGACAGCCTTAACAGCTCAGTTGGTAGCAGCTCTGCCTTCTGTGCTATAGGCCGCAGGTTCGAACGTTTCAAACCCGACGTTTCAAACCCAAGGTGCATTTATGCTTGGCTCTCAACGCAGGGCAAATCATGTTTTTCTTGTTGCGTCTGCAGTAGCGTGCACGGTGATGACAGAATGAGACATCACTGGCACTACCTATAAAAACTTAAACGTCATCAACGCAGGTGTACATAAGAATGTATTTGTTCGCCGATTGCTTTATCTTTCATTATTAACGCAAAGTCATAATGTCATAATTGTAAGGCTTCTTTTGTGAGCCAGGTGAACGCAAGCTCTTTGTATATTCACGAATCTCCTCTTTGCTAATTGCAAGTGTAATAAGGCCCTAAGGACCTTTTTAAACTCGCTATTTTAATCCACATCACATTCAGGCTTTGATATTTTTCTGCGCCATTTGTTATTTACTTTTATCTAGCAAACACTTTGTCCTTTTCAGCAATTAAAATATTTCTGTTGTATTGTTTGAATGTGGTTTGGAGTTTAGGGTTGTTTGAATGATCTTCTTTGATTTTCAGATATTTTCACACAGCTATCTTTAGCTCCAAGCTAAGCAAAGCTTGTTCTATGGGAGCCAGGTGACTATAATGGTCAAATAAAATAATCATACAAAAAAGGATTGTAAGTTTGTTGTCCGCCCGCTACTTTTACACGACTAAGGCTAAAAGGCTTAGTCACGTAAAAGTAGCGCCTGGATTCATCTAGCATGAATACGTTTCAAAGTGATTTTTGTGATTTTAACTGAATAAATACCTGTTGATTTTATTAGCTTTTTCTATATTTATGCAATATTGGTCACTGAAAATAATATCAGTTGTCACATACATTCAAAACTTTTATTTTAGGAGACTTACGGCCGGTTTCTGAAAGATGAATTAATGAACACAAAATTATAATTTTCGGTTCTAATAGCATCATTCCTACTTCCTCCCCTAACCTACTTCCTATCCTAAATGACGGTATTTAACAAAACAGATTAAGATTACAGGGTGCTCATGACGTCACAATGTGAAACAGCATTGAATGCTATGATTCGGAGAACAGGAATGGGCAATTGCCAATTCGATTTAGATTTCTGGTTGCATTTGACGGTGCATTCAATCGTGCACACAAACCCGGCATTGTGTGCTATGTAGTTCTGAGAACACGAAATGGCGATGGCAATCTTCCGTTTGGCTTGTTATGTCCTCCTTTGATCTATTCGACACGGTTGTTCATCTGAGCCTTTGGCTGTGCGATAGGAGAGAGGGGGAGGGGGGAGCTACCACCTGTTTCTGACAATATCAAGTCACTAATGAGTCCGCGTCGGGCTGGTCTAGATAATGGAAGCCACTCGTTGACAAAGCTGATTTAGTTTTGAACCTTGCTAGAGAGTCAAACTAATTAACCTCACCATGCCTCAACATGGTGCTTTAGATTGTATCACATGCTGCTTGCATTATTATAAAGTATAAGTCAAGACACCTTAAAAACTAACATAGCACGACGTACTTGCTTATTTTTGACTGTTAGTAACCCCTTAGAACCTCCAAAATCTCCCCAAATTTTAAGTATTCTATAGTTTGCATAAGTAGGAAAACTAGTAAAGCAAACTTTTAAGTAGACAAACATGTTTGGATTCAATGATATTAATTTTAATTTGTTTTTATAGTGTTTACCTACACTTAAGGAAAATCAGAAAGATTTAATATAGTCCCAAAAGTTATTACCCGAGTGGGATTATTAAATCTTTCTGATTTTCCTTAAGTGTAGGTAAACACTATAAAAACAAATTAAAATTAAAATTAAGCACGGTGACATCTCTCGTCGATTCAACTGAATGCAACTTCGGTTATCGAGCAGGACTCTTAATAGTTATATGTCAGACCTGTAGATGGAACCACGGTCGCATAAGTACCGTAGTAGCATGTCCCTGAGTTATTCGTCGAGTGCGATTAGAATCCGATGGCGCAGTTGGTTAGCGCGGCCCCGTATCAAGGGGAAGGTCGTGGGTTCAAATCCCACTCGGGTAACTTTTGGGACTATATTAAATTTTTCAATGATATTTTTGCTGAACGTTGTGCAACGTGATTGCACAACTTGGTTGATTGTGATTTTCATAAATAAGTTCAGTTATCTAAAATCTTGAAATTGAAAGATGTAAAATCTTTCAAAATGTTGAAATGTGCTCGAGAAGTACATTAGATTCAGAGAGATTAGATTAAATTTAATATTAAAATTTAACAAAGTATACCTAAGTTACTTTATAAAATTAAAAACTTATACAATCTGTCAGAACATAAACTACGAGCAATCATCCGAATGGTCCAATTTACGAAGATCAATAGCCATTACCGCAAAGCTATATAAATTTATCGCATTAAGCGGCACAAAACCGCAATGACACCGAAACACGTCGATGTCGTAGATTACTGACCCATCGACAAGCTAAACGACGATATTGCCGGCCACTGCAAATTACACCCTATTGACACGGCTTGCGCTACATTCTAAAGTAGAGATTGCTTTTCGTTGTAAAGCGGACTGAAGAGTATTATCATCGCTGTCAGTAATGATGCGCTAGCAAACATCAATTTCGATAAATTGTGGGACCACGGACCGACTCTTAATTGTGGCATACCTACCAAATTAAAATAGAATCATTCTTGTAACACACATACAGTCAGATTGAGAACCTCCTCCTTTTTTGAAGTCGGTTAAAAATATAAAAAAATTGGAGGGCTTCGGAGGAGGCTTTTTCCTTGTATAGGCGTAAAGAAATAAATTTAAACATCAACGAATATAATAAATAATAACGATTTAATAAATTAATTTAGTAATTTTACATATAATAAAAATATATTAGGGAAATAAAATAACATTATAATAAAACTGTGACAGAATTCCAATAACGTAGGTACATTATGTTAACAATATTGTACTGTTGTAATTTTTGCTTTGAATGTATGCTTCCATATTTTATTTGCATTCACTGGTGATGCTAAGTGTTGAAAGAGAGGCCGAATATTGAGAGGAGAATTGACGGACATCGGAAGCTTAACAAACGACACTGGCAGCATATAAATGAGAATGACCCAAGATCATTGATAATGACAGTATGGAACCCCGATCATAATGATTCTTTTAATTGAATCGTATAAACATCTTTTAACTTTGAAGTTGAACCCAGCTGTCGTCGAGCTGAGAGTGATAATAAAAAACAATGACGTCACACTGAAGCTATTTTGTTTATTATTTTGCAAGAAGTATGGATTACTAGCTGGTTATAAAGGTGAAAACCAAGCTGTACCTACATTTCTTGCAGGTTCTTCTAGGCCTGGTCACGTGACACTTACACCTATATTTACAGACAAACAGGAACAGCCTCATGACTTTGATCTTAAGGCACAGTAGATATTTCCTCAGATATCTGAGTAACAAGTACCAACAAATCTTTCTAAGGGTACCCCCTCAGTCAGAGCCAGAGTGTGATTCGTTTTATGAGTATTTTTTTGTTAATTCAAAATTATTGTAATTGATTGAGTGAGCGAAGCGAACGAAGATCTTAGTTTCAACTTGGGCGATTTCATATTGTGCGATAGTTACAACTTGGGCGACTTAGAGATGCGAGCAAGAGCTCCCATCTCTAAGAGTTTCGTTGACATCAAGGTTTTTCTACTAGCCGTCCAGTTCCTTTGCTTTTTCTTATTTTTTTTTCTTGAAATAAAATAAGGAGGTACTTAGTTCTCATAAAATGGTGACAACGACCAGGATGGAACCAAGGTCTGTTCAACGGAACTCTTCAATAAATAGGCCAAAAGAGTTGAAACTTGGTTACTATACCAGGTTAGCAGGTGATAGCCAGAGGCAAGTCCAAACATAATTTGGTTTGGTTTGCACTTGCCTCTGACTATCACCTACTCAAAGTTTTGGTGCGTTCGTCGGGTCGCATCACGAGATCTCAGTTCGGGGCGAACCACTAGTTAAATCATGATTTAATTAACTATAAGTATAAGATCTTAGCCAATAATTCAATGACGTTGAAGCAAATTTTGGCAATACAAAATCTATCCAGCCTCTAGGATGTGCCTCACGTGGCTCTAGTGCTGAAGCATGCCACTACGTAGTTTGACCGTCAGCAAACATAGCCTACTCTCACGTCGAGGGCTCCTCACCGTATGCAAATGCAGTAAGTGCAGTCTGTGGTACGTTGCTCGAGTGGTGCTACTGAGACCTATATATACCTATACTGTGGCGGTCGCATTGCGTCAACGCCTGGAAGCTACTTTAAGATAATCTGTGTGTCATATTGACCGTCTAAAAGTCGTACTAAAAGAGTCACATGATATAATGTGAGTATGCCTCAAGCTGATGGACGCAGGGCAGTGCATCGTAGGGCACGTTCCTATCGTGTGTGACTTACGAGGCAATGCTTTGTTATAGGTGATGGTTACCACTTAACATCAGGTGGGCCATCTGCTTGTTCCATCAGCTGGTTGTATTAAAAAAAAAAAAAAAAAAAAAAACATCTATATCTAGTTAGCATATTATATATTAGCACTAAGCGTTTTGCTTCTAGCTATGCAAACCGCTAAGGAGTGGAACTCATTACCGTCGTCGGTTTTTCCTGACCACTACAATATCAATCTCTTCAAGGCAAGAGTGAATAGGTGCCTTCTAGGCCGTTCTGCTGTAGGTGAGATTGTAGCCAAAGGACGGTTTAATCATTATAAAAAAAATCATTCAAGTCATTATTTTTAAGTAATGGTCACTTGCAAGTGCTTTCAAACGGCTTAAGATATATCACGCATAACATATGGCTTAGCAGGGGTAAATCTAAACCTGACTCAGTTTTATCTTATGATAAAATATAAAAGCGATGTAAAGATTATGTTTTTGGTTTTAAGGTGTTTCCTCGAGATGTTTTTCTACACCTATAACTCATGTTGGAGTTATAAAAGAGCGCATAGGTGGTGGTGGTTTTAAAATAGCCTAAGACAGAGAACAGTATAAGATAATTCTTAAAATTGTCCTTTATAGCTTACATATCATATTTGGTTAATTGCATGACAGTAAGGTCTACCCAAAGATTGAATAAAGTAAAAATATTGTGGTAAAAACCTCCGTAACAATTATTTTATTTTGACATGAATTTTCACTTCGAAAAATGTATGTGCACAATGGCTAGTGCTCTCAAACGGTGAAGGAAAACATCGCGAGGAAACCAGTTAGTTATCTAATAGCGGTGATGGGCCTGCAACCTGTCACGTATGGAATACCAACTACTGAAAAAGGGGGTATGTACCAAATGTCATATTTAGACGCACCTCTCACTACCCTCTTAGACATACTAGAAGAATCTTGAGTCGTTACACCTATTTTTTATGCTACTTGGTACTAAGAGATCTGAGGGTATAACTAGCGTGCCTAGATATAAAAAGTCGAGAAGTTGTTTCTGTTGTTTAAGAAACGTGTTGATAGCTCTTGTGCCCATGGCCAGCATTAGCTTCTCAGTAAACCAAGGTCCACCAAAATCCCGACAAGAGCTAAGCTCTTTAATTTAAGCCAAGAAGCCAAGGCCAAGGTCCAAAAGCATCTCCCCTATTGAAGGCTCTTCACCTGCTCCTCAAATTACCGGTTGAGTTACGGCGGCAGTTAAGGCGCCTGTTTAAATATTCATCCGGACCGGTTATTTACTGGTTCAAGAACTGACTGTAGAGTTGTCACACCAAATATACCAAATATAATACCGGAAAATTTATGTTTTGTTTTTGTTCAAGCCGTTTTTGAGGTTTCAGAATCGCTCCTGAATCGCATTCCTGGAAATGTATAGGGAAGGTCTATGTTCAGCAATGGAACGTTTCAGGTGGCATGGACTTTTTTAGATCAACAATATTTTATCTCTTTGTGATTAACAATTGCAAGATCTTTTACTATTTATTTATCTACCTACTGCTTATTTATTTCAGTTATTGATCTCGTCAAAATGGCAGCGCTTAGAGTTTCCTTAGTAAAAATAAAGATTTTTGTCTATCGATCTAGTTTACAGCATATTTTTTAAACTTCTTACAAATTATCTTAACATGGAAAACTTTTTTTTATTATTAAAAAATCTATACAAATCTAAATAATCGAGTGGATCCGTAATCATGAAGTTTCCATTGTGCTATCCAAAGGAAAAACATTTTTTTTTGTATCGCTTTCAAGCATAAAGTGACATTATGTCCGGCTAAAAGCATCCGATGGCATCCCCAGCCGCGCTGGAATTTACGCGGCAAATAGAATTAAAGGTTGCGATGCAAAGTTTCGGGACTGCGGGACCTTAATAAACTACTCACAGTGCGGTACTTTTAAATTGTATTTTAAACAAGATATTTACTCGGCGGCTCAGTGCAGCCACAATAGTTGTGTAAAATGTAACAATGTCTTTACTTTAATACATTTAATTTGATCAGTTGAGCTATCTCTAGATCGTTTGCAACGGTCTGCAGATGATAATTATGTATTTTGTAAGTACTTGTATTCATTGTAATTTTCTTTTTAAATAAATGTTTTTGAGAGTAATCATTTAATATTTTTTCTTGTCAAATGTCTTTAAAACGAGGTAAGTATAAAGATTATTACTATCATCATTATCAGCCTAGAGAAGTCTACCGCTGCATGGACGTAGGCCTCTCCTATACATTTCCAGAAGGCACGATTCTTATTTCTCCCCGTTCACCGACTTCTCGCAATCATCACAATGTCGTCGGTCCACCGGAAAAGAGGGTATTCAACACTATAAATCCAGTTCATGATCGCCACACGAGAAATTTTATTCCCCAGTGGTTGTCAGTTCTTTGAGCTTTATTATTTGCCAATATTTAATTTAAAAAATATTAACATCAACAAAATATATTATATCTATTCACCACACCGCTGTTTCGAAAAAACTTGTGGCACGAGATGAAGAAGAAATATAAGCCGGTGGTGTAGTGGAAGTGATCTTGCTGTTTGTTCGGTCGTGGGTTTAAATCTAGTCGTGCACCAATTAATTTTTCTCTTCTGTTTTCGTCCTAATCATGTGTTGTGGGTATTAGTCAGGCTTCATGAAAGGTAATTACGGTCCGCATCAACACGCTACATTACGCAGTAATTACTATTGTTATGTATAACACATTGATCGCGCTGATTTATTTACATAATAAATTATTACAGTGACCAATGTGCGTGAGTGCTAGAATAGATGTGCTGGAGGAACAGGCAATAAACTGCATCTTAAACTAGTCGTAATATATCTTTTATATACTACTTGCAGATGGAACGAGCAGATGGTCCACCTGATGTTAAGTGGTAACCATCACCTATAACAAAGCATTGCCTCGTAAGTCACTCACGATCGGAACGTGCCCTACGTTGCACTGCCCTGCGTCAATCAACTCGAGGCATACAGATGTCAAGCCTCATTGTGCCTGTAATTTCACCGGCAACCACACCCTTCAAACTGAAACACAGCAACGCTGCTTGGTGGCAGAAAATGGCATGGTGGTGTGCTTCCTGGGATCAGCCACACACAAAGAGCTCTACTACTCTTATAAGAATAAAGATATCTGAAGAGAAGAGAATAATATAATTATATATAATTACAGATTTCTGAAGATAAATCTATATAAATACGAGCTTCTTATATAAACTTTTACGTCTCCGAATGGCTGTGAGAATGTGGAATACAAAATGTTTGCGTATAAATTGCGTTTATCTTCTAAATAAGGCTCGGCAAGATTGAGTACATAACCGAGATCCCCTCGCCGTAATGATAATTAACTTTTTCGGCGTCGGTCAAACTTAATGGCTAATAAAGCAAGCCGGGTCAATGGAACTTAATGATCTTTACATAACTTTAACATGCATAGGTTCGTTATAAAAATCAGAGAAAATAACACAATTAACATACATACTTATACGTTGAGTAAGTGCTTAAGTTTTAACTAAGAAAAGGGAACGCTTCCAGAGTCACTACAACATTAAATGTTTAGTTATACGCTAGTAATTTACCTTTTTACAAAATCTGCTATACCTGCTCAATACTTACGGCCGGTTTCTGAAAGCTCGATCAAAACTAATCGGATTTCAAGTCACTCGCCATTTCCGCTATTACATCGAATTAGATATAACAAGTGACTTGACATGCGATTAGTTTTGATCGGGCTTTCAGAAACCGGCCGTTAGTTATCCAAAAAAGGGTTTCTTATAATATTGGATTTTTTGAAGAAAAACCTAATCATTATAAAAGTGTTTTACCTTCATTAGAAAGTACTCATTTACTTCAGATGCAGAACTTATAAGTAAGTACAGCAGCAACAAAACCCAATCTGTTTTCTAATTAAAAGTCTCGGAAAACCTGCGCCAACGAATTCACTACAAACAAAGATTCTAACTAAAATATCCAGCGAAATGAAATCAACCCGCTTTTTCTCGTTTCCTTCAGACTCGTGCCAGAAAAACCGCTTACGTTCGCCACAGTAATTGCATGCACCTGAGTCAGCGCGTCTCACTTCAACGCACATTGCAATTCAAAACGAGCCGTATTACGATGCAGTTAGATCTTAAACTCAAATAAATTACTGCGAGATTTGTGACTAAGAAAACGAGTAGAACTAAACCGTTATGATATCGATTTAGGGTTCAATTTTGCTATAACTAAGCCATAAAGTTTATCGATGTTTATGCTTAGTTCACCTAGTTTTTAAGTTAATTGAATGTGGTGCTTTTATTGATTGATTTTATTGACTTCGATATTGAAGACCAGTTTGTTTAGAGGTGCTGGTCATTCAGTTTTCGTCGTAAAAGTATGGTTAAGAAATCCACATCAAAATCAAAACTCAAAAGTTGAAAAGTGTATCGTCTGATAATAATAATCTTAGAAGTGAACGTTTTGAAGGTAAGAATTTATTTATTCTGTGGCTGAGTAAACCATCAAGTTGAGAGTTTACTTTTAAAATTCTTTTGAATTTAGAGATTAGATTTTTTAATTAAATAACTATGATACGATAAAATTAAATATTGTACCAACGTAATTATTACTAAAAAGAAAATATTTTCTTAACTTTAAGAAGTCTTCATCAGAGAGCGTCCAACGCTTCGTCTTTCAGTTCCAGTTTTGAAGAAATAGTATGATGCAAACAAAGTTACCAATGCGTTATTAGTGTAATCTCGGCGTTACAAGCGAGGTTTTTGTTTGTATAAGTGCGATATACCGGTACTGCCTCGCAATTACTTACTGCCGATACCCGGGGGAGCGCCGCGATACACACAGGTGGTAACCACATTGTTATGAAACAATACTTTGTTTATATTGTACAAACTATGCTAAATTTGGGGCTAGGTGGACTGATTGAGATTCGGGATGGAATTCAGATCAATAGAATTGAAGATTTTTTGCGGACGTCTAAAGGTCAAAGTTAAGGTCGAAATGGATTTATTCAATTAATTGAATGATAATGTGTTGTGTTACGTCTCAAAGTGATCATTGTGATCACAGAGGTAGAGGTAGGTACGTCCAAATATCACTTTAGACATACTTACATTTTGCAGTAGTTGGTATTTCATACTTGTAGTCAGAGGTACGTCCAAATTTTACTTAAGGACATACACACTTTTTATAGTAGTTGGCATTCGATATATGACAGGATGCAAGCCCATCGCCTACTAACAGGATTCCTCACGATGTTTTTCCTTCACCAAATATAGAATGTTTTTTATGAATAGTGTAGCTGTAGTGTGTATCACGTGATGAGTACATACGGCGAAACAGCTCAATTCAGAGCGAGGTTCAACTCGTCGATGCATTGTCTCCCTTTTCGTTGAATTGCTGCGAGTAAACACCCTTCCGAACTACGCGCGTGTTTACGCAATGGACGACAAAACGTTCGAAGCATTCGTAGGAAATTTAGCAATAGGCTTATACGTAATCCCCATTCATATAAAACCGATCTCAGTTACTATTTTTGTAAGCCTTTTGAGAAAGTCTAAAGAGTAGTCAGAGCCGCGTCCAAAAGTTTTTTCAAGTCGTCAGAGTCGTTGGATCACCCAGAAGGAACCTGAGCGATGAATAAAGCATTGGTTGCCGATCTTTCCATCAAATTATAAGATACGACTATGATTAGATTTCAAAATGACGTCATTAGGTAACCGGTAAACAAGGGGCGAATTTTCAAATAAATTATTTAAATTCTATTACCTCAGACAAAATACCTTCGCAAAAGTATACCTCCGCCTCTTGGCGATGGAAGCAAAAAACAAAGAAAATTATTAATTGAAGAGAGCCTCTTGTAAATTAATAAAATGAAAAGGTTTCAAAGAAGAAGGCTTTCGAAAAAAGCCTCTGACTTTTGAAGTTGCCAAGTATTCGGCTCCAAAGCTAATGAATTAATTTGAAACCGTAACTCGGATCTTTGGTGGAAGGTACAACTATTAAAAACAACTGAGACCAATTTAACTGATTAAATTAAACCGAAAATAGATACAAGTTTACTTAAAAAATAAAACTTACACACTTACACAACACGTGACCACATATTTTTCCAATTACATTTTAAAAAAATATTTCTTGGTTTGACCACGAAATGTTAAATAAAATTATTTTCATTCGATAGTTAATGTAATGATAATAGTTACATTTTCTTTCAAAGAATTTTTTTATTGAAAAACACAGACGTGACTTCAAATGATTGCCAGTACGTGTGGGCAAATTTTATGACCCGCTAGTATGGGTTATTTTTTAGTAAAGAAACTATTCTGAAAACTAAAAGATGGTGCTAATCATTGCATCTCACTCTACACTATTGTTGATAACAGTTCCCTTTCACTCGTACTCGTCAAAGGTATAATAGATTAGCTTCATTTTGAAATTCTTAACTAGAATTTTGGATTTCTGAACAAAAGACCGACTGCCCGATTGACAAATAGCAAACAACCTAAACTGAAGGATTTTATATAGTTTAGAAAATATCTTCATTTTGACATATTAATAAGGGGTGTAGATAGAAATTCCCAGGAAAGATTAAAATAATAAACACGCGAGTGAAGTCACGGGTATTTCACTAGCAATTCATACAATTCAGCCCATACACTGCGGGAGGTTACAGAACCAAGCCATAAAACTTGAAAATACCTTAGAAACCTAACTTCGAGGAAGGGAACATTGAACTTTGCCAATCAAAGCATTTCATCAAATAGAATGTTTCGTTTCAATGATTTATTGATGAAGTCTCAATTAAAGGTAGTTTTTTTGTAAACATGTATTTTTTTAGCAAAAGACTAATAACCTAGTCATAGTCATTGTAATAACAGAGCTTGACCAAATACACAAAATATAATATATGTAATTGCACATGAGGCTTAATATCTGTATGCCTCAAGTTGATGGACGCAGGGCAGTGCATCGTAGGGCACGTTCCTATCGTGCGTGACTTACGAGGCAATGCTTTGTTATAGGTGATGGTTACCACTTAACATCAGGTGGGCCATCTGCTTGTTTCATCAACTAGTTGTATAAAAAAAAATATATATATATATAAATAGAATGGCTTTTGGAAATCAACCAAATAGGTAAACAACCTTTAATTTAGTCGCTAAACCCAAAATAATCTTTAACTTACAGTAAGCTGACTATTTATGGCATGAAACCTTTTGCTTAAAAAACATAAATAAGTAATTTTAGGAACATAATTATAATTCAAATTATTACCCACTAAAATGTCCTCAAAGTGTAGAGTTTTCCCAGAAAAAGTCACGTCATTAATATCTTTAGCCAAATTTGTGTGATTTCATTAATATCATCAATCAAACGTGTGCACTAGTATAATACTAAAATAAGTAATATATAAGTAAGTTTAAAGTAATCGCTTGAGTACTTATACTTACAGCTCCCAGCGACGCTGCTAGCGAATAAATGGCTAGCAAGTTGCCACGTTTTTTAATTTTATCACGTAGAAGGTACGTACGTACGTAGTGGGTAGGTATGTAGGTATTTTCTGTACATTTCCCGCTGTGCTCTCTGTGGACGCAACTCGTTACCCCTTGGCATCGCGAGGAATAGAATGCAGGCGCATCGTATAGAATAGCAATTTTGTATGTTGAGAAATGCGGATGAAATTTTACATCAGTTTTCATTATTTTAGTTGAAATCCGTTTCAATGGTTTATGTGGATTGAGTTTCAGGCATTTTAAGCTTAATAGAAGCAACTCTTATTTTATATTTTATAAATGTAACTGTATGATCTCTTTGAATGAATAAAAGTTGGTATATCGGCAGCCAGCTGGTCAAAAGGTCCAGTCAAAGTCAAAAGGTGTTTAGTTTATCCAGTTGAATTACAAGGATCACTTTGAACCGTCTAAAAGCTAGGTGAATCTGGGTGTCAGTCCCACGTAACCAAGCCTAGAAGAACAGGTAAAAAAAAAAAAAAAAAACTAAACGGTCTTTATTCAGTACAATCACAAGGATCACTTTGAAACGTCTTATATACTAGGTGAATCTATCACCAGTTCCTCGCGACCAAAGCCTAGAAGAACGGGCAAGAAACTTACGGCTTGGTTCCTAGCGTTTTTTTGTATGATCCTTTTTACAATTTTATTATGGTACCTACTTAATTATATAGTGTTTTAATGAGTTGGAGCATAGATCAGTCCCAAGTTTTTTGTCATCTATATAATCAGATATTTTATATCGACAACTGGTGAATCTCGCTTGGAAGCGTACACATTGTCCTGCAAACGATTCGCTTACTTTAGTGAGCACGTGGTGAGTAGTGGGAACAGCGAGCTTATCTTTATTTCTAGTGTTAACATTATGATGGTCGCTCTTTTTGGCATATAAATTAATATTTTTTCTAACATACATTAAATTTTCGTATATGTACTGACAGAATAAAGTCATTAGATTTATTTCTTTAAGCTTATTTCTTAACTATTCTCTGGGACCCATGTTATAAATTGCAAGAACAGCCCTCTTCTGCAGCACAAAAATGGTGTTAATATCTGCAGCACTCCCCCACAATAAAATGCCGTATGACATAATGCTATGAAAGTAGCTGAAATAGACAAGTCTAGCGGTGTCCACGTCTGTAAGATGGCGGATTTTTTTGACTGCGCATGCTGCAGAGCTAAGTCTCTTCGACAATTTGCCTATGTGTGGGCCCCATTGCAGCTTATTATCTAAGGTTATGCCTAAAAATACGGTGGTATCCACGAGGTCTATTTTTTCGTTTTTGATTTTTACATCAGCATTTATTTGTTGAACATTTGGTAGTACAAAGCGAATGCATTTTGTTTTACTTTCATTAAGTAACAAGTTGTTTACATTAAACTAGTTTACGACTCTAGAGATTGCATTGTTTACATCGTCATATTTAGTTTGTCGTCTTTTCAATTTGAATAAAAGTGAAGTGTCATCTGCAAACAGTACAATCTCGTGATCATCTACTACTTGAGGTAGATCATTAATGTAAATTAAAAACAAAAATGGCCCTAATATAGAACCTTGTGGTACACCCATTTTTACCACTGACCCCGGAGAGCGCTTTCCATTCACGTCCACACTTTGTATTCTGCCATTTACAGGCTACAAAGTACAGGTGATTAAAGTGCAGGTATAGCTATGAAACACAAAGCTCGTCAGAAGGATCTATCAGGCTGGAACCATTATACTGCACATAATAATAACGAGAGCAAATGGTTCATCCTCGTAAGAAATCGAAAGCATTTTTTTCACATCACAGAGTTTCGCCATTGACCTTGTCATCCGTGTGGTCACACAAAAGATTAAGATATATTCGAAATTCGATCTAGAAACATATCCCATTCAATACGCCCCTGATGCCTGCCTGAACGTAGCTGCAATACCTAACTATTCTCATATTTTATACAGCGGTGTCGCAGCATGCGTTTTGAAATTGTTATCAAACTTTTGGAATAAACAAAAACTAACTATAATATAATATAATAACTTTTATTCCATATAAAAGTACCTACATAAACATGGTACATGAGGCTCGACATCTGTATGCCTCAAGTTGATGGACGCAAGGCAGTGTATCGGAGGGCAAGTTACGAGTACTATCGTGCGTGACTTATGAGGTATTAATGGTTTGTTATAGGTGATGGTTACCACTTAACATCATGTGGGCCATCTGCTTGTTCCATCAGCCAGCTGTAAAAAATAAGTTTATGCAAAACGATCCCAACTTGTGCTAACCCTGTGCTCTCAGGCTCAGCCCGTATTTTCCAGGCAATTACAGAGCTCATCAACGCACGCCCGATAGGGGCATTTTTACCCAGATCGCGTCAGTAATCGTATTCAGCACACATTCGATCGTAATTAAACGCGGCCCTCTTCAAACGGCTCGTAACTCAGTTTGATGGCCCCCTGGACCCCGGGACCGACCGCCCCCCGCCCCCGGACACTTACATTCTAATTTCAAATAGGGGACTAGACATTTTTATTTTGGGTGATAAAAACTGTTAATGGCTAGGGTTACATAAGAAGTCGATTTAAGACTATTTACAATTACGAAGTATCTCCTAGATTTACAAAAGCTTTCTTTTTTATGAAGGAATGCGTATGGGTCAAGCGTATGATCCATCTGATGTTGAGTGGTAAATTTTGCCTATGACGATTGACTTCATAGAACACGTTCACAATAAACAACAATAATCAAAGACAGTTACATATTGTTTTCATTAAGTAAGGTGCCAGTGATATGTTTTTGTTATGAACAAAAAAAGATTTACTATGAGTAAGATATTTCGAAAGTTTTATAAAAGATCGCAGTCCATGCACTCATAAGGAAAATGCTTTGCCATAGGAAATATTTTATAGTGAAAACTTTGGCGTCACCTTTGAGACAAACACGCAATTTTTAGAAGTTTCATAGATAAAATAAATGAGGGATCACCTTCATTAAAGGTTTTCTTAATAGCGGTAGCCGTCTCATTCATTGATGTCTGTTCTTCTACTTCTCATCGTGTCGCTAGTTTCTTTCAAAACAGTGTGATGAAAAGATTTTCAGTGCTCTGCAAAGAATTTTAGGTTCTACGACATGCCGGTTTCCTCACGATGTTTTCCTTCACCGTTAGAAAGTTCAAAAATGTCACAGTACCATGTGATATTTTTGATCTAGTCCCTAGTCTTGGCCTTCGGTCTGAACACAACGATGCAAACTAACTAGATACTTCTCACTAACAATCGTTATTCAAACATGTTGTAAGACCGTAATAATGAATAAAAAGTTTTTTATCTTTTTTTTTTATCTGAAAAACACATTGGTGCTCGACCGCCCTTGAACACACGGCCTTAGGATCGGAAGGCTAGATATGTAGGTGTGATGTCTGTTGTATTTATAAAAGAGAAAACATTTTATCAAAATGCGCCTCTCCGCTTTCTCTAACATCAAGAGCTGTAAAGTTACGGCAGTCGCATATCGAGGGATCGCAGCTTTATTATGAGGGGCGACAAGAATAATATTTGAGCTAAAATTAAGGGGAGCATCGCCTACAACGAACGTAATTATGATCGGAATCACCTCGGGGACGTTCCTTTATTTTTCTACCTTGAAGGGCGATTTTAATTAAATCCCAAAAACTTATTACATTATCAATACTCGCCAAATAATGCCTATTTCAATTAAATTTTCTTTAGTTTTTATAGTTTTTATAAGTGCGTAAACTTATAAGATGTTTTTCGGTAAGATTATTAGATATCAATACTACGAGTATGTACTAATCTGGAAACTGGTTTATGGCTAAATTTGAAGGATGTTATAAATTTCAGACTGTTTTTTTCCGGTTCTTACTTTTGTTTGTGATCACGTTTCTCCGACACAGATGCTCTAATTTTAGAGTTAGTAGAAATCAAAGGTTGATTAAATAATCACCCTTTGACCGACCGTAAATCAGTTTGTATGTCAAAGTCAAAAGGTTTTAACAAAATCACAGGGATCACTTTGAAACATCTTAAAGCTAGGTGACTCTAGGTGCCAGTTCCACGCGACCAAAGCCTAGAAGAACAAGCAAAATATTACGGCTTGGTTCCTGCCGTTCTTTAGTAGTGGCCAATTCTAGTGACTTTTTAGGTGGCACTAAAGCTTCCTTCGTGGCTTAACCAAGACTAGTTAATATATTTGGATATTTGTGCGGCTATAGTGGGATTCAAATTACAGTCGTGCATCGAAAAACAATCTAACTACGTCATGAGCGCGCTAGTTTAACCATTATAGCCAATTGGTGCAACTGTACCTTCCACAGTCCATCCATTTTCTAAACGTAACTTATTCCCTCCATACACACGTCCAGTACGACTTAGTAGTAGTACTCCTCAGCGATCTACTTATAGAGTAGTTGAGAAGTTTCTTCCAAACTAAACGTTCCAAACAAGCTATTGTAAGATTTCTCGGAAGTACAGCGGCGAGCGGAAACTGTTTATATCTCTATCTATTGAATTGCAAACACGTAGTAGGACACTTTCGTAAAACCAAATCTACGACGATGAAATTCCTTTTAAATGTTACTTTTACTTTAGATTATTATAATCAGCTGGCAGTAAAATGTTCCACAAGATCCGATTTATGTGAGTATAAGATAACTTAGATTCATAAATTGTTAGGCGGGACTTATTTATACCGATTTGGCGGACTTTTTGTTTTTTTCAGTTTTTGTTTTGACATATCTGATATTTCTACTGTCAAAACTGACATTTCATATTGCCAATTATCAAACTGCTTGCTATTGATTGTTAGCAAGAACATCTACAAAATAAAGAAGAAGTAGAAGATTGCTAACAAAATAATATGTAAATGTTGCCAACTCCAAGTTTGCCTATGATAAAGGTAATCAAACTGCATTATAAACATAATCAATCATTATTGGGTTATTTCAGCTATTTTACATAATTTGAGAACCAAAAAGAACTACTACTTTGTATCGAACTATTTAGGGACTTTATTTGCGAAACATGGAAAGCATGAACATTATATCGAAAAGAGAGTGACTGCTGGAAATAGAGCGAATGGGGCACAAGACACGTTTATGGGCAGCCAGAAACTGTAAAAGGCACGAATAGCTGTACATAGGGGGGTGTTCGTGCCGACAATAATGTATGGTACCTAGTAAAAGTTGGGCAAACATCAGAGTAGAGTAATGCATTAAAAATGAAAGCGTTACTTAATATGTGTGATGTGAATTTGAGTGATAGAGGAACAGTGTGATTAGAGAGAAATGTGGAGTGAAAGATGATGAGGGTATAGAAAGCTATGTTAAGATGGTTTGGGCATGTGGAAAGGATGGATGAAAGGAGATTAACGAAACAGGTGCATCAGGCAAGCGTAAATGGCCTTTTTTGTCATCAAAATTGTAACAGCTCTTTTGTAAATTTCGATTTTTAACAGACAAAATATAGATTCTATTCTATTCTATAAATGGGACTGTTGGGAAGGAAGACCTCAGAAGACGTATCTCGACCAGATAGCAGACGTTCTACGGAACAACCAGGACAATAGTACCTACCTTCCCTAAACCAACAACGTATGAAGAATGTTTAGAGATTGAATGAAGCGAAAGAGGTATGTAAGGACCGTAGCAAGTGGAAATCCGTGGTCTCTGACAAAGTCCTATGAGAAACTGAATAAGGAATCAAAATAAATCTATTAGTCATATATCAACTAAGTATATAACTTTCAGTTTGAGAAACAAACATTTTTGATGGGTGGTACACCTACCAAGAGAGCTCGAAACAGAGTCTGCTGTTCCATCCAAGATTTAGGTAAATACCTCCTTACTCGATAGATTATTGTACTGTACCTACTCGAATTTCTTTAAAGACAAATTTATTGCTGCTGATAAAATTGATCCTGTTTTCATAATTAAAGTTTTATTTATTATTTTGCAGGTACTATAAATTAAAAACATTGTCATAAAATTATATTATTTGCTGAGCAGTCCTATTGCAACCTTGAACATTTTCCTGAACAGTAACTGCCACATCATGAGATGCCACCACCAACTCCTACTGTCTCAAAATCTAGAGCAAACTACCACACTTCATTGTGGATGTGAATACCACTATAATTCATTATTAAACTAAAAAAACTTACAAGATTGAGAACTTTACTGTACACAAATTCTATGAAAACAAATTCAGTGCCGCTGAAGAGGTCTGACAGTTTCGCTGCCTGCATGCATAAGAAAATTGCATCACAGCTGACGAGAGTCAGTGGAAGTTCCAATAACATCCTGGACATCATTGTTCATTAATAGGATAGCCCCTTCCTCAAGCACTGTTTGCGAGTAATGACAGCACAGGATCACCATTTTTCTAAATACTAACCTAACATAATTCATTATGTTTATTATGTACTAACAATAAGGATCTAAGTTATCTGAAATAAAATTTATATTAAGTATTACTAATATTATAACATTTATTCTGTTTTCACCACTGATGTTTTCATTATTATTTTACCAACTCAATATAATAGTACTTTATGAATAAATACTTAATTAAATTGAATTTTAATTAATTTACACACACCGACAGAACACCTAGTCAAACACCTGTATAATGTAGGATCTACATTATACAGCACTTGGCTCCATCATCATATCAGCTAATTGGAATACAGTACTATGTATAAAATCTTGAATAAAAAAATACCCATCCCAAACAGCTACACTTAATAACAAATACATCATCGAAATATAATTAATTATTATGACAAGTAACAGATAATTACTATAATCCTTATTAACTAAACTTGAATCTGTGTCACGCAAAAGTGTGACAGAGATTCAAGTGTAGTTTCTATGTGACAAAGTAACTATCTGCTATTCTGTAATTCGCATAAATCATAGTTACACCGAAAATTACTATTATCCTTAATAACTAAACTTTAATCTGTGTCACGCAAAAGTGTGACACAGATTCAAGTGTAGTTTCTATGTGTCATAGTAACTATCTGATATTCTGTAATTCGCCAAAATCTTATTTTCACCGATTTTTTACATCATCATCACCCGATCCCATACTAACTATGTTTAATTCTATGTCACTAAAACTAGCATCAAAGCTAATGTAGTGAAGATTTATACAACCTTAATAAAAATGTTTGCTGAAGTGCAGTATATAAAATGTCAGCATTTTATAATAATTTGTTGACGATGCATGCGTAAACATTATTTATACATCGATGTTTTCTGGATTCAGTGGAATAATAATGAAATTATGCTCATATTTATAATTTAAGAATCAGAAAGTTACATGGTAGAATATAATGTGAAAACATTTGTCGAAAGACCGAATGCAAACATTATAACCAAACCACACATAAAAAAAATCGGTTTATATAAGCGCGCCGAAATTGTTAGTAAGTACAAACTTAAAAACTATGTTAGGTTGATTGGTAGGCACGAAACGAAAAATGACGTACCTATGCCGTCATTACCCGCACACAGTGCTTGAGGAAAAGGCTATTCCATTTGTGAGCAATGATGGCAAGGATGTAAAAATATAGAAAGGGAATGGAAATAAAGGAGGGCCCAGTCGAGCACTGGACTTATTAAGGCTATTAGTACGACATGACTTTGACAAGGAAATAAAAGAATATATACGCCCAGCGGTTATATGCGACGTTTTTTACAATCTTGCGTTGGTTGCGATTCAAACAGTCCATCAAAACGACAGCAAGAAACACACGCTTGCATCGCAGCCAAAAAACCCAACTTGTAAAGTAATTTTCTAACCAAAAGTCAGGGCGGGTCAGACAGTAATTATCAAAACATCGGTTTGGACTCAGTTACTTTGTACTTCGAAATTTTTAATGGTCTATTGATGCTGAAAGCAAACGTTAAAGTTATTTTAACGTTTCGTTCCAATAGGGTCTTGAATATTCATCAAGTTATCCCTGAATATGGATATTGGCATTAATCTGTATTTTTACTGTTACGAGTGACGCTGGCGACGGCGGCGGCGGCCTGTTGTGAACGATTCCATTGTAGCTGAATGTTTTTTCAGTAAAAAGATAGATTTGAAAGTCAAATTAGCCAAATATAATTTAAAAATTATACTTTTATATATTTGAAATATTATAAACTGTGTGCTTTTGGCAAGTGTTTCTAGTATTCTATTAAATAATACGCTGGACTAGTAAAATATTGTTATGGATTTGAGAAAAGATTTAAAGATATCTTTCAAGCATGGAGATAGTCTGAGCCAATTCTATCAAGATTTAAAAAGTTATACGAATATTCTTTTTAGAATCATCGTAATACATTGTATTATATCTACACTAATATTATAAATAGGAAAGATTTGTATTTTTGTTGTTTTGTATGTAACGAATAGGCTCAAAAAATACTGGTCCGATTTCAAAAATTCTTTCACCATTAGAATGCTACATTATATAGGCTACATAATATTTTCAAAAAATTCAGGGATCCTTACTAAAACTTCATTAATGTAACCCAAGGTGGAAAAAATAATCCTAACATCGCGTGCGCTGCGAAAACTATTGATGATAGAACAAAATAATGTAGTACGACTTTGCAGAACACGTCATCATCTACAAAAAATGTCACTATAGCATATGTCTAACTATTATAGTTACGTCACAATAAGTGTTCTTATATTATAAAAAAATAATTAAAATGCCGACGCTAGAAAAGGCTCATTATTGGTATTAATCCTTATCCAAATAAATAATTTTATATTCAAGATTATTTCAATACCTTACTTCTAGAATTTTTCAAATCTGACATCACGATATCACGATATTAAAAATTTTGGTTCGCTTTAAAAATGCATATAAGCGAGCGCGCGGGGGCGCGTACTCACTCAGCGCATCGGGGACGGGCAACGCGGTAGGGAGAAAGGCGTGCAAATGTATGAAATGTATGAAAGGTCTAAGGTTATCCTAAAATTCTAAAAAAATATTATGTCCACGAAATAATTATGTAATACGAAGATGGGACAGGCCGCTAATTAAATATATAAATAGAATATCATACATGACAAGTATAATAGAGGAAAATCAATCCTTTGTCACTATTCGACAAAATATTACGTTAAACAGCACCGTGTGTTAAATAAATATTCCAACTTCAAACATAAAATATATGTGTTCTCGATACTAATAGCGAAGTAGGTATCAACGTCAATGAGAAAAATATCCTCAACTTAAAAGGGGCTCATACAAAGTAGAAAAACTTATCGGAAAGTTCCGTATGCAAACGTACGAAGGCGCGCGTGTTGCAGCGGAACTTCAGATGTGATCCGTTCGAGGAGCGTCTCCGCAGCACAGCACCGGCCTGGACGGCTTCAGATAGCGAGCGAGGACGTTGTTACTGCCATATACTGATAGAATCGTGTCTTCTAGACTGTTCTGCTCCATTGCCGGCTTTGTCGTCGCTTAACATCAGGTGAGATTGTGGTCAAAGGGTAATCCCTATAATAAAATAAAAACTACTAGCCACTGACCAAGATCTTTGAATACAAATTTTTGATTAGTGGTGTTAAATTGTAGATTATCAAATTTCTATAAAAAGTCATGATTATCTGATTACTACGAAAAGGTAATAACGCAATACAAAATCGATTTGTCATCATCATCAGCCAGAGATGTCCACTACAACATGGCCTCCCCCATAACTTTTCTATGCAGAACTTCCACGCCAAACGAGATCGGGTCCCTTCCGTATTCATTGACTTCTCGTCAGTCTATCTCATTTGTATCCCATTGTTTGTCTTAACTGGATTAATCTAATATATACAATATATTTACATATATCGTTCGCAACGGTCTGCAAGATAGCTCATCTGTTTCATGTTTATTTTATTCATTTTGTAAATACTTGTATTCATCTTCTTGCCTTTTCACAAGTTTCTTTCACAACAGTGTGGTGAAAGGATTACTTATATAACTTGTTATTTTCTTTGTAAATAAATATATACATAGTCATCTTTAAACGACTTCGGTAATGGCTACAAATAAAGCAGATAAAATCGTTCAAACGAATGCTGGTGCTTGCTGCACGGTATGGAAAGAACTTACACGTTACAACTACCCGGAACGATAGCAGGGACGGGAGAACACCTTGTGCTTTGTATTCTGTATTGTATACTACAAGCTAGTTAATTGTTTCAAGCAAACTCTTTTGTTTTGCTTCTTCTGTTTCCACTCAATTTTGCAACACGCTTTCAAGTTAACCAAGTACCTTCATAAATGAACGCAACAATTTCACAAGAAGGGATCAGATGAAGATGTCTCGTGAAATTTAAATGAGTATTTATTTTGAAACTGGCTCATCTCAGTTTGTGGCTCTGCTTTCTGCGTTGTGGGTTGTGGGCTCAATTCCAACCAAGGACAAACATTAATTGTTTGTTGACATAAGTTTTTTCTGTGTCCGGGTGCTATATAATAATCTATATTCAATTTAAGGTAGAAACCTCAAAACAAAAATATAACAGTATGTACGTACCAATCCAAGATTAGTGCAATCTCCACAAGCGCCCGCCTGTCGCAGTTAGAAACTTGTCCCTTTCAGCACAAGTCGCTTGAATCCAGTTCAGACCGGTTGGATCCAGTGCGATCCGGTTAATTTAAGTTTCTTAGTCTTAGAGTAATTGGTTCAGCGTTTACTCATTCATATGGTCAGGCTGCACTTTACAGTTGAGTTTGCTGAGCGATGAACGCCTTTGTGTTGTTTAACTTTCAACGTGGACGGTCAAAAAAACTTAGACAAATCGTATTTCGATTTATATATATACTAAATGGGCCTTCTCGATTATCTCTCAATAATACTTTCATTTCTACCTACTATAGAAATGTAATGCACCATTTATATTTAAGTATATTATATATTATATTATTACATTGTAAAAGGATCATACAAAAGAACGGTAGGAACCAAGCCGTAAGTTTGTTGCCTGTTCTTCTAGGCTTTGGTCGCGTGGAACTGGCACCTAGAGTCACCTAGCTTTAAGACGTTTCAAAGTGATCCTTGTGATTTTATTGAATAAATACATTTTGACTTTATGTATTTACAAAAAATGATATTAAAACTATGATTCAAAGTTGTGTCCCATAGTACAAGATTTTCTTAATTTTGGGCTAGAAGATGCTGTGTATGTGAAATGTCCACAATTTTTTTTATATCCTACTGGTTAATAGTTTAACTGTATTATTAATCAGTAGGATGACCACTAGTACCTACGTAATATGGTAGGTACTAGCAATTTAGTCGATTCTAATAGAAATTACTATCATCCTTTGTTAAATGATCAGATATGGTGCGACGAGATATCATCATATCGGCATCACCATCGCTTTGTCCTATGATTGATTTGCAAATGTAATGAGAGAAAATCATGAGGCAATATTATATCGCCTCATTAGATCGAGGAAAGGAGATAGAGTAAAGCATCCCAGCATCAAAGAGACGGTTGTGGGTTTGAACCCCACCGGGTTATTCACTTTTGTAATATTATAAAATCTTTGCTGAAGTAAAATCGCGGTTCGGTAATTTGGTGAATCAAATTGAGTTAATTCTAGTTCTCTTACAATGTTATATTTTCTCAGGCTCTCTTAGGGCCTTAGGTTGGCGGTATTTTTTTATAAATAATCTACAGACAGCACAAGAGCTTGATTTATTGATTGAAAATACTTTATTGCACATTAAAATAACTATAAAGGTGAACTTATTACTGTAAAGAATGATCTTTTAGATAGCCTTTGTGTATTGTGGACATAAGATGTGTCGGTAGTGCACGGGAGAGGAAATAAAGCCGATAGGAGGGGCTCTAAAATTATTCTGTCGTTTTTATCATCTCAGCTTTAATATTGAAAAAGACTAGATTCGCTCGAAGAGTCAGTGCAGTGAGTTCAAGTGTGCCAATAAAGCCATTTTTAAAAGTAGTGCATTTGACATACAACAAAGGAGAAGTGGCTCCCTCGTCGGAACTCGGAATATTTTATGCCGACCCTTTTCAATCGCAGACTCGAGCCGTACTTACTGTTGTGTAATCTGCGGGCACTGTAGTTTTTTGTTATTTAGACTAATGTTCGGGCTTTGTGTGGAATAGAAAATAGGTTGTGCATGTTTTAACTTTGTCAAAGTTGGGCGAATGTTTTAGTCATGTGAGGTACTTTGTATTTCGCTTTGTTCCACACTGAAGTATTTTATGGACTCTTCGAATGATTAAACATTTATTCAGTCTCAATCATTTCATCATCATCATCAAGAAGGACTATTGGAGATAGGCCACAAGCTTTAGCAAGTCTTCAGTCCATCGGCTGAGGGAGGCGTCCCACGTTTTCGTCTTTTTTAGGGTTCCGTACCGAAAGGATAAAACGGGATCCTATTACTAAGGCTTCGCTGTCCGTCCGTCTGTCTGTCTATCCGTCTGTCACCAGGCTGTATCTCATGAACCTTGATAGTTAGACAGTTGTAATTTTTACAGATGATGTATTTCTGTTGCCGCTATACAAATACTAAAAAACAGAATAAAATAAATATTTAAGGGGGCTCCCATACATCAAACGTAATTTTTTTGCCGTTTTTATAGATAATGGTACGGAACCCTTCGTGCGCGAGTCCGACTCGCACTTACCCGGTTTTTTTCTACAACTTGCTAATGGAACAAGCTGATTTTAAGTGGTAACAAAGCATTAGCATTAATAGCTCTGATTTCACCATGTTCTGTTAGATTAACAAAGGATTAAAGGGCCGTTAAATATGTCAAATAGTACGCATTTGAAATCTAAGGTTAAATTTAACGGCTTGTTAATCCTGTAATGGCAACTAACAGAGCATGGTGAAATCAGCTCTAAGTCTTCTTGTTCATGATCACCATTGGATTCTCCAGCGGTTGTTGGTTCAACGAACTATACAGCCTATCCACTGCTACTTCAAATATCTAAGATAAAAATTATTTGGCAATAAAATTTTAAAACCAAAATGGGCATTCGATACAAATATTTTTCTTCACAGGTATGGTAATTGTTGCGCGTCCAATCCAATAAAACCTTAAAGCTTTCATCAATAATGTATACCAAAGTTTCAATGAAAAAAGCTTACTTCGCAGGTCAAGTCACGGGCGTCCGCAAGTTAAGACATCATTTAGTAAAACTAATAAAAGCTCGCTGATTGAAAGTTTAACCTAGTTCTGGCGCCGCGCATCCTCGGCGTCCGTATAACTTTGACATTTAATTTAAAGCCTTTTGACTATGAAAATAAAGTTTATATTATAAAAACATCACCTGCGTCCGTCGTAGAGGCAAGTCGGTACGTTAAGTATACATTAATTTTTGAATAGTGCACTGTTCGAGGGTTCGATTTCCATCGAGTAACTGGGTGTTATAAAAGTTTTTTTTTTCAGTTATCTGGTGTCCGTAGTTCCGTAGTTGTTAAGTTGTGTGTGTGTGTGTGTGGTTTCCGTAAAGTTTGTGTAGATGGTGTTGAGTGTACAAAGGCAATCTAAACCCTAACAATATTTTCAGTGAACTAACCAACGATTTAACGTCACCAGTATTTTTGGTACATAATCGTTAAATAACGGCCGCTATTTTTTAGGAAAGCAAAGCAGAAGGCACTAGTCATCGTTCAGGGCTCATTACACGAGTAATAAGGAATGGCCTCGCTCAATAACGCGAGATCACAAAGGCAATACATTAATCACTCCAAAACGGCCAGCCACTGCTCACAGGGATTACTTACTAAGAAATTCTTAATTTACTTTGAAACTAGTTTTGTCTGCCTGTTGTTTCGATGGAACTGTGATGGCACAAAGAAATACAGCAAATTTAAGCAAAGTAAAGTTTTTTTTTTTGTTCATTCTTCATTAATTTAGTGTCGTTTCTAACCCAATATCCGAGCGCTCCCGAGCTTCCATTGGGCATTTGAAGCTGTCAGTCTTATGTATAGCAGTTGACGAGACAATGACATGATGAAAGCCTTGGTGGCCTAAATACTTTGTCACCCGTGGCCACTGACTCATACAAACTTATGGAACGCTCGTAAGTTTATTCGAAACTTTACCTAAATCTTTAGTCTGAGGGCTTTAAATTTCGAAAAATCCTTTCAAAGAACAGATGTTCAGTCAGCCATGTAACGTTTTCATATTTAGAAATTTAAGACTATTACGGTCTGTGGATACTGCATACTAGGAAACAATTTATTGAGAGGCAACATTTTGCCGATTATTTTTAGAGTACTCTTTGAGTAGTTGGGTAGGGGGTGAGGAGGGTGCCAATATCTGAACCGGACTGAGATGTAACAGTTGGCGTCTTCATTTCGCTCAGTGTGGCTGTCAGAGCTGATTCTGTAATTCTAGGCTAATTGTTCTCTTTATGTATTGTTCTAAAACTAGGACATATTGTATTCCCGTCGTGATTAAATTCTAATTGGCACAGTACAGCATGAACTCCTATTATATGCACGAATAAAGTTTCGAATCAAAATATGAGAAATATTCTGAATTCTGAGTTCAATAAACAAATTATTATAAATAACCAAATTCTAATTCTATTGGTGTGCTACGCGTATTTAGTAAGCAATGAGTGGTATTAAATGTAGGTACACCTAAAATAAAACAGTTGCATAGCCAAGACACACACATAAGAGATAAATCAGCTTGTGACGAAAACAGAAACTAAAATACCATGTCCTGTGTTGCATCAATGGAGATGAAATAACACCCCATATTTTTCTTCCCATAAATCAAGCAAAATCAACAACTAACGGTGGGGTGGCGTCTCCAGGGCTTAGCCGAAACAACATGATCTTTCATTCTGGCACGTCGCTAGCCCATGCGATATGCAACTGTAATCCCACTCACTTTTCACTTCTTATTTGAATTTAAACTACTTACTAACTGAAATAGAAATAGGTTTAAGTCCAAGCCAATTTTATGTGAAAGTCTTTGTCCGGGAAGTAGTAACATTGGACCTATTTCTGCCACGAAATACACTTCGTAATGATGTGTTCTGATTGGAAGAAGTGCCGGTGCTATTACAGGCACATGCGTCATAACACTTTGACACCTCAGAGTGATGGACGCTGTGCCATGCCCTACGAATGTTGTAATGCACATAGGCCACGGGAGGCAGACGATACCGCTTTTCAGGTACCTATATCTGTTTGACTCGTCTTCTCTATCATAGCAAAGCCACAGAAACTACTGTATAATTCAGTGGAGTGTGGTTTTTACCCGTTTTGAATTATTGTTACTGAGACCTAAGTAAATTTTACTAGTTATGTACATTGAAGTGTTGGTTGACACTTCACACAGATCATTTTCCAAGCAAAGCAAATCTACAATGAGAAATGAAATGGAATCATCAATCACAACAGAATCCGTTCACCTGTAACTCGTTTATTCATTAATTCCATCCTGAATTCTAAATCTTTCTAATAGGATTCGTAAAGTTGTAATAAGTTAGATAATGTCTGGATGAGTGATACCGGATGCTTCTGTCAATTAGTGAACCATATTTGGAAACCAATTTAAAACACACCATATTGAAAACAAACGCATTTGAAACTATCCGACAGAGGAAACTTGAAGAGACAAATACTCTATTATACTATTATTTCAAGGAGAAGTGAGATCCCAAGTTATGTGGTTAAAATATTTTTTTAAAGTTTTTGATTTATTTTATTACGCAATTATAACGTAGTTACTTATTATTTTAATGATTTTGTTGAAAATTTGGAATTTCCTGTTCTCTCGATACACGAAAATATTATCATCATTTAACGAGCGGAATCGGAAACAATCAAGAAATGCTTCAGCGAAGTAATTGGCTTCAGAACTGTGTGAAATACTGTCGAAATTAAAATAATATCAAGTTCATCATTTTAGGTTGGTCGTTGTTTCAAATAAAGAATTACATGAATAATTTGTTAAATATTTAAACTACACAAATAATAAGTTAGCTTCCTTTCACGGCTTTGCATAAAAACATCTGGATAAACAGTAAATTGCTGCTAAGTTGAAGTAAAAAATGTTAAGTTTGACTAGGCTAACAAAAACCTGACAGAAAACGGTAGTAACTAACCCATAATTTTTTCTAGTCTTAATCGCGTGGAACTTAGCTTCAACTTCAGCTTTAAGTCGTTTCAAAGTGATTCTTGTGATTTAAGAAAATACATTTATTATGATTTAGACTTTGTACAGGTACTGGACAAGGCCCTGATAAAGTTCCGGGCACTTTTGCTAGAGATATGGGGAAAGTTAACGCTGACGATGTAAATTATCATGAATAAATGAAAGGTTTGCTTATAAATATGATATTTCAAGTATCGCAAACTGTTCCATCCGTTATAATTCAGATAAAACATTTTACATTATTTATGGAAGATGCCACTTTCTTACCGCACTAAAGTCATTCATTGACTATTAAATAATTACCATTCTCATTGAATGCCTGCGTACTTTGGAGGTTGCTTTAGTTATAGCAGTCGGTATACTATGATGGCGGCCTAGCAACTGTATTACCAGAATTGGCTAATAGTTTAATAAATGTCTGTCTATGTCTAGTTAATAACCTTCATAGTATCGGAGATGTTACGATTACAGTATAAATAGAAGCACACCGTACAGTGGCAAAAAAGAAGCACGCGAGAGGAAACACCAGATGAAATATGGCTTTCATTGTACCCGCAATTACATAACAATGGGGTTGAATTGAAAAGCGGTGGAACAGTCCAAACACCCCCACCCCCCTCCACAGAGCATTTGAAACTTCGATAACATACGAGATTTTTTATCATCGTATGAATGAAAGTCGCAAATCCTTGCGATATCCAATATAGTGAAAGAAAGTTGGGGAATTGAAATTCCTCGCGGCCATTTGTAGAGAGCGCGGTCCGCCGCGGATTAGCGCTGGATTTATAGTTGCACCGAGAACGAGCTCGAGTGCGGGTTCGAATCAACTATATAATCAGGTTCATTTTACGTTTCTGTTTATTGTTTTAGTCGATGAGATTTTAGCGAAAAAAATCGTAAAATCCATTTTGTATTCCGCAGGTTTGGTAATCAGTATTCAGTATGTACATTGCGCTAATGTGTAGGTTTAACATCGTCAGGTCAATCGTGAGTGGCATTCGAAATTAGCAGCAAGACTAGTCACCGCACTGGCGCACAAACAAACAAACTGGTCTCATAAACAAAAATGAGAGTATTGTACGCTGAGTTGTCCGCTATATAAATATATTTTAGGTAAAAAACTCTAAATAAAGTTATTGTTACAAAAGACGATTGCGATTGTGTTTCTACCTCCGAGGTTTTTATTTAGATAAAAAAATGTATGTACTGAAACTTCCATTGAGAATAAAATTCTAAGGTAAAATTTAAAAGCGTAGCGGCCCCTACGCATTCCCGTAGCATGTACCGCTACGCGGCGTAGCTGGGGTCGCGCGCTACGCAGTGATATTGTGCTCCGAGCTGTGTTATTAGAGCGCCGTCGCATCAGATAACTTTCTTTTTCCACATTTTATTTTACTCTAACATTTCAGAGGTCGAAGAATATCTTCGAAATCTAACAATCTACAAAAATAGACTGCCAGGATGCGTTTAAAGCCCTGCGCGATTCACGCGGACGAATCGAACCGATTTCCAAAAAAACGATTTCCGATCGGAATCCAAACGGGACCGATCCGAGCACACAAAGATTCCGGCTCCGGCCGACCGGAACGGAGTCCGGCGGTCGAAGGCCGCTCAATCGAAAATTGAATTTCAATGTCACAGTGCAGATGTAAAAATCGGAGGCTCCGGCACGAGCGATCGTTGGGGCTTGCGCGGGGCGCGGATGCCGGGGGGCGGGGGCGGGGGCGGTGGCGCGGGGGCGCCGCGGGGGGGCGGCGTGCGCGCGCCGCGCGGGCTCGCGGCGGCGGCAGTGTCCGGGCCCGCGGCGGGTAGCGCGCGTGTGGAGCCGCGCCTGAGTGTGCCGCACTGCGACCGCCATGCGCCCGCTCCGCGACTGTCCTGCAACTCTGGGCCGACTCTATTGCAACTCGTGCTAACTCTACTGCATCCTGCGCCGAGTTTGCCGAGAATTTCGAACGTATCGAAGTAGCGATTGGCGAAGTAAAACAATTATTAGTTACGACCATTAGTAGGAACGAATTGAAGCATATTTCTGTCGAAGAAAGTTTTCAGTGTAGCCGATTGGATTTAAATTCGGAACTTGTGGAAACTGTGACCGGCTCAAGAGAGTTGAAGTGACCCGTGTTTATGTGACGGTTCGGTAACTACCGTGAATCAGATGACATGTAAAGTGTGTTGATCTCGTCGAGAGATCGCTCGCCCGGATTCGACCGGTTTTTGTGGATTCTGCTACGGATAGGTAAGTTTAAGCTTAAAAATATTATATAAAAATAAAAATGACAGCAAAATCAGCATTCTCTTTTAAATTAGGTGAGGACCAGGATTGGCTGTTTAATTTCGTAATAGAATTTATATTTATACCCGTAAAGTAATCCTCAAACAATCTTGAGTTCTTGGATATCTTTTGGGATGCTCACCACCCACAAGAATTATAGTCTCAAGAATGTTATTTTGATAAAGTTCCTAATTACGTTGGCGTTTATTCGTAAACAATCCAAACTATTAATGAAATAAACAAAACTATGAAAAAGTGTTCAACTTTCGTTTCTTACTTATATTGTAATGTAAACGAAGAGTCATTAGCACTACTTAACCCACATAAGTTTCCGAAACGCATACATTAGCCGACTTATGCCTGACCCTATATGTCCGCATGCAATCACCTTTTACTGTCATCTTTTGAGTTGTTATTGAGTACGTATGAAAAGATAGAGGCACGCCATCACATAGTACATAGTGATGACATAAATGCAAGAGGTGCGGGTTGGATTCCCACGGTGACACATTTTTGATCTGCAAATAGGTATTAAAGACCTAAAACTACATCGTCCATACCAAATCACTTGTTAAAAATGACGTGACAATGTCAGGGTACCCGAGTGTAGCCGTGACGGGTCCACTAGTTTAAAATAAAAACTCTTCTCTAATAAAGGTAAACCACAAAGTGCGGCTCCGTGTGGGTATATGTAGTCGAAACCATAGCGTATTCCGATGGTATCTTTAGATTGCATCGTAAACCAGCGGTAGGCGTGCCCGGACCTGGAGTCGAACCCACGACCCGCGAGCTGCCATTTATTTTATAGCCGGAACTTACGCCCCACCCCGGCTCGATTAAACAGCTTACTTGATCGTTTCTTACGAATCTTCTTAGCGACATTCAGCGCTTTCATGTGGACGGGTGACCGGTAATGGCATCAACGTACTAGCATCATTTATTGACATCATTATATTACAAATATCTTAAACTTCTTCTTCTTCTTTTCTCTTGTCAATTATTTCTTTCACTGTTTCTTAGGATTTAATATCTTAAACTGATAAAAGTAAGATTTTTGAAAACAACACAAAACGAATGAGCTTTTGAAAGAACAAAGACGTTTTGAACAGTCTAAAGTTGATAACGTAGATCGACCTACTATATTTATAGTATTATACATTATGTACGGTGTGCAAAAGACTTATTGACCAAGTTTTTAAATCAACTTTAAGTTGTACGTGTAAGTCTCCATCAAGTTTTTCTACTAGTCTACTAAACAAGCAATAACATTTCGTTTCATGCCGAAACGACAGGTCAAAGTTCAAAAAAATAAACGCTTAAGACTCAGGTTCGATTCCTCGCCACATGCGGCTGCGTAAAACTTTAGTGGCAGTTTAAAGCCGGCACTAACCGGCGGATAACGGCTCCTGAATAAAACATTCAATCTTCGAGAGAGCACTCTCTTTGATTAGTCGTAATTATGAGATAACCGGACGTGCGCCGGCTTACATGTCCTGCTTTATAAGAATACTGGTAGTGGCGGCAGTTACGGCGATATTACAGATGCGCGAATAGGCTCATGTTACGTCAGCAACCGACAGTAAATGTAATGCGGAATTAGCATTTAATATAACGGTTTTGCAAAAAAACTGACTTTAAATACACTGATAAACATAGAACAAAATAAATGTGTGCTGAAGGGAACAAACTAAAACGTATTGTTTTTATTTGGTGTTTTACAAAAAGTTTTAAATCAATTCCGATACAATTTATACGGAATTAACAAACATACAAAAAAAGATAGGAATGAATATTTTTGAAAATCCGTAGCAGTCTCATTTTATATGTGATCGGACCTGATTTGCCTTTCAATATTTCACAATTAAAAGTTATAAAATTATTTTATTCATGAAACAGGACGTTATTTGACTAGCTTCACAGCACAGTAATGTACTGTAAATAAGAATTCTCAAGACGGAAAAATAAATAAGGAAACGTTGTTTCAATTACATTAGTAATGAGGATAAGCTACATATACATGGGGATAAACTATGTACTTACACTTTTTGTTTGTAAATATATGCTTATGATTATAATACACAGACAGAGAACAAACATGTATGTTCATTACACAAATTGTGTTTCTCAGTATATTCTGTCAACAACACTCACCCAAGTGACTGCGGAATCCACGGTGACCTTTCAATTTGGCATTCTGTAATATATTCACCCAACACTAGTACGCTTAGAAACCCGCAGTAGAAATTCCAACGTGAGTGATGTGAATCTCGTGATTGAAGTGAGCGCAGATCCACTAGGCGAAACTCTGTGATTCTGTTGTTTACGGAATATAACTTCTGAAGGCAGAGCTACTACCGAGTGAGCGTCAAGGCTGTCACTTACGTTTAAAACCATTCAAAGTGAATAAAACCCTTTCGAGTTTGAGCTTGGTTAGTATCGGTAGTATCATGAAACAAATAAGATATCGTTTGATCGTTTGCATCGAACTGAAAGGGGAGAGAGCTGGTGTTGTATTTCATAGATATATTATACAATCGAAACACGTTTCACTTCAATATCTATAACTTCGAGTACCCGCTGAAACTTTTCAAAGGATTTTCAATAATCCCCTAGACCAGCTCGGTCCGAGTCTGGGAAAAAAACTCGAGTAGAAAATAAAGAGAGTGGAAAGCGTGGAAAAGTTTTAAACAGGATTTCTCACGGTAATTATATTTATTAAATTAAAAGTTTTGAGACGGAAGCGGAAAGAGATGCGTAGAAACTGAGCAAAAATTTCCTTGTTTGGGGCTGAATGGCTGCAGATTCAAATATTTTTTCCTCCTCTTAACTAGGATATTATTATCCTCGCTGTTTCGCACATTTGATTTTTACATTTATAGTATCATGTACGGTATACATTAAGTATCGATCAGAAAATAATTACGCAGGTGTCTGAAATAAAGTTTATGCTATTACTATTTTATATTTAACTAAGTAAATTTTTAAAAGATTACTGAATTACTGTTGGTGAGTGTGAAATATCTCAACATGTGTGAAACAGACAACAGACACAGACACAGACAAAATAAAACAGCAGGGCAGGAATATATCTAGCAGTAGACCTATTTCGGCTAATTAATGAATTTTAATTTATTCTTTTTCTAAACAACATATTGCATAAAAATGTTTTTGGTCTGGTAAAGATATAGGTAGTGCTAACGTTTCGAAAGCTGGTGCTAGCCCGACCCTGTTATGTAAAGTTATGTGCTTGTCGTGTCAGATAAATGTTTTAATTTAATTGCCTTTTCTGTTGTTTTGTTTTTGTTGTGAACATAATAAAATGTATTCGTTTTTATTTCATCATAGAACCTGTTCCTTAGAGCCGTACTCCCGAACGATTGAAATCCGTATGATATCTGTTTTTTGCAGTGTGTGTGCAGGATACTTGAACTTCTTGTTAAAAATATTAAATATTGCCAGAAAATTGTAGAGTTGATAAATATATATTTATTCTTTAATTTTATTCACTTTTTATTTTCGAATTATTGCGGTAGTAACTATTTATTGTTTCATAAATAAGACTGTAAAGTTACAAATACAAAAATTGGAAAGCTATAATCATTTACATATACAAAAGTATTATTGTGTCTTAAAATATAATCAATTAATTATAATAGTCCTATTGCGTATCATAAATAAGAAAGGCTATAGTGGCCGACGCAGAGGAAAGTCTCATAGAGCCAATAGAAGGAGCGGGCGAGAAGGCGCACCGAAGGAAAATACCTAAAAAACTCCTTCATATACAAAAAGGTCTCCAACACGCGTCAGTACCTTAAACACTGGTTTTTAACATCATCAAATTATTTGTTTGTGTGATAAATAATAAAAAAAAACTTAATCCCGTAAAATCTATTTTTGTATGAGATCGGTAATAAGTGTGCTTATCGTTTTTCAAACTTTGTATTCAGATCGTGAAAGTTTGAATAATATGAATTGTTTAATACTAAAATAAGTTCAGTAGTTATTGGACTGTTAATAAGTTATTAACTTTACGCCCTTATCCCACGTTAAGCGGGGTCGGCACTACCTACAGACTGTAAATAAATGATTTTAAAGAATATCTGGAGTTATTTCTATTCGATCTATCAGTATTTCTATTCCCTATATCCAGCCATATAACTGCTAACCATATTTACAAGTAACAAATGCTAATCCGTCCAATTTCTAAATATTTCAAGCAAAGAGAACTCGCTTACATATCAACAATGTCCAATACGAGTACTAAGGGCCCCGTCGGTGCACGCATGAGTCGGCTCCGTGTGAGCCCCTCAGACGAGGCGGCCATTCAGGGCGCGGCGGGTCGCTTTACCGAGGGTCCAATGAAATTAGCCCTTTCGGGACGCGATAAACTAATATGCGGACTCGAATTGGCTTCAAATAACCCTATTTTAATACGAACCGGACCTTCCCTTACCTGGCAGATAGAGAACTATCGATACGACCTTTTTGTAAATTATTGAACACACATTGAGGCTACACCGCACTTCGGGCACGCCGGAGCGGACCCACGCATCCATCAGGTCACTGTTACTGCTGTTTGACGACTTACCGAGTACATGACGCGTGCTCAGCGGTTTTGGGATTTAAGTGAGCTAATATGTCATATGGATTGTAGAAATAGACCAATATCGTCTGTTCTGTATTATCCAATTTTAGAGTAAAGTCTCCCTCATTTATTTCCAGTTATAACACCACCAATCATCAAAATCTTCTTGCCCTTATACCTGGCTGCATGGGGTCGGCACAGCGGTTTTCTTCTTCCACTCTTATCTATTATTGCTCACTTCTTTCTTACTCATGCCATCTTCCACATAGTCCATCCATCTCATTTTCTAAAACCATTCACATCCAAATCGTTATTTCAAAGTTTTATTTCTAACATAACCAATCAAATTACTGGACAAGTTTTTTTTAATACAACTAGCTGATGGAACAAGCAGATGGCCCACCTGATGTCAAGTGGTAACCATCACCTATAACAAAGCAATGCCTCGTAATTCACGTACGATAGGAACGTGCTCTACAATGCACTGCCTGAGGCAGAACTTAAGGCAGAACTTAAGCCTCATGTGCCTTTAATTACACCGGCAATCAAACCGAAACACAGCGTTGCTGCTTGGCGGCAGAAAAAGGCGTGGTGGTAGTACTTCCCCGGACGAGCCCTTCACAAAGACCTCTACAATAGAAGATTCAGCCATCTTTGTCATCGTCACCATTTCGATAGCCACCGTTTGTTGAAGTACAAAGCAAAATGTATATCACGCCTCCTCCATTAACTAAATAGTTATTTACTTGCTGAACTCCAACTTTGCCCTAATTGACATAACTTTGATAGGTACTCTTTTAGAATTTTTAGTAGTTTTCTGTTCAGTTGTAGTTGAGTATGCTTTGAGTTTAGCTTACTTTATAAAAACACATTGTGGGACAGTTTTTGCCGCAGCACATGTAATGTCCCGACTCTTATCCCACATAATCTTACCGTAAACGGTGATTGACCGAACGAATGCAAGCAAAGATGCACAAGCGGACATGTGAGCGGTAACGGTTCAAATGCAAGTGAGCCGCTTTAACGTCGTTGCCTGTTCTTATTCGTTCAGTGTAGACGCGGCATTAGAGAGCCAAGCTTTTTATGGTCGGAACCTCGATAGGTATATTATTTTGTTGTAGTCCGCAGTGAAGCGAACTGGCAAAATTTCCTCCGCAATTTTATCCCGCACTTTATCCTCTCTTTTATAGACTTCCCGCAAACCTTATCTCAGAAATAATTCATAATCTCTCGCTATAAAAAGAGCTAATTTTCCCTCAGGAGAGGATTACGCTTATCCACAACATGCCCGCTATCCGGACTTATTACTGCATGACGTCACACGAGTGACAACCATACTCTGCGCCAAATCAAAAAATACCTTGTCGTATTCGTATGTAGTACTTACGGTGTATTTAATATTGAATGTTCCCAATATTATTGTACCTATTCGGTTATTCCTTGTGTAATGGTTTTCCAAACATTTCCAGTATTATTACGAGTGATTTGACGTACCTACTTATACGTGAAGTTCTACCAGAATTAATGATTAAGAAGTGTATGACGCTTTCATCTCATTGTGATGTTTGAGGTTTAATTTTTGAGATTGTTTACACCCACAAATACACACTTTTTTTAAGTCTTATACATCGAAGTTACTGACTACCCACAACTCAAGAAGAAAAAAAAGTTTTAAGAGTAGTAGAGCTCTTTGTGAAGGGCTCGTCCGGGGAAGTACTACCACCACGCCTTTTTCTGCCGCCAAGCAGCAACGCTGTGTTTCGGTTGAGGAGGGTGGTTACCGGTGTAATTAGACGGACGCAGGGCAGTGCATCGTTGGGCACGGTCTTAACGTGTGTGATCAACGAGGCAATGCTTTGTTATAGGTGATGGTTACCACGTAACATCAGTTGGGCCATCTTCTTGTTCCATCAGCTGTTGTATAAAAAATAAATAAAAAAAACTTGATAAAACCTTATTCTATCCTAATATCATAAAATGTGATATTTGAATTAATGTTTGCATGTTTGCAATGAATCTTAAAATAAAATATAATTTTAAACTCGAAATAATAACAAGCTATTTAAAAGATCGTAAATTCAACAAACACGAACCAGAAAAGAAGGTGTATTGAAAACTGATGTTAATGAAATAAAATGTAAATTACCGGCACCCAAAGAAAGTCGTGGGCGGCAACTATATCATAAATGCGTTGGCGATAGCGAAGTGCTGGTTCTTTTACTGGTATCGAGTATAATGACTCCACGTACAGTAGGTACACACAGATACGCATCAGGTTCGCTTGTATGTCCTTGTAGTAGGCGTCATTATTATTTGGCTTTGTAATTGATCCGTGTTATACCTATTCATTATGAGTGTAGGCGTAAAGCTTAAAGTAGTTATTTGAAAGGATTATGGTAGTGCGTCGTCTTGAAACTTAGGTGGGAGATGCCTAGACCACGTGCGAGTGGGCGTATGTCTGTGTGCTTACTTTCATACCTTTGATTTTTTGCGACATATTGAAGTTATTAGAGCAATTATAGTTTTCAAATGTTGGATAAAAACTTACTATACATAAAAAGTTTTGTTAATCTCAGCCAGGTAGCCTGTCAAGCCTGTCTTCATTCTTGGATTTCTTTTGGTTTCCAATATTGTAAAGCTCCTTTCAGGGTTTAAAAAGTTTCAGCATGTCTTGTGACGTCCCGTCTCTTCTCCGCTGATCGCTCCCTCGGGACTAGATAACGCACCGCGACCATAAACCCGCACTATTTTATGACACAGTCTTAGATACCACAGTGAATGCTCTGTTTTTGACACTCTGAGATAAACTAGAAGCTGGGCAAAATGATCAGCAACATACTTTATAGCTGGATCTAATAAAGATAAACGTTCTCTGAAATAATGTGTCTATTAAGCCGTTGATTTAAATATTGTAACAGTGTGCGAGTAGCCCTGATTGTCATTATTGATAAGTATGAGATTGTTTAAGCATTGATTCTGTCTGAATGTCTTTTGCTAGTCTTCAATAAAGTAAAGCTATAAGAAAACATACAAATTTTACGAATTATTAACGTTCAAACTTACTCTATAAGCATTTCATTTACAAGTGGATTATACCTCTAGCTAAGCGTGGTCCACCTTAGAATGTATATTTACTTTCCATCAGATGAGATGGCAGTCTAACGTCTAGATATCACAAAATAAAAAATAAGCTTTTATATTATGCATAAGTTCGTTACTGTAAAAATACTCTGGGCATTAAATTAATCGATACAACAAGAGCGACCAAACATGTTTCTTATAAAACAGATCATGCAGTTTTGTAAAATTGCATTGTCAAATAGATTCATAGCATTTTGAAATGTTTTTGATGATAAAATTAATTGTTTGTTTGAACGATAAATACTAAATAGGTTCACTAAGGTTCACCTTCTGATAAAATCTGACAACTCCGTATCAGAGACTTATTTTTTTCGGTTTGTAATTTATTCGGCTTCACTTTGAAAACGTCGTCGGTTTATGATTTTGAAGCTTAGATTTTCTTTTGTACATTGAATTTATTTAGAAATAAATGTAATTTCGATTCAGATGAAGAAACCATTTCATCAGAGTTCGTTTTGAAAGACCGAGTTTTAATCGAATATATTATGCTACTTATTCCAGTACTTTGCTTTGATCAATTAACTGTGATTAATATTATTTCAAGTAAATATTACTTTAAAATATTTTGCATTCCATGTTTTTGTGTGAGCCTAGTCATAGTGAGGCCTGAAGGCTGTTGTGGCGAGTCAGCCTCGGTATCGGCGTGCAGCGTGCAGCCAGCGTTTTGCTTTGTATTCATTTGGATAAGTCCAAATTTTGACTTGGACTTTAGTATTTATATTGAATCACTAGGTGAATCTAGGAAATCAGAAACATTTATTTGCGGAATGTAAGTTTAGGTTTACATTGGTCTTAATGTACAAAAAAATGAGCATAATTACATTCTACCAGTTACAGTCCTGGCGTGCAAACAGTTTTGAACTTAAAATGAATAATAATTTAATGTAATAAAATAATACCTACAATAATGTCCAAATTCAATTTAATCTAACAAAATACCTTAAAAACTAATATTTTATAAGAATAATATAAATGATATGAATTGTTTTTATTAGAATAATATATTAATATATAAATAATAATAATGGTTATATTTATAAGAATAATATAAAGTATTTTCATATAAATAAAAGGCATAAACTCTGTCACTAACAAAATGAAACTAAAATCATCGCGTCAGTGGCTAAGCCGAGCTAACGTAACATGTAAACAGACGCGCGTTCATGGTAGGTAGGTATTGTGCGCCTCGTCTCTACTTCAGTTAGTCAAAATGAAACGTACCTACTTTATTATGACATCATAAAAAACACCTCGAATTGCGTCAACATCAAGTAAAACAGATGGAGGGGAGCGATTTATTCAAAAATAATTGTAAATATCTTTGAAAGCTAAACATCTTTCAAAGATACTTACAATTATTTTTAGAAACCATTTATAATTATGAAGTCCTTAAATAATACAGCTCTTTAATCAATCTCCCATTGAAAGCTTTTGATCCAATGTTTGACTAAAACGACGTCGGTATCAGATTTCAATGGTGAAATATTATACTAATTTATACAATTCGACAAATTATCAATTCGTTTCCTTTGATTAATGGGTTGGGCCACAATAGCAGCGCGGTCGACTGCCGGAAAGTAATCAATTAGGATAATTAAATAATTGTCAACTGTGAGGTTCGACTGAGTGGTGCCACTAGCACCACTACTCAACCACCAATACTTGAAGTTTGAACAAGTTTGTGCCCTAGTTAGATATGCATTTGATAAATTGATATTTGATTTTTACTACAAAAGCCAGTAAAATAGAGCTTTAAAATAGCTTTAAAATTTTACTTGTAAATTTTAAATTTTAAAATTTTACTTGTAAATTTTACTTGATGACATTGTCCGGGTTCAAAAGTCTTTGCCAATTTTATAAGACCATTTTTTTTTTGCATTCTTCCTATGGACCGACGATACTATTAAGATCGCCGAAAGTCGGAGGAAGGAGTGGACTCAGAAGACTCTTTATTCCTGAAATTTTATAGAGAGGCGCTTAAGTAGTGTGGACTCCTAGATAGACATGATGATAACATTTTTTTGACAATTATCATCTTTCATAATGTAAGACTGATAATTGACAAAAAAACGTATTTGAAACTAGTGCTTAAGGTACGTCAATAAACGTTCGTATTTGGGTCAGCAAAGCCTCAGTAACATCGACAATAAAAAAACAGAAATAACTACCCATTAATTATGTAATGGCGACGGTCAAAGAACGGGCTAAAGAAAATGAGCTTTTTTTGATGTTGTTTATTCATAAGAAAGTTCAGTGCTTTGTTTGAAATGTGTCTCAAGTTGATTGTTTGATCGAATGCTTTGTGAATTTAAAACACTAAATGTAAATTTCCACGAAGCTAACGTATACTATACAAGGTGTTCCATAAGTTGTGTATATAAACTTCAGGGGGCTAAAGTACCTATCAATATGAACAACTTTTTCTAAGGAACCAACACTGTGAACGCGAAAAAAAAACAGCTGTTTCATACAAAAGTTCAATACCTACCAGGCTAAAATGTATGAAACAGCTGTTTTTTTTTTTCGCGTTCACAGTGTTGGTTCCTTAGAAAAAGTTGTTCATATTGATGGGTACTTTAGCCCCCTGAAGTTTATATACACAACTTATGGAACACCTTGTATAGTAGAGGTCATAATTATGGTCTCTAGTTTATAAGACATTTCAAAGTGATTTTATTAAATAATGACCGTTACGATTTTTATTTGATTTGAGACGTCAAAATACACTCGCTCGCAAAAATAAAGGGTCACCTTTGAAAACAGCAATATCTTCGAGAAATGATCAAGAAAACTTTTGCTTATGAAATTAAACCAAAAGAGGATATGCGAACTGAATGCAACCCTTCATTCAACTTTTTTTACTGTAATGGCATAAAAGAATGCGTTATAAGTAAAAACGACCTGTTTTCAAATTGTGATTCATTTTTCAATTTAGACTTCTTTGGACCTTTTATTTTTGCGGGTATTTGATTTGTTTAGTACAAAATAGTTATAGTTCTACTTGTGGATCCGTTCCGGCCTCGCACGATTTAAAATCGCTATGGTCAACTGTGACGTAGTTTTAGAAGGTTTATTCATAGGAAAATAGCGTATTTAGACAAATGACGGTATAAAAAACTTCTACAATAGAATTATTTATTTTGTGATATCTAGAAGTATTTTAAAAACGGACATTTATTGTTTTTTCTTTGCGAATTTCACTTAGACTAAATGGTTTAGCTATGGACACGTAACAAACAAACAAATACACTCTCGCATTTATAAATTGGTATATGTACATATAGAACGAAGAATCTTCGAGTGGTAATTTCTTTCTTTATCGATTTGCCGACAACTTTGTCGCATCGTGATAAATGGCCAATGACTTCGACACGACATACCAACTTTATAATTATAAAACAGTGACACCGTACGCTGATTATTACTATAACAAAAAAACTTTAATCCGCAGACTTTAACAGCACAATTTTGTTGTCGTTAGTTCTTAAGTAAAATTAGAAATAGTAGAGTTATCATAGATTTTAGCCTGAATAGTAAGTTTTGAAATGTACCGACAGACACGCAGGTACTTTGAATCTTCAGTATGCGAAATTCAAATATCTAATGCTGAGCATCAAAAGTTATTTATTCAATTCAATTGATCGATCACTTTGAAACATCTTAAAGCTAGATATTACCTCTAAGTAGGTATTATAACAGCTATATTGTATATTCTGTCTTTTTCACTTGACCGTCAACGAAAAGAGATGGCAACAGTTTTTTTTAGCTGCGGGCTGCACTCAGAAACCATAAACCCGTCGCAGAATACATTATTACATTGCGATGCTTATAAAGAAACGCTAAGTAAATACTTTCATATATTTCACAGTACGAACTGTAGGTAAGCCGCCAAAGGTAAGTAAACAAATAAAGTTGAACAATGAAATAATGTACCCGAAGCGAAGGCTGTACTGTACACTCGACGGAACAAAAGGCTGCGTTTAACGAGGACCCGACTCAAACCTGTCATACCATTTACTTAACAATGCCGTATATACATACATCTGTCTTGTGACTTCCTATGTCCGAGTATGTACTACATACGCCTGCATTATTATAGTTTTCATTTTTTTTTAAGTTTTTCATAATATTCAAAGTTATGCCATTACAAACGATGCATCTATTTGATAACCATAAATTAATAAATATTGATGGACATTCCATATATATTATGATATCTACTACCGACATTATTAAAAATTTCACATCTGGTTGATATCACAAACATAACCATATATGAAAACAAAATCATTTTGAAAATAATCAAGTTAACCGTCCTATTTTAGGTGACTGTTTATAAACGAAGAACTAATAATACTATTTTCCTACCACTCACTGACCTAAAGTGAACTATTACAAGAAAATATAGTGCAATTTATCGTTCAGAAATAAAATCAGAGCCGGGACCGAAAGAATCCGCGGAGCAGAGGCCTGGTGACCTGAATTACAGGTCTTTTTAACCTATCTCAGGCACCAGTCTCTCGCCAAACAGGTAAACCTCGCATCGAACCACTTTAGTTAAGCCTACCTACTTTTTATATGTATATAATCGACCACTACTATAACTAATAATTCATTACTTGTTTTTTTATGACATTTCTTTTACTATAACTTAAACTTTTAATTGTATTTAAATTCCACACTTGTATTTATTTTTTGGATAGTAATAATATGATAGATGTGGACGAGACTAACGTTCTAGTTCTAAGCTTGTCGCGTTGAACTGGCCCCTAGATTCACTTAGCTTTAAAACGTTTCAAAGTGATCCTTGTGATTTTTGACTTCCACTTATTACTTTGAGCCAGGTTTTTTTTATAGGTACTACTTGCTGATTGAACATATAGATGGCCTGATGTTAAGTGGTAACCATCACCTTTAACAAAGCATTGCCACGATCCACTGCTCGCAGCTATAGTGCTCTTGAAGCTGAGTGACGATGATACAGGTGACCTGCCTAAATGTCCATTTATTCAATAACCCGTGTTCGCAGTTCTATGATGGATGGCGACACTATCGGACGGATCGCTTTGTAAGGACACCTCTCGATAGATCGCTTCAGTAATCTCACGAACAATGGACAAGCCAGGTTGAAAGCACCGCCTAATTGCTATATTGTACAAATTGATCACAGGCAAAGTCACGTGTTTAGTGGGTTGATAGTACGTGAATCTTTGAGTAATCTGTCGGCGGCAAACGCAAACTAGTCAAAATCAAAAGGATCTCTTTCAGAAGAAGTAAATCCTCTGTTTTCTAGCATTTATTTTTAAAATACTGTGGAGTCAGCTAAGCTTCGTTAAGCTAGCTCAGCCTCTAGCAAAAGCCTCTTGCAAGTGCCAATAAATACTAACTTGCAATCAATATTTTCTTACGTTAAAGTTAAAAGTTTTAAATTTTCCTGAACATTAGATACTCGTAGTTGTTACTGTAAAATAAAACTCAGTCTTAATCCTGCAATGGGGATAACTGGAAGAAAATTACTCATATCATATAGTATGACAATGACTCCTTTTTCCGAAAAACGGGGACAACAAAATATAACGTCTCAGCGTTTCAAACAAGTATTTTTTTATAGTAAACTTACGGCCTGTCCCAGCTTCGCATGGGTGGACATAATTTTTTTCAGCATTTTAGAATAACCTTAGACCTTTCATACATTTCATACATTTGCACGCCCTTCTCCCTCGCCGCGTCGCCCGTTGCCCGATGCGCTGAGTGAGAACGCGCCCGCGCGCTCGCTTATATGCATTATTAAAGCGAACTAAAAATTTTAATTTCGTGATATCTTTTGAATGGAATTTCCGATTTGAAAAATTCAAGAAGTATTAAAACAACAACTGGTATTGAAACAGTTTTGAATACGAAATGATTTATTTGGATAAGGATTAATATAAAGATATGGATAACATGGTCTGATTTTGGTCGGCATTTCTATCAACTTTTATAATGTAAAAAAGAAGTTATAGTAACATAACTACGATAGTTAGACATATGGTATTACTAACTTTTTTGTAGATATTGATGTGTTCTTTAATATTGTAGAACATTTTGATGTTCTATCGTCAATAGTTTTCACAGCGCATGCGATGAAAGGTCAAATGTGTTACACCTTGGGTTACATTATTGAAGTTTTAGAAGAGATTCCTAATTTTTTCTAGTAATTAATATAACCTATGTTACTCAAGGATAATGTAGCATTTTAATGGTGAAAGAATTTTTGAAATCGGACCAGAAGTTTTTGAGCCTATTCGTTACATACAAAAATACAAATCTTTCCTCTTTATAATATTAGTGTAAATTAGTGTAGATGTAGATATTGAATAGGACGAGACATCATACATATTTCGTTGTCCCATTCGTTAGTAACAATGACCAATAACTGGTACCCACAACAAGGAAACCTACCGAAGGGTCAAGATTATCTGTGAAAGTGGAGTATTTAATTGCTGGAAACACAACTACAAATTATCTTTACTTTATTTGTCTACTATGTCGTTATTTTGTCAAATTAAAGGCAAATAGCTGAAATAAATACGTGACAGTCCTTCAATACGTTCGTGTTGTGTATGATCGATAGGTATCCGGTATCTACTGCAGCCTTGATAGCTACCCTCCATTCATTGCTCTACAAATTGCTGTTTAATTGGTTAGTCGTCTGTCTCTTTCCGCTTTTGTGTATTGTTGTTTTGGGCTATCATTAGCACAATTTATGATTAGGTATTCAGTAAATATTGGTGTTCATATTTTTTTATGTTCAATTAATTAATAAAGTGAGTTCATGTGCACATTGTGAAAAAACTGAATATAGATATCATTATGTCATTGCTAGTTATAATACCAACTACTACAAAATGTGGGTATGTGTCAAATGATATGTTCGGTCGGACGTATCTCTGTCCCTCCCAACTTCAGAATTGAGGAAGTCCTCAAAGAACCTAGAATTACGATAAATGTATTTACTTTCTCATTTCAAATTCACAGATAATGAAATTGCTTCATTCAAACTGAAACTGAAACAGCTTCACGACTTTAATCACCGAGCATGGTAGATATCCCCTCAGATCTCTTAGTACCAAGTACTAACTCCAGATTCTTTTGAGGATGTCTAAGGGGGTAATCAGAGGTACGTCCAAACATTACATTTGGCACATACCCACATTTTGCAGTAGTTGGTATTCCATACGTGGCAGGTTGCAAGCACTTCGCCGCTGTTAGAATACTAACTGGTTTCCTCACGATGTTTTCCTTCACCGTTTTGCTTCATTCAATATAATGTAAATCTAATTATGTAAATTTTACACGGAAAAATGATGTTCGCCGAGTTATAATCATATAAGATATTAGCCTCTCGGTATTCTAGTGTTAATCATTTGAAGCCCTCTTTTATCTCACTCGAGTACCTCTAGCACCAGTTTTAGCCTAGCTATGAACTTATTTGCAGTTATTATCCTATAATGCATCTAGGTAAATAATCAGAGATATCACACATAGGCAAATCGTCGTAAAACTTTTACAAAAGCATAATATCTGATTATATAGATGACAAAAAACTTGGGACTGAACTATGCTCCAACTCATTACAAACACTAAACAATTAAGTACCATGGTAAAATTGTAAAAAGGATCATACAAAAAAACGGTTACATATTATAATAACTAAACCTATTATAACTACTTTTGAAATAACTACGGTCGATTCACATATGTTTATAACGCATATTGGCCGATTCAAGTACTGTTTAACATACATAATTTTAATTAAACTAAAATTAATCGCACTAACGAACGATTAATCTAATGTTTTTTTAAGATATTGGATGTTCGCACTATGTTTGAAATACCTAATGGACGACTCGCCTACGGTTTATACACCCAGTTAATGTACAGCATGATAATTGGAAGCCACTTTAGTACCGTCGAGTCGGATTGGTTAGGTTATGTTGAAACATATAAATAACGCACGAGGCGAGCGAGCAAAGCGAGCGTGCCGCGGCAGCGGCCGCCGAAGTGCCAGAAATTAAGTAGGTGAATCGTTCATTATTTCAATCAACATTAGGTTACTTAATTGTAGTTGTTCAAACCGTAGGTGAATAAACCATAGGTGAATTCTCTTTTAGGGATATCGTTCATTAGTTATAACGAAATTCTGTGAAACGAGCTGTAGGTTATTTAAACAGTAGGTCTTTTGGCTGTAGTTATTTCAAAAGTAGTTATAATAGGTTTAGTTATTATAATATGTAACCAAAAAAACGCTAGGAATCAAGCTGTTTCTTGCCTGTTCTTCTAGGCTTTGGTCGCGAGGAACTGGCGATAGATTCACCAAGTATATAAGTCGTTTAAAAGTGATCCTTGTGATTGTACTGGATAAAGACCGTTTTGATTTGATTTGACTAACTGACCATTGTTTGAAAAAATATTAGGTATTATAGGTTAATCAAGAGGTTTACAATTAGAATTGAAGATATAGACATTTTACACGTGCGTTCTTTGGTTCATACTTAGTTTTACTTTGTTGATATAAACATAAAACATAAATTAAATGTTCATTAAAGCTGTTTTTAGTCATGTTGGTTATAACATTGCTGGCTTGAACATGCACAATGCATTAGATACCGTCAGAAGCTGATGCTACGGGTGCTACCATCACACGCCCGTACATCTACGGCTTCTCACGAGATTTACATATGATTAGGTTTTTGTAGCCATCTGACTCACTTGACGAAGCTCTATCAAAAAATAATTTTATTAACAAGCCCTTCGTGAAGGGCTTCTAGCTTACACTTCCTACCAGCTAGCTAGCCTAGTTTTACAAACAAGTTGATGGACACTATAAAAAACTCATAACTACAAGAGTGAGGTGTATTTCAGTTGTTGGACACAGGGCAGTGCATCCTAGGGCACGTTTCTATCTTGCGTGACAAAGTTTTTTATAAGTGATGGTTACCACATCAGGTGGGCCATCTGCTTGTTTCATCAGCAGATTGTATAAAAACCAAAAATATTTTTTAAGTTTTATGTTTGTTCTGGTTTTGTGTTAGAAAACGAGACGCGTGTGATGACGATGTTTATTTCTGAATCAAAAAGATATTTTTCCTTCCCGTGCACTCGTGAACAATAAGGATATATGTATTCTGATACAAATAGCAGTAAGCAATCAAGCCACTCCAATCACGGTGCGTATGGCTGGCTCCGGTATTAATGTCCTTTCATCTCCCTTGTCCTTCTGTCTCGAACCCTCGCCACATCGGGTGTGGGCTCCCCGACCTGAAGGGTCCTTACTGAGTCTTCACAACCCTTCAATATAGCTTTACGTTGAAGGGCATTAACAATATCAATCTTTTATTCAAAGTGTTTCTTTTGATTTAAATTTATTACTTATTTTAAAATAATGACGCTCAGACGTCTTCAAAAGATTTTAAGGTAAATAAATAGTTATATTTCAGCACATAATGAGTATCAAGAACCAAGCAAGGAAAGTACCAAAATTCCCGAAAATATATCTACCGCGCCTTGTATATTTTATATGTTATTCTAAACCCATATAATATTATGTGAAGGAGAGGTACACTAGTGATTCTTACATAAAATTTATCAGTTCCAAGCTTCATAATCTACATCTACACTAATATTATAAAGAGGAAACCTTTGTATTTTTGTATTTTTGTATTTTTGTATGTTTGTATTTTTGTATGTAACGAATAGGCTCAAAAACTACTGGTCCGATTTCAAAAATTCTTTCACCATTAGAATGCTACATTATCCCTGAGTAACATAGGCTATATTATATTTTCAAAAAAATCAGGGATCCTTACTAAAACTTCAATAATGTAACCCAAGGTGGAATACAAAAACCTTACATCGCGTGCGCTGCGAAAACTATTGATGATAGAACAAAATAATGTACTACGATTTTGTAGAACACGTCATCATCTACAAAAAATGTCGCGACAGCATATGTCTAACTATTATAGTTATGTCACAATAAGTGTTCTTTTATTATAAAAAATTAATTGAAATGCCGCCGCCAGAAAAGGGTCTTTATTTGTACCTTGGTATTAATCCTTATCCAAATAAATCATTCCATAATTAAGACGGTTTCAATACCTATAGATTACTTCTTAAATTTTTCAAATCGGACATTCCATTCAAAAGATATGACGAAATTAAAAATGTTAACGGGTCCACGGATCACGCTCGGGGTGCGATTTCATTGCAAATGTATGAAATAAGTAGACGCGAGGCTCGAACCCACGCTCTAAGTTTATCCTAAAATGTTCAAAAAATTTATGACCACCCATGCGAAGCTGGGACAGGCCGCTAGTGATATATATTTTGATACAAATATCCGTAATGAAATAGGTTCATGAAACCTCATAGCTATTTTTTTATGCCTACTCTACTCTCGGGAAGGAACGCTGAAAATTTATTTTCAAATTTAATATTTGATCGACTAGCAGTTTATGATATATATTTTGATACAAATATCCGTAATGAAATAGGTTCATGAAACCTCATAGCTATTTTTTTATGCCTACTCTACTCTCGGGAAGGAACGCTGAAAATTTATTTTCAAATTTAATATTTGATCGACTAGCAGTTTATTACAAAAAAATGCCGACTGCGAAAAAACCAGCTTAAGAAATCTCCACGCTCATTATTCCACCTGCCAAATCCACTAAAAATATAAGAATAATTTGTCATTGTTCCCATACGCAATCACCCCTCATCCCTATCCGCCATGTTTAAAATGTATAAGCGGGTTGTTAGAATAATGTTATCGAAGTCACGTCTCGGCACTTTGTCCCACGCCGGCCCGGCTCCGGGCCGCACTGCCTCGCCGGCCTTCGCCAGCCCTCGCCTGACAACTTGCACAAAGGGTACGACTCACCCTTGGCAGAACTCGACGACAGGTGCTCCGCTAAATGAATGAGAGCGCACTCAATAACCTCTCGATAGGACCTTGAGGCGGCGTCTCTTATTATATTTAGAGCTGAATTATTTTTTCTTTCGAATTCAAAGTGCCTTTTGTAACTCGAGTAAATTTGTGGAAATAGCGGCGTAGGTATAAACAGACCAAGTTATATCGGCAAGAAAATAGAAGACCCTTGAAAATGTTTTACTTTTAAATTAAAATGTTTTTGAAGATCGATCCCGCGTAAAGTGCCGAGACGCGGCGCTATCACACTCCGTCGTTTCATCATTACATTCAATTCGCTTGTAAAAGCTTTTTAAAAAATTCGGAGCATTTTCGGCTGCATGTGAAAGGGTTCGCAATCATTTTGCTTATTCGGATTCCCATTGATCCCTTATTTTGAATAAGTAATGAGAGTTTCATGAACTGAAGATTTTATAGAGATTTTGCATTCAATATTAGTAAAAACACATTCGTTTTATTTTATACGAGAGAGTAACGTAATATAATATATTTTACATATTATTTTAAGCTCAAAATTACGTCCAATGGTACCTTGGTGCCATTTCGTAATTTTTCATAAAATATAATATTCAAATAAATCTCGTATGAAATTTTATTCAATGATTATACCCACGCAACTTTAACTATAATAAATTATTACACTCAAACCACAATTTATTCTGCAGTTATTTTACATAGATTTTAGTTAGAAACTATTCAAATGAAGGAAAGTAAACCAAGAATTCGCTGACGTCGTTACCACGAACTATGGAATTTAATATGAATACATTATTAAACCCAAGGCGATCGGGGATCCTATAAATTGCATTCAACTTCGAAGGCTGCGTTTATACTAAGCGTATTGACAACCACCGACTGCGAGCGTTACACAGTTTACTGCGTTTCCATACATATTCAACTTTTCGTTGACACCGAACAATACACTCACTTTCACTACGGTGAGCCTGTTCATAAAAGACTGACAAAGCTTTTGGTGTGAACACGGCCTAAAAGTAGATTTTATAAAGCCCTATACTTTGTAGCTAAGCGCAGACAACTCCTTTAGTATCAAATATAGATTTCGTTCACAACGAAGCAACTTGTCAATCATTAAATCCACGCCCGCGTACTCTACGTCATTTATAGTTTTTTCTACTTTATATCGCTCGACTATATTATATTAAACTTATAAAAAGTTTTCTTTAGCCACAAAAGAAAACGTAGAGCTATTTATTAAAGTGGGGCTTTCAAACAAATCTACAAAAGTTTATTCATGAAAAACAACTAGTTTCATAAAAAACAACAGTTCGCAAGCCTCGGCGCACAATGGCGCTGTGTACTCTTCATAAAAGGGTACGTGCTCCAAATTACGACGAAGTATATGGTACGCAAATTTTAAATTAGAAAAGCAGGAAAAATATACCATTAAGCTAACTCCAAACTGCCACGACTTAAAAACTTGCAAACCTTTTATAAATACGATTTGCCTGGAAGAGATCGAAAAGGCCACCCGATTAAGTTGCGCTTAAATTTATGATGTTTTTACCATTGAGTACAATAAAGTGCTATATATCTAATTTATTCATAAAATATATTTTTCGGCAAAGACTTCAACTTAGAAAATAATGACTCATTTTAACTAATCGCATTAAATTTTGTTCGTATATTTTGATCCTATCAACTTGGTTTATATAGTAAAAAGTCCGGCATTTACCCATTTCTCCTGAGCTTAGTTCCAAGTAATTACAGGCCCGTACGTAGGTACGAGTACATACAACGAGGCCTCAAATTGGTGTGTAAACGAAAACCGGCTTGTTATTAAGACTTCGAGTGATGTTCGCGAATCGAGCAAAAAGCTAACGACGTGTGCGATGGCGCTCTGTCTACAGCTATTTTGTTTTCTAAAACATGCTTCAGTTTTTGTTGTTTTAGAAGACATGCGATCCTGGAAAGTGGATTTTGTTGTGGAAAATTGTAAAGCTTATTTTGTATCATACTTATGTGAGTAATTAAATTTATATTGTTTAGTTAGAAACACGTTTTGGTACGAACTTAAATTATTTCTGATTTGTTTAGTCTTGGTTTTTTGACCTATGGACGCTTCTCATTGGCATTGATTTGGATCAGTTGAGCTATCTCTAGATCGTTCGCAACAGTTTGTAAATAGCTCAACTGTATAGCTCTGTAAATACTTGTATTCACTGTAATTACTATAATATTTTTTTTGTAAATATCATGATCCAGTTTCTTTCACACTTCAGTTCGACTTCTCAATCACAGATTAACAAGAACAAAAAATAAAAATAAAAACTGCCCAAGTGCGAGTCAGACTCACGCACGAATAGTTCCGTACTACATATCTATCTATAAAGACGGCTAAAAAATCACAATTGTTGTGTGGGAGCCCCCTCAAACATTTATTTTATTCTGTTTTTAGTATTAGTTGTTATAGCGGCAACAGAAATACATTATCTGTAAAAATTCAAATGTCTAACTATCACAGTTCATGAGACACACAGCCTGGTGACAGACGAACAGACAGACAGACAGACAGACAGACAGACAGACGGACAGCGGAGTCTTAGTAATAGGGTCCCGTTTTACCGTTTGGGTACGGATACAGGTTATAAATAAAGGTTATAATTTGTTTTATTCACAAAACCAATGAGACTTTGTTCAAAACAAAGCGATCAGTTATCGAGATGTCTTATTGTCTCACACAAAGTTATGAAGACTGTAAATAATAATAACTGTGTCGAACACTTCATATCAAAAACGAAACCAAGAATGGAAATGTCTTGTATAAAATTGTACAGGATAGTAGGACAATCTGGTTCACTTAGTTGCGTAGAAGTGGCGCCTAGATTCACCTAGCTTTAATACGTTTCAAAGTGATTCAATTAGATAAATGCCCTTGGATTTTCACTTTGTGTAAAATATTTGCTCTAGATTCAATATTTTGCTTTCATAGTAAACAATTCGTGCAACAACCCACTATTACATATTATTTAAACTTTTCTAGATGAAATAAAATATATTTATGCTGACAACAGCAGTAACATGCATTATATTCTGCTATCTCCAGGTATTTGATATGCTTGAGGACGTCAGAGGTACATCCACCGTATGTTTTGCCTTTACGTTATCCTCGCATCGAATGCTGTCTCCGTGAATTATTAAATCAGTGATCGGATCCCACCGCGTGGAGCTCGCAACGACCTCGCTGTTCGAAACGTGACTTTAAAGCTTTTATGCTCCTTAGTTCTTTAAGCAATGCCACCCCCTCTCAGCAGAGCACCTGCCTCCCGTAAACTGCAGAGGATCAAGTCTTGAAACCGGCTGGGAACCTGAGGTGGCCGCAGAGAAACCTTGATAAAAGGGGTCACACTGACCCCTATCCCAACAAATACAACGACGTTCCCTAGTTTGTGTTTGTTACACTGACTACGGAACACCTGTACTCCTCTTCTCTCCGTCTATCTTAAATGAGCAGCCGAGCTAGTTATTTCAGTAAGCACTTTACTGGACTTATAATAGTGCTCATTTTAGTCTATCTCTGTTTTGAAGGATTTATTAGATACCGTATTTTTTTGATTTTTATAGTATTTAAATCATATCCCAAGCACTGCAACGTCTCATGAATAGGAGCATGGGTGACAGTGTTTCGCCCGAGGCTATGTTAATAATTTCGAATAGATGTAAAAACTTGGTTAAAAAGCTTGTTTGTTGTTAAAAGTAACAACAGTTACTTACTCTAGGCGTGTGCGGCGCGGCGGCGTGCTGAAATTGCCATTAATATTTTAATGATTTCATTTGTTTTTGCTATTTGTACTAACTTAATGCGTATCCATTATTTTAGGTCTTAAATTTTAACTTAAACCAACTCTATAAAGTGCAGATTTTTAGGCGTGAAATCTGTAGTATATACGAAAGCGTAAGAAAGTTGTGCTAACAGTAGGTGCTAATTATGAGCGAGCAACAACGTCTGTTGATTCAATCTTGTTTCAACCCCTTCAAGCCCTTTCCAACCCTTAACTTTTACAATGTTTGATAAATTCACGCGCTTCGTATGTTATTGTTCAATTATTCTACCTGAAATCTGTTTGTTTATTTTACAGAGTTCGTGACTGGAGAAATAACTTGAATATTTTCATTATATTATTATGTTTCGATAGGATTTGAGTTGATTTAGTAACAAGTGGTGCTAGAGCAGTGAGAGCGAGGCGCTCGGCATCACTTACTGGGTATTTCAATGAACTTTCATTTTAGAGGATTTATTAGAATTTCTATACAGACTAATAAATTAAATAAATTCCATATTAATAAACTGATTCCAATAAAACTTTATACATTTATTGCTCATCGACGTTTCGTTCCAATGTTTGTTCTCTTTCTGCATGTTATAAAATATAAGTAGGTATTGTATTATATTTACAAACACACAAGTCTTCTTAAAGTTTTGGAGATTTACTTATTTATACCAAAACGGTTTGTAAAGCGATCGAGTCCCAGCTCCTGCACGCACAAAGGTAGTTGAAACTATAATTATCAGTAGCTAGATAATAAAACTTCAAATAAGCCTATTCGTATGCACAACTCGTAAATAAATACTTCTGGAACAGAATCGCATGTCCTCGTCCATTCCATGCTCGTAAAAGCTCTGTGTGACGCATCATCGCAAGTGCGCCTAACAAGGTAATTAACATACAACCATTAAACTGTGTGCCTTTCAGCTCCGCCCATAAACCCCTCAGCCAGATGTAGCAGTTAAACTAACAAAACTACTACTTAACGTACTCACCTACGTACAGGTACAATTAACACAGCTTAGCGAATGACAGCTGGCTCTCTTCTGCATTATTAGCTCATAATCATCTGAGCTGGGATTCTACAAGCTGGTTTAATGAGCGTGTAAAAGTGAACTGCTAGTAGCGCAGCTAGTTAGCTCTTTACTAAAGAACATTTATGACGCAGACAACCATCGAATAGCTTCTCGTTCGCACATATCATTTTTTTTTTATGATATCCGGTTATTTAAGGTGGTTATGAAAAATCGTCAAAAACAAAGTTTTGCAAAAGATTCAACAAAAATAATATTTTGATCTATTATGAAAAGTTTGATTAAATACCAAAACTAGTTAACTATGTTAACTGTATATATCTCTATCTCTAATACTATAAGAATCAAAGTCCTGACTGACCGACAGACTGACTGACATAATATAGACAACGCACAGTCTAAACCGCTGGTCCTAGAGACTTGAAATTCGAGGAGTACATAGGTCTTATGGCATAGAGGTGTACTAAGAAGGGATTTTTGGAAATTCAACGGGGTATAAAAAGTGTTGAAAACGTTTGTATGAAAAATAGTATTCCCTGAACCTACAAACTTGAAACTTGGAGTACATGTACTTCAAAGCAAAAAAAAAGGAAAGACTAAAACTACCCTTAAGTATGCAAAGGGATGTCAAAGTTTGTATGGGAGTTTTTTAATTGTGTAAATAGTGTGATTGACTTAAAACTTGGGGTAAACATACTAAGAAATAAATAATTAAGAATGTCATTTTTAATTTTTGATAATTATCTCTGCAAAGGGGTGTAAAAGTTAGTATATGATTTTTAATTATTTAATAATTTAATTTTTAATAATTTTTATTATGATTTTTAACGCATAGTGCGATTGATTTCAAACTTGAAGTAAACACACTCCACAATAAATAATTTAAATCTTGTTTTCAATATTTTAAAACCAGGGTTTTCAAAAGGTGGAAAAGACTGCCAAAGTTTCAAGGTTTGTATGGGAGATTTTTAACGCGTGGTGTAATTAACTTCAAACTAAAAGAAAATGTGGTCTGTGGATAAATAACAAAAAGATAGTTTGATTTTCGAAAACAACCCCTAAATCGTTACCCTCCTTTGTTGCGCTCAAGTAAAAAGGATACAACGAGGCATCAATGTTTGTAAGGGACATTCTAAAAACGGGAATCTTGAATTGGTACGAAGAGATCTGAGGGTATCTACCGTGCCTGGGGATCAAATTCGTGAAGCTGTTTCGTTTCGTTTGTTTTTGGGGTAGAAACTAGGAACAAATAAGTACATATTTTCTGTGTACGATTGTCTTTGTTGTATTTGTCATGTTTGTGCTAAGCTCAGTACCTATACCTACCTACCTAGTATAGGTAATGTACGCTTATAGGTATCTCTTATACCTACGTAGGTATTTAAAATCCTTCCCTAATAATATACAAATCAATGCGAAAGTTATGATGTTTGGATGTTTGTGGCTCAATCACGGCTCACCACTTCAACGCGTGCGAAGCCGCGGGAAGCCACTCCTTATGTATATTCTTGGAAACTTTATTTTTGTGATTTTTATATACCTTCAGTAATCTTGATAATTCAAAAATATTTAAATATGCGATCAAGTAGTTGTTACACGGCTGTTAGCCTCTTAAGGAAGGTGATTTGACACAAATATCTCCTGTTGCTAAATTCGTCCAAATAAAAATAAATGCAAAGTGTCAGTACAACGCAACGCCGCCATGATGTGCGACTTTACATTATTATTCATGGACTTGTTTAACTTCACAGATTTTGCAAATAAACTTTAAAAATATTTTCAAAACTTTCATGGAACGCGAAAAAAAGTTACACAATGAAGTACATATCTTAGAATTTTTTTGCAATAGAATCGTGCTCAGAAGCGGTGACGTCATGCCGAGATCTTTTTTTAGAGGTCAACCATTACGTTCCAAATAACAACAACGAAAAGAACCGGTGTTTTGGTATCACTTGCTCAACGTTTAATCATTTACCATGTGAAAGCAAGTAAATATATTGATTTTAATATTTAGTGCAAGTTATTTGTTAGGCGGCTTTTAATAAAAGTATTCAAACCGTCATCGAAATTCGTATTCGTTAGCATCCGGGTTGTGACGTTTCGACTGTCAGCCTGACGCGCGTCGCAGTTTCCGGTTGTTCAGTACTGAACGAGCGGAAGTAGCGGGAGAAGCATTTGCCTGAAACTTTCATGTTATCTTCTGATCAAACAGCTACGACGTACTCAAATGGTTCTTTAAAGGATTTGAGATAATCGTGCTTGGAAATTGGATAATTTTATTATTTTACATTCTTCTTCTTCTTGTCCCGTCAATAGCTTCTTTCGAAACAGTGTGGTAAAAGGATTTTAAGTGCGCCTCAAAGAGGCTTGATGATTTATTTCACATTTAGTTGTTTGTACCTTTGACCCCGATCCTGATTTTTATCAGGTTACAAAATAAATTTATTCTAATACTATTCTTCGCTACGGCGTGTTTGAGCCAAAAACCCCTAAACATCTCAACTTTCGCAATATAGCATTAGTATGGTTATAGGATTCGTTGTATAAAGTACCGACGAGCTTTGGGTTGTTCAGTAATATTATTATGTATAAAGGTTACATATAAATAAATAGACCAAAAGGCCCAACCTCACCTAATTTGATTAACTAGTTTTTGGATCAAGATATAAACACTTCTCGTTTTCGCGTGACAAAATCTGCAAACGAATGTCCTCAAAAGAGATTAGTTTACGGTTGCCGGCCCTATTTATTCCAGTATCTAAACCTTCGCATACAATGAAATAGGGAATTATTTTGAAATGGCAATGGGCAGTCCAAATAAACCTTGATGAGAGGTGTCATTGCGCTCGGTTGGTACATCTGTTACATTGATACCGATACGCGCTCAGATTCAATAAAATTATACTTTAATCTTGCAACATTAATTTGTAAGTTTTTTTGTCACTGATCATGTTTTATTCCATCCTACCCTTAGGTATAGTCACAGCCGTGAAGGAACACCAAAAAGATCCTTAAGATACTTAAACCAAAAAGATCGCAAATTTTCAATAAAAAAAATATATATCAGAAGGATATTCAGAGGCACTGAGCCTTGATTCGTTTATTTTCGAGTGAAAAAGTTCATTGCACAATACGGTTATACAGAAGCATTGAAATAAACACTTTCTATTAGAAAACTTTTCACTATATAAAACCAGAAACTTTTGGACACCAAGAAATATAAACATTCTCTTAGTAAAGAAACGCCGTAGTAAATATAACAGCTTTTTTTTAAACAGTATCATCAAAAAGTCTGTAGAACGCTTTAAAGATGTCAATATACTGTATTGTGTTAAAATGGTATAAATAAAACTGGTACTTACACTAATGAGACGTAAGTACTGTACCCCAAGTATGAGATTTGCTTACGATATTTCGTTTTTTGTTTTACGTTTTTGTTCCGTGTTTATTGCGGGTTTTGTATGAAGACGCGATAGAGATACCGATACGGAACCCGCAATGAACACGGAACAAAAACGAATCGTTTTCGCTGCGTGCTCATTGCGGGTTTTGTAAAGTTCCGTATCGGTATCAATATCGCGTCTTCATACAAAACTCGCAATGAACACGGAACAAAAACGTAAAACGAAAAACGAAATATCGTAAGCAAATCTCATACTTGGGGTACTGTATGCACGTTTGCGCGCATTGCCTCAGCGACATGTGCGTCTCAAAAACGATGCAGTATTTATTACCGCCACTAATTTGCTGCTACCGTGAACTTGTATTATTTAATGTAATTTACGATGCAGTTTCACATTATTTATGCTTCCGCGACAATTCTAAGATTAAGCTAGTGTAACATCTTTATGACAATTACTTCTGCAGTTTGTCTTAGGACAGGTTTTATTAACTCAGTAATGTTATCCGACGGACTAAAATATTTTCTTCGTTATTTTTGACAAGCGTAAAGTAGACAGAAATGTTTTTATTGGATAGGTATCAGATATCAAATAAAAACATTACTGAGTTAATAAAACCTGCCCTTATTAGATTATCTATTGACATAAATAAGTCTCAAGTAAATAAATTTTATCAGTGTCTACTTTATCCCTCCATACAATTGTTATAAGTATAGGTAACCGTTCAACAACATGTAGGCTATTTGTTTATTAAGTCATATTTTCTAACATAAACCACCACGTAACTAAAAACATTAAAGTCATCAAAATTACAAAAATCAATTTAAAGGGTCATCTCAAACCTAATCAATAATGAATAGGCTTTGTAACTAAACATTGAAACACTCACTAGTTGTATGAACGCTTATCTGGTGCGATATTTCAGATCAGTTTACGACACTTAGTTAGTGACCGGCGGCTATCGCGCGTCGCACGCCACGCCGTACAGCATGCTCAATAAACTCATTTAGTCAACTAAATCAGGTGCTTTTTGGAATATAACTAGCATGATAAATCCAGTGGTTATCGGAATCAGAAGCCTAAGTAGGCAACTACTATATTATTGTATAGGCTTATAAAATTATATAAATAAATTTAAAAGAATAAGGCGACTAGGCTGATATATGATATGGGTGCTGGTGAAGTCGTCTTTATATTAATAATGTCCCAGCCGGCACTAATGCATTCTGTTAGTCAAAGTCAAAATGTATTTATTCAATTGAATCTCAACAAGGATCACTTTGAAACGTCATAAAGCTAGGTGAATCTAGATGAAGGTGTAAATGTGAGCATGGATGAAAAAAATTCCCCGTTGCACTGTATACATCCAAACTGTAAAAACTAGTTCATTGGACGCTATCTTTATAATTGATGGACGCGGGACAGTGTATCGTAGGGCACGTTGCCATCGTGCGTGACTTGCAAGCAATGCTTTGTTACAGGTGATGGTTACCACTTATCATCTGCTTGTCCCATTAGCAAATTGCATATAAAATTAACGCTATACATTATGCCATTTTTTACAGACTGATTTCGAATCGAGTTAAAGTATTTAGAAATATAATTGGTGGTTAGGTAATTTATCTTAAACCAGTGAAAACCACGATTTCAAAATGAATGGTATGTGCAGTGAGTGCCAAGTGTACTAGCTCCAGTAGCTTGCACTGTGTGAGCGCGGCATGACCGCGTCGCGTGCAGAGCTCGTTTTGTTTACACCGGGCCTTATCTCGAGTTTGCGCGGGCCCTAATGTCACCGATCCGGTCCATAATGAGATCTTTTGTGTTTTTGTTGGGAAGCAACTTTGTTTGAATGGAGCGGAAGTTACCGCGAGCCGTACTAATTGCTGATTTCAATCTCTCACCTAAAGGAATGAAGCCCAGGTCCTTCACCTCGATAGCTGTGACTATGGAAAATATGACGTAGCCGCAATGGTTGCGGTTTGAATCCCGCAGCGGGACACATTTTTAGATGTCCTGCAAACTACTAGTTTTGGGTGTTGGTACAACAGGCGGATTCAGGACTTTTTTTATTGTGATTGGATGAGTGTTCAAGCCAAAATAACAGAGATTTGAAAAACAAGGCAAGAAGAAACTAGAATAATCCGCACTTATTTACTAAAGATTAATGTTGGTAGTCAGATGCACATCCGAAAATTTTGTTTGAATTAGTATGCCATACGCATCGTCGCTGCTAGAATACTAATCAAACTAAAGTATTTGAATAAAATAATGATTATTCTAGAATATTATGAATTAATTTGTAACCACAAGAAGGTTATGTAAACAAAGTTATAAATTATAACTTTGTATCTAAAATATATTATTTCGTAACGTTTTGACTGAAATCCTTAAAATCATCAATTTTATAAGTAAGAGTGTTACTACGAGCGGTTGCTTCATTAGAAATCCCCAAAAACACTATATTTAGAATAGATACATTTGAATTGTCGTTAAAATAACAAGACTCGTTTACACGACGGACGGGAAGTGTTCAGCACTGAGGGTGACAGGATCCAGGAATAGATGCATAGCCCGGGGGACAGAGGTGGCTTCCTTACGTCATGCTCACTAGCATTAGTCCAGTAAAATATTATGTTATTTCAAAAAAAAAGATAATCAAGGTTATAAAAAAATATATATATTAAAAACAATTGAAAAAAAAACAGCAAAATTACTTCAAAACAGGTGAATTCAATGATGAAAAATGTTTCATGTTTTCATAAAATATAATAATTTATTTTAGAAAATCTTGTCATCGTTGATCTTTAAGTAAGCTGGGAGTAGTTTTTTAGTTTAGTTTTATCAACTACAGAGATTTCCGCCATAATAAAATAATTATGAATAATGTAATATTAATGAATAATGTATCCCTTAGTAGACCTACATAAGATGCAAGCATGACTTAGTAAAACCACCTCTGGCTCCTGCTCTAGCACTTTGAAGGTATAAATAAACACATGCACTTAAATTAGATGAAAGTAAACTACTAATGAGAACTCGTTTGTTGAGATTTTTATTACTAAAAGTCTCAATTTAATGACCAAATTCGGGAAGTTTCTTTTGACAAGTGGTACCTAAATTCATTAATAATTGCACATTGATGAATATGTAAGTTTGTATGAGCTAGTGGCTTTTTTTTGACGGAATTTGCCGCCCCAAGATAACTGACAACTGCTAATGTACCTCTCGCTCGTACATTTTAACATTTTGGTATATATAAAAGCTCAAATGGTGACCAGGCTGAACGTTGCTTAATTTTGTTTTTCGTCACAGTTCCAGTTATATCATTATTCATGCTCATATACAATTTTATTTTAAGCCATAGAAACTTTTGTGGAACACTTAGAGCTGATTTCACCATGCTCTGTTAGTAATTAATCAAGGATTAACAGGCCGTTAAATCTAACCTTAGATGTCAAACGCGTACATTTTGACATATTTAACGGCCCTTTAATCCTTTGTTAATCTTACAGATCATGATGAAATCAGCTCTAAATGACGTGAAGTTTACGACTGGATTCAAACCCACGACACTAGGATCGAAACAACTAGAATCGATACTTAACCATATCAGTGTTTAAATAAAACTGTAAAAGCTATAAAATAAAAAAATTGTTGCTTACGCCATGTCATATACAAATGAACTGTAGGCACTTCAAAGCAGCTTTTACAAAGAAAAAATCCCTTTGAACAAGTAGAAGTAAACAAACACTTAATAAATCCCCTAGAAGAGCTTTGCAGAGGAACTGAAGAAACTTACACCTCGGAGCCAATAAAGGTGTTTACCCGAGCGAGAGCGAGACTCGTCGGCCCACGCACGGCGCACAGGCTGCCTACAACGGCTCGCGCAAATTGTATTTGGACTGCTTTTTTAGGACTAGTTTTCTAGAAATTTGAAATGCCCATTCATTCTTGGGCAACATCACCGGCACAACACAGTCTACACTACATTCATCAAAGCTAGTTACAAAAACATATATAAAATGTGTGCCAATTATAGGCCTACATTACTGAAAACGTTATAAGCGAAAGATTGAGCAAAATAGCAAATCTAACTATGACCATAGCATTATATTGTACATTTTGACGGAGAATATTAACCCAAGTACTACAATTTTATTAGACTTTTACTCGTTCAAGTTCCGGGCGAAATAAATCATTATTCAAAAGGATACAGAATGATGTTTTCTATGTATCCTGTATTATTTATTTTAAGATTAATTTTATACGTTCTAGAGAAGGGCCCCCTAGAGTACCCTAAACCGACGAGAACGTATGAAGAATGTTATGAGAGTGAATGAAGCGAAAGAGGTATGTAAGGATCGTAGCAAGTGGAAATCCGTGGTCTCTGCATTTCATCACATCAATCACAGGCGTGATTTTATGTATACGTATGTAATTTTATAAGCTGTTTCACTGGAAATATTTCAGTTGTAAATACCGAATGCTATGTTTTTTTCTTCTTTTTTGTTTTGTTACTATTACTGCTGACACTGTGGCTACCTTTAAAGATCAAGCATAGGAAAGATATCGTTCTTGAGAAATTATTTTGTAAGAAATGTGGAATATTCACTAAAAGCTCTGAATAAATAAATGAAATAGAATACATTTATAAGGGGGTGTAAGTCTGCCCGCGACCACGGCTATTGCAACATAGCCGAAACGTCGGGAAAATAATAAAGGTAAACGCGATAAATACCCGTGTAATACTTTTAAATATGGGGTGTAAACCTTCAAGGAATTTGCCTTTTATCATAAAAGTGAACCTCTATTTCAGTGTATTCTTTAGCAATCCCACGATACTGGAAATTGTTGCTAAAAATATTGGTTATTACTTTAACTATCGCAGTTATTATAAGATAGGAGCGTTTAAAAGCTTCTATGAAGTTGAATTTAATAAAACATAAAAGGATATTTTTTATTTTCTCTAGGAACGGGATATTAATAAAATCTCGGATTTTTGTTTCTTTTTATTCTCAAATCTTCAGGGGATCTTCACAAATTATCTAAAAGGCAAAGTGAATAGGTATTTATTCAATTGAATTACAAATATCACTTTGAGATGCCTTTAAGCTAGATGATTCTAGGTGCCAGTTCCACGCGAACAGCCTTTGAATTGTTTGAGTAAACTAGTTGTTCTATATGAGCTGTGAATCCTCGTAACTTGGATGGATAACGCACAATGCCCTTTGTTGTATTGTAATAAACTCCTTACGAAGCGCTCTCAGACGGAAAATTATTTATGTGCTGGAGCCGTCGCGTGCACTACCGTGCCCTCTCCTGTGTACTCACTGCAAGGAGGTGCCTACTGTCTGCTCGAGCTTTCATATGAGTTGGCAGAAGCCGCGAGAGATCTGCTGTTTGTTGTGGTATATTACATGTAGGTATATGTTATAGTAATAACGACAGATAGATATTAACTTCATCATCTTCGTGCGGTCTTCCCGCGCTAAGTGTGGCATAACTGATTTTTTCCTTCGGCTCTCTCCTGTTAGTTTGATAGCATAGCATATTGGCACCACATTGGACCTTCATTATTATTTTATTTTGTAAAGAACCAAGCCGTATATTTATGCCTTGTTTTTTTGCCTTGGTCGCGGCCACTGGCGTCTAGTGCTAGACGTTATAAAGTGATTTTATTATTTTATTTTTATCTTAGAGTTGTCATCTCGGCGTTCAACCCTCTCATACGTTTAAATCTGTTTAACCGTGTTTATATATATTTATTTAAATCTACCTTTACTTACATAACCTGTCTTGCTATAATATTTTATTATTAAGAGCCTGTTTTTTTTCTTCTTTGTTTTGAACCCTTATAGGACGCGTATTTTAGATGGCTTTCTATTATTGTCGCCGCACGTTGAAAAACCAAGTTTTATAACGTAATTGTATTACATTATTTAATAGGTAGTTCATACTACCTACTACGCAGAGGTAAAGTTATAGGCTAAGTTAAATAACAGAATTATTTATTGAACGTAAAGCTACATAATTTCTCACAATATAAAAGTAAGAGTAAGTACGAGTATATATTCTCTTTTCTTGATTACTACAATGAAATTCTAAGAATGCTGAACATTGTTAAAGCTCCATAAATGGTTGGTTCCTTTGACGAATGCGCCGAGTTTGTTATAAAATGCCGTTAACAAAGCGATTAGAGCGTGAGGCGATGCGAAGGAGCGCGTCCACTGCAGCGTCCGGCCGGCGCTCGTCGCATGCACTCGCCGCCCGTCACTCTAATGAACCGTGAAATAGCATCGCACTTGCTGAAATATGGCGCAATTATATCTTTTTTCCAAGCACCATGATTGCGTGGAGACGCCGCTTTAAATCACGCTGACAACCCCCCTCGCCCCCCCCCCCCACCCCCACCTGCCCAGCTTTCAGGAGGGATGAGAGCGGATCTCAACGTTTAATGATGCGATTAGGGGGGCATTTAGTCTGTGTTGAGAAAGGGTGACAGGAATGGGAACATTCAAATATTTTTCCGTCGCCACTTTGAAATATTTTCTCGAAATAAAACGACTGGTTTTTCATTTTGCGCAGAATAAATATTGCATTTTGCAAGCTACTTTAGGCATAAAAACTTCTTTTGCAGGTTAAACCGTTCTATATTAATATAGAAGTGGCTTATAGCCTGCAAAATAATTCGAGTTACCGCATTTTTTTCTAAATATCTACATGAATAAACCAGGCATTAAAAAGTAGGATACCGACAATGAGTGCACACTTGAGAGACAAACATATCCCACATAGAGCAGATTGAAGTAAGCAGATTATGCTCTGCCTCATAAACTTCGTGATGCCGCTTAACTTCCAGTCTCTGAGGGCCACAAGTTTGAGCATCGCTGGCGCCCCCAGAGCACGCATGTTGTCGATTTAGAACATTTACAGCGCTCCTACTTTACGTTGTTCTTCGTTGTATTGTTTCCAACCTACATTAGAACGTTTTATTTGGACGGAAATTTACGATCTAGCCTTAACTGGTTTAGAGGGTGGCTATGTTCGAGCCGCAACTACACCGGGAGCGGACTCGTGAAGGATTCATGGCATGCGCTGTATTTGAATTCTTTTCAGTTGGAAATGGTCGCGCTGTCTGTCACGGACCAAGCGAGGTGCTCATCATGTGCTATACTATAGAAGATACTCAGTTGGTGACAAATAGTGGTCTGCTCTGATGATGGAGCCGAGCTCTGTTCAACGGAACTCTTTAATAAATAGGCCAATTCAGTTGAAACTTGGTTACCATACTTAGTAGTAGGCAAGTCCAAACATTAAGTATAATGTGGACATGCTTCTAGGTAGTCAGAAGCATGTCCACATTATACTTAATGTTTGGACTTGCTTCTGACTACCACCTACTTTATTTTTCGGAGCGATCGCAATACGAAATTTCAGTTCAGGGTGAACCACCAGTGTTAAACACTCATGGGAGCGATGTGATTGCTGCTTAGGCGATACCATATACACAGGCCTCATATTTTCCACTTGTTAAACACTCATTTCAAATAATGAGCTGCAGAGCAGCAAACCACAGCATTAATAAGACATCATAGTAAATTAATGTAACGTATGCAACGGCACAGCCACACCTCCCCAGACATATTCAGTAACCAAAAAGAACTATGCGTTTTACTAGAAAGCCTACCCTCTTCACTGTTTTCTTTAGCTTCTATCCTATGCCTTCCCGTGTCAAGAGCGCAAAACTTTTGTTTATTGTTTTATAGCTAAATGAAACCAAGTATTGGTACTGTATTTCTTATTGGAAACTCAAGGTGTCCGTGACTGGACAACTATTGTGATAACAGTTGATGATGCAAGAATATAAGAGCTTTTAAAAACGAATGTCTTTTTTCAAATCGGTTGATTGCGGTTGATAGTTACCTACATTTTCATTGTGTTGCTATTTATGTTCTACTATTTAAATAGTGTTTTTTTTTTCTTTTTACAGAGCATAATTATAATATATGCAAATGAGTTACTGCTAATACAATATCAATTTATGAATAGTGGTTTGAATATATGTATTATGCTGTTCTATAAGAAAAGTAGCAAACACGAGAGCTTGTTGCCTAATTATTCAGTAAACACTTTCAGTTTAGAAAGGGACAAATTGGATAACTATTAGGTACGTATATTCCAAGCCCTTCCGAAAGTAATAAACCCTTTCTAAGGCCATGTTCACCCGAAACTGTTAAAACAGCATTCCAAATAACCCGTTAAACCATAACGTAAGCACTCCTCAGCAGTCAATCCTCGGGACATGTTCCAATTTATGTTCCTTTTATGGAGCTGACTCTGTGACTTCAAGTTTGGCTACAGCTTAATACGTTACTCTAGCACGAATGTTTCACTTTTATTATCAATAGATCTCACAGAACTAATCGAAGCTGTCTTCCACAAATAATCTTGCTTAGTGCTTGAAAGGAGCCTCACTTGAGATGCACTTAAAATCCTTTCACCACATTAGTGACACGACACAAAGAAGAAGACAAATAATTTTACGTTACCGTTGCATATCTAAACTGATTTTATTTATTCAGTGCATCTTTGTGCTTATACACTGTTGAATAATATAGTTTATTTTTACCATTTTCCACAAACATGTAACCACTGCAAGTCATTTTGAATCTAAATTTCAGCACGATAAAGTTCATTTTACATATAAATCAGATCTGGGTGAGGAGAGCGTGAAGCACGGCGTGAAGCCAGGGCCTGAGTTAGAAAGTTTGCGCAACAGAAACAAATGGCGGTCGGAAGCGGATGTGCCGGTCAGGGTCAGTTTGCGAACTGCGAAGATCAATAGTTTTGTTCGGGATACGAAACAATAAAAATATACATAAACTTACTAACTTACAACTTTGGAATAACTCAAGGGGACCCTTTGTAATCCGGGTAAGTGAGTCCTCCCAAAACATGTTTGTTACTATGTTTTGTTTTGTTGGGGCTTATCGCTGACTTACATCGACTTACGAACCAAACCCTTCATTCAGAACTAGTGCTGCTGCGCTTATTATCATCACTTATTATTTTACTGGGAACCGTTTGGTGATTTGTTGTCTAAATCTTTAGTTGCAATAGTTGAAGCCGTACATTATGATCGGATTTCACACCCATGAATAGTTTACTGAGAACTGTGGCCACGGCTACAAATCCGTAGGCTTTATGTTCAGTTTGAGATCAATTTCCTGTTAAACTTGTAATCTTCAATCAGTCCTTACATCAATTTAATAGTTGAAGCTATGCGCGAGGTTCAGTCAACTGTAAGCTTTATCATGGCGCAGGAAAATTCAAAACACCGTGACAATTTATGTCAAGGATGGCTAAGCACATGAACGTTCCCGTCCTGACTTTAAGACTTAATTTTGCTTAACACTTTCGTAAATTTCTCAGTGAGCCTATTGCGGCTGAGCTTATTCTGTGCGATTGTTCCGTTCTAAGATTTATCTCCAGCGCCCGTCGCCGTTTGTTCTATACTATATATTATACAGTATGTGGCTCGGTACGGGTGCCTCGCAGTCAGTATGATGTACACTGCGGCTCGTGCCAAGTTATCAGTAAGTTGTCTGCAGATAAGAAGCAGCAATCTCCAGTCGTATCATTGATGTTGGCACGGCTCTGCGCCGCGCGGCTAATCGCGATCCATTGTATTGTTTTACGGGGTACGATGGATAGCGGTTTGGGGTCACCAAAGTTGTTAAACAGTTGACAATTTGAAGTTTAGAATAGATATTAAGCCCGAAGTTATTAACGATAAAAACTTTTTCTTTTTTGACGACGACTAGAAAAAGGTTTCGACCGAATCTACAACTACCTACGTTATAATATTTCTTATGTTTGCAACTTCAGTTGGAACTATCACCATAATTATAATAATCACTATAATAATACATAATATGTTTCAGCCAGAAATCATTTCAAGCGGTTTTATGTGATCCTTGTGATTTAATTGAATAATTTGACTTTCGATAAAACCACGCATTATTTTCTTAGTTTTGGGGTTTTTTTACCTGTTATATCATTAGGTATACTTGATTAAAACTGATTTTCGTAATAAAGTAGCACGTTTTAGCATCATCCAAACTTTGATAGAGCTTAAATTCTTCATTTAGTTGTAAGAACATTCGGACTAAGTCCCGAAGTTCAGAAGTTAATTGAAGTGTCCGTCTAGTAGCCATTCCGGGAACGAGCTCCTTCGCACCTGCTCGCGGTACATTCCTAACGAGGAGTGTTGTCTCAACCCTCGGCTCCGATGACCCCTGTCCTGATGCCTCATCCTGTGCCCTTTGCGGCCCTCGTCTGATTCACGAGAACTGATATTGCAGTCCGAATGTTGGGTAAAAACCGTTCTAAACAAATTGAACACCGAAAAAAGTAAAATGTTATTTTGTGTCGTATTTTGTTACCTCAATGTGGCAATTTCAACTCTAACCAGAAATTGAATAAATGAAATGAAAAATGGAAAACGTTTAAGATTTTTTGCCTGCATCCCCCTTTTCCCTTCCCCCTGGGATCTCCGTAAAAGCTCTGTCGAGGAATCTAATCCCCGAGAGACGGAGACACGAATGTAGGTAAATTGATTGATTGATACTCACTCAGGTACGATTTAATTTTAGTCGAAAAAATACTACGCGGGCCTTCCTGTTTGCATGGTCGCCACCGCCACTGCCATCGCCACCACCACTGCCACCGCCACCACCACCGCTACTGCCACCGCTGGCTCGAGTGCGCAGGCGAGCGGATCCAACATGTGAAATGATTCCCAAAACGTATTTCTTTTCGTTTCATCTACGCATAACGAAAATAATATTGCTGTGAGAAATAAATCCCTTTAAGTATTTAAAACGAATAACGATTAGAATGGTAAATTCCACATGACATTCAAAACGCTTACTCGAGTATTAAAAGGCTCAGAAAAAGATTGAAAAACATTGTTTCCGCTGAGGCGAGTTATTTACGAAAATGTTTTGTTCTAAGCCAATATTTGAGCGCTGTGTGCTCCGGCCCGGCGCACGTTTCCACTACACAGAAAAATCGCTGTTTCGCCTCACTGTATTTGCATCGGCAGGCAGTTGGCGAACCGGGGATAATACACCGTGTGTAGCAGCAATACAGTTCATATTGCGTTGTAGGCGCGTTTCTTAGGCGAGCACGTAGCGGGGAGAAAAGTTGGTGTGTTCTGGAACGTGAGGAATATTCCGGGATGTTCGGAGCCGCTCCGATACTCCCGCCTCTAACTACTTGAGGCTTTCGGTATAACTAGTTTTCAATTTAATTTGGAATGAGTGAAAAGAACTCTTGCTGTCAGAGAATACTGTAGCAGTTGGTACGTTAGAAAAGTGCACTCTATAGACCTTATTGAAAGCTTCTAATTACTTTAATTGTTTTGTGTTTTGGGTTATACAATGCTTTAAATATTTTACATTCGTGTATACTTTTTACATAGGCTTATATTATTTTTGATAATAAATTAAATTACTTAGATAGCGAACATTATTCTCATCATCATCATCAGCCTGATAAGTCCACCGCTGGACCTCCCATATATTTTTTTGCATTCTCATCTACTGACTTTCTGCGATCTTTACAATGTCATCGACCCTAAACCTAGTTAAACATGCCTAAAGTCATGTTAAGAATAACATCTATTGAAATTGCAGGACAGCCACACTCAGTTCTATGTTGTTATAACGATCTGTGTGAATGACCCTTTACTAGAAGCGACCAGATAGTTTTCACAATGGCCTGTAAATGGAATAGTTTTGGTCCGCAGTGCTCGGATGGCTGGTTCTCTATTGCGTTGGTCGTCACCTCGATCTATTTCTGCAAGTGCTGCCGGCTCGCTTCTACTACATCATCGTCATCGACCTATGTTAGTCCACTGCTGGACGTAGGTCTCAACTACAATACTACCTCGTAAAATACATAGCGCTTTGTATGTATTTAATTGAATCACAATGCTCACATTAAAACGTCTTATAGCAAGGTGCTAGTTCCGAGTGACCTGCCTAGAAGAACTGCCAACAACTTACAATTTCATACTACCACTCTTTTGTATGGTCCTTGTTACAATTATAATTATAATAATGAAGCTTCAAAGGTGCCAATCAAAGTTAGTGAGATTTAGGCATAAAAAATAATACATATCTCACATTAAATTAACTAAGATATTGTTTTGAATACAAATTTCCAATTTTTTTGTATTGCTTTTAATAAATTAGTTTTGGAGTGAGATTCCCATCACCAGTTTTAGTGTATCATTTCATCAGTTCCACGCAACCAAGCTTAGGAGAATAAGCAAGGAACATTGATCTCGATTCTTACCTGTTGTGTCCCTGCTATAGCGTAGTTTTATACAATGGTCGATAGAGCACTTGTTCCAGTTCATCGGAGCGCCATTTCTTCATGAATCCGTAACGAACTGATCCAACAACGAGCTATTTAGCATACATTGTGGTTTAGTCAAGTATATCGGAGTGTCATGAAACGTCCTTCTAAATTATGAAACATACTACGAAAAGGTTTTTTAAATATATTATTCGACTGTCCCACAGAAAAATATATAGAGATAAAATCACTTGATTATACCCCAAAAGAATAGTTTACAAATAATATGGTAAGGGTTTACTAATATAGTGAAATCAAAAAGAGAGGGTGTTATCATGATCATCTCTTCCATACAACCTTAAAATCTAGGTCTAGATCTCAAAGATCTAGATAGGATGGGTATTATAATTATATATTAATATTTGTATCTTTTTATAAACTATGTTAAGGTATTTTTCGTTTCGTTTTTCAATACGATTCCAACTTAATGTTCACATTCAGATTATTGTACTGCTGTTCCTGACTTCATCCACTCCCGTCATTTCCCATGAGCCCGCAGGTGTGTGATGTCATCGGTGACGTCACTACAAATCTGGATTGACAGCACTGCTTGTACTGATTTTACGGATAAAACCTTTTATGGAAATCGTTGCAGGATTATCATATTATACCTGTTAAAGTATTACGGTAGGTATTACTTTAACAGCCTTTTTTACCTTTATGTAGAACAGACATTATTTGAAATATCGATGTTACTGATTGAATAACAAGCCCTATTGTTAAACAATTAAGAACATCTTATATTCTTACAGCATTATCTTGTCATTTTGACTTCTTCACCACGTGAACGTCGTGGCCATCCAGCTCCTCGACAACACAGACAAAGAGAGAAGACTCGAAAGAAACAAACCTTTTGAGTTAGTGTAGTGATAACCCTAATATTGTGTAGTGATAGTGCTACTTTTTATGAACACAAGAACAAAGTGTCGCCTTAAATAGAGACTGTAAGAAAAGTGCCAAAGGACACATTCTTATTAATATTATTTCTATAAATATAAGTCAAAGCAAAACTACTTGCCTAGATTGTAATGATATTAGGGTACCGCGTTTTGTGTCCCAAAATAATTTTAAAAAACTATGTCATTTGAACATTATAATATGGTGTATAATATGTATTTAGAGGGGAGCACATTAACTCTAGATCATAAAGGGTTAATTTTGTAAGAAAATACGAGCACGAAGACTGTGTACGGCCAAATAATTACTTACTTAACGCTAGGCATATTGCACAAGAGCGATAGGCGCACTAGAAAAGGCAATGAACAGTAATAAAACCGTAAATCGCTGTTTGCCAACATCGGCATCTCGTGGAACAATGCGTCCGCTCCCTCGACACACTCGTAAATCCACTGCGTGCGCGAGCGGACGCAGCGGACAATACACTTCCGAAATGTCCGCTGGGGCATAGCGTTCGACGAGTCATGGCTTTAGGTATGCAAAGCTTACATTAAATACTCTGAAATCTCTAACTATGTACTCGAAATTAGCTAGTGTGCTCGATTTTGGTGAGTTAAGACAGACACCAGTAGTTTCAATGGAAGTTATATGTGGATCGTCAGTGGTTTTATATCTTATAAGAGTAGTAGAGCTATTTGTGAAGGGCTCCTCCGGGAAGTAATACCACCACGCGATTTTCTGCCGTCTATCAGCGTTGCTGTGTGTCGGTTTGAAGAGTGTCGTTGCCGGTGAAATTACAGACACATGAGGCTTAACATCTGTATGCCTCAAGTTGATGGACGCAGGTCAGTGCGTCGTAGGGTACGTTACTATCGTGAGTAACTTACGAGGCAATGCTTTTTTTTAGGTGATCCACATAACATCAGGTGGGCCATCTGCTTGTTCCAAAAGCTAGTTTAATAATAAACTTACAAAATGTTGAAATGTATGAGTGAGTACTGAGTGCAAGTACTTTGAATGGTGTCAAGGTATCAATCTCTTAAATATCAATAGTTACGAGAACTGAGATATTTAAATATTTTTGAAAACACAGCGCGTTGTTAACGGCCCGAATGGACTCATGATACTTTTGTAGGTGAAGGTTGTAGGAATACGTTTATCACACGATCCCTTCTGTCTAACGCAAATTGCATAATTTCACAGAACACGTTCACTGAAGGCATTGCCTGTAATTGGCTTGTAAATTTCAAATTTTCACAACAATGTGAGCATCACTGCTCGGCGGCATAAAGAGCTGGGTTACGTTACATGTTCAATTTATTGCTTCAGTCGATGCTGTAACGGCAAAGCCATCCACATCACTTACTCTGCAAGGGCGAGACGTTGAGCGATGAAGCAAATCAATCTCCTCTGTGACCTGGACTCCATTCAGAGAAAACTACCATTTTACAGCGCTATTTGTACGTTTTTCTAGCTCGATAGCTCACGATCGGAATTCTCTTCATTTCAATGCTATTGATATAAAAATCAAACTTATTACTTTCTATAAATGTACAGTTTTTTTGTTCCTTCGATTTATTAAAGAGTTCTCTTACAGCGAAATGACAAATAAATGTTATATGAATTAGTAATAAATTCCAGGAAGTATTGAGCGCGGCCTGAGGCCCGACCATTGTTATTGTATCACAAAGATGATAAAACCGCACTACGGCACACATCCGGTCACACAAGTACAGTCCGCGTTTATTTTGATCATCTTATGGTTTCCTTATTACAAACTTTGATTCGTACAATAGTCTAAAATGTTTTTAATGAATTGAGACTACTATTTGTATTGAGAATTTATCAAGTTATAATGCTTTCGTCGCTTTAGCACGGTCTCTATTGGACTGAAAATCGTTGGCAAAAGCATTTTTTATTATGAAATAAACACGTAATACAGTAAAACATAGGACGAGTGGATCGAAACGTCGTCAAAAAGCTATTTCACGTGAGCTAACTAAAATTACAGAACAAGACTCAAATTATGAGTGTAACTGTACCTCAATGAAACGCCAATTACTAGAGTATTTATCGTCGATCTTTCATTATGGAATTATCTGACAATCGCCGCATGGGCCGCGGGTCCTCGGGGTCGCTTCGCCCCAAATTAAATTCCCTTTATTGCGCCCTCAAAAATGGCCGTATAAAATTTTACAGCGCCTATGTTAAGGGCTATAAAGGCTGTATTATTTGCGTCGAGCCCACAGTGACACGAGAACAGCTGCTTCAATATCAAGTGACTCCGATCGCGCACTGTTATTGTCTTAAAAACCAGGATTAAGAGAAAAATTTGGAAAATTCCCTTTGAGTGCAGTCCATATACTTAAGGTACACGCTTACACGTTTGTGGTTTTTTATTGCCAACGTTTTGAACAGTATAAAGTAATGGCTCAGCTTTTGACGTAACAAGCTCTCTTTGTCATTATAAATTAGTTTAACAACGTAGCTCTCAAGGACACTGTGCGCACAAGAACTGAGTCGGCTGTATTGCGTGAGCTGTAGGGGATGTGATTAAACCGATTTAACAGCGCGGTAACCACCTGATAGCGCGTTACGTTGATTGGACTAGTCCGTTACAGAGCCGCCTGTATCCGTTACAACGGACGCCGATACACATCATGTGAAATCTGACGACATAAAAAGAGGTTATTTTACGCCTTTCAATTTATTGCTACAGCCTCTGACACTTATGAGTTTTTTTCTACCCCACACAAATGTCTTTTCCCTGAGGAATTTTCCCGTTTCTTTTCAAATAAAAGCCTTATTACTACCTCAACTTCTGGATGTTATTCATAAAACAATAAAATCGAATATTTAGGTCGTAGTTATACTCAGAATACTAACACATGATATCAAACGACTATTGAACGCCCATAAGCTGAAGCTATTAGTAGTATATCGCGTAGCCGAGCTACGAAATTAGCTCGTAGCTGATATCTACGCCGTAGCACCGATAACCGCTACGCTATTGAAGCTACAGTTCTAGCTAGCAAATAGACATTAGAGAAAATTACGAGCGCGCGTATCGTCTTACAACTTTACAAATACAATGAAATATGTAAGCAAGTAAGATGGCATCGCATAGGAAGTAAGAAGTGCTTGGAAGTGCGAACTATCATTTGTGTAACGTCCAGCGCCATTAGCCGGCGCGCTTGGCTACGAGGGGGTACTACGAGCACCGCCATTACAGAAATGACCGTTTGAATATTTCATACAGTGCTTTAGTTTAGCAATTAGATATACCCAAATTAGCTATTAACGTAGCCCCTTCGCCGTTGTTTATCGCAGCGGTTCACTGCGTAGACATTTCTGTGGGTATTTTGATATTAATCTCGGTTTTATTGCCCTAAATCACGACACCCTCAAATATTTGGAGTGCGAGAAATGATTTTTCCTTTTTGTATGATGTTTGAGTTTATTGAATATTTGTATGACCGAAATAACTTGTTATTTTAGGTTTATTTCGTTAGAATTTAATGAATGTTGACCTCTTTATTACTGGGTCGAACGAAAATAGCTATGTATAAATCGTTTATTTTCCATAAAGTTATTTTGATAAAGAAGTCGGCTCGGTGTCACAATGGGCTATGACAAACTTGTTATTGGCCAAAGTTGAAGTTGACTTTAATTTTTACGAGAAGTTGCCGTCCGTCATAGTTATAAAGTTTGTGTGAATCAGAATAATAATTAAGTTTGAGCGCGTCTCGCTCCTACTATTATTATTAGCTAGCTTTATCAACTTTTAAATAAGTTTTGCATTATTACAGAATCGTAAAATAGTTTCTGAGACCGACCGAATTAGATGAAGTTTATTTTGGTTTGTCAAATTTTAAATGTTTTGGAATAGATGTGTTTGTGACCGCTATTCAGTCTGATAGCCGATACGGCAGATAAATGCGACAACTAACAATCAAACTGAATGGCATCTGTCGTTCCAACTGTCTTATAACGGTGACCGCTAATACAACCAAGGCTTTAGAGATATTATAAAATCTCGTATCAAGCTCTAATTTTGTGATTCAATGCTTAGATCTAATTAAGTCTAATCAGGGTTTGTCTTGTTATTTTGTTTATTTAATTAGAGCTCTCGGTATTTCACGAAATCTAAGTAAAAACGACGAAAGTAAATAGAGAATTAATTTAAAGATATCATTAAAGTGAGACATTTCAGGCTAATTTGTGTATGTGTTTCTTTTTATGTGACTAAATTGTTTTATTCGATCAATGATTCTGCCAGCATCCGAGTTTTTGATAGCGAGCTATACAGCAGTCTAGTTCTATCTTATATAGGTTTTGCCTCCGATCACATATCTCGCAACAAGGGGTCAACTTTCCAAAGCAATATTATTACGTAGTGTAACTCATGTGTCAATACGAAACTTAGTTCATCGTGTCAAAGAGTAGGCCCCCTGCACCGCGACACGAGCAAATAGACGAGCACTACAGCTACTCACAAACGCAATATGTTTACTATCTAGTATGGCATCTCGCCCGCGGCTTCGCCCGCTAGTGATCGCTAACATTAGTATTTATGGAGCCCTTCATTGGGTTCGTTCGAGTCTTTAACCCCGTTCCTGGTATTTTTCGGAATAAAAATAGTCTACGTGCTTAATTAAGTTACGAACTATTTTTATCGCACTTCGTGAACCACCGTCCATTACCGCTCCGCAACTACTTTCCATCCTAAGGTTGCCTGGAAGAAATTCTTTCAGCAATAATATATCCTTGTGTACAATAATCTATTTACCCGTGTAATACTTCAATATGTGTCATGATCGCAAGAGTTTAAAAAATAATAATCTATCTATTTATGTTATTATCTATTATTTATTTACGATGTATCTATTATGTTTAGAGCGTGATCGAGCCACAAACATCGTCACTTTTGATTTATATTTAGTAGAGTAGGATAGGATAGGATGGTGTGGTACAGACGCTGACGTGTCGTGTTGTTGCAGGCAGCGCGCGAGGATGTGCCGCGCGGTGCGGCTGCACGCGCTCGCCGCCGCGCTCGTGCTCGCCGCGCATCTCATCAAAGGTCAGTGCACCCTCTCTCCTGTACCACTAGCTACACATGACCTTAAACTCGTACACGACTATTTAATATAATAACTAACCGTTGAAAACTGCCGTCGAGTAGATTTCCTTGTGATTTCATCGGCTTCATCGGATTACGGGTACTTAAATAGCGATATTTGACATCCCTTTTACCGATCATAAATTTGGACAAACTTACCTAACCTTCCATTTTTGTAGACTATTCTTGAATAAAATGTTGGAATGCATAAGAAAGCTATACGTATAGGTTGTCTGTTCCATCGCCTATCTGAACAGCACAATGCAGAAGCATTGCTCGAGCGATATCCACAAAAAGGGCAGGTTCGAGTGAGCGGCGGCGCTGCCAGCTGGCAAGTTGCCGCGCGCCGTGCGGCGGAGCGGTGCGGTGCGGTGCGGCCCGGTGCGGCGGCCGAGCGATGCGACGGTGACCCATGTCGTTATTAATATTTTATTATCTCCGGAAATTGAATACCAAATCAGGCTTTTCGGGACGGTGGAATGGCTTACACTTCCGCTCAGATTTTAAAATTGTAAAAATGTTTATTCAGATTCGCGGTTTTTATAAAATAATTTAAAGAAATTATTATTGAGATTTATTAAACATTTTATATTAAGAGCATAGATTTGTAGGCTTTTAGTGGATATGAGTGTGTCGCACGAGATCTGACGTGCGCTGAGCACTGACAAACAAATCCGCAGCGAGGTGCGAACTAATCACAGCCATCGACGGGAGATCGAGTTTGCTTAACTTGTTACAAGCTAATGGATGTTTTGTCAAGTGGCGCCACCGACGCCCTCAGACGGCAACTCGAAGCAACTTCCCCGGCACGATGCTAGTTTTAATGAATATTTAAATGTCCCAAACAACAGTTCCGGTGACGTAAATTCCGCAACTTTGTATTTATTCGATAACTTGTCGCCGGAACCATAAGCAAGTTTTAATGGGAATAAAATGAAAAGTTGTCGTAGTGACGTCACGGTAACGTTACGAGAGTAAACAGAATCGGTTCTGCATCGTTTTAAAAGTTAAAAAGTTTCCGCTCCGTGTGAAACTTAATGAAATTTGTGTTTTACTGCAGCTATTCGCGTCTCGCGAACTCGCACAATGATGTTCTCTAAACTTTGCGTAGCAGTGGTACTGCAGACTAGTGTACCGACTCGAGGTAGGTAAATAGAAACGTAGCTTTGAAAGAAGTTAGTGGAACAAGTGAGTGCGTCCCTCGGGACGTGCCGCTCCGGACCGTGCGCATAGATTTGAACAAGCTCTTATTCCACGACGGTAATATAACTTTTATTTCTTTACAATAAAACTTTTACAGAATAAACTTTTTAAATTCAATGCGTTCGATGTGTTTTAAGAATGAATATGTTAGGCGTAAGGTAAACTTTGTACTGCATGGGCCGTGCGGTGTCGTTTAGGTGACGCTTTACCGGTGGCCACAGTGCAACAAATCAAGCTCCGCGCAGTAATGTGTTGCGACACGATATTTACGAGCACACGGCGCGCTGCGGTCGTGCCGCGGCCATTCACTACACTGTGACGTTATGTTATACGATTACTCTCATTTCTATTACATGGATGGAGCTCTTGTTACACTCAATCCTGTAACTACTCTTGTTCTTTCGCTACACGAACAATAGTTACCTTAATTTTATATATTTTTCATCCCATTTATTCGGAAAGAGGCCCTTCGTTCCTCAATAAGTGCGCACAAAATAGGTCATTCCAGCGCACTTAATAACTGCAACGAAATGACTTTTGAATTTAGAATACTATTAAATTAAAAAGTTTGTACGCAATTCGCATCGATAGAAGTCCTGGCTGAATTAAAAAAACGCGCCTGCCGCCGCGAATTTTGGAAAAAAAAAATACTCGGGAACTTCTTATTGGTTTTTTTATTACTTTTTATCAAAATATTACAGTCAATTTAAATTTAATTCACACAAATTGAAAAAAAAGATGAGTTCTAGCAGTGAAAGTGAAATATTAATACCTGAAAGTATAAAATTAAACGCAGAAACTGTCATATCAACATAAACAATTTACTACCAAACAAATCGAGAGAAATATAAATTTGTAATTTGGTTAAGTAAAATATAAATTCTTCACTTCTAAAAGCATCTTTTATTTATTTTTATCATAAAGGAGGATGAAAAGCAGAGTGTGCCACACGAGTGTACCAAAATTGTTTAAGCTCGAGCGACGTACTTTGAATCCCTCGCTACGTTCAGAATTCTACTCTAGAATCCTTCACTTCGCTATGGATTCAAAAAATCGCTCTCGCATTCAATGCATTATTTTGGTCCCTTGTGACACAATCTACAATATCTCAATTTGATAACAGAAGGGTTACCAAACGATATGTTACTTACAATTTATGAAGAAGACTTGGCAAGATGTTTTTTGAATGAGCAACGTTGGCAACGATGAGGTGAATGACTTCCCTTGCTGTATAGATACTATACATAAAACAACAGACTTAGTATAGATACTACAATAACCTACATAGACAACGACAGTCAATAATAGTTCTTAAGAGTTTTTCATAGAACTTTCTGGAAGCTTATTTATTTGTGGCATTCACTGGAAAAATCATGCTTCCCTATCATATTCGAGGTATAACGAGGGAGGAAAAGATATTTAATAATAACAATAAGTTGTAGAGAACGGTAAGAGCGCTGGTAGTGAGGCAAAGCTGTGGTAATGGTTATATGAGCGTCCCGACGCCGACGGCCGCCTGCTGTACCAGATATAGTTATGAGTACAAGTTGGGGTGTATCGCGCTGAGCCCGCTAATGCGCGCTGCGCCATTACTAAATATCTCGGCACTTAGCAAGCTTTAGTTTTATGACATTTGACGCGACTTTAAAACGTTACTTTTGGTCGCAAACGACAATGTTGTCACTCAATATTAAAAGAGCCGTATTATTCATTATCAGAAACATTATAAATAAATAACTAAATATTGGTAAAAAATCTACAAAGCAAAGCCTTTAATCAGATAGCTGATATAAAACTCAAATTATACTTTTTTTGTAACTGCATATCTATAAAACCCATGTTAAACATGTATGTTCAGTATGCAAAAGATCGAACCCACAATCTACGGCACAGAAAACAGCCAATTGAATTATATCAAATCAAAAAAAATAGGGGTTTTTTGTATAAAACTGATAAAACCCCCTTATTCTGACTATAATCAGAATGATGTGTTTCAGTTCAATACTTTTTGATAATATCTGTTTATTTGTTTAGCTCGTTTTTCTATGGATCCGTTCGTGGTGTCCGTTACATTCTATCATCTCTTTAGCTTGCTTGTCTAAAGGACGATTTAACCACTTAGCCCCTGTTCTTGGTAGTGTTCACAATTAAAATATACAGTAATGTTATCGGAGTGAGTATATATCGCGACTTAAAGTCTCGTCTGTAACTAAGGTTGGGTTTACCGTAGTGCGGTATTTGGGTCAAGCGGCTCTGAGAGTGCTCAAATTTAATATCTGCGCACCTCCGTTATCTTACACTGCGAGGCACGCTGCAGCACGCGGCTTCGGTCGTCCGTATCTGTCGGCTTACATTGTACGGAGGTGGAACACCAAGTGTATGTGCACACGAAATACTTACAATAAAGAAAATAGCGTCACAACCTTGATCCCCAGGAGCGGAAGATATTCCCTCAGATCTCTTAGTGCCATACTTGGTACTAAAATAACAAACTCTATATAATTTGAGGACGTCTAAGAGGCACGTCCAGATTTAGTATACGAACTGTTTACCTCACGATGATTTCCTTCACCGCTAGAGTGTGCACTGGTATGTGCATATACATTTTTCCATCCATTGGTGCACGACCGGATGCGAACCTACGACTTTGCGATCACTCCCACTAAACTACCGGTGCCTAGAATGAAAATTAATTTTATATCAAGTTTATTGCACATCAAACAAGTTTCAATAATAACTAATTCCAGTAACCGACTGACCGAACCAGTCGGTAAAGCTCCCTTTGATCCGATTCCCAGTAACCATTTCATTTGGGACTCGTTTTTGATAAGCAACTCATCAATCGCCGGAAGCTGCCTCCAACCTTCACTGGAGCTACAAAATAAAACCGAAGAACATGAGAAAAATCTCAGCTGCCTTCGGGAAAGAAATACAACGTCTACGTCAAAATCATATCGCTTGTTTTGTGAACGCCTCTCTTCTGAAAACTTTCGTTATTTGCTTACCAGCAAGTTTAGAATAAACATCCCTTTACAAGCCCTCGGGCGTGGGGTAGGGGGCGGAGGGAGGGGGCTATGCAAGCTCGACATCCGACAGTTTATTTGGCAAGCCAAACGACTTCTGCTAATCTAACCGACTTTATGATAATAACAACAATTTGATGCTTAAATAAACTCCAAGTATTGTTTCACCTGCTGTTATTCATTTTACAGTTGCTGCTTTATTTCAATTTACAAGGTTGACGATGCTTATAGGGATATTAACTTTAGCTTGTTGGTATCACCTTCGATAGAACACTTATACGGCTATCTACTCACTTTGATGACCTTCTGTGTAGTGGAGGCTCGCCCCAATGTGTACTGAACCCTAAACTCCATTAAACAAATCCGGAACCCTTCGCTAATAAGCATTAGGCTACAAAGAAGTAATCGCAACAATATCAATTTAGGAAGTTTTGTTCATAAGCGCCGCGCCGCCGTCAATTCGGAAGAATTACGGAAAGTTCAAGTTTTTCGATTGTTCGCGTAATTTATACGCCTGTTGGGCAATCCCTAATTCCATTCTGGGCTTGAATGTTCTGTTCTTTTGTTGGAAGATACCTACTCATTGATAGTTATACAAATGAAACGAAGAAATAGTAGATATTTTTTAATAATAAATTATTGGTTCATAGATCGTGAGATCTGGAGGGATGTTTACCGCGGATAGAAATTACAGCAGAAGTAGGTAAAGAAATCTTGTAAAGTATTTCAACTTCGTGTCTTTGTTTTTTTCTGTAAAGAGTTCTTGTATAGCCTTGAATAATACAGACATTATTTTTACGTTCGACACGTTATATTATTTTGACTTTTTCGGATGTTCCCTGAATTTCCAATTTACATAAGTAGGCTGAAACGTACACCTCCCTTCCCCCTAACCCCTCCGGGATACTCGATCCGACCCTTTATTATAGGTGTAGGTGGGATCCATGCCGGGTGGTGGCCTGAGCCGCTGACGCCGTCACCGGCACCGGCGGCGGCGCTCCCGGCCGGGTCATCGCGGCTCTGACCCAAACTCGAATCTTTTGATCTTATCTTCATTCAAACTGATGTTCTTTTAGAAGGTCCATTCTCTCTTCCCCCACGTAGGTTCCGAACCCCCCCACCCCCGCAAGCCCCGCATCACGCCTTTGTCAAATAAAAAGTTTACGAGTGACTTCCCGGACGTATCGCTGAAATTGAACCCTCGCCAACGCAACTCTCCGAAACTTTTAATATTTCGAGAATACTTTTGTTTCAAATTTTAGATGTGATTTGTAAAAGTTGGTCGAAATGGAAACTCGGCAATTTCTCTCTCTTTGTTCGCACTTCCGCTACGCAACAACCGCGGAGGGAGAGCGGCGCCCCGCAGGCACCGCTCGAGCCGGTCCCTCACTCGCAGCTCGGCCTCCGATCGGACGTAGCTCTCCGCATCGAGCAAATCGCCGATTTATCCTCCTAATTTAAAAGTTTTAATTGAATTGCGAAATAACACCGATGCAATAAGCTATTAGCTTTAATTAAACACGCCGAATCATCAGCAATTAGCGATAATTGAATGCATTGCGGGCGAGCGGACAGCGTGCGAGCAAGGAGCGGACAGCGGACAGCGGACAGCGGAGCAGCGAGCGGGCGGAGGCGGTCGGGCGCGCTCGTGGCCCCACACGACACACTCGCTTCCGGCTGTATCGGTCGTTTTGTATGCAAATTACGTTTTTATTAGGTGCCTAACGACCCGGCCGGCTCCGCACAGCGCTCGCTTGGCGCGCGCGCCCGGCCGGACTTGGCATTCGCGCGATCCGAGCGGAACCTATAATGGCAATGAGCCGATTGAGAAGGGTTGAATCTGCTCGATGTCGTACGTAATGTAGATAAGGCATCGTAAAAGAAGAAAGCCCCACGCAATAGCTGCGACCGAATCGAATCATGGAGATGGCATTGCTCGGCAGTTCCATTGTCATCATTATTCATAGGTATTGAGTACTTCTGACGGAATCATAATAATCATGAATATTAATAAAATAAGATTGAGCAAACCAAAAGACCACTCAGATTGTCATTCAAGCTAGGAGGTACTCTATTATTATATTTCTACTTTCTGTGGTATTTATTTTAGGTTTTTTGACATTGTTTTTTATTCACTTAATTGTTATATTTTAAATAAGAATTTAGAATTTTTATCTGTTATCTGTTGTTGTATATCTTTATTTTTAAAAAGCTGGTGCCCGCGACTTCGTCTGCGCAGGCTTAGTCACACAATATCTTAATAAATTGTAGCCTATGTGTTATTCTGATGTATAAGCTATATATATATTATTGTATGGCATTTTTTTATAGTAAAAAAAAAGTTCTTGAAAGTAGTAATTATCTATTATTTTCAAGACATCATTTTTATATTGAGAGTATCTGAAAACGTAAGATCTTAAAGTTCGTTAGATTTTTTGACTTAACGAAATAACAGTAATTCTTATAATAGTGTTGCCTGCGTCAACATGCTCGTCTCAGGTGATCAATCTCCGTCCGCCGCGGACTAGCGGCTAGCGTCTGAACCACACTGCTCTTTTATTCTAAGTCGGAGTTTTGTGTTTCGTATTCGGTATCGTCAGACCGTTTTTGTAGGACTCGTGAGACTCGGGAAAATCGTGAGTTTTGTCCGATAGAGGCGCTTATCGAGTAACCGTACAAAAAGAGCCTGATGATACAGAAAACAAAAGCAAAACTCAGACATCGGGTACTTGTCTCACAAACTGCGCGATATCGTCACTCACACAAATTCTGTTAAAGCATAAACAAGATCTGCTCTTATTGGTTCAAATTTCAATATTCAAATTCTTTCATTAGTTTCACTTCCTCTAGCTGCTGACACCGCCATTTGAAGTTGAAATAGATACAAGACTTTGATCCCCAGGCACGGTAGATTTCCCCTTTCTTAGTACTGAGTACGATCTCTTGATTATTTGAATAAGTCCAAGGGTAAGCCAGAGGTACGTATATTGCATTTGACACGTACCCACATTTTGCAGTAGTTGCACCGCCATTTGACATTCATTATAATCCTTCCATTCCTTCCATTAAAGGCTTCACAGCTCAGTTGGTAGTAGCTCTGCCTTCTGCGCCGTAGGCCGTGGGTTCGATCCCCACCGGGAGCAAACATTTGTGTGATGAACATTCATGTTTGTTCTCTGTCTGGGTGTTATATAATATTATAAGTATGTATTTACAAAAAAAAAAGTATATATGTATTATGTCAGCTATCTGGTTCCCATATTACAAGCTTTGCCTTAGTATGCGGCTAAATAGTGCTGTGTGGAAAGTCCACCAATATTTATTTATATTTTATTTATTATCCTGTCAATCCAATAGTTTTCTGAAAGAGATCACTCACAGCAATGCGATCATCCTTTGTACACCGTTGTAGTTTTATGCTATATTATTTACTTGTGGTGTACAGGTATTTAACCCTAAGTATCATCTCGTGATAACAGCTCCGAGCTTTAACGCTCCTGAAAATGGGTTTAAAGAATGAAAACTATACTAACTACCGAAGGTCCAGGCATTGACCCTGAAATGCTGGCTGTCATCAGTCCCAGGAGTCGTTCAGTACTGAAACCCACTGATAACTGACATTATATTTCGCCATAACTGTTATTATATATTGTTACACAAAATAACTAACGCTTAAATTGGAAAAGCTGATAATATTGTAATGCACACTTCAATAACTGTACGCTTGAATTATTCATTAACCCATGATAATATATGCCAAAATTGCTACAATAATTTTACAATAACCTTTAATAAACTGTTCAACCAATAGTTCTCAACGAAATCACTCAACTTTTGGAAATAACAAAGCAGTTTCATAAATATCAATATCAATGTGATATTTTTGAGTAATTTAGGTAATACAATTATAATTAATTTTACTTCAATAGTCATGTTATCATCACACCAACAAAATAGACTGCAAAAAAAAGATGTAATAAGATAGTCACATAAGTTACCAAGGCTTAAAACAAAATCTAAAAACATTATCGCCCGACTGGGATTCCAATGAATTAAACTGCTTTCGCTCGGCCATAAATGGTAAACTTGAAAATAAAATATTACCTAATCATCATCATCCGTAGCCCAACTTCACCCATTGCTGGGTATCAGCTTCCCTTAGTTTATGCCTTAAATAGTACCTGGTAGTAAGTAACTCTTGGAGGCATTATACCAGTTAACGGCTTTTTATGACACACACCGGCCGGGCCGGCGGCCCTTCAGCACAGCAACACAGTTATTAGACTTAATTAACCTACAGACCTAAATTTGTTAAAAAAATGCATTAGATGTAGTGCCGAAATCACTAAAGTTGAAGCTGCCAGCCTTGCCAGCGGCATGTGTGGGTGCGCCATTATAATCAAGTCTTACGTTTATTTTGTAAAGAACTAATAAGAAGAAACAGACAAAAGGCCTTAAAATTGTATTATATCGTAAACATTAATATCGTTGTTAAATCATATCAGCGGCAATGCAGCCCGTGTCTTGAGGACGCTTACTATTAGCACTGATTTGGATCAGTTGAGCTAACTCTAGATCGTTCGCTATAGTCTGTAGATAGCTCAACTTTATCATGTGTATCTTGTATTTTTTTTAATGTGCATTCATTGTAATTTTCTTTGTAAATAAATTAAATTTTATATCAGTAAGTTTAGGTTATAGCAAAAGCCGCAGCGCAGAGTTAGTTTGTAAGTTGTAGTGCGATCCATCACGCGCGCGGCGCCCTATTAGCGTCGTGTGACGTCACATTTGCGTCGCGACTGACGCCCGCAAGACACCACTTCCTCACACCTCACATGCACACGGCTGCCTGCTATATTATGTTAAAAGCTAGTAGTAGCTTCACCAATTACAATAACAAAGTGATGTTTAAAACATATATCAGGGTAGATTTCTTATTATATGTATGTATGTCATGTCATTGCATATAAGCAATGAATCGTATTTGCGCGTTGTTTTTCTACAAGATTTTATCATCACAGAATCGTACGGTAAAAGCGTGTCAAACATTTTTGCAAACACATTGTAGTAAATCAGCAGACCTAGTACATGTGAGAAGGCAGCTAACTTGCACCTCCGCTATTTATGGAGTCACAACTAGTCGCGTTAAACTCACCGCGAGATTCCCGGGGTGGAAGTTACGCGCAATAGATTACGTGTGCCATGGTAACGGCGGTTTTCTGTACTCGAGCCGACGTAGCCGCAACATTCCTTTAGCCATTTATTGTTGAAACAATGAGCAAGTGCTACAAACTTGTTGTAAGCTTTGCAAGTTTTGAGTCTTATCGTTATAAGAACGTTATTTTGATAGCTGTAATATTTAAAGTAATAAATTGTATACCTATTTATTATTTGGTTTAGTTTGGGGCTAGATAGCGCTAGCATATTTTAAAAAAATCCACTAAAAGTCCAACAATAATGAAGCAATACTTAACTTCTTTAATGAAACACCGCTGTTTTCTCAACCTTTCAACCGAGCTAGAATGAACAGAAAAGTTCCTCCACTTTCTGCTGAAAGTTTCAAGTGCTTCCGTACACACTACACTATTCTTATAATACTAACTAAAGTGCCTTTTATAATATTTTCCTATTCTTAGTGTTGGCTGTTCGAAAAGGTATAACATAATTTGTGTCAATAAGTTGGCAGCTTGGCGTGCTGTGAATGTGTTGGTATCGGTAGGTTGGCAGCAACTAGCAGCCCATTTTGTTTTTCGTGTTCATTCCATTTTTAAATTAAAATACTCCGCGCATGCTACATTTAGCAGGAATTTACGAGTTAGTGCCGCCGCAAAAAGTTTAACTAGGTTTTGAAATAGTTAATTTGTCAGACTTTAAATAGTGTGGCAAGTTTTGTGAATTAATTTATTTTGGACGACTGGTTTCTTTTCTTTTATTTAAAAACCTGGTGGATACTCAATAGTATAAATGTTCATGACGACATTCATAGGCCAGGTTAATGTATACTAGACAGTACTAGGTACGATAAAATTAAATAATTGATAGGCCCTGAACAATCTAACTTATTAAAAATAAAAGTTTTCCGTATATCTACCCTCATTATAAAATCTCTTAAACCACCGTAATGTACGTGAAATAATACAAAAAAAAATTAAAGAGAGTCATGAATACATTTGTTACATTTTGTACATTCATATTTTGATTATTTTTTTTTGTTAGAAAGCCTAAAAATATATTGTATTGTACTTATTTTTAGTACAATATATTTTTCCCAGCCACCGCACTATAGCGGGAGGCGTGCCGCGCGGTAATGCTATGTAAATCGACGGAAAAATCGGCGGGCCGGCCACTTCCCTCTGAAATACTGCGAGACATTAGCGCGTTACTGATACATCGCACGCTAGCCCCCGGCCGCTGTAATCATATACCCACCTACTCGGCGATGCATTACGCGCCGGCGCTGGTCCTAACATAAAATAACTCCTCGTTTTTATAGGCGTGTACATTGCCTTTAATAATGACATAACAAAAGCTTTGGGATATTAAGCTTCTGTTGTGAAATCATTTCGCTCTGGAAATATAATTTCTTCGAAGTTCGGAAATGTTGTTTCGATTCGGTTATTCGGCTTCTGAGAATTGTGTTTGTTGAGTAAGCAACATTGCAAAATAAGAATATAGCCATCGTCGTTCTATTCTGTTTGTATGATGACGCTTAAATATCTACGATTGGTATTAACATTTAATAATAGGTTGTAAAGCATGAAGTTACCAGTAATAATTGCAACTTCATATTTTAAGGCCTAATACAATATTATCTATCCAGCTTGTATCGTCTTCACAAACGCTTTATTTTCTAAGCAGCGGAGCCCATTGTGTTTGAAACGAAAACAATTTATCAGTGTCCCTCGAATAGGTTCTGCGGCCTTCCTAAGGCGCGAACAAAAACTGTGGTTCGGTGGAGTTCCCTCTCCGAGCACTGAGCGAGGGCGGCGACCTGCCTCAGCGACCGATAGCTTGCCCATAGCTTTCGACCTCATTCTAAAAACATCTCTAACACCTTGCCAACTCCATGTTATTATTATCTAATTTGGTTGGTATTTAATATGATCCGCCCCTGACCTTTTACATTGCGTGGTGTGAGACACGCGTGCGCGCGCGGCCTCACTCGCGGTATTTCTAATTAATCAAGGCCTTGCTTAACGAATAATCTCTTTCTATTATATTTCTAAAAACAAAAAAAGGTTTTTTTATGGGCTCGTCAAGAATTTAAGTTTTCCTAAAATAGTGTTAAGTATAATAAGTGATCAAGGCACTAGATAAAGTTGGTATATTTGCAGCGTGTGCGTGAGTAATGGCCGGTAGGCACGGCGAGGGGACCATCGGAGCTGTATGTAACCAGCAATGTGCATGATGTACTGGTATCTTAACTACCACTAACTCACAACAACTGCACCCCGTGTGCTGCTTCGGAGGTAATCTTTATGTATGTGTAAATAAATTTTGTATGTTGTGTGTGTTGTGCACTTTCAAACACAGATTAGAATAATAACTCTGAAACACTTCACAACATTTATTTAAATTTGGATGTGTGATAGTAAATTCTCTCTGATTCAAAATATTAACTGAAGTGCTTTTAAATAAAAGGTGACTCGCAAAAGCTACTTTCTTAAAGACTGCTAAATAAAAGTTTCAAATAAACACATTAAGCGCGATATCTTCTTCGAAATCGCTTAAAGCCTTTTTGTTATCGCCGGATAGAGATTACACAGCATTTAAACATTTTTCATCAACTATTTAAGTACCTACAGCTTTATTGCTGTGGTAGTAAAGCTGATTGTCGCTTGCCAAGCTTGGTGATATCTTTATGTTAGTGATTTGTGTGGACTATGCCCCCGTGTGGGTTAAATGGGGCGGAATTAAACTGTGTGCTATTATATTGAGCTACTTTAGGTTTTACAAGGTGTTTTACTGAAGTTATTATTCTGAAAATGTTTGTTTGAAAGGCTACTACAGGTCGTATAACATTTTAGTTTTATTTGGATTTCATGTTTCGAGCATATATTTTTATTAGGTATAAGATTGTATTAGGTGTACTTTAGATATTACCTCACTTATTATAATAGGAGATCCGAACTGGCAGGTTGCCAATCGTATGATTTCCAAGAATTTGTCGCGGACACAACCTACTGACCTAGTTCATAACTAACCCATTTATAGCTACAATATGGTCGGTAATAGGATGGGACTGTTCAATTCACTTTGATATTAATGCACTCCGTGATTGGTCCAGCAGTAATGACCGGCTCAGCGCCCTGTGGCCCATGAATCAATCCGCGACACTACTACACGCTATGTACCTATTATGCCAAACGTAACATCAAGCACATAGATGTGTAACTAATATAAATATCCGGTCCGTATAATTCATTGCAGATCTCTGCATACGCCAGCCTCTATAACGTCATCGGGCGAATTGCGTTTACTTCCAAAAAACAACACCACTGGTGTTAGGATTTTTTTTACAAATTCATTGAACATCAACAACCCAAAAATGTTCCTTTCAAACGTTAAACAAAAACAGCGAGGTTCGGCATCTGGTGTGGTTGCGATCTAACGAATAAGAATGCAAAAATGTCATGAAGCATAAGAAAGCTCTGACTTATATTAGATACACCTCTTGGAAGCAAGAAAAGCTGTATACTGTAAATTCACATCTGGGCGTCGTAGTCTTAGTCACAGTATACAATAGTAGTGCTACGTCCTAGGGTTGGCAATTAGTTCCACACACAGCACTGATTACTCTCTCCGTGCAACAATATGACAACATTGACAACCCTAGATTGAAGCAGTGTAGTCGCTTGCAGTAGGTCAACTTACTGGACTAGCTATGAAATACGGCTATGTAATAGCTAGATATTGCAGAGCAAGGCTGTACGCTACATGCTGGTTATTCACAACATTGACAACCGCAGATTGAACACAAGCAGTGAATAAACCTTGAACATTAATAATAATAATAGTATTAATAACAATGAATCAAGCCTGACGATTTACAATGCCACTAGAATCGTAATATGGTATCGGTTATATTAAAATCTCGCATCCTACACTAAAACATGTCTTATACGTAAGCTTATGAAATCAAAGTTCGTATAGAAAATGCAACTGTTTAACTTTATTTTGAGTCAAGCCAAAAGTTATGTCTTTGTAAAAGCCAGCTAGTATTGTGTAATAACGTAGTCACATTTTGTTCCATGCAATATAGTTTCATCCAAGAATGTGTTCGTTGCATCGTAAGTTGCGGCCGCAGCGCTTCCCATATTGTATTTCTAACTTCCGGCAGTAACTTCCTGTCAGAATAAACGTCACCATGTTTCTTGCTGCAGCTACATTAGCTCTAACTTCGGTCAAGCATTATTGGCTTCGCTTACATCGCCAGCTATCTAACTGAGACTCTATGTGGAGGAGGATAAGGTAGGTTTCGATGAAATCGGATATCTCGGCGTTTATCGTTGAAATATGCTAAGTGGTGACGATAGCGCCCCACGGAGCTTCGGCCGTGCTCATAAACTGCCAGCGAACCATACATTACACGCCGCCTTTTCGACAAACAATAACAACTATGCAAAGTCCACCTTAATTCGAGTGCATCAGAGTTGCAAATCGGTTGCGGTGAATTGTTTCGAATGTTGCAGCGGCAAAGCGATTTAGTTCGCAGGATAAGCTTGGAAATACGAATGTGGAAGACGACAACTCAACTAGAGTTGCGCCGCTCGAGCTGTGTTCTTGCGGCTTGACTCGCGCCTCACCCGCACTTCACCTGCACTCTCCTCGCTTGCGGGTACCGTTATATAGCTGCCGTATTCATTCACCCAGACAACACGCTTTCAAAGCTATCTATTTATTCAAAAAAACTGTTGTGTGATTGACTGACGATTAACACAAAGCCTAATTATGTCTTAGAAGCAGGGAGAGTAACGTTACTTTGAGTAGGTGAACTAAATCTTGAATTATATTATATAGAAATATTTGTAAAATTACGTTGTTTCAATCTCATTTACGTTGCGTTTCCTACAACACTGACGTCAGAAACTAATACATTATTCCTTTCACCCAATTCGCCGTAAACTATCAACCATATTTTATAGTTTACTGCAGACTTACGCCACTTTTCTAAGCAGACACCATTTTACGAACAACAAATGACGGCTGCCATTATACAGGAAAGCACTGCTTAGGAGTCACCTGTCCTCCGACGCCGGTAGCTCCTCCCGTTATTAAGTGCCTGCATTAAAGCTACCTCTGACGCATTGCTACTGCTGTGCTACAAGCACACGGGCTAGTTTTGTGTAAATAGTAATTAGTAGGTAAATATTAAACTACACAGTAAATTTTCTCTAGTAGATATTTACGTGAAATGCTGTTGATTTACGAATTAGTTTTCTATTCTGAAATGTGAAAACTCCGGACAAACTATTCCAAAAAACCAATTACATATTTGATTGAAAGGAAAGTAAAGTCAACGGTATTTACTTAGTTCACTTACTTTAAAAAGTGCATGATTTCAAGCCAGTCTTACTTTTGACTAGACCTCAAGCTATGCTATGCAGTTGTAAGACTGTGTGCGTGTGTGCGTATGTGTGCGTTGCTTGTATCGTGTGTGTTGGTTCGTCGCAGCTGATACAGTTTCCTCCACAGCGTATGTACTAGTTAGTACGCCGGTATCTTCGGCCTCGGGTTCCGGGCTCTTAATTAACTTTTTAATTCGTTCATTAGCGAGTGCTGCCCTCTGCTGACAGTTTTAAAATAAAGTGCACACTTTATGTTGTACGTCGTATCGCCGGCGCCGTGTGCTTAGATTTCGAGATTAGTGAAGGTAGTCTTGCAGTTTACGGTTAGAGCTAGTTCGTTTATAAGATAATGCTTATCTTCCAGGTACCACTCGGTACACAACTCGCCAGGTCTTTGAACGGCTCGGTCATGATGACACTACATTTGATCAGTAGTGAAGCGAAGCACTGGAAACTGACAAGACTCATTATAAGCTTAAAATAATTTTCCTGAAAACTGAAACGAATCAGAAATACATGGATTTATTTAACTATATTCAGAATATTAGTTCAAAATGAACGCGCTATCTGAAATATAGTATGAACAGAAGCGGAAGAAGGGCCCGGCACGGTTGCACTGGAATTATTCATCTATTTTGTCCTTGACTGTACCTACTTAATTGTTTGAAAAGAAAGTTCATCCCGTCCAAGTTTTCAGCTTATTTTTACGCCTCTTCTTATAAACCACTAAACTTTAAATAAAAATTTTAAAAGCCGACTCAAAGCGGCTCTGAATTAGATCTCATACAAACGCTTGGATAAGTTTACCAACACATAATGTTGAACTGGAAACTAAGCAATGATTTCCCGGTGCAAAATAAACTTTTGACGCGATTCCAAACTCCTTGTTTATCGTAACTTGAAGGTAAATAACGGGCGTTTGTAAAGGAGGCGTAATTGAGTAAATAAATAACGCTTCTGAGCCTCCGCTACGTAATGAGCGCGCTTGCCGACGAGAGAGCGCGCACGAGACCAATATTGTGGAAAGCTAAAAAATACAGAGTAGGTATTGAGTGAAATTGCGTAGTGTGCTCGAAAAATCCAATTTATGGCTCGAATGGCACAATGGCAAACTCAGGAATCACTGGGTAAGAAGTATCATAAATAAACGGTAAGAAAAGTTGTTGCCTGTTCTTCTAGGCTTGGTTGCGTGGAACTGGCGCCTAGATTTATCTTTATAAGTGAATTGTCTTATACACCGACTTCAATAACATTATAACATAAATCCCTCACAATCTACTTTTATGATATAACTAACACCGCTGTTCTTGGAACCCTTGCGACGGCGCGGCGTATAGTTTGTAAGTGACATAAAAAATGCCGAAATTGAATGTTCTATCGCAGTTTCATTGTAGTCTCTGAGCCACGTAATCCCGTCCCGCTCGCTCGCGGCGCCGTGCTCTGCATCAGAACGGCTCGTCCGGCGTCACCACCAGCCGAGAGCTTAGCGCTGCAATATCCATGTTACATCCTATAAAGTTTTTCATTATATTCAATTTAGAAAAAAACAGAATTAAATTCCCAAATATTTTGAGGGTCTCTATATTATTTTTATGAACTAGCTTTTTATTTTCCTTCACCGTTTGAAAGTAGGTACTGACACTGATACATTTATAAACAGGAAAACTCGTGAGGAAACCGGCATGTCGTAGAACCTAAAAAGTTCTTAAACCTGTATCAAGTGCTCAAAAGGAGCGAAGAGGCGCACTTAAAATCCATTCACCACACTGTTTCAAAAGAAACTAGTGACACGACAAGAAGAAGAAGAACTACAACTTTTTGCAATAATTAAAATAAATGTAACTATAAGGCGATGAAAGTACACGCTTTAAAATAGTTTGTAAACTTCAAATGGCTCTGATCCTCCAACCACAAGCTCGTGTGAGATGAGACGAGGCGAGACGCGGCGCTTGTACTACGAAGTGCGAACCACAACAAGTTGCGAAGAGTGGGAGAACTACATGTATGTACGTTACTTCGAAAAGCAGTGCCTGGTGTACTCGTATGCCGGTCGTGATCACTTACAACTCCAAAAAATATCTAAATTATTTAAATAAATATGTGCATTTGCGCACGTTACAATTTGCAAGGCTGATTAAGAATGCTATATCTAGGCTATATCTAGGCACCTAGATTCGCCTAGCTTTAAGACGTTTCAAAGTGATTCTAGTGATTCAACTGAATAAATACAATACTTTACAATAACATAACGAAAGGCTTACAACAATTTATTTATCTATCTTCAAATAACACGCTATCAATACAATTTCCACGTTTATGGCCGTCAAATAACGCACGCAAAATCCCAGCCAGCAAAATCGTAAGTGATTCCGAGTAGTGGCGGCGCACGTGGGTAATACTCTCGCTATCCCTATTCAATTACATAATGCGTTGTTGAAACTGTTGCGAAAACTACGGCTTTATCTACCTTGTCGATGTGGTTTCTTTAATAACAGTCTTTCACCACACAAGTCAGAATTACAGCAGGAGCTGATCGAGTCGTGCTCCCATGCATCCACATCATCATCATCGGGGATGCTGGAACATTGCTGCCACCAACCCAAAGTCCTGCTCCGCTACTTTAAGGAGCTGGGCTGGCTGGGGTGAGGTCAGCAGGGGGATAATGCACAATACCTCCCACTGCGGGACGTCCGTGCACATCTCATTCCCCCACCGTGAATTAGAATTAGAATTAGAAGTCAGAATTACCTGTACGTACTTACCAAGACGAGTGGTTCTTTTTTAATAGAATGTAGTAAGTCGAGTCAGTAGCATGAGAGAGATTAGATATATCTCTAATGTTACTCGTATAACACAAAATGATAAGGAAAATGAACTAGTATGGCACAAAGTATACTAGTAGCAGACTTTATTGTGCCGCTGCCACAACAAAATTGTTTATTACAGTCGGCGTCGCAGGAAATCGTGCAAAAACCGTGAATTTCTGTGACATGAGGGCAGTTGGGAAATTAAATGAAACACAGAGGACCGTCCGGCAGAGGGAGCCTCGCACGTGACGTCACGCTGAGCGGACCTCTAATTATTCGCTTAATAGGACTCTACCTGAAAATTGGCTTTTTCAATTAGATTTTTGAAACCTGACTCTTAGCTTCCAACTTTTAGCTATTGTTTGCCGCTTCGTTTCATGAACATTTAGTACGTAAACATGTTTTTGCATCTATTTGTAGATGATTTATACTGAGTCTGGGGCATTCAAACCCGCGATCTTTTTTGGTAAAAGCCTTCACTCTGGTCTTGAAAACCGGATTACAAAGCATATATGTTTTGTAAATTAAAATTCTGATTTATGACTTGACAGTGAAAATTGATAACTTCACTCTAAAAAAAACACCTTGAGGCACTATTTTCAACAAGGTTCTTTTACTTAACTCCTTAGTTAACTGGTGCACACGGATTTAACCAGTATTGGTCAGCCGGCTGTCCCCTGCCATGTAAAGAGCTAAGTGTAAAATCTAACACAAAGTTTTGGAAATAGCATAAAAAGGATAGCGTCCATTAGTGCGTGAAGCACGCGCGCGGCCCGCACCCGTCCCGCGCCCGCCCCGCACTCCCTCGGATGACAAATGCGGAAGATTAGCAGTTATGGCCACACCACAGACCCACAACATTACAATAAGCCTACCTTACAAATTGCACCAACCCTTACACGGCACTTGTTATAAACCGACCAGATGCGTGCTTTCATAAAAAACGAACACATTTTTATCTCAGCTGGTAGAAATAGAATTCGTTTTATAATAAATTGAATGTTAAAACAAAAGGTCGTATATATTTTTTTTTTTATACTATTGCTGATGGAACTAGCAGATGGCCCACCTGATGTGAAGTGGTAACCATCACCTTTATAATAAAACATTGCCTCGTAAGTCACGCACGATAGGAACAAGCCCTTTGTAGAATTTGCAAGGTGGTATTACGTTGGTGTTGATCCTCAACTGGCCCTCAGCGGAGGGAGTGTTGCAGCGCAGCGGTGCCGACAATTACAAATAGCTTCAATATACGGTTGAAGCGCTCCCGGTGTATAAATGATTTAGGTGTTGTTTTTACAAATAAAACGTCGCAAATAAATGTCGGGCAGGAAGCTAATCTAACTATTTGAATGCTGAAAAATAATTTAGTTTGAACGCGAATAAATACTTTATAAAAATACTTTATTGAATTTTAGTGATTGTGAGTGTACAACAAATAGAACGAGCCAGCGGATGAGCAGTCTATTCTACTCGTCCCTTTGATGCATTACTGACTGAGAATAGTTTACCTAACGAAATCGTTTTAACTTTAATAAGTTTTGATAACATAAAAAATAATATACAAGTTATTTAAATTTTTATTCAACTTCAAATTATATATTATGACAAAGAACATAGTTATTTGTACCGATGCAAACCTCAATATTCTTGTAGTTTGAACTTTTTTAATATGATACCCAATACTGAAATATTTAATCCCAAAATATCTCAGAATGGTTCGTGCGTAACATAGAAAGTTCACATTACTTTTAATAAAAGGCAAAAGGGCAGTTCGCCTCGTCTCCATAAAGGCACACTTGAGGGCAATAAATCTAAATTCTCCGTCACTTTGATATGTGACGCGTTCCGTTCCGCTCACAGTACGACGATATTTTTATCGTTTCGAATAAATTTCGTCCGTTTCCAAAGCGCACAAATCATTCTCTAAATTATTATTTTTTGTTGAAATTTAAACAATTCTGCCGCGAGCTTTGTGTAACAATCTGTGTTGTTGGCAAACGAACGCATCCATACCTCGCTCGGTACTAGCGGGAACAAAACCCGATCAGTTTTCCATTATATTATTATTCGGTTTGGTAATTAAAAGTACCTCCTTTCATCCATCCCAGAACAGTGCCATCGTCAAACTAGTCAATACAGAAGTATAATTTTTCAAGTGAAAATGTGTCGTTATTTTCTGAAAATGTTACCTTCTCAGAGTATCGCGGCTCTCACAAGTGATACATTCAGTGTAGTTGTGACTTGTGAGAAAGAGTAATGTGTGCTCTGACAAGTGTGATTCTCAGGCGTCGCACGTCCTTTTGTGCCGCGCGCTATGTATGATAATCCACTGACAACTTTCTGAGCGTGTTTCTAGACTTCCGTCATCTCCTTGCGGCGGCCGCCGGAATACGGACGGGATATGAACGTATTCACAAGGCTCACATTACACTCTGTCACATGCATCTCAGTAGGATGGATTATTCTGCAGAGACTGCTGCAGAGTCGAGTTTCATATAGTTATTTTCAATGCTGATATTTTACAGACATTATTTTATACGACCTTATTGCTGGTGAGCAATGTGATATATTTTTTTAAGGTAGTTTCAAATAAATAAGCCTCAGTGTCTATATCCGTAATAGTTCTGTCCTGAAAAAATAAGACCTGAGCTGATATGTTTTTTCTCTCTTCGACTTCAAATCTGAAACTCCAATTGAGTTCATAATTATATTATCTGGGACTGTACTGTACGTACACAAACAAGCGTTTCAGTGACAAAAATTGAATAAGCTATAAAAACTGTAGCGGAAGGAACTGCTCTCGTTTTTGTTTGCAAGGGGGGAGAGGGGCGGGCGAGGGGAGAACAGGAGGGGGGGGGAGGTACGTATGAGCAGGTGTAGCCAGTTTTAATAAAATATAAAAACCGGTTAAGTCCAGTGTGTGCGCTTTATGACAGGTGCAGACAAAATTGGAACATTAAAATTTTATGCCGGGTTCAGTAAATTGTTTGAAGATGGGAGGGGTGTTGTGTGTTTAAAATATTGGGTTAAAACTGTTTCAGTACTTAACTAAGTGCCAGAATTGTTTTCCTTTCATCAAAATAACTAGTGATATTGAGCACCACCTGATGTTAAGCAAAAATAATCTAGAATGTTATTTTATGTTTCTAGCAATACTTATACTTAAAATAGTTCGCTTGTTTGATTTGTCTGGAGCACTTTAATTAGTAGCTGATAACCGGCAAGTGGTAGTGAACTCTAGGCTCAGCCCCAGCAGTCGGTGGGTCTCACAATTAGCATCATTAATAGAATTTTAGACAATTCTCAGAAGCAACTCACCGTGGACAGAGTGGTTATTAATAATTGAAATAATTATTTTATTGACTACCTAAAATACAAAATAATCCAAAAAACTCAAAATGTGGTCAAATTATTAGTTGAAATAATACTCACGGATCTCATGGGATACATTAGTTGTATTTTTCTCGGTAATAAAATTAAATAGTAAAGAGTAGTAGAGCTCCTTGTAAAGGGAAAAAAGAACTACCACCATGCCTTATTCTGCCACCAAGCAGCAGCGCTGTGTTTCAGTTTGAAGAGTGTGGTTGCCGGTGAAATTACAGGCACATGAAGCTTAACATCTGTATGCCTCAAGCTGATTGATGCAGAGCAGTGCATCGTAGGGCACGTTCGTATAGTACAAGGCTTTCGAGATAGTGTTTGTTATAGGCGATGGTTACTACTTAACATTAGGTGGGCCATCTGCTTATTCCATCAGCAAGTAGCATAAATAAAATAAAAAAACCGTTCACCGTTCGAGAGTACTGACAATGCTATTATTATACATGCAATTTGATTTATGTCAAAGTCTCATTATGTTCTGGCAAGGACTTGATTACCCCTAGAGCTTTATTTTAGTTGTCGTGGTCAGGTATTATTATGATTGATCACGACAAATGTAACGACCTGATTTGATGATGTCCAGGGTAAAATGTTTTTAGGTTTAGAGGGAATCACGGCAAAACCGTTATAAATCAATAAATAAGTTAAAAAACTTTTTTACATTCACTAGGCAGTAAATAATATGAAAAATATACAGTTGTACTAATTATTATACAACGTTCACGACGCGATGGTCTGCAGATAGCGCAACTGTTTTCTTTATAAATACGTGAATTATACCTATTAAACCTCGCTGGACTACACGTACGATATATTAGACTGCGGCCGTTCGTCCCGACTGCCTGTAATGGCCGTACAAAGGTAGCGCATTAAATATAAATTAGAATACTCGAACATAACGAAGGAAAGGTTTATGACTATGTGGGAATTATGCGAAGGATATGACAGGAATAGACACCGCGCGGCTTCGTGGCCGGGGCCCGCCGTCGCGTCGGTCGCTGGCTGCTTGTTTGTTTCACTGCCTTGTTTAAATTTGCAATTTACACTGGTTTAAGTATCGACCGATTTAAAGCTGATTTCACCATGCTCTGTTAGTTACTAATCAAGGATTAACAGGCCGTTAAATCTAACCTTAGATATCAAACGCGTACATTTTGACATATTTAACGGACCTTTAATCCTTTGTTAATCTAACAGAGCATGGTGAAATCAGCTCTTAAGCAACGTATAGCGCGATTATCGTTTGAATATGATGATTGCTAGATGCATTTGAGGCATGGCTATATGAGCCCACGACGAAGGCAGTCGGGCGGCCGCAATTGTTGGACATATTCCTCACCAAAAATGGCCTGAAATCTCCAGTAAATCAGTAGCCATTCTAAGACAAGGTCCGAATTCTATTACCGAGTGTTGCGGCCCCGCACAAAGCAGTCACTACTTCACAACTAGCGGCGGCGTGGGCCCGCTCGCCGCCGCCCGCGCGTGACCCGCATACGTGAGTGTGCGTACAAAGGTACCCAGCCTCCGCACATGGCGAGACCAATCGTCATATCCACACACGGATCGGCTATTGCTAGAACATGTAAACCTGCACTAAATGTTGGCCGCACGGCCACTGTCGATTGTTGGCTAATATTTCAGCGCTCGACGTATTCCACACTAGTGTTGCATGCTTGCCTCGTTTAGCACGCTCACTACAATTCTCAATTCGCTTTCATGGTTGAGAAACAGTGGAAGGAAGTGAACAGACTCTTGTGCACACTGTTGTTTTCGTATTTGGGCGCAGCGCGCATTTGCATGCTTTATCTCATTACGCGGCGGGTTAGAATTAGGCATCATATTGATGACTAGATAATGGCCGTTATTTGGTTATGCGACCCGCCGCCGCTGCCGTCCCATTTCTGGTGCGCGTCCCATTACTGGAGACCGAATAAAACGTAAGCACTTGTGTTCGAGAGGTCTGATTCAATTCCACTGATGAGTACCCTGTTTGAATAGAAATATCGTGGAAATGGGATTCGGTTTTGAGCACATTATGGAAATGAAATATTTACTTAACCAAAATAAATTGGCGAGCTGAATCCCTAGTTTTCTTTTCGTTATTTTGTTATATCAGCCGCTAGTGTGATACGGCTCATGTATCTATTAGTTGCTTGTACGGGACGGCTTATGTGGATAAAATATTTCATTTTTAAACAAATAATTAACAGTGGGTTTTTGAGCACTCCAATCGTTAGCTGTAATAAAATATCTCCAAAGACTGCGTTTTGTAGTATAACTATAATGTTTTATACCACCCGACTCCCGCTTTATAAGATGTATCTGCTCTCGTGAAGTAGCAAACTACATTTTAACATACCATTGAAGGTAAGGCAGTACCGGGACAGTAAGTTGTTACAGTAAGTTGCAGTTCAGTGCGAAAGGCCTAGAAAATAATTGTTGGCTTATATTTTCTTGCTACTTGCTGAATGATTGTTTTTTAAATCCTTTATTTCACTGATCTACGCACAGACATACCGACCTACCAACATACCTGTGTGCACATTCATTCTAAAGTACTCTCTGCTTCTCTACCACAAGGAACATTACTGAGCCAAGCTGGTATGCTAATAGCTGCTAGCTAGAATGATGTCAACCAGCTGTTTGTAATAAGCCGCTTGAATACGATGCTCGGTCACGGCCGCGGCGCGAGTACCTGTGACCTGCAATTTAATTAAACAAACTTCGTTAAAACTATTTGATTCGCAAACAAGTTTACAAATTGAATTTAGCCGCCGATCTCGATTACAACTATTAGGCGCAAGAACCTACGTGCGAGTATTACGTACGTGTACGTACCTGTACGGTGAATGCTTCTGTAACTGTCCTCATTGTATCCAGCGCGTATAATTGCGTAATAAGTGAGTTTTGGTGACTACATCTTCTGTTGTAGATGGCTCCTTTATTTATGTACTAGGCACAGCACAGCATAAAAGCTGTTACAAAATAAATCTATAAAATGTGTGCCAATTACAGGCATACACAATTTTGGCGATATAAATTATACGTACAACTAATCCCATTCACTTTTATATTCGATATCGTCTCGTGTCGTGTCGTGTCGTGTCGTTTCGGGAGAAATAGAGATCAGACAAACCTAAAATCAGCTATCCGAACTGCATATTAAAATCGGGATAAATTCCTTTCATATTGCTTTTCAACATCGTACAAAATATATTTATCTCTCTATTAATAATTACATAGGTGTCATTTGGACATCGTTGTAACGAATCTACTTTTGACTTCGTTTGAATAAATAATAGTGAGTGTTTATTTTGATGATTTTTTAATGTCTGTGGCAATAATATAAATAATATAAAGTGCGGTTCCTCTGTTCAGATATACTCACACTAGTGCTACCTATTTAAGAGGAATGTTGAATGTTGTACCACGGAAAGTTTACTTAAAGTTCTTGACTTGGTCGGTCAGCATGTCTCAACTGTTAGTTCGTTCTCTATGTCTGCTATTCTAGAACCTGTTTGGCAAAGTTTTTAAGTCGTCTTCAAGAGGCCATATTATATAGTTAATTTTTGGGCTGTTGTATGCAAGCTAAAAATGTATCTTTTCTACTTGTAAGCCATTATTGTTTCCCGGTTTTTTATTCTCTCAAGAAAAGTTTATAAGTATCTGAGTTAGTCGGAAATCTGCTAGATGTCAATATTTTTGGTAGAGGGTGTTTTTTTATACAACTAACTGATGGAACAAGCAGATGGCCCACCTAATGTTTAGTGTTAACCATCACCTATAACAAAGCATTGCCTCGCAAGTCAAGCACGATAGGAACGTGCCCTACGATGCGCTGCCCTACGTCCATCAACTTGAGGCATACAAATGCCTAATGCCTAATTAAGCTTCATGTGCCTGTAATTACACCGGCAACCACACTCTTCAAACCGAAACACAGCATCGCTGCTTGGCGACAGAAGAAGGCGTGGCGGTAGTTCTTCCCCGGACGAGCCCTTCATCAAGAGCTCTACTCTCTTAACATCAGGTGAGATTGTGATCAAACGTTTTACCTTTATGTTGAAAAAAAAAAAAATTTAAGTGAAGATGCGGTCGACGATGTGGCACGTTTACCTATAAAATACCTATTCACTCTTCTCTTGAAAACATCCAAATTATAGGCATTCGGAAAAACGGACGCCGCGCCGGGAAGGAATTTCATTCTTTGGCCGTACGCATGATGAACGTTGAAGCACAGCGCTTGGTGCGGGCAGTTGGTATGTCAACCATGAATGGATGTCTCGTTTCCGTACGTTTGGTGGTCCGCTGGTAGAACGGGGATGAGGGGATCAAGCTGTGGAGTTCCGCCGCACACTCTCCGAAATGTATACTGTAGAATACCGATAGACAGCGATGCTCGAGAGTCAGGAGCTTAGACTCGAACAACGTGTCGTTACCTATGAGCCTGCCAAATGTCTTAAGCTGATATTTGGCAGAGCCATCCCAAAGATGAGAACAGTACTCCATACACGACCAGACTTGCGCTTGGTACAGATAAAGCAGCTGTCCCGGTGTGAAGTACCGTCTCACCTTCGATAGTATGCCCAGCTTCTTGGCAGCTGTCTTGGCCTTAGATTCTATGAACGAGCCGAAATTAAGTTTACTGGTTAATGTAAAACCCAAAAGCTCGAGCTGGTCTGATATCGGTATTGAAACATCAAGGAAAGTGGGTGTCAGTTCGAATTGACTTGAATGTTGAGAAAGATACGGGGACTCATCCATAATTATTATACTTATGTTTTGTTTTTCAGAATGTTTTTTACTTGTACACCAATTTTAGAGTGAATTACTGAAAAGAAAGTATTATCTTTTCTTTGTTGCAGTTTCAGATTACAGCTTTTATCACTCACGTGAACTAAAAGCTTGGACGCTCTACGGCGTAGCACTGTGCTACGGCGCGGCGTAGAGCGTCTACGAGCTCATATTGAGCTATAAATACAGAAAGCAATTTCCCTAGTCTACAGAACGTGCTTTAAAATCTTAAAATAAAAATGTAGCGAGCTCGGCGCTCTGCGAGTGTCTCCCCGCCACGCTGCCTACTCAATAACCGCCGTACAAGTGCAGCGCTTGAATAGCTGTAGCATTTATCTACACTTATCTACTACTTATCTACTAATTTACATCTACACTAATATTATAAAGAGGAAAGATTTGTATTTTTGTATGTAACTGATAATGACTAGGCTCAAAAACTACTGCTCCGATTTAAAAATTTTTTTCAACATTAGAATGCTTCATTATCCCAGAGTAACATAGGCTATATTTATTACTAGAAAAAATTAGGAATTCCTTCTAAAACTTCAATAATGTAACCCGAAGTGTAAAAAAAATGGCCATAAAATGTCTTTCATCGCATGCGCTGCGGAAACTATTGATATTAGATGATAATAAATATTAGATATCAGTCCTTCGAGCTATATGACCTGCCCATTGCCACTTCAACTTGCTGATTCTGTGAGCTATGTCAGCTACCTTGGTTCTCCTCCTACGGATTTCCTCATTTCTGATTCTATTCCGTAGTGAAACTCCCAGCATAGCTCTCTCCATAGCCCGTTGAGCGACTTTGAGCTTGTTTATGAGGCCAATAGTAAGCGACTACGTCTCAGTTCCGTACGTCATCACTGGCAACACACATTGGTTGAAGACTTTCGTATTGAGGCTCTGCGGTATCTGTGTTGAGAAGATGTGGCGTAACTTCCCGAACGCTGCCCATCCAAGTTGGATTCGTCAGCTGACCTCTTTATCAAAGTTGGACCTACCTAGTTGGATCGTCTGACCCAGATATACATAATGGTCTACAACTTCGATGATATCGCTCCCAACATGTACCGGCACGGGTGCGACATGAGCATTAGACATGATTTTCGTCTTGCTCATGTTCATCTTAAGACCCACCTGTTGGGAGACAATATCGAGGTCTCTGAGCATCGTGCCTAGATCTTCCAGCGATTCCGCCATTATGACTATATCGTCGGCAAATCGAAGATGAGTGATGTATTCGCCATTGACGTTGATGCCATACCTATTCCAGGACAGCAGCTTGAAAACATCCACCAGTGCCGAGGTGAACAGTTTCATCCCTTTTTGCAGTTGGATAGGATCCGTGCTTTGGTCCTGGAGTCGGATAGACATTGTGGCTTTACTGTATAGACATTTCAACACTTCGATATACCGATAGTCAATTTGACATCGCTGGTGTGACCGTAGGACTGCCCATGTATGCTCTTCGGTTTTCTGTATAACCTGCCGGAGCGTGTGGATGTGGTCTTTGGTGCTAAAGCCTTTTCGGAACCCGGCTTGTTCGGGAGGCTGGAAGTCGTCAAACCTACGAGCGAGGTAATTACTCTCGGAAACAGCTTATAGACATGGCTCAGCAGCGAGATGGGCCTATAATTCTTTAAGAGGGTGGCATCACCTTTCTTAAAAAAAAGGACCACCACGCTCCTGCCCCATGCCTCTGGCGTCGTACCCTCGGAGATAACAGAATTGAATAGCTTCTGAAGGACTTTAAGTAACGGCGCGGCGTTCCGCCCGCTTTCAGAAGCTCTGCCGTTATTCCATCTTCTCCCGGTGCCTTGTTGTTCTTAAGCTGCTTGAGAGACGTTCGGATCTCGTATAGGCTGACGTCCGGGATATCTTCCGTGTAGTGTCGAGTTAAATGGGCTCTTGTATCGCTAGTCGTGCTTGCAACAGGACTTTGCGATGAGGTGTATAATTGTCCATAGAACTTCTCGAGCTCTCTTAAAACTTCCGGCTTTGAGGAAACGATACTGCCACTCAGATCATTCTTCAGTTTTGTCAACTGACTTTGCCCAATAGATAGATCTCTTGCGAACACTTTCGAGCCTTTATTGCGCTCTATCGCTTTTTTAATACAACCTGTATTAAAAAGGCGACCGACCACGAACAGGAAAACGAAGCGTGGGACGCCCTCCTACCCGATGGACTGACGACATTGTCAGGATCGCGGGAAGTCGGTGGATGGAGAGGGATCGGAATCGTTCTTCCTGAAAATGTATAGGGGAGGCTTATGTCCAGCAGTTGACTTCTTTAGGCTGATGATGATGATGATGAAATATTAGATAGAATACAAAAATGTTCTATAATATTAAAGAACTCATCAATATCTACAACTCACACACAAAACTCAGCGATACCATATTATGCCTATCGTAGTTATGTTACTATAACTTCTTTTTTACATTTTAAAAGTTGATAGAAATACCGACCAAAATATATATATTAATCCTTATCCAAATAAATATTATATAAATATTTCGTATTCAAGACTGTTTCAATAACTATAGATTACTTCTTGAATTTTTCAAATCGGACATTCCAATAAAAAGATATTACGAATTAAAAACTAAGTTCGCTTTAAAAATATAACCGACGCACGGGGCCACGGGGCCCGTTCTCACTCAGCGCGGGCAACGCGGCAAGGGAGAAGGACGTGCAATGTATGAAATAAGTAGCCGTGAGGCTCGAACCCACGGTCTAAGTTTATCTAAAATGTTGAAAAAAATGATGTCCACCCATGAGAAGCTGGGACAGGCCACTAGTCATATTATATAAAGGACTTGATGCAAAGAAACAAATTGTTTTCACCGAGTACTCGTATTATTTTCGGAATTTCAAGTAGCGGATTAATTTCAACGCTGGAACTTCAATTACTAGAGGAGTTACGCAAGTGTAATGGACGAGTAGTATTAACAAATGGTGTCATTTCATTAGTTGAGGGCGCAAGAACTCGTTATTATACCTAACTAAGAAGGCATTAGCCCGGAGATAACGTGATTAATCCGCGCAAAGATACTTACTAAATTACTTATTACGTACATTTCGGCAGCACGCTCGCGCGTGTTTGATGGAGATACGCTTTATTTGTTTATTTCAGTAATCATTGTTATTGCAGTGTCTTCTAGTATAAATAACAATTTGAGTTCTTAATTTACACAAGTAAATAAAAACATTTATATACACACTAAAACAAAATGAAAGACTAAACTATGATGATTTTTAATTGGAATATACTGTCCATTTTCTGAAAGCCAAATTAGGTATAATTTGAACAAACTTAAGTACTAAAATGGATTTCAAAATGTCTGTAGTTAAACATTCCATACTATTATTTTAATTACATTAATGAATCACAAAGCTATGTGGTTCGCTGCCATACAATGTCATTACGTATTACTGTATGCGACCCAAAGGTTTCATACCCGAATATTTCGCGTTGTTGCCAAATTGAAACGTTCAAGTTACATAAATACTGATTCTGCTAAAATAACTCCCTAAAACCACAGTCGTTTATTTCACTCGTCGTGGATGTGTGTTGAATAACCTTTTCCATCTCGAGCCGCGTCCGTCACCCGCGTCGCACCGCGTCGCACCGCGTCGCACCGCGTCGTGCGCCGTGCCCCACTATTCATACGGGCTCTTGCAAATAGCTGCCTTATTCTGTCCCAATGCCGGCATGCTCGGAGTCTATTCCATAACAACGCCTCATTTGTACCTATTGCCCTTCGAAGCCCTTTGAAGAAAGTTATTTATTTATTTCCGAGCATTAGAGAATTTCCACCGAGATACGAATCAGTCCGCGCCGTCCCGCCTCCCTCACTACAGTTAACTGGACATTGGATGGTTGTGCAATCAACTCACGCTTTTTGCTTATACCGAAATCTTTATTTCGCGGAGATGTCTTTCTTGCGTGATATTCCGTGGCTCCTACTATCGAAAAGTTTCGGTGATTCACTTACTCCATTATATTTACTTGATCCAGGATGTGGCATACTAAATCATACAATCTGAGCATTAATAGGTACTATTAGGGACGGTAATTTATAACTTGTAACTTCTGCTGTATTTAAATGTGGCAAATGTTTTAGGCTAGACCTCAGGTATACGAGAGGTACCGCAGAAGTAGGCCACGTCAGTAAATCAAGTTAGCCACGCATTACTAAAACATTTGACCCTTGTTACAGAACAAGGGTTCCACTAATGCCAACAAACGAGATTCCGTTTGTGCGACCCTGAACTGCCTTGAGGTAGCTCCGCGCCCCCCTCCCCCTTCGCGCTAGACGTTCGGGAAATTTATTTTTTATCGGTGATGCCATTGTTTCGATGAAATGCTTCCCAGACAAATGAATAGCAAGAAGGAAACGAATGAATGGCAATGCATATTCTGTAAGTTTTACGACGAACTAATAATGCCATCCGACGTTTAGCGTCTTAATTATCGTATTATGCATTTTCACTATCTGAAATACATTTTAGAGAAAGGCCAGGTCAAGAGTGCCCTAAACCGACGAACATGTATGAAGAATGTTATGAGAGTGAATGAAGCGAACGAGGAATGTCAGGATCGTAGCAAGTGGAAATCCGTGGTCTCTGCCTACCCCTATGGGAAACAGGCGTGATTTTATGTATGAAATACATTTTTAAGGCGAATACAATAGACAATGTACCTCTAGCTCGCACTTTTCGACATGTTGAAGGATATAAAATCATTAAACCTTTATTCGAACAATTGCAATCAACCATTTTGTGTGCTTAATAAATCATTTTAATCAGTAAAAAAAACATTTTAATCGATACAAGTTTTCCTACTCAAAAGTTTGCTTTACTAGTTTTTGTACTTAAGCAAACTTTTAAGTAGGAAAACTTAACTTAAGACACAAGCAGGTATAATTCGATTCGAGAATAATTTACCGATGCGTGTCTGCTAGAACTCAAAAACAACTTAAGGCTAAGACAAGAACTAATGTGACTCTCACTCGCACGATTCGACATGTTGAAAGATTTAAAATCACTCATTTTCGAAAAATCGCAATCAACACATTAGCCGTGTATTCGCCTTAATGTTAGGGTATATTAGGATTAAGGTACATTAACTAAAATTGACTGTTGAAGCTAGGTACTTCAGGAGCCTCGGACGAAAACTGTTACAGTATACGTAGCTACGAAACGGAAAGCGTTGTCAGAATGTGCTAAAGACGCGCCGTCCGCAGATGCGTCGCACGAACAATTTGCAATGAAATGAAATGAAAAGGCGCGCGAGGATTGGAAAACTATTAGGCATCGGCGCCACCGCTGCGTTCGTTATTTGCGAACAATTCACCGATGCAACTACCCTCCAATTTACCGTTGCTAAGTGCTTTTCAGTAATAATGGTTGGGAAGTGTTGAAACTTTTTGAATAATTATACGTTGCTGTCTTTTTGTTGAATAATTGTACGCTGCCGTAGCGTGGCGCGCGCCGGGCTCCGACGAGCTGACGCAGCAGCCGTGCGCTGATGAGAGGGCACGCGTGGGAAGGGCGGGGCGGAGCATACCAGCTACATTTGTATACGCTTCTATTGTTCTCAAATAAATGATCGTTAAAAATACAATAGTCGATATCGGACATGTATGTGCACTAGTTTATAAATGCTAAAATTAAGTTTGCATAATAACGAAAACCATTCAATCGTTTTTTTTTACCTGGTGGAATAACCAGATATGTAGGTATCATATCATAGCATCATCGTATTATTTCAACGCCCGCCATAATTAATGATGACCTTCTATTGAAAAATTAGAATACCGAAAATAAAGGCATCTAACAATTTTATTGTCTGTATCCGTTTAATTGTCGATTAGTACAAACAAAACAACAGAAATAAATTGCAAAGGTTAAAAAAACATAAATGTTGTTTCATGTGGACATAACCAGCGATGAATCGTGTGTGGACAATGTTCCCCCCTCTCACCCTCCCCCCCCCCCCCCGCCCCTGTGGCAGGTAACATCGCTTTATACCCTATTACAATATTGGTGATTGTTCACGGGGTGATCTATAGGTTTGGGGAATGGGGAAAAAAACATCGAGCTTATGGCGTAGACGTGACATACACACACTATTTTTATTTGTTTTTTCTATCCTTACGTCTCATTTCTCCGTATCTAGAATAGCTTTATACCTTTTTACATGTCCTGTATCTAGTCGTGTACAGTTTGTATGAAAGAATGCCTTTTCTTTCTTCTTTCTCAATAGCGACTGCGCACCATCATTGGAGGGTCTGCCTTGGTCATCACGCTTGGCGTATGAAGTGGTGACCGCAGTGTGGGTGTTATATACTCATAAGATGCAGCTATTCATCCCCTAACTCCCCAGTAAGCCTATATTCCTGCGCTAAGTAAAATAATCTGTGTCAAGTGTGTGTGCGATGATGGGGAAAAATCCATCAGCGAATATGTCGGAAGTCGCATCTCACAACAAATAGAAACCCTTTTTTTTAAGCTTATAAATATTCGAGCTGTGAATGTAACAAGTAACGAAACTCACTAAGTCGAACGTCACTAAAGAATAGATTGCATGTTGACTTCGACAGGGAAACTACACAAGTTGAGTTGAGTTTAATATTGGTTTATGCTGATATTTTATTATTCATAAAATGATTCAATTTCTATATGATTCATTAATTTAGCTCAATTCAAATTCTACTTAACTTTTTTCACATTTACATGAATTATTAATTGCTAAGAGCTGTTTGAACAATGAGTTGTTTACCCCCCAGGCGACGTTTAGCATTCTCTTTGTATTGATTGTATAAAATTCATTTAATTTTTTTTGGGGCTGTATCTGAACCAACATTTTCTCTTCTCAGGTAAGTGTTATTAAATACCTACAGTCCCACAGTTCCAATTCCACTCGAACACAATAAACCAATATCTCTCCTCGGTCAGCTGGACCGAGTTGTATGTAATCTAATAATGGAAACAAACCATCGCATCCTCACAAACAAACGAGTTTATTGACACACAAACATAACCTGCAATCACGCCGACTCGCAGAGACAGCCCTCCTGTACATCACCTCATACACATACTAATAAAAATAATTAAATACAATTTGTTGATTTGTACCTTTGAAATATTTGCATTTGTATTAAATCTTTGAAATTTTCAAGAACTCTTGCTGTTTTTACTATGAATTTCCCAATCTAACCGACATCTAACCATTATACAGCAATGGCCTTTTCATTGCTGCCATTAAGGATTTCATCGGGAGATGTCGATTATAATTTTAAATATTTCTACTGGATGCACTAACATAAGCACCTCCAATAAATAAGTGGTTCAATAGCAAAACTAATGTTTGAATGGTTGTTTGACGTAATAAAACAATCACTGTCTCCTGAGCTAATACATTGAGTTAGTGATCAAAACAGAAACACTGAGCGGTGTTGTAGGACGCGCAGAGTCAACAGCAACGCGACAGCGGCCGCGCCAATCCACCTCTCGTGTTTGCTTTTACAATGTTTACTTTTATTAGACGCCTAAATCTGGTACTGTGACGAAGTTGCTTATCGCATTGTACACATCTGGTGTTCTGTTTACGGAACTGAATTACACGAATATTACAACTAAGTATCTATTCTTTTTTCCAGAATGACGTCAGTATGACTAAAAAGTGCAAATCTGCTGAACATATTGTTTTCTTCAATCTGATACTTACGTAGATCCCGCAATCACAAAGTGGAGCGGTTGATGTTTTTAAAGAGGCTAGTTTTATTCTATAAACCCACCGTGAAGTCACGGACGAGCATTCTGTTACAAACTCGTCTCCTTAGTATGCAGCTCGCGCCGCTCCACGTCCGTACACACACACGCATACGAGGCCAGTGTAGTAGTGCCTTCTTAAAGAATTTACACCGAAAGAACTATCTTCGAATCTGTGACACTAACGCGAACGATATTACTTTTATGTAAAATCTCTTATTCAACTTGACTTAACTATAAAATTAAGGATACAACCGGAGATGTGTTATGTCGTATAGTTGGGTCGGAGATACGGTCCGCTGATATTGTGAGACAACGGTGACTAGGAACTAAGCCAATGGAAATTGCTCATTACTTTGGCAATGTTTTAAAGAATGTAGTCTGTGCTGCTACTTGTGTGTGCACTGTTTTATGATGCTCGTGGAGATTCAATAAAGTTGATGTACCTGCTTGTAGTTCGCAAGTGCCGGTGAGGTCCTCTGCGCCGGCGTCTCACATAAGCCCTAGTTGTTGTTGTTTTACTAAATCTTCAGTCTCTGCATGTTTCGTTGCGACAAATATCTAAAACAATTCTCCATTTGTTGCAGGTATGTTCCCGAATCGGCGAGAAACGACTCTGAAGGGTTAAAAAGCCATTAAGGTGATTCCACACCTGAATAAAGTATAGGACGAGTGTGCATCGCAGACGGCAACTGAAATTAATGGGCTATTAAGAGTAATATATCTGCAGAACCTTAACAGAGCGACATTCGGGTTCGTGACCCGAAATTTTATTAACTTATTATTCATCGGCTCAATTCTTGTCTGTCTCGAGTTGCGTCTTGGGGCGGGATCGCAAGCAACCGGAATACATCGAATGAAGCAGGACTTTATGTAGATTCAACTATATCGTACAACTCGGAGTTCGTCTAGTGAAACTTACCGAACAAGCTATTATGTAGGTTGAACTCGTATCTTGCTTTTTGTTTATCGGGTTTCGATCCCTAGTGTGCGTGGTCGGCGCTCACTAATCCCAAACACTATATTGATAATTCAGTGAGAAAGCTTTTACTGCCGATCCCGAAAAATAATATCGATAGTATTAATGATTAGCTCCTACGTACAGGGGCCTGGTCGGTCGCGTTCAAGAAGTACTCCGGCCTGTAGGGTGTGGGCTTTGTACACATTCTGCAAGCGAAGCACTGTTTTATTCATATAATTTAGTACACTCGGTCCGACCGACTGAATAAGGAATTGTAACGAGCGCGAGAGAAATGAACGGTCGCCGTCGGTGCGGGATGTACCCTTCACCCCACTAGCTACAATACACGTTTGTTATACCACTTGCTGATGGAACAAGCACCACCACCTACTGTTAGTGGTAACCTTCACCTTTAACAAAGCATTGCCGCGCAAGTCAAGCTCTGCTCTTCCCATTAACTCAGGCATAAAAGTCTGATAAGACTCATGTGCTAATTTCACTGGCTTGATGGCAGAAAATTGGCACTGTGGTAGTACTTTCTAGGACAAGCCCTTCACAAAGGCTTCTAAGGCTCTTCTATTAACAAAGCTCTATTACTACTCTCACTTGTATACATTTCTTAGTAGGTATTGCTAAACGCTGAAATTGCAGGCAAAATGCACTTCGAACCATTGTAGAGTACGCTTAGAAGAGCACAAATTAGGCCGCCTGAAGGCCACCTAGTGGTGGCCATATTATATGCTAGCAGAGTTGGTTAACATTATTTTAGTGCCATAAATATTGTTCACAATAAATGCAAGTAGATAAGATTTTAGAGAATTTGATGAATAAATAACTGCATGTAACGTAGGTATAGGTATGTGTTCCCAAGACACTTGACTCGCTCGGCGTCAGCTCAGCTAATACTGCAAACCGATGTCGTCGTAAAACTACCGTAACTAGGCCATCTGATTGTTTACCTCACGAGGTGATGCGGGATATTCCTCTTTTACTTCGATTATATGCCTTTTTTATGGCAATGCTATACGCTCTTTACGCCGTCGTGACGTCATTCATCTCGAGAGACACCTCTCTCTCTGAAGTGATTACGCTCTTAAGGAAGTCTGACATCGTAAACTTTACTCATCACTGAATAATTTTAAATCTTCCATAAAATAATAATATTTTATTTAGACCAACCTAATTAAGTTTAGCTGAAACTCGACAAAAATATTAATTCGTATTTTTGTCAGCATCAAATCCACTGACAAAGCTAAATCTTCAAAACTTCTGTATTTAAATAACAGCCCGGTTGATACTCTTTTGAAAGTAGTCAAAAGTTGTTAGTGTAGTGTACTGTGAGTAGGTGTAGTCATAACCGGTATTCTGATACATATCCGAGTAGCACTCCAGCCCACACATTCGATTTTCGATAAACTTCAGGAATTCTTTACAGAGTTCATCTGTGGCGCACGGGTGTACCAGTGGAACGCTTGAATATTTATTTTACCTCTTTATTGCGTATCTTCACTATGTACTAAAAGTATTTTCATGATTCTAGACTATCTTAAAGTTAAGGCAATGTTGATTGTCAATAAGTTGCGTAACGATTTAATTTAATTAGAATTTCCTGTTTTAATGATAGTTCGGCGGCACGCCCCCTCGCCCCCTCGCCCCCTCGCCTCCGGTGGTTCAAATTACTCAATCCGTCATCCTTTCAGCGGCGCAGGAAGTGCCTCGTCACTGTACTGCGAGCCGGCGCCGGCGGCTAGCGAGGCCACGCTCTCAAACAATCTAGGCCTTAGAGGTACTTACTGATCAAAGATGCTCCAAATTTATGAAGTGATATCCGTAATAAACCAACACGTTAGAAATATCGGTTTTTATCGTTATACTCGTTTCAAATACGGTAATAGGCATTTCTTTTCTCGGTTGATACTTTAAACTCAATATCATAACTGCTCCTGATATCATATAATGATGATATAGCTGGTGTATTTTGTTTAAATAGACTTTTTTATACAAAAATACTTATAAATTAAGACTTTGAGAACACTTTGAGACGTCTTTAAGCTAGGTGAATCTAGGTGCTAGTTGCACACAAGCAACAAACTTGGTGGTGTATTATAGCTTGAAACTTTCATAAAGGCGAACTAACATACGGTTATTTCCCATTTATCCTGCGAACCAGCTTAATTCATGTGCCAAGTGTGTATTGTTGAGTTGTTTGTGAAAGTCTGCGGCAAAGGGTTTGTTGTCCGGCGACCGCACAGAACTGACAGAAAGCAGGTGAAATATCTCGCATAACTCCAGCAAGTATGTGAATATGTTGAAAGCGTGTCTGAAGCGGCCAGGCATGAGTCGCGTCGCATACCGACTCGCGGCGAGTTGGTGCACGAGCACATTGCTCACTCTGCTCAGAGGGAGAGAGAAACATCGTCTTTGAATCTCGGTACGTCAGGGATCACGTTCTTAGATAAATCTAAAGCATAGTTCTGACTTCCTCATGCAGTTTTCATGCTTCTCCAGCTCATCAAGTAAATTCCGAGCTTAAGAGCTGATTTCACCATGCTCTGTTAGTTACTGATCAAGGATTAACAGGCCGTTAAATCTAACCTTAGATATCAAACGCGTACATTTTGACATATTTAACGGCCCTTTAATCCTTTGTTAATCTAAAACAGCATGGTGAAATCAGATCTCAAGTTATTAATGTCAAAGTCAAAGTCAAAGTCAAAATGTATTTATTCAATAAAATCACAAGGATCACTTTGACACGTCTTAAAGCTAGGTGACTCTAGGTGCCAGTTCCACGCGACCAGGGGCCTTATGCTCACTTCGACAGAGATTATCTCACGTTAGAGATGACGTCATATCTCGTTCGATAACTATTTATCCCCATTCTCACTATCTAACTCCCCAATTTTCTCATACAAAGTTCATGCGAGACGCAAGGTCAACGAGTTATTGAACGAGATATGACGTCATCTCTAACGTGAGATAATCTCTGTCGAAGTGAGCATTAGGCCCCAAAGCCTAGAAGAACAGGCAACAAACTTACGGCTTGGTTCCTACCGTTCTTTTGTATGATCCTTTTACAATGTAATAATAATAGTAAATATATTATTGAAGTTTAGTGAGGCGTAGGCATACAGAAAAGGTAAACATAATCAAATCGAAAAAACATAATCAAAAAAACATAATTATTATTCAGTGCACAATTTACCTTTAAACGGTGCACTAAATGAATAAGTAAGACATTTTTTTCATCATTTGCTTTGATTTGAGCTGATTTAAATTGAAGTTTTGGTTTAAATGATTAACATTCGACTTTTTTTCAATGAAGTGGTAAAGGATCGCGATTCCTCAATCCAATGTCAATGTACCTAATCATGATTTACTAACTCGAGCTTCCGTGCTTGATCACAAGGCTTGTTAAAGTGGATTAAAGCAACCTTATTATTGAAATCACTTGAAACGAGGTAAGCTCTTGTACTTCCTTTTAAGGGGCTGACAACTATCAAACAACTTCTCGCTCGCACATTTCGACATGTTGAAAGATATAAAATCACAAAACTCATTTTCGAAAAATCGCAATCAACCATTTTGTGTGCAATCACATTGCACACAGTTTAGTAAAAAATTTATTTTGATCGATACAAGTTTTCCTACTCAAAAGTTTGCTTTACTAGTTTTCGTACATAAGCAAACTTTTAATTTTTACTTGTTTTTTTTTATTGAAAATGATTTAAGTGATTTTATATCTTTCAACATGTCGAAACATGCGAGCGAGAGTCACATTAGCTCTAGTCTTCGCCTTAATGAGCGTTGACAAAACTGAATTGAAATACATGAGTATCGAACCTGAAAGCTGTCGCCATGTAAGCCATCCCTTATCAACATATCTATTGACAACCTACCTGCACACAATGACACTCTACACTGCACATTCATTAATTATCACGTTTTACACCAATAACACTTGTTTTTTGCGATTACCTTTAACTTCAACTTAGATTATTGTTTTATTTGTCTACTCAGTATCTTTTTTTTTTAATTTAAAATTGTATTGTAAAAATTATTATTTAGCCTATTATTTTTATTAGCCTTTGTAACACATTAGGTACATTTACAAAGTAGCTTGCATCGTCTCGATGTCTAACCAATACCGAAATAACTACACTTTGGCAATTCAATAATTTTCAGTAATTAATCATCACTTGCCAAATAATAGATGTAGCTATTTCATGTTTCAATTTTCATGTTCTGAAAGTGCCGAGCGCCCACAATACAGTCACACAGTCGTAACGTAAACAACGTTAAAAAAGCGCGAATATATTATAAGCGTGCTTTTTTTAACGTTGTTTACCAATTATTTCCCTCGAGAACTGCCGACTCACATACATAGTAATTTAAATAATTATCAGAAAAGGCAATACCAATATTGTACAACACTTTCCATATTTTAATGAGTCTCCTTACTTTTTACTGCAAGCTCCTTCCTAATTCCTCTTGTTGGTTCATGAGAGAAGGCAATTTCCTCACTGGAGCGTGTTTTCTTTGTCCTGTAATTGTCATTAGAGCCTGGAGCCGAGGCGCCGCCATTGCCGCCGCCATTGCCGCCGCCGCCGGACGCACTAATGTGCTAAATAAACAATTCCACACGGAGCACTACTACCAGTTCTTAAATGAAAAATCGAGCATTGGAAAAGTCTTTTGAGAATTTTCTTCATTGCATTGTGGATTCTATTGATTGTTAGAACTTTACGAGCGAGCACGCCGTTGTTGAGGACTAAGCATGACATGATACTGTCGTATAGAATATTGAATCGAATGCCTTTTAATAAAAATAATAAAAGCACGATAAACTCAGCTAAGCAACCATACAGTGACAGTACCCATAATAGTAGGGGAGCCCAAGAGGGGATTTCGGGATTTCCTCGAGCGCGTCAGATTAATATACAGGGGGATACCTTGTACCTGGTTAAGAACCTCCACCAAATATGAGCCCCATATATAAAGCCGCCCGTCTAGGATAAAGGATCAGATTAGTAAAAAAAAATTGATCATCGGAAAATCTCGAGCGCGTCAGATTAAGTTAGGGTGAGTTAATTACATGCTAAAAAGTGTATATTCCACTAATCTGACAATTTGAGAGTGACGTAAAGAAACGGGAGGGCTACAAAGTTGTAAAAAAAAAACGTCATCTCGACATTCTCGAGCGTGGCTAAATTTTTTTTTATTTTGAAGTAAATAATACAATGATAACGAAAAATATATAATCTGACGATTTCCACAAGCCGAAGTAACAAATATTCGTCGATAAAGTTTAGCTGCATGGTGCCTATATTCCCCTCTGCGCGCTTCTATTTCGTGCCATGAAATCGAGCCAGAAGAAGAAGATGATTCTACTTATGAAGATGATGACTAATTAATCAATTAATTGTAAAAAAAATAATATTTTTTTGCATATTTTTTTATATTATTTTCTTATAAATACAAGTATTCTACTTAACAAACTTATACTTTTTATTTGCATGCTATTTCCTGAGCTTTTCAATTAATTAAGTTGAATGGCTTAAAAAAATCAAAACAAAAATATATTTTTTTGTCAGATTAGGCGAATCCCTCTAGATAATCGTCAGATTATGAGACAGCACGTCTAGGACATAAAGATGAACCATATATATCTTAATCTGACGCGCTTGAGTATTTCAAAATAACGATTTTTTTTTGCATATTAAAATAATGGCTGCGAGTTTGCGTCACATCGAAATCATCAGATTATTGAACGAGATTTTTTTTTTAGGTTCACATAACACCCCCTTAAAAAATCTGACGCGCTCGATTAATTTTTTTTTTTTTCATTTTGAACCCTTAAGTACGACCACCCCCATTATGCAAACGATCAGATTAACATACGTACATTATTAAAAATACGTAGGACATTGGTGCTATCAATATCTGACGCGCTCGAGTATGTCCATGCAACAGTTTTTTTTTACATTTTTGATAATCTGTAGCCGCTCCCCCCACCGATGAAAAGGTATACTTATATAACATTTTTTTCTTCTTAACATCTAAGCTTTGCAATCCAATAGGTCTCTATGACGCTCGAGGAAATCCCCATTTAGCATCATGGCCTCCCCTACTATAAATAAATAACTAGAAATATTTATTGAAGACTGAAATCGTGTCGATCAAATATTCAGCGCGCGATCGGTGGCGTCGTATAACATCGACCGAAGTGTTACTACCAGATCTACATAAGCTGTTCAGAAGTTGTTAATATATTCGTTTTACACAGATTATCAAAAATTCAAATCAACTTGATGCCACTGCATTAACTGCATTAACGTACATTGAAAAAGATGTTATACATTTATATTAATGTTTACCAATTAGTTCATAGACTGTACGACTAACTAATATGTGTTTTGGCAAGAACTTTTCTTAACCACTGCCATTGTTTTCCTATAAGGAATTTCCATATATTAGTAACTTTATATCTTTGTTACAAAATGAGACGTAACGCAGATGACCTGGTGAGCTAAGGATGATAGAACTGACTAGACTGAAACTTTTTAAGACAATCTTTAAGAAGTTAGTGTAAAAGTTCGTCTGATCAATCTTTTCCGCCATTAAGAGAGCTTGCAATGATTGGTGTCCTGCAATAGGCAGCAGCTCAGGAAGAGCGATGGGTGAAGCCGAGGGCGCGGCGCGACTACGAGTAGCAGCTGCGGTACAAACTAAATGAACCTTGCTCCCGACTACCAGACCAGAGACTAGGCTACCTAGTATTTTTCTAAAAAGCTAAATTGTTTTGTTACAAGAAAGTTCGGTTGACTGAGTGAGAAGCACCTTACTCAGTCAACCGAACTTTTATCACAATTTATTTTCTGTCTGACTCGAGGTAAATTGAATTATAAGTAAAAATATAAAAAAAATAATGTAATAAAAAAAATGTAACCATACACTTTTAATGCAATCACTGGAGTTTACGAATACCTCTGGTATTACTGCTTAACATATTATTATTATTAATTGACAATTGAATTCAAGATATACAACGTGTTTATTAAGAATTGTAGGGATCCGAAAGCAGGATATTCTACCGGTCATAACGAACAACTTTTGTTCTACGACTTTTAAAATTTCAAAGTTTTTCATTCATGAAATGCCTCTTAAACTTTTATCTAAAATGCATCTAAACGCATCATGAGGCAGCCCTATTTACAGCTGTTCTTTGACCTCTAGTTGTTAACCTTAGATAAAATAGGTAACAGAACTGCCACCAATTACCTAGTAATGTACCTACCTAATAATGATGTTGCTGTTTTTAAAGATCTTGGTATGTAAAAGAAATATTTTCGCGACTGTAATCCCTAGTCACGGTAAACATTCTCTGAGATTACTAATACCTATTCAGTAACTAGGTACCTACGTGGCTACGTACTCAATATTTAATAGAATATTTATTTTTGTTTAATTACTAGATGTCGTAAACCAATGTTTATGATATTCATAGTTCTTTAAATTGTAACATGTTACTTTACCACCATGGTTCATTGACACGACAAAATTATTCAACTGCAATTTTGGGAAGTGTCTAGTCTGTCCTATTTAATCTTTGACTAACCTGTCTGTCATTGGTTGCATTAAAAAACGCATATCCAATCAGGACGGCCGACAGCCGCCGATCAGTGTTACTATTTGTGGCAGATTTCTGCCATTTGGCAGATTTTAAATATTTCAAGAAAAATCTTATTAGTTTGAATTTTTAATGAAATAATATTTATAATTTATTTATTTTTTACCGAACTGGAAACTTCTTATTCTTTTTTACCTTTATTGATTTGGTTTCTAAACAACTTCTATCTCGTTTTAGATAACTGCAAACCGTTACAAACGATCAAAAGATAGTAACTGAATGTAATGTAGGTATTTAATTTATTCCGTAGCCACGAAGGAGATGGTATGAAGTCATATTTTTGGTATTTTTATCGTCAAGCTTGGTAGATTTTGACAGATTTTTTGGCAGGTGTGTGGTAGAACCGCCACTTTTGAGATGGTCACCCTGTTTGTGTTTACATGCGTTGTTGTACATTGTTTTGTTGAGAAAATGTCATCAAACGTGATAAAATGGTGATTGTTATGTAAAAAGCCGTCGTCAGTCAGTGTGTGTATGAGCAGTGCCTACGAGGTAATGGTTTAGTGTGAAGTTTGAAGCCTGTGTCGTGCGAAATCTCGGAAACTTACTAAAATCCAGTTTTATCCAGTGTTATTATAGCCAGTAAATAATGACAAAATCCATAGGAACCAGTAAAAATATCGTGTCAGGGGATTGGCAGCGTACCTACCTACCTACCGAAAGGTAAGTATTTCAAATTATCTTGTAGGTTATCGTTGTTTTTCTCTTTCCTAGATAGAAGCGCGCGTGCGTGTGACCTTGACACGTACACAGACAGGGCTGTTGCAAATTTCTGAGAAAATATTAATTTTACTTTTCAATGGGAATTTCGAAAACGATGTATTCAACCGTTGCACACGTCAAAGTATTCCAGTGCTTGGTCTAAATACACGCTCTTTGTTTCCCTACATAACTTCATCAACACGTTGTATAGAGGTAGTGCTGAGAATTTTGATACCAAATCAATTATTTCAACTATCCCAAATAGCAATGCGAACCACTTTAAATAACACTATACGAGTATAATATCTTCTATCCATGGCTCAGCACTTCTTTTTAGCGACGGGATATCAAATTCGAAGAGCATCGAAATTGCAAAGCTGAATGCAACAAGTATGCAAAGAGCGTAATGTGTAATAATGCTGTGTCGTGGCTCACGCGTCGACGGCTGAAGGGCTGAGGGGCTCAGAAGCTGAGGGGCTGATGGGCTGAGACTAAGGAGCTGAGGGGCTGAGGTGGAGACGTGAGGGCTGGGTGACAGTGTCTCGAAAGCGGGATAATCAGTTCTAAACTACAAAACATAGTTCAGACTCAATACGTTTTATTGCTTTGACATGGTGACCGCTCACCATCGGATGCCGGGCGCCAGATTGCGTCCCCGCGCCATTAGGAGTGAGGGTCGGAGCGCGCGAGGGCGCGGGGCAGAGTTGGACAGTTCGCAAGTCGCCAGGCACCTCCACTCCGCTTTGTTTCCGTAGTTTTATTCGTGACGTTATCGTCTCCCTGGAGATGTCGCCAACTTTTCTCCTGATTCTATTCTTGTTATTGTTCCTGTATATTTATTTGCACCTACACAAAGACAAAGAAAATAACTTTATAGAACTATATGAGATTTTCCTAATAGATCCCACCTCATTTTACGGCGACAGATCTGAAGTTTGTGGCTCAGCCACACCGTGACGGCGGAATCTTGACGGAAAACTTGGCATAGACATAGTTCGTGACCTGAAAGCATTTTGATTCCTTTGTATACTAATGAGCAACGCCATGGGTATTGGGTAATTTGTGAACTAGTCTATTTAAATAGATATTTCAATCAAAAGGTTGTAATTTAACTGAAGCCGATAATTTAGTATTTAGTGAGTGTCAACACGTTGCGGTTACAAATCACGAAAGGCGGCGTGTCGCGTCCATTCATGTCATGTGCTATTGTATGAGTAGAGTAGGTACGTTGCGTCTAACGAAACGTTGTTCAAATAAACGTGCACACATTATGTGGACTATGCTTTATGACGTCAGTGAGTGGTAACGCACACTGCATATACTCAAATATGATGAAAAAAGTGTACATATGTATTATATCAGCTATCTCGTTCCCAGCTAGCTGGTCCTAGGTAGCTAGGTAAGATCAGCTTAGTTTGGGGCTAGATAGTGCTGTGTGGATAGTCTACCAATATTTATTGATCGATTGAGCGAAGCGAACGAAGATCAATATCAGCCTTAGTATCAACTTGGGCGATTTGTCATTTTTTTTCTGACTACCGCCTACTAACTTGGTACGGTAACCAAGTTTCAACTCTTTTGGCCTATTTATTGAAGAGTTCCGTTGAACAGATCTTGGCTCTATCATCAGATCTGGTCGTCGTCACCATTTCTAGATAAAACTTAAGAAGTTAAATTAAGTTAACCAGCGATCCAAGAGCTCCCATCGCTAAGAGTTTCGTTAACATCAATGTTTTTCTACTGGTCGCCCAGTTCCTTTGCTTTTTCTTATTTTTATTTTCTTGAAATAAATGAAGGAGGTTACTCAGTTCTCATAAAATGGTGACGACGACCAGGTCTGATGATGGAGCTAAGGTCTGTTCAACGGAACTCTTCAATAAATAGGCCAATAGAGTTGAAACTTGGTTACCATACCAAGTTAGTAGGCGGTAGTCAGAAAAAAGTCCAAAAATAATGTTTGGACTTGCCTCTGACTACTACCTACTCAACGTTTTGATGCGTTCGTCCGGTCGCATCACGAGATCTCAGTTCGGGGCGAACTACTAGTTTATTTAACTAGGAAATAACAGCTTTGGCTTATAGTTATAATAAATAAATATTGGTGGACTTTCCACACAGCACTAACTAGCACCAAACTAAGCTAATATTACCTAGGACCAGCTAGCTGGGAACGAGATACCTGACATAATACATAAGTACACTTTTTTTTGAAAAAATATACAATTATATTAACAGCCGGACAGATTATGAAAACGTCAGAAGGATAACACTTCGATATATCCTTATCCCAATACGTCCCGGTTGCGTAAGCTCTTCAATGTGTGAGGCGCTAACTGACGCTAAGGGTGCGGGGCGCGAGAGTCGCGGGGCGGGGCGGGGCGGGGAGCGCCGGGGACACAGGCGATCACACGCGCGTCGCATCCGACACTCGTCCCTCACTCACTACTCGGTACGCATCTAAACGTATCTATGACTGCAATTTCAGCACTTCATAAATACAATAAATGATTCTTATTGATTCTCAAAGCACTAGGTCACCAAGACATAGGCCTCTGCCTCTGCCGCTAACCTTAAAATGTAAAAATTCGTAAGATTTTTTAATTGCTCAATCTTGAAAATTATTTAATTCAAAAAACGAACAAATTCTATAAAAATACAGACAATAAAGTAATTTATTTAATATTAGAGTAGTCTTCCTCTATGAAGTATGGCGTAGTGGTTTTTCGTAGTAAATTGACTCATTCGGGTACGCTAATTACGTTCCTGTAATATTAATGAGAAATGTTACCAAAATAATATTGAGATAGGTAGCTCCCTACTCGTACCATCAAATTATACATAATGACCTGGTTTAATGTGACACATGAGGGCACTAATAGTATCTGTTTACAGAATACGTGCGTGCCTCAGCATGTATTTGTTTATTTATTATTTAATGCACAAAACACACAGTAAAAGTATAATAGAAGGGCTTAATGCTCAAGCCTTTCTACCAGCCATGTATCTCTGAAGTTAAAAAAAAATCTGAGGCTACGATAGCCGCTTTGAGTCAGGTGGATTATAAGCTTGTTTGTCAAAGTTAAAGTCAAAAGGTGATTCAATGGAATCACGAGGATCACTTACGTCTTAAAGCTAGGTGAATCTAGGATGGCACCTTGGTTAGAATAGGTTGGTTACACGCAACTTAGCCTATAAGAACAGGCAACAGGCATACATGTATTATTTTGTTGTATAAAAAGTTTGAAGAAGCTCTATGTGCCAATTGTACCAGCTTTGCTTAGTTCAGGGCTAGATAGAGCTGTGTGGAATGTCCACCAATATTGGTTTGTTTCTCTCTGCATTCACTACTCTGTGGCACTAAGCGTGTACTTTATAATCGTATTAAGGACACTGCGCGGGGAACGTAATGTTATGAAAGTCGGCCGGCGCTTTATGCAGACTCGGGAATAATGACAGTTTGTCGGGACCTTTAAAAACAAGCAAATATAATGAGTGTGTGACGAGCGCCTAACAAAGTTGCTGTCAAACTTCTCCGGTCTAATTGTTTGTTTGAATTACCGAGTAATTACGCTAATTGTGGAACTTTTTGAATTTAATCTTGCGTCACCGTTGTGTGCGTCTGTGTTGCAAAGTTGTGCGACTATGCGTGAGCTTCTTGAATTTCATGTTAATATAGGTAGTGTGACCAAAGGGTTAATTGTTATCTTGCTTCTATTTTTGAACATGTTGGCCACAAAAGTAGACTTAGAATAAAATTTTGATTAGGTCTGGTATACATTACCATTTCTCGCAAAATTTTAGCTCGAAGTGGCAAAAGCAAATCTCCAAATGTAATGCACAATTTGATCAAGAGTGCGCTAGGTTTTGAAAAAAGTATTTCAAGAATTAAAAAATAAGTTAATCGACTTTTATCGCGGATCGTACCTACTTGTCAACATTAATTATACACAAGCGGCCTATTACTTAGAGCACTAATTATATGAATTTGTCAAAGGATTCAACATTTCTCGCTAGTGACAAACAGTGGCGGCACATTAAGAGCAATGTTTGAACAACAACGTATTACTTACTATAGTGTAGAGTAATTCATTCTGTTTTCAATCTAATGCAGTTGAAAAATACGCAACGATCGTTAGTTATTAAATAAGTTTGTATGAGCTGTGTCCAACTCGGTAACGGCCGCCTTAAGATCTCGTCTATCATGACTTAAAACATATTATTTCTAATTTTTTAAAGATAATCACTGATTTTTATCATACAATCAACGAAGTTTTAGGGAATAACATCACAAAGTTCGACAAAAATCCACTTCTGATCTAAACTAGTTCTCCTACCTTGAAAGATGTATAAATTTGCGAGCGAGAGGTACATTAGCGCTTGTAAGCGTCTTAACAACTGAGCTTTAGATAAACGTGCGTTTCGAAGCACCATAATTATCATAATGCTTACTTGGATTGGCAATATCCTATTATAATGTTATAATGAATTGTTCACTCGGCATAATGTACAGTAAAGCTTGTATCCACTGGTGTAGTACCCGTGCCGTGTACAGTACACGGCACACACGTCCTGGCGCGCGGCGCCGCGTACAATATTGACACGTCGGCCTCGCGCGAGTAATCCTGAAGCAATTACGTGCTCCGCAAGTGTACCTACTGCCTGTGTGCACACACAAGTATGTGCGTGTGTGTGCACACACACTGCCGTGCAACCACTCCTCGACCGACAATACAATCCACTGAATAATTACTGAGAGTATATTGCAAAGGAGCTACGTATTTCGCTACGAACCACCGACTATAAAAAATCTCTTCTATTGATTTACTTTTCCTTAGGGATACTTCCGCTTGCGAAATTAATACTAATCGTGTTTAGTCGCATATTGTATTGATGAGCTAACCACCAGGAACGTCTTGCACAACGAAAATAAAGCACTAAACATGATTAGTGAACTGTCAGACCGTCGTCGGTATATCTATAAATTCATATTCATGTATTCCAAAAAACAAAATTCATTAGTGCGGAATTTAAAAAGATATAGTATATTATAGATATACTAGCGGCTTGTCCCAGCTTCGCAAGGGTGAACATAAATTTTTTCAACGTTTTAGGATAAACTTAGACCGTGGTGGGTTCAAGTCATTTGCACGACCTTCTAACTTGCGCCTTGCCCGGGCCCGCGCTTAGTGAGAACGCGACCCGTGATCCGCGCGTCGTTTATATTTTTAAAATCTTTTGAATGGAATGTCCGATTTGAAAAATTCAAGAACTAATGTATAGGTATTGAACCAGTCTTGAATATGAAAAGATTTATTTAGATGAGGATTAATACCAAGGTACAAATAGCCTTTTCTAGCGGCGGCATTTCAATTAAATTTTTATAGTAAAAGAACACTCATTGTGACATAATTATAGTTAGACATATGCTGTTGCGACATTTTTTGTAGATAATGACGTGTTCTGCAAAGTCGTAGTACATTATTTTGTTCTATCATCAATAGTTTCGCAGCGCACGCGATGTAAGGTTTTTGTTTTTTGTTTTTGTTTGAGTTTTAGTAAGGATCCCTGATTTTTTTTTAAATATTATATAGCCTATGTTACTCAAGGAAATAGTAGCTTTCTAATGGTGAAAGAATTTTTGAAATTGGACCAGTAGTTTTTGAGCCTATTCGTTACATACAAAAATACAAAAATACAAATCTTTCCTCTTTATAATATTAGTAAAGATGTAGATTCGTGTAGAAGTGTAGATAAAAAAGATGGAAAATACTTTATTGCTCACAAATTATGGATTTATCATAAAAACTAACAAAGAACTACTAGTTAAACGTGTTTAACTAAATACTGAAAATCCGATCGCTGTGCAAGCGGACCTAGTCATCATCTTTGAAGTCAAGGCCTGTATTATTTGATTTTATTATATACCTACCTATAATATCGTAACAAAGATCATACAAAAAACGGTAGGAACCAAGTTGTAAGTTTGCTGCCTGTTCTCCTAGGCTTGTCGAGTGGAAGTGGCACGTAGATTCGTCTAGCTTTGAGACGTTTCAAAGTGATCCTTGTGAATCAACTGAATAAATACCTTTTGGTTTAGACATTTACTAAAGCAACCCGCAATATTACTAAGCTACGCATTATTTGTTACAAGCTGGTGCCCGCGACTTCGTCTGCGCAGAATTAGTCACACAATATTATTATAAATTGGAGCCTATGTGTTATTCATATAAGCTACATTATTGTAAAATTTCATTAAAATCCATTCAGTAGTTTTTACGTGAAAGAGTAAAAAGCACCTATCCATACTTACAAACTTTCTCGTTTATAATATTAGTAGGAAGTAGGATTTTAAAAATATAATTTTAAACATATTTTAACATCGCTATTTAAGACTTTGCTAGATCAAATAAATATTAAAAATGTGAGGCTTACTTGCCACTTGAGCCTTAATTATGATTTCTATTTATTTATTGTATCACCAACACAGTGTACACCGTTACATACGCTTAAAAACATTGATAATAATAAATTCAATGCCACCGGAGCTACAGGCGATGACATCATGCTAACATAAAAATATGGAGAAAAAAATTGCAAGTAACAAAACTAACTTATACAAAGTCATTTTTTTTTTAATCCACCCTTGACGATCCCAGCAGAGGATGCTCCGTGGAAGGCTCGTTGTCAGCGATGGTGTACCGAGGGAAATCTGCCGGATGGCCGCCAGACGTCAGCCCTCAGCCGTGTGACAATAAGCAATCTAAATTAACGCGATTATAATTAATGAGCCACTCAGTTTTTGCTCCGACCCTGCCTCACCCTTGGGCCTCGTTTGGTCGTTCCTTGTCAAAAATGGTCCGTCCAAAGTTATCTATTGCCACACGACTGAACCCTTTCTTTTCCACTGATTTATCCAAGACGAAGCCTTGTTCAGCTTACATTCGTTTGTATTCTCCTGAGTCCCTGAGTCCGCCCCTGGTAGGTAGGCCTAAATCCGCCCCTGCGCTCTGCCGAGCCTGAGTCCGCCCCTGCGCAGGCGCCCACTGAATATTCATCCTCATCTTCCGCCGAGATGAATATAACATTACACCACAGAATCATATTTTCTCGCTGTCAAAATAACACATTACGATTGATTTATCTCCGCGAAGGAAATAATGTCGAGTTCGGGAAAATATCGGAGATATCTTGAACGGGGATGTTATTTAACGCCTTCCTAAACGTTCTAACTGGGTATTTTACCTTCGCATCGGACTTTCTTTCAAAAAGTTTTTACGAATTATCATTTAAAATTCAACGGAGTGGCCTTTTCGCCTTACTTAGTACGATAGACCATCTAAACTAACTGATTCCAAACACGTACTAGCCAACAATGAAACTACCTACAAATTTCAAATAAATATTACGGTTACGTACTACATATAAATATTATATAGGTACATTGTGGAGGCTGAAGAACAATAAAGCCTCCGGAGCAGATGACCTTCCAGCTGAACTATGGAAGCATAGCGGTGAAACAGTTCACACGGCGTTACACCAATTGGTTGTTAAGATCTGGCAGGAGGAATATCAACCAAAGGAATGGAATCTAGGAATAATTTTCCCAATCCATAAGAAAGGAAGCCGGGAAAAGTGCAATTATCGCGGAATAGCTCTCCTAGTAAGTGCGTACAAAGTCTTGTCGTTCTTGTTAATAATTAGACTAGAGCCTCACGCGGAAAGTGTTTTAGGAGATTACCAGTGTGGTTTTAGACGTAACCGTAGTACTGTAGACCAAATTTTTCTCCAATTAATGGAGAAAACTGGAAGTACGCCCAGAACATACACTCACTTTTTGTAGACTTCTCTAAGGCTTACGATAGTGTCAATAGAGGGACCTTGTACAGCATATTAAGAAATTTTCGAATTTCGGTAAAGTTAGTCCGAATGATCGAAGTAGCCACACACGAAAGCCGGGCAAAGGTAATAGTGGGTATGGATTTATCGGATGAATTTGAAATTGTAAGTGGGCTAAAATAGGGGGATGCCCTGTCGCCTGTGTTGTTCAATTTGACCGTAGAACATATTATACGCAAAATTATTTCACTGGCTGGCGGTGTGGTACCTAATACGACCTTGCACTACTGGGGGTCAACAAAAATGAGGTTTCTGAAGCTGTGCGATGCCTGGAAAGGGAAACTGCGACTGTGGGCCTTAGAATTAATATGGAAAAGACCGAGTACATCCATATGCGACGTGCCCGAAACCTACAACAGCGACGAGAAGACCTTAAGGTTGACAACTCAATCTTTAAAGGTGTGGATAGATTCGAGTACCTAGGCTGCACTGTAACGGACACCAACACTAGAGGGGACGAAATTGAGATACGGGTCTAAAATACACTTCGTTGCAGTGCAGCATTTCACAAGATCCTGGTGTCCAAGCTGCTTTCCCGGGCAACCAAAATCCGTATATACAAAACGATTATTCGGCCAAACTTAATGAATGCCATTTATAAAATGAAACCACGTGACTCATTAAGGGAGCGATTTAAAGAAATCAATATTCTCACAGTCATTTCACAGTATATTTGTGAAAATCTATTATAGACACATAGATAGCTTTAAGAGAAAGAGTGATGCACATAACGTTAACACTAGAAATAAAAACAAATTATGTATACCTAAATTTTGACTTCAAAAGGTAAATGGCTCGTTTATGGGAAACGGTATACGCTTCTATAATAAACTTCCAGAAAGTGCCACTGGACTTCCTATTAGAAAATTTAAAGTGTACATTAAGAATAATCTAATAAGGAAAGCTTATTATACTTTAGGAAGCTATATCGTTGATAAAAATGCGTGGGCCGATGTCCCGGTCGCTCTGCCTATCGGCAGCTAACATGTCTGCAATGTCTGTACTGTACCTACTATTGTGTGTTTTTTTTATTTTTCTCTGATTTAATAGATTGTATTTATGCATTAGGAATTATTAGTTTGAGGCGTAGCGTGTGCTGTCTTATAAATTTGATTTTGTTTACCTTTTTATGTATGCCTACGCCTCACTAAACTTCAATAATATATTATATTATTACATTGTAAAAGGATCATACAAAATAACGGTAGGAACCAAGCCGTAAGTTTGTTGCCTGTTCTTTTAGGCTTTGGTCGCGTGGAACTGGCACCTAGAGTCACCTAGCTTTAAGACGTTTCAAAGTGATCCTTGTGATTTTATTGAATAAATACATTTTGACTTTGACTTTGAATGGATGTGAGGCTTGGACACTCACCCAGAAGGAAGAAAACAAGCTTCGAGTCACAGAGAAGAAGGTCTTGAGGAAAATCCTGGGCCCAGTGCAACGTGACGACGGATCCTGGAGGGTGAGGAAGAATCGGGAGGTCGCGGAGTTGGTGGCGGAACCAAATATCATTGGCGAAGTAAAATCTTATCCGCTGCGCTGGTTCGGCCATGTGTTAAGAATGGAGGAGGATCGGGCATCAAAACGGGCTTTCCAGGTAGTGCCGGTCGACCGGCGACCAGTCGAGCGGCCCAGATACCGGTGGAAGGACGAAGTAGAGAAGGACCTCCACCCTCTTCGAGTGTCAGACTGGGAAGATGTGGCGCTGAATAGGGACCGGTGGCGTTCTATTGTGTCGGAGGCCTAGGCTAATATTTATGTTAGCTAGTTAAAATTATAAAGGATTTATTGATTTAATTTAATAATTTTGAGCGTATATTGTAATTTCTTCTAATCCATTTGACTCGGTCGTATCTATTCAATCATCGATAAGCGTAGATGTCAACGAGAGACCTAACAAAGCAGTGACTTTCGTTCTTCTTTCGTTCTAAATTATTCTCTAAATGATTTCTTAAAGAGTGCCTACATCCCCCAAAGAGTACAAAAGCCAGATTTGCGATTTAGAAGATACCGTGACTGATTCACTCAGTTCGTGAGTGAATGGATTCAAATATATTACTAGTGGTTCGCCCCGATGGTTATTTAATTTTACTTTGTTGTTGTATCTCAAAAACCGGGCGTCTTAGAAAAAAAGTAAAACTGGTTTTGGTATGTCCAAACAAAGTCTTTTCATATGACATGTAACTTGATTTTTTCGTGTAATTTTATTTTATTTTTGCCCCCTTAAAAACCATATCTTAATAACTCGTCATCCGATTGAACTCATATACTTACCAGTAAATTTCTCAAGTACATGCTATCGACATACCAAATATCATGCAGATCGGATCAACGGTTCTTAAGTTATGGCCAGACAAACATAAAAAACATACATAAAATGCCAAATCGCCCAAGCTGATTGTAAGAACTTCGTTCGCTTCGCTCACTCGATCAACAATGACAAATTGAAAAACCTCTGGCGTACCATCCACTGGTCCATCGCCAGCGCTGGTCATCGGCTCTCCAATCTATGGACACTTTATACTAACGAAGCAGAACGAGACCATACACCATACTAAATACTTACGCCGCTCAACTTTCTAACTATAATTAGCTATACCTACCTGCGCAGACAAACTAACTACGTGGATTCAAGTTACTCGGCTCTAACTTAGTCTTCGTAAAATACAATAACTACGTACTCTAAATGAGGCATCATATAGTAGACCGTCATATTCCAACATTCTCGTCTTCTTTGTGTTTATTCTGATAGACAGTTTACAGTTGACAGTTTAGTGTGCTGTCTTATAAATTTGATTATGTTTACCTTTTCTGTATGCCTACGCCTCACTAAACTTCAATAATATATTATATTATTACATTGTAAAAGGATCATACAAAAGAACGGTAGGAACCAAGCCGTAAGTTTGTTGCCTGTTCTTCTAGGCTTTGGTCGCGTGGAACTGGCACCGAGAGTCACCTAGCTTTAAGACGTTTCAAAGTGATCCTTGTGGTTTTATTGAATAAATACATTTTGACTTTGACTTTGACTTTGACATACTTGTCATCTCCTAATCTATATTTTCTTTGTCAATGTTATCAATGTACCGTAAAACGAAAACTGTGAGACTTCATTTGTCCTAAGCAGCTTCTATGTAGCTATTTTAAATTGAAATCGGTATCCCTTAATTGGACATATTTTATTTACTAAACTATAAGCACCCACATCCCAATGAGAATAAGAAAATACGTCTTCTATAACTCCAGAAATAGACAACGAATTTTGTATGTGAAACTGGCTCCTAGATTCACCTAGCTTTAAGACGTTTTGAAGTGACCCTTGTGATTCAATGAGATGAATACGACACCAGGTGGCTTCATGACTAGTGTGGATTGCCAGTAGTCGTAAGGTAGTCCGCAAACTGGAGTTGTGTCGCCTCAAAAGTGAATCGATATCGAATGTGATATATTTATGGCGAAGCAAATTCAGGTTTATTATCGTGCGTGATTCGATTTGTCGTGGATACTGCCACTGATCCGAAGGTTGTGAGTTAGCAGTGAAAGTGAAGTTGCCTTGAAATGTTTGTCGTGCTTGCTGTGCACGACATTTTGTTGTGACTCAAACGGAACGCTGGAAAGTATAATATTTTTAAAACACGCAAGTAAGTTTTATTTAAAAATCCCCAAAATACATGGCATACTAATACTTAAGAATAGGTAGGAAAGGCATTGTGGTTAGTTAAATCACTGGATCAAGCCTTGCGTAAGCGATTTGCGGTGGGAACCAAGGCGTTAGTTGTTTGCATATTCATCTAAGCTTGATCACGTAAAACTTGCACCTATTTTAAAGAAGATTCAAAGTGTTTCTTGTGATTTAATTGAATAAACACCTTTTTTATTAGACTTTTATTTACGGTAAAGTGTTACCAACAGGTTAGCCGGCTGCTTGTGTCGCAGCTTGCTTCTTTAGACAACAAGATTTCATTTCACAAGTCATGAGTCAGAATACGGTTAGTAGTCAATGTACAAGTTTCCTCAGAGCACAAGTCGTAGCACCCTCGTAGCACCCTCGTAGCTCGCTCGTAGCGGCGGGCGCGGCGTAGCGGTCAGTGTAACTTTCTTAGCACTTACAGCGGCGGAGCTCGTAGCATCGCCGCGGTACAACTTCGCTCGTAACCGCAACAATATAAAACACAAATAGGTTTTATTTAGTTAGTAACAAGATGTAGCCCGAGCCTGTTAGCTGTTTGAATAGTTATTGCATGTTATTCTACCCTCGCGGCCGTTCTCATACCGCTAGAAGCAACTCCGCCTATTTATATCAAGGACGCAAGGTTCCATTTAAGCATCCTAATACAGAATCGTAGCAAAGCGTTTTATCCCGGTATGAATATAAACCACTTTCCCCGCATCAGTATAACCGGAGCCCGAACTGCCGGAGGTAGTACGAGCCTTGTTTCGCCTCCAATTTACAGTATAGGTATTTTTACAGCCCATGAAAAAAAAACAAGTTATCCTTGTTTGTAGAACATGGCGAATTGTGGGATTTACGGCTCAGTTATTTATATTTATGGCCCTCCCTGCCCTCCCCCCCTGTCTCTCCCCCCTCGGGCCGCAAGTCGGTATTCTCTGAAATCGTTTTCAATCAGTCGGTGGACATTCCACGCGTCAACTCATCGAACGTCTTATTGAATGTGTAGCGCCTCAACGCGCCGGCGGTCACTCGCCCGCACTCAATCTAATAATAGGTACATACAAACAGTTAAACATGCGTAGTTATGCAGGTACATTTAAAGGGAAGTCAACTTGAAATACATGGAAAATGTATTTGCCTAAAAGTTAGCCTTAAATACGAGCACTATGAGTTATAGAGATAAGAGTATTCGGGTCAAACTCCAACGCTAAGCTCCAAGTTACTTGATTGAACTGCTTCGTTGGAATATGTTTACGCAATCACATTACAAGTGTTATTTCTGAAGGCGACCTCATTTGTTCAGATTAAGCGCATTCAATCGTTCGCAGGTTCGTCGGGAACAAGGCGCTCGGCTCGAATCCTCCATTAATAATACTCTCATTCATAATGGTCTCGACATTATTCATTAGCCGAGTAATGAATGTTCCAAATGAGGCGCCGCTAATCGCTACCTCGAGATCACGCCGCGCCACTCATTTTATATTCGGCGCGGCGGTGGGGGGGGAGTGATTCAATGGAGGGGGCAGGAGAGGGGGGTGGTATTACAAACTATGAATAATTACAGCAATTAAGACTAACGATCGAGCCGCACTGACCGCCGACATTTTTCTTCCGACGTTGAATTAATTTCGACGTCTTTCTTAGTACCTACTCGTTCTTAGCTCGTTACGTATCGCTACGATTTGGGCGCGTAGCGGTTGCGTGGCGGTCGCGGGATGGTTGTAAAGTTGCACAGTGCTGGGTAGCACGGACATAATGCAACTAGTGCACGACGATGAAGGGCACGCCTCGACAACCGGGTCCGTTCCGCGAGGTCCCGCCGCGGAGGCGGCTCACACTTCGAATGAAACTTTTATAGTCCGACCCACATTTTGTTTTGTTACCTCGACGCTACATTTTTACGTCTGTTGTATTATATTTCTGCTGGAATAAATAGGTAGAACTTGTAGCAACACGCCCATTACCTTCCACTATTCGCGAAACTTTCCGGGCGAGATGTTTTCGCTTTCCGACAATGTTTCATTCAATTTCCACTATGAGCACGTTCCACGAATAAAACACTCTGCAAATAAGATGCAAACTAAAACAATTATATTTGTAACAAAATAAAGATAGGGCTCGTATTAGTTAGATATTAGCTAACTCTGGTGATGGAGTTACAGTACACCTACAGTACAATTAAGAATTGCAACCTACTACCGAGTATCTACCGTGCAGCGTGTCGTGTGCATGTAGGTATGTGCCGAGTGCAGTGAGAGGAGTTGAGAGACGTAGAGGGGGAGGGGGAGGGGAGAGGGTTAAAAGTGCCTCTTGTTCTGCGAACTTGACCAAAATGGAACATTCTCGTTTCGTTCCAAAACTAGAAATGTTAGCTATTGACTTTATACCCGCTCTATTTGCTGCATGTTGCATTTTTCAAGGGTTTTTTTATTCATTTTAAACCCACTTTTGCAATAAATATTTGAAGTATGGATTACAAATCAGAACAACTAATCTTCAGGAATCCAAGAGAAATCAAAGAGATGTCTACATTGACTAGGGATTATAGTCGAAAGATACTTAGGAGTCTTAAAGCTGAGATCCAACAAAAAGAGGCAGAAAGTTTTTGCACATCTGTAGAATAAACATGACTCACTTACATTCAAACACACATACCCACACATCCTTACGCACCCTCAGACACACCCTCTCATACACACACACACCCTAGGCATGTATCGTACATACACTTTTACATACACCTCACTAAACATATAAATCACCACAATACACGCAATCTCTCACCCACATGAATATCCCCACCCCTTTTTCCCACACTTTCACATACACATACATCTACCTATTATTTATTATTAAGAAATAATTTGCTACCACATAAATACATAAAAATAAGTTTAGCTCCTACCTTCTACGCATTTGGAACCCTGTACCAAATAGATATTGCGGAGGAGGGCGTTGATATTCGCGACACATTTTTTTTAACTCCAGCGGATATCATCGTTTTTCAATCTGTTTATGTATTTCTATTTCTTGTTTCAAATAAATACTTATTTTTTGTACGTAATTACCATTCTAAACTTAGCAGGTAGTTTGCAAAATCTTTTTTCGGAACGAACACTCCAAAGAAGTTGTCATGTTTATTGAATCCGCGCCAAGTATGAACAAATCGCACCGTTGATCCACCGGCGCCGGCACCGGGCCTCGCAGAGCGGAACCGATCCCCCGGCCCGTCCCCCGCATGCCTCGCACCCCCCGCGTCCCCGCGCCCCCTGCGCTCGGGGCTACCTGCCTCTAGCACCACTTTCTCATCTTGTATGTGCCTAAGTGATGACATAGAATGACTGAGATAATTTAAGGGAATGTTTACATGTTTTAAAAGAATTGTTGGTTTTCTTCGGAAAACTCTAGCTCAATACTGGCGTGGGCTTGCAAGAAACCGAGGAGATTGAACAAAAAATAATAATGGGGTTATTAATTTGTCCCCATAAAACAGCTGCACGAAATCACCAGTTTGATTACAAAAATACGCAAAAGCCAGATTGCCAAATGTATCAGACTTAACGATAACAGCAATGTTATAGTGGTCGTCCTGAGTTAGATACCGCGACAAACTAGTGCCAAGCTTTAGAGCTCACATCTGGTTGTAATACCGATGGAGTGTGTACATTCTGTACAACTCTGAGGGTTTTGTATGATTTAAACAAAGTTAGCTACAGAAACCATAGGCTATAAAGCATTGTAAAGGATTTTTATTAGTTTTTATAATGTTTGCCTACGCTTAAGGAAATCATGAAGATTTTATATTAACGATAAAAGATTGATTGAATTAATGAAAATTCTTTATTGTACACTTACAAACTAACAAAATAGGACGAATTATAACATTTAAAGAAAAGCAAATGTACAATGGGTACTTACTTGGTACTTGGTGAGCGGACTGGTTTCCGCAAGTAGGCCGCTGGTGGGCCCTTTTTGCGTGACGGGTGGAGGTTGCTAGTTCAGCCACCCGATGTCCTCTGCTGCTGGTGCAGGCTTCCCTAGGCGTCTTCGGTGTTCCAAGATAGAGTGCTCGTTGAGGCGCCACGCTGCTTCACTCCAGGAGTACATGTGCTGCTGTTTCCTCTGTGTTTAGGCATCCTATGCATAGGGGACTGTCTGTAACACCCTGTGTAAATAGGTGTTTGTTTATTGAGCAGTGACCTGTGACAATTCCGATAACAATACGGAGTTTGTCACGTTTCAGGCTCAGGTGTTTTCGGGAGTATCTCGGATTTAAGTCCGGAAAAGCCTCTTTAGACTGCTTGCAGTCCTGTGTACTTGCCCAGTTTGCTTGGTTTAGTTGAAGTGTTCTGCTGCGGATCCAAGATCGTGCTTGGCTAAAGGGGAGAGGTACTTTTGGCTCTGGTCCTGCTGTTTGCATTTCTGAGCCCCTCCTAGCTAGGGCGTCTGCACCGTCGTTACGTCTAGATCCACTGTGACCTTTGATCCATTGTAGAGTGATGTTCTTGTTGGACTTACATACCTCCTCCAGTAGCTGGTGGCATTGTATGGTTAATCCGGAGTTATGCTCGTGCCTGTTTAAAGCTTGGAGTACTGCAGCACTGTCTGAGAGGATTCTGATGTTGTAACCAGTTACCTTTCTTCGTAGTTCTCCACTGGCAGCTTGGATTATGCCGACACATTCCGCCTGAAAGATGGAGTTGTGCTGGCCCAAAGCTGCTGATATGTGGATGTTTAGGTCTTCCGAGAATGTTCCGGCACCGGTACCTGTTTTTGTTTTAGAGCCGTCTGTATATATTCTTACTTCGTGTATGCTGGAGCTGTCGCTAGGCTCCTCGTGTAGTTGTATAGTGTAGCTCCTTGTTTGTATGTGTTTTTTGGGTATCCTACCATAACCGGAAAGCAATAGAGGGTTATTGCCTACATTATTCTCCTATTATGGTAGTATGGTGTGCTCGTGTGTCTGTTTCTCATAGTTTTAAAACCCAGAGTCTAAAAGCGGCCGCGGCCGCTTCCTGTTGCACGTGTAGGTGTAGGGGTGCCAGGCCTATTAGGACTTCGATTGCTGCCGTGGGGGCAGTCTTCATACACCCTGTTGTTGCTACACATGCTAGTCTCTGAAACTTTTGTAGTTTATTTGTCGTGGTAACCTGTTTTGTCCGAGGCCACCATTCTAGGGCACCGTACGTAAATGAGGGCCTAATAACGGTGTTGTAAAGTGAGTACAAAAGGTGGTCTTATTGCTAAAAAGCAATCTCTTCCAGATAACCTTTTCAGATAAGCTTAGAATAAGATGGTTGGTTAGGGTGCACTATAAAATTAAAAAATATCATATCATAAAAAGTACGACTATGTTATAAAAGAGCAATTTGTACCACAATAACACTTTTACGTAGTATCGAGATCGCGACTTCGAAGAATTAATGTTGTTCGGAAGAGGTGTTCACAAAATGTCGTTTTAAGTAAATAACGTCGATGTATGTTGATGATTGTAGTTAGTGGCCTGAACTGCAATTAGGTAAGTTCTCGTCGGAGCCGCGCCGGCGGGTGGGTCGGGAAAGCACCCGCGCCAGGCCTTCTAATCAGCAAGCGCTTGCTGGCGCCAACTGCCTCGTCTCTGGTGAAACCTTAACTTACTATTTTTATTTACATTACAAAGGTTTTGCTGCATTTGTTGTATTTCTAAAATCATCTGAGTAATATTTTTTTCCGTTTTGTTTACAAGTTAAATTCATTTTAACTCCACTATTGGCGATAGAGAGACGGAGAGATGGTTTCATTTACAGCGAAATGAATACGAAATGTACAGCTGTAGTTCTGAGAATGACAACGAGCTGGCAATAATGCGAACAGTCTTTTGTCGTAGTAACATTTTTTTTCCTTAGTCTATTTCGTCCCACTGCTGGGCGAAGGCCTCCCCCAAGAACTTCCAGTTCTCCCTACCCCGAGCCTCCTCCCACCATCTATCTTTGTGGTAGCTTAAGGCAGTAACATTAACGGTACTCAGGCAAATGATAACGCAGTACCAAACTAGAGAGCACTGGTGGTCATCCGATCCTAAAGGCGTGGGCTCAAAATCAGTAGTGCACCACCGGTACTCTAAAACAGTGAAGGAAAACATTGTGAGGAAACCGGCATGTCGTAAAGCCTACAAAGATATAAAACATGTGTTTAATGTTCAGGCACACTTAAAATTATTTCACCAAACCACACTGTTTCGTAATAAAGTAGTGACACAAGAAGAAGAAGAAGAAGAAGTTTTTTATAAAGTTAAAACTTGGCCGCCGCAAACCGCTGGAAATTTCGAATGTGAAAACGAAAACGAATCTGTAAACGAGAACTCAGCTCCGTAGTACTCGGCCGCGCGGCGCGCCGGCGCCGAGTACACTTCGCTAGTTTTGGGAAGCTTTTCACGGTTGTCTTTTTGAATACGAGTCTCATAAAAGTTGCTTTACTAACGAAGTTAACGAAGGAATAACATTTTTGTTTTATTATACATTTTGAATCCAGCTATTGAATTTGAAGACACAGATTCTGCGAATAATATCGAAATTAAACTTTTGAATCTTTTTATATGGAAAAATAACCTAAAATTACCCTATATAATAAAGCTGTTTTTAAGGAAAGTTCATTTAGTTAAGGTTAGCGCTACGAGATAAGAATGTTCGTTGATCCAGGATAGCAAAGATCTTATTAAAGCAAGGACGTCCGAGAAGTAATGAACAAAATATTCGACTCATTTCATAAGATTAAAGTAATTAAACTGAAAAAAATTTAAAAGGACTTGGAAATACTAGTAATATGCATAAAGCAAAAGTCGACAACGTTTCTGCGACTTACTGTATCAATACTTGTGTACAATACTGCGCCAGTGCCCTGCAGCGGAAGCGTTGTTTTGTATTGTGTCGTGATCCGCATTATTGCAGCGCCAGTGGCGATGTCGACCGTGCGCGCGGCACGGTGCGAGCTCACCTGCCACCCTCTCCGAGGCGGCGCTGGATATCGCAATAGATGGTATCGATGATCGCTTATCCGCGCCGGAATTGCAGGATTTCCTTTAATGTTTTCCGGCTCAGAATGGATTTTATTTCTTATTTCGCTTCTATTGCTATTGTTGGCTTGTATAGTCTACGTTGTAGGGCTTTATATCGACTCCTATCAGGAACTGTGTTCTTTCATGGATCTCTTATTTTTATACATTATTTTATACTTTAAGAACATTATAAAAGTTGAAAATAAGACGGTAAGTATTTTTGGTCTTCAAACTTCTTCTTGTGCCACCAGTTCCTTTCGAAACAGTGAAGTGAAAGGATTTAAAATGCGCCTCAAAGAGGCTCTTTTAGAGCGCTTGATACGTGTTTTTTTTTTAGAACTTTTAGGTTGTACGACATGCCGGTTTCCTCACGATGTCTACATACTGTAAGCATACTAGGTAAAATGTTTGTAATTGATCGAGTGAGCGAAGCGAACGAGGATCTTAGTTTCAACTTGGGCGATTTGGCATTTTATGTATGTATGTATGTATGTTTGTCTGGCCATAACTTTCGAACCGTTGATCCGATCTGCTTGAAATTTGATATGTCGAAAGCTTGTACTTGAGAAATTTACTGGTAAGTATATGAGTAACATCGGATGAAGGGTTTTTGAGATATAGGGTTTTTAAAGAGGGCAAAAATAACAAAAGTTACATAAAAAAATCAAGTTGTCATATGAAAGAGCTTGCTTTGGACATTCCAAAACAATTTTTACTTTTTTTTTGGGACGCTCGGTTTTTGAGATAAAACAAAAAAAGTTAAATTAAGATAATCCAAGAGCTCCCATCTCTAGGAATTTCGGTAACATCAAGGGTTTTCTACTGGTCGGCCAGTTCCTTTGTTTTTTCTTTTTTTTTCTTGAAATAAATTAAGAAGGTACTCAGTTCTCATAAAATGGCGATAGTGTCATCTCCTCCATCATCATCCCAGGTCTGATGATGGAGCCAAGGTCTGTTCAACGGAACTCTTCAATAAATAGGCCAATAGAGTTGAAACTTGGCTACCATACCAAAAGCGGTAGTCAGAAAAAAGTCCAAAGATAATGTTTGGACTTGCCTCTGACTACCACCTACTCAAAGTTTTGGTGCGTTCGTCGGGTCGCATCACGAGGTCTCAGTTCGGAGCCAACCACTAGTAATATTTAAACTTCGATTCGAGTTCGACTAAAAAATTTCTAGCCATAAATTTCCCTCGTTCCGGCGCGAACGGTTCGCATCGCGCCGCTGTCGCCGCGGGAAACTCTCTTTCGAACTGGAAAAGAAATATTGTAAAAAGAATCCGTTTTAGAGCACCGCTGGCTCCCCGAGGCCCGCGCCGCGCTCTCTGCCGGCGCAATATCACCCTATGGTCGGCCAGATAAGGTCCACGTAAGACGCTCCGGGTGAAGAAATATTGCAGAGGTTACGCAAGGCTCACACACGCCTCCGCCTCAACTGCTACAATGTGACGGAAACACATTTTATTTGTATCCGCTGAGCGCGGCTGCACTCGCCGCTTTCAATGTAATCTTTACATTTGAGAGGTAGAACTTGCCCCGCGCTGTGAAGCAGACTACACATAACTTATATGAGCGTAAGTGTAGAACTTCAGAAAACTGAAGGTATCCAACTCCGATGCGCATTAAGTAAATCTGTAAAGCGTTAACTAAACATCCACAATAGGAGCAGGTGTGGGTAGCAGAGCGTCGTCAGTGACGGTACACCGCGCCACTGAATCGGTGGTATCCTAATTTCAATTTAATTACGACGGATGAATTATGCCTTTATCGTTGGAAACCGAAGCGAGACCACAGACTACGTAATAATTACTGCGGCAAAAAGCTAAATAACGGTGAAGGTACTTAGTACATTTCAATGTACACGTACAGTAGCGTTGAGCGAGCGAATTGCTTTATTTACGACTAGCGGCCTGTCCCAGCTTCGCATGGGTGGTCATAAATTTATTGAACATTTTAGGATAAACTTAGACCGTGGGTTCGAGCCTCGCGTCTACTTATTTCATACATTGGCACGACCTCCCTGAGTGATTGACATCACACCCCGTGCGTGACCCGTGGACCCGTTAACATTTTTAATGAATGGAATATCCGATTTAAAAAATTCAAGAAGTAATCTATAAGAATTGAAACCGCCTTGAATATGAAATGATTTATTTGGATAAGGATTAATACCAAGGTACAAATAAAGACCCTTTTCTAGTGGCGGCATTTCAATTAAATTTTTATAACTAGTAGTTCGCCCCGAACTGAGATCTCGTGATGCGATCCGACGAACGCACCAAAACTTTGAGTAGGTGGTAGTCAGAGGCAAGTCCAAACATTATGCTTGGACTTTTTTCTGACTACCGCCTATTAACTTGGTACGGTAACCAAGTTTCAACTCTATTGGCCTATTTATTGAAGAGTTCCGTTGAACAGACCTTGGTTCCATCATCAGACCTGGTCGTTGTCACCATTTTATGAGAACTGAGTACCTCCTTAATTTATTTCAAGAAAAAAAAATAAGAAAAAGCAAAGTAACTAGCCGACCAGTAGAAAAACCTTGATGCCAACGAAACTCTTCGAGATGGGAGCTCTTGGATCGCTGGTTATCTTAATTTAACTTTTTTATTGTATCTCAAAAACCGAGCGTCCCAGAAAAAAAGTAAAAATTGTTTTGGAATGTCCAAACAAAGCCCTTTCATATGACATGTAACTTGATTTTTTTATGTAACTTTTTTTATTTTTGCCCCCTTAAAAAACCCCATATCTCAAAAACCCTTCATTCGATTTTACTCATATACTTACCAGTAAATTTCTCAAGTACAAGCTATCGACTTATGAAATTTCATGCAGATCGGATCAACGGTTCGAAAGTTATCGCCAGACAAACATACATACATACATACATACATACATACATACATACATACATAAAATGCCAAATCGCCCAAGTTGAAACTAAGATCTTCGTTCGCTTCGCTCACTCGATCAATAAAAGAACACCAATTGTGACATAACTATAATAGTTAGACATATGCTGTTGCGACAATTTTTGTAGATGATGACGTGTTCTACAAAATCGTAGTACATTATTTTGTTCTATCATCAATAGTTTTCGCAGCGCATGCGATGTAAGGTTTTTGTTTTCCACCTTGGGTTACATTATTGGAGTTTTAGTAAGGATCCCTGATTTCTTTGAAAATATTATATAACCTATGTTACTCAGGGATAATGTAGCATTCTAATGGTGAAAGAATTTTTGAAATCGGACTTGTAGTTTTTGAGCCTATTCGTTACATACAAAAATACAAAAATACAAATCTTTCCTCTTTATAATATTAGTGTAGATGCAAAATGCAACGATGAATGACTTCTTCACTCGCTTAACATCTCATTATTTAAGTGCGTGTGAAGTGGATGTCGCACGATGCACGGCACAATGGCACCTTCTCACTTTCATATTGTGTCAGTTAACAGCATTCACGTATCTAAATAATACTAGTAGTACGCTCTGAACTGACATCTCGTGATTCAACCCGACGAACGCATCAAAACTTTGAGTAGGTAGTAGTCAGGGGCAAGTCCAAACATTATTTTTGGACTTTTTTCTGACTACCTCCTACTAACTTGGTATGGTAACCAAGTTTCAACTCTATTGGCCTATTTATTGAAGAGTTCCGTTGAACAGACCTTGGCTCCATCATCAGACCTGGTCGTCGTCACCATTTTATGAAAACTGAGTACCTCCTTAATTTATTTCAAGAAAAAAAATAAGAAAAAGCAAAGAAACTGATTGACCAGTAGAAAAACCTTGATGTCAACGAAACTCTTAGAGATGGGAGCTCTTGAGTCGTTGGTTATCTTAATTTAACTTTTTTGTTGTATCTCAAAAATCGAGCGTCCCAGAGAAAAAGTAAAAATGTTTTTGGAATGTCCAAACAAAGCCCTTTCATATGACATGTATCTTGATTTTTTTATGTAACTTTTTTTAATTTTGCGCCCTTAAAAAACCCCATATCTCAAAAACCCTTAATCCGATTTTACGAAAGTATAAAGAACAAGCTTCTTCCAAAAAGCCATATTATGCAAACACAATACAGCAATATCACACAGCATATGAAGGTTTTAAATACTTAGCTAGATGAGCTCAAACTTAGTTAAACCGTAATTGCAGTAGGTACAGCAATGGAGTCGCGTTGCTACAACTGTTCTAAACGATGAATTGAATTTCAATTAAATTTAATTGATAAACAAAGACACATTGAACTGAATTAAATTATCATTACTTTTATTTAGGTTTATTTGGCTTTATTTGCAGAAGCTTTTCAGGAGTGTCCTTTTCTTTATTCTGTTCAGCCGTGTCACGCACCAAATATCGCGCTGAAAGTGTTCAATAAACCGTTCACGATATCGATGTATTTATTATAGTTCTTGAAAGAGGAGCGACACAATGACCGAACTTCGCCACAATCGCATTCAATCAGCGCCGCCTTGGACTCGGGGCCGCAGATTGAATAAAACATACGCGAGCCGGCGCCGGCGCCGCCACGCCCTCGCCATCACACATTATCAATAAAACATGTGTCAAGTGCTCGAAAGGCGCCTCCTTGAGACGCACTTAAAATCACCTTTCACCACACTGTTTTGAAATAAAGTAGTGACACGACAAGAAGAAGAAACCATGGGGGTAATGTGGCACCGACCTGTGGCCGTGCTACCTCAAATGAATAGTGGGCTGGCCGAATGTCGACACATGTTCGTGAAGCACCGGACAATGCACGCCGTGCTGCTTATTTTTATTTAATTATTGTATCTACCTATTGTTAATTATTTTTGGCTGTTACACCTTATGTGTGTAAGTTGAAATAAAAAGTATTTGATCTGATTAATGTGAACTAATAATAATGGAACTGGCATCAAGCGTCTGCTTCTTCCCTTCCGACACTATCTCGGAATAGACTCCTCCAATAGTGTCCAGTTTGAAAAGAGATTACGAATCCTTCAAGCCTACTACAAACATTTGATACTTTCCACTCTAGGGCCTGTTCGGCGAGCTTCACTGTTCAAGGTCAGATGTGGGAGACGAACATTGGCATCGACTTAAAACGTAGTTCAATATGGACAAGCTCCGTGCAGTTTCATTACAAGAAAAGTACGTCATGACAAGTTTCTAGAACTAGATTAATGAGATTGTATTTACGAAAGTTTTGCTGATATTTTTCTGTTTTTATTAAGTTTTTCGTTACAAAGTACATAGTATTGTTCACAGCACCTTAATATAATTTATATAAAATTAGATTTATGCTGAAACCTATAAAAACCCTTGCGGAAAAGAATGCACTCGCTAATATATGGTAAGGTATTATTTAGGGTGTCAAGTTAGAGGTGGCGTAGCTGGCGCTTCGCGGACGCACACATCTGCATAAATTCTAAACCTCTGAAATAAAATTCTGAAATTCTGCACTTTATTCAAAAAACACTCTCGCCATCAAAATAGTTGTTTGCTCCCAAACTAAGTCTCGCAACACCAGGGCGTAACATATCAACAAATCTAAAAAAACTCACCTAAGAATGCCCAATTACATTTCAGTGTAATTTAATTTAGTGTGTGCGTACTGTTGACTACTAAGTAGCAATAATGTTATTGCACGGATTAAAATTCCACCAGTCTGTATTTGGTTGTCTCTGCGGAAGAAATGTGTGAGCGCACATTGGTCCGGCACGACTTGTTGTAAGCTATGCGGTTCGCTTGTAGAGCTGGTTATTGTGTTCGTCATTCCATTCTATGGCTATTAGCAATTGGAGCACCTCAATGGAATATACTGTTGTAAATAGTTCTGTCGGATTTTTTTTGCGACGTAGTGTAGTGTAGTATTATCTATCATTCTACAAGAGCTGTATCGTTGCTTTCCTACAGAGAGTTATATTCGGAAGCCCAGTGATCCTGTAGTGGCTCGGGTGTCGTAAACTGCAGCCCCCAGCCCCCAGTGGTGGTCGAGTCGGGAAATGATATTCGTAAATCGCGATCGTCAAAAATAAAGTGAAAAGTGACCGACGCCGTTTCCACGACTTCATTTCCTAGTGGAGCGGATTAGATACATGCCGCCGCCGCCGTATTTATCCTCCGCTTCGATTCGATCTGAAGTAGGTATGTGTGACTGTACTGTATGTGTGCGTGCGTTGTTGTGCACAATTTATTGTTTCATAAATCTTCGGCGGACTGGTTGCGATGACGCTACATGCTCTCGGCGTGAAACGTTCAAAACGTACGACTACGGTTTTATGCGCGTAGATGTGCTTATGTAGCATTCGTTTACAAACAAGTACGTACGTACCATAAGTGGTAACCATTACCTATAACAAAGCAGTACCTCGCAACTCACGCACGATATGAACGTGCCCTTCGATACAACTGCCCTGCGTCCATCAGCTTGAGGCGTACAGATGTCAAGCCTCCTGTGCCTGTACGTTCACCGGCAACTCTTCAAACCGAAACACAGCAACACTGCTTGGTGGAAGAAATTGGCATGGTGGTAGTACTTCCCCAGACGAGCCCTTCACACGTAGCTCTACTACTCTATAAATATTTGTAAGCTTGTATTTCGTAACTAAGTTCGTGACACAGAGGCAGACCGCTTCGGAGTTTCGATTACGAATGTACTCTGAATGAATAGTTTGCGGTCATTTTCAATTACTTTTGGTATTTCAACTGAAACCGCTCGTTTGTTTAGTTTATTCAAAATGTGCTCGTACTTGAAGCGATTAATTAGTTTGTTCTTATTGAAAAAGTTAATCGTCTCAGTTTTATATAAAGTTTAGCGAACACGTAAATTTTTTGCAACTTGTACCAAAACTCAATCAACGTTTGCTTGATGACTGAAACAAATAGTTTAATTTGTCTAGACTATAAAAATAGTTAAAGAAAGAAAGAAAGAAAGAAAATACTTTTATTTGACATACTTAAAGATACACAAAGCGGACAGCGGACAGGTAAAGGTACAACCAATAGGTTGGTAGGTAAGTATCTACCAAATCAAAAACCTAAAAAGTATTACAATAAAAAAATTAAATAAAAATAAAACACATAAAACAAAGCTAGGTAGGTACAGAAACTAGTCCTAGCCAGTCCCGTCCCATGCAGAGTGGTATGCCAAAAAGGTCTAGACTCAGCTTTTTGCTGCCTAACAAACCTAGTTGACTTATATTAGGAAATACCCCCGGGTACCTACCGTGCCTTGCCGTGCTGCGGCGACATCTCTACCAAGGTCGGCGGTGACGATGGCGAGGTGCTGAATACATTAGAGCTATCAATAGTATCGACGGCACGCGAAGGCGACGCCTCGCTCCAGGAGGCTGCCGACGAGGACGGCAATATTATGTATTCATACACAGGTGTAGGATTGAAGGTTACCCTTCGGGAAATTCAAATAAGTCTGGAGCTTGTAATATGTATATGTTACTGATCTAGCTCAAGGGGATCGAAATACTCACGGAATGTGGCTCGTTTTCCTTTGTTTTATTTTTCATGAACATTATCTGTGCTTAGTCTCGTTCGATCCAAGTATTTTGTTTTCTTGTCATCTTCCGAATAAGCTTTTCCCAATATAAGACGTCATGCGTCTAACGTGATCTTATGATAACGGTATTTAATTATGGTACCTATCATCAGCGGCCTTTTGATACACAATATGTTTACTAATGTAAAAAACTATAAGTACCTATGTCATTTTGCTATTATGCCCATGAAACACGAAAGGAAATGAAATAATTATGTAATTTTGAAAAAATATTTCACCTATCTACCAATTCATACATAAACCAGTTGGCATATTCTAAGAATAACACTTATAGTATACGTCGAATACATTTTAAGTTTATATACATATTATGCGTACGAGAGACGCGATGGCGGTGCGGGCCGGCAGCGGGCCGGCAGCGGACCGGCAGCGGGCCGGCAGCGGGCCGGCGGCAGTGAGGCGGCGTTATGGACCCTAAGCACGGATATGCGCACTTCACCGTCGAGATAAGTTCCAGAGAGAGGCGTTATACTCGACGAGTGTGAATTACACCTCGTTAGGTGCCTACCTCGCTGCTTGGGCGGGTCTTGTTGGGTTGTTTCTTGAGTTATACAGCCTGAATTAACGCCGTGACAACGTGCAACAAACAAATTAACTTTGAGTGACCTTCAAAGATGTTTATTGTTCAAGAATTATTGAGCCTATGTGCCTATGAGAAGACCTAAATATATTGTTCAAGTCCGTTGGCCTCGCTTCATACCCATGCAGCGTATTCACTCGGTCACAAAACCAAGTATCGCTAAAGCTCTGCACAAGAAATACGCAAAATTTAAACACGTACCCACTTTATATTAATTTCCGCAGAGTGTTTCATGACGCGAAAGTTGACATTCTCTTCATGGAATCCAGTTTTTCAAAATTACAAGCATACATAATTCGTGTGAGGTAAACGGTCTGCTTAGCAGTATTCCAGTGTGCAGCGTCCGTTAATGGCACCGGCGGGCGGCGGGCGGCGGGCGGCAAGGGGGGGAGACACAGGGGGGGAGCTTAGACTGGGGAGCGAGTGTTTGTGCTCGCCCTATGTGCTCCTATTAAGACGTAGCATGGAGCGGCGTCATCTCAGGAAGTACGCGGCCGCGCCGTGTGTGCGCGCCCTTAGTTCATCATCCACTTGATTACCGCGCCGAGTGCGGCCGCGCGGGGACGACGCCGCACCGGCGCGCGACGCGGGACGGCGCCGGGGACAGACATCGCTAGACGGTGTGCAGCCTGTAGGTATAGACTTTTGAAATGCTTAGAGCTGATTTCACCATACTCTGTTAGTTGCTAATCAAGGATTAACAGGCCGTTAAATCTAACCTTAGATGTCAAACGCGTACATTTTGACATATTTAAGCGCCCTTTAATCCTTTGTTAATCTAACAGAGCATGGTGAAATCAGGCCATAACGTGTTTCAGTCGTAACATTTAATTTAATCAAACTGTTTTAAACATGTGCCGTAATTCGTGCCCAGTCGGATGCAGTTGTACGAGTTGATCATTCTCGAAAGTTGGTTAGTGCTCTTCTGTTCTGTGAGCGATTGTGTTAGCGGTAGTTATTGTGACATGCATTACAAAAATAACGTTCATGAGCATTATTCCGGGATAAAGTTGCGTGTTCCAACTGTATTAAAGTATCTGAAGACTTTGGGACGGGTGCGTGACGGGTGCGTACTGTGGGCCGACCGACGTGATTGGTAGCTTCTTAGAAAGATCCGGAAGACAACATCTCACACGCCTCAATTAAAACCTCCTCAGTTTGGTCACAAAATATGAAGTGACCTGTCCGGTGAAGGTATGCCTGCGATCTCGCGCACGCCTCCATTACTTATCGCGCGTGCCTCATGCTATATATGAATACTGTTTTCACAGATTAAATGAAATAATAACGGTTGTACGGTTTTCGACGATCGTTTATGTAAACAATGCTTTTGATTATAATTACAGCCCTTCAGCGCGTATTGCCTTTGTAATAAACGTCTAGCTGAATGATTTATGCGGGTTCGATGTACAACATGTCGGCCTGTGACGTACACTTGCCTCCGCGCTCGCATCCCGCCCCGGGACCGAGTCCACCCGGCCCTGCCCCGGACAGTGAACTACTTCTATTATACCTCGGCTAAAACTAGAATTTACCTATTATTTTAGTGGAAACAAATAGGTCGTTTCAAATCATCGGAGATATTCCCAACATGTATAAGATATCTGTCGATATAATAATAATACGTGTTTATAGTAAGAACCTACCGTATGTCAAACAGAATAACGGCGCCAAGTTGCGCAGTAGTAAGTAGTAACTTAGGGCTACTGTCAAACTGCGTGTGCGTGTTAGTAGCGTCAGCATGAACTGCCTTCTCCGATTGTCCTGATGCTATCCTACTAATATTATAAATGCGAAAGTTTGTGTGTGCGTGAATGTTTGATCCCACTCAAATCCGTAACGGCTGTACAGATCTGTTGAAACGGGACATACCTACACAGTTTTTTATCTAAAATGTATGTGAGTGTTTAGTTGTAAGTTTGTGTAAAAATAGTAATAGTGTATGGATTTTTATAATCTGAAATAAATGAATAATAAGAAATTAACTTATATAGGTTACTTTTAATTCAGGAAGAAACGTAGAAAACGCGCAAATACCGTTGAGGCATAGGTACCTACTGGTATTGGCGAAACCGGTGTGCGCGAGCTAGTATCTGAGCAACACATGATACATCGCCAATTAAAGCGAACAGCGTCACGCTGACGCTACAGACATGCGATCTTCGTGATAGTACCTACTCTGAATTATTCGCTAACTCGAATATAAACCCTAACACGCAAGCGTAAAGGTAGTAACTTGCTTACGTAATTTGTGCTTGTCACTCAAATTCCTCGCGTCGGTTCGTCAAAAGAGGAATGTAGGTAGCGGATAACAGAGCGGTGTGGAGACGCCGCCTTAACTACCTCCGCCGAGGACTGCTTCATTTGCATCCGAGAAGCACCTTTGTGACTGTTTTTGGCAGTTTTGCCGTCTTTATTTACTCACGTACGTCACAAATGTTTTACGAGAGCGCGGCTTTGTAGCGCCGCGGCTCTCGGCTCATGCTTATTGTAATATTGTGTCTTTGAAATGTTCATTCAATACTGGATTTACAGCAGGATATTTTTATTTAAGCATTTCTCAACCTGAATCCATAACTATCTATCACTGAAACTTAAGTAGATAGTCGCTTGGTCCTTTGGACAAACCACTGTGTGCTGTAATCAGTTACTTACTTATAGAAACTTACTTATAGAAACGATATGATTAAGAAACACAAAAAAGAGTATATAGAAAATCGGATAAGACAATCAAGGAATCCAAAAAAGGAAGTGTGGAACTTAATTAAGGAGGATACAAATAATAGCGTTAAGGAATGGGGATGGGACTTAACGAATACTGAAACTAACGAAAAGATCGCGAACGATTACATAGCAGACCACTTAAACAACCATTTCATAGCAATTGGACAAAACCTTCAAATAACTAACCCCCCTAATCATGACAAAGCATTAACGTTTATAAAAAACTTCATATCCGAACAAGAAGAACTACAATTTTACAGCATATCAAAGTAGCAGTTAGTTCAGCTAATCAAAATGAAAATCCACAACTCCGATACAAAAGACATATATGATATATCTGGTAACCTTTTATGTGAAATGATGTACCAATTATTCGATCAAATCTACTTCCTACTAAACAATATACTTGAGTCTGATAATTATCCACATTATCTAAAAAAATCTAGATTGATCCCTCTATACAAAGGCAAAGGAGAAACGTCAGATTTACACAATTATAGACCCATCACTATAGTGCCTACCATATCTAAGTTAAGTTAGTTGAATCCATAATGTCAGAAGCTATTATAAAACATGCGATTAATAACCGTTTATTATCAGATTGCCAACACGCTTATAGGCCAGGTAGATCCACAACATCAGCCACCCAAAAATGCATAGAAAATATTGTAGAACACTTAGAAAATAAGGGAAAGGTTGCTGGCCTCTTCCTAGATCTTTCAAAAGCTTTTGATTCCGTTGACCATGACCTTCTTATAGAGAAGCTGAAAATTTATGGAATCAGAGGTAAAAGTTCAAAGCTCTTACAATCGTTCCTCGAATATCGAGAACAGACCGTTGAAGTTAAGATAGATGGAAAGCGTTTCAGGTCAACACTTCAAACATGCAAGATAGGCGTCCCACAAGGATCTTCATTGGGAAATACCCTTTTCCTTATGTTTTTAAACGTCATATCAAATGTCAAAATAGAGGGTAAACTAATCCAATATGCGGACGATACAACTATTATAGTATCGGCAGACTCAAGAGAAGAACTACTTCACAAAATAGGACACACATTTAATGAGTTAAGGAACTGGTTCAATATTAATGGCTTAAAACTCAACGAAGCCAAAACTAGCATTATGCTCTTTAACGCCGTTTCCCCAAAACAGAGTCAAATACCTGTCACTTTATTCAGCGGAAATATAGTGAATAGTTCGAATGTTGTGAGGTTACTGGGGTTTGAGTTGGACCCTGTGTTGTCATGGAAGAATCATATAGAAATCACTAGTAAAAAGATGGCCACAGGGATTTATGCCTTAAAACAACTAAGATCTATGACATCTAACAATAATTTGAAGGAAATTTATTACTCCTATGTGCACTCAATAATGACATATGGCATAATCCTATGGGGCAACTCAACAGACTACGAACGCGTACTTAGAATGCAAAAACGAGCTATTCGTGTACTAGTGGGAGCCCATTTCAGAGATTCACGTAGAGATTTTTATAAAAGGCTACAGATTCTCACATCAGTGTCTGTATATATTTTGGAATTAATCAAGTATGTGAGGCTAAACTTAAGAGATTATAATACTAGAGGTGATAACAATAATCATGCCAGGAACCCAATGCATCTGACAGCAATATACTAAAAAACTTACAAAATGAATGGGGATAAAATTTATAATAAGTTACCACAAAAACTAAAATTAATAAAAAATGACCCCAGTTTTATAAATCGAGTCAAAATCCTATTATTAGATAAGACATTGTACACCATAAAAGAGTTCCTAGACAATGACTATACCCACTATGACGGAGAATGATTCATACTTTATTATTTATTATAATTATGTAATTACGTTAACTTTTAAGGTCAAATTTACTTTTTAATTTTTATATGACTCATCATTTATTTTAATTAGACAAAGTCGCCTCTTTACAGCGCATTCTATTTTAAGTTAGTACCTATGTAAGTCGTTAGGTATTTAAATGTTAAATTTTATATGAATAATGTTAAATTACGCTTGACGAGCCAAGGCTTTATTATGCATTACAATATATTGTTAATGTGTTAAATCTTTGTCAATAAATGATTCTGATTCTGATTCAGTTTTCGTACCTTTGCACAAAAAACTTCGATTGCGAATAAAGTGCTTTAAATAGTTCAATTTTATTTACAAGATTGTACCTACCCTTTGCAAAGAATGCAACCTGACCAGAGATAACTGCCGCTGTCAGCTCCTATTGCTTTTTTTTATCTGTCGAGATCTCCCCCTACCCCTCCCCCTCCCCCGCCCCTCCGGCGCCGCTCGCGGTGAGACGTCTCGTTGCTAATAGTTTAAGGCGGGACGTCTTTGCCCTGTCTCCTGCATAATATTGCTATCGAAGGACCTATTTGTATAGCGGAGAGGCGAACAGGTGACATCGACTTCAGACTAATGGGATCGTACATTCAAAGCTTCGACTCACTTCCACATATTGATTTAATTATTAAAATGCAACAAAATTAGGTAACTGTTTGTTTAGCTGGACAAGCCCACATCTTTTCTTAGGTTGGTACTAAAAACATTACTAATATAAAACAACTTCATAAATTGATCCCCAGGCACCGAGATATGCCCTCAGATCTCTTAGCACAAACTGCAGATTCTTTGAGGACTCCTAAGGGGAGTACTCAGAGGTACGTCCAAACATTCCATTTGGCATATTATACCCACATTTTGCAGTAGTTGGTATTACATAGGTACGTGTCAGGATTCAAGCTACTAATTAGTTTCCTTCACTGTTTAAGATCAATGGCATTGCGCAATGCGCACATTACTAAAAGCGTGCTTTAAATAAGGGCATGAGTGTTATAGTTCGTAGTACGTCCTAGGGAGGAGCTGCTGCTACCCATTTTCTACCTCTTGAGAGAGCTCAGAGAGCCGTCCTAGCCGTCAAAGTCCTATCAGTCAGGCAACTTTTTATACAGCTGGTTGTTCTAAGGCAAAACAAAATTACCCCAGATGTGCAGCTACCCAAAAGGAGACGAAGAGACAAAATATACTCAGCACCTGCGTGCAGAACTTCATTTGCACAAAAAAACTTACTTTTTGGCAGCTCACGTCTACAATAAAATTAATAAGCTAGTAACTCTACATACTACTTCAACTCTACACTCTACTAGATTATGTACAACATTACAACCATTACGTATTACACGCGCACTTGCACACATAGGTACACACACCACAACACACCACCACACACCCTCATACACTCATGCACATAGTACGTAATTTAACTCATATCATTGGTTGGTTTTCTTTCTTTCGGTTTATTCCCTAGATTCTAGGGAATCCTAAAATCTAGGGAAACGATTTTAGGATTCTGTTTACTTCTTTTTGGTTTTTTGTTACATTGGCCTTTCTACCTCACCTTGATCATAACTTGATTAATTCTCTTATTATAGAGTATATTTACAAATAAGTTATTAAATAGCACTATCCGCATTGCAATTAGCCGAAGCAGTGATCCCTTGCGTCTAAACACAAGATTTCTACTTAGTTAGAGCAAGGAGTCAAACACTTGACTATGCAAGGTTTACGAGTGCATCTTACTTAAAACTTTACTTAAACTTACTTAAGCCTACCTAAATGTTATGTGTATTTTAAAATATATGTGAACTTGTCTAAAAATGTAAACCTTTTAGAAAATAAATATATATTATTATTATTATTATTATAGTTATATAGGTAGTGCCGCAGCTCTAATACTTTGCGAATCACCATTGTTACAATGTGGTATGATAATTACTGTATACTTATCACTTAATAATGTAATAATGTAGATATGTTTTTTTATAATGTTGGTAATAATATTTTACTATAATTGTTTCGAAATGATCTGCTTGGTTTTGCTATAGTTCAAGATATTCAAGTTGTGCGATGTCGAGCGTACATACTCGTATCTACACTTTCCCAATAATCTCGCAGCATAGTGCACGACTTGATTACTCGAGTTATGATCAAGTTGCAGCCTCCGTCGCACGTCGCCATCCGTCACCGACACAATGCGATATGATCGCTTGCATGTGTGCTCGTGTGCTTGCATGTCTGCGTGTCTGTGTGAGTCTCGCGGCGTCTCGTGTATTGTTTATTCAGTAATCAAGAACCGTTTGTTAATTACTGGATACTTTATACAGATGATCGGGCTTCAGTTTAGATACCTTTTGTTTTATTGTTTATTTAATCTAAGTACCAGTAATTTACCTAGATTTAAGATATGAAATAAAACTCATTCATGTGGTTCAATTAAATGAATAATACTACTTTTTGACTTTGCCAATTGGTATGATATAAATAAATAAAATGATAAATATATATATTGTTATCTAGTGTTCTAGTCTCACTTAAAATTCCATTTCCGAAAAGTGTTAGTGTATGTAAAGCACAGCTCACCATCCAATACAACTACAGATAAACACAAGATTATAAGAAAAATCCTCAGATGAAAAATCATTGCCACACTCAACCGGATTGCAGCAATGTGTACACATCATTTTATGAATAGATTCCCCGCGAGTTCACGGACACGATCAGTTCACACCTCATCCTGCGGAAGGGACGAGCAGTGCACAGCCTGCGGCGCAGTGCCTCGCTCGTGTCGTGCAATAAATGCTCATTGCCCTGAGCTCACTGCCGGCTTCGGCACTCCGGATGAATCGCGTGGTCGCGCGCCATCGTGTGCGATCGTGCACGCCCGCGGCTTCGCTCGCGACACGCTCACCTAACGGTGAATGCAGTAACAGCTACATGCAGTAGGTACGAGTATAGTATGTGCGACGCTCGGAGAGGAAATTGAGAAACTTTCAGTTCACGAGTGATATGAAGTGTGCGCGCTCCAAATTGTGTGTCACTACTCCGACCGCCACAGTTCAGCTAGCAGTCACTATGCACACCCTGCCACAGCTGCAGGCGTAGTTACTGCGCATCGACGCAGCCTGTGCAGTAGTTAGTAGGGTGCAAGTAGCACGATCTTATCGGAACCTATTATTGGACAAACTTGCGCGACCTCTGCTGCGAGACTATAAACTACTTTACGGCTGCACTTATTTCAAGATTGTTTGCTTTATACCGCGTTTAGAGAATTCAAAAGTCATTTAAATGTAAAGGTTTCATAACATAAATGTAAGTATAGAAACCTTCATGAGTTTCCGACGCCGGCGGTGAGAGCAAACGTCGTTATTTTAAACGAAAAGTTTTTATTTGCAGAGTCTTCACAGGATTGAGCGCGGATATTTCCGTCCGCGGATAAATTGCAGCCGTAATTACTATATCTCTTGCCCCTTTCTTCTATCCACCTTCTATCCACCTGCTGTCAAAACCCTCTACGCCGATTGGCGCGCTTCGCCTGCTTCTTCAGTATAGCCGGTTCAAGAAATAACTTAAAATATTAACTTAATTGACGAATTTGAGCCTCAAATTACTCGAAGATTGCAATCAATGCTAATATTAGTCAAGTTCGGCTTCAGAAAAGGCCTATCAACTCATCTAACAAATGGTTATCACAAGTGATTAATTTGCATAATTGGAGGAAAATTACAGCATTCAAATGCTAAGCAGCCGCACGAACAGAAGGCCAAGTCGAACTGACACCGTGCCCGCCATTGTAGCACTGCAACGCAAGACCACGTCGCGTGACGTCACCCCGCGCCACGTCACGCCACGTCACGCCTCGTCATGACGTCACGTTACGTCACACCAAGTAACATCGCATGACGTTCTTGCCGCTATTATCTTAATATATTAATTCTACTGTACGTGTGTATGTCACTGAACTCCTCCTGACCGATTTGAAGGTGGTGAAACGAAACCTCCATAAATTATGTATTGACGTATTAAAAGATCGCGAAGTTACATACCTACCTTACCTGGTTAGGTACCTACATATTTTTTTGATTTTACTGCTCAGCTTGCCGGTACGCAATGTGCAAGATGCATTCCATGCATTTTATTCGTGCATATAGGTACACAGGTATACAGGCCGAACCTAAATATGTCCACAGATTGACTTTTCTGAGAAAACCAAGTCGATATCATTCATTCGCTCGATATCGTAACATTTTTCACATGCTTAATATGGGACCTATAATATGACCAACAAATTGATTTGTGACACATACCTATACTGCAAATAATAATAGCGCAATAATACGTATTATTCATATCTTTTCAACGGGAACAATCGAGAACAAAATCAAAGGTCAATTAATTGGCTTTCTTAAAGGCTAGGTAATAATGTCTAATATATAAATGGAACAAAATATTCATTTGTGTTACATTTACCCCACATAGTAATATGGCCTAAATACGCATTTTTAATTACCAACCAAGGACCAAGGTCAAAGGTCATATGGCTTCCTCAAAAGTTGGTTTATAATACCTATAAGTTTCATCCCGACCGAGCGGTAACGAAAGGAGTTATGAGGAAAACAAAATCCATTTTCATACATTTAAAACCTATAAACCCATATTTTTATGGTATTTATTTAAAAAAAAAGTCAGGTAACTACTATATTATACAATGTTTTCATGTTTTCCACCAAACTGCATACTCAAAACATCATATTATGTAACTTTATTTTTCAAAATTCCTACGAAAAGGACATCGATTTTATCGACCACTTTGGGGCGGGTCGTCTGCATCAGGTCTTTGAGCATCCCTTGGCCACCATTCTGTTGCCGCCCTCGTCCATCTCCCGTCGTCCCTTCTTGCCAAGTGTCCTGCCCATCTCCACTTCAGTTTCGCGATTCGCGTACCCACGTCCTCGGATTGTGCGGCGCCGAATCTCGACATTAGGTACGTGGTCCAGAAGTGATATACCGAGCAAGGCGCGCTCTATTGCTCGTTGTGTTACTCTGATCTTATGCATGTACTCCTTTGTGAGCGGCCATGCCATGTCTCAGCTCCGTAGGTGAGTATCGGCAGGACACATTGGTTAAACACTTTGGTCTTCAAGCATTGAGGGATATCGGATTTCAAGACATCTTCCAACTTACTAAAGGCGGCCCATCCTAGCTGGGTGCGTCTAGAAATCTCTTTTAACTGAGAATGTGATACCAAATAAGTTCATAGTCAGTAAAATAATTTATGTATCTTTTGTCAAACCACGTCTCACCTCAGTGGATGATTAGAAGTCGTGCACTTCTAATTTATAATAGCGCCGAGACCGAGTGCTCTCCCATGTGCAGTGCACGCTATCGTCAAACTATTGTTCCATCAAATTGATTTGTATCTGATTCAATGATCGGGCTTGATTGCATTCGAATTAATATGCGATGCCAAAGAGCTGTTGAATACAAGGTTAGTGCACTCCGTGGAACGGATGGCAGCGAGAGGAGGCATCGAACTATCCATGTGGAACCTGTGTACTGAGGTGCTGTGCGCAGCGTACCTACAGCTACTAGTGTCTACAAAGTAATGCCATTAAGTAGGATCTACACTATAATTAGCCTTAGGGTACAATCTTGCTACACCTTTCTGTAAGTATATATTTTTATTGTTGAATCTCCTACTTCTATAATTCGCCCTCGCCGTCCCTCGATCTCGCTGACGTTACGACGTTCTCGACTCGTTCTCACCGTGCGACACGCACGCCGCACGCCGCACGCCGCACGTCCCGCGCCGCAGCCGCGTCGCACTCGTGCCGCACCGCACGGCGCTGCGTAATACCACGGCTCGCCTTGAATAACAGATGAGCGACGAATTAACTTCATCTCGGGTTTTGTTTGCGGCCGCGCGACAGATCTGCGTGTACGTGATCCATTTCCATTATGACGTGTTACCTATATTATATAAAAGGTGAAGGTTTCAGGGAGTCTGGAGACAGGGGACCGGTGGCGCGCCGGTGCCCGCGGTGATCGTTGATAGCGCTACAATTAAACGGGAAGCGATCCCGCACCGCGCGCTGACAACGTCCGCGGCGCGATGACTTATGTGTTTGGTTTCCTGATTCCCCCCCCCCCTTCACCCCCCTCTCTTCCCTTTATTTTTCCGCTTCGAACTCCATTGTGTGTCAACGGACGTCGTATCTTTTTGTTTAACGCTTACTTGCGTTATTATTCGGAAGCGCCGACTTTCACGCGCCGTCGCGTAATAAACTCAAAACTCCCTTTGTGAGGCAAATTGAATAAGAATCTCTTTAACGGGCACTGTGAAGTTTTGAGGAAAGACGCTTTGATCCTTTTATGAATTGTCACAAGAGCATTTCAAGTAACAAAGCGCTGTCAGAGGCGGGAGGGTGCGGGGCTTCCTTACGACACGTGCCGCGAACCGAATGTCGCGCGGACTGGCGGCGCAGCGGCGGCGCCGGGCTCCGGGAGACGAGGGCTGTTACGGATCGTGAAATTATAGTTTTTTTTGTCTGCAACGAAACATTTTGGTACATAAGCCGTGGATATGGCAACGTGCACACGTCGTACACATCACATCTACAACAGGACCTGCCTCGCCGAGGTTGTACCTGTCGCTGATCAATACTCACTGAAGCATGTTTGATACGGAGAGAGACCATCGGAATATACCTCCCAACAGAGTACCATCTGCGACAGCAGCGCCAAACGATAACCTTAATCAAATTCTTATCTTTTGTTTCAGGTAAGGATTTCGCTCTCACGAGGTATTTGTTGTACCGAATCATTTCGTGAGCCGCTCTGGTATGTTACATATTTATATTATAATCAAACTAGACTGCAAAAAAAATGATTTTCCTTGCAATGTTTATTTGCTTTGAAACTCGATTTTTAGATAAAACAAAAAACTACAGCATTATGTTAGGTAATTGAAGACATGGTTATTATTTTATGGAGCAGGGAGGGGAAGGGTGGGGAGGGGGTTGCGGCTAGAGACCCCGGCGCCGATGTTGTAAATCAGGATTGGGACCGCGGCGACGGCGGCGGCCGCTTTTAAACGCTCCGTAGGTGCAATTAAGGAAAAGAATTTAAAGTTATAAATTCAAAACGAAAGCTGGGTATAAATCCCGGCTTCTTAGAGGTACTCGCCCTACTCTACTCCCTCTCTCCCTGCCCACCGCTGGAGTAGGTGTCGCACAATGCTGCGGCAGGCGCCGGGCTGCATGCTCCCGGCAGGTCGTATTCGATTTCGATTTGCACATTGTCTATTCCATTATATACTAGTGGGATCAATGGCGGTGATTCAGGCAAGGCCCGTGTTGAATACTGTCGAATAAAACAAAAATAGCATATAATACTTCGGCAAACTGTAATAGCAAGAAACGATATTGTAATTACTACTCGAACGTCCCTGGGCAGTAGTGCCTGAATATTTTAGAGGGGCGGTGGAAATAAGGTTTACACTAAAGGTTAAGGAATAGCTACTATCCGTCCGTTTCAGATAACGAGGTAATGTCAGTCTCCGAAAGGCTTCATCGCGATAAGTTCAGTGGCAGTGGTGGCCGTGACATCGGTATTAATGGTTGGACACACTTCCGCGTCTAGTTTCCATCATTTGCATTGCAACATTATGTTCAATCCAATTATAATTTATCGCAGTCAGTGACAAGTAACTTAACACTAAACATGTCACAATTACGCGTTTCGAATACAGCGGAGCGAGCTACCGCCACGGTGCTCGCCGCTGTCCTCAGCGCCGCTATACTTGGCGGTGCTACAAGCGGTGCCGCTATATCTGGCGCCGCTATCTGTCGATAAATATTAAAGCACATCGCTACTCGCGTTACTTTATGCACCCGCGACGACCTCGATTGGATGTTGCATTATTGATGCTTTTAAATTGTATTTGTTTTACAAATTGCTGCAGCGTTTGATACAACAGTACCGGGCCGGTGACGTCACACTATGACAACAAGAGATAAACTCCTGATCTTTTTAAAACGTAATGACTTAATAATCTGGCAAAAAAATCATCAAAGCATTACTACCGCTAAAATATGACTCAAAATAACTGTTACTACTGATACTACTGATAAACTGTCAAGGCGCAGTTCATCCGTACTGTTTGGGAGGCTGGATCACTGGATGGAGATTTAATCCCGAGCCTAACAGAAAATAAAAAAGATATTTAACTTTACTGTAACAGTCGTCTAAAATAATGACAGAGTTCCAATGTCCATTAAGTTTTTGTAACACAATCCTCGGCAATATTTCTTCTTAAAAATAATTATTCCATGTACTCGTATTATTTCCGGTCACTGATGGGCTCAAATAGATGGCTAACTTTGACATACATTCCCAATACCTGAATACCTAGTTTTTTTTCGCCTTGTAGAGGTTTTTTACTGTAACTATACCTGTCTACCAACTATACGCATTATAATTTAAAACCTCAGCCTGCCTCCATGTTGCCTTATCCTATGCAGGGTCCATGTGATACCTACTAACACCTAACATCTATGTATGTACATAAACTAAACCATGTGTAAGCAATAAATGTATTGAGTATTAAAATTGATAGAGCTTATTTGATCATGCTTAGTTGATCGGTAAACTATAATTTTAAAAATATGACCTCTAGTTTTGCGCCCAAACTGAAATCTGTTGAAGTCCGTTCGAATCTTTCCCACATTAAACACAATGTCTTTGACTACCGAAAACTCACTAGTTATAGTAACCAAGTTGCAGTTTAATTATTGGCCTACTACAAACATAAACCGCTGGTTTCGTGCTTTCATACAGATCTGTTTATTTGGAAGTCAGGCCCGGACAAACATACATATAAAAACATGCATATCAACAAACATGCAATGCCAAATTGCCCAAGTTGCCACTAAGAAGTAAGTTCGCTTCGCTCACTAAACTAGTAGTTCGCCCCGAACTGAGATCTCGTGATGCGACCCGACGAACGCACCAAAACTTTGAGCAGGTGGTTTAAACATGGAGGAAACTAGGTTTGCCTGTATTTGGCCTAAAATAACAACAAAAAAATCTATTATATTAGACGGTTTTACTTTGAAAGTTCGTTAAACACAGCGCGAGTATCGAGCCCGAGAGGCGTCAGTGCAAATAGGCTCCTCACACACAGCTGTGCGTCCTACCCAGAAAGACGAGCTGGCCGTCCCTACTGGATGCGCCGTCGCTGCTAAAGCTACCTACATAGGACCACCTTTACCGAGTCAGCTAACCGAGCGCATTCGAATCGAACTTCTGCAGGAACTCAGTCACAAAGGCATAGACAAAATTTTGGCGGATGCAAATACTTCTCGTTTACGAGCTAAAGAACATTCTGCTAAGAAAACACAAAGTCAGCCGTATCCAGTGGTCCAGCAGCGGAGCGCGGGGGGGGGGGGCTAATGCGCGAGTAAATAAGAGAAGCGGTGCGGTGTCATTAGGGTCGCTTTGTTAGTGCAGGCAGGTAGCGTGTGACGTCACGGGGGAGAGAGTACACACACCACACCTGCCGAGCTGCCGAGCTCTAATGGAGAGACCATTCACTCATTCGTGCCTCCCCTCCCTCCCTCCGCCGCCACCGTCGCCTCTCGACGGAGCGCACTGCACTGCACGCGCGGACTACACGATTTACTAACTCTAAGATGAATGAAGTCAATCGGTTTCGGACTCTCTCCTGGCAATGACAATAAGTAGGTAACTCTGTAACCAAAAATTTGCTTTTGGTGTTTTTCGAATTTGATTGTCCTTAGATTTTCCGATATGCCTACACCTTGCTAATTTCGATTGACACCACATTGAAACAGGAATCATACGAAAGGACGGTGACTCTAGGTCGCTAAAAAACGGTAGGTAGTTCTAATAAAATAAAAAAGTCTTTAATATTATAGATTTTACGTGTTTTAAATATAAAAATCCAAATTTACGAGCACGTTATCTACCTATGTGTTATGCAATGTTATACATACCAAACAAAAGAATTACAATGCGTAAATAACTTTAGTTCGTCCAAGTAGCTAAGTAGGTATATGAGCAGCTGTGCCGTGTGTCACGTCGTGCGCCGGTAGCAAGCCTGTCACCTAACTTTTGACTTCCCTCAGGGCACGATCTATCAGTTATAAACTTCGATACTTTCGATAAGTCTCCATCGTCACATTCTACATTTAATGTGCCACGTGCCGAATGGTACGCGACAATCTGCACACGACATCCCGCTCTGACTACCTACATAGCCGTCTACTAGGTAGGTAGCTATAGGTAGGGTGATAGGTAGGACAGCACCTTTCATACGAGTTCATATATCTGCGACCTTGTTTCTGTGTCCTTGTTAGTGTCTATACACTAACAACTGGTTTTGTACTGGGTACTCTCTTTAGTACCGTCACTGTATTTGTGAGCTCAGGCCTATTACCTACTGAGCAATAGTGTTATCGATACTACCGTGCGGTCGCTCGTCGCTACATAACACACCTTCACAGGTTAAGTCGACTGTGTTCACCCTGTATGCTATTAATAAAGATCGTCTATGAAGGAAACAGTGGCAGCAACAATACAGACAACAACAGGCAGATCGTTTCAGGAATTTCATTATTATTTGATAATTTTCCGAACTAGTTATCGGAAGCTAGAAGAGACAACGCGAACGAGCGCCGTCATCACAAACATTCTTCAACGTTCGCAACAATAGAAAACATTCTAATTAACGAAGAGTTACTGCTGAAAAAAATTGAGTTTTCAATTATTGGCGTATACTTACTTATCAATGGGTGGCGGAAGGTGAGAGGGAAGGGGGTGGGGGGAGTGTAATGAATACTGGGCATTTGTAACGCGCCGCAAATCTAGGCCGGGAGTGGAACAAGAAACCATTTGTAAGGTTTGTCTTATTGCGAAGCTTTCACTCAAAGAAAATTTGACTTGATGATAAAAGTGCGTGGCCCGATGTCCCGGTCGCTCTGCCCATCGGTAGTTAACATGTCTGCAATGTCTGTACTGTACCTACTATTGTGTTTTTTTTATTTGTCTCTGATTTAATAGATTGTATTTATGCATTAGGTATTATTAGTTTGAAGCGTAGCGTGTGCTGTCTTATAAATTTGATTATGTTCACCTTTTTCTGTATGCCTACGCCTTTTTTTTTTTTTTGACGCTGGGAAAAATGTTTTACGCTTTCCCCCCCCCCAGGATGGCCCCCGCACGCCCCCCCCCCCCCCTCTTTTGCAGGGAGGGGCCCGGGAACGACCGTGAGTGCCCGTCGGGGTGGTGAATATGTGTAATGCGGGAGAAGGCCCCTCCAGGTGTTCTCCCGCTATTCACCACATAGCGGCGCGAGAAGTTCCGCGTCTCTCGCGCGCGCCTACCGCCGCGTCCGTCCGGGCTGCCCATACAGCCCAGACCCTCCTGGAAAGACCAAAGGTCTACCCTGCCTCATCACATTGTGCCCTCTGCTAGACAGAGGGACACGCGGAGAGGCCCACCGTGTCGGCTTATTAGCCACCATGAAACACGTCAGCAGCATTCTGCGGGCGTGTTTCACGGTGCTACCAGGGTGCACCACGAGGAGGTTACCCGACCTAGCAACCCTGTATGCCTACGCCTCACTTAACTTCAATAATATATTACACTAGCTCTTACTTGCGGCTTCGCTCGCGCACGTTTACTATAGAATACTTACAAATAGATATGATTGGCAACATCTATAATAAATAAATTGTATTTTCTTCCCCATGGAACAATCTTGAGCCACGTAATTTTGTCAGAAGAAACAGGTACTAACTGACAACTTGAAGTTCCTGCCTCTTCGATTGTTTGTATAAAATATACAAAAAAAGCAAAAAAACAAAAAAAGTCGGGATAAAAATTACCCTATGCCCGTCTCCTGGTTCTAAGCTACCTTCCCACCAATTTTCAGCCAAATTAGTTCAGCCGTTCTTGAGTTATAAATAGTGTGACTCTCTTTTATATATCATCATCAGCCCAAAGAAGTCCACTGCTAGTAAACTTAAGGTTCTTCAAGGATGTGGATGTGAGGATGTGAGCATGTGAGCATGTGAGTATGTGAGTATGTGAGCATGTGAGCATGTAAGCATGTGAGCATGTGAGCATGTGAGCATGTGAGCATGTGAGCATGTGAGCATGAGAGCATGTGAGCATGTGAGCATGTGAGTATGTGAGGATGTGAGCATGTGACCATGTGAGGATGTGAGCATGTGAGGATGTGAAGATGTCTCGAAGGTACGTCCATTTACCCACATTTTTCAGTATCATAACACACTAAAGAGGATTTAATTTACAAACTTCATTGATTAATTTAAATTAAAGTGGATTTATTCATGACAACTGCAAATCGTACAGCTATTAATTGTATCCTTTTTTTACGAATTAATGATCCCGCTTTAAAAATAATTCCCTTATACTAATAATAATAATATTATAATAATATGTATATGTATTACTTGTGGCTTCCCGCGGCTTCGCACGCGTTGAAGTGGTGCCGTGATTGAGCCACAAACATCCAAACATCGTAACTTTCACATTGATTTGTATATTATTAGGGTAGGATTTTAAATACCTACGTAGGTATAAGAGATACCTATAAACGGCCATTACCTATATTAGGTAGGTAGGTATAGGTACTCAGACTCAAAAACTTGCCAAATACAACAAAGACAACCTTACACGGAAAATATGTACTTATTTGTTCAGGAGGTAGTTTTACTTTGCAGGGGTAGTTTTAAAATATTGAAAACGTGATTTTAAATAATTTATTGTGGTATATATTTACTTCAAGTTTGAAATCTATCGCACTATACTAAAAATCTCCCATACTAACTTTTACAGACATTTGCACCCTTTGCAGGGGTAATTATCAAAAGTTGAAAGCGTCATTTTTAATTAATTATTTTTTAGTATATTTACTTCAAGTTTTAAGTCAATCGCACCACGCGTTAATAAACTCCCATGCAAACTTTGACATCCCTATGCACTTTTATTAAGGGTAGTTTTAAAAAACTAAAAATGTTTTTCCTATTTTTTAGCTTTGGAGTACATCTACTTCAAGTTTCAAGTTTGTAGGTTCAAGGAATACAATTTTTCATGCCAACGTTTTCAACCCTTTTTACACCCTTAGGGGTTCAATTTCCGAAAATCCCTTCTTAGTAAACCTCTACGCCATAAGACCTATGTACTCTTTAAATTTCAAGTCTATAGGACCAGCGGTCAAAAATCTCCCATACAAACTTTTTAACCCTTTGCACACTTATTAAGGGTAGTTTTGAAAAACTAAAAATGCCTTTCCTATTTTTTTGCTTTGAAGTATATCTACTCCAAGTTTCAAGTTTGTAGGTTCAAGGAATACAATTTTTCATACAATCGTTTTCATCCCTTTTTACACCCTTAGGGGTTGAATTTCCAAAAATCCCTTCTTAGTACACCTCTACGCCATAAGACCTACGTACTCCTCAAATTTCAAGTTTCTAGGACCAGTGGTTTAGGCTGTGCGTTGTCTATATGTCAGTCAGTCAGTCAGGACTTTGATTCTTATAGTATTAGAGATAGAGATTACATTGGAAATGGATCATACAAAAGAACGGTAGGAACCAAGCCGTAAGTTTGTTTCCTGTTCATGTAGGCTTTGGTCGCGTGGAACTGGCACCTAGAGTCACCTAGCTTTAAGGCGTTTCAAAGTGATCCTTGTGATAGTCTACATCTACATCTACACTAATATTATAAAGAGGTAAGATTTGTATTTTTGTATGTTTGTATTTTTGTATGTAACGAATAGGCTCAAAAACTACTGGTCCGATTTCAAAAATTCTTTTACCTTTAGAATGCTACATTATCCCTGAGTAACATAGGCTATATTTATTATTGTAAAAAATTAGAGATCCCTTCTAAAACTTCAATAATGTAACCCAAGGTGGAAAAAATAATCCTTACATCGCGTGCGCTGCGAAAACTATTGATGATAGAACAAAATAATGTACCTACTACGATTTTGTAGAACACGTCATCATCTACAAAAAATGTCGCGACAGCATATGTCTAACTATTATAGTTATGTCACAATAAGTGTTCTTTTATTATAAAAAAATAATTGAAATGCCGCCGCTAGAAAAGGGTCTTTATTTGTACTTTGGAACTAATAAGGAAGATAACTGAGCATTTATCAATTAGGTAGTACTCGTAGTTAAAAAAATGGCATGTCTGTTATTATGTATACTATATGTGCATTATCCACTCCACCGCACATCGGTAAGACATGCAGATTGTATACCAGGATCTTGTGGCTTGCATTGTCACGTCCCGTATCGATACACATCCGGCAGTGTGGCGTCACGCACACGCGCTCTTCTAATTGTTTGTCGAGGGAATACAAGCACGTGTCCTGCTCCCTCCGCCTCCGCCTCCGCCTCCGCCTCCGCCTCGCTCGCCGCCAGCAGCGCGTCGGCAGCGCCGCACTAACACAACACCGCCGCCGCGCGCCGGTGCCTCGAGGACGCGCCGCGGCATAATGCCCTCCGCTCCACTCCATCATGTTATTGTATCGCGCAATGCCTATCTAGTACACTAGCCTTAATACTGTGCTGAAACTGTACAGTGCGTGTTAGAACCGGTATCGGTGTAGTGAGGATAAGTTTTCCTCGAAACAAATATGTTATGTTCCTAATACGTGATTAACATCGAACTATTTTAATGAAATTGCAATTTGGAAACTGTGGGAAAACTTAATTATGGTTTTCGTAGTACTTATTTGTCACAAGGCTATGTAACTACTTGGAGCGGATCGCGTAGTCCGTAGCGCTACGCCGTAGCTCCGCTACGACGTAAATTAGGAGATATTGAAACCAGCGCGCGCCATTTGCGCATCAGGTTCTAGTTGAAGTAGTTACATACATTTCTGTATGATTAAACCGTGCCGTTTCTTGGCCGCACCCCGCTCGCGCCCCGCGTTCCACCCGCACCGCAACCGGAACGCTTGCTTGTTTATTTTATTATCGACTCATCCGCCTCGCTCCTAAGGAGCCGTGATTTTATTTAGCAAAGCATTTCAATTCGTTTAAATAATATCCGGTGTAACGCTTTCAAAGTGTGGGGGTAAGGTTCTATATAGGAAAGGATGAAGTCTTTTTTATTTTTGACGCTGGGAAAAATGCGTTACGCATTCCCCCCCATTGGAGGATGGAGGGGATATGTGGGACTCCCCGGTTTTCCGCTCCCGGTATACCCACTAAACAACCCAGCGACACTCCCGGAGGGGATTGGGAAACTGGCAGAGCCTTTTCATCCAGTCCCCCGCCGGCGATTGGTCCGCCATGACAGCGGGGCCCCCGCAACGCGCCCGCCTTTGCGGCGGGGCCCGGGAACGACCGTGAGTGCCCGGCCGTTCCCGCCCGACGGGGTGGTGAATATGTGCAATGCGGGAAAAGGCCCCTCCAGGTCTTCTCCCGCTATTCACCACCATGAGCGGCGCGAGAAGTTCCGCGTCTCTCGCGCGCGCTCTACCGCCTGGGTAGACCCGTAGGTCTACCCTGCCTCATCACATTGTGCCCTCTGCTAGACAGGGACACGCGGAGAGGCCCACCGTGTCGGGTTATTAGCCACCATGAAACACGTCCGCAGTACTCTATAGGCGTGTTTCATGGTGTTACCAGGGTGCACCACGAGGAGGTTACCCGACCTAGCACCCCAAAGGATGAAGTCTGCGTTAACCTATTGAATATTTTTTAAATTTAAGAACGAATTAATTTCAGGAAATATGGAGTGTCTCAGGTTAATAAGTTTGAAGACCAGAACAGTTTTTAACAACCAAATCTGTTTTTTAATGTGTACTGCCGGAGAAACCGACAGAGTACTCGCTTGTATCAGAGTGAAAAATGAATTATGAGAAGTGTGTGGTTACTGTAGACTATACAATACAAACACAGCCGAGAAATTAGTATCCTCAAAAAATATATCGAAGGGAATACATTTTAAAGCAAGTACATATTTCGACAGCATCTATGTGCACGTGACAACTGCGAACCCAAAGAATAGGGTTCTGTGAGTGCATAAATAAATAAATGAATTGTTACCCTTTTATCAGAATCTATCACATACCAAAGAGGTTAACCGTGAATTTTCCCAAAGTACCAGTGTATTATAGTAAAACATCGCTTGGTAACTTATTTATTTACTTATTAAATAATTAGGACGGCTTAAATACTAATTGACCAAATTCTACAACAGTTAAAAATTAAATAAATGATGATTAAAAATTAAATAAAAATTAAATGATGATTAAATAAATTACACATTGTGTAACTTGTCGAATTATGTCGCTAGTAGTCAGTGTAGTCTGAAAAACTCATGGTAGATATACAGAGGCTTTTGGCGGTGATTCCTGTGAGCACATGGCGCTTCGGCAATTACGATTTAAAATAATTGCTGAAGCCCTTGAGATGATGATCGAAACCCTAACAAAGATTATGAAACAAGAGAAACCTAGTAAGGGGCAAACTTTGGAATAATATATACAACTACTATATTGGAAGAAATAACGAACAAAACGGAGCAGGCAAAGGCCTCTACGTTGCTTTTTACCTAGGGCCTTATTTACCCTAGCTTTAACTCTGAAAGCTCAAGCTTTACGGGATTTTATTTAAATCCCGTCCTTTTGCTTCCCTAACCCAAAGTCGTAGGCACCTAGAACTTCACAGGGCAAGAGTTGCCAGTAACAGCCACTAAACTATACGTCAAAGTGACTTGCACAGACCATCTAAGTGACCTACCAAAACTATGGCCATACCTTGGGCAGGACAAAAAGGCACTATTAAAAAACCCGCCGCTGCATTCAAACATACTCAAATATATTCAATTCAGCACACACAATAACAACGCGAAAGAAGTCACGGGTCATTGATAAATGTTTCGTAATCCATAACTTGTCCACTTGTCCCATGCGGGGTCTACTCTGATCTGAGCGTTATATGAATAAGCAATATCAACGTTTCCACTTTGGATGGTCTGGATGGATGTTCGGTGCGCAATGGATCGCATTCAATTGTTTTGTTTGTACCTCGGCTCGCCGGCCAGTCTGATCACGACAGTCCTGCTCAAACATCAGGTGTGGTTGGAATGTATTCAAATATATCGGAGTGGTGCCTCAGGCGAGCGGCGCGCGGTACGTTGTCGCCTCGAGCGCACTCGCCGCCTACTGTACTGAACATGCAGTACTGTACTGTACTTTATTGCACGGAACTGTAGTATGCAGTACCGTACTGTATTGTTGTACTTCATTGCACTCCAGTGCACTTCAGGCCCTCGCACGGCCACTACACACCCAACACTCCACACAAAGCACTCCACAGCCGACACACGAGTATTTGTAAAACACGTTCGCAGCATGGCTCCACTCCACCCTACTCCGGTCATATTTTGTGAGCTTCATATCAAATCGAACTTAAAATACTTCTAGAGAGTTTGACGCAGTAAGTAGATATGGATAAATCGTATGTATAATTTGTTTATGGTCGGAAAATACCGTGACGAAATCAGTTAGTATTCTACCAGCAGCGACGGGCTTGCAACCGGCCACGTATGGAATACCAACTACTGCAAAACTTATGTGGGTGTGCCAAACGAAAACTTGGTCGTAACTCTAACTACACTTCCTTAAAAAGTCATAAGTCAAAAGGTATTTATTCAATAAAATCACAAGGATCACTTTGAAACGTCTTAAAGCTAGGTGCTGGACTCTAGGTTCCAGTTCCACGCGACCAAAGCCTAGAAGAACAGGCTACAAACTTACAGCTTGGTTCCTACCGTTCTTTTGTATGATCCTTTTACAAAGTAATACAATATTGAAGTTTAGTGAGGCATCTTAAGCCTTAAGCCATCCTCACCGAATCTTGAGTTGGTATCTTGCTACTAAGAGATCTATCTACCGTACTTGGGTGTAATGTATTGAAGATCGTCTCGAGCGCCGACGTCACGAGACAGTTGTTACGCGGCCGTCGTACAGAGCGGTTGTGTGTCTGTGTGCGTGGTGAGGTGTTGGTGAGCCGAGGAATATCAGGACATTACATGTGGCGACGAGGACAAAAGTGAGTACATAATGAAGTACATAAAGTAAAGTAAAAAAAAAAAAAAAAAAACATAGTAGAAGTGGCTAAGTTTGTTGACAAGCTACTAGTAATAGAAATCAGGCCTACCTACCTACATGTTACGGTTTGTGAAACTTCGTTTTGTTGGACTTAATGTAGTCCACCACTTACGCACACATCTGTTTAGAAGTAATAAAGTACCTACCCTAAAGCTATAAAGTACCTACCCTACCAACGTCATTATTTGCAGATATCACTCTGTTGTTACTAGTTATGTACGTCCGAGTAACTATGTAATTGTTATTGACCATGTTATTGAAAATAGAATTAGTTAGGTGCTTGTCTTTGCTGAAGGTACAAAACAATTAAATATGTAAAAGTAAAGTAGGTGTAAAACCTATCTGAATAATTTTACTCATATTTTCTCTTAACAAATGATATAACCTACTTAACCCTTAGCCAAGTAGGTATAGGACGAATATTTACTTCGTTATAAAGTAAGAACTGCTTCAGGGTCAAAAGGTATTTATTCTTTTGGATCACGGGGATCGCTTTATGGCGTCTTGAGACTGGGTGAGTCTAGGTGACGGTTCCACGCAACCGGGCCTGGAGGAGCAGGCAATAAGCTTACGGCTTGGTTCCTGCCGTTCTTTTGTATAATCCTTGTTACAATATAATATAATAATGAAGCTTCAGTGTGGTGCCAACTGCCAATTGAATTCAGTGAGGCGTAAGCATAACAGAAATAGTCACAGGCAATTAAATTCATAAGATATCACACGCTACGCTTTTTAATTACTTGTCAGGTGGGTTAATGCAATAGTAAAAATGGAATGTTAATAATAAAAACATATCAAAGTTTTTAACTTTTAACCTAGTACCCACGAGTTCGTGACGTGTTGTTACCAACGCAAGTTGGAGAAGTAGACAATGTTTTGACCATTAAATTTGAATCATGTTAAATACATACATGTACATTACAATAATACATACGTGTAGATATGTACACACATGTACATATCTTACTAAATTATCTTAGTACTTTCGCAGCGATGATTGAAGCTGAGTGTAACAGAATATATCTGGCCATTTAATGGTCTAGGTCTATGGTATCTATTCGAAAACAATAGAAACAAGCAGACGATTTCTGATCGTTAAATCGAAATTAAATAAGCAGACATTGTCTGATCGTTAAATCGAATTGAAATAATCAGGTAATGACTGATCTTTGAAATTAAATTAAATTAGCAGGATATGTCTGATCGTTAAATTGAAATGAAAATAAGCAGACAAGGTCTGATCTTTAAATCAAAATGGAAAAAGCAGATTATGTCTTTTGTTGCAAGTGGTGTAAGTGTGTGCAAGAAATGGTTACATTAAGCCAATTGATAATTAAATTGATTTGTAGGTATGTAATAATTAAGTACCTACCTAACCTCTAAAAAATGTTGACTAGCAGATTTAATCTGAACATTTAATTGTTAAAGCAGATTGATCAAATCTGAATCGTTAAATCGAATGATTCAATTCTCGAAAATGAAAATAAAAATAAAAACAAACTGGACACGTTTGACTGGACATATAATTCTTATTCTGTAGGAGTAAGATGGGAGAGTTGGACAACATACGCTAACGTTGCCGCTGCAAATGACGTTGATGTGTTTGCAGTGACGCGATATCTAAACTTGGATGATGTTTACCCAGAGCAGAGTAAAATATATGAACGCATATTTTCAGGCTCATCAGGCAATAATTTTAAGTAATTTCTTGAAGCTGATATAGGTAGGTCAGTTCAAAAGCCGTGTTTAAAGAAAAAAAAAACAGAAAAATAAAAGAGGGAATATGCGGAAGATGTGGTAACAAAAATACACTTCAATGACTTTGGAATGCTCAGTAAAGATTTATATTTCATACAATACTGTAAAATAAGACAAAAATATAAAAGGAAAATAGATAGAGAACAAAAGACAAAGAACGCATACAAACAGAAAAGCTACAGCTCGTGTCACAACCTTACAGATATTAGGTATACCTAATAATTGAACAATTATTTCTTTCTTGTTATTATTCAAGTGGATAATAACATTTATTTTGTTATTGAACTCATAGGGTTTTTAGAAGACCATTAGAAGCAAAAGTCGAACCAAAATGGAAGTGCTTTTGGAAATGAACATAATAGAGCCATTTGTTGGTTCATCAAAAAGGGTCTCACCAGTGGCGCCTGTTTTAAACAACGTGAAGTGAGTCTTTGCCTTGTTATGAAGTGAGCTAACGCGGTTCTCTTCCGCGATCATTATCCATTAAAACAATGGATAAGTTATTGCCGAAAATGAAGAGTGCCAAGTTCTTCACAAAACTAGATATTGAAAACGCGTTTTACCAAATCAAAACACTAGCTGATTTGAGACACACAATAACGTTCAACAAAATCACTAGTAAAGGACTTTTTAAATGTTTATTTAGCTTGCCATGTTTGTTGTTTTTGGGTCAAATTAAGTAATTAAAATGTTACCTTTTTCCAGTTAATTTATTTATGGAACACCAACATATTATACACTAATAAAAACAGAAAAATACAGTGATTGCATGATAAAATGAAAAGAAGTGCTTTTACAATTAAAGGTGAAAACAACATGCACATTAGACAAACGAGTAACAGAATTCTTATTAACTAACACTATTTACACATACATAAACCTAAATAAACAATAAGAAGGAAATCTAAACTAATACAAAGTATGAATTAAATAACATTTATTTACAAAGAAAATTCTAACGCATACAAGTAGGTATTTACAAAAATAAATTGAAGTAAAATATAATTAAATTGTATAATAATTTTATACAAACTTAATTTCAATATGATTTACAATATTGTACATTATAAGAAAATAATACTTCAATCTACATTTACATCAGTGCAAATATCCATCGCTCCAGTCTTACAGGAAGCATTGCACTGTCTCATCATTCTAGTAAGTGGTGCGTAGTACCCCAGATTAGAGCAAGAACCATTTTAATCTGGAATCTGGCTCGCGGCAGCTTGTTTGGAGCAGAAAGGGAAGAGCTCCATAAGCATCATTCCTCACTTCTGACCAAAACAAAGTGTGAAGCATTTTTATTCTATCAGAGGGTTAGGTCATTTTGAAGTGAATTAATCTGACTTCGTAGCTCAATAGTTTTCTCCTTGGTTATAAGAGAAAGTAAGGTGCCATAGGAAGCGCTTCTGAATGCGTTCCAAACGCTTGCTGTGAACTTCATAGAATGGGTTCCACACACACAACACTGCAGTACTCTAGCCCGCTGCAAACTAAGGAGTGGTATAATGTTTTCTGTGTGCTATTGTTTCTATTGACAGATTGATTCGATATTTAAGATTGACTTTGAGTTCTGAGGACCATACAATTAAAAATATGTATTCAGTATCTGTATTGTATTGTATTGTATTGAGACTCCTGTATCCGCTTTTAGACTCCAAAGTGGTCCGTTATGCGTGAGGGGTGATCTGGTTCCACATGTAGCCAGCCTAGCTCCTCCCAAAAGCGCAGAAGCTTCCCGGTGGCTTCACAGGCTTGGAGGAGTGACCTGGGGTTTCCTAGGATTTCTTGTCATTGAGAGGCTACGCCCTCGCATTCCAGGACTACGTGGGCAGCTGATTCTTCTTCGGACAGGCAGCCTCTGCAGAGTGGACTGTCTGTAGATCCGATGTTGTAGAGATGTTTGTTAAGTGGACAGTGACCTGTTAGGGTCCCCACGATGGTTCTAAGGTTTCGTCTATGTAGGTTTATTAGACAACGTGTCAGTCTGGGTGTGGTGGCTGGTATTGCTGTTCTTGACTGTCTGCAGTCAGTCGCTCGCGTCCAGCGTAGGTTGTGTTGGTTTTGAGTGTGTTGTCGCATCCATGTGCGTAGCTGCGAGAATGACAAGGGAGGAAAGGTGCTGGTCCTTCGATTAGCGTTTCCGATCCCCTTCTGGCTAGCTCGTCTGCAGCGTCATTACCAAGGGATCCATGATACCCCTTTATCCATGGTAGAGTTACCTTTTTGTATTCAGTATCATTTTATATCCACAATGATCGCCGGAATAAAATGCAACTCCTTCATCAATAAATCAATATTGCAGATTCCGTATACAGACCGATACAGGACCTCATACCCGGATCGATACAGGTACATCGGCTGGTCTATCTAAAGAACGAGAATTATAACCACGGGATCTATCGCGGGAGGTAAAGTTTCTCAAAGGTCTACCTGCAAAACTGTAAACATTACCAATTTGTGAAGGTGACTACTCCCACGTAACGTACAAGTACGAGAGAACTTAATTATAAGACAAAAGTGTACCTACTTACTTTTAAAGCTACCTACTGCATTGTTAAAAGCTTTGATTGATTAATAAAGTTATTCTTATCCATGCTGTGTATAATGGTATAAAGACATCGAACCCGAAAACATCGAATTGAATAAAAATTAATGGTATCTACCAAATTGTTATGCAAGACCAATAGTAGTGTCACTAAAAAAATTATACACTTTTTATGAGAAGATAAAGAAATCATTGAAGTCAAAGAAGGCATAGGTACCTATATCATAGCAAATGGGTTAAAGAGGTAAAACTGTACCCAACATTTGTTACTATTTAGTGTACCTATTTGTAGTTCTATAAGGTAGAAAGAAATTAAGATATGTCGGAAAATTACGTTTATAACAATGGTAGCATAAGATTAGTCGTGCTTTTAAAAAAAGATAGGAAAGAAAGCTTATCAGAGTGGGTACTTGTGTATGTACACCACACTTACTGGAGTTTTTAGAGATCAACTTCCAATAATTACAGACGTGTCTTAATGGCCTTTGACAGATACAGAGATGAAAGACTCAGATTAAGGAATGGAAAAAAAAGGGAAAGGAATATGTTGATAGAAAGAGAAAAGATAAAGTAGGTATATGTTAAGAATATGATCAAAGGAAATAAACTAAGCCTAAACTATGATACGACTACACGTACTGTAGAATATAAAATGTTTCGGGAGATAGACAAGTTTGAAATGACGAGACCGGCAATACCTATTGAAAAACGTCGTATATCTGAAGAAGATTCAAGGTGTGAGGATAGTCAGTCAACATAGAAATGAACCTTATGAAATGGACGATAAAACTAATGAGGAAACAGTATGTAATATAAATTAAACTAGGTGACAGAGTGAGAATCGCATTCAATGTATTTATCAAAAACAAATCATTTATATAAATGAACTAGCAGCCTGTCCCAGATTCGCATGGGTGGTCATAAATTTTTTAAACATTTTAGGATAAACTTAGACCGGGTTCGAGCCTCGCGTCTACTTATTTCATACATTTGCACGCGCTTCTCCTTGAGTGAGTGAAATCGCAACCCGCGCGTGACCCGTGGACCCGTTAACATTTTAAATTTCGTCATATCTTTTGAATGGAATGTCCGATTTGAAAAATTTAAGAAGTAATCGATAGGTATTGAAACCGTCTTAATTATGAAATGATTTATTTGGATAAGGATTAATACCAAGGTACAAATAAAGACCCTTTTCTAGCGGAGGCATTTCAATTAATTTTTTATAATAAAAGAACACTTATTGTGACATAACTATAATAGTTAGACATATGCTGTCGCGACATTTTTTGTAGATGATGACGTGTTCTACAAAATCGTAGTACATTATTTTGTTCTATCTTCAATAGTTTTCGCAGCGCACGCGATGTAAGGTTTTTGTTTTCCACCTTGGGTTACATTATTGAAGTTTTAGTAAGGATCCCTGATTTTTTTGAAAATATAATATAGCCTATGTTACTCAGGGATAATGTAGCATTCTAATGGTGAAAGAATTTTTGAAATCGGACCAGTAGTTTTTGAGCCTATTCGTTACATACAAAAATACAAAAATACAAATGTTACCTCTTTATAATATTAGTGTAGATATATACTAAATATATAACTATATATAATATATACATAAATGAATAAAATCAACAACCTAATACAGGTGTGCGTATTGTGATGTTATCGATTAAAAACATTTAAAACAAAAAAGGGATGTAATGTATTGAAGATCGTCTCGAGCGCCGACGTCACGAGACAGTTGTTACGCGGCCGTCGTACATAGCGGTTGTGTGTCTGTGTGCGTGGTGAGGTGTTGGTGAGCCGAGGAATATCAGGACATTACACTGGGGATCAAAATCGTGATGATTTTTTCTCAACGGTCGTTATTTCCGACATGTACTGTCAGCCTTATAAGATAGGTGTCGGATCGCGTAGCGTCAAGTGCCGTAGCATCGCGTCGGTTGCGCGATGACTTATCCGTAGGCGGATGGTTCCTCCGAAGGTGTTATTTATCAGGCACCGCGGCCAAGATTAATGGGATGCATAAAATATACAGAGCCTCCGGCCTATTCTGCCCCCTAAGAGTTCGACGGGTGCGGAGGCAGCCCACCCACTTATCAAAACATCGCTTCAGGGGATCACTTTAATTATTTTCATCCTCGAAAAAAAGAACGATATTACTCTATAAGACTTAGTTGAGGAAAAATGGGAATACCATTGCTGGCAGTAGAACAGTATCTATTGGTTGTTTATAAAAAAACCACTTTGTTGGTTGCTATCGACACAGCACTCGCTTCGGTGCTGCATCGAGGCCGTGCTGTCGATATCAATAACTAAAGAAACTTTTTTTATTCAGAAAATCACACGAAACATTTTGAACCGGCCTAAATACCTACCTACTAGGTAAATTTAGGCATATTATTATGTTCCTCGCAATCCAATGAGCCACCTTGTTTACTTCTAAACATTCGTAGGCGAGATTTGAATACCAAAGCTAGTCGTTTGGTTTGGGAAAATATAGTACTACGTTTCTCATAACTACACTCAGTAATTTTAAATCTTCAAAAATGTTGAACTGCTTGATGAAAAAGTTGTTTGATGGTTGTCTGCGTCTCAAATGTTTTGATAAATAAAGCGATGTTTGCTAACTCAGCCTCAGCCTCCGGCTCGAGCTCAAGCTCCGGCTGCCGTTCTCAATTCGTTGAGCGATCGCTACGGGAGCTTATCGCAAGATATTTGGTGTGCGCGCGGCTTTAGCCGTCGGCACCTAGCTGAGCCTTTGCTTAATCCTCCGTCCTCTGTATGTACATAATAAGCCAGAGTTTGTCGCATCTCAAGACATAAAATTATAATTTATATTTTTTTGTGCCAAATTCGATATTGAAACAAATCGAACCCATGTGTATTTTACGAAATATTTTGTGATTTTACAAACTATGGAAAGTTGCAGTTTTTTTTTTAAATTTATAACACGATGGTTGTAATTATTGTGCTCAGTCTGCAGAGCGAGAGCTTTTCCGACAACATAATTATGTATTTTGAAACCTGTTCAGACCTCCTGTTAGTGTGTTACGGTGTGGTATATTACGTATAGAATAGTACAGTGTTGCGTCGTGTTGTGGATTCCAGTGCTCTCGTGCGGCGAGGTGGGCGGCGCGCGGCTCGGCAAGCGCTACGTGGGGCTGTACACGGGGCCCTACTTCGACCCCGCCGCGCCCAACAACATCACCACGCAGCTCGGCACGCACGCCTACCTGCCGTGCAAGGTACCTACTGCCCGCCGACCGCTAGCTATCCACCCGTGCCTTATCTACTGCACGCTGTCTTACCGCTCTTCCGGCTCCGTCGATAGTAGCTCCGCCTTCTGCAGGTGATCATCACGAAGCTAGCACCTAACGAACGTTACGCCACGGCCTTCCTACAAAAAATCAGTCGAACGATAAACTATGCTTAAACTATTGCCATCTCTTACCGATGCGTAATGGCAAACGGAGACAGCGCTAATTTTAAACATAATTCAAATTTAAGCACCATATTATAGGATGAGGGATAACGTTTGCTGCGTCTACTTTATTTCAAAATATTAGCTATGTCCGGCGGTCGCAGCATCGGGTGCGCTAGATATGCGTGTCGCGTTCCAGGTGCGGCAGCTGAGCAACAAGTCGGTGTCGTGGATCCGACGGCGCGACGCGCACATCCTGACGGTGGACCGCTTCACCTTCATCGCGGACGAGCGCTTCCAGGCCTTCCTCGTGGAGGCCAGCGACACCTGGACCCTGCAGGTACGCCCACGCACGGCCTCGATCGTTAGGCAGTATATAGCTCTTCGAGAGATGTGCATGGTGCTTTGAGCGCATATTCATATTCTTTTGCGTTCAAACCTAACCAAATGATGCGGTTCATCTATACCGATATAATTGTATTCTGCGGTCAGCTAATAAAGCTTTCGAAATACCTACTCGGTTTAATCTTGTTTCGCGTGTCGGTCAATAATCACCGTCAAACTTCACTCCACCGGTTATCTATTCGGAAGCGGCTTCGACCGTTCCTTCGAAGAATGTCAGTTTGTGTAAATTTGCAGCTGAACTAGCGACGTTATCTGTGGCAGGTGAAGTACGTGCAGGCGCGCGACGCCGGCGTGTACGAGTGCCAGGTCGGCACCGAGCCCAAGATGAGCCACTTCGTGCAGCTCAACGTTGTCGGTAAACACTATGCACTACATACACACACAACACCATTTATCTCTCATGTTGCCCTTTCAACTGAAGCAAGTTAACTCTAAGCTGGAGGCATGCACGTAAATAAGGGGCAAACGAAAGAGGAACTCCTTTCGATTGCCACGGGAGGTGATGATTTTCAATAAAGAATAACAGTTGACTTTTGATTTATAAGTTATAAAATTACTATATTTTTCTTTTATTTTAATGTGATATGAGAACGGCACCAGCCTTCACAGCTCAGTGGGTAGTCGCACTGCCTTCTGCGCCGTAGGCCGTGGGTTCGATCCCCACCGAGAACAAACATTTGCGTGATGAACATAGATGTCTGTTCTCCGTCAAGGTGTTATAAAAAAAAAGGAATATAGGCATCATATCAACTATCCGGTTCGCATATTAAAAGATTTGCTCAGTTCTGGGCTAGATGGTGCCGGGTGGATAGTCCACCAATATTTTATACATTTAAGTTAATCGATGAAGCAGTTCGGATGGTGACGTAGCTATAATGTTTTTTTTTATACAACTTGCTGATGTAATAAGCAGATGGACCACCTGATGTTAAGTGGTAACCACCTATAACATAGCATTGCCTATGCCATGCACGATAGAAACGTGCCCCACGATGCACTGCCCTGCGTCCATCAAATTGTGGCATAGCCTCATGTGCCTGTAATTACCGGCACCGACAACCACACTCTTCAAACCGAAATACAGCAACGCTGTTTGGCGGCAGAAAAAGGCGCCGTGGAAGTTATTCCCCGGACGAGCCCTTCACAAAGAGCTCTACTACTCTTGTATGTGTCAATATTGTATTATAATACCTACATTGTAACCAGGATCAAACAAAAGAGCGGTAGGAACCAAGCCGTAAGTTCGTTGCGTGTTCTTCTAGGTTTCGGTCGCGTGGAACTGGCACCTAGAGTCACCTAGCTTTAAGACGTTTCAAAGCGATCCTCGTGATTCTATCGAACAAATACCTTTTTTATTAATATCTATTAACTCGTGGTTCCAGTGCCGCGCATCGAGATAGTGGGCGAGGCGGACCTGTACGTGAAGGCGGGCAGCACGGTGAGCCTCAAGTGCGTGATCACGCAGGCGCTGGAGGAGCCCGCCTACATCTTCTGGTACCACAACGACGAGCGCGTGCTCAACTACGACCGCAGCCTCGTCGAGATCCGCATGGAGCGCCTCGCGCCCGACACCACGGTGGGTGCGCCTCGGAGCCTCGGAGCGATGCGAGGCCCCGCGAGCGCAGCAAGTGACCTGCGTGTTGCGTGTTGCAGGTCGGCAACCTCGTGATCTACAGCCCGCGGCGCGAGGACTCGGGCAACTACTCGTGCTCGCCCTCCAACCTCGACTCCGCCTCCGTCGTGCTGCACGTGCTCAGCGGTCAGTCTCACTAACGCCATCATTATCTAACCTAGAATAGTGAAAGGGAACCCCTATGCTGCCAGATTATCCGTCCGTCGGCCGCGGCCGTTTATTTCGGGAACTAGGTCCTGAAGCTATCGACTTTTGGAATGGTTTAACATTTCATTTGCCCGATCCTCCTATTGCAAGGCAAAAAACCGAAAATCCGTCCAAATATGTCCCACAACTCCGAAGTTTGCGAGACGATGAAATAACGATCATGTTGTAGATGATCGAATAGGGCAACAGCATTTAAGGTCAACGTCGAAAGAAGTTGGGGGTGCAAGTGGAGTTGTAGGGGTACAAAATACTTCGAAAACCATGAATTACACAAGGAGCCGCGTTGTCTTACATAATACTTATTTGCGACGACTACCACATTACAATCAAAATTGTTTTTCATTGCTCATACTCTGAAAGTAGGTCTGAAGTTGCCTGAGGAGCGGGTTGAAAGTAATACTTCCAGCCCTAGGGAGAATCGTTTTCAACTGACAGCTGTCAAATTATTTAAAAAAAAACTAGTTCTATTTTTACATTTCCTAGGAAAATAAACAAACCTCTTTGGTTTACGAATGTCAACAGTGTGATTTCTGTTGGCATTCGTAAACAAAAGAGGTTTATTACTAAAGAGATACATAATCAAACAAGTTAGTGAAAACTGTAATGGATTTTTTTAAGTAGGTTTTATAATTTATATTATAACCCTTTATTTTTCACAAAACATGTAATTTTAACCTTTTTCGTAAATATAATAAGAAGCAACAAATATCCAAATGTCATCGAACATAAAAATTCTGGTTAGAATGCGGCATGGACTTTAACCTTTTTCGATAGAACATAAAAACTCTTTGGTTATAATGCAGCATGGATCTACTACAATTCACTCATTTTTTATTTAGCTAATTCATGTTTTTATTTTTACTTTCCTTGTATTCGTTATGAAAAGCACAGTGTTTACCACGGGTTAAAGACTTATGTAGTCCCTCGAACTATTGGCGCCCTCGCTATGCTCGGGCGCCAAACACCGTCTTGAGTCTAAATAAGTTACTTTCACCCCTAGGATAACAATGTACTATTAAATGTCCGAATCCACCCACAACATCAACTTTTTTATTAATAAATCACAAAATGTGCCAACAGATGGCGTTACAGATTCTAAGTCTTATTATTTACATCAAATTTAGAGGAAATGCAACCTACTTAGGTAACTACTTGTAAAAGTAAATCAAAACAAATCAATTTAAAAATCAAATAACTACGACGTGTGTCGCCTACACATGTTAAAGAGGGTTTATAAAGTTTACATAATAATATAACTAGAAAAATAAAAGAAATTGTATTTCAAATTACCATTTTTTTAATGAAATATACAAAACCGACTGTCCAAATTTGGCTTATGAATTATTTCATTACCAATTTATGCTATTTTATAAACTTTGTTTTCCTATTAGGATGCATAAAGTTCATGGTCATAATAAGCCTAAGTGGATAACAAAAGGCATAAAAGTATGCTCTAAACATAAACGTGACTTATTGTGGACATATAGGAAAAACGCAATGACGTGACTAAATCTGCTTTTAAAACTTACGCTACCCGTCTAAACAAAATAATAAAATTAACTCAGAGATCACAAAACGATTACTATATTAAAAACGCAACGAACAAATCAAAAGCCACGTGGTCCGTAATAAATAAAAATAAAAATAATATTCCTAAAAATGAAATAAATAAATTAAAAGTTAACGGTAAAATTGTAAATGATCCCTCTCATATTGCTCAATTATTTAATGACTATTTTATTGACATAATCATACCTAAATCTACTCCTATAAATAATAATTTGACATCAAGTATATCCAATTCAATGTTTATGAGTCCGACCACTCCATTTGACATTATTACTATTATCAAGTCGTTAAGAAATTGTAGCAGTACTGGTTATGATGGCGTATGTACAAAAATAATAAAAGAGACAGCAGAATACATTTCACCATTACTAAGTTTTATTATTAATATCTCGATTGTTTCGGGAGTATTTCCTGAGAAATTGAAGTTTACGATCATCAAACCATTATTCAAGAAAAATGATAGAGATAGTATAAATTGCCTATCGCTCTTATTCCGATATTCTCAAAAATTTTCGAAAAGGTTATAAACAGCAGTCTGTATAATTTTTTTGAATGTAATAATCTATTTACCGAAGAACAAGTAGGATTTCTTAAGCACAGGTCTATAAATTTGGCCATATTCAAGTTTCTCCAAACTATAATGTGTGACCTAGACAGAAAGAAACAAGTCTGTGCGCTGTATATGGATCTGACTAAAGCCTTTGATTACGTTGACCATACCATACTTCTGGGTAAGCTAGAATCCTATGGTGTACGAGGAAATATTTTAAACTTAATTAAATCATACTTAGGAAATAGAAGACAAGCTACAGAAATAACAAGCTTATGTCGTAAATCAAAGAAAGAAATAGTATTTCAATCAGAGTATCGTGAAACCAGATATGGGGTGCCCCAGGGAAGTGTTTTGGGACCACTTTTGTTCATCATTTATATTAATGCTATTACCGAACAGATGGTATTATTTGCTGATGATAGCGCAGTTATGTTTTCTGACTCTTGTAAGTCTCAACTAGAGGCAAAAATAAGCTTAAACCTTGATAAAACCATAAGATGGTTAAACCAAAACAATTTAGTTATTAACCTTGAAAAAACTCAGCTCATGACATTCTCCAATAATTATAGTAAGATTAATAACTCTGACATTAACATACAATATTTAGGACATACAATTAATAATGTTGGAAGCACGAAATTTCTAAGATTACATCTCGACCGTAATTTAAATTGGAAAGCTCACGCTGACACTATATGTAAAAAACTCAATCAATTTTCTTATGCACTGCACATGCTAGGTAAAGTTTTGAGTATTCCTACTGTAACTACTGCTTATCATGGTCATGCTGAATCTGTAATGAGATACGGAATAATATTTTGGGGAAATTCTACACTAAAAGACAGAGTATTTATCAGCCAAAAGAGATGCATTAGAGCAATATGTAAAATAAAAAAAACTGAGAGTTGTAGACCATTCTTCACTGATCTAAAAATACTGACACTACCCAGTCTCTACATTTATGAACTTGCGGCATTTGTAAAATTGAATATGAACCTTTTTATGAAACTTAGCAGCAAGCGTCACAACAATAAGATTTGTTTTCCATGTAACAAAACTGCCCTTTATAACAAAAGTGTTCATTGTATGGCTGCACGCATATTCAATAAACTTCCAAAGTGTATATTAGAGATTTCCGGTGTAAATCCATTCAAGGCTCAACTAAAAAAAATACTCTTAGGAAAAGCCTACTATAGTACCTGTGAGTTTTTAGAAGATAATAACCTTGAGACTTATAATATTGTAATTTAATTATTTTCTTTTACTATGGACATCACAATTTAATTTTCATCGCTGTTGAATGTTTGTATGCCGCCAGGTAAAACACAGAGATCAATACTTGCTTATGCTTAACATCTACTTTTATGTAAAAATAACCTGTGTTTACAAACGAATAAATGAATTATGAATTATGAAAACATTAACGCCCGGCGCCCATTATCGGCATTGGCACGACTGAGGATATTAGGTGGCAAATAGCAATATACATTAACCTAATGGCAATAAAGTAGAAATTGCCGTGTATATGGTCGTAATAACACCGCTTCGGTATGCTTGAGGCTGCTGTATCGGCAGCTTTGAGAATGCTTCGGGATGCTTCGGCATCCTTCGGTACGCCGCCGGCGCCGAGCTATGAGCACTAGATCCCAGTCCACCATATTAAATACAACTCGGACAACTAGCTTGTCTCACTCAGAGACTGTTATGACGAGAAATACGATATTGAGACGCTTCGGCAAGCTACAGGACGGTGCGGCATGCTTAAGGACGCCTCGTCATCCCTAAGAACGTTGCAGCATGCCAAAGCATAGTTTCCGACAGTGTGCGCTTGCATGTAGGATGCCGAAGGATCCTTTTCCTTGCCGATGCCGATAATGGGCGCCGGCCCTAAGAGTCCACAGTATTAGTAAAAACTAAAGTATGGGGGATAAGTACTTAATAACTAAAACAGATTTTGTCCTCTGGAAAAGCTTCGACACCAGAGGACACGCTAATTTGTTTGCAACTTCTTTTAGGATGCTGTTGCTGATCAAAGGTCAATACTCTGCTCAGTATTAATAAAATTCTGACAAAATAAAATATTTGATATGATTTGATTTGAATGTCACGGTTTTTTTATCACACTGAATAAGCGCTTTCAAATTATTTAAGAACTATTGACTGTCATAGACTTTTTTTTTTAAATCTTTGTTTTTTCGACTATCTTGCAACTAGTGGATCGCCCCCAACTGAGATTTCATGATGTCCATTCCAGTCTTACATTGATACCAAACACGATATTTGGCCTCTGGCTACCCCTAACCTACTTGGAGTAACCAATTGTATCTCAAAGATTATACATACGTACCTACTAGAATAAAAATAAAATGGTATTGAGATTTACAAACCAAACCCTTTCATTATGACACTTCACTTGGTATATTGGTGTAATTTTTTTTTTCTGCCTTTGAAAACCTTATATTTAAATAATCCTTTGTCCGATTAAATTTATATACCCTTATAAATTCATATACATTTCTCAAGTACAACCTATCGACCTACCAAATTTCGTAGTCAGAGGTAGGTCCAAACATTATGTTTAAACTCGCTTCCGACTATCACCTACTTACTAACTATGTATGGTAACCAAGTTTCAACTGAATTGGCCTATTTATTGAAGAGTTCCGTCGAACAGACCTTGGCTGCATCATCGGACCGGTCACTGTCACCATTTTATGAACCGAGTACCTGTCTTCTTCATTTATTATAAGATAGATAAGATTTCAATCGCACAACCCTCGTGATGAGCTTCCACTTCGGGTACTCCAAACCTGCTCGGGATTCACGATCATAAAAAGCCAAATCGCCCTAGTTAACTTATAGATTTTCGTTCGCTTCGCTCAATCAACAAGGTTCCAAGTAATAGATATATTATATAGAGAGGTGTTCGTATCGCATTGCAGGCGAGCAGCCCGCGGCCATGCAGCACGGCAACGCGGGCTCGCGCCGCGGCGCGCCCTTGCTGCCCGTGCTGGCCGTGCTGGCGGCGCTGGCGGCGCTGCCCGGCGCGCTGGACTCGCTGGCCTCGCTGGCCTCGCAAGTCTCGCAAGCCTCGTTGGCCTCGCTGGCCTCGCTGGCCTCGCTGGCGATGCCTCGCTCGCCTCGTCCCGCCGCGCCGACGCTCAGGCCGCTGCTCGCGGTGCTTCTCCTGCTCCACTCGTCAGTATTATGTATCACTGCTATTTACCTATCTTTTATTAATTCCCCACTACGCAGAGAGGTGTTTTAAATTTTCTTCTTCATCTATTCGACCTTGGGTCTCCTGATGCTAAAATTCATTTGAATCCTGGTTTTTATAGCAAAACTGATATTTGAGGAACGATTCTTATACATTTTTGAATAAATCTATGGAGCAGATTTTATTTTGTGATGAGATTCATCATAGCCGATGAATTTCGGTATGAAAACTAGGATAAATTCATTCAATTCAATTCATTTATTCAATTACAATTCTCTTACAAATCGTCTCTGAATCTTAACCTACCATGCAACAAAATAAAAATAAACAATTTAAGATGAAGAAGAACTTGGATACTTTCTCTATTTAGGGTAAAATTAAATTTAATTATTACTTACTAGCGGCCTTTTTCAGCTTCTCATGGGTGGACATTATTTTATTCAACATTTTAGAACTAGAAGTTCGGCCCGAACTGAGATCTCGTGATGCGACCAGACGAACGCACCAAAACTTTGAGTAGGTAGTAGTCAGAGGCAAGTCCAAACATTATGTTTGGACTTTTTTCTAACTACCGCCTACTAACTTGGTATGGTAACCAAGTTTCAACTCTATTGGCCTATTTATTGAAGAGTTCCGTTGAACAGACCTTGGCTCCATCATCAGACCTGGTCGTCGTCACCATTTTATGAGAACTGAGTACCTCCTTAATTTATTTCAAGAAAAAAAAATAAGAAAAAGCAAAGGAACTGGCCGACCAGTAGAAAAACCTTGATGTCAACGAAACTCTTAGAGATGGGAGCTCTTGGATCGCTGGTTATCTTATTTAACTTTTTTTATTTTATCTCAAAAACCGAGCGTCCCAAAAAAAAAGTAAAAATTGTTTTGGAATGTCCAAACAAAGCCCTTTCATATGACATTTAACTTTATTTTTTTATGTAACTTTTTTTATTTTTGCCCCCTTAAAAAACCCCATATCTCAAAAACCCTTCATCCGATTTTACTCATATACTTACCAGTAAATTTCTCAAGTACAAGCTATCGACATATCAAATTTCATGCAGATCGGATCAACGGTTCTAAAGTTATCGCCAGACAAACATACATACATACATACATACATACATATATACATACATACATACACTAGTAGTTCGCCCCGAACTGAGATCTCGTGATGCGACCCGACGAACGCATCAAAACTTTGAGTCGGTAGTAGTCAGAGGCAAGTCCAAACATTATCTTTGGACTTTTTTCTGACTACCGCCTACTAACTTGGTATGGTTACCAAGTTTCAACTCTTTTGGCCTATTTATTGAAGTGTTCCGTTGAACAGACCTTGACTCCATCATCAGACCTGGTCGTCGTCACCATTTTATGAGAACTGAGTACCTCCTTAATTTATTTCAAGAAAAAAAAATAAGAAAAATCAAAGGAACTGGCCGACCAGTAGAAAAACCTTGATGTCAACGAATCTCTTAGAGATGGGAGCTCTTGGATCGCTGGTTATCTTAATTTAACTTTTTAAATTTTATCTCGAAAACCGAGCGTCCCAAAAAAAAAGTAAAAATTGTTTTGGAATGTCCAAACAAAGCCCTTTAATATGACATGTAACTTGATTTTTTTATGTATCTTTTTTAATTTTTGCCCTCTTAAAAAACCCCATATCTCAAAAACCCTTCATCCGATTTTACTCATATACTTACCAGTAAATTTCTCAAGTACAAGCTATCGACATATCAAATTTCATGCAGATCGGATCAACGGTTCTAAAGTTATCGCCAGACAAACATACATACATACATACATACATACATACATACATACATACATACATACATAAAATGCCAAATCGCCCAAGTTGAAACTAAGATCTTCGTTCGCTTCGCTCACTCGATCAATAAAATGCCAAATCGCCCAAGTTGAAACTAAGATCTTCGTTCGCTTCGCTCACTCGATCAATAAACGTAGACCGCGCGTTTGAGCAACACGGCTACCAAATTCAAAGATTCACACGCCTTCTCCCGCGCTCCGGTGCCCCCTCCCTCGTCGCGTTGCGCTGCGCTGAGTGGGGCAACACCGCACACTCCGCACAGGCCACGGCGCGTTCGCTTAAATTTTTCTGTATATAATATTGTGTTGATTGATATTTTTAAATCCGTAATATCTTTGGAATGGAATGTCAGATTTGAAAAATACAGGTATTGAAACAGTCTCGAATATAAAACGATTTACCCCGATTACCCAGATTCACGAACAATAAATGATTTGATTTGATTTATTTGGATTAATATAAAGGTATAAGTAACATGGTCTGATTTTCGGCATTTCTATCAACTTTTAAAATGTAAACAAGATGTTATATTTACATAACTACAATAGTTTGACATACGGTAATGGTAGCGGAAAGTTTTTTGTAGATATTGATATACTGTAGAAATTTTTTTTTGTTCTAACATCAATAGTTTCCGCAACGCATGAAAAGGCTATTTTTTTTACAGCCTAATTTACAGTTTTTTTACAGCTTAAGCGAAGGTGTAAAAAAATTGGCCATAATATGTCTTTCAATTGGCATGCGCTGCGAAAACTATTGACGATAGAACACAAAAATATTCTATAATATTAAAGAACACATCAATATCTACAAAAAACTCAGCAATACCATAATATGTCTAACTATCGTAGTTTTGTTATTATAACTTCTTTTTTACATTTTAAAAGTTGATAGAAATGCCGACCTAAATCAGACCATGCTATCCATACCTTTATGTTAATCCTTATCCAAATAAATCATTTCGTATTCAATACTATTTAAATACCTATAGATTACTTCTTGAATTTTTCAAATCCGACATTCCATTCAAAAGATATTACGAAATTTAAAATTTTAGTTCTCTTAAAAATATTATTAACGAACGCGTGGTTCCACGGGGCACGTTCTCACTCACTCAGGGAGAAGGGCGTGCAAATGTATGACATAAGTAGACGCGAAGCTCGAACCTACGGTCTAAGTTTATCCTAAAATGTTCAGAAAATGTATATCCACACATGCGAAGCTGGGACAGGCCGCTAGTCTACACTAATATTACTAGTAGTTCGCCCCGAACTGAGATCTCGTGATGCGACCTGACGGACGCATCAAAACTTTGAGTAGGTAGTAGTCAGAGGCAAGTACAAACATTATCTTTGAACTTTTTTCTGACTACCGCCTACTAACTTGGTATGGTAATCAAGTTTCAACTCTATTGGCCTATTTATTGAAGAGTTCCGTTGAACAGACCTTGGCTCCGTCATCAGACCTGGTCGTCGTCACCATTTTATGAGAACTGAGAACCTCCTTAACTTATTTCAAGAAAAAAAAATAAGAAAAAGCAAAGGAACTGTGCGACCAGTAGAAAAACCTTGATGCCAACGAAACTCTTAGAGATGGGAGCTCTTGGATCGCTGGTTATCTTAATTTAACTTTTTTGTTATATCTCAAAAACCGAGCGTCTCAGAAAAAAAGTAAAAATTGTTTTGGAATGTCCAAACAAAGCCCTTTCATATGACATGTAACTAGATTTTTTTATGTAACTTTTGTTATATTTGCCCCTTTAAAAAACCCCATATCTTAATAACCCTTCATCCGATTTTACTCATATACTTACCAGTAAATTTCTCAAGTACAAGCTATCGACATATCAAATTTCATGCAGATCGGATCAACGGTTCTAAAGTTATCGCCAGACAAACATACATACATACATACATACATACATACATACATAAAATGCCAAATCGCCCAAGTTGAAACTAAAGATCTTCGTTCGCTTCGCTCACTCGATCAATAAAGAGGTAAACTTTGTATTTTTGTATGTAACGAATAGGCTCAAAAACTACTGGTCCGATTTCAAAAATTCTTTCACCATTAGAATGCTACATTATCCCTGAGTAACATAGGCTATATTATATTTTCAAAATAATCAGGGATCCTTACTAAAACTTCAATAATGTAACCCAAGGTGGAAAACAAAAAACCTTACATCGCGTGCGCTGCGAAAACTATTGAAGATAGAACAAAATAATGTACTACGATTTTGTAGAACACGTTATCATCTACAAAAAATGTCGCGACAGCATATGTCTAACTATTATAGTTATGTCACAATAAGTGTTCTTTTATTATAAAAATTTAATTGAAATGCCGCCGCTAGAAAAGGGTCTTTATTTGTACCTTGGTATTAATCCTTATCCAAATAATATATCGTTTCATAATTAAGTCGGTTTCAATACCTATAGATTACTTCTTAAATTTTTCAAATCGGACATTCCATTCAAAAGATATGACGAAATTAAAAATGTTAACGGGTCCACGGGTCTCGCGCGGGGTGCGATTTCACTTACTCAAGGAGAAGCGCGTGCAAATGTATGAAATAAGTAGACGCGAGGCTCGAACCCACGGTTTAAGTTTATCCTAAAATGTTCAAAAAATTTATGACCACCCATGCGAAGCTGGGACAGGCCGCTAGTACCAAATAAATAGCCTTTTCTAGCGGCGGTATTTCAATAATTTTATTTAATAAAAGGGAACTTACGGTCGTTTTCTGAAAGCTCGATCAAAACTAATCGGATGTCAAGTCACTCGCCATTTCAGCTATTACATCGAATTAGATAGAGATAGCAAGTGGCTTGACATGCGATTAGTTTTGATCGGGCTTTCAGAAACCGGCCGTTATCTACACTAATATTATAAAGAGGAAGGATTTGTACTTTTGTTGTTTTGTTGTTTTGTATGTAATGAATAGGCTCAAAACCTACTGGTCCGATTTCAAAAATTCTTTCACCATTAGAATGCTACATTATCCCTGAGTAACATAGGTTATATAATATTTTCAAAAAAATCAAGGATCCTTACTAAAACTCCAATAATGTAACCCAATGTGGAAAACAAAAACCTTAAATCGCGTGCGCCGCGAAAACTATTGATGATAGAACAAAATAATGTACTACGATTTTGTAGAACACATCACCATCTACAAAAAATGTCGCGACAACATATGTCTAACTATTATAGTTATGTCACAATAAGTGTTCTTTTATTATAAAAAAATAATTGAAATGCCGCTGCTAGAAAAGAGTCTTTATTTGAACCTTGGTTTTAATCCTTATCCAAATAAATCATTTCATAATTAAGACAGTTTCAATACCTATAGATTACTTCTTAAATTTTTCAAATTGGACATTCCATTCAAAAGATATGATGAAATTAAAAATGTTAACGGGTCCACGGGTCACGCACTGGGTGCGTTTCACTCACTCAGGGAGGAGGGTGTGCAAATGTATAAAATTAAGTAGACGCGAGGCTCGAACCCACGGTCTAAGTTTATCCTAAAATGTTCAAAAAATGTATGACCACCCATGCGAAGCTGGGACAGGTCGCTAGTTGTGATATAACTTTAATAGATAGACATAATAATGTTGTCGCGACACTTTTTGTAGACAATCTTGTGTTCTGCAAAGTCGTTGTACATTATTTTTTTCTATCATCAATAGTTTTCGCAGCGCACGCGATGTAAGGAATTTTTAGGCTATTTTTTTTACACCTTGGGTTACATTATTGGAGTTTTAGTAAAGATCCCTAATTTTAATGAAAATTTATAAACAATAGTTTAAGTCACCCGAGGATAGTGTAGCTTCCCAACGGTGAATTTTTTTTTCAAATCGGTCCAGTAGTTTTGGAGCCTATTCAATTTAAACAAACAAACAATATTTCCTCTTTATAATACTAGTAGTTCGCCCCGAACTGTGATCTCATGATGCGACCCGACGAACGCACCTAAATTTTGAGTAGGTGGTAGTCAGAGGCAAGTCCAAACATTATGCTTGGACTTTTTTCTGACTACCGCCTACTAACTTGGTACGGTAACCAAGTTTCAATTCTATTGGCCTATTTATTGAAGAGTTCCGTTGAACAGACCTTGGCTCCATCATCAGACCTGGTCGTTGTCACCATTTTATGAGAACTGAGTACCTCCTTAGTATATTTCAAGAAAAAAAAATAAGAAAAAGCCAAGTAACTGGCCAACCAGTAGAAAAACCTTGATGCCAACGAAACTCTTAGAGATGGGAGCTCTTGGATCGCTGGTTATCTTAATTTAACTTTTTTATTGTATCTCAAAAACCGAGCGTTCCAGAAAAAATGTAAAAATTGTTTTGGAATGTCCAAACAAAGCCCTTTCATATGACATGTAACTTGATTTTTTTATGTAACTTTTTTTATTTTTGCCCCCTTAAAAACCCCCATATCTTAATAACCCTTTATCCGATTTTACTCATATACTTACCAGTAAATTTCTCAAGCACAAGCTATCGACTTATCAAATTTCATGCAGATCGGATCAACGGTTCGAAAGTTATGGCCAGACAAACATACATACATACATACATACATACATACATACATAAAATGCCAAATCGCCCAAGTTGAAACTAAAGATCTTCGTTCGCTTCGCTCACTCGATCAAAATTACTAGCGGCCTGTCCCAGCTTCGCATGGGTGGTCATAAATTTTTTGAACATTTTAGGATAAACTTAGAGCGTGGGTTCGAGCCTCGCGTCTACTAGTTTCATACATTTGCACGCGCTTCTCCTTGAGTGAATGAAATCGCACCCCGAGCGTGACCCGTGGACCCGTTAACATTTTTAATTTCGTCATATCTTTTGAATGGAATGTCCGATTTGAAAAATTTAAGAAGTAATCTATAGGTATTGAAACCGTCTTAATTATGAAATGATTTATTTGGATAAGGATTAATACCAAGGTACAAATAAAGACCCTTTTCTGGCGGCGGCATTTCAATTAATTTTTTATAATAAAAGAACACTTATTGTGACATAACTATAATAGTTAGACATATGCTGTCGCGACATTTTTTGTAGATGATGACGTGTTCTACAAAATCGTAGTACATTATTTTGTTCTATCATCAATAGTTTTCGCAGCGCACGCGATGTAAGGTTTTTGTATTCCACCTTGGGTTACATTATTGAAGTTTTAGTAAGGATCCCTGATTTTTTTGAAAATATAATATAGCCTATGTTACTCAGGGATAATGTAGCATTCTAATGGTGAAAGAATTTTTGAAATCGGACCAGTAGTTTTTGAGCCTATTCGTTACATACAAAAATACAAACATACAAAAATACAAAAATACAAAGGTTTCCTCTTTATAATATTAGTGTAGATTAGTGTAGACTAGCGGCCTGTCCCAGCTTCGCATGGGTGGGCATAAATTTTTTCAACATTTTAGGATAAACTTAGACCGTGGGTTCGAGTCTTTCGTACTTATTTCATACATTTGCACGCCCTTCTACCCTTGTAGACCCTTGTAGAACACTTTTGTGTTCTATCGTCATTAGTTTCCGCAGCGCATGCGATGAAAGATATTTTATTGCCAATTTTTTTACACCTTGGGTTACATCATTGAAGCTTTAGAAGGGATCCCTATTTTTTTCTAGTTATAAATATAGCCTATGTTACTCAAGGATAATTTAGCATTCTAATAGTGAAAGAATTTTTGAAATCGGACCAGTAGTTTTTGAGCCTATTCGTTACATACAAAAATACAAATCTTTCCTCTCTATAATATTAGTGTAGATATAGATTAGTATTAGAAGTATAGATAAACATACAAACATACAAAAATACAAATCTTTCCTCTTTATATTATTAGTGTAGATTAAGTTTAACGTATTAGTAGAATCATAGGTAATATTTGTCCCCTTAGTGAGACTTCAGAGTTTGACTGAGACTGAGTCCACTCAGTCAGACTCTGAAGGTTATTAATTATTAACGACAGATAGACAAATGGAAGTAAAAAGTTCAATTTATCTCCCTAAATGATAGAACTATTTAATCTATAACAGTTTTTCTCCTCTTGCCAAGCCGTACATTGTAGGTATGCATTTCCTAAAATGTAATTGGACGTTTCCAGATTGATGTGTCACGACGACGAAGACGAGAGGAAATAGCCTCTCATTCGGAGCCGACCGACGGCGCCAGTGACGGTGACGGTGACGGTGATGGCGCTAGTGTCGGTGACGGTGACGGTGCCAAGTGTGCGCCTGTGTGCGTGTGTACTGTGCGAGAGTGGAAGCCAACGGACACTGCGCATGCGATGCATTAGTGCGTGCGATACTAAATTGTAATTAATATTGTAATTTCGGGTACATATATAATAATAGGGCGTCGTCGGTCGGCTCGTGTGATAGCGGAGAACTCGAGAGCTGACCTGTAAAGACTGTACATAGTAGGTACGGGGCGCGCGTGTGACGTCACTCGCGTATCTCTCTCCTTTGTAAAGTTGTACATAATATTATTATATAATTAACTACATAATTTACTTACGATCGAAACGATCGACTACTAAATTAATATTAGGTATGACATCGAAGTTGAAAGTTCGCGTCCCGCTGACGTGGACACACGTCCATTACTAGATCTCGTCATCTCTCGACGCGACATCGACATCGACTAACTAACTGTCCATTATTGTTTAATGTTCATCTCTCGACGAGCCACCCTGCATCCTATGTGTATACATAGGATGCAGGATACTCATATACCTGCATACATACCTACTTACATTATATTATCTTGTTGTGCCTTGTTACCGGTCAACAGAATGTGGTCACCTAACCTACATTGTATAATTTATTATAAGTGATATTTATTTAAACCAAGTCCATGACTCATTTCAGAAGTAGCTTGCAGCCATTGCCTGCTATGGGTAACTCATTCATAAATTTTATTTTGTAAAATAATCTAAATAAATAATTTGTTTGCTCAATCATCTCTGTAAAGAATATTAGAAACTCAGATTGTGAAATACTACAGTAGAAGAGGCTGACGAGATGGCGTCGGTGGGGCTTTACATCGTATTAGTGGTCTGCGATTTTATACTTATCCAATATGTAACTTTACAATATATAATGTCATTTCGCCTGACGGAGGAGCTATAGCCACCGGCCACCCTGCGCCGTGCGCCAGCCGCCTACTGTAGTACGTACATAGAGCATGAATGGCATGCTCGGCGTCTCGTGGAGGGCCGCTGCACCGCGTGCTAGAGTGAGACGGAGCACCGGCCCTCTCGCTCGCTTGCTCTGTCGTTGACGCGGCCGTAGACCAGCGCCGCGTAGCGATTCAGAGTAATGTAAGTTTGGTTCTCACTGTTACTGCCTCACTTGTAAATACTATTAAACTACTGTAAGAGATATAAATAAAGATGAGATCGTTGAAACTTTACTCTTGTGTTATTCGTCAGCTGATACGTACCTACGCCTCCCAATAAGCAGTAACCTAAGTAGGTAGGTACTTGCTACTAGGTAATTGTGATGCACCGTCCTGATGCTAACTAATCAGGTAGGTACCTAGTGATTATTCTTTATTTTGTTTTTAAAAACAGTCAGCCTTCTAATGTTGAAATTATTCGTAAAAGTAGTGTAGAACCAACAAAACCTAAATAGTTTCCACTAATAGAAAGATAAAAATTAATTACAATATAAAAAAAACAGTTTGCTTTTGTAATAGGTAAAACAATGGAGAGCGACAATTTAGTAAACTACATACCTACCTAATGTTATATTTCCAATATATCATAATTTATCACACTATACAGTCAATATTAGGTCGGTAATAAATAAATAAATGCCTTTCTTTCTTTCTTTCTTTCTAAATTGGAAAGATTAGGTATTATTCAGTTCATGAGACACAGAGATCATCTTCACCTTGAAGCAAGATAACATTTCAATGACAAGATCGTACAAAGCAAATTATAGGTACATGTTATTGTTATATTTTCCACTCTTCAAAGAAGTTTTGAGACTGACTCAACGAAAAACCTGTTGCAATAGAGTATTGATCAACCAAGGAAGACGAGGAAAACTATCAAAAATATTTGCGAAATGGATAATAAAACAAACACCACTACTTCTGAAATTCTCAAATGAAAGTCATCCTCAAAATAAAACTTGAAATTGTACGCTCGAATAGGGCAGACAGTTTGTGTGTAGGTACAACATAATAAACTGCCACCATATAGGTACTTTCAACAGTTTACAATAAATAATATTTTGATTCTGATTCTCGTCAGAGTCTTTGGACGCTTGTACCTAAAGAATATTTTGTAAATGTTGGTCAAACTTTGGCTAGTTCGATTCTATCCAAAACCATGTGTTACTGAGGTTATAGAGTTCGGACTGTCGGACCACACAGCACAACTTATAAAATGTCCAATCAATAATTTTGCTATTTTTAAGTACTGGCGTGTCAAGAGGCGAGATTATGCAGTCGACAACATAGAGAAGTTTTCAAATATCCTTAAAAACATGTCCTTTTCTGAAGTATACAGCGAAAAGGACCCTAACGACGCATATAACAAGTTCATTGAAACATTTAAACTAGTAGTTCGCCCCGAACTGAGATCTCGTGACGCGACCCGACGAACGCACCAAAACTTTGAGTAGGTGGTAGTCAGAGGCAAGTCCAAACATTATGTTTGGACTTTTTTCTGACTAACGCCTACTAACTTGGTACGGTAACCAAGTTTCAACTCTACTGGCCTATTTATTGAAGAGTTCCGTTGAACAGACCTTGGCTCCATCAACAGACCTGGTCGTTGTCACCATTTTATGAGAACTGAGTACCTCCTTAATTTATTTCAAGAAAAAAAAATAAGAAAAAGCAAAGTAACTGGCCGACCAGTAGAAAAACCTTGATGCCAACGAAACTCTTAGAGATGGGAGCTCTTGGGTCGCTGGTTATATTAATTTAACTTTTTTGTTGTAAGGTGCTCCGGGGTAAGATCGGATCTGGGGTAAGATCGAATAAATCGAATATCTCCATAACGTAGGGTATTTTTTGATTCTTGGCAACATTGCCAGCAACGCCATTTTGTTGGGCCCATCCCACTAGTCGCTGCCAGTCGATCGGACCATCAGCGCGCATTTCATTCACTCGGATATGAAAAGGTACGTAAAATGTGATTTTTTAAAGATCCGGACTTACCCCCGGCAACTTTAATCGTAAATTCTGGTATAACGGCTGTGTTTTTTACGAGTTTTGTGGCTTATCATATTAATGCGGCAACTTGTTTGCTGATTAAAGTGGTCTAGACACGCTAGAACTGTATGTAGCCTGAGATCCGGTCTTTCCCCATCAAAATTTGAATGGGTAAAGTTCGGATGAATTCTGTCCGATCTTTCCCAACTGTAAAATATACACAGTTTCTCAAACTTTTTAAAAAATATTTGAACTAAAAAGGCATTTGCTAGAGGTACGTCGCTCAATTTTTTTTTATTTTGTGAACCAATTTACCTGTTAATAAAAGCTAAAAGCTGTAATTATGTATGAACGGTACGTAATCCCATGCACGCTTAGCTTGCGCACACTTTTAGCTATGGTGTGTTTGCTTCAGTTTATTTGATTATTTTATATTTATTATTATGCCTAGAAACTACAAAAAAAAAATCTGCGGGCGACTTCTACTCAAAAAAGATTTGAAGAAATGACTTTTAATAGAAATAAGTAATTTATGGTTAATAATTTATTAACTAGATCTAATTTTCTTCATTGATCAGGCTGGTTAGTTATTAAAACCAACTATGGGGTGCTTGCTAAACCTTTGTATCTCCGTATTCCTACCTACGCACCATAGTTAGAGTGGAGGTGTCAAAGTTTGAGAAACATAGAAACTTCATTTTTTCTGAACCGGGGTAACATCGGATTATAAGAATGAAAAAAACAATATTTTGCCTCTCACTTTTGTAGTTGAAACAGTATCTCGAAAATCGATATTGATGCTTTATTATTGGATAAAACCGGATATTTTCATTATAGGTAGCTTATGTTTGGAGCTACAGAGGCGATTTTAGAATGTAGTCCGATGTTACCCCGTCAAGGTCCGATCTTTCCCGTGGTTTTATAGAAATTACTATCACTTTAATCCCCTATAACTCTGCCATTGTTGTGTTTAGAGGATTATCGGATATACCGATTTATAAACCTGTCTTTTATACAAAGCTCTAACTAAATTTTAGGTTCACCAACATTTTCATAGTCGAGAAAAAAAATATTTTGCAACATACGAATGGTTTGCTAAAAAACCGTCCGGTCTTACCCCGGAGCACCTTATCTCAAAAACCGAGCTTCCCAGAAAAAAAGTGAAAATTGTTTTGGAATGACCAAACAAAGCCCTTTCGTATGACATGTAACTTGATTTTTTTAAGTCATTTTTTTTATTTTTGCCCCCTTAAAAAACCCCATATCTTAAAAACCCTTCATCCGATTTTACTCATATACTTACCAGTAATTTCTCAAGTACAAGCTGTCGTCTTATCAAATTTCATGCAGATCGGATCAACGGTTCGAAAGTTATGGCCAGACAAACATACATACATACATACATAAAATGCCAAATCGCCCAAGTTGAAACTAGAATCTTCGTTCGCTTCGCTCACTCGATCAATTATTTTATGACCTTTGCTTCCCCATCAAATTAATTAGTATTAAGACGACAAAACCCGTACGCTGGGTATCACGTGGTATCAAAAAGTGCTGTAAGAGGAAAAGAAAACTTTTATGGGAACTTAGAAAAAAACCTTCAAATATAAGATTAAATGAATACAAAAAATATACAAAAGTACTCAAAAAAGTTATTAAACTTACTCAGAAAAGCCAAAATAATTATAAAATAAAAACTCTAAAAATAAATGTAAAACTAATTGGGGTATAAGAAACAATACTAAGCGACATTTCCCAAAGATCCAATTGATAAAATTAAAATTGACGATAAATTAATAACAAACCCCAAAGACATAGCAAATGCGTTCAATAACTACTTTATTGATAAGGTTATTCCTGTCCATAATTCAGGAAAAAATGTTACTAAATTAACTAAAAGCTCCAAAGACTCTATATTTTTAAGGCCCTGCATACCAACAGATATTCTTAAAATAATTTATACCCTTAATAATACGAGCAGTGTTGGCTATGATGGTATCTCAACAAAGATACTGATGGTTGTAGCTCATCATATATGTGCACATTGTGCACCAATTAGCCATATTGTTAATCTAAGTCTAGACACAGGAATATTCCCAGACGCACTAAAGATTTCTATAGTTAAACCTCTTCATAAAAAACTAAAAAAGGAGTGTATCTCAAAAATATTTGAAAAATACATATATAATAAAATTAACCATTATTTTGAATCAAATAAAATACTTTGTAATGAACAAAAAGGGTTTAGAGAAGATAAAACAATAAACATGGCTTTATATGACTTTCTCTTCCGTGTAACAAGCAATGTCGATAAAAAAACACCAGTCTGCTCAATCTTCTGTGACATGACCCAAGCGTTCGACTATGTTGACCATAATATTTTGCAGAGTAAACTTGAGTGTTACGGCATCAGAGGTAATGCTCTAAAATTAATAAAATCTTATCTGGAAAACCGAAAACAACTTACGCAAATATCTAAAATTGATTTTAAAACTAAACTTGAACATGTTCAGATGTCCGAGGAACGTATTATGAAGTATGGTGTTCCACAAGGGAGTGTGTTAGGCCCACTGCTCTTCATAGCCTACATAAACGATCTGCCAAAAGCAACATTACAACCTATGTCGTTATTTGCAGATGACAGTACTGTGACTATTACATGTAATAATATTGACACATATAAACATGACATACATTCTGCACTAACATCTGTTATAAAATGGTTAGACAATAATAATTAGAAAATTAATCTAAATAAAACTAATATTATTCACTTCAGACAACGCGATATTGCTGCTTCCATAAATTTTGACATACAATACAATAATAATAAAATCGAAAACGTAAATACTACAAAATTTCTAGGAATTAATATAGATCAAAAATTAAACTGGAAGCCACATATAAAAAATCTTTGTAAAAAATAAACAGTCTTGCATATGTTTTATATAAACTATCCCCAGTGGTTAATGAGGAAGCTCTACTAACTGCTTACCACGGCCTGATTGCTTCTAATATTAGGTATGGTGTAATCTTTTGGGGCAACTCCACAGACGTTGACAAAGTATTTAAACACCAAAAAAGGTGTATAAGAGCAATGTTTCATCTTAAGGTTACAGATTCATGCAAACCTTACTTCAATAGGTACAACATCTTAACCATTCCTTCGCTGTATATTTTTGAAACTGCCATGTATGTCAGACATAATCCAGATCTGTTTTGTCGGCTGTCTTATGTCGTTCATCGTAACAGACGAGACCAACACAAAGTATGCGTCCGTAACTCTAAGACCACATTAATGCGCAAAAGTGTCTTTTGTATGGCTCCATAAATCTTCAACAAACTTCCATTATCTTTAAGAGAACTTCCAACTTCAATGTTTCAGAGGAAGCTGAGGACTATTTTAGCTGATAAATGTTATTACACAATTAATGATTTTATGACAGATAACCTACTGACTTTCGCAATTATTTCTTAATTTTTTCAACAATTCTTTTCATTTTGTAATTCCTTTGATTTGACATTTTATTTGACATTTTATAATCATTTTGACTACCATTGTTCTTACCTACCTCTATATTAATTTCATAATAATCATTTGATAATAATTTTGACCATCCATTTTACTATTATTATTATTGTTCTAATTTTATATAATTTATTTTTATTTTTAATTGACCTAAATTGTTTATTAATTTTAATTTGCATGCCCTTACACGGTAGAATTACATTGGCTCTAAACAAACTTTTATCATCTCATTACATGTAATTCTGCAAATAAATATACTTTGACTTTATCTCATCTTGAAAAAACTCACAAAGAACTTTCAAGCATCAAGTGTTACAATTCCAATTGGTCCACTTATCCAAATGAACTTATAAACTACATAACTACACAATTGTCAGTAGGTAGGTATTCTCAAAATTTCTATTAATTTTGAGAATCCTGTTAATTATATCGCCTGATACATCATATCGCTCTGGTCACACACACATCTACCTACACCATAGCAGAGTGAACCACAAGCATAATCCCTCATATACACACATCCCCACACCCTACCATATCTATCCCTTACACACTCTACCCTCTCTAATTTCTCCTGGTTCCCAAACTCTATAGATAGGTACTGATGATATCTAGAGTATTCCTTACTACTAGTGGATTCTTTATTTATTTCAACACACCAACGACAGATAAGTACCTACATAAAACTAAAGTAAATATAATGTAATGTTAAAGTATGACGTATATATGAGCTGTCACTTACAGACGCGTACAGCATTGACAAAGTAAGGAGCATGCAAAGTTGTCAGTACACATAAATAGTAAGAACTAAATAAACTTAAAGTTATTGTGGCATGCTAATGCAACTATAGCTATGTGGTGTCCTCGTTACTGTAGCAGAGCGCGCGGCCACCGGCCCGCTGGCGCAGCGAGCAGAGCACTTCCAAGGACTAGGCGTGCTGTGGACCAGGATCACTAGCCATAAACAGACAAGGATTAGCAGGCGAGGGCCCTTTGCCCAACAATGGGATGACCTATAGCCTCATACACCATAAATAAGGTAGTAATGTATTTGATTGCGGTTGTTCATAGTGTAATATCGTGTACCGGAGGCGTGGAGAAAATAAAACGTACAGTCACATCTTGAATGATTAACCTTTATTTTTGCATAAGTTGTATCTTATATACTAAAGTATACGTGATTACGTGTCATTATACAATTTACTTGATGAACATGTCTAACCTATTTCAGTTCGTGTCATATCGGTGGAACACGCTTCCGCTACCATATCTCATCTTCCCCGAAAAAGGTTGGGAGTAGGTACCCCTCCTTCCAAAGTTAAGCCCTAAATAACTTAATTCTATTTTTATGCACTATACATTTTTCTTTCCTTCATTATCTCTACATTTATTCCTAAGTCTACTGAATATAATACTACTGAATAAGGCTACTGAATATGGTAAGGGTGCTTAAATACTTCTGAAACTTATTTATATTTTAATTCTATAAAAGTATACAATCGGTAATTTATATGAGTACGTATGAAAATACCGAATACGTTACACTATGGGACTTTAAATCACATTTATTTTTCCTTAAAAATTTACATGTTATAAGATGATTTCAAGCTTCAGCAATACAGTTTGAAGACGATACTTCAACTCTAAAGGGTAATTATCATATAAATACAATGGTTTAACTTCTTCACTTAGACACAAAAACTATTTCGTAAGCCTCTACAAATTCACTTAATTCACATTGCAACGTTAAAATGTAATTATCACTCTTATTAAATACAAAATCTTAATTTATTTTTTCCTAGAGATACGGGCTGTTGTTGTAATGGTCATTTTCTCTTTAATATTTTAATTGGTATGCTTCTGTTTTTGACAATCCTTGCAATTTGTTACTTAATCCTCTATGTCCTTACACATTCCTAGCCAATAATATCTCCTTTTTATATTATTCGTCCTCCTATTAATTCCAGCATGACCTCTCGTAAGTATTTTACCAACGTACCATTTTTTTTTCCTGCAACATCTCTATATCAATCTCTTATCATCCTGAACTATACAGAATCTCAATCTCCTCAGCAATGTGTGCTGTGTTTTTTTAAATAACTCGCGCTATAATCCTTACGAATCGTTTCTTATTACCACGATCTCGTTGATATCTGATCCTCCTTCATTTCTACCTAATTCTTTTAACAATTCGTCTATGCGTGCCTTTGTTAATAAAGAATTTTGGTTAAATTATGTCATTGCTTGTTCAACTACTAACCACTTGTACATGCACCCATTATTAGGTACTACGTTCCCTAGAACTGACAACACTACCTGCAATAAAAACCAACCAGAAGGGTTTCTAGCTATTTCCTTTGGCAATACCACTCCATCTTCACTTATTTTTGTTTCTAAACACTTCATTATTTTGCTGCGCGCTGGGACTGCAAATGAACTAACATCTCTAGATATAAAGTGCATCTCTAACCTTCTATCACCTTCTCCAACTTTTATACTTATGACTTCAAATTCCCACATACTCCTGTTATAGTAATAGGCCTACAATTTATTACTCTAGCCTCTTTCATCTGAGCCACGCAACTATGTTTCAAAATAACACACTAGCTCCTGAATCTAAAAACAAATTTATATTTTCTCCCGCTCTGTATAATTGAACGCGATTCCCGCTATTATACGATAATATTTCTACTTTATTGAGATTGGTCATGAAAAATTTATTCAGTATCAGCAATAGACGTTTCTGCTGCCTCGACACATAGCACATCTGCTGACCTATTGTTTGCATAGCTACATTTTATTGAATTCCTTACTTGACCTTGCTGACTTCGCCAATTGAAGTTACGTAACTGACCTTGCATTGCGTGCTAATTATTAAAACTCAGCCCGCATTTCACTAATCGAGACATTATGTTTTAAGATCAAATTCCCCCCATTCCTGAATTTGTACTCTTTTCCTTAGCGAGACTGCGAAGATATCGACATTACTAAAACTCTACTTCCGGGATAGATTGTCAAAATCAGTATTTACCCGTATGAGATCAACAGCCATTACCTCTGGTTCTGAAGTCGCTTAAATTATCTTATTAAACAAAATGTTAAAACAATTCCTAAACCCTTTCTTTATATTTATTAACCTATTTTCACAATAATAGTCTCTAACACTTTTAAACCCGTTAAAAAAAAAAATTGTAGAGAATCACACTCACTTCCCAATTTGTGAAAATTGCTGGACCTTACAAGATTCTTCTTCTCCAGACGCGTATTTACGCCATATTTCTCGCTCCTTGAAATGCTCTTGAATTTTCCATCCTCTTCTCAATGTATTAACAAAATATCCTTTCGCTTAGCTGCGCTTTAGCTGTCGCCGTAGTAGAGATAGCCGGTGACTGCTCCACTATAATATTGTTCATTTGAATTCTGAGCTCCCATAACTTGTGAAAAAAAAAACCATACCTTGGATTTTAGCAGAAATCAACTGGAGCTGCCCTTTTACACTTCGGTTATTCGATTGTCTTCATTTTACTTGTTATCACTTTGTCACGGTCTTTGTCACGGTCGCCATGTAATATCGTGTACCGGAGGCGTGGAGGAAATAAAACGTACAGTCACATCTTGAATGATTAACCTTTATTTTTGCATAAGTTGTATCTTATATACTAAAGTATACGTGATAACGTGTCATTTTACAATTTACTTGATGAACATGTCTAACCTATTTCAGTTCGTGTCATATCGATGGAACACGCTTCCGCTACCATATCTCAATAGACATGAAATCGATTAATGAGTATCCGAGATTTTTGTGATAATTATTAGGCTCTAGCCCATCCGAATTCTTTTTATTCTCGGTACACTCTCTAAAGGGCAAATTAAAGTCACCTAGCACTATAGTTTTATCATTAGTCATAGAAAGGACATCATTTGCGTTGTCCAAGAATTCATCGAGCATCGACAACGATGGAGGCGAAGACAGGTAGACCGCGCAAATATTTGCAGTATGGGTAACACCATTATCACACGGTTAAAGTGAAAACCATAATTATGTCTTCTTGGTAGCTTTGCCAGTGCTGGTTTCTGGTGGATGGGATAGATTTTATTATTAACATTATAAATTACCTAGATTTATCTTTGAATTTTTTTTTATTTTACATCGGCTTAATCACACTTTGACCTAAATATTGACTATTTTTAATTAAACATTTCTTAATAATATGTGTGTGGTTTACGAGTTCAAACATCTCGTACACATTTTATTAATTTGAGGGTGACTTCTGTAGATATTCACCTACGTAATTGTTGTCCGACAAGCATTGTCTTTATATCATGAAGACTTATTTCGACCGTTGATAATGGATGCGGTGGCTTATTGGACATGGCAGGCATAATCACAAGTGCGAGAGGCCGATGCGAGTTCGATCCTTCACACCACCAGTACTATTTGTGATCTAAAATGTTTTTTTTTTGTTTAGCCAGTTTGTACCATAGCTCGCTTACAAATTAACCAGACAAGATGGCACCGCTAACTAGATCAAAAATAGCTTTTGATTATGAAAGCCGAATAAACGCACTAACTTCGGAGCTTTATAAAGCTCAGGCTTTGAATGTTAAATTATTACGCGAGCAAGATGAATGTGCCGACGACTACGCAAATATTTTAAAGCAGAGTTCCATGCTAAAATGAAAACTAGCACAACAAGAGATTTGTTTAAATGATGCAATCTATGAGCGCGATGAATACAAGTTTATCCTACAAAAAAGTAGTGAGGATTTTGAAAAATACACATAGACACTTAGCATTAATAAGATTCACGAAACGAATGCAGCGTTGTTTGAAGAACTCCTTACAAGCCGACCACGAACAAAATATCACTTGTTTTGAGTAAGAATTGACGCTACTACAACACACAATACAATTATAGTTGGTAGGAGATCTTACGTCGAATCTTTTATCGGCGCATTTCACCGATTTATTGCCAGAAGAGGCAAATTCACACATATTTGGAGTGACCAAGGCCGAAACTTCAATGGTGCTAATAGAGAACTAGCAAAAACATTTAAAAAAGCTTGTTTAGAATTACCTGGAGATATAGCTGACATTTTGTCACACGATGGAACCCACAAAATTCCAGCCTACAGCCCAAATTTTGGAGGACTATTGGAAATCCGGAGTCAAATCTACCAAATACCACCTGAAAACAATGCTGAACAAGAAACTGACATTTGAAGAGATGACAACGACTTTATGTCAAATTGAATCGTATCTAAATTCGCGTCCCCTTGTTCCCATTGATGCTTCTGACCCTGACGTCATTGAACCCCTCACGCCCGGAATTTTTTTGATAGGCGAAGTCCCTGTTAAGATCCCAAGCTGTTATGATCTACGCGATGTTAACGTCAGTAAACTCTCACGCTGACAATACACCCAAAAGTTGGTAAGATATTTACTATATGAGAAGTGGATTACATGGTTATATTAAATCTAGAGGATGTAACATCGAAGTGTAATTATCAGTAAAAAAAATATTAGTATTATTATTAAAATGTATTTATTCAGATATCAATAGATCCATTTAAACTTAAAAATAACACTTATTATAAGTTGGTAGCAATAATACTAATCAAACAATTGAAATCTAAAATACGATAATATTTTTTGCAACGACATGTCTGATGCTGCTTGTGAAGAATTTGCAGAAGAAAGTATGGAAACAAAGAACAATGTGAATGCAAAACATATATTTTTTTTATCGATTTTTATCAATGTAATAGAATAAAGCCCATTGGCCTTTGCATAAAGCGTACAAAATCCTTAACCGATTTTTGTCGTAAAACTTTGGTACCATCCATCACACCAGTGGGCCACCCTTCTAATAGAATAAATATGGAAACATGTAGGTACCTACAGTCGGTTGTATATAAGACAGATAAAGAATTAACAGAATGGGCACAAATCTACTACGAATCCAATACTAACGTTGTGGATTATGACCCGAATCATAAGGAGGTTATGCAACAGGAAGCATCAGGAAGCATCTTCAAGCCATGTGGATCCAATAAAGGTTTAATACTGAGTAAGAGATGTTTTTATATTCATGCGTGCTATGCTATTATCAGTTTATAGTGCAAGTGTTCCAATAGCACAAATGATACCAGATAATCATACTTCGTAGAATATTTATAAATGGCTCGACACATGGTGTAAAAGTCAAAACAATGCAACTCCAAATGAAGTCGTTGATGACGGTGTAGCCTTGATTGGGGCTGTAGTAAAATCTTTTACAAAATTTCAATCGACTGCAGAGTATGATAATGACTGTTACGCAAGATTAGAAACAAAAGAGCAAACATCAGAAGAATGCTTCATTCGTTATTTCGTATCGACACCAGCCATTTTATAAAAAATAACCTATCATGTTTCAAACATGTAGGTCTTCAAGAAATCAAGCTAAGCGAAGATTGAAAGTGATTGTAATTGATCTGGTCATAATGTGTTGAAACAAATATGACGAACAAGATAACGAAGGAATGTTAACAAGATGTGAACAAGCTAAAATCAGGTTAAGGCGACTGGGTTCTTTTATAAACACCCCTGAATCTGAAATTAAAATAGAGGACGCTACTAAAATTTTGCAGACGTCATCTAACAACGTCACTCTATTTTTCATCATAAGCAGTTTATTGGAAAAAATCTTAAATGGTATTATGATGCTATTGATACTGAAAATCTGTTGCTCACTCAGCTGGTTGTAAAAAAAAAAAAAAAAAAACTGATGAACGACACGACAACTTGTATTATATCCCAGAATTTATATAAACTTAAACGCGACTAATGGGACAACTTCCATTATGGTCGAATGTTATGAAAAGAACTTTCAATTAGAAATATCAGCTCCAACTTCGTCTAATGTCAAAAACGAATAATAAAAAAATGTTGAAAAAGTATTTATACCAGATATCTAAATATCAAATCGGAGGGATATCGTACAGGTACAGGCGAATTTATTGTGAACACTCTGAATCTATTTCGGGACCACTGAATACGGCTAGCAGAAAATTAAATGAAGGCGATAAAAAGAAAAAAAATGCCAAAAGAAAAGAAAGACGTAAATAATATAAAAGAATGCGAAAACTATTATTAAATTTACAAAAGGAATAAACAATGATTCATTGTTCGAACCACGAACCTGCTAGGTGTATCCTTCTATAGGTATATCCTAGTAGGCGGGGAGGTGAAAACCCCGACGTGGCGCGTCTCCAAGTGGCAGATCGACGCGGACCAAACACTCAGACGGCGACCCAGAGCTTGTGGTGATGGGGGAAGGGCGTGACTTTTCAAGCCGCTTCTCATCCCCCTTTCTCTACACCCAAAAGTTGGGGGGATGTCTCTCGAGAAACAGCATCCACTACATCTCAGCTTGCCCCGCTAACCACTTATGCTTACAGATAAGAAACCCCCAAAAAACGAATATGCAGAATACATTAAACGAAATTGAGATGCCATGCGACCCGGCCAGCACTGGCTCTCTCTGCCTTCCGGGCCGGAGCGTGGAAAGTTGGCTACCGAAGGCGGTGGCGGGGTGGGTCCCCAGGCCCCGCCCCCTGCAATGGCTACTGGGACCAGCAAAGGCCCGACGGCCACCTCCGCATCCTCCTCGGCACAGCAGTCGCGCGCGCATCGCTTACGGTTTCACGCTCGCTTACGCTCAACATAACCAACTTGATACCTGTTACCTACTATTGATTAGCGCGACGTTACCGTTGTATCTCTCACTATGCAGTGCTTCGCGTGTAAGAATTTTAATGATGGAGTTCATTGTAGTGTATGCAAAAACCATCTGTGCGAACATTGCAGAGACTACCTATCGTCGTATGGGAGCAGAGAGAAGGGCCACGTGGCGTTGCGCCTCTTGTCGGGGGGCATCGCTTGCGCCCTCCAATCCGCCTACCCCTACACCCGAGTCTACCTCTCTGGATAAAATCATGGAGAAGCTAAATTCGATGGAATTAAAACTAGCTAATCTACCGAACCTCTTTGATGACGTCAAAGGTATCAAAAGCAACATAACCAAACTTCAGAAGACCTGCCAGGGGGCAGTTGCGAAAATGGTGGAGTTCTCTGCTAAGATTGAAGTTGTGGAGTCGCGGGTCACTTGCTTGGAGGGCTCCTAGTCCGACCTAGGGAATGCGTTACGAATTTTTCCGAACGTCAAAAAAAAAACCAAGCTAATGCTAATGCACGTATTCTTCTTCTTGTCGTGTCACTAGTTTCTTTCAAAATAGTGTGGTGAAAGGATTTTAAGTGCGCCTCAAGAGGCTCCTTTCGAGCACTTGACACATGTTATAGAACTTTTTAGGTTCCACGACATGCCGGTTTCCTCACGATGTTTTCCTTCACCGTTTGAGAGTACTGGTATTGTGCACGTAAATTTTTGAACAGAAAAACTCATTGGTGCACGACCGGTGTCGAACCCACGACCTTTAGGATCGGAAGGCGGGGCCGCTACCACTGGACCACCAGTGCTCTCCATTGCACCAATGCACGTATTAGAATAGGGTAGGTATAGTTAATTATGTAATAATGCTAATTATGTAATAATTTACGTACGTAAAATAATCTTGGAAATTGTCATGAATAATACAATTTATATAAACATCTTAATCTGTGTATTCGATGTATTACGTCAGTTTAATTGAATAATATTTTAGAAAAAGATAATAGTAAATTATATAGCTAAATTATGATAAGAAATTGTCATGAGTATTTCAATTTATATCGGAGTCTAGAAATGAAATGAAATGTATTTATTCGCTCGAAGTATGGTTAGATTACATTGTTCTTATTATTTTTGTTATATTTTGATTGTCACATACTTCATCGGAGACCGACATGCAAAATGTTTAAATAATAGTGTAGGTAAAGAAATAAGAGAAACATTACAGATTATAAGAATAAAATACAAATGTCTAAATAATAATAAATATCATTAAATTAATTTAATTCATAATTGAAAATCTTTAATACAATAAAAACATTTATCTACTAGCCACAAGTGTGACGTTCTACGGGTTTATGAAATGTAAGCGCAGGGTCAACACAGTAAAATATATTTATTATAAAATTCAGGGTCGGATTCTATGGCCCGTTTAACTTTAGTTTGGGTAGTACGGCACTCTCCTGATATTAGCGCGGCGTGAAGAGACGAGAGGGTCAGTCAGCGCAGATCCAGGGTGTACTTGGCAGGTGTTCGGCCATGTGCGGGTACCAGGCAGCGAAGCGGCCGCAGCAGGTAGGTTATGTTCTCCGCAAGCGGCTCACATCGCAGCACGGACTGATGGTGTGGGGGGCGTGTAAAACGCATAGCGCCTGGAAACTCTGGAATGAAGTCCAGATCTGTTGTTCAAAATAAAGCGTGACCACCTCGGGAGAAAACCGCTAGCTAGGGGAATGCCTATCTACACTTTTTTTTATTATTATTATTATTATATTATTATATATTATATCTACATCTACACTAATATTATAAAGAGAAAAGATTTGTATTTTTGTTGTTTTGTTGTTTTGTATGTAACGAATAGGCTCAAAAACTACTGGTCCGATTTCAAAAATTCTTTCACCATTAGAATGCTACATTATCACAAATCGGACATTCCATTCAAAAGATATGACGAAATTAAAAATGTTAAAGGGTCCACGGGTCACGCACGGGGTTCGATTTCACTCACTATTAAATATTTTAATTGTCATCATGTAGCTATTCTTATGAGTCATTGCAGTCTTATGGCTTGGCATCATAAGTCTTGTTGGGTCTCTCTGTTTAAGACGTGAATGCATTTTATCTGCATATTTATCAAATATGAGCTTATGGTCTCTAACAAAACAGCCAATTTGAAAAATGTAAAGACCTGTGAGCGTTAACAGTTTAAGTTTTTTTAAAAGTGATGACATGATGTGAGAGGGCCAACACTGCTTAAAGCTCGAATACATTTTTTTTTAACGATAAAAGCTCTATTTATGTCCGTGGAGTTTCCCCAAAGAAGAAGACCGTATCTCAAAACTGAAGCAACATAACCGTGATACGCAGTTAATGCTATTTTTTGACCTGATATCTGACGTAATCTTTGACTGCATAAACAAAACGATTAATTTTTTTACATGTATAGTCAATATGCGATTTCCAATTACAATATTTGTCCTAAACTAAACCTAAAAACTTTATTTCGTCTACTTTCTCTATAATTTCATTACGGCATGTCAGAGATAAATTTAAATTGAGTTAAATTAAGGTTTGTATATTTCATATTTATAGTCTTTGATTTGAATTGTGAATAAAAGAAATCGTAATGATGATTGGCAGTAAATTATATAGTAATTTATATATGGTGGGTTGTCCAGCAATGAACCAGGTAAAATTCAAACGTCCATATCTTTTACAATTTTTGACTTACGGACCTAAGATTTGTCGTGAAGGATGGTGATTAATCTGACTAAGATTACGCATTATTAGTTTATTCATATAATCTTTAGATTTCCTAGAAATACAGGTTCAGCAAAAAATAAGAATTTGTTCATTGCGTAACGCGGGTGGTACGCATTGAACCAGACCGAATTCTGCAATGAACCACCTATTTACCAATAGGAAGGGCAATTTTTTTACCTTATATTATCTAGTTTAAGCAAAATGATTACTGAATTAATGATGGCATTAGGCCTGAGTATCTTAATCTTAATTAAATCTATGTATTGAGTTCAAACATTTTGTTTTTTTTATCTAAAAGTAATTATAAGTAATCATACATATCTAGTTGTAGTAAGTAGTTCAGTTTCTCAATGTATATGAATAGTAGGACCAGCTTGGACGCAATGAACCATGGTTCAATGCAGGACACTATGTTTTGGCTCATTACTGGACACACCTCATTGACAAGACTAACTTCAAAATTTCACCCGGTAAATGATGCTATAGAAAACTAAACTGTAGTGTAATTTACAACATTATGTATGTGTAAACATACGTAACAGGCAAAAAAACTGTAGTTAACAGCCAAAAAATTTAGAAAAAGAATGAAATCAAGACAAAAAACTTACTTTTGTGATATATTTTTATAAACTCGATCACTGGGCGTACGTCTTAAGCTAGCACTATGATACTTACTTTGAAATAATCCGACATTTGTTTAAGTATTGCTATTTAATGGCGGTGGCTTCTGCTAGTATAATTTCTCTTGACATTCTGGCAAAGGCTTCTACTTATGACCTACCCACAAGTGACATTAAATTTCATTAAGTCTAAGGTCTAAAGTGTGTTGTAAATTATTATTATTGATTCTGATTTTCTATCTTATTTAATTAAATAATCGATGTTTACGTATATTTCAATTCAATTCATTATTTCATTGGTCAGATCATTTTCCGTTGCTGATTGAATGTAAGTTAAATTTAATTAAGTCCAGATTGATAAACTGTAATGTAAATAATAACAGCGTGACATGGGGAGAAAGGGATATTTCTCAGATTAAAGTTTACCATGATGCATGTCATGCTAAGCTGAGAAATATCCACTTTCCCCCGCAATTTTTACAGTGTGACATTAATAATTGTTCAAATAATAATCATAAATTAATTTTGCAAAATATGTATGATGACATTGTTAATATTTTATCTAGAGCTGCCGAAGCTAGTTTTAAAAGAAGGAACTTTAGGAATCGTAAGAAGGTGACCGGGTGGAATCAGTATGTCTCTGATTCTCATAAGGAGGCTCGGCTAGCATTTCAAATGTGGGTTTTATACGGGAAACCATCTGCTGGCTTTATTTATCAGGATATGTATGAGAAAAGAAAAACTTTTAAATCATACTTAAAACAATGTCAATTAAATGAGCAAAAAATTAAAATGGATATAATAGCAAGTAATAATAAAGATAAAAATTTTAGTCAATTTTCGAAAAATACAAATATTTATTTTAATGATAAATTAATCATTTGTTACTGTTATAATTTAAGAGATGAAATGTTTTAAACTATTCATTTTGTACAAGAAAAGAAATAAATAATAATAATAATAACAATAAATAATAATAAATAATAATAATAATAAATAACAATTAAAGAAGATGCATTGGTTAACACAAAAAAAAAAAAAAAAAAAAAACACAGCTGTATTATTAAACTAAAGGTGTAAAGGTAAAAGAATAAAACGTCACAAAATAAATAGTGACGAGAAGAAAAAGAGCCGTTAAAGATGGCGAATAAAAAAAAAAAAAAAAAAAAAAAAAACCTAACCCAACCTAACCTTTTTTTTTTTTTTTTGACGCTGGGAAAAATGCATTACGCATTCCCCCCCATTGGAGGATGGAGGGGATATGTGGGACTCCCCGGTTTTCCGCTCCCGGTATACCCACTAAACAACCCAGCGACACTCCCGCGTCGCCTATATGGAGGGGAACTGGGAAACTGGCAGAGCCTTTTCATCCAGTCCCCCGCCGGCGATTGGCCCGCCATGACAGCGGGGCCCCCGCAACGCCCCCGCCTTTACGGCGGGGCCCGCACGCCCCCCCCTTTGTAGAGGGGGCCCGGGAACGACCGTGAGTGCCCGGCCGTGAGTGCCGTTCCCACCCGACGGGGTGGTGTCGCCCGTCGACGCGTGTCCCTCTGCTAGTCAGAGGGACACGCGGAGAGGCCCACCGTGTCGGGTTATTAGCCACCATGAAACACGTCCGCAGTACTCTGCGGGCGTGTTTCATGGTGTTACCAGGATGCACCGCGAGGAGGTTACCCGACCTAGCACCCCAACCCAACCTAACCTTTTTTTTTTTTTTTTTTTTTTTTTTTCGCTGGGAAAAATGCGTTACGCATTCCCCCCCATTAGAGGATGGAGGGGATATGTGGGACTCCCCGGCCCATGAGGGCCGGTATACCCACTAAATAACCCAGCGGCACTCCCGCGTCGTCTACTATGGAGGGGAACTGGAACCCCCGCCGACGACCGCCCGCCTTTACAGCGGGGCCTTCACGCCCCCCCCCCTGCAGGGAGGAGCCCTGGAACGACCACGAGTGCTTGGCCGTTCCCGCCCGACGGAGGTGGCGAACAGTGCAATGCGAGAGATGGCGCCTCCACGCCTATCTCTCGCTATTCACCACCTTGAGGGGGAAGAAGACGTCTCCTTCTACCCCTCCTCCGCCTGCGCAGCGGCGCGAGAGGGTCCTCCTCCCGCGCGCGCTCCGCTGCCTCCTTCTGGGACATCACGTCCTCACAGAAGGAGGCGACCGCCGCCCAGCCCCTCCCGTCCTCCAGCATGGAATTCACCACACTGGGAAGCGAGAGGTCTGGCCCCACTACCGCCACCAAGCCGCGGCGCGGCTCGGCCCACGACGGGCACACCTCGAGGGTGTGCTGCGCCGTGTCCTCCGCCGCACCACAATGGTGGCACGACGGGGCTCCCTCCCTTCCGATTCGGTGCAGGTACGTTCCGAAGCAGCCATGCCCGGATAGCACCTGCACCAGACGGAACGAGAGGAAGCCGTGGGGCCGCTCGAGCCAGTCCTGCAGGACCGGCCCGAGAGCGTCCAACGTTCGGCGGCCAAACGCGGCGGAGGCGAGGTCCACCGTCCAATGTTGGACGATGGCGTCCTTGGCCTCTCGCCGGACGGCCTCCCGCTCTTCCGGGGCGGGGTGCTCTCCGAGCGGCCTTCTCCCGCATTGCACTTATTTACCACCCCGTCGGGCGGGAACGGCCGTTCCCGGGCCCCCCTCTGCAAAGGGGGGGGCGTGCGGGCGCCGCCGTAAAGGCGGGGGCGTTGCGGGGGCCCCGCTGTCATGGCGGGCCAATCGCCGGCGGGGGACTGGATGAAAAGGCTCTGCCAGTTTCCCAGTTCCCCTCCATATAGGCGACGCGGGAGTGTCGCTGGGTTGTTTAGTGGGTATACCGGGAGCGGAAAACCGGGGAGTCCCACATATCCCCTCCATCCTCCAATGGGGGGGAATGCGTAAAGCATTTTTCCCAGCGTCAAAAAAAAAAAAAAAAAGGTTGGGGTGCTAGGTCGGGTAACCTCCTCGTGGTGCACCCTGGTAACATCATGAAACACGCCTGCAGAGTACTGCGGACGTGTTTCATGGTGGCTAATAACGCGACACGGTGGGCCTCTCCGCGTGTCCCTCTGTCTAGCAGAGGGCACAGTGTGATGAGGCAGGGTAGACCTACGGGTCTACCCAGGCGGTAGAGCGCGCGCGAGAGACGCGGAACTTCTCGCGCCGCTCATGGTGGTGAATAGCGGGAGAAGACCTGGAGGGGCCTTCTCCCGCATTGCACTTATTCACCACCCCGTCGGGCGGGAACGGCCGGGCACTCACGGTCGTTCCCGGGCCCCCCTCTGCAAAGGGGAGGGCGTGCGGACCCGCCGTAAAGGCGGGGGCGTTGCGGGGGCCCCGCTGTCATGGCGGGCCAATCGCCGGCGGGGGACTGGATGAAAAGGCTCTGCCAGTTTCCCAGTTCCCCTCCATACCGTGGTTAACAGTGGGTCTAGGTGTTTCTATAGGAAAATAATATTTGATAATATTGATATAGGAAAATTTTATTTGAAGAAAAAGAACTTGATTTATGATACTAACAAGGTCACAGTATGATAATATATACTTATATTTTTATCGATATCTATCGTAAGTTTGCGATTGTAAACAAAATATCAACTCACATTTCAAAAGATTTTTATAACGTAACCATAACATCGAACGTGGTGCGTCGTCACGAAGGCGCAGCCACGTGCAAACTAGCGTGATTGCGTGCAGTGTGCATGACCATAGTATTCTGTGGCATGACCCACTGTACCCAACTGACCCACTGTTTACCGTGACCCTATGCTTAAATAACTACTTACCACAAAAACACTGCCAGTTAAATGTAAGTAAGCGATACCATTTACCTTACCTATAGTATAAGACTAACATAGTAAAACCTTTTTTTCTATGTAAATGTTGTTGATAAACAAATGCACTGTTGTTACTATTGCACCAAAACAAAAGTGCACGTGAGTGAACGACACTTACTTACTTGTTTCAGAAGCACCTAGGTAGGTTAGGTACCTACGTGTAGGTACCTACGTACTTACCTGCCTTTACTGCGCGGAAGTATTGGGAAACCCGCCGAACGCGCTCGCTAAACAATATCGTACCTACTACTATTTCTGATTTGAAACAGCTGACGATACCTACCTACCTACTGGTAGTAAACTATAGGTAAGTACCTTCTGTACCTACTTACGTATTCCGGTAGGTATCTTACCTTATTACAGGCGCAGCAGGCTGATCAAGAATGATTTTTGACAGTTGCGGCGTTAAGGCGAAGACAAGAGCTAATGTGACTCTCGCTCGCACGATTCGACATGTTGAAAGATATAAAATCACTAAACTCATATTCGAAAAATCGCAATCAACCATTTTGTGTGCAATCATATTGCACACAGTTTAGTAAAAAATTCATTTTGATCGATACATGTTTTCCTACTCAAAAGTTTGCTTTACTAGTTTTCGTACATAAGCAAACTTTTAAGTAGGAAAACTTGTATCGATCAAAATGAATTTTTTACTAAACTGTGTGCAATGTAATTGCACACAAAATGGTTGATTGCGATTTTTCGAAAATGAGATTAGTGATTTTATATCTTTCAACATGTCGAAACGTGTGAGCGAGAAGTTGTTTGATGGTTGTCAGCCCCTTAACGTATCCTAGCAATATTCGACCTTGTTCGTGTAATTAGGGATAGGATACCTTTACGCGACTAACGTCAAATTAATTCGTGTTAGGACGCAGCGCAGCGGGTTTGTCGACGATACGACGTTGAATTCGCGACGCACATCAAGGCCATCGTGGCATTCCCCACATATCTCTATAGGATAGATAGGTACCAATATAATAGTACGCAGTTACCTACCTACCTACCGACTGAATCATCCAGTCAATTAGAAAACATGTTTTGATGTTGATCTCCCGACTTTCTCATATAAACGCCGGAAACTGCACCTGAATTCAGTCAGTGCCTTGGTAATCATCAGTGCTATACCTTAGTGTTACCCAACTACCCAACTCAAATGTACTTTGAAGCGAAATAAAATATTTCTTTACATTTGAACTCACTACGCTCGCACGTCACGGTACAACACATTTTAGAAGGTAAGTTAAGGCAAGTTCCTCCTTGGGTACTTGGGTGGGTTTTTGTAGTTAAGCTAAGCCGGCCATAGATAGCAGCTGCGCTCGACGGTATACGGCGGCCATGTCACGATTATTACAATACAAGAGCATAGCTGGTATTCCTTTTATTTATCACAGTCACAGCTATCTATTGATCGAGAGATGTGAACTCAGACGAAATGTTATTAAATATATAATTAAATAATTATTAAATATTTAAATACTGCGATATGTATTTATATTCAAATCAACTACACTACATAAAGCGTTGCTTTTAAACGGTTGCAAGTACGAAGTATGTTGCGTAGGTACGTCACGCACCGTGGAGGTATTATGATTCTTAGGGCCGGTTTCACCATGCTCTGTTAGATTAACAAAAGATTAAAGGGCCGTTAAATATGTCAAAATGTACGCGTTTGACAGCTAAGGTTAGATTTCACGGCCTGTTAATCCTTGATTAGTAACTAACAGAGCATGGTGAAACTGGGCCTTAGTCTAATACTACCTCCATGCTTATATCCTACGGTCTAAGTCACGCACCCACACGCATCTTATCATGTCATGTCAGCACTAGTCAGTCAAGCAAGTCAGCAGTGTCACTGTCACGCGTTGATGCGTGACAGTGACGTTCGTACGGTAGAGTAGAGGTACGTACAGTACGACGCAACAAAACGAAAACATCGGGAGGGCTGGGTTGCTCGCGTTTGGTTTATTTTCGTAAGATTCGTTTTCGTTTGCATTCCAATTTTTACGCGAGTGAAACGTGCGGGCGGGTGGCGCGATCATCGGATGATGTCAGTGACGTAGCGAAAGCGTACGGCCTCGCGCTGAGTTGCGCCCGTCGCCCGTCGCCCGGGCTCACGTTCGCGAATTCGCAATAGCGCAATATAAAAACAAACAGTCTTCGCTCCGCTACGAGAGAGAGCGGAATCATAGATGCTACGTGACATAACGCTCGCTCCTTGTTTACTTACAGTGCTCAACACAGCGTTCGTGCCAGCTTCGGTTCGGTCGGGGTCGAGATAAAGACAAGTGTTTAAAGTAAAACTCTCCGGAGACAAGTGAAGTGAATCCTAGTGCTTATAGTTAAGGACGGTAGTGCAGTGGACAGTGCGGCATGTCGTCAGTGCGCGGGCACGGCCAGTGGCGCGTGCTGCTGGAGCTGCTGCAGCGCGCGCGGCTCACGCCCGACCTGTGGGACCGTGAGTACTCCCGTCTACACTACACTACACTACCCTACCCTCCAATGACAAACAACATAAAACTCATACACACTATGTCATTACTGTATAGTGCCGTTGAACCCATTTTACTAAACAGTGGCAGGTGTAGCAGGTGGTGTTTGTTGATTTGAATGATTGATTGATTTGAAATACCTAGTCTATTTGAAGTTCATTAAAAGTAACAAATTTCCACATTGTAAAATTTTAAATGAACTGTATACCTTACGATGGCCATTCTCTGTTACAGAATTAGTCAAAAAGGTCGAACAAACTATCTCAATCCGGCTCTCCCAGAATGTGAAGGAGCTGGAGGTGAATAAGAGTGATGTGGTCAAAAATGCAAGTGCACTGCAACAACCTGCGGAGAGTGAGAAGGCTGCAGTGGATGAGAAGCAGTCTACACAGCAGAGCTCGGGAGACCAGCAGGTGGCCCGGCCCCCGGGCAGTCTGAGTGTGGGCTCCGAAGCCAAGGAGATCACCTTCGAGGGCCTGCTGCAGGGCCTCAAGCTGAAGAAGGACCTGCACTTTGGGAAGATATCCGAGCCCGGCTGGAAGAACAACAAACCCATTGTCACCAAGGTACAGCCAACTATCATTTAAAATGGAATCATCCTATTATGGTTTAGTTGTAGACATATTAGTACAACCAAGAGCCTTCCGCTTAATAAGCTTTTATTATTTTTGTTTTGGTTCACTAATTCTTATTGAACATGCTCATTCTCCTCACTATCATCTAGCTAACATTAGTATGTATTATCAGATTGGTCACAAACACAAGAAACACAGTAGTGTGAAATTGTTTTGATAGCACACTGTTCTAATAATCCAATTGATAAGTAAACCATGTTACATGAAATCATTCAACATCAGTTTGGTCACATATTGTGTGTGTTCTGTGTAGCATTATGCAGTAAATACAGTGATAGTGGTGTAGAGAAAGTGATATTATAATGAGCACAACAAAGTTATCTAATCTTTAAAAACTGTGCATTTCATATTGACACAGCTAACTGAGTATTCAGCTTATCTTGTTATTGCCAAATGCAACCTTGAAATGTCTAAATTAATGTATTGTGTAGTGTCGGGCACTTCCTTATTATTGCTGAGACCCCACATGTTGTATGTTAGAAAGTGATATCAATAGGTAGGTACATTATTTACTTATAAGTTGGAAGGTACATAAATCTCACTTGACTGGTTGTTTACATATCTCCAATAACATTATGTAAATAACCTAACAACATGTTTACTACATTGAGAAACATGCTATTGCATTGTGATACCTACCTACAGTATAAATAATAGATTGTATAGGTAAATCAACACATCAACTAAATACTTGATGTGTTGTGTAAACAAACCAAGACACTACTTGTTTAAATAATTCTACAAAACTGAATTTTATCAAATTATAATTATCTCCTACATATTAAGTATCATGAATTGTTTGAATGAAGTGTGCACTACACATGGCATTAGATATAGATACCTACTATGATATGTAAAATGGTGGCAGTGTGGGGTAATGGACCGAACTGATGAGCACATACTGTCAGGTACACATGACATGTGTGTCATGATTCATGAAAAACTAGTGCTCATTTTAGTTTTGGTGACTTCATTTGCTATTGATATGCTAGAGCCAACCTTCCATGTATACACAGACAGATTAACATCTCCCTCTTATCATTAGAAATTGAAAAAATATGAACAAAATGAAATTCTGTATCCACCCTTGTTAGGGCCTCATTTTACTAAATTGCTCTAGGCCTCCTATATCAGGTCAAAAATAACCATATTTTAGTTTTACAAATAAAAGTGGGGTTTAGCACAAATAACCTGATGAATCCACCTCGATTCTAGGTGCCTGTTCCATGCGACCACGCCTAGAAGAACAGGCTGGTTCTTTGGTTCCTACGTTGTTGGGTTTAGCGGTTTATTCACTCAATAATAAGATTATGATCCTTGTTACAATGTAGAATAATATACTAGTGTTGTATTCCAGTCGTCGATCCATTCTCGCACTGCGTACGTGATATCGGCACTAGCGCTGGGCTCCGGTTCCGCCTGCGTGGAGAAGCGCGCGCAGGACTTCATACATCACATCAACCAGTACCCCGAGGCACGAGACCTCGCCATCAAGGTATGTACACCCACTTGCCCTCTACTTCACACCTTCAACCATAATTCAACGTAGGCACCTAATTTAGTTTCAGACTTTAGTTATGTTCCGGGATACCTAGATGAAACATAAATATATACCTATATGTAGATAAATAAATAAATATTGGTGTACATTCCACACAGCACATAATTTGTTCTGGGTGGGGATCAAACCATTGCCTACAGCGCAGAAGGCAAAGCTACTACTAACAACAGTACCCAACTAAGGCTGTGTATATAAGTACAAAATGTAATGTACATGTTTGTACGTTGCAGGAAGGCGCAGTGCGCGTGTTGTTGCGCGTGCAGGAACGTACGCGGCGCGACGCGCGGGACAAGGACGCGGCCGCGGACCAACTCGACGGAATACTCAACGAGGTATATCTATAATTCCTATACTTGGAGCAAAAGTTCGGATAAACTTGAACTAACTTCGGAGTCCTTAATACCGGTTAACCCAGTTGCTTTACCTACTCGTGTCTACTGTGATCCGAAATTACTGTTCTGCTTTTTATTAAATTATCTATGGTTGCTGTTTTACTATTAAACAATCTTGTTCTGAGCTTAGTTACTAAACATAGATTTAAAGTAACATACACTAAAACAACATAGGTAAGTAGATGCACAAAAAAGTTGATAGGTACCTTTTGTTTTGCTTATTACAAAAAGAATAAGGATGTTATTTTCTGCAGAAAAAAATCATGCCATATCAAAGTATGTACCATACCATATGAAAGTGCCTAGCAGGGATGTTGCGGATGCCGATTTTCACATCCGCGGATGTGAATGCAGATGCGGATTTTTCCAGGCTCACATCCGCGGATGCGGATCTTATACAAGGTGTTACAATACTCGTGCTTAAAACTTCAGGGGGCTTAGGGCTCGTACACAAAACTGCGATGCGACGTCGCATCGCAAAAATCTGCGAGCTCGTTGTGGACTTTCCCGTGGAAGTTCCTGCGATGCGACGTCATATCGCATCGCATCGCAGTTTTGTGTACGAGCCCTTAAAGTACCCATGAATATGAATATTTTTTTCTAGGGAAACAACACTGTAAACGCGAAAAAAAAAACAGCTGCTTCATATATAAGTTCAATACCTACTTGGCTAAAATGTATGAAAAAGCAGTTTTTTTTTCGTGTTCACAGTGTTGGTTCCTTAGAAAAAGTTATTCATATTGATGGGTACTTTAGCCCCCTGAAGGTTTTAAACACAAGTATTGGAACACCTTGTATAAATATAGTATATGAATGAAGGATTAAAACAATGTTAAAGTAATTATTAATGAAAAGAAAAAAATAATAATTAATGAAAATTAGTATTACCTCAGTATAATGCCCCTATTTTTTTCTAACTTCACTTACTAATTTTCATACTAGTAAGTGGAGTAAAAAATTGGAGCATTATCCCAATAAACAATTATATTTACACACAATGATCACAACACAATACTGTTGTTAAAAACTACTGTTGTTGTATAAATTGTTGTGATACAACACCACAACAACACTCAAAATATCTATCTGTAAGATAAGTAATCCACAGCGCAAACTCTCAAATGCTAGTTCTCTCAAACGGTGAAGGAAATCATCACAAGGAAACCGGCATATCGTAGAACCTAAAAAGTTCTATAACATGTGCCAAGTGCTTGAGGCGCACTTAAAATCCTTTCACCACACTATTTCGAAACAAACTAGTGACACGACAAAAGATAGAGACAGCGCAAACAAAACGTAATGATTTATTTACAAGAAACAAATGATGCACCACAACAAACGCGTCGGATCTTGTCACCAATTTCTTCGCTCCCATTGGTCATTGTCATGTGCAAACGGCTCGCGCCATTCGCTGGCCCCGCCCAATTTCTTTCTTGTTGCAATTTGTATTACATCCGCATCCGCATGGATTAGAAGCGGATGCGTATGCGGATGCAGATGTCCAAATCTATGAGGAAGCTCCGCATTTGCGGATGCGGATGCGAATATTCGCAACATCCCTGGTGCCTAGTTCGTCTAGCAAGATGAATCGCCACTTTGGATAATGCGTTGTCTCATGTCTTACGTAACAGTATGGGGTGATTATTCCGTTTCTGTACCATGTTATACATACATACTACCTATATGCACAACAAGTGCCGGTGAGCCAGTAGGCAAGCTGCCAAGATCCGCATTCTGTCTGTTGTGTTCACCACGACATCATTAGTACTACCACAGATAAGAGAATACTAGGTACTACTACTGCTGAAGCTATACGTCGATCTTGGTGTGCTATTTATAATGCGTATTTAGCATTTAATTTTGTCATTATGATGATGTAAGGTGCGATGAGCTTCGAAGGGCAAACACGCATTGTTTACCGACTTGTTATGATTGTATCTGAATGTTTACAACTCAAAAACATCACACCACTTTAGCAAGAAGATTTATTTTCGTAAATACATTTATCGAAAGATAATATTATTATTATTATAGCGTGTCACGATCAGGGAAATACCCCGCTAGCAAAACGCATTTTCGGCATTTTAGTAGGTAGGTAGGTACATAATATTCGTTGAAAGATTTTCGGGTAATTCCCGGTTTTTCAATTTGATTTTTATTACTAATCTTATACATTCTTTAGTTTGTCGCCGATTTTCAAATAACTATACCTACGTTGAACTGTAATTTATTACACGGGTACCTACGTATAACCTTCGTAATAAAACAATGAATGATTATGAGCCACTGCAGAAGTCCTCCGTAAGACAAACAGTTTTTTTTAACTATCAACAGATCGTTGCAAACGATTTATAGATAGCTTAACTAATCCAAATCAGTGTTAATTGGAAGCGTCCCTAAGAGGCTGGCTAATAAACACATTTTTTAACGAAGCCTTCTTTGGGGTTTCTTTGGGGTTCATGATACTTGAAACGTTCACTGGATCATGTGAATGTATAATGAACGATATAAAAGACAAATACGGAAGGAAGTATTAATTAAAAAACAATTAAACACGTAAAAATAACGCCGGCCGTCTTATCGTTCGCTTGCCCCGCGAGGAGGCGCCAGTAGTCGCAGAGTTCACTGGACGCGCCCGTGAAGCGAGCTCGTCGCTCCGGTCGCGTGGTCCAGCCATAATAATATCCTGTATGTATCCGGTAGATTTATAGGATGGCGCGCTACAATTTTGCCTTTGACTCATACAACGTGTAACATAATACCCCAATAAGGTTAAAGACCAAGAGCTGTGAATAGGGCTGCCTCTTTGTGTATTGTAGGGCTGCCTCATAGTTTCATGTTTAAGAGGCATTTCAGGAATGAAAACGTTCGCGGGATTTGTTTCATCAATGTATGGAGCCTGGGATGGGTCTGTGGTCAGCGTATATAAATATAACTTAGCAATATTGTAACTGTTTTGATTGCTTTTTTTCTACTGTTTTACTTCGTTCTCTTTGCGCTTCAAGATTTTCTTGATAAAAGAGAGCAACACAATTTACAAAAAAGATGGAGGTCTAACTGTTGTATATGTCAAGTTTGAGAGTGGAACTCATTACCGTCAAAAAAAGCAACGAAAATGTCAGAAAATGAAATGCGTCATGTCAGACGTCAATTACTGACTATCAAGGCGGCTCTAGAAGTGTTCACATAGTAAAAAATTCGACCAGATAAACATTTAGGTATCGCAACTTTATTTGCCTACAAATTAATGAAATTACATTCGAATATTCAAAGGTCAAATGAAATTCAAGGGACAAATGAAATTCATAATCTTCTATTTTTTTTAATGTTTCTACGCGGTGGACATAGACCGAACCCAGAATGAAATATGTGCTTTCAAAATTCAAAAGAAAAGTTGTTCGTCACGACCTGTAGAGTACCCTGTTTCCCGGCGTACTGGCCGACCCGCACATTCAGCGTAAGCACGTCCCCGTACACCTGGTTACAGCGGTATCACGTCGTATACAATAATGTACATGATGCACTCGTGCAGGCGCTGGCGCTGGTGGGGTGGGTGGGGCCGTGCCTGGGCCCCGGGCCCAGCGTGCTGGCGCTGGACGGCGGCGGCATCCGCGGGCTGCTCGCCATCGAGCTGCTGCGGCACCTGGAGCGCCTCACGCGGCGGCCGGTGCACCAGCTGTTCGACTACATCGTGGGCGTCAGCACCGGCGCCATCATCGCCGCCGTCATAGGTCAGTGCGTAGCGCCGTCTCACTCGCACGCGCGCAGAGGCACGAGCGGCGGTCATCCTGCCGTCTCGCTCGCACGATGGAGGTCCGAGTGGCGATCGTGGGTCAGTGCGTCCTGCCATCTCACTCGCGAGCGAGCGCAGCCAAGAGACCTGTCTCTTTCACCCCGTTACTTTATTTCGCTCAGTCGACCCTGTAACTCGTAACTCTTAAGTTTCAGCTAAATTTACTATTTTTGAATATTTGAGAAGAACCTTGATTGAAATACTACGTGTAACATAATACCCCTATAACCTCGGCGGCAGGGTATTCTACACCTACAGGTAATGGCGAATAATTTTTATTTTACGATTTTTGAAATTTCGTAGTTTTTCATTCATGAAAAACGTTCCTCCGATATGAAACTACACACACCATGTGGCAGCCCTATCCACAGCTGTTTGTACTTTCCGTGTGGACGTGACCTTGGTTCTTACGCAAACAGTATCAGGGGTGTTGAAAATTTCTGAGACAATATTTATTTTACTTTTGTATGGAAATTTCAAGTACCTTTGCATTTGACCTTTGCACACGTCAAAGTATTCCAGTGCTTGGTCTGATCGCTTGGTATTTGGCCTTATAGGGGTATTATGTAACACGTTGTATATTCAAAGTAAAATTCCAGGATCATTTTAAATTCAGTCCTTCTATCTCCTGTTCAAATAAATACATTTCATTTCATTTCAAAGTGAAGGTCGATCTGTAAGTGCATCGAAGCAATAATGCAAAGTGGTTATCGGTTGTTTACGTCACGTGACATATTGTTTGTTGTACGTTCCAGGCGGCGGGGTCGGTAACCTCGACACGGCCAGTAAGCTGTACCACACCCTCTCCAAGGAAATGTTCGGCAACACTTCTCTCATCGGAGGTAACTATACATACACCTAGAATAAGACCTAAATGTATGGCTCCACATGTATTTTTGTTGGAAACAAACATTATACCTACCTACTACCTATTTGTACCTACTTCAGGTTTCAGCTTCGGTTCCTTTCATTTATTTATTTTTTAAAGTTAGATATTAATAAGTTTGACCGCCATCCTCATCTGATGAATGAAGATGCGGTCTAAGGTGGCTAGCTATAATCCACTCATTAACTCTTGTCTTGAATATTCTTAGATTGTAATGTCCCCGAAATACCGATTTAGGTCAATAGTTCTATTCCTTGGTAGCTAGCAGTAGAAAAGTGTAAGCAAAGCTAGTAACAGTTGTAATGCACGGTTGTCGGTCGGCGCAGGTACGTCTCGGCTGGTGTGGTCGCACTCGTACTACGACACGCAGGCGTGGGAGAAGATGCTGCAGGACAACCTCGGCGACTGCATGCTCACGCACTGCAACCGGAAACCTAACCCCAAGGTACGACGCACTAACCTCTACTAGCTGATGCAACCTCACTCACTACTACATTCGAAAACACCGATCCTATGAAATAACATGTTTTTCCACCTAGATTCACCTAGCTTTAACGTTTTGTGACTCAAATGGATAGATAGATACCTTTAGACTTTGAATTTGAGACGAGAAAAAAAGGTCTACTACCATAATGACCGTCCACAAAACCAGCGGTCGAACATATCCGAGCTCGTTACTGAGTGAGACAAGGTGATGTTAATTCCCTGAATTGTTCATCGTGATTACGTGACATCGCCATTGAACTGCAATAAATGCTGAACAGCCTAGATGCCTCCCCACGGGTCGTACTGGGTATCAACTGAGATAATACTAAAATTATGGTCAACGAGCATAATTATTACCTCCGTACCCTCAAATTCCCTCACGGTTCCCACTGATACTCATACTCAATGACATAAACAAATTACCCAAAAAATTTCAACGATAAAAAAGGCTCTGGCTCTAGATGGAATTCCTCTCTTTTTCATCTAAAAAACATTTTTATTTCTGAAAGTCTTTGATTCCATTATTTGCCCCTTTATCTGGATCGACCAAAGTGGGTTCTCGAAAGAGAAATCTACGGTTACCAACCTTCTTATTTTCGTGATTGACGTCTCGCGAACTGTCGATAGCCGTGTACAAGTCGACGCGCTGTACACTGACTTCAGCATTGCATTCGACGAGATCGATCACAAGCTTCTCCTCGAAAATCTAATTCTGTGCGACATTCAGGATCCAATCTTAGGCTGGTTTAGATCATATCTCTCGGATAGAGAACGAGTAGTCGTCAGAATTTACAATTCAAAACCTGTCGTCGCTTCATCCGGTGCGCCACCCACCTCGGTCCGATCTCGTTCCTCGCTTTCTTTAACGACTCGCCTCTCGCACCTAACGCTTTCGGCTGCAAGAGTTTTCGGAACCATCTCGCTGGGTCTTTCTATCTAAAGAAATCCCTTCGAAATTAAAGCTTTTAACCTCCGGGATGAGCCACTCGGTCGGTCGATGCGTCGGTTCGTCCTTCCGGGAGACCGCAAGGTACGAACGACGCACCCTGCCTCGCCTCGGTCCCGCGGCGTCGTCGCGGCGCTCGGTCCCCGCGCTGACTGCGTTCATTGCGTCATTGCAGATGGCGCTAGTGTCGTGCGTGGTGAACGCGGGCGGACAGCGGCTCTCACCCTTCCTGTTCCGCACGTACTCGTGCGGGTTCCGCGTGCGCGCGGCGCTGCGCGGCACCACGCGCGCCAAGATGTGGCAAGCCGTGCGCGCCTCCGCCGCCGCGCCCACCTACTTCCAGGAGTTCCATCAGGACGGGCTCGTGCATCAGGTGATCTAGCCGTGATAAACTTCTCGGTTCCATTTCTGCGATCTCGATCCCGAGTCTAGGTTCCGAGAGCGATCGAATAAGAGCGGAGACATGATGCAGCTTCGAGGAACTCCAGCGGGACGCCGCGAACGACTCGACGACGCTCGATCGGCTTTCGTCGAGGCCGCCGTTCGACTCCGCGAAGGCCCCGGAGCGATCGAGCGAGATGTCGGGAGGCGCCCGTTCGCCGAAGGCTTCGACCGTTTCGGCCGTTCGATCGAGTCGAAAGCTTTCGAGAAGTCAAAATTTACAATCGCATAGTCTCCAAAAGGAATCCGTCGACGTTCAGCTTCGAAACGCACATCGGACTCGACGAGATCGTTACAATATCCTATTCGAATGCGACGATCCGTCGGCGATAAAACTATCGAATTCGTTCCCAAAGAAACCTGGCATCGGAAATCGTCTCATATTCTATCGCTCGTCGGGAGAATCTCGCGCGATTCCGACCCCCCTTCTACCCTCCGGGGTCCGGTTTCGATCGAGGTGAGGCAACAGGGAAAGAATCAAACTGACGAGCGCCTCGTTCTTCAGGACGGCGGTCTGATGGTGAACAACCCGGCCGGCATCGGGCTGCACGAGGCGCGGCTGCTGTGGGGCCCGGACGCGCTCGCGCGCGGCACGCTCGTCTCGCTCGGCACCGGCCAGCTGCTGCCGCCGGGGCCCGCCGCGCGCGGGGGCCCGCCGCCGCGCGTCGACGCGAAGGGCACGTCCTGGAAGGACAAGTTCAACACGATCCTCGAGTCCGCCACCGACACGGAAGGTGAGGGCCTCCCCGCCGGACGTGAGCCTCGCCTGCATCGGCCGAGGAAAAAAAATATTACTTATATTATGTTACCCGACGTCGCCGATGGAATACCGAGGGTATTTCTTTTTATATCGAACGTTCTGGCCCCGTCCTCGTCGTCCCCGCTATTCAAATGACCTCGTCCCTGTCGCTGTCGGGTCGATGGAACGAGGCGGCGACAGTCTTATACGCGATCGATCCAAAATGAAGACCGTTTATTTTTATCACATTATGTTGTCGTAGTTAAAAATCGAGCCGACGACCTTCAGCTCGAAAGACTAAGGAACCATGTCAGAAATAGAAGGCGTCGAAGGCGTGACACATCCGTCGCTATTATAAAAAAAAAAAAAAAATGTAATTCCCCCTAATAAAACGTCCGTGTGTCGTTCGCCAGGCGTCCACCTGATGTTGAACGACCTGCTGCCGTCCGGCAACTACTACCGCTTCAACCCGCCGCTGATGGAGCCTTGCGCCATGGACGAGATCGACCCGCACAAGATACAGAACATGCTCACGGACACGCACGCATACATCCGGTCAGTTTTAATACTAATACTACTTTCGGAAGACAACGAGCCCGATGTTAAGGGTAACGATCACCTATAACGAAGCATCGCCTCGCAAGTCGCGCACGATATCACGTACATTTGCCAGATTTTATTGAATAAGTACCTTTCGCCTTTGACTTCGTTCGGACGATCTCTAAAGCCCACAGAATAAGTCTACCGTCGGGCACAATAGGGCAATCAGGGTTCACCTAATTTAAAAAGTTCTAAAGCATGCGTCGAGTGCTCGAAAGAAGCATCGAGACGCAATTGAAATTCTTTCAACGCACGGATTCGAAGGAACCTGTGACGCGGCAAATGTACGTGATATCGTGCGCGACTCGCGAGGCGATGCTTCGTTATAGGTGATCGTTCCCGCCGACGGGTCGGCCACTTTGGATCCGTTCGTCGAGTGGGATAAGAAAAAAAAAAATTAACGATATAGATAATAATGTTTTTTGTACATTGCAGCCGCAACCAGCACAAGTTTGAGCAGGTGGCGGCGCGCCTAACGCGGCCGCGCTCGCTCGCGCAGCGCGCCGGCGACGTACTGCGGCGCCGCGCGCTGCTCATGGGACTCACGCACACACACTGACGCACCCGCACGCACACACACACGCACGCCGCGCCTCACGCGGCCGCGCTCGCTCGCGCAGCGCGCCGGCGACGTGCTGCGGCGCCGCGCGCTGCTCATGGGACTCACGCACACACACTGACGCACCCGCACGCACACACACACGCACGCCGCGCCTCACGCGGCCGCGCTCGCTCGCGCAGCGCGCCGGCGACGTGCTGCGGAGCCGCGCGCTGCTCATGGGACTCACGCACACACACTGACGCACCCGCACGCACACACACACGCACGCCGCGCCTCACGCGGCCGCGCTCGCTCGCGCAGCGCGCCGGCGACGTGCTGCGGCGCCGCTCACGCACCCTCACACACACACACACACCCTCTCACACCCTCACACACACACACGTGTACGTCGGGAGCCGACGGCGACCAGAGTAGACCAGGGTCCTTATGCTCACTTCGAGCGAGATTATCTCACGGTGGAGAAGACGTCATATCTTGTTCAATAACTCGTTGGCGTTGCGTCTCGCATGAACTTTGAATGAGAAAATTGGGGAGAATGGGGATAAATAGTTATCGATGTTATGACGTCATCTCCACCGTGAGATAATCTCGCTCGAAGTGAACATAAGGCCCCTCTATCCCGAGTATGAGTTGTGTTTACCATATTTGGTTTCTCGTTTTTCGTTCTTGTTCCGTGTTCATTGCGGGTTTTGTATGAAGACGCGATAGAGATCGCGATCCGGAATTTTATGTTTTACTACTAATTAACATACTTGCAACATAAAGTTCCAATGAACACGGAACAAGAACGAAAAACGAGAAACCAAATATGGTAAACGCGACTCATCCGTGGGGTACTGTATTTAAAGTTTTATTTTCATATTTGGTTTTCCGTATTGTCCGAGTTTCGAATGGAGCCCCGACAATTCTTAGCCCGCTCGATCGAGGCGCCCATCGCGTCTCGATGCGGAATCCGGCCAGACGATCCGAAAACGAAAAATGAATTTCGGACTTCGGCTCCTGGAAGTTTTGACTTCCAAAGTGGAAGTTGAAACTTCCAGAAGAGTCGGGGTCAGTAGCGCCAGCTGGAGCTGATGATGCGCTGTGCGGAGCCGGTGTGTGTGTGTGTGTGTGTGTGAGGGTGTGTGTGTGTGTGTGCTTGTATGCAGTGTTGCTTGTACGAGTGAGCTTGTGTGATGAACGTGGACGCTAGTCCTGCGCCATCGGACCGTTGGATTGTGATGCATATAGGTACACACTATCCGAGGAAGCCAAGAAAAAGAAAAATAACATTTATATATTTCCGATAGTACGGTCGACTGCACTGAGATGTATGCGATTCGATAATTTTTTTGTGATGCTGTGGTACCTACCATTTTGAAAGTTATGAAATGTATAGTACATCTTAGTGAAACCGGCCGACCCGAGCTTTGCTTAAATTGGAGCAAGATCGCGCTGCATACAAATGTCCATCCATATTTATAATATAATTATCGCCCCCTGACGTGGATAGAACAGTACTTCTATTTTGAGTTTTAATAACTTATTGATTCGAATTTTGGATTAAGTATTCGATCATTCGGATAGCCCGGATAAGGGCTCTTATCGCAGCTTCATACAAAACCCGCTGGAAAACGAAATACGGAAGAACATGTTGTTTAAACTCAGAATAGACGTGCAGGTTGAAACGTAAAGATCTCGCAAAGTGAATGTTATGTAATCGATCGGTAAGCAAGGTCAGTGATGCAGGTACTCGGGTCCGCCCGACTTATTCGGTTCCAAGAATTTACTTAATTTGTTAAGTAAATTAATGTATTTTGTTATTATTGTATCGTAGCGAGGTCGATATAGAATTGCCCTATAATGTTTGCATGGCAACTTTAAATAAGATTTTATATAACTAAGTATTGTTAAGTTGGATAATTTGTTTCATAAACAAGTTAATTGTTGCATTTCATCAGTTATACCTACTTACGAGTAGGTATAGGTATAATGTTTTGTGGACAATATTAGGTCTATATTTTAATTTTGTATAAAGATTATTGTTTCTAGTCACTTTTAGTTTGAATGTAGATAGATAGTTATTTCCATGCTTGTGTAGATAGACTTACCTATTAGAATCTTGATCCTCTTTCTCATAGCGATAATTGTATAGGAGATAGGTGTAAATTGAGTCTTGAAAATACAAAATTGCGAAGAATTGTATGAACTTTATATGAAATCACGCCAATATATATAATATTTCATAGTTAGTTTTCTCACGTCAGATGCGCGATGTATACATATGTACTCACCTACTAGCTTTAAAATATAAGTAGGTAAGGTACTTACTTTTAAGTGAGTAGTGTAGACAAAATAAGTAACGACTTATTGTACATGAAATGTACCTACAGATAAGATACTTGACAGATTGTAAAACATTTTATATGCTACACTGGGTATGTACTACTTATAAATAGTTTAAGCAGTTTTGTTAAAACTTTTTGTGATAAATAAATAATTATGACAGTATTTTTGGCGTTTTAAATTGATTTCATTAACTCTAGGATTTTTTTTTATCATAGTGTAAGATATGCAAAACAAATTTAAGTTCCGGTGACGACGATGCCGCGCCGCGCCCCAGGATCCCACTTTCACTTTTCTGAATGATCTACTTCGTCAACCATAAGGGCTCGTACACATGTTTGCGATGCGACGTCGCATCGCAAAAATCTGCGAGCTCCCTCTACGCCTCTACGCCTCTCACCCTGGGAGACGCCTTGTCACACGAAATCGCATCGCATCGCATCGCAGTTTTGTGTACGAGCCCTAAAATATGATACTCTGATTCGCTATGTAGGTAGGTACTTGTAACTTACCTAACTGTATTTTATTTTTTAAAAACAAACAAACAATCATACGTTATAATACATTTCTGAGGGCTTAATACGAGTTTAGTGCCGATCGAGTGCCTAAAATAAATCAACGGCATCTAGCGTATTCTTTGAGAACCCGTTTTTTTTTATAGAAAATTCGGTGTATCGTAACGATCGACGATCGGCACTAAACTCGTAATAAGCCCTCTGTGGTTATAATCACACTCAACTAGTAAATACAATAATACTTTGATACTTTTGTCGCTCGCAACTATATTATTTACTTACCACTTAATCCAAAGTTTCAAAAGCACATCATCTCGCTAGTCCTAAACCTGTCCTTGGATGCCGGTCGATGTACCGCTAGGTTAAGGGAGTCCCAAGTTCTATATCTAAAGTCACGGCGGCGGCTAAATGAGGCAAAGGACACAGTTTAGTAACCTTCCGTGTTGCATCGCACGTAACTACGAATTCGTCCGAGTTATCTAATAAGCCACGGGCCAGGTAGATTGTTCATTAGCATTCCGCTCATGCTTTCCCTTCCACCGGCGGCGTCGCCTCAGCCGGCCGTTACCGTCAGTGTGGTAAGACATTCGTGGACGAATGCACGTCCGCGCCGAGCCTTGAAGTGTTGAGAAAAAGATTGCTACTTCCGCGGCAGAGTTTTTGAATTTAATAACAATGGCGTTCGTCAAGTATTTCATTCCAGTGGTTAGTACCTAAACATTTTTATTGCTGTTATTAAGAGTTACGAAAGTAATGTTTGTGGGTCAAAGGAATCTGTGTGACAACTCAATGTATTTGCTAAGATGTGTACCTATGTAGTTCATGGCTCGGTAGGGGTCAGGCCAAGGGGCCGCACATTACTAGCTGTCCAAGAAGGTAGCTGCTTGATAGCAGGTTTATACCTGGTGTATAGGAAATGTCTATAAAACTAGGTGGATCTAGTACTAGTTCCACGCCACCAATTCATACAATACATATAAGGAACATCTACTCGACAAGAGATGGCGCTGTAATGAATGTATCTACGTTACTTCTGTTGCAGCTCGCCTTGTTCCTCTGCATGATAATGTCGAGCGACAGTTCGGGCGGCGTGCCGCAGCCGCGCGCGCCTAACTTCCAGTACTTCGAGAGGTAACCAACCACATTACACACACAACAATACATAGGTACATATCACACACAAACATTAGAGCATTGCTGCTGTTCCCACTTGAAGGACATGCTGGTGCAATGAAATGACACCTTGACGTCCGAGTGATGTCTCATGTCGTCGTAATAGGCCGAAGTAATAACCGCTCGGCATTAGGTCTCATTAAATAAAAAATTGTACTTACACCCTGCATGCAACGGTATTGGATGTCATCTCGTACCCACAAGAGTCAGGAATGAGTACATACAAGGTACCTACCATGTTCCCACCGCAGCACTCAGACACTTTGTTACATATATTTTATGTAAACATACTGAGACGCAGGAATCGACCATACCTCGCGTCTCTGCCGGTATTGCCGTACCGTGTAGGTACCTACCTAGTGTTTAGTTTAGAAAACTCCGTATTCTGCTGTTAATCTAGTCCCCATTACTAGATGATACGCGTATGGCATGTAGGAACATTCTGTATTCTGTGTAGGAACAGTTCCGAGGAGCTAGTTCGAGCATCGAGGGACACGACGAGGCAAAATAAGATCCGTCGATGTACCTAGTGTGTATTGTATGCATCTATGTATTCATTATTGCATTGCAGGCCCAACTACCGGTATCCGTACTACGACGCGGAGGGTCGCGGTAAGCTGCTGTACGGGTATGGAGGGGCCGACCTGCACCAGTACCGCGCCTACTCGCCGCTAGAGGGCATACACTGACCCTTGCCAGTCTGTCGCCCTAACCCTAACCTAGCCCAAACACACACCCGTCAACCACCATCCCTCATCTCTCTCTCGAATCATGTCTGACTAAGTAACACGAGCTCTTCAGCTCTGTATACAATAATAACTCGGGCAGCAATCTGCAGCAAGGTCAATACCTTGCCATTAATAAACAAGAGCATTTTAGACTAATAAATTGGGCATATCTATCAAGTATTTTTTGGACTTGCTTCCCATGTAAGTAGAAACTTATAAGTACTTATGTCTGAGGTCCAAGATCCCCAAGTGTAGTCACTAGGGGGATCTTGGACCTCAGACATAAGTAACAGAAGTGATAGACAAAAAACAATAAAAAAGTGTTACACAGAAGTGATAATTCACTTAATTAAGTTCAATAGTCAGTCAAGCTCAAAAGTAGGCACATCTACCTATTATACCTGAGATATAGATATCACATACCTACCTAAGTAGTAGGGTTAGGTTTTGCTATACAATGCAGGCTAAAGTACCTACATGAGGCTTTGTGATCTCTAGTGAATATTTTATTATGTTAATATTGTATAGTGTTTAATAAAACTTTTTTTTTTACCAAATCCCTTTATTATTGAAATCCTCTAGTTAGACAAATAAGTGTATTTCACACTATCCTACTTTGTTACCTCACCTTGTACTACTGCCTATAGTAAGCAAGTGTCATAAATTAAATAAACTACACTATGGTAGTAAGTACCTTACATCCATGAATGACATAACAGACAAATATTTATCTTGCCTTGTAGTTTTTAAGCAAGGTTGAAATAAAAATAAAAAAACCTATTTCATATCTGCTGTGCTGCATTAAACCCATATTATTTGCATGTTTTGCACTAGGTAGATTAGGTAGGTACCATCTCTTCAACAGAGTCCTAACATAGCAATGTCTTTGCTAAACTGATCCTTATAACAACAAAGTCATAATCCTTGAGAAGTTAGCGCTAGCATTGATGTGATGTGCGATAGGTAGGTACACAAAGCTATTTGCTGTTGGCACTTGTCTGTACAATGTCTGCTGTATAGTAGGTAGGGGTCATCTTATGTTTGTTTATCTCTCAATCAGCTTCCTGCCGCCGATTGCGCCAGTTGCGCTATTTTCCATTATGATGTTCAAAACAATAATACTCTTAACTTGTCTCATGTACTGTGAGTCTGTGCTGTATTCTAGTTTCTGGGCACCATTGTTTGATCCAAGGATTTTGAACTACAGAGTGGATGCTAAGTTTGATCCAGATTCTGGGAGAAATGCACAAGAGTTGTATGAGAAGAAGTATGGACACCGAGGGGAGCTGTTGATTGCCGATTTGGGGAATGGAAAAGGGGTAGGAAGTTCAACTCAAGATTATAAAGTAAGTAGAACTTTTATTAGATTTTTTTCCGAGCACTCCATCCACAATCATTGAACAGTTTAAGTACTATTAAAAACAATTTTGTTTCAGGGTTATGGTGATGTGAAGCTCACCTACACTTATCAGCAAGCCAGTTATAAATAAAGTACAATAAATGTGTTATAAACTTACCTTTTATTTTAAACTAAAGAGTAGCCATATTTTTTTTTCTGAAAATCATTATTTACCAGCAGGTTTAGAGATGCAGACTCATGTTCAGAAGATCAGTCCTGCCATTTAGTAAATGATTCAGAAAGGTAGTTATTTTGGTGTGAATAATTAATTCTATATCCTCCGCTTCTGTGTGCTGATATAGAGCACATTGTTCCCGCGGATGAAGGCGTCTCCATACTTGTTCTTGAGCTGTCCGTTCACATACTCCTCTGTCTGCTCCAGCGCTATGTTCATGTATCCATCCAGACACGCCAGCACTCCTGCAACAACCATATTACTTATAGAAGGTGTCTGCCTGCAATACATCTCTAAACAAGACATACCAGAAGGTATTCAAGCGTTAGAGCTGATTTCACCATGCTCTGTTAGTTACTAATTAAGGATTAACAGCAAGGATTAGGGCCGGTTTCACCATGCTCTGTTAGTTACTAATCAAGGATTAAAAGACCGTTAAATCTAACCTTAGCTGTCAAACGCGTACATTTTGACATATTTAACGGCCCTTTAATCCTTTGTTAATCTAACAGAGCATGGTGAAACCGGCCCTTAGCATGGTGAAATCAGCTCTAACCCCGATTACTTTAACTTTAATTAGTTGTGAGATGTATACCTCTAGGATGATTATTGATGATAATGGATGAAGTTCGTGGCCTGATATTTAACCAAGTTTTATCCGTGTACCACGGTATACACTGGCGTTAAAATAAATAAAACGAGTCAAACACAATTTTGTAGGAACTGTTTACCTCGATAGTCAACTCCACTGTTCAACTTCACGACGACAGGGCGACCATGTATTTGTTGAATAAATGATGAAAGCGCTTCTTTGCGACTCATTTTCTTTTACCAATTTACAATATTGATAGCAAATTCTGTACCTAATATACAAGACAAACGAGACAATAAAAATATTTTTTAATAATCGGTGTCACTTGGTGGGTCGCCTGGGTGCATCCTGGATGGGTCGGTCGGTGGCGGGCGGCGCCTAGCCGTGGGTAGAAGGAGTCGGACGTACGCGTCTGGAGCGGCTCATACCGTAGTGAGCCGTCAGTACCGGCTCTATTTCTTTTGGAGCGGCTCAACAGATCTCATGCCAGCCTAATATAAATTTTATTCCTAGGTTGATAGGGTCTACATTAGAAAAAAGAATTATCCAGACCAAAAATTTTGCTAAATGAATTTGAATTGTTTCGTCTAGATAATAAGATCCAATTAGAAGATCCAATAAGATTGCTGATACACAACTCAAACGGTTCAAAGATTGGTTTTATGATAAACAGAACCCTGAACCGTTTGAGTAGAATATTTATTTTGATTCATTGGGAGGTTTACTACGTACTCGAACCGTTGAATCGTTTGAAGTAATATCTGCGCGGGTGAGTGAGTCGAGTTAGGATGAATTGAAGGATTATGGTTCTTTTTAGAAAAGCATGTTTTTAAATGGTATGTGTTACGAATTTGAATTATTAACTTGAGTTATTTTAGCAACAGCCCGTGGATGCCCTCGCGTTTTAGCATACATATTTAAGGATATTTTGCGTTCTAGGCTCGTCATAATTTGCATAAATATTTTCCATTTTATCGTTTAATCAAGTAAGGTTCATTTTGAATAGTAGAACTTTTCTGTAAATGAGCTGATGCGCTGCAGATCATGTTTTTTGAGTGAGTTACCCATGGCTAGCGGCGCCCCGCACCGGTTCGATTTTCTTCTTCTTTTTTTGTTCACGGGTCCGGTTAATGTACTACCATGTATTACACAGCCCGAGAATGTACAACCAGGAAAGCTCGGCCAGGAAAACGCAGCCAGGAATTCATATACAAAATGTACATTAAATCCGGGCCGTGTTTTCCAGGCTGTGCTTTCGTAGCACAGTCGGGATTGTACAGCCAGGATTACACGACAATGTTTTTTTTTTTTTTATACTACTAGTTGATGAAACAAGCAGATGGGCCACCTGATGTTGAGTGGTCACTATCACCTATAACAAAGCATTGCCTCGTAAGTCACGCACAATAGGAACGCGCCCTACGATGCACTGCCCTGCGTCCATCAACTTGAACCATACAGAAGTTAATCCTCATGTCTCAACCACACTCTTCAAACCGAAACACAGCAACGCTGCTTGGCGGCAGAAAAAGGTGTGGTGGTAGCACTTCCCCGGACGAGCCCTTCACAAAGAGAAAGAAAGAAAGAAAGAAAATACATTTATTTGACACACACAAAACGGACAATGGACAGATTCACGCAAATCGGAAAAACTAATAGGTACCTACCAAATTAATAAACAAAAACACATTTAGGTACAATAGAATAAAAATAAAATAAAAAATGAACTAAAAATAAAAAAACACAATAAACAAAGCTGGTAGGTAAGTACGGTAATAATAAAAATAATAATTGGTTCCTAGCCTGTCCCGTCCCATGTAATGCCAAAAAGGTCCAGACTCAGCTTTTTGCTGCCTGACAAAGTAGTTAGCCTACCTTGCCAAGCAGCGCTGGTTTTCAGTCTGAACCTTATCTTACTACATCAGATACAAAAAATAAATAAATAATAATAATAACAATGGAAGTAAAAAAATATATACAACGTGTTGATTAAGTTATAGCAATCGTGTCAGGGGATGGGCGGCGTACCTACCTACCTACCGAAAGGTAAGTATTTCAAATTATCTCGTAGGTTATCGTTGTTTTTCTCTTTCCTAGATAGAAGCGCGCGTGCGTGTGACCTTGACACGTACACAGACAGGGCTGTTGCAAATTTCTGAGAAAACATTAATTTTACTTTTCTATGGGAATTTCGAAAACGATATATTCAACCGTTGCACACGTCAAAGTATTCCAGTGCTTGGTCTAAATACACGCTCTTTGTTTGCCTACATAACTTCATCAACACGTTGTATATATATTAATACAAATACTAATAATAAATAAGTTTAGGTATAGTGTGCATTTAATGTGCATTTAGAAAGAGGGCGGCCGGTTATGGTTTAATATAAAAAACAAACAAGTGTGCAGTGAGGATTTGGAGTTCAGGTCAGTCTATCGGTTAGTAAAGAAAAAGTTAATAGTGCGCATTGAATGTGAGTCCGTCTAAAAGTTTATTTGGGAGGATAGAAGTATTTTTTTATATCTTATTCTGAATGTTTTTAATGTTTTTAGGGCACGAACTGGTGGGGGCAGGTCGTTCCAGCACCGAGACGCTGCAAATCTGAACAAACCACGGAAAGCAACCAACCTATGTCTCGGCGTGACGAACACATGAGTGCAGTCCCTTTTAGTGTAGCGAGAATACTCTTGCACCCTCTGCAACTTTTGAAATAGGTATGTAGGCACTTTGTAATTAACTATTCCAAACAGTAGGGTAGCCAGATGAAGTTTCACACGCGCTTTCATTTTTAGGAGATTAGATGAGTTTAGGAAAGGGGTCACGTGTGTACGAAGGGGAATGCGAAAACAAAAACGGGCGCATGCATTTTGCACGCGCTGTACCAGTTTTTCAGTCCTAGCCAACAAACATGACCCATATACCACATCACAATAGTTCAGTTTAGACAAAATCAGAGATTCACACAGCGTAATGCGAATTTCTTCACTTAGATATGGACGGATTTTATATAGAGATCTTAATCTATAGAAACAGTTACGCACACATTCAGCAATATGACTCTCGAAGCGAAGGTGTTTATCTAGTGTCAGCCTAAGACTCTTCGCTTCCTCAACACATTCAACATCAACCCCTCCCACCTGAATGCTGAATTGTATACTTTTTGTTTTTTCAAGCATAGCCCTTTAACCCATTAGCATGTACTTTGACTTCTTAGGATTGAGCACAAGGGAATTGTTTTCGGACCAATGCAAGACTTGAACCAAATCACTATTTACCTTGTTCACAGCCTCAGAAGCGTTACATGGCAGGAAGGAATAGTACAGTTGCACATCATCTGCATATAGGTGAAATTTACTGTGTGTAATGGCCTGGATGATGTCAGCACTATAAAGAATAAATAGGATTGGTCCAAGAATAGATCCTTGCGGTACACTTCTTGGGATTGATTGCAAAGAGGATCTGAGGACACAGCCATTGGGCAGCCTGAGCTCTACACACTGCTTTCTTAGATCCAGGTAACTAGAGAACCATTTAATAGAGCGAGTGTCAAATCCATAGAAAGCTAGCTTAGAGAGAAGAAGAGGGACACTGATAGAATCAAAGGCACGCGAGAAGTCAAGGAGCACCAAGAGGCTACACATGCCCTGATCCTGAGCAGCTAGTAGATTATCCACCACATCCAAGAGAGCATTAGATGTGCTATGTCTGTGGCGGAAACCCGATTGAAGCTGTGGAAGTATGTGATGGTCTTCCAGATACTTGGTCAACTGAATGCAAATAACTTTTTCCAACAGTTTAGAAATACATGGTAGTAAACCTATAGGCCTGAGATCACTCAAAGAAAAGAGCTCTACTACTCTTATTTTGTGACCATTGCTCTGATTGGTCGGAAGCCTATGCTCTGTTTAGATGAACTACCCAGTAAGTATTGTACTATCTGTTTGCCCTATAGAGGTCGTCCAGACAGGAAAACGATTTTAAAGTTGAAAGTTTGATGTTTATTGTTCGGCACTAATTTTGACACACACACTTTTTGACAGATCACATGTAATGTAAATTGGATGCTACCACAGATAATTATAATATTATGCTACGTTCAACATACCACCCGCCAAGAACATTATGATGATCTTACTTAATAAACAAATAATTTTGAAAAAACTGGATTATAATTTTTCCTATAATATGTCGCTGAATTTATATAGTCTGGGGTGAAGTTAATCTTTTTGTATATAAATCAAAGTAAAAAAAAGAGTACTTAAATAGTTCTAGTTTAACTATATAATCTAGTTATGATGCTAACCACCCGCCCTGATATATATTATTACCTAACTAAAAGTTTAGGTAACTATCAAAAATCATAAGTTACTTTAGAATTGTAGGTTACTTGGATTAATCCTAAAGTTATCTCCTTAAGTGAATTTAAATCAGAAATTTAATCAACTAAATATCTATGGGCAATCTAGAGACCTTAGTGACTGGTCTTTTGAAAGTAGAAGTTTGAGATTTTAAAGTTAAAACTCTAATCAAGTTATCCCTCCCAGGGTGTGTATCTATGATCCTTGCCATCACCCACTTGCTTGGGGGCAAGTGATCCTCCTTCACTATCACTAAATCTCCAATCTGTAGGTTGGGTAATTGTTTTAGCCACTTAGGGCGTTGTTGGAGATTAGTCAGGTATTCTTTTGACCATCTTGACCAAAAGTCTTGTAGAAGTCTTTGTGTAAGTTGCCATCTTGACAATCTGTTTGTATTCGTTTGTAAATAAGTCTCTTCTGGAACAGTGATTGGAGCTTCTCCAATGAGGAAGTGTCCCGGTGTCAATGGTGAAATATCCGATGGATCATCGCTGATGTGTGATATAGGTCTTGAGTTGATACACGCTTCAATTTGAGCTGTGACTGTAGACATTTCTTCATATGTTAATGTTGTGTTTCCAAGTACTCTCTTCAAGTGGAATTTGATAAGTTTTACACTGGCCTCCCACAGTCCGCCGAAGTGAGGTCCAGATGCTGGGATATGGTGCCAAGTAGTTCTGTCGTTAGCAAGTAAATTTTCAATCTCTGAGTGTACTTGTCCAATTGTTGTCTCAAATTGGGTGATCAGTTCCTTGTTTCCAGCTATGAAGTTTGTTGCGTTATCGCTCCACATGTCGCTACAGCGACCTCTTCGTGCGACAAAGCGTTTGAATGCAGAAACAAAATCTATCGCTGTCAGGCTTGTGACAATCTCGATGTGGATGGCGCGAGTTACCATGCAGACAAATATTGAAAGATAACCTTTTTGAGTCTTGCAACCTCTTCCCTTTAAAAGTCTCAAGTCTATGGGTCCGGCAAAATCAACGCCGCTGTGCTGAAACGCTCTTGTAGGCGTGACTCTAACTTGTGGTAGAGAACCCATCATTTGTGATCCAGTAGAGGCTCGATGTCTAGCGCAGGTAACGCATCTGTGGACTATCTGTCGCAATTTTGCCTTCGCGTTTGTTATCCAGTAGTTGTTTCTCAAGTGACTTAGCATCAGCATGGGTCCTCCATGCATGGTTTGTTTGTGAGTGTCTGTAAGAATCAGTTTTGTAAACGAATTATGTCCAGGTAATATGATTTGATGTTTGGTAGCATCAGGGATCTCAGCGTTGGTTAACCGTCCGCCCACTCTCAGAATTCCTTGTGAATCGATGAAGGGATTCAGTGTCTTCAATCTACTATCATTCTTTACTGGTTTCTTCTTCTGTAATCTCTCTATTTCTTTGCTGTATTCTTGTTTTTGACATAGGATAATACATTTTGTCAAAGCTGATGTTATTTCCTTTCCTGTTAGATGTTTCTGATGTTTATCTTTACTGAATGCTCTCAAAATGTATGAGGTTACTCTTAGCAACTTTGTTAGACTCGAATATCTGTTGAATATGTCAAATTCTTCTTCAGTACTTGTTGTCATGGCTTGTATCTTTCTTTCTTCTAAATCTGTTGTGGTATCAGTGAGTTGTTTGTATTCTATCTCTTTCTGTTTCAAATCTTCAGGGCCATTCCACCACAGCTTATGAGTAAGTAGATTTGACGCTGAAATACCACGTGACGCTACGTCTGCTGGGTTTGTTGCTGATGCCACATGATGCCAATGAGTACGAGGCAATGTTGTAAGTATGTCTGAAGTTCGGTTAGCTATGAAAGTTTTCCATTTACTTGGGTGAGATTGTAACCAAGCAAGTACTACTGTAGAGTCAGTATATGCATGTATATTTGTTTGTGGAATGTTCAAGTTCTCTGAAACATCTTTCAATAGTTTTGTGAGTAGGACTGCAGCACAGAGTTCCAATCTTGGAATTGATATAGTTTTTATTGGTGCAACTCTAGTTTTAGCAGTGATCTGAGTGACGAAGATTGAACAATCTGATTTCAGTACTCTCAAATATATGACAGCTGCATATGCTTTCTGTGATGCATCACAGTATCCATGAAGTTCAGATTGATAATCATTTCTATTTGTATGTATCCATCTAGTGACTTTGATGTCTTGAAGTGTTGTTAGTTGTTGTCTGTATTGTTCCCACTCTTCTTTTATGGTTGTTGGAACATTCTGGTCCCAGGTGACTCCAGCCAGCCAGAGTTGTTGGATCATGATTTTGGCGGTTATGATTACTGGTGAAAGCCATCCCATTGGGTCGAACAATCTTGAAATGTCAGATAGTATTGTTCTTTTTGTTATGTTTGAGTTTGTTTGGTCAGGAAGGTTTATTGTGTATTGAAAGTTATCGGTTTCTTTGTTCCAAATGAGCCCAAGTGTTTTTACTATGTCATCTGATTTGATTGTGTAAACATTGCCCGAGTTGCAGCAAGTTTTCTGAACATATTCTTCAAATTCTCGATTGTTGCTGGCCCATTTCTGTAGTTGAAAACCTCCAGCCTTCATGAGTCCGGTCATTTGTCTGTAAACTTCATAGCCTTCTTCCAAATCATCACTTCCACTTAGGAAATCATCGATGTAGTAGTCTAGTTTTGTTTTTGTAGAAGCTATAGGAAAGTTTATCTCTTCATCAATGGCTAATTGATGTAATGCTTTTGTTGCAAGGTATGGAGCACTTGCAGTTCCAAAAGTTACTCGTGTCAGTTTGTATTCATGGATCTCTCCATTCATTCTCCATAATATTCTCTGGTAATCTGCACATTTCTCAGTGACTTTCACTTGTCGGTAAAATTTGACACAGTCAGCAACATATCCAATCTCATGTGTTCTCCATCTCATTACTATTTGACGAAGATCTTGTTGTATTGTAGGGCCCACAAGCATGTTGTCGTTCAGTGATTTTCCATTGGGTCCCTTACTTGAAGCATTGAAAACTATTCTAACTTTGGATGTGCTTTTGTCATGTCGTATAACAGCATGGTGTGGCAAGTAAAATGTATTAATGGCAGTGTCTGTATTTTTGTCTATCTTTTCCATATGATTCAAATCAATATATTCTTGGATCACTTTAGAATATTCTTCCTTGAGTGCAGGATCTTTGTTTAGTTTTCTTTCAAGTTGATTTAATCTTTTAAGTGCTATTTGTTTTGTGTCTCCATAGTTAAAGTGTTCTATCTTCATTGGTATTTTAACTATGTATCTGCCAAGCTCATCTCTAGTATAATTGTCTTTGAAGTCTCGTTCACATTGTTGTTCTTCATCTGTCATGATCTTGGTTGTTGTAGTTTCTGATTCAAGTTCCCAGAACTTCTGTAATAGGTCACTTTCTTCTGTGTTTACTATGTGTAGGTTCAAAACTCTGTTGTATGTTTCTGTTGTATCATCATTCTGTCTCATGTTGTATTTTCTTTGTTCTGTGTTTGTCTCAGAGTATTGATCTTTAATATTTTCATAGTAGGTTTGTTGTTTGTTCTCATCATTATTGTTTAGGTGTTCTTCGTTGTTGTTGATTACTTCTCCAGATAGGATCCACCCCAGCTGTGTGTTTTGAGCTAGTGGAGAACCAGGGGGCCCTTTGATTACACCTTCTAGCAATATTTGACAATAGATCTTTGCTCCTAAGAGGAGATCAATATTTCCAAGAGTAGCATAGCTTGAGTCAGCCAATGGCAGATCTTGTATGTGAGGCCATGTTACATACACTCTCCTTGAAGGCAGCAATCTTGTTAGTGTCTTCAGACAAAAGGCATCAATTGTGAATTGCTTGTTGTTGATAGTGGACTGTATATTGAATGTTACCTTGTGTCTGATTCTAGTTAATGTGTTGGCACCTAGTCCACTGACGGAGCTGTTGACTGTATATCTTCTCAGACCAAGAGCTTGTGCTGCTGACTCGGTGATGAAGGATCCTTCAGACCCTTGGTCTATCAAAGCTCGTAGTTGATGCATGCTTCCATCTGAAGCTTGGACTCCTATGATGGCAGTAGCTAGAAGCATACCAGTAGATTTAGTTTGCTTAGCGAAATGTGCGGAAAGTTGGTTGTCTCTAGGTGTCTCGAATGATGTCTGGTGCGTCTCATTTGTGTTGTCTTTTCTGTCTTCCTCTGGGTGTAAAAGTGAATGGTGCCTTCTTCTGCATATTCTGCAACTTGTGCGTTGTTGACATTCAGTGACTCTATGTTTAGGTATGAGGCAGTTGAAGCACAATCCATTCCTCGTCACAACCTCTAGTTTGGCCTTGTGTTGTAGGTTTGCAAAGTCTTTGCATTTGTATAGATAGTGGTCTCCATTGCAGTGTACACAGTGTTCATTTGATGTGTGAAAAACTTTCTTTGTATTAATATTATTATTGGATGATGTGGTACTTGAGGTTGCTCTACTCTTTACAGCTTGTCTTCCTTCTAATGATCTAAATCTTCCCTCCAGAAAATCTGTTAATTGTTCTAGTGATGGTAGTTCGTCGTGGCTTCCCAACTTTTCTTCCCATTGTTTTATTGATTCTGGATCTAATTTTGAAATAGTCATGAAGATAATTATGGAATCCCATGAGTCTGTGGGAATGTTTAAGCTTCTGAGTCCATTCAAGCAGTCTGATGTGATATCTAGCATGTTTTTGATTGAGTTAGCAGATTCTGTGAGTATATTTTTAATAGAAAACAGTTTACTCAGGTAAGCGTTTACAATAATCCTTTTGTTTTGGTATCTCTTCAAGAGTTTACTCCAGGCATGATCATAATTGTTTTCTGTGATTGTAATATTTTTGAGTAACGTAGCTGCCTCACCGCTGATGTTAGTTTTCAGGTAATGTAATTTTTGCACTGAGCTTAGTTTATCATTATTGTGAATCAGTGAAGAAAACTGGTCGTGAAATGAGCACCACTCGGTATATAAACCATTAAATGTTGGTATTTTTATTGTTGGAATCTTGATTTCACATACCTTGACAGATTCTTTCCCACTTACAACAGTTTCTGTTTGTTTATCAGGTGGAGCAGGTTGTATCACAAATTCTCGAAGTTTTTTCATCATTGCGCACATTGCTACAGTGTATTCATCCTCACATTTGAAGTAGACATCTCCCTTTGTGTATGCATGTTCATCTAAAGTATTTTTGTCGAAAGTATTCGCTATTTTTTGGTGATTTGTATTGAAGGTGTCCCAGCAATCGTTCAGCAACTTTATCTTAATCTCTACGTAATCTTTGGTAAGACGATCTTTGGGTGTTTTCTTGAAATTCGCATGTGCACGTTGAAGTTGTTCCATGAACACCTTTTGCTCTTTCATCAATCCGTCGTCTTCCGATGAAATACTCATGTTTTCCACTCAGCTTTGTATATAAATTCTCTAACACTGTTGGTTTTGTTGCTTTTGTAGAGAAACGAGTCAGTAAAATTGTTGATTTCTTGTATTTACGTGAGATAAAAGTTACCACGTGAAGCGTCCATTTGCCGGTAAAAGTTCTTCCCGGTACGTGTACAGTACAGTACGGTACCGTACAGTACAAGCTGTTTACGCGTATGCGCACTCTGCTAATAACCTCAAACTTGTACCAGTTCGATTTTGTATTGTAAATGTTTTGTATTTGTGTTCTACACGTTCACTTCACTGCTTATTAGGATCACCGATCCTTTATTCGGTTCGTAGGACCAATGTTTGCCCTATAGAGGTCGTCCAGACAGGAAAACGATTTTAAAGTTGAAAGTTTGATGTTTATTGTTCGGCACTAATTTTGACACACACACTTTTTGACAGATCACATGTAATGTAAATTGGATGCTACCACAGATAATTATAATATTATGCTACGTTCAACACTATCCCATTCTCAATTAGGCAAGTAGCACAGATTAAAAATTAAAATATAGATTAAAATATATAAAATAAGAGAATTATTCAGATATTAGTGTAAGAAAAAAAAATCTGGCACTTCGGCGGCCGCTGCCGCGGCACGCTCGCTTTGCTCGCTCGCCTCGTGCGTAATTTATATGTTTTAACATAACCTAACCAATCCGAGTCGGATCAACAAGTGAGTAAGTATTTTTTTGTTAAATAAATAAAATAAAGGAATAAAAAATTGACGAGTGTAAACAAAGCCTAATGTTTGGCATCAAAAGGCTGCGTTTTATCGGGTTGTGTTTTCCAAAGGTGTGCTGAATTTGTACGGCTTGTAATGTACACCCTTGGATTACACAGCCATGGAATTCGCGACCAAATTGTACATCTATTCCGTGCTGTGTTTTCCACGGCTGTACAATCCATGGTTGTACATTATTGGCATGGCACCCGGACTCACCACTGACCTCAATAAATACCATAGACTTGATCTAAGATAAATACACATACAAACTTACAGTCACAACTCACAGTTTGTCACTGTCACCTATCGGCATGACAGTTTTTTTTTGCTTGCTCGCTTGTTTGTTTGCATTGTCGTATTCGAATTTGCATCGTACTAGGTATCGTTCGTAGTTTGTTTATTTTCTTCTGAATTTCGCCCTAATATTCAAGTTCGAAGACTTCGAAGAGGAAAGTACAGGGCGTAGGGAAGAGGGAGAATAATTACTTCGATGGCCGGAGCGGGGGCGCCCCGTCGCTGAGCGGAACGAAGCTCCTCCACCCCAGCCGAGAGATCATCGCATCGAAATGCCCAAACCTACGTGCGTCCGCTGCGGCTCGACCGACTCGCTGCTGTGGCGGAACCAGGAGAGCGGCCAGATATGCAACGAGTGCTACCTCGGCGTCGCGGCGCCCGGCGCCGGCGCCGGCCGCGACGCCGCGCCCGCCGCGCGCAGCGACGACGAGGACGCGCGGGCCGAGGGCGCGGCGGCGGCGCGCGCCACGGCCCGCGGCGCCCGGCGCAGCACGCGCGCACAGCGCCACAAGGCGGCGGCGGCCGCGCCCGCGCCGCCGGCCGCCGCCAGCTCGGCGCGCGCGCGCGGCCGCCGTTCGGCGCTGAAGCGCACGCCGCTGCGCGCGCCCACCGCCACCGCCACGCTCGTCACGAGCGACTCCATATTCTTCAAGGTGACTCCGTCCGACCGGGGAGCGCTCGACCTATCTCTTGCGTTCGGCCGACGATCGTCCGAATGATGGGGTCGATGAAATGTTCCAGGGCTCGTACATGCAAGTGGGAGACATCGTGTCGATGCTGGACGTGGACGGAGGCACGTTCTACGCTCAGATCCGTGGCTTCCTCACGGACCAGTACTGCGAGAAGAGTGCGGTGGTGACATGGTTGCTGCCGACGCGAGCGAGCCCTCCGCCCGAGAAGTGCTTCGATCCTGCCACTTATATTATTGGTAAGATCTTAATGAACCATGATCGTTTCGAATTCGACCGCTCGAAACGAATTCATCGGAGATAAATATCTTATTGTCATATTTTTATGATTAAGGTCCCGAGGAGGAGCTCCCTCGCAAGCTCGAGTACATGGAGTTTGTGATGCATGCTCCGGCGGATTACTACCGTGCCTGCACGCCGTACCCGCCCGGGGCGCCCGACCTGGAGGCCTGCAGTGGCTTCATCTGGGCCTCAATGGATGCCAAGGAACGTACCTAGCACACCTGTGATAAAAGTACTCCTTCATCACAGGATCACTGAATATTTTCTGAACAAAGTAATGTATTACACATTACTTTGTTAAACCACATTATGAGTGTTGAGTGAAAGAACTTGATACAATGCGGGTTTAAAAAGACCAATAAAAGGTAGTGTCTTTTTACATTCTGTATTGTTTTATTTTATAGATTACATTAATGTTAGGCATTTTTCATGTAAAAAAATCGTTGTTAAGAAAATAATAATGATTAGAGGGCCGCGTCCACGTGTTTTGGGACATTATAGTGTTGCAGATATTGTGATTGTGATGTAAGTTGTATGACGCATTTTAATATGGAAACCCAGTCGACACTTTGAGAACTTTGTGTGAACAATACCATATGCTTATAATGTGCCAAAAAACTCAGGCTAGGCCCGTCAGTTGTGTAATTATTTAGTTAGACTCATCAAAACATTACACACTACATGCACTAGTTATTCTCTGTCTTGGAACAAGGAACATTTATTTAAAATGTTTAACTAGATGGCGTTTTACGTTCCGGCGGCATTGTAAGTTATTCTTTATGGGCCAGCTTTCAGAATGACTTTAGGGAAACAAAGGACTTTTTTGAATACCTGAAAAAATGCTTGTAACATGAATTTAGTTGTCCGATAGCGCTGCAACACTGTAATACATGCAAAGCTCCTGTAACTGCCGGCTGCGTTCCGAAGTAGGTATCTGTACCTAGATAGCGTCAATTTATAGTCAACCCACTGTTGTTTTAGAGCCCTGCACCATCCCAGTTCGGTTGGACTGACTAACCTAGTAAAAAAAAAAAAAAGTAAAAATGTGTTTTATTGACTTAACTAGTGGTTCGCCCCGAACTGGATCTCGTGATGCGAACCGACGAACGCACCAAAACTTTGAGTAGGTGGTAGTCAGAGGCAAGTCCAAACATTATGTTTGGACTTTTTTCTGACTACCGCATACTTACTTGGTACGTTAACCAAGTTTCAACTCTATTGACCTATTCATTGAAGAGTTCCGTTGAACAGACTTTGGCTCCATCATCATCAGACCTGGTCGTTGTCACCATATTATGAGAACTGAGTACCTCCTTAATTTATTTCAAGAAAAAAAAATAAGAAAAAGCAAAGGAACTGGGCGACCAGTAGAAAAACCTTGATGCCAACGAAACTCTTAGAGATAAGAGCTCTTGGATTGCTGGTTATTTTAATTTAACTTATTTGTTGTATCTCAAAAACCGAGCGTCCTAGAAAAAAGAAAAAATTGTGTTGGAATGTCCAAACAAAGCCCTTTCATATGACATGTAACTTGATTTTTTTATGTAACTTTTTTTATTTTTGCCCCTTTATAAAACCCCATATCTTAATAACCCTTCATCTGATTTTACCTTCGATCAACAATCAACTAGATTACGTGTCACATACAAAATCAAAGCTAAAAACTGTCCGCTTGAACATCTACTTACACACACATAAACAGCTACATCGAACTGATTCAAAGGTTTTTAAACAGTTTCAAGTTCAACCTAATTACAACCATAAACCCTTGTATTAAAGTCACAAATCTTCAAAATACTATCTTACACTTATGATCATTCGTCAATTACAGCCGTCACCTTGAAATTAAAAGACATAGGTTAAATAACATTTATTGTGTAATCAACCTTATGTTGCAACAAATAAAGTACTTTTCTCCATTATTACTTTGTGAGTTACATTATTACTTTCGTTTCGTTTTGTTTCTGTTTGCTTCTTTGTATTTTACTACTCCTCACACACACTACAGGTGCCTCGATGGCGGACTTTGAATAAACGACAAAATATTTTTGTTTTTAATTGTTAACAATGATTTAAGCATCGCAAAACGGAAACTGACATGTAATTACCGAAAAAAAGACATTCCTTCTGAAACCTTACTGTTTTAGGGGTTATTTTCGCAGTTTTAAAGCACACTGAGGCATTTTAGCACGTCCGCACGTTGGCTGTGGTTGGAGCATACTAAACTCAAATAAGAACACAAATTTATTTGTGCTCTTATTTCTCGGGCCGTTTTTGAGCCCGCCACACGTAATCTAGGTTGATTGTTGATCGAAGGATTTTACTCATATGCTTACCAGTAAATTTCTCAAGTACAAGCTATCGACTTATCAAATTTCATGCAGATCGGATCAACGGTTCGAAAGTTATGGCCAGACAAACATACATACATACATACATAAAATGCCAAATCGCCCAAGTTGAAACTAAAGATCTTCGTTCGCTTCGCTCACTCGATCAAAAAAAGATCTTCGTTCGCTTCGCTCACTCGATCAAAATTAGTTACAGTATTGTTATTGAGTCCATAGGCTCCCAAACCAGTTAAGAAACTGTGTTTCAGGAGCCAGTGCCAGGAGCTAGTGGTAGCATGCCTTCCGATCCTAATTTCGTGGGTTCGTCCAGTAGTGCACCAGCAATGTCCTTATGGTCGTCTAGGCTGAGAGGATAACTTAAGGTGCTAGGTAGGCAAGCCTACCTACATCAAATAACATAATATCACGGTGAGTAGGTGTCCTTCCATCTCTATCCATAGGTCCATTACCGCAAGGCTACCTAGTGCAGAAGTAACCTGTGCCAAGTGGTAGGTGCCTAGTTACCTAAGCAAGTAAGTAGGTAGGTGCTTATCGTGTTTGGTAATTTCAATAAAATAGTCTGATATCGAGAGCAATCCTACGAGCTTACAGACGAACGATAGATTTGTTAATCTGTCGTCGTAAATAACGCGGAGGACAGCCGCGGGAACTCGCTGATTTATTGAACTGCGTTGCATACCTATACTTACCTACCTATATCTATCTATCGGTGCTTTACTAGCCCGCAGATAACGCGTGATTGATTGCGGGGTTTGTACACTCGTGTAGGTACCTAGGTAGGTACCTACACGAGTGTACAAACCCCACTACCTAGGTAGGTAGGTAGGCTTTCATACCTACACCGATGTGTCTCGAGGGCTTTAATCTGACAAATAAAATCACAAATCTGCTAAATGGAAAAATCCCCAGGTGAACCGATCTCAACAACAAATAAAATGAAACACCTAGGCATAATTCTGATCATTTTTTTTATAGTACTACCTGATGGAACAAGCAGATGACCCACCTGATGTTAAGTGGTAACCATCACCTATAACAAAGCTAATGCTTTGTCTAATCCTCGTAAGTCACGCACAATAGGAATGTGCCCTCACTGCCCTGCGTCCATCAACTCGAGGCATACAGATGTTAAGCCTCATGTGCCTGTAATGACACCGGCAAGCACACTCTTCAAACCGAAAGGCGTGGTGGTGGACTTCCCCGGACGAGCCCTGCACAAAGAGCTCTACTAGGTAGGTAAGGTACTCTTAGAGCTGATTTCACCATGCTCTGTTAGTTACTAAATGAATGATTAACTGGCCGTTAAATCTAACCTTAGATGTCAAACCCGTACATTTTGGCATATTTCATTTTAATGGCCCTTTAATCTCTTACACAGCATGGTGATTACATAAGTATCTACCTAAAATTACATCGTTTTAGATAAAATCTTTGAATTGAAGAAGAGAGTGCTTTAAGTTAGGCTATCTAGGATACCTACCTCGTGTGTTCATAAGTCTTGAGACACAGTAAAACTAAAATATTTTTGGAGCTAAGTTGAGTATTCATTTATTGGATATTAAAATTAAAACTACTGACATCTAGATCTGTATTTAAAAATAAATCATTCAAAATGGCCGCCTTTGCATTCAATGCAGGCCTTCAAACGCGTGCGCCATTCATCTATGGCGTCACGAATCTTTTCAATGGGAATAATAATAATAATAATAAACTTTATTCAGAAATCAAGCAATTACAATAATTAGGGTATGCGTACAAGATCAGTTATTAATTGTATTTGGTTTGTTTACAAATAGTTGTTGCACTGCAGTATCTACACTAAGTGCTAGACTTGTGTCGTAGATACCACATTACCTTCCAAAACATGCATATATAGAAAGCCATGTTGAATAGTGATATTGTGCGGACCTTAAGTACAATTTTGTTTCCTACTACCTACATACCTTAGTAACATTTTAATTAAAATTTAGTAAGTAGTTTTTTTTTTTTTTTTTTATACAAACCAAGAAAAACTATCCATCAGTAGATCGTTTGTAACGGTCGGCAGAAAGCTCAACTGTTTTTTATGTATTTTGAGTAATTTATAAATCCTTATAGGTATTTATTGCAATTTTCTTTGTAAATAAATGTAGAAAGTTAAACTCTATTTGATTAATTATAGACTTAACCAAAAGATTTAATAAACTTAAAATTGTTGCTAGTACAATACTATAGCTTTTAAATAATTGATTTTCGTTTTACAGGATAATAATAATAATGGTAATCATTCAATTTTAAACTACGCGTGCATGCAGCATTTAAATTATTGGTGAGTAACTACATTAAATTACTTACATTATTAAATTAAAAATTCATTTTCAGTGCAGTGTGTGAAATGTGAATTGTGTATTTGTGTGTGAGTATTGTGTGTATTTGTATTTGTGTGTAAGTATTGTGTGGATGTGCGAGTCTGTCAATGAAGCTGAAACTGGCAGCCAAAAAGTAGCAGCCAAACGTCCAGGGCCGGACTAAGTGTGAAATACCATTTCAAAAATGAAATTTCTATAACTATATGTCAGCTATAGTATCATAATGATGTGTGGTATATAGTGTATGTGGTGTATGGTGTTGCAAGAGTCCAGGAAATAGAAAAAACGTGTATTTTTTTAAAGTTTTTTTTTATAAGTTTTGTAATTGATTCCGCTCCCTTAAAATTCATGCATACATCCATAACAGATCTCCACTGGAAGGTCTCCAGCAATTTTCATAAAATTCTATCGTTGCAAGAGTCCAAGAAATCGAAAAAACTTTTTTTTTTTCAATATTTTATAACTTTTGTTTTTGATTCCGCTTCCTCAAAATTCATGCTCAGATCCATAACAGACCTCCATGGGAAGGTCTATAGCAATTTTCAGAAAATTCTACCGTTGCAGGAGTCCAGGAGATAGTAACAGCCAAATCGAAAAATGACTTATTTTTAAATATTTTATAACTTTTGTTTTTGATTCCGCTCCCTCAAAATTCATGCTAACATCCATTAAAGACCTTCATTGGAAGGTCTCCAGTGATTTTCAGAAAATTCTGTCGTTGCAAGAGTCTAGGAAATAGAAAAAACGTGTATATTTTTAAAGTTTTTTTTTATAACTTTTGTAATTGATTCCGCTCCCTTAAAATTCATGCATACATCCATAACAGACCTCCATTTGAAGGTCTCCAGCAATTTTCAGAAAATTCTACCGTTGCAGGAGTCCAGGAGATAGTAACAGCCAAATCGAAAAATGACTTATTTTTAAATATTTTATTACTTTTGTTTTTGATTCCGCTCCCTCAAAATTCATGCTAACATCCATTAAAGGCCTTCATTGGAAGGTCTCCAGTGATTTTCAGAAAATTCTGTCGTTGCAAGAGTCTAGGAAATAGAAAAAACGTGTATTATTTTAAAGTTTTTTTTTATAACTTTTGTAATTGATTCCGCTCCCTTAAAATGCATGCATACATCCATAACAGACCTCCATTGGAAGGTCTCCAGCAATTTTTAGAAAATTCTATCGTTGCAAGAGTCCAGAAAATCAAAAAAACTTTTTTTTTTCAATATTTTATAACTTTAGTAATTGATTCCACTCCCTCAAAATTCATGCTTAGATCCATAATAGACCTCCATGGGAAGGTCTCTAGCAATTATCAGAAAATTCTACCGTTGCAGGAGTCCAGGAGATAGTAACAGCCAAATCGAAAAATGACTTTTTTTTTAATATTTTATAACTTATGTTTTTGATTCCGCTCCCTCAAAATTCATGCTCAGATCCATAATAGACCTCCATGGGAAGGTCTATAGCAATTTTCAGAAAATTCTACCGTTGCAGGAGTCCAGGAGATAGTAGCGGCCAAATCGAAAAATAACTTTTTTTTCAATATTGTGAAACTATTGTTTTTTATTCCGCTCCCTTAAAATTCATGCATACATCCATAACAGACCTCTACTGGAAGATCTCTAACAATTTTCAAAAAAATCTATCGTTGCAGGAGTCCAGGAGATAGTAGCAGCCAAATCGAAAAATGACTTTTTTAAAAGTTTTGGACTCCTGCAACGATATAAAATTCTGAAAATTGCTAGAGACCTCCTTATGGAGGTCTGTTATGGATGTAAGCATGAATTATGAGGGAGCGGAATCAAAAACAAAAGTTATAATATATTGAAAAAAAAAGTCATTTTTTGATTTGGCTGTTACTATATCCTGGACTCCTGCAACGGTAGAATTTTCTGAAAATTGCTATAGACCTTCCCATGGAGGTCTGTTATGGATCTGACCATGAATTTTGAGGGAGCGGAATCAAAAACAAAAGTTATAAAATATTAAAAAAAAAGTCATTTTTCGATTTGGCTGTTACTATCTCCTGGACTCCTGTAACGGTAGAATTTTCTGAAAATTGCTATAGACCTTCCCATGGAGGTCTATTATGGATCTGAGCATGAATTTTGAGGGAGCGGAATTAAAAACAAAAGTTATAATATATTGAAAAAAAAAAAGTTTTTTCGATTTTCTGAACTCTTGCAACGATAGAATTTTCTAAAAATTGCTGGAGACCTTCCAATGGAGGTCTGTTATGGATGTATGCATGAATTTTAAGGGAGCGGAATCAATTACAAAAGTTATAAAAGAAAACTTTAAAAAAATACACGTTTTTTCTATTTCCTAGACTCTTGCAACGACTGAATTTTCTGAAAATCACTGGAGACCTTTCAATGAAGGCCTTTAATGGATGTTAGCATGAATTTTGAGGGAGCGGAATCAAAAACAAAAGTTATAAAATATTTAAAAAAAGTCATTTTTAGATTTGGCTGTTACTATCTCCTGGACTCCTGCAACGGTAGAATTTTCTGAAAATCACTGGAGACCTTCCAATGAAGGCCTTTAATGGATGTTAGCATGAATTTTGAGGGAGCGGAATTAAAAACAAAAGTTATAATATATTGAAAAAAAAAAAGATTTTTCGATTTTCTGGACTCTTGCAACGATAGAATTTTCAAAAAATTGCTGGAGACCTTCCAATGGAGGTCTGTTATGGATGTATGCATGAATTTTCAGGGAGCGGAATCAATTACAAAAGTTATAAAAAAAACTTTACGTTTTTTCCATTTTCTAGACTCTTGCAACGGTAGAATTTTCTGAAAATCACTGGAGACCTTCCAATGAAGGTCTTTAATAGATGTTAGCATGAATTTTGAGGGAGCGGAATCAAAAACAAAAGTTATATAAAATATAAAAATAAGTCATATTAGATTTGGCTGCTACCATCTCCTGGACTCCTGCAACGATAGAATTTTCTGAAAATTGCTAGAGACCTTCCTATGGAGGTCTGTTATAGATCTAAGCATGAATTTTGAGGGAGCGGAATCAAAAACAATAGTTGTGAAATATTTAAAAAAAAAGATTTCCTGATTGATTTCCTGGACTCCTGCAACGATAGAATTTCCTGAAAATTACTGGAGACCCTATAATTGATGTCTTGTATAGACCTAAGCTTGAATTTCGACAGAGCGCAATCCAAAACTAATGAATTCCTAAAAGAAGACAACTGTTGTCGGAGTATTTTGTATTATTAAAAGTTTTTTTGATCCTGTTGGGGCATAAATGGTATCACAATTGTTGCTAGAACTGACACCTAGCGTTAAATAGATAAGTTTAGAAATTTTAATTATAATATTCGTAAGTCTTAATTCGGCCCTGGATTTTTATGTTTGGCTGCTACTATTTGGCTGCCAGTTTCAGCTTCATGTCTGTCATGGGCTGGAGTGTGTGCATGTGAATGTGTGTAAATAATGATGTGAATGGATGTGTAGATATGTCGTGTGGTGTGATGTGTGATTTTTTAAATATTTAAATAATAGGTTAAGTGTAATGTATATAAAAATGCTCACTGCATTATTTTTAACAGCTGCTCAGTTTCCTCATACTCAATTGCAAGTAGCCATCGCAATAACGCCTCCTTGCACTTCATTAGATTGAGGTGGACTAAGCCCCTTATAGCCTTGTTAGCTTTGTTATACAGAATCCGTTTCGATTCTTTAATAAGGGCTCGCTTGAGAGAATCCAGGTTTGGGTGAGACTTTCTGCATGCCCTCAGCTCCAATTCCGTCCATAAAGAATAATCCAAAGGATTCAAGTCAGGGCTTGACGAGGGCCAATCTTCGCTCCGAATGAAGCCTGGCAAATTGGCCTCAGCCAACGTTGGGTAGTCTTAGCTTTATGGGAGGGAGCAGAGTCCTGTTGGAAAACCCAGTATTTTCCAGCGAATAGCGTATCATTTAATGGTTTAACCACCGCTTCCAATATGTCGGTTTGGTAATTTTGTGCCTTCACCTTGACGTCTTGCTGGCAAAAATGAAGCGAAGTGACCCCCTCGTAGGAAACACCCCACCAAACCATCACACTTGCTGGATGATGAGTACGCTGGACATTGCGTACAGATGGCTGGACGTCCTTGGAACTTCTGGCGTAAACCTTATTGTTCTGCCGGTTATACTTTTCTTCCACCGTGAAGATCTTTTCATCGGTAAACAGGATATTTTTTGGATCGTGTCTCTTCAATAGGTTCCGACATCGTTCCAGTCGCAATTTACGAAGACGCTTGTTTAAATAATGCACTTTCCTTCGACTGTAGGCCTTTAGTTTAAGATCATATTTAAGTATCCTGTTCACCGATATTCGCGAAATGTTGGTCTGCAGAGCTAATTTCTTTTGAGTCCGGCAAGGGTTGCGACGAATTCGCTCTCTGATTACTTTAATGTTGGCGGGCGTCCTTACAGACCGCGGGCGGCCACATCTTCCACGGTCTTCTAAAGAGCCGGTCTCCTTGTACCTCTTTATGGTATAATAGTTATAAAACACAAACTTTGGATTTCACTAAAAACTTGCATTGGTTTTTTTCCTGCTTGAAACAGTGAAATTACAGTCGCACGCAAATCTTTTGTTGGCGCCATTTTCACGGAGAATGAAACAAATATTCAAATGTATATTTTTTCTGATTCAAAACATTCGAAATTTAAAATTTTAAAAGTTTAAAAAAGTTTGCATGAATTACTTTCTTTTTAAATTAATTAAATAAGTTCGTCTCAAAACTTATGAACACACGAGGTAGGTGTGCAACGTAAAGTGCATTTGGTATCGTGTAGGTACTTTTTAGAAAAGATTTGTCATCAAAATTAATATCACAGAATAAATATAAAATCCAGTTTTTTAGGTTAGAGATACTAGATAGGCATGTGTACGACTCAATAAAAAAAAACTATGATTATGAATTGTGCCCGCCACGGCGCGCGCCGGCCGGGCCGGTGGCATAGGGGAGCGCAGACAAAGTTGGGCCCAATTAAAAGTTTGAAGACTACCGCACCACAGATAAACTGACAGTTGCCCAACTCCTCAGTATAGTACCTACATACCTACTACGAGTTAACTACGTAGACGTACCTACCTAATTATCCCTACTGTGAACTGTAGTTTAGCGTGGCTTATTTCCTGTTAGCTTATCAACTTTTAATGATTTCCCGCCGGCTAACTTTTAACTTAGGTAAGTAGGTAGGTACCTACTATCTACTTTACCCAGAGAATAATAAGGGCCTATTCTACCTCGTGTGTTCATAAGTTTTGAGACGAACTTATTTAATTAATTTAAAAAGAAAGTAATTCATGCAACCTTTTTTAAACTTTTAAAATTTTAAATTTCGAATGTTTTGATTCAGAAAAAATATACATTTGAATATTTGTTTCATTCTCCGTGAAAATGGCGCCAACAAAAGATTTGCGTGCGACTGTAATTTGACTGTTTCAAGCAGGAAAAAAACCAATGCAAGTTTTTAGTGAAATCCAAAGTTTGGGATGTAGTCGGAACTTTGTGTATTATACCATAACCACTGTGAAGAAGCCCTTTCTTGGCTTCTGTCAAATGTGCGATGATTGTGAACAAGCCCATATCGGGCCGCTCAGCTGGCACCCAGTTTACGCCTATATTCACGTTAATTTATGTTTCTATCTTGTTTTAACCTATTGAAATGCGTTCTTGTTAGAGCAAGATGAATATCTAGCACTCGTCCACGTGTTGCGTCATACAAAAATTCCGCGCAATCCCTAATCGAACTTCACTTCCTGACACTTGCCAAAGGTCGTGTTTGTTTTGATTGTCAACGTAAAAATTAATGAGTAATTGCTAGAACGTGCTGTGAAAAACCAAGAAAAATGTTAATATTCTTGATTTTAATACTCCTGGCTGTGTTTCCAGTACTTTTTGTGTGATAAAAACAGCTATGAATCGGTGCTGGTGCTTGTAACCGATCGCATCCATCACAATGTTTCTAGCTTTTCTAACCTAAAACTGAGACTTATTACTGGTATGTAGCCTAAAATAGATGGTATATTAACTCAGGTATTCTATAAAATAGAGATGATAATAATAAATGTGCTGTAAATATATAATTTTTAACGAAAATATGAAGTGGTCTATGAGCAGCCCAGATGGGGTTGTCGCACAGTTTGGGTTTGACGTTTTAAATGAACAACAAACCAAGGTGCTGGTTAGTGTGGATGGATTGAGAATATCATCATCATCATCATTTTAACTCGAAATCATACACATTTTTCTTGTTGGGGAACAAATTTTTTAAACTGGTTTTTTTTATTAGTTTTTTTATTTGTATAGAGTTATCAGCTCATTTTCTTGGAACATTATCACACTTCACACTAATATTATTAATGCGAAAGGTTGGATGTATTTTCTCTCTTCACGCCAAAATTACTGAACAAATCGGGTTAATTTTTTTTTTAACTTAAAACTTTTAAACTTTTTTTTCAGTTTCAAACTTAACTGAAAAATCGAGGTAAAAGAATCAAGTAGGTACGTTGTTTGTAAGTCTTCCATAATTGAATCCATACTTAGTTAGCCTTCTTGGTGATGAAACAGTGATTTTTTGCAATTTTAATTCTTATGCTACAAAAGATTTTTGTATGAAATGAAGATATTTTATGCTACTAATTTGAAGAATACTTATTAAACTTCTCACAATATGTGAAGATTTAAAAAATAAATAAATATTTGTTTGAAAAATCACTGATCTAAGAAAGTGGTTATTTGACTGGCTGGAATGGACTCATTTTTGTTTAATTATTTTAAGAAAAGTATTGAACTAAGACCTGTAAGTTTTTAAATACACATATTTAATATGTTCAATTTATTGTTTATTTATTTGTCAGGTCTCCACAGTGAAAGATCAACCTAAAATAATTGGTAATAAGATACCCACTTGAGGCTTGTCAGTGAGTGTGCTCAATCAGGGTTGAGAGTTTAGAAGTGTAATTTTGTAAATAAAATGTATGATGATGCTGTTGTTTTATTATTTTATTATTATTATGGGTCTGTTAGCTTATAATAAAACCTAGTTTATATGGGAGAGGTAGTTATATGTTGGAGTAATATCCAAAAGTAAGTCCATAAATTAGGTGGTTCAAGTTACAATTGCAATACTATACTTTATTTTCTCTTGTATGTACCATTTAAAGTACATGAAATGGCAATAAAATTATTTCTTAATCAGTGTGTACCTAAATTAGGTAGTTAAACTGCTTAAAAACAATACAAAACGCAGTTTTAATAGAATGCTGAACTCGCAAAGCCCTAACTGTGAGGGGAGGCCATAACGGGCCTCACAGTCAACGCCATTTTGCAAAAATCCGCCTTACAGTTGAGTGGATAAAGAGGTACAAGGAGACCGGCTCTTTAGAAGACCGTGGAAGATGTGGCCGCCCGCGGTCTGTAAGGACGCCCGCCAACATCAAAGTAATCAGAGAGCGAATTCGTCGCAACCCTTGCCGGACTCAAAAGAAATTAGCTCTGCAGACCAACATTTCGCGAATATCGGTGAACAGGATACTTAAATATGATCTTAAACTAAAGGCCTACAGTCGAAGGAAAGTGCATTATTTAAACGAGCGTCTTCGTAAATTGCGACTGGAACGATGTCGGAACCTATTGAAGAGACACGATCCAAAAAATATCCTGTTTACCGATGAAAAGATCTTCACGGTGGAAGAAAAGTTTAACCGGCAGAACAATAAGGTTTACGCCAGAAGTTCAAAGGACGTCCAGCCATCTGTACGCAATGTCCGGCGTACTCATCATCCAGTAAGTGTGATGGTTTGGTGGGGTGTTTCCTACGAGGGGGTCACTTCGCTTCATTTTTGCCAGCAAGGCGTCAAGGTGAAGGCACAAAATTACCAAACCGACATATTGGAAGCGGTGGTTAAACCATTAAATGATACGCTATTCGCTGGAAAATACTGGGTTTTCCAACAGGACTCTGCTCCCTCCCATAAAGCTAATACTACCCAACGTTGGCTGGAGGCCAATTTGCCAGGCTTCATTCGGAGCGAAGATTGGCCCTCGTCAAGCCCTGACTTGAATCCTTTGGATTATTCTTTATGGACGGCATTGGAGCTGAGGGCATGCAGAAAGTCTCACCCAAACCTGGATTCTCTCAAGCGAGCCCTTATTAAAGAATCGAAACGGATTCCCATTGAAAAGATTCGTGCCGCCATAGATGAATGGCGCACGCGTTTGAAGGCCTGCATTGAATGCAAAGGCGGCCATTTTGAATGATTTATTTTTAAATACAGATCTAGATGTCAGTAGTTTTAATTTTAATATCCAATAAATGAATACTCAACTTATTAGCTCCAAAAATATTTTAGTTTTACTGTGTCTCAAGACTTATGAACACACGAGGTAGAGAACATTGATGAGGCATGCTTTTGTTGAATACTTAAATTGAAATCTGGCGCTAGCTAGCTAGGTACCAATCTTGAGAAGCCAACGAGAAGCTCGGAGGCCAATCTCGTTTATGATAGGTTCCTGTTCCTTCTTACGTTTTGATGAAATTCTGAAATAATAGGTAGGTATTATGATGAGGCAGTGAATACATTAGAAGGGAATACAGGTTCTCTAATGACTACCACTAATCGGAAAACGAAGCGTACCTAGTATGCCTCTCCCGCCCGATGGACCGATGACATAGTAAAGACCGCGGGAAGTCAGTACATAAGCAGTGGTCTACTCTACTACAGTGGGCTAAATGATGATGTTGTGAATAAAAAAATCAAAATGCTAGTTTTATTATAAGGAAGTTTTATTAAAAAAACGTCTGTGTACAAGTGAATAAGTTAAGTTAATTTAATCGGAATGTAAAGTTACATCTAAGTTAAGTACAAACTACACAATAATACTTTTTAAAGCCGTTGATCCTTACATTAAATGCATTAGGCAATTTTTATTAATAATATTATGAAACAGCCACGTTCTAGGACCTTGTTTAGCTAGCTATCTAACTGATGGTTAATGTGTTGATGTACTCCTGCTTTTGGTTAAGTACTAGAGCAATAGGTACCCAAAATAAAGGCCAAGCAAGGTACTAGAATAAGACTATTCATTTGAAAAAGCTTAATCACCCTTGAATCGTGAAGTTTTGTAAAAAGTTCATGAAAAACACGGAAAGTGACATGAAAAACGAATGCGTTGAGGAACTGTTAATATTTACAAAGTGGGAGAAAATATATTTGTTAAGAGTAGGTATGTATAAAAGGACCATAGAAGTTGGTATGTGAATAAATTGAAATATACAAAAGTAGTGTGCGACAAACTGTATTCGGTGGTGAGTTATTTTTTTTTTCAAATTGTTTAAACATTTTACGGGAAGCACTGATGCAAATGCCTCCGTTTTTATTGAAAGAGATTTGGCAATGGAGACAAACATGTCTCATGCTGCATCCCCCTGACCCCGTCGATCATGGATATATAGGGACAGGGAATGCACCCGATAGCTACAAATGCGATTCCTGATAGTGCAGTCTTAGCAAATTGTAACTTTCAAGCGAATTTCGGCACACTCATTTCCATGTAGGTAGATCCCTACAGAACCAACGCCAAACTAACACCATAATACTTCATCACTTTCTGATAACGTTATTAATAATTTTATTATCAAGACTAAAATGATATAGTACAGTAGGTGCGTAATGTCCGAATGGCACTTAGTAGTGTAACGTCCCGGCGACACAACGCAATGGCACATTCAGTTGCAGACGTGGTGGTCGGCGGTGACGAGGCACTGGTCGCATCGCACGCGGCAGCACCACTGGAAGCTGCAGCGGCACTGCACGCGTGACGTCACACGGCGGGTGCTGAACCCGCGCCCGCAGCACAGGTGCGCGCATCCGTCTTCACCTGCAATACAAGTGACGTTCGTAGAGATACCGATAATAATGCTACAATGCCCAACCTAATCGATCGCTCGAGCCACGCACATTGAATGCTTCCGAAGTGAATTGGACGATAAGGTGTTACATAATACAAATTATAAGGTAAGTACATCCTGTTTTGTTTGATTTTATAATGAAAGCGTATCTTCGACCAAGGAAGAGTACATTGTGTAGTTTATACAACGTGTAACATAATACCCCTATAACCACAGGAAACACGGTATTCGACAGGTCATGACGGACAACTTAATTTCTAAGTCTTTTGATATTTCGAACGTTTTCATTCCTGAAATGCCTCTGAAACTTTCTTCCGGTATGTAACTCAACACACCATGAGGCAGCCCTATTCCCAGCTCATGGCTTCGGCCTCATAGTGGTATGATGTGAGACGCTGCATAGTAGGTAGTGGTGCGACTGACCCCTGGAGGTGCGGTTGCAGTGGCGGCGGTGCGTGCCGAGCGCGGCGGCGGCGGGCTGCGGCTCGCAGTACGAGGGCGACTCCGCCAGGAACACCAGCTCCGCCTTGCGCGCCGGCCGCGCCAGAGGACCCCTGACACACGCAAATACCTCACTAATAGAAGGACTATTTACCATTATGCCGTTCATCCCACAACGGTGAAATCAGAAATCAGAAATTATTTATTGTATAACTGTAGTACAAAAAAGATCTTAAAGCTATGGTTATGTACAGATTTAACAGTTTGTCCGTTCCGGATGTACAACAAAAACGCATTGTTATATTCTAAAGTTTTCACCCAAGAACCAACTAATAGTAGCCAAGGGCTGTAAGGCATCAATTGCAGCCGGAAATATTTAGGCGCACGAGCGCAGCGAGGGCGCCTATAGTTCGAGAGTGCAATTGATGCTTACACCCGAGCTAACTATTCAGCTTTACATCTCGATTGTGATGTAAGTAGAAAAAAACCGGCATTACAAGAATAAACAATATTTAAAGTAAAAGTTTTCTATTCCCGCCTTTTTTCATTAAAATGAATCAAGTAAAGAACTTTTTTTTTTTCAAGATCGAAATTGAGCTTCTCCGTTCGATATTTAAAATTGATGACTATTATACTCACACGAAGACAAGGCTGAATAGCAAAGCGACCTCATTGGTCATTGGGCTGAATGCGTGATGTCTATTGCCAGTATGATGGTTAGATGAACTTTTTGAAAGAAAGAAGTTTTTTTTTTTTATTACTTACCGCCCTAGGGCTTTTCTAGCTACATAGCACTCTAGGGTAATAACCCTAGAGCGCTAATTAGTCACCTACAAGCCCCATTTGGAGGTAATAAGAACCTACTTACCGAACATGAGAGATGTAAAACAATTTTTTTATCACATCAATTCGAAAATAGATAGTTTGCTCTTCGAAAACACGCAGCAAAATAGCACTTTGATCCCAAGGGCGGTAAAGTGATTTGAATTTGGAATGTGCTTATTGAGTAAAAGTTCCAATCACCAAAGAGATCACGAACCCTGTATGAACATGACATATGACATATGACATATGACAATTTGACAATGTGACAATGTGACTATGTGACTATGTGACTATGTGACTATGTGACTATGTGACTAAATTTTTGACTTTGTGACTTCGTGACTTTATGACTATGATTATGATTATTCATAAGTTGCACTAAGTTATTTTCTCATAGAGGGTGATAAAAAGTAGAGTATCCACCTCGGGAGCAATACTATTTTAAGCTCGAGTGAAGTACTTTGAATCCCTCGCTACGCTTAGGATTCTACTTTAGAATCCCTCGCTATGCTTTTGATTCTACTCTAGAATCCTTCGCTCCGCTCTGGATTCAAAAAACACTCTCGCCATAAAAAATTTTGTTTGCTCCCTTGGTAAACAATCTACTATTAATACCCACTAATAGGTACTCCTAATTTCTTGCAAGTAGGTGTAATGAACTATAAGAAACGAAGAGGTAGATATTATAGAGCTTCTATTTTATCGTTCATAATATTCGTTTATGTTATAAAATGCATTCGAGACGGATTGTTCCCATCTGTCACCTATTTCTGTCACCTATAGGTGACGGATGGGAACAAAAAGTTCGATCCGTCACCTTTTCACCAGCTGGGTGACGGATCGAACTTTTTCAAATATTAAAAGTTCGATCTGTCACCCCTTTGCCAAATGGGGGACGGATCGAACTTTTTTAATCTTAAAAAGTTCGATCTGTCACCCTCCGTCACTTACAGAGAGACGGACATAACTATTGATTTCTATCTGTTCACACATTGATTCGATTTGAAAGAAAGTTTGAGATAAGGTCATCAAAATTATAACTCACAATAATATTTACCGCTGGTTTCTGAAAGCTCGATCAAAACTAATCACATGTCAAGTCACTCGCTATTTCAGCTATTACATCGAATTAGATAGAGATAGCAAGTGACTTGACATGCGATTGGTTTTGATCGGGCTTTCAGAAACCGGTGGTCAGTCTTCTGATTTGACCTCATACAATCTGCTGTTTACCACCTTTGGTGTATATCAGATTCTCGAATAATGCAACATTCTGACCCGTTTTATTGATGATTATTTTAACGCACTAAGAACAATTGAACAGTGTGCATCCAAACCAACACGATGGTAGCTGAGTGTAGTTTTTACGAACTATAAATCTGCATTTATAGTTCGTAAAAACAATACAATAAGGTCGAAAATACAATGTTCTTGTTATACAAAGAAGCCGACTAGCCGTGGTTCGCTAAACATTTTAGTTAGACATAAACCAATTCTACAATACGCTAATATAATTAACTAAGTATAGATTATAGATTTATAGTGATCCGCGAAGCTTTGTTACATAAAATATTAAGTTGTTATACTCTTTTTTAGCCTTATAATAAAATAACACTAAATATGAAAATAATTAATGAAGTCCCTTATAAAAAATTTATAGTGTGAGTGATGATCTCACAAATGCTACGTTTTTTTTATTACCTTTGCTTTCTTTCACTTCCAGTGCCTTTTTTTTCTACTCGGTATATTCAAATAATACAACTGTTAAAGTCCGCGGAAGCGAATGTACCAGTGTTTCAAGGCTAAGAACAAGTTTTTTTTTATTTGTTTCCTAAAACATTCGCTTAGATAAAAAAAGCATTTGCATAGTTCTATTATCAGAAAAACTCCACATTCCATGCGCCCGATTTTGCCAAAAATGATTTGGATAAAAAATTACATGAAGTCAAACAAAATGTTATTGCATATGAAGCAAGTAAAGCATCCCAGGAATTTACAAAGAAGCCGTGACTTCTATGAAAGATGAAAGACTTTTTTTATTTGATCGACAAATAAAAAAAGTTCAACTCTTTCAAAATATTAATAATTTGTACAAAGCCCGGAAAGAAGCTAAAAAAGCTCTGCAAGTTAAAAAAAACTGTTTCATTAATGTGGAAGAAGTAGTGATTCCTCCTAAATTTTAACTATTTCTGTTAGCCGATTACAATAACGAAGGTTATAGAATATTTTTTCTGTGCTGAAAACCTTTTGTGTCAATGGGAAGATTTTCTTAGTGATGGAATCTTCAAAATCTGCCCTGAACCATTACTACAGCTACATACAATGCATGGAGACTTTGGCTTTACCAACTACTGCAAAATATTGCCAAATGTAATGTTTGGACGTACCTCTGACTACCCCCTTTAGACGTCTTTAAAGAATCTGGATTTAGAACTTGGTACTAAGAGATCTGTGAGATCTGTGGGAATATCTACCGTGCCTAGGGTTCAAACCTTCTACCCTAACTGCTAGTGTAGGGGGGGACGGATCGAACTTTTTAAAATTTTAAAAGTTCGATCTGTCACCCCTTTGCCAATTAGGTGACAGATAGAACTTTTTCAATTTCAAAAAGTTCGATCCGTCACCTCTTTACTAAATGGGTGACAGATCGCACTTTTTATTCCCATCCGTCACCTATAGGTGACAGAATTGGGTGACGGATGGGAATAATCCAAAATGTCCAGGACATGTCCAGCGCGGTTGGGGCATCACAATGTTTTTATACCCATTTAATGGGTATCTTAAAGTCGATTCGTTAAAAGATGTACCTAGATGGTAGCGGTCCGTATCTGAAGGGCAATCTAGCGTTGCACCTCAGATTAACAACACCATGTATAAAAAAAGTACGTTTGTTGCAGCTATCAAAATTTACAATAGTTTACCCGATAAAATTAAACCTCTTCAAGGTAATATATTCAAAAATCATTTGAGGTAATGGTTAGTCTCGAAGGATTATTCCCATCCGTCACCCAATTCTGTCACCTATAGGTGACGGATGGGAATAAAAAGTGCGATCTGTCACCCATTTAGTAAAGAGGTGACGGATCGAACTTTTTGAAATTGAAAAAGTTCTATCTGTCACCTAATTGGCAAAGGGGTGACAGATCGAACTTTTAAAATTTTAAAAAGTTCGATCCGTCCCCCCCTACACTAGCAGTTAGGGTAGAAGGTTTGAACCCTAGGCACGGTAGATATTCCCACAGATCTCACAGATCTCTTAGTACCAAGTTCTAACTCCAGATTCTTTAAAGACGTCTAAAGGGGGTAGTCAGAGGTACGTCCAAACATTACATTTGGCAATATTTTGCAGTAGTTGGTAAAGCCAAAGTCTCCATGCATTGTATGTAGCTGTAGTAATGGTTCAGGGCAGATTTTGAAGATTCCATCACTAAGAAAATCTTCCCATTGACACAAAAGGTTTTCAGCACAGAAAAAATATTCTATAACCTTCGTTATTGTAATCGGCTAACAGAAATAGTTAAAATTTAGGAGGAATCACTACTTCTTCCACATTAATGAAACAGTTTTTTTTAACTTGCAGAGCTTTTTTAGCTTCTTTCCGGGCTTTGTACAAATTATTAATATTTTGAAAGAGTTGAACTTTTTTTATTTGTCGATCAAATAAAAAAAGTCTTTCATCTTTCATAGAAGTCACGGCTTCTTTGTAAATTCCTGGGATGCTTTACTTGCTTCATATGCAATAACATTTTGTTTGACTTCATGTAATTTTTTATCCAAATCATTTTTGGCAAAATCGGGCGCATGGAATGTGGAGTTTTTCTGATAATAGAACTATGCAAATGCTTTTTTTATCTAAGCGAATGTTTTAGGAAACAAATAAAAAAAAACTTGTTCTTAGCCTTGAAACACTGGTACATTCGCTTCCGCGGACTTTAACAGTTGTATTATTTGAATATACCGAGTAGAAAAAAAAGGCACTGGAAGTGAAAGAAAGCAAAGGTAATAAAAAAAACGTAGCATTTGTGAGATCATCACTCACACTATAAATTTTTTATAAGGGACTTCATTAATTATTTTCATATTTAGTGTTATTTTATTATAAGGCTAAAAAAGAGTATAACAACTTAATATTTTATGTAACAAAGCTTCGCGGATCACTATAAATCTATAATCTATACTTAGTTAATTATATTAGCGTATTGTAGAATTGGTTTATGTCTAACTAAAATGTTTAGCGAACCACGGCTAGTCGGCTTCTTTGTATAACAAGAACATTGTATTTTCGACCTTATTGTATTGTTTTTACGAACTATAAATGCAGATTTATAGTTCGTAAAAACTACACTCAGCTACCATCGTGTTGGTTTGGATGCACACTGTTCAATTGTTCTTAGTGCGTTAAAATAATCATCAATAAAACGGGTCAGAATGTTGCATTATTCGAGAATCTGATATACACCAAAGGTGGTAAACAGCAGATTGTATGAGGTCAAATCAGAAGACTGACCACCGGTTTCTGAAAGCCCGATCAAAACCAATCGCATGTCAAGTCACTTGCTATCTCTATCTAATTCGATGTAATAGCTGAAATAGCGAGTGACTTGACATGTGATTAGTTTTGATCGAGCTTTCAGAAACCAGCGGTAAATATTATTGTGAGTTATAATTTTGATGACCTTATCTCAAACTTTCTTTCAAATCGAATCAATGTGTGAACAGATAGAAATCAATAGTTATGTCCGTCTCTCTGTAAGTGACGGAGGGTGACAGATCGAACTTTTTAAGATTAAAAAAGTTCGATCCGTCCCCCATTTGGCAAAGGGGTGACAGATCGAACTTTTAATATTTGAAAAAGTTCGATCCGTCACCCAGCTGGTGAAAAGGTGACGGATCGAACTTTTTGTTCCCATCCGTCACCTATAGGTGACAGAAATAGGTGACAGATGGGAACAATCCGACATTTTGTTATCCCTAAGAACTACCTACTCTATACAATATGAAACAATTAATAAATGATTATGATTGATCTTTTGGTAATAAAACATTTGTAGGTTTATTTAGATTCGGCGTTATTTATTTTGTGAAATGCGCAAATGAATAGTAGGTATTATTATTATAGCACCTGTCGGATGGGCTGATGCCATTTGAATGTCGCGAGAAGTCTGATTAGCAACCTAAGTAAGTGACTCCTGGAAAGTGAGTAGGTATTAGGTAGGTACTGTTTTGTGAACTCACTTCTTAACCACGAGCTGCAGGTTGACTCGTCCGTCCAGCGAGGTGCCGCGCTCCACCGCAGTCACCTGCAACATGTGTAACATTAGCTGAACACTCACGGCGCCGGCGGGTCGGCAGGCCAGGGAGCGGTCGGTAAGGCTAGGCAGGACAGGGTGCGGTCGGCAGCGCGGGTACCTTCCTGGCGCGGCGGTACTTGTCGGCGAGCGCGGCGGCGACGCGGCGGAAGGGCGGCAGCGCGCGCCAGCAGGTGCGCACGGCGCAGGAGCCGGACACGCCGTGGCACTTGCACTCGCGCACCACCAGCTCCTTCACCGTCTGCAACACGCGCCGTGCCATCACCACGTCTATACACTTCCACATCTTATTGTTACAAGGATCATACGAAGGAACCCAGCCGTAAGTTTTTTGTCTGTTCTTCTAGGTGTTTCAACTGAATAAATAATACCTTTTAACTATGCCACAGTTATGCACGATCACAGGCAAGGGTTGAACTAGACACCGCAAGGGCGATATGGCGCTTTTGGTTTCCGTACAGGCGTATTGAAACCAAAAGTGCCTTATGTCTTAGACCTACGATTATAGTCACTTACTGAATTTAACATCGTACAAACGATACGCAAGATATCGATATTGCTTGCTAGCAAATTATGTTAAAATAAACGGGGCACGTAATTAAATCCACTGTTTAATTGTAGTGGTCATGGAATGAATTTTGTTATGTGCATGGAATTTTACTGAATTTAATTAAAATAGGATGAAAATTTCTGCTTCTAAAGAGCCACACGAATTCATTTCGAAAGTCGTGTTTATTAAATCAGAATACATACAAGAATACCTATGTAGGTACTTTAGGTACCTAGGTACCTACCTAATGTTTATGAGGTAAGTAATGTCAGGGAGAAATTTTATTTAGCTATACCTAAGACTGTCCATCGTTTCCTACTTCGTTATTTGGGTAGCAAAAATAGCAATTTAAAAAAATTGCCTTTAAAGTTTAACTTGAAACATTTCCAAGAAGTAATCAAAAAAAGTAATTTAAAACAAACCAATGCGCATAGTGGCGCCATCAATAACCGCGAGGGCGCCATATTTCACCAGACGTCATTGTTTTTGTTTGTTGAACTTGCAGCACTACAGCTGCATTACAAAAAGGTTTTGAATTCGGCATGCCCTACGGAACCAAACCTCTTATTGATCGAGTGAGCGAAGCGAACGAAGATTCTAGTTTCAACTTGGGCGATTTGGCATTTTATTTATATCGAGTGAGCGAAGCGAACGAATATCTTTAGTTTCAACTTGGGCGATTTGGCATTTTATGTATGTATGTATGTATGTATGTATGTATGTATGTTTGTCTGGCCATAACTTTTGAACCGTTGATCCGATCTGCATGAAATTTGATGAGTCGATAGCTTGTACTTGAGAAATTTACTGGTAAGTATATATGAATAAAATCGGATGAAGGATTATTAAGATATGGGGTTTTTAAGGGGGCAAAAAAAAAAAAGTTACTTAAAAAAATCAAGTTACATGGGCTTTGTTTGGACATTCCAAAACAATTTTTCCTTTTTTTCTGGGACGCTCGGTTTTTGAGATACAACAAAAGAGTTAAATTAAGATAACCAGCGACCCAAGAGCTCCCATCTCTAAGAGTTTCGTTGGCATAAAGGTTTTTCTACTGGTCGTCCAGTTCCTTTGATTTTTCTTATTTTTCTTTTCTTGAAATAAATTAAGGAAGTTCTCAGTTCTCATAAAATGGTGACAATGACCAGGTCTGATGATGGAGCCAAGGTCTGTTCAACGGAACTCTTCAATAAATAGGTCAATAGAGTTGAAACTTGGTTACCGTACCAAGTTAGTAGGCGGTAGTCAGAAAAAAGTCCAAACATAATGTTTGGACTTGCCTTTGACTACCACCTTCTCAAAGTTTTGGTACGTTCGTTGGGTCGCATCACGAGATTTCAGTTCGGGGCGAACCACTAGTTATTTATTTCAGGCAACAAAGTAGTTAAAGTATAAATGACAGCCTTCACAGCTCAGTTGGTAGTAGCTCTGCCTTCTGCGCCGTAGGCCGTGGGTTCGATCCCCACCGAGAACAAATATTTGTGTGATGAACATAGATGTTTGTTCTCTGTCTGGGTGTTATATAATATTATAAGTATGTATTTACAAAAAAAAAGTATATATGTATTATATCAGCTATCTGGTTTCCATATTACAAGCTTTGGCTTAGTTTGGGGCCAGATAGTGCTGCGTGGAAAGTCCATCATTTTTTTTTTTTTTTTTTAATACCTAAAAAGCCAAAGAAAAGATAAATGGATTGTGTGAAAGATGACATGAGTTATAAAGGAGTGAGCACCGAGATGACGAATGATAGAGGAGAGTGGAAGAAGAAAACCTGTGGTGCCGACCCCATGCAGCGTGGGATAAGATGATAAGTGGGAAGATGATGGTGACAGCCGGTTTCTTAGTTAGTCTAAGTTATAATTCCTGTGATTTAATAATCAGTTTTTTAGGAATGAACTCATTTTTATATCTCAACGAGCTTAGATTACAATATTGGCCCTAGCCTACATAATAGCGATCTGACAAAGTCCTGTTGGCTAAAAACTGTCTTATAGAGCTGACGCATACCTACCTCATACAAACAGTTATAATGCACCTACTTATAGGTAAGGTATATACTTAATTTTGTCTACATCTACTTATTGGCCACTTAGTGTTGTTGTTCTCAACATCGCGTGCAACACAATAATTACTAAAAAAGAAAACAAAATGGCGTCTTGCGGCTGTTTCGAAAATGGTAAAACAAAATATGTAATTTGACGGATGAGAAGACGGCGCGATGACTTCCCGCGCTAATGTACCTCTTAACTACCAACCCGTGCGGACAAGTGGGGGTCGGGCTTTGTTGCATGCGGGTTCCGTTCTGTACAGTATATTCTACAGAAAATTGGCGATAACATTCTAAAAAGTATAGTTGGCAACATAGGTAGGTACCTACTTAGTTAGTTATAATGTTGTTATAATGTCTTCATACAGAAACCGGTAATAATTTAGAATACCTATTTAATAAAATTAATGGATAAACATTAACTATTAATGCAACTCTCTACATCATTTAAAGGTCTTGGGATTTTGCGTTTCTGTAATTATTTAAATAGATCGTCCAAGCAGTCGGGTTTAACACGTAGGTATAAATTTAACTTATGTAAATATGTCTTCTTATTTATATGTAGCTAGTAGCTACCTACCTATCTACGTTGTACATAGTAATATTAGGAAGATTTTAAGATTATTTTTGTTCAGAAAAAAGGGAAAAAACTTGAAAACTAGGCTCACAACTTTCACAGTCATTTACGAAACACACTTATGTATAATTATATAATTAATACATAGATTTCATAAATTTTACTAAACATAGAGAGGGTAATGTTAACCTTAAATGGTCTCGTTAAATTAAAAACGAATGTTTGTCAAAAATGTCTTCACAAACTGTAAATTTTATTTTTTGTCTTTTGTTATTCATTATTTTGTCTTTATTATGCCCACTTAGTTTAATTATTAGGTTTATGCTCTTTCTGCTTTCTATTTTCTTAATTTTATCTTATTCGATAACACTGCATCGTTGAAATATTTTTTTTTTGGTTTAGTTTATTTTTATTTTTTTTGTATTACCCATTTAAGAGCTAAATACATTGTACATTAGACATAAGAAAATGTAATACTCTGCATATGTTCTTCTTTTTTCTTGGAAATAAACATTATCTTATCTTATCTTATCTTATTATCACGCGCCATTGCAAAAGTAAAGTAAAAGGAATATCGAGTTATCCCCCAGGCACGGTAGATATCCCCTCAAATCTCTTTAACCCCATGAGTTTTTGGGGATGTCTACGTGGGAGTGCCTTAGACTACCTCAATAAGTCAGAGACACGATTACATTTGACAAACACCGACATTTAGCAATCTTTGATATTTCATACAAAATTAAATTTCAACGTGAATATAAAACCTAATCCTGGTTCCATAATTTAAATTTATTCATATTTTTGCTGATTTTCCTCAAGATTCCAAACCGCTCTAACAATTATGATAATAATCTAGTATTCAAACTCCGCAGAACCCTGAAAGCTTAATTTCAAAAACGCATCACGTACTGAAGCCGCAGGCTTTATTAGCTACTGAACGCGCCCTCCGCACATCTGCCACGGCATATTGTACCTAACCCTCCAGACAAGAGAGTGTAATATGCGATGCACCTGAAGTACGGATGAGTTGTATGTAGGCAAGCAGTAGGACATAAGCGGTAATTTGGCACAATCACATGCCGAGATGTAAACAGCTCGTTCAATATACGAGTAGGTACATAGAAGATACATGTTGGAACTTACTAGTGACAATCTCATTTAAAACGCAGACAACCGTCAAATAATTTCTCACATGCACATTTCAATATTTAAAAATGGGATTCATTCGGGTGAACCATCATTCAGCCACTAATGATCACAAAAGCCACCGAAGATATCGACATCTTTAGTAGGTAACTCCTTCAGTAATTTCAAGAAGAAAGTGCTAGAGCACTTACGCCCACAAACAAGATCTGAATAAAATAATTATGTAGGTACCTCTTTTAATATATTTATATGTTGTAGACTTATTGTGACTTAGTGTGTGTTAAATAAAAAATCATTGATTCAATAGGCTTTTAGAGTGAATACAAGTAACGTGTGTGTCCTAGCTGTATGCCACGTCTGCATCAGTCGAAGCTAGCGGCCGGCAGCGACGGAAACATTAGGTGTGATTGCCGGCCATGCCGCTGTAAGTGATGCCTTCACCGCGCTGCGACTGCTCCCTTACAATCATACGAGCTGAACAGTACCTGTGGTCTCATCCACCGTCATCACGAGGCCAGATAGATCTTAATTATACTCTGCATACTTAATGTACGTTTTAGGGATGCTAGATTATCTAGTAGGTAACCTATTATACCTTCTTTTAGATTTTTAGTAAATAAGTGTTAACGGGTTGTATTCTATAGTTTATCGGGTTGCCATAAAGCAAGCTTCGCTTATTGTGGGGCTAGACGGTGACGAAATGTCGTAGAACCTTGAAAAGTTTTAAAACATGTGTCAAGTGCTCGAAGGAGCCTCTTTGAGGTGCGCTTAAAATCCTTACACAAACACTATTTTGAAAGAAACGAGTAAAACAAGAAGTAGAAGAAGATGGTTATTTATACAATGATGGTAATTTTAACTTTTTGCAACGCGTTGCGGTTACACAGCGTTGCGGCTCTACAGCATTGCTTTGAGCCTCTACCAGGAGTTTGAAGGGGGGGTTCAGACAGGAAATAATCAAAAGCACTCGGTTATAACCTGGGACGTTGTTCGCGTTCTGTAGGCACCCTGAAGGCCAGCTACTATCAATGCTAAATTATTGATTTTGGCGGAATTGAGATTTATCTGTATAAATCTCAATTCCGCCAAAATCAAAAAATTGACAAACACCGATACCTCTACCGATACCGATACCCTCGATACCGAGGGCGGCTCTATAAATTTCAGTGACATGACATGCAGCACTCCCAAAAGGACTCGATCATGGACGTCTCTTCATGCGAAAGGAATACGGTATGCTGGGTATTAGAGGCAAATGTGCAACAGGTAGAAAGGAAGAGAAAAGTTGGTATGGACACTTCATGGGACCACGGGATTCAGGGGAGAGAAGAATGTATAGGAAGAGGTGTGGAGAATGGATACAGGGAAGTGCGAATGTACAAGAGCTGATAGAACACGGAATGCTAGTGAGAGGAGAATGTAAAAGAGGGAGAGAGGTATGGTGACGTCACCTTCCTCCCGAGGCGGTTGTTGTGCAGGTTCATGGCGGCGCGCGCGTCGTGCTCCAGCTCGCGCGCGTCCAGGAACCGCCGCGCCAGCCGCGCGCCCCGCCCCGCCACGCCGCCCCCCGCGCCGCCCGCACCGCCCCCCGCGCCGCATCCACCGCCCCCACCCGACCACTGCCACTGCTCGGAGCCCACGCTGCTGCGTCTGAAACAACACACGCAAATTCTAAACCTGAAACAGCTTCCCGAATTTTTCAAAGTCAAAAGGTATTGAGTTGAATCGCAAGGGTCACTTTGAAACGTTTTAAAACTAGGTGCCAGTTCCACGCGACCAAGCCTCTAAAAACAGGCAACACACAAAAATGTTTAAAATTGAGTTGAGGGTAGATTGGTAATTCCCTTAAATTCTATAGCGGTAGTAAGCTTTAGTACGTTGAGCCGGACGTTTGTCCTCTCTTACGTTGATCGTGTCAAATCAATGTTAGACATTCTAATACTTGTATAGTCATGATAGTTTTTATACTTATATAATATATTTTTATTTTGATGGAACAAGCAGATGGCCCACCTTATGTTAAGTCCATAGCTTTTGTTGAATCTTTCTCTCTACTGTAGAAATAGAATCGCCTAGAAACGAATAACAATATGCTCTCTGAGGTCCTCGATGAAATCTATTGATGGATGATTGAATAATGGTTAGCCTGTCATATAAGCTCTCTCTCGTCTAGCCAGGCCAGGGCTCTAGGTAAGTGCGGCACGAGGCATTCATCAAGATAACATCGACTCGAACGGACACGTCCCATCGCCGCACTGGACATTCATCACGAATTACTTCATCATGATACAAACTACCAATAACCCGACCCGGTCCTTGGCCATTTACAAACGTTCATCCAAGCATTACCTACCTTCAATAAATACGAATTAGCTCAATATGCAAACGAAAATGGCGTCTCTCTTATTAGGTTTTTTTATACTACATACTTGCTGATAGAAAAATCAAATGGTCCACCTGATGTTAAGTGGTAATTTCACCGGCGAAAGGAGCGAAAGGAGCTTCTTTGAGGTGCACTTAAAACCCTTTCACCACACTGTTGAAGAAGAAGTATACAAGTACCTAATAGATCCGTAGATGGCAAGAAGAAACTCGCGTTACATTGGACATGTTTAAAGTTCGAGCGCTGTACTCAAGACTGTCTCAATGGGATAGTAGGTATTGCAAAGTCTCGTTATATCTTTTAACTAGCGGCCTGTCCCAGCTTCGCATGGGTGGTCATAAATTTTTTGAACATTTTAGGATAAACTTAGACCGTGGGTTCGAGCCTCGCGTCTACTTATTTCATACATTTGCACGCGCTTCTCCTTGAGTGAGTGAAATCGCACCCCGCGCGTGACCGGTGGACCCGTAAACATTTTTAATTTCGTCATATCTTTTGAATGGAATGTCTGATTTGAAAAATTTAAGAAGTAATCTATAGGTATTGAAACCGTCTTAATTATGAAATGATTTATTTGGATAAGGATCAATACCAAGGTACAAATAAAGACCCTTTTCTAGCGGAGGCATTTCAATTAATTTTTTATAATAAAAGAACACTTATTGTGACATAACTATAATAGTTAGACATATGCTGTCGCGACATTTTTTGTAGATAATAACGTGTTCTACAAAATCGTAGTACATTATTTTGTTCTATCTTCAATAGTTTTCGCAGCGCACGCGATGTAAGGTTTTTGTTTTCCACCTTGGGTTACATTATTGAAGTTTTAGTAAGGATCCCTGATTTTTTTGAAAATATAATATAGCCTATGTTACTCAGGGATAATGTAGCATTCTAATGGTGAAAGAATTTTTGAAATCGGACCAGTAGTTTTTGAGCCTATTCGTTACATACAAAAATACAAAGTTTACCTCTTTATAATATTAGTGTAGATGTAGATTAAAAAAAATACTGAAACAACTTCACGACTGTGATCCCCAGGCACGGTAGATATCCCCTCAGTTCTTGCAGAATTATCATATTTGTTAAAAGCTGGTGTATAGTTAGTTACCTGTGGTTGCAGCCGCAGGCGGGCAGGTCGCCGCGCGCGCAGGCGGCGCTCAGCGCGTGCGCGACTCCAGCCGACGTGATCGCGTACGTGAACGCAGCCTCTCGGGTCGCTGCGGACAATACAACTGCTGTGACAACTGACTGGCGCTACTAGGGGCAAGGGGGGGTGAGGTACCACCAAGGGGGGAACAGGAGGGGACAGATTGACGTTAGGGGTGAAAGGATCAAAATTCCGACATGGCAAGATATTTCCTCTCTTTCTGCTGATAACAATGACCCCAAAAACTAGGGGTGTCAAAACATTTTTAATCTATCAGAGATAAAGGATCTTTCCTTCCCAGATAGCTATCATGTCGTGTTCGTCCATAATTAGTTGTCAAAATATCTATCAGTAGGTAAAATTTGCGGCCGTATTTATAAAAAATAAAAAACAAAAACAATTGCAATCTCTTACCGATTTGACGTTTTTTTAGAACTAAGCTGAAAGGCATGGAATTGCCCAGTCTTCAAAATGTTTATGAAAATAATTGATTAGAACCCCAAGTTCTATGTCAATCTAAAACAGTATCAAGTTATTAAATACACTCACCCCCTTAAATAGATCCTTAGTACAACCCCGTAGTAAGTAATCTCGTCTAACCTCAAATGTCACAACTCCATCTATCGGCTCGGGTGCGAATCAATTGCCCACAGCGTGACGTTAATCACTTCAACAAATTATTGTAATGCGCTGGATTTATTAGAATAAACTGGTAGATTTACTGCACGTCCACTATAGCAGCTGGTCTAGTTGTACATACGTAGTGTTGACAGTAACTTTACCTCAGACTTTATTTACGCGGTGAGAAATATTACACTTTGCGGACTCTACTCTAGTATTCTAACTAACACTTTGACTTTAACTTAAATAACTTTAACTATTTTAATGAAACGACGACGCCTCTTTACGGCCGATGTTATTTATATTTTATGTTAAGGGCCGGTTTCACCATGCTCTGTTAGATTAACAAAGGATTAAAAGGCCGTTAAATATGTCAAAATGTATGCGTTTGACAGCTAAGGTTAGATCTAACGGCCTGTTAATCCTTGATTAGTAAATAACAGAGCATGGTGAAACTGGGCCTAAACCTTTTTTTCTGTAAATTTGACGAGATCCATCAACCTATCGATATGAATAACTTTTTATAAGGAAACAATACTGCGAACGCGAAAAAAAAGAGTTGGTTCCTTAGAAAAAGTTATTCATATTGATGGGTACTTTAGCCCCCTGAAGTTTTCGGGAGTGGTATTTTAACACCCTGTATAAGCATTATATCAGCTATGGTTCTTATACTAGTACAAGCATTACTTATTATGTGGCTAGATAGAGCTGTGTGGAACGTCAAAAATTGTATATTGTATTGTGTTTACAAAATGTACAAAATACATATGAAACAGTCGAGCTATCTGCAGACCGCTGCCAACCATTCATAAATTGAATAATTATTTGTATATTAGCAATTATCGTTTTACGAAAGGTTGTCATTTGCACACTTTGTGCATTCATCATTGATAAAAAGATTAGGTATTGTTACTTTATTTTCGTATTCTAATATTATGTCTGTGATTCAAAATGTCATATCCTTTATTGCCTTTATCGCTACATGGTTTATGAATTATTAATGATAACTAAATAAATAATAAGACAAAGTCGATATTTATAAAATTAAATCGAATCACATAAATGCGGGAACGAGCATGTCTCGCCACTCTAGAAACTTGAAAGAAACTCTAAATATATTACAATAAAGCGGTGACGCGGCTCTGGAGGAGCGCGTTCATGTCTTTTGTATCGGCGTGTAGCAGAGCGCTACGACACAGTGCTACACAAAGTTGACAACGCTTCAGGTCTATTACTGCTATTAACTAGATTCACAGCACATTTAAATGAAAAGATGTTTCTCCAATAAAATCACTTTGGATCATTATAAGCTAGGTGGTATTTCCACGCGACCATGAAAGAATAACAGCCAAGAAACTTACGGCTTTTCTGTTACTTTTTTATGTGTAATGAAGCTTCGATGTGGTGCTATTTTATAATAGTTAAGCAATGATTTTGGCCCTTGCTATTATATACATATAGAGCAACAGCTCCCAGCAACCTTTTTGTCTATTCTACGGGTTTTTTTAAATGAAATAAAATGTATGCTTAAAAAAAAACGACTGTTTACTTACATAGCGTATTACCTCTATACACCGTTGGAACAAATAGTAAATACATTACATCTTACCAGCTAGACACCTAGTTCAGTTCTCTATCAAGAAAATATTTGTGTAAAAAGCTTAGAGTAATTATGTTTCAACCAACTTTTTAGCAGTTAGTCAATGCAAAATATCAATAGTTCGTGCGTCCAGTAATGCCGAGAACTCCCTCTCATCTATTAGGTCTCGTCGGTTGGCGTCGAGCACATCCGCTCGTGAGCGCCGCCGCCCTGTCTGCGGGTGATTTACGACGACGCGACGCTAACGCTAGGGACGGACTCAGGGCACGAGGGGGGAGAGACCACCGGTGGAACATAGTCATTTAATAATAGTGTCATGTAGAGCATGTAATATCCTAAATTAGCACCTCAAGAAGTGCAATTTCAGTTACACTCCTAATTTCGTTTTTTTTTTCAATTATTTTTTGTACTACTTGACGGAACAAGTTGATGGGCCACCTGTTGTTAAGTGGTTACCTATAAATAAGCATTGCGTCGCAGATCACGCACGATCGGAAAGCGCCCTACGATGCACTGCTCTGCGTCCGCGTCCTCGAGGCATACTATGACATAGAGCATAGATATTAATTGTGATTATTGTTAAATTAATTAATTGATTAATTAACAAAACTAGAAAAACTATGTATCAAGTATTTTCTCAATTATAGATTTAATAAATTATTTCTAGCATATTGCAATCTATAAATGGTTTCTATAAAAAACAGAATATATAAAATAAAATTGTTTTTGCTTTAATTAAAAATGTTGAGCCCTGGTATAAAAGTTTCTTAACAAAATATGTAGAGATAGAGTTAATAATCATATGCACGTACTAGTACTAGTTTTATAATATTAGCCCCTCTGTCGGACAGTACTGAGTGCACCCCTGGCGGCCGCACTCAGGCCTGAGGTCTGGGTCAGGCGGGGGCTTGTTAGTGAACTAACGATTGTTCCTACATTCGCGAAAGCGCAACTTGGACTTACATTGGATAGTTTTGCAAATTTCCCACTGTGACCGGCTGAGTAAGTGTGCGGGTTCAATTCTTAGGTTTTAGTTGATCGAGTGAGCGAAGCGAACGAAGATCTTAGTTTCAACTTGGGCGATTTGGCATTTTATGTATGTATGTATGTTTGTCTGGCGATAACTTTAGAACCGTTGATGCGATCTGCATGAAATTTGATATGTCGATAGCTTGTACTTGAGAAATTTACTGGTAAGTATATGAGTAAAATCGGATGAAGGGTTTTTGTGATATGGGGTTTATTAAGGGGGCAAAAATAAAAAAAGTGACATAAAAAAATCAAGTTACATGTCATATGAAAGGGCTTTGTTTGGACATTCCAAAACAATTTTTAATTTTTTTTTGGGACTCTCGGTTTTTGAGATACAACAAAAAAGTTAAATTAAGATAACCAGCGATCCAAGAGCTCCCATCTCTAAGAGTTTCGTTGGCATCAAGGTTTTTCTACTGGTCAGCCAGTACCTTTGCTTTTTCTTATTTTTTTTTCTTGAAATAAATTAAGGAGGTACTCAGTTCTCATAAAATGGTGACAACGACCAGTTCTGATGATGGAGCCAAGGTCTGTTCAACGGAACTCTTCAATAAATAGGCCAATAGAGTTGAAACTTGGTTACCGTACCAAGTTAGTAGGCGGTAGTCAGAAAAAAGTCCAAACATAATGTTTGGACTTGCCTCTGACTACCACCTACTCAAAGTTTTCATGCGTTCGTTGGGTCGCATCACGAGATCTCAGTTCGGGGCGAACTACTAGTTTAATTTAAGTACAGATAGACAATATTATTACGGTCGGCAATTTGTTTGATTTGTTAGATAGATATAAAGAAGAGCATCACGAATTCAAGGTGGTCTTTGAGTACAATCGATTTTTTTTTCTTAAATAATCTTCTTTAGTGCCGTTGTTTTTGTATCGGTTAGATAGATAGATAGAAGATACCTAGACGATACGATCACTTACTCACCGACCACTCATTACAAATCTCCGGAACTACAGAGCCTGACATTTGGCGCAGACACTCTGAAAGCGTAACACGACCCTTAATTAATTATTTTAGAATATTTGCAACTTAAGGGGCTGAAAACCCTTTCATAAATTCAGTTCAGTAATTTTATATTTTTCAATACGTTTAAATGCGCATGAAGTACCTATACCTACTTACTTTGATGGGTGTCAGAAACAGTTATAAGCAAATGAAATTGAGCGGGATCAGTAAGTTTATAATAGGTCAAAGTCAAAGTCAAAAAGGTATTTATTCAATAAAATCACAAGGATTACTTTGAATACGTACGTTATAAAGTGATCCTTGTGATTTAATTGACTGTTCACGTCGCAACAGTCAATTAAATCACAATCGTCCGTAGTGGCTGCGTGCCGTCCGAGGCAGGGCGCGCGTCCATTCTCGTAGATAAAGTATATAAATGCACTTCGCCAAACAATTTGTGTAAAAGTGTATCGGATGAGACGTCACGCCCACCGCGCTGATTTATACACGTCCGCCGCCGGACCTTCACACCACACGATCCGATAACTACACTCTATCGTAGTCGGACATTCTTTATTCATTACCTCAGCAGAGTAATGGTTTAGTGGTAGCAGCCCGCCGTGCACCAATCATTTTTTTCTGTTCTATAATGTATGTGCACAGTGCCAATAGGTACTCTTTTTTATGCTACTAGCTGATGGAACAAGCAGATGGCCCACCTGATGTTAAGTGGTAGGTAACCAACACCTATAACATCACCTGTAACAAGCATTGTCTCGTAAAGTCACGCACGATAGGAACGTGACCTACGATGCACTACCCTGCGTCCATCAATTCGGATGTTAAGCCTTATGTGCCTGTAATTTCACCGGCAACCACACCCCCAAACCGAAACTCAGCGTTGCTGCTCGACGGCAGAAATAAGCACGGTGATAGTACTTCCCCGGACCACCTCTTCACAAAGAGTTCACTACTCTAAATTATAATTTTTTGTTTGGTTTATCATACTTTAAAGGTATAAATTATATCAAAATTTATCGCGCACTTTTATTAAATATACAGATGACATGTTAGTTTGTTTTTCTCTTCAGCAAGTTTTTTTTATGTTGTATTTGAAGCCGGTTTTTATTTGCAATTTTGCAAAACAAGTTATATTATCAAAAAAATCGTCGGGTGTAAAGTGTCTCCACCGCAGCGTCGTCCATCGTGTCAATTAAACAAATATTTGTTTACTTTTGTAGCATAGTGTTAATTGAGTGGAGGCGTCCGTCCGCTGTCCGTCCGTCCGTCCGTCCGGCCGGCCGTCCGGCGACCGGTCGATACATTCATCCGGATTAGGGCTGGCAAATATTACAATTTTCAATTCAATTTTTTATAAGTACAGAACATCGGGAAGAAACCGGGAAGAAGGAACCAGGTCACATGGATATGGATGGTTTTAGAAAGAGAAATGGTTGGGCTGTGTGAAAGATGACATGAGTAAGAGAGAAGTGAGCACCGAGATGACGAATGATAGAGGTTCGTTCCGTTTAGGATTTCGCTGAGTAAACTCATTATTTATGGCTCCTGTCATGTGAGCATCGGTGGTCTAGTGGGGCCTTCTGATCGTAAGGTCGTAGGTTCGAACCAGTGGTGCACCAATGGATTTTTCTTATAAAAAAATATGTGTGCAATACGACTGGAAAAAGTAGGCAGGTACCAAATATTTTGGTGCGAGATTTTGGGACGTGATTGTGACTACCACTTTTCTCATAGGAATGTTTCATACATCCTAAATATCTCTAATAATAGATTCGAGCATATAATTCGTACTTGTAATCCAATCTCCACAGCTAAAGTTACATTTAATTGCAATCCATGTTAGTTGTGATCGGTGCTACTTTCTCGTCCCGAGCCGCGCGCGGTGGCCGACAGTCGCGACATGCCGTTCGTTTAATAAACATGCTTGGAACTGTCCCAACATGCTTCCTAACATTCTGATGAAAGTTTCTACTTAAGACGCAGACAATCAACTAACAACTTTAATCACGCACATTTGTAGATTTTTGAAAATATTAATAATTATGCGAGCTAGAAGTTCGACGGTTGTCACCTCATAATGTAATCTGTCGAATCAACAAAATAGTAAGCGGATCGCCTTCACACAGAGTCACAAAGTGATCCTTTGTGGCTTTGTTTAATTTCACCTGGTTATTAAACAATTCTAAGTAATTACCTATACCTATACGAATACTCTGATTATTTTGATATTCATATTTCATGCTGCGTCATCCTAGAAGGATGAAAGGGGCCTCCCCCTCCCCCTAGTAGGTAAAGAATGGACAAAAGATTGCTGATCTATTTACACAATAACTAGAATATGACAAAACTATAATTTTGAAAGATTAGAATACTAAAAACGCGTAGTCCCAACCCTAGATCGACAGCTGTTCGATGACCACACGACACATCTTTCGATAAATCCAACTGACAGAGAATATTGCAACTTCTTCAAGTCTTCTGTACACACGATGTTTACTTCGTTCATTTTAACTGGATTCAGAAATATTAGATGGTACAGGGCGCCTGAAATTCTTATTGTGTTTTTGCAACTTTCAAAACTGTGCCAGAAATGAAACGAAAGTAAAAGCAGATCTATCAGACATGAAAACAAAATCATTTTGAAGTATTAGCGGTCTGCATCATAAAAGTTGAGGCAAAGCGCTTGGGTAGAATGGATGTCAACCGTGAAAAGCATCGTTTCTTTGGATTTCGACTTTGTATATACGTCTAATAAAGTTATTTAATTCTATGGCACACACTAAAACGTGACCTGTAATGATATACTACTTCACCAAGGCATTGCTGCCTATAAACTTTATGTATGTAGGTACATACTATGTACCTACATACATAACCTACATAACATACCTACAAACATGAAACACCACCCTGGTTGAACAGTTTACAATTAAGTTTGTCTCCGCCCGGTGGCTGACGAAACATTGTTGACACAATGCGGGTATAATTTGACACCTGTCAAACCAATCAAACGGTATAACATTCTGATTGCTTCGTCTTCGGCCGTTGCGTAAGTTGTAAATAAAACTTTAAGGTGTTTGATTGACAGGCCTATTCATTTTTCATTTTATTGCCTGCTATAAATCGTTTTTTACGCGTTGGAATGTGTAACAGAAACCATCTTTGATTTTGAATTAGGAAGCGTGACTTTTACGGTTTAGGAAAGCTGTGTATCTTTTAACCAATTAGTGCGATTTGTTAATATGTTTGTCATATAATACAAACTACCTTTCTCTGTGCCCTTTAGAGGTTGTATTACGGAAATACTACCTACTTTTAGCTCTTCCCTGTAGCTGTTAGCTTTGCTCTTGTAAGCATTCACCAGCTTTGAGACGTTACACAGTTGAGACGTTTTGAGACGTCATCCTTTTCATTTTGCTGAATAAATGCTTTTTCAGATGGACTTTGAAGGAAAACCGCTCTCGGAAGAAGGTTTTAAAAAACTCTTAGTTCATCAACTTTCGTTGCTGACTGTCCCTGTTGAGGTGATTTCCTTTAGTAGTTCTCCTACACACCTGTCAGTGGTCCATTAGTAGTGCGATAGTGTTGACCTGCGCGTGCGCAAGTCTAGAGCAGACCTATCACTAGACCAACATATCGGAATGCATAAACATTGATATTACTTGTTCTACACAACTCAGCGGACTCAGCGCTGGATGAATGACGTAGAGATTGGAAAGCGCTGACAGATGAGATTAAGGTATTACTTAGGTTCCTATTTCACTCTTAATTTGTCAGAACGACAACACTAAAGAGCTTGAAATTGAAGCAATAAATTGAGACTTAAAACTTTTACGTCCCAGATAAGTAAAAGTCAAAATGAAAAGGAATTGAATAAAATCACAAGGATCACTTTGAAACGTCATAAAGCTAGGTGGCTCTAGGTGCCAGTGCCGCGCAACCAAAGCCTACAAACTTACGGCTTGGTTCCTTCCGTTCGTTTGTATATGATACACCTTAGATTCACCTTGGCCTCCCTTGACTGACCTTCTGATAGGCTTTGGTCGCGAGGAACTGGCGCTAGATTCACCTAGTTTACAAGACATTTCACAATGATCCTTGTGATTGCTCTGAATAAGGTCCGTTTTGATTTGGAGATTAACGGAGTGCTGCAATCCTTTGTCTTCATAATTTTTTTTTCATATAAAAAGCTGTATGCGGCAGGTCATGAGTTCAAATCCCACTCGGGTAATAACTTTTGGAATATTGTAAAAAATCTTGGAATTATGAATGATACTACACGTGATTTGAAGCTCAATAGTATCACTAGCCAGTCAATAGTCACTCACCCATAGAGATGACGTGTCCGAAGTGCCTGTCGTCGCTGACGCCGGAGCAGTTCCACCGGCGGCCGCGCATCTGCACCGCGCACTCCGCGTACGCCATCCTGCCAACACACCGCTATGCTCAGCGAGCCGCACTACACATGTGTAAAGATGAAGATAATTTATTTGCATAAACATGTGTAGGTACAATGAGGATGGATATAAACAAAGCGCAACAGCGATTACGCTAATGTCTGGATGTCGAGATGGCTTTCAGTTTGACATTTGATTCCCATTCATGGCTTTCACATTTAATTCCCATAGTTTACCTAATAGCAATTGATGGATGGATGGGAATCAAATGTCAAACTGAAAGCCATCTCGATAGCCAGATATTAGCGTAATAGCGGGCGTAATACAGGTCATGGCGAACAACTTTTGTTCTAAGACTTTCGAAGTATTCCATTCATGAAATGCCTCTTATACTTTCCTCCAAAATGAAACTAACACAACATAACGCAGCTATTTACAGCTGCTTATAGACCTTTAAATTGTGATCTGTAGATAAAATAGGTAACAGAACTGCCACCAATTAGGAAACGCAATTAGCGTATGTACCAAGGTCACGTTCACATTATCAGGGTTGTAGCAAATTTCTGAGATAATATTAATTTGAATTTTGTATGGGAATTTCGAAAACTAAGTATTCTTACTTTGGTGTGCAGAATACTTAGTTTCCAAGTCAAAGTATTGTATGGTGTAGTGCATGGTGAGTCCCGGCGCGTATAGTGCAGTGTACGTACCTGAGGCCGTCCCGCACGGGCGGCATGGCGGCGGGCGTGGCGCGGCACAGCGCGCTGGCGTCGGTCCGTGAGTCCCGGCGCGTATAGTGCAGTGTACGTACCTGAGGCCGTCCCGCACGGGCGGCATGGCGGCGGGCGTGGCGCGGCACAGCGCGCGCTGTCGGTCCGTGAGTCCCGGCGCGTATAGTGCAGTGTACGTACCTGAGGCCGTCCCGCACGGGCGGCATGGCGGCGGGCGTGGCGCGGCACAGCGCGCGCTGTCGGTCCGTGAGTCCCGGCGCGCGCGCGCACACTAGCGCCGCGCCCAGCGCGCCGCACCAACACGCTCTGCATCAATGGGAAAACAAACAGCTTAATAAAGTATAAGTAGTTCAAGAGGTAACTGGTACAAACTAGTATTATTAGTTTTCACTTTTAGAACGTGACTATTCAAACTACAAAACTAACTAAAAATGAAAAAAAAATTAAAGAACTAAGCAATGACAAATTATAGGATACTAGCGGCCTGTCCCAGCTTCGCATGGGTGGTCATAATTTTTTTGAATATTTTAGGATAAACTTAGACCGTGGGTTCGAGCCTCGCGTCTACTTATCTCATACATTTACACGCGCTTCTCCTTGAGGGAGTGAAATCGCACCCCGCGCGTGACCCGTGGACCCGTTAACATTTTTAATTTCGTCATATCTTTTGAATGGAATGTCCTATTTGTAAAATTCAAAAAGTAATCTATAGGTATTGAAACAGTATTGAATACGAAATGATTTATTTGGATAAGCATTAATACTGATTTTCTAGCGGCGGCATTTCAATTAATTTTTTATAATAAAAGAACACTTATACATACACATATGTCTAACTATTATAGTTATGTCACAACATAACTATAATAGTTAGACATATGCTGTCGCGACATTTTTTGTAGATGATGACGTGTTCTACAAAATCGTAGTACATTATTTTGTTCTATCTTCAATAGTTTTCGCAGCGCACGCGATGTAAGGTTTTTGTTTTCCACCTTGGGTTACATTATTGAAGTTTTAGTAAGGATCCCTGATTTTTTTGAAAATATAATATAGCCTATGTTACTCAAGGATAATGTAGCATTCTAATGGTGAAAGAATTTTTGAAATCGGACCAGTAGTTTTTGAGCCTATTCGTTACATTCAAAAATACAAAAATACAAATGTTTCCTCTTTATAATATTAGTGTAGATGTAGAAGTGTAGACTAGCTGCCTGTCCCAGCTTCGCATGGTTGGATATACATTTTCTGAACATTTTAGGATAAACTTAGTCTCGCGTCTACCTCTACTTATTTCATACATTTGCACGCCCTTCTCCCTGAGTGAGTGAAAACGCGCCCCGTGGAACCACGCGTTTGTTAATAATAATTTTTATTTCGTAATATCTTTTGAATGGAATGTCCGATTTGAAAAATTCAAGAAGTAATCTATAGGTATTGATATAGTCTTGAATATGAAATGATTTATTTGGATAAGGATTAATATAAAGGTATGGATAACATGGTCTGATTTTGGTCGGCATTTCTATCAACTTAAAATGTAAAAAAGAAGTTATAGTAACATAACTACGATAGTTGGACATATTGTATTGCTGACTTTTTTTTAGATATTGATGTGTTCTTAAGAGCTGATTTCACCATGCTCTGTTAGATTAACAAAGGATTAAAGGGCCGTTAATGTGACAAAATGTACCTACGTGTTTGACAGCTTAGGTTAGATTTAACGGCCTGTTACTCCTTGATTAGTAACTAACAGAGCATGGTGAAACTGGGCCTTAATATTGTAGAACATTTTTGTGTTCTATCGTCAATAGTTTTCGCAGCGCATGCGATGAAAGACATATTATGGCCAATTTTTTTACACCTTGGGTTACATTATTGAAGTTTTAGAAGGGATCCCTAATTTTTTCTAGTAATAAATATAGCCTATGTTACTCAGAGATAATGTAGTATTCTAATGGTGAAAGAATTTTTAAAATCGGACCAGTAGTTTTTGAACCTATTCGTAACATACAAAAATACAAATCTTTCTTCTTTATAATATTAGTGTAGATGTAGAAGTGTAGATAAGGCCTGGCGTAATAAAAACACTGATTAATCAAATCATCATATTTTATGTATAGACATAGGTACCTACTACATACTGTATACCACTCCACAAGAACAGCAGTAACTCTACCACACTCAAGGCAAAGGACCCATTCGCTTTCAAAAAAGAAGCGGAATGAGCTGATGGCAGGTGTCACGCTACGCACGTCATGGACAAGAAAGTGAATATTTTTTTACATAAGTAACCTGATCCTCCTGATCTTATTCAGGACCCATCGAGCCGAATTGAGCCGAGAGTCTCGAATTGGGCCGGGGCATTAGTACCTACTCGCGTGTCTTGGGGTTTATCCGACTGGGAAACCGATGAACCTTGATGGTCCATCAGGTCTCAGGGAGTGTAGCTACTCTGAACCTTTATTGTTTAATCGGAGGCACTGGTTGGCCCTCAGGGCTGCTGTCGACCTTTCGAGAGGAAGCGGATTGATGACTTTGTGGGGATGGTGGCGTAAGCACTTGGGAATGAATCTTCTATCGAAACACAGCAATGTACCTAAGCATCACTGCTCACAGAGGATTCAACTGATGACCCTCGGCTAGCGACATTATGATCGGTAGGCGGAGTCACCACTAGACCACCGGTGCGTTTTATTAAGAAGAGTATTCGTTCCACGATGACGCAAGTGCAAGTAATTACTTCTTTATTTATTCCAATAACCTTAAATTATAGTTTTCTTTTAATTACTAATGTAAATATGTATCCCGCGTGGGTGTCTGTCTGTAAATTAATGTTTGTTTTCGAAGCTGTGTTGACTAGTGGCTGCCCGCGGCGTTACATCTTCTAATTACTGTTTCAATTAATAAGTAGGACTTTCTAATGATATATTTTCTAATTATTTTGTGTTCTACCATGGCTCTACGTAACAAATCTACTAGTGGTTTGCCCCGGATTTCTGGGATCTAGCTAGCCAATCTGATCTAAGCTAATGTGGGTATATGAAATTATTGTAAATCTACCTAATATTTTGCTTTAAAAAATATCTACAAAACTTTTTAACATGAAATTTTTTATGTTTTCATTATTTTTCTTATTGAGTATTGAGCATTTTTAACCAAGATAAGATATTTTTGGTTTGAAGTGGGTGTGAATGAAATGGCAGGCACATGAGCCTCGAGTTGATTATCAAGGGCCGTGTATCGTAGGGCACGTTGCTAATCGTGCGTGACTTGCGAGGCTTTGTGAGGTGATGGTTACCACTTAACATCATGTTTTTCCATCAGCAAGTAGTGTAATAAAAATGTAACGTGGTCACCGTTGCCAATATATACGAGACCTATATGATATGATTGTCGCGTGTGTCACCAAAGGACGTTACCATTGCTTGTAAACTAGGTTTAGATAAAACAGTAAAAACTCCAGGTTTGGGTACCTAGCATGCGTGGGCGGCGGTTGCGAATGCGACGCGATAATTGCCACAAATTAACAAACACGTAGTAACGAAGCACACACTGCATAGTCGCCGAAACAGCGTACCTACTACTTGAGTGAAAGGTAAGTGAAGGATGGAATGTGCAAATTTGTATTTCATAGGTAGTCATAAAATATGTTTTAACTTAAATTCTGTGACAGGATTTAAAGATCTATGTTCGGTCGCGCAATTTACTTTGCCAAATTTCCATATTTTTCGAAACTTAGTGAATTTTCAGGTTTTTATTTCGTCTTATTATGATACAAGCTGGTGCCCGCGACTTCGTCGGCGCAGGATTAGTCACACAATATCTTTATAAATTGTTGCCTATGTGTTATTCTGATGTATAAGCTATATTATTGTAAAGTTTCATTAAAATCCATTCAGTAGTTTTTACGTGAAAGTGTAACAAACATCCATACTTACAAACTTTCGCGTTTATAATAGTAGTAGGATGTTATTGAAATGAAACACACTTGAAATGTATGTAATTAGTGTTACCGTTTTAATTAAAGTAAAAAATACAAATATAAGTACTGTTTTCAAGTAAGTAAGTGGATTAACGTACGTTTAACGTAGATCATAATTCATTATTTTTCTGTCGTTACCGTGAAAACAGCTTAAACATAACTTTTGGTTCAGCGTTTTGTAGTTACCTATATCGGAAATGGTCGCTCGCTCACTTTCCCCTAACGTCGCGTCGGTTCAATGAAATGTGATTTTAATATTTATTTAATGTTAATTCAAGAACGAGATTTCGATAACACTTAAGTAAATGAGTTTGTTACCTCTCGTCACCAGGTTTTGGCCACTATGTCAAACTGTATTTATTTAATCAAATTAAAATATGTAATCTGCTTTGAAACGTTGCGTTGTATGAACTGGAAAGTAACTAACTAACTCTGAACTGGCAAATATTTAGTTAGTTCAGTATCATACAAGTGGAGGAACTATGTGATAGACATTTATTGCATGCTTTTGAATTGATCACTTGTGTAGGCGCCTAGATTCACCGATCCGATCATAGTGTTATTACGAAAACAACAAGATCACGGGGAGCATCACCTAGTGGATTCACTTCGACCACGAGCTTCGTCTCACTCACCTGGGCATTTTCACCGCCAACACACTCACGAGTGAATGTATTACAGAATGCAGAATGCAATCCATTTTTCCGATTCTGATTCTTCTTATGTACCTAAATAAAACAAAAGCAAGAGAGACACATTTTGACGTTTCCAAATGTTTTAAATTAGCTATGGAGATGGAGATCTCTTGAAAGTCAAAATTTTCATGAGGATGTTTAAGGAGGTAGTCAGGTTACCTTTAGTCATTACATTTGGCACAGTACAACAGTAACTAACGCTAAAAGAATGTCTAATTATATAGGTATTGAACTGTGTCTATTCCGTAGCATTGTACAATTGTCATTCACAAGTAATGCATTGTGTATAAGTACCTACAATCAAACAACATACCTACTTCCTGTCATTTCACTGTCATATCCTGCCCGCACTGACAAAAGCTGGTGAAATATGTAGTAGTAGTAGGTGAACAGTGAACATTCCCTTGAAATCCATAATACATCTAATAATTTAGTGTTGGTGTGAATTAAAATGAAATCAAATATTTTATTGTCATCATTTTTGGTACAAACATGGTATAATAAAAGTCTTCATAAAAAATATAGTCTCACTAAAATCCTACCAATGCAGGCTTACAAAGATATTTTGGTACCTAATTGACACTTACTTTTATTCAATTGAACGTTACTTTGACATTTCTAAGTAAGTTTTCGCTGGAGTATTAATGAATGTTGTAAATGGGTCTTTCAGAATCGTTCTTCCTGGAAATGTTTACAGGAGGCCCATGTCCAGCAGTGGACTTCTTCAGGCTGATGATGATGATGTACGTCTTGTACAGGTAGTTTGCTAAGTAGCGTGGGTAAGTAAGTCTAGGTAACTTTGTTATGTTTGACAGTAACGCGTCCACTCCGTACGTAACTAACTGTTATTGGGAGCAATAACTATTTGTCAAAACACGACTATATTTTAGTTGCAAATCCATATTTCTACAATGAACAGTATAGTAATGCAGACAGTAGACAAGGTCACCAAAGAGATAATCTCTTTGGTTACTGTTTGACGATCCGAAAATGGAATTATATAATACGAACTTATTTAACACCTATTTCTGCGAATAAATAGCTTGTATCAATGTGAGCCTGTGGCACAACTAGCAAAGCTAGCTGAGACGTACTGTAAGGTGCAGGCTTGATGCCTGAGCTGGGACATTAGAGGTATAAAATTAATTGCATGATCTTTATTTTTTTAAAGCGTTCTATTTATCCACCGACAAAATTATATAAGACTGGAGAAGAGCCTGTACCAGCTTCGCATGGGTGGTCATAATTTTTTTGAACATTTTAGGATAAACTTAGACCGTGGGTTTGAGCCTCGCGTCTACTTATTTCATACATTTGCACGCCCTTCTCCTTGAGTGAGTGAAATCGCACCCCGTGCGTGATCCGTGGATCCGTTAACATTTTTGATTTCGTCATATCTTTTAAATGAAATGTCCGAATTGAAAAATTTAAGAAGTAATCTATAGGTATTGAAATCATCTTAAATTTAAAATGATTCATTTGGATAAGGATTAATAGGTAGGTACAAATAAAGACCCTTTTCTAGCGGCGGCATTTCAATAATTTTTTTATAATAAAAGAACACTTATTGTGACATAACTATAATAGTTAGACATATGCTGTTCCGACATTTTTTGTAGATGATAACGTGTTCTACAAAATTGTAGTACATTATTTTGTTCTATCATCAATAGTTTTCGCAGCGCACACGATGTAAGGTTTTTGTTTTCCACCTTGGGTTACATTATTGGAGTTTTAGTAAGGATCCTTGATTTTTTTGAAAATATAATATAGCCTATGTTACTCAGGGATAATGTAGCATTCTAATGGTGAAAGAATTTTTGAAATCGGACCAGTTGTTTTTGAGCCTATTCGTTACATACAAACATACAAAAATACAAATCTTTCCTCTTTATAATATTAGTGTAGATAGTGTAGATGTAGATGAATTGATTCAAGCATCAATTTGCGGAAATCTAAATTATTATGGTGGCTATTCTGAATTATTATGGTGGCTAATTATTACGTGTTCGCGTATTCGGCTTATTTAGCCAAATACGACGATTTGTAGTGACCCTATTCGTCTATATTGTATTTTTTCACTAAAAACTCGAATACGCAATTGCACAAGCAAATTAAAACGCGAATTAGACGAGCTTATCACAAAGAGCTCTACTTTTCTTATATTATTGTAACCGATGAATTTATTGCTGTGTTACGCAGTGATTAATTATGAGATCTTACGTCAAGCTTGTGACTTGCAGTCCAAACATTTAGGTAAAATGACGCGGTTGAATGACTTTACTGTTTGTTAATATATTGTGACTATCGGCCCCATCAAGCTTTCGAAGTGGTAAAACATGAGTTCAACTATTCTCAAGTGATACAACTTGCCGTTGTCTGTCTGTCTGTCTGCAGGCCTCATAGCTTGACACTGTTAAAGCCGTGAGCAATGGCTTAACGTGCCCTAAAAATGGGTGGATTAAGCAAGATCTCCTTGTGAATAGTCAACAATCCTAATTTTGACTACGCTGAACGACCTCTACGGCCTCCGGGAGACATTAGCTGAAAGATGTGAAGTCGGTTTTTGTAGCAGGACAAATGTTTACTTGATTACAAATATTTTTCCCAAGTCTGTCTGATACCCATAACCAGATAAATACAATTTATGTGATTCAATGGTCGTTGGGATCTGGTGAGGACAATGTACCTCTATGTTACTGTTGAGATTACATTTAATATACCACCTATACCTACGCACCTACAAGATCTTGCATTATTTAGCCAGACCGAGTGTAATTTGCTGGCTACAAGTTCTTACATTTTTCATTAGTTTCTCACCAAACACATTTTTATCATTCTCGAAGACTATAGGCAATTATTAATGCGTAAGTAACCGATGATGCGGCGATGGGCTTGCAACCTGTCACATAGTTCGTTTTCAGTATTTGGTTTTCTGTGTTTATTTATTTACACACACATTTAATTAAAACGGTTGCACACCAACTGCATTAATTATTATATCAATACAATGAACACAAGAAGGCATAGAAATTTTAGAAACAAATGGAACATACAAAGTATACATATGAATACCGAGTATTGCGAGCTCGAGTATTGTGTAGAGCCACGCGAGTTCTCAGCACGGTCGATAGAGCCGTTTATCGAGTCTCCATACAAAATAAGAACGATCTAGAGATAGCTCAACTGATCCAAATCAGTGGCGTCCCCGCGACACTGGCTGCCTCACCAGCCAGTTTCGCTGAATGCCAGTGTCGACAGCCGTCACAGCTCAGTTGGTAGTAGCTCTGCCTTCTGCGCCGTAGGCCGTGGGTTCTATCCCGAACGAGAACAAACATTTGTGTGATGAACATTGATGTTTGTTCTATGTCTGGGTGTTATTTATTGTTATAAGTATTTATTTACAAAAAAAGTATATAAGTAGTATATCAGCTATCTGGTTCCCATATCACAAGCTTTGGTTTAGTTTGGGGCGAGATAGTGCTGTGTGAAATGTCCACCAATGTATTTAAAAAAAATGGCATGCCGATGCGCTGAGCCAGACCCTCGCCAGCCCTCGGGTCACGCGTCGCCTCGATCACAACACACCCTATTGGTTATTTGATTGAAAAGCTACTTTATGTTTGTATAGGTGAGTCCAATGGCGGCTCCTAGTGCAGTGCAGTGCTATGCCCACTCATTCGGTGCGTCCGTGTGTTCGCTGGCGATAATTGCGTGATGAATGGCTCCTACTCCTACAGCGCCGGACCGGATCCACGCCAGACCTCATTCCGTCAACAATTATATTAACTAAATTACTGTTGAAAAATCCTTCAAAACAAAATCCATGTCATGTAAAATGTACACGTTGAAATGTGCGAGCGAGAAGTACACATTTATTTATTCCTTATTGCACAAAAATACAATTAGAGTACAAAAGAAGGTATTAATGCGCGAGCATTGTCTACCAACCTATGTAATGGTATCTATTGAAAAAGATTGACGTATATTAGCGGTAGTCTCCGCCTTAACATTACCTATGTCGTCGGGAAGTGTGACGACTGCATGCGTGTATATGGCGTCTAGCAATTCTTTGAAAACGTCTATAAATTACACAAATTGAGACTTTTTACCGACATACTGGAAATTGCTCTAATTTTACCGAGTTTGTGTTAATTTTCAATGTTAATTTTCGCATTGCCGATGCGGGTATTGCAGTAGATGCGGGTTTGAATACCGGTACCGGTATAAAAAAACAGATGTTGATAAGTTTTTCCGACTTTAATGATATTCAAAAATCTACAGATTCTACGTTTCTACCTTTCTACGTTTCATGGTAGAAACGATAGAATAACAAATATACGGCCGGTTTCTGAAAGCTCGATCAAAACTAATTGCATGTAAGTTACTTGCCATCTATATCTAGTTCGATGTAATAGCTGAAGCGAGTGACTTGACATCCGATTAGCTTTGATCGAGCTTTCAGGCTTATTACAACTTTATTCAGTGCTGTAAGTAACAGCACTGAATAAAGTTGTAAAACATGACCCAATGACTATCCCGATAAAGGCACACGCCTGGAACTGAACCCACGACCGCGGCTCCTTAATCAACTCCATAATCTAAGCGGTTCCGTTAGCCGAAGTATCCTTGTCAACCACATATACACGCATGGAGTCACACTTATTATTGCCATGAGACGTTGTAAAGATTGAGGCAAGTCTGTAGATGGAGAGAGCTTAAAAATAGTACTATAGAAGTTTTTCCTTGAAGTGTATGAAATATCTTTAATATAGTCCCAAAAGTTATTATCCGAGTGGGATTAGAACCCTCGACCTTCCCCTTGACACAGCCATTGATACGGGGCCGCGCTAACCAACTGCGCCATCGGATTCTAATCACACTCTAGGAATAACTCAGGGACATGCTACTACGGTACTTATGCGACCGTGGTTCCATCTACAGGTCTGACATATAACTATCAAGAGTCTGCTCGATAACAGAATGTATGGAAGAGGCATATGACCTGCAGTTGACATCTTCAAGCTGACGTTTTTTTTATTTATTAGCACCGCTGCCACATAGCTACCATTTAGGTACACTAATAAATAAAGAGCATGTGCCAATGACACCTAGATTCACCTAGCTTTAAGACGTTTCAAAGCGATCCTTATGATTCAATTGAAAAAATACCTTTTCACTTTGATTTGATCAGAATGCGGGGTCACTTCCGAGCACTTTCTTGCTCTAAGTAAAGGAGACACTTGGTGATGTGACGCCTGTTATACACCATTATAAACTAGTACACCATTATAAAAGTAGATTAGCCCGTGTGGGTATATGTAGTCGGGCTCTAAGTCAGGTGGAAGGTTATCTCGGCACTTCGAGTCGCTCTGCAGGGCACACGAACTCGTGCTATATGTACATAACGATCGGAGTTATCCATACCGAAGGTATAGACATTACGTACGGAACTAGCTGAGCCGGGGGATTCTTGATGATATTTTCCTTCACCGTTTTTGATACTTAGTAAGCAAACAAGCGTATGGCCCACCAGATGAGACTCGGTAACCTATGGACGCTTGCAACACCAGAAGCATCACACGCGCGTTGCCGACCCTTCAATTTAAAAGGATTTTTTTTGAATAACCCCGTTGCTATAGTCTCTAGAGAAAACCTTTTAATTAACATGAAATTAAATATAGGTAGGTAGGTATGTATGGTACTCATACGAAGTATGGTCAGCTATACAATACTTTTATTAATATTTTTTAATGTCTATTTATTTTAATAATAAGTACCTATTGATATTTGATTTGATTGAGATATTACCAAATCATATTAATTGTCGAATAAGAATAACATTTAAACTCAAATATAAATTAAAATTAAATTATATTATTTGGTAAGCTTTTGGTAAATGAAATATATTAAATTAGACTGTTAAACTTGACTCATTTAATTGATCGAGTGAGCGAAGCGAACGAAGATCTTAGTTTCAACTTGGGCGATTTGGCATTTTATGTATGTATGTATGTTTGTCTGGCGATAACTTTAGAACCGTTGATCCGATCTGCGTGAAATTTGATATGTCGATAGCTTGTACTTGAGAAATTTACTGGTAAGTATATGAGTAAAATCGGTTAAAGGGTTATTAAGATATGGGGTTTTTTAAGGGGGAAAAAATAAAAAAAGTTGCATAAAAAAATCAAGTTACATGTCATATGAAAGGTCTTTGTTTGGACATTCCAAAACAATTTTTACTTTTTTTCTGGGACGCTCGCTTTTTGAGATACAACAAAAAAGTGAAATTAAGAAAACCAGCGACCCAAGAGCTCCCATCTCTAAGAGTTTCGTTGACATCAAGGTTTTTCTACTGGTCGGTCAGTTCCTTTGCATTATCTTATTTTTTTTTCTTGAAATAAGTTAAGAAGGTATTCAGTTCTCATAAAATGGTGACAACGACCAGGTCTGATGATATGGAGTCAAGGTCTGTTCAACGGAACTCTTCAATAAATAGGCCAATAGAGTTGAAACTTGGTAACCATACCAAATTAGTAAGCAGTAGTCAGAAAAAAGTCCAAACATAATGTTTGGACTTGCCTCTGACTACCACCTACTCAAAGTTTTGGTGCGTTCGTTGGGTCGCATCACGAGATCTCAGTTCGGGACGAACCACTAGTACACTTGTGTTTGTATACTTAGTAATGTACGTTAAATCTTTAATTTGTTTAGTAAATGTATTCATCTTATGTTACTACCCAAAAATGTCTTCTCATTACGCAAAGGTTGGCTGGTAATGCTATCCTATGTACAGTATGTTTTAATTGTGCTATAAATAATTTTCTATCTTTCTATTGTATTAGAATCGCTATTCCCCACACAGTGTACTCCTCCTTAGATATTCCAGAGCGCGCCGTAAATAAGGGCGGTCTTATCGCCCGCTAATGTGTACTAGCCTTATTCATGTCCCACATTACGGGGCCAGATTACACGATTTGTTACTTGTCGCATTATTTAATTTGTACTTACGTTGGATAGTAGATAGTAAAGCTATTATTTTATAATACACGTAATATATGAAGTTATAGTATACGTTAGTATTATTAAATTCCCTTTTTCTGCCGCCAAGCAGCGTTGCTGTGTTTCGGTTCGAATGTTGCCGGTGGAATTAAAGGCACATGAGGCTTAACAGCTGTATGCCTTAAGTTAATGGACGCTTTATAATTTGTTATGGGAAATGGTTACCACTTAACATCAGGTGAGTCATCTGCTTCAATTGAATCACAAAGATCACTTTGAAACGTCTTAAAGCTAGCTGAATCCAGGTGCCAGTTCCAAGCGACCAAGTATAGAAGAACAGGCAACAAACTTCGACTATCGACTAAGCAAGTAATATTCTGTGCGGACACAATTTGGGTGACCAATAGCGGCTTTTACATTCGCGCGCTGTGCTTCGGAGCCGGTGGTCACAGCGCTAGCGGTCGCTAAGCCATGACAGAGGCCTTACGGCGGCCTAAAAACTCCATCACCAAAGTTTCTACCAATTTACTTGAACTGCCCTAAAAGTTAATAATAACATTTAATAGTGCAGTCCGAACAGTACTATAAAAATCCCTTTCTATCCGCAATCAAAGATAATTTCTATCACCAAATTACTTTGCGTTTAAAAAGTAATAAACACAACTTTAAACTTCAACTTGACGTGAGTCAGATAAGTTTTATTTACAATTAAAACCATAATATCGGTACAGTTGACTATAGCGGAACTAATCATGCTATCTCATTCTCTCTCGTTGTCATTTCTATCTTTTGTTTCACAACAGCCGACGGTGGCGCCCTCTCGACTGGCATAAAGCTTGGCGTTATTATACTCTCAAATAAAAAGCCACTTTACATTTTATCGCCTGTAAAATTGTTCATAAAAGTTCGGTGAATCAAACGCATGTAGTTATCATAATATTTAGATACTGATAGACAGGCTCTGTAGGTTTTCTTTTCTACGTTTACGAGCACAAATTTAGTGCTCTCAAACGGTGAAGGAAAACATCGTGAGGAAACCGACATGTCGTGATCCTAAACTTTCACCACACTCTTTTGAAAGAACTAGTGACATGACAAGAAGAATTAACCTATCCCTTAGTCAAATCTTTAAATATATTATAGACTAGCGGCCTGTCCCAGCTTCGCATGGGTGGTCATAAATTTTTTGAACATTTTAGGATAAACTTAAACCGTGGGTTCGAGCCTCGCGTCTACTTATTTCATACATTTGCACGCGCTTCTCCTTGAGTGAGTGAAATCGCACCCCGCGCGAGACCCGTGGACCCGTTAACATTTTTAATTTCGTCATATCTTTTGAATGGAATGTCCGATTTGAAAAATTTAAGAAGTAATCTATAGATATTGAAACCGTCTTAATTATGAAATGATTTATTTGGATAAGGATTAATACCAAGGTACAAATAAAGACCCTTTTCTAGCGGAGGCATTTCAATTAATTTTTTATAATAAAAGAACACTTATTGTGACATAACTATAATAGTTAGACATATGCTGTCGCGACATTTTTTGTAGATGATAACGTGTTCTACAAAATCGTAGTACATTATTTTGTTCTATCTTCAATAGTTTTCGCAGCGCACGCGATGTAAGGTTTTTTGTTTTCCACCTTGGGTTACATTATTGAAGTTTTAGTAAGGATCCCTGATTATTTTGAAAATATAATATAGCCTATGTTACTCAGGGATAATGTAGCATTCTAATGGTGAAAGAATTTTTGAAATCGGACCAGTAGTTTTTGAGCCTATTCGTTACATACAAAAATACAAAAATACAAAAATACAAAGTTTACCTCTTTATAATATTAGTGTAGATGTAGAAGTGTAGATAGTGTAGAAGTGTAGATAGTGTAGATTGGGCGAGTTAAAGTTGTTTGACGGTTGTCAGCCTCTTAACTGCTGTAGTTTCTGGAACATTATAGTGCATTATAAAAGCACTATAATGAGAACAATGTGTAAAACTGTAAATAAAGTAACCGAAAACTAGTTGTAACATTAAACTAGTGGACATCGGACACTCGGCCACGGGAGCACGTTACAATAGAAAAAACTGTACACTCGGGGAACATGACGTATACAAAAAAAGTTGTATAAACAAAAACAAATATTCTTCTTTTTTTCCATTTTTTAAATAGCGTACATTACGCATTATAAAGTACTCTACTTATATTATAATCTAGGCACAATAGCGGGCTAATGAGCAATTTTACATAGACCTACATTTTTAGCTTTATGAAAAAAAAAACAATGACAATATACTTTGTCATCAGTCATCGTTGTGCAATCGCAAAGTACAAAGTTCAGCAAAAATATAATATATATACAAACAAGTTTTCGTACTAAAAAGTTTGCATCAGGTACGAAAACTAGTTGAATATTATTGATAAACTTTACTTTACTTTATAAAGAAATTACTTTTAACCGATTAAAAATATACCGATGTTGGGGATTGGGAGTTACTGGAAAACACACTTTCGTCTGATAACCGATTTATTGAATTGTCCCTTATATAAGATCCACAGCCGTACCGATCGCTCGTGCGCAGCAACTGGCGACCGCTCGTTCATTCGATTCTCATGCACTCTATATTGCTGACATACACACATTCCACATTCATGCTTACATGTCCCTACACCTAGTCTGAATTATAATTATATTTCAAAAGGTAATTATTAACAGAGCAAGCCAATTTAAGTTTATTTTTCCAAATAATACAATAATAGTACCTAATTAAGCCGTAGTACCAGTAGTTCCCACAGCGTACGTTACAGTAGTTAGGCACAATGGGCACGCGACCGGACGTGCACCTACCTACCACTAACAAACACGTCTAGTCCATTCATACCGTTGCAAGTGCCGGCTGTCGGTCTGGCACACCGTGAACATGCTTATAATCATGACTCGCTCCCGCCCGGAGCTTCGCTCGCTTGACTATTCAAAGCATTTACCTTCTATTGGGTTCGTTTATGTTATTTGTCTAGTTCCCGGTAATTAAAAGTAGCCCATATGCTAATCCAGGTAACGAACTATCTTAGTTCTAAATTTCACACTGATCGGTTCAGTGGTTAGGGCGTGATTGATCCACAAACAGCTAATCAGGCCAACTTTTGCATTTACATATCAATTAGTACCACACACAGCCAAACATTGTAACTTTTACATTTACATATTTTGATTTATTGTTGACATTATTGTGTACACTCAAAATCAAAATCAAAACGGTCTTTATTCAGTACTATCACAAGGATCACTTTGAAACGTCTTATATACTAGGAGATTCTGTTGGTTATCCGCCTGTCAGGTACAGACGCTACGCATTAAGACCATTTAACGCTTCTTAATTCAAAGTCTTCACTTTTGTTTTCAAGCTTGGTAGAATGTACAATATTTTATTTTTGAAAAAAAAATGTGAGTGCAATAATTACTTTTTTTTAAACTTTTAAGCTTTTTTGAACTCACTGCCCATTCGGCGATGGCCGATTGTAAAGTGACATTTTAAAACCGTTTTAGAGTAAAAGCCCCTAGTGTGCGTATCGTTCTGCGAGGCGCATTCCAAAAGCCAACCCATTCAACTCGTTCCCCAGCGCTCGTCCACGGTGCGTGCCATGGCAAGAGCCGAGCGCTGTATTACACAAAATGACACAAGCGCGCCTCGTTCCGGTCTGGAGGCTCCATTCTCCGTGCACTACAATTGGACGTAGTTATCTTAATTTGCCTCGAATGTCGGATACTGGGTTTCAATCTAATGGTTTAAAGTCACATTGGTGCTCTCTTGGTCACCCATCGTGAGGTCAATGACCAGGCTGTAATGTATTAAATGGTTTTAGTTTAAATCAATTTTATTAAGGTCTAAATATTCGTATGCTCAGGTAACTAAGCTATACGAGCGAAGCCGGAGGCAGAAATTAGTAATTATAAAAATACATTAGATATTATAATGTATTTTTATAATACCTACAAGAACATGAGGCTTAATATCTTTATGCCTCTAGCTGATGGAAGCGAGGCAAGTTCCTAACTTGCGTGCCTTGCGAAGCAATGCTTTGTTATATAGGTGGTGGTTACAACTTAACATCAGGTGGGCCATCTATTTTTTCCAATAATACTTGGCACTTATACCACACCACATAAGAAAAAATAACCCACGACCATTCCAAAAACAAAACATCTTCACGTCTCCCCAGGCACAGTCGATCCTCAGGCACTGTAGATATCCCTTCAGATATCTTAGTTAGTACCAACTTAAGAGTTTCATCTAAATTGGTCCAGCCGTGCTTTCCGATAGATCCACAAGCAAAAAACAACTAAGCTTTTAAAATTGCAAAATGTAGGACTAAAACATTAAACCAGTGTCAATGGTGCAAATCGAACCCGCGACCCCACGTATCCACGTGAACTCAGCACAGTTCGTCTCAAGAATGTCTCCATTAGAATATCAACAATAATAAATCTGTTACTCAGTTACAAGGGTGGATTTAAGGGGGGCCACGGGGGCACGTGCTCCCCCCCAGACGGTATTTTTGTGTACTGTGGAGATTCCATCACAGTACATACTTAGAAGCAAATCAAATTATCAGAATTGTTAAAATATATGAATAAAATAACAGAAAGAACATGAGTGTATTGTATTTCATTTTATGCATTAGGTATTATTAGTTTAAAGCGTAGCCTGTGCTGTCTTATACATTTCATTATGTTTACCTTTCTCTGACGCCTCACTAAACTTCAATATTGTATTATATTACTTTGTAATAGGATCATACAAAAGAACGGTAGGAACCAAGCCGTAAGTTTGTTGCCTGTTCTTCTAGGCTTTGGTCGCGTGGAACTGGCACCTAGAGTCACCTAGCTTTAAGACGTTTCAAAGTGATCCTTGTGATTTCATTGAATAAATACCTTTTGACTTTGACTTTGACTTTAGTGATACTCTTGTCTATTTCTGGCTGGAATTGCGAATTTGACAGTTATTGTTGATTTTTTTTGCCCGTCCGCCCCTTGTGCCCCAGAAAAAAGTCCTGGATCCGCCCTCGCTCAGTTATGTTAATGACGTTCATTATCGGAATCGAACACCCAACTAAATGTAATACAAGTTAATCTGCCTAACGCTGTGATATATTGGACTGAACCTCTAATATATTGTAATATAAACTTAATCCAGACCATTACGACATGTCTTAGCACGAATTATAATTATAATGAACACTCGTTCACCGAATAGAGTGGTAAGTTAGTAGAGCTCTTTGTGTGTGGCTCGTCCGGGGAAGTACTACCACCACGCGCCTGTTTCTGCCGCCAAGCAGCGTTGCTGTGTTTCGGTTTGAAGGGTGTGGTTGCCGGTGTAATTACAGGCACATGAGGCTTAACATCTGTATGCCTCAAGTTGATGGGTGCAGGGCAGCATGCTTTGTTATAGGACCTATAACAAAGCATCGTAAGTCACGCACGATATGATGTTAAATGGTAACAATTACCTAGGTATAATATATTGTTACCATTTAACATCAGGTGGATCATCTGCTTGTTCCATCAGCAAGAAGTATAAATAATACCAAAGAGAAACTTCTTTCTTTCTTCATCCGTTTATTTGCCAAGCCAAGCCATCGCTGCTAGAATTCCTCGCGATGTTTTCCATCAACGATTGAGAGCAATGACATTGCGCACACAAATCTTTTGAAGGAAAAAATCCATTGGTGCATCTCCGAATTCGAACTCACGACCTTACCTACGATCAGAAGGAGAGATCACTCCTACTCAATCAGCGGTGCTCTTTAACCAAACAAGCATAATGATGATAGAATACTATCAGCTATCATGCCATAGTTCGAGCTTTGTTTATATTGGAGCTAGATGTGGTGGAGCTGTGTGACTCCCCAATGTTCATTAATTTCTTTACTACGCAGCAGTTCAGGAAGTTCTTAGAATTATAAACATTAAGAAACAAAATAAAAATATATAAAAGAGCGGTCGCTCTTAGAGGACCTTCGGAGTTTTCCCGCCAAACGTACAAACATGAATATTTGAAATACCGAATGTATCGATACAACGATAATGAAGCGAATTCCTCACAAGTCACATTATTTAATTTGGAATGTATTTTTATTTTTTTATTTCGAATTGACTGGAATTTTGTCACGCAGCTGTTTTTAGTTTGTGGATGGATGAACTTGAATATTATTATCTAATTAAATTAAGTTTAATAAAATCATTTTTTTTAAACTTTACTCAACTTTCATTAAACTCTTTTGTAAGTGAGTGTGCAGACAAGTCACAGTAAAACGAATAGTGCTACGTACAGAAGGTCAACTCCGTACTAAAGTTCAATTAAAAAGCATTTCTTGCAATGACTCCGAAGACGTAACAAAATGCAATTCAGAAAAATAATAAATGTATATTAACCCTTAACGTAGCTCGACCAAGTTTAAGATGAAGAAAAAAAAACAAAGTAACAGACAAAGCTCACAGAATTAGCAAGTTGATGTGCATTGTGCAAAGGGCAGGGGCCCGACCGGCAACTCTAGAATTTAACTGTCAATTTGTCAGATAACTCGACGAGATGACAATTGTTGGGAACAAAGATTCTGAAATGGCGGCCACGAACCGAAAGACGAGGATGCCTCCCACCCGATGGAGCAGCGACATTGTACAGATCACGGAAAGACGGTCGGTGGAGATGACTCGAGCCATTATTTTTGAAAATGGGAGGCCTAATTTCCGGCAGTGGACTTCTTCACGCTGAAGATGATGTTGTTGAATTGAGAATCTCGCCCTCTTTTGAAGTCGGTTAAAAACTTCGATCAACAATCAACCTAGATTACGTGTGGCGGGCTCAAAAACGGCCCGAGAAATAAGAGCACAAATAAATTTGTGTTCTTATTTGAGTTTAGTATGCTCCAACCACAGCCAACGTGCGGACGTGCTAAAATGCCTCAGTGTGCTTTAAAACTGTGAAAATAACCCCTAAAACAGTAAGGTTTCAGAAGGAATGTCTTTTTTTTCGGTAATTACATGTCAGTTTCCGTTTTGCGATGCTTAAATCATTGTTAACAATTAAAAACAAATATTTTGTCGTTTATTCAAAGTCCGCCATCGAGGCACCTGTAGTGTGTGTGAGGAGTAGTAAAATACAAAGAAGCAAACAGAAACAAAACGAAACGAAAGTAATAATGTAACTCACAACGTAATAATGGAGAAAAGTACTTTATTTGTTGCAACATAAGGTTGATTACACAATAAATGTTATTTAACCTATGTCTTTTAATTTCAAGGTGACGGCTGTAATTGACGAATGATCATAAGTGTAAGATAGTATTATGAAGATTTGTGACTTTATTACAAGGGTTTATGGTTGTAATTAGGTTGAACTTGAAACTGTTTAAAAACCTTTGAATCAGTTCGATGTAGCTGTTTATGTGTGTGTAAGTAGATATTCAAGCGGACAGTTTTTAGCTTTGATTTTGTATGTGACACGGAATCTAGTTGATTGTTGATCGAAGGTTAAAAAGCACACATACGCAAAAATAAACACTGATTGTAAAACCCAAAAATACCATAATTGCTATCGAGGAGCTTCACAGAGGTTTTAAATAAATATCTAACTACATTAATACCTTACAATTATAATTTATACAAAGCCGTCTTAATACAATTTAGCCATAATCATAATAAGTAATCGCCTTCAAGAAGACGAAATGCTCCCGCGTGTGATCCGATTACAGACGCGTATAACCTATAAATTAAGTATTAAAAGTAGATTGCTACTCATTATCTTATTTATGAAGTCTATTAGAAGATACTTTTACAAAGTGTATGTGTCTATCTGCCTATTAATGTACACTCAGCAACGGAAGTTAAGTAACAGTTTGAGAATGTAAAATCATTTTTTCTTCGCGTGTATATGGTATGTTATACAACGTGTTTATTAAGAATTGTAGGGATCCGAAAGCAGGATATTCTACCGGTCATAACGAACAACTTTAGTTCTACGACTTTTAAAATTTCAAAGTTTTTCATTCATGAAATGCCTCTTAAACTTTTATCTAAAATGAATCTAAACGCATCATGAGGCAGCCCTATTTACAGCTGTTCTTTGACCTCTAGTTGTTAACCTTAGATAAAATAGGTAACAGAACTGCCACCAATTACCTAGTAATGTGCCTACCTAATAATGATGTTGCTGTTTTTAAAGATCTTGGTATGTAAAAGAAATATTTTCGCGACTGTAATCCCTAGTCACGGTAAACATTCTCTGAGATCTTTGGTACTAATACCTATTCAGTAACTAGGTACCTACGTGGCTACGTACTCAATATTTAATAGAATATTTATTTTTGTTTAATTACTAGATGTCGTAAACCAATGTTTATGATATTCATAGTTCTTTAAATTGTAACATGTTACTTTACCACCATGGTTCATTGACACGACAAAATTATTCAACTGCAATTTTGGGAAGTGTCTAGTCTGTCCTATTTAATCTTTGACTAACCTGTCTGTCATTGGTTGCATTTAAAAACGCATATCCAATCAGGACGGCCGACGGCCGCCGATCAGTGTTACCATTTGTGGCAGATTTCTGCCATTTGGCAGATTTTAAATATTTCAAGAAAAATCTTATTAGTTTGAATTTTTAATGAAATAAGATTTATAATTTATTTATTTTTTACCGAACTGGAAACTTCTTATTCTTTTTTACCTTTATTGATTTGGTTTCTAAACAACTTCTATCTCGTTTTAGATAACTGCAAACCGTTACAAACAATCAAAAGATAGTAACTGAATGTAATGTAGGTATTTAATTTATTCCGTAGCCACGAAGGAGATGGTATGAAGTCATATTTTTGGTATTTTTATCGTCAAGCTTGGTAGATTTTGACATATTTTTTGGCAGGTGTGTGGTAGAACCGCCACTTTTGAGATGGTCACCCTGTTTGTGTTTACATGCGTTGTTGTACATTGTTTTGTTGAGAAAATGTCATCAAACGTGATAAAATGGTGATTGTTATGTAAAAATCCGTCGTCAGTCAGTGAGTGTATGAGCAGTGCCTACGAGGTAATGGTTTAGTGTGAAGTTTGAAGCCTGTGTCGTGCGAAATCTCGCAAACTTACCAAAATCCAGTTTTATCCAGTGTTATTATAGCCAGTAAATAATGACAAAATCCATAGGAACCAGTAAAAATATCGTGTCAGGGGATTGGCGGCGTACCTACCTACCTACCGAAAGGTAAGTATTTCAAATTATCTCGTAGGTTATCGTTGTTTTTCTCTTTCCTAGATAGAAGCGCGCGTGCGTGTGACCTTGACACGTACACAGACAGGGCTGTTGCAAATTTCTGAGAAAATATTAATTTTACTTTTCTATGGGAATTTCGAAAACGATGTATTCAACCGTTGCACACGTCAAAGTATTCCAGTGCTTGGTCTAAATACACGCTCTTTGTTTCCCTACATAACTTCATCAACACGTTGTATAATACGTTAATGGTGCATTAAAACATCATTTACATGTAATTCTGCAACTAAATATACTTTGACTGACTTTGAGTTTGAAAATTGTTATGAGCCAAGACAAATCATCTAAAGGACATATGTAATGCTGGGTTTGGTCTATGTAGGTACACCACATAGAAAAATTTGAAAAAATAGCTATATCTTTAATTTTTAGGCAAATAAAGTTGCGATAACTAAATGTATCTGATCGATTTTTTTACTATGTGACCGACCACTTCTAGAGCCGCCATGACATATCAAGAACAACATGATCATAATGCATTCATGCGTTATTTAGTATTTGAAATAATTAAATGATTATCAAATTCCGTTGCTAACTCTCTTTATAATGAGCTATTAATATAAAACTCAATATAGATAAGTGTGGAAGAATGTGGTTGCCAGTGAAATTACAGGCACATGAGGTTTAACATTTGTAGGCCTCAATTTGATGGATGCAGGGCAGTACATCGTAGGGCGCGTTCCTAACAAGCAATGCTTTGTTTTAGGTAATGGTAACCACTTAATATCAGGTCTAGTCCAAAATCCATAACAAGTAATTGTGATGAATAACAAAATATAATTTATGACGTTTTGTTTTTTTTTACGTTTGCATTGATATTATTTTGTTATTAATATCAGTGACTTGTTTTGGATTTAATTATAGAATTTGTCCACACTAAAATTCCATTCTGGCAGGAAATCTGGTGTATCAAAAGGTAAAAGTCAATTTTTACATGGAATTTAACCTTCACGCCTGTTTACTTGAAGTAAACTTGTGGTCTTAAATGGTAATAGGTATTATTTTTATCATGTAAGTACATACGATTGACATAAATGTTCATTAAAATGAAATAACAAACACTAAAACAGTGTAGTTTAGTGCCACGTTAAGTATTCAACGCGTTCGCTAGATGGCGCGCTAATGTAATTTTGGCATTATGCACACTAAAAGTGCGCTAAGTGTTGCCATTCGTATAATTCTGCACTTGAAAAGGGAATTAACGTCAGTAGTATGGAACCGCATTATGTATTTAAATGCAATTTATGTTTCAACGGAGACGTAAGCTCATTTATTTGTTTTTTATACTAGTGTAGGTAACACTAGAAATATTACAAAGATGTTAAAGTGCATAAAATAGAATACCTATATTCCTAAAGAGTAGTAGAGCTCTTTGTGAATAGCTCGTCCGGGGAAGTACTACCACCACACCTTTTTCTGCCGCCAAGCAGCAATGCTGTGTTTCGGTTTGAAGAGTGTGGTTGCCGGTGTAATTACAGGCACATGAGGCTTAACATCTGTATGCCTCAAGCTGATGGACGCAGGGCAGTGCATCGTAGGGCACGTTCCTATCGTGCGTGACTTACGAGGCAATGCTTTGTTATAGGTGATGGTTACCACTTAACATTAGGTGGGCCATCTGCTTGTTCCATCAGCTGGTTATATAAAAAAAAAAAACCTATTCACGTATTAGGCCATCATATAAATAAGTGATTACGAGATTTTGTTGAATACCTACGTTACTATTTAAGAAAATAAGGGGGTATCCGTTACACGAGGCGTTAAATCAAGGCCTTTTTTTAAGGTGGCTGATGTCACCAGGTGCGGGTGGCATCTCGACGTGAAATGAACTTCAACAACGATCGCTTTAGTTTAAAAAATGTGATAAAATGAGTCGTCTAGTTTCAAATGCGGCAATCTATGCTTTTTGTCCAAAATGACTTCTTGATATGGCAGCACAGATAATTTTGAAAAAAAACCGTCTTGGTTTGACTTTGACTATCAAATCCTGCAATTTGTCATTGAAAATGCTGAATGAAATCATAGGTTGGGATCAAATCCGGCGATCAGCAAAGCTTTAAATTCAAACGCGGTAATCTTTTTTTTAATTTACCAACATTTTTGCAAAAGTCAGATTGCCGGTTTTGAAACTAGTCGACTCAAATAGCAGTATCTTTTGATGGTTTTACGTAAATAAGATGTCATTATTATAAACCCTTACATAAAGTAATATGTAGGTACATGTCATTTCTTTTTCTAAACCGTATGCTTATTCCTCGATGATTTCTGACCACGATCGATTGTCTCACTTAGACGCCTTAAGCACAATAGATGTGATGGTGTGATGATGGCACTTAACCGCGTTAATAAGACGTGCGCTGAGAGGAAATTTGTTGTGAGGGCGATTTAATTCCAGGTTAAATACATCGTAAACAGAATAATGGCCGCTAGGTACAGGCTCCGTTGTCATACGATATTTTATCGTGACTAATTTTTCCTAATTTTTGCACTAATATTTATTAGTGCAAAAAGCGCAAGAATTAGTAACAATGGTAGGAATAAGTAAATTGGCAAACAATAGTATTCTGCCGCCAACATAATTATCTGGTCTAGTTCAGAGGGCCCACTATCTAAAATTGTGAGACAAAAGATACCAAGGAAAGGCAGCGAGACGGAATGAAACGGCATCATTAATTCCTCACTGATCAGCTCAACAGATAAGTTGGTGACAAAGACTATAGGTACTTACTGATGACTATTCTTCTAGGCTTTGGTCGCGAGGAACTGGCGCTAGATTCACCTAGTTTATAAGACGTCTCACAGTGATCCTTGTGATTGTACTAAACAAGACCGTTTTGATTTCGATTATTTTTTTAATCCAGAATGTCGTGGGTCAATGAAAACGTGTCACCAAAACTTAAAAGGTTTTATTACTAACCGTTTGTATTTATTGAGATTAGTTCTAGGAAGGCTGAGGGATAACCTTGGCCGTGCCATAGATCTACCTATGACTATGTTACTACCAGTCTAGACGGACTTTTGGATCTATTTTTAGGTAGGATTTGATGGAACTTGGAATAAAAAAGTTTATATCCTGGATTATAATATTCGAAATATATCTGGAAAAGCAAAAGGAACAGGGTATGAAATATCTATAAAAGAACATAGAAAACTAAAATGCCGCAAATAACTGTTAGCAATAGCCACTACCTACCACGCGAGCGAACAGGTGGCTGCTAGTATTGAATAAGACATGTATTAATTTAAGAAGCTGATACCCGTGAAACAACTTCTTAGTTAAACAATTGAAATTTCTGAAAAAATCAAATTACTCATATTTATATTCATTTATTTCCAACCATAGGGACTTTTGTGGAACACTTAGTTACGTCAATTTGTTCGTACAAAAACACAATGTTAATACAAATTCACTGGTACATCACGAAAGTAGTTATGATCGAAACAGGTTTTCAAAAAAATAACAATGACAAAAAAATAAGTTTTCGTTTAGTTTTCAGGTCAATTGATTGTATGCGATTTTTCATTCGTTGATTTTATATCGTCATTTTGAAATGTGCAAGCGTAAAGTTGTTTGACTGATGTCAGCCCCTTAAATTTGGATCCTGGGTGCGGTTAAATGAGTAAATACGTAATTCTCCACTCTTGTTTCTGCATGACAGTTGGAATAAGCCGATACCTCACGTTTACGTCTCCACGCCCAGAGGAAATCTATTCTTGACAACATTACAAAGCATTAGGTATTATCAGTAAAGTAAGTCAACGTAGTAAACAATTAAAAAAATAAGTACTAATTTTTTCGAGTATTTGTGTACCAATTTTCAAAAAGGACCAATTTTTTAATTTTTAGTAGGTTGGTACTTTGGTATATTTGTCCTGGCTTACGATATCCGCTAGTGGATTTATAGACGATGGACAGCATAAAAAGCAGATTTTAAAGAATTCACATTTTAAGTGTTTTTTATTTTGATTTATTGAGTATTTTGAAGATTTGCATAGCGGTCAAAGAAAAAAAATCAAAGGCAATTATTTTTAAATACAGGAGAATATTATTCTACAAGTAGGTGCAATAACAGAGATAAATAGAGTTCCCATACGCGATCTGCTGGTATTATTCAAAGTATTTGTAGTGCAGTAGGTATATTCCAACCCCTTTAGTTTATTTTATAATAATGCATAAATTATCTTGAAACTTGGACAAATAGGTACCTAGGTTCTGTAATACACTATCATTTTTTTACTTCAGAAATAAGCTGTCAAGTCTTCTTTGTCTTATTTACCTACCTGCTTGTAGATATTTGGTATTCTGTTCAAAGGATTATTTTAAAATAATGCTTTAATTATATTGAAACTACTTACAAATACTTGGGTTCTATGCTATCTATCATATTTTTCATTACAAATAAGCTGTGGCTTGTTTACCTACTGCTTGTAGATATATCTATGCTGTGCGCGTTTAGTTATCGCAATAGGCGGATCGGACTCGTGGGCGCAAGGCGGGGTTCGATTCCAAATTTGAAAATGATCGACTGTCATAATCTTATCACTGCAAAACATAATTTCATCTCTATTCTTTGGTCGTTTAAGTTGAATTTCGCGTGCGAAGGTTGGTTTGTCACAGTCCTTTCATAGATGGCAGTAATGATAGGTTGTTTGTGTCCACAGTATAGGTACTTGGCGAGCGCGGGAAACGTGTGCTCAAATGAACTTTGATGGGATCGTATGAACTGACCTTAACATGGCACAGCGTATAAAGAACAGCTGGTAATATACACATATTTAAAGTAGACATGTTAGTCAATATGTTGTGAGCATAGTATCTAGTTTGCAAGATCTATTATATTAGGGACTAACAGATGTAGGCTTTTTAAGTACGATATGATTAGAGTGTAATTCATTATTTTTATACTACTTGCTGAAGGTGCAGCAGGTGGCCCACCTCATGTGAAGTGGTAACCATCAACTATAGCAAAGCATCATCTCATAAGTCACGCACGATATGAACGTGTCCTACGATGCACTGCCCTGCGTCCATCAACTTAAGGTATACAGATGTTGAACCTCATGTGCCTGTAATTACACCGGCAACGGGCGTGGTGGTAGTTCCCCGAACGAGCCACACACAGAGCTCTACTACTCTGCTCTTTGCTACGTACCTACCTAGGTTGTACCTAGTAGGTACCTTTTAATAGAGAAATTAAAATACATATAAAAAAGAGATTACTGCGAGACACAATAATGTTTCATTTAAGATAGGAATGCATAACATTAAATAAAGTAATGACATTCATAAGATAATAATAATAACGCTGTTAATCTTAGCCCTGAGAGGTACAGCTGCTGTGTTTGACGTGAATACGTCTCCGTTATTAAAACTTGTCTAAGAACCAATCTACTATAAACAAACTTATTAAATCATTTTATTTATTTTTATTTAATTTTTATTTATTGAAAAGACCAACAGCACAAAAAATAATATAAAACAGAATATATCAAAAACATTAGAACAGCCAATTATAGCCTGTGCATTAATAGCCTGTGCATGTTGAACCTGGAAAAGGCGGAAACTTTTGCTTTCGCAGATGATACCGCTTTCGTTTTTTACGGTGACTCCTGGAGTGACGTAACTTTAGCCGCGCAGTCTGGTCTTGATTTGGTAACTAAATGGTTGCAAGAAAATTTGTTAACTCTCAACACCGATAAAACCAAGCTCATCGCTTTTGCTATCTCAAAACGCACATCTCCTAAATCCAATTTAAACATAAAACTTCATACAAACCATTCACACTCAAACTCAATTCTGTGTACCTGCTCTACCATTGAAAGGGTACACAACATTAGATGAGAACCTTTCTTGGAAAAAGCAAATAACGGCAATGTGTGGTAGGTTACGGAAGCTGCTTTACTTATTTAAAATGTTGAGATCTAGCGCTGACAGTCAAACCATAAGACTCGTCTACCAGGCCCTTTGTCAGTCAGTACTCACGTACTGTATCTCTGCATGGGGTACAGCTTGCAAAACCCACTTGCTTCGCTTGGAACGGGCCCAGCGAGCAGTACTAAAGGTCGCCCACTCTAAACCATTCCGTTACCCTACTGCATTATTATACCAGGATGTCAAGTTACTCTCTGTAAGACAACTGTTTTTACTTGATACCACATTAAACTTCCACAAAAACGCCCCTACAAACATGCTGGAAACACACACAAATCGTAGGCTTGTTTGGAAAATTCCGAAAGTGAGGACTAGTTTTGGCAAGCGATGTCACTACTATCTAGGACCGTACATTTACACAAAGTTAAATAAAAAACTCGACTTATTACCACTTACCAGGAAAAAGTGTAGAGGAATCACTTTCGACTGGCTCAGTAGTTTGGGCTATGACGAGAGCGAGTCGTTACTGGCCCCCTCAACGTAATTCTGGCTGGTGTACAATACTAAATCATTTATTTATGCCTCACTATATATATAATAACTATTTACCTATACCAAATATATGTAGGATATAACTAACTCCCATACGTATTCTATTAAAACAGTACCTACCTAAACATTACTATTATATACACACCCATAATATTATAATTTCGCAAATGCGAAATTATCACTATTTTAACAAAATAATTCCCTGTTTAATAATACTCAATTTAACAAGTTGTCTTATCACATCTGTTCTTTAATAACCTACAGCTAATTCCAAAACACCCAGCATTATCGACAATAATCGACATCACACTGTTTCACTCTTATCTAGCGTAACTGCACACACTTGATACACATTACATGGACGAAAGAGGCTAGCTACCCACAACACAGGTTCTCCTAGGGTGGGAGCTAGCGTACTTGCATTTGTTCTCTGTACCTACCCTACTTGTAATATTTTATTTAAGTACCTACTAGTATTTTATTGTATCAGCACTTTTTGGTTTAATTGTCTCATGCAAACATGTCATCAAATAAATAAATAAATAAAAAAAAAAAAAAAAAAAAAAAATTATAGGTCTAAAGTCAAAGTCAAAGTCAAAGTCAATAGGTATGCACGTATGTTTTTGAGAGTTCTCCTGAAAACACAAGTCTCTTATGAGTCAGGGTTTCACAGGAGAAAAAAGACCATTTGTAACTGAATTTTTCCGATTTTCCGTATAGACCCGTACTAATCAATCACTTAGCTACTTAGCGGATCTACCTGCTCTTCTTAGTTTTGGTCGCTAGAAGGTTTACCAAGTTTATGAGACGTTTCAAAGTGATCCTTGTATGCTTGTACTGAATAAAAACTGTTTTGATTTTTATATTTTAGAAATGTTATTCGACTAGCACGCTAGCAAACCGGCGAAAGATAACCTACAATATTTTAAGAAAAAACAAAATAATTTTGTGACTGACTTTTTCCGTAGGTATCCAATTACGACGTATTCACGCCATAGGGACCGCTCCACTTTTGATGTAATTCATTGCGATGCACAACACAGCACAATGCTCGAGTGAGACACGAATACTACAAATAACGAGCTCTGTCATACCTGACGTGCACGCAGCGGACACTGCACTCGCACATTCCTATATTTATATTTATGGGTAGAAAACCACATGGATAGAAAAAAAATGGCAGACACTGTTAGGTAGTCCAGCCAGTGTCAGCCATTTTTACTAATAACGATTCGAAGTTTTTTGTATGGTTTTTGTGATATGGGTCTATGTATATTGTACACTCATTGCTTACTGCATTTATTGCCTTCATAATACAGCTTTATACCATTTTGTTTTTTTAATACATAACCGCGCACACTTCAGCGAAAGAAGTCACGAAAGAATAAAAATCGGAACTTGAAAAGGTTTATACCCTTGACGTTAAAGAAGAGTAAAGCAAACTTTTAGCGATTTTTATTCGACTTGGATGGTTATAATATTTTTAACATAAAAAGTAATCATCGTTTTTGAAATTAAAAGTATTAAGAATTAGCGTAGCCTGTCTATCTATAAGACTCCGTTGTGAAATGTTCAAGTGAAATCCTGTCCATTCACAAGTCTAGAAGAGATTATTTTTGTTTTTAATGTGGTAAATGTCCTTGTGGTGTGCAATAAAGAGTTTTCTATCTATTTAAGAAATTGGAAAAAAATTAAAAAAAATTGGCGCGTCTTTTGACTGTCCTCAATTAGGCTAGGCGCGATTACGTGCCATGCCAGCATCCGAAGACTGTAGGTACTTATTATTTCCTTAAAAAACATAATTGTGTGGTGGGAGGGAGCTACCTTGGAATGTGCGGAACGTTCGAAAAGCATTGAATAAAGCCGAGCTAATGTGGAGTGTGTGCAACGCTTTTGAAATATATTTGAGAAATATGGCCAAGAATATAATACAATACAATGCATAAAACATTACAAAAATACTTAAAACAGATTTTACACAGAGTACCTACACCCTTGCCACATCCAGATTCGCTAAATCTACGTAACTTGCATGCTATCAATACTTTCTTTGCTTGCCTACCTCCAACAAGCCGCTTAAAAAATGAGTCGGTAAATTGTTGTACCTACCTACCTAACAAACTCATATTTACGTGTTTATTTAATTTAAATATTTTTAAATGTACGAAACTAATAGATTTGTTATTCAAATATTATTATTCTCAGCAAGTGAATTTATGTAATTCTTTTGAGAAATAAAGATTCTATACCATTTGAATATGCGTATAGAGTATGGACAAAATTTATGATTGTTTTTTTTTCTAATTGGTGATTAGAAATTTAAGTAATTTTAATTTTAGGTTGTAACACATAAAACACATAAGTAAATAAATGACCCTTTTTATCTATAAGAATTCTTTTAAGTAAAAAAGGATTTTTTATGTGTTTACTTTTTAATGACAGTGTGACAGACAAGACATTATAATAGTATAGAGTGTGACAGACACAGTTCTGCAGTACGTAGGTTTCGGTACACTTGTTATATTTTTATCTTGTTCTATGTTTTGGTATTATATTTTGTTGTATCTAAGAGAAAGGCCAGGTCAAGAGTACCCTAAGTGACCCTAAGAGTAACCCGACGGGCATGTATGAAGAATGTTATGAGGGTGAATGAAGCGATAGAGGTAGGTATGTCAGGATCGTAGCAAATGGAAATCCGTGGTCTCTGCCTACCCCTATGGGAAACAAGTATGATTTTATGTATGTATGTATCTAAGTTCCTTATGAATAAAAATAAATAAATAAATAAAATAAATATTGGTGGACATTCCACACAGCACTATCTCGCCCCAAACTAAGCCAAAGCTTGTAATATGGAAACCAGATAGCTGATATAATACATATATACTTTTTTTGTAAATACATACTTATAATATTATATAACACCCAGACAGAGAACAAACATCTATGTTCATCACACAATTGTTTGTTCTCGGTGGGGATCGAAACCACGGCCTACGGCGCAGAAGACAGAGCTACTACCAACTGAGCTGTGAAGGCTGTTAAAATAAAAACACAATTCAGGTAAAAAGTTGGTATTTCACTTTTTTTATATTCAATGTCCAGGATTTTAAACATGCACGTAATTTACATTGAAACATAAAGTTTTTAAGAGCATTAAACACTTAGAAACGTGTGGGTATAAATTATAAACCTTGTTTTTTTTCTTTTTTCAAATCTAATATTAATTTAGAACACAAAACATGAGGGTTACAGAATACAATGGAAACGTTGACAGCTGCAAAAATTAAATCTGAGTAGCGGTGCCAGCGCCCTCCTACAGAACTAAAACGACCAATACTCAACGATTTATCCTACTAATAATATAAACGCGAAAGTTTGTATGGATGGATGGATGTTTGTTACACGTAAAAACTACTGAATGGATTTTAATGAAACTTTACAATAATATAGCTTATACATCAGAATAACACATAGGCTACAATTTAAAAAGATATTGTGTGACTAATCCTGCGCAGACGAAGCCGCGGGCACCAGCTTGTATAAAATACATGAAAAAAATGCTAACGGTTTTGACAAGTGATCCCAATATTTAACAAAAGCGTTCTTCTTTTTTGTAATGGAACGGAACCCTAAATATGTTAACTACCTCGATATTATTGATGTGTTCAAAGATTTTTTTTGTTTGTTTTGCATTATGTTGTACTCAATGAGATTGGTTCGCGAATTTATATTTATAGGGCCTAATTATAGGGTACGTACATCTAAGGCACGTCCGTTTTACGTGAATACGTGCTCCGTTCAGTAGCTATGGAAAACAAAAATACTTTATTATAAATACTAATATTATTTGAGGTGCTAAGTACAAATTCTAGATACTTTAAGGATGTCTAAAGGGGGTAGTCACAGAAACATTTTTAGAAAGATATAAAATCTCAAAACTTATTTATGAAAAATCGCAATCAACCAAGTTGGAAAAATATAATTTTGATCCAAACAAATTTTTAGGATATAAGCAAAATCTCTCTCTCAAAATGTTTAAATGATCGAGAGAGAGGTACTTTACCGGTTGTCAGCCCCTTAAAATAATATCGACACCCATTTCTGCTGTGTGCGTATTCACGCAAAACTCCGAACCTTAACATTTTTTCCATCAATTTGAGAAGTAATAAGACAAGCTGATGTATTACAAAATGTTCAAAAGAGTTTTTTGGTAGCATTTCATCGTAAGTATAATGGCCGCAGGTAACTGTATCGAATTTGATCGAATTTTGATGTAAAGGCTACTGTGGGGTTTTTTGCTCGTAAATTATAGTGGTTGATGGCTTTTATGGTTCCGTATCGAAATATAAACCCCTCAAGGCACCTCACTTCGCTATTTGTGTACGTGTATTAGCCTTATTTTTCCAAATTCGACGATGTGTAGTGGTCCTATTCGCCTGTATATTTGCCTATTTTTCACAAACGAATACGCAAATGAAAACGATAATAGCGAATAGCGATGTGAAGTGCCACCATAAAGATCGCATTGATTGGTTACTCGACTTTTGTCAGTATCATCACCATCACCACCACGGTTGTCAACGATTTAAGTATGTCAATAACGTAACCTTATCAAATAGTTTTTCATCTTTTCAAAATGTTCAAGGAGCTGGTGGAACTAGTAAAAACAAACCTACTTAGCATTAGGTATTTTCAGAAAACATAACAAGTGCCCCAAGTAAACAAATTCTAAATATATTTCGTATATATTATAAACTAGCGGCCTGTCCCAGCTTCGCATGGGTCAGGTCATAAATTTTTTGAACATTTTAGGATAAACTTAGACCGTGGGTTCGAGCCTCGCGTCTACTTATTTCATACATTTGCACGCGCTTCTCCTTGAGTGAGTGAAATCGCACCCCGCGCGTGACCGGTGGACCCGTAAACATTTTTAATTTCGTCATATCTTTTGAATGGAATGTCCGATTTGAAAAATTTAAGAAGTAATCTATAGGTATTGAAACCGTCTTAATTATGAAATGATTTATTTGGATAAGGATTAATACCAAGGTACAAATAAAGACCCTTTTCTAGCGGAGGCATTTCAATTAATTTTTTATAATAAAAGAACACTTATTGTGACATAACTATAATAGTTAGACATATGCTGTCGCGACATTTTTTGTAGATGATAACGTGTTCTACAAAATCGTAGTACATTATTTTGTTCTATCTTCAATAGTTTTCGCAGCGCACGCGATGTAAGGTTTTTTGTTTTCCACCTTGGGTTACATTATTGAAGTTTTAGTAAGGATCCCTGATTTTTTTGAAAATATAATATAGCCTATGTTACTCAGGGATAATGTAGCATTCTAATGGTGAAAGAATTTTTGAAATCGGACCAGTAGTTTTTGAGCCTATTCGTTACATACAAAAATACAAAAATACAAAAATACAAAAATACAAAAATACAAAAATACAAAGTTTACCTCTTTATAATATTAGTGTAGATGTAGATGAAATGATTTATTTGGATAAGGATTAATACCAAGGTACAAATAAAGACCCTTTTCTAGCGGAGGCATTTCAATTAATTTTTTATAATAAAAGAACACTTATTGTGACATAACTATAATAGTTAGACATATGCTGTCGAGACATTTTTTGTAGATGATAACGTGTTCTACAAAATCGTAGTACATTATTTTGTTCTATCTTCAATAGTTTTCGCAGCGCACGCGATGTAAGGTTTTTTGTTTTCCACCTTGGGTTACATTATTGAAGTTTTAGTAAGGATCCCTGATTTTTTTGAAAATATAATATAGCCTATGTTACTCAGGGATAATGTAGCATTCTAATGGTGAAAGAATTTTTGAAATCGGACCAGTAGTTTTTGAGCCTATTCGTTACATACAAAAATACAAAAATACAAAAATACAAAAATACAAAAATACAAAAATACAAAGTTTACCTCTTTATAATATTAGTGTAGATGAATACTTGGAAACGGAACCCTAGTGCAGTAGTCGAGTTCGCCCTTCCCTGTATAATTGTTATTTGTTGAATTATTAAATTGGATCTGATTCATAAGTACCTACAACCTGCTCATGTTCACATGTGAAACTAGTTTAGTTTGTACTCCGCACTCTACGTACAGGGTGGAAAAGTTTGCTTTTCTAGTTTTCATACATAGGCAAACTTTTAAGTAGGAAAACATGTATCGATCAAAATGATTTTTTTACTAAACTGTGTGCAATGTGATTGCACACAAAATGGTTGATTGCGATTTTTCGAAAATGAGCTTAGTGATTTTATATCTTTTAACATGTCGAAACGTGCGAGCGAGAAGTTGTTTGATAGTTGTCAGCCCCTTAAGGACAATGGCTTTATAGATCACTACACTAAGGTTGCCTGGTAAGTTAAGTTACGCCTAGATTTATGATGTAGGTTGTTAACGGTATAGTGATATCTATGTATCTTTCTAATGTTGTTAAAAATATCAGTTTTAAATAAGTTCTCAAGCAAAGATATCATGACTTGATCCTAAACAATAAACAAATTGCTACCTGAAATACTTTTATTCAGAAAAAGGATTTTGAAACGGACATAAAAAGCAAAACTTTATATTAACGTTATTGCCTAAACCGTTGTAATAAGTCTATCAGGAGGCATTATACTGCCTCCTGATAGACTGAATATCCGTTTCTATTTTCGGGAGTAGTTTTATACACCCCCTACACTACATTCCTATGAATGTTTTTTTATAAAACTTATTGATTCAAAGAATAAAAAATGGCCTTAAAAAAATATTTTGCCCGATACGTTTAAATTCGATACGATTTATGGGTTCAGTGACCCGCCAATAGAGACTAGATGATAAATTCTAAACGAACTATAAATATTTAGCCAGTTTAGTGACTTTGATTTTTATCATGATTTAAATCTGTCACTTTTTTTTAAGAATTGGTATTATATAGTGGCACGGAAAAAAAGGCTCGATGTCCCCATTACGGTGTCATCACACTGACAATATGCGAGCGTGATTCCAAATTTCTTCGCTGAAAACCGTTGCCGCGGCAACTCAATATTGTTTACTCGCATGAGTATAATATAACAGTAACTATGACGATTACAATACGAAAGACTGCACTAAAGTGGGATGTACGAAATAAGTGTATATGGCGGAGAGCTTGCGCCAATTCAGTTGACCGGTATCGTCTCGTTCGAAGCACACGCAAAACATCAACGTCACTTACTAGTACCTATGTTATTAAAAAAAATGTCAGTGGCAACGGGAATAAGAATAAGAATGAAAATAAGAATAGAATCAAACAGAATCACAGATTATCAAGTAAACAGTTTTAGAACACAATAGTTTCTTATTACAGATAGATAGGTAGCGAGTATTGAATCGAATATGTATAGTATTTCCCGCTGTCCCTATTAATCGGTACACAGTCACGGGACAGTGGGAATACACAGAAATTATGACCGCTGTGGGGAATTCAAAACGTACGACAAACGTTATTAAAAATGCTTTACAACAAATAAAATAGTGGAATGCCACAAAGGGCCGACAAAGTCAACTATGCGTGCTCCATTATTTCACTGTAAATGTCGCTCATTACCACATTTTCAACATTCTCGTTTGAAGTTATTTTAGTGTTTATTGTCCTCAAGTGATATATCTATAATTCATAAATATTTTGACAGGTGTTTTATTCCTAGTTATGAATACTATAATGCGTGAACGAAAAATAGAATGAATAAATTAACAATCAACTAAACTATAATGTTTATAAAATTTGCATGATTTTTAATATCTGTATTGTATCTCAAAATACTAAGTCCTGACAAAGTTAAATAAAAAAAGCATCCTATTTTGTAACTCACCTGACTGACATCAGGGACAGTAGAAGAACCAGTAACAAACTCCCTTTCTCCCAAAACTTCCGTCCGGATTTGAGTCCGAAGCTTTCTCCGTACAATGCGGACCTCTGCCTGGAGTGTCCGGGCTTCTGTCCGGACTTGGAGTGTCCGGACTTGTGTCCGGAGTGTCCGGACGTGTGTCCGCAGTGTCCGGTCGGCGCGCTCCGTGTGTCCGCGCGACGCACGCATCCCACCATTGTTTCACATCCTAGGTGACGATTTTAACTTCTTTCAACATTATTTACACTTATTTTTCACCATTATGTTCACTAGTTTTTCACTTTTTTGGAGCACAGTTTGGAAACATGTTGTCCTGCGATTCTTCAATACCTGTTGAGTAAAATAGAAACTAGGTCTTATTTCCTTATCGATATTTCCTATTCGATTTTTATTTCTTTTTTATTATAATTAGTTCAGTATTTAACCTTTTACTCGTCTTGTTTAGAATGTATTTCATAAATAGTTAGAAATAATAGAATATTTAAATTCAATTGATTATTGACTTTATAAAGTTTTGCTGATCACTAAACTATTGATTTTCCTGACCTAAGACACATTTAATCCTACTAATATTTTAAACGCGATAGTTTGTAAGTATGGATGGATGGGTGGATTGATGGATGGATGTTTGTTACTCTTTCACGTAAAAACTACTGAATGGATTTTAATGAAACTTTACAATAATATAGCCTATACATCAGAATAACACATAGGCTACAGTTTATAAAGATATTGTGTGACTAATCCTGCGCAGACGAAGTCGCGAGCACCAGCTTGTGGATAATAAATTGGTTTGAAATCCGGAGTACTATTGGTATTTTTATACTTTGCGTATAAACATAGATGTGCTAATCTGTCAACAACACTCGTCCGAGTGACCGCGGACACCGTGTGAGTTCTCAATTTGGCATTCTGTAATACAAGCGAAGCTCGTGCTCGAAGTGAGCGCGGATCCACTAGGTGATGCTCCCCGAGTTTTTACGGAATAGCACTATAGTTTAGTTCTTTTGCGTGTGAGCTAGGGGCCAGCTTAGATGAATACTTAGCTGAGTTTTCCGCAGTGTTTTTGGCAAGAAGCGAGTGACCGAATCCGTGGGCTATATACAAAGTGACGTATCGGGTAGGTAGGTAAGTCTATTTATTTATTTATTTTAGAACAAAATCCACAGCTCTTAAGATACAATGAAAATACTTAGGTTTCCAACATACAGCCAATAACGGGATGACATTTTTGGAACAAAAATCTATAGATCGGTATTTCGGTCTGTCAACATTTTGACATTTTGACATATCTTTTTAGTTACATTGCTTACAGGGTTTGTTTTAAATAATGTTGGGTTAGGTACACATGAGCTAGCGAGAGAGTCGAGTTGGATTATAATCATAGTTAATCATAATTATTTAAATTGAAATCTTATTACTTTAAAATCTTTTATTTAATTTACTATGTTTTTTATATTGGAATCTATGTTGCGTGTCAACGATTAAGTGTGTGAGACCTAAGACCCTATGTACCATTTCATATACAAATCGTGAGACAAGTTTAGTTAGTTAAGTATAAATTAGATAATCATTGCTGTCCGACGTCACTCGATGAAAACATGGATTGAAAACAGCAATGACAGCAATGAATGAAAACAGCATAATTACACTTAAACATAGACATATAATTATTTATTGGCCACAAGAACACACAACATATAATGAGGTAAAAATAAAGAAGTTAAGTAGACCTTGTTGTAGACCTGGAACGGAACACGCAATTAGTGGGCCATTTTGAGGGCATTAACTCAGTAGGTATAGTTGATAGTGCCATTTCACACCAGGTGGACCATCTGTTTGTTCTATTACCAAGTAGCTTAAAGTAAATATATTTCAAATTGACCAATTTATGAAAATTACACCTACATTCCTCCTTACACTATTATAGTTTAAAGTCAAAGGTATTTATTCAGTTGAATCACAAGGAACACTTTAAAACTAAGTGAATCTAGGTGCCAGTTCCACGCGACCAAGCCTAGAAGACCTGGCAGCAAACTTACGTCTTGTGAAGTTAGTTAAGTTAACATCAGCTGTTCTGCTGTAAGGAGAAACTTCTTTGCAATCAATCATTGCTTTCACAGTAATGTTACATCGAATTAGTTCCTACAATATAACCGCTAGGTTCTTTATTACAGATGATATTTGAGAACCTTTGACCGGCGCAGGAGTGCTATTCCGTAAACAACAAAATCATGGAGAGTATCACGTAGTGAATCCGCACTCACTTCGATCACGTTGGTATTTTCACCGCCAAAATACTCGCGCGGGTGGCGCTAGTGATGCGTGAATCTATTGCAGAATGCCAAAAGTACTACCACCATGTCTTTTTCTGCCGCCAAGCAGCGTTGCTGTGTTTCAGTTTGAAGAGTGAAGTATAATAGTTGAGTGTAGTAGTTTGGATGAAATTACAGGCACATGCTTAACATCTGTATGCCTCAAGTGGATGGACGCAGGGCAGTGCATCGATGGGTACTTTCCTATCGTGCGTGTCTTGGCAATGCTTTGTTATAGGTGATGGTTACCACTTTCTATCAGGAGGGCCATCCGCTTTTTCCATCAGCAAGTTGTATAAAAAAAACTGCCTTCACTTGGGTGAGTGTTGTAGACGGAATAGCACTAGGTACAGTATTGTGCAAGAGTGTCATAATGTTCACTTGTGTGTCGTGTCGTGACTGACCCGTCACAGCGCCTCCCATTCAAGTACTGATAGATTGTGTTTGAGAACCATTGTCCTTTTCAACTACTGAATATTGTGTTTTGTAATAGGATTACAAGCGTGAACTAGAAATTGTTTTATAGATTCATTTTATAAGAAATTGTATAATAAATACGAGCTATACTTTACTCGAGGAGAGTGGAGAAGAGAAAATGGGGGAGACCTTTGCCCAGCAGTGGGACAGTATAGGTTAAGGAAAAAAAATACTTTGCTCATGAAAGGATTGACATTGTAACAACGATCATACAAAATAACGGTAGGAACCAAGCCGTAAGTTCTGTTCTTCTAGGTGGAACTGGCACCTAGATTCACCTACTTTTAAGACATTTCAAAGTGATCCTTGTGATTTTACTGAATACTATTATTCCTTTAGCTGTAAAGATTACTAGTAACTGAGTCTAGTTTGGGTCTATTTTTATTATTTAGCACACAGACACATTTACTTGCTAAAGTTATTTTTAATTGCTTTTAACTTTAAACTTTTGTACTAGGGTGGGGTTTAAACCTACACTACATACAAGACACAGGTTCGTGGTTTCAAATCCTACTCGGTTCGTTACTTTTGGAATAAGAAAAGATCTTCGTGTTTTCCCTACGAGAAGGAATAAAAAAAAGGATTTTTTATACACACTTAATTTTTTTTAATGGTTGCCAGTTCCCAGTCACGGCAGATTTTCTCTTGAATTACTTAAAGCACAATTGACATTTGAAACTGTTCACTTATCACACGAATAAATTTCTATCAAAGAACATTTGCACTGAAATATCTATGCTATCAAACGATTAAATAAAACATCGTGAAGAAGTCAGTAAGATCTTCAGCTGAAAATAACTGTTATTAGTAGATAGGTATGTCCATGGTTTGTCATAACTTCGCGCTCACGAGTCCGTGACTGACTTGTCACAGAGTAGAACGTCGTCATTGACGACGACACGCTACGTCTTCATTTAACTGTAGCTACGTTCTGGACACTAATCAATAAAACAAACCGAAAAAACTATTTTCTGCCTAAATCTATTATTTATAGTTGAGCGTATTGCTATGTTCTCGAAGGGGAAGCTAAGGGGATGTGTGGACAAAAATTTGAAATGTCCTTCGGAGGGAACATTATTTAAATGACTTAACAAATAAAAAACATAGCAAAAATATTATGCGAGGTTCAGTGAATGCTGTTTGGATTAAGGACCGCATAAGGCTCTTATTGCATTGCGATATATCGTAGACAACATGTTTGGGATAAGTAGGTAGCCTTTCTTTCATGCCAGTTCTTCTAAGCTTGGTCGCTTGGTACTGGCGCCTAGATTCATTCAGTTTGTTGAAAGATCACTGGGTCTAGTAGGAATGAGCCCTTCTGATCGTTAGATTGTGGGTTTAAATCCGGTCGTGCATCAATGGACTTTTTTTTGAAACATTTATGAGCGCATTATCTTGGCGATGGGCTTGCAAACTGTCAGGTATAAATGTGTGTATGTGCCATAATGTAGGTAATAATATTAAAGGTACGTCCTAATAATATTTGGACGTACGTACCTTTGCCTGGCGATAAAAATAGTGAAGCTGTTTAAATTTGTTTTATTACATGATTTTGATCAACTTATAACAGTAACCTCAGTTTACTTTCGATAGCGTCAGTAACTAGTGTCACTCACTCTGAGGAGTTCAATGTTTTATGATTTGAAATCGAGTTCAAATTATCCAATTCCCGTGCGACGAGCAAGAGGCCCACGCATCGGTATTATTGTACGTATTTGAGAATAGCCGTGCAATTAGAGCATCACCAACGGTTCCTGGTTCGTTGCAAAATGTGGGGCTATCTTCGACAGCTGTACCTACCGCAAGTCTGAGTTTCGTTTTCGATTTCTGTTTTCCGTATAGTCAGGCCAGACAGACTCGATGAGCTGAGCGCCCTGTATCGGGCGTGTTAAGAACTCACAAATTTTGCATACAAAAACGGTCTGACGATACGGAAAACGTAAACAAAACACGGACTTGGCGTTCTGTACTACTGAGGGCTTATTACGAGTTTAGTGCCGATTGTCGATCGTTACGATACACCGAATTTTCTATGAAAATAAATCAACGCCATCTAGAGTATTCTTTGAGAACCTGTTTTTTTTCATAGAAAATTCGGTGTATCGTAACGATCGACGATGGGCACTAAACTCGTAATAAGCCCTCTGAACTGACCTATGTATGACAACTGACGCGTTAGACTGAATTATTTATGTCCGTTGTATGACTTAGCGGTATGTTTTGGTATATGTATGGTTTTCTGAATTATAACACAGTTCGTATTCTAGCAGCGGTGATGAGCTTGCAACTCAATAATTAAAACTAAACTTTTGCTACATATTTTTCCCCCGACTGTGAAGTGACGAAGTTGAGCGCGTATTACGAGTATGTTTATCGCGCTTGTCTATTTAGGTAAGTATTTATCTTTACTGATCTCAAATTTAAAGCAACTCTGAAATAAAACATAGCTTTAGAGCATTAGAGCTGATTTCACCATACCCTGTTAGTTACTAATCCAGGATTAACAGGCCGACAGGATTTTGACATATTTGACGGCCCTTTAATCCTTTGTTAATCTAACAGAGCATGGTGAAATCAGCTCATATTTTTCTGTGAACAAAACAAAAAATGAACTTTAGTCGATAGGATATTGTTTTATTTAAGTCTAGTTTTAATTTCTGTTTATTATATTTCAAAATGATCTTAGTGGTTGAAAGGCAGTTTTGATTTTAAATTCTCGGCGATACAAATGAATAATTATAATAATTTTGCTTATTTTTCAGTGTTCCTCTCCCAGCTCTGCTTATGGCTTGGGTAAGAAATTATCTCGCTGTAGATTTACTTACCTCATAAACCCAGTTTTCCCACATTCCAGATGCTTTGTAAAACCAATCATTATTAAGTGCCAAACTAATCTAGATCTATTTTAAGTGAAGCAACTATGAACTGGGTATGTACAGTGGCGGATTTACATATTTGCCGGTATCAGTTCCTTTTCCAAAAGCTCAGTCTTATAAGTAGAAGGTACATGATTGAGCTTTTCTTTGCTTAGAAATATACCCAAAAACAAGATTTAGATGATTCCTATATGTATAAATAAGAAAAAAGAAGCCTAATTTGCCGTCCCTAAAATCTGCCGCCCTATAGGCTCCAGCCTACTTAGCCTGCTGGTAAATCCGCCACTGGGTATGTACCAATCAATATACACTGAGATTTTCACCAAAACGCTAGCACCTACTAATTTTAAATCATATGCCAATAAATAATAAATAGGGTAATTTTTTTATAAAATAAATAACTACAATCAAAACAACGACCTAGGTAAGAGTTTGTAGTATTCTTCACGATGTTTTCCTTCACCGCTGGAGAATTATCAAATAGAAATCTTAAAATATATTGATATTATAAAACAAATCACAACATAGTTTCCTCTTTATTTATTTAGAGATAACCATTATGTTTACGTTATTATTAATTTATCGATTATAGGTTCATAATAAACCAAAAAAGAACCAGTAAATTAAAATCATTTATTTATAAAAGATATATTGTTCACATTAAATAGGTAACAGACAATCTCTATAATTTAGTTTTAGCAACATTAATTTCATTATGTTTTTGTCGAAACGAATTATAATTTGACAGATAAATCTCTTCATGATGAGGGGTTCAGCTTATATTCGAATTATAAACCGATCAGTTACCACAGTAATTTATGGCTTTATTATAATATATTAGTAAGTGTATTTTGTGGGCGCAAAAATATCTAGAACATTTAAAGCTCTCATGAATTAAAAAAAAAACACAACAAAAAACGCGTTTCAAAATATATACGAATTTTCGTGTTTTTTCTAGAAGTAGGTTTAAAAAATATATCTATCACAAAATAAATATACCTACTATTGAGTAATTCCATAGTTTATCAAACATAGAAAGCTCTTATTATTTATTTACAAAATCATATACACAACTATATATTTTGCACAACTATTTATCATAATTGTTAATATATCAAATAAAAAAAAATACTAGACATAGTTTTTTTTTAATTTTAAATAACCAGTCGAAGCGCTTAACATTTGCACCACAGTCTCGTATAATTTGATTACCTCCTCGCACAGTCGATACAAAAACCGACATTTACTAATAACTGCTTAAACTAATTTGCATAGTGTCGGACTCGTTGTTTTTGTTGCTAATTGGACGGGATATTAAGTTAATGAGTCTTTACTTACCTACTAGGTGACTGAAAGTTTGTATTCCATTCTTAAGACAGTAAAATGTCCATTTTGTACGAGGTTTATTACAACAATTAGATGTCAATAGTCATGTGTGTCAGAATGTTGTTCGTGCTCGTAAGGAGCCAGATTAGTTTTCTGACATTTTGGGAAGCTTTTTCATTTTAATTGTTTTTCTAGTGTTATTTTGAATTATGTTGTGTAATTTCGGTGCTATTTTAACCAACATTACTTGTGGTCTTGGCACAAAGTGTAAGCATTTGGAATGAAAGTGATATCCTGATGTGACCGAAAATGTTTCGAATGTTTTGAAGAAAGCCGTCACCATTTCCTTCATAACAAATGACGGCCGACTTGACTATAAAATATTAATTACAAATCACTTGACACTGCAAGATTGTCTGACAATTGACGGACAGGTGCCGTAAACGGAGAGAAGAAGAAAGGAGCCTCTTATTAAATCCTGTCACCGCACTGTTTCTTGACATGTTTTAGAGCTTTTTATGTTCTACGACATGCCGGCTTCTTCACGATGTTTTCGTTCACCGTTTGAGAGTACTGGTTTTGTACATACAAAAATCTCTTAACGCGGCTAAAGAAGTCTTCACTTCAAAAACTTATTGGTGCACGATCGGTTTTGAACCCTGGACCTTATAGGATCCGAAGACGGGGCCGCCACTACGTCACCAATGCTCATAACGGACACTAAAAAGCAATGCTGCCTATTTAGCCGCTATAAGTTGGAATTAGCTAATTGATAAGTAGTAATAAGTACCAAACAGTGAATACTATATTTTATGAGTCGTGCTACGCCGTCCAACCGAGGTAGGTACAGTAAAATTATAAATAACTCAAATTTTATTGGCGATTTGATCGTAAATCAGGTCATTTAGGAATAAGTGCTGTAAGTAGCCAGTTTATGGTCCTATTTGCGGAACCATGATTTCAAATAGTGCCATTTCTTTACAAGGTCGTATGCTTTAAGGGGCTGACAGCAGTCAAAGTACCTCTTGTTTACCTCAAAGTACTTTGTAGGGAAACTTGTTTGGTTCAAAATGATATTTTCGCTGAACTGTGAGCAATGTGATTGCACACAACTTGGTTGATTGCGATTTTTATTAAATAAGTTTAGTGATTTATGTCTTTCAAAATGTTGAAATGCGCGAGCAAGAGGTTTCAGCATTGTCTTCGCCATAAAGAGGTGTCAAAGTGATACTTGTTCAATTGAATAAATATCTTTTGACTTTGATATTGAATTTATGCTATGCACAAAACAGGTAAGTACCTATAGAATGAGAAAATATTACTTCAACATGTCAAATATAAAAAAGTTATTGATTTGAGGAGAAAAAAAAACTCTATCAACGCGGTCTTCTTCTTCTCATTCGCGGTCTTCAACACTAGGATAGTTTGTGCAAACAGCCAACAAATTCTAACTCGACATTCTATGTTCCGATTCGTTTAAATAGTTTCATAATTATTTAACCTAAATACCGTTTAAATCTGTAACGCAATAAGTATCTAACTAGGTTAAACTTAGAGTTTATTTTACGATTTCTGGAAGCTTTGACTAAAATAGATGACGCACTAAATTCAAATTCAAAATTCGAACTGTATTAGAGTTGCTGATTGTATAACAAACAGATATATATCTACTACTGTTGACACAGTGCACTGTGACAGTCTCAGAGTAATGGTTTCAGTATAAAGCCACATAGGGCGCGTCCTCAACGAATTTGAGGTAAACTAATAAAAGAGTAGGTACCTAGTAGAGCTCTTTGTGTGTGGCTCGTCCGGGGCAGAACTACCACCACGCCTTTCTCTGCCGCCAAGCCGTTGTGTTTCGGTTTGAAGAGTGTGGTTGCCGGTGTAATTACAGGCGAATGACTTAGCCTGTATGCCTCAAGGTGATGGACGCAGGGCAGTGCATGTTCCTATTGTGCGTGACTTACGAGGCGATGCTTTGTTATAGGTGATGGTTACCACTTAACATCAGGTGGCCCATCTGCTTGTTCCAACAGCAAGTTGTACAAAAAAAAACTTAAATAGGTACCTGTTTATTTTTTGTAAATACCTACTTATAATATAATTATAACAACATCCAGACATTTAACAAAAAAATATGTTAATCAAACGAATAATATATTCTTTGTGGGGATCGAACCCACAGCCTACAGCGCAGAAGGCAGAGCTACTACCAACTGAGCTTTGAGGGCTGCTAATACATGCATTATAGGTAAAAGTAACCGCTCAACATCAGATGTTTGTTCCGCCCTTACTCCAGCAAGCCCACAGACTATAAACGTCAAAGGCAGAAATTATGTAACAATCGTTCGATCAATCAGCGTGGATAGATCCGCCGCAGTTACGATCGGTGCGCGGGCGCAGACTAACAACCAATAAACGCGCCGTATGGCGGACTTGCTAACTTGATACTAGGCAAAATGCAACATGACGAGCGTGATCTTACGCCCGTTAATTACTAAATTCTCATCAAATAGACACAAAATTGTTTAGAATAATAATTTTGAAATGTATTTTTAGGCGAATCTTAGCAATAGAAAATCATACAAAATTAGTCATTCATGCTTTAGTACATGGACGACGGTGATCACTTTACATCTCTGCTCGCCTGCCAGCTATGGTATAAAAAAAAATGTTTAAATTTGTATGAAAATGGCAGAATGTAAAACTTTTGGCGTATTTTTTAAACATTTCCTTTACTAGGAAAACTGTAGTTTTTTTTTTAATTAAAACCATCGACTCTGGAATAATTATAAAATACTGAACCCTCAGGGGACAAACTCACTTTCACTTATCCGTTCTTTGTTCAATCCTTTTCAGAAATAATTACGCTCGCCAATAGCGTCAAAGTCAAAGTCAAAAGGTATTATTCAGGATCACTTTGAAATGTCTTGAAGCTAGGTGACTCTAGGTGCCAGTTCCACGCGACCAAACCTAGAAGAACAGGCAACAAACTTAATTTAGCGGCGACCGATTATGAAAGTCCCGGATCGTAAGGGCCTATCATTCAGTTCGGCAGTGATGGTGTGATGTATAGCTCACAAAACGGATAATGTTGTAAACTACCCACACGAGGCCTGACGAGAGGAAACGACACTAAGCAGAGTTCAGTACCCTAACGGCAGGTTTCTGAAAGCCCGATCAAAACTAATCGCATGTCAAGTCACCTGCTATCTCTATCTAATTCGTTGTATAGCTGAAATGGCGGGTGACTTGACATCCGATTAGTTTTGATCGAGCTTTCAGAAACCGGTCGTAAGTCTGAGTTTTTCGTATTTCGTTTTTCGTAACGTCGGGCCTTTTTTGTATGGAGGTTTGATAAGCACCTCTATCGGGTGCGCTGAGAACTCACGAGTCTCCATACAAAAAAGGCGTTACGAAAATCTAAATACGATAAACAACTGAGTTTTGTTTATCGTATTTAGACTTCGGGTAAGTTTTCGTTTTTGGTTTTCTGTATTTAAATTATCTCTTTTGTCGTGTCACTAGTTTCTTTCGAAGCAGTGTGGAAAGGATTTTATGTGTGCCTCAAGAGGCTCCTTTCGAGCACTTGACACATGTTATAGAACTTTTTAGGTTCTACGGCATGCCGGTTTCCTCACGATGTTTTCCTTCACCGTTTGAGAGTACCTAGTGACATTGTGCACATAAATTTTTGATCAGAAAAACTCATTGGTTTTGGACCGGTGGCACGACCGGTTTCGAACCCACGACCTTAGGATCGGAAGGCGGGGCCGCTACCACAAGACCACCAGTCCTCTACCTTTTTGTTATTATTATTTTTATTAGTAGTATTAATAGTTCGAATATGATCGTGCACCAATAGATTTTTCCAATCGAAAAATGTATGTGCGCAATGCTCCATTTCTCTTAAATGGTGATGGAAAACATCGTGAGGAAACCAGTTAGTGTGGCAATCTAACAGAAGCGATGGGCTTGCAACCTGCCACGTATAGAATACCAACTATTGCAAAATGTGGGTGTGTGCCAAATGTAATGCTAGGACGTACCTCTGACGGGGGATACCCCTTAGACGTCCTCACAGAACTTGAAGTTCGTACTAAGATGTCTGAGCGGATATCTACCGTGCCTTCGTGAAGCTGTTTATTCTTCAGTTGTAAAATCCTTACATTATAAATATGTATATTCACCTAGTTATAAGACGTTTCAAAGTGATATTTGTGATTCAATAGAATACATTTTGACTTTGATAATGATTATTATGACTAGCAAAGAAACAAGTAACATTATGTTCAGGTATTTATCTGCGGACGGGAAACGAGCGTGTTCTTTAATTCGGTTCTCGTGTAAGTTGATAAGAACTTTGTAAAAACTTGTCAAATGCACTCGATAAAGCTGCCTGTCCACTGAAGCAGAACGTGCAAACTTTCGAATAAATGCAGATATAAAATGTTAAGCCCCCTGAAAGCTACCTACCACTTAAAGTACTCAAGAATTGTTTTATATTAGCTAGAAACCTTCCTGGGTTTTTTTTAACAGATGTGACAGGCACACCTGATGTTAAATGATAACCCTCTAACTCTATAAATAACACAGCATTGCTTCGTGCCCTACGATGCAGTGCTCTGCGTTCGCCAACTTAAGACACAGACGTGAAACCACATTTGCCTGTAATGTTACCCTTCAAACTAAAACACGCATACATCTAAATACCATTAGCAGTCTCCCATCAAAATGGTGGCCGCGACGAACGTTACTTAACTTAGGCTCGATTAGGAATGACGTTAGGTGAATCTAGCGCAGCGTTAGAGCGTTGTCGTAGTAGTGCATCGAACACTATTACAGCAATAAAGCTGAGTGACGACCGATTTTGTTGTCACCTTATTGTTTCTTATATTTCGCCTAGGTTTGACATAAAATAATCGTTTTTTAATTTTGTTTTTTTTTGGTTTTGAATCTACCAGTTCAGCACTATCTAGTTCTACCTAAGCCTAAAAACTGAAAGAAACTGCCTCTGGTGTTGCAGGTGTCTATAGGCGACGCTATGGCACAGATAAGAGAATACTAGTACAGATACCTCATCCCATACATTGAAACGGTTCCAGTCTTAACTCGGGCTGTGACTCGGGCAATTTTTCGGGATATATGAAATAGCCCGAATAGCTAAACAAAATAGCCCGCATAGCCGCTAGATGTCGCGAAGTTGCGTTGCGAGCAAGCGGCATCACGTAAAATGCACTTACAACCAATAGATGGCGATAAAATTAGTTCTGCCAACACGCACATAGGTACTATTATTTTATACTGTGTCATCACGCAGTCCTTCGCCCACAATGATAGTTTTGCCAGTTTTGTTTCAAAATAAGAATCTACACAGATTATTAAGTAGTAGGTGGCCACTTGCATTTAAAAGATACCTATGATAGGTATGTTGTGTTATTGTGTAGTCTACATCTATTCGTTTAAGTATTTTTTTTAAGCAAGATGTTGATGTTGCCTTATTTTATTTTGCCTTATTTAAATTTTTTTAAGTAGGTAGGATGTATTAGGTACCTAACTACCTTGCTAGCGCGTCGAAAACTACATCGTGTCGCATTTTTTAAACTTTTGCGATCATGACTCATATTGAAATATTACACAGTTAAATATTATACGGAAATAAATACCCGTATAATATTTGAATATACACCGTGTCGCTTCAGTGGACGATGGCCCCTTACAACAAAAACTAGCCTCCAACAAACAGGTCCGTAAGCTATGGGGTTCTGTTCTGCGTGACAGGTATTGAAGGAGAAAGTCTTGGGAAATATTATATTTGTTATATCAAGAGTGTAAGTGTTTCTACGTTCATCTGGCCTCGATTCTATATCTAGACTCATCATCATCAATCTGAAGAAGCCTTCCCATGTGCCGAGGAAGAGCGATTTCGAGTCTTCTCCATCACCGATCTTCCGCTATTTTTATAATGTCTTCGATCCATCTGGTGGGGGACCGCTCTACGCTTCGTTTTTCAGTACGTGGTCGAACGAGACGTGAATAAAAATTTAATCAAAAGTAAGCAACTGCCTATTTACAGCTGAAATTATCAATATTTTATCTTTGTTAGAATTGATCTGATACTAACGCCTCTTAGAAATAATATTTATTATAAACGTTTATGTGTTATAAATAAATAATATTAATTTTAATTTTCTATGACGACAAAAATATACATACTTACTTTAATATAAGCACTTAGAATAAAAAGTAGCTCCATAGAAAAGCAAGTTTTGTGTCAGGTTCCCATAGTAACTTAGTTTGGCGCTATGTGAATATTCACCAATTTATATATTTTCTGTTTCGACTACCAACATCACCAGTCGTGAGTAAAAGATACAGCAATAACAATTATACCAAAAAAAAACAAACAATTTGAAAAATCATCATAAAACGTGAAATTCCATAAAAATATTTAACAGAGCCATAATGTTTTTACGTCCCTTGTAGGTAGTTATTTAGAAACGGGGCCCCAGGTCATAACTCGGGTCCTATTAGCAAGCCGTAACTCCGGCTAACTCCAACATGCAACAATAACCTGAGGCTTTAATGTCAGATGCGACTTTTACTGCAACTTTCGATAAAAGTCGCGATATAAATGTTTTCAGTTCCGTCTTAGTCTTTATGGTATATCTGATGCCTGGGCCTCTAAATGCGTAAACCTGTGAAATGATTAGTCAATTTGTAAATCTTAACTTGACTTTGCACTTTTTCGTGTCGGATTTTTTTACGGAATGTTTTTAAAGGATTTTACGTGCGCTGAGGCGCATGTAAAATCTCTTTAACGTATTATTTTTATAATGGATGGTAAAAAAGTGGATAAAATTGTATAAAAAGGCTGAGAATTTTCAATAGTTAACATGCATCACATGCAAGAATACAAACTTTTTTTGAGTACAATTTACGGAACCACCCATGGCACACCTTATCTTGAGTCCTCTGCCTAGTAACTGCATTACGCTATAGAACATGTCCAGGACGCTCCCTATATTGCATCAAAATCATGGCCTTGGCATTGGCCTTCCCTATACATATTTATGAAGTACGTTACTGAGCCTTCGCCATCACCCTACTTTCAACATCTTTTCAACGTTGTCGGTCTGTTGGCTGAGGGGCGTCTTCTGCGATGTTTTCCAGTTAGTGGTCGCCATTCGCCAAAAACCGAATTGTTTTCTCAGAGCCCTTGCGATTTTAAGTCGCGTCCGACGCTCCGTCCTACTAACTGCTAATCCGACACTGGACGGATACAAATTATTTGTCGCGACAATTGAATCACCTCTGACTCTAATCCGCCATTTTGCATTTTTTGCTCAAAACTTAGCTTTAAACTTTGCTATTTAAAAAGCGGTTTCTTTCATATAACGGCCGCTATAGAATAAATAAATGGTGATAAACACCTTTTAAGACATCCTAACTAAAGAATTTCGGGAACAGATGGGATTCCTGGAAGAAAACCAAAGAAAAAATATTTTTTGTAAAAAAAAATATCGGTGTACTCTCTCCACATCTAGCCCCAAACTAAGCAAAGTTTTTAAAATGGAAACCAGATAGCTGTTATAATATTTACCGATATACTTTTCGATCGAACCCACGGCCTACAGCGCAGAAGGCAGAGCTACTACCAACTGAGCTGTGAGAGTTGTCAAATGTGAAGTTAATTTGAAAAATGAACTCAATTTCAAGAACGAAAAAGGAATAATGTTATGAGGCCGTGAACGCTTCTTGAAAAACTGAGCTTTAACTTGTTTTATTAAACGTGGCATTGCGTGGATTTACTTCGATAAATCAAATAAACTTTTATGCTTCGATTTTTTTATTAACTAGTTTCATTCGTGGAATACACTGAAAAATGTAATTTACAAAGTCCACATTCACACACACGTTCTCCTCCTTTACCTCTGTAAATACAATTATTTATTCTGTGACTATGCACAAACCACAAAAAGCTAAAGAAAAAAAAGAAGAAGAATAAGAAGGCCCTGCTGCCGTTAGCTACCGGACATTCCACGAATTACTACAATTACGATGACTACCGCGATCTCTTATCTAATATCAATATTAGCTTTATATCGGATCGCTTCGGTTCTCATCACAGCTGGTTATTCGGAGTAGCACCGTTACGTCACAGCTTACAGCGAACAGCTGATTCATTACAATGAAAAAATGTCCTACCGTTTATTATGTAGGTACCAAACAATCTTTTAATGGTTTTTAATTTTATTAAAACATATTATTGCAATTAATTATCTTTTTATTTAAAAGATATAGATATATAGAATTTGTATTGTATACTAAGTTTCCGCGCATAGTAGTATACTCGCTCGGGGTACTAATTCTCATATTTTTTTAAATTTCATAGCGGCTGTAGATACCATGATGCTTGTTTCTTAAGCTCTTTGTATAAAAAAAACCTTATGGTATTGAAATCTTCTGATTCTATAATATTAGTTGTCAGGATGTTTAACTACTAGCAGGTACCGGCATTTGTGTAAAGTGATCTAGCTGGCTGATTGTTAAGCTGTGACAGTGTGTGTACCGTTGAATATTGAATAGTGCAAAAACTTGATTTCTAGCTGTTCTAGACGTCTAGATGTTAATTAATGTATTTTATGCGCAGGTATTCAAACTAACACTTTAAATATCACGATTTGTTGAGTGACAAAATGCTATTATCTTTTGTTTTAATTTATAATTAGTAATTTTATATTCATTTCACAGTATATTTATGAAAATCTATTATACACTCATAAACACATAGATAGCTTTAAGAAAAAGAGTGATGCACATAATGTTAACACTAGAAATAAAAACAAATTATGTATATGTACCTAAATTTCGACTTCAAAAGGTAAATGGCTCGTTTATGGGGAACGGTATTCGCTTCTATAATAAACTTCCAGAAAGTGCCACTGGGCTTCCTATTAGAAAATTTAAAGTGTACATTAAGAATAATCTAATAAGGAAAGCTTATTATACTTTAGATAGCTATATTGTTGATAAAAATGCGTGGCCCGATGTCCCGGTCGCTCTGCCCATCGGCAGCTAACATGTCTGCAATGTCTGTACTGTACCTACTATTGTGTGTTTTTTTTATTTTTCTCTGATTTAATAGATTGTATTTATGCATTAGGCATTATTAGTTTGAGGCGTAGCGTGTGCTGTCTTATAAATTTGATTATGTTTACCTTTTTCTGTATGCCTACGCCTCACTAAACTTCAATAATATATTATATTATTACATTGTAAAAGGATCATACAAAAGAACGGTAGGAACCAAGCCGTAAGTTTGTTGCCTGTTCTTCTAGGCTTTGGTCGCGTGGAACTGGCACCTAGAGTCACCTAGCTTTAAGACGTTTCAAAGTGATCCTTGTGATTTTATTGAATAAATACATTTTGACTTTGACTTTGACTTTGAATTTATTTTATTAATTTACTTACCACGTGTTTTGTACGCTGATAGTCGTTATTAATCCGTGTAACATAATTAACATATATTTAACTTGTTTTTCAGATTTAAATTAAATTATGTTTTAATTTTATTTCGTTTAATTATTCACTGTCACTTTTTTATTGCCCTCAGATTAACCTCTATGTTCAAATGTTATTTAACAAAAAACCAAAAACAAAACTCAGTCTTGGGGTATATATTCTTTTGAGGATGTTTAAAGGGGTAGTCAGAGGTACGTCCAAACATTGCATTTGGCACATAAGCGCATTTATATAACAACTTATGAAATAAATCCTTTTCCTTAATAGAGTAGTATGTTACTCTACCAACGCAATTGGACACTCCCATGTCCAAATTTCGAATAACGAACGTCCCACACAGGCCTGCCATTGGTAGTTGCCCAACTAATTAAATATCTATGATACATAAATAAAATATTTGTCATAAAATATCCAACAATGCATTTTTGGTCATAATTATATGAGATGATGGAAAGAGATGTTTTTTATTGCCAATTATATAACTGCCACAGGAGTTTCAAATAGCTAGATCACTTTTGAAAAACAGTCGTAAATTGCATCTTTAAAGAGATCGACGATGTTTTATAGACTGTAGTTGCATATTTTACACAAAAAAACTTCTTGTAACTACCTAGCTTTTTTACTTTCTATTTTAATAAGCCTTTTGATTTCCAACATATCCTATGTATCTACTGAGTTGAATAAATCGGTTTTTATAATTATGAAGTTACTTAAATACATAACTGGTAGCTGTTTGAAAAGCCAAGGTAAAAAGGTAGGTAACATTAACGATTAATCATGGAAGCACAAATATTTTCTGTTTTAAATAAATTTAAAAATATAGGTAAAGTTAATCACCGAATTTGTGAATCGAATTAAGTAGCGTTCTTTATTTTAACTTGTTCAGACCAGCCTAGTCTAGGCTAGGTTGCGTGGAACTGAGGCCTAGATATAAGCAGCTTTAAGGCACTAGGGTACTTTTCGTCAACAATATCATCATTTTTGAAAATTAAAAGTTATAACTATGTTGGATGCCAAAATATGCCAAGATATTTATTTCAGTCACCGAGGAGCGTTGCTGTGGTTTGAAGGGTATGGTTGCCGGGGTAATTTTTGAGATTTGAGGCACATAAGGCTTAACATCTGTATGCCTCAAGTTGGTGGACGCAGTGCATCGTAGGGCACGTTCCTACAGTGCGTGACAAGGCAATGCTTTGTTATAAGTGGTAGGTGGACCATCAATTTGTTCCACCAGCAAGTGTATAATTAAATGTTTATAAGTAATGTATTAGCTGTGTGGTGTGCACTGTGTGGGTATGACAACATATTATGACAGAGCAGTGAGGATCCAGAGACAGTAGGTGATTTATTATTGATTTTTTACGAGATATTTCTAAAACAGTTAGTTTTTGTTTATTGTTAGTAAATCACACGTTCGGTTAGTTTGTTAGTCGTTAAAGTTGATGGAAGCGTTTTTATCATAAAAATATCTAATAAAATGTTATAAAATTGAAAATTGTTTTGGTTATTATTATACGATATTGTCTTCAAAAGTGTTTTACGACAGTTTGATACGAAAGCCTTGGTTCCTGAAATAGCGGTGTCGTCAGCCGTAACATAGCGGAAGAATGGCAATATTTGAAACTACTTGACAGTATCTATAAAGGTCAGATTTGATCGATGCAAGTTTTCCTACTTAAAAGTTTGCTTATATACGAAAACTAGTAAAGCAAACTTTTGAGTAGGAAAAAATGTATCGATCAAAATGAATTTTTTACTAAACTAAACTGTGTGCAATGTGATTGCACACAAAATGGTAGATTTCGATTTTTCGAAAATGAGTTTAGTGATTTTATATCTTTCAACATGTCGAAATGTGCGAGCGAGAGTCACCTTAACCTTCTTAATCGCCTTATGCGCCCGGAATAGAAATATGAAGTTTGTGATACCTGAAAAGAGTGAATTAGTCTAAAGTGCAGTGTCTTTATAATAACAACTTATTTATGTAACACTTATTTCTGCGAATAAATATCTTGTATCTTGCAATTCTTTATTTATATTTAAAAATTGCGTCAACCCCTACCACCTGGCGAAGTCGTAAAATTGAAATCAATTAAAATCGTGAATAGTTTTACTCATCATAGCTTGATTTACTGCCAATCACTCGCTGTAATCTTTATTACAATTTATCGGATATTATAGGTTTAATACAATTTTGTATTAATAGTTATTGGGAATGGTAATTTGTGATCTTATAATGAGTATTTTATAAATTATTGTGACATATTATTATTAATGAATCAGGTTTTCAATGCAGTTTGCGTCTTGGAGACGCTTCCGACTAGTACCTATTGATTTAGATCAGTTGAGCTATCTATTATTATGTAGGAAATAATCTATAAGTTTTAAGCTTGTTTTATTAAGTTCTATAAAAAACACCATAATTTCACTCAAGAATCTGTCTGTCTGTAAAATATGTAAAACGTTTCAAAGTGATCCTTGTGAGTCAACTGAATAAATACCTTTTGACTTTGACTTTCTTATTTGTGATTCTTCAACTATATTTTGAAATTTAAAATTACTGAAAAAAGGATCATACAAAAGAACGGTAGGAACCAAGCCGTAAGTTTGTTGCCTGTTCTTCTAGGCTTTGGTCGCGTGGAACTGGCATCTAGAGTCACCTAGCTTTAAGACGTTTCAAAGTTATCCTTGTGATTTTATTGAAATACGTTTCGACTCCTGTTGACTTTGAGATAGTAAGGTATATAGTAAGCGTTTTGGTCTGCATAATGTGAGTGTACTATGATTTTAGGTAAATAAATTTTCAAGTTTCTGAAATAAATATATTTCATTTGCATTTTTAAATGATTCTTATCTATTTAAAGTTGATGTTAATGTATACAGTTTTAAATAAATAGATTCAGAAAATCAGAAACAGTAGTAAGTAGTAGTTAAGTATACTCAAGTAAGTTTACAAATTATGTTTTAAAGCCGAATTTATTTTATAAACATGTTTAACAGTAGTAGAGCTCTTTGTGTGTGTCTCGTCCGGGGAAGTAACGCTGTGTTTCGGTTTGAAGAGTGTGGTTGCCAGTGTAACTACAGGCACAATAAATTGAAGCAACCCAGTATGTCGTAAAACCTATAAAGTTCTAAAATATGTATTAAGTGCTCGAAAGGAGGATCCTTGAGGATCACTTAAAAACCTTTCACCACACTGAAGAAAACTGACATGAAGAAGACCTAAGTAATCATTTATTAGTTATTTATATAAAAAATATTATCAAAAGAGTTCAAAAATCTAAAGCACTCGAAATATTTGTAAAAACTATCACAAAATTAGTCAAATTGAATAATTATAAATCCAGTTTTCCCTATTAAAATACAGTTAGATATGCCGAAACTTACAAACCGATAATGGTTAATAAGTATTAGCACTGCGTTAAATTATAGTCAAAGTCAACGTCAAAGTCAAAATGTATTATTTATGACAATCATCACTTTGGAACGTCTTATTAGCGTTATAGGTAAAGTGCTAAAATAACATTATAAATAAACGGTCAAAATCAAAATCGAAGCGATCTTTATTTAGTTCAATCACAAGGATCACTTTGAAACGTCTTATAAAAGTGAATTTAGACGCTAGTTTCTCGCGACCATCACAATTTTTGTACACTACTGTAACATGACTGTTGTTGATAAAAATGCGTGGCCCGATGTCCCGGTCGCTCTGCCCATCGGCAGCTAACATGTCTGCAATGTCTGTACTGTCTGTACCTACTATTGTGTGTTTTTTTTATTTTTCTCTGATTTAATAGATTGTATTAGGTATTATTAGTTTGAGGCGTAGCGTGTGCTGTCTTATAAATTTGATTTTGTTTACCTTTTTCTGTATGCCTACGCCTCACTAAACTTCAATAACATATTATATTATTACATTGTAAAAGGATCATACAAAAGAACGGTAGGAACCAAGCCGTAAGTTTGTTGCCTGTTCTTCTAGGCTTTGGTCAAGTGGAACTGGCACCTAGAGTCACCTAGCTTTAAGACGTTTCAAAGTGATCCTTGTGATTTTATTGAATAAATACATTTTGACTTTGACTTTGACTTTGACCCACCTGATGTTAAGTAGTCTGCAAGGTAGGCTTATCTTGACATAAAACGGCTACAACCACCCTTCAAACCAAAATGCAGCGTTGCTGCTTGGCGGCAGAAAAAGGCATGGTGGTAGTACTTCCCCGGACGAGCCACACACAAAGAGCTCTACTACTCTCTATTATTAAATGTTTATCTGTTAGGTATTTTATAAAGTCCATGTACAAATTAACTGAAGTTTGCAAGATTAATCCACTGAATACACGGAAAGTTAAATACCTTGTTTGTAAACGCCATGCTGCTTATAAACATTAGATTTGAAGTGATAAAATCACTGCTATCCATTAAAGGTATACCATATTTATTTTAACACTAACACTGCTATTAATAATTCTAGGTGTTTAAACAAATAAATTTGTTAATTTATTTATTGCATTTTCAACACATAAAAGTGATTGTATTGTTTAATTAAACGGTTAGCGGTAATAATGATAAAATATAATTATTTTATTATGTTTAACGATTATTACTTTCAAGGCTTGTGAGGTTTATTTGTCTGAAAATGGGTGTATTCATTGATGACTCATCATTTCAACAATCAACAGTCTTTCTGCAGCCGTGTATGGCGATATATTTGAAATAAGCGTGATGAAATTCACAGATATGGTCATACATTTTATAAGCAAGTAAATTTGTAGTAGCTCATAGGCATTTTCATTAGTTTCATCTTTGATGGCAATGTAAAATTTAAATAAAATAAATAATTAAATAAATACCCACCTACGCTCTCTCTCTTGTCGTGTCACTAGTTTCTTTCGAAACAGTGCGGTGAAAGGATTCTAAGTGCGCCTCAAGAGGCTCCTTTCTAGCACTTGACACATGTTATAGAACTTTTTAGGTTCTACGACATGCCGGTTTCTTCACGATGTTTTCCTTCACCATTTGAGAGTACTGGCATTGTGCACATTCATTTTTGAACAGAAAAACTCACTGGTCTCGAACCCACTACCTTTGGATCGGAAGGCGGGGCCGCTCCCACTAGGCCACCAGTGCTCTCCCCACCTACTAACTTACCATTAAACTTTTATTATTTGAAATTTATAATTTTATTCTTATTGTCAGCAGGAAATAGAGCCATGTAGCAGGACCTATCAATCAAGGGTAGATAAGCATTGCAAAGAAACTAGCCGCACAACTGCAGGCGTCAGGAAGCTTTAAATTTTCCAGACTTAGAAGGCGCAGCATCCAGGGTGTCTCAATGAGATTCGCTCATAAAGAGTCGAGTTGCTAGACTGATCTCTTTAACAACGCCAAACTTAAACACATCTAATTGGATTATTGTCTTCAAAGACAGATGGCCAATGAGCAAAATAAATATATATATTTTGTGGACATTCCACACAGCACTATCTCGCCCGAAACTAAGCCAAAACTTGTGATATGGGAACTGATAGCTGATATTACTACTTAAATACTTTTTTTTATTAAATACATATTTATATTTTAATACCTATTAAATAACACCTAGACAGAGAACAAACATCTATATTCATCACACAAATGTTTGTCATCGGTGGGGATCGAACCCACAGCCTACGGCGCAGAAGGCAGAGCTACTTACTACCAACTGAGCTGTGAAGGCTGTCAAAAAAAAGGTATTTTTTTCTAAATAAGTTGATTTCTTTCAGTGTTATTATTTATGTTGTTTTTGTTTCTTAACTCGTTCTAGATATACTCAATAAATACATAAATACAGTACTTAAACTACTAAGTGACTATTTTTTTTAGAACCTGATGTTAAGTGATTTTGGTCGACGGTGTGGCAATTATTCGAATTTGACGAAGTAATTCATCAAATTAACGTTATATTTCCGTAATTACCTGGCAATATGTTTCCTACGCTTAAAAAAAGTCTTATCTTTTGATAAAAACGATTATAACGATTTTTAACATTTTAGTTTTGATTTTTTGTCTTTATATTCACGATATCAAAAAGACGTGGGTTAAATTATATATACCGTTCGACAAAATATTAAAAATTCAGTGATCAATTAACTTAAAAAAAATATTTCGCTAAAACTGAAGAATTGTACAGTTGCTTACCTTATAATAACATTTAAAAACTTTACACAACTGACCTACTGAAAAAATACGTATATTTCTTAAAATATTTTTTATTTAAAAATATCCTTGTTTTTTTTTGTATTTCTCTCGATATTTTCTCACAATCTTTTAAACTTTTCACGGTTTTCACTCAACAAGTTTACACATTGTAAGTTTTCACTCGCGTGTTCGTAGATTCACAGGTATTTATCTCGTGAAGACGTGCTCTCGGCTCGCGGCCGCAGCATCCACTGGTCCAGGTGAGTACAGCGGATGGCGGATGGATTCTAGTGTAGACCGTGCTTTAGATTCGTTTATGATAGCTTATGGGCAATTTTAGAAGGATTACGCATCTCAATCCTATCTAACATTGCCCATAACCATTAGAAGGCATTATTATAAAAATAAAATATAAAAATGATATATCAAAGATAGGCGATAGAAAATACTTCATTGCACACAACTTATGGATATGATATGAAAATAAACTTAAAACTGGCGGTTTTATCGCTAAACAGCGATCTCTATCAGACAACCGTTGGATGAAGTTGGTTCAGTATTTACCTCTAGAAGGGGTTCAGTTGGTTCAGTATTCACCACGAGAAAACTCGCGCGAGTTTGTCGACATCAGGTGAGATTGCGGTCAAAGGTAAATAAGTTGTACAAAAAGCCTTATAAAGATCATTAACTTTGAAATATTTTTTTTTAGAAATTGTTTTTAATGCCTACACCACTCAAAGATTACTAAAACTTGGCACAGCTGCCAAGTTTTAGTAATCTAGGTCCTGTTTAAGAGATCTTGTGATGAGATGGTGAACTTGTTCGTCTTCTTGTCGTGCCAGTAACTTTTTCGAAACTGTGTGGTGAAAGGATTTTAAGTGCGTCTCTTAATACCTGTAGCCAAATTTCGCCAAGTTATGTAAGCATTGCCGTTAAATAAATAATTTAATCTCCTTAAGGAAACAGAAACTAATTTAGATTTTTATGTAGTTTGATAGCGTAAATTGTTTATGTTTCTTTTTTTTATAATTGAGTGTAAGACTTACTATGTATTTTTTTTAATACTTTCTATGTTTTTTTCTGATCTATTGTACTGTGAATTAAATAAAAAAATAATTAAATAAGTTACAGTATGAGAGACCTTAAATATAATGACAAAAAAGTTTTATTTTATGTACTTAAGCTTCTTAGTGCAGACGACTGTACCTACTGATGTACTCAGGGATGCTTTATGATGATAGTCATCATCAGTTGTCAAACAGTTACGCGTCATAACTAGTTAGTAATTATGCATGGGCAGTGGATCCACCGCACCCGCCTGCACTTAGCGGGTAGTTCATCAACGCTGTCGTCACTCACTTCGACAGCCTTGCCAATACACATAGTCAACACTAACCAGTGTGACAACTGCATGCATCATTGACAAGAAATGATTGATATCAGAACCCTGGGCCCCGCGAGCTAGAGACCTGGATTCTATGCCGTATGTATTGTGTTTTTGTACGATAAATATTTAATTGTTTTTAATATTACCTACTGTACTTATTGCTATAATATGTTGTGTACTGCATTATCTGCCACACGCATTATGACGACACTGAAAACCAGCAACAAAACTGACGGTGCTTTGCCCCTTTAGCAAATGCTGAGTAAAGTCTACTAGAAAAGATAAACAATTTATATAGCATGCACGTAATGCCGACATTGTGACCACCTCCGTCTTTTTTCACGGGCTGATGATGATGATTTATCAATAATACTCTACATATTTTTGCATCTATTATAATATAGCGTCAGGGAAAACTTGACACTTATTTCCCCGTTTACAGGTCACTATAGTGCTTAAAACAGAACTTAAATATACCATCCTCACCACTCAGTCGGCTTAATCCACAGGTCTCAAAAAACATTACAGTTGAATATGTGTAGTTTGGCTACTGGTTACGTTCTCTACTATGCGGTTGGGTGTCAATCATAGCGTCATGCGCAATGTTAACGAACTCTGCAGTGAGCTCCTCCGAGTTGTGTTGCACTGCATCGCGGACGGCTTTTATAGAAGGAATCCATTGGGAAATATATTTTACAAAAAAAGTATTGTATCGGTTCCTCCCATAGTTGATATAGTTTTGCGTAGGGCTAGATAGTGCTGTGTGACATATAGTATATGCTATTTTTAATAGTAACTGGTTCGGCCCGAATCGAGATCTCATGACGTCAACTCCAGTGCTACATTTATGCCAAACACAATGTCTGGACTTGCCTTTGACTAACAAAAGAGTTATTTCTGGGAAAGTTGTGGAAGGCCATGTCCAGCATTGGACTCTTCAGGTTTTCTTTCTATTCTTCAGTTCTTTCTATTCTTTGTTCATTCAAAGTAGCTATTACTACACAATATTACCAAGGCGAATACAAGAGCTAATGTGACTCTCGCTCGCACGTTTCGACATGTTGAAAGATATAAAATCACTAAATTTATTTTCGAAAAATCGCAATCAATCATATTGTGTGCAATCACATTGCACACAGTTTAGTAAAAATTTAATTTTGATCGATACAAGTTTTCCTCCTTAAAAGTTTGCTTAAGTACGAAAACTAGTAAAGTAGTAAAAAACATGTCGAAACGCGCGAGCGAGAGACATTAGCTCTTGTCTTCGCCTTAAACACCTTATCCATCAACCAAATAATGATGATGATAACGTACATCCAAGCTTAAGTTTGTTGCCTGTCCTTCTAGGCTTTGGTTGCGTGGAACTGGCACCTAGAGTCACCTAGCTTTAAGACGTTTCATATGATTCTTTTGATTCAATAAAATAAATACGTTTTGACTTTGACATTAAATACGTAAGCTAAGCTCCCGCCAGCTATGTTGCACTGCACGGAGTAGCAGGCGTGTAGATGGAATCTATTGAGTAACGCAAGCCTTATGTGGAACTGGCGTTAGGTGTTAGGAAAGAACCATATAATTATTTAGGGTTTCTTCATCAATACGTTAAACAACTATTATAGACTCTAAAGCAGCTAGTTTTCGCCTGTGACTATGCTCAATAAATCATCTTTAATTATCAATTTATATTAAATTTCTAGATCTAGAGATAAATAAATAAATAAATATAAGTGAATATTTCCACACAGCACTATCTCGCTCCAAACTAAGCCAAAGCTATGGGAACCAGATAGCTGATATATTGCTTAAATACCTTTTTTTTTTGTTGTAAATACATACTTACTCGTATAATATTATATAACACCCAGGCAGAGAACAAACATCAATCTTCATCACATAAATGTTGGTTCTTGGTGAGGATCGAACCCACAACCTACGGCGCAGACGGCAGAGCTACTACCAACTGAGATAGCTCAACTGATCCAAATAAGTGCCCATCGGAAGCGTCCCCAAGACGCTGTCTGCGTCGCCGGCTGAATGTCAATGCTGATGCGCTGCCAGAAGTCACCAGCCTCGCGTCGTTTCGATAATACAAATACATATTATTTTTCATAATTAATCATTTATTTAACTTTTTCACTGTTCAATATCAATCGCATAATTATCATATCTGGATAAATCCCAAACCCGCAAGCTTAGGACCAAAAGGCGAGATTGCTACCACTAGGCCACCGGTGACTCTGACTAAGCCAACTAACACCAAACTAACTATTCATACAAGCAATGATAGGAACAAGGAACACGTGCATATATTGTATTTCATGTAAATTAAGCAAAATTCAGGAATTTCTGAGAACTTCACTAATGCAAGCTCTGCCCTCTGAACTCTACCCTGACAGACACAGAAACCAAAAATTTATTGACATGTTTTTTTATACTACTTGCTGATGGAACATGCAGATGGCCCACCTGATGTTAAGTGGTAACTTTCGCCTATAACAAAGCACTGCCTCGCAAGCCACGTAAGATATGAACGTTCCCTGCGATGCACCAACTTGAGGCATACAGATGTTGTTATTTATTGTTTTATTTTATTTATTTCAGGCAACACTGTAATAAATGTAACTTAACTTTAATAGAAGTAAGTAAAATTAAATTAATCAATAAGTTTTAATACAGGCCCAAATCATAAATAGGTACCTTAAAACGAAAATACATATAATAATATAATGAATGAACGGATTGTCTTCGCCGCATTCCGCAGCGTGACGGTGTCTCGCAGGCGACCAAGGAGGCGTCTGTATACGACGCCTTTCGGCCAAAACTTCACCGGTAATCAGCTGGCTGATCACTTAACTTTGTTGCAATCAGTTTCAATCAGTTTCTGTTTGTAATAAGTAGATATGACGGCTATGCGGTTACATTTTAGCTGCAGTGGCTAACAAAGATAAACTACAAACTACAACTGGTGTTTATATTGATGGTTAAACGCTTAACTTTAATATTGTTTTATATACTTATTGGTTTCATATAGAAACTAATTGCAACAAAGTTACGTAATCACCCTGCAGATCCTTTAAACCGAAACACAGCAACGCTGCTCGTGTGTGTTTGTGTTTTGTACACGGGAGCTTGGACTAAAGTTAATTAGTGAGTAGTTTTGCAATCAGGATAGTAGATACATATTCATTCCCTCGTTACATAGCTAGTAGGTACATAGAGTAGGTAGGTACACTTGAGTCATACACGGAGATTCAAAACGAGTTTATTTTACACCCCATTTACATAATGGGGTGTAAAATAAACTCGTAAAAAGAAATTACATATCTAACAAAAATAAATCGCGTGTCGGAAGTGGGTTAGACTGGCACATCGTGGTAGATGGTACAAACTAAAGGAGGCCTATGCCCAGTAGTGGGTGAAGTCGGACTGTGGATGATGATGACGATTAAAAAAAATAAGAACTGAAATTGTTTTCCATAATGTGTAGTATTTTAAGCTTATTCCATTTACTACATATTCTGAAGCACTCTGTATTATTTTAAGGCTCTATGTAATATTTAAAGCCTCTTTCGGCTCTCTACATATTCTGAAGCACCCTGTATCAGGCTCTATGTCGGCCGCAAACCGATGCTTTCACTAATAACTTTTGTACCGATAGAATATCTAACAATGCGTTATTATTAGTGCCTCTTTTTCTCTGCCTTCTGCGCTGTTGGCAGTAGCTCTGCCTTCGCGCTGCAGGATGTGGGTTCAATTCCCACCAAGGAATAGAGTTGAGGAATCTAGCCACCAAGTCCCTGTGACTAAGCCCTGAACAACTTCATCATCACCTCTTAATCAGCTCTTAGTAGCCCACTGCTGGGCATAGCGTAGTCAAAGTCAAAGTCTATTTATTATAGAGACTAGTGGTCGGTGGGAATAACCCCGCCATCTGATCGTAAGGTCGAGGTTTCGAATCCAGTCGTTCACAAATGGATTTTTCATGTCAAAAAAGTTATGTGCATACTCCTTCTTCTTCTTCTTGCCGTGTCACTAGTTTTTGAAATAGTGTGGTGAAAGGATTTTAGGTGCGCCTCAAAGAGGCTCCTTTTGAGCAGTGTGCATACTAAGAGATCTGAGGGTATAGGTATCAACTGTGCCTATGAAATAAAGTCGCTTAGTTTTCTAACTACTTTATTAGTTTATTTTGGTATCGGTACTCGATCTAGTGCACAGTAACATAACGCGTGCAGTAGCCGCTCACTTTGTACATAATTCGATACCTTTGACACGTGCATGTATTCAGGTGACACCAACTTATGTACTGCACTGTTATACTTCACATGGCACAAGTAGACCGCCCATCTGATGTTGAGTGGTAAACATCACCTATAATAAAGCAATGCCTCGTAAGTCACGCACGATAGGAAAGTGCCATAGGATGCACTGCCCTGCGTCCATCAACTCGAGACATACAGATGTTAAGCCTCATGTGGCTGTAATTACAAAGACAACCACACCCTTCAAACCGAAACACAGCAACGCTGCTTGACAGCAGAAATAGCCAAGTCTAACATCTTGACAAAGATAAATTTGAAATTTGACAGCCTTCACAGCTCAGTTGGTAGTAGCTCTGCCTTCTGTGCCGTAGGCCGTGGGTTCGATCCCCACCGAGAACAAACATTTGTGTGATGAACATAGATGTTTGTTCTCTGTCTGGGTGTTATATAATATTATAAGTATGTATTTACAAAAAAAAAAAAAAAAAAATATAAGTAGTATATCAGCTATCTGGTTCCCATATCACAAGCTTTGGCTTAGTTTGGGGCGAGATAGTGCTGTGTGGAATGTCCACCAATATTTATATTTATATTTTATTTATATTTAAATGGCGCACGCACGGCGGTCCCACGGCCGCCACCCGTCACGGTGGACCATACATCATGCCACGAGCATCGGAAGCAACTATGTAATTACCTAGTTAGTGGTATTACATGGTAAGGTAGTAGCTATACAGCTATACCTTCCTTTACTTGATAGAACTTATGAAAAATGTATGCGCACAATGCCAGTAGGTACTCTCAAAGTCAAAGTCAAAAGGTATTTATTCAATTGAATCACCAGGATCACTCTGAAATGTCTTACAGCTAGGTGACTCTAGGTGCCAGTTCCACGCGACCAAAGCCTGGAAGAACAGGCAACAAACTTACGGCTTGGTTCCTACCGTTCTTTTGTATGATCCTTGTTACAATGTAAAATAATTTGAAGCTTCAGTATACAGCATAGCTCTCCATAGGCCGATTTTAACCTACAATAAATATCTATTATAGCCATTACCCAACAGGTTAGCATCTAAAAATAAAGCAAGTACGGTATCATTAGTGGCCATTACAGACAGACAGACAGTCGGACGGACAGCCTGACGCGCGACGGGCCGTAATGAGCGGCGCCGCGGGCGAACGCATGTATGTACTTTATTTGTCGTTGTTTGTATCAAAGGTCGCACAAGGTGTGCGCGTATTTGTCGTATTTTCCTAAATACGATGTTTAGTAACCTAAAGGCCGGTTTCTGAAAACCCGATCAAAACTAAACGCATGTCAAGTCACTTGCTATCTCTATCTAATTCGATGTAATAGCTGAAATGGCGAGTGACTTGACATACGATTACTTTTGATCGAGCTTTCAGAAACCGGCCGTTAATCGCTTATTTTCTACTAACAAGACGACATTCAACACTCATATTTAAAATATATCTACAAATATTTTGACACCTTTTATACAACATCAGTATTAAAATTAATCATTAATTATTTAATTTGAGGTTGTGCGGAAAGTCCACTAATAAATTTTTATTTAGTTATTTATAATCATAAAAACAGCTAGTTTTACGCAACTCCAAACATTATTCCAAAAAGAATGGAAGTGTGACAAAAGGTTCACACCCTCAATTTGTCCGATCGGGAATGTGTCTCAGCGATCCTTATCGGAGAGGACCAATTAATCCGAGAACCAACAGCTCGACCAGACTCAACGAAAAAATAGGTGCCGACTGCAGATGCACTTCGTTTAAGACGAGCGAGTCTGGTGGACCGTGGAAGGGTTCCGTGTATTATATTGAAGAATTAAAAAAACACTACCTAAACCAGCTGCTTAATAAAAATTAACTGTATTATTTAAAAAAAAACAATTATTTCAAGTTTTTTAAGTTTAATAAGCACATAAAAATATATTACTTATGACTACAGAGCACACGTGGTGAAGTAGACTATTTTTGGAATGAAATTTATTAATATAAATATTTATCAGGTATAACAATGAATAATGCATTGATACCAGTAGTTATTAAAATATAGATCAAATTTCATTATTTCAAGGTCATCTTGAAAATAATGTTTACAATAAATATATTCGAAAGGTGATGTAATAAAAATGCAAATATAATAAATGCTTTTTGCTTTACAATCCAAACTGTTACATTGAAATTAAATTTATTTTACAATAATCAACTCATTAACTCCGGTTTGCAACTCATGGCTTCTTGTTTTAGATTTTAGGATAGTAAATAAATAAATAAATATGTATAAACTTTCAACTCGGAACTATCTAGCAAATCTTGTTATATGGGAACCAGATAGCTGTTATACAAGTAATATACCTTATATACCAATAAAATTTGTTTTCTTTAATTCTATTTTCTTTCAACATCAAATAGTAAAAGCGAGGTACAAATATCAGAATTCAATTAAATAGTTTACGACACCGGAATTAGTTCATTAATAAAACATGCCTCAATGTACCTTTTATCTATCTCATTTATCAAAGCATAGTTAATCTCATGTAATATTAATCACAGCATGACATTTATCGATCAAACTTTCAATAAAAGGCTTTTTATTTCGTTACCTATTTCTTTTGAATTTTGCAACAAACAAAAGACGGCACTAAAAACGAATTTAAATTATTTTGAGCTATTTAAGCTGGGAAATAAAACAGCTTTACGACTTTGATCCCCAGGCATGGTAGACGTCTCCTCAAGTCTCTAAGTACCAAGTGCCAAATTAATTTATCTGAGGATGTCTAGTCAGAATTACCTACTTTCAAATATTTCATTTCGGCACATACCCACATTTTGCTGTAAATGGTATTCCACTTTTAAATAGTACTACAACTTTTTTTTTGTAAATACATTTAATTACAAAGAAAATTACAATGAATACAAGTATGTATTTACAAAATGTACAAAATACATAGGTAAGAAACAGTTGAGCTATCTGCAGACCGTTGCAAATGATCGAGAGATAGCTTAACTGATCCAAATCATTGCCAATATAACTTAGATAGCTAAAATTACTAATAATAAGTCTTAAATCATGTGTATTATTAACCAGACGTCGATAGATACTTTATGAAACAAGCAGATCATTTTCATTTATTACAAACTGGATCTATTCATCATCTGTGTAATTACCTGGAGATGAATGTTGTTAACTAATCTATGAGTAGCCATGACCACCTATGTGCTTCCCTATGTCCCTATGTGCTTTTATGCTACATGTTAAACACAGCCGCTGGTTTTTTTCTAATTATTTGGTCAAAAAGTTTAATGCTTTGTTTTTAAATTAATAGAAGATATTTGCAGTTTTGTTTTCATTCTTACCTGTTGGTGTGTCGAGAGGATTTTAAGGAAAAGAGCCTCTTGAAGCGCACTTTAAATCCTTTCACGACACTGTTTCGAAAGAAAGTAGTGACACGACAGGAAAACATAATTATTTTACTTCACATAACAATCTATGATACCTACTTAATCTAAAATAAAATTGCAATATGAAAAAAAAGTTAAAAAAAATACCTACAATATTTCATTACAACATAAATTTAGTTTATTTATACATATTTGAATTAGGCTTAGTTTTAAAATTATTAAATAAATTGTGTTACAAATGTATCGTTTCGAAAGGACTCGAAGGATCTCTAACAAAGGTGCGCTCCCATTGTCCCCCAGTAGCGATTCGTCAGAGGTTTTATTGCCGCAGATAAGGCGCTGACATGTTTATAGACGGCGCGATGACGCTAATTCGCCGGCGCGACTCACAGATAAAAACCAAATTAAAAATTGACACTTTGTCGATAGCGTTCGGGGTGAGAGCGTGGTAGCGAAATGTGTTAACTGGACAAGTAATTATGAAATAAAATACAAAATAAAGTATTATATAAAAATATAAAATTTGTGGATAATAATATGTTCTCTGTCTACAGATTTTCGTTTCAACAGAATCCCACGTTTACTGATTTCCATGTGAAATCATTTATAGTAAACTACAAACCTATTTATATTTTCTTAATGTGATTTTAACTGTGGTATTTAATAATTTTTTCGCTCAGCTTATCGCTCTTCCCATGCCAAACCCGCCCTTAATAATGATGCATAGCTTTGTTTTCTCCGTTATTGAAGTGAAAAATTAAAATAATTTTTATTGTTAAAGTCTATTAATTAATTTGGCAAAAATATCATTAAAAACTGACCTACGATTCAAAGTAGGGTAAGAGGTTGCGTGGAAATGGCATCTAAATTCATCTAGCTTTAAGACGTTTCGAAGTGATCCTTGTGATTTTATTGAATAAATACCTCTTGACTTTGACTTTGACCTTGTTGCGTGATTTCGTAGATATTAATACCTGATGGGCACTCACAGGGGTTTTTTATTTTGTTTAAATTCCGGTGGGACTGTGACCATCATCAGCCTGTAGAAGTCCCCTATACATTTTTATGAAATAAGAGGCCTCTCCACCGACTTCCCGCGATCCTTACAATGTCGTCGGTCCATCGGGAAGGAGGGCGGAGGACGGTGACATAATTAGTGCTGTACCTACTATGACTTCCAGTGCAATTTATCGAGTTTTTTGTAAAATAATCATACAACGATAACATCTCATCAAAAAAATGTACTGTTTCCTACTAAAAAAACAGATGGTTTATTTGAATAAGTTTTCATAAATAAATGGCTAATGTAAAACTTGACCGACAGATTTTTTTATAATAGGTAGGTAATCAATTTGTTTAACAAAATACTTAGATTTTATTAAATAATTTTAATGGTTATTGATCAACTTTTTTTATCGTCTGCTGATATTTCGATCGCCGAATGATTTTAAGTGTTATTTTGCATCGAAATTAAATAAGGAATTTGAAAGGTTTGGTTTTTGAAAACTGTTTATAACGAAGGTTTTATTTTTAAGTTTTGCAACAAGCATCCCAAATTGCCATAGCCTATACAAATTTAATGACATCCCAAAGTATCTAAGGTTGAGCTATAGAGAAGACAGTTCGTGGTTGGATACCGTATTTTTTAACCGTAAAATTACCGTATATTTTTTTTACCAGTTTGTCTAAACTTGGTCGCTTGGAACTAGCACCTAGATTCACCAGCTTTATGACGTTTCAAAGAGATATTTGTGATTCTATTGAATACCCTGAAAATTGAATATTTTGCTGTAAATTTTTGTACTTATATGAAATATAATAAAATCGTTCTTTTTGGTGGATTTAAGTAACTGAATTCGTTCGCGTAAAGTCACTTCTTTTATAACTAGAATAGATTTCCTTTAAGGTAAATAAAGCCTCAAAGGTTTGCTCTCGCTTTTGAACATGTCCTTTATTACTGTTTTTTCGCTATAAATAAAGAATTAAGAATTAATTCCTCTACTTACCTATAGATACATAAAATATAGCAGATATTTTTCAAACCGAAGATCCTACTAATTTGTCTCCACTTTCGATCTCTTTAACTATCTCTAGATCGATCGGATGTCGATATAGATAGGTAGTCACACTCCAAACTGAAGATGGGCAGATAAGAAGTGCAGGAAACCAGTCGTGACGTCATGGTTTGACGTTTAGCTGTCAGGCTGACATTGACGGTTACAGCACAGATAAATAATAGCTTAGTGTGGAACAATGTACCGATGGAAAAAACATCTGAAGATTCACATATTTGCACAAAGTAGGTATATTTTTGGAAACAACCACCGTTCAGAACATAGTTTAATTATAACCAAATATAAATACGTCATAATTTTTTATTAGTTTTTATAGTGTTTGGAAATCACAAACATTTTTATATTGTTGTTGTTTTTAAATAGATTAGTTGTAATTCAGTTAAATACAATAATAAACTTCCCATCTAGCCAAATATTAAGCAACGCTTAGATTGTACCATTTCATGTATCATAGTAAAAAAAAAAACCTTTTGATTTAATGTGAAATTACTATATTGAAAATTATGTTACCTAACTTCGTACCCACAACATACATGTCCAGAACAAACATTTGCAAATTGCCAGGATTTGTCTCGCCGCAAGAATAGAACCTGCTCCTTTCTCTCACTATCTCACACTGCACAATAAACATACTATTCATATTCAAATTGAATTTGTTATCTCTCTTAGAACAGCCACAGAAGACGTTCAATATTAGATACCGATCGATGATTTCAATCAATATTGTATAAGTGTAAGTACTGTATGCTGCAAGTATTGTGCAATTGAAAACATTAAGAGGCTGAAAAAAACGGTGAAATGGTGACAGCAGCCTAATCTGATGATGGAATCGAGGTCTGTCCAACGGAACTCTTCAATAAATAGGTTAAAAATTGGTTACCATACCAAGTTAGTGGGCGGTAGTCAAAAGCAACTGCAAACATACCTGATGTTTGGACTTGCCTCTGACTAACACCTGCTTTAATTTTCAGAGCGTTCGGATCGCATCACGAAATCTCAGTTTGGAGCTTCAAACACAACGAAACAGTGTGGTGAAAGGATTTTAAGTGCGCCTCAAGAGGTTCCTTTCGATTACTTGACACATGTTATAGAACTTATTAGGTTCTACAACATGCCGGTTTCCTCACGATGCATGTTATCTTTCACCATTTGAGAGTACTGGCACTGTGCACTTAAATTTTTGAACAGAAAAATTAATTGGTTTACGTCACACGACCGGTTTTGAACCCACGACCTTAGGATCGGAAGGCGCGGCTGCTACCACTGTACTACCAGTGCTTTCAAAAGTTCGGAGCGAACCACTAGTTTATATTCATAAAATTCACAACAATTATCGCTTGGTAGGTTGTTTTTAGTTGTGTAGGTTAGAAGTGAGCCTTGTGAGCAGATTCTTCATAGAGCACCGATCTTATTCCTTGTAGAGCACCTATTAAAATTTGGATGGGTGCTCTACCATAACTAGTAATGTAGTAGCTTCTAGTGTTGTAAGGTAAGGCACCGACAGTGGCCACGTAATTAATTAATGTTTTGATCTCCTTTCAAATACTGCGTAAAATCGAATGTACGTATATCGCCGTTCCACGAATACAAAGTGGTATACCAATATCTACGCTTTTGCAGATAAGTAGGCTGCCATTCACGAGCCGGCCGGCAGTTTATAACAAAACAGTTTCAATTAATAAAGCAAATAACTGTCCCATTCACGTCAGTGCAGCTAGAAATGCTGTAAACTCGCATTACGAATGGTCTATATTCTCTCGCAACAGATTTGGACTAAGTATTTTATTGCACTAGTCGTGGACGTTTCGGACGTTTAGTTCACTTTATGGATAACCTACCTCTTGATTTACGAACTATGTAGTAGGTAATACAATAGTATAGTAATACATATTATAGTAGGGGAGGCCATGATGCTAAATGGGGATTTCCTCGAGCGTCATAGAGACCTATTGGGTTGCAAAGCTTAGATGATAAGAAGAAAAAAATGTTATATAAGTATACCTTTTCATCGGTGGGGGGAGCGGCTATAGATTTTCAAAAATGTAAAAAAAAACTGTTGCATGGACATACTCGAGCGCGTCAGATATTGATAGCACCAATGTCCTACGTATTTTTAATAATGTACGTATGTTAATCTGATCGTTTGCATGATGGGGGTGGTCGTACTTAAGGGTTGAAAATGAAAAAAAAAAAAAATAATCGAGCGCGTCAGATTTTTTAAGGGGGTGTTATGTGAACCTAAAAAAAAAATCTCATTCAATAATCTGACGATTTCGATGTGACGCAAACTCGCAGCCATTATTTTAATATGCAAAAAAAAATCGCCATTTTGAAATACTCAAGCGCGTCAGATTAAGATATATATGGTTCATCTTTATGTCCTAGACGTGCTGTCTCATAATCTGACGATTATCTAGAGGGATTCGCCTAATCTGACAAAAAAAAAATATTTTTATTTTGATTTTTTTAAACCATACAACTTAATTAATTGAAAAGCTCAGGAAATAGCATGCAAATAAAAAGTATAAGTTTGTTAAGTAGAATACTTGTATTTAATAGAAAATAATTTAAAAAAATATGCAAAAAAATATTTTTTTATTTACAATTAATTGATTAATTAGTCATCATCTTCATAAGTAGAATCATCTTCTTCCTCTGGCTCGATTTCATGGCACGAAATAGAAGCGCGCAGAGGGGAATATAGGCACCACGCAGCTAAACTTTATCGACGAATATTTGTTACTTCGGCTTGTGGAAATCGTCAGATTATATATTTTTCGTTATCCTTGAATTATTTACTTCAAAATAAAAAAAAATTTAGCCACGCTCGTGAATGTCGAGATGACGTTTTTTTTTTACAACTTTGTAGCCCTCCCGTTTCTTTACGTCACTCTCAAATTGTCAGATTAGTGGAATATACACTTTTTAGCATGTAATTAACTCACCCTAACTTAATCTGACGCGCTCGAGATTTTCTGATGATCAATTTTTTTTTACTAATCTGATCCTTTATCCTAGACGGGCGGCTTTATATATGGGGCTCATATTTGGTGGAGGTTCTTAACCAGGTACAGGGTATCCCCCTGTATATTAATCTGACGCGCTCGAGGAAATCCCGAAATCCCCTCTTGGGCTCCCCTACTATTATAATAAAAACTCATGCCCGTCTTTGGATCAGCGCTGGGCTGAATAAAAATGGTAAGAAAGAAAAAGACCAAAGATTGAAAAAAACATTTTATTGTAGGTACATACATTAATATCAAGGGGAAGGTCGTGGGTTCAAATCCCACTCGGGTAATATCTTTTGGGACTATATTAAATCTTTGAGGTACATACATGCCCCTGAAATAAGCATGAAAAGTAAAATCAGTGGTCTAATCACTCAGTAGCAATCTCTTCCAGACAACTTTTGGATGAAAAGGGTTGATAGGATTGATATAAGAAATGGCCCCGACTATTCCTCAATCCATCCATCAATCCTCGCACTCAAATATATAAAGAAAATGATTTTAAATCTACAATAATAATTACCTTCCTCAGTAACTTTTACATAAATAAGTACCTAATTCAACTTTTGTTTGGTTTTACCATTAATATAATCTTATTTTTTATTCAACTAAACTATGACAAAGATTGTAATAAATATAAGATAGGCGGGTTACATTTTGACATAACCAGAACTGACTTTCCACGGAACCAACTTAGTTGCGATTGTTAAAGCAATGCTCTGTGCATTGCTTTAACAATCGCAACAGCAAGCGCAATCATTACAGCCAATAACAGTCATTTACAAACTTATCGCCGATTATAACGGAATTAATTAGTTATCTGTTTCACGTCGTGTGGTCCGCGCCTCGGCGCCGCGCGAAGGAAATGGAGACCAGTTTTTGCGCAGGAGTTGCGGAGCTGCGGTTTACACGGGGTGATTTATTTCCTTTTATTGACTTTCACATGCTTAGTGTCGTGGTTAAAGTTTTATTCACCTACCTAGTTCCAGAGACAAAACTGTTTATAAGTGGTGCTTTGGATTATAAGTTAGGTTGGCCATCAGCCTGTTCTAACAGCAAGTCAAGTAAGATTTTTATAACCATAGATAGATGGAAAATTCTTTATTGCACAGAATAATTTCTGCCGCCAAGCAGCAACGCTGTGTTTCGGTTTGGAGTGTGTTCTTGCCGGTGTAATTACAGCCACATGAGGCTTAACATCTGTATGCCTCAAGTTGATGGACGCAGGGCAGTGCATCGTAGGGCACGTTCCTATCGTACGTGACTTACGAAGCAATGCTTTGTTATAGGTGATGGTTACCACTTAAAATCAGGTGGGCCATCTGCTTGTTCCATCGGCTAGTTGTATAAAAAAAAAGTATAAAAAGCATCGTACATAGGCGAGTAAAGTAAAATATATCGTACTTAATGCTAGAGAGCATTTTCTTCCAGTTAACCTTTGTGTAGTTTTGATAAACCGAAAGGGTAGTGCACAAACATGGATGTTATGGAGCTATTTTCTACAATAGTAGTTTTTAAACTCTCGCGATCATAACACATATTTAAAAGTATTACACGGGTACATAGCCGAAACGTCGGGATAATAATAAAGGTAAACGCGATAAATACCCGTGTAATACTTTTAAATATATTTTCTACAAATACAGAAAAATACATCTACACTAATATTATAAAGAGGTAAGATTTGTATTTTTGTATGTTTGTATTTTTGTATTTTTGTATGTAACGAATAGGCTCAAAAACTACTGGTCCGATTTCAAAAATTCTTTCACCATTAGAATGCTACATTATCCCTGAGTAACATAGGCTATATTATATTTTCAAAAAAATCAGGAATCTTTACTAAAACTCCAATAATGTAACCCAAGGTGGAAAACAAAAACCTTACATCGCGTGCGCTGCGAAAACTATTGATGATAGAACAAAATAATGTACTACGACTTTGCAGAACACGTCATTATCTACAAAATATGTCGCGACAGCATATGTCTATCTATTATAGTTATGTCACAATAAGTGTTCTTTTATTATAAAAATTTAATTGAAATGCCGCCGCTAGAAAAGGCTGTTTATTTGTACCTTGGTATTAATCCTTATCCAAATAAATCATTTCGTATTCAAGACTATTTCAATACCTATAGATTACTTTTTAAATTTTACAAATCGGACATTCCATTCAAAAGATATTACGAAATTAAAAATTTTAGCTCGCTTTAAAATATTATTAGTGAACGCGCGGTTCCAAGGGGCGCGTTTTTACTCACTCAGGGAGAAGGGCGTGCGAAATAAGTACACGCGAGACTCTAACCTACGTTCTAAGTTTATCGTTAAATGTTCAAAAAATGTAAATCCACCCAGGCGAAGCTGGGACAGGCCGCTAGTATTTGATATAACAACTAACCAACAAGGTTCTTCTCTACTCACGCATATATGTATATTTCTTTATTAAGCTTGAGCGTAATTTTAGAAAACGAAGCATGAAAATTGTTACAAAATTAAATGGTATCTTAAAACATAAAACAATTTAAAAAGTAATAGCCACATCGCAACGAGATTGTTTACTTACAAGAACTGTCAAATAATCGATTGACCGCTCGAGGCTCTCATCGATTACTAATCGAATACATCACTATGATCGATGGCTGATTGAGATGCTGATTGCACGTCACTAGTGTGATGACACCTGTCAGTGGGAGGAATGGCGGGAAATTATCGAGTCTAATAATAGGGTGGTTTAACTTGTTTCAAGGTTGTAAAGTTTTAATGGTGGACTTGCCTTTATGGTGAAGATTATGTAGATACTAACTTTTGCTCGCGACTTCGACCGCTTTTCTGGCTCTTGATTTGATTTCCCTGTTTGTGGGTACCAGAGAGTAAGTACGAGTACCCTGGTAAAGGTAGCATGGATAAACATTTGACCCCTAGCTATAATCGAACCCGCACTCTGTTTTTCAGTCACCCGCTACGCTAAAGGTTGTCAAACAAACAACGCGCGCGCGCTATCACGTATATTTAAATCACAGTTTGCGGTCGAAATTTTATGGGAATCATAATTTCCACCATCCCATTCAAGTCCAATTCAAACAAATAAAACGCATTCAAATCTCATCGATAAATCAAAATAACCTATACATGGATTAAACAACAGTTTAATAGGCCGCGCATGGTCTTAAAGACCCGGACTATCGCCTAATTTATAAATCAAAATAACCCTACGCGGCCACAGAGTACGTAGGCCCTCGCGGTCTGAGGGACCGACTATCGCTCGATGACATGTTTATGGCCTTTGACCGTAATGGAGCTGGGAAAAAGATAATGTTAGGATGTTTATTTGTTGAGTATTTCGTCTGGGCTTTGGTTAAATTCTTTGTATTATTCGTAGAATTCGGTTTGTGATGTAACTACCACGAGTTGTATAACACAGAAATAAAACTAAAAATACAATATTACAAGAAGCACGAGTTATGTAGGTCGACATTTTTGTTCATTTTATTCAGTATCTTATCTATCATATTATTATGCTCAAAACGGCAAAGGCAATATTCATATAAATAGGTTTTTTTTTATTTAGATGACTGTAGACGATAAAATATATTAAATAAAAGTAATAATTAGTTTGTGTTCGCTCTACATAAATTGTAAACATACTACATCATTTTCAGCCCGAAGAAACCCACTGCTGGACAATGTCCTCCCCAATATATTTTCAGGAAACACAATTATTGAGTCATCTTCGTCCACTGACTTTCCGCGTTCTTTACAATGTCGTCGGTGCCTCAGGTGGGGGACATCTCACGCTTGGTCTTTATTAAACACCTCTATTTACGTTAATAAACTGAAGGTCGTTTTGAAGGGAATGGTGTAGTATTTACTTGTTTATTCAGGTAGAAGATGACGTCATAGGTAATTAAAGAGAGCATAATCGGATCACCCGTACTCTGCTCGTTAACATGTATTCCTATTTGTATGGGCCATTGTTTGTCGGACATGGATGTGTGGTTCCACTGTCAACACATCCGAGGTTTGTAAAGCCTATAATTTTGAAAGCTCAATGCCTGGCTGATTTTGTAAATAGAAATAAGTAAAAAAACCATTGAAATTATAATGTTTTATAATATCAAATTAAGACTATTTTTGCCAAGTAAATAACTTACACCAAGTAAGACAATAGTTACAAAAAATATTAATTTTTGTCTATCAGACGTTTTGTTATTATTATATTCTAGAGGTCGCAATTATTGTAACTTGTTTGTAAAACGCTAGAGAAAGAAAGAAAGAAAGAAAACTTATTTATTAACCCAATAAAAAAAATGTACGCTAAATTAGATAAAAAAGGACAGTACAGTACAAAAAAAATATATAAAAATACATAAAACACAAGAAATTAAAACTAAAACTAATGGGAAACCACTGTACTGTGTGGAGCATTAAGGGTTAATAGGTCCCTGACTCAGTATTTGCTGCACCGATACCCATTTTATAGGTAACAGCGCAGCACTGGTATTCTGCCAGGGCCTTGAGCGGGTAACACCACGGGTAAAAAACATAAAATATATAAACTAGTAGTTCGCCCCGAACTGAGATCTCGTGATGCGACCCGACGAACGCATCAAAACTTTGAGTACGTAGTAGTCAGAGGCAAGTCCAAACATTATCTTTGGACTTTTTTCTGACTACCGCTTACTAACTTGGTATGGTTACCAAGTTTCAACTCTATAGGCCTATTTATTGAAGAGTTCCGTTGAACAGCCCTTGGCTCCATCATCAGACCTGGTCGTCGTCACCATTTTATGAGAACTGAGTACCTCCTTAATTTATTTCAAGAAAAAAAAATAAGAAAAAGCAAAGGAACTGGCCGACCAGTAGAAAAACCTTGTTGTCAACGAAACTCTTAGAGATGGGAGCTCTTGGATCGCTGGTTATCTTAATTTAGCTTTTATTTTTATATCTCAATAACCGAGCGTCACAAATAAAAAGTAAAAAATGTTTTGGGATGTCCAAACAAAGCCCTTTCATATGACATGTAACTTGATTTTTTTATGTAACTTTTTTATTTTTGCCCCCTTAAAAACCCCCATATCTCAAAACCCATTCATCCGATTTTACTCATATACTTACCAGTAAATTTCTCAAGAACAAGCTATCGACATATCAAATTTCATGCAAATCGGATCAACGGTTCTAAAGTTATCGCCAGACAAACATACATACATACATACATACATACATACATACATACATACATAAAATGCCAAATCGCCCAAGTTGAAACTAAGATCTTCGTTCGCTTCGCTCACTCGATCAATAAATCTTAACATACAAATGAATAAATAATACATACATTAATAAAAACAAATAACTAACAGCAATGCCTAACACATAATGAACCATAAACAGAACAGATATAAGTGAGAACAGAATAAATAAAGTGGAGTGTCAAACTGGCAAACATGTCAGTCGCGCCTTAATTATGTCAATACAAATTGCAAACTAAGTCAAGAAACAAACTAGAAGTGCAAACTAGAGGGACAATACCCAATAGTTTGCTACGAATTACAAGAGTAATTCGTTTTCCTAAAGCGAAAATGTATTTTATAGTATTTTGACATGACAAATATTAAACAACAATAGCCGTGATCGCGAGAGGACTGAGTTAATTCCTACGCAATAAATACCCGTGTCATATTTAAAATGTATATAATATTTATATCGTAACGCAGTGGAAACAAACTCGTCGTCTCCCATCCCATCATAACTATTATGTTTGACACTTAATACTTCCTCCAAGTTGATGAATGCGACCCATTCCTTTTTCAAACTTTTTGTTTGGCCGAGTGTTTTGTGGTCGATGCGACCCGCCCGTCATGTTAACGATATTTTAATAGGCTCAGCCGAAAAGGGTTGATCTACGATATCATAATTAACAGATACAATAGTTTGCTGGATTTTAATGTGTTTTGGATTATTTAAATTATTGTATTTTAAGTGGAATTTGTTTTTATTACTCATTGTGTGTTGAAAAATTGAATATGCGATGTGTTTTTTTAAGGAGCGTAGGTAAAGTAACCCCCCCCCCCCTTAGATTTCAAATTGAATATTGTAATTTCAACGTTTATTTCTTAATATTTATAAGGAGGGTTATCTACCATGCCTGAAGATCTAAGTCGTGAAGCTGTTGCTACTTACACGTTCAAAATTACAAAATAAACGTGTATTTATGTGTTTGGTACACATATATACAGGGTAATTTTGTAATTTTTAGATACAGGGTTTATTAGACAACTTCCAAAAAAGATCTTATGAAAATGTGGCCCTTGAAAAGGTTGGTGTGTGATATGCTCCTTCAGTTTTGGGAGTCGCCATTTTACACTATGTATCAAATCTTGAAATAGAGAAATCAAATAAATACTGGTGGACATTCCACACAGCAAACAAACCAAAAGCAAATATAAGTAAAGTTTGTACACTGGAAACCAGATCGCTGATAGGAAAAAAAGTTTCCAAGCAATATAACATTGCAGTATTTGCATCAATATTTCATTCAAACTCAAAAGGTATTTATTCAGTTGAACCACAAGGATCACTTTTATCTTTAAAGCGTAGGTCCTGAAGATTCCCTCAGGATAGTCCTATTCAAATGTAGCATCTCGGCCACGACCGGCCGTCTCAGTCTACTTGCGCTAAATTGTGCATTGTGTTCATTGTGATGCATTCATCATTACGAGGGGCAGTGGAGGGGGGCGAGGGGCGGAGGGGCGGAGGGGGCTAGTGATCTCTATCCTGAAGCACTTTACCATCGGCTGCAGCTACGCGTGACTGTCTTAAGGCGAAGACAAGAGCTAATGTGACGCTCGCACGTTTCGACATGCTGAAAGATATAAAATCACTAAACTCATTTGAAAAATCGCAATCAACCATTTTGTGTGCAATCACATTGCACACAGTATAATAAAAAAATCATTTTGATCGATACAAGTTTTCCTACTTAAAAGTTTGCCTATGTACGAAAACTAGTAAAGCAAACTTTTGAGTAGAAAACATGGTATCGATCAAAATGTTTTTTTTTCGGAATATTCGCCTTAAAGCGAGCCATGCAGGTATTTAACAAGCCGTTGGTTAGCTTAACAATTCTTGGTTGTGTAACATTGGGGCCTAAATTTATAAAATTTCAAAGTTCCTAGGAGGCTGACAACCGTCAAATAACTTCACGCTCGCACACTTCAACATATTTTATAGTATAACAACAACTACTGCAAACAACAAAGTTTTAAAGAATAACATTATTTATTATAACTAAAAATAAATATATGTATAAATAACATATCTACACTAATATTATAAAGAGGAAAGATTTGTATTTTTGTATGTTTGTATTTTTGTATTTTTGTATGTAACGAATAGGCTCAAAAACTACTGGTTTGATTTCAAAAATTCTTTCACCATTAGAATGCTACATTATCCCTGAGTAACATAGGCTATATTATATTAAAAAAAAAATCAGGGATCCTTACTAAAACTTCAATTATGTAACCCAAGGTGGAAAAAGAAAACCTTACATCGCGTGCGCTGCGAAAACTATTGATCATAGAACAAAATAATGTACTACGACTTTGCAGAACACGTCATTATCTACAAAAAATGTCGCGACAGCATATGTCTAACTATTATAGTTATGTCACAATAAGTGTTCTTTTATTATAAAAATTTAATTGGAATGTCGCCGCTAGAAAAGGCTCTTTATTTGTACCTTGGTATTAATCCTTATCCAAATAAATCTTTTCATATTCAAGACTGGTTCAATACCTATTAATTACTTCTTGAATTTTTCAAATCGGACATTCCATTCAAAAGATTTTAAAAATATAAGTCACGGGGCGCGTTCTCACTAAGCGCGGGCCCGGGCAAGGCGCGAGTTAGAATGACTTGAACCCACCACGGTCTAAGTTTATCCTAAAACGTTGAAAAAAATTATGTCCACCCATGCGAAGCTGGGACAGGCCGCTAGTTTATTATAATTTACCTTGAAAATGTGTCTTTTTATGTTATAAAAAAAATGTTTTACCCAAGAACCTTTAAAGTTCATAAGCCACTGTATTTGACGTGTAACCTGCGTTATTAATAAATGAACTTTGAACTTTTATTCAGTATTTTTTTTTCAACTTTTGAAAAATACAATAAATAATATTTTCTTTTGTATTGTAACTAATATACCTTTCACTTGTGCGTGGTTCAAGCAATCATGCAGCTGCCCTGCAGCTTACCTGTGCCTCGATAGGGATCACAGTGGGAGCCCTTGGCTTTATTGCATTGATAAGATATTTGCATTGAAATATTGTAAAAGTCTATGGTCACGATTACGTACCCTGAGACCTTTACGTCTCGTAAGAGTAGTAGAGCTCTTTGTGTGTCTCGTTCCGGGGAAGTACTACCACCATGGCTTTTTCTGCCGCCAAGCAGCAACGCTGTTTCGGTTTGAAGAGTGTGATTGCCGGTGTAATTACAGGCACATGAGGATAAACATCTGTATGCCTCAAGTTCATGCGGTCGCAGGGCAGTGCATCGTAGTGCAAATTCCTGTCGTGCGTGACTGACGATGCTATTGCTTTGTAATAGGTGATGGTTACCACTTTGTAATAGGTGATGGTTACCACTTAACATCAGTTGAGTTATGTGATTGCTCCAACAGAAAGTTGTATTAAAAAAAAGTGGTGGTATAATTCACGACAATTTTTTTTGTACACATGCTGTTACAGCGAGCTGATGGCCCACATTAAGCGGCAACCATGACCTTTAACAAAGCAATGCCTCACAAGATACGCACGTCAGGAACGTGTCTTACGATGCACTGCCGCGTCCATCAACTTGAGGCATACAGATGAAGCCTCATGTGCCTGACTCGTGGTTCGGCCGCTCAACATTAGGTAAGTACGCCATCTGATTTTTCCATCAGTTTTTCTTGCACTTATACAAATTTTGAATAATATTTTGAAACACTGAAATAATAAGCGTTCAAATCATTGCAACAAATGTTTAGTGAAAATGAAATGAAAATGACCCCTAATGAGCGTACTACATCATACTATCATACAAATTACACAGCAATTTGCGGTGCAAAGTGTATGGTCGGTGCGCGGCTTTGGAGGCCGCCATAAACAATGCGAAGACAGGATAATGCTGTAATGACCCTGGGAACGACGTGCTGAAGGCTCAGCCACGTTCCAACCGACGTGGGTACAGTCAGCAACATATATGTAGTGCTCGAGGAGGCTCCTTGAGGCGCACTTAAGATCTTTTCATCACACTGTTTCGAAAGAAACTAATTAACTAGTAGTTCGCCCCGAACTGAGATCTCGTGATGCGACCCGACGAACGCACAAAAACTTTGAGTAGGTGGTAGTCAGAGGCAAGTCCAAACATTATGTTTGGACTTTTTTCTGACTACCGCCTACTAACTTGGTATGGTAACCAAGTTTCAACTCTATTGGCCTATTTATTGAAGAGTTCCGTTGAACAGACCTTGGCTCCATCATCAGACCTGGTCGTCGTCACCATTTTATGAGAACTGACTACCTCCTTAATTTATTTCAAGAAAAAAAAATAAGAAAAATCAAAGGAACTGGCCGACCAGTAGAAAAACCTTGATGTCAACGAAACTCTTAGAGATGGGAGCTCTTGGGTCGCTGGTTATCTTAATTTAGCTTTTATTATTTTATCTCAATAACCGAGTATCACAAAAAAAAAGTAAAAATTGTTTTGGGATGTCCAAACAAAGCCCTTTCGTATGACATGTAACTTGATTTTTTTATGTAACTTTTTTTATTTTTGCCCTCTTAAAAAACCCCATATCTCAAAAACCCTTCATCCGATTTTACTCATATACTTACCAGTACATTTCTCAAGTACAAGCTATCGACATATCAAATTTCATGCAGATCGGATCAACGGTTCTAAAGTTATCGCCAGACAAACATACATACATACATACATACATACATACATACATACATACATAAAATGCCAAATCGCCCAAGTTGAAACTAAGATCTTCGTTCGCTTCGCTCACTCGATCAATTAAAGTTTTGAGCTTAATTTAGAAATCTGCCTTGAATCTATTCATATTATTATTATTATTATTCTATCTATTTATAAACTAAACTTACTTTTTTTTTGGTAATTTCAAAAAAAACAATAACTATCTGATATTGTTAATTTCTGACTTCCTACGTTGGTACTAAGACATCAATAAAAAAAGCAATGACATACCAGCTCCCTTTAACCCCCAGGCACGGTTGACATGCCCTCAATTAAAACGATAGAATTGCAAAATGGTTTTAGGTTGAATAAAAATGAGTGTCACACAAAGTGTAAAAACAAGTCTATTCCTATTGCGGCCGCGTCGTGCGTCCCTCGGCCGTCAGATTTCCGCTGAACGAGGCGACGCGCGCGACGCAGCATAGCGCTATCGAGTGGCCGTTGCGTAAATCAATCAATGAGGCGCGTTCTACTTAGAACCTAGTAAGCCTAGTAAGGTTTCCCCATTTTCACTCGGAAATGGACTCGGAGTTAGTCGTTTTTGTCTAAGGTTACAATAATTATATTATGGTGGCACTTCACATCACTATTTGTGTTCGCGTATTCGTCTTATTTTCCCAAATACAAGAAATGAAATGAAATGTTTATTTGCGAGAAATAAAGACGCGAATACTACTTATAGGGCTCACACGGGACGATTACTTAGTAATTATTTAAGAAGTGATTCTTGTGATTCTATTGATTATAGACCATTTTAACTTTGATTTCAAAAACTAAATTGTCCTCTGGTATGGACACTCATCCAGACCAAATCGTTATTAGTTATCTACTAACCTATGTATAAAAAAGTTATGTTACTATCACCATTAACTATGTTTGAATAATTACTTAAATGAATTAATAATATACAATAATTAGGTACTTAAATTAATTATTATTGTGGTTACACTTTACTCTCGTAATATAATATAATTAGTTTACTGTAAGAAGGTATCGTGGGTGCAAGCGCAACATGCCAACTGGCCGTCACGAGCGCCGGTCGGTAACCGAAGCCACATTGTTCCTCACAGATTCCTTGTTAACATTCATTTGTCTGCAAACTACTCTTCTAGAAAACGGTCACAGCTATTCGGCAACCGCCATTACCAAACCCACAGGCATTATATAAAACTAGCTGGTGCCCGCGACTTCGTCTGCGCAGTATTACTATTTTAATATTAGCGTGGCGTAGTACATATTATTATGTGTAACTCTTGCGGTTTTGGCAGCGCACGCCAGAATAGCTCGCAGATGGTAGATTTTTTCCTACTTACTTGACACTTATCGTCATATTTTGGACAATTCACACAATACCTTAATAAATAGTTGCCTATGTGTTATTCTGATGTATAAGCCATATTATTGTAAAGTTTCACTTAAATCCATTCAGTAGTTTTTATGTGAAAGAGTAACAAACATTCTTCCATCCATCCATCCATACTTACAAACTTTCGCGTTTATAATATTAGTAGGATTATAATATTGGTGGACATTCTACTCAGCACTATCTAGCCCCAAACTAAGCAAAGCTTGTAATATGGGAACAAGATAGCTGATATAATACTTATGTACTTTTTTTTATAATACATAACTATAGTTACATATTTTCGTAGTACATCGTTTTAGTGTGTTATGAAAGAAACTACAAGAGAGAAGAGTGTAGCACCACTCTTTCTGCTTCTCCGGGCATGTCAGTGAGTCAGTGGTAGTCTAGCTTTAAATTCCTATAATTACACCCAGACAGTTAACAAACACCTACATAAATGTTTGTTCTCGTCGGGAATCGAACCCACGGCCTACAGCGCAGCAGGCAGAGCTACTACCAACTGAGCTGTGAAGGCTGTCAAGTCTGGCTGTCAATTAGGAACAATATAACTAGTATTGTGTCTGGTATCCTAAGTCTAGAGTTTGGCAGTTTGTAACCTTTCTTACAGCTATAAGCAGATTTTTATTTGATCATACAAAAGAACAGTAGGACCCATTAACATTTGTATAAAACATTGATTTATTTATTTTATTTTGTAAATAATAGGTAGGTATCTCATTTATTAGGATTTCTCTTACTTTTAGGTATATTGATTCTCCTATCTGCCTTTATTTTTTTTTTAAGTTTGTACACCTTCCTACCACTTTAATTAGCTCTCTCTATCCTCTAACGTTTGCTGGAAGAAAATTCTTTCTAGGGTTAAGCTCGCCTTTGTACATGACTATCATATATTATCTTTTTGTGTAAATCATTTGTGTACAAAATAATAAATTAAATTAAATTTGTAAATACTCGCAAGGAGCGTCTTTGAGGCGCACATAATATCCTTTACTGTGTTTCAAAAGAACTAGTGACACAACAAGAAAAAGACAATATTCTTTGTAAACAAATGGTTTTGTTATAAAACACGTGAAATATTTTGGCAATCATTCTCAAACACAAATAGGCATTAAGGCGAAGACAAGAGCTAATGTGACTCTCGCTCGCACGTTTCGACATGTTGAAAGATATAAAATCACTAAACTCATTTTCGAAAAATCGCAATCAACCATCTTGTGTGCAATCACATTGCACACAGTTTAGTAAAAAATTCATTTTGATCGATACATATTTTCCTACTCTAAAGTTTGCTTTACTAGTTTTCATACATAATCAAACTTTTAAGTAGGAAAACTTGTATCGATCAAAATGATTTTTTTACTAAACTGTGTGCAATGTGATTGCACACAAAATGGTTGATTGCGACTTTTCGAAAATGAGTTTAGTGATTTTATATCTTTCAACATGTCGAAACGTGCGAGCGAGAAGTTGTTTGATAGTTGTCAGCCCCTTAAACAATAAACATTCCGTAATGAAGCGATCAATGTGCCGCGGAGCGCGCGGCCAATTAGCGTTTAATTAGTTTGCGTTTTGGAATGATTCGAGTTTGTGCTGTGTTCGTGTTTTTCAGAGGTATTTATTTACCCTGTAAACCTTTTGTAGTAGCTAGTTGTATTTTTCGCCTAGCCCTTTGTGTGTGGCTCGTCCAGGGAAGTACTACCGCCATGTATTTTTATGCTACCAAGCAGCGTTGCTGTGTTTGGGTTTGAAGAGTGTGGTTGCCGGTGAATTTACAGGCACATGAGGCTTAACGTCTATATGCCTCAAGTTGATGGACGCGGGGCAGTGCGTCGTAGGGCACGTTTCTATCGAGTGTGACTAAGAATGAAAAATAAAAAAGTTTTGGTTTGTTAGAGCACCGGTGGACTAGTGGTAGCGGCTCCGCTTCTGATCCTAAGGTTGTGGGTTCAAAATCGGGAACGAATTAGTTTTTCTGTTTAAAAAAAATACGTGCACAGTGCCAGTGCTCTCGAGTGGTGCATGAAAACATCGCGTGGAAACCGGCAGAATATTACACACTGCATTACTGAGCCAGGGAACTAATTGGCCTAACATGTTTTATTGCTTTGTATTTGTATTTATTAGTTATATTAATTATCTTATAACTTAATTTTTTTTCTTGTCGGCCAATAGATTGCTTTTCTTTATTTTCTTTCTTTCTTTCATCATCTATTTATTCATCTAAAACATCTGTGATATGCAAAGGCCTGTTTTTATAAGAAGTCTGGGAATCAGGATACCTCAGGGATGGTGTGGGGAGGCTGTAACATAGTCATGACTGTTCGTTTCAAAGTTTAAGTTAAAGTTAATTGAATTACAAGGATCACTTTGAAGCCTCTTACAGCTAGGTGAATCTAGGTGGCACTTCCACGCGACCAAGCTTAGAAGAACAGGCAACAAACTCGCGGCTTGGTTCTTACCGTTCTTTTGTATGGTGTAGAGGTAGATGTCATGTTGCAGCACACGTGGCAGCGGCCAGCTGTGACGTCAGCACGAAGCAGGTCGCGAAGGAAGGCAATGTCGGAGAGACTGCCACTTTCCCCTGGCTTGGTGTGCTCAGGGTACATTTACGTAAGTTACACCCTATTTACTGTATTATTGCTGTTTTATACATTTCATTCTGTCATTTTATTGTTTTAGTATAGATTTGAAATTAATTGGTCAGCGATATTTGAGAACGCTTCTACAAATTTGTAAACATTAAAATCGCATCGAATTAAGCTGTTCCCATAATTGTGATCGAACTTCGCGTAAAGGTAAGTTCGTTCGATAATTAAGTATATGTAAGATTCAGTGATATCATACTGTGAATGATTACGTTATGTTTGATCTCAGACAACTTAGAAGTGGAAGAACATGTCACTGGTACACACAGCCTAGGCTACTGGCTGGTTCAAATGCGAACCAATAACCGCTGGGAAAAAGGGTTCTCAAATCGCTACCTGAAACGATGCGAAACGAATGTCAAGTTCGTATCAGTAAATTGAGGAGGTTATAGGTATTTCTTCTTTAATATATCTAGGAGAGACCTTCGGCCAGCAGTGATTTTGTTCAGACAGTTTGGCAGATTAATTAATTGCTTCCAACTCAAAAATGGAGTTAGTTAAATAAAGAATAAAAAGCCTATCGTGTTTTAGACCAAGGAGATGTGTTCAAAGTGGCGCTGACAGGACTAGTGCTCGTAAAGGAAGGGTTCGCCATCGCCAACGCAGACGACGTGGCCAGGATACCGAAGAAGATCTTCAAGTTAGTCACACCACAAGGAACACTTGAACTTTATAGAGCTATCGAGGTCGAGGATCTACCTCCTTCTTTTTTAATAGTTTATCTTGTTGGATGGATTGTCCTGGATGGATCCAATTTGGCTCTCTAAGGATATTTTTTGTTATAGGACCCATTAATTCTGATTTCATGTAATAACACTTTTCAGTAAGAAAACATATTATGTATGAACATAGAAGATTGCATGTACGAGAACTAGTAAAACAAAATTTAAGTAGGAAAACTTGTTGTAACGATCAAAATGATTTTTTACTAAACTGTGTGCAATTTGATTACACACAAAATGGTTGATTGCGATTTTTCGAAATTGAGGTTAGTGATTTTATATCTTTCAACATGTCGAAATGTGCGAGCGAGAGGTACATTAGCTCTTGTCTTCGCCTTAAAATGTATAACTTTGAATTATCAAGATCTGACTGAGGAAACACACTCTACAAGTCTACATGGAAAAGACAATGTAAAAGAATATGTAAGTATACCTATTTTACTTTTTCGCAGAGAAGACAGCAAAGCTATGTTCCTCCCTACGGACGGCAAGGCGTGGTTCTGCGCCCTACTGGACTACATGACGCATCCAGAGTACGAGTTCTCCACCATGAACACCGTCGCTTTAGTAGAGCTGGACCCTGGGGAGGACAGGCATTGTATGTCTCACAAGTCATTTACCTGATTGTCTTTAGTGACCGCCACGCAAAAACGGCCCACCAGCCTGCTTGCGGAAACCAGTCCGCTCAACAAGTACCAAGTTGTCTTTAGTGAAAAGTATCCCTAGTATTGTACCGAAAAGGTGTGTTACCTGAGCGATAGATGGCAAGATATGTTTTGATACATTCTATGTCCATGAGAGGCTTAATTGTCACTCAAGGCCAAAACAGAAACTCTGAAACAGGGATTTCTGGGAGTTAAAGCGAAGAAAAACAAAATAATGCGAGTTCGACTACCGGTCCTATTTAAATCGCAAAGGTAGACCCAGGGCAGAGATCTTCAGAGAGGAAAATCAGTAGTTCAGATGGCAGGTGAAATTGATATAATGGTATTATCCGTTCCAGTTCCTATGAAACCTATATGCTGGCCACCATACTCTTACAACACATCGAACGAATTATACGCCGTTGCATTTACAGATGGTAAGATCTTGATGATGCTTTTATTTGATGGCAAAAAGGATGGGAGAGGATAGGATGGCCAGGTGATGTGAGGCCAGTCCTAATGTGATTGATCTGAAGAAAATTAGGACCCCCGATGAGCCAACGATATTGTAAAGATCGTGTATGGAAATGTCTTCTTAGGAATTATTTTAAACTTATTTTAAATTTATTATAACTTAATATTTAAACTTGCCTTAACTTTGACATTTTTCATTTTAATACTTGACATTATCACAATTTGACCTTAATATTTTCAATTTCTCATTTTAAATTAAATCCTTAATAAACAAAATTTGACATAAATACCCAATACCTACATGACTATATATATTTTTCTTTTTTATATGCCTACAACGATTAAATAGACCTACCTAAATAACTTAAACGGTATTTAATAAGCAAGACTATACCTATGAACCTACTAGTAAATTGAAAACCTCGGCCTGCCTCCATGTTGCCATACCCTATGCATGGTCCATGTGATACTTACTAACAACTAACAACAATGTATGTACCTTACCAAACCATGTGTAAGCAATAAATATATTGAGTATTGAGTATTGAGTATTGGACTTCTTCAGGTTGATAATGATGATGGTAGTAAACGTGATGGTTTTTAAAAGGTAGCTTCAGCCAAATATAGCAAGTGTGCTTAAATACAAATAAGTACTTTATTTATGACAGAAAGATACATCTTATATGTTCCAGATAACCAGTTGCTAGAAAAGTCTGTGTATTCACTTCAATACGTAGATCGGAAACTATGCGAAGAGTTCTACAACAGAGCTGGGGTAAGCTAGCCCAAGACAAAGTTAAAATACCTATATTCAATAGAATCACAAGGACCACTTTGAAACGTCTTTAAGCTAGGTGAAGCCAGGTGCCAGTTCCACGCAACCAAACCTCTCTCTCAAGCGAAGAACAGGCATATCTTACAGCTTTGTTCCTACTGTTTATTTTGTATGATCTATTTTACCAAATAATGTAATAATGAAGCTCTACTTTGGTGCCATTCAAATTTAGTGATACCTAAGCTAAATATCAAGCTGGAAGCGCTATATAGACCACGTCACCTATCCACCTGCCTAGCGTGGTGCCTACGACAAACCCCCCAGCCGCAGTATTTATTCAGGCCGATGACAAACTGACGTGACAGATGAGAAACCCATTGCCGCTGAGCTTATATCTATATTCACTGAAATCACAAGGTGTTTTCCCTCCAGCTGGTGGAAGGTAAGCTGACGCCGACGCACTACCTCTGCGGCTTCGCGAAGCACAACCAGGAGAACTGCGTCTGGGACAACGGGATAGTGCTGGCTTCCAACACCACCGGCCAATGGAAACTAGTGGGTTTGCTATTTTACAACCCTATAAGGATCTGACTACCTCCATAAGCAGTAATTAGTACTCAAAGAAATGAGGGGATATCTGTCGTGCCTGGGGATTAAAGTCGTAAGGCATTTTCACAGGATTATTTTCGAGTTTCTATGCACTATAAGGCCGTTTTTATTATGTAGCGTCTTGAGAGACAGATAGAAAGGCAGAAAAAGGACCTTTCTATAAGAACCCCTAAAAATATTGTAAATCAACAGATTGGATTCGGCATACGAGGTCCAGGTTGCGCGGCGCCTGCACGCTTTATCAACATGCAGCCGTTCTTCCCCTGGATTGAATCCGCCACTAACTTTGAAGGGGATGAGCTGGACTACAGGAGATCTGCTTTCAACGAAGGTAACTCAGGGGAAATCGCAATATGCAGGCCATATAGCTAACATCCGCTGGACAATAAAGGTTCTCAAAATGTAAACAAAGAACCGGAAGAATAAGCGTAGTAGGGAAGTTGGTAGATAAAGGAGATTCTAACGATAACTAAGCAAGCTACGCCACAAGCGCTTCAGAAGGCAGAATATTATAGACGAACATGATATTTAAAGGTTTCAGAAAGAAGGCCAGATCCGAGAACAGTGCTGAAGAGATAACGCCAGACTTCACAGACATGATCCAGCACAAGTATCCGTTCGAAACAGACATGGTACAGAATGCTTACTTCACCATTGACAGGGTTGACGCCGCTGCTATCAATATTCGGAATAGTAAGTGCATTTAATTATTTCATATGTTTAATTCATTAGTCACCTTAAAATTTATCACAAATTGACAATATTGTCATGCATTCAGTGGGACCAATTCATAGACAAAAGTTGCAACTGAATAAAGAACCAAGTTTAGTGAGCTGCACAAAAGCTTTGTTTGTGTAGCTTGGGGATGAATGCAAGTGTTATGCTTTATTTGCCGTTAATTTTACGGGCCACCACACCCTTCAAACCGAAGCAAAGCAACGCTGCTGACAACAGAAATAGGCAAGCTTTTATAGCACTTGCACTTGCCCGGATGAGTTACGCTTATAGTGCCTTACTCAGCTATAGAAGCCCTTGTCGAGTCTCCATGTAAAATGGGCCTGACGATACGGAAAACGAAAAACAAAACTCAGACTTGGGGTACTGATATGTGTGTCTGGTTTCCTCCAGTCGAGGTCCCAACTGATGACCAGAGCTGTAACCTGACTGGCACCGAACTCGTCTACCGTGACGAGGTTAAGGTGGTGACGGATGGAGAGGGATTCGTCTCTTACAGGGTAAGCAAGTATTTATCACTTTTTTATGAGAAAGAGTGCTGTCGCAGAAGGATGGCGGCATCTAGGCCAGATAACTGGTGAACTGGTGGAATAATAGGAACGCCTAAAAAGGGTGGATGGTGGGAGGAGGCTCGGGATAAGAAGCTGTCTTTGGGGGAGCATATCCTCTTGTATCCGATCCAACGTCGCATACATATCATCCCAATAACGGAGGATGGATGATATTGGCTAAAGAAAAAAAATAGGAAGGGTCTGTCAATAAGATTGATAACCTGATGCCTGCCTGTAACAATTATATTCACCTCACTAGAATACGTCCACCCAGGACGTGATTATAAACTAAACTCTTTCTAAATAAACTGAATCATTTGTTTCTTAATTTTCAGCTCTCGTTATACGATCTGAACTTTCTGAACTACACATGCGTGATGATATCGGTAAGTTTAATAAAAAACTAGATGTAAAACGAAATATTCCCAAACGCTACAGGTACAGTAAGCATCAGTTTTGTTTTGGAAATTTTATGTTTTTTTGATAAGTTTTTTATGCATAAACCCATTATCAATATCAATCTAAGTTTAAATTATAAGTTGTTTAAATGTTTAGCTGGATTCCGTATTCTGCGCCAACGCTACCATCTACTACATGGCGAAGATAGACAACTTGGAAGGAACCTCCTTCAGGGACTTCGGAACGACTCCTGAGCACCTTCTCCAAACCATCCCCATCCCCTCTTACACTCCACGACCCAAGGTGACCACCACCACGCACGCCTCCGCCTGGAAACCAGGACCCCACCTCAAGGCAGCTTTTATCCAAGAAGACGCACCTCACATCAATATTGAAAACTACAACATATACTTCAGATTCCAATTCAAAGACGAAGGTATCATCGACTTGAAAGTATACGGACCAAAGGAGAAGAAGAAGAGAACACCCATGTCTACGACGACTGAAGATATATATGATCTAAGATTGCTGAGAAATAAAGAAGAGGTGGATTATGAGGATTATGATGGAAATACGTCAGGTGCTGAGGTGAATGGGACATTCGCTAAGGTTAATGGGACAGATGATCGGGGTAATGGGACAAGCGCTCAGGGTAATGGGATAGACGCTCAAGGTAATGCTACGACCACATCTGCGACGGAATTCCTCAAGTTTGAGCCTTTGCGTATAGATAGAGAATCTTCGAGCTTGGGGCAAATTGAAAGGCCTTTGTCTAGTGCTGGGTTTAAAATAAAGACGTCAAGAAGCATACAAATAATAATTAAGGTTTTGGTAAGTTTTTGTGTTATGTGTAACAATAAATAAACAAATTCTTTGTCCACCTTAGTGACTTTATGTAGGTACATTTAATTATTTATTTTTCTGTGAGTAGACTGTGGCTACCTTTAAGTTTTGGCAAAGAATTTGAGGTTTAACTCCACTCGCAAGTGGAATGAGAACTGGAACGAAACGTGGGTCACTGGGATGTTGTGGTACTACCTGTAATCATAACAACCAATATTGATAGTCTGCAGTTTTGTGAGGTGAGGTGAATTTAGGTGAGGTGAGGTGAGGAAGTCACCCATCTATATGGTCACCATGCTGGTTTCTCCTTCTGTATCTTTACTTCATCATCACCGAAGGAAATCCATTGCTGGACATCGTCATTACCAAAAATTTTCACATTCTTCACAATATAATCAGTCCATCAGGTTGAGGGAAACCTGAACTTATCCATGAGGAATATGATCTTCGGCTCGATTTTTCTTATAAAGGAGTTCTTAAGGGACCTTCCTCACGTAGTGATCGATGTCTTCTTGTTGGAAACCAGAGGTGACCCACCATCTGTGTGGAAGGTAATAATGCTCGTGATTATACCGCACGGTAGACATGCCCAGATTAGACATGAAGATATCGAAATCTTGATCAAGTTTCTGACTTGCTCTGCTTATCGTGCCTAGTTCTTTTTTTTTTACTTTCCACACAGCACTATCTAGCCGCACAATATTTTTTTGTCTGTTGCTCTAATAAAAAATGCTACCAGCTTCTATTTGTTGACCAAAAAGGAACTTGTAACTCCGTTTCGTTCTACCTCGCTGTCTTTGCTATCTTTTATTTCGTTCTCGACAGATAGTAGAACGCTTGCTTACGTACATTGCTTTGTTTAATAAAGAACAATGATTAAAGTAAACAAAATACATTAATCCTATTTTTCTAGATTTCGTCTTGTCGTGTCACTATAGTTCTTCTGAAAGTGAAATGATTTTAAGTGCACCTCAAAGAAGCTTCTTTCGAGCACTTGACACATGTTTTAGAACTTTTAGGCTCTACGACATGCCGGTTCGATGTTTATCTTCACCGTTTGAGAGTACTGGCACTGTGCATCTAAATACAAATACAAAAAAAACAAAATTGTTTATTTTCTTCTCAAAAATGTTACATAAATTTTAACAGTAGTTTGATACCTCCTTTTAAGTAAAAAATACCTGTATTTTGAGCCGAAAATCTCATTGGTGCACGACGGTTATGAACTCACGACCAAGTTAAGTTTAGAATTCGGAGCCGGTACCACCCGACAACCAGTGCAGTTTTCTAGACTTAATTTCATATTTTTATGTAGTCATTGTTGTACAGGATACGAGTTGTAAAAGGAGTAGTCAAAGGCATGTCCAAACATTAAGCACCTGCCCACTTGCCCCATTACAATAGCACTAATTCTACTTGTAAATAAACGAGGACTTCTCATAATTAGTTCTACCAGCCACCTTGTCCATATTCAAGAACTTGCTCAAAATATGCGCAGCAATTAAGTTGAGACAGTATGTAAAAACTTAGACAATTGGCCATAAGTCAAGAAAACATAACTCTAATATGCAAGTGGGTAAATGATCTATGTAGTGGTAAATACGGGAACGTGTTTGTCAGTTTGATTTGATGCCTAAATCACTAATTTGATAAAGATGAAATCTGGCACAGATAGCTTGTATTCCGAAGACGGTCATGGAATATATGGCATGGATTATGGATATTGAAAACTTTGCAAGAAGTTATAACCCTATTAAGAGTTACTTTACAGTTCAGAAAATCAAAATCAAAACGGTCTTTATTCAGTACAATCACAAGGATCACTTTGAAACGTCTCGTATACTAGGTTCATTTTGTCTCGAAGCAGTTTTGCTGTGTTTCCGTTTGAAAGCATGAGAGCCAGTGAAGATAACTGATGTATTTTATTGTACCTACATGTTGTCAAAAATCATAAATCATTTGTTGTTTGTGAATCCAGGTTACAATAAAATAATAAGATGGTAGGTGGGTGTGGTTTAGAATCTCCAGATCCTGCTTCTTAGCATACAAAATATAAATTTAGAGAAAACATAAATTTATAGAAAAAACAAATAGAATAAAATATATTCAAAAAATATGGTTTTTACCTTTTTTTGCATTAAATCCTACCTACCTACAAACTATATTTTTTATACTAATGTTGAGGAACAAGACCACCTGGTGTTAACCATTACCTATAAAAACATTGTCTCGTAGGTGACCCACGATAGAAACGTGCCCTACAATGCACTGCTCTGCGTCCAGCAACTCGAGGTATACAGATGTTAAGCCTCATGTGCCTGTAATTTCACCGGCAACCTCACGCTTCAAACCGAAACACAGCGAAACTGCTTGACGGCAGAAACAGGCGTGGTGGTAGTACTTCCCGGACAAGCCACACACAAAGGGCTCTACTACAATTATAACTAACTTAGGTAGCTCAATCTCAAAAAAATCACTCTGAATAAAGCCACAGGCATTCTACTAGTTATGAATGAGAAGTTGTTATCTATCAGTTGATGCAACAAAGATCGCTTTATCTTTTCAGATTATCACAATCCATCTTTATTCTGACAAAGAAAACTCATATAACCCTACCAATTTTAAACTCCTTACAATCTTTTTAACTCCCTTATTTCATTCATATTTTCTATTTGTTCGGGTTATTTCTTAGGTACATTAGATTAGTTGTGAAAATGTTTTTAAATGAGAAGGAGGTTGTCTTCTTCTTATTCGTTGTGATTATTTTGATGTTAGTGTTTATGTACTTGCAAATGTGCGATGTAATTATTGGGCGGTATGTTTTCAAGGTTTTCAGTAAGTACATAGTTACTTTAGTAAAAATATATACATAACTAAGAGAAAAAAACTGAATAGTTTCACGGCTTTTATCCCTTTCCACGGTAGATATCTCCTCAGATCTCTTAGTACCAAGTAGGTATGAACTCCTATAGCACTAAGAGGTATAAATTAGGTATAATAAGTCAAACTCAAACTCAAAGTCAGACTCAAGTCAAAAGGTTATTCACTCACAAGAATCACTTTGAAACGTCTTAGCTAGGCCATGCATACATCAACTTGAGGCATACAGATGTTAAGCCTCATGTGCATGTAATTTCGCAGGCGACCACACCCTTCAAACCGAAACACAGCGTTGCTGCTTGGCTACAGAAATAGGTATGGTGGTAGTACTTTCTCGGACGAGCCACACAAAGAACTCTTTAAAAATAAATAATCTCATACTCATAAAAACTGTCCTCCTGCAGTGCAATCCAGCACCCCTGCAGTGTTTAGGAAATTCCTTTGCTAATGCACCCCTACGCTACAACAAGAAGTAACCCTCCAAAAATAGGTACTTCTAAGATCTTTGGTTCAAACAGTGTTGATTGTTAGACAGTCAGGAACGAACGAAAGAGGTCTATATATATTTTGTTAGATATATGTACATAAAGATAATATAGTTATCTAATTATTGTACTCAATTTTTATTGAGTTGCTTCTGTTTGTACCTACTTTTTTTTGAGTACAAAGGTTAGCTTTTTAGTGGTCTAGTGGTAGCGGCGTCTTCCGATCCTAAGGTCGTGGGTTCAAAACAGAAAGTGCACCTATGAGTTTACCTGTTAAAAAAACTATGAGCACAGTGCCAGTACTCTCAAACGATGAAAGAAGTCATCGTGAGGAAACCGGCATGTCGTAGAACCTAAAAATTTCTAAAACATGTGTCATGTGCTCAATAGGCGCTTCTTTGAAGTACACTTTAAATCCTTTCACCACACTATTTCGAAAGAACTAGGGACATGACAAGAAAAAGAAGACTTGGTACTTAAAGATCTGAGGGGATATCTACCGTGCCTGGGGATCAAAGTAGCCTTAATTTTATTTATTACAATCATGACTCATCAAGATAAAACTGCCAGAAATTTTTAATGTTATTGTGAAATAAGTACCTACTTGGGTACTAAACTAACATATATTTTTGCTTAATTTATCTTCAATATTTTACGGTCTGTACTTAGCTAGTTATCTACTTATTTAGAATTACTTCCTTTTACATCTATGTTGTAATAAAAATACTCATTCAGCCTACTTTTGAAATGCCTAAAACCATCCCTACTTATAGCAAAAAGCAAGACAATGTTGCTGTGTTTCGGTTTGAAGAGTGTGGTTGCTGGTGTAATTACAGGCGCATGAGGCTTAACATCTGTATGCCTCAAATTGATGGACGCAGGGCAGTGCGTCGTAGGGCGCGTTCCTATCGTGCGTAACTTGCGAGGCAAGGTGATGGTTACCACTTAACATCAGGTGGACAATCTGTTGAAACAAGTGATGGAGCTCATTATGTTAATGAGAAAAGACAGCATTTTATGTGCCTATGTTTTGAAAATTGAGAAAGAGTTTGAGCCTAGTTTGGCCTATTTTGTATATTTTTGGTTCGTTCGCTCTACGCTGCCCGTCATAGCGCTACGGCGTAGCTGAAGTTACTGAAATTAGTAGTAGCGGCGAAGAATGTAGAGATTTTGTATATATATATATAATATATTATATATATTTCTATATGTCTATCAATTCCTTACCCGTGGAAACGACTTGCTGGGGATTTCTGGAATGTTATCAAATTACATACCAACCTACATGGTTACCAACACCAGGATTTAAAAAAAGGAATCACATTTTTTTTGGTAAGCTCCATGGCATTTCAATTTTACGGTACGATAATAGACAATTCTAGAAAACTCAATTTTCCCACACTACTACGATTATTGATACCTACTAGGATTGATAATCTGCTAATTAATCTTTATCTCCGAGATAGGCTATCTCTACGATAAGTTCGCTAAAATATTTTTTTGTTTAGTGTGATTTCAAAATGGAGTATTCAACGTTATTTCTACCGTTTTTTGCGTTAGTGGCTATTTACGCTATTACCTGTATTTGTTTGCACTGCTGTGAGATTTGTCGTAAGTACCAACCTACCTATATTAACTACTCTAGATAACGCAGTAAAACTTCAATTTAACCATGAACTTGGTTCATCTAATAAAATTTAACTTATATTTTTTTAACCAGAACATTTAAATATATAGTACTTACCTATTTTATTATACTACCTTCTTTCTGGTGGAACAAGCTAAAGTCCCAGCTGAAGTTAAGTGGTAACTATCATAACACAAAGCATTGCCTCGTAAGCCACGCACGAACGCGCCCTCGATGCACTGCCCTGCGTCCATCAACTTGAGCCTGTAATTTCACTGGCAACCATACCCTCAAACCGAAACACAGCAATGCTGCTTGGCGGCAGAAAAAGACAAGGTGGTAGTGCTTCCCCGGTAGTGGTAGTGCTTCACAAAGAGCTCTACTACTCTAAACCTAGCTACATTTTTAATTGTTCTTCAGATACTAGCGTACCTATATTTTTTACACAATTGAATTATTATATCCACAGAGCACGTGAAATAGTAACTAAACACAAACAATATTTTCATTTTGTTTACTAGGCCATCTAGTGGTGAGTAGCAGTTTTTTACAGTAAACACTGCCATCTTTCGTCAAGTAGTAGAACTTCAAAATGTTGCTTACACTACACAGATGGCACTACCTAGTTTATTTGTCTAATGTTAATGATGGATTGCAATATATTTAATAACTAGTACTTACATCCAATGTTTGAGGATTTAATTAATTGTTTCTTTTTCTGAGATATAAAAATAGTACCAACTTTCAAACCATGTTTTAGTCGATCGAGAAGCTTGTTCAGCAAGTAGATAGTAATAGTATTACAAATTTTTTTGCTTAACATTACCACCAAAATCAGTAAAAAGTGGTTTGTTTTATGATATTATTTATTTATTTAAAACTTTCACACAAAACAATGTAGTGCTAGAACTTAATGCTAATAGCATTAAGTCATCCTGGGCGTGTAAAATTATTAATTTTATTATTAATTATTATTATAGTGAATTCATCTTCCGGTTCCCGAATGAATGTATGAATTTCGATAAGATTAGTAGAGCTCTTTTTGTGTGGCTCGTTCGGGGAAGTCCCATGCCTTTTTCCGCCGTCAAGCAGCAACGCTGTGTTTCGGTTTGAAGAGTGTTGAGTGTTGCCGGTGAATTTAGAGGCACATGTGTCTGAACACATTTATGCCGCAGGTTGATGGACGCAGGGTAGTGCAGGATCGTATCATTTATAATGCGTGAGAACATAGGGGCATAGCTGAAAGTATTGTATAATTATAGAGGTATTAAAAAAAAAACAATTGGGCATGTTTTGGGGGAGTAAATAATCGACTGCGAAATGCTGTTTTGGTCAATAATTATGTACCTAAAACGGTCTGAGCTGCAGTTGTCCCTCTCTTGCTAGGGGCGCGGCGGCGGCATGCAGCGAGACAGTTTATTTTTTAAAATACCTATATTTCAAAACAGTGTATTAGAGAGAAATGTGGAGTGAAAGAAGACATAGTGATGAGGGTATAGAATGGTATGTTAAGATGGTTTGGGCATGTGGAGAGGATGGATGAAAGGAGATTAACGAAACAGGTGCATCAGGCGAGCGTAAATGGGACTGTTGGGAGGGGAAGACCTAGGCGAACGTATCTCGATCGGATAGCAGTCGTTCTAGAGAAGGGCCAGGTCAAGAGTACCCTAAACCAACGAGAATGTATGAAGAATGTTATGAGAGTGAATGAAGCGAAAGAGGTATGTAAAGACCGTAGCAAGTGGAAATCCGTGGTCTCTGCCTACCCCTATGGGAAACAGGCGTGACTTTATGTAGGTATGTATGTAGTTTTCAAAATTTCTTAGGTATCCTTTCCTCAAATTAAAAGAAATATGTTGAAATCGATTTATCTGGGGTCAAAATAAGGTCAAACAGTTCTAATACATTCATGTACCCATTTGAATACAATGTATCTGAAATCTTAGCAAACAAGCTACAGATATAATACTAAAATGAAAAGTTAATAAAACCCGATCTTTATGTAGCAGCTTATATTTTTATATTCAAAGTCTAAATTCGTCTCGAACTCAAGAAAAACCCAGGATTTGAAACCTGTTTCGTCTCTACCTACATTAGGTATTCTAATTTTAGAGAACGCAACCCGCTTCTAAATTCACTACCGTCTGTACACGACTTATCTCACTATACAAGTAGTATAATATAACCATTATCGGCATCATCATCAGCCGGCTGAAGCCCACTGCTTGACAACTGGTCTTCCCTGTTCATTATGTTGGGGAATATTAGAGAAACGATTTATTTTGTATAAAAAAGTACGATTTTGTCTTTATTCTTTCTTCAATAAATGGCTAAAACCAATGGGTAGAACAGGGTACAACAAAAATACAGGTTTCCTACAGGAATAAAAAAAACCATCACTAGAAGCGATGGCTTGGGATCTACAAAAATATTTATTTTAATAATTAGTAAGGTTAAGATTTTAAGTTTAAGCTAATAAGCATTTTTTTTTAATAATTTTTGAATCCTGGTTATAATTAAGTATTTAACCCTGGAAATATTTTTTATATGAAAAATAATAAAATCCACCTTTATTAAGTAGTAGATTCTTAGACTGTAACACAAAAAATAAATAAATTGATAATGGTAATCGTTTTATTGAAGGTGTTTTTTTAATATAAATTTCGTATATATTTTTATTGTTTCGTAGAAATGAATCATAAATTTTACACAAAATAACTTCCAAATAATGTTATCGGACTAAAGTAGGGCAGTTTATCGGTCAAAAAATTCAAATCGATGTATCAAATAGTTCAAGATAATATTTAAATCAATGCATCGCAGTAAAGTCAAAATTATTATACTAAGTCAGATCGTATCATTGACACACTTGAGACTTGACCGATTACATGTAATCTGAAGCTAGAGTTGAGAGCGTTCATGTGCGCCGGCGCACTCAGACGCACCTATCACGGAACATTCTAATATACATTCATATACCTACTATTAGTTTGACAGCGATTATAATATTAAGCAGTTGCTTCTGAAGCGTACATACAAAAACAAGTTTTTATTCAATTTAAATGTTGCTAAGAAAATAGAGCAAGAAAAAGATTTTTTTAAAACAAAAATAAACGATTTTTTGAAAGAAATACTTTAGAAGAATAAACAGTTTTCAAAATAAATCGACTAAAAAGTGAACTTTATAACAAAATTTAGTTTGAAATAACTTATTTAAAAATCATTGAAAAATTCCAACCGTGTTAAAAATGTTTGTGCCTTGACTTTTTCGTAAAAACTGTGCCATCACAAAAGTGCCTTTTTTTTATTGAAAAGTTTTTAACAAAAACACTAAAATATTGAAAATGGAGAACCAAAACGAAGAATACGTGATTCAAAATCTGACGGCGATCAGAGAGGGGCAAGCGAGGCTCTCCTCTGCATCGGGTAGGAACCTGCTGGGCCTCGTCCCCATGATCGTCCTGATCGTCTTGGTGGTCCTGAGGATATCCTGGACCCTGTACAGAAGTCTTGGTAAGCTACGAGTAGGTATAGTATAGAATGGAAGGAACCGTAGTAACGGTAGTGTGTTGCCTGGTTCATCTAGCTTTAAGACGTTTCAAAATGATCCTTGTGATTTTACCGAATAATACCTTTTCACTATGACTTTACAGTAAACCTTTTTTTTATATGAAATGATTGAGCATTAAGTCCTCCTATGGTGCAGTAAATCTTTTTTTATACTATACCACTACTTAGTTGGCTGGCAGAAAATGCTTGAAGAAAAGACCTCCTATTTTACTTTGACTGCATGTTTGGTGCAATACAGAGTAAATAAATGAGGCCATAGCTCAGTTGGTAATAGCTGTACCTACATTTTTTTTAGTAATGGTTATTCAATAAAGTGACATTCTCGGTAATCCAAACTTTAAGGAATCTCATTTTTTATACTACTGCTGATGGACCAAGCAGATGGCCTGCTGTTAGGTGGTAACCATCGCCTTTATCAAAGCATTGCCTCGTAATTATTTCACATTATTAAGGGCTCGTACGAGGAAGTAATAATACAATGCCTATTGTCTGCGTCAAACAGCGATGCTGTGTTTCGGTTTGAAGGGTGTGGTTATACATTGTATACCTCAAGTTCATGGACGAAGGGCAGTGCATCGTAGGGCACGTTCATATTGTGTGTGGCTTAGTGGGCAATGCTTTAATTTTATGAATTTTAAATGCCATTCCTCCGGAGTGGGGGTTAGGCCTAATTAAGCAAATTGACTTGATTAGGTATAATATTATTCTACAATATCCTTGATTAATAATGATAATATAATATAAACATTGACCTAAATTTAAACCATTTTGATGTAACCATTTAGGTAGATAAACTACTAATAACTATTCGACGAAGCTATTAAACAATTCTTTGTTTAATCTTGAATTGTTTAAGAATAAATAATACAAGTATTTATTTTCGAAATAATGTGAACATTGAAAGTTGAGTAGAGCAGTTCGATTTACTTAAATTGATTAAATATTGGTTTTAACATTATTAAATTGATTAAATATTGGTTTTAACATTAAAATGTGCTTATACTTAATCGCAGTTTGTTGGAAAACATGACGGTAGTTTTTAAACTAAGTGCTTATTTCACCACCTCTGAGTAATTCTATCCGGCAGATAAAAATATATTGAGGCGAAGAGTACCTTTAGGAGTACCTTTAGGAGTTACCTCTTATGTACTTCTCGCTCGCACATTTCAACATTTTGAAAGATCACTGACCTTATTTATGAAATCAATCTATAATTAGAAAAATATACTAGGTATAAAATAGTGAAGATTTTTAAAATGTCACTGTAAAATCAGGAAAATACCTACACATTTTCTTATTCATCTTCTTGTTTGTATGGCCTTTGCAGTGTAGCCCGCTATTTCGCCAATGTCACGTTATATGTTAGACCTTAGCACGAACGAGAATGACCGGTGGAGTGAGGTAATGCTCGGTGGAGAATTTCGTTTATTTTAATATAATATTCAAAACAAATATACAAAAATATAAAAAAAATAACAAAAATAACGCAATTCTAATTAAAAACACAAACTGCTTTTTACTCAATCGTAAAGTTTTCGTTCAAATCTACTCATATATTTACATAAAATATTTACAAAAGGGGTTAATGCTAAAAAGAGAATACCTACATTTAAATGAAAAGGGACAAATTCTGACAATTAGAAAATATGTGGTCCACGGTTCCTTCATCAAGACCACAATCACGAGAGCATTATTCCTAATCCATATAATATACATTTTATATAAATATTATAGCCGCTGTCAAAAGTCCTTGTCAACCAATTAACAAAATAAATAAAAATAAAAAGAAGCCTTTATTGTCCTTTTACAATTTTTATTGACAGTTAAATCTAAGTAATTAACTAAAAACCCCTTGTCGGGTTTAGGCCTCCTCCAACAGCTTCCAATCTTTCCTTTCCTTCGCTTTCTTCGTCCACCACATAACTACTTTATCATTGCTACGATTTTGCTAATCATTTTAGGTATTTTACAAACTGGAATGTGTTTTTGCTTAGAGGCTTTTTTAAGTTTCTTTTTATAAATCCATGACCTTTAGCAGAGCGCGTGACTAGCACAAGCAAACACTTAGGTAATCGTAACTTCAAGCTCACAGATAACTTGCTTAGTGCCTATTTCATCATCTAATTCCATTGAAGTTTAATGTACCATGACTCTTATAAAATAATAATTAGAAAAATGAAATAACCCGGATGTGGAGGCTTGAGAAGGTGTCCATTATTCCCATAGTTCTATCCTCAATCGGAGTTATTCCGAAACGACTCTTTACGTCACTCGCTCTGCTTGATTTGCCCAAACATACCTTTGTTCTTTTACAAAAAGCGGTAATTCGAAATACCTGCAGAATTGTCCGCAAGTTTTCACAAGCAGACCTTTCCTCTGATGCGCTGACATCAATTTCTAGTGCCCAAGAACAACCAACTGGACCTAATGATATGTACTTAGTGTGTGGCTTAGACCCGTGCTCATAATTCATTCCACCGACGAAGTCGAGTAGTTATGAATAATAATAATAATCTTATTTAATATTTTTTGATATTAGTCTTTTTGCATTAATTTTTAATATAATAATATTAATGATAATTTTTTTTGTATCATTCATCTGTTTATAAATTTTAATTTTGCATGCCCTTATAATGTAGAATTACGTTTATTCAACAAACATAATTAACATGTTAATCTGCAAATAAATATACTTCACTTTCTGAATAATGCTACTCGTCACATATAAATATGTATTTCCGTCTCTACTTTACACTTTTAAAAAACAAGGACGGGTATATCTTTACCTACTTGACGGATAGCGTTCATTCGTAGCCAAAAACATCAGTACATTACGAGTAGGTAAGTACCATACTTCTTACATTTTTTTAAACTTATTACTATGAGCTACACCAAGTAAGTATAGTATGGACATGCATGCATCCTAGACATTAGTTATAATAATAATAACAAGTTTATTCCACATACAAAACAGAACAGTGTACAGGGGTAGTTACATAGTTGGTATAATACAAAAACAGTTTCGCTTAGGTATATTTAAACAATAGCTGTTTTACTTATCAAAGCGTTCTAGTCGTCTACCTTGTTGGGTTTTGTTGCCCACACTAGGTCTCTATCGAGCCTGTATAGCGGGCCAACAGCTACTCGCCTCGGCATCTCCATTATACTATTTCCTAGTAGGTAAATGTTTCGTGTCCTAGGTCTAGTCTGTCCAACACTGTTCTAAAGCTAATCCTAGCATATAACCTAATAGCAGTCCTAAGTAATATATATATTATATAGTATATATACGTATATATATAAGTAATTTATTATGTATGTATAATTTTATAAGTAATACAACATACATATATTTCCCAGAAGTAGTAGGTAATTATATAAGGTGTAGAGTAAAGTAAAATAAAATAAAATAGGACAAGTTGGTTCCTAGCTTCAACATCTAATAAATATTTTGTGATTATGTAATTATTCAGTTAGGCGTTAGTTAGGTAGTTAGGTACATGTAAAAAAGCGAAAACGTATTAATGGGCAATAGCATATGTTAATTACTACATAGACTATAAGTACTGTTTGTTTTCCTAAGAAATAAAAATAAATAAAATAAAATAAATCCCCAAAGAATCTCTAGTTGGGCTTGGTACTAGAAAATGTGGGAGGATATCTACCGTGCCTCAGGATAAAGTCGTGAAGCAGTTTCTTTTTTCTGTTTATTTTAAAAAAGATCATAGTCATGTTTGTAATATCGATCACGATGACCGAAATAATACCAAAAACCCAAAATACCTACAATCTTCTCTAAATTTAGAAATAGTATATCTAAGATAACAATAATAATATTTTATCTATCAGGAACAGATTATGAACATCAAAGAAGCGGCAACTGAGATCATTTTCAAGAGGGCTTTGCTAAATCCTTGTTAAATCCAAAACGCAGCGTGACTTTGTCATGTGATTTTGTTTATCAAGACCCAAAGTGACTACTTTTACAACGAATTTAGATAAAAACTCTATCTTCTAAAGTGATCTGATTTTCCTTAAAAATATATCCTTTGACGGTGTTGCGTGTTGCTAAGTTAAGTCAAGAATCGAAGAATCGTTGTTATTAAACATACACATGTAAATACAATAAATAAATTGCAAAGACGACTAATTCATTCTTAATTAATGACTAATTCTACAGTAAATCGGCCAAGTTCCAGTCGAACCACGCCTGTCCTGCAACAGAATGACTACTTCAAGTTTTATATTTTTCACAAGAATCTGTTTTATACAAAAATATAATACTTTATTATTTTTGAGAGCTATCAAACAAGCCACTAAATAAAAAAACCCTTTTTTTAATAGGAGGTAGCCTGAAAAAAAAATATCAACCAAAAAAATCATGAATAAAAGATTTTTTTTTGTTTTTATCAATTGTAATAGCACTACTTTCACAAAACACATCTGTATTGTAATCTTGATTATCAGGTGGGTTTTTATCGGAAAAGGAAGTAGGTACTAATAGTACGTAAGTACCAACTAGTTGTTCCATTAAATAGCTCTCACAGATAACAGTTAATCTGATAATAATGTGATGTCTAGCATCTGATTCAGATTTGACAAATATTGTGCAGTAAAATGGTGTACAGAAAAAAATAAAATCATAAAAAAACGAAAAACCTTTTTTGTGTAAACTCGCAATTTTTTACAAATGATACTTAGGCACTTCACTTTTTTAATTACCCACTTATTTTCTAGAAATATGAATAAAAACAATCTTTAAAATAGAAAAAAATAACTAGAAGTGATAAAGTTAATGCCTATTTAGTTTATCGTAAGAAAGGATTTCGTACAATGAATCACGAAGAAGAAGACAAACGCAGTATCGTGACAGCCGTGTGGTTCAAACTGGTGATACTCCCGATACTGATGACAGTGACCATACTCCTGTGCCTACTCTGGCAGTGCTACCGAAACAACAAGGAAATGTGAGTTATAACTACATACACTATGTCAAAGTCAAACTCAAAAGGTATTTATTCAATAAAATCACAAAGATCACTTCGAAACGTCTTAGAACTAGGTGACTCCACGCGACCAAAGCCTAGAAGGACAGGCAACAAACTTACGGCTTGGTTCCTACTTACAACAAACTTACAATCCTACTAATATTATAAACGCGAAAGTTTGTAAGTATGGATGGATGGATGTTTGTTACTCTTTCACGTAAAAACTACTGAATGGATTTTATGAAACTTTACAATAATATAGCTCAGCATCAGAATAACACATAGGCTACAATTTACCTCTAATCCAGCTTGTGTAATATAATACAATATTAAAGCTCCAGTGTGGTGCCAAATTCTATGGTATAACAGGAAAAGGTAAAGATAATCAGGGCGCAGTGCTAGTGCTCTCAAACGGTGAAGGAAAACATCGTGAGGAAACCAGTTAGTATTCTATTAGCGGCGATGGGCTTGCAACCTGACACATATGGAATACCAACTACTGCAAAATGTGGGTATGTGCCAAATGTTAATGGAAATCTCCGACTACCCCCTTAGAATCCTCAAAGAATATAAAGTTTATTTTTTATTTATTTATTTCTATTTACAACGCCCTAACAGTAAAAACTAAATCGACATTGAAAAACAATTTTTAAACTAACTATTATCTTACTTATCTACTAAGAGACATGAAAGCGCTTTCTGTGAATTTCGTCAGGGAAACCACAAAAAGGTCAAAATCTTCCTCTTCGCTCAAACTATTTATTAAACGAAGAGCCCTTGTCAAAGGTGCTTCCTTCAGAAGGTTGGTCCTGCCTATAGGGACTAGCAAGAGCTTGTGTCGCCGCGCACGCACGTACTTGTCTGGAACATACAGCCCCACACGCATCAGTACTCGCGGGTTATACACCATTCCTCTCAACAGTTTGAAGATGTACGTAGCTAGTGTTGCCTCCCTTCTTACCTCCAGTTTGAAGTAACCTACCATCCCTAATACAAAGAGAGTAGGATACATTAAAGGAAAGAAAGGATAGACTCCGTACAACTTAAAATACAAAAACCGAACAAATTTATTTTGTATTTTTTCCACCATGCTGCTATACTTCTTAAGTTGGTACTTGTTACTAATAGATTTGAGGGGATATCTACCGTGCCTGGCGTGCCTGGGGATAAAAGTCGTAAAGATGTTTCTGTTATTCTATTTTGTAAATTAGGGAAGGATTTGCGTTGACGTTATCTTGGTAAATGTAAAAAAATTCTATAGGAAGTAGTTGAGCCAGCCTTCAACGGTTACGGAACGATTGAAAAGTCAATATTTGTTAGTTATTCGCTCGTTAGCTAAATTAATTTGTGACAATATTTTTTAGAACGATTGTTTTGGTAGAGTTCTATAAATATTTATAAAAAAATGATATATTTGAACTATAATGGTTTCAATATGGATTTCGGTGTGTGAAGTAGGTAGGTACTTTATTTATTTTTTACTAGAGTACACAGGATGTGTTTATTCGAGTTTTTCTCACTGACATTAATAACGTACGAGTCTGTTTTTATTGGATTTTTGTATGTACTTATGGAACTTCTCGACGAGCCCACTAGGGGCGCTTATCGTGAAAATCTACTTGAATTTCAGTAAGAGAAACTCAGCAATGAGTAGTAATAACTGTAAATAATTTAAACTTAATATATTGTATCCTATGCACGTTCCTATCGTGCGTGACTTACGAGGTAATTATTTGTTATGATGGTTACCACTTAACATCAGGTGGGCCATCTGATTGTTCCATCAGCTAGTTTTATAAAAAACTCAAATTCAATGATTTGTTATTATAACTAGGTTCATTTCAGAGAACCCAGTGTTCTATAGTTAATTTCGTTAATTTGTTAATAACACTTTTTAAAATAAATACAATATTTTCGTATATAAATCGGTAATCAATCGAGAAGTAGCAAGTTTTGAAATGAAACGAAATGTCTTGATATCTTTATCAGATGATGCAATATACAAAATAGGGTTAGGTTCGTTTGGTCTAGATTGTAAAACGTCATGCTTACCATCTGATAAAAAATCTCGTGTTCCAAACAATTTATTGTAGAACGTTGTCTACGCCACCTTTAGTATGCGAACCCGACTCGCGCTTGCCCGGTTTTTGGTTGATCACTGTCACCATTCACGTCATTAAAATCACAATAGAGTCAGTCATACTGAAAGAGCCGCCTGGCATCAATATGTGAATCAATAGCCGCGTGATCTTCATAATTAGCTCCACATGACTGCAAATATTAGCCTCAACGAGTAATTTTACGATAAAGATGGGCTTGCAACCTGTCACTTAAGATGATTGACCAACTACTGGAAATTGTGCCAAATATCTTTCTGAGATACAGTTTGTTAACAAGTTTGGAGTGTATTCTAAAACTGATTTGGCAACAAACCACAAACTTTTTTTTTATACAACTAAATGATGGAACAAGCAGATGGCCCACCTGATGTTAAGTGGTATACATCACCTACCTATGACAAAGCATTGCCTCGTAAGTCACGCATGATAGGAACGTGCCCTACGAAGCTCTGCCCTGCGTCCAATAAACTGCGACATTAATCATTTTTAGGGGCATTTTAATCATCGTGTTACTCTTTTAGTTTTAAAAACGCACGGGTGGACTTTTTTTTTTAACATTTAAATACCTAGCCTATGTTACTCAGGGATAATATAAAATTTTAATGGCGAAAAACATTTTTGAAATCGGGCCAATAGTTTTTGAGTTTTTTTGTTTCAAACATACAAATCTTTTCCTCATTATAATATATTAGTATAGATGTAATATTTGGACGCTCCTCTGACTACCCCCACTAGACATCATCAAAGAATCTCGAGTTGGTACTCGGCATTAATAGTTCTGAGGGGATATCTACCGTGCCTGGGTACTCAAAATCTTGAAACTTAAAACGTTTCAGGACTTTGAGGTTGCCAGCCCATCGCCGCTATTCGAATACCTATTACCTATTTTCTTCACAGATTAAGAGCACTGGCATTGGGCACATACATTTTTCGAACTGGATTCGAACCCGTGACCCTAACGATCAGAACCACCGGTAATTTTAAATACAAACAAGTTAATTCAAATTGCATAACAATAGCATTCAGGTATTATGTAGACCTACTTATACTAAATTCACAAGCAAATTGGTATTTCCTTAGATAACACTCTTTGCCGAGATTTTCTGATAGGACCTAGGTACTCACCGCCTAAATACATATTGCGTAGAAATTTTGATAAAAACGTGACGTTATCCTATTACGCGCGCAAATAAAAATATGTATTCTAAATGGCGGCGCCAACTATTGCCTCTCACTCACACCTCTTTCTTCATCCCTGCTCCCTTTATTTGGGGTTGGGTTCCCTCACTTTTCTGCGCCAACACAGTCTGTCTTGGGTTGTCGGCTCGGGCAATTGGGATTTTATGAGGTCTATTTTTATATTGATCCACCAGTTTTTTTTGTTTTTAATACTATTAGCTGATGCAACAAGCAGATGGCACACCTGATGTTAAGTGGTAACCATCACCTATAACAAAACTTGTAAAGCGGGCGGCCTCTGCCTCTCTTTCCTTCTGGTAACTCAGCGCAATTTGCACCACATGGTCTTCGATATATTTTTAGCCATACCTTCTTAGTCGTGATTCCATTAATTTATCTGACAAGTTTCAAGGAAGTTTCAAGGTTTCAAGGAATGTACTCATTACGAATTTTGTCAAACCTTGTCACCCCTCCCTCCTTCTCAGCATTTTCATTTCATTAGCATGAAGTTTATGTTAATGCGTCTTCACTGCTGTCCAGTATTCAGACCCATACATTAGCGCTGGACGAACCTTCACTTCTTGTCTTGTAACTTTTGCCTTTAGCTTTAATGGGCATTCGCGGATCGCACAGTACACCTGTCAGATATTTCCATTTCATTCGGGCAACATTGACCCTGTGCGTTACGTCAGCATCCACATTTGCATCGCTAGGGAGCTCAGATATTTAGATTGCTTAACTGTAGGTATGGGTGATGGTCCCATGTTTAAGATTTCGTTGCTATGGGATCCACTAAATAAGCATTTAAGATACTCAGTTTTCTGTTAACTCGAAGACTGAACTTTCCCAGAGCGTTCTGAAACTATTACGACCGGTTTCTGAAAGCTCGATCAAATCTAATCGGATGTCAAGTCACTCGCCATTTCAGCTATTACATCGATTTAGATAGAGATAGCAAGTGACTTGACATGCCATTAGTTTTGATCGGGCTTTCAGAAACCGGCCGTTAGAGATGTTACTTGATTTTTTTGTGTAACATTTTTTATTTTTGCCCCCTTAAAAAGCCCGATATCTTAATAACTCGTTTTTCGATTTAGCTCATATACCTACTTACAAGTAAATTTCTCAAGTACAAGCTATCGATTTACCAAATTTCATGTAGATCTTATCAACGGTTCTAAAGTTATGGCCCGACAAACATACATACATAAAATGCCAAATCGCCCAAGTTAAATTTAAGATTTCCGTTCGCTTCGCTCACTCAATCAAAAACAGATATTAATATCAAACCTACAAACATAATAATAAATAGGTCTAGATAATTATTACTCGTAGATAACGCCAAATCTGAATATTATATTTTTGAAATCAGTATAAATCTATTGCTTTAAAATGTACGTGCCTTTGTTAATATCAATGTTAGTGATGGTGGGATTAATTCTTTATTTATTGGAAGAACATTGCAAAAGTAAGTCCAAATCCATAGTTTATTCATCATCATCAGCTAGTAGAAGTGGACTGCTGGATAGAAGTTAGACCTTTCCCTAGGAAAAACGAATTTGAGCTTTATCGGATTTTGTTATGTAAAGCCGAACACTGCCATCTAGCGCCAAGTAGCGGTATCAAACATTTCATTGCGGTTTGAACATGAAAAATACTGTGCATAAATAGTTTACTCGTGAGCTTATAGATGGCAGTAAAGCCACTTTGAGTCCAGATGATTTATAAAACTTTAAGCGAGTCCGCGCTTAGATTTCTCTGACCTCAATGTTCGGCCCACGGAGTCAATTAGATAATTACATCCTTTCGACTCTTCTTGTCCATATAGTTATGTTTCACGAATAAGCAGCCATAAAATCTGCAAAATGTGGGCATCTTTATTTCAAAGTTTATTTCAAAAGTTGAACTTTTGGAATAAAAATGCTCACATTATGCAGTCGTTCTTTTTTTAAGACTTATCGAAAAAAAATATCAATAAGGTTTTTGGATGATTGTCAATATTCAGCCATATTTTATCACACATTGTTAAGAGTTTGTCTTAACAATGTGTGATAAATTGCTGGACCAATTAGGATCAAATTTGAAAACGATATAGTTCGTCACCTTTAACAAAATAATCCTGCTACTTTACATTCGGATTTAGGTTTATTTATATAATCCACCATTTTTTACATTATGTCATTGTAACATAATAATTGTAATAAACAGTATGTGTACAAATATCAAATAATAGTTTGATGCAAGTGAAGCAGCGGGTGGAAACTAGTAAGGTTTAGGACCAAAGGTCAGTGACTTCTTATTTTTCCGTTTGAGCATAAGGAGTCGAATTCTTAGATAAGGGAGTAATTAAGCACTATGTAATAGGACTCTTATCGTTGTGTCGTTTTCCATCGGACCACTTCTAAGTCGATAATTTTTACAAACCATGTTATGTGATTAACGTATTCATAATGCAAGTAATAACATAGGTAGGTACTTATAGCTTTTTTAAAAATAACCAACTATTTATATATATTTCATATTTATGACGCTCAAATATTTCTTAAACAAGGACAGATCACATAAAAGTTATGAATTTAATTAAAAAGTTGTATAACGCCAAACAAATACCCAAGAGTTCGTGGTCAAAGATAAATAGTCAGGTTTAAATTAGCAAAACGACCTATTTACTTATAACTATTTATTTATCATCATCTAATATTAAATTCATCACATAACTGATCATTTTATTTAATAAAATTTCCTGTTTTCATCGTAATTCCGACACGTTTTCTGTCAAGTGCACAAGCACCCGACTCCTCACGATGGCAGTATACGCTTACGTACCTATTGTCACGGTTTATCTATTCAGCTCCTATTATGTCCAGTTAGTGTAGTGCACGTGAGCTACCTACACTTGTACTTTGTCTTTCACGCTACTGACGAAGTGTTCATTTATGTAAAATCTATTGTTAAAATAAAAATAAACAAGATCATGTGAAATTCTTCTCTATGAATCAAGTGTTCTTTTTTTGACAAGACAGGATACTAAAAATGTAGCTCCTTACAACATGTGTCTACTTTTTTGCAGAAGGCATTGATTTAAAAAGTGATAACAATTTTATTTAGGTTGTGTTGGATTTTGCTAAATAGTTGAAATTGAATATGAATACGGTAGCCGTGGTGTGCGCCGGAGTTGTGCTGCTGATGTGTTTTTATTTACTCTGGTTTTGGTTCTGTTTCGGAAACTATGTGAAAAGACGTAAGTGTTCCTATTGTTTTTGGTATTGAACGTTTCATTTATTTTTTCTTATTTCGTATAGAATTTCAGTAGGTAATTCAGAATGTCGGTACTATGTATAATGTAGAGGTAGATATTTTAATTCAAAGTAAAATAAAAAAGTTATGATCAAAAAACCACTTTGAATCTTCTTAAAAACTGGGCGAATCTACAACTCACACAATCAAGCTTAGAAGAATAGGCTACAATCTGACGACTGGTTCCTTTTTTATTCTTCATTGTACGAAAAATACAGTTAGAGTACGATAGGAGGGCTTAATGCTCAAGTATTTTCTACCAGGTACCTATAGAGTAAGTGGTGATCAACGGTTGTCTGGTAGAGATCGCTGTTTATCAATAAGACTGCCCATTGTACTTAGCTAGTACTTTTTTCATAGCCATCCTTGTTGTTTCGGTCTTTTGGAAAGGCAATATTTTGAGTGCTGTCATATTAGGTCAAATTAGGAAAATTAAACAACAGAATGAACACCACTTTCTATCTATCTATAGATAAAAGATAGTTCCGTCCAAAACATAATTTTAATTATTACTTTTATAATTAATCTAGTTTAGAAGGCGGATTTGTGCTACTCAAATAATTTGCAAAAGATAATGATTGATAAGATAACAATTTGTGTACCGGTTTTATATATTATTTCATTGATTCAGTTTTCAATATGGACGTTCTGGCGGCGTTTTTTGCCAGTGTGGTGTTCTGTTTTATGTGCCTGTACTTTGTATGGTTTTATTTGTGTTTCGAGAAATGTATCAAAGAGCGTACGTTATTCTTTTATTTATTTATTACACATAATATCATACATATCTGCATATGCCGTAGTTAAAACTAGCACCTTAATAAAGCTTGCAAATTTATATTACTAAAAATATTAATGTAAAGTTTAAAACAAACGAATATTTAAAACGAATATAGTTTAAGTCTTTTTACAGGAATTTTATTGCACAATATTTATTTCGTCAATATCTATTGATCATTAACAGCTAAAATGAGTATATTGAAGCATACCTAAGTATCGATAAAGACTGATGCCTCGGTATGTACTTCCAAATATTTTTATTCAAAAGATTGCGGTCGATAAGATAATACTTTAGTATTATGTATAAGTTACTTTTCGGCCTGTTTAGTTGACAAAATGGATGGTTTCATGTCCACCGCATGGAGCATCGTGTTTTTATTTATGATCTTCGTTTTGTTTTGGTTTTGGTTTTGTTTCGGTAATTGTGTAAAAAGGCGTAAGTGCAACTTTATTTCTAATGACCAAGTTATTATTTTCTACTATTTTTTATTGTTTTTTTAGTTAGGTATCTCATTATTTGAAAATCATAACCATGAATATTGCAATAAATAGATATTTATTACCTAGGTACTGAAAAGTACTTCTTTAGTACCCCAAGTCTGAGTTTTGCTTCTGATTTACGTTTTCGGTATCGTCAGGCCGTTAATGCACGGAGAATCTTGAGTTCTCAGTACGCCTGTTATAGGCTCATGAGTCTCCATAAAAAAAAACAAAAAACAATAGGTACTCAGACTTGGGCTAACATTACCTAAAGTTCCAACATGTCTTGGTAGCGTCCCAAATGTTTAACACCTTAATATTAATTACCTACTTGTATACTGTTTTTGTAATTAAATTAGTTTTTTGTCCGCTAGATGGCGCTTCTTGATTAAAACACAATAAACAATTAATTTCCCTATCTCATAAAGGAACAGATTACTACAATCCTATCTATCGATTAGTCGGCCACTTACGATAGGTCGTCGATAGCCATTTTGTTTTCGCAGTGGCTGTAAACGAACTTCAGATTGTTTATTCATATAAATAAGTACCGTTTTTAGAGCGTTTATTTGTAAATTAAAATGGCGGCGAATGTAATCGGTGCACTCGCATTTTTGGTTATAAACGTCACAGTATTTTGGTTAATTTATTTCGTGTTGGTTAAATATTTTGGTAAGTTACAAATAAAAATAAAACAGAAATTTGGATACTTCAATAATGAAAATGATAATTCGTATTTTTATTGGTTGATTTTATTTTCGTGCAAATAAATATGGTCATCAGCGCGATTTGCATTTCGTTGTTGACTTTTATTTTTGGCAAATTTTATTATTCGAAGGAATGTCGACTGAAGTAGGTACTTAGGTACCTAATTAATACGATTAAACGTCACGCTAAGTCTTTCAATCATATACTTTCCATTATCAATTTATCTTTTAAATAATCTAGATAAAATGTTATTATTTTAGCTTTAGTTACTATTCCGTCTCCCGGTTAGAAGCACGTTGTTGTAAATTTTACAAAAATTTGATTGCAAAAGTAGATTACGTTTTTGCAGAAGCTTAATTGGCTTTTGCAGAAACAGTAGGTGAGATTTTGTATTGCAAAATGAGTTCTTATTATTATATTTCACCTGCTTTCATATTCTGGATAGCTTTTCTACTGGTTCTTTTATTGGTGGCATCATGTAGGTCTTGGAGTAAGTATTACGTTGTTTTAAGCTTTTTGACTTACCTTCTTATTCTTTTTAGATAATGAAGCGTTTTTTTATAAAAAACTAGTACACATGGATCGCAGCTATTTGTGTGTGGCTCGTCCGGGGAAGTTCTACCACCACGCCTTTTTCTGCCGCCAAGCAGCAACGCTGTGTTTCGGTTTGAAGCGTGTGGTTGGAAGTGTAATTACATGCACATGAGGCTTAACATCTGTATGCCTCAAGATGATGGACGCAGGGCAGTGCATCGTAGGGCACGTTCCTATCGTGCGTGACTTACGAGGCAATGCTTTGTTATAGGTGATGGTTACCACTTAACATCAGGTGGGCCATCTGCTTGTTCCATCAGCTACTTGAATAAAAAAGCGTCATTTTTGCGTAGCTTGATCTGTATCCGTGTTTACCAATCCTGCTTCTACCTCTAGATGGCTTAGTATCCAATAAATTAATCTGTCAAAATCAATTGTCAATCTATCTCTGATATCATTGCAGTAAAATTATGTTACTTCAGTGATTTTATCTTTCAAAATGTGCGTGCGAGAAGTTTATTTGACAGTGGTCAGCCCCTTAATTAAGCCGCTGACTATCGTAAGTGTCTTCTTAAGTAGAAAAAATAAGCGTCATTTTATTGATAACATTATGTTATCTATCGCTTTCTGATTGTGCGATTTAAATCATTGAGTTTTCTGCGACCAAGTATAATAGACCCGTCCGTCTAAATATAATTATATATTCGTATATAAATAACTGTAACAATTATTACAGTCATCAGTCATTATTTATTGCATACTATATAATAGATATTCATACTATATCTCAATACATTACAAATGAAGTAAAATAACATAATCTATAACAATGCAAGCAAGTGTGATTACGATCATAGTTCTAATATTATTTAAAATATTAATATTCATCTGTCTGATGACTTACAACAAACGTAAGTGCTAGTTTTAAATCATAATCATCATCATCCTGAAGTAGTTTGCTTGGGCCTCCTATAAATACATAAATAAATAAATAATGGTGGGTTTTCCACGCAGCACTATCTAGCCCCAAACTAAGCAATTGTTATATTAGATCCAGATAGCTGATGTAATACTTATACTATATGAAGGTACTGTTTTTTAAACTTATAATTATAACATCACCCAGCTAGAGAACAAACATTTCAATCAACATGTTCATCACACAAATGTTTTTTATCGGTGGGGATCGAACCCACAGCCTATAAGCGCAGAAGGCAGAGCTACTTTTTTATTCTTTTTTTTTAGGTGTTTGTACTTTTCATAAACTGTTTTTTATGCATTCATTCACTCCTGTATACTGCAAGCAATGGCTAATAGCCATCTACTTCGGCGATGTTATCGACTGATTAATCGTCACTGATAAGTTCTAATATTAGCGATATTGGATATCGGTATGTAGCTATCTACCTACCTATGCATTCGCTCAACCGGTAAAAGATAAGCGGTCAACCTGATCCAAAAAACAAATAATAATTATACTAGACAAAACACTGCGAAATATCCTGTAAACATCGTTAAGAATTTAAGAAATATTTTTAATACAAAAAATATAAAGAAAAATTCAAGATTGCAAGTGCAATTTCATTAATTTGTCGGAAAATAAAGTTCTTGCAACTTCAAATTCTCAACGTTTTTTTTTCTATTTGTGTTGGATTGTGCAAGTCTTACCTATTATTTTGTGATGATCTACCACTACTACTACTAGGCCACGAGCCTTTATAAAATTAAAAACATAAACTATGTCTAAAAAACGAAATACGTTAAATGTGTCCCATATTAATTATTAATTATATCAGCAGATACTTACAAAAATATATTAAAAAACAATAAAACTTTAAGCATGGAAAAATAATAACAAAACCCTGGTGGGTTCCATAGCCCTATACATAAGTAGGCATCTAAATTAGCACCACGACTCTCTGATAAAAATAAATGATCATCACGCTTTTAAAATTAATTACTATGTAATGTATGTATGTACCTAATTGACGTATAACATGAAACTACGAGTAGGTTTTTATGTAACATGATAATATCATAAAAACTGATTCAGGAAAAAAGAATTTCAGATTGTGCAAAAATATATTTTTTATTTTGATAGATCACCACAAAATAATAGGTAAGACTTGCACAATCCAACACAAATAGAAAAAAAAACGTTGAGAACTTGAAGTTGCAAGTACCAGTGCTGCCATCTAGTTTGCTTCTTTATGACTACAGTTTATAAGTATTACAGCTATGATAGCATTCCAACTCGATTTCAGTTAGAGACGTAGTGTTGATGTATGCTCAACAGATGGCGCTCTAATGTTATTGACAGATTTAAAGACATAAAAACCTATCTATCATTTTAGTTTTGAGACTGTGACAAAGATAAGTAGCTAATCCGTTGGATAAAAACGCGTACCTATGTACTCAATCATTTTTCTGTCGAATAATATTATTATCAGATGAAAACCAGTCTGACCTGAGTTGACTTACAAACCGCAGTCTCATTTCGTCATCGTTTCTTCCTATTTCAAAAGGGAATTTATGTAAAGTGATTTGAAAACCTCAATCTATAAAAGAAATCTGTAGAAATGTAAATAATACAAAAACCTGTCAAACCACCATTTTGTTTACTGAATTAAAAATTAAACAAACATGCGTGATTTAAACAATTGAACTGCAGCAAACGTATTTTGTGAGAACAAAGTAGAAGCTTTGCAAAGTTCATTTCAAAATGGCTCCGAAGGAAGGAGATATACCAATGTGGGATGATGGAAGGCCGCCATGGGACGAAGACAAGGTGGATGGTAATGGCTTCCCCCTCTGGGTGCCAACCACACAGAGCATTGTGTTTATATCTGTGTTCTTTACTCTTTTGGCGATGGCATTTGTTATAATGTGTGTGAAGATGGGCCATATACGTAAGTAGATAGACACAAATACATTAACTAAATCAAAATCAAACTTTATTGGGATGATTGTTTTTTTTATGTGGGTCTTCATTTTAGGTGGGACCTCCCATATAAGTTTTATCAAAATTGACTCAGATTATTTTTGAACAAAATATATGTACCACTTAGGTAGGTATATATTATTGTTTTTACGTTTATTTTTGACTATGACAAATGACGATTTGGTTTTTATGAATTCGTTTTTTTTTTATTCATAACGATAAAATACTAATTAATATTACTTTTACTTTAATAAGTAGGTAATTTTCAACAATATTTTACCGTAGGATCACGTCTTATTCAAAACGTTATGACTTTTACATTAAACCTAAGCTAAATATTATTGTCTTATTCAAATCGAAATAACTACGAACGTCTATAGATATAAGATAAAACTATGAATAAGATGTCCCATACAAAAGTAGAAAGAATTCGCGAAAACACTCAAATGTATTTCGTAATCTAACGATACTGTCAACTTGTCAATTTGATAAACAGATATCATATCGATCGAAAGAATTCGACATAAGATCACTTCATGATTAACCGCGCTAAGAAAGCCAAAACTGAACGTAAAAAAACTACCAAAATGTATTTTGAGCCAGATTCTGTGAATTCAGTGACATTTTGATCTAAAAACAGTAGAATCATTCCAATAGTTTGGTAAATCAAATTGTTTGTGAGTGAAACAAGTGTAAAACTCATCTAGTTTGTTACGCAAGCAAGTATTGAGAATTGAGTGCCTCGAAGTTCGTCATATTGCTATAAAGTGATCGACAAAGTACCAAAAACCGGTTGATTATTTGCAAAAACCGAATATTTCAAAATTCCTAGTGGCGACAAATGCGACAACGTTTTGAAGTGCCGCAAAATGGTTAATTATTTGTAAAAATCGAATATTGCAAAATTGTAACCGTAAAAATGGCTCCAATGTACGGACAACCCAACTACGACTTTTCCGATGAGTATCGGGACGACTACGATGATGATGATGAGAAACCGCAAAATCTAACGCAGATGGCGTTCTGGTACATGATCATTCTGATCGCGATGCTGCTGCTCTGGCTCGTCATGTTCTTTTGTTTGAGAATCATTGCACTAAGTAAGAAAAATCAGAAAAAAGTACAATGTACGACTGCCAAAGTCAAACTTTCCAATATGGATATTTTATTAGAAACTTGCCGATGGACCGAAGACATCGAAGACGCGATCCTCACGATGTCTTCGGTCCATCGAAGTCAGTGGAAAACACAGAAGGAAAACATCATGAGAAATGTCATGTCGTAAAAGTTCTAAAACATGTGTCAAGTGCTCGAAAGCAGCCCCTTTGAGGTGCACATTAGTCTTTTCACTACGCTGTTTCAGAGCACTGGTCTAGTGGTAGCGGCCCCACCTTCCGATCCTAAGGTCGTGGGTTCAAAACCGGTCGTGCACCAATGAGTTTTTCTGTTAAAAAAATTATCTGCACAGTGCTAGTACTCTCAAACGGTGAAGGAAAACATCGTGAGGAAACCGGCATTTGGTGAATTGTGGTGATTTTATATGTTTAGTGAGGTGTATAAGTGGCGCAAATTTCGCAAAGTTCCCAGTCTCTTAAGAGTCTGTAACATGTGTCAAGTGCTCGAATGGAGCCTCTTGAGGCGCACTTAAAATCCTTTCACCACACTGTTTCGAAAGAGCTAGTGACGGCAAGAAGAAAAAGTGTTGGAGAGGGCTACAATCGGAGGCCTATTATCCAGCAGTTGACTTCTGCCAGCTGATCATGATGATGATTAGTCACATGACTTGTATTTGCCGGATATGTTTATACATTTATTTTTTATTGTTTTGACGGTTTTTAAGGTGATTGATGACTTTTCTGTAGGTCAAGTGATCAAAACAATTTATTGTTTGCTGTGCAAAAGTTCATTGCACAGCAAACAATACACAACAGTGAAAAACCTAGCAGTTTGTCCTAGTTTATCTGAGGAGGAAGATTCTTGAGACTTACGAGAAATACATTTTTATCTGTAGCCTAATGTTTTTTTAATCAAAATATAATTACTATAACAAATGTTCGAAACATCTAGTAGTATCAAGTAGGTATAAAGTTGTGGTTATAGGGCATTGACGTGTTAAAAATTATATTTAAAAACTAACGGATAAGTATTGTAAATCATGATTATTTAAATAATTTAATCTGGTTTGGAATCCCCATAAAGATAATTTCAACAGGGGGTATAAACACATCAATAATTATAATCTATTTAACAACATTTTATCAGATAATTATTAAAAATATTCTGAACAGTTTAATTTCTTTTCGATCGTGTCTTTATGGCAAGCATGTCTTTATTTTTGTAATAAATAAACTGGGAATTTTGTGACACAATGTGCATTTTGTGATATATTTCTAAATCGTGTGAACTTTTATCTATTAATACTGTGTTAATCTTTTAAGTAATTTGATATCTTACACGTACAAGACAAGTCTTTAGTGATAAAATAAATAAAATGGAATCTCAAAGTGTGATAGAATCGGACTCTGCGCAGGAGTCGCATAAGTTAAGCGATGATTTCGCGCAGGTGGTGTGGACTGTACTTAGTACTTGCACCGCGTTCGTGCTTTTAATATTTATTTTAACTTGTATAAAAGTTATTATAATAGGTAAATACATTTCCATTTTTTTAATTTGCGATAAGGAGAGGAAGGCTTGGTTCTAAACCAAGGACGTTAGTTTATAATATTTTTTCTTAATTCTTTATTATAATTCAGTTCAATTTGTGGTTATATTTTTATTCAAATGCCGAACGAGAGAGGACTATGTCTTTTTCATTTGTATCACCCATTAGTTTATTTGAAATGATATTCAGGTTACGTCCATTTAAAAACAATATATATTGATTCTTATTCTTTTTAATTATCTGAATATTGAGTATTATAAGAATATATTATTATTATTATTCTTATTACAAATATTATGCTAACAAGATTTCTAAATTCCTAGCATTGTCATATTTTATATTTTTATTTGAGACTAGTGGCTTCCCGCGGCTTCGCACGCGTTGAAGTGGTGAGCCGTGATTGAGCCACAAACATCCAAACATAGTAACGTTCGTATTGATTTGTATATTATTAGGGTAGGATTTTAAATACCTACGTAGGTATAAGAGATACCTATAGTCGTACATTACCTATATAAGGTAGGTAGCTATAGGTACTGAGTTTAGCACAAACATGACAAATACAACAAAGATAACCTTACACGGAAAATATGTACTTATTTGTTCCTAGTTTCTACCCCAAAAACAAACGAAACGAAACAGCTTCACGACTTTGATCCCCAGGCACGGTACCCTCAGATCTCTTCGTATACCAACTCAAGATTCCCGTTTTTAGAATGTCCCTTACAAACATTGACGCCTCGTTGTATCCTTTTTACTCGAGCGCAACGAAGGAGGGTAACGTTTTAAGGGGGTGTTTTCGAAAATCAAACTGTCTTGTTGTTATTTATCCACAGAACACATTTTATTTTAGTTTGAAGTTAATTACACCACGCGTTAAAAATCTCCCATACAAACCTTGAAACTTTGGCAGTCTTTTGCACCTTTTGCAGGGGTAGTTTTAAAATATTGAAAACGTGATTTTAAATTATTTACTGTGGAGTTTATTTACTTCAAGTTTGAAATCAATCGCACTATGCGTTAAAAATCTCCAAATACTAATTTTTACCGTCATTTGCACCCTTTGCAGGGGTAATTATCAAAAATTAAAAGTGTCATTCTTAAATATTTATTTCTTAGTATATTTACCCCAAGTATGAAGTCAATCGCACCACGCGTTAAAAAACTCCCATACAAAAGGAATGTTCCTTTGCACAATTATTAAGGGTAGTTTTAAAAAAATTAAAAATGCCCTTTCTATTTTTTAGCGTTGGAGTACATCTACTTCAAGTTGTTTCAAGTTTGTAGGTTCAAGGAATACAATTTTTCATACCAACGTTTTCAACCCTTTTTACACCCTTACGGGTTGAATTTCCAAAACTCCCTTCTTAGTACACCTCTTCGCCTTAAGACCTATGTACTCTTCAAATTTCAAGTCTCTAGGACCAGCGGTCAAAAAACTCCCATACAAACTTTTACATCCCTTTGCACACTTACTAAGGGTAGCTTTAAAAAATTAATAATGCCTTTCCTATTTTTTTGCCTTGAAGTATATGTACTCCAAGTTTCAAGTTTGTAGGTTCAAGGAATAGGATTTTTCATACAAACGTTTTCATCCCTCTTTACACCCTTAGGGGTTGAATTTCCAAAAAGACCTTCTTAGTACACCTCTACGCCATAAGACCTATGTACTCCTCAAATTTCAAGTCTCTAGGACCAGCGGTCAAAAAACTCCCATACAAACTTTTACACCCCTTTGCACACTTATTAAGGGTAGTTTTAAAAAACTAAAAATTACTTTCCTATTTTTTTGCCTTGAAATATATGTACTCCAAGTTTCAAGTTTGTAGGTTCAAGGAATACGATTTTACATACAAACGTTTTCATCCCTTTTTACACCCTTAGAGGTTGAATTTTCAAAATTCCCTTCTTAGTACACCTCTACGCCATAAGACCTATGTACTCCTCAAATTTCAAGTCTCTAGGACCAGCGGTTAAGGCTGTGCGTTGTCTATATGTCAGTCAGTCAGTCAGTCAGTCAGTCAGTCAGGACTTTGATTCTTATAGTATTAGAGATTCATGCATGAAATATGTTTACGTAGCGTGACGCAGCTACGTCGTAGCGGTGTCGTAGATGCGCCGTAGCTGCAGCTACGTAGTTTTTGAGTAGCCGTAGCTCAACAGCATTTATGTGTCTCTCTCTCTTGTCGTGTCACTAGTTTCTTTCTTCTTTCGAAACAGTGTGGTGAAAGGATTCTAAGTGCGCCTCAAGAGGCTCCTTTCGAGCACTTGACACATGTTATAGAACTTTTAGGTTCTACGACATGCCGGTTTCCTCACGATGTTTTCCTTCACCGTTTGAGAGTACTGGCATTGTGCACATACATTTTTGAACATTTATGTGCAACAGTCAGACGAAAGTGCCGTCAAAGTACCTCTCGCTCGCACTTTTATGCTTTAGGCCCTTATTATTATTATTCTTTATTATGCCATTTATCCTCAAACTGTTGCTTTATATATCTAAATATCTTTAAAAAAAAAATTTTTATACAAATAACTGATGGAACAAGGAGATGGCCCACCTTATATTATGTGGTAACCATCACCTATAACAAAGCATTGCCTCGTCAGTCACGCACGATGGGAACGTGCTCTACGATGCACTGCCCTTCGTCCATCAACTTGAAGCATACAGATGTTAAGCCGCATGTGCCTGTAATCACACCGGCAACCACACTCTTCAAACCGAAACACAGCGTTGCTGCTTGGCGGCAGAAAAAGGCGTGGTGGTAGTACTTCCCCGGACGAGCCCATCTCAACGAGCTCTACTACTCTTCTCTCTATATCTAAAGATGTGTGTTATCTCCTTCCAGGGCAGAAAACGCGCAATCCGCCGCCGAGGCGCATGTATGTGGGCTCGCAGTCGCGCCAGTCGCTCGGCCAGCAGGAGCCCACTATCTACGTCAGCCCTTCCAACTTGCCCCCTCCGCCTAAATATGGTAAGTTTCATTCATAACTTGCAATACAAAACAATAAAATAATAATTTATTTGCGAAACACAAGTTATAAAAAGGTGACAATAATTTTAGTTAGTTCAGCCATGTTCTACTTAGAAGTGTGCGAATATTTACTTTATATTCAACAATGTTGTTAAATTGCTTTTGAAACAAGGAGATGGCCCACCTGATGTTAAGGCGGTGACAAGAGCTAATTTACCTCCTGCTCGCACGTTTCGACATGTTGAATATCCAAACTCATTTTTGAAAAATCGCATACTATGCAATATTCAAAAGTTTGCATAAGTACGATAACTAGTAAAGCAAACATTTTAGTAGGAAAACTTATATCGTTCAAAATGAAATTTTAATCGATATAAGTTTTCGCGCTTTCGCGATGTTTTGTGTAGAGCGGCGAGGCTATTTGCACACTCGCGTTACAGGGCTTTACTGGGTTCAGTAATTCTCTTATCTGTGGTATAGGTACCTACCGAGCATATAATATACTGACTACACTAATGATTACTTGCACAAAATGACGAATTCGTAACATGATTTTGCATTTTATATTCAATCTGGAAATGTTAATGCCAAGTTTTATTTATTATTTTTATTTTGTATATTTTCTATAGGTTTTTTTATTATTATTTTCTGACATTTTGACAGTAACTGTTTGTCTTTAGGCTAGAATTATACCAAACTTACCATACAACAACGTAAACATTTTGCAGGAAGTACTTTATCAACACTAAAATAGCCGATTTGTTTTGATAAAACGTAACTAATCTAAAGTTGTAAAACTGTTAGATTTAAAAAGATTTATAACAAGATAAATTTATTATTTATTTATTAAATATATTTTATCTTAGTAGATACATGAAGCTCCTTAAGATTACTAAGAGGGGTAGTCAGAGGCTCAGATAAAGGTAATTTTTGTGTTTTTTTGAGGCTTATGACGTTTATACCAAACTACAACTTAAACTAATATTTACAAAATGCACAAAATACAAACAGTTGCAAGAGATCAAAATAGCTCAAGTGGCTTTATAAAAAAAAATACGTTAGTTATATATTTTTTTTAAACCATTCAACATTCAATGTTTTACAGATCATTTTATTGAGCAAACAGTTATATTATCCAAACTTTTTAATTGTAATAATACTCTAATAAAATTTGATAGCCTTCACAGCTCAGTTGGTAGTAGCTCTGCCTTCTGTGCCGTAAGCCGTGGGTTCGATCCCCACCGAGAACAAACATTTGTGTGATGAACATAGACGTTTGTTCTCTGTCTGGGTGTTATATAATATTATGTATTTACAACAAATAAAACATATAAGTAAGTAGTATATCAGCAATCTGGTTCCCATATCACAAGCTTTGGCTTAGTTTGGGGCGAGAAAGTGCTGTGTGGAATGTCCACCAATATTTATTTATAATTTCTCTTTTTCCAGAATGCATGGCACCGCCAAGCTACGAGGAGGTAGTGGGGGTTCACTATCCGCAGTTCAGCGCACAACCCATCACACAACCCATCAACAATGCACTTGCGCAGGGCTCGTCCACACAACCCGAAGTCAGCAACGCAACGTCAATAACGGTTATTAACGAGCCGAGGAGAACATCAGTAACCGTTGCGAGAACGTGAAATAAATAAACTGTTTATGCTGAGTCTCGACCGTAGGACGGAACGGACTACGACTAACTACCGCATACGACGCGTGTAGTATATTCTAAAACTTGACTGGAACAAAATTGAGACTCAAACATAATTTTTGCCAGATATTAATTTTTAACTGTCTGAGCATTATACATATAAGAATAGAAAGATTGACAATTTGGTCAATGCATTAATGAAATCAATGAGTCTAAGATGAGATAAATATAATCAATTAGTCATTGATAAGTCCGTTCCGGATGCGGTGGAGATCACGCATTGGATTTCAGCTGTTATATTTAGGGTAAAACAATTTTGAATAGCTAAAAACAGATTTAAGTAACATGATTACCCAATTTCATGATCATGACTTATAATGTTCTGAAAGTTTTAAATAAAACTGTGAAATAACGGTGATATCTACGTTATTAACGTACGCTGTTTTAGATATCCGAAACTGTTTTATCATAATCACTAGTTTTTTATTGTTATTCCAGTTGAACTGGCAGGTTTAGTCTATCACTGTATTATAGTTTGTACCTTACTAGTCCAGTAGATAATAATAATCTGCATTTACTTACAACGCTAAAACAGAACTGGGTTTCAAAAACGGTTTTTTGAAACACAAGCGTTACCTACTTTGAAAAATGGCCTTAAAATCACTTGGTCATCTTGTGAGTTATTACACGTTTATTACTGCTCTTTCTTAATTTATCATTTTTAGAGGGCAATAAAGGACGCTTAAACGTATTTTAACTAATATGATGTAATCAAGTGGTTATGACGGTAATTCTGATGGAGTAAATTTAATTTAAACAGTTATATTTTTACTTCGTTATTTTTGGTTACGAATAATTTGAAATAACTGCTACATAACGGTTTTTGGAAAATGAATTAATTGGTAAATTATAACTAGTTATTGTTGCCATACGTAAATAGTTCTTAAGAGGACGTAAGACCTATTTAGTTTGTGGTAAAAATGACATTTGCCGTTGGAAACGGATTTTTTTGGAGCTTAGTAGGTACATTAACTACTTACCTACCTAAGTATCAATAATCAATTAAAAGTTTGTAAATAAAATTAAAAGGCCTGATCTTAAAATAGGTCTTTTAAGCAAAATAAAATATAATATATCAGGTTTCGTTTCATTTGACGCCATTTTCATTCCACCCGTTTCCGTCGCTGGAAAAAAGTTGCCGTAGTTTATGGCTATTCTGGGCGATCTTACTATATTCCAAATTGAAGGTGCTGATAATCTAATATAATCTAGTTTAATATAATTTTAATCCTAACAAGTTTTGCTACCTAACAGTTCATAACTAAATAAATAAGTATTGGTGGACTTTCCACACAGCTCTATTTAGCCCCAAACTAAGCCAAAGCTTGTGATATGGGAACCAGATAGCTGATATAATACAGAAAGACCACAAACATTTATTTACAATTACATCCCACAAATGTTTGTTCTCTGTGGGGATTGAACCCCCGGCCTACAGCGCTTAAGGCAGAGATATCAACTACCACTAGCAACTGAGAACTACTGTGACGACTGTCAACTAACTTAGTAATTGCAGTACAGTTTTTAAATCTTGTAAAAGTTTTGGAATGTGCCAGTGATAAGTTGTTTGGCGGTGTCGGTAATGTCAAAACATCTAAACCAATTCCCTGTGGTCGGCACTTGACAACTGAAGATCGCCGTTACGTCCTGAAGATGTTTGTCCTGCACTGGAGGGGACTGCTAGTCTCCAGCGCTCTATTGGTGGCATTCGGATCAAATTGTAAAACTTTAATCTACCCTCTTTAGCTGATTTTTTCTTTCAACCAGTTATGAGGGTTTTTTTTAATATAGCTAGCTGATGAAACAAGCATATGGCCCATCTGATGTTTAGTCGTAACCATCACCTATAACAAAGCATTACCTCGTAAGTCACGCACGATAGGAACGTGCCCTACGATGCACTGCCTTGCGTCCATCGACTTGAGGCATACAGATGTTAAGCCTCATGTGCCTGTAATTACACAGGCAACCACACTCTTCAAACCGAAACACAGCGTTGCTGCTTGGCGGCAGAAAAAGGCGTGGTGGTAGTACTTCCCCGGACGAGTCCTTCACTAAGAGCTCTACTACTCTTAAATAAGAGTGAAATACGCGTAGAGTATGCTTTGTCAAAAATATATAAGAAAAACAATGTGGAATGTTGCCAGCCTAGAGGCTAAAGTGAAAATTGCCTCAAATAGAAGAAGCAAGAATCTCGTTCAGCATTTATGTTTATTATGTACATCGCTCAGTGCTTAAGGAGTCCGGTATTACGCTCATTAACGAGCGCCACCTCTTAGTTTGTACTCGTTTGCTAATGGAGTACAAAGAATACAAGAACCAGGCAGTAAGGAAACTCCATCCATCATTATCTTATCATCATATTAGAGCAGTGGTTGTCTAGCCATAAAAGAGAACGGTAGGAACCAAGCCATAAGTTTGTTGCCTGTTCTTCTAGGCTTGGTCGCGTGGAGCTGGCACTTAGATTCACCTAGCTTTAAGACATTTCAAAGTGATGCTTGTGTGTCAACCTTTTGACTTTGACTTTAAGGGGCTGACAACTATCAAACAACTTCTCGCTCGCACGTTTCGACATGTTGAAAGATATAAAATCACTAAACTCATTTTCGAAAAATCGCAATCAACCATTTTGTGTGCAATCACATTGCACACAGTTAAGTAAAAAATTCATTTTGATCGATACATGTTTTCCTAGTTAAAAGTTTGCCTATGTACGAAAACTAGTAAAGCAAACTTTTGAGTAGAAAAACTTGTATCGATCAAAACGATTTTTTTACTAAACTGTGTGCATTTTGATTGCACACAAAATGGTTGATGGCGATTTTTCAAAAATGAGTTTAGTGATTTTATATCTTTCAACATGTCGAAACGTGCGAGCGAGAGTCACATTAGCTCTTGTCTTCGCCTTAATGGTAACGGTCCTGCCTTCCGATACTAAGGTCATGGTTTCAAAACCGGTAGTGCACAAAAAGGTAAGTTCTTCTGTTCAAAAAAATTATGCGTGCCAAAACTGTCAATTGGTGAAGGAAAACATCGTAAGGAACCGGACATGTCAGAAGAAGAACCAAAAAAGTTCTAAGACATGTGTCAAGTGTCGGAGCCTCTTTCAGGCGCACTTAATGTCCTTTCATCACATTGTTTTGAATGTAGTGAAACGACAAGAAAAACTATTTAATTTAAAACCTCGGCCTGCGTCCATGTCGCGTTACCATATGCAGAGTTTTTATGATACCTTCTAACACCCAGCTATGTAGGTATGTAGCTAACCTAAACCACGTGTAGGCAATGTATTGAGTCTTGAGCTTAGTGTTTCTACCGCTCAAAGTTTCTGTGTCTTTAACCAGAGACAAACTAGGCGCAACCACGGCAGGTATGTGTTCGATCGATCAATTGGACCTTATAGGGGCTCGTAGATTGGCCACACGCTGGCAGGCACCTACCGTATGTCGTGAGAGGCTGTATTATGATGTTTGTAGCACTATAGAGTAGTAGAGCTTTGTGAGTGTGGCTCGTCCGGGGAAGTACTACCACCATGCTTATTTCTGCCGGCAAGCAGCGCTGTGTTTCGGTTTTAATGAAGCAGTGGCCTTCTTCAGCCTGATTAACATGATATTTTTTTATACGACTTGCTAATTGAATAATCAATGGTCCACCTGATGTCAAGTGGTAACCATCACCTATATGACGAAGTATTGCCTCGCAAGTCACGCACGTTATAAACGTGCCCTACGATGCACTGCCCTGCGTCTATCAACTTGGGACTTACAGATGTTAAGCCTCATGTGCCTGTCATTTGACAGGCGACCACACCCTTCAAACGGAAACACAGCAACGCTGCTTGGCGGCAGAAATAAGCATGTTGGTAGTAGGTACTTCCCCGAACGAGCCACACACAAACAACTCTACTACTCTCACTTGACTTGATATAAGATTACTGTGTTTTAATCTTTGGTCCATATTTTTTCATATGTTTGGTCAATCCAGACCAGATAAGGGTAGTTTAGCTATCTGCAGACGGTTGCAAACAAACTAGAGATAGCCCAACGAGATAGGTAATCCAATACTGCATATGATGGTTGTTATATGTATCTATTACCTGTAGGTACGGTGCAGCATTGATTTGTCAATTGAATCGACACCTAGGTCACAAGTAGGTATAAACATAACTATAAATTTATGGTATCAATCCCAGGTTCCAGATATTCGATTCGGCTGGTCAGCAGTACCTAAACAAGCCTTTATTTTCCCTCCTTTTTAAGTCCTCTATTTACGGGACTTTGTTAATGCCTGGGACATGCATCAAATATATCTAATAGACCTCAGCCTGTCAGTTGTCTTTATCAGTATGGATGTATGGATGTTTATGGTACAATGACGCACTAACTACTGAATTGATTGTGGTGAAACTTTAAACAAATATAATACGTAACCTGGATTAGCATGTAGACTGCTTTTTATCCCGAAACAATACCAGAGTAGAGAAAATGAACGATCCTTATAAAGCGAAACGCCTTAGATTCATTAATTTAAATATTAGTCTCCTAATTTTAAGAGTACTACCAACATGCCCTTTTCTGCCGCCAAGCTGCGTTGCTGTGTTTCGGTTTGAAGAGTGTGGTTGCCGGTGTAATTACAGGCACATGAGGCTTAAAATCTGTATGCCTCGAGTTGATGAACGCAGGACAGAGCATCGTAGGGCACTTTCCTATCGTGTGTACGAGGCAATGCTTTGTTATAAGTGATGGTTACCACTTAACATCAGGTGGGTCATCTGCTTGTTCCATCAATTGGATTTAAAAAAAAAACAATCAAGGTTGCCTGGAAGGGAACAGGTCGTCCATATTTAAGCCTAAAATTGAAATATGAAAATACGCCTTCTGTGTGGTGAACACTTAAAGAGTTATCTTTCCATTAATGTCAGCATCACTGCTGATACGCGAGCAAAGCAGTCGGCAAGTAATGGCCAATATGTGCACTTTTCTCAGGATGTTTTCCTTCACCATTTAATAGCAATTTTGCACGATTCAATCCCACGATCTTACGACCACCTCGCGAAGTCTTCTCTGGCGAGGTTAGAATTAGTCTGACATTGTTGTCAGCCGCATCGTGCGGTCTCTAATCGGGGGACAGTATCGAGCGGATGTGGTCAACACCAGCCTTAGCACACATACCCGGCGTATGCTGAGCCGATTCTCATGAGGTTTGTGCGCGAAGGTGACACCTGTCTCAATGAATTACCTTAATATGACATATTGCATTTCTACTGTTTGACTAAAATAATTATTGTTAATTACTACTCTGTGTAATGATAGATGTAATGTTTGAAATAAATACAAAAAATATATATATATAAAATATTGAGCTGTCTACTCTCTCGTAGTTTTTATACAGAATATTAACGTATATTATTAACTAGCGACCCGCCCCAGCTTCGCACGGTTATTGTGGGATATCCCTAAGAGATTATGCTTGTATTATGCATATAAACCTTCCTCTTGAATCACTCTTTTTATAAAAAAAAATCGCATCAAAATCCGTTGCGTAGTTTTAAATATTTAAGCATACATAGGGATATAGGGACAGAGAAAGCGACTTTGTTTTATACTATGTAGTGATATATCTTTGCATAATGGAAATTAGACATTTTTATTGTGTAACTGCCTATGTCACCTTAGCCTACTCGTATATCGTCTCATAGCTGGGCAAAGGCCTCCAAGACTTCAAGTTCTCCCTATCCTGAGCTTACTCCCACCATCTACTTTTAAAGGCAGGTCGTCCCGCCAATGTTTTCTAGGCTGAGCACGAGGCCGCCTACCATCAGTAACCCATGGAGAGACGGAAAGAAAATGTATTTATTTGTCACAAAAACATATCTATGTGGACCTAAATTTAAAAGCTATATAGTAACAATGGGTGGTACCATGGGTGAGCTGATCATCGCCCACCATTCATCCACCCGGCTAATCCCAATTCTAGGTAATTTAAAATTAAGTGACGAAAAAGCTTTAACTCAGCATTTACCATAGAAGCCCGTAGTTTGTATGGCGCCGAACGAAATGGTTTTAGGTGATGGTTACCACTTCACATCAGGTCATCTGCTTGTTCCATCAGCTCTTGCTGATGAAACGATGTTTAAAAAACGCAGCAAGTGATTCATGATTTTCGAGTTATTGCAATGTAAAAGTTTATTGTCATGGTTTGATCTGACTTTAATAGTCATTAAATGTACCTATATTTATACTTTTAATGCAGCCGACTACTAAGCCAGTTTTATGATGGTGGCACTCGTGTAATTGCGTATTTCTGTTGTTCGTGATTTGCAAATATAGGCAAATAGTCACTACACAAATTCATATTTGGAAATATACGACGAATACGCTACCCAAACACAAATAGCGATGTGAAGTGCCATTTTCACTTCAACAGGATGAACTGATCAAGTCGAAAAACCCCAAAAATCCGGTTATCGGCCACAACCGGCTTTTGATCAGGTGTCGCCAAGCCACGACCGGCTTTTTGCTCAGCAATAATAACAATCCTACGAGTGTTTACTGTAGTAGAGTTGGCGTATTGTCAGAAAAGGCAGCCGCTTGTGCCATTTGACCACTATTTGAAATTTTCGAATTTGCGTCCAGTGACTGGGATCACTTGCTATCGGATTATTTACTCATATCGAACCAATTTTTCTTATACTGCAACAGTGGAATTTGACAGCAGCCATTGTTTAATAACTTCCCGCTTGCATATGTCAATATCGATAAGATATAAAATCACTGAAGTTATTTATGAAAAATAGCAATCAACATGGCGCACTTATCAGCATTACATGCGTAACATTGCGCACAGTTCAGCAAAAACTATTATTTTGATCCACATTATCACTACTTGCAATCAACCAGATTGCGATTTTTATACGATATTTATAAGTTCAGTGATTAACCAACATCCAACCCCCGTTTTTTTTAGTAATGTTTGTTTTTTTCTATCTTGTTGTCAGTTTATCAGTAACTCGTTTTTTTACGATTCAGTTCTACTGTTCGATTCTATCTGTTTCTTTAGCTTGCTTTTGTATTGGAAGGTATCTTTCAAAATGTTGAAATGTGCGATCAAGAAGTACATTGGTAGTCTCCTCCTTTACTTTCTTATTAACATCTGTATGCCTCAAGTTGATGGACGCAGGGCATCGTAGGGTACGTTCCTATCGTGCGTGACTTACGAGGTAATGCTTTGTTATAGGTGATGGTACCACTTAACATCAGGTGGGCAATCTGCTTGTTCGATCAGCTAGTTGTCTAAAAAAACTTGACTAAGACCAGTCTGTGGTATAATAAGTCTCTGCCATTGTTTGTCTGTGCAACAAAGCGATCACGGGAACGAATCTTGAATTTGTAATAGTGGCTGTCAGTCACACTCGGCCATTCGCGTCGGACGGACGTCGCCTTGACACTCGCGTCTTACGGAAACAATAACATACATTAGCATTTGAAAAGAAAATTATGCAAAGACTTGATCTTAAATATTAATGAATGGGTAATAAAAATGTATTTAATAAATTAAGTTAAAATAATAGTTTTGCAGTGAATTTCAAAAGTCGTAAAAGGAAAATTTTGTAAAGAATTTAAACTTGATCTTAAATAATTGAATAAATAAAAACTAATAGAACAAAAACTTTAAAAATAAAGTTTAAAAGTTTTGAAGTGAATTTTGAATGTCGTGAAAATATAATGTAAATGTAACTAGTTTTAGAAAAACAAATACCTAAGTAGCAATAAAATTGCTTTAATTAAACTTATATCTATACCAACAAGTCCATTCAATTATTAGTGAGGTAAAAAACAGGAAAATTACTAGGTATATAAACTGCATTTATCAATACTTTTGGTAAAAGTATTATGAAGATTCAATAATTTGGTGCATTTGACACTAAGTTGGAAGTTTCAGAATAATTCAAGTAAGTAATTTAGAAATGTATCGCTTATATTGTATTTTATTTGTGTTTTGTACAATAAATTTCTTGCATTTCGTAGTGTTTTTCCAAATGATAATATCTAACTTCATTAGATGCAAAGGCTTTATTTTATTACAATTTACCAACTAAAAATAACAAAAATGCTTATCTAATTTCGTCGCTAACTGTACCGACAGATTAGAAGGGATGTCTACCATGACTCGGGACACTCGTGAGTCTATTAATGTTCGAGCAGAACAACTTCGGTACAAAACGATCCGGAAGAATTAAAACACGATTGCTTTCACTGGCAGCGACCGATCGGCGCACGCGCACGCTCGCTGCACTTTCCTTTACATCTTACGGTGACTCGTGATCGATACTACGTCACGAATCGGTAGAATATAGATGACGTAATGTAACGGTGGACGCCATTTTGAAAATACCGAAACATTGTCACGACTTTGATCCACAGGCATGGTAGATGTCCCCTGAGATCTTAAGAGATATACTAAGGTACCTACCAAGTGCTAACTTTAGATACTTTGAGGATATCTAAGGACAGACAAACGTCCAAATGTTATTGTTGTTTATTGCATTTTATAATAAGTCAAAAACAGTTCACATAATCTCAAAAGATTCAATTTTACGAAAATCTATTTAAGAGAAAAATTGATTAATCTACGACATTTCTGACTCGGCCGGTTTCTGAAAGCTTGATCAAAACTGATCGGATGTCAAGTCACTCGCCATTTCAGCTATTACATTCAATTAGATAGAGATAGCAAGTGACTTGACATGCGATTAGTTTTGATCGAGCTTTCAGAAACCGCCCGTAAGAGTCGTTTAAAACTTATTAATTGATTAAAATTATCTTGGAGCTTACGAAAATAATATAAAAATTTATCACCTTGTGTAAATTTTTCGTCTGATAAACCTTTTTTTTGAAACATTAATAGTTATCGTAAAAGTACCACGTGCGATTCAAATAGGTATAACTAATAAACTTTATTAAAATACCTAAAGGGCCCCGCTCTACATATTTTTACCTTACAAGTACATTATTTATTCATCTTATGTAATAGCTAGGTACATAATCACTGATATGTCAATACCTTTATGTCTTTATAATACCATGATCTAACTAGACTAGATATATCCAATTCAAACCAACACATTTTCTATTTTGAACTTATTCCTTTAGAAATAAGATCCATTTTAGCATATAATTTATACTTGTAAGTAAGTAATGCATTAGGAATAAGTAAGGAACGCATTCTACTAAAGCTCTGTTTGATTTTTTTAGGGTTCCGTACCCAAAGTGTAAAACGGGACTAAGACTCCGCTGTCCGTCTGCCCGTCTGTCACCAGTCTGTCTCTTGAACCGTGATAGTTAGACAGTTGAAATTTTCACAGATGATGTATTTCTGTTGCCGCTATAACAACAAATACTAAAAAAAGAGTAAAATAAATATTTAAGGGGGCTCACATACAACACACGTGTTTTTTTTCCCGTTTTTAAAGATAATGGTACGAAAACCTTCGGGCGCGAGTCCGACTCGCACTTGTCCGGTTTTTTTGTGTTTTAATTCCCATCGGGTCCTATATCTTGCTTAGTATTATCGGCTTCCAAAAACTAGTCGTCCGTATGTAACCTGTTCTGCGGAGTAGGTTTTTATCGTAATTTCAATGTGGCCTCTTTTTAAGGCTACTTGTTGATGGAACTAGCAAAATAGTATATTAGTAGTAACCATCGCCCATAACAATGCATTGCCTCGCAAGTCACGCACCTATGTCGGGACCAGTGTGGCGAAAGATCAGTTTTTTTGGCTCGTCTAGGGAAGTATTCCACCATACCTATTTAATTTTCTGCTGCCAAGCAGCAACGCAGTGTTACAGTTGCCATTGAAAAGAAACTAATGACACGACAAGAGAGAGAGAGTTGCCAGTGAAATTACAAGCACATGAGGCTTATCATCTCTCCTCAAGTAGATGGATGCAGAGCAGTGCATCGTAGGGCACGTTCCTATCGGGCGTGACCTACGAGGCAATGCTCTGTGTACAAACATTAGGCGGGTCATCTGCTTGTTTAATTACTAAATGCCTTTGGTGGATACGTACGGGATAGGATGTTGTTTTGTCCAAGTCTGGTATTCAGTTTTGTGTATTATCTTTTGGCGATTCTGATAAGTAAATAAATAAAGGTTATAATAAAAAAATATTCGCTGAAAATCTTTAAATTTTCTAAATAAAATAAAAAAACTTCAGTGGACATAATACTTTAGCTAGTGATAGTTAATTGGGTACCAGATTACTAAGCCTTTATAAATATTGAGTGTTCTTAATGTTACACGTATCGAGTTAAATAGGATTATGTCGTGTAGATCGCTATCATAATCGCCCTACTTGCCCACAAGTGGGCATCGGCCTTGTCGACATATCGTATTAAAAAGTACACTTATAATATCGAATCTAGGCTCGGATTTTATAGAATATAGGTACTATACTATACTCGCTAGAGGCTGTACTAAAAATAAGTATTAAAACGTGTTTTTATTACAATCGCTAGTGAGACAAAGCAAAAGTCAAAAGTATTTATGAATCACAAATACCACTTTGAAACGTCTTGAAGCTAGGTGAATCTTAGGGGCCAGTTCTACGCGACTCGGCCTATATACTCGTAGAAAAAAAGGCAACAGACTTATGGCTTGGGTCCTACCGTTGTTTTGTATGATCCTTATTGTATAAGTTTTCTTTTTAACCATCATCTTCCTGCCCTTATCCCACTTCATGTGGGGTCGGCACAACAGTTCTTTTTTCTCCACGACTTAAAAAAAACGGCCAAGTGCGAGTCGGAATCGCGTACGAAGCGTTCCGTACCATTATCTATAAAAAGGGCAAAAAAATCACGTATAATATTTACACCTTAAATATTTATTTTATTCTGTTTTTTAGTATTTATGTTGTTATATCGGTGAAAAATTCAACTATCTAATTATCACTGTTCATAAGATACAGCCTGGTGACAGACGGACAGACGGACTGACAGCGGAGTCTTAGTAATAGGGTCCCGTTTTACCCTTTGGGTACGAAACTTTAAAAAGGAACTCTAAAAAACAAGTCGTATTGAGAACCTCCTGTTTTCAAAACGACTGTTGTTTTTTTCATCAAAATCGGTTCAGTAGTTTGGGATTTTTGTTCCAGACAAGTTTGTTAATTTTGTTCTCTCTATCTCTTTCACGTTTTTCACTTTGATTTTGGTAAAATTTGCTCGAAACGCTAATAAAACATAGATTGGATATGTCCAATGAATACAAAAGCGATACTACGTATATACCTACTACTATGTATACCTATACATAAGTTTAATATAACGTGTGACACGAGCGAGTACCGCTCGCAGTCAGCCATCCATTAAAATTGGCCATCCTCGTGTTTCCATCGTTCATGATAACTATCAATCATCTCGTCTTTCCGTGTGAGTACCTACATAGCAAGTAGGTACGTTGTTAATAATTACATGCTGCTGTCGCTATGTACCGCGTGATTCTAGATTGGCGCTGATTAATAAACAAACTAACTAAGCTAATTTAAATGAAAATCACACCGATCACCTTGAATCGTTTTAAAACTAGGTGACTCTAGGTGCCAGTTCCACGCGACCAAAGCCTAGAAGAACAGGCAACAAACTTACGGCTTGGTTCCTACCGTTCTTTTGTGTGAACCTTATTACAATAAAATATAATAATAAAGCTCCAGAGTGGTGTCAATCAAATTTAAGTCCATAAACATACCTATATATAATTTAGAGAGTTTAGACCATTCATCCATTCATTCATCCATTTTCTGATCCGTTTTGATTTCCATACTAGTACGATCCATACTAGTATATAAGACGTTTCAAAGTGATCATTGTGACTGTACTGCATAAAGACCGTTTTTGATTTTGATTTTATACGATGTATCTTTCCGCAGAACCTCTGGTTTCATCCAAATCGGTCAAACCACTACCGCGTGGAACAGCCCCACGACTTTGATCCCCAGGCACGGTAGTCACGCCCCCAGACCAAGAGTTTGCTGTGCTCACTTGTTCTTCTTCTTTTTTTCTAATAGTGTCACTAGTTTCTTTCAAAACAGTGTGATGAAAGGATTTTAAGTGTGACTCAAAGAGGCTCCTGTTGACAGGAGACTCCTTTCATTTTTTTCGACATTCTGGTTTCATTACGAGGTTTTCCTTCACCGTTAAAGAGTACTGGCATTGTGCACTTATATTTTTTAAAAGAAAAAGTTATTGGTGCACGTCCAGTTTTGAACCCACGACCTCAGGGTCGGAAGGCGGGGCAGCTACCACTAGACAACCAGTGCGCTCACTTGTCAGAAAGTCTTGAGCTCTTTGTGTGTGGCTGGTCTGGGGAAGTAACTACCACCATGCCTTTTCTGCCGCCAAGCAGCAACGCTGTGTTTCAATTTGAAGGGTGTGGTTGCCGGTGTAATTACAGGCACATGAGGCTTAACATCTGTATGCCTCAAGTTGATAGACGCAGAGCAGTGCATCGTAGGTGACGTTCCTATCGTGCGTTACTTACGAGGCAATGCTTTGTTACAGGTGATGGTTACCACTTAACATCAGGCCATCTGCTTATTCCATTAGCTAGTTATCTACAAAAATCTATTACCAAAAAGATATAATATGAAGATGGTAGGTATATTTTTCGGGTTCCGTTGGGATGTCGTGCCAATTCATAGTTAACTACGGTGACCATGAGTTTGTTGTCCAAGAAGACAATTATAAAGCATCATCATCGAGTCACGTGAATTCTCTTTAAATAAATAAGTCGATTCATGTTGTAATGACGGCTCATTGTACGAATTGAACAATCACGCTACACTGTTGATGGCGGGAGTTAGAGGTCACCCATCCAAATGGAGAACGATTGTTTGACTTAAATCGTCGCCAGAATTCAATTAATAAAATTAAGCCGTCTATCTGTATCTATTTTATTATTTATACAGTATAAAGAGCACCGGGTGGTCTAGTGGGAGTGACCTCGCCTTCCGATCGTTAGGTCGTAGGTTCGAATCCGGTCGTGCACCAATGGATTTTTCTTTCATGTATGTGCGCAAAAGTCAAAGTCAAAGTCAAAGTCAAAATGTATTTATTCAATAAAATCACAAGGATCACTTTGAAACGTCTTAAAGCTAGGTGACTCTAGGTGCCAGTTCCACGCGACCAAAGCCTAGAAGAACAGGCAACAAACTTACGGCTTGGTTCCTACCGTTCTTTTGTATGATCCTTTTACAATGTAATAATATAATATATTATTGAAGTTTAGTGAGGCGTAGGCATACAGAAAAAGGTAAACATAATCAAATTTATAAGACAGCACACGCTACGCCTCAAACTAATAATACCTAATGCATAAATACAATCTATTAAATCAGAGAAAAATAAAAAAAACACACAATAGTAGGTACAGTACAGACATTGCAGACATGTTAGCTGCCGATGGGCAGAGCGACCGGGACATCGGGCCACGCATTTTTATCAACAATATAGCTATCCAAAGTATAATAAGCTTTCCTTATTAGATTATTCTTAATGTACACTTTAAATTTTCTAATATGAAGCCCAGTGGCACTTTCTGGAAGTTTATTATAGAAGCGAATACCGTTCCCCATAAACGATCCATTTACCTTTTGAAGTCGAAATTTAGGTATACATAATTTGTTTTTATTTCTAGTGTTAACGTTATGTGCATCACTCTTTTTCTTAATCAATATTAAGTCCTAAAAAAATAGTAGAATTGACAAGGGTAAGTGATTCACCATTTAATTCAATATTGGTTGGTCGTTGAACCACATTTGGCAAAGTAAATTTAATGCATTTCGTTTTCCCAGCATTGAGCAAAAGATTATTAACAGTAAACCAGTTAAGTACTTGCGACAGAGATGCATTAACGTCATCGAAGTTAGTCTTCAATCTGTCGACTTTAAAAATTAAAGAGGTATCGTCAGCAAATAGAACTATTTCACATAAATCTTTTACAAAAGGTGGAAGGTCATTTACGTAAACTAGAAATAAGAAAGGACCCAATATCGAACCCTGAGGCACCCCTATATCAATGACCGATCCAGAAGACCTCTCACCGCCAACATCAACTTTTTGGATTCTATTGGTTAAGTAAGACTGTATAAGATCAATAGCCCGGTTTAGGATGCCGTAGTGTTTAAGTTTAGATAATAAAGTGGCATGACTTACACAGTCAAAAGCTTTGGACAGATCGCAGAATACCCCGATCGCATCTTGTGAGTGTTCCCAAGCATCATATATGTGCTTCAGGAGCGTCGAGCCGGCATCAGTCGTTGATCGACCTTTAGTAAATCCAAATTGATGACCATGAAGTATGCCGTTGACGTTAAAATGTGATATTAACTGATTAAGAACAACTTTTTCAAAAATTTTACTTAACGTAGGTAGTACCGAAATAGGCCTGTAGTTGGCAGGATCTTGTTCATTTCCAGACTTGTACAGGGGAATGAGTTTACTGTGTTTCATTAAATCTGGGAAAACGCCCTCATCAACACATCTATTAAAAATGTATGCTAGACATGGTGCAATATCAGTTATAATAGCGCCTAATACTTTTGTAGACATTCCCCATAGATCTTCAGTATTTTTAATATTTAAGGATTTAAATGTTTTGACAACATTATCAGTATTAATAAATTTAAAACTGAAGATATTATTACATTTTTGAACGCTAGACTCTAATAGTGTTGTCGCTTCAGCAGCTGAGGAATTTAAGGATGAAGTCACAACTTTAGGTATACTGGAGAAAAAACTATCAAACGCGTTGGCGACTTCAATATTTTTTGTAAAAACATTATTGTTTACTTTTAAATTTATATGTTTATTACCGAGCTTCGATTTGCCTGTTTCGTTATTGACTACCTTCCAAGTTGCTTTTATTTTATTTGTCGATTTTTCAAAAAGCCAGTGCTTGTATACGGTGAAGGAAAACATCGTGATGAAACCAGATAGTATTCTAACAGCGGCGATGGGCTTGCAACATGTCACGTATGGAAAATGTGGGTAGGTATGTGTCAAATGTAATGTTTGGACGTACCTCTGACTATCCCCCTTAGACGTCCTCAAATAATCTGGAAATCCACCAATATTTTTATTTATCTACCGTGCCTGCGAATCAAAGTCGTGAAGCAGTTTCAGTTTCAGTTTTGCAAAATAATAGAAATTCTACAAATTGCCGTAACATTATTACATCCGTTTAAGTTGTAACAAAATTAAATTAACCTTATTGGTTTATGGTAAATATCTTTTTTTTTGTGAAATGTTTTTTTTAATTATTTGTTATTTATTTATTTACGTGTAATTAAAACGTCCACCAATTAAAATAATTGAATAACAATCACGATTACTTTGTAGTATTACTCTGTAATTCACTGTTAACAGCCCTCACAGCTCGGTCGGTAGTAACTTTGCCTTCTGCGCTGTAGGCCGCGTGTTCGATACCCACTTAAAACAAACATTTGTATGATGAACATAGTTTTATATCTGGGTGTTATTATTTATTTCAATTTCAATAGCCTTTATTAAACAAAACTAAAAGTTTTATAATTAAAAGTTATACAAGGTGTTCCATAAGTTGTGTATATAAACTTCAGGGGGCTAAAGTACCCATCAATATGAATAACTTTTTCTAAGGAGCCATCACTGTGAACGCGAAAAAAAAACAGCTGTTTCATACAAAAGTTCAATACCTACCAGGCTAAAATGTATGAAACAGCTGTTCTTTTTAGGTACAACTCGCATGTAAATAAGGCACAAGATCATAAAGTAGATCTATGTAGGTCACTTAAAGGTATATTTCCCGTTTCTTTCAATCATTGTTGTAATAAAACTCAAGATCAAGGCGATAATGATATTTCTTTAACACGGTGCATTATCTGTGGCCTCAATAAAATAAAAAGTTCATTGTCGCTCGATTTTCGTTTCACGTCGTTGCATAATCGGATGAAATCGAGCATCTGTCTTGACTGTAATCCATCCTCAGGCACGGTAGACAACTCTAGAACTACTGTACCCCAAGTCTGAAGTTTGATTTTCGTAACGTCAGGCCTTTTTTATATGGAGATTCGATAACATCTATCGGACGTGCTGAGACTCAGCTTCCATAAAAAAAGGCCTGACATTACGAAAAACAAAACTCAGACTTGTGGTATTTACAGGTATTTCGCCTAAACCATCCCCCGAGGACATCTATTGCAATGAATGCTGACCTTTCGTGTACGTAATTGGGGTGTACTTGGTTTAGAAACCATTTGTGCTTGGAATAATTATCTGAACCAAACCTATAATTTGCAATATGCTGCGGCTTGAATATTAATAAGTATCGATATGTGTAATAATGGCAGGAGTATTTAGTTACAAAAGTATACGAAATCAATTTCAATTACTAAGTACCACCTCAGAATTATTTTTTACTAATACTCGTCATCCGATTTAACTTATATACTTACGAGTAAATATCTCAAGTATTGTCTTACCAAATTTCATGCAGATCGGATCAATGGTTCTAAAGTTATGGCCAGACAAACATACATACATACATAAATAAAATGCCAAATCGCCCAAGTTAACTGTAAGATTTTCGTTCGCTTTGCTCACTCAATAAAAAAATCTTAGGTCAAAGCATGCCGTACGATACACTGTCCCGCTTCCGCATCAACTTGAGGCTTGATGCCTCATGTGCCTGTAATTTCACCGGCAGCCACACCCTTCAAACTGAAACACAGCGCTGCTTGGCGCGGCATGGCGTTAGTACTTCCTCGGACGAGCCACACATAACGAGCTATTACTCCTATTACTGTCTGTTTGTCACCAGAATTAGAATTCTCTCACTCCACTTGAAAATACAGCTTCACGACTATGATCCCAGGCACCGTAGATATCCCCTCAGATATCATATAGTAGGGTATGTCCAAACAGTAGGGTAGTCAGAAGTATGTCCAAACATTACATCCGTCTCATATAACTACATGCATTATTTAGTATTCCATACGTGACAGGTTGCAATCCCATCGCCGCTGTTAGAATACTTACTGGTTTCCTCACGATGTTTTCCTTCACCGTTAAGGAGCACTCTCACTCCACTTGTACAGTAGAGATAAGTAGATATTGATGCATTGTATCAGCATTACCTATCAGACACGGAACACGGAACTGCCTCCAAGCTCCGCCCACACCATCAGTCCTTCCGTCACTCTTCGATTCTTCCTTCCTCCTCCTAATTTGACAATCGATCACTGAATTTGAATTAGATGATGATTTATTTAGTAAACAAGAACGGTTGTGTCAAAATAATTTGTTACTAGGTGTCGCCTGTGGCTTCGTTCGCCTATTTGTGTGTATAGATATTCAATTCAATTTATTTATTTTCAGATTAAAAATCCAATGTTAAAACATTGGATTTTAGGTATAAGAAATATATTTTAGAAATAAAGACTTATGGCAAAGACAAGACCTATAATTTACGCTCGCACGTTTCGACATGTTGAAAGATATAAAATCACTAAACATATTTTTGAAAAATCGCAATCAACCAAGTTGTGTGCAATCACATTGCAGCAGTTTAGTAAAAAATACATTTTGATCGATACAAATTTTCCTACTCAAAATTTGCTTTACTAGTTTTCGTACTTAGCGCTTGTCATCGCCTTAATAACTTTATTGATAATGTAGATAATGATAGTAAGATGTCTACTTTGTAAGACGCCGTATACCCTGCTCCCCTCGGGGTTGGCAGGACCCATTGACTAGCCCACGTATCACTGCAGTTAGCGATAAGGCCGCCCATTGTATTCCCACAACTGTTCGTTTTTAAGTAAAAATGTGTATCCTCACTTGTTATGGTCTATCACTGTACTCATTTGGAATGAAAAAAACATTTGTGCCTACTCGGTTGTTTAAACCTTTTTCTGTATGCCTACGCCTCACTAAACTTCAATAATATATTATATTACATTGTAAAAGGATCATACAAAAGAACGGTAGGAACCAAGCCGTAAGTTTGTTGCCTGTTCTTCTAGGCTTTGGTCGCGTGGAACTGGCACCTAGAGTCCCCTAGCTTTAAGACGTTTCAAAGTGATCCTTGTGATTTTATTGAATAAACCTTTTGACTTTGACATCTAAGTTAGGTACTTGTAAGCACAAGGGAATATTTAAGGCCTTTATTAAATTCAAGTGATCGAAAGGAGCGTCTTTGGGGCGCACTAAAAATCCTTTCATCACACTGTTTTGAAAGAAACTAGTCGACAAAAGAAGACCCTGTTCAATCGCACTTTGGTGGACTTTGCTTGGTTTGGGCTGATTGGAAGGCAGTATCCACGAAGACGAAGCGTTGGACTTGTCACCCGGTTCAATTTAAAAGTTAAAGCAATAATTTATAACCAAAACACGCAATCGATTCGTTCGTTCTTCGAATTTTAATAGTGTTTTGCTTCAACAAGTTTATCCAATTTGCATATTTTAGCTCTTTTTTTGTTGTTTTTAAACGTGCTTAAAATCTAAGTTTAGTTAACTTCATTCCAAAACTAAAAATATGTAGGTATTTTTTTAAATATTAAAGTCATATTCATAAAAAATATATTTATAGGTCCACATAATTTAAACAAATCGAAATTTTATTGAATTTTTTGTTAAAGATTTTTTTCTTAAAACTCATTTGCTTTTAAATTTAACTTGAAGATAATAAGTAGGTAATTAACAAAAGGCTGTCAGGCAAATTACATAAAATTACTAGAACTCATTTTGTTTTGTTTCGCCGAGTGAAGGCCGGTCACAAATTAATAAAACAATTGGTTTAATTTAAAATATGGAATCATCGTTACGTCAATAATGTTGACTTTGACGTCTGTTAGTTATCGTTGACATTCCTACTGCCTGCACCAACCACATCGCTTCAACTTGTATAATTCGGACAGCCAAAGAGTAGATTCACGTACTCGCCTTTTTTTTATACAACTTCCTTTTGGAACAAGCTGATGGCCAACCTGCTGTTAAGTAGTAACCATCACCTATAACAAAGCATTTCTTCGTAAGACATGCACGAAAGGAACGTGCCCTACGATGCACTGCCCTGCGTCCGTCAACCTGAGGCATACAGATGTTAAGTCTCATGTGCCTGTAATTTCACCGGTATCCACAATCTTCAAACCGAAACACAGCGTTGCTGTTTGGCGGCAGAAAAAGGCAAAATAGTACTTCCCCGGACGAGCCCTTCACAAAGAGCTCTAATAGTCTTAAAAAAAAGTTACCATTCACTAACTAGTAGCGTACTACTCATACTACCGGTGAGTCACGCGGCCAGCGGTGTGCCACCCGTCACGTTACCATCTCAGTTCCACTCGAACACTGGTTCAGATCACGCGTTTAAATCGCGATTTTTCCTTTACGATGTTATTGTTTGTATTTCAAGGAAACGTTTTTTTATTAAATTTGTTAAGTGTGGAAGTTTGAGTTTAAAATAAATATCAAATTATAGTGTAGTGGAAGTTTTTTTGAAACAAATCAAATATTTTTGCTGCCGTGGATTTCTTTAGTTATGGTAAGTTTAAGATAATTTTAAGATGCCTACTTATTTTCACAAATTAACGATGTGATTTACCTAGCTCTGAAATTATATTAGTTAATTATATTGAATAGGAAATTATTCGTGTCACATCTGTACCCTATTTTCCTAAGTTTATCAGCATGAATCATGAATACTCACTTTGATTTAAAGATATTCTAGCCTTGAATTAAGCCAGTGTGCTGATAGTATTCTATATTCTTATAAAAAACGACTTCAAATAATTTATTATTTTGCCTAATTAATTCTCTTATATTCTTTAGCTATTAAATAATTAATAGTATATTTTAGCGGCAACAAATTATGTAGGTAGACGTTATTACCTACTTGAGTGATGTAATCTTTGTAGTACTAAATTACATGGTATTTAAACTTAACAGAGTGATCATTTAGTATCTATAACTTTCTAACCAATTAGTTAACTTGTATAACTAGCTCGAGGAATTATAACGTTGTTTTTAACAAGCGAAGACTTCGCGAATACAATTTGAAATCAATCGTTACATTTGAAAACTTTTCCGAGCAAAAAATGCTACAAGCAAACCAAAACCATGCAATAGCGACAAATAGGTACTGACGTTTCCAAATGTTTTAAAATAACCCTGCACATTTGTGTTGAATTCAGAAGGTTGAAGGTTGGAGTCTAGACAGGAACGTTAAACCAATTTAACGTTCCTGTCTTGACTCCTTCGTAACTTGCGATAGGTTTGATATATCAAACCCCGTTTACACTCAGCTCATGTCCGTGGAAATGTGCAGAGACATCGGCAGGAACTTGGGCAATGCGAGAATGTAAACAGGCCACTTCCATGTCCACTCGCGTTGTCGCTCTCGTTGCCCGTGTTGCGTGAACACACATTGCCGCTGACGCTGCCGCAGACATATGGACGGCAACATTTCCGTCCACGCGAATGTCTAAATGTAAACGCAGTAGATAATATAGGTGATGGTTACCACTTAACATCAGGTGGGCATGCTGCAATGCCGCTGAATGGCAACGCTGATGCGCTGAGCCGAGATACCTACTCACCAACCCTCAAATCACGTGGTCGCCTCAATAAGATGCCCAGATAACATTTTAAGGCGAAGACAAGAGCTAATGTAGGTACCTCTCACTCACACGTTTTGACATGTCGAAAGATGTAAAATCACTAAACAAATTTTTGTCGAAACGTGCGAGCGAGAGTTACATTAGCTCTTTTCATCGCCTTAAGAGCCAGAAGTTCTCGGATGGCTTTGCTTCTGTTGTAGATGCCTTGCACATCGTGACGTAGACAATTTTTCACGAAGACTTGCCCAGCACCTAAAATACTATAGTATTCAAGGCTGACTAGGTTCATATATGAACCTATAGTCAGCCTTAACAGAGAAGATAAACTAAAGGAAAACAACACGTCATCTCAAACATTGAGAGCACTGGTGGTCTGAGAGCACTGGTGGTCTAGTGAGAGCACTGTTGTCCTAGTGGCAGCAGCACTGGTGGTCTGAGAGCACTGGTGGTCTAGTATGAGCACTGTTGTTCTAGTGGCAGCAGCACTGGTGGTCTGAGAGCACTGGTGGTCTAGTAAGAGCACTGTTGTTCTAGTGGCAGCAGCACTGGTGGTCTGAGAGCACTGGTGGTCTAGTGGCACGCCTCGCCTACCGTTGTGGGTTCGAAACCAGTCATGTACCAATGAGTTTTTCTGTTCAAAAATTTATGTGCACAGTGCCAGTACTCTTAAACGGTGAAGGAAAAAGTCGTGAGGACACCGGCATGTCGTAGAACCTAAAAAGTTCTATGACATGTGTCAAGTGCTCGAAAGGAGCCTCTTGAGGCGCACATAAAATCCTTTCACCACACTGTTGCGAAAGAAACTAGTGACACGACAAGAAGAAGTAGATCTCAAACGGTGAAGGAACACATTGTAAAACCCCGCGGCTTAGTCAGCTCCGTTTGAGACGAGGAAAATCTAGAATTTATGCAATATTATACGTGACGTCACGTGACGTCACTACGATACACGTGTTACGTTTTCATGGGATGACCGTTAAAATCCTGTTTTTTTATAAATCTTGCTGGTAACTAAGATCTCGTGGTAATAAAGCATTGCACCGTAAGTCACGCTCGATAGGAACGTGCCCTACGAATACTGGAATGGATTATGGACCACGTCAAAATTATTCAACAAAAAATCATTATTATTTAATTAATCATTTTATTATTATCATCATCAGCCTGATGAGTTCACTGCCGTAGGAGGTTCAACCACCTTTCAGTCAAGCTGACTTAAGGGTTCTGGTGACTATTCCAAACTTGGCTTCTCAAAGGGTTTAAGTTAATTCAATAAAATCAAGAAGAAACAAGAATCCTTTTGCAACGTCGTATAAACTTAGTTAAGTAGCTTAGAGGAACTGCCAAGGAACTTATTTGTGTACATATTACTTATTACTACTTATTACTATTACTTATTTGTGTATTTGTGTACTTTGTATTTATAAACGAGCCGTCCAACGCACTGATTCATTCTCCACGAAATTTCTGAAACTAAAAGGCTTAGTACTACTACTTGTCGTATCACTAGTTCTTTCGAAACAGTGTGGTGAAAGGTTTTAAGTGCGCCTCAAATGTTGAAATATGAATGTGCACAGTGCTTCTCAAACGGTGAAGGAAACGACGTGAGGAAACCGGCATGTCGTAGAACCTTAACAGTTCTAGAAACATCTGTCAAGTGCCGAAACAAGCCTACTTTGAGGCGCATTTAAAATCCTTTCACATTGTTTATAAAGAATAATTTTTAAGAGTAGTAGTAGTCCGGGGAAGTACTACCACCACGCCTTTTCTGCCACCAAGCAGCAACGATGTGTTTCGGTTTGAAGAGTGTGGTTGCCGGTGTAATTACAGGCACATGAGGCTTAACATCTGTATGCCTCAAGTTGATGGACGCAGGGCAGTACATCGTAAGGCACGTTCCTGTCGTGCGTTACTTACGAGGTAATGCTTTGTTATAGGTGATGGTTACCACTTAACATCAGGCCATCTGCTTGTTCCATCAGCTAGTTGTATAAAAAAACAACTAATAACACGACAAGAAGAAGAAGTTACAACAATGAATGCTCCAGTGCGGTGTCATTAGAACTAAGTGACGATATTCAGTTTATTACTACTATAAGTTGTATGAATCAGAGTAAACCGCTTAATAATAAAATTGCATAATAATATTTAATGCAAGTGTTTTGTTATAAGTCATTGTTTTACTACGGAGTTTCCTCTTGGTCACAACATTATGCTTAGATTATGTAATGGTGGCAATTTACATCGATATACAGTATTCGCGTCAAAAATGTATGTGATCAGAGGGCTTATTACGAGTTTGGTGCCGACCAGTGATCTCAAACGGTAGAGGAAATATCGTGTGGCATGTCGTAGAACCTAAAATGCTCTAAAATACGTGTCAAGTGCTCGAAAGGAGCCTCTTCGAGAAGTTTTAAAAACCTTTCACCACACTGTTTCGAAATAACTAGTGATACGAAAAGTATTCGCGTTTTTATATGCTTAATATTTGGCTCTTTTTGTAGAAGGCCAAATAATACTAAAACACTGTCACATCGACGAGAACTGGGGTATTTGGCAAATATAGGCGAATAGTCACTACACACTTCACATCATTGTATTTTTGTAAAATAAGACGAATACGCGAACGCGAATAGCGATGTGAAGTGCCACCATAATGTATTGCATTATGTGCAGGCGCAAGTATATAGTTACATTAGAAATGGTCCATTAATTCTTAAGATAATGAATTTATTAGTTTGCGTGGAGAACTCACATGATTTATTTGAAAACCATTAATTTTTGTTATGTATAATTTGTAATCTTATTTGCTGACTTTTATACCAATTCAACTGCCTGTTATGGGTAAGTTTAGAAATGAAATTAAATGAATTGAAATTAATTGTATAAACGTGATTACGTGGTTTTTTACAATAATTTTAAGAACATCACGTCATCACGTCATCATTTTCATTATTTTTAAATATGTAAAATCACTGAATGAAGTTATAAAAAGTCACAAATAACAAAGTTATAAAAAAATTATACAAATATACAGCAAAATATAATTTTGATTCAAATTCATTCAAACTAGTTTTCCTACCAAAATAAAGTTTTAAGTACGTAAACTTCATTTGTACGAGTAAGTATGTGTTTTTTTATAAATATAACCTTTTTAAAAGATAGTGCCTATGTGGGTAGTCCAAGGTACGTCCGAACATTGCATTTGGCACAGGTCCATGTTGCAGTACCTAGGTAGGTACGTGACATTTTTGGTGCGTCACTAACATATCTGCGCATGATTCAGAAATCATTACCCTATAGGCACATGCAGTCGAGTAAGTAGTTAAATGTCAACGACCCTCCTTGGTATTTTGGTCTTTAGTTTTATACAAAATGGTGACCGACAAAAATTATGGAGCTATTACCCAAGAACAAGCAATAGCGATTGCTGTTGCAATATAATCGAATCCTACTAATATTATAAACGCGAAAGTTTGTAAAGTAGGTATGGATGGATGTTTGTTACTCTTTCACGTAAAAACTACTGAATGGATTTTAATGAAACTTTACAATAATATAGCTTATACATCAGAATAACACATAGGCTACAATTTGTAAAGATATTGTTTGAGTAATCCTGCGCTCATGCTAATTATGTCATAATTTACGTACCCTATTCTAATACGGGCACCAGCTTGTATAATGATAAATCAGTGGTTGTGTTTTGACTAAACAATTTTATAGACCGATAGTGGGCGAAAGTCGATGAACTAAATATAAAACTATTACCTAAATATAAACGAATCACTATCTCTGTCTGATGTTTTGAAAAAAAACTTACCTGCATGTTTAGTAGTAGTAGTAGCGTTAGCAAACTGGCACCTAGAGTCACCTAGCTTTAAGACGTTTCAAAGTGATCCTTGTAATTTAATTGAATAATTACCTTTTGACATTGACTTTGCAAGTAATTTTTTATATTCTGTACCCAAATTGTAACTAGCGCGCATTTTCAATTCGCATCCCAGCTATGGGGAATGAGTGCCAGTTATTTTATTACTGTTTGATCTTTATGAACAACAGTAAAGCAAATAATTATAAAATATAAGATTATGATTTGTTCCATCCAATTCCAACAGAGGGTTTAGTGCTGATAAATACAAATCGTTTTGTTTGACAGAAATGATTACATAATTAACGCCTATCGCTCTCTTGTCGTGAGTTACATATTAGCCCCGCGGCTAGCTTGCGAAGATGGTATAACCCACGTACTAAATAAATAAAATTATTATAAAAAAATATTCTTAGACATTTCACACAACTCTATCTAGCCCCAAACTAAGCAAAGCTAGTACTCTGGGAACCAGACAGCTGATATTATACTTACATATTTTATTTTTGTAAATTCATACAACATAAAACCTTACACCCTGACAGATAACGATTATTATGTGTTCATCTCACAAATGTTGGTTCTGTGTAAGAATCGAACCCACCTACAGAGCAAAAGGCAGAGCTACCAACTACTACCAACTAAGCAATGAAGGCTGTTAGCTATAGGTAGGTACGTGGATAAGATTATGATAGACAATGCATTTTATATAAAACGCTTTACGATAACGTTATCAGTTAGTGATTTCCCTTCCACTACACCCTACATTATTATTGTGATAATACCTACATAATAAATAATTTCAAAGCGTTATAAAATTTCAGAAAGTACAAATCGATTAAGTGACTGAAAATCTGATTAGAAGGAATCATAAAATATTATATTTTAGTGGCATAGGTGAGTCATCTTGTTTACTGATTCATATTTATTTTTGCTGTTGACAAATATTTCATTTTATCCCGTGACAATGACACGAATTAAGAAATCTTCGATGTAAGTAAAAAAAATCGTATATATTTTTTTATAAATAAATAAATATTGGTGGACATTCCACACAGCACTACCTCGCCCCAAACTAAGCCAAAGCTTGTGATATGGGAACCAGATAGCTGATATACTACTTATATACTTTTTTGTAAATACATACTTATAATATTATATAACACCCAGACAGAGAACAAACATCTGTGTTCATCACACAAATGTTTGTTTTCGGTGGGGATCGAACCCACGGCCTACGGCACAGGAGGCAGAGCTACTACCAACTGAGCTGTAAAGGCTGTCAAATGTTTTATACAACTAGCTGATGGAACAAGCAGATGGCCCACCTGATGTATACCATTCCCCTTCTATAAAGCTTAAAAAACAGTGAATAAAAAGCATTATAAATCACTTTTATGGTGTTTGAATTTAGAACACACCAATACATTGGACCTCCTTCTCAATGCTATACAACCTCCTTACGCAAAAAATACTCAATACAAATTCCTTGTGCAAAGAATACTCGACATACAAACTCCTTGTGCAAATAAATCCTCGAGATTTCATTGGTCGACATTAGAATAAAACCTGTTTTGTGTTCTATTTTAATTTATTTAACCAATAAAACAGGAAGAACGATTTGATCCGTACCTTATCCACCGACTTCCTGATTCTACAACGTCGTCGGTTCATTGGCTCAGGAGCGTCTAACACTCCGCCTTCGGTTCGTGGAGAACCTTTATTCCTCAATTAATTATAATAATGAAATAAATATTGGTGGTCTTTCTGCACAACACTATCTAGCTTGTAATATGGGAAACAAATAACTGATTTAACATACATAACATTCTTTTTTTTTTGTAAATACATACTTATAAATAATAATAACGCCCAGACAGAGAACAAACATCTATGTTAATCAGACAAATGTTTGTTCTCGGTGGGAATCGAACCCACGGCCTACGGCGCGGCGCAGAAGGCAAAGCTGCTACCAACTGAGCTGTGAAGGCTGTCACGAAAGAAAATAATTAAGAATTTATAGTTTTTGTTTGTTGGTTCAGTGTAGACCAAATTTTTATTTTTTTTTCCTTATTAATTTTACTGGGATGTTCAAGCTAAGAGATTGTTAAAATCTTCTTTTTAGAGATGGTTTCTGTACCTACAAAAACATCTATTGAAATGATCTATAATCTGTTACGTATTGTATTTGGTTTAAAAATTCATTGACATTGAAATCCGACGAGCAACTGAGCATACAAAACAATTTGTATGATAAAAGATAATAATAAAAATACCTAAAAATATCTCGAGGCCACGGTCACGGCTTAAGAAGCAGACAACCGACAACTTCTCGCTCGCACATTTCAACATTTTGAAGGTATTTATGAAAAATCGCAGACAACAATGTTTCGGATAATACCATTCGTGCAAAGAAAGGGGATATCTACCGTGCCTAGGGATCAAAGTCGTGAAGCTGCTTCAGTTTCAATTTAGTTTTCCTACTAAAAAACTGTTTGATTTGTTTTCGTATTTAGTCAACTTTCCGACGGCAGTCAGCCACTTAACACTAGTCATGGGATTTCTACCACATTATTTTAACAGAGATTGGTCACTGTCAAGGTAATTAAGAGGACGGATAGCATTTTCCAAGTGGTTTTGTTCTTCTAGGTTTGGTCGCGTGGCATTGGAACCTAGATTCATCTGGCTTTATGACGTTTCGATCAAGATCAAAGAATCAAAGATCTCTTGACTTTGACTTTTGACAAATGCAACGTTTTTGGTTGTTTATGTGCATTTCCTGTTTATTAAAATACTAGCAACCAAATTCACCTAGCTCTAAAACGTTTCAAAGCGATTCTTGTGATTTATTAGCATAAGTGCCTTTTGACTTGGACTAGGTTCTTAAGAACTTGTTAGCACTTATTTATGTAATTAAACATCTGGTATTCATACGTTCAATTATGTAAAATTATAGATAAGTGTCGTAAAAAATTTGTTTTTTGTAAAACAGTTTTTGTAGTACACAGTGCCCGTGGTTTTGCAACGTTTTGTTTATTATAATGCCCACATTATCAGCCTTGAGAAGTCCACTGCTGGACATAGGCCTCCTCTACACATTTCCAGGAAGAACGATTCTGAGCCCTCTCCAGCCACAGACTTCCCGCGATCCTCACGATGTCTTCAGTCCATCGGATAGGAGGGCGTCCCACGCTTCGTCTTCCAGTCCGTGGTCGCCATTCGAGAACCTTTATTCCCCAGTGGTTGTCAGTTCTTAAAGCCATATGACCTGCCCTTTGCCACTTCGGCTTGCTAATTCTAGATACTACATCCTTGTTATACAACGTGTAACATAATAACCCTATAAGACCAAAGACCAAGTGATCAGATCAAGCGCTGAATGAATATTGTCTCAGAAATTCGCAACAACCCTGATAATGTATACGTGACCTTGGTACATACGCTATTTGCGTTTGCTAATGGTGGCAGTTCTGTTACTTATTTCATCTACAGTTCACAATGAAAGGTCAAAAAACAGCTGTTATAGGTAATAGTGTAATAGGGCTGCGTCATGTTGTGTTAGTTTCATTTTGGCGGAAAGTTTATGAGGCATTTCATGGATGAAAATCTTAAAAATTTCAAAAGTCTTATAACAATAGATGTTCACCATAACCTGTAGAATACCCTGCTTCCGGGGTTATAGGGGTATTATGTTACACGTTGTATAAGAATAAATAAAGATTTTTTTATTGTCCTACAAGAATAAATTAAGATTTTTATATTGAACCCACTCGGATAATAACTTTTGGGACTATATAAAAATCTTTGTGATTTCCTTAAGTGTACTACACTATAAAAGTAATAAAAAATTGAGAATAAATAAATTTGATTTAATACCATGACATACACTGATGATAAATACCACCATGTCGAAAGCCTACAAAACGTTCTTTCAATATTATAATAATTGACAATGTTTTCAAAATTATTATGTTACGATATCATACAAAAATCTCTTTGTTCGATTAGAAATCGATAAAAAAAAACGAAGTAATTCATCAAGATTACCTTTTTAATTAAGTCTGCTTCAGAACCATAATAATAATATTTTATATAATAATGTAGGTATATTAACACATAGATAAGGCACAATCTAACTTTGATACATTAGGTGCAGGATGTTGATTCTCTAAACAATAAAATCACGTGGAGTTGAACCTGTTTCGGTATCAGCATATCATATTATGGCAAATGCCTTTTTTACGTCATTATATTTTTAATGTGTATGTTGATCGTACTATGTTAAAAACAAATATTTTCTATTATACTCTATTTTTTTCTACCTAGTGCTCCTAGATCCGCGCTCACTTTGATCACAAGTTTCGCCTTTCTCACGTTGGGTGGCGCTAGTGATGGGTGAATGAATTACAGAAGGCCAAATTGAAAACTCACTGCGGATGCGACACTTGGGTGAATGTTGTCTACGGAATAGCACTGCAGTTATTTATGGGAAGTATCAATTGGCGTCGTATCATAGGATTAATGTTATTTATAGTGTTTTCACACATAACCTTCCATTAGTCACGTAATTACTTGACTAACCCTGATATTCTATGTCTAACCATATTTTTCATAAATGCAATATTTGGACCTACCTCTGACTAACCCTTTAGAATTTCTGAAGGAATCTTAAGTTGCTACTTGAAACTAAGAGATGTTACAAAGCTTTTGTTGGACAGAGTTTTTCTCGTTGTCCTTCTTGGAAGCTAGGTCGGCTCTGAATCTAGGACTTTCAGGTACAGATTCTGTACTGTCCACATTATCATCAGCCTGAAGAAGTGCACTGCTGGACACAGGCCTCCCCTACACTTTTCCCGGAAGAACGATTCTGAGCCCTCTCCGTCCACCGACTTCCCGCGATCTTAACAATGTCGTCAATCCATACACACAACAATCCATACAATCCGTACACTTCTGCAGATATCATCGATCCCGACTTTGAGTTACCTACTTGTATTTGTTTTCCTGAATAAACATTTTGATTTGATTTAATCGGGTCTCTCGCTTCGTCTTCCAGTTCGTGGTCGCCATTCGAAAACCTTTATTCCCCAACGGTTTTCAGTTCGAGCTATATGACCTGCCGTTTACCACTTCCACTTGCTAATTCTGCGAGCTATGATATAGTTATATGCGAGTATATACTTTGGTTCTCCTGCGGCTTTCAGTGTCCACATCTATTATGATTAATAATATGAAGCAATTTTAATTTCGATTAAATTTTCTTAAAGTTTTAATCAGTTATCTCATTTCCACAATGGTTCAATAACCTTGTCATTTAGCTGTACAAGTACCTTGCAATGTAGGTCGACGGTGAGGCTTCATTACCACACAATAGACAAGATCACGAACGATCTAATTCTGTTACAAGGAGGCAACTTGAGTTTATACTGTAGCCTATTGCAAAAGCTCTGTTTAAAACTAAATATATACTTAGATAGTAGGGGAACTTGGGGCAATATGGGATAGCTAAGCTAAGTTTCATATTTAATAAATGCAAACCTAACCGTAAGTGTCATACTTCCCATTTTACCCGAAGTAAATTTGTTTTAGGGTACTTGTTGTCATGATATTCTCCGAAACTTTGTTGTTTGCAATTTTTTGAACTACCTCCGGTAACATTTGACGGTTGCCTATCTTAATTGCTAACACTTGCTAGGGCCAAGTTAGTTTTACGTATTTTAAGTCTAAACTTCCATCCAATTTATAAATCTATATGCCATTAAAAAAAATACTAAGTTTGGGGCCCGAGGGCGCTATGTAAAATGCCTATAAATATATTCTTCTAGTTATTTCTAGTTTTGATCTTAAAATAACAGTATTTCTCAATGAATGCGGCATTAATATAGATTTAAACAAAGACACAGTATAACAAAGGTGTTTGCGCACAAGATCACTATTGTTTCTACTCAACTGTGTCAATATTGTACAGTATTTTATATGCTTAATCTGAATACTATGTGACAATATGTAATTACTATTTCCACATTTTGAACTAACACTTTACAGTTACAATGGGAACATGCCCACGGCACGTCCGTACGTTATATAAAGCATGTGCTTAGTATAATGTACGGACGTGCCTCTGATTACTCTTCATATACTAAACATGATCTAAATCTAAGTATCTACACTTAGATAATAAGCGCATTTCTGCGTCCATCAATGGTTATCACTTGAAATCAGCTTCCATCTTATTTTTAACCAACTTAAAAAAAGGGGAGGTTCCCAATTCGACTGTATGTTTTTATTCCATTAACATGTGATATAATTAACTAGTTTTTCGTACTTAATTTAACTTTTGGGTAGGAAAACTGTTTTTTTTAAATGAATCACCCAGCTAGTTTCATAGTGATCCTATTGATTCAGTTGAATTTACGTCATGGTAATTTACCTTGACTTTGAAATATAGAAACAATTAGATTATGAGTTTTATTTTCATCTTTCCAGAAATGTCCTCAATGCCCAGGAGTTGAGGAGCTGATGAGCAGCCTCCGGTGACCATCCTCCACCACTATGTGAACTGTTTCAAAATGTTGCTGAAATTCTGCAAATCATGCCAGTAGTAAGTATTGTGGTTATTTTAACAGGGAACGTACAATTAGCAAATTAACAAAAGCATTTTTCTGGTTTGCAAATATAAGTAGTACGTACCTAAGTACACAAGATTTTCTTAATTCTGAACTAGATGGCGCTGTGTTAAAACTCCTCAAATATTCATAATAACATCTCTCATACCCGAAACATGATTGTTTGCGATTTTTCTTAAACCATATTCAGTGAATATCTTCGAAAATGTTGAAAATGTTGTGTTCCTATAAGAATAAAAATATTTTATTGTATAGGTAACTGTATACTTAAAGGTGTTATAAAATTAATACAAGAATTAACAGTGGGCTGGGCACGGTCGTGGGGGCACTCGATACCAGGCGGCCAACCCAGGCAGACGTTATTCGAACTAAGTGTTTTATTTGGAACCCAAGCAATCTGTACAGTACAATAAATAGTTTATCCATTTCGGACATACAATATTTCTATAAATTACCTACTAATAAAATTTAAGGTAACAAAGTTAAAACTTAACAAAACTCTGAGATCACAATAAATCTGAGGCAAAATGAGATCAAAATACTCCTTCAAATTATAGTGCACTCTCTGGATAAGCCACTTTCTGGTGATGGTTACCAGGTACCTACATCAGGTAGGCCATCTGCTTGTTCCGAGGGCATGTTGCATATACTAATATTATAAACGCGAAAGTTTGTAAGTATGGATGGATGGATGTTTGTTACTCTTTCACGTAAAAACTACTTAATGGATTTTAATGAAACTTTACAATAATATAGCTTATACATCAGAATAACACATAGGCTACAATTTATAAAGATATTGTGTGACTAATCCTGCACAGACGAAGTCGCGGGCACCAGCTTGTAAAAAATAAAAAATGTGCGAAGAATTTGACTAACGGTTAAAGAGCAAAGTCAAAGAAGTATTCTAGCAGCGGTCATTGGCTTGCAACCCGTCACGAGTTCTCCAAATAGTCGGGGTTTTCACGTTAAAAAACTGCCAAGTTTGTTCAAACAACTTGTCTGATTCACATCTATTTATTTGATACCTATAAAATACTGGGTGCATAATGTCTCTGAATATTTCTGAATGTAGGTATAATATGAATATTAGGTTTTAAAAGTAGTAGAGCTCTTTGTGTGTGGCTCGTCCGGGGAAGTACTACCACCACGCCTTTTTCTGCCGCCAAGCAGCAACGCTGTGTTTCGGTTTGAAGAGTGTGGTTGCCGGTGTAATTACAGGCACATGAGGCTTAATATCTGTATGCCTCAAGTTGATGGACGCAGGGCAGTGCATCGTAGGGCACGTTCCTATCGTGCGTGACTTACGAGGCAATGCTTTGTTATAGGTGATGGTTACCACTTAACATCAGGTGGGCCATCTGGTTGTTCCGTCAACTAGTTGTATATAAAAAAAAAAAACAACCAAAAACAAACATAAAAAAACATAAAAGCATAGGTGAATGCAAAAAAAACCTTATAACTTTTATTATTGCCAATTATTTTTCCAATTTTATCATAATCGTTACAGTTAATGCAATTTGACAGCTCAGTTGGTAGTTGCTCTGCCTTCAGCGCCGTAGGCCGTGAGTTCGATTTTCACCAAGAACAAACATATTTTGTGTGATTAATGTTTGTTCTCTGCCTGCATGTATTTACAATAAAAAGTATATCAGCTATCTGGTTCCCATATTACAAGCTTTGGCTTAGTTTGGGGCTAGATAGTGCTGTGTGGAAAGTCCACCAATATTTATTTATTTATTAATTAATGTTTTGTTACACCTTGTTTAGTAAAATGATACCACAGATTATACCACTGAGATCTGCAATAAGCTGTGCACTTAGCATCATCACTTAACGTCAGGTGGGACATCTGCTTGTTACATCAGCTAATTGTATTTAAAAAAACCCGTAACTGAGTTATGCGGCTCGCCATACGTTGTGATACACCTTGTTCAGATACCGCCGAGATAAATTTGTGCGAAAATTTCCTTTCAATCAGCTTGATAAAGTTGTCACGGCTGTCATGATAAGCTGAAGAACGCTCCGGCGATCAGTTCCGCAGAAACATCTCATCTATCTGACGTAGTAGAGTTACATTCATACTTATATGAATACTGTGTTCAATTTTTGCAAGTTTTGTGCAGTGTTAATAATATTAAAAGCGTTATTTAAACCTTACAGAACGAATAATAAACTTAAATATTAAATTTATTTTACAACTTAAAGACTGCCAACTGTACCTCAGACTACCCCACTCAGACGTCCTCAAGGAACCTGGAGAACGTACTGGGTAATAAGAAATCTGGGATATCAACCGTGCCTTGGGATCGAAGTCGTGAGGATCTTTCAGTTTTTTTCACAACTTAAATCTAGTATTTTCTTATTATATTTTGTAAGGACCGCACTTAGAGCCTCCATTGTAGTGTTACTTGTCTGTATAATGACAACTTAAAATATATGCAATATTTTTAACATGCGCTTTTTCTGTAAGTCCGTAACGGATAAACTGGAAACACTGTGAATAGTTATAAATTATGTTCTGTACAATATTTATACAATCGATATTCCTGAATTCTAATCGTGTTATTTTTTTAATTACATTAGTGCATAGTTTTGAACACAGAAAATAAGAAACAGTACGTAAAAAAATGTTTAATTTATAGTGAACTTGAAAAATCATTATTTTACTGGTTTTTGTAACTAACCATTTAAGTCAGTGATCAGTTCACCTTGAACCTCGTTCTAAACTGAATAATATTTTGGTACACTCTGTATAATAAATGTGACTACTGCCTATGAACTTAATGAATGTAATTATTATTAAAAACTATTGTATTCATTTCAGCTGCCTGGAAACGATGTACTGGAAATGCTGCGAAGAGAGATTTTGTTTCGACAAGAAAATTGCTACCTACAAGTAAGTTCAATACTCAATACATTTAATTTTATTACTTTCGTATGGTTAAGGTACATACATCGATGTAATACATACATCGTGAGGAAACCGGCATGTCGTAGAACGTTAAACAAGTTCTACATGATTTGTCAAGTGCTTGAAAGAGGAGGCTGTAAGAGGCGCACTTAAAATCCTTTCACCACACTGTTAAGAACTAGTGATTCATGAAGAAGAAGAAGGTACATACATAGTTGTAAGGTGTAAAAATGGAGGCAGGCCGAGGTTTTAAGAACTAATGCATATGGCTAAATACCTACTTAATTATACGTGTACGGTGAAAGACAACATCGTGAGAAAACCCGTGGTTAAGTCAACTCCATATTGACCAGCTACCTAGACGCGAAAAAATGGTGATCGGAATCAAAACATTTTTTTTGCAATATGAACAATATCTAGCAGATTTATAGAATGATATGATAACCATTTGATATAAACAATTTCCAAGTTAAGTTTTAAGGGATTTAGATACTGGCAAGACTAAAAATTATCAGCAAAGTTTTGATCCCCATTACCATTTTGGGTTCGCGCGAAGGCAGTAGGTATTTCCTGTGGATTAGGACGACTAAGTGAGGGCGATCTAGCAAGCCTAGTTTAGCTCCAATTCTAGCCCTACAGAGTCCTGTGTTCCTCATAAACCAATGTAAATACTCTCTTAATAAATGAATGAGACCTATTCGTTTTTCTTCTTTTTTTTCGTGTTACTAGTTTTTTCGAACAGTGTGGTGAAAGGATTTTAAGTGCACCTCAAAGAGGTTCCTTTCGAGCACTTGACACATGTTTTAGAAATACTACCTACTCGTTTATAATTGTTGTGTTGAACTAGCTGCTTTCTTTCACCTGCACGTATTATAAAATCGTAATTTGCCGTGACAATATCGTGCGGAAGAGCTAACATGACTCTTTGTCTTGTGTCGTGCTCGTGCGCCATGACCAAATAGTTATGAAGAAACTCTGTTATCTCTAATACTATAAGAATCAAAGTCCTGACTGACTGACTGACTGACTGACTGACTGACTGACATATAGACAACGCACAGCCTAAACCGCTGGTCCTAGAGACTTGAAATTTGAGGAGTACATAGGTCTTATGGCGTAGAGGTGCACTAAGAAGGGATTTTTGAAAATTCAACCCCTAAGGGTGTAAAAAGGGATGAAAACGTTTGTATGTAAAATCGTATTCCTTGAACTTACAAACTTGAAACTTGGAGTACATTTACTTCAAGGCAAAAAAATAGAAAAGGCATTTTTAGTTTTTTTAAACTACCCTTAATAAGTGTGCAAAGGGGTGTCAAAGTTTGTATGGGAGTTTTTTGACCGCTGGTCCTAGAGACTTGAAATTTGAGGAGTACATAGGTCTTATGGCGTAGAGGTGAACTAAGAAGGGATTTTTGGAAATTCAACCCCTATGGGTGTAAAAAGGGATGAAAACGTTTGCATGTAAAATAGTATTCCTTGAACCTACAAACTTGAAACTTGGAGTACATAAACTTCAAAGCAAAAAAATAGGAAAGGCATTTTTTGTTTTTTTAAACTACCCTTAATAAGTGTGCAAAGGGATGTAAAAGTTTGTATAACAGTTTTTTGACCGCTGGTCCTAGAGGCTTGAAATTTGAAGAGTACATAGGTCTTATGGCGTAGAGGTGTACTAAGAAGGGATTTTTGGAAATTCAACCCCTAAGGGTGTAAAAAGGGTTGAAAACGTTGGTGTGAAAAATTGTATTCCTTGAATCAACAAACTTGAAACTTGAAGTAGATGTACTCCAAGGCTAAAAATTAGGAAAGGTATTTAGTTTTTTAAAACTACCCTTAATAAGAGTGCAAAGGGGTGTCAAAGTTTGTATGGGAGTTTTTTGACCGCTGGTCCTAGAGACTTGAAATTTGAGGAGTACATAGGTCTTATGGCGTAGAGGTGTACTAAGAAAGGATTTTTGGAAATTCAACCCCTATGGGTGTAAAAAGGGATGAAAACGTTTGTATGAAAAATAGTATTCCTTGAACCTACAAACTTGAAACTTGGAGTACATATACTTCAAAGCAAAAAAATAGGAAAGGCATTTTTTGTTTTTTAAAACTACCCTTAATAAGTGTGCAAAGGGATGTAAAAGTTTGTATAACAGTTTTTTGACCGCTGGTCCTAGAGACTTGAAATTTGAAGAGTATATAGGTCTTATGGCGTAGAGATGTACTAAGAAGGGATTTTTGGAAATTCAACCCCTAAGGGTGTAAAAAGGGTTGAAAATGTTGGTATGAAAATATGCATTCCTTGAACCTACAAACTTGAAACAACTTGAAGTAGATGTACCTACTCCAAAGCCAAAAAATAGAAAAATCATTTTTAGTTTTTTAAAACTACCCTTAATAAGTGTGCAAAGGGATGTCAAAGTTTGTATGGGAGTTTTTTGACGCGTGGTGCGATTGACTTAAAACTTGAGGTAAATATACTTAGAAATAAATAATTAAGAATGACGCTTTTAACTTTTGATAATTACCTCTGCAAATAACTGTAAAAGTTAGTATGGGAGAGTTTTTAACTCATAGTGCGATTGATTTCATACTTGAAGTAAATATACTCAACAATAAATGATTTAAAATCAAGTTTTCAATATTTTACAACCACCCCTGCAAAGTGTGCAAAGGGATGTCAATGTTTGTATGGGAGTTTTTTAACGCGTAGTGTAACTTCAAACAAAATTAAAATGTGTTCTGTGTAATAAAAAGGATACAACGAGGCGTCAATGTTTGTAAGGGACATTCTAAAAACGGGAATCTTGAGTTGGTACGAAGAGATCTGAGGATATCTAACGTGCCTGGGGATCAAAGTCGTGAAGCTGTTTCGTTTCGTTTGTTTTTGGGGTAGAAACTAAGTAAACAAATAAGTACATATTTTCCGTGTAAGGTTATTTTTGTTGTATTTGTCATGTTTGTGCTATACTCAGTACCTATACCTACCTACCTAATATAGGTAATGGACGCCTATAGGTATCTCTGATACCTACGTAGGTATTTAAAATCATACCCTAATAATATACAAATCAATGCGAAAGTTACGATGTTTGGATGTTTGTGGATCAATCACGGCTCACCACTTCAACGCGTGCGAAGCCGCGGGAAGCCTCTAGTATCTATATATAGTAGGTATGTAGGTACTGTAGGTACAGTAGGACTTGAGGCTAGAACAGATTAGGTTTAGCTCATTATATTATTATAGGCATATCATTTTCACAATCATACAAAGGAAGCAAGCCGTTTGGTGCCTGTTCTCCTAGCCTTGGTTGAACTGGCTAGATTCACCTAGCTTTGATCCTTTTGTTTTAATTGATGAGATATTTTTTGACTAACATATCTGTAACATTTTTTGGCACCCAATATCTTAACAACGCCTTGGCAGATTAACAAAATATTCTTAACAGCAATTTTTGATACAAGGTTACCTTAACCATAACCTTTTTTTGATGTCATTTTTGTTTTCTTTACCTACTGGGATTTGAACCCACGCACGACTCACCCCTTAATACGGGCATTTTTTTTTTTTTTTTTTTGACGCTGGGAAAAATGCATTACGCATTCCCCCCCATTGGAGGATGGAGGGGATATGTGGGACTCCCCGGTTTTCCGCTCCCGGTATACCCACTAAACAACCCAGCGACACTCCCGCGTCGCCTATATGGAGGGGAACTGGGAAACCGGCAGAGCCTTTTCATCCAGTCCCCCGCCGGCGATTGGCCCGCTATGACTGCGGGGCCCCCGCAACGCCCCCCCCTTTGCAGGGAGGGACCCGGGAACGACCGTGAGTGCCCGGCCGTTCCCGCCTGACGGGGTGGTGAATATGTGCAATGCGGGAGAAGGCCCCTCCAGGTCTTCTCCCACTATTCACCACCATGAGCGGCGCGAGAAGTTCCGCGTCTCTCGCGCGCGCTCTACCGCCTGGGTAGACCCGTAGGTCTACCCTGCCTCATCACACTGTGCCCTCTGCTAGACAGAGGGACACGCGGAGAGGCCCACCGTGTCGGTTTATTAGCCACAATGAAACACGTCCGCAGTACTCTGCAGGCGTGTTTCATGGTGTTACCAGGGTGCACCACGAGGAGGTTACCCGACCTAGCACCCCACCCCTTAATACGGGCATGCGATAACCTCTTTCGCTGTCGAATCCTGGTGTGACACGATAATCTAATAGTAGGGGAGGCCATGATGCTAAATGGGGATTTCCTCGAGCGTCATAGAGACCTATTGGGTTGCAAAGCTTAGATGATAAGAAGAAAAAAATGTTATATAAGTATACCTTTTCATCGGTGGGGGGAGCGGCTATAGATTTTCAAAAATGTAAAAAAAAACTGTTGCATGGACATACTCGAGCGCGTCAGATATTGATAGCACCAATGTCCTACGTATTTTTAATAATGTACGTATGTTAATCTGATCATTTGCATGATGGAGGTGGTCGTACTTAAGGGTTGAAAATGAAAAAAAAAAAAATTTAATCAAGCGCGGCAGATTTTTTAAGGGGGTGTTATGTGAACCTAAAAAAAAATCTCATTCAATAATCTGACGATTTCGATGTGACGCAAACTCGCAGCCATTATTTTAATATGCAAAAAAAATTCACCATTTTGAAATACTCAAGCGCGTCAGATTAAGATATATATGGTTCATCTTTATGTCCTAGATGTGCTGTCTCATAATCTGACGATTATCTAGAGGGATTCGCCTAATCTGACAAAAAAAATATTTTTATTTTCATTTTTTTAACTTAATTAATTGAAAAGCTCAGGAAATAGCATGCAAATAAAAAGTATAAGTTTATTAAGTAGAATACTTGTATTTATAAGAAAATAATTTAGAAAAATATGCAAAAAATTATTTTTTTATTGACAATTAATTGATTAAAGTCATCATCTTCATCAGTAGAATCATCTTCTTCTTCTGGCTCGATTTCATGGCACGAAATAGAAGCGCGCAGAGCGGAATATAGGCACCACGCAGCTAAACTTTATCGACGAATATTTGTTACTTCGGCTTGTGGAAATCGTCAGATTATATATTTTTCGTTATCCTTGAATTATTTACTTCAAAATAAAAAAAAAATTAGCCACGCTCGAGAATGTCGAGATGACGTTTTTTTTTTACAATTTTGTAGCCCTCCCCTTTCTTTACGACACTCTCAAATTGTCAGATTAGTGGAATATACACTTTTTAGCATGTAATTAACTCACCCTAACTTAATCTGACGCGCTCGAGATTTTCTGATGATCAATTTTTTTTTACTAATCTGATCCTTTATCCTCGACGGGCGGCTTTATATAGGGGGCTCATATTTGGTGGAGGTTCTTAACCAGGTACAAGGTATCCCCCTGTATATTAATCTGCCGCGCTCGAGGAAATCCCGAAATCCCCTCTTGGGCTCCCCTTCTATAACATATTATCATAATAATCAATTAGGTATAATCAATTCCCATTCAACTCATACAATTTTCAATTCGTCCAAAAATCTCGCCATTTCCTTCTTAATCAAATGGTAAATGACAAAAGTACGTTTCTCCATTCCAGACTTGAAGAAGAATCCTTCGCCAACGGGCACGCCAACACCGGCGCCAGCGCGGCCAGCGCGGCCAGCGTGGTGACCGTCCAGCCGCTGAACAACAACCACCTGCCACCGCTGGCCATCAGCGGGAGGGAGGTCACCGAGATGCCTCTGCATGCTGATAAGTTGTACGAGGTCAGTGGAATTAATTGCGTAGGAAGTAGTGTAGTGCAAGAAGCCCAAATAATAAAAATATTAGTAATAAAGACATTTGGTATAAGTATTCTTCTATGAATATTTTTAGATTTTATTACAGCAAAGGATCAAAGGTTATAAAATGGACTGAAATATCGTATTGACAGAAGGCTTAATTCCTGAAATTACTATAAACTATCCAGTGTTTTATTCGGGCCACAAATAATTATACTTAAACCCAAAATATGTTATACCTACCGTAGGCCCCATGTCTACAAGTTTTTGACTATTCCAACTCCGATATCAATCTCTCATTGTTTTCAGGTGTTCTCCAAATCCCTAATATTCCGAGACGAGCACGAACTCAAATCCAAGAGTCAAGACTCCCTCGACGAGCTGGAAACCAAGTCGGAACCCGACTACCTGTCCGACAAGCCGAACCGAACCAAAGTCTACTTCGAAGACGAGGTAGACTCGCCCGTCACAGACTTTGAAATCATGTTCAAAGACGAGCTTCTAGCCAACTACGACATGTTCAAAATCGAGGAAGAAGAAGAAGAGGATTCGAGAAGTAACGACACAGAAGAAGGGTTAACGATGAACGTCGAGTTGAGAAAGCAAGATGTTATCAAGCCCAGTACTGTAACTATTAAAGATGAATCGAAAATAACTATACCTAACCCTACTTACAACTATGATCCTATATCAGTAGTTACACTGCCGTCAACTTTTGCGCTGCCGAGGGTCGAAAGCGTGAAAGGCATTCTCAGACAGAAAGGCGAGTTACCACGAAGCAACAGTGCTAGGACGCTAGACCGAGTAGACAGCAGCAGTAAACTCAGTAGACCAGTCTTAAACAGAGTAGAAAGTCTCAAAAACATAGACCCCAACAAAATAAACAAGGTGCTAGCTCGAATGCCACACAGAAGTGCATCATTCCTCAACATCCCAGAACACTTGGTTCCGGAAAAACCACCTCTGATCAAAAGCAAGTCCATGGTGGGCGGTATGTGCGAGGAAATGAAGCTTAGCCAGCTCCCAGACACGCCCATCATCAGGAGCAATAACTTACCTCGCTTCTTCGCCGACAAGCCCACGAATATAGCCACAGACTACAACACGCAGACTCTACAGAGTATAAAGCAGAAGGAGGCTTTGATGTACAAGGAGAATGACTTTAGCATGCCGAGGTATTACGGCACGGTTTCTAAGAGTACGGAAAACTTGGCGCTGAACGAGAGCAAGTCCATGCCAGATTTGAGGAATCCAACTTCCACGGGGAAAGTGAGCAAGAGATTAGTGAAGTTGAGGGGAAGATTGAAACCTTTGGTTATTAGAAAAAGTTCTGATGAGAAGTTATAGTTTGTAAAATTAATGAGACTTTGATGTCACAAATAAGCCGTATTATTATTTTTATCAGTGAAATTTAATGTTGATAAGTTGTAAATAATATTAAACTAAGGGCGGTTCAGCAGAGTAACGCTATTCGTCAAATTAAAATATAAGTCTAAACAGACAAAAGTATTTTATCTAATTCCGTTACTCTTTGCTGGTAAAAGCGCGCTTAAACTTATTGATAATTTAATGGTTTGTTGTTTTGAGATTGAAATTATAAAGTTAAAAGGCGGACTATACCATCTCGGAATAAAGATAAAAAAACTGTCTTTATTTTTGATAATAATAATTCTAAAGTAGAGACGGAATTATTTAATATTACGTATAAAGCTTAAACAAAAATAAAATGTCTATGTACTGACTCTAATAAGATTTTATCAGTATTTGTTGCTCAAATAAGATTGAAATGTGATTTAAAACTTATATTATTATTGTTATAAATAAAAAAAAAAAAAATAACTAATAATAATAACCAAATCAACCTAAAAATACTAATACCTATTCATTATTTAATGAGTATTATATTACCTATAACAAAGTAGTTGCTTCTAGTCATTTGACAACAAAGAAAATGATGCAGTTGAACAAAATAATAGATAAAGATTATAATAAGATCTGTAAATTGTATGATAATAATTAATTATAACCATGAAAAACTGTTCATTATAAGTTAGAGATAAAAATAAAAATAGAAGACACATCCAAATAAAACTTGTGAGTCTAATCGATTTTTACTTTAATCCTCATCTTTAGATCTTAAAAAGGGTGAAGGAAAACATCTTTAGGAAACAAGATAGTATTCTAACAGCGGTGGGCTTTTGTGAAGGATGACATGGGTAAGAAAGGTGTGACGGACGACTAAGATGACGGATGATAGAGGTGTGGAGATAATGACCTGTTCCGCCGACCCCACATGAAGTGGGATAAGGGCCGGAAGATAATGATGAGTAATTATTTCTCTTTGGGGTTTCAATGAACCTAGAGATCTGCAGGGTAGGGTTGGTACCTAGTAACTATTACAATAAAAAGAGTATATACAAAAGCGCACATTTTATTACATTATCGCTATTTCGTACACCTCAAGGCTTACAATAATAATTATATTTGGATCCAACGGGTAACTCAAATAGAACTTACAATAATTATCTAAATTCACTAGGGAAGTCGAAGTTATTCCTGTAAAGCCCCGTAAACGAATAATAAAACTTCACTTTAGAATCATATTAAATAAAATTTGACTTTTTCAATCCTAAATAAAATAAATTTAAGTTTTAATTGTTTATAGAAACGGAAGAAAATCATTACCTAAACGGAGAGCACAAAATTAATTAAATTAATTTAGAAATGTATTTTAAGTACTGATGAAATGCTGGGTATACTTATTTACGGGGTTTTACAGCACGGCTATAGTGAGTAGATTTTTTTTATTTTATATTATTAATTCTATTCTATTCACATTTATAAATGTATTTTACTGCATTTTATACACATTTAAGATTTTATAAATGTGAATAAAATAAAATTGTTTTATTATACTTAACTTTATATCTTATCAAGGCTTTAAATTGTATACTTAAAAAAGAGTAGGAGAGGGGATTTTTTATTAAATAAGCAACATCTCTTTTATAAGTAAATTAAATTTTATAAGATCTATTTTTACTTATAAAATTTAACTTCAGATAATTTATTTACATACATTTTATAATATACTGGATTTATAATCTGAAATAAACTTGTGACAATAATTAGGATAATATTCAGAATTTGAGGACTAAAATTTTCATTTTCTTAGGAGATTTAGGAATATTTAAAAACTTTAATAAAGCACCAAATTTAAATATTTAGGTCCTTTTGAGACAGTGAATTGGTTAGTTAAAATTAGGTATATTGAGGAATTCGTACATTTTAAAATTCAAGATAGTACATTTTATACATGCGATGAAATAAAAAATCAAGGGTATTAAATTTTCTACAAAATTTTCACTACTGCTGACAAATTCATGGTATTATTAAAAATACTACAAAATTTACAGTTGTTTAGAATAATGCTACGCAATTCACATTTTTTACCTATAAATAAATGCCTAAAATTATTATAGCACAATACTTTTTAAGAAGTAATTATAGTATAATTTTCTAATTTACTTGCGTTTAAATTAAAATTATTCATTCTAAACTGTCTGACATATTATCTAACAAAATAAATACGTTTAGATTTTTTGGATCCTTTAATCGTTAAATTCTAGAGGTAAATTGTTCGATTCTAGCCTTCTATTAGTCCTAACTAGAGTTTGAGGCCTAAATCTAAAAGGCATTTTTAGAATTTTCTGTACATTTGGCTCATAATTTCATTGAAGACTAACAAATGCTCATTTTTACCAACTAACGAATTCATTAATAGGTTTACATTTTAGCACGGTTACCTGAAAATGGTTACGGATACATGAAAATTTGGTAAAAATTGACAAAACATTATCAGTTTTTGCGTCACCGTAGGCCACACTGTTATTTAAGATTAATTTTCTAAAACTATTATAACACTATTACTATAAGGAGGGGAAAAGCTGCAGTATTATGTCAAAAAGCCGAAAAACTAAGGTATATTAGTGAATAAATTCTAATAATGTAACTTTATTTACAACAATCTGGACTAGACTGTGTTAACACTAAAAGTAGGTTACAGTGACAATACGCCTAAATTTGCCACTGTATTTTTACAAAACGCTAAAAAATTCTAAAAACTCTGCAATTTTAACGAAAAATCTTTTAAGTCAATAGTCTAGGCGTACTGTACAGAAAAATGCATTAAAATTTTAAAATGATCACTTAAGTTACAATAAACTCTAAAATACTGAGAGTATTAAACTAAATCCTACAGCGAAGGGTTATTTCGGCCTAGATTAACCTAATTATTAAAAAAAACTAAGACAACGTCTAACGGGAAAATTAAACTAATTAGAGAAATGATTTTTTTGAACAGGCTTGTTTTTATCATCTTTTTAAGAGTTTATTTTTAAATGTGTCTTGTCTGTAATCGCACAACTTTTCTACTTCAAATTGATTATCTAAACTAACTCATTTAACTACATGCCTTGTACATAATGGTTCGCCGTATACATACATAATATAAAATATTGGCACACGACGATTCCCCTTAGGTACACCGCGCGATGGTAACCATGAATCATACTATTTTTTCAAAAATACTGAAATAAAGTTGAAATAAGTACATGATTTTAATGAAAAAACTACTTTTATGGACAAAATTATCGAAAATATACTTTCAGTAGCTACAAATAGTTACGTATTTAATTTGGCATTCTAAATTATTTTGGAAATGTGAAAGGAGTTACGAATAAACTTTTTAGAAAATGTGTAATAATTTTATTGTCTAGTCACTTACAAATTCCTAATAGTGTTGACTATATCGATTTTGGCTAGAAATTTAGGTTGTTAAAAAAATTCTTTAAAAGTATATGTATATTTTTATCCACATTTGCTACTTTTTATAATTTTTATGTAACCAACATAGTAATTTAAAATTATTTCATTAAATAAATATAATAATAAGAAGAAAAATATTTCATATTTAAATAAGTACAAGGAGTTCTTTGTAGACCCCGTTTCCCCTACTGATCAATGTAGTACAGTAGGTACCTTTTCTATACTTACAAATACAATGCAACGTCACTGTTTTCATTTAAATTACTGATGAAAAGTAAATAAAAAAAGTTTCTATATTTCAGAAAATTATATATTTTTCAACAAACGTTTGGGGTCATTCATAGCAAATTAATTTCTTGTGTACGGAAAATTGCTCAACAAACGACTTCACAATTCTCCCCTACTAGCCACTTCAGGGTTCTTTTACCCTGAAGAATCCCATTCACAAATATTCAAATAATCCATTCTCTGAGTCGAGGCCCGTTTGCTGCTGCAGCACAAAATCACTTACAGACTGTAATATCTATAATTATATCAATTTCCTTTCTTTTATTGTTCTGTATGTGTATATTTTTTTAGCAAATAAATTTCTGTTTATATGTATGTCTATTCAACTTTCTTAGAAATCACAAAGAGCACACAAACACCTACAGACATTTATATCTGTGTAACTATTTCCTTTATTTTATTGTTTTGTATGTGTATGTTTTTTAGCGAATAATCAACTATCAACTATCTCCAAAATCACACACAAGACTACAAAATCACTGGTTTCGTCTTTCCTCTCACCATCTTGTATCATTTCATCCAATTGTTCTAACCATCTTGATTCGTGTTGAACCATTTCCTCAAATTTATCTGACCGTCTTGAACCGTTTCACCTTGATGTTGACCTTATTCCCCGCCAGCTTGAAGGCGGTCGCGGCTGTGATCAGGTCGGCTGCGGACATGTCCTTGCCGTCCACGGATACGAGGATGTCGCCTTTCTGGAGACGCCCGTCCAGTTCTGCTGGGGAACCCGTCAGCTGGAATGAAACAGTTCCATTGACGCATGTGATTTAACTTAAGTGTAGTACCTAGCTTTTAAAGTTTTAGAAAAACATCGTACTGTTGTATATAAGTATAGTTGACGCTTCTTTCCATTATTGTTATGATACAATAATGCAAAGCACTAGCACCCGCTCCACATTGCACAAAGAAGAATATGCTAACTAGCACTAAGTCCTCCTATGTTCTTCCTTTTGTGCAATGAAGAATTTTCTAATCTAATCTAATCGTGAGGAAAACAGTTTCGGCATGTCGAACAACCTAAAAAGCTCTAATGATACTACAAGAAGAGGAATGACAAGCATTTGATTTAAAAGCCTTCTGAATCTGAAAAAATCTGATGATTTTTTACGTAAAATGCAATGCTTTGCGGTGATGGTTACCACTTAACATCGGATGGGCCATCCGCTCGTTCCATCAGCAAGTTGAATAAAAACAATCTACCGAGGGCTGGTGGACGTCGAAGCAGACGTCGCTTACCATGTCTCCGAGGTAGACGGTCGGAGCAGTGACGGGCTGCACGCACGTGATGCCTATAGGCTTGCCCGGCTTGCGCGCCAGATCCACCTCCACCTGGTCGAACTTCGCAGGATCCGGCCGGTGGACCAGCATCCTCAGCTGAAATACACAATTATTATGATTAAACATCTTGCCTCGCAAGGCACGGTAGTAACGAGCTATATGATACTCTGCCCGGCGTCCGTCAACTTGAGGCATAACGTTAACCAGCAACCACTCTCTTTAAGCCAAAACACGGCAACTCTGTTTGTCAGCAGAAATAGGCATGGTGGGAGTACTGCCCCAGACAGTCACGAGAAATTATGTGTTATTTTTCAAGTTAAAAACCCTTTTTCAGTTGTGGTACACAGTTTGTTTCAAGTGCTCCAATAAAGCCTCTTTGAGGCGCACTTACAATTCTTTCACCACACTGTTTCGAAAGAACTAGAGACACGTCTATAAGAATACCTTCGCAGTTTTCTGCTTGATGGTGAGGCAGATGCGCTCGTGCGCCATCTCCTTGGTGATGGGCACGCCGTTGCAGTCCAGGATCTGGTCTCCCACCTGCAGCCGCCCGTCCTTGGCCACGCAGCCCTCCTTGTAGATGTCCAGGATTACTGCTGCCGCGCCCTGGATGGTAGGATACATAGGAAAAATAATAAATTGTACTAGTTTTTAGATACACCATTTTGCAGTAGTATGCATCTGCCAGCTACAAAATGCAGGTACGCGTATGTTTTTTTCTATAGAACTTGCTGATAGAACAAGCAGATGGCCTGATGTGAAGTGGTGATCATAACCTATAACATAGCATTGCATCGTAAGTCACGCTCGAAAGGAATGCTGTGTCAAGTGTAAGTCAACGTCGAAGGATATTTATTCAGTTGAATCACTTGAAACGTTTTAACGCTAAGTAAATCTTGGTGCCAGTTCCACGTGACAAAGCCTAGGTGAACACGCGACGAAATGTTGGACGTACTACACTCCCTACACTCTAAAGAATCTGGAGTTCGTACTTGGTTCTAAGAGATTTGATGGGATATCTGCCATGCCTGTTTTAACATAGATTTTTATTTATTTCGTTCAAAAGGCCCCCTTTTTGTGTTTGTTTTTGCTCTGCTTCTGTTGTTGATGTGCATATATTGGTGCACATTCCACATTGCACTATCTTTCCCTAAACTAAGCAAAGCTTGTACTATAGGAAACAGATATCTACATACGCATATTATATTGATGACATGGGTAAGAAAGGAGTGACTACTGAGATGACGGATAATTATGGTAACTGGAAAGAAAAAACCTGTTGTGCCGACCCCACATGAAGTTGGATAATGGCAGGAAGATGATGATGAAATACTTATTTTTTATTTTTTTATTTTTATACAACTAGCTGATGGAACAAGCAGATGGCCCAACTGATGTTAAGTAGTAACCATCACCTATAACAAAGCATTACCCCGCGATGCACTGCCCTGCGTCCATCAACTTGAGGCATGCGTGGGCATACAGATGTTAAGCCTCATGTGCCTGTAATTACATCGGCAACCACACTCTTTAAACCGAAACATAGCGTTGCTGTTTGGCGGCAGAAAAAGGCGTGGTGGTAGAACTTCCCCGGACGAGCCACACACAAAGAGCTCTACTACTCATAAAACACTCAAACAGAGAACTTATTTTAGTAACTATGTCCATCACACGAATGTTTATGCGTGTGTGGATCGAACCCACGGCCTACAGCGCAGAAGGCAGAGCTGTAAGGGTTGTGTGTGTCAGGGTGTGTGTGTGTGTGTGGTGTGTGTGTGTGGTGTGTGTGTGTGGTGTGTGTGTGTACTCACATTGACGTGAGTGTCGCTGCCGCCCAGCAGTACGAGGCCGAGCACGGCGCCGGCGGACGCGATCTCTATCGTCATGTCGGTGTTGGCCACGATGGGCGCCACCGACGGGTCCGGGGGCGGCTCCACTGGAATAAACATATTCATATTCACATTACTTGACAAATTTAGTCCATATTCATATTGGTCGCTGAGCGCTCCACTAGCTTAAATGTTCGCTAAGTCTGTTGCTATCTCTTTTGATGATAGTGACAGTGACACGAATACTATCATCTCATGTAGTGTCACTAGTTTCTTTCGAAACAGTGTGGTGAAAGGATTTTAAGTGCGCCTCAAGAGGCTCCTTTCGAGCACTTGACACATGTTATAGAACTCTTTAGTTTCTACGAAATGCCGGTTTCCTCGCGATGTTTTCCTTCACCGTTTGAGAGTTCTGGCATTGTGCACATAAACTTTTGAACAGAAAAACTCATTGGCGCACGACCGGTTTCGAACCCACGACCTTAGGATCGGAAGGCGGGGCCGCTACCTCTCGACCACTAGTGCTCTCTACGAATACTATATAGAGCCACTATAACGTGTTAGGGATTATGAATAAGAGGATTAGGCACTTATTTATATTCCCTGCCATTCTATAGCGGCTCGATAGAGTATCCTTGTCACTGTCACTTTCATGCCAACGAAAAGAGACAGCAACAGACTTATCGGCCTGATAAGCTAATGGAGCGCTCACCGAGCAACATGAATAAGACTATTACAATTAACTATATAGTGACAGCTGAATCGATTTGGTATAGGTACAATCGATTATTTGAGACGGCCCTCTATCAGTCAGTAAAATCGATTAGATTTTTGCACAACGATCGTGTTGAGCGAGCTACTAATCGTGTTTAGAAAGCCAATCACGTTTAATGTATTGCACTAGAAATAAGCCGCTAAACATTAATATCTAACTGTCAGACAATGTAAAAGGATGTTTTTCTACGCTAATTTTGGTTAATTTGGTAAACGTGTTTAGCTAAATTAGATCAGATTGTTGTTCAAGCGACCATAAATAAAGTACCTATTATTTTCTTCAGGTTTAACGGAGATTAAACCTTACCTCAAAACTAATAAAGATCAAATTCCTTTTGAAATATTGAAGTAGGTGTGTGTGCGTAAGTAGTGTACTGACCTTTGACAGGAGAAGGTGCCGGCCTGGGCGTGACGGGTCTGGAGGCCCCCGCGGCGCCGGGGTCGGGGGTCTGGTTGCGGCTCGCGGGTCCGGAAGGACCCCCTGGAATACAAGTATACCATGAGCTAGTTATTAAGTTAGAGTTAAGTTATTAAGGCTAAGTCTGATGACGGTGACCACTTCCCATCAGGTGGACCGTCTGCTTGATAGCTATGGCAGACCTCCGTCGTAGTTTATAGATTATAGATGGATATACACAACACATATACAGGTAGAGGCATAGATTAGCTTTAGGTACAGTGAACATACGCTTAGCGGCCTAGTTATGAAATGAGGTTTAGTGATTTTTCCTTACTTATAATTTCAGTTAAATACATTTAAATACTATAGTAGTAACTGATACCAACGAGACCAAAGGGTGGTGGTACCTATGTACCGAGCAACATCAGGAGGATCGCTGGAAGTCGGTGGATGGAGAGGGCTCAGAATCGTTTTTCCTGGAAATGTGTAGGTAAGGCCTATGTCCAGTGGACTTCTTAAGAATGATGACCAATAGGTTGGTTTCTTTCATGAGGAATTTGAAGGGTACCTATGGGTAATTATGCCACCATCACCTATAACAAAGCATTGCCTCGCGAGTTACACGTGATCGGAACGTGTCATACGATGCATTGCCCTGCGTCTATAGACTTGAGACGTACAGATGTTAAGCCTCGGTCTGGAAACACAGCGTTGCTGCTTGTCTGCAGAAATATTCCCCGGACGAGCCACACAAAGAGCTCTAATAATCTTAAATGGCAGCTATATGAATGTTAGTTATGAGCGGATGTGCTAGCTGATGGTATACCGGGCGCGATGGGCGTACCCGCGTCGTCAGGATCCTTCATGTTGGGGCTGCAGACCGTGAGGACCACCACTCCTTCCGTCTGCTTCAACTTGGCCGCAGCCTGGAACCGGTGCATCTTTCTTTATCATATCTCACTCACAGTCAAAGTCAAATGGTTTCAACTTAATCGCAAGAATCACTTTGATACGTCATAAAGCTAGGTGATTTACGTGCCAGTTCCGCGTGGAACTGGCAGCTAAATCAGATAACTTTGTGACGTACCTATTAAGAATAAGAAATATTGTTTATTACCTGTTTTTCTAGGCTTGTTACGCAAAAAACAATATATCGTATTCTTATATCAAAGTCAAAATATATATTCAATTGAATGACATAATTATATCATTTTAAAAGGTCTTATAGCTAGGTGAATCTTCAGATCAGAACAGGCTTACGGCTTCGGTCCTACCGTTCTTTTGTATGATAGGGGCGCGATAAGACCGCTTATCGCAACTACATACAAAACCCGCTGGTGAACGAAAGCTGGTGTATTGAATGTTGATGATACTCACAGCATCATAGCTACAGTTGAGCAGCGAATCTCGATTTACAGCGAGTAGCATATCTCCGATTTGAAGTCCGGCCTGAAACAGAATATATTCATAAAAAATAATATTAAAAATAATTCTGTCCCCAAGCAGAGTAAGAGATGATCAACCTTGCCTAGTTATATTTATATTTTACCAGCTACCTGCGGCGAACTAGCGTACGTAGTAAAAAATAACCTACAACTCTATACCAGGTCACCAAAATCAATGTCAAAACGGTCCTTATTCAGTTAAATCTCAAGATTCATTTTGTAAAACTAAGGCCTATCGCCAGTTCCTCGTCACCGAAGCTTAGAAGAACAGGCACCAACTACATCTTTTATAAGTTTGATCTAAATCGATCTAGTAGTTGGTGATTGGTTCACAAAGAGGTAAGTGACATTTTGGCCCAAATAATTCTGATTTTTAGGTTTTTTTTTCTCAAACTTTTAATGCTCAACAAAACCTATAACCCCTTTTTCCCTTCTTAATAATCACTTCCACTACTACTTTCTGAATTTGAGCATTTAAATTCAGAGTCTTAAATTCAGGTCTGGTCGTGGGTTTGAAACTGGTTGTGCACCAATGAGTTTTTCTGTTTAAAGATTTATGTGCACAATGCCAGTACTCTCAAACGGTGAAGGAAAACATCGTGAGGAAGCCGGCATGTCGTGGAACCTAAAAAGTTCTATAACCTGTGTCAAGTGCTCGAAAGGAGCCTCTTGAGGCGCACTTAAAATCCTTTCACCACACTGTTTCGAAAGAAACTAGTGACACGACAACAGAGAAGAGAGAGCATTTAAATAAGTAGGAAACCAGTTTCCGCTTACGATTTTGCCTCGTCTCTAAAAAAAACTTACCTGCTTATAAACATGCAAATCCAAGTCAAGAACTATCTCATATTCATAATATCAGTAACACAGTAGGTAGCAAAAAACTGACCTGTTCTGCCGCGCTCCCTTCCTGCAAGTCCGACACGAAGATCCCCCGGCCCGCCTCCGTGTGCCGGCCCTCGATGATCATGATGCCCAGCCCGGACGGACCCTGGAACCATCACCATCACAGTTTTACTCTTTTTAATACTCAGTAATATTTATTCAGAACAAAGTAACAAAGTGCACAAGTTACAAAATAGCGATGAAACTGCGAGAGTTATAAACTAAATAAATAAATATATTACTGGACTTTCCACACAGCACTATCTAGCCCCAAACTAAGCCAGAGCTTGTAATATGAGAATCAGATAGCTGATATAATACATAAATACTTTTTTTTTTTTTTGTTAATACATACTTATAATATTATATAACACCCAGACAGAGAACAAACATCTATGTTCACCACACAAATGTTTGTTCTCGGTGGGGATCGAACCCACGGCCTACGGCGCAGAAGGCAGAGCTACTACCAACTGAGCTGTGAAGGCTGTCAAAAACTGTGATGCAGTCTCAACGCCCACCTCCTAAACCTATGAGCAATAGCTCTGCTATTTATTAAACAGGGAAGTATACAAATTTAACTTAAATTTATGAAATAAAAACTTTAAGATAGTTTCATTGTGTGAGGGGGGGGGGGGTCTTTTGATACCACTTGCAGATGGAACAAGCAGATTGCCTCGCAAGTCACACACGTTAGGAAAGTTCACTGATCTGCGTCCATTATCATTAGGCTTACAGTTTTGAGAGTAGTAGAGCTCTTTGTGAAGGGCTCGTCCGTGGAAGTACTACCACCACGCCTTTTTCTGCCGCCAAGCAGCAACGCTGTGTTTCGGTTCGAAGAGTGTGATTGCCGGTGTAATTACAGGCACATGAGGCTTAACATCTGTATGCCTCAAGTTGATGGACGCAGGGCAGTGCATCGTTAGGACATGTTATTCCATCACCTAGTTGTCTAAAAAATAACTGATGTTAGGTCTCATGTAGGTTTAATGTCATCCACACCCTTCAAAAGGAAACACAACAACGCTGCTTGTCGAACCCACAGCCTACAGCGCAGAAGGCAGAGCTACTATCAACTGAGCTGTGAGATCCTGTGAGTCCAGCTATGATTGCGTTATCGAACCGGCTTGAACTAATGTATGACGTCACGCCGTAATTAATAGCTTTATTTAAAATAATGAATAGTTTAATAAAAAGAATTTACATAATCAATTATAATTTTAGTATTTGTTATGGTAATTTAAAATTTGCATCCATTCGAAAGTAGTTTTGAGGAAAAACACGAATTATCGCCGAACTTTTTTACCTATTAGGTACATAATGTTCACGGTTCTTCAAAAATATATATACTTTATAGTATATCTAGCAGGAACGAGTTGTTAAATTTATTATAGCTTTATTATTTAACTAGCGGCCTGTCCCAGCTTCGCATGGGTGGTCATAAATTTTTTGAACATTTTAGGATAAACTTAGACCGTGGGTTCGAGCCTCGCGTCTACTTATTTCATACATTTGCACGCGCTTCTCCTTGAGTGAGTGAAATCGCAACCCGCGCGTGACCCGTGGACCCGTTAACATTTTTAATTTCGTCATATCTTTTGAATGGAATGTACGATTTGAAAAATTTTAGAAGTAATCTATAGGTATTGAAACCGTCTTAATTATGAAATGATTTATTTGGATAAGGATTAATACCAAGGTACAAATAAAGACCCTTTTCTAGCGGAGGCATTTCAATTAATTTTTTATAATAAAAGAACACTTATTGTGACATAACTATAATAGTTAGACATATGCTGTCGCGACGTTTTTTGTAGATGATGACGTGTTCTACAAAATCGTAGTACATTATTTTGTTCTATCTTCAATAGTTTTCGCAGCGCACGCGATGTAAGGTTTTTGTTTTCCACCTTGGGTTACATTATTGAAGTTTTAGTAAGGATCCCTGATTTTTTTGAAAATATAATATAGCCTATGTTACTCAGGGATAATGTAGCATTCTAATGGTGAAAGAATTTTTGAAATCGGACCAGTAGTTTTTGAGCCTATTCGTTACATACAAAAATACAAATGTTACCTCTTTATAATATTATAGTGTAGAAATAGGTACCGGCATCACCGCAAATTATATTATTTTAATTACTCGATTCATTTTATCCAATATGTATAATCGCGTGTCAAGACAATTCGTCGACGACGTCGTATGTCTTTTTTTAACGTTTTGTTTAATATTATCTAGATTATTGTCGTTTTTTTCTATTTAACATTGTGTTGATGTTTGTTTTTACTATTTTTCTTGACTATGTGTACCTAATTCTATGTGTTTTTATAACTTTTGGCCGCTTTGGTCCTTGATTGTAAGCACAAAATGTTTTTTTTGTAAGTTCCGCCTTCCGATGATAGAGTAATAAATAAATTATTCTTTTGAAAACTAACCTTTTTCACTGTGATATCCCGAACTCCTTTGTAGCCAGCAAAGCGATCCTCCGACTGAAAATGAAAAATAAATAAAGTTAATAAAAATAAAAAAAAATATAAATATCATGGAGGTACTTAGTCTAAGATAAATATAGCAAATTCACGTCGTTTATGGGGAGAGTGCCAACTGCTCGTCTTTCGACCTTTATGGATGCAGAGCTTTGGTCGAAAGGTGTATCTACAGACGTTTGTGTGGGCGCCTACGTAAATAACGAAGGCTCCGTGTTATTATTAATAAGTTGTTTATAATTATCTTTCTAAGGGCCGGTTTCACCATGCTCTGTTAGATTAACAAAGGATTAAGGGGCCGTTAAATATGTCAAAATGTACGCGTTTGACAGCTAAGGTTAGATTTAACGGTCTTTTTATCCTAGATCATAGATCCTAGATAGTAACTAACAGAGCATGGTGAAACCGGCCCTAAATATTATGTACGCGAATTGTACAATTTATTTCTAAGTTATCTTATTTTTAGGGTTCCGTACCCTAAGGGTAAAACGGGACCTATTACTAAGACTCCTTCTGTTCGTCTGTCAAAAGGCTGTATCCCATGAACCGTGATAGTTAGACTGTTGAAATTTTTACAGATGATGTATTTCTAATGCCGCTATAACAAATACTAAAAAACAGAATAAAATAAACATCTAAGGGGCTCCCATACAACAAACGTAATTATTGCCGTTCTTATAGATTATGGTATGGAACCCTTCGTGCGCGAGTCCGACTCGCACTTTGCCGGTTTTATTTAAATTTATGATTATTATAACTATTAGGTACTTACTATTTATATAAGCCCGCTTTGTCCCATAGTTGGACAAAAGCCTTTTTTTCATACAACAAAGTAGACAAACAAGCTTACGACCCGCCATAAGAGAAGCGGTTACCATAACCTATGAACACCTGCAATACCAGAGGAATCTTGAAACAGAAGCGCGTTGCTGACCCAAATAATTTTCTTAATAAGTTTTTAATCAAAGAACGAATAGTATTATAAAAAATACTCGTTTAAAAATACATTACAGGAATGCTGTTAAACTAGATTAGAACTCTAATTAATAACAGACAAAATACGATTTGTTTTATAAATACGCGGAAACGTCCATAAATAGTTTCATGTAGGAGGTACGAATATCGATTATTTATGTCTAACGACTCGGCTTGGGTGTTGAATCATCATTTTACGAAATGCCGTCTCTGAAGATACGCGGTTGCGCCGCGTGGAACTGGCACCTAGATTCAGCTAACTTTAAGACAATTCAAAGTGAGACAAACAGCACACATTAATAGTCCAAGTCCAAAAGGTAATTAAACTTTGAAACGTCGAATCTGAATTTAGTAAGTATCTGAGGGGATATCTACCGTGCCTGAGGTGAGGATCAAAGTCGAAAAGCTGTATTTTTTTCTTTTACTCAGTAAAACTCTGTTGTAGATGACCAGTCAAAGTATTATTCAATAAAATCACAAGGATCATTTTGAAACGTCCTAAAACTCACCTAGTTTTAGGACGTTTCAAAGTGATCTAGGTGCCAGTTCCACGCGACCAAAGCCTATAAAAACAGACAAGGAAATTACGGCTTGGCTCCTAGAGTTTTTTTTGTAGAATACTTTATTGAAAGAAGGGTCATACAAAAAATCTAGGAGCAACAATATCTAAAAGTCAAGTCCCATAATTGTACATTATTCATTATTTTATCGCGTTTAGTTTAGGAACATACATTGTTGTTAGGTGTTAGTTAGTATCACATAGTTTATTTTGTGAATCAGATCTAGTTCAATCCCAAGCTTTTTTGTCACCTTTGTAATAAGTTTTTGCAGTGTACGTGCCGCATAACGGTACCTATTTATCGCACGGCTGAATTCAGCAACTACCGTACGACTGAGCTCATTGCACTCACTTGAGGGACTTCACGTAAAGAAAGAAAGAATTTATTTCGGATACGTAGAACGCAAAGAGAGCAAAAGCTGAGACGCAAGATGTGCTCCATTCGAGTGAGATGGAGATATAAAACGAACAAAGAGGGAGAGAGACAGCATTACCTTCTTCCTCTTGAAAGAAAGCGTCCGCTTCCATATTGATCTGAGTAACACACCGGGGGCGTAGGGTACGGGGCGCGCGCGCGCCTCTGTCATCACAGTCATCACATCACTTAGTTCATCACAGTTATGTCATCACATCACTTAGTTCATCACAGTTAGGTCACCACATCACTTAGTTGTCCATCACATCACTAGAGCTCAAATCATCAACACCATCACTTGTTTCAACAAAGAGAGTTCTTGTACATCATTGGATCAAGACGATAACACTTTTACCACCAATTTTTTTTTACATCAATTAAGAGATTTATTTTACCCCGATAATTGATTCACACGGTCAGCCATATAAGGATCTGATAAGAGATAAACATTATGAAACTCACGCCAATTAAAAAAAATCGAATACAAAGCGCCGTTACTCATTATCTCTCACTCGCACAGCACTGTTAACATTACCGTATGAGTGAGAGGTGAGATAAGCGGCGCCATTTTGTATTTGTTTCTTGAAATGCAAAATGATGAATGGCAAATATTGATGAAGAAATAAATTTGCAGTTTCCAAAAGGGTTTCTGGTCCATAACTATTATACAAATGCTTGAAAAAATGCAGTAATATGCGCAAATTAAAACCTAACCTACAGCGTGGAACACTTTGCAAGGCAAAACCATCTCTTCCAGGCAACCTTGACACAGGATAAACAATACTAAGTACAGAAGGCTTAAATACAAAAAAAAAGGAAAAATAAATAGCGTATCTCGCTACAACGTAATAAAGTGCAATGTAGCCCGTACAGCACTAGGGCTTACAACTTTTCGAAAAAACTGAAGTATTTTTCGTATTGACCTTGTCAAGTTATCTAGTCCCGTGGGAGGTACGTCCGTAACTGACCGACTACACGCTAAACGTATACAGACAGGGTGTACGAATATGACTAATCGAATACAGAAATCTCGCTCCCCTCCTAATAAAAAAAACAAACGCGTAAAAAAAATATCTGGCTAAAGTAAAAAAAAAATCAGTAACAAACAATCCATTTATTACTAAAGTGACCAATTACAAGCCAATTGTTTAAAATACTGCGTTTACAATTACACATTTGCGCTGCCATTCGCGTGGACGGAAATGTTGCCGTCCATATGTCTGCGGCAGCGTCGCCGGAATTGCTCGCGTTGCCTGTGTTGCCTGTGTTCACGCAACACTGGCAACGCGAGCGGCAACGCGAGCGGCAACGCGAGTGGACACGGAAGTGGCCTGTTTACATTCTTGCATTGCCCAAGTCCCTGCTCATGTCTCTGCACATTTACACGGACATGAGCTGACGTTTACACTCAGGGTATAAAGATTATAAACCTATATTATTTTTCAGAAAATAATTTCTGCGACAGATATCAAGGGTTAGTAATTAAAGTCATTTAAGCCATGAAAATGGCTCTATCTTGCGTGTATTGCTACTGGGCTATAAGGCCGGTCACGTAATTTCATGCTATATTTTGTGTATTTCACGACTACTACCCCGGACGTGTCACAAACAAAGAGCTCTACAACTCTAACACTTGTAGTTTTGTTACACCCTGTAGACCTTTGTTATCAGCAGTGATAGCGGTAATACCTATTAGTTGTAGGATTAGTTCGTTGTAAAAGCTTTTGTTTGACCTATCGTTATGCCATGATAAGGGATACAGGTTGATTCGTAAATAAATAAAATAAATATTGGTGGACATTCCACACAGCACTATCTAGCCCCAAACTAAGCAAAGCTTGTGATATGGGAACCAGATAGCTGATATACTACTTAAATACTTTTTTTTTTGTAAATATATACTTATAATATTATATAACACCCAGACAGAAAACAAACATCTATGTTCATCACACAAATGTTTATAATGCTTATATACTTTTTTTTTGTAAATACATACTTATCAAAATCAGAAGGTAATTATATTAAATGCCTACGACGCAAAAGGCAGAGCTACTACCAACCGAGCTGTGAGTGCTGTCATAATAAACGGTTACGTAGACCTAAAACCAGTTCTACGTGTGAACCGTTGACAAACTTATACTATGTATTATAATTATATAGCTTCCGTATAAAACTCAATTTTATAACCTACTAGCTGCCAACCGCGGCTTTGCTCGTGTAACATTAATATTAAAGGTTATTTAAGAGTAGTAGAGCTCTTTGTGAAGGGCCCGTCTGGGAAAGTACTAACACCACGCCTTTTTCTGCCGCCAAGCAGCAACGCTGAGAGTGTGGTTGCCGGTGTAATTACAGGCACATGAGGCTTAACATCTGTATGCTTAAAGTTGATGGACGCAGGGCAGTGCATCGTAGGCACGTTGCTATCGTGCGTGTCTTACGAGGCAATGCTTTGTTATAGGTGATGTTTACCACTTAACATCAGGTGGGCCATCTGCTTGTTCCATCGGTTAGTTGTATTAAAAAAATTGCATTCGTTGATGTTTTACATATTTTTTATACAACTTGCTGATGGAACAGGCTGACGGCCCACCTGATGCAAAGTGGTCACCATCAGCTTTAACAAAGCATTGGCTCGCAACTCACGCATGACTCACTCGCGTTCTGCCACATTCGCGTAAATTTTCAAGATAAAAATTAGCTAACCCATAAACTATACATGTTCAAAGTTTCGTTTCAGGATTTTTCAAACATTCAGCATAAATATACTTTTATCTATTTTAAGTACGAAACCTAGAAAAACAAATTGTCAATGTAGGTATAACTTTTAACGATGACATCGATTTTATTCCGTTTAAAACGGGTTTCCCGATTGTTCCGGGAAAAGGGGTTGCAACTAGTACTTTTAAATAATTGAATAGCTCTTATTAGTGTCATTTTTAATGAACATCTTTTATATCTAATAATTTTAAATCGATATAAAAAAAAAAAGATGCTCAGCGGGAACTTTTTTTTAATAAAACTTACCGATAGTCCAAGCAAATGACCCACCAGATTTTAAGTGTTAACTATCACCAAACAAAGCACTGCGTAGTAAGTCACGCACGATAGGAAAGTGCCCTACGATGCAATGACCCTGCGTCCATCAACTTGAGGCATACAGATGTTAAGCCTCATGTGCATGTAAATTCGCCGGCAACTACACTCTCAGCGTTGCTGCAAATTTCCACGGACATGAGCTGAGTGTAAATGCGGTATTAAACTTTCCTCCAAAATAAAACTGCACAACATGACGCATTATTTACAGCTGTTTTTTGACCTTTAATTGTGAACTGTAGATAAAATAGGTAACAAACCTGCCACCAATTAGTAAACGCAAATAGCGTATCAACCAAGGTCACAAACTTCTGAGACAATATTAATATTACTTTTGTATGGGAATTTCGAAAACAAAGTATTCAAACTTTGCACACGTCAAAGTATTCCAGTGCTTGGTCTGATTTCTTGGTCTTTGGGCATATAGGGGTATTATGTTATACGTTTTATTATTCACCAAGCTATAAGACGTTTCAAAGTGATCCTGGTAATTAAATTGATTAAATACCTTAAATACCTTTTGACTTTATCTTTGACTTTTAGTAAAAAGGGAAAACCCCTTAAATATTTAAATATTTTCAATGTAAAAATCACTATTCGCGACCAAAGCCGGGCTGCAGCTAATAACGAATGTTATCTAAAAGCTTATAAAACATTGAATCACGTATTATCTTATTTCACCGCACAATCGCCACCGTGGCATAACTGTATCATATATCACATCTATCAGTTACACTATCTGTACTGTTCAATAGTGGATCATGTGATCAATCATATGACACAGTTCAGCTCAGCTGCAATAGTGCTCTATTGATATCGGCCCCGCCTTCCGATCGTAAGGTCGTGGGTTCAAATCAAATCTAGTCGTGCACCGAGTTTGATCTTCGAAAAAAATATGAGCGCAATGCTAATGCTCTTAATTGGTGAAGGAAAACATCGTGAGGAAACCAGTTAGTATTGTAACAGAAGCGATGGGCTTGCAACAGCCGCGTTATATTATGTGCTAAATGAAATATTTCGGTGTATCTTTTTCTGACTACCCCCTTAGACACCCTAAAAAAGCAGATAAGATTCGTAAATTTAAATTAAATCTAGCACGCTGGACATTAATCGATTTGGCACACTTCACAAAAACACTACCTTAAAATATGATTTCATGACATTAAAATCATTTCAGTTTTGAACCGCAATACAAGGTCACTGCGTCATGAGTTTTTTCAACGTTCATAGATATTTCGTTCTTATATATCCTAACTTCTAATAGGTACCTAGTACCTACCTAACTCGTTATGTGACGTGATCAATCACTTAACATTCGACTATGTACCTACACCAACACATGGCATGTTAGCCGAAACTGTAGGTATTGTAAATTAACTTATTCTAAGTAGCAAAAAGTCAAACGGTAGGCATATGTTAAGAATCTCCATATTTTGATTTCGTAAAGTTTACTTTTTTATTACTTGCTGATGGAACAGGCAGATGGCCCACCTGATGTTAAGTGGTAACCATCACCTATAAGCCTCATGTGTCTGTAATTTCACCGGCAACCACACTCTTCAAGCCGTAACACAGCGTTGCTGCTTGTCGGCAGAGATAGGCATGGTGGTAGTCCTTCCCTGGACGAGCAACACACAAAGAGCTCTTCTTTCATTCTTACAGGTTACGATTTAAAACGAATATTCCTTCTCGTTAACTCCAACGGTTAAAAAACCATTAGCTGTAACCTTGTAAAGACGTAGATAGTAGAAAAAAAACCACTTGAAAATAGGGGCATTTTTTTGTCCAGATCAATAAATAAAGCGCAGTGACGTTGTATTTGAAACGTAGTTTTTTACTTGTAATCTAAATGGTCCAGCAAATCTATTTGTCAAATTGTCAAAGTATTGACAAGCTGGTATCCCCACGATGTCACGTGTATAATGGTGGCACTTCACATCGCTATCGATATTAGCGTTTTAATTTGCTTAATATTCGACTTTCTTGTGCAGAAGTCCGAATAACTCGAACACAAATCGTCACAAACAGCGTTATTTGTGTATTCGTCTTGTTCTTAATCATACGCAAATATAGTCGAATAAAATCACACAAAGTCAAAGTCTTAGGTATTTAGTCAGTTGTGGAGTGGCTTTATGCTGATATGGGAGCAAATTTAACCCACAGACGCACAGGGGAAACTTGCTGAACCTACTATTTATTTTAATTTTTTTTTTTATCTACTTTGATTTTTCTTTTCAAATTTAGTTAGTTCCCTTAAAGTTATCTTTATATAAGTAAGTTCATTTTAATTTTTATCTGTGTCAGTCGCTTTCTGTATGTATGTTTTTATTAAATAAAAATTCATTCAGTTGAATCACAAGGCTCACTTTGAAAAGTCTTAAAGCTAGGTGAATCTAGGTGCCGGTTCCACGCGACGTTCCAATCGAACAGCGATGTGAAGTGCTATCGTAACAAACAGGCTATTCTCATTACTCATTGATTAAATCCGTCCAATAATGATGTGATTAAAACGAATTAATTGATATCTTGCATCACGTTTAGTTGCATATGTAACGTTCCGGCATAGCTCAGGGAGGTAACATCTAGTGCACTGTTACATTTTACTACATTTACCAGACGAATGTCCAAATTCATTCGTGATCAGCCTGTTCTCCAGGCTTTGGTTGCGAGGAACTGGCGGTAGATAATCTAGCTTAAAAGACGTTTAAAGTGATCCTTGTTATTGAAATAAAGACCATTATAACAACATTAATACTTTTTTTTTCTTATTAATTTATTACTGTTGACATGTTTTATTATGATATAATTATTCATTTTAATGTTATTCATTTAGGTAGACTTTTTCTTTTGTGTGTTGTTTCGTCCATTTTTAATTATTATTACTATTATTTCAATCTTTGTAACTTAAGTATAATTGGCCGTATAAGCCGATCAAATTATTTTGAATAAATAAATAAATAAAGTCCCTACGCCGCCGCCGCGTCTACTAAACGCGATATACTAAAAAACTACCGAAATGATTTTCATACGGTTTGGTTTACCTAGACCTGTAGACAGAGTGGTTCATGAACAAGGTTTAAATGTACAATTCGTTATGTTTTGGAATAAATTGGCTAAATTATGACGATCATTATTGTTGAAGATGTCGGATAAAATCCTTCTGACTTGGAGCTTTATGATGCTTCACTCAGGCTATGCTCTGCTACTCGTGCGAAGCCGATGCTTGTATAAATATATACTAAAGCAGCGTTAGTATGATGGTTTATTCGTCCTTGTTTATATTAGCACACCTCAATTACTGATGTAATAACAATAGTTATGTCTGTTGCACACTACGCTACGCTAAGCACGTCTTTATGTTCTTGAACTTGATTATGCATTATATATTTGGACAGAGGAAGATTTTAATTACTTGTACTTTATTACTTGTTACTTAGAATTATTATTTTTATTGTTACTTTTATTTTTGATTACTCCCATTTTGACTAAATCAACGTAAGTCGTAACGGAAAGTCCACCAATATTTACTATATTTACATTTCAAATTATTATTTAACAGTGAACAAACAATGTTATTGTGCTCAAAAATATATTTCATTTCATTTCAAAAAGTAAAGTATTTATTCTTAAAGTACCCACAGACGTTATTAACAAGTATGTATGTATTGAACCAACAGTCTCATATAAGCTGTGTTCATTAGTCAGCTCTTAAACCGATTATCGCGCACCCGCCCGAGGCGATTACCTGATCGCTCTGCAGACGGTGCAACGCTCGCGCATTATGTATTCGTGTGGGTGACCCCTACCCGCGTGTAGTCATCACTGAGCAGATTCATAGTATTAGACATTTTTTATGCTACTTGCTTATGGTTGAAGCAGATTGCCCACCTGATGGTAAGTAGTAACCATCACCTAAAACAAAGCATGTAAGCAGCCGACCAATATGAGAAAACATTCAAATTCAAAGGTAAAAATAGCAATGTTTTTTCATTTGTTATTTTAGCAATTAAAATAGTAGGCAGGTGGAAAAATTGACAATGTGAAAGAAATAGGTGTCTTATTTAATTAAAGTGTTGTTCTCGCGGCACGCTAGATATCCGTTTACATAATATCTTAATTTCAGCATAAAGTGAGTTTTTGTTCCATGATTGAAAATTGGATACATTATTTTTTATTCTACTTTCTTATGGAATAAGCAGATGGCCCACCCAATGGTGTGTGGCATGCATCTATAACAAAGCATCGCCTCGTAAGTCACGCACGACAGGAACGTGCCCTACGATGCATATACATCCCACTACTTAAGGCATTCAGGTATACAATTATAGACAATAGGGGCAGTCTACAACCTATAGATAATTTGCACTGAATATAATGTTATCTTCGTAATTGCGTTTTCAAATGAGCGCATTCAGTTGTAGCTAACAATTGCAAGGTATTTAAATATTTTCCTGTTAAGTGTTCAATGTTGCAGCTTTTGAGAACTAAATATAAACATTACAGTTTATTTTTATATCTGGCAATATAAAAATCGAATAAAGCTGGATTTAAGAGGCATTCCTCGTAGACCACCCATTTTTGGGGACCAATTTTGTTCCTTGAGAGTCCTTATCAATATTTGAATGGGTGCTTTACGAGAATATCAAAAAACGTTTTCGGTACCTTCAGCAAAATATTTGTTTGATATTTCTCAGCGTAATAGAAGTCGGTTATGTAAAAAAGTTAATTATTTCAGAGTAGTAGAGCTCTTTACGTGTGGTTCGTCCTGGGAAGTATTAGTACTAGGCACTACTACAAACACAGCAACGCTGTTTGGAGGTAGAAATAGGCATCATGCCTATTTATGTTGCTGTGTTTGGGTTTGAAGAGTGTGGTTGCCGATGAAATTACAGGCACATGATGCCTAACATCTGCATGCCTCAAGTTGATGGACGCAGGGCAGTGCATCGTAGAGCACGTTCCCATCGTACGTGACTTACGAGGGAATGCTTTATTTAGGTGATGGTTACCCTTAACATCAGCTTGTTCGAACGGAGTCTCTTTGAGGCGCAATCCTTTCACCACACTGTTGCGAAAGAACTAGAGTGACACGAAAAGAAGAGGATCAGCTCGTTCGTCAGCAAGTATAACCTATAAAAAAATACCTTTTCCAAGATATCACTACATACATTTTGAAATGAAATGAAATGAAATGAAATGAAATATTTATTGTTTGTGAAACTAGGTAATGCAGGGTGTTGAGATTACATTCACTTGGATCCTCTAGTTCCAACCAGTCGGTGTACAAACATTTTTTAGTGTTAAACACAGGTAAAAATAAAAGTTAGTGAATAATAGAAAATAAAATAAAATCGAATCGGTACAGTACATTATCAATTAGTTATATTAAAAAAAAAAAAAACATTTCTTACAAACAATTATCTACATTTTGTCTTGTAAAAATTCGTCAGTGGAGTAATACATTTTCTCTAAAAGGAACGTGTTGAGGGTATGCTTAAACTCCATTAAACTTTCTTTGTTACGTATAGCTGATGGTACTTTATTATAGATGAATGGTGCCATACATAACACACTCATGCGCAAAAAATGTGTTTTACACGGGTGGAGGTACAGGCTACCCGCTCGCCGGCTACCGGGTGGATATACATCGAACATTTTTAAATTTTCTTTAACAAAAACTGCAATCTCGCTTATATAAAGTGAAGGTAAAGTGAGAATATTAAATTTTGTTTTTACTAAAAATGTACCTAAAAAGTTACTATACTTATACAGTGTTGGTTTAGCGGCTTTTTATTGCGCTATTAATTAATGTCTGTTCTTTTTATTTTTCCTTTTCGTTTCGCAAACATTTTCTTTCAATAAAACTTAATTACTGCACGGTTTTATCACCAGAGATCACAATCAAAGTCAAAGTCATAAATTTATTCATTTGAATCACAACAATCGCTTTGAAACGTCTTTAAGCTAGGTGAATCTAGTTCCACGCGACCATGCCTAGAAGAACAGGCAACCAACTTACGGCACACTGAGTACGAATGTACCTAACAACATGTTCAGCACCTTCGTTTAAGACATACTTATGAACATGATTCTTATGTAGGTATTTTCCTACAAGACAATGCTATAAGAGTAGAGTAGAAGAGCCCTCACAGCTCAGTTGGTGGTAACTCTGCCTTTTGCGCTGTAGGCCGTGGGTTCGATCTTCACCGATAATAAATTGTGTAATTAACATAGATGTTTGAATGAATGAAAATTCTTCATTGCGGACCTTCCAAACTAACAAAATATAGCAATATAGTTTTGGTGTGTTAAACTATATTTTACCTACGTATTTACAAGAAAAAGTAAATAGGTATTATATTCCATAGTACAAGCTTTGGCTTGTTGAGGCCTAGATAGGGCGGTGTGGTATGTCCACCATTAATAAGTTATTTCGACATACTATCGAGGGACATAGTATAAAATTGATTAAATGTTTAAACATGAGTTTCTATATTTATCTTCATTAAATAGTTAATTCGTTAAAACGTAAGCTACGGAAATCTAAGAAGAAGAAGTAATGTTAAGGCGATGATAACTGCTAATTTAATGATCTATAATCACTAAATAGTTACCTACTTATAGGTTTGCATAAGTACTTACACTAAGCAAACTTTTTAGCTGGAAAGCTTATTTGGATAAATATCATATTTTCGCTAAACTGTGTGCAATGTGATTGCAAACAACTTGGTTAATTGCGGTTTTCATAACTAACTTCAGATATCTTATCTCTCAAAATATTGAAATGTGCGAGCGAGAGGTATTAGCAGGATGTACGATGTGAGGAGAATGTACACAACTCTGATCTATCAACGTCACATAAGAAAACTAAATCCTTCAAAGTAAACCGATCTATCCAATATCGTTCAAATCCGGGTCAAAATCCCCGCAGCAGTTAAAAGAAAGAGAACGGTAGACATACAGTTTCAATGGACTGTCATACTAACTTTGTGCATGAGAATCTCACTACACGAGAGACACTAATTAGGCTTTGTTACCGACCAGAAACCCAAATGTACGAAAACAAATATGTAGGAATATATTTATAGATGGTAGTGTTTATCAGACGTGATGTCGAAAATATTACCAAGAAGGTAAGTAGGTACATAAAGCCATAAGTTATAACATGGCAACTGAGTTATTCGTAACGGATTCTAACACAAAAAACACGTTTTCACACAAAACTTTCAAAACACAACACCGTTTTTATAACAGCACACACATTTTTCAATCACATTGTTGATATTCACATTTAACTTATTTATTTTGATTCAAAATCTATTTTTCACCGATATTAATGCACGAAACCGCTCGATAAAGCCTATGAATTGGTACTAAACACAAAAAGTTTGCAATATGACATTGCTAAAATGTAAGATAACACAGTCGAAAAATATACGACATACCACAACCTAAAACACAGGCCATTATCACTCAAAACTCATCTCTATTTCCAAACGATAAAACTCAATTCAATTACCACTTTAAATAAAGTTACGTCATTACAAAGTCGGCGTGTAAGATAAACACTGAAAATCGTAGTTCTTCCTCTAAAACCAACTGTATTCTCTAAAGGTTAAGGTTGCTTATTGTATGTTAATGAGTCTATAGGAAAACCGTGAGGAAATCCGTAGATATTAACACTGGTAGGTGCGAGCGAGATGGAACATGGAGCCGACAAGGTCAGAGTTAATAAACATACACACAAATACATACCTACATTAATATTAGACTTATAATAATTTTCTTAGTACCGGTTTAGTAATCTTTAGTTTGAAATATGCTTTTTGTATAGAGCTGGGTTGTCTTGAAAGTTGTTGAACTCTCGCTTCGTTACTTGTTCTTTCTAGGACACCCTACTGGGTCAGTGACCAGTATAATGAAAATTTGACTAAATTTTAAAGAACTAAAGTCTGTCTTTCTAGTAGTTTAATAATAAAAACTTTATTTAAGTCAATTTAGAGATGAATAATATCTATAATACAATTATTTTCTAATAAATCAAAATTGTGTTTCAAATAAATCAAAATAAAAAAACGTTTTTGGTGTTACAAAAACGTAGGCCAATAAAAAAAACAATATTTGTTTTAGGACAAAAAAATTACCGATTTTTTTTGTGTTTGTTGCACTATTTTAACGCTGGTCTTCCGTGATCAAAGTATTTGTAATTAAAATAGAGTAATTAATAAAGATTTTGTGACTCACAATCGTCCACGGAAGCGTATGTAATACACTTTTATTTAATTTTTAACTGCTGTATAATTTCGTTAATTAGTGTAATTGGTTTTAAGCCGTGCTAATTATTAAATAAATAAATAAATAAATAAATAAAAAAATAAAATACACCCTTAGGCTTAGGCCAAAACCAAATCTCTCAATGGGACCGACTTAGCGAAAGGAATGGTATACCTAGATGGTAGACATGCTTTTTAATACAGCTGCCCATTAAGTAGAGACTTGCCTTATCTATCCATGGCTTATCCATAAAGGTTGTAAGTAAAGAAATCATCATCATCATCATCATCAGCACCAAGAAATGCACTGCTGGGCATGGTCTCTGGATTGTATGTGGATGTATAGGGCAGGCCTTTCCAGGAAGAACAACCCTGAGTTACCCTCCATCCACCGACTACCAGCGATCAGGCAGGAGGGGGTGTGTCATTGTGGTGCCATTCGAGAACATTAATTCCCCAGCGGTAAACATAAAACACAGATTTTTGCCTAGTTTATGCCCGGTATCTTAGATAAGGCAGCTAGAATTCCTAAAAGTGTAATTAATTGTCACAAGTCCTACACTAATAACACCTGGATAGAACCTTAGAACATAATATATAGTGACAAACTGTAATAACCTAAAGTTTAACTGTATTTACCCTTTGCATTGATAGTAGCGGTTCCTGGTGAAGGAATAAAGAAGAAGAATAGGATAAACTTACGTCTTCTTCTAAAGCCACTGGGAACTGTGTCGCAGTCAGCGGCTTCACAGCTACATCTTCCAATGCTGCCTTCCTCCTGTAACAAAGAACATGGTTGTACTGACCTCTTCTTACCAGAAGTTCCATTGGCACCTCACTGGAGCTTCATTATTATATTATTTTGTAACGAGGCTCACTTAAAAGAACGGTAGGAACCAAGCCGTAAGTTTGTTGCCTGTTCTTCTAGGCTTTGGTCGCGTGGAACTGGTTCCTAGATTCCATTAGCTTTTTTTTACAACAAGCTGATGGAACTAGCAGATGGCCCACCTGATGTTAAGTGGTAAACATCACCTATAACAAAGCATTGCCTCGTAAGTCACGCACGATAGGAACGTGCTCTAAGACATTTCAATGTGATCCTTTTGATTCAATTAAATACCATCTTTTCACTTTGACTTAGACTGACGGCTTCTGTAACGCAGTGACTGAGCTGTCCGGAGATAAATCGGGAGGGTTTGATTCCCATGGTTGTATCATGACTAAAACTGACAAAAAAAAAGAGTGGGTTCAAATCCGGTCGAACACTAATATATTTTTGACAAAAAATGTGTGTGCAATGCCAATGCTCGGGACTCAGTGAAAAAAAATCGTGAGGAAACCAGTTTGCATCCTAGCAGCGGCAATGGGCTTGTAACCTTTCACATATACATCCTCAAAGATCTTGAGTTAGTACTCGGTACTGAGAGATCTAAGGGGATATCTACCGTGACTGGGGATCAATATCGTGAAGCTGTTTCTTTAATAAAACCTCAATAAAGAAAAACCTAGAAGGGAAATCTTATTTTTGGACAAATGCCACCAAAACCTCATCAACAACGTAACCTAAGCCTTATACAGTAAGTTAAGCCGTGTTAGGCACTAAATCACATTATATACAGAGTGTGAAAACACAACTCCTGAAAACTGAAACGGGATATTCAGATTTTGTGTGTGGCTCGTACTACCACCACGCCTTTTTCTGCCGCCAAGCAGCAACGCTGTGTTTCGGTTCGAAGAGTGTGGTTGTGCGATTACAGGCACATGAGACTTAACATCTGTAGCCTCAAAGTCAAAAGGTATTCAGTTGAATCTCGAGGATCACTTTAAAACGCCTTAAAGCTAGGTGAGTCTAGGTGCCAGTTCCCGCAGCTAGCCGAGAACTAGTTGAGGCAGTTCGACCTATTCTCAGAGAGTGGGTCGAACGGAAGCATGGCGTGCTAACATACCACCTGACACAGGTGTTGACTGGCCATGGGTGCTTTGGTGAGTACCTGTGTCGGGTGGTTGGACGAGAACCGACAACAGAGTGTCACCACTGTAGAGGAGGTATGACAGACACGGCACAGCACACGCGTGAGGAATGCCCAGCCTGGGCGGAGCCACGTGCTGCCTTGTCTGCAGTTATAGGGCAGGACATATCTCTGCCGGCTTTGTTCGTAGCCATGGTGGGTAGCGAAGAAGCCTGGAATGCGGTCGAGACCTTCTGTGAAAGAATCATGACGCAGAAGGAAGCGGCGGAGAGGGATCGAGAGCAAGATCCGAACTCTCTCCCGATTCGCCGCAGGAGGCACGGCCAGCGGCGTCGGGCCTACTTGGCTCGAATGCCGACTTAGTCAGGACCCGCGGGCGACAGATTGGGGGAGTCTGTCGTCCGCACTGGGAGGGTCAGAGCGGGAAGGCACCCTTGTGTTCAGGGTGTCTTCAGTGACGAAAGAGCTTGCTAGACAAGAGTTGAAGAAGGGTCCGCAAGGACAGTTGCTGACGGGGTCGCGGTGCAAACCGAACCCGTAACTTCGTCCCAAGCATAGCAGAGGAACACCCCAGGGGTTTTAGTCGGTATCAAGAGTCCGACATAACCCTCTAGCCCCCCCCGGCTAGTTGGAATCCATAAAGGATTTCCCCTGGGCAAAAAAAAAAAAAAAAAAAAAAGGTGCCAGTTCCCGCGACGACGCCTCGAGTTGATAGACGCAGTACGTAGGGCACGTTCCAATCGTTCGTGACTTACGAGGGTATGCTTTGTTATAGGTGATGGTTACCACTTTGCATCAGGGTGGACCTGCTTGTATAATCAGCAATAAGCATAAAAAACCTTCAGTTTCGAACGTTTTTTTATTCCACCCTGTAGAGTATTTATTAAATTCCTCAGTGGCACAGTGTAGGCAGCAGTGGCACATCCCCGTCACTCGCAGGGTCGTCGGGACGACTGCGCCCCTTCATTAGCCCCCTGATGATAAATAAGCATTGTTTGGTGACCCCGACCGTTGCTCTATAGGCGCTGGATGAGCCACTAAGACTTTAAAGCTGTGAGACTTTAAATAAAAAAAAAATGTGCGCACTGTGCTTGAATACCTCACATTTTATAAACAATCATTTATTTGGTAAGCATATAAATGTCATGATACAAATTTAACACAAAAAAAATAAGTTCAATCATAAAAAGTCATATCAATTGTCAAAATTAACACAATTATACATTTATCCTATCCCAGTTATTAAGAAAAATGTAAGATTTTTGGATTTTAGATGTATAAATAGATGGGTAAATCGTGCTGCAATGGCATAACAGGTTTGGATAAAAGGTAAAGGAACGATCGAGCCAGAGAAAAAGAGTATAAGTAATAATTACAGTCATATTATGCGAACTCGCGTGGCAACTAGTTTTTATATAAAACAAAATTACTAGTGGCTCCATGTATAAAGCCATATTTGGCGTGAAATTAAAAGAAGTTATCCCTAGCAATCGTCGTCAGAATGTTGTTGGAACTTCCACTCATTTTGTACGTACGAGTACCAAAAGGGGATATACCCAAAAATCCTATTAACGTGAGGTTTTTGATTATTCGAGCGTAGATTTGTCATACTTAAGTAGCATAATTAAGAGTTAATTTAAGAGTAGTAGAGCTCTTTGCGAAGGGCTCGTCCGGGCAAGTTCCAGGCTTTTTTCTGCCGCCAAGCAGCGTTGCTGTGTTTCAGTTTGAAGAGTGTGGTTGCCGGTGAAATTACAGACATGAGGCTTATCATCTGTAAGACTCAAGTTGATGCACGCAGGGCAGTACATCGTAGGGTACATTCCTATCGTGCGTGACTTACGATGCAATGCTTTGCTATAGGTGGTGGTTACCACTTAACATCAAGAACCACTAACAAGTAGAAAAAAAAACAAAATATGACAGACGAAATTTTTGTTAGCTGTCTCAACAGAATCGACACTATTGTCGTACAATTACTGCCCACTGTTTCGAAAGAAAATAGTGACACGACACGAAGAAGAAGAAAATTGCCTACAACATTGCTCTTGTGAACGCGCCTTAAATGCCACATCCAGCAATAAGAGCTCCTCAAAGGACCTAGTTAAGGGCCTCCTTTGTCCATTTAATAGGCCTTATACGATTTTTATCGGATTCGGCTATCTCTTCTCGTATCCCGGATTACTTAATAAATCGCTATTTTATCTGTGGGGGACGCGGCGGCTTCCGGAACGAAATAAATTAAGGTAATGCTGCGACGAAGGAAAAAGTCAAAGCGTTCTTTATGGAGGAGGTTGTATACGAACGTAATACCCAGAATTGTAGTTCTGGCAGAATTATCTATTAGGGGTAGTCAGAGCTAAGTCAAAATGGCATTTCACTGCGTGTCCTACTTTCTATTCTATATCCTACTAATGTATAGATGCAAAAGTTACGATATTTGGATGTTTGTGGCGCACTCACGCCATCACGCCATAACCCACAGAAAATAAGTTTTTCTGTGCCCTAACCACTAAACTAAATGGAATGAAACTTAGAACTAATATAGTTCATAGCCCCGCGTATACAAATATAAATAAATATTGGTGGACTTTCCACTCAGCACTATGCCCCAAACTAAGCTAAAGCTTGTTATATGGGAACCAGATAGCTGATATGATAACATAATTATATACTTTTTTTGTAAATAAATACTTATAATATACAGGCAGACAGAGATCACACAAATGTTTGTCTGCGTGGGGATCGAACCCACGGCCTACGGCGCAGAAGGCAGAGCTACTACCAACTGAGCTGCGAAGGCTGAAGGCTGTATATGGAGACTCGTGAGTTCTCATCACGATAGAGATGCTCATCGAGTCTCCATACAAAAACAGCCTGACGATACGAAAAACAAAAAAAAAACTCAGACTTGGGGTCCTGTATTATAAAACTCGGACATACCTCAATAGAATGATCTTGAATATGGGCCCCACCAGCCCCTTGATGATGACGGATGCATTGAGATGACATCTTCCATGCAGGACTATCCCGTTCACCTGCCAACAAAAGATCACAGTTATATAGTTTGTTAAATGACCCATTGATATATCACAGATTTTTTTTATTTCAATTTAATTATAATAAACACAAAATTACGCCTGTTTCATAGAGGTAGGCAAAGATCACAGATTTAGACTTGCTACGATCCTGACATACCTCGCTTAATTTACTCTCATAGCCATAATATTCTTCATAGCTCGTCGGTTTAGGATACTCTTGACCAGGCCTTTCTCTAAAACATCTGCTATCTGATCGAGACACGGACGGCGAGGTCTACTAAAAGTCACATTTACACTCGCCTGATGCATCTGTTTCGTTAATTTCCTTTTATCCATCCTCTCTACATGCCCAAACTATCTAAGCATATTTTTCTCTATCTCATCACTACAATCTTCTTTCTATCTTACACACTGTTCCTCACTCTATCACTCAAATTCACACCACACAACACATACCACAATTTGGAATACATAAAATAAGACTATTAACTAAAAAGAAATAAAAAAAAAATACAGAGGCACATAGTTATTTTTTTTATTGTTTATCTTTCTATAGGTAAGGTTATTAAACTTTCAGACATATGAGTAGGTAGGATAGTCTAGACTCATAGAAATATACAAGCCACCTACGCATTTTCGCCGAGCAAAACACTCAGCAGTTTGCAATAATATTGACAAAGGCGTTGCGATACCTATCACAGGTAGACTCCTATAAATTTTACTATTGGAAAAATATAAGACAAAAAGGTATATACAAAAAACTATACTAACTTTTTTTTATAGTAATTTTTTTATAGCAGTTAATTTTGAGTTCAGCGTCTTGGTAACAACTAAGCTGTGACAGCTGTTAATATCACACAAAGTTATGATATTTACTCCAAGACACAAAGAATGACCGACCATCGACAAAAATGTCCTTTGATAAAAACTATAAATAATAAAAGCATGTTGAATATTCGTTTTCTAGTACGAGTATCTTGGGAAGTAACACTTGGCCACAGCTACAGACAGAGCCTCACACTTCATTGTAGATTTTGTTTTAATTTAATTTTATTATTAATAATTAATTATGAATTTATGTACACAATGCCAGTACTCTCAAACGATGAAGGAAAACATCGTGAGGAAACAGGTGTGTCGTAGAACCTAAAAAGTTCTAAAACACGTGTCGAGTGCTCGAAAGGAGACTCTTTAAAGCGCACTTAAAATCCTTTCACCACACTGTTTCGAAAAAAACTAGTGACATGACAAGAAAAAGACTTGAAAGAGGCAAAATGTTTGTCGAACGACAGACAGGTGCCGTAAACGAAGGTGAAGATTCGTTTTCTGACATTTTGGGAAGCAACATAGCTTTTTCATTTTAATTGTTTTTCTAGTGTTATTTTGAGTTGTGTTGTGTAATTTCGCTTGTATTTTAACCAACATTACTCGAGGTCTTAGCACAAAGTGTTAGCATTTGGAATGAAAGTGCATTATGTGATATCCTGATTTGACCGAAAATGGTTCGAACGTTTTGAAGAAAACCGCCACCATTTTCTTCACAACAAATGACGGCCGACTTGACTATAAAGTATTTTATCTATATCACTTGACACAAAATTGTCTGTCGAATGACGGACTTAAATAAAGAAGATGACGAAGAACGGTGGAAAGTATACTTATAAGTGAAGTAAAGATGAATGTGTAGTTGGTTTGTCTGTACCTGGAGTTATGTAGTTAATGTTTCAATTGAACCTGCGTTGAACTAGAATAGATGCCGTGTGTTTTACACTATGTGCTGCGGTTACAAGCGTGAGCGGAGCGAGGAGCGTTTCAAACACCCTATGCTATGGTAGGCCAAACAATGTTGGAGCTTGAAACGTATTACTTTTCATTAAAAAACGTATCACGAAAAAAATCTGAAACTTCACAAATAACCGGCAAAATAATAAGGATCACATTGAAACATCGTATAAAGTAGGTTAGCCTAGAACAGACAAGAGGAAGTACTACCACCATGCCTATTTTTGCGGACAAACAGCGCTGCTGTGTTTCCGTTTGAAGGGTGTGGTCGCCAATGAAGTTACAGGCAGAAGAGGCTTTACACCTATATGCCTCAGGGTGGACGCAGGGCAGTGCATCGTAGGGTACGTTAACTTACGAGGCAATGCTTTGTTATAGGTGATGATTACTACCTAATATTAGGTGTGCCATCTGCTTGTTCCATTACATATGCCATAAAAAATTGCTAGCTTAGCTAGCATCACTAACGAGGCAATGATTTGTATGTTGTATAGGTGATGGTTACCACTTAACATCATGTGAGCCATCAGCTTGTTCCATCAGCAATTAGTATAAAAAAAAATTGGGCCATCTGCTAGTTCTATTCCATTTCGTATGAAAAAATAGGCATCGCCCCGCTTATCGCTTCCGCCTATACCACCCCCGCACCCGCCTGGCACCCTGCCAGCCCATTGAGCGCCCCAAATCAGCTGTTGTATACAAATACGTCGATACGCCGCCGGTATTTTATTGTTGCCAAAAATACGTCTCGATTCATTTATCGATTCGTTCCACATTCGAGGGGAATTTTTTGCCAAGTTCTTTTACACACTTTTGTTAAGTAAGCAGAATGAATGGCCAGAGATGATTTTAGGGTTCCATAGTGAAAAAAAAAGTAAGAGTACTCTATTTATTTTATTGATAGATAGAAAAACTCTTTATTGTACACCACAAGAAAATAACATAACATTTAAGAATTAATTTAAACTACAGCGAAGTATAATGGGCGGTCTTATCGCTATGCGCGATTTCTTCCAGACAACCTTTGGATGGAAAGGATTCAATGTTTAAATTATGAAGAAAAACATCTTGAGGATCAGTTAGTATGCTGGCAGCGGGCTTGTAACCGTCACGTATGGAGCGACAACTACTGCAAAATGTTATGTTTGGACGTGTCCCAGACTACCCCTTTCCTTATGAATTCTCTAATAACGCACGATAAGGGAGGTAATGTTCACTTTACCACCCAAAGGGCCATTCTGACTTCGCGTGGAGCAACCAGATAAATAAATGTATGCTAATGTGACGTTGTAATGCGAATAAAGGCACGGTTTTACGGATAACCTTTTAAAAACAAGCTGAATTCAACTCGTAATCCGTATGTACACACAGTACATCAATTTTTATTTTATTTTTGTTTGTTACCGCATATTATTGAATAAAAATGTATATAATCTTCACAAAAGGTTTGTCTTAACTAGGTCTAAGTACTAAGTAGTGCAAGCTAGATATAAACCTACATTGCGAGAGACTGATGCATGTGATAGGTTTAATATATCGACAGCCTTCACAGCTCAGTTGGTAGTAACTCTGCCTTCTGCGCCGTAGGCCGTGGGTTCGATCCCCACCGAGAACAAACATTTGTGTGATGAACATAGATGTTTGTTCTCTGTCTGGGTGTTATTATATATAATGAGTATGTATTTACAAAAAAAAAAGTATATATGTATTATATCAGCTATCTGGTTCCCATATTACTTTATCTTAGTTTGGGGCTAGATAGTGCTGTGAAAAAAAAAAAAAAAAACCTGTGTTACAGGTATCCGTTATTATCGTCGTCATTTATGAACCGATTTGTTTTTTTTTATTTGAGAGGATATACTTTCAGCTTTGTCCCATAGAAATTTCATCAAAATCGGTTGAGTAGTTTGGCTTTTAAATCAAAATAGCAGGAAAAAGATACGCATCCAAGTAAATGAAATTGTGTATTTAGCTGTTTTATGTTTTCAATTTTCAGGAAACACCTGGGCGAGAGACGCACAGGACAGAGGAGGCTGGCAGAAAATGAAGGAGGCCTACCTCTATACCCAGCAGTGGGTGATACCGGGCTGAGATGATGATGATGATGTTTTCAGTGTATTTAAAGCCGTTTTTGCAGAAAATTATTTATGCTACTAGTTGATGGAAAAAGCAGATGGCCCACCTGATGTTAAGAGGTAACTAAAAATAATTTATAGCAAAGCATTGTTTCGCAAGTATCTCTGAAAAGAATCTGGAGTTCGTACTTCGTACTAAATCTGAGTGGATATCTACCGTGCCTGACGATCAAGTCCGTGAAGCTGTTTCAGTTTTTTTCATAAATCACGCACGTTAGGAACTAAAAATCTTACATATCATACAATATAACACTCAGATACAGGACAAACATCTTATGTACATTTATGTAACATCACACAAATGTTTGTTGATGGGCATTGAACCCACAACCTACAGCAAGTTTTAAAAGAAGATTTTAGATGAATCGTTTTTCCTGCAAATTTATAGGAGGCCTATGTCCAGCAATAGATTTCATCAGGCTGATGATGATAATGATGTGGTTCAGTGACAATATTCTAAAACCTATAATAGATACTAATAATAGTCTCTCTCTCTTGTCGAGACACTAGTTTCTTTCGAAACAGTGTGGTAAAAGGATTTTAAGTGCGCCTCAAGAGGCTCCTTTCGAGCACTTGACACATGGTTTAGAACTATTTTAGTTATTTTGAGCACTGGTGGTCTAGTGTAACACGACAAGAAGAAGAAGAGTGGCAATGTTGGCAACCTATTTAAAGAAAAAATCTGGCAAAGACCTTCATCTGACCAGCCACATTCTTCAAATAAACGAGCATTTCCTTCAACATCATCATAATCTTAGCATTACATTCACAAATGCTGGTCGCTAATAAATTACAACAACTTTGAGAGATCATCGATCATTTCTGTGTTGCGTATACACGGGCAATTTCAATTGCCAAACTTTGAGCAACAGTTGAACTAGCGTCAATAGTTCCAATTTCTATTCCTAGTGACTTGAATATCGCGGGAAGTTGATGAATGGAGACGGCTCAAAATCTTAGAGCAAGAGTATACCTATAGTAGAGCTCTCTATGAAGGGCTCATCCGGGGAAGTATTATCACCACACCATGCCTATTTCTGCAGCCAAGCAGCGTACAATGTTGGTTAGGTCAACAAAATTGGTCGTCGCTCAGATTTGTGTTGTATAAATGTTTGATGTGCTATATTTTTTTATTGGCAGACTTTTCATTCAGCACAACTAGCTCCAAACTAAACCAAGCTGATACTATGGCAACCAGATAACTGACAAAATACTTAAATGTATACCTACTTACTATTTTTAAATAGCATACAGACAGAGAACAATCGTTTATGTTCATTACACAAATGTTTGCTCTCTGGGGTTCGAACTCATGGCCTACAGCGTTATATATGTACGCGTTTGACATCTAAGGTTAGATTTAACGGCCTGTTAATCCTTTAATTTATTTTATTTACTATTTTATAACTATTAGCTAACTTTATGAGCTGAAATCAGCTCTTAGAATATTGGGCAATAATTTAGTTGCTTAAAAATTGCTGGTTTAACGTGCAACCTATAGTTTTTTCTCTGGCATATTGCCATTTACGAGTACAAGATCATAAATTACTGGACTCTACATTTTTGTCTCATATTAGCCGAGGCGTGAAGGTACAGGTTTAAAAAAAACAGAACTTCATAACTTTAATTCCCAAGCACGGTATTAGATACCCATCAGATCTCTTTGTTTGGTACTCTCAAGATTTTGGAGTTTAGAAATATTGTTTAAAATTTGATGACAGCTACATAAAGAACATCATTGAAGGAAAGGTGGAAGGAAAGCGAGCAAGAGTACCTACTACTCTTAAACGACGAACGTGACGACTATGTGACATTTTTACCGGTAGTAGGTATCGTATAAGTTTCACTGAATAGTTTTGTAGTCTGTAAGGTTACTTTCTATACGGTAGGTACATTGAACGCAAGCCGCAGGCAAAAGCTAGTTAGGAAACAATAACGTAAGAGACACCGCAAAAACTGTTAAATCATACAAAAGCTTAACTCGCAAGTTTTCCCGAGAGCATTGTTTGGGAATTTACAAGGTGTAAAAAGAGTAATATATCTCGCGAAAATAAAATAAAATTAAAAGGTAACGGCTCATGACTTTTTTTTAAGTTATATGTACCTAAGATTTTCGACCGCATCTGATTTAAAATACAAAATTTTATAAAATAACTATAATTTTTGAGCCTCCAATAACTTTCTGAGGTTTTTACGTCGAGTTTGAGCCTCGAAGTTACCTTCAGTTGACGAATTTTAGTGAATCTTAAACTCACTAAAATTATCTGGCATGTTACCGTTTTTGGGGATAAAAGTCGTGACGCTGTTTCAGTATTTTTCATATAAATTTAAATGGCCATCAGTTTAATTATTTTAATTTTCTTTTAATTTTGTATGCTCCTCTTTATTTATTATCTTGTCCATTTATTTTTGTTAAATCTTTATACGATTGCTATTGTTTCTCTATGTTTCTCCTATAGATTTGATATTGTTGCTTTTTTAAATAATTTGTAGTAGCAAATAAATGTCAGTATGTCTTTACATTAGTTTTGTACACCCTGTACCTCCCAATAACTGCCGAAGCGTCTATTGACGAAGAATTCCGTGTTGACATTGTGAATCGGCAGTTCTTGCTTCTTTGTTCAGTTTGTTAGCGCGGCGCCCACCAGCTAGCGGAATAATTTAGTGGAAACCTCTTTATTTCCCAATAGTTACATGAGTTTACGTGTGTTTTACAATTGGAGATGTAATCCTATATATTTTCACAACTTTAATTGAGCTATTACAAACTGGATTCTTCAGATATGTACTTTACTTTAGATTAATTTGCAATTTTCTATCATATTTGACGTTTGAGACTCGAAAATAATTATCTAGGAAATCAGAATTGGGTAGAATATAAAGAAGACCACAACACTAGAAGCTCACACCGCAGGTGCTCTACAAGGAAAAAGATCCGGCGTCCGTTTTTTCAAATGCCTACAATTTGGATGTTTTCAAGAAGAGTGAATAGTTTTTTTCTAGGTAAACGTGCCACATCGTCGACTGCATCTTCACATAACATCAGGTGAGATTGCGGTCAAACGTTTTACCTATAAATTGTAAAAAAAAAAAGATCGATGCTCTAAAAATCGAGGATTACCCCTATAGTATTGTCGTAAAATAAAGGCTTTTGAAATTGAACTAAAGTACCAACCTCCAAGATCTCGTCTCCGACTTTGACAGCGGGCGAGGCCTTGGCCGCGGATCCGGCCGGGTTGAGGCCGCAGATAAAGACGGCCATGCGCGCGCGGTCCCGGTGCCCGGCCAGGCTCAGCCCCAGCCCGGCCTTCAGGGACCTCTCCAGCCGGACCACCACCACGCTGTCGCCGAGAGAGGCGTACTTCTTGCGGATTTTATCTAAAACAAGATTTCTCCAGTTAAATAAATATATTTGAAGCACCTTTAAATTTATTTATTTATTCTTAGATTCACAGTTTTTCTTATTGTCTATTTTAATCTATTAAATGTACACTGTGCACTAACCAAATCGAATCTACATTTTATAGGCAGCATAAATTGGTTACTAGTCATCTTAGAGCACTCGAAATGAATACATAAGTAGAAACAATGTCGCCGTAGCCAAAACCGGCCTGGACGACATAATCATCATCATATTTAAACTCTTAAAAAGAGTAGTAGATCTCTTTGTGAAGGGCTCGTCTGGAAGTACTACCACCACGCCTTTTTCTGCCGCCAAGCAGCAACGCTTTGTTTCGGTTTGAAGAGTGTGGTTGCCGGTGTAATTACAGGCACATGAGGCTTAACATCTGTATGCCTCAAGTTGATGGACGCAAGGCAGTGCATCGTAGAACACGTTCCTATCGTGCGTGACTTACGAGACAATGCTTTGTTATAGGATGGTTATCATTTAACATCAGGTGGACCATCGGCTTGTTTCATAGACAACTATTTACTACTTGTCTACGTAGACACGTAAAATCAAACAACTCAAGTCTGTTAGGCAACTATGGCCCTAATGGATCATGTAACAATATGGTGAATTGTGGAATAAGTAATGCCATCTGGTCCTCGACTTTGATCCTCAGGTATGGAACATATACCATAAGTACATACTAATTAATGATTTCTAAGGGGGATAGTCAAAAATCATTTGACTACCTCTTATTTCCTCAAGATATATATTTTTTTCGGAGTGAGAAACACATAGGTGCTGGACTGCACGACCTTACATCATAAAAAGAGGTCACTAGATCAATGGAGCTCTAATAAAATTTGATTGATTGACATTGTCAATGTACTTCTGCCGCTTACTACAATAATAGGTACTCGTAGTTTCCATACTCTCAAGAATTCTAGGTCTTCTAAGCTTGTATTATGGGAACCAGATAGCTGATTTAAACCTTTTTTTTATACAACTAGCTGATGGAAGAAGCAGATGGCCCACCTGATGTAAAGTGGTAACCATCGCCTTTAACAAAGCATTGCCTCGTAGGTTGCTTAGAAAAAGTTATTCATATTGATGGGTACTTTAGCCCCCTGAAGTACACTTTGTATAGGTAGACGTTACCTAAAATAAAATAAATTCTTGTCTAGTGTCGGCCATCACGTCGTCAATCGAGTTACTGTCGTCTCGACAATTCGCCGCAAAGCGAATCATCCATTTTTCCTCACTTTAGTTTGAGAATAGGGTTAGAGCACGTGAGAGTGAAAATTTGGAAGCTTTTATGTAAACTTATAGTTTGTAGGTATAATTTTAGTTTGAAAAGGTGAACATTTTAAGGCTTTAGGTATATTGTTTGTATGACAGATGATTGACAGCCGTCACTACTCAGTTGGTAGTAGTTCTGACTTCTGCGCTGTAGACCTTGGGTTCGATATTTACCGAGAATAAAAAATCGAGTGATGAATATAGATGTTTGTTCCGTCTGTGTGCTTTAAAACATTATGTATGTAAATACAAAGATTTGATTATATACCTAAAGTTATTATTCGAGTAGGATTTTACATTAAGTGTAGGTAACTCGATGAATCCAATAAATACATGGAAAAATAGGATTTTATTAACTATCTGGATTCCATAGTTTCCATAGTATTCCTAAGCTTGACGATTTAGGAGCTTAGTGCCGACTTTCGCACTTTGCCGACTTTTGCAGTATTCAATACTTACAGGCGGAGTGACCTTTCAAAAAGTTTCTTTATGTCCAAACTCCGGTTTTTTTTCCTGCTAGTGGAACAAGCATATAACCTACCTGATGATAAACGATAGCCATCATCTATAACAAAACATTGGCGGCAGAAATGGGCATGTTGATATACTCCCTGGACTATCTGCATTATGAGGAATGCATCATTGAGAAGACGGATCCGTGGCGGCCCGAACAGTATCGTGAACGCATTGTCTGAGAGGTGGGACTGTCCCCTCAATTATTATTGGATGCAGCTGCACACTCAACAGTACTACACTCACTAAACAAAATGTCACTAACACTTTTTTTAAGTTAAATTGTTACTAACAAATTCATTATGGTCTAAGTCTGATTTAAATAAATTGAATTGCATTGAACTGAATAAGAAAATCATCTACTAATACGGGTATTTTTCCATTGGTCACAAGGAAAAATAGATATAAAGTTAAAAGTAACGTAGAATAAATAGGTAACATAAAACCACGTGTGAAGAGCTCTACGATGTCAAGTCAAGAACTGGCTTTTAGTGGTGAGCACTTGAAGCTACGCCACTTGAAGCTATGCTATAGGTAGGTACTCCAGTCGCAATAGATCGCGATATAGCATGCATGGTCGTGACTCTCACAAGGTTACATTATGAGTGTGGTTGCCGGTGAAATTACAGGCACATGAGGCTTAACATCTGTATGCCTCCAGTTGATGGACGCAGGGCAGTGCATCGAAGGGCACGTTACTATCATGCGTGACTTATGAGGGAATGCTTTGTTATAAGTGATGGTTACCACTTAATATCAGGTGGGCTATTTGCTTGTTTTATCAGCGAGTTGTATTACAAAAAAAACAAGGTTTGATAGTTAGGTGCCTTCCTATTTAATATTTGTGCTGAGTTGAAATAACGTTGACCTAACACAGCTAAAGTTACGTATGATAGGATGGAGGTGCGCGGGATTCTTTTACCTTATATTTTTTATTTTATTTTTGTTCCGTACCTAAAGGGTAAAATGGGACCCTATTACATGGACTATTATATGGACCCGTGTAGTCTGAAATAAAGAGATGATTATTATTATTATTACTAAGACTCCGCTGTCCGTCCGTCTGTCTGTCTGTCTGTACGTTTGTCACCAGGCTGTATCTCATGAACCGTGATAGTTAGACAGTTGAAATTTTCACAGTAGATGTATTTCTGTTGCCGCTATAACAATAAATACTAAAAAATTGAATAAAATAATATAAACAACAAACGTGATTTTTTTGCCGTTTGTACATGCCGTAGAAAATGGTACGGAAACCTTCGTGCGCGAGTCAGACTCGCACTTGGCCGGTTTTTTTTATTCCGATTCACGAACCCATGTATCTGCCTGGACTGTTTTAAATTTTACCATTTGTGTGTTTCATCAATAATAACTTTTCATTTCATTTCAAATGTCGGTGGATGAAGAAGGCTTATAATAGTTTTTCCTGAAAATATATAGGAAAGGTCTATGTCCAACAGTGGGCATCCTCAGGCTGATGATAACGATGATCCTTTCCAACTTCACTACATAGTATAAAGCATAATTCAAGCATAATCTCTTAGGGGTAACCCAAAATAACCGTGCGAAGCTGGGGCGGGTCGCTAGTTCTATATAAATGCGAAAGTTACGTTTCTGAGGTAGGAACCACAGAACACAGAAAGAAGGAACCAAGCCGTAAGTTTGTTGCCTGTTCTTCTAGCCTTGATCGCATGGGTACCTAGATTTTCACCTAGCTTTAAGACGTTTCAAAGTGATCCTTGTGATTCAATTGAATTACTTTTTGACTTTGACTTTGGGATGCAGATAGTTCAACTGTTTCATGTACCTATATTTGGTTCATTTTGTAAATCCTTCTATCCAAGTAAATTTTATTTATAAACAAGTGTTTGTTACTTACAGAAGACGAAACCAGTAATAAGAGATACCTTGCTAGCCACAAACGGTATCCCATAAAACTACCATAAACTAGTACAAATAGAGATATTTAAACTAATCTCGGCGCCGTGCCGGAAGGCGGCCATCTCTGCATACTCGTTAACGTTTTATGGGCTCTTAAAGGACCATGGAAATACGACCTATGAGGCCTTGGAGGGGGAAGTATCTACTTTTCATCAGTTTCTACATACCAGAAAATTGTGAAACCATCCAAAATCAAAATCAAAACGGTTTTTATGCATTTGTATATAAAGTAGGTAGCAATTTTTTTTTTTTCAAATAACAAAAGTGATCTTTATAATGTATTCTCTTTTTTATTCTACTTGATGATGAAAAAAGCCGACTCACCTAATGTTAACTGGTAGCCATCACCTTTAACAAAGCCTCGAAAGTTACGCACGATAGGAACGCGCCCTACGACACCTGCCCTGCGTTTATCAATTTGAAGCATAAATAAATGTTAAGCCTAATGTGCCTGTTATTTCACCGGCAACCACACCCTTCAAATGGGGATACAGCAACATCGCTTGACGGCAGAAAAATACGTGGTGGTAAGTACTTCCCCGGACGAGCCACAGATGAAGATCGGCTTGTTCTATTAGAAAGTAGATAAAGAAACCTACGTCTCGAACACTTCTAGGGGCCTAAATAGGGCCTATCTGCGCAATAAGGCCTCCGAATGAGCTTGTAGACAACAATAACAGACAATTTCGTTAAACGAAGCTGATTAAACCGACATGTCCCATTTTCGGTATTTAATGGCCCATTTTAGGGTTGAATGAGATGACCCATCTGAGTGAATGGCCCTTTTTAATGATAACTGACAATTCAGTAGTTCTACCTAATACCTAATAGGTAATAAAATAAATAAATAAAAAAAATAAAAAAAGCTTTATTTGCTTACACAGTAGGAATTTAAAAAGTAAAATAAAAATAAAAAAAAAAAAAATTACTTAGCCTATTTTTAAATAATATGGGTATAAGTACTTGTATAACTAGATCAGGTTAGGCTAATATAAAGTTAAAATAAATCAAATAAGTGAAAAAAAAATAATAATAACTATATGTAAGCACCGCCCGTGGCGGTGAAAGCCTCCTCCAAGTGCTTCCATTCAGCTCTGTTCCTTGCCTTCCTTGGCCAAAGCTTTCCCGCTGCTTTAACGATGTCGTCGCACCATCTTTGGTGGGGGCGTCCCGTTTTGCGCTTTTTGTCCCTCGGACTCCAGTTAGTGGCTACATGGGACCATCTATTTGGATCTAGCCTTTGCAGGTGGCCTGCCCATTTCCATTTCAGCCCCAGAACAATTAACAATTATTCAAAACAATTATCACTTAATACCTAATAGGTATTAAGTGATAATTGTTTGTTTGTGATGAAAAAAAAAATCTCTGAAGCAACTCTTTTGAAAAAAAAATACTGATATCTATAGTGACTGCAAAAATGGCGTGGGTCTTTTTTGTCTTCGAAATTCGAAAATAACTTTATAAATTGATTCCTAAGTTGCTAGCCTCGAAGGTTACCATTTGTTACCAATTCACATCAGGTGGGCCATTTGCTTATTCCATCAGCAAGTAGTATAAAAAAATTGTAAGCCTTTACAGCTCAAATTGGTAGTAGCTTTGACTTCTATAAGTATTATAATCAGCTACTAACAAGCTTTGCTTATTTTGGGGCTAATGAGTACAAACTATGTGGAATTTCCACCACCAATATTATAACTGGTTTCCCCACGATGTTTTCCTTCACCGTTTGAGACCGTTAACTTTTTTAAAGGGAAAAATAGGTGCGCGACTGTATTCGACCCCAAGACCTAGACCCCAAGACCGACAATCAGAAAATTGATCCTTGTGATACAAGACAGTGTCCCTTGTAATTGAACTAAATGACGACTATTTTGATTTTTATTATAGAAGGCTGGGTCACCCCAGATCACCGGTTCTTTGTAGAATCAAACAGCAGAATTTGAAATGCAGTCAACTTTTTGTAAGTATTCGATTGAAATAAAGTTAGTACTACAGTCCCAAGTTGGTGCAGTTCAGTTTATCTTGCGAGACATTTGAGACATCTAGAATGTCTCGATGCATTACTTCAAGTAAGTTTAGTAGGTAGTCAGTGCCAAGTCGGTCAACTGAACGAAGTTTGGTGATGGTTTAGCGCAGGGTATGGATTTACTTCGTCGACAGGCTTCGGGCTCTCGATTTTATGTGATTTCATTGTGTGGAGGGTAATACACCCAACATTTATGCTGAGCTGAATAGTATTTTAGTATAGGTACCCACTTCTGTTGACGCTTGGGCCGCTCAAAATTTATATTTTTAATGTAGCCTACCTTTTGGGCTTATTTCAGGCTTATTGTTATACGTACCTACTTGTGCTAATTAACGTTTATATTATACAAAAAATTATATCATGTATCTGGTTGCCATATTATTATATCAAGCTTTGATAGGTTTGGGGCTAGATCGTTTTGTGTGGAAAGTCCACCAGATTTTATTTATTACAGGCTGGTGCCCGCGACTTCGAAGTCACACAATATCTTTATTAATTATAGCCTATGTGTTATTCTCATATAATTATAAGCTATATTATTGTAAAGTTTCATTAAAATCCATTCAGTAGTTTTTACGTGAAAGAGTAACAAACATCCATCCATCCATACTTACAAACTTTCGCGTTTATAATATTAGTAGGATTTTATTATTGATGGAATGGCTATAATATTAATCTGTTGTAATAAAAAAACATATTATTATATCCCTACTATTTAGAGCAAGATGCTAGTTTCCTTGAGAAATGGTCAAGTCAAGGCAAGAGCCGCGCCGGTTCAGTCTAACTGATATTTACTGCTCTTAAATTGATACTGAAAGCTTTTGTGTGTCGCAATGCCAGTTCCATCTTCAGAGGTCATTGCCCTAACGCAGGGACCAAGAAATAACTAGGATCAGTGTGAAACTAGTGGCCTATATGAGTGATGGTGTTTATAGGCCGCCTAAAAACCTCTTCTTATGTCTACGGCTCACTAAATTCGATCGCCACCACATTGGACCTTCATTATTATATTGTATTGTAACAAGGATCATACAAAAGAACGGTAGGAACCAAGACGTAAGTTTGTTGCCTGTTCTTTTAGGCTTTGGTAGCGTGGAACTGGCACTTAAAGTCACCTAGCTTTAACACATTTCAAAGTGAGTGATTTTAGAGACATCAAGCTTACACACATACCTACTCATGTTCTGTTTTTTTTATCGTAGAATAAATTCAAAAGAAATCACTCGGTTAATAACTTTTGGGATATCATATTAACATTTGTATGTCTCAAGTTGATGTATACAGTGATGTGTATAGTAGGGCGCGTTCTTAACACGACTTGCTTGGCAATGCTTTGATATAGGTGATGGTTACCACTAATAAGGGTGTATCTACTAGTTCCATCAGCAAATGCTTTGGAAAAATATAAACCAAACGATTTTTTTAAATTACATCGTTAATGTACAGGTTGATGCAAAAATGCATTAAAAGCTCGAAGTTGAAGTGTACAGTCGCGTCGAGATGTGTCCGCGATCGACGCCGCGCCGCAGCGGTGCTTATCTCGATTCCATTAGACGATGTTAAACGGAATGGCGAGCCGTAAAGTGAATTGTGAGTTGTCCTTTTGAAAAAGTTTAAAGTGATGTTTAGAAAGGTTGAAACTTTTTTAATTCTCCTGCATCCAACTTATAGTGTTTGTGTTTGTACCAAATCATCAGTTATGGATTGCGAACAAATGCGTTTGATTTTTTTATGTGCTAACCTATTTTGCACTATGTAACATCAAGTGAGCTTGTTTCATCTCTTCTTTTCATTATTTTTTTACTTTGATGTGTTTACAATGATAGGTATGTAGAATACTTGGCGCTCCACGATACCCAAAATGTGAAAGTTGCTACCTCTTGTGGGTAGGCAGTCGTGTCGTAATAGCTTGCTTATTTTTTTTTTACTGTTGGTAATTCGAGTCAACACCATCTTTGAAAGCTTTTAAATAAAAATTGGTAGGTTCACAAAGTATGACCCAATTACCTACTTGAGTGGTGGTTTTCAACCAAACCAAACCTCTAAGGAAAGATAAAGAGGCTGTAACTTATAGAATAAAATAAAAAATATCTGCCAGCATGTAGAAGTTAAACTCCCTCTTAAGTTGGACATTTCCGTAAAGTACTATAAAGAGCCCAACAACCAACCTATTTATTACCAAAATATTTGTGATTATAATGATTTACTCAGTGACAGTGATATATTTATTTTACTGTTGACTTTTCAAGTGAGTACTCACTTAACTCAATAAATGTCGGAAAATGCGGAAGGTATAGAAGTAAGAATCACAAAATCTAAAGTAAAATCAGCTTTTGTCATTAATCTGTTAACAAAAATCATAGCTCAATCAGCTACACATGTAACTCTACCCAAAACTACGCTATAACAATAAAGAAAATTAAATTATTTAATTCGTAGTTTCTCTTCTATGTTTTGTTTCGCTAAGGTTTTTATAGAGCTGCGTAGCCGTAACAGAAAACTTTCTCGCTCATTATAAACTTTTAATGGTTTCAACAAACGTTCGGTTAAAATGTAACAATTAATGTTTTACGTTTGTTTTCCTTTGACCTTTACCTACGAAGTTTTCGCTTTTGACTACAAATCATTTTTGACGTATCGTTAGGGGCTTGTATCTGTGTTGTTTTGGTATAATTTGTTTGTCATTTGTTTGGGGAAAGTTTTGTTCTGTGCTTTACACCATTTATAATTGTAATTGAATGTATTTTATATAATATCGATATTGTAATATGTATCTACGCAACAGTTACAACGATTTAGTGTAGGTTTATGAATTAGGTGCCTATAATGTAGGTCTTAGATATTAATTAACAATATAAATACATAGTTTGAATTGGTAGTTAACACAATTATTCAAGATTTAGTAGAGGATTATGTAAAAAAGAATAGCCTTCCTAAGGACATAAATAATAACGAAGTCAAGAAAACAGTAACAAATTATGATAACCAGCTAATATAGCATGACCATTGCATTCACGAAATATTCTTCATTTTGTCAAATATTTTCGATTATTTCAAACACAAAACCATTATGCACATAACTAACTATTCTCGTCGACCAAAAAACGAATTGGCAAGTCAAAAGCCTCACGCAAACTCAATCAAAACAGTCGCGTGCACTCGCCGCAACGAATCGAATCCTTTGTAAGCGGAGACAAAAGTCGGAATCGACTTGTGTGCGCGCCAGTACCTACCCTTTGAAACTGCATCGAGGTGGCTGACAACTTAACAACATGATGTATATCTGAACTTAAATAACGCTGTGGATCTAAGCTTATAGGTAGCCCTTAGGCTTATAGGTAGGTATATTGCCCTTTCGCTCGGTTGGTTGTAGCTCTACCTTCTGCGCCGTAGGCCGTGGGTTCGATATCCATACAGAACAAACATTTGTGTGAATATAGAACAATGTGATAATAGAACAAGCAGGTGTGGCCAACCTGATGTTAAGTGGCAAACCTAATATGGATCGTAGTCATAAAGTTCATAAAGATCACTTTTTTTTAGTCTGACATTTTTAACTATGTCAGTACTTCAAAAAGATTATAAAGTTTTTTTATTGGTTAAGGGTTATGAGCTCGCCTGTACATTGCATCGAGTCTCAAGAGTCGTGAATGCCCAACAACAAGCAGTGCAGCGGGTCATTGAACCCTGGATATTATTATTTATTGGATCGTAGAGTACAATTTTTCTTCAGTTAATCTTCGAGCAAAATAAACAAAGTTTGAAAGGATATTCGATTTATGATGTAAACGTGTGTAGAATACATTATCTTTGTATTTATTGAGAAAAACAGTTGTACTGAAGGTCGGTAATGTTTTTGACACTTCGGTAGTCATATCTAAGAAAATCAATACTGTTGCACATTTCACACACAATATTGTGCTAAGTAAAGCTAGTTGACATTTCTGGTGACGGATTATTAAGGCCGCCCTAAGGCCTCCGTTCGGACTTTGCGTGCCCTCCGAAGCAATTTCACTAGACGGCATCATAAGGCAGTGCATCGTAGGGCACATTCCTATCGAGCGTAACTTAAAATGCAATGAATTTAACATCAGGTGGCCATCAGACCATCAATGCATTTATCATCTGCTTGTTCTATCAGCAAGTATTTTTTATTATTTATTTATTTATTCATCATCCTTACTTTATCCTTACAGGTACAAGTAGTATAAAAATATAATTAAAAAAAAAACGTCATTAAACTCATTGCCTGTGCTTCTAACTTTAAGACTTTCGATATCTTGTAATATAATTCAAGATTTTTTTTGATAGATTTAGATGAGGTACACAACACAGTCGTGAAACTATTTTTATTAATTGAAATAAAAAAAATAAGATAAAACATGTTCATGTGAATAGTTCGATAGTTTCATGGAACAGCGTCATAATCTCAAAGATTTGATTTACGTCGACAGCTTTTTGTTGGCCGAATATCAAAGACGTTAGCCACAGAGCAACGAATTGGTAGTTGCCATCACCGAGACGTCTTATTTAAAACTGCTGCCGCCCGCAGCACTAATAAAGTAGGACAGCAGGATAGGAAATAGTATAGCAGATTAAGCTTTAAGAAATTTTGATTGAGTATGGTTGTGACTTGACACTTGTTTTATACAAGCCGATGGCCCACCCGATGTTAAGTGGTAACCATCAGTGGTGGTGATGATTACCACCACAAAGCATTTTCTTGCAGGTAACGCACGATATGAACGTACCCTACGATGCACTGTCTTACGTTTCAACTTGAGGTTTACATGTGCTAAGTGCCTGTAATGTCACCCACACCCTTCAAACGGAAACACAGCAACGCTGCTTGGCGATAGAATGAAAATTAAGTCTGCATCTAACACTAACAGTAATTTAATACTCATGGTTCGATTCATGTACTTTAAAGATGTCTCTAGTGATTTTAAAAATCAAATAATTTAATTTAATTTGAAGTCATAGTTAGATAGTGATTTTTACAATTTACATACACATAATTAGTTTTGCATATTTGTAGATAAAAATGCACTGAACAGCAATTATGTTAAGAATAAAAATTATGTTAAAATGTGAACATCACTCCTGTTTCCCAAAAAGACCACCTCAATTTTAACCGCTTTCGCCTCTATGTCTTCGTCGTTATAGTGGATTCCGTACTGTACGGCAATGCGTCGACGCGTGCGCACCTCGTAAATTACAGAAATAGCTCCCAGTTCCAACACCTGGTGATGCATGGGAGCTCTGACTTTGACCCTGAGTTATACACATGCAGGAAAAGTGTGTAGATGGTATATTAGTGATCCTGACTACCCTTTTCAATGTTCAAGGGTATTTAGAGAGGGTATAATAATATATATGTAGATAGCGATTTAAGGGGATGCCTTCGGCAACAGTTTTTGATCATGTTGGTCTTTCCAGTCCGGGGCCACATGTCCCCGAACTTGTAGAACGTGGGTCTTGCAGGCAAACAATTGTTTTATATAAATTATTAATCAAGCTAGGCCTTGATGGCTTACCTTTTTTTACCTATGACCTATTGTAAAAAATAAAACTTAATCAACTTGAGTGACTGCACCATTCCTCTAGAAAAGATACAGACACTTACGTTTGACTCATTACTATATACATTACAAAAAAATATCCAATAAGACAATATACAGCCTTCACAGCTCACTTGGTAGTAGCTCTACCTTTTGCGCTGTAGACCGTGGGTTCGATTCCCACCGAGAACATAAATGTTTGTTCTCTGTCTGGGTGTTATTATATATTAAAAGTATGTATTTAAAAAAAAAGGAAAGTCCACCAATATTATTATAATTTAACTCAGGTTGACTAAGACCATGAGTAGTCCACTCATAGTCATAGTCAACGTGAGTGAAGTGATACTCTACTCTAGAGACACATACCAAGTTCAAGTTCCGCTTCCGCATCCTCAGCGATGGTCTCCATGACGCCGGCGCATGGCTCGTCGCGCCCCCCGCCCCCACCTAGCACCCCTCCACCGCCCCCCCGCCCCCCCGCACGCGCCCGCCGCGCGCACTCCACGCACACTATCGCCGGCAATGTGGTGCACTCACTAACACATTAAAATGGCTCACTCATAGTCACCCAGTAATATGACTAAAGCTGGGAATGTGGCACGCTCACTGCCACATTAGAATGGCTCACTCATAGTGAGCCAGTGGACTATCAACGGCAATGTGTCACACTTACTACCACATTAAAATGGCTCACTCATAGTCACCCAGTATTCTGATTCACTTATTAATAGTCAGTTTGAACCGTTATCTTCACGAGTTTCCATTATGTACAGGAGTAACTTATCCTCATAGCCGCACTGACTACGTCATTAAAACGGGTCACTCTATTCACTTTCAGCGTCGGTAATCCGACTTACTCTGAAGAAAGGGTCGCCCATAGTCACTTAAGACTTCGTCACTACAATGGGTCAAACATAGTTATTTTAATCGCTTAAGCCGAAAATACACGGTTCACTTTTGCCTTTCAATTTGGATGAAGCAACCAAATTGATCCATGTAAACATAAAAATGAAACATTCAATGTTTGGCATTCCTTTCATTTCTGCTCCATTCAGCAAAAATGATTCAATTTGGTTGAACCGTGTATTTCCGGTTTTATGATAGTTATATATATTGATTGACAGCTCATAGTCACTATAAAGGCCATCCAAGTACCATTTGATTGGATAACTTTAGCTGAAGTTTTTTGGAGTCATAATAATTACGTTACACTGCTTTTATTAATATTTTATTTATTTTTTAATTATTTATTAATTTACAAAAATATATAACTCAGGTATAGTAAATGTGGGTGAATTTGTCTTGGTTTTCAGATGGCTACTCAGAGTCACTTTAGATTTCTTAATTATCACTACTCATCCCTTTCATCACTCATACCTACGCAAAGTCATAATCAAGCTAAGGCAAGATCAGTCGCGAGAAACAACTAGTAAAACAATATGGCTTTCATCTTCAAGAAAATATTCTGAACAATAACCACGAAGAAAATATGCGCTCAGAAATCGAAAGCATCCTCTAGGGATCGGAAAAAGTTACGTTCCTACAAAGTCACAGCAGGTATTATATCAAAGCAAATGAGATGATGGGAGAGTGCTTTTTACAGTTGAAATTGCTAAATAATGTAATGGCAAGAGGTACATTCTATTTACATCGGTTTTACAGTTTTTTTAACCAACTTCAAAAATGTAAGAGGTTCTAAATTTTCTTTGTTACACGATTACTCTGCCAATTATTAATTTTATTTGGTAGGTTATGTTTCAGAGGTTTGTCGCTCTTTGAAAACTCAAAATCTTTGAAATATCAAAACTGAAACAGCTTCACGACATTGAGCCCCAGGCACGGTAGATATCCTCACAGATCTCTTAATACCAAGAAATAACCCCAGATTATTTGAGGACGTCTAAGGGGGGTCAGAGGTACGTCCAAAAATTATGTTTGGCACAAACCCACATTTGCAGTAGTTGGTATTCCATACGTGACAGGTGGCAAGCCCATCGCCGCTTTTAGAACACTAACTGGTTTCCTCACGATTTTTTCCTTCATAGTTTAAAAAACCAATAATATATAGACTCAAATGACGTTTTAATTTGTTCGAATCCTATCATAATTATAATCTTTTTGATGTGATTTCAAGTGTGCGAATAATTATTATGAATTATTAGTATCTGAATGTTCGTTCATATACAAGGTGTTCCATAAGTTGTGTATAAAAACTTCAGGGGGCTAAAGTGCCCATCAATATGAACAACTTTTTCTAAGGAACCAACACTGTGAACGCGAAAAAAAAACAGCTGTTTCATACATTTTAGCCTGGTAGGTATTGAACTTTTGTATGAAACAGCTGTTTTTTTTTTCGCGTTCACAGTGTTGGTTCCTCAGAAAAAGTTGTTCATATTGATGGGTACTTTAGCCCCCTGAAGTTTTTATACACAACTTATGGAACACCTTGTATATACTTATACGTACCTACTAATCTAGTCATTAAAAGGATGAAAGGAAACATCGGAAAATTGCTTCTTTTATTATAATTACTTGTACTCCTGCTTTGAAAATCGCGTGTCTAAACAATTGCCATGTCATTATTACAAGTTCCGCTGATTCGCCATTCGTATGCATGTCACGTATTTGACATTGAGCTGTCAATTACTTGTAATTACTTGATAATACTTGTAACAGCCACCTTAGAACCTACTTTCAAGCGCGACTTTAATGACTATACTACGTGTTTTAAAACCTTTTCCTTATTATTCAAGAAAATTATTTTAAAGATACATAAGAGAACTTAGAGATATGGCCGCCATGTTGTATTTTTTGACACAGTAATGTTGGTTGGCGATTTTTTTTTATAGAACTTGCTGATGTAAAAAGCTAATGGCATGTTGTGTTGATGATGTTAAGTGGTAACCATCACCTATAATTAGGCATTTCATATTGATTTAACGTGTTCTTCTTCTTGTTTTAAATGGCTTTTATTCAGTTAAGTCTACATCTTACTAAATTCAATTGGCACCACACTGGAGCTTCATTATTATATTATTTTGTAACAAGGATCATACAAAAGAACGGTGGGAACCAAGCCGTAAGTTTGTTGCCTGTTCTTCTAGGCTTGGTCGCGGAACTGGCACTAATTGTGATTCGATTGAGTAAATAACTTTTGACTTCAATTTCGCGGAATTATCAAACATTGTAGAATGCGTTTTGGCTACAGGCGTTGATAAATTGGCGGTACATCGATCAGCCGTCAAAAAGAGAATGATTGAATGAATGAAATGAATGAATGAAAATACTTTACCGATCGACTGATTGATGTAACGTAGGCATGTAACTGCTTCTATTAATAATTTTGATGCATCAATGCAAGCGAATCTGGCACGAATCGATCATTACAGAGATTTACGAGTTTTAGACGTTTTATGGTATATTAATAGTGTTTAGTTAAGTGAATTAATATGTAATCGTTTTTTATTTTATTCGATTGTAGGAACTTTAAGAAGCTGGAAGATATTTTAAATTGTCATTATTTATTCATATGAACAAAAATTATCAAGTTCAAATTAACGTTTTAAGATTGATATTATTCATGTTAAGAATATTTTTTATAAATAATAATGTTTATATATATGTAATAAGTACTACTTTTTGATGGAACAAGCAGAAGTCCCACCTGATGTTATGTAACCATCACCTATAACAAAGCATTGCCTCGTAAGTCACACACGATAGGAACGTGCCCTGCGTCCACCAACTTGAGGCATAAAGATGAACGAAGTCTGTCAGCAATAAGCCATATTATGTCCTTTCTGCAATATGCTTCAAGTTTAAAATAAACCAAACTCAATACACTTACTGCTTTATCTTAGTTATCATACAGTTAGAGCTCGAAAGGAGCCTCATTGAGGCGCACTTAAAATCCTTTCACCACACTGTTTCGAAAGAAACTGATGGTGACACGACAAGAAGAAGAAGTAATCATACATATTTAGTAGGTATAAATACATTACATAATAGCATTCATTAATAATTTGGCTGTATTATATTATACTTTCAAAGACTGATTTCTTCAAATAAAAATATACCTAGCTATAACATTATAGTGTTAATAAAACTAGGTATCTCTTTTATTACCATTTTCCTGTTAATAAAAACATCCCGAACGGAAAAATTACTCCATGAAAAATTAGCGAAATGTTTTTCGCTTTTTCAGTGACAACGTTATCAATCGTGAAATACGTCAGATAGTCCAGTTTAAGTTTTTGAGAGTATTTTTAAGCACCCTGTTTATACGACAGCATTTTTTTTGGACAGTCAGCTATACTAAGATGTATTTAATTCGCAACTTTCAAATGGTTTTATTAGTGTTTTCCTATACTCAGGTAACCACATAGATTTCATAATGTCCCTAATGTTCCGAGTAAGATACCACGCTCTTCCCAGGGGTTCGAATCTTTCGTAATGGTGTCACAGCACATTAATATAATGATGTGTGCTGTGACACCATTAAAGACACAAGTAAAGTACTTCAGTATGATACATATGATTTTATTGAATAGAGACCGTTTTGAATTCAAGAATTAGAATTTGTTTTACTAACAAATTAAGAGAATTCATTTCATTATTTTCAAATTATTAAAATCCTGTTAAACTATAATTATGAGTTATGAATGTACCTAGATTCTCAGTCGATTCAAAGTATTTCAAAGTGATTTCAGCGATGTCTTTAACTTTTAAATAAAAAGAAAAATAATTTGTGTTCATATTTTTCATCACGTTTCATTACTACGTAGAATGTTTCAATTCTCTTTGATGTTGGTAAAAAAATTCAATTTTAGCCGCGCGAGCTTCGAATCCCCATTTTATTAGTTCTGTCATCAAAATCATTTGTCAACTCATTGAGCCATCATCTAAGGTACTGGTTAATATTATAAATTTTTCAGAAAAAGTTTAAAATAATAATAAAACGAGCATCATCATTATCAGTATCATCCTGAAGAACTACAATACAATACAATACAATACAATAATCATTTATTTGCGAAACACAGGTTATAAAAATGTGACAAATATAATTTAAGTAAGTTCGGCCATGTTCTACTTAAAAGCATGCAAAAATATATTTCATAATTAACGATGCAAAAAATTTTACAATGCAACAGCTTTAAAATGTCAACATAAAAAGTATAGTAAAAGTAAAGTAAAAATAAGTCCACTGGACATAGGCTTTTTAGCTACCAGTTGCAATTCTTGAGTAGTAGTGTTGTTTGTGTGGCTAGTCCGGGGAAGTACTACCACCACGCCTTTTTCTGCCGCCAAGCTTCAACGCTGTGTTTCGGTTTCAAGCGTGTGGTTGCCGGTGAAATTACAGGCACATGTTAACATCTGTATGCCTCAAGTTGATGGATGCAGGTCGGTGCATCGTAGGACACGTACCTATCGTGCGTAACTTGCGAGGTAATGCGTTTTATAGGTGATGGTTACCACTTATTATCAAGTGGGCCATGTGCTTGTTCCATTAGTGTAATTGGTAATAAATGTATCGTTCTAATTAAATTAAATTAAAATAAATTAGCAAATAGTACGTATAAAAATAAGAAGTAAGACTATTCCTTACTCGTACATCAAACACGCACCTTCGCCTCTCATACATGCCTATTGAAATTATCTTTTAATTATTCAAAATCGAGTTATACCTATTCATCAAATGTTATAATAACTACATTGCGTAATATTATTAGAGAGCTATTAGCGTTGACACTGGAGGCTACGACCCTACTTACTAGCATGCTTTCTCCTTTTCTGGCTGTCAATATTGTGTTATTGTAAATGTATGTATTTACAAAAGGTATTAATATTTATAATATATTCTCTCTCTAGTCGTGTCACAAGTTTCTTTCGAAACAGTGTGGTGTAAGGATTTTAAGTGCGCCTCAAGAGGCTTCTTTCGAGCACTTGACACAATGTTATAAAACTTTTTAGGTTCTACGACATGCCGGTTTCCTCAGGATGTTTTCTTTCACCGTTTGATAGTACTGGCATTGTGCACATACATTTTTGAACAGAAAAACTCATTGGTGCACGGCCGGTTTCGAACCCACGACCTTAGGATCGGAAGGCGGGGCCGCTACGACTAGACCACCAGCGCTCTTTGATCGTATATTATAACACCTAGACAGAGAACAAACATCTATGTTCATAGCACAAAATATGTTCTGTGTGGGGATCGAAGCCACGGCCTACGGTGCAGAAGGCAGAGCTACCACCAACTGGGTTGTACCACAGCTCGTATAAGTCTCGTAGTAGTGATACCTCTACACATGGGGGCCCTATAATAATTATGCTAGAGTCACGCCCTTTAATGTTTTGTTAACCGAAGGTGTGTCAGCAGGGTAACAAACGAAATAAGGTATATTTTTTTATAAAAAAGCCACATCACAGTGACAGGGTGAATTTAAGTAATGTTTACATTTATATAACGTTTATATCCTATGCTATCCCGTCTTTCTCTTTCCTACTTAATATAAAACTAGTAGTTCGCCCCGAACTGAGATCTCGTGATGCGACCCGACGAACGCACCAAAACTTTGAGTAGGTGGTAGTCAAAGGCAAGTCCAAACATTATGTTTGGACTTTTTTCTGACTACCGCCTACTAACTCAGTACGGTAACCAAGTTTCAACTCTATTGGCCTATTTATTGAAGAGTTCCGTTGAACAGACCTTGGCTCCATCATCAGACCTGGTCGTTGTCACCATTTTATGAGAACTGAGTACCTCCTTAATTTATTTCAAGAAAAAAAAATAAGAAAAAGCAAAGTAACTGGCTGACCAGTAGAAAAACCTTGATGCCAACGAAACTCTTAGAGATGGGAGCTCTTGGGTCGCTGGTTATCTTAATTTAACTTTTTTGTTGTATCTCAAAAACCGAGCATCCCAGAAAAAAAGTAAAAATTGTTTTGGAATGTCCAAACAAAGCCCTTTCGTATGACATGTAACTTGATTTTTTTATGTCACTTTTTTTATTTTTGCCCTCTTAAAAAACCCCATATCTCAAAAACCCTTCACCCGATTTTACTCATATACTTACCAGTAAATTTCTCAAGTACAAGCTATCGACTTATCAAATTTCATGCAGATCGGATCAACGGTTCTAAAGTTATCGCCAGACAAACATACATACATACATACATACATACATACATACATACATACATACCTACATAAAATGCCAAATCGCCCAAGTTGAAACTAAGATCTTCATTCGCTTCGCTCACTCGATCAATGAAAAGTTACGATGGTTGTATGTTTGTGGCTCAATCACGTCCTTACCTCTGAACCGATCACAATGAAACTTAAAACAAATTATAGTTCGTAACATCGATTAGCATTTAAGTTACTTTTTATTCCAAAAAATTACCAGAAACGGAGTAGAAATGTTAAACGAACCCAATAAAGAGGTAACGCCTTATTATATGATATTCTGACTTCAACAAAATCGTTTTCCATAGTTTTTAAAGATTGTCCGTCGAAGTACCTACTACCTGAATGAAGACTCTAGTAAATATTTTCAAAATTTAATGTAAAACTCAATAAACTAGATTCCCACTTGAGTTCATTTAGGTAAAGTTAAAAATAATTCTGTAAGAAACGTCATATCCCAAATGAAATGCATGGAAGTGCCTCTGAGTAGCCCCCCTCATCACCAAGGATCTTGTCAGATAAAATATTAAACGATGTCTACCGTGCATAAATAATGCAGCCTTGATCCTATTATTTTTGAAAATACTTCACACACTTTCGCTTTTAACGAGCTCTCACCGGCCCCAAACTCTTCAAAGAGTTTTTATTTAACGAGGAAAAAAATCACGTCATTATATCATCTACGTCAACACCACACTTTCGCAAAAACTTTCGACCGCAAAAAAATCACGAAACACGAATATTTGATGCGCAAAAACGTCCATCCACGACAATATCCGACGCGGTACTAAAGGGAAAACTGACCACGTGGCGAAAAATGCGAAGATTCACCTAAACGACAACAAGCCAAACCCAACTTTATATTCCACACAGTAAAAGCGAAATTAGAACAAATAACGCAGACAATAAAGAGGAAAATTGTTTCAGCGAAAGTTCCGACAACCAACAAACCTTATAACGTAAGCCTGAAAGTCGTTTATGGAATGGCAAAATTAAATATAAAGTGGTTTTCAAATATGGAAAACTTTTCCAAGCGTTGTTGAGAAGTTGGGAGCTTGGCGAAATTCGATTCGGGAGTTTCTCGATCTTATAAGTGTAGATATAAAGTTGAGATTACATTAGCATTGTCTTTGTATTTACCGTTACACAGGTAAATGAGGTGAAAATATTCATGGATGACAAATAACGGGACAGGCGGAGAAAAAACAATTTTTTTGCTCAAAATACGTGTTGGAGTAATTTGTTAAGGAATGTTGGTATGGGGTGTGTTGTATAAACGATTGAAACGGCGCGGAAAATCGTGTATAATCATAATACCTACATAACCTAAGCTACACCATACATTTTTACAGAGCATTATTTGATTTTTATTTAACAATAAAAGCCGTAAGTTTGTTGCTTATTCTAGGCTTGGTCGCGTGGAACTGCCGATGCCGCCTAGATTCATTTAATTCATGTAATGTTCTTTGGAATAATATCTGAATAAAACAACCATATTCGCCCAACAAAACAACTGTGAGTCATTTAAAATGGACACAAATTGGAGCATATACAAGTCTTGGGGCGTCCCAAGTCAAGTCACTGAAGCCAGAGCCTACAGCAAGTTAAGACACAGACAATTTTTGTATTTTTAGGGTTCTGTACCCAAAGGGTAAAACAGGACCCTATTACTAAGACTCCGCTGTCTGTCTGTCTGTCCGTCCGTATCTCATGATAAACAGCTGATTTTTTCACAGATGATGTATTTCTGTTGCCGCTACATCAACAAATACTAAAAAAACAGAATAAAATAAATATTTAAGGGGGCTCCCATACAACAAACATCATTTTTTTGCCTATTTTATAGATGGTATTGTTGAATGTTATTTATAGATGGATTTTATAGAGCTGGTGCCCGCGACTTTGTCTACGCAGGATTAGTATTTCGAGTAGCTCACCGTCATATTTTGGACAATTCACACAATATCTTTACAAATTGTATTCTAAAGTATAAGCTATATTATTGTAAAGTTTAAATAAAATCCATTCAGTAGTTTTTACGTGAAACAGTAACAAACATCCATCCATCCATCCATCTATCCATCCATCCATACTTACAAACTTTCGTGTTTATAATAGTAGTAGGATGGTACGGAACCCTTCGTGCGCGAGTCCGACTCCCACTTGGACGGTTTTATTTGTAATGATATCCTTTGAAACCTTATTGTTCGTGATTTCACATCAATAACCCAAATTTTTGAAAAGGCGGACGTGAAGTCAACATTATATAATATTTATTTTTAACAGACATTTACAGCCATGCAGTTAATTGTCTGACGGTTGTCAGCCGCTTAACACCAGAGTATAAACCCGAACAGTAAATACAGTAGCCGTGAAGTTCACGCAACGAATCGGCCGTGAGTCGTCAAACGAAAATAGTGAGTCGATGTTTTCATCGGCTTTTACGATTCCATAAAATATCTTTATGAACGCCAGTGTTGGTACAGTCACTTACTAAAAAAGCTTCACGACTTATCCCTAGGCACGGTAGATATCCGCTCACATCTCTTGGTACCGAGTAACTACCCAAGGTTCTTTGGGATGTCTAAGGGTACATTTAAATATTACATTTAGCACGTGACAGGTTGCAAGCCTATTGCCGCTGCTAGAATATGGTTTCCTTGCGATATTTTCCTCCACCGATTGAGAGAGAAAATTTACTCTACAAAAAAATGTGTTCAATGTCAGTGCATTGGACACATAAATTTACTGTAAAGAAAAATCCATTAGTGTACGACTGGATTCGAAACTACGACCTTACTAGTAGGCGGGGTCACTCCGACTAGAACACCGGTGGTCGTCATTACATTATCTCACAAAAAATAGGCATTTGCATTTCAAATTATTTAGATTTTGAAATGCAAATGCCTATTTATTCGTCTTTTGAGGGCCTTCTGAGAGTTTTATAGACTTTGAGTTAAGTAAGAGTTATTTGTGAAGGGCTCGTTTGGAGAAGTACCTACTACCACAATGCCTATTTCTGCCGCCAAGCAGCAACGCTGTGTTATGGTAGGCTGTGTGTGCCGGTAAATACAACCTTAGAGGCTTAAAATCTGTACGCCTGTAGTGCTTCGTAGGGCACGTTAATATCGAGCGTGACTTGCGAGGCCATGCTTTCAAAATGCTATGAGGCTTAACTGCATGCCTCAAGTTATACACGCAGGGCAGAACATCGTTGGGCACGTTCCTATCGCGCGTGACTTACGATGCAATGCTTTGTTATAGGTGATGGTTACCACTTAACACCAGGTGAGCCATCTGCTTGTTCAGCAGGTAGTATACAAAGCCCTTGTTTACCGACGCTGTTTTCTCTTCGCGATTAGATTCACTTAGTTTATAAGCAGTTTTAAAGTGATCCTTGTGATTGTAATCAATAATTTAATTTTGTCTGCAACATTATTTAAATGCAACGCATTCCACGAAGTCTAAATCAGGTCAAAAACGGGGCTGCATCCACATCATCATCATCGGGGATGCTAGAACATTGCTGCCATCACCCCAAAGTCCTTCTCCGCTACTTTAAGGAGTTGTGCTGGCTGGGGTGAGGTTAGCAGGGGACAATGCACAATACACCCCACTGCGGGACGTCAGAGCAGATCTTATTCCCCGCACCGAATTACAATTAGATGTTCACATTTTATACTATTTTAAATAAATTGAATTTGATTTGAATATTCTCAGTATCTCTAAAACAGTCAAGGCTAGTGACTTTTGTCGTTGACTGTACCATATTTACTGTGTGCTAACGTTTGGTATACCGAATCAAAAATTGACAGTTGCGATGTGTGCATTCCACTAGATGCACACGGGCTAATACGATATTATTTTATGTATATTTAAAGCACTGGTGGTCTAGTGGTACCCCGCCTTCCAATCGTGGGTTTAAAACCGGTTGTGCACCAACGCGTTAAACTGTTCAAAAAATTATGTGCACAGTGCCAGTACTCTCAAACGGCGAAGGAAAACATCATGAGGTCCAACAACCATGTGCTCGAAAAGAGCCTCTTTGAGGCGCACTTAAAATCCTTTCACCACACTGTTTTGATAAAACTAGGGACTACAAGAAGAAGATTAAGAGTTGTATACATCCTCGAAGAGTCTTAAGTTGGTACTTGGTACTTAGAGATCTGAAGGATATCTACCATGCCTGGGGTACCGTGTCGTGAAGCTGTTTCTGTTTCTATGTTTTATCTTATTTTAGTGGCCTATAATAGAAAATATTCTAATTCTCAGACGATCGAATGGCCCCAAAATACTAAATAAACAGCCAAATCACTACATATATTATGCGTATAACATACTTAGTTATTGTACAGCTGAGACCCATCGCAGCTAGATCACTTTAACTGCTTGTTGCCACAAAAACGTACTAGGTATTAAAATCTTTTGAGTTTTTTTTTGGGATTTTGCCTAAACAACGCTTTTTTTTATAATTAATAGACTGTCCTTTGGCCACAATCTCACCAGAAGGTAAGCGAGGATGTAGCCAACGATGGAGCAGAACGGTCTAAAAGACACCTATTCACTCTTGCCTTGAAGAGACCCAAGTTGTAGTGATCAGGAAAAACAGACGACGGCAATGAGTTCCACTCCTTGGCAGTTCGCATAATAAATGTAGAAGCAAAGCGCTTAGAGCGAATGGGTGGTACTGAGCCGTACGTTTACTTTTCCTGTGATGGAGATGGTGGTATTAAGTCGTGAAGTTCCTGAGCACATTCTCCAAAATGCAACCTATAGAATATCGATAGGCAAGCAACTTTGCGGCGATGTTCAAGACTTTGGATCTTAGTCTCCGCCATGTGTTGCTCGCCTATTAGCCTGAAAGCTCGCCGTTCAATTGAGTCTAAAGCAGCAAGCTGGTGCTTGGCAGAGCCATCCCAGAGGTAATAGCAGTACTCAATACCAGGCCGGACTTGTGCTTTGTACAGATTAAGAAGATGTCCAGGTGTGAAGTACCGCCTTACTCTATTCAAGATGCCAAGCTTCATAGAAGCTTAGTACTCACTATGAAACTAATAAATATCAATAGTCTTGTAATTTAAGAGTTAGTATTGAATCTAGTAAAGTATCGAAGGAATTCCGTGTTTACCTAGACTTAAGGAAACCATAAAGATTTTATAATGTCCCAAAAGTTATTATCCGAGTGGGATTGAAACCCACGACCTTCATCTTGATACGAGGCTGCGCTAACCATCTGCACCATCAGATTCTTATCAAACCGGCAAATAGCTCATAGGGATCGACCACTGCCGTCACAACTCAGTTGGTAGCTTTGCTTTCTGCGCTGTAGGCCGTGGATTCGATCCCCACACGAAACAAACATTGTGGAAGTAATATAGATATTTATTCTCTGCATGTTGTATTTACACCAAAAAATCTTTGCTTAGTTTGGGATCAGAAAGTGTGTAATTAATAATATTTTTTATTATATTAAGTTAAGAACTTACAAATTATTGTTTATATACACCACTATTTTGTATTAACCAGAAAAAATTTAAGGATAGTTGCAGCAGAGGCTACTAATGCTATTGGCACTGTCAAAACTTTTTAATATTTAACTTTTACCAAGTTATCGAGGTTTGTTTTCAACCAAAATCCTGCACAATTTTATGGACACACTACAAGAAAATACTACGGAATACTACTGCTAGTCAACATCGTAAACACTCCATTCATTATGACTCCTTCCATCTACCGTCTCGTCGTATAGTACCTACCTACGTCACATCATCTTGTCGCACTCATCGTATTCCTTCTCTCTCGCTCACTAGATAAATCATTCAATGGGTAGGTAGGTAGGTAAGTATCATAAAAAAGGCATTATTTTTGGGATTTTTTTAATACTTTTATTTGTAATTAATTGCCATTTTTCCTTCATAATTTTACGGGCTCAGGATGTCAAGCTATTTACAACAATTAAAGTTATTTACAGTATGTACTTACAACTACGCACGTATTTACACTTCCACTAACCTACAAGTATTTTAAAAGTTGTTCAAAATGTCCACCTTCATTGTCAATGCAAACACACACACGTTTTAACTAATTGTTTTCAGGGAAATACTTAGTCTTTGCACTATCAAAAGGGTCTAATGCGCTGTTTTAGGTCCTGTGCACTCACATACACTAGTCTTTTATTATTTCGCTCCACAAAAAGATTGGGGGTGTCAGATCGGGCGAGCACGCAGGCCAGGCAACTGGGCCACCGCGACCAATCCATCGGGTACTAAACTCCTGAGATAGGTACTCTCGCACTGCGCGATGGTAGTGCGGTAGCGCACCGTCCTGCTGAAACCATAGCTCCCGCCAGGTTGCTAACGGAATATCCTCCAGCCTGGCGATGGCTAGTAGCTCCTGGGTCTTCCTGTAGTGTATCTCAGCTGAGCGCACAGTCTTCCAAGCGCAGGACTGGCTTGTGCTAAAGCGACGTGCCGCGTCAAGCGTGCTCCTCCGAGGATCTTCTTCAAAATTATTTAGGACGTCATCGTAGAAGTTTCGGGAGTATGCAGGCCCTCCTCGTCCTTGCGCATGCGACGACACGTAAACAGAGCCATGGTCCAATATGCGTTGGTATAATATGCTGGACATCGTGGAGTAATTTGTTTGCCGATTGTTTGGGTACAATTCGCGGTACATCCGTAGGTAATCACTCACATTTCCCCAGACTAAAAATACGTACGTAACATGTATGCGTTATTCTCTGGCCTGGCAGTGTACTGACAAGCTATCGTGAACGTGAAAACCACAATAAATTAAGTACCTACCCGCGTACAATTTTTATTTTACGGATGTCACTGACCTGCATCTAATTTAGAGTACCTATGTATGGGTTTCGTTCGACACGAGTTTGCCGGCCATAGATAAAATAATAGTTAGTATTGCGCGAGCGGCGCGTTTTGTTTCGTTTCGAACGAGACAAAAATTTATGAATGGATGAGAATGAGACTCGAGTAGAAGACTCTGTACTAGTACGTACGGATAATGGGTAACTAGATAACACCCTTTTCTTGGGATATTCTTTTTAAAAAAAAAATTTGAGGTTTATCTACATAAATGTGATCAGTAACTGACACTGAGCATACGGTTTTTTTTTTTTTGGTAATTACAAATTAGTGGTGTATATTCTTGCCTGTTCTTCTAGGCTTTGGTTGCGAGGAACTGGAGCTAAATTCACCTAAATTATAAGACGTTCCCATCCAAAGTAATCCTTGTCATTGAACTGAATAAAGATCGTTTTGATATTTATTTTAGATTGTAGACATATAGTTTACGTACTGTACTAGTTGTCTGGCAGCGGCTATGGTTATCATCAGCACCTGGCCGAAGCATTGTTTACTTCCAGCAACCTCGCCCGGAATAGATCCGATCGATTCGATATAAAACTATCGCGCGTCCGCGATATGTTCGCAGATTTAGCATACTCGCTCACTACTTTGTTTCAGCTTTTGCTTACAAAGTGGCCGTTTTCTTTCATTACTATTTAATAGAAGATGTTACGGAATTATCTTACATAGATAAATATTTGCCGACGTTGCACAGATTATCTTTCAAATGTTTCAACACAGCTTATCTTACCCATTTCTTATAATAAAATATTACCTACTAATAGCAAAAACGGCCAACAAAAGTTTGCAATGGTCTCGGGTTTGAAAATATTTGTTTTTTTATAGTACTTGGTGATGGAATAAGCAGATGGCCCATCTGATGTTAAGTGGTGACCATCACCTATAACAAAACATTGCGTAAGTCACGCACGATATGAACATGCCCGATGGACTGCCCTGCGTCCATCAGCTTAAGGCATACAGATGTTAAGCCTCATGTGCTTGTAATTTTACCCTTCAAACCGAAACAGCGTTGCTGCTTGGCGGCAGAAATAGGCATAAAAAAACACTGGTTTTATATTACCTACCATAAAATCTCTTATTTCTTTGGGTATTTTAAAGAACTGCCTATGGCGTAGACGTAAGTTTGTTTCCTGTTCTTCTAAGATTGGTCGCGTGGAACACCTAGATTCTCCTAGATTTTAGAAGCTTCAAATTCATCCTTGTGATTCAATTGAATAAATACCTTTTGACTTTGACTTTGGGCACACTTTGCAATCCCTAGAGGTCACTGACCTGTAAGTTCAAGCCGTAAGTTTGTAGCCTGTTCTTCTAGACTTGGTCTCGAAGAACTGGCACCTACATTCACCTAGTATATAAGACGCTCAGGTACGTTTCTTCTTTTACAAAATAATGTTATTTTAAAATTTATTTTGAGAAGATGAACACAAAATTTTATGACAATCATTTTATTAGGGAATAAAAACTAATATTTCAGGGTTTTATAAATAAATAGAAATAAAACTAATAAGTGAAAAGATACATTAGACAAATTATAAAATATGGGTCAACTAAAAAGGGATTATGATGTTTTAAATAATAATTTGCTGAAAACCATACTTCTTTCACTACAACAGAATATTGATAAACAAAGATGAAACAAAAATAGGATCACGACGATAATGCATACCATGCACGGTAGGCATCTCCTCGATCTCTTGGTATTCAACATCATTATAATTATCAGTAGGAGACAGTCCTAAAACCACTAAACTTATTTCTAAAATCACTAATAAACTGTGTGCAATGTGATTGCACACAAGATGGTTGATTACGATTTTTCGGAAATGAGTTTAGTGATTTTATATCTTTCAACATGTCGAAACGTGCGAGCGAGAGTCACATTAGCTTTTGTCTTCGCCTTAAATTAAAAACTCGCATGCCACATATCATGCTCGTTTGAATACCACAATCTACTCGTAAAAATTTCGTCACTTTTTCCTCCGTTTGTTTAACTTCCGTTACGTATGCCATATTTTTGTATACATTAACATGCTAAATCTGTTTAATATGTATGTCCCCGAATCTCGCACTAGCACACCGGACGCGTCGTCAAACTTCGCTCTCACTAGAGTTTCAATATTATCTAACACTAGCGGCCTGTCCCAGCTTCGCATGGGTGGTCATAAATTTTTTGAACATTTTAGGATAAACTTAGACCGTGGGTTCGAGCCTCGCGTCTACTTATTTCATACATTTGCACGCGCTTCTCCTTGAGTGAGTGAAATCGCACCCCGCGCGTGACCGGTGGACCCGTAAACATTTTTAATTTCGTCATATCTTTTGAATGGAATGTCCGATTTGAAAAATTTAAGAAGTAATCTATAGGTATTGAAACCGTCTTAATTATGAAATGATTTATTTGGATAAGGATTAATACCAAGGTACAAATAAAGACCCTTTTCTAACGGAGGCATTTCAATTAATTTTTTATAATAAAAGAACACTTATTGTGACATAACTATAATAGTTAGACATATGCTGTCGCGACATTTTTTGTAGATGATAACGTGTTCTACAAAATCGTAGTACATTATTTTGTTCTATCTTCAATAGTTTTCGCAGCGCACGCGATGTAAGGTTTTTTGTTTTCCACCTTGGGTTACATTATTGAAGTTTTAGTAAGGATCCCTGATTTTTTTGAAAATATAATATAGCCTATGTTACTCAGGGATAATGTAGCATTCTAATGGTGAAAGAATTTTTGAAATCGGACCAGTAGTTTTTGAGCCTATTCGTTACATACAAAAATACAAAGTTTACCTCTTTATAATATTAGTGTAGAAGTGTAGATAGTGTAGATATCATTTACATAAAGACAAAGAAAGAACAAGTAGTTTTTCCGCCAGATACAACATGAACAGCTTTAAGAAAAATGTTAATAAAGTCCTGCAACGGCAACGCAAAGCGGAAACAACAACCAGGGGTGTTGTCGTTGGACTCCGTGGGCGACGGTGACCGCTTACCACCAGGTGGGCCGTAATCCTGTTTGTCTATCTTTTACATAAAAAATACCTAATAATGACAGTATAAATCTGTTTACGATAGGTATTATAATTATATAACAGAGCACGTTTTTATATACAAGTTGCTGATGGTACAAGTAGATGACCCACCTGATGCTATGTGGTAACCATCACCTAGCAAAGTCTCGTAAGTCACGCACGATAGCAACTTGCCCTACGATGCACTGCCATACGTCCACCAACCCGAAGCATAGAGATGTTAAGCCTCATGTGCCTGTAATTTCACTGGCGACCACACCCCTCAAACCAAAACCAATAGGCATGGTGGTAGTAGGTACTTCCCCGGACGAGTATTTCACAAAGACCTCTACACTCTTAAACTGGTAGTCTAGTGAGAATGGCACCTGGCAAATGGCACCTGATCGTAAGGTCGTGGGTTAGAATCCGGTCTTGCACCAATGGATTTTTCTCTTCGAGAAATGTATGTGCGCAACGCGGAAAGAAAACATCGTGAGAAAACTAGTTAGTATTCCATAAACGGCGATGGGCTTGCAGCCTGTCATGTATGGAATACCTACTATTGCAACATATGACATCCTCAAAGAATTTTAAGTTAGTATTTGGTAGATACAAAGAGATCCTAGGGGATATCTCGCGGGTGAAATCAAAGTCAGTTCATCAGTTGTAAATGTACGCAGAGCCTGAAGATAAAAAGTCTAAAATAGCTATAGTTCGTTATGAAAGTTATTGTGCAAATGTAGGGCACGTGCTCTCTCGCCGCTCTCAACGATAAGTGGCCCACTGAAGTTCCCGGCAAGGATTTTTAATTTGCTTTTGTTACGTGAACAATTCCAAGAATGGAAAGAAATAAAAGTTGAATAATAAAGTTATTGCTTCGTGCGAATAAAAATTATACCTATCATTAATTCCTTAAGTGTAGTAAATACTATAAAACTAATAAAAATTTAAGTTACGATGTTTTGATGTATGGATGTTTGTGGCTCAATCAAGCTCTGAACCAATCGGTATGAAACTTAGGACAAATATAGTTCGTACCCTGGATTAGCTAATAGGCTTCTTCTAGGCTTGGTCGCGTGGAACTGTAACTTAGATTGACCCAGCTTTTAAACGTTTTAAAGTGGTTCTTGTTATTCAATGGAATAAATATCTTTTGAGTTTGACGTCGGCTACTTTTTATCCCGAAAAAATAATATAAGTACCTAAAGGATAGATGTCTTCTAAATATTTATGTTTGCAAACATTGTTTCCACAAGAGCGAGCCAGTTAGAAATAAAATGGCTCTTAAAAAAAACAATTTAGGTGGTTTTAAGAACTTTTTAAAACAGATTAAAGGTAAATTTACTTAGATCTAATAACCAAGTTCAACAATATTGAAAAACTCGCTTAACCTTCAGCGATTACGACACAGAAAATTTATCCCTATTTTTGTTTATTGTAATGTCAAACGATTTTATTCATTGTAGTACAAAAAATCACATAATCAAGTGGCATATTTTGAAAGTGTGTGTTTCTTTTGTTTAATATTGTGTATACTGCCTTTTGTAAAATATATCAACGCCATATCTTTTCTCCAAGCGACCATATGCGACCAATAAAGGTCGCATATTCATCACATTTACACAATAATGTTCAAATACCGTTCTTGTTCGATATAGTATATTCAATATTTATGTATCTATTTAACCCGTTGGCACCCATTGCTGGGTATGAACATATTTATCCGTTTATAAATGAACATATTCATTGCATTTTTAATCATATTTTCACCTGTTATGTTCAACCAAACACGCGTAGAAGTAAACATGTACGAAATAGAAGACAAAATTAAAAAATGTGAATAATGTATCTTTCCACTCACTTGCTGTGTATCCGAAGTCATCTTCTTCTTCTGGGTCGGCATCCTTCTCTTCTTTCGTGCGTTTGATGGCGCCGGCAGAGGCTCGGTCAATCTATAAATAAATAAATACATATTGGTGGACTCTAGACCCAGCACTATCTAGCCCAAAACTAAGCCAAAGCTTGTCATATGGGAACCACATAATACATTATTATACTTTTTTTTTGTAAATACTTACGTATAATATGTAATAACACCCAGACAAAGAAAAAACATCTATGTTCATCACACAAATGTTTGTTCGCGGTGGGGATCGAACCCACGGCCTACGGCGCAGAAGGCAGAGCTACTACCAACTGAGCTGTGAAGGCTGTCTAAGGCTGGAAATAATAACTGATAGTTATTTCAACATTTTATACATTATCAGATTACTAACTTATTAACCTACACTAAGTCTTATAAGTAGCAAAAATACAGTGTAGAATGAAAAGATCTGTTACTCGTCATCCACGGTAGACATGTCAGATCTCATGACGCCAGAAATCATAGAGGATGTTAAAAAGCCTAATGGAATAAATTGGTGATGAAATTTACCTCCATCCCCTTATCCGTGTAGGTCCTCCCCTGCATCTCTCGTTCGTCTTCCTCATCGCTGCTCTCCTCATCATCAGAGTAGACAGTTTTTGGCTCTTCGGGCTTTACTTCTGCATCCGGGTCTACTGGATCTGGTTCTGAGGTTACTGTTATCTGCCAAATAAATTATGTGATTAAAAGTTGAACCTTGCGAGGGTCGTGATGTTTTTCATCATAGTTTTTGAGAATTCAAAAGGATATAAGCAATGATATGCTACTTGAAAGAAACTTGTAGCTTGAAAACAAAATTATGATGTTTTTAATCACCATTACAAACACTTCAACTTAGGACATAAATACCAAATGCAAATTAACTTTTTTGTATTGTAACTGATTAAAAAATCTTCAGGTTTTTTGGTGTGTTTCGTCATTGAAACTCACTGTTATCTCATGTGTTGGCGTCTTTTCCCCAGGTGCCGAAGTTTTGGCTGGCGTCTTTGCTGGAGTCTTTGCTGGAGACTTGCAGATGGACTTGGTGGGGGATTTCTTGGAGACGGCCGGCGAACGTGGTGGTGATGATGCTTCATTGTCATCTGTGGAGTCTGTGTTCTGTGAGGAAAAACATTGGTTCTTAGCTTACAACAACATTAAGAACTCATTTATATAACAGACTACAGAATCCTAAAATTAGTTGTTTAGAAAAGTAAAGTATTAGGAGATTAGACTTTTAGAACACTCAGGAGGTTTGTAAGACATACCCAAGCTAGTAGACTCTGTACGGTGAGGGTAACCACGTCCCCAGCTGCCTTGATGAGCTGAACGCACCTCTCGTGAGGAGCTGTTCTCACGCACACTCCATCCACCTCCAGGATTCTGTCACCTGTCTGCATAAACCGAAGAGTATTTGCTAAATAGCCAACTTTGGAAGATAGACTTCGTAAGCCGCCGTAGGTCTTTTAAATAAGTATATGGTTTCATGACTTCATCTCTTTAATTTTTTTATAATTTCTCAGACGTTATTTTCCGAGTGGGATTTATTAGTAGGTTTTTTTTAATCTCTATAATACGGCAGCATAAAAAGAGAGTTGCAGGCTCGATTCCGCAAGGGAGCAATGATAAAACTTAAAAATCAGTTCCAGGCTTCATAAAGTAGCATGCTAATTGAACAGAGGAAATAATAAGATGTCCGTTCCAGTTCCAGGTGGTAGGTGCTCCCTAAAGTACCAAGCTTTAAGGAACAGAAAGAATAATATGGTGTCCGGAGTATGTATAGTTAGGAGTTAGCTGACCTTCAGTTCCCCACACCTGCCCGCCGGGCTGTCAGCCACGACGTTCTTGATGAAGATGCCGAATATAGCCTTCTCTTCGCCTTCTTCTCCATCCCGGTTCGAGATTATATCGACCTGCGAAAGGCACTGATGGTAGAAATCTAACAAGATAAAGGTGGAAAACTTTTATTATTATATTAATGGCCGTGGTGGTACTAGGATAGAATATTTATCATCATCTACGGATGCAGTAAGAGATAGGAAGCACGGGCATCTCTTGAGAGGTCAGCAACTCACCTGCCAAGCGTATGGCACCCCGAAATATGGGAAAGACCTGAGTCCAGCGGGCTTAATAAGTAATTATTATAGGTTGATGACGATGATGAAGAAAAATTTTTTTGCTGTTATCTAAAAGTAATAGACAGATTATACTATTCAGATATACACAGCCAATACCTTTCATATGGTACCTCACTGGCTTTCAATAGTTTTATTGGAAGTGAAACAAAAACAAAGTTTCATCATAAGGGTCATGTTAAGTTGGGTTTTGAAACCCTACAAATAAGAACAGTCCAAGTGTCAATAGAGCTACTAACCTTGCCCCCAACGATGCTGACCCCCAAGGGGGCTGCGGGGCTCCTCTGTATAGTGACCTTCCTGGCGGGCCCCCATCGCTGCGCCACCAGGGTCTCGCCTCTTCGCTCCGAGTTCACAGTCACCGTCATGTTGCCTTGTGGCGCGTAGCTGTGCAGGAAATTAACTTGTTGAAATCCAGTCTAATGGACTCAGGAAGAAAACACATTTTATTGTGTCTGGGATCCTGGTATTCTCAAATTCAAATAACGAATCGTTTACAGAATTCTTCCAGATTTTGCTGAACGGTAAATGTTCCCTTAGATATATCAAGATTCTTTGAGGATGTCTAGGGTAGTTGTCAAGAGGTACATCCAAATAAAACATTTGGTACATACCCACAATTCGCAATAGTTGTTATTACACACGTGACAGATTGCAAGCCCATCGCTCCTAGAATACTAACTGGGTTTCTCACGATGTTTTCCTTCAGCGTTTGAGAGCACTGGCATTGCGCACATAAATTGGTTCACGATCGGAATCGAACTCACGATCTTATGATAAGAGGGCGGGGTCAAAGTCAAAATGTATTTAATCCTTTTGACTTGAAAATTGTTGAATCACAAGGATCAATTTGAATAGTCTTAAAGCTAGGTGAATCTAGGTGCCAGTTCCACGCGACCAAAGCCTAAAAGAACAAACTTACGGCTTGGTTCCTGCCGTTCTTTTGTATGATCCTTGTTACAATGTAATATAATGTTAAAGCTCCTGTGTGGTCCTAATCGAATTAAGTCAGGCGTAGGCAACAGATACAGGCCACCGGTGCTTACCGGGCTAGATGATATTCCGAGTTTATTATGATGAGTTTCTATGGCCGCGCATACAATAAGTTAGTTCAGTAGTTCCCATAGGCAATTGATCTCAATACCCCGGCACAGGATGCACACAAATCAATCACTTTACTGGCGACGTGGTCACGCCTCGTTTGTGTACTTATCAACAGCACTCGGCTGTTGTTGTGGGACTTGACACAACTTAAACTAAACTAACTTCTCAAGGATTAATGGCTGAAGGTCTCGGCGGGCTAAATGTGCCTAACCAACTTTAATACCCATTTGCTGGCTGCATCACACAAACACCAACAGATATGTAATCGTTTATCTATTCCCTTTCTTATGTTTTTAGCAGATAAGATCGTCACAAATCTCATTTTGCATAATTTTTAAAGCAGATTTTTATTATGTTTTAATGTCATTTGAGGCTAGATATAGTCGTTCTCATAGATATCATAACAATCAATACTATAAGCGTAAAAATGCCTTTGGTCCCCCAGCGCGGCTGTGGGTCAAAACCAGGTCCCATTTCAGCATAATGCCGTGCCACTCGGGTTCTATACGTTTTTATACGTGCCGTACCACCAGCCGCGATGTGTAGTATTCACGAGGTATTGAACGGGTCAAATGGGAATACAAAAGGTACACTAACTAATTAGTGAGCTAAAAAAGGAGCTCTATAAATTACTTAGCTAGAAACACCCTTTAGCTCCCCCGTTAGACATCTAATAAAGTCTTGTGAACCAAGAAATCTAAGATCTACCGCGATATATGATCTATTTATAATTCATATGCATTTATGAATTGCATATAATATTCGAAACAGATTGTGGAAATAATATATAGATATTGTATTAAGACATTATTATTAGTTTGAAGCGTAGCGTGTGCTGTCTTTTGAATTTGATTGCCTATACATATTTCTGTTTCGTATACTTAGTTTGATTGGCTCTACTCTGGAGCTTTATTATCATATTATTTTGTAACAAGGAAAAGAACGGTAAAACCCCAGCTGTAAGTTGCCTGTTCTCCTAGGCTTGGTCGCGTGGAACTGGCACCTAGATTCACCTAGCTTTAAGACGTTTCGAAGAGATCTTTTTATTACCGAGATGACGAATGATAGAGGAGAGTGGAAGATGAAAACCTGTTGTGCCGACCCCATGCAGCGCGGGATAAGGGCAGGAAGATGATGATGTTTTTATTCATTTTTTGACAGCATTTTTAGGTACCCTTCGTAATAAGGAAACATGTTTAAAATACAGAATCCTTTAGTCGTGCCTCTCTGTGGTTCCATTCCACTCAATTAAGCAGAATGTTGGATTAATTCGTTGCACCGGCCCTGTCTAGCCGCTTTGATATCTCAGACCTTGCTGGACTTGCTTGTTCGTGAAAAATAGGCGAATATAGCCTCGACACATCATGTTTGGGAAAATAAGACGAATACGCGAACACGATAGCGATGTGAAGTGGCACCATAAAGATATTAATTTTAATACGTCCCAAGCGATGTGCATCAGTTGTCAATTGGCAAATTCAAAACATAATAAAAAAAACTATTTAGCTTACTATATATCTGATGTTACTTATAGAAGACAAAGTTTCTGGGTTTCTTAATTTCTTACATAAGTTCTATAATCTCATTTAACCTCTTGTATGCTGGGATTCCAGACACAATAGAAAATGTATTGTGTCTCGCGTGGATGTACGTTCCGGCATGTGAAAGGTTAACGTCACATTCATCCAGATACTACAGATCCCCTTAGGATTTCCTGTATCGTGGGTAGCAACGAGCATCATGGTGTCACAACACTCACGACACGGAAAAGATGCCTCATCAAGCAAAACCTTTTTAAAAAGAACACGGGCCACTTGCGTCCCTAAAAGTAAAAAAAAACTAGAAGGTTCAGAAAACCAGGGCATCCTAATGACAATAATTAAATCTCATAATCAAATTAACATAATCCACTCACCGTCAAAATTAAAACACTCTACATGTCACTTTGAATGATCCAACTCTTTTATGGCTCAATTTCACTGAAAACTTGGCTCAAAATGTCTCAAATATGGCTCAAAAATGTCACAGAAACAGCTCAAAAGTTGGCCAAAGGACAAACGTTCAGGCGACGGCTAACAACGTAATGGACGGTGAGGGCAGTAGCGGTAATTCAATTATGGGTATTAGCAATTTTGTGTAGAGAAGTGTAGTTACTGATTTATCGATATCGATATAAAGAAAAGAGTATGTCCGCGATTTTTTTTAATATGATTTGCTAATGGCTCAAGCAGATGGCTCTCCTGAAGGACTTTGTACGTATTTTTTTCCGTCAAATTGTGACGCTCGCATTATTGTGTTTTGATTTGATGGGTACGGGTGTCAAAACAATGGGTTCAAATCCCACTCGTTTCATATTTTTTGGGATATTACGAAGTCATCTAGATACGGACATGAGAGACTGTTGTAGTTTATTCATGGTCTACTCATGGTACAAATGTATCTATGTTCATGCGTACAAGCCAAAACAATCTCATTGACGATAGATGTACGGTACGGTCGGCTCAGTGAGGTATGGCTTAGCGGAAACAGCAGAAAGCACTCGAACAATGGGGCTTATTGCGCGTGTTTGTTTTTATGCGCTGAGCTAATCTTTTTGCCTATAGCCAACATACACACGAACTTATCTGTATTTTTTTTATTTTTACAATAAATAATTTCTTACACTCTGCTGCAATTTCCGATACCATGGCTTATTATGGCGCTGTTTCATTTATAGCTTGAAACATTATTTACCCCATCACTAGTTAAACTATTTTCTATAATCCTCAAAGCCCCGCGGAGGTAGACAATACATGTTTTAATTAATTTTCTTGATACGCTTAACTTAATAGACAATATTTTCATTATATTGGTTTACAGCACGCGAATTGGTTTTGGATAAAATATACTTTCAGAGTAGTAGAGCTCTTTGATTGTGACTCTTCCGGAGAAGTACTACCACCATGTCTATTTCTGCCGCCAAGCAGCAACGCTGTGTTTCGGTTTGAAGAGTGTGGTTGCCGGTGTAATTACAGGCAAATGAGGATTAACATCTGTATGCCTCAAGTTGATGAACACAGGGCAGTGCATCGTTGGGCACGTTCCATGCATGACGTACGAGGTAGAAAATTATTTATTGCACAAATAAGTAGGACTATACTCAGGAGAGCTTATTCTACCAGCTAACCTTTGGTATACCTATAAGAAAACATTGACAGGTAGTGCAATGCTGAATGAACTGAACGAACGCTTTGTTATAGATAGATGATGGTTACCACTTAACATTAGGTGGGCTATTTGCTTGTTCATAGTTATTATCGGCGTGGAATAAAATAAGACAGAAAGGCTTTTTTCTTCACTGGGATAACACATGCAAAAATAAATACATTATTTTTTTGTAAAGCTAGCAATATACTTGTCTCATAACAACACAACAAACTCAATTTCGAGATTCCAAAAATACTACAGACACAACTTGAACTTGAAGTAGTTATATTAAAATATTTACGTTTTCTACGCATCATTCAAGGTCCCTCTTAAAAATCACCCTTATTCCTATCAGAATAGACATTACTTTCCTCTGACAAATAGTAATCATATAAAGGTCACATTCTTTCGTGTAAAAATAGGCTGTATGTTCATGATGGTAAGGTAAAAAGTCGTATGGGTATCTAAGTGCTTGTTAAGTCCGCCCTTAGCTCTATGGCTTCGTTCAAGTATTTCATCGCATTATGTACATTGTGTACGTACACGTTAAGGAAAATCTTATGTAAATGCATTTACGGTAACTTAAATGTCTATTTTAATATTTTCTATTAGTTATTGTACTTAATTTCAAAAGAAATCTCAAATTATAAACAAAAAACTTAAAAAAATAGTTCTTCACTACTTTGCTCACTAGACGGTATCTATCACGGTAGATATCTTCAGATCTCTTAGTACCTACCAAGTCTAGGTTGTCGAAGGGGGTAGCCAGAGGGCGTCCAAATATCACATTTGGCACATCCCATACCGCTTACCATCAGGTGATACCAGCTAAAAGAAAATCTATATTTTTTATACTACTTGCTAATGGAATAAGCAGATGGCCCCCCTGATGCTAAGTGGCAACTATCACCTATAACAAAGCATTGCATCGCAAGTCACGCATTATATGAACGTGGTCTGCGATATAAGTCAAAAGGTATTTATTCAATAAAATGACAAGGATCACTTTGAATCGTCTTAAAGCTAGGTGACAGTTCCACGCGACCAAAGCCTAGAATATATTGTCTGACATCCATCAACAAGAGCCTCTGGGGCGTTTTTAAAATCCTTTTACCACACTGTTTCGAAAAAACAAATGACACGACTTGAGGACTTAAACGAAAAGAGAACTTGAGGCTGATGTCAAGCCATACCTGCCTGTAATTTGTAAGCAGGAACAAACATTCACACACGCACAAAGTTTTGTATTTATAATATTACTCGCGCTAAGTCAGGACAAATTATCTAGTTATTACCATTAGTAGGTCAGGGTTTAAGAGTAGTAGAGCTCTTTGTTTGTGGCTAGTCCGGGGAAGTACTACCATCATGTCTTTTTCGGCCGCCAAACAGCAACGCTGCGTTTCGGTTTGAAGAGTGTGGTTCTCGGTGTAATTACAGGCACATGAGGATTAACATCTGTATGCCGTTTATGGACGCAGGGCAGTGCATCGTAGGGCACGTTCCTATCGAGCGACACTTACGAGGCAATGCTTATAATGTGTTTTTTTAATTTGTTTAATTTTGTTTCTTCTAGGTTTTAGTCGCGTGGAACTGGCACCTAGGTTCACCTAGCTTTAAGACGTTTTTAAATGATCCTTGTGATTTTATTGACTTTGACTTTAACTTTGAAATCAGGCGGACCATCTGCTTGTTCCGTCAGAAAGTAGAATATAAATAAAAAGTCTGAACGAAACATTTACTTCACAGTTTTAGTAGGTCACAGATACGTGGACTAGATGTCTACTTATTGCAATGAGTTTAGACCTACTTTTGGCCAATTCACTTTGGGAATCCCACGGGAGGAATAAAGTAATTACTTAGCTCTTTAGGCATAGCTCGATTACTATAATAAGGTTATTCGGTGCTTAGTGGATTGCTTTTCAATTGCTGTATGTAGAATTATGACCGCGGTTCGTATTTCCGAATATCTTTATTTGGATGTTTTTAAGAGAAGCGTGATTAAGTATCTTCTAGTAGGAGCTGATTTCACCATGCTCTGTTAGATTAACAAAGGATTAAAGGGCCGTCAAATATGTCAAAATGTACGCGTTTGACATCTAAGGTTAGATTTAACGGCCTGTTAATCCTTGATTAGCATGGTGGAATCAGCTCTAAGCACCGTCGACCGCATCGTCATTTAACATCAGATGAGATTGCGGCCAAAAGTTTTACTACATGTTTGCAATATCTTCGTGAACAATAAATATTTTACTTATTTAACTTGTTTATCTTTTATGTGAGAATTTTCTGTTTTGAAAATCAGGACCAGGAAAATCATATAGTAATCATTTAGTTAATATTCTACGAGCGGCGATGGGTTTTCAACCTGACACGTATGGAAATAGTAGCCGCTGCAAAACTGACAAATATTAGCATATGGTAAAAATATTAGGTATTCTCGAAAGGATCCTCTTTGAGGCGCACTTAAAATCCTTTCACCACACCGTTTCGACAAGAAGAAGCATATAGTACCAAGGATGTGGTTCTTACTATTATTTTTATACGAAACTACCAGGCGCTCAGAACATAAAAGGAGTGGTTTTCGATGATAACCAAAACTTTGCTAATAACAACCTTAATACTTTTACAATAAGACTTACCTAGGTCTCCTGGAAGGCAGAAGGAATTTCAGAGGCCCAGCGGACTTCCTCCGATCCTTGACGACCGGCACCATCAGATACTCCTCGTCTTCCGTCTCCGAGGAACTCTCCAGGTTCACCAGGGCTGGGGCAGACTTCCTCCTAGAGTTCACTTTGGTAACTTCTAACATATCGCGTATCACCTAGAATTTACAAAGTTTTGTGTATTGTGCTTCTGTGGTACAGTCAGCTGCACTAGAGTGTATATAATTCTTAATTCGAAGACGATAAAATGAGTTGTTTTTTTTTTACTTTTTGTCTTGTCCATTGAAATGCTGCCGCATAAACTTTACATTTACGAAAAGGTAGTGTTTACTATTCATATAGTACATTCTAGTGCAGCCGACTGTACCCCTAGTTTATAAAAAAAGCCTATATGATGTTGGTCACCCGTCAAACATCTTATTGATCATTGTATTTTTTTTACCAGTTTTCGTGGTAAGTATGAAAGCTTATGAAAATTATATTTACGTAATCCTATTCTCCGAAACTTGGTATAATTGCAATGTTAATATCTTCATTCAATGATCCCACTCGGAAAATAACTTTTTGACATTATAAAAATATTTGATTATATCCTTTTTTTATAAAAGAGGTACTCACCTCACAGTATTTGCAAGAACTAGCTTCAGATAAGTACGCCGTGGTGATAGCATACGCATAGTTTTCTAAAAAGCACTTGTGACAGCCATCCACATAGTTCTCAGGATCAGTTGATTCCTCGCTGGGCTCCTGCACTGTCAATTGTAACTTCTTATCCATCGTCGCTTGATTTATATCCATGATTTTCTTCTGATCCTCGTGGTGTTTCCTTTCTTCCTCCGCTAATTTCTTTTGCTTTATTTCCTTCAGACATTCAGCTTGGTCGTTATAGTATTCTACTATCTGTATGCTTTTCGGTTCTTTGTATTCTATCGACTGTGGTGGCGGTTCTTTCGTTGGACTCTTCTTTTTCTTAGTTATATTAACGTTGATAGGTTCAATCCGTAGTGACTGCATCTGCTTTATGATGTGCTCTTGAACGTACGGGTACGTCGAGACGTCGTCGGTAGAATCGCGATCTGTTTCGTTGTCTTCAAAGTCTTTAGTTTGTTTATGTATAGATTCCTTGCTTTGTTTTATTTCGTCTTTGATCTGGATTTTATGGCCGTTTTTAATAGGGTCGTCGTCTAAGCATGTTTCGTAGCCATCTATTTCGTGATCGATGTATAGTAGGTTTGTGTCTTGGATGGACTTTTTCGTTGCTTCATAAAAGCTGATGACATCAGGGGGGTTCAGGCATTCCTTCCAACTTTCATCGCTTTTCACTTTCTCTAGACTTGTCACGTTCGTATCATTCCAGTATTTATCGAAGCTGATCCTTTCGAGTCCTGTGGGTGTTACAGCAAAGACCATTTCGTCTGACGTTGAGATTTCTCTGCTTTGCTGCTTCATGAGATCTCCTTTTTCAGTTTTGGTTCTCAGATCAGGCAGTTCCCTTGGCGTTGTTAGCACATCGTCTTCTGTTATCGTCATATCATCGTCATGTTCATCTAGAGAGTCTGATTTTGATGATTTGTGGTCTATGCCGTTGATTTTTACTTCCTTCTTGCAGTCTTCGAAGCTTAGGTCTCCTAAGGCAGATAGTTCGTCGTCTTTGATGGAAGGTTCTTCTGGTTCAAGGCAGATTTGGACGACTTCGATCCCTTCTCCGTACTCCTGGAGGCACTCGTGGAAGGAATCCATGCCGGTGTGGTCGTCAGAGGCCAGCGAGTTCAGGCATTCCTGTGGAAGTGTTAAAGTGATGACAAGAAACTAACAAAATTTTTTTTTTGCATTTTCTGAAAGAGGGGCTTTTTAAAAAAGATGTTTGTTTGTAAATCTAGTGCTCTAGAGTGTAATAATATTATAAGAGCGCTTTATTTATAAGTGCGCATAATAAGAACATTTACTAACTTGTGTTACGAAGTCTCGTATAATTTTCTACATAGATTGAAAATAAATACCTACTTATAATATTAAGGTTCTCAAAAATCAAGAGAGGCGGTGCCAATGCAATGATATTCCTACAGATTGCCTGATACTTTTTAAAAATAATGTTATGCACGAATGAAATAATAAATAAATTATTATTAATAAATAAAACTCAATTTTGTTTTTAATCATTTTATTACAACACTCACAGCTCTCAACAAAGCTTACATAAACATTACCACAGACTCGATTTAAAGCATTTGACATCAATATTGCACTACGTACACTACAACAAAATATATTCTTAATGCCACAGTAAATACATGAATTCTGGCAACATCTGAAAATTATAGATAACTAACATTTCTGAAAAAAATAAGACTAGGCCAAAGGACTGGAGCCTTGTCCTTCAGAACAAAATAAAAAAGACATCATTTTTTTTTATTTAGAACTTTTAGGTTACAGAAAAGTATTCTAATAAATACTTTAAATCGTAAAATAAGCAAAAACTTTTTTACAAACTTTTTCTACTTTTTAAGCGTTTTAACATTTTACTGTCAAAAATCAGAATTTCGTTACAGTCTTTGCCTGTCACGCCTCAATTTAATTAAATAAGTTATATAAAATGTTATTTATTTTAATTAATTAAACAGACAATCCCTCTTTACCTTACAAGCTATGATATGTTTGAACTAGCCTGTCACTGTCACTTAAGACGCAGACGACCGTCAAACAACTTCTTTCTTGTATATTTCAACATTTTTGAAGATACAAAATTACTGAAGTAAGTTATGAAGAATCGCAAATAATAAATTTTAGAGACTACCATTACAAATGTTCAACAAAAATATTATTTTGAACCAATAAAAACATACCAAAAATGTGTTTACTTAACTAGTTTTCGTACTTAGTAAAACTTTTAGGTTGTTGAAGAGAATAAGCTGTTTGACCGTCGTCAGCCTCTTAACAATCAAAGCTCTGCCAAATAACTTTTATATCTCTCTCTTTAGATTTTTTTCCAAACATTTTATTCCTTATAAATATTCTTTCGTTTTTATAAAATGAGCATTAAATCTATCACATTTAATAAATTGACTGGCAACATAATTATCATAACATCTAATTCCACGTCTACCCTCAATATATATAAACATCAATTTTATAACTAGTTTCTTAAACCTTTCTTGTACTAAGTTTAATTTTGTCACTTCGAATGGACGTTATTCATTTAAAGCAAATATGACTTTTGACTTAACTTTTTTATTTACTTTTAACTATTTCCATTATTTAATACTAAGAAGATCTGAAAAGGACTAGAATTAATTATTGGATTAAGAAACAAAGCGATTTTTATCATAGAGCGACAATTAATAATACATTGGGGCAACATTTTTTTAAGTATATCTATAAATTTTAAGAAGAAGAAGTGTGTAGATAGCAAAATTTTAAAAATTACTTTTTTATTTATTTTTAGGTTACTTAGAAAAAAAAACAGGAATATGAGGTCCATTAAAAAAGGTAAAGGACTACCTAAAACTATACGGGGTGGATTTTTGAGAGGGGGTAGTAAAGGCAGGTACCGTAACCGTTATAGTTACAGGAAATCCTTCCTAGGAGACCATCCATAACTTTTGAGATATTTTGAATAGCATTTATAGATTTTGGAAAAAATGTACAGTCAGCGAAAATATGCTAAAAACATATTTTTTTATTTCTATCGATCATATTTAATGTTTGGATCAAAAGACTATGAGACTATTTAAGGTATGAGTACTAGAAATGCCAGAAAACGCCAAAAACTTTTCACACCGACAACCACCTCTTCAAACCTAAACCACGCCTTCTTGGCGGCTGAAAAAAGAATGGCCGCTTGCTCTTATTTTGTTCGAATCAGTTGGCGGTCAATTTTAGTCCCGGAATATTTGACTTCAAGATTTTTTGTTTGAATAGTCGTAGAGCTCCATGTGAAGTGCTCGTCCTGGGAAGTATACCACCATGTCTTTTTCTGCCGCGAAGCAGCGTTGCTATGTGTGACATTGAAGAGTGTAGTTGCCAGTAAAATTACAGGCACATGAGGCTTAACATCTGTATTTCTTAGGTTGATAGTCGCAGAGCAGTGCACCGTAGGGCACGTTCTTATTTTGCGTGACTTACGAGGCAATGCTTTGATATAGGTGATGGTTACCACTTAACATCAGGACATCTGCTTGTTCCATCAGCTAGTTGTATAAAAAATAACTTTTAATTATTCAATTCATAATGAGATCGGATTGGATTTCGGGGTGGACCCTGAAGGCTTTCGGTGGATCCTTGCACTCCAGCTGCAGTTGCATGATGTCCTGATGCAGCGACATTATGAGACGAAGGATCTTCGTGAAGTATTCCACCTTCTGAAATCAAAACCATTTTATTATGAATTTTCAATTAATATTTTTCTGTAGAAAATGGATAAACGACAAAAAAACATTGGTAAAAATTAAACAATTAAATAACATGACCATTTCAATATTTCGTATATTTATAAAAAATAATCCGTAGATAATGCTAAACCTACTATATAAATAAAAAAAAATAGACAAAAAATACATGTATTTTTTAATGTATTTTTTTATTTTAGGCAATCTTATTCTAGATTTATTGCTATGTTTTTTTAGCCACTTGCTGATGGTACTAGCAGATGGCTCAGGATGGTATGAAGTGGTAACGATCACCTATAAAATAGCATTGCCTCGCAAGCCACGCACGATAGGAACGTGCCCTACGATGCACTGCCCTGCGTACATCAACCTAAGGTATATAAGCATGTTGTAGTAACTATGTGAATTTGTTTTATATTTTAAATGCAAGTGATTTTGTATTTTAACTCTAGATGTATAATAGTGCCTATCGCAAGGTTTGAAACTTTTAGTAAAAATAATTAGCTAAGTGTATGTGTAACAAAATACCCCTATAACCCCGGAAGCAGGGTATTCTACAGATCATGGTGAACATCTATTGATATAAGACTTTTGAAATTTCGAAGTTTTTCATTCATGAAATGCCTCTTAAACTTTTCGACAAAATGAAACTAACACAACATGACGCAGCCCTATTTACAGCTGTTTTTTTAACTTTAATTGTGACCTGTAGATAAAATATGTACCAGAACTGCCACCAATTAGTAAACGAAAATAGCTTTTGTAACAAGGTCACGTATACATTATCAGGGTTGTTTCAAATTTCTGAGACAATATTAATTTAACTTTTTTATGGGAATTTCGAAGTATTCCAGTGCTTGGTCTTTGGTCTTATAGGGGTATTATGTTACAAGTTGTATAAAAGCATGCAAGTTTAAATATTGTACACTAAAGGGAAATAAATCTTCTAATGCTAATAAATATACAAAACAATCCATTTATTTTCAATAAAAACATAACTAAGTGGATAATATCTTAGAGCGGTAGTCTATTCCCTTTACTGTACAAATTTTGAAGAAATTCAGTTCAAAAACAGCATGCTAATAATAATTCAAAAAGTCAAATACTGCTCTAAGCATAAAAAAGCTTCATAATATAAAAACAACTTACTTTTTGATATTTCCCCTCAGTGTACAATAATGACGACACTTATCAAAAAAATTATAATCAAAAGCATTTTTTTTCGGTTTTGTTTTATTTAAACGTGTTTAAACATTTTTTTGGGAAATAGAGTTTATAAAAAATCATGTAAGTTTTAAAAACATAGGTCCTGAATTTGTAAAACAATGTTTGTGGGTAGGTATATAAACAAATTGTACATACCTGGCTACTTTGTATACTGTGTCCGTTAGCGCGTTCGCCTCCTACCACCATGCTGCAAGGAAGAGGCTTGGAAACACCGATCCTCACTTTTCCTGCAACAAACACAAAAAAATCAAAGTCAAAAGGTATTTATTCAGTTTCTTTTATTTTATATACAACTCAAAGTCAAAGTCAAATGGTATTTATTCAATAAAATCACAAGGATCACTTTAAAACGTCTTATAGCTAGGTGACTCTAGGTTCCAGTTCCACGCGACCAAAGCCTAGATAACTAGTTGATGGAACAAGCAGATGGGCCACCTGATATCAAGTGGCAACCACCACCCATAACAAAGCATTAACTCGTAAGTCACGCACGATGGGAACGTGCCCTACGATGCACTGCCCCGCGTCCACCAATCTTAGGCATACAGATGTTAAGCCTCATGTGCCTGTAATTACACCGGCAACCACACTCTTCAAACCGAAACACAGCGTTGCTGCTTGGCGGCAGAAAAAGGCGTGGTGGTAGTACTTCCACGGACGAGCCCTTCATAAAGAGCTCTACTGCTCTTAAAAGTACTACTCAGTTGAATCACAATGATAACTTTGTAACGTTTTAAAGTCTAGGAATTAAAAATATATGTATTAGTAGCATCTGCCCACAGCTCCGCTTGCGTGGCCTCGTAGGGCTCCTATCGTGCGTGACTTACGAGGCAATGATCTGGTATAGGTGATGGTTACCACTTAACACCAGGCGGGACATCAGCTGGTCCCATCAATTAAACAAGTATTTAAAAAAAACTTTACCCGATAAAAAGTAGCCTGTATGTTATTACAAACTATTATTCCAAGAATATAACCTCTTATCAAATAATATAAAATAATAACATTTCTTTATTTCAGGCACAAAAAAACACAAAATTAAATAAAACAATACAATACGTCTATTCTTGAGCACAAGTGAGGTTATCTAATTGTATTTAGTTACAACTGTATCACTATTTGCTTTTACTATTTATTTATTCCTGATAAGATCTCGGTCGGTATCTTTCTGTACAAATATTGTTCTTAGTTTTGGGTATTTACCTTCATACACAAACATTTAGATGCTGTGTTATCGTAAAAAAAACATAGTTTTATATTATAAATCATGACCTCTCTGTCACACACATGGTTGACAGTAGATACCTTTCACTCGCACTCGTGAGAGCTATAGATTAGCACTGCCATTATTTATTGGCCTGGGACATATTATACTTACAGGGTGTCCCAGAAACAATTGTGAGCAGTTGGTTTAACATTTTTGATAACAACAGGATTACATAAGTAATCATCCCTTCACAGCTCAGTTGGTAGTAGCTCTGCCTTCTGCGCCATAGGCCGTGGGTTCGATCCCCATCGAGAACAAAAATTCGTGTGATGAACATAGATGTTTGTTCTCTGTCTGGGTGTTATATAATATTATAAGTAAATATGTATTTACAAAAAAGAGTATATATGCATTATATCAGCTATCTGATTCCCATATTACAAGCTTTGGTTTAGTTTGGGGCTAGATAGTGCTGTGTGGAAAGTCCAACAATATTTATTATTATTTAAGTCAAAAGACCATCACAGGGATAGATTTTCTCGATTTTTTTAAATGCCAATAACTTTGAAAACACTTAGTTTTTTTTTCTGATAACTATTATGACTTGGCCTATCACCCAAGGTTTCAGGGACACCCTGTATAAATTAAATTTTATTGTATTCAGATGTCATAGATCCATATTTATAGGTCTATGTCGCCTCCCTTCCCCTTAGATTCGATTATCTTTGGAGATGGAGAGGGTTTGCCATAATAACCGAGGATAACTAACAGGTGTAATCAGAGAATCTTTCTTTTAAGAGAAAATTGGAAAGATAATTTTTAAAAATAAGTGGTTTTTTAGGATTCCGTATCCAAAGTTTAAAATGGGCCCTATCACTTAGATTCCACTGTCCGTCTCTTTGTCTGTCCGTCTGTCACTAGGCTGTATCTCATGAACCGTGATAGTTAGACAGTTGAAATTTTCACAGATGATGTATTTCTGTTGCCGCTATAACAACAAATACAAAAATATAGAATAAGATAAATATTTAAGGGAGCTCCTTAAATATTTAGAGCCTTAGTGCTCGAAAGGAGCCTCTCGAGGCGCACTTAAAATCCTTTCACCACACTGTTTCGAAAGAAGCTAGCGACACGACCAAGAGAGAGAACGGACGCAGGGCGGTGCATCGAATGGATCCTTTATATTATTTATTTATAATTAGAACGGTTAAATCAATTACACTAATTATATTATATTATACAGGTACCATTTGAAATTTGAAATTAACATTATATACATTATAAAATAAGCTTTAAGTTTTTTTTTTTTAATAAAATAGAAATAAAGTTATGTCAGTATTTAAGTACACACAGTCAAAAGATTAAATAATAATTAAGTAATTAAGTTCAAAACGAAAATAAAAATAATTATCTATGTACAGTCACAGATAAGAGAATACTAGTAGTACAGTACAAAAAATAAAATAAATAAGGATAACAATAATTAAAAATTTACAATTTATTCTAAAGTTCAAAGTTCATTTATTAATAAACACAGGTTACACGTCAAATAGGTACAGTGGCTTATGAACTTTATAATAAGTTCTTATTCTCTACATTAAAAGGTAGGTATAATTATTTTGTCCTTCTTGTTAGTTCTTCTTTTTCGTGCCTTGTATAACAGATAACACCTACTTTTTTACTGTAACTATACCTGTCTACCGACTATACGTATTATAATATAAAACCTCGGCCTGCCTCCATGTTGCCATACCCATTGTCCATGTGATACTTACTAACAACTAACAACAATGTATGTACCAAAACTAAACCATGTGTAAGCAATAAACATATTGAGTATTGTCAAAAAAGAACCAAATAATTTAAAAAAAAAAGTCTATAAAGTGGTCGTACCTCGGGGCGCAGCTTTGATGGCGGCCACGGCGGTCGCCAGCGGTGCGCGCGCGCAGTCCTGTCCGTTGACGGAGACGAGGCGGTCGCCGGGATCCAGGCCGCCGTGCCGCGCCGCAGCGCCCCCCGCCACCACGGACCGCACCACGATCACGGACCGACCCGCGTCCGCAGGGTCCTGCAAGAGGGGTCAATAATGTACAGCATATTATTGCACACCCCGATAGTGTACACCCAGTTAAAACGAATCCAAAGAGGTACCAAAATTCCAAATATCATGCTGTACATAATCGTGCTGTACATTATCATGTCGTCCGATAACCGGACTCCTGGAAGGGAGGGCTCTCGATGTTACTTATCATGGCTGACTTATTTTATAACCGGTGGTCCAGTGGGAGTGACCCCGCCGCATCGTAAGGTCGCAGGTTCGAATCCGGTCGTGCACCGATGGATTTTTCCTATCGAAAAATGTATGCGCGCGATGCCGGTGCTCTTAAACGGTGAAGGAAAACGTCGTGAGGAAGCCAGGTGGTACTCTCGCAGCGGCGATGGACTTGCAACTTGTCACGTATGGCATACCAACTACTGCAAAATGTGGGTGGCTGAAGGTCTCGGCAGAGTAACAGCGCCTATCTACTAAATTAGTGGTGAGGCATCCGCTGAGTCGAGACCCTTTTACTGCTGCAGTACACAAACACCTACATCCCAACAAAGTACTGTAATATCTATATGTTTAGCTATTTCCTTTCTTTTATTGTTTTGTATGTGTATGTGTGTTTTTTTTTGCAAATAAATGTCTGTCTATGTCTATTTATGGGTTGTTTTTAAGAGTAGCTCTTTGTGGAGGGCTCGTCCGGGGAAGTACTACCACCCCGCCTTTTTCTGCCGCCAAGCAGCAACGCTGTGTTTCGGTTTGAAGAGTGCGGTTGCCGGTGAAATTACAGGCACATAAGGCTTAACATCTGTAAGTATGCCTCAAATTGATGGACGCAGGGAAGTGCATCGTAAAACATGTTCAAGAAAATTTTGTTATCAAATATTTTGAACTTTCAGAAGCGTTAGATTGAGTTGTCTGTCTTTAATCGTTAGTGATTGTTTGATTTAACGTAGTTAGATGGGTTCACATTTGCTTCATATTGTTTAATATCGATCGAATACACCTGGCCGATTCAAATAAGCTAGTTCCTGATGTCCTATAGTTAAGAGTTATACAAGGCTTAACTCTGGGACCTCTCTTTTTTCAGGTATATGTGTTTTTATATGCTACACATAACAATTACCAAAAATACAACATTTTTTTTCAAAGCCCTTTTATAAGTTCTTTCAACCAGGAAAGTTGACTTACCAAGTAATCCAATATGGAGAAGCCAAGTCCTCTGTCCTCTTTAACTAGATCAATGTACTCTACTTCGTCGGCCCACATCGCCAATCCGCTGAGAGGTTCCAGAGAGCGGGATCGGTTACGTTCAAGGTCTTCTGAGCAGAATTCTGGAAAACGAAGTTTCATTAGATAATTCGAATGGAGATAAGTTATATGACCGGATGAACCGTGACTATAACCTTTTCCGACAAATAAAATGAGCATACATAAGATAAAAGGAAATCAGCAGACGCTGATTTCCTGGGACGCTGATTTTCCAGAATTGGGATGATCGAGGTCAAAGAAAGTTCACGACTTCGATCCAAAGTCAAACTCAAAAGGTATTTATTCAATAAAATCACAAGGATCTTTTTAAAACGTCTTAAAGCTAGGTGACTCTAGGTGCCAGTTCCACGCGACCAAAGCCTAGAAGACGAGGCAACAAACTTACGGCTTGGTTCCTACAGGAACCCCCAGGTATCCCCAGGCACGGAAGATATCCCCTCGGATCTCTTGGATCGGAGGCTTTATTATGATAGTTGATTACAAAGAGACTGACCGGAGTGTTGGTGCGAGAGCAGCGTCCCGCTGCTGCAGAGCGAGTGCACGGAGCTCTCGGAGCGCGCCTTCACCAGCCGCGCGCCCGCCGCCGCCGCCAGCACCTGCAGGCTGCCGCCGCCCGCGCCGCCCTGCCACCACCGTGCCTTACATGCACTGCACGCAGCGCTACACCTTTGTGAAGGGCGCGTCCGGGTAACTACTACCACCATGCCCATTGCTGCCGCCGAGCAGCAACGCTGTGTTTCGGTTTGAAGGGTGTGGATGCCGGTGAAATTACATGAGGCTCGTCATGCCTCGAATAGATGAACGCAGGGCAGTGCATCGTAGGGCACGTTCCTATTGTACGTGACTTACGTGCCAATGCTTTGTTAAACTATTTAACATCCGATGGCACATAATGTTTATTCCATGTTGATGTTTTTTTTAGAATTTTTAGGTCCTACGACATGCTGGTTTCCTCACGTCGTTTTCCTGGAGACTATCTGGCACAGTGCACATACATTATTGAGCAGAAAAGTTTATTGGTGCACGACCGGTTTTGAACACACGACCTTAGAATCGGAAGGCGGAGCCGCTAACGCTAGACCACCCGTGCTATCGAAGCTCTCAGTGCTGTAAAACGTGGTAGGCCCCACCACGTTGTAATTTAGTGTTTTGAATACAAAAGAATGTATCTCACATTGATCCGAGGCGGGTCCCTATCCCTTCTGGTCCTGACGGCGACTAGCGTGGTGGGCGTGGAGGCAGTCCTCAGTCTGGACACCACTTCCACGTGATGCGCTCCTAGTACTCGCCAGCCGTTCACCTGGAATAATTAACAATTCTCTTACATATCGTGTCTGAATCAGAATATATACATCTTAATAAGTAAGTTGAAAACTTGGTTATCTGGTCACCGTGCAAATCTTTTCAAAATACTATTGACACCAATTTTTTTACAAAAAAAAGTATGTTCACTCCTCTTGCTCAAAAAGACCGTCATTTTAGCGTATCAGAGCTAAGATAAAATTACATTTCTTCCTCTACGGGAAAAAAGTTTTTTTTTACGTCTTCGGTGCGCGATAACGTATATCTACACTAATATTATAAAGAGGAAACTTTTGTATGTTTGTATTTTTGTATGTAACGAATAGGCTCAAAAACTACTGGTCCGATTTCAAAAATTCTTTCACCATTAGAATGCTACATTATCCCTGAGTAACATAGGCTATATTATATTTTCAAAAAAATCAGGGATCCTTACTAAAACTTCAATAATGTAACCCAAGGTGGAATACAAAAACCTTACATCGCGTGCGCTGCGAAAACTATTGATGATAGAACAAAATAATGTACTACGATTTTGTAGAACACGTCATCATCTACAAAAAATGTCGCGACAGCATATGTCTAACTATTATAGTTATGTCACAATAAGTGTTCTTTTATATTAAAAATTTAATTGAAATGCCGCCGCTAGAAAAGGCTCTTTATTTGTACCTTGGTATTAATCCTTATCCAAATAAATCATTTCGTATTCAAGACTGTTTCAATACCTATAGATTACTTTTTAAATTTTACAAATCGGACATTCCATTCAAAAGATATTAAAAATTAAAAATTAAAATTAATTAAAAATTTTAGCTCGCTTTAAAATATTATTAGTGAACGCGCGGTTCCAAGGGGCGCGTTTTTACTCACTCAGGGAGAAGGGCGTGCGAAATAAGTACACGCGAGACTCTAACCTACGTCTAAGTTTATCCTAAAATGTTCAAAAAATTTATATCCACCCATGCGAAGCTGGGACAGGCCGCTAGTACTTTTATATATTTGCAATGAGCTAGTTTATTATTCTTCGTAAACAGGGACTAAAACAGTTCTTTAATTCTTAGGGACTAAAAGTTATTTGACGATGGATATTGTTTACAAAAATTCCAATCAGCTAAACTAGAACAGAAGAGACAAGTGTAGGAAAAAAGAGAAGGTGCTCCATACAAGTGCGACAAACAGGCCCCATCTCAGCGAAATGCTGCTGACCATCCATAGATGGTAAGCAGCTCTGGTTATCAGAGATTTTCCATCACAGGACAAGTAGACGTACGGCTCAGTACCACCCATATCTGGTAAATATAACACCCATTCGGTCTAAGCGCTTTGCTTCTACATTTATTATGCGAACTGCCAAGGAGTGGAACGCATTGCCGTCGTCCGTCTTTCCTGATCACTACAACTTGGGTCTCTTCAAGGCAAAAGTGAATAGGTGTCTTTTAGACCGTTCTGCTCCAACGTTGGCTACATCGTCGCTTACCTTCAGGTGAGATTGTGGCCAAAGGACAGTCTATTAATTATAAAAAAAAAGTAGTTACCTCCAGGAGCTCGTCTCCGCGCTGGAACAGGCCGCTGCAGGCGACGGGCCCGCGCGGCGCGAGGGCGCGGATGTAGTGGCGCGCCTGCAGCTCCTTGCCGGACACCACGCGCACCGTGCCCTCCAGCGAGATGCCCAGCCCGCCCTCCACGGACCGGATTATTGTGCCCACCTGGATGTAACAAAACAATTGACGAAACTAGGCTAGGCAGCCACAGGAATCGGGCTGACGCTGAAGTTTCGATGGCGCGTCGCTCGCCTGTCGTCGCTCCGCACTCAATAGGTTCGGAATTGTAAAAACTTTTTTAGCACATCAATTCGAAAAGAGATAGTTTGCTCTTCGAAAACAGGGAGCAAGGGCGGTAAAGTGATTTGAATTTAGAATGTGCTTATTGAGTAAAAGTTCCAATCACCAAAGAGATCACGAACACTGTATGAACAAGCAGGCTTTATGATAAAAAAAAGCGCCTGAACTAAATAAAAATAAATAAAAACACGCGAAACGCTCATTCCACCTTTCCTCATAATTGTTTACTCAAATTCAGATTTTACTTAGTTTTATGAAAATAAATAAAAGTACACGATTATGACTATGAGACTATGAGACTATGAGACTATGAAACTATGTGACTATTTGACATGTGACTTCGTGACTTCGTGATTATGTGACTATCAAAGTCAAAGTCAAAGTCAATAGGTATTTATTCAATAAAATCACAAGGATCACTTTGAAACGTCTTAAAGCTAGGTGACTCTAGGTGCCAGTTCCACGCGACCAAAGCCTAGAAGAACAGGCAACAAACTTACGGCTTGGTTCCTACCGTTCTTTTGTATGATCCTTTTACAATGTAATATAATATATTATTGAAGTTAAGTGAGGCGTAGGCATGCAGAAAAAGGTAAACATAATCAAATTTATAAGACAGCACACGCTACGCTTCAAACTAATAATACCTAATGCATAAAATTAAATACAATCTATTAAATCAGAGAAAAATAAAACACACAATAGTAGGTACAGTACAGACATTGCAGACATGTTAGCTGCCGATGGGCAGAGCGACCGGGACATCGGGCCACGCACTTTTATCATCAATATAGCTATCTAAAGTATAATAAGCTTTACTTATTAGATTATTCTTAATGTATGACTTAAATTTTCTAATAGGAAGCTCAGAGGCACTTTCTGGAAGTTTATTATAAAAGCGTATACCGTTCCCCATAAACGAGCCATTTACCTTTTGGAGTCGAAATTTAGGAATACATAATTTGTTTTTATTTCTAGTGTTAATGTTATGTGCATCACTCTTTTTCTTAAAGTTATCTATGTGTTTATGAGTGTATAATAGATTTTCATAAATATACTGTGAAATTACTGTGAGAATATTAATTTCTTTAAATCGCTCCCTCAATGATTCGCGTGGTTTCATTTTATAAATGGCACGTATCGCCCGTTTTTGAAGTACAAATATACTTTGTATATCAGCAGCTTTCCCCCAGAGCAATATACCATAAGACATTACACTATGAAAGTAGCTAAAATATACTAGCCTAGCTGTGGCTTCATCTGTAAGCCATCTTATTGTGCGAACTGCGTATGCAGCCGAACTCAGTCTACCAGCAAGTGATTTGATATGTGGACCCCACTGCAATTTTGCATCAATATTAAGTCCTAAAAAAATAGTAGAATTGACAAGGGTAAGTGATTCTCCATTTAATTCAATATTGGTTGGACGCTGAACCACATTTGGCAAAGTAAATTTAATGCATTTCGTTTTCCCGGCATTGAGCAAAAGATTATTAACAGTAAACCAGTTAAGTACTTGCGACAGAGATGCATTAACGTCATCGAAGTTAGTCTTCAATCTGTCGACTTTAAATATTAAAGAGGTATCGTCAGCAAATAGAACTATTTCACATAAATCCTTTACAAAAGGTGGAAGGTCATTTACATATACTAGAAATAAAAAGGGACCCAATATGGAACCTTGAGGTACCCCTATATCAATGACCGACCCAGACGACCTCTCACCGCCAACATCAACTTTTTGCACTCTATTGGTTAAATATGACTGTATAAGACCAATTGCCTGGTTTATGATGCCGTAATGTTTAAGTTTAGATATTAAGGTGGCATGACTTACACAGTCAAAAGCTTTGGACAGATCGCAGAATACCCCAATCGCATCTTGTGAGTGTTCCCAAGCATCATAAATGTGCTTCAGGAGCGTCGAACCGGCATCTGTCGTTGATCGACCTTTAGTAAATCCAAATTGATGACTATGAAGTATGCCGTTGACGTTAAAATGTGATAATAACTGAGTAAGAACAATTTTTTCAAAAATTTTACTTAACGAAGGCAGTACCGAAATAGGCCTGTAGTTCGCAGGATCTTGTTCATTTCCAGACTTGTACAGGGGAATGAGTTTACTGTGTTTCATTAAATCAGGGAAAACGCCCTCATCTACACATCTATTAAAAATGTATGCTAGACATGGTGCAATATCAGTTATAATAGCGCTTAAAACTTTTGTGGACATTCCCCATAGATCTTCAGTATTTTTAATATTTAAGGATTTAAAAGTTTTCACAATATTATCAGCATTAATATATTTAAAACTGAAGATATCATTACATTTTTTAACGCTAGACTCTAATAGTGTTGTCGCTTCAGCAGCTGAGGAATTTAGGGATGAAGTCACAAGTTTAGGTATACTGGAGAAAAAACTATCAAACGCGTTGGCGACTTCAATATTTTTAGTAAAAACATTATTGTTTACTTTTAAATTTATCTGTTTATTACCGATCTTTGATTTGCCTGTTTCGTTATTAACTACCTTCCAAGTGGCTTTAATTTTATTTGTCGATTTTTCAATTTTATTTCTTATATGCAATGATTTTGCCGCGTGACATACTTTTTTGAAAATTTTAGAGTAGGTTTTAGTGTGTAGAATAAACGTTGGGTCATTCAGCATTGACTCCCTAGCAGCGTATAGGTCATATAATTTATTCCTACTTTTGTAAATACCTGGAGTTGCCCAGTCAGCGAACTTGACACTTACACTAGTTTTACATGTTTTAAGTTGAAAAGTATCATTATGTTCTTCATTTATTAAATTTGTCAATTTTATATAAAGATCATTTGGGTCATTCAAATATGGTAAAAGGGACACTTTCAGTTCAACATTGTTCTGAAACTTTTTAGTACGGCTATCTGTGATAAGCCGATAGGTGAAGACCTCGTCTTTATCTGATACTTTATATTCAAACTTAGCGCTATGACCGTAATGATCTGAACTAAAATGCTTAACTACAGACTTACAAATTGGTTCATGACTGCAAAAAATGTTGTCTAGACAGGTGGCTGTTGTTAATGTCACTCTTGTTGGGTCTTTAAACAAGCTGTGTAGATCAAAACATTTAAACAAATTTAAAAATCTCTCAGAGAGTGGATGAACCGGAATATTTATATTAAAATCACCGCAGACTATTAAAGTTTTTTTACTATCGAAGGTTTTAAGCAATACTTCTTCCATAGTGGATTCATACAACGTGAAGTCCGCGTCTGGGGGACGGTATACACTCACAACGATGTGCCGCTCCAGCTCCACACACGACAGCTCAATAGTCCTCTCAATACTGAGATTTGCAATGTCTTTGATATGATATATATGATTATGATAATTCATAAGTTGCAGTAACTTCTCATAGAGGGTGATAAAAAGTAGAGTGTGAGAGACATTCTATGCGAGAACAAACCGGAAGATTAAGAGTTGGACGCTTTTGACTTTTTGTGGCTCAGTGTGGTGAAAGGAATTTCCCCACACTGCGCCACGAAATAACTAGTGACTCGAAAAGAAGAAGACCAAAGCAGGGCCTAGCAAATTATGCCCGATACGTGCTCTACAAAACACTACCCTGTGTCCATAGAGGCATAGAAATGTTAGCCTCACGTGCCTGTTATTTCACCGGCAAGCACACCCTTAAAACCGAAACACAGCGTTGCTGCTTGGCAGCAGAATGATTAGCTGACGGCGTTGTACGAACGTGGGAAATTGGTGGATAAAGAAGGCCCAAAATATTTCTTCCTGGAAATATATGTATAGAGGAGACCTATATCCTATACCAGTAAGCTTTTTCAGGCTGATGGTATTGTTTATTTTACTTGCTGATCTACAAACTTTCCGCTTATTCTGTTTATGGTGATTTCACAAAGAGCTCTTTAAAAAGTCTTATGAACTAAGTGAATCTAGTCGCCAGTTCCACGTGACCAAGCCTAGAAGAAATATCACAGGGTACGTCCTTAGTTGACGTGCTCTATAAGATGATATAACTGTAGTATAATAGGCAGAAGTTACCACACAACATAAGATCCATCTGCTTATTCCATAACGTCTTCATAAAACAAAAGCCACTTACAACAATATCATATTCATATTCATGCCCCGGCCAGTCCTTCTCATTGCTGAGTATATCCCGCCACTTGTCCTGTATCCTCCGAGTCTCCTCCAGGTCCTCTCTCCCGATCACTATCTCCTCCTCCTCTCTCTCCGCGGGGGGAGAAGGGAGATGTGCGATGCTATCTATCTCTGCTTCTATCACTGTAGACTCGTCGTACTGCGAGGATTAAATGCAATTAAAATCTTTTAAAAACAGCAGGGATGCAATAACCAATTTCGCTATTTGGTTTTAAATTACTAGATTGCTTACCATGGGAGCAAAAAACTATTATCTAAAGGCGAGTGTTTCATTGAATCCGGAGCGGATTCAAAGTCAAAAAGTATTTATTCAATAAAATAACAAGGATTACTTTGGAACGTCTTAAAAGTTGATGAATCTAGGTGCCAGTTCCACGCAAACATTGTCTGGGTATATATTTTGTTTTTTGTTGAATTTCTCATAAGCGCTAAATCAATTTCGATAAAATTTATTTCACCCCTGAATATGATCTGCCAAGCAAAAAACTAATCATCAAAATCGATTCATAATTGGCGGAATGATCACGTAACATACATACAAAAATAAAATACAGTCAAATTGAGAACCTCCTCCTTTTTTGAAGTCGGTTGAAAATGAACTTACCACACTAAAGTTAAATTTAGTGAGTGAGGTGACAGAAGGGCTGGGCGGCGCTATGGGCACGCCTGCTGGCAGCCGGGTCTCCTGCGCCGCCAGGGCCTTCTGGAGGTTCTCGTAGCCGGCGCCTCGGAGGTTCCTGAAGTCAACAGTCATAAGGTATTCATTCAATAAAACCAAACGCGTCCAAAGCCTAGAAGTACAGGCAGCAAACTTACGGCTTGGTTCCTACCGTTCTTTTGTATGATTTTATAAGAACTACGACAAAACTTCCTAAAATGCGTGTCAATGACCAGCAGTAGACACATTCTGGTTGATGATGATTAACAATCATCATCGACCAGCTCAAGAACCAGCCAAGCTCAAGAAAACATTTAGGAGACATATTTTTCGGCATCTAAATTCGAATAAAATTGCTCTCACAGGGTACATGACAATCCTTAAAGCTAAATTAGACCTAAGCTACTATTATTATATTAATGTAGTACATGTCTGAATAATTTTGAATGTGAGCCCAATATCGTTTGAAATGGAAAGAGCATAGAGAGGCCTACGCCCAGCAGTGGGCTAAGTCAGGCTGCAGATGATGATGAATGTGAGATGACAGGCATTGAAGGCTGGTGTATGTATGTAATGTAATTTATTACCTCAAAGCCTTGAGTGTGACGTAGGGCCCCTTCGCGTCTCTGAGCAAAGCGACCGCTCTGTGGTTCGACACTCCGTTCAATGAGACTCCGTCCACCTGGACAAACAATAGACGATAAACTAAATATAATACTGCGTAAATCATTTATTTACAAAGAAAATGACAATGAATACAAGTATATACAAAATACATATCAAACAGTTTAGCTATTTGCAGACCGTTGCAAACGATCTAGAGATAGATCTAATAAAATAATATCATTATGAATCCATCGATAAATATAATTTGAAATTGGGTCGTCAGACACTCCATAACGTATTGTTGTAGTAGCTCTTACCAGCGCCGTAGCGCAAAGCGGGCTCGAAGCAAAAAAAAGCTTACCTACCTTAATTTCATCGAAGAGGCTAACTGACTTCTGGTGTAGCGTTAAGCACGTTGGAAACACAAGTCGGAGGACGCAAACTCAATTCCCGGTGGCGGCCGCGAAGTTTTGCACTCATAAGAAACTTTTCAAGCGCAAACGTGTGTGTGAGTACTCCGACTTGTCGTGCTTACCGCTACACCAGAAATTAGTTAACCGATTTAGTTTTTTAAATCACCTCGTAGTTCTCTCTCTCTTGTCGTGTCACTAGTTTCTTTCGAAACAGTGCGCCTAAAGAGGCTCCTTTCGAGCACTTGAAGTGGTAGATTATTGAAGGCGAAAGATACTAATGTAAAACCAATGTCTAACATTTTGTATGTACAACTACCTAAAATGTTTCTGCACATTATCTATGTTTGATCTTGATTTTTAAACTATAAGAAAGTAAAACCTGGCTTTGCTATAGATATCCGGTACCTGATTTACCTATGGTTTTAATTTAGGGTTCTTGTTGGGGTTCATCATAAACCTTTAGAGCTATAATTGGGTCGAGGAGATGCGTCTTGAATTAATTACGATCAAAATAAAATACAAAACTTACATAAAATGGCACGTAATTCTGTCAATTTTCATAATGACGAGAGACTGATTGTGAAAGACACGTAAGTAATACGTGAAACGAAACACTTCACATCGATTTTAATTCGGCAATTCGATTTTTATTAATTAACTACTTTGTTTTATTTTTATTTTTTTTAGTTTGATATGCCGAAGTGCCAGATATGTTTATATTACTTAGACTATTCTCTGAATTATTCTCTTTTTTTTTACATGTGGCTTCTTACCGCAGCCAGTCAAGGACAATCGAATCAAAAGGAAAACGTATAAAAAATTTACAAACTAGTTCCGGAATACTACAATTTGGGAGATTATAATTCTACAAATTAATTATTAATTGAATAACTATACATCTCCTGGAGAAAAGGATTCCATAGGAGGACTTCCCTTCCACTCCTGCATCCACCTCTCCTACCCCCACCCCTCAACGCAGGTACCGGATATCTATAGTTTAACCTAAAACCTTAATTCTTTTTTTTGCTAATGCAGTGACAACAAACAGATCTTTTGGAACCAACTGAAAAAAATTACTGCTGGGTAACTTTATTTAAACGAATTGAGTAATAATTTAATTTGTTTTAAATTTTTTAAATTATATTTTTAAGTCCAACAACATACAAAAAGCTGGAAATAAATGAATCAACAAACACAATAACTGAAATGGTTCATTTCATTACTCGAGACAGAATCAAACGGATTGACCTACAAACGGAATGTATGCAATTTGTACAGTCGCGTGCACAACGGCTAATTATAAATAGTCGGCTCGCTACCCTACAATAGGGTGTTCGACTGAACTATATTGCGGTTGTCTCAATTGCTACAGAAACAAAAACATGGGATATCGAGTTAGAGCTATTGAATCGTAGCGTATGAATATATAGTTCATTCAGTATGTATTTATTTTTTACTTATCTATGTATATTAAACATTGTTGGGTCTTAGGACTAGTAAGGTATTTATTCAATCATATCACAATGATCACTTCGAAACGTCTTAAAACTAGGTGAATCTAGGTGCCAGTTCCACGCGACCAAAACCTAGAAGAACAGGCAACAAACTTACGGCTTGGTTCCTACCGTTCTTTTGTATGATCCTTGTTACAATGTAATATAATACAATATTGAAGTTCCAGTGTGGTGACAATCAAAGAACATATTTTATTCTGGGTCTGGTCTATGAACCCCACTTAGAAAAATTTGAAAAAAATTGAAGATTACCATTCAAATGCAATTTCATTAATATGTAGGCTTACAAATTGTTCATCAGTAAATGTTGATCTGTTCGAATTTCTTACTATGTGCACATTTCTAGAGCCGCCATGACAGTCTATAATTGACTTTTTGACGTGACGTTTGATATGACACATTGCATTTTTTAATTTATTGACAGATTTGTTGCTTTTTTTGACGGTAATGACTTTCACTCTCAAGCTTGACTTATACAACAGTTGTCAAAATGACATTCACGCATGTCAGTCCGCCATTTTTTTAGTGCATTGTGTTGCTCTCCTTGGCCAAGAAAATCTTGATGAGCACGAAAACAAATTCAAAATAAAGCAAATAAGCACTTAAAACAGTTACTATATTGCTAAGTGATAATTATATAAACTGTACACAGACTCGACCCCGGCTCCATATATTGATGAAACAACGCCTTTAGTGAAGAATAACAGAAAAAGGTAGAGGGAATTAGTATACCTATCTCATACTTCCCATCCATGTAAGATGCTTAGATTAATTTTGTAAGGTTTTTGTTCCACAAACCAAAAACCCTTCCAACTCCGCGTGTATTTTTCGGGTTGAAACTTTGCACAATGGAAAATGAATAAGAATTTTCTCGGCTCAAACCCGGCACGGAGTACCACCGCGCACACAAGGGCTAATTACAAAATCCCGGCTCGCCGGCCTCGAATAGCTGTACTCGACTGTACTCGCTTCTGATTGGGGGGAGTCAGGCGTTGTTTTGAGATGAACTGGGATTGTGGTTCTTTCATTTTCACAAATAGACAATGTTTTTAAGGTGAAAATAATGCAAGTTGAAAGAGTGGAAACCTCAACACTTTTTTTAAAGAATTACAGTTTCAGTTTATACAGACGATACAGTGCAGAAATTAACATTAATTATGTATGTCAACCGCTCAACATTAGGTGGAACATCTAACTGTATAATTTTTTCTTTAAACTAAAAGTATCAATGGTAAGCCAACTTCATCCAAAACCATGCCTTGGGCTCTTAGGTCTTGGATGGGGACATCCATACGGGCATGGTTAAAAAATAATAGTAGAGCTCTTTGTGTGTGGCTTGTTCGGGGAAATACTACCTTGGACCACGCATTTTTCTGCCGCCAACCAGCGTTGCTGTGTTTCGGTTTAAAGAGTGTGGTTGCCCGTGAAATTACAGGCACATGAGGCTTAACATCTGTATGCCTCAGGGTAATGGACGCAGGGCAATGCATCGTAGGGCACATTTCAATCGTGCGTAACTTATGAGGCAATGCTTTGTTATAAGTGATGGTTACCACTTAACATCAAGTGAGCCATCCGCCTGTTCAAGCAGCTATTTGTATAAAAATCCTCTTTTACAAATAAACCAGAAAATGGTGGCTGTTTATTAACATAGAACTGAGAGCGTTTTCGTCCAGACAACCTTGAGATTCGGCCAAGCGCGTGTACTCACTTCGACGATGCGGTCGTTGACCTGGATCTTGCCGCTCAGGTCCGCTGAGCTGCCTTCGCTGATGCTCTTCACGAAGATTCCACTCAGCTCTTCTGAGGACGGAAGGTTTGTTTTTTAAAGATTGTACAAAAAATAGGAACATAATCGAACACTCACATAAAAGTTAATAGCTATAATCACTTTTCCCTAGACTAATTAACTGATATTAGTTTGTGTCCGAATATTTTAGCCGTCTTATTTACCTATGTTCTAATTCTAATGAATTAATGAATGATAAACACTTTATTACACAGACAGACAGCCTTCACAGCTCTGTTGGTAGTAGCTCTTGGACGCTGCAGGCCGTGGTTTCAATCCCCACCGAGAACAAGAGTAGTAGAGCTCTTTGTGAAGGGCTTATCCGGGGAAGTACTACCACCACGCCTTTTTCTGCCGGCAAGCAGCAACGCTGTGTTTCGGTTTAAAGATTGTGGTTGCCGGTGTAATTACAGGCACATGAGGTTTAACATTTGTGTGCCTCAAGTTGATGGACGCAGGGCAGTACATCGTAGGGCACGTTCTTATCGTGCGTGACATACGAGGCAATGCTTTGTTATAGGTGATGGTTACCACTCAACATCAGGTGGGCCATCTGCATGTTCCATCAGCAAGTTGTATAAAAAAAAAACATGTTTACAAAATAAAAGTATTTAAGTATATATATATATAGTCAGCTATCTGGTTCCCATAGTAAAATACCACTTCTGTCACAAAATGTACGAATTCCATAATAAATCCTCTTTGTTTTATCTGTACAGGAAATCAAAATTAGTGGCGAAACAATGAAGGTGTTACCCTATGAAAAGGTCCTATTTGACAAATAATGTTTTAGTTTAGACAAAGGAATTGAAACCCTCGTCAACCCGTACATACATACTTAACTGTTTTGTTCGTTTATGCTAATAAATGTGAGCGAGTTAATCATGCGTTGCGAGAAACTGATTCTTGTTGAGTGATTCTTGTTATTTTATTAACATTATACTTTACTTTTGACACTAGTATAGTTAGATTACATTATTAAATATAAATGGTCAATGTGTTATCGCGCTACTGCTACGTCGTAGAGCTAGTGTCTACGACGTAGGGTTAGTGTCTACGCCGTAGGGTTAGTGTCTACACTGTAGGGTTAAGTAAGATAAGATAATTAATTAGAAAAAATAATTTTAGAAAAATCGCAATCAACCAAGTTGTGTGTTGCACATTGCATTGTTGTTACATTGCACACCGTTTGTGATACAAATCTTTCAACATATCGAAAAGTGCGAGCGAGAGGTACATTATCTCGTGCCTTAAACAACAGAATGGACACCAGTGTCTACAATCTACATCGTAATACTGGTACTTTCACATTGATATCGACGCCGTAAGTTTAGTGTGTATACCGTATAATTCGTGTCTACGACACTCTGATATTGGTGTCTACGTCGTAGGCTAAATGCTTACGCCATAAGGTTAATGTATATGTATACAGGGTGTCCCAGAAACTGACGTCAACCCAGAAACGGGTGATAGGCATCTTGGCCTATCACCCATTATCGGCCTAGTATTATTAGTAGTGTGTCTATTTTTTTTTATATTAAATGTTAATATTGTTTCCCAGTGTTTCCACTTTTGTGCCGTAAATAAATACATTTTCTTTCTTACACCGTCGGGTTAAAAATGTATTAGACGAGTTTTTTTTCCAAGCCATCAAAATTTATTTTTTCCAGACTATAGTTACGACATATCCAAATACAAATCCAATACATTGAACCGTTTGCAAAGCTCCATAGTACAATACAGCATCACTATTGTATATCAAAATAGATTCTATCTGCAAGTAGGTCAGCGCCGGATTACATTGATCGCAGCGTCAGCGCGGAACTGCTATTGTTAACAACATAATGCAATATTACGATATCATACCATGTATTTTTTGGTTAAGGATATTTTTATGTATTCCACTTGATAGAACCAGCACCTGATTATAGGTGGTAACCATTCTAGATTATCGTTAGGAACGTTTCATAAACAAGGTGTTAAAATACTAGTATAGAGAACTTCGAGAGGCTAAAGTACCCATCATTATGAATAACTTTTTCTAAGGAACCAACATTGTGAACACTAAAAGAAACAGCTGTTTCATGCAAAAGTTCAATACCTACCTGGATAAAATGTATGGAACAGCTGTTTTTTGAGTGAGTTCCGACTATGAGCTGACCTTGTTCGCAGACGTATCCCGCCACTGTGATGCCGAGTCCCAGCGAGTTCTTGTTGAGCTGCACCTCGTAGCTGAGGCTCTCGGGCTCAGAGCCTCGGATCGCCATGTCTAGTGGTAGCCTGCACACAACACATTAAAGTACAAAAACTTATTAAAATTTGTTTATTGTGATAGATGACTATTTTTCACCACACAGAAACAAAATATAGGGTTAAAGCATACATTTACGAAAAAGAATGGGAGACCTTATCGCTGAGAGCGATCTCTAACAGGCAACCTTAAACGGATAGAACTAATTTTATCCCCCGTGACACAGCTGCTTGGCTCAATTAGTAGTGCTATAAGAAAAAGATATATCTCTCGTGACACAACCATTCTCAATAGCTGCTGGAATCTATACATGAAAATTATATCCTCGGTAATTTCCGAAATTAAATTATTCTCTACACAAAATGGTGGATTTTGGGCTGACACAGGACAAGAAATGAAGCAGTCTGTGGGTTTTTATGAGGAAAGTGATGGAGCAAGCTTATCGCCTACCTGATGTTAAGTGGCTACCTCTGTTTATAAACATTACATTACCACACAGAGCACTGTGGCATTGCATTGTGTACATCACTCTGAGGCGTGTAAAAAAGCTGTTAAAAAACAAATCTCTTGTTCATGGAGAAAACTCAAACAAAAACCAGCAGTGGAAGGTCTATGTCCAGCAGTGGAGTTCTTCATGCTGATGATACTGATGATGATTACCTGAGTGGTTGCGGCTGGGTGACTTGTGACGCCGGAGTGAAGGCCGGCGGCGGGCGAGGGGTGGTGATGGCCCCTCGAGGGACCACTGCTACTATTGACGCCACGGGCTACGAAGACAACATTACTTTTTGAGAGTACTGAAGATAAAATCTCAATTTAGAGCTTTTTTTATGTTACAGACAGACAAGACTTACGGCCCACCTGTTAGACTAACAACACCAGGGGCGTTTTCGCTGCGTTGCCTACCCTGAAGGACTGTATGGGGTTATCCATAAATTACGTCACACGAATTTCATGATTTTATGACCCCTCCCCGTCCTTGTCACAGCTGGTCACATTTTGTGAGACCTCTCCCCTACCTAATGTGTTGTCACATATTTTGCAATTGTACTAAAAATGTGTGATGTCACAAATCTTTTGTGTTGTAATACTAAGATATAAAATATTACATTTTGAAATATTGTGATTTCACAAAATTTGTGATCCCTCCCCACCCCTCGTCACACAATGTCACACTTCGTCGACCCCCTCCCCCCCTTACCGTGTGACGTAATTTCTGGATGTCCCCTTAACATTTTTCTTAAAGCTGTTCATCTTGTAGCTGAGCGGGAAAACCTTTGATGGAATAATATTTCAAAATATTTTCGCCACAATATGCCGCAAGGTCGTATTTAAAAATATTTATTTGGCACAATAAACAGAAGCTCAGAAATAGATCGGAAAACGATGACATCCGCAATACCTATTTGGTACAGGGTTCCGAATGCGTAGACGGTACCATCCGTATCCTGCTATTCCAGATAAGTAGGTACAATATAAACCTTCTATAGTTATTGATCGATTACAGAATGAAATCCAACTTGTATTTTAATAATACAATATTGAAGCTCCAGTGTGGTGCCAATCGCATTTAGTGAGGCGTAGGCATAACAGATGCTGCTTAAAGCATTTAGCGGCGGCCAATTTATGTTATTTACTTACTTATCAAGTATTTTATTTTATTTTATTTACGAGTAGCACAAATAAATGATTAGTATTGTATTGATATACCAAAAATCACCACGCTAATTTAAACCTTCCAACAACAGCAATAAGACTCACTCGATGATGCATCTGCTGCTCAATAACAGTGGGCGGCGGCGAGGCAGGCGTGTGCTCCTCCGACAAGGACCCGAAGCCGTCGTGCCCTGCCTCCGCCAGCCGCCGCTCCAGGTCCACGGGGTCCGCCAGCAGGCGGGACGGGACTATGGGGGCTGGCGATGAACCTAGGGACTGGAATAATAAAACCTAGGTCAGTTAAGGCTACTTTGGATCAGCAAGGCTATTGATATTCGGAATTATTTTAAATTAAATGTTGGCCAAGCATCTAACATTTTATTTAAAACTGAGGCAGTTATGATTTAATTTTGATTTGTGATAGAGAATCCCAACAGAGATGCTTATCGAGTCTCAATAATGAAATGGACAGACAATACATAAAACGAGATTATAACACAAAAAATAAAACTCAGTTTTCGGGTAAAAACACTAAAAATGTCTCCGTTTGCCAAATACCCTCAAATTCATATGAATTTTAATGCTACGAACATAAAACCACAACGATAGCCAATTCCATTGCATGATAAAAGTCACCACAAATGAAATGTATCAAAATATTGGTTTTATTCGTTCAATTTGACCACCCGAATGCAAAGCACTCGTTACGTTTAATTTATTGCTTCTACCCACTGAACGCAAACAACAACATGAAAACATAGGAATGTTTCCGCTAAAAGTTATCCAAAAACAAGCTAGGAGAGATATTATAGCTTTTTTGCAAATACATTGAAAAACATGAAAAACATTTTTTGCTGAAGGGATAACAATATATCATATTTATATATATTCTTATATAACCTTTCAAACAAAAAAGGAATCATTAAAATAAATCCATAATTGTTGGAGTAATCGCGTAAAGCCCGTAAAGAAACTTTTTTTTAAAGCTTCACTCATTTTACTCGCAGAGACAACTGGGCGATACGAAGTAGTGATCTATCTATGGTGTCCGATCATCCGACCGAGTTAGTCTGATCATCAACAAAAGTGGTGCATGCTTCAGAAATACCACATCAAAAATATCCTCGGTATTTCGATTTAAAAAAATAAACTAACAGCGTATACGCATGCGTCATAAAGCTTCGTTTTCCGGTTTAGCTTATGCTCAATTATTTGTAAGAGTACTGGTGGTCTAGTGGTAGAGGCCCGCCTTTTCAAAGTCGCGGGTTCAACCATTCGTGCACCAATGAGTTTTTTGGTCAAAAATGTGAGTGCAGTGCACCACAGTGCCAGTACTCTTAAACTGTGAAGGAAAATATCGTCAGAAAACCGGCATATCATAGAACCTAAGTAGGCGCACTTAAAATTCTTTCATTACACTGTTTCGAAAGATCTAGTAACACGACAAGAAGAAGAAACGTTCAATTTACTAAAACACATTTTTAAGCCCCTTTTAAACCCCGCCCGGGTATAGACCCGGGCGCGGTCTATATATAAATAGTTATATGGAACTTCTTGCAAGTACATATTGCTATTAATTTGAAATTGAGTTAATGTACTAAACTACCCGCATTCATTCGTTTAATAAATTGCAGGTGGCGCGGCGGCCAGGCGGATCGTTTCCTGCGGGCATACGATATCCGGTGCCGCGCCGGACGTGACGTCGCACACCTTAATGGACGCTGATTTGGCTGCATTTTGTCGTTTACAGAAAATTGGATATTGCGGTAAAGTGTGAGCTAATGACTAAAGTAAAATGACATTTGTAGCAGTACGTTTGACGAATGGCTGTGAAATTGTTATTTCGAAAAATAATTAATTTAAATCCACACAGCACTATTTTTTTTGTAAATACATAGGTACGTATAATATTATATAATACCCAGACAGAGAACAAACATCTATGTTCATCACACAAATGTTAATTCTCGGTGGGAATCGAACCCACGGCCTACGGCGCAGAAGGCAGAGCTACTACCAACTGAGCTGTGAAGGCTGTCAATAAATAGATAATCTTTTACATCAAATTACATTTTAATAAATTTCAAATTAAATTTGTACTAACTCTGACAAATTATTAGATTCTCTGAGAGCCTTCCTCGTAGCTCAAAGAGTAAACTATACTATAATACAACTAGCGGTCAGCCATCCTAAACACGACGCCGAACGTTACATAACTTAGTAGAAACCTTTACAGTCAGTAGTTACAAAACCTTCAAGTTACATTACTCCAAATAACCTACAACTTAAAGTTTATTAATCACAGTTGCTCAGTGATTTAACACCGAGTTGGCGCAACTTTTTCGCGGAGTTTTAATTGGAAGCCTTCGTATTCTAGACATGGCTCAAGAATTCTCAAGCTCACTCAATTATGTTTTATACAACTAGCTGATGGAACAAGCAGATGACCTGATTTTAAGTGGTAACCATCACCTTTAACAAAGCACTGCCTCGTTAGTCACGCACGATAGGAACGTACCCTACGATGCACTGCCCTGAGTCCATCAACTCAATAACTCATGGGTCACGGTCAACGTAGTAAAACAGAAATTACCTTTTTGTGTATTCAGCATCAGCCTTTGTTGTTAAACATTTCAAATTACACCAAGTTTAACTGAAAGAGAATGCTCTCTAGCATTAAATTCGCTTTTGTACAATACAATTTTTGTTTTGTGCAATAAGGAATTTACTATCTAATAAGTCACACTCAAGGGCATAGAAAAAGAACTAGAAAATCCTACTAATATTATAAATGCGAAAGTTTGTAAGTATGGATGGATGGATTTCACTTTCACGTAAAAACTACTGAATGGATTTTAAAGAAACTTTACAATAATATAGCTTATACATCAGAATAACACATAGGCTACAATTAATAAAGATATTATGTGACTAATCCTGCGCAGAAGAAGTCGCGGGCACCAGCTTGTATACTATAAATTGAATTAAAATATTTCATTGTAAAGAAGATACAGTAGAGATTACTGTTTAAAGGTGGTTTTTTATTTTATTTGTATTTTATTTCATTCGGTTATTTATTTATTATTTTATTTATTAAACTAGCTGATGGAACAAGCAGAAAGCCCACTTGATGTTAAGTGGTAACCATCACCTATAACAAAGCATTGCCTCTCAAGTCACGCACGATAGGATCGTGTGGTTAAGTCATTGGATATTTTATTATCAATAGTCAAATAAAAATATAAATCTAAGAAAAACTTGAATAAAACAAATACCATTAATTCTACCACAAAATTACAATTTTTAAAAAGGAACAAATATATATATTTTAAACTTAAATCCACCTTTTTTGTAACCTATATGACCCTACAGGTGGGCAAAAACCTCCCCAAAGACTTTATAATAGAATCTAAGCGTGTTAGTGAAAAAGTGAGTCACGATGAGATTTTCTTAAGTTAGAAATGAAGATACGGGTGTTACCTTAAACGCGTCACTGGGTGCAAGAGGGTGTCTAGATCTGGTTTCCTAAAGGTTTAGTTCGCTAAATAGCGGTCACCGTCATTATAATTACAATGTAGCGGCAGCTAGGAAGCTGGTATAAACATGAAAGTCCCTTTTGATGAGAAAAGTAACGGAACACGCAGATGGCCAACCTTATGTTAAGAAGTAACCTCATGTCTTTGTTATACCTCACGGACCATGTATTTGAACAAAATTGAATATAAAATAGTAACATGCGTCTGACTACCTCCTTTAGACATCCTTAGAAATCATCATTCATTAGAGATTTGTGAGGATATTCTATCGTGTCTAGGGATCAAAGTCGAGAAGCTGTTTCTGAGTATACTGACTGTACATCAACCTACTTTATATTGTTACTGAACAAGTTAAAGTGGCAATGGACATGCCATGTAACTAGTATAAATTATATGTTGGCCCAACTCTTGTAACGTGTGTTTATATTTTCAAAAATGTTGAAGTGCGCGGGCGAATAGTTGACGGATGTCTGCGGCTTAAGAAGAAATTACAAAATAATAAATCATCATTGTCATTATCAAACTGTAGAAGTCCACTGCTGGACATATGCCTTCCCTATACATTTCCAGGAAGAACGATTCCGAGGCCTCCTCACGATGTCGTCGGTTCATCGGGTATGAGGCCAAGAATCATCATCATCCTCTTGCCCTTATCCCACTTCATGCGGGGTCATCACGACTAGTTATTTCTCTCCACTCATTAAGAGGACAAACTTAATGAATGCAAATAAAAGCCGCAATATAAAAGTCACCGTTCCTTAGAAACTATAAGTTTAAGTGGGTGTGGGAGGGAAACTCCCTCCAATTAGAAGCCTCGGAAATAGGTCGGCTAGAGCGGTTTTTAGCTGAGGAATATTACCATGAACTATGGAGGGTGCATACACTATCTATTCCCAAACTTAGAATATACCTATATTTTAGTCAGTCTTACTCAATATCCTAAAAACATATTGTGTCAAGTGCTCGAAAGGAGCTTCTTTGAGGTGCACTTAAAATCCTTTCACCACACTGTTTTGAAAGAAATTAGTGACACGATAAGAAGAAGAAGAACTCAATATTCTTTGGAGAAAAGATATTATGATTATATTTTTAAAGGAAGATGGTTTTATTAAACGTTAGTATAAAAAAACACAATACCTGCATCGGGACAAGCGAGACCGAACAAGCATATGGCCCGCCCGATGTTAAGTGGTAGCCACGCACGATATGAACGTGCCTTACGATGCTCAGCGTTTTTCAAATTGAAGCATAAATACATTTTGAATCTCTAATTAGTATAGATTCAAAATTCAGTAGTTGACTGGTGTTCTTACAACCCGTTTTCCAGTTAGCAAGTGATTTTACATCTGATTAGGTTTGATCAAGCTTTCAGAAACCGGCCGTTAGGGTTATTTTATTATTTTATTCGAAAAACATAAGCTCTTGTATGTAATACCCCGTTTACACTCTGCTCATGTCCGTGGAAATGTGCAGAGACATGCAGAGACAGACGCAGGGACTTGGGCAATGCGAGAATGAGACGGCAACATTTCAGTCCACGCGAATGGCAGCGCGAATGTCTAAATGTAAACGCAGTATTATAGAGTGATCGTCTGAAAAATTACTGGACAAACATAACCCTATTCTGGGCAGTCGAGTTAAAGGTGAACAAACCAGATAAGTGTGTGTTAACGTTGCGTCAACAATGATGGTGCAATGGTACTCACCACGGATATAGGGCGATGGGCGCTCGAGTTAACGCGTAAAAATAGATATATTGTTGAAACATCACAATAGATCAATGCTGACGCCACTATTCAAAATGCCTTGGTTAACAGACAACTTGGTCTTAATAGAAATATATCCAAAACGTATCAATGAAGAAATATACCAAAACATTATACATATGAATAAGCTTTCATTATCCCCGTCATTTTATAGCGGCTCTATTGTCACATTCATGACAACCAACGACGAGAGATGAAAACAGTCTTATCGGCCATTTTAGCTAGTGGACCCCTCAGCGATCATTATGATAACTAGTCACCTTTTTAACATTTATGTCTATTTCAAAATTTTGTTAACGTCACAAAGCTTATTATTATTTTGTTAACTCAACCGAAAATAAACTATAATCGGAAGGATACTTTACTTTATTTTGGAATTTTGTAAGAAAAAGTGCAAACTACTATATTTTTTTATCTCTAACAATTTTGTAATAATTTGTAGGTTTAAGAATGGAATAGAATAATCTGACTTTGTCTCTTAAATCTCTAAATTTACAAGAGTTTTGACGGTAACAAATACATGTATCTAGGACAAATTATCTGAATCTACGATCGTTTTATTGAAACACGAGGGATGAATTATTCACATCCCTCGCTTTGAAGTGCCAATGTAATGGGTCCGCGCGCCTCTGGTCGGCTTCATAACTGAGCGTCAAAGCCACAAAGGGGTCAAGTCCACTAATTAGTTTTACACTACGCTTTAGTGGATAACTTTACTTTTAAATTGAGCTGTAAGTATGGCTTCGTAGCAGGGCTTTTGAGTAGGTACATAATAATTGAAAGTTGAGAAGGTGACCTGTGAAAGACCTGTGTGCAGATGACAAATAAACAAAGTAGCTAGATTTTTCGAAATGGTGAATCATAATGCTGAGCCGGGACTTTTTTGCTGCCGTAGCACACAGCACTACTGTTAGGTATTAGTTTATGTTTAGTACATGTGCCTGTAATTTCATCGGCAACCACAACAGTCAAATCGTAACACAGCGATGCTGTTTGGAGGCAGAACAAGACAAGGTGGTAGTACTTCTCCGGACGAGCCACACACAAAGAGCCCCACTACTCTTACGTCGTATGAGTGTTGCAATGTGAGCAGGGGTAGTTACCTGCAGCATGGGGTCCGGCTGCAGCACGGGTCGCGCGACCAGCAGACGCACGGCGGCGCCGCACTGGCGCAGCACAGCGGCGGTCGCGTGAGTACAGTGTGGAGTGCGCGGGAGTAGTTACCTGCAGCATGGGGTCCGGCTGGAGCACGGGTCGCGCGACCAGCAGACGCACGGCGGCGCCGCACTGGCGCAGCACGGCGGCGGTCGCGTGAGTACAGTGTGGAGTGCGCGGGAGTAGTTACCTGCAGCATGGGGTCGGGCTGGAGCACGGGTCGCGCGACCAGCAGACGCACGGCGGCGCCGCACTGGCGCAGCACGGCGGCGGCCTGGCGCGCGCACATGCCGACCACCACCACGCACCCGATGCGGAGCAGCATGTCGCCGCTGCGGAGCCGCCCGTCCTGCACACAACGCACAACCGACGACTTTATATAAAGGACTTATTTCATTTTGGGTTGCGTTGTACACTACGTAGGAAAAAATGCAGTCACCCACCCAATTAAGACCGCGCAGAACGTTAATTAACTTATTTAATCGACAACAAATTATAGGAAAAATTAATAAATAGGTTTTTATTGCTTATTATTTTGAGAGCAATCCATCCTACATCAAACACAAGAAGTGTTTCTCAGAAAAAATACAAAACTAGAAATTTTCAAGTCTTCATAGAACGAGAGGCAACAACATCAAACGCCTAAGTAGAAAAGAGACAGCTATATGTTTACTCGTAAACATAATTAAACGAGCATTAAGTTCAGTCATAAGATCTTTACGAGCCAGTAAAGTTTTACAAGAGTTTTATTCATTCTTTTTGATGATATTTTGTATTTCGTAAAGTACCATTCGGTGTTTTTTGACGCCGAAAAATACATTTCCTGTATATCCGGTGTCGTAATAAATGACACACTTTTTTATGAATTAATTAAAACACGTCAAATACAAATATTATTAATACAAGTTTCGTGTACTATTTTATATACGCAAAGCCAGGGCAAGTCAGTTAGTCACAAATATAATATAAGAAACTATGAAATACTCGTAGTCTGTATGTTATTAGTAGTAAAACTACGTATAACGTCATAAAGCGGTTTATGAACCTACACTAATTGATGGGTTGATTAATGGTTGGGACATTTAAGTGGAGGATATAATTCGTAGCTAGAGCTACGCCGTAGCGGAGTTGTAGAGGGTCTACGATTGTAAGGAACTACAAATTTCCCGAGAAACCTTGTTTAACTAAGGTCGTATCTTTATAAAGAGAATAACGGCTGGTTTCTGAAATCCCGATCAAAACTAATCGCATGTCAAGTCACTTGCTATCTCTATCTAATTCGATGTAATAGCTAAAATGGCGAGTGACTTGACATCCGATTAGTTTTGATCGGGTTTTCAGAAGCCAGCCGTAAGTAAAGAGACATGCAGATAGTACATCTGTTGAGCCTTAGGGGCCGTTAAAGTATTACGTCAGCAGATTTATTAGAATTATTTACCCCCCCTCCCCCTTCAGCAAAAGTAAGCAAAGCTTTTACCCCACTCCCATGCTTACGTAAACATTGGTATATGCATTTTTCAAGTAGGTATTCTGTTTTTTATTGATTCACGAGCAGCAGTGACAGAAGAAATTTAGACAAGTGAATAGCACGCGGTAATTCCCCTACTCTGTTTCCCCTACTACTATGCATTTCGTTTTCAAGCATAGACAATGTGTGGGTTGCCATATTAGGTAAAAAAGGAAATAATTACTGCTGACGTAATCACCATCTAGACCCCCTCATCCCCCATGTCATCAAAAATAAGCAAAGCATAGACCCCCCCTCCCCCTATAGTGCTTATGTAATACTTGAACGATCCCTTATAAATTAAAGCACGTCTACTGAGGACGTGCACTATGTAGCATTGGCGCCATCCGTCTGAGACGTAGGTGTTAAGTCATAAGTGGCTGTAATAGCACCGGCACCCACACCCATCTAATCGGATCACAGAAATGCAAGCTTCACTGCCCAAAGACTGGTAGAGGTAGAATTCATTTTTTAAATCTCTCTGAACACTAAAATCAAACCAAAACGATCTTTTTTTTTTTTTTTTATTCAACCAGCTGATGGAACAAGCAGATGGCCCACCTGATGTTGAGTGGTAACCATCACCTATAACAAAGCATTGCCTCGTAAGTCACGCACGATAGGAACGTGCCCTACGATGCACTGCCCTGCGTCCATCAGCTTGAGGCATACAGATGTAAAGCCTCATGTGCCTGTAATTACACCGGCAACCACACTCTTCAAACCGAAACACAGCATTGCTGCTTGGCGGCAGAAAAAGGTGTGGTGATAGTACTTCCCCGGACGAGCTCTTCACAAAGAGCTCTACTACTCTTAAATCTTTATTCAGTACAAGGATCACTTTTCAACGACTTTTAAATTAGATGAATCTAGGCGCCTGTTTCTAGTGCCACTTCAATTGAGATATTGCATTAGATGACGAAGATAAATAAATAAATATTGGTGGACTTTCCACACAGCACCATCTGGCCCCAAACTAAGCAAACCTAGTAATACGAGCTGATATAATACTTACATAGTTTTTTTTTGTAAATACCTAAATACTTATAATATATATGTATAACACCCAGACAGAGAACAAACATCTATGTTCATCATCACACAAATATTGTTCTCGGTTAAATAATGTTCTGTGTGGGGATCGAACCCACGGCCTACTGCGCAGAAGGCAGAGCTACTACCAACTGAGCTGTGAAGGCTGTCAAAAAATCTGTGTAGATAGGTGAGGATGTCCTCCGTCATGGCTTAGCGGATATTTAAGCCATTGGACGACATCGGATGGACATTTTGCAGTAAATAGAGCACTGGCGGGAGGCCAAGACTAACACCCTATTTTTGCCAATAACTCAGCAGTGGGCGCCAACTTGGACCAGTTTCCTAAGAATGAGCCAGGAAATACGAGATTGCTTTAGTTTACGATCTCGTTTTGTGCCGCGACTTCGGTTATGTTATTGCTTATTTTTTGTACCACCAGATGTTTCATGGATAATAAATAAGTCTGAGAAGTCCACTGCTGGAAGGAGGCCCAGCCTATACATTTTCTAATCATTATTGGGGGGTTTGCCATAGTTACCACACTTGGCAGATCGGTGAATAAGATTAGAAAATTCTTTATTGCACAGAAAAGATACATTACTTACACTTAATACTAATTATCGTTATCTTCCAAAAAAATCTTGTGTCACTGGTTCTGCGTAGCCTTCGATAGACTATAGGTATGTAGGTGAATCATTTTGAATGTTCGTTGATGAGGAGGTATACTGACCCTGTCTGCGACGCCGGCGGGCAGCACGGACTTGACGACGACGCCGGAGGAGCGGCCGCCCACGATGCCGAACGCCAGCCCCGAGCCGTCGTTCCACAGCTCCACCACCTCCACCTGCGCCCACTCGCCGAACACCTGCTGTGGACATGCCGACCTTGTTACAACTAACAAACTACCGACCTACCTACTTATTCTTCTTGTCGTGTCACTAGTTTCTTTCGAAACAGTGTGGTGAAAGGATTTTAGGTGCGCCTCAAGAGGCTCCTTAAAATCCTGCTTCGAAAGAACTAGTGACACGACAAGAAGGAGAATATAAGAACAAACAAAAAACAGCTTCACGACTTTTATCCCACAGTAGATATCCCATCAGATGTCTTAGTACCAACTCAAGATCTGTAGGTATCTAAGAGGGGTAGTCAGAGGTACGTCCAAATATTGCATTTGGCACATAACCTCATTTTGCAGTAGTTTGTGTTCCATACGTGACAGGTTGCAAGGCCATCGCCGCTATTAGAATACTAACTGGTTTCATCACGATATTTTGAAGAAACAAAGAAATTATGGAAAACTTTTTTACTTTGGTCATCACCGGTCTGTAAAAGTCCATTGCTGGACATAGACTCCCCTAAACATTTCCAGGAAGAACGATTCTGAGCCAGCTCCATCCAACAACTTCCCGCGATCTTCATATTATTGTCGTCAGTCCATCGGGTCGGAGGGCGTTCCACGCTTCAATAATCAATAACAACCACCACCATTACCATTCCACCACAGGACTAGCAGACGCACGTCTCAGTAACATCCTTATCTGGTTATTATACCACCTATTTGCACCAAAGCATTTTGTTTCTTAGCTTCATCATGCGAACTCGTTAAGAAGTGGAACTCATTACCGTCGTCTGTGTTTCCTGACTACTACAATCTGAATCTCTTTCAGGCAACAGGTGAACAGGTTTCTTCTAGACCGTTCTGCTTCAAAGTCGGCTACTTCGTCGCTTTCCACCCAGGAGAGATTTTAGCCAAAGGACGGCCTATTCCTTATAAAAAATAAAAAGTTGATAAGTTATGGAGTCTTACCATCATGCGCTGACTTCGCCTCTTGGCCTTCTTGGTGACCATCAGCTGATCTCGGCCGCCATGTTGCTGCTCATTGCGACCTCTCACAGAAACACCCGAGCGGCACTTCGGATACACTGAACACTGTCTTGCTCATTATGGGAGTAGTATAGTCTGTAAGGAAAATAAACATATTTCACCTTACAAAGTACTGAAATTCTAAGTTAAATGAACGAAGTCGAAGTCAAAAGGTTATTCGATAAAATCACAAGGATCACTTTGAAACAATATCGGGGACTATCTATTTGGGATTCCTAACAATTTAACCAATTTATGGTATCATTTAATGCAATCATCCGATCCCTTTCTAATTAATTCAAATGGATACAATTTATAAATTGTCCACGCGAAACAATGATCATACAATTACATAGATAATATAATCTGACATTTATACCAAAAATCATTTTCCTAACATAATACTCCATTCGTGACAGTCTGCAAGCCCGCCGCTGCTAAAAAGCTGAGCCGTCTCCTCAAAAACAAAACCGAAACATTCCGACAATTCTCAAAGCAACTAAACAAAAATTCCTCGAGATTGTAATGCAGACCCAGTGGCTTCGAATCTTAGAAGTTCCGACATATTTTCGATCGTAAACCAGAAACAAGTCCGAAGTGCCTCAAGTTTGGGAATAACTGGAAACTTACTTTGGCCTGTATTGGCTATAGATAGAGCATGAGATACAAGGCAAGTGTTCTAAGTTTAAAGTTAGAGTCCAAGTTCTTGCAAACTTGAGGCAATATTCGCCAACGGGTGCGCAAGTTTACGGGTATCTTGTATCTCATTTGTTTTGTACAAGGCACTAATAAGGACCAGAGTTTGATTGTTCAAACATAGGTAGTGCACGGCAACGAATATGCGATACGAAAGATTGCCGGTGCAATTACAGACAATTACACAATTAATTACTTAACATCTCAGAGTAATGACACCAGTGCTATGGCACATAGGGCACGTCCTCGGTAAACCTGCTCTATGAGTCCTCGGAAAACGTGCTCTATTAGTTATTGCAATTGTTATAGGCAGAGAAAGACAAGATGGGTCAGATGCTTATTTACATCAAATCACTTTTGTTCTTCTAGGATTGGTCACGTGGAACTGGCACGTAGATTAACCTAGCTTTAAGACGTTTCAAAGTGATTCTTGTGATTCAACTGAATCCTTTTGAGTTTAACTTTCAACACACTTCAAAAATCACAAGTCAAGTGAGGGTTAAAATTGTTGAACGTTTACCTATATTTGTCCATTTTACAGAACATGAAATAGAAATGGAGGCTGAAGTGGCCATCCAATAAAGTTAACGAGTAATAGCTCGTCATCAAGTGACTCATGTGGAACGATGTGCGTAATGGTGCTTACGGGCAGCACGCGACCGCCCATACCGTCACTGAATCGACCCCTGAGTCTCTAGTTTTATTTTAGCTTTTCGTATTCCGTAATTAGTTTATCTTTTTTTAAACTAAGACTCTGTCGGCCTTACTAAAAAAAACCTGTCTAACGATAAACTATGCTTAACTAATGGCATCTCTCACCAATGCGTAATGGCAAACAGAGACAGCGCTAATTTTAAGCATTATTTAAATTTAAACGCCATTTTATAGTAGGGTATTTAATGTCTATTCTGAGTATACATAGGTAACTTGTTTTTCGAATTTCGGATTTCGTACTCGATATTTCATATTTAGTTTTCCAGCGGGTTTTGTATGAAGCCGTAAGCGCCCCCATCCCGGCGTGAATAAAAACATTTTGCGAAATCCGAATTACGAAAACACAAGTTTTTAAAAGTCAGAACAGACGTACGTACCTACTGATTATGTACTCTCGACAGTTTAGCGACAAGCGTGCATTATTAATCATACACCCGCGGTTTTGCTCACGTTGTATGTATAAAGTGATTGTTAACTGAATCAGCTTCACAACTTTGATCCCCAGGTACAGTAGACAGACATCCCCTTAGACCCTTAGTACCAAGTACTACCTCAGTACCGAGTAGGTACTTATGTGTCAAATGTAGGTAATATTTGGGTAGGTAGACGTAGGTTTGAACAGAATACCGGGAGTTTCTACTAATACGTGATCAACAAAGCCGCAGGCGGCAGCTAGTGGTCGATAAAGTGATGAATAGCGTTAACTGGACTCGATAAACAAGAGATAGCCGCGTGTATAACCACCTAGATTAATGTGTTGTTTTGAAAGGGGATCGATGTTTAGCATTCTCTTATCTGTGGATACGTTGTTTATGACTAGGAACCGTCCACAGCTTCATTCGCTAAGTGATATAACGTAGTGACATTTGTCAATCAGACAGTTCTGGGGCCTTATGCTCACTTCGACCGAGATTATCTCACGGTAGAGATGACGTCATATCTCGTTCAATAATTCGTTGACCTTGCGTCTCGCATGAACTTTGTATGAGAAAATTGGGGAGTTAGATGGTGAGAATGGGAAAAAATTGTTATCGAACGAGATATGACGTCATCTCTAACGTGAGATAATCTCTGTCGAAGTGAGCATAAGGCCCCAGCTCAGTGGCCTACTCGAACAAATTTGACGTTAGTCGAGTTTTTTTTGATGTAACAAGCAGATGGGCCACTTGATATTAAGTGGTAACCATCACCTATAACAAAGCATTGCCTCGTAAGTCATGCAAATAATAGCAATAGGAACGTGTGGAAACGCCAACATTAGAGAGGCGAAGCTCGTGATCCAAGTGACCGCGAGGTCTCTTCTCTCTTGTCGTGTCACTAGTTTCTTTCGAAACAGTGCGTGGTGAATGGATTTTAAGTGCGCCTCAAGAGGCTCCTTCCGAGCACTTGACACATGTAATAGAACTTTTTAGGTTCTACGACATGCCGGTTTAATTATGATGTTTTCCTTCACCGTTTGAGAGTAGGTACTGGCATTGTGCACATACATTTTTGAACAGAATAACTCATTGGTGCACGACCGGTTTCGAACCCACAACCTTAGGATCGGAAGGCCGCCACCACTAGACCACCAGTGCTCTCACTGGCACCGCGAGGTGAAACTCTTCGTGATTTGTTGTTAAAAGAATCTACACCCTGAGCCCACCTGATGAAGTCATAACTATCACATACGACATAAGAATTGGAGTTGTGTTCGATTATTAATTGTTAAATTTTAGGTTTTGTCATAAACATTATATTTAAAAACCCTAAATAAATGATATAAATAAAAAAACACAGCATTTCCTCGCAAGTCCATAAAAACGTGCCCTACGGTGCACTGCTCTGCGTCCATGAACTTGAGGCAGACAGAATCAGATGTTAAGTCTCAAGTGCCCTCAAGTACCCTTCAAAATGAAATAACAACGGCCCTTTACAATTAGCCATTCTAGGTACATACTACTGGTCAAAGTCAAAGTCAAAAGGTATTTATTCAATTGATACACAAGGATCGTTTTGAAACCTTACAGGTAACCTCCTGAAAAACATTACATAAGAGGCTCACGACTGTGTCGCCAGTCACGGTAAACATCCTGTTAGAACTATTGATATCACAAATTCACAAAGGATATATTCATATTCATATTCATTTATTTTAAACCATAGGGACTTTTGTGGAACACTTAGTTACGTCAATTTGTTCGTACAAAAAAACAATGTTAATACAAATTCACTGGGTAGGTACATAACTTTAGATGCAGCTGTATAGAGGCTTCGTCAAAAAATAAACTAGGTATAAAATATAAAAGATTCCAATATCGATATCTAGTGGGGGTAGTCACAGGCATGTTAATTCCACATTTTGAAGAACCTACTTTACTCTCACTTTTCTCTCTCTTGTCGCGTCACTAGTTTCTTTCGAAACAGTGCGGTGAAAGGATTTTTAGTGCGCCTCAAGAGGTTCCTTTACTACTAAACCTACTTTACTTATAAAGTAGGTTCTGCAAAATATGGACATAGTGTGACAGGTAGCCCATCGCCGCTTAACTGGACTTAGTTCAAAACAGTAACTTGTCAACACATTACGTTCAATTTCCCCCTTCAATTCTATAAAAGCGACCCACAGGGTCCGCCCTCATAATGAAGTATTCATTCGCTAGAATTATTCGGTTTTCTAACTGAAAATAAAAAGGAAAGTATAAAAATTGGTTAGCTCAATATCTACCCAATTTTTTTCGTTTAGAAGTGCTCCTTGTTGTGTGTGACTCGTTTACATTAATCATCAAAACTGCTTGGCGGCACAAATATGCATGGTGGTAGGAGGTACTTCCCCGAACGAAAAACACACAAAGAGCTCTACTACTCTAGATTTAAAAGTAAGTAAACGTCACCGTTTCGTTACAAAAGACGATTGCATGCGTTCATCTGGGGTCGGATCATCTTCAGCCCCTAACCACTGTATTATTCTACACTCCCACGCGGCGCGACAAACAACCCCATTTGTTCCTGACACGGGAAATATGGATACTTTTATTAACGCCGCCGGGGGGTGTTCCTACCCCTTACAGGGTAAACTTTGTTTGTGTTCCATAGTAGCCATTTGTTAATTGAACTGTTGACCAATCAATAGTATTGTAAAAGGTACAACGAAACTAACAAAAGTTTCGTTGTACCTTTGGTGGAGCTTTGATGGTTTACAATATAAATAAATATAAAATACCAATAAATATTGGTGGGCTTTCCACACAGCACTATCTAGCCCCAAACTAAGCCAAAGCTAAATATGGGAACCAGATAGCTGATATAATATTTTATATACTTTTTTGAAAATACATACTTATAATATATAATAACACACAGAGAACAAACATCTATATTAATCACACAAATGTTTGTTCACGGTGAGAATCGAACCCACGGCTTAAAGCGCAGAAGGCAGAGCTACTACCAACTGAGCTGTCAAACAATATTTAATATGACTGGACCTCGAGATTCTCTATGATTGAACTGGAAGATTTTTATCTTATAATGCGTCCATCAACTTGAGCCATACAGATGTTACGCCTCATGTGCTTGTTATGTCACTCACACCCTTCAAATCGAAATACAGCAACGCCAGAAATAGGTACTTATTTATTTTTTTATAAAACCAGCGGATGGAACATGCAAATGGCCCATCTGATGTTAAGTGGTAACCATCACCTATAAGAAAACATTGCCTCGTAAGTCACGCACGCATAGGAACGTGCCCTGCGATTCACTGCCCTGCGTCCATCAGCTTGAGGCATACAGATGATAATAATAAGCCTCATGTGCCTGTAATTACACCGGCAACCACACTCTTCAAACAGAAACACAGCGTTGCTGCTTGGCGGCAGAAAAAGGCGTGGTGGTAGTACTTCCCCGGAAGAGCCCTTCACAAAGAGCCCTGCTACTGTTAAAATGGTTAAAATAGTAGTAGTACTTCTACGGAAGAGTTGTTCAAACACCTTTAATAATATTTATATAACTACTCTTAAATACCTCTATAATCTAATCTGGACGAAAAAAACAGAAATAGCTTTACGACTTTGATCACAAGTCACGGTAGATATCCCCTCGAATCTCTTAGTACAAAGTCACAACTCAAGATTCTTTGACAATGTCTACGGGTGGTAGTCAGAGGTCCTAATATTACATTTGGCAGTTGGCACATAGGTACCCTTATTTTGCAATTGTTGGTATTTCATACTGACTGGTTGCAGCCCATCAAATTACAAATTATTTATTGACTTAAGAAATAACATTACAGATAATATAATCCAAAGCGTTAAATCTATCACCATCGTTGTTAGAATTATAAATGGTCCTTCACCGTTTGAGAGCTCAAGCATCGCATACATATATATTTCGAATGGAAAAATTCATTGGTGTTCGAATCCACGACCTTATTATCAGAAGGCGGGGTCACTCCCAAGCACCGGAGCTCACCAGACGACCTACACAAAAGCTACCAACTAGCATAACACTACTTGAATAGTTTAAGTTACTTGTTATTTGTGTCAAGGTTTCTGTATTTTCCTCCAGCGATAACCATGGAGGAAGGAGGTCATATTATAATCCTTATAGGAAGCCGGGAGAGACCTTGCGAGCGCGGTCGAGAGCGAGTGCTGCATACGTAACGAGCCAGGGATAGGGGGTTCATTACCATGCATGTGAGAAGACTATTGGATTATTTTATAGAGATAGATTCTTGTTTGCTATTGCTGCTCAGTTGTTAGTCTGCCTTCTGCGCTGTAGGCCGTGGGTTCGATACACATTTGTGTGAAGAACGTAGATGTTTGTTCGCTGACTGGTATATTATAAGTATATATTTACAATAAAAAAGAATATCTGGTTCAAAGTCAAAGTCAAAAGGTATTTATTCAATAAAATCACAGGGATCATTTTGAAACGTCTTAAAACTAGGAGAATCTAGGTGCCAGTTCCACGCGACCAAGGCAACAAACTTACGGCTTGGTTCCTACTTTCTACCGCTCTTTTATACGATCCTTGTTGATCGAGTGAGCGAAGCGAACGAAGATCTTACAATCAACTTGGGCGATTTGGCGTTTTATGTATGTATGTATGTTTGTGACGCCATAACTTTCGAACTGTTGTTGATCCGATCTGCATGAAATTTGATAAGTTGTTGCTTGTAGTGTAGAAAGGGCTTTGTTTGGACATTCCAAAACAATTTTTACTTTTTTTCTGGGATGCTCGATTTTTGAGATACAACCAAAAAGTTAAATTAAGGTAACCAGCTTAGTTTAGGGCTGTTTGAAATAACAACCAATTTTTATTTCAAAGACAGTGCCCCAAATACCACCTACTTAAAGGTACCTTGAAGCCAGCCATTCAAATCAAAAAGTTGTTTTATCCATGAAAAAGAAGGTAATTCATAGAACTCATTTCATTTTCACATCGAAAACGGACACAAAACGAATTCGCGTCCCCCCGGGCATTTCAGAAAAGCTGACAATTACATTAGACTACAGGAATTTTCAGAGTTTCATTAGTATTGTACATTACCTTCGGGAGATGGCGCAGTGTAGGCAGAGATAGCTGGTTTAAACTTTAGTATGCCGCGATTCCAGACACACATATTGACTCACATAGTAAATAATGTCATATTGGCCGCAGAAATACGTTGCATCGAGACCAGGGCTGCCAGGTGAAAATATGCCGCAATCGTACCACTGCTTAAAAAAAGTCGTACGCCCTAAGAAAGTTTGAAATAAAAAATCGTACCTACAAGAATCAATCATCGATATTTTTTACATCTAATAATAAAGTACACTTCATTGCACTAATTTCTTTTTAGGAGTACGAGAACGCTCAATAACACTTTCGTCGCTCATTTTTATTAAATGAATTACAGAAGCGCATCAGTTTTCACAAGAGCCTGCACGATTTAGTAGAAAATAACAAGTAAAACCGGGTTTCTCCGCTCCGTACAACTAGACCGCGCGCAAAGGAAATGATTTGTCGTCATTCTTTATTAAAATAATCATCAACTATAGGGAAAATTAACGCAATGTTAGTCGGATATCAACCTTATTGTTTAAGGTCGAACGTTTTCTTTCACGTATAGAAATGAGAATGCAAGGGATTCCCCCGAAACTCTAGGCAGGCCGGTACATTCCTTTCATTGTTTGCTAATGTTCAGACCATAGATTATATTATTCTTCTTCTACGGTTCAGTCAAACGAAGGAGTTTGAAAATTGTGGCCAATAAAAAAAGTATAATCGAAATCTAAAATTGTATGTAAAAAATCGTACGTTTTCTGTACGATTTCGATGTTTCGATCGTAATCGTACAAAACATGCAAAAAATCGTACAAATACGATTTAAATCGTACAAATGGCAGCCCTGATCGAGACACATATTATAACAGGCAGATAAGAATTAGAGAAAACGAAGCCCCAATCGCTTGTCAAAGTCAAAGTCAATTCAATAAAATCACAATGATCACTTTGTCTGATCAGGAAGACCCTTTAAGGCAGACAGTCCGAGTTTTTTTATTATTTTGTTATGGTACCTAATAAGTTACCTACCTAGACCGCATTTGGGCAAACCAGTGTAGGACGCGCTCAGACTAGATAGAACGATGAGGTCTGCATACCGTCATACAAGTATATAAGACGCATTTTACGGACTACGTGTCAAAGTCAAACTTATAACAATCCTTATCAAAATCTCTTATCACTTAGAATCATCTTCTGAACTATATAAATTACATAAGGGCTGATCCACGAAACTAAGCCTTGTACAGATGTTAATAGTAGATTAGTAGCCAAGGGCTGTAAGGCATCAATTGCAGCCCGAGATATTTATGCTTACACCCGAGCTAACTATTCTGCTTTACATCTCAATTGTGAGGTAAGTAGAAAAAAACCGGCACAAGAATAAACAATATTTAAAGTAAAAGTTTTCTATTCCCGCCTTTTTTCATTAAAAAGGATTAAGTAAAGAACTTTTTTTTTTTTTTTAAATATCGTAATTGAGCTTCGCCGTTCGATATTTAAAATTTATGACTATTATACTCACACGAAGACAAGGCTGAATAGCAAAGCGACCTCTTTGGTCATTGGGCTGAATGCATGATGTCTATTGCCAGTATGATGGTTAGACGTACGCGAACTTTTTGAAAGAAAGATGTGTTTTTTTAAATTACTTACCGCTCTAGGGCTTTTCTAGCTACATTATTACCCTAGAGCGCTAATTAGTCACCTACAAGCCCCATTTGGAGGTAATAAGAACCTACTTACCGAACATGAGAGATGTGTCATTTACATATTAGAGTCCTTTACACAAAAAAAAAACTGCTAAATAATGAAAGTCTGCCAGTTATTGTTGCTATTAATCTCTTGTTTTTTATTTAATTTATTCTACTTTTACAACTACCATTTAGTGTTTACCCATGTCGGCTAGTAAATACTTATGCTTAATTGTATATTGTGTGTTTCTGTGGCATAAATTATTTTCTATGGCTATGCCTAAATGTCTTAGCTGTTCTATTACAGCTGTGAAGAATCGACGACGGAGAGGTAATCCGTAATACGATCTACAGAAAGCTTATGATTCAAGATGGCTTTTACGATGCTCCAATAATCGGGAAAATAATTTTCTATTGTGAATATTTTACCTACCCTTTTTTCAAGTATATTACGATTTTATCAATACAAAAAAACTTTTCTTAGAGTAGAAGAGCTCTATGTGAAGGGCTCATCCGGGGAAGTCCTCCCAATATGCCGGTTTCCGGTGAAATTACAGGCACATGAGGCTGCATCTGTATGCCTCACGTTGACGGACGCAGAGCAGTGCATCGTAGGGCACGTTCCTATCGTGCGTGACTTGCGAAAACCTTAATTGTTATAGGTGATGGTTACCACTTCACATCATGTAGGCCATCAGCTTGTTCCATCAACAAGTTGTATTAAAAAAAAGCTCTGCCTTATGCGCTGCAGGCCGTAGGTTCGATCCCCACACAGAACAGATTTTTTTGTTATGAACCTAGCTGTTCGTTTTCAGTCTGGGTGTTATTAATATAATCTACACTAATATTATAAACAGGAAACATTTGTATTTTTGTATGTAACGAATAGGCTCAAAAACTACTGGTTCGATTTCAAAAATTCTTTCACCATTAGAATGCTACATTATCCCTGAGTAACATAGGCTATATTATATTTTCAAAAAAATCAGGGATCCTTACTAAAACTTCAATAATGTAACCCAAGGTGGAATACAAAAACCTTACATCGCGTGCGCTGCGAAAACTATTGATGATAGAACAAAATAATGTACTACGATTTTGTAGAACACGTCATCATCTACAAAAAATGTCGCGACAGCATATGTCTAACTATTATAGTTATGTCACAATAAGTGTTCTTTTATTATAAAAAATTAATTGAAATGCCGCCGCCAGAAAAGGGTCTTTATTTGTACCTTGGTATTAATCCTTATCCAAATAAATCATTTCATAATTAAGACGGTTTCAATACCTATAGATTACTTCTTAAATTTTTCAAATCGGACATTCCATTCAAAAGATATGACGAAATTAAAAATGTTAACGGGTCCACGGGTCACGCGCGGGGTGCCATTTCACTCACTCAAGGAGGAGCGCGTGCAAATGTATGAAATAAGTAGACGCGAGGCTCGAACCCACGGTCTAAGTTTATCCTAAAATGTTCAAAAAATTTATGACCACCCATGCGAAGCTGGGACAGGCCGCTAGTATTAAATAAATAAATAAGTATCTATTTACAAAAAAACGTATATAAGTATTATATCAGCTATCTGGTTCCCATATTTTACTTTACTTAGTTTGAGGCATGATAGAGTCGTGTGGAATGTCGCCCAAAATTGTATTATTTATATATCTTTCAGGAAACGTCTATTATGTACGTGATTAATGGGTCGAGGTTTCAGTTCCTTTTCAAAACAACACGCCACACAACACGACCCACTGAAACAAATGAAATTTCTCAGAAATGGCTCCGTTACCGCGAGAGAGCTACGGAAAGTATTATTATATTAGCTGTCCGCGGGTTTACTCACGTATTAACCGTGACTGCTAACTTTAACCAATACAATACAATACAAAATCATTAATAGCCAAACATACAAGAATTAACATGAAAGTAACATAATGCCCGCCACTGAGCCTTTTTTTTTACACTACAAGCTGAGGGAACAAGCAGATGGCTCACCTGATGTTAAGAGGCAACCATCACCTAAAACAAAGCATTTCCTCGTAAGTCACGCACGATAGGAACGTGCCCTACGATGCACTGCGCTGCGTCCATCAACTTGAGGCATACAGATGTTAAGCCTCATGTGCCTGTAATTACACCGGCAACCACACTCTTCAAACCGAAACACAGCGTTGCTGCTTGGCGGCAGAAAAAGGCGTGGTGGTGGTAGTACTTCCCCGGACGAGCCCTTCACAAAGAGCTCTGCCACTCTTAAAATGCTATAGCAGCACACGCTATACTACTTTGTCGGGTTCGTTCATGTTTTCTACCGCATTCCCAGTTGCAGAAATAACGAGGAATTTAAAAAAAAAACATTCATATAAACTGAAACACATAAAACAATATTTTGCTGAAGGCAACCAAAAAACAAAACATCATCTGTGTACATTTTTTTTTCGTTGATAATTTTAAAAACCGACCTTCCATATAATAAGCGAATCTTCAAAATCAATTCCTTAGTTGTGGAGGAATCGAGCAACATACATACAAAAAAAACTTACATGCTTAAGTTGAAGACTTTTTTGAAGTATGTATTAAAAAATAAGACCGTAAACTCTTGCTAAATGAAATTTAAAGTAGGTATATTTTTCAGTTAAATGACAAGAGTAGAAAGGATGGAAGATAGGAAGGAAGGTGAACTTTGAAACGTTTTAATAGTGAGATACCCCGTGCCCGTTCAAAGTGATCCTTCATATTTGTTTGACTTGACTTTGACTTTGTACTGGCCGTTTGGTCGTTCTGGCCCTTTTGGTACAGGATCATTACCATATCATATTGTAAAACTGATTATACAAAACAACGGTAGGTAGGAACGAAGTCGTAATTTTGTTGGCTGTTCTTCTAGGCTTGGTCGCGTGGAACTGGCACCAAAATTCGCCTAGTTTTGTTAAGAGGCTGACAACTATCAAACAACTTCTCGCTCGCACGTTTCGACATGTTGAAAGATATAAAATCACTAAGTTTATGTACGAAAACTAGTAAAGCAAACTTTTGAGTAGGAAAACATGTATCGATCAAAATGAAATTTTTACTAAACTGTGTGCAATGTGATTACACACAAGATGGTTGATTGCGATTTTTCGAAAATGAGTTTAGTGTTTTTATATCTTTTAACATGTCGAAACGTGCGAGCGAGAGTCACATTAGCTCTTGTCTTCGCCTTAAGACGTTTGACTTTTACTTTTGAATCCTAAAAACATAAAAATAATATAATTACTTAAATATATGAGTACATTGTTACTCAGCTCTATTTAAATAAAACTGTAGGTATATATAACTCTATTGTGCCTTTTAGTAACCATTAGCCATAATAGCTGAAAGAATACTTCAATACTTTTATTTAAATAGGGACTTGGGTAAACGATACTATAAACATGGCAACATTTGTTGGCGACAAAAAATGCTGGCGGTTTTCAAAACATTCAAAACATTTTCGGTCAAATCAGGATACCACTTAATACACTTTCATTCCAAATACTAACACTATGTGCTAAGACCTCAAGTAATGTTGGTTAAAATGCTACCAAAATTACACAACACAACTCAAAATAACACTATAAAAACAATTAAAATGAAAAAGCTATGTTGCTTACCAAAATGTCAGAAAACGAATCCAACAAATATAATATAATATCGTGCATAAATGTAGGGGGAACACAAATGTCTAACGTACAGAATGTCAAAGTCTAGTTTGAGATCTAAGTCTTCAATAAAAATATGTTAATGTTATTTATTACATTTAAATATTATTAAATCCACCATCTTTTTGCACGCCCAGGATGACTGGTAGACAATGCTATTAGCAATAAGTCCTCCTAGCACTACATTGTTTTGTGTGAAAGTTTTAATAATAAAAAAAACAACGTACTCAAATAAATTGGATTTCATTTCAAATTACAAATGCGAAAGTTTGATGTTTAGATGTTTGTGGCTCAATCATGCCCTAACCTGAAACAATTTCGATGAATTGAAAAAATGTGGATTATATTATACTGGCAACTTTTTATTACCAAAAATAACCAAGATCTAACAAAGTAGAGACGGTCCATAAGCGGTCCCAGGAGGGAAAGTGCCTTAAATATTTACGTCAGCAATTATCGTAACCACGCGAGCGTAGTCACGGGCGGTAGCTAGTAATAAATAAGAGAGATAAGGCAATCCAACGATACTGAATCGACGTTAGTAATGAGGGTATGCCCCTTTTAGGGTATTAGGCTCCAATATGAGACTATTCGAGTCTTTAGAAGACATAGGGTGATAACACCTATCTATACCCAGTACTGCAAATAATATACTTAATTATGATGTTAAAATAATCTAGTCAGAGAACGGCAAAATAAATTGTAGTGTAAGTACACTCCGTAATTACACTATGGAGATCGTATACGATCTTACAATATCGTGGCGTATTTTTCCACAAATAAGATAGAATTTTCTGTAGTAAGCACACGCTGAAAATGTCTTGAAGACCAAGGGTTGGTTTCTTCGGTGCACAATTTCATTAACGATAATTTGATAACATAAACTCACCTTTATAACCTACAGAAAAAGGTCACTATCCAAAAAGCACTGTAGTAACAATAATCACAGTTTTTGTTTTATAAAATGTAGTTTAATTTATGGCTATGGAACGGCGCGGGCATTCGTCCTCGCGTGCGCGCTTCGTCGGACGTCAAACGATACTGAGGCAATCTAGTCACAGAACCCACAAAAGTATACGAAGGAAACTAATTTTCACTTCTACGAAACTCAAACAGGGACTGCAAAATGCGAAGCACAGTTGAACAATTTCAAAACGTATAACTCATAGATGGAGAGCTGAATTTCAGTTGATAAAACGATAGAGCTTTTGGTAGTAGTTTGGTGGTTGTACAACCATTTTTGAACCTAAAGCTAAGGAAATAGAGTTAATTTTACGTTGCAGGCGAGTCGGTGTGACGCGATGGTTTGGCGGGAACGCACATGCGCGGGGAAATCGATGGCGAATGGCGAAGAAACAAAGTTGAGTCAGCATTTTTTGACGAGCTTTTTGGTAAAAGGATTTGTTGCAACATTTAGACTGAGTTTTATTGTAAAGGTAACAATGATGGTTACCTTTACAATTAATGTTTCTAACCTAACCCAACTGCCAAATAAACTAGACCTTATTCGAATTCAGCTATTTTAGCATACGAAATAAACAGAGGTCCGTCATGTCATTTTGAATTCACAGCGGGGCAGATCGGTAACAGAGTCTGTAATCTAGTTATAGTTGCCTCGCATTCCGCGCAGTGTAAAACGTCAATATGAAAATTTTCCGTGGTGGAACAAGAAAAAAAGCGCTTAAATTTGTTGAAGTTGTTTCTGTTGCTGTAATACAAAGGTTCTGTTTCTATAATGTACTTACCAAAGTGTTTGTGTAAGACTTCTACTTTTCTCAGTGAAGTAACGCTGAATTCTTTTCAGAACACTGGTCGTCAACTGGTCGCACTCCAAAGCTTTGTTTAATAACACTAAAAAGAAAAGAAAAATAAATGGAATAAAATTGACTGCAAGTAGGTAGGTATGTATTTCGACTAAGTAAGTACCTATATTGAATGGATAGTAGGTAAGTACAACTTGTTTTTGTACGAATAAAAATTATCAAATTATCCTACTATTAAAAACGCGAAAGTTTGTAAGTATGGATGGATGGATGGATGGATGTTTGTTACTCTTTCACGTAAAAACTACTGAATGGATTTTAATGAAACTTTACAATAGGTAATATAGCTTATAGGTACATCAGAATAACACATAGGCTACAATTTATAAAGATACTGTGCGACTAATCCTGCGCAGACGAAGTTGCGGGCACCAGCTTCTGCCTAATAATATTGAATTGTTTCAAAGCAACCTACCTAATAATATTTCAGTGTGCTCTAGGGTCTTGAGATTTTACCCCTAGACTAGAGCACGAACAAATGAAAATAATTGAAAATATTGAAAAACAACAAAACATTACTTAATTAAATCTTGGCAAAGAATCCAGATCTCCAGATTCTAGCAAGCCCTAGGTTCTGATGTAATTTTTTACTTCACTGTTTTCAATTACCCAACCAATGACATACCTAAGCTACGGCCGGTTTCTGAAAGCTCGATCAAAACTAATCGGACGTCAAGTCACTTGCTGTCTCTAATCTAATTCGATGTAATAGCTGAAATGGCGAGTGATTTAACATATGATTACGTTTGATCGAGTTTTCAGAAGCCGACCGATATTCTAACATCGCACTGCTCGCCATAGGCAGAGTTCATCCACAGACCTTAAAGACAGGAGGATCGCAGGCACAAACCATTGGTCTTTATTTTAATTTACTTATAAAAAAAGTAGTAGGTACTATATTTTTTTTAATGAAAATTAAGGCAAATGATAAATAAATAATAAATAAATAAATAAATAAATATTGGTGGAGATAGTGCTGTGTGGAATGCCACACAGCACTATCTCGCCCCAAACTAAGCCAAAGCTTGTGATATGGGAACCAGATAGCTGATATACTACTTATATACTTTTTTTTTTGTAAATACATACTTAATATGATATAACACCCAGACAGGGAACAAACATCTATGTTCATCACACAAATGTTTGTTCTCGGTGGGGATCGAACCCACGGCCTACGGCACAGAAGGCAGAGCTACTACCAACTGAGCTGTGAAGGCTGTCACATAATAATAAGGAACATAATTAAGTTAAGTAGAGTAAGAGACTAGCTCTTTGAGGCGAACTTAAAATCCTCTCACCACACTGTTTCTAATGAACAAGACTAAAGTATGGGGATAAATAAATAAAACAATCACAAGTACAGGTTTAATTGTTTATTATACGCATGGTAGCTCACAGCGACTACTGCTAATGGAAGATATACGAACAACATAGTCTGCGCTGCATGAGATCTAACTTACAAATACATATATATTTACCAAAATGAATATACATTAAGTATTTACTATGCTCACAGTACTAGGACAAGCCTGTATCGCGGGAGTTAATAAAAACCACATATAATATGAGAAACAAACATACAAGTTATCAAGTACATAAGAACTTTACATAAGATTTGGTACTATACACTGAGTATATGCACTTGTAGGAGAATGTAGGAATGAAATTCTAGACTAAATTTCTGAATGACATACATTACAGTCTAAGGCAAAAGTTCGAGAGACTTGAAATAGAGGGTTACTTTCTTGCAATGCGCAGGCGCACACTAAAAATTAACTAAAGGTTCCTAATTGAGGAAAAGTGTTTGTAATATTAGAGATTTTCTCCAAAATGGTAAGTACTACCACGCGGATAAAGTCGCGGTTAAGTGCTAGTAAGGATATGTATTTCTAAAACATAGAACTATTTCCGGACTTCAGGAAGGCAGTAGTCTACCGAAGGTATAGGAGAGGACCGCTTATGAAGAAAGTGCCCTGAAATTTGTGTTAACTACTTTTTTACATTATTATGTATGTTAGTCTGTAAGGTATCGAATTGTTAATTTCAAAGTGGTTTGAAATAAAGTCTATATTATGTATTTGTATTATTATCTAACCATATTTTAAATAAATAAAATTGGCCAGTTCTTCAATACATTTAGCAAATGCAACGCAGACTATGGCAATAATATAATTTTCAATGTAATAAAAATTAATAAATTACAAACTATAATGCGATTACAATACAACAATAATTTCAATGTCATACTCATTTATTTAGCAACATTTAATGGCCGTTAACGAAAATACTTAGTGGCAAAAAAAGCATTGGCACTCGAACAGTAAATCGGTGGGAAAACACTGCGGGCCAAAGAAACAGATACACCAATTAATTTATATCTCCCAGCCCGATACAATAAAGAAAAAAATATGATAATTTTACGTAGAATTTATTTATCTATTGTAACAGCTATTTTTTATATTAGACACTACTTTTTTACTTATTAATCTATAATGTACTGTAATCACACGTAACATGGTTTACATTCCGGTATAACACTTACACTAATCTATACACGTTACCAACAGATCGGTTCTACTTAATCAAATTGTGATAAATAGACATTTACAAATAAATATTGTGATTCTAATAAACATTGACTTCTAGTACTTAAAACTATGAAACTAAATTTGCCCATGAATATAATTCTGAATAATAAATGACAAAAATTATATTAAGAAGGCATGACTACAACTATTTACTCGTATATAAGCTACGTTAATGACATTATCGCCAAAGCGAATCAATTCACCCGGATTATAAGTTTAAAAATTTAAGCTTCAAGATTTTTAATTTTAACAGACTGTTAGTTACTACACAGAAAAATGTTTTGATTCAAAAGGTAAGAGTAAAAATCGAATAACAACGTCACTATTCAAAATTACACAACAGTAAATGAAATTACCCTGTTTAGAAGACATTGTATATCTTAAAAAATTGTGTCCTCAGCCTTTTACAATGATATCATTTTGTTTAAATTTTCATTCGTTTTCATTGACAGACAATGGCCACTACTGAAACAGGCGCAACATTCAGAGCAGTTGTTTAAAAGCATGCAAATTGCATTGTTATGAAGACTTTGGATAAATTTGTTTAAATAAGTAAATGTAATAATACATTCTTGGCTTTTTAAATCGATTTCTATTTTTGTAATATTTTATGTCGTGGTAGATTTAAGTTTTTTTTAGATCTAAATTTTTTTTTTACGAGCACAAGATTATGTTTAATCTCTTTCTAAGCAGACAGTAAATGACTATTATCTGTCAAATCATTTTTACTAATTTGCTAAGGGATCTATGAAATACAGGGTTTTAATTAAACAATAAGAAAATCAAAGATAAAACTTAAAATGGGAATCAAATAGACGGATATCAAGAATTCAATGGTAAGATTTTCATACATTATTTTTATTTATTCTAATAATGTTTTATATTAAATTGATTATTAATTATTACAAAATGGAGGTTAGTTCGTACAAAGATGCGTAGTAGTATTGTATGTACGTATTGTATGAAAATCTGCCAATTGTGGATAGTCTTATTCCTAAGGGTTATTTAAAATACTTTCATGGAACTTGGCAATTATTGTTTTTAATATACACACCATCGTGGAATACACCTACACAGTAGGAAAGAGAGACAAAGTAAGTATATAGATTTGATACTAGGATTAATAATAAGGTTTTTACTAGCTATGGAAAATATTCGAGAAATGCAAGAAAGTAAAAATGCAACTCAGATCGTGAAGAATTATGTAACAAACAATATTTGGTAAATATTACCACAACATCATTTAAAATACGCTTACATACTACGCAATGTTTTCTATAATTATTTATAATTTATAACGTTTTCCAAAAGAGTTTATAATTTAATCGAAGCATTTTATCATTGTTTTTTTAATCCCTAACGCGTATACTTTCTTGCGTCGCAAGTGTACATAGGGATATTTTATATATTAATTTAAAATTACTTTATAATATATTATTTAATTTTAGAAAGTAGTTATAATACAGATAGATTTAAAGAATGGCACAGCCTGATAATATATGTACAGGCTTAGTTTTAAGAAGAGGTTAATACAATTTCTAATTTAAATTCGGTATTTCACCGTGCAGCCAATTTGAAAACTCTAAATATAAATAATGTTATGTCAAAAGAACTACTTTTGGAATATTATATAAATATCCCCAAAGTTTTCACTCTGAAAACTTTTGGAATATTATAAAATCTTACATGAATTAACTCCCGTTTTCGAAAAAGAATTTTGCAATACATATTTATTTATTTATTATCTGTCCATTTATTTCTGTTATAACTATATTGATGTTATTATTATTTGCTATTGTTTCCCCCATTAATTAAATATTGTTGCTTTGTTTTTTAGTTTTTTTAAATCATAGTGTGTATTATAATATTAAATAAATGTCTGTCTATGTCTATGACTATGTCTAATTGAGAAAAATCACAAAGAATTATGTAAATTACTCAATATTTAAACATTAAGTAGCCCTTTTGACATACCCGTGTATTAATGCTACATAATATTAACGTTTTAATTAAATTAGTATTTTTGGCATTGCGTCTCGGTTGCACGATAACGTATTTACAAATACAATTATTGGGTGGGAGGTTTGACTCAAACTTTCACAATATATCAATTTATTAATTAAAATTAATAAGATACCAAGAAAAATATTAAAATTATCGTACATTCAAATAGGTTATAATAATTTTTATAATAATAAAGTTTTGTGTTTTTAATTTACCGTCGTTTTTTTGTTTTTTTTTTTAATCCAAACATTTTTTGTGTTCGGATTAAATACTCCGTGGCAATGTATGATGTTTGACATGACTCATACAATGCGAAGTATTCATACAAATACCATAGCATGAATTCTATACGGTCACTCAAATTGGTGACCATTAGTACCATTTATAGTTCTTAGCTTCCATGCTTTAGATGGCATTTTAAGCTATCGGTCCTAGCTAAAATCGTCGCTAAGCCATGACGGAGGCTTTCTGGCGGACATAAGCTTCCGCAGGGCACCGCAGGAAGAAATAATTTAAACAGTATAGAACCATTTCATAGATAAAAACACTTTGTTTAAAATAAATTAATTCAGATCAATAATTAGAAATACTTAATAAAATTATTATAAAATCCCACTAGACACCATAACGATTACAAACATACTGTTTTAGTTAAAATTTAATACTGTTTAAAAAACACTAAAAATCATCAAAATATAAAAAAATATTTAAAATCTGTGCAGTATGAGAACCAGTAACATTTTGATCATTAACCGCGACCCTATACACCCGCATACAATCGCCTTTTGTTGTTGTCATCCTATACATTCGATTCTTGACAGTTTGAAACATTTCGTTTAGGGTGACTTTGGTTAAATACAATCATGTTACTTTACAATCAAACTGTAAGTTAAAGTTAAACCTAAGTTTAACTTATCTGCGTAGGTACTCATGTGGCGGTTTGTGTTTTTATTAAATAATAGTTCTAAGATTAGAATAATATTTCCACAAATAATTTACGCGACGAAAAGCCCTCAGAATGAGTTAAACCATAGGTCTAACTTAAACTTGGTTGAAACTTTTCAAACTAGCACACGAAAGAAACTTCAAAAATCCTCCTGCACTTTGCGAAATACCGATAGTATTTTTCATTTCTTGGCCTTTACTGTGACGTAGGTCGGCTCTTCCCCCTCCCTGCCATCCGGGGGCTGTTTGCTTAACAGCAGGGGCAAGCGGCGATCTCGCATCGACCCCCCCGGAGACACTAGCCCCCCCTGTGGGCCTTGAGGGGGGGACGTCGAATACATAATGGCGACGTTCCCCGAATAGCCGACAGGTCCGCTAGCGGTGTACATAACATTGACCCCTGCGTAGGTTCCCGTCGTATATGTCATAGTGCCAGTTGGATACCCCCCCGCGTAGCTCGAAGCCACCGCATAGCCGGGCTGATAGCCCCCCGAGGCTACATACCCCGACCCGTCCGTGTAACTCGGCCCGTGATTCCCTTGGCTCGCGATTCCAAGATTCTGATGATTTCCGTGGTTCGCCCCCCCTGCGTTGTGAGCCCCCCCTAAATTCTGCGCCCCCCCGTAGATCGGCGGCTTGGTCTGGAAGCCAGCGGGTACCGAGTAGAGCGTGCCCCCCCCCGAGCCCCCAACGCCCCCCGGGGGGGTGGCGTAGCGCGCCGGCGGAGGGGGGGCACTATCTCATGTTTGCAGCGCAGTATTTAGCTCCCGGTGGATGATGCTCTGTAAAATCACGACACAAGGGAGTAAATACCTAATTGTATTGTATTGATCGAGGTCACTAGTTGTAGGATTTATTGCAGTTGGTGTCACGTTGTGATTTTATATACATATATGTATTATTGTTACCACCTTTCATGTGATCCCAATAAAAATGTAGTATAGACAGAGAATACAGACAGTATTCTAAACAATAACTTTATAGCTAAACAATAAAGTATTGGTGTACTCGGTAAATCTAAGACCAAGTCTAGAAAAAAGATAAGAGTATAGTTACAGTATAAATTATAATGTCAACACATCCAACTACTTGGTGACCTTGACACGACCGACGTAATTGATAACCGCTTAAATCTTTCAATCCTTGCTTGAAAATAAAAGGTTAAAAAAAGTTAATTTCCGAAACCTACTCAAACAAAAAACACCAAGTACCGTCTTATATCAAACAATAATGGACTTTAAAAAATCTGTCAAACGATAAACTATGCTTAAACTATTGTCATCCCTTACCAACGCGTAATGGCCAACAGAGACAGCGCTTATTTAAATTTAAGCACCATTTTATAGCATGAGGGTTAAGGTTCAATTTCGCTTACCGGCTCAAACCTCTAACAAAAAACAACAAATATCATCGTATGTCAAAGGATTAAGGTTCAATTCCGCTTACCAGCTCCTCCAGCTGCCGGGCCAGCTGGTCGCTCAGCGCAGATATGACCTGCTTCTGCCCCTCCTGCGCGGCCAGCGCGAGCTCCAACTGGCTCTGCGCTAGCTTAGCCTCTGCTTCCTGGAAGATAAGATACGTTTCCTTTAACAGAGTCTAGAAGTAATAATCTTACTGAGAAGTGGACACATTAGCAATTTCATCAATAAATCAATAACGTACGGTTTGGGTGAAGTTTGAGCGGCGGACAAAATATTAAATTTATTTTATTAATTCAGACATTTTTGGTCCATATTTTGTTGATCGAGTGAGCGAAGCGAACGAAGATCTTAGTTTCAACTTGGGCGATTTGGCATTTTATGTATGTATGTATGTATGTATGTATGTATGTATGTATGTATGTATGTATGTTTGTCTGGCGATAACTTTAGAACCGTTGATCCGATCTGCATGAAATTTGATATGTCGATAGCTTGTACTTGAGAAATTTACTGGTAAGTATATGAGTAAAATCGGATGAAGGGTTTTTGAAATATGGGGTTTTTTAAGGGGGCAAAAATAAAAAAAGTGACTTAAAAAAATCAAGTTACATGTCATACGAAAGGGCTTTGTTTGGACATTCCAAAACAATTTTTACTTTTTTTCTGGGACGCTCGGTTTTTGAGATACAAAATAAAAAGATAAATTAAGATAACCAGCGACCCAAGAGCTCTCATCTCTAAGAGTTTCGTTGGTATCAAGGTTTTTCTACTGGTCGTCCAGTTCCTTTGATTTTTCTTATTTTTTTTTCTTGAAATAAATTAAGGAAGTACTCAGTTCTCATAAAATGGTGACAACGACCAGGTCTGATGATGGAGCCAAGGTCTGTTCAACGGAACTCTTCAATAAATAGGCCAATAGAGTTGAAACTTGGTTACCGTACCAAGTTAGTAGGCGGTAGTCAGAAAAAAGTGCAAACATAATGTTTGGACTTGCCTTTGACTACCACCTACTCAAAGTTTTGGTGCGTTCGTCGGGTCGCATCACGAGATCTCAGTTCGGGGCGAACTACTAGTTTAATAACCTTACAGGGTAACTTATTTGCGATGTAAGTATTTCTAAAAAAAGGGTAAAAGTAGATAAAGGACTTATGCATTGACACTAATACATATATTCACAGTCCGACGACTAAGTCTCTTTGCCTCGCACACCACGATGGGAACGTGCCCTACGGTGCACTGCCCTGCGTCCATCAACTTGAGGTATACAGATGTTAAGTCTTATGTGCTTGTCATTTAAAGCATAAGGCATGGTGGTAGTACTTATAGTTTTCGTGGTACTCATAGTCCTATGGTGGTAGTACTTGTAGCATTCTCTAGACCTACAATGAACTAACACAAGCTGGAGGTGCAAACTTATCGCCTGATCACTAATAAATAAATATAGAGCACTGGTGGTCAAGTAGTAGCGGCCCCGGGTTCGAAACCGGTCGTGCACCAATGAGTTTTTCTATTCAAAAATGTATGTGCACAATGCAATCTCAAACGGTGAAGGAAAACATCGTGAGGAAACAGGCATGTCGTATAACCTAAAAAGTTCTATAGCCTGTTTCAAGCGCTCGAAAGGAGCCTCTTGAGACGCACTTAAAAATCTTTTCACCACACTGTTTCGAAAGAAACTAGTGACTTTTTTTTTAGTGACACGACAAGAGAGAGATCTTAAATATTTTAACTTAGCTCTAATCTAGGTAGTTTAGCCCCCGAATACTACTCGTTTTATTGCATCGTCAGCTACAGCGGACGAGCCACTCGCTTCTTCTTCTCGTCGGGTCACCAGTTCTTTCGAAATAGTGCGGTGAAATTCGTAAGTGCGCCTTCCGAGCACTCTCCTACCGCACCCTAACAGGTCTACAGACAAGAGCAGTACTCGTAGAACATCTTAGAGATGCACGCGAGTGGAGCGGAGGGAGAGGGTACCTGTTCGCTCTTCCTGGCCTTCGTGATCTGCGCCAGCTCCTCGTCGCGCTGCGCCAGCTCCGCCTGCAGCTGCGCCGCGCGCTGCCGCAGCTGCTCCACCTCGCTGGCCTCGCCGCCTGCGCACGCAAGCACCGTGACGACACCGGGATACATTATCTATATCGGGGGACTTTCCACACCCTACTACGTAGCCATGTATTTACAAAAAGCTAACTCTTCCCATAGCACAAGCTTTGCTTAGTTTTGGGCTAGATAATGCCGTGTAGAATGTCCACCAATATTTTTTTATTTTTAATTAGTTTCCTCCAAATATATCCAGCCGCTTCGCCTCGATTGTATCATCCGAACATACTTTCGCACTATAATGGAACTGGGCGAGGCACGTAGCCTTCCGATAGGTGAGCGACCAACAGCATACCTTGGGTTCCAGGAGGAAGTAAACGGAGAAAGAGTTGGCGGGACGATATTAACGCCGTCAAAAATAAATCGTGGGAGGAGACTCGGGAGAGCGATTGGAGTTCATCGGCGGAGGACGCCCACGACATTGTGAGGGTCGCTGGATGGTCCACGACGGTGGATGTAGGGGGCTCCATCCACCGACTGAATGACTGACTGACACCGATTAGAATCATTCCTCCTGGAAACGTAGAGGGGAGGACTATGTCCAGTAAATATCCTCAGGCTGAAAACACTGCAAGTCACCACCTTTCCCGGCGAGATGAAGCGTGGGATATCCATCGTGGAGAGTCGCAGGAAGTCGGTGATGGAGCAGGCTGAGAATGATTCTTCCTATAAATGTAAAAGGGAGGTCTATGTCCAGCAGTGGATCAGCGGCTCACCTTTCCCCGCGAGATGCCTTGCGCGCGCCACCTCCTCGCGGTACTGGTGCAGCTGGCGCTTCCACTCGTCCACGTTGGCCGTGCTCTCCTGCAGCGCGCCCGTCAGCCGCAGGTTGTTGGACTTCAGCGTGGCTAGCTCCACCTCCCACTTCTTGGCGTTCGCGGAGCTGGAGGGATATCTTATGTTAGCTTTGCTCTTTTACAACGGCCGTAGTTTTTTTTTATACGACATGTTGATAGAACGAGCGAATAGAAAGCTGAAACAGCTTCACGACTTTGATCCCCAGGAACGGTAACGTTCTCTTAGATCTCATAGTCACAATTACCAACTTAAGATTCTTTGAGAGTTTCTAAATCAATGGAAATATGTGACTTTTTTAAAATTTGGTTCGAATATAGAATCGAATGACGAATAACGTAAATACATAGGCAAGTATTTACAAACTGTGAGTCAGGAGAGACGCAGGTTCGATTTCCGAAGAAGGAAATGTAGCAGCACTTAATTTTTTTCAGATTTTTCTTGTCTGATAGACACAATGACTTCATCATTGTCGCGCGTAACACAATGTTGATTTGATCGAAACATTTTTTTATGGCAACGAAGCGATGCTGTATACGCGCTACTGCACTTTTTATTTATTTAAAAATACAACTACAAACTAAGAGCCTGGGCCAAAATGTCTGTGCCAGTATTAGACCATAATACATGGCCAGGACTATGAAAGTCTTATGCGTTCGCACAAATTGAAAAGTTTACGCCGAACACGAGGCATTATTATTGGTATTAGCTATTCACAGTTTCAGGAAACGCTCGACACGTCCCGTTCCGCCGAGTAGGGTTGCCATCTGTCAGGATTTGCCGGATAGGTCCGGCTATTTTATCTACTTTTGGCCGGATATTTTAAGAATAATGTTTAAGTGGTATCATCGTCAGTCTCAAATCATATCTATTTATCTATCTCAAATCTGAATTTAAAGTCATAGTTGTCGGCTAATAAAACGAACTCTGTACTGATAGGAAGAATTTCGCTACTGGATCACCTATCGGACTAGTTAATATCATTATTGGATGGAACAGAGACAGCGTCACGAGTTTCCCCATGCACGGTAGATATCCTCCCAGATATCTTAATACCAAGTAGTAACAACTCAGGATTATTTCAGAGATTCAAATATTACATACATCTGTACGTCCAAGACTAAGTATAACTTTATTTATAATAATAATGCTTTATTTATTACTTGTATGTCAGAGATATCAGTGACAAGTTCATATATATCGTCGCATTTAACTATTTATTCGGTTCTGTATTTACTGGTTATGGAATTCTGACGCATACCATTTTATTTTTATGGTCTCTTAAAAATCCGGTCATTTTGCAGTCCGACTTTTGATGTCCACTTTGATAATGTCGAAATGGTAGATACAGTGTGTGCCCGCTAATCTCCGCTTTCGATCGTAAACTACGGACTTATCGTTACGCAATCGTTACGAACAATTTTTCCATACAGACTGAGAGAAGAATCATTATTTGGATTAGGGCTGTCAATATAGAATAACATGAAATGTCGCTTAAAAAAAGTACAGTATACATACATCGCTAACAGTTGAAATGCAGATCAATGAAGGAGCGGCTAACGCATCTTGTTATCAAGGAGACGGTCGAGGATTCGAATCCCAGCCTATTCAAATCTTTTAAAAATAACAATATTAACATTTAAAAAAAAAGTAGACATGGTTTTTAAGATATATCTAAAGTTTATTTATATAATCATCATCAGAATCTGGTATAAATTAGAAAGACTTTTTGAAATTAATGAAGACTTTCGTCTAAATATTCTCAGGACCAAATTTTTTTCCTACTTTAAATTGGTTTTATTTATGTTAGTTTACATTCTCACAATTTCTCGTAAAACGTGTAATTCATGCTTCATGCAGGAATCGAATATAAATGCCCAAGACCAACATTTTTTTTGCTATAAATTGGGTTTTATTTATGTTAGTTTACATATTTCTCGTAAAACGTGTAATGCATGATTTTTACGAAGTTACGTACAATTAATTGTTTGTGAATTAAATAAAAGTGACAACCCTATGGAACTTGCGGCCATCTCGCGTAAACACATCGGATTACACGCACTAGTTGTGGCTTGTCACTCGCACGGATTTTACAAATAACGGGGGTACTGGGTTATGATGGTTTTAAGAAAGACATAATGTTACTAAATAGACATCGGTGTCGAATATGTTGTTGCATTTGAGCGATATGATTTCTCGAACAACTTAATCGAATCAGCGTTGCATGTTTTTATTAGTATTAGAGCTATTTGTAGCTGGTCTGGAAAAGTACTACCACTATGCCTATTCTGCCAACAATGAGCGTTGCTGTGTTTCCGAAGGGTATGGTTGCCGGTTAAATTACAGGGACATGAGTCTTATCATCTTTTATGCCTCAAGTTGATCGATGATGCACTTCATAGAGCACGTACATATCGTGCATGACTTGTGAGGCAATGCATTGTTATAGGTGATGGATACCACTCAACATCAGCTAGAACATATGCTTATTGCATCAGCAGGTATGTATAAAAATAATTTATGTTTGGAGAAGTAGAGAAAGTACCAGTGGGGATAGATATAATAGTCATTAACTGTGAAGGTACAGTGGATCGCAGCGATCCTTTACATAATGGTAAGTAGACCGTTGTGGCGGGAATCGTTCGATCTTCACGCTCGTTACGATGCGAACCCTATCTGTAGATAGACCACAGCGCACGCGAAGCAGAAGGTAAACTAAACACGTAATTTATTTAACTAACAGCCATTTCTTTTAATATGCCGTGTATTTACCGCATATTTTTGTATTAATAGCAAATTAAACAGATTTAAAATAAAGTAGTTGTATATTAGTAGTAGTAGTTTTTTACTTCTACTGTAAAATCTACCAAAACATGAGGTGACGATCAATATGAAAGAACGATTGAGTTTTATATTTAACACGCATAAGCAACAGAGAAATCCCTGACACAGATACAATGAAATTTAAGAAAAACTTAAACCCAAATTTACCTACCTACCTACCCATCTTTTATGTGTACCTTTTTAAGCTAAATAAACTTATATTCTATTCTATTCTATTCCATCTATCTTTGTTACGAAAATCTTACGTGAGCGAGTTCACTTGGCAAATTAATTTTCGGTCAGCCACATGAATTAGTCCGTCTGTATTTGCAATAGATTATTTTTACATATTGCCTTCTGCTGTGCCTGCACTGCGACATACTAGTCAAAGCTCTAGTTAAGCAATGGATAAATCGCCACAATTATATTATATCTGTTTTTATAGTGCATTATATGTAACAATATTATGTATAGCTTGTGCAATGCATGGTTGCACTGTGCTCTGTTACGGAGTACAGTCAACGGCATAAGTCAATGATCGGACAAAGTTTCTAAAGTAGTAGAGTTCTTTGTGAAAGATTTTTTCCAGGGAAGCAGTACTACTATATTAGACATCTGTCTGTATTGTATGGTATATGGATGCCGGTGCTATTACAGGCAGATAAGACTTAACATATTTACGTCTCAGAGTGATGGTCGCATTGTAATGCACGTCTAAGGTGGACAACAGACTATACCAACAAAAAAAACTGAAACATGCGGCTATATGCCAAATGTAATTTTTGAATGTCCCTATGACTACCCCCATTTAGAAATCCTCAGTCCTGATTTGGTACTGGCACTTGATACTTAGATCTGACGATATCTACCGTGCTTGGCGATCAAAGCCGTGACGCAGTTTTTTTTTAATACCGCTGCCGAATACTTAAAATGAATACACATCTACTCCTATAAGGCCATGGATAAAGACAAACGGCCTTACTACAAAATATCTGTCAAACGATAAACTATGCTTAAACTATTGCCATCTCTTACCAACGCGTAATGGCAAACAGAGACAGCGCTAATTTTAAGCATTATTTAAATTTAAACTCATTTTATAGTATGAGGAAAAATGTCTAGCATTTCTTATGTATTTTCGTGTTTGGAGAGACTATCACAAGTATAAAACGTACCTATATGCTGCAGGCTGATCACGAATGAGTTTTGACATTTATCGTGTCAACGTATCCTAGCGATATTCGACCTCATTGTGTTATAGTTGGGGATACGATACTTTTACGCGACTAACGTCAAATTTGTTCGTGATTAGGCACCAGACATACGTACAACATTCGTACACGTCAATATTTTGTCTCTCTAGCTCTTGTTTTTTAGGGTTCCGTACCCAAAGGGTAAAACGGGACCCTATTACTAAAACTCCGCTGTCCGTTTGTCTGTCTGTCCGTCTGCCACCAGGCTGTATCTCATGAACCGTGATAGTTAGACAGTTGTCATTTTCACAGATGATGTATTTTTGTTGCCGCTATAACAATAAATACTAAAAAACTAAATAAAACAAATATTTAAGGGGCTCCCATACAACAAACGTGATTTTTTATGTTCGTTTTTGCTCGATATTGATAACGCTTGAAATATTCACAGAATATTTAGTTATATATTCACTTTAAAAATAAATAACTAAATTATATTAAAAATATATTTAAGGGGGGCTCCCATGCGACAGACAAGATTTTTTTTGCCGTTTTTTATAGATAATGGAACGGAACCCTTCGTACGCGAGTCAGACTCGCACTTGCCCGGTTTTATTTGCTTATAAACAAATAAAAAAAACAGTAACAGACTTTTTCGATCGTAAACCTTACCAAATGTTTTAAAAAAGCCCTGCTGATCACGAAAGTTTAAAAAAAACGAACACAACAGCTTATAAAATACCATTCAGACATCCGTGTGTCAGTCAGTCAATGCTAGTCAGTCTACTTGATGATATACATCAATCTTCATAATTATAAGAGCTTCCTGATCATGGAAATTATGTTTTGCCATGCATATCGTCATTATAGTATCTATCTATGTGTAACTAGCCTCTGAAGAAATGGCATCTCCTATTCATAGTCAGGGATTGAACAGTCTTCTATTAGACGAATCAGTTGATGAATGCATTTAATTGCATAATAAACGTCCAATTTTAATAAGAGCTAGCTAGCTTTGATGTTTCTATTTTTGCCCAGCAGTGGTACAAATAGGCTTAGATACTACATTTGACTACAAGTTTATATTACAAGTTTATACAAGGTGTTCCTTAAGTTGTGTATTGAAACTTCAGGGGGCTAAAGTACCCATCAATATGAACAACTTTTTCTAAAGAACCAACACTGTGAACGCGAAAAAAAAAACAGCTGTTTCATACATTTTAGCCTGGTAGGTATTGAACTTTTGTATGAAACAGCTGTTTTTTTTTTCGCGTTCACAGTGTTGGTTCCTTGGAAAAAGTTGTTCATATTGATGGGTACTTTAGCCCCCTGAAGTTTCTATACACAACTTAAGGAACACCTTGTATTTAGGATTTAAAGATAATAATATTTTTAGTAGGTAATAAAACCATTTTTTTAAACTACTTGTTGATGGAACAAGCCGATGGGCCACCTGATGTTAAGTGGTAACCATCACCTTTAACAAAGCATTGCCTAGAACGCGCCCTACGATACACTGCCCTGCGTCCATCAACTTGAGGCTAAGCCTCATGTGCCTGTAATTTCATCGGCAACTACCACCAAAACACATCAACGCTGCTTTGCGGCAGACATTGGCATGGTGGTATATTGTTCCTAGTACGCACTAGTTTTTTTGTTAACGAATATGAAGCTTTTCGTTCTTCCGTTGTTTTTTAATTTATTTACATAAATTCCTTAACATTTTCACCAAGGAAGCCCATAAACAAAACACCGATCCGGTCGATAGGCGTAATTATAACATCAACACTAAGTGGCCTTGTAAAACGTATGTATAACATTGTAATAACGTATGCAATTATGAAACAGAGCCGGTGACAGTAAAATGTATATCATGTTCAGTTACAATTTCCGCGCTGTATGAAATGTTAATAAATAAACAAAGTCAAAAGGCATTCAATTGGATCAAAAGGATCACTTTGAAACGTCTTATGGCTAGGTGCCAGTTACACGCGACCAAGCCTAGAAGAACAGGCAACAAACTTTAGACGTACTGGTACATAGCCCTGAAGAATAACGCTATAGTTTTGCTCTGTGTTAAATAGCCGATAATATTTATTTATTTTATTAATGAGAAAAGTTTTTTTTATATACAATTTGCTGATGGAACAAACAGATGGCCCATCTGGTGTTAAGTGGTAACCATCACCTATAACAAAGCATTGCATCGTAAGTCACGCGCGATAGGAACGTGCCCAACGATGCTTTGCCCTGCGTGTACAACTTGAGGCATACAGATGTTAAGCCTCATGTGCCTGTAATTTCACCGGCAACCACACTCTTCGAACCGAAACACAGTAACCCTGCTTGGCGGCAGAAAAAGGCACTCTTATTATGGCACATTAACCGAATGCCTTCGGCCATGATCAGCACACCACGGGTTCCTGAAGTTAGCCCTATCACTGTGATACCCTATCGGTAAGGGAACAGTTATAACAATTATTATGTTTTGACAGGCTTTTATAAGCGAAGCCGTAAACTTGTATCTGTATTAATTAATTAATTTATGTATATATTTATTTATTTAAGGAAGACCAACAGCTTACATTCAAAGTAATATAGTTTACCAGAGAAGCCAATTAGCGGTCCTCACGAATGGTTACAGAGTAGATGAGAATAATGATTTCTCGCATCGCATCATCAAAGTACTTAATTTCCATAACAGCCACACTGGCTCAGTCGCAAGCTTGCAACATTAGCAATTTCACAAAACAAATTACAAAATGGTACTAAATCAATTAAATTGTGGATATAAGCTTACAAAACAATCTGCATGACGGTTTTTTATAATGTCACCGCTGCAGGGCAAACCAACACTCGCGTGCACGGTAGCGATCTGTACAACGATTTTGTAGATGAACGTGATGGCTCGCGCTAGAAGGCGCGTTATCAGAAAAAAAATTGTCCGTAAGACACTGCCCATAAATAGTTTCGGACTAGATAAGTGCTAGTGGACATTTCGTGCACAGCATTATATTTTTTACTAGCGGCCTGTCCCAGCTTCGCATGGGTGGTCATAAATTTTTTGAACATTTTAGGATAAACTTAGGCCGTGGGTTCGAGCCTCGCTTCTACTTATTTCATACATTTGCACGCCAGAGAGTGAAATCGCACCCCGAGCGTGACCCGTGGACCCGTTAACGTTTTTAATTTCGTCATATCTTTTGAATGGAATGTCCGATTTGAAAAATTTAAGAAATAATCTATAGGTATTGAAACCGTCTTAATTATGAAAAGATTTATTTGGATAAGGATTAATACCAAGGTACAAATAAAGACCCTTTTCTAGCGGCGGCATTTCAATTAATTTTTTATAATAAAAGAACACTTATTGTGACATAACTATAATAGTTAGACATATGCTGTCGCGACATTTTTTGTAGATGATGACGTGTTCTACAAAATCGTAGTACATTATTTTGTTCTATCATCAATAGTTTTCGCAGCGCACGCGATGTAAGGTTTTTGGTTTCCACCTTGGGTTACATTATTGGAGTTTTAGTAAGGTTCCCTGATTTTTTTGAAAATATAATATAGCCTATGTTACTCAGGGATAATGTAGCATTCTAATGGTGAAAGAATTTTTGAAATCGGACCAGTAGTTTTTGAGCCTATTCGTTACATACAAAAATACAAAGCTTTCCTCTTTATAATATTAGTGTAGATTAATTTATACGTACTTTTTGTACTTCTTGTGCGTGGTGCCCATGACTTTACAATCGCAATCGCCGATCGATCGATTTTGAGGCTTTCTGATAGTGTGCGTCTAATAAAAATATGACTATTGACTTCAGCTTTGGCTTTTCTTGTGACTCCGTAAGTAAGTAAGCCGTAAGTTTGTTGCCTGTTCTTCTAGGCTTTGGTCGCGTGGAAGTGGCACCTAGAGTCACCTAGCTTTAAGACGTTTCAAAGTGATCCTTGGGATTGACCTGAATAAAGACCGTTTTGATTTAGCTCTGCGTCCTCACTTTGGGACCGTAATTTCACGCTTCAAATCGGAACAGACAGAAATGGAAACGTGTCAGTAGGCGTTTTGATCATAATCACCGACTTATAATAGTCAACTGCTAAGCGTAAGTATTCTAAGTCGCGACCCTGAGACCCCTTTGAATTTGATTGCCTATACCTATTTCTGTTATGCCTACGCCTTCTTTAAGCTCGATTGGCACCACACTGGAGCTTCATTATCATATAGTTTTGTAACAAGGATCGTATAAACAAAAGTAGCAACCAAGCCCTAAGTTTGTTGCCTATTCTTCTAAGCTTGGTCGCGTGGAACTGGCACCAATATTCACGTAGCTTTAAAACGTTTCAAAGTGACAATCGTGACTCAATTGAATAAATACCTTTTTAATTCGGCTTAGGTTATAATCTTTAGCGTAAAATCCAAGACAAAGGATATTCATCCAAGTGTGATGCGGCAGACGATGGCACCCCTCTACTCTCCCCCCTTTTATAAAAGGTATAAGTGTTACCGCACACGAATGTAGGATTTACTTTAGTGCGTGTTAGTGCTTGAATTGACGACGAAATAATGGATTTTTTAATCGTGAGTATACTTTTTGTGATCGTATTAGTGATAATGGATTTAACGGGACAGGTTTAACGGGTCAAAGGTATAATGCTATAGAGCTCTTTTTAAAAATAAGTTTTTATAGTAACCGTATTTTGCAAAAAGCTCTCTAATAGTTGATATAAAAATACTTTGCTAAATAAAATCAGATAATTTTTTAGAATTTTGCAATAACTATTAAAATAAATCGAAACATAATAATTGTAAGAATATGCAATGATTAACATCGGTATCTTTAAAGCCATCGTAACGAAGCATGACTAGTTTTATTTACTTTTTATAGCTTACTAGCGACCCGGCCCGGCTTCGCACGGTTATTGTGGATTATCACTAAGAGATTATGCTTGTATTATGCATATAAACCTTCCTCTTCACTCACTCTTTCTATAAAAAAACCGCATCAAATTCCGTTGCGTAGTTTTAAAGATTTAAGCATACATAGGGATATAGGGACAGAGAAAGCGACTTTGTTTTATACTATGTAGTGATGATATTCGAAATTCGGACTTGAGACTGAAATTGTCTCGATCCAGATTATTCAGATTGTCTAATTATGATACGTGAATAAAAGTTAATCGTCAAGAATAGTGGAACAACATGATCACTTGTCCTACCAGGCATTGACAGATTGGCGAAGCACACTGGAGCTTCATTTTTTTTTAAAGTTAATTACCCGGTAGTTTGTTGCCTGTTCTCGTGACATTTTATTTATTAATTATTATAAACTTGTGATTTTAATTTTTCCAGAACATTATTACAGTATGGTTTAAACATTTATTTAATTATCCTTACCAATTAAGGTGCAACAAAAATTTAAAAGTAATTTTATGATGGTCACCGAAAACCGCTTGTTTTTTCGGACACTGTCTTAGTATCAATGTAACAGAACCTAAGATAAAAAGTAAAAGGATATAACAGTTATAATTAAAAACGCTGTAAGTGAAAACAAATCGCGTGCGTCGCGGATGGCACGCGACAGATCAGGTGGATAGGAAACGCAAAATGCGGATATTGCAATTACTGTTTTATACGATGGAAGCGTGGATATTTGAATAGTTAATAGGCCACACACTGGCCTAATTGTCATAAGCATTGAAAAATAACACAGGAAGATCTTCACGACTTTTATACAAGACCAACACAAGATTCTTTTCTTTTTCTTTTCACAAGATTCTCGTATGCTGAGATTTTCCCTAGAGACTACAACACTGGGTTCTTCAAAAAGGGCATTTTAAAAAACTTTAGGTCGGTAACGCGCGGGTGCCTCGAGTGTAGCAAGCCTCCATAGACATACGTTAACCGCTTAACATAAGGTGGGACGTACGCTTGTGTGCTTAAAAATATACATAAAAGCCATTTTATTCACAGTCAAAAGGCATTTTTATATTCATGAAAATAACAAGGATCACTTTGGAACATCTTAAAACAAGGTGAATCTAGATGCCAGTTCCACGCGACCTAAGCTTAGAAGAACAGGCAGAACATACAAAGTTACGGCTTAATCTTAATTGTTGAGAAATACTTTATATATCCATTCTTTTATTTATAAATTGTATTTATGTGTGGCAAAAAAAAAAATCCTGAAAACTGATGATAAAAAAAAACAAACTAATTGTATTTTGTCATCAGTTTTCAGGATTGTTTTGTTACAAGCAATAAATACTGTGCAAGGTTCACTTGCACTCATTTCACCGCCAAGTAGGAAGTTATTAAAAATCTATAAAAAATTGAACACGTTCCGATTTGTGGCAAGTTGACCGTGTTAACGATGTGCCGGCCGATTTGCATTTCCGCGACATTACCGCGTCGTAATGGACCGATTACTTTGTTACTAGCTATACAAGTAATTTTTTTTTTTATACTACTTGCTGATCGAACATGCAGATGTTACCTGATGTTAAATTGCATTACCTATAACAAAGCATTGCCTCGCAAGTCATGCACGAGCGTAAAAACTGTTTTTTTTTTTTTTATACAACCAGCTGATGGAACAAGCAGATGGCCCACCTGATGTTAAGTGGTAACCATCACCTATAACAAAGCATTGCCTCGTAAGTCACGCACGATAGGAACGTGCCCTACGATGCACTGCCCTGCGTCCATCAGCTTGAGGCATACAGATGTTAAGCCTCATGTGCCTGTAATTACACCGGCAACCACACTCTTCAAACCGAAACACAGCATTGCTGCTTGGCGGTAGAAAAAGGTGTGGTGGTAGTACTTCCCCGGACGAGCTCTTCACAAAGAGCTCTACTACTCTTATTTACTATTGTTTACTCTCTTGTTACTTATTTTTTTATATCTGTACGGGCATTGAGCTAGAGTTAGGTTGATTTTTTACGTTGCATCGACATGAATGGAAACTCCTAATAGTATTTCGATTACGTTTTTTTCTTTAATTCTTATTCTATGTCTTAAGAGACTCTCCTTTTAATTCTTTTGAATAAGTGGTATTTTGTATTTATGATGTTTGGCTAGTTCGTTTTGCTTAAGATTTTATTATATCTTTTGTTTGACTGTTGGAACTTTGGTTTCTTTATATATAGATAGATAGACAGAAAACTCTTCATTGTACACCATAAGATAAAAACATTACATGAAACGTCATAATTAAAACTACAGTGAAGCATAATAGGCGGTTTTATCACTTTGTGCGATCACCATACGATACTACACTTTTATCTGTCATATTACTTCATTTTACGAATAGAGAAATCTACAGACTCGACCCTACGACCTTAAGCCAGTGCTCTAAAACGGTGAGAATAAAATTCTTGAGGAAACCGGCTTGTCTTAGAACCTAAAAAAGCTTCAAAGCATGTGTCAAGTGCTCGAAAGGAGCCTCTTTGATGCGCACTTAAGTCGAAGTCAAAAGGTATTTATTCAACAAAGTCCCAAGGATCACTTTGAAACGTCTTAAAGCTAGGTGAATCTAGGTGCCAGTTCCACGCGACCAAAGCCTAGAAGGACAGGCAACAAAATTACGGCTTGGTTCCTACCGTTCTTTTGTACGATCAGTGTTACAATGTAATACAAATTGAAGCTGCAGTGTGGTGCCAATCGAATTTAGTGAGGCGTAGGCTTAAACCTTTCACCCTCAAAGACCTAGTGACACGATAAGAATAATGATCAGAAGAAGGGGTTGCTACACTTGCTACCACTAGATCGCCGTTGTTGTAACACATAAAGCCATGTTCATCATAGTTACGTGACGATCTATGCCATAATATTGATATAGACTGGAAAGCGGCGTGTTATGTTTGTGCGCAAAGCTGAGCAAATCAATGTGGGTGACTTGCAAATACTTGCCAACTGGCGACTGAGTGAGGAAAGTGTTAGATTGATCGCACAGCTCGCTGTGCTAATTGCACTGAGCTAGTGACATTAAGGCTGGGCAGTTCCATGCCTGCCAGCCTAGTCCTAAAAAATGCATTACGATAATCACATTCCCCTTAAATATTGACAGTAAGAAAAGTGTTAATGGACACATTCTTAGTGAAGTTAAGCTATAAATTTATGTCAATGTAAAATTACCCATTAGCCCGCTATTGTGGCTAGATTGTAATATAAGTAGAGTACTTTATTGTGTATAATGTACACTATTAAAAAAAAACGATAATCACATATTTTTGCATGTTTAAATTGTTTTTTTCAATCATAAAGATTTCTATAAAGTAAAAAAAAAGTACGACAGGACTAGTAATCATATAACGTTCCATAACGTTTTTTCTGTTAAGATACGGAACACTAAAAATGTTAGGCTAAGTAGTGGTTACAGTGAAACTGTGTAACTAAGGTTATTTAGCTGTGCTCTGACATAATGTGGGTAATTGGATTGCAATTGCCATCATGCCTTGTAATTACGATCGCTTACCTAAAGTAGAGTTTGAAAACGAAAATCATGCTAACGGAAGCGAAAACTGGAATAAAAACACTGCACGGTAGTTATCCCTACGGCTTGTTTGGTACTAAACATCGATAATGATTTTTACGGCCTCACTATGCTTAAACTACATTGTATTGCCATATCTTACCAATGCGTAATGGCAAACAGAAACAGCGCTAATTTTAAGCATTATTTAAATTTAAACACCATTTTATAGTATGAGGGTTATATGTAGTTTACGTCTGAGTAGAATTATAATAGAATGAGTTTGTGTTCAGGGCCACAGAGGCGAAGTCTGAAACCGTGAGAGTTATCGAAAAGTAATGATTCAAAGTGATCCTTGTGATTGTACTGAATAAAGACCGTTTGATTTTTTGAATGATAGGAGCTACATGCTTGATTTAAAATAAATAAGTTCTGCATTACAAAAAGTTTCACCCTGTTAACCATTGAGAACGTAGGGGTAGTCGCTTTTACGCAAATGACATATGCCCACATTTCTAGTCAAATAATATCTGTCACGTATAGGATACCAACTAGTATTGCATTTATGGACGTAACCACTGACTACCCCTTAGACATCCTCAAATAATCCTAATTCGGTACTGGTTACTAAGAGATCTGAGGAGATATCTAACGTGCCTGGGGATCAAAGTCGTGAAGTTGTTTAAATGTATATCATGACTAAATAATATACCTAACCCAAACTAGCTTAAACCCGGGGCGAGTGGAGACAGACTTTCTCGCGACGTGACGTCATTACCTACGTGACGTCATAACCGCGAGACGGGACAATTTAAACGTCAGAATTGACGGGTTAAGATGTTTGATGTAAGTGGGAAATTACCTCTTCCGAGATGATTGTGGGTGATTATTTGAATAATGATAGGGACAAACTAGATAGGATAGCTGGCTTTACAGGAAGAGTGTTATGTGTGGAATACTAGCTACCGTCTACGGCTTCGCCTGCGTCGTGATTATAAATGCTAATATATGAATTGCTGACAACAGTCAAAGAATTTCTCGCTCGCGAATTTCAACATTTTGAAAGACATAAAATCACTGAACCTATTTATGAAAAATTGGCAATCAAAAAATTGGCAATCAACTAAGTTGTGTGCAATCACATTGAACTCAACGATCTCTACCAGACAACCGCTGGATGAAATGCATGATATTTAGAAGGAGTGATTGTGTGCGTTGAATTAACAAAAACATAAAACATTGGTGGACATTAACATTAACTAGCCTTGAACTAAGCAAAGCTTAATAATACCATATTTCATATACATACTTCTAATATTATATAACACCCAGACAAAGAACAAACATCTATGTTCGTCACACAAATGTTTGTTCTGTGTGGAAATCGAACCCAGTGTACAGCGTAGAAGGCAGAGCTACTACCAACTGAGCTGTGAGGGCTGTCATAATAAATACATTTATAGGTAGAGCACTGGTGGTCTTCAAAACCGGTCGTGCACCAATGCATTTTTCAGTTCTTAAACTTTATGTGCACAGTGCCAGTACTCTCAAACGGTGAAGGAAAACATCGTGAGGAAACCGGCGTGTCGTAGAAAAAAGTTTCAAAGCATATGTCGAGTGCTCTAAAGGAGCGTGTTTGAGGCGCACTTAAAATCCTTTCTAGAATCCACCACAGTTTCGAAAGAACTAGTGACACGACACACGGCAGGTATAGGTAACTTAAAGCTCTGATTGGTCAATAACTTCCAGAGATGTTTGCCGATGCTGCTGGTGGTTTCGGCGCTGGCGCAGTACGAAGGCTACGAGGGGTTCCAAGCACACGAGGGCTACCACCACGCACCGGTGCATCATCAAGCGCACCAGAGCTTGGACGAGCATCATGGCGGGGAGTACGAGATGGACTACCACGTAAGTTAACGAGCGCAGCTTAACTTAACATCAGGTGGGATTGCGGTCAAACGTATAGCCAATAAGTTAAAAAAATCCAAAAAAAACATATTTTATGAGGGAACCACAAATCAAAACACACATTTTTTTTTTGTTTCTGTTGATTTTTTCAAAAAGCATATCGATAAAAATAATAAGTGACCACCTCTGAAGCCAACCAAAACAATTTTTTTTTTAGGTTGTTTAAATACAAGGTAACAAACATAAAGAAACATACAGTCAAATTATTAATACAGAAAAGTTATATATTTGATGTCTCATGAAAAAGTCATACCCCTATTTAAATCAACATAATTTCAAAATATTTACTATTGTCATAGCATCAATTTGAATATACTCGTAGGTAGGAACCAAGCCGTAAGTTATTTTCTATTCTTCGACTTTGTTACGTCGAACTGGCACATAGATTCACCAAGCTTTGACACGTTTAAATGTAAATGTATTTATTTGCCTGAAGTATCGTAAAATAAGGTCTTATGTCTAATTGGTCTCACACACTTCGTCGAGGACCGACATGCAACATAGTATATAATTCAAAGTAAGTTAAACAAAAGATCATCGCGTAAAATAATAATATTCCAATTTAAATTAAACAAAAGATTATAGCATAAACAAAATGTCAGGTCCTATAAACTATACATTTATAAAAAATCTGATAAAATTTCAGTAAAAATAAAAATAATGTTTATAGAACAATCCTTGTGATTGAATTCAAATCTTTTAACTTTTACTAGCTCTTCGTATAAAGGAAGTTTTTGTTGAAAACATGTTATCGGCATTGGTTGCAGGCACATCCGAAGTACTCGTTCGACTACGCTGTAAAGGACCCCCACACCGGGGACGAGAAGGAACACTGGGAGACCAGGGACGGAGACAAAGTTAAAGGTAAGTGGTACACAATCACCTCTAACAAAGCATTGCCTCGTAAGTCACGCACGAAAGGAACGTGCCCTACGATGCACTGCCCTGCATTTTATTGTCAACATTTGGTTAAGTCTCATTTACTTGTCAAAAGGCACATCGGCCAACGAAAAAAAAAATAGGTGAATTTTCCACACAGCACCTACATACTACCCATATAGGTGAATTTTCCCCAAACTAAGCAAAGCTTGTAATATGGGAAGCTAATAGCTGATATAAGACATGTTTACTTTTTTTGTAAATAATGTATTATACTTACTTGCTAGGTAATATATAATCACACCCGGACAGAGAACAAAAATCTATGTTTATCACAAAAGTTTTTGTTCTGTGTGAGGATCGAACCTGCGGCCAATAGCGCAGAAGGCGGAACTACTATCAACTAAGCTGTGAAGGCTGTCTTAAGAATTAAAAGAGAGGATAATCAATCATTAGGATAGAGATAAAAAATCGGAAAACTTATAAGGATATCAGTAGTATTTTAAACTAAGAGTAGTAGAGCTCTTTCTGTGTGGCTCGTCGAAGTACTACCACCACGCCTATTTCTGCCGACAAGCAGCAACGCTATGTTTCGGTTGGAAGAGTGTGGTTGCCGGTGAAATTACAGGCATGAGGTTCTCTGTATCTGTATGCCTCAGGTTGATGAACGCAGGGCAGTGCATCGTAGGGCACGTTTATATCGTGTGTGACTTGCTCGGTTTATTTTTAATGTTTTGTTATAGGTGATGGTTACCACTCATCAGCTGAACTATTGCTTGTTCTATCAGCAATTTGTACAAAAAAGTCATATTCGGTAGTCACTCTATTAATAAGTTTTACTAAATTGGTCCTTTAACACACAGGTAGCTACACTCTGACAGAAACAGACGGCACCAAGCGAGTAGTGGAATACGAAGCCGACGACAAGAACGGATTCAATGCCGTCGTGCACAAGATAGGCACACCCAAGCACGAAGAGTTCCCTAAAGAAGAGTACCACAAAGAACAGGAGTTCCATCCTAAAGAGTACCATCCCAAAGAGTACCATCCTAAAGAGTACCATCACAAAATCGAGGAGTATCAAGCGAGGCCGGCGCACGAGCCTATAGCGTACAGCCACGACTACGGACATTTTGACGACGGATTTGTACCGATCGTTGGGTATGGAAGGCACTAACTGGCTATCTCTAGCTTTTAACTTTATCTTCTTAAGAAATAATCTTTATAAGCGCAGGGATATCACAAAATCACTTGGACGACAGCGTTCATGCAACAATACTTCGTTCAAGTAGTCATCAAATCTGCTTTGTCCAAGCAAACATCATCATCAGCTTTTTGTAATACGAATTCGTTGAAGTCATGGACTGATCACTGAGCGTCCGCTGTCGCTGTTGCTATCACATACTTAATCAGCCTGTTGGAATATCATCAATGAAATGGTGAGGTTTATAAAGATTTTGATTTTGTTAATTTACTGGTTAAAATGATCGACTGACTGACTTCTTTTTGACGATCAAATATTTAAATTTGCTTTTCAATCGCTTTAATAGATTAATTTGACATCGTTCCAAATATGATAGGACGTGCCCCTGACTCCCCCCTAAAATCGTGAGGTTATTTCGTCCTTAAATCCGTTAGTAATTAAGTGTTGAATCTTTGTTTTCTTGTTGTAATCATTATGAGACTGTTGCCGTTTTGTATTATTTGTAGTTATTATAATATTATTATAAGTGTTGTACAAAACTCTTGGTTTTAATAAACTTGTTATCATTGCAAAAAAGTCATTGTTTTATTTTCATAATCAGACATAGAGACATATTTTTATTTGCTGATGGAATGATGCTCAAAGACCTAGTGGCAGACCACCCGCCCGTTGGTCAAACGACATTGTATTAAGTGCTGGAAAGGGATGGATAAGACTCGCAAGGGACCGGAAAGAGTGGCGTATTAAAGAGGAGGCCTATACTCAGCGGTGGGTGCAAACGGGCTGAAATGATGATGATGATGATGACGGAATGATCAGAAGGCCCACCTGACTGATCACGTAACTTTGTTGCAATCAGTTTCAATCAGTTTCTGTTTGTAATAAGTAGATATGACGGCTATGCGGTTACATTTGAGCTACAGTTGCTAACAAAGTTAGATTACAAATGGTGTTTCTATTGATGGATATCGCTAAACTTTCATATTGTTTTATTATACTTTATGGTTTCTTTCATATTATAGAAACTGATTGAAACAATGTTACGTAATCACCCTGATGTTAAGTGGTAACTTAGCATTACCTCGCATTGTCTTTCATTCAACCTCTCAGTTATTTATGATATATAGATACTGTGTTTCGGTTTGAAGGGTGTAGTTGCCGGTAAAATTACAGGGACCAGCAGGCCTAGCACGGGCAGAGGAAAAGTTGTCTTTCCACCGTTTTTATCTACTTGTCAGTAGAAATAAAGAGAACTATCTCCACTGACAATTAGATAAAAACGGTGGAAAGACAACTTTTCCTCTGCCCGTGCTAGGCCTACAGGGGTCTTATGTTCACTTGGAGCGAGATTATCTCACGGTAGAGATGACGTCATATCTCGTTCGATAACTATTTATCCCCATTCTCACCATCTCACTCCCCAATTTTCTCATTCAAAGTTCATGCGAGACGCAACGTCAACGAGATGTGACGTCATCTCCACCGTGAGATAATCTCGCTCGAAGTGAGCATAAGGCCCATGATTACCATCAGTATGTCTCAAGTTGATGGACGCAGAGCACGTTCCTATCGTGCTCGTCTTGTGAGGCAATGCTTTGTGGTGATAACTATTACTTAACATCAGGTATTCCATCTGCCTGTTCCAATATCAGTAGTGAACTTTTTTTTTATTCACTGCTGGGCAAAACCCTCTTGCAATATCCTGACTAAAAATTAATAAAATAAAATTATTATGGCAACACCGGATGTATTATTGTATAAGGTATTATTAATATTGTTAAGAGCCCGTAGGGTCCCACTGCAGGGCAAAGGTCTCCCTTCCTTCTCTCCTATCTGTTCTGCTTTGGGCTATTGTAGACCTCTCCTCAAGGTCCATTTCGTCCCTCAATCTTCGCCGCGGTCTGCCGCGTTAATATAATGTAATTGTAAAAGGTAATACAATGTTCGATTGACTAACCTCTGCGCCAGCGCCAGCTTGAGGCGATCGTTCTCGTAGCGCAGCTGCTGGTCGGGCGAGTCCCCCGCGCCCCCGGCGCCCCCCGCGCCCCCCGGCGCCGGCGCGGCGAGCGGCGCGGGCGCGGGCTCGCTGCTGGAGGGTAGCGGGTTGCGCGGCCCTCGCCCCACCGTCGCGTACCCGCCCTGACAAACATTGCAAACTTATATAGCTCATATAACTTTATATATCATATTGTTTATAATTCATATTCATAGTTATAGTTAATATCTTTTTTTTCTACAACTAGCTCATGGAACAAGCAGATGGCCCATCTGATGGTAAGTGGTAACCATCACCTATAACAAAGCATCGCCTCGTAAGTCACGCACGATAGGGACGAGCCCTACGATTTGAAGCATACAGATGTTAAGCTTCATGTGCATGTAATTACACCGGCAACCACACTCTTCAAACCGAAACACAGCGTTGCTGCTTGGCGGCAGAAAAAGGCGTGGTGGTAGTACTTCCCTGGACGAGCCACACAAAGAGCTCTACTACTCTTCGAAAAGAAAAAAACACACTTGAATACCTGAATGTTGCCGGTAGACGACAGCGGGACAGAGTGCGATCTCGGATGGGGCACCTCTTCATTCTCTATTTTTGGCTGAAACACAAATACATTGTCGTTTGACAATCATCGAAAACCTTCAGCCAATTTAATATTTTATTGCGAAATGTATCTGTGAAATGTAACATTTGGGGCGGAATCACGCTACCTGGCTGAACTGATTTAAATGAAACCTAGAATACTTATAATACTTGGCTTGGAATACACGAAAATTACGTTTATTATTAATCTCATATGTGAGAGATTTAATTTTCTTACGATCGAAAATAACTGTGATATTATTTTCATTTACTTTTTTGTTCTTAAACTCACTAAGATATCTTAACATTAAGATCTAAAATAGTGACACGACTAGAAGAACTAGTCGTGTCACTATTTTTTTTTAAACAGGGAACTGAACGGATTTTAAATGCTCCTCAAAGAGGCTCCTTTCGTGCACTCGCTACATGCTTTAGAACTTTTTAGGTGCTACGACATGTGATGTTACCTCACGATGTTTTCCTCCACCGTTTGAGAGCACTGGTACTGTGCGACCGGTTTTGAACCCACGACCATAGGATCAGAACGCGGGGTCGTCCGCTCTCATCATCACAATATATGTATGTATCCCACCTGTGGCGGGTGCGGCTCGTCATCGGGCGGCGCGGGGCGGGCGGCCAGCAGCGGGCTGGCGGAGGCGCTGGGCGCGGGCGTGGCGCCCCCCGGCTTAGCGCCCCCCGCGCCCCCCGCGCCCCCGCCGCCGCCGCCCTGCGCCTGGATGGCTTCCTTCACCTCTTGGAACTTCTCTATGAACTATTTACAATGATGTATTAGATAAGTGACAATATAATACACAATGACGCTTATAGTATTAAGTAAAAAAATATTCTAATTGAGGGTTCGTTTATTAATGTAAAACATAAATAATATAAAAATTACTATATAAATAAAATTACTAATGGCAGTTATGGGGCATATATTAATTACGTAAGATTATTTTAAAAAATTATCGACCTACCCTCGCCCCTTGGCGAGATGGAGTGAGATTTTGATTACAAGACTATTTTTTTCCGAAACTTAAATAAAAAAAACGTGATATTTAGCAGTGTGATTCACTTGCTTGCTTGTCACAACGTTCTCCTCAAGTTGTCTTTGTAGCGTAGTCAATGTCATTACAATCGTTCATCGTTTTACAAAATAGATATTATCCAAACTATTGATCCACTTTCGAATTAGTTATTAGAACTATTGAAACAATATCTAGCTGTCAAACTGGGTGACGGTAGCTCCGACCACTGACCCAGTTCTGAAGTCTACCAGTCTAGTTTCGTAACAGACAATATTTAAGACGAAAGTCTATATGGGGATGGTTTGCAAAGTTATGGAACTGAGACGTTGTCGCTAACTGGCATACACAAGCTGTAAGTACGTCTTAAAGCTAGGTGACTCTAGGTGCCAGTTCCACGCGACCAAGCCTAGAAGAACAGACAACAAATTTACGGCTTGGTTCCTACCGTTCTTTTGTATGATCCTTGTTACAAAATAATATAATTATGAAGCTCCAGAGTGGTGCCAATCGAACTTAGTGAGGCATAACAGCCATGGATATAGCTCGCAGAATTAGCAAGTTCAAGTCATCATCATCAGCCTGAAGAAGTCCACTACTGGACACAGGCCTCCCCTTTTCATTTCCAAGAAAAATTTTGATCCCTCTCCATCGAAATTAGTTTGTATGGAATATTACACAGATTTTTATCGCGTATTGACCTTATTTATTTTCCCAACGTTTAGTCTATTTTGCAACTGAGATAATACGCGATAAATAATCGGGTAATATAAATGGTTTGTTATTGAAACGTGTTATGGCGAAGACAAGAGCTAATGTACCTCTCGCTCGCACGTTTCGACATGTTGACAGATATAAAATAGATTAACTCATTTTCGAAAAATCGCAATCAACCATTTCAAGTTTTTCTACTCAAAAGTTTGCATAAGTACTAAAACTAGTAAAACTAACTAAACTAGTAGTAGTAGTTAAGTCTTCGCCTTAAGACTAGGTATACCTTGCCAAGTTCCGACTCGGACGCGAACCCCAGTCCGTAGACGGTGTTGGCGCGCACATCGCTCCACTGTCCGAACTTCTGTGAGGTTTTAGTGAACGTCATGTTTGCTGTGATCGTGCTGTTTATCACCGCCTGGAAATTAACATTAATCTTTATTTAGTTATCAGAGAGCACTGGCGGTGTAGTGGTAGCGACCGCGCCTTCCAATTTTAAGGTCGTGTGTTCAAAACCCGTCGTGCTCCAATGAGTTGTTCGTTCAAAAAAATATGTGCACAGTGCCAGTGCTCTCAAAAGGTGAAGGAAAACATCTTGAGGAAACCGGCACGTCGTAGATCCTAAAAAAACATGTGCTTCAAGCACATGTTTTTTTAGGATCTACGGAGCCTCTTCGAGGCGCAGTTAAAAATCTTTTCACCACACTGTTTCGAAAGAACTAGTTACACGACAAGAAGAGAAAACTCAGTAATAAATCCGATAAATATAAATGTAATAAATAACCATAGCTCTACGATTTAATGTTTGTCAACAAAACCCAATTGCAAACTTGTTGCTCTAACAAATAGTTCCGGTTCGTAAGCAGGAAACGTTCGCAGCGTTGCTTATTGCTTGTTCATTCCTGACAGATCTACTTAGCAAACTCATAGTGGGAGGTTAAGAGGCTGACAACCGGGAAACAACTTCTCGCTCGCACGTTTCAAAATTTTTTTCTCATTTATCTATTTTCCTTGAAGGGATGCTTCCATGTTTTATTTCCGATCACTGGATGCGTGGCAATTTCGTACACAAAACTTCAAATTTGACAGTAGTCTGCAGGCTGAATGCCCAAACTACGTCATCCAATTAATTGTATGAGCCCCCTTAAATATTTATTTTATTCTGTTTTTTAGTATTCGTAATCAGAGTGGGAACACATCATCTGTGAAATTTCAATTCAACACAGACGGACAAACGGACAGCGGAGTCTTAGTAATAGGGTCCCGTTTTACCCTTTGGGTACGGAACCCTAAAATGAGCTGTGGGCTATCAAGATATGCAGTCAGTACTCACTTTAGTCCCTTCAACGCTGATGATCCTGTAGAGGTTCCGTGAGGAGTCGTAGAAGAAGGAGACGGACACTGCGGCCGAGCTGGCAGACATCCACGAGCGCTTCGTCTTCGGGTCTATGTGGAACACGTGCGCCTTGCACGTGAATATCGGCTGCTCACTGCGGATGGAGGAACCGCATCAAGAAAGCACTAGAGTTCATCATTCAATATTGGTGGACTTTCACACAGCACTATCAAGCCCCAGACTAAGCCAAATCTTGTAATATGGGAACCAGATAGCTGATATAATACATATATACTTTTTTTTTGTAAACACATACTTATAATATTATATAACACCCAGACAGAGAACAAACATCAATATTCATCACACAAATGTCTGTTCTGTGTGGGGATCGAACCCACGGCCTACGGCGCAGAAGGCAGAGCTACTACCAACTGAGCTGTGAAGGCTGTCGACACTCAGAGATAAACAGCCTCACGACTATCGCTTCTCAGATCTCTTTTCCAAGTCAAGATTCTTTGAGGATTTCTACAGTTTGACGCCGGTCAAGCTACTTCTCGCTCCCACATTTTTACAAAAAGTACGAAAACTAGTAGGCGTGGTGGTAGTACTTCCCCGGACGAGCCCTTCACTAAGAGCTCTACTACTCTTAAAACATTATTATCATGTACAGTATTTTGCACTCACATTTCCTCATCAATGAATAGCTCCATTTTACTCCAAAACACACGAAAACACTTCAACAACTAAAGAGTATCTGCTATCACTACTTTTGACAGGTGGGAATGTTGAACCGAGGAAATGGCCAACCAATTCTGCACCTAATCATTATTGAACTAAAACGGATAATTGCATAGCAATAAAAGTAGTGCACAGATTACTTATCATGACAGGTTAATGTATTTTGATAAGATAGTGACATGGGCAGTATAGACACCTGTTTTTACGTTTACAAAAATAATGGTCAATTAGTTATTGTTTGTTTGTATGGCCAATGTAATTAGTTAAATGGCTTCAAAGTGTAAGTACTTACTGATACAATTAAAAATATCATACAAGTTATTGTTAGCAGCAGAGGTCTTTGTGTGTCGCTTGTCCAAGGACATACTATCAGCATGCCTTTTTATGCAATCAAGCAGTAATAGGCATGCTGTATTTTGGTTAAAAGGGTGTGGTTGAAATTATAAACTCATAAAGCTGTTCATGTTTAATGAAGTTGATGGATTGTATGGCAGTGCATCATAGTGCACGTTCCTATCATGCGGAACTTGCATAGCAACACTTTGTTAGGTGATGGTTAACACTTAACATCAAGTGGGTCATCTGCTTGCGCCGTCAGCAGTTAAAAATGTCTCAGACAAAATAAAAATATAAAGTTAAGAAGTTCACTTTGTATGTACCTAGGTACCTACTTAGCACATTGACATAACACAATAACAACTTTATCATGTACTTATGCAACTAAATAAGTTGTTTATTTATACATGTAATGTAAATGGGTCAATTTACACAATGTTTTATAAATTAGGTACTTCCAACTTATTTTATAATATAAAATAGGCTATGTGAATTAATGACACCAAAAAGGCTGGATCAATTTGGATTAAACTTGAAATGTAGGCATTGATATCATGGCTTGAAATAGCAAATAGTTATGTTACTTTTTAGCCCAGTACCTTGAGTGTTATCAAGTACTTAACATAACTAACATTCTATTGTAGAGAAAACTCAAATATGAGCATCTTTTTCTTTAAGATACAGCCTCATTTACATAAGCCTTCATAATCTGTATTAAAAAATAACTGTGTGACATGGGCCTCCCCCATAGATTTCTAGGACCAACAATTTTGAGCCTTGAACCAACACCTTACATCATACATTACTATACAAAGGTCAAACTCAACACAATAAATTTGGAGAACAGTTTCACAAAGCACATTTACCGAAACAATGCATGTTCCCATCCATTATTCAAGTTTTTAGTTGAACATCAAAACAATATTGTTTGTTTACAAACTGCATACCTACTTTGAATAGGACTACATACCTACCTATTTTTATATGACATATGATTTTGATCTTTCTTTAGTGCTTTTTAATTAAAAGATCTGACGCAGTAATTTATGTATTTTCAAGCAATTTCTGACAAGAAAGCACTAGTTTATTGATTATTTAAATCAATACCAAAGTACAAAATATAAATGTCTGAATTGAATGTAGTGTGCTGATGATCAGACAGAACCTAGGTAATGGAAATACCTAGGTAAGGAATAGCACAGTGGTTGAAATAACATAATAATAAAAAAGGCTCCACAAAAGATTATTTTTAATTAATACTGGATGAAAAACTACGAATATTTAGATTTACCACATGAAGTTCTGTCATCTGTACCACCCTCACTAGGAGTCAGGAATCATTCAACTATGTGATTCGCTAGCTGTATAAATAGCGGAGCAGATCTCTGCGACCTTACCAAGGTAAAGGCAGTCAATCGTGTACAATCGATGTTTGTGCAATAGCTCGAGAGAAATGTATCGGTGTCGCGAATCACCTTGCGGATTTGCATGTCACCAATTTAGTTGAGCGACGGATATGTAATCTTAGCAGGTGAACTCAAGAGGTTTTCCGGCTATATTTAGAGGGTTCATAAAGGGAAACTTAAAAATATCCCTTCGCATTGGCAAAATGCATCCCCTCCCTAAAATAATGTCTGATTGGAACCAATTTTTCTCATTTCAGCGACAACGCACAAAAACACGAGATGTTGGGATTGATGAAGTAAATGTTGATACATTTTACTTACCCCATGGTTTCTTTTCCCACTGTCATTTAAACACGTTAATTTAGAAATACTAATTCATAATTTCCGATTTTTAACAGCACCGCGATCTGCTGGCTGGCTGTCTGTCAAGCAAGCTGCAATTCAACCATAGACTAAATAAACCACAGAGTACACGTGGAAAATATTTTTTTCAGTCACACACAGTGTTGCGTAGCCTTTTTGAACTTTATTATAGTCATAGACTAAATTTGTAAAAAGCTGCGCTAATAGATTTACTGCCATCTGCTACGAACTTAAAAACTAAAGTGACAGCATTCATGTAATTGAAAATTAGTTGTGCTACTCGACGCTAGATGTCATTGTCGTCTCAGTAATTTTATCGTGAAACCTCAGGATCGATAGAACTCGAGCAACGTAAAACAGTAACAACACAAGAAATATTATTAACGTACCTACTGTTATTTTTTCATTTGAATGAAAGTAAATTGTGTTGAATAACCGAATAACCAAATTTCATAATTTTTCTACCTACTTATTAGCAGTCGTAGACGACCTGTCTAGCACTCAAGTTAATCTTATGAGCAACAGCAAGATGAAAGGAAGCCTTTTGCAATAACTCACCGAGCTATTCAGAGCGAATATGTAAACACAGTGAAAGTACGTGCCTATCTACCTAAGTACTCTACCTCTGCCTACTCGTTATCACGATAATGTAAAAATGTATTGGAGCGATCACTGCCTTTTATTATTCTTTTAGTTTCGTCGTTGAGTAGGCTATTTACCTACCTATTTGATCTATATTTTGATCAAATAGGTAGGTAAATAGCTCGGTAAGGTAGTCAGATCAGAAGAATTTAGGTGCATAGGTAAGGGCTTCAAATTTAAATTTTGAAATACCTACCAAAGATCAAACGGGAAACTATTTTAGGGAATTGTTTCGAAATAGACAATGTTCAAAAACTATTAAAATGTTGTAGGTGTAGGTTGGTGTAACCTACCGAGGTGGCTGAGCTGCAGATGATAAATAGGATGGTAACTAGTGTACCTACATACCTATAATTACGGTACGTAGGTACCTGCTCCCGTACTGTACCAACGTCACAATAAAGTAAAAGGTAAGTAAGTCCATCGCAGAGTTGACCGAATTTTGAGCAGTAATTGGTCATCGCTTCCGTATCCAAGTGCATTGAACTGTACCTATTGCTTGATACCACTCATTATAACTTAATTCCACCTTAGTTCTGATATTGCAGGAGTCGTCGGTGGCATAGACAACGGTAACCACTTTCTATCGTAGGTATGGTAAAGCTGGTGGTTTCGATAGCACCATAGATAGATAGATAAAACATTTCCTCCAAGATTGCACCAGTGGGTGGATTATAGATGGGTGTTTCCGGGATTCTAGCACTATCAAAGTCAAAGGGTATTTATTCAGTTGAATCACAAGGATCACTTTGAAACGTCTTAAAACTAGGTGAATCTAGATGCGTAGTTATTGTATAGAATTAGTGATCAACTTGGTAGAATAAATCAACGGACTGTGGTCAAGCTGTTGGCGTAAAAAAAGGCGGAAGGATTTTTGTAATAATTATGATGGATGTTTAAAAATGAGTATAAGATTCTGCTATAAGGACTTCAATAGGAAGTGGTATACTAAACTGTAGAAAGAATCGTAAGTAGAAACACAACCTTAGGTGAGGAAACGCATACTAATTTCACTTCCTGTGTGCCACCCTGTGACATTGGCAGTTTTCCTTTTGCGAGACCTTCGTTGGTCTCGCAGTTTTTATCTGTGGTTCTGTCAGTAACTTACCTAAGATGATCTAATAGGTAGGTAGGTAGGTAAGTAGGTAATATAAATAAGCATTTATTTAACAGATAGTACATAATTAATTTCACCGAGGATAAACCAGACAACTCATTCGATCATTTGAATGAAATAATTAATGAAATAAAAAGGGTTATTTGTTAACTCCCACAAACAGGGCCGGATTTATGGGAGGGCAAACGGGGCGATGGCCCCGGGGCCTCCACAAACGGGGGGCCCCCACAATAGACACTTCGGAAAAAAAATCTTTCAAATTCCAACTAGTAAACACTAGTAAACATCTTTTCCTTTGATATTTTTTTTTACTATTTTACCTTTACCTACAGCCTACAGTACTTTGTACATACATGATTATTTGATTATATTAATCTTAAATAACAGAAATCATTGATCTTTATTTGTTCACTCCAATCAGGCAATCAGTGAAATATCAAAATCGCAAATTGCCCTGATAAGCACTTCCAATTCACTACCCATCTTGGAGGAGTACCCCAATCATTTAATGGCTGAGTGGGGTGGTACTTGCCCGCAACCTCGAAGGTTGGGTATTCGATTCCGTGTCTCGACAATTATTTTTTCTTATATTAGTTCTTAAATTCTAAAACATATCAATAATTATTGACTAATAGGTATTTTTTTTCATATTTCTTCATGCAGCAAGGCAAATAATTATTTATGGTGCACAATTAAATGCCATCAATTAATTATTCACGAACTTTACTGCATGCAAGAAATTAAAAAAAAATCATAGTCGATCAATAATAATTTATTTGTATAATTATATAAGAATATCGATTTCGATTGTCATACATACAAAACCTACCTCATCGTGACAAGGGGTCAAATGCTAATATTAATAACCGTGCGTAATTTCGTCTTCATGTAGTTGTCTATTCTTTTATTAATATATTTTTCCAAAAGCATAATTTTCTTCAACCGGCGAGCGAGTGTGAGTTTTTTGCCCTCTGCCCCTGTCCATGTGAATCCACAGTAGAATAAAAATTGCCAGTTCGGATGGGGAATTTATAGTATACAGGGTGTTACCGGACTACTTCCGAAAACTTGGGGGTTGCAATCAGACCATGATACTGAACATATTTCGCGAAAAAAAAACGCAATTTTTTTTTTCCGTATCTACCTCTGTTATTTTTTTTTTCTAGTTACATACACACAGTACAACATAATAAGACATATCTACCTATTTATATCATTTATAAAAGCAAAAAACAAATAAAATAAATAAAACAGCAATGTAAAATGTACAGCACGCATACTACCGCATGAACAGCTGCCCGAGTTCATCGGACGGGTCATTCGAGTACGCGGCGTGCGAGCGAGACGAGACGCCCCCGTCTCTATCGCGCGGTCGCGACTATAAACACCCGCGTCTGCGTCTACTAGGTACCTAACCTACCTAGGCTGCCAGCCTGCCTTATTTCTACAAACAACAGAATCTTAGTTACTACCACAAAATTGAAACAAATTGCAATTAGGTATCTGATCTAGATTGTTTAGGCCATAACTGGATGAAGCGTGCACCTGAGTAAGCACGTAACACAAATACTTTACTTTAGTAGGTATTTTTAAGCGATGTCTAGTAATAATTTAATTTAGGTATTCAGCTTGTTCATTTGTTTGTATTGCTGGGGGTCGCGGCCACCACGCCTGTTGATTCCAGATACACACACGTAAATGAATAATAATTAGGTAGTAGGTACCTATCTGAAGTTCAAACAAACAAAAAAACAAACAAAACAAAGGTTGTTTGGAAGAGATCGCTTTCAGCGATAAGACCGCCCATTGTACCTACATTTATTATTTATTTGTTATTGTACCTACTGTTGTTTTGTTTGGTGTACAATAAAGTATTTTCATTTCATTTCAAACACTTGTCCGACATTAGGAATCGAATCTGCAACCTGTTGCCTGCGTCTAAGCTATACTTATCTGAAGCTCATACAAACATTTGTCCCGCACCGGGAATCGACCCCGCAAGTTCTGAGTCTAAGCCAGCCACTATTACCAAGAGCGCCACACAGATGTCAACAGATTTTCGGTGTAGCGAGCGATACACTACCTGGGTACCTAATACCTATCTACAAATAGGAAATAGGCAAAAGTTCGGCACACACTCAAAAGAAAATTTGAGAAATAGAAATCTGAACCTTATGGTCATACTTTTAGAACACATAAAAGATTGATGACTTTAATAGGCATTAAAAGTGCGGCATTAGTCAAAAGAAAATAGAAATCTGGACCTTATGGTCATTCCTTTAGAACATAAAATTTTTTGTCGGATTTTTTGTCGGCTTTTGTCATAGGGCTAATTTGCAATATTTACTTGAATATTTTGATTTATTTTTAGTTTGTGTTCAATATTCGTACTGGACACGCGCGCGGTGCAAACCAATTGCATACCTCTACCTTTCGTGAAATAATTATTTTATTTTCTTATTAGTACATTGTTTAATTTTCGTAGTTAATTAGGTAGGTACCTACTTCGTTAGTTTTTTAGTGCCTGCGTTTTTTATTAGTTTATGTGTTAGTTTAAAGTTATTTTTGAAGTAGGTTAGGTACTTTTGTTAAGATTTTAGATAGAACAGTGAGTGTAAGTGTTAGTCACTAGTTTTAGTGCGATGCGATATGGACAAATGCTGATGTGCTATGGTGAAGCTCGAGGAAATGCGTCACGAGCCTTGCGCATTAACCGCGATAGGTACCTACCTGAATCATCATCATCCGTTTGATGCTAGAAACCGGTGGATTGGACGATTTGGACCTCGTGCATGGCCTCCTGGGTCACCTGACTTGACTCCATTGGATTTTTTTCTATGGGGTCATGTCAAGGAAAGAGTCTTTGATCGGGAGTGCGATACGGCTGATGAAATGAGAAGCCGTATTAGATTAGTATTCTCAGACCTTAATGCAACAAGTGCCGAGGATCCTACATTCCGGATCGCGTTCATCGGTCAACAATCAGGCGAGCTCAGCTGTGCCATGAACGAGGAGCTCAGTTTGAGCCATTTCGACCGAGGTTACAGCGGAATCAGGTAAGTAGGTACACTAATTATAAACTTACTACCTACGTTAGGTACCTCTACCAAGGCACTTACGACACAAAATAGATAATAGTACCTACTACGCTCGCGATCTTACCTACGTATTCGACGTACATTGCGGGCTGGCGAAATAAACACAAATCTTGAAACATTGTTTTCTCCGGCTATAATTTTTTTTCAGGATAACTGATTTTTGTTTTGGTTTGGGTTTGGGGTGCTGTACCACCCCCTTTCGTTTTCGGAAGTCGTCTTTTTACACCCTGTATTCTGAGGATTTTACAAGCCTATTCTGCCTATTTTTCGTATTTACGTGTTGATACGAGATACGACGGCAAGGACGGTAGGTACATTCTCGGGTGTCTGAGAAGCTAATCTTGTAATCTACAATATAAACCGAATGTCATATTTGATTGTGCATTTACAAAAACGTGTTTCTTTTCTTAACATAGTATATATGAAATATATGCAGAGAACAAAAGAACATAAAAAACGGTTACGGAGAGGTTATGATTTATTGTTCATGCGTTTGTTTGGTTCTGCGTAAGTTAATCATTAAGGCGACTGAAATATCGTGATCACATGCTAATATTTATAAGGTAAATTGAGGTAATTTAATTAACCTAGGTAACCTAATTTAATTTTGAAATATTTTTTTCTCAATTCACTTCTGCACATAACTCGACAGGTTTCAGTACATTGCTTGCAGCTTCTCTATTCTTTTCATTTTCCATGTGACATGGATAATGATAGCCCTTATGAAAAGAATAGCACTTCACCAATAGGAACATAGTCACGGAGCTGATAGTCGAGAAAAATAAAATATCAGAAACACCAAAAAGAAAAACCAAACATAAAAGAGTTACGAACACTTTTTGTATAAGAGAATCTACTTGGTTTCACAATAAATTATTTATTGAAAAACTCGACTTTATTTGGAAAATAATTTGGGGCGAGGGGGCCTCCGCTCCTTTGTTGCCCCGGGGCCTCTGGACCTCTAAATCCGGCCCTGCCCACAAAGACCCCTCCAGCGGGGTCGAAAAGCGGGGTGATAGTCTCTTTGTCATCTCTCTTCCCTGGCAACAGCCTAGGATAGCCTAGTTTCCAAAAAAACCCTATTTTGTAAGGCAGAGCGCCTTCTGAACTCGCCAGCAGCCCCGTCACGCTGTCGGCAATCGACATACGAATATATCAGCATTAGTCCTTTCGAAAAAAAAACACGTCTCATCTAAATGTGTCTACCCCATTAGTGAGACGTGTTTTTTTTAACCTAAGGCAATCAGTATATTCCCCTAACTCCCCAGTCTTAGACCCAGGAGAGCCATGACATTCATCTCAAATGAGTGTGTCTATTGAATCCACCTGCTTGACAGGTCTTCACGGCACCGAAGCATCGTGCAGGTCATAGGTCACGGAGACCACAAGGTCGAGGCGGAAGTACTCATCACACCTATATAACCTAATTAGATACCTAAAGTATAAATACCTACTAGCTATATAAGTCTTATTTATTTAAACATCTGAGGGTCTAGGCAATGTTTTTTTAACAAACTCAGTCAAAAGTAATCAGCAAGGATCGGTAGCTTCCGTTTGAAGAGGTCTTTAAAAAAAGGACCTATTAGGTACTATTATTAATCACCAATGAATTTAAAAAAAGTAAAAACTTTCGTCATTTCTTTAAAAAAGAACTTATCGGCATGAATAAAAAATTACACAAATCTATGAAGTATCTATAAGTCTGAAATCTGTAAAACGTAGCGACAAAAATTTAACAGAATGAGAATGCCTGTGGCTATACAGAAGTTACCGAACAACGGGATACCAAAATGAGGATTGTATAAAGTTCATTAACTTGAACTTACATAACTCTAACTTAAACTGACAAAACAAAAGTTCCCACGACAGTGATACACATTAGAATATTCTTTGAGAACGGCCTTGAGTAGAAGTTTAACATGTAACATTTTATCGATATCGGCCGAATTTTGTTTGAATTTATTTCTATCTTTGCATAATTTTTAGATAATATTAACAGATGGTATTTTATTACCGTAACTGACGTCATTTCCTGTCAGTCTTTTTACTTATTAGCCGTCGCTAAGCTGTTTTTATCGTTTCGAAAAGAGCAAAAGAAGACCTTGCACTGTTACAAAGGTCATTTCTGTGACAGCAAGTTTTGAGGTAGGTTAGCAGGGTGATAATGCACAATACACCCCATTGCGGGACGTACGAGACGTAAGATCTTATTATCCCACCACGAATTAGAATTATAATTAGACAGCTAGTTTTCTTACGAAAACTTCTTATTATTTCACAGCTCAGTTGGTAGTAGCTCTGCCTTCTGAGCCGTAGGCCGTGGGTTCGATCCCCACCGAGAACCAACATTTGTGTGATGAACACAGATGTTTGTTCTCTGTCTGGGTGTTATATAATATTATAAGTATGTAGTTACAAAAAAAAAAGTATGTAAGTAGTATATCAGCTATCTGGTTCCCATATCACAAGCTTTGGCTTAGTTTGGGGCTAGATAGTGCTGTGTGGAATGTCCACCAATATTTATTTTATTTATTTATTTATTTCTAGTTTTTTTTTTTTTTTTTTTTACAACCTATAGGTAAAACGTTTGACCACAATCTCACCTGATGATAAGTGATGATGCGGTCTACGGTGTAGCACTGCGAATGTACGGGGTAGTTATGTTAAATGTTCCATAAGTACTTTAAAATTTGGCTTCAGGGTAATTACCTAGCTAACCAAATGGTGCCGAATGTATTCAAGATTGGTTAGACCCATTTTCATAACCAACTTTTGACGGCCCCGAAATTATTCATGGTGCTTATTTCGGACATTGTCAAGGTCAAAGGGCTTTAAATTGATTAATTGATAGCACAAGGATCACTTTGAAATGTCACATCACTAGGTCAACCAAGGCATCATAAGTGGAAGACACTATTGGCCTAAAGAAAATGCATTTTTTAAGACCAGCGATAGTTGCTGGTCAACTAACTTATGCTGAGTGAGGGAACTCTTGGCTTCTTATTATAGTTTTTAGTAACGCTATCTGTATTCTAGGTATCTAATTAATAATTTGCAAATATAATATATTTTTTCTCGTTTTCTTTATTTATTTCTTTATTGTTCGTTAGTGGATTTCTCAACCTAATGATGATTAGCTGAGAGCACTGGAGGTCTAGTGGTAGCGGCCCCGCCTTCCGATCCTAAGGTCGTGGGGTCGAAACCGGTCGTGCAACAATGAGTTTTTCTGTTCAAAAAATGTATGTGCACAATGCCAGTACTCGCAAACGGTGAAGGAAAACATCGTGAGGAAACCGGCATGCCATAGAACCTAAAAAGTTCTATAACATGAGTCAAGTGCTCGAAAGGAGCCTCTTGAGGCGCACATAAAATCTTTTCACCACACTGTTTCGAAAGAAACTAGTGACACGACAAGAGAGAAGAGCTAAGTCAGACTATAAATACAGTCTGACAATTATTTTTGTATTTTAGGTTCATAACTAACTAAAAGATTATTGAGTAGGTATTATTGTAGGTGAGGCAGATAAATTATTTGTGGCAAGAATTTAATTGTATCCATCAGCAATGCAAGATATCTTACAATACGGTACTAAGACTACATAACCACGTTGCTAGCCTCAATGTTAGATCATAAAAACTGTTGGCCAACGGTAATGGCAACCATTCCAATTTACATCGCTTTTTTCTCGAACAAATAAAGCTACAAGATAATAACAGAAAGACTCAATAACTGCGGCTGAGATGTTAAAGTGCGGCTTCAATTCCTGGAGCAGGACAAAGGTTTGCGAGAACCTAAAGACTTAAAACCTAATTAATTATTTAATGACAGCCCTCACAGTTCAGTTGATAGCAGCTCTGCCTTCTGCGCTGTAGGCAGTGGGATCGAGGTTTCCACTAAGATCAAACTGACGAATTCTGATGATTGTCGTGTGTGACCTAACTACATTACATTCAAAATAACCCTGTCCTTGGCAACAATCACAGTCAAAATTTAAAAAGACAGTTTAACTTAAAAACCTTCTTTTTTTAAAGAATTGGATATTCTGAGGGAATAGATCGCTCAATCTTTGACAGTAATTCCGATCAAAATAACATCAGTTGCTTGAGTGAGGTGACAGTGAATTAAAAGTTTGACTGATACACGAAGAATACCAAAAGAAAAATACTTCTATATGGAAGAATACCAACTGAAAATAATGATCTGAAGGGTCCTAGTAATAACGTTATACGTTATTGTCATATGGAGGCCTTCAGGTGGCTTATTTGTCAAAACAATTTTAATTGAAAGTTAAACGAATAAATATAAGTAGCCAATTGTCAAAAAAAAAATACAATTTCTGATGAAACTTTTCGTTGTGACAAGAGTTCAATTGATTCGTTATACCAAGTCAGGGTCGCCCACTTTCCGTCTCCCAGGGTCAAAATGAAAACGACCTGTTCCAAAATACTTAATTTAATTTTATAATTACATTAAAATCTTCACAGAGGTACGAAAGCGAAATACATTGAGCTGAAGCAAAAAAATCCTCTGTTAATAAATTAAAGAACTTATTTAACAAAACATCACATCTTACAAAAATACTTGCAAATATACAAAAATGAGAGAAATGAAATGGCGCGACTGACTTATTCTAGCTATTTCTAGGCCTATAACTAAAACTTTTAAAAAGATTTAGTTTTCGAAAAATGATGAAACAATGACTTACAGACGTAATTTAAGCAGTCACTCATGCTTTATTCGACTTGTATTATTCATTTTCTGATTAGCGATACCAATTTAGGGATTTAGCTCACTAGAAATTAAATTTTATCAGTACAATCAAAACGATCGCTGAGGAGAACTATGCTTTAGTATACGCTACAAAGTTTTAACTCAAAAAAAAAACTGGGTTTTTACACTGTCCTGAGACGAATCATAGGGGAGAATAGAAGAAGATACAACGTTATGCTGGCCTCACCTAGGAGGTTAAGGGCCGGTTTCACCATGCTTTTTTAAATTAACAAAGGATTAAAGGGCCGTTAAATATGTCAAAATGTACGCATTTGACAGCTAAGGTTAGATTTAACGGTCTTTTAATCCTTGATTAGTAACTAACAGAGCATTGTGAAATCGGCCCTTAGGGCAGGAAGGTTGATTATCCTGTTAAAGTTTGAGTGCGAATTGAGTAACAACTTAAAATACGTCTGCTGAAACATGAGCGATCAATTTGACGTAGGCGCACCAGTCGCGTCTTGGCCGGTCTAGTTTGTGGCGAAGTGACTGGCACTCTTACTAGCCTCATGTGGAGCGCACAATCACGCCTTACATAACGAGGCATTCACGTAGAAAGCAGGTTGCCTGCGGCTTTACCAAGTTTTTGTAAATTACTATACCGAAGCGGTAAAGATTGAATCTTGATAAGATATTAAATCTTGATAAAATAGATCAGATGTTGTTAACAGACTTTTAGGAAAGTTAGTTTCAATAAAGTGGCTGCGGTTTGAAACAGACCTTTGTGTTATTTCATCAATATAATTCAGCAAAGTAATAAAGGTAGGACATAAACGAGGAAAAACCTTCGACAACATTTTCGTACGTGATGTAAGTTTTCGCCATAAACATTATCGCTGAGTCTAGTCTCAAACAATGTCGATTTTGCCTATTTATTTTGTGCTCACAACTCAAACAAAATAGGACGAATACTCGGCCAAGAGCGAGCGCGCGCTTCAATACTTCTCAATAAATTACTAATAAGTTACTACAATAAATTATTCTAACACAGCTATCTGCGACATAATTAAATGAGCTATCATCACATTTACTGAATCGAAATTCACAGACCCCAAAGGGCTCGTACCAGATGATCCTGTGTGATGTCACTTTGCAAAAACGTTGACGTTAATAAACATGGTTTATTTAAAATTACCACACAACACGTCTTCTGGTACGAGGGAAAGTATTTACAAATCTGTGATTTTCGGATTCTATTAGAAAAGGAAACGAACCGGTGAGCGGAACACACGCGATCTGTTTCCTCGGTCGAAATAGATTAAAAATAAAAAACTCGCGGACAACGTGAAAGGCGGTTATCCAATAGAAAGGTGTCACGGTCCGTGGCCGCTTTCTACCGCGAGTACAGCGCCAGGTCCGAGATTCTGCGTTGGCGGGCCGCGGCGTGGAAGCCGCGCGTTCCGTCCGGCACCAGCGGCGCCCGGGGCTCCATTCGAGGCGCGCACGACAGCCTTCGCTGCCCCGGCATCGGCCCGCATTCTGTTCCACTCAAGGAACACCCGGATAGCCTCCTCGATAGCCACCCTTCCCCACTCCCGTTGCTGCCGGTACTCGCCTGTGACGTGCGCCGGGAGTTACAGTAGAAGGATACTCCGGAGTCCGAGCTGTGGCTGCAGGTGGACACCCTCCGCGGCAGCCAGGTCTGGATCTCCGGAGAACGCGGCGCGAAAAAGCCGCTCGAACTGCGTCGGTAGAAAGGTTGCGTGTACCTGTACTCGTATTCCGCTTCGGATCCGCTGCAGCACGAGGAGTACTCGCACTCGTGCCGGCGCGGCGTCGGCCGACGAGCTCCAGTCTTACGTTTGGGTTCTCTCGGCACTCCGTTCAGTTCATAAACCTTCATTCCCTCGTCCTCGGGTCCCTGCAGCCGCATGGCCTCCCTAGCGAACTCCGACTCGGTAAACTCTACCAAAGCACACACACAGTTAACCAAACTCGGGTTCTTGTTCAGGAATTGGCGCACATCAGCCGGCACTGGGTTTCCTGGACGCAGCACTCGGACGAGGGCGATCTCTCCACATCCAGCGAAGAGGCGGGATACGTTCTCGACCGAGGGCTTGTCGATCGGCATGCGAACCGCGACCACCGTGCGCGACGGCGTCGTCTCATCGTAAGCCGGTAGTGGATCGATTCTTCGCAACTTGGTTCCTAAATCGTTGATCTCCAACTTGGTTGAACGCTTCAGCGCTTCGGCAACCACTCTCCAATCCTTAGTTAAATGCTTGACGCGTTTGAAACTCGATATCAGCTTAAGGGACACGTATCCTTCCTTATTCCTCCGCACGTGCTTCAACAGAAAGGCGTCCTTTGTGATGTTCGCGTCGGAAAAATAGAACTCTACTTGCGCGACGATACGAGCCGACAGCTCTTCATCCGGTGGGGAGTAGGGCGGCTCCGGCGCGTCGGTAGCGTCCGGTGCTACCTCGCAGCCCGAGTCCTTCCCGCCTCCGGAGCCCGCGTCGGACGCAGAGTCCGAGTCTTGCTCGTGATCCGAGGGTCTTCTCTCCCGGTCGGCGGCGATGCCCTCGTCAGGTTCCGGCAGGGTCCCCTCCATGTTGCGTGGGGACTGTGAGACGCGGCGAGACGTGTGTGTCGCTCGAGTGCGCGGTCTAGACTGCGGGCGCGCGGCGTTACGACCTCCCTTTTATAATGTCGGGGGGATGGATGCACGAGTAAAAGGTATTCGGAAACGAGATGACATTGGTGACGCGAGCTTCGTTTACTAAATATTACGAGTACATACCCTTGTGCCTACTACTGCACTGATATAATTAGAGACGCGTGCAGCTCTACGAGAACTGGGTGCGTTTTTTAGAGTTTTTTGCGTTGTTACGTGCGTGTTACGGCACGGCATGAGTTTTTATGCAATTATTGAACAATGATTGGGTACTACCAATGTGCAGTTTCGTTTTCAAGAATGATAAGCGGCTAACAATGATATAGAATGTACTTGTTAAGTTTTACATATTCGATGGAAATCTATTGTTTGGTTTCATTACTCACATTACAAATAACTTTGTGGCTGTGAATAAATTAACGATGTTTTGAAGTACAAATCTCTAAGTAAAACACTCTACAAAAAACATGAAATATGCTATCAATTACAATTTCCTCTTTTAAATTCTTCACAAACCTTTTCATGTCCCTACTTAAGATCTTCGAAACCTAAAAAGGGGTAGTAAAAGGCACGTCTCATAATTCTAGTAGACGCTAATTACCATCCAAACCTAAGCATTACATCAGCATTATAGGTAAAATAGACAACGGGCAAACAGGATTAGTGGCCGGTCACCTCATTGTGTAACTAATTAGATTTACTTAAACCTTACTTAAGTAATCAATAACTAAAATACAAGTCGTTAGACATTTTGGCTGTTGTGTAATATAAATGTTCGTTAATTCTATTGACGGAGTTTTCAGGCCGCCCTAAGGCCTTCCTAAAGCCAGAAGAGACTACAATGTAACCTTTTAAACAAGTCTCTGTAATCTGACATTGATGTCTGTTTAAGAATTTCAAAATTTGTTATGTCAAAGTTTTTCACTTAATTATAACTTTAAATTGGGTGCTTTTACTGCTTAGCAATCATAATTCATTTGAGAAATCTAATTAATTTCTTCTTCTCATGAGAAAATGATTAAATAATTTAACCTACTCGGACCATCATCTCCCAGGTGCACCAAGTCTACCGTGCGTAGCACTTAATAAACCCAAGTGATTTATTCCACGTGAATTAAGTCTACAGGGCCATTTATTTTTGATGATAAATTTTAAGTGGTACCAACGACGACGCAGGGAAAGTTCTAAGAGTAGTAGAGTTCTTTGTTTGTGGATCGTCCGGGGAAGTACTACCACCATGGCTTTTCCTGCCGCCAAGCAGCAACGCTGTGTTTCGGTTTGAAGGGCGTGGTTGCCGGTGAAATTACAGGCACATAAGGCTTAACATCTGTGCAAAAGAAACCTAGTGTAGGGGCAGGACTATGTAATTACAGACACACACATAATGTGTCTATGGGTTATTTTTTGGTGGTTTAGAACAAGTTTATAAGTGTAAAAAACATCGCAAAAAAGTGTTTTTGTTTATCAAAACTGTAGCACCGAATAAACAATAGTTACTACGTTTTGCCTGTTGTGTAGCCTTATTATAATTTTAACTAATAGATATACCTACTAGTTATGGAAATATTGGTTATAATTATGGAAATGTTTTAAAACTTGTTTGTTGGAGGAAGCTCTCGGAAGTAGGTTCTCTTAAACCAGGAAATTAATAAACAATAAAATATATGCGAAACAACACGTTTTACTTGTTTTTTTTATTATCATAATGGTTAGGTAGATAAACATATTGATTAAGACTCAATTTAAGATGTGGTTGCAAGTCGGCAATAAGCAGAGTTTGTTAGCGTCTAGGAGGTAATCAGACGTACGCCCAAACATAATGGCACATTAGCATTAAAATTCCAATAAATTATACTAGCGAAAATCGTAGAGAATGTTCTTAGGAAAATGTATTGTCTTGACTTTTCAACTCTGATTTTCCAGTTTTAACATCTTATGGCTGGGTAATTCAATGCCTTCAAGCCTAGTTAAAAAAACACATTAAATATGATGATCCCGTTTTTTTACATGTTATATATTTTCAAGGAAATAGTCGATTTACACAATAGATAGAAAAACATCGCCCAAAAGTTTAGTCCAATTTTTCATGTGTCTCAGAATAATGTGGCCTTTTTTTAAAGGAATTATTTTCTTAAAATATTCTGTATAACATCAAAAAAATGATTGAAGATGGTGTCTTTTAAACTACTTGCCTGACAATTACAACTTGATGGACAGCAGATGGTCCACCTGATGTTAAGTTAACATCACCTTTATCAAGGCATTGCTTCTCAAATCAAGTCAAAGTGAAAAGGTATTTATTCAATTGAATCCCAAGGATCACTGTGAAACATCTTAAGAGCTGATTTCACCATACTCTGTTTGTTACTAATCAAGGATTAACAGGTCGTTAAATCTAAACCTTAGATGCCAAACGCGTACATTTTGACATATTTAACGGCCCTTTGATCCTTTGTTAATCTAACATAGCATGGTGAAATCAGAGCTTAAGCTAGATGAATCTAGGTGCCAGTTCGTGACCTAGCCCAGAAGCTAAGTTGTCATTGTCTGAAGCTCAGAATAGAATACCTACTTATTGAAATCTCGCACGGACCTCCTACGTCACTAATGAGCCAAGTCGGAAGACTGCTTTGTTTATTATTGCACTTGCAATTGTAGAAAACGTTTAGAAGCGTATGCGGAAGTCCATCTATTTCTGGACGAGAATACATAGTGCAGGAACCTTGTATCGGTGTTCTTGGGAGATTCTCTGACGACCTTCGTGGCGTAGTGGACCTGCTGGAACGCACAGCGTTGGGTCGATTTCTGAACTGTTGCAAATAATAATTCAGGACGATGGGTTAACAAGGTGACAAAATAAATTAACTATTCTACATAGTAGGAGGCTTTACTAGGCCGGCAAGTCAATTATCTAAAAACAACCGTAGCGACAGCAGTAGCAGTATGTTGTAGTAAAAATTATCGTTGATTGTTGAATAGACAATGCTAAATGCTTAAATCTTTATTCAAAAAAGGATTCTCAATTCGGCTGTGTTATTTTATTATAATTTGATTTTGATGATTTCTTTTTTGTTTGATAAGTTAAAGGTGGTCCCATATAAATGATATCATAATGAATTCAGCTCTTTTTGAAAAAATCTACAAAAATAAAAAATACTCACGCAAAAGACGTTTTGTTTTGTAGTTCTTTTTACCAAAAGTTTTGATTTATTTATTCATGATACAATTTGGGCTTACAGTTGGCGCCAAAGCGGACAAGCTTGGAAGACTTTCTTATTCGTAACAAATGCCATCAATAATTTAAATTATTGGTAAGTATTAATAAGGACACAAAATGACAATTTCTAATAAATATTTTTCAGTGTATTATGCCTATTTTTTTTTGTTGCAAAAAGGTAATTATCTTTCTTTTGCTTTAATCCCTTCGATATTATCGTCGCTTGCAGAATGACACCAGTTATCGTGATTGCCACAATTATCAGTGCAAACTTGATAATAATACTATGTAAGTGCAGCTTCCTGTCTGTTTGTCACGGACAGCCTTCACCTTAGCTTGTGTAATCTATTGAACTGCTGTTGCTAAAGATCGTGAAACCAGCGGCTGGTTTGGTCTTGTCATTTTTATTTCATTATCGTCGCTTCATCATCGATGCCTTTTTTTATACCACTATCTTATGGTAGAAGCAGATAGCCCACCTGATGTTAAGTGGTAACCATCACCAATAAAAAAGCATTGCCTTGTAGGTCACGCACGATAATAACGAGCACAGCTTCCATCAACTTGAGGCATACAGATGTTAAGCCGCATGTGCCTGTTATTTCACCGGCAACCACATGCTTCAAACTGAAAAACCAGCAACGCAGCTTGGTGGCAGAGAAAGGTATGGTGGTAGTACCTACTACCTGGACGAGCCCCACACAAAGAGCTCTACTACTCTTAAAAATACTGCAGATGAGATTGTAATTATAGGATAATGTAACAAAACTATATAAAAAACTGTTTATTTTTTAAATATGTTTTACAAACTTACCAATAGGTGCTTATATTATTTATAATATGTAGCTAGTAGACTTCATCTCTAGGTAAGTAATTAAGCTAAAATTATAATATAGACTAAAGCTAGCACATTGTGTCAGTAATTTAGATTTTTATAGAAATGTAGGTAAATCTGTAAATAAAGTAAAGTCACACCATGCGCAAAAAATCTCACTCATTTAATTTTAATACTGTATTTTTGGTCGACAAGGCACTCCAGCAGTTGACTTATCAGGACTTATCAGGCTGATGATCAGTGGCGTAGCTATCGTAGGGCCAGGCGGTGCAGTGCACCAGGGCCCCGGAGCTCAGGGGGCCCTCTAACCTAAGCTTTGAAAAGAGAAGGTCAGCCAGCAAACTAGACAAACTAGAAGCTAGAAAACATTGAGCCTGCTCACAATTTTTTTTTAAAGGCTTATTTTAAAGTACAATATAAGTTTAAGCTATGTGGAAAGATTGGGTGAGGGCCCGATTCTTTCTCTATGCACCGGTGCCCTTGCCCACCTAGCTACGCCACTGCTGATGATGATGATGGTTACTGCTTTTTTAACATGTAGTGGACCTGAGCTGGGGGTTTTAGTAACTCAGAAGCCTTAGTATGATGTAACCCAAATATTTCAGCCTCTAATTAATTATGCCACGGCTTATACTAAGCGGATTTACTAACGTTAAACTACTTCGATATTTCCTAGAAAAAAAAGCCCTACATCTGGTAGTTTTATTTACTGCGTGCTGATGGAAAAAAGCCCACCTGATGTTAAGTGGTAACCATCACCTTATTGCCTCGTAATTCACACACGGTAGATTATAATTAAACATTATTTTTCATTTATTTTTACATACTGCTGATGGAACAAGCACACTAACGGCCGGTTTCTGAAAGCTCGATCAAAACTAATCGGATGTCAAGTCACTCGCCATTTTAGCTATTACATCGAATTCGATAGAGATAGCAAGTGACTTGACATGCGATTAGTTTTGATCGGGCTTTCGGAAACCGGCCGTAATATTGCTATAATATTGCTAAAAATATAAAATCTCAATATGTACCCACTAGGGCTTACAATATATGGAAGGCAGTACGATGTATAATTTAGATTCAATGATAATTATGAATGTTTCCTATAAAAATAGCTATGATTTAAACCCGCGAGCTATTAAAGCATGAATAACATTTAATTCTGTATTATATATGTTTAAATAATATAAATAGGTACTTCCGTGTGTATTCGCAAACACATTTCTAAACGCATTGTTGAGAAGGTCATTGCCAGAGACGAAGCGGCGCTACTGCGAAACGTTTCATCTTGCGCGTTTTTTGACAAAAACAAGCTCATTAAATTGTATGTCATTATTTACACAATTTGTTTTGGCAAGAAATAAACGAGTTCAAACGAGAACTGTCAAAGATAAATTATTTTATTGAGTGGAAGCTCAAGATGAGCGTACAAAGACTCGAAGAATCGAAGAACTTCATTGATTAAAATATATGAAAATACTTTAATGTTAGTCAACAAACATAAAAAATATGTTTTTTGATAGAAACTTTTTTACGTTATAGTTCATGGTGCTACGACGGTCTACGAAGTGCTACGAGATAGCTGCAGAATGATAAAACCCCACCTTAAACTAATAAATTAAATGTTTGTTAATTTAAGTCGTATGTAAATTTTAATTTTATATATTTAATTAGACATTTATACATAAATATTATTGTAGCTGCTAATGTTTCAAAGCAGCTAATGCAGCAAAGTTTATATTTATTATATAAATAAATAAAAATAAACGATTAAATAACATAATATACGTGAACAATTTAATCCTAGTATGTATGTACTTTTTCCACATTAAAACCTAATGGCCATAAAGTATTATCAACATAATATCTCAAAAGAAAAAATCACAGCTAAATTTAGGTTTAAGGGAGAACTAAAAAAAACGCCTGTTAAGATGCCCGACTTCTAAGATATTAGTTATGTTTTATTATGATGTCTAAAGGAGTACGTATAATTACATTTACCATAACATCACTGAAATAAATTTCCAGTGATGTTTTTTGATATGATAAAGCCTATATCCATGTTGCGAACTATATTTGTTACAAGTTTCATCAAATTCAGTCCAATGAGGCGTGATAGACCCATACCGTAACATTCATTCAAATTTTCATGTACCTACTAGTTTTCATGTATATTAGTAGAAAGTAAGATAAAATAGGATATGAAGGATACATATCATTTAAGTTTTTTTTTCTTTAAAATATTTTTTTCTTTTAAATTTCTAAAAATTTAATATTAAAAAATTTCATTTAAAAATTTAATATATGAATTTATTTGGTTTCGCAGTACCCTTCGCAGTACGAGTACGGAGTCAGTGTGACCTCTCCTCGCGACCACACCAGCATACACGAGCATGTTTACAACGGAAGCAGGGAAACCCACAGTTGGGATGTAGGTCATGTAACTGCCTACTCCTAACGTGAACGGAGAAAAAGGTCCTATTGAAGAAAAAATTAGCATAGTAGCCCCTATAAAGGCTGTCAAAGATAGTTTGCATATTGATATAAGTTAATACTAGTATATTTTTTTAGCAGCAGCAGATGGTCCACCTGATGTGAAGTCCCTCTAGCACGGTAGGTACTCTCCCAGGCACTGTAGCATCCCGTAAATAGGGCTCCTGGCGCGGAATCATCTACTTCTTCTACAAAAGACGCAAAGACCCGTTTACTTTTTCATACCATTTGATATGAAGTTAGTAAGCTATAAATAATATTAGCCTTGAACCTCCACAGCAATAATTATATTCTATGTACTTAGAACTGTCAGGAAGTGTGTGTCTACCAGATAACTACGTTATAAGTATGGGTATCAGGAAATGTGCCTGTCAATGAACTTGCACATCAATCAAAGTGATTACAGAGCCTAGTTTAGTGCATAGTAGATGTTATTACAGTATTCGCATAAGTTTAACTTGTCATTCTTCTTCTTTTTTTTTTATACAACTATCCTGATGTTAAGTGGTAATGGTAACCATCATCACCAAAGCATTGCCTCGCAAGTCACGCACGATAGGAACGTTCCCTACGGTGCACTGCCCTGCGTCCATCAACTTGAGGCATACAGATGTTAAGCCACATGTGCCTGTAATTACACCGGCAACCACACTCTTCAAACCGAAACACAACAACGCTGCTTGGCGGCAGAAATAGGCGCTTATTCTTATCATGTCACTAATTTCTTTCGAAACAGTGTGGTGAAAGGAAAGGTAGTAATGAGGCAGTATATTTTGTCCAGCGCTGACTCGCAGCTGGACTAAACACACTCGTTTCAAATCAGTCATGAGCTTGACAACTTACTATTTTTCGGAAATAGCTTCCCTTCTAGATCTGTAAAATCAAATCAAGAGGTGTAAAATGAATAACGTCTATAAAATGAACCCATAATGTGCCTGGTTCCGAAATCTGAAACACTAGCATCGATTATAAAACATTCGGATCGTCCATCAACCTGAGGCATACAGATGTTAAGCCTCATGTGCCTGTAATTTCATCGGCAAGCACACTCTTCGAACCGAAACACAGCGTTGCTGCTTGGCGGCAGAAAAAGGCGTGGCGGTAGTACTTCCCCGGACGAGCCCTTCACAAAGAGCTCTACTACTCTTGAATTTCTTCATTGTGTCACTTCTGTCCATTTACTTATCTAACGCAAGTGAAGCCTGTGACTGATGCCTATGTCTATGTCTATGTATATGTCAAGTAAGTATGTAGATAATGCTAAGTGCATTGTATGCAAAGTTCATGGTCGATATATACAAACAATAAATCATTATTTTGATAATATTATTAATTATATTGAAATTGTTTGATGAATTATAAAGTAAATAGTATGAGACAAGCTACTCGTATTATTTCAATGAATGTGGGTGTGGGAATTGAATCTTAGACTTCACTGTTGAAAGCCACCCAGTTCCATTATTTTTATTTAACTATATATATGTATATAAAAACTAAAACAGCTTCATGATTTCATTCCTGGCACGGTAGAAGTCCCCCCATATCTCTTAGTACCAACTTCAGATTATTTGAGATTAATATTTCCACGGGTTGTAGTCAGTGGTAAGTCCAAATTTTACATTCTGTGGACTTCTTCAGGCTGATGATACAACATTTAAAAATAAAAATATTGTTGTTAATTCTTGTTTATGCAAAACTATGCCCCGGGTGAGGATCGAACTCACGACCTTAAGATTATGAGACTTACGCGCTGCCTACTGCGCCACCGAGGCTATGACGTGGCAGTTAAAATTAAGCAATAAATTTAAAACACTTTCATTTAGAATTCTAACAATTGAATGGTGTCGATAATTGATAATTTCTACGTATTCTTAAGATAACATTCATAGGTCTCTAGGTTTCACAATTTGCTAAAGGTTTGTAAGAAAATTACTCTTTCGGTGCGCTAAGGGCTCACAGCATCCTTAGAGCCTTATCAGATAAGTTTGACAGTCCTATACTGTCACATTGGGTTAACATGATTATATTTACCGTCCAATAGTTTAGCAAAATAGTTGTGTTTGTTTTGATTTGTATACATATTTTATTTTACTCTAATTTTTAGTTTTAATCCATATTATTGATCGAGTGAGCGAAGCGAACGAAGATCTTAGTTTCAACTTGGGCGATTTGGCATTTTATGTATGTATGTATGTATGTATGTATGTATGTATGTATGTTTGTCTGGCGATAACTTTAGAACCGTTGATCCGATCTGCATGAAATCTGATATGTCGATAGCTTGTACTTGAGAAATTTACTGGTAAGTATATGAGTAAAATCGGATGAAGGGTTTTTGAGATATGGGGTTTTTTAAGGGGGCAAAAATAAAAAAAGTTACAGAAAAAAATCAAGTTACATGTCATATGAAAGGGCTTTGTTTGGACATCCCAAAACAATTTTTACTTTTTTTTTGGGACGCCTGGTTTTTGAGATAAAATAATAAAAGTTAAATTAAGATAACCAGCGATCCAAGAGCTCTCATCTCTAAGTGTTTCGTTGACATCAAGGTTTTTCTACTGGTCGGTCAGTTCCTTTGCTTTTTCTTAATTTTTTTTCTTGAAATAAATTAAGGAGGTACTCAGTTCTCATAAAATGGTAATGACGACCAGGTCTGATGATGGAGCCAAGGTCTGTTCAACGCAACTCTTCAATAAATAGGCCAATAGAGTTGAAACTTGGTAACCATACCAAGTTAATAGGCGGTAGTCAGAAAAAAGTCCAAAGATAATGTTTGGACTTGCCTCTGACTACTACGTACTCAAAGTTTTGATGGGTTCGTCGGGTCGCATCACGAGATCTCAGTTCGGGGCGAACTACTAGTTATCTTGTATTTGTGTAATTTATGTGTACCCACTATGGAATTTGCTATGTGAAATAAAGATTTATTATTATTATTATTATAAAGATCGCGGGAAGTCGGCGGATGAAGAGGGCTTAAAATCGTTCTTTTTTTTAATATATGGTGTAGAGGCTTTTTTAAATATTTTTAATATCTAGCAGTGGACTAATCCTAATAATAGTGATGATGCACCAAGGCATTAAAGTTTTTTTTATGTAACTTGTTTGTGGTCAAGCAGACATTAGCTGTGACATCAGACATTGCCTTAACATCAGGTGGCCAGCAGTAGGTCAGCAGCTAGTTTTAAAAAAAACAACATGGCACCCCATGGCAAGTCTCTTCAATGGCGAACACCACCGGATTCCGATTGATAGACCACGTCCGACATCCGACATCCTCCGAGCACTTCCGAAGTGGAAGTCCGTTAGGAAGCTGTTATCAGCACTGTTGCCACTGGTAAGAAGCTTCCATACCTACTACACCTAAATATAGTCCATATAGGCAAAAAACTACATCAGTGAATTACAAGCACACGCCTTGGGTCACTTGAGGCATGTATGCCTCAAGTGATGGACGCAGGGCAGTGCATCGTAGGGCACGTTTCTTTCATGCTTGACTTACGAGACAATGCTTTGTTAAAGGTGATGGTTACCACTTAACATCAGGTGGGCCATCTGCTAGTTGTATTTAAAAAAACTATAGGAACGTGCCCTACAATGCACTGCCCTGCGTTCATCAACCTGAGGTAAGTATACAGTTTTTTAAAGTAATATTTAAATTTATGTTTATAAGTATAGCGGTAAAATACCACTAATTGTATTACCAATACTCTATCCTCTTATTAGTTTCTATCAATAATCCTTCAACGATATTTATTACCCAATTATTAAGTTTGTATAATTATATTTATGGATAAACGTAGTCTTATAATAAGTATCCTGCATGTTAATAGCACCTACATAATTAGTACGTAAGTATCTAATAAATACGTTACTAAATATACACCCGGTGTTAAGAAAAGTTTATAAAGATAAAATAGTTTTTCGATATGGCAATCTACACTTCTACATCTACACTGATATTATAAAGAGGAAAGATTTGTATTTTTGTTGTTTTGTATGTAACGAATAGGCTCCAAAACTACTGGTCCGATTTCAAAAATTCTTTCACCATTAGAATGCTACATTATCCCTGAGTAACATATACCATATTTATTACTAGAAATAATTAGGGATCCCTTCTAAAACTTCAATAATGTAACCCAAGGTGTAAAAAAATGGTCAAAATATGTCTTTCATCGCATGCGCTGCGAAAACTATTGATAGAACACAAAAATAATGTTACTATAATTTCTTTTTTACATTATAAAAGTTGATAGAAATGCCGACCAAAATCAGACCATGTTATCCATATCTTTATATTAATCGTTATCCAAATAAATCATTTCGTATTCAAGACTGTTTTAATACCTATAGATTAACTTCTCGAATTTTTCAAATCGGACATTCCATTCAAAAATTATCACGAAATTAAAAATTTTAGTTCGCTTTCAAAAAGCTTAAGCGAGCGCGCGGGCGCGTTCTCACTCAGCGCATCGGGCGACGGGCAACGCAACGAGGGAGAAGGGCGTGCAAATGTATGAAAGGTCTAAGGCTATCCTAAAATGCTGAAAAAAATTATGTCCATCCATGCGAAGCTGGGACAGGCCGCTAGTGTTTTATATAGCAAGGGGAAATGAGAACGATACATCTTCCCTTTGTCCTAACATATTTTCATAAGGACGTGGAATTCTGGTAAATATAAATTAAAATGCAATCCATTTATTCATCCACGCCTATATATTAAACACCCAGCAGCTGCAGGAGTTTCGACATGGTCTTTCAAACAGTTAATCTTTCCCCGAAAGGCCGGCAGCGCATCAGCAACGGTGCTGTATGCGACAATGACCACTTTCCATCAGGTGGCTTGTCTGCTTGTCTGCCAGATGTGGCATAAAAATAAACTAAACGTGCATAGTTATTTTTATGCCACATCTGGCATAAAATAAACTATACGTGCATTTCTTGTAACATTTTATTTAATTATTTCTTATCATTACGTGAGAGCACTGGTGGTCTAGTGGTAGCGGCCCCGCCTTCCGATCCTTAGGTCGTGGGTTCGAGACAGGTCGTGCACCAATGATTTTTTCTGTTCAAAAATGTATGTGCACAGTGTCAGTACTCTCAAACGGGTTTGTGAAAATTTTGTAATATTGAATAAGGAATAATATAAAAATAATAAATAATAATAATAATAGTCCTCCCCCTATACTATGTCTTTTGTGTCAGGGATATCAGAGCAACTAGGAGTACCAGGTACTACAACACTCAAAGGTACAAATTATGTCAGATCAGGCTTAAACTTATCCCGCCGCAAGAATTGAACATGCACTATCATTCCATATTTCTTATCCTACTTACGGCTCACTAAAATGTAAACACAAGAGTTTCTGAGGATCGTAAGTTACTTTCCTTATTTTCTATAGTTGGTCACGTTGTGGTGCCTAGATTCACTGAGTTTTAGAGCATTTCAACGGGATCCTTATTAGTTAATGAAAAAAAAACCTGCTGACTTTGAACCTATTGACTCTCACCTGGTTAGTCCAACTAAGCCGCTGAGGTTAAACAATTGCTGCATTCGTTCCAATTTAATTAATTTTATGATTAAATTTTATCACCGTTACCACCATAATTACCTGGTTTCCTGATTACAGTGTCGGTTGCAAATCTTGCTATACAGGTACTATCGAGGAATCTAATTGTAGATCTTTCTGTGTTACTGTTTATCCTCGGTGTAGTTGTCACTCGGTGAACAAGTAACGTTATTTAATCTAAGGGTTTTAGAGTGAAATCGTGAGATCAGTATTGCTCAAAAAATGCACCACACAACTAACGTTTTAGTGAAATTCAGAGAGTTAAATCACAATAAAACTTCATGAAAAAGTGGATTTCTCATCATCATCAGCCTAAAGAAGTCCACTGCTGGACATAGGCCTATATTAAATATACCATTCTTAACGACAGAGGCATATCGATAGTTTAATGCGGCTGGCTCTAAAAATAGAGGAAGGCCAGAATAGGATGACATTGTTAGTAAAAAAGGAGTGAAAATCAAGATGATGATTGAGAGAAGAGAGTGGAAGAAATAAACTTGTTGCTGACCCTATTTATTTTCAAATTAGTGCAGGAAAATTTCATTGGGTGGTTTTCGGTGGATATTGTCATGCTTTTAATTTCCTGACTTAAATTATTTTATTGTAAATTTCTTTGTTTATAAAATGTCATAGTAAAAAAGAGTTTAACGGATTCACAATTAATTTCCCCGATAGTACGAACACCTAAGTCTAAGCTGGCAGGTATTGAAACACCTCTTTGTCCTGCTAGGATAATAATAGCCGTAATCACATGACGACCATCTGTTTTCTACGTGTGGACCTTGGTACTTGTGCATTTCCGCACTATTTCCTACTACCAGATAAAGGTAGGGTCGTCTTTTAAACGGTGGCCGTCATATTTCTGTCGTATTATCATTGAGATATCGTAACTACCATTGATTACAGGGGATACATGATCTTGAAATAGCAAACTTTTTGTATGGAACTCGTAAGTACTCAGCACGCCTCATAGTTGTGCTCATCGAGACTCCATACAAAATGGTCTCACGATACGGAAAACGAAAGACAAAACTTGGTGTCTAGTGGTCGTAGCTGGTGGTAGCTGCCCGGCCTTCCGATTCTAAAGCCATGGGTTCAAATCCGGTCGTGCACCAATGAGTTTTTCTGTTCAAAAATGTATGTGCATTGTGCTAGTACTCTCAAACAGTGAAAGAAAATTATGAGTATTGTATTACATTGTAACAAGGATCATACAAAAGAACGGTAGGAACCAAGCCGTAAGTTTGTTGCCTGTTCTTCTAGGCTTTGGTCGCGTGGAACTGGCACCTAGAGTCACCTAGCTTTAAGACGTTTCAAAGTGATCCTTGTGATTTTATTGAATAAATACCTTTTGACTTTGACTTTGACTTTGAAAACATCGTGAGGAAACTATGTCGTGGAACCCATAAAGTTCTAAAACATGTGTCAAGTGCTCGAAAAGATCCTCTTTGAGGTGCACTTCAAATCCTTTCACCACACTGTTTCAAAGGAACTAGTGACACGACAAGAAGAATGCTAAGTTATTATAAAAAAACGGAACAACTGTTCAATTTATCCAGATAATCACCGGCATGTTATGCATTCCGCTTCTTGGAACCGAGGCTTGACGGAGATCAGGGCCGGATTAAGGGTTATCTGCTTTCACTTGCTTCCTGTTTGGACGAGAATTACCTGGATAGTGAAGCTCATTCGATAATTCATTAAGAAGAGTAGATAGCAAGATATATATATATAACCACAACAAATAAAGATACAACAATCGTAGTAATAACTACCTAATAATTAATAGCTACCTTAGACCTAAGCTATGTAACTGTATGTACATATTGGCAATAAATAAATGTAAATCTAATACAATAAATATAAATATTGGTGGACTTGACAATGGGCGGTAGGTAGAGCTCTTTGTATGTGGATCGTCCGGGGAAGTACTACCACCATGCTTACTTCTGCCGCCAAGAAGCCAAACTGTCTTTCAGTTTGAAGAGTGTGGTTGCCGGTGAAATTACAGGCACATGAGGCTTAACATCTGTATGCCTCAAGTTGATGGACACTGGGACAGGGCAGTGCATCGTAGGACATGTTCCTATAGTATGTGACTTGCAAGGCAAGGCTTTACTATAGGTGATGGTTACACTTTAACATCAGGTGGGCCATTTGCTTGTTCCATCATTAAATTGTAATAAATTAAAACTTTTCGACTATGCTATTCTCCGAAACTTATTTTATTACGATGTTTCATAACTTTCAGTAATGTACATCTTCAAAAATTTTGTAATATTCGAGTGAAAATATTATAAACATTTTCTTAACATGTAGGTAATCAGTACTTATATGCGAGTGAAGCCGAGGGCGGTATCTAGTATGTTTATAGTTAGGCTAGGTCACGGCTCGCCCTTGTCTCGATAAACAATTACTATGTTTGTTAACATCTCTGTTAGGCATTAATAGGCGCCAGATGTATGCTAATATAGTTTTTATTGCATCTGGATTTATGAAGGTTTATTCTATTTAGGTACCTTGTTTGCATCTTCACTAGTATTTATAGTGTTTCTTGTGATTTTAAGGTCATCGACTCTGATGCATCTATTGAATTATCGAGAGCACTGGTGGTCTAGTGGGAGCGGCCCCGCCTTCCGATCCTAAGGTCGTGGGTTCGAAACCGGTCGTGCACCAATGATTTTTTCTGTTCAAAAATGTATGTGCACAATGCCAGTACTCTCAAACGGTGAAGGAAAACATCGTGAGGAAACCGGCATGTCGTAGAACCTAAAAAGTTTTACAACATGTGTCAAGTGCTCGAAAGGAGCCTCTTGAGGCGCACTTAAAATCCTTTCACCACACTGTTTCGAAAGAAACTAGTGACACGACAAGACAGAGATCAAAGGATTTATGAAATTGTCAAAAATTACGTATAAAAAAAATATCAAGACACGGTAGTCATCTCAGTCGAAGAAAATATCTTTTTTTTTTTTTTACATTTGATAGGTAAAACGTTTGACCGCAATCTCACCTGATGTTAAGTGACGATGCGGTCTACGATGTGACACGCTTACCTAGAAGATACCTATTCACTCGTCTCTTGAAATCGTCCAAATTATAGGCATCCGGAAAAACGGACGCCGGTAAGGAATTCCACTCTTTGGCTGTTCGCATTATAAAAGTAGAAGCAAAGCGCTTTGTGCGGGCAGTAGGTATGTCAACCATGAATGGATGTCTCGCTTCCGTACGTCTGGTGGTCCGATGGTAGAACGGGCAAGGGGGAACCAAGTTGTGGAGTTCCATCGCACACTCTCCGAAATGTATCCTGTAAAATACCGATAAACAGGCAACTTTGCTGGCAACAATCTGTTTAAAGATAATTTATTCGATTTTTTTGTCTATTTAATAGATTGTATTTATGCATTAGGTATTATTACTTTGAGGCGTAGCGTGTGCTGTCTTATAAATTTGATTATGTTTACCTTTTTCTGTATGCCTACGCCTCACTTAACTTCAATAATATATTATACTAGTGGCTTCCCGCGGCTTCGCACGCGTTGAAGTGGTGCCGTGATTGAGCCACAAACATCCAAACATCGTAACTTTCGCATTGATTTGAATATTATTAGGATAGGATTTTAAATACCTACGTAGGTATAAGAGATACTTATAGGCGTACATTACCTATATTAGGTAGGTATGAATAGGTACTGAGTTTAGCACAAACGTGACAAAATTAAATACAACAAAGTCAACCTTACACGGAAAATATGTACTTATTTGTTCCTAGTTTCTAACCCCAAAAACAAACGAAACGAAACAGCTTCATGACTTTGACCCCCAGGCACGGTAGATACCCTCAGATCTCTTCGTACCAACTCAAGATTCCCGTGTTTAGAATGTCCCTTACAAACATTGACGCCTCGTTGTATCCTTTTTACTCAAGCACAACGAAGGAGGGCAACGTTTTAGGGGTTGTTTACGAAAACCAACTGTCATTTGTTTGTTTGAAGTTACTTACACTAAGCGTTAAAAATTCCCATACAAACCTTGATACTTTGGCAGTCCTTTGCACCCTTTGCAGGGGTAATTTTAAAATAGTGAAAACGTGATTTTAAATAAATTTATTGTGGAGTATATTTACTTCAAGTTTGAAATCAATCGCACTATGCCTTGAAAATCTCCCATACTAACTTTTACAGTCATTTGCACTCTTTGCAGGGGTAATTATGAAAAGTTAAAAGCGTCATTCTTAATTATTTATTTCTTAGTATATTTACCTCAAGTTTTAAGTCAATCGCACTACGCGTTCAAAAACTCCCATACAAACTTTGACATCCCTTTGCACACTTATATTAAGGGTAGTTTTAAAAAACTAAAAATGCCTTTCCTATTTTTTAGCCTTAGAGTACATCTACTTCAAGTTTCAAGTTTGTAGGTTCAATGAATACATTTTTTCATACCAACATTTTCAACCCTTTTTACACCCTTAGGGGTTGAATTTTCAAATATCCCTTCTTAGTACAACTCTGCGCCATAAGACCTATGTACTCTTAAAATTTCAAGTCTCTAGGACCAGCGGTCAAAAAACTCCCATACAAACTTTTACATCCCTTTGCACACATATTAAGGGTAGTTTAAAAAAACTAAAAATGCCTTTTCTATTTTTTTGTCTTGAAGTATATGTACTCCAAGTTTCAAGTTTGTAGGTTCAAGGAATACTATTTTTCATACAAACGTTTTCATCCCTTTTTACACCCTTAGGGGTTGACTTTCCAAAAATCCCTTCTTAGTGCACCTCTACGCCATAAGACCTACGTACTCCTCAAATTTCAAGTCTCTAGGACCAGCGGTTTAGGCTGTGCGTTGTCTATATGTCAGTCAGTCAGTCAGTCAGTCAGTCAGTCAGTCAGTCAGTCAGGACTTTGATTCTTATAGTATTAGAGATTACATTGTAAAAGGATCATACAAAAGAACGGTAGGAACCAAGCCGTAAGTTTGTTGCCTGTTCTTCTAGGCTTTGGTCGCGTGGAACTGGCACCTAAAGTCACCTAGCTTTAAGACGTTTCAAAGTGATCCTTGTGATTTTATTGAATAAATACATTTTGACTTTGACTTTGACTTTGATTACTCCGCCAATATGAATTGATTATGATGATTCTTTTTTTGTTTGATAGGTCAAACTTCAGAAGATGTCCCATATCAATTTATCGAAACTGATTCATCGCTTTTAGAGTAGGTATACGAGTTTAGGTATATGAGTTGACGCCGATTTTTATTTAAAAAAAAGTTACATTATCGGGAGAGATAAAAAGTTAATGAATTTTATTAATTTATTTCATCTTCTTTCTCAAACAAAAACGGATATAAATGACTCACAATAACAACACGTAATATTAAGTAATATTTTTTCTGATAAATCAACGCGAAGGCCAACAACCGCAATAAATGTATGTCAATCGTATAAGAGAAACAAGTTTTCCTTATCAAAACTTTTTACCTTTATTATAAATTAGTTATCTACAAATACAAGGTACCTTCTTCTTCTTTGTTTGCTTTGTTTATGGCACATGTCCGTCATTCGACAGACAATTTTTCCAGTGTCAAGTGATATAGATAAAATATGGATAAAATACATTATAGTCAAGTCAGTCCATAGTCAAGTCGGCCGTCATTTGTTTTGAAGAAAATGGTGGCGGTTTTCTTCAAAACATTCGAAACATTTTCGGTCAAATCAAGATATCACATATTACACTTTTATTCCCAATTTTTACACTTTGTGCACAATGCCACCGAAATTACACAACACAACTCAAAATAACACTAGAAAAACAATTAAAATGAAAAAGCTACGTTGCTTCCTAAAATGACAGAAAATGAATTGAAATGTATCAAAATGACATCAGCTTGGCGTGAGCATTTATGTCATTTTCAAATGACATAAATGCTATAACTAATGTCATTTTCATAAAATTAAAAAAGTGGTTATTGTCTTGATTATGCAGAGCTTGATATTTTAAGGATCCTGTTTTATGATTTTTTATACTATTTGTTACGCACAAAGGGAACGTGCCCTACCAAGCACTAATATTTGTTTGCTGTTCCAACGGTTGCTGCTTGGCGATAGAAATAGGCATGGTGGTAGTACTTCCCTGGACGAGCATCACACAATGAGCTCTTTTTCTCTCAAAGCATTTTATTTCTCGTTTACTGGTGAATAGATCATAAATGGACCATGTATTCTAAAGCTCTGGGGCCTAAGATATCCTAGCAATATTCGACCTTATTCTGTTGTAGTTAGGGATATGATACCTTTACGCGATTAATGTCAGATTTGTTCGAGATTAGGCCCCGGTAGAGCGCAAAAATGGTTCGACTACGGACCATGTATTCTAGAGATCTAGAGAGCACAGAATGGTTCGACTCCACCAATGCCGGTGACCTCTGCTCGGCCGCCGGAGATCATCGTTTACTTTGATAGCATGCTTCATTTCAAATCGATATACTTACATCACCTACCTATTAGCCTGAACACACCTATATAACAGCAGAGGCATCGCAGGTGAGCTATAGCTCTGTTTCAGTTTTTTTAGGCACGGTAGATATCCCCTTAGATCTCTTAGTACCAAGTACGAACTCCAGGTTCCTTGAGGACGTCTAAGGGGGTAGTCAGAGGTCAGTCCAAACATTACATTTGGTACTTAATTATACAAGGTGTTCCATAAGTTGTGTATATAAACTTCAGGGGGCTAAAGTACCCATCAATATGAACAAGTTGTTCATATTGATGGGTACTTTAGCCCCCTGAAGTTTATATACACAACTTATGGAACACCTTGTATAACTTAATTATGAAAGCTATCATATACTAACTACTCTGTTAAGAAAGTACCGGGAATTGATCAATAATACAAAAAATTTTAGTTATTCATCCAAATTGATTTTATTGCCTTCAAAGTATACTCCTTCAGAAACGATACACTTACGTTAGCGAATAATCCAATCATCAAAATATTTTTTAAACGCTTTTTCTGTAATTATTGTCAAAATTGACAGCTCAAGCTTGCAAGAGGTCCGGTCGGGAGTCAGGTTATAGCTACAGTTATATGTTACTCTCAGTACGATGTACATACGGCCCTGTGTGGAGATCCGGCGGAGATCCGAGCACGTTTAATGTATTTATATTCCGATGTGCGAATAAACACGTAATCATAGACCAGACAGCACAACATGCTTATTATTATATCATTATTTTGTACCTCTATAAGAGTCTAAAAAACTGTGGAAACCAAGCCCGTAGGTGTGTTTGCTGTTTTGCTCGGCTTGGTCGAGTAGAACTATTGCATTGAACTACCTATTGATATTGTATAAGATACGAAGAATCCGTACAAGAATCCGGTTTAAGAGTAGTAGAGCTCTTTGTGAAGTGCTCGTCCTGGGAAGTACTACCACCACGCCTTTTTCTGCCGCCAAGCAGCAACGCTGTGTTTCGGTTTGAAGAGTGTGCTTGCCGGTGTAATTACAGGCACATGAGGCTTAACATCTGTATGCCTCAAGTTGATGGACGCAGGGCAGTGCATCATATTAGTGTTAGTGGACGCAGGGCACGTTCCTATCGTGCGTGACTTTCGAGGCAATGCTTTGTTATAGGTTATGGTTACCACTTAACATCAGGTGGACCATCTGCTTGTTCCATCAGCTAGTTGTATAAAAAAAGTTGTCTGAAAAATGTCAATTTATATTATGGGACAAATTCCAATGCGAGCAAAGTTTTTTTCATAATTGTTGAAACATCATGAAATGAAACAGTATAAATATGTGTAGATTAATAATAAAAAACAAACTAGTTCAAGGCGTTTCAAAGTGATCCTCGATATGAAATAAATGTTCTTTGACTGGTTCTTGCATGTTGAATTCGAGCTATCATTCATGAAACCTTCAAATATTGGTCTCAAAATCTAAATTCAATACAAAAAACATCAACGCGCTCTTTTACAAACTGTTATAAAAACTATTTTGTAAATAACTACAATATATTTTCTTTTTATCAGAAAGACCCAAAGAAACCTTTCCTCGGCTACCCTATCTCAACGTTACGAATTGTAACTGAAATTATTTCTTTTTTTGTCGTGTCACTAGTTTTTATCGACAAAGTGTGGTTAAAGGATTTTAAGTGCGCCTCAAAAAGGCTCCTTTCGAGCACTTGACACATGTTTTAGAAATTTTTAGGTTCTACGACATGCCGGTTTCCTCACGATGTTTTCCTTCACCGTTTGAGAGTACTGGCACCTGGCTGGAAACTGAACTCAATAAAATAAACAAGAATTCACATCCTTCTTCTCCATAATAAATAAAAATGTCAAAGCAATAAAGCTAATTACAGACATTTGTAAAAACAAGTGGTCGTGTGCATGTGGCCTTATTTCCTTCCGATCGACATTGGCCCCATCGCGAATGGAAATGACAGTCTAGAGGGAAACCGCTGTAACACTACAATGGAACCAGATTTGAGAAAAACCTGGAGTTATAAAATTTTTCTCCGATCTTTAGATACTTGAGATTCTAGGATGTTTAAAAGGGATAGTCAGAGGCATGTTCAAAAGTTATATTTAGAATATACACTTTTTTTGTTTTATCAAAAATTACTAGTAACTTTAGAGAGTATGCAAGCCCATCGCTGCTAATGGAATAGTAGCACCTAGCTCATGATGTTTTAGCGTTTAGGAGTGAGCGTGGTAGAGGTGTGCGTAAACTTTGTTAAAATCATTAGTAACTCTAATACATTACCTATCAAACAAATTAACCTATCAGCTCAATTAATCAAGTGCTTATAACTTTACCTGAAACCACACCCTTCAAACCTTTTTGTTCACGTTTATTTAATTAAACACCTTGGTCATTTTATATAAGTCACTGCGCGCTCCATTAGCTAAACTGACCGCTGAGTCTGTTTTTGCTTTATACAGTGGCGTAGCTACCGAGGGGCTAGACATAGACAGTGCCGTACACCAGGGCCCACGAGCTCGGAGGGCCCTAGCTAAAATGTTTCACATCTTCGGAATGTAAGTAAAATAGGTTGCAACACGATTCATGGCAAAGCATTGAAAGAATACAGGGAAATACCGAAGTTTCGACTTCTGTTCGAAAGTTGTGTGGACAATAATTATTATATCTTTTGATTTGATAAAACCCTTAACAGTTAATTAGTAAGGGCTGCCCCAGTTTTGGACCAGGGCCATCGGTAATCTAGCTACGCCTCTGGTTTTATTGACATAATAGTGACAGTGACAAGTACCTACGCTTTATTGAACCGCTACAAAATGGCAGAAAATATGAATAAGGGCCTTAAAATCAAGACTTATTCGCTGGTGTGGAGCCAGCACCGATGACGCAGTGCTGAAGGGATCTCCGTCATCAAGAGCACATTCGTACCGTAACAGCCTGGTATTAATGGAATAATCCAGCTGTACTCTATGAGCTACACCAAAACCTTTTCATTGACCACCATATTACATCCCACATTTAATTATACACTCTATGCACTTCGCGATAGGGTCGATATATAATTGCACGTGCTGCACTAGAGTGGCCAAGTGTTTACTAACCGTAAATGGTTATGACTTTGTGTATTTATTATCTGTGGCAATCATACGCACTCTATATGGGAATCAAGTCGGACAAAAGTATCTACAATATGTATGTACATATACCAAACTATCATCATCATCCTGCGGAAGTCTATTGGACAAAACCCTCCCCTATATTTCTGCTTATAGAATGAATAAGTTTTTTATTTAACACATAAAAACAAACAAAGCCAAACAAATAAGAAGAAAAAAACATGGCGATTCTGTTCGACTTGTTACAGCGTGCGCGTGCGGTCAAAACTTTGAATAATTAAAATATATTGGTGCTTGTGTTTCGGATCTGTCGGATGAACTGGCATTTCGTAGTGGTGGACAATTATCATCATCACAGGTTAGAAGACGCTACAGGCGAGCTGGGCACGCTGAAGTTTGCTATCAAAGGTCAGTGAATTGTCGGAAATTTTATTTCGGAGTTGCAAACCAAAAAAAACCAAAGGATTCATCTCATCATCTTCCTGTTCTCGCGAACAATATATATATATATATACATATGTTTAAATAACAAATATAGTTGTAGCTCAACCGGGAAGTACTACCACCATGCCTATTGCTGCCGTCTATAGCAGCATTGCTGTGTTATGGTTTGTAGAGTGTGGTAACCGGTGAAATTAGAGGCACATGAGGCTTAACATCTGTATGCCTCAAGTTGATGGACGCAGGGCAGTGCATCGTAGGGCACGTTCCTATTGTGAAATGCGAGACAATACTTTGTTAAATGTGTGGCAATGCTTTGTTATAGGTGATGGTTGCCACTTAACATCAGATGGGCCATCTGCTTGTTCCAACAGCAAATTGTATATAATAATAATATTACCCGACTGCGTCAAAGTGGAAGGAAGGTTTGTAATTATCAGAAAATACCGTTAATTGACACTTTTATCAGAAAAGACTCAGTAATGGCGTCGTTTCCGGCGAGGTGACTTCCTGCCCGCCGACGGTCTAGGTCACGCGATAACACTAGCTTGCAAGAACGCTACAAATGAAATATAATGAAATTGCCCTACAATTTATCAAATAATACACATACAGTAAATAAATAAATAAATAAATATTGGTGGACATTCCACACAGCACTATCTCGCCCCAAACTAAGCCAAAGCTTGTGATATGGGAACCAGATAGCTGATACACTACTTATATACTTTTTTTGTAAATACATACTTATAATAATGTATAACACCCAGACAGAGAACAAACATCTATGTTCATCACACAAATGTTTCTTCTCGGTGGGGATCGAACCCACGGCCTACGGCACAGAAGGCAGAGCTACTACCAACTGAGCTGTGAAGGCTGTCGATAGTAGAAGAAAATACGAGTATAGCTTTATTGTACACACATATTAAAAATTCATCATTTAACAAAAACAGTACTATTTAAAGGCTCGTCCGGGGAATTACTACAACCACACCTTTTTCGCCGCGAAGCAGCGTTGCTGTGTTTCGGTTTGAAGAGTGTGGTTGCCGGTGTAATTACAGGCACATGAGGCTTAACATCTGTATGCTTCAAGTTGATGGACGTAGGGCAGTGCATTGAAGGGCACGTTCCTATTGTACGTGACTTGCGAGGCAATGCTTTGTTATAGGTAGGTGATGGTTACTTAACATCAGGTGGGCCATCTGCTTGTTCCATGTCGCTAAAAGCGATCTTGAAACAGGGCGTATATTATAAAAATAAAATAAATATAAATAAACTACGTTAGTATTCTTAAGGCGGGGATGGGCTTGCAACCTGTCACGTATGGAATACAAACTACTGCCAAATGTGGGTATATGTTCTATGTACCAAATGTAATAATTGGACGTACCTCTGACTATCACCCTTAGACATCCTCAAAGAAACTTGAGTTGATAGTACTTGGTACTTAAAGATCTGACGGGGTATCTACCGTGCCTGGGAATAAAAGACATAATGCCGTTTCTGCTTCTGTGTATATTATTTACTTTTGTATGGAAGTCTGAACATTCACGTTCTTCTAGTGAAGGTAGGTCATGTCTTATTATTGTGGTTACAAAGTAAATAAAAATAAAACTCTTATGTTTGTAAGTGCTTACCGCTACTCCCACATAAAATAAATATTTTCAAAAAAAAGCTTACGTCAAAATACAGACGTATTATTGGTGTTGCCAGCTAATTTGCTGCGTTTTTCGGTATTGAAATAACACAAGGTCAAATACTTGTTAATTATTTTGACAGGTCAGTTGGTAGTAGACCTTCTGAGCTGTGGGTCGTGGGTTCGATTCGATCCCCACACAGAACAAACATTTGTGTGATAAAAATAGATGTTTGTTATCTGTCTGGGTGTTACATAATATTTTATGTATGTAATAACAAAAAAATGTATGGTTCCCATATTACAAGCACATTAGTTTGGGGCTAGATAGTGCTGTGTGGAATGTCCATCAATATCAATTTATTATAAAAAAATGTATTATATGAACAATCCACCCGCAGCTCCGCTCACGTGGTACACACTGATACGAAACAGGCTACACACTGCTCGCTTTTATGGCAAATTTTATAAGCAAATGAAATTGTTGCTGTTACAATAAAAAAAAATTAAAAAATGATTATTGATCTTAGTAAAACTTAATTCTACAGTGAAGTGTGATGCTTTCGGCCGGTTTCCGAAAGCTCGATCAAAACTAATCGGTACCAACCCCAAGTATGAGTTGTGTTTACCATATTTGGTTTTTCGTTTTTCGTTTTTGTTCCGTGTTCATTGCGGGTTTTGTATGAAGACGCGATAGATACTACTAATTTTCATCATACTTGCAACATAAAGTTCCGTATCGGTATCTCTATCGCGTCTTCATACAAAACCCGCAATGAACACGGAACAAGAACGAAAAACGAAAAACAAAATATGGTAAATGGTAATGGTAAAATTTTTCTGTATGCCTACATTGTAAAAGGATCATACAAAAGAACGGTAGGAACCAAGGCGTAAGTTTGTTGCCTGTTCTTCTAGGCTTTGGTCGCGTGGAACTGGCACCTAGAGTCACCTAGCTTTAAGACGTTTAAAAGTTATCCTTGTGATTTTATTGAATAAATACATTTTGACTTTGACAAAACACAACTCATACTTGGGGTACAGATGTCAAGTCACTCGCCATTTCAGCTGTTACATCGAAAAGGACCTTGAAGAAGAAGAAGGCCCACCTGATGTTAACTGGTGACCATCACCTACAACAAAGCATTGCGTAAGTCTCGCTTGATAGGAACGTGACCTACGATGTACTGCCTGGCGTCCATCAACTTGGGGCATATGACGGTTCCCGCATTTCGCAAATAGCTAACGCTATAATTATAAAAGTGTATGACATAACATTATTATTATTATCAATGAATTAGGAAGTGATTGCAATCGTAGATGTTTTATTTCACTTTCAATTTACGATCTTAATATCCGTGATTACCGAACTATCTACCTTTGTGGGTGTCTGGTCCGCAGGTTTGATTCCCACAGCTCTATGCATTAGATATTATTAGTTTAGTTACACTTAGCTTTAAGACGTTTCAAAGTGATCCTTGTGCTTCAATTATATAAATACCTTTTGACTTTGATTTTAGGTTAAGTGTTAACCATCACAAAGCCTATGTCACCTATGCTTCGCATGCATGCACTTGAGGCATACAGATGCTAAGCCTCATGTGCCTTTGGCACCTTTCAAACCGAAACACAGCGTTACTGCTTGGCGGCAGGAAAAGGCATGGTGGCAGTACTTTCCCCAGACAAGCCACACACAAAGAGCTCTACTTAACTCAAAGTCTATAAAACTCTAAAAAGGCCAGCAATATAAATAAATATTTTTTTTATAATTTCGGAATGCAAATGACAATTTCTTATGATTATGTAAGTTTACTAAGCGACGAGCACCGTTATCTAGCGGGAGTGACCTACTATAGTAAGGACGTTATTTTAAATACACACAGCCTTCACAGCTCAGTTGGTAGTAGCTCTGCCTTCTGCGCCGTAGGCCGCGGGTTCGATCCCCACCGAGAACAAACATTTGTATGATGAACATTGATGTTTGTTCTCTGTCTGGGTGTTATATAATATTATAAGTATGTATTTACAAAAAAAAAGTTTTTATGTATTATATCAGCTATCTGGTTCCCATATTACAAGCTTTGGCTCAGTTTGGGGCTAGATAGTGCTGTGTGGAAAGTCCACCAATATTTTATATTTATATATAAATAAAGTGGATTTTTCTTTACGAAAAAAATATATATACAATGCCAGTGCTCTCAATTGGTGAAGGAAAACAACGTGAGGATAACTATTAGTAACTACTTATACTTATACTAACAGTCAGAACTATTAGTATTAGGTGTTATTTATCGTGCCTTATGTACTAATTGCATAACAATTAGCACACAGCAGACAAAGCCTCCGATCGGTAGCACGAGGCATTGACACATAAAGCGACACTTCCTGCGCGCGCGCCGCTACCGCCGGTGAAAGATTAGCAGGACCGATAGCAAAACAAAAACAAAATAATATAGTTCTTCTTCCCTTTTCAATATTTTCTTATAAATATTATTTCTATAAAATGAAGTCAAAACAAAATAACTCATTAGCCTACCTGGCTAGACTGTAATGATTTATGGGTACCGCATGTCATGCGCTAAATTAATTTAGTAAAAAAAAAACTTTCGAAACAGTGTGGATTTTAAGGTCTGTGGATCGTAGGGCACGTTGCTATCGTGCGTGACTTACGAGGTAATGCTTTGTTATAGGTGATGGCTACCACATAACATCAGGTGGGCCATTAACATGTATTATAAAAAAAATGAAAAAAGAGGCTCTCTTTGAGTATTATCGAATAATATGGTTTACTTAAAAACCCAATAAACAAAACACCTTTTGGACTTAGAATCCTATTTTTCCAGGAATCCCTGCTACGCCGTAGCATGCTACGCCGTAGCTAGATCCCTACGAGTTATTTATTCTAGTTAGTAACATAGATAGGACTTACTATTAATATCTTTATTAATTTATCTACTGCTATTTATAACAGAAGTTAACTTCTTTCTACAATGTTTTCTGTGATTGTAATTTCCACAATATTTTTCTAGTACAGAAAATTCTTCTAGAAAGCAAACTCAATTCCATCGGCATTATAATTTTGAAAATGTTTTTGTGTAATGCTAGTGCTCCCAATTTTCAGAAAATGAGTTTATTGATTTTACATCTTTCAACATGTCGAAACGTGCGAGCGAGAGTCACATTAGCTCTTGTATTCGACTTAATGTATTTTTTTTAATTCTGTCTGTCTGTAACATGTGTTTAGTCTGTCGGTACGTCGCCCGCAGTCCGGCCTTACCCAATGTCACAGGATAACATTACACATTTCACCCACATACTTACAATACCTACACTGCCTACCTGATAGGTAGGTTCATATTTGCAAAAATACCAACCACGAAATTATAACGCCACCGAGTAAGCTCCACCAAACTATAACTGTTTATTTAAGGAGCTGACAACTGACAAACAATTTCTCTCTGACTAATCATCAACTTAGACATATTCAAATATAACTTTCAGTTTTTGAGATACTAACGGCCGGTTTCTGAAAGCCCGACGCTCAAGCGCAAAACTAATCGGACGTTAAGTCACTCGCCATTTGAGCTATTACATCGAATTAGATAGAAATAGCAAGTGACATGCGATTAGTTTTAATCGGGCTTTCAGAAACCGGCCGTAAGAGATCCGGGGATAGAAGCATAAAATAGTTATGTATTTATTATTATTTTCTTTTCAAATTAATGTATTTCTCAAAGTCAAAATTTATTTATCCAATTTAATCCTATGTAATCCGTGTGAATCAATTGAAAAAAAAAACTTATGAAACTTTGAAGCGTCATAAATCTAGATAATCCTTAGCAAGTATTTTATTTATTTAGATAGATAGCTAAATAATATTTTTAAGTACCTAAACATTTCCATAAAGATAAATAAACAAGCTTTCAAAAATAGTAAATAACGCGATTGAAAAATTAGCAATCAGATAATAGAGTTTAACCTTTGTCAGTCAATCATTATTAGTTCAGATAACTATCTTTTAAAGCCTTTGTCATACTGACGGCATAATTTGTAACTGACTGATATTTATTATACTGATCTTAATTATGTGCTCAGGGAAAAGGGAAAAAAACATGCGAAGGGAAGAATGTAATAACCACTAGTATAACCACTTCAAAGTGAACCTTGTGATTTTATTGAATAAATACATTTTGACTTTGACTTTGACTTTGACTATCTTTACCACATACTTTACATTTACATTACTTGAGTAGTAGAGCTCTTTGTGTGTGGCTCGTCCGGGAAGTACTACCACCACGCTTTATTCTGCCGCCAAGCAGCAACGCTGTGTTTCGGTTCGAAGAACTAAACCTAAAACATTAAACCGTGACTAATATTTATTAAAATAAATCAAAAAATATTTCATCTTTATTTATATTATGTAAACTAAATGTAAATTAGTACTATTCATCTTCTGAGCAGCCTTATAACATAATTAATCAAGCTAAAGATTTATGTATTTTTTAGTTTCTGGTTACCAACAAATACTACGCGTCACTATCCTACTAATATTATAAACGCGAAAGTTTGTAAGTATGGATGTTTGTTACTCTTTCACGTAAAAACTACGAATGGATTTTAATTAAACTTTACAATAATATAGCTTATACATTAGAATAACACATAGGCTACAATTTATAAAGATATTGTGTGACTAATCCTGCGCAGACGAAATCGCGGGCACCAGCTTGTTATAAATAAACTGACGGACATTTCACACTGCGCCCACCTAGCCCCAATCTTAGCAAAGCAATGTCCCATACCAGTTATTTAATAGAATACCTATATAATGTTTTTGTAAATAGATACTTAATAAACATTACCCAATCACACCCACCCACTTCAAATCTTTGAATCCAAATGAAACAGAAACATTTATCTAAAAGTTCAATGGTGTCCAAATTACCCGAAATTGTAGACATTATTATACATTATAATCATTTCATTTAATAAATGGCGCTCGTAATGTAATGTTGCCAAATAATTATCAGTGCGCTGATATGACCTAAGCGAGATATTAACTTGCACGTGTGGCGGAGCAGGTTTAGAAGGCTTTACACGACTTTACATGTACAACTTTCTGTTTGTCAACCGTCCAACTGTCGGTAAAGGTCACCAAATTTGACCTTTGGCTCGTTGGTTACAAAAAAATTAATAAACATATATGTATACTGGTTAACATTTCACAGAGCACTTTTGACTTTGAGCTGCTGATAAAAAGCTTTTTTTTTGTTAATACGAACTTTTTGTGTGTAGTAGATTAGCGTGACTTCGTTCTCGTTAAGCTATTTCACAGTGACAGCCCTCACAGCTCAGCAGGTAGTTCTGCCTTCTATGTAGCTCGTAGGTTCGATCCCCAAACAGAATAAACCGTTGTGTGATGACTATAGATGTTTGTTCTCTGTCTGAGTGTTAATAATGCCAATAAGATAAAATATTATAATTATGGATTTACAATAAAAAAAGTATATTAGTATAATTATATCAGCTGTTTTTCATAGAACAAGCTTTGCATAATTTAGGACTAGATAGTGCTGTCTAACATGATGTATACAAACTTTGTCACTTCTTTTCAACCTCTATCAGGGTGCAAATTTTCTAAGTGAGCGCCTACATTGTTTAAAAGTTACCTGTGCCAAATTCAAACTTCCATTCTTTGCAGTTTCAGATGTTTCGTGTTTATTGAGTCAGTCGGTGAGTGAGTAGTCTTCTCGTTTATAAATATAGATGAGATAAATAAGACAGAAGAAACATTAATATTCATCAAACTAATGTTTGTTCTTTATAAGATTATATAAATAATAGGTCATCATGACTTGCGATTACTATCTAGAACTAACCGACTATCTCATGTTTTACAGAATGCATTAATATTGTGATTATATATCTAAAATTCTGAATTTTCAGCAGTACCTACCTAGGTCAAATCAAATCAAAACGGTCTTTATTCAAATCAATCACAAAAATCATTTTGAGAAGTCTTGTATCTATTGTATACCTACTAATATTATAAACGCGAAAGTTTGTAAGTATGGATGGATGGATGTTTGGTACTCTTTCATGTAAAAACTACTGAATGGATTTTGATGAAACTTAACAATAATATATCTTTTACATCAGAATAACACATAGGCTAAAATTTATAAAGTTATAGTGTGAATTGTCCAAAATATGACGTCAAGTGTCTAGTAAGTAGGAAAAAATCTACCATCTGCGAGCTATTCTGGCGTGCGCTGCCAAAACCGCCTAGATACTTACTTATGGTACTCGAAATACTAATCCTGCGCAGACGAAGTCGGGGGCACCGGCTAGTCTAGTATAAGTATTTTCTCGTTCATTTGGATAACTAAACAGTTTATTCGAAGGTATATTCTCTCAATTAAAGATGTATCTAGACCACATAATCACATTTACATACAATAGGTACATTAGGTCACTCACGCTAATCCATTGAAGTTTTTGTAGACAATTTAATGTTACAAAATTAACGACGTAGTTTGCTACTAGATTTTTGGGTTTTTACTCTATTTCTTGATTAGTCTCATGATAAAAATAATAAAATTAAAGTTTTACTGGCAACGTAGCATAACTAAATTACCGCTTTTTATCCGAAGTCGTTCAATAAAATCAAAATGGTAGTTAAAATATCAACAAAAACAGGTATATAAAAATAATTTAAACTCAAAATTTACATTAGATTTTTTTCTTCTGTCAAAGTCAAAAGGTATTTATTCAATTTAATCACAAGGATCACTTTGAAACTTCTTAAAGATAAGTGAATATAGGTGCCAGTTCCACGCGACCAAGCCTAGTAGAACAGCCAACAATCTGTAACATAAAACAATTTCACTTTAATCCAATGGTATAATTATTTTTATTACCATTAAAATACTTTTTAAAAATATAAATCAATTTACAAGGAAAAAATCTATTTAATGATTTAAAGCTTCCTGTTTACCATCATAACGTTTATGGGTTTCTAACTATACAGGAACTTTTATAGAACAAATTTGAGTACCTTATAATGTGAAAATGAGGTGATTTACTATGTAAAATTATCTAATTAAAACTAGTTTAGGTAGTCAGTCATTACGACAGTCAAGGATTCGCTTTTATTGCAAAACATTTTTAATCGGAAGTTTTCAATCAAATTAGGAAAAACTTGTTTCATGGATATAATTACGTCAGAATGGGTAATGGCTAGTTTGCTATTAAAGGTAAAATAGGTATCTAGTTAAATCTATAGGTTATGTTAGTAGGGGAGCCCAAGACGGGATTTCGGGATTTCCTCGAGCGCGGCAGATTAATATACAGGGGGATACCTTGTACCTGGTTAAGAACCTCCACCAAATATGAGCCCCATAAATAAAGCCGCCCGTCGAGGATAGAGGATCAGATTAGTAAAAAAAAGTTGATCATCAGAAAATCTCGAGCGCGTCAGATTAAGTTCGGGTGAGTTAATTACATGCTAAAAAGTGTATATTCCACTAATCTGACAATTTGAGAGTGACGTAAAGAAAGCGGAGGGCTACAAAGTTGTAAAAAAAAAACGTCATCTCGACATTCTCGAGCGTGGCTAAATTTTTTTTTATTTTGAAATAAATAAATCAAGGATAACGAAAAATATATAATCTGACGATTTCCACAAGCCGAAGTAACAAATATTCGTCGATAAAGTTTAGCTGCGTTGTGCCTATATTCCCCTCTGCGCGCTTCTATTTCGTGCCATGAAATCGAGCCAGAAGAAGAAGATGATTCTACTAATGAAGATGATGACAATTAAATAAAAAAATATTTTTTTGCATAATTTTTTAAATTATTTTCTTAATAATACAAGTATTCTACTTAACAAACTTATACTTTTTATTTGCATGCTATTTCCTGAGCTTTTCAATTAATTAAGTTGAATGGTTTAAAAAAATCAAAATAAAAATATATTTTTTTGTCAGATTAGGCGAATCCCTCTAGATAATCATCAGATTATGAGACAGCACATCTAGGACATAAAGATGAACCTTAAATATCTTAATCTGACGCGCTTGAGTATTTCAAAATGGCGATTTTTTTTGCATATTAAAATAATGGCTGCGAGTTTGCGTCACATCGAAATCGTCAGATTATTGAATGAGATTTTTTTTAGGTTCACATAACACCCCCTTAAAAAATCTGACGCGGTCGATATATATATATTTTTTTCATTTTCAACCCTTAGGTACGACTACCCCCATCATGCAAACGATCAGATTAACATACGTACATTATTAAAAATACGTAGGACATTGGTGCTATCAATATCTGACGCGCTCGAGTATGCCCATGCAACAGTTTTTATTTACATTTTTGAAAATCTATAGCCGCTCCCCCCACCGATGAAAAGGTATACTTATATAACATTTTTTTCTTCTTATCATCTAAGCTTTGCAACCCAATAGGTCTCTATGACGCTCGAGGAAATCCCCATTTAGCATCATGGCCACCCCTACTATGTTTTATTCAATTTTGAACTCGGCTTTGTCAAATTATTTGTTTCAGTTTTTTTTTACTCTCAAATATGTCGTCTTTTGACAAATAACACATCTATTGAATCGTTTTAAGATTTTCTGATAAACCTTTTTTTGAAGTACTACTTGCTGATGGAACAAGCAGATGACCCACCTGATGTTAAGTGGTAACCATCATCTATAACAAAGCTTTGCCTCGTAAGTCACGCATAGTAACGTGCCCTACAATGCACTGCCCTGCGTCTATGAACTTGAGGCATACAGATGTTAAGCCTCATGTGCCTATATTTTTACTGGCAACCATACCCGAAACACAGCAACGCTGCTCGGCGACCTATTTTCTGTCAAAAAGTAACGTTTCAAAATATGTTTCGTTTGTTAAGTGGCAGTAAGCATGTAATTAATTTAAGTACCTAAGTTATTGCCAAATAAGTGCTTTAAAAACTCATAAAACCCAAAGACAATGTACTTGTGTGATTACTCTGCACTCTTTAAAGTAAACAAATTAAACTTATCTCAAAACAATAAAATTTTGCAACAGGAAAAGTGATCGATTATTAACTACTGTTTCGACCAACTTGTTAAACCCAGGGTCTTAAAAAGGTCAATGCTATGCGGGCCAACTGTGCACGTAAGGACGCATTGAATTCATTCTTCACACTGGTTACTTCATCATCATGCAGATCAAAGATCTAACGTAAACTGACTTATATTTTTTCTCTGTCTCTGATATTTTTTTGGCGTGGTTAAGTTTTTATGCTAAAACTTTTTTTAAATCCTTTCTTTCAAAAACAATAGCATCATAAAGATAGTTTTAAAGTCAAAGTCAAAAGGTATTTATTCAGTTGAATCACAAGGATCACTTTGAAACGTCTTGAAGCTACGTTAATCTAAACGTTTTCAATTTATTATCAACGTCAACAGTATCTCTCTTGTCGTGTCACTAGTTTCTTTCGAAATAGTTTGGTGAAAGGATTTTGTGTACGCCTCAAGAGGCTCCTTTTGAGCACTTGAAACATGTTATAGAACTTTTTAGGTTCTACGGCATGCCGGTTTCCTCACGATGTTTTCCATCACCGTTTGAGAGTACTTGCATTGTGCACATAATTTTTTTGAACAGAAAAACTCATTGTGCACGCCCGGTTTCGAACCCACGACCTTAGGATCGGAAGGCGGGGCCGCTACCACTAGACCACCAGTGCTTTCAGTCACAACGTCAACAGTGGCAAAATCAAACGAGAGCCCTATATACCCAGCAGTGGTTGAAGTCGGGATGTGGATGATGATGATGTTAAGGTCAAAGATTAAAGTTATATACTTGCGGTAAAGCTTACCAAAAAGCTTTTGAATTCGAAATGCGCTTTTAAAATTCAATAGCCCGATAGTTGTAGGTGTCAATGTAATGTCACAGACTCCTGTCTTGCCGCCTAGCCTGCAACATGCCACACATGAAAGCTGCCTCAAGTACCAATGAATAAACAAATCTGAGAAGTAGTCTACCAAATAATTTACATAAATTATTACCTACGTTGCTACACATAAGTGAGGTACACAATTGTGTGGAACTGGCACCTAGATTCACCTAGCTTTAAGACGTTTCAATGTGATCCTTGTGATTCAATGAAATAAATATATTTTGACTTTAAATAAGAAATACTCGTAAATATTATTTGAATAATTTCAAACAACGCTTCCCAAGCTTAGCAAAGATTGTATTATGGGAACAGATATATGGTAGAATACTTAAATATTTTTTATTTTACTACATAAAATACAACACCAAGACAAAAAACTAACATCAGTGTTCGTTACACAAATGTTTTTCTGTGTGGGCATCGAACCCACTGCTTATAGCGCAGAAGGCAGAGCTCCTACCGACAGACTGTGAAGGTCAAAAACGGATTTTCCGAAACATTAGTATTTTTTCGTATAGTTATGATATTTATTGTAGTTCCAGTAATTTATTTGCCGCACTCATCAAAACAACATTTGAATTGCTAATAAAAACTCGTATTAATGGTATCCGCGTTAAAAACTCTAAAACATAAATTAAAACAAGCGGCAATTGACAAATAAACACAGTTAAATGTTTTATTGTTGTTATTATTTATTACCATATTGGTTTCAAATTACAAAAATCAACTGGATCGTAAATTAGCCGACTTCCTTCAGACCCTAGGTTACCGATGCCCTCGGGTGCCCACCGGTTAACCCTGCCATATTGAAAAATAAACCCGCCAGCGTAATTACAAAGAACACATTGATTTATATTCGACGCGTGAAAAATTATAGCACCTTATCGAAGTAAGTTGTCGAAATAACTCAGTTTGAGTTATGGAACGATACGTTCGATTTCTGATAAGATTTAGTTTGACACGGGCGTTCGCAAATATATCCAAAGATAAATTTAAAAATCAGTTGAAAACCTTGACACGGTTTCAGTGCGTTGTCGCACGCACACACGGACTCCATGTGTGGACCTCAAAAGCTCTGCTCATTTGCATTCATCGACAAGTGTGAACTTAGACTGATTTATTATAGCAGTCTTGTCATTGTGACGGATTATAATGGATACAATAACGTATTATCACGACTGTACCTCGTTCCACATGGAGGGCGTCCTGTCTAATAACGGAGTAGTCTGAGTAAGCTCTTTGTGAAGAGCTCGTCCAGGGAAGTACTACCACCACGCCTTTTTCTGCCGCCAAGAAGCAACGCTGTGTTTCGGTTTGAAGAGTGTGGTTGCCGGTGGCCTATGTGCCTACAGGCACATGAGACTTAACATCTGTATGCCTCAAGCTGACGGACGCAGGGCAGTGCATCGTAGGGCACGTTCCTATCGTGCGTGACTTACGAGGCGATGCTTTGTTATAGGTGATGGTTACAACATCAGGTGGGCCATCTGCTTGTTCTGTCAGCTAATTGTATAAAAAAAAAAGTATAAACGAAGTTCAAATATTATAATTTATTGAGTTTAAATCAGATTACATTATTTATGAACGTATTTTATAGTTTACGCAGCGCTTTATTTTTACTTTTAAATAAAACAATACCGTAAGTCCTTACATTACACAAACCACTTTATTTATCGACGAATGAGTCATAATCTGTTGACTTAAAAATTCGTATATTATTTAATTATTCAAACAAGCAGTTATTCGGAAGCGGATGACCTTTTAACCTTTTTCGTCAAAACAAGATGTTTCATTGATGAACAGTTTTGACATAATATGTTGAAATGTATCATGCCGTGTCATTTGTATCAACTTTGATACACTACTGCTAATTAGCTGGAAATTATCATAACTATTGTACCATCAATGATAAATGCACAATTAAAATATAAACGATTAAATAGAATAAACAGTTAATTTAAATTATGTTTGTAAATGAGGATAAATTAATTACCTGTAAGCCTCATGTACCTACAAGTTAGTATTCTTGTAGCTCCGATGACCTTGGAACCTGACGGGTTGCAAGCTCATCGACGTATTGTATACACACTACTGCAAATGTGTGTATGTGCCAAATGTTATGAATGAACGTACTCGTACCTCTGACCTCCATCTTAGACATCCTGAAGTCTTCCTTAAATTAGGACTTGGTACTTATTTTTAATGAATTTAAGGACTACGAGATATATGGGATATCCTGCATGGGAATCAAAAGTCATGAATTTATTATTCAAGTTGTTGGACGCAGGACTGGGGCATTATTCTCTATGACAGGAGATTCCGTGCCATAACCATGTGACGTCACAGCGTGGTCTAAACGCAAACGCGATTCATAAACCAAAAAATGAACTAAGAATGACAACTAGGAATGACAACTAAGTCATAGGGAATACGGTTTTGTCCGATTTCGCGCCGCTGTCTAGTCGTATCTGTGTAACGCGATTGAATTGGCAATTGAGAATAATGCCCCTGTGTATGATAGTGCACGGTCCTAAAGCGTATGTCCCTACGTGAACACCACCATTGTTACCATTCATATAAAAAAAGATGTTCGTACAATTTATTTTATGATAGGAGATTATTTGGATCTTAATGCAATTTTTTGGTGAACCTTTGTAATTATTGACAGCCTGCACAACTCAGTTGGTAGTAGCTCTGCCTTCTGCGCCGTAGGCCGTGGCTTCGATCCCCACCGAGAACAAATATTTGTACGATGAATATAGATGTTTGTTCTCTGTCTGGGTGTTATTATATATATTTTAAGTATGTATTTACAATAAAAATAAAAGTATACGTATTATATCAGCTATCTGATTCCCATATTACAATATTTGGCTTAGTTTGGGGCTAGATAGTGCTGTGTGGAAAGTCCACCAATATTTATAATTCATTATTTAATTATTCTTAAATACATAGTGCTTGAAAGGAGCCCCTTTGAGTTAAAATCCTTTCACCGTGTGGTGCAAGGAGTTTAAGGCGAAGACAAGAGCTAATGTGACTCTCGCTCGCACGTTTCGACATGTTGAAAGATATAAAATCACTAAACTCATTTTCGAAAAATCGCAATCAACCATCTTGTGTGCAATCACATTGCACACAGTTTAGTAAAAGTTCCATTTTGATTGATATAAGTTTTCCTACTCAAAAGTTTGCTTTACTAGTTTTCGTACATAAGCAAACTTTTAAGTAGGAAAACTTATATCAATCAAAATGAAGTTTTTACTAAACTGTGTGCAATGTGATTGCACACAAAATGGTTGATTGCGATTTTTCGAAAATGAGTTTAGTGATTTTATATCTTTCAAAATGTCGAAACGTGCGAGCGAGAAGTTGTTTGATAGTTGTCAGCCCCTTAACTAGAAATCTTGAAATTTTAACGAAAAATTTGTCACTTGTTTTGAAAAGATTTTTTTTAAATATGTGTGCGAGAAGTTGTACGACTGTTAATTGCCTATTCGATTGGTTCATAAGCAAATGTATAAAAAAGTACGAGAGCTAGAATCATGTGACAATTCAGTGCAATTTATGATTGTTTGTAAACAATGCCTCGCGTCCGGCAGACGGCAAGGTTGTCACGCGGCGCCGCGGGGAAGACACTATTGGATTAAAGGGTACTTTTCACACTAACCTGCTTATTACGGCCGTTTTATAGCGGATAGCGGCAGACGTGATTTATTCCACTATTGGGAATTTAGATGTTTCTAAGTTAACCACGCTAGTGAAAGTTGATTGGATGGAAATCAAATTGAATGTGTATAATTTTTGTTATCCGAGTGCCAAGACACAAAACCTTTAAAACTGTAGGTGAAACTAAAAGCAAATAATTGAATATATAATTTTTTAATGCGTAGGTACAGATCAAGCACTCCGTACTTAGACTTCGACAAATTGCCTACTAAATAAAGGTAACCTACGACCATCCTAATTAATTGTCTGTCACCATCTGCTAAAAGGCATTTATTGATTCCAACTTGTTCAACTATTTTGCTTCGCTTGCACGCTGAATAAAATCATTGTTATCTAATACTTTCATTTTCTCACTATTTCCTTCTTCACTCTTAGCTTACATTTACGCGTGGGCCTTTCCCGCATTTTGGAACGATTCTGTAATTTTATTTTTAGTGAATAAAGAATAAGAATCACGTTCACTATGTTTAAGAGTAGTAGAACTCTTTGTGTGTGGCTCGCCCGGGGAAGTACTACTACCACTACGCCTTTTTCTGCCACCAAGCAGCGTTGCTGTGTACCTATCGGTTTGAAGAGTGTGGTTGCCGGTGTAATTACAGGCACATGAGGCTTAACATCTGTATGCCTCAAGTTGATGGACGCAGGGCAGTGCATCGTTAGGGCACGTTCCTATCGTGCGTGACTTACGAGGCAATGATTTGTTATAGGTGATGGTTACCACTTAACATCAGGTGGGCCATCTGCTTGTTCCATCAGCTAGTTGTATAAAAAAAACTATGACGGACACCGCTTCTTGAAACCCGCGCTGATGTTGTAGTTGTACTGCATCGCGTGTTATTGCATATTTCTGTAAATAGACGACATTTGTACAACTAACCTTGATTCTGAAACTCCAGACACTGTTTACTTTATTTTATTCTCGGATTTACTGTGTTAGTTTATCTACAAATATGTAATACACAATTAGAGCAGGGAGATGTTAATTTTGAAAATATAATTATATATTTTTATAATTAATTTCCTTCTTACAGTCTTTGTCGCTTAGCGGCAATATAGGGTGTTAAAATACATTCCCGAAAACTTCAGGGGGCTAATGTACCCATCAATATGAATAACTTTTTCTAAGGACCCAACACTGTGAACATGTCATACTGAAGTTTTCAGGAGTTTTAAATTTTTTATTAAGCCTATATGGAAAGGAATTATACTGACTGCAAAATTCTGACAAAAATACGTATTTTTATTTATTTTTTCAGAGCTGTACTATTTATTTCAGATTTTCAGTATATCCAGTAGTTTTAGAAGACCGTTAACAATTAGAAAAAAACTAAATAATTAATTTCAGATTATCGTTATAGCCAACATGGTTTTTCAGTAGTTGACTGACATTAATAAAAAATATTTATAAATACGTATACTTCTTAAAATTAATAAATCCCTTATTTATTAGATAACACTAGGACATAATATTACACGTACCTACTTGATATATTTTGACCCAGACTAGGTACATGAACTGCTAGTTACAGATAAGAAGTTGTGCGTATAGTACCTACCTTAGTACTTAGGTGCAGGGTGTACAATATTTATACAGTGAATACAATGAAACTACAATTGTACCTACAGCTCGTTGTATCTTGTTGAAAGCCTAAGTAGGTACTTTTAGATTATGACTCAAAGTTTGTTTTAATTTAATAAAATCAATAGGATAAATTTTAAACGTCGTATTAAAACAATCACTTTTAACTATCATCAAGTAATCGCCGACCTAATTTAGTTACCTACTTCGAAGCCTCAGAAAAAAAGCTCTGACGATAGACATCAAGAAGGAAAACATCTGAATTAGAAGCGTCAAATACTGATTAATGGTATTTCAGAAGAATCCTTGTAAGGATGTAAGGTACCATTTAGTTTTTAAATCAACTGCGACTATAACTGAGACTATAAATAGGAAAGGTCGATCAAAACTAATAGGATGTCAAGTCACTCGCCATTTCAGCTATTACATCGAATTAGATAGACATAGCAAGTGACTTGACATGCGATTAGTTTTGACCGGGCTTTCAGAAACCGGCGGTAAGTCTAATAGTCCCTTTCGGGAGTAACCTATTGACACCCTGTGTGTTATGTTAATGTAGCTACCAGTTTCAGACTCATAGGTATTATCTTAAGATATATTGTTATTGGTTTGAACTGTGTACAGACAGCAAAAAAAGTAGACTTATTTATTTTATTTAAAAAAAATCTCTTGTACAGATTTTTTTTAATTAAAATGAATTTTCCTTTCTTTGTCATATAAGACGTAATTTTTTTATAAAATAAATAAAAATAAAATATTGGTGGACATTCCACACAGCACTATCTCGACCCAAACTAAGCCAAAGCCTGTGATATGGGAACCAGATAGCTGATTTACTACTTATATACTTTTTTTTGTAAATAAATACTTTTTATATTATACTATAACACCCAGACAGAGAACAAACATCTATGTTCATCACACAAATGTTTGTTCTCGGTGGGGATCGAACCCACGGCCTACGGCGCAGAAGGCAGAGCTACTACCAACTGAGCTGTGAAGGCTGTCAATTATAATTTGTTTAAGCATTAGAAATACATGAAATAAAAATCTACATGATTTTTGAACTGAAAGATTCCGTCGTAATTTCAAAAATACAAAACTAAAAAAAAATTGTTAAATACAAATATTTCTTTGTTTGTCTAAATGAAAATATTGTTACAAACAAAAGTCACAAATGCAATTTTTTTGGTTTTATTTACTACCTACCTAGACTCAAAAATACCAAGAAACTTAACTCCGAAGAACATAGATCCAAATCTAAAGTTATTTTCGAAGTGTTAACTAAAGCCATGACGTGATAACTCACGAAATTAATTCAAAAAAATAGCCTACTACTCGAATCTGCAGTGAGCAGGCCAAGGCCGCGTCAAGGGCACAAAAATACGGGTTTTACAAAGGTCCTGGCTGCCAGTACTGTACTGAGGTAGGTAAGGTAGGTACCGGCGTGTAGTGCATGCAACACACATGCTGAGCCGCGCCCTACGCGATCAGGTTAATAGAGATGGGACTATATAATTACCCAAATTGAAATTAAATTTTAAATGTAATATAATTACTGAATAGCGATAAAACCGACCATTGTACAGTTTTAACTTTATTTATTTTTCTACTGTACAATTAAGTATTTTCATTCATAAATACCCACATAAAAAGCTCGCTCCGAACTACGATAAGATACGATACGTACCGTAGACTGCTCCAAATGATCTAGTTCACTTCGTTGATTCGATTTAAAGTAATTATCAATTTTATTGTTGAAATAATTTTTTTGGTAAGTATATTTAATAACCTTTAATCATTGTTCTGACTTGATGTTCTCGTCACTTTTAATTTAATTGATTCACATTTACAAATAGCAGGGTTAAACCAAGAAATGAAGTTACAAAAATTTGGTTGGTTGGCTGGTTTTGTGCGTTTGCATCTTTGAAATGCTAATCAATATTTTAATATTTAATAACTTCAATATAATTTAATAACTTTTAAGTAAATTTTCCCATCCCTAGTAGCGCGGGTGCGTTGCGTTGTGAAACGCACAACATATGCGCAGTGTCGCAATGTGTCGCATATCTATCTAATCCACACACACCATGATAGCTTCCTAATCTGTAAGCTTCAAAGCTTCTGAACTTTGTCTGAAACTAGCATTCTAGATATCTTAAAGATAAAGATATTTTATTTGCAAACTCATTAAACTTACTTACTCATTTAAGTATAATAAGGAAATCAAGTATTTACATAATGTACAAAATACATATGAAACAGTTATGCTATCTGCAGACTGTTGCAAACGATCTAGAGATGGCTAAACTGATCCAAAGAGTAGTAGAGCTCTTTGTGAAGGGCTCGTCCGGGGAAGTACTACCACCACGCCTTTTTCTGCCGCCAAGCAGCAACGCTGTGTTTCGGTTTAAAGATTGTGGTTGCCGGTGTAATTATAGGCACATGAGGCTTAACATCTGTATGCCTCAAGTTGATGGACGCAGGGCAGTGCATCGTAGGGCACGTTCCTATCGTGCGTGACTTAAGAGGCAATGCTTTGTTAAAGGTGATGGTTACCACTTAACATCAAGTAGGTCATCTGCTTGTCCCATCAGCTAGTAGTATAAAAAAAAACAAATCAGTGGCAATCGAAAGCGTCCCCAAGACACTGGCCGCGTTGCCACGCTTAATGGCAATGCAGATGCGCAAAGCCAGGATATATTCCAAATGACGAAGATCACTTCAAATGCTTCTATACTTACGCATTTATACCTAAAGTTAGAAGTTAACTACCTTTATTATGCCCAGACACAGAACAAACATTGTTCATCAATCATCACACAAGTATTTTTCATCAGTAGGCTCGAATCCTACCTAAATCAGAAGGCTACCAGTCAGTTTTTTACTATGTCATTTGCCAATGGATGACGCCTATAAATCCGTCTCAAAATTAAGTAGCTGCTAAAATATTGTATAAACACCTTATTTGATTGGCAAAATTTAAACTCACAACACAACCTTACCATGACAAGCTTGGCAACCCAACTTTTTCCCTTGTTTACGAGACAATATGTTCAATACCTAGCCCAAGAGTTTGTTGCCTGTTCTTCTAGGCTTGGCCGCGTGCAACTGGCATCTAGATTCACTTGACTTTAAGACGTTTTAAAGTGATCCTTATGATTCAATTGAATAAATACCTTTTGACATTAACTTTGAGATTTTATAAAATACGAAGAGCGGATGCAAAACTGCTAACTAGGTGTTATAATTTGTAGTAAAATGTTTTTCTAGCTAAATGAAATAGTACAGAAATCGCTCCAGTGTGTTGCCAACTTCTAACCTTCATTTCCTACGCACGACCTAGCACTAACCCTTTTGCAAACAGCTCATAAAATTTCATAATCCAGGAACTCTGAAATGTTGAGTGCAAAATGTCGTGAGTCTTGACCGTGGCATGGTTGGCGGGTGGCCAAAGATGCGTTCCTTTGTGCCCTCAGCAATAGGTCTCGACTTTATCTATTCCTTGTCACAAAGACATCCTGTCCGATCTCATAGTATTACTTGAAATAAATAAATAAATAAATAATAAATAAATATTTACTTCTTCTTGTCATGTCACTGTTTCTTTCGAAATAGTGTGGTGAAAGGATTTTAAGTGCGCCGTAAAGTGGCTCCTTTCGAGCTCTTGGCCCATGTTTTAAGACTCTTTAGGTTCTAAAACATGCCGGTTTTCTCACGATGTTTTCCGTCACCGTCACGAGAGTACTGGCACTGTGCATACATTTCTGCACAGAAAAACTCATTGTTGCACGACGGGTTTTGAACCCACAATCTTAGGATGGGAAGGCGGGGCCGCTTACTATAAGCACGGCTATAACCCCCAGGCTCGGAAGATATCCTGTCAGATATTATAGATATTATTCTAAAGGAGTCAGGAGTCATTCCAACACGGCATTATAATTTACCTTGTCCTCGATTTGTAGAGACTCTGTCCTCCCTCACGCTTGTCCTAGTGCGGGTCCTAGTCCTTCAGTAACCCAGCATTTTCTTTAGTCAATAAATGAATTTGTTATCATCGCCATAACACCTGCATACCAGTCAAAGATTGATTCAGTTCACATTTTTCTCTAAGTAACAATATCTGGTTTTGTATCCTCTCTCACTCTCTCTTACTCTATCTTACAAGTATAACTAGTCTCTTAGTAGTTCTAGAGCAAAACGTAAACTAGACCACAGATAAGAGAACCTAGACAAACATATTATTTAAGGTGCCTCTCTAGGTCTCTCAATAAAAACACCTCAAGATTTTTATAAATAAAAACGTGAATGCTTTTATGCCACGCTCTCGAATTCAATGTCAAGATGTATTTGCAAGTTGCTGACTTGCCGGAAAGCCTTGACGAGGACCAGCGAGGACCCATGGCAAAGTTTTAATATTATGCAGGAAAAAGTTATTTTATCTGCGACCTATTGTGACTACGCGACGTATATGTGCATTTATTTATGGTTACAAATATATGGGGCATAAAATTTGCAACCCAAATGCGACACAATCCATATTTCAATGTGGCGTCCATATCACAGCACCGTAGGTCATGGTGGGCAAGACACATTGGTTAAAAAGTTTGGTCATTAAGCATTGCGGTATTTTTCAGGGCACTTAAAATAATTTTCTTTTCAGAATTGCTGTTTGTTTATTATAAACTAGCGGTGCCCGCGACTTCGTCTGCGCAGGATTAGTATTTCTAGTAACTTATATTAGCGTGGGGTAGTACATATGTGTAACTCTAGCGGTTTTGGCAGCGCAAGCCAGAATAGCTCGCAGATGGTAAATTTTTTCCTACTCACTTGACACTTATCGTCATATTTTGGTCAATTCACACAATATCTTTATAAATTTTAGCCTATGTGTTATTCTGATCTATAAGCTATATTATTGTAAAGTTTCACTAAAATCCATTCAGTAGTTTTTACGTGAAAGAGTAACAAACATCCATGCAACCATACTTACAAACTTTCGCGTTTATAATATTAGTAGGATACAGCCTTTCCTACGTTATCAGTGGAGGGCCGCAATAATAAGTTTTCGTACGATCAGCCTCGCCGCGGCCACACATCCAGCATCCAGCGCACACGTCGGTCGCCGCACCCAATGACACACTTTTAGAACCGGTAGCGACAACAAAACACGCGTATGTGATAACAACAAACTAAAAATAAATAACTTAAATTATCGCATTTGCATTGAATGAAAACTACTAGTTCTTTCAAAACAGTGTGGTGAAAGGATTTTACGAGCGCCTCAGAAACGCTCCTTTTCAGCACTTGACACATGTTTAGAACTTCTTCTGTCGTTTTCATTCATTCATTAGTTCACTAGCTTCTTCTTCCCTGAAACGTGAAAGATAATATCATGAAGCAACTAGTTAGGTTATTACTACCAGCGACGATGGGCTTGAAACCGGTCACGTTATTCTAGAACTGGGATTTTTGAGCTGTCGAAGGGGGCTAGTCAGATATACGTCCAAATATTACATTTGGCACATTCCCATATTTTGCAGCCACTGATAGAATGCTAACTGGTTTCGCCATGATGTTTTTCATCACCGTCAAGAGCACTGCATTGCGCACATTTATCTAGCAAATCTACGGTACCGGATGCTAACACCTTATGATCAAACGGCCTGGTCAGAATGCATGAGTTCAGTTGTATCACAAAGATCACTTTGAAACTTCTTAAAGCTAAGTGAATCTAGGTGTCAGTTCCACGCGACCAAGCCTAGAAGAACAGGCAACAAACTTACGACTACCGTTCCTTTGTATGCGACCGATACGCGTTGTGTGCTAGCAGTACCGACACGCATTGCTAAATAAATAGCTCGAGATCGGTATCTATGATATGACATGTGGATCGGCGATCAGCTATTGCAGTACACATGCCTCTTACCCTTAAGTATTCTCTTATCTGTGCCCTTAGGTACCTACTTTGTACAGACAGACACATTTAATTTTTTTATTAGTTGAAGCAGAGTACCCTTGCGTCTACATACAAGTTCTTACTTAGTTTTTGTTACGAAGCTTTTAAATAAGCACATGACACTTTATAATAGTTTTATCTACTACTTTATAAACCTTATTTTGGATATAAATGTTTTACTTATCAATCAACTTATCACATTTGTAGTCCATAAGTTCAATAAAATATTCAAATATTCAATAAAAAAAAATATCAGTTCATTGGAATTTTATTGAATAAAATATCATTGATTTATGGCCACCGTGTTCTTCACGTTATCCATAAACTTTTGCCAACGCTTCTTTAGCTTTAACAAATTAAATCTAACAATAAGGAAGGAAGTAGTACTTAAAAAGGCTTCGTTACAAAGATATTTGTAATTTCATTTAACGAAATTTAATTTTATTGAGCTATGCAGTATGAAAGGTCTTAATTTGGCCTATGTTAACGCTTAGTGCAATTAAAATGACAAATCTATCAAATAGCGACAACAGGAACGGGATAAAAAATCAAAAGAACTTAGTTTTGACAAGTTTCAGCCAAATCTTATGAATGAAAATACGATGTTGCCAATTCGGTTAAGGCCATGTTCAGATGGCAAAATTTTGACGCGCGTTTTCAAATCGCGCGACTAGACATCGTAGTATTTACATACAACCGATCACATGAGCGCGCGTTAACGCGCGTCAGCGAGCGTTGACGCGGCGCTCAGAGAAAAAGTCTCTAGACGCTAGTCTCTTAGTAGAGCTCTTTGTGTGTGGCTCGTCCGGGGAAGTACTACCACCACGCCTTTTTCTACCGCCAAGCAGCGTTGCTGTGTTTCGGTTTGAAGAGTGTGGTTGCCGGTGTAATTACAGGCACATGAGGCTTAACATCTGTATGCCTCAAGTTAATGAACGCAGTGCAGCGCATCGTAGGGCACGTTCCTGTTGTGCGTGACTTACGAGGCAATGCTTTTTTATAGGTGATGGTTACCACTTAACATCAGGTGGGCCATCGGCTTGTTCCATCAGCTTATTGTATAAATAAAAAAAAAAGATGCAGGCGATCGCGCGTTGACGCGCGCTTTGACAGCTATGTAACGTACGTTGACTGTTCAGTTGAGCGCGCGCTTCCATCGCAATTGCACGTTTTTTTGTGACTTGCTTTCGTATTCAGTTCAAAATGAGTGAAATAATAATGAAATGAGTAAAGTAATTAAAGAATTTAGATACATTGTCTCTCAGATTCGGATATAATGTTGCAAACAAACTGGGTCTATTTTTCAAAATTGGGTGAACCCAATGTGTGCGTTTTCTTTTTCCATATTTTTTTTTATAATATAACCACAAAATAATAGCTTCTTCCACGTCCATTTTCTAAGCTCTATCGAAACAGACTAACGAGCTCCTCGCAACGCGCGTTAACGCTTGTCATCTGAGGGCTTATTACGAGTTTAGTGCCGATCGAGTGCCGATCGTCGATCGTTACGATACACCGAATTTTCTATGAAAAAAAAACAGGTACTCTAAGAATACGCTAGATGCCGTTGATTTATTTTCATAGAAAATTCGGTGTATCGTAACGATCGACGATCGGCACTAAACTCGTAATAAGCCCTCTGAACTCTTAATAAATTTGATCGCGCGTTGACCTGCGTTAACGCGCGTTACATGTGAACTTAGCCTAAAGAGGCATGCATATTGAGTGATTTACGTCAAGGTTTGTATTTAGTTTGTATGAAAATTAACAAAAATTAAAAATAAGAATTCATTAATGTGTAATAATGAAAAATGCTTATTTCCTTAGTCTGAATCTCTGTTCGAAGTGTATGTATATCGTCCGGAACACGGTGTATAATAAATAAATATTGCTATTTATTATTATATAACTAAACCAAACTAAGAAAAATCTATGCTTTAGGAACCAGATACCTGATTACATAAATACTTGGCAATGCATAAATAACACCCAGACAGAGAACAAAAATCTATGTTCATTACACAAATGATTGTCCTGTGTGGGGATCGAACCCACGGGCTGTCAAATCTGTATAAAATAAAGCTCAGAAAATGTAACCAACTTTGGGGTCGGTGCCAATCAAACCACCTATTATTATCCGTCTTCGTAGCGTTACATAAAATGATGTAGAATACGACTTAGCTCAGGCACAGGTAGTTAGATAATGTAATAGGCAAACGGCATCAAACTAACCTACATGAAAGCGTATGGTGCGACATTGGGCCTACAGAGGTCGTGGTTGATCACGAGTCGAGGCGGGGTCCGTTAATAAGCGGATAAGCGGGAACCCGCGCGAGTTTTAGAACAGGAGGTTAGTCATAGTTAATTCTACACATATTAACAGAGATGTGGTATGAAGTAAGAAAGTGGTACCTATATTAAATTATTCAGTGATTTAGGTTTGTTTGTAACGTTAAGGTTTTATCATTGGTTTATAGGGCATCAGGCATATGAAAACAAAACAACATGAAAATCTTTTTAAATGTGAAATCACTCTAAAAAATTACAAGTTTTCTAAAATAAAAGATATGCGTTGACAAAACTCTTCTTTACCTAGTTTTTTCTAGTCTAGTAGTTCTCTTCTCTAGTCTTTACCTCTCTAGCCATGGGGTTTAAAGTCAAAAACTAATTTTAATCCAAAACATTCCTCAATGATCTTGAAAACCAAATAAGTAGGCAGGTAACCGTGTGGTAATAGCAATGTACCTATATGCTACTCACTCTACAAATAAATGTTTACAGATTATGCAAATCAATCTATAGCAGAGTATGACTTTGAATTTGGACATGATTACATGAGGTCGCGTACGATCACGACTTTGGGGTTCGGCCATTTTGACGAAGACTTGATTTACACCTAGATAAACTTATAAGCGGCTCAGCTTTAGCGTTTTGTAGAAGTGATCATAAAAAAAGATAACCAAGTTAAGTTAATAACGTAAGTTTTTTTCCTGTAGTTCTAGGATTGATCACGTGAAAAACGTGCCTAGTTTAGAAAATGTCTCAAATTGATCCTTTTGATTTTAAATAAAAAGCCTTTTTGAATGTACCTACGTTTGTTAACTCATTAGTAGGTAGGTACTACTAAAATAGAACTGTTACTCTGATTTACTTTTCATTTCGGTCCTTCAATGATCAACTCTCGCTTCAGCCCTCATCAGGGACTTAAACATCGTAATCCCTATTTTAACTCATAACACGAATACCTACCCTACGTCCATCAACTTTATTTATAAAGATACCTACACCCTCACCGATACCCATATCGAATACCTAGATATCCAAGATCCTTCAATTTTTAGAAAAGCTTTTTTACACTCTTGATTTAGGTAACTAATAGATATTTTTTTTATTTTTTTTATACTACTAGCTGACGGAACAAGCAGATGGCCCACCTGATGTTAAGTGGTAACCATCACCTATAACAAAGCATTGCCTCGTAAGTCACGCACGATAGGAACGTGCCCTACGATGCACTGCCCTGCGTCCATCAACTTGAGGCATACAGATGTTAAACCTCATGTGCCTGTAATTACACCGGCAACCACACTCTTCAAACCGAAACACAGCGTTGCTGCTTGGCGGCAGAAAAAGGCGTGGTGGTAGTACTTCCCCGGACGAGCCCTTCACAAAGAGCTCTACTACTCTGAAAATATTATGGTTTATGGTACTCTGTATATATTATGGTTTATTGGTACCATAAATGGCTCAACTAACACCTGTTAGCTCATGTAAAGCGTTCACCTCGATCGTGCACGATTCTGCCAATAACGCGTGACCGCCGATGCCGGCTTTACATTGAGAGATCGCAGGTTCCGAGAAATAAATCGTTGAGAATCAAGGAATCACAGCTTGTAGGTTTCATTCTGAGAACTAAGCGCTCATTTAATTTTATGTCCTTGTATGACATGCAATCATTTTTGTATAAATAATAAAGATGCGTCTGGCGCCCTCCTATGGACCGACAATTGTGAGGATTACGGGAAGTCGGTGGATGAAGAGGGCAGTGAGAGATTGTGTCCAGCAGTGGACTTCTCAGGCTCCGTGATGATAAAAAAATTAAACCGTATACTGTATTTTGTATAGCTATGCGCTATGCCACAAATAAATAATAGTATCTAGGTACAATCACCTGTAAGATTAAATTAAGCCATTACTTTTGTAGGTATCCACTTTTGTACGTCCAACAAAACTATCAGACGCGGTACAAGAGTAATGGTAGAGATGGCCTTGCATGCTAAATTATTTTGAAAATTATCATTTGTAACAGAATTTGCAGACCAAGTGAGTGACATACATAAGTAAATTAACAATTTAGGTAATTTATGTACAGAAGAAGAGCTTAATTTTATTTTATTTTCTACCAGGTAGGCCACCTGATGTTAATCAGCAGATCCAAGGGCTTAGCAGTACCCAAGTCCTTTAAAACTTAACTGGGGGTAGTTTATTCCTATAGCTTTTTACTTACTTATTTTGTTATAAATTAATCTTGACTAGTTGACCATCCGCGAACGACCCAAACCATACAGCAAAAATTCGTGCCAAAGTCAACTTCAAAAGGTATTTTGAAAGAAAGAAAGAAAGAAAGAAAGAAAGAAAATACATTTATTTGACACACACAAAACGGACAATGGACAGATACGGGCAAAACGGCAAAACCAATAGGAAGGTATTACAATAAAATAAAAAAATAAAAAAAAAAACTTAAATAAAAACACATTATTTACAGGTTCTAGCCAGTCCCGTCCGTGCAGTAGGTATGCCAAAAAGGTCCAGACTCAGCTTTTTGCTGCCTGACAAAAGTAGGTAACCTACCTTGCCAAGCAGCGCTGGTTTTCAGTCTGAACCTTACCTAGGGTGACGTCACTACAGATACAAAATAATAATAATAATAATGGCAGAAAATAAATAAATCAATTAAAATATACTAAAACATAAAATACAAATACATAGATTTAATTTTAGGTACTATTTTTAATACGCGGTGCAAAAGTTGTGCAATTTAATCAATTGAATCACAAGGATCACTTTGAAACGCCTTAGAACTAAGTGAATCTAGGTATGTAGTAGATTTGAGCAAAGCAAATGCGATTACAAATGCGACCTACTAGCAAATCCATCTAGCACGATAGGTATTCCTTAATTATGTAACCTTGCGGAGACGAATAGCAGTAACTTGTCATACTCATTCTAGTCGAAAACTGTGCCGACTTTTGGCAGTCATTAAGTTTTACAATAACACCAACGCAGGAGTTAAACCCACGACCACATTAACACCAGACTGTCATGGCCAGTCATCATTATCATCAGCCTACAATCCGCTGCTGGAGTAGTCAGAGGTACGTCCAAATATTATATTTGGCACATACCCACATTATGCAGTAGTTGGTATTCCACGATTTCCTCACGACGTTTTCTTTCACCATTTAAGAGTGCATAAATTTTTCGATAGGAAAAATCCATTGGTGCACGACCGGATTCGAACCTACGGCCTAACGATCGGAAGGTTGGTCACTCCCACTAGACCATCGGTGCCCTCTATTATTATTGTATCTTAAGAAACACTTCCCTCGCATATCTCTGGTGGAAACGCTGCATAAAGAATGATGTTGAGTTTTTACCAAACTCCCTGTGACCAACGATAAACAAAAAAACTGGCAGGCTCGCAGACCGGTCACCTGATGGGTAGTAGTCACCGTCGCCCATTGACACCTGTAACACCAGAGGTGGTACTGATGCACTGCCGGCCTTTACAATGTCTCCGGTTCATACCTTCGGTCTTTCGGTTCGTGGTTGCTATTCGAGAACCTTCCTCGGAGGTTGTAAGTGGTCTCATTGCAAGTCGCAACTGTTCAAAACATCATCGTAATCAACGGATACAACTAAATCTAGACGACGGAAGTTCACCAGCTTGATCTCTGTTGTAAAAAGACTAGCTAAACGGGAGGTGCTTACATATCCGCGAAATTAAATATTAATAATGATTCGTGTCTACCTAGATGCTGTACGTGGTAAGTAATTACCTATTAACTGATACCCAGAATACAAGCCACACACATGTGACTTTGTTTGAAGCTACGTCTTCGGTCCATCAGATAGGGGACCGGACATAATAAAGACACAATTAAATAATGCACAGTAACAGTGTAAAAGTGTGTCAAGTGTAACTGCTTATGTGTTTGCGTATGTGTAAATAATGTATGTGGATATTTGCTATAAAACACGACCTTTCTATCAATCGCATACACCCGTAGGCTATCTTGTCTACTAGTTTTAAGTTTATGTAGGTTCAGCATACAAGGTTTTTCTAGCCGTTTAATAGTATAAAAAAATCTTGGTGGTGACTGACTGAACAATCAACACAACCTTAGGTTTCGAAATTATTTTTTTTTGTTCTAAAATTTTATATACGCAAAGCTCTCAAACGGTGAAATAAAACATCATCAGTATATTGTTACACAAGGGGCTAAAATAGCGCCGTGTGTTACACTGTACTTTTCAATAAGATTGCGAGAAAATAAATTAATCCAATACAATATGAAAAATATATTACGGTCACCAATTTAAATTCAATTAAAGATTTCTCGCCAATGCCTTTTTTTATTTCTTCTGTAGCTTCAACGCAATGCACGCATTCTACCAAAGAGATCGGCATTCGCTTCAGTTCCATTTTCAAAAAAACAGTAAAAGGCCGAGTCTTTATTTATTATTTCTACATAAGAATAAAAAATTTGCATCTTCGCGCTCCGACGACGAAATTAAAAAAAAAACTTTTTCCCCTAGAGGAAGAAATGCAATATTAATATCATTGTTCTTCTTTCTTCCTTGGATCCTTGTATTTTTTCCTTTCCCTAATTTTTGTAAAAAAAAAAACAAGCAAAATGGCAAATAAACCAAAAATGCGAAGCCAAAAAAAAATGCAATATTACCTTCGCTGAGTCAGAGTAGGTAGGTAGGTAGGTATAGGTATGAGTACCTTCTTCTAAGACTACGAACCATGAGCGACATGCGAATACCTACAACTAGGGTTGCCAGATGGTCGGGATTTCCGGGAAAGTCCCGGAATTTCACGTGTGGTCCCGTGTCCAGTAATTACACTTTACTGTCCCGGAATTCATGATCACTAGTTTTTTTCCACAAAGTAACGACACCAAGGAGCGGCACGCATACTCGTACCTCGGACGAGCCGAGACGATTTTTATTTAAAGAGTAGCCTAATTTTTATTTGGAACTAAAAATTCTAATATGTGATTTTGTATGGTATGAATAAAAATTACCTATAGATTTTATAAAAAATAAATTTGTTATTAAAGTCATTTGTTTTTTCTTTTAAAATAAGTACCTAACTAGCATTTTTGATCGAGTGAGCGAAGCGAACGAAGATTCTAGTTTAAACTTGGGCGATTTGGCATTTTATGTATGTATGTATGTATGTATGTTTGTCTGGCCATAACTTTCGAACAGTTGATCCGATCTGCATGAAATTTGATAAGACGACAGCTTGTATTTGAGAAATTTACTGGTAAGTATATGAGTAAAATCGGATGAAGGGTTTTTTAAGGGGGCAAAAATAAAAAAGTGACTTAAAAAAATCAAGTTACATGTCATACGAAAGGGCTTTGTTTGGACATTCCAAAACAATTTTTACTTTTTTTCTGGGACGTTCGGTTTTTGAGATACAACAAAAAAGTTAAATTAAGATAACCAGCGACCCAAGAGCTCCCATCTCTAAGAGTTTCGTTGGCATCAAGGTTTTTCTACTGGTCGGCCAGTTATTTTGCTTTTCCTTATTTTTTTTTCTTGAAATAAATTAAGGAGGTACTCAGTTCTCATAAAATGGTGACAACGACCAGGTCTGATGATGGAGCCAAGGTCTGTTCAACGGAACTCTTCAATAAATAGGCCAATAGAGTTGAAACTTGGTTACCGTACCAAGTTAGTAGGCGGTAGTCAGAAAAAAGTCCAAACATAATGTTTGGACTTGCCTTTGACTACCACCTACTCAAAGTTTTGGTGCGTTTGTCGGGTCGCATCACGAGATCTCAGTTCGGGGCGAACTACTAGTTGTAATATTTTTTGTATTGCCGGTCCAACAGCAAACATTTGTAGTTGGATTTGGACTCTAAAAACTCCAACTCCGTTTGTAACCCCAGAAATGTCCAGGAAATAATAAGCCAGTATCTGGCAACCCTACCTACAACACTCCTACTCAATAGGTAGATACAATACGAGACCAGTCCCAGAGGTCATTCAACACTGCTATTTATTCTGGGATGTGAGTGCATGTATGAGAGTAACACCAGGTAGATATGTGAAGTACGAGTAAGTAAATCTTGTTAGCCTCCAACAATGATTCCTTTTAAATGTTGAGGTGACGAAGCTGTACAGTGACAGTGGAAAGCAAAATTATTTTCATGTAATTGTAGGAGATGCAATCAAGAAAGGAAGTTCAGGAACATAATTTGATTATAAAATCTTAAATTACTGTGAGTGTGCCAGTGAAATAACAGGCACAATAAGACTTAATATCTATATGCCTCAAGTTGATGGACGCAAGGCAGTGCATCGCAGGGAACGTTCCTCTCGAGCGTAGGTTACATGCAATGCTTTGTTATAGGTGATGGTTACCACTTAACATCTGGTGGACCATCTGCTTTATACCTAATCATGATCAAAATGTTGACTAATATAATATTTGAAGATTTGCCTCGGTCGCCCGCGCCCCTCGGCCGCCTGAGCGAAAAACCAAGGGGAAAAAACTGGTTCGCTGCGGACGAGTGAGCCATGCGGATCCTGATAAGGCTCGTGATGACGAGGGTTTCAACAACGTGGAAAGTGAGAAGAGGAAGCCCTCTACCTGTAGGTACAGACGACTGAAACAGACTGAACAGTGTCACAGATAAATCCCGTGAGAGTTGTGCAGTTGGCATCTCATCAAAATGTGAGCATGTGGTGAGAGGGTGTCGTTCTCGTATTTCGACCTTAATGTAGAGTTTTGGCCGAAAGGCGTCTACATACGCTTCCGTGGGCGCCTGCGAAACTCCGTGACACTGTGGAATGTGGCGCATACAATCCGTGTTAATTGATTAGAAAGAAAGAAAGAAATCTAACGGGAAGAAAAAGTATGTTAACTCAAACTACTATTAATTAACTTTTGTTGCCGACTGTACCTAATATGATAAATATTACGCCTCTTCTAATAGGTACATCGATGGAGCTTAGCATGACGATGTGAATCTATGTGAATAGGTAAACTGGGAAATAGGCAGGAGATAAAAAAACATCACAGAGAAATCGCTCTGAACTAAAATCTGTGGACTAAATAAATGACTGACGGTGTACCGGACGTGCCCTCAAGAAAGCGCTCCGATTAAATTTCTGCTAGGTACATACTTACCTTATACAATCTACGTACAGGCAAAACAAAACAAAGGGTCCGCTGAAATTGTATAACGAGCGCTACGATCAAAATAAATAAATTTAAAACCCTTCCAAATTAATGTACGTAAACCTACCTATCGTAACCGTTACGTCATCCGGTTAATGGTTTTGGCGGTCAACAACCGTTTGGTCGCGGTCAACACTGTCGTTTTTCTTTCCAATGCATTTTACTTTCACTTTTACATGCGGTTAACTGGATTCATTGAGAAGCGCTATACCGCGCAACCTATTGGAGAATAGAAGAAGTTATGGTTACAGCGCCATCTGTTATCGAGTAGTTTTTTTCGCTTTTTATAATTAGAGCTGACTGCTCCGTCATCTTAACCGAAATAATTCCTCAGGTTTCAACATACTAGATTAGCAAAACAAACATATAATAAGAAGTTAACGCTAAGGTTACTCGGAGAATAGCTTTAGTGCTGGGTAAACTTTATTATAGCTAGATATTTTAAACAGAGGAAACACTACGTATAAGAGTTCTTTAAATGTCTGAGGTCTATGTTTTTATGCTCTGTGGCTTAGGTATTTATCTGTGGTTTAGGTATTTATCTGTTCAGAATATTATTGATGATTATTGAGCATAGCCGGAGTATACCATGGGTATACCTCCCTTTCTTACCTCCTTAGTTTAGTCCAATAGTCCTTAGCTTACTGATTTGTAAAGCTAGAATTAATTAGGTATTCATATTTTTTATCTGGCTCCGGAACGTTATCACTTTGACATATCGTGTCAACGATGGATGTCAACAATTCAAGGTCAAACCTGACTAGCGATGGGCAACTCGGTTAAAAACACAACTCGGTTAAATCGGTAAAAAAAATAAGCAAATCGGTTTGAAACCGATTCAAACCGATTTGCATCCAAATCGAATAACAGTTTACAAAACATATGGCACCGAAATAGCATTGACCGATTTAATTAAGGTCGAATGGTTTGGTACTTGTTTTATTCTCGTTAAAAATGAAGAAAAACATATGTACATAAACATATTTACGGATTTTCATGTCGTCGAGTTATAAAAATGAAAGAAAAAAACAAGTTTATGATCAAATTAATAACACGTTTAATGAATAATGAAATATTTTTAAACCGATTTGGTTAAACTCCTGAATAGGTTTGACTCGTTCAATCGTCAAACCTATTTGAACCGATTTGGTGAACCGAGTTGACACATCGCTAAACCTGACAGATTTTATAACCTGCAAACGTTGTTTTCATTTGGTTTTGATTTTCATTCATTAGTTTTTTAACATATACCCAAAATGACGACTATTATTAAAGTTAGCGACGAAAGGGAAATAATTAATAGGCTATCTTCGTACGTAGAGAAGATTTCAAATGACGCCATCAATACTAGAGGGAGATTTTACGTTGGACTCTCCGGTAAGTAAAATTTTTCCTTTGAATTCTTAACATAGTTTTTCTATTGAATGAGTTGCGATGTGCGTGACTCATGATCTAAGTCTGAACACAATATTGTTAATTATAATCAAGGAAAAGATATGAAGGACTTAGGCTGATCAAAAGGTTAGGTAGTAGTAGTACCTACCTAGGTACCTACTAACTTCATGAATTTGTACTTAGTAAAAACAGGATAGATAGGTAAACATGAGTTATCTAAATATTTTATTTCAGGAGGTTCTGTGGTCAAATATCTGTGTGAGGGTTTACCAAAAGTAGACACTGACTGGTCAAAATGGACATTGGCCTTCTGCGACGAGAGACTAGTTCCAGAAGACAATGCTGATTCTACATTTGGCTTGTATAAGAAAGAGCTTATACCCAAAACTGCTTTGGATGAAAGTCAGTTTGTTGTGATAAAGCAAGGCATATCAGGTAGGTAACTTTTTTTGTTCAGAAAGACTTATAAATAATTAATGATCAAATGAACTTACCCTGTACGTGAAGTTTGATCATTATTATACGAGCAGCTTAATTCGACGCGATTTCTTCTTTTACATGTTGTTATTATCGCGTCGAATTAAGCTGTGAAGTATAATTAATGATCAAATGAACTTACCCTGTACGTGAAGTTCGATCATTATTATACAAGCAGCTTAATTCGACGCGATAATAACAACATGTAAAAGAAGAAATCGCGTCGAATTAAGCTGTGAAGTATAATAAAAGAACAATAATGGACTTATGATATGACTTTAAAAATGACTGACTTTTGAGGAAAATCAATTATTTATTCCGAGTTAAAGTCCACTTGTGATGGCAAATATATTACTCCACTATTTTACTAATGATCTCTATACCCTTCACCTAGAATGTACCTACCTAAAGCAGAAACCAGTGACACACCACTTATTTACTATCAGAAATGAATATCTTCTATAAATGTACATTTTCTGTACAACTGTTAAAATTTTACAGATACCGGTTATCTATAATAAATTATTACCACTAAATAATAAAAGAAGCATGTTTTCAATTACAGCTGAGGAAGCAGCCAAAGACTATACAGACAAACTCAAAGTCGCTTTTAAAAGTGATGACTTCAAATTCGACCTGCTTCTGCTTGGAATGGGCCCTGACGGGCATACCTGCTCCCTCTTCCCCAACCACCCATTACTGCAAGAAGAGACTCTACAAGTAGCGTCTATAACCGACTCACCAAAACCACCTCCGGAGAGGATAACACTTACTTATCCGGTGCTCAACAATGCAAGAAATTGTATATTTGCTTGTAGTGGAGCGGGGAAAGCTGAGATGATTAGGGTAAATATTTCTTGCTTTATTTGAAGTTTGTTACTTAAACCTCTAAAAACAAGCCAGCTATCTATTTGTGAAAATTGGAGTGAAATCCATTTAGTATTTTTCTTAATAACTCAATTCAAAAATAACTAATGGTTGCTAGATTTTCATACACATTTTCAATAACAATTGTTTTTTTTTTTAGCGTATACTAAAGGACAAAGAGGATTTACCAGCAGGGAAGATCAACCCACACAGCGGCTCTGTTTATTGGCTCGTCGATAACGCTGCTGCGGCTCAATTGTAAAGTAAAATCAGACTTAAGGCCTGACTGTCACACACTGTACTGCATACTGACTCAAAACCAACTCAAAGAAAATGCATAACAGTTTTATGAAATATTTATCAGAAAGTAAAGCTCATATTTTCCATTGAGTTGGTAGTTCAAAGTTTTTACAGTGTCTCTAGGCCTAATATTGACCAACAGAATACCAGCTGTTTGACGGCTATATCCTAGTTAATTGATTTAAGTTACTTAGACTTCAGACTCTGCATAAGTACTTTGTACTTTGTTTGTTTTTTCTATTTAATATTTGGCTATGTATACTAATTCTTTTCATACATATTTTGGTGCTTACTAACATAAATATGAAAAATATTTTCTAATAATGTACCTAAATAAATATCTAGTTTTTGTAACAATAATTATTTTGAATAATTACGTAAACAGATATATTTTCTGAATACTATCTAGTGAGCTTACAAAATGTTATGTTATGTGTTTAATTGCTTTTTACCTGATGTTCCTAAAAATAATATGTAACGAATATTTTTATCGATATACAGAGGTGAGTAGTGACGCAATAGAGGTTCGACTCGGAAAGGATCTACGTTTATGCGGCTTGCTTGCTCATACATATAAATTTTTAAGGGGCATGAGCGTGTTAAACTTTAGTGACACTAAAAACCGCATGGCTGTTACCTAAAACCACGTAGAAGCAGAAAAATTAATCGTTGGTTGTACAAAATTCTGCCGTGTTGTCATACTTTTCCGACAGAGGGCCAGTTGATTGGCGACAGGATAGCGGAAAATTTGTTTCATCAACAAGCAATCACTTGTACTACTGCTACGATTGCTTGTTTTTAGGTAATAGCTCCGCATCGCATATATACCTATACCAAACATAGTTATAGTGGGCTGGACCCAATTGTGCTAATGAGGGTGTTTCTAGTTCACGAAAGTTCAAATAAAATGTAAGTGATAAAGTTTATGAAACTGTTTATATTTACACTGTATTCTTTACATTCCTGTTGATTTTTGGTTAAATAAAGTTACTTTGGGCATAACATGGTTGTTTTAATTAGAGCTTACCACTAATATTTTCAACTTGATACTTCAACTCAAGTCATTAGGGAGCAAGGAGGGGTTCATCTATGGGTTTTCATGACAATATACAGAACCGTTACTACACAAACCATAACAGTTTCACGACTTTAATCCCCTGGCACGGTAGATATCCCCTCAGATCTTTTAGTACCAAGCACGAACTCCAGGTTCCCTAAGGATATCTAAAGGGGGTAGACAGAACCCAGTGTACTAGTACTACTACTTACATGCCATCGACGCTGCTAGAGAATGGCCGTATAAAATGATGGAATTGCCTATTTTTCTGAATGGTGCTCAAAATCGTGCTCGGCAAAACGTCCGAGTATGAAAACCGCGCGAGACTAAGCGAGATTATGACACCAGCTATACAACACCACGTGCTCACCAAAGTGAGGCTTGGAACGGTGCGCTATTTGAAGTCAATTCCTATAAAGTCGTGTTAGTTCAGAGCGAAGTACACTTAGCGAGATTTTTTACTAATGGGTAATTGACAATATACAGATCTTGCTGATTTTGTGCACGTATTTAGGACTCTTTCTTTCTGAATATGAAAGGGGAAAGGTGATAAAATAAAAGCGTAAAATCAAGTTCCAATATGTGTAATCCCTCATTCTTTCAAATGCCCTCGAGATCAACACAACAGCATTTATTCCACATAAAAAACGACCTCGACTAAACTTGTTACAATACGATTATCATCCACCTATAACATTTACTTTTTCATAATATTATAATGATAATTACAAAGTCTGTCGAACTAAATACAAGAGAGCGAGCGCGCATAGCGAACCCGCTCCTTACATACATATACATATAGGTAAACATATACATAGCGACTACAGTTAATTTTATTAGAAAACGCATCACCTAAGCCTAGGTTGCGGCGCGGACCTACGGGCGCCGGCTATCAATTTTAAAATAATATTAACAATCGCAGTACAATTTTTTACAATTAAAAATACATACACGAAAGATAGGTTTATGTTAAATGAGTGCCGCCTCCGAGTGTTGTACGGGGGGGTAGGGGGGTGAGGAGGGGAGGGGGGTATGGGGGGAGGCAGTAGGACGAGCGGTGAGGGGTGGCGGGGAGCCACTGTTTATATACATGCGTCTAAAGACTGTGCTTGTGTACGGAGCCTGAAACAATACAAACATTTTTTAGTTTTATGTATGTACAGTACAAAATACATAAATATTTATTACGATACCTTTTTTTATGTAAATATGTTGAAACATCTTGACACATAACAAACAATGTTCATCATACAAAAAAACTCCAACCGACCCGCGTACGGGAACCTACTACCAACTGTAAAGTCTAAGTTTTGTTTTCCGTATGGCAGGCGGTTTTTGTATGGAGACTCGGCGAGTTCTCAGTACGCCCCACAGAGACACTCATCTAATCTCCATACAATAATGGCCTAACGATACGGAAAGCGAAAAACGAAACTCAGACTTGGGGTACTACTAAGCTGTGCGGCAAGTTAAAGCCTAACGTAAGGATAATATGTAATAAGTAATGCAATAGTTACCGCTATCCATTAGTTCGGGGGCCAGTAGGAGTGGGAGTAAGCAGGCTTGCTATGTGCCGTCTTGTTGCTATTGGAGCGTCCTCCCGTGCTGCCCGCCTCCTGCTGGAAAACGAACCTTATTACCACTGCATAAGGGCTACGTAACACCCTCACATACATTAGCCTGGGGGTCTAGACTAGATCCACTAACTGTTTGCTTTAAAGGCAGAGAAGACAAAAAATACACGGTAGATATCTTAGTACCCACATAATATTCGCTGAGGATAGCTAAGGAGGGTAGTCAGAGGTACTTTCAAATATCACATTTGGCACTGTTGGTATGTTGATATGCACGTATGGAATACCAACTACTGCAAATAGTTGGTATTCCATACGTGAAAAGATAAAATTGTATGGGAATGACATTAGCTTGGTGCTTACATCTGCCTAGCTAATGTAATTTCCATACAATTTTAACTTTCCGCAAGCGTGAACGCAAACTGAAAGTGGTTCTTGTCTAGGCACCGGTGTTGAAGCATCTACATTAGTATTGTTAAAAAGATCCTGCCCAATAGGTGGGCCATCTACCTGTTCCGTCATTAATAAAAAAACCCATGACTCTGATATAACGTCATTTTAATTGTATTCTAATCACATTCATATTTTTTATATTGTAATTTGGGTATTAAAAAGCTTCAAAATCAACTTCCAATTTTTAAGGTCATTGGAATTAGAAAATACTTATTTTATTTTTAAATGGATTATAAAAATGTAAATCCGTTAATTGGCTGTATGTTAGAAATCTAAGTATTTACATTGTATCTTAAGAGCTGTGGATATTGTTCAAAAATAAATAAAATAAACGGTAAGACCCAGCCAAAGGATAAGACTAGAACTTTATTGTTTGTTCTTTTCAGGTTTGATCCCCTGAAACTTGTGCAGAATAAACGAGTATTTATGAGGTTTCAAAGTGATCCTTAGGACAATATAAAAAAACTGACTTCTACTCAAACCCTTTCGTTTTCGGTTTAATAGACGCTACATCAAAATTATTAATATGTAATAGGTTTACCGCCGGTTTCTGAAAGCCCGATCAAAACTAATCGCATGTCAAGTCACTTGCTATCTCTATCTTATTCGATGTAATAGCTGAAATGGCGAGTGACTTGAAATCCGATTAGTTTTGATCGAGCTTTCAGAAACCGGCGGTAAATTTCGTAAGATAGGAACAAATAAATAACATCTCAAATAGAATTATTGAAAAAAATAGTGAGTGTCCCAAAATTAACAGTATTTTGTTACTTTAGTTACTTTTTATAAATAAGTTATAACAACAATTACATGCATAAATTAAATAATTAGTCATACATAAAGCTCTAACCATGCAACTAAAGGCGGGTAACATAGTTTTAAAGCGATACATAAAAGTGCGTAAATACAGCCTTATTCAAAATTGCTTGATAACGGTTACAACGGTAACTTTCATATAACGGACAAAGGTGGATTTCTTTCTATCGCTGGTAAAAAACGCTTTAACATTAAATTACTTGAACGTCGGTCGTCAACTTATTTAATGCATTGGCATTATACTCTTGCTTTTATGAAAAACAAACTGTCAAGATGTCTGCGCAGGATTAGTCACACAATATCTTTATAAATTGTAGCCTATGTGTTATTCGGATGTATAGGCTATATTATTGTAAAGTTTCATTAAAATCCATTCAGTAGTTTTGACGTGAAAGATTAACAAACATCCATACTTACAAACTTTCGCGTTTATAATATTAGTATTAACTTTACTTTATTATATTTAAGCTATCCAGGTTTAGCAGTAGTTTAGCCATGACGCAATCTAGAAACTTCTGTCATAAGAATCAATATTTTATTGTTTCTCTATAGATCTGAATTTGAAGCTAACGCTACACCGTCGACCGCATCATCACTCAACATCAGGTGAGATTGCGGTCGAGCCTTTGCATACATTATGAATAAAAAACAATACAAACAAGAATACTATTTTTATACAGCTTGCAGATGGCCTACCTGATGTTAAGTGGTCATCATTAAAAGATAACGTTATCAAGCCATTGCAAATAAGTAGGTAAGTGCCACATATACTTATTTATTCAACTTACCCGCCTATTATGACTACTGTTTGTCCGTACATCCATCTACAAAACAAAACTCTATGATAACAAAAAATGAAATATATCGCATGCATTATTCTGAGTTCTGAATAGTTCACTAAGGGCATGCCACACATTGATAAGCTTAACTCACTGTGTCGTACCAAGCCATGACGTAATAAGACCGTAGGTAATTATTGCGTAATTCATTTGACATTGTTTTTTGGTTATTTTTATGGAGAGCACTGGTGGTCTAGTGGTAGCGGCCTCGCCTTCCGAACCTAAGGTAGTAGGTTCATAACCGGTGCACATTTTTTTTTCTGTATAAAAAATTATGTGCAGTGCCAGCAAATCTCAAAATTGAAGGAAAATGGCACGTCGTACCTAGAACCTAAAAATATCTAAAACATATTATGTCAAGTGCTCGAAAAGGAGCCCCTTTGATGCGCACTTACAATCCTTTCACCACGCTGCTTCGAAAGACTAGTTTCACGACAAGAAGAAGGTTGTTTTAAGTATTAAAATTTTCCTATATCTATGTTTTAGATTGTGTATCGAATTCAATTATCTTATAACTTTTGGGCGCTTCGGCCCCAAACTGTTTTAATAAATTCCTGGGGTCACCCTATGTCGGACAATTGACAAAATAAAGTAATTTGATGAGAGATGCAGTAGTTATCCGATTATCTGCTCCGTTATCGAGGCTCGAATCACTGATCTGTAGCATCTAATCTGACCACCTATCTATTAATCTATCTAGTAAGAATACTTTTGACGTCATACGACCGCTTAGCGTCTGTTGTTGCAGAGATAAAGCTGTCGCAACGGCTTTAATTTGCGTAATCAGCATGCCTATCGTTTTCTGCGTAGCGAGTTGGTCCGGTCTTGTGACTTTTTTCATAATAATTATCCTTTTACCATTGACCCATATATAAATATTGGTCCTTTTACGGTCCAGGGTTTGGTACGTCACTGGAGTTAAACCAATAACATAATACTATAAGATAATTATATATAAATAATTCTCACTGGCACATTTCAAAAAATTTCAAGATTTCTTCATAAATGTTGTAATGTGCGAGCGAGAGGTAAATTAGCGGTAGTCTGCGTCTGAATAGACTGTGAGTATTTCTATTAACTATAAATGTATTTTTAGGAGTTCCCGAGCCTTTTATCTATTTATGTGCGAAAAAATGTTTAGTGATCCGAAATCCGGGTGTCTAGGAAAGATACACTTTCTATTAGCATTTACGCCTGCGGAAAGATAAAGCAACAGTCAAACGAATGTCATCTATACTAATATTATAAAGAGGAAAGATTTGTATGTTTGTAATGACAAAACTCAAAAACTACTGGTCCGATTTCAAAAATTATTTCACCATTGGAATGCTATATTATCCCTGAGTAACATAGGCTATATTTAAATGTAAAAAAAAATAAACCCCACCCGCGCGAAGCCGGAACGAGCCGCTACTAGTTTTCATATAATTTATCTTTGCGCAAGCGTGCAATGCATACCGAAAATAGACATTCATTTTTGGAAGAAGCGGAACACTGGCTTATTCGTTTGTCTACCATTCTTAGAGTGAAACTATTAGAGCTATGCGTAAATAGATCCACTCACAGTCTAATTCTTTGATTGTACAATCTAATATGATACAAACGCGAACGAAAGCAAGCTAAGACTAACGAGCATGCGAGACAGAAACAATACGAGCGAGGGAGGTATAGTTTGTAACCAGTACCCCAAGTATGAGCTGTGTTTACCATATTTGGTTTTTCGTTCTTGTTCCGTGTTCATTATGGGTTTTGTATGAAGACGTGATAGAGATACCGATGCGGAACTTTATGTTGCAAGTATGATGAAAATTAGTAGTAGAACATAAAGTTCCGTATCGGTATCTCTATCGCGTCTTCAGACAAAACCCGCAATGAACACGGAACAAAAACGAAAAACCACATTATGGTAAACACAACTCCTAATTGAGGTACTAAGTGTCTAAGGCTGAATTTTTATTCCATGTAATGTGAGCCCGTATTTCGAGTAATTCTATATGCTTTCGTTCGTTTCTGTTAGCGTCGGCGACAGGACAAACACGTATTTTTACATTTTGCTGATGACATTGAAGGGAAGAATTGAAAATATAAATAATAGTAGTTGGTTAATGAGTGTGTCATTGTATTTGTAGATGTGGAAGGACAACACAAAACGGTAGACAACATGGTAGCGGATTTAAAAATTGACAATTTATATTTAGTCTTATTCGATCGAAATAAAGTATAAATTGCAACGCGCCAAAGCCAAGGTATCGCGGATTTTCTTATACTCGTCAGTATTTATTTATGTTATATTTCGTCATATTAAATTGAAAAAAATAAGCTATACTCCACAAACACCTTTGTAGGGGAATTTAAAGGGAAATCCCTTTGTTCTTGACTTTATTTCCTAAAGATAAGATAAAGATTACATTGATATATTTAAAATTATCTGCCATGTCTTCATACTGTTGAATTTTGAGTGATCTTGTACTAATATTGACGGTGATTCTAATGATGTATGTAGGTTTAAAGAAAGTTTGTTATCATAAATATTACTGTACATGCAGATGCAAGGAAGGAAATAAAAGCATGTGTCGATGGTGGGTTGGGATTAAATGTTGGAATGGTGATAGGGATTATTAGGGATGAGACCCGTACATTTCAAGATATAATACATATGACGAATCGCGAACAAACAAGTTTCGGAGAATACCAAAAATTTTCATTTTGATCCAAACAAGTTATCCCATCAAAAAATTTGCTTATAACTACTTTCGTTACTTAGTCAAACTTTTAGGTAGGAAAACTTATTTCTTCTTCAGTGATTTTATATTTCAAAAATTATGAAATTTGCGTGGGAGTAATGTTCGTTTGGAGGCGTGAAGGCGAAGATGCCTAATCACGAATGAATTTGGACATTTAGCGATATTCGACCTTATTCTGTTGCAGTTAGGGATACGATACGCTTACGCGACTAACGTCAAATTCGTTCTCGATTAGGGCACTGACCGGCCTCGCATGTGTATGCGGTGGGTGTGGGTGCGTGTGGGTGAGGTCGGCGCTTGCGCACGCGTGCGGGTATGTACCTGGTGCTGCGGCACGTGGTGGTGGTGCGGCGGTGCGGGTATGTAGAGGTGCGACGCGGCGCCGAAGGGCGGAGGCGTGCCGCTATGGAAGGTCGCTTTCTCGTAGCTCTGCGAACAATCCACCTAGCGTTAACAACCGCTCTATTACTCAAAGTACACTATAACTAACCACACAAGATCACTGTTCTGTAAGTTAAATTAAAAAAAATATTAAAAAAAAATACCATTTGCACATTTTAGTAGTTATTATTCCATACGTGACAGGCAAGCCCGTCGCCGCTGTTAGAATACTAACTGATTTCCTCACAATGTTTTTCTCCACCACCGACAGCAAAAATTCATTGGGGCACGACCGGATTCGAACATACGATCTTACGATGGGAAGACAGGGTCGCTCCCAACTAGTCCACCGGAGCTCCGAAATCCGGTGCACGAAATAATGAATTAACAAATATACCGACGGTACTACGGAATCACTACGTTTGTCGCGTGTTTTTCAAAAAGCTGTGTGATTGATACGCGGTCTAATTGTGATAATATATAATAATCAACATAATTTTTGATAATGATTTAGGATCGTGCCCTACGATGCACTGCCCTGCGTCCATCAACTTGAGGCATACAGACGTTAGCGTATATAGTTAAGTTGTATAGTATAGCATACTTACATTGACCTTGTTGAGTGCGACGTGCGTCTTAGCGTACATAGCGTTAGTGAGATCTGTAGAGGCGGCGCCGCCGGCCTTGCTGCCGCTGTTCGCGTAGCCACCACCTGCCGAACAATAACTTATATTAACTATCTATCAATGAGCTTCTAGGCCGGTCACTAAGATCAGAAGCCGGTCGCTAAGATTTGAGGCCGGTCACTAAAATCCGAGGCCGATCACTAAGATCCGGAGGTCCATCGCTGAGCTCAGAGGCTAGTCACTAAAATCCGAGGCATGTCACTAAAATCCGAGGCCGGTCACTAAGATCCGGAGGTCCATCACTGAGCTCAGAGGCTAGTCACTAAAAACCGAGGCCGGTCACTGAGCTTCGGGGCATATCACTAAAAACCGAGGCCGGTCACTCAAATCCGGAGTCAGTCACTAAGAGCCAAGGCCGGACAGATCCAGGGTCTATCACCGAGCTCCTAGGCTGACCGCTCGTTACATTACAGCGTACCGAGCGGCAGTCGCAGGACCAGTTCAAAGCGATCCTTGTGATTGCACTGATAGATATGAATGTGAGACTGACCGGGTTTGTAGGAGTCCTGCGCGTCGTACTGCGGCTGCTGCTACGCGTAGTTGTTGTATATGCATGTGAGACTGACCGGGTTTGTAGGTGTCCTGCGCGTCGTACTGCGGCTGCTGCTGCGCGTAGTTGTTGTATATGCATGTGAGACTGACCGGGTTTGTAGGTGTCCTGCGCGTAGTTGTTGTATATGCATGTGAGACTGACCGGGTTTGTAGGTGTCCTGCGCGTAGTTGTTGTATATGCATGTGAGACTGACCGGGTTTGTAGGTGTCCTGCGCGTCGTACTGCGGCTGCTGCTGCGCGTAGTTGTTGTATATGCATGTGAGACTGACCGGGTTTGTAGGTGTCCTGCGCGTCGTACTGCGGCTGCTGCTACGCGTAGTTGTTGTATATGCATGTGAGACTGACCGGGTTTGTAGGTGTCCTGCGCGTCGTACTGCGGCTGCTGCTGCGCGTAGTTGTTGTATATGCATGTGAGACTGACCGGGTTTGTAGGTGTCCTGCGCGTCGTACTGCGGCTGCTGCTGCGCGTAGTTGTTGTATATGCATGTGAGACTGACCGGGTTTGTAGGTGTCCTGCGCGTCGTACTGCGGCTGCTGCTGCGCGTAGTTGTTGTATATGCATGTGAGACTGACCGGGTTTGTAGGTGTCCTGCGCGTCGTACTGCGGCTGCTGCTGCGCGTAGTTGTTGTATATGCATGTGAGACTGACCGGGTTTGTAGGTGTCCTGCGCGTCGTACTGCGGCTGCTGCTACGCGTAGTTGTTGTATATGCATGTGAGACTGACCGGGTTTGTAGGTGTCCTGCGCGTCGTACTGCGGCTGCTGCTGCGCGTAGTTGTTGTATATGCATGTGAGACTGACCGGGTTTGTAGGTGTCCTGCGCGTCGTACTGCGGCTGCTGCTGCGCTTAGTTGTTGTATATGCATGTGAGACTGACCGGGTTTGTAGGTGTCCTGCGCGTCGTACTGCGGCTGCTGCTGCGCGTAGTTGTTGTATATGCATGTGAGACTGACCGGGTTTGTAGGTGTCCTGCGCGTCGTACTGCGGCTGCTGCTGCGCGTAGTTGGGCACCTTCCCGGGCGCGGACACGCCGCCCACGCCGGCCACGCCGCCCACGGTGCTGCCGCCGCCGTACTGGAAAATACATCCAACACATAACATTATAGTGATCACGCTAAAAAAATATACGAAAAATTTATAATAATTTAATATTTATTCATCTAGGAAAAATTTAGACATTTAGATAAATGTCTAAATTGAGCAGCCAATCTAACATCCAAAGTAACAGATAAAAAAAAATAAGTCAGATTATCCCAAAATAATCAAAATAATTGGTCAATCAAAGTTATTCACTCATACTTTCGCTGTTTCATTCGAAGATTGCTACAAATTTTGAAGGATACAACTATTCAAGAACTAAAGCAATAAGGTCGAATATCGCTAGGATACATTAATAATAATAACGTTAATGTTTATTTCCAAAAAAAAAACATATAGAGCCATACATTTAGGTTTTAGATTTGTATATTATAAGGCATGGTATACACCGTGGTTTCGGAACATTTAATTACCTCCCGTGTTGTTGACTGACAGCCATAGACTTTTTAGGGAGCGAATTAAAGAGGCTAGTGTATGTGAGTGACCAATATGCAAGAATTAAAACATAGCATAATAAACGCTTTTGCTAACAACGACAAGACGTTTTAATTTATTTAAAATACAAACTTCCACAATTTTGTGATTATTATGTAAAATAAAATCCAGACAGCACATTTATTACAATTAAAAAAAACCGACCAAGTGCGAGTCGGAAGGGTTCCGTCCTCGCACACGAAGGGTTTCGTGCCATTTTCTATAAAAACGGCAAAAAAATCACGTTTGTTGTATGGGAGCCCCCTTAAATATTTATTTTATTCTGTTTTTTAGTATTTATTGTTATAGCGGCAACAGAAATACATCATTTGTGAACATTTCAACTGTCTAACTATCATGGTTCATGAGATACAGCCTGGTGACAGACGGACAGACAGATCTCATTCCCCCACCTGGAAAAAATTAGACAGCTATAATAAAAAAAATCTTTCTGAAATACTCAAATATGAAATTGATCATTCTGTTTGAACTCCCCTAGTGTAAATAATGATGTTTTCTCTCACCGTAGGATAGACTCCATACTGGTAGGTGGTGGGTGGAGGCGGTTGGTAGAAGTACGCATAACCTGGAGGAAGCGCTGCTGCAGGTACCTGGAACATACAACATCATTTGAACAGCATTATCAGAACAGAATATTCTAGTCCGTGACTTGATAGCTCGAAAAATCTAAAATGCTTTGTGTCCAAGGACACGCTAGACCGGACAGTTTGAGTATTTTTATTGTGGGACCCAAACGGTTGTTATTTTGGCACAAATATCAACCGGCAAAAGTGCAACATGCCCTGCCCAACCCCACTTGAGTTAATAATTGGTAAAAATATGTATACCGGTTGAATTTTTCAAGTGGGCGAGCATGGCCAAATCCGAAACTATGAGGAATAGCGAAAAGTACTCAAAGGAGTCTCGGACCAAATTTTGACACGCGCGTTGCTGACCCTTACAATACTGAAACGATGTGTCTGAAGATGTGAAGGATAATGAATAGAGTGTTCCAGTATAGTTACCTGTTGCGGCGAAGCGGCGTCGGTCCTGCCGAACCTTTCCCCGGCTCCGAGCCCGAAGGCGCCGTCCCGCGCGCCGCTCACGCCGTACCCCACCTCGTAGTACCCGCCCTGGATACATATAAACAGTTTAAAGTCAAAAGGTATTTCGATTGAATCACATGGTTCTCTTCGAAATGTCTTAAAGCTCTGTGAATCTAGGCCATACCCCACCTCGTAGTACCCGCCCTGGACACGTACAGACTATATAATTAATGTACTATAGTCGCGTTAAACTCTCGCTGCAGGCTCGGTCATAAGTTATCGGAACGAGACAGTAATATTGCTCTCTCTCGCACTTAGGAAAAAAGACGATCCTATTGTTTAAGCGATTTGTGTGTTAAGATGATTTATGACCGAGTTTGCAGCGGGAGATTAACGCGACTATAGTTACTATGGATAATAATAATTACGTCTCTGAAACACACTCTGCATATGTATTTATAAGTTTTAAACTTTATTAGAATTTACATCGTAGGTGTTCTAGAAAGTTCTCCATATCGACTCCTCAAAAAAAACAAAACAACACTACCTACAACGCTCCTGTTTTAAATTTATAAAACGCTTGTGATCGGCAGATACGCGATGGAACTTTGTAACATATCTGAATAAGAGTATTTGTGACGTTTTGTACTTGAAGTATAGAACAGCGCACGTACCATGTGATGCGGCATGGTGGAGCGCATCAGCTGATCGTCGTACGCGTAGCCCTGCGAGCCGTACAGCGCGCCCTGCGCGTACGCGGCGCCGGGAGCCGAACCCGCACCCGCTCCGGCGCCGCCCGCGCCGCCCGCCGCCGCGCCGCCGGCCGCCGAGCTCGTCGCCACCTGCGCCCACACACGACCTGCTTAAGTACTGTCTCGCGGCCTGGGGATTCTGATTATAGCCCGGTAGAGTTTCAGTCTTTAATATCAGTCTTCAGTATCAGATTTATCAGTTTCACTGACTGTGACGTGCGTTGACGTGAGACGGCCGATACCGACGTGTGGACAGCATATTTGCCTCGCCTGACCGACGCTCGGTGTCGCTTCCTCTCGCTCGCCTAACCGGCGGACCCGAGGCGAGCGCTTACGTATAGTGAGTTATTACGTGGGTTCATTTGTCATAGCTTGTCACCACTTACGGTCGCTCGCGAGCACTCGCCTCGCTCCAGAGCCGTGTCGGTTTTTCTGCACCGATAGCACCAACATGTGGGCATTGCTCCACAAAATATTGTCTAAGTAGGCCGTTTACATTGATTTGCTTTGGTTGGCCTAACGACGGTAGCACTTGCCTTGCAGCAATTTGTAGCCTCTTGCCTACGCTCGCGTGGTCTGTGCGACCGACATGTATAGGCTTTATAATGTTGTCTTGCGTCCTGGGGATTCTACCGGGTTGACATGAGAGTTTTTACGGACCGAAAAATATCGGTCATTTTTGGATCGAGTTATCAGTATATTAGTATACCTTAGCAGATGATGTTTGCGTGGTGGAAGTAGCGGCTAAGCTGCTGACAGCTCCCGTCGAACTGGACTCGTACTGAAACATACAACAACACATACTGTACTCACTACTCGTATGTAGCACACGATAACGGGCTTGGAAATAGTAAGGGCATCCCAGAAATGATAACTTTTAAGTATTTATTTCACTAGCTTCAAGACTCGATGGGACCAGGCACGCTAGATATCCCCTCAGATATCTACCAAGTACCAACTCAGACTCTTAAGCACGTGTAAGAGGGAGACGTCTAAGTTAGAGGTAGGTCCAAATATTACGTTTGACGCATACCCATATTCTGAAGTAGTCCACAATAACTGTATGAAATGATATGAGAAGTCAAACTTTTCAACGTAACGAGTCGCTATGCAATAAAAATTATCATAACAAAGTTATTTTATGACTGTTCACTACATAAATTAATATGATTAACAGCACGATTCATCCGAGTTGTCGCATAGATGCAGGCTCGCTGCGCTCCCGCATTACCTGATGCGTGGAGTCCTTGTGCTTGTGATGCGGCTGCGGCTGCGGCTGCGGCTGGTAGGAGTAGGGCGCGGCGGCCGCTGCCGTGTATAGCGCGCTGTTGTTATACACGCCGGCTGAAGACGACGTCTGCTGGGGAAACTTACATATTTACTATGATATTACAGTTTTTTTTTTAATGTGACTAGGACCAATTTTTTTATTATTATTGAATATACGACGAGCTGTCGGACAGTTAATTTTCGTTTTTGATTTGGCAGTTTTCAATCGTAATGCTACGTTTGAACATAAATGAAAAAAAAAGTGAGGAATGAATTCATGAATAAGCTAATCCAACGATGTTAGATATTTGGCATTTGGCACTCTGATATTTTCTAGTCTATTGTCTAGTCATAGATAGGCACTAGTAGTACTAACTTGGTAGGAGTTCAGGATAGGCTGGTACTGCGTGAGCGTGACACTGGACGGGTAGCCGGTGGAGATCCCCGCGGCCGCCGCCGCCGCCGCCGCTGCCGATAGCGACGCGTTGCTGGAGCTCACCTGGACAACACGTCCTCTATATTATTATTTATTTACTAATAGTAATAATTATTATTTATTTCATAAATGGACGAACAGACGGAAGGCGAGGTCGGGGATCGCCTAAGAAAGCGTTGGAAGGGCGATCTCGACGCTTACGAGACATAATGGTTGGAGATTCGGGGAGAGCTTGCTTAACAGTGGGTTGATATGTTTTTTTAATTGATACATGAGTGAACATATTTAAAAAAGTAAAGTTGGAGGTGACTGCAATTTTTTTTCTATCTAGTGTGTCTTCGTCGTGCTGACGCCTATATCCTTGAAATTATGTGGTTAAAAAAACTTAAACATGTTAAAAATTGGATCATCATAATGCGTTTTTTGGAACTAGGCTGGAGAAGTCATGGAATTGCCCGGCCTCAATTATTCTTATTTCGACCGACACTTTTATTTGTAGTTAATTTTTATTATATGTGCGATCCCCAATACAATAGGTTAGTTACCTGCTGAGGTGCGTAGACGTTAGCTCCGTACACGGCGGGCGGATGGTGCGATACTGGATGCAGTGCGTACGGGTTCTGTTGGGGCGCCGTTGTAGACTGCTGCTGTTTACAATACAAACTATAGTGGCGGTACAGGTGCAGGACATCATTAAAACCCCACCAAGCTGATTGATAAGTTAGTTGTAAAAGTAGTAGAGCTCTTCATCAAGGGCTCGTCCGGGAAAGTACTATCACCATGAACTTTTCTGCCGTCAAACAGCGTTGCTGTGCTTCGGTTTGAAGAGTGTTGTTATCATCTATATACTCCAAGTTGAAGGACGCAGGGCGGTGCATCGAAGGGCACGTTCCCATCTAACTTACGAAACAATATAAATTAACTGAAACAAATATGTAATACTAATCCGGCTAAACCTGGTGAGGGGGGCTTGAATGTTTGACACTCAAGCTTTCCGGTTGCTCCCCGCTTAGTGCACTAAGTCTACCCTGGCAATATAGCAATCCACTTACGGTGGCAGGGTAGCAAGGCAATGTGGATGGCCTTAAAGGCGACGATGGGAGCCACGTAGTCATCGTCGACTAGACACAAACTGCAAGTATTCCCAAGGAGGGTTGACGTCAGGCAGGCGGCCGGTCATAAAACACCACAAGCCAAATCTATTTACAACATGGTTTACGGATAAATAGAATATGCGACTATGCTAGGGCGTCCCCCCAAGGCGACGCGCAGGGGCAGCACCCGGCGCCTGTGAGAAATGGACTAGGGTTGTTGCATCAGGGACGGGTGCAACGTAAGACGCGAGTCCGTGATGTAAAAGCGTTAGGACCAGATGGTATACCCGTTGAAGTATGGAAGTTTTTGAAAGCAAATGGATGGAAGTGGCTGTCTTTATTCTTCAATAAGCTGTTACAAGATGAGGCGATCCCAGAAGAATGGTGCAACAGTTTGCTGGTGCCCATTTTCAAAAACAAGGGTGATGTACAGAACTGTAATAGCTATCGAGGAATAAAGCTCATGTCACATAGCATGAAGGTTTGGGAGAAAGTAATAGCGAGACGAATGAGAGAAGAGAGTGAGGTATCACAGAACCAGTATGGGTTTATGCCTGGACGCAGGACAACGGACGCCATATTTGCACTTCGCCAACTTTGCGAGAAATACCGCCGTGCACACAAGAACTTGCATATGGTGTTCATTGATCTGGAGAAAGCGTGCGACAGGGTTCCCCGTGAGGTTCTGTGGTGGGCTATGAAAGAAAAAGGAGTGCCTGGGAAGTACCTGCAGCTTATTCGGGCGATGTACAATAGAGCTTGTACACAAGTTAGGTCCGAAGCTGGCGTTACCGATAAGTTCAATGTGGCTGTGGGCTTGCACCAAGGATCGGCTTTAAGCCCTTATTTGTTCCTCCTGGTAATGGATGCTTTGACATCAGACATACAGGAGGAGTCACCCTGGTGCATGCTGTTCGCCGACGACATCGTACTTATCGGAGAAGACGCAACTGAGGTCCAGAGCAGGCTGGTAAAATGGCAGGGGAAATTGGAGAGTGTCGGATTGAAGATAAGCAGGACCAAGACAGAGCATCTGTTTTGTGACTTCGGTGGTCCCTCCAGTTTCGCTACTATTGCCTTAGATGGTGTATCCCTACCAGTCAGCTCCGATTTTCGGTACCTTGGTTCAGTAATACAGAATGATGGTGAGATTGATAAGGATGTAAAGAACAGAATAAATGCAGGATGGATGAAATGGAGACAGGTCACAGGAACAACGTGCGATCCGCGAATGCCCCTCAAACTAAAGGGGAAAATTTACAAATCGATCATACGACCTGTTGTTTTGTATGGATCTGAGTGCTGGGCCACCAAAGGGACGGATGAAAGGAGAGTGCATGTAGCGGAGATGAGAATGTTGAGATGGATGTGTGGTGGTGACGAGAATGGATAAGATAAGGAATGAGTTTATTAGGGGCAGTTTGAAAGTGGCGCCAGTGACTGAAAAGATAAGGTTAGCGTGGCTGGAAAATATCCAGCTCGTCCCGCCATCTCCGCTTTGGTCCGCCGCGTCGCCTTCTCGCTGGGGCAGGATTCCAATCAGTGGCTATCTTTGCCCACAGCTCACCTGGCATACGGCAGACATGACCATCCCAATTCCACTTCAGCTTGGCGGCTTTCGTCAAGCTAAGCTACGTCTGCGATTTTTGTCTGCGAGCGCAGTTCCGTATTACGGATTCTATCCAGTCGCTCGACACCTAGAATACTGCGCTCCATCGCACGTTGCGTTGGCATAACTTACTTCGTTACAGGTGATGGTTACCACTTAACATCCGATGGGACGTCCGTTCTCGTTCCAACGGCGAGTTGTATTAATAAAAAGTAGCGATGTTACGACTCGGTTTACCAACCCGGTTCAAACCGGGTTGAGCTTCAAACCGTGCAAGTCGGTTTGAACCTATGTCAAACCGATCTGGACGAGCTGAGTAAGCGAGCGGTTTGTTGATCGCTGTCCCTCTTCAACTCACGCACGGTGCGGCGCGGAACCGCGAGTCGGTACTTCGGGTCGGACCGAACCGAAACACGAAGCAATACAAATTGGTTCGTCGCATAGACTTTATTATTTCGGTTCGTAACCCGGTTTCATACCGGTTTACATAGATTTTTGCGGTTCTATTTACAAGTAGGTTTGCATATCTTTCAAACCGGTTTGAGTCGGTTTGAAAAATTTCGAGATCGTTACATCGCTAATAAAAAGTGGTAATTTTAGTGACAGTAGCTAGTAGATAATGACAGGTCGCTCACCTTGGGCCTTGCGGTGACGTAGGAGTGGTGCGCGGGCGCACTGGCGGGCGCGCTGTCCGGCGCGCTGGCGGCCGCCGGCTTCAGTAGATAATGACAGGTCGCTCACCTTGGGCCTTGCGGTGACGTAGGAGTGGTGCGCGGGCGCACTGGCGGGCGCGCTGTCCGGCGCGCTGGCGGCCGCCGGCTTCAGTAGATAATGACAGGTCGCTCACCTTGGGCCTTGCGGTGACGTAGGAGTGGTGCGCGGGCGCGCTGCTCGCTGCGCTGTCCGGCGCGCTGGCGGCCGCCGGCTTCAGTAGATAATGACAGGTCGCTCACCTTGGGCCTTGCGGTGACGTAGGAGTGGTGCGCGGGCGCACTGGCGGGCGCGCTGTCCGGCGCGCTGGCGGCCGCCGGCTTCAGTAGATAATGACAGGTCGCTCACCTTGGGCCTTGCGGTGACGTAGGAGTGGTGCGCGGGCGCACTGGCGGGCGCGCTGTCCGGCGCGCTGGCGGCCGCCGGCTTCAGTAGATAATGACAGGTCGCTCACCTTGGGCCTTGCGGTGACGTAGGAGTGGTGCGCGGGCGCACTGGCGGGCGCGCTGTCCGGCGCGCTGGCGGCCGCCGGCTTCAGTAGATAATGACAGGTCGCTCACCTTGGGCCTTGCGGTGACGTAGGAGTGGTGCGCGGGCGCGCTGCTCGCTGCGCTGTCCGGCGCGCTGGCGGCCGCCGGCTTCAGTAGATAATGACAGGTCGCTCACCTTGGGCCTTGCGGTGACGTAGGAGTGGTGCGCGGGCGCACTGGCGGGCGCGCTGTCCGGCGCGCTGGCGGCCGCCGGCTTCAGGGCCGCGCTCAGCTGCTTCTCCAGCGACGCTGCGGACACCGATCTACCGTTACGCACTACTCGCTCGCCGGGCCATCTGTGCCTACTATGGTCGCGTTAAACACTCGCTGCGAACTCGATCATAAACAGGGGTCGGAATAGGTAGAGTTTTTAAGTACCAAATGACGTCAAATACGCTCCTACGAAATCTAAACATGGATATGCCTTTTTTAATCCCCGGGTCGGAAACGATTCGGGTTCGAAATCAAATGTGATAAAAACTGACGTTACCGATTCGAAACCTTTCCAAATGTTAAAATAGCTCTGCTGTCCGTGTAACGCTACTTAGTCATAGGAAAAAAGAGTTTTCGAAGACAATAATATCAATCTTAACATCAGGTGGGCCATCTGCTTGTTCCATCAGCTAGTTGTATATAAAAAAAAAATAAGTTTTAGAAAACTATTTTTATTAATCCCTAATTCCAAATTTAAGCAGGCATATCTATGTTAAGATTGCGTAGGTAATTCTACGTCATTTGGTACTTAAAAACTCTACCTTTTCCGACCCCTGGTCATAAATCATCTTAACACAAGTGTTGAGAGTACTCGGCGCGGGCGCTTGCACGTTATCGATAAAAAGAATGACTCGGCGAGAGCGCCCGGTGGTTGCGCGCTCGGAGAGCTCACTAGCGGTAGTCGGTATGAATGTATCGATAGTTCTTATCGACTCCAGTAATGCACATCTCTGCGCTTAAACGAAAGGATCGTGCCGTTCTCCAAAGTGCGAGAGAGCAAGTAATATTGCTGTCTCGTTCCGATAGTTTATGACCATGTTTGCAGCGAGTGTTTAACGCGACTATGATAGCATAAAGCGTGTAACATGATACCCATGATGTGTGATAAATAAAAAACTCTTTTTTTATTCATATTTCATTTCATTTATTAAATTCATTCACTCATTCATTCATACCTACACATTCACTTATTCATACATATGCCTCATTTATTCATACATATGCAAATGAGGCCAAAGACCGAGAGCTTTGAATAGGGCTGCTGGCATATTCAACGCGGACTAGGGGGACTAGACAAGATCGACCACCTGATTTTATTTCTTAAAATCTCCTACAAATTCATATTTGCGCAAACAGAAAGAGAATCTTGTCTGAACTCCTAGGAGAAGCTGCTCGGTAAGCTCCATACCAAATCATCTCAAGGGCACGTCCCGAGGATAAAGGGATAGCCGAAAGAAAATTTTCCCCAAATTCTGTATAATATAAATCAGAGTTATTATCATAAATACAGAGTTTTAACTAACAATAAAACTTACCTATTATTTTTCCAACGATATCCGGAATCCATCTTGAGTCAAGCCTCTGTCTTTCTTACGTTTTTCGTCCTAGCAACTTCCTCCCTTCGACTTCCGGCGCCACTGTCGCTCCGTTTTGTTTCAAAATGGCAGAGCGTGCAGCGTGGCGCTCAGATTTTACCTCATTATACTTACTCACGATGTACCAGGTAGGCATTACCTGGATTCCGGATATCGTTGGAAAAATAATAGGTAAGTTTTATTGTTAGTTAAAACTCTCTATTATTTGTTCCGAGCCGATATCCGGAATCCATCTTGAGTGATGTGTTTGTTATCTCCTGGTATGCCATAATAATAATTTAATTATGATGATGCTATAATGTGTTGCATAAATAAAATAAACTGTAAAGTAAAGAAAAGATGTAATTTCTTGTATAATCAATAGCAATATTAATAAAATAAAATCATAAAAATAATAAATCTTCTAACGTACAGGTTCAAAGAAATTGGACAAAGAAACTGAACTGATTATGTCGTTATTATTTGATGAATCTGCTATTTCTCTTTGGTAATACGTTCGGAATGTGTGTTCTTTCCGCCAATTTCCTGTTTCTAAAATTTGATCAATAGGAAACTTTTCTAACCAGTTGAGGGACGCTACAGCAGAGCGCACCGAGCCCGGCGTGGCTTCGACGCCGGCGTCCTTGAGTACAGACTTGATCCAGCCACCTATCACAGTTCTGGACGCTGGTTTAGGTTCTCCTCTAGCTGTTATAAAGAGTTCGGTTAAGTTACCTGACTTGCGACGATCTTGTGAAGTCCTGATTAACTGTCGAGTCCAATATACACAGTCAAGGTTTTTGTTCGGATGTACCTTCAGTCTCCATCCAGATTGCCGGTGGCCAATGTCGTCCGTCTTCGATCCAAAGCAAGGCCACAGAATTAAACCATTTTCTTCTTCTACATATTTGTCAGCATCAATCCTCAGTAGGGTGAGGTCGTGCACACGACGTCCTGCCGCTAGCAATAGTAATATAGCGGTACGTCGCGATACTTGATATAAATTATCGTGAGTAGGTGCATTATTTTTTAAATATTCTATTACGTTTTTTGCATTCCATATAGGTGGTTTTATTTTCTTTTCCTTAGAAACTGAAATAGCTTTAAGAATATGTTTTACAAGAAAATTCGATGACAGAGTTTCTGATAAATTAGCAAATGTAGAAATAACAGATTTGTGGACCAATATTGTTCGATACGCTAAGCCTTCGCTACTGTGCAGATATGCTAGATAACGAGCTACTTGTTCTGGGTAAGGATTTTTATAAGTTACCTTATTAGAGACGCACCATGCTTTCCATTTATTCCATGTGGGTATGTACGTGTTTAATGTAGAACTTCGCCAACTTGACAATAACAAGGTTTTTTCTCCTACTGACCAATCTTTGATTTCGTCTGTCCACCCAAAATCAGCCAGGCTTCTAAATGAATGTCTTGAATCTCTGGCGGATGTGTTCCGGTCCTCGTGTCGATCAGAACTTGTGGAAGGTCCGGTATGCGGTAAGGGTCGCGTATGGCTCGGGCTTGTAGGTCTGCACGCCAAAATACCATCTTCCACTTCGGAGCGACCAGGATATACATGCCTTCTGAATTGTTCAGCTGAAACAGAACCTGGGGTATTAAGTTTGGTGGTGGGAACAACCATACCAGTTCGTTATCCCATCGGTGAAGGAACGCGTTGTGAAATAGTGCCTCGTGATCGTGTGTGTCCAATGACACATACTGCATCACTACATGAGCTGTCGTCGAGGCGAATAAGTCTATCTGCGGTGTTCCCCACATCTGAAATATCTTTTTCGTTGCTGCAGTTATTAGGTGCCATTCGGGACAGGTATTGCCTCGCGATAGGGCGTCTACTTCGCAGTTGAATCGACCCGGAAAGTACTGCGCTGTCAGGAATATATTTAACTGGTCCATTACCTTCAACAGTTGACGTGTCAGATCCAGAAGTTTCTTTGACTTCGTACCACCTTCCTTGTTGATATAAGCTACGACTGTGCGGTTGTCTGTTTGCAAGAGGATGTGAGCATTGCGCAGCTGATGGTCTTCTTGTTGGATTGCCGCATAGACCGCAAATAGCTCCTTGAGATTGACATGCCACGACTGTTGTCGTTTCGTCCACTGACCTGACATTTTCGTGTCTCCTAGCTGAGCGCCCCAGCCGTAGTCCGATGCATCCGTAGTGAGCAGGTGCGAGATCGGGCCTGTATGTATTGGAAGTGAGCCCTGCGCTGCTTCTAACCACCACCTCATTTCGGCTAGTACAGGTTCTGGTAGTTTCATCTGTTTGTAGGGATGATCTTTGGGAAGGTGTCGACTGTGAAACTGCAGGGTTCGACAGTGTAACCTCCTTCTGCGTACTACGAACGATGCGAAGTTGAGTCTGCCCAAAAGGGACTGAGCTTGTCTGAGAGACCAACTTCCTTTCTTCATCTGACTGAGAAGTGCCCTGCGTAGCGTTAGGCACTTCGGTTCTGACAGGGACTTCGTGTTGAGTTTGGTATCCCATGTAACGCCCAGAAATTCCAGGCGTTGTGTCGGAACCAGTACAGATTTGTCCATGTTGATAGTCCAGCCCAGTTGCTGCATTAGATTCACCATAAATATAATGTGTTCTTGTAAAATTCGCCAGGACTGATTCGCCAGCAAAAAATCGTCCAGATATACCACACACCTTATACTGTGGCTTCTGAGGTATTCGGCAATCCAGTTCGTTAGAGAGGTGAATGTTCGTGGGGCTGATGAAAGGCCGAAGGGTAGGCAAGTCATTTGGAGGAGCTGGCCATTGTAGCTGAGCCTGAGGAATCGTCTGTGCTCCTTGGCTATAGGCAGGTGAAAATATGCCTGGCTCAGATCCACCTTTACCATCCAGTCTTCGCTCTGTAAAAAACTTGGCATTCGAAAGTGACTGAAAAGTTGAAAACCTTTTAGCTTGACAAAATTGTTTAATCGTTTCAGGTTGAAAATGGGGCGAAACGATCCGTCTGTTTTCGGAACTAGGAAGAATGTGGATAGATAGCTGGGACTGATCTCCGCCTTCTCCAGTACATGCGTGTCTAACATACTTTTTATTAGTTGTGTCATATGACTGCTCTTCTTGGTCTTGTAATTTACTATTATAGACGGATTTGGATATATCAGGGGCGGCTTCAAAACGAATGGGATACGTGTTCCTCTGAGAAGTTTGCAAATATGGTTGGGGGCTCCCAGATCCTCCCAAACATGTATATATCGCTCTAGACAGCCGCCCCGAAATAGCTTCGAGTCATGAGCGATGGTACCTATTTGACGATTGAGAGTTTGATTTTTTACCTTTGGATGAGTAGTACTGTTTGTTCTTGGCATTGGATGTCTTGTTTCCTGATGATCTCGCTTGACCTTTAAATTTGTCCTTTGAGGCTGCAGTATTCCTGCGAAAAAAGTTTTCGCTCGTCTGCTTGCTCGTCGATGGCTTCGATTTATCATAGGCGTGCTTTTGTCCGGAAGATGTAGCTGCCGTCGTCTGCCGAGTTGTCTGGAAACAAGCTGTTAGTTTTTCGGCCCCCCCAATTTTTTGAAGGTAGGCTGTAAGCTTGTCGCTGTCAAATAAATTTTCTGCGCTCGGCGGAATCTTTTGTAAAGCTCCGCAATGATATTCCTCAGAAATCTTCTTGATAATCATATCTCTACGCATGCTAATACAGTCGGCTCGTCTGCCGCATGCTATTTGTAAAATGTCATCGGTTACTTTTGTGAAGTTCGATTCCTTGCCAAACGATTGCTCAATTTTATCGAAAAGCGATCTTGGGGACAGTGTAGTGCTTTTATCATTAGACCAATCTACTAAACTCTGTAAGCACGTGCGCAATTCATCTTTCTGAGTCAGTATAGCATTAGATAAAGCTGCAAAGGTTCGCTCTATAAGGTACAATCGATCTTCGTTGGAGCCAGAAGCATTGAAACGTCTCAACTCATCATTTACATTTAGTTCTATAAAACCGGGGGTAGCGACATATTTTTTCTGAGCTTCCGAAAAACGAATAGCATACCAATCACTCGATTTAAAACGTTGCAGTTGGGATATTTTTTCTAAATGTTTTTCATCTGATTGCGGGTAGGGTGGATCTTTCAATGTGGTTGATAGCTCAGATAATTGGAGCTCTTGTTTATCTGCCTCACTTGTGCCTGGAGGTGGGCGTAAGCCGAGCTCATTTGTGAAGGTTGTGGGTTCGTTTACAGCATCAGTCACTTGCGAGGTACTCGGTTGAGGTTGAGACTCACTATGTTTTTGAGCAATTATATTAGTTAAAAACGCCACTTGTTGTGAAAGGAATTCAAATTGAGCATCACTTACATGTTTGGATCGTTTCGATTTCCTTCTGTCCGGGCTAGACTCCTGCTCCGACGACGATGTGCTGCTTGAACTTGAAGAACGATTTCTCTTTCGTGACACGTGTTCATTATAACTTTCACTTGGTTGCTTGTCACAATGGTTTTCGTCCTCCATTATGAAGGGAGGTTTGCACTTTTTTAATTTTTAAATAAATCGCAAATATTACTTGCGACGTGTTAACGCTACGAAAAACGACGCTATAATGAGGTAAAATCTGAGCGCCACGCTGCACGCTCTGCCATTTTGAAACAAAACGGAGCGACAGTGGCGCCGGAAGTCGAAGGGAGGAAGTTGCTAGGACGAAAAACGTAAGAAAGACAGAGGCTTGACTCAAGATGGATTCCGGATATCGGCTCGGAACAAATAATATGGTATACCTGTGTTTGTTATAGTTACTTACATGTGGCATTAGTAGTGACGACGGGCTCGGCCGCTAGCGGAACTTGCGACGCCGGCGTCGACTCCACTGACGATAAGCTCTCGTTCAACTGCTGTGGATAAAACCACTCTATATAATCCCTTTACACATCAAATCAAAATAATAATAATAGAATTTGAAAACCTCGCTCCGCTCTGGATTCAAAGCTCCTCTTTAACTAGCAGTATCCGCCCTTGGGTAACAATCTACTATCAAGTCCCTGGCGATCAAACAGGTATTTTAGTCCCTGTTTACAAAGAACAAACTAGCTCATTGCGAATAGTATGTCGGCGTAGTAGTAGCTAGGCTAGACTTAGTATAATTACCCTCTGTTGGTGTTGCGTGTAGTTGACATGCGTAGCGTTGGTCTGCGGCTGCGAGGCCGCCGGCTCCGGCGCCGGCTCCGCGGGGGCCGCCGCGGGGGCTGAGGGCACGTGCGAGGGCACGTGAGAGGGCACGTGCGAAGGTACGTGAGAGGGCACGTGGCTAGACGCGAGGCTCGCCGGCTGGAATACAACGCAACAGTTAGTACGACTGTCATTGTTTGGGATTGTTCACAAAATAACACCCATTATTTATGCACTGAGTTTATTGAGGACATGGAATTAACATTGCGAGGCGGTTTTTAAGCAAACGAAGCGCCCCTAGCGGGCATGTATATGCGGGCGGGCTTGATATAATAACCCGCTCAAAAACAAACCAGCAGGGCATTAACGTCAGTGAGTGAAACTCAAAACACAGGTTAAGGTTCACGGCGTAAAGGACCCGTATCACGTTTTTTTTTTGCCAAAGATGGCAGACGAGCGTGCATGCCACCCGACGGAAAGTGGTCAGCGGTGCCCATAGACCCTACACCCCACGCGGGACGTCAATGCAGAGCTTATTCCCCCACCATGAATTAGAATTATCCCATATACCCCTGCAATACAGGAGGCGAGGTTGATGAAATGATAAACCCATCCTTTGATGGACCATCACAGCTTACTCGTGCGTAGTTAACAATCAGTGGCGCTAAGAGGGAACGGGACATACCTGTGCATGCGAGTGCGCGTGCGGCTTGTGCGTGTGCGAGTGCGCGGGCAGCGCGGCGGGCAGCGTGGCGGGCAGGGCGGCGGGCAGTGCGGCGGGCAGAGGCGCGGGCGCGTCCCGCAGCGCGTCCGGCTCCAGCGCGCCGAACTGCACGTCCAGGAACATGCCGCCCGCCACCTCGCCGCCCGGCATCTCCACCGCGTGGATGGGGATCTGACGATCACAATATAATTAGCGTAGAACGGTCTAGATAAGGGGCGTGGCCTGTGACGTCACCCGGAAGGTGGGGCGAGCCGGCCTGGAGGGGCGCGCCGAGGCTACGAGCGTCATTCGGACGACACTTTTGCTTCATCGCCAGAGATAGACGGACGTTATACTTAAATACTGTCATCCTGCTATTTTTTTGTTAAATTAATTTAACACATCGCTGGACACTACCGCCCAAAGACGTAAAGAGTTAAAAAGCGATACGACAGTACGTCTCTCGACGTAAGGGTTTAGGTTAAGCCAAAGTCAGTACGCCTTAAGACGATCGATTTTCCATACAAATATTAGGAACGGCATGCTGTAGTGTCACCGTAGAGGTAACTTAGACTTTTATACTGTCACCATGAAATGAATTATAAAACTTCAAAACACCCACGTTTACACACACGTCGTCATTTTTCCGCTCCCCCTCAGCACGTACACTACGGCCGTGGACGTCGTGTTTTCATACGGTCAGTCGAGTAGTGCGCAGCGGCGGTGCCCCGCGCGTTGCTAAGTGATGGCGGCTAGAGATTCTTATGAAGACCAACAAAAAAGACTCCAAGACTTGTTTGATGCGGTTTCTACTCCTGAGTCAAGTGAAGACCCTTTTGCTGACGATGGGGAGTATGGAAATGACCAAGATTATGAGCCATCTGGCAATGAACCGACAAGTTCTGAGACGTACTGTCGTATTACATATACAACGTGTTTATTAAGAATTGTAGGGATCCGAAAGCAGTATATTCTACCGGTCATAACGAACAACTTTTGTTCTACGACTTTTAAATTTCAAAGTTTTTCATTCATGAAATGCCTCTTAAACTTTTATCTAAAATGAATCTAAACGCATCATGAGGCAGCCCTATTTACAGCTGTTCTTTGACCTCTAGTTGTGAACCTTAGATAAAATAGGTAACAGAACTGCCACCAATTACCTAGTAATGTGCCTACCTAATAATGATGTTGCTGTTTTTAAAGATCTTGGTATGTAAAAGAAATATTTTCGCGACTGTAATCCCTAGTCACGGTAAACATTCTCTGAGATCTTCGGTACTAATACCTATTCAGTAACTAGGTACCTACGTGGCTACGTACTCAATATTTAATAGAATATTTATTTTTGTTTAATTACTAGATGTCGTAAAACAATGTTTATGATATTCATAGTTCTTTAAACTGTAACATGTTACTTTACCACCATGGTTCATTGACACGACAAAATTATTCAACTGCAATTTTGGGAAGTGTCTAGTCTGTCCTATTTAATCTTTGACTAACCTGTCTGTCATTGGTTGCATTTAAAAACGCATATCCAATCAGGACGGCCGACGGCCGCCGATCAGTGTTACCATTTGTGGCAAATTTCTGCCATTTGGCAGATTTTAAATATTTCAAGAAAAATCTTATTAGTTTGAATTTTTAATGAAATAATATTTATAATTTATTTATTTTTTACCGAACTGGAAACTTCTTATTCTTTTTTACCTTTATTGATTTGGTTTCTAAACAACTTCTATCTCGTTTTAGATAACTGCAAACCGTTACAAACGATCAAAAGATAGTAACTGAATGTAATGTAGGTATTTAATTTATTCCGTAGCCACGAAGGAGATGGTATGAAGTCATATTTTTGGTATTTTTATCGTCAAGCTTGGTAGATTTTGACAGATTTTTTGGCAGGTGTGTGGTAGAACCGCCACTTTTGAGATGGTCACCCTGTTTGTGTTTACATGCGTTGTTGTACATTGTTTTGTTGAGAAAATGTCATCAAACGTGATAAAATGGTGATTGTTATGTAAAAAGCCGTCGTCAGTCAGTGTGTGTATGAGCAGTGCCTACGAGGTAATGGTTTAGTGTGAAGTTTGAAGCCTGTGTCGTGCGAAATCTCGCAAACTTACCAAAATCCAGTTTTATCCAGTGTTATTATAAATAATAAGCCAGCCAGTAAATAATGACAAAATCCATAGGAACCAGTAAAAATATCGTGTCAGGGGATTGGCGGCGTACCTACCTACCTACCGAAAGGTAAGTATTTCAAATTATCTCGTAGGTTATCGTTGTTTTTCTCTTTCCTAGATAGAAGCGCGCGTGCGTGTGACCTTGACACGTACACAGACAGGGCTGTTGCAAATTTCTGAGAAAATATTAATTTTACTTTTCTATGGGAATTTCGAAAACGATGTATTCAACCGTTGAACACGTCAAAGTATTCCAGTGCTTGGTCTAAATACACGCTCTTTGTTTCCCTACATAACTTCATCAACACGTTGTATATTTTACCACGCGTTGTGACACTACGTCTAAGGCAATGTATGAAAAAAAGTAGTGACAAATCAGTAACAATTAGTATACTAGTAGTGTCCATCAACGTGTTAAATAGGAGTTCTTTTTAGTTTTGAAGTAGTAATTTTTTTTTATTGAATTTTGGTGTTTTTATTGGATAACTAAAGTACCCCACAAGTAATACAATAACTTGAATCGATATACACCCTGTGGTTTCCCAATTTTTACTTTTGTAAACCATCTGCCACGATGCCTTGCCAGTCTAACCCATTTCCGACCCGCGACTTTGACTATGTCACCGACCCATTCAATTTATCATTTTTATAGTAAATGCAAGTCATTGTAAAAAGAACATTATGATACAGAGAATGTATAAAATTTCAGCAGTAATATAATAATAGTAATATTACCTTGGAGGGAGGCGGAACCCTCGCTCGCTGAGGTTTCCTCTGATTAGCGATGTCTGCGGATCCATAGACTCCGTAGTTAGACGAGTAAACACCTGCATATACACAATTATAAGGTTAATCTATTCAAAAGATGACAAACGTCAACAACTTCTAGCTTCGGAGATGTTACAAAGTAATTCATTTGATTTCAACTGAATAATTTGACTTTGAAATTTTATTTATTTAATAACTTTATTTGAGTTAGCTAAAATTTTTGACTAAAATCTTAACGAAAGCTTAAAAGCTTAAATGTTCATTCATACATTTTATAATTCTGTGTAATTTAATGCACAAGATAAATTTAAAATGAGAGCAGTTCCGAATCCGAGACTTTTTTACTATTAAAAGTTACCTCCTCCTTTCTTTCTTTCTTTTAAAACAGTAAAAAAAGTCTTAGAATTTTGTTTCAGTCAAGAACTATTACTAAAATTGTTACAATATCTTGACAGCAGAGGTTTTAATATGTTTATTTCAATATAATAATAAAGGCCCTTATTCATATTCCCTGCTATTTTATAGCGGTTCCATAGAGTATCCTTGTCAGTCATTTTCATGCCAACGAAAAGAGACAGCAACAGACTTATCGGTGCGATAAGGTAATGGAGCGCTCAGCAAGCAACGTGAATAAGCGGGTCAGCGCTACGTACCGGCGTCATGGCGCTGCGACTGCTGCGTGAGCTGCGACAGGTACTGCGACTGCGCCGCCGTCAGGCTGCCGGACATGCCCATCGGCTGCGGAACGACAACTTATTTATACTATATATTATATACATTATATAAGGTGTTCCGATACTTGTACTTAAAACTTCAGGGGGCTAAAGTACCCATCAATAATGTTTTATCTATCTATCGATCTATCTAATATGAATAACTTTTTCTAAGGAACGAAAACACTGTGAAAGCGAAAAAAAAACAGCTGTTTCATGCAATACAATACCTACCCGGCTAAGATGTATGAAACAGCTGTTTTTGTCGCGTTCACGTTAATTTGTAATTATCGATTTCAAATATACTACTTAATAAAACAGTTTTTTTTTTATATTTATTTTATCAACAAGCACGATCTCATTTTACCGAGTGACTTAATTAGTGTCGTGAGTAAATGAAACGATTCGAGTGCTAGACAACAACTGGTTTATTCACGAGTTACCCACCTCCAAGTATCATACTAGGTATGACTACCCACAACATCTCCCCCACCAAATAATAAAAATAATAATAAAATAACTACACTTATTAATCAAAACAAAGTATAGGTACAAATTTGTAACAAATAGATAGGCAGGCAAATAGGTACAATAACACTATGCGAGCAATCCTATTTCCCACCATCCCCTCATAAAATAATTAAAACTTACACACAATCATGTAAGTGTAATATTTTATTCCCAAAAAGTACCTATCTATAAAAATTATATAAAAAAATAATGTTTTTTTTTTTTTAAAAAAAAACAAGATTTTTATACAAAGAAAAAAAAAAAACCTTAAACTTAAACCTATTACAGTAATTATTAGGTACCTACTATACATAATACCTATCTAATAATTTACTTTGGGTTTTGAGCAATGCGTTGCGCCGCAATTTTTTTTGCTTTGCGTATAAGCGGCGGGGATGTAGGTACATTAGGTATTTCCTGACTTGAGTCTGAGCTTGACTCTGTATTTTTAATATCTACATCCTCGTTAGCGTCAGAGAATTCCTCCTCATCGCTCACACTAGTGTTTGGAGAATTCTATATCAGGTTCACATTTGATAAGATGACGCCGGTTGCGTCTATATGTACCACCTGCATTAGTCTGGACAATGTATGATCGAGGAGTATTAGCCTGGCTCACCACTCTTGCCCTACTTCTATTTTTTCCGTCAATACAAACAACAGAATCACCTTCTTTTAGAGTAGATAAAGTTTTACAACGCTGGTCATAATACATTTTCACATTGTTTTGTTTGTTTAACATTTCTAAATGTTCTGATGGGTCAATTGGCTGTGGTTTTAGAATGGTTAAATGCACGGGTAATTGACAACGTAACCTTCGGCCCATCAAGAGCTGTGCTGGAGAACTCAAACCGTCCCTAGGTGTGTTTCTATAGTTCAGAAGAGCTAAATCGAAATCACCGTTACTCTGAATAGATTTTCTTAATAATTTCTTGACCGTTTGTACCGCGCGTTCACTTTTTCCATTAGACTGCGCATAGTTAGGTGATGACGTCACATGGTCGAATCCCCATGCGTTGGCAAAACATTTGAACTCTCGACTGGAATACTGTGTTCCGTTATCGCTTATCAAAACGCTGGGAATGCCGTGTCGTGAAAAAATATTTTTCATGCTTTGTATTACTGCATTTGACGTCAAACTATTCAATTTACAGACTTCCACAAAATTAGAATAATAATCAACCAAAATTAAATAGTGTTGCCTTTTGAACTCAAAGATATCTGAACCTAATTTATACCAAGGCAGCTCGGGAATCTCAATTGGTAGCATGGGTTGCTTAGCGGGTGCGTTTGAGTGCTCCTGACACGTGTGACATCTTTTCATATACATTTCTATATCTCGTGACATGTTAGGCCAAAACATGACTTGCCTCGCGCGCCGCTTGCACCGATCTATACCTAGATGACCCTCGTGGATAATCCTTAGCATATCGCCTCTTGCATTTTTAGGAATTAACACCAAATTATCCCTAAAAATAACATCATCCACTACTAATAGCTCCTCTTTCATAGACCAATAAAACTTTATTTCATTAGAAACATTATATTTATGGTCTGGCCACCCAGAATTAATATAATTTGATAACATTTGCAATTCTGTATCACGTTTGGTTTCCTTTTTTATTAAAGTCAGTTTATCGTTCGACATTGGTACATTTCCCACCATCATCTGTACCTGATACACAACATTATTATGCACCTCATCACTATATAAATCGGGAAGCGCGGCACGAGACAACATGTCAGCAATATACATATATTTGCCAGGCACGTATGTTACAATTAGGTCGTAACCTTGAATTCTCAATAGCATACGTTGCAGGCGAGCTGGGACAGACATCAATGGTTTTTTAAAAATGCTCTCTAAAGGTTTGTGGTCTGACTCCACGACGACCCCCTTCTGACCATAGACATACTGGTGGAAACGCTCACATGCAAACACGATAGCCAACATCTCTTTTTCTACCTGAGCGTATCTTTTCTGCGCATCTGTGAGCGTGCGCGAGGCGTACTCGATGGGGCGGCCGGCCTGCAGCAGCACGGCGCCCAGCGCGTCGCGCGACGCGTCCACGGATAGCACGACGGGGCGCGTCGGGTCGTATAGCGCCAGGACGCCGGCGCCCGTCACCGCCTCCTTCAGCCGGTCGAACGCTTCGCTTTCACTAGACTCCCAACGCCATTCACTACCTTTCCGCAATAGGCTAGTTAACGGAATAGCTATCTCAGAGTAATGCGGAATAAATTGAGATAAATAGTTTACCGCGCCTAAAAATCTCTCTACCTCTTTCCTGTCTTTTGGGGCTTTTAACTCTTTGATTGCTTTAATTTTTTCATAATCTGGCCTCATCCCGTTTGAGTCAAAAATGTGTCCTAAGTACTTAACTTCCTGAACACCTATTTTACACTTTTCTTTATTGAATTTAAGATTGATTTTTCTTGCTCTGTCTAACAGTGCCTTTAGTCTTGTATCGTGAATTTGCCTTGTTTCACCCCACACTACCACGTCATCAATGTAATTCTCTACTCCTTCCAGGCCTTCCAGAAGCTGACGTAGCTTCCCGTGAAATACTTCTGAGGCACAATTAATCCCAAAGGGAAGCCGCAGAAATTGGAATCTTCCAAAGGGTGTGCTGAAGGTACATCAGATAGATCAGCACTATCATCATCTAGTTCCACTGTCCAAAACCCGGAATTGGCGTCTAAAACAGAAAAGAAACGTGCCCCGTGTAGGCGTGACGCCAGTTCAGATACTGTTGGAAGCTGAAAATGTGCACGTTGTACCGCTCGATTTAGTTCGCGCGGGTCTAAGCATATCCGGATGCCGTTATTCTTTTTAGCTACTAGGACAAGCGGGTGAACCCACTGTGTCGGATGAGTGACCTTCCTAATGACACCTAACTGTTCCATTTTACCCAGTTCCACCCCTAACCGGTCGTGAAGCCCGTGAGGAATTTTTCGGGACGCACAAATAACAGGTGGAACGGATCTATCAATAACAATATGATACTTTCCCGGTAGATATCCTAATCCCTTGAATAAATCATCATAGTTCGATATTTCGACTGACCTTATACGTTTAACTAATCCCAATAGCTCGCATGATTTCTGTCCCAACACACTACTGCATTCCATGTCCGCTACTGCAAACTTTAGTTTGTATACAATATTTTTGTATGACCAGGGTAAAATACAAATTCCTTTCAATGGTATGACATCGTGCGTGTAAGATAACAATGGAATTTTCTTTTTGATAATCGATGCCTCATTAAAACCTAACTCACAGAATCTACGAAAAGACATAATATTATAATCGGCTCCCGTATCGAGCTTGAAATTTTCCGTACCGTTCACACATGAGAGCTCTTGGAACCAGTTCTCTGATCCACTTTTTCTACCCCCGACCCCAATAGTCGAAATATAAAACGAGTCATCTTCTGAGTCACTAACAATCTGCTTCTTCACATTCGACTTCGTACACTCGATCTACTCGACTACGACCACTGTTATTATAAGAACGAATTGACTTACAATTGCGAGCGAAATGTCCACGATTACCGCAAGTGAAGCAGCTGACGCGTCGCGCTGGACACGCATCGCCGCCAGCACACCGCGCGCTGCCACACGCCGCGCACAGAACCTGCGCGCGGGGCGGCTGCGCGCGGCCCACTTGACGACGACGACACTTGCGACGGGCGCTGCGCCCACGAACGCATTCCTCGACCGCGCGCCCTAAAAGCGACACTGTCGACATGCGGGGTCCCTTCGACGCCACTCGTGCTAGCCATTTGCAGTTCACTTTCCCGTGACGCCTCCACCGCCTGACAAATTTTCACCGCCTTGTCCAGGTTGAGCTCCTCGCATCTCAGTAACCGGTCCCTGACCGTAGCCTGACGAATACCACACACGATCCGATCCTTGATCAGATCCTCCTCCAAAGTCGCGAATTCGCATTTTTTACTTAGAAGGCGAAGCGCCGTGTCATACTGCTGAATCGATTCACCATCTTCTTGGTTGCGTGTAAAAAATTTGTATCGCATGAGTGTCACGTTGGACTTTGTAACGAAGAGACTATCGAATTTTTTTAACAACACATTTACGTCATCGCGTTCCTCTTCTTTCTCGAAAGTTAAAGTTTGATACACATCAAAACCATCCGGGCCAATAAGATTCACCAATAAACTAGCTTGCACACTTGAGGGCTCCGTGTGTACTCCTGAAGCCTTGACAAACAGGAGGAATTGTTGCTTCCATTTTTTCCAAGCATCGGCCCGGCCGACTGGCCCCCCAGCGCCGTCCATGTTTAATTCTGACGGCGGGCGAGCGTGCTCCATTGCTTTTGGACGAAAAACGCGTATATCACTTTGATAACAATGCTCAACTATCACTCGACACTGGCTAAGTCCTTTGCAATTGTGATTAACTTTAGTAACTTTAAACATTAAATAATCATAAAACCGCTGTCACCATGTCGTGAGTAAATGAAACGATTCGAGTGCTAGACAACAACTGGTTTATTCACGAGTTACCCACCTCCAAGTATCATACTAGGTATGACTACCCACAACAATTAGGTCATTTCAATTTGTTTTTATTTCAGACCACAGCACAATATTTTTTTATATTACCTACTTGCTGTTACTACAACATGTTAAGTGGTAGCCATCACTTATAACAAAGCACGCACGATAGGAATGTTCCCTACGATGCACTACCCGGCGTTCATCATTTGTGTGATGTGATGAACATAGTTCTTTGTCAGAGGTGTTCAAATATAAAAAAAATGCATTTAAGTTATGAACTATCTGGTTCCTAGATCATACTATAATTTACATATTTATATTAAAAACATTTATGTTTTTTTTTTGTTTTTTTTTTCTTAAGTGGGTAAACATTATAAAACTAATAAAAATTATACATTTATTTAGTTCAACATTCATTAATTAAATTAAAATAAAAGAATAGAAGGTGTGTAACGTACAGTTACCTGCACGGGCGCGTGGGACGGCATCTGGTGCTGCGCATGCAGATAGTGGTCCGGCAGCAGCTGGCTCTCGGAGGGCGTGGCGGGCGACGCTCGGCTCACGCTGTTCAGTTGCTGTGCACGAACCACTTATTATAGCTCAGCTTTACTTATACTAGTGTAAATATCAAACAACCTATCCCATTTTCATTTTGAAGGCCATTGGTTAATTTTGCTGAAAAATGTTTAACTAGTAGTTCGCCCCGAACTGAGATCTCGTGATGCGACCCGACGAACGCATCTAAAGTTTGAGTAGGTAGTAGTCAAAGGCAAGTCCAAACATTATTTTTGGACTTTTTTCTGACTACCGCCTACTAACTTGGTACGGTAACCAAGTTTCAACTCTATTGGCCTATTTATTGAAGAGTTCCGTTGAACAGACCTTGGCTCCATCATCAGACCTGGTCGTTGTCACCATTTTATGAGAACTGAGTACCTCCTTAATTTATTTCAAGAAAAAAAAATAAGAAAAAGTAAAGGAACTGGCCGACCAGTAGAAAAACCTTGATGCCAACGAAACTCTTAGAGATGGGAGCTCTTGGATCGCTGGTTTTCTTAATTTAACTTTTTTGTTGTATCTCAAAAACCGAGCGTCCCAAAAAAAAAGTAAAAATTGTTTTGGAATGTCCAAACAAAGCCCTTTCATATGACATGTAACTTGATTTTTTTATGTCACTTTTTTTATTTTTGCCCTCTTAAAAAACCCCATATCTCAAAAACCCTTCATCCGATTTTACTCATATACTTACCAGTAAATTTCTCAAGTACAAGCTATCGACAAATCAAATTTCATGCAGATCGGATCAACGGTTCTAAAGTTATCGCCAGACAAACATACATACATACATACATAAAATGCCAAATCGCCCAAGTTGAAACTAAGATCTTCGTTCGCTTCGCTCACTCGATCAATGAAACATTTTATTTTAACTTTTTTAGACTTCAAATAAGGAAGAGGTTTATCAATCCGACTGTATATTTTTTTTGTATATTTTCTACGCCAATTATTAGATTTTTACGACACATTACATTGGACTGTACTATAGATACTGACCTCCATATTGACATGATGTTGCGCCGCGTTGTGGTATGTGTAGGTGGGTATGGCGTGTGGATCTGAACCCACACCTGCACTCACGCTGCCCACCACTGGACTGTCCCAGTCCTCCTGAAAACCAAGTATTTAGTGAGTAGTGGTTGTTAAGTGTTGATATTAATAAACACACACTAGTCACTAGAGTGAATAGAGTGGTAAGTAGAGAGCGGTAAGTAGAGAGTGGTGAGGAGAGATTGTTGAGGAGAGATAGATAGATGGTGGAGAGTAGTGAAGAGAGTGTTGAGGAGAGATAGATAGATGGTGGAGAGTGGTGAGGTGATCAGAAATCAGAAATTATTTATTGTATAACTGTAGTACAAAAAAGATCTTATAACTATGGTTATGTACAGTTTTAACAGTTTGTCCGTTCCGGACGTACAACAAAAACGCAGAGATAGTGTTGAGTAGAGAGTGGTGAAGAAATAGTAGTTGAGGAGAAAGTGGTGATTAGAGAATGGTGGGGACAGTGGTGAGTAGAGAGTGGTGGAGACAGTGTTGAGTAGAGAGTGGTGAGGAAAGAGAAGTTGTGGAGAGAGTGGTGAGGAGATAGTGTTAAGTAGAGAGCAGTGAGGAGAGAGTAGTTAGTAAAGAGTGGTGAGTATTGAGTAGTGAGTGTTGAGTAGTGTGTCTTAAGTAGTGAGTATTAATTAGTGAGTGGGTAGTTACCGTGGGAGGCAGCATGGCGCCCTCGGGCTCTGAGGGAGGCAGCGCCGCTGCACTCGGAGTGAACACCTGTACACATTTATATTTATTTATTGGCCTTGGAAGATGGTTGACAGAAGTGCATTTACTCAACTCCTGGTGGCTCTTAGAAAAAGGGTTTAAATAGGTCTAGTACCTTAGTGTCCGAGAGAGATCCAGACCACTCCTCATTGTCCCAGTCTTCTGTTGCCGGGAACGTGTCTCCCATTTGATTGGCTAAAACAAATAAAACATCAGCTACTACTAGTAGAGATCAAAAATATTGTATGACCCACGCCAAAATGTCTTTTCTGTATTATAAAAATATGAATCATAAAGATCATTTTGAAACGTCTCAAAGCTAGATGAATCTAGGTGCCAGTTCCATTCAACCAAGCCTAGAGGAACATGCTGCTCTTACAAACATATGGCTCACTCAAGTGTGGCGGAATAAGATTTACACTGACGTCCCGCAATGGGGTGTACTGTGCATTATCCCCCTGCCAACCTCATCTCAGCCAGCCCAACTCCTTAAAGTGGAGAAGGAATTCCGGTTGATGGCAGCAGATGGTAGTGCTAAATAAGTTACATTTAATTACTACACCAATATTTTCCAAGAGGTTGTGTCCAGGATCTAGAATTCTAGAGTATTATTTAAAACCCACAGAGTAGGCACAACTCACAGTCGTTGTAGTGTCCCGGTTGCCAGTCCCGTGCGTCGGCACGATGCCTGGTGAGCCCCCCCCGGCCGCCGCGCCCCCCACCGCCGCCCCCCCGGCCGCCGCCGCGCCCCCCGCGCCCGCCTCGCCCCGCGCCCCTCCCCCGCTCGCCTCTCTCGCCTCTATCGCCGCGCTCGCCTCTATCCCCGCGCTCGCCTTCCCGACCTGCGAACGAATATCGATGATTTTATCTAGAATGTCCAAACGAAGCCCTTTTATTTAACACGTAACTTGATTATTTCAGTAACTTGTTTTGCCCCTTAAAACCCAATATCTTACAAACCACACATCAAATTTTATTGATATACTTACCAGTAAATTTCTCAAGTACGATAACTTACCAAATTTCATGCAGATCGGATCGACGCGACGGTTCTAAAGTTATGGCCCGACAAACATACATAATAAGCCAAATCACCCAAGTTGACTGTAAGATATTCGTTCGCTTCGCTCGCTCGATCAACTATATTGATATAAGGAGCATTGAACATTTTGGCATACCTATTGTCCGCCATTTTGATAAGACCTCGATTTTACAGCGAGTGATGAAACATAATGTCAATCGACAGAGGAAATTATTACAAACAAAAAGTATTGAGTGATGAAATCACTTTTAACATTCGGATACTCTTCCGGTCAGAATTTATCTCACTTTTTGTTCTTCATCTGCTCTTGTTTTGTTATCTCATTAAAGGCCGAAACTGATGTTTTAAAATAGCCCTGTAGGAGACAGAACACACACATTTATTGAACATAATAATTGAGCTCACGTGGACGAGATCCCTGAGGAGGTCGCTCCCGAGCCGAGGGCGCGACCTCGCCGTTGTTGACCGGCTGTGGAGGCTTCTTCTTCTTCTTCTCGCTGGTCTGCCACTCGCCCTGCTGGTCAAAGCTTACAATATAACTCGTTGAACATACCATTTCTATACATATAACTGTGAGTTTGCAACAAAAACATTATACATGTGTATCGCAACTTGACAATGAAACTAATCACACATCTTGTTTCGTTGTCCTTTGGCGTTGACGTTCGCACTCCAGGAAACTGTATATTTTATGCAGATGTTAAGTGGTAGCCATGACCTATACCAAAATATTGCCTCGTAAGTAAACGATGCTATATCCTGCGTCCATCATCTTGAGGCATACAGATGTTAAGCCTGTAATTTCATCGGCAATCACACCCTTCAAACCGAAACAGCCACGCTGCTTGGCGGCAGAAAATTGTTTTTGATTGGCACCAATATGTTGATGACTAGGTATGAAAATATGTGAAACATGTTTCGCTACAAATAGTGTGACTCTTAAAACACAGTTCTATACACTCTCATACATATTTTTGCAACATAAGCACTGCAACAACCAACTTGGGTACATAATCAAGGTAGTCTTCAAGCAAAATTGAATATTAAAGTAATATAAATAAGCATCACCGTCTTCTCAGTCTCGAGCAGGATGTTGCAAGCCGCCACCACGTCGTTGTCAGAGTCGTGCAGCGCAGAACAAACCTCCTCCTCAGTGCGACATGTCATCTCCATTAGATCTTGAACCTGGCAACAACACAACAATATTGATGACCGCTCTGATGGCTGAGTTGGTAGGTGCTCTACCTTTAGTACTGTAGAACAGAATAGAATATAGCTTTATTGTAGACCATAATAAAATTAAAATAATACTTTAAAACTGCTACCTACTACTTTTGGTGATTGAGATTGACCTATCAAGTATTATTATTCTATTTAAGTATATTTCCTAGTTTGTTATGTCGTAACTAGTTATTTTATTATGTATCTATTAGTGGAGACCTATAAAATGGCCCCAGTGTTAGCTTTTTAAGTTAAAATAAATAAATAATAAAGTTGGTAAAATAGGCGATATTGCTAAAAGCGATCTCTTCCAGACACTTGTCGCGCATTGGTGTCACAGAAGACGATGCTGAGTGGCGGCCAATTTATGTCACTTACTTTTTGTATAAACGTGTGGCATAATTTAATAATATTGTATTGTAAATATTTGCGTGTTGAAAATTTAATATAGACAGGTGTTTGTTTTTGTGCAAAAAAAGTTATATCAAAGTTTTATAAAAACAAAACTTTTTTTGCACAAAAACCCCTGCAATGCAATCTCATTTCCCTTCCGCCATGGGGGTGACGGAAGGGGGTCTGTGAGGCTCGAACCCACTAAAAACCTCCCTGTGAGACATCCTCCGCAAAGGTGTAGCAAGATGGGGTCGCGTTTGCATTCACCATCTCATCTGGTTACCATAGGGCGGGCTTTGCTTATTTTGTGACGTGATAGTGTTGTATATACGATGTGTATCGTGTCCATATGTTTATTTTCCAAATTATAGGTTTGCTCAAACGTTGAAGAAAAACATCGTGAGGAAACTAGCGGATTTATCTGCTAGTAGCTCCATACGTATTGACCATGTCTCACTTGTGTATTAGGCTAATGTGCTGGACAAGCCTACTTCATATAAAACTGTCACAGGCACAAAATCGTAAATACAGCCGTAGACACGTAGGCCTTCACAGCTCAGTTGATAGTAGATTTGCCTTCTACGCCGTAGGCCGTGGGTTCCATTCCCACCGAGAACAAAAATTTGTGTGATGAACATAGATGTTTGTTCTCTGTCTGGGTGTTATTATTAATTATGAGTATGTATTTACAAAAAAAAGTATATGTATAGCTTGTAATATGGGAACCAGATAGCTTTGGCTTAGTGCTAAATAGTGCTGTGTGGAAAGTCCTCCAATATTTATTTATATTTATTAGTTTTATAGTATTTACTACACTCAAAAAAATCACAAAGATTTTTTATAAGATCCCAAAAATTATTATCCGTGTAGGATTTCAACCCACGACACCTTCCCCTTGATACGGGTTGCGCTAACCAGCTGCGCCATCAAACTCTAATCACACGATTAATAACTTATTTGTTACTATAGCAAGTTAATTCGCGCCATTCAATTTGAAAAACCAACGTCAATTACACATATCCATTAACTCATGCAACTTCATAAAACGGCAATAACTTTCCACCCATAAACAAAGTGCTCGACAAAAACTGCAAAGAAAACTCAACTCTATTGTCCGCTATCTATTCCCACGATTGCATTAGATTTCCCAATGCCAAGAGGCGAGAGTGGCTTACCATTTTTCTGACATCGGCGCCGTCGTCTGAGGATTTGCGATCGATCATGTTTGCCAAACGAATCTGTTCTGTGGTAGCCTGAAATAATAGAATTATGTGTTTAGATTGATACAATGTGTGACTTTTACTAGACACTGCAGTAGATCGAGTAAAATCAAAGGATAAGTAATTTTTCAATTTAATCACTTTTAAACTAATTGTCTGATTTAATTAGTGTAATTGGCTGTGCCGTTCTGGTTAAATAAATAAAAACGTCTTAAAGCTAGGTGTATCTAGGTGCCAGTTCCACGCGACTAAGCCTAGAATTAAGAATGCCTTGTGAATTTTTGTTGTTTTGAATATAAATCTATCTTTCACCTGTCTCAGCGATGTATTTCGTCACATGTGGCTGGACGGCATCTAAACCCTTCAAATCATAAAGCAGCAGATCGACATAGGTATTTAGTTTAAAACCGATATTTTACTACGCGCAATTCATCCCGTCCGAAGAACCCTAACCTACCTTAAACTATAGTAAATATGTCTGCGTCAGCGGAGGGTATTGACCTGCGCTCTGACCTTTGTGCCCGAAACTTTAATGTTACGTAGACAACCTCTGTCTGAGTCTGGAACGGCTAGATTACTAGAGGTCGTAGGATGGATTCCCGATTAGGGTAGGTATAAACTCAATTATAGCGACATGATTTCGACCACATTTTAAATTATTCATAGGTATTATAAAACTGACGCCCGCGGCTCAGCTCACGTGGTGGCAATAATTTCTAACAAACCTTCAAAAGCCGTTCGTTTTTAGGGTTCCGTAACCAAAGGGTAAAACGGGACCCTTTTACTAAGACTGTCCGTCTGTCACCAGGCTGTATCTCATGAACCGTGATAGTTAGACAGATGAAAAGTACCCATCAATATGAACAATTTAGCCAGGTAAGTATTGAACTTTTGTATGAAACAGCTGTTACAAGTATTGGAACACCTTGTAGGTATATGAATAAAGTGTTCACTGACCTGAGGTTTGACCTTCTCCTTAGGCTGTGGCTTCTCCTTTTTCTCCTGACCGTGTCTGTCCTTGCCGCTCCCTCCCTTGGCACCCCCCTTGGCACCACCGCGGGCACCCAAACTCATCTTTAAACTATATTTACTTTATATTTACAGCTTCTATTTACAAGCAGCTGAAACAAAACATACCAAATTAATACCCAACACTCAAATCTTGAAAACACTAGTACAACTTTTCGTCTTTCAGACAGACATCATATTCAGACATAGCAATATGATCCTCAGATAAGATGAAGGGACGACTTGCGCGGACAAAAACCGGATAGGGAAAGCCGAAGACCTCAGTGGGCTCAGTGGCGTGCTATGGGAGAGACCTATATCCAACAGTGGACTGCAATAGGCTGATGATGATGAATATGGTCCTACCCAAGTTCAGGAAATCGATGTTTGATTCTCCGAGCCTAACGCGTGAGATATTCATTCGAATATATTCGAATGTGCGGTAGATATTCCCTCAGATCTCTTAGTACCAAGTGCGAACTCTAGATTCTTTGAGGATGTCTAAGGTACCCCTAACCTAAGTTAGGTAGTCATACAGATAACTGTATCTACTAATAATACCCAAATAAAATGCGAAAATTCTGCAATCTTATACAAAACTAGCGACCCGCCCCGGCTTCGCACGGTTATTGTGGGTTATCCCTAAGAGATTATGCTTGTAATTTGCATATAAACCTTCCTCTTGAATCACTCTTTCTATTAAAAAAAACCGCATGAAAATCCGGACATAGGGTACAGTTAGGTACAGTATAGACAGAGAAAGCGACTTTGTTTTATACTATGTAGTGATTACCTTAGCAACCTAGGTATATAGGTTACCTACACTTGTGAAGAAAGTGCTGATAAAGCTTCAAGTCACTTACAATGCTGAGTGACATTTTACAAGTGATGTCAAGGTTGATAGAATGCATAGATGTAGGTCACAATGCAAGATTGGCCGTGACACAAAAGATTCTACCGATGTACCTACCTAGAGTACCTACCTTGTTACGCCAATCTACAACAGATATCCTCTACCTCGTAAAATCTCTTATGGTGTCCATGCACAATCAAGAATACATTCCAATTTGCACCAAACTTGAAGTTTGGATTAAATCATTGTCTCATGCAAATTAGATGATATATTTTATTTAAGGTCACCATTATCTACCAAAGATTCCGGCTGAAAAAGCACAAAATGTTGAAAAAGAAGTGCCGGCCATATCTATGATGTGATGAGAATATAAATATTGATATCAAAATCAAAAAAATCTAAAAATCTAAATATGTTTATTTTGTGTCACAACAGCATAGGCGAAAATTAAATTTAAAGACAATACTGTGACAACAAAAACGGTTGTCACTCAGCTTTTAATAGTGTTTGATGCACTACTACAACGCTGGTCTTCCGTGACGACGAGGATAAGAAAGAATGACAGAAAGCCAAGCACACAATATCTATCAGTATCTAACTTATTGTATTATAGCTTGTGTCACAAAGGAAGAAAATAGCACTGGGACAATACAAGTAAGTTGAAATCTACAAACTGAAATGTAACCTCTCTGTCAGTCTCGCCTCATACCACAACTTAGACCCTTTCAAACAAATGTGAGTGTCCTTTTCAGTTGACAAGACTTAGGAACCTACACTGCTATCAAACTCTTAATTAACTGTAATGGACCACATTAGTTCCCAAGGAATTTGAATATTTATTCCATACTGTGATTAGTTAATTTGTTTCCTGTATCAAATTAAACCTGATGAACAAAACCACCCTAATGTCTATATCTAAACTTACAACGCTGTGATAAGTGATTGAAAGTATTCTACTACACCAAAAGCAGCCAGACACAAAGACACCACTGACTGGAATGACCATTCAAAATCCAAGTAAAAGCAATCTTATGTAAAAGTTCAAAAAAAAAAGTTTATAATTGAAATTGTAAAGGGCATTGTTTTGTATGTTTACGCAAGGTTCTTTAAGGAAGCTTTATAAACATAAACTGAAAGTTAAACAAAAAGCCTCATAAACACAAACGGGAAGTTGATCAAAATTTTTACAATAAAGGGGTTTTTAAATAAGTTTTTTGAAGCCATCTAAAGTTTACCCTTTAAAATGATTTTGCAATCTATTATTGCTGGAATGTACCAAGTACATTTAACTCATAAGCCTAAGAGCCTAAATGTGAATACAGGCAGGATGGACTCCTGCTTGTACCAAATACCATACAAGTACCAAATTTATGCTGCCAATGTAATTTCCAAATGAATTTATTTATTACAGAGGTAAAAATTGATTTTGAATAATCAACTTTGACTGTTTTATCGAGGATCCCTTGAATTAAAAACTTGAAAAAAAAAATTGAGAAACTTGTCTGACTTCCAGGATTTCAAAGATTTCTTGATGGGCCAACACCAAATTCAACAGAGAATTTTACTTTTTATCCAAATAAACATCTATTTTTTGGAACACAGCTTACTATTAGAAAAAAATTATGTTATGTATTATGTCATTTATCAGAATATAATTCTTGGGCAAGCCCATAACTGCTCATATTACATTTAGATTGTTTACAAAGATTGATGGCCTAGCTAAGCCACAAGAGCCATTAGAACTAGAAGTTGGGGATTATGTTTTACTTATAAGCAATTCTACTCAATGAGCTCCTTGACAAGAGATAATCATAAGCTAAGCTAGGCATAATGCTTGTTAAACAAGACTCATTGAGGGTATGAGTAGTTAAACCGTCTGACTTATTAATTTCAAAGAATTGAAATAATGTTTACAATCGTCTAGTTTTTGTTTTACTTTGTTTTTGTGGCATTTTGATAGCTTCACTATATTTAGATACAGATAGACACTGGTCATCAGGTCAATCTCAAACAAATGAACTTGAACATTAAGATTTTCTTCTAGCATCACCACAGACAATATCTCTGAAGTATCGAGAAGTTTTACATCCTTGACTGATAAATATTCAGGTTCAGATTACAGTTTAGATAGGTTTCCTTACCTAAGTATTTATCAGCTGTTAATGATACAGTATAATTATGTACTTAACTGTAAATGCATAGGTTTTATTGACATAATACATACAAGTAGATAATGAGCTTATATACAAAATAAACATAACACATTCTACTTAGACCTTTCTTTGTATAGTTTGTTTTGTTTATCAACAATACAGACAAGCTCTAAATTTAATAGGTAATTAAAGTATGGTAAATAAAATAGTTAGGGGATAAACAGAAACTAGTTGGTTAAAAAAGCATGATAAATCAAAATTGTTTACCAAAATACACACTAAAAAGGGTAGCTGATAGTGTGATGATAAGACATCACCTATGACTATATAAATATAATTGCAACAATACGAATTGTACTGTACTACTTGTAATAAACCCGGCGGCATTGAGTGCAACATCGTAAACAAAACATTTGGGTGTATCACCGAAGTAATACCCACTATAACTGCACAACTGATACCACCACTGGGAATGCCTGTATGAGACAGCTTCTAGCACCGAATCAGAGGAACTGTTGAGCCGCTATTTTATCACAAATCGAGACAATGAATGAATCATTACGATTGCAAGGGCATAGCCGGAAAGACTGCGCAGTGCAAGGATGCGCGCTGGAGGAAACAATCAGCCGAGCGGGATCACTTTCCATAGTACTCCATAGACGCACGTCATTGAATTAGAGCACAAACCAGTCGAAATTCAACGGGCCAGCGGCACATGTGGGGGACGCCATTCTTGAAGCACCTTTCTTGGTATCAAAATGACAGTCTTTGTTGATGAAATATCCGATCACGGCACCAAACAACACCTTTTTTTCACGCACTTACACACAGTATAGCAGTGTAAAGGTTTTATTTACCTTATAATTACGTTAAAGACCGAGAAAGAGCCGATTTTTCATAAAAAAACCCAAATCTCCATACCTGAGAGTGCGCTCAAACGCAAGCTGGTCACGTGACTTACTAGTGTTGTACCACCATCAGAGGATTCAAAGGTAGCAAACGTCTTTCGGAACATTTGGCGTACTTAATAAAATCCCTAGAGACATCAGAGAGCTACCAATAAAGCAGTTTATGAGAACTTTACTTGTGGCTAGTAGATAAATGTTTTTATTGTAATACAGATGTTCAATTATGAATTAAATTAATTTAATGATATATATTATATTTTTGAATTTAATTTGAAATTTTTATTTTATTCTTATAATTTGTAATGTTTCTCTTTTATCTTAACCTTATTTTTTCTTTCTTTTATCTTAGCTAATATTAAACATTTTGCATGTCGGTCTCCGATGAAGTATGATTGTGACACTCAAAATTTATCAAAATTTAGAAAATTAGAACAATATAATATATTATATAACCATACTTCGTGCAAATATATTCATTTCATTTCATTTCATTTACTACTTATCGATAATTATTATAAATTAGTTATTAGTTTTAACGTAAGTTATTGAAAATATTTAAACTGATTAAACAGTTAACTACATATTTCAATAATATAAAAATTATAAAAAAAATATAATAATAAATATAATCAATGCGATGGAGCGCAGTATTTTGGGTGTGGAGAGAACCGATCGAGTACGAAACGCTCCGCGTTGCGCTCCAAAACTGGCATCGCTGATGTAGGACGCAAGTTGGCAAAGCTGAAATGGGAATGGGTGGGTGACGTGATCCACATGAACCGTGAAAAGTGGATTGAAGGAGTCACAGGACATGGACACCCGCAGATTGTAGAAGACGTCGCGGCTGGCTACCTGAAAATACGCTGCTGGCGTGACGACCTGAACTCCTTCCACAACAAGTGGGAGGAGTTAGTGAGGATCAAGGAGAGTGGAAAAAAATGGGGAAGACCAATTGCCTAGTAGTATTACAGAAAAGATTCATTGAAAAAATGTATCAATGATAAACATTATTGATTAATTTAACGGAAGCTCCGCTTTACTTTGCTATTACTACCTACTTAACTAAGGCCTGATTTCGCCATGCTCTGTATTATAACAAAGGCTTAAAGGGCCGTTAAATATGTCAAAATGTACGCGTTTCACCTCTAAGGTTAGATTTAACGGCCTGTTAATCCTTGATTAGTAACTAACAGAGCATGGTAAAATCAGCTCTTACTAATCTACTACACACAAATATCGTAACACAAAATAATCAACACCAAATCCCATGATTCAGTTTGGTAAAGTTAGAGCTGAGTTCTCCATACTCTGTTAGTTGCTAATCAAGGATTAACAGGCTTTTAAATCTAACCTTTGATGACAAACGCGTACATTTTGACATATTCAACCGCCCTTTAATATTTTGTTAATCTAATAGAGCATGGTGAAATCAGGCCTTACGTAAACAAAATAGACAAAACACTATAAAAGTAATAAAAATCATACCTAATTTATATAATTTCATATAAATATTCCCTACGATGTAGGACCTATTGATTATTTACCCTAAAGTAGGATAGTAGTTGTTGTACCTACTACTTCATTTATTAGTAGTTTTAATAGATCTCACTTAGTACATAAGAAGAAGAAGCCTAATATACCTAATAAGTTTTAATTTGTCAAACTGTTGTGTTGTACCTAATTCAAGTCAAATATTAATGTAAATGTTGGGTCTAAGACAATAACAATAACTTATTTATTTAAAAATAAAAAACACAATGTGGCTTAAAATGTAACCATTTGTACATAACGCTGTTATCATTGTTAATATTTAAATAAATTACAATCCCATATTTTCTTAAAATAGCTAGCCTATTAACTATTTCACAGGCATTAAATTATATTCGCAACTATCGATTTCTTACATTAATAAGATCATCTAGTTTTTAACGGATGAAACGCACATCACTACACAATAATGGCGGTTCTTTTAATGCCACAGACTAGAAAAGCTAGTTCGATCACTCTAAAAAGGTTTTGCTAAATTAATGCTTTTTTTTTGTTATTTTCATGATCGCATCGCAAAGCATTCCATTCGCTGTCGAATCGAAATTGAAGAGGACAGTGAAATGAATTGAACTTTGGACAAATCAGCACTGCAGGAGTGCTCACTCTGTGGCATGCAAAATAAGCTGAGTGGTGGTTATTTTATTATTTCATCACAGTTTTAGTGAGTTGGAGACGTTGCATTTTATCTTACAGTAACTTACAGTTAGCTGATTACTTATTGACAATAATGTATGTAGGTATCTATGGCATACAGGGCGAACATGTCATGTCAATGCAGGGCTGCCATTTGTACGATTTAACTCGTATTTGTACGATTTTTTGCGTGTTCAGGGGCCTTATGCTCACTTCGAGCGAGATTATCTCACGATGGAGATGACGTCATATCTCGTTCGATAACTATTTATCCCCATTCTCACAATCTCACTCCCCAATTTTCTTATACAAAGTTCATGCGAGACGCAACGTCAACGAGTTATTGAACGAGATATGACGTCATCTCCATCGTGAGATAATCTCGCTCGAAGTGAGCATAAGGCCCCAGTACCCCAAGTATGAGATTTGCTTACGATATTTCGTTTTTCGTTTTACGTTTTTGTTAGAGACGCGATATTGATACCGATACGGAACTTTACAAAACCCGCAATGAGCACGCAGCAAAAACGATTCGTTTTTGTTCCGTGTTCATTGCGGGTTCCGTATCGGTATCTCTATCGCGTCTTCATACAAAACTCGCAATGAACACGGAACAAAAACGTAAAACGAAATATCGTAAGCAAATCTCATACTTGGGGTACTGTACGAATACGATCGAAACATCGAAATCGTACAGAAAACGTACGATTTTTTTACCGTATTGTTTACATTCGACCGTAAACAATACGGTTGATATCCGACTAATATTGCGATAATATTCCCTATAGTTGATGATTATCTTATTAAAGAATGACGACAAATCATTTCCTTTGCGCGCGGTCTAGTTGTACGGAGCGGAGAAATCCGGTTCTACTTGTTATTTTCTACTAAATCGTGCAGGCTCTTGTGAAAACTGATGCACTTCTGTAATTTATTTAATAAAAATGAGCGACGAAAGTGTTATTGAGCGTTCTCGTACTCCTAAAAAGGAATTAGTGCAAAGAGGTGTACTTTATTATTAAATGTTTAAATATATCGATGATTGATTCTTGTAGGTACGATTTTTTATTCCAAACTTTCTTAGGGCGTACGACTTTTTTTAAGCTGTGGTACGATTGCGGCATATTTTCACCTGGCAGCCCTGTGTCAATGTCAATTTACATTCGCGCTTAATTTTATAATTGTCAGAGTTTGCGGTCGCTCGCTTTACGACTTGGCTGGCTTTACGAATACGATATAGAAAACTAGTAGAAAACAGTTCAATTCCTCTTTATTTTTGAGCCACATTAACAAATCAACCAACCCTCTCATGATCTTATGCGTATCTTAGAAAGTTAGATGTCTCTTCTGGAAGACGTCTTCCTCGAGAACGAGGCTGGTGAGGCTCAGGAGTTAGAACGTATTATCGAAGGAGATGAATTCGACGAAAGACCTCGTTCTCGATCGGATAGTGACGAAAATAGTGCAAAAGAAGATGAAGCAGGTAAGCGAAATCACCCAAAAAGTCTTAGATCTATCTAGACAACACAGGTACTTGAAGTAAATACTTCTTAGATCTATCTAGACAACACAGGTACTTGAAGTAAATACTTAGCCATTTTACCATACCATTCTGTGATAAACTTTTTTACAGAAGAAGATAAAAGGCGCGTTGATCCAAGTGTGAAGCCAAAGCGTGTCATAAAAAATCCCAGATTCGTTTTAAATCCCGCTCGACTAACAGGGCCAAGAGGCATTCAAGTAGTAACTGAACATTTCAAGGATTTTAAATTTAAAGGTAAATTTAAATTCATCCATAAATGAATTATAATAAAATTTGAAAGATGATGTAACACAAAGAAATGAAACTTAGTTGTTATTCTGAGGCTGACATTATTTTATTACATATTAATCTGAAATTACATTAGAAAGAAAGGAGTGAGCACTGAGATGACAAATGATAGTAGAGAGTGTAAAAGTAGCTTGTTGTGCCAACCACACTTAGCAATGGATATGGGCTGGAAGATGATGAAATAAATCTTTTTGTTCCAGGAAAAGGACATGAAAGGGAAGATCTAGACTTGGTACTGAAGAAACTAGAACACTGGGCATACCGGTTGTATCCAAAGTTTCAATTTGAAGATTGCTTAAAGAAAATTGAAACACTCGGCAAAAAAAGAGCTGTTGCGGTAATATAATTTTGTTATAAATGGAATTGCAAAAATATGCAATTTTATTTTCAAGTTTTATCTGCAATCAGTTTTTTTTAACTTTGAGCAAATATTTTGTAGGTTTAACGTTGGGTACAGTACGCTCATGCCTTGTCTTCTCAGTATGTACTCTTCATTATTGGTCATTCAAAAGTATGACATCTTTGCTCTTGAGTCTCCTCATGTATGTGGGAACAAGCTCATGGCCTGAGTTATGCTACATGGTAGCCATCACCTATACCAAAGCATTGTGAAACATAATACAGGTATTCTTGCATATCTATTCAAAACATTTATGCTTTGAATATATATGCAACTGGCAGTGATCCAAAAAATATGTTTCTGATTTTACTTACTGCCTTAGGTCCACCTCCACAAAATCCGCATGGACCAGATGTTGTCAGAAGAAACAGTGGTTCAAAAAGACTCCAGTGATGATGAAGCCCCACCAGCTCAGGAACCAGAAGAGGATGAGTTTGACAAGCTACTGAAGCAGCAGATAGAGATAGCCAGGGCTACCCCGACCCCAAGCTCCATCAAGAAGACACCATTTAGTGATAGGTTGGTCTTGGCTACTAGAAGACTTAGGGCTCTTGGCTACTAGATAACTAATGGAATAGTAAAATACTTTTTTTGTAAATGCAGTTGTTAAATCATCTTTTTTTTATAAAACTAGCTGATGGAACAAGTAGATGGCGCACCTGATGTTGTGGTAACCATCACCTATATTTATAACAAGCATTAAGCCACCAACATAAGCAGCCCATAAAACTCATAGCTAGAGTTGGCCACTAGTCACCAACTTTGGTAAAGACACTTTCTTATTTCTTTCTTGCATTTCAATCTCAGATCTTCACTGATGCCCAAGGCGACGTCATCACCGTCAATCAACGACGAACAAAGAGAAAGAATGCTCAAAAACAGAAGAATGGCGGAGGAGCGAAGGTTAGCAAGGCTCAACCAAAACATGACTCAAGATATGAAATCACCAACTAAACCTGATGATGTTTCAAAGGAAAGTAGAAATAAGTCTGCCTTAGACAGTTCTGATGATGATGAGGACAGAAACAAAAGCGCTACTGAATTTAATGGTAGCAAAAGTGATATTGTTGATGTTGATGATATGGTAACTAAATCTCCCAGATGTTACATACCAGCAAAAAAACACAAGAACAGAATAGATTCTAGTGATGATGTTTTGAGAGAAAGTGTTACTTTTGAAGTACACAATAGTGATACAAATAATATTGTAGAACTTGATGATGCTGGCAAAGTGCTAACAAAATCACCAAAAAGATATGAACCTGCAAAAAAACACAACAAATCTAGAATTGATAGTTCAGATGACGATGACGCTCTTGTGATAAATGAATTTGATGACGATAATCATCAAAATTGTCCCGCGAAATCAAAATCACTCTCAAACAAAACTATATCCAAAGTTGTGGTTAGTTCTGATGGTGATCAAGCTGTAAAAGAGTCTGTCATTGTTGATGTTGAAAAACACCAAAATGGTAAAGCCAGACACAGCAGATCTAACGTTATCGATAGCTCAGATTCTGAAGATGAGCCTCTTGTGATGAATGAATCTATTACTGTTGATATTCACAATAGTAACAAAAATGATAATGGAAGTAACACACAAGTTTCCAAAGATAGTAACCAAACAAATTCTAACAACAATGACGTATTTGATAGTCTGAAAACCATAGAAAAAATTAATGACGTAATAATGGAAGACAATGACGGTATTGAAAAGAAATCTGAATTTCAAAATAAAGATCTTAGCAATGTAAGTGATGATGGTAACACAAATTGTGTTACTAACAATACAAAAATAGATGTTAATTCTATTGAAGAGCCTAATGTCACGGAAATTGCTGTTTCTGATAAACAAAAATTTACAGAAAGTCCAGAGTTACGAAGACATGATGTGCGAAAAGTTTTAGAGGAAGATAACGAGGTAATGGATGTTGATTTCGGCGAAGACTTTTAATGACTCATTTGCTGACAATCAAATTATTATACACATAAGAGCCTGGGCAGCCCACTGCAGGCAAAGGCCATAAGATAAAAAGTCCTGTAATCACTAGGCATGGTAGACATCCTAAAATGGTACAAAGTACTAACTCAAAGACACTTGAGGATGTTTAAGTTTTTGTAATGTTAATAACCATATAATTTTGACTCTAATTAAACAACTCCATAATCTTACATTATAAAAAATAAAACTCAAAATTTCCTTTAAACTTTATTTATTAGCGTGACGTAAACTAATATGAACCTTATCACAGTACACAATAACCTTATTTTCCATGGCTAATATCAATAAATTACAAGATTATAGTAAAAATGCAATGATTCTTTGTATCGATTAGGATAAAGTTACTTGGCTCAAGCCACACTTCATCGCAAATTAGAGCCGCACTCAAATTCTAAGTCGGTTAAAGGTCGTAGTTACTACCACTGCACGACGCCGCTTCGGCTAAGTTAATGTACATTCAAATAGGGGGTTTAAAGTCATGCTATGTAGATACACATTACAGTAACAAAATAAAATAGCGAACTTGCCGTACGCTCTCGTATCAGCTACCGTACCGCGCGTTTCAAAATAAATATAATACATTCTATAAACAAAATGTTAGTATTTGTAAGATTCAAACATTTTTAACATTTATTTATAGGTTATCTGTGCCGGATAAATCAAAAGAAAGGAAATTTTAGTTAGATTTGTACCTCGAGTCCGAGATTTTTAAAATTTTTGGTATTCCGTTTTGCGAACAAAACAAAACCCAGGGTTTTTTATAGAGCCAGGAGAGTTCCCAGCCCGACCTAGAGAAATCAAAACTCAGACTTTGGGCACTGGTGCGTAAACGTTATCTAAGAATGGATTGGGAAATATATTGTTTTTAATTTTCCTTATCATATGGGCCAGGAACCGTTTTCACTGTTTTGACTACGACGGCAGGGCATCGATAGCGAGAGATTACAATACAATACCATTTATTTATGGCACAGATTATGAGACGATGCCATGTGCAAGAACGGCGTCGTATAAGTGGCCTAAGACCTTTACAATGGGTTGTCAAAGTGCAGACTCCTACAAAACTACTAATCCCTCCAAGGTGTCGCGATCGCGTAGTGCTGAAGCAATAGTGTTATTAATTTCTAGCTAAAACTGAATTTTAGCTTGAAATACATAATAAAGATATTTTTGGCTGTGATCAAACCTTATGGCCCTTATATCCTCTACACCTCATTATTTAGTGATTAAGCATGCTAATGACCTTACCGCACGAATATATTATATTTATCAATTACGTGTATTGATGAAAACTATAGAACCTATAGCCCTATAGTTCTATAATTAAACTAGACCATAAAGACATCTCCTAAGTTGATACCCAATTGAAATAAAGAAGAATATTTTCATCAATATGCATCAAGTTGGGTACAACATTAGAATTTTGTAATATTTGCTTCGACTTTATCTAAATTTCATAAAACAGTGAATGATTTATACCTAGAATATATTATTTACAACACTAGTTAATTTATAAGTAATTTGAATTCATTCTAGATAGTGTTGAAGTTAAAATCAACTAAAATAGATTACATTTTCTAAAAGATAAGTGTTACCCTAAAAGAATTCATTTTATAAGCAAAAATCACTACAGTCTATCATCTAAATTCTACATTAAAATACACGATAATAATTTATTTACATAATTTAGTATTTGGTTTTATATCAGTGCTTACCTGAAAACGAATATTTCATCAACCTACTGTAAATTTGAAAGTAGGGTTTTTTGTCGTTTACCCACATTTTTATGTAATTTCTCACAATTTTAAATTGTTTGATACCCAGCATTTTTGACATAAGTTAATGTTATTGCTGAACAGTAAAAACAATATTTATTTACGTGCATGTAAAACATTTCAGCCTCAAATTAGACATAAAAAAACGAAACTGTAGAACTCGATTTTTAGACTTAAAATAATTTATAAAACAAAAACTAACTCAAAACTAAACAAAAACTTGACACCAATTTGGATGATGCTTGGAAAAAGTGAATAACATGCTACTTTTTATCCACGCAAGCAAAGCTAAGGACGAAAGCAAGTAGTTCAAGTTCTCTAAATTAATGTTGATTACCTATTGATTAGCTTCAGGGATCAAAGAAGCGAAAAACGTGGAGAATATCATCCATGTGACCGACAACAGCGACCGTTGTTCGTCAGCCAGTTCCGCATTCAGCGGTTGGTTTCCGCGGTCGGCTGGCGTATTTCCTGCGACCACTGGTTGATTCTGGTTGCCAGGTTGGTTCAGATTGCCAGGTTGGTTCAGGTTTCCAGGTCGGTTCAGGTTATCAGGTTGGTTTGGGTTGCCAGGTTGGTTTTGATTGGCAGGTGGGTTTTGGTTGCCAGGTTGGTTTTGGTTGCGAGGTTGGTGTTGATTGTCAGGTTGGTCCTGGTTTCCAAGTATGTTCTGGTTACCGGCTTGATTTCCAGGTTGGTTCTCATTGCCATGATGCAGTCTGTTGAGGTTGAGGTCGCGAAAGAAGCCGATTTGGTGTCTGTAAATAAATAAATTGATATTCATTTTATCGAGCGGGCGAAGTCTTCTATTGGTATCTTATCGATGACTATTAAGTTTTTCTTCTAGAAAGAAGCAAGTAAGTGAAATTGGTCGAAGGGTAGATAATTATAATTGGGTTCATACAGATAGAGGGTACATTATAAATACATTATTATTTAGTACATTCTAAAACAATGATTTTATATTAATGAAGATTTTGGAGTACAGACGATGACAGCATAAAATAGCCATTCTATTTTACCTAATCTTCCACGGTGGAATCCAGGGATACTCACAGGTAGCCAGCCAAAGCTAAGACAAGAACGAGCAGCAGCCTAGCTCCACTTCCGTACACGTAGATGAGCGAGGACAGAATGGCCAATCGCGACGCTGCGTAGAGGTTGTCGAGCCAATCACGAGGCTCCTCGTCATCGCCCGCGGGGGGCTCCGGGACGGGCGCCGGCGCGGGGGGAGGGGGCTCGCGGATCGACGCTTGCCACCTGCAATATTGAATAAATATTGGTGGACTTTCCACACAGCATAATCTAGTCCCAAACTAAGCAAAGCTTGTATAATTGTGAACGAGATAGTACTTTTAATAATAGTACTTTTCGTAATAGTTCTTTTTTTTGTAAAAAATACATACAAAATCTTTTTTTTATACGTCTAGCTGATGGAACAAGCAGATGGCCCACCTGATGTTAAGTGGTAACCATCACCTATAACAAAGCATTTCCTCGTAAGTCACGCACGATAGGAACGTGCCCTACGATGCACTGCCCTGCGTCTATCAACTTGAGGCATACAGATGTTAAGCTTCGTGTGCCTTTAATTACACCGGCAACCACACTCTTCAAACCGAAACACATCGTTGCTGCTTGGCGGCAGAAAAAGGCGTGGTGGTAGTACTTCCCCGGACGAGCCTTTCACAAAGAGCTCTACTACTCTTAAAAACTCTTATGTTTGTTCTCGGTGGGGATCGAACTCACGGCCTACGAAGGCATAATACATAGGCAATATATTAGGTACTACTTGTCGTCGGCTGAGGACCTCAGTCGAAAATATGACAGGCGCAGATGCAATTTCAATGAAACTTATTGCTTTTAAAGTCAAAATAAGCTCTTTGACAAAAATGATAGCTCATTACAAAATTAGGTATTCATCAAGGTATACGAGAACATAAATTATTTATTACTTATTCCCGCATACCATTCATAAATTCTTTACAACATCTCATATAACAAACGAATGAAACTGACTGGCTCCTAGAAATAAAATAGACTTTAGGCAAACTTTGTGTTTATTTTTATGGAAACATAAAATCGGCTTGTCCCAGCTTCGCATGGGTGGACATACATTTTTTGAACATTTTAGGTTAAACTAAGACGGTGGGTTCGAGTCTCGCGTCTTCTCCCGAGTGAGTAAGTAAGAACGCGCCTCGTGGCCCTGCGCGTTCGCTAATATTTTTAAAGCGAACAATTTTTTTTATTACGTAATATCTTTTGAATGGAATGTCCGATTTGAAAAATTCAAGAAGTAATCTATAGGTATTGCATACAAAATGATTTATTTAGATAAGGATTAATATAAAGGTATGGATAACATGGTCTGATTTTGGTCGGCATTTCTTTCAACTTTTAAAATGTAAAAAAGAAGTTATAGTAACATAACTACGATAGTTAGACATATGGTATTACCGAGTTTTTTGTAGATATTGATGTGTTCTTTAATATTGTAGAACATTTTGGTGTTCTATCGTCAATAGTTTTCGCAGCGCATGCGATGAAAGATATTTTATGGCCAATTTTTTTACACCTTGGGTTACATTATTGAAGTTTTTGAAGGGATCCCTAATTTTTTCTAGTAATAAATATAGCCTATGTTACTAAGGGATAATGTAGATCTAACAGTGAAAGAATCTTTGAAATCGGACCTGTAGTTTTTGAGCCTATTGGTTACATACAAAAATACAAATCTTGCCTCTTTATAATATTAGTAGTGTAGAAGTGTGGTCAGGCGTTATTCTAGTCCAATAACTAAACTACTTATACTACTGTTCGAATTTCATCAGGATAAACCAAAAAATAGGTTGATTTGGTAGTATTTGAATTCTACAGAATTCGTACAGAACTTTGGATCTCTCACCTTAATACTAAGGCAGAGTTTTACCATCTGAGCAATGCTATCCGTCAGATTAGTATAACACAGCCTTTGTTTAGACAAGTCTAAAGAACATAACTGTATTACTTATTATAAGTCATTATCAAGGACATTTTACTTAGAAAAATTCGGAAATCTCATTAGTTGTGTTGACGTAATGCTCGAGCGAAAACAGGGGAGTTCATATACCTACTTCGAATAGATATATACGTATTGCCCGCAACTAGCGCATTGCATCAACTTATAAATGACTAGCTGGTGCCCACAACTTCTCAGGATTAGTCAGGCCTGCGCAGGATTAGTATTTCGAGTAGCTTTGAGTATTGAGTATTGTGTAGCTTATATTATTTATATTTATTTTATAGCGTGGCGTAGCACATATGTGTAACACGCCAGAATAGCTCGCAGATGGTAGATTTTTCTCTACTTACTTGACACTTATCGTCATATTTTGGACAATTCACACAATATCTTTATAAATTGTAGCCTATGTGTTTTTCTGATATATAAGCTATGTTATTGTAATGTTTCATTAAAATCCATTCAGTAGTTTTTACGTGAAAGAGTTACAAACATCCATCCATCCATACTTACAAACTTTCGCGTTTATAATATTATTAGGATTTTTTTTTTATTAAACTTACAGTGCATATTGCTGCATATACTGCGCATAAGCCTGCTGCATCATCAGCATCTGATTGGCCATGGACGCAGCATCTTGCGGCATCTGCTGATTCAGGTTATAATTCGGATACGGCGGCACCCGACCATAGTTATTCATGGCAGTGTTCAGATAGTTCTGCATTTCTACCGTATGGTTCTGATGGTTCTGGCTTGTTTCTGCCCGAGGGATCACCTCTGGTGGACTGGGTTCCACGTTCCTCCTCCGCAGACCTTCAGGGTCTGGTGTACGAATGGTTTCACCCATCTTTCGACTCGGCGTGCACACTAGGTGCATTGTGTGATTGATCTGACTGTCATAAGTGCGGAGCACATCTTTTAAGATTGTGTTGTCATCGAGTAGTCGACCGGAGTATATTATCTTCTGTTTTTCTGTACTCTGAAAAGATTAATAAACTTTTAGTTCTCGTCGTGTCACTAGTTTCTTTCGAAACAGTGTGGTGAAAGGAAAGTGCGCCTCAGGAGGCTCCTTTCGAGCATTTGACACATGTTTTTAGAACTTTTAGGTTCTACGACATGTTTTCTCATGATGTTTTCCTTCACCGTTTGGCAGTACTGGCACTGCGCATATATATATTTTACCGGATTTTAACCCACGACCTTAGGATCGTAATGCGGGGTCTCTACCACTAGACAACCGGATGCTCTTGTTGTGTTTATGCGTTGTTTTAGTTTTTTTAAACATCAAACTGGTTGGTTTTTTGGTTCTTTAAAAACATAAGTGTTTTAAACATGCGACACAAAAGTAAGCTAATTAGATAATTAGCTTACTTTTGACGTAAAAATGTGCATATGTTGCCCAAAAGAGTTTATTGTCCGCGGAAAGGACTCCCATTGGTTTTTCGAATTAGAAATACCTAAATCATGTTTCTGTGTGGTGATATTTAGATATTTATGTCGTCTTAAGTATAGCCACCTAGGTGCCTATTACTCACCCTTAAGTCGGTGAGCAATTACCTCAATCAAATTAGAACCTAATAGGCTTACACACTGTCTTTTAACTAAGAATAACACAACTAATACAATAGACTATTTTGCTATAGAGAAAATATTATCCTTGTCTTGTGTTCAGACTTTATTTACAGATACGAGACCCTACACTATACATACCTACTGCTCACAAATGGTGACGGAAAACATCGTGAGGAAACCCACAGCTTACGGCCGGTTTCTGAAAGCTCGATCAGAACTAATTGCATGTCAAGTCACTTGCTATCTCTATTAAATTTGATGTAGGTAATAGCTGAAATGGCGAGTGACTTGACATCCAATTAGTTTTGATCGAGCTTTCAGAAACCGGCCGTTAATCAGCTACTATGTCTTTCCTGTGGCTTAGGCAAAATAGCTAGAGAAGCTGTCAGACTGATATAGGAGCTACAACTGAGGCATTCAGATTTTAAGCCTAACTCTGGCAACCACACCCTTCAAACCGTAACAGATCAACACTGCTTGGTGGCAGAAATTAGCATAGGCACAAAACTACCAACTTTACCTGTTTATATGTATTATAATAATAATAATATCATAGGTATATGTGTTCTAAACACTTTGTCTACATAACTAGATACCTTAACAGTTTACAATCACATGTATGAGGCAAGAGCATTACAAGCCTGTATTGTTGATTGAATATTGTTATTTCTTATCAACACTGTATAATTGGAATGCAAAACTAGTTCTGATAACAATATTCGGTGTAACTCGTTGAAACCCATGTTTGTTACATTGCAAGTTCTATGCTTAGGTACCTACCAATTAACTTTTGACTAATGAAGTAGGTACGATAAGGATAGTGCCAGCCAAAGTTTAGGTATGCAGTGCAAAGGACAGAGGTTGATAATATTGTTGGAATTTTTACCAATTTTGTCAATAAAAATAGGTCCGTAATATTTAGAACATTGGTGAACATTTAACTTATGGACATTTTACCCCAAAACTAAGCAAGGCTTGTATAATGGGAGCCAGATAACAGACATAATACTTTTTTGTGATACCTAAATACCTAAATAAAGGGCCCACCAGCGGCCTATTTGCGGAAACCAGTCTGCTCACCAAGATACCTAAATAGGTATCTTAGAACACAAACATCTATTCACACTAAATTTTTCTCATGGGTGGGAATAGAACCCACAAATTACTGCTGAGAAGACCGATCTACTACCAATTGCACCAGTTGCGAGACTATCAGCATTTACTCTGGGTACCTAGTAGGAAGTAGTCTTTTACATAATTTTACCTACAATAACATAATGATCATGAAATTTATCTTATCACTGAGTAGGTAATGTAGATAGATAGGTAGGCAAATACATAAATAATTACAAAATGAGGTTGTGATTTTTATTGGGTATTGCATTTTTTGCTAATCCGACTGAACTTATACAGTTATATTGGTACAGTTATATATATAAGGTGTGTTGGTTCAGTTGGTTTAGTCAGCCAGCTGTTAGCTCAAGTTCAAACTCATTTAAAACACTAGGACAATGGTTGTAGTGATGAAGCATCTTGTAAATTGAGTGAACATAACATTGTAGGTATTATTAATTCATTTTAAGTTCACAAATGTTTGACAAGCCAGGAATGTTATAGATACTTAATGCAATTTTTTTTGTACATTTTGACCAATATAAACCTAAACTTAGATTTCGCAAATACCTCATAATAATAATTTCTGAATTTAAGTCAGCTCCACAAGATAAACAAATAGGTACCCAGCAATCAGATATAGTATAGTCCCAGCCGACCCACCATTAGGTGTCCTGGGTATCAGTTATTGAACCAGGTCGCAACTAGAACAAATATTTGCACATCATGGTATGACCCACAACGAGAATAGAACCCGTTCCTCGTGCGTGATGGCTTCTTAAGCCCACAACCGACTAACATTGGTAATAATTTGGTTCAGGAGTAGGGTAAAACTCGGCCAATCAAACGGTTTCCTACCAGACAATATTTTTGAGGACAACTTACTGGTTTTGTTGGATAGACCTCAGATAGATGCCCCTTCAGTTGTCTCACTGTCCATGCAGACTGGCATTCGATGTTTTGATCCTCGATTTGTTGATTCGGTGCCTTTACAGTTAGCGTCACGTTTTCTGGTATCATTGTCCAATCATCCACTTATTCCCGGTTAGATAATCTGAATCTCGTGATTTGAAACGCACAAAAAATAGTACCTACGGAAAATTCTTTCCGAACGCGAAGCGAACTAAGCCAAAAGTCCAAAGCAAACGATAGTTTGACTAAATGACGCAAGAAAGAACACTGTTGAATACCGCGGTTGGCTTTAGAGAAATAGTGGCAGAGATAGGTATTTAGTTTTCGATGTAAATAAATACGACGTCCGGGCTCGGCACTTCTCTTGTCAATTTGTGCATGAAATTATCTGTCGATTTTCTATTGGTCCATCTTCTGTCAATGACATCATTCATTAGGTTCTATTTTGCAGTCTGTTTTCAATTTTTCAGCAACTAACTTGCTATTCGCCTACTTGTAAGTACATTGTGCGTTTAAATGCTCAATTGGTTGGAATATTTCATTACCAGCAATCAAACAAATCAAAGAAAGTTAATATTTAGGTAGGACATGATGCGATGAATTGTATGAGAATGATCGAATGAGAGGATGAAAAGAAAGAAAAAAATCATAACATTTGTAATCTTTAACAGTACAGCACCATCTAGTATCAATCTCGTGCTCTTAAAATTTCAAAACTTCAATTTGTCAAGCAAAGCTTTGTAAGTAGCACAGCTACTCACCGCTAGATGGCAATGTACCGTATAAATAGCATAGACAAAAATAGTTTTTGTAATGTTGCCTAGCCTGTAATCAATCTATCTTCAAACAAACAATCTAGCAAAGTCAAAAGTCAAAAATGAAATGAATGTTTTGCCCGAGTAGTTGTTTACATTTTTTGAGATATATATGCAAGAAATATTTCTTTCTCATTGATGATATACCTATTTAATCCCCCAGTGAAATGCAATTAATTAAAACAAAGTCAGTTCATTTGTAATTTTATTAATATAGTGAGCGTTTCAGTACATTTTTCATAATATAAAATGAAAACATAACCTTCAACTCCAAGATATTTGTCTTCAAAAATGGGTGTTACTGTGTAAGTTGTAGTTCCAATTTCTGTCAATGAATGAAATCGCATCCGTAACCATATCTCGTGTGTATTTCATCAGATTACAGCAGTATCCTGTCCCTGACAACAAGACCGGCACATTCGTGATCGAGTTACTCACGAAACGGATCCTGGCGCTCGGTGCGACACAACAGGGATCCTTTCTGGTAGACTGTGAGAGCTACCTGTCTCTTCCAATGGGTATGTTTTGTAAAATTAACACCAAATAAAGAACCCGAATAAATATGTTATCATTCTTTCTTCTTTAATCCTTAGCATACAGCGAGCCGAGTTAAATTTATAGTTCATAAGATCATTCTCAGGTCCCCATGTTAGTTCCAACTTAATATATCTCTTGCCATATCTACCTACTCTCTGTAACCAGCGGCCCATATATAGACAGGTAGAGCATGTTAGCCTCATTTGAGGTTGGAGTAAAATATGTTGTAAGTTTCTTACATTCTGGCTATAAGTAAGATAGTAAAAATAACCCCCATGCTTTGGCTTAGATAATGCTGCCACTGTTTGAAGATGCTTTTCTGATTTTAGTGCCCACAAAAACAGTTCACATCCTCCACAACTCGGAACAACCAGCCTCTGTCTTCTCGATACTAGAAAGTGGTCCAAAAAACATTCATGTCATAGCTGATGGTCTGTTTGACCTTTTGATGATGAAGCTCTCTCAGCATTACACTTCTAAGAAGCAGACCAAGATAGAGAGTAAAGGACCAAGATTTGAACTTGGTGACTTCTGTGTGAAACTGGGTTCAGTAACTCAGAATCAGAGTTTCAAAGGTATCTTGATTGAAGTAAGTGAATTCTGAATCATGTTACATTCTAACTTATAATTTCTTATTAGTAATGCTATTAAACCTCACTTGGTTTATTTGAGAAACAATTTATTTTTATGCTCCCTTTGAAAACCCCATATCTCAATAACCCTTTGGCCAATTAAATTCATATACTAGGTATGGTAACCAAGTTTCAACTGAATTGGTCTATTTATTAAAGAGTTCCTTTGAACAGACCTTGACCCCATCATCACCAGGTCGTTGCCAGACTACCAAATTTCATGCAGATTGGATCAACGGTTCTAAAGTTATGGCCAGACAAACTTACATACATTAACATGCCAAATCACCCATGTTGATTGTAAGATTTTTGTTCACTCGATCACTCAATCAAAAAGATTCGTAATGAAGAGAGAGGAGCATTCTGCCTTGAACAGAGTTCACACTATTTATATGTTTGTACGAAAGTTTGGTACCAAAAGTGACTAGCAACAAAAAATGTGACAAACTCTCAAGGATATTACCTCTATATTAAATAGAGGTCCAACATATTCTAGAGCCAATAACCTATTTCAGGTGGAGTACCGACCATGTGTAATGGCCAATGCTGTCTGGGGCCTCCTGCGAGAGTTCCTACAAGGCCTCCTCGGCCCTTCTATACCGGTGCAGCCCCCACAACATCTTATGTCTAAAATGAATGACATATACACTCCGATAGACACCATCTACCAGTACTTAGAACATTTTAGTGCTTATAGAAAGATAACAACTGGATTGAGGTCTTAATGACTGTGAGTGTAGTAGGTATAAGGTTAAGATAATATATAAATATTTTTCTATTAGTTTTGATGTTCATTACACACATTTTTACTGTCTAATTGTGCATAACATACCTCAAATATGCAATATTTAGTATCTCACACGCCGGAATTCCAGACACAATAGAACATGTATTGTGTCTCGCGTGGATCTATGTTCCGGCATGTTAGAGGTTAATCGCTAAACAGGGGGAAGTAGTTGTGGTAGAACAAGATTATAATTATATACTACTACTTAGAAAAAGCATTTACAGTAGTATTCATATCATGCGTGACTTGCGAGGCAATGCTTTGTTATAGGTGACAGTTACCACTTAACATCAGGTGGGCCATCTGCTTGTTCCCATAGCAAGTAGTCTAAAATGAAAATAATAGTTTGTTAAAATGTCTTAATAATTTGCAGTTGCTTACGAAAGATAATAATTAATAAGTGACTATAAACATTGCTCAAAAACCAAGCAACTACATTTTCTTATTACACAATCTAACAGCAATTTTTCAAACAAACATACATATTCCTGTTTTTAATGGACATAGCAAAACATTATTGTTGTTATTATGAATGTTGTTTGTTTAGGAATGCACTGAATCCATTCAAAGTGTAATATTGAGTGCATTAACTTGTGTTTGTAATAACTTTTATGCTAGAAAAAGTTATTTTGTTTGAAAGTCTTAAAACTGAGATTTTGTTCCTTCCTGCATAGTACAGCTCTATAGCCTATAAACTCTAGGTTTGAAGAATAATTTAATTTTCTTTACTTGCACCAAAAATACTTGTTCTCACTTGAATATACCAGTAACAAAAATTCTATGATATAAAATTATCAGGGTTATTGTACTAGAATCGAATAGTCAGAAAGTAAATAAGCGAAATAATTTGTGAGTGGAAAGGGATGTTGAAAATGTATAAAATTCGTGTGATGGTTGTATTTTTAATGAATGGTGAGTATTACTTTCAAAATTATATTTTCATACCTAATTTTATAAACGTTTTGAATCTATTTTCATTACTATCTATACTTTACTAGCTGACCCGTGCCCACTTTGTTGGGCGGTGTCAAATTTGCAATAAAATAATATTGCGGCTATAAATTGAGATGAAGGCTATCCTATCTTTTAAGTTAGATCAAACTGCACACGGTGCGCAAATTTGATTGAAATCGGTTATGTAGTTTAGGAGTCCATAGCGGACAAACAAAGTGACGCGTAATTTATATATATTAAGAATGATATAAATAAAGAGTTACAATGTTATTTAGATCTTTACAAAAAAAAAAAAATTACGTGGACTTCTTCTAGTATTTATTAGTTTTTATCATGTTTACTTACTCAAAGAATTCAGCTGACATGGATCGTAAAATTATTATAAAAAAGGTTTCCGTGTAGAGATCGCTGTAAGCGATATGGCCGTTCGTATATAAAACTATTTATCCCACTGTGTTGTGGTAATTTTTGAAAGTTTCAGTGCCTTTATGCTCTTTAGTGGAGTTGGATCTAGTAGAGTGTGGTATAGACAACGATGTCGCAGTAACGCAGGGTGATGTGGAGATAGGGCAGTACCCGTGGCTCGGTATACTGTACTATACCTACCGTAAGTACTTACATGGTTAAATATGTAGTAAATTAACTTATGACAAAAAAAAGTATTAATACAGCTATCTGGTCCCCATGAATCAGATAGCACATAATAATATAATTCTTTTTTTTTGTGAATTTTATAAACAAGGTGTTCCAATACTTGTATTTTAAAACTTCGGGGGGCTAAAGTACCCATCAATATGAATAACTTGTATACTTTTTTTGGTATAAACTGGAAATTTCGGAATCCGGAAATTGGAACACCTTGTATACCTTTGATAATACAACATCTATGTTCAATACACAAATGTTTGTTCTGTGTGAGGATCGAACCCACGGCCTACCAACTAAGCTGTGAGGGCTGAGACTGTGTCTTGTCGTGTCACTAGTTCTTTTGAAACAGTGTGGTGAAAGGATTTTAAGTGCGCCTCAAAGAGGCTCCTTTCGAGTACTTTTAGAACTTTAGGTTCTACGACATGCCGGTACTTACGATGTTTTCCTTCAACGTTTGAGAGTTACTCTCAAATGTTGGTATACTGGCACACGGCACAGAGGTTTTTGAACAGAAAAACTCCTTGGTGCACTATCGGTTTTGAACCAACGGCCGTAAAATCGGAAGGCGCGGCCGCTATCACTAGACCAGTACCCCAAGTATGAGTTTTGCTTACGATATTTCGTTTTTCGTTTTACGTTTTTGTTCCGTGTTCATTGCGGGTTTTGTAAGAAGACATATCGTAAGCAAAACTCATACTTGGGGTACTGTGCTTTCAATTCAATTCATTTATTTCAGATAAACTATGTGTGTGATGTAAGTTAATGGTAACTTTCAGACGGCGACGTAGGAGAGACGAGAGCGGTGACTACAGTGGTGCTGATACAAAAAGAGTTTGTTATAGCTGTAGCCGCCGATATAGGACCAATGCCGAAAAACGATTTTAGGTAAATCTTATTTTACGATACACTACATACACCTACCCTACAGCTTCACGACTTTGATCCCCAGGCATGGTAGATATCCCTCCAGATCTTTTAGTACCAAGAACTAGCTTAAGATTCTTTGAGGACGTCTAAGGGGGATAGTCAGAGGTACGTCCTGTTCGTCTTGGAAGCTGTTTCAGTTTTTTTTCATATAGTCAAAGTCAAAATGTATTTATTCAATAAAAACACAAGGATCACTTTGAAACGTCTTAAAGCTAGGTGACTCTAGGTGCCAGTTCCACGCGACCAAAGCCTAGAAGAACAGGCAACAAACTTACGGCTTGGTTCTTACCGTTCTTTTGTATGATCCTTTTACAATGTAATAATATAATTTAGTGAGGCGTAGGCATACAGAAAAAGGTAAACAAAATCAAATTTATAAGACAGCTCAAATTTATGAATAGCTGGTAGACAGACATAGTTATAGTCACTGCCACTAGACCACTGGTTCTGTTTGTATTTCAGAAAAAACTCCCGTGTGTTGCTTGGGGAACGGTGGAACCGGCAAGGCCGCCGGGTTAGGAACTACGTCCTCCATCCTGAATACGGGGACACTTTGAATACGGTAGCGTTGGTGCAACTCAAAGATCCAGTAAGACACAGTAAGTAATTTAAAATAAAAACTTATCTCCAATAAAAAGCCGACAGCAAATACGCAATTTCATTTACTTGAATGACATAACTCTTTCCTGTTATTTTGATTTAAAAGCCAAACTACTGAACCGATTTTGATTACATTTCTATGGGATCAGTCTGAAAGTATATCCTCTCAAACAAAAAAAGTTTTTTTTAAGGTGATAGTTGTTTGCGATTTTTCTTAAATAAGTTCAGTGACTTAATATTTTTAAAAATAATGTAGGTAATGTGCGAGCGGGAAGTTGTTTGACGGTTATCAGCCGTTTAACTTAGTTCTTAAACTAAACTATAATTATATTTCAGCAATTATATTTTGGGACCTTGGTCCCAAAATATAATTTCCGTTAAGTACCTGAAAAAGTTAAGAGCTTTGCGTAAGTCATTTTCCACAGTAAAAAAGGTTTTGTTTAGCGGTTTTCAAAACCGCCATTTTCGACGGTTTTCAAAATCTACATCAAAAGAGTTGGCTAATAGCTACTTTGCTTATAAATTCTGAGTTCGTATTGTTTAAGTGGCCAAGACCACTTCAAGGCCGCCTTCGTTTAAAATAAGTTTTTTTCTTATTATAGAAGAAATAAAACCATTATGTGCGCCGCCGGAGAGATTACGAGATCCAATCTTCTATGTAATGAAGTTCAAAAGCGGTAAGTTTCCTACTGAACCAAAGGACGCCCTCCTATTCGATGGACCGACGACATTATGTGGTGGATGGGGGCTCAGAATACTTCTTCCGTGAAATGTAGGTATAGGACCAGCAGGACGTTTTCAGGCTGATGACGATGATGATGATGAAGGGTCTTACTTCTTACTAATATATGAGAACAAACATTTGTGTGATAAACATAGATGTTTGTTCTCTGTCGGGGTGTTATAAGTAAGAATTTACTAAAAAAGTGTACAAATATTATATCAGCTATCTGGTTCCCATGGTACATGTTATAGAACTTTTTAGGTTCTACGACATGCCGGTTTCCTCACGATGTTTTCCTTCACCGTTTGAGAGTACTGGCATTGTGTACATAAACTTTTGAACGGAAAAACTCATTGGTGCACGACCGGTTTCGAACCCACGACCTTAGGATCGGAAGGCGGGGTGTCTCCCACTGGACCACCAGTACTCTATCATCGTAATGAAAACAGTCATCTAGAAGTGGCGATAAGCTTGCTACCTGTCAATTAGAAATCTTTAGAAATATAAATTTTTATATTTATTTCTAAGCCCAATCAGTTCATTTATTAATAGCGGCCTGTTCCAGCTTCGCATGGGTGGATATATTTTTTTTTACATTTAAGGATAAACTTACCGTAGGTTCGAGTCTCGCGTCTACTTATTTCATACATTTGCACGCTCTGAGTGAGTAAGAACGCGCCCCGTGCGTTCCATAATATTTTTAAAGCGAACAAAAAAATTTTAATTCGTTATATCTTTTGAATGGAATGTCCGATTTCAATAATTCTAAAAGTAATCTACAGGTATTGAAACAATATTGAATATAAAATTTTGATGAGGATTTATTTGGATAAGGATTAATACCAAGGTACAAATAAAGAGCCTTTTCTAGCGGCGGCATTTCAATTATTTTTTTATAATTAAAGAACACTTATTGTTACCTCTTTATAATAATATATTAGTGTAGATTTATTTGATTTCAGATTATAATGAACTACAAAAACAAGTTATACCCGTGTCTCACGTCCCGGCGGATCTGTGTAAAGAGTTTTATATTAGAGCTAATGTAAGTCATTTTTATAAGTTAGTATTTAACTTATAAATAAGAAGAGTACTCTTAGTGGAATCCCGTGCGATTTCGAATACATAGTGTAGTCAAAAGGAATTTCAATTGAACCACAAGGATCACTTTGAAGCGACTTAAAGCTAGATGAATCTAGGTGCCAGTTCCACGCGACCAAGCCTAGAACAGGCAACTAACGGCTTGGTTCCTAACGTTCTTTTGTATGATCCTTGTTATAATAATATATTAATAAAACTCCAGGGTGTTGAAGTTTGTATATACAAACTTCAACACCTGTTGCATCTCTTTAGGGGTGAAGTTACGGTAAGTCCTTTTTAGAACCCCTACAGAAAATATCCTTAAAATTTCATACTTTTTCATAGAATTTCATTCTAAGACTTACTCTAGACTTTCTCTGAGTTTACTGATATTCACAAAAGTTTCATATTCATATTCATTTATTTCAAACCATAGGGACTTTTGTCGAACACTTAGTTACGTCAATTTGTTCGTACAATTTGTTGTTCGTAAAATTCTCAGAAAGCGCTTAGATGTATGTGCCTTAGAATGTAGGTAAGGTACCTAAACTGATAAGAATGAGTCAAGTCATAGTACTTAAGTAACTATATTTTTTTTTGTTTTTTCAATGTTGATTTATACACCACTAATTTGTAATTACCAAAAAAAAAAAAACCGTATGCTCAGTGTCAGTTACTGATCACATTTATGTAGTTAAAACTCAAATTTTTTTTTTAAAAAGAATATCCCAAGAAAAGGATGATAACTAGTTACCCATTATCCGTACGTACCTACTACAGAGTCTTCTACCAGAGTTTCATTCTCATCCATTCATAAATTTTTGTCTCGTTCGAAACGAAACAAAACGCGCCGCTCGCGCAATACTAACTATTATTTTATCTATGGCCGGCAAACTCGTGTCGAACGAAACCCATACATAGGTACTCTAAATTAGATGCAGGTCAGTGACATCCGTAAAATAAAAATTGTACGCGGGTAGGTACTTAATTTATTGTGGTTTTCACGTTCACGATAGCTTGTCAGTACACTGCCAGGCCAGAGAATAACGCATACATGTTACGTACGTATTTTTAGTCTGGGGAAATGTGAGTGATTACCTACGGATGTACCGCGAATTGTACCCAAACAATCGGCAAACAAATTACTCCACGATGTCCAGCATATTATACCAACGCATATTGGACCATGGCTCTGTTTACGTGTTGTCGCATGCGCAAGGACGAGGAGGGCCTGCATACTCCCGAAACTTCTACGATGACGTCCTAAATAATTTTGAAGAAGATCCTCGGAGGAGCACGCTTGACGCGGCACGTCGCTTTAGCACAAGCCAGTCCTGCGCTTGGAAGACTGTGCGCTCAGCTGAGATACACTACAGGAAGACCCAGGAGCTACTAGCCATCGCCAGGCTGGAGGATATTCCGTTAGCAACCTGGCGGGAGCTATGGTTTCAGCAGGACGGTGCGCTACCGCACTACCATCGCGCAGTGCGAGAGTACCTATCTCAGGAGTTTAGCACCCGATGGATTGGTCGCGGTGGCCCAGTTGCCTGGCCTGCGTGCTCGCCCGATCTGACACCCCCAATCTTTTTGTGGAGCGAAATAATAAAAGACTAGTGTATGTGAGTGCACAGGACCTAAAACAGCGCATTAGACTCTTTTGATAGTGCAAAGACTAAGTATTTCCCTGAAAACAATTAGTTAAAACGTGTGTGTGTTTGCATTGACAATGAAGGTGGACATTTTGAACAACTTTTAAAATACTTGTAGGTTAGTGGAAGTGTAAATACGTGCGTAGTTGTAAGTACATACTGTAAATAACTTTAATTGTTGTAAATAGCTTGACATCCTAAGCCCGTAAAATTATGAAGGAAAAATGGCAATTAATTACAAATAAAAGTATTAAAAAAATCCCAAAAATAATGCCTTTTTTATGATACTTACCTACCTACCTACCCATTGAATGATTTATCTAGTGAGCGAGAGAGAAGGAATACGATGAGTGCGACAAGATGATGTGACGTAGGTAGGTACTATACGACGAGACGGTAGATGGAAGGAGTCATAATGAATGGAGTGTTTACGATGTTGACTAGCAGTAGTATTCCGTAGTATTTTCTTGTAGTGTGTCCATAAAATTGTGCAGGATTTTGGTTGAAAACAAACCTCGATAACTTGGTAAAAGTTAAATATTAAAAAGTTTTGACAGTGCCAATAGCATTAGTAGCCTCTGCTGCAACTATCCTTAAATTTTTTCTGGTTAATACAAAATAGTGGTGTATATTCAGTTGAGGCATTGTTTAAGGAAATGTATAAACGTGTGACGTGACGTGAATATATCGAAATCAGCCATAACTACGATTCCTTCCACGTCGAGCTTCCCTATTTGAAAGTCCTTATACTTTCCAGTTGTACAGCAAAAAAATGCGTCCACCGGTAGTGGCGTGCGCAGTCTCCCTGGATGAAGACGCGCCGTGCGTGTGGCGAGCTGGCAGCGCGCTCGTGTCGCGCGACGTGTGGGGACGGTGGCTCATTGTGAGTATACGTAGGAGGATAAATAAGTTCAGTGATTTGATATCATTCATGAAGTATCCGAGCGAGACGTACAACAGGTAGTCTTCGCCTAGAGATAACTAGTGGTTCGCCCCGAACTGAGATTTCGTGATGTCCGCTCTAGTCTTACATTGATACCCAACACGATATTTGGCCTCTGACTACCCCCTAACCTACTTGGGATAACAGATTTTCTGATTTAACTCATATACTTACCAGTAAATTTCTCAAGTACAAGCTATCGACATAACAAATTTCACGCAGATCGGATCAACGGTTCATAAGTTATGGCCAGACAAACATACATACATACATAAAATGCCAAATCGCCCAAGTTAACTGTAAGATTTTCGTTCGCTTTGCTCACTCAATCAATAATTATCAACGAATGATCCATTCCAGCTCGGGCTGGGAGTGCGCGGGCCGGGCTGCGGCGCGCCCTCGCGCTACCTGGACATGGGGAGCTACTTGCCGTGGCTCCGCCGCAGTCTGGCCGACTTCAACCAGATCACCATATCGAAACTTAACAAGCAGAAATACGTACTCAGAGGTAAGCTCGACGTGCAGGGAGTGGGTGCATTTACAGGCACATGGGATTTAATTAAGCTTACTAACCCTATTGTACTACCATTGAAGGGGTCGCAGTCGTCTGGGTAAGTACTACCACCACGCTTTTTTCTGCCGCCAAGCAGCGTTGCTGTGTTTCGGCTTGAAGAGTGTGGTTGCCGGTGTAATTACAGGCACATGAGGCTTAAGGCGAAGACAAGAGCTAATGTGACTCTCGCTCGCACGTTTCGACATGTTGAAAGATATAAAATCACTAAACTAGTTTTCGAAAAATCGCAATCAACCATTTTGTGTGCAATCACATTGCACACAGTTTAGTAAAAATTTCATTTTGATCGATACATGTTTTCTTACTCAAAAGTTTGCTTTACTAGTTTTCGCACATAAGCAAACTTATAAGTAGGAAAACTTTTATCGATCAAAATGATTTTTTTTCTAAACTGTGTGCAATGTGATTGCACACAAAATGGTTGATTGCGGTTTTTCGAAAATGAGTTTAGTGATTTTATATCTTTCAACATGTCGAAAAGTGCCAGCGAGAAGTTGTTTGATAGTTGTCAGCCCCTTAACATCTGTATGCCTCAAGTTGATGGACGCAGGGCAGTGCATTGTAAGCCATGTTCCTATCGTGCGTGACTTACAAGGCGATGCTTTGTTATAAGTGATGGTTACCTTAACATTAGGTGGGCCACCTGCTTGTTCGATCAGCTAGTAGAATAAAAAAAAATAACCGACCTATTATTGTGCCCATAGTAGTCATAGTACTCATAAAAAGCTCATACAACTGATTTTCATTGACGCGATAGTATTATTCTTCTTCTGGTCGTGTCACTAGTTATTTCGAAACAGTGTGGTGAAAAGATTTTATGTATTATCGATTTTATATATTATTATACTAAAATCACAAGGAATACTTTGAAACGTCTTAAAGCTATGTGACTCTAGGTGCCAGTTCCACGCGACCAAAGCCTTGTATAGTACAAGGAACCAGTAACTTGATGTATAAATAATTATATTATTTATAGGTGGTAGCTCATCCTACCAGAGATTCGGCGCGTGTGATGCTGAGGAGAAGGTGAACCTGGTCTTCAGAGAACTCATTCGGTTGGAGACAGACAACATGCAGTTCCAGTTCTTGACTTACAATGTAAGTTTCATCGGGACGGGTGACCACTAGTGGCAACTGATCTCTTAAAAAAGAATACTGTATCCAGCAATTAAAAATTCTTAGTCTAATGGACTTACCTTCATGTGGGTTTGTAAAGGATGGTCTATTCAAAGAAAAAAACTGATGTTAAGTAGTAACCACCTGTTACAAAACATTGCCTCGTAAGTTACGCACGAATGAACGTGCCATACGATGCACTGCCCTGAGTCCATCAACTTGAGGCATAGAGATGCCTCTAATTTCACCGAAGACACCCTTCAAAAAACTTAAATTTTCTTAAATTTTCTGTAAATCCTCTCCATCCGAAAGTTGCCTGGAAAATCGCTACTGAGCGATAAGGCCACCCAGTGTACTTATTAGGCTTACCTGTGTTTTTTTTACAAGCTTTTATTTAACTTGCTTTGTATGTATGAAACTATGTTTGTTCGGGTGGAACAAATTTACAAATTTACGGTTTCAGTTATATTGAAATTGACTGTAATATTTTGATAAAAAGTAATAAAAAAAAAATAAGAAGTTCCCGCGTATTTTTCTTACCAATGCCGCGGCGTCGTCAGGCGCGCTTTTTTTATTCTGCCAGGACTTTATCGAAGCGAATTGTGTTCAAACTTTTTAATTTAATAGTGTTCTAAATTCAAAAGTCATTTCGTCACAGTTATAAAGTACGCAGGAATGACCTATTTCGCGCGCACTTATCGAGGAACGAAGGGCCTCTTTCCGAATAAATGGTGTTACAAAATTATTTCTTAACCCAAATAATACACTGTGTTTTAATGGGAACAAAAAACTTTTATTTACCAAAATACACTAGATATAATTTCCCATTCAAAAGTGTGTACAAAGACCTGATATTATTATTACAATGTTACCATATTATTTTCTAGCTTAATGATAAATGGTGTTCTAGGGAAATTGTAACCTTTATTAAAAATACACCAGGTATAATCTATTAAACAAAGAGAGAGTACAAAGATCTGATATTATAACTACACTGTATAACTACTAAGTAACCTACAGATTACCTGTACTTTTCCTATCATACCCAAAAAGGTGCCAGCTAGGCTCAGCGGAGAACTAAAATGTAGGTCACCAGGAGATAACGTCACTAGTTTATTGCTAAAATTAAATTAAATATGGGCGCCACCAATTATTATAACGGTAATTGGACCGTGTAAAAGAGTTAAATTTGCCCTACCTATTCTAGCGGGATGCTGTCATCACAATCCACAGAAGCGAACGTCCTACAGTGACAGAAGCCACCTTGGCGTCAACAACGAACACCCAAATACTAACTTGATAATGTTATGCAGAGTCACTTATTGGACCGAGTATAAAAGAGTTAAATTTGCCCTACCTATTCTAGCGGGATGCTGTCATCACAATCCACAGAAGCGAACGTCCTACAGTGACAGAAGCCACCTTGGCGTCAACAACGAACACCCAAATACTAACTTGATAGTGATACACAGAGTCACCTCAATTCCAAGACACTTCACAGCTACTTCCAACTATGATCTCAACCAGCGGGTCCGGTTGAATGACCTCACAGCACAACCACAACTCCCAGTAAACAAGTCGGCGTCTATTAGCACCAGCTCCCCATAGAAACACCTCCTGAAAGAACACAACAACATTAGAATATATGTTAAGCCCAGGAATGACCATTCCCTATGGAACCTACGACAGAAACAAGGCTAACTTTATTCAAACAAGCTAACAACCTCAAATACGCAATTACCTTTAGGGAGGTGAGTAAATTCCTGGAAAATCCAAGCGGTTGCAAGGTCAAGGGCCCCGTATAAGTTGGTTCGCCTGGATCGGCTCGGGAAATCACACCGCTCCAGGAAATATGCAGATTCAGGATCAGACACGCGATCGGCGTACACGCAATTTATGGTTCAAAGGCCGGGGATCCTGCCAAAGATCATTCTCATTGATCCTCCAGCTTGCTCAAAACGTTCCAGGACCTCAGTAGTCACCACTCCACATCTCAAACGGAAAGTTCCCAAAGCCAGATCTCAATCGATTCCTTTTCACACCTGTCTCAACGCCACCCCGTCAAAAAAAAGTCCTTCCATCTTGTCGTGATCTGCGAAGGCCACCTCTGGAAATTTCCCAGGAACTAGGGAGAATTATTTCGGTGTCGACGGTCAGAACACACAATTTCACATGATAAAAGATGTAACGCGAACAACCCTAATAAGAATAAATCTCTTAGACTCCCTTTCCACTAAAGTAACACGGAAGAAACTTATATTGTAAAACAAAACGTTATAATTTAACAAATTACCCCAAAACCTAAGTATGGGAATCGGCAACATCCGTCGGGAAACACCACCATCCTTCACTGAAATGAATATAGTGCTAACTCAATTATACCAATCTGTCAGTTTCAACGTCACTTTGAGTATGACAGATCCAAATGGACCTTTTACCGTCACAGAGGCCACAAAATATACGAAGAAGAAGGAGGCGAAGGAACTTTGACTAACAATAATAGAAAGTTACAACTAAAAACATACTTTCAAAATAAAGTTGTAACAATTCCCCTCTTCTCACCAGAATTTGACTAGGATAAGCGAGACAAATTCATGCTGGCCCTCCAGCAACAAACCTTCAACAAAAAAAAACTAAATATAAATTATGATTATTACCTATCGAAGGAAAAAAAAAGAGAGAAAAAATCACCTTGGCATCACGAACCTGCAAGAACCTATGCAGGACAGAGCCTACGGCGCTGGATCCTTTTTTAAATCCTTGACATGCCAACTTCCTAAGGACTTACCCGTGGAGGCGTCCTCCAAGTCATAAACTAGATCACTAACCTTACCTACTACCTTACACTTATTATATTTCGGAGCTAACTTCGCCATGAAATACTTAGCCGCGTCACTAAGCGGATAAGTACGTTTCCAGACAATATCACCAATTTCAAAGGTTACACGACGACGAGTTTTATTATAGTGCTTAGCGCTTCGCTGATGAGCCTTACCCAATGCTAACGAAACCTGAGAAAATACATCCTCCAAACATCCCAATTTCCGAGCATAGTCGGAACGCGACGAACATTCCAACGTAAGAGGACAGGAATCCTCAACAAACATAGACCCACAAGTTACAGCTTCTCGACCATGGACCAAAAAAAACGGGGTGAAACGAGTAGTCTCGTTTACAGAATGGTTAAGAGCAAATTGTATCTTACGAAGAGATAAATCCCAAGTTCGATGATCGTTACCTACCAAGATTGCAATAGCGGTGACTATAGTTCGATTGTACCTCTCAACGGTATTAACCTGAGGACAATACCGAGGAGTTAGATGAACCTGAGGAATTTTGTACTTATCAAATAATGCTCGCACCTCTCTTCCAGTAAACTGAGAACCATTATCCATGATAATAGTACGGGCAACGCCGTGCGTAAGAAAGACTCCATCCTCTAAACAATTTACAATGTTCTTACCTAAAGCTCGACGCAGCGGAAACAGCAAACAATACTTAGTAAAACAGCACACCACAACTAATAAGCTTGTATAACCAGCACGAGACCGTGGAAAGGGACCTACCAAATCCACACTCAAAGTTTCGAAGGGACGTGAACAAACCTTTGGACTTCCCAGAAGACCAGGGGTTCGGTCCTGAGAATGTTTATACGCCGAACAAAAGTCACAACCTGCTACAAACTTCTCCACATCATTATACATTTTCGGCCAAAAATACCTTAAAGACAAACGCTTAAAAGTCTTAAACACTCCAAAATGAGGTGCCAAGTCACCCGCATGACAAGAACGCAAAAGTGCCTCTCGACCTTCAAGTGGCACCACTTCCTTCCACTCAAACTCGCCTTCATGCCCGAACTTATTTTTACTATAACGAAATAACTTACCCTGACTCACCACAAAGTTGGGACAAGACCTAGGAAAACGCGTACTTCTATGAAGTAGCCGGTTATACCAGGGGTCACTCACCACCACGGTACACTCACCTACAGGTACGGCCCGCGATAAAGCGTCCGGAATAACGTTATCCTTTCCCTTGCGATGCACGATCTCAAATTGATAGGGCGAAAGACGACATCCCCACCGAGCTAATCTACCGGTTGGGTTAGTGAGATTAAAAAACCACTTTAAACTAGAGTGATCTGTAATAACCCTAAAAGTTGGACCCCCTTCTAAATATGGACGAAATTGTTCTACCCCAAATACCACAGCAAGAGCCTCCCGTTCTGTAGCGGAGTAGTTTCGCTCAGCACTATTCAGCGACCGACTTGAATAAGCTATTGGATGTTCCTCGCCGTCTAACGATTCTTGTGTTAATGTCGCAGCTATACCGTAACCGGACGCGTCACAATGAACTGAAAACGGAATAGAAAAATCCGGACAAGCGAGAACCGGGAAAATGTTAGGAGCCAATTGGAACTCTCTCCAAAAATTTACACCAAACACAATGGGCGTTTCTATATCAGGTACCACATAAAACTTAATAACTTTGGTAATTTCTTGATAAGTGACCGACAACAACACGAAACCTTTCACTTCAGCGACCGAACCATTGGCCATGGCAACCCGAGAAAAATCCCCAGCACCACAAGGTTGCAAACAACTCTCAGCAACAACAAAAACCCTAACCGCCTCAGAACCCAAAATTGAAATGCTTGCGCCAGAGTCCAATAAACCGTGAAAACGCTCACCCCTTATTTTAACTACCAAATGTGGACGATCATCATGAGGATTGTAAAAGCGAATTGTTCCTACATTTGACAAAAAAAAAGACCTTATGGTACGAAGATAGTTCCTCCAATCATCAGGATCAAAATTACTGGAGGAACTCCCTAATCGTTTTTTGGAGCTGGACCTACTCTCGTGCACTTCGGGCAAGACACGCTGGTGAACCCCTTCTTCCCACATGTAAAACATACAACCTCACTAGAACGACAATCTTTCAGAACATGACCTTCACATCTACATCTCACACAAAACATTGACCTGGGAGCAACAACATCAACCTTTGGAGGAGATTTAGGCTGGTAAGCTAGGTCCGGAGCCAAGGTGTGCTCGTTCACCCTAGGGGGCTCACGAAAATCAGCAGCCCGCGCAACGCTATGCTCCAACAACCGGCACTTTTCCTTCAGAATTTTTATAGAGGAAATATCCTCCAACGCCAGATCTCTAACAATCGATGGCCGTAGATTGTATTGGATGATGTACAACTGCTCAACCTCTGGTAATGGAACGGTCAACCGCATAAAGTAATTTAGCATGATTGAGATATAATGTTGAGCGGACTCAGTCATACCTTGAGTACGACTTCTAATTTCTACCAACAACCGCTTATCAAAATCCGCAGGCGAAAATTCACACAACAGGGCCTCCTTCAGTTGAGACCAATCCTCAAGAGTGTCCTTTAGTCCCCGATACCAGACCAAAGCGTGATCCGAGAACAACTCCACAGCACCCTGAAATAAAGCCGCAGCAGAAATCCTGCGTGTCAAACATAACTCATCCAACCGTTGCAAATAAGTACGCACGCAAGAAATGCCGCTATATTTATGATGCAATAAACTTAAAGACTTTAATTGTTTATCAAGCGGCCGCGCCGCTATGACTGTTCCTACATCCACCGGATTTTTGGCCTGCTCAAAGCTTACATGATATGAGGTAAACAAAGAGTCAACCTTAGGCAAAAAAACATTTAGTTCCTCATCCAACTTAGTATGTTTTTGAACGGTAGACTCCTTGATAGGCAAGATGCGGCCTAACCTATGAAAGAGGTGATGCGACAGGGCGCGGATCCGATTAAATTTTTTAAATGACATTTTTTGTTGGTTGAAAAAAGAACGGAGCTCCACCATACCTACCTCAACACCGGCCATATCCTTCTCAGCATCCCAGTTGGATTCTAATACCTCATCAGCCGGGATATTAAGAGCTAGGGCTTTGACTTGAAGCCTAAGGGCTGCAACCAATGCTTCCGGTTTAGCATCCCGAATCTCCACTTCATACACTAACTCCTCTTTGTTGAGTAAGTTGTAAGCTATAGGACGCTCCATTATGTTAACCTGAGACTAACTGGCACTAACAAATATTGTATGTGTGTAAAAAAAACTTAATTTTTAAGATAAAATCTAAAGTACTTAGATAACCACACCTCAAAAACCGAATCACTACTGGTAAACACTTACAGATAGGTAATACAAGAAATAATGTTTAACCCGCAAACCTACAACCACAATATCAAATAACACAAACTAATATAAACTAGTGACGCTTCAATGTAGCTAAGTGACACACTGATTATCTCTGGTTTTGGCCCCACGTTTTAGGTGCCAATGTTACAAAATTATTTCTTAACCCAAATAATACACTGTGTTTTAATGGGAACAAAAAACTTTTATTTACCAAAATACACTAGATATAATTTCCCATTCAAAAGTGTGTACAAAGACCTGATATTATTATTACAATGTTACCATATTATTTTCTAGCTTAATGATAAATGGTGTTCTAGGGAAATTGTAACCTTTATTAAAAATACACCAGGTATAATCTATTAAACAAAGAGAGAGTACAAAGATCTGATATTATAACTACACTGTATAACTACTAAGTAACCTACAGATTACCTGTACTTTTCCTATCATACCCAAAAAGGTGCCAGCTAGGCTCAGCGGAGAACTAAAATGTAGGTCACCAGGAGATAACGTCACTAGTTTATTGCTAAAATTAAATTAAATATGGGCGCCACCAATTATTATAACGGTAATTGGACCGTGTAAAAGAGTTAAATTTGCCCTACCTATTCTAGCGGGATGCTGTCATCACAATCCACAGAAGCGAACGTCCTACAGTGACAGAAGCCACCTTGGCGTCAACAACGAACACCCAAATACTAACTTGATAATGTTATGCAGAGTCACTTATTGGACCGAGTATAAAAGAGTTAAATTTGCCCTACCTATTCTAGCGGGATGCTGTCATCACAATCCACAGAAGCGAACGTCCTACAGTGACAGAAGCCACCTTGGCGTCAACAACGAACACCCAAATACTAACTTGATAGTGATACACAGAGTCACCTCAATTCCAAGACACTTCACAGCTACTTCCAACTATGATCTCAACCAGCGGGTCCGGTTGAATGACCTCACAGCACAACCACAACTCCCAGTAAACAAGTCGGCGTCTATTAGCACCAGCTCCCCATAGAAACACCTCCTGAAAGAACACAACAACATTAGAATATATGTTAAGCCCAGGAATGACCATTCCCTATGGAACCTACGACAGAAACAAGGCTAACTTTATTCAAACAAGCTAACAACCTCAAATACGCAATTACCTTTAGGGAGGTGAGTAAATTCCTGGAAAATCCAAGCGGTTGCAAGGTCAAGGGCCCCGTATAAGTTGGTTCGCCTGGATCGGCTCGGGAAATCACACCGCTCCAGGAAATATGCAGATTCAGGATCAGACACGCGATCGGCGTACACGCAATTTATGGTTCAAAGGCCGGGGATCCTGCCAAAGATCATTCTCATTGATCCTCCAGCTTGCTCAAAACGTTCCAGGACCTCAGTAGTCACCACTCCACATCTCAAACGGAAAGTTCCCAAAGCCAGATCTCAATCGATTCCTTTTCACACCTGTCTCAACGCCACCCCGTCAAAAAAAAGTCCTTCCATCTTGTCGTGATCTGCGAAGGCCACCTCTGGAAATTTCCCAGGAACTAGGGAGAATTATTTCGGTGTCGACGGTCAGAACACACAATTTCACATGATAAAAGATGTAACGCGAACAACCCTAATAAGAATAAATCTCTTAGACTCCCTTTCCACTAAAGTAACACGGAAGAAACTTATATTGTAAAACAAAACGTTATAATTTAACAAATTACCCCAAAACCTAAGTATGGGAATCGGCAACATCCGTCGGGAAACACCACCATCCTTCACTGAAATGAATATAGTGCTAACTCAATTATACCAATCTGTCAGTTTCAACGTCACTTTGAGTATGACAGATCCAAATGGACCTTTTACCGTCACAGAGGCCACAAAATATACGAAGAAGAAGGAGGCGAAGGAACTTTGACTAACAATAATAGAAAGTTACAACTAAAAACATACTTTCAAAATAAAGTTGTAACAATGGGATGAAATAGTAGATTGTGTCACAAGGGACCAAAATAATGTATTTAATGCGAGAGCGATTTTTTGAATCCAGAGCGAAGTGAAGGATTGTAGAGTAGGATCCCGAGCGTAGCGAGAGATTCTAGAGTAGAATCCTGAACGTAGGGAGGGATTCAAAGTACGTCGCTCGAGGTTAAATAATTTTGATACCGTGTGGCACACTCTGCTTTTCATCCCCCTTTATTATTAAAATAAATAAGAGATGCTTTTAGTAGTGACGAATTTATATTTTACTTAACCAAATTACATTTAAATTTTAAAATTAAATTTATGTTTTTATAGTCTCGATTTGTTCGGTAGTAAATTGTTTATGACAGTTTCTGCGTTTAATTTTATACTTTAAGGTGCTAATATTTCACTTTCACTGCAAGAACTCATCTTTTCTTCAATTTGTGTGAATTATATTTTAATACACTGTAATATTTTGATAAAAAGTAATAAAAAAAGAATTTCCCGCGTATTTTTTTTTTGTTTATCAAAATTCGTGGCGGCGCGGCAGGAGCGCTTTTTTAATTCAGCCAGGACTTCTATCGATGCGAATTGCGTAAAAACTTTTTAATTTAATAGTATTCTGAATTCAAAAGTCATTTCGTCGCAGTTATTAAGTGCGCTGCACCTATCGATGATCGAAGGGCCTCTTTCCGAATAAATGGTATGAAAAGTGTTTTTCGTACATCACACATCATCATACCATGCGAGCAGACCAGCGAGCTTTCGCTAATAATATATGTGGTTACAGATGACGATACACGAAGACGTGGAGTACACTTGCCTGACCCTCGAGCTGAAGAATGCATCAGCTGTCTCCGAAATGAGGATCAGCCATCTTTGTCCGCGACGCATCGATGATAAACCATGCCATTACTACAAAGGTACCTAGTCTTCATTCGATATTCAGCGATAAGACCGCCCATTGTACTTTTAAACTTCTTGCTGATGGAACAAGCGGATGCCCACCTGTGTTAAGTGGTAACCACGGTTGCCTGGAAGAGATCGCTCTCAGCAATAAGGCCGCCCATGTATGCCTTAACCCTGTATTTTGTTTCTGTGTGGTGAACAATAAAGAGTTACCTATCTATCTAACCAAGTCACGATAGGAACATGCTCTACGATGCACTGCCCTGCGTCCATCAACTTGAGGCATACAGATGTTAAGCCTCATGTGCCAGTAATTACACCGGCAACCACACTCTTCAAACTGAAACACAGCGTTGCTGCTTGACGTCAGAAATAGGCGTGGTGTAGTACTTCCCCGGACGAGGCACACACAAATACATATGTTTATTATCAGCTGTCCATAGTTCAAGCTTAGTTTGGGGCTAGATAGTGCTATATGGAATGTCCATTAATATTTATTTATTTATATTTTAATGTCCAACCTACTATTCTTTGACAGCCTTCACAGCTCAGTTGGTAGTAGCTCTGCCTTCTGCGCCGTAGGCCGTGGGTTTGATCCCCATTGAACAAATATATGTGTGGTGAACATAGATGTTTGTTCTGTCTGGGTGTTATTATATATTATAAGTATATATTTACAAAAAAAAGTTTATATGTATTATATCAGCTATCTAGTTCCCATATTACAAGCTTTGGCTTAGTTTGGGGCTAGACAGTGCTGTGTGGAAAGTCCACCAATATTTATTTTATTCGCAGGATCCAAGTTCGAAATCTCAGTGTACATAATGTTTTCTGACACATGTATGTTTGAGATGTACACGTGGGGGTTCAAGAAAAACATGAGCCTACTTGACACGCAGGTACGTAACATATAATATTACTTGTTTCCAAAGAAAAGTACCGACCATGAATACAATAATATATATCTTTTGCTGTAGAGATACCACAAATACTAGTATTCTCTTATCTGTGCCACAAACCAAAATTTCATCTGTGTTCATTATTTTTTGTTTTTGATGACTTTTTCTAAAAGCGCTGAATCAATTTCGATAAAATGTAATGAGCCCACCTCAGAAGTATGAACAACCGAACAAAAGCCAATGAACGTTGAGATAGAGTTAAGTTGAGATAACTCCATCTAAAATCCTGCCCAGGCACTACCGGGAAATAGGGACATTAGTAAACAGTTGCCCTTGACGCTGTATAAATATCAAAAATAAATCATAATAAGCCTGAAGAAGTCCACAGCTAGACATAGGCTTCTACTACACATTTCCAGGAAGACCGATTCTGAGTCCACTCCATCCACCGACTTCCGGCGATCCTCACAATGTCGTCGGTCCATCGGGTAGGGGGCGTCCCATGCTTCGTCTTCCAGTTCGCTATTCGAGAACCTTTATTCCCCAATAAAGTAAATACTATGCCGCATAATGTATGTGACTGTTTTTGAATATTATTTTTTATTTTCAGTTTTGGAAGTGGGAGGAAGGTACATACTATGAAGACTTCTCTCTAACGCGATCAGAATACAGGTAAGATATTATGATAAGGGCATATTTCACCAACTCTGAGTAACGATATTTTGATGGCATGGTATATATATTTTCTGATTGCTGAGCCAATTACAAGAATATTTTTTTTTTTATAAATACTGATGTAAAATATTATTTATTCATCACAAAAATATAGGCTCGAACCCGCAACCTACAGCACAGAAGGCAGAGGTCCCACCAACTGAGCTGTGAGGGCTGTCACTTAATATTATTTGTATGTTCTGTTTACAGAGGTCAGACTTATATGACTGAGTTCGGGTACGAGCCCTTGGATGACAAGGTTTGGGTGCCGGAGTACGATATATGGACCACCACAGCTATTGATAACAGTAGCTGGTCTAGTACCACGCCATTGCCGTCTAAAGACGGTGGTAAGACTCTATTATTTTTTAATTTTTGTTTATAACACTATTATTAGGCCGTGGGTTCGATCCCTACCGAGAACAAACATTTGTGTGATGAACATAGATGTTTGTTCTCTGTCTGTGTGTTATTTAATATTATAAGTTTGTATTTACAGAAAAAAGTATAGTATATTAGCTATCTGGTTCCCATATCACAAGCTTTGGGGCGAGATAGTGCTGTGTGGAATGTCCACCAATATTTATTTTATTTTAATTATAAGAAAATCGCAGAAAACTATATAAAATAGAGGTAAAATGTTTGGACATCTAATAAATGACAGCTACATAAAGAACATCATTAAGGGAAAGCGAGGAAGAGGAACGCCAAGAATAAGTTACATTCAGGCAGATAAAAGAGAAGGTCGCTGTCTCTCACTTGTCGTGTCACTAGTTTCTTTCGAAACAGTGTGATGAAAGGATTTTAAGTGCGCCTCAAGAGGCTCCTTTCGAGCATATGTCAAATAAATGTAGAAAGTACATTTATTTGACCATAATTATGTAATTCTTCCTGTTCATGTCTGTTCGATGCAAAAGTGACTATTGGAATCGTAAACATTATAGATAAACATACATACATAAATAACAATAAATAACGTAGTAAAAGCTTTCCAAAACCGTAACATGAATGCATCAGCCTTCTATCTTCTATCTGACACCTCAGTCGCACAATAAACATCAAAGCAGACATACGTTTTTTCTTTCCACATTAGTAAAACAACAAAGTTAGATTCACCTTATTCACACCCATCAATGTCTATGTTTCTTCCAGGAAAATCGGAGCGTCCAGCCGAGGGGTACGATTACATCCCCACCAAGCGCACCACCACTTCTACCACCATCTCCACGACCCCCCGCACCACGCCGCGCCGCACCAAGCGCTACTTCCGGCGCCGCTCCACCACCACCGCGCCCTCCACCACCACCACGCAACCAAACTAATTCTAGTTCTAGTTCTATAGACATAGACAGTTATTTATTGGCCACAAGAACACCCAAAGTCAAAGTCAAAAGGTATTTATTCAATAAATTCACAAGGATCACTTTGAAACGTCTTAAAGCTAGATGACTCTAGGTGCCAGTTCCGCGCGACCAAAGCCTAGAAGAACAGCCAACAAACTTACGGCTTGGTTCCTACCGTTCTTTTGTATGATCCTTTTACAAAGTAATAAGATATTGTGTGAAAAAGATATTGTGTGACCAATCCTGCGCAGACGAAGTCGGGGCACCAGCTTGTATTTTATAAAATTTCGCGATCAGACAGTCTGCCCACGACCTCGGCTATTGCAACAGTCAAAGCGTCGGGAAAATAATAAAGGTAAAACGTGATAAATACCCTTGTAATAAATACTTAAATATAGTTCTATGTAGTTTTAATTCTAATTGTTATTGTAATTCGATGTGGGGGAATAAGATCTGCACTGACGTCCCGCAGTGGGGTGTATTGTCTCCTGCTTACCTCGCCCCAGCAAGCCCAACTCCTTAAAGTGTGGGTACCTATGTACCTAATGTAAGGTTATGACGTACCTCTGACTCTCTCCCCTTAGATGTCCTCAAATAATCTGGAATATTTGGTACTAAGGGGAATTAGGGGGTATTTTGAACTGAGGAGATATTATTAATTCATTTATTTCAGAAAAAAACATAACATAAAAAGTTAAAACATTAAAAATAATATAAATCTAAATATAAATCCCATAAAATACACAAAACTATTAAAAAAATATATTATATAGCCTAACTTTATAATTAGCACCAATCACAAGATGCACACAGAATCTGCATCCAGTTAACAACATACAAACAGTTATAACTATGATACTGTTATATTCTTGGGGACGTTTCCGATTGGCACTGATTCGGATCAGTTGAGCTATCTCTAGATCGTTCGCAACGGTCTGCAGATAGCTCAATTGTTTCATGTTTATTTTTTACATTTTTAAATTTAAAAACAGTTTAAGCATTGTTTATCTAAAAGGAAAATTATGCTTATTTATCTTCCGACGAACTTTGTTTGAAAATCTTAGACGCGAGTATTTAGAAATCAGAAGCTCTTGAGATTGTGAACTAAACTACAAACAAGCACACGAGATAAGATTACAGAAGTTAATTAACTGTTAAATAACACTTTGTTCGTCATCGCTTACATTTTTTATTTGCTTATTTGCACTGAACTGGGGAATCAAGTTTTGATTGTTTTTAGATTTGATTATTTTGGTATGAAAAATATTTTATTTAATGACACAGTATAGTTATATTATCAGACAGTATAGTAGGACAGTATAGTACACTTTGAGTAGGTACACTTTGAGGTACACTTTGACACATAATAATGTCACATGTATACCTAAATTAAATGATTGAGCGTAGAAAAATACTTTTATGGTAATCTGGACAGAATTGAACATTGGTTTAACAACAAAATACAAACCTAGATCTATATTATCTCAAACCAATCTATGATCTCTATGTGTCGGTCTTCCGAATTTCAAAGATCATTGTATGAATGAGTGAACGACGATGAATACTATATGTAACCATTGTCGACGCAATGCACCACGTTATTTGCCTCCCGAAGCCTCCCCTCCTTAGTTTTAAACGGCTTAATTTGCCAAACGTCATCTATGTTCAGCTTTTCATTTCCCTGTAATCAGAAACAAACATTAGGTACCTATATTTTTGTTGTATTATTATTTATTTAGAACATTTTGCTAAATATATAGAAAGTGTTGCCAACCAACCTCCATATCCATATTCACCGCATCTTCCGGCGCCAAAATTATGAACGGCGTAGATTCAAAACTAAACGCCAATCCAAAGAACGAGTATCTTTTTATCTCACTCATGAAAAGATCCCACGAATAAACCTTATCAGGGTCACTATCCATCTCTCTGATCTGGGTCGATAATACTTCGTAATAATACTTTAGCAGCTCATCGTAATGCTTTATTCTCAAATCTTGAGTCGTGCACGCGTATATAATGAAAGATAGATCAAGTACGGGAGTCGCACATCTTGACAGCTGAAAGTCTATGATCTTAGCATCAGTAGGATTATTTCCTTCGTATCTAAATAGGAAATTATTGGTCCAGCTATCTCCGTGTGATATGACTCCGGTAGTGAGAGTGTTTGTGGCTGCATCAATCATTCTTTTCTGTGTTTCTGGCTTGCAAAACTCTTTGACTTTATCTACGTAAATGGAGTTGGGATACTCTTTTTCCACTGCATCGATCGCGATTCCTCCTAATCGCTTCCAAAATCTCTCGTACCAACCCCACAGACGTTCATGATAGTACGTTTCGAAAACAGCATTTTTAATCTCATTGAATTTGTCAGGTTCTTGATCTTTCATAGCGAAAGATAGCGCGTGGAACTGAGCTAAGACTTTTAAGGCTAGTTTGCAGTGTACTAAATCAATTCCTTCTTGTCTGACTGCGCTTCCGAAGTTTTCCAACGAAGCATCTTCCAGGCAGATCACATCATGGGTCCCGTCCATGTAGGAAAACACCAGTTTCGCGTACTTGTCGAAGGGATCTTTTACTGTTTTCTTGGATTGGAACTCCAGTAGTGCTGGAAGGACTTTTTCGTAGAAGTTTATTTCGTTTTTGAAGAATTCGTCGCATCGGTATGTGAGGCGCCTGGAGAGGCTTCGTGGGATGTTTTTTAGAATGGCCTGAACGTGCTTTGGGCCGATTTTGGCGTTGCCGTGGATTTTGATCCGAATTAATTCGCTGAGGTAGGAGTCCCCTTTTCCTGTTTCGCTGACATACTGAAAACGTTCAAAAAACATTACCTACTTACCTTCAAGACACTAATATAACAACCGTTATGACAACTGATATGATAATCTTCCTTACTTAGGTACGTTTTAAAGTAAGTGTAATCAGATAGTACCTACATACACTAGTTATCTATATATTTGTGGCACGTCAATCTTTTTTAACCCACTACTTATTTATGTTGGCTGGAAAAAAAAACTTGAGCATTAAGCCTTGTATTGTAGTAGGTACCTACTTTAACTGTATGTTTAGTGCAATAAAGATAAAATCTGTGCCTCCTGTGAAAGATGATTTAACTTGAGTTGTACCCTTTTTGGGATTTTTACATAGAAATTATAAGAAAAAAAATACGATTTTTTTGGTCTAACTCACGTTCTTCTATCTGTTAGAGTTTCGGAGATAATTTGGTGCTAAATGATATAACTGACAGGATTTTGGCGAATATGTCGTGAATTTAGATATATATCAAGTTGTAACCCCTTTAAGTAATTGCTCTGGACATTTTTTTCGTGTCTCGTGGTATAAGAGCGATTATATTAATTTTTCACGTTTTATTTTGCAGTATACTTATCGTGAATATTAATATATTTAGAGTTATATCACTTTGAACCGATTTTTACCGAGTTTTATTAGGTTTTCAAAGGTTTATATAAGGGTACAACTCAACGAAAAAGTCGAATCTTTAGAGTAGTATTTCTATAATTTGTTTGAGCAACATTGTGTTTTGAACATTATTCTTAGGAGTTATTAGATTTTTTTACTTCTTGTATATCAGTTTACACTAAGACAACTTATAGGTGCAACATGATTTAACTGTACTTGTATCCTTTATCACGTAATTTTAACACATATTAGAAATAAAAAAAGGTACTACTGTTAGGTTTTTCATAAATTACTTCGAAACTATGTTATTTACTACAAAAATTTAAATACACAATGAAAGTGAATGTTTTTATCTACAGAAGAAGGTACTTAAATGTAACCTAACCCACTTAGTACACGAAGTAGAATTTTTTAAATCTTCTTTTTGCTGTCCTGTAAAGTTATGATTTTTCAGTTGTATCACTGGTCACAGGAGGCACAGAAATAAAAAAGGTGTTTGATGAAAACCCTTCCTACTATTACCCATTTTGGTTTTCACTAGCTCAAACATACCTCCCAGTGTGTAAATGTGACAGGTTCCTTAAACCAGTTAGAGAGCGCTTCGCTGAGCCTCTCATTCGTGAGTAAAGGAGATACTTGACTTAGGGTACTGAAGTCTTCCGCCATTTTGAAAACCTGTGAATGTGATGAAGAAAAAATTATAAAGATTTTAAAGGTTGGTAGGTACTCGAGGTTGAGAGCACCGGTGGGCTAATGGCAGTGACTCCGCCTTCCTTCGTAAGGTCGGGTTCCAATCCGGTCGTGCACCAATAGATTTTTTCGAAAAATGAATGTGCGCAATGCCAGTGCTTTTAAACGATGAAGAAAAACATCGTGAGGAAACCGGCATGTTGTTCTAAATCATATGTCAAGTGCTCGAAAGGAGCCTCTTTGAGGCGCACTTAAAATACTTTCTCAACACTGTTTCTAAAGAAACTAGTGACACGACAAAGAAGAAGACTGCCGAATCGAACCCCCATTTCGTCTCAGCGGAATGATTCAAACTGAGCCTAGTAATTTCATTGAATATAACTCGTCAGTGCTTAGTAAAGCTTCAACCAAATCGAATCGAATATCGAATATAATCGAATCAAATATGGATCATGAATAGGTAACCGAACCTAGAGGTAGAACCTAGGTTGCAGGTTCGGTTACCTATTCATGATCCATAATCCGATTGATCGAACCACTTGGCCAGAGCCCACCGTTATATACACGTAGGGACTATCATGACGTAACACATATCAAGTTGATGGACTCAGTGTGCATCGTAGGACGCGTTTCTGTCGTGACTTGCGAGGCAGCTTGTATATATATAGTGACGGTTATACTTAACATCGGGTGGGCCATCTGTTTGTTCCATCTAGTAGTAGGTAATTTTTTCTATTCTGTGATATAACTTACCTACCTATCGCTATCGGTATTCTCATTCTGAGTTCAAATAATATAGGTAGGTAGGTACCTACTCCTACGTTTAATTAAACTTTAGTTTCTAAAAATGTCTTAGCCAAGTACATATCTCGGTTATCAATTTGCGTTGAGATCAGAGTGATTGCGGACGTAGCTAGTTGGTGATCAAATTCATTCAAGGTCGCGTGGGTAGGTATACGCACTACAACTTTTTAGGGTTCCGTACCCAAAGGGTAAAACGGAACCCTATTACTAAGACTCCGCTGTCCGTCCGTCTGTCTGTCTGTCCGTCTGTCACCAGGCTGTATCTCATGAACCGTGATAGTTAGACAGTTGAAATTTACACAAATGATGTAGGTAGGCTCCCGTACAAAAAACGCGATTTTTTGCCGTTTTTATAGATAATGGTACGGAACTCAACGTGCGCGAGTCCGACTCGCACTTCTACCGGCCGATGATGATGATAATGAATGAATGGTTATGGAGGTGGTAGGTACCTAAATTCATCCAACTTTAAGACCCATTTGGTTACCCTTGAATGATTTTTTTCTAAGTAGGTTTAAAAGTTCGTGTTTATTTAAAAGACTTAAAAAAATATATTTGACTATGCTTATTTTTGCCTTGATCCCCTAGGTTATGCCTTTGAATGAAACTACTTTTTGAAAGTAAAACCTACACTACACCTTACACATCAATGAACGATTGGAACTTCCTGAACTCTGCATTTTGTAACTCTAAATGCTAAAAACTAAATTAATACAGCGTGAAAATAGAAATCAAAGAACACTAGTTTATAAACAGCACTTACCCTGATGTTTCTCAATAGTTTTCTCAAGCAATGCACGTTTAAATTAATCGGAAAATATTATTTAATCGTACGGGATACAACAAACTCAAGAGATGTATGCTCCACTATCTCCTCTACTGTCTAGTGTTTTGGTTTTGTTTACGCTTCATCAATAACCTACCCAATTTCAAAAGCTACCATTTTCTACAGTGTTCCTATTCGGAACTTCGATCTTTGCGAATTCTCCGGGTTATTCAACTGTCATTTTGACGTTTAGCCGATGACGTCGACTGTTTTGACGCGACGAATATCATTCTCGTCGGTTCACTGAACTAAACCCTATGGGAATTATTTTGTTTTTTAGTTATGTGATTATATTCTATCAAAAAAAAAAAATACTATGGTCGCTATATTAAGTACATAACTTGGCATGTTATTTGTTCCTTCCGGACTCGTACCGTATCAATCGAACGAAAAATTTTCTTAGTTTACTATCATCTAGGAATCGATTGAAACATATTTTTATTAGGTAATTGAGAATGTTCCTCTCGTTGAGTAGCTTGCCTGGTCATTCCTAACCGGTCGATCAGTTATGCAATGTTCTGCGTGACCACCATTTGGATGATTGAGCGCTAGTTATTTTTAGGCTTAAATAAGCGCTTCCGTGCTTCGAACGGTAGCACCGTCCCCGTTCCCGGCGCTATGGCGGGAAACCTAAGGGCGGCTTATAAAACTCTGTTAACAGAGTTTGCCAAAAGATCATATTTTTTTATATTTACAGCGGAATAGGTACACCCTTTGGAAACAAATTTATCTAGTTAGGTTAACTACATAATACATACATACATTAATAGGTGTAGGTTAATATTTTAACATTTATAAAAGAGTAGCAAATGTGATTCTAATATTCACGCTCCTTTAGAAACTTAAGCTAGGTTTTGTAACAAACCCAAAGAAGCCCTCAAATTCAATCTCCTTACGCATACTCACATAACCCGGGCCTACAGTTTATTCTGTGTCTACAGCGAGTAAACTAAACTACGCAAAGAGGCCGGGTACCTATGGGTACTAGTATTCTCTTATCTGTGCTATGGGTATACAGTAGTCACCTTACGCAGGCTTGCGGGGTTTCTGTAACGTTGCCGCAATCAGTCTTTTGTACTCTGCCAACTTAACGTTACCTACCACCAACATCAAGAAAAACAACCTTAACTCTAAGGCATTAAGACAGGATATAGCGTAACAAAAAATACAGAGACGACAGATTTGGCGGCAAGCGAGCCAGGAGACGTCTTAATGGCCGAGGGCGCGAATCAAGGATTTCGTAAGCCGTTTCCTGCCACAGTACCTACCTACAGTCAGTGTCGTTTTTCTTTGGCTTTGTGGTAGCTTGATCTGTATCCGTGTGTACCAGTCCTATAGTTTCTGTTTCGACGCGGTCGTACAATATCCTAAGTCTGAGTTTAGATTTTCGTTTTCCCTACCGTCGCGTCGTCTGGCCGTTTTTGTATGGATACTTGTGAGTTCTCAGCACGCCTGATAAAGTCAAAGTCAAAAAGTATTTATTCAATAAAATCACAAGGATCACTTTGAATCGTCTTAAAGCTAGGTGACTCTAGGTGCCAGTTCCACGCGACCAAAGCCTAGAAGAACAGGCAACAAACATACGGCTTAGTTCCTACCGTTCTTTTGTATGATCCTTGTTACAATGTAGTTTATATACAATATTGAAGCTCCAGTGTGGTGCCAATCGAATTTAGTGAGGCCTAGGCATAACAGAAAAAGGTAAAGATAATCAAATTTATAAGACAGCACACGCTACGCTTCAAACTAATAATACCTAATGCATACAACGATATAGGCGCTCATCGGGTCTCCTTATAAAAACGGCCCAACGATACGGAAAACGACGAAACCGTAAAACAAAACTCAGACTTGCGGTAGGTAGGTACTACAGGCCTAGGTACCTAAAAAAAGATCAGAATTCAGAATGCCCTAGCTAGAGTGTATAAATAAAAATTTAATTTACGACACTCGTGAACCAATCTAAAGTCTCACAGGCCGGCGCCGGCGGCGTGCATTGCAATTCTGAGTTACGGCCCATTCGTAGTCATTTGCGCTCCCAAAAGTTTGTTTGTTTTGTTAGATGGTGGATTGGTGCACTTGGATGGATGAAGTAAAGGACCTTATTTACTGAATAGGCATAATACCTCTTACCTCTACCTACGTGAAAAATTCATAAATATTTAGGTACATTGAGGTACGCTAATTAATATTTTATTCCATTTAATTCTACCTCTGTTTTTTATTACAAGAGTAGTAGAGTATTAGTAGAGCTCTTGTTGAAGGGCTCGTACCATCTCGCCTTTTTCTGCCGCCAAGCGTTGCGTGTTTAAGTTTAAAGAGTGTGGTAGCCGGTGAAATTACAGGCACATGAGGCTTAACATCTGTATGCCTCTAGTTGATGGACGCCTGTTAGTGCATCGTAGGGCACGTTCCCATCGTGCGTGACTAACGAGGCAATGCTTTGTTATAGGTGATGGTTACCCTTAACATCAGGTGGGCCATCTGCCTGTTCCATCATCCAGTTGTTTAAATAAGTGCCATGGTAACATAAACGGCCGAGCACTGCACCCTGCCTACTCATCAATTTGTTTTATCTGTTTGCTGTGTGTTTTAATATTTTACATTTGTTTACAAATATCGCTATTTAGTTTAAATACACTGCATCAAAATTATCCATTACAGTTTGTATTACGGTAGTTATCAGTCGAATCGGAATGATATTTGTTTTTGTAGTGACTTATATTGTTTTTATTTTTGGTGAGTTATCTAAAAGTTACTAGCATCCGCGAAGTAGAGTAGTAGAGCTCTCTGTGTGTCGCTTATCCGGGGAAGTACTACCACCATGCCTATTTCTGCCGCCAAGCAGCAACGCTGTGTTTCGGTTTGAAGGGTGTGGTTGCCGGTGTAATTACAGGCACATGAGGCTTAACATCTGTATGCCTCAAGTTGATGGACGTATGTCAGTGCATCGCGAGACACGTTCCAATCGAGCGTGATTTACGATGCAATAACAATGCCTTTTTAATAAATAAAGAAAAATATTAGGTAGTACTCCAATTCCAGATGTGAATCCATACGTACACCGGAACCAATCCTGCGGGTTGGACAACTCTAAAACCAGTATCTTGTACGAAGGACTTGCCAATATAGATACCTACCCCTGGATGGGAACTCTCTTCTATCCAATTGGTACGGTTCATGAAAATCTGGTATGATTTGCTACCAAAAGTTTGTTAAACTTGTTTTTTTTTAATCTTTTTAACCAGTGCAGTTGCTGTATAAATATTGTATCCTTTAAATCTCTAGTGGTTTGAGTGGGATCTAGATTGATAAAAAGATAAATCTTAGAATTAGAAATAAAAATATTTATTGCATACCTATAGGTATGGTGTTTTAGAACTTATTGTATGTACCTACATTGTTTTTTCTTGTTCACCTTATTACAGGCATACATTTAGACAAAACATCGGGTGACCTTACCGCTGAGAGCAATCTCTTCCAGGAAAACTAGTTGTACAAACTTTTAGTTAGGGTGAAAACAAGAGCTAATGTGACTCGCTCGCACGTTTCGACATGTTGAAAGATATAAAATCACTAAACTCATTTTTGAAAAGTCGCAATCAACCATTTTGTGTGTATTTACATTGCACACAGTTAAATAAAAAAATCATTTTGATCGATACATGTTTTCCTACTCAAAAGTTTACTTTACTAGTTTTCGTACTTATGCAAACAATATTGATTTTATATCTTTCAACATGTCGAAACGTGCGAGCGAGAAGTTGTTTGATAGTTGTCAGCCCCTTAAGAATGAATGATGTTTTAGCTGAACCTTTGTAATGATATTTTTCGAAACTTGGTCGTTTGTGATTGATTATAACTTCAGTGATTATAGGTAGGTACATAATAATCATCAAAATTAATATCATAATAATTATCAATCATACTATTATGTATGATGATCTAATAATAATTTTGAAATGTGCGAACGAGAAGTATTTTGACGTTAGTCAGCCTTTTAAATGATTCAGTGCAATATCGTATAAATCAAATAATTATATTATCATTGAACCTGTTCGTTAAAATGATTAACCTCACAATCACACGCTGATTATTAATTTCAATTAAATATTTCGTTAATGAAGCCACATTTTCAGTTTCAATATTTTATTAATGTCGGTTCTTCCATCTGTCAAAGCTCTTTTAGCACTCACGACTGGGTCATTGACCTGTGAAGGTAACCAAGAAAAAACAGGACCAAGATGAAATAACAGAAAAAGCAACTCATTAAAATAATATTATACAAATAAGACTTTTTACAAAAACTTTCTTTAAAATATCTAAGTAGGTAGATTGGGCATTGAACTAGCTCTAATTCGTTAAGTACAAAAACTAAAAATTAAGAACTTACCAATAATTGATATAAGAAGAATCATAAAAAAAACGCTAGAAGCCAAGCCTAGACCTTTTGGTCGCGTGGAACTGGCACTTAGATTCACCTTGTTTAAGACGTTGCAAAGTGATCCTCGTGGTATACTTAACTACCGTTTTGTTTTTAATAACTATGAAAATCTGTCAGTTGGTATGTGGAGTGTAGCTTAAGAAATATATAAAATGTTATCTAAATGTGTTATGAAAATGTGGAGTGCTGCTTAAGAAATATATAAAATGTTATCTACTTTTGTGGATACCTGTATGTTGTACTATACTAGACAAAACAGTAATATTCGTAGTATCGCAAACGAGGTACCATAAACTCTGGTATTTCGAAATGCCGGGCGAATTGGCAACTTTTCGGATTCCCTGAAGTTTGGGGACGTGCATACAATATTAAAGCCAGAGCAGCTTATTTATACTCTGTGGTCAGGGCCCCTGCGCTCGGATCGAGGAAGTACAAATTCGGACTGAATCTGTTGTGTGCGGTATCTATTGTGAGAAAACCAGTTTTCAATTAAATTCAATTTTTTTTCAGATCAAATAATCCAATTTGTTAGTACCACGAAGAAATAAAATCTTAAAAAAACGAATGTTAGTTAGACAAGGACAATACAAAATGTTAAACAAACAAATATATTGATATTTTCGATTCAGGCTTCAAATAGTTACAGTTTTAAACAGTTAGCTAATATCTAGATAGATTAGATGTTAGGAACTTACAGGAGCGTGGGACATAATTCGGGAATTATTTTAAGAGACTACGTAGAGCTCTTTGTGGAGGGCTCGTCTGGGGAAGTACTGCCACTATGCCTATTGCTGCCGCCAAGCAGCCTTGTTATGTTACGGCGTAACGGTTTGAAAGCTGTGGGTGGTGGTTAAATTACCGGCACATTATGCTTAATATTTATTTGCCTCAAGTTTATGGACGTAGAGCAACGCTTATCGTTTGTGAATGTTTTGTTATACTTAGGTGATGGTTACAATTGAACATCATTTGAGCAATTCCATCAGTAAGAGGTAAAAAGAAAAAAATAGGATAAGGACTTTCTTTAGTAAAGCTTTGGGGACGAGATAATTATTTAGCGATGCCGCAATAGGCTGGAGACAGACCATCCCGCATATGGCTTATCTGCGTAAGAACGCAGATAGTTCGTATGAGGGATGGTAGACAGTTTGAAGCTAAAATCTGTGTAGGTTTTAGGACGAAGGAAAACCTTGAGCAGGGCTGGTGAACCTTATTGAATTTACGTGCCAGTTTTTCTAAGAACTTAAATGAGGCCCTCAAATAATTTCAACCATAATATTAATTGTGCCAAACATTATTTTGTTTGCACCTGACAGGAAAGAAGAAGATAACAATATCTGTGATGTTGGTCGCCAAGCAGATCGTGATAGGAGCTGCTAACGAGATTGACATCCTGCCTAAAGAAGACTTTAGGTGAGGGGCTTACGCATGGCTGAAGCTGTTCTTTTTTTACTTTGACTTACCTACTTCTTGTGCTATCACACTTTATAGGGCCCGTTCCCGTGTGGTCCTAGGACACAAATGTAGCGGACCTAGCATCAAGGTACTGGACTATACCTTCCACCCGGACTACAAGCGTGACTCCCACACTGCCTTGGCCATAGTGCAGTTAGATGTAGACACGGTACAGCAAGGTATTTGGGGCATCATCATCATCATTCATCATCATTGCAGCCCGTTTTCACCCACTGCTGAGTATAGGCCTCCTCTTTAATACGCCACTGTAACAGGATTAAATTAAATTGTAATATCTTTCAAAATGTTAAAATGTGCGAGCGAGAGGTACATTAGCAGTTGTCATCGCTGTAAACTGAGTTAGGACCATAATAGCAAGTACTGGTCATGAATACAAATAAAACTGTTCTATAAAATTTACAGAGCTGCGGCCTATCTGTCCACCTCCGAGTTACTTCGTGGAACCACAGATCTACGCGATGGTAACCAATGGTAAATCCAATTTTAAGGTATTTACAGGATCAATGGCGAATCAATGATGTGCTCAGAAGCCAATGAGAGAGGGAGGTGTTCTTGAACTGAGGAGTAAAGTTAATTAAATGAACCATAACTACTAACTTACAGATTGTAACAAAGGAAGAGTTCGGGTGTACAAGATGACGTACGTACCCAGAGACCATTGTAAGCATTACTACAGAAAGTCTGGGGTAAGTGGAGTGAAAAAAAGGATTTAGATTCGTTCAAAAATATACCAATTAGTCGACAGATTTTAATTTAGGAAATGTGAAATGATAGGATCACAGTTGTAATCCTCATGCACGGTGAATACCTCCTCAAACTCTTGGTGCTTTTAGAGAGGTGTTCAGAAGCAGCAGGTTTAAGTAGGTACTTTCGTGCTAGAAATAAATGTAGCTTTCTGTCTGTTCCTGATTCATGGTTCTTTAGTTGAGCTTGTAGCCTTTATCCCACAGTTGGACTTGCAGAAGTACTGGCCGATCCACACGGCGTGTGCGCGTGCGCAGGCGGGGGGGACCTGCAGGTGGCGCAGCGGGACAGCACTAGTCATTAAACAAGATGGCCGCTGGAGACTGGTTAGCAATTTAATTTGGTTCAAAGCCTGTCGGGTGTTCAAAACAGAAGTTTTGAACACCCGACAGGCTTAACGTAACGTAACGTAGCGTAACGGACTAATCGCCTGAAACACTGAAGATTGTCCCTTCCAGCTAGGGTTTGGAGTAAATGGCCCCGGATGCCAGGCCCCCGCGCGGTTCCTGGACTACGGCATGCACCAGCTGTGGGTGAGGAACAGCGTCGCCAGGATCGGTTCGCCAGCCATCTCTAATTTGAAGGATAATCACATTATTATGAGGAGATGTAAGGGTATCAAAATATTACTCTCAATGGATATTCAAATGATCTCTTGGCTTTGCGTTGGGACACCATTTTAATGAGTGGCTGTTATATTTTTATATCTGAGTTTTCCGCAGAGTTCCAAGGCATGTGAAGCTATTAGTCTTAGTTATAGACTAAAAAATCTGACACAAAAGTAGCTCACTCGCCCCTAGGCGTTAAAGGCCTTCATCACGAATTGAATGGGGACTGTAATTACTAATTAATTTCCAGCGCATGGTAATCTACAGAGGTTCGGCCCCTGCGACCCTGAGGAACAGAGGTCTCTGATATATAGAGACGACGTCAGGGTTATAGGCGAGAAACCCTGGTCGACAGCTACCTATAATGTAAGTTGCGATGTGCAATAGTTGTCCAATAGCGCTTTTCAGAATCAGAATCAGAATCAGAATAATCTTTATTGTAAACTGTTGAACGTATAAGGTGGTGAGTAGGTATATAAAAAGTACAAACAGTCTGCCCTATTCGGAAATGCTACAAACATTTTTGCTTAAATTCTATGAATTTAAATGTAGGAAAGTTTGCTCTAAAACTACCCGAGGGTTACCTCGGGGTTCCACGGGACGTGCTCTAAGCCTAATGGGTTACGCATTTGTCGCATCCTTTCGAATCCTTTCGAATCCTCTCGCATCCTTTCGCACCCTATCACATTCTATCGCATCCTATCGCAACCTGTCGCATCCTTCCGATTTAGATACTCAATACTCAATATATTTATTGCTTACACATGGTTTAGTTTAGGTACAAACATAGTTGTTGGGTGTTAGTAAGTATCACATGGACCCTGCATAGGGTATGGCAATATGGAGGCAGACCGAGGTTTACAATTTAATAGTAGGTTCATAGGTATAGTCTTTCATTAATAAATACCGTTTAAGTTATCTAGGTAGGTCTGTTTAATCGTTGTAGGCACATTAGATTCGCCATGGTATACCCGTCATTATGAATCTTACCATTATTTCTTTATTCGACAGCTAACCCTATTCTCAAACATAGAATACTCCTGCATCATCATGATAGCAGAGCCAGTTGTAGAGATCGAGACACCATATTCAGAAGAGCATTCCAAAGAAATTTGTAAAACAGAATCAAAAAAGCCAAAGTTATTCTTACGACGTTGGTGTGCAAACCCCAAAAAGATCTGCAACGGGTTCCAATACATAGACCTAAACTTCTACGTGCAAATTAACTTTGAGGTTAGTACTGATTTCAGTATCATGGCGTACGGAAAATTAGTTCAAGTCATCGACCCGCTGAAGGCTTTGGAGTACGCCAATTCGTATGAACCACCAGTGATGGCGAGGGAAACTACGTATGCGGAAGTGTTGGAGTCACTGATAGAGAGCCAGAATGATTCTGAGCATCAGCGTTGGTTCTATCGTAAAGATACCTAACGGTGGCACCGCTGATAACACTATTGAACTATATTTCAAAGTCAAATGTGAAAAGGATCGCTTTGAAACGTCTTAAATCTTGGTGAATCTATTAGGTGCCAGTTCCATGCGACCAAGTCTAACAGCAACAAAGTTACGGCTTGGTTCCGTTCTTTTGTGTAATCTTTGTTACAATATAATACAGTAATGAAGCTCCAGTGTGGTGCCAATCGAATTTAGTGATGCGTAGGCATAACAGAACTTAACACCACTTAACATCAGATGGCATGTTCCGTCTGCAAGTACTTAGTATAAAAAAAAGCCACTTCTGTACTGACTGTACTATGAGTGTGTTTTTTTGTGACTGACTTGTGAGTGACTATTACCCTTTGTTCGGTGTAGGACAGATTCGTGGGGTTTTTTTGTGACTGAATTGTGAGTGACTATTTATGAGTGGGTTTTTTAGTGACCGACTTCTGAATGACTGTACTGTGAGTAGATTTCTTAGTGACTGACTTATGAGTGATTAATACTATGAGAGGGTTTTTTTTGTGACCGATTATGCCAACTACTGACTACACAACTTTATTGACTGTACCAGTTATAGCATTCCGAAAAGTCTCAGCAGCGTCTAAAATCCGCACAACCTAATAGAAACAATTATTCGGATGAGTGTGCTTTGTAGGAAAACCGTTTGAGTTAATCTATTGGAAGCGTCCACTGCACCGACACTTGGGATGTGCTCCACACATTTCTTTATACAATAACCGGACCAAAGGAACAATAGGAGGCGAAGATTTTTATATTATCCCAAAAGTTATTATTCGAGTGGGATTTTAACCCACAATCTTCCCCTCGATAAAAATAATATAAAAATCTTCAAATTTAACACTACATATAAAAACAATAAAAATAGGAGCCAAAGAATAGAATTGGATCTAGCGACAGAGAGTAGGTACTTAGTTACTTTATAAAAAATACTAGCTGTTGCCTGAGGCTTCGACCGCGTATTACAGTTACTAGTCATTACTAACATTAATATCTAAGTTTCTCTTTATTGACCTCAACCCGATAGATTTAGTGATGATTGAACTGCAAAAAAAAATGTATGCCTATGTTTTGGTGAAATAGTGATACTACTTACCTACTAAGAACTAACTTCTAACCATATTTCTCGCAAATAAACATTTCATTTCATTTAATTTCATTTCAAACATTAAAATATCGAAACTTTCTCATATAAATTATAGGAAGTAGAATTTCTGTACTAGACCGATTTGTATTTATTTGCTCGAGGTCAATAAAAAAATACATTTATAACTAAGATTGTTTTTTTAATGTCACTCAATAAGTAAATTTTAGTTTCTGCCGTGTCTAATAATAACAAGAATTTGTGTAAATAAATATTTTTTGTTATATTGTAGGTAACATTCTAGAATAATTAATAAGCATTATTTATTAGTTTGTGACTATGTTCTTTTGACATTTATTTTTTATTATTTGGTTCTTTTTTGACAAAATAATTATACCTACCTTTTAATGTAGAGAATAAGAACTTATTATAAAGTTCATAAGCCACTGTACCTATTTGACTTGTAACCTGTGTTATTAATAAATGAACTTTGAACTTTGAACTTTAACATTTATTTCTGCGAATAAATATATTGTAACGTCCATTTATTTAAAAGTAACTTAAAAAAACTTGTGTAAGTAAAGTTCGATATTTCCGATAAAGCCGTTCTTTACCGCAACCCTCAATACGATTGCTTCCATTTTGTGCAATTGGTCTTTTCTAGCGTTCCGTACAGAGTTACAAAAACGGAACACTTTAACATCCTCTCTAACTCTTCAAAGATTGACTAGTATTGTGGAAAGTTTCTTTAGATAAAGCAGATATTGTAACGATCCGACAAAATATACAAAGTACCTATTTCATGAGTTAACCTTATGGACTTACAGCTCAGTTGGTAGTAGCTCTGCCTTCTACGCTGTAGGCCGTGGGTTTGATCCCCAGCGAGACTAAGCATTTGTGGGATGAACATGGATGTTTGTTATCAGCTGTCTAGGTGTTTCGTGTTCATCATATCAAAATTGTAATAAAAAATATCTGTTTTTGAGTGAGTTTTTTTTAAATTAAATTTTTTACATTGAATAGACCGTCCTTTGACTACGGCGACTATGGTGACTACGGCGTTCCCTTAGTCGCCTTTCACGACATCCACGGAGGGTGATGGAGATTTATTATCAGACATATTTATTATTATCAGACTTTTATTATTTACCTATAATTTTTTTTCCAGACCATTAAAATATCAGTCGCTTCAAGGCAAGAGTGAATCTTCTAGACCGTTCTGCTCCAATCATCGTATTCAAAGGACGGTCTATTCAATGTAAAAAAAATAATAAAATAAAAAACTCGTACATATTGTATAATACAATTTTGATGTTACATGGTCTGAATGTTTAAAATCGTAGATTATATAATGCCCTTTAGTATTTACCTTATAATAATAATACCCTATTGCATACCACAATTAGCTTAAGTTTATTTAGTTCTTTTTCCTTTTTATGTGTACTGACTACTTTGCATGCTTCTTACTTTGTCAATGCTGTACACGCCTGTAAGTGACAGCGCTGTTAAGTGTACAAAAGGTGGATTTAATGCTATGAGCATTTTATACCTGTCAACTTTACAGGTAGATAATGATAATGACGTGATATTATAAAAACCGGCCAAGTGCGAGTCGGACTCGCGCACGAAGGGTTCCGTAGGTACCATTATCTATACAAACGGCAAAAAAAAACACGTTTGTTGCATGTCAGTCCCCTTTAATATATATATTTGATCGAGTGAGCGAAGCGAACGAAGATCTTAGTTTCAACTTGGGCGATTTGGCATTTTATGTATGTATGTATGTATGTATGTATGTATGTATGTTTGTCTGGCGATAACTTTAGAACCGTTGATCCGATCTGCATGAAATTTGATAAGTCGATAGCTTGTACTTGAGAAATTTACTGGTAAGTATATGAGTAAAATCGGGTGAAGGGTTTTTGAGATATGGGGTTTTTTAAGAGGGCAAAAATAAAAAAAGTGACATAAAAAAATCAAGTTACATGTCATACGAAAGGGCTTTGTTTGGACATTCCAAAACAATTTTTACTTTTTTTCTGGGACGCTCGGTTTTTGAGATACAACAAAAAAGTTAAATTAAGATAACCAGCGACCCAAGAGCTCCCATCTCTAAGAGTTTCGTTGGCATCAAGGTTTTTCTACTGGTCGGCCAGTTACTTTGCTTTTTCTTATTTTTTTTTCTTGAAATAAATTAAGGAGGTACTCAGTTCTCATAAAATAGTGACAACGACCAGGTCTGATGATGGAGCCAAGGTCTGTTCAACGGAACTCTTCAATAAATAGGCCAATAGAGTTGAAACTTGGTTACCGTGCTGAGTTAGTAGGCGGTAGTCAGAAAAAAGTCCAAGCATAATGTTTGGACTTGCCTTTGACTACCACCTACTCAAAGTTTTGGTGCGTTCGTCGGGTCGCATCACGAGATCTCAGTTCGGGGCGTCCGTCCGTCTGTCTGTCAGTCCGTAGTTGAAACTTTCACAGATGATGTATTTCTGTTGCCGCTATAACAACAAATACTAAAAACAACATAAACTAGTAACTACTAGTTTATGTTGTCTTAGTAATAGGGTCCCCTACCTTATTCCTAAGACTCCGCTGTCCGTTTACCGGGTACGGAACCCTAAAAATAAACAGTTACCTACTTTAAGAATAAATGCAACGTTACGAAATAGGTAAACTATTGGATTACTCTTTAATTTAGGAAATGTCAATATTTGGAGTAGATTTATTATTTATACCTATCCTATATGAATATGATTTATTTGTGAAGCGATTTCTTTTTACGGCAAGCATCCTACTCGATCGCGTAATACTTGTATTGTACTTATTATTATAATAAGCTATAAACTTCGGCTCGTCCCTAGGTTCCAATGCCACGGGCTGGTACTTCTTATAGAACCACATATGGAGGTCATCCACAGCGGCTTCCATCTGCAGTTTGAGCTGAACGTATTTGTAGGCGAAGGTGCGCGGATGTGAGACTACGGAGTTGACGTATGCCATCGACTTTGTTGGTGAAATTATGATGGCTTCCTTACCTGAAACAAATCTGTTACTGTAACGAGCTTTTCCCAGACTGCTAGGTACAGTACGTGAGTATTGTGTAGCCTGGGAAATTATTATCCTTCTTCTTGATTTGTCAATAGTATTTTTGATAGTTGGTAAAAGGATTTTTAGTACGCCTCAAAGTGGCTCCTTTCGAGATACTGTGCACATACATTTTTGAACAGAAAAACTCATTGATGCACGAACGGTTTTGAATATACGACCTTAGGGATCGGAAGGCGGGGCCGCTGCCACTAGACCACCAGTGCTCTCGGGAAATCATAAATTTAAGGCAACTCAATCGTTAAAATACACGGTGTCTCGCAGACACCCACGCAAGCGTCTATAGAAATAGCGAAAGGTATCATGTCATGAATTCGACCCATAAATCACCGACAGGGTAAAGAGACGCAAGTTAGCTACCTACCTATTGTAGAGATGAAAGAAGGTATTACCATAAGCAGCGAAATGGAAGTAGGCGTTATAAGAAAACTCTATGTCCAGAAAGAACTTCATCTCCAGGAACTGGAAGCCGTGGCACATCTGTTGTGGTCCCGCGCACCATCGCCTGGGGAAGGAAGAGTACATCCAGGGCCGGATTTAGAGGTCCAGAGGCCCCGGGGCAACAAAGAAGCGGAGGCCCCCTCGCCCCAAATTGTTTTCCAAATAAAGTGAACAATTTTTTTCAGTCGAGTTTATCAATAAATAATTTATTGTGAAACCAAGTAGATTCTCTTATACAAAAAGAGTTACGAGCAGTGCACATGGTCCATGTGCACTGCTCGTAACTCTTTTTGGTGTTTCTGTTAATATTTTATTTTTCTCGACGCTCCACGACTATGTTCCTATTGGTGAACAGCTATTCTTTTCCTAAGACCTATCATTATCCATGTCACATGGAAAATGAAAAGAATAGAGAAGCTGCAAGCAATGTACTGAAGCCTGTCGAGTTATGTGCATGCACTCAAAAAATAAGAGACAAAAACAGAAGTGAATTGAGAAAAAAAGTCTCTATTGTGGGGGCCCCCCGTTTGTGGAGGCCCCGGGGCCATCGCCCCGTTTGCCCTCCCCTAAATCCGGCCCTGAGTACATCAGCATGAGATCAGCCGTCGTAAGGTCATAGACAGAAGAAAACCCGCCTTCTGATCGTCAGGGTTTAAATTCAGTAGTGTGGATCATCATTCGAAACTGTATGGTGCAATGCCAGTGTTGGTTAGTCGAAGGGTATTTTATCGGATTTAGGATCACTTTGAAACGTCTTAAAGCAAGCCTAGAAAAATAAGTAACAAACTTACTACTTGGTTTCTACCGGTCTTTTGTATACCTAATCCTTGTTACAACTTGTTGAGTTTAGTGAGCATTACAAACTGGTTTCCTCACGTTGTATTCCTTCACCGATTGAAAACACTAGCATTGCGAACATACAAATTCAAACCCATGACCATACGATTTGAAGGTAATTCCCACTAGACCACCAGTGCTCTCACACCTATAACAAATTACAATACTCTGGCTAGCGTTTACCAGTTTGCGCCGACGACCCTTACAGTAAGCGGTCACCCAATAGATGCACATGTTACCTTAGATGTAGCCTCGGTTTGATATAATCCACACAAGGGTCGTCTTCCGAGGAGTCTTCCATGGCGTCCACGCGGAGAACCACACACGAGTATTCCACGCCATGGATGAGTGTCAACTACACAACAATGATAATAAAATTAATTAATACTGTGGACGGAATCTTTATGATTTTCCTTAACCAAAAGCAGAGAAGTTTAAGAGTAATAGAGCTCTTTGTGAAGTGCTCGTCCGAGGATGTACTACCACCACGCCTTTTTCTGCCGCCAAGCAGCAACGCTGTGTTTCGGTTTGAAGAGTGTGGTTGCCGGTGTAATTACAGGCACGTGAGGCTTAACATCTGTATGCCTCAAGTTGATGGACGCAGGGCAGTGCATCGTAGGGCACGTTCCTATCGTGCGTGGCTTACGAGGCAATGCTTTGTTATAGGTGATAGTTACACAAAATTAGGTAGACCATTGCTTGATCCATCAACAAGCTGTATAAATAAAAAAAAATGGATTAGTTTTGTTGTTGGTTTGTTTATAATTTTCATGAACTGTTATGTTCTTACGTTGTAAGTGGCAGTTGCGTACACCACGGTGCTCTCCAGTTTCACTTTGTCGGTGTACATCTCGTACTTGGTCTCTTCTTGGTCACACGGCCCGTACCTTTGCAGGTTGCCCAGTGCTACAATCGAAAATATTACTATAATACCCTTAGACTAAGTATTATATATTACCTCCATGATATTATATATACCCTTGCTTGCTGTCAACTGTCAGTAGCACATAAGTATTCCTACCAAAAAACATACTTTTATAACTATAATAATAATATATAACTTTTATAATCTACAATCTCTAGTAAAAAAAACTGTGAAAACTTGTTTGGATAAATTGTATTTTTGCGGAACCTCTGTAATGTTTCAAAAGGTTGTTTTCGATTTTTCATAACTTAATTAGATATTAAAAAAAAAATGTAAAATATGCGAAGGAGGTGCCTGACGGTTCTTAACACGTTCCCTGTCCCAAACAAAAATGCAAAACTGAGCCGCAAGTCCAATAGACTTTTTGCAAAATACTGTTTTTATGTTGTCAGAAGAATACACAACCAAATAAAAATAAAAAAAGAATATGATCGTCTTAGCACGTCCCATGCAAATTTAGTACAGTACCAGCGCGTCCCGTAGAAATAATCGCTATAGTAGTTGTATATGTGTCCCCTGACACACATATGACTCAGGAACGTATTAGTGCTTTCCAAGCGCAAGTTTCCTGAGACATATGTGGTTCAACGGACAGGGAACGTGTTAACGTCTTCAATGCTTAACAAAAGCACTTCTCACGCAGAATTATTTCAAATATACCTATCCAAACAACATTTAAACCTTCTACGTTAAGATTAAAATATAAATAAAAACCCATCCCCTTTATACATTTGGGTAGACCATAATTTCCCTGGACTTCGAACCCGAAAAAGAGCAAGAGCTTACATCTCCTCATGACGATATGGTTAGGATCAAGCCTGGTGATGGCTGGCGAGCCGATCCTGGCGACGCTGTTCCTGACCCACTGCTGGTGCATGCCGTAGTCCAGGAACCGCGCGGGGGCCTGGCACCCGGGGCCGTTCACTCCAAACCCTAGCTGAAAGGGGAAGTCAGAGAAGCTCTGTAACCTACGCACATCAAAGTGAAAGTCAAAAGCCATTTATTCAATTGAATCACAAGGATCACTGAAACGTCTTAAAGCTAGATGAATCTTAGTGCCAGTTCCCTAGCTGAAAGGAAAAGTCAAGAGTAGCTTTGTAGGCACATCAAACTCAAAGTCAATAGAATCTCTTTGAAACGTCTTAAAGCTAGGCGAATCTTAGTGCCTGTTCTACGCGATCAAGTTGAGATTCTTCTAATCTGTGATCGTGTACTTAAAGACTTTTTTGTTCGATGTGCGCAATGGTAGTTCTCGCTATCAGTAAAGGAAAATATCGTGAGGCATACTCAGCTCTGATGAGTGTATTACCCATGTTTTTTCTGTGAGCAGGCTGACTAGGCTGTAAGGATGGTATACAAACTACACGCCTATTCTAAAATCGTATCTTAGGCACTATTCACATCAGGCCACTTTTACATGCACCACACTGTTTCGAAAGAAACTAGAACTCGAAGAAGAAGAAGAACACTTGTTACTTTTCAGCGAAAAGTGGTCTCTGACGCAGTACAAATCAGCGACAGTTATAGTTACAGATACGAAGGCGATTCCTTTTTCTATTGAGCATCATCATCAACCTATGTTCGTCCACTGCTGGACGTAGGTCTCTCCCAAGACGTGCCACTGAGCCCGGTCTTCGGCTCTTCTCATCCAATGTTTGCCAGCTACATTTCGCAGATCGTCGCCCCACCTCGTCGGAGGGCGTCCTACACTACGCTTACCTAAACGCGGTCTCCACTCAAGTATTCGTTTGCTCCAACGATTGTCGGTTCTACGGCAAACATGGCCGGCCCACTGCCATTTCAGCTTGCTAATCCTTTGAGCTATGTCGATTACTTTAGTTCTCTGTCGGATAACCTCGTTTCGGATTCTATCCTTCAGAGAGACTCCGAGCATAGCCCTCTCCATAGCTCGCTGAGCGACCTTCAGCTTGTGGACCGACCCTACTGCTAGTGTCCACGTTTCGGCAGCATATGTTATTGCTATTGCTATTGAGCATGTTTATTCAAAAATGTTTGAAACACAGCTCACTTCACTCACTTATTTTTGAGTTCCTTACCAGTCTCCAGCGTCCATCTTGCTTGACGACTAGTGCTGCCCCGCTGCGCCACTTGCACTGCCCGCCCGACAGCGCACGCGCACATGTGGCATAGCTCGGCCAGAACATGTCTGCGTCCAACTGTGTACAACGTTTTATATTCTTATTTCTTACTTCGTCTGCTGTATGAAGTATAAAACATAGCCTAGATGAGAACTCATGAGAAATCTTTTACAAAATGTTTGTCAAAAACACAGATAAAGGGTCGGCAACGCGCGTTTGCAAGTTGCCTCTGGTGTTGAAAGCGGTTACGGCATAGTTAGTCTATGGTTACGGTAACCACTTTCCATCTGGTGGGCCGAATGCTTCTTTGCTTACTACGGTATAAATATAAGAATCCGGAGTTTTAAGAGTAGGAGAGCTCTTTGTGATGTGCTCTTCCGGGAAAGTACTACCACCGTGCCTACTTCTGCCGCCAAGTAGCAACGCTGTGACGAAATTACAGGCTTATCATTTGTATGTCTCAAGTTAATGAACTCACCCCCGATTTTCTGTAAAACTGTTGACACTGTGCTTTGTTAACATATTTCATCTTGTGGATGTGAACTATTCCTTTTTTGCAATCTGTAACAGATAGTCATTATGATTTCCGTTTGTTATACAACAGTTTCAAGAATAAAGTTTGCAAATACTTGCAGGATATAGGCAACGCAATGACAACGCTCCAACTCGTGGTGATCACTCACCATCAGGTGTCGTCTTCGTACTATCAGGTAGACCGTTTGAAATAAACTCAATATTTAAACATTTTGTACAATAATATCTATACAAAGACATCATCGTTATCAGCCTGAGAAGTCCACTGCTGGTCATGGGTTATTCCCGCTCCTCCGCAAAGTTACAACCCTTATTTTAGATACTAAATAAAGGGTTTATAATATATTCAAGGTTATCTTATGCAGCATAGAGAAAACCCTATTGAAAATGTAACAGCCTTTCCTAAAAGGGGTAATTTTAGGAGAATTTTGAGAACCTCCTCTCTTTTTGGAAGTCAGTTAAAAAGTGGGTAAGTCGTCTAGTTACATATGAAGGGGTAGGTACTCACTGTTTGATGACGTCATAGCATAGATCTGAGGATCGATGAAATAGGTTGGAGGTCCACATATCGGTAGTAATTCTGTAATAAACATACAGTTATCGTAAATTGTATAAGTTACACACTACTGTTTAATTTTATCTTATTTGTACTTATTTATGTTTAGTTGTTGTATCTTTTTTAGCTAATTATTATCAATAACGTGTCTGTGTAGTTGAATTAATGTTTTTTCTTTCAATCAGACATAAACACTCACTTATTTGCTAAAAAATACACATACGAAACAATAAAAGAAAGGAAATGAATAAAAAAAGCTGGTGAAAGGATTTTAAGTGCACCTCAATAAGGATCCTTTCGAGCACTTGACACATGTTTTTAGAACTTTTTACGTTCTACAATGTTTCGGTTCCCTCACGATGTTTTCCTTCGCCGTTTGAGAGTACTGCAACTGAGCAGATTTTTGAACTGAAATACTCATTGGTACACGACAGGTTTTGAAGATAGGAAGACGGGGCTGTTGCCACAAGACCACCAGTACTCACAGACTGATAATGAAACCGACCTTAAGATTGGAAGGCGGGGCCACCACTAGTGATGAAGATGATTATAGTAAATTATTAGAACCTTGGAGTGCCACGTCCACTTCCAGCTGGATCAAGGCCAGGGCGCTGTAGGTACCGCGTCGGAAGTCAGGGTGGAAGGAGTAGTCCCTTATTCTGATGCCGGGAGCATCGCAGCTCCAACCGAGAGTCACCCAGGAGCGCTGTCTGAAAGACAAATATATTTTACTAAGTGGTATCGCGAAGTGCTTATTTTATCACTACATAGTAAACAAAGTCGCTTTCTCTGTCCCTAGAGGTATATCCCTATGTATGCTTTAATCTTTAAAACAACGCAACGGATTTTGATGCGGCTATTTTTTTAAAGAAAGAGTGATTCAAGAGGAAGGTGTATATGCATAATACAAGCATAATCTCTTAGAGAATCTCTTAACCCACAATAACCATGCGAAGCCGGGGCGGGTCGCTAGTTTTAAATAATTTACTCAATTATAATACAAACTGTACCCTGGGTGTGACTAGTCCAAGAATATTTTATATGTTAAAAGATGTAAATAAATTAAATGAAATACAATTCATTTGACAGCCGTGAATTGGCCAGCCATTGGCCCACTGTTACCTGAGATCGAAAAATGTGGAAGGAAGTGATAAGGCCTTGCTATATTCATGTAAAAAAAATAGTGAGTGCCTTTTTTGGGCCTATGAAGGGAAGTTCACTTGCTTTGGTCGCGAGGAACTGAATCTAAATTCACTAAAATATTAAGAGCCGACTTCACCATGCTCTGTTAGTTACTAATCAAGGATCAACTGGCCTTTAATCTAACCTTAGATGTCAAACGCGTACATTGTGACATATTTAACGGCCCTTTAATCCTTTGTTAATCTAACAGAGCATGGTGATATCAGCTCTAAGCGTTTCAAAGTGATCCTTGTAAATGAACTGAATTATAACCGTTTTTATTTAGATTTTTGACTAAGAAAATTACGAAATTTCCGAAACGTTTATGCGTCGTCTGTAATTTAGAATCGATAGATACTTTTTTGAGGGGTGTAGGTGCTCTATCGAAAAATATTTTTTGACAATTTGAAGAATGTCGAGCGGTATTGTACAGAATGATTACCTGAGGTCGTTTTTAGGCAGCATATCGATTTCATTAGCTGCCCCCAGCACTATCTGCTTGGTAATCAGCACCACAGCCGTTGTTACCTTCCTCTTACCTAAACAGAAAACAGATTCACGACTTTGATCCCCAGGCACGGTAGATATCCTGTCAAATCTATAAGTATCAACTAAAGATTCTTTGGGCATGTTGGGGGTGTGTCTCGTGTAGGTACGTCTAAATATTACATTTGGCACATAACCCACATTTTGCAGTAGTTGGTATGTCAAAGTCAAAGTCAAAAGGTATTTATTCAATAAAATCACAGGGATCACTTTGAAACGTCTTATAGTTAGGTGACTCTAGGTGCCAGTTCCACGCGACCAAAGCCTAGAAGAACAGGCAACAAACTTACGGCTTGGTTCCTACCGTTCTTTTGTATGATCCTTTTACAAAGTAATACAATATTGAAGTTTAGTGTGACAGTTTGCAAGGTAATGCATGTCCTCTGTTATGCTAATTAGTTTCCTTGCCATGTTTTCCTTCACCGTTTGTTAGCACTGACGTTGTACACATGGATTCAGATGGCTAGAACATAAGAGCGTGCAGTATCTGTACACTATCAAATACGCATCAGGCTATCCTGATGACCCATGTGCCTGTTTCACCGGAAATCACACACTTCAAACCAAAACACAGCAACGCTGTTTGGCGGCAGAAAATTGCATGGTGGTAGTACTTCCCCAGACCAGCCAACACAAAGAGCTCTTACTCTTACTACTCTTATGCCACCAATAGTAGTCAATACTCACCCAACGGGTAGTAGAAAGTGCCCATCCAGGGGTAGGTAGCTATGGTCGCCCTGCCTTCATACACCATGGTGGCATTAGACTTGTCCACTCCACATGTTAGGTTTCTAGTAACGTATGGACTAACGTCTGGAATAATATAATTTCAACAAACAAATTAATGTATACAATAAAACAAACCCTTGAAAAAAAACAACATACCTACATTAAGACAATGTCACTGGTGTTGTTGGTGTCTGTAGCGAGGGAAAACACTCGCCATCAGGTGGGCCGTAAGCCTGTTTTTGTCACTTATATAAGGTGTTCTAGTGGTGCCCACACCGTCTTCTGATCAAAGTAGCAGGTTCAAATAATGGTATTTCTACAAAAATTTACAACGGCAACGCATCAATAGTGCCGCTGCGCTGGTATTACGGGTGTCGTTAAGCGACGGTAATCGCTAATCATCAGGTGGGTGGGCCGTAGGCGGTTTGCCTAACTTAATCATAAAAGAATATACATGTAATATAGGTTAAAAAAATACACAAAATTATATCAATAAAACTGTACTCACAATTAAATAAATAAAACATATAAATAAAACAAGTGAATTTCATGCCACAAGCCACAATTTAAATCAAAAACAGTACCAGTAATGTACGTCTCTATAGTTTATTGGGAATTGTACCGGATTCTTGTTTGTTTGTAAAATATCGGTCGCAAATATTTTGTGTAAACAGAAATAGCTATAATAGTAACATAGAATCTCATTACAAAATCAACAAATCCATATCCGTCGGTAGGTACTCGTAGCTGTCGAAGTAAATGACTAGTTCATTAGATTAGTTAAGAAAATTATTTATTGCAAAAAAATAAGTACATAGGTGAACTTAGTGTTAGTAAGCATTTTCTTCCACTTAATATTTGTGTATTTGGAGTGGGTGGTAGTGGTGGTGATGTTATAATAATGGAAAGAAGCGTCTAATGATTACATAAATATACTTAACTTAAATACCTACTTAATAATTTATAAATGTACCTACCTATAAAATACCTATACATACCTGTAAAATAGAAATAAAATATATACAAGGTGTTCAATATGAATAACTTTTTCTAAAGAACCAACACTGTGAACACGAAAAAAAAACTTACGGCTTGGTTCTTACCGTTCTTTTCATCAGTGTGCTAGTGTAGCAGTGGACTTATTCATGTTGGTGATGACGAGTGCTGTCATCGACTTACATCTCCTCAGTATGAGGTGGTCCGGCCCCATCCTGGTGACGGCTGGTTTCCCGATGTTACTGATGCTGACTCTCACCCAGGCGTGGTACATATAGTCCAGGAACCGAGCTGGGGTCTCGCAGCCAGGACCGTACACTCCTATACCAGCCTGTGTTAGTTGACCAATCATCATCATTCTTTATTGTACACACTGAGATACATTTTGTAAATTTTATAAAGAGCGAGAGAATTCCACAACTCATTATCATCAACAGCGCGAACCCGCTGATGGACATGGGACTCCCCTATACTTTTCCAGAAACAATGAAAAAATCAACACCCACCGGTATATTGGTGGTGGACTTTCACACAGTACTATTTAGCCCCATGCTCAGCAAAGCTTGTGATATGGGAACCAGATACCAGATATAAACCTTTTATTCTATTTTTATTTAATAATACATACTTATAACATATTATAACACCCTGACACAGAACAAACTTCTATGTTAATTAATTAATTCCACAGCTTACAGCGGATCTCTTTAAGACTTTTTGTTGTAGAATTTCTATTCCCATTACAAAATTACTTTTTTGTTATATTTTATATTTTATGTTATATTATATTTATGTTTATATTATACTAAAAAAATCGTTTTGCTACTGCAAAAATTATTGTATAAATACTTATTTGGCTCCTATTTCACCTGAAATTGAATGTGAACATTATCGTGCTTCGTATCTTGACCACACAAAAGCTAGAACACAGTGCACTGTAATCTAGGGTTTACTCGAGCCCTGATAAGTAGGCCACAAGCTTTGTGTAACTACACATAGTATAGCTACAGAAGACAGTAATACATCTTCTGTTTATTTTTGTGACTTCTTTTTTCTTTGATTTATATTAACCTAGTTATTTTCTCTTTTCTGTGTTTCTTCTTATGTGTGTGTTAAATAAACGTGTTTCATTTCATCTTTATTCGACACTAGTGCTGTACCGCGCGACATTGCTCTTTGAAAGCTATTTGTACCGTCAAGCAGCGTTGCTGTTTCGGTTTGAAGGGTGCCGGTGAAATTAGAATCATGAAGCCTAATAACTCTATGCCTCAAGTTGATGGACGCGACGCAGGGCAGTTCATCGTAGGACACGTTCCTACCATGTGTGCCTTGTGAGACAATGATTTTTTATAGGTGATGATCACTTAACATCAGGTGCGCCATTTAATTGTTCCAACGGCGACGGTATAGTAAAAATACGACGGTATAAACAAAATCGATTCTAAAATGTACTAATCCTAGATATGCATATTTGCACAGCCACAAAAAAAAATCTGTTTGAGGACTAAATATTGTAAAAATATGAACTAAGCCTAAGTTTATTGTGTTGTATATGTAGACATACACAACACAATAAACTTAGTCCTACAATCGGTTGTAAAAGTCAAAGTGTATTTATTTAGTAAAATCACAAGGATCATCAGACGACCGTTTACATAAGGCTTAAAATTAGTTTAAACTAAGGTTTAGTCGCTAGGTGTTACCTAAGCATAAAAGTTGTGCTACTGGTTTCAATACTATGCTACAAACCGAAAACACATGTTTACAAACAGATAGTGTAATGGTTATTCGGGTTTCACATCTAAGCGTTCTTGCTGCTTTTGTATAAGTTACATTTTGAAGAGGATTCTCATCTTACAGGTCGTTTTCTGAAGAGAAGAAGAATCGTACAGGTTCACCACGATAAAATACTGGTAGGATTTATTCGACAAATCAAAAAGCGACGTCATCGCTGAGAAGTTTCTTCCAGGCAACCTTTGCATAGTAAGAATAAAACCGAATTTGACGACGGTATAATAACATTATGAAAAACCGGTCAAGTGCAATTATACGGTTAGTTTTCTAAAGATTAGTATAAATAAAGCAAAATTTGGTTACCTTCCTTAGCAATCACTACTTAGACGAGCGAAGCGATGGGCTACAGCTAGTAAATAAAGACTCAAATATTTAATTTACGCGAGCCCATAAAACGATCAACAGTCTTTGTGTAGCCGAGTGTAAGTTTGTTGCCCGTTCTTCTAGGCTTTGGTCGCGTGGAACTGGCACCTAGAGTCACCTAGCTTTAAGACGTTTCAAAGTGATCCTTGTGATTTTATTGAATAAATACCTATTGACTTTGACTTTGACTTTGAGGATGTTGATATATTTATATTAAGCGTGACGAAATTCACAGATATGGTCATACATTTTTTATTTAAGTAAATTTAAGTTTGTAGTAGCTGATAAGTTTATTTCATTGTCGCTTTGGTTTATCTGTAATGGCAATGTTACTACTATTACTATTAGCCCATAGTGTCCCATTGTTGGGCAAAAGCCTCCCCCCATTTCCGCCAGCCACTAAGATCATGAGCCTTTATCCGCCAGTTCCTTATTTCCAGTCAGTTATTTTATTTTTATTTGTTATTATACCTACTGTTGTTTTGCTTGGTGTACAATAAAGTATTTTCATTTCATTTTATTCATTTCATTTCATTCCCTCTCATAGGCGTCCAACTCGTCTCGCCATCTCATGCGCGGTCTGCCACGACGCCGCCTCGCTGTGTCAGGGCACCACCCGGTAGTTGTTTTGTCCCACAGGTCGTCCGGCATGCGACCTGTGGCCAATGTAAAATTTGGCAAATCGAACGGCAATGTAAACTTTAATAAATATAAAAAAATAGAAGATGATAAGGTATTTATTGTATAAAATCACAAGGATCACTAGCAATCAAAGACCATTTTATTTCTAGATTTGATGCTAGAAATACTTACCAACATGGTAATACAGAGGTCATTACATTTTCTAATCTAATGTACTTCAGGATAGCACATTTCAACATTTATGAAGACATTAAATCACTAAGATAAATTATAAAAATGACAAACAACCAAGTTTCGGACGAGAAATTTCATTTCGATTCAAACAAGCATTTCGACTTAAATATATGCTTAACTAGTTTTCGTACTTAATTAATTAAATTTTTAGGTAGGAAAACTTGTTCAAATCAAAATGTTATTTTTGATCAGCGTTCGTTATTCTATTCTCCGAAGCTTGGTTGTTTGCGATTCTTCATAACTTCAGTAATTTTATATTTTCGATATTTTGAAATGTGAGGTAGGAAAATTGTATGACGGGTGTCAGTTTATTGAATGGTTGGACTATTTGTTTGGACATAAACTGTAACATTATTTAATACGATGTCTTTTATTTTTGGTTACGTTTTAGCGTAACCAAAAATAAAAGACATCGTATCGTGCTCGTTTACTTTTAACCCATAAATGCCCTGAAAGATTTAGGTCTGTGATTTTCTTGATTTTCGGATATATTACTCCTAAGGGGTTTTAATAAGACCCATATTTTTTTATTTTCAGTTTTAGTGCCTGAAAGTACTCTTTATTCGATGGGTCGATCCCCCGAGCAAGAAAGAAGAAAGATATAAGATTATAAACCAAACCATTACTGTAAATATTGTACACAGGACTACACAATGAAAAATGACGCTTATTACAAGGATATATAGACTGTGGTTGCCGGTGTAATTACAGGCACATAAGGCTTAATATCTGTACGCCTCAAGCTGATGGACGCAGGGCAGGGCATCGTAGGGTACTCACCTATCATACGAGTCTTACGAAGCAATGCATTGTTATAGGTGATAGTTACCATGGAACATCAGGTGGGCCATTTGCTTGTTCTAACAAGTTGTGTAAAAAGAAGTCCACCGCTGGGCATAGGACTCTTCTATACATTTCTAGGAAGAATAATTCTGAGCCCCCTCCATCCACCGAATTCCCGCGATCTTTACAATCTGTCAAAACTGTATAATGAAGATTAAATTAAATACAAAATTTTCCTTAAGCATGAAAATATTCTACGACAATCGTTATTCTACTTTATATAGTTAAACATAAGGTTCAATTCAGAGTGTGTGCACCTTCCCTTCTGCATTAGATGCAAAACTACCCTGTCTGAAATGCATACCAACCCCGCTGAGCGAAACTCCCTTATCAGTAAAACGTGCTTCTACCCCGAGACGGGATCTGATAAGGGAGGATAAGGGTCTTTCAACTCACTATCTTTATAGTGTGTTTCTTTGGGATATAATAATAATTAAATACTTGTATCGAGAAGTACCTCATATAGAGCACCTGTGGTCTAGTGGTAGTCGGCCCGCCTTCTGATCGTTATGTCGTAGATTCGATCCCCGCACATACCCTTTGTGTAATGAACATGGATGCTTGTTCTCTTTCCGAGTGTTAAAATATATTTATATATGTTTTTTGCAAAAGTAAGATATATATCAGCTTTCTGGTTTCTATAATAGCATTGCTATTGCGGTTTGGTTATTAATGGGCTATGTAATACGTCAAATTTATGTACACAGTAGGTACCAGTTCTCTCAAACGGTGAAGGAAAACACCGTGTGGTGACCAGCATGTCGTAGAACCATAAAAGTTCTAAAACATGTGCTAAGTGCTCGAAAGGCGCTTCTTTGAGGCGCACTTAAAATCCTTTCACCACACTGTTTCGATAGAGCTAGTGACACGCCAAGAAGAAGAAGCATTATTTTGTTTTTTATGAGTAAAATTGATAGAATAACGGCCGGTTTCTGAAAGCTCGATCAAAACTATATAATCGGATGTCAAGTCACTCGCCATTTCAGCTATTACATTGAATTAGATAGAGATAGGAAGTGACTTGACATGCGATTAGTTTTGATCGGGCTTTCAGAAACCGGCAGTAAGTGTTGGGCCACCAGTTGTTAAGTAAATATAACAACATCAACCAATCTTGAGTACAGAGGAGATATCTAAGAGGATTATGAATACGATAAATAAACACATAGAAATGTGTTGCATTCCCACTGGGGACTTTGCTTCTAGCCCACGTCTCACAATATTTTATTTGCAATACAAAATACAAAGTCTTAAGGTACTGTTTTCTTAAATATGGCAACGACAGCTGTGTACGAAGTCAAAGTAAAAAGGTATTTTTTTTAATAGGTAATTTTATGAAGGGCTCGTTCGGGAAAGTACTACTACCATGTCTTTTTCTGCCGCCAAGCGTAGCTGTGGAGTGTGGTTACCGGTGAAATTACAGGCACTTAAGCGGTTCCTATCGTACGAGGTAATGCTCTGTTATAGGTTATGGTTACCACTTAACATTAGGTGGGCCATTTGCTTGTTCTATCAGCATGCTTTATAAAAAAAACAATCACAAGGATCAGTTTTTAAAAGTCTTAACGCTAGCCTAGCCTTGAAGAACAGGCAACAAACTTACGGCTTGGTTCCTACCGTTGCAAAGCACAAGTCCGGTCTAGTATAGGGTATTGCTTTCACCTCTGGGATGATTCTGCCAAACACCAGCAATATTTGACTCAATTAAACGGAGAGCTTTGAGGATAATAGGTTAGCAACATACGTCAGAGACTAAGCTCTGATTTCACCTTGTGATTTCACCTGTTAGATTACCAAAGGATTAAAGGGCCGTTAAATATGTCAAAATGTACGCGTTTGACATCTAAGGTTAGATTTAACGGCATGTTAATTCTTTGTTAGTAACTAACAGAGCATGGTGGAATCAGCTGTGAGATCTTGAACACTTGAACTAATAAAGAACAGTCCAAAATTGATAACGCTTTATTAACCTAGAAAAATCACTGTTATAAATACGGCTGTAATATTAAGTTTTCCGCCGCTTAGAAAACCAATACGTAAGCAGAACTTTTGCCAAAGAAGTACATAACAAGTGGGTTCTATCGACACATCTACGACACAGAACAAACAGTAGTACTACATACCGATATAGCACATTAGAACTGTGGAAAGACACAGTCGATGGAGCACCAGGTTCCCTGTCCCCAGTGTCCGACCACCTGCGCAAGTGAGGACCCAGGCTAGGCAACGGGATGAGGTAGAACGGTAGGAACCAAGCCGTAAGTTTGTTGCCTGTTCTTCTAGGCTTTGGTCGCGTGGAACTGGCACCTAGATATTTTAAGAGTAATTTTAATAGTAGAGCTCTTTGTGAAGGGCTCGTCCGGCGACGTACTACCACCATGCCTTTTTCTGCCGCCAAGTAGCGTTACTGTGTTTCGGTTTGAAGAGTGTGGTTGCCGGTGTACCTAATTACAGGCACATGAGGCTTAACATCTGTGTACCTCACGTTGATGGACGCAGGGCAGTGCATCGAAGGGCACGTTCCTATCGTGCGTGAATTTCAAGGCAATGCTTTGTTATAGGTGATGGTAACTACTTAACATCAGGTGAGCCATTCGCTTGTTCCATCAGCTAGTTATGTAAAAAAAAAAGGTTTTAAGAAGTATCAAAGTGATCCTTGCGATTTTATTGAATAAATACTTTTTGATTTTAACTTTGACTTTAAGGTATTGATTGAGGTCGCTTTTTACTGAGCTCATTTCATATAAATTTTTTATGTCATTGACTTAAAAGAAAATAGCTTAATTTACCCTAACAATCCCTATCTTGTAAAGGATAAAATCCCCATCTCGTACATCGTGAGGAAACCAGTTAGTATTTCAGCAGCAATTTTTTATTTTTTATTTCACAAAAGTTGTTACAAAAGAAATTTATAAAATATGAAAGTATAAAGTGGCACAGGCGAGCCTCGATACATTTTTCCTCGAAGCTTTGCAGACCAAGTTTTAAGCTGTCCTACGGAATCTTACATGAACAGTTTACTTCGATATTGTAACACCGAAAAGAGCGCATCTTCAGGATATCACATAATGCACATTCATTCCAATCACTTTACCTATGTGAGCGATTGGAATGAATTTGAAAGGAAGCTCTTTGTGAGGGGCTCGTCCGGGGAAGTCCTACTACCTCGCCTTTTTCTGCCGCCGAGCAGCAACGCTATGTTTCGGTTTGAAGAGTGTGGTTGCCGGTGTAATTACAGCCCTGAGGCCTCAAGTTGATGGACGCAGGGCAGTGCATCGTAGGGCACGTTCCGATCGTGCGTGACTTACGAGGTAATGCTTTGTTATAGGTGATAGTTACCACTTAACATCAGGTAGGCCATGTGCTTATTCCATTACCTAGTAGTAAAAAAAAACTTTTTTTAATGAGAATGTGAATGTCTTAGCATTCTGACTTCATTAAGAAAAGTAATGTAATGTAACCTCGAACCGAGAACTCGAAAAAGAAAACTTTATAGGCATGCTGGTAGTACTTCCCCAGACGAGACACACAAAGAGCTCTACTCTTAAAGCCGGAATCTGAAAGCTCGATCAAACGTAATCAGATGTCAAATCGCTCGCCATTTCAGCTATTACATCGAATTAAATAGAGACAGCAACTGACTTGACGTCCGATTAGTTTTAATCGAGATTTCAGAAACTGCGGCCGTTAAACTAGCACTACTGGATTGTTACAGCGTTGTTCGTCGTACTACACTTCTGTGTAACAGGCGGCCGCACTTAAAACGCAAGACGGAGAGTATAACTTGTTTGCATCGCGAACAGAAGGCATGGTGCTCGTGGAGCTGACATTGTGCAGATCGACTGCATCGATCCTAGCTCTCATAAAATTCAGCATCTACATACCTATATAGTTAGTTGAATTGACTTGTGTAATATTTTATTTATCTTTCGTTCTTTTAATTAACTTTGACATGTGATCAATATTGTTAATTAGTATTGTAAGTGCTTACTAAAGTCGCGTTAAACACTCGCTGCGAACTTGGTCATAAATCATCTTAACACTGGTGTTGACAGTACCTACTCGACGCGGGCGCATGCACGTTATCTATAAAAATAATGACTCAGCGAGAACGCCCGGCGGTTGCGCGGTCGGAGAGGTCATTATCGGTAGTCGATATGAACGTATCGATATCGACTCCAATATTGCACATCTCTGCGCTTAAACAAAAGGGTCGTGTCGTTCTCCTAAGTGCGAGAGAGAGAGCAATATTGCTGTCTCGTTCCGATAATTTATGACCGTGTTGCGAGTGTTTAACGCGACTATAACCCTTCGACAAATTTGTTATCCCTGATTATTATTTGTCTTTAAAATTATTTTATGAAATTGCAGTGCCCAATCGGGTGCATGTACTTGACTTATGCTAAAACTAGACCTAAGTACGTACTACTACGTATTTATGTACATGTCCGATAAAAAGTTCAGCATCCGACGGACCTTATACCAGCTTAGTAGTTAGACCCAGGCCCAGTTTCACTGTTAAATCTAACCTTAGCTGTCAAACGCGTACATTTAGACATATTTAACGGCCCTTTAATCCCTTGTTAATCTTACAGAGCATGGTGAAACCGGCCCCCAGTGTCTTAGATTTCGGTTACTGATTTCCTATAGATAAATAGGAAGCTAGTAATTTTTTGAAATACCTTCATAAAACCAATCAGTTTTTTATAAAACCACGCCACACCAACTTTTTGCACGCCCATGACGACTGGTAGACTATGCTATTACCATTAAGTCCTCCTAGCACTACATTGTTTTGTACGAAAGTTTTAAATAAATAAATAGATAGAAAGCTCTTTATTGTACACAAGAAAATAATATACGACATAACTGAAACAACAGCGAAGTAGAATAAAATAAGTACTTTTTACAACACGTAAAAATATGAACTTATATTTTCAATCTAAAGGCACCTACGTATAAATCAATATAAAAATAATAATTTAATTTAATTTATTTATTAATTCAGACAATTGTAGTCCATATTTTGTTAGTAAACTTACAGGCTAACTTATTTGCTAAGTTAGTATTTATAGAAACAGGGTAAAAGTGATTAACGACACAAAATTAATTATATAGAGTAGGTACATAATGATATACAGCAAAATAATATAGGTTCCTTACGTTTGTGCTACAAAATGGAACCTTACTCAGCATAATGCGGGTTGGCAACTACCCACATTGGTCTTCCGTTCGGACCTTCCTTACTTTCAATTCAATTCATTTATTCATTAACAATTCTCTTACATATTGTGTCAGAATCTTAACCTAACATGTGAAATGAAATACTAGAAGTTGATCACTTGAACACTGATTTATTCGTAGAACACAATAAGTATGTACATAAAAAGGTACTTAGTACTTCACTACAATAACTAGTAGACTATACTTTTAAGACCTCCTGACTTTTCGGCTTCTAGAAACGAACTGCCTGCTTCCCGAACGTTCGGTATAAAGTTACCTCCGGTTGGTAGTTTCTAGAAAAATTGCAAGAACGAACTTGTTTTCGTCGCTCGTGATTGGTGCTTCGTCGCTCAGTATGACCAACCAATCAGTCGCGAGCAGTATGACCAACCAAACCGAAATTAAGTGGTGTTACCATTAAAAATAATCAAAATTACGACATTCGGCCGTCCGTCATAGTACCACCTCCCGGGGTACGAAATTATCAGTAGCAGTCAATTGTTTTCATAAAAAAAAAATTGTTTTAATTATTACAAATTCAAACTAAAAAAAAAAAACCGAATAGAACCTATCTTAACATGTGATGAAATCTACTTTATTTCACTTAAACTACATTTATAAATTATTTTACTAAATATAATTAATTTTATTTATCAATCTATTTGACAAACTCTGTAAAAATCACATTCAGTAAATACAAAACCACTTACAGACAATTTTTAACTTTGCAAATGAAAATTATTATAATCCTAATCTATTTATATTAAAGTTTAATCATTTTATATATTAGCCACATTTACGACATTCGTGTTCTATAAACAAAATTATGGTAAGTGTATATTTTCAAAAACGAACTACTAACCTTGCTATTTAATTTTTCGATGCTGCAGCACAGACAATGGGACCTCAGAGTCACTATCGTCGCTACTTAAATCAGAACAATGATTGGGATTGTTATGCAAGTCTAATGGAGGATTTATATTAATCCAAGGTCTCATTCTGTCAGCTGCAACAACGGTTTCGAACGATCTTTTATAATTACTAAAACCTGGTACATTAGTTATTTTATATCTATCATTACCCATAGTTTTTACAATTTTATACGGTCCAATGAACTTAGACAAAAGTTTTTTACTATTACCATCATTATGAAAATTCGTTCTTGTAATTTTAATTAAATCTCCTTCTTTATAGACGGTAGCAGGGGCTCTATTGGCATCGTGCTTGCGCTTTTGTTTATCTTGACTCGTACTTATATTAGCAGACACTTCAGCCCTGACCTCCTGAAGAGTTACAGGCGCAACACTAGTTTCAATATCTAGCATATTGGTTAAGCTGTCGCGCAATCTCACTCCAAACAGAACCTCCGCTGCCGTCTTCTGAGTAGTGCTATTTACAGTATTATTGATGCCCCATTGTATGTTCCCTAGCCACGTGTCCCAGTCACGTTCGTCTTTGCCAGAACCATGTTTAGTTAGTGCATTCAAAATGGTCTGATTGAACCGTTCGGCCTGTCTGTTCGCTCTGGGGCACGCAACAGCGTTTAACACATGTTTAATGCCGTGTTGGTCACAAAATGTTTTAAAAGCCGCTGAAGTAAAAGATGTTCCGCGATCTGAAATTATGCGAGCAGGTAAACCAAAATCAAAAAATATGTTTTCCAGAACCTTTAGCGTGCTTTTTGTTTTTGTGTCCTTCACGGCTTTAGCAAAGACATATTTTGTAAATCCATCGACGACAGTTAATATATAAGCATTGCTTCTTCTACTTTTCACAAAGGGACCAAGATGGTCAATATGGACTGTGTGAAAGGGTACGCTTACTTTCTCTATGGGGTACATATATCCTGTTTTTCTATTAGTACAAGTATCTTTGTTGTAAGCGCACTCTATACACCTACTCAAGTACTTTTTGACAAAGCGACGCATTTTCGGAAACCAGAATTGACTTTGAATTTTCTCAAGAGTTTTTGTTTCGCCTAGATGACCTATGTCATCATGGTTGGACTTGCAAATTTGCAATTTTGCACTACGGGGAACTACAAGACACAGCCTATCATCTACCTTTCTGTAAACTTTGTGGTTTTTCATGACATAATTTAGTTTGATGTCTTTTACCTCTTCATCTGTATCGGGCCTCAGAATTTTAACAATACGCGAGATGTCGGGGTCTGTCATTTGCAAGGTCAAGAGCCAATTTTCTTTTTCAATAGTATATATATTTATGGTGGAATCGTCTGTCTTATCAACTCCCAAGTTAGTATTACGACTGAGAGCGTCTACATGGGCCATGCGAGAACCTGGTCGATATTCAATACTAAACGTGAATTCACTTATTTGGAGCCACCACCTAGCAATCCGAGGCACAAGATCTCGTTTAGTAAGTGTAGTTCTTAGTGCATGACAATCAGTTATTACTTTAAATTCGATCCCTACAAGATACACTCTAAATTTTTTTAGTGAGCACACTATTGCTAGAGTTTCGAGCTCGTATGAGTGAAGATGTCGTTCTTCGGGTGTTGTCTGCCTACTGAAGTAAGCAACTGGTTTTAGCACGCGAGGACCTTCCTGCCATTGCATCAGAATCCCTCCTATTCCAAGTGCACTTGCGTCAGTGTGCAATTCTGTGTCGAGACTAGGGTTGTAAAGAGCCAGTATGGGACGATCTATTAACCTATCCTTCAGAGAGTTAAACGCACTAACTTCTTGTTCTGTCCATTTAAAATTAGAGTCTTTTTTTAGCAAGTACGTGAGAGGTCTAGCAATTTCGCCGAAGCCTTTTATAAATTTTCTGAAGTAGCCGGCTAACCCTAAAAACTGACGAACTTCGTGAACGTTTTTTGGCACAGGGAACTCTTTTACGGCTAATATTTTGTTTTCGTTGGGCCTTATGCCATTAACAGAAATTTCATAACCGAGATAATTTATGGATCTGTCAAAAAATCTACATTTTGGAAGTTTTAGTGTGAGATTATATTCTCTGAGCAATTTAAGAACATCTAACCTATCAAATCCTTGTACCAGATCTACCGATGGCACCAGAACGTCATCCAGATATGCCAACGCGGACTCCAAGCGCTTAGGGCCAATCATGTCATTAATTACTTTTTGAAATACCGCTGGGGCATTGGCTAGACCAAATGGCATCCTCTTAAATTCGTAATGACCATCTGGCGTTACAAAAGCAGTTAGATGCCGACTTTCTTTTGCCATCGGGATCTGATAGTATCCGGACGCGAGATCAAGAGTTGTAAAAAATGTATTCCCACTGAGGTTAGTTAACTGATCGTCGATTAATGGGAGCGGAAAACAATTCTTTTTGGTTTTATTATTAAGGGCTCGATAGTCAACACAAAGTCTTTGTTCTCCAGTTTTCTTTTTTACCATTAGTATAGGACTCGCATAATTAGAGCATGATTCTTGAATTATATCGTTATTTAATAACTCATCTACCACTTTGCAAACTTGTCCTCTTTCAGCATGTGATAACCGATATGGGCGATAGACCACCGGCTTATCGTCAAATAGATCTATTTCCATTTCTTTCCCATTTATACAACCAATTTCGCTTAGATTTAAAGCAAAACAGTCACGATAAGACTGTAGTAGCTGATAAAGTCTGTCAAACATCTCTTCACTGATATCCTGACCAACATTTATTTCCGTTCGTTCAAGTGGCTCTAAAGTAGAATTATCCCTACAAATCTTATTGACCCATCGAATTTGTTTTTCAACAAAAGGAGTTGCCCTAGCTATTACCGTATTTGGCCGTATGTTCAGCGGTTCTGCCATGAGGTTGGCTACAACTACGTGTCCCTCGCCACACTTCATACGATAAGCACCCTGATGAAGGCGATATTCTTTTCCAGGTTCAACGCAAGTATAACCTTCCACATAGACGTCACCGCTGAAATCGGAATCAGAAGTAGACACGGCAACAAGCCCTACTTTTGAAACCTCTATAGATTCTAACACTGTTAACTTAAGTCTGTCATTTTTGTCAAAACAACTATTTGGGTTCTTGTAGAAAAAGAGTCGATTGTTGTCTTTTAGTACAGTGACAAATGGCAGTTCAGTCAAATCTTGTCCTAACAAAAGAGGTGTTTGTAAGAACTCATCACTAACGACAAGTAATTCAATCTGTGCATCAATTTCGTCTAATTTTATGTTAACCATTGTTTTGCAGATTGGTATTACCGTGGAATTTCCAAATCCCTTTATTGCAGGAAGGTTTGAGAAGCACTTTTGAGAATCCAAACCTCGAGCATCTGATTCTCGTATCAGACTGCTGTCACTTCCAAAGTCAATGTAGGCGACGAAGCTATGACCATCAATATCCGCCTTTTTGAAAAACTTGTCGTTGGTGTTGATTTGGGTAGAGATAGCTAAAGTATTACGCTCCTCATTTCTAGGAAACTTAGGATCAGCACGGGCAGTTAATGGTTCAAGTTTACAAGTCTCACTGTTATGCCCAACCCGTTGACATTTTTGACACCTCGTTATTGGTTTTGGGCACTTATTAAATGGATGACCCCTTTCGCGGCAATTGAAACAGGTAACAGAGCTATAATTTACAGCGTTCGACGTTGAGTTAATACTAGGCCGGCTTGTCGAACCGTCAAAACGCCTTTTATTGAAAGGTAAACTGTCATTGGGGCGCTGAGAATTCAGAAAATTCAATAAGTCTTCTGGTTCCTTGCAATCTAACGCTTGTGCTCCATTTCTAATCGATTTGTCAACCAGTCCATGAATTATACAATCTACTGCATTTTTCCCACTTATATTACACCTATTCACAAGTGTTAATTTATCATAAAAGTACTCTCTTAAATTTTCATTACTACGCGAGGTACGGCCTAACATTTCCTCCAGAAGCCGACCATAGTTTTGCTCATTTGGAAAAGCTTTTAGTAATTTTGCTTGCCACTCAGCCCAGCTGAACACTACTGATGGAAGGGCCTCGAACCACTTTTTGGCAAGTCCAGTTAATTTTTGAAGAGCAAAATGTATGGTCTGCTTCTCATTCCATTCGTATATAATTACACACTCGTTTACTTTCCTAATCCAGCTTTCTATACTTTGATTTTTACTAGCTGGATCGAACTCGGGAACGACGTTGTTGAGATGATTATTACTTAACCGGTGAGTGTTTAGCTTTTGCAGAGAAGTTAAAAGTTGCAGTACCTCATCAGTTGTCAACGGCTCCTTGCGCCTCTTTGGTCCTGGGCTGCTCGATGGAGAAGAGGATGCAGCAGGCTCCAGTTCAGGATCCGGTTCGCCTTCTATGTCCTCAACGATCCACTCTGACCGCGCCTGGACTCCTTTACGACCGCGCGACCGCTTTCGCCTTGTAACAGCGAGGCGCCCGGGAATCTCCAACTTGTCCAAACTCATGACCTCGGTAGAAAAATAAAATGTATGAGCAAACTATATTCTCTTTTTTTTTAAATAATTATTAAGAGTTTATTTTAATCACAGTTACACTAAATCTCGAAAATAAAAGCTTATACAAGTAGGTAGGTATTCCATAATAGTAAAGATTTATTTATTTTATAAAGTATTTAAATGAAATTGGCAAATATCGGTACATTGCGTACGTAGCAAAACTGTTAGCATTATCTGTACAAAATTTGTTCACTGTGGCATACATAGCCCCCACTTGCTCCATTACAGCATACCTTGCTTATAAAAAAAAAATATTATGGCATACATAGCCCCCTGAACTAAATTGGTCCATCACAGCATACCCTACTTATTGTTATGGCATACATAGCCCCCTGAACTCACTTGGTTCATCACAGCATACCCTACTTATTGTTATGGCATACATAGCCCCCTGAACTCACTTGGTTAACTATATCACTATATTTTAATTATATTTTATTTTTTACGTAGGTAGAATTTTTATTGCAAAATATTTGTTCAGTTAGCAACATGCCATGGTGGCAAAAAGTTTCACCAGTAATCATTTTATCAAGTAACTGTGGTAAAAACTTGATGAAAGACATCAATAAGTTTAATACTTAATACTTCGAGTGAAACAGCATGAATTTTATTCCTAGAATTCTTTAGATTGTCGGTAGTTATGTCCACATTGTTAAAAAATAATTTTAGCAAAAATTGAAATTACAAAAACATCTTTTTATTTTGACGGTATTAACAAAAAATATTTTCACAGATATGGTACAGCAAAGCAACTCATCATCACAGTCACTTGCACGTTTAGTAGATTGGTATTCTTTGTCGATTTCTATCAGCTTTTGCTAGAAAATCTATCCCGACTTTTGTAAAATTTATGTTTAATGGGTAGGCACAAGTACCAACAGCTCCATAAACCGAATAGTGCTAGCATGGCCAGATAGTCTCGGGGCAATCCCGACTGGACCACGCCAATAAAGATTCAGTAGAAATAAAGCCACTAAGTACCTATGCTTTAAACTGAACAAAACTGGCACGATCGGATAGTCTCGGGTCAGTCCCGACCGATACATGCTAGTAAAATCTGTATCTCCATTAAACTTAAATGGAATAAAATATTGTACCAATCTTCCAAACGGTAATAAAATAATATTATGTGGGCAGAATAGGTAATATTTTACATACCTTGGTCCAATCTCACTTCTGAGATGAAATGAAATACTAGAAGTTGATCACTTGAACACTGATTTATTCGTAGAACACAATAAGTATGTACATAAAAAGGTACTTAGTACTTCACTACAATAACTAGTAGACTATACTTTTAAGACCTCCTGACTTTTCGGCTTCTAGAAACGAACTGCCTGCTTCCCGAACGTTCGGTATAAAGTTACCTCCGGTTGGTAGTTTCTAGAAAAATTGCAAGAACGAACTTGTTTTCGTCGCTCGTGATTGGTGCTTCGTCGCTCAGTATGACCAACCAATCAGTCGCGAGCAGTATGACCAACCAAACCGAAATTAAGTGGTGTTACCATTAAAAATAATCAAAATTACGACACATGCAACATAATAAAAAAGTGACAGGTTGCAAGCCCGTCGCCGCTGTTAGAATGCTAACCTTGACGCGTTGTTTTCCTCACGTAAAAATTTAGTAAGGGCTCAAAAACACATACATGAATAAAGAAATTACACAATTTCGTCGGCAAACTATCCAGTTGCCGGTCAACAACACAATTAGTAGCGAACAAGCTACTAGTACCTCCGCAGTTAACATCGTTAAACAGAAAACGTAAACTATCGACGGAAGCTTTCAACTTGGTAATGATTTCAGACTAGGGCTGCCACCTGTTGTTTCTTATTTTTATTATTTACTCTATTACTTATAAATCTCTATTTAGTGTGGTATGGGCATGTAATGCCAAGGGAAGAATGTCATGTAACGAGAAGAATGCTAGGGATGAATCTGGATGGATATAGGAGTAGAGGTAGGCCAATGAAAAGATGGATGGACTGTGTGAAAGATGACATGAGTAAGTATGTACCTAATGTAATGTTTAGACGTACCTCTGACTATCCCCTTAGAATCTGTAGTTAGTACTTTGTACTAAAGAGATCTGAGGGGATCTACCGTGCCTGGGGATCAAAGTCGTGAAGCTGATTCAGTTTTCATTTGTTGGTAAAACAACGTTGATAATTCATTTTTTTTAATACCTAGCCACGCTACGGTGCGTAGCAAGTTACAAAACAGCAGGCATTACGGACACCCCTAATCTTTTAGTTACCTTCGTTGCCATCTAGCGGCGGATTCAGAGGCACTCGAGTTAAGAGGCAGCCCTGACACTTTGTCGCTAAATAACTACGGAAAATGTCAGTGCTTAGTACTCGGTACTGTATTTAGTTGTAAAAGGTTTATTATTCGATTTGTAAAAAGGCTCATACAAGATTGTTGTCTGTTCTTCAGCTTGGAACTGGCACCTAGATTCACCTAGCTTTAAAGACTGTTCAAAGTGATTCTTGTGGTTCATTTGCATAAATAGAACATCAGTGTAGGCTGAAAACCAGCCCTACATATCATTATGATGTATGATGCGCAGAATGAGTGCTGAGCCACTCCAATTGCCATCATTTAATAGTTTTTTTTAATACCTTTTGACTTCGATTTTTATTATTATTGATAAGCGCGAAGAAATTACTACCGCCACGAACTGGCCCTATCGTTCTTCCTGAAAATGTATAGGGGAGGCCTATGTCCAGCAGTGGACGTCTAATGGCTGATTATGATGATGCAACCGGCTTTTAAGGGGATTCTCGACGCTGTTTTAGGTATTTGATATGATAGAGAATAATATAAAATAAGATTTTGTTATTTAAACGAAAAACTTAATTCCTTAAAAAAATGGTTACATTATTCTGTATAGACAAAAAAATTTGCGTTTCTATTTTGCTTCCAAGTTTTGTATAGCGTTTACAAAACGAGAAAAAAACATGAAGAAAGGAGGTAACTTTGCGATTTTTTTCTATCGAGTGTGTTATTCAGATAGTTGAAATCTCTTCGTTGTGCTGGCATCTATATGGTCCGGTCAAGTGCGAGTCGGACTCCCGCTCGAAGGGTTCCGTACCGTTCTATAAAAACGGCAAAAAATCACGTTTGTTGTACGGGAGTCCCCTTTCATATTGTTTTATATACTTATTGGTTTCCTAAAGAAACTGATTGCAACAAAGTTACGTAATCACCCTGCTGGTGACAGAAGGACAAGCAGACAGACTGACAGGCAGGCAGATGGATGGACAGCGGCAGCGTAATCTTAGTAATAGTATTGTTACGAGCTCGGGGTTCGTATGGATAGAAAATGCACAATAATAATCCAAGAGATGACTTATTTATTTACACTAACACTTTACATAACTAAAACACTACTTAACACTACTTAACACACTTAATTATCACTCAACTATCACTTAACAAAAGTTCTCTTCCTGTATCCACTTCCTTCAACTGACTTCTTCCTCGAGTCATCTTCACCAACTGACTTCTTCCCTGAGCCATTTCTACTTACTGAATCTCTTCTCGAGTCCTCTCCGCAAAACGAACTTCTTCCCTGAGCCATTACCTCGAAGTGACTCTCTTCTCGAGTCCTCTCCACAACTGACTGACTTCGCTCTCGCCGACTGGCCTTATATACGACGCAGCTAACCCGAGAATGTTCTGGATCATACTAGACCATACTTGCATCTCTTTCTACAGTAAAAGCTCTCGTTCATTTCCTTCGATTGATTCTAGAACAGTAGTCTAGAATATTCGAACGTCTGCTATCTCTTTCTAATAGTGCTATCTCTTTCACTCCTATGCAAATATGGCTCTATAGTGAAATGTCCTTCAAAGGTCCATAAGGGGTCCTGAAAACGCCTGAAAACGGGTTTTCAGGATATTGCATGGATCGATGGGTAATAGCCTGAAACGGACTGAAAACATGTTTCAGGCGCCTGAAAACCACGGCAACTTGGTTGAAATTGTAATCAACTGGGAGGTGACAGAGCCTCTTCTGGCAACGGCTGAAAACATATTTCAGCCTTCTGAAAACACCTGTACGTCAGGATATATAACGAAACAAGTTGCTAGGCGTCCGGCGCAACAGTATACTAAAAATGGAATCATCGTAATGCATTTTTTAGAGCTAGGCCGGTAGGCATGCCCGGTCTTAAAGATAAAAAGATAATTTAAAACAATCTTTATATTCGCAATTCTACTTCTATCGTGTCAGTTTTTCGCAATAAAAGCATAAAAGCTCTATATGTACCTACTGTGCTAAAAGCAATAAAACATTTCCAGCACGAGTTGTCGAAAATGACAATTCGTATCGAATGTTCTCGAATATTTCGAGCATGTAGAGACGTTGTGACGTAATAACGTGACGTCTACAATGCGGGTCGCGGATTGGGCGCAGATTGCTTGTTGAAATGTATTGATAAATATAAAGTTTTGTATCGAAAAAGTTTGACATGAACAACGACGGATGTTAAGAACGTGAATGATGTAGAGGTTTTTTGACGGAACGTCAAATAAACGACCGGATGTAGAGCAGTAATTTTTTTTATACTACTAGCTGATGGAACAAGCAGATGGCTCACCTAATGTTAACCATCACCTATAACAAAGCATTCCTCGTAAGTCACGCACGATAGGACCGTGCCTCACGATGCACTTCTCTGCTTCCATCAACTTGAGGCAATTACACCGGCAACCACACGCTTCAAGCCGAAACACAGCGTTGCTGCTTGGCGGCAGAAAAAGGCGTAGTGGTAGTACTTCCCCGGACGAGCCCTTCACATAAAGCTCTACTACTCTTAAAATATGAACTATTTTGAACCACACCCTGTACAGACTTGATGTAGGAGTAATACGTCGTTTTATAGCGGTAACAGTCCTTTAGATTAGGACTTTTTATTCTGAGACTAGCAAAAAACCCTCATTAGTCCGGCTTTCCTTTGAGGAACCCATACCGAAACTACAAAATACTGACCCGTTTCGAGGTGTTTATTTTTTGCAGATTTGCATTCAAAGGAGCTTTGTGGTTAGAGATGGCACAGTGAGGGAGGGTAGTGGTTGGTAAAAAGTGGTTGGCAAAAAAATCACGTTTGTTGTATGGGAGCCCCCTCAAATATTTATTTTTTTCTGTTTTTAGCGGCAACAGATATATATCATCTGTGAAAATTTCAACTATCACGGTTCATGAGATACAGCCTAGTGACAGACGAATAGACAGACAGACAGACGGATGGACAGGGTTTAGGGTCCCGTATTACCCTTTGGGTACGGAACCCTAAAAATGCGCTTTACCCAGAGAGTTGAGAAGCCTTCCGCTAAATAAGTTCACCAAAGAACTAAGACTTTGGCTTATTAGTAAAGGCTATTATAATTTAAAAGATTTCCTAGGTTAGAATGGTTACTGCAATTCATTGACATAAAATAATTTTATAGGGGGTACTTTGACATGGATTAATATATTTTGACATACTATACCTACGTAAAATTTAATTATATAATTATAATATTATTATATAATTATATATAATTATATGATATATTAAATTTAATTATAACATACTATTAATTATTTTGATTTGACATTTGATTACTATTTTTTGTTTTATATTTATTGTGAATTTACTGTTGCTTGTATAAAGAGTACCTACCTACCTACCAAAATGTATAAAGCCCACACCTACAATTTGCATCCCAGCTGTGGGGAATGAGTGCTACCGATAAAAAAAAATTGTCATCTTTATGTACCTACATTGAAGCAAATAAATGATTTATGATTATGATTAATGGCTTTCTAGTTATTCACCAGCTATCTTCTTATAAGCTGGAAGGAGACAAAAGTATGAAATTATGCAAATGCATTGTTAACGACATCTTGCCGCCTCAGGACAAGGGTACGCAGTGGGCTTTTATAAAAGATACCTAAATGGAGCTATGAAGATGGCAGATTAAAACTCTGTATTTGAAAGTATTAAATTAAAACATTTTACAGTATAATTTACAAAAAGGGATCTACTAACTATTTAAATACTTAACTGAAATGAAATATTTTTTATTAGTTTTATAGTGTTTACCTACACTTAAGGAAATCACAAAGATCGACGAATCGAACGAATTTCCAAGGTCGTGGGTTCAAATCCAAAATGTAATAATTAAAAAATGGCTTTTACCAAAAGTGTATTATAATTTATAAGAGTATTAATCCTTCTACTACACTGTTTCGAAAAAAACACGGCAAGCAGAAGAAGAAGAGAATTAAATAGATAAAATTGTGCGAGCAAACGAAGGTTCCTTTCTTTAATAAGTAATAATTAGAATAAATAAAGGTATGTTTGTTCGCTGGGTGTTATAAAATATTATAAGTATATGTTTACAAATAAAGGTTTATAAATAAACGGCATTTGGTTCCCATATTATTAGACTTAGTTTGGGGCTAGATAGCGCTGTGTGGAAAGTCCTCATATATTTATTTTCAATATTTAATTGGCCATTACGTATAATAAGGCTAAAGCAAAGTACTGTTTGGAAAGTCCATCAATATTGAATATTTACTATCAATCAAAAATCAAAAACCAAAACGGTCTTTATTCAGTACACAATGATGACTTTGATCAATTGACACAATATTTAATTGACCATTAGGTATTACTAAAGCATATTATGGCTAAAGCATAATACCATTGATGCAGCGTGGGTAAAAATATCTGAATGTATGATATCAAACAAACGGGGAGGTCGCATTTAGCCTTCTCCTGGGATATTCATGAGGATGCACCGGACTGGGGGAGATCACATCTAAGATGTCCTGGAGGATTGGAGTACCGATGGCAGATTATTTGGAAATAAAACTGAAAATGAAACACCGAGAGACTTTGATCCCCTGGCACGGTATATATCCCCTCATATCTCTTTGTAACAAACGAGTCCAAAGGAGGTAGTTAGAGGATGTGCCAAATGTTATAGTTGGTCATGTGGGAAGTCCACCAATTTATTTATTATTATTTATTATTATATTTTCTTCGGCCTGCCTCTCCTTCTAAAACCATCCACATCAATTTCCAACATGCACTCTTCTCGTAATATGACTTTCTTCCCTCCTCATGACATGCCCATACCACGCTAACCTATTGCTCCTCAACTTATCCATCACAGGCGCTACTTTCAAACTTCATTTACATGATGGTAGGCTTACAATGTGCAGACCAAAATGCTTACTATTCAAATTTTAAACTTAAAAATATAGTTAAAGAATCACAGATAACTTTTGTCATGAAATATATCGACATGTTGGACCTCGTGTATAAATTTGTATAAACGAGTAAGTGCTCTATAAGAGTTGGCGCGTTATTTGCGTGGTGAGTTCGTGGTCTGCGGCAATCGAATAGTTGGTGTAGTCGGCGGCCGCAACGCACGTAGCTTTTAGGGACATATATTGGCATCATGCTTAGTATGGTTGGATTATTGACTTTATTTCTCAAAATAAGACAGTAGTGTAAAATCATTCCTTATATACCTAACTATGAAATGTTTTTGCGATCGGTACACAGTCGCAAGTGGAGCATATGCAGAGATAGTGGCCCTCAATAAAGGCATTCGAGTAAAATCATAATACGGACTACGTTATCGAGATAAAGTATAGAACGCTGAACTCTACGGAATATATTATATTAAATAAATTGGAGCTCTTCTGGATCGGTTTATAAGGATAACCGACTTTTAAAATGAAAGCCATGAATTCAATAAAATTACTCATTTTACTCCCTTATGTACGTTTTCTCAAAGAATTTTGAGTAGGTACTTGGTACGAAGTGAGCTGAGGGAATATCTATGGTGCAAGCTGTTGTCCCTGACTTGTAATGATTTTTATTACCAATAAATTGAATATTCTGATTATTCTGACAATTATACAAATACAAAATTATTTATTCGAGAATTCAGTTTAATTCATAATATTGTTTATTGTAATTTTCATATTTTGTATATACCTATTGATCGTTTATCATCCAACTTAAAAATCTTCGTAATCTCATAATTACATTCATAAGCGTCTAAGGTTTTTAAGTAGAGTTCTTTGTGTGTGGCTCGTCCGGGGACGCAAGCAGCCAAGCAGCAACGCTGTGTTTCGGTTTGAAGAGTGTGGTTGCCGGTAATTATTACAGGCGCATGAGGCTTAACATCTGTATGCCTCAAGTTGACGGACGCAGGGCAGTGCAGGGCACGTTCCTATCGTGCGTGACTTACGAGGCAATGCTTTGTAGGTGATGGTTACCACTTAATATCAGGTGGGCCATCTGTTTGTTCAATCAGCTAGTTGTATAAAAAAAAGTTAGATACGAGTTCTTTTCATTCATGTAGTTCTTTAAAAAATCACTTAGATCATTCCATATTAACAAGGCCTAGTAAAAAACAAGTTTTACTACATTCAAAACTTCGAAATACTTTTAACATAATAATTGCGTTGAGAGTCATGTTGTTTCCAACTACAATACATCATCCAATGAACAATAATTATCTTGGCCGTGCTATGGTAGCACAACTGCTATAGGCAGAGGTAACCACTCAACATTAGGTGAGCCATCTGCCATTTCCACCACTTTTTCCTAAGAGTGGAAGTTTTGAATCCATTTCCAGTGCAGCAGGTAAGAAAATAACTTGATCGAAATCACGGCCCTTATTATTTAAAGACATCCCCTTCTTTGTCACAAAGGGCTAAGTGCGAGTCGAGACAATGTTCGAGGGCCCTTACCGCGGCCTCGCGGCCTAGGCACGTTCCTTCGATACTTTGTGCGCAGGATGGGGGCTCCTGTATCGAATTATCAGGTTTCTCATCCTTTGTTAGATGCACAAACCTGCTTACTATAGTTGTCTTAAATAACTAGTCTAGTTTTTTTTTAATCTGTTTGTTATGAACATAATTTTTATTTAAAACGGGATATTTATTTAAAACATATCGGGAAACTATCAAACTCACGAATCATGGTAAATATCCCATTTTAAATGAAAATGATGGACTTTTTGTTTTTTTATACCACTAGCTGATGGAACAAGCAGGTGGCCCACCCGATGTTAAGTGATAACCATCACAAAGCATTGCCTCGCAAGTCACGCACGATAGGAACGTGCCCAACGATGCACTGCCCTGCGTCCATCAACTTGAGGCATACAGATGTAGCCTCATGTGCCTGTAATTACACCGGCAACCACACTCTTCAAACCGAAACACAGCGTTGCTGCTTGGCGGCAGATAAAGGCGTGGTGGTAGTACTCCCCGGACGAGCCCTTCATAAAGAGCTCTACTACTCTTAAATAAATAAATGATTATCTTCTTCGTCTTATCGTTTCTTTCGAAATAGTGTGGTGAAAGGATTTTAAGTGCGCCTCAAAGAGGCTCCTTTCGAGCACTTGACATGTTTTAGAACTTTTTTGAGTTTTAAGACGTTAGTAAATGTTTATAATAGGCTTGTGTCCACTAACAATAAATCGGATGGATTAGAGTTTCTTATAATTAATTAAGATATATAGATAGGAAAAAACAAAACTATTTATCATAATAATTAAAGATTATTGTTATTTTTAGAAAATAAATTCGGAAAAAATTGGCATTAAGTTACGTGACAGTGAACACCAATCGGAAAGTGTTACGTCACGCCGTGTAACACATTGTTGTGGTTGACGTTTGCATAGAACCAAACGGGTTAATTACGGGGTTTGTTTCACACGGCGTGACGTCATTCAAGACGCCATGACACTCTTGAGCGTATACGACGGAAATTTGCAAAATAAATATTGTAACTATACGATTTATTTTAAATTTTGCTGTAAAATAGGTATTTTTATTAACCAATTTTTTAAATTTAGTCAACTAGCCTAATATGTGACTGTTGTCCACACTGTCCACCAGATATTGGTTAAGCAAGTTTAGCAACAGTCATTATTTGTCAAGCGCGAGGCGCTACAAACTTGCAACCATGTTATCAAGTTAGCCTGAATGCCAAACTAGCAAATTACATCCACTCCAAACTAACTGAAACACTATTTTGACACGGACTGTGCGGGCGAGAAGTTGTTTGACGTATGTCAGCCGCTTAAAATGTGCACCGAAAACTATTATTCTTGTGATATTATGTTTAGATGTTGCGTGACTGATATTATAAAGTTAATAATACTAGTAGTTCGCCCCGAACTGAGATCTCGTGATGCGGCCCGACGAACGCACCAAAACTTTGAGTAGGTGGTAGTCAAAGGCAAGTCCAAACATTATGTTTGGACTTTTTTCTGACTACCGCCCACTAACTTGGTTCGGTAACCAAGTTTCAACTCTATTGGCCTATTTATTGAAGAGTTCCGTTGAACAGACCTTGGCTCCATCATCAGACCTGGTCGTTGTCACCATTTTATGAGAACTGAGTACCTCCTTAATTTATTTCAAGAAAAAAAAATAAGAAAAAGCAAAGTAACTGGCCGACCAGTAGAAAAACCTTGATGCCAACGAAACTCTTAGAGATGGGAGCTCTTGGGTCGCTGGTTATCTTAATTTAACTTTTTTGTTGTATCTCAAAAATCGAGCGTCTCAGAAAAAAAGGAAAAATTGTTTTGGAATGTCCAAACAAAGCCCTTTCGTATGACATGTAATTTGATTTTTTTAAGTCACTTTTTTTATTTTTTCCCCCTTAAAAAACCCTTTATCTTAAAAACCCTTCATCCGATTTTACTCATATACTTACCAGTAAATTTCTCAAGTACAAGCTGTCGTCTTATCAAATTTCATGCAGATCGGATCAACAGTTCGAAAGTTATGGCCAGACAAACATACATACATACATACATACATACATACATACATACATACATATATACATACATAAAATGCCAAATCGCCCAAGTTGAAACTAGAATCTTCGTTCGCTTCGCTCACTCGATCAATTAAATCTAAATAGTTAAAGTCGGGTATTTACCAAAATATGTTATTTTTGGATGTACCCCTGACTACCCTTAGACATCCTCAAAGAAATATCTTGAGCTGGTACTTGGTACTAAGATATCTGGAAGTTATCAAAGTCAAAGTCAAAAGGCATACAGTTGGGTCACTTTGAAACCTTTGAAACCAACTATTACTACCGTGCCTAATGTATAAAATACATAAAACGCAATGCAAATAAATAAAACCGGCCAAGTGCGCGTCACGGACTCGCCCTAAAGAGGACGTACCATTATCTATAAAAACTGCAAAAAAAAACACGTTTGTTGTATGGGAGCTTAAAAGGAGGATAAATATTTATTTTATTCTTTTTTTTGTATTTGTTGTTATAGCGGCAACAAAAATACATCATCTGTGAAAATGTCAACTGTCTAACTATCACGGTTCATGAGATACAGTCTGGTGACAGACGGACAGACAGACAGACGGACGGACAGCGGAGTCTTAGTAATAGGGTCCTGTTTTACCCTTTGGGTATGGAACTATTAAATCGGGAGCACATCAAGAATGTTAAAACTGGTGTTCAAGCCAATGATTGAAATCAACTCGACGCAAGGGCGGATTTAGGGGAGGGCACGGGGGCACGACGTGGAGATTCCATCACAGTACATACATACAAGCAAATCAGATTATCAGAGTTGTTAAAATATATGAATAAAATAACAGAAAGAACACGAGTGAAACTCATGTCTATTTCTGGCTGGAATTGCTGGAATTTTGTTTGTTGCATTTTTAAAAGACAGTTATTGGTGTCAATTCTGTTGTTTGATTTTCCTAATTTTACCTAATTTGACAAAACTAAAAATATTGCCGTCCTTTTCCAAAACAGCGAAACAACAAGGACGGCTATAATTTTAGAGCTGTCAGATTAGATTAGTTTAGAATAATGCAACAACAGAATCGACACCATTGTTGATTTTTTTTGCCCTTGTCCCAGAAAAAAATCCTGGATCCGCCCTTGACTTGACGTATCGGTTCAATCAAAGTTTGGAGATGCCACAAAATTAATTAATGTCTACCTGAGACTATAAATTAACTATAAAGTGGCATGTGCACGAGACACCAATTCAGGACTATCATCGGCAGCCGCAGAATGATGCCTCGAGTTCACGCAGTGCATAGTAGGGCACGTTGCATTGCTATCGTGCGTGACCGGTGAGGCAATGCTTTGTTATAAGGGGTGGTTACCACTAAATATCAGATGGGTCATCTGCTTGTTCCATTAGCGCGTAGTATAAAAAAACCGGCTAAGTGCGAGTCGGACTCGTGCACGAAGGGTTCCATACCATTATCTATAAAAACACGTTTGTTGCATGGGAACCCCTTTAAATATTTATTTTATTCTGTTTTTTAGTATTTGTTGTTATAGCAGCAACAGAAATACATCATCTGTGAAAATTGCAACTGTCTAACTATCACGGTTCATGAGATACAGCCTGGTGGCAGACGGACAGACAGATAGACAGACGGACAGCGGAGTCTTAGTAATACCCGTTTATTCCGTTTTAACCTTTGGGTACGGAACCCTAAAACCTGTGATCTGCATGTTCATCAAAAAGATGTTTGTTCTGTGTAGAGATTGAACCCACGCCACGGCCTGCAGCGCAAAGGCAGAGCTACTACCAACTGAGTTGTGAGTGCTGTCACAAATGTAAGTTCATTCCTGAAGTAACATCCGTTGAAAAAGCAGAGTCAATTCGACAAGTCTCTTTGGATTAGGAAATGAAATTATTTTATAAGGAATCCCACCCAATAACAGCATTACACGAATCTGGCGTCTCCTAGAAGCATTCGCTCATGGATACTACTGCAGAACACGGTTGTAAAATGACATTTTAAGAAAAAATTGCACTGGTGGTCTAGTGGTAGCGGCCCCGCCTTCCGATCCTAAGGTCGTGGGTTCGAAACCGGTCATGCACCAATGAGTTTTTCTGTTCAAAAATTTATGTGCACAATGCCAGTACTCTCAAACGGTGAAGGAAAACATCGTGAGGAAACCGGCATGTCGTACAACCTAAAAAGTTCTATAACATATGTCAAGTGCTCGAAAGGAGCCTCTTGAGGCGCACTTAAAATCCTTTCACCACACTGTTTCGAAAGAAACTAGTGACAAGACAAGAGAGAAGAGAAGAAAAAATTAAAATTAAGCACGGTGACATCTCTCGTCAACTGAATGCAACTTCGGTTATCGGGCAGGACTCTTGGTAGATATATGTCAGACCTGTAGATGGAGCCACGTTCGCATAAGTACCGTAGTAGCATGTCCCTGAGTTATTCGTCGAGTGTGATTAGAATCCGATGGCGCAGATGGTTAGCGTCCCTGTACCAAGGGGAAGGTCGTAGGTTCAAATCCCACTCGGATAATAACTTTTGGGACTATATTAAAATCTTTGAGATTATAAGAGTAGTGCTCTTTGTGATGGACTCGTCTGTGAAAGAAATACCACCACGCCTTTTCTGCCGCCAAGCAGCGTTGCCGTGTTTAGGTTTGAAGAGTGTGGTTGCGGTGTAATTACAGGCACATGAGGCTTAGCATCTGTATGCCTCAAGGGCGCAGGGCAGTGCATCGTCGGGCACGCTCTATCGTGCGTGACTTACGAGGCAATGCCTTTTTATAGTTGATGGTTACAACTTTAGAAAATGAAAAAATGATACGATCTATGGAATTAAGAAGCTGATTTTTTTTAGTGAGCCGTTTATGATAGTCTAGCCTTCTTTTGTTAAACACTCGATAGGTATATAAAGCTAGAGTTAGTTTATGTTGCGTCCAGTTATAGCGGGTCTGAGCGCGCCAATAATCTGTTTGCGTTCGTTAGCCGCAACCCTACTCTGAAACTGACTAATTTTTATCTCGTTTTCCTAAACTAATACTAAACGAATATTTTTTGGTTTTTGTCAGATTTACTTTAAAAAAATTACCCAATTGAAGAACTATCTGATGTTTTTTTTATTTCACCTGAAATGAACTGCAGCAGATGAACACTTTAACACCTCTTATTTATTCGTAGAACACAGGTCAAACAATGTTACTTTTATTCTTCGCACTTGTTACAGATGACAGTATGTTAGCCAGTCAAGTTTACTCCACCAAGTCTCTTTCCAGAATGCCATATTTTTAACAATCTTCTCCTTTCCTACTTTTTACAGTTCGGCAACCTACCAACGTTAACAATCCTACCAACCTTACCGACCAAAGCTACGACTTGGCGGTCAATTGACTCACTAAAAGACAGGAAGATATAAAATTAATTATACTACTTCAATTTTAATCTAAAAAAACAAGCTTAATATTTACAAAATGAATTATAAAATTCGAGAAATCATTACATTCGGCCATCCGCCATCATGCGATCTCCTGACGCATGATCAAATAAATAAACTGAACGTACTAATCAATTAAGAATATTTATATTATTTTAATTTTAAAGAAGAACAAAAAAAATCTTTTTTTTTTATTGTTATAGCTTACATACAAATTCATTTTATTATTTCAGTCCTTATCAACTTCAATTTCTTATTAAAATTTATTTTATTAAATAATTATAGAAAATACTCAAATAAATTGAATTTACGATTTTAACACAATTACATTTTCAGTAATTATAAAAACAACATGTGAATAACAAAAAAAACAATAACTCCCAGTGTTTCGCTACATTATTATACTAACAATATTACTTTAAATTATTAATCATTACATTTGGCATATAATTAGTATCAGATCTGACTGTATTATTTTGTTGCCGACCTTATGTAGGCATATTTTCGTCATCATTATCCTCGCTTTCGGATGAAGTATTACTTTTGTTAGATATTAGCATCGTTGTTATGAGAAAGGTTAACATTGATCCAAGGTCGAATCCGATCAAAAGCAACATCGCTATCGTATTTACTTTTAAGAGTATAAATCCAGTAAGTTCAAAAATTTTATATCGATCATTATATTACATACTTCCGTGATTTTAAAGAAGCCTATAAATTTTTATAAGAGCTTAGTACTACTGTCTTTATTGTTAAAATTGGTTCTCGGTTTTTTTATTAGAAATAAATTAGAATATTATTATTATTTACTGTAACTGTAACGATGACATGAGTGTCGGAAGACCAGCGTTATAATAGCGTATGCTGCTATAGCATTAATGGCGAGTGACTGCATGTGGCATGCATGTGTGCATGTGTGTGCAACGTGTGGCATAAATAAATGATTCTGTTTTGTATTGTAAGATGACATTTTCCATTAACTACGTGATAAACACCTTGGTGCAATTTTGATCGATTGATTTTCTTTACCCGGTTCAATACTACTGTAACCCTCCACATACACATCCCCTGAAAAGTTAGATTCCTACGCTATAACTTCAACTAACCCTGACAAAGGAACTTGGGTACAATTTAATGTAGTCAAGTTTGCGTTAAGAGCAGGACTTTTGTAGAAGAATAGTTTGCAATTGTCTTTGAACACAGACACAGAAGAAAACTCTAAAGTTTTGCCCTATAAGCAATGCTGTTGTCACAAACTCATCAGTAACTACAAGATCTTCGATCGTCGCCTCAACATCATCGATTTCAATGTTCACAAAGCTCCTATAGACAGGTGTAACTACAGAATTACCGAAAACTTTGATGATAGGCAATTGTGTGTATCTTTTTAAGAAGTTTAGATCTTGAGCATCATCTTCACGAACTTCGATTTATTTGAAAAAATTACTGTTAGTATCACCAGTCGTGGAAATAGTCAAAGTTTTCCGTTCTTCAACGTCCGTACGCGAAACGCGGTATCATTGGTAGAAGTTTACAGTTTTCATTGTCGTGATCAACCCTTTGACACTTTTGGCATTTTACTAACGGCTTAGGGCATTTTAAGTAAGAGTGACCTTTTGCACGACATTTAAAAAAAAAGTCGCTAAACCATGGAGGTAATATCATAATGGAGAGTGCCATAAGATCCACAACCTTTTGCAACTATGTATCAAACAGTGATCATTTATCTTTGTTCCTCCCACGCAGCCTAGCTACAAGTAAAAGAAAAGAAGATGTAAGTTCACTCACTCCAATTACTCACTGTCTGTGTAAATAGTGTCCGTCAGTTGATGCAATGCTTTGATGTTCTAGTTGGAGTTGGTTGAAATATGCGGTGAAGCGAAATAAATAGTGAAAAATCAAAAGAATCATTATTGTTTAAGCAAAATATATTTGAAAAGGCGAAAGTATATCCCGTGCAGCTGTGTCTTGTGCATCAAGAAAAACAAAAGGAAACAAAACAAAAAAAAAACAAAAGGAGGGGAGGTTAAAGACCCGGAATTGTCATTTGATACGTAATATTCTTTTTCAATTTACAGACTGTAATTACATTTTATTAGTACTAGTCATATTTTCCAATATGAAAACGATGTAAACCCATTAATTATTGTAAAATAAAATTTATTGTTTTAGTCATCTGTTCTAGTGATGACACAGATTAATTTAGCTTTATATTTCACACCTTCTAGGCGTCTCGCGCCGGCTCAAATTTCGTTAAATTTTACATTATTATTATTTTTTAGGTTCCCGAAATGCCCAGAATGAAGATGGGTGTGGATAAAACTGTTACGCGTGAAAAATAGGAGTCCACAAAATTTTCCTATGCATAGACGCAATGGCTCTAAGAAAGTATCGAGTGGGATGGACATCGCTATCACGGCCAGGTCAATATGGGAAATAATATTGACGATAATAGTGTTCCAGTATCTATATTGGTTTTGGGTTGTCGCAATAAAAGTCAGCAACCAGTTAAAATTAAAAAGTTGATTTCCATTTAAAACGCCTTTTTCATCCATCTCTTATTCTATCGATAGGTTAGTCAATGTAGTCCCTTCTCTAGTAACTCACACGAATACAATATCGACAACTGCACACTAACAAAAAAAACGGACACGCCAAAAACCGAAAGGCTCCGTCCAGTATGATACTTCGTCCAAGCGCTAAACTGTTGTTTGAAGTTGACGCCAAATCTCCTGCAGATGTCTTCGAAGACTTTCGCTTTCATTTAGAATGAGTGTGTGTAACAGGAGGATCCTCCTCAGGAGTCATCGCACCGTCAGAGTTCATAGAAAGAAAAAAAAATACTATAGTTATCATATTCACCAGATAAAACTTATTTCTAAGTTTCTAACTTTTTTTTTTAATTTATATTCATGTTTTATTTATTTTTTTAATTTTTCATATGGTTTACTTGGCTTAGCATAACAGCTGTCCATGTAATTTTGCGACGTACTTAGCCGCTTACAGGTCCAGTGCTTAAATGCTTATATATATATATATTTTTGCACCATTGTACTAATTATTTTGTTAGTTTTGAACTTACAGGTATACATACCCCATTTTTCACTAAGAAATTCACTAATAGCGCACCTGGCTAAGCTCTGGCATACATAGCCTGCTAATAGCGCACATGGCTAAACTCTGGCATACATAGCCTATACCTGCATACATAGCATGTACCTACTACCTACCTATAAATATTATCTATAAATTTTTACTTTATAGATATTTAATTTAGTACACTTTGCTTCAGAGACTCGCATCAGAGGGTAGGCTTGATCATCGATATTTATAATTTTACGACAGTTTATCAGGTGACAACTATAGTATAGTTAATTTCTGCTTGATATAGGTAAGACAATTTTTATTGCTATTGGAATATTGATAGTAGCAGTAATGTGAAATGGAATAAAAATATATAAATGATAGGTAGGTAATCCATGAATTGAAATGTAGTAACACTACCGGATAGTCTCTGTTCAGTACAGACCAGTTCGTGTGAGGAACAATTCAAAATGCGAATATAAAATAAGATAAAAAGATAAAATAACCTACCCTTCAATGTTAAAATTATCGGATAATATTAAAATTTGTAAGATTTCACCTACTTTATTCTAGAAAAATTTGCTCGATATGTATTCAACTTGAATGTTCATGGGTAATAGTATAAGCCCTAACAATTTTTAAAAAACGAATAGTGCTAGTACGGCCAGATAGTCAAGGGGCAATCTCGACCGATACTTGCTAACAAAACGTTTCATACCGTTAAACTTAAGTCGAATTTAATAACCTTTTACTCGAAATAAAAATATCATAATGTGGATGAAATAAATTTTAATCACAGCTACAGTTACCAAGTAGGTAATTATTTGGCAAATATCAGTGCATTGTGTACGTAGCAAAATTGTTAGCATTATCTAAATAAATTTTATGGCATACATAGCCCCCTGAACTAGCTTGGTCCATTACAGCATACCTTGATTATAAAAAAAATGTTATGGCATACATAGCCCCCTGAACTCACTTGGTCCATCACAGCATACCCTACTTATTGTTATGGCATACATAGCCCCCTGAACTCACTTGGTTCATCACAGCATACCCTACTTATTGTTATGGTATACATAGCCCCCTGAACTCACTTGGTTCATCACAGCATACCCTACTTCTTGTTATGGCTTATATAACCTCCAAAACTCACTTGGTTCTCTACATCACTATATTTAAATATTTTTTTTTTATGAAGGTAGACTTTTTATCGTAAAATATTCTTTCAATTAGCAACATGCCATGGTGGCAAAAAGTTTCACCAGTAATAATTTTATCAAGTAACTGCGGTAAAAATTTGATGAAAGACATCAATAAGTTTCAAACTTAATACTTCGAGTGAAACAGCATGAATTTTATTCCTAGAATTCGTTAGACTCCACATTGTTAAAAAATATAATTTTAGCAAAAATTGTTATCACAAAAACTTTTGTGACGGTATTAACAAAAAATATTTTCATAGATATGGTACAGAAAAGCAAATCATGATCACACATAGTCACTTGCACGTTTAGTAGATTGGTATTCTTTGTCGATTTCTATCAGCTTTTTCTAGAAAATCTATCCAGACTTTGTAAATTTTATGTTTAATGGGTAGGCACAAGTACCAACAGCTCCATAAACCGAATAGTGCTAGCATGGCCAGATAGTCTCGGGGCAATCCCGACTGGACCACGCCAACAAAGATTCAGTAGAAATAAAGCCGCTAAGTACCTATGCTTTCAACTGAACAAAACTAGCACGATCGGATAGTCTCGGGTCAATCCCGACCGATACATGCTAGTGAAATCTGTATCTCCATTATACTTAAATGGAATAAAATATTGTACCAATCTTCCAAGCGGCAATAAAATAATATCATGTGGGCAGAATAGGTAACATCTTACATACCTTGGTTCAATCCCACTTCTGAGATGAAATGAACTGCAGCAGATGAACACTTTAACACCTCTTATTTATTCGTAGAACACAGGTCAAACAATGTTACTTTTATTCTTCGCACTTGTTACAGATGACAGTATGTTAGCCAGTCAAGTTTACTCCACCAAGTCTCTTTCCAGAATGCCATATTTTTAACAATCTTCTCCTTTCCTACTTTTTACAGTTCGGCAACCTACCAACGTTAACAATCCTACCAACCTTACCGACCAAAGCTACGACTTGGCGGTCAATTGACTCACTAAAAGACAGGAAGATATAAAATTAATTATACTACTTCAATTTTAATCTAAAAAAACAAGCTTAATATTTACAAAATGAATTATAAAATTCGAGAAATCATTACACACCATTGGATTACTTTTACATAATAATAAAATTTATTAACTTCAATAAGTTTAGTTCAAAATGGGTAAAATTAAAAACGGTCTTTATTCAGTTCAATCACATGGATCACTTTAAAAGCGTTAAAAAGTCTTAATTACTATAGCGCTTATCTACAATGCTACGAATATAGATTTTTTATATGCTTACTTGCTGATAAAACTAACAGATGGCCTACCTTATGTTAAGTGGTTACCATCACCAAAACATTGCCTCGCAAGTCACGCACGATACAAACGTGCCCAACGATGCACTGCCCTGCGCCCATCAGCTTGAGGCATACAGATGTTTAGCCTCATGTTGCTGTAATTTCTCCGGCAACCACACCCTGCAAACCGAAACACAGTAACGCTCCTAGGCGCGGCAGGATTAAACATGATGTACCTATTACTTTTCCGGACGAGCCGCTCACACAAGGCGCTCTCCTTCTAACATTACCTTTTGCTAATTTATATATTTTGTCTATTCTTCTATTATTAGCTATTGCTAATTTGTTTTGTAATAAAACAGACTTCTGTATATTCCAAAACTTTTCGTGTTACTGGTAACTGTGTAGCACAGATGCTTGGTACTGTTAAACTAAGGTTCGTTTTGCCAGGTTAAACTGAGACAGTTTTACGACTTTGATCCCCAGGCACGGTAGATCCCTTCAGATCTCTTAGTAAACGGTACTTTATGTAAAGGATTACCTAGTTGTTTGCGCAGATATAGTGGGGTTCCTCTCGTGGCGTGGATAAATCAGAAGACTTGGATTCTTGTCAATTTTGTATATATTGATGAATAAAAAGTACAGGTTACGGATTTGGATGGCGGTTAACGTAGCGGTAAGAGTAGTTGTTATGAAGGAAGTAGTAGAAGTAGATGAAGTGACAGCATAGGTAGCTATCAAAATATTTGAATTAGGGTGACGTTTTGCATCTGTTCGGATATGGGCCTTGGGGCCGTAACACTAGTTCAAAAGCACAACACGACATGGTCGCTATTTCATCGTAACGTGGAGTTTCAGAGTAGTCACTATAAGGCAATTTGAGCAGCGCCGGCTCCAGTCACACGGGTAACGAACGCGGTAATAAATCTTATTTCGGTGTGACATGCATCCAAGGAATATTGATGAGATGCGGCGCTTGTTAGGGATCATGTTTTGGAGCTAAGCTTGTGATAGAAGGTGTAAAAGGACTGCTTCTGATAAACAACAGGACTTTCAGACTGCTTCTGTATCGATTACTACATTTATTTATTTAAAGACAACCGATTCAATATAAAAAAATAAATTTAATGACTTAAAAAAACAGGTATTTATGTACCTACCTAATAGAGTGACAATATTGAGCCCATTGCATTATCCTTATCCTAGTATCCTATCACCTAGTATACGAGACTTTTCAAAGTGATCCTTGTTTTTGATTTTGATCTTATATTAAATTAAATTAATTATTTATTAGTGGACTACTTGAGGATTTAAGTTATACGTTTTTAAAATAATTAAATGATAAGTTAATTGAATTACATTAACATCCAAAATTAGAGTTGAATTGAACAAAATTAACACACACACCTTTTCCGTTTTACCCTTTGGGTACGGAGCCCTTAAAAACTAGTTTTTGACTTGAAATAGCTTATAAGCTCTTAACCCGAGTACTAAAAGGCGAAGTCGCATGCTAAAGTTATACCGTAAATCTCGTTATGAATACTAACGCATGTCGTATGCAAGCTCCTTAATTCATTGTTGCCGTAACAATAACTTTGCAACAATATTGCATTATAAAGAGCTGCACGAGAGGACATTGTTGGCTGGGTTGGGGCTATCGCAATGCGCCGAGAGGTACGGTTCTTGACAAACGGAGACCGTGCTGTGACGGTTATAAAGTACATACATAAAATCACGCCTGTGTCCCGGAGGGTTAGGCAGAGATCACGGATTTCCACTTGCTACGATCCTGTCGTACTTCTTATTCGCTTCATTCATTCTCATAAAATTCTTGGTTATAAAGTATCAGTGAATTAAAATATACTATTTAAAGATAAAATTAATGAACTTACTTACTTGAAAAATTGCAATCAACCAACAACATTCAGCATAAATATTATTTTATTCTATACTAGCGGCCTGTCCCAGCTTCGCATGGGTGGACATAATTTTTTTCAACGTTTTAGGATAAACTTAGACCGTGGTGGGTTCGAGTCACTTCTAACTCGCGCCTTGCCCGGGCCCGCGCTGGGTGAGAACGCGCCCCGTGACCTTATATTTTTCAAATCTTTTGAATGGAATGTCCGATTTGAAAAATTCAAGAAATAATGTATAGGTATTGAACCAGTCTTGGATATGAAAAGATTTATTTGGATAAGGATTAATACCAAGGTACAAATAAAGACCCTTTTCTAGCGGCGGCATTTCAATTAAGTTTTTATAATAAAAGAACACTTATTGTGACTTAACTATAATAGTTAGACATATGCTGTCGCGACATTTTTTGTAGATGATGACGTGTTCTACAAAATCGTAGTACATTATTTTGTTCTATCATCAATAGTTTTCGCAGCGCACGCGATGTAAGGTTTTCTTTTTCCACCTTGGGTTACATTATTAGAGTTTTAGTACGGATCCCTGATTTTTTTGAAAATATAATATAGCCTATGTTACTTAGGGATAATGTAACATTCTAATGGTGAAAGAATTTTTGAAATCGGACCAGTAGTTTTTGAGCCTATTCGTTACATACAAAACAACAAAAATACAAATCTTTTCTCTTTATAATATTAGTGTAGATAAGTTTTCCTACTTTAAAGTTTGAATTACTAGTTTTCGTACATAAGAAAACTTTTACGCTATCTATAGCCCCAAAATAAACAAAGCTTGTAATATGAGAACCAGATAGCTTATATACATACTTTATTTTTTGTAAAAACATACTTATAATCTATATTTACACCCAGAAACAGAACAAATATCTACGTTCATCACATAAATATTTGTTCTTGGTGGGAATCGAACCCACGGCCTACTGAACAGAAGACGTAGCTACTACATGGCTACTACCAACTGAGCTGTGATAGCTGTCAAGTAATAGTTCACTCACACGACGTCACACGATGACGTAACGCGATGACGTAATAGCGAGTCATTATTCCAGAAAACGGGTCAAGAAGTGAACCTCAGACGCGCTTGAAAGCGAAATGTTGGCTTTATGACATTCTGAGCTAGTTAGTGTGTTTTTTTGTATAGCGATGGATAATGATTTTAAGGTACTCTTTCTCTAAATTCTTTTTATTCTTTTTTGTACACAGAAGTATTTAAATAAATGTGATGACAAAAGACGTACAAAGGCGAGCTTAACCCTAAAAAGAGTTCTGTTCCAGCAAACCTTTGAGGCAAAGAGATAGGTTGCAATATAAAATGGTAGCTATGTATAACTAGTTTTTTTGTGAAAAAAATTATGTGCACAGTGCCAGTGCTCTCAAACGGTGAAAGTAAATTTCGTGTGGAAAAGTTCTGAAACACGTGCTCGAAAGGACCCTTTTGAAAATGCTTAAGGGGTTGACAACTATCAAACAACTTCTCGCTCGCACATTTCGACATGTTCAAAGATATAAAATCACTAAACTCATTTTTGAAAAATCGCAATCAACCATTTTGTGTGCAATCACATTGCACACAGCTTAGTAAAATTTCATTTTGATCGATACAAGTTTTCCTACTTAAAAGTTTGCTTATGTACGAAAACTAGTAAAGCAAACTTATGAGTAGGAAAACAAGTATCGATCAAATTGAAATTTTTACTAAACTGATTTACAATGTGATTGCATACAAGATGGTTGATTGCGATTTTTCGAAATAGAGTTTAGTGATTTTATATCTTTCAACATGTTAAAACGTGCGAGCGAGAGTCACATTAGCTCTTGTCTTCGCCTTAAAAACTTTCACCACGCTATTTCGAAGGATAAGTTACAAAGATATGAGTGTAGAAGTAACCTTTATAAAATCATATGTTTTTTTTTTGGTTTTTTAAAAGTAAAAATACATTATAGAAGTTGAAAATGGCAAAAAATCTTAATCTTAATGGACTTACGATGATTCCGGGAACTTTGCATGGTGACTGTAAACGTGTCAAAATTGATTTAGTAATTCAAAATATATTTTATTAGTAACCGATATTTAGGTAGCAACCCTTTGGACCCATAATTTCAATAAGCAACGTAATTATTGACCTCGTCTACCCGTCACCGACACTCCAAGCCTTGACTCCTTTTAATGGAAAATTGCTTTTTAGGGTTAACCATGAGTCTGGAGGCTTTTTTCGCTCATAGCAGGTTCTGTCAAAGTCAAAGTCAAAAGGTATTTATTCAGTTGAATCACAAGGATCACTTTGAAACGTCTGTAAGCTGGGTGTATCTAGGTGCCAGGTCCACGCGACCAAGCCTAGAAGAACAGGCAACAAACTTGTAAGACTAAGTGGTACTAGGAGATCTGAGGGGATATCTACCGTGCCTGAAGATCAAGTTCGAAAAGCTGTACGAGTGAATAGGAGTCTTTTAGCCCGCTCTATGTCTCCGCACCAGCATCTTCACTTCATCATCATCATCTGCCTTAAGAAGTTCACTGCCAGGACTATACATTTCCAGGTAGCACAATTCACTGACTTCCCGCGATTCTAACAAAGTCATCGGTCTATCTAGTAAGAGGGCGTCCCACGCTTCGTATTTGCGCCCCCTTTTATCTCCACATAAAAGTAACAGTTGCTAAAATAAGTCTTTGTAAAAAAAAAAACCGTGAGCGAATAACGAACATTCTGACAACGCGCAAAAAGGTTCAATAAAAGTGGCCCATAAAATATGTTTTCTGTTCCACAATGAAAAATAATAATATTGGCACAACAATTAAAAAGCTACGTTTCAACCCCATTGGATAATATTTCACGAAAAATTCACCGCACATTCGAATTCGCGGACAGAAATTGGATGCTGAATAAATCGCTGTATTCCTATGCGAATGCAACAGAAACTGCAATCATTGTTGTGTGTGGGTGGAATAACAATATCGCTGTGTAGCTTTTCAATGTCCGCCAAATTTGCCCACACTTGTGCTATTCCGATTGACGATATCACAATGGTATTATGGATGCTGAGCGAAGCCAATATTCTCAACATGAAAATATCAAGTTTTAGTAATTTTGGTGTTAATTAACATTCTCGCTCGCCTTGTCTTATGAACTTGATAAATCGAAAGCTACGTTGTTACTTAGCTTTACTTATTTATTAGGATCGCCAAAAGATAATACACAAAACTTAATACTAGAAACAACCAAAACAAAATCCTGCCCCGTGCTTATCCACCAAAGGCAACCACAGCTGCAAATACTACAAAACCTTGTAAGTACTTAAGTTAAATGTAGAGTAAAATAACGTTTATTTGGAACTAAGGTCCGGGAGTACAAAGTCGCAAAGTTATTGTTTGCCTATGATTTTATTTAAAAAATTAAATCCGTTATTGGGTTTTAGTTATTCTTATATGTTACCTTCTACATTAATATAGAGCTATGGATTTTGTTAAATAGATTAAATAAAATAAAAAATAATCAAGGAAATAAGGTACAAGACGAAAATCAAATAAGTGATACTGACTGCAGAAGTATAGAACTCAATGTAGCATGATTTTACGCCTCAGAAGAAAATTGGACTCAACTCGGCATAATACACACTGTTTTTAGAGTGCTAGTATGATACGAAGTTAGAGAACTTAGGAAAGTTAGGAAACTGTCTGAAATTGATTGGACATAGCGGTTGGATCACGGGTCAGTAGCGGAATGAAAACTTTGAGGAACTTGTTGTCTATTATGACGAATGCAATAAAGCGTTAGACGTTGCGTCCTCTGGTCGATCGGCGCTCTGGCAGTGGCGTGTCGCTAGTTTCGAGGTATTTCATTTGTACCAAAGCGATAACTTTCATTCCTTTAGGAGTAGTAGGAGGAAATGGCTGAAATTAATATTTTGTATGATCCAACTACCTTAGTATCTCATAGCAGCTCGATATTTTTTTTTGTTTTTTTTATACAACTAGCTTATGGAACAAGCAGATGGCCCACCTGATGTTAACTGTCCACCACCATCATCACTGATAACAAGGCATAACCTAGTAAGCCACGCCCGCTAGGAACGTGCCCTACGATGCACTGCCCTGCGTCCATCAACTTGAGGCATACAGATGTTAAGCCTCATGTGCCTGTAATTACACCGGCAACCACACTCTTAAAACCGAAACACAGCAACGCTGCTTGGCGGTAAAAAAAGGCGTGGTAGTAGTACTTCCCCGGACGAGCCCTTTACAAAGAGCTACTCTTAATACTACTCTTATTATGGTTTTGTCATCGTTTTATTACCGTTAATTCGCATACTCCTCGCGATGTTTCCATCAATATTCTGGCGAGACGGGCGGAGCTCCACTGCCCAAGTTTGGCTCAACGTGCTCGCTGCACTTAGAATGCAATTATACCACCTAGGGGAAACTTTGGCTTTCTAAAAGCGATCGTTATAACATTCGGAAAGGGATGGGTGAGAGCAAACTCAATGAAGGGATGATTGGAATTTTCAGTTATGATAAGATTAAAAAATATATATATAACTTAGTAATATATAAATACGAAAGTTTCGGTGTTCGGATGTTTTTGGCTCAATCACACCTTAACCGTTTAGGGTGAAACTAAGAAGTTCGTAACCTGGACTAGTATAATAATATCAATTTTTTATTTTATTTTATTTTTGAACAAAACCCACAGCTCTTAAGATAGAATGTAAATACTTAGGTTTCTAACATACAGCCAATAAAGGATTTACATTCGAAAAGGATTACATTTACTGTCGAAAACTTCAGGGGGCTAAAGTACCCATCAATATAAATAACTTTTTCTAAGGAACCAACACTGTGAACGCAAAAAAAAACAGCTATTTCATACAAAAGTTCAATTTTCGCGTTCACAGTGTTGGTTCCTCAGAGAAAGTTAATCATATTCATGGGAACTTTAGCCCCCTTAAGTTTTTGGTAGAAGTATTTTAACACCCAGGTAGAAAAAATAAACGAACCCAATTGAAAATGCCTTAAATATAAGCCAAAATAAGCCTTAAATATTAGCAATCACTGCCAATACGCGAGCGAAGCCGCGAACTACAACTAGTTTGAAATATACATTTTCATACAAATAATAAGTTGAGCTAAATTAAAAATATTATAAACAAGATAAGTTTCTGTCAGTTTTTTTAAAGTTGTTTTTTGACTTAGCTTCGTCAGCGTTGCTTGCTTGGCAACGACTACTCGAATGCAGATAATTTGCTGAATTGTCGCACAATGTAATTGTCGATCGTTTGTCTATAATATAAATTGTCAAAGTGAAAACGTATTTATTCAATTGAAACACAAGAATCACTCTGAAACGTTTTAGGCTAGGGGAATCTAAATGCCGATTCCACACAACCAAGCCCAGAAAAACAGACAACAAAAGTTAAATCCTTTTACAACGCCCTAACAGATTAACTAAATCGACATTGTTTTTTTTACAGAGTAGATAGATAGATAACTCTTTATTGATTACCACAACAAATAAATATACACATTTTTACTTAAAAACTAACAATTGTAGTAATACAATTGTTATTAATTGGCAAGAGCAGACCGCTAATGGTCCCAGTCAAAGGATTAGAACCGGATACCTTACAATCAGATGTTACGTTACGCCCCACCGCTAAGCTTACATAGATATCGTTCTAGCTCAGGTTTTCAGCCCAGTAGCACTGGTTTGATGTGGTATTTACTAGTTTGGTACGAATTTCGTATGGAAATCGTATGAAACTCGATATGGGCCTTTATCGGGCGTCTCTTGGCTCCATACAAAACCCAGGCTCGTATTATTGCAAATTCATGTTGGCATCCCAACAAATTTGATTATTCTTAAAAATAAAATCATTTAGAAATTTTAAATTTAGAAGTTCCAAAACTACTCGTTTCACGACTGTAGTCGTCTAGGATAAGTGTTCTGTGTTCGTCTCGAACCCTTGTCAAATATAAAAAGTGTAGTCCTATTAAAAAGTGGAAATAAATAAATAAATAATAAATATTGGTGGACTTTCCACACAGCACTAGCCCCAAACTAAGCCAGAGCTTGTAATATGGGAACCAGATAGCTGATATAATACATACATACTTTTTTTTTGTAAATACATTCTTATTATACTATAATAACACCCAGACAGAAAAACATCTATGTTCAAACTAGCCTACAAGACCTGTACAGGACACAAACACATGTAACGTGTGCTAAGTGCACTACTGCGAGAAACATGAGGAGACAGTGACAGTGACGTAGTTCAGCTAGTTTGCAACTAACTTGATGCCTCGCCCATCTACACCCACCTGCAGTGCTATTCCGTAAACAACATTCACCCAAGTGTAGTAGAGCTCTGTGTGGCTCGTCCGGGGAAGTACCACTACCATGCATATTTCTGCCGACAAGCAGCGTTGCTGTGTTTCGGTTTGATAGGTGTAGTTGTGAAATTACCGGCACATGAGGCTTGACATTATATGCCTCAAGTTGATGGACGCAGGGTAGGGCACGTTCATATCGTGCTTGACTTGCTAGGCAATGCTTTGTTATAGGGGGTGGACGCAGGGCAGTGTATCGTAGGGCACGTTCATATCGTGCTTGACTTGCTAGGCAATGCTTTGTTATAGGTGGTGGATACTATTTAACAACAGGTAGGCCATGGACTTGTTCCAGCAGCAAACAATATAAAAAAGTAATGATTAAATACCTTTTGACTTTGACACATGAGCTGATTGAGCTGTCAAACTGTTCAGCTCCAGATTTGAATGAGCTAATGAGTTGGAGACTTTTTGATTGAGTTACCGATTCTTAAATTCTCAAATTATTTATTGTACACAGAAAAAAATACATAAATATGATTACAAAAGTTTTAAAAAGAGCTTTTTTTCAGAATATCTATACCTATCTATGAGCTACGTCAATTACGAGTGGTACAAAACAATCCCTATTCAGTCAATCAAAGCTAAAAATATTCCTTTGAGAGTTTGAGCCGATTCGAGCGCTTTGTTCAATTTATGTTTTAGTTATTTTAGCTCGTGAACGTGTCTGGCTTTGTGATCGAAATGTATTTTTAAAAGGCTGACAACCGTCCAACCACTCTGCGCTCTCACATTTCAACATTTAATGGTGGTATTTCACATATTTATTCAGTATTCGCGTTTTTATTTGTTTATTATTCGGATTTATTATTTTTTATACAACTTGCCGATGGAACGAGCAGATGGCCCACCTGATGTTAAGTATTTAAAATGTGCCTTGCGATGCACTTCCTTGCGTACATCAACTTGAGACATACAGATACAGTCTCATGTACCTGTAATTTAGGTGATGGTTACCACTTAACATCAGGTGGGGCACCTGCTTGTTCCATCACCTAGTTGTATTAAAAAAAAACACCCACAACGACACCTTTCAAACCGAAATACAGAAGCGCTGTTTGACGACAAAAATAGGCAATTATGTGTTAGATTAATATTTTAATCGTATAGAATAGAAAATATTTATTTTACTACACAAAATATAATCATAAAATAAAAAATAAAAAAACATTATAAATATAGTGTCGTAAAAAAGGCTTCCACTCAGCATTTACCATATGAGTCAAATTTTAATCTATATCTTTAGTTTTTCGTGTGTTTTACACCCTGTACTGTACGGTGAGAGAGCCCGTCCATCATTGGGTACAGCAGAGCCGAGAAGCCAGCAGACTCCATTCTGCGACGTTTCGTCTCAGTTATTTGATTTGAGTGTATCCCGAATGCGCAATATGGACCAAACTTCATTTCGCCTTCGCAGGAATGGAAAATTTTGTTGAAAATTCGTTTTTAGATCTGATTTCTTTAGTGTTATAGAAATTCGAGGATAAAATGGAGGGTTTTTACATTTAAATAATCGCGCATCTTGTCTTGAGTGAAAACTGAAACAGCTTCATGAATTTGATCCCCAGGCACCCTAGGCACGGTAGATATCCTCTCCCTCTTAGAACCAAGTACTAACTACAGATTCTTTGAGAACGTCTAAGGGGGATTGTTGTCGCTTAATATTAACATTATTATTATAACTGTTAATTAATATTACCATTGACTAACTATCGATGGATCGAGAGTTATCTCAATTTTATTGTTTACGATGTAAAAACATTTTAATCCCAGAATAATTTTTTTTTTTTATATAAACTAGCACAATTCTTTCAGGTGCCACCTTGCTTACTTACATGGAGGCGTCTTAAGATAACAGAAAAAAAGAAAAACAACTTCACGGTTTCGATCCTCAGGCACGGTAGACGGTCATGTTTCAGCATCAAGTCAAACTACTTTTTATTTCAGCAAGCAGTAAAAAAAGAAAGTAAATCACAAACAGCTGCACTAGAATGTATACAACTCGTTATTAACTCAAGTAATGCGTCTATCAACTTGAGGCATACAGATGTTAAGCCTCATGTGCCTGTAATTACACCGGCATCCGCACTCTAAGATGTGCTCAATGCCAGTGTTCGGAAATGGTGAAGGCAAACATCGTGAGGAAATTAATTTGCATTCTAGCAGTGGTGATGGGCTTGCAACCTGTCACGGCCAGACTACTGCAAAGAAAGAAAGAAAACATAAGTATTTGATCCACAACAAGAAACAATAACAATAGCAGTGGGTAGGTAGGTACCTAGTGCCTGCAGAGTGTGGGTAAGTTCAGTCCCCTTTAGACATTTTCAACGAATCAAAGTAAGTACTTGGTACTAAAGATCTAAGAGGTTATCTACCGTGCCTGGAGACCAAAGTCGTGGAGCTGTTTCAGTTTAACCGACTGTACCGCTAACTATTTAGTTCAACAAAGCGGAACTGTAGTGCTATTTCATTCCCCTTTGCTGTTGTTGATATATTTTGTCTCACGTTTTTCAATGTTAACGAGACTAATGACGTCAGTTTTATTTGTCTCGCAACTTTTCTTTTGCTTAGTCGTGATCAAAACACAAGTGCTACAACTATCCACAATGGTGCTACGCCGTGCTACAACGTGCTACGCCGTAGCATTCGTAGATATGAAACTCTACGCATAGTAAAGTTAATAGAGGTAGTTTAAAAAAATATTAATATGTAATATTTTTTTATAACTGCAATATATATTTTATCTTAAGGTGAGTTGGTAGTCAAGTGCAAATAAATAATTATTTGATTTCATTCTGGTTCTGTAGTTAAACACTAACGGCCGGTTTCTGAAAGCTTGATCAAAACTAATTGGATGTCAAGTCACTTGCTATCACTATCTAATTTGAAGTAAAAGCTGAAATGGCAAGTGATTTGACAGCTGATTACGTTTGATCGAGCTTTCAGAAACCGGCCATAAGTTTTGTGTTTTTACACACAAAAAACATTAAGTTTTATAAACTTAATGTTTTTTGTGTGTAACAAAATACGAATGGATGATTCAATTATACAATTTAATTTTATATCTTAGAAACATCAAAAAATCTATGTTATTGTGTGTAAAACTGTGTTATATAAACATTTATAAAGCAACTTGTTATTTTTATTCATACTTATTTTTTTTAAGATCAGTCAAGATATTGTGAAACATTTAGTTTACATTAAAACATGAAATACAATACAACGATGACCCCAACTTTCAGTAATGAGTAGCGTATTTGTATTTTATCTATTCTTTGGCTACATTTTGTAACTACAATACAACGTAGTCTTCGCGAATATAAAATTAAAAAAACTTCAATATGCGGCGAGTTTTTAATGTAGAAGTTTTGAGTTGAAAATATTATTGTAGAATATTTTTGCATAATTAAAACTAGCCTTAAGGCAGTTTGTATAAAATACGATAACATGAGATTTAATTTTTCTGGACTCACAACTCAGTTGGTAGCTCAGTCTTCAGTGCTGGCTGTGGGTTCGATTCTAACCAAGGACAAACATTTATGTGATTACTAGTGTTTCTTGCTGTATTATTAATTTTTATTATTAAAATGCTTATCTCAATATTTTGTATTGGTGAGTCATGTTATACGTTTTTTATAAAATATTAAAAATGTACAAAGAAAAAAAAAACATCAGTTATGACCACTTTCTGAGACATTTTCTAATTTATAGAATTTTTTGATTTGATCTTTATGTCTGAGGATTTTTGGAATATAAATGTAGCATTGGTATGAATGAGGATGATGCAAGATGGTAACGGAACGTAATGAGCTGTGTGAAATGGAGCGTAAGAAAGAGTGTGAACGAACTGTATGTGAGATATTGACGAATGAATGTATGAAAATGAATTAGATTAAAGATGGAGGAGGATACTCTCTTCTTCCCTGGGCTTTGACGTGTGTGCATGTGCAACGTTGTATGAATAACGTAGCATAAATAATAAAAACATCCATATAATAATAATGATAATCAATTTACTAATAAAGAACTTTCAAAAACAAAACCACATCATCATCTTCCTACCCTACCCTACTTCCGCTTACCCCAAAAAAACAAAAAACACGACCTTCAAATCGCACAACGCAGATACATTATTAATAAGAAACACGGTAAAGTCACATCTCGTTATGAGTGAAAGCCAAGCAAAACACAATTCTTTGCACAATTGAAACGAACAGTAAAAACCCTCCGCAATCATTCCTGAAGATAAATAACTTCGCCAACTCCCAGACGAGATGACAAATTCTGGTGATATCTCAAGAAATATCTCGCAAAATATCTCGCGTCTTTTATACTTTACTTAGAGAGCCGTGGCCGTCTTATGACGACCGTCATATTTTAAAATCTTGAAATGCACGTGTGCTTGAAAACTTAAATAAAATAATAAAAATAAATAAGAGTTGTTTATTTTAGGCAAAAAGTCAATAAGTACACTAAAATACAAAACAAAAGTATTAAAAAAACTATGAGATTAAAGAATATTTACTCAAAAAAATTATGCACCTTAGTTTTTCTACTTTGATTAGATACTTTAAAATCACTTATAAAATACATGGAACCTGCAAGGTTTCACAAACTTATATCAGGCGTCTTTATATTATTTTCAATACAGAACCCTAATTTTAATAAAGAAATTATTGAATTATTACTATTACTAAATAAAATATGCGTATGTCTGTAATATTTAGAAAAGGTACTTCTTAAATTGTTTTACGTTTAGATATTTTAAACTTTATCTATTTATATATTTATTTGATTTACTAAAATCTCCATTTCGTATATTAAGAAAATACGGCCGCCATATGACGAAAACTAATACCTTGAGCACGCGTACTTGAGTAGAACTTAGGAAGAACATGTGTCGGTGCTCTCGTCAATTTGTTATATCGCGAGAAAGATTTCAACGTGTAGTCTAGGAGATGCGGGTGAAAACACTACTATACTTAGTAATCATAAATACGTCAGATGATAATAGTTCCATCTTGTTTTTTGACAGGTTTGAAGTATAGACGGAGATATTGAATACTAGTTTTGTCGAATCCATCTTTAATAATATTTGTTTTACCTGTTCTTAGAGGCTTGGTCGCGTGGAACTGGCATCTAGATACACCTAGCTTTAAGAAAGTGATCCTTGTGATCCAATTTAATTTTGAATCTTTTGATTTTCACTTTGATTGGAGATAAATTTTGAGCCAGCTGGATGCTCTCAAAAAGATTTTGAGTAATTACTGCCAATTAAGCCAAAATACCTAAAAGAATAGCTACCGTGCCGGTAAATAACCGTGCGCATATTATTTAATTTGTATAATAAGCTTCAGTATAATTACCTTTTAACCGCTCGATAACGTATTCGGTTACTTATCTGTGAGCTGCCTGTCTATCTCATAATTTTATGGAAGAGCTTGTCAAGTTTGTTTGTCTTGTCTTGTCAACACGTCACTTAGTTGGATTGACACCACTCAGATGTTTCGTTATTATATTATTTTGTAAAAAGGATCAGACGAAAATCCAGTAAGAATAAAACCGGGAGTTTCTTGTCTGTTCTTCTAGGAATTATGTTTGTACAACAATTCTGAATGAATTTATTTTTATTTATTTATTTTTATTTAATTAAAACGGTACATACAACCAATTATATTAATTAATGATGAATGAGAATGAATGGAGACTTCCATTCATTCATTCTGTTAGTCTACTCCCTCACTCATTCATAACGTTCTCTTGCACAGAAATCTCTTCTTTCCATTCTTCCATTTCAAAAACTTGAAAGCATTATGACTTCGAATTTGTTTCTGTGTTTTTTCATTTTTTTTTTCATGCCTGTTTCAAGTATAATATGTGTTTACTATATAATTTGGTTTTTCGTTTTTCGTTCATGTTCCGTGTTCATTGCGGATTTTGTATGAAGACGCGATAGAGATACCGATAGGGAACTTTATGTTGTAAGTATGATGAAAATTAGTAGTAGAACATAAAGTTCCGTATCGATATCTCTATCGCGTCTTCATACAAAGCCCGCAATGAACACGGAACAAAAACTAAAAACGAAAACAAAATATGGTAAACACAACTCATACTTGGGGTACTGGTGTAACAATAAAATGTTTTCTAATTTATTACCTAATATCGGGATATTTAAACTTCACAAAAAAATTGTTGCATTCTTTTCTGTAATGATTAATAATTTAAAGTAATATTGTTAGTATAATAATGTAGCGAAAAACTGGGAGTTATTGTTTTTTTTGTTATTCACATGTTGTTTTTATAATTACTAAAAATGTAATTGTGTTAAAATCGTAAATTCAATTTATTTATAATTATATAGTATTTTCTATAATTATTTAATAAAATAAATTTTAATAAGAAATTGAAGTTGATAAGGACTGAAATAATAAAATGAATTTGTATGTAAGCTATTACAATAAAAGAAAAAGATTTTTTTTGTTCTTCTTTAAAATTAAAATAATATAAATATTCTTAATTGATTAGTACGTTCAGTTTATTTATTTGATCATGCGTCAGGAGATCGCATGATGGCGGATGGCCGAATGTAATGATTTCTCGAATTTTATAATTCATTTTGTAAATATTAAGCTTGTTTTTTTAGATTAAAATTGAAGTAGTATAATTAATTTTATATCTTCCTGTCTTTTAGTCAGTCAATTGACCGCCAAGTCGTAGCTTTCGGTCGGTAAGGTTGGTAGGATTGTTAACGTTGGTAGGTTGCCGAACTGTAATAAGGGGGAAAGGAGAAGATTGAAAAAATATGGCATTCTGGAAAGAGACTTGGTGGAGTAAACTTGACTGGCTAACATACTGTCATTTGTAACAAGTGCGAAGAATAAAAGTGAAATTGTTTTACCTGTGTTCTACGAATAAATAAGAGGTGTTAAAGTGTTCATCTGCTTCAGTCTATTTCATTTCTAAAAACCTTTAAAGGAGCTGATTCATTTTGACAGCATTTGGAGCTAGCAGCATGAGGCTAGCTCCCGCTCTATCTCGCCAAGGTAGAGTCCCCGCGGGCAGACTCACGCTTGCCCACGGGACTCCGATCTGATAAATGTTACTCGCAAACAACGTCTAACTTCCACGATATTTCAATATTCTATAGATGGTGCTATTTTGAATGTTGAATTTATTTTATTTGTAAGGTTACAATGTTGTGACCGAGCAACTTTTATTGAAACTGGAATGTGTGCGAACGACAATGAATAATATGTCCATCTTTTAAGGTTCAAATTACTATGGTTTTAGGCAAAGTCAAAAGGTATTTATTTAATAAAATCACAAGGGTCACTTTGAAACGTCTAAAAGTAGGTGAATCTAGGTACCAGTTCCACGCGATCAAAGCCTAGAAGAACAGGCAACAAACTTATGGCTTGTTCCTACCATTATTTTGAACGATCCTTGTTACAATGTAATTTATTACAATATTAAATAAAATAAATAAATAAATATTGGTGGACTTTCCAAACAGCACTATCTAGCCCCAAATTAAGCCAAAGCTTGTAATATGGTAACCAGATAGCTGATATAATACATATAATGTACTTTTTTTTTTGTAAATACATACTTATAATATATAGACAGCTCAGACAGAGAACAAACATCTATGTTCATCACACAAATATTTGTTCTCGGTGGGGATCGAACCCACGGCCTACGGTGCAGAAGGCAGAGGTTACCAACTGAGCTGTGAAGGCTGTCAAAAATATTGAAACTCCAGTGCCAATCGAAATTTATCGAGAGATAATCCAGTCTTGTGAGATAGCGATATCGAGAGCCTTCTGTCTCTTTCCTTCATACCAGCTTGACCGTTACCGTGACAGTGATAAAAAGAGACCGATAATAAAGAACACGCTTTAACGTAAACACCATCAAAGTTACTGATAATTAACGACCAAAATACGGAGGCTGATGTGAATATAAGGCAACGCGATCGACTTTAAATAAATGAACATACGACGCAACAGTATGGCAACTAAGCTACGGGAAATGTAGCAAAAAAAAACTTTCACAAATTCGACCCACAGGTACGGTAGATGTTAGATCTCTTAGTTCCAAGTACCAACTCAAGGTTTTTTTGGGTATGTATAAGGTACGTCCAAATATTACATTTACCACATACCCATATTTTGCAGTAGTTGGTTGACACGTGACAGGCTGCAAACCCATCGCCGCTAGTAAAATAACTGGTTTGTTCACGATGTTTTCCTTCATGTTCCTCACGATGTTTATCGTTAAGCTGATGATGATGATGGGATATTACAGTTTTATTGTAAATCTTTCTTTCGTTTCCTTGCTTATGGCACCTTTCCGTCATTCGACAGACAATTTTGCCAGTGTCAAGTGATATAGATAAAATACATTATAGTCAAATCAGCAGTCATTTATTAAAAAAAAAATGGTAGCGGTTTTCTCCAAGACATTCAAAACATTTTCGGTCAAATTATGATTATCACATTACACACATTATGATACACTTTTATTCCAAATTTTTACACTTTTTTGTAATGTTCGTTAAAATGCCTCCGAAATTACACAAGACAACTCAAAATAACACTAGAAAAATAATTAAAATGAAAAAGCTGTGTTGCTTCCCAAAATGCTAGAAAACGAATCATCTTATTTTAAACCTTTAAATTCCTTGATTGTGACATTGCTTTTATGTGAAAGTGCTTTTAAATGTCGCTATTTTACGATTCGCTTTCTGTCATCCGGGCCGACTACGCCTGGGGAGCATAGCTTTTTCATTTTAATTACTTTTCTACAGCTATTTTGGGTTCTGTTGTGTAATTTCGGTGGTATTTTACCCGACATTACTTATAGTCGTAGCACAAAGTATATTATGTGATATCCTGACTGAAACGAAAATGTTTTACGTTTTGAAGGAAACCCCATTCTTCAAAACAAGACTTTACTATGGACTGACTTGACTAAAAAGTATTTTATCTAATCGACTCGACAGTGACAAGTGGGAGTCGAAATGACGGACAGGTGCCATGCTTGTAATATGTAAACAGATAGCTGATAGCTGATATAGCACTTATTTATTTACTTTGTACATTACAATACATTACAATACAAAACACACCCAGACAGAGAACAAACATCTATGTACATTATAAAAAAACTGTTCTCGGTGGGAATCAAACCCACGGCCCACAGCGTTGAAGGCAGAATAACCAACTGAGCTGTGAGGGCTGTTGTGTAAATAAATATGCAGAAGAGCCATTCCCCAAAGTATCTACAGAAACATTCACATTCTCAAATCGATAGACACTGAAATAATCAAAAGGTGGAACAAGACGGTACGTTACCGGCGCGCGCAAACAGAGTTGATTTAGCGAGCAACGTCCCCATTCAGTTAATTTGGCTGCGTCTGCCCTCGGTGACTTGGAGCTAAGAGTTTTGGATGTGGTTTGTAAATAGGATACCCTTTAAGAGTAGTAGAGCTTTTTGTGTGTGGCTCATCCGAGGAAGTTTGCCTTTTTCAGCCGCTAAGTACAGTAGATTCACTTTCCTAGACGAACTCATTCACATAGAGCTCTACTACTGAAGTGCAAGACTTATTTACATCATCATCATCATAGGCCTCCCCTATAAATTTCGAGGAAGAACGATCCAGAGCCCTCTCCATCCACCGACTACGCGCGATACTCACAATATCTTCGGCCCATCGGTCCTACGGTTAGGAATGCAAGTTCATTTATACATACCAGATAAAAGGTTACACGTCACATAAAATACAAACATATACAACAATTACTAGAAACAATACAATAAAATTATAAAAACAACATGTCAAATACTTACTTTATTATTTAGTTAATATGTAAAGCCTCATGTACCCGTGATTTAACCGGCAACCACACTCTTCAAACCGAAACACAGCGGTGCTGCTTGGCGGCAGAAAAAGGCGTGGTATTAGTTCTTCCCCGGACGAGCCCCTCACAAAGAGCTCTACCACTCTTAAAAGGTATTTTTTAAAGCCACATCCACCTTGTTTCTCACTTCCGTACCGTTCCAAGTGGCTCCTCTGATTGCCGTCAAGAATATTTATCAAATTCGCCAAATAAATTTTCAAACGTTCATTTACTGCATTCTGTGTAGGTATTCTGTGGCAGCGCCTGAAATTTATGACTGCAAATGGACGATATCAGAAATCAGATTAATAGATTATGATGGATTACATTGGTCCGAATCTATGTAGTGATATCTATAGTTAGGAGGGTGGATTTGCATGGAACAAGCAGATGACCCACCTGATGTTAAGTTGTTACCATTACCTATAAAAAAGCATTGCGTCGTAAGTCGCTCGATAAGAACGTGCCCTACAATGCACTGCCCTGCGTCCATCAACTTAAGGCATACAGATGTTAAGCCTTAATATGTGCCAGTTATTTCACTGGCAACCACACTCTTCGAACCGAAACAGCGCCACTTAGCGGCAGAAAAAGGCATGTTGGTAGTACTTACGTTCACAAAGAGTTCTACTACTCTTTATTATATTTGTGGTGTTACTGAATAAAATGATTTTTATTCAGTAATACCACAAAATCTAAGTCAAAAGGCATATTTCAGTTGTATCACAAGGATCACTTTAAAACGTTTATTCATATTGATTTATTATCTCCTCATGTAGAAGACATCTTTCAAACAAACTGCAGCATTTTTTGGACCCTCGTGGACTTTTATAAAAAAAAGGTTCAATATTAGATCTACCGTGACTTAGTATTTCGATTAGCAGCAACATAACAATTACATAACATGTAAAAATGTCGAAAACATTAGTTTTTCAGTCAAAATTTCAGTCTCTAATGTCTCTAGGTAGCTATGTTCTTGAGTATGTTGCAATTTATCCTGATTAACACCAGGTCTATCCATTGAAACGAGCTAGGCTAAGCTATCTATCAATCTAAGCTGGTCCTTCCATTTCTCACTTCGACTGCTGAGCGGTGGGACAGTGCGATCTGTCGATATATTCACTGGCCGGTGACGGATTGATGGTTATAAACTATGCCTAGGTCACACGTAGGTCACTGTACCAAGTCAGGTTTGCCTTTAAGCTACTACATGATATTGCGTATATTTCAAGCACAAACATAACACATTTTTTGCAAAAAACTTGATAAGTCTTTTGAAATTGTGTTAATTAATGACTATTAACATAATAAAGTATTTGAACTAGAAAAACCTGCCCCAATTTGGGCGCCAATTAGATTAATTGGCGCCCAGTCAGGGGCGAGACTTAAATCCTCATCTAAACTAAATTTAGATAAGCTTGTTTGAAACTTAGACTTTCTAATAGTTAACTTCAGTGGTTCCAGATAGTATTTATTTGAGCAAATAAGATAATATAACTAATTTATATATAAATTCATGATTATGTTTAGCAAAACATTACATTTTCGTGACGTAATTATGTGATATTATGAAGTTACGTTGATACGAGAAAGACATATAAAATGAGAGTAAAATAAAAATGTATAGTATGAAACGAATAACGGCAGTATAAAATACTTCAGCGTTATACAAGCACCAACATGTAGTAGTGGGATAGTGGTCGTACATTCTTTTTAATGTAGCCAGTACGAGAACAAGCTGGGTTGTTGTCCATTTGATGCCATTTTTATGTGAACTGTAAAATGAACACATTCAAATGTGTTAAAAAAGTTTAAACTATCTTTTTCAGGATATGTGAATGTTTGGTGTTAGGTCTGTTTTTTTTGGTATTTTAAATTGCAGGTTTGATTTTCACCCAAAGACAAACATTTACGTGATGCACATAAATGTTTTTTTTTCTGTTTTTATGTTATAGTTAATTTCATGTATTAATGTATGTATCTTCTTCTTCCTGTTCTTCTAGGCTTGGACGCGTGGCACCAAGATTCACCTAGTTTTAAAGCGTATCAAATTGATCTTTGTGATTTAACCGAATAAATACCCTTTGACTTTATGTATTTACATATAAAAAAGTATGTCTTTTATTCAGCTACCTGGTTTTCTTAGCTTATCTAAGTTACATCTAAAGCTGTGTTAAATAACGTATTATTTATATAAAATACGTATTATATCATTTGATTTCTACCTCAACAGGCTTTAATCTAGCACCTTCTTTACTTTCTAGTTAACAACTTCAGACATCGGAAGCAGTGGACAATCACAGACATGCTCACCGTCTACTCACTCATCCGAGCTGCAATTTTTATCCCCAACCCCCTTTTCACCCCTTTATACGCTATAACAGGGTTAACACCCCTTAGGCACTGATTTTTATTTACTTTTAAAGCAACATTTGTATAGTTAGTGACGCTTTTGATTGGGGCTTAATTAGAGTTGGTTAAATAAGGTTATATATTTTATTGAATTTTGGAAGAACAATCCAAAAAATTTATACCTATTTGTAATTTATCTACCAGCAGTGATGGGCATGCATCCTGTAATGTGTTAATTACTACATAATGGCACAAAATGTTTACATATAATATACATTTTGTGCCATTATGTATTTGGCATTTTATTATATCAAATGTAATGTTTGAATGTGTTTTTAAGTAAGTTCTGAGAGGTCTGAAGAGTATGTCTACCGTGCTGGGGAATAAAATCATATGCTTTTTTAAATTTAGCCCCGTGTTGGGTGCCATTCTGCAAAAAGGAGATGGGATTGAATAAATGATAATGGTTCTTAGAAATAAAAAGCCTTGCCAGTATAATGTAGAGGGTATTAAGATACGTCTTACTATTTCACTTGGCTTTCTTTTGTATAGGTTTCAGCAATCAAAAATTAAAGTGACATAAATAAAGTAGACGTAGGAACCTACATAAGTTCTTCTTAAAAACAAGTGCTTCGGATTTTTGCTCTCTACAAGCTGAAATATGACGGGAAGCGACCTTATGCTCTCCATCAATTGTCACATCCAGTTCACCACTCAAGCTGTTCGCTTTCAGCCTGCCATTGAATCCATCAGAACCATCCTAACTAGGCATTGGGAGCTCTTCCCTCTCTCTCGCACTAGTGGTTACCCGCACGTGCCGTCTCTGTCTTTAATTAACTGGATGTCAGTTTGGAGGAGACACTCGACGGGCTGACTGTACCAATTTGGTGACAAACTTGTGAAGTGGAAGGTATTACGTTTGTGTTTTGATGATTTAATAAATAACATAACATAATTTATTTATTTTCTCTGCGCATTATTGGCATATAATGCTTGGCAAAGTTATTGCCAACAAGAATATCATTTATTTAAGATGTATAATTTAGCCAGTTAAACCCGTTTTGCGAGAGTCTGGAGATAAATATATTTTTCTCAGGCAGCCAGTACTATACTGAGTAATAATACAAAAACAAAGTCCTATAGAAAATAAATACCCGAATAATATATGTGGTACATATGTGTGAAGAAAAATCTATTAATACATTTCATAATCAATCAAATGTATTATTAAAATAGAACTTATTTGAAATTTGTGACTTTATTGATGCTCGTTTATTTAAGCTTGTTGCATACCGGTCGCGAGTTACGTAATAACGCCGATTGTATCGGCCTTACTACAAAAATCTGTCAAACGATAAACTATGCTTAAACTATTGCCATCTCTTGCGAACGCGTCATGGCAAATAGAGACAGCGCTAATTCTAAGCATTATATAAATTTCAGCAACATTTTATAGTATGAGGGTAGATGTTTGAAATACTCATCTTTTGTTCTCTATCAGGATGTGAACACACTTTAGATCAAAATATCCTTTACCGCCCTTCGCAAGCCCATTACAACATCCAATTCGAAATATCGATATTGCTAATCAATTACTTTGAAGTTCTTGGAATATACCAATGAAACGTAATGGGTCCGTCTGTACGAAGGTCCGAAATTTCAAAATACGATAATGTCTAGGAATTTTGGTAGAATAGGCAGAAGTCACCGCTCAACATCAAGGCGGTTATCAGCTGGTTTATTAATTTTGCTTATAAAAATGGAACCATTGTGTAGTTTGGTCTCCGTGATCATGTAACAGGCAAGTCGGGGAGAAAATGTATGTATTATAATCATATTTTTAGTACTCATGTAACGAATGGTATGACAGCAGACAGTGGATGGGTGGCTTTACTTAAAAAATATAGCAAGAGATAAAAAAAGCTTAAACTTCAGTTGCCAACAAGTATTGTGAAGATCGCGTGAAGTAGGTGGATGGAGAGGGCTCGGAATCGTTCTTCCTGGAAATGTATAGGAGTGGCTAGACATATCCAGCAGTGGACTTCTTCAGGCTGATGACGATGATTAGTGACAGCCTTCACAGCTCAGTTGATAGTAGCTTTGCCTTCTGGGCCGTAGGCCGTGGGTTCGACTCCCACCGAGAACAAACATTTGTGTGATAAACATAAATGTTTGTTCTCTGTCTGGCTGTTATTATTAATTATTTTAAATATGTATTTACAAAAAAAAGTATGTTATGTATTATATCAGCTTTCTGGTTCCCATATTACCTACAAGCTTTGGCTTAGTTTGAGGCTAGAAGCTAAGACGTTTCAAAGTGATCCTTGTGATTTTATTGAATACTAGCGGCCTGTCCCAGCTTCGCATGGGTGGACATAAATTTTTTCAACGTTTTAGGATAAACTTAGACCGTGGTGGGTTGGAGTCACTTCTGACTCGCGCCTTGCCCGGGCCCGCGCTGGGTGAGAACGCGCCCCGTGACCTTATATTTTTTAAATCTTTTGAATGGAATGTCCGATTTGAAAAATTCAAGAAGTAATGTATAGGTATTGAACCAGTCTTGAATATGAAAAGATTTATTTTGATAAGGATTAATACCAAGGTACAAATAAAGACCCTTTCCTAGCGGCGGCATTTCAATTAATTTTTTATAATAAAAGAACACTTATTGTGACATAACTATAATAGTTAGACATATGCTGTCGCGACATTTTTTGTAGATGATAACGTGTTCTATAAAATCATAGTACATTATTTTGTTCTATCATCAATAGTTTTCGCAGCGCACGCGATCTAAGGTTTTCTTTTTCCAACTTGGGTTACATTATTAGAGTTTTAGTAAGAATCCCTGATTTTTTTGAAAATATAATATAGCCTATGTTACTCAGGGATAATGTAGCATTCTAATGGTGAAAGAATTTTTGAAATCGGACCATTAGTTTTTGAGCCTATTCGTTACATACAAAACAACAAAAATACAAATCTTTTCTCTTTATAATATTAGTGTAGAAATACCTTTTGACTTTGACTTAGTGTTGTGTGGAAAGTCCAACCAATATTTATTTATTTTTATTTATTAGTAGACTTTTTCAATTCGAGATATTTTGAGCGACATGAACGATTCTGAGTCCTCTCCTACCCACGATCCCCACGATCTTATGTCGTCAGTCCATCGGCTATGAGGACTTATTTTAAGTGAGTTTATGTAGGTTAAGTTTATCTACTTTAAAAATAGAATAGGTATCCATATTAATTAAACCCACACAAGTTTCCCCCCCCCCCTCTCTTTTTACGTTCAGTTTTGTCCATCCCAAGGTTGCTTGGAAGAGATCGCTGTTAGCGATAAGGCCGCCCATTGTATTACAATAATTGATAGTTTTTAAGTAAAAAGGTGTATCTTTATTTGTTGTAGTAATCAATAAAGAGTTATCTATCTATCTATATATCTATCTATCTATCTATGAGGGCGCCTCACGCTTCGCCTTCCGATTCGTGGTCATACGAGAACCTTTATTCCCAGCTTTTGATAAATAATACCTACGTGGTTTTCTATGAATTGAAACCGTTAGTTTTGTCTGTTTGCTCGCACCCAGAACCTACCAAGGTAATAAACTGCAAAATGCACCATGCACCTTAGAATACGTGAGTAATATGAACGGCACGGGTCGGGTGCCGGCGCTAGTGAATAATAAAGGTGCAAATCCTCCAGCGGGCGCCGGGTTTCACTGCTCCTGGGCTGGCTGGCAGCTGTGGCTGTGGACTTGGGCTCATTTCGGGAACTTTTATCGTAAACTCATTTATAAGTAAATTATAAATATAGGTGAAAATCTCATACAGCACTATCTAGCCCCAAACTAAGCCAAAGCTTGTACTATGGGAACCAGAAAGCCGTTATAATACTTTAATTCTTCATCATCATCTTCCTGCCCTTATCCCACGCTGCATGGGGTCGGCACAACAGGTTTTCTTCTTCCACTCTCCTCTATCATTCGTCATCTCGGTGCTCACTCCTTTCTTACTCATGTCATCTTTCACACAGTCCATCTATCTTTTCTTTGGCCTGTCTCTCCTTCTTAAGCCATCCACATCCATACCTAACACTCTTCTCGTTATACGATTTTCTTTTTATAATACTTAAATACTTATTTTTTGTAAATAAATACTTCTTCTTCTTGTCGTGTCGCTAGTTTATTTTGAAGCAGCGTGGTGAAAGGATTCTAAGTGCACCACAAAGAGGCTCCTTAATACATACTTATACATATCTGAGGGTATATTTACTGTGCCTGGGGATTAAAGTCGTTAAGTTCCCGTTTTTATCAAAAATAAAATGTTTGCCATGCAAGCCAATTACCACTGTGATACCAGCGCCAAAAGAATCTATCGCCCACAACCACGGCACTACTAGCACTAATGATCCTGACGCAGTATCCGACCCGCCGCCCCTGTCATGTTTATATATAAGGTGGTCCAATAATTGGTTTTAAAACTTCAGGGGGCTAAATTACCCATCAATATGAATAACTTTTTCTGAGGAAGCAACACTGTGAACGCGAAAAAAAACAGCTGTTTCATACATTTTAGTCGGTAAACATTTTAACAGTTAGTTATTGAACTTTTGTATGAAACAGCTGTTTTTTTTTCGCGTTTACAGTGTTGGTTCCTTAGAAAAAGTTGATCATATTGATGGGTACTTTAGCCCCCTGAAGTTTTTAAACACAAGTATTGGAACACCTTCTATATGTATATATTTTTTATTTTATTAGGTACCTACCTACTATTTTGATATGTGCCTACTGTAGCTATCCGTTCTGTATTTTGTGTGTACCTATGACAAATAAATGTATTATCTTAATTCTTTCTATCTATAATTATGCCGTCCCTAGTTACAGTGCCCTATGTTCCTGTCGATAGCAGGTGCAAAGTTTCAGAGCGGCTGAACGCGATGGAAATTCTTATATTACCGTGTCCCGAATACCCGGAATATACGAGCGGGGAATTAGTACAGTCGGCTGCATTATCAGGATATGAGGGTAGTCTGTACTTTCTTATATTACATTTTACGAGGTTTAATTACAGGCACATTTACAGGCTTAGCATCTGTATGCCTCAAGTTGATAGACACGACGCTCACTTAGAGCGAGATTATCTCACGGTGGAGATGACGTCACGTCGTTTGGTACCAGTATACTAGTTATGTATGAAAAAAAGTATATGACTAGTATATCAGCTATACAAAGCTAAGAGGCTGAGAGGTTATCTAATGAAATTTAAATTTTGTAAGTCTGTATTGTATTGTGATATCAAAATGTTCTAACAGCAGATAGATATTCCTATAGAACAAACTATGCTCAGTTTGGAGCTAGATATTGCTGTGTGGATTGTTTACCATTAGTTATTCGTCTAAAAGTATTCTTAGCGAATATCTATCATTGAGTCAAAGCAAAATCAAAACTTTATTCATTACAATCATAAGGATAACTTTGAAACGTCTTATACGACTATCAACCGCCAGTTCAAAGTCAAAGTTAAAGTCAAAGTTAAATCTAGGTGCCAGTTCCACGCAACCAAAACCTAGAAGTTCCTCGCGTACAAAGTCCCATCTTGGAATACCATCTCAATTCAAGGCCAAGAACATTACTTAAATAACTAAAGTTTAAATTAATGTCAGCGATTTAACTTATACACAACTACAAAACCGCAGAAACACATAATCAACTTACTCAACTCGCGCAATAGGTTAAATCCCATTACCTAAGGTAACCATGCAATTACGATATCCAGGACAATTTCCAATGAGTTAATGGTGCAATTAAATCTTGCTACTGATTGGATCCTACATCAATGTCACCCTACTACCAATTCACACGCCATGCGAAAAACGACCTTAATTCTAAAGTAATAAAACTGTGATTACTTTGTCGATACGAGGGTGACAATATTTGTTCGAGTACACAGTTCAAATGAAATTATGCCTTAAATTTGGGATGTGAAAGTTGAGTTTAATAAAGCAATGTTTGACCCAAGTAAGTATTTATTGCTTAAACAAACATTGTATTGTATTTCGAAGTAGATAAGGTTTGATTTTGTTTGAAGTTAGTCGTAAATTAAGTTAAATTCAACCTTCGAACAATAAAATTGTTGCAAAGTATTAATTACTCCAGTTAAAGTTTTTCTTATGGCTTTACACTGATGAGAATTATCTGAGTTATGTTTTTGCGCGCGGTTTTATTTACTTAGATAAAAAGTAGGTATCGTACTTATATTATTTGAAAAAACTTTTGCATAATTGACGATGCAATTTTTATATGCAGAGTTACATTATCTAGGCCATATTTTTTCGAATGAAAATTATTGATCGAGTTTACAGTTTTTTTTATTCACCACTTGTCTTGTTGATTGAACAAAAAGATGACCCACCTGATGTTAGGTGGTAGATAGCCTGAAAACTCCTTTCGACCCTAAGGCCGTGGGCTCAAAACCAGTTTCGCGTCAATGGGTCTTTCTGGCCAAATTTCAAGTGTTCGAAAGGAACTCTTTGATGCGCATTTAAAATTCTTTCACCACACTATTTCCAAAGAACGACGAAGTGACACGTCAAGAAGAGCACAGACAAAAATCAATAATATCTTCACATAATAATATCTTATATATCTTTATATATAATAATATCTTTAACAATAATATCTTTAAGCCTATAGTAGATAGATACCCACTGTTATAGTTCTCCACAAACTAAGTATAATATTGTTTGTTAATTACTATAGATGGACTTTGCATAGCGCTGGCATTCTGAGATAGTTGATTCAATCGATTCAATTGCACTGAATGGGAACATTAACATTGAATCACGTTGCCTCAGAATGGAGCTGTGAGATGCGGTGACCGGTTTGTGACGATAGTCTTATATACGGTTGGCAACACATCAGGTTACACAATTGTACCCATGACAACAGACATACATTTATTTTTGTTGTCATAGACAATCATTTATTTGTCACTCACAACATAAACAATCGAACCTATGTGTGGGGATCGAACCCACAGCCTACAGCGCAGGAGGCACAGCTACTACTGACTGAGCTGTGAGGGCTGTCTCATCACTAAACGCTGTGTATCACACTCCTAGTTACAAGGTCTCAAACAAGCCAGTTCTCGGGACGCACAAACAGCGCCCTTGAGTTTTAATTACATAATTCGATGTAATGAGCCGTGCGATTAGCATCTGTGACGGCGTCTGTCTGTCACTAATCTACGGGAGCTGGCAATCTTTGCCGAATTACGTAGGCTTGTTTTGTGTCTACGACTTTTTGTGAAAAACAATAGTATTCTGCCAACTTTACAAAAAGTTGGCAGAATTTTTAGAGAAATTTTAAGAGTAGTAGAGCTCTTTGTGTGTGGCTCGTCCGGGGAAGTACTACCACCACGCCTTTTTCTGCCGCCAAGCAGCAACGCTGTGTTTCGGTTTGCCTCGTAAATCACGCACGATAGGAACGTGCCCTACAAAGCACTGGCCTGCGTCCATCAACTTGAGGCATACAGATGTTAAGCCTCATGTGCCTGTAATTACACCGGCAACCACACTCTTCAAACCGAAACACAGCAACACTGCTATTACTACAGCAATAATTCTAACGGTTAGGTATTTGTAATCGTAGAATGTAAATGTCTTCCCGTAAGCTCCACCTGATAGATTCTTAGGAAAATGTTTTTTATCGGTGTGTAATTAGCCTGAATGTCCTTTTCGTGCTGATATAACTAATTTGTGACGCCAATTCCACGTTATTAGAGGTGTTGGGAAAAAAGTATTTTCACACATTTGCTGGGAAATTCCTTCATTATAAAAAAACACTAAAAACAAAACGTCAAAGCCGATTGGTGTAATCAGCTTTGACGTTCAACAATGACCAGCCAGTAATTTCCAACACGACAATAAAGTGCCTTTTCACACGTACCGGTTGCCGGGTAGCCGGCGGCGAAGTGTATGGCCATGTACTTTAGGACACCGGATCCACTACTGTGCGTCCGGTTGGCGCCTACCGGTTAGCCGGCGGCCGGACGCATAGTCTTGCATGGACGACGCAGCAAGCTTTCATACGCACCGGTGGCCAGTCACCCATGTACAACCACAGAGAGAGCCTACGCGACCGTACTCGCGTCGACGGTAAAGACGCTACTGGATACTAAATCGGGTCGTGTGAAAGCTGAATATATTACCGGACAGTCGGCATCGGCTACCCGGCAACCGGTACGTGTGAAAAGGCACTAATAGTCCAAGATCCGAACTAGAAACGACCTTCACCTATCTGTTATATGGATGAAAAGTGTTTGATATCAAATTTAATATATTAGAAAATATTGGTTGGGTTGTCTAAAAAAATCCTGGCCAGGCTATGATTATTTTTTTTAAAATATTTCACTCATGAGTTTATCGAATAAATTTAACACCAACCTAAAGTATGAAGCCTATATACAAAACGTTGGGTTGTCTATTTTTTTCCTGGCGTTGGTAGGTATAAACAGGTAAATCGATAATAGTTATTTTCACCTATTTGTTAAATAAATAAATCTTATATCTTCTTGTTTGTATAGTTTAACATCTCTATGGCTCAAGTTGATGGACGCAGTTCTAATCGTGTGTGACTTACGAGGCAATGCTTGCTTTGTTATAGGTTATGGTTACCACGTAACATCTACTTATACCATCAGCAAGTACTTAGTATAAAAAACATGTTAGCAATCACTGATACGCAAGCCAAGCCGCGTTTGGTAGCCGGTTTATCTATATAACAACGTGAATAGTTAGAACCTAAGTACAGGTTTTGATATAACAATGCGATCTCATATAATTCCTCGGCTGGGAAGAAGGGCACCCATTTAAAACCACGGTCGGGAAGTATGCTTCCCGCAAGAGCCGACGTACTGGCGCCTAGAGCCAAAGAGTAGCTAATGTTAAGTAACTTCGATCGGCACCACTCTGAAACTGCTTTATTATATGCTTTACAACTAGCTAATGGAACAAGCAGATGGCCCACCTGATCTTAAGTGGTAACCATCACCTATAACAAAGCATTGTCTCGCAAGCCTAGCACGATAGGAACGTGCCCCACGTTGCACTGCCCTGCGTCCATAAACTTGAGGCATACAGATGTTAAGCCTCATGTGCCTGTAATTACACCGGCAACTACACTCTTCAAACCGAAACACAGCAACGCTGTTTGGCGGCAGAATAAGGCATACATTATTTTGTAAGTATTTACAAAATGTACAAAATACACATGAAACAGTTGAACTATCTGCAGACCGTTGGAAACGAACTAGAATGAATTAATGAATGAATGAATGAATGAAAATTCTTTATTGCACACCTTACAAACTAACAAAGTAGGACAAATTATAACAATTAAAGAAAAACAAAATGTACAATGGGCGGTCTTATCGCTAAAAAGCGATCTCTTCCAGACAACCTTTGGATGGAGAGGAGCTTAGAATAAGATGGTTGGTTAGGGTGCACTATATAATTTAAAATAGCAACAAAATAAAAACATTCGAAATGAACAAATAAATAAGCTTACCTTTATACTACACATATATACCTACATAAATAAGATTACATGCTTACACTCTATAAATACTTATATACATACCTACATAAATAGATACTAACATTTATACATACATACATATACCTCTGACTCAGATGATGATGAAAATCATGACTCAAGATAAAAGTTCTTGACTTTAGATTTAAACACGGCTAGTGAAGGGGATTGCCTTATGGAGACTGGTAAGGAGTTCCATAATCGAACAGCTTGGACAGAAAAGGAGTCTGCATAGAAGGAAGTTCTATGCACAGGAGTTTTAAGTAGGAGGTTTTCTGAGGAACGAAGAGTTCGAGGGTTCTCACAGTGTAAGAACTCGAAACGTTCCTTCAGATAACCGGGAGTGAAAGGATTGTAGAGGATGTTGTGAAGGAGAGAAAGGATGTGAGAATTCCGGCGAAGACGAATAGGGAGCCACTTGAGTTTTGCTCGAAACTCGGATACGTGATCGTATTTTCGGAGACCAAAAATAAATCTAATGCAAACGTTTTGAAGACGCTCAAGCTTATAGAGATAGCTCAACTAATCTAAATCAGCGCCAATGGGAAGCGTTCCCAAGACACTGTCTGCATTGCTACGCTGAATATTGTAATCTTAATAAAATACTTTTAAAAAAAACATCAATATCACTTCATTTCTGGTGAAGTAATCACGTAACAAACATACGAAAAAAAAATTGGCACAAACATCCAAACATCGTAACTATCTCGTTTATACAAGGTGTTCCAATACTTGTACTTAAAACTTCAGAGGGCTAAAGTACCCAACAATATGTATAACCTTTTCTAAGGAACCAACACTGTGAACTCGAAACAAAACAGCTATTTCATACAAAAGTTCAATACCTACCTGGTTAAAATGTAGTGTTAGTTCCTTAGAAAAAGTTATTCATATTGATGGGTACTTTAGCCCCCTGAAGTTTTATTTACAAGTATTGGAACACCTTGCATAATGGCAGGATAAAATAAATCATCATCATCATCATCACCATTGCAGCCCGTTTGCACCCACTGCTGAGTATAGGCCTCCTCTTTAATACGCCACTCTTTATATATCTTATATATACGTTTTATATATTCGCATTTTTCAATGCAAAGCTGTTGGAGTCCTCTAGTAAAAAAAACTTGCTTTTACGATCTGTAAAGCTACAATTCTCTGCTATAACAGAACATACATCAAATGATTTACAACGGGCTATCAAAATGCCTACACGATGACACATCTGTACTCTCACATCTAAATCGTCGCAAAACGCGTGGTTTTGTATAAAATTTATTACATTATGTATCAATTTCTGACTCTTAATAACTTAGACTCTATGCTGTGGGCAATAAGGGTGAGATTTGCGTGTCTTTTGGGGAAATTAGGGTAGTCGGCCGAATCATCATTCTATGGTAAGAGAGTGTTCATGTTATGTGTACGTTTAAGAGATTTATTGTATGTTTGTCTGTTTGTGGTACAATCGGTCAAGTGGTCTTGGGTTCGGATCCAGTCGTGCGTAAAATCTTTTCCGAAAAAAATACTGATTTTATCATTATCATCATCCACATTTTTTTTGCCTTTTTTTAATACAAATAGCTGATGGAACGCAGATGGCCCACATGAAGTTATGTTGTAACCATCACCTATAACGAAGCATTGCCTCGTAAATCACGCACGATAGGAACGTGCCCTACGATGCACTATGGCCAGAGTCCGCATCAACTTTGGGCATTTAGATGTTAAGCCTCATGTGCCAGTAATTTCAAGTAAATTTTATGTTTTCGGGTATGTTTTAATTATGGACCAGAAATGTAATTTCAAATTGTCTAAATTAAAATGTATAATAATAGTATTACTTACCATATTGTAATGGGTATAGAGTTCAAAATAAGCTTTTTATTGAACTTTAGTAAAACGCCTCAAAGGATTTTCCACTGCCGCGTTCATATGCTTGGACAGACATAGAGTAGTTAGAGTGTAATGTGTAGAAGCGACTTTGGTAGGTATTCAAAAATAAATACAAGTTGTAGTGTATTTACCAAATGCTTGCCTGTATCGTCCCATTGCAGGGCAAAGACCTTCCTCCGTCCTTCCACGCTTCTCGATCTTTGGCCACAGAGGGATGTCAGTTTTTTTTATACAACTAGCTGATCGAACAAGCAGATGGCCCACCTGATGTTAAGCATCAACAAAGCATTACCTCGTAAGTCACGCACGATAAATAAATAAATAAATAAATAAATAAATAAATATTGGTGGACATTCCACACAGCACTATCTAGCCCCAAACTAAGCCAAAGCTTGTGATATGGGAACCAGCTGATATACTACTTATATACTTTTTTTTTTTTTTGTAAATACATACTTATAATATTATATAACACCCAGACAGAGAACAAACATCTATGTTCATCACACAAATGTTTGTTCTCGGTGGGGATCGAACCCACGGCCTACGGCGCAGAAGGCAGGGCTACTACCAACTGAGCTGTGAAGGCTGATAGGAACGTGCTCTACGATGCACTGCCCTGCGTCCATAAACTTGAGGCATACAGATGTTATTTATTTATTTTATTTATTTATTAAAACTTTCACACAAAATAATGTAGTGCTAGGAGGACTTAATGCTAATAGCATTGTCTACCAGTCATCCTGGGCGTGCAAAAAGATGGTGAGGAAGGTGTGGCGTGAAAACTGTTTTATTTTAGGTAGGTAGGTAGGTATTTTAAAACTATGAATAATAGAGGGAAGAAGCATATATAAATAAATAGCGCGCAGTCCGGGCTCTCGTAGGGATCCGACGCGACGAAACGGCCAGGCCTCACTTTAAGAAATTAGGGATCCTAACACTTCCGTGCATTGTAATAATGCAAGTTGCGGTATATGTTGACAGTAATCTGGAGACATTTAAGAGGCTAGGCGATATGCACGCTCACAATACGCGAAACAGGCACCATCTCGCAACCATACCCCACACCTTGACGAAGTCCTCAAAACTGAGTCATGTTATGGGTCCTACGGTCTATAATAAATTGCCTGAATCAGTAAGATCTGCCAGCACCACAAAGACTTTCAAAGCTAGGATCAAGCGTTGGTTGGTTGAGCAGGCTTTCTACAGCTACGACGAATTTATTAGTTCGTAATGTAGGTAACTTATAGGATAGGTACCTAAAATAATGAAATTGGAATGAGTGTTTTTATTTTTTCAATTTAATTTAATATTAAGTATACAATTTTTATTTTATTTTATCATTTTATAATTAAGCCATGTTATATTCTTTGAATATGGAAGCGTGCAATGACCTGTAAAATTTATTACCAATAAATGACTATTGACTATTGACTATAGAAGCATATATAGATGTTAAGTCTCATGTGCCTGTAATTACACCGGCAACCACACTCTTTAAACCGAAACACAGCAACGCTGCTTGGCGGCAGAAAAAAGCGTGTTTTTGATTGTTAAAAAAAAAGTTGTTTTGCTAATAAGACAAATATCTACTACTTCTAGTAGATATTGAATTAGCTATGACTTGTTAGCTTTGTTTGTACTTGGTACTAAGAAATCTGAGGGGATATCTACCGTGCCTGGGGATCAAAGTCGTGAAACTGTTTCAGTTCTTTTCTATGACCCCTTTTTCATCTAAATATATGGACGTACTTCTGACTACCCCCATCAAACATCCTCAAAGAATCCTGAGTACTTTGTACTAACAAATCTGATAGGATATCTTCCTGGGGATCAAAGTCGAGAAGATGTTTTTTTCTGTTCTCTTATTTCATCTTCATCAACCTTCATTAGTCTTATCTTAAAATCCTTTCACCACACTATTTCGAACGAAACTCGTGACACGACAAGAGAGAGTCTTATCTGTGCCTGCACACTCTTTGTCCACGTGTGTTATGTTACGAGTGTTTGTGGGTATGTCGTAGCGCGATGACGTCATAACTCTGAAATACCCCACTCCCTTATTCATGGTAGACACTAAAATTTTACGGGCATTGAATGTTGCTGGACTTGGCTGGTCGGAGGTCAATGTGCTGTTTGGTTTGTTTGATTAAGAACGCACCATAGATAGGACGTTTTTTGTTTTTATACTACTTGTTGATGGAACAAGCAGATGGCCTACCTGATATTAAGTGGTAACCATCACCTATAACAAAGCATTACCTCGTAAGTCACGCACGATAGGAATGTGCCCTACGATGCACTGCCCTGCGTCCATCAGCTTGAGGCATACAGATGTTAAGCCTCATGTGCCTGTAATTACACCGGCAACCACACTTTTCAAACCGAAATGCAGTAACGCTGCTTGGCGGCAGAAAAAGGCGTGGTGGTAGTACTTCCCCGGACGAGCCCTTCACAAAGAGCTCTACTAATACATACATAGTTGTTTAATGTTAGTAAGAATCACATGGACCCTGCATGTTAAGCTTCTGAAGTAATTAAATGAAACATCAATAGGGTACAGCGCATGGCTCGTACATAATTTACGTTTATCTGCATCCTCGCTGTAAAATATGCACAGTGAGCTGGATTTAGAACCGACTGCGGGCTGAATGTAACTTTCACAGATAGAGGCCAACCCTGAGGCCTTGAGCAGAGTAGAGGGTATAGTAGTGAGCTATTTGTGAAGGGCTCGTCCGTGGAAGTACCACCTATTTCTGCCACCAAGCAACAACTCTGTGTAATTTGAAACTTAACCTACTTAACTTTGTGAAATTACAGGCACATGAGGTTTAATCTGTATACCTCAGGTTGATAGACCAGTACTCTCAAACGGTGAAGGAAAACATCGTGGGGAAACCGGCATGTCATAGAACCTAAGAAGTTCTGTAACATGTGTCAAGTGCTCGAAAGGAGCCTCTTGAGGCGCACTTAAAATCCTTTCACCACACTGTTTCGAAAGAAACTAGTGACACGACATGAGAGAGAGAGAGGTTGATAGACGCAGGGCGGTGCATGGGGCACGGTTCTATCGTGCGTGTCAAGCGAGGCGATGCTTTGTTATAGGTGATACCACTTAACATCAGGTCGGCCATCTGCTGGTTACGTCAGCAAGTAGTATAAAAAAAACCTCAAACTGCTCGCTCGCACATTTCTAGTTTTGAAAACTGAAACAGCTTTACGACTTTGATCCCCAGGCACGGTAGATATCCCCTCGGATCTTTTAGTACCAAGTACTAACTCCAGATTCTTTGAGGACGTCTAAGGGTAGTCAGGTACGTCCACATTACATTTGGCACATACCCACATTTTGCAGTAGTTGGTATTCCATACGTGACAGGTTGCAAGCCCATCGCCGCTATTAGAATACTAACTGGTTTCCTCGCGATGTTTTCCCTCGCCGTTTAAGAGCACTGGCATTGCGCACATACATATTTTGACAAGAAAAATCCATTCCAGTTTTGTAGTTATAAAATCTCTTTATGTAATAAAAAATTGCAGGAAACACGTTTCTGAGAATAAAAAATACAAAGGTATTGTATTATATTTTGATCCGAACAAGTTTTTCCACCACAAAATATTGAAATTTGCGAGCGAGATTTGTTCGACGGTTGTCAGTCTCATAATAAATCAAACAATGCTAAATAAAAGTTTGAAAAAACATTGTAAAAAGACAGCTGGAATTATTAAAAACTCTATCCATTTTCTTTTCAGCACATATTTTTCCGTTACGTACACAATACAAAGCGTACAGCTAACAATTTTTACAACAATACAAACCTACAGAGGCGAATAATTTACCTCCCCGTAATATGAAGAGGGCTGGTCTTTCTGTACTAGGTAAAGCAACGTTCAGCACAGTCAATGATGGGCGACCGTTTAAGGCGAAGACAAGAGCTAATGTGACTCTCGCTCGCACGTTTCGACATGTTGAACGATATAAAATCACTAAACTCATTTTCGTAAAATCGCAATCAACCATCTTGTGTGCAATCACATTGCACACAGTTTAGTAAAAATTTCATTTTATCGATACATATTTTCCTACTCAAAAGTTAGCTTTACTAGTTTTCGTACATAAGCAAACTTTTAAGTAGGAAAACTTGTATCGATCAAAATATTTTTTTTACTAAACTGCGTGCAATGTGATTGCACACAAAATTATAACACAGCCCATTTATAATTAAATAGTGCCCGGCAGCTCGACTCACGGAACGGACGAGCCTTTTAACGCAGCGGTTTCTTTTGCCGAGCGCCGCCTCATTCACGAAACGTCGCGTCTTTTTTTATGGATTTTCGAATTCTTGCAAGCGTTTTACGTCGAGTCTCCCGATCGAGCGTCTAGTAGCGTTGCGTGGCTGATTTTAGAGCGTTTTTAGCAAAAGTACAGTTCACAACGTGAGCCTATGGTTTGAGTATTTTCAGTATACGTTTTAACCCGGCGCTAATGACGTGGAAATAATAACGCGGGTAATGACACCGGGTCATGGTGACCCAAGGTTTGTCGTAATTTTTTTAATAACATTAAATGATTACAGTCTATTTTCATGTTTGTTTGTAAGTATAAGGTTATTGTGTACATGATATAGTTAATAAAATGTATATGTATTTATTGAATCAACTTTTTGAAAAGCAACATAAAAATACAACTTCTGTATTACAAAGATTTTTAATATAGTCCCAAAAGTTATTACCCGAGTGGGATTTGAACCCACGACCTTCCCCTTAAGTGTAGTAAACACTATAAAAACAAATAAAAATTAACTTCTGTATTATTATAATTTTCTTTTGGAATATGCGTAAGAGTTGTTTTTATAATAGTTCTTCTTCTTCATTTCTCCGTTTATGGCTCCTGTCCGTCATTCGACAGATAATCTTGCCAGTGTCAAGTGAATTGTAAAATACTTTATAGTCAAGTCGGTCGTCATTTGTTTTGAAGGAAACGATGGCGTTTTTCTTCAAAAGATTCGAAGCATTTTCGTTCAAATCAGGATATCACATAATACACTTTTATTCCAAATGATTACACTTTGTGCTAAAGTACATAAGTAATGTTGGTTAAAATGCCACCGAAATTACACAACACTACTCAAAAAAACGCAAGCAAACAACTAAAATGTAAAAAAAAAAACGTATTGCTTGTTGCTAACTTGCTATATATTTAGCTTTTTGGTTGACATGAATGTGACATTGACATTTAACTGTGCGTCAAGTTGAATTTTAATTAAAACTAAAGTACCACCAAATGAACACCACCCTGACTTGACGTTATGAAATTGAAATTAAAATTAAAAAAAGAAAGAAAAACAAAAAATGTTTCAGTGGCGGAGTTAAGCGGTATCTACAAATATAAAAAACAGCTGAACTCCTAATTTTTTGATTTTGTTTTTTTCGTCCATAGATTTTTGATGAAATAGAGCATTTGAAAATTTGGCAATGGGATAATCTGGCTATGTTTAAAATTGTAAAAGTGAAGACCTGGGAATAAAGGCCTGCTAGGAAGGCCGCCTGCGATAATCTGACGACGTTACAGTCTGTAGGTTAACTTTTTTATATCAATATTTGATGATTGAGGTATCAAAAGATTTGTCTCAACTGCCGGAGTGTCCTATGGTACAAAAAGTGAACACAGTAAAACGTTTATTAGTTTTATTGTCACTAGGCTAAGGAAATCAAAAAGAATCGTGGGTTCAAATCCCACTTAGATAGGTAATAAATTTTGGGATATTATAAAAAAATCCTACTTAATAAGATAAACGCTAAAGTTTGTAAGTATGAATGGATGGATGTATGAATGTTTGTTACTCTTACGTAAAAACTACTGAAGGGATTTGAATGAAGCTTTATAATAATATAGCTTATACATCAGAATAACACATAGGCTACAATTTATAAAGATATTGCGTGAATGGTCCAAAATATGACGATAAGTGTCAAGTAAGTAGGAAAAAATCTACCATCTGCGAGCTATTCCGGCGTGCGCTGCCAAAACCGCTAGAGTTACACATATGTACTACGCCACGCTAATATAAGCTACTCGAAATACTAATCCTGCGCAGACGAAGTCGCGGGCACCAGCTAGTATGTAATATAAATCTGTAGGTTATGGTTGTATTTTAACATATTTATTTTACATTGTACTTATTTCAGTTACTTCCTGTTTAAACCTACAAACATACTGTATATACAAACAATTTGGATATATCCATTAGGTATATAAGATGCTGAGTCGAGGTTGTAAATCTAACGGCGCGACCATAGAGTGCAGACTTTGCGATGCCTATTTGTATGTACATAGAGTTGATACAAAGGTTTGTCCGGGGAAGTTATACCACCGTGCCAATTACTGAAATCAAGCAGTGATGGTTTTCGGTTTGAAGGGTATGGTTTCCGGTGAAAATACAGGCATAATAGGCTTAAAAGCTTATGCCTCAACTTCATGGACGCAGGGTGTATCGTAGGTCGGTTTGAAGGGTGTGGTTTCCGGTTAAAATGCAGGCACATGAGGTTAAAATCGTATGACTCAAGTTGATGGACGCAGAGAGTAAGTTGGTAAGGTAGCTAGGGTTGGTTTATCGTGAGTGTATTGCGAGGCAAGGCTTTGTGGTGGTGATGGTTAGCACTCAAAAGATATTTAGTAATATCTATTACCCACTGGAAGCCCTGAATGAATAAATAAATCAGTATTGTATTAAGGTTCTATGTAAAAATGTATTAGTGTACTGGCTGATATTTAAGCGATTCTGCCCGCATCGCGCATCTGCCAATAACAAGCATTTGTAAATTTAAAACAGGAGCGTTGTCAATCTTAGCCTTGTTTTGTTTTTTGAGAATTCGGGATCGAAAATTTTTTAGAGCACCTACAATACTCACATATCTGATTGCGAATCTAAATCTAAGAATGAACATTATTGTAACTATTTTTTATTGCTAATTCGATTGTTATCTGTTTTCTGAATTTAAATAAATAAATGTAAAGTCTTATTAAGTATTTTCAACAAATAAATAAATATATTTACAATGTCCGTGTTTTATAGTAATTTATTGGGGTATTCAACAACTCCAAGTATTTTTGCCAAAATTCTATTTGGCTCGGTGCAACGTGGAATATGTCTCGGATTCGCATCCCGCTTCCCGCCTCTTATATTATGCAAAATAGTCCGAGAGCCAACGCGCCGGCCTCTACAAAACGGAATGTGCATTTTGTGGTATTTAATGTAAAAATTGAAATGTTTGTTTGTGTTGCTGTAAGCTCCCACAGCTCAGTTGGTTAGTAGCTCTGCCTTCTATTCTACGTTCTTCTTCTTGTAGTGTCACTAGTTTCTTTCGAAACAGTGTGGTGAAAGGATTTTAAGTGCGCCTCAAGAGGCTCCTTTTGAGTACTTGACTTTTTAGGTTCTACGACATGCCGGTTTCCTCACGATGTTTTCTTTTACCGTTTGAGAGTACTGGCATTGTGCACATACATTTTTGAAGAGAAAAACTCATTGGGGCACGACCAGTTTTGAACCCACGACCTTAGGATCGGAAGGCGGTATTCTACGTTGCAGGCCGTGGGTTTGATATCCACCGGGATTTGTGCAATGAACATGGTGTGTTGCTTTGTTGAACAGTATTTGAATAACTATCTAATTTTTTTGAAAATGGTAAGTTTAGTCTTCTTTTACTTGTGTGACTAGTTTCTTTCGGAACAGTGTGTTAAAAGGATTTTGAGTGCGATTTTTTTATTTAAGAGACTCTTTTCGAGCACTTGACATATGTTTTAGAACTTTTTAGGATCTATTCTACGACATACCGGCACGACCGGTTTTGAAACCTCGACCTTAGGATCGGAAGGCTACCACTAGACCACCAGTAAGTCAAGTCTACCACTAGTCCACCTCTCGGTAAGGGCTCGTACACAAAACTGTGATGCGACGTCGCATCGCAAAAATCTGCGAGCTCGTTGTGGACTTTCCCGTGGAAGTTTCTGCGATGCGACGTCGTATCGGATCGCATCGCAGTTTTGTGTACGAGCCCTAAGTCAAGGTTACCTGAAAGAGATATATATCGCTGTTAGCAATAAGGCCGCCCGTTATATTACTACAGTTATTGATAAGTTTAATGATAATCAATAAAGATAGATAAGTGCATATCTATCGTTCTGAATCTAGGTAAAGTTAAAGAGTACTAGAGAACTATCAAACCAACATCGAAATTAATGTTTTACGCGACCGAAGCCGTAAGCTCAAGCTAGTATCCTCATAAATAAAGCATTATCAATTTCATGCACCGATGAAGCATTTCAGCATTTCCACGCTCGGATTTTTTCCGAAGAATTTGGGCATTTATTAAATTAATCTTCTTTAATCATGTTAATAATAAGTAATCTGGTTGTACTTTGATTAAGTCTGGGGAAAAGGCACTTTCATTTTGTGCGATGCGTTGAAAAAAATATCAGGCTTTTGACGTTTATTTTACTTTGCAGTCGAAGGCTTTTTTATATTTCAGCGTGATTTTAGGGTGAAAAGGGTGATTTTAGGATTTTTCCATCATATCTGTGAAAACAAGGTTCATACAACAGAACGGTAGGTTCTTCTAGATCGCGTTCTAGGTCGCGTGGAACTGGCACCTAGATTTACCTTGTTTTAAGACGTTTCAAAGTGATCCTTGTGAGTCAAATGAATAAATACCTTTTGATATTTGTTTTGATTAAAAATGTCAGGGCCCCTATGAAGGCAATACAATTCCCTTGAAACGTCTTATAACTAGGCTTTTGAAAGTTCTTATATGCTCAGGTAAACGTACAATATTAACTTTGCGCTAGCACTTTTTTGAAGACAAATTTAAAAGTCTGCCTGCAAAAATTAATCAAAAATCAGGAAAAATTGTTTGGATGAAAATGATAATATTATTGTTTGCATTGTTTTACTCCAAAGCTTGCTGTTTGCGATATTGCATTTCTTAAGTCATTTTATATTTTCAAAAATTTTGAAATGTGCGAGAAGCTGTTGTTTGACGATCGCCAGCCTTTTGAAGAAATATTCTCTCGCTTCGCTCGCTCGTGCTACTAAATCACTTGGAAGCCGACTCCTGGTCTATACTTAAAGCATTGTTCCCCTCTACTGGGTACTTGTTTCACCTCGAGAGGCGTGACGTCACGCCGTCAACCTGAATATTCCACCTTTTGAATAAAGAACAGCGAAGGTTATTTCAAGCGTCTTATCTTATCTTTATCTTGCTAATGGATTAGGACTGTATAACTTTGTACCTAGTTTTGTTAACTAGCTGCTGTCTGCGGCTTTGCTCATTTATTTGCTAAAAACACACATACAAAACAATAAAAGAAAGGGAATGGTTATACAGAATTACAGATAGATATTGTAACACTCTCTCTCTCTCTTTCTTGTCGTGTCACTAGTTCCTTTCGAAACAGAGTGGTGAAAGGATTTTAAGTGAGCCTCCTAAGTGGATCTTTGGGTTCTACGACATGCCGGTTTCCTCTCATTTTCCTTCACCGTTTAAGAGTACTGGCATTGTGCAAATACATTTTTCAACAAAAAAAACTTATTGGTGCACGATCGGTTCCGAACACGACCTTAGGATCGGAAGGCGGGGCCGCTACCACTAGACCACCAGTGCTCTCGTATGTAACACTTATTTCTGCAAATAAATATGCAGTGAAGTCTTTATAGAGACGTATAAACTTATGCATAAGAGTTAATGGAAACTATTTTGAGCAATTTATTAGTTCGGTAAAATTGAATGAAATTGAAACTCTCGTGGTTTCGGACTTGGCCATCACCGTCCTTCTCAAAAAAACCACCCTGAATATCAAATTGTTGCAAACAGGCGTTTTCTTTTCTTGCCTTATACAAGGTGTTCCAATACTTGTATTTAAAACTTCAGGGGGCTAAAATGGCAAAAAGGTATTATTGAAGGGTATGTCTGGGCTTGCAGGAAGGGGTTTGGGAAAATGAGACCTAATCTGCAATTCAGCTATGTACTTTAGGTTAGAATATTGGATTTATATTATTATAGAGATTGCACGTGCGCGCGTGGCTGGGTCGCTTGGCTGAATGGAAGAGTGAGTGGGTGAGTTATGCCGCGCTGAACGGTGAATGCTGCGAAGAACGGCGGATACCGTTCCCGCCCCAACAGGTTCCATCCCGCTCCCATCAATAATACATTTTAGCCAGGTAGGTATTCAACTTTTGTAAACAGCTGTTTTTTTTCGCGTTCACAGTGCTGGTTCCTTTGAAAAAGTTATTAATATTGATGGGTACTTTGTTGCCTGTTCTTCTAGGCTTTGGTCGCGTGGAACTGGCACCTAGAGTCACCTAGCTTTAAGACGTTTCAAAGTGATCCTTGTGATTTTATTGAATAAATACCTATTGACTTTGACTTTGACTTTGACTTTGACTTTGACTTTGACTTTGACTTTGACTTTGACTTTGACTTTGACTTTGACTTTGACTTTGACTTTGACTTTGACTTTGACTTTGACTTTGACTTTGACTTTGACTTTGACTTTGACTTTGACTTTGACTTTGACTTTGACTTTGACTTTGACTTTGACTTTGACTTTGACTTTGACTTTGACTTTGACTTTGACTTTGACTTTGACTTTGACTTTGACTTTGACTTTGACTTTGACTTTGACTTTGACTTTGACTTTGACTTTGACTTTGACTTTGACTTTGACTTTGACTTTGACTTTGACTTTGACTTTGACTTTGACTTTGACTTTGACTTTGACTTTGACTTTGACTTTGACTTTGACTTTAGCCCCCTGAAGTTTTAAATACAAGTATTGGAACACCTTGTATATTCTGTAAGATTATATTCTATATGCGAAGGACTTATAACCGTTGCGGAATAAAGGTTCTCGAATGGCGACCACGAACAGGAAAACGAAGCGTGGGACGCCCTCCTACCCGATGGACTGACGACATTGTCAGGATCACGGGAAGTCGGTGGATGGAGAGGGCACGGAATCGTTCTTCCTGGAAATGTATAGGGGAGGCCTATGTCCAGCAGTGGACTTCTTTAGGCTGATGATGATGATGATGATGATGATGATACTAAAAAAAGGTGATGAAATCGTTTTAAGCGATAAGGCCGCCCATTGTACTTTATTAAGTATCGCCTAGATTTATGATGTATCCTTGTGTACAATAAAGTTTTACCTAAGTATATATTTTTGTGGTTTAACTGAATACTTTTAGCCATATGCTCGACTTGATTCAAACCTACAAACCTAGCATCATAAGGACTCTCCATCGCTAGGCCATCAGAGTTAAATGTGCTCGCAAGTCCTGAATATTCAACAATTCCTGTGATAAAGTAGATCTGGCGAAGAATTTTGAATTTCAGAAATTATTTGATCACCTACTTGGGTTTATTCATGAAAATCCTGAAGCATCCGAATGAGTGACCGACAAAAACGGAATACTTGATTTAAACTTTATTTAAAACTTGCTTCTGTGCCATCCAAAGAGAAGGAAGAGATCGCTCACAGCGATAAGACGGTCGATAGTACTTCGCTGTAGTTTAAGTTAAGCCGTGTATGTTATGCCCTGTCTTGTGGTGTACAATAAAGAGTTTTATATCTGTTTACGGCCACATAGGGCACGCAGCAGCGTTACTGTATTTCGGTTCGAAGGGTGTGGTTACCGTTGAAAATAAACGGCATAAGAGGCTTTACATTTTGTTCTTTATTCTTTATTGTACACACACTTGACAACACAAAAGATTGAATCAATAATAACATAAAAGTCATGTACAAAGACGAGCCTAAGCAGAGTTTTTATGCCTCAAGTTGATGGACGCAAGGCAGCGCATTGTAGGGCACGTTCCTATCGTACGTGTCTGTCGAGGCAGTGCTTTGTTATAGGTGATGGTTACCACTTAACAGATGGGCCATCTGCTTGTTCTATCAGCTGGTAGTATAAAAAAATAGGATTGAGAGTAATAACGTCAGTTTCTACTACAATCATAAGTTCTTTAGAACTACAAGGTAGAATAATGATGACGTCACGGCTACAGTACACGCCACTTACAAAGTTCAATCTCGACTTCTGATTAATTGTCAAAGTTGTGCCAGCTCGCTACTTCATCAACAGGTTCTTGAAAAGCGACCACCGATATATTGTAGGAGTAGTAGAGCTCTTTTCTTCTCTCTTTGTGTACCTAGTCCGGGAAAGTACTATCACCATGCCTTTTTGTGCCGCTAAGCAGCGTTGCTGTGTCGGTTTGAAGGATGTTGCCGGTGAAATTACAGGTACATGAGGCTTAGCACCTGTATGCCTCAAGTTGATGGACGCAGGGTAGCGCATTGTAGGGCACGTTTATATAGTGCGTGACTGATGAGGCAATGCTTTGTTGTAGGTGATGATTACGACTTAACATCAGGTGGTCCAGCTACCAGCCAGCTAGTTGTATAAAAAATGTTTTCCTTCAACCTTTTGTTCAATGATGTTCTTGTTCTTGTATGTAGCTGTCTATTAAAAGGGCTACACATTATAAAACATAGCTACATTAACGGCCGCTTTCTGAAAACCCGATCAAAACTAATCGCATGTCAAGTCACTTGCTATCTCTATCTAATTCGATGTAATAGCTGAAAAGGCGAGTGACTTGACATTGGATTAGTTTTGATCGAGCTTTCAGAAACTGGCCGTAATTGACACTAATCATGTCTAATTATCTCACAGTTTCACGACTTTCATGCCCAGGCACTGTAGTTACCCCCTTAAATCTCTTAATACCAAGTATCTCCTCAAAATTCTCTGAAGATGTCTACGGAGGTAGTCAGAGGTACGTCCGAATAATCCAAATACCAGTTCTACATGTAGTAAAAATTTACAGTCACTGTTTTACGCCGTCAAATGGCGGTCGTCGTATTATACGAAGCGCAACTTACAACTTACATGCCAAATTCAGACTACATGTTTCAAGTCATAGGCGTTATAGACTGTGTGGTATAGTTATAGCACGCTTCAGCACTCAAAATAAGCTCAGCAATGATTTTGAGAATACGTATTTTAAACTCATTCCTAATGGAACAAGCCTATAGCGAACCTGATATTAAGTGGTAACCATCAGAGTCAAGTTCAAAAAAGGTATTTCTTCAATAGGATCACTTTGAAACGTCTTAAAGCTAGGTGACTCTAGGTGCCAGTTCCACGCGACCAAAGCCTAGAAGAACAGGCAACAAACTTACGGCTTGGTTCCTACCGCTCTTTTGTATGATCCTTGTTACAGTGTAATATAATACAATATTGAAGCTCCAGTGTGGTGCCAATCGAATTTAGTGAGGCGTAGGCATGACAAAAAAAGGTAAAGAGATACTAACGCCACTTAGCAATATTATCTATTATTAATGTTTATGTGTTTGCTTTAGCTATCAATAAATAATTTTCATTTCATTTCATTTCATTAAACATAATCAAATCACCTATAAAAGAGCATTCATCATCATCATCATCATCAACCTATTGCAGTCCACTGTTGGACATAGGTCTCTCCCATGGCGCGCCACTGAGCCCGGTCTTCGGCTCTCCCCATCCAGTTCTTGCCCGCCACCCTGCGCAAGTCGTCACTCCATCTAGTCGGAGGGCGTCCCACACTACGTTTGCCTAAGCGCGGTCTCCACTCTAGAACTCGTTTATCCCAACGGTTTTCGGTTCTTCGGCAGACATGGCCAGCCCACTGCCATTTCAACTTGCTAACTCTTCGGGCTATGTCGACAACTTTGGTGCTCTGTCGAAAGACCTCATTACGAATCTTGTCTCTCAAAGAGACTCCGAGCATAGCCCGCTCCATAGCTCGCTGAGCGACTTTTAATTTATGGACTCGTCCTACCGTGAGTGTCCACGTTTCGGCTCCGTAAGTCATAACTGGTAGAACGCACTGATTAAAAACTTTTGTTTTTAAGCACTGTGGGATGGGTGACGAGAATACCTGCCGCAGTTTCCCAAACGCTGCCCAAAAGAGCATTGACTTGCATATATTGATATTATATTATGATATGTATTGATATATGAACGTGCCTTACGATGCACTGTCTTGCGTCCATCAACTTGAGGCATAGAGAACGTTAAGATTCAAGCTTATAATTTCACGTAGATACAAAACAGCTTTGCTGCTTGACGGCAGAAATAGGCTTGGTGGTAGTACTTCCCCGGAGGAGCCCTACCTGATTGAAAGCAGTGATAAGTAAAAGGCAATACACAGCCTTCACAGCTCAGTTGGGTGGAAGCTCTGCCTTCTGCGCTTAGGCCGTGGGTTCGATTCCCACCGAGTACAAACATTTTTGAGGTGGATATAGGTTTTTGTTATTTTCTGGGTGTTTATTATATATAATACTAGCGGCCTGTCCCAGCTTCGCATGGGTGGTCATACATTTTTTGAACATTTTAGGATAAACTTAGACCGTGGGTTCAAGCCTCGCGTCTACTTATTTCATACATTTGCACGCCAGAGAGTGAAATCGCACCCCGAGCGCGACCCGTGGACCCGTTAACGTTTTTAATTTCGTCATATCTTTTGAATGGAATGTCCGATTTCAAAAATTTAAGAAGTAATCTATAGGTATTGAAACCGTCTTAATTATGAAAAGATTTATTTGGATAAGGATTAATACCAAGGTACAAATAAAGACCCTTTTCTAGCGGCGGCATTTCAATTATTTTTTTATAATAAAAGAACACTTATTGTGACATAACTATAATAGTTAGACATATGCTGTTGCGACATTTTTTGTAGATGATGACGTGTTCTACAAAATCGTAGTACATTATTTTGTTCTATCATCAATAGTTTTCGCAGCGCACGCGATGTAAGGTTTTTTGGTTTCCACCTTGGGTTACATTATTGGAGTTTTAGTAAGGATCCCTGATTTTTTTGAAAATATAATATAGCCTATGTTACTCAGGGATAATGTAGCATTCTAATAGTGAAAGAATTTTTGAAATCGGACCAGTAGTTTTTGAGCCTATTCGTTACATACAAAAATACAAAGGTTTCCTCTTTATAATATTAGTGTAGAAGTATGAATTTACAAACAAAAAAAAAGTATTTAAGTATTATATCAACTATCTGGTTCCCATATTACAAGCTTTGCATAGTTTGGGGCTAGATAGTGCTGTGTGGAAAGTCCACCAATATTTATTTATTTTATTTTATTTAATAAAAGGATCACTTTGAAACGTCTTAAAGCTAGGTGAATCTAGGTCGCCTTTTCCACGTGAACTAGTCAAAAAGCAACCAACTTTTGGGTTGACTATGGGCGTCAATTATATTAAAATTTCAGGTCGTCAGTATAATAAACTTAATTTCAGTTGGTACGATATAAGCGTTTGATGACTAGCGGCGCTATCAAGCGGTTATGAAAGGCAGAAAGAGCTAATGCAATCAAAGCGTCAAAAGGCGTGAAGGTACACTGCGATCTAAGGAAGCTTCTTACGAGAGAGTTCGCTTAATTTGCATAGAGTGGCTGAGATGCAGAGGTATCGGAGACAAAGCTTCGCTCACCTACAAGCGGACACCAGAGGCGGGGCCCAGGAACGGAGGGAGCCGGCTCGGTACCTATCGGCGCCGCACTACACTTCGCAAGATCACAGACCCCAGTAGACACGCATTACGAATCCTATTAATTATCCGAATAGAATCAGTATTTTATAGTCCACTCGTATTTCATTTACCATCCAAATGAGCTTCCTAACAACTACAAAAGCACCCAACATATGGTCCTTCGAGCCGGATCCCTCCAGAGGTACACAACAGAGGTATTTGTGGAGGTGGAGCATTTTATGAAAGGGTTTATCTAAAGTTTCATGTATAGTAATCACCCGCAGTAGGTTACGAGATGAGTCAGGTTTTACCTATACCTGGACAAAAGTAGCTTTTTTGTTGTTCCTGGGTTAAAAACAATATGCGATTTCTCTTCACTAGTAGTACCAGTAGTACCTTGTAGTGCTCTATGTGAAGGGCCTGTCCGGGAAAGATAAAAATGCGGACTATACAGAACAGAAGACTTTTTTAAATACCACTTGCCGATGGAACCGTCAGAAGGCACTTCTGATGTTAAGTGGCAAGCATCACCTATAACAAAGGATTACCTCGCTCGCTCGATAAGTCACACACGATAGGAACTGCCCTGCGTCCATCAACTTGAGGCATACAGATGTTAAGGCTCGTGTGCCAGTTATGAACCGGCAACCACACTTTCAAAATGCAACGCAACGCAGTAACGTGCTGTTTTAATACATGTGAAAGTACTTTTAGCAATTGACTGAAAGTAGTTTTCTCTCTCTAAGAGATCTAAGGGGATATCTACCTTGAGATAAAAGTCGTGAAGCTGTTTCAGTTTTGAGTTTTCTCTGTGATGTAGCTACTCTACACGTTCAGTGTTACCGTTAAAGTGAAAATCTGCTCTTTGTAGCGAAACGAGGTTCCGTCCAATGAGCAGTACGTTAAGATAATTATGTAAAAACTCCAACTTTACAGCCTTCAAATAAAATAAGATTACGACTATAATTCTAAAAATCTTCTTGTTGTGTCACTAGTTCCTTCGAAACAGTGTGGTGAATGGATTTTAAGTGCGTCTCAAAGAGGCTCCTTTAGAGCACTATTCTAAGAGTAAGTAGTTGTGTGTGGCTCGTCCGGGGAACAACTACCACCATTGCGTTACTGTATTACTTTAACACTTTAAGAGCTGATTTCACCATGCTCTGTTAAATTAACAAATAATTAAAGGGCCGTTAAATATATCAAAATGTACGCTTTTGAAATCTAAGGTTAGATTTAACGGCCTGTAAATCCTTGATTAGTAACTAACAGAGCATGGTGAAATCAGCTCTTAATATGATTGTTAGCAATCACTACCGACTACTACTACGTGCTAATACTTACGAGCGAACCCGCGGGCGGCAGCTGATAATAAATGTTAAAACAGTTTTTTTATTTTATCACTTCATTATCATTATAATAAGTCACAGAGTAGGTAGGTACAGAAAAAAACTAGAGTTAGCTGTCGAATGGCGTATTCCGCAAAGAAATTTCCTCATTTAATTTGATACCAGCTCAGCAATTCTGATTCTGACGCATCAGCCCCCTGATCCAGGACCGTTTTATTAATCTGATACATTGAAAGTACAGAGGACTACTTGATCGTGGTAGCCCATCGGGAACAAGGCCCATCCATCACCTCCTGTAGATGTACTGTACTCCTGTAGATGTCACAACAGGCGACTAATGGCCGACGCAGACTGGCAGACGAGGATTTTTAATTTATCAATTGCATTGAATACTAATTCAATCGAAATAAGGTATAAATTACAATGCTTTTGCTCCAGAGAAAACTGCACTGCGATGCTCCGAGATCAAACACCGAGCGTGGAAATATACAACGTGTAACATAATACCCCTATAAGACCAAAGACTAAGTGATCAGACACTGGAATACTTTGACGTGTGCAAAGTTTATATTTTGTTTATATTTTATTATGTTTTATATTTTGTTTTCGAAATTCCCATACAAAAGTTTAATTAATATTGTCTCAGAAATTTACAGCAATCCTAACCCTTTTGGCGGAAAGTTTAAGAGGCATTTCATGAATGAAAAACTTCGAAATGTCAAAGTCTTATACCAATAGTTGTTCGCCATGGCGTGTAGAATACCCTGCTTCTGGGATTATAGGGGTATTATGTTACACGTTGTATACCTTATTACTATTGGATAAGTATTGAATTAAATTAATAAATTTATAATCCTCTGCCCTGGAACGCAGCTGTGAAATGGCCAGCAGAGATCTCATTGACCCTATTCACAAGTTTTAAGTCAACGGGCTATGGACACAGCTATGTTAATAAGCCAGGTGAATTAAGTCTACCGGATCGGGGCTTCAATTTTATTAAAAGCTTGGTAAAAACTTGATGCACCAAGTCTACCGTGCGTAGACACACACTTAAAACACCCAGGTGATTTACTCCAGGTGAATTAAGTCTACCGAGTGAAGAGTTTCACTATGTGATAGAATCAGGAATGACGAAATCAGTAGAAGAACCAAGTGAACCGACACAATCGTAGCTTGCATAACTATGTTTCGTATGGTTGGATTCGCAGCCTAATCGGATGCCCTCGAATCGTTGACGATCCGTTTATAGATTAACTAGTTTGCTTGCAAAATTGCTCGCTTTGCGAAAATGTTATGCATTTTATGGAAATGAAAGTAAAGTGAAAACCACTATATTAATACGATAAAACTCATAATCACACGGGGTTTCCATTTGAAGGGAGGCGGTGCTATTAAATCCATATGAGACTTAGCACCAGTCTAAGTAATGGACACAGTTTCAATGTCTCATAGGACACTTCCGTAAGAAGATATAAGTAGTAGATCACTTTGTGAGCTCGTCCGGGGAAGTACTACCACCATGCCTATTTCTGCCGCCAAGCAGCAACGCTGTGTTTCGGTTTGAAGAGTGTGGTTGCCGGTGTAATTACAGGCACATGAGGCCTAACATCTGTATGCCTCAAGTATAGCACGTTCCTATCGTGCGTGACTTGCGAGGCACTGCTTTGTTATAGGATGGTTACAATTTAACAGCAGGTGAGCCATCTGCTTATTCCAATCAGCAATCCAAGGAGTATAAAAAAAACCGGCCAAGTGCGAGTCGGACTCGCGGGTTCCGTACCATTATCTATAAAAACGGCAAAAAAAAAACACGTTTGTTATATGGGAGCCTCCTTAAATATTTATTTTATTCTGTTTTTAAGTATTTGTTGTTATAGCAGCAACAGAAATACATCATCTGTGAAAATTTCACGTCTAATTATCACGGTTCATACATACAGCCTGGTGACAGACGGACAGACAGACGTACGTACGGACAGCGAAGTCTTAGTAATAGAGTCTATGTTTTATCCTTTGGGTACGGAACCCTAAAAAAGAAGTGACCGTTCAACATCAGGTAGACCAGTGTTTTTTTATGTTGACCTAATAGAAGATTTGACCTGCAACGAATCAGATATGAAGAAATAATAACTATGAACTATCTATAATTTTTCTTTTCTACTAGGTAATACAATTTCTTTCCGATAAAAGTCTGAAAATTTACTTCTAGCATATTGTATTCAAATAGGTGAAAGGAAAGTTCTAGACTCACACATTGGAACAAAACAGAAAAGGAATAAACTACCCACAAGTTTAGCACAAGTTTTTTATGAGTAAAACTGAGGGAACCACCTTTTGGCTCACCTGATGTTGAATACTTTTGCCTATAACAATAATTGCATTCTGAGACGTGTGACGAAAAGTGTTAAATGTCATGTGTCTAATTGTATCGGCATGGCACCCATACCCTTTTAATCTATAAGTATTTACGTGTGGCATAAATTATTTTGTTTTGTATTGTAATCGGAAAAAAGCGATTTTGTCAGAATCAAAGCTTGCAGAAATGGATGCCTCAGGCTTATGGACACAGGGCAGTGCATCGTAGGGCACGGTCATATATAAAGTGAATTTCGAGGCAATGCTTTGTTATAGGTGATGGTTACCACTTCACATCAGGTGGGCCAATTTTTGTTCCATCAGCAAGCAGAATAAAAACAAATGTTGCTGACCGTACTAATACTGCGAGTTGTTTAAGACATGTGAAATTCATACACACTGGAGCTTCATTAATAAATTACATTGTAACAAGGATCATACAAAAGAACGGTAGGAACCAAGCCGTAAGTTTGTTGCCTGTTCTTCTAGGCTTTGGTCGCGTGGAACTGGCACCTAGAGTCACCTAGCTTTAATACACTTCAAAGTGAAGCAATAAGTACCTTTTGACTTTGTAATAACATCATATTTTAACAAGGTTCATACAAAAGTACGATAGGAACCCAGCCGTAAGCCTGTTGACAGTTCTGTTGAACTGATTCCTAGATTCACCTTGCTTTAAGACGCTTCACTCTTTGAAGCTTAAAGCTTTGAATACTTGTGATTCAATTGAATACTAATTTCATTGCCTTGGGGACGCTTCTTTCAGGCACTGATTTGGATCAGTTGAGCTATCTCTAGATTGTTTGCAACGGTCTGCAGGTAGCTCAACTGTTTCATTTGTGTTTTGTACGTTTTGTAAATACTACGCGAAAAAAAAAACAGCTGTTTCATACAAAAGTTCAACAGCTGTTTTTTTTTCGCGTTCACAGTGTTGGTTCCTTAGAAAAAGTTGTTCATATTGATGGGTACTTTAGCCCCCTAAAGTTTATATACACAACTTAGGGAACAGCTTGTATATAATTTAATAATTAACACCGTTTGATTTTGAGAGAAGTGAACGAATAGCACAGATGTGACACGATAGCTTTACAAAGTTGTGCTAAAGGTACAGTCTGTGTTTGCTCGCGTCAACGGGTCTCCTGAATAGAGCCATTTGTGCACTAAAGCCGGGGTTCTTAAACAGTGGCGACAGGTAAGTACCATTTCAAGAGTAGTAGAGCTCTTTGTGTGCCTCGTCCGGGGAAGTACTACCACCACGCTTTTTTCTACCGCCAAGCAGGGTCGCTGTGTTACGGTTTGAAGAGTGTGAAATGACAGGCACATGAGGTTTTACATCCGTATGCCTCAAGTTGATGGACGTAGGGCAGTGCATCGTAACCTAAGCAGATGGGGGATGATCGCAAAAAATGACACGCACTGCCATTGTGGTGGCCAGGTGCCATGCCACATGTGCTCGCGTGTCCATCATGCCCCACCTCATGCACCTTAGAGGACCTAATGACCTGCTCGGATGGTGCTGTGGAGGTAGCCACCTACTGGACAAAGTGGATTTAAATTTTGAGATGTAACAGCGACACGAAAGAAGAAGAAGAAGTGCATCGTAGGGCACGTTCCTATCGTGCGTGGCTTACGAAGCAATGCTTTGTTGTAGGTGATGTTTACCACTTAACATCAGGTTGGCCATCTGCTTGTTCCATCAGAAAGGTGTATAAAAAAAACTACAGTAGATGGCGCTAGTTTGACTTTATCAAAGTGGTTATTTTCAATGTTTACAAAGCTTTTTCGGTCTTACAGCTCAGGTGGCTTTGCCTATTTCAGTGTAGGTTGTGTGTTTGATCCCCACTGAGAACACATATTTTGTGATGAGACTTTGTTTGTCCGGCCAAAAACAATAATTAATTAAATCAAAGTGTTTTTAGACGTGACTTTTATACCGTGACATGTCATTATGCGAATTTTAATTCAAAATTAAAAAAATAAATTATCAAATCAAAGAATTTAACTATTACCCTTTTTTATTCTACTCGCTGATTTTACACAGTACAGTGTTTTCCCATTAGTTTGAGTTTTAATTTTTTATGTAATTTTCTTGTGTTTTATGTATTTTATATTTTTTTTTTGTACTGTACCTACCTTTTTTACCTAATTTGGCGTACATTTTTTATTTTTTTATTGGGTTAATAAATAAGTTTTCTTTATTTTCTTTCTTTCTTTCTACAAACTCCACCATTTCCAAAACGTCCGTAAAACAACGGCTGGCGTATTTTATTGAACTGAAACTTAACGCTTTAAATATTATAGTGATCCTATTTTAGGGCTGTCTATCACGCCCCTAGTTGAAATCAGGGGATGTGATAGAATTCCTGGAGGAAACATCCCCTATAATCTATTTTCATGATAATAATTCATGGGACAAGCACATGGCTGACCTAATGTTGAGTGGTTACCTTTATCTACAGTTAAAGGTTATCAATATAATTCAAATTAGGTATTAGAATAATAATTAGATTATATAAGTAAAATAAATAAATGGCAGGGGAAATTGGAGAGTGCCGGATTGAAGATCAGTAGGGCCAAAACAGAACATCTGTTGTATGACTTCGGTGGTCAGTTTCGCCAATATTGCCTTAGATGGTGTATCCTTACGTCGGTTCAGTAGCACAGAATGATGGTGCGATTGACAGGGATGTAAAGAGTAGAATAAATGCAGGATGGATGAAATGGCGAGAAGTCCTAAAACGAAAGAGGGAAAACATACAAAACAATCATAAGACCTGTCGTTTTGTATGGATCGAAGTGTTGGGCCACTCTGTCTCTCTCTTGTCGTGTCACTAGTTTCTTTCGAAACAGTGTGGTGAAAGGATTTTAAGTGCGCCTCAGAGGCTCCTTTAGTGCTCGAAAGGAACTGTTACATGTTATAGAACTTTTTAGGTTCTACGACATGCCGGTTTCCTCACGATGTTTTCCTTCACCGTTTGAGAGTACTGACATTGTGCACATACATTTTTGAATAGAAAAACTCATTGGTGCACGACCGGTTTCGAACCCACGACCTTGGGATCGGAAGGCGGGGCCGCTACCACTAGACCACCAGTGCTCTCAGTTCGAAACCAGTCATGCACCAATGATTTTTTCTGTCCAAAAATTTAGGTGCAGTGCCTGTCAGGCATGTCGTAGAACCTTTAAAAAAATCTATAACATGTGTCAAGTGCTCGAAAGGAGCCTCTTGAGGCCCACTTAAAATCCTTTCACCACACTGTTTTGAAAGAAACTAGTGACACGACAAGAAGAAGTTTACAATGTTTTGTAAATTCATTTTTACTCAACGTTCATCTCACAAATGTTTGTTCTGGGTGGGGTTCGAACCCGCGGCCTAAGCGCAGAAGGCAGAGCTACTACCAACTGAGCTGTGAGGTAGAAGCAGAGATAACTCGCATATTTAGGCACCATTGCATATTACAACCTGACCAAAGTTTAACTTTAACTTAACATAGAGATTGAAAGAGTTGGCGCTTTTCCAAATAATATTCTAGAATTTTCCGAGAACTCTCACAGTTATTTGCGTTGTTTTTAGTCTGAATACGAATTAAACCACGGAATTGGTTTTTATAAGGAGATTTTATTATTCACTTTTGTACAAATAATCATCATCAGCCTGTAGAAATTCAGTCTAGGTTAAATTGAATACCGCCGGTAATGTATATAATTCTCGCTTGCACATTTCAACATTTTGAAATACATACAATGACTGAACTTATTAATGAAATTGAAACAGCTTCACGACTTCGATCCCCAGGCACGGTAGATATCCTCTCGGATCTCTTAGTACCAAGAACTAACTCCAGATTATTTGAGGACGTCTATGGTGGTAGTCAGAGGTACGTCCAAACATTACGTGACAGGTTGCAAGCCCATCGCCGCTTTATGAAATTGTTGGTTGAGTTGGGACACTACGGGCTCTTAATAATATTAATAATAAGTGGATACCGTGAAACAAGAAAACGATGGACTGACGACATCGCCAAAATAGCCGGCTTTGCTTGGAGTAGAGCGGCTAGAGACAGAACGGAATGGAGGCAAATGGAGGAGGCTTTTACCGCTCTAGGCGGTACTTACATCGATACGCAATAAAACTTTTTTTATTAAACTTATATAATAAATGTAGATTAAATTAGAATTTAATATGTTAGTTAGCTAGTGTGTAAGCAAGAAATAAAGCTTTTTTATTTTATTTTATTTATTACCGTGAAAACTACACCCATCATTGTTTCATCAATCGGGGTCATCCCATACACCTTACACACTAGCTTACCAACTCTTTATATTCACAAGCTCACTTACATACAACTCCAAAAGGCTTACTAAGCACTTGCCGCATTGTCCGCACGGTTTTATCTCTGAACCAATAATATCGTCAACCATTTTTCGTTTGTCCAAAAGCCCGCGAAAAACGTAAACTCCTCGCCTAGCGAGAGACAAAAAAATTTAAAACTTAATTATTTAATAAGGTAGGTGATTATAATATCTTTCAAATTGTTGAAGCGTGCGAACTAGAAGTACTTTGTCGGGTGTCAGCCCACGGTTTATAGAATAGAATAGAATAGAATAGAAAAATCTTTATTTTGTCTGTTAAAAATTTACAAAAAAGCTATTACAAATTTGATGACAAAAAAGGCCACCACTCAGCATTTGCTGTAAGAGCTCAAGCCCTTACAGCGCTGGTTTTCAGTGGCGCCATAGTGAGTTGAGCAGCATCAGCTGCGACACGCGTTCCTCTTATACAATATCACTGAAGTAAATGCTTAAAATTGGCTTATTATAATATAACTACTGACTGAATACACAAATAAAATTCCACTTCTTTTTATAGGTTCTTAGGTAATTGTTACTAACATAAAATATAAAAATACATGTGCACAAAATAAAAACCATACTAACATACGAACATACGACAAAGCTACTGAATACAATAATAAAAACGACCGAATTTATAATGCTGATTTTTGTAAAATTAATAGGTATTTCTTAAGTGAAATCTTGAAAGACAAAATTGTATTTGAATTTCTAATAGGGGGAGGAATATTGTTCCAGCATTTCGTAGCAGCATATCGAAAACTGCCGCGAAATGCGGTCGTCTTATGGCTTGGACACATCAAACGTATAGCAAAACGGATATTACGATCAGAGAAACTTAATTTTTCATACAAATATGATGGCTTACGGCTTTTAATTATTCCAAAAAGTAGAGTTGCAAAGTGAAGAGTACGGCGTGAGGACATATTTAACAGATTGTGACTATTAATGTATGGAGAAATGTGAGCTCGTGGTGGAATCGGAAAACAAAATCGGATGCATGCGTTTTGTACACGCTGAATTAGTCTTTTTGAACGGGCTAACAGACACTCGCCAAAAACGTTATCAACATAGTTAAGTTTGGAAAGTATAAGTGAGTCACACAATGTGATACGTAGATCGGTATCAATATACTCCCGAACCCGATATAAGACGGATAATCTAAAAAAACAATTGCGGACTGTTTGAAGAACGTAGTTTTCAAAATTCATGGACCCGTCCATCGACAGACCCAAGTTTCGAGCTTCCGTAACCCTATCAACTGAAACTCCCATGACCTGTATTTTTGGATCGCCTATGATTATTCTATTAATTTGGCTTTTTGATCCAAGGACAAGATACTTTGTCTTGGCAGGGTTCAAAACTAAACTATTCGATCCACACCAATTGACCAGTCTACTTAAATCTTGATTCAATGTATTGACTGCTTCATTCAAATTACAAGGCTTAAAAGATATGTACAGCTGAAGGTCATCGGCATAAATATGGTATTTACAATTTTCTATGCTAAGGATAATGTCTGTACAGTATAATGTAAATAGCACGGGTCCCAGAATGGAACCTTGGGGAACTCCGCGCGTCACAGGCATTGTATTAGACAAATGATTTGAACCATCGGATTTGCGGACCTCAACCATCTGAGAACGCCCGCAAAGGTAGCTCGCGAACCATCCAACTGCAGCGCTGTCAAACCCGTAATATGAAAGCTTAGATAATAAAAGAGATGTATTTATTGTATCAAAAGCGCGCGAAAAATCTAAAAGTGTTAATATAGTACCCTCGCCTCTATCTTGTGCAGTCAGTACGTCATCTACTACATCTAACAAGGCTGTGGCAGTACTATGACCTTTCCTGAAACCCGATTGCATTTTGGGTAATATATTATTAGCTTCTAGATAACTAGTTAGTTGTATACAAACGGCTTTTTCAACGATTTTAGATAAAAACGTTAAGATGCTTATCGGACGCAGATCTTTTAAATTTAATGGATTGTTGATTTTTGGCAAGGGTTTAACTATGGCTGTTTTCCATAAAGAAGGGAATTTGCTTGAAGTTATTGATGTGTTAACTATTGCTGTTATTAAAGTTAGTGTTTGTGGAAGCGTTAACAGGATCATGTCCATTGACATGCCATCTATGCCTATAGCATTTGATGAGAATGAATTGATAATTTTACTTACGTCGTACTCATTGATAGGATGAAGAGTTAAAACAGATGGGCCATGACTGTGGAATTCAAAATACGTTAAATCTGATATACTTATTTCATTACTACCAGGTATTGAGAGAAAGTGGTTATTTAAAGAATTTGGGTCCTGAAGATGCAAGGGAAGGTCTAAGGATTTACTTTTAAAATTAGCTATATTTCGCTTTATATTATTCCACAAGCTACGAGGTTTTTTTAAATTTTGGTTGATATTGCAGTCGAAGTATGATTTTTTTTCATTATGTAGAGCTTCATTTACTATACTTTTCAAATCCTTATAATATGTTTTATGAGCTTCAACATTGGTTAAACGACATCGGGCGTGGGCTTTATCGCGTGTTTTCATTATCTCCTTTACATTATATGTAATCCAGGGATACGATTGATTTTTTATAAGAACTATTTTGAGCGGTGCATGTTTATCAAATAAACTTAATACGTTTACATGAGGTTCGTCAAAAGATGGCTAGCTTCTTATCGATGAAGCGTGTTTTCGGCGAAACGTTCATCGGTGAACCTTATTACAGTTCTCCGAATATCCCATTGTATCCAATCATTTTCGAAACAGTGCGGTGAAAGGATTTTACGTGTGCCTTAAAGAGGCTCCTTTCGAGCAATTGACACGTGATTTAGAACTTTTAGGTTATACGACATGCCGGTTTCCTCACAATGTTTTTCTCACCATTTGAGAGTATTGGCATTGTGCACGTAATTTGTTTAACAGAAAAACTCCTTGCAACACCACCGATTTTGAACCCGTGACCTTAAGCTAAACCTTAGGAAGAGGATGATGATGCTACGCTGTCCAAAAGCAACTTTATCTTGCATATGCCTATATGTAAAGCTCGCGCTAAGCATTGCCTGAATGGTTCCATCACTTTGTGCATAGCCTAATCCGCTGTTCCAAGCATATCAATGAATGCCTCGACAGTGGTTTACTTACCAGAACTTGTGGTAAGATCCGAAGGTGCAAGGTATAGGAGGAAACGATAAAGACACGAATCCGGTTGTTGCCAAGCCGCATTATACTGAGTTAGGTTCCATTTTGCAGCACAAAAGTTAGTGACTTATTCTATGTATTCTTTTGCTGTTTTTTTTTAATGTAGATTTACACGTTGGTGCCTTTAGATTTTAAAATAACAGTATTCAAGTCTGACTTTTGTTTACAATATAAACCATACAAAAAAGGCTTGACGTTACGAAAAACGAAATCCCAACTGCGACACAAGTCGTCAGTCATCTACACTAATATTATAAAGAGGAAAGATTTGTATTTTTGTAAGTAACGAATAGGCTCAAAAACCACTACTGGACCGATTTCAATAATTCTTTCATCATTATAATGCTACATTATCCCTGAGTAACATAGGCTATATTTATTACTAGAAAAAATTAGGAATCCCTTTTAAACTTCAATAATGTAACCCAGAGTGCAAAAAAATTGGCCATAAAATGTCATCGCATGCACTGCGGAAACTATTGAAAACTTAACTTCTGGTTAACCGAAAGATAACAATTATTAGTCTTTTCACTTTATTTTATTTCTCAGAGTTTTTTTAATAACCTCTCGATGTTCGCGCAAATCGAGTTCGTCCAGGTTCTACCCACATGCCACGAGCCAACCCGCTTGAGTCAAAACATCGATCCGCTACAAGGAATGATCGTAAATAAATTGATTAATAGAATGATTACTAATAACAATAAAACGTAACTTAATTAAAATATGTAATATCAATAATCTTACCTATTTTCTTTTTGCTTTCATTATTGACGATAACACAAAAAAAATATGTCCACCCATGCGAAGCTGGGACAGGCCGCTAGTATTTTATAACTTGGACCATCTCGGTCCACAATCTGAGCTATCTGGTCCAGCGATGGTCACAAAGACATTCTCTTGAGCACACAATGTTATTGTGTGTCATTGTGTTTGTTAGTTGTACATGTGTATAGGATTATCGACTTACGTGTCTCCTTGAAATAGCTGGTAGTCTATGCATTCGTAGTGTTGCTTTTGGGCTCAGTATTGTTTGGATCGGGTCAATTTTCAAAAGTCCTAGCGACAGCAGTCAAAGGGTTTATTCAATTGGAATAAGGATCAATTTGAAACGACCTAAAGGTAGGTGAATCCAGCTGCCAGTTCTACGTGACATACGGCCGGTTTTTGAAAGCTTGATCAAAACTAATCGGATGTCAAGTCACTTTCTATCTCTATCTGATCTGAAGTAAAAACTGAAATGGCGAATGATGTCCGATCCATATTTTTCCAATCTTAGCAGAACACGTCACATCCAGGTCATCCCGCCAAAGCTTCTTCGATCTGCCTAGCTGAGAATATATAATATAAATAAAACCGGCCAAGTGCGAGTCGGACCGGCGCAGGAAGGGTTCCGTACCATTATCTATACAAGGTGTTCCATAAGTTGTGTATATAAACTTCAGGGGGCTAAAGTACCCATCAATATGAACAATTTTTCTAAGGAACCAACACTGTGAACGCGAAAAAAAAAACAGCTGTTTCATACAATTTAGCCTGGTAGGTATTGAACTTTTGTATGAAACAGCTGTTTTTTTTTTCGCGTTCACGGTGTTGGTTCCTTAGAAAAAGTTGTTCATATTGATGGGTACTTTAGCCCCCTGAAGTTTATATACACAACTTATGGAACACCTTGTATAAACGGACAAAAAATCACGTTTGTTGTATGGGAGCCCCCTTACATTTAGATATTATTTTATTTTTTAGCATTTGTTATAGCGGCAACAGAAATACATCATCTGTGAAAATTTCAATTGCGAAAATCGTGAAAATTCTGTCTCACTATCATGGTTCATGAGATGCAGCCTGGTGACAGACGGACAGACAGACAGACGGATGGACAGCGGAGTCTTTAGGGTCCCGTTTTACCCTTTGGTTACGGAACCCTTAAAAACACCATACCAAATGTATGCCTTCGAATTTTGAACAATAATCATGCAGAATCCAAAATAGGTCAATGCTTAATTAACACAATCAGTGTCGGTGCAACTGAGTAGCTGTCATAGGGCATAACATGCTCACTGTGATTAGAAGAGACATAATGTACTTTTTTTATACTACTTTCTGATGAACAAGCAGATGACCCACCTGATGCTCAGTGGTAACCATCACTTGTAACACACATGTTAAAACTGATCCTAAACATAGATTTAAGATCTTGTTTGTACTTCAGTTATACAATAAATAATTTCTGATTTCATGATATGAACTGCCCTGCGTCCATCAGCCTGAGGCATACATATGTTAAGCCTCATCTGCCTGTAATTTCATCGGTAACCACACCTCAAATTGATACACACTGAGAGCACTGGTGGTCTAGTGGTAGCCGCCCCGCCTTCCGATTCTAAGGTCGCGGGTTAGAAACCAGTCGTGTACCAATGAGTTTTTCTGTTCAAAAATGTATGTGCACAGTGCCAGCACTCTCAAACGGTGTAGGAAAATATCGTGAGGAAACCGGCATGTCGTAGAACCTAAAAAGTTCTGTAACATGTGTCGAGTGCTCTTGGCGGTACACCTAGATCTTCAAGGTACGCTTAGATTCACCTTAGCTTTAAGACGTTTGTAAACGTCTTAAAGCTGAAAGTGAAGTGATCCTTTTGATTCAATTAAATATTTACCTTTTCACTTTGATATTTTATCAAAATAAGTGCGTGTAAATGCTCTAATTGATTACCCAAATTATCCCAACATACCTTCGTCACGTCTGTAAGATTCGTATCTCTCTCGGCTTTGTGACGTCATGCGCTCAGTTTACAGAGCAAGACAATTGAATGGCCTATACATACCTACATCGGCGTAACTTGATTATGTTGTGCTTACGGGATTGGCTTGAATGCCTTTAGGTTCAATTCGACTGCCTTCACAGCTCAGTTGGTAATAGCTCTGCCTTCTGCGCCGTAGGCCGTGGGTTCGATCCCCAACGAGAACAAACATAATTTGTGTGATGAACATAGATGTTTGTTCTCTGTCTGGGTGTTATGTATAAGTATAATTAGCAAAACAAAAGTATTTATGTATTATATCAGCTATCTGGTTTCCACATTACAAGCTTTGGCTTAGTTTGGGGCCAGATAGTGCTGTGTGGAATGTCCACCAATATTTATTTATTTATTTAGAGAGCACTGAAAGACCTTTCTATTTGTGATCAATCATGAGTTATGTATTTGTTGTAAAAAGTAACCTGCATCTCCAGGTGCCCCACCTGATGTTACGTGGTAACCATGACCTATATAGCATTCCATCATAAGTCACGCTCAATAATAACGTGTCCAACAATACACTGTGTTCATCAACTTGAGGCATACAGATGTTAAGCCTTATGTGCCTGTAATTTCACCGGCAATACACTCTTCAAACGGAAACCCAGCAACGCTGCTTGGCAGCAGAAGTAGGCATGGTGGTAGTACTTCCACAGACGAGCCCTTCACAAAGAGCTCTACTACTCTTATTTTTAATAACTCAGGAATGAATGTGCCCATTAACAATGCCTTAAATATTAATTCTAGCAATCACTACTTATACAAGGTGTTCCAATACTTGTGCTTAAAAACTTCTCGGGGCTAAAGTACCCATCAACTTAATTATTATTTTCGCGTTCACAGTGTTGGTTCCTTAGAAAAAGTTATTCATATTGATGGGTACTTAAGCCCTCTGCAGTTTCTAAACACAAGTATTGGAACACCTTGTATGAGAGCGAAGACGCGAGCGGCAGCTAGTTAATGAAAAGATGATTATGTTGAATCAGTTGGTAAAATAAAACAAACTATTTCAGTAACTTACTTATATATTTATTTGAAAATTCTTGGTACAATGTACAATTTTGGACATTATTCTCTGTGACTTAAAAACTAAAATTACATAACAATACTGAGCGCAATGGTACTGGAATAAAACCAAGATATACAAACGTTAACCACATTGTTAAACTTGTATATGGTCTCCAATTTTGTATAATGAACTTGCATCTAGTTGCAGACGGTTAAGGGGCAGACAACCCTCAAACTTCTCGCTCGCACATTTCAACATTTTTCGAAGATATAAAATCACTGAGTTGTTATGAAAATCGCCAACAATCATGGTTGTTTGCGATTTTCCATATAACGAAAAAGTTGTTTGAGAGTTGTCAGCATCTTAAGTTAGAAGAAAACATGAGCGTGTTTTGTTTCGTATTGGGTATCGAGTTCTTGCTTTGAATTAGTTTGTTTGTGTCGTGAATTATATAAGTTGGGTCAACTGTCAGTTTTTTCCAAAACACTACACAGAAACACGAACAAACATTATGTTTATTACTCAAGTGTTTGTTCTGTGAGGGGATCGAACCCACGTCATATAGAGCAGAAGGCAGAGCTACTACCAAAAGAGCTGTAAGGCAGTCAAAACCTATGTTTTGAGTTTTTGCCTTTTGGAAAAACAGCAGGAGACATGGCTTAGCACTTAGTTTGTATGACTTGGAATTACAACATAAATGGCAGTTACAAATGATATGCCCGTTTCAATAACTACAATCATAGTTTTAAGAAGATTCGAAAATATACTTAGGGTACTTATAATTCGAAATAGTACTGATAGAAAACCACAATGTTACAAACAATTCAAGAAACCTTTTTGGCAACTAACTAATTCTTGTGGAAGAGCAAAATCCATTTCTGAGTTGCTTTTGAAAAACAACCAAAACAATCTTTCCCAAAATTGTATGTATATTTGAACAGGTATGTTTGTTATTTCCGAAATCTATGGACTAATATTCAATACACATCATTTGAATACTAATTAATTCCAAATACAACGTGTAACATAATACCCCTATAACCCCGGAAGCAGGGTATTCTACAGGTCATGGTGAACCACTGTTGTTATAAGATTTTTTAAATTTCGAAGTTTTTAATTCATGAAATACCTCTTAAACTTTCCTCCAAAATGAAAGTAACACAACATGACGCAGCCCTATTTACAGCAGTTTTTTAACCTTGAATTGTGAACTGTAGATAAAATAGGTAACGAACTGCCACCAATTATTAAACGCAAATAGCGTATGGACCAAGGTTACGTACACATTATCAGGGTTGTTGCAAATTTCTGAGACAATATTATTTTTTCTTTTGTATGGGAATTTCGAAAACGAAGTATTCAAATTTGGAACTCGTCAAAGTATTCCAGTGCTTGGTCTGATCACTTGGTCTTTGGTCTTATAGGGATATTATGTTACACGTTGTATAATAGGTATTGAGATTTGGTATTACATATTGTTTTAGTTTTTTATTCAGAATCTGTTTCATTGTTTTTTTCTATTTCATTGTTTTCATCCGTAAATGTTCGACTATTATCTTAACTTAATATTTAGCACTAAAATATAATATAAATGCCCATTCCACGAACAGGTAACATATTTTCCATGCAACAGCATACAACTATTTACAATTATTTATAAAAGCGAATCGTATTGCTTCAATAACTTCATCTGAACTTTCATTAATCACCTAATAAATTTATATAAACATACATTATATATTTTAAACTGACTACCTATGAAATTCAGATATATTTAACTAAATAATTAAACTAAATGATGGATAACATTAAAGGTAGATAAATTGACTTCAATATACGCTAATGCAAAATAACATTTTATTAATTTAAATATTTAATGCTTAATTTTTTTTCAAATTTTCATTAAAATTATGCATTGAAATTGAATATGTAATTTTTTTATTCAAAAAATACATTTCTCATTGAAGTTTTGGCAATTTTACTAATTAATTTTAAAGATTTTCAAATATATTTCGTTAAGTTTGTGCATAATAGTTTTATCTTTATTATGACAGCTAAGCGTAGCGTTGTGTCCGTTATATTGTTTTTATTTATATAATATATTTACAGATAAATAGTTATATGTATAGTACAAAACATTTTTACTAAATATTTTCATTCCTACTTAAATGTAAAGGACTATGTTCTGAAACAATTTACACTTATAACCATACATTCTAGTCATCTGTATGTGCTTATTAGACTAGATCTATGTTAGTGCTTGGATACGTATATAATCGTTTCTCTCTGACACACATATTCAATTATTAACGTAGGTATTTATAATTTAAATGATTTGAACTACGCAATATTTTAATATATTTTTTTGTTTTCATACATGCACATTTCAGATGTCACACAAATTGATTAAAATACTTCATTATTTGCTTGAAATTATATGTAGCGTAAGATTTTTATTTTTTGGTAATTTATTGTGAGCTTAACAAAACATTTATAAATAAGTCAATTCTGCAGAAGTACCTTTTCTACCCATTCGTTTCATTTATCTATTTTTCAAATCCAAAACAATTCCCAGTTTCTAAAATTCAGAGCATTTTGTTCGATTTACACGGAGCAAGTCTTACAGCACTGTTCTTTGTAACGTTTGAGCGCGCAGAGATTCATAGCACGTACATTTTCGCAGAATCTAGACGTATCGCGGCAGACTCCATCTAAAAACAACAGTTTGATAGATATAAAAAGAAAAGGATCTAGTGAAGAACCCTGAGTGAATAATAATGAATTTATTTTAAATCAAATTCCAATTTTAATGTTGCTGACAGCTAAATCATATTAAAGTATCATAAAATGGTCGATGGGTTTCATGCCGTCATCCGCAAAAAGACTGCCTCGCTGCTCAGCATAGTACGGGGCAGCGCTAACACCATCCTGAATGTCATAGCAGATAAGTATGATTCACCCATTTTGAAGTCCTTCATCTATTTGATCGGGACATTCAAATAACTAATTTGAATAAATAATATATCTGAATTTTAATAATTGTACTAACACATTTGACATGTTTAATTAAGTTCTACTAACAAATTATGGATCATTGAAATCTGAAATAAATGAATTGAATTGAATTGAATAAAATCATGTCTTATATTAACACTAATATAAAAAATCGCAAATATTGAAAGATGACGCTATCAACACAGTCAGTCAAAAGCTTTGCACAAATCAAAACTTTTATTCTTTCCTCTTCTATTTCTAGTGCTTTAATTTCTCCCAAATACGCACAGTCCTCATGTTGCGCATTCTTTCAAAATCTATGAAATACTTAATTAAAATTTTAAATAACATAATATTCTTACCTTTGCACATAGACACAAAGCAATCCCTGCTGACGATGGGGCGTGGGTGACCCTCACATGCGGCCGCCGCGCTTCTCTCTCGACGTTTCACACGTCCACCACTGCCTCGCCACACGCAACGTAGGACGCGATGCTGGCGGCCTAGGCCTTTGCAGGGGCCTACACACTGTGAAAGAGATTATGTGAAGTCCAAGTTGCTTAAATCTAAGTTTTATATTGATTCATACATACACATACAAGCCTCATAGGATTAATAAGTAACTAGGGACAGACAAAAATGTGTGCATGATAAAACTTTATTAAAACCTTAACCTTCATTTTATGTAATCTATTCTCAAATATAAAACTCTTAATAAACGAAAACCATTTTGAAAATATAAATTAATATATGATAATTAGTTACCTTGCTCCAAGGTCCAGTAGCCCAGACGGGCTTGCAAGGCTTGATTTCCCTTTTGGTGCTCTCAGGACGTGCTGCGTATTCACATGAAGTGTCCGGCAGAACTGTTCCATTGCTGCTAGTGCACTCCACTCGGCGACGGGAAAACGCTAAGGAGTCAATAAAACATTCATTAAGAAAGATAGTCAGCGTTTTGGTGTTATACTGTAAGCTTACTGTCAAACTTGAAATAAATATTCTATTCTATTATATTCTATTCCAAAACAGTATTTAGAGAACAGCACACAGAGAGAAAGATAGTATATCATGTGTGTCATAATATAGTAATGGTATATTATGAATTTGTAAAAGTCTTAATGAACTTACCTATTATGGTGCCCTACCTTTTTTCTACATAATTTGCAGCGCCCTACAGGGTACGCATACTTCCCTATCGCTACCTTAGACCTAAGCTATATAACTGATGTATGTATACATATGATGGCAATAAATAAATCTGAAATCTGAAAGAGTTCATCCGGAGAAGTACTACCATCATCGTCCTCCATGGAATACAATGCCATGTCGAGAACGTCTTCTCGTGTGAGGTGAGTTAATGCGACTTTTATAAGCAGAACGTCTGATATTGAGCTGACGTTTTATATCAGATGATCCATCTGCTTATTCTGGATATGATGACTCCGTTGTCTGGTTTATACTAATACTATTGAACAACGACCTAAGGATCGAAATGCGAAGTTGCTACTATTAGAGCAACAGTGCTAAAGGTAAAGACAGGTATACTAGTAATGGTAACTAACCAGTTCCAGTGGGTCGGCAAGCCTGGGTCCACTGCCCTTCACGCCAGGTTGCACATGTGTCACCACGGCAGTCTCGAATCACAGACGGAGGGCTCACGTATCTTGATATGCACTGCGTCGTCTCCACTGTGGTGGTGCTGTTATGGGTTTTGTGCTATATGGAAATAAAATATGTTTATAACACTTTCTGGGTAGTATCGAAAGATCATCTTTGCTCTTTCTTTAAAGCTTCCCTTAGCTAACCACTCTAATCGCCACGATACTATTCTGTTACATCAGCCATCCTATTGTGTGTCCAGTTTGTTGCTTAGTTCTAAAAACTTTTTGTGCCATGGGTTATAAATTCTATGACATAATTTAATATCTATCTTCATAATATCAGCCCATAACCACCTCTGATTCACCTTCAATATTCTAACCTATTTAATTAGTACAAAGAGTTTACAGTGCTTGGAGATAAAATCTTGAGTAAAAAAAAATCCACTCACTGGACACTCATAAGGCTATTGGTTAACATCTTTGGTATTGTCTATTTCTTGCTTCCCCACGTCATCCAACTATCTGCATGGTCATTTACCAACTAGTATAATTAATACTACCATATCTGGATGTTGGTATATCTCTCACCTGGCACACAGCTCCTCGGACTTCATGCCCAATCTGTCCACAGAGAGCAGTGCATGGAGACCAGTCCGTTGTTTTCCAAACGTATTCATTGTTATCCTTCGGTTTCTCTTCAGCTTCTATGAGTCTGTAGAAAATTCAAAATTTTATCTTTCTGTTTCTTTCGAGATATGTCTGATTATGTTCGGTAACTTTAAAAACCCTGAAATTGCTTTGTCTTCACATTTATGGAAAATTTTAGTGTATGTTACTTCAACTTTGCATGTCCAAAAGCTAACTACATCGTCTGTCACATAAAGTTACAAAAGAATCCTTAACGAACCTGTATTCAGTTGCGTCTTCAACATGCTCCATCAAATTTTCAACTCTTCCAACATACCGATTCCTGTTATAATCTTCATTCACTATAATAATATCTGAATCATCATCTTCAGGGAAAACAATCTGCTTATCTTCCAGATTGATGACATGGGTCTTAGAAGGGACTCCGTAGTTTTGGTACATCACAATATCCACTTTCCGTTGACCCCTGGAGTTGCCGATAGTCTGGAAGTTCCAAAACACCTACACGTATCAGTTATTATGAAGTTCTAACTTTAGGTTAGTGATGATGGAAACATTAGATTGACGTGACCTGTTAAAGTTATGATTTGTGATGACTTAGTTGCACTGTACAATGTTTATAGCCATAAGACCAGTCCAGACAATAGTAATATATCCTGTCCGGATATATTTGTACATTGCTCGATTTGACTGTTAGTTTTAATGCTCAGTGATGAAGCAGTACACCTATCGAGCAGTGTACCCACTATTTCATAAAGATTATTAAATAGTCTGAACTGAAATAAAAATATCAAACAAAATCTATCAAGCCCAAAACAAAACCGATGAAAGAAATAGTACTAACAAACCAATTGGTGTTATAAAACCAAAAAGACCTGAAATCGAATTGAAAGAGAAGACATCATGCGCCGCATTCCAACCGTAACAGAACCTTACACCGTTACTCTAACCAAGGCCCGAGTGAAATGGCGTTTTGCAGAACGTGCAGTATGTATTGACTGGAAGGGTCAGACACACTTGCGATTTTTAAGCGTTTTCTTAGCGAGGCAATTGGCACTCGTTATGAATGAACAAGCGAGCACTGTACTTGAATATATATTTTTGGAGTTATCTTTTTCCCTTTATTATTTATCAATTGCGCACACACAAGTGTGTAGAACGATCGCCTCGCTAAAAACACGCCCGAGTGCTTGCTTGACCTATTATAAAAATCAGAAAAAAATATTCGTTCTTGATTCGGCTCCAATAAAAATAATAATATGTCTGTCTTTATTTTAGAAATGATTAAAGTTGAAATATAAATATTTTGTCTGACGGATAACATTACTCGATAATTGGCTGTGAAACAGAGACTTAGCTGCACGCTCCGCCAAACGCTCAACTACAAACCCTCAGGCCTTGTCCTAAGGTCTATTTTGGTAACTCCTCACCTGAAGCTGCATGATAATATAGTGCAGGCACGGCAGGACCCTTGAAGCGCTGTTCCTGATTGGTGGGAGCATCTGTGAGGACACAGCGCTCTCCTAAGTCAATCCCAAGCGGCGTGCGGAGGTATACAAGTTAGAACACGCTTTTGTTAAACTAAACTAAGAGTAGGTTCGTATCTTTAATGAGGTCCTTGTTCATATTCCTTGTCATTTGAAGCGGCTGTATAAAGTATACTTGTCACTTTCACTTTCATGTCAACGAAAAGAGACAGCAACAGACTTATCGGTCTGATAAGCTAATGGAGTGCTCAGCGACCAATATGGATATGACCATAACAATTTAACAACTGGGTCCCTACATACTGGTTTTATATGATTTTTTATTAATATTATTTATTAGGAGATGCTTCTGAATTATAATTCAATTTGAATCAGATGAGCTATTTCTAGGAGACCTAGAAAGGGGATTTTTGACCTTGCTTCTCACTACCCCTGTATTTCTTGAACACCAAGAGATCTGAATGTTTGTCTACCGTCTAACCCTTGGTGTAATTTATTGTAGTCTTCACAAGTAAATGAGTTTATTACTATGAATTCAGAGACAACAAAATTAAAATCTCGACCGATCTTAATAAACACAAATACGCATAATTCAACCCCATCTACATTTGCCATAACAGTTTTATGAATAGCTATAAAACGCTCGTAAATTTTATGGCTACAGACACTGTTTAAACTTGCATGAGACTGGATTATACCTCGGGGCGTCTCATATTGGATTTAAGTGATGTGAAGTTTGTTTTAGCGTATTTATGTACCTATGTTTATGTATTGTATTCGTACCAATCAATAAGTGAATGTATTCATTTTTGTTTTGTCTTGTGATACTTAGCCTCAATTTTAACTAAATATTATATATTTGTGATCTCATGCATTCCAATTTGTCAGAAGACGTTCTAGTTATGACACATTTATATTAAGGGACATAAATATTTATTTACGATCTAATAAAACGTATGTTTAAAAAATATGTAGATACAAACAGACGTACCTCGTTTTCATCGTAAATATCTCTGGCCTGCGAGTTGTAGCTTGGTGATGCCTTGGTACTCGTCGTCACCGTCCCGTATAACGCATCGCGAACTTTGTCCATTTTACCTAAAACAAGGTTGAAACAAAATTAAACATGCAAAAAGTATACCACCGCCGCTGGGGTTTGAACTCGGTACACTTGATTAGACCTCCTTTATAAACTTTGACGATACCCAAAGTAATTATTTATCGTAAATACCGATTCTTCTACGGCGTAGCAGTAGCGCTACGAGTCGTAGTACAATAGCTACGACAAAGTGTTCACAATAATTACTGTTTAATTGAATATTTTATACTAGTGCTATGTTTGCGACTTCAATAAAGCTCACATAGATTCATCTATGTGGGCTTTATGCCGAAAATTAAATAAATTTGTGTTAGTTCTATACAAGCTACGCAAGACTACAAATCGTAATACTATTATGACCGCGTACCACGGATATGTCGCCTCCGTTTTAAAATACGGACTGGTTCTCTGGGGTAATTCGACTGAAATAAATAAGGCGTTTATAGCACAAAAGAAATGCGTCGGCATACCTCCTTGGGAATCACGTAAACCCGTATTCCTTAAGCTAAAGCTATTGACATTGCCTAGCATGTACATTTTAAAAGCTGCTAAATTTGCCAAAGTTAACTCTAGCTTATTTACAAAGGTGCGAGATATCTATTTAAGATGTGTGAGGAACCCCGAAAGAATTGTTCTTTCTAGAGTACCTAGAACTGCTCCATATTAAAAAACTTCTCTTGCTATGTGTGGATAAATATTTAATAAAGTGCCCAGTGAAATAAAAAACTCACCAACCAGATTCTTAAAAAAATAAAAAATACGGTGAAATTATTATTTTTTATAATGTCAATGATTTTTTGAATAATTGAGTAATTGAATTTGTACTTACCTGACTACTAATGTTATTTATTCATTGACAATTTATTATGGACTCTTTGAATGCAATTTGATTTAATGATAATATCATTGAATTGTACCAAAGTTAAAATTGGCAAGCCAGTGATTTGGTAAACAATTGAAACTACCTACCTGCTACGAACTAACTTCTACCTATATTTCTCGCAAATAAACATTTCATTTCATTATCGTGATTTGTTATTATTACAGTCAAAGTTTCACTCTCATAGGGTCGAGTGCAATTTCTTAGATTATTGTTTATGCATAAAATTATTCATGTTTTTATTTTGTCTCTTTAAGAGTACATACAAGAGATGTTAGTTATAATGAAGGGAAAACAGGCTACCACCAAACTTTAAGATAGATAGGTAGATAATAATTTATTGCACATTAAAATAAAAGTACAAACGACCTTAAACTTACGTAGATAAGAAATAAAATTACTGAAGTTTATAGAAAGCCATTAAACTTACACATATTATATTCTATAATTCCTAGAGTATTATTTAAATAGCGTTAACTTACTACTTTTCCCATGGTGATACAAAAATAAAGAACAATATTTTATTCCTAAATAAAAATAACTTTATTAAAAAAAAATCGCTAGCTCAGGCTATCTCACAGCTTAGTTTTCTAAAAGTATTTTCCCAAAACCTTATCAAAAACAGCACAGAAAGCTGCGCGTATTATGCATTAACTAGTATAATGTCCCCGGCTCTGCCCAGTGCTGAAATCTCCATGAATTTTAAAAAGCTATTTAGCCGTGAAGCGGTGTTACGTCAGAGTTACCTTACCGCCCAAGGACAGGCTCTACCACGAAAAACGTAGGTATGATGTTCTTTATAAGTCTTCTTCTTCTTGACCTGTCACTAGTTTCTTTAGAAACAGTGTGGTGAAAGGTCGGTAGGACCCAAGCCGTAAGTTTGTTGCCTGTTCTTCTAGGCTTTGGTCGCGTGGAACTGGCACCTAGAGTCACCTAGCTTTAAGACGTTTCAAAGTGATCCTGGTGATTTTTTTGAATAAATACCTTTTGACTTTGACTTTGAAAAAAGGATTTTAAGTGTCTCAAGAGGCTCGTATCCTTTCGAGCATTTGACACATGTTATAGGACTTTTTAGGTTCTACGACATGCATGTTTCTTCATGATGTTTTCCTTCAGCTCAAACGCTGAAGGAAAACAGTACTGGCACTGTTCACATATTTTTTTTCACATAAAAATATATAAACGTTACTGTTTTGAACGAACCTCTTTAGAAAACATATTAAATGTATCGTTGATTGAGAAAGAAGAAAAAAATACAATTATTATTAAACGAGATTGTGAAAACAAGATAAAAAAAGCTGTTTTTTATGAATCAAAAAACATAACCTTACTTATGATTTTTTATATTTTTGATTGAATTTTAGTTTATATAAAGGTATTATACTATACATTTTTTATACTTGTAATAAAAAATTGGTTTCTTGTAGGTCATATACGTTCAAAAAAAAAATACTTACAAGAAGTTAAGAGTATTAGTATCAAAATGTTTTAGTTGATTCTTGGGTGAAAACTTTAAGAAAGCAACAATGAGTTTTTGTTGTAAGTGTACGTCCGGAACTTATACACCACTAATTTGTAATTACCAAAAAAAAAAAAACCGTATGCTCAGTGTCAGTTACTGATCACATTTATGTAGTTAAAACTCAAATTTTTTTTTTAAAAAGAATATCCCAAGAAAAGGATGATAACTAGTTACCCATTATCCGTACGTACCTACTACAGAGTCTTCTACCCGAGTTTCATTCTCATCCATTCATAAATTTTTGTCTCGTTCGAAACGAAACAAAACGCGCCGCTCGCGCAATACTAACTATTATTTTATCTATGGCCGGCAAACTCGTGTCGAACGAAACCCATACATAGGTACTCTATTAGATGCAGGTCAGTGACATCCGTAAAATAAAAATTGTACGCGGGTAGGTACTTAATTTATTGTGGTTTTCACGTTCACGATAGCTTGTCAGTACACTGCCAGGCCAGAGAATAACGCATACATGTTACGTACGTATTTTTAGTCTGGGGAAATGTGAGTGATTACCTACGGATGTACCGCGAATTGTACCCAAACAATCGGCAAAAAAATTACTCCACGATGTCCAGCATATTATACCAACGCATATTGGACCATGGCTCTGTTTACGTGTCGTCGCATGCGCAAGGACGAGGAGGGCCTGCATACTCCCGAAACTTCTACGATGACGTCCTAAATAATTTTGAAGAAGATCCTCGGAGGAGGAAGACTGTGCGCTCAGCTGAGATACACTACAGGAAGACCCAGGAGCTACTAGCCATCGCCAGGCTGGAGGATATTCCGTTAGCAACCTGGCGGGAGCTATGGTTTCAGCAGGACGGTGCGCTACCGCACTACCATTGCGCAGTGCGAGAGTACCTATCTCAGGAGTTTAGCACCCGATGGATTGGTCGCGGTGGCCCAGTTGCCTGGCCTGCGTGCTCGCCCGATCTGACACCCCCAATCTTTTTGTGGAGCGAAATAATAAAAGACTAGTGTATGTGAGTGCACAGGACCTAAAACAGCGCATTAGACCCTTTTGATAGTGCAAAGACTAAGTATTTCCCTGAAAACAATTAGTTAAAACGTGTGTGTGTTTGCATTGACAATGAAGGTGGACATTTTGAACAACTTTTAAAATACTTGTAGGTTAGTGGAAGTGTAAATACGTGCGTAGTTGTAAGTACATACTGTAAATAACTTTAATTGTTGTAAATAGCTTGACATCCTAAGCCCGTAAAATTATGAAGGAAAAATGGCAATTAATTACAAATAAAAGTATTAAAAAAATCCCAAAAATAATGCCTTTTTTATGATACTTACCTACCTACCTACCCATTGAATGATTTATCTAGTGAGCGAGAGAGAACGAATACGATGAGTGCGACAAGATGATGTGACGTAGGTAGGTACTATACGACGAGACGGTAGATGGAAGGAGTCATAATGAATGGAGTGTTTACGATGTTGACTAGCAGTAGTATTCCGTAGTATTTTCTTGTAGTGTGTCCATAAAATTGTGCAGGATTTTGGTTGAAAACAAACCTCGATAACTTGGTAAAAGTTAAATATTAAAAAGTTTTGACAGTGCCAATAGCATTAGTAGCCTCTGCTGCAACTATCCTTAAATTTTTTCTGGTTAATACAAAATAGTGGTGTATATATAAAAATATAAGATATTTTTTGTACTACAGTTATACAAACAATAATTTCTGATTTCTGATTGTATTTTTTTTATTAATATATGTATTCTTAAAAAATGGTAATATAAATTAGAAAATTAAAGTTGATCTCACTTTAAGCGACTTCATAAAACTGAAGGTAGGGGCTCAAATATCCCGTATTATAATTCAAAGTGTACTTTAATTTTAAAGCAGTTTTTAAGTGTAGTTTCACTGGGGACGAGTAAAATGTTATTTTGATTGTTATTTATGTTGGAAAAGGACTGGATTTTCTGAACAAAAGTTTAAAAATAAGTAATTTGAATGAGTTTTCTCTGGGGACGCTTGGTTTTGGCTGGCCGTTGTAGCAACGACTTTATAATTAAATATTGCTGGACATCTAGCCCCAAACTAAGCTACTGTTGCCTGTTCTTCTAAGCTTGGACGCGTGGAACTAGCACCTAGATTCACCTAGCTTTAAGACGTTTTAAAGTGATCCTTGTGATTCAACTGAATAAATACCATTTGACTTTGATTTTGACTTAATGTTCTTTGAGGAGCATTTAATTAAAAATATAGCTGACATTCCTAGATAAGGTACAATACAGACAAAATAATAAATTATTTATTGCATATGATTCATACAGCGTCAGGGAATACTATTTAACTCATAATAGTGCCTAAGATAGGATTTCAGATGTAGGTACCTGCCCGTCTTAGAATCAGAATCATTTATTGACAAAGATTTAAAACATAAACAATATATTGTTATGCATAATAAAACCTTGGCTCGTCAAGCGTAATTTAACATAATTCATAAAAAATATTACGTAAATACCTAACCACTTACATAGGTACTAACTTAAAACAGCACCTTTACACATTACACCTTATTTTATCTTTACACCTTAATCGTTTGTTCGAACCGGATTCAAACCCGCAACCTTCTGAAAAGTCCTGAACTGGATCTGGTGGTGAAGTGACACCAACAGGTCTTACAACGAATATGTTATTAAAAAAAACTTACCCTTCTGCCTACTCTTGTAGTTTTTCCTCTGGTCCCCTGGTCGCTGCTCATGCGACTGATCGTCTGAGGATCCACCGATCATAGCTATGTATCTTCCGTCTGCCCTGCTGAATATACCACAAATCATTTATCAAATACACACCAAGCATTCTAATACATAACTTCATATAGCTCATAAGACCAACAGCTATTGGGGAATAAAGGTTTTTAAATGGCGACCACAAACCAAAAGTCGTAGAGACGCTCCTATCTTACCCAGTAGACCAACGACAACGTGACGATCAACGTAAAGATCGTGGGAAGTTGGAGGATAGAGAGCTCACAGTTCTTCCTAGAAATATAAGGGGAGACATAATGTCCAGCAGTGGACCTCTTGAGGCTGATAATGCCGAGATTTGGTCAAACTTTGATTAGATACCTTTAGTAAGGGAGACTTCAAGTCATGCATAATTGGCCAAATAACGTAGGTCTTTTGGCCTGTTCTTTGAAAAGAACAGAAAAAATTCTACTGTTAAAAGTTCTACTGAATCAAGCCAAGAATAAATACTAGGCATTGCCCAGTAGAACTGGTGCCTTTATGACGTTCCAAAGCGATCTTTGTGATTTGTCTGAATTAAATCTTTTGACTTCGAGTTACCTGTCTGCTAAAGGTGAAGAAGGCTCATCCAAAGCCTTATGCCTCTCGATCTCCTCACTGGAAGGGAACTCTCCAGGTCTTGGCTTCACCAGCAGCGTGAGGTTAGCGCTGGAGCGGCCCGCCACGCAGGTGTAGACTCCATGGTCGCGGAGTGATAGGGAAGTTATACGGAGGGCACCCTGGAGAAACAGCTTTGTTAGTAGAAGTAGTAGGATACTACAGAGGACGTGCCCTATGTGGCATTACACTGGGTAAAACGGAATACAGCAATGCGTTGCATAATGGTTGGCAGTCGAGCAAAAGAGCCACCTGATGGAAACTGGACACCGTTGCCCATAGACACCTGCAATACCAGAGGCAATGCTGCCAGCCTTTCCATAAAAATAAACTTGTCTTTGGTAGGATTCCATGTCACTCCGAGGGAAAACCGCGGAAGGTGGTTCCTCAACAAACTTATTTGTCACTACCTTGTTGTGTCAATAAACAAACATTGCATTCAATTGCAGCATAAACAAGTAGGTTGTAACCAGTTGCAAAGGAACCAAAAAATAAGCATCTTTCTGATGAGTAATTTATCATGTTCTAAAAGGAAGTCATAAAAGAGATTTTCCATGAAATTTCAAGCTAAAACCCTGCTCTAAATGCTAATCTACACTTAGCTGGGTAGCCTTTGGAAAGAGACTTAAGCACTGGTCTTTATTTAGCGGCAGACGTCTTGTGCCCACCGTTATCTAGTGTATCTCTGTGATATCTTACTTTCCTTTCCTTAAAGAACTATCCTAGTAGAAATACATATAAAAAAAACTAAGAGGTATTGACTGCTTATTTTGATATTTTTTACTGTTATAGAACCAAGTCATGCGTTTTTGGCCTTTCATTTGGGCTTGAGTGACATGATTTTGCCACGAATATCTTATAAAATAGGGGAGTATATATGAATTTTATTCATCCATATCATTTTAATGATTTCGGGAAAGGTATGTGCCAATCTGCTGGCTTTTATCAGCTGTGATGATAATCAACAATATTCCGACGATCCTATAGCGGTTGCCGTTTTATAGTTAACCAGATTTAAGCACTAACTACCCGGTACCCATTTATGCATGAAAGTGTAGTGATACGACACCGCGTCTTTGGAAAGCAAAGTGATTTTGAGCTCGTCGTTTTGTAGATACATTGTTTACATATACAAAATGGCCAAAAACTCAATGGGGAATTCTTATGACGAATATTGTTTATAGCCTGAAATTATATACAGACTACTTTTTAAACGGGGTTTATTATATAAACCGCTTTTAATATTGATCTGTTTTTACACATCTTAGTAGGTACTAAAATAAATGTAATTTCAGTCATACACCTTACCTTTTTAGAGATCTTGTATTTCTTTGACTTGGTGATAATCTGGTGGTCTTTCGCCCACTGGATCTTCGTTCTGTTGTATCCCTTCACGGGGCATTTGATTTTCACTTGGGTTCCGTAGAATATTGTAGCTGAACCACCCACTTTTACTGTTACCTATCAGAAACATACACAAAAGATTATAATTACTAATGTATCAAGAAAAGTGAGTATATTATAATATTTTTCATAAACTGAACAAAAGATACCAACGACTAGGGATTTATTTGCACTGTGTCACTTTGTTCGGCTATTTCGTAAGTATTAGAATGTAATATTATGGAAAAAAAAATAGCGTAAAACAGCTACTTTCTTATAGGAAATCACCACGCGACCGATGACTATAGGTAAAAGCTAGTAAAGAAACAAATAGAGCTATAAAATTAAAAAATAGAATTAAGTAGAACTGAATAGCGTGGTGTTTCACAAGGACCCATTATTACTCCTATTTTTTATCACCGATGTCTCTTTTATTGTGTCTTATTTTTCATCACGTCTTTATTGCGTCTAGACGAAAACTTGTTTTGACGTAATAAAATAAGTTTATGCCGTAATTCCCACACCTAATATCATATTTCTTAACTATCCAGGCGACTTGGCAGAACTGTCCAGCTGCGATTTAATGGTCCAAATGTTGATAGTTTTTGATACTCATAACACAAGACGTTTCTAAGTGATCCTTGTGATTTTATTGAATAAATACCTTTTGACTTTGACAAGGAACCTTAATTTTGGAGTCAGGATAATGTTTTTTTTTATATTTGCATCATGTTTGCTTATAATTATAATTAGCTAGAAAAAACAATTTCGGAAAACCTTTTTAAAATGTCCAAAGTTAAAGTAATTTTATTCGCAGAATTACATGTAATATGATGTTGAATATGTTTGATGTCTCAAATTACTTGAGTTTTCTCAATCCTGCTTCCTACTTAAAATCCAAAATTACGATTTTCGGATGTTTGGATGTATGTGGCTGAATCACGCCCAAAGGGTTGGAACATAGAACATAAATAGTTTATAACTAGAATCAGCATAATAGAGTTTTTTTTATTCCGATAAAAATTTGTGAGCAGGGTAGATAACATGAATGAACCCAATAAAAGGTAACGTCTTAAACATGAATATTAGCAACCACTTCTAGCGAAGCCACGGGCGGCAGCTAGTTATGTATAAATATTTGATAAATATTGATAGACATTCTACAACGCGCTATCGAGCCCCATAAGCAAAACTTGTACTATGGGAACAAGATAGCTGATAATCTCTACTAAATCTACAAGAAATCTGGACCGACCGAAAGCGCGATGGGTCGACGACATCGTAAAGGTCGCAGGAAATACCTGGACGAGAGGCGCATAGGACAGTGAAGGCTGGTATAAAATGAAGGACGCCTATACCCAGCAGTGGGTGATACCGGACTGAGAGGATGATGAAGAAATCCACTAGTCAATCTTGGATTGGGAAATTATCAGCTTAAATTTATAGTAACATACAAACCTTTTTCTTCTTCGGATCGTGCTGGATGTAGCTAGAGTTTGCCAGCGATATCTCCGGCACAGCCGTGTCCAGGAGACAGGGTCTGGAGTTGCAGCTCTTGGTGGAGGCAGGTCGTGGCGAGCTGCAGAGCGAGGCTGGCCGTTCTACCACGTGGGACTGTGCCATGATCTGCTTACATTCCACCTGGTGGGATGAAGTCAACCTGATGTATCAGCTAACCACTTCTTCTTCTTGTCATGTCAACAGTTCTTTCGAAACAGTACGGTTTAAGCTGGCCACTAAGTGACGTAAGTGAAGGTTCACCTCTGGACCATAACACTGGTTTATTTCTGGCCAACTAATATCCATGAAATATTTATAGCAGTTTGAGGATTGGTTCGATTTAAAGGGATTGGTTGCCGGTGAAAACCTGTTAGGTTCATGAAGCTTAGCATCTACATGCTTCAAGTTGAAAGACGCAGGGCTGTGCATGATATTTCATGTTTATATCGTGCGAGACTTGCGAGGCAATGCTTTGTTAAAGGTGTTGGTTACCACATAACCAGTTCCATCAGCAAATACCCATCAATCAAAGGCTTCAAATAAAAGATGCAGTTTCTTACCTCTCTCTGCTTCATCCCCCCTCCGCAGGTCTTGGAGCACTTGGACCAGTCTCCCGTGTGCCACCTGACGGGACAGTCCAGTACGTTGCAGTACTGCCTGTCTGGAGGCGGTGGCTGTGGACACATGCTGTTGGGGACCACCACTGTGTTCGTGCCTCCTCGAGTTACCTGCGCAGGCAGAATTATATTTTACTTCATTAGTCAAAAATATTTGCAATGCGAGTTTTTTGATCTTGATTAGTTTTTTGAAGTCATTCTTTATTCTTTTATTTTGCTCAATTGTACTAAGATGAGCTTAACCCTAACAAGAGAGTCATAGCGCTTAGTCTTCTTAAATAAGTTGGACGCACTAGTTCTGTTTTATTTGAATACTAGCTAGTGCCCGCGACTTCATCTGCGCAGGATTAATATTTCGAGTAGCTTATATCAGCGTGGCGTAGTACATATTATGTGTAACTCTAGCGGTTTTGGCAGCACACGCCAGAATAGCTCGCAGATGGTAGATTTTTTCCTACTTACTTGACACTTATCGTCATATTTTGTACAATTCACACAATATCTTTATAAATTGTAGACTAGATGTGTTACTCTGATGTTTATGCTATATTATTGTAAAGTTTCATTAAAATCCATTCAGTAGTTTTAACGTGAAAGAGTAACAAACATCCATCCATACTTACAAACTTTCGCGTTTAATTAGTAGGATATCCGATGGAGTTTAAGAAAATCAACAGGTTGTGTTTTTTAATTGGTTTATGGCAAAAATGGCATGGTTAGTAGGTTAAAAAGTACTAGCCTCATGGATGCATGTTACTTCTCTTGTCTGGATACCGATGCCGCAGGACTTGGTACACTGCGAGAAGTCTGTGTAGTTCCATCTGTAACAATAATTATTTTAGCTGAAGGTCAATATCGATTATTTGCTATAAGTCCACGGATTTGATTACGTGGTCCCAGAAAAAAGTATTTCAGGACACGACCTATGATCATTATCATCAGCTCTAGTCAGTCATCAGTCTACTGCTGTTTAGGAGCTTTGCCATACATTTCCAGAGATAGATATTTTGAGTCTTCTCAATCCACCGACTCCATGCTTTCTTTACAGTGTGGTAAAATGATTTTTACAGTGTTGTAGAAGTTAGAAGTGTTGGGTTATTGAAATAAATTGTGTTTCATAGATTATTCTTAGGATGAGGACAATGTAGGACTTTTTATGTCTATGATGCCAGTGTTCCTGGCGTTGTATTTACATGTACACATTTAGCTACTTACAAAAATTGTACCATAGCGTTAACTCAATAAACTCTTCAACATCATCATCAAACATCAATCATGGAAACATCATTTCAAAAGTTGCAAAATGGTGGTTTTTTTTGGTTGTTTTTTTTCTTTTGTCGTTTGCAGTATTTTCCTTCACCGTTTGAGAGTACTGGCATTATCCACATAAATTTTTGAACAGAAAAACTCATTGGTGCACGGCCAGTTTCGAACCCACGACCTTAGGATCGGAAGGCGGGGCCGCTACCACTAGACCACCAGTGCTCACAAGTGTACTATGGTAGGACAGGGTGGACAGTTATGATTAGTTTAATTGTTTTAGAGTATTTTATAATAAGTACAAACCTTGGTGGGCAAGGGTGATCGTTACAAGTCCTAACTCTGTTCTCCGGCTTGGTGAGTGGGTCGCACATGTAAGGAGAAGCATTCTTGCCGTCCTCGTCTCTCACGCATTGGATGATCAGCTCCTGAAGAACGAAAAAGGAAATATTATATCATGATATTCCTGAAGTGGAGACCAAGAACTGAACACAGAAATGTGCGCAGAATACATTATATGGACCGATCACTTGGTCAAACTAAAAATTTAAGTAAAAAGTTTAATCAAGTAAACGAAGAAGAAGAAGACGACCCACGACTTTGCTCGCGTGGTTTTTACTAAGCAACAAAAACTACGCATCAATATTTAAAGGCTTGCTAGAGCGAAACTGTTAGTTTTTCTAATATATGGGTGGAGACCGCGGGTACATGTAACACAGCTATCATTAAATTTAAACCATTCTCTTTGTCTTAAGTTTTTTGAAAGATATTTTTTTAGGATAAAGCTCGCCTGTGTTCATATAGTTGTCTTTTGTAACCACATATAATTATAGTATAAGTAAATGTTTATATGTACAATGAACAATGTAATTAAAAGATACTGGTTTAAATGCTGCATCAAACCTGAACACCACTAAGACAGGAAGCGCTGCAGCTCGTATACCCCTTCTCCTTCCAAGAGTAGGACTTGCCGGGAGAGCCTGGCGCCACTCGGATGTTGCTTGAAGTCCCGAAGGATAGCGACCTGCTAAATGTCAAACAGCTCTTATACAGAAACAGCTTCAAGAAATTTATCAGGCACGAGGCACGGTTGATATCACCTTAGATAGTTGATCCACCTTTTCTTTAGCCTCCCTCTCTTTTTTAAACTATCCAAATCCATATCTAACACTTCGGTTTGTGGCTGCGTATCTATTTTACATATCTAGAGGACAACTTGAACAAGCTGGTCATTCAAAGTATTATCTTTGTTTTGATAAATACGCTATTCCATTCAGCTAGTACTAGTATATCAACAGGTCAAATTGATATTTCACAATCACCTTGTCAGCACAACACGCTTGCAATCTTATCATTTATGAGTAATTTGATACGCCGTAGTTTCGTAACAATCGGAGCACGTTATAATAGCCGCTTACTATATTATGTTTTAATTTTTTTTTTATTATGTCACCTCCTTATCTTTCCCTTGCTGTTTGGAAAAGATCAATATTTTAATTTAATTTAAAAAAAGTAGGCATAGCGTCTAACAAAAAAAAAACAATAGTTAATTGTAAAATTGTTGATAGTCAATGAATTATTACTAAACATTTCTAAGAGTTTGTTCTAAAAATCGAAATATCTATAAAATGTGAGTATGTGCAAAAGGGAACTACTTTTGCATGACTCCAAATATATATTATACAGAGTATTCTAAAACTAACCACAACAACAAGTATCACTGCTATATGACGGTCATAGCATTTCAGAAAACTTAGTTCTAATAATTCAATACGAATAATTCTAGTCTTTATCAATACCAAACCAAAGGCAACTCGTTTAAGTATAAACATGCAGCAAGTTTAAGCAGTATATTTTTATTTAATGTGTTAAAAATGTCTCTAGATGTGAATATAAGTGAACCAGATGAATTTAATTGCTATGAACTACATAGTTCCATAAACGAGGTAGCAAAGATCAAAGGCTTAGAAGATTTCGTATACCATGTGGACTTTGTGTGTGGTAAAGGTGAAAATTTCATAGCGAATGTGTTTAGAATACTTATCAAAGACGCTCAAAATAATGACAAACAATACAACTTTATCATAAAAACACTCGTGAACACATCAAGACAAGAACTATTCCATGAATTGCATAGAAGAGAAGTCAATGCATACGAAAAAGTTATAAAGAAATACGAAGAACTTCAAGAATCTCTTGATGTCGAACAAAGAATTGAGTTTCCAAAATGTGAGTATAGAAGCGTAGAGAAATCTCAAGAAGTTATAATCCTAGAAGATATGAAAGCAAAAGGGTATGAAATTGATCTAACATTGGCAAAGTACGAACGCTTAAATTACCCTCTAGTGAGCACAGCTATAAAGGAACTTGCAAAGTTTCACGCTCTATCATTTATTTACGAAAAACAGGAACTTGAAACTTTCGCGACTGTCAAATCCGAATTCGCAGATATAATATTCTCGGAAAGATTTCTCAACAAGAGTGATAAACTAAGGAATTACTTCCATGAATCCTTTGGGATGTCTGTGAATTTAGTGGAAAATCTGGAAGCAAAACACAAATTGGAGAGAATACAGCCTAAGCTTTTAGAATTATTAAAAAGGTATACAAGACCTGAAAAGAACAATGTATTGTGCCACGGAGACTGCTGGTTAAATAACATTATGTTCAAACACGAAGTAAGTTGACCTAGTTCAAGCTAGCTACATTTCAAACAGCTAAATCTCTACATAACCTTTTCTTGAACTAACAGTAAAAATAGTATTAGTATTTTGTAATGGAAACTTGACAAACGATAATGTATTTTTTCATCAACATGAGGTTACAAGTTAGTGTGTCGCCTTGGTCATCACTACAGTTAATTAGCCATTTGAAAATATAAACAAAAACAACAACACAACTTTTCTCCTCAGGCACGGTAGATATCCCACATATTTCTTATTACCAAGTACAAACTTAGGATTCGTTGATGATTTTTATGAGGTAGTCAGCGGTACGTCCAAAAATTACATTTGGCTCATACCCATAATTAATAGTAGTTGGTATTCTATACGTGACCCAATCCTATCGCTACTGGTAGAATACTAATGTCTCTACTCTCAACTCACGATGTTTTCTTTTACCGTTTGAGAGGACTAGCATTTCATAATTTGGAAAACTAATAAGTTGAGGTGTCTAATCATCGAAATAATATAATACCTCTACAATCAATACTTGAAAAATGTTCATGAGTATTTATTTATCTTATAATCGGTAAAAAATCTTATCATTATTTTATTATTTACAGGATCAGAAGACATCGAAAGTATGTTTTATCGACTTCCAAGTTATGCGATACTCATCACCTTTCACCGACATTCTATATTTCCTGTTTCTTTGCACCGATTCTGCCTTCAGAACTGCCTACTTCGACGATCTCATGACAGAATACTATGGCAGTCTAAAATCATTTCTAAACGTATACAACATAGATGTCAATTCAGTTTACGCGAAAGATAACTTCGATAACGACTGCCAAGATTTGCTACCTTTCGGTCTTTTAATAGCACTCGTGGAAATGAGAATAGTGACAAATGCATCAGACGATGAAGTTATATCGAATGACATTGATATAGTTCCTGCGATAAGTGTAAAAGAATTACCAGGAGAACAGACTTACTATAAAATAAGAGTAAATGACTTGGTGAATGAGTGTGTTGAGAATGGAGTTTTAGATAGACTGGTTAATAAAATTAATAGTTTATAGTATTATGGATTAATGCCGACCCTAAAGGAGCCGATATCACAGCTGAAGCTGTACTGCAATGGACGAGAAATGCTCAATAAAGAGTAACTTGGCGTTATAGATAGGAGGCATATATCCAACAGTGATTAGATAGATTTATGTATATATAGCGTTGCCGATAATATAGATGATAGTGAAATTTGAATGTTGAAATCATTTAAATTAAAGATAAAAAACTTTGACATGAACCAATATTTTCTCACCTATCACCGCCGTTATAAGCTGGCATACTAGAATCACCAAACGAAGTCCCATAGGCCATAGAACAAGGTTCCATGATGCACCGTTCGGTCTCCTCAGCAGGCTTGGGTCCCATACACTTAGAGTCTGGAAGCTTTGCGATGGTTCTAGAAAATTCTAGAAATATCTTGCAGTGAACTTCCTTCTTACGCCACCCTTCACCACAGGTAACGCTGCATGGACTCCAATCTTCGTCTTTGATGTAACTATTGACAGAAATTAAAATTTAAGCACTGAGAGCTTATTGAAAGTGTATAGTAAGCCAAACAAAGCATAATTATAATATATTTTTATTTACGCATTCGCTTAGATAATGCTGTTTCAAAAAAGCAGTAAGTTTTTGACTGCTGTAAAAATATATATAAAGATAAAAGTACGTTCAACGTTGCAGTAAATACCATGTTTCAAAATAAAAGCATTGATACTCAAAAATACATGGATTTTTATATTGATGACTCACTATACACCTGTTCAGTTCAATGATTCAGACGAAAATGTTAGGAAAAAAGATTACTCTATTCTAGATTATACTATGATAGAATCACACAAAGATCATCCATGTAGTTAAATAACATGCGTTTAGGTGCTCAGGGTCAAATACTAGAACCTAATCAAATCTGGCTGGTTTATGTAGAAGTATGCACCAGTGTATCTAACCGCCAATGATCCTGTAAATTTAAACTCTATTACAATAGAAGTAAGAGTGACTGTCGAGCACTCATGTGTACAAATTTCGTAATAACTGTAGCGTGTTTAGTGTTTGTGCCAGAATGTCATAGGAAAAGTGTGAAGCAAAGAAAATAAAGGTGTAGTTGGTGCAAGGAGATTCCAACCTTACTGTGCAGTGCTTAGAGTAGAAAATTACAAGTCAGTGTTCGTGGTTTATGACGTGAAAGGTTGAACATAATTGATGAAAAATTGTGCTATAGGTTATTTAAAGTTTGTAAAGTTCATGTTATTATACAGTGAATCTATAGGATTTGATAGTTTCAAAATAACCACTAAATTCTAACCATCTATAATAACTTGTCAATGTTATGTTAGTCATCAGAAGTTCACAGCAAACTTTTATTTTTTCAATAATTTCCACCATGCCTCGTTCTGCCGCCAAGCAGAGTTGCTGTGTTTCGGTTAGAAGAGTGTGGTAACCGGTGAAATTACAGGCACATGAGGATTAACATCTGTATGCCTCCAGTGTATGGCCGCAGGTTAGTGTATCGTAGGGAACGTATCTATCGTGCGTGACTTACTAGGCAATGCTTTATTACCATGATGGTTACCACTTAACATCAGCTGGGCCATCTGCTTGCTCCATAAGATTTTAATAAGATAAAAATATTGTTTTTATTGAAAACTAAAGAAAAAAGTCTCTAGACCATTTGATAACTAACTAGTAACTATCAAGCCATTATAGAGGCGAATATTTTAGAACACAGATTTATAGCTATCAAACAAAACTAACAGGCATTGGAGTTTGCAAAATGAGGGTTAGAAAATGATGGGTTCTTAGATTCCGTTAGACATCCTTTTATACTAAGATATCTAAGGGGATATTTACCGTGCCTAGGGATAGAAACGTGAGGGTTTATTGTGGAAGGGGTGTGTATGATTAGGTGTGTCATGAGAAGTAGGTAGTCATTCATGTGTGATGCCTGAGAGAGGTAAACCTCAAAAATACTCGCTTAGGTACGATACCTTACATACAACCAGCCACACGCAAAGAATATTTTGTAATTGCTGAAAAGAGACAACAACAAAATACTCTGAGCTCATCTGATAAAGGAATTTAGACGTTATACAGAGGGTATAAAGCTGATATTGGCATGCTAACTTCACTTCCACAGACTACGTTCTACTAAAGATGTAGAGGCACTTCACAATAAACATGTCTGAATTTTATAAAGTTTAAATTGTTTGCGCGTTTTTGCACCGCAACACTTTTTCAAGTGGTAAAGGGATAAAATAAATTCAAACACAAAAGTAAAAAAAAAATAGTGTCAGTTCTAATTATACACCATTAGTCTTGATAGTGCTTAATATATTGCTTATATCTCTTTTTTTTTAATTAAAAGATCAAGGATGGATTTCGAGTTGTCAAAGTTAGGTTAGAAAAACGCAACGATCAGAATTGACCTTATTATCAAAAATATATTAATAGGGAGATCATTATTCTTAAAATATATTTGCCTCGAACGAAGGTCAAACTAGCGCATTCAACCTATAAACGCTATCATATAGGCGTGTCCAAAGTAGATCATATGGACGCGCGATCGCCACCGCGAACACATTATCCCGAGAAAAAATGGCATGACCATAGGAGATTTCAAAATCTAAGGCAGTATGACCAAAAAAAACCAAAATATCTTTAAAAAAATATTGTGGGTAGTTATACAAAATGCCTTCCCAGAAATCTACATAACAACAAACTTACGTGGCCTCCACTGGGACGTCGGGCTCTCCGATCAATCTTTCAGCCTTAGCTTGGGGCATCGGGTAGGGTTGGATGAGCGGCTGAGTGTGGTATACTACTCCAGGAAGCAGGTCTTCAATGTCATCCTATCGAAGGAATCATTTGATTATATAAAAGCATTACTGAATATTGGTAGTCTACTCAAATAAATGATAGTATTGTTGGATATTCCACACAATAGTAGTTTTTAAACTCTCGCGATCATAACACATATTTAAAAGTATTACACGGGTATTTATCGCGTTTTATGGTTTCTAACGATCAAGTGAGGGTAGTTGTTGAAACTGCTTCCACTTCTCGACGACGGTAAATCTCAAGTTCAATGCTCCAGTCTGCCCGCGACCACGGCTATTGCAACATAGCCGAAACGTCGGGAAAATAATAAAGGTAAACGCGATAAATACCCGTGTAATACTTTTAAATATATTCCACACAACACTATCTCGCCCCTAACTAAGCCAAAGCTTGTATTATGGGAACCAGATAGCTTTACTACAGTTCACAATTAAAGGTCAATAAACAGCTGTAAATAGGGCCGCGTCATGTTGTGTTAGTTTCATTTTGGAGAAAAGTTTAAGAGGCATTTCAGGAATGAAATGCCTCGGGGTTTCGGGGTTTCGGGTTATTATACGTTGTATAATACTTATATACTTTTTTGTATAAAACCTACTTATTGATCGAGTGAGCGAAGCGAACGAAGATTCTAGTTTCAACTTGGGCGATTTGGCATTTTATGTATGTATGTATGTATGTATGTATGTATGTTTGTCTGACCATAACTTTCGAACCGTTGATCCGATCTGCATGAAATTTGATAAGACGACAGCTTGTACTTGAGAAATTTACTGGTAAGTATATGAGTAAAATCGGATGAAGGGTTTTTTAAATATGGGGTTTTTTAAGGGGGCAAAAATAAAAAAAGTGACTTAAAAAAATCAAGTTACATATCATACGAAAGGGCTTTGTTTGGACATTCCAAAACAATTTTTACTTTTTTTCTGGGACGCTCAGTTTTTGAGATACAACAAAAAAGTTAAATTAAGATAACCAGCGACCCAAGAGCTCCTATCTCTTAGAGTTTCGTTGGCATCAAGGTTTTTCTACTGGTCGGCCAATTACTTTGCTTTTTCTTAATTTTTTTTCTTGAAATAAATTAAGGAGGTACTCAGTTCTCATAAAATGGTGACAACGACCAGGTCTGATGATGGAGCCAAGGTCTGTTCAACGGATCTCTTCAATAAATAGGCCAATAGAGTTGAAACTTGGTTACCGTACCAAGTTAGTAGACAATAGTCAGAAAAAAGTCCAAACATAATGTTTGGACTTGTCTTTGACTACCACCTACTCAAAGTTTTGGTGCGTTCGTCGGGTCGCATCACGAGATCTCAGTTCGGGGCGAACTACTAGTAATATTATATAACACTCAAACAGAGAACAAATATCTATGTTATAGGGGATAGAACCCACGGCCTATGGCGCAAAGCGACTACCAACTGAGCTGTGAAGGCTGTGAAATATAAATAAAAAAACTTTTTACTTTATATCAAATATAGACTAGAAAAGAATATACATCATAAAATAGAAACAAATTGACAGGTCAAAGTCAAAAGATATTTATTGAATTGAATCACAAGGATCACTTTAAAACGTCTTAGACCTAAGTGACGCTAGGTGCCAGTTCCACGCGACCAAGCCAGAACAGGCAACAAACTTAGTAAGCTTGCAACTTAGTAGGCTTGGTAAGTTGTGTGCAATATTATTGCACAGTTTACTAAAAATATAAATTTGATCCAAACATGTTATCGTATTATTTGTCTGATCCTTGTTACAATATCATATAATATAACTAGTCATATAATATAATAATGAAGCTCCAGTGTGCTGCCAATCGAATTTAGAGAGGCATGATAAACAGGATCACTTAGTACCAAGTGCCAATTAAAGATTCTTTGACAATACCAAAGGGGGTTAAATAAAGCCTGCTACACACCTCAGGCTCATCGGTATCCCTGTAAGAAGGGCAGTTGATGCCCGTGGAGCAAGGTTTGGATATCTCTGGCCTGGAGACAGGGTCGCAGCCCCCTCCGGCCGGCGTGCACTCCACCCCCCTCACCTGCACCCCTTCGCCGCATGACACTGAACACTGTAACAGGAGTACTTGGTTATTTAGGTGGGGTAATGAAGAGGAGGGTTGAATTCTATCGGGCCAAATAAGAAGAAGTGTTGAAAGGTTTGTATTTTTTAATTTATCGCACAAACACTATAAACAACCATATTATTAGGGAGAGTACTGGTGGTCTAGAGGTAGCGGCGTCCTAATCCCCTAAAATCTCCTAAAACCCTATTCTTCTTCTTCTCCTTGTCTTGTCACTAGTTTGAAGTGGTGAAAGGATTTTAAGTGCGCCTCAAAGAGGCTCCTTTCGACTTGACACAATGTTTTAGAACTTTTTAGGTTCAACGCCTCTAAACCCTTATTTATAAGTCAGATAACTATCTCGGTTTGTATAACAAGTCTGGAAATAAACATGGGTCACTCAAAGCAGTCGATAGCAGAGCTGATAGTACCCGCACCGAACTTCGTAACAAGCGGACTTGGGCAACAAACCGGACAGGCATAGCTGGGTGAAACAGCTGGTCCTCTATTCTTGCCTTTTTTCCGGTTTTTTACCTAATTTCTATTTAAATAATTTATTTTGCGTAACTTCAAACAGTGCAAGCCTCAAACTAAGTTAGAATACTTGTTTTAATTTATGTAACTACATAAACATTCACTAAAACACCAAAACACAGAACAAACATCAATCTTTCGAAAGAGTGCGCTCAAAATGTTAACTTTTAAATGCTCTCAATATAATCTTATTTAGGCTTTCTCATATTCCAGCTGGAAAATGAAAAAGGTGTAGGTAGGTATATCACTCCTTTTTAAATTGTTAACCAATCCATTCGTTTTTTAAGCTCGATCTGTTAAAATACAATTATCATCTTTTCTCTTACTGCTTCCAACTAATAATGATGTGTACACATGTCTTTAGAATACCATCTAGTTTTAAAACCTATGTGTTTGAATTATTTTTTAATGTTTATTGGTTGTATTCTGTTTTGTGTGCCATAATAAATAAATAAATAAATCTTCATTACACAAATAGTTTTGGGAAATTTCCCAAAGCAATATAATGCTTAAACTCTTTCTTGTAAGTGCACAAAGTGCACTATGTGCACATATAATACAACACTCAGACATAAAACAGACATCTTTCTTATCACAATGTTTGTTCCCTCCCGGAAGGGATCGAACCCACAGCTTACATTGCAGAAAGTCGATTTAGCATAAAAGTATTGTAAATAATTTGAACTGTGTTATCGTTCTGGCTACATAGCAGTTAGGATAATATAAATGGTAAATAAATAAATAAATTTGCGTTTATAAGGCGTACCAAAGTAATAATTATGAGTTTAATGAATAGATTGATAAATCAAGAAAAACGAATAGATAACATGAAATAGGTCACTTATTTTGTATTATTTTTATAGTCCACACATAATTTATTTAAAGAGGAACGGGACATAAAAGTATACAATACAAATACATTTTCTATTGTGTCTGAATTTCCAGCATACAACAGGTTAAATACTAGTTTTTTATTTTTTTATTTATTGAAAAAAAAAAATTAGCAATCTCTACGCGTGATTTGCCGCGAGAGGCAGTTAGTTACATATTGTTTAGATATATGTACCGATCTTGCTTATGCGTACAAAATATCAAAATCTGAAGTTGTGAGTTGTACACCAGCTGTTTCGTTCGTGGTCTGTGGCATTTCAAGTTCCAATGACAGAACAAATTAAAAAGACTGAAGTTGGAGGCGGTAATTGGCACCAACGTTGATAATTAGTAGATTTTTCACTTATGTTTTAGTTTTTGAAAATTCCCACATTTCGGTCGCAAAGTTTTAATCAAAGTTAAGTAGTTAGGCGGTAGTTAGCTTTGGTTTTTTGTTTTGTTTTTAATACTCGTAGAGTTTTTTAGCTGACGTCAAAATAAGAGATATCCTTAGCCTATTTTGTAAGAAGGACCGCTTGTACTGGAACAGTAACAGTACATAATTAGGTACATAATTACTTTTGTATTCACATTTAGTACAATACGAGACGTGATACGATGATCAGTTCCCCAAGTATGAGTTTTGTTTACCATATTTGGTTTTTCGTTTTTCGTTTTTGTTCCGTGTTCATTGCGGGTTTTGTATGAAGACGCGATAGAGATACCGATACGGAACTTTATGTTGCAAGTATAATGAAAATTTTGTAGTAGAACATTAAGTTCCGTATCGGTATCGTATCTATCGCGTCTTCATACAAAACTCGCAATGAACACGGAACAAAAACGAAAAACCAAATACGGTAAACACAACTCATACTTGGGGTACTTATCTATCAGAAGAGTTTTTTTATTAATAACTAGCGGCCTGTCCCAGCTTCGCATGGGTGGACATAATTTTTTTCAACGTTTTAGGATAAACTTAGACCGTGGTGGGTTCGAGTCACTTCTAACTCGCGCCTTGCCCGGGCCCGCGCTGGGTGAGAACGCGCCCCGTGATCTTATATTTTTTAAATCTTTTGAATGGAATGTCCGATTTGAAAAATTCAAGAAGTAATGTATAGGTATTGAACCACTCTTGAATATGAAAAGATTTATTTGGATAAGGATTAATACCAAGGTACAAATAAAGACCCTTTTCTAGCGGCGGCATTTCAATTAAATTTTTATAATAAAAGAACACTTATTATGACATAACTATAATAGTTAGACATATGCTGTCGCGACATTTTTTGTAGATGATGACGTTTTCTACAAAATCGTAGTACATTATTTTGTTCTATCATCAATAGTTTTCGCAGCGCACGTGATGTAAGGTTTTCTTTTTCCACCTTGGGTTACATTATTAGAGTTTTAGTAAGGATCCCTGATTTTTTTGAAAATATAATATAGCCTATGTTACTCAAGGATAATGTAGCATTCTAATGGTGAAAGAATTTTTGAAATCGGACCAGTAGTTTTTGAGCCTATTCGTTACATACAAAACAACAAAACAACAAAACAACAAAACAACAAAACAACAAAACAACAAAAATACAAATCTTTTCTCTTTATAATATTAGTGTAGATAAGTGTCTTAGTGCAGTTAACTATAGTACTTCAGAGATATCTCTAGATCGTTTGCAACGAACTACAGATATCTCAATTGTTTAAATGTATTTTTTAAATACTTGTAATACTTATATTTTTTTATAAATCCATACACTCAATAGTATATCACAACATAATAATTCTAAATGAGTCGTCTAGTTTCAAATGCAGCAAACTGTCCTTTTTGTCCAAAATGATATAGCAGCTCAGATAATTTTGAATAAAACCGTCTTAGTTTGACTTTAACTATCGAATCCGGCAATTTGTCATTGAAAATGCTGAATGAAATCATAGGTTGGGATCAAATCCGGCTATCTGTAATACTTGAAATTCAAAGGCGGCAATAGTTTTTTTAATTTAACATTTTTGCAAAAGTCAGATTGCCGGTTTTGAAACTAGTCGACTCAAATTTTACCCCAAGAAATGATTAAAGTTTTTATTTTTGTTTTAGTTTAGTTCTTTGGGGAATCACTAACTATCGAACAACGCCCAAGCCAGTGCTCAACCCAACAGCTTCACATAACAAGACAACATCGCTAGAAATAGCTAGAAAACATCAATTTATATGCAGCTCTCTCCTTACATCTAAAACTGTATTGTCGTATAAAAGTTTATAGGCGACTAAAAGTATTGAAAGTCGCAACATTGTTCGACTCTTTGGAGTTACAATGCTGACATGGAACCTATAGTAGTCGCGATTCGAAACTATTTTCACTTGTCGTGTTACTAGTTCTTTCGAAACAGTGTGCTGAAAGGATTTTAAGTGCGCCTAGAGGCTCCTTGACTCTTGACACATGTTTTAGAACTTTTTAGGAAATAAAATTAGGTTTATGTTTTTAGGTTCTACGACATGCCGTTTTCTCCCGATGTTTTCCTTCACCGTTTGAGAGTACTAGCACTGTGTACATACATTTTGGAACGGAAGACATTCTTCTTCTTTTCGTGCCAAGACACACTCACACTAGGCCACCGATGCTCTTACATCGTGTATTTTATAAATACTATATTAGTTGTAATTTAATTTCCAAATACGAGTAAGTTGCTCCTTGACGTACCTACTAATTATTTATGTGATTATGAATAAAAACTGTACTTTCTTATAATAAACCAACGTCCTCTATCGTTCTTTTCAAATCCTGTCCATCCCAAGGTTGTCTGGAAGAGATCGCTTTTAGCTATAAAACCGCCCATTGTATTTCACTTTTATGTTTTTTTGTTCTGTTACGTGCAAATATTATGTGGGGTGCAATAAATTATTTCCTATCATCTATTTTAATTCATTTTCAGCTCTTTGTGAAGGGTTCGTCCGGGGAAGTACTACCACCACGCCTTTTTGTGCCGCCAAGCAGCAACGCTGTGTTTCGGTTTGAAGAGTGTGGTTGCCGGTGTAATAACAGGCACATGAGGTTTAACATCTATATGCCTCGAGTTGATAGACGCAGGGCAGTGCATCATGGGGCACGTTCCTATCGTGCGTGATTTGCGAGGCAATGCTTTTGTGTGATGGTTACGGCATAACATCAGGTTCTTAACATCATCAAAAAAACTATCTAACTGATGATGATGATTGTTTTAGAGTGACGTAGGTCTCACTGCTGACTTTCTAAGAAGAAAATGTAGAAATACTCATTGCAATGAATATTGTACCTCTACAATGTAGGAAATGCACAGTTGCCTATCCAGCTGGTATCGAAGAGAAGTGGTTATTATTTTGCAGCATGCTTCCGCTTAGCTGCTTTGTTGCTTGACCGATGTTAGATAGGTTAGTGCTATTTAATAAATATAGAGATAATTTATTTGCATAAACATGTGTAAAACTTAGATGGTAACAAATACATTACAAATACATGATGGACGCAGGGAAGTGCATCGTAGGGCACGTTCCTATCGTGCGTGACTTAGGAGGCAATGCTTTGTTATAGGTGATGGTTACCACTTAACATCAGGTGGGCCATCTGCTTGTTCCATCAACTAGTTGTATAAAAAAAAAATACACAGGTATGTGTACAACATGTTTCACCGATGTCGGTGTGCAAAAAACAATAACAGAGATGGCATGAAATGTCAATGGTTAACTAATTAAAATCTTATTACAAACTATACTGACATGAAATAAAAATAATAGGATGTCAATAAAAATAAAGCTAGAATCAATTATAATTTGTCGTTTTAGAACTCGTCAATACTGTAATAACATTTAATTTAATATAATAAAAAAAAATGCTGGCTGAAACGTTCGGGAAGAGAAAAACTGTGGGATACCTTTGCCCAGCAATAGGAAAACATAGACAGGATGATGGGGTAGAAAAATATTAAGTCCTGACAAAAAGTAAAAAATGTTACTCAGCCCTGCTGGTGATAAGACTACAATTACAATCGGTGGATCTAAGGGGCCCGAAAATAGTTTTGTGTCGGTACAGGGTCGTAAATTGTCTGCCGCGCAACCAAACGCAAGAATAAAATGTACACCCCTATCCAGTGAGGAGTTAAAAATGTTACTCATTCCTGTGCGGTGATAGCAGTAAAAAATATAACGTCCATATATTATGGTGATAAGAGTGAAAAATGTTACTCACCCCTGTGCGGTGATGAGACTAAAAAGTTCAGCTCACCCCTGTCTAGTGATGAGAGCTTTAAATGCTTTAAATCCTAGTGCAATGATAAGAGTAAAAACTGTGACTCACCCCTGACCAAGGGCCGGCGACCCACGACGGACAGTCGTGTAGGTTACAGGGTTGAGTAGCCCTGGGCGCTGGAGAGATGCATCCTGGCTCCGGACTTGTTCCTACAAACAATTATAACTTGAAATAAAATATTATATTATAATTAAAAAAATATAAGATAATCTATTTTATATAGTAATAGAGCTCTTTGTGAAGCGCTCGTCCGGGAAAGTTCTATCACCACGCCTTTTCTGCCGCCAAGCAGCAACGCTGTGTTTCGGTTTGAAGAGTGTGGTTGCCGGCGTAATTACAAGCACATGCGGCCTAACATCTGTATGCCTCAAGTTGATGGACGCAGGGCAGTGCATCGTAGGGCACGTTCTTATCGTGCGTGACTTGCGAGGCAATTCTTGGTGATGGTTAACACTTAACATCAGGTGGGTCATCTGCTTGTTCCATCAGCTAGTTGTATAAAACATATTACCTGTAATGTACCTCTCACTCGCACATTTCATTTTGAAAGATATAAAATCACTGAACTTATTTATGAATTATCGGAATCAACCAAGTTGTGTGCAACATTGCACAATTTCAGCAAAAATGTCATTTGGATCCAAACAAATTTTCTTACCAAAAAGTTTGCTTTACGAGTTTTCGTTCTTATTTAAACTTTTTAGTAAGAGATGCCTCAAGTTGATGGACGTAAGGCAGGGCGTCGTAGGGTCCGTCGTGAAATGCGAGGCAATGTTTTGTTATAGGTGATGGTTACAGCAAGTAGCATCGGTAGATTCACCTAGTATAAAATACATTTCAAAGTGATCCTTGTGATTGTACTAAATAAAGACCATCTTTGTTTGAGTAGTGTTAAACTGACCTGGTTGGTAGGTATCAGCTCTGGTGACGTTGGCAGACCTGGCGCAGAGTACCCTCCGCCGTTTCTCGCCTCCCCCGCACGATACGCTGCATGATGACCACTCGCCAACGTACCACCTGCCATCACACAGCTAATTATATTCTTTGAAGGATTACGTACAGTTCGTTGTACCATCATCATCATTATCATCATCATCTTCCTGCCCTTATTCCACTTCATGTGGGGTCGGCACAAGCTGTACCACAGAATAAAATAAATATTGGTGGACTTTCCATGCAGCACTATCTAGCCCCAAACGAATCAAAGCTCATATCTGCTCTGGGAACCAGATAGCTAATATTTATAATATAATCTCTAATACTATAAGAATCAAAGTCCTGACTGACTGACTGACTGACATATAGACAACGCACAGCCTAAACCGCTGGTCCTAGAGGCTTGAAATTTGAGGAGTACATAGGCCTTATGGCGTAGAGGTGTACTAAGAAGGGATTTTTGGAAATTCAACCCCTAAGGGTGTAAAAAGGGTTGAAAACAACAAATACAAATCAATGCGAAAGTTACGATGTTTGGATGTTTGCGGCTCAATCGCGGCTCACTTTAACGCGTGCGAAGCCGCGAGAAGCTGCTAGTATATAATAATATAATAGTTATAATACGTGCAATAAAAACTTCAGAAGCAGTCACCCATCAAAAACGTGGCGTTATCGTTACTTAATTTAGTTCATCAGTCTTTTTCAAAATAGAGCGACCATTAACAGACGAAATCCAAACATCATTATTTCATCCAGAAGAGATTTTGATTTCGCTCGACGATTTAATATTATTAGTAGGAAAGCTGGTTAGCACATTACCAAGTAAATATTGGTATAGTGGGCGTTCCTGCAAATACCAACCATAGTAAAACAAGAACAGTAAGATAACTTGATACAAACTTGGCACTGAGTTTCACTGCAAGAAAGACAAATAAATATTGATGAAGATTTATCGCCGTGCGATGCAGTTAAAACACAAAAGCTTGCGGCTACCAGATTCCTATTTATTCATTTACAACAGTATAAACATAATATTTTAAGCAACTTTACTTCATCTATAACTGTACTATGTTTGTTTATACAATAACAAACATTATAAAATAACTGTTTTTACAGGAAGAAACCGAACTCGAGGCCTCGATCACGAATACAATTTGAGATTTGTGTTAAACATAGCGTACCAATATCCGACCTTTCGTGATTAGGCCCCGGATACCCGACAGTAGGCAATGAGCCCAAAATTTTATACAATAAGAAAATGCTTTTATTTATTAGACATAGAACAGTTTTAGTTTTTATTTGTTTTTATAGTGTTTACCTACACTTAAGGAAAATCACAAAGATTTAATATAGTCCCAAAAGTTATTACCCGAGTGGGATTTGAACCCACGATACGGGGCCCCCTATCAAGGGAAAGGTCCCACTCGGGTAATAACTTTTGGGACTATATTAAATCTAATAGAACAGTTTGTACAAACCTACATAGTTATTTTATAAAAAATGATGATATCTGGAAATTAAAAAACTGAGTCACAGACACCAACGGTCTCCTCTGGAGAAAAAGTCGGTCTATAACAGAAGGAAAATCTAGCATAACGCCCTTGTGGGATGAACGACATAAAAGTAAAATGACCTAGTAGGTATGGTATAAGTAGTTCCATCACCAACTGTTATGTTCATTCAATTTACTTTTTACGTTGTTCTGTTTTAGTCATGTTGTGTACGCATGTTTTAGGGTAGGTACTCAATAGTACTTTATTTTGTGTATTTTACCGATTGTACCCTGTTTTTTGTGCCTAATAAAAAATAAAAAATAATCACATTGTATATTACAGGTAAGTAGATCAGAGGCCGACCGGCACCTTTTATAGTAGTATTAAAATAATATTACACTGAAATTTCGAACCATATTATATACGTCATCAAGTCTGTTCAACTACAACCAGATAAGAAAGAATAGCTGACAAGTATTTTCGTACTAGATGACGTTTCAACTTATAGAAGCTAAAACTGTATTCAACATTGTTTTCACAACTGCTAAAATTGATAGTTCATAATATTATTTTAATACTGCTATAAGAGGTGCCGGTCGTTACCCAGGTAGCACATAAACATGTGTTTTTAAGCCCCACTCGCATAGCTGCAATCAGAATACTGTTCTCATTATACTACGTCCACATATCAGTGTGCTACCAAGTGATTAATAGGACGTGGCCCTGTCTGGCGCTGTTCACGGAGAGTTCACACGGAAATCTTTTAGAATAACACGTTTAGACATCAATAGAACCTTGTTTACCTCCCTTCCTTCATAGCTATTAATAAAAACGATTCGTTTTGAATTGAATAGCTGTCCCAAAAGTATAGAGTCATTTTGTACAGATTTTTCAGTTGTTTCAATATTTATTTATAGCGAACTTCATTTTTACGTGTATTGAAATTTCACCAGTGCATATGAAATTGTAAGCATCGTTAAATGACTTCGAAAAACTCCACTCGCAAACAGGCTCCAAAATCAATCAGAATACTCTAAGAGCTGATTTCACCATGCTCTGGGGCCCTAAGCTCACTTCGAGCGAGATTATCTCACGGTGGAGATGATGTCAATCTCGTTCAATAACTCGTTGACGTTGCGTCTCACATGAACTTTGAATGAGAAAATTGGTGAGTAGGATGGTGAGAATGGGGATAAATAGTTATCGAACGAGATATGACGTCATCTCTACCGTGAGATAATCTCGCTCGAAGTGAGCATAAGGCCCCAGTTAGTTATTAATCAAGGATTAACAGGCCGATGTGAAACGCGTACATTTTGACATATTTAACGGCCTCTTAATCCTTTGTCAATCTAACACAGCATGGTGAAATCAGAGCTAAGACGCTTCTCAATATTAAGTTAGTTTAGTACCTCTCTAAGAAAACTTTTTCCATGTTTTACGCTAATTGAGTACGTATTTATGTATAATTGTTGCTTTTTAAAGGTTTATAGCTTTAGAATGCTAGGTTTTTTTCTCTCTTCTATTGCTTATAGAGCACTACCATTTACTCTACATAACATAAAGGCTTCCTGAAAGAAAATGCTAATTTGCAAATGCTAAATGCTAGCCTATGTACTATTTATTTATATGCAATAAAGATATTTCTAATCTTTATTAGATTAGATTAATAATCTTTATTTTGTATCTTAAGAGCTATTGTACAAAGGAGCTTTTACAACTCGTAAAAACACGTACATTTATAAGTATTGAGCATACGGAAAACATCGTGAGGAAGCCGGCATGTCGTAGAACCTAAAAAGTTATATTACACATGTCAAGTGCTTGAAAGGAGCCTCTTGAGGCGCACTTAAAATCCTTTCACCACACTGTTTCGAAAGAAACTAGTGACACGACAAGAGAGATCGAGTATTGAGCATCCTGTGACGTGTTCTTACTTGTAAGGACACGGATGTGTGTTGCAGCGCACGACAGAGGCCTGCGGCTTAGACGACGCGTCGCACAGCTCCTCCGGCGCGTCAGACCCGGTGAGACGGTCCCGACACACCGCCAGCGACATCTTGTAGCCTGAGGACAACAGTTATCAGTGAACTACCGGTAGAATTTAAATGTTTAAAGAGCCCTATCAAATTTATATCTGAACTGAAAAAGCTCTTGTTGGAGGGGTTTCTATTCGATTGAAGAATTTTTTGATTTTCCGAAGTGTCATTTAATTATTGTTGACATTTAATATTGCGAATTATATAGTTATTGTATTTTAATTTCACTGGGGACATTATGTTAATTAAATTGTTTATTTTTATTTTGTTGTATGTTAGGTTAAGATTTAGACACGATTTGTAAGAGAATTGTAATTGAATAAACGAATCGAATTGAATTAAATCTAGCGGTAGCGGCCCCGCCTTCCTATCCTAAGGTCGTGGGTTTGACTACTAGTCGTGTACCAATGAGTTTTTCTGTTCAAAAAATTATGTGCACAGTGTCAGTACTCTCAACGGTGAAGGAAAACATCGTGAGGAAACCGGCATGTTGTAGAACCTCAAAAGTTCTATAACATTTGTCAAGTGCTAGAAAGGAGCCTCTTGAGGCGCATTTAAAATCCTTTCACCTCACTGTTTCGAAAGAAACTAGTGACACGACAAGAAGAAGAAGATCAATCAGTTGACAGCCCTCACAGCTCAGTTGGTAGTAGCTCGGCGTGTGCTGTAGGCCGTGGGTTCGATTACCACACAGAACTCTTTTTTACAATAAAAAAATGTGTATTTTCTGTCTGAGTGATAGGTATTGTGTTAGGTATACATTTAAACGAACAAATGACTTTGGCTTAGTTTGGGGGAGACCAAAACAACCGGAATATTACAGATGTCATAAAAATGATTAGATATGTACTTATGATTATGAAACTAGTATAAATTTGTTGAATAAAGGCTATATATTGAAATTAAATGCAATAGAAAGTCAAAGATACCGCGACAGATCACATGGCTCAATAATTTTATTGCGTAGGTTTTTTATGTTATAGTTGTTGTTTTTAAAAGCTTTTTCTCCTCTAAGAGTCCTCTTGTCTCTAAGAGCACTACCACTCACTCCACATAACACAAAGGCTAACTTGAAGAAAATGCTAATTAGCATTAAGTTCGCCTATGTACTTTATTTATGTGCAATAAAGAATTATCTTATCTTAGCTCAGTTGGTATTTTCAGATCATTTCATTCACCTTTTGAGAGTGCACCATACTTATACACTTTTCGGGTATTTTTCTGACATCATCAAGATAAACCTAACCAACTGCGCCATCAGATCTTAATATCACCCGATGAATAATCCATAAGGGTATTTTTGACAAGTGCATCTCCGTATCTTCGGAAAGGTTATGGGTTCAAATCTCAGTTCGTGGTAATAAAAAACCTATGTAATTTCCGTTGGCTGATACAAAAAAAAACTACCAAAACTCGATGCACCCTCAGTAGCTAAGCTAAAAACTGAAAATACACTGCAAAGCAGTTCAAATAGCCATTAGGGTGCAACAGAATCACCGCTCACGAACTCCTGGAAGCGACTCCACTGTTCCGTAACTAGTTGTGTCGGCGCCAGCTCGCTCGCATAGTTTTGTAATTATTTTGTAACTGTTTTAAAATCGGAATGAGATTTTACTGGCCGTCCGGAATAAGCTAGATTTTACTAGTATAACTAGTGTTTGTTGGCAAGGTTGGCAAGGTAGGATACCTACTTTTGTCAGGCAGCTAAAAGCTGAGTCTGGACCTTTTTGGCACCTAGGACCTTTTTGTGTGATGTCTTTTTATATTTAATTTATTTTTATTGATCGAGTGAGCGAAGCGAACGAAGATCTTAGTTTCAACTTGGGCGATTTGGCATTTTATGTATGTATGTATGTATGTATGTATGTATGTATGTATGTATGTATGTATGTATGTATGTTTGTCTGGCGATAACTTTAGAACCGTTGATCCGATCTGCATGAAATTTAATATGTCGATAGCTTGTATTTGAGAAATTTACTGGTAAGTATATGAGTAAAATCGGATGAAGGGTTTTTGAGATATGGGGTTTTTTAAGAGGGTAAAAATAAAAAAAGTTACATAAAAAAATCAAGTTACATGTCATATGAAAGGGCTTTGTTTGGACATTCCAAAACAATTTTTACTTTTTTTTTGGGACGCTCGGTTTTCGAGATAAAATTTAAAAAGTTAAATTAAGATAACCAGCGATCCAAGAGCTCCCATCTCTAAGAGTTTCGTTGACATTAAGGTTTTTCTACTGGTCGGCCAGTTCCTTTGATTTTTCTTATTTTTTTTTCTTGAAATAAATTAAGGAGGTACTCAGTTCTCATAAAATGGTGACGACGACCAGGTCTGATGATGGAGCCAAGGTCTGTTCAACGGAACTCTTCAATAAATAGGCCAATAGAGTTGAAACTTGGTAACCATACCAAGTTAGCAGGCGTTAGTCAGAAAAAAGTCCAAAGATAATGTTTGGACTTGCATCTGACTACTACCTACTCAAAGTTTTGATGCGTTCGTCGGGTCGCATCACGAGATCTCAGTTCGGGGCGAACTACTAGTTGTAATATGTTTTTGTTTTTGTTTTTATTTGTTAGGTACCTACCTACCTATTGGTTTTGCCGTTTTGCCCGTATCTGTCCATTGTCCGATTTGTGTGTGTCAAATAAATGAATTTTCTTTCTTTTCTTTCTATCTGTTTGTAGTTTTAACTACTTGCTGATAGAACAAGAAGATGGTCCACCAGTGGTAACCATCACTTATAACAAAGCATTGTCTCGCAAGTCACGCACGATAGGAATGTGCCCTACGATGCAGTGCCCTGCGTCCTTGAGGCATACAGATATTAAGCCTCATGTGACTTTAATTTCACCGGCAACCACAACATTCAAGCCAAAACAATAGGTATGGTGGTAGTACTTCCCCGGACGAGCCACACAGAAGGAGCTCTACTACTTTTTCTGGTATTGTGATCCTGGTGATTTTATCAAATTGGAAAACAACTATAAGTTAAAGTCAAAAGTTAATTTTCCTTCTTCTTGTCCTGCTTACTAATAAAAATACAAAGTTACGATGTCTGGTTATTTGTGGCTCAATCACACGCTAACCTTTGGACTGATCGGGATGAAACTAAGAATAACTAGTAGTTCGCCCCGAACTGAGATCTCGTGATGCGACCCAACGAACGCATCAAAATTTTGAGTAGGTGGTAGTCAGAGGCAAGTCCAAACAATATGTTTGGACTTTTTTCTGGCTACCGCCTACTAACTTGGTACGGTATCCAAGTTTCAACTGGCCGACCAGTAGAAAAACCTTGATGCCAACAAAACTCTTAGAGATGGGAGCTCTTGGATCGCTGGTTATCTTAATTTAACTTTTTTGTTGTATCTCAAAAACCGAGCGTCCTAAAAAAAAAGTAAAAATTGTTCTGGAATGTCCAAACAAAGCCCTTTCATATGACATGTAATTTGTTTTTTTTATGTCACTTTTTTTATTTTAGCCCTCTTAAAAAACCCCATATCTCAAAAACCCTTCATCCGATTTTACTCATATACTTACCGGTAAATTTCTCAAGTACAAGCTATCGACATATCACATTTCATGCAGATCGGATCATCTCTATCTCTAATACTATAAGAATCAAAGTCCTGACTGACTGACTGACTGACATATAGACAACGCACAGCCTAAACCACTGGTCCTAGAAACTTGAAATTTGAGGAGTACGTAGGTCTTATGGCGTAGAGGTGTAATAAGAAGGGATTTTTGGAAATTCAACCCCTAAGGGTGTAAAAAGGGATGAAAACGATTGTATGAAAAATTGTATTCCTTGAACCTACAAACTTGTAACTTGGAGTAGATATACTTCAAGGCAAAAAAATAGGAAAGGCATTTTTAGTTTTTTAAAACTACCCTTAATAAGTGTGCAAAGGGTTAAAAAGTTTGTATGGGAAATTTTTGACCGCTGGTCCTATAGACTTGAAATTTAAAGAGTACATAGGTCTTATGGCGTAGAGGTTTACTAAGAAGGGATTTTCGGAAATTGAACACCTAAGGGTGTAAAAAGGATTGAAAACGTTGGTATGAAAAATTGTATTCCTTGAACCTACAAACTTGAAACTTGAAGTAGATGTACTCCAAGGCTAAAAAATAGGAAAAACCTTTTTAGTTTTTTAAAACTACCCTTAATAAAAGTGCAAAGGGATGTCAAAGTTTGCATGGGAGTTTTTTAACGTGTGGTGCGATTGACTTCAAACTTGAGGTAAATATACTAAAAAATAATTAATTAAAAATGACGCTTTCAACTTTTGATAATTACCCCTGCAAAGGGTGCAAATGACTGTAAAAGTTAGTATGGGAGATTTTTTAGTATAGTGCGATAGATTTCAAACTTGAAGTAAACACCACAATAAATTATTTAAAATGACGTTTTCAATATTTTAAAACTACCCCTGCAAAGTAAAACTACCTCCTGAACAAATAAGTACATATTTTCCATGTAAGGTTGTCTTTGTTGTATTTGGCATGTTTTTGAGACTCTCAGTACCTATACCTACCTACCTAATATAGGTAATGGCCGGTTATAGGTATCTCTTATACCTACGTAGGTTTTTAAAATCCTACCCTAATAATATACAAATCAATGTGAAAGTTACGATGTTTGGATGTTTGTGGCTCAATCACGGCACCACTTCAACGCGTGCGAAGCCGCGGGAAGCCACAAGTAATACATATACATATTTTATGCATGAAAGACATCCTTTAAATGTAAGCCAGGGTAACAATCCGTTGATCTTTTAATTTAAGTGGTATAGTATAAGGGAATTATTTTTAAAGCGGGATCATTAATTTGTAAAAAAAAGGATACAATTAATAGCTGTACGATTTGCAGTTGTCATGAATAAATCCACTTTAATTTAAATTAATCAATGAAGTTTGTAAGTTAAATCCTCTTTAGTGTGTTATGATACTGAAAAATGTGGGTAAATGGACGTACCTTCGAGACATCTTCACATCCTCACATGCTCACATGCTCACATGCTCACATGCTCACATGCTCACATGCTCACATCCTCACATCCACATCCTTGAAGAACCCTAAGTTTACTAGTTGGTTCTAGAGTTATCGCCAGACAAACATACATACATTACATACATACATAAAATAACAAATCGCCCAAGTTGAAACTAAGATCTTCGATCGCTTCGCTCACTCGATCAATATACATGGTTCGTATTCTGGATTTGCATTTAAGTTACCTTACCATTGGGCACACAGATTCAACGCTATAACAAACAATAATAAAGATGAACTTATAAAATTGCCAGCTTTTTTGAATGACAATATCAGCCAGTTTCAACTTATATCGATAAAAAAATCAAATAAAAAAACATTCCTCATTATTTTGTCTGCACTTGCTATAAACAATTTAAATACATAAGATTTATATTTTTAGTGTTAATTTAAAACTTAAGTAATCATTTATGAAGCTTATATTTTTATAAAGCGCCGAAGACCTACGACGTAGATAATTTCGTAGCACGTCTACAAAACCAAGCTACGAAATACAGTCTTCTCCAAAAGTTTTATTTCTACATACTTCGAAAACATTTTAATGAGCGATTAACGACCACGTTTATGAGCATTAGTTATACTACGCTAGAGGATGTATCCTAACAATTTACTGGGAACGGGATAGAAAACACGACCGAAGACGATTACGCGATTTAAGAGTAGTAGAGCTCTTTGTGTGTGGCTCATCCGGGGAAGTATTTACCACCATGCCTATTTCTGCCGTCAAGCAGCATAGTTGTGGTTTGAAGGGTGTGATAAAATTACAGGCACATGAGTCTTAACGTCGCCTTCTTCTGCCGCCAAGCAGCGTTGCTGTGTTTCGGTTTGAAGAGCGTGGTCGCCGGTGAAATTACAGGCACATGAGGCTTATTTATTTATTTAATTAGAACGGTACACAGACCAATTACACTAACTAATTAATTACAAGAATACAACAAAAAATTTAAATACAAAACAAATTATTTCAGTCCAGTTAGTTCAAAAAATTAAAATACAATAGTTCAGTCAAGCTTACAAATAGTGTCAGATGAAGTTATTAAAATATAATCAAAAAAATAAATAAACCTAAATTAAAAATTAAATAATATTCTTTAAAATATGAAATTATTAAATTTGTCAACATGTCAATTAAATTTAATTATTCTATTTCACAAAACCATTCTAACATAAATTTTTTCCAGTCATCTGCAAATATCTTAACATCTGTATGCCTCAAGTTGATGGACGCAGGGCAGTGCATCGTAAGTCACGTTTATCGTGACATGCGAGGCAAGGTTTCGTTATGATGGTTACCACATAATATCAGATGAACCATCAGCTTATTCCTTCAGCAAGTATTATTAAAAAGTGAAGCCACGTGTGGCAGCTGGTATTATATGGATATTTATAACTCGGCACCGCTAAAAACTGATGCTCAAGGTCAAGCCCGATTCTCCTGAATACATAAATATGGTAATAAGTTCCATTTGCCCTGATTTCTTTGAATATTAAGTAAAAAATTCGATACGATACCTTTTTTCCGTTCACGTGTTATATGAAACTTTAGTTTATGAAACACAAACAGATTTTAGTATTTTTTATATGAAGGTATGTTTTTCGCTACTTTCCTCATTGGCTCATTTAAAATTTAATAAGATCATCTGATCTGATGTTTAATGGTAACCAGCATCTATAACAAAGCGTTGCCTCATAAGTCACGCAAGATTTTACGAGTAGTAGAGCTCTTTGTGTGTGGCTCGTTCGGGGAAGTACTAAAAACGATAAGAACGTGGCTTACGATGCACTGCACCGCGTTCAACAACTTGAGGCTTACAGATGTTAAGCATCATGTGCCTGTAACCACACTCTTCAAACCGAAAGACAGAAACGCTGCTTGGCGGCAGAAAAAGGCACAGTGGTAGTCCCCGGACGAGCCACACACAAAGAGCTCTAATACTCTTAAATTCTTTCTTATGTTTTCTAGTGCAGCTGATATTAGTATCGTGTTGCATGTACCCAAGTACCCGTATCCCGTACTAGCAGTTAGTCGGCAACCTCGTTACATTCCTTTGAGTTAAAACATTACTCCTATTGTTCCTTTAAAGCTTTGGAAAACAGGCAAACTGCAGATTAAGTCCAAATTAGTGTTCATTACTCAAATAGCTCTAGAATTTTAGTTTTTATTTTAGAGTTTGAGGGATGAAGATTTGTTTTGAAAAGAAGCTTCAAACGATCTTGAAAGAAAATTAAGTATATTGATTTGAAATTACACAAAATGCATTCTATCTGAGAGGATGTCTACCGTGCCTGGAGTTACCAGCCGTAACCCTTTTTCATTTTATTTAAAAATTTACTCAAAATTATCGGGATTATAAAAAATACAAATACAACGACACTAATTCAATTTTCATCTTAACTTTCTACTATTTATTCGGCCTATTCATTTACCCGTAGGCTGAACCGCTTTAGGCGAGGCTTAGAATATAAATTTTACGAAATCTGGAATAGCTTATAGGCTACGATTTATCTAGGTGCCATCAAAAACATAGACGGATATATTTGCAAATGGTGACGATGCTTTGTTATAGGTGATGGTTACAACTTAACATTAGGTTGGCGGCATCAGAAAGAGAGCAATAAAAAAGTAAAAATGCTTGACAGACAGCGAAGCTCTAGAATAGTAAACCCAACCTAAATTCAGCAACAAAAATGGCGGATAGAAATCCTGTCAAATCTGAATGCGATCCAATACATCACTACAACATTGTTAATTGTGCGTCAGCCAGTAATTTATATCACGATACCGCCATTACTCGAATCCAACGATAAATCAGAGGGAATTCCTTTTGTCGAGCAACAGTTTCTTGAGATCGTGCAGACTGGCGACTTTTTGAGGACAAGATGAAACGTCATCGCGATGGTCAAAGCCATACTCAAAACTTATTTATTCAATTGAATCATAAGGATCACTTATGCTAGGTGAATCTAGGTGTCAGTTCTAGGTTATCAAGAATGGAAAAACAGGCAACATGGATATGGATGGATAAAGTAACATTAAATTAGATTTACATGTTTTATTTTGCAAATATTCTGCAAAACCAAGCGCAGTTATGTCAAAGTAAAGATAATGTTAAACTTAATTGGATTAGTCAAATATATATTTTTCACTAATATATCCCTCAGTACGGTACACCTACTCTTACATTTAGATTACAAAATGTGCCTCTGACAACCCTCTTAGACATCCTCCAAGCACATTTCTGTACATTTGCTCTGTCTTTAAACATATTTAAAAGGTTTAGCTTCAGAGCCGTACATATAATGCCATGCGACACTGTTATTTTTAACAAAAACAAAGATACCAAACATAAATTACATAACTCACCAAGATAAGATTCGAATAAACCCACTGCATTTACATAAGCATTCATCTTTTATCCCCGCGATTACCCGAAACTTATGCAAATTCTGCCCATTAAGTCTCGCTGGATAGCGACAAAAAGTCGTTCGTCTGCCCGGTACAGCTGAAATTTGTGAAGGCCCAGTCTAATTAGGAACCTCTGAAAGATGAATACTCAGATAAGAATTAGCACTCCGAATGCGGGGAGTAATTTGTTGGGGGTCTCAGACAGGCGGTCCTACAAATTGTTAGGGCGAGGTCGAATATTAGGTTGAGGGTAGGTGAGTCAATTGGTCATGTTTAGAGGCAATAACTCCACCAGGGATTTAAAAAGAAAAGATACATTTTCTTTTTCTATGATCTCTCTTTTGTATGATAATACATAGTTAGGGAAAAAATATACTTGATTTATTTTTAAATAGAAAAAGAAAATTCTCAATACTCAATACATTTATTTCTTTCACAATTTTTTTTTATTATATACTTCTAGCTAATGGAACAAGCAGATGGCCCACCTGATGTTAAGTGGTAACCATCACCTAAAATATAGCATTGCCTCGTAAGTCACGCTCGAAGGGAACGTGCCCTACGATGCACTGCCCTGCATCCATCAACCCAAGGCATAAAGATGTGCCTGTAATTAGTGATTATCAAGTGTAAGTAAGTATCACGAATAGTATTATGGAGGCAGGTTGTTTTATGCCTATTCTTCTAGGCTTGGTTATGTGGAACTGACGCCTAGAGTCTTCTTTTCTATCGTTTATCAAAAACGTTGAAACGTCTTAAAAGTTTCATAGTTTTTCTCAGTTTTAAGATTTTTCAAGGGTAACTCTTGTGTTTCAAAGAGTATCCTTTAGCTAATCTAAGTTACGAACTATATTTGTTCTAAGTTTCACCCCGATCGGTTGGTAAGGACGTGATTGAGCCACTTACACGTTAACATCATAACTTTAATACATTTTGGCCAAATAGGTATTGAAATCTTGTATGAAACAGCTGTTTTTTTTCGCGTTTACAGTGTTGGTTCCTTAGAAAAAGTTATTCATATCGATGGGTACTTTTGCCCCCTGAAGTTTATAAACACAAGTATTGGAACACATTGTATAAGTAGAAATTACTTAATTTTTTTTGCGTGTTGGACGATCTGGATGCCTTTGAAAATAGGTGGAGGGAGGAGGCTCGGGATAGGGGGAACTGGAAATCCTTGGAGGAGGCCTTTGCCCAGCAGTGAGACGATATACTAAGGAAAAAAATATCTTAGAAAGTGCGATAGGATTGGGCGCAGTGGTGATACTTACCCCCGCCGCAAGTAGCAGAGCACAAGGACCCCGGAGTAGCAAGCCAGTGGTACCGCGGACGAGAGCAGGACGACCCATCGCCCCCGCAGACCCCGCACTCGTCCACGCGACGGGTCGATCCCACGCGGAGGTCGCAGCCGACGCGCTGTGGACAAAAGTTATATTTAATAATACATCAGCCTGAATAAATCTATTATATATTTACAAAAAGAACGAGACTGATGAGAGATTCTGATTCTCCATCCACCGATTTCTTGCAATTCTCACGATGTCGTCGGTCGGTCGAAGTACTACCACCACGCCTTTTTCTCCCGCCAAGCAGCGGTGCTGTGTTTCGGTTTGAAGAGTGTGGTTGCCGGTGTAATTACAGGCACATGTAGCTTAACACCTGTATGCCTCAAGTTGATGGACGCAGGGCAGTGCATCGTAGGGCATGTTCTTATCGTGCTTGACTTACGAGGCAATGCTTTGTTATAGGTGATGTCACTTAACATCAGGTGGGCCAGCTGATTGTTCCATCAGCTAGTTGTATAAAAAAAAGCTTTAAAAAAAAATCTAGAAAATCAAGAATGCCGAGAAAACGCCTCAAAAATCTAGAATATGCTCATACGAACTCAAGAGACAACGATCGTATAGAAAAGTACAAAGTTACAGAACTTTCAAGTCGCGAGAACTTAAATTATTTTCAAGTGGATCTTTGTGCCAAGTTCGTCGGCTCTTGACACAAATCCTACTTATTCGCGGCGGTAAGTTAAGTTGCAATAGTACTTGTATAGTTTTACTAGGTAAATAACTACTTTCATAAACAGATCAGCAGAGTGCGGGGCAACAGCATCTTGAGGACTGTTGCTGGTCGTCACCACTGTAGAAATGGCTTGTGCTGAGAACGATCAATGGAGAAATTATATTTCTCACGTTGATCGTCCTCAGAACTTTAAAACGGTATGTCTATTTCATTTTGATAGTTTTAAGTGTTTTTCATAATTTTGTGATTTAATTAGTGTACCGGCCAGGTGGTCTGATGATATCGTTAGGACAGTGGGAGCCAAATGGGTACAGTTGGCGCAGGATCGGAAAGAGTGGCGTGCTAAGGAGGAGGCTTATACCCAGCAGTTGGTAAATGTGGGCTGATTAGATAGATAGAATTAGTGTACCATATGGTACCACATGGTCTGAAATAAACGATTTTTTTTATATATAAACGACAAATCGTCCAGCGATGGGCTTGCAACCTGTATCTTATAGAACACCAACAGCTAAATAATGGTTTCTACCGAATTTAATATTTGAGTGTACATCTGACGACTTCCTTAGACATTCCTAATGAATCTTAACTTTGGTACTTAGTATTCAAAGATCTGAGGGGATATCTACCGTGACTGTGGAGCAAAGTCTTCAGGGATTTTGTTTCGGTTTCATATGAGATAGTAGCCAACAACAAACAGGACGCCTCTATTATACTATACTAGCGACCCGCCCCGGCATCGCACAAAAACTTCAGGGGGCTAATAATGAATAACTTTTTATGAGGAACAAACACTGTGAACGTGAAAAAAAACAGCTGTTACATACATTTTAGCCAGGTAGGTATTGAACTTTTATATGAAACAGCTGTTTTTTTTCGCGTTCAGAGTGTTGGTTCCTTAGAGGAAGTTATTCATATTGATGGGTACTTTAGCCCCCTGAAATGTTTAAACACAAGTATGTTGGAACACCTTGTATAAAAGTGCGTGTTACACTTACACCATACACGCTAGTAACGTGTCAAGGTCCTCAAATCATAAAGCGGTCACCCATCTAAATGGCGCGCAGAATGTATTTGAACCTAGCTTAGCCTCACCTTTTCTGAAACACGTATACGATACGCAGCCAGAAAATGCATGAAAGCTACCTGTTTCAACCACTTCACCTTACATTATTCACCCTGAATATTCCATGAGGCTTCTCTTAGATATTATGTCACGCCGCCAAATACGACAAGCAAAATTCAACCTTATCCCCAAGGTATAAAACTTATTATTACGCAAAGTCATCTGGTTTAAAGCAAATATTTTTAAGGTAATGTGACTTTTATTGCATTGAAATAAGGATTGTTCACGTGACGAGCTTTTAGGGAGTCGTGAAATTGTGAAATTGTTCCAATTTTGAACGTCTGAAATGGTATGCGCAGTGAAAATTTAAATAAAATAAACAGCGGCGATGGGCTTGCATACTGTCACGTATAACTCAAGAAGTATATATACGCAACAATAAAAAACAAACATGACCTATCCAAGATTTTTTTTTAAGTCTTTTCGTAAAAAATATCCTACATCTCTAATATCTCTAATACTATAAGAATCAAAGTCCTGACTGACTGACTGACTGACTGACTGACTGACTGACATATAGACAACGCACAGCCTAAACCGCTGGTCCTAGAGACTTGAAATTTGAGGAGTACATAGGTCTTATGGCGTAGAGGTGTACTAAGAAGGGATTTTTGGAAATTCAACCCCTAGGGGTGTAAAAAGGGATGAAAACGTTTGTATGAAAAATAGTATTCCTTGAACTTACAAACTTGAAATTTGGAGTATATATACTTCAAGGCAAATAAAAAAGAAATGCATTTTTAGTTTTTTAAAACTACCCTTAATAAGTGTGCAAAGGGATGTAAAAGTTTGTATGGGAGTTTTTTGACCGCTGGTCCTAGAGACTTGAAATTTGAAGAGTACATAGGTCTTATGGCGTAGAGGTGTACTAAGAAGGGATTTTTGGAAATTCAACCCCTATGGGTGTAAAAAGGGATGAAAACGTTGGTATGACAAATTGTATTCCTTGAACCTACAAACTTGGAACTTGAAGTAGATGTACTCCAAGGCTAAAAAATACGAAAGACATTTTTAGTTTTTTAAAACTACCCTTAATAAGTGTGCAAAGGGATGTCAAAGTTTGCATGAGAGTTTTTAACGCGTAGTGCGATTGACATAAAACTTGAGGTAAATATACTAATAACTTTTGATAATTACCCCTGCAAAGGGTGCAAATGACTGTAAAAGTTAGTATGGGAGATTTTTTAAGCATAGTGCGCATTTTACGCATACTCCACAATAAATAATTAAAAATCACGTTTTAAATATTTTAAAACTACCCCTGCAAAGGGTGCAAAAGACTGCCAATGTTTCAAGTTTTGTATGGGAGATTTTTAACGCGTAGTGTAATTAACATCAAACTAAAAGAAAATAAATAAATAAATAAATAAATATTGGTGGACATTCCACACAGCACTATCTCGCCCCAAACTAAGCCAAAGCTTGTGATATGGGAACCAGATAGCTATATACTACTTATATACTTTTTTTTTTTTTTTTTTTTGTAAATACATACTTATAATATTATATAACACCCAGACAGAGAACAAACATCTATGTTCATCACACAAATGTTTGTTCTCGGTGGGGATCGAACCCACGGCCTACGGCACAGAAGGCAGAGCTACTACCAACTGAGCTGTGAAGGCTGTCAAAATATGTTAATCTGTGGATAAATAGCAAAAAGACAGTTTGATTTTCGAAAACAACTCCTAAAACGTTAACCTCCTTCGTTGCGCTCGAGTAAAAAGGATACAGCGAGGTCAATGTTTGTAAGGGACATTTTAAAAACGGGAATCTTGAGTTCAAAGTCGCGAATCTGTTTCGTTTTGTTTGTTTTTGGGGTAGAAACTAGGAACAAATAAGTACATACTTTCCGTGTAAGGTTGTCTTTGTTGTATTTGTCATGTTTGAGCTAAACTCAGTACCTATACCTACCTACCTGATATAGGTAATGTACGCCTATAGGTATCTCTTATACCTACGTAGGTATTTAAAATCCTACCCTAATAATATACAAATCAATGCGAAAGTAACGATGTTTGGATGTTTGTAGCTCAATCACGGCTCACCACTTCAACGCGTGCGAAGCCGCGGGAAGCCACTAGTAACGTATAAATGTGAGAGTTGGCTGAGTTGATTTGTATGAAACTTCGAAGAAGTCGTTCGAAGAGGGCAAATTATAATAGCATTATTGGTTATTTTTTTATTTGGGTACATTTCAGCTGGAATATTAAATTATTTTATAAAACTTTATTGAAAAGTAATAGATTAGCATGGTTTATGGCCATTTAGGCATGAAATGCAGAAGGAAAAATATCATGTAACGAAAAGAGTGTAAGGTATGATTGTGTATCGATATAGGAGTAAAGGTAAGCCAAATAAATTAGAAAACAGAAATTATTTATTGTTATTTGGAAAATGTATTGTTACTGCAAAATGTGTGTATGTGCCAAATGTAATGTTTGGACGTACCTCTGACTACCCCCCTTAGACGTCCTCAAAGAATCTGGAGTTAGTAATTGGTACTAAGAGATCTGAGTGGATATCTACCGTGCCTGGGGATCAAAGTCGTGAAACTGTTTCAGTTTTCAGTTTATTTGGAAAATATTGTTTGAAAGATGACATGAGCAAGAAAGGAGTTTTTTTAACAATCCATCCACCCTTTTTTTAGCCCACTTTTTCTCCCATAACCATCCACATTCATACCTAATACTTCTTCTTTTGACATGACATTTTTCCTTTCTCCATCAAGAAGAAGAAACAAGACTGATAATAGCGTTTCACAAAGTGTGACTGCGTGCGGGTAAGTAGTTGGATCCTAAAGGCAGATGCTAAAGCTTCGCATACATATTCCAACGCAAATTTGAATCAAAAAAATCAGTTCTCTGCTACAAATAGGTGCCATGATACTGCTCATTGCTTATTCAAGAAGTTCAGCACGAGTTTTCAGGTTAAAAAATAAAAAAAATGAGACTGAACAAGCATAAGGCCTTGATGTTGAGCGGTTACGTCTGCCTACATTCTTATATTATTTTGTTACAAGGGTCATACAAAAGAACGGTAGGAACCAAACCGTAAGTTTGTTGCCTGTTCTTCTAGGCTTGGTAGCGTGGAACTGGCACCTAGATTTACCATGCTTTAAGAAGTATCACAGTGATCCTGAGAGTGTTCAGTGGAGAGCATTGGTGTTCCAGTTGTAGCGGCCTCACCTTCCGGTCCTAAGGTCGTGGGATCTAAACCAGTAGTGCACCAATGAGTGTTTCTATTCTAAAATGTATGTCTAAAAAGACGGTGAAGGAAAAAATCGCGAGAAACCGGTGTCAAGTGACACTGTTTTGAAAAAGCCAGAGACACTACAAGAAGACAATGATCCTTGTGGTATAATTGAGTCAACGAATTATTACTTCGACTTTGTATGTACCGATCAAAGTCAGTAGTGACTGGACGTTTTAAATCAAATACAAATCAAATCAAAATGTTTATTTGCAACTAGGTTATGGTATCATAATAACAAAAGGTGGAAAACATATATTAAACTTATAAACTAAAACACAGACAATTAATAAAACCAAGACAGTTGCAAAATGGTCCCAACTCAGCATATGCAATCTGTAAAAACTTGCGCTGGTCTTCCGTTGCGGCCGTTGAGGATCGAGTCAATAAAATAAGATAAGATAAGTGGACGCGATTACTAAAAAATACAAACATTTACAAAGTATTTCTAATGAAATTGGACAAATTGCACTACATGCTAATATAATTATAAGTAAGTAGGTACGTCTAACAAACAAGCTCTCGCATAAATAGCAAACAAATTAACAGATTCTCGATAGTAAAAATAAAATAAAACCGTTTTAGGCGCCTGGGTCGAGATTTACACTATCTCATTCAGCCTAGTCAGCTTTATCCACAGAGGGACATGGTCAATAAGTCCACAGCTGAACATCCTCACAAGCGAATCGAACACGTCGGTACTAGTGCTAGCCTCTCATCATTTATTCAGTTCCGACTCGCTCCCTACGAATGTGGCGAATTCCCGATTATCATAATAGAGTAGGCTATATCCATTTCATTCGCACCTTTGAAATGTGAATGGGAGGGAAGAGGCAGGTGGTATATATTTTAGGTGGTATCAAAAAGGCACCTGTGTCTTACTGATTCCTGGCTATTAATATTGGGGTTTGGGAATAAGTGGTAAACGTGCATGCACACTCCATGTTTAGGTATTGGTAATATCCGTGGGCTTTAGGGATGTCCATTAATATTGGTTGCTAGATATATTTTAATATCCATATCAAGTTATAAATGCGAAAGTTCTGTTCGTTTGTTGTGTTTTTTTTCTTTTTATTTGAACTTTTTTCAAACAATAATTATTTATTTTATTTCTTGTCATCACAAAAATCCGACAGAAGGCCAGTCAATTATTGATGACTGAATCCATCAGAATTGAAATTGATTTATAATTCAATTTCAATCTATCAGAATAAATAAAAAAATAGCTTTTTTTATAGATAACGACAGAAATAGCGACAGCGGTGACAAATTGTTAATGTTGAAAAAAAGCAATGACTCATTTTCCTTATATTGCTATCGGTACAGTTTGTTCCTAGATAATTGAATCTGAAAAATGTGAATATTTAGTTAAAATACGTATTTTTATAAACTTTCTTCCTATCACATAGTAAGTAGTAAATACCTAATAGGGTCATAACAGTTAAAAATAACTGCGTTAAAAATGACGGGCATTCTACTAGTCTAATACCATTTTAGAATTTTCATAATCAAATAAAAAATAATGCAAAACTCCTCTAAAAACCTCAAAAGGTTCAAAAACCAATAACACTCCGAGGGTTTTCGTAATGAATGTTGCGGTCCCTAATTGGGTACGTGAGGGAACCCGATGAAGTGGCAAGGAGGTCTGCAGGTAACACGCTTTGCTAATCTAATTGTCTATTTCTAACCCTATTTTGAGCCTTCTTAAAAGGTAAATAAGGTGTTAATTATGTAGTACTCTTCAATCTAATTTTGTAGAATTAAAATGTTGCCATGTCTTTCTTTTTAACTAAGTGGCATGTGCACTATAATTTGAACTAATATTTAGTGCTTTCCTGTGATCTCAGAATGTTGTTTTAAAGTTTAAAAATAGTTTGTCAAGACTAACCTAGAAATAAAATTTAAAGCACCTTATAAGGTACATTGGAGACTCGATCAGCGCCTCTATCGGGCGAGCCGAGACTCCGACTCGGGGTACTCTTAAATTGAAAATGAAATGAAATACGTTTATTTAACACACACATTAGAGAGGAAAACACAACAGAGAAGTTAACAGATGAATATAAAACAAGATAAAAAGAAAGAAGTAACAAAAATAAACATAAAATGACAATTAGTCCTGCTCTGTGCCTGGTGAGGTTAAATTGGTTCTACCCAGCGTGATGCTACCCCGTGCATGAACCATGTAAGGGGTAGCGCTGGTTTTCAGATAGAGCCACGAATAGGAGGAAACAAATTCGGCACCCTGGCCCAAAAAGGCCCAAATTACAAACTTCTCAAACCGTATCACCTAATTGGACCAACTTACGAGGTCACACTCCAATATAAGACACTCAAAAAGCGTTGTAACTCCAAGCACTCTTTCTGAAAAGTATTTAACATAATTTCATATATTATCTAAGTGGGAAGTTCGAAGGAATCGTTTGCATAATCTTGCGGAATGTCCCGAACGAATACTAATTTTGTCGGGAAGTTTGTCGGAAGTTACCATGATTGGTCAAATGGTTTAGTATGAGTGTTTTCAGTTCTACCCGTCTTTTTGTAACGAGGTGTTCGTGTCTGGTGAAGTTTTGAAGTTTTTCCTTCGGTAATTTTACTTGAGCCAGAAAACTCTGGGAATTAAGTTATCTTAGTTTGAAAATATTTTCAACGCAAAAAAAATTCAATAGTTACCTATACTAGGTATAGGAAGTGGAAAGTTTGCTGCCTGTTCTTCTAAGCTTGGTTGCAAGAAACTGACACCTAGATTCACCTAGCTTTAAGACGTTTCAAAGTGATCTTTGTGATGCAATTGAATGACCTGTAATAATCATTATGTTAATCAAATTCTGTCGCTGACTTCAGGCGCTGAACACACAACAGCGCTGAAGGCCCTTTTAACCGAAACACAAAGCTAAAGTCAAAAGGTATATAATCAGTTGAATCTCAAAGATCACTATGAAACGTCTTAAAACTATCTAGGTGCAAGTTCCACGCGACCAAGCCTAGAAGAACAGGCAACACAGCAACGTTGCTTGGCGGCAAAATAGGTATAATGATAATACATTCCTGGACGAGCCCTTCACAAGAAGCTCTACTATTTTAAAAAAAAGAAAACAAATCACACAAGATAAAACATGATATGTATTAAACAAAAAGCATATCCACCTTCACCGTCATCTTAAAATATTGTAGGAGCATTCTCCGCAAGAATTCTAAAAGCCACAGTCCTTTCTCCGTTCAACAAAAAAACAGGGTATTGAAATGTCGTGACACAATGGCGGATGCGCCCTGACATCATCAGGGAATGGGGCCGCGAAATAATAAGGCGAGGAGCTGGCCTAAGAGCAGTCTGACAGCGGATACACGCAAATAGAGACAGCCTTCACAGCTCAGTTGGTAGTAGCTCTGCCTTCTGTGCCGTAGGCCGTGGGTTCGATCCCCACACAGAACAAACATTTGTTGTGTGATGAACATAGACGTTTGTTCTCTGTCTGGATGTTATTATGTATTATAAGTATATATTTACAAAAAAAGTATATAAGTATTATATCAGCTAACTAGTTTCAAACAAGCTTTGCTTAGTTTGTTAAAAAATATTTTTTTATTTTTTATTTTTTTATACAACTAGCTGATGGAACAAGCAGATGGCCCACCTGATGTTAAGTGGTAACCATCACCTAAAGCAAAGCATTGCCTCGTAAGTCACGCACAATAGGAACGTGCCCTACGATGCACTGTCCTGCGTCCATCAACTTGAGGCATACATATGTTAAGCCTCATGTGCCTGTAATTACACCGGCAACCACACTCTTCAAACCGAAACACAGCGTTGCTGCTTGGCGGCAGAAAAAGGCGTGGTGGTAGTACTTCCCCGGACGAGCCACACACAAAGAGCTCTACTACTCTTATGAAAAAAGAATAGGATAAATAAATAAATAGTTATTTATTTCAAAAATAATCTTTTTTTAAGTTAAGAATAGTCTTGTTTTACCAAAAATTTGCTTTACCTACTAGTTTTCGAACTTATGCAAACTTCAACATTTTTTTCAACCTTTGAAATGCAGTTCTCCTAAGCTTTCTTGTTTGATTTTTTTTATAACACAGTAATTATATTTTCAAAAATGTTGAAACGTGCGAGAGAGAAATTGTTTGAAGGCTGAGAGCCTCTTATAAAAGATAGAAGCTTATAACTTAAGACTTGAGTGGTGTCGGGCTCAGCACGCCTTTGTCCTAGGTACGATGTTTGCTCTCGTTTTAAAATTAAAACTATGTGGCCCGGAATGTTAAGCCCGTAATATTTCGTTTGGTGTTCGTACAACAACATTTATTCTTCCCTCGAGGCCACTGCGTTTTTCAAGTTTTTTGTTATTTTGATGTGTGATTTTCATGTTAGTGTGTATTTTTTTTGTTAAAATATTATTTTAATGTTTGCTGTTTGAATAAATAAATTAATTCAGTAAGGACTCGAAAGGAGCCTCTTGAGGCGATCATAAAATCCTTTCACCACGCTGTTTTGAAAGAAGTAGTGACACGACAAGAGGGAGAGAATGAGGAGATTCCCCACAGGACTACCTAGCCCCAAACTAAGCAAAGCTTGTACTATGGGAACCAGAAAGCTGATATTCTATATACTTTTTTATTGTAAATACATACTTGTAATATTATTATAATACTCACATAGAGATTTTTTTTGTTATTTGTAGGGGGGGATCGAACCCAAGGCCTTCAGGGCAGGAGGGAGATATGTTACTAACCTAAGCTAAGCTGTGAGCTAAGACTAGCTAAGCTGTGAGGGCTGATTTTGTTGGTAAATTATAATCTCTTATTTTTTTGTTATAAAAAAAAATAACCATGGCAAATAGTCTTGATAATTCTGCTCTTCACCCTACTCTAAGAAACGATGGGAGGCGCCCTGAAAAATGTATTTCTCAGTCATTTTTTCATAACCATATTGGCGTACCCAACATGTATTACCATAAGAATGGTATGGGAGTGAATGAAGCAGAATAGGTATGTCATCGTAGCAAGTGGAAATCCGTGTCTCTGACTACCCTTATAGGTAAAAAGGCGGGATTTTATATAGCTATGTATTCCCTCTCGCGGGAGTGCTTTTTTTATACAACTTACTGATAGAATAAGCAGATGGCCCTCCTGATATTAAGTGGTAACCATTACCTTTAAAGAGCATTGCATAGTCACGCTATATAGGGACGTGCCCTACGATGCACTGTCCTGCGTCCCTTAGCTTGAGCCATACAGATGCTAAGTCTCATGTGCCTGTGTGTGAGTGAGTGTTCTGGCGAGTGTAAATGCCAAAGTGAGTAAGAGTGAGAAATAAAACACTAGATCGAAGTGAGCGCAAATTCACTAAGCGAAACTCCTCGTGATTATGATATTAAGAGAATCGACACCCTTCATATTTCTCTTGGAAATCTGGCGCAGAATATTTTATATTCAGCAAAAGTTTTTTGTGTCAAAGTCAATCCATAAATAACAAACGCCCGAATAAAATAAATAAAAAACAACGGAATAAATAAAATAAAAGGAAGAAGCCTTAAGTGATTAGAGTACAGAAAAGTATTTTATTTTACTTGGGCTGAAAAGGCTATAGCACTTCTAATCAGTTCTCAATGTAAAATGAATCTTAGTAAAGTTGATTTAAGATTGATTATAACAATGCCATGTGCTAATGTGCAAACATGGATGTGTCTGTAACTACCCCCTTTCAAATATCCAGATCAGTCGATTAAGAGATCAAAAAACTTAAGAATTTTCATTTTTACAAACACAAAGAAAACGACTGACACAGATTAAAAATTACATTGTAAAAGAACTTAATCCCAAATGCTACCTATCTGTCGTCCTAAACTAAAAAAAAAACATTTTTTTTCTATGTTATGTTGCAAATAAGCTTAAAAAATTGTTGTAGGATTTTTTGTATATAATATGACAGAGTGAAACTTCAGTATATACAGTTAAATCTTCTGTGGCTCATCTTTGAAGAGTTCGCGGAAAAAGTATTGTTTATTATTGTGCTTTCCATAAGTAAAAGATTGTTTCAACTGTAAGAAAGTTGACACAAATCTGAGAAGTACAAAATCTGTGGTAGACATTTTATATTTATAGGTTTAAGAGGGTTTAGTCAGAGCCATGTCCGAATAGTTTACTTTAGGGCAAGTAAATTAAAATGGCTGGCATGGGGTCTTTCAAAGGGTGGGTTAATCTTTTTCTTCTTCTTCTTTGTCGTGTCACTAGTTTCTTTCGAAACTATGTGGTGAAAGGATTTCAAGTGTGGCTCAAAGAGGCTCCTTTCGAGCACTTGACACATGTTTTAGAACTTTTTAGGTTCTACGATATGCCAGTTTCCTCACAATGTTTTCCTTCACCGTTTGAGAGTGCGAGAGTGCACGTGCATTTTCGATATTTTCCTAAGAAGCTGCAAGCGCATCAACATCGCCTCTAGTGTTGCAGGTGTCCATTGACGGTAACCTCTTCCCATCAGGTGGCCCGTCTAGCAATGAAAAATAAACTACAAGAATTAGACGTTGCGGAAACTTGCACGGTAGATATCCCCTCAAATAATTGGTACTTAGTACCTACTCAAGAGTTTTTTAGAATGTCTGAAGGTAGTAGGAAAATGTTCTCAAAAGAGGCATAAAAAAACAATCTTAATTTTAATTCAGTAGTAATTCTATACAAATTCATAAACAGATTCTTCGCAACACTTCCCACTAACTTCAATTAGCGAAACTAAACTTTATTTTCACCCATTTAAGTCATAAATTCCCGCAGTTTCAGAACTCGGCATTCATCACAGCTATTAAATGAAAATAACTTACAAGTTGGAGACTTGAGAGCTTTAAACAATTACCATATTGCGGGCGCGAGCAGTCTTTGAGAACAGCTAGGTCACTCAATTGAAAAATAAGTGGAAATGGGCATATTATGTAGGCCGGAGTTTAAATAAAACAGCTTTTAGGTACACTGGCTTTTATTTTGTCATTGTTTTTATATATTTTTCGTTTTATCTACATCTACATCTACATCTACACTAATATTATAAAAAGGAAAGATTTGTATTTTTGTATTTTTGTATGTAACGAATAGGCTCAAAAACTACTGGTCCGATTTCAAAATTTCTTTCACCATTAAAATACTACACTATCCCTGAGTAATATAGGCTATATTATATTTTCAAAAAAATCAGGGATCCTTACTAAAACTCCAATAACGTAACCTAAGGTGGAAAACCAAAACCTTACATCGCGTGCGCTGCGAAAACTATTGATGATAGAACAAAATAACGTACTACGATTTTGTAGAACACGTCATCATCTACAAAAAATGGGGCAACAGCATATGTCTAACTATTATAGTTATGTCACAATAAGTGTTCTTTTATTAAAAAAAAAATATTAGAAAAGGGTCTTTATTTGTACCTTGGTATTATTAATCCTTATCCAAATTTTAATTGTATATTTAAGACGATTTCAATACCTATAGATTACTTCTTAAATTTTTCAAATCGGACATTCCATTCAAAAGATATGACGAAATTAAAAATGTTAACGGGTCCACGGGTCACGCACGGGGTGCGATTTCACTCACTCAAGGAGAAGGGCTTGCAAATGCATGAAATAAGTAGACGCTAGGCTCGAACCCACGGTCTAAGTTTATCCTAAAATGTTCTAAAAATTTATGACCACCCATGCGAAGCTGGGACAGGCCGCTAGTAGATAATATATTAGTCCATCCAGTCCGTTCTCACCACGCATACTCATTCACTTACTCACACCACACTTCACTCATTCTTACCACAAACATGCACATCATTCGTTCCAATCACCTACCTACTGTACAACCTACTCGTACCTACTGTAATATCTATCTGTTTAGCAATTTCCTTTCTTTGATTGTTTTGTATGTGTATGTGTGTTTTTTTAGCAAATAAATGTCTGGCTATGTCTATGTCTATCATCCTACATGTCAAAATCAAAAGGCATTTATTCAATAAAATCACAAGGATCACTTTGAAACGTCTTAAATCTAAGTGACTCTAGGTGCCAGTTCCACGCGACCAAAGCCTTGAAGAACAGGCAACAAACTTACGGCTTGGTTCCTACCGTAATCGTAAATCAGACCAAACGTGAGGCAGGACGGTCCTGGAGCGGAGACTAAGAATTGGCCACATAAATGTGGGCAGACCATAAATTAGATGGACCAAAGACCTGGTCAAAGTTGCAAGAAGGAACTGGGTGCGGAAGGCGTAAGACGGAAAAAATTCCGATTTTTTTTGTGTTTTAAGGTCAGATTAGTCACCAGCTTATAACGAGCTTAGATGCTTTTGAAAGGTACTAAATAAAATGTCTAAGAAAAACGTGAGAACCACATTTAAAAATAATAATAATTTACTTACTATTAATAAAAACACATTTCTGAGCAGTTTACGTGGTTCGTCAGATGACAATTTGTTCGTCTTTTGTTTCGTTCGAGTTAGATATTTCGATGTGGAATGAACCAGCTGTTTACAACCGGAGGTAGCAAATTCGATAATAATTATTATTTAAAACAAAACAATTTAGATTCGTTTCATAAACAGTTGCTTAGTAATTTCATGAATTTTCATGTTATTTTCGGCTTTTCAACTAATTCGCTAAAGGGATAATTTAAATTAGGCATTCTGGTGTTAAAATTAAGTCGAATTAGAAGTGGAAAGTATTTAGTTGACCATAAACGATGGCAAATTTGGACATTACCGTTGACAGTACTTGTGGTCTAGTGGTAACAGCCCCGCCTTCCGATCCTAAGGTCGTGGGCTCATAACTAGACGTGTACAAATTAGTTTAACATTTAAAAAAAATATGTGCAAAATGCCAGTACTATCAAACGGTGAAGGATAACATCTTGAGGAAACCTTCCTTCCTTCCTTCCTCAAGATCCGTGAATACGACATTCACGACGAATGTCGTGGAACCTAAAAAGATCTATAACAATTGTGTCAAGTGCTCGAAAGGAGCCTCTTGAGGCGTGGTGAAAGGATTTTTGAGGCGCAATTAAAGATCCTTTCACCACACTGTTTCGAAAGAAACTAGTGACACGACAAGAGAAGAGAGATTAATTAGTCTTTGAAAAACACACCTCACGTCGGTGGACCCGAGTAAGTGTGAGGAAGGGTAATGGGCTGGACCTGTATCAACATGCTATCTTAAAGCGCATTTAATCATACCCAATTATTCGGTCGAATATTCGGTTCGCTAATCTTTTTACCGAACATTCGGCCGAATATTCGTATTCCTTGAAATCACGATTCGGCCCAACACTAGTGTGTACCCAAGCTTAGCGAGATAAACACATTTCGTAGTCACCCATCTACGAGAAACTGATTGAATATGACGCATTTAGCCCACAGCTCTCCTATTGAAATCGTCAAACGTTTCAGAACAGAGCTCTTAGTCAATTGAAACTGTACAACTTGGTTCCCTCATCCCCATTCTACCATCCACCAGACGTATTCAAACGAGCCATCCATTCATGGTTGACATACCTACTGCCCGCAATAAGCGCTGTGCTCATCAACTTAACATCGGGTGAGATTGTGGTTGTACTTTATTTATGGATTTCTCTAACTTAAGCTAACAATTATAAAATTAAACGTCGAACATACATTTTTCTTTTACATAATAACTTAAATACTACACATCGCTTCAAATGTCACATATGTAATATGTCTATATGTTGTAAAAAAATATGCAGAAAAGTAAATAAATCAGCATAACATGATTCATACTTTTTCAAAGAACTAACCCGCAAAATACACTCGAAAACTTATAAAATTTTCAGAAATACATTCGCAAACTAACCAAACAAAATTCCTTTGAAACTCTCTAAACCAATACGGAACTTCGGCCCCATTTCATTCACAAAGAAAGGCTCAGATTTAAATCCTAATGCGTTTTCACATGGCTTTGCTTGCTATTTACTTAAAAATAAACTCGTTTGTGCCTAGCTCTGTGAGCGGGCGTGCTGTGAATATTTAATGGCGGCCGGTGGTCGACGGGGGAGGAAACAGCGGGGAAACTTTGGTTTTATAACATTTTTAAACCTAGACCAACCACGGTAACTCATAAACTTTCTTTTTCTTAAAAGTATCTACAGTTTTTTAAGTTTTAAGCAAAAGATGGAACTTTTCAGTAGTTTCGCAATTTTTGAAATTTGCAAATTTCGTAATTTTTAAAATTTGCAAATTATGCAAATTTTGGGAAAAGTAAGCAACGGGTAACTTAGATATAATTTCTGAATCTATAATTTATGAATTACAGAAGCCAGCACGTTTCTTATTGACATTTTGAGTTACACTGCGTGACTGGGACAACTCAAATGTGGAGCGGTTACCATGATGCCACCACACAGCGTATCGATTTGTCAAGTAGCCTAAACATTTATAAAATAATATTTTTTAGGTAATACATGTTTCGCCACTACCCTAAATCTACTTTATGACCTATACAAGGTGTTCCATAAGTTGTGTATATAGACTTCAGGGGGCTAAAGTACCCATACCAACCCTGTGAACGCGAAAAAAAAAACAGCTGTTTCATACATTTTAGCCTGGTAGGTATTGAACTTTTGTATGAAACAGCTGTTTTTTTTTTCGCGTTCACAGTGTTGTTTCCTTAGAAAAAGTTGTTCATATTGATGGGTACTTTAGCCCCCTGAAGTTTATATACACAACTTATGGAACACCTTGTATATAATTTTAAGTGAACTGTATTTGTTCTTATGAGAATAAACTCTTTAAACCGAAATCCACAAACATAGAACTATATTGATTGACAGTTTGTCAGCCTTCACAGCTCAGTTGGTAGTAGCTCTGCCTTCTGCGCCGTAGGCCGTGGGTTCGATCCCCACCGCGAACAAACATTTGTGTGATGAATATAGATGTTTGTTCTCTGTTTATGGGTGTTATTATACATTATAATTTACAAAAAAAAGTATACAAGGTGTTCCATAAGTTGTGTATATAAACTTCAGGGGGCTAAAGTACCCATCAATATGAACAACTTTTTCTAAGGAACCAACACTGTGAACGCGAAAAAAAAACAGCTGTTTCATACAAAAGTTCAATACCTACCAGGCTAAAATGTATGAAACAGCTGTTTTTTTTTTCGCGTTCACAGTGTTGTTTCCTTAGAAAAAGTTGTTCATATTGATGGGTACTTTAGCCCCCTGAAGTTTATATACACAACTTTCCATAAGTTGTTTCCACACCTTGTATATGTATTATATCAGCTATCTGGTTCCCATATTACAAGCTTTGGCTTAGTTTTGGCTAGATTTGTGCTGTGTGGAAACACGACCAATATTATATTTATTTATTATGTTGTAAGAGTTTGACGGCCATAACGATGCTCACGATAGCATTTTGACATTTGTGGCGTTAACGTATCCTACCGATATTCAACCTTATTTTGTTGTAGGGTTAAAATACGTTTACGCGACTAGCGTCAAATTCGTTCGTGATAAGGCAATCCCGTGACACGCATAATTACATACAATTAAGCATTCAACTTGCACACAACTAGGGCACACAAGACACCGCAATTGCTTTTAAATTGTGCAACTTACTAACAAAAGTTACGGCACGTTGGTTTTCATTATTGATTCTTAACTATTTATTTCACAATATAATATATAGGAAAGAGACAGAAATAGTGGACACGCACAAAGGCGAGCTTCACCCTAACAGAGTTTTCTTTCAGAAAACCTTTGAGACTAGATAAATGTGATTATAGTGATAGGTTTGCGTACATACAAAATAATGTTTTCATAATATAATGTTGTTACTTCACATCGTTATTCGTGTTCGTATTTTCCCAAATACTGAGATGTGTAGTAACAATATTTGCCTATTATTCACTGTGCACTATACAGCGTGTAACATAAAACCCATATAACTCCAGAAGAAGGGTATTTAACAGGTCATGGCAAACACCTTTTGTTTTACGACTTTTGAAATTTCGTAGTTTTTCATTCATGAAATGCCTCTTTAAGTTCCTCCAATATGAAACTAAACACTCCATGAGACAGCCCTATTAAGAGCTATTTGTATGTTCCGTGTTTACGTGATTTTGGTACTTATGTAAACAGTATCAGGGGTGTTACAAATTTCTGAGACAATATTAATTTTACTTTTATATGGGAATTTCGAAAACGATATATTCTACCTTTGCACACGTCTAAGTATTCCAGTGCTTGGTCTGATTACTTGGTATTTGGCCTTATAGGGGTATTATGTTACACATTAAAACCTTTAAAGCCAAAATTGGTGACTCTAGTCATCTTAGAGCACTCGAAAGGAAAATTAACACATAACCAGGAACAATGTCGCCGTAGCCGAAACCTGCATGGACGACATCATCATCATAATCATGTTAAGCATTGTATAACAAGACGAATACACAAATACATGAGCAAATAAAACACGAATACCGATGTGAAGCGCCACCATAATTTTCTGTGGTGTCTAGTTCATCCATTCGTGTGAATAAGACCCGTATTCAATCGAAATCCCACAAAATTTTATAATGCAAAACTGAAGTCTATGCCTTGCACCGTATTTTGTACAGTATCACAGTGCAGTAACTCAGTTACGCCTGGTTCGGACCATGCTAGTATTTTAGTCGAGTGGCGAGTACAGCAAGGATCATTACCTTTTTCTGTATGCCTACGCCTCACTAAACTTCAATATTGTATTACATATTTATTACTTGGTAAAAGGATCATACAAAAGAACGGTAGGAACCAAGCCGTAAGTTTGTTGCCTGTTCTTCTAGGCTTTGGTCGCGTAGAACAGGCACCTAGAGTCACCTAGCTTTAAGTCGTCTCAAAGTGATCCTTGTGATTTTTTGAATAAATACCTTTTGACTTTGACTTTGATCATACAAAAGAACGGTAAGAACCAAACCGTCGGTTTGTTTTTCTAGGCAGCGTGCACCTACATTAATCTTGCTTTAAGAAATTTCAAAGTGATCCTTGTGATTCAATTGAATAAATAAGCTTTGAGTAATGTGACTTTATTGTTGCATGCAGAGAAATATTGGTATATAAAAGTAGCAGTTTGCTCGTGTGACGTGACTTGCTTGGACATTGAAACAAACAAATGTGCAACGCACAAACACACGCGTTATGGTGTTTTGAAAAATCACGTCAGTCTTTATAATAATAATGATATTTTTCCAAAATAACTTAACCCTTCCTCTGTGGCAGCCATTTTGAAAAAAAATAGGGATCTGTGACGGGGGTCTCGGAGACCTCGGCGGGAAACAAAAAAACCAAGGGCGCGCGTCATTAAAATGAAGATATCTCTTTATTTTGCATAGAATTCATGGGAGTTCTAGGTAAAACTCATGTCTTTTGAAATAAGCTAACATATCCTGCATAGTTTATTCTAGTTTGCCTTGCAATTAATTAATAATTGTAACTTGAAATGAGGCCGAGTGAAATTTATCCAGGCTATTGTACAAAAGTAGCTATAATTTAAAAAATGAACCATTATTTCAAACAGTTTTTGTTTTAATGACATAAAGATACATTATATTACATTAATCAATCAAAAGAACTTACCTCCCCATACATTTTTTTCACCACACTAGTCTTACAAAACCGGAAAACGGAACGCGAACCCGGCCGACCGGACAAAAAATACGCTCGCTTTAAAATTCTATTTTTAGAACACAGTAGCTCAAGCGGCTTAGGTAATTAACTTACACTAAAGTTTGGTTCATTATATTATCGCAAAAAGAGTTTTAGCTGTAAGAAGTGTTTAGTTTACGAGAAATCGAACAAAAAACAAAGCACTTGAAATCGAGCGCAAAAAATACCCTCTCAAACTTTGGGTCACAGGATAACATCTGTTGAATTTATTTTTGATGCAAATCTTTATCCTACACTATGATAAAATTACAAATCGATTAGCATAATAATAAGATATGCTGCATTATTAAAACATTTCTAAAATCAAGATTTAAAACGAATGATTTTTATGATTTTTTTGATGTTTTTGTTGCGTATTTTTTTGGTTCAATGCTATGCAACTTCCGTGAGATAATTTTTATATTTTATACTTATATTCAATAGGTATGTAATACACGTATTTGCGACAGTTTTCTATCCTTAGTTTATTTATAATTAATTTATTAGTAACTAGCGAAAATTTACGGCAGTGGCGCCATCTGTGTTTGCCAAAATTTGAGACGATGTTTTTTCAAATGACTATTTCTACCTAAAATCTTTATCAAATACACAATCTAAGCATTGTAAACTGTTCATTACTTACCCATTCATATTTAAACACCATTTGTTTCACTTCACTGAGATTTATTACACCATAAAACCAAACAATAACAACCTCGTAACTCAACTGTGTTTGTAAACAATGGCGGCACTCGTCAAATGTGATCGCGGTCCGGCGGGTGACTGTTGCGTCATGGATTGTACGGCCTGTATTGTGTTTTAGGTCGGATCTGTGGTGTTATTTTCGTCCTTGTTTTTTCAACTACGCTTTGTTCGAGTGAAAGTAGGACAGGTAGTATGAATTCCACACAATTTAGTACAATACGAGTGTGTCGTCATCAAGCTCCAAGAGTTCGGTTAACAGATACGCATTTTATCCCCTCCAGCTCTTAGAGTTTGATTAACAGATTGCCACAGATTAAGGGTTAAATAACATAATTTTTTATCGCTTATACTTTAAAATTAATTTTAGAGTTATTAAATGCTTTATTTATTGTAGAGATTTAAGCACTAAGCACATAAGTGAGTAATTTTTTATTTTGGGCACCGACCTTTGGGTGAAGGCCTCCTCCATCCATCGCCATAATAATAGCTAAGCGTTGTCCAAGACCATTCTAACAAAAAAAAAAGTATTTTGTATATTCACAGCGAACACATATTTTATTACATAATATAGACGCTGAAAACCAAAAACCATAAAATGCTGATTGGTATTTTTTTTTTAATTTTCTTCCCTATTGTGTTTAGTAATAGTTTAGTTTAGATTTTTGTAACAAAAAAATCATAAAATATTCTTATCTATTCTATTATAGATATTTTTTTTAAGTGAAAGCTCTTTTGAAAAAACTTAGTAGTATACTCGCTACTCGACAAAAATACTAGCGCGGTCTAAACCAGCCTTTATAATAAAAGTAAAGTATACTATGTGCTGCTGGGTATTTTTGCATAAGAACATGGTTAAATAGATACCCTCATTATGCGGATAAATGCAGTTGCGCGCGAAACATGGAGTTTTAAATTGTTTTACGCAATAACTATGGATGGTGCAACAAGGTAAAATCATAAAATTATAGAGCGTGAAATCTAGTAGGTTACTAGCGTGTGATCTTAAGAGTAGTAGAGCTCTTTGTGAAGGGCTCGTCAGGGGAAGTACTACCACCACGCCTTTTTCTGCCGTCAAGCAGCAACGCTGTGTTTCGGTTTGAAGAGTGTGGTTGCCGGTGTAATTACAGGCACATGAGGCTTAACATCTGTATGCCTCAAGTTGATGGACGTAGGGCAGTCCATCGTAGGGCACGTTCCTATCGTGCGTGACTTACGAGACAATGCTTTGTTATAGGTGATGGTTACCACTTAACATCCGTCTGCTTGTTCCATCGGATAGTTGTATAAAAAAAAAGCGAACGAAAAATTATAACTAATTTTATGTATATGAAATTCCATCTTGAGTAAAAAAGCAATTGTTATAATATGATTTTTATCTTTGTATCTAGTATAATTATGTACAGTATTCATGCCTATGATGATGTAAGCATTCATAGGTTAAGGCAAACGCTTTTAATCAGGTGGGCCGTATGCTAGTTTGCTTACTAAGTAGGTATAAAAAAATGTTATTTAGGTATAGATGATGCACCTACTTCCTAAACTATGTGTATAGTTTTATCGAAAATTTTATCCGCAAGTTGAGTTTGTAAGATTTACGCGAACAAAATCGCGAGCCATTACTAGTCATCTATAAAAAATCTTTCCTAGAGCTCCACGTATAAATTAGAGGTATAGCTTTACGACTTTGATCCTCAGGCACGGTAGATAACCATTCAGGTTTTTTAGTACTCAATACCAACTCTTTTTTTTGGTGAAACTACTAAAATATAAGAATTTATGGATGTACCTCGAAAAGCCATCATTTGAAATTCACGGCATAGAAAGGGTTCGCGAGCACACGGCCCAGATTTGAATATAAACTCGTCGACAAATCGAATCATACGGTGCTGTTTATTTTAAGTATTGACACGAACCCGCGACCCTTGTGTTTTGAATTCGGGATGTTAGACTGAAACGAGCTAATTCTACAAACTACTCTGCTAATCTTAATATTAAAATATTACGGCCCTTAATAATATTCATTGCCATTTTATAGAGGCTCTATAGAGTATACTTGTCACTGTCACTTTCATGCCAACGAAAAGAGACAGCAACAGACTTATCGGTCTGATAAGCTAATGGAGCGCTCAGCGACCAATATGAATAAGACCATAAGTCTCTCTCTCTTGTCGTGTCACTAGTTTCTTTTGAAACGGTGTGGTGAAAGGATTTTAAGTGCGCCTAAAGATGCTCCTTTCGAGCACTTGACACATGTTATAGAACTCTTTACCTTCTACGACATGCCGGTTTCCACACGATGTTTTCCTTCACCGTTTGAGAGTACTGGCATTGTGCATATAAATTTTTGAACAGAAAAACTCGTTAGTACACAACCGGTTTCGAACCCACGACCATAGGATCGGAAGGCGGGGCCGCTACCACTAGACCAACAGTGCTCTCATAAGTCTCTAAACTACCGGAACAAAGTCAAAAGGTATGTATTCGATTTCTTCTTCTTGTCGTGTCACTAGCTCTTTGGACACAGTGTGGTGAAAGGTTTTTAAGTGCATCTAAAAAGGGGCTCTTTTCGAGTCATTAACATATGTTTTTGAGCTTTTTAGATTCTGCGATATGCCGATTTCCTCACAATTTCCTTCACCGTTTGAGAGTATTGGCACTGTGCACATACATTTTTGAACAGAGAAACTCATTGGTGTTCGACCGGATTTTAACCCATGACCAAATTGGAAGGCAGGGCTGCTACCACTAGACCCCCAGTGCTCTCTCTGTATTCAAAGAAATTACAAGGATCAATTTGAAACGTCGGTGAATCTTGGTGCCAAGAGAACGATTCCAAGCCCTCTCCATCCACCGACTTCCCGCGATCCAATGTCGTCAGTCCATCGGATAGAAGGGCGTCCCATGCTTCGTCTTCCATCTTCGCCTTCCAGGTTTGATAATAAAAAAAAATAACGGTACAGAATGAGTCCGTCCTGTCGTGTCATTATTTCTTTAAAAAGAGTATGGTGAAAGGATTTTAAATGCGCCTCAAAGAGGCTCTTCTAAATGGTTACAGAATGGTTACACATGGGTGTGATATCCAGCCTTCTCAGTTCGATTCATCACTTTACATACACTCAAACAAATCACATTCAAAACAGCACCGTCCGCCCTACGCAAAGGGTGTACAATCATCTGATTCCAATCCCACCGAGACGGCAGATCACGGCAAAGTGTAATGCAGAAGTTTCTTGGTACTTTACGTTTTCCTTTCAACTTTTTTTCATTTCATTTGCAAAGTTGTTCGACAGAAACTCGTCGACGTTTATGATATTTTATTGAATTTTTTGTGGAAGTTTCTAAATTTGTCTTTCCGCTAGACTACTTGTATCTTCTTGGGGAATTATTATTAACGGTGAAAGAAAACCGCTGTTAAAAAGCACAGTATGGGTAAAGTTATGGTCTTCTGACTGTTTAAATAAATTTTTATACAATTTGTTGATGGAAGAAGCAGATGACCCACCTAACGTTATGTACCTATAGCAAAGAATTTGCCTTGATAGTTACGCCTAATAGGAACGTGCTCTACGATGCACGCCCAGCGTCCATCAGCTTGAGGCATACATATGTTAAGCCCCATGCGCCTGTAATTTCACCTGCAACCACACCCTTGGAACAAAACACAGCACCGATGCTTGGTGGCAGAAAAGGCATGGTGGTAGTTCCTCCTCGGACGAACTTTTCGCAAAGAGCTCATCAACAGCTTGAAGTCCACTGCTGGACATAGGCCTCCCCTGTACATTTCCAGGTTTGATTATGAGCCCTCTCCATCCACCGTCTTCCCGTGATCCTCGTAATATCATCGGTCCTTCTTCCAGTTCCTGGTCACCATTCGAGAATTTTTATTTTCCAGTTGTTTTTAGATGTATAAAACTGAAACTTAAACAGCTTCATGACTTTAGGGTACGATAGATATCCCCTCAGATATCTTAGTATTAACTCTTAGATTCTTTGACGATGTCTAAGGGGGTAGTCAGAGACACGTCCAAAGATTTGGCACTTACGAATATTTCGTAGTAGTTGGTGACAGGTTGTGAGCCGCTGTTAGAATACTAACCTTTCTTCACGATATTTTCATTCACCGTTTAAGAGCAGTGGCATTGCGCATATAGGTTATTATAGGGGGTATAGTAACTGTTTCAAATCGAAGAGAGAGGGTTGCAACGTAGTGCTATCTCATCAGCACTACAGACTGCGAGATGAGCGAGCCGATTCCGCGCCGTCATTGGCAAACATTAATCCGCCGTCAAAGTACTTTGCGCTTCAATGGAATCTAGGGGCTTTGGGACACACTGACAGAATGATTGGCGAACTGGGTCGGCTTTCCACAGATTTCCACCACAGAGTTTTGACGAAGCTAAGTGCTCAGTGCTCAGAATATTCATCAATAAGATTATGAGGGTTGAAAAATGGTAATTGTAATGTTGTTTTTTTGCTCACCCGCTTAACTATATTAAATTACTATCAAAATTTGTATTAATTAAAAGAACTAACCCCTCTACTTAAGTTTTTACTAACACTGTGATTCTAATTGTCTGAATAAAAAACTTTTAAATTTGTTTTAACTACTCAAACTACCTTTGATGAAAACCAAAAAACCACCATAAGCTCACACAGATGACATAAATAAATAATAACATGTCTCCAATCACGATAAAATTATTTCACATATTAAACGCAATTATACCGATAGATACCGATTCAACGCGTGAGTCAATAATAGGTCAACACATTATATGTTTTTTTTTAAACAAAAGATTTGGCGAGATGATATTCTTGACACGTTTGAAGTAGGAGCAAGCTAGGCATAAGATGAAAACTAGACCATGTCTCAGAAAGAGAGTAAACAGTGATAGTAATAGAAATACCGACTGAATATCGTGCCTTTCGAAAAAAACTAGTAACAAGACAAGAAACGAAGAAGTGCCTTTCGAAATGGTGACCCCAAAATGTTAGTTAATTTAGTTTTTTGTGCCTATGCCATATCACTCACTCAACAACAAAAGTGCTTTTAAATGTGTTTAGATTTTAGATTGTCATAAAAAGAAGAACTAGCTTCACGATTCCATCCCCAGGCACGGTAGATTTCCCCTCAGATCTATTAGTATTATAAATATAAATATTGGTAGACATTCACTACTATCTCGCCCCAAACTAAGCCAAAGCGTGTGATATGAGAACCAGGTTGATGATATACTACTTATTTTTTTTTTGTAGATATATATGTACTTATAATATTATATAACACCCAGACATAGAACAAACATCTGTGTTCATCACATAAATGTTTGTTCTCGGTGGGGATTATGTTCCAACAAGATTCTTTTGTTATACAAACACGACACATACCCACATTTTGCAATGTGATTCCATAAGTTACAGATTATAAGCCCATCGCTGCATATGATACTAAAACTTCCAGAATAGCACAAACGAATACCAACCATCATCTATACGAGCCAAAAGTGTACTCAACGAACAAGAAAGCTCACATTCCCAGCTTAAGTACCCAAAAACTAGAAGCAAAGTTCGCTTAACTCTTCTCTTGTATATTAAGTACAAACTCCCTTCCATTCCGTTTCTCGCAGAATAAATGAAGTTCAGTTTTGATTTTGTATTGAAAAGGCGTTCCGTTCCCTTTGTTGGTAAACAAAATAGATTTCAATTGGGAGGTAATTAATTATGTTTGGAGAGGCGTTGGTTTGTTTTCGTATCGCTGGGCCTTATTAAGACACTTTGGATCTGGTTACAATATTTGATTAAATTAGTAAGAAATAAACTAAGAAATTTTGTTTATAGTACATATTTCATTCTGGGTCTGGTTTATGTACCCACATAGAAAAATTTGAAAAAAATTAAAGATTACCATTCAAATGCAATCTCATTAATATGTAGGTTAATGAAGTTGTCATCACTAACCGTTGATGTTGATCTGTTCAAATTTCTTACTTGTGCACTTCTTCTTCTCTCCGTTTATGGCTCCTGTCTGTCATTTGACAGACAATCTTGCCAGTGTCAAGTGATTTGTATTGAATAATTACTTTTTTGTCAAGTCAGTCTATAGTCAAGTCGGCCGTCATTTGTTTTGAAGAAAATGGTGACGGTTTTCTTCAAAACATCGGAAACATTTTCGGTCAAATCAGGATATCACAATACACTTTCATTCTAAATGTTTACACTTTGTGCTAAAACCTCAAGTAATGTTGGTTAAAATACCACCGAAATTACGAAACACAGCTCAAAATAACACTAGAAAAACAAATAAAATGAAAAAGCTATGTCAGAAAATCTTCTTACTTGTGCACATTTCTAGAGTAATTGACGTTTGACATGACGCTTGATATGACACATTGCCTTTTTAATTTTTTTGACGGTAATGACTATCACTCTCAAGCTTGACTTATGCAACAGTTGTCAAAATGTCATTCACGCATGTCAGTCCGTCATACTTTTAGTGCATTGTGTTGCTCTCCTTGATCAAAGAAATCTGGATGAGCAAGAAAACTAGGTGATGGAACCAGCAGATGGCCCACCTGATGTTAAGTGGTAACCGTCACCTATAACAAAGCATTGCCTCTAAAGTCACGCACGATAAGAACATGGCCTACGTTGCACTGCCCTGAATCCATCAGCTTGAAGTCATCATGTGTCTGTAATTTCACCGGCAACCACACTCTTCAAACCAAAACACAGCGTTGCTGCTTGGCGGCAGAAAAAGGCGTGGTGGTAGTATTCCCCGGGTCACGAGCCCTTCACAAAGAGCTCTTTCTACTACTCTTACTTTCTCTTCTCTTGGATTACACAAACTGAAGACAAAGTTCAGTTTGCCGACCAAATTATCCTATCCTACTAATATTATAAACGCGAAAGTTTGTAAGTATGGATGTTTGTTACTCTTTCACGTAAAAACTACTGAATGGATTTTAATGAAATTTTACAATAATATAGCTTATACATCAGAATAACACATAAGCTACAATTTATAATGAAAATCTCCGAAATACTAATCCTGCACAGACGAAGTCGCGGGCAGCAACTAGTAATCTATAAAGTTAAGAGCTGATTTCACCATGCTCTGTTAGTTACTAATCAAGGATTAACAGGCCGTTAAATCTAACCTTAGCTGTCAAACGCGTACATTTTGACATATTTAACGGCCCTTTAATCCTTTGTTAATCTAACAGAGCATGGTGAAACCGGCCCTTAAGGTGGTAATTCAAGTCATCCACTGAAACTTCGTAAATTTTGAAAATACTTGTATTCATTGTAATTTTTTGTTGTAAATAAATGTAGTACTATTTCATTTGTTAAATTTATTGTAATAAATTCTTGTAATCCATAATAATAAATTATTTCTTCTTACTAATATATACGTTAAAGTTACGGTGTACGAATGTATGGATGTTTGTGGCCCAATCACTAAACCGATCGATTGAAGTGAAACTTAAAACAAATATAGTTCGTTACCTGGATTAACGAATAGGCTACTTTTTACACAAACACATTAAAGGCCTGAAATATTAATAAATAAATATATGTGGATTTTTTACACATTACTATCTAGCCCCGAACTAAGCAATACTTCAACTATGGGAACCAGTTAACTGATTAATATTTACATACTGTTTTAGAATAAGTACATACTTTTTATATATTATAATATCCCGACAGAGAACAAACATCTATGTTCATTACCGAATTGTCAGTTATGTGTGGGGATCGAACCTACAACGCTGAAGGCAGAGCGACTACCAACTGAGCCGTGAGGCCTCCTGACGCTCTGTGAACTGTTAACAAAGCACTGTGCACCCTAATTGTGCAATAAATAAATATATTAATGGACAAATTGACCATACATTACCGACCCTGAATATAAATATCATCCCTCGATATATTCCCTAATTATCAGCCATTGAAATTCAAATTGCCGAACTTATACCTCATAAATTTCAGCTATTTCAGGAATACGCTGAAAAACTACGCAAATAACGACGTTTATGATGTTTAACGTGTAAAATTTATCTAAATATAAGAAATTTTTACGTGAATGTTTACTGATAAATTAATTTTAAGCACACAGCACTATCTAGCCCCAATTCTATCTGTGTATTCTACCTAATTAATCTAGCACCGTCTTAGTGCTTAAAATCAAAGTCAAAAGGTATTCGATAAAATCACAAGAATCAGTTTGAACCGTCTTAAAGCTAGGTGACTCTAGGTGCCAGTTCCACGCGACCAAAGCCTAGAAGAACAGGCAACAAACTTATTGCTTGATTCCTACCGTTCTTTTGTATGATCCGTGTTACATTGTAATATAATCAAATTTCTTTTCATTGTGGTTTGAAAAAACGAATGACACGATAAGAAGAAGAAGCACCTTTTGCCTTGTCTGGAAGAAATTTCTTTTAGCAAAGGCTTCCCATTGTACTTTATAAATTTACGCCTAGATTTATGTCGTATTCTTGTGTTCAATAAAGCGCTATCTATCATACATCGTTTAACGAGTACAGTTTATGTACACATAACTTCAAAACAGATAGCCGCCCGAAATTGGGCCACTGCGCTGAAATTACCGTCCACCTCATTTAGAATTTATAGTGGCCATGCCTGAATTAGGGTTGTCAAAGCGACTAACAAACCCCCACAACTAATCCTATAAAAGGGTTATTAACTGTAAAAGTTGGTCCTAGCTCACTATTTCAGAAGGTAATTAGATTTATCTGCTTTTCAGATGGGGATTAGATTTAGTTTTTGATGGAATTCATCATCATTTCATAATTTCATTCGGAACGGACAAACTGTTAAAACTGTACATAACCATAGCAATATGATCTTTTTTATTCTACAGTTATACAATAAATAATTTTTGATTTTGATTTGATTCTGATTCAAATTTCCCTTATTCCACGCTGCATGGGGTCGGCACAACAGGTTTTCTTCCTCCACTCTCCTCTATTATTCGTCATCTCAGTGCTCACTCTTTCTTACTCATGTATCTTTCACACAATCCATCCATCTTTTCTTTGGCCTGCCTCTCCTTCTTAAACAATCCACATCCATTTCCAACACTCTTCTCGTAATATGACTTTCTTCCCTCCTCATGACATGCCCATACCACGCTAACCCATTGCTTCTCAACGTATCCATCACAGGTGTTACTTTCAAACTTCCTCTAATATACTCATTCCTTCTTTTATCCACCCTTGTCACACCGCCTTTTGATGCAATTGTTGATTTATTTATTTTAGTGGTTGTTACAAGGAGCATTATACAATTATCATGATCATCATCAGCTTTTGTTAGTCCACTGCTGGACGTAGGTCTCTCCCAAGACGCCACTGAGCCTGGTCTTCGGCTCTTCTCATCCAGTGTTTGCCAGCTACATTTCGCAAATCTTCGCCCCACCTTGTTGTAGGCCAGGGCGTCCTGCATCTTAAATATGATGAGCAATACAATATGATGCGCGACTCCTTATTTCAATAGGAATAACTATATTCCTATTGAATCCTATCAACAAATATCCTTTAAATATTCATATCCTTTCATAATTAAAAATACATTTTAATAAAGAAAGGTGATCTATAGCATCTAGACCTGCATCCTGAGAGACCTTTAATTGGCTGTTCTAATGTTATTGATATATTCTGTTTTATATTATTTTTTGTGCTGTCGCTCTTTTCAATAAATAAAAAATAAAATAAAAATAGACCTAGCAAGAAGGTGACCGACCAAGAGATGGTAGGAAGATATTCATATTTTCCTGACGGACTGGGCATACTATAATACTACCCCAATATTACGAAGTGTGGAAGAGTTTTTTTATAATTTCCCTTTTTTTCTTCCAATACTTTTTTTTTTGGGATCTGGTGTTGGTTAAGTCCAAGTCAAAATGTTTCTGTTTATATATATATTTCTGTTTCTGATATTTCGAGGGACGTGAATCTAGGCGCCAGTATTTTAATATAAATTTTAAATAACGGTGCACGTTCCACACAATTTTGTATTACGGGAACCAAATAGCTGATAATACGTCTTTTTTAAAATAAATATTTGTATCATAACATTCAGACAGAGAACAAAAAATCGATGATTATCATATGACACAAATGTTGGTTCTCGGTGGGGATTGAACCCACGGCTTACAGCGCAGAAGGCAGAGCTACTACACTGAGCCGTGAGCGCTGTCAAAAGTAAAAAGATACACGTGTGTGCCAGCCCTATTGCACCTGAGAGTAGCAAGTGTGGGGAACCTTACCTAAAATATTTTGTTTATGTGAACAGTGTTAGATATGTTTTTGGTAAAATATAAAGGAAATATCGAGAGGAAACTACTAATTCACCCGCACGTAATGACCATGTCTTGTAGATAAGGTGAGCTAAAGTGAGAGTATGGCTGAATGCACGGTCATAAATACCTACTTATCTCATATATACACTAGCTACACATTTTTTTTTATACAACTAGCTGATGGAACAAGCAGATGGCTCACCTGATGTTAAGTAGTAATCATCGCCTATAAAAAAGCAGTGCCTCGCAAGTCACGCACGAACGTGCCCTACAATGCACTGTCCTGCGTCCATCAACTTGAGGCATACAGATGTTATGTGCCTGTAATTACACCGGCAACCACACTCTTCAAACCGAAACACAGCAACGCTGCTTGGCGGCAGAAAAGTGTGGTGGTAGTACTTCCCCGGACGAGCCATTCATAAAGAGCTCTCTTTCTTGAAATGTTCTACAAAGCACGGAAGCAGAAATAGGCAAGGTGGTAGTATTAGGTACTTCCCCGGACGAGTCACACACACGCAGACCTGCAGAGTAATTACCATTCTCTGGAAATAGGTATAGGTAGAAGTAGGTAACTTTTTTGCGAACATTTTTTTTTGGATTCTATTGTAACAGATGTAAACTCGTACCCGAAGTTAATAATAGCATGTAGGCACACTCGGTGTAGGTGTGATTGTGAACTGAACTGGTGCTAACTCTGCTTTAAACACCTCATTTGCAGCAGCGCGTGACTAACTGACTCACCCCATATTCGCAAAGAAGACACTACAGAATGGCAAACCGTGCTACGCAGAAGACGAGGTGAGAGTTACAAGGTAGGTACAGGCCGGTCCACTCACTTTTTTGCTAGTAGGTACAATTTTCTGCCAAAAATGACATAAGGCTCTTTAAAAAAACAAATCGTGCTATTATTCTACTTATGATATCACTTTGTTAATCAAGTGTTAAATATATATTATAAATAAACTTTATGATATTTTATTAAGATACGAACGTACCCTACGATGCACAGCCCTGCGTACATCAAACTTGAGGCATACAGATGTTAAGCCTCATGTGCCTGTAATTTCACCGGCAACCACACCCTTCAGCAGCGTTGCTGCTTGGTGGCAGAAATAAGCCTCCTCCATCGTAAACGCGTCCGAGACTCCACAGCGTCTCGTAAAAACAGACACGGGGAAATGGTCCTTTCATGCTGTAAATTATCTCGAACAATGTAATGTTTACTGTTAAAAGTAAAACAGGCATTTACTGTTTTAGATAGTTTCGATAGAACGGGAACTTTTAACGCTTACCCCTATTACTGGGTGTTTTACTTCTGGCATATGAGTTATAATGGAGTACGCTGGTCCAAAGTTAAGCTTCCTCTCATTTTTTTTAAATATAGCTTTATAATTTCGTCATATTTGTCCTAAAAAAGGTAAGTCGCAGATCAGTTTATAGTATAGGCTATACATATAAAAAAAAATCTTCTGTTTTGACAAAGTCGATATTTTGTTTTAGTAATTTTACTAGTACTTAGATTTAGTTACGACAAACCTTTTGGGAAAAGAGAATAAATACATTTTTCCTTTTTCAACAAAAGAAGAAAAGTGTGCAATACTGATCAATTATGACAAACGATTGGCAATGATCATGAAGTTTAATATTAATTTTAGCCTTCATTTTATTATTTAAATTTAGCAAAATTATATTTACACGACATGTTTCAATTTTAACAGTTTGAAGTAAAACATAATTATTTTCTACAAGCTGGTGCCCGCGACTTCGTCGGCGCAGGATTAGTCAATACATTCATAAATTGTAGCCTATGTGTTATTCTGATGTATAAGCTATATTATTGTAAAGTTTCATTAAAATCCATTCAGTAGTTTTTACGTGAAAGAGTAACAAACATCCATACTTACACTTTCGCGTGTATAATATTAGTAGGATTCCTTTCTGATTGTACATAGTCCAACAGTAATTGTTTGGTTGCCTTTGGTAGGTAAGCACGGGGTAGGAAGTTTTCTCGCAGTCTGAGTATTAGGCTTTGTGTATTATCTTGGCGATAGTAATAAATAAATAAATCGTGGTCGCTTCTAAGGCTTCTTTGTGAATAAGGGGGCGTATCACTCACGTCACACCCACAGTGCACCTGTGTGCTTGAAATGTACATTATTCGTGTCTATTCTAATGAAAACCATGAAACTGCTCCATTCAGAATAATTAGTGGCTGTAATTTGATTTTGTACCGGCGCGGCGGTCCATTGTAATGTGAAAGTTCTCCATTTGCGTACACCTATCTGACGACTGATTTTATAGCTGTTGGTACAATTCTATCAATGCTCCTCGATCTTTTATTTATAGGAATCATCATCATCAACAGCCTGAAGAAGTACATTGCTGTTTGTTAAAAGTCAAAAAAAGACAAAAGATATTTTGACTTTGACTTTGAACAAACATCATTAATTTATATTTTTATATTTATTCAGTTGAATCACAAGGATCACTTTGACTTTTCAAAGTGATCCTTGTGAATCTAAATATTTTTTGTCTTTGACTTTAAACAAACATCAGTGAACATCCTAAAGAACTGAAATTCTTAAAGCTAGTCGCCAGAAAGCCTGCCAGCCAGCGACTAAGCCTGATTTGTTGGGTATCAAACCAACGGCCTACAGCGCAGAAGACAGAGCTACTACCAACTGAGCTGTGAGAGTCTAATGTATGAAAACTTACCTGGCACCGCCCATCGATGCACATATCCAAGCTGCCCAGCCGGCACCGGGTTCCGTCCGAGACTCTTGCAGCCAGAACTGCCACCACCACTCTGTCATCTTCATCGATGGACGCCGTCTGCAAAATAACAGACAACTGTGAAAACAGGACGTTTAGAAATTTTGTCGTTCGATAACAACCAAAATAGACATAGACATAGACAGACATTTATTTGCTACTTTAACACACACAATATTACAAATTATTAAAAAAACTAACAAAAAAATTAAACAATATAAAATTCATAACGGAAACAAAAGCAATAATATAAAAAAAATATATAAATATAGTAGAATAAATGGAAAGATAATAAATGGAGTGAATTACCAAAAATAAATGGATAAAATAAAATCTTTTATATGAAAAAAACTGGAAAATGAAACGTGGACTGCCCTCCTATCCGATTGACCGACGACATTATGAGGACCGTGGTAAATCAGTGGATGGGGAGGACTCAGAATAGTTTTTCCTTTAAATGTGTATAGAGGAGGCCTATGTCCAGCAGTGAACTTCTTCAGGCTGGTGATAATGATGATAATATGAAAAAAACATGTTTATAATTCTCGTTTATCATTAGAAGTACTATCTTGCGTCTATCAACTCGAAACATACAAATGTTAAACCATGTGCCTTATTTACAGACACTCTTCATACGGAAACACATCACTGCTCGCCACACTGGTGAGAACACTGGTGGCCTAGTGGTAGCGGCCCCGACTTCCGATCCTAAGGTCGTGGGTTCAAAACTGGTCGTGCACCAATGAGTTTTTCTGTTCAAAAATGTATGTGCACAATGCCAGTACTCTCAAACGGTGAAGGAAAACATCGTAAGTAAACCGGCATGTTGTAAAACCTAAAAAATTCTATAACATGTGTCAAGTGCTCGAAAGGAGCCTCTTGAGGCGCGCTTAAAATCCTTTTACCACTCTGTTCCGAAAGAAACTAGTGACACGATAAGATGAAGACTGCTCGCCAGCTTAAATAGGCGTGTACCATCATGCCTGTTTCTGCTCACTTCCCCGAACCCACATAAAACTCAATAATTGAATTCATTTTAAATTAAACAACAAACACAGCCTTACCGCATCAGGGCTCTGGCCAGAATGATGGGGAGATCCCCTGCAGGTCAGCGCACAAGGCTCCGCGTCGTCCCGATGAGCTCGCCAGTGGAACAGCTCGCCTCCGTAGGGCGTGTTGTCGTGAGCGCTGCATTGTTGTTCGCGCCAAATGTCGTCTTCTAGAAGGGAGAAGTTGGCGCGGCAGGGCTGGAAAGAAATAAAAAAATATACTTCTGGCTGATATTTTACAAGGCATCATTCTTAACTAAAAGAACAACGGTGGTCTTTTGGAGATGACCACATTTTCTGATCGTAAGGTTGCGGGTACGAATCGGATCGTGCACCAGAATATTTTTCTCTCCGTAAAAATTGCGTGCACGCGTATTATACCAGTGCTCACAAAAGGCGAAGGAAAACCTCGCTAGGAAAACATTTAGTATTCGAGCAGCAGCGATGAGCTTGCAATGGTAATAGGTTGGTAATACGTTGGTAATACGTTGGTAATAGGTTGGTAATACGTTGGTAATAGGTTGGTTATAGGTTGGTTATACGTTGGTAATACGTTGGTAATACGTTGGTAATAGGTTGGTAATACGATGGAATACCTTAGTAGGTATTCCATGCAGTAGTCTGCAAAATGTGGGTATTTACCAAATGTAATGTTTGGACATACCTCTCACTCCCTCAGATATCCTAAAAGAATCTGGAGTTTGCCCTTGGTACCAAGAAATCTGACAGGATATCTCTAACTAACTCTGTCTTTAAATCAGAAAGATAATTTGAATACTAGAAACTTGGTAAACAGAAACGACCTTCTAAAATTAACAATACCTGACGCATTGCAGACGGCTTAATAAAATACCTACCTCATTAATGTTAAGAGAAAAATCTGCCCTGTACAGTAATAAGCCATACTCAGTGATGTCACTCAATTAAAATTAAAACATTCTGGCCATTTAGGATTTAGGATGTCATTAACGATTCTGGCCGGAAGGTGTCGTGTTCAGTAAGTTCATCGGAAGCCTGACATGAGACACCCGCACACTCGTCAACGCTGACGTTTTACTTATATTATTATGTATGTTAGTATTTAAGGTATAATATTTAATATGGACCATAAATGTAATATTGTAAGTGTCTGAAATAAAATTTTATTATTATTATAAAAAAAACAAAGATCGGTTTGAATGTAGAAACCCCCTAAATTGAATCTTGAATCGTAAGTTTCTCAAAATTTTGTTATTGTTAAAAGTTCTACCCGAAATATTGTTATATTGTTTTTTTCTAACACGACTTTTCCGTATCATCAGGGGCCTTATGCTCACTTCGAGCGAGATCATCTCACGGTGGAGATGACGTCATATCTCGTTCGATAACTATTTATCCCCATTCTCACCATCTCACTCCCTAATTTTCTCATACAAAGTTCATGCGAGACGCAACGTCAACGAGTTATTGAACGAGATATGACGTCATCTCCATCGTGAGACAATCTCGCTCGAAGTGAGCATAAGGCCCTTGTACCTACATGTCAAAGTCAAAGTCAAAAGGTATTCAATGTAATCACAAGGATCACTTTGAAAAGTCTTATAGTTAGGTGACTCTAGTTGCCAGTTCCACGCGACCAAAAAGCCTAGAAGAACAGGCAACAAACTTACGGCTTAGTTCCTACCGTTCTTTTGTATGAATATGTATAATTCCATTAAAAAATTGAGTCTACCAGTGCGGCTGTAGTATCAAAGGCCTTGACAAAATGATCACGGAGAACTTCAAAGAAAATAAGTCGACAAATCATCTTCCGTTACTCATATGAACGAGACCCTGTCGCAGTAAACTTCAAGTAAAATCGTCTATTATTTAAACAGAAACGAAGCAGGCTGAAAGCGAAAAGGTTCTATCTACCGCTGGGAACATCAAAGGCTTGGAATATAATTATTTGCTTGAGAACAAGATGTTGGAGGGAGAATATTTATTTTATTAAATTCTGTTTAAAAATTTTTGTCTCTGTGTGGGTAATTTCATAATAAGAAACGCCGATTCTAGACTAAACATTCAGATGGGCCTTGATGTTAAATATAACTGATTTTTTTATATTTTTTTTTGAGAGCCTCTCTCTGCCTTCTGCGTACAAATGTTTGTGTCATAGACGTTCGTTCTCTGTTTGGCTGTATATATTATGTAAAGGTACATATGTATTTCAGAAGCCGCTTATCAAAAAAACAGTCGTTATTTAGTGGCATAAACGTCTTCTATTTTTTTTTATATACTTGCTTATGGCACAAGCAGATGACCCACCTGATGTTAAGTGGTAAACATCACCTATAACAAAGCATTGTCTCATAATTCACGCACGAAGGAAACGTGCCCTACGATGCACTGCACTGCGTCCATCAACTTAAAATTTAAGAGTAAGTAATGAGTAAGGATAATGATGATAAATAAATATGTAAGCTTGAAGCATACAGATATTATGAATTGCTTAGCCTATCTAAGTAAGAGAGTAGTCTTGTAATAAAAACGACAGTAGGTTAAGTTAAAAAAACTTCGTTTAATACAGGAATAATTAACTACAAATATTTAAACTCAAAAGAGATTTTTTTCAAAACGAAACACAGCGTTGCTGCTTGGCGGCAGAAAAAGGCGTGGTGGTAGTACTTCCCCGGACGAGTCCTACACACAAAGAGCTCTCTTGTCTATGAAGCAAATCCGATCCCAACAATTCCTTGGTGTTGTATACTCGTGCAGATTTGAATTTCGGTTTGTAGAATTGGATCTACAAGCCACAGATACATAAATTCAGAACAGTAAATCATGTTTCTTGGAGCTGAAACTGAAACTGTTGTTGTCAGTCATGTTAAGGCCCATGTTTTGTGACGACCACAGAATACACAGAAGCCAGACGACTTAAAGTTACAGAATTCCCGAAACTCAAAATCACAGAATATAATAATTATTATTGTAATCTGGTTGTTTTTAGACATTTGTAAATAGTTTTATTAAATTTCCTCTCAAATCTAAGTATCTAACGGCGGGTTTCTGAAAGCCCGATCAAAACTAATCGCGTGTCAAGTCACTTGCTATCTCTCTATAATTCGATGTAATAGCTGTAATGGCGAGTGACTTGACATCCGATTAGTTTTGATCGAGCTTTCAGAAACCGGGCGTAAGAATATTACTTTTACAGAAAATAGATTATATCTGTTTTCCGTGAAAGTGAAATCACAGATATATTATACTAAAACTTTTTTTTTATTTAATTTAGTCATTATATGAACTAAACGTACTACTACACTCTTATAATATGCTATTATTATATAAAAAGTTACAAATTTTTTGACGACAATCACAACCAAGATAATAAGTCTTTATGTCAAAGATTGTTTTAAGTCACGGGAAAATATAAGAAAAGAAGATTGCTCTAATGACAACTTTTAAAATAAATACGAACATCTGAAAAATAAAAAGAACCTTCCTCAAAGCCATTTCAATCGACACTGATGTACATTTTGTTTCTTCAATCAATCTGCTTGTATTTTTCGCAGCTGCAAACATTTTCCCTTTCAGAGATAACAAACAAAGAAACAGCGTGGCAGCCCTAGGAAATAAATAAATTACGCCGCAGATGTGAAACTCTTTCTACTTCTCAGAAATCAATCATAAAAAAAAAACCACCCAGCCACTCAATATGTGTGTTATAATGAATAAATAATGTTCACCTGCCTTTTGTGATGTTTGCAAAACATAGTTTTCTTTCAAAAACAATTATTTTAAATACTGAAGTATTACACGGGTATTTATCGTGTTTTACCTTTATAATTTTCCCGGCGTTTCGGCTATGTTGCAATGTTGCAATGATTGCATAAGGTGGCTATGAGTTATGATCGCGAGAGTTTATAAAATACAATTATATTAAAAACTAGAGCTTAAAAAGAAAATATTATAAATTATTCAAGTAATAACCTATCGGGACGAAATGCCAAGTCATGGTATTTTTTGACCAGAGTTTTTTAAGTATGAGCATAATAATTAAAGGTTGATAGGAGGTTAAATAACAAAAGGTTGTCTGTTAGAGATCACTCTCAGCGATAAGACCGCCCATTGTACTTCACTGTAACTTTTGAACTTTATAGTTGTTTTTAATGTGTTAAATGTCTTTGTGGTGTGCAATAAAGAGTTTTCTATCTATCTATATCTCTAATTATTTTTTGTTTTTGCCACTCACGACGAAACATAAAAAATGAGTAACGTTTCTATACGCAAGTTACTATTTAATGTCCATAACGCTCTTAGAATCACAAAAGGTTGAATTTACCTCTATTTTACCAGCGGTTATAGTTTGTTCTTTTTCGGTGACGTGTGTTTAATGTGTAATATGTTTGTATGACACGTGGGTGGGAGAGAAGTTAGTTTTGGCAGCCATATTTACAAATCAATAGCATGGATATAGCTTGAAGACTTCACAACAAAACCTTTTGAACCAACAGAACTTGTTGCTGTTTCGGTTTGAAGGGTATAAGTTGGTGGAGAAATTACAGGCCTGTAATGTAACAATGGTTGTGACGTGGCAAGACGTGGTGACGATAGGTGGTGCAGAAGATTGATAGAGTGGTGGCCGAGGACTGGAAAGAGAAGTGTCGGACGTCCAGTTACGCAATGGGTTGACGACATTGTCAGCATCGTGGGCCTTAAATGGATGAGGGTAGCCCAAGACCGTTTTAAATGGAAAGAGCATAGAGAGGCCTATGCCCAGCAGTGGGCTAACTTGGGCTGCGGATGATGACGATGAATGTAACAATATAAATAAAATGTTTTCTTTCCTAGCTTATAAAAACATAACTGATCCGAAGCTTTGGTAAATTATAGGCACATAAGGCTTAACATGCGATATTAAGCCTCATGTGTCCACCTAGAACCGAGAACTTTCAAAAGATCTGAGGGTGAATCTACCGACTGGATGTTAAAATCGTGTTTTTTTCCTTTTTTATAAAAAAAATGGTACAATTCACAAATAGCACAAAATGCTTTCTAGTCCTAACCACGATTTATGATCCAACACACGTCCGAACACATTTTTCAATATCGCCGCTTATTTTTCTTATTTTTACAATAAACCTCTGCCGCGTGCCAACCCTAGCCCGAACGCTTTCTGAATTACAATAAGATATTTGCCTTTATTGACTACCAGCGATTTTCGTTGACCCGCTAATGCATACTGCTTTACTCGCGACCCAGTCAGCAGTTTCCCAAGTCTAAAGAATTTCCAAGAGTTTTTTTATATTTTAAATAGAGTAAGCAAAGGGAACGAAGATCTTAGTGGCGACTTGGGTAATTCGGTATTTTATGTTTGTCCGAGTATAACTTAAAAACCGTTGATCCGATCTGCATTAAATTTGGTAGGTCGATTTGGTACTTGAGAAATATTAGTACCTATAAGAGTTTATTCAGACCAGGGCAAGGGGGCATAAAACACAAATGTATCATTTAAATTATTATTATATTCTAAAGCAGTTTATTTTCATTCAAAGACGTATTTGACGTCTTTTGAGATACAATGAAAACAGTAAAATTACATAATTGATCCGAGAACTTGAGTTTTGTTGACATCGTAGTTCTCTTGATCGAGAAGTTCTTTGTTACCATACCAAGCAAGTCAGTTTAGTCTGAATCAAAACATTGTGTCAAAATAAGACTAGAAAGATGGATCTCGTGATATCTCAGTTCAAGTTGACCTACTACCTAGTTATTACTGGTATTCAGTTTTTTTTTGCACGGTACCTGTTTAACTACTTTTTTTATTTGTTTTTAGTTTGTGGCAAGTACTTGGTACTAAGAAATCTGAGGAAACACCTACCGTTCTTGGGGATCAAAGTATTATTTTTTTCTTTCTGGTTTGTGGCAGCCCTAACCTACGCTCTCAGAATGACAATAAGCTATATTTGCCTCTGCTTTATTGACTGCCAACGCTTTTAGATCGGATTGGTCTGTTGTTCCTCGCATTTTCTCTCCCCGTATATTGAGCGGTTTATAATTCAGTTCTCGATTGTTCTCGAACTTTTACGAAATTTACGTTTATGGAGACTTCTAGAGGTGTGATTTGTGGAGTGGGACAATTTGTTACGTAAACTGCTGTGTACAAACACAGTCGGCATCCTGGTTATGTAACTCGCGGTAGGTTTGCGACAGGTGTGTACTCAAAAAGTGATACTTGACAACAAAAAAAATTAAATGTGCGAGCGAAAAGTTGGCGGTTGCCAGCCTCTTATTATTTTGAGTTATACTACGCAACAACGTAGCTCTAGCTAACCGCTCCGCGAAGATTTTTCGTTACCGCACGACGTAACTCAAAATCAAAGTCGAAAAGGTAATTTTGTTCAAATGAATCACAAGGAATTAGATCACTGGTGACCTAGTGGTAGCGGCCCCGCCTTCCTAAGGTGGTGGGTTCGAAACCGGTCGTGCACCAATGAGTATTTCTGTTCAAAAATGTATGTGCACAATGCCAGTACTCTCAAACGATGAAGGGAAACATCGTGAGGAAACCGGCATGTCGTAGTACCAAAAAGTTCTATAACATGTGTCAAGTGCTCGAAAGGAGCTTCTTGAGGCGCACTGAAAATCCTTTCACCACACTGTTTCGAAAAAAACTAGTGACACGACAAGAGAGAGAAGAGAATCACTAGGATCACTTTGAAATGTCTTAAAGCTAGGTGAATCTAGGTGCCAGTTCCACGCAACCAAGCCTAGAAAAATAGGCAACAAACTTACTAAATGTCAATACGATTTACGTTTAAAAGTTTCGACATCATAACGGCACTTAAAATACAATACCCAAGTTATTGTTAAACAAATTACTTGCGATATTGTTCCGTCCTTTCTAGAACAATCACAGGATTAATAGTTTGAGTTTAGTTTGTTTTAAACTTTAATAGATGGCGCTCACAGCAAACCAAAGTATGGCGTCATAACGATTTGTGATTTTTGAAGTGATTTTTTGAAATATCTATTTGTAAAATTAATATTAAAAATGTATGCATTGCTATATCAGATTCTAAGTTTTATTTAATTATTTTATCTTTATTATTTTTTGTTGTGGCATTTAATCTGTGTGCCCAATGGCAAAAGGACTGATGGTCTAGTGGTAGCGGCCCCACCTTTCGATCCTAAGGTCGTGGGTTCGAAACCAGTCGTGCACCAATAAGTTTTTCTGTTCAAAAATGTATGTGCACAATGCCAGTAGTTTCCAACGGTGAAGGAAAACATCTTGAGGAAACCGGCATGTCGTAGAACCTAAAAAGTTCTATAACATGTGTCAAGTGTCTCGAAAGGTTGTGGCGTACTTAAAATCCTTTCACCACACTGTTTCGAAAGAAACTAGTGTCACGACAAGAGAGAGAGAGGCAGAGGCCTTCTCCAGTTATTAATTTGGCATGGATTAAATATTCTTCTTTATTTTAATTTTTTAATTAGGTGTGAATGTTGCCACTCTTGTGGTGTGACCGTGGCCTATTCCCAACTTACATCAACTCCTTAAGAGCCACATTGTTATAACTCACAATTCTCGATATTGTGGTCGATACTTAGTTTTCTCTCGAGACATCGCTGTATCATTTTTTTAGTCTTACGTATTCACAGAGAATACAGAATAGAAAGAGCTTCTTGAATATTCATTCCTAGGCACGGTAGATATTCCTTATAGAAAATCTTAGAGTCAACTTGCGCGATCTGGCGTTTTATGTATGTTTGTCTGGCCATAACTTTAGAACCGTTGATCCGATCTGCATGAAATTTGGTAAGTAGATAGCTTGTACTTGAGAAATTTACTGGTAAGTATATAAAAAAAGTTACACTTAATTAAATTCGAGATTAATTGAGGATATCTGAGGGGGGTAGTGAGAGGTACGTCCAAATATATTATTTGGCACATAATGCACATTTGTAGGTGATTTCCATACGTGACAGATTGCAAGCTAATCGCCGCTGCTAGAATACTGAATAGGTTCCTCAGAATGTTTTTCTTCAATGACGTTAACACGACATTACGTACATATTTTTTGCGAAGAAAAACTATTTGGTCCACGATCAGAATCAAACCCACGATTTTGCGATGAGAAGGCCGACTCATCCACTAGACCACTAGTGCTGTGCGTGATTTAGAATGTGCAAATTAATATTTCAATTGATACCCCACTCGACCCGGCTCTAGCAGTTGTTAAAATGCAGACAACCCTCAAAAAAACTCTTGCAAGTCTTTAAAGCCATGACGGAGGCCTTAGGAGACTCTAAAATCTCATTCACCAACTCACAAATTTATACAAACCTCATAAAAACAACGCTACATTCAAAAACAAAACCATGAACAAAACACACACATAATTCACAAAACTAGCACACACACACAAACAATGTAACTCGTTGCCGGCAATCAAACTCTCGCCGAGATAATTGGTTCCGCAGTACACTGCGGGACAAAATAATTAACAGTTTTTTAAACTTTTGTTTTCTTTTTTTGCAAGGCCGTGTAAAGTTCAGACTAGGGAGTAAGTAAAGGATTTTACGCTGCTTTGTTGAAACTTTCGAAGCGGATTAAGTCGATGAAAGAGGAGTTTGTATTTGTAGTTGAGTACGCGGTCTATTGTGGTCTGAATCACAACACATCAACTGGGACAAGTGAAGTTAGTAAATATATTTTTTAAGCACATGGTATTTTTGGTTTTAAACAGGTTGTGAGAGCACTGGTGGTCTAGTGGTAGCGGCCCCGCCTTCCGATCCTAAGGTCGTGGGTTCGAAACCGGTCGAGCACCATTGAGTTTTTCCGTTATAAAATTTACGTGCACAATGTCAGTACTCTCAAACGGTGAAGGAAACTGGCATGTCGTGGAACCTAAAAAGTTCTATGACATGTGTCAAGTGCTCAATAGAGCCTCCTGAGGCGCACTTACAATCCTTTTGCCACGCTGTTTCAAAAGAAACTAGTGACACGACAAGTGAGAGAGAGACCAGGTTGTGAAGTAAGAAATATATGAATCTTGATTACGTAGACGCACTAAAGGATTAAGTGAGTACAAGATTACGAGTTATAGAGCTCTTTATGTGTGGTTTGTCCTGGGACTTCCCCGGAAAAGACACAAAAAAGGTGGTAGTGGTAGCCAAAAAAGGTGGCTTGGTGGTAGTACTAACTACCACCATGTCTTTTTCTGACGCCAAGCAGCAACGCTGTGTTTTAGTTTTAAGAGTAGTTGCCGGTGAAATAAGCAATAAACATGTGTATGCCTCAAGTCTATGGATCATAATGAGAGTTTTAAGTCTTTTATGGTGAGAGTGCTAACTGCTCGTTTTTGGACCTTTATAGTTTTTTTTTGTTTAGTTTGACTGCAAACTAACCTGATGTTAAGTGATGATGCGGTCTACGGTGTAGCACGTTTACCACGATACCTACTCACTTGTCTCTTGAAAACATGCAAATTATAGGCATTCCGAAAAACGGACGCCGGTAAGGAATTCCACTCTTTGGCTGTTCGCATTATAAAAGTAGATGCAAAGCGCTTTTTGCGGGCAGTAAGTATGTAAGTATAACCATGAATAGATGCAGAGTTTTGGCGGATAGGTGTCGTCTACAGACGCTTCCGGCGCCTGCGAGACACCATGATACTGCGAAATACGGCGCAGAAAACTCGTTTTAATTAATTAATTATTTTCGTTTTTAAGGTATTTATGATATGTTTCACGTCAACGCAATATGCATGTGGAACGCTGCCATGTACGGACTGTATAAAAAGCCCTGAGCTCAGCATCAGCTGAGAACTAATACTCAGCGCACACAAGGCTTTTGGTGACGCACGAACTGCAAATATTGTAAATAAGTTGATACATTAATTGTTAAATAATAACAAAGACTTGGGTCGTTACATAATATAAGAGTTGAAGAGGTCATTTTTACTTTTTCATTTTCAGATATAAAAGAATTTAAAAAAAGTTTCTTTTTATTTTATGTATGTACTTACACTTAAGCACTTAAATACTTAAATTTAAGTGTTCACTTTAATAATCATGCCAGAGCTAAGGATATCTTACGGTAGCGATAAAAAGAGTGTATAAACTTCAGTAACTATAAAGACAAGAATCTAAATCAGTCATTCAAAACATTTTAATGTCATAAGTTACAAAGTACATTAAAATGACGGAAACAATAAAAAAGAAAGATGTCTTCTAAAGCAGTTAAAAAGTTGAGCATATTTTTAAGATAAGTTGTAGTAGCTGAAAATCAGTACTTTGATCTTGAGCAATATTATGCACTGAACTTTTACCTTTTTTTTTCATCAATAGATCATACAAAAGAACGGTAGGAACCAAGCCGTAAGTTTGTTGGCTGTTCTTCTAGGCTTTGGTCGCGTGGAACTGGCACCTAGAGTCACCTAGCTTTAAGACGTTTCAAAGTGATCCTTGTGATTTTATTGAATAAATACCTTTTGACTTTGACTTTTTAGCTGAAGCATACATACAGATAACAATTATCATTATTTATTTGGTTTAAATTGTTTTTATGTGTGGCATAATTAAGGGTTTTGTTATTATATTGTATATTATTACTTATTATGTTATGTTCGAAATGTTATTAGGTATAATTTTACATGTTAGTTTTTCTTTTCTTTTGCGACTTTCTTTTGATTTATTATGTGTGTTTATTTAGCCAAATAAATAATTTATCTATCTGTCTATATAACTATTAAAATAAATTCGGGGAACGAAAAATGGTTGTTGCTATATGTGTGGATTCTTTGTCTCCAAGTGTACCATACTTGAGAAGATTCCAACTGAGTCGAGCTGTCTCGGCTTATTAAATAAATGCGGAACTCCAAGGCGGTAAAGCTCAACGTGTAAATTAGTTTTAGTGGTTCCGTATAATTATTTTAAGTGTTTCGAACATTGTGAGACTTCATTGTTGCTTCGTTAACGAATAGAAATAGTGGTAGGTAATGATAATGATAAAAATTAGCCATTAGATGCTTATTCATAATTATTGTAAATATTTGTAGACATTTTATTTCGATTGGGAATAAATCCCAAACGAAATTAAAGTTTTCAAATCGAAATCAGTTTTTTTTTAACATCATATCTATAATCAACATCGTCTTATCACTTTTATGCCATTGTAGTGATTCTGACATGATACTTGGCTGCTTATATTTTTTTTTATTTTGGCCAATTTTGAAACTTAACAACTCATTGTAAATGTCTCACAGGCTTAATAACCTCGTCTTAGTACTTTTGTGTACTGTCTAATAATGTGTGTGACTTCACAATAAAAAATAAAAATAAAACTCTAGTTCCAGCCCTTTTTTTTTATTTATTTTATAGACTGTCCTTTGACTACAATCTCACCTGATGGTAGGCGACGATGTAGCTAACGATGCAGCAGAACGGTCTAGAAGACACCTATTCACTCTTGCCTTGAAGAGACCCAAGTTGTAGTGATCAGGAAAGACAGACGACGGCAATGAGTTCCACTCTTTGGCAGTTCGCATAATAAATGTAGAAGCAAAGCGCTTAGTGCGAATGGGTGGTATATTTACCTGATATGGGTGGTACTGAGCCGTACGTCTACTTGTCCTGTGATGGAGATGGTGGTATTAAGTCGTGAAGTTCCTGAGCACATTCTCCAAAATGCAACCAATGGAATATCGATAGGCAAGCAACTATGCGGCGATGTTCAAGACTTTGGATCTTAGTCTCCGCCATGTGTTGCTCGCCTATTAGCCTGAAAGCTTCGCCGTCTTAACGCTCACCTGCATATTACAGATCTTGTATCGCACCGGCTCGCCACGGCAGCCGGCTGGCGAGGCACAGGTCCTCAGCTGCCGGGAAACGCCTCCGTCGCAGGTCCTCGAGCAGAGGGACCACTCACTCCACTGGGACCAGCCCCCGCGCTCCTGATGGACAAAAACTGGTTTAAAGTATCCTGGGCTATCTTGTTCTTGTCGTGTCACTAGTATATTTCGAAACAGTGTGGTGAAAGGATTTTAAGTGCGCCTCAAGAGGCTATTATTATTATATTTAACAGTAAGGAAGATATGAAATCATAAAATGTTACCTATATTTTATGATATAATAATAATGAATAATATAGTATAATAATATGATAATAATGTAGCTAAAAACCAATTTTCGGATAATAATAACCTACTCATTTGCTACTTATATTAGAACGAAATAAGAATCATTTATTTGGGTGTTATTATATATTATAAGTATATATTTACAACAAAAAGTATATATGTATTATATCAGCTATCTGGTTCCCATATTACAAGCTTTGGCTTAGTTTGGGGCTAGATAGTGCTGTGTGAAAGGTCCGCCAATATATATTTATTTATTTTAAAACCGTCTAAAAAGATCTTACAGATGGTAATACAAATATAAATTTAACCTAACTGCTCAACAACAGTTGCCATTCAATGTCAGAGCCTAACATTAGTTTCACACTGTTAAAAAAAACATTGTTACAAAAAGTCCTAACAATATTGTATCCAAAATCCATCTCATGTCAACTACGCTTTTACACTTTTTTGTTCACTATCGTCTATATGCAACTATATTCACACATGTGCAATATTCTGTCACTGCATCTGAATACAATTTTCTAAAAAGCGTTGACCGTCGTTTTGTTTAGGACTCTCCTTGTTTTGTTCTGGGAGAGGGCGCTGATACTGCTACTCACTTTTAATTATTACAGAATGCTGTATTCCTAAACAGTTTTTCAAAAACTTTATTTTATTTAGCTAGTTTTGATAAGCACGAAAGTATTGAGGTCATTAAAGTGATTCTGACATGATACTTGGTTTGAAATTTCTAGTTATTTTGGATTATGGCTAATTTTAAATCTAAATCACTCATCGGTGTCAATTCTGTTGTTAAATTTTCCTAAACTTATCTAATTTGACAGCACTAAAAACATTGCCGCCCCTTTCTAAAAGAAAGAAACAACAAGGACGGCAATGATTTTAGCTCTGTCCAATAAAGTTAGTTTAGAATAATGCAACAACAGAATCGACACCATTATCACACACCGACAATTTCTCATAGGCTTTAATTCTCGACAGAATACCAGCGCCCAGTTTCCTCACAGTTGCTAGGCTTTACGCTGAGTCGAAGCCCTTTTGCTGCCGTACAGATAGAAACATGGTCACACTATCTACGAGATTTTTTTTTCTTTGTATCTTTTTTATTTGGTGCCATTGTTGTGTGTTCCAAAAAAATAAATTTCATTTGATGTGCTTTCCCTTCATTTACACACTAATTACAAAAATAAATTTCAAATTCTATTTTATTAGTATAATTAACATTCCGAATTCTTGACTTTAACCAGTTTTGACAAGTCTAACTTCATTTCATTTTAGCCAGCTTAAAGTGAAAATTAAAGTCAAACTAACGCCCTAAAATACGGCCGTTTTTAGATGTCTTACGTTTTTCCGGAAACTAGTGTTATATTCATTCGGCTACGTTCTCTATTTTAAAACTTTTAAAGCCCGTTACGGACGGGTGGCGGACGGACAGACAGCGCCGTGTTTTAAAATTTGCTCTTTCATCGGTCTTTTTAGAAAATAAAATGTGTATACAGGACGTCACACTCCTATAATAATTAAATTAAAATATGACAGTAACTATGAACGACCAATAATATAAATTCAAAGTAACAATAACAAATTGAATTGTATTATTATATGAATTTATTAATCAGTAGGTACTTAAATTCGCTAAAATATGAATGAATTCATTAATGAAAATTATTTATTTCATTTCACTAACCTAAATGACGCCTAGATTCACCTAGCTTTTAGACGTTTCAAAGTGATCCTTGTGATTCAACTGAATAGATACCTTTTGACTTTGACTGTGACTATTGTACACCTTACAATATCAAAATAAGAATACATTTTAACAATAAATAACATACAGAAGTAAGTAGGGCGTTCTTAACGATAAAAAGCGATATCTTCCAGACCTAATAGGACAAATGAGCCTCACAAAATGTGTCAAAATCAATAATTTGCAGATATATCTTATTTATAATGTATTTATTTTACAAACTTATAAGACACCAATTACAGTATCTATAGACAACTTAGCAATAATACACACATCAAAAAAGTCTAAGCAACACATATATCGTCGCCGTCATAGAACAACGTCGGTTGTAAAAATGCCCAACTTTACAGGAGACCCATGTTTTGTGCATAACTTTTAAACGGTTCATCCTTTCAAGTTTGAAATTACCTTATTGATTTGTGAATGTCAAAACACAGAAACTAGGTCAAGGACTGCTTCATGTGTGTATGTAAAGCATACATTGTAATTTTCTTTACAATAATTACCTGTATACATACTTCTGAACGAAAAATTTTATTTGTTTAAATCCAGTACTGATACAAATTGATAGTTGGAATAAAATAAAACCGCATTGTTTAATCACAGTGCGCCAATTACGAGGTGAATGGGATTACGTCACGCTGGGAATATGTCGGGATACACCTCGACATGCGCTGAAGTGCTAAAGACAACATACGGGTTAACAATGTTGTTTACACGCTTTATTTTTGTGCCGATATTTCTCTTTCTTATTGTATTATGTGGGCCTTATCAATAGCAGTTTATGTGGCATTATTTGTAATAAGTAGACTAATAAAAACTAAAAAACGAATAAAAGACTAGTAAAGTAGGCTCTCTATACAGCGGCACAGCTTTGCCTCTTTTAGGGGCTGTTTTTGATACGCTGCATCGAATTGCTGGAACAACATCCCACCGCCAATACGGAACCTGCAAAATTTACAAGGTTTTAGAACGAAACTTAAAAAACATCTGTTCGATAATCAGAAGAAGCAAGAAGGTCATAAACACGATACGAGTATAATATAATGTGATATACCTACATAATATAAAATTAAATATAAATAGGCTGGCCAATGTTATTTTAAATTTTATAGCTCTATCTACCAACTGCTATAAGAGGAAACTTTACTTACCTCGCTCTTCTTGGTATGTGTCCTTTTTTTATTACTATTAAAAAAAAAAACAAATAGGTATATATGAAATGCTCTCTCTTCTATTGGTCTTTGTTTATGTATACGTTATAATTATTCTATTTACACAATATTTTGCTTTAAGTTAGGTTACGTTTTTTGTCTTATAATATTTCTTAAAATTTGTAAAATAGTTATGTGGGTTGAATGTACGTGACATTACTGCACGGCCCTGATGGAAGACCAGCGTTAGGTGCTGGCCAACTAACTTTATGCTGAGTCAGGGGCCCATTTGCAACTCTTGGCTTGTTATTTTTTTAGTATTATCGTTAAGTATGTTTTATAATTTCTGTAGCTAAGTATTTGCAAATAAATATGTTTTCTTTCTTTCTTCTTTCTAATAAAGAAAGTGGTCGTTCTTCCTCAAATTATATAAAATAATATAAATATTGGTGGACATTCCACACAGCACTATCTCGTCCCAAGCTAAGCCAAAGCTTGTGAAATGGGGACCGGATAACTGATATACTACGCATATACTTTTTTTTTAGAAATACATAGTTATAATCTCTAATACTATAAGAATCAAAGTCCTGACTGACTGACTGACTGACTGACTGACTGACTGACTGACTGACTGACATATAGACAACGCACAGCCTAAACGGCTGGTCCTAGAGACTTGAAATTTGAGGAGTACATAGGTCTTATGGCGTAGAGGTGTACTAAGAAGGGATTTTAGGAAATTCAATCCCTAAGGGTGTAAAAAGGGATGAAAACGTTTGTATGAAAAATAGTATTCCTTGAACCTACAAACTTGAAACTTAGAGTACTTACATATACTTCAAGGCAAAAAAATGGGAAAAGCATTTTTGGTTTTTTAAAACTACCCTTAATAAGGGTGCAAAAGGATGTAAAAGTTTGTATGGGAGTTTTTTGACCGCTGGTCCTAGAGACTTGAAATTTGAAGAGAACATAGGTCTTATGGCGTAGAGGTGTACTAAGAAAGATTTTATTGGAAATTCAACCCTTAACGGTGTAAAAGGGTTGAAAACGTTTGCATGAAAAATAGTATTCCTTGAACCTACAAACTTGAAACTTGGAGTACACATACTTTAAGGCAAAAAATAGGAGAGAAATTTTTAGTTTTTTTAAACTACCCTTAATAAGTGTGCAAAGGGATGTAAAAGTTTGTATGGGAGTTTTTTGACCGCTGGTCCTAGAGACTTGAAATTTGAAGAGTATATAGGTCTTATAGCGTAGAAGTGTACAAAGAAGGGATTTTTGGAAATTCAACCCCTAAGGGTGTAAAAAGGGTTGAAAACGTTGGTATGAAAAATTGTATCCTAACTTGAAATTTAAAGTAGATTTTTGGAAAAATTGGAAAAGCATTTTTAGTTTTTTAAAACTACCCTCAATAAGTGTGCAAAGGGATTTTAAAGTTTGTATGGGAGTTTTTTATCGCATGGTGCGATTGACTTAAAACTTGAGGTAAATATACTAAGAAATAAATAATTCAGAATGACGCTTTTAACTTTTGATAATTACCCCTGCAAAGGGTGCAAATGACTGTAAAAGTTAGTATGGGAGATTTTTAACACATAGTGCGATTGATTTCAAACTTTAAGTAAATATACTCCTCAATAAATAATTCAAAATCGCGTATTCAATATTTTAAAACTACCCCTGCAAAGGGTGCAACAAACTGCCAAAGTTTCAAGGTTTGTATGGGAGATTTTTAACGCGTAGTGTAATTAACTTCAAACTAAAAGAAAATGTGTTCTGTGGATAAATAACAAAAAGACAGTTGGATTTTCGAAAACAACCCCTAAAACGTTACCCTCCTTCGTTGCGCTCGAGTAAATAGGATACAACGAGGCGTCAAAGTTTGTAAGGGACATTCTTAAAACGGGAATCTTGAGTTGGTTCGAAGAGATCTGATCTACCGTGCCTGGGGATCAAAATCGTGAAGCTGTTTCGTTTCGTTTGTTTTTGGGGTAGAAACTAGAAACAATATATTACATATGGTACATATTTTCCGTGTAAGGTTGTCTTTGTTATATTTGTCATGTTTGTGCTCAGTACCTATACCTACCTACCTACCTAATATAGGTAATGTACGCCTATAGGTATCTCTTATACCTACGTAGGTATTTATAATCCTACCCTAATAATATACAAATCAATGCGAAAGTTACGATGTTTGGATGTTTATGACTCAATCACGGCTCACCACTTCAACGCGTGCGAAGCCGCGGGAAGCCACTAGTATTATATAACACCCAGACAGAGAACAATCATCTATGTTCATCACACAAATGTTTATTCTCGGTAGTTATATAAGCGCCGCGATTTCAGTCCGATTCATTGACGTATGTTTTTCACCCATGGATGTATTCTGTGAACTGTAAAATTCGATAAAAGTTTGTTGCCTGTTTGTGTTTACTGTGCTGATCGAGAGTTGGAAAAAAGTTACCTACTTACATTATATTTGCATTGTGATTATTGAACTGGCTATAATATAAGTACTTCTTTCTTCTCATCATATTTGATACGTATTTTTATTATGATAGAATCAGGAAACTGCGTAGAAGATCCATATTAACGCGCATAGTTGCGAGACTTACGGGCGATTTCGGAAAGCCCGATCAAAACTAATCGCATGTCAAGTCACTTGCTATCTTTATCTTATTCGATGTAATAGCTGAAATGGCGAGTGACTTGACATCCGATTAGTTTTGATCGAGCTTTCAGAAACCGGCCGATAGTAGTACGCTTAAGCGGCACGCAAAAAAAGGCCCATCGGAAGGCTACATGTTCCTATGGATGATCACTTCAACTTGGTTGATGGACTTACGAGGCAATGTTTGTGATTAGTGATGGTTACCACTTAACATCAGGCGGGCCATCTGCTTGTTCCATCAGCTAATTGTAAAAAAATAAAACTTGGTGCTAACCAAGTACCAAGTTGAAGTGAAAATGGACAGGTATTGTATCTCGAAGACCTGACGTTAGAATAAAATTCTTGAATGCGAGTAGAACCGGAAACCGAAGTGAAGGACGCTTCCTCACCGGATGGACTGAAGATATTGTTATGATCACGGGAAGTCTGTGAATGGTAGAAACCAGTCCGCTCACTGAGTACCAAGTTGAAGTGACAATGGAAAGCTCGAAGAACCGACAGCTGTTAGGAATGAAGGTTCTCGAATTTCCATTACTTTGTATGCTTCTTTTTCAGGTTACTGACGATATTTGAAGCTGGTGAATGGCTCTAGGCTCAGACTGGTTCCTGGAAATGTATAGTGAAGGTCTATATCCAGAAGTAGACTTTTTCGAAGTGGTTCTTGTGATTCAATTGAAAAAATTCCTTTTGACTTTGGTTTTAAATTTAATTTTAGAATATACAAGCTTGATATCCTAGTTTATAGCCAATACTACTTAACTACGAAATCGTCTAAACTCGACCACTTGGAGCTCTTACTATATTTTTTCCCAAACCCATACAGCCTAGGATATAAATAAAAATGGTTTGAATAGACGAACACAGCTTTTATGGCGCACTATTGTATTTTTACACTATTTTTATTTCTCTGCCAACACGTCGATCGACAAAATTCCGCACACGCCATTAAACGATTCAAAGAAATTGCTTGGACAAACAACGCGAAAGAATATTACCATAGAAAAATCAAAAACTATTGCTTTATATGCCAAATTCAAAAAGTATTACTTATATGTGATCAAATGAACTTCTGTGAAGTTCGATCAATATTATATGAGTTCACTTCATTCGAAGATATATTTAACGTGTAGTACTTTTAACTTACTCGGTAGCTACGCACTTTTTTAGAGATTTTATAAAACCAAAAAGTTTTATAACCAAATCGACATTTACCTACTGGCTGGTTACACCACAGTCCGAGTGTGCCTTCATTCTTTTAGAGATCAGACAAATGCAAAGACATGAGTATGTATTACGGGATTGGGCTGGGTGGGTACTTATATCTTCGAATGAAGTGAACTCATATAATATTGATCGAACTTCACAGAAGTTCATATGATCACATATTATATTTCTTTCACTTCATTCTTCAGATATATTTAACGTGTAGATGTTTAGAGGGTTTTTGCGTTTGTTATACATTAAAAAGACATAGTTTTGCCAAAGTTAAGACTGAATTTTAATCAACTTGAGTTTAGTGGATTAATTAACATAACAACATATTCTTAGAGTAAAATAATAATTGTAAATAAATTATCTAATCATCTGTATTATTTAGTAAAGTCGATTGGGCAAAGTTATTAACATCTGCAATCAGACGGTGGTAAAATTTTGCAAAGACCTCAGATGGATTAGTCCATCCAGCGGCTTTCCTTAACATGCCAATGGAGACCCCTGCGGTGTGTGCCGCGTGCTGTGCGCACCAAACGTGATCACCTCCACGCCACTCTCACCAGTGCCTGCTTTATCCATCTGCTTATTGACTGTGCTGTCGCGCTCTTATAAGGGCGCTTCACTGTTATTAAGAGATTGGAAACAATAACAGGTCGATCTTCTTTTGTCACGTAGAGGTAATCCTCTATGAATGTGGCAGAACAGATTCGAAGGTGTTCTTGAAAATATGTTAAAAATAAGTTCGGTTGATCTCGACCGGCCGCTGATGTCTTTATAATGTCTTTGATGGCTATGTGAATTCAGTTCAAATCTATACATATATTTTGAGGCTTTTTAAAAAATATAGCTTGAACACGTTGGGCTGTACATATCGGTAGTAAAATTACCAATTTCTTTGTTATTGTTTCACTACTTAGGTATCTATTGGGGTACCAATTGAATACATAATTGAAGACAATTTGTGGTTTCCATGTACTGTTATACTTTGTTTCAAGGGAAATTTAGTTTCAATTTAAACACACCTTTTAATACTCGTTTGACACTATCGTCGGATCCAACGTTGTTACCCAGTAAGAAAGACAGTGCGGATCTGTGGCTATTTACAGAGCCGTACGATGCCCTTTTTCTGTACTGTTAACTCAGAAAACCTAAGATTCTTGGCACAGAGCAATCAGAGATACTGCAACTTACAGCACTACAGAATTCTGAAATTTCCCACCATAATTTGAATGAGACGTTATTGTTGCGTCGTGTTGTTTGACAGCGATGTCAAAATTAAGTCTATGGCTGAATCGGGAACGCCGCGTGATGAGAACACCTGCCTGTGAACACTGCGGCACCCAGGATAGGGGGATTCCTGTAACCTGATTGTATACGTGATCTTTAGGATTAAGCCAAATAGTATTTGATACAATTAATTTAATCAATTGCGGGTACCAAGCTTGAGATGGCCAAAAAGGGGAAATTAATATGCCAATAGCATTTTCTTCGGTTATTTTTTGAAAACACTTTAGAATAAGTGGGAACGACGGAAAAGCGTTAGAAGACACGAGATCAGTGTTACATCTTACTGTAAAAGCATCTATGGCAAAAGCATCGGGATCTTTTTTCCATGACATATACCTCTGGCATTTAGCATTGGCCCAAGAAGCAAATAAATAAATTGCAGGTTCTCCGAAACATTTGGTTATTTCATCAAAGGCTGAATCAGATAATTCCCACTCAATATCTGGGTTCGATTTTCGAGACTCTTCTTAAGCTTCTGTATTTTATTTAGTGTTTATGTAGGATGCAAATAGCCAGATGTTTCTCTCTTCAGACCCTTGCCATATTTGTCTAGAAAAATCATTTAGATGAGGATATTGGATGCCACCCATGCAGTTTACATAGCTGATAGCTGTCGTGTTATCAACGCGTAGTAAAATGGAACAGTTACGCATTTTCACTTGCAAAGTATTTCAGGGCCAGAAAAACAGCTAACAAATCTAAACAATTTATGTGTGATTCTAGTTTATTTATCTTCTAGGCTTCATAATCACCTTCAGAATTACAAGCTGCTCCCCAGCTAGTACGTGAAGCGTCCGTAAAGATTTCTAGTTCATAGCTAGCTGTTTTCATGGTGTTCCTAGTTTTAAATACATTTAGTTTCCACCAGTTCAAATCATTCAGAATAATAGAACAGTGCTTCAGAATTAGGGTTGTTTTGTAATTCTAAATATTTTTGATGAGCAAAATTTTTTTTTTTTAATTTTTTTTATTGTGCACTTTCTCATATTTGTAAACTTGTCAAACATTTTACTGATGTTCAGTCACCTGAACTGAACAACTGAACTAGTGGGAATAGAATAGTGGATTTTATAGCATTTTTCAGTTGATAAAAAAATTTAATTGTTTATCATGAAAACCAAGAACATTCATGATTGTTTTATGTAAGGGAGCTTTTTTCATAAGTTATTATAAGGCCGAAAGACCATGTGGCAAAGCACTAAATTCGTTTGTAAGAATTTCCAGATTTTTATTTTCATATTAAAATCTTTTTTTTTTTTTTTTTTTATTTCGAATCGTTATTAGTAAATAGGCTTCCTTTAATCAATGGTAGCCGTAAACTATAAGCAGAAAGCTAGTTTAGAGGCTGTTGTGTAGTCTTCCATCTTAAAATGCACTTTAGAAACAATATTATTTTAATTTAAGGTGAGACTGGTGAAGGTGGAATCCTCCATTCAGCCTATGACTACAGTCATGTCTGCTTTTTCAGATGGTGGCAGGTGAACTTGTGGTATATGAGTTTGTACCACTTTGCATGTGAAAGGTATAGGGAAAAACATTACGTTCCCAGTCTAAAAATACAGAATTAGATGTATTGAGCCAGCATTCGTAAAAATGGGAGATCCTACCAGCGTGTTTTACCTCAGCTACTGGCGCGTTACAGGCTGCTTCAGCTTGTTCGGACCTATCACACCCGCTGCCTGATCCTGCGGAGGCCAGCGGTTCGTCGCAGAGATGTTCGTTCTGGCCGACCATCTGCGCCCCCCCTTGTTCTGTTAAGAGCGTGACGGTCCCACCAGATTCCCTGATAGGCACCGGATGTTCTGTATTGGTATTGGGGACGGGTAATAGGCACCGCCTGTTCCATCGACAAAGGCGTTTTTGGATATCTTGTAAATTTTTTTTTTGTTTTTTTTAAATTGACAAACGTATTGTTTCTTTCGCCGTCCTGAACAATGTTCAAAAATGGTTTGGCCAGCGCATAATTGATAACGCTCACTCTTGCTTGCGTTTATTGATAGTGAAGATCAGTCAAGATTCGGCAGCCGTCACTGATCAGTTTTATAGCTTCGATCTTGATGTCACTTGTGAGCATGGGAGTCAAAGCTTTATTGATTGCCGAGATGCCAACGTCTAGTTGTTGTTGCTCGATCTCCTTTCCCTTATCTCGCTGTCATGACACTTCTGATATAGCCGCTGCCTATTCACAATTCAATTTGGGTCCTAGTAAGAGAGTGCAGTTTTCAGGCACAAGTTACTCTTTGAGCAGTTTGTATTTTGGTCTCTATCGATAAACCTTTCTTTAGGAGGGGTTCCCACCGCTGGGCCAAGCTTCTATGGATCTTCTCACCAATCTTCGGAGCACTTCCGGTTTCTTCTCCGAGTGCCCCGAGGAGTTCCGGGTCAAGCTCTGGACCATTCACATCTTCCTTGTTAGAGGGCGGCGGATCCGTGGCAGTTGGGAGAATAGTCGTGCCTGGGTTACCAGTGGCGTCTGCGACTGGGCTTGTATTTGCGTCTATACTCAGTATCGACTCAGATGCCGCGGAAGTACTATCGTCTGAAAACAAGGCGGAACTATTCAAGAACATGTTTATGTACTTTTGTGTTGACACACGGTTAACCACTAGTTATTTTAAACACATGGGAGTATCGGGTGTTTAACCCATAGCTTAGTAGGCATTTTACGATCTATGGCCTTCGTGTTAACTCTCGGTTAACCGCCAGGCGTTGTCATCCCATGGATGTTTCGGGTGTTTAACCCATAGCATGATAGGCATTTTACAATCTATGGCCTTCGTGTTAACGCTCGGTTAACCGCCAGGCGATTATCATCCCATGGATGTATCGGGTGTTTAACCCATAGTATAATAGGCATTTTACAATCATTGGCCTTCGTGTTAACGCTCGGTTAACCGCCAGGCGATTGTCATCCGATGGATGTATCCGGTGTTTAACACATAGCATAATAGGCATTTTACAATCATTGGCCTTCGTGTTAACGCTCGGTTAACCGCCAGGCGATTGTCATCCCATGGATGTATCAAGTGTTTAACCCATAGCATAATATGCATTTTACAATCATTGGCCTTCGTGTTAACGCTCGGTTAACCGCCAGGCGATTGTCATCCCATGGATGTATCGGGTGTTTAGCCCATAGCATGATAGGTATACTTATAGTTTAATTTCGAAACGAAATTTTAGTAAATGTCATATAAAGGTTAGATTTGAATACATACCAGAGTCTGACAAGGATTCAGTAATGCGTTTACCATTATGATTTCGTTTCTCTTCAAGTTTCCTTCGATAGTATTCAATATAATCCAAAGATTTTCGTTTCCTTATTTTTCTTATGTCAAACACAGTTTGACAGCAACGTGTGCTCGCTACCGCGCACGAAAAAAGAATGAAGGCACACTCGGACTGTGGTGTAACCAGCCAGTAGGTAAATGTCGATTTGGTTATAAAACTTTTTGGTTTTATAAAATCTCTAAAAAAGTGCGTAGCTACCGAGTAAGTTAAAAGTACTACACGTTAAATATATCTGAAGAATGAAGTGAAAGAAATATAATTGTTTTTTTTGTAATTGAATCATATTTTCTTATGTAACATCTGTATGCCTCAAGTTGATGGACACAGGGCATTGCAATGCACGTTCGTATCGTTCGCGACTTGCGGGACAATGCTTTGTAATGGTGATGGTTACCACTCAACATCATGTCGGCCATCTGCTGGTTTTATTACGTCAGAAAGCTACTTGACATCTGGTTCTCTGTCGGAAACAAGTGATCAATCACAAAGTCTTTAAGCTCGCTGATGTTTGATGGTAACCATCATCTATGAAAAAGCTTAGTCTTGAAAGTCACACACGATATTAACGTGCCTTACGATGCCCTACCTTACATCCATCAATTTGAGGCATACAGATGTTAAGCCTTATGTGCCTGCTATTTCACCGGCAACCACACTCTTCAAACTGCAACACAGCAACGCTGACGGCAGTAATAAACATGGTGGTTGTACCTCCTCGGACGAGACACACTCAAAAAGCTCTACAAATCTCACTTAAAAATCTTCGCCCACACGCCCAAAGTCTACACAACACAAATCACGTTTAACTGGGCGTATACCAAGTTTTCATGAAGTGCCACATAATAAAAAGTTAACCAAATACGAGTAAAACAGATCAAGCACCACTTCCCCGAGCTTGTGCTATATCAGAGCAATTACGTATTCTACTCAGCGTTATGTAAAAACGACACGCGCCCAAATCTCTTCCTTATACGGTTTGCACAGGCCAGAGTTCACCAACGATTAACTGGACGCTAGGCTCTCGATTAAGAAAGCTGGAGAGAAAATATCGATGACATTGGCTCACGAGTTTAAGCCCAATGGGGTAGGTAGCCACGCTATGAAAAAAAACAATTGTTCGTTGTAATTATCTGATTAAGCCCTCACAGCTCAGTTGATAGTAGTTCTACCTTCTGCGCTGTAGGTAATGGGTTCGATCCCCATCAAGAACAAAAATTTATGTAATGACAGATAGACTTTAGTTTCTGGCACGTACAAAGCTATTTAGAAGGTTTTTTTTCTAAATTAAACTTGCACAAATTGTTAACAAACAAGCTTGTTTGAGCTGTGACCAATTCCGATCATTATTTTTTAAGCCACCTTTAAAGCCTGTCATAGCTTTATACCGATAGCTTAACGTGCGCTTCGAAGCACTGGGAATATCTCAATATGTACTAAAAAGAACGTTGCTTAATTTAATCAATCAATTAAGAATGACTAAGCAAGCTACCCAATCATCTCATCACCAAAAATATTTAGGTTACTCATTAACCAGCGGTTAAGAATTGGGTGGAACAGAGGTCTTACTAGACTGGTAAAACAAGAGATCTGCATTATAATGTTAGTTTAACCACTATACGTGTCCACGTCATAATGTTTGCGTGTGTTTTGTGTGGTCACGTACATCAAGTGGTTTAACATTCTGTAAAAAGGCTGTACACTAGAGAGCAGAAAATTCAGGTCACTGACATAAATCTTGGATATATATTTTATTATAATTTATTTGAAGGCCTTTGCTTTAGTATAAAACATTAAAAACACATCTTAATTCAAATCTCAATTTAGCTTACCCTATTTATGTTAACCTATATAATATTTAAACTTAACCCAACAAGGCTAAGAGCTGATTTCACCATGCTCTGGTAGATTAAAAGGCCGTTAAATATGTCTAAGATTTAACGGCCTGTTAATCCTTGATTAGTAAGTTTTTTAAATGTACCTATTACTCGTAGGTACGTTTTTTGGGGCGACTTTTTGGATTGGTCGTGTCGAACTGGCACCTGGTACAACCTAGTTTCAAAACGTTTCAAAGTGATCTTTGTGATTCAATTGAACAAACACTTATTGATTCAAAGTCAAAGTCAAAAGGCATTTATTCAATAAAATCACAAGGATCACCCTAAAACGTCTTAAAGCTAGGTGACTCTAGGTGCCAGTTCCACGCGACCAAAGCCTAGAAGAACAGGCAACAAACTTACGGCTTGGTTCCTACCGTTCTTTTGTATGATCCTTTTACAAAGTAATATAATACAATAATGAAGTTTAGTGAGGCGTAGGCATACAGAAAATTTAGAATTTAGTCGTAATTATACTACCACTAAAGCACCAATGCTGACATACGTATTAAATAGCTGCATATCACGTAGCAGCTCTACGAATTGTCGTAGCAAGTGCTACACATACCTCTACGCGGATTTATATCAATGTAATAAATCGCGTCACAAATAATCCTTTGAGCACAACACGCTGTTGTAAGAATACTTTTTATTCGTATCCTAACATTCTTAACGCTCTGCGACTCCCTCGTGCAAAGGGAATCACGTAATAATTCCCACCGTAGTGTTATGGAAAAATTATAGACTGGCAACTTTTTTGGTAATTGGCAACTACTAGCAACTTAATATGCTTGTTTAAAAATAAATATTTTGAAGAACCTCATTATTTATTAACCGGTTTTTAAAATGAAAACAAAATTTTCAAGCTTCCTATTTAGGTACTCATCTGAAGAACGCTGACAAAGGTTAGGCTACTTTTCGCTGGCATATTTCAACATTTTGTGAAGATTTTTAGTAGGAAACCTGTTTTTGATCATTATGAAATTTTTACTCACCATAGTTGATTGCTATATTTCATTAAAAAATTTATGTCAACATTTTCATTTATGTCTTCAAAATGTTGATATGTGCGAGCGAGAAGTACGGGTTATAAGTGACTTACTGCAGTTTTGTTATTATTGTGTGTTGATGTGTCCATAACAAGCCTGACAGCCTGATATGGATAGTTTATTTTTTCAAAATAATTTAATCTTATTATGACAGCTAACCACTGCATTACGACTGAGTTAAGTATTGGTAAAATTGGTATCGTACGTACAATTTTTTTTTATTGTTTCTTAAAATATCGCTATTTGTTGCTATGTTATCAATTAAAATTTTCTTTTCATTCTAAAATGCTTTTGCCGTTCCATTGTTTTTTTTTTGCGTTCTGATGTGTCGACGACGCTGAGTAACCAGTCTATATTTATCTTTTTTTGCTTGTTATTTTAAATATCGCTGTTTCTTCTGTTTATCACTTTGATATCAGTGAAGAGCTTATATTCTTTTCATTATAATTTTTTGGCCTTTATCGTAATTTGTTGCCCGTCTACAACTATCATGAATGTTTGATTTGCACGTAGCGCAACGCTGCCGTGACATCCGCCGAACATTATCCACATTGTCACTGTTATTATCTTTATTTTCGAGAGCACTGGGACCTCGTGCTATTTTCAGTTTTGACGATAGTTACATTTTTGGTCTCACAGCTCAGTTGGTAGTATTTCTGCCTTCTGCCTTGCAGGTTGTAAGTTCAAACTCAAAGTCAAAGACAAAAGGTTTCTATTCAATTGAATCACAAGGATCATTTTGAAAAGTCTAAAAGCTAGGTAAATCTAGGTGCCAGTTCCACGCGATCAAGCCTAGAAGAACAGGCAACAAACTTACGGCTTAGTTCCTACCGTTCTTTTGTAATTGAAATGAAAATGAAATGAAATGAAAATACTTTATTGTACACCAAACAAAACAACAGTAGATACAATAACAAATAAAAATAAAATAATAAATGTAGGTACAATGGGCGGTCTTATCGCTGAAAGCGATCTCTTCCAGACAATTATAATTAGTAATTATTATGAAACCCTGTTTTTATGTAAGTTTATTTATCTGCAATAACTATGAAGTTACATAAATTTTGCAAAATATGTCTGTGAATTCACAAATCTGTTTGCCAAAAAACTTCCATCCATGCCTGACCTCAATCTGATCTCAGAAGGGTACTTGAAGCCCTCTCGACACTCAAAACAGTACAGTTTTCCGCTGGATTTCACTATATTTTACGAAAAAGTTCTGGATGAAAAAAGTTTTTATCATATGTACTTTAGTACCGGTAGAGTACCGGTGGTCAAGGGAAACCCAGCCCAGGGGAATCAGTTTTTCTCAAGGTATTTAAGAAGAGAAACAATTTCAAAAAAGCGAGTGAACTCAACCAAATTTGTTCCAATAAAATGTTCACGCAAAGTTACAGCCCAGTCATTCAAAATTAGGAGCGTCAAAAACACTCATGTGCCTCCCGGAAAATCTCTGTATTAGTATAATAACTTTACGCAATTTTCAGCTCTATATCATCGGGTTAGGGTTGTTTGTTATGGATTAAAAATGAAGCATGGTTCGCTTGACAAATTGAAGTCGGGCCCAGGGAGGCCGAATTTGCATATGTGGCTACTGTTAGAAGTGATGAAAGGGTAGCGATTTGTTTTATGATGTAAAATATTTAAAAAAGCAATATAAATTTATGGACGCCTGTCGCAAATAGGCTTACGTCCCACTTGCTTTATTTTTGTTTAATTTATTATTATTTAATGACCAACATCTCATTTATGAGTAGTAGAGCTCTTTGGGTGTATCTCGGACGGAGCAGTACTGCCACCATGCCTTTTTCTACCGCCAAGCAGCGTTGCTGTGTTTCGGTTTGAAAACGTTTTCAGTGAAATTAGAGGCACCCCGTTTACACTCAGCTCATGTCCGTGGAAATGTGCAGAGACATGAGCAGGGACTTGGGCAATGCGAGAATGTAAACAGGCCACTTCTATGTCCACTCGCGTTGCCGCTCGCGTTGCCCGTGTTGTGAACACACATTGCCGGCGACGCTGCCGCAGACATATGGACGGCAACATTTCCGTCCACGCGAATGGCAGCGCGAATTTCTAAATATAAACGCAGTATTAGGTTGATGGACGCATAGATAGATAGATAGATAGAAAATTCTTTATTGCACAGAACAAAATGTATCGTACATAGGCGAACTTAATGCTAGAGCATAAACGCATGGCAGCGCATTGTAGGTCACGTTCGTATCGTGCGTGACTTTGGAAATGCTTTGTTATTGGTAATGGTTACCACTTACCATCAAGCTTATTCCATATACCCAGCGCGACCCTTTTTCGCAAACATTAGACTCAATACAAATCAAATTTAAAGTCATTAAGTATTTCTTCAATTGGATCACAAGGATCACTTTAAAACGCCTTAAAGCTAGGTGAATCTAGGTGCCAGTTCCACACGACCAAGCCTAGAAGAACAGGCAACAAACATACAGCTTGGTTCTACCGTTCTTTTATATTTCTTTAGACTAAAACTAGCTAGACTAGCAATGTAAATACCGACAACAGTAAAACAACACACTAAGCTCCCGGCTTGTGCCGTCTCGCCTTTGACGCTCGCATTTTGATTGTAAATTCCATTGCTGTGTATTTTTACAGCTGTCTCGTTCAATAGTTAGATGTGAGCTTCTGAACTCGCTTCGTTGGAGAATTGCGAGTCTGTTTCAGATACCATGCTTTTGTATGGTTCAAAAAACATGCCTTAAAATGATCATGTTTTCTGAACCAAATAATAGGTAAAAACAAGCGAATAAACATTTTCTAAGATATCTTATGATTTTAAAAATATATTTCAATGCAAGTTTTTTCGATCAAATATGGCAGATATACATTTGCTAAGAAATTTTATCAGTTTTATTATCATAGTCCGCTGACACATATCAAGTTACTCACCACTACGCTTCATAAGTCGTGGACTCAAAAACGGGTGCGCAACAATGAGTTTTTATTGAATAAATACTTTTTGACTTTGACTTTGACTTTGGGGAGCACAATCTATTCACCACACTATTTTGAAAGAAACCAGTTGTGACAAGAGGAAGAAACGTACATTCAGTAGGTCACGAGGAAATGAGTTTGAGACTGACTTTTGACAACTTATATTTTCGAATTTTAGATTATAGATTTCTAATTTCGTATATCGTTTTCCACTGGGTGTTGGTGTCTGAAATTCGAAAATACGAGTTGTCAAAACACACTCTAGCGGTAGATTCAGCTCAAAGTGATCTTAGCTTTTGTACTAAACTAGCGACCCGCCCCGGCTTCGCACGGTTATTGTGGGTTATCCCCAAGAGATTATGCTTGTATTATGCATATAAACCTTCCTCTTGAATCACTCTTTCTATAAAAAAACCGCATCAAAATCGGTTGCGTAGTTTTAAATATTTAAGCATACATAGGGATATAGAGACAGAGAAAGCGACTTTGTTTTATACTATGTAGTGATAAAGGCCGTAATTGATTGAGCGTTACTGACTCACCTTCCCATGATGCGTGTTGTTCTCATGTTGTAAGTCTATCAGCTCCGGATCTTCGGTGGATATGTCATGGCCATGACGGTGAGTCACTGCTTGCTTTACCTGCAACAAATAATAATAAATAAATATTGGTGGGCATTCCACACAGCCCTAAAAATAAATAAAAATAAATAATCTCGCCGCGAACTAAGCCAAAGCTTGTACTATGGGAACCAGATAGCTGATAATTATATAATACTCAAACACTTTTTTGTAATTATATACTTATACTAGTAGTTCGCCCCGAACTGAGATCTCGTGATGCGACCCGACGAACCCATCAAACTTTGAGTACGTAGTAGTCAGAGGCAAGTCCAAACATTATCTTTGGACTTTTTTCTGACTACCGCCTACTAACTTGGTATGGTTACCAAGTTTCAACTCTATTGGCCTAATAATGAAGAGTTCCGTTGTACAGACCTTGGCTCCATCATCAGACCAGGTCGTCGTCACCATTTTATGAGAACTGAGTACCTCCTTAATTTATTTCAAGAAAAAAAATTAAGAAAAAGCAAAGGAACTGACCGACCAGTAGAAAAACCTTGATGTCAACGAAACTCTTAGAGATGGGAGCTCTTGGATCGCTGGTTATCTTAATTTAACTTTTATTATTTTATCTCAAAAACCGAGCGTCCCAAAAAAAAAGTAAAAATTGTTTTGGGATGTCCATACAAAACCCTTTCATATGACATGTAACTTGATTTTTTTCTGTAACTTTTTTTATTTTTGCCCCCTTAAAAAACCCCATAACTCAAAAACCCTTCATACGATTTTACTCATATACTTACCAGTAAATTTCTCAAGTACAAGCTATCGACACATCAAATTTCATGCAGATCGGATCAACGGTTCTAAAGTTATCGCCAGACAAACATACATACATACATACATACATACATACATACATACATAAAATGCCAAATCGCCCAAGTTGAAACTAAGATCTTCGTTCGCTTCGCTCACTCGATCAAATATATACACTCATATAGAGAACAAACATCAATGTTTATCACACTTATGTTAGTTCTCGGTGGGGATCGAACCCACGGCCTACGGCGCAGAAGGCAGAGCTACTACCAACTGAGCTGTGAAGGCTGTCTATTGTACATGAATATTGGTGGTGGTTAAGTAACCGAAATAGCTTAGCAAGTCGAAGTGGCGATAGGTCATATAGCTCGAAGAACTGACAACAGCTGGGGATTAAAGGTTCTCGAATGGCGACGACGAACAGGAATACGAAGCGATGGACGTCCTGCTAACCAACGACATCGTGAGGATCGCGGGAAGTCGGTGGATGGAGAGTTCTCAGAATCATTCTTCCTAGAAATGTATAGGGGAGGCTTGTGGCCAGCAGTGGACTTCAACAGGCTTATGATGATTGGTGGTGCAAAATGTGGGTATTTTCCAAACTGCAATATTTGGACGTACCTCTGACTACTCCCTTAGACATACTCAAAGAATGTTCAGTTGGTACAGGGTAAGTACTGACAGAGCAGAGAGGATCCATTTACCTTGTAGTGCTCGAAAGGAGCCTCTTGAGACGCACATAAAATCCTTTCACCACAGAGCTTCAAAAGAAACTAGTGATACGACAAGAAGAAGAAGATTTACCTTAAATGGGGATCGAGGTGAGCGACGATGGAGAAGCAGAACGGTCTAAAATACACATTATGTCACTTGTGTGACTCACGTGTGTCTCATGCGTGCCTTATGTGTGACAAGTGTATGTCTCTTGTGGCTCATTTGTGACATGTGTTAAACTTTCAGATTTAAAAACACACATTCTCTTTTATTATTACCTACTTCATTTTTAAACCTTACACAATACTCTCCTAATCTCCTTACTCAATACCTAAAATAATTTAGTTCTGTAGGTTTTCAACAAAAACTTAACAATTTCCGATTTCCGGACGAAAATAGCCTAAATAAAATTGAAAGGTTCATATTTTTATTTTGCTTTGTTTTATTTTGAGACATTGTTTCAATTTTTTATAGACTTTTCAATTTTTTATTCAGTCAGCTAGTTTTAGGCGCTGCGCAAATAGAGACACTTTAGTATCCTACGTTGGATAAAAGCCAACAGTAAATATTTTATTTTCATACAGGCAATAAAAAATTATACAGAGTTTTCAAAGTTAGAGCACCGGTCGTCTAGTAGGAGCGGGAGTGGGAGCCCACTTTTTGATCATAGGATCGTAGGGTTGAATCCGATCGTGGAACCAATAGATTTTTTCTTCGAATAATGTGCGTAATGACATAGACATAGACAATCAATTATTTACTAATGAGCACACAACATAAAAACTTGATAGTGAAATATACATATAGGAAGAATAATATAAAATACATACACAAAAGAAAAACAAAGGGAGAAAAAATATAATTACAGAACAATGTTAAAACCTACATGTTTAAGTATGACGTATGCTTAATACATATTGCTCTCAATCAGTGAAGGATAAAAAGTGAAAAAAGCTCCACGGCTTTTATCCCCAGGCACGGTAAACATCCCTCAGATCTTTTAGTACCAAGACCAACTCTAGATTGTTTTCGTCTTCTTCTTCTTCTTGTCGTGCCACTAGGTTCTTTCGAAACAATGTGGTGAAAAGATATTAAGTGCACCTCAAAGAGGCTCCTTTCGAGCGCTTCACACGTTTTAGAACTTTTGAAGATTGTTTTAAATGTATCTGTATCAAATAAAATATATTGTATTCTACTATGTTCGGTTGTAGTTGATTTGATTCGGTATACCGGTATAAGGGAAGGTCTTATCGCTCAAATTACACGCTTGGACGGACCTTCCAATACATTACCCCGGCCGGTCCCGTGGGGCACTCCTGATGCAGCTTAGGTATACCTATAGCAGCGAGGGTATAGTACGCGTAACGGATCTACGTCTATCGAAGTCAGGATCTAATGCAAATACATAATTCGATAATCAATTTAAATATTTAATTTAATCGGTCATAATTCGATTAATGATAATTGTACGAGTCACATCCCTAGCCCCCTCCGCATCCCTTGCTTCTTCACCAATTCTTAGCTAGCTGTAGCTAACTTCAGAGGGACTTAGATCCGTTGCGGATACTATAAATACGTATACAAATTATAAAAAAAGACAGTATAAATCATTAAAAATGTCGCTCAGATTCGGATAGCTAAAGTAGTAGAGCTCTTTGTGTGTGGGTCGTCCGGGGAAGTACTACCACCACGCCTATTTTTGCCGCCAAGCAGCAACGCTGACCATCGGTAAGGGTTTGGTTGCCAGTGAAATTACAGGCACATGAGGGTAAACATATTATGTATGACTCAAGTTAATGGACGCAGAGCAGTGCATCGTAGGGCACTGGAGATATTATATTGTGCGTAACTTACGAGTAGTCGTTGTCTGCGTGATGGTTGCCGCTTAACATCGAGTAGGTCATCTGCTTGCACCATGACCAAGTAGTAAAAAAAACCTTTGCTATTGCGATTTTTCATAAAATAGGTCCAGTTATTTTATCTTTCAAAATTAAATTTGCGAGTGAGAGGTTCTTTGACGGGGTGATTAGCCCATAAAATCAGGTAGGCACCTGCTTGTTCCTTGAGCAAGAGAATAAAAAAAAACCAGCCAAGTGCGATTCGGACGCGCACTCGCGCACGACGGGTTCTGTTATCTAAAAAAACGCCAACAAATCACGTTTGTTGTATGGGAGCCCCCCTTAAATATTTGTATTATTTTAGTTTAATTATTTATTTTTAAAGTGAATGCATAATTAAATATTCTGTGAATATTTCAGGCGTCTACCTGTTGCCGTTATCAATATCGAGCAAAAACGAGCAAAAAAATCACGTTTGTTGTATGGGTGCCCCTTAAATATTTATTAATTAAATAAATAAAATAAATAAATATTGGTGGACTTTCCACACAGCACTATCTAGCCCCAAACTAAGCCAAAGCTTGTGATATGGGAACCAGATAGCTGATATACTACTTATATACTTTTTTTTTTGTAAATACATATTTATAATTATTATATAACACCCAGACAGAGAACAAACATCAATGTTCATCACACAAATGTTTGTTCTCGGTGGGGATCGAACCCACGGCCTACCGCACAGAAGGCATATTAGCTACTACCAACTGAGCTGTGAAGGCTGTCGTTATTCTGTTTTTTAGTATTTGTTGATACAGCGGCAACAGAAATACATCATCTGTGAAAATGTCAACTGTCTAACTATCACGGTTCATGAGATACAGCCTGGTGATAGACGGACAGACATACAGACAGACAGACAGACAGACAGACAAACAGACAGACGGGCGGACAGCGGAGTCTTAGTAATAGGGTCCCGTTTTACCCTTTGGGTACAGAACCCTAAAAAACATTGCGGTAGTGAGCCACTTCGCGAAGTGGTCTTTTGATTGTGATTGTAATTCACGCAGCAACGAATGCTTGTTGTTTTCTATCAGGCGCTATTGTTATGGATCCTTTTGTTCTTGCTGCTATTCAAAACATTTACCTGATGTTTTACATATTCATTTAAAAACAAAAAAATATATCCACTTCTATTCTACTTCCTTGTTATTATAAACTTACCTACATAAATGCGGAAATTACGATGTTTGTGGCTCAACCACGCTCTAACTATAAGCACAGATTTAGATAAAACTTAGACAAATGTAGTTTGCACCCTGGATAAGCATAAAAGCTACTTTTAATCCCTTCAAATTACCGGAAACCGGGTAAATAAACTATGAATTCTTCATAGCTATAAAAGTGTGCTCCAGCAATTGTTTATAAACTAGTTGTTTATCAACCTACGAATAAATAATTTATGTGCTATAAATTGGGCTGCCATTGTCGTAATTATGACAGAGTAATGTTTTGTGATGTTCATTGTGATGGTAAATGAGTGGCTTCAATCAAATTGCTGATTTTGGTTTGGTTAATCATTTTGATTGCATGAAATGGTTGCTTATACCGTTTAGATCAGCAATTTCGTTTACAGAATATAATTAAAGCCTTGTTTGTTTTTAAACACAAATGTATTTTTTATTGAGAGCACTGGTGGTCTAGTGGTAGCGGCCCGGCCTTTCGATCCTAAGGTCGTGGCTTCGAAACCGGTCGTGCACCAATGAGTTTTTCTGTTTTAAAATTTATGTGCACAACGCCAGTACTCTCAAACGGACGGTGAAGGAAAATATCGTGAGGAAACCGGCATGTCGTGGAACTTAAAAAGTTCTATAAAAGTCAAGTGCTCGAAAGGAGCCTCTCGAGGTGCACTTAAAATCTTTTCACCACACTGTTTTGAAAGAAACTAGTGACACGACAAGAGAGAGACACCATAATACCATTACGTATTAGTTAGTACATCTGCAATCTGCATTGAAGCTATGGCTAACTTTGATCTAAAGCTGGCTAATATCTGGTTTACATCGTTAGCTAACTAAATCGACGTGAGTACCGCCTTCGGATCTTAAGGACGTCGGATCAAATCCAATCGTGTTCCTTTAGATTTTTCTATTCATCTGATATTCTTTCGACTTATTAAGTTTATAAATTGATTATAATATGAGATATTTTGGTACGAGAAGAAGCGACGGGAGTAGCAGATTTCATAAACAATTATGAGTTATCTATATGCCAATAAAAATTACACTATGTTATACGACGTACAGGTAAAGGATCTATTGTAACTATCTAAAGTTTTGAAAGACCTACTTACCTAGATACCTACTTACCAAATTTGTAGTCAAGTAAAAACTCATTCTGTCTAATATTTATTTTATCAATCAAACCTCAACTTTATGGTAGCCATAGCAACGTAAATTACGTCACCATGACAACCAAACTTGTTTGGTCTATTGTCCAACTTCCCATCTGAAAACACACTGCAAGGTCTACGCATATCTAATATCTAGAAGCATTACCAAAAATGGTGATCCTCCACGTAAAACGGGACAACGAGACGCAGTTCCTCTATGAGACTGACGTGGAGAAGTCGGTGGATGAAGTGGTGAAGGATATCACTGCTATCTTCAATGGGCGGCTGAAGGTGACCAGGATATGCTATGAGATGGAGGAGCTGCAGAAACATGGGACGTTTTTGCCGCTGGAGATGCAGGGTCTTACTGAGGAGCAGGTAACCTGGCTTCAGACGAATAACTTTACCTCAATTTTGAATACAATTCAGAATAGAATGGCATAGAAAAATCTTTATTTTGTCCCTTAAATATCTAAATTTATGTACAAAAGAGCTGTTACAATTTGTTCCAATTTACATAATATTCTAACTATTGCTCTTATAATTTTCCTGGTGCACCTGCGTCCAATCTTCAAGACATGAGGCTGTTTCTGTGGTTTTTTTATATAGCTAGTTTTTTGTTAGTCTTTTAGACTTATATTAGACTAAGACTGGGTTAAACTTTAGCAATCCGGTGTCTGTGTAGAAGGTTGGAGGTAGGGGGGTCGCAAGTGGGAGCAGATGGGAAGTCCTTCCCTCGAGTCCTTTTGTCCAGGAGCTAAGTGAAAAGCATAGTGAGAACCAGATACCGGATTGCTATAGCCAACCCTAAGACTGTCCATCTAAATTGATAATCGTATTTCAGATCAAGGAGCTGAAGCTAGAAGATCCATGGCAGCAGCGCTGTGCTCCTCAAGGGGCCGTCTTTGCTAAAGACGATATGGGGAGGCGATGCGGCCTGGCCCCGCCTCCACACCTTCAGGAAGTACTAAAGAAGGCTATGGAAGCTGCCAAGGAGTTCATCAGCAAGAAACATGTAAGGGCGCTAGAGATTTTAGCTTGGTCTTTTGTTACAGACTTTTTTAGATTATTTTCTTTTTAATTTTGTTTCCAAGTCTTATGTAATGCTTACAAAACGAGGTCAAATGAAAAAAGAGGTAACTTAGCAATTTTTTTCCATCTAGCGTGTAAATCAAACAATTATAATCTCTTTGTCATGTTGACGTCTATATCTTTGAAAATATATGTTTTTTGTTATGGTAAAAAACAACTCAAACATGTAAAACAATTAAATCATTTTTTTAGAACTAGGCTGGAAGGCATGGTATTGCCCAGACTTAAGCCATGATGCAATAAACAAGTGCAAAATAAATACCTCTTGGTTTCTTTTTGAAAGGTGGACCTTCGCAAGCCGCTAACTCAGAAAGACGTAACTCGAGCATTAGAAGAACTTCTCGGAGCCACCAAAATCGTCTTCAACGCTGGTCTACCGCCCCACGATCCGGTCCGCATGGAGCTGGACAACGTGGAAGACCTGAGTGGGACGCAGGCTGCTAAGGAGGTGGTAGACCCTGCGAGGGCTTGTCTGTGGGCTTGTGGGAAGAAGTTTCTAGCTGGGAACTTGCTGTCTGATCATCTAGGTATGATATATTTGGATTATTAGATTATTTTATTTAAAACAGCTGGTTGATAGCCCTAGAACGGTTCCTAGAGGTCTTTAAATAAAAGATAATGATAAAGTAAGCTTTGTTAGGCGTTCTTGTGGGTCTGATGATGAAATGGTTGGAAGGTATGATTTGGATATTTTCGAAGACCTGAACGATACACAGATAGCAAAGGACCTTCTTCCTTTGAGCGGTCGGCAGTGATAGATTCTTCGAAAGGGTATATTATCGTTAAGACTTTCGGATAGTCTTAAAACCCGTTGATCAGATGAATTAGTTCATTCAAACTGGGTATACCTCAAAATGTTGAATGTTTACTCTTCAGGAAAGAACAACAAATGCAAGGTGACGGTGAAGCTGTGCTCGAGCTCTGAAGGTGCTCCAGGACGGGAGCCAATCATGAATGAGGAGGAGAGGAAACAGCTGATGCTGCATGCTTATAGGTTAATTATTTCATTCATCTCGTTCTGAGTACATGCCAGATAGTAATTCTCTGGCTTGCAAATAAATAATTGAATCGAAAGTCTGGAAGAGATCGCTACTTGCGATAAGACCGACGATTGTAGGACAAAACCAATGTACCTACTTTTACGTTTATAACCTTTTTCTATTCTGTCCTCAATAAAGTTCTTATTTATTTTTTATTTTTTTATTAAAGTACAAGTGAGCCCACCAGTTAATGGAAACCTTGATTTCAGGAAACAAGAAGAATGGAAGAAGTTGGAGCAAGATGATGATGATCACTTCCTGGACTCGAATTGGGCGGATGGGCAGACCATGAAACGCCAGTTCCATGGACTGAACAATATATCTTGGAAGCCTACTATTATAAGGAAGTAAAGGAGTACCTACAATCAGGCAAGGGCTAAGAGGCTATTCATCCAAAAACCCACACACACATTTCAACATCTTTGAAGATATAAAATTACTGAAGGTAGTAGAAAGCACTGGTGGTCTAGTGGTAGCCTTCCGATCCTCAGGCCGTGGGTTTGAAACCCACTGTCGTGGGTATTGGTCGTGCACCAATAAGTTTTTCTGTTTTTAAAAATTATGTGCTCAATGTCAGTACCCCCGAACGGTGAAGGCATGTCGTAGAACCTAAAAGTTCTATAACATGTGTCAAGTGCTCGAAAAGAGCCTCTTGAGGCGCACTTAAAGTTCTGATGATGATGATTGTTGCTTAACTATATGCTTGCATTTATTAATAATAACGTGTCTGTGTAGAAAATATTTCTTCTTTCATTGGTGTCCTTAATCTATTGTGCTGTATTGTGTTTTATGCCAAATAAAACTTACCTCCCCTATCCTGTTTTATTTAGCGCGGTTGTGTGCTCACACATAGGGTCACACCCTACCGGTAGACGTTGCCTAATAACGCCCTAAGTGCTTCAATTATACCGTTATTATATTAACAGGGTCTGAAAGTTTCAGTGTACTTAATTAAGAATATTGTTAAAGCTATCATCGTTAATATTAATTAGCTTTTCGTAAGTACAAGTATTTAGAGTTAACAGCTTGATTGGTAAAACTTTGTCTAGTAGAGGCTTCTAAAGTTATCCTTGTGATTTTACTGAAAAAGGTCGTTTTGGTTTAGATTTTTTGCAATTTGTGGTGTAAAAAATATATAAATAAATAAATATTGGCGGACTTTCCCCAAAGCTTTGACTTTACTCCCAAACTAAGCCAAAGCTTGTAATATGGGAACCAGATAAAATACTTTTTTTTGTAATACTTATAACATATAACACCCAGAAAGAGAACAAACATCTATGTTCATCACACAAATGTTTGTTCTCGGTGGGGATCGAGCCCACGGCCTACGGCGCAGAAGGCAGAGCTACTACCAACTGGTTTGGTTTGTATGGAGCCGCGATAAGCGCCTCCTATTGGGCGTTTTGAGAACTTTCGTGACTCTATACAGAAAACTAAATATAAAAAAATGAAAATAAAATTCTGTACGGTCATGTGCAATATTTTTTTATTGTTTGGACGTGTCGCTGATTACACCCTGCTCTCTGTATCTTATTTTAATGATAACTAGCAATTGAAAAGGCAGATGTCGACTAGATGTTGAACGGCTACCTCTTCCTAAAAAAGTGCGTTGCCAAGTCTTGAGCGCAAATAGGTCTGAAGGGATAGCTACCGTACCGTAGTCGAAGAAGAGAAAAAAGAAAGCAAGAAAGGATTTTTTTTTAATTGAACCAAGTAAAAGTATAAAACTAAAAACAATAAACAGTAGGTAGAACAGTAGGTTTTTTAATTTAAATAACATGTACGTAAATACATACACCTATGAAACCCATTTATCGTTGTGTGGGGTCAAAAAGGTCATCGTCTTAGCTTTATCCTGCACTGTACCTAGATTTATATTTATTTTTATATTATATACTGGACATTTATATTTTATACCGGAAGAGGGGATTTATATTTATTTTTTAGGGGAGGATTTTTTTTTTTGTATTTTTAAAGCGGATATTTTAACATGCTTTCAGAAATGATGAAATCCGGAGAAGACTCGTCTCAAAATTTGCAGGTTGTAGTGGCAATAGGAAGTCATAGGCTGATGATGATGGTTTCTTTTTTTTTTGGTAGGATTAGATCCCTTCGGACACATACAAAACCGGAGATTCGTAACCAGTTACGGTAGAAGCAAAATTCATCTTTATACGATACTAGCGCTTCGCCCCGGCTTCGCACGGTTATTGTGGGTTATCCCTAAGAGATTATGCTTGTATTATGCATATAAACCTTCCTCTTGAATCACTCTTTCCATAAAAAAAAACCGCATCAAAATCCGTTGCGTAGTTTTAACGATTTAAGCATACATATCCTTGATATAGGGACACAGAAAGCGACTTTGTTTTATACTATGTAGTGATTAATTACTAAGGAATGCTTTTTTTTCGATAAACGATACTGACTTTGTATAACGTAACTAGTTTCAGTGAAAGAATATATTTTACTTGTAGGTGACTCCCCGTTTTTTCGGTAACCAACAGATTTTTGTAGATGTATGAAGTATTATTCCCGTCCTTGTCGCTCGCATTCACGAAGTCATTCGTCACTCGGTGATTTATTTCATGTGATTCGTTCAGCGATCAATCATAGCACAGAGTATAACAAGAAGCATGGTAGGTACAGTCATTGCCAAAAAAACAGCAACCTATTATTTTTTATTTGTTGTCTATGGTTGACAAAAACACTTAAGGCGAATACAAGAGCTAATGTGACTCTCGCTCGCACGTTTCGACATGTTGAAAGATTTAAAATCACTAAACTAATTTTCGAAAAATCGCAATCAACCATTTTGTGTGCACACATTGCACACAGTTTAGGAAAAATTTCATTTTAATCATCATGTTAATATGTTTTGACACACTCAAAAGGTTGCTTTACTAGTTTTCGTACTTTTAACAAGCAAACTTTTAAGTAGGAAAACGTGTATCGATCCAAATCAAATTTTTATTACTGGCTGACTTTGTTTTAATATGTGAAGTGATTTATTTTCTGTTATACTTTTGTCGTTGAATGTACGGCCACATCACAATACGGTGACGATGTTAAGAATTGATATATCGGTGTAATAAGTCATTTCTCGGAAAATCCTTTTGTTGTGGCATTTTGAGATTGATTGAAATCGTCATTTCAATATACATACACACAACATACTGACTGGTTTTAATAAAATATATATTATTATTTTTTGTTTTTTATACAACTTTCTGATGGAATAAGCTATTGGCTCACCTGATGTTAAGTGGTACCATCACCTATAACAAAGCATCGCCTCGGTAAGTCACGTACGATAGGAACGTGCCTTACAATGCACTGCCCTGTGTTACTAGTATTCTCTTATCTGTGCCTGTGTTCATTAACTTGGGTATGCCTCAAGTTAATGGACACATTAAAATAATAATTAAAAAAACTGTATGTCTCAAATTAATGGCAAATGGAAAAAGTAATTTCACAGGCAACCACATTCTTCAAACCTTCGACTCTCCCTTCGACTTTTTATGTAACGCTATTTAGTCTAAACTAAGCTAGAGAGTAGTAGAGCTTTTTGTGTGTGGCATGTCCTGGAAATTACCACCACCATGTTATTTGTCGCCAAGTTTTTAGTTGCTAAATGCCGCTCGAATTTGCTTAAGTAATAATAATAATAAAAATATTTATTTCCAGAAAAAGGTTGAACAGTAGATTAAATAAAAATAATGCCAAGCAGCAATGCTGTGTTTCGGTTTGAAGAGTGTGGTTGCCGGTGTAATTACAGGCACATGAGGCTTTACATCTGTATGCCTCAAGTTGATGGACGCAGGGCAGTGCATCGTAGGGCACGTTTCTGTCGTGCGTGACTTACGAGGCAATGCTTTGTTATAGGTAACGGTTACCACTTAACATCAGGAGGGCCATCTGCTTGTTTCATCAGCTAGTTGTATTAAAAAAAAACCCGGAATAACGATTCTGAGCCCGCTCCATCCACCGATATCCCGCGATATTCACAATATCGGCAGTCCATCGGGTAGGAGGGCGTTCCACGCTTCCTTTTCCTGCTTCTGCGTTACTTTCTTATTTTATCTTTCAAAATGAAATGTAGAGAAGTACTTTGAAGGTTGTCATCCCCTTAATGGTAGACATGCTCGGTTACGATTTTGTAAGCAACGCCTATCTGTAGACACACAGATGTAAAGGCCATTGTCGACCGTAAAGGCATTGTACGTTTCAGTCAGCCATCCAACAAAGCGCCATGTCGTCTTTTGTGGTACCTTACCTACCTTTGAGATTCATGTTGTTGACATTTATATAACAAGTACGCAAGACAAGTTAGGCACGTCGACAACTTTTTTATTACGTACACAACTTGAAATTAAATAACTAACGACCGGTTTCGGAAAGCATGATCAAACAGAATCAGATCACTTGCTATTTAAGTTAAATTTGATGTGTTTGATTAAGGGGCTGACAACTATCAAACAACTTTTCGCTCGCACGTTTCGACATGTTGAAAGATATAAAATCACTAAACTCATTTGATTGTGATTTTTCGAAAATGAGTTCAGTGATTTTATAACTTTCAATATGTCGAAACGTGCGAGCGAGAGTCACATTAGCTCTTGTCTTCGCCTTAAATTTGATTTCCAAATGAGAGTTTTTAATTCTGGTAATTATTATTGTGTTTATACACGATCACTCTTGATGGCTAGGTCTATTTTAATAGGATTTTCACTGATATGTGTAAAATTGTTTGTAGGATTCTATATTTGTGAGTTTCATTTGTATATAATTAGATGGTTTTATATAATAGGTAATTTTAAAACGAGCATAATTTGTCAACTTTTAAAATCTAAATTCAAAACAATATTACACCGTAGGCCGTGGGTTCGATCCCCACCGAGAACAAACATTTGTGTGATGATGAGATGTTTGTTCTCTGTCTGGGTGTTATATAATATTATAAGTAAGTATTTACAAAAAAAAGTATATAAGTAGTATATCAGCTATCTGGTTCCCATAACACAAGCTTTGGCTTAGTTTGGGGCGAGATAGTGCTGTGTGGAATGTTCACCAATATTTATTTATATTTTTGAGTTTATTTATTTATTTTTAAGACAAACAGTAAAGTTATCTTGTAAAACTTCATTATTTATTTTTCAATCGTTAATTTCCAACGTAAATTAGTTAGCAAGATCTTGATTTCTTATGAAAATAAAAGTTTAAAAGTCTGGATTAACATTTTAAGAGCTCCTATAATTTATTCTTCGTGTTCAGAATCATTACCAAGGTCTATTTTTTAGAAAATGTATAACTTCAGCAGTTGATGCAAATGAGCTGAAACGATAACAAGGTCATCATTACCATCATCAGATCAGCTCATTTGTGAGAATGAAACGGTAAAACAGCATCCATATAATAATTATTTCTTTCTTCTCTCCATTTATAGCTCCTGTCCATCATTCGACAGACAATCTTGCCAGTGTCAAGTTTTTTGTATTGAATACTTTATAGTCAAGTCAGTCCATAGTCAAGTCGGCCTTCATTTGTTTTGAAGAAAATGGTAGCGGTTTTCTTCAAAACATTCGAAACATTTTCGGTCAAATCAGGATATCACCATTACACTTTCATTCCAAATGCTTACACGTTGTGCTAAGACCTCAAGTAATGTTGGTTAAAATGCCACCGAAATTACACAACACAACTCAAAATAACACTTGAAAAACAATTAAAATGAATAAGCTATGTTGCTTCCCAAAATGTCAGAAAACTAATCTCTCCATATTATTATATTTCGTCTGAGCATAAAACTATTAAAATTTCTTCCTCAATTATCACTACATATTATAAAACAAAGTCGCTTTCTCTGTCCCTATATCCCTATGTATGCTTTAATCTTTAAAACTACGCAACGGATTTTGATGCGGTTTTTTTAATAGAAAGAGTGATTCAAGAGGAAGGTTTATATGCATAATACAAGCATAATCTCTTAGGGACAACCAACAATAGCCGTGCGAAGCCAGGGCGGGTCGCTAGTTATTGTCTAAAATAGAACTGTCACTATTGTAATATTATAATGTCATAGTCTATTGCTTAGACTAAGTCATACCTCCATGGTCTATTGCCTTCGTTTGACTGACGAGATGCCCCAAAACTCGATAGCGACCATAAATATTTGTCGCAACTAGAAATCCAATAATTTGGTTGCAGATATTCGGTTTGAGGAGTTTATTTATTATACACCGTAGTAGAGTAGAAGAACTGTGTGTGGCTCGTCCGGGGAAGTACTACCACCATGCCTATCTCTGCCGCCAAGCAGCAACGCTGTGTTTCGGTTTGAAGTTTGTGCGTGCCAGTTAAAAGACACACGAGGCTTAAAATCTGTATGCCTCAAGTTGATGGACGCAGGGCAGTGCATCGTAGGACACGTTCCTATTGCGTGACTTACGAGGCAATGCTTTGTTATAGGTGATGGTTACCACTTAACAGCAGGTGGGCTATCTGCTTGTGCCATCTGTACCCCAAGTCCCAGTTTTGCTTTTCGTTTTATATATCATCAGGCCGTTTAAGGCGAATGGCTACCCCGATACTAGCGCCACAACATTCATTACGTTATACAAAGGAATTATCAAAAATTCGGACCGCGCGTAGACGATACCTATTACAAGCTTTTTTTTAATGTATCTGTAATAGTTTTGTTTCGTGTTACTCAGTCAGATACCTTGTTTCGAGAGCTTGGTGGCCACCAATAGGAACTAAAAGTATCTGCCTAAATAATACAATATAAAACTACTACAGATGCATTAAAAAAAACTTATGATAGGTATCGTGTACGCGCGGTCCGATTATTTGATAATTCCTTTGTATAACGTAATGATAAAATAAAATATGTAGTGGCGCTAGTATCGGGGTAGCCATTAGCCTTAAAATGGAGACTAGATAAGAGTCGCTCGCTTGTCGCCGCACACGCTGCACGATGCCGACGGTTCGGTCCCCTAAAAACGCCGCAATAACTCCCAGTAGTAGTGAAGTGACGACTAATGAATTCCAATGCAATGTGTGCAAAATAGTTGTGAATGAACTGCTTGCTTTTGTAAGCCATAAAGTAGACACCTTACCGGAACCAGCTATCATACAAATATGCATGAGTGCCTACTCCTACGAGGATGTCGAAACGGCTAGATCAATAGCGTTCAAACTACTAGCACCGACAAAAAAGTTTATGAGGCGCAAGGACGGATCTGAACAAAAAAGCCTGCAAGACATTATCAGGCTTATTAAAGAGTTTGAACCCGACTGCCTTCCTGCCTTTGTAGCCAGAAACTTGAATAAACTACCGGCGGTCTCTTTTGACCATATTGACGTTACCGCTTTTCTAAAAGAAATGGCGGTACTAAGAAAAGACGTGGCTACCATAAAAGCCAATAAATATGACTGCGATTATTCAGGCGGAAAAACCGACATCGACTGTTTAAAGGCGGAACTAGAAGAGGTTAAAACGATGTTAAGGGAACTTCGGTCTTGTGATGAGCAGAGCAGCAGCAGACAGATTCGTACAGTACCTAGTGAGAAGGAGCATGTGAAGTGCCGGGATCGTGATGATATCACTATCTCTTGCGCACCCGTCCCTCTTATCACGCACGCGAGCGACACAGCCAGTAAAAATGCACCCGAACAAAGCAAGCGTAAAAATATGCCTAATGCAAGCGCACCATTAAGTTGCGCACAAAGAAGCTCACGGTCAAGGTCGCCCAGTCCCCGGACCGACACTATACACGTACCGCTATATCGAGATATGGTTGTGCATGCGAAACAGGACCGCACGCCTAGCGATCGTAGAAATAATGACAGCTTTATCTTGGTGGAACGCAAACAGCGAAAAAGGTTGAGTAATTTTAGTGGCACGGCGCGGGGCTCCAGTAAATTGCAGGTAGCGGAACTTACATCAGCTGTTTATGTCTCGAGATTGAATAAATCGACAAGTACTGACGACATTCGCGAGTACATCCGTGAAATGGGTCAGGAGTGCAAAAATGTTGAATGTTTAACGCAAAAGCAGGAAACCGATTTTAACTCATTTAAAGTGATTGTACCTAGACATAATATACAGGTATTCTTGAATGAGGGCTTCTGGCCTCAGGGAATTAAATTTAGACTTTTCCGTGAGTACACAACGAAAGGAAGGACGAACAATATCAACCAAAATGTATAGTACACCCTCTAGCATATCTATAGTTTCGTTCAACTGTAAGAACGTCAAGAGATCCGAGCAGTGCATACGTGACCTATCCAGAAAGGCGGATATAATCGTGTTGCAAGAGACTTGGCTCCTCCCTCACGATCTTAATTTTGTGCATCAAATTAATAGTGAATTCGGATGTGTTGCTAAGTCTTCGGTAGACACGTCTGTGGGAATACTGAGAGGAAGACCATACGGGGGCTTGGCTATATTGTGGAATAAAGCCAAGTTCCCCAATGTTTCGTCTGTAGAATGTACTTGTGACCGCATTATGGCTGTAAAAATATGCATTGAATCCGGATCTTTTTTGGTGGTAAACGTTTATATGCCCGTTAATGATGAAAAAAATATAGCTGAATTTACTGAGTGTTTGGCACTGGCGAGTGCTATTGTTGAGGAAAGTGATGTGCAAGTGGCCTATGTAATCGGTGATTTTAACGCGCACCCCTCTAAGATTTTTGGGCGGGAACTGAAGAGGTTCTGTGAAGATCTTGAGTGGGAATGCGCGGACATTAATATCCTAGGTAAGGACTCGGATACGTACACCTTTTTCAGTAACGCACACGGGAGTCAAAGCTGGTTGGATCACTGCCTAACAACTAAAGCGGCTTGGGATACTGTGGTATCAGCAAATGTAATTTATGATATCACGTGTTCAGACCATTTTCCGCTTCGTATTGTGTGTTATATAGCAAGCGTAGCAGTAAGTTCGGCCAGCTCCGTTAATCAGGATACCTTAAAAAATATTAAATGGGGGGAAAGGAGTAAAGATCAAATACTTATGTATGGTAAATATTGTTTTGAAAATCTAAACGCATATGATAATTTTAAATTTACATGTAACTGTGATAATATTTTAAGTTGTTCCCATTTACAGGACTATTTTAGGTATATAGATAGTTATTACGATTATATTGTTAAGGTATTACAAACTGCAGCAATAAAAAGCTCTCGTTCTAATTCATGCAAAAAACGTCAAAAGGTGATTGGTTGGAATTATCATGTCAGAGACAGCCATCAGGCCGCTAGGCTGCATTTCAGTTGCTGGGTGATGGCAGGCAAACCGCCAGAGGGTGAAATTTTTAACAAAATGCGCAGTGCTCGAGTATAATTTAAAAACAAAGTCAAATGGTGTCAGAAAAATGAAGAAATGATAAAAATGAATATATTAGCAGAACATAGAAATGATAAAAACTTTTCGCAATTTTGGAACGCAACTAAGAAACTAAATTACAAACAGAACATGCCGGTATCAATAGACGGTATACAAGAGCCAGTACCCATTGCTGAAATGTTTGCCAAACGATTTAAAATTGACCCGCAGCCCGTGAGTAGTGTGCCCGATAGTAAGACCAGTCTATGTGAAAAGATAGATCAGATTACCAAGAAGGATGTAAGAATGGCAGTCAAGAAAATGAAGCGTGGTAAGTCACATGGACATGACGGTCTTAGTATCGAGCACATTATTTGGGCTAGCGATAACGTTTACGAGCACTTATGTACTTTTTATAATCTATGCATAAGTTACAGTTATCTTCCGGACGAGTTCATGCGGACAATAGTCGTCCCAATCGTAAAAAATAAAACCGGAGACTTAAGCTCGTCTTCTAACTACAGACCTATATCGCTGGGTACAGTTATGGGTAAAGTGTTGGAGCGACTTATCTATCCCGATCTACTGGAACACGTATCGATAGATGACGCGCAATTTGGTTTCTGCCCCGGTCTCTCAACAGATTCAGCAATTATGAGTTTAAAAAGCACCGTGAATTACTATACTACACAGGATACTTCTGTCTATGCCTGTTTCCTAGACTTAAGCCGTGCATTTGATCTGGTGAATTATGATATTCTCTGGGCCAAATTGTCGGATGCGCACGTACCAAATCATGTAGTGAATCTGTTGAGATACTGGTATGGAAACCAAGTTAATAATGTTAGATGGGGCGACACGACCTCTAGCGATTATAGGCTAGAGTGCGGGGTTCGTCAAGGGGGGTTGACCTCTCCTGTCCTGTTTAACCTATACGTAAACGACCTGATCGGGGGGCTGAGAAGGGCCAGGACTGGTTGCCATTTGGGCAACGTCAGTGTAAATAATTTAAGTTATGCTGACGACATGGTGCTTCTCAGCCCCTCGGTCAAGGGACTAAAAAAGCTGCTTTTAATCTGTGAGCACTATGCGCTTGCTCATGGGTTAAAGTATAACGTAGCGAAAACTGAAATGATGGTATTCAGGTCGGGACGAGGTCCAGAGAGTGTCAGAGGTACAAATGGGTGGTTTGCCCATTAAGATGGTCAAGCAGTTCAGGTACCTGGGGCACTTGCTCACTGAGTCGTTAAATGATGACAACGATATTGAAAGGGAGAGGAGAGCCCTTGCTGTCAGGGCAAACATGCTCGCATGCAGCGCGGACGTAAAAAATACCCTGTTTAAGGCATACTGTCTGGGGATGTACACCTGTCAACTATGGTCCAACTATACGCGAAAATCCATCAGCACCATAAGGGTCCAGTATAATAACGCATACAGGGCTCTTATGAGATTGCCAAGATACTGCAGCGCGTCGAGCATGTTTTCCGAGGCGGGAGTGCCTGATTTCTTCGCCATAATAAGAACTCGCATAGCGGCATTCTGGGATCGGTTAGGTCGCTCCAACAACACTATCCTGAGGGCTGTGTCTGACTATCTGGCCAACCCGATTTTCAGGCACTCGATCTCTATCCACATGCACAGAAATAGAAAATGACGGACACTGATAGGGAGTCCTGCCAGTGTCAGTGATTTTGTACAAAATTATGTAGGTTAGATTTTGACTTTTTACAATAATTTTATTGTGACCATTGTTTTTTTTTTATTTGTATTTTTATTCTACATTCTTGTGATATGGGTCTAGTTTATGCTAATCGTGCCTGAAATAAATGACTTTTATTTATTTTTATTTATTATAAGAACTAGATAACATTATAAAGGTTCACTAAAAAAATCATTTGGATCCAAACAAGTTGACCTACCTATTAGCTTTCAGATTTTAGTAATTTATGAAACTTTTAGGCAAGTAAACTTGTTTAGATCAAAATCATATATTTGCTGAACCATTCATTGTAAGTTATTCTCCAAAACTTTGTCTGTGGTTTTTCATAACTACCTTCATTAATTTTATATCTTCGTTAATAAAAAATGTACTTGTGACAAGTTTTTTGACCATTCGTTTGATAAAAATGAGTCGGTAGTCGTGTGTCTACGTCGTAGCGCGATCTCAACATTCGTAGAGGGTCTACGAACGCGCTACACAATTTGTCACTAATCTCACCTTAATAATGCCTACATAAAACATAATCCGCAATCCATCTCCATCAAGCGGCTTATAACCAGGTGCAAACGGTTACAGACGATTATAACCGTTTATAAAGCAAGAGCTTGCGGTATAAAATTAATAAAACCGCTACATTTCTTGTTCGACAGCTGTTTGTATGTTCTTATTATGCCCGATAGAGGCACTTATCTAGTCTGCATTTTAAACGGCCAGTACCCCAAGTATGAGTTGTGTTTACCATATTTGGTTATTCGTTTTTATTCCGTGTTCATTGCGGGTTTTGTATGAAGACGCGATAGAGATACCGATACGGAACTTTATGTTCTACTAATTTTAATTGTTCTACTAATCTACTAATTTTCATCATACTTGCAACATAAAGTTCCGTATCGGTATCTCTATCACGTCTTCATACAAAACCCGCAATGCACACGGAACAAGAACGAAAAACGAATAACCAAATATGGTAAACACAACTCATACTTGGGGTACTGATGATACAGAAAACGAAAACAAAACTCGGACTTCGGGTACAGATGGCACAAGCAGATGGCCCACCTGCTGTTAAGTGGTAACCATCACCTGTAACAAAGCATTGCCTCGCAAGTCACGCACAATAGGAACATGTCCTACGGTGCACTGCTCTGCGACCATCAACTTGAGGCATACAGATGTTAAGCCTGGTTGTAAGCCTTATGGGGTGCTAGGTCGGGTAACCTCCTCGTGGTGCACCCTGGTAACACCATGAAGCACGCCCGCAGAGTACCGCGGACGTGTTTCATGTTGGCTAATAACCCGACACGGTGGGCCTCTCCGCGTGTCCCTCTGACTAGCAGAGGGCACAGTGTGATGAGGCAGGGTAGACCTACGGGTCTACCCAGGCGGTAGAGCGCGCGCGAGAGACGCGGAACTTCTCGCGCCGCTCATGGTGGTGAATAGCGGGAGAAGACCTGGAGGGGCCTTCTCCCGCATTGCACATATTCACCACCCCGTCGGGCGGGAATGGCCGGGCACTCACGGTCGTTCCCGGGTCCCTCCCTGCAAAGGGGGGGGCGTGCGGGCCCCGCCGTAAAGGCGGGGGCGTTTGCGGGGGCCCCGCTGTCATGGCGGGCCAATCGCCGGCGGGGGACTGGATGAAAAGGCTCTGCCAGTTTCCCAGTTCCCCACCATATAGGCGACGCGGGAGTGTCGCTGGGTTGTTTAGTGGGTATACCGGGAGCGGAAAACCGGGGAGTCCCACATATCCCCTCCATCCTCCAATGGGGGGGATGCGTAACGCATTTTTCCCAGCGTCAAAAAAAAAAAAAAAAAAAATGGTTGTACAATGCCTTATACAATAAATTAATATTCTCAATGGGCGGTCTTAATGCTAAAAGCGATTTCTTCCAGACAATTTTTGAATGGTTAGCAACATATTGCATAAGTATGGCGGAGGCATGTTATAAATTTGATGTTGTTTACCTTTTTCTGTATGCCTACGCCTCACTAAACTTCAATAATATATGATATTATTACATTGTAAAAGGATCATACAAAAGAACGGTAGGAACCAAGCCGTAAGTTTGTTGCCTGTTCTTCTAGGCTTGGTCGCGTGGAACTGGCACCTAGAGTCACCTAGCTTTAAGACGTTTCAAAGTGATCCTTGTGATTTTATTGAATAAATACATTTTGACTTTGACTTTGACTTTGACTTATATAAAAATAGCAATAAACATAACTAAGTTATTTATTTTGATAAATCCCTGAAATTCAGTTAGATTTCAGTCTCAATGCGAAACAATAATGGTTAAGTCCGTCTGTGGTTTAAATTGCAGGCTGAATTTCAAAATGGAAGACTGATTTCCTTCGGATAGATGAGCAAAGCTAGATAGAACCTAGGTTGTAGAATAGAAATGGACTTGCAACTTAATCCCTAGGCACGGTACACACTCCTTTAAATATAGGGATAGAATGTTCTCGGGATCTTTTTGATGTTTAAAGGGGTTGTCAGCGGTAAGTCCAATGAGCACATGCTCTCAATCGACAGTAGTTAATATCCATAAGTTACAACATACTTTGAAAATAATTCTGTTACTTCACGATGTTTTCCTTCACTGTTATTGCACGTACACATTTTTTTAAGGGAAAAATCCATTGGTTTACTCCCACCTTCTGATCGTACGATCTATAACAAAGTCTCAAGCGTGATTCATCAGTTATCGATTAGAAAATTCAAATACATAATAAAAAGAAAAGTTTTTACATAAGCTTATTATAAAAAATCTGATTATACATACGGGTGAAAAAAAAGTTTGGAACTGAACTATGCCCTAACTCATTACAAACACTATACTAATAAGTAGGTACCATAATAAAATTATAAAAAGGATCATACAAAAAAACGCTAGGAACCAAGCCGTTAGTTTCTTGCCCGTTCTTCTAGGCTTTGGTCGCGAGGAACTGGCGATAGATTCACCTAGTATATAAAACGTTTCAAAGTGATCCTTGTGATTGTACTGAATTAAGATCATTTTGATCCAGTCGGGTAACACTAGTATGAAAAAATATGTGTTTCACAAAAAGCTGTGTCAAGTGCTTGAAATGAGCCTCTTTGAGGCGCTCTTAAAATCCTTTAACCACAAAGAGGAACAAAAAACTATACTAAAAAACAGCTGGTTCAAGTTTTAATCAAGTAACGAATGATTTGTCTTCAAGGCTAGAGTTTAAATCAAGTTTTGGCTCAAACACCAGACGAAGCTAACTTGAAACCAACTTGAAACTAAATTAATCCAACGCGTTACATTTTGAATATCGTCTCACTACACTTGCTTGCTTTTAAGGGGTGGGGGGACTTGGCTCCCAAATGCATTTTAAAGTGCATTTAAAATAATAACTAATGCCTTACATAGGCATTAGTTATTATCAACAGGGGTTGAAATATCTTGGCAAAATATTGATACGATATTGTCTACGAATAAAAAAGTTAAATTTCTTGTTTTAACTATCGATTTCTCAATAATATGACCTAAAGTTAAGAAACATTTTTAAACTACATGCTGATCGAACTAATATATCGCCAACCTGATGTTAAGTGGTCACCTTCACACAAAGCATTGCCTCGCATGAACGAGCCCTGCGATGCACCGCCTTGCGTACAACTTGAGGCATACTCTTTCTCTCTCTCTCTTGTCGTGTCACTAGTTTCTTTCGAAACAGTGTGGTGAAAGGATTTTAAGTACGCCTTAAGAGGCTCCTTTCAATACTGCATACTGATGTCTCTTCATGTGGGTGTAATTTCGGCAACCACACCTTACAAGCCGAAACACAGCAACGCTGCTTTGCGGCAGAAACAGGCATGGTGGTAGTACTTCCCCGGACGAGACACACACAGATCTCTACTACTCTTAAAGGACTTAAGATTGGCGAATAAGTTAAGATTAATATTAATACATTATCCAATAGTTTTGCGCAGTATGTCCGTACAGTAAAATAGTTTCGACGTAAAATTGAATGGCAGTGCGGTCGAAATCTAGAATAATTATATCTGGGTAAGTGCGGGCACGTGGTGAAGCGGACGTGTCTGAGGGTAGGTGCCTTTACAACGAGATAGTTACTCGCTCAAACACTTTCCTGAAATAGTTTTATTTTTAAGAGTATGATTATTTATTATTTTATTATACGTTGGGGATAAGGATTTTTATAATAAGTATTGAGGTGGACATTACACACACTGCTATCTGTAGCCAGTCATTCTGAGATTTTTGAAAAAAATTTGAAACTGGTTGTAAAATTTCAGAATTAATTTATAGGTTTTGAAACTTTACTCAAGTATAAATAAAGTATTTAATAAAAATATATAAAATATAAATTAAATAATTAATAGTATAAATAAAATATTTTATTTATATTTTTTATGTTTAGAAAGTAGTATAAACAGATACCTCGCAAGTGACTTATCCAACACCCACACCCTTCAAACACAGTAACGCTGCTTAACGAGAGAAAAAGGCATGGTTTCTAAAAAGAGGTAGAATTTCCCTCTTTTTATTAGAATATTTAGATATAATTATATGGTTTAATCGCAACTCTTTATATATTCATGTCAAGTAACTTGTTAGCAAGAAAAGAAAGAAAGAAAGAAAAGCAATTTATTGACAAACACAAACTATACATAGAATAAAATACATAACTATGTTAGGCCAATTAGGTCCCTGGCTCAGTATTTGCCACACCGTGTGGTTCACGCCACACAGTGCAACACTGGTATTCTGCCAGGTCCTAGGGCGGATAAAGGCACTGACATTTAAAAATAAAAAGCAAGCAGGTCAGTTACTGTCCCAATCTAAACTTATCATAAATCTCAGTTATGACGGTCACGTACAAACGGCAGATTTTTCCTCTTTCTTCTGATATTGATAATTTGCGCGACGCCATTATCCTGAACCGCACTTCACTTTAGCAAACAGTCTATTAGGACCAGAGGCTGATTCTTGAGGAAAAGATGAAATAACCCATTCGATGAATATAACAAAAACTGTCGAACTATGTGTTAGTGAAATATAAATAAATATTGGTGGACTTTCTAGTCTAGACACAGCACTATCTAGTCTTAAACTGAGAAAAGCTTGTAATATGGGAACCAGATGGCTGAATGATGTTCCAATCAAAGTGTTTAAAAACTTCAGGGGGCTAAAGTACCCATCAATATGAATAACTTTTTCTAAGGAACCAACACTGTGAACGTGAAAAAAAAACAGCTATTTCATACATTTTTGCCATGTAGGTATTGAACTTTTTTATGAAACAGCTGTTTTTTTTAACAACTTTCTTTCGAAACAGTGTGGTGAAAGGATTTTAAGTTGTTATAGGTATGGTTACCACTTAACAGGTTGGAAATCTACTTGTTCCATCAGAGAGTAGTATAAAAAAAAAAAAAGATACCAGTATAATTTATCAAAGTAAAAACATTCTTCGACAAAATCGGCAAACACATTAACGAGTATTCGATCAATCATCATTTAACACGAATTCCAGATAATCCAAGGTGGAAAAACATACGAAATTAACCTAATTTCCTGAGTTGTGAAGGCATTTATAAAACGGCCGTAGAAAACGGTGAAAGTTAAACGAACAAGCTCGTTTGAAACTTGGAGGAAAAATGTTTTAAGCTAGATTTAACAAAAAATCATAAATACGTATGAAAACTACACACAATAATTCACAAACACAATGTCACCAGCTAGTTAACCTACTTAGGAGCTAAATCTTCAAAGTATAATAAATAAATATTGGTACTATGAACCACATAGCTCAAAGTTCTTGTTATTAAATAGAATCACAAGGATCACTTTGAAACGTGTGAAAACTAGGTGTCACTTCCACGTGACCAAGCCTAGAAGAATAGGCAAAAGCTGATATAATAGGTGTATTTTTTAGTTAAAGTCAAAAGGTATTTATTCAATAAAATCACAAGGATCACTTTGATCCTTTCACTCTCTCTCACTCACTTTATTACCTATACATATATTTATATTCCTTTCTATGATCAAATTCCTACAAGCCTTACCGTTTTTTCACGGACGTCAAATCGTGAAAAACGGTCAAGGCTTTTCAAGAAACCAAAACGTTACCTGCCTACCCCCTACACGTAATGATATGACTCTCTCTAATATATCTACCGCTGACATGGATGGATATTGATGAGGTACCGTTTGCAAAACAACGGCACTGAACGCAAATTTTTATTTTTACTTTATTTTATTTTAAGCCAGATTCTAGAACTAATATAATAAAAGTAAATAAAAGTCAAAGATAAGGGGAATCGATTTAATTGAATCACAAGGATCACTTTGAATCGTACTATAAATAGGTGAATCTTGGTGCCAGTTCCACGCAACCCGAATATAGAAAAACAGGCAACAAAAGCACTTAAAAAAACTTAGAGTAGCCAACGCAGTAACAACGCCCCTGTTGTTGGTGTCTATGGGCGACGGTGACCACTTACCACCGCTGCCTGACTGTAAGCCAGTGTGTATTTTTTTTATACTACATGCTGGTGGAACAAGCAGATGACCAACTTGATGTTAAGTGGTAACCATCACCTATGACATAGCATTGCATCGCAGGTCATATTTTACGTGCCCTACGATGCACTGACTTGATCCATCAATTTGAGGAATAATATGCTCTTACATAAAAAAAATTTAGTTAAAAGTAAATTATTGGACTTTTTAACGTTTTTTAAAATGAGTTTAACGTCTTTTTCTGCAAGCAGTACCGGAACTTAGCGGTTGTTTCAGGAGGTTACCACAGGTATCAGTAGTTCGTAATGATACCGTTAAAGTACCGCTGAATAATGGTCTGAAAACGGTATCTTTGTGCGAATCGGCACTTTACTATCGTAAATATCAAAATGGTGCTGTTAAGTTATGAAAAACATGGTGAAACCAGTTAGTATTCTGGTAGGGGCTACGGGCTTGCAACCTGTCACGTATGGAATTTCTACTGCGTATGCGCCAAAGTAATATTTGGACGTCATACTAAAAGATGGGTAGGTCATATAGCTCGAAGAACTGACAACTGCTGGGGAATAAAGGTTCTCGAATGGCGACCACGACCCGATGGACTGACGACATTGTTAAGATCGCGAGAAGTCGGTGGATGGAGAGGGCTCAGAATCGTTCTTCCGGGAAATGTGAAGGGGAGACCTATGTCCAGCAGTGGACTTCAGCAGGCTGGTGATGATGATGATGATGACTAAGAAATCTGACCGTGCCTTATGAGATCACTGGTGGTCTAGTGGTAGCGGCCCCGCCTTCCAATCCTAATGTCGTAGGTTCGAAACCGGTCACGCACCAATGAGTTTTTCTGTTCAAAAATGTATGTGCACAATGCCAGTACTCTCAAACGGTGAAGGAAAACATCGTGAGGGAACCGCCATGTCGTCGAACCTAAAAAGTTCTATAACATGTGTCAAGTGCTCGAAAGGAGCCTCTTGAGGCGCACTTAAAATTCTTTCACCACACTGTTTCGAAATAAACTAGTGACACGACAAGAGAAGAAACCGTGCCTGGGGATCAAAGTCGTGAATCATATGTAGGTTTTTGTTCGAAAACTTTATTTTGAGCTGCAAATAAGCTTATTCTATTTTATTCTCTAGGAACTTCAGTGAAGAGTTCCGAGAAAAGCAATCGGTAAAGTATATGTATGGATATCCAACAATCGCCCTAACTTCGCCATGAATCATGTAAGTAGTTGGCAAGCTAACTTAGTTTTAAAGTTTGCCTCTTATGAGTTTGTTTGCGGTTCTAAGCTTAAGTTATTTGGTGCTGCTGATGTTTTGCTTAGATTTCGAAAAGTTACTTAAGATGGTATGATCATGTTGACTCCTTATCTTAATTTTTTTGCCATAACTATAGTTATGTGGCCCGCACATTAGACGGAAGGTGGACCGAGTGCCTACAGCACTGGTACCCAGGGTCGGACTGGGCCGGAAGGGCCCGGGTGGCTGACCACAAGCCCTGGCCCCGAGACTAGATGATGGTAGACATTATAACATTTAGAGCTGATTTCATCATGCTCTGTTAGATTAACAAAGGATTAAAGGACCGTTAAATATATCAAAATGTACGGGTTTGACATCTAAGGTTAGATTTAACGGCCTGTTAATCCTTGATTAGTAACTAACAGAGCATGGTCAAATCAGCTATTTGGTCGCAAGAGCTGGGATCTAGCCTGCGCGGGCCTTCTATCCTACAGTTGCCGCAAGCCCCGCAAGCTTGACAGCCTTCACAGCTCAGTTGGTAGTAGCTCTGCCTTCTGCGCCGTAGGCCGTGGGTTCGATCCCCACCGAGAACAAACATTTGTGTGATGAACATAGATGTTTGTTCTCTATCTGGGTGTTATATAATAATATAAGTATGTATTTACTAAAAAAAAAGATATATAAGTAGTATATCAGCTATCTGGTTCCCATATCACAAGCTTTGGCTTAGTTTGGGGCGAGATAGTGCTGTGTGGAATGTCAACAATATTTATTATTATTATTAAGCCAGGCCCGAGGGGGGCCCGCGCAGGCTGGGGCATTTCGACTATATGGCCAGTCCGACGCTGCTGGTACCCGCGCGACGCCGAGGGTCAGCGAGCGCGCGGCCGCCTGCGCCGGTGCTGGCGTGACGTCATCCAAGATGTCGCCGGCGTCACTTGGACCAGGCAAGCCACGGACCGAACACTATGGCGATGTATAGAGAAGGCCTTTACACAAAGATGGGTGCACAAAATAAAAAAATAAACTCACTTAAGTGCTTAGTGCTTAAATCTATACTCTAATTAAGACATGAAAAAAATTTAATATTTATAACTGTAAAATTCATTTTGATGAGTATAAGCACATTTCGAAAATGCACGTAGATTTAGAAAAATCATGTTATTTTAGTTATTTTGGAAAATAAATGGCTTATTATTAATATTATAGTTATGTTATGAGGTTCTCATGCTTAATTATTTTGCTGCTTAAGCTCGTGTGATCGTGTGTATCGTGTGATAAAAGCAAAACGATGCCTATAAGCCCATTAATAGGCTAAGTTAAGAGTACTCCCATACGGTGAAGGAAAAGATCAACATGAGGAATATGAAATAATGTTGTACTAAATATTGAAATGTAATATGTATTAATAAGCATTATCTTATCTTAAGGAATTTTCCAAAACAAAGTCCTCAATTCCCTCTGCACCGATATGATCCCGACGTGCCCTGCCCAGGGAGCATTATTACTGGAATATCATATTTACTGGATAGGTACTCTTACTTTTGTTTGACATTTTATCCTTAAAACTGAGGGTATGGTCTGCATCCTACACAAATATCATATCTTTTTTTATACAACTAGCCCATGGAACAAGCAGATGGCCCACTAGATGTTAAGTGGTAACCATCACCTATACGAGCATTCGGTTTGTAAAGTAGTTGCCCAAATGGCAATTTTTTTTTATTTTGCTTTGCCTACCTACGTTTTTTCTCCATTTTTTGTTTGTGGCCTCAAATTATGTTTATTGCTTGCAATATTCTTCATACACTGTATAAAACAATCTTTTAAATTCATTTCTACGAAACCGAGAAATTCAAACGAAATGGAATTCTAAAGTGTCTCTCAAAATCGTCAGAGACAAAGCTTATTGGCAAAATAAAATTTTAATTCCAGAATATTCTTGTTCGTTTCATTACTAGGGTTGTCCATCAAAGGAAATACAATAAACATTGGACGCGAATGCCGCAATAACAGGGATCGAGAGCCACGCCATTTCACAAAATCGACACCCCTAGCTGGGGGCAACAAGCGTATTATGCAAGATGAGCTCAGTAATTTTATTGCTTTTGTTGTGCTAGCAATAATTTAAACATTTTAGTCGCGCAGTAAAAACGTAATTGCAGAACACAACCTACCACTACAGTCAGCTCTCTCTAGTGTCTAAGGTTTTCTGGGAGTAAACTCTTGTTGGGGTTAACCTCGCATGTATAAAATGTCCTCTATTTCTGTCTCTTTCTTATGTATTGTAATGTGTGCAATAATGAATTAAAAATACAATAAATTCTCAAAAACACTGTATATTTTTAAATTTGAACTGAACTTGCATTATAAAAATAGACCCAGTCACAGAGAAAAAAAACTATGATGCAGTTTATTTATGGACTGACATTTTAAAAAAATGCAATCTCTCAAAGTTTTGCAGCCATTTTTATTATGATGTGGCGCATTTTCGTTCTCTATCTTTACTAGCTTAGTACAGTCAGCAGCATTAAATGTTCATTTTTGTCTAGATTAAGCAAAGTAGTAGCTGATTTGTGATATTGTTGTTGATAGTATTGGCTTATTATGGCGAATATTCAGATAATTTACAATTTTTTTATCAAAAGAGAGATGAGGTTTGACAAAATATAAATATTTTAACATCAAAAACAAGAAAAACTTATCTACTTTTGTCATAGACCGTACTTACAATCATATATTATTATTATGAAAAGTCAACAATGCTCTTATAAAATAACAAGCCCCTTCACACAGTTTTCGCTATCATTGTATTGTAGTTTACAGCCGTTGAACAAACAGAGTAATAACACCCAAGTCGCATCAACAAAAATAACAATTTCAAATCCTCACCCGAAAAATACCCAGACAATTTCGAGCCGAGAACTTCACAAAAAATTCTTGGTCACATCTCGGACAACGCCGTCACTAACCCGTTTACAGCCCGTAATATGATGAGATTCTCCAAGACGATTCCCTGGACATGTAATATCCGTTGCGCGCCGACATAACGTTACAGCATAAATATTAGATTGACACCGCGCAATCTACTTGTAACATTACGTTTTAAGTGTTATTGGCTGGTCGCTGCGGGCTACGGAATGGAAGTTTAGGGTATTTCTTAGGGTATTTGAGACTTAAGGTAAACGTTGCGAAAAAACATTTACGTACTGAAATAAGTTTGTTATCGCTGGTGGCGAACTCTGAAGACGGATTGCTTGTAAAGCCTTTCAAAGTCATCATCATCAGCTTGAAGAAGTCCACTACTGGACATAGGCCTCCCCTATACATCCCCAGGAAGAACGGTTCTGAGCCCTCTCCATCCACCGGCGTTAAGAAAGGCAAAATTGCAATCACTTGTTAAGGGGCTGACAACTATCAAACAACTTCTCGCTCGCACGTTTCGACATGTTGAAAGATATAAAATCACTAAACTCATTTTCGAAAATTCGCAATCAACCATTTTGTGTGCAATCACATTGCACACAGTTTAGTAAAAATTTCATTTTGATCGATACAAGTTTTCCTACTTAAAAGTATGCTTATGTACGAAAACTAGTAAAGCAAATTTTTCAGTAGGAAAACATATATCGATCAAAATGAAATTTTTACTAAACTGTGTGCAATGTGATTGTACATAAGATGGTTGATTGCGATATTTTGAAAATGAGTTTAGTGATTTTATATCTTTCAACATGTCGAAACGTGCGAGCGAGAGTCACATTAGCTCTTGTCTTCGACTTAAGTGGTAACCATCACCTATAACAAAGCATTGCCTCGCAAGTCACGCACGATAGGAACGTGAAACGATGCACTGCCCTGCGTCCATCAACTTGAGGAATACAGATGTTAAGCCTCATGTGCCTGTAATTACACCGGCAACCACACTCTTCAAACCGAAACACAGCGTTGCTGCTTGGCGGCAGAAAAAGGCGTGGTGGTAGTACTTCCCCGGACGAGCCACACACAAAGAGGTCTACTACTCCTGTGACGTATTAGAGGAAAGGGCTATATTCAGTAGTGGGGGCCAACGGGTTCAATTAATTTAAATAAAAATAATATCGGTAAAAATAAGCCAGGCACAAACTATTTGATATTTTCCCGCTCAGTTGCTAACTTTTAATTAATACACAACTTTCTGGAATTTTTAGATTCAGGAAAAACTAACAATAAATAAGTAAAAACAATCATGTTAGTATAAAACTAAAAAATAGGAGAAAAACTCAAAAAAAAATTATTAATTAAAAAGTTTAGGGCACAATTCATATCGGACCAATAAGCTTATACAAGGTGTTCCAATACTTGTATTTAAACACTTCATACATTTTAGCCAGGTAGGTATTGAACTTTTGTATGGAACAGCCTTTTTTTTTCGCGTTCACAGTGTTGGTTCCTTAGAAAAAGTTATTCATATTGATGGGTACTTTAGCCCACTGAAGTTTTTAAAAACAAGTATTGGAACACTGAAACGTAAAATTTTGATGATTTATACTTTTAAACTTTTCCTCTGATGCCCCTTTTTACGGGACTCTATTAGTGCCTGGGCCAGGATCTTAGATGAAGTAGACTTGCTCAGCACCTATACCATCCTCACATTTTTAAGAGTAGTGAGCACTTTGTGAAGGGCTCGTCCGGGGAAGTACTACCACCACGCCTTTTTCTGCCACCAAGCAGCGTTGCTGTGTTTCGGTTTGAAGAGTGTGGTAGCCGGTGTAATTACAGGCACATGAGGCTTAGCATCTGTATGCCTCAAGTTGATGAACAAAGTGCATCATAGTGCACGTTCCTATCGAGCTTGACTTACGAGGCAATGCTTTTTATATGCTGATGTAACAAGCAGATGACCCACCTGATGTTAAGTGGTAACCATCACCTAAAAAAGCGTTGTCTCGCAAGTTCTACCATGCACTGCCTTGCATCGATCAATTTGAGGCATAAATGAACTTATTAAAAAAAAACTAAAAGTTATGTCCAACATGCTGGTGCCCGCGACTTCGTCTGCGCAGCATTAGTCACACAATATCTTTATAAATTGTAGCCTATGTGCTATTCTGATGTTTATGCTATATTATTGTAAAGTTTCATTAAAATCCATTCAGTTCCATTTCCATTTATTAGTTTTTACGTGAAAGAGTAACAAACATCCATCCATACTTACAAAGTTTCGCGTTTATAATATTTGATTTATGATTGATTATATTATTATTTTTTTAATTAAGTACAATGTACCACTTAAACCCTGACTTGTAATTATTTTGATTACCAATAAATTTATTAATCTTATTATTCTAATTGTAATTTTCTTTGCAAATAAATGAAGTTATTTGTACCATACCTAAGGAATTCTTAATAAGAGCAAATTCCGAGAAACCTTCGAGTTCTATGATTGCAACAGAGCGTATCGACGACGGGAAATATTGATTTATTTCGTTTGAATAAATCGCATGTCTTTTAGATGATTGGATGTTTGAAGAATGAACGTTGAGAATCGAGAAAAGCCATTAATGAGATGAAGATAGCAAGTGAACATTTCATAAATCAGTATTAGGGTTTTAGATGTAGCTAAAGCACTTCTTTTTTGTACAATTTGGTGATGGTACAAGCAACAAGCTTTATGTTCATCACTCAAATGTATGTCATTTATGAACACAATTTTCTTTCAAAGTCAAAGTCAAAGTCAAAATGTATTTATTCAATAAAATCACAAGGATCACTTTGAAACGTCTTAAAGCTAGGTGACTCTAGGTGCCAGTTCCACGCGACCAAAGCCTAGAAGAACAGGCAACAAACTTACGGCTTGGTTCCTACCGTTCTTTTGTATGATCCTTTTACAATGTAATAATATAATATACTAGCGGCCTGTCCCATCTTCGCATGGGTGGTCATAAATTTTTTGAACATTTTAGGATAAACTTAGACCGTGGGTTCGAGCCTCGCGTCTACTTATTTCATACATTTGCACGCCAGAGAGTGAAATCGCACCCCGAGCGTGACCCGTGGACCCGTTAACGTTTTTAATTTCGTCATATCTTTTGAATGGAATGTCCGATTTAAAAAATTTAAGAAGTAATCTATAGGTATTGAAACCGTCTTAATTATGAAAAGATTTATTTGGATAAGGATTTATACCAAGGTACAAATAAAGACCCTTTTCTAGCGGCGGCATTTCAATTAATTTTTTATAATAAAAGAACACTTATTGTGACATAACTATAATAGTTAGACATATGCTGTCGCGACATTTTTTGTAGATGATGATGTGTTCTACAAAATCGTAGTACATTATTTTGTTCTATCATCAATAGTTTTCGCAGCGCACGCGATGTAAGGTTTTTGGTTTCCACCTTGGGTTACATTATTGGAGTTTTAGTAAGGATCCCTGATTTTTTTGAAAATATAATATAGCCTATGTTACTCAGCGATAATGTAGCATTCTAATGGTGAAAGAATTTTTGAAATCGGACCAGTAGTTTTTGAGCCTATTCGTTACATACAAAAATACAAAAATACAAAGCTTTCCTCTTTATAATATTAGTGTAGATTATTGAAGTTTAGTGAGGCGTAGGCAGGCATACAGAAAAAGGTAAACATAATCAAATTTATAAGACTTTAACTTCACTTTTTACTTTCTTTTGTCGTGTCACTAGTTTCTTTCGAAACAGTGTGGTGAAAGGATTTTAAGTGCGCCTTTCGAGCACTTGACACATGTTATAGAACTTTTTTAGATTCTACGACATGAACACAATTAAAATGGATGCACGGTTATTTGTCTGCCTGAATACATACACGTACTATTTTAAGTATAACACATAAAATAGTATATATTAAAAAGGTATGTTAAGATAATAAAATCACAAGGATCACTTGTTTTATGTTACCACCGGTGATTTTAAACAACTGATTCAAAATGAAAAGTTCCTAATTTACTTGGTTTATAAATTGGTTGATTTTGTTTTTTTTTAACTTCGCACGAGTTTTTCACACGAGATATTAAACTATAATATAATAAACCTAAATAAAAAAATATTCTTCTCGTCATGTCACTAGTTCTTTCGAAACAGTGTGGTGAAAGGATTTAGGTCAAAATCAAAAATCAAAATCAAAACGGTCTTTATTCAGTACAATCACAAGGATCACTTTGAAACGTCTTATATACTAGGAGAATCTATCGCCAGTTCCTCGCGACCAAAGCCTAGAAGAACGGGCAAGAAACTAACGGCTTGGTTCCTAGCGTTTTTTTGTATGATCCTTTTTACAATTTTATTATGGTACCTACTTAATTGTATAGTGTTTTAATGAGTTGTAGCATAGATCAGTCCCAAGCTTTTTTGTCATCTATATAATCAGATATTTTATAGTTGTACAAAGTTTTCTTTTTATTATGTTTTTGAATTTGCTAATCGACAACTGGTGAATCTCGCTTGGGACTTTGTTAAAGAAGCGTACACATTGTCCTGCAAACGATTTGCTTACTTTAGTGAGCCTAGTAGTGGGAGCAGCGAGCTTATCTTTATTTAATTTTCTAGTGTTAACATTATGATGGTCGCTCTTTTTGGCATATAAATTAATATTTTTTCTAACATACATTAAATTTTCGTATATGTACTGACAGGGTAAAGTCATTACATTTATTTCTTTAAACATTTATTTCTAAAAAGGTGCGCCTTAAAGAGGCTCCTTTTGAGCACAAAACACACGCTTTAGAATTTTTTAGGTTCTACTACATGCCGGTTTCTTCACGATGATTTCCTACACCGTTTATCACAACGCACATACATTTTTGAACAGAAAAACTTAATGGTGCAGGACCGTTTTTGAACACACGACCTTAGGATTGGAAGATAGATTCACCTAGTTATAAGACGTTTCAAAGTGATCCGTGTGATTTTATTGAGTAAAAAAAGTCTAGTCAAAGACAAATAAAACCTTTCGACTTTGACTTTGAAGGTGGGGCCTCTTCTCTTGTCGTGTCACTAGTTTCTTTCGGAACAGTGTGGTGAAAGGCTTTTATGTGCGCCTCAAGAGGCTCCTTTCAAGCACTAGGTTCAAGGTGGGACCAGTACAACTAGACCACTAGTGCCCACAAAATTGAAAATTGAATATTTGTTTCATCGATTTTTGAAAATAAAACGTCTATTCATTGGATTCAATTGTCCGCTCTAACCGAGACCACGAACTATGGAACCAGTGGTCGTGGTTGCCCACAGACGATCCAGCCTTTGGACTACACTTTGTATTAAGCTATGTGTTATTGTTGAAATAAAACATAAAAAAAAACTGCTTCAAGACTTTGATCCCCAGGCACGGTAGATATCCCCTCAGAGTACCAACTCCAGATTCTTTGAGGACGTCTAAGGGGGGTAGTCAGAGGTACGTCCAAACATAACATTTGGCACATACCCACATTTTGAAGTAGTTTGTATTCCATACGTGACAGGTTTCAAGCCCATCGCTGCTGTTCGAATAGTTACCTTGCTGACTTTTCTTTAAGAATTAAAATATTCAGTCATATTTTCGACAAGTCTAAAGTAGAACGGGGATATTTTTTGGACGTTTATTATTTTTCCATAATAGACCTTTAAAATTTTTCATTTTTTACACCTTGCTGATGTAACAAGTAGATGGCCTACCTGATTTTAAGTGGTATCCATCACCTAAAAGCATTGCATCGTAAGGAACCTGCCCTACGATGCACTGCCCTGCGTTCATAAACTTGAGGCATACAGATATTAAGCCTCATGTGCCTGTAATTCACCGGCAACCACACTCTTCAAACCGAAACATAGCAAGGTCTTATTGACCTTGTCTCGGACTAAAAGCTGTCAAGTCTAAGGGTTGGTATGCTCTTGCCTCGATTACAGTACAACCCCCGTGGCATGCGGGCGCAACACGCGACCAGCTGTTTGCGTTTACACTCAGCTACATGTTACTTTGTTGTAGCACGTTTATCCATAAAACGGGCTCCTTTTGGTCGTGTCATTAGTTTTGAAACAGTGTGGTGAAAGGATTTTAAGGACGCCTTAAAGGCTCCTTTCGAGCGCTTGACACAAGAAGATTTTTTTAAGAGTAGTAGAGCTCTTTGTGGAGGGCTCGTCCGGGGAAGTACTACCACCACGCCTTTTTCTGCCGCCAAGCAGCAACGCTGTGTTTCGATTTGAAGAGTGTGGTTGCCGGTGTAATTACAGGCACATGAGTCTTAACATCTGTATGCCTCAAGTTGATGGACGCAGGGCAGTGCATTGTAGGGCACGTTCCTATAAAAAAATACTCAATACATTTATTGCTTACACACGGTTTAGTTTAGGGACATACATTGTTGTTAGATGTTAGTAAGTATCACATGGACCCTGCATAGGGTATGGCAACATGGAGGCAGGCCGAGGTTTTAAATTAATAAGCGTATAGTTGGTAGACAGGTATGGTTACAATAAATACCTCTAGGTAGGTATTATCTTTATTACAGTAGGCACGAAAAAATATTTATATTCATATATGGGAATGTATGTTAAACTTTAACATATATGTCAAAGTTGTATGTTAAAAATAGTCAATATTCAGGTCAACATTGTGCTAAGACCTCAAGTAATGTTGGTTTAAATACCACCGAAATTACACGACAGAACTCTAAATAAATAAATAAATATTAGTGGACTTTCCACACAGCACTATCTAGCCCCAAACTAAGACAAAGCTTGTAATATGGGAACCAGATAGCTGATATAATACATATATAATTGTTGCATTGTTGTATTCGATTTAGTCCTCAGAAATCTATCCACATTTAGGCATTATCTGCTATTGCTAAAATATTTTTATTTGATTATGTTGTTTGCTTACCTTCTTTGATTTATGTACCCGTGTTTGTTTACCAACTAAGTACCTACTATTGCTATTCTGTGCCTACGCCAAAACATAGATTTGCATTTAGTTTTATTTCTCATATAAGTGAAATGTAATTTATTTTTGAGAAAATAAAAATGTCTTAAACCTGATATAATTTTATGTTGTAAATACATACTTATGTTATACAAATAACACTTTGAAAGCAATTAAAATGATAAAGCTATGTTGTTGGCAGGCTGAACCAGGTTGATGATGATGCATTGTTTCAAGTTTATGAACAAATCTGTCAATCTATCAGGAACAAAGCGGGCGCTGAAGCCTATGCATCCGATAGTTAAGGCGCTGTATACAGCCACGTATACCATCGCCACGCTGCATTTACCTACACCAGGGATGATGTTATGCAACAACACAAATAAACAAGTCAGAAAATGCAGAAAGTTAGAATTCAGAAATAACTGGCAAAAAACATCGCAGCTCTGTGTCTACAAATTAGAACATCGTGCATGGCTTTAAATTGCATTTACCTACACTAGGGACGGTATTATGTAACGATGCAATTAATATTCATAGTTTTGGGGAATTCTTGAAATTAATTAGTTGGTATTTTTAGGTAGAAGCACCGCAATGAGTCAGCGAATTATGTTACGTGGTTCAATATGGTATTCAATACCCTGAGAGTGATAGTGTTATGTCACAAATATGCATCTATGAAAAAAGCACTTGACAGTTAAAATATATTGTACTAAATAATATAAATAAATGTGTTTGATGTAGGTTTAAAGCAGGTACAGTTGCCTCCAATAAGACTATTCGGTCAATTCTAAATTATTTCTATCCATCCGTCCACGTCTGAGCCATCTAAGGTTGCCTGGAAGCGATTGCTCTCAGCGATAAGGCGAACCATTGTTTTGCCCACATGTATGCCTTAACTCTTTATTTTTTTTCTGTGGTGAACAATAAAGCGCTATCTATCTACTTCTACCCCTCATAATTTTCTTTATTATTTTGTATAAGTACACGTCTTGTAGATCAGGCTTTTTTTCTCATATCAAGTAGATTGACCAGATGTTAATAGAAAAGTAATCGGAGAATGTACCAAAAGGAAAATAAGGTAACGACGTTATTTCGATGTCAGTGAATACCGCTGTATATTTTGTTACAAATAAATAAACTAAATTGAAAACAGATTGGGTCTGTAATCATCGGGTAAGGAAAATATTGCCTCAGATTTTTGGTACCTACCTAGAACCACAGATTAGAGAATACTAGTGCTGGTACCTGTTCAAGATCTAAGAAGTAGCTCGCGGATCGAGATAACATTGAACACATGGCCGCATTCAGCACAAGTTAGTATTTAGACATAGACATAGACAGACATTTATTTGCTAAAAAACACACATACACATACAAAACAATAAAAGAAAGTAAATGGCTAAACAGATAGATATTGCAGTACTTTGTTGGTATGTAGGTGTTTGTGTGCTGCAGCAGCAAAAGGGTCTCGACTCGGTGTATGCCTCACCACTATTTTAGTAGATAGGCGCTGTTATTCTGCCGAGACCTTCAGCCAATAAACCTTGTGAGAAATTTATATTATAAGTGTGGAGTGTTCTGTTATATAATAAGTTACAGTTATGTTGAAAATAAACAGTACATACAAATTAATAATATAAACAATGGTAATAAACTTACATCGTACAGTAATAGGTGTAATAGGCGGTATTTCGTTCATGACAGGTTGCAAGCCCGTCGGCACTGCTAGAATACTAACTGGTTTCCCCACAGTGTTTTCCTTCACCGTTTGAGAGCACTAAACGACGATGACTAGATTTAAGCCCACGACACTAGAATCAGAAAGCGGCGTCGCTCTCTTTAGACAATCGGTGCTTCTCAGCAAAATTAATTATTAATTAAATCCTAACAACATCTTGTATGAGATGGTCCTAAAGTAAACTATTGCCAGAAGCAGGCCACACACTAATTCCTGCAATTAAGACATTCCCCGTGGTTCTACACGTTGCATTACATCCCGGGGACCGCGTCATGCCGTAATGAACAATTTGCATAATTATTATTACCGTGAGAGTAGTGTTACTGTTTAATAATTACTGTGAGCGTGTGTTTCGTATTGTCGAATTTACTGTATTTATTCTACTGTGCAAAGGTTGGTCGCGAGCTTCATAATTATTATTATGATACTTCTGTTTTATGTTTACGGTAACGCGGGTGTTATAGTACAATTGAAATTATTGCGCAGTAATCTTGTTAATATTGTAATAGCTATTACAAATGCGGTATATGAATATCAGTTGACTAAAATGAAAACAATAAATGTTGTTTTATATCACATCTATTCGCAAAGAGCTAGTGTATTCTTTGTAAATTGGGACTAAAATAGCTCCTTAATCCCTAGGGATTAAAATCACTTTAAGACCCTAGGGATTATCTACCGTGGATAGGATATCTACCGTGCCTGGGAATTATAATCGTGAATCAGTTTCGAAATAAACCCCACCCAAGTCATCACTATGCCAAAACAGCACTGGCATGCTCACTTTGTACACATTGAAACGTCAGCACCGCAGGCCCCTAAATAATGTCGTCGCTTAGATTTGAATCATTGACTACCAGAAGCCCCAAACATTTGCATTTAACTTAATTACCTATTGTAATGGAACGCTTGCTAACTGCCCTCGCAAGTCACGCACGATAGGAACGTGCCCTACGATGCACTACCCTGTGTCCATCAACCTGAGGCATACTTAATTTACGCCTCATGTTCCTGTAATTTCACCAGCAACCACACCCTTCAAACGAAACACAGCAACGTTGCTTGGTGGTAGAAATAGGCGTGGTGGTAGTTCTTCCCTGGATGAGCCCTTCACATTGCTCTACTACTCTAAAAAAACCCATATAAGAAATCACTATGCCAAAACAACACGGGCAAGCTCACTTTGTACACATTGAAACGTCAGCACCGCAGGCCCCTAAATAATGTCGTCGCATAATTAGGATTGAAACATTGATATCCAGCGGCCCCAGACATTTGCATTTTAACTAAATTACCTACTTTAATGGCACACTTACGGACTGGCGTGAAATTACCGAGGAGTTGTGGGTAGAGAGGGTAATATTTCTATGGGGTTTTGTTTACCCAACGAATCAGCATTTATCTTGAAACGCAGTGTGGTTGATCATTTCTAACCCATCGACTTAGTTAAGGCCAGGATTCCAGATACAAAATTCATATCTTCAAAAATGTAGAAACTTGCAAGCAAGAAGTACATTGGCTGTCAGGGTCATAAACTGTTGGTTCCAGCTCTAGCCATGACGAAAGTTTAGCCTATTATAACGTGCCGCCTGCCAAGCCGTGCCATCCATCAAGCCATCAAGCCTGCCAACATAGCCAAGCCAAGCCAAGCCTAGTCCGCCATCGACAAAAGGGTCGCTGCTCATTGGTCGTGACGTCACAGTAGTTAAGTTCAATGTTACCTACCCAACTTCTGGTGCGGGTTTTGATTTAAATAGGCCAGAAGCTCATTTTAATTATTCATTCCATACCTAGCGTTAAATTAAGCTGAATGAAACTCTGTTGGTAGCTATCGAGAAATTAAAACAATTATATAAATCTACCAGTTTTTATTTATTATTTTTATGTAAGAGACAAACGGCCTTACGGCCCACCTGATGTTAAGTGGTCACAGTCGCCCATATACACCAACAACACTTGGGGTGTTGTCGTTGCGTTGCCTGCCCTGAAGGACTTTATTAACTTTTTTCTTGAAGCTATTCATGTTGTAAGTGAGCGGAAAAACCTCCGATGGTGGATGGATGAGTATGGGGGAGAAAAGAAGTTTTTTTATTCTCCGTTTCACTATTGAAAAACGTCTTTAGAATAAGAGTGGTAGAGCTCTTTGTGTGTGGCTCGTCCGGGGATGTACTACCACCATGCTTTATTCTGCCGCCAAGCAGCGTTGCTGTGTTTCAGTTTGAAGAGTGTGGTGAAAGTACAGGCACATGAGGCTTGACATCTGTATGCCACAAGTTGATGGACGCAGAGCAGTGCATTGTAGGGCATGTTCCTTACGTGACTTACGAGATAGTGCTTTGTTATAGTTAATGGTTACCACTTCACATCAGGTGGGCCATATGCTTGTCCATCAGCAAGTTGTAAAAGAAATGCATGAGATATGATAATTTATATAGGGAGTTAAAATATCTATTGTAAAAATATGGGGAAAAGGGTATTTATACACCGCATCCATATTAATATTAGTTAACGCTGACACCCGCTGCATTTCACTGTAAATTACGCTCCGTACTACACTGTTATGACGTTTATTATCATTAACAACATTGCAAATGTGCCTACATTACCGCGACTTATGTTGGCGTTTCGTTGAGCGAATTAAATGTTCACAATTTGTATACAGTTTTTTAGTTATCAAGTGTATGTATAATGTTATTAAAAAAATTAATTAATAAACATTGGTGGACATTCCACTCAAAACTATTCCTTTATTTTTAGTAACTACATTTAATACTTATACAAATGTTTGTTCTTGAGGGGTAAGAACCGCATTCAGCGATAAAAGCCGATCTGGTCGAGATGGATAAGTTTTAAATAATCAGGTCACCGCTCCGCTCCTCGGGTTAAACTTTACGTCTAAGATACTTAGTAGTATCTATTTTATATAGTTTTTCTTTAAAAATCAACGGTGAAATACTGGCATAATACATTTTCACGTTAACTATTGAAAAATGTAAATTTGATACACACTTGTGACGTGTGTCACTGTAGTTTAAGGTCGTCACAAAATATTGAACAGAAAGACAGGCAGCTAACTATAAATTGCAGATTTTCAGCTGAATTATACAACGCCATGATGCTGATGGAACTAGCCGACGGCCCACCTAATGTTAAGTGATAACCATCATCTATAACAAAGCATTGCCTCGTAAAATACGTACGATAGGACCGTGCCCTACAATGCACTGCCCTGCGTCCATCAACGTGAGGCATACAGATATTAAGCCTCATGTGCCTGTGATTACATTGCAACCACATTCTTCAAACCGAAACACAGCAATGCTGCTTGGCGGCAGAAAAAGGCGTGGTCGTTACGCCTAATGTGGCTGTAATTTTACCGGCACTCTGCATCTGCTTATTCCGGCAGCAAGTTGTATAAAAAAAACAAGAAACTAGTTTAAAAAAACAAAACTCACCACAGCTGCGCAGAGCAAGGCGAGAATGAGAAAGGCCCGCGTCGCCATTTTGTCAGATGGAGGCATCTCGCATTATACTCGCTACGGCATCTTTCTGAAACAATATACAATTTTTTATAAAAAACTATGATCAATTATGCAAAATATTCGTTAACATTTTTCCAAGCCACGCTTCTATAAAAAAACATTACAATCGAATTGACCTTCTCCATTTTTGAATTCGGTTAAAAACTTACATTTATAATATAATGAAAATTTTTAGTTGATGAAATTCGAATTTCAAGTTAATTCAGAGAATTCTGATATAAAATATTTTCTCTCTTGTTTTATTTTCAACTAAAATACTAGTTATATATTATATGTAGCTTGATGAAAACCACAGGCTTGACAACATAGTAAACATGCTTCAGCATGGAATAGTTCAAGAGAAGTACTAATTTGAAAATAACTTGGATTGAACTTGAACTCTGAACAAGTTTTGTATAATAAATACCATCATGTAGGGATAGAGTTCTTGGCAAGTTTATTATGAAATTTTGTGATAGATTTAAAGAATTTAAATATTCGTTATTCATATTATTTTCATAAGTATTTGATACATCAATATATAATATATGTATTTTTCTGTATTTGTAGAAAATAGCTCCATAACATCCATGTTTGTGTCCCTTTCGGTTTATCAAAACTACACAAAGGTTAACTGGAAGAGAATGCTCTCTAGCATTAAGTTCGCCTATGTACGATACATTTTGTTCTGTGCAATAAAGAATTTTCTATCTATCTATAGATTTGTTTTGATATTTGTGAAATACTTACCTATGTTACTTACTTATGTACCTTTTCTAAATCTTTGCTTTGTTGAGTATAGACCTTCATCTAATGTGCACTACCCAAAACTGTTTTCTCATTACCCAAAGGTTAGCTGGTAGATAATGCTATCCAGCATTAAGCTCGCCAATGTACAGTATATTTTATTTGTGCAATAAAGAATTTTCTATGTATCTATCTAAAGTCAAAGCCAAAGTATATTTATTTGCAGAATTACATGTAATGAGATGTTATATATTTTTGATATGAGCCAATGTACTTCTACCGTTTAAGCAAAATTAAAATTAATAAACAAATAAAATAAAAAAATTACAAAAAATAAAAAACTATCTATAGAATACGCAATATCTGATGTCAAACATATAGATGCCGTTTTCAGCCACCGAGCAGCGTTGCTGTGTTTCGGTTTGATAGGTTTGCCGATGAAATTACAGGCACTTATGGCAATAATATGTATGCCCCAAATTGATGAACGCAGGGCACCGTAATGCACTTTTCTATCGAGCGTGACTTACGAGGCAATGCTTTGTTATAGGTGTGTAGTGTTTGTTTTTATAGGTGATGGATACCGCTTAATATAATTTTGGCCATAAGATTATTCCGTCAGCAAGTAGTATAAAACAAAACAGCCAAAAGCTTAGAATGCATTGCTGAAACATGCAATAAGTACTGCCTGACCCCGGATGCGGAAAATTCCTGAAATTCGAAAAGATTGGAAAGTGTGGATGCGGTCCACGTAACACCCAAATAGAGAATTGAGTTCAGCGTTTCAGGTCACTGAAAAACTTGCTCTATTCGAACTGAATTTCATGGAATAAGTTTTTCTTGAAAACGCTGGTTATATTCCACCTTTGAGCTCGAAATTTGTTATTTTAATCAACTGAGGTTTTCAACCTGCAGTTTTTTCAGCACTGAATCTTTCAGCAGCCACTCTTTTCTACAATTGACATCTTCATAAAATGAAATTAAATTTACTTATTAAAAAAACTGAAGCAGCTGACTTTGATCCACGGACACGGTAGATATCCCCTCAGATCTCTTAGTGCCAACTCCAGATTCTTTAAGGACGTCTAAGGGGGGTTGTCAGAGGTACGTCCAAACATTACATTTGGCACATACCACATTTTGCAGTAGTTAGTATTATTATTTATTCATTCGCGTAATAATCTAGGTGTGTAACATGTAGGTAACATTACATCATCATTAGCATCAGCTTGAAAGCCCTCTGCAGGTCATTTCAAGAGATTTTGAAGAGATAAGTGAATAGGTATCATCACATAATAACTTAATGGTGGCGGCAATGAACTTGCAACCTGTCACGTATGATTTGAACTGCTGCTTTAAGTGGCTCTGTGTCTATGACAGTTTTAAAGGTTTGAGGATGAGATAAAACATACTACAGGAAAAACATCGAGGATAGCGAGAGATGGGGAAGAGTGGAAGAGCTTGGAGGAGGCCTTTGCCTAAAGAGGGCAAACAGATAGTGTCGATGTAAGAGTAGTAGAGCTCTTTGTGTGTGGCTCGTCCGAGGAAGTACTACCCTCACGCCTTTTCTGCCGCCAAGCAGCAACGCTGTGTTTCGGTTTGAAGAGTGTGGTTGCCTCAAATTGATGGACGCAGGGTAGTGCATCGTAGGGCATGTTCCTATTGTGCGTGAGTTACGAGGCAATGCTTTGTTATAGGTGTAGTTACCAGTTAACATAAGGTGGTGGTCAAAAATAAAATGTAGTAGTGTTATTATATATATTATATATTATATTAATTCACTCTTAAAATGTATCTCCAATAAATGGCTTAAAATGAAATGAATGAGTGCTGTGTGGAAAGTTCGCCAATATTCATTTATTTTGGTCAAAGCCAAAGAGATATTTAATCGCATGCCGCGCAGTGTCGAAACATCAATACAAAGCTTCGTTCATAGTTTTTCATGCAGACCAAACTATAAGCAGCACGTAGGTCACGGAAATAGGTTACGGACCCAAAATACTTTATTGGGGCTGTCTGCATTGCATTCGAGTTTGTGAATTTGTTATCTGTGCTGTATTTATATCTGCTAGGTTAAAATAAAATTTATTTAATTGAGAATTCTTCTCTTTCTTCTTGTCGTGTTACTGTTTTCGAAACAGTGTGGTGAAAGGATTTTAAGTGCGCCTGTTTTAGAACTTTTTAAGTTTGACGACATGCCAGTTTCTTCATCGTGTTTACCTTCACCGTTTGAGAGTACTGGCCCGCGATCAAGAATCTTTGAACAGAAAAACTCGTGAAAAAATCAAACTTACTTACAACTGAGAATTTGTAAGTTACTTTGTAACAGCTCAGTTGGTAGTAGCTCTGCCTTCTAAGCTGTAGGCCGTCGGTTCGATCCCCACAGATAACTAAAATTTGTGTAGTGACTATCTTTTAAACTGTGTCTCCATCTTCTTTTTGTAGTGTTTATGGAACTATTAAAATTTTGCTCACTTCTTCTTTCCCCTTACTGTATGCCACACAGCACCATCTATCCTCAAACTAAGCAAAGCTTGTAATATGTGAACCAGATAGCTGATATAATACTTATGTAATTTTTTGTCGTATCTCAATGAATAAGGTTAATGTATAAGTGCAAGTGGCAATGTTACTCTCATTCGCACATTTCAACACTCTTCGTCTTCTTGTCGTGTCACTAGTTTCTTTCGAAACAGTGTTGTGAAAGGGTTTTAATCCTTAAGGCGATGACAAGTTTTAGTAATTTAAAATTTAATAATTTAAAACACTGCTCTGTTTTTTTTAATCCTTTGGCCTTTGGCCTATGTACCTCTCGCTCACACATTTCAAAAACAAAGTTATCTTACTAAAAAGTTTGCATCAGTAAGAAAACTAGTAAAGTAAACTTAGAAATAAAACTTTTTAGGATAAAAATGATAATTTTGCTTAAAAGTGTGCATGTGATTGCATACCACTTGGTTGATTGCGATTTTTCATAAATAAATTCAGAAATAATAATATTTTTCAAAATTTTGAAATGAAAATGTGCTCCAAAGGTGCCTCTTGAGGCGCACTTAGAAAAACAAATCTACACAGATTTGTTTTTCTAAGTGTTTCGTGTGTTTTGTTTTTTTTCTAAGTGTGTAAGTGTACCTACAACTTTTAACTTAACTGACAAAGAGCTACCCGATAACAAGCGAGTCGACAAAAGCACTGCCAAATCGTTTGTAATACGTGTGCAGAAATCGGGACACATCAATAAAGCGGAGCGAGCAGCGATTTGCCAAGTGGCAGTAAAGCTGTGGTCACGCGACCCATGACACTGCGTGCCACGTGGATCTAAGCCCCATGGAAGGGACATATTTGTAGTTAATAGTTTAGTTTTCTAATCTTCTTGCCGTGTCACTAGTTCTTTGTCTTAGTGTGTTGAAAGGATTTTGGGTGCGCCTTTCACCTTTTGAGGACTTTCCACATGTTTTTTCAAGAACTTTTTAGTTCTAGAAAAACATCTTGAGAATCTAAAACATTTGTCAAGTGCTCGAAAGGAGCCTCTTTGAGGCTCACTTAAAATCCTTTCACCACATCGTTTTAAAAGAAATTAGTGACAAGAAGAAGATCAATACGCAAGCGTAGCCTCAAACGTCAAATCGTCAGAGAAAAAAGCTAGTATAAAAAAAAGTATGATAAAGAATAAAAAGTGACGTTTGACAGAATTATGATCTTTATGTTGTTTACTTACCTGTCACGAGCTAAGTAAATTATGTATGTTAATATTGCTGTTGATATTTGATAATAGTAACATGGTTTTGTAATTAACTTATGATGGACGAGAGGGATACCTGATAACATTATCTGCAAAAGCCAGGTAATTGGTACAACAAAGCTTTTATCGGTAAAAGCATAAGCCCCCCGGCGGATGGAGCGATGGCATTACCTTCTTGAAATTGAATAAAAGTATTTTTTTTATACTATTAGCTGATGGAACAAGCATATGGGTCACCTGATGTTAAGTGTTAACAAAGCATTAACTCGTAAGTCAGGCACGATAGGAACGTGCCCTGCGATGCAATGTCCTGCGTCCATCAACTTGAAGCATACAGATGTTAAGCCTCATGTGCTTGTAATTACACCGGCAACCACACTCTTCAAACCGAAACACAGCAACGCCGCTTGGCGGCAGAAAAAGGCGTGATGGTAGTACTTCCCCGGACAAGCTCTTCACAAAGAGCTCTACTACTCTTAAAACTGGCAACTCTTAAAACTGGCTACTTACTATAATCGTATTTCTTACTTAATATTTAAATGCGAAAAGTATGATGTTTGGATGTATGGATGTTTGCAGCTCAATCAAGCCCTAACTACTGAACTGATTAGGTTGAAACTAAGAACAAATATAGTTTGTAACCTGGATAAAAAAATAGCTAGGATAGCTACACAACACAATAGGACAGCTGGCTAGGATATAAGGCTACTTTTTATTTCGAAAAAATAACGGAAACATGGTAGAAAAAGTGAATAAAAAACGCCTTCAATGTCAGTTTTAGCAATCATTATTTATACGCGACGCCGGCGCCTTAAAATGACGGTTAAATTAAATCACATCAAACAAAAACAAAAAAAGTAAATTTTGTGGCAAAATCGTAGGCCAAATACATAAGAGAATATTGTCGTCCAGCTTATAATGGCTGAATGATGAATTTTGGGGGCCTGTGTTCACATATCCATTCTCTATAGATCTTGGTTAGCTTTTTATTCGGCCTAGCTACGGTCTTTCAGAGCTCAGAATGATTTGTATTGTTGCCACTTTGATTTAAACTGGCCTCGGTCGGTTTATGAGTCTTAGTACCTCAACCCCTCAACCTCTTACAAAGGCTTTTCAGCCAAGATAAGCCCATTGCAGTACTGTGTGGTTCCAATTCATCTTTGTGAGGCGTAGGCAAAACCGAAATCATTAAAGCCAGGTTTTACCAACTGCTGGGTATCTTTTATGCCTCTTTTTATACTACTTGCTGATGACACAAGCTGATGACATAACTAACTGATGGAACAAGCAGATGGCCCACCTGATGTTAAGTGGTAACCATCACCTATAACAAAGTATTTCCTCGTAAGTCACGCACGATATGAACGTCCCTACGATGCACTGCCTTGCGTTCATAAATTAATGGCATACGGCATATACAGGCATGATGATAAGCCTGAATGAGGGAGGTAGTCAGAGGTAAGCCCCAACATTACATTCGGCACTTACCAACATTTTGCAATAATTGGTATTCCATACGTGACAGGTTGCAAGACTATCGCCGATGTTAGAACACTAACTGGTTTCCTCACGATGTTTTCTTTTACCGTTTTTTTTATTTTTTTATGCGACTAGCTGATGGAACAAGCAGATGGCCCACCTGATTTTAAGTGGTAATCATCACCTATAACAAAGCATTGTTTCGTAAGTCACGCACGATAGGAACGTGCCGTACGATGCACTGCCCTGCGTCCATCAACTTGAGGCATACAGATGTTAAGCCTCATGTGCCTGTAATTACACCGGCAACCACACTCTTCAAACCGAAACACAGCGTTGCTGCTTGGCGGCAGAAAAAGGCGTGGTGGAAGTACTTCCGGACGAGCCACACACAAAGAGCTCTGGTTTATGAGCACTGGCATTGCGCACATCAATGTTCGATACGATAACAAAACAATAGCATACCAAAACAATGCATTAACATTCAGGAATGCCAATCGAAGAATCCTTCAACTTAACAACTTACCGAACTTAGAAAACTCAGAACTATCTTGAGAGGTATTAAGGACCTACTTGAGAGAACTGGGTCATGTATTTCTAGTTTCTGGTACCCACGACGCAGGGATTTTCTTTGAAGAAGAGAGAGAGAGATAGAGACCACAGCACATGAGGCTTAACATCTGTATGCCTCAAGTTGATAGACACAGGGCAGTGCATCGTAGGTTCCTATCGTGCGTGACTTACGAGGCAATGCTTTGTTATAGGTGATGGTTACCACGTTACCTCAGGTGGGACATTTGCTTGTTCCTTCGACAAGTAGTATAAAACATATTTGCACCCCAAAACTAGCACGCTATAGCGGAGCTATAGTACCGTGTGACAGCGCGGCCCGTCCGACCTCACCTCCTGAATATTTTATTTGGAAAAAATCAATGGTAACCACACGGCACGGCTTCGATTTGCATGTAGATTCTAAAATAAAGGATGATATCTATCTAATAGGTGGGTTTTGGGAACCAGTATCATCAGCCTGAAGAAGTCCACAGCAGGAAATAGACACCCATGGCATCGATCGCGCATTAGTAGTGGTTGCTAACATTATTCATCATTTAGTATTATGAAGTTCATGTTTTCTAACTGGTCCCCTGGTTTTTAAGGTAATAAAGTTCTACCTAGCCTATATTTCTAATAAGTTTCATCCCGACGGTTTTCGTGGTTATGATGTGATGGAGCCACAAAAATCCAAACAACTTTCGCACATAAACAACGTGTAACATAATACCCCTTTAAGACCAAAGATCAAGTGATCAGACCAAGCACTGGAATACTTTGACGTGTTTGAAAGTTTGTATATTTCTTTTTTTGAAAGTTCCATATAAAAGTTAATATTGTCTCAGAAATTTGCAACAACCCTGATAATGTGTACGTAACCTTGGTATATACGTTATTTGCGTTTACTAATATTGGTGGCAGTTCTGTCACCTATTTTATCTACAGTTCACAATTAAAGGTCAAAAACAGCTGTAAATAGAGCTGCGTCATGTTGTGTTAGTTTCATTTTGGCGGAAAGTTTAAGAGGCATTTCATAAATGAAAAACTTCGAAATTTCAAAAGTATTAATATCAATTAGTTGTTCGCCATGACCTGTAGAATACCCTGCTTCCGGGGTTATAGGGGTATTATGTTACACGTTGTATATTAAAATTCGATAGAATAATTTTATATCAAGTAAATAACAAGAGCTTTATCAAAATCACTACATAATGAATCCTTGATAAAATGACACGATTTACATTTCAGCACAATCGCTATGATTAGGATAAAAGGGTTCCTTATCAGTACCATAGAACATTACTTTAATCTGTAAAGTTCCTACAAACCCCATGAAGCTACAAAATAACTAGAACAAAGGAACCCGTTTTGACTACAAAAGCGAAAAAATAAAAGAAAACTACATCACGTAGAATGAAATCTCAGTAAACGCGAAAGCTTTTAATTAAAACTAATGAATTAAAAATACTTAGAAGTTGTATTGACCGAGTAAATGGAGCCCCGCATTGCCCCGACCTCCTCTTTGAACACAGCTCATACTGGTAACAGCTCAGCTACTACATGGCTGGGTAACAAAAATAATGCCTACTAGTGAGGCAGGTTTATAATTGAGTTAACAAGTCGAGTATGTCTACCGTGCCTGGGGATAAAGTTGTGAAGCTCTTTTTTTTATTTATAAGTTATACTTATACTTATTGGAATCAACCGTGAACTGGTTTGTTTTCAGCTTTTTTTTTTTAATAGCGTACTTTAGACATTATAAAGTACTCTACTTATATTAAAATCAAGCCACAATAGCGGGCTATTGAGTAATTTTACATTGACCTAAATTTTTAGCTTAACTGTTTTCAGCTGAGACCGATTATATCTCATAAATTTTATTTCTTAACAAATTTAGAAGTTTGTCGCCTGTTTATCTAGGACTTGTCAAGTAGAACTAGCACCTAGATTCCCTTGTGATTCGATAGACTATTTTTTTTTACTTCTTAACTGCGTTCAGCGTAGTTTAAAAGTTCAAGCACCATCATCTCACATCACCTTATAAAAATCTAAACAATAACAAGGAATCATACAGAGAAATAAAGACACAAAACAAGAGATCAATGACATCAAATTGATGATGAACCAGCTATTCTTCCAGCACTGTGTAGAATGTTGAATTTTTCCACCTTTATTTTAACTTTTTCTTGCAATTAATTGTTTCTTACTGTTCCGGGGATTTCGACGTTCTTATTGAGCGGAATTACCTTTGTCATTCGCAGTCCGTTTTATCAGATCATCTTTCTTTGAGTATTTTGAACTTTTGCTACGTTTTTGATGTTCCGTGCTACATAAATTGAGTCTTGCTTCTTGTTATAATTTATAAGTATTAAGAAACTTTTTATACAAGGTGTTCCAATACTTGTGTTTAAAAACTTCAGGGGCTAAAGTTGTCATAATGAGAAATTGTCTAATAGACTGAAGCATGAAAAAAATTACATTATTCGTACGTCGTATTTATGCACCTCAAGGCTACTCAGTAAAGAACTAGATGCCTCAATACTAAAATACTTAATAATAAAGTTATTACTAGGAATTAAAAATAAATTGGATTGGCTCCATACTGGAGCTTTATTGATTTGTAACAAGCTTCATACAAAAGAACGGCAAGAACGATGAGAGTAGTAGATATCTGTGAATGTGGCTCGTCCGGGGAAGTACTACCACCATGTCTATTTGTGTCGCCAAGCAGCTATGCTGTGTTTCGGTTTCAAGGGTATGGTTGCTGGTGAAATTACAGGAACATGAGGCTTTACATCTGTATGCCTCAAGTTGATGGCCGCAGGGCATCGTAAAGCATGTACCTCACATGACTTGCAAGTCGATGCTTTGTCATAGGCGGTTATCACTTAACATCTGCTTGTAGGTAGGTACGGTAGGAACCAAGCCGTAAGTTTGTTGCCTGTTCTTCTAGGCTTTGGTCACGTGGAACTGGCACCTAGAGTCACCTAGCTTTAAGACGTTTCAAAGTGATCCCTGTGATTTGTGAATAAATAAATTTTGACTTTGACTTTGACTTGTTTTAACAGCAAGTAGTACCTATAAAAATAATAAGGAAAGATTTGATGAAGTATAAGATTGAATATAAGTGCCTTTATCGGGCGTGCTAAGAACTCACGAGCCTTCATACAAAAAAAGCCTGACGATACGAAAAACGAAATACGCAAAACAAAACTCAGACTTGGGGTACAGGTCCTTTCTTCTTCTTGTCGTGTCACTAGTTTCTTTCGAAACAGTGTGGTGAAAGGATTTTAAGTGCGCCTCAAGAGGCTCCTTTCGAGCACTAGGTCCCTTATTCAACGGTTTTATTTAGCTCGCTTTGTTTTATTTTATTTATGTTATTATTTGTTATTAGTGTAGTTCAACTGGTTCTTTCCTGGTTGTGGTTCTGGAAACTGTGTCACCCGCCAGGCGGCGCTGGCATCGCGCCAAATTGGGACAATCGCCCATATAGTCCTATTCAACGCTCATCCCTTTCAGAAGCACCCTGTATAATGCATAACCGATTACACATGCACGTAATGCATATTAATTGATTTCGAGCGCACCCTGTATGTGATTTATTGCATTTACGCATCTTGTGCGGTGGCTGGCAGTTTTTGTTTTTTTCTGGGATAATAATTTTATTATAATAATTCACTCAACGCTATCTAGCCCCAAACTGAGTAAAGCTTGTACTGTGGGAACTATATAGTATTTTTTTTATTTTAGTGGCTTTTTTATACTATTTATCTATGGAACAAGCAGATGGCTCACCTGATGTGAAGTGGTAACCATCACTTATAACAATATATAGCCTTTCCCTATTTTATCAAGACAGAGAACAAACATTTACGTCCATTAGATTAATAAATAAAAATAAAATCTTATTTTAAGATTTTATTTTTATTAAGTTATATTTCGAAAAAATAACAATCGAGGTAGAAATATGAACGATCCCAAATAGAGCAAACGGCTGAAATATTATACAAGCAAGCGAGAAGCCACGTGCGATCGCTAGTTATGTCATATGTAGCAAGCGGAAGCTTGGTATAAATTAATTAATTTGAATAAAACTTTTATACCGTTACAATAGACATGGTATATTTTATATTTATTCATGATATCTTCAAAGAATGAAGTTTATTGATTTAAGCCAGAACTAACTGAACATCTGCACCTGAACATACTTTGTGCAACCGATTAATGCGACGTTTTTGAAAGTACAGGATGTCTTCAATCCAACCAATATAATAACCATTTGAATACTCAATACATTTATTGCTTATTAGTTTAGTTAAGGTACATTCATTTCAAGAGTAGTAGAGCTCTTTGTGAAGGGCTCGTCAGGGGAAGTACTACCACCAAGCCTTATTAAACCGCCAAGCAGCAACCCTGTGTTTCGGTTTGAAGAGTGTGGTTGCCGGTGTAATTGCAGGCACATCAGGCTTAACACCTGTATGCCTCAAGTTGATGGACGCAGGGCAGTGCATCGTAGGGCACGTTCCTGTCTTGCGTGACTTACAAGGCAATGCTTTGTTATAGGTGATGGTTACCACATCAGGTGGGCCATCTGCTTGTTCCATCAGCTATAAAAAAAAACATAGTTTGCTAGTCTGAACACTATGTGCCTGATGTTATAGTTTTAGGTGGGTTAGACTTGCTCAACACAAAATCACTATGTATGTATTTAATCTTATTATCTGATGTGACATTTTATTTCCTATCTTTTATAGGTTGAATGAATTTTTATGTTGTATTCTATCTAGTTATTAAACTTAATATTTAAGTGAATGAAACTGGTTAATAACCGTCTTCACGAAAGTAAATAAAGAAATAAATAACCCAATCGCTATATATGTACCGTTAGTTAGTGCCCTACCAGGCTCATGTTTAACCTTTATTTTAAATTAAGATCCTATGAACGCCACCTACATACAGCAACAAATATAATTTAATTCTGAATTATTATAATAAAATTAATTAATTTGAATATCGAAACACATTGTTTATTTCAGGTACACCCTGTAAGTACCTCTATATCAGATGTCAAACAAGCAAGTTGACATTAGCATAACAAAGCATGCGGAACCTTGGCTCTTTAAGGTGCATTCACGCTTTAGCCATGAATTTAAACTCTATTTTTATGAGTAATGAGTTTAAATTTATACACGTAATCTTTGTTAGGAACAAGTCCCGGTCTTAGCAAGTATAATGAAAAGCTTATATTGAACTTTATACTGTTACAAATAAAGTTCAAATTCTACTGACGGCTCGGCTGGAGTAGCGTGAATCGACTACTATGCGTAGGCACTTTCAAAACTAGCTCAGCAACTCAAATGTATTCAACACACAGAAAGTAAATTTACCCAGTGAAAAGGCTTATATTGATATTTTATAAGATTTCGCTTACGCCAAATTCCCGAAAATCCATGTAAAAGCATCAACGTGATAGGACTTTTGTAAACCTAAGTTGCTCAGCTACTTTTGATTGTCTGTTCATGTATATCATCAATTTGTAACGTTACACGATACAAAATAATAAATAATGATCTGTTCCGTAGATAAATGGAAATAGTCGATACAATTTTAGGAGCGTGGGTATTGATAAGATTAGCGAGAGATTGTTTGAGCTAGTGGCCATTTGTCTAGTACAGATATAGTTCGTCTGAGGAAGTACTACTACTTTACCTATATCTGAATGTGAGCAGTGAAATAACAGGCACTTGAGACTTAACACTATGTCTCAGAGTGCAATAATAGTAGGACACGTCCTTGATGGACCAGCTCCGTGAGGTAAATTGACAAAGACAGAGGTAATCGAATGACATCAGGTAAACCTTTTGCATTTTCTGTAAAAGTTTGTTATAAATAATAGTCACCACTCAATATCAGGTGGGCTATCTTTTTCCATCAGCAATCAGCGAGTCGTATATTATATTTATTGAATTAATTAGTAATTACGGTTCGTGAGTCCACTTCAACCAACGGTTGTCTGGGAGAGATCGCTATTTAGCGATAAGACCGCCCATTGTACTTAGTAGTTTTAAGTTTGTTTTTTGTTAAATACGCCGTAGATAGATTATTTGTGAAATTGGAATATTGTATCCCGTAGAATCTACGGGATACAATATTCCAATTACACTTATAACACAGAATAAGACCAGGGGGTTTAGGCGTCGTATTTTAAGGGCGTTTGAAGAAATTTCGCTCAAAATCCAATTTCATATCTCCTATCACCACAACCACAGCCTCTGATCCAAGTTCCGCCAAGTCACGCTCTCGTCATAAACTGAACGCGTTGCCAATACCACGTCAGCGGCACCCAACCTCTACCTAGCACTAATTTATGTGAATACGCAGCGAAATAACAAATTGCACACGTAATCTTGTTGAAATAAGGTTTAAATCACCATGCGGTCTATGTGGCGCTTACAACCGTCATGATTACCTTTAGGATTATTGTCCTATAGAACTAAAAGCAATGAAAGAAGAGAAAAAATGATTTAATAAATAATTTGTACGTAAAAATGAAGGATGTGGTTGCCGGTGTAATTACAGGCACATGAGGCTTAACATCTGTATGCCTCAAGTTGATGGACGCAGGGCACTGCAGCGTCGGGCACGTTCCTACCGTGCGCGACTTACGAGGCAATGCTTTGTTATAGGTGATATGGTCACCACTGGCCATCTGCTTGTTCCATCAGCAAGAAATCAGTCAAGTATCAAGTACCTTACTAACAGGTTACAATCTTAACTTTAAGTAAATATACTTTAACTTTAAGACAATTTTTTAAATAAAATAGAGGTTTTCAAAAGAAAAGCTTCCGTAGTCAAAAAGTGTTGACAGCCTTCACAGCTCAGGTGGCAGTAGCTCTGCCTTCTGCGCCGTAGGCCGTGGGTTCGATCCCCACCGAGAACAAACAAACATTGATGTTATAAACATTGATGTTTGTTCTCTGTCTGAGTGTTATATAATATTATAAGTATGTATTTACAAAAAAAAAGGTATAAAAGTAGTATATCAGCTATATACTACTCCTAAACTAAGCCAAAGCTTGTAATATGGGAACCAGTCCCATATTACAAGCTTTGGCTTAGTTTGGGGCTAGGTAGTGCTGTGTGGAAAGTCAACCAATATTTATTTATTTATTAACCAATATTTTAGTCTTCATGCGGCTTCCCATGGCCATATGCAAGATGCGACACAATTTAGTACGAAAGTTAACAATGCCTGTCAAATGAGCAACCTGACCAGCTTCATAGGTCACATCGTGGTACAGTCAGCGTCAAAGGTATATAATTTGTTTCAGCTAAAAATAACCAGTAGTATAGTTATGTTTTTTATGTAGTATGTATATAAGTATGTTTGTTCCAATTTTGTATGTAGGCCAATGCAGCATATATAGCTTTATGGATATTGGCTAATAAATAAATAATAAATATTGGTGGACATTCCACACAGCACTATCTCGCCCCAAACTAAGCCAAAGCTTGTGATAAGGGAACCAGATAGGTGGTATACTACTTAGTTTTTTTTTTGTAAATACATACTTATAATATTATATAACACCCAGACATAGAACAAACATCTATGTTCATCACACAAATGTTTGTTCTCGGTGGGGATCGAACCCACGGCCTACGGCGCAGAAGGCAGAGCTACTACCAACTGAGCTGTGAAGGCTGTCAATGAGGTCCCGTTGGATTATTGTTGATCACAAGATTAATAGACATCATGGGTGAGAGACATAATCGGATACATCAAGGCTTATTTTCAATCACTACTCAAAGTTTGGTTTTAAAACTAGCTGGTTCCAAAATATGGGATTTTAACAAAAAATATAGAAAATATTTCTTTTACATCACAAAGCCTAAACATTTTAAATTAACTTAAACACAAAAAAACAGCCATACTTAGCGTTATAGTATATTACCCAGAAAGAGAACTAACTATATTCATTACACTAATGTTTGTTTTTGGTGGGGATCGAACCCAGACCCTAAACCACAAAAGGCACAGCTACTACCAACTGAGCTTTGAGGGTTATAAGTTATAAACCAAAATCTAAGCCAAAAGACATTTATTCAGTTAAATCCTAAGGACCACTTTGAAACGTTATAAAACAAAGTGAATCTAATTGCCAGTTCCACGAGACCAAAATCTAGAAGAACAGGCAACAAAAAAAATATTTCACTTTCATCTACAAAATACGTTCATCTACTTTTTGCCATCGACTGTACCAGTACTACAGTAACGGTAAGTATCGTATTACAGGGCATTGTAATTTTATAATGAGCTGTGTTGTCAGAAATTTACATGTAATCCAAGCATAGGCACAAGCTAAAACGCAATTCAACAAGAAGTTTATTTACTTCTGTCTGTAAAATTAGATTCATAAAATTACTTCAAACTTAAATTAAAAACTACATTTATGTAACATACAGTAATTTTTAATTCATTTATAAATTATCGAATAATATAGATGTAGTAAACTATTAGGTAAACTATTACTACTATACTAATTTAATAAATAAATTAAAAAAACCAAGCCAACACTGTAAAATACCCAACAACTTTTGTTTTTTTTTTATAAAAAAGTAATATATTTATTGGGAAAACAGCGCGGTTTTATGTATTGATAATGATAATTAATTTATTTTTTGAATTTTAAAACTTACTCATGTTGTAAGAACTAGAAAGGTAGAAAATATTTTATTGCAAATTTAAAAAAAAACAAGGCTAAAAAAAGTACAAAAGCGAATGTAATGATATAGCATTATGTTGTACCCCGCCGAATAACGTGGCTTTTTTTTTAATCAATTAGGTTTATCGTTTGAATAACAAAATCCAATTTTTTGAAATATTCTACCTATGACATCAAAATTAAATACGCATAAGTGTCGGAAATCCTCGCCTTGAAACTCAAGTTTCAGTTTCTATGTGGATGAAGCCCTGTTTTTAGAACATCATGCGCCGCTACCGCGCCCTGCGACTTGCCACGACACTGCATCGTCTGCAAGAACCTACTGGTAATCCGAGCACCTCAGTGCTAAAGAGCGTGGGTTCAAACCCCGGGAGGTATTGATGACTTACGGATGAATGGCAATCAATAATGCTTTGAAATAATTTGAGAAAGACCCTTTGTTGGCGTAAACGAAGAAAACCACACCGTTAGAGCGTGTGAAAGTAGCTTAAGAGCTGATTTCACCATGCTCTGTTAGTTACTAATTAAGGATTAACAGGCCGTTAAATCTAACCTTAGATGTCAAACGCGTAGGTATATTTTGACATATTTAACGGCCCTTCCTTTGTGAATTAACAGAGCACGATGAAATCAGCTCTTAATTCAGCATAATATAATCAAAGTCAAAGTCAAAAGGTATTAATTATTTTGTTCAATTTAATCTTATGAATGACTTTGAATTTTCAACCGTCAAACAACTTCTAGTTTGTACAATTCAACATTTAGGGCCGGTTTCACCATGCTCTGTTAGATTAACAAAGGATTAAAGGGCCGTTAAATATGTCAAAATGTACGCATTTGACAGCTAAGGTAAGATTTAACGGTCTTTTAATCCTTGATTAGTAACTAACAGAGCATGGTGAAACCGGCCCTTAAGAAGATAGAAAATAACTGTTAGTTATGAAATATCGCAAACAATTAATTTTTGGATAAATACCATTGCAAAACTGAAACTAAAGCAGCTTCATGAATCCCTAGGCACGGTAGTTATCCCCTCAGATCCTTCAATATTAATAAAGCTTAATTTCAGACAACTTACAGGTTCATAGTATAAAATACATTAATTACACAAATACAAGAGAAAAATATGTTTTTTTTATACAACTAGCTGATGGAACAAGCAGATGGCCAACCTGATGTTAAGTGGTGACCATCACCTATAACAAAACATTACCTCTTAAGTCACGCACTATAGAAACGTGCCCTACGATTCACTGCCCTGAGTCAATCAACTTGAGGCATACAGATGTTAAGCCTCATGTGCCTGTAATTACACCGGCAACCACACTCTTCAAACCGAAACACAGCGTTGCTGCTTGGCGGCAGAAAAGGCGTGGTGGTAGTACTTCCCCGGACGAGCCCTTCACAAAGAGCTCTACTACTCTTAAAATGTATGTAATGTTATGTATGTCACAAACATGGCACACTTCTAGCAGCTTAAGACATACTTAGACGATACTATTTATTCAGCTTAAACTGAAACATTCAAAATCTGTTAAACAGCACTGAAAACTGCCGTCTAGCGGCACCGGAAGTCGCCGTGGCTACGGCCTTCCGGTTTCCGGTCGCTTTGTGGCTCTGTAGCGGCTGTGTTACTGAAACTAAATACCTCTTTTTGTTTTGCTCGACTTTGGGCAAAGTATCATCGTCATCAGCCTGCAGAAGTCTACATTCTTCAAGCTGATGATGATGGACTTAGGCAGCTTAAGGGAGGGTGTCCAACGATTCGTCTTCCAGTTCGTGGTCGCCATTCGAGAACCTTTATTGCTCAACGGTTGTCATTTCATTGAGCTAGTTATGGGTACATATTTATCATTTTTAGGGTTCCGTGCCCAAAGGGTAAAACGGGACCCTATTACTAAGACTCCGATGTCCGTCCGTCTGTCTATCCGTCTGTCACCAGGCTCACATTTTCAGGTCACATTTTCACAGATGATGTATTTCTGTTGCCGCTTTAAGAACATAGGTATACTAAAAAACAATAAAATACATATTTATGGGGGCTCCCATACAACAAACGTGATATTTTGTCGTTTAAATATAATGGTACGGAACCCTTCGTGCGCGAGTCTGACTCACACTTGCCGGCTTGGCTTTTTTTTTATACTTCTATTAATTATTATAACAAGCAGATAGCCCACCTGATGTTAAGTGGTAACAATCTATAACAAAGCATTGCCTCTCAAGTCAAGTAGGTAAGCACGCTATTTTTGATTTATTTAATTCAAATAAACCGTTACGTATGTACACAAAACCAATATTTTAATCATATATATTACCTACCAAATAATTTTAAAGTTTGTGCCTAAAATATACAATTACAAAAACAAATATTTTACCTGTGGTAATTTTTTTCATACCAAATTCATCTCTATTCCGATGATTTAAAGCTTACAGTTTTTTCTACAAACATATCAATTTTCGGGAATGGTCAAATTACAGCCACACAAATTTGAACTTTAAGACGTTGTATTGAAGCACATAACTACAGATCGGAGAGACGAACAAATTGGAAATAATGTCGTTCAAGATGTAGTTATAGTATTTTGAACTCTATTGCGTTGAGATAAGGTACACCAAAGAATTATTTTCGATCAATTGCACAGGCATATCGATATCTGTCGAAGAATCTAGCAATTAAATAGAAGGGTAACGATCGTGTAGAGTTGTTAGTCTATTAGACAGGACGCGATTTTTCTCTTTGATTCCAATTACGAATACGAGAAAGGCAAACTGTAGAGTCGTTGGTTTATTTATTTTCTTGTTAGTGCATGCTTGTTGAGGCAAATAAAATGAAACTGAAAAATTTTAACAGCTTCACGACTTTGATCGCCAGGCACGGTAGATATCCCCTTAGATCTTTATGTCCAAACATAACATTTGGTAAATACGTTTGCAGATTACTGCATGGAATACCTACTAAGGTATTCCATACGAGACAGGTTGCAAGCCCATCGCCGCTGTCAGAATACGAATTGGTTTACTCACGATGTTTTCCTTCACCGTTTAAGAGCACTGGCATTACGCACATAAATTTTTCGATAGGAAAAATCAATTGGTGGCACAATCGGATTCGAACCTACGACCTTACGATCGGAAGGCGGGGTCACTCCCATTAGACCACCGGTGCTCTATTGAGAGTATAAAATGAAGAATGAATTAAGTTTTAGATTGTAATTCAGTTATTTTTTTTTATAAGAATACAAGTAATGAAGGTGTTTTCTGTACCAATCAATCTCACCTGATGTTGATATGTCAATACTCATGTTACTCCGAATACGTAAGCGTACTACACCGTCGACCAAATCATCACTTAACATCAGGTGAGATTGTAATCAAACTTATTTTATTTCGACCGTGTGCTTTCAAACTAAAAATATCGTGTAATTATCTGCCTTTATTTACCTACTTTGTTATATTGACCTTTGAGCAGAATTACGAAAAATGAAAATATTTTGCAATTTTCTTGTCTTCACAATACGAAAATTATGTAAATTGAATATATAAAATTCATGCTAAACTAATGACGTTTTTACTTTTTAAATCTAGCAGTTATCTTATTTCTATTTCTAAAGTACTTTTTATAAGAATTTTTAAGAGTAGTAGAGCTCTTTGTGAAGGGCTCGTCCGGGGAAGTACTACCACCACGCCTTTTTCTGCCGCCAAGCAGCAACGCTGTGTTTCGGTTTGAAGAGTGTAGTTGCCGGCGTAATTACAGTCACTTGAGGCATAACATCTGTATGCCTCAAGTTGATGGACGTAGGCACACGCAGGGCAGTGCACGTTCCTACCGTGCGTGACTTCCGAGACAAGGCTTTGTTATAGGTGATAGTTACCACTTAACATCATGTGCTTGTTTAGTATAAAAAATTGCATCGTAAGACACGTTCTTATCGAGCGTGACTTACGATGCAATGCTTTGTTATGGGTGATGGTTACCACTTAACATCATGTGCTTGTTTGGTATAAAAAAGTCACCCACAAAATACTCGCCCTCGACAAAACTCGACTCAAAATAGAAACTACTAAATTTTGGATGTCTGTCTGAGGTGGTAAGCTATTCTGAACTTTAGTACTAAAAGAATAAGATCAATTTTGACACAATCTTAGTTAGTTATCTAATGATATCGAAACCATTGCCAAGCTAATATATTTCCCATGCCACCTCTACCCATTCCCAACTCTACCTGCCATTCATCATAACGTAGTAACAATCCATAGACTAATTAGAATAGATGAGCCATTTACATACTTATTGTGATTTAGTGCCTACACCTTTTGTATTGGGACTCTGGGAGAAAAATAACTCGATTATTCAAACTGTGTTGGGGTAAGTTATGTTTTATCGATGAAATTAGTAGAATCAGAGCCAAAGTCATCATTTATTCAATTATATCACAAGGATCACTTTGAAACGTCGTAAAGCTAGGTGAATCTTGGTGCCAGTTTCACGCGACCAAGCCTAGAAGAACAGACAACAGCCAGGAAGAACAGGAATCATCGTCATCAGGCTGATGAAGTCCACTAGAAAATGTTATCGGTTCATCGACTAACACACATTCTCACAGTTTCTCGCAAACGTTGAAGAAAAACATCACGCGGAAACCAGTTTGCTAGCAGCTACGATGGTCTTTCAAACTTGGATTACAATCTACAGGAGAGCACTGGTGGTCTAGTGGTAGCGGCCCCGCCTTCCAATCCTAAGGTCGTGGGTTCGAAACCGGTCGTGCACCAATAGGTTTTTCTATTCATAGATTTATGTGCACAATGCCAGTATTCTCAAACGATGAAGGAAAACATCGTGAGGAAACCGGCATGTCATAGAACCTAAAAAGTTCTATAACATGTATTAATTATCAAGTGCTCGAAAGGGCCTCTTGAGGCGCACTTAAAATCCTTTCACCACACTGTTTCGAAAGACACTAGTGACACGATAAGAGAGAGAGAGAGAGAATCTACAGTTAAATGAATAGGCAAAGTAATATGTCTGGACGTGCCTCCGACTACCCTCTTAGACATCAGGTTGTCATAACAAGAACCAATTTAATTTATTACACACCCTAGTTTTCTATAAGATTTTTGTTAGTTAGTACCAAGCGATGAGGGGATGTCTACCGTGCACTGTGGAATACCGTGAGTAGTTTGATTACCAGCTGTCTATAGCTCAGTTCCTCACGATGTTTTCCTTCACCGTTTGTAAACACAAGCGTTCCGAATCCGTGGTAACTAAATAAATAAATATAAATATTGGTGGACATTCCACACAGCACTATCTCGCCCCAAACTAAGCCAAAGCTTGTGATATGGGAACCAGATAGCTGATATACTACTTTTTTTTTTATATATACTTTTAATATAACACCCAGACAGAGAACAAACATCTATGTTCATCACACAAATATTTGTTCTCGGTGGGGATCGAACCCACGGCCCACGGCACAGAAGGCAGAGCTACTACCAACAGAACTGTGAAGGCTGTCAACTTATCACTTAGACCAAAAACGAACTACCACCATATATCAATTCATTTCTTTTTTTATCGATGACTCTTCATCTCGGATTGACATACTGCTTTAATTAACAATGTTAACTTCGTTAAGAAAATATTGTTATAAATAGAGTTGGGATAACACACGAGGTTATGCCGAAGCCGAATTTATAAGTGGGAATTATTGAATGACGTAGACTATAATTTCACACGATTGATCGCAACCGATCAGCACTTTCAATTTAATATAGCTAATTAACTTATTCAATGATAGGGTAATAGTAATAATAATAATAATTTAAATAGAGTTTCCTCGTTGACTTCTGTCAAAATACAATTGACGAAAGAATTTGTCATTCCACACTGAAGTGACAAACATTCTGAATGAGCGTACGTCAGATAAAATTCTCGTGTTTCAATGTTAGTTACCATACTCCTCCGAAACGGCTTGACCGATTTTTATGAAATTTTATATGCATATTCATTGTGGCATTAAAAATACATACAACCCTAAATTTTCACCCTTCTATCACCAACCCCTATTTTTTAATAGTCATTGTTTAGTAGAGCATTAGTAGTGATTGCAAATATTTATATTTCAGGCGATTTTCCTTTCTTGCGTTCTTACAAATTTTTAACCCTTTACTAGTTTTTTGTTCGGTACAAAAAGTATCCTGTATGGTAATTTAGTTCATAAACTATATTTGTTCTATAAGTGTCAGTCTAATCATTTCAGTGGTTAGAGCGTTTAACATTTATATATTAGTAGGATGTTATTCAGTAGCGGAAACAATTCCGAATGTATATCAACAGCATTATCAGCTTTAAGCCTCGTTTCGGCCTCGTTTCGGCCTCATTTCAGCCCCATTTCGGCATCATTTCGGCCTCGTGTCACCCTTCCCCAAGTCACGGGGCTAATATAAATTGCTCTAATTGGGCATAAGTTGATTAACGCTGAAATTGATTGGATTATCTCAAGTAAACTTTCGAGACATTGTCTCCGTTAACGAAGCTGGAATAAATTAGATGACGGTTTGAAGATAACTCTTTAAAAGGTATGTTTACTTTTTTACAACTTATGGCTTGCTGTGACTTCGTTCAAGTTGCTTGTGTATTATTGTGAAATTTGCTCATTTGTTTTGTATAAGGACCTACCTAATTGTAACACTTACACTTACAATTTGCATCCCAGCTATGGGGAATGAGTGCCACCTACCAATAAATTATATAATCTTTATGTACTCCGTTGAAGCAAATAAAATAATTTATTATTTATGTTTCGACTTGAATAAGTTAATAATGTAACAGTTGTGTACGTCCAAATTATTATATTTAGGACATACCTTTGCTTTTTCTAAACGTGACAGGTTGGAAGCCCATCGCCGCTGTTTATTCTCTACTATTCATAGTAGCTCTGACTGAGAGCATTGGCATTGCGCAAATGATTTTTTTTAAAGAAAATCTGTTGATACACAACTGGATTCGAACACACGACCTTGCGATCAAAAGGTGAGTACACTCCCGATAACCAATATATCAATAATATATCAATAATATAGTCCTTTTACCACACTGTTTCTAAAAAACAAGTGAAACGACAACAAGAATCAATAATACATGAACTAAGTAGTTATACCATATAACTTTTTAAATTATGTTTATTTAGTAACAATATTCAGATATAAATATAGCAGGTATTTATTTACTGAATAGTTAAAATCTCTTTACGTACATTTTGAGTGATGAAAATAATAAAACTACAAAGTTCTCATACATATTTCAAGCTAAGAGTAAAAACTTGTTGGCTATAGAGCGGCGGACAGACCTTACGTTATTATTTACTAGCTGGTGCCCGCGACTTCGTCTGCGCAGGATTAGTATTTCGAGCTGCTTATATTAGCGTGGCGTAGTACATATGTGTAACTCTTGCGGTTTTGGCAGCGCACGCCAGAATAGAAGGCAGATGCTAGATTTTTTCCTACTTACTTGACACTTATCGTCATATTTTGGACAATTCACACAATAACTTTATAAATTGTAGCCTATGTGTTATTCTGATGTATAAGCTATAATAATGTAAAGTTTTATTAAGATCCATTCGGTAGTTGTTACTTGAAAGAGTAACAAACATCGATCTATCCATACTTACAAGTATGGATAGATCGATGGATGATGGATGGATGGATGATGGTATGGATGGATTTAGTTAGTAGTAGAACTCTTTGTGGGGCTCGTACGGGGAAGTACTACCACCATGCCTATTTCTACCGCTAACCAGCAACGCTATGTTTTGTTTTGAAAGGTGCGGGTGATAGAAACATGCAAATTTACTTCTCGTTTGAATATTTCGAAATTTTTAAGGATACAAAATCACTAAACCTATTTGAGAAAAACAGTAATTGCAATTGTGTGATGTTTGTTCTCTGTCTGGGTGTTATAAGTATTTATAACACCCAGACAGAGTTTAAACTATGTATAAAAAAAAATATGTATAAACATATCAGTTATCATCTGTTTCCTATTGTACAAGCCTAGCTAATCTTATTTCTAGTTCGCTTCCTAGTAAAAATTCCACCCAATTTTTTTTTAATTTTTTATTCAACTTGCTGATGGAGCAAGCACGTGGCCCACCCGATGCTAAGAGGCAACCATCACAAAGTATAGCATGATAAGTCACGCTCGATAGGAACGTGCCCTACGATGCACTGCCCTGCGTTCATCAACTTGAGGTTAAGCCTCATATGGCTGTAACTTCACCGGTAACCACACTATTTAAACCAAAACACAGCAACGCTGCTTGGTACCAGAAAAAGGTATGGTGGTAGTACTTCCCCGTACGAGCCCTTCACAAACAGCTCTACTATTCTTACTTATGGTATTGTACCATGTGTAAGCAACTCCGTTGTTCATACCTCAACCTTGGTTCGCATAGCTAGCTGTTTATTATTCCATCTCTATTTTAAAATACAACTGAGAACTTTATGGATTTTAAATTATTCATCGTTTGAATTTATGTGTGAGTTGAAATATGGTGGAGGTTTAAATAGTGGGAAGGTGTTATCGTAAATATTAGGGGTAGGGGGAAGATATACAATCTACTACAAAATGAGGGTAGGTGCCAAATGTCGTACCTACCCTTAGACATCTTCAAAGAATCTTGGTGCTAAGATATCTGAGGGGATATCTACCGTGCCTGGGGATCAAAGTCGTGAAGCTGTTTTTGTTTTTTTTTCACGTGTGCAGAAAGTTATGTTAAGAAGGTACATTATGTCCTTAGTGGGCGTGTTTTGTGAGTTACAAATTGTTATGAACAGCAGTAACCGCTCAACATCAAGTAGGGCATCTGCTTGTTTTGTAGCTCAGTCTGATTAAAAAAGGTGAGTACAGCCGTTTTATCTTCTACTCCCTGCCCCTTATCCCAGTTTATCTTTTTTTTTTTTTTTTTATACAACCAGCTCATGGAACAAGCAGATGGCCCACCTGATGTTAAGTGGTAACCATCACCTATAACAAAGCATTGCCTCGTAAGTCACGCACGATAAGAACGTGCCCTACGATGCACTGCCCTGCGTCCATCAGCTTGAGGCATACAGATGTTAAGCCTCATGTGCCTGTAATTACACCGGCAACCACACTCTTCAAACCGAATCTCTTCTTATCTGTGGTCGGGTATAGCTTTACATATTATAAATATTATAACTTAGTTATTTTAGATTAAAAATGAAATTTTTACTAAACTGTGTGCAATGTGATTGCACACAAAATGGTTCATTGCGATTTTTCGAAAACGAGTTTAGTGATTTTATATCTTTCAACATGTCGAAACGTGCGAGCGAGAGTCACATAAGCTCTTTTTTTTTATTTAACCAATTGATGAAACAAGCAGATGGCCCACCTGATGTTAAGTGGTAACCATCACCAATAACAAAGCATTGCCTCGTAAGTCACGCACGATAGGAACGTGCCCTGCGTCCATCAACTTGAGGCATACAGATGTTAAGCCATCATCATGTGCCTGTAATTACACCGGCAACCACACTCTTCAAACCGAAACACAGCAACGCTGCTTGGCGGCAGTAAAAGGCGTGGTGGTAGTACTTCCCCAGACTAGCCACACACAAAGAGCTCTACTCTTTATCTCTTGTATTCCCCTTAAACAAAACCGTATTTCATTGCGTGGGAACTGAAACGTGATTTGTGGTGTAGTATGACCCTTCGCCAGCAATTAGTACAAAATAAAGTTGTACTAAACTATTAATATATCAATTCGCAGTGAACATTTTAATGGCGTTCTTAAAGCACCGTCGGCAAAAACAGAACTAGTGAATAAATATTTTTCTGACATTTTTAAATAGCGCTACGTAGCAAAATCTGGTAGCGGCGATGAGTTTGCAACCTGTCACGAATGCAATAAACTTATGCAAAATATGGTTATGACCATTCGAACTAAGCGCTTTGCTTCTTTTATTATGCGAACTGCCAAGGAGTGGAACTCATTGCCGTCGTCTGTCTTTCCTGATCACTACAACTTGGGTCTCTTCAAGGCAAGAGTGAACGGTCTTCTAGACCGTTCTTCTCCAACGTCGGCTACATCGTCGCTTATCATCAGGTGATATTGTAGCAAAAGGAAAGTCTATTAATTATAAAAAAAAATGTCCAATGTTATATTTAGAGATTCATCTGACTTCCCCTCTTAGGCATCCTCAAAGAATCTAGAGTGGGTGTGCTAGCAAAGATTAGTTTGAGTCTGCGTCTTAATAACAAAATATTGGTGTATACATTCTACACAATAATGGCTTTTATTATTATTATTATTAATGTGATATCTGGACGTACCTCTGATTACCCCTCTTAGACGTCTCAAAGAATCGTGATTTATTACTTGGTACTTGTACTTGAGGGGATATCTACCGTGCCTGGGAATCAAAGTCTTGAAGCTTTCATTTTTTTTATTATGATTATTGGTGTCGTGTAGAAAGACAACCAATATTTATTTTTTTATTTCATTTCATTTGTATTCACAATCGTGTTCGCTTCTTTCCCCCTATCCTTATTCGCAAATGTCAAAGAAACACTCACAGGATCGATAGTCACTCTGCCTTGGCGTGCAGCCGTACAAACAAATAACATTTGAACTCGCCAACTTTTACATCGTTTGAGCCATGTCAACTACAGTTGGGGTCGCTTCTAAAATCGCGGTCGATGTTTTTGCGGTGGGAAATAACGGTGTTAAATTATTGATTGAGTGAGCGAAGCGAGCGAAGATCTTACAGCCAACTTGGGCGATTTGGCATTTTATGTATGTTTGTCGGGCCATTACTTTAGAACCGTTGATCCGATCTACATGAAATTTGATAAGTCGATAGCTTGTACTTGAGTTATTTACTGGTAAATATATGAGTTATATCGGTTGTCAAATTATTAAGATATGGGGTTATTTAAGAATGCAAAAAAAAAAAAGTTACACAAATATACCAAGTGAGGTGTCATATGAAAGGGTTTGGTTTGTACATCCCGATATCATTTTTGATGTTATTCTAGGACGTATGTATGATTTTGAGATACAATTGGTTACCACAAGTAGGTTAGGGGGTAGTCAGAGGCCAAATATCGTGTTTGGTATCAATGTAAGACTGGAGACATCACGAAACCTCAGTACGGGGCGAACCACTAGTTACCATGTACTAAGAGACTAGAATACTCAAAGAATCCGCATATTATTATGGTCGTCAAATAGCGGTAACAGCATTTCAGACAGCCAGAACTTAACGACTGAGAAAAGTCACGTTATGAGGGATTTATTTGGCTGTGTGGGAATAGTTTCTATGTTCAGTTTCGGAACAAGAAAAGAAATGTTCTTTGAGCGATATTATCTATGCTTATATTCTCCTAAATATGACGATTTTAATGATATTCCGACGGGATCTTTCATTTTTTCTTTGTTTAGCGACAAACTGTAGTATGAAAGAGTAGTAGAGCTCTATGTCAAGGGCTCATCCGGGGAAGTACTACCACCATGCCCTTTTCTGCCTCCAAGCAGCATTGCTGTTTCGGTTCGAAGAGTGTCGATGCCGATGAAATTACAGGCACATGCGGCTTAACATCTGAATGCCTAAAGTTAATAGGCGCAGGGCAGTGCATCGTAGGGCACGTTCCTATCGTGCGTCACTAACGAGGCAATTTGTTATAGGTGATGGTTACCACTTAACATCACGCGGGCCATCTGCTTGTTCCATCAGCTAGTTGTATAATAAATAAACATACACAAATGTTTGTTCTGTGTGTGGATCGATCCCACGACCTTACAGCACAGTAGGCAGTGGCGTAGCTATGATAGGGCCAGGTGGTGCAGTGCACCCAGGGCCCCAGAGCTCAGGGGGCCCTCTAACCTAAGCTTTGAAAAGAGAGGGTCAGCCAGCTCCCGAAGCTAGAAAACCTTGAGCCTGCTCACATTTTTTTAAAGATTTTATATGAACATCAATCAGAGAACTCCCGATTTAAGACTTTCAACACATTCGCCAAGCGTCCTCGATAAGCATGTGCTGTTTGTTATTGTTATTTGGTAGTTTGGTTGAGTTCGCCCGTAGCACATTGCATAAGCGATAAGCTCACGTGCTTGATGGTCGTGACTCACGACCATCAAGCACGAATTGATCTCACGACTCGTGAGATCAATTCGACAACTCCACCAGTCTACTTTTTAGTTATGTTTTCATCCCGACTCTTACTCTATTACCCTTGTCCTAGCTACGCCACTGACAGAAGGCCGAGCTACTAACTGAGCTGAGAGCCATCACTGACCTTAAGGCGAAGACAAGAGCTAATGTGACTCTCGCTTGCACGTTTCGACATTTGAAAGTTATAAAATCACTAAACTCATTTTCGAAAAATCGCAATCAATCATTTTGTGTGCAATGTGATTGCACACAAAATGATTTTTCGAAAACGAGTTTAGTTTTTTATATCTTTCAACATGTCGAAACGTGCGAGCGAGAAGTTGTTTGATAGTTGTCAGCCCCATAAGGTGATCTAGAAGGTTCCAGTACCCAAAATGGTATCTCATTGAGTGTAAAACTGAAGCGCGCTGTGATGGATGGCCTGAGACACGCGATCTGCGCATTTTGCGTTCTGTTACGGTATTTTGTGTGATAACGCTAGTATTATGCTTTTGTTTTCGATAACAAGGGGCAAATACTCCTACACTCTACCTATTTATAGTGCCTACTTATTTCTACCAGTTTTACTGTTGTAGTAATCTTTTTTGTCAAATTATGAAGTGTTTTTAAGAGTAATAGAGCTCTTCGTGAAGGACTCGTCCGGGGAAGTTCTACCAATATGCCTTTCTCTGCCGCCAAGCAGCAACGCTGTGTTTCGGTTTGAAGAATGTGGTTGCCGGTGAAATTACAGGTGCGTTAGGCTTATCATATTTATTTATTTATTTTAATTAATTAGTACGGGATATTCCAATTACACTAATTAACAATTTTATATGAATTAATTAAACAATCACAAACATTAATTTACAATAATGACAAAAATAATAAATTGATAATTAGTGAACACAGCAAAAAACTATATAAATAAATAATAGGTATTGCATATGCATGTTTCAAGTTGAGGGCTGGGGAGTGCATCGTAGGTCTTTGTTATAGGTGACGGTTACCACTTAGCATCAGGCGGGCCATCTGCTTTTTACATTATGAAGATTTATAAAGAAGAAAAAAAATCCTTATTTATACTTGAACTATGTTTACTTCAACGTACTCGATTCATCAACTACTCTTTACTCTTAAAACACCGTCTATATATTTTTACGTTTTACATTTTGTGTTTTGAATCTATTAGTTAGATTAGATTAGACTAGTAGTTCGCCCCGAACTGAGATCTCGTGATGCGATCCGACGAACGCATCACTTTGAGTAGGTGGTAGTCAGAGGCAAGTCCAATCATTATGTTTGGACTTTTTTCTGACTACCGCCTACTAACTTAGTATGGTAACCAAGTTTCAACTCTATTGGCCTATTTATTGAAGAGTTCCGTTGAACAGACCTTGGCTCCATCATCAGACCAGGTGTCTATTACCATTTTATGAGAACTGTGTACCTTCTTAATATATTTCAAGAAAAAAAATTAAGAAAAAGCAAACTAACTGGGCGACCAGTAGAAAAACCTTGATGTCAACGAAATTCCTAGAGATGGGAGCTCTTGGATCGTTGGTTATGTTAATTTAACTTTTTTGTTGTATCTCAAAAACCAAGCGTCCCAGAAAAAAAGTAAAAATTGTTTTGGAATGTCCAAACAAAGCCCTTTCATATGACATATAACTTGATTTTTTTATGTAACTTTTTTTATTTTTGCCCTCTTAAAAAACCCCATATCTGAGTAACCCTTCATCCGATTTTACTCAAATACTTACCAGTAAATTTCTCAAGTACAATCTATGGACTTATCAAATTTCATGCAGATCGGATCGACGGTTCGAAAGTTATGGCCAGACAAACATACATACATACATACATACATACATAAAATGCCAAATCGCCCAAGTTGAAACTAAGATCTTCGTTCGCTTCGCTCACTCGATCAATTAGAAAATTCTTTATTGCACAAAAGGAAGTACATTGGCGAACTTAATGCTAATTAGCATTTTCTTCCAGTTAACCTTTCTGTAATGTGGAGTGGGTGGTAGTGCTTTTAGGATACAATAATGGGGAGAAGCGTCTAACTATTATATAAATACAACAATACCTAACCTAAATACCTACTCAAAAATAAATAAATAAATAAATCTACCTACCAATAAACTAGTAATAATATATAATACATATTTAACTAGTAATAATATATATTAGTTGTTTGGATCGAGACGTTTCACAGGTTATCTATTGTAGAAAAGTATATTAAACTTGTATTTTTTTTAAAACTTCCAATGTTTTTGCAAACAGTAACTATCTTTCTATTTCTAGGCTCAAAGATAAAGATAGTACTGACAGCATAAAATATCACCCCCCAGATAACACGGCGATAGTATTCCCGACGTGAGCCGTACAGTCAGCAAGATAAATATTTATTTTTAATATACATGGTAGGTATATCAGAAATTAGAAATTATTTATTGTATAACTGTAGTACAAAAAAGATCTTATAGCTATGGTTATGTATAGTTTTAACAGTTTGTCTGTTTTGGACGTACAACAAAAACGCATTGTTAGTTATTAAATGTTATGCAGTTTCAAGACTTTGATCCTCAGGAACGGTAGATATCCTCTCAGATTGTAGTACAATATTATTGAGGATCTTTCTGGGGCGTAGTCAGAGGTACGAATTTTACATTTGGACTTACCTCGACCATTTTGCAGTAGCTTGTAATCCATACGTGACAGGCTGCAGGCCTACCGCCGCTTTTAGAATACTAATTGGTTCCCTCATTTTTTTTTACTGATTGAGGAGCACTGACATTGCGTACAAGTTCTTTCAATAATCCATTTGTGCCAGACTGGATTGGAACCCACAACCCTTACGATCAGAAGGCGGAATCACTCCTAGACCACCGGTGTTCTTGAAAGGTAAATATTATCAACGTTTTTAACTATATTTGATGAACTTTGGAATGTTATATTTTAAAACAATATTAATGAATCGTTTTAAATCAAGTACAATCCCGTATAACATTACTTACTCCTTTCAAATAATCAAGATAGCCGCTTGTCATTGCATTTAGAACTTTAACCTCCTTGTAATAAAAGCTGGATTCTTCTGAAAACGAACTTTGTATGAAGTGCAAAGAATATAAAGAGGCGTCAAAACAATCCGAAAAAGGACTCGAATGATTACCTGCTTATGAAAACAGCATGTGGTTTGAAATGGATATTAAAGGTGCACGTCCACTATACCCTTACGAACAAAAACTTCTTTATTTTTATTTTCAACTGGTTACAAGCCATTAGCTTTGATTTCACCATGCTGTCATAAATTAACAAAGGATTAAAGCGCCGTTAAATATGTCAAAATGTACGCGTTTCAGATTTAAGGTTAGATTTAACGGCCTGTTAATCCTTTATTAGTAACTAACAGAGCATGCTGAAATCAGCTCTAAACCTAAATTTAACAAATCAGCTAGTAGTCACGAAAAAAATATTTTTTATATTTAAATGTGTTATAACTAAGTGGTTGCAAACCATTAACCTACCTTAACTTAGTTAGTAAGTAGTAACAAAAAAAATATTTTATGTTTTATTTGGCTATGTTAATTTAATGTGTTTAATTTTTGTTTTCCGTATGTTGTTTTATACTTGTTTATTATACATACATTGGTTTTGTGTCCCGTGTATTGTCACCCGTCCGTTACAACTGTTATTTCTTTCTGTCTTTCTAACTCAAAAACACTCATATTTTCTAAGTGTAAAGCTTAAACGCGCCGTGCAAAAAAACATTAAAGATATTTTATAAGTTTTTATTATGCTTACTAATGTTTAAAATGTGTACCATTTAGTTTTTATTCTGCACAGGTACAGTGGACGTTCACCTTTACCCGTTAAACCATCACAGCAGGGTCTCACACCCGAGAGTGTCGAAAAAATAAATTATCCTTTTGATAGAGGAGCCTTAAATTGCTTGTAATTGCGTCGGCCGTTCGTTTTATTGTTGTTTTCTTTTATTAATGTTTTTGATTATTTTAATGAAAAGCGTGGAATTGTGAGAGAATGTTCGTCTGAATTGAAATGAGATTTTGACGGGGGCTCGACCCAGAACTAAACTTTCGTTTGAGCTGACACACGGGGTTCTAAAGGTTAATAAAAATAATAGAAGTAAATTAATTACATTACAACTTTGATCCCCAGGCACGGTAGATATCCCATCAGAGTTCTTAGTTTCAAGCTTCTGTGAGGATGTCTAAGGGGGGTAGGCAGAAGTACGTACAAGTTGCAGGTACATTGGCACATACTTATTAGTAGTTGGTATTCCATATGTGATAGGTTGCAAGCCCATCGCTGCTTTTAGAATACTAACTGATTTCTTTACCGTTAAGAGCACTGGCATTACCCACAAACATTTTTCATATGAAAATTCCATTGTTGCTCAACTGGATTCGAACCTACGACCTTACGGTCGGAAGGGTCACTCCCACTAAACCACCGCTGTTTTTTTTATACTACTTGCTTAAGGAACAAGCAGATGGTCCACCTGATGTTAAGTGGTAACCATCACCTATAACAAAGCATAACCTCGCAAGTCACTATCATGAACGTGCTCTACGATGCCCTGCGTCCATAAACTAGAGGCATACAGATGTACATCCTGTTAGTAATATCTAAAAATTTTATCTCCCTGATAATAGAACAAAAGCCTAGGTCTAGATAGACACGAACGTAGACGATAAATGTATTGCATTAACAGCACGTTCGCGAAATTATAAACTTAGCGGTTCTCAAACTGCATGAAGTGCTTTACTGCAAAATTGTAATTGAATTTATGAAATTAGTTCAAAGTCAAAAGGTTAAAGGAAGAGCACCGGTGGTCTAGTGGGAGTGACCCCGCCTTCCGATCGTAAGGTCGCAGGTTCGAATCCGGTCGTGCACCAATGGATTTTTCCTATCGAAAAATTTATGTGCGCAATGCCAGTGCTCTTAAACGGTGAAGAAAAACATCGTGAGGAAACCAGTTAGTAGTCTAACAGCGGCGATGGGCTTGCAACCTGTCACGTATGGAATACCAACTACTTCAAAATGTGGGTATGTGCCAAATTTAATGTTTGGACGTACCTCTGACTACCCCCCTTAGACATCCTCAAAAAATCTGGAGTTAGTACTTGGTACTAAGAGATCTGAAGGGATATCTACTGTGCCTGGGGATTAAAGTCGTGAAGCTGTTTCAGTTTCAGTTTCAAAAGGTTATTCAATAAAATCACGAGGATTGAATATGAATCGTCTTAAAGCTAGGTGAATCTAGGTGCCAGTTCCACGCGACCACGTATAGAAGAACAGGCAACAAACTTACGGCTTGGTTCTTACCGTTCTTTTGTGATCCTTCTTACAATACTGGTAGCGATTAAGCAATTGGATTAGTCAAGAATAGATCAATATTTTTTGGGATCAAAACTATACCTACACCGCCTTCGAAAATATACCAAAAATGTGGGGACCTGGGAATGTGGTATCACCTATAACAAAGCATTGCCTCGTAAGTCACGCACAATAGGAACGTACCCTACAATGCACTGCCCTGTGTACATCAACTTCAGGCATACAGATGTTAAGCCTGATGTGCCTGTAATTACACCGGCAACCACACTCTTCAAACCGCGTTGAAAACACAGCGTTGCTGCTTGGCGGCAGAAAAAGGCGCAGTGTTAGTACTTCCCCGGACGTACTAACACTGCGCCTACTACTACTCTTCAATAGTGTATCGTAAATAGCCCCTAGCGCTGAACGTGAGCTAAATGTGATCCTTGTGACTGAATAAAGACCATTTTGATACTGATTTCATTTGAACAGGAAACACATATAAGAACGGGTTTCAGGTTTTTGCAGTTCAGTTCAGTCAGTTTCAGTTTTTCAGAACACAAAGTTTGCCTTTTTTAAAATTAGTTTTATAGTGTTTATCTACCAAAGATTTTACTAATATCCCAAAAAATGGGTACAAACTTTTCGGATATTACAAATTTTATAATATCCGAAAACTGTGTAAAGATTTTTATAGTACAAAAATCTTTACACAGTTTGACATTCACAATGAAATAGCAAACGTCGTCAAAACCATAACATACACACACAACCAGTGTCCGTTCGTCCGCTACCGGATGCGTGTGCGCAGTGAAATTGCATAAAAATCGTGTTTTGTGAGCATGGCCGCCAGCCACGTGTGCTTGCTCGTTCTGAGTTTGGTGGTTGTACAATCTGCTGTTTTGACTGGAAAAGGTTGGTATATTTATTTTACCTATACTTCTGCCACTGGATTTACTTGCGTGGTAGGTACATACGGGTACAGCCATAGAAATAGGCCAAGATATCGGTGCACCAATGAGTTTCTCTGTTCAAAAATGTGCACATACATTTTGTGTTTCCTTACGATGTTTTCCACTCGTGGTTTCCTCACGATGTTTCCACTCTCAAATGGTAAAGGATACAATCCAGTGGCGTAGTTATCGTAGGGCCAGGTGGTGCAGTGCACCAGGGCCCCAGAGCTCAGGGGGCCCTCTAACCTAAGCTTTGAAAAGAGAGGGTCAGCCAGCTCCCGAAGCTAGAAAACCTTGAGCCTGCTCACAAAATTCTTTCTCTATGCCCGCTTCTTTCTCTATGCACCGGGCCCTTGTCCACCTAGCTATGCCACTGAAACAATCGGCCTAGAAAGTTTCTAAAACATGTGTCAAGTGTTCAAAAGGAGCCTCTTAAAATCTTTTCATCGCACTGTTTTAAAAGAACTGATACGAAAAGAAAAAGCTATGTTTTACTTTAAAACATCGCCGAAACAAGAATCAAGTGAAATATTCCCAAAACATGCAGAATTTGTTGAACACGCTTCATCCAATCCATCATGTTTACAGTATGCTTAGCACTGATTTCTAACGAATGAAATGTAATGTGAGAACTAAATAGATGACGTATTTTACTAGGTTTTGAGCATAGTGCAAAAATAGGAGACAAGTATGCCTCAGGTTGGATGCAAGGCAGTGTAGGGCAGTGTAGTGTTCATATTGTGCGTGACTTCTGAAAAGAGGCAATGCTTTGATAAAGGTAATGGATACCGCTTAACATCAGGTGGATCATCTGCTTGTTCCAACAGCGAGTAGTATAAAAAAGGAGAAAAATGTAAACGGTCACTTATTTGTTTGTATTTAGAAAAAAAAACAAAACAATAACACTTACAAAAAAACTGGAGACTAAATTAATGTTTCAATCAACAAGGTATCATAATATCCACCCATAAAATATTATGTACATCCTTAAAAAAAATCTTAAATGGGAATGGACTCTGAGAATTTAGGGAATACCTACCGTGCCTAAAGTCCCGAGGCTATTTATTTCTATCTTTTTTTACATATCTCTAGCGTTTCAAATCGAAACGTTCTAGTTGTAAAAAATCTTCACTCGCTTTACTCGCTCAACCATTATTGTAACTAATGCTAGAGCCACATCGCGATTAGTTTGCGATATCAATCCTATTGCATCAGCTCGTGACGTCACGTGCTTTGTTACCCCCATTGTTGTTATAACAAACATTGTACTCAGCTGGAATTAGAGCATCGAGTTTGTAATGACGACGTCATTATTATCAAGCCATTAGGAAATCCACTGCTGAACATAAGCTGTGATAAAAAACAGTAATAAATTAATTAAATAAAAAATATCGGTAGACTTTCCATACAGCACTATCTAGCCCGAAACAAAGCCAAAGCTTGTAATATGGGAACCAGATAGCTGATACACATATACTTTTTTTTTGTAAAAATGTACATACTTATAATTTATAATAACACCCAGACAGAGAACAAACATCAATAGATGACAGCCTTCACAGCTCAGTTGGTAGTAGCTCTGCCTTCTGCGCCGTAAGGCCGTGGGTTCGATCCCCACCGAGAACAAACATTTTTGTGATGAACATTGATGTTTGTTCTGTCTGGGTGTTATATAATATTATAAGTATGTATTTACAAAAAAAAAAAAAGTATTTATGTATTATATCAGCTATCTGGTTCCCATATTACAAGCTCTGGCTTAGTTTGGGGCTAGATAGTGCTGTGTGGAAAGTCCAGTAATAAAAAAAATAAAAAAAACTATGTTCATCACACAAATATTTGGTCTCGGTGGGGATCGAACCCACGGCCTACGGCGCAGAAGGCAGATGGCCAACTGAGCCGTAAAGGCTGTCATCATCATCATCCTTAACTTAGTTACCTGTCATTAGTTTGTTGAATGTTCCTCTAGGCTTGGTCGCAAGAACTGGTACCTAGATGCATCTAGCTTTAAGACGTTTCAAGATGTTCTTTGTGATTCAACTGAATATATACCTTTTGATTTTGACTACCTGGAGAAGTGCACTGCTGGACATAGGCCATCCCTTTACATATCTATGAGCTCTACGAACCTTTAACTTGCTAATTCTGTGAAAAAACAACATATTTTTCAGTTCTAGCAAAGACGTAACGGGAACGTAACGTAGCTTAATAGCCTCTCAACTTAAAGTACAGTGGAGTTTCATATTATTACTTTCACATATTCTTCATGAGCAGAACTCTTTTCATTATATATTTTTTCTAATTCCAGCTCTATACTGTCGAGATCCAGACACAGGCAAGCTCCACGCAGTAAACTCCACCTGGGCCTCATCAACTTTCTGTGGTAACTACACATGCAAACTCAGGCGAAAGAATATCACCGAAACGGAATACACGCCTATCCGACAGCTGAATATCACTAATATAAATAATGAAACAAAGGAAAGCAAAGAAAACATAACAATCACTATTGAAGAGAGAACGGAGCCCGAGATAGAAGCTATCATACATAAAGATAGAGGCATTAATGATAGTTTAGAAAATGAAATAGTAAGAGACAAAGAACACTTGCAAAAATCAAATGAGGCTAAAGAAGCTGAAATGATAAGCACAAAAAATAAAGATGCAAATAGATACTTAACAGAAAAAGAGATTAAGTCAATATCTGAGGTGCTACATACAGTCAAAAAGAGTGATCTAGATGCAATAGTAGATATTTATAATTTAGCACAGGATATTTATAACGAAATGGATAAGAATACGAATGAAGGTGCTATAGATGACACGATCAACGCTATTACTGATAAAAAATACATAAAGCATTCTAAATCATACTGGTATGATCCTTCTGCGTATAAAGGAAGACTAGATATGGACTACCAAGGCTCAAACCAAGTTGTTTCAACAGCACAACCAAAACAGAACGTCCCTACATATTTCAATGGGGCATTGACTAACCAGGACTTCGGAAAACTGCCCTATTACTATCCCATGTCTCCATTCCAAAGAACCTCATCATACGTGCACCAACCGACAGCACCAACCAATGTCGAAAGACCCAAGCCTTGTCCAGCAAAACAAATGAACGACATGCAAGTTGCTGCTCAGAACTTGATCAAGCCATCGTACTTACTTCCATATCCATTCACGTACGTCCATCAGTATAATTACACAGACTACCCAGGTTACCCAAATAATTTCTACTATACCAACCCGTATCCTTGGAACTATTATAATCAACAGCGGCAATATCAACCTTATTACAACGCGTATATAGCTCAAGTTCCTAATGCTCATATTCTTAATGCTCAAATACCTAATGCTGTTCTCATGAACCCTCATCTAGACGAAGACGTGGCAGATGTGGAGCAGAAACCTGTAGAAGATAAAGATTTACTTAGCCAGGTGCTTGTCAAAACTAAAGAGAATTTAATGCCTGATTGGAAAACGGAACAACTTTCAAGTCAAATCTTAGACGAAGTCAGAGCTAACATAGATACTTCGAAGCTTTTAAAAGCGTTTCCTTTTAGAAAGAAACTGACACTAGAAAAAGTGGGTAAACTTATAAAACTAGATGAGCTGACAAGATCTAGACGGTCGGTTGACGAAGAGAGATATGAAGAGCCAGTAAGAGAAGAGGTAGAAGAGGCGATGGAAGAAGATAAAGTAAAACAAAAAACTGTTCCAGAAGATACAGTACAAAAATATGAAACAAAAGAGGTAAAAGAAGATCCAACGGCAGAAGAAGGAGAATATGAGACTTATCTAGAAAGAACAACGTAAGTAAGTTCTTTTGAATCAACAATTCAATTCAATTTAATTATTTATATTCAAGTAAGATGAGATTTACAATTTAAAATAAAATGTACTTACACGTTTTTACAAAGTCATGTAAAAACCTAATTAGTGGTAGGTTTACATTAAAATTCATTTAGTTACTTCAACAGTAGTGTAGTTTACGTTAAATAAAACTGGCCAAGTGCGAGTCCGACTCGCGCACGAAGGGTTCTGCACCATTATCTATAAAAACGGAGCCCCCTTATATATTTATTTTATTCTGTTTTTTTAGTATTTGTTGTTATAGCGGCAACAGAAATACAATCATCTGTGTAAATTTCTCTCTAACTATCACGGTTCATGAGATACAGCCTGGTGAAAGACTGACAGACAGACAGACGGACGGACAGCGGTCAGTCTTAGTAATAGGGTCCCGTTTTACCCTTTGGGTACGGAACTCTAAAAACTAGGTCAGTGTTACATTACCCTATTAGCCGTAATTATGGCTAGATTGTAATATTTTTAGAGTATGTTATAAAATGAAAGCATACCTTATTTAAAAAAAAATCATCAGTAATTCGACAGTCGATAACGTCACTTTTATTGCCAAAAAATATATTAAATAAAGCCTAGAAGAACAGGCAACATACTTACGGTGTTGTTATTTACAGTTTTTACATTCTCTGTTATCTCAAAAAACGAAGTACATTTTCAAATTCCAGTGAAGTCAAAATACACTCAAAGCTCAAACATTCGGCCCATTTTTTCAACGGTTTTTTGCCTCATTAAACAAATCCCCACAGACACCTAACACAGACAAATAACTTCGAAAGTGTAACAGGACGTTCCAAAAAGTTGACAAATATCCGAAAAAAAGGTTGGAATTCTGTCCCTTCGTCTAGACGTGTGTTCTTTGGGTTATCGAATACTTTTTTGGGTATTTTTCAATTAGACCTTTGGGATGTCAAAATTTAATGATATGATTATCAACTCGTGCTGACTTGTGGATTACTGTCACTATCAGGGACTCAAAAATGACAAATCTCGTGTATGAGATATTTAAAATAAAAGAAAATATCAAGTCGATTCATTTTCTGACATTTTGGGAAGCAACATAGCTTTTTCATTTTATTTGTTTTTCTAGTGTTATTTTGAGTTGTGTTGTGTAATTTCGGTGGTATTTAAATCAACATTACTTGAGGTCTTAGCACAAAGTGTAATCATTTGGAATGAAAGTGTATTATGTGATATCCTGATTTGACCGAAAATGTTTCGAATGTTTTGAAGAAAACCGCCACCATTTTCTTTAAAACAAATGACGGCCGACTTGACTATGGACTGACTTGACTAAAAAGAATTCAATACAAATCACTTGACACTGGCAAGATTATCTGTCGAATGACGGACAGGAGCCATAAATTGAGAGAAGAAAGAAATAAGAAATATCAAGTCAGTGAGATAATTCGATTGCTTATAACATTATTGATTCAAAACATTTGAAGTAGTTTATAATCTTTTTAAAACTCAAACAACTGTTTATAAGTTTTATTACTGAAGACAGTTATGAAAAATTGCAGTTAACAAAGTTTCGGAGAAAAAAGTTCACCTTTTTTTTCTATACAACTAGCAAAAATATAATCTACTCTAATATTATAAAGAGGAAAGATTTGTATTTTTGTTGTTTTGTATGTAACGAATAGGCTCCAAAAATACTGGTCCGATTTTAAAAATTCTTTCACCATTAGAATGCTACATTATCCCTGAGTAACATAGACTATATTATATTTTCAAAAAATCGGGGGTCCTCACTAAAACTCCAATAATGTAACCCAAGGTGAAATATAAACACCTTACATCGCGTGCGCTGCGAAAACTATTGATGATAGAACAAAATAATGTACTACGACTTTGCAGAACACGTCATTATCTACAAAAAATGTCGCGACAGCATATGTCTAACTATTAAAGTTATGTCACAATAAGTGTTCTTTTATTATAAAAATTTAATTTAAATGCCGCCTCTAGAAAAGGCTCTTTATTTGTACTTTGGTAGTAATCCTTATCCAAATAAATATTTTCATATTCAAGGTTGATCCAATACCAACTCTTACTATACTTTATATTACTTCTTGAATTTTCAAAACAAAAGATTTTAAAAAATTTATATTTTATTTACTTAATTTAATTTTTTTTTCGAAAACCCACCTCGAACCCTAAAACGTTGAATCAATTTAGGTCCACCCATGCGAAGCTGGGACAAGCCGCTAGTATTATAATAAAATATACTAGTCACCTAAAATATAATATTGATACAAACAAGTTTTTCCACTACTAGTAATTTTATACTTTTTTTTTTAATTCAAACTAGAAATTGTTTGACAGCTGTCAGCCTCGTATACGTAATATTATTATTCAATTTGTAGTTAATTTTTCTGTGACTTCCAGGTGTCAAACCCGCACTGATCCCGGCTACTTTCGCTACGGGAACCTCACACAACCTTATCCTGAATGCTGCCCACAGATGATAAAAACCAGATAATTCATATTATAAAGAACTTTGTAAAAATTGTATGTAGAATGAAAGGAAATAGATTTTACATTGTTCTATTTAACTAAACTAGGTTTTAATATAATATGTAGATGCTAGTTTTTTGAGGACATCTATGGAGGGTAGTCAGAGGTACGTCCAAACATTTCATTTTGCACATTTTTTTATACAACTCGCTGATGGAACAAGCAGATGGTCCATCTTAAGTGGTAACCATCACCTATAACATAACATTGCCTCGTAAGTCTCGTACGATAGGAACGTGCCCTACGATGCACTGCCCTGCGTCCATCAACTTGAGGCATACAGATGTTAAGCCTCATGTGCCTGTAATTACACCGGCAACCACACTCTTCAAACCGAAGCACATCAACGCTGCTTTTGCTGCAACGCTGAATACCCACATTTTGCATAGTTGGTATTCTGACTCTTAAACGTCGTCAAGAAAACTTATATTCATACTTGGTATTAGATATCTACCGTGCCTGAGGATCTATGTCGTGCTGTTTCAGTTTTCTATATAATTGACCCAAAACTTCTAACTGTAAACTTAAAATGTTAAATACACATGACAAGTGCGAGCGAGACTCGCGTCTTAAGGGTACCGTATCTACCTCATTGGTGGCAAAAACCTCGAATACGTACATTATTATGACATAACAGACAGAAACAAAGTGATCCTAAAAGGGTTCCCTTTTTTCTTTTAGCGTCGTCTGTTTAAACTCAGGCCGTCGAGAAAAAATAACAAATATAGTTATTGTGTCTGGTAACACCGCAGCCTAGAGGTTAATGGTACCATCGTTATCATCATTAGCCTGAAGAAGTCTACTACTGAGCCTAGTCCACCGGGCTACATTACACAAAGCATTAAGTTCGCCTATGTACTTCCTTTTGTGCAATAAAAAAATGTCTTATCTAATCTAAGCCAGGGAGGTTTAAGCCTAGTAGTAGAAGTAGTCTACATTTCCAGGAAGAACGATTCTGTGCCTACATCAACCACTGACTTCCCGCGACTTCATCATCATTATCAGCCTGAAGAAGTCCACTGCTGGACATAAGCCTCCACTATACATTTCCAGGAAGAACGATTCCGAGCCCTCTCCATCCACCGACTTCCCGCGATCCTCACGATGTCGTCGGTCCATCGTGGTCGCCATTCGAGAACCTTTATTCCCCAGCGGTTGTCAGTCCATCTTAGGTTGGTCAAAAAACTCGATTCGATCGGGTTACCAATATGTATCAAATAAATATTACGTCATGGCAAAGTAATATAAGTATGAAAAGTTTGTTATTCTGAGAAACACTAATTAATTTATTAATAAATAATTTATTATAATTTTACCGTCTTTTATTTTAAAAGGTTATTAAATAGTTTGCTCCGTCCACAAAATAAGTCATGTCACAGTTTGAAACTAACGAAGTGATGATGACCAACTTACTATGAAGCCAAGAAATTGAGTTTTATTTCACTCAGTTTGAAAAACAATGAAATATACTTCTCACAAATGTGATCTCCAGGTACAGTCTGTTTCACTTAAATGTATACAATTCGTAAATTTTAAGTAGGTATCACAACATTGCAATGGACTTTTATGGGACAAATACTTGCAAGTCCTTCATCACTGCTACAATACTAGCCATTTATTACGACTATTGTTAAATGATTATGTTATATTAAATAATTTCTGTTATTGTATTGAAATAAGGCTTTTTTACTTTGCCTAAAAATAACCAAAAAACGTGTGTACCTACAATTTAACTTTACAGTAAAAAACGATAGTCGAAGAATCGTATCGCTTCATTTTCATTAACAGATATCCAAAGAATGTTCTAATTAATTAATAATACTACTGTATCAATTGTATAATATACCAGTTACTAGTAAAACTCGTACGCTATACATCTTTTTAAAAACTTGAACATTTTATCTATTTATCCTTAAAAACTCATTAGACAGATAAGTTAGTTAAAAATGCATTAGTCAATCTGCGTCTCGATTACCTACTCACACAGCTACATAACTCTAATTTAACCAAAAAACTGCTATAAATCAGATAGGGTGGTTCTCGCCCCCACATGGTGTAAAGAGAGGCGTAATTACTAATAGAGCGTGAAGTCGAACTCAGTATGAACTATTAATACGTAGTTGGTTAAAAAAGAATATGACCGAAATTCTATGTTCAGATAATATTTTTGATATTCTTTTAGTTAATAGTCGTTGTACTTAGTAATAATCATTAAAATACATAAAGTCAAAAACATAAAGCCATATTTGACTTGATATTTTTCTAATTATTTTATTTTATTTTGATAAGGTACTTATATCCAGGCTATCTGATACGTTTTGGGAGAGACTTATGTCCAGGATTGGGTTATGATGATGACCTTTAAAAAAAAACTTTGATAACCATTTTTTATTTTTTTTACAACTTCTAGGTAAAACGCTTGGACGCAATCTTACCTGATGATAAGTAATGATGCGGTGACACATTTACCTAGAAAATTTCTATTCACTCTTCTCTTGAAAACATCCTCATCACTATTATGATCACTATCATTAGCTTGCTCGCCTCACTTTTGTTACTCTCCACAGAACTTGTTTGACAATAAAAACTTTTTATGTCACGTACTGAATGAAAAAGTTCATCTTTGACGCTATCTTTTTAAATTTATTACCCAGAAGTTGTATAAAGTTGAAAATAAATGTAGTGCTACGCCTGTTAGGCTGGTAATAAGCTGTAGCTATTTAAATATAGGTAGGTACATAATTAAATATAATTATTATAGATAGGTCGAAGATGTTGGTATACGAATCGCGAGGTTTAAGTGGAGGTGGGCAGGACATTTGGTTAGAGGGAGTGATAACAGATGGACCAAGGCAGTCATAGAATGGTGGGCAGGGATGGATGCCGATCTCAAGGCAGACCTCCAGCTCGGTGGTTTGACGGTATCGTGGCGGCAACTGGACAGTAATGGAAACAACAAGCCTAAGACAGAGTAACTTGGCGTTATAGAGAGGAGACCTATACCCAGCAGTGGGTGCTCGAGGCTGATAATATATGTTTAAGATGAGCCTATAATAAGATGTACATACCTATAATGTATCTATCAGATTATAGGTAGGTACATCTTATTATAGACTTCGTGTGTTGGAGCACCGGTGGCCTAGTGATATTGAGCCCAGCTTCTGATCGTAAGATCATGGGTTCGAATCAAATATTGTATGTTTTTTATATCCTATGGCCTTAACAAGTAAGCTATTTTGCAAATAAAACTATTAGTTATAGGTAAACTCACTACTGTTGGATACCTAAATATAAATGCTGCCATTTGTATATTTTAACATGTTGGTTTATAACATTGTTTTGTAATATATTTTTTCTCTCTTTTGTTTTTCTATTCTAGATGTATTATTCTTCCTATATGTATAAATAAAATAAATTTATAATTATTGGTGGACTTTTCACACAGCACTATAAGCCAAAGCTTGTAATATGGGAACCAGATGGGCTGGTATAATACATAATTATAGTAAATAAATATAAATAAATTATGTATTTCTATGTCTATAAATATATACACCTAATATCGTTATATTTAAAGTTTAAACACAGACTTATAGAAACACGTTCCATAAATAAATTCAAAACAAACTTTTAGTAACGTAACAGACATTACAAGCTACATTACAAAATCTAACTTAACCGGGTTCACTTAAAAGGTCCTAAAACTCGTAACTTATCACTGCGAGATGGCGCTATACCAAAATAGCGATGAGTGAGAGAGATGGAGCATACTCCAGAAAATATTTAAATTAAGTCCTCCCTAATGTTCGACATTATTTTTTTATCAGCGCCCAAATAGAGATACGTTCTTTAGGACCTTTCCCACCAACCGCAAACAATTACTTAGTAAGAATAACTTTATATGTAAGGGTTAATTACCTAACTGATTTTACATATTATTATCAATTTAGTTCACCTGGGAAGTACTACCACCATGCCTTTTTATGCCGCCAAGCAGTGTTGCTGTGTTTCGGTTTGAAGAGTGTGGTTGCCGGTGTAATTACAGGCACATGAGGCTTAATATCTGTATGCCTCAAGTTGATGGACGCATGGCAGTGCATCGTAGGGCACGTTCCTATCGTGCGTGACTTACGAGGCAATGCTTTGTTATAGGTGATGGTTACCACTTAACATCAGGTGGGCCATCTGCTTGTTTCATCAACTAGTTGTATTAAAAAAACAAGATTAACTTGATTTCATGCTAATTTTAAATTCAGTAAGTTGTGCTGAAAAGTGATTGTGCTTTAATTTATTTATTTTCTAGAAACCAATTAAAAAGCTTTTTATCGTCGATGGTGAAGGAGGCCCTTAAAAAGCTTTCTTGTAGAATCTACAAAAACAATAAATCGTGGGTTACTCTCGTTCGCCGGTTGGGTGTCGAGTATGTAAATGTGAGATTTATGTGCAAATTCGGGGTTTACTGTTGTAGGAAAGAAGATTTATTACTTCTCTGGATTTGGGCGAAATTGAGATGGATTTGACTATGAGTGATGTCATTATTTTGACGATACATTTTATGCCCTTTTAAGACCATTCCCTAAAAGAGGGATATCTTGATTACTTGCCGTTACGTCTTGCCTTGAAACAGGCACTCATCGCGCGTTCTTTCCTACAGGATTGAGCTTTGGAAAAAAATGGGTTATATATTTTTTTGTCTATCTCGCTACTTCTCTCACACATCCAACAAAGACGTGCCCTATGGTATTGCACTACTCATTACTCTGAGACTAAAATATTGGCGTTTCAGTACCTATCATCATTTTCCTGCCCTTATCCCACGCTGCATGGGGTCGGCACAACAGGTTTTCTTCTTCCACTCTCCTCTATCATTCGTCATCTCAGTGCTCACGCCTTTGTTACTCATGTCATCTTTCACACAATCCATAGATAGAGATAGATAACACTTTATTGTACACAAGGATACATCATAAATCTAGGCATAAATTAATATAGTAAAATGGGCGGCCTTATCGCTGAAAGCGAATTCTTCCAGGCAACCTTAAAATCCATCCATCTTTTCTGTTCTGTTTCAATACCTATATGAGTAACTTTTACCTCCATGGTAAAAGTCTTTACGAATTTTTAGTTCTAAGTCAAAGTCAAGTAAAAGTCAGAGTTCTAAATTCAAATCATAAAATTGACATTGAAATTGAATTGATATTGAAATTTAGTACAACATTATTCCAGGCTCCATCCTAAGCCAATAATGACTTAATTTAGGAAAGGTTTGCCGCCAAGCAGCGTTGCCGTGTTTCGGTTTGAAGGGTGTGGTTGCCGGTGAAGTTACAGGCACATGAGGCTTAACATCTGTATGCCTCACGTTGATGGACGCAGGGCACGTTCCTATCGTGCGTGACTTACGAAGCAATGTTTTGTTATAAGTGACGGTTACCACTTAACATCAGGTGGGCTATCTGCTTGTTCCTTCAGCAAGTTATATTAAAACAAGGTTTGCATGAAATCTAATTTGACGTTTTCGAGCAGAAAATATTTGTTCTGCATGAGGATCGAACCCACGGCCTACAGCGCAGAAGGCAAAGCTACTACTAAGTTGTGAGGGCTGTAGTTGACCGCTAGCTCATACAAACTTATTATCATTTTTTTGAAAAAAAGCGAGTCCATTCACGCTTTTATTCACTTCACTTAATTAGCCAATGAAACGACTCTACTAATAAAGCGTTAACCTAACGTTTAGCCTTCGATTAATTGGAGTTAATCAGAATTTACCGATTTAACCTCTAGTATTGCGATTAAGCGTTGAGAAATAATAAGTAAACAATACCCTTACCTATATAGAATAGAATAGAATAGAATAAATTTTATTTGAAACACACACTAAAAAAGAGATATAAAACATGTGCCATTATTGTTTATTCAATTTCCTTAAATTATAGATACCTCTGTTTAATATCTAACTAGCGGCCCGCCCCGGCTTCGCACGGGTATTTAATGAAGAACCGCTCTACCGATTTTGTGCAAACTACACATAAACCATCTACTAAATAATCCGAACAAAGCCTACACATTTCGTTTGGATAGGTAAGCCCTCTCTTGAGTTATAAAATTACGACGAAAAGTGGCATTGATTTTTATAGATATAGATAGAAATAGATATAGATTTACAAACGTGTTGTTGTTGTATTTCGGTCACTGCTTAACCACCTTTTCCTTCCTTGGTTTCAGCTGAAAATCAGCGTTGAGTGTAATTACAGGCACACGAGGCTTAACATCTGTATTCCTCAAGTTGATGGACGCAGGGCAGTGCATCGTAGGGCATGTTCCTATCGTGCGTGACTTACGAGGCAATGTTATGTTATAAGTGACGGTTACCACATAACATCAGGTGGGCCATCTGCTTGTTCCAGCAGCTAGTAGTATTAAAAAAAAACATGCAGTACTATCTAGCCCCGAACTAAGCAAAGGTTGTACTATAGTAACCAGATAGCTAATAATATAATATATTTTTTAAATTCATATACTTCTTGTCGTGTCAGTAGTTCTTTCGAAACAGTGTGGTGAATGGATTTTATGTGCACGTCAAAGAGGCTTCTTTCGAGAACTTGACATATGTTATAAAACTTTATACTCATAATTATACCCTGACAGAAAACAAATACCTATCTACGTTTATCACATTTTTTTTTGTTGTTGGTGGGAATCGAACCCACAACAAACAGCGCAGCAGACAGAGCTACTACCAACTAAGGTGTGATGCCTATCATCACGCTGTTTCTGTTTTTTACATTCGACTTGTTCTTAAAATAGCCTTTAGACTCCCGTTATATATATTTTAGTAGATGGGAGTAATCAAATGAAGATGTTACTAATATAACTCAAAGCTGAACTGACGAATTTTCCCGCCAAAATGAAGCTTCTGCGCCACAAAAGAAGCCCATAAATTAATATTGGAACTCATTGTTTGCGCCACAATAGATTCTAACAAGATAAAGGGTGTACAAAAATAGCTTTCGGAATATTAAATTCTGAAAATACAAATACAATAGCTCTATGCGGCTATAAATAATTTTTACTTAACATATGCTTATAATTTTACCTTTTTACTGGTCTAATCTAATATTTGTATATTCTTATGAAAACAATCATAATTCATTATCCATTACAAAATTATGAAGATTAAAAGTAGTTTTAGAACACTCTTTATATAAAATTAAAATAAGAAAATAAATTATAGAGTCTACCGTAAAAGCTCCCCGTCCGTAATTGTCATGGTTCAATTCCCGCTACTAATCTTCTTACACCTTGTATATTATAATGGCTTCAATTATGGAGCAGGAATTTCATTAAGTCCTCAGAACCTCAAGTGTACTCTTCTTAGTCTAGGAGCTGGTGGTTAAAATTCTGAACTCATTGTGATCTTAATTCAAAAGTTAAAATAATTTCTCGTTGACCCGTGGCGCTTGTTTTGAGGACAGCAAGATACTATTTATTTTTAAGGAGCCATTTTGCACACGATTTTCATGAATAAGGTTCTAGACCTTTTTAAGTTCTAGGTTTTTTTAAATAGGGTACGATTGCCGTTTGTATTTGTACTGACTACATATTGCTATTGTTGCTTAGCTATCAATTATTCAGACTGAGCAAAATTTTTTTTTTTTTATACAACCAGCTGATGGAACAAGCAGATGGCCCACCTGATGTTAAGTGGTAACCATCACCTATAACAAAGCATTGCCTCGTAAGTCACGCACGATAGGAACGTGCCCTACGATGCACTGCCCTGCGTCCATCAGCTTGAGGCATACAGATGTTAAGCCTCATGTGCCTGTAATTACACCGGCAACCACACTCTTCAAACCGAAACACAGCATTGCTGCTTGGCGGCAGAAAAAGGTGTGGTGGTAGTACTTCCCCGGACGAGCTCTTCACAAAGAGCTCTACTACTCTTAAAAATTTAAAGCTTTCAAACAAAATATATCTAGGAGGATATAATACTAATAGCATTTTCTACCAGTCACTCTGGGCGTGCTTAGATGGTGTGGCGTGTTATTATAAAAAAACTGTTTGGTTTTTAAGCAGATATTTTAAAATTTTTCGCAATAAATAATAAAGACTTGGACTTTCTAAGTTATTCAATATAAAAAACGACCCTTTCTTCACAAATAAATACTCTCAAACGTAAATGAAATAACGTAATAACATAACATACCTAATATAAAATAATCCTAGTGATTTTCTACAATAAAAAATATTAACTAATAAAGTTGTGGCCAGCAGAACAGTAAGTTTATAAGTGTTGGTAAAAATACTTGAATTCGTAGTAAAATTCATCAATTTAACATTAAAAAATAGATTTAGCCGGTGGACAAAACAATCGACAAAATATACTCACAGAAAGTCAAATTATGCAATTAAATCAAGTTCAAATATCACTCACTAGCTTCTGATCTAAGTTCGGTGTTGCCAAAAGCCATACGATTTATTCCTCCCGTATTATGGCAATGTAACCTACCTATAGCTACTAACGAGTGGCTTTGTAAGTAGCTTGCAAACCAAATAGATCTATGAATAATAGATTTGAAGGGTGTGGTTGCCGGTTCAATTACAGCCTTACAGGCACATGAGGCTTTACATCTGTATGCCTCAGGTTGATGAACACAGGGCAGTGAGTAGGTCACGTTCTTAGCGCGCATTTTTTATAGGTGATTGGAACCACTTAACATCAGGTGGGCTATCTGCTTGTTTCATCAGATAGTTGTAAAAGCGCATCTTCTTTTAGCGTCAGATGAGATTGAGATCAAACGTTGGACTTTAGTTAAAAGTAATGTTTTCCTTCACCGTTTGAGAGCTCTGGCTTTGAGTACAACCCTTATTAATATGAGGAATGGATTTCTAAAATAAACATCAGCGGAGATGTTAAGTTTGTAAATCCCCTTGAACGCACAATTCCTCATACAAATATGACGCACCTGCCTAATCTCTGTGTACACTACAGTACGCGCCGCATAGCCATGCGATTGTAGAAAGAAAAATAATATAAATGTTTCAAATCAAATATAATAATAATATAAATTTTATTTCAGATAACTCAGATCCATAAATTGTTAGTACTTCCACCTTAAAAACTATTAGGTACTATTAGGTAAGAAAAATGGCGATCCTATGCCATTACTCGTACACAGTGCTTCAGGAAAGGGCTATCCCATTTATGAGCAATGATGCCCAGAATGTTATTGGGACTTCCACGTACTCAATACAAATATGTCAACATATTTTTAGAAACAAAGAAAGAAAACTTTTAATTTACCGACATAAAATATACTTATTCTTAGGTAACAATAAGGAGTAAGTGCTGCTAGCACCTATAGATAAGTATGTACAAGCAATAATAAAAAGTTGCATAGGTAGGTACACACAGATACCCAATTACACTGGTAAACACTGATGCACACTGCAAATTTTAGGAATCAAAAATACCAGTTACCGAAACACAATAACGCTACTTGGCAGCAGAAATAGGCATGGTGGACATACTTCACAGGACTAGCTCTTCACAAAGAGCTCTACTACTCTTATACATGTTACAAAATACGTACACGTATGCCGCCAAGCAGCAAACATTTTAGCCAGGTAGGTGTTGAACTTTTGTATGAAACAGCTGTTTTTTTATCGCGTTCACAGTGTTGGTTCCTTAGAAAAAGTTATTCATATTGATGGTTACTTTAGCCCCTGAAGTATTGGAACACCTTGTATAATTTATTCAGAAACATATCCTACTAATATTATAAACGCGAAAGTTTGTATGTATGGATGTTTGTTACTCTTTCACGTAAAAACTACTGAATGGATTTTAATGAAACTTTACAATAATATAGCTTATCCATCAGAATAACACATAGGCTACAATTTATAAAGATATTGTGTGATTTGTCCAAAATATAATATTAGCTTCTCGAATATTAATAATACTAATCCTGCACAGACGAATCAGGCAGCAGCTAGTAAAGAATATGTTTAATAGCATGCACACACAGCGCGTACTGTACACATCATAGGCTACACTGTGTTTGTTCCGATTCGTTTGAACACAGGATTTATGTGTACAAACGTTTCCTGTACAAGGACGGCTTAGTACAAGATGAAAGGGTAAAGGTAAGTCATGTGAGCGGGTGTGGTAGCTTCTCAGAGCTGAAGGAAATCATGCTTGAACGCCGGGTTTTCTGAATCTGATGAGAAAAAGTGAAATAAGCAGATGGTTCACCTGATATTATGAAAGTCAAAAGTCAGACTTTGTAACAAGAAATTGTAGAAATAAAAACCCGGTAACCACTTTACTGTATTTATTATATAGATTAAAGGGAATAACAAATTGCACATTAATGGAGGATACTACGAACATGATACGAATGAACGAGTACAGAGCAGTTAGGCGGCAAAGTACTAGGAACTGTCATAATCAAAATATTGACAGTGACAGGTGCATCGGGCTGGCAGGTGGCACATACATATGTTGTTTATTCTTCAACAGAAATAAAGAAAGAAGATTGTCTGTCGAAGGACGGACAGGAGCCATAAATTGAGAGAAGAAGAAGAAGAAAACGCGTTTATTACCTTATGGCCTGATTTCACCACGCTCTGTTAGATTAACAAAGGATTAAAGGGCCGTTAAATGTCAAAATGTACGCGTTTGACATCTAAGGTTAGATTTAACGGCCTGTTAATCCTTGATTGGTAACTAACAGAACATTGTGAAATCAGCACTAAACCTTAAATAGTCGATAGGTTGTACTTGAGAAATTTTGTATGACTTTGACTTTGACTTTGACCACTTGAGGCGCACTTAAAATCCTTTCACCACACTGTTTCGAAAAAACTAGTGACACGTCAAGAAGAAGATCGGACAAGGGAATATCGAGATATGGGGTTTTCAAAGGGAGCAAAAAAAAATTGTTACACAAATATATCAAGCGAGGTGTCATATGAAAGGGTTTGGTACATCCTAATACCATTTTTATTTTTATTCTAGAACCTATCTATGATTTTTGAGAAACAATTGGTTAGGCAGGTTAGGGGGTAGTCAGAGACCAAATATCGTGTTTGGTATCAATGTAAGACATCACCAAATCTCAGTTGCGCGAACCACTAGTATAACCTAGCGGTCAACCATCCATAATCGCGCTGAACGTTGCTTAACCTACTTGATCTGTTAAGGCACGCAGCGCCATAGTTTGAAGGGGTTAACGAGCTTTCCCGCCCAATATTTATGTTTCGAAACGGGTTACAAGGGATTTCCTTGGGATTTTGTATAAAAATAAATTCTCATGCGAGGATTGGAAAGTAAATACATTCTTTATATTTTGATTTGAAATGCTCAAGGCTTTGATAAACGTTCGGCGCAGTTTGGAATAGATGGGTGACCGCTAATGAAACCCATGGTAAACTAAACCTAATATTTACGTTCTTCTTCTTCTTGTCGTGTCTCTAGTTTCTTTCGAAGCAGTGTGGTTGTAGCATAATAGACGTAATACCAAACAGAACGTGGCTTTATTTAGCTAAGAATTCTAGATATGCAGACATAGGTAACCATGACAATATTATAATATAACGAAGCTGTCACTGTTGACTTGCTGACAGCCACCTTAGAACCATGGAGGTCAGTAAGCATATCACCTCATTCTTCCCCGGTTGAGTTTTCACTCCCTTCTCCATCTACCAGAAATTCGCTTAGGTAAAAGGGCGGATTTCTGGTCCTGTTTGATCTCCGTGGGAGAGCTTCGGTCCGGAGTAACGGAGAAGGCGTAGAGCTACGTCGATCCTCTGAACGTTGTGGCGATGATAGCGATGGGGTGACAGTTTCGGGTGGAGCTGTGACGCTGTCATCCATCTCTTCAGAAGCTGATTCAAAACTGTCATCTCCACTGTAGTCATCGGTATTCGGGAACGGTGCCAATTGACGGTTCGATACTGTTGATGTTTCCCCATTTTCCCGTCGAATAAGAGAATAGTGAGGATTAGTTTCAAGGAGTTCAGCTTCTTCGACTAGAGGGTCTGTTTTAGATTGTCGCACATTCTTCTTTACCAATATCGGGCCTGGTGTAAGCCAGGACGGCAGTGAGTCTCTGTTCTGGGATCTTCTAGGGTATGTAAACAGTTTTTCATGAGGGGTGGCATTAGTAGCTGTACATAAAAGAGAACGTACACAGTGCAATGCATCCTTTATTACCACTTCCCAGTTATCCAGTGATAGTCCCTTTGACCGGAGGCTGAGTTGGATAGTTCGCCAGAGAGTCCCGTTTAGACGTTCCACTTGTCCATTTCCCTGGGGGTTGTAAGGTGTCGTTCTAGATGAGGCTATGTTTGCTTTTCTTAGGAATGACTTGAATTCTTCTGACATAAACGATGAGCCTCTATCGCTATGAACATAGAGAGGCTGGCCAAACGTAAGGAAGAGATCTTTCAAGCAGTTGATGACAGTGGCAGATGTCATATCTTTACATGGATAAGCAAATGGAAATCTGCTGTACTCGTCAATGATTGTTAATATGTATTTGTTGGAGGTTTTAGACGGCAATGGCCCCTTGAAGTCTATGTTGATACGTTCGAGAGGGGCCGTAGCTTTGATCAAGTGTCCTTTAACTTTGAGAAACCTTGGTTTTATCTCGGCGCAGGTCGGGCACGAGGCAGTCATCTTCTTGACGTCGTTCGCTGTATAGGGCAAATTTTTAGATCTCACCCAATGATACATCCTTGTCACCCCCGGGTGACAGAGTGCGTTATGGAGCTCTTTTAGCTTACTGATATTCATATAGGCGCATACACGGGACAGAGCGTCCGCAGCTGCATTTTCGCAGCCTGGTCTATAAACAATATCATATTTGAAACAAGACAATTCTAATCGCCAACGTGAGATTTTCTCGTTCTTGATTTTACTGTTATGATTCTGATTGAACATGAAGGCTACCGATTGTTGGTCTGTTATTAGAAGGAAATGTTTGCCAATAAGGTAGTGTCTCCATTTCTTTAAACTTTCCACTATAGCGCAAGCTTCCTTTTCGATTGAGGATTGCTTGCATTCAGAGTATGACAGAGTTCGTGAAAAGAATGCCACAGGTCGTCCTTGTTGAGTGAGTGTAGCCGCCAGAGCGAACTCTGAAGCATCAGTTTCAACGGTGAAGATTTCGTCATTAATCGCTGCTAGGGCCGCAGCCTTGATGTCCTGTTTTATTTCCATGAAACATTTGAGAGCGTCGCTCGATAACGGGAAGCTAGTGACGCAGGTGAGAGGTTTTATCTTTTCCGAGAAACGCTCAATCCATTTTGCATAGTGCGCGAACATTCCTAGGACTCGTTTCAGTTCACTTGATTTAGTCGGTGCGGGGAGGTCTAGCAGAGGCTTTAGTCTTTCAGGATCAGGTCGGATAGTATGATTTTCCACGGTATAGCCAAGTAGACTGATCTTGGTTTTATTTAAAACGCTTTTTTCTTCATTTATAGTTAGATTAAACTTTTTAGTGGCGTCCATGAATCGTTTTAGATTGCGCTCGTGATCCTTAGCATCCTTGCCGCAAACTGTTATGTCGTCTAAGTACGCGTACGTCCCATCTAATTTTTCTTCAGATATTATAAAGTCAAGAGTCCGTTGGAAGGCAGCTACGCCATTAGTAACTCCAAACGGAATGCGTGTGAATTGATAGAGTTTTCCATTCGCTTCAAACGCTGTATATATCTTCTCATTTTCCAGGATTGGGACCTGATGATAGGCTGATTTCAAGTCTATCTGACTAAAAACTTTGAATTTAGATACGTTGTTTACAACGGTTTCAATATTTGGCAAGGGGAAGGCATCTAGGTCAGTACGTTTATTTATTGTCATTGAATAATCGATCACGAGTCGCTTGCGATGGGCCCCTCCTCCCGCTACAAGAACTTGGGCCCTCCAAGGGGAAATGCTTTTTTCAATTACCCCATCTTGGAGCAACTTGGACACTTCTTCTTTTATGAAGTCAGCGTCTTCTTTAGTGTAGCGCCTGCTTCTGACAGCAATCGGTTGGATATTTGGCGAAAGATTGGTGAATACGGAAGCCGGCGGAACTGAGGCTTGCAGAACATTACAGATTTGTAAGGGCTCGCCGGGACCTCCCAGATTGAATTGGATGCTTGAATGTTGTTTAAGTAAGTCGTGACCCACGATAACGTCTGCGCAGAGGTTGTCAACAACTAAAAGAGGTGTTTGCTTGTAGGTATGTTGATTCATTTTAATAGTTGCGAAACATACCCCTTCAACGAACGAGACTTGGTTAAGAGAGGCGAGATTGACAGTTTGTTTGCACGGTTTCTTGGGCAACTTCATGATGCGAGCGACTTTGCTGTTTATGAAACTGACTGAACTTCCAGTGTCGACGAGAGCATCAGCTTTGTATTTGTTTATTGTGATAGGGATTGTCGCGCTCCTAAGACTTGAAGGAGAAGCAGCGGAAATAGCCCCGCTGTAAAACTGGTCATTGCTTGAGTTGGGACAAGGATGTTCTTCATTCCACACAGAATTTATGATATGCCCAGATCTGCAAACGCTAGCAAAATGGCCTTTCTTCGAACACTTATTACAAGTAGCTGTGTTAGCTGGGCATCTTATTCTAGGATGAACATTTCCGCCGCAGAAAAAACATCGCTTGGCTGATTGTGACGAGGAGGATGGTGCGGCCGAAGCAGGCCTCTGAGGCAGTCGTGACGATGAAGCTACCGCCAGATTGTCCGATTCTTTGTCCCGTGAGATTTCAGTTACAGCATTTAGTTGCGGAGAGTTAGTACTGATCGTCTGTGCATCTTTCTCAGCAGTTTCCAAGGTGATACCTTGATTAAGAGCTTCAGTAAGAGTAAGTGTAGAGTTTTCTAAAAGTCGTTCACGTATTTTTCGTGAGAGCAGGCCGGATATAAGAGCACTACGAATTGCCTGTTCTTCATGCTCTGTCGCGGTGACTGCTTCGAATTTACAATCATTAGCGGCCAGTCGAAGGGCTCTAGCATATTCGGAGATAGTCTCGTCCGTTCTTTGTTTTCGATTGAATAGGACATGCCGAGCTAGTATCGTGTTTTTTTGTTTGACATAGATGTCTTCTAGAGCTTTAATAGATGCTTTATAAGTCGTACAAGACTTGATATGTTTATAGATCGAAGCGGATAAATGGTTGACTAACAGCTTACACTTGAGAGAATCCGATACTTCTTCAATATTTTCTTCGGCGAGAAAGCTTTCGAAGGTCGATTTCCAATGCAGCCATTTGGCGTCGGCGTCCGCGACATCAGGTTCAACGTCAAACTTTTCGGGTCGGAGATACCTTGATAGCGATGATTTGCTTAGTTTTTCGTCAGGCATCTTAGCTAAATAAATTGTAGCATAATAGACGTAATACCAAACAGAACGTGGCTTTATTTAGCTAAGAATTCTAGATATGCAGACATAGGTAACCATGACAATATTATAATATAACGAAGCTGTCACTGTTGACTTGCTGACAGCCACCTTAGAACCATGGAGGTCAGTAAGCATATCACCTCAGTGGTGAAAGGATTTTAAGTGCGCCTCAATAGGCTCCTTTCAAGCACTCTCTCTTTTTCGGATCTTTACGTTAAAGAAAGAAAGTCGCTATGTTCCTATGGTAATAATTTTCCCGAGTTTTATAATTCCTGTATTATTTTTTCATAATTCCTATAACTCCGGCGTCAATTTTAATTATTTTATATCCATCCCTCGTTGCCTGGAAGATATTGCTCTCAGTGATAAGGTGGCCCGTTGTTTTGCATAAATATATGCGGAAACATTAAGCCTATGTTGTTTCTATGTGCTGAACAATATAGTTATCTATCTATAATGTGATTTGAATTTGGAACCACAAGATTCGTTTATAAAAATAACATATTTTAAAATCAAACGCAGAGGCCACTGACAAGCCATGCATTTTATTGCCTCGCAGAAAATGTGAAAAGTAGTGTGGGCAACACTACTTTCTGCGAGGCATATATCCTATAATGTGATTTGAATTTGGAACCACAAGATTCGTAAAAAATAACTTATTTGAAAATCGAACGCGAATTTCACTGACAAGCCATGCATTTTATTATCTCTCAAAAAATATGAAAGTAGTGATTGGCAATAAAGCTGTCTGCGCTTCGAACGAGTTTGTATCCCTCGCTGCACTCAGAATTCTAGTCTACACTTCCTCGTTTATACGTGAATTAATTTCTATAACCATCCATTCGCTCGGGATTCAATCTTGTGCCGTTAGTTACGTACATTTTTTTTTCGTATTTTTATGTTGTTACGAGTAGCACGCTTTTTTCGCCTGCAACTATGATGGTATTGAATTATTATATTGTTAACTATTTCTTGAACGAATGTTGTACTCTGTTGGTGATCAAATGAATAAATTAAATAAGTAAAACTGTTTTTTCACAAATCGCACAAATGTTTATTCTCAGTGGGATTCAAACTCACAACCTACAGCGTTACTACTCACACTACCAACCAACAAGACCAGTTCAATAATACATTACAAATGATGAATCACTACAAAACATATCATAATATCTATCACTCAACCTCACAATATCTATCATTCCATGCATTACAAAACAAAAGGCGCCATCGTTTCTTTATCTAAGTAGTTCTATTTCAGAGTCACGATTTTAAAATAAAAGGTAGGTAAAGATTTAAATTTAGAAGTGTCGGTTGTCGAATGGCTTTATTTATGTAATGCAAGATTTTTTAAAGCTACGTTTAAACCAACTGAACTATTACACTCAAATTCGTAGTCAAAAATCAAACGGTCCTTTTCAACAGTACTACATTTAGGTAATGTAATGGTGTACACTGTGTTGGTGAACAAATAAATAAGCTATGTCATTATACCTATTATACAAAAGCTATACAAGGTGTTCCATAAGTTGTGTATATAAACTTCAGGGGGCTAAAGTACCCATCAATATGAACAACTTTTTCTAAGGAACCAAAACTGTGAACGCGAAAAAAAAAACAGCTGTTTCATACATTTTAGCCTGGTAGGTATTGAACTTTTGTATGAAACAGCTGTTTTTTTTTTCGCGTTCTCAGTGTTGGTTCCTTAGAAAAAGTTGTTCATATTGATGGGTACTTTAGCCCCCTGAAGTTTATATACACAACTTATGGAACACCTTGTATATGTATTTTTCTTCCAGATTTTGTATATTTTTTGCATTTAAATTCACCAACATCGTATAGAAGACTCAAGTCCAAGCTTCTTGTTTTTATTTTGTATTGCGAGCCCTTGTTTTGTATAGAAACGCGATAATTGCCCCTATTCGGCGTACCTCTCGTGACTTATACAAAACTCAGGCTTGCAATACAGAAAATGGAAAAATAAACGCCGGTAAGGAATTTCACTCTTTATCTGTCCACTATAAAAGTTCAAGCTAAGAGCTTCATGCAAGTAGTTACTGGTAAGTAGGCACTTATTATTTTCCGGCGTAATCAACACCCTATCGCTCATAACGTCGCATCTATCAAATCCACGTGTCGTACACCACCCACCAACACTTGTTTACTTACACGCCTTCTTATTTCAACACAGGAATTTAAATCTATTGATTTATCATCTACGGAGAAACGTAATCCATTTCAATAATGTATGACAAAGTGTATGACAAAATGTATGAGCCATGCATTATCTGGGAGAAAGTTCTAATGACTGGAAAGATGTTTTAAGTATGACACATGCAGTAGCCATGCACATTATTTTTTATGATTTTAAGCACTTTGATGCAGCGAAAAAGCTTATAAAATATCTAGCTACTTGAATAAAATTATCGGTTTGAAATATTTTGATGAGGTCATCGATATCCATGTCGGGAAAGTACTTGTGGCCTTGTAGGTACTTGTCAAAGTCAAAGTCAAAAGGTATTTATTTAGTAGAATCACAAGGATCACTTTGAAACTTCTTAAAGCTAGGTGAATCTAGGTGCCAGTTCCACACGCCTACTCGTAGAAGAACAAGCAACAATTTTTTTTTATACTACTAGGTGATAGAACAAGCACGATGGCCCAAATAATGTTAAGTGGTAACCATCGCCTATAACAATGCATTGCCTCGTAAGTCACGCACGATAGGAACGTGCCCTACGATGCACCGAACTGCATCCATCAACATGAGGCATACAGATGTTAAACCTCATGTGCCTGCAATTACACCGGCCGGCAACCACACTCTTCAAACCGAAACACAGCATTGCTGCTTGGTGGCAGAAAAAGGCGTGGTGGTAGTACTTCCCCGGACGAGCCCTTCACAAAGAGCTCTACTACTCTTCAAAAGTTACGGATTGGCTGTTCTGTTGTGTGAGCCTTCTTACAATTCGTATTGATTGTAATGATAATAATATTATAACAGTCTTTTTCAGTATCTATGATACTACTTTTTAATTAAAACATGCTCAGGAAGTTAAGCCGCTGGCAGCAGCTTGTTATAAAGGATCAATTTAAAAACGGTATAGATTTTCTCGACACTAAAATCGAAATCAAAAAAGGCCAACTTAGGCGAAGACTACAGCAAATGTACATTTTATATCTTTCAAATGTTGGAAATTTGTGAGCGAACGGTACTTTGACGAATGTCAGCCCCTTAATTTTTGGATAGAAACTCAATACAAAAACATTCTCCGAACAGCAAGCGTTAAATATTTAGGATTTTTACCAAACCTAATTTCGAAACTCAAATTTTGTTGCAAGGAATTCGTAATGCCTACCCCTAAGGGGTAATATTGAAACCTGTTCAATATTACCTTGCCGGTGATATTTCATTATAGACTTCGGCTATTTTAGATTAAAATATTTTCGAACGATTCTGAACGTCTTCCGACAAATAATCGCACGATCCAGGAAATTGTAATTATTTCATTATTTACATTTTATTTTTATTTTAAGCTCTAATTTTCTGTGGGCTGTAATTTCAACTATACCTACACCCTTCAGAATGGTTGGGTATTTCGAAATAGTATTTTCTTGTACTACTATCATTTAAGAATAAACAGTCGGATTGGATCCGCAGCTTGAGTTTCATTACAATATCTCACTGGCAACGATTTCATAATGGCAACGATGCGAAAATGGACGAAATACGTAAACCGAGCGGAAGGAATTGTGATGGTGGTAGTATTTCCTTAATGATACTAGGTGCACCGGATGCAGATCCAGCTACACAAAGCGAAAGAGCACTAGGTCTAGTGGTAGCGGCCTCGCCTTCCGATCCTAAGGTAAGGGTTTGAAACCGGACGTGCACCAAAGAGTTTTTCAAAATGTTATGTGCACAATGCCAGTACTCTCAAGGAAAACATCGTGATGAAACCGGCATGTCTCCGGGTCAACCGGGAGCCTCTTGAGGCGTACTTAAAAACTTTTCACCACACTTTCGAAAGAAACTAGTGACACGACAAGAGATTATGACAAAAGCAGGCTGTGCCTGATGCGTGTCTGAGTGTAGAGATTTATGAAGATTTATTTTCTAGTTTCGAAGAATTATTCGTGGGCCTATATAAATTTTAATTCTATCCCCGATTTAGTCACGCGACTTGATTACTCGAGCCCTCAGAATAAAATCAAGTCAAGTTTTTATCACTCGAATGAGAAAGCCATGAAAATGCTCTTTACATTTTAACACCGCTCATAAAAATTCAAAACTACCCGCCGTAAGGTCACATTGCCTCATCTACATTATAGCCTCAATAAATTCTTGGGGTCAGCAATGTATACAATTTTTTATTTTTTAAGTGACATGCTGATGGAAAAAGCAGATGGCCCACCTGATGTTAAGTAGTAATCATCACTTAGAACAAAGCATTGAACGTGCAAGGAACGGGAAAGGAACAAGGAACGTGTCCTACGATGCGATGCCCTGCGTCCATCAACTCGAAGCAAACAGATGTTAAGCCTCATGTGCCTGTAATTACACCGGCAACCACACCCTTCAAACCGAAACACAGCAACGCTGCTTGGCGGCAGAAAAAGGCATGTTAATTGGTAGTGATTCCACGGACGAGTCCTTCACAAAGAGCTCTATTACTTTGAAAGAGCCACTGCTATAACTCTACTCTTAATTTGACATATAAAATTCTTTCAAAAAAAACATGTTTTATATGTTTTAAAGTGTGTACCTTGGAGAAATCACAGAGGTTTTATTATGTCCCAACAGTTACTATCCGATCGGGATGACTACCCATGGCCAATTGGCCATAGATCACATAAACAAATAAATAAATATTAGTGGACTTTCCACACAGCACTATCGAGCCACAAACTAAGCCAGAGCTTGTAATATGGTAACCAGATATGGAACCAGATATGGGAGCTGATATAATACATAAATACTTTTTTTTTTGTAAATACATACTTATAATATTTTATGTATAACACCCAGACAGAGAACAAACATCTATGTTTATCACACAAATGTTTGTTCTCGGTGGGAATCGAACCCACGGCCGGAAGGCAGAGCTACTACCAAATGGGCTGTGAAAGCTGTCATAAGAATCGTGTTAATAGATCCCTGTGAGTTATTTGGTTGAGTATAGGATCCGATGGCGCAAGTGGTAAGGTTCGTGGGTTCAAATCCATGCTTAATAACTTTTGGGACATTTTAATGTTAAATATTAAACTATTTAAATCAATATTCGGAGAGCACTGGTGGTCTAGTGGTAGCGGCCCCGCCTTCCGAACCTAAGGTCGTGGGTTCAAAACCGGACGTGCAACAATGAGTTTTTTGGTCAAAAATGTATGTGCACAATACCAGTACTCTCAAACGACGAAGGAAACATCGTGAGGACACCGGCATGTCGTAGAACCTAAAAAGTTCTTTAACATGGTGTTAAGTGCTCGAAAGGAGCCTCTTGAGGCGCACTTAAAATCCTTTCACCACACTGTTTCGGAAGAAACTAGTAACACGACAAGAGAAGAAAGTATTTTGTATGATCTATGTACAAAAAATAATAAAGGTTAGTTTGGATTTATAATTAAAAAAAACTTAATTTTTTGACTTATTACTACTAGATACCACCTACTATTATTGTCCTTATTTTTATATAAGTTTTAAGTTTTTTAATAGTTTACACATAAGCATTAAAAAACCTTACAAACGATATAAACAAAAAGTACTCACTCCACAGCTTACTCCACTAAGTCTCACCTGAAAATAAAAAGTATGATTAATTATGATGCATACAACATGGGTATGTGCCTAATTTTGTACTTGGACGTGCCTCTGACTACCCCCATTAAAGAATCTTGAGTTAATGCAAGGTACTAAGAGAATCTGAGGGCATGCCAGAAGAAAAAACGTTAGGAACGAAGCCGTAAGTTAGTTGCGTCTAGAAGACGCAACTAACTTACGACTTGGTCGCATGGAACTGGTACCTATAAGACGTTTCAAAGTGATCCTTGTGATTCGATTAAATAAATAGCTTTTGACAGCATTTTTCGGATCAAATTCGTGAATATGTGTCTATTTTTTTTCTGTTTTAGTATATGATTTGAACTATATGCTTTATTCTAATGAGTTACGTTTTGAACTCTGAGGTACCTATTACATTTATAAAAGATAATGTTTCTAAATTGAACGGAGAATATAGCCAATATCAAAAAGGTAAAAATAACTTTATTGTATAAAATTATCTACCTGTTGCGGTTCTTCCTAAAGAATACAGTATGGGTTTCTTCAATAAAATATTTCAAAAGAGTAGTAGAGCTCGTCGTTAATGGCTCGGATGGTTTTTTTCTTATGAAATAACTGTGTTGCTATTTTTGACTTCAACAACACAAATACACGCCTCTCACCCACAAACACACATTCGATACACACTTCTTTTAAAATTAATAATTATATAAAAAAATATGTACCTATAGGGTGTCATTATTGGTTCATTTTAAAGTTAGTTTTTTTGTTTGGTTTCTCAGTTTTTGGAACGTTTTCTAAGTATTTCATTAATTTCAAATTTAATTTAATTTCTCTAAGCCTGTATTGCAGGCTAGCTGCCTCCTCACCCTGGCATAGCCATTATCTATATTATAACTAAAGTGTAGTAAACAAACACAAGTCAATAATTGACCTAATTCAACTGCCAATTAGGTCAATTATAATGACGTTTGGTTTATGAAATGGTTGGTAAATTTTACTTAGCAACCGTATTCGTAGTCGGAGTTGAACTGGCCACACAAACTTCCCAGACGAACCCTTCACAGAGAGCTCTACTACTTTTGTATGTGTCATATAAATAATTTTTTTTATGATATTACTAAAAGTATTTATTCGCAAGAATAAAAACTACGCATAAAATATTCTTTCGGGGTCACCAAAATGTCCTCCACCCAAAATGAAACATTTAATATTTCCGATCAAAAAAACATTCCCCGAGGGGTGGGTATTAATGAAAATTTATTCGCCACTCGGAATTTTCCTAATAAACCGAGACACGACGGAAATAATTCCCCATTTTGTTGGGAAAAATTGAATTTCCACGAAATTAATTCGGAATCTCCCCATCGAGTCGCTTCGGGCTAGACTTAGTTACAGAGTGACCTTCTAAGTTGACCCTTAAATTTTGGAAAAGTTCACAATATTATACTACTTGCAGATGGCCCACCTTATGTTAAGTGGTAACTAATCATAACAGATCATTACGTTTTCATATGGTGACCTCTCAAAACTTTGCTTAACAAAGTTGATCGGTAAAGAAGCAAGCTTCAAACTTTTTCGTAAAATAGATATATAACTAATAGAATTAATTATTTAAGGTAAAAAAACAAGAAATAAATTTATACGAACGAAATGTATATCAAAATAAATTCCCGACTTCAATCCCCGCACATGTTAGATATCCTCACGGAGTTATCAACATTAAATCGAATACCAATGTTGAAAACTAAACTAATATGAACATATTACTATTACTAGTAGCCCATAGTGTCCCATTGTTAGGCAAAGACCTCCCCCCATTTCCTCCAATCACTACTACGACAGTCGACTACGATTATGACCCTTTATCCGCGTGTCCCTCTCAAAGGCGTCCAACAATATAAAATTATAAATAACTAGCGGCCTGTCCCAGCTTCGCATGGGTGGTCATAAATTTTTTGAACATTTTAGGATAAACTTAGACCGTGGGTTCGAGCCTCGCGTCTACTTATTTCGCACGTCATTCTCCTTGAGTGAGTGAAATCGCACCCCGGGCGTGACCCGTGGACCCGTTAACATTTTTAATTTCGTCATATCTGTTGAATAGAATGTCAGATTTAAAAAAATTAAGAAGAAATCTATAGGTATTGAAACCGTCTTAATTATGAAATTATTTATTTGGATAAGGATTAATACCAAGGTACAAATAAAGACCCTTTTCTAGCGGCGGCATTTCATTTATTTTTTTAAAATAAAAGAACACTTATTGTGACATAACTATAATAGTTAGACATATGCTGTCGCGACATTTTTTGTAGATGATGACGTGTTCTGCAAAATCGTAGTACATTATTTTGTTCTATCATCAATAGTTTTCGCAGCGCACGCGATGTAAGGTTTTTGTTTTCCACCTTTGGTTACATTATTGGAGTTTTAGTAAGGATCCCTGATTTTTTTGAAAATATAATATAGCCTATGTTACTCAGGGATAATGCAGCATTCTAATGGTGAAAGAATTTTTGAAATCGGACCAGTAGTTTTTGAGCCTATTCGTTACATACAAAAATACAAATGTTTCCTCTTTATAATATTAGTGTAGATTAATTTTATTATTACCTCTAAAAGCTATCTATGTCCCACTGCCGGGCTAAGGCTTCCCCCCATTCCCTTCACTCTGTGCAATCCACAGCTGTGGTGCTCCACGCCGGCTGGTATTTTTGGAGCTCACTCATCACGCCATTCCGTTCTTGGTCTGCCACAACCCCTTTGAATCTTGCGGGCGCCATTCCGTTGTTAATTTGGCCCAGAGCTCACTGTGCATGCGGCAGACATGGCCGACCCAATCCCACTTGAGTTTGGCAGCTTTGTACAAAATAATTAATTTAAAGCGACATATTTATAAACCGCGCCATTACTTCGTTATAAAAAGGCCACACAAATTCTGTTCGACGTTGTGAAGGACTATATTCGGGCCAACGCTTCGGATTCTTATGAAACCGGTACCGTCATAAGTGCGAGACACCGTGGCACTGCAGAATACGGCGCCGATAATCCATGTTTATTAAACTTACTTACAACTCATTCAAAACGCTCCATTTGAATTCATAACTGAAGTCAAAATCGGACACTTTTAAAAATTATTGTATTCATAATTATATTTTAACTACTGTGTTGCATTTGTGATTGAGTGCATGAACATTATTTATTGTACACCTTACAAACAAATAAATAGAAAAGTGATATCTTTCAGACAACTTTTGTTTGGAGAGGAGCCTACATTATGAAAGGCTATGGTGCATAATAACAATATCAAGAGAAATAACATTTCAAGACGAAACTAGATACACCCGGATACCCAGATACATATCCGTATATACCAATTTATATTAATGAATAATAATAACGGTCGTGGAGTGGTGCCCGAGACCTAGGAAGAGAAGAGTCTGACGTCTAGTAACACGATGGGTCGACAGAAAACATTATCAGCGTCGTGGACCGTAAATGGACGAGGGTAGTCCAAGATCATTTAAAATGGAAAGAGCATTAGAGGCCTTTTTTACGGGGGAAAATGCCTTACGCATACCTCCTACTCGAGGAGAGTAGGTGGGGATGTCGGGCTCTCTGTCAACAGACAGCATACCGACTAAAAACCCACCGATGTATTTACCTACCTTCACCTCAGTGCTAGTCGAACCACTCGTCAGCTGACGAATGGTCCGACACTGTATCAACACTAGATCGAGTCGCGGGGTCCCGGTTAGATTCTACCGCGGCTCGATAGTCAGGCTGCGGATGATGGTGATGATGAATAACGGTCGGTAAAAAGCGTTCGACGTTTCTCAGATGCCCGTTGAAGGGACGGGTCTACATTAAGGACCTTGTCAGGTCCTTTTCATGGCAGAGGTCCTTGTGGCGAAATAATTAGGCTTGTTTGTACCCTTTGTTCAAAGTATTTTTAGTTCGGTAAAGGTTGAGTTTGACACGATCTGCTGATTTCTTATTAACAAAAGAGGAGCTTATTTTTAAATGGATACCGTAACAGATTCACGACTTTGATATCTAGGCATGGTAGTTATCCCTTTATCTTGTAGATCTTTTAGTATGAATTAGCAACGCAAGATTCTATGAGGTTATCTGTAGGGGGTAGTAAGAGTGTCTTTGTTATTATACTAGTTGCTGATGGCACAAGCAAATAACCCACCTGATCTCTCTCTTGTCGAGTCACTAGTTTCTTTCGAAATAGTGTGGTGAAAGGATTTTAAGTGCGCCTCAAGAGGCTCCTTTCAAGCACTTGACACGTTATAGAACTTTTTAGGTTCTACGACATGCCGGTTTCCTCACGATGTTTTCCTTCACCGTTTGAGAGTACTAGCATTGTGCAGATAAGTTTTTACCTACCTGATGTTAAGTGGTTACCACTCGCCGAGACATCCCGAGGCAGGCCGAAAACTGTGTACTTACAATACCCCAAGTCTGAGTTTTGAATTTAATTTTTCGGTTTCCGTATCGTCAGGCCGATTTTGTATGAAGGCTCGATGGCCTCTATCTTGTAAACTTGTTTACCAATAAAGAATCTGTATTTGTATCTGTATCGAGCGTACTGAGAACTCACGAGTCCCCATACAAAAACGGCCTGACGATACGAAAAAGAAACACACAACTCAGACTTGGGGTTCTGTTCACAATTCTCATCCTGCTTCGGTGAGTGTGCACAGGCTTTAGAAGATTATCTTTAAGAAGCGAGATGAGATTACCAAGAAACCTGTCAAATTAACACAATCCTGTCATGGGCTATGGCAGTAAAGTATACAATAAATAGAAGCCCAAAATCCTTAGCTAAGGCCTGATTTCACCATGCTCTTTAGTAACTAACAGAGCATGGTGAAATCAGCTCTAAGCCGTTTTGAGACGACACACATTCGACGAATGACTGAAATGAATGAAAATGAATGAATTGTCAATGGTATTAATTCCTTCAGGTAAGGCAAAGCAACGACAACACCCCTAGTGTTGTTGGTGTCATGGGCGACGGTAACCACTTAACATCAGGTGGGCCGTAAGCCCGCTTTTCCGTCGTACCGTATCGTTCCCTAACTACAACAAAATAAGGTCGAATATCGGTACGATACGTTAACGCCACAAATGCGAAAAAAGTATTCGTATTAAAAAAACAAATGACAGCTGACTTGACTTTATAGTATTTAATCTGTACCACTTGACGTCACATGACGAACCGGTGTCATAAACGAAGAGAAGAAGAAGAAGACCCTGCGTATAATAATAATAGTAGATGGTAAGCCCGAGCTATTATAGTGAGTAAGTATTATTTATGAGAATTTGGAGACGATGCCAAATTTTGAACCCTGTGTCAGCCCGTGTCGGTATTCAATCCCAAGGAAAAGGCCAACAACAACGTACTCATTCGCAGTATACAAGAGACGAATTCGAATTGCGATTGCAAACTCCTTAGCAATTTTATTTTAAGAGACTGATACTCGTAAACTACTTCTTGCTCGCCCATTTTAACATATTTGAAAATATAATATGATTGAAAGTAGATATGATAAAATGCGAACAACTAAGTTTCAGACAATAGACAGGTTCATCTTGATATTCTTTTTTTATTGACAAGTTTTTCTATTTAAAAGATTGAATAACTACAAAAACAAATGCATATTTTTGGTAGGAATACTTGTTTAGGTAAAAATGGAATATTTGCTAAACCTATGTACATTGTAAGTAGGTAATGTTATTCTCCAAAACTTAGTTGTTTGTGACTTTTCATGGCATCATTTCACTTTTTTTACTATTTGTTTTTTTTTTGCATAATTTGTTTGAACATCAAAATCGTTTGAAATAATACGACGAGCCCGAGAGGTAGAAAATGTAAGATAACCTCACGAGGTGATTGAATGCGGGCATTTTAGGGTCTCAGTTATAGGCTAGGGGCCGCCATAACTAATGCAAAGCACGTATCGTTGCCACCATGTTGTCCACCATTTATAGGGTTCCGTGGGCAAAAAGACGTAGAATCTTCTGTTTTGGTCGAACGAAAAACGTGGTTATAACCTTCCTTAGCATGTCGTTGGTATGGGTTTTTTTGCTATTTCTTATAGTAATAAAAATAATATTTTAAATGTTATCAATCTAGTTACGTTACCTACATCAACCAGTCGGCCAGTATTTCCAGCGTGCTAAGCACTTTACTCTGTGATTCTCAGAGATCACCCACGCGCGGTCAAGCGTCTAGACGGCTAACGATTTGCTGATGTAGATGTCTCGAACCACGGATGTTTGCCTAGATTAAGATTCATTCTGTTCTAAGCCTTTGCTTGTAGTACATCTTTGTAACGACATTAAAATAATTCTAAAATCAATTATTTTTCTTGTTTTTAAAAAAGCATTTCCACGTTTTCCCAACAAGTCTGGCGCAGCCGGTAGGATTTTCACGATTTTCCGGAAAATCTGCACTCGTGAACCCAAAAATCGGACTCACGGAAGTAGAAATTCGTACGAAAACCGACTATACGCGGATGTGGAAACGAACCAAATAAATACGACTCTGGTGAAACGTGTGAAACCAAGTGGCTAGCAGTTTCAGGAGGACATGGGATCGAGCAGCTTGTGAGTAAACCTTTTCACTTCCTGTTTTTATATTCCTGTGTCTTTTCCAACCTTTTTCTCGAACTTAAATTGTCGAGCTTATTAATTGCGTTTATCTGATTTTGTTTGCACGCAAATTGGCAAACTAATTTGCACTTATATAGGCGAATTTGTTAGACGTAATTAATTTGTGTAGTTTTAAGTAGCACTAAAATAGGCAAATTGGTTTGCACATAAATTGGTAAATCAAGTAGAGTAAGTTGCACGAAAATAGGCAAATCGATTTACACTAACATTGGTAAATTGACTAGGATTAATTGCACAAAAATTGGCAAATTGGTTTACACCTAAATAGGTAAATCAGTGAAGTGTTAAGCTGTAATAAAAATCTATTAAAATGTCAGTTAAAGCGGTTCCTAAAGAAACGCTATCAATCATCCCTAAATATGACGGAGAGGAGAACTTATTAAATTTATTTTTATCTAAATGTGATTATGTGCTTAGTGGTAGTTTGATAGAGGGAAATGCGGCTCAGAATTTGTACTTATTCCATGCCATATCCAGTAGACTAACTGGTAGAGCTGCGACTCTACTTAGCGACCACCCGAATATTACGTCATACGAACAACTTAAGGCGCTGCTTACACAACATTTCGGTGACCCTCGATCGGAAGAGTGCATTGCGATCGAACTCGAAACTTTAAAGCTAAAACAAGGTGAAACGTACATACAGTTTTGTCATAGAATTCAGAATGTCAGAAGTTCTTTGTTCGCGAAAGTAAATAGGCTTACCGATGAAGGAATCAAGGCAGCGAAAATGATCGTATACAACAACACCTCGTTAAATGTGTTCCTGTATAACTTACCGGAAGACATGATTCGTATAGTACGATTGAAAGGTTGCTCTATCCTGGAAGATGCCTTAAGCATTGTAACTGAGGAGGTAAACTTTAAGTTTCAGTATGATGCGAAAAATAGGCTATTAAAACAAACCTCATCGCAAATAACAAATTCACAAAATTCTCAAAGTACATCAAAACCACCAACACCACCAGTGCCTCAACTTCAAGGCTTTAAGCCAACATTTAACTCGATGCAGAATAATAATTTTAGACCCGCTATTCCACAGACTAATTTTAAATTCGGCATTCCCCAAAATCAAGGGTTCAGACCAAACTTTCAACAAATGAGATTCGCGCCGCCCACGCATGGGTATCGATTTGGGACATCTCCAAATCTGCCTCAACGTAATTTCGGCCAGGCTCCCGCGCAACGCGCGCCATTCCAATACGGCGGTTATAAGTTTGGTATCCCTCAGCAGCAAGGTTTTAAGTTCGGTATTCAGAACCAACCTCAGTTAGGCAACCAGCACAAATTTGGTGCACCACGCCAGGTACAGGAACCTAGGCTACAAGAATCCGACATCACGATGCGTACAGCGCCTATAAGACAAAATATGATTTCTAACGATTTGTATTGTACAGAAGATCCTCCACTTTCACAGGAAGATTACTCCGATTATAACAATTATTATGACTACGGTTATAACATGAACGAGATGTACGGTGATAATGTAGGAAACGAGTGCCATTATATGGAAAACATCGATGAGACATATTCCGCTTATCCGGAAAACATCCAATCGGAAAACATCTGTCCGGAAAATTTTCAGGAAACAGCCTCGAAGGATGTGGTGAAGTGATTAGTTTAAATTACTGTGATAGTATTTTAAGACTACCTCACGTGGTAATTCCTGAAATAAATTCCAAGTTTCTCATCGACACTGGAAGTAGCAGATCCTTTATAAGTCCTGCCATAGCTAATAAATTTTTCAGCGAATTCAAATACTATGAACCGTTCACAGTTATTAGCACACATGCTCAGAGCATGCACAATGAGATAATATACATACCATTACTAAAGACTTTTAGAAGCACACTGCCTCATAAATTTTACATTTATGATGTTGACGGACGATATGACGGCTTAATAGGATCTGACCTTTTGTCAAAGCTAGGAGCAAACATCGACATGCGTAACCAGTTGCTATTGACACATAATGCGGCAATTCCGATCATTTATAACCCACCTTATGAGCTTTGTATAGCACCACGATCTGAGACAAGAGTTAGGATTCCCACTAACTTACAGCATGGTGACGCGATATTAGAATTCCTACAATTTAAGGAAGGCGTTCGTATGCCTACCGCTCTTGTTAAGTGCGAGAACTACTTTGCGGAAACGATTATACAAAATATATCTAACGAGAAAGCAGTGATCACGTTCAAGGAACCATTCGATGTTACGCTATTTGAAAATGAAGAATGTGAGGTTAACTTTGTGAAAGATGAATGTGTGATTGATCAGGTATTGAAAGAAAATTTAGGAAAATTGCGACTAGATCACATGAATAAGGAAGAGCGTGATAGTGTTTTCAGTTTATGCCACGAATATCGGGATATATTTTATTGCGATAAACTACCATTATCATTCACTAATCAAGTGAAACACAACATCAGAACGACAAACGAGGACCCGATCTATATTCGACCTTATCGACATCCGCCTATCGTAAATCAGGAAATTCAAAAACAAGTAGATAAACTTTTGGCAGATAACGTTATAGCTGACTCTCACTCACCTTGGAGTGCACCGGTCCATCTGGTACCTAAAAAAACAGATGCATCTGGAGAAAATAAATTTAGGATGGTGATCGATTATCGGCGCCTTAACGAAATCACAGTCGATGACAAATACCCGTTGCCCAATATAACTGACCTCTTCGATAAGATAGGTAAAGCACAATATTTTAGCACAATAGATCTTGCTAGTGGGTATCATCAAATTGAAGTAAATGAGGCGGATAGATCAAAGACGGCATTCACAACACAATCAGGTCATTACGAGTTTAAAAGGATGCCGTTTGGCTTAAAAACGGCGCCTGCAACGTTTCAAAGGGCTATGGATAATGTGCTGCGAGGTTTACAGGGTATTCATTGCTTAGTATATCTTGACGACATCATTGTCTTTTCATCTAGTCTAGAGGAACACGTTGAGAAACTCCGTAAAATATTTAATCGCCTCAGGGAAACGAATCTAAAGGTAACTCTCGATAAATGCGAATTCCTAAGAAAGGAAGTCCTTTATCTTGGTCACACCATCACCAAAAATGGCCTTATGCCCAATAACGACAAAATAAAAGCAGTCTTAAATTTCCCGATACCGCGAACATCCACTGAAATTAAAAGTTTTCTTGGTCTGGTAGGGTATTACCGGAAATTTATAAAAGACTTTGCAAAACTTACACAGCCACTAACATCATGTCTGAAAAAGAAAAATAAGATCGATCACACAAAAAGAGAATATATAGACGCGTTCGAAAAATGTAAAGAGCTTTTAACCAACGCACCGCTCTTACAGTTTCCAGATTTCACTAAACCATTCGTCCTTACGACGGATGCTTCCAACTTTGCCATCGGCGCTGTCCTTTCACAGGGGCCCATTGGTAGCGATAAGCCGATAGCCTACGCAAGTCGTACTTTGAACGATGCTGAAACGCGATACAGTACGATTGAAAAGGAACTTCTAGCGATAGTCTGGGCTACAAAGCATTTTCGACCATATCTATACGGGAAAAAGTTTATAATTTACACGGACCATAGACCACTAACTTGGATTAAATCGATCACAGAACCTAACAGTAAATTAACTAGATGGAAATTACGTTTATCGGAATTTGATTACGACATTAAACACAAAGAAGGAAAACAAAATTGTAATGCCGATGCATTGTCACGAATTAGACTTAACGCATTAGGTGAACACGATAACATATCGATGAAGGTTAATTTAGATAAGAAGGAAATGAAACAGCAGAAAAATACATCTCGCGCCTCTACCCCACGCGAGCGAACGCCATCTCCGATATTAATCTCATCTGGGTCGGAGAAAAGCAATCCTTCAATAACAAAAGGTCGTAGGTCACCTTATTCAAATCCATCGGTAGGCAGTACCACCGCATCTGCATCTGAAGGACGCGACGACGCAAGTATAGGCACGGTTCATTCAGCCTGCGATTTAGATACAGACGGTATGCTTATATTACAAGAGGCTATAGACACCAAGCCCAATCAAATACTTGTACACACCTGGAATAGAGACGAACTAGCAGTCAAAGATTTGTCTAGAGACAAGCAAAAAGTTTTGGAAGTCCACTTACCTTTAAACAATTTAGATCTAGTTAAAAGGTTTTTGAAGGGATATATTAGGCCTAAAATAAAATATTTCTTTTATTTTGAAGACGATTTACACCGGAAGCAGTTTTCAGAGGCTACTATATTGCTATTTCAGAAAAGAACAGTGAAGTTTTATCAGTGTACCAAGAGAGTAATTTATGTAGAGAACGAACAAGAGCAGCGAGACGTTGTACTTAAGTATCACGTAGGTAAGAATAGTCACAGGGGAATTAAAGAGACGTTAGTACATCTTAGACGTACTTTTTATTGGAACAACATGGACCAAACGGTAGCTAGCATAATTAATTCTTGTGAGCACTGTAAGAAAATGAAATATGATCGTAAACCACTAAAACCAGAGTTACAATTATCACAAACGCAAATTAAACCTTTCCAAGAACTTTTTATAGATACGTTCTCGATTGACGGAAAACATTATCTTACAATAGTAGACGCCTTCAGCAAATTAGGTCAAGCATTTGAAATCAGCGCCAAGTCCACCCCTGAAGCAGTAAGAGCTCTGATAAAGTACTTCTCGTTGTACGGAACACCTTGTAGAATAAGTTCAGATCCTGGTACGGAATTCAATAACACACTGATGAAGGAAATGTTATCATTTTATAAAATCGATCTTCATATCGGTACCCCTCATAATCCCAACTCTATGGGTATAGTTGAAAGATTTCATTCAACTATTATAGAGATATACCGCATTGCTAAGTATGAACAGAAAATAACGGATGCTGCATCTGTCATGACTTATGCAGTTATGTCATATAACCACACGATTCACTCTACCACAGATCTCACTCCATTCGAAGTAGTTTTCGGTCACACCGAATCCAATAGCGCATTTTGTGTAGATTTCAATAAACAATTTACTCAACAATTGGTAAAGGAACATGTAAAAAGGACAAAACATTTATATGAATATTTGACTGACAAAATAATTGACAAAAAAAGAGCATTGATAGAGAAACGTGGCGGCGAGAGAGATTTTGACATAGACATAGGCGATACAGTCTTCGTTAAAGGAGTAAACATTAGGCGTAGTAAAGATAAGCCCCGATATCAAAAAGCTCAGGTTACCGGACCTATAGAAAGAAACATAGTACCCGTGGTAACGAACAATAGAAATACTAAAGTTCCCATTAAAGATATCAGGCGTCCTCCACAGGTTAATCCTTCTGGCGGTCCAAATGATCCGAAGCCAGGCCCTTCAACTGCAGCCGATTGACAAGAACCCAGGACTGCTACCTGTAAAGGAAGGTCAAGCCGTGGTCAGCCATGATTCATGGACTGTTATTAAGATCCTGGATTTAAGGTTTATCCATGAGGAACTAGAGTTAACTATAGATAGCTATGCAAGATTAAAAAGACAGGTAGAAAGCTGTTTTGACATCAAAGCTTTCGACTCAGACTTCATTGGAGTAGAGTCACAAACGGATTATACCATGAATATAACTATAGAAAAGTATAAGCAATTGATTCCATCGGTAAGATCTAAGCGTGGATTAATAAATCCCCTCGGTTCATTGATTAAGACGATCACAGGTAATCTTGATAATGACGATGCTGTAATGTACGAAAAGTTAATTCATGAAGTAAAATCTAAACAACACGCGACATCAAAAAAATTGACAATCGTTGCCGAAATGGTGGGTACGTTCACAAAAATAGCCAACTCTACCAAAAACAATTTCATTCAGATTGAGGAAAGTATTCAGGATATTCATCGCAGTTTAAATGGAACAAAGTTATCACAAACCAGTAATAAAATCATTCACATCTATAACATCTTTATACATAACTTCCAAATACTTTACATCAGACTGAACGAGATTGAAACGGCTATTGCTTTCGCTAAGGTTAAATTATTACATCAATCAATTGTAGACACGGATGAGTTATTACTGTTGTTCAGGGAAATTGAGAAAACGGAAAGTTTAGTATTTCCAGCTAAAATTGAAAATTTTGTAAAAATAGAGCAGTGTATAGAAATGAAAGCGTATATAAAACAAAATCAGATAAAATTCATAATGCACATTCCTTTGATTAGAAAAGATATTTTTAACTATTTTAAATTGATTCCATTACCTATCCACAATAAAGTCAATGGCCTTACCTCTCTTATCCTTCCCAAATACCCGTATGTCCATGTGAAAGGGTTGAAAGCAAGGCCGCTCTCCCAGTCATGCCGCGAAGTCGACGAAGCCCGTTTCCTATGCTTTGAGAACGATGTTTCACCACTGATCGAAGACGATTGCATTATTGAACTCATGAAATTTTCCACAAATATTTCGAGCTGTCACCAAGTTCCTGTAACCATCGACGACGTAAAACTTGATCTAGTACAGCCCAATCGCTGGATCATTTACGTGAAAACCGAAACTCTACTTACCAAGTATTGCGAGAACGAAATAACACAAGAAACGATTAGTGGAACTTACCTGTTAACTATGGACGATGATTGTCAAGTTAAGATCAAGGAATTAAAGTTAAAGAAACACCAGATTCAAGGAAAAGAAGTAGTCTACATGAAGTTTCCAGTAATCAACTTGCCAAAATTACTGCCAAGTCCATCAGATATGCTGAGAAAACCGATCAATCTCAACGGAATCGATATTGCGGATGTCCAGTTCCTGAATTACTTATTGCAGAAAAGTGGAAGTGAAATTAGTGATAGTGAAAATAATTATAGTGCTCTAGATTATAGAAGTGTTAGCATAGGAACTATTGTATTGTGTTTTATTATGGGCATTTGCCTTTTATTATTAGCATTTAAAAATAGAATTAGGACATCGTGTGTTATGGGGAAAACTCGAGATAATCTTCATCCCTCAGATAATCTCGAACTTATGGAGGGAGGAGTTACGTTACCTACATCAACCAGTCGGCCAGTATTTCCAGCGTGCTAAGCACTTTACTCTGTGATTCTCAGAGATCACCCACGCGCGGTCAAGCGTCTAGACGGCTAACGATTTGCTGATGTAGATGTCTCGAACCACGGATGTTTGCCTAGATTAAGATTCATTCTGTTCTAAGCCTTTGCTTGTATTACATCTTTGTAACGACATTAAAATAATTCTAAAATCAATTATTTTTCTTGTTTTTAAAAAAGCATTTCCACGTTTTCCCAACAAGTCTATCTATTTATTGTTTAAAAAATAAAAAAAAACAACATTTTAAATGTTTTTATTCTTTTAGTTTTTTTTTTGTCACATAAGTAAAATTTTATATAGTCCTATTCTCATTATGCCTTCCTACGAGTATATTAGTTACAGTACCACGTTCTTTTCAAATGAAAAAGGCCAAACCATTTACCAACGTTATTACCTATTTCAAACAAAAAAAAACATTTTTGAACTAAAGCATTGCACAATACAATGTAGAAAACAATAACATTCTCAGAAGTTTCAGAAACTGTGTCGCGAACACATTACGTACTTACCTCAAGTCTGAGTTTTGTTTAGCATATTTCGTTTTTCTTAACGTCAACCCTTTTTGGTATGGAGATTAAATAAGCGCCTCTATCGGGCTCATGAGTCTCCATACAAAAAAGGCCTGACGTTTCGAAAAACGAAATACGAAACATGGTAAACAAAACTCAGACTCGGGGTACTGAACCTTAGTCAGTTATTTGTGCTAAGCACGACTTGTCCAGTTATTTAGGTATTCTGTCGCTCAGCAGTATGTCAGATCCGCGGACGTCATTCGCTGGTTTCCGGTAGTTTTCGTGTGAAGTTGGCGTTTTTCGTGTAATTTTGATTGGTTAGGAAATTGGTTTGGGATAATGGACGCCATTTCTTGTTTATTTTCGTGATAATATTATGTTTGTGCGTACTATTTTGATTTGTATTTATAGAAATTATTAGTTTCACCTTTTTTTTGGTGTTCTTTCTATAAAACCAGGGGTCGTTTATATAGGTAGATTTTTTAAGTACCAAATGACGTAAAATTACCTACGCAACCTTAACAGGGATATGCCTTTTAAACCCGGAATTGGGGATTAATAAAAATTATTTTCTAAAACTTATGGGTTTATTTATATACAATTAGCTGATGGAATAACCGGCATAGAATTGAAAACTTCTCGTGGATATCGTAAAAGGCGACTGAGGGAACACACATTTGGAAATGCGTCATTTTACGAGTATATAACATCTGGAATGCACTATCAGAAGACGTAGTTACTGCTCCTACTGTCAATGCAATAAAATCGCGGGAAGTCGGTGGATGGAGAGGGCTCACAGTCGTTCTTCCTGGAAATGTATAGGGGATGCCTATGTCCTGTGCCTTCTAAGGGCTGATGGTGATAATGATGGCACCTTTCATAATCATCATCAACCCGTAGAAGGCCACTGGACATTGACATTGAAAATAAATAATGTTTTTGTTAGTTACTATTTCACAAATGACGTGGAACTGGAAACTATTTTAACCTTTTTTATTTTATTTATTTAACCCAGAATTCGAAACTGAATTCCGTTCTGATATCGTTACATCAGCATCCTCTCCAGGGACGTGTCATCGTAAATTGAATTGTCAACTGAGGATTACGCAAATTGTAACCGATATTGATTAGACTGTTATTTCAAAGCGAATTCAATTCCAATCCCTATTTCGAGGGTATGGAATACATGCGCGTGTGTAATGTTTGTTTATTTTTATTTACGTTATGTACATTTATTTTGTGCTGAAAACATGAGGAAAACAGTTAGTAATCTTACAGCGGCGATGGGCTTGCAACCTGTCACGTTTGTAATACCAACTTCTGCAAAATATAGCAATGTTCCATATTTTATTTTAATTTAGTCTCTTTCTGGTGCACTCAAAATCCTTTCACCACACTATTTAGAAAGAAACTAGTGACACGACAAGAAGACCGTTTAGGAACTTTTGACTTTATCCGACCATGTCTGATCCATTATGGTATCATAATATAGAACTCTTGCCATGTTTGCATACTCTCTGTTACCAGCCCATATACAGGGTGTCCCAAGACTATGCGACATGAAGGGAAAGTACCTTATATATTGTAGACTAGATACTCAATACTCAATACTCAATATATTTATTGCTTACACATGGTTTAGTTTAGGTACAAACATAGTTGTTGGGTGTTAGTAAGTATCACATGGACCCTGCATAGGGTATGGCAACATGGAGGCAGGCCGAGGTTTTCAATTTACTAGTAGGTTCATAGGTATAGTCTTGCTTATTAAATACCGTTTAAGTTATTTAGGTAGGTCTATTTAATCGTTGTAGGCATATAAAAAAAAATATATATAGTCATGTAGGTATTGGGTATTTATGTCAAATTTTGTTTATTAAGGATTCAATTTAAAAAGAGAAATTGAAAATATTAAGGTCAAATTGTGATAATGTCAAGTATAAGTGACCCGGTGTACTTTGTATCACCTATCCTAACAACATCAAAGCGCTCCCTTCGCTTTAGGAATAACAGTTTATATGGGAAAATGATGTTTTTACTATCTTCCTCGCAATTTTTCCATGTTTTCTCCTTTCACCGTTTAAACCTTTCCTAGATTACAACAAACATTTCAAAACCAAAATCAGCTAAATCGGCCCAACCGTTCTCGAGTTTTAGCGAGACATACGAACAGCAATCGATTTTTATATATATACAAGGTGTTCCATAAGTTGTGTATATAAACTTCAGGGGGCTAAAGTACCCATCAATATGAACAACTTTTTCTAAGGAACCAACACTGTGAACGCGAAAAAAAAAACAGCTGTTTCATACAAAAGTTCAATACCTACCAGGCTAAAATGTATGAAACAGCTGTTTTTTTTTTCACGTTCACAGTTTTGGTTCCATAGAAAAAGTTGTTCATATTGATGGGTACTTTAGCCCCCTGAAGTTTATATACACAACTTATGGAACACCTTGTATAGGTAGAGATAGAAAATTTTGTTGACAAGAGATTTTACTTTATTTTTAAACTTAGTAATACTGCATTCAAAGATTTGTTAAAACTTACTTGCTTCATCTGGGAATCGAACCGACTCCAATATAAAAAAAACAACCCGCATTTTTATGATGCCAATCGAAGGAATGGATAAAAAATAATCTTAAGTTAAGTAAAGTCTTAACTCGCATAGTCTTGGGACTAACATGCTTTGAAAGAGTCAGCACAAGCATTGCGCACATTTTTATAAGACAAAACTCCGTTGGTGCAAGACCGGATTCAAACCTACGGCTAAAACCGCAGGTAAATCAGCCCTAGGGTCTAAAAGCAATTTACCGACAATCACACTAAACCAACCACGTACCTAAACGCAATTAGTCAACATAATGGCGAATTTGCGATACACAATACCCTATGCATCATGCAGCATTGTTATCTGCACGTAATTAGGAGGATTAACGGAAATTCGAAGGCTCATGACTTAATCCCGAGGCATGGTAGACATACATCTCGATACTCAAGAACCTAGTGCCTACACGGTTTTTTTTAATCCAAGAAGAAACAACTTTAAGAGTTTTTAAGAGTAGTAAAGCTCATTGTGTGTGGCTCGTCCGGGGAAGTACTACCACCACGCCTTTTTCTGCCGTCAAGCAGCGTTGCTGTGTTTCGGTTTGAAGAGTGTGGTTGCCGGTGTAATTACAGGCCCATGAGGCTTAACATCTGTATGCCTCAAGCTGATGGACGCACGGTAGTGCATCGTAGGGCACGTTCCTATTGTGCGTGACTTACGAGGCAATGCTTTGCTATAGGTGATGGCTACCAGTTAACATCAGGTGGGCCATCTGCTTGTTCCATCAGCTAGTTGTATAAAAAAAAACTCTCTCAGCGAGTTCAACTGCTATGTAGGTAACTCTCGGTCGCACATTTCACATTTTGAAAGACATAAAATCACTAAACTTATCTATGAACATTCACAATTAACCATGTTTCATCCAATCACATTGCACATTATGTAGTTTAGAAATAAAATAATTTTGATCTAAAAAAGTTTTACTACTCAAAAGTTAGGAAACTATTAAAGCGATTTTTCATAAATAAGTCCAGCCTCTCTCTCTCTCTTGTCGTGTCGCTAGTTTCTTTCGAAACAGTGTGGTGAAAGGATTTTAAATACGCCTCAAGAGGCTCCTTTCGAGCACTTGACACATGTTATAGAACTTTTTAGGTAATACGACATGCCGGTTTCCTCACGATGTTTTCACCGTTTCCGTACTGGATTTTATGTCTTTCAAAATGTAGAAATGAGCGAGCGGGAAGTACATTAGCAGTTGTCTTCGCCTTAGTGGATTTTACAACAATTTGAAGTGCAAACACATTACTCTACGTGACTAGCACGTACTACGTCCCACGTACACGTACACGTAGAACGTACACAGCACGTAGACATACTAATTGTTAACGGAGTATTGTGTAGTTGAGTTATTGGCTTATACGATTCGGTATCGGCAATTGCGATCCTGTTGTCTTGGTATACCAGTATTATGACAGGTTTTAAAATTGATTCCTTTTTTTTAGGCTATACACTGCTTTCATGTCCTTGTAGTTTTCATTACCCACACTTTTACATACATACTGACACCAAAACAGATTTTTTGTACCTTGTACTACAAGGAACAAAATAATCTTGTTTTTAGGAAGCGGGAGTTGGTATCATACAAAAGAACGGTAGGAACCAAGCCGTAAGTTTGTTGCCTGTTCTTCTAGGCTTGGTCGCGCGGAACTGGCACCTAGATTCACCTATGGTGTTAAACGTTTCAAAGTGACCCTTGTGATTCAATTGAATAAATATCTTTTGAATTTGATTGATACGTGACAGTTTTTTATAACTACAGTAGTCTAACTACAGTATCATTGTGCCTCAACTTGCTTAAGTAGCATAGTAATTGTTCAGAAATAAAATATTTTGTCAATATTTTTGTAAGCATAATTTGGCTTTGATTGATCTGTATTCTTTTTTTTTATACAACTAGCTGATGGAACAAGCAGATGGCCCACCTGATGTTAAGTGGTCACCTATTACAAAGCGATAGGAACGTGCCCTACGATACACTGCCCTGCGTCCATCAACTTGAGGCATAAAGATGTTAAGCCTCATGTGCCTGTAATTACACCGGCAATAATAATCAATAATCACTTTATTCATAATTATAAAAATTAAATGTCAGAAATAGGTAGGTACATTCACATTATACATTCATAAGAACAACTTAAAAAAAAAATACTTAATTAAAACCTATTATGTAGGTACCTTTATGGTACCTTTGGAGAACCATTAACAATAATTTAAATATAAATAATTTACTCATTAATAACAATAACCACATTAATAACCACACTCTTCAAACCGAAACACAGAAACCGAAAATTTTCAAAAATTTTTTGAAAATTTCTGCTTGGCGGCAGAAAAAGGCGTGGTGGTAGTACTTCCCCGGACGAGCCCTTCACAAAGAGCTCTACTACTAAAATTACTATTCGTGTGTACACTAAAATACTATATAGAAATACTTCGTGGGATAAATTTATATTTTAATGAAACTATCAAAATAGCCAAGAAAATCCCGAAAACCCCAAACCCGGGACATTAATTAAGGTCCAGATGGCAAAGATGTGAATCGCATACTAATTTCATACTGAAACGAATTAATATATATAATCGCGTTGGGCCAAAAATTCTTGCTCTATTTAAGAAGATTAATTTACAAAAGGATTTTATTAAAAGTGTATTTATTTTTGCTATAATCTTTGGCCACTGCCCTCATATATCTGCGCTGTAGGCCGTGGGTTCGATCCTCACGAAGAACAAATATTTATCCTAAATAGGTATGTATTTACAAAAAAAATATAGGTAGGTAAATATTATGTCAGCTATGTGCTTCCCATAGAACAAGTTTTGCTTAGTTTGGGGCTAGATAGTGCTGGGTGGAATGTCCACCAATGTTTATTTATTTAAAAGATTTTTATACGTTTTATATAGTGTTTATCTACACTGGAAATCACAAAGAATCAAAAAATCCCGCTCGGATAATAGCTTTTGAGATTTATCAAAATATTTATTTAAGATGTATATACTATAGATACTCTAGCTATAGTTAAGTATGATGTAGAGTAGTAGAGCTCTTTGTGTATGGCTCGTCCGGAGAAGTACCTAATATCACTGTGCTTATTTCTACTATCAAGCAGCGTTGCTGTGTTTCGCTTTGAAGTGTGTGGTTGCTGGTGAAATAACGTTGATACAGGGCAGTGCCTCGTAGGTCACGTTCTTATCGTGCGTGGCTTGCGAGTGCTTTGTTTTAGGTCATGGTCAACACTTAAGGTAGGCTTTGATTGCTCTACCAAAAAGTAGTATAAAATGTTTAGAAGATGTCTAAACACCCTGTATTTACAAAACCCTCCAGCGTTTTCAAAAAGTCCGCCAAAAGGTCCAAAATACTTCAAAGATAATTCACGTAAATAACGTGAATACTGAATACGTTTGCTTAAATAAATTACGCCTGCAAACACAAGTACAGTCAACACGAAAGGTAAGCGATGATTTAGAGAATTATTCATCATTCAAATTCAGTCAGTAATCGTTTATGTAAACCTGACATCGGAAGACTCAAGACTTTGTATTTCTTCATTTTTCCAATAACAAAATGAATTGAATGCACAATTTATAAACTTCACTGTTTTTTTTTATTTTCTTGATTTCCTTTTGTACACACACACACACTATAAAAACTAATAAAAAATCCACAGTTCAGTTCGTCGTAGCTCTGCTTTTTGGTCGTGGGTTCAATTTCAACCAAAGACATACATCTGTGTGATGGACATATTTTACAAAAAAAGTCAAATCAAATCAAATCAAATCATTTATTGTTCGTGAATCTGGGTTTTACAAAAAATAAGATGGTTGGTGTGTAGATAAGAATCTCCAGATCCTGCTGTTCAGCATACAAACAAGAATACAGAATTAGAAGAATGATAAAAAATAATAATAATTAATTTACAAAGTCAAAATAAAAGATGTCCATTAGAAATACAGATTAAAATAGGAACGTATAACAATCATTTTATATTCAATCCGCTATGTGGTTTCCAAAATTAAAGATCTTCCAGGTTATTAATGTAATAGTCTACTAAGAATTCTTGCAATGAATAGAATCAGTTTTCAATTCAGGTATCTCTTTTAAAATATTTTTTTTAGTTTCGTTTTTCTTTTTGTTGTTCCTGACAGTACACGAGAATTATATTTATCCAGCATTCGCATCATTAGGCGCTAATAAGGCGGGACAGTCCCCTGTTAATTTATTTATTTATCATTTATTGCACAAAACACAAAGTTAATGCACAAAAGGAGGGCTTAATGCACAAGCATTTTCTACCAACCCCCCTAAGTAGAGGTATAAACATAGAATGACGTGCGACAAATATCAAGCGAATAGCTTAATAACTACAAAAAAAATATATATATATATATCTATAATATATAAATATATATATATACCTAAAATACAAAAAAAAAGTCATACAATTTTTTCAGTCTTCAACTAGCGTTTACATTAATACAGTCGGTACGTATGTACTACGGTATGTACCACCTGATCACAAAAAGAATATCATGCTTACTTATAGTTGTTTGAGAAAATGCTCACGAGTCAGAGCCCTAAAACGCTCCCTCGATTCAACCTTTCTGATCTCACAAGGCAGAGAATTCCACAGCCTGACAGCTTCTACAGAAAAAGAGTTTCCACGAAAGGAGGTGTTATGTGGGGGGGTATCGAGAAGGAGGTTGTCATCTGACCTTAAATTTCTGTCGTGTGTGTCAGTCCGGAAACGAAAACGGGTTTTAAGATAGTGAGGGGAGAAGGGATCTTTGAGTGTAGAAAAAAGAAGACAAAGAATCCGTAAATTCCGGCGTTCTCGGATGGGAAGCCATTTAAGTTTAGCGCGGTAGTGGCTCACATGGTCATATTTGCGGAGACAGAAAATAAAACGTATGCAGGTATTCAAGAGGCGGTCAAGTTTATTAAGAAATTCCTCGGAAAGATCCAAGAAAGCTACATCAGCATAGTCTATTATAGGTAATAGGAGGGAGTTGACCAGTGTTATTTTGGTTGATGTTGGAAGGAAGTGCTTCAGACGGATAATAGAGTGAAGAGCAGCATAAAATTTACGTGAAACTTCCTTTATATGAGATACCCAACAGAGCCTTGCATCAAATATGACACCAAGATTTGTGACAGTCGACGAGAAAGGAATTATGGTATTGTCGTAAATAAGCTGAGAATGGACATCAAGAGAGCTAATTTTGGCAAGCTGGCGAGAGCTGCCTATTATTATGGCTTGACACTTATCAGGGTTGACCTTTATCCCAAAGCGGTTCGACCAGGATAATAAACGGAAAAGATCGTCATTGAGAGTCTGAATCGCACTGTCTAGATTGTCAGCAGAGGCAGAAGAATACAACTGTAGATCATCGGCGTACATATGGTATTGACTAAGAAAGTGAGGAGGCAGAAGATTAATAAATAATGAAAAGAGGAGTGGGGATAGAATGCCCCCTTGGGGTACACCGGTCACGATATCTTTCCATTCCGAGAAATTCTGTCCATCTCGAGTTTTTTGGCGACGGCCATTTAAATATGAAGAGAACCATTCTACGACAGAAGGCGATAAGTTTAGTTTAGGGAGAATGGCTAACAATAGATCATGGTCAACAACATTGAAGGCATTGCTAAAATCTATGAGAACCAGCACCGTCACGCGGGATTCATCCATATTTACCCGGATGTCCTCTGTAACATTGAGGAGCGCTGACGTTGTGCTGTGTCCCTTTCTAAAACCTGATTGGAATGGGTTAAAAAGATGATTGTTAGAGAGATAGTCAGTTAACTGAGCATGTACAATTGATTCAATTATTTTTGAAAAAAACGGTAGTATAGAAATGGGACGATATTGTTTAAGAAGAGTAGGTTTAGGTACTTTTGGAAGAGGAATAACGTAGGCCTGACGCCATTGATCTGGAAACTGAGAGACAGTAAGCGAGAAGTTGATAATATGAGTTAAAGAGGGAAGTAGATGCTGTAAGATATAGGAAACCATTATACGACCAATGTTATCACTGCCTACAGCTTTGGACTTGAGTGAAATTATCGTCTTCTGAATTCTATCCTGACTGACGAGAGTAAAAGAAAAGGATTCTATATTTGGAGCTGTTACATTAAGAATTTCAGTTAACGCCTCAGATTTAGCTGATGAACCAAGCTTAGTGCTACATGAGAAATGAGAATTAAGTGTGTTTAAATCAAAGCAGAGTTTGGAATCAAAGCACTTAGGTTTGCCTATTCCGAGTGACCTTAAGAACTTCCAAAGGCCCGCAGGCGTAGCCAGTTCAATTTGTTCCGCTATGTAGCGTTTTTTTGCATTGCGGACTAATAGGTTGCATCGGTTTCTCAACTTCTTGTACAAAGTCCAGTTTTCGTCACAACGGCTACTCTTATATTTTCGAAAAGCGCGATCCCTTTTTGCCATAGCTTTACGAATGTCTTCAGTTATCCATGGGGAAGGGGTGTGTTTTAGTCTAACGGAACGGATGGGAGCATGGCTATCAAAAAGAGCAATTATGTTAGTGTTAAGGAACTCAACCTTTTCATCTACAGATATCAGGTTTTCTGCCTCAGTCCAGTGCAACTCAGATGCATCTTCGTTTAGTTTAGCGACATCCATTCTAGAAAAATTACGTTGATTGAGGGTGATGGGTTTAGGTTTAGGTAAGCGGATATTGTAAGACAAATAGAGAAGATCATGATGAGAGAAAGCCGGAGCAGAGAGCTGACCATATTTCGCCACGAGTCCCACATTAGAAATAATAATTAGATCAAGCACTGTGTCACTAGTTGCGGTGTGGTGAGTAGGTTTGGAGTTTAAGATGTTGAGATCTACAGATTCTATGATGTTTTTGAGTTTTGAGGACTTTGGGTTTGAGATAAGGCAAGTGTTGAAGTCACCCATTATTATTGAGTGTGCATAATCAGATGTTAGGTTCTCTAAAACGGATTCAAGCTTTTCAAGATATTTATTGGAGGTGGTAATATTGGGAGGGCAGTAAATAACACCAAGTAAAATTTTAGTACCAAAATCAACCTCCAAAAATAGATATTCCGGTGAACCACTGTATAAAGTAGGAGACTGACAAACTACCTTGTAGGAAATATTACTCCTAAGATATACAGCAACACCCCCATAACCTTTGCCTATACGGTCATTGCGGATCAGTACATATCCTGGGATAGGAAAAAATGATGATGGAAGAGAGGGCTTGAGAAAGGTCTCCGAAACAAGAATTGCATTAACACTACCAGAGTCAAAAGATTCAAGAAGGTCAGACAAATGAGCAGGAATGCTTTGAGCATTAATATGGCACACATTGAATAGTTTTGAGTTATGACCTAAAACATCCTTCAGGAGTTCCCCAAGAGACAGAGTGTGATCATCAGCATCAATGCTAACAAAAGACAAATCAGAGTCTGATTCAGCGGTCACAAAAGAATCATCATCACTGCATGACATTTGCAATCAGGTTCCTTATAATATATAAGTTTCCAAGTTAAAATTATCAAAATATTATTATAATATAAATAAATACCTATACTTATATACCTATACTTTATCTCTACCTGAAAAATACTAACTATGAAAACAAAAATAATTATTCTTTAAATAAATCTAACAAATTAACATAAATTCACACACATTGCTGGCAAATTAACAAAAAGAGATCTTTACAAATTGCAAGACATAAGTAATAAACACAAATTAAATATTCACATTATACATTAGGCGGTTTACATCATAGAGGAACTGAGGTAGTAGTAGGTAGTTCACCTATGTTTTTGTAAAGGTTACACAGCCTGAAATATACCCAAGCTTTATCAACAACTGTCTAATCAATGTAAGTATTTAACACACAAAGTAGATGGTGAAGTTATGCAGAGTAGAAAGTAATGAAATATGGGTTATCAGAAAAACCCAGGGACCATAACTGCTTTACACCCTTATACTATGACAATACAAACATATCACAGAATAATAACCATAATTATTATTATCAATTTCCACATAGGAAGTTAGACATACTACTTAATATTATTGTACCCATTTTACCTACCTTATTAATATTCACAGTCAAAGTCAGATATTACACTAATTAATTGAAAAATAATAATAATAACCATAAATTGTACCATTTTAATTGTGACGTAACGACATTAAACAGTGACGCGAGCTGACAGACCGACAGACTGACGAGACTGACGGACTGACGGACTGATGCTAACACGTTTTGTCACTCTTAGTAATTGGGTCGGTGTATATATAGATCTATTCTTTTTAATTCAGCTTATTTTGGTTATCAAAAAATATTTCTTACAGTTTTTTGATGTTTTTGAAACTACATAGGTAATAAATATAAAAAAAACAAAGCTTGGAAAAAATTTAAAAATATTTACAAAAAGTTTTGATGTATTTAATTGATGGTCTTAGATTCAAACATTAAAAAAACCACCAACCACAAGAGGCACTAGACCCATACAAATTGACATTCAGTAATAAAATTTTCAGTATTGCTTGTGACTTCTTCTTCTTCTTGTCGTGTCACTAGTTTCTTTCGAAACAGTGTGGTGAAAGGATTTTAAGTGCGCCTCAAGAGGCTCTTTACGAGCACTTGACACATGTTATAGAACTTTTTAGGTTCGACGACATGTCGTTTTCCTCACGATGTTTTCCTTCACCGTTTGAGAGTACTGGTACTGTGCACATAAATTTTTGAACAGAAAAACTCATTGGTGCACGACCGGTTTCGAACCCACGACCTTAGGATCGGAGGACGGGGCCGCTACCACTGGACCACCAGTGCTCTCACCAGTGCTTGTGACTGAAACAAATACATACTATACATATATACACATCTCTCTAACTCTCAGTAGTAGGTACTTTTCAAAGCTATTATTAACTAATCAAGGTTATTGACCCAACGAGTGACCAGAAAAACCGAAAGCACGTTTAAAATAACAAAATAACGTCCCCTAACCCACATTAACATTAATACAATTTCGCAAAAGAAAATTAATTCTATTGAATCGTCAACACGTATTCACGTCAAAAAGTTCCAACTACATCGTTGCCCGACCGATACTATGCCCTAACATTCACGAATTACGGTTAAATTTACTTTGACACGTCATAATTACATAAGCCTACCATCCCTTTTCACTTTCCCAACAATAACGACGTATATTCAGGGAAGGTTGCACGCCGATGTGAGTTTTAGCTGTGTTGAAATAAGGGTTGGTTTCGTTTGAATGAGTGATGCCTTCAGTCGTATTGACAGGGTCTAATAAGGAAATACAAGGAAGACGTGGGATGCATAGTAATAGAGGGTCAGACTAGATAATTATCCCTTTAGGTGGGGTCATATTAAGAAAACGATATAATATCGGATCGTTTGTATAATATTGGATCGGTTCGTGAAACCTTTAAAATGATGATAGAATATGATATGGGTCCGTTATTTTTCCATTTATCGTTAACGACCGGTATTGGTAACCATTTGTTAAAATTACAGGTTAATGAGATAGTACTTTGTATTATAAGGGGTACGTGAGTTTTAAACGAGGGATTAAATTCATTGCACATGAATAAAAGTCTCCCGGGTATTTTTTTTTATACTACTTGCTGATGGAACAAGCAGATGGCCCAACTGATGTAAAGTGGTAACCATTACCTATAACAAATCTTTGCCTCGTAAGTCACACGCCATAGGAACGTGCCCTACGATGCACTGCTCTGCGTCCATCAACTTGAGGCATACAGATGTTAAGCCTCATGTGCCTGTAATTTAACCAGCAACCACACTCTTCAAACCGAAACACAGCAACGCTGCTTGGTGCCACTGGCATACCGCGCATACATTTTCAGAAGAAAAAATCCAATAGTGCTCTACTCGATTTGAACCCACGATCAGAACGTGGTACTCCCACTACACCACCGGTGCATTGTATTTGGTGGATCAAATTCACTGCACTGGTGGTCTAGTGGTAGCGGCCCCGCCTTCCGATAGGTCGTGGGTTCGAAACCAGTCATGCACCAATGAGTTTTTTCTGTTCAAAAACTTATGTGCACAATGACAGTACTCCCAAACGGTGACGGAAAACATCGTGAGGAAACCGGAATGTCATAGAACCTAAAAAGTTCTATAACATGTGTCAAGTGCTCGAAAGGAGCCTCTTGAGGCGCACTTACAATCCTTTCACCAAATATATTTTACAAACTATTTTATAAAATCATTTAATTAAACTTTAATCTTGTTTACTTACTTCGACTACCTCTTGCTACCCTCTTTTATTCCTGTTCCACCCCCACCCTGAGAACCACCCTTGTTTTCTATACCGTAATGAATCGCTTGTCAAAGGCAGCTGCGGTCAATATTAATTTTTGCAATTGACTGATCGGTTAAAAATGGAAAATGTTTATGAAAAACATGTTTTTTTCGACGAAACGTTGATGAATACGGAGCACCTTTTGATTGATAAAACGTTGACACAGAATTATATGTAGTTGTGACATTTAAAAACATCACTAACATCTTTTAATATCATAGAATTTATAATAATATTCCGCAGTCCGCATATTAAGTATCCGCCTAAAACAATACTCTCAAACGGTGAAGGAAAACATCGTAAGGAAACCGGCATGTCATAGAACCTAAGAAAGTTCTATAACATGTGTCAAGTGCTCGAAAGGAGCCTCTAGAGGCGCACTTAATCCTTTCACCACACTGTTTCGAAAGAAACTAGTGACACGACAAGAGAGAAAGAGTACAATGAGTAGATATACGAGTACAATGTAGCTAAAAAAGTAACCATACATATTTCAAAATTTATGAAGATACAATATTACTGAGGGTAGTTATAAAAAATCGCGAACAAAATATAATTTTACCTTTTGACTTCGACTTTGAAAGGTCCATAAAATTATAATATTTGCCTCACACTAACTTTTCAGCTTACCATGGCAGATTGCAAACAACTAGTTATGATAAGATAAGGTGAGATAAGATAAGAAAATTCTTTATTGCACATGTAATGATTTCTCGAATTTTATAATTCATTTTGTAAATATTAAGCTTGTTTTTTTAGATTAAAATTGAAGTAGCATAATTAATTTTATATCTTCCTGTCTTTTAGTCAGTCAATTGACCGCCAAGTCACAGCTTTGGTCCGATAGGTGGGTAGGATGGATAGCGTTGGTAGGTTGCCGAACAGAAAAGAAAGGAAAGGGGAAGATTGAAATAAATGTGGCATTCTGGAAAGAGACTTGGTGGAGTAAACTTGACTGGCTGACATACTGACATCTGTAACAAGTGCGAAGAATAAGAGTGAAATTGTTTTACCTGTGCTCTACGAATAAATAAGAGGTGTTAAAGTGTTCATCTGCTGCAGTTCATTTCATCTCAGAAGTGCGATTGAACCAAGGTATGTAAAATGTTACCTATTCTGCCCACATAATATTATTTTATTGCCGTTTGGAAGATTGGTAAAATATTTTATTCCATTTAAGTATAATGGAGATACAGATTTTACTAGCATGTATCGGTCGGGATTGACCCGAAACTATCCGATCGTGCCAGTTTTGTTCAGTTGAAAGCATAGGTACTTAGCGGCTTTATTTCTACTGAATCTTTGTTGGCGTGGTCCAGTCGGCATTGCCCCGAGACTATCTGGCCATGCTAGCACTATTCGGTATATGGAGCTGTTGGTACTTGTGCCTACCCATTAAACATAAAATTTACAAAAGTCTGGATAGATTTTCTAGCAAAGACAAAGAATTCTAACAAAGACAAAGAATACCAATCTACTAAACGTGCAAGTGACTGTGTGTGATCATGAGTTGCTTTTCTATACCATATCTATGAAAATATTTTTTGTTAATACCGTCACAAAAGTTTTTGTGATAACAATTTTTGCTAAAATATTTTTTTTTTAACAATGTGGAGTCTAACGAATACTAGGAATAAAATTCATGCTGTTTCACTCGAAGTATTAAGTTTGAAACTTATTGATGTCTTTCATCAAATTTTACCGCAGTTACTTGATAGAATTATTACTGGTGAAACTTTTTGCCACCATAGCATGTTGCTAATTGAAAGAATATTTTACGATAAAAAGTCTACTTACATAAAAAAAAAACATAAATAAAATATAGTGAAGTAGTGAACCAAGTGAGTTCAGGGGGCTATGTATGCCATAACAATAAGTAGGGTATGCTGTGATGGACCAAGTGAGTTCAGGGGGCCATGTATGCCATAACATTTTTTTTTATAAGCAAGGTGAGGAACTAAGTGGGTCTATGTACCTATGCCACAGTGAACAAATTTTGGACAGATAATGCTAACAATTTTGCTACGTACACAATGCACTGATATTTGCCAAATAATTACGTATTGTAGCTGTGATTAAAATTTATTTCATCCACATCATGATATTTTTATTTCGAGTAAAAGGTTATTAAATTCGACTTTAAGTTTAACGGTATGAAACATTTTGTTAGCATGTATCAGTCGAGATTGCCCCGATACTATCTGGCCGTACTAGCACTATTCGGTTTTTAAAAATTGTCAGGGCCTTACCCATGAACATTCAAGTTGAATACATATCGAGCAAATTTTTCTAGAATAAAGTAGGTGAAATCTTACAAATTTTTATATTATCCGATAATTTTAACATTGAAGGGTAGGTTATTTTATATTTTTATCTTATTTTATATTCGCATTTTGAATTGGTCCTCACACGAACTGGTCTGTACTGAACAGAGACTATCCGGTAGTGTTAGCACCTTTAAATTCGTGGATTACCTACCTACTATTATATATATTTTTTTATTATTCTATTTCACATTACTGCTATTATCAATGTTCCAATAGCAATAAAAATTGGCTTACCTATATCAAGCAGAAATTAACTATACTTGCCGTTGTCACCTGATAAACTGTCGTAAAATTATAAATATCGATGATCAAGCCTACCCTCTGATGCGAGTCTCTGAAGCAAAGTGTACTAAATTAAATATCTATAAAGTTAAAATTTATAGATATATAGGTAGGTAGTAGGTACATGCTATGTATGCAGGTACAGGCTATGTATGCCAGAGTTTAGCCATGTGCGCTATTAGCAGGCTATGTATGCCAGAGTTTAGCCATGTGCGCTATTAGCAGGCTATGTATGCCAGAGTTTAGCCAGGTGCGCTATTAGTGAATTTCTTAGTGAAAAATGGGGTATGTATACCTGTAAGTTCAAAACTAACCAAATAATTAGTACAATGGTGCAAAAAATATATATATATATATATATATTAGCATTTAAACACTGGACCTGTAAATGGCTAAGTACGTCGCAAAATTACATGGACAGCTGTTATGCTAAGCCAAGTAACCCATATGAAAAATTAAAAAAATAAATAAAACATGAATATAAATTAAAAAAAAAAAAAAAAGTTAGAAACAATTGGTGAATATGATAACTACAGTATTTTTTTTCTCTTTCTATGAACTCTGACGGTGCGATGACTCCTGAGGAGGAACTTCTTGTTACACACACGCATTCTAAACGAAAGCGAAAGTCTTCGAAGACATCTGCAGGAGATTTGGCGTCAACTTCAAACAACAGTTTAGCACTTGGACGAAGTATCATACTGCACGGAGCCTTTCGGTTTTTGGCGTGTCCGTTTTTTTTGTTAGTGTGCAGTTGTCGATATTGTATTCGTGTGAGTTACTAGAGAAGGGACTACATTGACTAACCTATCGATGGAATAAGAGATGGATGAAAAAGGCGTTTTAATTGGAAATCAACTTTTTAATTTTAACTGGTTGCTGACTTTTATTGCGACAACCCAAAACCAATATAGATACTGGAACACTATTATCGTCAATATTATTTCTCATATTGACCTGGCTGTGAGAGCGATGTCCATCCCACTCGATACTTTCTTATGGCCATTTCGTCCATGCATAGGAAAATTTTGTGGACTCCCAGTTTTCACGCCTTTAACAGCTTTTATCCACACCCGTCTTCATTCTGGGCATTTTGTGAACCTAAAAAAATAATAATGTAAAATTTAACGGAAATTGAGCCGGCGCGAGACGCCTAGAAGGTGTGAAATATAAAGCTAAATTAGTCTGTGTATGTAAATCACTAGAACAGATGATCAAAACAATACATATTATTTTATGGGTATATTTTATTAATGGGTTTACATCGTTTTCATATTGGAAAATCTGACTAGTACTAATAAAATGTAATTACAGTCTGTAAATTGAAAAAGAATATTACGTATCAAATGACAATTCCGGGTCTTTAACCTCCTTTTGTTTTTTTTTTTGTTTTGTTTCCTTTTGTTTTTCTTGATGCACAAGACACAGCTGCACGGGATATACTTTCGCTTTTTCAAATATATTTTGCTTAAACAATAATGATTCTTTTGATTTTTCACTATTTATTTCGCTTCACCGCATATTTCAACCGACCCCAACTAGAACATCAAAGCATTGCATCAACTGATGGACAACACTATTTATACAGACAGTGAGTGAGTTGGAGTGAGTGAACTTACATCTTCTTTTCTTTTACTTGTAGCTAGGCTGCGTGGGAGGTACAAAGATAGATGATCACTGTTTGATACACAGTTGTAAAAGGTTGTGGATCTTATGGCACTCACCATTATGATATTACCTCCATGATTTAGCAACTTTTTTTTAAATGTCGCGCAAAAGGTCACTCTTACTTTAAATGCCCTAAGCCATTAGTAAAATGCCAAAAGTGTCAAAGGGTTGATCACGACAATAAAAACTGTAAACTTCTACCAATGATACCGCGTTTCGCGTACGGACGTTAAAGAACGGAAAAATTTGACTATTTCCACAACTGGTGATACTAACAGTAAATTTTTCAAATAAATCGAAGTTCGTGAATCTGATGCTGAAGACCTAAACTTCTTAAAAAGATACACACAATTGCCTATCATGAAAGGCTTCGGTAACTCTGTAGTTACACCTGTCTATAGGAGCTTTGTGAACATTGAAATCGATGATGTTGAGGCGACGATCGAAGTTCTTGTAGTTACTGATGAGTTTGTGACAACAGCATTGCTTATAGGGTAAAACTTTATAGAGTTTTCTTCGGTGTCTGTGTTCAAAGACAATTGCAAACTATTCTTCTACAAAAGTCCTGCTCTTAACGCAAACTTTGACATTGAAAATAGCTTAAACTTGACTACATTAAATTCTACCTAAGTTCCTTTGTCAGGGTTAGTTGAAGTTATAACGCAGGGATCAACTAACTTTTCAGGGGATGTGTATGTGGAAGGTTACAGTAGTATTGAACCGGGTAAAGAAAATCAATCGATCAAAATTGCACCAAGGTGCTTATCACGTAGTTAATGGAAAATGTCATCTTACAATACAATACAAAATAATTTATGCCACACGTAGATGCAGTTTATAAAAAAAAATACAAGAAAAGACAGTAAAAGTAAGTAGGTAAGTGATATAAATTGGCAGTCACTCTGCATAAATGCAATAGCAGCATACGCTACTATAACGCTGGTCTTCCGACACCCATGTCATCGTTACAGTTACAATAAATAATAATAATATTCTAATTTATTTCTAATAAAAAAACCGAGAACCAATTTTAACAATAAAGACAATAGAACTAAGCTCTTATCAAAATTTATAGGCCTCTTTAAAATCACAGAAGTATATATAATGATCGATATAAAATTTCTGAACTTACTGGATTTAGTACTCCTAAAAGTAAATACGATAGCGTAGTTGCTTTTGATCGGATTTGACCTTGGATCAATGTTAACCTTTCTCATGACTACGATACTAATATCTAACAAAAGTAATACTTCATCCGAAAGCGAGGATAATGATGACGAAAATATGCCTACAAAAGGTCGACAACAAAATAATACAAGCAGATCTGATACTAAATAAATGCCAAATGTAATGATTAATAATTTAAAGTAATATTGTTAGTATAATAATGTAGCGAAACACTGGGAGTTATTGTTTTTTTTGTTATTCACATGTTGTTTTTATAATTACTGAAAATGTTATTGTGTTAAAATCGTAAATTCAATTTATTTGAGTATTTTCTATAATTATTTAATAAAATAAATTTGATGAAGAAATTGAAGTTGATAAGGACTAAAATAATAAAATGAATTTGTATATAAGCTATTACAATCAAAAATAAGTTTTTTTTTTGTTCTTTAAAATTAAAATAATATAAATATTCTTAATTGATTAGTACGTTCAGTTAATTTATTTGATCATGCGTCAGGAGATCGCATGATGGCGGATGGCCGAATGTAATGATTTCTCGAATTTTATAATTCATTTTGTAAATATTAAGCTTGTTTTTTTAGATTAAAATTGAAGTAGCATAATTAATTTTATATCTTCCTGTCTTTTAGTCAGTCAATTGACCGCCAAGTCACAGCTTTGGTCCGATAGGTGGGTAGGATGGATAGCGTTGGTAGGTTGCCGAACAGAAAAGAAAGGAAAGGGGAAGATTGAAATAAATGTGGCATTCTGGAAAGAGACTTGGTGGAATAAACTTGACTGGCTGACATACTGACATCTGTAACAAGTGCGAAGAATAAGAGTGAAATTGTTTTACCTGTGCTCTACGAATAAATAAGAGGTGTTAAAGTGTTCATCTGCTGCAGTTCATTTCACACATAAATAAAGTACATAGGTGAACTTAATGCTAATTAGCATTTTCTTCCAGTTAACCTTTGTATTATGTGGAATGGGTTGGTAGTGCTCTTTGAGACAATAGAGGAGAAAAACCTTTAAAAAACAACAACTATAACACAAAAATAACCTACTCAATAAATATTTACCTACATACATACAAATTAAAGAGATACATACTAATAAATAACTATAAATATATATAATACATACCGCCGGTTTCTGAAAGCCCGATCAAAACGAATCGGATGTTAAGTCACTCGCCATTTCAGCTATTACATCGAATTAGAATTAGAAGAGATAGAAAGTGACTTGACATGCGATTAACTTTGATCGGGCTTTCAGAAACCGGCGGATAATCTATTAAATGCTAAATTTTGTTGAGATGTCTGTTTGGACAAAAAATGGTGGTATAATTTCCCTTTAAAGATACCCAGAGATGCAGCTTCGCGTATTTCCACTGGGAGGGAGTTCCAGAGGCGTATCGCACTGACGGTGAAGGAATCTGTGTAAAAGGACGTTTTATGGACGGGAGTCATAAGGAGAGTGTTGAGAGGGACGAGAGGAGCGATCAGAGCAGGAGAGAGGCAGGAAACGATCTTTAAGATAGCTAGGAGACATGGGGTTGTGAAGGGTGTAGAACACTAGATCAAAAAAATAACAGCGTCCTATTTTCATTCCCAGACTGTGTTTTTTGAAGGATGTCTAAGGGTAGTGAGAGATTCCTTTGCATAAAAAAAGGACTCTGTCTCATAAAAATAAAGTTCATTTTCCATTGCCAACTAATTGGAAGTGGTAGCAGGTCTGATGAAAACGCCGGTATATTTCATGTCCAATTTGCTTTTGGAGTATAAATTGGTAGGTATTAATAATTTTCAATATTGAACGCGAACTGTGTGTTATTTTTGGGTATTAAATGTGGGTATTTTGGATAAACTTTTCGAAATATAGTAATTAATAAAAATGGAGGTTAAGTGTTTTTCGACATCAATAACAACAACAATTAAAAAATGCGAAAGCGTTTTTAAGATAAAACCGGAAAACCAAAAAACTGTTTTTATTTTTTTATACTTACAACTTGCTTATAGAACAAGCAGATGGCCCACCTGATGTTAAGTGGTGACCATCGCCTATAACAAAGCATTGCCTCTTAAGTCACGCAAGAACGTGCCTTATGATGCACTGTACTACGTACATCAACTTGACATACAGATGTTAAGCCTCATGTGCCTGTAATTACACCGGCAACCACACTCTTCAAACCGAAACACAGCAACGCTGCTTGGCGGCAGAAAAGGCATGGTGGTAGTACTTCCCCGGACGAGCCACACACAAAAAGCTCTATTAGTAGTATGCTGCCATTGTACTCCGGCGTCACGGAAGACCAGCGTTATATTAGTGCATCAAATACTATTATACCCCGTTTACACTCAGCTCATGTCCGTGGAAATGTGCAGAAACATGAGCAGGGACTTGGGCAATGCGAGAATGTGAACAGGCCACTTCCATGTCCACTCGCGTTGCCGCTCGCGTTGCCCGTGTTGTGAACACACATTGCCGGCGACGCTGCCGCAGACATATGGACGGCAACATTTCCGTCCACGCGAATGGCAGCGTGAATGTCTAAAAGTAAACGCAGTATTAAAGCACAAGTCTGAGTGAAAACCGATTATGTTGTCCTATTCAATATTTTTCTTTGTGTCACATCGCTTTCTTCAAAGTGATCCTTGTGATTTTACTGAATAAAGACCGTTTTGATTTTTTAGATTTTGTGATTCGCCTATGTTTTTGTGACACAAAATAAACCTTTTGATTTGATTTTTTATTTGATATACATAAATCAGAGTCTAAAGAAAATCCTGAAAGATTGTCCAAGCATCACATTCAGAGTGAACCTTTCAATAACTATTTAACCATGAGAATTATTAGAAAAGATACATTCTCGGCGGCCCCCATCCTGTGCGGACAGTTTACGATCTCTGACTATCCCCTTATATCCCGCGGCTGATTGCTTATCCCTTAGGGTGAAGCCATAGACGGGACTGAAAGCAGCTGGTTCAGTCTATTGGTCTAGCTGGTTCATTCAGATTTTTATAAGTTTTATAGTGTTTACCTGCACTCAAGGAAATCACAAAGATTTTTAATATAGTCCCAAAAGTTACTCTCCGAGTGGGATTTGAACCCACGACCTACCCCTTGATACGGGGCCGCTCTAACCAGCTGCGCTATTGGATTCTAATCACACTCGACGAATAACTCAGGGACATGCTACTACGGTACGGTACTTGAGCGACCGTGGTTCCATCTACAGGTCTGACATATAACTATCAAGATGTTCCTATGTCCCTGAGTTATGCGGTTCAGGTCGGTTCAACAATATTTTTGGTTCGTTCAGGTTTACTTTTGAGTAGTGTCCGCTGTGTTTCGGTTTGAAGGATGAAATTACAGGCACCAAGAGGATTAACATCTGTTTGCCTCAAGTGGATGGACGCAGGGCATGGATAAATCTATAGATAGTAAATTATATGCATCAGTACAAAATGTATCATACATATTCATCATCATCATAATGTCACGGAAGATCAGCGTTATGCTGCTATAGCATTATGCTGAGTGACGGGCAATTTATGTCAATCTTGTTATGTATATTCTTGTAATTTTTTGTGGAATAAATAACCGATTTACTATTTTATTGTCTTGTATCATGTCAAACCAAAATCTTAATGCACGCGTCAAAATGTACGCGTTTGACATCTAAGGTTAGATTTAACAGCTTGTTAACCCTTGATTAAAAACTAACAGAGCATGGTGAAATCGGCTTAAAGTCTAGGTGTTCCTTCATTCCTTTTTTTTGAACAAGTAAAATTATAAACAGGGTACATAAATAATTCCCTGAAGATACCCAGCCATTTCCCACTTAGCTGTGTCCAAGAGCACTGGCAAATGAAATTGGGATACGAATTTACGACGATACGTATATTTTTCGTTAACACTTCGATACGACTTATAGTAATTGGTGATTTGGTGTTAAGAGTAAACTCACACGATATTTTTATGAGAGAGTCAAGTTATTACTTTGTTTACTCTTTAACCGACTGCGAAAAGAGTTGTATTTTTTATAAAAAGATTTTGTTGAAAGTTTTGTTATTGTGATCATTCTTCTTGTTGTTGTGTCACTAGTTTCTTTCGAAATAGTAGTGAAAGGATTTTAAGTGGGCCTCAAGGAGGCTCCTTTCTGGCACTTCTATCATGTTCTATCACAATTTTTATGAACGGATTTTTCTCTTTGAAAAATGTGCACAGGCATGCACCATTAAACATATTTTTATTGCGATAAATTGTTTGACAGTAATCTACGTTTTAATTAGAGAAAAAAAAAACACCGTGAGATTAACTTTTAATTATATTTATTTATTTACTTTTATTTATATTCTAATAGCGGCGATGGGGTTGTAACCCTGTCACGTAAATAAATAAATGGGTTTAATGATTTCAAGATGTCAAAACGTGCGAGCGAGAGGTACATTAGCTCTTGTATTCGCCTTAAAGAGCTGGGCTGGCTGGGGTGAGGTTAGCAGGGGGACAATGCACAATACACCCCACTGCGAGACGTTAGTGCAGATCTTATTCCCCCCCACGAATTTGAATTAGAATGTTGATCTACTCTACTAATAGTGTACCACTATTAAATAATTTATCTGTCTACTATTTCAACTTATTGTATCTTATGTATCCTATGTTGTATCTTATATAGTCAGGGTTTTATAGTATATTTATTTTATTTATGATTATTGGTATATTTTATTATTTTTTATTAAAATAGCTTCTTACGGAGGTATAAATATATATTTATTTATGTTTCTTCCCATTATTATTTATAGTTAAAAGTTTCAAAATAAATTCCTTCATGAATTATAACATTTTTCACGCCACACCTTCCTCACCATCTTTTTCCACGCTCAGGATGACTGGTAGACAATGCTATTAGCATTAAGTCCTCCTAGCACTACATTGTTTTGTGTGAAAGTTTTAAATAAATAAAAAAATATTGAGATGATACGGTAAGTTAGTGTTATGTCAAATTTATTCGTACTAGGCCCGATCTGTACACATACCATAAATTCTTGTTTCGGAGTAAGCTTGTATCCAAAGTAAACAAGTTACGGGCCCAGACTATTTATTTTTATCGAGTTGATATGTCAAAATAAAAAATAATTGAGATTTTTTCTTTTTATTTTCCAAAACTTATTATCTACTTCTATTCTCTATCTATTATATATCTACTTCTATCTACTTAACTTATCTGTGCAGTTCAAAAACGTATTAAGTTTTTTTTACCAATATTTTTTTGTACATCAGTAAAATGTATAAAGTTTTTTTTTACCAATACTTTTTTTTAAAGTCGATGCTCTAATAGTTTTTTTTTATTATTATCTCAATTTTCTTTCTACTGAAGCTAGTATTTAACTATTACTTTTAAATAACTGATACGAATTGCTCCACGACACTGTAGATATCCCTAGTTTAAAATCCATCTCTCTCAACTTTAGAACCATTAAAAGTTGGAACACACAGTAATAATATAAAAATGTATAGCTGCATAATAAATAACAACAATAATTCACAATCGTGTAGTTTGTGGTGATAATAGGTGTTTTTATAAATCATTAGTTTGTTCAAAAGCGGCCACTGTCATATTACAGTCGTTATTTTGCGGCACTGAACACGGAAAGACATTCTCCTTTCTGTTTCTCTTCAAGGTCAAGCTATCTACTTTTTATAATTAAAAGAAAAAAATAAATCTCCCGCCTTATGGATACATAGTGGTTAGGTACTTAACTATTAACTACTTTTTAATCCTTTTAGAGCTCTTATAAGAGTGTGGGGGACGCCCCCCTACCCGTTGGACCGACGACATCGTGAGGATCGCGGGAAGTCGGTGGATGGAGAGGGATCAGAGGGCTTATTACGAGTTTGGTGCCGATCGTCGATCGTTACGATACACCGAATTCTAGCGAGCATCTAGCGTATTCTTTGAGAACCCGTTTTTTTTCATAGAAAATTCGGTGTATCGTAACGATCGACGATCGGCACTCGATCGGCACTAAACTTGTAATAAGCCCTCAGAAACGTTTTTCCTGAAAATGTATAGGAGAGGCCTATGTCCAGCGGTAGACTTCTACAGGCTGATGATAATGATGAAGGAGTGATAAAAATTTGTGTCCAAAAATAAAGCACCTGGGTACCTACTGTAAAATTTGTAAATAGGAAGGAACAATGAACGCCTTGTCGCTTCCGGACAATATTTTGCCGTATTTCGTTTTAACATTCTCCGTAATTTTACGGCCACGTTGTTATAGAAACTGGATCTTTACAATACCATATATCACCGTGTTTTATACACACTTATTAATAAAACTAACATGTCTACATAATAATTTGGAATTTTTGAAATAACTAGGTGTCGAATTTAATAGTCAATTCGTCAGCTTGTTTATACGCACCAAAGAGCTATTTATTATACACAAGCAAACTTTCAAAGTTTAGCATTTTTAGGGTTCCGTACCCAAAGGGTAAAACGGGACCCTATTACTAAGACTCCGCTGTCCGTCCGTCTATCTGTCCGTCTGCCACCAGGCTGTATCTCATGAACCGTGATAGTTAAACAGTTGAAATTTTCACAGATGATGTATTTCTGTTGACCCTTTAACAGAAAATTCTAAAAAACAAAATAAAATAAATATTTAAGGGCTATACAACAAACGCCGTTTTTATAGATAATGGTACGGAACCCTTCGTGCGCGAGTCCGACTCGCACTTGGCAGATTTTATTTTTATATTAACGCAGTTGTACCAAACTAAAGAGAGCAAGCGTAAACATCATATCCATTTTTTTTATAAGCTAACCATTACCCAAAGATAATAAGAAAGCATTTTTGAAAATAATATGACCCAACTTGCACCCAATTGTTAGCAAATTGAAAACTAAATGGCAATCACACAAAACTCATTGGAGTAATGGTGATGAAAGTGTTCCATTACCGGCATTAGCCGCGTCTGAGGTGTGTCGGCTAAATCGAGGCAATAACGCCCAATCCGACGGTGGCTATCAAATTAAGCCCGGGCCAAGTTAGAAGAACAAGCGATTTGTTAAGGGGCTGACAACTATCAAACAACTTCTCGCACGTTTCGACACGTTGAAAGATATAAAATCAATAATGCTTTACTAGTTTTCGTACATAAGCAAACTTTTAAGTAGGAAAACTTGTATGGATCAAAATGAAATTTTTACTAAACTGTGTGCAATGTGATTGCACACAAGATGGTTGATTGCGATTTTTCGGAAATGAGTTTATTGATTTTATATCTTTCAACATGTCGAAACGTGCGAGCGAGAGTCACATTAGCTTTTGTCTTCGCCTTATGGAGTTCTCCAAAAATTGGAAAACATATTCGGTGTGATAAGTGGCTGACAACCATAAACACATTTTTGAAGATGCAAAATCTCTGAATGAAGTTATGAAGTACTTGGTACTAAAAGATTTAAGGGGATATCTACCGTTGGGATCAAAGTCGTGAGGTTGTCTCAGTGTTGAAGTTAAGAAAAAGAACAAAAAACTCAGTTTCGGTGAATAGGTAACATTCTCACATTCTCCAAAACATCGTTGTTGTCAGTGTCTTAAGGTAATTTGGTTGTATGTGACTCAGCGTTGGCTGTACCCGAAGTCTGAGTTTATTTGTTTGTTTTTCGGTATTCTACAGGATACATTTCGGAGTGTGCGGCGGAACTCCACAGCTTGATCCGCAGCGTTCTACCATCGGACCACCAGACGTACGGAGACGAAACATCCATTCATAGTTCACAAACCAACTGCCCGCACCAGGCGCTTTGCTTCAACGTTCATCATGCGTACGGCCAAAGAATGGAATTCCTTACCGGCGTTCGTTTTTCCGAATGCCTATAATTTGGATGTTTTCAAGAGATGAGTGAATAGCTATTTTCTAGATAAAGGTGCCACATCATCGACCGCATCTTCACTTAACATCAGGTGAGATTGCGGACAAACGTTTTGCCTATAAGTTGATAAAAAAAAAGTTTTCTGTATCGTCTGGCCGTTTTTCTATAGAGCCTCGAGTTCTCAGCACGTCACGATAGAGGCGCTTATAGAGTCTACATCCAAAAACAGATAGTAAACGAACACCGGAAAACAAAACTCAGGTGCTCTTGAAGCAAACAGCTTACAATGGCAAAAAAACTTTATAACTTGCACCACACAATTTGACCCCTGATTCTCTGTAATACTGCTGGTAATCAGGGTTCCTGGTGTGTGGTAGTACTTGTGAAGTGCGAACAGGCAACGCAAGGATCTGATAAAATGGGGCGGGGTTTCGTTGGTCTGTTGTGGAACTGTCACAAATTTCCAAGAATTTCAGTTATTTAAGATATTTTTTCTGGATTTGGCTACATTATCCACATCATATTGAATAGATCCAATGGCCACTGATACTGAAAAAGGCCAGTCAAAGGTACTCATCACGGAATCTCCGAAACTTTGTGCTTTTAAATCAAATAATTAATATAAATGTAAGTTTGAAAAGGAAATTATAACAAATAAAACGTCATTTTTATTCGGTTTATGGTGTTTACTATACTTAAGGAATCACAAGGTAGTGGGTTCAAATCCCACTCCGATAATAACTTTCAGGGATATTATAAAAAAACGTCCGTCAAATAATCAATTCCGAAAAATAAATAGTTCAGATAAATTATTCGAACTATTTGTTATTCATTATTGTTTGATGTTTTATTTACAATATTTTCAATATTAATCAATTTAGAGGTATATTTTCAAGAATAAAATTATAGTACCCTTTTTTTAAATTCATTTATTTAACTAACTAGTGGCTTCTCGCGGCTTCGCACGCGTTGAAGCGGTGCCGTGATTGAGCCACAAACATCCAAACATCGTAACTTTCGCATTGATTTGTATATTATTTGGGTAGGATTTTAAATACCTACGTAGGTATAAGAGATACCTATAGGCGTACATTACCTATATTAGGTAGGTAGGTATAGGTACTGAGTTTAGCACGAACATGACAAATACAACAAAGACAACCTTACACGGAAAATATGTAAGTACTTATTTGTTCCTAGTTTCTAACCCCAAAAACAAACGAAACGAAACAACTTCACGACTTTGATCCCCAGGCACGGTAGATACCCTCAGATCTCTTCGTAACAACTCAAGATTCCCGTGTTTAGAATGTCCCTTACAAACATTGACGCCTCGTTGTATCCTTTTTACTCGAGCAACGAAGGAGGGTAACGTTTTTGGGGTTGTTTTCGAAAATCAAACTGTCTTTTTGTTTGTTTGAAGTTAATTACACTACGCGTTAAAAATCTCCCGTACAAACCTTGAAACTTGGGCAGTCTTTTGCACCCTTTGCAGGGGTAGTTGAAAAACGTGATTTTAAATAATTTATTGTGGAGTATGGAAGAGAGATGTAAAAGTTAGTATGGGAGATTTTTATTCCCATACAAACTTTGACATCCCTTTGCACACTTATTAAGGGTAGTTTTAAAAAACTAAAAATGCCTTTCCTATTTTTTAGCCTTGCGGTACATCTACTTTAAGTTTCAAGTTTGTAGGTTCAAGGAATACAATTTTTCATACCAACGTTTTCAACCCTTTTTACACCCTTAAGGGTTGAATTTCCAAAAATCCCTTCTTAGTACACCTCTACCTATATACTCTTCAAATTTCAAGTCTCTAGGACTTGCGGTCAAAAAACTCCCATACAAACTTTTACATCCCTTTGCACACTTATTAAGGGTAGTTTTAAAAATCTAAAAATGCCATTCCTATTTTTTGGCTTTGAAGTATATCTACTCTAAGTTTCAAGTTTGTAGGTTCAAGGAATACTATTTTTCATACAAACGTTTTCATCCCTTTTTACACCCTTAGGGGTTGAATTTCCAAAAATCCCTTCTTAGTACACCTCTACGCCATAAGACCTACGTACTCCTCAAATTTCAAGTCTCTAGGACCAGCGGTTTAGGCTGTGCGTTGTATAGACAATGTCAGTCAGTCAGTCAGTCAGTCAGTCAGTCAGGACTTTGAGTCTTATAGTATTAGAGATATTGAAGATTTGGCGTAGAAGTCTGAAATTAATCAGAGGCACACTTTAAAAAAAAAAACAACTTCACGACTTTGATCCCCAGGCACGGTAGATATCCTCTCAGATATCTTAGTACCAAGTACTAATTTAAGATTCCTTGCGGATGTCTAAGGGGGGTAGTCAGAGGTACGTCCAAACATTACATTTGGACAATTCCCACATTTTGTAGAAGCTCGTATTTCAAGTTAAAAAAGATTTCTTAAATTATTTTTCTTTTTTTTAATTAAAGCCTCTTACAAATGAAGTAGCATAGGATTGTAGCAGTCAGTAAGTAATAAAATAAATAATTTATCTCTACAAATTCCCTAACCAACCTACCGTGCTATGCATCTTAACTAATTTTCTTATCGGAAACTCGATGTATCAGATCTTAACCTCGCGCCATCGAAAAAAACCTCATTGAGGAAAAAGAAATAAATTGAAATCTATAAAAATAAATGTCCTACCAGATATTTTGACCCGCGGCATCATGAAACGATGGGGTATTCCTATGCGCTCTATTTTTTTATCTGTTCAAAAAGTGTACCTTTAATAATTTTTGTTTTATTTTTTTCATTTTGATGACAGCCTTTACAGCTCAGTTGGTAGTGGCTCTGCCTTCTGTAGGCCGTCGGTTCAATCTTCACTGAGATCGAATATTTGGGTAATGAAGATAATTACTTGGTCTCTGGGTGTTTTAATATTGTTACAGCCGGTGTCTGAAGCTCGATCAAAACTAATCGAATGTCAAATCACTCGCCATTTCAACTATTACATCGAATTAGATAGAGACAGCAAGGGACTTGACATCCGATTAGTTTTGATCGGGCTTTCAGAAACCGGCCGTTAAGCTTGTGTCTAGAAAAAAAGAGAATACTATAAGTAATAAATTAGCAATCTGGTTTCCAATGTACAAACTTTGCTTAGTTTAAGACTACATATATTGTGTGAAATGCCTACCAATATTTATACATATGTTGTATTTTGTACCTATATATTTTTACCCCTCATAAAACGTAACGTGACTGGTCCGCAACAAGCATAAATAAGCAATAGTTACTGTAGAGGTACAATCTGTACAATCACCAGATTACAAACTTACTTAAAATTAAGTTGTTCCTTACAAATAAGTCAGTATTTTTCATCTAAAATAAACAGAATAAAAACTCGTCTAAGATCCCGTACAACGGAGCACTAAAGAACAACCCTCAACGATTTCGATCAAAGATAAGGTGATAGCTCGGACAGATGTGACACGATCGGACTGATAAACACTTTATTTCCAAATTATTCGGAACGCCTATTGATTTTAGCTTCTGATTAATTAAGGATTGATTTCCAGTGAACGCTATGGAAAGCATCATCATCATCATTGCCTCGATAAATCGTTTTTTTTTTGTTGTACACACACATGATTGAACGCTAGAAGAAAGTGGCGTGTTTGCGCAAACGTAAAAGTCATGTACAGGCGAGCTTAGGACTAAGAAGAGTTTCTTCCAGCAAACTGTAGAATTAAATCTAACGGTCTTGGGGCTACTGCATTAACTGACAGTGTTGTCAAATAGTGCTCGTTCGAAAATCGAAAAAATGGATGTGGTGTTTAGCCTCGTCGTGTCCTTGCGCTGGCAACACTAGCGGACATTTGCTGTATAGCACGCGAGACGGGCAGCGGCCCGAGACTCGTATAATACGATATTTGTGTTTTATTGGATCTAAAGAATCCCACAAACTATTGCTAGACATAAGATCCTCATAGTATAAAGAATCTTGTGATACAATAACTACACAATCTTTACATTCGCAACACCGTCCATCTTTTTTTCATACTTATTTGTCCTATCCATTGGTTCCAGTGGTTGCCAAAAATAGGGTCGAAGCCCGAATCTCCCTGATATATAGAGCAGATCTTGTCATATTTGGAAACTGGCCAGAGCTTTAAGTGGCCCGCTTTGTTGTCGTAATAGAATTTTATAAATCTAACTTGAAGTTTTTAAATTGTTTGACGTTATCTACTTGGCTCTTGAAATGCATCCTTAAATTAACTGTTATTTGCCAGTGCTCTCAAACGGTGAAGGAAATCATCACCAGTTGGTGTTCTAACAGCGGCACGTATGGAATACCAATGACTGCAAAATGTGGATACCTACCTATATCCCAAATGTAATATTTGGATGTACCTCTGAATACCCTTATCCTAAAATCTTAAAACCTTGAGTGTTCAATCGTGCCTGAAGATCAAAGACGTGAAGCTGTTTTTTTTTCTTTTTTGGTCTATCGCTGTCGGGTTATTGACCTTTTTGTGCTTGTTATTTCACCGGCAACCCTTTAAACCGGAACACAGGGTTGCTGTTTGGCGGCAGAAATAGGCATAATGGTAGTACTTCCCCGGACGAGCCACACACAAAGTGCTCTAATAATCTCGCAATTACAGGCACATGAGGCATAGCACCTGTCTGCGTCAAGTTGATGGACGCAGTGCATTGTAGAGCACGTTCCCTGCGTGCGTGATCTGCGAGGCAATGTGCTCATGACATGCAGCTAGATATGTCAAATGTGACAGCTGACATATCTGCACAGAAAAAAGAAGCAGAAGAGAAAACCGAGAACATTTAATTTGTGCTGCGTTATAGGTATTTTTTCTTCCCCCTCTGCTACACGACGACCTGTTAGCAATTTATAATTATCTCTACAAATTAATTAATATAAAAAAATAGGCATAACAATTTAGCTGTTATAGCTCGCATAGTTACACACTGTGCCCAATCCTAACATCGTGAGATACAATCTCACGCCCACGCGAGATCCAATAATCGAGATAGCATTACTACAGTGTAATCGATGAGATTATAAACTAAACTATGTTATACGAGTAGTGCTTAATCCAATCCACAGGTTTTAATGATGGTGGATGGAGAAAGCCCAAAATCTGTATTTCTGGAACTATACAAGCTGTTCCAATACTTTTATTTAAAACTTCAGGGGGCTAAGGTACCCATCAATATGAATAACTTTATATTAGGAACCAGCACTGTGAACGCAAAAAAAAACAGCTGTTTCATGCAAAAGTTCAATACCTACCTGGCTAAAATGTATGAAATAGCTGTTTTTTTTTCACGTTGACAGTGTTGCTTCCTTAGAAAATGTTATTCATATTGATGGGTACTTTAGCCCCCTGAAGTTTTCAGCAGTAGTATTTTAAAACCCTGTACAGAAAAGTCTATATGCCTAGAAGATAAATTCTTTAGGCTAACACCTTCTGATACAAAGGGTTTGAATCCGGATTGTGGTTCTTACAAGCTTTGGCTTAGTTTTTGCTTTGACAGCTTTCACAGCTCAGTTTGGTAGTAGCTCTGCCTTCTGTGCCGTAGGCCGTGGGTTCGATCCCGAGAACAAACATTTGTGTGATGAACATGGATGTTTCTTCTCTGTCTGGGTGTTATTTTATATTATAAGTATGTATTTACAAAAAAAAAGTATTTATGTATTATATCAGCTATCTGGTTTCCATATCACAAGCTCTGGCTTAGTTTGGGGCGAGATAGCGCTGTGTGGAAAGTCCATCAATATTTATTTATTTATTTTGTACATATGCCTCCCCTATTCCAGGAATAACGGTTCTAAGCCCTCTCCACCTCCACCTGGTTCTCCCAATCCTTACAATGTCGTCGGTCCATCAGTTCAACCCTTTGACAATAAGGCGAGGGAAAGTAAAATTATTTTATTTCTTCAAAAATTTTAAGTATTACATACTTACTTTACTCTTAAGCCTAAAATTGCTTCTTATTTTCAATAAAACTAGCTGATGGAACAAGCAGATGGCCCACCTGATGTTAGTGGCACCATCACCTATAACAAATCATTGCGTCGTAAGTCACGCACAATAGGAACGTGCCCTACGTTGCACTACCCTGCGTCTATCAACTTGAGGCATACAGTTGTGAAGCTTCTTGTGCCTGTAATTACACTAATACATTATTCTTCATATATTTATTTTTCTATCAGTAAGTATAAGTACAGTAAAACCAAAATTCCTTCTATAAGGTAAGCTTAGAATAATCCTACACCGATTGGCTACAAATTTGACGTCTGGAGCTTTCATATAAAAACCAGCTTTATCCTCTTGAAAATAAAGTTGAATTTCAAGGATAGGGAAAACAAGGTTTCGTATGATTGATCACTGGGAAGGTTAACCTTTGTGTCATAAAATATATTTTTTGAGCTTCCTGAATTATAACGAAATATATTTTCTTACATATTTTTGTGTCTGAATAAAAACGGAAAACGCAAGAGTAGTAGAGCTCTTTGTGAAGGGCTCGTCCGGGGAAGTACTAGCACCACGCCTTTTTCTGCCGCCAAGCAGCAACGCTGTGTTTCGGTTTGAAGAGTGTGGTTGCCGGTGTAATTACAGGCACATGAGGCTTAACATCCGTATGCCTCAAGTTGAAGGACGCAAGGCAATGCATCGTAGGGCACGTTCCTATCGTGCGTGAATTACGAGGCAATGCTTTGTTATAGGTGATGGTTACCACTTAACATCAGGTGGGCCATATGCTTGTTCCATAAGCTAGTTGTATAAAAAAAAAAGAGGGTTCGACCCATATACATATATACAGGGTGTAAACGCTTGTACGACATTAAATTAATACACGTGTAGTGCTACTATCTAGTATTGATTTAAAAAAAAATTTATTGAAATTCATTCATAATTAGTTTTTTTTTATTTTCAAACAAACTAATCATCAGTTATAGCATAAAATTATACAGCACTCTGTATACGTACACAAACAACGAAACGTACGTTCATTCATTACTCGTCGTCGTCGGTGCCTATAAGTGCGAATATGCCGCGCACTCACGGCGCGGCGCTCAAAGGCGCCGCCGCGCCGGCCGGTAAAGCCGAAAGTCGAGCGCGCGGCAGAACACACACAAAATGTACCGCACACTAATAATAAATAATAAATGTACCTAGGTTACCTCAAATCCGTAGGTTTTCAATATCCCCCCCGCACGTTGCACACACAAATTTAATTGACGGGGAACGTTCGCCCGTACTTTCACCAACACAGCTGTTCGACACTTGCCTTCAGTTTGTCGAAAGCACCTAGGTACAATCCGTCTGCGCAGCTCTTGCACTGTATCGACTTCTTGTGCGTACCTCTTCTTTGTAGAAGCCCCACAAAAAGAAATCTAGTGGAGTGAGGTCTGGCGATCGTGCTGGCCACTACACTTAGTTTAATAACAAAAAAACACATTCACAAGCGACAATTTCGCGGTAACTAGATCGGTAGGTACGTATTTAGTTTATTATGAAAAAAACACACACAAAAAGCGTCTATTTCGCGGTACCTAAATCTAGCAATGCAACAAATATGCAATTTTCAAAATTAGATGGGTCAAGGTTGCTACCGAAACAATTACTAAATCATACGCGCTTCCTCAGTCAGTCGCTCTGTGGCTAGGCGTGGGCGACGCGGGGCGGGGCGCGCTTCTCTTCTCTTTCCGACACGCACGTGAAATGTATCTGTCCTGGTCACATCGTCTAGATCGCACTTTTTGATTGTTTGTTCTGCTCAAACGCGTGTAAATTTGGTATTTTTCTCTTTTTTTTCTTTTGATTCATAGACATATGATTTCGTGACCCCGGAAAGTTGACCTGAACACGACTGATAATAGGTACAGGTTGTTTAGAAATGATTTATTGGAAAAGTATCGATATCTCGTTAAATATTCAGGCTTTTTTTATAAAACCAACTCCTAAAATCTAAAAATGCCATTCCGAGTACGTGTTTCAATTTAATGTCGTACAAGCATTTACACGTTGTATACTAGCTGACCGGTGCCCACTTTGTTGGGCGGTGTCAAATTTGCAATAAAATAGTATTGCGGGTATAAATTGAGATGAAGGCTATCCTATCTTTTAAGTTAGATCAAATTGCACACGGTGCGCAAATTTGATTGAAATCGGTTAAGTAGTTTAGGATTCCATCGCGGACAAACAACGTGATGCGTAATTTATATATATTAAGATAGTTTCAAAAACTATATTTCGACTTAACTATATTCGACTTTGTCAAAACACAGTCGAAATTTAACGTTAAGTTCAGAATCCACAAAAGAAAGCGATAAAACGTAAAATATTACAGATTTCCTTTACGATACACAATCATATAAAAATCTAAGTTAAGTGTGAAGCTATTTCGATAACTAGGAGATCAAAGATTTAAAGGATATGTTTATGTTTTCGAGGGTTTAATCAAGATGAAGATTTGAGCTATAAAAAACATATTTTTTTACAACCGTCTCAAAAGATTTTCTTTTCAAAATACATCATTTGCAAAGATAATCTGGACTTATAGAACAAAAGGCATAAAATTTACAGCTTGGCTCATAACTTGATGTATGATCGTTTATACAATTTTGCACTTATTTTTTAGTTCAATCCCAGTTAGTTTAGTGCTCGAAAGGAGCCTTTTGAGGCGCACTTAAAATCCTTTCACCACACTGTTTCTAGAAACTAGTGACACGACAAGAGAGAGAGAGTTAAATTCCAAGCTTCTTTGTGAACTCAATAAATCTTGTTATCGGATAATTCTAAGATTTTTGAGACTCGTCAAAATACGGATAATTATCAGTATTGAGTAGAATATAAAAAATACCCCAAAACTAGATGCTACTACACCGCAGGTGCGCTACGAGAAAGCATTTTTGCTATTTTTCGAAGGTGCTCTTCGAGAAATAGCAAAAATACTTCCTCGTCCTTCCATCCAAATATGGTGCTTTACAAATAACACGATCGGTGCTCTAAAAATTGCTGCTCTACGGGGAAAGTCAAGTAAAAGTATACCTATTCTTTTGTTATGTAAGATTTTTTTTTTTATACAACTAGCTGATGGAACAAGAAGATGGCCCACCTGATGTTAAGTGGTAACCATCACCTATAACAAAGCATTCCCTCGTAAGTCACACACAATAGGAACATGCCCTACGATGCACTGCCCTGCGTCCGTCAACTTGAGGCATACAGATGTTAAGCCTCATGTGCCTGTAATTACACCGGCAACCACACTCTTCAAACCGAAACACAGCGTTGCTGCTTCGCGGCAGAAAAAGGCGTGGTGGCAGTACTTCCCCGGACGAGCCCTTCACAAAGAGATCTACTACTCTTAAAACGATTTTGGATTTGCCTCGCAACTCACGCTCTCTATGAACGTGCCCTACGATGCACCCCATGAGGCATGCAGAACCCTATGTGCCTGTATGTTTTTTTTATTTCAACAGATATTTGACGTTTCGTTCCGGACTAACCTAAAAGGTTATTTCATGGAATTTGCCTATTCTTCTCTAATTTCAAAAGTATGATTATCTGAAGCTCCAATTAAAATTTCGTTGTTCAGAATCCATTAAGCCTTTATATTTTGATTCTGAGTGTACCTACGCCAGCTTATAATTCAAAAACTCCTTAACTCAAAAGAGACTTAAAACAAATAGAGGTAAAGTTCAAATTTGCGCATCAAAGTTCATAAAACTTTGATGCGCGAGAAAATATATTTTTAAATATTATTTCAAATTTCTCAATCGAAAGGTTGTCTGGAAAATATTGTTTTATCAGCTACTATAATGTAATAATATGTATATATTTCGTTTGTAAGGTTAAGAGATGATTTCACCATGCTCTGTAAGTTACTAATCAAGGATTAACAGGCCGTTAAATCTAACCTTAGATGTCGAACGCGTACATTTTGACATATTTAACGGCCCTCTAATCCTTTGTTAATTTAACAGAACATGGTGAAATCAGCTCTAAGGTAGGTTTAAGCTTAAGTTGGTAATTACTTAATACTAAGAGATCTGACGGGATATCTACCGTGCCTGGGGATCAAAGTCATGAAGCTGTTTCAGTTTCAGGTATAATAAAGAATTTTCATTCATTCATTTAAACGCGGCGTAGTTAAACAAAATATTACGATGAAAAAAATACTATTAATGCATGAAACGATAATAAAATAAATATGTAATAAAACCGAAATACTTACCAATAATGGTGTTTTTTTTTGGGGAAAAAAAGCATCATTCATTAGATTGTTTGCATAGAGTTTTATGGCCGCCAGTGTTTTCCTTCACCGTTTGAGAGCATTATCATTATGCACATAAAATATTCGATTATCAATATTCGAAAAACTCAAATTCAAGAAACCCATTGATGCACGACTGGATTCGAACCGTCTTCTTCTTCTTGTCGTGTCACTTGTTATTTCGAAACAGTGTGGTGAAAGGATTTTAAGTGCGCCTCAAAGAAGCTCCTTTCGAGTACTTGACACATAATGTTTTAGAACTTTTTAGGTTCTACGACATGCCGCACGATGTTTTCCTTCACCGTCTGAGAGTACTGGCACTATACACATACATTTTTGAACAGAAAAATTCATTGGTGCACCGTTTTTGAACTCACGACCTAAGTATCCAAATGCGGGACCACTACCACTACACCGCCAGCGCTCTCAACGACCACAATGTTATTTATCTGTGTTCCAATTCTCACAGATAACTACTTTCCATCTAATACCAAAAAAATGTATAAGTAGAGGCTTGTTTCACTTAGCAACCGGTTTTATACTAAAGTGAGCTTTAAATGCAACGCTGATGCTCTCAATTGGTGAAGGAAAACACTGTTTGAAAACCAGTTAGTATTCTACCAGCGGCTTGCAACTTTTCACGTATGAAATAATAACGCTGGTGCTCGCGACTTCGTCTGCACAGGATTAGTCACACAATATCTTTATAAATTGTAGCCTATGTGTTATTCTGATGTATAAGCTATATTATTGTAAAGTTTCAATAAAATCCATTCAGTAGTACGTGAAAGAGTAACAAACATCCATCCATCCATCCATACTTAGAAACTTTGGAGTTTATACTATTAAAAGGATTGCAGTGGGTATGTGCCATAATGTAATATTGGATGTACCGCTGACGGCCCACCTTCACGATTCAACTCGTGTCTCGAGTTGGTCAAGGGGTTTAAGGGGATATCTACCGTGCCTGGGGATCAAAATCGTACCTATGATTACCTTGAACATCCGCAAAAGGAAATCTGTACTTAGAATTGATGGGATATCTACCGTGCTGGTTATCAAAGTCGGGACGCTTTTTTACTTTCCTGTTTTGTTTACTTTTTTTGTAAAATATAAGATAGGCTATAAGATTATGACTCCTAAAAGTTTTACTCATCTGTTGAAATTAAACGGAGGGACGAAAAGCTACCAAGAGTTTTTGCTTGCTGACGCCATGCCCGAAATGCAACCAATAAATGACATAAGTACTTCAAAAATGCGAGGGACGAGGTGCCCATACCATAAAAATGTATATTGTGTAAGTTTTACACTGTAAAAACCAGCCTAAAATTTACGTTAGCATTTTAATTATTTTATACATATTTTATATACATTATTTTTTATCCTAATAGCTGTCTAAACAATCAGATAGCTCACCTGTTAAAAAGTCATGTATACAAGGTGTTCCAATAATTTTGTATATTAACTTCAGGGGGATAAAGTACCCATCAATATGAATAACTTTTTCTAAGGAACCAACACTGTGAACGCGAAAAAAAAACAGCTGTTTCATACAAAAGTTCAATACCTACATGGCTTAAATGTATGAAACAGCTGTTTTTTTTTTTTCGTGTTCACAGTGTTGGTTCCATAGAAAAAGTTATGCATATTGATGGGTACTTTAGCCCCCTGAAGTTTACATACACAATTTTTGGAACACCTTGTATATTTTAAATTTGGGTGGGAGTGAAACTTTAACCTATTGTGACAACTTATTCTGTGCCCTACGTACAGTTGTGCAAACAAATTGTACATCAGCGTGGGTGTACCATGTTCACATGTGGGTAGAGTCATGTTTGAATTTGGAATCATTTTCTATTGGGCGATTTGAATTTAGAAGCAAACAATGTCACAATTCGAATGCAAACAGTTTAGTTTATTGCAGTAAAGAATTTCAAATGGTTGCGTCGAAATAATTAGATTAATTTTGTTATTTTGAGATCACCGGTGGTCTATTGGGAGTGATCGTACGGTCGTGTGTTCGAATCCGGTTTTGCACCTATGGATTTTTTCTTCGAAAAATGTATATGCGCAATTCCAGTGTTTTTAATAAGCGAAGGAAAACATCGTCAGGAAGCCCGTTAGTACTCTAGTAGCGGCGATGGGCTTGCAAGCTGTCACGTATGGAATACCAACTTCTGAAAAATGTGGGTATCTGCCATCCCACTTCCTATAATATTATAAACGCGAAAGTTTGTAAGTATGGATGGATGGATGGATGGATGGATGGATGTTTGTTACTCTTTCACGTAAAAATTACTGAATGGATTTTAATGAAACTTTACAATAATATAGCTTATACATCAGAATAACACATAGGCTACAATTTATAAAGATATTGTGTGATCCTGCGCAGACGCAGTCGCGGGCACCAGCTTGTATGTAATATTTGGATGTATCCCTTTAAACATCCTTATAAAATCTTAAGTTAAGCTTGATAGATACTGAAGAGCCTTCTGAGAAACAAAGATGAAAATTCTTAGCGGTCACACATCTAGACGGTGACCTCACAAGGACAGTGCATCGTAGGGCACGTTCTTATCGTGTGTGACTTGCGAGACAATGCTTTGTTATCGGTAATAGTTATAACTTAAGATGCCGATACCCGTCAGACAACTCGTCGCTCGCAAATTTCCACATTTTAAAAGATTTACTGAACTTATGAAAAATAGCAATCAAAAAAGTTTTTAAGAGTAGTAGAGCTCTTTGTGTGTGGCTCGTCCGGGGAAGTACTACCACCACGCCTTTTTCTGCCACCAAGCAGCGTTGCTGTGTTTCGGTTTGAAGAGTGTGGTTGCCGGTGTAATTACAGGCACATGAGGCTTAACATCTGTAATAATCTGTATGTCTCAAGTTAATGGACGCAGGGCAGTGCATCGTAGGGCATGTTCCTATCGTGCGTGACTTGCGAGGCAATGTTTTGTTATAGGTAATGGTTACCACTTAACATCAGGCGGGCCATGTGCTTGTTCCATCAGGTAGTTCTATAAAAAAAAATGTGCAAGCGAGAAGTACATTATATTAATTTTATTTCTTTATTAATTCAGACAATTTTATTCATCCATTGATATTTTGTTAGTAGACTTACAGGCTGACATAATATGCTATGTAAGTATTTATAGAAATGGGGTAAAAATAAGTAACAAAACAAAAAACCATTAGCGGTAGTCTTCGCCTTAACATCAGGTTGGCTATCTGCTTGTTCCCTTAGCAAGAAGTATAAAAAAAACATGCCTATCAAAGCCAATCTGTTAAAAGCGACCAAACAAGAAACCATAAACGATGAAACCCATAAATAACCAAACACACGATAAAATCAGTTCATACGCTTAATTAGTTACGCACTAATTTCTGTAACAAAATTAATCTCCTTCCGGTACGTATTGATTAGTGATGTAATTTCACTACGATTTCCGTAAATGGTATTTGCGGAAAGCATATTTACGTTAATTTTTACGGAAACAGTATTTTAATATTTATCATACAATCAAAGTCAAAGTCAAAGTCAAAATGTATTTATTCAATAAAATCACAAGGATCACTTTGAAACGTCTTAAAGCTAGGTGACTCTAGGTGCCAGTTCCACGCGACCAAAGCCTAGAAGAACAGGCAACAAACTTACGGCTTGGTTCCTACCGTTCTTTTGTATGATCCTTTTACAATGTAATAATATAATATATTATTGAAGTTTAGTGAGGCGTAATTGTCCTAGCGATAGCTTTTCTGTTAGAATAATCTTTATCTTATCTTTATCTAAGTAATAATATTTATTTTTTATCTTTATCTGATTATCTAATTACGGATGTATGGATGCGGAAACGGGAAAACAGCTTCACGACTTTGATCCCCAGGCACGGTAGATATCTCCTCAGATTTATTTTGTACCAAGTGTCAACTCAAGATTCTTTGAGGATGTTTAAGGGGGGTAGTCAGAAGTACATACAAATATTACGTGACTGATTGTTTATTTTTTTTATCAGTTGAGCTATCTAAAGATTACTTACAACGATCTGTAGGTAGCACAACTGTTCCATGTGTGACTTGTGTCGTGTGTTTATTATTTGTGATTTTTGTTGTTATTTTATTGAATAAGTGACATTTAAATTCCGAGTAAGTATTTTTTCTACTAATTACAGCAATAAATTATGAATTGAATAATTCATTTATTTCAGATGTCAATGACCCATAATTTGACAGTAAAACTTAATAAAATTACTTAAGGGGCTGACAACTATCAAACAACTTCTCGCTCGCACGTTTCGACATGTTGAAAGATATAAAATCACTAAACTCATTTTCGAAAAATCGCAATCAACCATATTGTGTGCAATCACATTGCACAAAGTATAGTAAAAATTTCATTTTGATCGATGCAAGTTTTCCTACTTAAAAGTTTGCTTATGTACGAAAACTAGTAGAGCAAACTTTTGAGTTGGAAAACATGTATCGATCAAAATGAAATTTTTACTAAACTGTGTGCAATGTGATTGCACACAAGATGGTTGATTGCGATTTTTCGAAAATGAGTTTAGTGATTTTATATCTTTCAACATGTCGAAACGTGCGAGCGAGTATCACATTAGCTCTTGTCTTCGCCTTAATATTAAGTAATCAATTTATTAGTAATTAAATCATTACAAGTCGAGGTTTCTGTATGCAAATAAATTAGAAATTGTTATTCCGGATGTCCGGATACGGAAAAACCCCATCACTAGCATCAGTTAGTTATAAATCATCGTATTGATGATAAACAAGTGGAAATTAGTTGGCTAAAGCGATGATTACTCCCTACCAGAGTGCTTCCGTTTCAGATAACTCACAGATGGTACTGTTTTATTGGGAGGAAGTTATTTTTTTTTTTGGTAAATATTACAAACTTTTCTAACAAGTTGTTTTTTTTTTGCTAAACAATAAATATAATTGAATCACAAGGATCACGTTGATACGTTTTAAAATTAGGTGTATCTTAAATCTATATCTCTTTTCACTTACAGAGCACTATCAAGCCGAATGTAAGGTTTGGACGTACCTCTGACTACCCTCAAAGTCCTCAAGGAATCTACAGTTGGTACTTTGTACTAAGAGATCTGAGGGGATCTACCGTGCACCCTTTTACCACATTGTTCCGAAAAAAACTAGTGACACGACAAGAAGTGTTTAATTAAATATCTAAAGATTAAATGCATTTTCATACAGATATAATAACTGTTTCTCGCAGCGAGCTAATGAGTTAGTTCTGTAACTGACTGGAGTTCTGTGCAAACACAAATATTGCCATAACTCGCAGGATTTGTTTAATTTGACGCGGGCGACGCTCCCGCCCACAGAGTAGGCGAGCGCACAGACTGTCATACAAACCTCGTGAAATGATACTCCGTAGCTGTGATTCCAATACCATTTTTTTATACAATAAATTAATAAATATTGGAGGACTTTCCACACAGCACTATCTAGCCCCAAACTAAGCCAAAGCTTGTAATATGGGAACCAGATAGCTGATATAATACATATATACTTTGTTTTTTGTAAATACATACTTATAATATTATATAACACCCAGACAGAGAACAAACATCTATGTTCACCACACAAATGTTTGCTCTCGGTGGGGATCGAACCCACGGCCTACGGCGCAGAAGGCAGAGCTACTACCAACTGAGCCGTGAAGGCTGTCACTCAGGCTGATGGCTCACCTGTTGTTAAGTGGTAACCATCACCTATAACAAAGCATTGACTCGTAACTCACGTACGATAAGAATATGCCCTATGATGCACTGCCCTGCGTCCATCAACTTGAGGCATGCAGATGTTACACCTCGTGTGCCTGTAATTCCACCGTTTCCAATTCCAATTACTATTATTCGCTTCTTACATTTCGACAAATTATTAAGTATATAACAAATAGCTGAGACGTTTCTATCGGGAATGGGCAAACGCCCGCGCGTTGGCATAACTGATGTAGATATTTATAATACCTACAAGCTATGACATGAACATTTTTATACGCTAACAAGATGGACATCATTATGGCGTATTCATATTTTGTTTTTATTTTAAGGGCTTTGTCGCTGGGCGACCACACTGCCCTATAATAAAACATAAAAACAATACATCTCATATCAAAATTTAATCAAGGGCACATTATGAATACGTCATATTTTTAGTTTTACTCCCCCTTGTCAGAAAGCCTCACAGATGCTTTGAAAACAGAGGCATTATAATGATGCTTGCTCTATGACACGGCTTCCCACTGCGGAGAAGAGATAAGCTAACCAAATAGAGAGGTAATCTCTGTGCCTTAGTTTATTATCCAACAAATAAATGAAGTATTTCATTTAGTCGGGTTGGAGTCAAGTCCAATGGGAAATATTTTGCTTTGCAGCGTTTGTGGCTTTAATGTGAATGTGTTAATTATGTCTTTCTGAATTGATCTCTTATAAGGGTAGAGAGAGGCTAGAAAGAGGATAAAATACTTGAATACATTTTTTGGAAATAGATTTGACAGCCTTCACAGCTCAGGGGCCTTATGCTCACTTCGAGCGAGATTATCTCACGGTGGAGATGACGTCATATCTCGTTCGATAACTATTATATCCCCATTCTCACAATCTCACTCCCCAATTTTCTCATTCAAAGTTCATGCGAGACGCAACGTCAACGAGTTATTGAACGAGATATGACGTCATCTCCATCGTGAGATAATCTCGCTCGAAGTGAGCATAAGGCCCCAGTTGGTAGTAGCTCTGCCTTCTACGCCGTAGGTAGGCTGTGGGTTCGATCCCCACCGAGAACAAACATTCGTGTGATGAAAATAGATGTTTGTTCTCTGTCTGGGTGTTATATAATATTATAAGTATGTATTTACAAAAAAAATGTATATATGTATCTGGTTATATCAGCTATCTGGTTCCCATATCAAAAGCTTTGGCTTAGTTTGGGGCGAGATAATGCTGTGTGGAAAGCCCACCAATATTTATTTATATATTTATTTTAAATAGCATCCAAAAACAGAACAAACATCAGTGTTCATCACACAAATGCTTGTTCGCGGTGGGCATCGATCCCACCACCTTACAGCACAGAAGAGTTACTGCCACTGAGCTGTGAGGGCTGTCAAAAAGCCACCGGTGCCCTCTGTGCCCTACGTGAGCGTAGGCCGTATCACGTTAGATGTCACAATACCTGACACATAGTCACAAAGTCACATAGTACCAACGAAACAAATACAATTTCTCTTTATAGGTAAACATTTGACGTTCGGACTTGGCCGTTTTTATTTACAGAGTGTTTTGGGGCTCGTTATTGTGAACTTTGCAGACGGGCGGTTTTATGTCATATCTTTAGAACGACAAAAATGTTGAAGAGACCTAGGTAGTTTGACTTGAAAATGGCTTGAAAAGTTTTTCTATTTTCCACATTTTTTTTCAAAGTCCAGTAATAATTATTATATTGTTTGTTTTATGGCTTGTGTCGTGTTCTGCGTTACTGAAGATCGTGCCTTGAAACATCAATTAAAAAAATACCATAATCTTTAAAATGAAATTCAATATTTCCATTCGAATTCCGCACTCCGATTAGGTTCTGGCCTTTTTAATCGGTTTAAGCCATTTCACACATAATTATGTCACATTTTGTAGTGTAGCCATACAACAGGCTTCTTCTTCTTCTTGTCTTGTCACTACTTTCTTTCGAAACAGTGTGGTGAAAGGATTTAAAGTGCGCCTCAAAGAGGCTCCTTTTGAGCGAGGACTTGACACAGTTTTTTGGAACTTTTTAAGGTTATAACAGGCGTCAAAACGCGGCGTTTCTCCCGCCCGTGTGCGCGCACGTTCGTTAGTCACATCTCGTCGCGATGTGGCCACGAATGCGTTATCAACTTCCTTATAACTGTGCATAGTTTACTCTTCGATCTTTGGAGTTTTGTTATTTGACGGTTAACTACGGGTCAAACTAAGTATCATGGAATGCATCAGTTCAATATAGGTACTTTCTCTTCTTTTTTTTTATACAATAAGCGGATGGAACAAGCGGATGGAACAAGCAGATGGCCCACCTGATGTGGTAACCATCACCTATAACAAAGCATTGCCTCGTAAGTCACGCGTAGGACCGTGCCCTACGATGCACTGCCCGGCGTCCATCAACTTGAGGCATACAGATGTTAAACCTCATGTGCCTGTAATTACACCGGCAACCACACTGTTCAAACCGAAACACAGCGTTGCTGCTTGGCGGCAGAAAAAGGCGTGGTGATAGTACTTCCCCGGACGAGCCCTTAGAGCCCACAAAGAGCTCTATTACTCTTGTCATGTCACTAGTTTCTTTCGAACAGTGTGGTGAAAGGATTTTAAGTGCGCCTCAAGAGGCTCCTTTCGAGCATTTGACACAATGTTATAGAACTTTTAAGGTTCCACGACATGTCGGTTTCCTCGCGATGTTTTCCTTCACGTTTGAGAGTACTGGTATTGTGCACATAAATTTATGAACAGAAAAACTCATTGGTGCAGGACCGGTTTAGAACCTGCGACCTTAGGATCGGAAGGCGGGGCCGCTACCTTGCTATTCTCGTAAGTTTCTAAGCTTTGGGGAGGAACTTTATTTATTTTATTTATTTATTTATTATGGCACACAAAACAGAATACAACCAATAAACATTAAAAAATAATTCAAACACATAGGTTTTAAAACTAGATGGTATTCTAAAGACATGTGTACACATCATTATTAGTTGGTAGCAGTAACAGAAAAGATGATAATTGTATTTTAACAGATCGAGCTCAAAAAACGAATGGATTGGTTAACAATTTAAAAAGGAGTGATATACCTACACCTTTTTCATTTCCCAGCTGGAATATGAAAAAGCCTAAATAAGATTATATTGAGAGCATTTAATAGTTAACATTTTGAGCGCACTCTTTCGAAAGAGTGGCCAAAACATCCTTTTGCGGTACTGGCGGAACTGGCGGTACATTCACTTAGTTTATGAGACGTTTCTGAATAAAAATCGTTCGATTTGGATTTTTAAGAGGCTAATAACAGCTTAACAAAGTTACAAACAGTAGAAGAATTACTGAAGCAGGCTATAAATGGTAGCACGACCCTAATTCTTCCCACTAGAAGCTTTTGTATTAAAATGTTTTCGCAAAGGCGTTTATTTCTTCAATATCGGGAATATTGTAATTACGAGCGTGCAGGTGACAGCTTAGCTTCGACCCCGAGGGATGAAGGGAAGGGGGAGGGAGGTAAGAAAGGGGGAAGAAAATGAGATGTTATTTATTTTTACGCAATTTATATGTAGGTACTCGGTGAAAAGCTTTTGTATTATTCAAGACTAGGCGTAGGTATTTTTTTACCGATGTACATTGTACAGTGACGGAATGAAATAGTTCGTCAGTTTTCAACTTGACTCGTTCAACGTATCGACTAGAATACTTGGCTAACTAGACTCTGGTTGGTATTGTCTGTTGAAATTATTAATATTATGTTTGATTTTTGTTTTTTTTACACAGCACTACCTAGCCCCAAACTAAGCCAAAGCTTGTACTATGGGAACCAGATAGCTGATATAATATATAGTATATGCTTTTTTTTTGTAAATACATACTTATAATACATAATAACACCCAGCCAGAGAACAAACATCCTATGTTGATCACACAAATGTTTGTTCTCGGTGGGGATCGAACCCACGGCCTACGGCGCAGAAGGCAGAGCTACTACCAACTGAGCTGTAAAGGCTGTCAAAATTTAACAGCACGTTATCCGCCTCCCGCGACACAGGCTTGTCCTAGTGCGGGGACCAATGGTAACCGATGTATAATCGCTTATGTAAGATTATTTGGTAAATAAATTAATTTGTATTTGTTGTCTATGGCTAATACCTAAATTTAAAAAAAAAACACGTTGAATCAAAAAGGTTCGTCACCCCTACTCTAGGGCTTCAAATCACTTTTAGTCCCTAGAGACAGGCAAAGTAAAAAAACAAAATGAATTACAAAACGAGTGTAGCTGCAAATATTAAACAACAGTGAGGCAGCCATCTGACAAAATGGTCCGCTTATTTTACACGGTAATAAAGTCTCGAATAAAGATAATTTTGGCGGGAAATGGCGCGGGCACAATGCAAAAACATCATCACTTAATTGTAACAAAACAATGGATACATTACTTTCGCGCCAAAAATAAATGGCATAAATCTACCCTCAGTATTATATCTACGCATAATTTTAATTGTGGTCCGATAATGCCACTGCCGGGGGCGTCGATCCAAAGATAATAAAACAAATTTTGAAATTATAATATTTTAAGATACATGATAATCCTAGCAGCGGCAATGGGCTTATTATTTATTGGTCACGAATACCAACTACAGCAAAATGTGGGTATTTGCCGGGATGTTAAGTGGTAACAATCACCTATAAAACAGCATTGCCTCGTAAGTCACGCACGATAGGAACGTGCCCTACGATACACTGCCCCGCGTCCATCGACTTGAGGCACACAGATGTTAAGCCTCATGTGCCTGTAATTACACCGGCAACCACACTCTTCAAACCAAAACAGAGCAACGCTGCTTGGCGGCAGAAAAAGGCGTGGTGGTAGCACTTCCCCGGACGAGCCACACACAAAGAGCTCTACTACTCTACTGTCGTATAAACATGTACAAGAAATAATTTACTTTTACTCATGTAGTATGGGTGTCAAGATGAGGTTAGTTCCCACAAGACTTTCGCCAAGAATATACCATTTTTAATTTTTCAGCGAAACGAAAACCTTTTTTATCATACTCATTTTCTTTTTACACCTTTTTCACGGCACATGTGTACCACGCCGGTAGATAACTTGTAATCTTGCCCTTAGGGCTGCTTAGAGTAACATGAACTAACTACGACGTGGTGGTAGGCTTGTGAAGGCATGAACAATGTATTGGTAACTTTTATTGAAAGGACAATCATCATCATTTTCCTGCCCTTATCCCACTTCATGTGGGGTCGGCACAACAGGTTTTTTCCCTCCACTCTCCTCTATCAGCCGTCATCTCAGCAATCACTCCCTCTTACTCATGTCATCTTTCACACAGTCCATCCATCTTTTCTTTGGCCTACCTCTACTCTTATATCCATCCACATTCTTCTCGTTACATGACATTCTTCCCTTCGCATAACACGCCCATACCACGCCCATATTACTCCTCATCTTTTCAGTCACTGGCGCCACTTTCAAACTGCCCCCAATAAACTCATTCCTTATCTTATCCATTCTCGTCACACCACACATCCATCGTAACATTCTCACCTCCGCTAAAATATTTATTTATGGACAAATTTAAGGACAATGAATTTTTTTAAACTGTTTGTGATTGGTTGCGGCATGGGCTTGCAACCTGTCACGCATGGAATATCGTAACTACTGTAAAATGTGGGGATGTGCCAACTATACTTTTTCTTGTTATGTCCACCTAATTATTATTTTTTAAATAGGACATACTAGGATTATTATCAATGTTTCTGTACATTTCAATGTTACTGCTAATCGAAATGCAAACAAAATAGGTCCCTGTGTCAAAGATTATATTTGTAAGGTATTTAAAATAATATGACGAGTGGGAAGTGTTTTTTTTTTTTATTTATTTGCACTGGATATTCGCGTTCGTTTTTGAAACTAAGCAGTATGAACTTGCCGTAATATTCTTGCGCATTGCTTACGTTTAATTTCAAGATAGGTCTAGCATATTTCGAGCTGAGAAGTTATGCCTCTGAGACACCCTCTGTTTTAAAACATGAGTAAAAAGGTAAAAGTGTAAAAACTCGAATTCCTTCGACGATTAAGCAAAGATTTGTGGGTAAAGTTGTGGGTAAATTACCATTTTAGTGGCGAGAATCAGCACGTTAGGCGGTAAGTTGAACTTAATGCTTTGTTTGATTAGAAATCTAGATATTTGAGGATTTACGACTTAATTTGCTTCTACTTTTCGCCGAAACCTCGTAAAATAAGATACTATAACTTTACTTGAAAATTTAAGTTGGTATGTGAATGCAATAATATTTATATAGACTTACTAAATCCTTGTTTGTCTTGATGGTATAACAATTTGAAAAAAAAACGACATGATTCCATATATTTTTATGAATAAGTCTGGGATGTGTTATAGTTATAATAGCCCGATGCGATAAAGCAAAAATAAAAAAAAAAGACAAACTAAACCGATTATAAGCCTTAATTTTGTAAGTTGAGTGATGATTATCATGTCTTAGGGTAGATTCGATTTTCGATCGATTATTTTATTTATTTTGAATGTCAGAGGTTATAAAGATGGAGAAAATAGTTGTAGTATAAAAAGCTTTCGTTAGAAGTTGTATCGAAAAGCCTAATCGTGTCGATTCGAGCGTTTGTACACTCTGGAGTTGGCGATTTGTGTAAATAAGACCATTTGGGCGTGGTCTTAGTTACAAACTGAAGCGGGAAGCTTTCAACATTAATTTTTATTCTTAAAACTTTTCTATTAGGTAAAATACCCCGGGGTATTTTACCTAATAGAAAAGTTAAGTAACTGAATATTAAAATCAATGCGATTTTTTTATGTTTGTTACCGCATAACTCCTTTTGATAACCGATTTGATCTGAAAATTATTCTTATTTGAGAGGATATAATTTCAGTTTAATCCCATAACAATTTCATTAAAATTGGTTCAGTAGTTTGGCTTTTAAATCAAAATAACAGGAATAAGTTATGTCATCCAAGTAAATGAAATTGCGTATTTTGCTGTTAATGTTTTCACTGTATTGAAGTAAGTTTTTTTTGCAGAAAAGTAATGTTGTTATAAAAAAAATAAGGTTAGAGGAACATTGAGCGCGCCATGCTAATCACTGATTGAAATACCCAACGTCGAAATTCGACGAAGAACGAAGGTCGTTGACGTGGGTACGATAAATCAAATCTCAGACTGGAAAGAGTGGCGTACTAAAGAGGAGGCCGCAGCAGAGGGTGAACGTAGGCTGATCCGATAGATATTATAATACCTACATTGTAACAAGGATCATACAAAAGAGCGGTAGGAACCAAGCCATAAGTTTGTTGCCTGTTCTTCTAGGCTTTGGTCACGTGGAACTGGCACCTAGAGTCACCTAGCTTTAAGACGTTTCAAAGTGATCCTTGTGGTTTTATTGAATAAATACCTTTTGACTTTGACTTTGACTTTGATAGATTATTTTTTTACTTTTATCGTTTTAGCTTATACCTTGCACCGCCGGCCAATCCTAACAACCGCCTCAGTTCGTTACACATTTTTTCGTCAGCCTGCGAGTACTAATTGGGATCACTCAGGGGAGTTGCCGTTCTACGGCCGGTGTTACTGTTCTATAGGAGTTACGATTCTATGGGTCGGGAATTAATGATTGCACCGCTGTAATTGGTGACCGTGACAAAAATGCTAGTTTCCGTTTGTAGATTGAAAATTATTTATTGCACAAATGAAAATGTATCCTAAATACTTAGTCAAAGTCAAAATGTATTTATTCAGTTGAATCACAAGGATCTTTGAAACATCTTAAAGCTAGGCGAATCTAGGTGCCAGTTTCACAACACTAATAGCCGGTTTCTGAAAGCCCGATCAAAATTAATCGCATGTCAAGTCACTTGCTATCTCTATCTAATTCGATGTAATAGCTGAAATGGCGAGTGACTTAACATGCGATTAGTTTTGATCGGGCTTTCAGAAACCGGCGGTAAGTCTATTAGAACAAGCAACAAACTTAGGCGAACACAATGAAAGAAAGATTTTTTTATTTCGACACATGATACAACAAGATCGACACTAACACTGATAATACTAAAGAGCATTCTCTTCCAATTAACCTTTGCGTAATATTGAATAAAAACTGAAAGGAACATAGATAATAGAGAGCTATTTCCTACATAATTTATAATTTTTCATTATTTATGTTTTTTTATATATAACTAGCTGATGGAACAAGCAGATGGCCCACCTGATGTTAAGTGGTAACCATCACAAAGCATTGCCTCGCAAGTCACGCACGATAAGAACGTGCCCCACGATGCACTGCCCTGCGTCCATCAGCTTGAGGCATACAGATGTTAAGCCTTGCTAAGTTAAGTTAAGTAAGTTGTTAAGTAATTGCAAAGATAGTGGTTATAGATTTTTGGATTATAGATTGTTATATTATTGTTATTGTTATTTATTATTATAGATTTGGATGGTTATAGATTAGGCTACGTTTTACGTTGTTTGCTACTAACGAATAAATTTAGATTTATTTATTTATTAGCACATTGGAATTACTCTATAGAAAACAGGCGTAATCTTTGTTTCTATTTTACTCAGGCCTCAAAATCATAATCAAAACTACCACTTACCACGTGTCATTGACTCTTTGCGTACTCGCCACTCGACTAAATCACTAGCATAGTCAGAACTAGCCGTTAACGCGACCGTAGTTAACAGATTGCGTAAACTCGACCGAGTTATTTGAAGCGTCATTGTATTAAACAAACTATCCGAACGTTTAACTTCAAAACGACCGAAAGTTACTTTTACTTAAACCATGTGACTTGACACATTCTTGGAGATTTTGTTCATGACTTCGAAATTAATTTTGGTTACGCTTGTTTTAAGTGCGACAATTGTAAAAAAAACCGGCTAAATGCGAGTTGGACTAGCGCACGATAGGTTCCGTATCATTTTCTATAAAAACGGCAAAAAATCACGTTTTTTGTATGGGAGCCCTCTTGAATATTTCTATTATTGTTTTTTAGTATTTGTTTTTATAGCGGCATAAATACATCATCTCTGAAAATTTCAACTGTCTAACTTCACGGTTCATGAGATGCCTGGTGACAGACGGACAGACAGACGGAAGGACAGCGGACAGTTATGTTTTACTTATGTTTAAATGAACATAAGACGAAAATCATAAAATTTCATTAAATTAATCTCCTTCAGTAGTGGTCACTGGTGAGAGCACTGGTAGTGGTAGCGGCCCCGCCTTCCAATACTAAGGTCGTGGGTTCGAAACCGGTCGTGCACCAATGAGTTTTTCTGTTCAAAAATGTATGTGCACAATGTCAGTACTCTCAAACGGTGAAGGAAAACATCGTGAGGAAACCGGCATGTCGTAGAACCTAAAAAGTTCTATAACATGTGTCAAGTGCTCGAAAGGAGCCTCTTGAGGCGCACTTAAAATCCTTTCACCACACTGTTTCGAAAGAAACTAGTGACACGACAAGAAGCAGAAGTAGTTATGCTCTCAATTCTCTTGGTAGCAAGTACCACCTATGGTCAGGGACCTCAATATTGTCTAACATTTGGTCTAAAAATGAGCATAAGTAATACGAAAAGCATGTCTTATACCCATGGGGGATGCCCTCCTACTAGATGGACTGATGGCATAGTTCTTACAGGATATATTATGTTCGACCAACTATTTTATATGTATATCGCCTTATGTCCTGTGTTTTTGCTTTACCTTTTTTTTTTTTTTTTGTACCAAGATCGGACGCTGTCAAACGCGACACAGTTTTTACTACTGCGATTTTCAGTGTTCGGTCTGCTTGAGTTTGTATATTGTCTAGTGGTAAACAGTCTAAAAAATAAATAAACAATTATGTCCAGTTAAATTCTTCAATTATTAGTTATCGTAAAAAAATATGTAGTCCAGTCCGGTTTTTTTTTTTTTTTTTTCACATCTAGAAATGGCACTAAGGTGTCCCTCTGACATGGAGATCAGAGACTTTGTTATTACTTCTTAAGATTCTATACAAAATGAAAAACTACTAATTACCTCAACTAATTTTTACGTTACAATATTTTACTGAAGTTATACTAAATGAATTTAAACTAAGAGAAAATTTTAACATTCTCATTTTTACCTAACTTATGCAAATGAATTTAAACAATATTATTTTAAAACTTTCAAATTTTTACTGAAATTATGCAAGTGAGTTTAAGCTAAAGAGAAATTTAATACATTCCAATTCTACGTATGTAATGCAAGTGAATTTAACAAAATTTTAAACTGCTATTTTTTATTATTAACTAAGATTTGCGAATTATATGAACAAAATGTTCCAACTACTAATTACACTGTGATATATTTACTAAGGAGCTACATGTTTTAATCTTTTTCTATTTCAATGGTTTTACTTTTAAATTATTGCTTGTTTAGTCCAGTATTCTGCGTGGGGTTTAGTACTTCAATTATTTTTTTAAAGATAAAAATGACACAGTTATCCACAGTAATTAATCTTGAAATGCCAGGCGGTTTCTGCCCACGCATTCTGGGCAAGACTGTTTTGTACTAAGGACTTCAAGACCTTGCCGTGTCACTGGAACGCTCGGTAAACCTGAGTATTTTTTTTTTGTGCTGGCAGACGAGCATACCGGCCACCTGATGGAAAGTGGTCACCGTCGCCCATACACCTGAAACACTGATGCTGGATCTACTTCTCCTGAGTCAGTGAACAGAATCTCTTACAATTTTTTTTATACCACTAGCTGATGGAACCAGCATATGACCCACCTGATGTTAAGTGGTAACCATCACCTATAACAAAGCATTGCCTCGTAAGTCACGGACGATAGGAACGAACTTAGAATCAAACTTTTGGTATGACCTGGATTATATAAGAACAATAAGATCACATTTTTTTAAGCTGATGGAACATGCAGATGTCTCACCTGATGTTAAGTGGTAACCATCACCTATAACAAAGCTGTGTGTGTGAGTGACTGCATAATTCGTTTTTTATTGATTTTGTTTTTTAGATTCTGTACTTATCATTATACTCGTACCAAGGCGTGTAATATGCTTACCAAATATATTATTATTGATTACTAGACGACCCGGTGTACTTCGTATCACCTATCCTAACGACATTAAAACTCTTCCTTCGCTTTAGGTAGAACAGTTTATATGAGAAAATGAAATTGTTGTTTTTACTATCTTCCTCGCAATTTTTCCATATTTTTTCACCGTTTAAACCTTCCCTGGACTACGACAGACATTTCAAAAACAAAATCAGATAAATTGGTCCAGCCGTGCTCGAGTTTTATCGAGACAAACGAACAGCAATTGATTTTTATATATATAGAGATATAAAATAAATAAATATAAATATTGGTGGACATTCCACACAGCACTATCTCGCCCCAAACTATGAGAGCCAGATAGCTGATATATTACTTATATACTTTTTTTTAGTAAATAAATACTTATAATATTATATAACACCCAGACAGAGAACAAACATCTATGTTCATCACACACATGTTTGTTCTCGGTGGGGATCGAACCCACGGCCTACGGCACAGAAGGCAGAGCTTATACCAACTGAGCTGTGAAGGCTGACTATATATAGACTATTGAAGAGATATCAAACAAAAATAAAAATGTTGTCGCACTTGTGTACAGCGTGGTCCGCAATACATTCTCGATTTCAATGTTTACTGGGATTTTAACCATAATTTGGACTAAGAAGACTTATGCACGACTTAAGATTTACTTAGTTAAGACGCTATTTTAAGTTAATAACAAAGAATAAATAATAGTAACTACATTTACGGCTGTTACAATACTAAATGAATTAAAAACTTTGCAGTTCAATGAACTTACCGTAGACTGCATTTTCACTTTCCAAAAACTTTATGAACAAATGAGGTAGCCAAATTTAATGTCTGGACGTACCTATGACTACCCCCCTTACACGTCCTCAAGGAACCTGGAGTTCGTACTTGGTACCAAGAGATATCAGAGGATATCTACCGTGCCTGGGAATCAATGTCGGGAAGCTGAACAAAATTCAACAGGTCAATATTCCGTGTATCAAAATGTTTATCTAAATTTAAAAAAGTATTTATATAAAAATCGCTCTTCCTCAAAAAGGTCTATATCTAAATACTTAATATAAGTATTGGTGGACTTTCCACACAGCACTATCTAGCCCCAAACTAAGCCAAAGCTTGTAATATGGGAACCAGATAGCTGATATAAAACATATATACTTTTTTTTTGTAAATACATACATATTATAATAATATAATAACACCCAGACAGAGAGCAAATATCTATGTTCATCACACAAATGTTTGTTCACGGTGGGGATCGAACCCACGCCCTACGGCGCAGAAGGCAGAGCTGCTACCAACTGAGCTGTGAAGGCTGTCTAGCACTGCACTGATGATAATGATGATAGCTTATTCCCAAAGCCATCATCTAATCCTAATCTAAATAATGGCGCCAAACTTTCCAAATAATTCTGGCGACAACCGACATTTTGACGTATTGTTAAACAGACAATGGCGTTTTCCATACAAAAAGCCACCAATTTTGTAAACACGAGCCAAGTTTGTTGAGAGAAGAGGGGATTTATTGTGATTTTCACCATAAATTTCTTTGTAAAATACTTTTTGCAATAGTAACTTATTGAAAAGGAGGTACAAGAAACAGACATTTGTCCCAAAATAATTTGAGGTGTTTTCGTTTATTTCCATTATTAAGCAAACTTTTGGACTTTTTGTAGTTGTTTGTTTTATACAAGGTGTTCCAATACTTGTACTTAAAACTTCAGGGGGCTAAAGTACTCATCAATATGAATAACTTTTTCTAAGGAACCAACATTGTGAACGCAAAAAAACAGCTGTTTCATACAAAAGTTCAATACCTACCTGGCTAAAATGTATGAAACAGCTGTTTTTTTTTCGCGTTCACAGTGTTGCTTCCTTAGAAATAATTATTCATATTGATGGGTACTTTAGCCCCCTGAAGTTTTAAGTACAAGTATTGGAACACCTTGTATATTTGATGGGACACACGGATATGCATCAAGCTCTACACAGCTCGCTTTAAGCCAAAGAAAAATGACGGTTACGTTCCTTGCATTAAGCGTCATTTTTCTGTGACTTGTGTAGCTTGACTTGTATCAAGTTTGTACAAGCGATGCCCTGATGGTAAGAGGCTGACAACCGTCAAATAACATCTTCAATCTTATAGCTGTACGTGATTACTTCTAGACAACCTTTGGATGGCGAGGAACAAGAGTAGTTTAAGAGTAGTAGAGCTCTTTGTGAAGGGCTCGTCCGGTACTACCACCACGCCTTTTTCTGTCGCCAAGCAGCAACGCTGTGTTTCGGTTTGAAGAGTGTGGTTGCCGGTGTTATTACAGGCACATGAGGCTTTACATCTGTATGCCTCAAGTTGATGGATGCAGGGCAGTGCATCGTAGGGCACGTTTCTATCGTGCGTGACTTACGAGGCAATGCTTTGTTATAGGTGATGGTTACCACTTAACATCAGGTGGGTCATCTGATTGTTCCATAAGCTAGTAATATTAAAAAAAAAGTCTTATAACATCGTCAATCTTATAGCTGCACGTGCTTTCTTCCAGGCAATGCTTTCTTTGGATGGCGAGGAACAAACATATGAATGAGTCTATAATTTTCTGAGGAATGCAATCCATTTTGATAATGCCGATTGCACCAAATTTACGAGCGTTTAAAAATTATGTCTGTCGTGTCTTTCTTACCATTACCATAAAACAACTCGACGACTCGCACTTGACGTATTTTTATTGTACATAAACTGGATTTAATTTAAATATCTAAAATTAAAACAACTACGTGTCCCTCCCACGTGATCGTTAGGGAGCCGTCGAAGTCCTAGGCTTCGACCCAACATGCCCGTATGGTAGTACCTTGTATCTCGCTTCTGCTCACTTGCCACTGATACTAAATCCCTTTAGTTGATATGAAAGTAAATGATTTACCGGTGCTATTACAGATACATGAGGCTTAACATCTTCTTCTCCTTATCGTGTCACTTGTTTCTTTCGAAACAGTGTGGTGAAAGGGTTTTAAGTGCGCCTCAAAGAGGCTCCTTTCGAGCACTTGACACATGTTGTAGAACTTGTTAACTTCTACGACATGCCGGTTTCCTCAAGATGTTTCCTTCACCGTTTGAGAGTACTGGTACAGTGCATATACATTTTTGAACATATTTCCTAAAACAAAAGGTAACAACTGCAAGGCGAATGAATACTCCAAAGTGCGGGCAGAGCCTTACCCGATCGTTATCAGAAAGGTGGTATGATACTTTATGTGGAGTATTTTAATTGAGATCGCTCGGTTGAATGTTTACAATTGATGAGTTATGTGATGAATAAGAATAATTTAGATGAATATCAAACAAAATATGTTATTTTTCACCGCTTTATTAAAAGGTAAAGGGGAGAGACAATTTTCGCCGTGGGCTGTGGGTTCGAACCACCGAGAACAAACATTTGTGTGATGAACATAGATGTTTGTTCTCTGTCTGGGTGTTATATAATATTATAAGTAATGTATTTACAAAGAAAAAAAAAGTATATAAGTAGTATATCAGCTATCTGGTTCCCATCACAAGCTTTGGCTTAGTTTGGGGCGAGATAGTGCTGTGTGGAATGTCCACCAATATTTATTATATATTTTATTTATTAATTTTAGATTTAATACAGCGTCAAAGAAACTTTCACGCCGAGGGCGACCATATTAATACTAATTTGTTTGTCCATTCCAGTCCATTTTTTTTTATTTTACTTGCTGGTAATCAAGCAGATGTTAAGTGGTAATCATCACCTACAATAAAGCATTGACCCGCAAGACACGCATGGTATGAACGTGTCTTACGATGCACTGCCCCGTGTCCATCAATTTGAGCATACAGATGTCAAGCCTCATGTGCCTGTAATTACACCGGCAGCCACACTCTTCAAACCGAAACACAGCGTTGCTGCTTGGCGGCAGAAAAAGGCGTGGTGGTAGTACTTCTACGGACGAGCCCTTCACAAAGAGCTTTACTACTCTTATGCTTGGTATTTACTCAAATGAATCACGAGGATCAATTAGAAATGCCTTAGAGCAAGGTGATCTATCTAGACTTAAAACGATTTAGAAATATAATAGTGCTAACACAATTAAAAAAATCAAAAACCTCCTTTTCTCGATTCGGTTAGTAAATTCTTGCACAAAAAGTTACGTCAAAATCAGGGTACCGCAGTTGTTCCAAGTGAGTATAAAAACCGATAAGTACCTCAATAAAACGAGGCGGACCCTACGTACTGAGATGACTTACCCTCATATCCGCTTTAGTGTGTAGGGTGGCATAGTTTTGGTAAATATCTGAGACAATTCATAGTAAAGAGTAGAATAGAAAACCTTTATTTTTTTATATTATAGAGCTACTGTACAAAGAAGCTTTTACAACATGTGACGACAAAAAAGGACTCCACATTTACGTTTGCTGTATGAGCTCACAAGCCCATACAGCACTGTTTTTTTTCTGTAATTGTAATTGTTGCTATTGTGAAAACATTTAAGTTTAACATTAATAGTATAATTTGTAATGTACCTATTATGTACCCCTTACTGATACAAGCTATAATTATCGTGGAACCACGATACTTTTATACCCCGATACTACGGGCTTTTGTGCTTGTTTGTTACGACAAACATATTTTCGACGAGCTTTTTTATTTTTAATACAAAAATGTCACATATTTCTCTCTAAAAGTAAAATCAAAGAAAATACTTATTGCTTACTCAGTTTTTTTCCATTGTTTTTTAAATTAAATCAAATTTTCCTTATTTGCGTGGTGTAGTATAGACAATTAGACAGCCCATTATTCCCAACACTTCTACACACCCACAATATTATCCTCACAATAAAGCCCAGCATACCCACCCTACCCCGGACCGCAGTTGGCGTAGCGCTAGGATTTTGACAGATAAGGGATTTCGCCAAAACTTGTGACTGATGTCTCCAACTCCCGGCTGCGGTGCAAGTTGCCAGCGGAAAGGGTTCCGAAGCCTCCATCTTAAACTTCGAAAGGTGGTATAAAGTTTTAAGGTGGTTTTTCAGAGAGCACTGTTGGTCTTCTGGTAGTTTTCCTAAGGTCGTGTTTTAAAAAGCAGTCGTGCACCAATGAGCAGTGGCGTAGCTATCGTAGGGCCAGGTGGTGCAGTGCACCAGGGCCCCGGAGCTCAGGGGGCCCTCTAACCTATGCTTTGAAAAAAGAGGCAGCCAGCTCCCGAAGCTAGAAAACCTTGAGCCTGCTCTCAAAATTATTTCTCTATGAACCGGGGCCCTTGTCTATCCAGTTGCGTTACTGCCAATGAGTTGTTCTGTTCAAGAATGTATGTGCATAGTGCTAGATTCTCAAACGGTGGTGGAAAACATCGTGAGGAAACCAGCATATCGTAGCACTTAAAATCCTTTCACCATACTGTTTCGAAAGAACTAGTGATATGATACGAAGAAGTAGGTGGTTTTTTCAAACTAAGCAGGGATTCTTAAGAAACATAAATAAATATTGGTGGACATTCCACACAGGCTAGACAGTGCTGCGTGTACCCGATGAGTCAACGACATTGAAAAGATCGCGGGAAGTCGATGGATGAGGAGGGCTCAGAATCTTTCTCACTCTAAATTTATAGGTGAGGCCTATGTCCACCGGTGGATATCTTTAGGCTTGATGATGATGATAATACATCAAGAAAAGAAAGATTTTCTTGCTTACTTTATCCCACTCACCAAAGTTTTCAGGGCCAAAGGATTTCAAGTGTAAATTACTCGCCTACACGCGTAGGTATTATTACGCTGACGAATGTTTCGGCTTTTTGTAAAAATACCTAGAATTTCGAGTTTATTTCTAGTGAGAAACATTATTCGGGATGAGGTTTTACGTAGAATGTGTTTTATTCAGGCGAGGGTGTTTTTACACCGGAGTTTATGGCTGACCAGCAAAGCTATTTTAAAATAGGTAACGTTTCCGATCAGAAACATCAGTTTCGGTTTTTTAGTTTATTAGCAATGCAAGTGTTCTTAAAGTGTGTGTTTGGATAACCTCTGACCTGAAAGATGATATAGACATTGAGAGGGAGCGGAGGGCGTTGTCTGTAAGAGCGAACATGATTGCCCGTAGGTTTGCTCGTTGCTCAAGGGGTGTAAAAATCTGTTTGTTCCGAGCCTACTGTACTAGCTTCTTCACGAGCAGCCATGGGTAAGTTATACGCAAAAACAGTTGAGCGCCCTACGCGTCCAGTATAATAACGCATTCATGGTGCTGGTGGGGCTGCCCCGGTTCTGCAGCGCGTCGGGGATGTTTGCTGAAGCGCGGGTGGACTGTTTCTACAGTACCTTGCGCAAGCGGTGCACATCCCTGGGGCGCAGAATCCGGTCCAGCTCCGACGGCATACTGAATGTGTTTTCAGCCAGGTTCGACTGCGAGTACCTAAACCACTGTGCTAGGTACATGCGCAGTACCTAAAATAGATATACCGACCATCCATTTTCTGCCTGTGTGTGTAATGTGCTTATGTCTAACTATTGTGTATTGTGTACTTAATAAGTGTATGTAAATTATGGACTAAGTTGTCTGAAATAAATGAATTTATTATTTATTATTAAACATTGTGAGGAAACCAGTTAGTATTCTAACAGCGGTGATGGGCTTGCAACCTGTCACGTATGGCATACCAACTACAGCAAAATGTAGGTATGTGCCAAATGTAAGGTTTGGACGTACCTCTGACGTACCCTTTAACGTCCTCAAAGAATCTGGAGTCAAGAGATCTGAAGGGATATCTACCATGCCTTTTTTACCATGCCTGGGGATTAAAGTAGTGGAAATCGTATTAGCAAACTAAACAAGAAGAGGCGATACAGGTTCTGATGTTTCCGAACGGAAATGTTTCCGAATGATTCAAAATAGGCCTGCTGCTGACTGGTATTTGGATATTAGCAATTTGGATCGATATCAAAATTGATTTAATACTCTTAAATCAATTCAGATAGAGCTCTTTGTGAAGGGCTCGTCCGGAGAAGTACTACCACCACGCCTTTTTCTGCCGCCAAGCAGCAACGCTGTGTTTCAGTTTATAGAATGTAACTGCCGGTGAAATGAGACTTAAAAATCTGTATGACTCAAACTGATGGACGCAGGGCAGTGCAATGCTTTGTTATAGGTGATGGTTACCACTTAACATCACCATTTACATGTTCAATCAGCAAGTTGTATAAAAAAAGTGAGACAAGTTCTGACTTTTACGATCGGTTATAAAATAACCCTGCTGCTGACGGGTGGTGGAAATGATAGATATCAATTGCCTCATCATATGGACCAAAGACATTGTATAGATCGCGCGAAGTCGACGAAGGTCAATTTGGAAGAGGGTTCAAAATTGTCCTTCCAAGAAATAGGGGATCATCAGGGGAGGCCTATGACCTTTGTCTGATGATGATGTAGATACTCTTTCAAATAAAAAATGTAATATAAATAACTGGGTACAACAACCTTATCATGATTAACTGACTGACTAAACCGGCCTTATTGCCATAAGCTATCTCTTCCAGACAACCTTTGGATGGAATAAACAAAATCAGATAAAAGGTGGTGTAGGTAAAAAAATCAATCCATTTGAAGCTCAACATTTATTATTAACAAAATACTGAAAGCTTGGATTTAAATATAAGTTTAAGTCAGAAAACTTGGTAGGATTGTTTTGTAATTACCTTTTTTTTATATAACTAGCTGATAGAACAAGCAGATGGCCCACCTGATGTTAAGTGGTAACCATCATAAAGCATTGCCTCTTAAGTCACGCACGATAAGAACGTGCCCTACGATGCACTGCCCTGCATCCATCAACTTGAGGCATACAGATGTTAAAGTCAAAGTCAAAGTCAAAATGTATTTATTCAATAAAATCACAAGGATCACTTTGAAACGTCTTAAAGCTAGGTGACTCTAGGTGCCAGTTCCACGCGACCAAAGCCTAGAAGAACAAGCAACAAACTTACGGCTTGGTTCCTACCGTTCTTTTGTATGATCCTTTTACAATGTTAAGCCTCATGTGCCTGAAATTACACCGGCAACCACACTCTTCAAACCGAAACACAGCATTGCTGCTTGGCGGCAGAAAAAGGCGTGGTGGTAGTACTTCCTCGGACGAGCCCTTCACAAAAATCTCTATTAGTCTGAAAACTTACCTATTAAGAGTTCAGTTTTCTATCTAATTTTGTAGTAAAACAGATATAAATCAGAATAAATCCCATTCGTTCTTCCTTATCCCTGATCTATGGCGTAGATAATAAGATTTATGAATTGAAATAAATATTAGTAAACAAAACTAGGAAAATTATTTCCATGAAAACAGGGATATTTGCTTGTTACCCGACAATCTCACGAATTAAGATGAAATTTCTTGGCTTTCTTGTCAAGTGGTCTTGTCATTTTAGTGGCAAGAAAAACGGCATACATAGATTTAAAAAAACTTGTACATAGTTCGGGAATCGAACCCGGTCGTATTGAAAAATAAAAGTTACATTATTTTTATTTCAATATCACTTGCTATCGCTATCTAATTTGATGTAATAGCTGAAATAGCAAGTGACTTGAAATCCGATTACGTTTGATCTAGCTTTCAGAAACCGGCCGTATATGAATAAGCCATTTTCTAAAAATTTTTTTTAAATAAACGTCCTTTGAGCTGTTTCATGATTCATTTCATGATTACCCAATCTTTATAATATATCTTATTATATCTTTCAATATTTCATGAACTGTAGGTTATATTTTTTTATGACAGACATATAGGTTTGGAACATCGTATTATACACACTAAAACACATATTAATACGCAAGCGAAGCCGCGGGTGACAGATATATTACAATTACTTACTCATTCCCGTTTGGGCTTCCGAATCTGACCGACTGGCTCACTTAGTGGCCTTAAGGGCCTTAAGGCGGGGATGTCGTAATCCCCAGTATTATCGTAAGGCCGATATTGAGTCACTTGGTTGTTTGTACACGCCACAAGACTGTTCGGAGTGGCCCTTTGAGTTCAACGTGGTCGGTACGTTACCAGAAACTACGGAAATATTAGTGTCATCCTAATATTCTTCTTCTTGCCGTGCCACTAGTTCTTTCGATACAGTGTGGTGAAAGGATTTAAATGCGCCTCAAAGAGGCTCCTTTCGAGCACTTGACGCATGTTTAAGGACTTTTTTAGGTTCGACGACATGTCGGTTTCCTCAAGATGTTTTTCTTCACCGTTTGGGAGTACTAACACTGTGCATATAAATTGTTGAACAAAAAAACTCATTAGTGTACGACTTGTTTTGAACCCTTTTATTACGAAGTACTACAAAGATATATTCTATTCTTCATATCTACCGTGCCTGGGAATCAAATTCGTGAAGCTGTTTTAGTTTTTCCGTTCCAAATCTTGTTCTAAAGATCTTAGATTTTTACTCTGTTCTCAGAGATTCTTTTTTTGAGAACAGGGTAAAAAATCCTAGGTCCCAAAAACGCAGAAAAACACCCTGAGAACTGAAACTTACAAAAGTTGAACCCCTAATTCACTGATGACTTGGGCCATTAATTTAAAGTGTAGCATTCAGTGTGACGTCATCACGACATGTTCGCGTGATTGATGACCGCTGTACACTGCAGTGCAGTGAAAGGGACTTGATTGTTTTTAACGCAATGTATGTCCAATATCGCAAGGGACTCGCAAGGGACCGGAAAGAATGGCGTATTAAATAGGAGGCCGAAATTGAGCAGTGGGTGCAAACGGGCTGGAATGATGATGATGATATCCAAATCTGCACTGATACATTTTTTACCATTTGTAGGTAAAATGTTTGACCGCAATCTCACCTGATGTTAAGTGACGATGCGGGCGGTGTGGCAATCTTACCTAGAAGACCTCACTCGGAAAAATCACCACGGAAAACTTAATGGTGTTTTAAAATAGGTTTAGAAATATTTTATGCCTTCAATTTATTCAAAATTTTTTTTTTTCCTATTATTAAAAAAAAAGACAATTTTCATTTTATTCCATTCCTTTTACACAGCTTGTTAAAATTGAGAGTTTTACACGAAATAATCTCTGACACAAAATATGTCAGGTTGAAAAAGCTAGAAAAAAATACATAAACAGTAAATTGCTGGTACGGAAAACTGCAAAAAAAACATCACCATTTCGCTGGCACGCAGTGTAATCCCCAAAGATTTCGCTGACTTTATCCCGTGTCCGACAAAAGGTAGCAAAAACGCATTAGTAGAACATTGTCTACAAAATACTTAAAGCAATGACTGGAGTGAACGAAAAATTTGGCAAAATGATTACGCTTCACTACTAATTTCTTTTATTGTTCTATATTGAAATGATAGTAAAGATGAATTATTTGTAAACAAAATATGTGTTTAAAGTAATGTATTTTTAATATAATTTCATAAGCCCATCGCCTTCCACCATCAGATGAGATTGATTGTTGCAAAGAGAGTTGTTGTTGAGAGTGTTGCAAATGTAGTTATCTACACTAATATTATAAAGAGGAAACATTTGTATTTTTGTATTTTTGTATGTAACGAATAGGCTCAAAAACTACTGGTCCGATTTCAAAAATTCTTTCACCATTAGAATGCTACATTATCCCTGAGTAACATAGGCTATATTATATTTTCAAAAAAATCAGGGATCCTTACTAAAACTTCAATAATGTAACCCAAGGTGGAAAACAAAAACCTTACATCGCGTGCGCTGCGAAAACTATTGATGATAGAACAAAATAATGTACTACGATTTTGTAGAACACGTCATCATCTACAAAACATGTCGCGACAGCATATGTCTAACTATTATAGTTATGTAAATAACTATAACAATAAGTGTTCTTTTATTATAAAAAAATAATTGAAATGCCGCCGCCAGAAAAAAGTCTTTATTTGTACCTTGGTATTAATCCTTATCCAAATAAACCATTTCATAATTAAGACGGTTTCAATACCTATAGATTACTTCTTAAATTTTTCAAATCGGACATCCCATTCAAAAGATATGACGAAATTAAAAATGTTAACGGGTCCACGGGTCACGCTCGGGGTGCGATTTCACTCACTCAAGGAGAAGCGCGTGCAAATGTATGAAATAAGTAGACGCGAGGCTCGAACTCACGGTCTAAGTTTATCCTAAAATGTTCAAAAAATTTATGACCACCCATACGAAGCTGGGACAGGCCGCTAGTTTTATATAATTTCATCTTTGGTAGAAGGCGATGGGCCTTAATTCAAAATATTTTTAGTGTGTTTTCAGATTTAAACGCATACTCAAGAAGCACATTAAAATAATCACTTTTTGCTGTCAAGCCTTGATCAAATAATTTGATCATGTTTTAGGATGCCGTCTAGCTCTTCGCTTATTCAATCGGTAAAATTTTATTACTTATTTTAGTTTACCGATTGTACTCAGTTTTGTGTGCCTAATTCATAAATAGATAAATAAAAAATGTTTTTGTCAAAGTCAGTCAACAGGTATTTATTCAATTGAATCAAATGGATCACATTGAAATGTCTTAAAGCTAGGTGAATTAAGGCGCAAGTACACTACACTTTCGTGGAACATAGAACAGGCAACAAACATACAGCTTGGGTCTTTCTAGGTTGATGCAAAACTTATCATCAGAATCTGTATTGATCGGTGTTGATATTCAAGTTGTGACATGATCTGTGGGGGCGGGGTTATTGTACTTACATTGTTATTCTAATGTTTTTTTGTCAATAACTTACGGCTTGGTTCCTACCGTTACCGTTGAAGCGTGATCCCGCCAGCTTACCGTTCACTCCGGGACTCCCCTAAGGTCAGGGGGGAGTAATGATGCGTAGAGGGTTTCTTTGAGGAAAATATGATCGTAATTCTTGCTGCCGTTTCTCCTCGGGGACAAAACTAAGCATTTTTTCAAGTTCAATCAATCTAAAGTCTTTATTTGACGACTTTGTGGCGCAGTCGACAAAAACGATCGTAATGAGCGAATGAATGAATGGATGAATGGAAGAATGAATAGTGCTTTGAACACTAACTAAAGATGGAGAATATTAAAGGCATAAATACAGCCTTCGCAGCTCAGTTGGTAGTAGCTCTGCCTTCTGCGCCGTAGGTCGTGGGTTCGATCCCCACCGAGAACAAACATTTGTGTGATGAACATAGATGTTTGTTCTCTGTCTGGGTATTATATAATATTGTAAGTATGTGTATTTACAAAAAAAAAAGTATATAAGTAGTATATCAGCTATCTGGATCCCATATGAGCTAATAAGCTAATCCCATATAAGCTTTGGCTTAGTTTGGGGCGAGATAGTGCTGTGTGGAATGTCCACCATATTTATTTTATTATTTATTTATTTATAAAAATCATTGCAATACCCCAACGGGGCTCATGTACTGGACATTTTGTTACCCACTAAGACCTATTTTTACAACATGAAACAACAAGTAAATGATTATGATAATGATTAAGATTTCCTACTAAAAAGTTTGCATGAATACGACCGTACTTTAACGGGCGATAGCCCCTTAAGAGCTGATTTCACCATGCTCTGTTAGTTGCTAATCAAGGATTAACAGGCCGTTAAGTTTAGGGCTGGTTTCACCATGCTCTGTTAGTTACTAATCAAGGATTAAAATACCGTTAAATCTAACCATAGCTGTCAAACGCGTACATTTTGACATATTTAACGGCCCTTTAATCCTTTGTTAATCTAACAGAGCATGGTGAAACCGGCCCTTAACCTTAGATGTCAAACGCGTACATTTTGACATATTTAGAGCTGATTTCACCATGGTCTGTTAGATCAACAAAGGATTAAAGTCCCGTTAAATATGTCAAAATGTACACGTTTGACATCTAATGTTAGATTTAACGGCCTGTTAATCCTTGATTAGTGACTAACAGACAATGGTGAAACTGGGCCTTAACCGCCCTTTAATCCTTTGTTAATCTAACAGAGCATGGTGAAATCAGGCCTAAAGCCTAAAGCCGTGACGGTCATAATACGAAGTACGAGTAACTTGCATTTAGAACTGTTTATCTTTGAAATCGTGCGTTATCTCGATAATTATTATCTGAGGATTACGCAATGGTACACAGACGGGGTCAATAATCTGTAAACCGCTGTTAGCAAACAGTACTAAGAGCCGTTAAATCCGTTTTAGTTTGTTTAACAAGTTCTTTAAGAGAATACTGCGATAAGTGGTTCCGTACAAAGGGGTTTATGAAGCGCAGATAAAAGGTTTGTCGTATGGTACTGGGTTGCTTGTTAACAAATATAGTTATAAACGAGACTTTGTACGCGTGGATGGTTTTAGAGAATTTTCCCGTAGCAAAAAATAATTTTTAGGGTTCCGTACCCAAAGGGTAAAACGGGATGGGGGTATAACTATCACGGTTCATGAGATACAGCATGATTACAGACGGACAGACAGACAGACGGACGGACAGCGGAGTCTTAGTAATAGGGTCCCGTTATACCCTTTGGGTACGGAACCCTATTAATAAGACTCCGCTGTCCATCCGTCTGTCTGTCTGTCCGTCTGTCATCAAGCTGCATCTCATGAACCGTGATAGTTAGACAGTTGAAATTTTCAACGATAATATAAGATAATATTTCTGTTGCCGCTATAACAACAAATATTAAAAAAATGAATAAAATAAATATTTAAGGTTTTAATACAACAAACGTGTTTTTTTGCCGTTTTTATAGATAATGGTACAGAACCCTTTGTGCGCGACTCCGACTCGCACTTGGCCGGATTTTTTTATTCTACTCGCTGATGGAACAAGTACTAGATGACCCATCAAGAGCTCTACTGCTATGTTCGTCTTCAAAGCTTTTCATGCTATCAATTCTGTTTCCTAAAATGTTTTAAAACATGTTTTAAGTGCTCGAAAGGAGCCGGAAAACGGTGTGGTGAAAGGATTTAAGTGCGCCTCGACTTAAAATCCTTTTACCACACCATTTCAAAAGAACTAGTGACAAGACAAGAAGAAAAATATTCTTCTTCTTGTGACCTACTTTTCGTGTCCGAAAAGTAAGTCGATTGGAAATTGAAAATTGAAAATTGAAACAACAATATCTATCATTGTCAGATTAATACAATGGAGTAGTCATCAAGAATAATTATTTTAGTAAAACAGTATTTAAACAAATGTCATACAGCTTATAATGCTACACAACATCATAATGACATTCGCGTTTTGTAAGTTTCTGTCATCAACATCTCGCGGTTGTCAACGATGATGGAGCCCGTTTTAAGCTTTAAACCTTTTTAAACCAACAATGTTATGCGTGTAATTTTAAATGACACGCGTCGTAATGCTACTTTGATGACACTGACGACCTTAAAAGGCTGACAGCCGTCAAACAACTTCGCACCCTAATTAAAATTATTGCAGGTAGCGATGAAAAACCGCATCAACAATTTTCGGAGGTTTCGATTACAAAGACTCAACAAAAATATAACTTTGATCCAAACAACCTAAAAGTTTGATTCGGTACAAAAACTAGTTAAACACTTACTAGTTACTGAACTGGTTAATTTTAATAATAGTAGATTATTGGTGAAGGTTACCACTTAACATCAGGTGGTCTATCTGCTTGTTCCATCAGCAAGTAGTATAAAAAACACATTTTTAGTAAGTATAAAATATATTTTGAGGCGACTATATTTTAAAAAGAAAGCGTTGAGAAGTCGTTAGAAAGCGTTGAGAAGTCGTTAGACGGTTGTCTGCGTCTTAATCCACTTCTATCTGATACGGTACCCCAATCTAAAACAGAACATTAAACTGAAGTGACAGGTCACAAAGCGTGCACTACACTACATTTCAATTAATTATACTAACTTAATAGCAATTTATGAGACAATTAAATATTTTACGGTCATTTAAACCTCGCTGTAGAATTTCGAAAAGTTGACAAAATGTTAGGTTAGTTTTATTTGTATTTTATGAGTTTGGTATTGAAGATCGAATTTATGTTCGATAAAACGAGCTCTTTTTGTACGGCCATGAGTGCTGGGCCACCAAAGGGACAGATAAATAAATAAATATAAATATTGGTGGACTTTCCGCACAGCTCTATCTCGCCCCAAACTAAGCAAAGCTTGTGATATGGGAACCTGATAGCTGATATATACTTAATAAAAAAAATTGTAAAAACATACCTATGATACATAATAACACCCAGACAGAGACGAAAAATCAATGTTTATGACACAAATGTTTATCCTGTGTGGGGATCGAACCCACGGCCTACGGTGCAGAAGACAGAGCCACTACCAACAGCTATGAAGGTTTCAATTCAATTTATTAATAATAACTGTACAACATTACGGAACGTGTCGAATGCGCTATCACTACATAGTATAAAACAAAGTCGCTTTCTCTGTCCCTATATCCCTATGTATGCTTAAATCTTTAAAACTACGCAACGGATTTTGATGCAGTTTTTTTTTATAGAAAGAGTGATTCAAGAGGAAGGTTTATATTCATAATACAAGCATAATCTCTTAGTGATAACCCACAATATCCGTGCGAAGCCGGGCCCCGGGGCCGGGACCCGGGGCGGGTCGCTAGTACTAAATAAGTTAAAACTATTTTCAAATATTAAATTATTGAGATCAAATGAAATAAAGGGTTGTCAAGCTGAAAGAAGAGAGCACGCAGCGGCGATGATAATTTTGAGATGGTTGTCTGGAGTGATGAGAACGGATAAGATAAGGAATTAGATTATTATTAGGGGCAGTTTGAAAGGCGCCAGTAACTGAAATGATGAGGAGTAATAGGTTAGCGTGGTATGGACGTGTTATGCGAAGGGAAGAATTTCATGTAACGAGAATGGTAAGCATGAATGTGGATGGATATAGGAGTAGAGGAAGCCCAAAGAAAAGATGGATGGATTGTATGAAAGATGACATGAGTAAGAAAGGAGTGACTGCTGAGATGAGAGTAGAGAGAAAAAACCTAATATAGGTACATATTAAACAACCCACAGGAGGTGGGATTTGAGCAGGAAGAAAATGAGTTCCAGATCACTAAATAGGTAAATAATTTGAAATTAGTCAAATATTTGAACAGAGTCCTTGTTTCATAGATATATTAGTATTTACTAAGCCTCATCACATAAATAAATTATGTCCACAACGACATAAACGAAAATACTTACATACTTTATTCATGTAAATACATGTTACCTTTTTGACTTACTTCGGGACTTAATTTGACTTTTTAGTAAAAATATAGGGAAAAAGTCCTAAAAAAATATTAAATAAAAGTAAATAAAGAAATAACAATAAAAGTTGACTTCTTTTATTATGCATATGTTAAATAAACGCTTATTATTAATTGCTTCTTTAATTAAGATAAAAAAAATATACTTACCGATATATTGTTTATATTTTAATAATATATTTGAGTAATATAACACACACGAAACCACAAATATAATTTAGTGATCAGTTTTACATCGGTCCCCAAACCATCCAATATTTTAAAATAAAACTAAGACGAGGAATTTAGTTATTGGACCTAAACAAATATAAAATCTACATAAATCAGCCCGGAGAGAGATAACTTGGATTTAAAATCTGAATATCAAATTCCAGTACTCTCAAACAGCGAAAGATAATATTATGAGGAAACCAGTTACAGGAAGAAACCATTTCTCTGATATGATATTTTATATATCAACTAGCGACCCGCCCCGGCTTCGCACGGTTATTGTGGGTTATCCCTAAGAGATTATGCTTGTAGTAGGCATATAAACCTTCCTCTTGAATCACTCTTTCTATAAAAAAAACCGCATCAAAATCCGTTGCTTAGTTTTTAAAGATTTAAGCATACATAGGGATATAGGGACAGAGAAAGCGACTTTGTTTTATAATATGTAGTGATACCTATTGTTTGAAATTCTATATTTTGAAAGTGATGATAGTGAGGAGTGAATTTGAGAGAGCATTTTTTTCGTATTTATTTTTGTCAAAGCTTTTAGGCTTAATACCTATAAGAGTATTAATTTTTAAATGATTTACCCTCTAAAGCAGGATCTGCTTACCTACTACGTTTCACCGTGTTGTCTGCTTCTTGTTTTCTTGTTATGTCATGCTGTTTCCGTGTTGTGTGTCAAATAAAAAAATCATCTACTCTATACGCTTATTTTGTTCATTTTAAGACCCACCTATTAATAGACTATATTGAGATCTCTGAGAATTGTTCTTACGTTTTCCATATAACAAAGCGTCATTTAAAGCGTAATTAATATGGTAAAACCCGCTCTTATCCTTATCACTATCACTACTCACTACATAGTATAAAACAAAGTCGCTTTCTCTGTCCCTATATCCCTATGTATGCTTAAATCTTTAAAACTACGCAATTTGATTGTGTGTGTGTTCAAGAGGAAGGTTTATATGCATAATACAAGCATAATCTCTTAGGGATAACCCACAATAACCATGCGAAGCCGGGGCGGGTCGCTAGTTAAAGATAAAGATGAGAGCACTGGTGGTCTAGTGGTAGCGGCCCCGGCTTCCGATCCTAAGGTCGTGGGTTCGAAACCAGTCGTTCACAAAGGCGTTTTTCTGATCAAAAAATTATGTGCACAATACCAGTACTCTCAAATGTTGAAGTAAAACATCGTGAGGAAGCCGTAATGTCAAAGAACCTAAAAAAAATTGAGGCACACTTAAAATCCTTTCACCACACTGATTCGAAAGAAACTAGTGACACGACAACAGAGAGATATAAGATAAAAAAACCTCTGATATAATAAACTCAACTCTATATTTATTCAACTCTGATATATTAGCTTGTAATGTACTGAAAATCACAAAATACCGTGTAATATATAAAACGAAATGGTTCAGTTGATATTTATTAAGCGGACCCAACATGATTTGTGGCTGGACTTCTTGTTAATACAATATTATACAGAACATGGCTGTGGTTATAATAATGCATGTTAACATTTTGAAAATTTTATAACTCAAATAAAATTAATATCAGACCAATGGCTTTAAATTTAAATGTCAAGTTTTGCTATTTTGTGCACAAAAAACTCTTAATTTTTATTTGTTTTTATAGTGTTTACCTAAACTTAAGGAAAATACCACTCGGGTAATAACTTTTGGAACTATATTAAAAAACTCTTGGCCTTAAGTAAAACTTGGAGAAAATAACGACTCGTGACCTGAAATATGCTTCTTAACAATGTCACTATAACGCAAGTAGAGTCGCGAACGGATGCTAGTTAAATATAATATAAATAATAATAATATGGGTTTTCTTTGATTAGAAAACATTCTCACACAACTCACGCGAAGCTCAATCGAACTTAATTACTGCTATCGTCCAAATTCTCAATCACTTTTATCATTAATTTTCACTTTTATCGACACATTAATACACTTAGGTCGATGTTTTTTTAACACTAACCAGCCATTAGAGTATTTTTTTAAGTGTTTTTTTTTATCTTTAAATTTGGTGAATGTCAATCAACTTTGTAATCTCCTAAATTTTGTTTTTCATATCTTAAAATATCTTAAATTTTTAATGTGCGAGCGAGAATCTGTTTTACTAAATATTTGTGTGATGAACATAGATGTTTGTTCTCTGTCTGGGTATTATATAATATTATAAGTATGTATAAATAAAAAAAGTATTTAAGCATTATATCAGCTATCTGGTTTCCATAGTACAAGCTTTGGCTTAGTTTGGGGCGAGATAGTGCTGTGTGGAATGTTCACCAATATTACAATATATTATTAAATGAAAAGCGGCAATTCATTTAACCCAAAGTTCCTCGCTTAACCGCTGGTTTATGTTTCGGTGGACACCAGCGTTAACCTATCAGGTTACGTAATACTTTAATCGTCCATGATTAAGACTGCGAAACCGTTAATTATGCTCATTAACTCCGTTCTTTCGCCTAAAACTATAAATAATAATCAGTTTGATACGTTTTCATTAAAACTGGATCAGAAAATGCCGAACCATGGAAATACTAAACGCTGGACGTGACAATCCAACCATGTATTATACAGCTATTATACAGCTATTATACAGCTATTATACAGCTAATTAATCATCACTTTATCTATTTTTTATTGGTTTAGATGGAGTTATTCTTTAATTGGAAACTGTAAAAAGGTTATCTTTTAACCATATTAATTATTTTTAATTACATTAAATTACTTTTTCCCAAAATAAATAGCACAGATAAAATATAGATTGCCTTGTGTTTGGGTTTTACTATGCATTAAAAGTATGCAATTAAACAAAAAAGTATTCTATCAGCTAACAATTTTTTTTATTCACAAAGTAGACAAACAAGCTTATGGCCCGCGTGATGGGAAGCGGTTGCCGTAGCATATGAACGTCTGCAATACCAGAAGAATCAATAGCGCGTTGCCGACCCTTATAAAAATTTACAACGCCCTTTTTGAAGAGAACCATATTATAGTTTATCGGTAAAACCTCAGCAGGGAGATCATTCCACAGCCTAAGTGTTCGCGATTATATTATTCGTGTTTATCTGTATCAAATTTTATCATACATACTAAATAATTCAAAATTAAATCAGTATTATTTAGTTCAATCACAAGAATCACTTCGAATAAAATTGTCTTATGAACTAGGTGAATCCAGCGCCTGCGCTGCTGCAAAGCCAGGAACAAGCATAACTAGTTGTTTACGTGGAAATGGCACCTAGGTTAAACCTAGTTTAAGACTTTTTAAAGTGATCCTTGCAAGGAACTCTTTTAAACATCTGAAACGGTTTAAAAAATACCTTTTGACTTTGACTTTAGTATAGTAGTAGGTATATAGTACTTTAATATATAGTAGTAGAATTGCATTCAAAACCCATTGAATATTTCTCTTCAAAAAAATGATGTGCGCAATGCCAGTGCTCTCAATCAGTGAAGAAAAACAGTTATCATTAAACTTTACAACTTATTTATTTACAATATCAAATGTGACTTTTAAAACTGTAGTTTAGAACAAAATCACCTCTACAACCTACTATTTCCTCGGCAATTATAATAAGAATCCAATCAAATCACTCATTAATTAATTTGTCACTATAAAAATTGAAATTCTTGGTGATTAAACGCATAAAATCACCATACCGCGCTTTCTCGAGCTGCTACGTATTTAGATGCGACAAAAATTGAGATTGTGACAGTTGTATTGCATCTTGGGTGTCGCGATCACAGACAAAATATAAAGTGAATTTCGTTCAGTTCTTTAATCTCAACTAAAAATTCAAACGAGGAGAGTGCATGCAGCAGATATGCGAATGTTGCGGATGTGCGGAGTGACAAGGATGGATAAAAAAAGCAATGAGTATATTATAGGAAGTTGAAACGTGCGATTAGCGCCTGCGACTGATAAATTGAGGAGCAATATATAGCGTGGTATGGGCATGTCATGAGGAAGGAAGAATGTCATATTACGAGAAGAGTGTTAGATATGGATGTGGATGGTTTTAAAAGGAGAGGCAGGCCAAAGAAATGATGGAAGGACTGTGTGAAAGATGACATGAGTAAGAAAGGAGTGATCACTGAGTTGACGAATGAGAGAAGAGAGTGGAAGAAAACATGTTGTGGAGACCCCATGCAGCGTGGGATAAGGGCAGGAAGATGATGACTTCAATCTCAACGGAATACGGATTTCGTTGTCGTTGTAGTTAGGATTAGTTTATTTTGGAAGGCGATGTATGAATTTAGGTATGATTAATAGTATCTTGGCTCGTTCCATGTCGGGTCGAGCCAAGATGTCATTTATGTTGGCAGAAATAGGGTAAATAAATATTGGTGGACTTTCCACACAGCACTATCTAGCCCCAAACTAAGCCAAAGCTTGTAATTTGGAAACCAGATAGCTGATATAATACATATATACCTTTTTGTTGTAAATACATACTTATAATATTATATAACACCCAGACAGAGAACAAACATCAATGTTCATCACACAAATGTTTGATCTCGGTGGGGATCGAACCCACGGCCTACGGCGCAGAAGGCAGAGCTACTACCAACCAAAAAGGCTACTACCAACTGAGCTGCGAAGGCTGTCTAAAAATAAGAGATTAAATTTTGATATAGATGTATTCTGTTGTTTTACTATAGGGCAGAGTTTAAAATAAAATCAAAGAAATACAAAAGCAAAGGTATTCTAACTTTATTTTAAGACTGGTGGTAGAAGTCTACTTTGAATGGTATAATTTAAATAGTTAAATCTGTATGGACTCAGCAAAAACATCATTTTGATCCAAACGAGTTTTCCAGTAAAAAGTTTATATAAGTTCGAAAACATTTTGGTAGAATGGAAATGTGTGCAGTGTTATTTTGCACACGATTTGGTCGATGCGATTTTCCTTGAATAAGTTCAGTGATTTTATATCTTTTAAAATGTTGAAATGCGCGAGCGAGAAATTGATTGAAGGTTGTAAGCATCTTAATGAAAACGACTCATTTTACTGCAACTACTACTGCTGGCTTGTTTTTAGATAACTGACCAGATGGTTGTCGGTTTAAAAAAATACTAACCGTGTGACTAGGCAGACTGCGTAGTTTGTTGTTTGGTGATAGACGGTATCTTGTAGAGGCTTACCTGTAAGAAAAAAACTGAATTAAAAAAACTATCCACATTAACCCCGAAAGTGGTAAAGGTGTCACAGGATGGCAGAGTGTAGGCGGCCAGTGGCCTAATCACGAACGAATTTGACGTTGGTCGCGTAATCGTATCGTATCCCTAACAATAACAAAATAAGGTTGAATATCGCTAGGATAAGTTAACGCCACAAATCTCAAAAATTCATTCATGATCAGGATCCCCCTGGATCCCATGTCGTGAATCCAATGAATGGAAGTTACTCGCTATATATTGTTGACAGCTTGACGGCAAGCTTATATTACTATACTATATCAAGGCGCATTGCAATGCCGTTTTACTATTGTTTAAGTGGGGGATCCTTCCAACAAGTAGGAAGAGTTGGCTGATGATCGAAGAGAGCGGAGAAAGAAATACATACACAAAAAAAAAGCTACCAACTAAAAAACACATACTTAACAATAAAAAAGAAAAAATACATTAATAATATAAAGCTAGTCATAGCAAGTCCCGTCCTGTTGCAGAGTGGTAGGTATGCCAAAAAGGCCCAGACTCAGCTTTTGCTGCCTAACAAAATAGACAGGTAATCTACCTTGCAGAAAGACCTTTGCCCAGCAGAACTAAAGAGAAATAATAAAAGATACTAGGCAGAAACCTAAAGATTAGATTCCTGATGATTAGAACCTGTAGATTCTGTATAAAAAAAAAGTTTCACGACTTTAATCCCCAGGCACGGTAAATATCAAACCTCTTAGTACCAACTGAAGATTGTTTATGGGTGTCCAATGGGGGGTAGAAATTTGTTAGATTTAGAGATGATATTAAATAAATAAATAAGCGGTGGAACACTTGCCTCACAGTCTCATGGACAGGCTATGGCGCCACAAAGATGTAACTTCAATAATTAGATAACTTCAAGAACGTTATTTACATAATTTCAAGACCATATTTCCATAATTTATGGGTAATTTAGGTTACTACAATTTACCAAAACAACTTCACACTTTTACATTACTGAGGCAAGTTTTATTAACAGGGTGTTTATCGATAAGACCGCTCTTTATATGCTCGATAAAACCGTTCTTTGTATGCTCTAAAGAGTAGAAGGAGTAGTAGAGCTCTTTGTGAAGGGCTCGTCTGGGGAAGTACTACCACCACGCCTTTTTCTGCCGCCAAGCAGCAACGCTGTGTTTTAGTTTGAAGAGTGTGATTGCCAGTGTAATTACAGGCACATGAGGCTTAACATTTTTATGCCTCAAGTTGATAGACGCTGGGCAGAGTATCGTAGGACATGTTCCTATCGCCCGTGATGGTTACCAGTTCCAATCAGGTGGGCCATCTGCTTGTTCCATCAGCTAGTTGTATAAAAAAAAGACAAAGTCAACATGTATTTACTATGAAATGTCTAGCGGCGATGGGCTTGCAACCTATCACGTATCGAATAAAACATCAAAATTCTAGGTACAAAAAGATCTGAGATAATATTTCCAGGATATTCTATACACATACCTACTTGGGAAACAATATACTCTAAACTTTAATCCCGCGGCACGGTAGATATTCCCTGAGATCTTTTAGTACCAAGTACCAACTTATAATTATGTCTAGGATGTCAGGGGGAGTGATGTATAAGGTAGTAAGAGGTACGTCCAAAAATTACATTAGGCACATCAGGCAGATTTGCGACTTGGGAATAACTGACACAGAAACAGCTTCACGACTCTGATCCCCAGGCACGGTAGATATTCCCTCAGATCTCTTAGTACCAAGTAGTAACTCCAGATTCTTTGAGAACATCTAACAGGGTAGTCAGAGAGAATAACCATTTTATATTTTTTATATCATACAAAAGAACGGTAGGAACCAAGCCGTAAGTTTGTTCTTCTAGGCTTTGGTCACATGGAACTGGCACCTAGAGTCACCTAGCTTTAAGACGTTTCAAAGTGATCCTCTGATTTTATTGAATAAATTCCTTTAGACTTCGACTTTTACAAGGTGTTCCATAAGTTGTGTATATAAACTTCAGGGGGCTAAAGTACCCATCAATATGAACAACTTTTTCTAAGGAACCAACACTGTGAACGCGAAAAAAAAACAGCTGTTTCATACAAAAGTTCAATACCTACCAGGCTAAAATGTATGAAACAGCTGTTTTTTTTTCGCGTTCACAGTGTTGGTTCCTTAGAAAAAGTTGTTCATATTGATGGGTACTTTAGCCCCCTGAAGTTTATATACACAACTTATGGAACACCTTGTATATCGGTTAAATATTTAGTTGGTTGCACTCAAGCTTAACCATTCGGTTACCGCGAGGCCGCGAGGGTCTAATATGACCGATCAAAACAGTACTTATGTAAAACACCCATTTAAAGATATATCACTAATCGAATTGGTGAATATGATCGTTGCCTCCCGTCGCGTCGACCAATAAAATCTCTTGATTTTGTTTTAATCGATTATTTAATCGTAAATTAGCTATTTGAGTAAGTTATTGCTACGCCCTAGTTTCATTTAAATTCAGAATTGGGTAATTTTATGTTGGCAAAACTTCTTACAGCTTGTGAAAGATAGCTAGTTCACTATGCTAGTTTTAATATTTTCTATTAGTTCATAGCTTCACATTCATTTTTTACTACGGGTACATTATTTGCATCGTTCCCAAACATATTAATTCACATGCATTGAGATAAATGCAAAGCATCTTGAAAATTTTAATATTCAGTCAAATACTATTTTAAACCAAAAAAATAAAAGAAAACCTATATGTTTACGCTCGCAAAAGCCCTGTAGTAAACTTAGAAAAAATTACACCTTATAGTTCTCTTCTGACTGGATATGGTGGGTGGACAATAATAAATAATAAATGAACTAAATAAATATTCGCGGACTTCCAACACCATCCCAACTATCTAGCGAATCTTGTAACATGGAAACCAGATAGCTTATGTAATACATAATAGTATTTTTGTAAATTTATTTTCAAATAAGTATAAAAACGTTCAGACAGATAACAAAACTTATGTTCATTACACAAAATGTTGGTTCTCGGTGGGGATCGAACCCACGGCCTACGGTGCTGAAGGCAGAGATACTACTAACTGAGCTGTGAGAGCTATAGACTGTACTAGCTGTTTCCATGTTGCTGTGCCACGTGATCGGCTTATAGGGATTACGATAATATTATGGCTGTAAAATTATGTTTTTCTTTTGAGCTTGTGCTACCTCTTACGATAAAACTCAGTTTAACAATAAAATTAAATAAATTAGACTAAACTAATAGTTATTGGATTATAATGCGATTGGTCAGTAAATATTGATAAACCAATTTAGAAAGTAAATTGATGAATTATGGAAGAAATAAAGAAGAGATGCTACACGAAACTGTGGAATGAGCTATCATCACAGGTTTTTCCGCCAATATACAACATGAACAGCTTTAAGAAAAATGTTGATAAAGTCCTTCAGGGTAGGCAACGCAACGACAACGCCCCTGGTGTTGTTGGTGTCTAAGGGCGATGGTGACCGCTTACCATCAGGTGGGCCGTAAGCCCGTTTGTCTATCATTTACATTAAAAAAAACGAAACCCGAAACTTTGTTGTTTGCGATTTTCCATAACTACATTGTGATTTTATATCCTTATAAATGTTGAAATAAGCGAGTGAAAAGTTAATTGACTGTTGTCAGCTTCTTAAGCTATCGGTCCTAGATTGAGAGCCAACAAATATCACCAACAAGGATATATGTATTTCTTTCTTCTTTTTTCTTTCTATTTTTAAAATTCGGAAACATTCCGTCAGATACGCCCGAATTAGTCGTGACACTAGTTCTTTTGAAACAGTGTGGTGAAAGGATTTTAAGTGCGTCGTGTCACTAATTCTTTCAAAAGAGGTGTGGTTTGAAGTGCCCCTTAAAGAGGCTACTTTCGAGCACTTGATATAATTATGTTTTAGAACTTTTTAGGTTCTATAACATGTTTCTTTACCATGTTTGCATCGTATCATCGACACAGATTATCTAGTCAGGTTGGTAGCGAATCTGATTATAAAATAAAATAAAAATGTAAACAACTGCTTCAAAATACTGACAGTTAGTTACCCATATTTTAAAATTTTTTTTTGCAGCTGTCAACGTCTGCTTTTGTTTTTATTGTAAACCTTATGTTCGTGTTCAAATAAATAAATATTTGATTTTGATTTGTATAATTGATGGTTACCACTTAACATCAGGTGGGCTATCTGCTTGTTCCATCAGCAAGTTATTTAAAAACATTGCAGGAAACACTGTAAAGGCCATTATAAGCCCCGCTATTGACCATAGTTACTCGAATTTTCTCATAAGAATCAACATATTTATGTATGTATACGGTATTACAACGCTCCATCATAACACAGCTTTTCAACATAATTATGTATTCATAATTTCCACCGTTCACTTCCATAGGTTCCCACTTTCGCATAATAAATCATATCAAACATAAATAATGCATGAACTACCTACTGGCCGTATTAGATTAGTTTTGAAATAATTTAGCAATAATTGATCGGCACTCATTATTCATCAAAACTTCGTTTTAAATACTTATTAAATCAACATTCAAAAATTCATAAGAATTTAATGAGTTTGTGAAATCATGTATCTTGTTGCATCTGGCTAGTGTTACAAAGATTTACAACTAAATGGTAGGTAATTTTTTTATTTAATATGAATTTATTGTAATTCATACATTTTAATGTCTTGATTATTGCGTTTATACCTACAATGGTTGTAGCACAAGTCACTAACACTTTAGAAACCTAATGAGTGGGTATGCATTTTAAATGGCTACGTCAACGCGTTAGAGAGGCTGATGACCATCGATCAACTCTCTCGCACATTTCCACATTACGATGAAAATCACTGAAATTCAACTAAAATTACAATAGTTCAGCAAAAATATCATTTGGTAAGATTTTTTGCATCAAAATGATATTGGCCCTTGTATAGTATTGCCTCACAAATCACGCACAACATAAACGTGCTCTGTGATGCAATACCCTGCGTCCATCAACTTGAGGCATACAGATGTTAAGCCTCATGTGCCTGTAATTACACCGGCGACCTCACTCTTCAAACCGAAACCCAGCGTTGCTGCTTGGCGGCAGAAAAAGGCGTGGTGGTAGTACTTCCCCGGACGAGCCTTTCACAAAGAGCTCTACTACTCTTGATATCCGTTTTAGAAATCGTCAGGCCGTTTTTGTATGGAGACTCGATATCAATCACACCCACTATGACAGCAATCACACCCTTCAAATTGAAACACGCAGCAGTCAGCCAAGCAACGCTGCTTGGCGACAGAGATGGTGGTAGTGCTACCCCGGATGAATCCTACACAAAGAGCTCTACTACTCTTAAAATAACTTAATATTGTATTTCGCTAGCATAAGAAAGTGTTTTGACCAGCTGTAAGCTCAAATTGTTTTATTTTTTTATAAAAAACAAGAGTAGTAGAGCTCTTTGTGTGTGGCTCGTCCGGCGAAGTACTACCACGCCTTTTTCTGCCGCCAAGCAGCAACGCTGTGTTTCGGATTGAAGAGTGTGGTTGTCGGTGTAATTACAGGCACATGAGGCTTAACATCTGTACCTATGCTTCAAGTTGATGGACGCAGGGCAGTGCATCGTAGGGCACGTTCCTATCGTGCGAGACTAACGAGGCAAAGCTTTGTTATAGGTGATGGTTACCACTTTACATCAAAGTAAAGTGTTACTGGTTTAACCATCACCCAGGTGTTTAACTGGTGGGCCATCTGCATTTTCCATCAGTTAGTTGTATAAGAAAAAAAGAAATAAAAACTCTGTAACAGACCCAAAGAAAAAAAGCGTTGAATAACTGAAATTGTGATAATTGTCGCTGACATTACTTGTTTATATTCTGAGCCTAACTAAAGGCCTAAAGAATTCGAAAAATAAACTAAAACTTGGAAGTTTGTTCAAATGACAGAATGTTATAATTTTCAACTTATTAAAACTATTCGTCCCAAGTTTGTGGTACTGGATAATAATTATATTTATTTTGTAACTGTTGTGTAAATTCCTACTTTTGTTAATTTTAGCTTATTTGCTTACGGTACTTATCTTTAATTACTTACTTTAATAAATAATATTGGTGGACTTTCCACACAACACTATCTAGACCCAAACTAAGCCAAAGCTTGTAATTTGGGAACCAAATAGCTGATATAATACATATATACTTTTTTTTTGTAAATACATACTTATAATGTATAATAACACCCAGACAGAGAACAAACATCTATGTTGATCACACAAATGTTTGTTCTCGGTGGGGATCGAACCCACGGCCTACGGCGCAGAAGGCAGAGCTACTACCATCTAAGCTGTGACAGCTGTCAAGGCTACTTTACTTTTATCTTTACTTTGTTTAGTATAGGCCTTCATCTAAAAAATGTTTACATCAAATCTGTGGTTTTCTGACAATATCCGATAAAAGTAGCTATAGAAAAGGAACAAGAAATTTCCTTGAAAAATAATATCAGAGACTTGATATTGTTTTTCAACGAAATTTCTTGTAGTCATAATAGTTTGATCACTATTTTATATTGAACCACACTACAATAAAATATTCAAAGAAATAGATTGAATATTGTATGTTTAACAGGCCTTAGTATGATGGTCGGTGCGTTGTAGAGTTATGAATCCAAATACCTTCACAGCTCATGATAAGATCGGCAGGATGACTTTTAAAAGTAATGTTTTGAAATATTTGAGCGACTTGAGGGTGTATAACATTTAATTACCATTGTTGATTAGAAATTAGAAATAGATATAGAGTATAGATTTGGTGGTTATATTTAATTTTATTTATATATTTACTTAACAAGTTGAATGTATACCTAATGGTGTTATCCCCAAATCGAGTGGTGTTGATCTATCGATTGACAAGAACAACTCAATGTGATCAATGCCAAAAACAAAATTATATCGATTAGATTTGATCGCACGTGCTATTAACTTTTGCTCGTAAAAATGTGTCCTAGGCGGGCTAAGTTGAATTTATTGAATTGAGGATAGTGGCTTTCAGCCGGCGTATGCGTTACGTTTGTGTGAGGGTGCGTATGTGTGTGTGTAAGGGTGTGTGTGGGTGTGTAGTTGCAACGCAGTCAACATAACGGGTGGGCGCCTGCTCGGCGGTGGCCGGTCGGCTACTTGCACTGTGATTAGCTGAGGCCACGATGCACAGATTCTATCTCATTCCAACAATTCTCTGTCTTGTAGTACGCAACGTAGTTATGGGTTTAAAGTTTACATCTGACGTTCCCAACTGTACCAGCCAAATCCCGTTCACTGTAATACATGTTGTTGAACGATATAAAATTAAATCTTTGTAGAAAGTGTAATGATATTAATCGCGCGAAGGGCATAGGTTGAAATAACTTATTGTCAACTTGGAAATTGTTTGTTTTTCCGATGAATAAAATTAATAACTTTAGTTTTTTTCTGCGTGGGAAAGAGGTTATGTACATAATATAATTTTACCCTACTGTATAGAAAGAGGAGAGTTATGTTATAGGTTTATTAAAGACATTCATAGTTTTTTTAACGATTTGGAATGTCTAGCAAATTGTAGCAAATAAAATATTATACAGAATGTTTTATTAACGTGCAATAATTGTCTATTTCTTAATAAAGAAAGATAGAAAAAAAATCTTAGCTATCATGTCGAAAAAAGAAATGATATAAAGTCCACGCGCTGGTCGTCTTTGTGAGGTAACCACTCAGCATCAAGTGGGATGGCCCACTTGTTCAATTGATTCTTATGATAAAAAAATGTTGGCTACTATCTCCCTCGAGTATAAAACTTAATACCGTAAAATAACTACAAAAACAACCCAAATACTTCGAATATGTTTCAACGTTCAAAGTATTTACCTAAAGTGTGAAGTATTAGAACCACAAGGCACGCTGACCTGTAGACCCGAAATAAAGTTGAGTGTAATTGTTAAACTTTGACAGCGGGTATACCACACGAGTATACTGTCCAAGGTGACAGAAACTATCCTATCCTACTGCCTACTAATTTTAATCCTGAAGACAAAATGAAATGAAATAAAATGTATTTATTGGCCTGAAGTATGGTAAAATAATGTGTAACTTACGACTGGCAACATAATTAATGAATTCAAATATGAAACCCAAAGAAAATTAAACAAAAAATTATCGCGTTAAATAATAAGATTCCAATTTAAATTAAACAAAAGATTGTAGCATAACAAAATGTCAGGTCCTATTTAAAGGTATTTATTAAATAAATCACTTTGAAACGTCTTACATCTAGGTGAATCTAGGTGCCAGTTCCACGCGACCAAGCCTAGAAGAACAGGCAACAAACTAATATTAATATAAATACAAAAGTTTCGATGTTTGAATGTGTGGGGCTCAATCGCGTCCTATCCACTGAACCGATTGGTTTGAAGCTTGAACAAACCTAACCTCGTAACCTGGATTAGCGTATAGGCTATTATCCCGAAAAGTTACCGAAGACGGGGAAGAAACCATGCGCAAATCCAATGAGGAAAAAAGCCTTAAATATGTATGTTAACAATAACAAATAATATGCGAGCTTCGATCAGTTATTGTTGTTCGAAGTATGCGAGCGAAATAAAATTAATGTAATTCAATAAAGTTTTTTTGACAGCAGTAAAATCGACTAGCACGTCAAACAGCAATAGCCAATTTATTTATTTATTGCCAACATGTAAATACGTCAGTTATATAGATATTTGAACCGCGGTACACATCTTGAACGAAGGGCACAACTGTTTTCCACAAACTTCAAGACTTCAAAACGCATGGCACCTACTACCGTTTTAAAATTTTAGTTATAATTTATCAGTGTTATTAATTTACAAATTATACCGAGCTGCTCTTCTGTTCGTCACTTACTCAAGGGGCATCATTTTTTTCCGAGTAATTTTAAACTCCATTTGAATTTACGACCATTAATACTGTAGCTGTTCTTCTGTTTTTCATATTCTCGAGTGGCCTCAGTTCAGTTTCCCAGTAATTTTAAGCTCCGTATGAGCTTACTAACAACTATTTATACTGTGTCGCGTGTCTGCAACCAACACTAGCTGTTTGTTGATTGTTTAAATGTTTTAAACACTTAATGAGGGTACACGTTGTTTATATTAAACAAAAGTCTGAAAGGGTTGCTAAACTGTCGGTGATAAAACAAAGTTGTTTGGATAGACAGATATACAGCGTGTAACATAATACCCCTATAAGGCCAAAGAAAGCTGTGAATAAGGCTTCCTCATTAATCCTCATGGTGTGTTTAGTTTTATATTGGAAAGTTTAAGAGGCAGGAATAAAAACCTTAGAAATTTCAAAAGTCGTATACCCCGTTTATACTCAGCTCATGTCCGTGGAAATGTGCAGAGACATGAGCAGAGACTATGGCAATGCGAGAATGTAAACAGGCCACTTAAATGTCCGCTCGCGTTGCCGCTCGCGTCGACCGTATTGTGAACACACATTGCCGGCGACGCTGCCGCAGACATATGGACGGTAGCGTTACCGTCCACGCGAATGGCAGCGCGAATGTCTAAATGTAAACGCAGTAGTTGAACTTAAGTTGTTCGCCATGACCTGTAAATATACCCTTTTTCTTGGTTATAGGGGTATTATGTTACGTTATATATAGATAAATAGCATAGAAAAACCGAACTGTTAGTGCTATTCCGTAAACAACAAAATCAGGGTAATTTCACAGAGTAAATCTGCGCTCACTTCGTACACGAGCGCCTCACTTTTTTAATTTTCACCGCCAATTCACTCACGCGGAGGGCGCTTCTTCTTCTTGTCGTCTTTAGTTCTTACTACTTAGCTAGTGATGGTTGAATGTCAAGTGCTTGAAAGGAGCCTCTTTAGGCGCACTTTAAATCCTTTCACCATACTGTTTCGAAAGAAACTAGTGACACGACAAGAGAGAGAGAGAATAGCACTTGGTTGATGGTTTCATCATCACCTATAATCATCATCCAAGTGCGCAAAACGTTCCTTTACTATCGACCAGAGAATGACTAAGCTTTTTCTTAAGAAGTTAACAACATAAAACAAATTATCAAACACGCCACACATTTAAATGACAAATTGTATTATTAACGGCTTCTAAATATGAAATGTGTGCAATAAAAATGGGATTAACAGAAATAATCGTTCCTCAAAACAAATTTGACAGATTGACAACGATTCAATTTACGAGTTGTGGCAATCTCGTCGGAAATGAAAACTGTGAGATACTTCGCAAGTTGCTGCGGCAGATGTTGTTAAGGCGGCTTTCACACGAAAATATATTGTGACCACCATAATATTTCTGCCGACAAAAAATATTTCTGCAGAGTTGCTGTGTATCTACATGTATCATGGGGCACGTTAATATGCGTGACCTACGAGGCAATGCTTTGTTTGGTGATGGTTACCACTTAACATCAGGTGGGCCACGTAATTATTCCTCCATCAGCAAGTGTAATTATAGGCACATGAGGCTTAACATCTGTATGCCTCAAGTTGATGGACACAGGGCAGTGCATCGTAGGGCACGTTCGTGACTTGTGCGTGACTTACGAGGCAATGCTTTGTTTGGTGATGGTTACCACTTAACATCAGGTGGGCCATGTAATTGTTCATCCATCAGCAAGTAGCATACAAATTTAGATCTCAGCGCCTCAGAGTTTTGGAGGCCCGTCTGTCTGTCTGTCTGATTGTATGACGCGTGAGGTGACGACATCTGATGTCATCTGTTGATGATTTGTACGTATCCATAACGTTATTTAGTAATTTTTTTTTTTTGTCAGTTCGGCGGATTAAGGCAAAGGAAAAAAAAAATTGTACTTATTAAGAATTTTTATGCATCCACCATCTTCATAACATGTCTTTCTTTGTTTTTTTTTATATTTCCATTCTTATTACACCAACTAAAAACGCAAGCAACGCCCACCGCACAGCCACAGAGGTCATAAAAATAGACCTCTACTTACTAAATTCTGTATTTTATCTAATCTTTAATCGAATCGATGGAAATCGATAGCTTCCCAATTAACCCAGTGATACGATAACCGCTACATTAGCTAATTATATTCCGATTAACCATTATACAGTGGCGAACGAACTTTATTGACTTAACAGATTTCGATTAAACTTTTGTATTATATAAGTAACTGAATCTAGATTTGTAAAGAGCCAGTTCACTCACTTACTCACACTCACTCATCTAGAGTTATCACTCCGAAACTGCTTTGTTATGGTGATGGACCACTTAGCATCAGGTAGGCCGCCTGTTTGTTCCATCAATTAGTCTAAACCAATAATTCTTGAAGTATTTTTAAACGTTCGTTTTTATCGCGTATCAGCTTATTTATCTATTTTCCCGACGTTTCGAGATCTCGAGTTTAATACCAGTCTGTCCGTTACCGCAGCTATTGCAACATACGTCGGGAATATAAATAAATTATAAATTATAATTATAATACGCGATAAATACTCGTGTAATATTAAATAAAAAGTATAAAATTTGGAGGGTAGATATCTGGAGAAAGGGATTTCCGAAATTGAACCCCTAAAGGGAAGTTGAAATTTATATGGAAAGTATCGAAAACCTTAACGCGAACAAAGTCATACCGATTCGACTAGTCAGTTATAAATATTCATAAACCGATTTTATATTATTTGTAACTGACCAATAAAGTAGGTATAAACTCAAGAGGCGCGTCCTATTATGTTAATATATAGTCTAAATTATATATTTAGTATAATAATATTCAGTTTATATGCATTAAACATTTGTTAGTTAATAGCGACACGATAATTTAAATGTTTTTTAAACGATTGAGACAAAACATCCTTAGTGTAAGAATCTAAGGTTGTTTCTTAAAAACTTGTTTTTAATGAAATGTACAGTCACTCGCAATAACATGGTTACACTCGTGATTTTTTAAAATTATACTATTATAGTATATTCAGACAACTAACGGCCGGGTTATGCAAGCCCAATGAAAACTAATCGGATGTCAAGTCATTGCCATCTCTATCTAATTCGATGTAATAGCTGAAATGGCGAGTGACTTGACATCCGATTAGTTTTGATCGAGCTTTCAGAAACCGGCCGTAAGAACATTATATTTCCTGTTCATATTTAAATATATACCTTACAGAATAATACATAATAATATATATTAAATTTAAAAGCTTCTATTTACTTACTTATTATGAACCTATTAATCAAATATTTTTATAATATCCCAAATGTGGTATCCGAGTGGGATATGAACCCACTACCTTCCCCTTAATACGGGGCCGCGCTAACCAACTGCGCCATCGGACTCTAATCACACCCGGCACAAAACTCATAGTGATACGTTAGTACACGGTACTATGCGACCTTGTAACTACTTACTACTAACAACTTTACTTACTCATAACTTTTGGGAAATTAAACTATAAATTATAAAAAAATCTTTGTAATTTTCTGAAGGGTAGTAAACACTAAAAAGCTAATAAAACCTATGAATCAAGTGGTATTTTCTGTTATTTATTTTAAGAGTGTATTACGTTACTGCTAATAACTGACATGAAATACCAAAAAAGGGCATTGAATAACTAAAAGTGAAACGGTTTCTGAAAGCTCGATCAAAACTAATCGCATGTCAAGTCACTTGCCATTTCAGCTATTACAACGAATTAGATAGAGATAGCAAGTGACTTGACATCCGATTAGTTATGATCTGGCTAACCGGCCGTAAATCTACTTCTGTCGCTGACTATACCAAGAAGATTGAAGGTACCTACCAAGTTTAGTACTTTGTCGTTTAAAAATGATGAAGATATGCAAATGGTATAACCAACAAAACGGATTCTTGCGCCAGTGCGGTGTTCAATAAAACACAAAAATGTCTATTAAAATTCTTATGGGTTTTAAATTGGCTACATTTCTTCTTTATTATGAACTGGTATCATTGTAGGTCATCTGAAAACTGAGATTGGTGATAAACAGAGCTATTTAAGTATTGTTTTTAAGTAATTAAAAACTTTCAAATCTGGGTTTCAGATTATCTCACAAATATTACCTAGTTAGTAGAGCTCCTTATGTGAAAGTGGCGCCAGTGACTGAAAATATGAGTAGTTGGGTTAGCGTGGTATGAGCATGTTATAAACTACGGGATAGAATTAAAAATGAGGAAATCTTAGGAGAACCAAAGTAGCCGACATAGCTCGCAGAATCAGCAAGTTGAAGTGGCAATGAGCAGGTCATATAGCTCGAAGGACTGATAACCGTTGGGGAATAAAGGTTCTCGAATGGCGACCACGAACAGGGAAACGAAGCGTGGGACGCCCTCCTACCCGATGGACCGACGACATCGTGAGGATCGCGGGAAGTCGGTGGATGGAGAGGGCTCGGAATCGTTCTTCCTGGAAATGTAGGGGAGGCCAATGTCCAGCAGTGGACTTCTTTAGGCTCATGATGATGATGATGATGATGAGCATGTTATGCGAAGGGAAGAATGGCATGTAACGAGAAGAATGCTAGGGATGAATGATGGATATAGGAGTAGAGGTAGGCCAAAGAAAAGATGGATGGACTGTGTGTAAGATGACATGAGTAAGGAAGGAGTGACTGCTGAGATGACGGCTGATAGAGGAGAGTGGAGGGAAAAAACCTGTTGTGCCGACTCCACATGAAGTGGGATAAGGGCAGGAAAATGATGATGAGAGCTCCTTATGTGAGGCTCGTCTGGGGAAGTACTACCACCATGCCTATTTCTGCCGACAAACAGCGTTGCTGTGTTTCGGTTTGAAGGGTGTGGATGAAATTTCAGACATGAGGCGTAACATCTGTAAGCTTCAAGTTGATGGACTCAGGGCAGTGCATCGTAGGACACGTTTTTATGGAGCGTGACTTGCGAGTCAATGCTTTGTTATAGGTGATGGTTACCCCTTAGCACCAGTAGGGCCATCTGCTTGTTCCATCAGCTAGTTGTATAAAAAGGTATCTTTTACTGATTAAAAGCACTAGCATTACACGCATTTTTTTTCTTAGTTAAAATCCATTGTTTCGAACTCACCACCATACGATCAGAAGGCGGGCTCGCTCCCACTAAGCCAGCGACTCTCAACCCCACATCATTAAGCCTGACTTATTCATGCTTGTCAAACTACCAGCCCAAACAAACAGAAGTTGTCGAGTTGAATTTATATAGATAACTACTGTTCAACAAATAGGCCCCCGGCGAGACCGCTAAGCAATTACAACTACACGAAGACTAATATAAATTGAAATATTTATTAGAACCGAGGATAGGCAATAGCCTCAGTATATAGTTTTTTTTTATTTTATTTTTTTATACCATTAGATAATAGAACAAGCAGATGGCCCACCTGATGTTAAGTGGTAACCATCACCTATAACAAAGCATTGCCTCGTAAGTCACGCACGATAGGAACGTGCCCTACGATGCACTGCTCTGCGTCCATCAACTTGAGGCATACAGATGTTAAGCCTCATGTGCCTGTAATTACACCGGCAACCACACTGATCAAACCGAAACACAGCAACGCTGTTTGGCGGCAGTATATTTAGTAGTATAGTAGTAGAGTATTCTAGATATATTCTAGATATATCCTACTAATATTATAAACGCGAAAGTTTGTAAGTATGGATGGATGGATGTTTGTTACTCTTTCACGTAAAAACTACTGATTGGACTTTAATGAAACTTTACAATAATATAGCTTATACATCAGAATAACACATAGGCTACAATTTATAAAGATATTGTGTGACTAATCCTGCGCAGAAAAAGTCGCGGGCACCAGCTTGTATAGTATATTATGTAGTATTCTAATATTCGCGTGGAACTGGCTTCACTTCGCTACCGCCGACCAAGGAATACTTTTCAAAGTGATCCTAGTGATTCAAATGAATCAATACAAATGTTAATATATAGTTAGGAGGGACTTGGCGCTTGCTCTGTATGTGTTCAAGGTGTTCCGAGGGCAGATTGCCAATGCGGATTTCTGGCGGTGCGATTGCGGGTTCCCAACGAGTTGGTGCACCGGCGGAGGCGGCCGCCTCTACTGGATGTGCCGCGGACTAACTTACTGAGCACGGCACCCCTGACACGGATCGTTTAGACACTAACGGCTGGTTTTTGAAAGCCCAATCAAAACTAATCGCATGTCGAGTCACTTGCTATCTCTATCTAATTCGATGTAATAGCTGAAATGGCGAGTGACTTGACATGCGATTAGTTTTGTTCGAGCTTTCAGGAACCAGCCGTAAAAAATGCTTAACCAGTAGCAGAGAGTATTGATGTTTTGCAATGTTCTTTGAGCGAATTCGTTTCTTTGCATATTTTATCATAGTATTTTATTTAAATTTATTTTGGTTTTTATTTTATGTTGTTACTATTTTTATTAGATTTTTATGTTATATATGATTTGAAAAATTGTATTTTGGATGGTTTTGTTTAATTATAAAATTATTAATGAAATTACGCTATCGTACTAAATTAGCCTGTAATGATGATAAAATAAATAAATACCTTTTGACTTTGACTTAGAAATCGCTATGGTACGCTCAGCAACATAAGTATAAATAAACATTAAATGTTGTCTGTTCAAATATTTTTTAAGAGTCTGACAACCATCAAACAACATCTCGCTCGCACAAATCATAACAAACATTTATGTGCTATAGATGTTTGTTTTATAACCGTGTAACCGCTTTATTTAGAACTTTTGACAATGTTATAAAAATAAACAATAATACAAAAAAGTTAATTTAAGACAACAAAGTCCATAGATACATTAATACATACGACCAAAATACAAACTTAAACTAAACTAATAGGCAACATTCAAGTGAATTTTAATATAAATAAACTAGGTAATAATAATAATATAATAATAATGTAGATAAATCTCTACATTTCATTTAATATTGGCCTAAAAGCAGGGCTTAAAAAATTTAACTTTAAACCAAGCTCGTAATTTTTTAACCCGTGTGTCTCAAACTGAGGCTTAAAACTTTTTCCATCTCACCGTTCCAATGTTTATGTCCCGGACCGAACTGTCAACTGTCTCGAAGTAGAGCTGACAGTCCGGCTTAAAATATAACTGTCATTTCCGGCTATTTCTGAACTTATTACTCTCTCTCTCTTGTGGTGTCACTAGTTTCTTTCAAAACAGTGTGGTGAAAGGATTTAAAGTGGTCGCACGTCATCCTTCCAAGACGCACCTTTCGAGCACTTGGCACATGTTATAGAGCTTTTTAGGTTCTACGACATGCCGGTTTCCTGACGATGTTTTTCCTTCACCGTTCGAGAGTACTGGCATTGTGCACATACATTTTTGAACAGAAAAACTCGTTGGTGCACGACCGGTTTCGAACCCACGATCTTAGGATCAGAAGGCGGGACCGCTACCACTAGACCACCAGTGCTCTGAAAAAGTTACACTGAAAAAGTAGTTGCCCCTCAGATCTCTAATTCAGATCTAAAATTGGTAGTTAGTATATGTCCAATTATATACTAACTACCAATTTTAGTTTTTAATTTATATAATTATTACATTTTGGTACAAAAACAAATTTTTCAGTAGCTGGTATTCCATACGTGACAGGTTGCAAGCCCATTGCCGCTGTTAGAATACTAACTGGTTTCCTCACAATGTTTTCCTTCGTGGACTGAGAGCACCGGCATTGCGAAAATATTTTTTGAAAAGAGAAAAAAATATAAGTGCACTACTGGATTCGATCTTACGATCAGAAGGCGGGGCCACTCCCACTTGACCATCTGTGCTCGTTTATGAACTGAAATACTGAAAAACTGAAACAGCTTCACGACTTTAATCCCCCGGTAGATATCTCCTCAGATCTCTTAATACCAAGTTCCTTGAGGACGGCTATAGGGGATAGTAAAAGGTACGTCCAAACATTTGACACATGTTGTTCATCGCAATTATAATGTTACATGGTAGGTAAGGTATTAGTGTTAAAAATGGTAAATATCTCGGGCTGCAATTGATGCCTTACAGCCCTTAGCTACTAATCTACTATTGTATTATGTTTTTTACTTAAAGAACGACTATATTACCTTATTTATAACCTTTATTCCCAAAGGGGTTCAAAAAACCGTCCGTCTTTTTTATGTCCTACTAAATGTACACAACCCTGCTAGGGGATGTTTTAATTTTTATTCTCGGTCCACGGGTATTTACCCACGGCGAGATTTAACTTTTTATTGGGGGTATCAGAGTTCGTAAAGTTTGAGGAACTTTGGATGGTTCGATTATAATGCTTTGGTTTTATTTCGTGATGGAATAAATTGTGTTGTTTTTTATACGTTAGGGAAAAAGGTTTTAGGGGGAAAAAGTGGTTCGAAAGTTAAGTTTCATTTTCGTTTCCATGGGGCTCAGCTGAACCCACTGAACAATAGCTCTCACCCGATGGACTGATGTGACCGAGTATGGTTTATCTGTGCTGACTCCGATACAAAGTAATTACATAGTGATATTTGTGACGCATAATCATATCAGTCCTGTTTCATGCACTTAAACAGGCCTGATATGATTATGAGTCATAGGCATTGGTGCATTGGTGGCATTGGTGGGTATGGGCCTCCTTCATTTTTTTATACAACTTGCTGCTGGAACAAGCAGATGGATCTGATGTTAAGTGGTAACCATTACCTAACAAAGATTTAACCCTATAACAAAGCATTGTCTCGTAAGTCACACACGATAGGAACGTGCCTTACGATGCACTGCGCTGCGTCCATCAACTTAAGGCATATAGATGTTAAGCCTCATGTGCCTGTAATTTCACCGGCAATCTAAGCTTTGGTCGCGTGGAACTGGCACCTAGAGTCACCTAGCTTTAAGACGTTTCAAAGTGATCCCTGTGATTTTATTGGATGACTTTGAACCACAATCTTCAAATCAAAACACGGAAAGGGCATGGTGGTGGTAGTACTTCCACGGACGAGCCTTCACAAAGAGCTCTACTACTCTTGCCACTCTGCTGAATAAAAACCTATTGATGGTGTATTGATTTGGGGTGACACTTTCCGCAATCTTAAGGTAGATATTGATCAAAGCAATAAAAATAGTACACGATGTTTTGTCGTTAATATTACTTCAAAAGGTCATCTTTACGTTGATCGACAGTAGCCTTTAAAAGGGCTCATGAAGCTTTTAGCTCCCTCCCTTGAGAAGTTCTGAGGTCAAACCTTGAGTAACCAAACTGGGTAAAATCAAATTCCCCATGACGCAAACCTATTATGGTAAACTACCAAGGTTGGCACACGAGTCTATAAGTTAGCAGAGACAAAGCTCATGTAAAATTCTTGCGTGAATTATTCCTTACTACAACAGAATAAGGTCGAATACCGCTAGGATACGCTAAAGAGACAAATGTAAATATTAATTCGTGATCAGCCTGCAGGTGACTTCTATAACAGGCCCGAAATGGTTGCCTAAAGAATGTTAATGACAACGATGAGACCACTATTATGGATTATATTTATTTACATCCATTTTTTACGTTGCAGCTGCAGCCGGCGCGCACTCTGTGCAGCGATGTGGCTGCGCGTCCTTGCAGGCACGCTGGAAAGCTGTCTACATACGCATCGGTGAACATACCAAAAGCACTGCCGCAGCGTCAGTCACAACAACGCCCTGAGCACTAGCTTTCATACTTTGTTTCTGTAAATTTTATTTGATATTTTGGATTGTTATAAGGGAGACAATTAGGCTTAAGTTTCTTTTATTTTTAATGTATCGCTGGTTTTTGACGTGTTAAATAAAAGCTTATTCTTCATGTTTTCTTTTGTTGGATGTCCTAAATAAATAAGCTGCTTCTCTGTTACACATTCCCTCGTGTGCGGGCAGAAAGTAAACATCGATTTGACTTATCGAGTCCGTGATGGCAGAATATAACCATATACTGTGCTTATTTATTTCTTTTATGGCTCGTTTTATTCGTTTATTTTTATGGGAAACTAGTAAAACGCCCGCGTCTGTGTTTGGGTTTTTAGCTGCAGCATATCTTATCATATAAATATTATAAGAATTATTAAGCTATCTTTTAAGCTTAGGGGTTATAAAAATATATGAAATCATGGCAAATTATAGTTGTTTTTTCAGTATTAGGCCTTCACTTCGAACATTTTGCAAAATTAGACCCCAAACATAAAAGTTAAATTGCAACTATGCTAACAATTAGCCATTTCAATGTTTGTCATTAACATACTCTTACCAACTCTTTAAGAGTAGTAGAGCTCTTTGCGTTCGGGGAAGTACTACAACCACGCCTTTTTCTGCCGCCAAGCAGCAACGCTGTGTTTCGGCTTGAAGAGTGTGGTTGCCGGTGTAATTACAGGCACATGAGGCTTAACATCTGTATGCCTTAATTAAATCGATGGAGGCAGGGCAGTGCATGGTAGGGCACGTTCCTATCGTGCGTGACTTACGAAGCAATGCTTTGTTATAGGTGATGGTTACCACTTAAAATCAGGTGAGCCATCTGCATGTTCCATCAGTCGTATAAAAAAAAGTAATATTTAGACGTACCTATCTCTGGCTACCCCCAAACATGGATAATATACTAGTTGCACCTAGCTTCTTAGTTTTAATTTGATCTTTTTAATTCAATTGAACCGAGTTTTGACATTGACTTTGCAGTATTAGCTATAAAGTCAGACAGTAAGAACACAACAGTTTTTTATAATTATATTTTATTGGTAATAGACGTTTGAGATATTGGTATCGATTGTAATATTTCGTGAGACATGTGAATAATACACAGATGTATAACAAAATATATTTTTATTAGAAAAATCAAGAGACCACTTTGGCGTCTAACTTCTGACAGTGGTGCTAGTGCGATGCTCGGATTGAAAAAAAATATCTAAAAGAACGATTCTTCAACTTTTACTTTGGGAGACAAAGTTGAAGACTTCATCCTAACAAAAATTGTATGGGACTTTTTTTAGGAAACCCTCGGTTAGATCTGAAGAGAAGGTTAGGGTTTAAAATTTATTTAAGAAACCCAATACCAACATTTAACCAATTAACATTTACCTACACACTTATAAATTTCTCACAAGGTTTATTGGCTGAAGGTCTCGGCAAAATAACAGCGCCTATCTACTAAAATAGTGGTGAGGCATACGCTGAGTCGAGACCCTTTTGCTGCTGCAGCACACAAACACCTACATCCCAACAAAGTACTGTAATATCTATATCTGTTTAGCCATTTCCTAGCTTTTATTGTTTTGTATGTGTATGTGTGTTTTTTTAGCAAATAAATGTCTGTCTATGTCTATGTCTACCTACCCAATATTTTTGGTCAACATTATACCCAATTTCATACAAACTAGGGCGATGTCCTTTGCTGTTTCAAGATCAAAATGAATACTGAACTATTTTAATCACCTTGCCTGTGTATTCAAGTGATTAAGGGAACAATAGATAGATTATGGAAATAATAAAGCTTTAGAAACAAATGCAGGCTATTGTGATCCCCAAGCATGGTAGACACCCTCTCAAATATATCGGTAAGTATTTACCTAGTACCTTAATTTTAGACTGGGATATCTTGAAAAAGCATCATAGCAAATTATCAATCAATGAAACTACCCCGCTTTTCGCGAAAATTATGCTCAATATTATATAAATCATTATAGAAATGGTATTTTTCAATAATGCCCGTATTTGTACCGCACAAATAAGCAAAGTTTGGTTCACGGCTCGAATGCCTCAGTCAGGGGTGTACAAACTTTTGCAATAAAACGTGGGGTGGGGTCCGAGTGACGGCTGGTAGCGATATCAAAATGAACGCTGTAGTTGCGATAGTTTTGAGTACACACGGATACAGATCATGCTACACAAAGCCAAAGAAAAATGACGCTTACATCAATGACAAGTGAGCAGTACCACCTATACAAGGTGTTCCAATACTTGTACTTAAAACTCATACAAAAGTTCAATACCTACCTGGCTAAAATGTATGAAACAGCTGTTTTTTTTCCCGCGTTCGCAGTGTTGGTTCCTTAGAAAAAGTTATTCATATTGAAGCCCCCTGAAGTTTTAAGTACAAGTATTAGAACACCTTGTATATTCTATGCGCATTGATTGAAAACCATTTTTTTTTCAGACCCCTTCGCTGTAGAGCTGGTTAGTTTTCCTCTAAATCCCTCTTTTATCTAATCTAGTAAGCGTGACACAAAAAATGTGCATAAAAAAATAAGAAAAACTATGTATTTGTCAGTGATTTTCAAATAAATATATATTGAAAGAGCACTTATCATGTAACTAACTATTGTGCTAATAACGTTGAGTAATGGTAAAATTATAAAAACCGCGAACCATACATCAAGCAATGGTCTGGTATCAAGAAGGTAGAAGATCTATTTAGGATAGCCCTATATGTATAAGGACAAATTAAAAAATATGTCCGCCGACCTGGTGTAGTGGAGAGGTACCCTAAGTAGAAGAAGCAGGTCGTACATCTAGAATAACGCAGAATTGTGATGTCACAAATAATGCTTTTACCTGTGAGTGAAGACGGGTGGTGGATGATAATGATAATAATTTGCAATATCTTCGAGCAAACTATTTTATACAGAATTCTTGGCTGAACGCCAAGCCAATCAACCACAATTTAATAAAATGGAGAAATATAATAATATAATTATTGTCATTTGCGTGGGTACTTGCACATCTGCCGACAGAGCTATCCACATTGATAAGCTACGAAAGTATACGATCTTAGTGTTAACAAATATATATTCGATATTCGTTCACTTTAACCACACATAATTGCGTGGAACTGGCGCCTGCAATTACCTAGCTTTAAAGCGTTTCAAAGTGAAGTCAACGTCGAAGTCAAAAGGTATTTATTAAAGGTAAAGGTAGTTAAATCCGAATGCCTTTAGAATAGAATAGAAAATATTTATTTTACAACACAAAATATAATGATAAAATTAAAAAACAAAGATACACATATTAACATATACAAAAATATTATTAAAAACAAACATTTATAATATAGTGTCGTAAAAAAGACTTTGAATTTGCCCATAAGTAAATACGATGCATCTAGTTACCTCAACACCGCTGCCATGACGACCAAACCCTACAATGGGACATTCCTCAAATCACCTAACGTCTGCACAATACGTGTACCTACTATTGCCCGCGCTTAGTCATGCTTCTCACAAATATGTCACCGCTATATGGCTGCCATGATCTTTTAGCAAGTAAATGTCATTTATTTTGCATCTCTCTCTCTCTCTCATTTTCAATTCCTTCTCCGTCGTCAACAAGCTTTTATTTAGCAAACGCTGCTGCCAAATGACAGTTTTTGTTCGAACAACTTCATGGATAATTAAAAAAAAAATAGTATCATTAAATATTGGTGGACATTTCACACAGCACTATCTCGCCCCAAACTAAGCCAAAGCTTGTGATATGGGAACCAGGGGCCTTATACTCACTTCGAGCGAGATTATCTCACGGTGGAGATGACGTCATATCTCGTTCAATAACTCGTTGACGTTGACTCGCATGAACTTTGAATGAGAAAATTCGGGAGTAGGATGGTGAGAATGGGGATAAATAGTTATCGAACGAGATATGACGTCATCTCCACCGTGAGATAATCTCGCTCGAAGTGAGCATACGGCCCCAGATAGCTGATATACTGCTTATAAACATTTTTTTTTGTAAATACATACTTTTTATATTATATAACACCCAGACAGAGAACAAACATCTATATTCATCATACAAATGTTTGTTCTCGGTGAGGATCGAACCCACGGCCTACGGCACAGAAGGCAGAACTACTACCAACTGTGCTGTGAAGGCTGTCGACTATCCCAAAACGTATATCTAATAAGTAACGTATTAACGAATTGATGTATGAGTTATTAGCCGGTTGTGATTAGAACTAGATGGCGCGGGTGGTTAGCCCTGTATCAAAGGAAAGGTTTTGAGTTCAAATCCCAGATTTATTAAGATATGACACACACAGCTATTGTATTATTGTAATTGCTGATGGTTTTCTATTAAATAAATAAATAAATCCTACTTAGTTAATAGCTTCTGGGATATAAAAATCTTTATAATAATTGGTGACTCCAGCTTCTACGGCCATCACTATTACGGTGTTAGTATCTTAGGAAACGAAATCGCTTGTATTTTGTTGTTGTGGTATTGAATTGGACAGATTCCGTTCACAAAAGCGTGTAATCTGCTAGAATTGATCGTTCCTCTTCCTTCACTGGTACTTTGCTCGTTGTTAATAAAGCACTATTTATAACAACCATTGGTAGTAAAAGGATTATTTCTTTTTTTACTTTTCTTCCTTGAAGGACCTTTATTTAATATCTTTCATTAATAAATTATTATTTCTTAAAGGGCTACCACTTTTTTATTTTCGTACATATTTTTACATTATAAAACTACCGTAATTGTTTATTGAAACATAAAATCACTTTAATATTGTAGTTTATGTTGCAAAGCACTTGAAACTCGGATACGTATATTGTTTATCAGAAAAATCCAGCTTTATATGAACACAATCATAAAGAGGCTGCCAATCCTTACCTCCGCATACCTCTTGTGATTTAAAATCCAAGAAAATTAAAAGCATTGCAAGCGAAATACTTCCATACACTTTGAAATAAATCAATATGGCGGTCATTTAGCCAAACTTAGCTAAGTACTAAAGAAGCTACGAAAACCAGTTAGATTTTCTTGTAACCACACTCCCACAATTTTATATCCCACTAGACCATGCCTTATTTCATTATGCATTTATTTCTGTATGCCTCAAGTTGATCGACGTAGGGCAATGCATCGTAGGGCACGTTCCTATCGTGCGTGACTTCCGAGGCAATGCTTTATTATTAGGGTGGGCCATATACTTGTTCCATCAGCAAGTTGTATAAAATAAAGGTATGAAAACCAGTTAGCTAATATAATACTTGCAAATATTTTTGTAAACACTCGTACAGTTTTATACCCCGCTCGCAGTGACACCACGCCTCAAGGCATCCCTCGATGCGACGGCGTCGGACAATACGTGTTCGCTTTGAGCGATTGCCCGCTGTTTGTTTTGTGCGGAACCAATTGTTTAGTGGACGTTTTCACGTTCAATGAAGTTACCCTGAAAAATGTGCTTGCTCGCATTTAAGTGAAGCTTGTTTAGGAGTTTAGTTTGCGACTGTCAGTACAAACTGTGCCCCAAGTCTGAGTTTTTGTTTTGTGATTTTTTTTAACTTGTGAGTTCTCAGCATGCCCGAGAGGCGCTCTTCGAGTGTCAGAACAAAAACAGCCTGATGATACAGAAAACGAAACAAGATACAGCATTTCTTTTTATACTACTGAAATAAGTGGTAACCATCACCTATAACAAAGCATTGCCTCGCAAGTCACGCACGATGGGAACGTGCCCTACGATGCAATGTCCTGCGTCCATCAACTTGAGGCATACAGATGTTAAGCCTCATGTGCCTGTAATTACACCGGCAACCACACTCTTCAAACCGAAACACAGCGTTGCTGCTTGGCGGCAGAAAAAGGCGTGGTGGTAGTACTTCCCCGGACGAGCTACAAACTTCTCTTAAAATCTAGTAAATAATATGAGAACGCTCTCGCAGTATCTACTTCAAAGTCAAAGTCAAAAGGTATTTATTCAATAAAATCACAAAGATTACTTTGAAACGTCTTAAAGCTAGGTGACTCGAGGTGCCAGTTCCTCGCGACCAAAGCCTAGCAGAACAGGCAACAAACTTACGGCTTGGTTCCTTCCGTTCTTCAATTAACATCGGTAGGGAGGCCTATGAGGCTGAGGACTTCTTCAGGCTGATGATGATTACAGGCGACTCTAATATATTTCCCCCAGTTTGAGGAAACTTGCCAATCTCCAACTAATTAGATCAAAGAACGTTCCGCAATCGGATTGTCAAGTCGCAAGTACCCGAGTTCTCAGTTTTTATTGGAAAACTTTCAAACGCTGATCCGGCGGTCACTGGCTTTGTGACGTTGTAAAAATGACGCAGGGACGGATTAAGGATGATCTTAAGGGGGAATATGACACAAAAAACTTTGAATACTTATCTATTTTTAATCTATCGGAAAATTTTGGAATAAATCACAGGTTTTCTTTCTACCGAAATTAAAATAAATAATGGTTTTCATTGTTGTTTTCTAAAAAATTACCTCTATAATCTGTGCTATAGTTGTGTGAATAGTTCAGAATTTATTAAAAAAAAATCTTTGGATCGCAGTGATGCTATAATTTTGGACCGGCAACATTTTCGAAGATACTTCGACGGGTAAAATAAATACAAAAATCTTTTTTTGAATTGCCTCATGAGGCAATGCACTGTTTTCATAACCGAGTCGCGTGGAACTGGCACCTAGATTTACCTAGTTTAAAGTCGTTTCAAAAATCTTCTTCTTCTTGTCGTGTCACTAGTTTCTTTCGAAACAGTGTGGTGAAAGGATTTTAAGTGCGCCTCAAAGAGGCTCCTTTCGAGCACTTGGCACATGTTATAGAACTTTTTAGGTTCTACGACATGGCGGTTTCCTTAAGATTGTTTTCCTTCACCGTTTGAGAGTACTGGCATTGTGCACATACATTTTTGAACAGAAAAACTCATTGGTGCACACGACCGGTTTTGAACCCACGACCTTAGGATCGGAAGGCGGGGTCGCTACCACTACACCACTAGTGCTCACAAAGGAACTGATGAAAAAAAATATCTAGTTTATAAGACATTTCTAAGTGATTCTAGAAAATTTATTGAGGTTTTATCTTTGGAAGTATTTCTGACTCAGACATTCTTATAGAATCTTGAGTTAGTACTTGGTACTAAGAGATCTGAGGGATATCTACTGTGTCTAGCAATCAAAATCTTGAATCTAAAATTCTGTTTTTTTGAGTTATTTAGATTTTTTTTACAAATCCAACCCTGCCTAACAGGGTAGGTAATTGGATACCTTAATCTCAAACCGATTGAGTCGTGTTAGCATAAAACAGTTAAGGCGATGACAACTGCTAATATGTCTCTAGCTCGCACACTTCAACATTTTGAAAGATGTAAAATCACTGAATTATTTTTAAAAATTGCAAACAACCAAGTTGTGTGCAACCACATTGCTAACAGTTCACCAGATGCATATACAGGCTGTTAAAATACTACTTCCGAAAACTTCAGGGGGCTAAAGTACCCATCAATATGAATAACTTTTTCTAAGGAACCAACACTGTGAACGCGAAAAAAAAACAGCTGTTTCATACATTTTAGCCAGGTAGGTATTGAACTTTTGCATGAAACAGCGGTTTTTTTTTTCGCGTTCACAGTGTTGGTTCCTTAGAAAAAGTTATTCACATGATGGGTACTTTAGCCGCCTGAAGTTTTTAAATACAAGTATTGGAACACGTTGTATATATAATTTTAATCCAAACAAGTTTTCTTCTCTTTAAATTGTTGAAACCGAGAGGTACATTAGCAGTTATTCTTCTTCTTCTTCTTGTCTTCGTTTATGGCTCCTGTCCGTCATTCGACAGACAATTTTGCCAAGTGATATAGATTAAATACTTTATAGCCAAGTCAGTCCATAGTCAAGTCAGCCGTCATTTGTTTTGAAGAAAATGGTGGCTGTTTCCTTCAAAACTTACGAAACATTTTCGATCAAAACGGGATATCACTACATTTTCATTCAAAATGTTTACACTTTGTGACCTCAAGTAGGTAATGTTGGTTAAAATACCACCGAAATTACACAGAACTCAAAATAACACTAGAAAATTTATTAAAAAGAAAAAGCTATGTTGCTTCGTAAAAAGTACAGAAAACTGATCACATTAGCAGTCTTCTTCTTCTCTCCGTTTATGGCTCCTGTCTGTCATTCGACAGACAATCTTGCCAGTGTCAAGTGATTTGTATTGAATAAATACTTTTTTGTCAAGTCAGTCTATAGTCAAGTCGGCCGTCATTTGTTTTGAAGAAAATGGTGGCGGTTTTCTTCAAAACATCGGAAACATTTTCGGTCAAATCAGGATATCACAATACACTTTCATTCCAAATGTTTACACTTTGTGCTAAGACCTCAAGTAATGTTGGTTAAAATACCACCGAAATTACACAACACAGCTCAAAATAACACTAGAAAAACAAATAAAATGAAAAAGCTATGTTGCTTCCCAAAATGTCTTAAAATGAATCCCATCACATTAGCAGTTTTCATCGCCTTAACTCTCTGACAGCGTTGTTTAACTGTCAACTTTAAGTTATGACATTTCTGGTGCAAGATGTCAGATAGGCCATCTAAAATGTCAAATGGACCGTTTTAAAATGTGAAATAGACCGTTTTTAAATGTCAAATGGACCATTTATTACGAAAAGAAATATTTAACGTTAGAATTGGCTTTGGAATGGCCAAGATTCGTATCTTTAGTGATTATTTAATTTATAACCTAAAATAACTCCGAAGCGAGCATTGATGGCTTAGTGGGAGTGACCCCGCTTTCTGATCGTAAGGTCGTGGGCTCGAATCCGGTGTAAGAACCAATGGATTTACCAGTGCTCTCAATTGGTGAAGGAAAACATTGTGAGAAACCCGTTTGGTATTTTAACAGTGGCGATGGGCTTGCGGCCTGTGACGTACCTATCTAATACCAATTGCTGTAAAATGTGGGTATTTGTCAAATGTAATATTTAGACGTTACTGTGCCCTTTCTCGAGTTGTCTGAATAGTCTTCTATCGACTGTGCCTAAGAATCAAAGTCGTGAAGCTGTCTTTATAACTGCTCCAATTCTTCTTGTCATGTCACTGGTTTCTTTCGAAATAGTGTGTTGAAAGGATTTTAAGTGCGCCACAAAGAGGCTCCTTTCGTGCACTTGGGATATGTTTTAGAACTTATTTTTTTATTCTACTAGCTGATGAAACAAGCAAATGGCCCACCTGATGCTAAGTGGTAACCATCACCAATAACAAAGTATTGCCTCGTAAGTCACGCACGATAGGAACGTGCCCTAAGATGCTCTGTCCTGCGTCCGTCAACTTGAGGCATACAGATGTTAAGCCTCATGTGCCTGTAATTACACCGGCAACCACACTCTGCAAACCGAAACACAGCGTTGCTGCTTAGCGGCAGAAAAAGGCGTGGTGGTAGTACTTCCCCGGACGAGCCCTTCACAAAGAGCTCTACTACTCTTGAACTTTTCAGGTTCTACGACATGCAAGTTTTTCACGATGTTTTCCGTTCCGTTTGAGAGTACCTACAGGCACTGTGCACATAAACAGTCGAACAGTAAAACTCGTTGATACAGGGTTTTGGAACCCACGGCCGTAAGACCGCTACCACTAGACCACTAGTGCTCTTCTGCTCCACTGATTTAGTTTTACGATGTCGTAATACTTTTTACTAATAAAGTAAGGTTGTTTTATTATTTTATGCAAAACTGATCGTCGTTTTAGCGAATAAATTCCTAAATAACATTTATGGAACGCAAACAAAGACAAATATCTGTAACAAGCCGTTAATTACTTAAAATCCCTTTGTAAATTATCCAATCTTCGCAAAAAGACTCGGCGCAACTGTTAATAGGTAGCTGGTTCATACAGTAAAATTAAATGAAGTTAGTTAAATATGAGTGAACAATGACTTATTCTCACAATTTTCGTTTATTTAACTTACTGTAAAACAAGTAGATGGCACACCTGATGTTAAGTGGTAACCATTAAACCTATTGAAATAAAATAAATATAAATATTGGTGGACTTTCCACATAGCACTATTTAGCCCCAAACTAAGCACAACTTGTAATAAGGAAACCACGTCATAAATATTTTTTTTTTGTAAATCATACTTTTAATATATAATAACACCCAGACAAAGAACAAACATCTATGTTCATCACACAAATATTTGTTCTCGGTGGGGATCGAACCCACGGTCTACGGCGCAGAAGGCAGAGTTGCTACTAACTGTGAAGACCGTCAAATTATAACAAACTAGCGGCCTGTCCCAGCTTCGCATGGATGGTCATACATTTTTTGAACATTTTAGGATAAACTTAGACCGTGGGTTCGAGCCTCGCGTCTACTTATTTCATACATTTGCACGCGCTTCTCCTTGAGTGAGTGAAATCGCAACCCGCGCGAGACCCGTGGACCCGTTAACATTTTTAATTTCGTCATATCTTTTGAATGGAATGTCCGATTCGAAAAATTTAAGAAGTAATCTATAGGTATTGAAACCGTCTTAATTATGAAATGATTTATTTGGATAAGGATTAACACCAAGGTACAAATAAAGACCCTTTTCTAGCGGAGGCATTTCAATTATTTTTTTATAATAAAAGAACACTTATTGTGACATAACTATAATAGTTAGACATATGCTGTCGCGACATTTTTTGTAGATGATGACGTGTTCTACAAAATCGTAGTACATTATTTTGTTCTAACTTCAATAGTTTTCGCAGCGCACGCGATGTAAGGTTTTATTTTTCCACCTTGGGTTACATTTTTGAAGTTTTAGTAAGGATCCCTGATTTTTTTGAAAATATAATATAGCCTATGTTACTCAGGGATAATGTAGCATTCTAATGGTGAAAGAATTTTTGAAATCGGATCAGTAGTTTTTGAGCCTATTCGTTACATACAAAAATACAAAAATACAAAAATACAAATGTTACCTCTTTATAATATTAGTGTAGACTAGCGGCCTGTCCCAACTTCGCATGGGTGGTCATAACTTTTTTGAACATCTTAGGATAAACTTAGGAGCCTCGCGTCTACTTATTTCATACATTTGCACGCCCTTCTCCCTGAGTGAGTGAAATCGCACCCCGTGCGTGACCCGTTAACATTTTTAATTTCGTCTTATCTTTTGAATGGAATGTCTGATTTGAAAAATTCAAGAAGTAATCTATAGGTATTGAAACCGTCTTGAATATTAAATGATTTATTTGGATAAGAATTAATACCAAGGTACTAATAAAGACCCTTTTCTAGCGGTGGCATTTCAATTATTTTTTTATAATAAAAGAACATTTATTGTGACATAACTATAATAGTTAGACATATGCTGTCCAGACATTTGTTGTAGATGATGACGTGTTCTGCAAAGTCGTAGTACATTATTTTGTTCTATCATCAACAGTTTTCGCAGCGCACGCGATGTAAGGATTAATTTTTCCACCTTGGGTTACATTATTGGAGTTTTAATAAGGATACCTAACTTTTTTTAAATATTATATAGCCTATGTTACTCAGGGATAATGTAGCATTCTAATGGTGAAAGAATTTTTGAAATCGGACCAGTAGTTTTTGAGCCTTTTCGTTACATACAAAACAACAAAAATACAAATCTTTCCTCTTTATAATATTAGTGTAGATTATTTGCTTTGCAAGTCACGTACGATAAGACTCGAGTCAAGTGCTCGAAAGGAGCCTCTTCAAGGCCCACTTAAAATCCTTTCACCGCAATGTTTCGAAAGAAGACACGAAAAAGAAGAAAATCAGCAAGTACAATAAAATAAAAAGCTCGGGGCTACGTATTGCTGTATAGCACACAACCAATATTTATTTTTTACAAGCTGGTACCCGCGACTTCGCCTGCGCAGAATTAGTTACACAATATCTTTATAAATTGTAGCCTATGTGTTATTCTGATGTATAAGCTATATTATTGTAAAGTTTCATTAAAATCCATTCAATAGTTTTTACGTGAAAGAGTAACAAACATCCATACTTACAAACTTTCGCGTTTATAATATTGTAGTAGGATGAATTGAACCAGCTATTCTCCCAGACTGTGTCAGATTCGGAACGCGCCGTAAAAGTGTCCATTCCAAGCATTAGCATAACGAATGTGTGCTATTCCAATTTAAACGTTTCCGATTAAATGTTAGTCCAGTAGTTAAAACAACTATGCAACACTTCATTTACTGAACTTGTTTGTATCATCATCACTTCTTTATAGCTGAAGACGGCCTGTTTGGAATAGAACTCATATCTTTTTAAGAGTCGTAGAGCTCTTTGTGTGTGGCTCGTCCGGGGAAGTACTACCACCACGCCTTTTTCTGCCGCCAAGCAGCAACGCTGTGTTTCGGTTTGAAGAGTGTGGTTGCCGGTGTAATTACAGGCACATGAGGCTTAACATCTGTATGTCTCAAGTTGATGGACGCAGGGCAGTGGGGCACCTATCGTGCGTGGCTTGCGAGGCAATGCTTTGTTATAGGTGATAGTTACCACTTAGCACCAGGTGGGCCATCTGCTTGTTCCATCAGCTAGTTGTATACAAAAAAAATTTTTACATTCACATAAATGATAACAAAACTGAAATTTGGCAGGTATAATGCTGACAAGTCCTTCAGTCATTAACGATTCAATCGTCACTTTACTATCGGTGAAGTTATTAATGTAAATGTATTGACTAAGTAATATTAAACTAAATATATAATTATTTAGTATACTGTAAACTCCCCTAATGCGTACCTAAGTCACGATAAGTTTGCGAGAAGCGTAAAAGAGCTGTTCAACGTATTTATTTATTTAACGAGGCGTATGAAAGCATTATAAAAATATTTTGTTTTTTTAATCAATATTTATGATTCTAATTAAAATCAATTTTTACCTATATTTAAAAGAAAAAATGTTTAAGTGTCGGTACACAAATTCATTTTTAGACTGGTACGAACTAGAGAATCTAAATAAATGAAATCTGAACATCCTGCATCACCTAGATAAAAGAACAATAAATATTTCATTACATTTCAATACTAATAATTGTCTTTTAAAGCTTATCGCAAACCTGTCGTCTGTCAGTTGCGAGTTACGTAGTATTACCGGCGCGTGTGCTGATAAATATAACATTCGAAAACAGAACGATATCCTTAAAATCTTAGAACCAAGAGTTCTCAAAAGGAGCTGATTTCCTCCATCAATCTTCAATCCAAACTGGTCTTTACGCACTTGGGATAGAGACTAAATTGCTGTATCGTTTGGGGAAAGCAAGTTTGTCTGAGCCGCTTTGTAGAGGTATTTAAGGAAGACGTATCTAAGCCAAAGGTAATGTGCCTTAAATTGATTAGGGATGTCCCAATTTCTGTTTTGTTTTTGTTATGATAGAACTTGATGTAGAACGGCTAACTTTACCACTGCTTTGGCACATGAGAATGCTTTAATTTTTTATAAGAAAAAGTATTCTTCAATACTTAAAGGTGATAGTCACCACTTAACATCAGTAGCATGTACTGTACCCAAAGTCTCGGGTACAGTACACCCTCAGACGTCGGGTTTTTTTTCATTTGTTTATGTTTTTTTAAAACATACAGTTTATGACAAACCTATAAGTTAACAAATATTCGAACACAACTCAAATTCTAAACTTCTAGAAGTAAATTATAACTAAGTAACTATTATCTAAACTTTACGAGTGTAGTATTAAGTTGAAAAAAGGAGGAGACTTTTGCTCAGCAGTGGGGCAGTATAGGTTATTTAAAAATAAGTATTAAGTTGTAGCAAAAGAACTGAATAATGTAAGTCAAGTTTTTCCCACCCCTACCGTTTCCATCAGACTGAGGGGGTTTTATTGGTTAAGAGGTTCGGTTAGATGGCTTTCAGCGATCACGTAGACCCTTAACTGTTGATCTAAGACACGCTGATGGCGTGGCATGTTCTATTAAGGCGCAGACAACTGCTAATGTACCTCTCGCTCGCTCATTTCAACATTTTGAAGATATAAAATCATAGAACTTATTTGAAATTTTATAGTAAGAAAACTTGCTTAGATCAAAATATAGTAGAGTTCAAGAGTAGTAGAGCTCTTTGTGAAGGGTTCGTCCGGGGAAGTACTACCACCACGCCTTTTTCTGCCGCCAAGCAGCAACGCTGTGTTTCGGTTCGAAGAGTGCGGTTGCCGGTGTAATTACAGGCACATGAGGCTTAACATCTGTATGCCTCAAATTGATGGTCGCAGGGCAGTGCATCGTAGGGCACGTTCCTATCGTGCGTGACTTACGAGGCAATGCTTTGTTATAGGTGATGGTTACCACTTAACATAAGGTGGGCCATCTGCTTCTTACGTCAGATTTTTTTTTTTTTTTTTTTTTTATACAATAGCTGATGGAACAAGCTTATGACCCACCTGATGTTAAGTGGTAACCATCACCTATAACAAAGCATTGCCTCGTAAGTCACGTACGATAGGAACGTGCCCTACGATGCACTGCCCTGCGTCCATCAACTTGAGGCATACGGATGTTAAGCCTCATGTGCCTGTAATTACACCGGCAACCACACTCTTCAAACCGAAACACAGCGTTGCTGTTTGGCGGCAGAAAAAGGCGTGGTGGTAGTACTTCCCCGGACGAGCCCTTCACGAAGAGCTCTACTACTCTTAAAATATGGTATAAAAAAATGTTATTTTTGCGAAACTGTGTACAATTGTGCGAAACTGTGTAACAAGTTTCGGGGTATTCTCTGAAATAATAAATATTGGTGGATTTTTCACACAGTACTATCTAGCCCCAAACTAAGCCAAAGCTTTTAATATGGGAACCAGATAGCTGATATATTTTTTTTGTATATAGTATACCTATAATTAGTTATAACATCCAGACAGAGAACAAACATCTATGTTCATCATACAAATTTTTGTTCTCGGTGGGGATCGAACCCACTGCCTACGGCGGCGCAGGAGGCAGAGCCACTACCAACGGAGCTGTGAAGGCTGTCAAGATTAGATTTGAATACTTAGATACATTAGTAAAGCGGCTGCTATATAGCTGACGCAGTTTTCCCGAGACCCCATGGTTTATAAGCACGCCTCGAATGTTCAGGATAATGAAATAAGTTGATTGAATTTTCTTTTACCTTCAGATTTAATTTAAGAAACGAATTTAATTTAAGTTTAACTTAACTTGACCTACGTTCAGCTTTAGACGAACTTTATACGAGGTCACCAATGGGGTCATTGTTTTCAGAATTATCTTAACGACTTATTATATGGATGTTCTTAAGAATAATAAATAAATATGTTTTCTTTCTTTCTTTGTTTCTTTATTTCTTTCTTTCTTTATTTCTTTCATTCTTTCTTTCTTTATTTCTTTCTTTCTTTCTTTCTTTCTTTCTTTCTTTTTTTCTTTCTTTCTTTAAGAAGAATTTTATGAGTGAATGAATAGAAAGAGGTATGTAAGGATCTTAGCCAGTAGAAATCCGTGGAATCTGCCTACCCCTGAAACAGGCGTTATTTTATGTATGTATGTATGTTCTTAAGAGAAGAGTGAGTAGGTATCGTCTAGGGAGGCTTGCTGTACGCATTACCACTTAAGAGACTGACAGCAAAATATTAATTAAGTGAGTAAACTAGTTAATCATTTTTTTATACAACTAGCTGCCGGAACAAGCAGATGGCCCACCTGATGTTAAGTGATAACCATCACCTAATAAAGCATTGCCTCGTAAGTCACGCACGATAGGAACGTGCCCTACGATGCCCTGCCCTGCGTCTATCAACTTGAGGCATACAGATGTTAATCCTCATGTGCCTGTAATTACACCATCAATCACTCTTCAAACCGAAACATAGCGTTGCTGCTTGGTGGCAGAAAAAGGCGTGGTGGTAGTACTTCCAAAGAGCAGGAGTGGTGGGAGTACTACTCTTATATAAAATCTTGTATTATGTTTCCGTGTAGCAGCAATAAAGAGCTATCCATCTTTCTAACTTCACGATGTTTTTCTCCACCGTTTGAGAGCACTGGCGTTGCGCAAATACATTTTTCTAAGAGAAAAAACCACTGGTACGCGACGGGATTCGAACTTACGAGCTTATGATTAGAAGGCGTCACTCCCACCACTCACTCAGAAAATTATGTATTTAAAATATCTCTAGCGAAACATCGTGCGTGACTTAAGAGGTAATGCTTTGTTATAGGTGATGGTTACCACTTAACATCAGGTGGGCCATCAGCTAGTTGTATAAAAAAAACTATATTTAGACATACAATTCTACAATGACGAACTGTAAATAATACCTGTGTCAACCCCTAATTAACCCCGCACTCGCTTCCCCTCATGTATATACTGTAAATCTAAAAGCTAAAGCTAATGAATTTAACTACTTGCACAGAATATAATATACCTAAGGAAGAGAGAAATGCCACAGGCTATACAGAATAGCTGATTCAATCCAATTATTTATTCGCAAGTAAGATTCAAAACAATTTAAAATAAAATGTAAATATACACGTTTTGACAAAGTCAGTCATACAAAAAAATACATAGGCAGAAACCTAATTACATTACAATACATTTAGTTATGTACGTACTACAAGTATAACCTACTATATAAGTCATGTGCCGAGCTCCGTGACTAAAAAAAGTAACGAACTCATACAACAATTAAAGTAATCCAAATTATTAATGAGTGTTTGGGGAAGTACTACCATGCCTATTTATATCGTTAAGCAGCATCGCTGTATTTCAGTTTGAAGGGTGTGGGTGCCAGTGAAATTACAGGCACATGAGGCTTAACATCTATATATAATTAATGTAATTGGTTTGTTAACGAGTTTATAAAAAAAAATGTCTCAAGTCGATCGACGCAAGGCAGTGATCGTAGGGCACGTTCCACGTGAGTGCCTTGTGAGTAAATGTTTTGAGAAGATCCTCAAAAATGGCCCATCATCAGGTGGGCTCTCCTCAAAACATGGAAACATGGAACAAGCCGATGCTTGTTCCATCAATCAGCAAGTAGTATAATAACTTTCTTGCACAAAAAACTAACTTCAATAGTTTTCTCATTGATGCCATTGTCAGAACTGGACCAAATTGAATTGGGACCACACGGGAAGCTCCAGCTTTCAAATAAAAAAATACATCAAAATCGGTTCACCCAGTCGAAAGTTCTGAGGTAAAAAACATAAAAAAATAAAAAACAGTCAAATTGAGCACCTTTGCTTTTTTTGAAGTTTTTTAAAAATGGTAATGATAGCGCTTACTTTGATGGATACGAGTAAAACAGTTACTGTCCTAGTTGCTTCCATTTTAAGCTGTGACAAAATCTTGAGTCGCTGCTCCTAATGCCTGTAATTGGGCCTTATTAAAGCACTCATTACCAACGTAACATAAGAACCTTTCTAGGAAACTCGCTTATCTTCTAAGCTGTTTACCAACAAGTGAAATACTAGGTAGCTTCACGACTTTTTATCCCAGGCACGGTAGATATCCCCTCAGAAACCAAGCCGTGACTCAGTTGCCTGTTCTTCTAGGCTTGGTCGCGTGGAACTGGCTGATTTTTCTACCTTTTAGGTGATCCTTGTGATTCAAATAAATAAATACCTTTTGACTTTGACTTTTGTAATTAGTACCAACTGAGGATGTCTAGTGGGAGTGAGCCCACGTTCTGATCGTAAGATAGTGAGTTCGAGTAATGCAGCAATGGATTTTTCTGTTTGAAAACACGCACTTGCAATGCCAGAGCTTTCAAATGGTGAAAGAAAACATCATGAGGAAACCAGTTAGTTTTGTAGCAGCGGCGAAAGATTAGCAAAATGTGGATATATGCCAAATGAATCAATCGGATGTACCTCTGACTAAGCTTTAAGACGTTTCAAAGTGATTCTCGTGAATCAACTGAATAAATACCTTTTGATTTTGTCTACCCCCTTAGTAATCGACAACATATACTGTGTGCAGATAATGTAATATATGTATATGTATCGCTGTATAAAAAGCTGTGAAGGCTGTCAAATTGTTGACAGCCTTCACAGCTCAGTTGGTAGTAACTCTGCCTTCTGCGCCGTAGGCCTTGGGTTCGATCCCCACCGAGAACAAACATTTGTGTGATGAACATAGATGTTTGTTCTCTGTCTGGGTGTAATTATATGTATATTATAAGTATGTATTTACAAAAAAACAGTATTTATGCATTAAATCTGCTATCTGGTTCCCATAATACAAGCTTTGGCTTAGTTTGGGGCTAGATAGTGCTGTGTGGAAAGTCCACCAATATTTATTTATTTATTATTTCTGCTGCCTTGGGCCAACTGTGTCGAATAATCTCTCGCTTGATGCGGAGATTAACATACGTACCTTCCGGCAAGGCATCTACGGTGCAAGAGTATAGTACAACAAACACCTGTCAATAAAAACCAAGATGATCGTATACCAAACGTGCATCTTGAGCATACTCTTGTACGGAGCTGAAACTTGGACATCGTATGCCAAACAGGAACGGAGATTAAACAACGTTCACATGCGTTGTCTTCGGCGCATCCTAGACATCTCGTGGAAGGATCGAGTTACAAACGTGAAGGTACTTAGTATTTCCCAGCTGCCTAGCATTGTTGCCGTATTGAAACAAAGGCGACTGCGGTGGCTAGGGCACGTGCAAAGAATGAAGCCTTCTCGTTTGCCGAGAAATACTCTCCTTGGTGAAATTGTTGTCCTAAGTTGAGTTTTAAAGACAGTGCAAAGCGTGGCATGGTCTCTTTTGCCATTGACCCGAAAAACTGGGAAAAAGCTTCAAACGACCGTGAATTATGGAGGAAAGGCTTAACTGAAGGAGTAGTCACGACAACACCTGGTTTGACTTGCTAGCTCAAAAGCGCGAACTACGTCACCAACGCGCCGCTGTTACTCCAACGTCACCACATACAGAATTAGTTTGCCATATATATGGTCGTAGCTGTCGCTCCCGTATCGGCCTTGCCAGCCATTTTCGTAAGTGCCGCACCTTGATAACAGACGCTGCTTAAATCATCTTATAAAGATGAAAAAGGCATATGATGATGATGAACAAAAATATAATTTTTATCAGCCCCTTAAATATCCCCAAAGGAAAAAAAAATACATAAATGGTTTCAGCCTAGAATGTGAACTATAACAATATAACAAAGCATCCTACGATGCACTGCCTTGCGTCCATCAACATGAGGCATACAGATATTAAGCCTCATGTGCCTGTAATTTCACCGATAACCACACTCTTCAAACCGAAACCCAGAAACGCTTGGCGGCAGAAAAAGGCGTGGTGATAGTTCTACACAAAAGAGCTCTACTACTCTTAAACGCTTACCTAGGTCGTTTTTATTATTTATTCAATTCAATCACTCCAACTTTGAATATTTAAATAAAATATTTTATGCATCGCCTGTGTACATAGGTACAAGTAGGTACATCTATTGAATTCCTGTGGACCCTTTTATCTAAAACTCGCACGAGTAATGTATAAATAAAGCCTTTAAACCTTCACCTTTTTAATAAAATACGAGGTATTTGCATATTAATACGGATACCCGTGTCTATTACCGAAGGGTGGATTTATTTTATATATCATTAAAAAAAGGGTTGAATTTAATGTGGTTTGATTTTTAGAATCAGGGTGTAGCCAAAAAATTATACCATTTTCAGTAAGCCAAGATATTTAGAATTATTTGACTATTTTTAAAGTGCTGTCATTAATTTCCATAAATGACAATTTTATGAATATAAATACTTTTAAACCCTTTAATACTATAACTAAAAACTGGCTGTACATAGGGGGGTGTTAGTGCCGACATTAATGTATGGTAGTGAAAGTTGGGTATGGCAGAATAAACATCAGAGTAGAGTGAATGCGGTAGAGATGAGAGCGTTACGTAGTATGTGTGGTGTGAATTTGAGTGATAGAGTGAGGAACAGTGTAATTAGAGAGAAATGTGGAGTGAAAGAAGACGTAGTGATGAGGGTAGAGAAAGGTATGTTAAGATGGTTTGGGCATGTGGAGGATGGATGAAAGGAGATTAACGAAACAGGTGCATCAGGCGAGTGTGAATGGAACTGTTGGGAGGGGAAGACCTAGGCGAACGTATTTCGATCAGATAGCAGACGTTCTAGAGAAGGGCCAGGTCAAGAGTACCCTAAACCGACGAGAATGTATGAAGAATGTTGTGAGAGTGAATGAAGCGAAAGAGGTATGTAAGGATCGTAGCAAGTGGAAATCCGTGGTCTCTGCCTACCCCTATGGGAAACAGGCGTGATTTAATGTATGTATGTATGTAATACAATAAATGAAATGGTTATTTAAAGGTTAATTAAATTATCAGGTTTAAGATATTTATTTCTCTAAGAATACAATTTGTAAAAATATAAGCAAGTTAGAGTAGGAACTAGTGTCCGAAGAACTTAGTGTTAGCTTAACAATTATACATAGGATATATTATATGTATTTTGTAAATATTAGTATTAATTGTAATTTTCCTTAATAATACTAAAAAAAATATAATATGTTGAAAATAAGGCTTTATGCAACCAATTTTTGTACTAAGATCGGACGCTGTCAAACGCGACACAGTTTTTACTACTGCGATTTTCTGTGTTCGGTCTGCTTGAGTTTGTATATTGTCTAGTGGTAAACAGTTTTAAATAAATAAATAAATAAATTACCAAAACAACAATAAGTCAAAAATATGTAGTCTCATAAAAAACTGGTAACATGGACCTCCAGCAAGCAAATGCATATACCTCCATCACGTAGTAGGTTAGCACAAACAACGCTCCAAACATCACGGCGCACAAACAATAAGACGGCAATCAAAAAACATCAGAACTCACATTGCTACCGATTACGTATAACGGAACGTACAAAGGAAGCGTTTAAACGAAGAAAAAAATGTTTTCGCAAAAAATCGAGAGAAAATAACACGAAAACACGACTCTTGTTTGTTGTAACGAGAGAGAAATTTACGATAGACAGGGTAGGGTTCCGTGTGCCGCGGAATAAACGGCAAGCAATATTTTTATGATTCACTAAAAGTCGCAACGAATCTTGAAAGACGGCGCTAATAAAGTCTCGTACGAGTACGATTGACAGTTATATATGAGTGAGAAATATTGATAAGTTTTTTTAGACTACTTTTTTTTATACATCTAGCTGATGGAACAACCAGATGGCCCATCTGACGTTAAATGGTAACCATCAGCGATAACAAAGTATTGACTCGTAAGCCACGCACAATAGGAACGTGCCCTACGATGTACTGCCCTGCGTCCATCAACTTGAAGCATACAGATGCTAAGCCTCATGTGCCTGTAATTACACCGACAACCACACTCTACAAACGGAAACACAGCGTTGCTGATTGGCGGCAGAAAAAGGCGTGGTGGTAGTACTTCCCCGGACGAGCCACACAAAAAGAGCTCTACTACTTTTAAAACTACTTACTACTTGCTGATGAAACAAACAGATGGCCCACCTGATGTTAAATGGTGACCATCATCTATAACACAGCATTGCCTAAGTCACGCACGATATCACCATGCCATGCGATGCTTTGCCATGCCTCCATGTAGGCCATCTACTTGCACCATCAGAAAGTAGAATAAAATAAATGTAGCCTCGAAATTGTAAAGATCGCGGAAAGGGCTTTCTTCCTGTATCAATGAGCTGATCTTCAGCAGTGGACTTCTTCAGGGTGATGATGTCAATGACAGATGGTAGAATCTTACCTTTGTAACAGTTTAACCTGGAACAAACAAGATTTCGATTAGTTTCAATAAAAAAACAATATTTTCTAGAAGTTGAAGTCAAAGTCAAAGAGTACTTATTAATAAACTCAAAATTATCACTCTGGGTATCTATCACAATGCTTTTTTATAGGTGACCACTTAACATCAGGTAGGCTATCTGCTAGTTTCATCAGCTACTTTTATTAAAAAAAGAAACAAGATGATACTGTACTCTCATCATTACGTCACACATTGCTCTCTAATTCTTAATTTAAATATTCGAATATCGAATAAAACAGAACACTAGCAAGTGCTTAGTTCATAAAGATCAATTTGTCTCCACTTGACAGCCAATCCAATCCGGAACCCTCGATTGAATGAAAGCCATCACTCTTGGCCATTCTCTCAGAATTCAACTGACGGCGTACTATCATTTGTTTCCCTCGTCGCTAAGTGATGTTAAGCACTACTTATGCAGGCTGTTGAAAGAGCTTCTGAAAACTGAAGGTTACGCTGAACTGACGAACATGTACGAAGAATGTTAATAAGACATAAGTAATTGATTGAGTGAGCGAAGCGAACGAAGATCTTAGTTCCAACTTGGGCAATTTGGCATTTTATGTATGTATGTATGTATGTTTGTCTGGCCATAACTTTCGAACCGTTCATCCGATCTGCATGAATTAAATAGGTAGCTTGTACTTGAAAAATTTAATGGTAAGTATATGAGTAAAATCGGATGAAAGGTTATTAAGATATGGGGTTTTTTAAGGGGGCAAAAATAAAAAAAGTTACATAAAAAAATCAAAATACATGTCAAATAAAAGGACTTTGTTTGGACATTCCAATTCTTTGTGAAGGGCTCGTCCGGGGAAGTACTACCACCACGCCTTTTTTTGCCGCCAAGCAGCAACGCTGTGTTTCGGTTTGAAGAGTGTGGCACTTTTGTTGCTGAAGTTGCTGAAGTTGCTGAAAATTACAGGCACATGAGGCTTAACATCTGTATGCCTCAAGTTGATGGACGCAGGGCAGTGCATCGTAGGGCACGTTCCTTTCGTGTGTGACTTACCGCGACAATGCTTTGTTATAGGTGATGGTTACCACTTTTCTGTTTAGGTAATATAATATACTATGAGCATGTATTTACAAAAAAAATAAGTATTATTTCAGCTATCTGGTTCCTATAGTACAAGCTTTGCTTAGTTTGGAGATAGACAGTGCTATGTGGAAAAAAAATAAGACGTACACAACCGTCAATTAACTTCTCATTGAACTGTTTTACTAAATACCTTTTGACTTTGACACATAATTAAGAAGTCTATGAAAATGTTATTAAAATTGTGACTTGTACCAAATGGACCATTAGACGGTGAGACCAAACAGGAATAACTTCCTGATTGCGTTGTTTTTGAACAAAAATTTCAAAACAGAACCATAAAAATAATCTCAAGACTCATCATAATTATAAAATTATGTACACAATGCCAGTATCCCCAATCGGTGAAGGTAAATATCGTGTACTTACAGCAGAGATCGTCTTGGAACCTGTCACAAATCGAATACCGACTTCTGCAAAATGTGGGTATTTGACAAATCTTCTTATCGTGTCACTAGTTATATAATACCTTTTGAACGAGTGTGATGAAAGGATTTTAAGTGCGCCTGTAAGAGGCTTCTTTCAAGCACTTTATATTTATAGCGCACACTCAAATTTGACACATGTAGGTAATAATTATGTAGTCCTCCCTGAAACATTCTCAAAAAAATTCTTGAGGATCTCTAAGGGGTCTAATATCTACCAAATACCAACTGCAACATGAGGGTATGTGACATGTGTATTATTTGTGTATACTTCTGACTACCCTCACCTCTTTAAAGAACCGTATCGTGATACTTTGAGAGCACTGGTGATCTAGTGATAGCGGCCCCGCCATCCGATCCTAAGGTCGTGGGTTCAAACCGGCACCAATGAGTTTTTCTGTTCAAAAATTTATGTGCACAATGCCAGTACTCTCAAAAGCTGAAGGAAAACATCGCGAGGAAACCGGCATGTCGTAGAACCTAAAAAGTTCTATAACATGTGTCAAGTGCTCGAAAGGCGCACTTAAAATCCTTTCACCACACTGTATCAAAAGAAACTAGTGACACGACAAGCACAAGAACGTGATACTTAGTGCTAAGTCATCTGAGTGGATATCTACCGTGCCTGAAGTCGTGAAGCGGTTACAGTTTACCTCTTTTATTATGATTGAAACGTGTTTTACTTAGTTTTAACGAGCAAAAGCCATAGGTACAAAAGAGCACTATTTTCTACTACAGCACTAAATGGGCGCAGACCTGTATTCTTCGTAGCAATTTCAACAAATTGGAAAAAACAAAAGCTGAAATGTTCAGCACAATGTTGGTTTTACAGAGTATAAACGGGATGGAAATTATTATAATACGCTGTCTATAGGATTGGAGTGAGGGTGAAGCAGATGGCCAACTAAATAATAAATAAATATTGGTAGACTTTCCACACATCACTATCTAGACCCAAACTAAGCCAAAGCTTGTAATATGTAGAACCAATTTAACCTCACTAGGCACAGAGCAGGACTAATTGGCATAATTATTTTGTTTATTTTTTGTTACTTCCTTCTTTTTATCTTGTTTTATATTCATCTGTTAACTTCTCTGTTCTGTGTTCCTCTCTAATGTGTGTGTTAAATAAACGTATTTCATTTCATTTTTTTATTTTAATATGGGAACCAGATAGCTGATATAATATAATAACACCCAGACAGAGAACAAAGATCTATGTACATCACACAAATATTGGTTCTCGGTGGGGATCGAACCCACGGCCTACGGCGCAGAAGGCAGAGCTACTACCAACTGAGCTGTTAAGAGCTGATTTCATCATGCTCTGTTAATTACTAATGAAGGATTAACAGACCGTTAAATCTAACCTAAGATGTCAAACGCGTATTTTTTGACATATTTAACGGTCCTTTAATCCTTTGTTAATCTAACAGAGCATGGTGAAATCAGCTCTAAGACTGTCAATCTTGATGTTAAGTGGTAACCATCACCTAGCATTGCATTATAAGAATTTCCCCGTAAGTCACGCACGATAGGAACGTGCCCTATGCGGGACGAGTGCAGAAAGTGCGGCTGACGACATGCGTGACGAGTGTGGGTTGGTGCGGTATACCATAAAACGTACCACCACGCCTTTTTCCGCCGCCAAGCAGCGTTGCTGTGTTTCCGTTTGAAGAGTGTGGTTGCCGGTGTAATTACAGGCACATGAGGCTTAGCATCTGTATGCCTCAAGTTGACGCAAGGCAGTGCATCGTAGGGTACGTTCCTATTGAGCGTGATATACGATGCAATGCTTTGTTATAGGTGATTGTTACCACTTAACATCAGGTGGGCCATCATCTTGTTCCATCAGAGAGTAGTATAAAAAATTACTTTTTTCGTTTTTATTCGTTTTATAGTTTTATAGTAGTATAATACTAAAGGAAATGACACAGATTTTTTATATATATCCCAAAAGTTATTATCCAAGTGGGATTTGAACCCACGACCTTCCCCCCATCGGACTCTAATCACACGGAACTCGAATAACTCTATGGGATACGTTAGTACGGAACTATGCGACCGTGGCTCCATCTATAGGTCTGGCTCATAACTGTCAAGAGCTCTGGCGGTCTAGTGGTAGCGGCCCCGCCTTCCGATCCTATGGTCGTGGGTTCAAACCGGCAACGAAGAGTTTTTCTGTTCAAAAATTTATATGCACAATGCCAGTACTCTCAAACGGTGAAGGAAAACGTGAGGAAACCGCATGTCGTTGAACCTAAAAAGTTCTATAACATGTGTCAAAGCTCAAAAGGAGCCTCTTAAGGCGCACTTAAAATCCTTTCACCACACTGTTTCGAAGGATACTAGTGATACGACAAGTGAAGAGACTGTCAAGAGTCCTGCTCGATAACCGAAGTTACATTCAGTTGAAACGACGAGTCAACGCTCTTAATTTATTTTTTATTATTTTTATAGTATTTACTACACTTAAGAAACAAAAAACAAAGATTCCTATTAAACTGCTTAGAATAATACATTTAGCGTCAATGTTCACTGGTCAAAATGGTAAAACGAAATGGTGAAACAACAAAATTAAGGGTATCACGAGAAAGGTTGCGTACAAAATAAAATAAACACAGATCAAAGTTCGGCCAATACGGCTGGGCAACAGATATGTGTGCCGATACAATGAAGAGCAACTCAATATTGCCTGAAAAGTTTTTATGAAGCTGAAAATATATGGGAATTTAATCGACGATCCCCTTTAAAAGTATTGTAGGAAAATCTACTACTAATCTAGAGAGCACTTGTGGTCTAGTGGTAGCGGCTCCGCCTTCCGATCCTAAGGTCGTGGGTTCGAAACCGGTCGTGCACCAATGAGTATTTCTGTTCAAAAATTTATGTGCACAATGCTAGTACTCTCAAACGGTGAAGGAAAACATCGTGAGGAAACCGGCATGTCGTGGAACCTAAAAAGTTCTGTAACATGTGTCAAGTGCTCGAAAAGAGCCTCTTGAGGCGCACTTAAAATCCTTTCACCACACTGTTTCGAAAGAAACTAGTGACACGACAAGAGAAGAAGAGGAAAATCTATGGTTTTAAAAATACTCCTCATTCCCAGGCACGGTAGATAAGATACTTTAGATACTTTAGTAAGTGCTAACTCGAGATTATTTTAGTATGTTTAAGGAGGGTAGTCAGAGGTACATCCAAATATATCATTTCGCACATACCTACACAGTATGCCATTTATTTAATTTGTTTCCCAGATTCCCAGTAAAAATCATTATTCAGGTATTAGACAATTTTTTTGTAAACGCGTTAAGCGTTTAATCTAGAATAATCCGAAAATTCTGAAATATATAAAAGTGACCTAGGTCATAACCTTCTGACCCTTTGAACAAAGCTAGCAGCAGTTTGTACTTATAAATTGCTAATATTCTTATTCTTCTCACTAATTCTTTCGAAACAGTGTGTGGAAGGATTTTGAGTGTGCCTCAAAAAGGCTCCTTTTGAGCTCTTTTTTGGGTTCCGTACCGTACCGTATTACTAAGACTCCTCTGTCCATCCGTTCTTTCTGTCTGTCCGTCTGTCACCAGGCTGTATCTCATGAACCGTGATAGTTAGACAGTTGAAATTTTCACAGATGATGTATTTCTGTTGCCGCTATAACAACAAATACTAAAAAACAGAATAAAATAAATATTTAAGGGCGCTCCCATAAACAAACGTCGTTTTAGATAATGGTACGGAACACTTCGTGCGCGAGTCTGACTGGCACTTGATCGTTTTTTTATACAACTTGCTAGTGGAACAAGCAATTGGCTCACCTGATGTTAAGTGATAACCACCAGGTGGTGAAAGGGAACAAAGAACAAAGAAACATTATATCAAACAACTATTAAAACTAAAACAAAACATTGCCCTGCGTCCGTGACCTTAAGGTATCCAGATGTTAAGCCTCATGTGCCTGTAATTACACCGGCAACCACACTCTTCAAACCGAAACACAGCGTTGCTGCTTGGCGGCAGAAATAGTCGTGGCGGTAGTACTTCCCCGGACGAGCCACACACAAAGAGATCTACTACTCTTAAGTTTTACTTCTCTTTCGTACTATTTGTATAATATTTTAACATGGTTGGTTACGTAACTGGTGCTAAGCCCTGTCATATTTAACAAAAGGTTGGAAGGCGTGTGAAATGTTTGCTAGACAAAGTTTTTGGGGAAAATTGAAAAGAAAATTGGTAAAGTTTTCAGGTAGGTATATACCTAGTTTAAATGTATGAATCGAGTTATGTCAAGAGAGGAATATTAACAAGAATTTTGATGTCGTTCGACCTTGAGCTCTGTGTGTGTAGAGGTGGCTTACCGGCTGTGCCAAGAGGAGCAATGGGTTGATTACTTTTTGCAAAACAAATTAAAAAAATCCAATACTATACGAGTGTAATGTAATATTTGGACGTACCTCTGACTGCCCCCCTAAGACATCCTCAAAGAATCTGAAGAGTTAGTAGTAGTAGAGTCTGAGGGGATATCTACCGTGCCTGGGGATCAAATGGAGTCTTAAGAAACAGGTCAGTATCATGGTCTGTATTGATTATTTAAGAATACCTTTATTTACAAAAAATATTATAATAAATACAAGTATTTACAAAATGTACAAAATACATATGAAACAGTTGAGCTATCTGCAGACCGTTGCAAACGATCGAGAGATAGCTCAACTGATCCAAATCAGTGGCAATCGGAAGCGTCCCCGAGACACTGGCAGCATTGCCGCGCTGAGTGGCAATGCTGATGCGCTGAGCCAGATACTCACCAGCCCTCGGGTCACGCGTCACCTCGATAAGTCGTTCATCAAGTAGTAAGATAGTTCATTTTAAATTGAATGGGGAATTTTGAGACTTTGAAAATCCCCATTGGAGCTGTAAGTTTAAGCTGATGGGTTTTGACAGCAAAAAGTATCGAAATTCCTATTGAAATATGAATCACATCATTTTAATTTAGTCCATGAAACTTTGTATTTATTTATTTATATATTTGATAGCTATAGCCATTTTAGGTCTCTAATATTGTTTCCCTAAGTTAATGTGTAAAATAAAACTATATTATATTTATTATTGTTATATCTCACCTGGCCATCAGTTGGGCCCTGTGGGCCATCTGCTTGTTCAATCATAGTATTAAAAAAAACATTCTAAAAAACAACCCTAAGCCCTTTATGTTTAGTCACTGTTGGGTATTCGTAAATGGACTTACTCATGAAAAACTGAAACGTTGCGAGAACATTACCTTACAAACATGACTCAGCTAAGGGTGGAGTCACTATGTGAGGTAAACGATTTTAAGAGTAGTAGAGCTCTTTGTGTGTGGCTCGCCCGGGGAAGTACTACCACCACGCCATTTTCTGCCGCCAAGCAGCAACGCTGTGTTTCGGTTTGAAGAGTGTGGTTGCCGGTGTAATTACAAGCACATGAGGCTTAACATCTGTATGCCTCAAGTTGATGGACGCAGGGCAGTGCATCGCAGAGCACGTTCCTATCGGGCGTGACTTACGAGGTAATGGTTTGATAAAGGTGATGGTTACCACTTAACATAGGTGGGCCATTTGCTTCTTCCATCAACTATTTGTACAAAAAATAAGAAAAAAAAGTGAGCGGCACATTAAATAACACAAAAAAAAGAACTGTGTCACTAATTTCTAAAGAAACTAGTGACACGATAAGAAGAAAAAGTTAGAGGTGCATCACATTTTGCATTCGTTGATCCTACTAATATTATAAACGCGAAAGTTTGTAAGTATGGATGGATGGATGGATGGATGTTTGTTACTCTTTCACGTAAAAACTACTGAATGGATTTTAATGAAACTTTACAATAATATACCGCGACTTCGTCTGCGCATTATTAGTCACACAATATCTTTATAAATTGTAGCCTATGTGTTATTCTGATGTACTTATAAGCTATATTATTGTAAAGTTTCATTAAAATCCATTCAGTAGTTTTTACGTGAAAGAGTAACAAACATCCATCCATGCATACCTACAAACTTTCGCGTTTATAATATTAGTAGGATTATGTTATTTCCTAGTCGTATGAAATACATTTTATATGATTATTATACTCAATTTGCTTGAAAAATTTAAAAGCTTGAGCTGATTTTTAAACCGTAGGTATGTTTTATTTGATGTTTTAATATGGTATAAAGTTTAAATCTACGCATTTGTTTTATTATTGGACTTGATATTGCCAAAAATCCAAGCATCTAACCATAACTTTGGCATTTATAATATTAGTAGCATTCGCTCACAGTTCAACCGCACCCTAAAACAACTGAACGCACTTTACTAAACAAACAGCCGATTAGCAGTACAATTGAGGCAAAAACCCTCGAGGCCCGCCATCACTGTAACTAGGCTGGACCATAACTGGACTGGACCGGGCCGTAACTGAGTTGGACTGTAACGGGCCTTAACTACCTGAGCCCACCTGGGCCCGGTATTCTAAGCCGGTAGAAGCAATTGGATCCTAGCTGGTGAGTATTTTTGACGGTGAAATTACGGGCACATGACGCTCATCTGTATGCCTCAAGTCTATGGACGCAGCGCAGTGCATCGTAGGGCACGTTCCTATCGTGCGTGACTTGCTAAGCATTGCTTTGCTATAGGTAATGTTTACTGCTTAACATCAGGTAGGCCATCTGCTTGTTTCATCAGCAAGTTTCACAAGCAAGTGCTCGAAAGGAGTCCCTTGAGGTGCACTTAAAATCCTTTCACCACACTGTTTAGAAAGAAACTAGTGACATGACAAAAGAAATCAGCAAGTTTTATACACAAAAAAGAGCGGGGGTGGTTTTTATTAATTTAGTAAAAGGAAAATAAAAAATAGCCCCACGACTTTGTTCCCCAGGCACGGTAGATCCCCTCAGATCTTTTAGTACCAAACACCAACTCGATTTCTTTGAGGACATCCAAGAGGTCAGTCATACGTACATCCAAATATTACGATTGGCACAAAGTTTCAAATTTTCCGGTAGTTTGTATTCCATATAGCTTAGTAACAGTTTTTAAACCCATCTTCTTCATCTCTGCTAGAATACAAAATCCCTGCGTGTGGGATATAACCTCTATCGGCAGAATAATGTGACTAGGAATAGTAGTTTTGTTATCTTTATTATATTAAACTACAATACAGTATTAGTTTTAAAAGTAGTAGAGCTCTTTGTGAAGGGTTCGTCCGGGGAAGTACTACCACCACGCCTTTTTCTGCCGCCAAGCAGCAACGCTGTGTTTCGGTTTGAAGAGTGTAGTTGCCGGTGTAATTACAGGCACATGAGGCTTAACATCTGCATGCCTCAAGTTGATGGACGCAGGGCAGTGCATCGTAGGGCACGTCCTATTGTGCGTGACTTACGAAGCAATGCTTTGTTATAGGTGATGCATCATCATACATCAGGTGGGCCATCTGCTTGTTTCATCAGCTAGTTGTAAAATAAAAATAAACTATTAATTACAATACGTTATAATTAGCGCTAAGTACATATACAACAGGATCCAAACAAGGTTTTCACTAATAGAGAGATGGCATTGGGCACATAAGTTTTCCGAAGAGAAAAGTCTATAAAATAATAATTCTAATGATAATTTAGTTCAGTGACAGCCCTCATAGCTTAGTTAGTAGTAGCTATGACTTCTGCGCACCGAAAACTAATGTTTGTGTAATGAACACTGATCACGAATGAATTCTGACATTTGTCGCGTTAACGTATCCGAGCAATATTCGACCTTATTCTGTTGTGGTTAAGTATACGATACGTTTACGCGTCTAACGTCAAATTCGTTCGTGATAATCCCGATGTTTGTTCTCTGTCTGGGGCCTTATGCTCACTTCGAGCGAGATTATCTCACGATGGAGATGACGTCATATCTCGTTCAATAACTCATTGACATTGCGTCTCGCATGAACTTTGTATGAGAAAATTGGGGAGTGAGATGGTGAGAATGGGGATAAATAGTTATCGAACGAGATATGACGTCATCTCTACCGTGAGATAATCTCGCTCGAAGTGAGCATAAGGCCCCAGGGTGTATAATATTATCAGCTATCTGTTTCTGTCCTACAAGCTTCGCTTATTAGTCTCGATAGTGTGTGGAATATCTGTAATTATTCTAACTTATTTATTTAGTGAAGTTGAGAAGAATATTATGTTAGAAGAAGCTATAAACACGCGAATAAAATCTCGTCGAACATTCCACCAGTTGAAACTGAAACAGCTCCACGACTTTAATCCCCAGGCACGGTAGATATCCCCTCAGATCTCTTAGTACCAAGTACTAACTCCAAATTATTTTGAGGACATTTAGGAGGGGTAGTCAGAGGTACGTCCAAACATTAAATTTGGCACATACCCACATTTTGCAGTAGTTGGTATTCCATACGTGACAGGTTGCAAGCCCATCGCCGGTGTTAGAACACTTACTGGTTTCCTCACGATGTTTTCCTTCACCGTTTAAGAACACTGGCATTGAACATAAATTTATTCCACTAGCTACCATTTCAATAAAAAACTGTTCTAACAATACCCAACGCTACTTAATAAAACTGAATCGATTTGCCACTAAACAGCTGGTAAAATCCTTTGAAAGAATCGCTTGTGTAGTCACGTTAAGGTCATATTGAGGTCGACTTAGTGGGTTTACAAGTTTCCTGTTTTGCCTACGCCACATTTGGTTCGATTCGCCAGAAATAATCTTCATATTTTTTTAATACAACTAGCCGATGGAACAATCAGATGGCCCACCTGATGTTTAGTGGTAACCATCACCTATAACAAAACATTATAAAAAAGCGATAGGAACTTGCCCTACGATGCACTGCCCTGCGTCCATCAAATTGAGGCATACAGATGTTAAGCCTCATGTGCCTGTAATGACACCGGCATCCACACTCTTCAAACCGGAACACAGCGTTGCTGCTTGGCGGCAGAAAAAGGCGTGGTGGTAGTACTTCCCCGGACGAGCACTTCACAAAGAGCTCTGCTACTCTTATATTATTATTATAATATCAGAGAGCACTGGTGGTCTAGTGGTAGCGGCCCCGTCTTCCGATCGTCGTGGGTTGGAAACCGGTCGTTGCACCAATTAGTTTTTCTGTTCAAAAAATGTATGTGCACAATGCCGGTACTCTCAAACGGTGAAGGAAAACATCGTGAGGAAACCGGCATGTCGTGGAACCTACAAAGTTATATAACATGTGTCAAGTGGCGGCGCACTTACAATCCTTTCACCACACTGTTTCGAAAGAAACTAGTGACACGACAAGAGACAGAGAGAGAGATTATAATATCATTATTATATTATTATATTATTTTGTAATCAGGATCATACAAGAACGGTAGTAACCTAGTGAATTCTTCCTACCCGTTCCTAACCTGTCCTTCTAGGCAAGTTATTGGTTTAAATATGTATGGGAAATTATTTTTTTCAGTTAAGATTTAGATTTCTTTTATTTAAGGCTAACTACACAAACGATAATAACTATACATAGACTTCAATTTAAAAACTATATTCAGTCGTCTCCATACACCATCTTCCTACGACCTTCACAATGTCATAGGTACATAAAACATCCATTATAGATTTTATATAAAATGTCTAGAAGTACAATTATAGTCACGTTAAGGTCAAAGGTCACAAGGTCATAGAACTCGAAACAAAGTAATAAAATTCCTACATATTCTGCCGATCGATACTTTCTATGTCTGGATTTTATCGTGTGTTATAGTCACGTTAGAAATACTGGTTTCCTGAAAAGCGGTAGACGTCAAAATACATACGTTTAATGCCATTAATTAGGACTCTTTGTGTGTGGCTCGTCTGGGGAAGTACTACCACCATGCCTATTTCTACCGCCGAGCAGCAACGCTGTGTGTCGGTTTTAAAGGTGTAAATGAAATTACGGGCACATACAACTTAACGTTTGTATGCCTCAAGTTGATGGGTGCAGAGCTTTGCATCGTAAGGCACGTTTATGTCGTGCGTGTCTTACAAGCCAATGCTTTGTTATAGTAGTATATAGTTTTTTTTTTATTGTTAATAGCTAAACGTTTGACTGCCATCTCACCTGATGGTAAGTGAAGATGCAGTCTAAGGTGGAGCACACTTAGCTATAATCCACTTGTTCACTCTTGTCTTAAATATTCTTAGGTTATATCGTTCCGGAAATACCGACGACGGTAAAGTGTTCCACTCCTTGGCAGTTTGCACTAAGAAAGTGGAAGCAAAGCGCTTCGTGCGATAGTGAGGGATATCCACCATGAAGGGGTGTCCGTGCCTCTAGTTGTCCGGAGGTAGAAGATACTAGTTTTGGTTACCACTTTACATCAAGTAGGCTGGTTGCTTGTTCTACGCACATGTTCAAATTACATGTGCCAATTGTGACGTGCCTCTAATTACCCCTCCTAGCCATTCCTAATAATCAAAAGACGCTACGAGCTACTAGCGCGAATTTTGCGCGATGCTACGAGCTTTCGTAGCGCCTCTACGACGAATTATTTCAATAGTTGTACTTTCAATACAATCGTGATAAAAATGTTTACTGATAGCATACACGTGTAACGTTATCGTCAGATTTAAGTGCCAAGATATCTGAGAAGATGTCTACCATGCCAACTCATACCAGCATATTGTTATGAGTATCATTTTTATATGAAAAAATTCTAAGCAGAAGTTTCTGTTAACATGAAAGGTAATATACAAGGAAGAATCGTTTGGAAGGTATGATACCTTCCAAACAATTCTTCCTCAAACTCCACAGGACGCGAAACCCTGTAACAATACCCTCTTGACCGATTTTTCCATCTACCCTCAAACGCGCGCTTCAAAAATCTGAGTCGAAGAGTAATTTGAACACAACGCGTGAGGGGAATAATCTGAAAGTATCAATTTCATGACATTGAGCAACCTGATGTTAAGTGGTATCCCTCACCTCAAACAATGCTTTGCAAGTCACGCACGAAAGAACGTGTACAACGACGCCTACATTTGCGACCATTAACTTGAGGCATACAGATGTTAACACGTTGTCTGTCTCCTATAATTATTGTAACATTTCGCAATGTTTTTTTTTTTTTGAAATGAAATGAAATGAAATGAAATGAAATGAAATGTATTTATTCGCTCGAAGTATGGTAAATACATTGTTCTTATTATGCTATATTTTGAGTGTCACATACTTCATCGGAGACCGACATGCAAAATGTTTAATATTAACTTATAATAGTGTAGGTAAAGAAATAAGAGAAACATTACAGATTAAAATAATAAAATACAAATGTCAAAATAAATTTAAGAAAATAATAAATATCATTAAATTAATTTAATTCATAATTGAAAATCTTTAATACAATAAAAACATTTATCTACTAGCCACAAGTAAAGCTTTGTCTTAAACTGCTTTATTGGTAGCTCTCTGATGTCTCTAGGGATTTTATTTAAAAAATTTTAAACATTACATACATATATCATTACAGGTTAGACCTAATAAAATAGAGTAGTCAACACATAATTATTATCTATATATTTACACATTACATAACATGATTACACAATTATTGTACCAATGGCATAGAACAGAAATAAATAAATTCAATCAAATATACAAGAAAATTATTCAAAAAAAATAAAAAATACCATTACATTGAAATCTTCATAATAACATGATTGATTGAGTAGACAGAAAAATCGTGTATAATCAAAACATATGACAGCCTTCACAACTCAGTTAGTAGCAGCTCTGCCTTCTGTGCCGTAGGCCGTGGGTTCGATCCCCACCGAGAACAAACATTTGTGGTATGAACAAAGATATTATTCTCTGTCTGGGTGTTATATAATATTATAAGTATGTATTTACAAAAAAAAAGTATATAAGTAGTATATCAGCTATCTGGTTCCCATATCACAAGCTTTGGCTTAGTTCGGGGCGAGATAGTGCTGTGAAATGTCCACCAATATTTATTTATTTATTATATTGGTACGTTCACACAAGTCACGTCAACGGATGCTCTATATATTATTTTCAGTCTTCGATCTCGTCCTATTTCCGCTATCTCCGAACCCTATCTGACGTTATTTAATGTTATTCTATACATTGAGCCGAGTCCCAAAAATACTTAGATAAATAATAGGAAAGTAAGTGCCGTTACTGCTGATAAGAATTCCTTTCGATACAGACTTGACAGGCCTTACAGCTTAGTTGGTAGTAGCTCTGCCTTCTACCCTTTCTTTTCTATGCTATTTTCTGATGGAACAGCAGAGACCTGATGTTAATTGGTAGTCATCACCTATAACAAAGCATTGCCTCGCAAGTCACGAACGATATGGACGTGTCCTACGATACACTCCATCAACTTGAGGCATACAAATGTTAAGTCAACGTCAAAAGGTATTTATTCAATAAAGTCATAAGGATCACTTTGAAACGTTTTAAAGCTAGGTGACTCTAGGTGCCAGTTCCACGCGACCAAAGCCTAGAAGAACAGGCAGCAAACTTACGGCTTGGTTTCTACCGCCGTTCCTAGCCTCATGTGCATGTAATTACACCGGCAACCACACTCTTCAAACCGAAACACAGCAACGCTGCTTGGCGGCAGAAATAGGCATGGTGGTAACACTTCCCCGGACGAGCCACACACAAAGATACTTCGACTTACGGAATCTCCCAAAGTGCCACAAGTGCTTCGGAGAATCTTGCTATACATTGTTATAAATAACTGATTCCCGGTAAATGTTAGTAGGAAACTCTGGGCGTCGATTGTTGCCAGGTTATTGATTGAGGCACAAAATATGACACCCGGACATAGAACAAACATCATAACACACAAATAAACAAATAGATATTGGTGTAGATTACTTGTACTAATTAGTCAGCGCTAAAGTTGTAGCCCTCCTCTTCGTTAATGGCACCTATCCGTCATTCGACAGACTATCTTAAGAAAGACGATCTCGAAACAGTGTGGTGGAAGGATTTTAAGCTCAAAGAGGCTCCTTTCGATCACTTGTATGTTTTTGAACCTTTTAGATTCCTGATCTAGAACTTAAAAGGTTCAAAAACATACAAGTGATCGAAAGCGAGCCTCTTCTTTTGTATGATCCTTGTTACAATGTAATGTAATACAATATTGTAGCTCCAGTGTGGTGCCAATTAAGTGAGGTGTAGGCATAACAGAAAAAGGCTAATGCAATAAAATTCATAAGACAGCACACGCTACGCTTCAAAATAATAACACCTTATGCATACATACAATCTAATAGTAGAGAAACAAAAGATGGTACAGACATTGCAGATAGACATGTTAGCTGCCGATGGGCAGAACGACCGGGACATCAGACCACGCACTTTTATCATTGATATAAACTTTCCTTATTAGATTATTCCTAATGTACACTTAAAATTTTCTAATAGGTGGCACCTTTTAGATGTTTACTATAGAACCCACTTTTTCTAATAGGACCTTCATTACCTCTGTTATCTTTCGCAAGTAACACTACGTTACTACTAAAAAAATATATTGATCATGACAATGTAATCCACAAAATCCACACCCTGAATTTCCCATCTTCGTCCTATCAGCGAATCAATTCCAACATTTCGCGCAGGACATCGTGTATTCCGATGACGGACAGTCGAACCGACGCCCCGGGGGGATATAACCCGCCAAATTACATTATCCGGACGGACCGGGCGATCCGGACAGCCGGGGCTAGCCGGACGCGTGACGGCTTCTCCGTATTTCGATGAAGCTTGTATTCTATAGTTTGAATTTAGTCGCTAAATAAATCAGAATGGGTTTTACTATGGGTATCTGATTAACGCTATCCGATAAAATATATCTATAGTTTTTTAAACATAATCATGTGTCCTCAGACATGGTTATGGCAACTGAATTTATACTTTTTTATACTCCTTGCTGATGGAGCAAGCACATAGCCCACGTGATGTTAAGTGGTAACCATCACCTATAACAAAGCATTGCCTCGCAAGTAACTCAGGATAGTAACATGCCCTACCACTGCTCTGCGTCCATCAACTTGAGGCATACATATGTTAAGCTTCATGTGCCTTTAACACCGGCAACCATATCAAGCTGGAACTCAACAACGCTGCTTGCCGGCAGAATTAGGTCGTAGTCTTTTCCCGAATGAGCCACTAAAAAAGAGCAACTTCTAAAACCATCATCATATTCAACTTGTGCTTGTGTTGGCGTGTACTGTGGCCATTTCTATTCAATGATTTCGTAAGTGCTTGTTTACACTGGCCCCCAAAACACGGTGGGCCACCGTCCACGCCACCACAGCCGCCTTTTGAGCGCGTTGTTTTAGCTTTTACATTAGAGCGTTGTTTATACGAGTATATCAGGAACGGAACGGTAGTAACCAAGCCGTAAGTTTGTAGCCTGTTCTTCTAGGCTGTCGCGTGGAACGACCTAACTTTAAGACGTTTCAAAGTGATCATTGTGATTATATTAATTGACTTTTGACTTGACTTGACTTGTCGATATGTAACTGCTTAGTTGGCTTTACTTATTTTAGGATTTTTAGTCGAAAGGTAGTCAAGTTAAGATGTTGTTCCCTGCTCTAGAAGTAATTATTCCATAGCTAAGGCCGAAAAAAACCAAGCGACAAGCTAACGGCCGGTTTCTGAAAGCCAGATCAAAACTAATCGCATGTCATGTTTTTATCTACTGTTTTCCTTCACCGTTTAAAAGCACTGGCATTGCGCACACAAATTTTTCTATGAAAAATCCATTCGTGCACGACGGCATTCGAACCTGCGAACTCACGGTTGGAAGTCGGGGTCACTCCCACTAAACCACCGATGCCCTGCAACCGGTTGGTTGATGCGCAACTTTTGGGGTAATTATAAAATCTTTGATCGTTATAATTTTAATGAATAAATCATTTTTACTTCGACTGTGAATTTTAGCCTCCTATTAGCGACAGTCGGATAAGAAACCTTTTAAAAAGGGCTCAATTGACGTCATTATTTGAAGACAAGTAGATTTTCTCCAAAGCGTTTTGCTTGATCAAAGGCAATAGTTTTCTTTGACGTAGCTTTTTTATTCTTGATACTTTTATTATAGGCTTTTACGCTTTTACGCTTTTCGGAAATTCAATTTGGAAATGGATTTGAGAATAGGAGCCGATGCAATTTTTTCATTTTTATTTCCATTTCATTTATACGTTAGGTAATAATACGCTCAAAAGATGTTCTGTGTAAGTATTGTATAAGATGGACTGTGTAAGTATTGAAATGTATGAAGAAATGTGTACCATGCGTGGTTGCCGATGTAATTACAGGCACATGAGGCTTAACATCTGTATGCCTCAAGTTGATGGACGCAGCGCAGTGCATCGTATGGCACGTTTCTATATCGTGCGTGACTTACGAGGCAATGCTTTGTTATAGGTGATGGTTACCACTTAACATCAGGTGGGCCATCTGCTTGTGCCATCAGCTAATAGTATTAAAAAAAATGCCTGTTGATAATTATATTTAAAAAAATCTTTTGATTTTGTCGTAACAAAAAAAATAGGGATAAAAAATATCTATTTTGTTTAGATTTTTTCGTATAATATTCTTATGGAAAATAGTACCTAAAATATAAATTCAAGGTACATTTTGTCCACTCACTGTATAAAGGTAATGACAAAATGTATGTATTTTCTTCTTCTTCTCTCAATTTATGGCTCCTGTCCGTCCTTCGATAGACAATCTTGCCAGTGTCAAGTGATTTGTATTGAATACTTTTTAGTCAAGTCAGTCCATAGTCAAGTCGGCCGTCATTTGTTTTGAAGAAAATGGTGGCGGTTTTCTTCAAAACATTGGAAACATTTTCGGACATATCAGGATGCCACATAATACACTTTCATTCCAAATGTTTACACTTTGTGCTAAGACCTCAAGTAATGTTGGTTAAAATACCACCGAAATTACACAACACAACTCAAAATAACACTAGAAAAACAATTAAAATGAAAAAGGTATGTTGCTTCCTGAACTGTCAGAAAACGAATCATGTATGTATTTTGTAATGCTGTTACCTAACCAAATATCTTTTAAGAAACAAAATACGATATTCCGACATCATTTGCCATAATTTTGAAGCAATCATCTCCAACAATTTCGAAGCAATCGCAAATTGTCAAAACAAAGTCTGTGCACGGTATTCTTATAAATCTGTCACCGTTGTATTATGACCGTTGTAGAAGTTTCACGGTATGTCCAATTTGAAATGTCGTACGACAAATTCGCACACGAAGGGTTCCGTACCATTATCTATAAAAACGGCAAAAAACACCTTTGTTGTATGGGAGCCTCCCATAAATATTTGTTTTATTTTATATATTTATATAACACCCAGACAGAGAACAAACCTCTATGTTTATCACACAAATGTTTGTTCTCGGTGGGGATCGAACCCACGGCCTACGGCGCAGAAGGCAGAGCTACTACCAACTGAGCTGTGAAGGCTGTCAGCAGGCTCCTTGTCATATAATAATATCACAGACGTCATGTTTTACTGCTGTTATAAAATATTTGTGCATTAGAATACAATCGAATAACTTATTTTTTTATAATTTTTTAGTACGTTTCAGTGAAGGTATTCAGAAAATACGTCCGCTCTCTTCCGTTCCCCGTCTCTTTAAAATAAGAAAGTAGGTCAAATCTATATCAATTAGCGAAAAACGCCTTTCATGTTGAGTGAAACCCGTTATCTGCTGAAATTAAAAGAAAATACGTTTCAAAGAAAAAGAGAATTATGGAGGAACAATGGACGGTTCTTTGAAGAGCAGTAAGCATTCTACGTGCTTCTAATAGAAGCAAGATTGCGACGGCCGACGATTCGTAGCCTTACTAACGGATGCTCGTAGAATATAAGCACAAGGTAGGAAATGTAAACATTAGTAGAGCGATAAAACGTGTGAGCGAAACAGAGTATACGTCTTTCTCACTCGCACTTGTAAGTTTTACGTACAATTTTGCTTTTTTATTGATTTATTTTTAATAATAATTTTGGTGGACTTTTCACACAGCACTATTTCACCCCAAACTTAGCCAGGGAACCAGATAGCTGATATAATATATCAGCTATCTGGTTCCCATATACATTACATGTTTACTTTTTTTGTTTGTAAATACATACTTATAATATTAAATAACACCCATTTTTTTATACCCTTTGGATAAAGGTAAAATATAATAATTAAAATCTTAAAATCCTTTCACCACACTATTTGGAAAGAAACGCGTGAAATTTCTTTTACCTTAGGTGTTTTGGTAGGTGAAATGCTTTTTTTTTCTTGGATTCGAATGAAGTGCTTACTGCTGTAAGAGCCAGTGGACACCGTTAGACAGCGGAGACCAACAAAATCAATTAAAATCTACGAAGTAATAAATTCCTGAAACAGCATTGAAGAGAGTATTTTAATTGTATCAAAGTTTGTACCCTTTTGTGATGCAGAGATGTACTCAGGCCAGGGGGTAATAGTGCTAACTTTGAAATATTAATTTATTCCGAATAACTATAATTTGGATATTTTAATGAGAAGATTGCATAGGTTTTTTATACTTCTCGCTAATAGAACCACCACCACTCAACATTGGGCACGTTCTCATTGTGCGTGACTTACGAGGCAATGCTTTGTTAAATATAATATTGCTGCCAAAGCAAAGCTTCAGTCAAAATCGTTACATCGGATAACTATAGCTTTTATTTTTTATTTGTTTTAATAGTGTTTACCTACACTTAAGGAAAATGCATGTCCCTGAGTTATTCGTCGAGTGTGATTAGAATCCGATGTCGCAGTTGGTTAGCGCGGCCCTGTATCAAGGGTCGTGGGTTCAAATACCACTCGGATAATAACTTTTGGGACTATATTAAAAATCTTTACTTTTGTCCAAAAATATTTAGCCCCCCTGTATTTCATTGCCTTATTACATCCCTGTAGGGGTGTAAAGTTTAATAGGGAGTTATCTAAGGGCACTGAATCTGTCATTGTGGATCTCAGAGACGTCTTTCAGAGATTCTGAAGTTTTTGTTGTGGAACTTAGCTCTCTTGAGGATTGGTTACCGATAGAGTGATAAAGCAGAGTTCAGGTGAATTTACGCTAGACCACTGTCAATTGAAATTGAACCCTATTTTTATAAGTATAAGGTGAATATTTATCTATTTAGTAATGTCACTATGGATAGATTTTAAACTCTTTATTGATTACTACGAGAAATAAGGTTAGACACACAGTTTTTTTTTCACGTATAAAGATTGTTTAAAAACGAAAAAAAAAAAGTTTATTGGTAAGATTTTAGATTTGACACAATATGAAAATATATTAAACAGTATAAAAAATATAATAGTCATGTACAAAGGCGAACTTAACCCTAGGTAGAATTTTCTTCCAGCAAACCTTGGAGGATAGAGAGAGCTGATTATAGAGGTGGGAATGAGTTTTTTTTTTACTAAATTAGTTTAGCGCATGACATGCGGTACCCTAATATCATTACAATCTAGCCAGGTAGGCTAATAAGTAATTTTGTTTAGACTTAATTTTATAGAAATAATAAATAAGAATGTGCCCATTGGCACTTTTCTTAGGGAAGGAGTACAAACATTAAAAAAAACATTGAAAAAGCAGATAGGAGTAAGAAAAAAGTCCTTCCAAAACTTGGTTCTTTGCGATTTTTACAACTCTATTCTGTGATTTTATATCTTCAAAAAAAATTAAATATGAGAGAAGTTCATTAGCGGTAGTCCGCGACTTAACAGTAATATTACGAACATAATCACTGCCAAAGTTTTCACGAATCAAAGTTTGAAGTTCAAAAGGTTGCTGAAACCGACAAAGTTGTAATCAGTTCAACAGCCCGAATTCCTGCTGGACTTTGTCGCATTTAATTAATAGATTTATACAATTGCTTATAGCTAGCTTGAGCTCGCGGCTTTGCTTACATTATAAGTTGGTTTCATCGGATGTATTTTTTTTGTTAGTTTTTGAGATGTAGGTACCTAATATCGCTTGTACTAAGACTTTTCCCTGTAGGGATAACCATCCCCTATAACAGCATTGCTTCGCAAGTTACGATAGGAACGTGCCCTACGATGCAACTTGCTGCATACAGATATTAAGTCTCATATAAGTAATTTTACTCGAACAGTCGTGTTTGATACTTTGTACTAAGATATCTGAGGGGATATCTACCGTGACTGGGGATCTGTTTGTTGGCTGGCACGGTAGATATACCCTCAGGTCTTTTTTTAGTACCGCCTCGAGAGTGTCGGTTAAAGTAGCGACTCAAGATTCTTTGGGGATGTCTAAGAGGGGTAGTCAGAGGTACGTACATATAACATTTGGCACATACTTGCAGTAGTTGAGCATTAACGTGACAGGTTGCAAGCCCATTAGCATTTTCCATATACATATATACTGCTGGGCAAAGGTCTCCCCCATTTTTACTATTCATGTTTGGGGGGTTTGGACCATAACCCGCCGCGCTGGTCCATTGCGCGTTGGCGGTTGGTTTTCGTCAGAGCCTTGTTCGTTAGTCAGCAGGGTACACCACTTGCAGGTGAGGTTGGCTTGGAGCCCGATAGATGATATTTGGGCCCCCTTACGCCCCATATAATAATTAAAAGAGAAAAATCCATTAGTGCACCAGATTCGAACACACGATCTTACGATGAGATGCAAAGAGCTCTGGTGGTCTAGCGGTAGCGGCCCCGCCTTCCCATCCTAAGGTCGTGGGCTAAAAACCGTGTGCACCAATGAGTTTATATAATAATTGGCACAGTGCCACTACTCTTAAACAGTGCTGCAGTGGTAAGGTGCACTTAAGTTCCTTTCACCACAGTGATTTGAACTAGTAACATGACAAGAAGAAGACGATCAGAAGGGATCTCTCCCACTAGAAACCCTTTCGTTTTGGTAAATAAATAAATAATAATAAATATTGGTGGACTTTCCATACAGCACTATCTAGCCCCAAACTAAACCAAAGCTTGTTGTATGGGAACCAGATAGCTGATATAATACATATATACTTTTTTTGTAAATACATACTTATAATATATAATAACACCCAGACAGAGAACAAACATCAATGTTCATCACACTAATGCTTGTTCTCGGTGGAGATCGAACCCACGGCCTACGGCGCAGAAGGCAGAGCTACTACCAACTGAGCTGTGATGGCTGTCAATATAATACACACTAACATATAACACCCACTAACATAACAACACATATAACGATTGAATCTGTACCTGTATTTGTATTAGACCGGTGGTACGGCATTATTACAATCTTATTTATTAACTTTCCATTATTATTAATGGAAAACGAGGTAAGGGTAAGTAAAAAGATTTCCTCCGACCAAACTACGCGAGTTTGAAGTTTCACCTCAAGGGATAACTTTATAGTTGCGAAAATAAAGCTGCGTTCTAAACGACGCGTTCTTATCGACAATTTCAACAATTCTTCTTCTTTTCGTGTCAAGACACACTCAAACTTTTCTAGACCAATATGCTGGAACCTCAATAGCCTTATCCGTTGCCTCGCACAAGTCCGCCCAAGTGCAGGTGGTCGTGCACAGTATATTATATATACACACACACACACACCCTTATACATGTGCGTATGTTCACACACTTGCACACCGCCATCTGCGACACACATCCACACACACACATACATATACATGTGCGTATGTTCACATACTTGTACACCGCCATCTGCGACACACATCCACACACACACACATACATATACATGTGCGTATGTTCACATACTTGTACTCCGCCATCTGCGACACACATCCACACACACACACATACATATACATGTGCGTATGTTCACATACTTGTACACCGCCATCTGCGACACACATCCACACACACACACATACATATACATGTGCGTATGTTCACATACTTGTACACCGCCATCTGCGACACACATCCACACACACACATGCATATACATGTGCGTATGTTCACATACTTGTACACCGCCATCTGCGACACACATCCACACACACACACACATACATATACATGTGCGTATGTTCACATACTTGTACACCGCCATCTGCGACACACATCCACACACACACACATACATATACATGTGCGTATGTTCACATACTTATACACCGCCATCTGCGACACACATCCACACACACACCCTCACACACACCCTCACACACCCTCACACACATTTCAACTATGTAATTGTATTTTTTATTTATTTATCGTGATATTTCAACAATGTAATTTTGCTTAAGGACTGACAGCTGTCAAACAAATTTCCCTCGCACAATATACAATCTTTGTGATTTCCATAAGTGTAGGTAAATTATAAAAAGGACTAGTGAATATCTGGCTCAGCGTATTAGCAGTGCAATTCAGCGTCGCAATTATAATATGTAGTTCGTTAACGGTACTTGGTCAACCGCAGATTAAAATATTAATAATGGCATAAATTATAAGAGTAGTAGAGCTCTTTGTGTGTGGTTCGTCCGGGGCAGTCCTTTTCTGCCCACCACGCCTTTTTCTGCCGCCAAGCAGAAACGCTGTGTTTCGGTTTGAAGAGTGTGGTTGCCGGTGTAATTATTAAAAAAATTGTTCAAATTTTGGTTTTATTTTTAGGGCTCATTTTCTGTGCCAGTGTACCAGTCCTTTACCTGACATGACGATTTGTCGCTTCAGACATTTTACTTGGAAGGCGTTTTTAATTTTAGACGTTTTACTAGTACGTCATTTTACTTTTATGTCGATACGGACCGAATTTTCTGAAGCAACGAGCACAGGGTTCACCTGATGTTAAGTGGTAACCATCACCTATAACAAAGCATTTGCCTTGTCAGTCACGCACGATACGAACGCCTTACGATGCGCTGCCCTACGTCCATCAACTTGAGGCATACAGATGTTAAGCCTCATGTGCCTGTAATTACACCGGCAACCACACTCTTCAAACCGAAACAGCGACGCTGCTTGGCGGCAGAAAGTTTTCCTTGATAACTATTGACGTCACGTCACAATGTCGACCAAAACTGAGACAGTTTCTATCAGAATTGTTCAGCTACTACAAACAACTACATCACAAAGACATTTTTTGTATAGCGGAGCACTAGTTTCTAATACTGACTACCCCCTTTAGACATCAAAAGATTTTGATTACCTACCGAGATATCTAGATTTGGTGCTACTACCGTGCCTACAAATCAACACTTTTTTTTATACAACTAGCTGAGGGAACCAGCAGATGGCCCACCTGATGTTAAGTGGTAACCATCACCTATAACAAAGCATTGCCTCGGAAGTCACGCATAATAGGAACGTGCCTTACGATGCCCTACCCTGCGTCCATCAATTTGAAAGCAACGCTGCTTGGCGGCAGAAAAAGGCGTGGTGGTAGTACTTCCCCGGACGATTCCTTCACAAAGAGCTCTACTACTCTTGTGAGTGTACTATTAGTATGACGAAATTTATAAGTTTATAATTTAACTAAAATAGCTAAAAATCATCGTGAGGAAACTAGCATGTCGTAGAATCGAAAAAGTTGTAAAACAAGTGTCAGCTCGAAAAGAGCCTCTTTGAGGCGCACTTGAAATCCTTTCACCACACTGTTCCGAAGAAACTAGTGATACAGCATGAAAAATGAACTCATCTTCGTATAACGACACTAGTTCTTTCGAAACAGTGTGGTGAAAGGATTTTAAATGCCTCAAAGAGGCTTCTTTCGAGCACCTACAAGTAGTCATCCGATTCGTCGACGTCATTAACCGGTGCTAAGGGCGCTTCGCTTTTTGTGCCCAATTTACTGAAAGTTACAAATTGAAGCGAGGAGGTAACGAAAATTGGATCTCAGTCGGTCCTCCAGGTACAGTCAGCTGCAAAAGTAAATGATTTACTTAACAAAATGCTCAAAAAACTACTCATATTATAAACGCGAAAGTTTGTAAGTATGGATGGATGGATGGATGGATGAATGGATGGATGTTTGTTACTTTTTCTTTTGTTACTCTTTTTAAAAACTACTGAATGGATTTTAATGAAACTTTACAATAATATAGCTTATACATCAGAATAACACATAGGCTACAATTTATAAAGATATGGTGTGAATTGTCCAAAATATGACGATAAGTGTCAAGTAAGTAGGAAAAAATCTAATATCTACGAGCTATTCTGGCGTAGTCTGCTAAAACCGCTAGAGTTATACATATGTACTACGCCACGCTAATATAAGCTACTTGAAATACTAATCCTGCGCAGACGAAGTCGCGGGCACCAGCTAGTCAGTGAATAAAAACGTCGAGAGCGTCCCTTAAAGAACTCTAAACAGCAATGTAAAAGGAGTGCTTTTTTCATGCTAAATCAACGTAAAATACATAAATGCAAATTTTCTACTTCGTTTTTTTTTATACAATTGGCTGATGGAACAAGCAGATGGCCCACCTGATGTTAAGTGGTAACCATCACCTATAACAAAGCATTGCCTCGTAAGTCACGCACGATAGGAACGTGCCCTACTATGCACTGCCCTGCGTCCATCAACTTGAGGCATACAAATGTTAAGCCTCATGTGCCTGTAGTTAATTAGAGCAAGGAGTCAAACACTTGACTATGCAAGGTGCATTGTCAAGTGTGCATCTACAAAGCTTTATTAAAACCTTCTTAAACCTACCTACCTAAATTTTAATGTATTTTTAAATGTAAAACCCTGTAAACCTGTAAACCTTTTTGAAAATAAAAATATTATTATTATTATTATAATAACATGTTACAACTATAATATTTTTGTACTTACAGTTGAGTAAACCTTACAATAAAATTACAACATCGGCCAAGTGCGTGTTGGTAGGTATCGTGTAATGTCTCGGTTATTTATCTTAGCGTTGTAATACTGCGTTTACATTTAGACATTCGCGCTGCCATTCGCGTGGACGGAAATGTTGCCGTCCATATGTCTGCTGCAGCGTCGCCGGCAATGTGTGTTCACAACACGGGCAACGCGAGCGGCAACGCGAGTGGACATAGAAGCGGCCTGTTTACATTCTAGCATTGCCCAAGTCCCTACCAATTTATATCTACCGTGCCTTAGATATTTTTTTGTACTACGTCATAACTTAAAGATTATTTGATGGACGTCTTAGGAGGGTTTGCAGAGGTACGTCCAAATATTATACCATTGGTACATACCCACACTTTGCAGTAGTTTATATTCAACCCATGACAGGTTGCAAGCGCATCTGCGCGCCACTGCTAAAATACCTACTAACTAGTATTCCTCGCGATGTTTTTCTTTACTGTTAAAAAACACAATGACATGCTTGTTCCATCACCATGTATGTATGTAGTGCTAGAAAGGATCCTCTTTGAGGCCCACTTAAAATCCTTTCACCACACTCTTTCGAAAAAAAACTAAGAAGAAGCAGCATAATATAGTACAAGACTAGTATTTACGAGACAATTTTATAAAAGTGCTAAGGAACTCTAAAAAAGTTACAAAGCTGGGCGGCTAATCCTCCTCTAATAAAAACATGATGTTCTTAACAATTTAAAACAGCTGGTTCATTATATTCGTAGAAAAAAATAAATTTAAACTACGGTTACGGTTTTATGTGCCTCTGACTACAGCTCTTAGAAATCCTCGAAGAATCTTGAACTGGAACTCTAAGATCTCATATCTACCATTATCTACCTGTCACATCTACGGAGATCAAAGTCGAAACACTGTTTTTCTAAATTAAAAAAAATGTTTAGGTACATTATGTGATGGAGAGTAGTATTCTCGGCGTGAAACTTACCGACCGCATTCGTAACACCATACTACGCTCACTCAAATAGTTGATGTTTCCCAAAAAGCAGCTAGACTCAAGTGGGACTGGGCCGGCCACGTGTGCCGTATGTCTGAGGAACTCTGGGCGAGAGCAACAACCGATTGGAGCTCTAACAACGAGAAGCGGCACCGCGGCCGACCCAGACGGAGGTGGCGGGATGACCTTGATACATTTGCTGAAGGACCTGAAGGGCCCAAGACCGTAAAGAGTGGAAGGGGGATAGGGAGGCCTTTGCCCAGCAGTGGGACGATGCAGGCTGAAATAATAATAATAATAGGAGGAACATAGTAGTGATGGGCCGAATCGTGATTTCAACGAATACGAACATTCGGCCGAATATTAAAAAAAACTAATAAGCTGATAGTTAAAAAAAGTTTTGGTTAGGTAGTGCTCTGTGTAAAGTCCGCAAAGGCGTTGTTTCATCAATATATGGAGCCGGGGTCGGGTCTGTGTACAGTTTATATAATTATCCTTAGCAATATAGTAACTGTTTTAAGTGCTTATTTGCTTTATTTTGAATTTGTTTTCGTGCTCATCAAGATTTTCTTGGCCAAGGAGAGCAACACAATGCACTAAAAATATGGCGGACTGACATGTGTTAATGTAATTTTGACAACTGTTGTATAAGTCAAGCTTGAGAGTGAAAGTCATTACGTTTATAAAATATGTTCTTTATTTTTATTTAATTATTAACCAGCTTACCTGTATCAGCTGTGTCTATAATAAATGTTCGAGATTGCTCTCCATATCCCGTGCGCCAGTAGGTACACTTATTGCGCTAAGGACGCCAAAGTAATATGAAAATTTCCTGAAGAAAGCCTTTGTAAGAGTTGCGAACTGACGGTGCGGTCGGAGTGGGAGCGGGCAAAGCTGAGGTTCAACTGACGCGGGAAGATGTGGGAACGGGTGAAGTTGTAAACTGACGCGGGCAGGTTAGAGTACAAAGAGCGTTTTTTAAAAATGTAGGGACGCCTGTATATTTTTTTTATTTATACAAAGTGTTCCAATACTTGTGTTTAAGACTTCAGGGGACTAAATTACAAAAGTTCAATACCTACCGGGCTAAAATGTATGAAACAGCTGTTTTTTTTTCGCGTTCACGCGTGTTGGTTCCTTAGAAAAAAATTTGGAACACCTTGTATAAAAAGGTACTCGTTACAGGATTACTTTGTTGTCAAGACCATTTTTCTCAGGAAAGGTTGGAATTCATATCAATTTTAGCTTATTAGCTTAAAAATCAAGTCTCAACAAATAAAAAAACCAGCTTTACGACTTCGATCCCTAGGGTCAGTATATATCCCCTTAGCTTGCGTCCTCAAAATAATCTTAAACTTGGTATTTTTTATTTATTTATTCAAGGCTTCTAGTAAGTAATACACATTTCTTCCAAAATAATTTAAAAATACTTACACTATTCCAGCCAAAGTTCCTGGTTACATAAGGATGAACTACCGTGCCTGGGGATCAAAATCGTGAAGCTGTTTTCTATTTTTCCCGCTATCACTTCGACTCCACCACTTATAAAACTTCGGCCCACCTCAAGCGCCCGCTTTGTCCCACACGAGTAGGTCCCAACTTGTCCCAACTCGTCCAAACTCGTCCCAACTCGTTGGTGTGAAATTTCCCACTCAAAAGACTGCTCGTATTTCTGTTTGTCTACTTATTTGTGTTTTTAAGGGCGGTTAGGTTGTTTGGAGACAAATAGATTTATTAAAAGTTGCAATGAATTACTGCTCTAGAGCACTGGAAAATAAATTATTAATTTTTTCTTTCGTCAAATATGTTCAACTATCTGTTCATATTGAACATATTGGACAAATTTGAACAGTACCAGTTGAACATATTGGACAAATTTCCTCCAATTTGTTCAACTTACGCCAATATCTTCAACTATCTGTTCATATTGAATATATTGGACAAATTTGAACAGTACCAGTTGAATATTTCGACAAATTTCCTTCAATTTGTTCAACTTACGGACGTATCACCACAACCACCAGACGTACGGAGATGGGACATCCATTCATGGTTGACATACCAACTGCCCGCACCAAGCGCTTTGCTTCAACAGTCATCATACGTACGGCCAAAGAATGAAATTCCTTACCGGCGTCCGTTTTTCTGAATGCCTATATAATTTGGATGCTTTCAAGAGAAGAGTGAATAGGTATTGTCTAGGTAAACGTGCCACATCGTCGACCGCATCTTCACTTAACATCAGGTGAGATTGCGGTCAAACGTTTAACCTAAAATTGTAAAAAAAAAACTTATAAAAGTAGTTGAACTAATTGGACTGAAAATTACAATAAGTTCAATCACAATATTTTTATTAATAAAACAGGGTTAAGATAATATCAGGTACCAGGATAGCAGAAACGATGGGAGGTACCTACGTAGATTCACAAAGAGTCAAGAGGTCGCGAAAACCTCTCAGCCTGTTTATTTATTTAATTATTTATTGCACCAAAGATTGTATAAAAGGAGAGCTTAATGCTAGGCAGCATTTTCTACAGCCAACCTTGACAGGTGAAGAACAAGAGGTTGGCATGCCTAAACTAAAAGAGACAATTTGGTGTTACATAATTTTGGTATCACTATATTCTAAATATACCTACCTAATATTTAATAAATAAAATACTATACATATGTACTACGAAACAATAAAAATAAATATATAAGGGGGGGCTATCGCCATGTCTTTTAACATTCTTGAAACGTCAATTTCGTACCGGCACCTACCAAATATTACACGTCATCGAGTCTGTTCAACTGCAACCAGATAAAAGAATAGCTGACAAGTTTTTTCGTACTAGATGACGTTTCGTTGTGCCGTGATGGCTTCATGTAACCCGTCGAGTGCTTCAAGTTTCAGACCGCCTATCGGCGGCAGCAATTGGATAAAAATGAAGCGTGTTTAATATAGTGCTGTTCAAGTTATGCGTAAAAAACTAATCTCAACTGCTTTAACCAATATTATTCGTTATAAAAATACACAAGGATATAAAACAAGGTTTCTTTGTTGTTTTGGTAGTCTTACTAGGCCTCTTTTATTACACATGTCTGTAATCTTGCAGTTTTTAATTTGAAACTGGAAGATATGTATATTTTGAATTCATAAGCTGCGAAAATAATGGATCGGCATACATTTGCTATCTTTTACAAGTCTAGTCTGATCGTAAGTAGTTTTCGAAGGCAAATAGGTTATTTTTTCATAAAATAGCATTGTCTATTTCAAAAGAATTCAGTATTAATTTTATGTACATATTACATCCATTTATAATTTATTGAAATAAGTAGTTTGATATCAATAGTCCCGCCTCCAGCCGTATACCACCGTCGACGGGTTAACCTTCTATCAATTTTGAATTTGGAACACATCAGAAAATACGTTTACATGCATGGTGCGTATGTGTGAGTTCTTGGAAAAGCTGACCAGGTTTATTTGACAGATATTCGTATCGTGAGCTATCTTTATGCGATCAGTGTGGCAATGTTTCTTCATACACTGGACAGATTTTTAGCAGGTCTGTGAAGAGGTACTTTTTTCACAACTGTTTTGTGATTTACTCCGTTTGTAGTTGATTTTTAGTTCAAATAAGTGCTGTGTACTCATAATAAGTTCATATTTTAGGTATGGCGATCAATAAATACCCTTTACAATAGTTTTATAGACAACACTCTTGATTATGAATAAATTTACATTATTTGATAATTAGTCACATTGACGGTCTAGAGAGCGCCTATTCTTAAGATAGTAATAACATTTTTAAATGCTCGCCATTTGTGCCATAAAAGTGTTAAATCTAGCGCTTATAGCGATAAAATTGGAACACTGTCAATTGACACACTTGACTGACAGTAATGACATTAACCCGGCGAAGATTCGTTCCAAAAAGAGCATATCTAGATTGAGGTTGGTCATTATGACCATAATGAAATTACATAATTACTTCATATTTATTTAGCATATTTTTGTACTGAAAAATCTTAACGGTGCCTTAATCCTATAAAAAGATATGATTGTACCGTTATTTAACCTGTATAAAATTACGGCACAGCATAAAATATGATGGAACAGGCAGATGGCCCATCTGATGTTAAGTGGTAACCGTCACTACATTGCCTCGTAAGATAGATCTCTGCTCTGCTCTGCTCTGCGTCCATATACTTGAGGCATACAAATTTATGATTTGAGCCGGAATTGCCCTGAGTAGCCCAAAGTGTCCTGGCGATACGTGGCGGTACAAGATAGCAAAAAAGGGATTGATGCGCCTAACGCGAATCGAGTTCGTTTGTTTTGTATTAAAAAAATGACATATTATTATCCAGTTTGTAATTGTTATGGTAAAAGTGTAAAAAAATATATACGATATAGGTTATTGCTAAGAACGAATAAAACTCACTAAGTTTTATTCGTTCCTGAGCGCTTATTATTACTACTAACACAGTGAAGCTGCGGGCGGCATCTAGTGCGTAATAAGAATGGAACGAAATCATGTTTTAGAACTACTGCCTATCCAACAAATACCATAAATTCCATTTTCCCACTAACCTTCTTATCGAATTCAGCTGAAACGTAATTTGTGACCCGGAAAAGCATATAGGTTACTTTTTATTTCAATAGATATCACGTGAATGCTTGTATAAAAATAAATCAGCATATTATATCTTTCAGACCCTACAGCAGGGTCGTAATGACCCAAATTTATTCTCGCCAGGTTGGATAAATTTGACATGATGCATTCAAAATCTCTTCTAGCAATAAATAGTTTGTATCATTTTCAAACAATTTAAATACAACTTTAGAGCCACAAACCTTCTTAAAAAATTTGTGAAGTATCTTTCATAGTTTAAATTTGCCAAACAAAGTGAATTTCATAGACTAAAGGTTTAATATGTACTAAAATCCAAAAACCGCAAATTACCGATAAATATATGAAAATTTATGTTACCTAGTTTCTGAACGTCACTTGACCTTGAAAAACATGTCAGTGTGTTGCTCACACAGGTCAGCTTTAAGAAAGCTCACGGTACCATATATTAGGCAAACAAGTTAGTTATTTTTGACATTCACAACTTTTCAGATGACATAATGGCCGGCAACCAAAAGCAAAATGGTCTTTATTCAGTTCTATCACAAGGACCATTTTGGAACTTTCTAAGTAAATATAACGCCAATTCCTCGAGACCATTTGCGATTAGGGCTTACAATCAAATCAAATATTCAAATATGCTCGAATCAATGAGTACCTACTATGTTCTTATTGATGAGCGATAACTTTTCTTGTGAGACTGTTACTTTATATTTTTATTCAGCTTGCGTGGGACAGAAGCCTTTTTTTATACCTACAACTAGCTGATGGAAGTGATGGCCCCTGATGTTAAGTGGTAACCATCAGCTATAATCATCATCAGCACTGCCTCGTAAGTCGCTCCCGAGGTGGTCTCATTGTCCCTGCATGGTGGAGCATGGCCTAATAATCAGAAACTTAACCGTACTGAACTACAAAGATTTTTAACTACTTACGTACTGAACTACTTCTACTCGTATATGAAACCAAATTATCGTACAAAATTATGAAGAACTTTCTGACCTTGAACGCACTCATATATCATTTTGTCGCGACAAAAATAGCTTTGTTTGTAACGACTATAAAGGCTTTGTTATGAATACTTATAACTATAATATAATCGGCTGCAAACATACCAAATTTCATGCAGATTGGATAAACGGTTTGAAAGTTATGGCCCGACGAACTTTCATACAAACATAAAATGCGAAATCGCCCAAGTTTATTGTAAGATCTTCGTTCGCTTCGCTCACTCGATCTATAATACCTAATAGTAGGTACTTAATACATATATCTACCTACCAGCCAACTTTAACTTAGTATTATCATCGTAAATTTTATAATCATTATTACTGTTGTTTTAAAGAGTAGTAGAGCTCTTTGTGAAGGGCTCGTCCGGGGAGTACCACCACGCCTTTTTCTGCCGCCAAGCAGCGTTGCTGTGTTTCGGTTTGAATAGTGTTGTTGCCGGTGTAATTACAGGCAACACTCAAGTTGATGGATGCAAGGCGTGCATCGTAGGGCACGTTTCTATCGTGCGTGACTTTCGAGGCAATGCTTTGTTAAAGGTAATGGTTATCACTTAACATCGGGTGGGCCATCTGCTTGCTCCATCAGCTAGTTGTATACTAAAAATCAAATAAAAAACATACAAACGCATTTTTTACTCACATTTCAGCTCTTTTACCCCTACTGCAAAATCAAAATCAAATAAATACTCTTTTTATTATGACAGTAATATTCAACTCTAATATTTCATAATATACATACCTACTTATGCAACCCTAGATCTGCGAAAAACAAAACCAGCTGTCAATTTGAATTATGTCACTAGTTTGGTAAAAGCATCTCAAATAATGTAAAAATTTTAAGAATTGTTTACTATTAATTTTATCTTAAAGTCTTTTTTTGAGCCATCCTTTTGCCCATTCTAAGGAAAAGTCGCTACACCACAAGTGCTCGCAATCTTTGTATTTCAAAGCTATGCTCAAACGGCGGAAAATATGGAAAATATATGTGGTGATGAGAACCCATTAATTTGTTGATCTCTGGGTTCAATATTTCGCCTTCATAGTAACTAGTAGTTCGCCCCGAACTGAGATCTCGTGATGCGACCCGACGAACGCACCAAAACTTTGAGTAGGTGGTAGTCAAAGGCAAGTGCAAACATTATGTTTGCACTTTTTTCTGACTACCGCCTACTAACTTGGTACGGTAACCAAGTTTCAACTCTATTGGCCTATTTATTGAAGAGTTCCGTTGAACAGACCTTGGCTCCATCATCAGACCTGGTCGTTGTCACCATTTTATGAGAACTGAGTACTTCCTTAATTTATTTCAAGAAAAAAAAATAAGAAAAATCAAAGGAACTGGACGACCAGTAGAAAAACCTTGATACCAACGAAACTCTTAGAGATGGGAGCTCTTGGGTCGCTGGTTATCTTAATTTAACTTTTTTGTTGTATCTCAAAAACCGAGCGTCCCAGAAAAAAAGTAAAAATTGTTTTGGAATGTCCAAACAAAGCCCTTTCGTATGACATGTAACTTGATTTTTTTAAGTCACTTTTTTTATTTTTGCCCCCTTAAAAAACCCCATATTTCAAAAACCCTTCATCCGATTTTACCAGTAAATTTCTCAAGTACAAGCTATCGACATATCAAATTTCATGCAGATCGGATCAACGGTTCTAAAGTTATCGCCAGACAAACATACATACATACATACATATATACATACATACATACATACATACATAAAATGCCAAATCGCCCAAGTTGAAACTAAGATCTTCGTTCGCTTCGCTCACTCGATCAATAACAACCTCTTGTGTAACAATCTGCTTTACGTAAAGTAAGTACAGGTACGATTACTTCTTCTATAAATATATTTTATTACAGGATATATCCAGGTTACGTTCAGCAATGGATAATGATGAGCCAATAAGAAACGCTGCACACACACACCTGATACACAGCACCGAAAACAAGATTGTTAGCACCAGGCAACTGCAATGGGACTTCTGAATGATTGAATGAGTACTTGCGTTGCTTGCACAGAATATTAGATATTTTTGTTCTACTAAACTAAGCTAAGCGAATTATGTCAATAAAAAAACTCAGTGTTTGAAAAATTGTGTTGAAGTGTTTTTTATACTCAATAAATTATCGATGACGTACTCGTATCAATTAATTAGGCATTTTATTTTGTAACCAATTCATGCTCATGCTTAGACATGCTTCTCAGTGTTCGAGCTTGTATGGTAAGATTTCTGAAGTCTGAAAATCTGATCGAATTTATTCAGTAGCTAGGTGTGGCTTGGATTTTTCTACTTAAATTGATTCATATTTAAATCCTGAAATCATATAAGTTTTGTTTCAGCTGAAGAAAGAGACTGCTACATTTTATAGTGCCTTGTAAATTAGGATAGTTTATTTGAAGCAAACAACACAAAAACTGCGGTCACTATTTTAACAATTACCTACCACAGAGAGGTCCACAAACATTTAATACCTTTCTGTCGCAATAACACATCTATCGCTACAAGAAAGGCTGAGTTTTACAAATTCCATTTCTATATCCATCCGACATTCCTCCATACCATCGATAACGAAAGTGTGTCTGTAGGTATGTCTGTTTGTATTTTATGCTTTAACCTACAGATATCTTGAATCCCGAGGGTGGATACTTTATTTCATGATCTAATACGTACATTTTAAACATTTAAATACAAGACGCTCATACGTTCACTTACATCTATGGTTTTTTTTTATAAATTTAATGAGTGATTATAGCTGATGAAATTGAATGATTATATTATTTATTTTATACTTGATCGAGGCCTATACTTTTACTTTTGATTTATACTTGACTTTTTTTTCCATCATCATCATCATCATCATCATCATCATCAGCCCAAACAAGTCAACTGCTGGACATAGGCCTATACATTTCCAGCAAAAACGATTCCAAGCCCTCTCCATCCACCGTCTTCCCGCGATCCTAACAATGTCGTCAGTCCATCGGGTAGGAGGGCATCCCACGCTTCATTTTCCTGTTCGTGGTCGCCTTTTGAGAACCTTTATTTCCCAGCGGTTATCAGTTCTTCGAGTTATATGACCTGCCCATTGCCACTTCAACTTGCTGATTCTGCGGATTTACTAATTTCTGATTCCATTCCGTAGTGAAACTCCTCTCTCCATAACCCGTTGTGCAACTTTGAGCTTGTTGATGAGGCCAATAGTAGGCGACCACGTCTCAGTTCCATAAGTCATCACTGGCAACACACACTGGTTGAAGACTTTCGTCTTGAGAGCCTCAGCGGTATCTGTGACGAGATTATGTGGCGTAACTTCCCGAACACTGCCCATCCGAGTTGGATTCGTCGGCTGACCTCTTTATCGAAGTTGGCCCTACCTAGTTGGATCGTCTGACCCAGATAAAACATAGTAGTCTTTTTTTTGTAATAGGTAATTTAAGAAGGTACTTAATTCTCATAATATGGTGACAGCGATCTGGTCTGATAATGGAGTCAAGGTCTGTTCAATGGAACTCTTCAATAAATATTCCAATAGAGTAGAAACTTGGATACCATAGTTAGAAAGCGGTAGTCAGAAGCAAGTCCAAATATAATATATGGATTTGCCTCTGACAACCACTTTCGAAGCCTTCGTATCGCATTACGAGATCTCATACAGTTCGTGGCTAACCACTAGTATTTTGTGAATCTAAAATAGTGACAGCTTGATGATTCTGCGATGGAGCCTAGTAATGTTGAACGGAATAAATTGGCCTATTGAACCGAAACTTAGTTAGCATATCGTTATTTTTTTGGTAGGGGTAGTCAGAGCAGAGCACCCCTAAAAAAATGTAAACTGCAAAATACTACGTGGGTTATTTATTATTGATACATAATTAAGTGATTGAGTATCTCGAACAAGTGACTGAAGTTGTTTGAGTAAGCAAGCTGAAGTGATTGAATAGAATATTTAATAAATGTAATAGTTACAGAACCAAATCTTATGTTTAAATTTCGTTTTAAGTTTTAGTAAATTATTGGGAGCGGATGAAGTCGCGGGTAGCAACTAGTCTGATTATAATAATTATTCAGTTGACAGATCTTACAGCGGCTTTGCATATGGCTAAGTTTAGTGGACTATAAATTGAAAAATAATAATAATTGGACGTCATATCCCCCAAATTGTTCACATGCGCACTGGAAGATTTGTTTAAGACGCTGAGCTGGACCGGAATGGGCATCAACATTAACGGCAAATACATCTTGCACTTACGATTTGCTGATGATATCGTCGTATTGGCAGAATCGTTGCAGGACGTACTACAGATGCTGAACAGCCTAGCTGCTGCCTCACGACGGATTGGCTTGGGTATGAACTTAGATAAAACTAAGATCATGATCAATGATCGCATTACCCCAGAGCCAATTACTGTCTGAGGAATGCTTCTCGAAATAAGAAATACAACGATTTGATAGATTGCAAATAAGAACCTTCGGAAGCTGCCAGCAACGTAGAATTCCACATCACTAAACAGCTCACAACAGTCAATTTGAGATAATGCTAGTTTACCCAAATAGATAATATCTGCAATTTCACGACGTTTCACTAGTGGGTAAGCGATGGTATACGAGATTTTAGATTTTTCGAATATGAGAGAGCTATTACGTACAATAACTTAAATAAGGAAAGTTTACTATACTTCAGTTAGCTATATTAGTGATAAAAGTGCGTGAGCCGATATCCCGTTCGCTCTACCCAGCTAACATGTCTGCAATGTCTGTACTATTGTGTTTTTTTTTCTCTACTTTAATAAATTGTTTGTATGCATTAGGTATAATTCGTTTGAATCGTAGCGTGTATTGTTTTATGAATTTGTTTACCTTTACCTTTTTTTGTTATGCCTACGACTCACTAAATTCGATTGTCACCATACTGGAGCTTCAATATTGCATAATAATACCTTGTAACTAGGATCAGACAAAAGAGAGGTAAGCCGTCAAGCCGTAAGTTTGTTGCCTGTTCTTCTAGGCTTTAGTTTCGTGGAACTGGCACCTAGAGTCACCTAGCTTTAAGACGTTTCAAAGTAATCCTTGTGATTTTATTGAATAAATACCTTTTGACTTTGACTTTGCCTTTATCCTCGAAATTCACCAGATCTACTAAGTTAATCTGCAAGATAATTTACTTAGTACATAAATCTCGAGCGAAAATGCTACTGTCTAAATTTAGTGAACAGAGCTTAGCCATGTGTAAACCCGCGGAGAGAGTCGTTTATTCTTTTTCTTCTCCTTGATAAATAAAATCGAAAATTTACGAAAAAAAAGGTTAGAGATGTCAAAAAAGTTAAGTAGATGTCCAGAGAGAACAACACTATGTCAGCTAATCTACGCATGTGTGTGTTAGAGGTCAACTTATACAAGCCAGTTTAGCTCAGCATTGTTTGCAAGACTGTTTTCACAACTGCTAATATTGACAGTAAAAATTTAGAGCTGACGATAGGGCCCAAGGTGTTCCAATACTTGTATCTAAAACTTCAGGGGGTTAAAATCAATATGAATAACTTTTTTCTAAGGAACCAACACTGTGAACGCGAAAAAAATGATGGATACTTTAGCCCCCTGAAGTTTTAGACATAAGTATTGGAATACCTTGTATATATTTTTATTCTTAATTGTTATTATTTCATAAATATAATATAATATCACGTGGTAGAGTAAAAGCTGTTTCATCCCACTGCTGGACAAAGTCCTTCTGCAAAGACTTCCAGTTCTTCCTATCATAAGCTCCTTCAATCAAGCAATGCAATGCCACACAAAGCACGTCCTTGATGGACATTCATTGCTGTACGCAGATGTTACCGCTCAACACCAGGTGCACCATCTGCGTGCGTCACTTATTCTCATAAAAAACAGCTTTAATTTCTCCCAAGCCTCCATTCCAAAATATCTCCCAGAAGTTCAAAATTACCTGAACGTACGTAGAAGTGTATAATGTACTTTTACATTTAACTTAATATTCGTACCGCCTGTACATTACAGTGTACATTAATTTACTAAAACGTCCATAACAATTAAGCTCCTTTCAGGAAGGGCTATAACAGTGAACGGTAGGGTTGTACAATGTACAGGGCATACGTCAGCAAGGCTGTATGGGATAATCAGTCGGTATAGCTAGGAATTTCATGCCATCCCTAATATAATAATAATATTAATTCATTTATTTATTCAGACAGTATGGTCCATGGTGTAAGTAACAGAAAAAGTTTATACATAACTTAGTAACTTATAGCGATTTCGTCCTCTGGATGAGTTTCCATACCAGAGGACAATTTAGTTTTCATCAATCGCATTTAGGATGCCATTACTACTTCCGCGCCATCTATGTAGCAGAGACGCTGTTTTTTTGCGCCAGATGACGTCGAAGGAGTCTGTGCGCATCGCGGTGAACATACCGGACTTATGCAGTAGCGCGGGAGCCCCAACAATGCAACAGCGCTAATAAATTTAGAATAAAAAAAGTTTTGCAAATGGATTTTGTGTTTTATTTAATGAATTAATGAAATTCATTTATTTTACATTACAAACCAAGCAGAGAAAAAAGTAAAACTAATGTGCAAAGGGTGGTCTCATCGCTAAAATAACCGATCTTCCAGACCTTCTTATTTAATGTATGTGCCAAAGCAGATGAACATTGCAAAGTTCACATATTTATTAAACAGGCACACTTTTGACTAACGACTAAGCCATCAGAATCTGCAAACCAAAGTTGCAATTTTTTTGTTAGCAAAGAAATGGCAACTTTGTTTGTAGATACTTATAGCTTAATCTCTTATCCAGAGTAATTAAATATGTATCTGAAACTGTAAATCTAATTTTGTTTTAGTGGTGAAAAGGTACAGCTTTTTCACCACTAAAAATGTTTCTTTGTTTCTATTATTTATTTCTCTTATTACCTTGTATGCTTCAAATTCTCATAAAAAATGTCTCATGTTGGTATGATACAAAACAAACATTGAGTATTAGCATTCTGTTGCTGATCAATCAATCAATCAATCAATTCAGCCAGTAGGTATGCACCCACTGCTGGGTATAGGCCTCCCCTTTAAAACGCCACTCTCTCCGGTCCTGTGCCAGTCTTTGCCATTGCCACCCAACTACTTCCACTATATCACTACTACTATATACTGTTGCTGATGCATGCTTTAATATGGGATGTAACCCTCACTTCTGCTATAGAATAATCTTGGTCTAATGGAGGAAGTAGGGTTGGGATTATCGATATTACCAAATGAAGGGTTCATCGATAAAGTTATCGACTTTTGGACTCCCAGCATTATCGTACACTAAAGTTACTGCCAAACCGACGTGACGCGTCTTAGGTTACTTTCGTTATTATAAATAGGCTTTAAGTAGAAAATAAATAAATAGAAAAATAACGATAACCGTTTTTTGTACAAAATAATAATAAATAACTTTGTAGCGGATCACCTGTTACTGGTAAACTGGTAGGCGCATGTCGTCGAAATGTTGATGAACTCAGCATTGGAAGACAATTTTAAACTCTAACCTAACTGGATATAAGAACGGCTTTTAATGAATGAAAATAATGTATTGTACAATAAACAAAACAACACTTAAAAATTTAAAAGAAAACTGTACACTAGGCGTTCTTATCGCTTCTTATCGCGAAAGCGATTTCTTGCTATTTGTGCTAACAGTCGTCATAATTTACAAAGTTTTTGTACCACAACTCGCGTCTATTTTCCTTGAAGGAATACTTCCATGCTTTCCATGTTTTAAGAGTAGTAGAGCTCTTTGTGTGTGGCTCGTCCGGGGAAGTACTACCACCACGCCTTTTTCTGCCCCCAAGCAGCAACGCTGTGTTTCGGTTTGAAGAGTGTGGTTGCCGGTGTAATCACAGGCACATGAGGCTCAACATCTGTACGCCTCAAGTTGATGGACGCAGGGCAGTGCATCGTAGTGCACGTTCCTATTGAGCGTGACTTACGAGGCAATGCTTTGTTATGGCCATCTGCTTCTTCCATCAGATAGTTGTATAAAAAAATGCTTTATTTGCGTTTATCGATACATACCATCGTTTTGTGTTTTAGATCCAATACCCGTAGTCTGAGTTATGTTATTTGTATCGTGTTCTGTATCGTCAAGCCGTTTTATTATAGAGACACGATAAGCGCCTCTTTTGGGCATCCTGAGAACTCACGAGTCTCCATGACAGCCTTCACAGCTCAGTTGGTAGTAGCTCTGCTTCTGCGCCGTAGGCCGTGGGTTCGATCCCCACCGAGAACAAACATTTGTGTGATGAACATAGATGTTTGTTCTCTGTCTGGGTGTTATATATTATGATAAGTATGTATTTACAAAAAAAAAAGTATTTAAGTAGTATAACAGCTGTCTGGCTTAGTTTGGGGCGAAATAGTGTATAAAATATTTGTGGACATACACAAATATTTTATTTTATTTTATTTTTATACAAAACTGCCTGACGATACACAAAAACGAAAAATGCCTTCGGAACATGTCACATCTCAATATATTCCATCACGACAACATTTCTACATTCCAACATCTGATTTCCAAACATTACATCAAATCGTTATAACAATTTAATTCAGATATAATCTAAATTGCTTCTACTACAAGACAAATCGATATTCGTTATCAGTCGCACAGATTATACTATAGAACCTCTTTGATAGAGTTTCACTGTATTTCGTACTGACTACACAAAATAAAAGAATCAAAATCGTTATAGCTACAGGAAAACGTTCCCAGGAGACCATCCATAACTTTTTGAGATTAGAATATCTCAAAAACTGCATTCACAGATTCAAAAAAATGCAAAAATACCAAAAAATATATACAAGGTATTCCAATACTCGTACTTAAAACTTCAGGGGGCTAAAGTACCCATCAATATGAATAACTTTTTCTAAAGGACCACTGTAAAAACAGCTGTTTCATACAAAAGTTCAATACCTACCTGGCTAAAATGTATGAAACAGCTGTTTTTTTCGCGTTCACAGTTTTGGTTCCTTAGAAAAAATAATTCATATTGATGGGTACTTTAGCCCCCTGAAGTTTAAGTACAAGTATTGGAACACCTTGTATAAGCCTATCAATTCTATTTCATGTAGGGATCAAAATACCTACTCTATGGGACTATTTAAGGTATAAGTACTAGAAATGACATAAATCGCCAGAAACTTTTCCGATACATTCATTCATCACAAACAAGCAAGTTTTAAAAAATAACATGACAAAGGCTCAACAAAAATATAATTATATTCCGAATTAGTTTTTTTTTATTATTATTATTTTATTGTTAATAGCTAAACATTTGACTGCCATCTCACCTGATGGTAAGTGAAGATGCAGTCTAAGGTGGAGCACGCTTAGCTATAATAGTTTTCCTACTTAAAAATTTGATTAAGTACGAGAACTAGTTATACAAAAGAAAACTTGTTTCGATCAATAAAATACATTTTTGAGCCTTTGCAACGTTATTCTGCGAAACTTGGTCGGACTAATATAATTTTTGTATGATTTCATTGAAATGTTTCACACGGTCGTGGGCGAAATATTTTATTCTTTGTTGTACACAAAAAAGATATGATAGTCGTGTACAAAGGCGAGCTTAACCCTAGATAGAAATCCCACTCGGATAATAACAGGCCAGGGATGGCGAACCAATGGCACGCGTGCCAATGATGGCACGCGACACCATATTTTGGGCACGCCACGGATCAAAACGGTTTGCATTTTTAGTTTAAACTATCCGCTACTTAGCCCCTCCCAATCCGATCAGAAACTACTTGGCTAAATCGTCCTTCGGGCTGCTGCGGCTCTTGGAACACCGCACCGGTTGAAATTTTCGTTGAAATTATTATTATAATAATTAATATTATTGCATTTTGGTTGAAATTATTTGAAGGCACGTCTATGGCCTCATATAATATGTTGTTGGAAAAAATGGCACGTTGATTCAATAAGGTTCGCCACCCCTGATGTAGGCTATAAAAAATAAAAAAAATATTAATACGGAAATAAAAAATAGATAGTATAATAACAATGCCTTACAGAGAACATCAGTCCTCAGAGTATTTTATTTCAATTTAGCACATGGTTATAAATGTTCAGTATAGTTAAAATAGAATCCTAATTAAGAGTGACAGAGGTATATGAAAGTCCGAGGGAATCCGCGATACATAATTGATTGCCCGCCCTTCGTATGGTAATAGAAATGTACTGTTTGACCCCTAGACCCTACCACGGGTTCTAGAAACTCGAGAGATTCGAGGGAAAACTTTTTTGTCTCATGAGCTCTCTCCTACTTTTTTAAAGTCTGTGATTATGTGGTAACCATTATGTTTATCAAAGCATTGCCTCGCAAGTCACTTACTATAAGAAAATGCCAATTTCTGCCGCTTAGTAGCGTTGCTGTGTTTCAGTTTGAAGGGTGTGGTTGCCGTGAAAATTACAGGCACATGACGCTTAACATGCTTTAAGTTGATGGACGCAGGGCAGTGCATCTTAGAGCACGTTCTCGTGCGTGACTTACGAGGCAATTCTGACTCTCAGATAATAACATCGTGAATGGTAGTATTAGGCCTCAGGCATAAGCGTAGCTCGCTACGCTCACATCAAAGTACATGGTACTATTACTATTGTGTAAAGTGATAAACTAATTTAATCCTCTATCGAATATCGTTCGAGTTACAATCGATCGAGAACTCGTAGCTAGAAGTTTTGGAAATAGGTCAGCGTTTTAATGATTAATTAATTTATCTTTGCCTTAAAAATAACCTAGATTCTAAACTAGCTTTAAAGTTACTAATTAAGTGAAAATATAATTATGCGTGTATATTATGTTGTCCTAAGTCCTTGTATACTTAGGACAAGTTATCTCCACTGAAAATTTACACGAGAAAGAGATAAACCGGCGTGTAGCCAACTCGTGGAATCGATACTGGTCCCTAAAAGAAATTATGAAAAGCAGAGAATTCAGTATGAAGCTTAAAAGTGAACTGTACGAGTGTTGTGTTCTGCCTGTACTTACTTATGGTTGCCAGACTTGGGCTCTCACGAACACGCAACTCCGTAAACTTTCGGTCTGCCAGCGTGCTATGGAGAGAAGCATGCTAGGTGTAAAGAGAAAAGACCGGAAAAGAAACGAGGATATACGAGGGGAGACTCAGGTTACTGACGCCATATTTAAAATCAAAACCCTAAAATGGAGATGGGCAGGGCATACCCTCAGAGGCATTGACAAGTGGAGTCAAAGAGTTACTGTGTGGTACCCAAGAACTGGAACAAGAACCAGAGGGAGACCGTATAAACGATGGATGGATGATTTGGAGATAACAGGAGGAAAGCTATGGCCACGAATAGCAGGTGATAGAGGAAAATGGAAGGAATTGGAGGAGACCTATGCCAAAAGGCACACAGAAAATCCCAACTAAAATATTAAACAGTGTAAATATATTAAATTGTAAGAAGTTTCTGAATAAACGGCTTATTATTATTATTATTATATGACATACTACCTACCTCCTTGTTATTATGATACCTACATCTTTAGGTTTTATTTTTATACTTCTTACTCATGGAAAAAAAGAGTAGAGAAAACATTATAAAAAAAAGAAGAACAATCATATGACCCACATGGTAACCATCACTTACAATAAAGCATTGCCTCGCTAGTCATGCACGATAGGAACGTGCCCTACGATGCACTGCCCTGCGTCCATCAACTTGAGGCATACAGATATTAAGCCTCGATTTCCTGTAATTTCACCGACAACCACACCCTTCAAACCAAAACACAACAACGCTGCTTGACGGCAGAAATAGGCATAGTGGTAGTACTTCCCCGGACGAGCCATACACAAACAGCATAGCACTACTACTCTTATTATGTGCATATTATTTAATTCTACAACTACTCTCCACGTTAAATTATATGTTCCTTCTAAGTATATTTGAAATCATAAATTCTGGTTTCACTAATTTAATAAACCTAGTGGATTCAGGTTCCGCGTTATCTAAAGTGAGGCTACGAGAAACGGTGACCGTTATGACGGACTCTATAACGGACGGATTTTTTTAAAGGGTCAGCAACGCGCGTTTATCACCTCTGGTGTTGCAAAAGTCCATTTCCATCCTAAGGTTGCCTGGAAGAAATCGTTATTAGCGATAAGGCCGCCCATTGTACTTTTTCAAGCTACGCCTAGATTTATGATGTATTCTTGTGTACAATAAAGTGTTATCTATCTATCTATCTAGGGGTGTAATTGAAAAAATCCCCTTATGTTGTTACATAACCAATATTAATAAATTATTGAAATAAAAAAAAAAAATTGGTGGATTCTTTACTAGCATTATAGCCACAAACTAAGCATAGCTTTATGTAGGAACCAGATTGATACCAATGTTTGTTCTGTGTTAATCGAACCCGCGGCCTACAGCACAGAAGGCAAAGCTACTACTGACTGAGCTGTGAGGGCTATATTTTTCAGGATGATACTTTGAAGCACTTTTGATACGATTCAAAGAGAACTATGTAATTTTATAAAATTAAAAAATCATGATATGATTTTCTTGTGATGACGGTAAATTTTAGTCAATTAACGTTACTCTGAGTTGGTCAAACCATTAAATGATTTTGTTTTTTTTTGAGTTTACTTGCTGATTTTTTAGAGTCCGTACGACATGATATTTGGAATCCACTATGGTACCTTTTTGGATTCGTTTTATTGGGTGTACATTATCGGGGTGTGCAATAACTGGATGTGCAATATTGTCACGTGTAGTTAATGTGCAGCCAGTTAATACACAGCATGATAATGAACAGCACGTTAATGTACAGCATGATAATTGGAAGCCACTATGGTACCGTAAAAAATAATTTCTGGCACTTTGGCGACCGCTGCCGCGGCACGCTCGCTTTGCTCGCTCGCCTCGTGCGTAATTATATGTTTCAACATAACCTAACGAATCCGACTCGACGGTACTAAAGTGGCTTCCAATTATCATGCTGTACATTAACTGGGTGTACATTATCAACACGTGACGATATTGCACAGCATGTTATTGTACGGGATGATAATGTACACCCAATAATTCAAACCAGTGAACACTGATTATCTGGGTGTGCATTATCATGCTGTGCAATATCATGCTGTACATTATTTGGCCGTACATTATTGGCTCCCATTTTTTACACTTAAGTCGGTCGCAACTTTTTGTAAAACTTAAACTTAACGTCCGAAAACCATCGAAAAATAACGAGAAAGTATTTTCACTCAAGAAAATGTGGCGAAGTATAAATCAAATCGGCGATGGAGGTCTACATTCGGTTTTCAATTTGGACCTCGATCCTTGGTCTTTAGGAGAAACTGATTTCAAATTATTATTTGTGATATTCCATCCCTCTGGCATTGTAACAGATGGTGGTTTGGATCTCGGGGCGGGACAAATATTTGTTAGGTTTGGGTGTCAAAGTCAAAAGTAACCTTTTGACTTTCAATAAAATCACAAGGATCACTTTGAAACGACTTAAAATTAGGAAAATCTAGGTGCCAATTCCACGAGACCAAAGCCTAGAAGAACAGGCAACAAACTTACGGCTTGGTTCCTACCGTTCTTTTGTATGATCGGTGTTGTGACACTTCCGTTATTGAATGTACTGGCGTACCTGGCTCATAGATTCGCTAAGCTATAGGGCATTTCAAAGTGATACTTGTCTTTCAATTGTACAAATAACTTTAGACTTTGACTATACACAAATGAATTACTTTTTTTATCAGATTTTCAGTCAAAATAATCTGTATTTAAACCTAATTATATCTTTTAATGTCTTAATCGCCTTTTCAAAGGGTTATTTCGTTAAAAATAATGAAAATAAACAAAAAATCATGCCATAATATACCTTAACGTTACGCTAATAAAGTCCATGTTACATAGAAAGATTAGGGTTCCTCAACCCACCGGAAACATCTCTCGCACCGGAAGCGAAGCAAAGGGTTAATATTTTATTTCTCTCTCAAAATTCATCCATGATGTGCCCTAATATCCCTTTGAGGTACATGGACCTTAATCTACGTATTTTATTCGAAATGGAGACATGATAAGGAAAAATCGTCTCCAAAAAATACGTCTCCAAAATTGTTTTTTTTTATACTTACTTACCGATGGAACAAGCAGGCCCACGTGGTAAGTGGTAACCATCACCTATAACAAGGCATTGCCTCGCAAGTCACGCAAGATAAGAACGTGCCCTACGATGCACTGCCCTGCGTCCATCAACTTGAGGCATACAGATGTTAAGCCTCATGTGCCTGTAATTTCACCGGCAACCACACTCTTCAAACCGAAACACAGCGTTGCTGCTTGGCGGCAGAAATAGGCGTGATGGAAGTACTTCTCCGGTCGAGCCCCACACAAAGAGCTCTACTACTTTTAAATTTATTTGAATTAATTAATTATGAGTTTCTACCCTTACATCTATGTCCACCAATATTTAATAAGCTTTAAATAATAAAAAAATTACAAAATTCGTGAGAGTCGGGGGTTTGAATACCGTCGTGCACGTGGCCTGCCATTTTACAGAAACTAAGACTCAAATTTCTAACCTACAAATTTTGAGCGTAGTTAGACAAATTATTTCAATCTAAATTTAATTTGAAATTGTTTAAATTATAGGTTTTATGGACTTTAAAACTTTTGGGTATTCGCAAAATAAGGTTGAATTTCAGCGGTTTCAATTACTGTTTTTAATCAATTTACAAAGATATCTTTATCTTTAATGAAAGAAACGGTAAATACTTTTTTTATGCCAAATCTGGCAGGCGAGCATACGGGCCACCTGATGGCAAGCGGTCATCGCCCAAAGATACCTGCAACACCAGAGGCGTTGCTTGTAGTGAAAGAAGCCATTTAAAAGTGATCCTTAAGATTTTATTGAATATAAGTTTTTGTCTCTAACTTCATCCATATGCAAATGTGTCAAAGGGCTCCGTCTATCAATTTTATTGATTCGATCATTTAGATCTTAAGTTTTCGATTTCGGTGGCGAGATAAAGATTACACACCTATTTGTTCTCAAAACAATACTGTAACACGATATCTTAGATCATATCGCAACAGAAAAAAGGGTGATATTCGTTTGGCGGTCATAGTGGCAATGACGAAACTCTATGGTGTTTCGTAAACCATAAAATTCTAATACCATTTTAAACTGAACGTTTCAAGTTAAATAAATATGAGTGTTAATTGTATCGCCATAATAAATCTTTATATGGACTGGTTTGATCAGGGGAGACAGGGCAAGGCTGGACCAGAGAACCTCCATTTTGCAAAATACAATTAATAATTCCTATGTCAGCTTGCCTATCACTTCAGCTACACACAAGAAAATAAACAGCTTCAGGACTTATCCCTACGGTAGATTATCTCATCGTACAATCAATGATGATAACACAATTCTTACTGAAATAATGAATGTATAAAGTGAAAAAACACGCACTTTTATATCTAAAATGAAGTAAGTTTGCCACGGTGGTACTTCACATCGCTATTCTTCGTGTTTATATTTTTTCGTGTATTTGTGTATTCGTTTTGCTCGTGAAAAATAGGCAAATATATGCGAATAGAGTATACATATCGTTGTATTTGGGAAAATAAGACGAATACTTGCAGACAAGTAGCAATGTGAAATGCCACCATCTGATAATTAAGTCTTTATTGCGATTAAATTCTAAAAATTGATGTCATTTGACCGATTGAATTTGTGCGTGTTACGGTCCATTTTTCAATTGTTTTAATAATTTTAAAAGAATCAAATCGCAATAATTTCCTACCGTTCTACTATAGCACCTCAGTGAGTTGCGAATTAAGCCCTACCTCCTCTCAAAACTTCTTCTTCTTGTCGTGTCACTGGTTTCTCTCAGAACTGAAGTGATAACTCTGACGATAAGATCTGAGGTGTTGACCAAATGTGAATTTATTCATAGTTAGATCATGTATCGAGTTTCAGAATAATTTGTAGAGTATTATATTAATCATTGGATAAGTGGAACGTAAAAACATGACGAGAAAGCTTTGCTTAAACTAGCTTAGATATGTGGCTTTGCTTGCATTTTAACTTGAGCTTGTGGTTTAAGTTTCCTTCTTGTCGTGTCACCAGTTTCTTTCAAAACAGTGTGGTGAAAGGATTTTAAGTGAGCCACAAAGCCGCTCCTTTCGAGTAGTGTGGCCATTCTGAGTGACAATGAACTAGTGTCTAGTGGCTTCCGATTGGCGAGAAGGCAGGCATCTGGGACCACAAGAAACTTGGACCGCGGTCCCATTCGCCTGATCCATTAATTTTATTACTTTTCCTCAGGCAACTGGGACCACTCGTAATATTACCACTAAATCTATTGTTTAATCCGAATTTAAGTACAGTTAGAACGAAAAGTATTTGAAATAAAAAACTAATCTGTCGTAAAATATGTATTTGTCAATAAAACAATATACTAACAATTATAAATATGTACATTATTTAAAAATAAAATAACGTGTTTCAAAAATCAGTCTTACATCTTATAGTCTTCGTCTTATATATTATAGTAAAATGATTTATAAACATACCTATGTACGATAATTTATAATATTTAAATTATGGTACATAGATATGTTTATAAACTTAATAATAAGTTTAACATAACGTATTTTTTTTTACTATTGTCTTTGTTGCTCTAAACTATCAATAGTTTTTGTAATTTTTTTTATAGTTAAGTATTTTAAAAATCAGTCTTTATATTTAGTCTAGCACAACATTAAGTTTTCATTACAGCCTTAATTGTTCTTAAGTCTAAACAATCAACAATAGTAATTCACTCATGACATTTTTTTCTTGTAATCATTTTAGGAGTAATTTAAAAATCAGTCCTATCCTAATATTTAGTCTAACACATAATTTACTTTTTATTACAGTCGCAATTTTTCTAAGCAATGACCAATGGTTATTTTACCATACTGTAATTCACCTAAGACATCATCAATTTTTTGTTTTTTGCATCAATTGACTGTGATTGGACAATTTGTCAGGTGGCTCGAGAATCTACCTGTTTGAAACAAAAGGGCTACTTGACCTTGAAATTCGCCTGGTCTACCAATATCGTGTGTTATACATAACTCTTGGCGTAAATAATACGTAAATAAATAATAAATATCGATTAATAGTAATATTAAAAAGAGAAAAGTAGTTTGTAATGAATCAATTCAAAAAGTACTGGATCTACTTGGACCTACAACGACACGCGCCGCTAGTATATATTATGCTAGTAAAATAATGCTAAAAAAATCGCGTGTTTTTGAGCTTTTGATTTTTCTGGCGACGACTGTACAATTAGTTGTGGTCCCAAATGGCAGAACAAAAAATGCAATCAGGCGAATGGGACCGCGGTCCAAGTTTCTTGTGGTCCCAGATGCCTGCCTTCTCCGATTGGGAGACACTGATTCGGATCAGTGGAGCTATCTCTAGATCGTTCGCAACGGTCCACAGATAGCTTAACTGTTTCATGTGTATTCTGTACCTTTTGTAAATACTTTCATTGTAATTTTCTTGTAAATAAAATACAATATTATCATATACACATTAGGATATATTTTTTTATCTTTATTTAAATAAGAGTTTTGTCACAATGACTACGTCCCCCCCGTACAGACTATACACTTTTGCAGAATGATAAACAACACTATGTTTCACCTGCCGTCCGATGCATCTGTCATGTCAAAGTCAATGTTAAACATGACAGTTCTCTGTACACTGCCGCCTAAACTGTATTGTACTTGAGCCCTCACAGCACAGCTCAGTTGGTAGTAGCTCTGCCTTTTGCGCTGTAGGCCGTGAGTTCGATCCCCAGCGAGAACAAACATTTGTGTGAAGACAAAGATGTTTGTGTTCTATATCAGCTGTTTAGTTCCCATATTACAAGCTTTACTTAGTTTGGATCTAATTAGTGCTGTGTGGAACATCCATTTCCACTTCCACACTTTAATTTATTTATTAATCTAATAAATACTGTAAAGTGGTTTTCAGGATTTTATTCCTGCCTACAAAAATAATAAAAAAATATTTTCATACTACCCGCAAAATATTTACAAGGAAACCAAAAGCTTTGTTTTAAAAATGTTGCCAATTATCATCTTTCGTAAGTTAAATGATGGCAATACAGGAGGAATCTACCTTTTCAATCAACGTCTGCCCTCTGGGCCTCTGCCAAATGTTACTCGATTTGCGAAGTTAAAACAAATAGGCTGAGCTTATTATAAATTGTGGCATAAATGTAGTTTACGGACATCCATTATCGCAGGCCGCAGGAGAGGCCCTGACAGATCCACATCTGGTGGGTGGACATCGCTGCTGTATTGATGGATCACATAATACAAATATTTTTTTGTACTACTTGCTGAAGGAACAAGCAGATCTAATGTTAAGTGGTAACCATTACCTATAATAAAGCGTTGCCTTGTAAGTCACGCACGATAGGAACGTGCCCTAGCCGAAATAGGCATGGTTCGTAAGTTGTGCCTTTTATAGACTCAGACTACTGTGACATCCTCAGGACTGTGACATGTGGTTACTTCGTGATGTTTTTCATCACCATTTGAGAGCATTGGTATTGGCATACAAAGCAGAAAAAGTCACGTGACATTCTCGTGTCTGTAATTTCTTCAAATTCACTAACGTAACATGGTAACCTATATTCAGGTTTAGCATGCCTGAAGTTCTTGTTACCTAAGAAACTGTCACCGTCTTATACGACCATAACTCTGCAAAACAAGTATAGTTGACAGCCTTCACAGATCAGTTGGTAGTAGCTCTGCCTTCTGTGCCGTAGGCCGTGGGTTGGATCCCCACCGAGAACAAACATTTGTGTGATGAATATAGATGTTTGTTCTCTGCCTGGGTGTTATATAATATTACAAGTATGCATTTACAAAAAAAAAGTATATAAGTATAAGTAGTATATCAGCTATCTGGTTCCCATATCACAAGCTTTGGCTTAGTTTGGTGCTAGATAGTGCTGTGTGGAATGTCCACCAATATTTATCTATTTATAGTGAGTAAACATTTTCAGTCGAGATGGCAGCACCGGCGAAAAGTGAAACAAAAGATGGCAGCTGACAGCCAAATGAAATGAAATGGCAATATCATTTGTTCATTAAATTATTTAGTGCTATTTCGTCAATAACAAAATCATGGAGAGTTTTAAATCATGAGAGCACTGGTGGTCTAGTGGTAGCGGCCCCGCCTTCCGATCCTAAGGTCGTGGGTTCGAAACCGTTCGTGCACCAATGAGTTTTTCTGTTCAAAAATGTATGTGCACGATGCCAGTACTCTCAAGCGGTGAAGGAAAACATCGTGAGGAAACCGGCATGTCATATAACCTAAAAAGTTCTATAACATGTGTCAAGTGCTCGAAAGGAGCCTCTGAGGCGCACTTAAACTCCTTTCACAACACTGTTTCGAAAGAAACTAGTGACACGACAAGAGAGAGAGGTGCACCATAAAGAAGCTCCTTCGAGCACTTGACACATGTTTTAGAACTTTTTAGGTTACTCCACATGCCGGTTTCTTGACGATGTTTTCCATCACTGTTTGAGAGTACTGGCACTGTGCACATAATACATTTTTGAACGGAAAAACTCATTGATACACGACTGTTTTTGCCCACCCACCCACGACCTTAGGATCGGAAGTCGGGGCCGTAATATGACAGATACAATTTTTCAGAAATTCAAGCCTCAAGTTACGCCCTAAGTCTTAAGGCCGGAACGTTGCGTGTTGTAAACAATTAAATAAAACTACAACATGGCTATTACTAGCCATTTCAGCGTGTATTCAACTGTTTACTATGTTTCAGGCAAATACTAGTGCTCTAAATGAGGTTAGTTTAAGGAGTCTCTTAGTTTTGGACTTTTTACCAAACATAGAAATGTATTTTTTTATGGGACCAACTACTGCAAAATGTCGGTATGTGCCTGTATTTGGACAAACCTTTGACTACCTGAGTGACTATTCCGAGTAAGCAATGCAGTTTTCTTATAATTATATTTTTTGTTATACAACGTGTAACATAATACCACTATAACCCCAGAAGCAGGATATTGTACAGGTCATGGCGAACACCTTTTGATTTACGACTTTTGAAATGTCGTAGTTTTTCATTCAAGAAATACCTCTTAAACGTTCCTCCAATATGAACTAAACACACCATGAGGCATTTTTCGACAGCCTTCACAGCTCAGTTGGTAGTAGCTCTGCCTTCTGTGCCGTAGGCTGTGGGTTCGATCCCCACCGAGAACAAACATTTGTGTGATGAACATAGATGTTTGTTCTCTGTCTGGGTGTTATATAATATTACTAGCGGCCTGTCCCAGCTTCGCATGGGTGGTCATAAATGTTTTGAACATTTTAGGATAAACTTAGCCCGTGGGTTCGAGCCTCGCGTCTACTTATTTCATACATTTGCACGCGCTAGTGAAATCGCACCCCGAGCGTGACCCGTGGACCCGTTAACATTTTTAATTTCGTCATATCTTTTGAATGGAATGTCCGATTTGAAAAATTTAAGAAGTAATCTATAGGAATTGAAACCGTCTTAATTATGAAATGATTTATTTGGATAAGGATTAATACCAAGGTACAAATAAAGACTCTTTTCTGGCGGCGGCATTTCAATTAATTTTTTATAATAAAAGAACACTTATTGTGACATAACTATAATAGTTAGACATATGCTGTCGCGACATTTTTTGTAGATGATGACGTGTTCTACAAAATTGTAGTACATTATTTTGTTCTATCATCACTAGTTTTCGCAGCGCACGCGATGTAAGGTTTTTGTTTTCCACCTTGGGTTACATTATTGAAGTTTTAGTAAGGATCCCTGATTTTTTTGAAAATATAATATAGCCTATGTTACTCAGGGATAATGTAGCATTCTAATGGTGAAAGAATTTTTGAAATCGGACCAGTACTTTTTGAGCCTATTCGTTACATACAAAAATACAAAAATACAAATGTTTCCTCTTTATAATATTAGTGTAGATAAGTATGTATTTACAAAAAAAAAAGCATATAAGTAGTATATCAGCTATCTGGTTCCCATATCACAAGCTTTGGCTTAGTTTCGGGCCAGATAGTTCAGTGTGAAATGTCCACCAATATTTATATTTATTTTATTTTACAGCTGTTTGTACATTCCGTTAAGCGGGTGTTGCCAATTTCTGAGACAATTTTTAATTTTACTTTTGTTGGTAATTTCCAAAACGTATTTTTTACATTTTATTCATTGTAATTTTATTATAAAATTAATATATTATTTATTTATAAAATAAATAAAAACCTGTTACTCTCTACTTTAGACTTGTCAAAAAGACAAACAAAGACAAAAAAAACAAAGACTAAAATATTTTATCCTAAGCAAAGCGTAACTCTAAGATGGTAAAACACGCCTGTAAGCGTGTACACGAATGTGACACTATCACACTCCAGCCGTTAATTTCGGATATCTGCACCATTATTTATTAACGAAAACGTAACGCATTAGTGCCTTTGCACATGCTCACGGCTGCAACCGTGCGGTTTCTTATAGCCGCGCTGTGCGGTAACTACAACTCTGCTGACGAAGTATTATAGGCCACCCGTCATGGCTTGACAGCTGCTGAGCCGGACACACGTAAGGGCTCAGATAAATAAAATGAATATTGGTGAATATTCCACAAAATACTTAGCCTTAAACTAAGCAAAGCTTGTACTTTTGAATCCAGATAGCTGATACAATCCTTAAACTATCAGACTGACTGACTGACAATCACAAACGACCAAGTATTGGAGAATAACATTTTAAAGGGGTTCAGCAAAAATATTATTTTGATCCAAACATTTTTTTTATTAGCTTTCCTATTTTATTTAGCTTTTTCTTTTGTCGTGTCACTAGTTTCTTTCGAAACAGTGTGGTGAAAGGATTTTAAGTGCCTTTCGAGCACTTGAGACTACGACATGCTGGTTTCCTCACGATGTTTCTTTTCACTTTTTGAGAGTACTGGCATTGTGCACATAAATTTTGAAAAGAAATCTCATTGGTACAGGACCGGTTTCCAAACCACGACCTTAGGATCGGAAGGCGGGCCCGCTAACACTAGACCACCAGTGTTCTCTTTATTCAGTTCTTTCAATCTTTATTCAGCTAAGACGCAGCAACATCTTTTCCGTGCCGGGTACCAACGGCAGCCGCCACCATGTGCGAAGGTATTTAATATTCAAAGCACACCTAGATTCCTATTATAATAATGGAAGGGAGTGACGTGACAGACATGATTATCCATTACCCAGCCAAGTGTTAAGTTAATAATAAATTGCGAGAAACGACGACCAACGCGTTCAACTTGCGTCTAACAGAACGGTGGCGATCGGAAGTGCGTTCTGACACGTTCTGACAACAGCACGAAATTTTTGTAAATTCTGTGATACATTCACCCATCACTTAAGGCGAATACAAGAGCTAATGTGATTCTCGCTCGCACGTTTCGACATGTTGAAAGATATAAAATTACTAAAACGATTTTCGAAAAATCGCAAAATACCATTTTGTGTGCAATCACATAACACAATTAAGTAAAAATTTCATTTTGATTGATACAAGTTTTCCTACTCAAAAGTTTGCACAGCCCTGCGTCCATCAACTTGAGGCATAGGTACAGATGTTAAGCCTCATGTGCCTGTAATTACACCGGCATCAACCACACTCTTCAAACCGAAACACAGCGTTGCTGCTTGGCGGCAGAAAAAGGCGTGATGGAAGTACTTCCCCGGACGAGCCACACACACTCTTCTCTACAACTTTAAAGTCGGTACTGCTCAGTTGGCAGTAGCTTGCCTTCTGTAGTTTCGATTTCCACCGAGAACAAACATTTTGCAATGAAAATTGTATGTTCTTAGTCTACTGAGTCAAAGTCAAAAGGTATTTATTCAATAAAATCACAAGGATCACTTTGAAACGTCTCAAAAGTAGGTGAATCTAGGTGCCAGTTCCACGCGACCAAAGCCTAGAAGAACTTAAAAAAACCTATGGGTTAATTCCTGCCGTTCTTTTGTATGATCCTTGTTACGATGTAATATAATACAATATAGTAGCTTCAGTGTGGTGCCAATCGAAATAAGTGAGTAGGTATAATAGTAAACAGGTAGAGGTAATTTCTGACTACATTTCATTCGAATTCAAGGATCTAGGGTGTCAAGAGATTTGATGTCTACCATGCCTGCGGATTAAATTGCGAGTAGGTATTGTTTTGTATATTTATTAGAAACGGAATCATAATAATAAAAAACGACTAATAACTAGACTATAATTATGTTGGTTTCTTGATTATGTATATCTTGTTATCTTGGTATAATGATTATGATTATGATATAATACTCACATACTTTTTTTTTTAATTTCAAAGTCAAAGTCAAAGTCAATAGGTATTTATTCAATAAAATCACAAGGATCACTTTGAAACGTCTTAAAGCTAGGTGACTCTAGGTGCCAGTTCTACGCGACCAAAGCCTAATTAACACACAAACTATGATCATCACAAAAAAGTTAGTCTTCATTCGGGATCGAACTCACAACTCACAGCGACATAGCTACCAACTGAGCTCTGAGGTCTCAAACGTCGAGAATTCAAGCCGTACAAATATTTACTTAATTAAGCCTTCATATGCAAAACACATCTTCTTGGTAACTACTAAATATTAAGTTCAATTCGTAGGAGCAATGAATAACAATATATTAAAACTAGTGGGATTCCACGTGACTTCGTTCGCTTCAACCCATTATGTGCTTTACAGTGCCAGTACTTTCAATCGGTGAAGGAAAACATCGTGAGGAAACCGGCATGCCGTGGAACCTAAAACGTTCTAAAACATTTGTCGAGTGCTCGAAAGTCACTTTGAAGAGAAATTTATATCCTTTCATCACACTGTTTCGAAAGAAACTAGTAACACGATAAGAAGAAGAAGCTTCGACCCACTGAATCCCTTTAACAGGGTAATATTTTCTCATGGATAGATATCTTGAGACTTGTGAGGCTATAGTCTCAAGAATAGGCTATATGATTGAGAAAGTTTACCTATGACAAAGCCGAAGTCCCGAAGTCAAAAGGTATTTATTCAATAAAATCACAAGCATCACTTTGAAACGTCTTAAAGCTAGGTGAATCTGACTTAAGAACTTAACGAATCTGACTGCCTTATGAAGAAGAAAGATGTCTAAGAATACCATTCGTTATCATCCCAAAACAATAGGCTTGTGTCCACTAAGAATAAATGGGATGGATTAGTTTCTTATTATTAATTACGATGTTATGACAAACATAATAATTAAAGATTAGTGTTATTTTTTGAAAATAAATTCGTAAAAATAGGCATTAAGTCACGTGACAGTGAACACCAATCGGAAAGTGTTACGTCACGCCGTGTAACACATTGTTGTGGTGGACGCTTTAGAACAAAACGGGTTAATTACGGGGTTTGTTTCGTACGGCGTGACGTCATTCAAGACGCCATGACACTCTTGAGCGGTTTCGACGGAAAATAAAAATTGTTTTTTTTTAATGCAAAATAAATATTGTAAATATTTTAAACTAGCTGGTGCCCGCGACTTCGTCTGCGCAGGATTAGTATTTCGAGTAGCTTATATTAGCGTGGCGTAGTACATAATGTGTAATTCTATAGCAGTTTTGGCAGCGCACGCCAGAATAGCTCGCAGATGGTAGATTTTTTCCTACTTACTTGACACTAATTGTCATATTTTGGACAATTCACACAATATCTTTATAAATTGTAGCCAATGTGTTATTCTTATGTATAAGCTATATTATTGTAAAGTTTCATTAAAATCCATTCAGTAGTTTTTACTTGAAAGAGTAACAAACATCCATCTATCTATAATATTCTAAATAATCTATAATATTAGTAGGATTTATTTTAAAATACATAATAGATTTTTGGTGTAAAATAAAGATTAAGGTACACCAATTAACCAATTTTTCAAATTTAGCTCTGATTTCACCATGCTGTTAGATAAACAAAGGATTAAAGGGCCGTTAAATATGTCAAAATGTACGCGTTTGACATCTAAGGTTAGATTTAACGGCCTGTTAATCCTTGATTAGTAACTAACAGAGCATCACTACATAGTATAAAACAAAGTCGCTTTCTCTGTCCCTATATCCCTATGTATGCTTAAATCTTTAAAACTACGCAACGGATTTTGATGCGGTTTTTTTTATAGAAAGAGTGATTCAAGAGGAAGGTTTATATGCATAATACAAGCATAATCTCTTAGGGATAACCTACAATAACCGTGCAAAGCCGGGGCGGGTCGCTAGTGGTGAAATTAGCTCTTAGTCAACTAGCCTATTTTCACGACCAAAACTTTGACCCGGACGTAGAATACAGCGTAGCGTCACTTCCGGGAGTTACAATAATGGTGGCCGAAACAGGATCCTTCGGGTTAGATATCTGATGATGGCACGGATTAACTGAAATCGAGTTAATAAGTCGTATCTTGTAGATCGTATTCAGTTACTTGGCCCTAATGTAAATAGACCTATGTATATACGTATTCAGTTACTGAAGGCCCCAAAGGAAAGGCCTTTTATATACCTACAAACATTCATAAAGTAATAATTACATTGTTAAAAGTTACTGGTACCTCAATCCATCTTATTTAATAATTTCTTAAATTATTTTTCAAAATGTATTATTAATTTTAATTTTTTTGTTGAGTAGACTCAATTGATGGACCCTTTTTTAGAGTTCCGTACCCCATGGGTCTAAACGGGACCCTATGACTAAGACTCCGCTGTCCGTCCGTCCGTTTGTTTGTCTATCTGTCCGTCTATCACCAGGCTGTATCTCATGAACCGTGATAGTTAGACAGTTGAAATTGGTGATGTATTTCTGTTGCCGCTATAACAACAAATACTAAAAAACAGAATAAAATAAATATTTAAGGGAGCTCCCATACAAAAAACATGATTTTATGCCGTTTTTACATCGAGTCCGACTCACACTTAGCCTGTTTTTATTTTACTACTTGCTGATAGAATGAGCAGATGGCCCATCTGATGTTAAGTGGTAACCATCACATATAACAAAGCATTGTCGTAAGTCACGTGATAATAACGTGCCCTACGATGCACTGCCTTCCATCAACTTGAGAAATATAGATGTTAAGCCTCATGTGCCTGTAATTTCACCAGCCATCTGCTTGTTCCAGCAACAAGTAGTAGAAAGAAACCTATCATAAGTAAGATCACCCTTGATAGTTATATGTCAGACTTTTTAAGAGTAGTAGAGCTCTTTGTGAAGGGCTCGTCCGGGGAAGTACTACCACCACGCCTTTTTCTGCCGCCAAGCAGCAACGCTGTGTCTCGGTTTGAAGAGTGTGGTTGCCGGTGTAAGTACAGGCACATGAGGCTTAACATCTGTATGCCTCAAGTTGATGGACGCAGGGCAGTGCATCGAAGGGCACGTTCTTATCGTGCGTGACTTACGAGGCAATGCTTTGTCATAGGTAATGGTTACCACTTAACATCAGGTGGGCCATCTGCTTGTTCTATCAGCTGGTTGTATAATAAAAAAAACCTGTAGATGGAACCACGGTCGCATAAGTACCGTAGTAGCATGTCCCTGAGTTATTCGTCGAGTGTTATTAGAATAAGATGGCGCAGTTGGTTAGCGCGGCCCCGTATCAAGGGGAAGGTCGTGGGTTCAAATCCCACTCGGATAATAACTTTTGGGACTATATTAAAATCTTTATGATTTCCTTAAGTTTAAGTAAACACTATCCTACTGATTTATAAACGCGAAAGTTCGTAAGTATGGATGGATGGATGTTTGTTACTCTTTCACGTAAAAACTACTGAATGGACTTTAATGAAACTTTACAATAATATTAATATTAGTTGTCGCGTACTGGTGTCACGGAAGACCAGCGTTATAGTAGCGTATGCTGCTATAGTATTTATGCTGAGTGACGGCCAATTTGTGTCACTTACTTACTTTTAATATCTATTCTTGTATTTTTTATAAACTGTGTATGTGTGGCATGAATAAATGTTTTTGTATTGTATTGTAATATAACTTATACATCAGAATAACAAACACATAGGCTACAATTCATAAAGATATTGTGTGACTAATCCTGCGCAGACGAAATCGCGGGCACCAGCTTGTAAAACTAATAAAAATAAGTGAGATAGTTAGACAGTTTTCATTTTCCAAGCAACATTTCCCTCCGAGTGTGCGATAAAGTCTAGCTTGTAAAGAAAGACAGTAAATTACTCTGGAACGACACATAAATTCTGGGTAAGACCAGACTAGACCAGCGGGGCCCGATTGGAACTAACATATTTTAACGGATAAAGACTTCCGTTTTATGAGATATGAGTGAACAAGCAGATGGTCCACCTGATGTTGAGCGGTTACATTTGGTCATAACAGTGGTATTGCTCTACACATCAAATATTTTTTTATTTATTTATTTATGTGAACACAAACGTAATGTTACAATAAAAACAAGGCAAACGTTGACAGCTGCAAAAAATATTACATCAGCAACGAATAATCGAATTACAAAAGCTTTTTTTATACTACTTGTTGATGGAATAAGCAGAAGGCCCACCTGATGTAGAGTGGTAACCACTTATAACAAAGCATTGCCTCGTAAGTCACGTGATTAAAACGTGCCCTAGGATGCACTGCCTTGAGCCTATCAACTTCTTCTTCTTGTTATGTCACTGGTTCTTTCTTCTTTCACATAACATCAGAATGAACAATAGTAGGTCATCACTAGAGCACTGGTGGTCTAGTGTGAATGATAATGAATTTTTCTGTTCAAAAATTTATGTGCACAATGCCAGTACTCTCAAACGGTGAAGGAAAACATCGTGAGAAAACCGGCATGTCGTAGAACCTAAAAAGTTCTATAAAATGTATAAAGTACTCGAAAGGAGCCTCTTGAGGCGCACTTAAAATCCTTTCACCACACTGTTTCGAAAGAAACTATTGTCACTACAAGAGAGAGAGATAGTAGGTCATAGTGGTAATGGTAACATACCGTTACGCACCCAGTAAGGGATGATAAGGAAAATAAGGGCGAGTATTCAAACCTACCTGCATAGTCGATACAAAACAACCCTTGGATAAACAGGATTCCAAGGATACCTTATTTACCTACAATAAACAGTTTATAGCGGATTTTAGGTAACGCGACCAAGCGACGAGCGCGTTAGTTAGCACCACTCTGGAGCTTCAATATTGTATTATATTTCATTGTAACAAGGATCATACAAAACGGTAGGAACCAAGCCGTAAGTTTGTTGCCTGTTCTTATAGGCTTGGTCGCGTGGAACTGGCACCTAGAGTCACCTAGCTTTAAGAAGTTTCAAAGTGATTTTATTGAAAAAATACCTTTTGACTTTGACTTTAGAATAAATAATCCTTTCGACCCACACACACATGATCTTAGGAGACATGTTTTTGAACTTTTAAGGTTCTAATACATACACCGTTTGAGAATAATTTATAGCAATGTGCAAATAAATTTTTTAACAGAATATCTCATAATATGTGCACGATCGGTTTTGAACCAACGACCTTAGGATCGGAAGGCTGGGCCAGTAGATCACCAATGCTCAAGCTTCACTATGATTCCTAGGCACGGTAGATATCCCCTCTAATCTCTTTGTATTAAGTACCAACTTAAGATTCTATGAGGATATCTAAGGGGGGTAAGCAGAGATTATGTCCAATTAATTACAAGCACATGAGGCTTAACATCTGTATGACTCAAGAAGATGGACGCAGGGCAGTGATCGTAAGGCACGTTCTTATAGCGCGTGTGCGTTCTTAAATGCCTTGTTATAGGTGATGGTTACCACTTAACATAAGGTGGGCCATGTTAATCTTAGTTAAAAAAACAATAATCTTAGTTAACAAATAGTTTCAAACTACAAGATCAGATAACCTGTCACTTATGGAAGACCAACTACTGCAAAATGTGGGTATGAACCAAAAATGTAATATTTGGACGCACTTCTAACTACCCTCATAAGACATCCTCAATGAATCTTAACTGCGTTTTGGTACATAAAAATCGAGGGGATTTGCCGTTCCTGGGGATCAAAGTCGTCGTCGTTCCAGTTTTACAGATTAGATAAATTTAAAAAGTCGCTCGGTCGCGTCGGTTAGACCGGAGCTTAAGCTACATTCCTAGGATTCCTTCCATTTACAAGTAAACAATTTAAGTGACGCTCTGACCATTCCCGGTGCAAGATATTTTGGATTCCACAAATGCCAAGAGAAATTCACGAATCAAATTACGTAGTAGGTATCTCTCTGCTTTAGCCGTCTTCAAAAAAGTAGGTTCTCAATTTACGGCATGTTTAAGATATTTGATTTTCATTTCTGTATGCCTCAAGTTGAAGGACGCAGGGCAGTGCATCGTAGGGCACGTTCCTATTGTGCGTGACTTACGAGGTAATACTTTGTTATAGGTGATGGTTTCCACTTAACATCAGGTGGGTCTTAAGCTTGTTCCATCAGCTAGTTGTAAAAAAAATACTATGGCGACACTGAAAACCAGCGCCGCATGGGCTTTGGAGCGTATACAGCAATTTTTGATTTTTTTTAACACTGATTGGTGGACTTTTTTGTTATCAAACCAATTGTAACAGCTGTTGTGTAAATTTAGATATTTAAGAGACTTATGGCCGGTTTCTGAAAGCTCGATCAAAACTAATCGTATGTCAAGTCACTCGCCATTTCAGCTATTACATCGAATTAGATAGAGATAGCAAGTGACTTGACATGCGATTAGTTTTGATCGGGCCTTCAGAAACCGGCCGTAAATAAAGATTATTGTATTCTTTTCTATAGAATCTTAATGGTGCTCGCGTAAATACGCGAAAATAATACAAATGTATTATTTTCCCAAATACCACGATGTGTGTTTACTCTATTCGCCTATATTTGCCTATTTTTACCGAACAAGACGCAATAATACACGAATAAAACAACACAAAAACAATAACAGTCGGACAGCTATTTAGTCCTAACGCGATGTAGTCATATCGAGATTTAATCAAAAAGCGACTTAGTTATAATGCTATCTAGTCAAATCAAGATGTAGTCTCAAAGCTTCTAACCCTACAAAAATACACGAATTCCGCTGTTCGTGACGATGTGTTCGAGTTATTCAGACTTATATACATTATAGGCGAATAAAAATATAAAGAAAAACTTTATTGAAAGTTAACTTCGAGAACTAATACAATATTAATATAGTCATTAACAAGCTGGTGCCCGCGATTTCGTCTGCGCAGGATTAGTCACACAATATCTTTATAAATTGTAGCCTATGTGTTATTCTGATGTATAAGCTATATTATTGTAAAGTTTCATTAAAATCCATTCAGTAGTTTTTACGTGAAAGAGTAACAAACATCCATCCATCCATCCATACTTACAAACTTTCGCGCTTATAATATTAGTAGGATTATAACACCCAGAGATTCCACTACTTATAGATACTAGGTAGATAATTAAGCAGCGGGTATAAACGTCTTATATTTTTTAGGATAACTAACTCGTAATTTTACTATAAACTTTAATAAAAACGTAAAAGAGAAAATGAAATCTAAGAAATTTCAGGATCAAAACCTGAAAAATTCATTCCTAATTAAATTTCAGAATTTCAGTCTCAAAGCTCCTAGCTTTCCCAAAACACAATGAGCCTGAGCTTCAAAGCAATTAATTTAATTACCTTTAACCTTAACTTGTATTTCATTTGTGAGTACTTATTCCTTTGAGTTTAATGTGAACAGCGGCGATGGGCTTGCTACCTGTGCCGTAGAATTTTACGATGGAAAAAAGACTAGAAACAGCTTCACGATGATCCCCAGGCACGGTAGACATCTCTCAGATCTCATAGTAATCTCGAAGTATGAAAAGATTATTTGAGGATGTCTAGGGGGTAGTCATAGGTACGACCAGATATTGCATTATAAGATTAAGATTACTAAGATTTCGTAATTATGTAAATACTTTTTTTTTATACATCTAGCTGATGGAACAAGCAAATGGCCCATCTGATGTTAAGTGGTAACCGTCACCTATAAAGCATTGCCTCGTAAGTCACACACGATAGAAACGTGCCCTACAATGCACTGCCCTGCGTCCATCAACTTGAGGCATACAGATGTTAAGCCTCATGTGCCTGTAATTACATCAGCAACCACACTCTTCAAACCGAAACACAGCAACGCTGCTTGGCGGCAGAAAAAGGCGTTCATTTAAAGCCCGTCGAAGCTGCTAGAAAAGTTTTCTCACGATGTTTTCCTACACATATTGATTATTTATTATTATTAACCACATAGGGCACGTCCTTGGTGGATGGTGGTGTTATAGGTAGTAACCGCTTAACATCAGGAGATAATATCTGCTTGTACCATCACTTCTTCAGTTTATTTTTATTGTAATCTTAGATCTCAAACAAACTCTATTGGATCAAAAATCATGCCGCCTAATGTATTTGAGCTCTTATGGCCAAGGTTCCAATTACAAATATCAATTAGCAAACAAAATTTTGTACTTATATATTAGGTATATATTTTGAAATAAGTATATAAAAAACGACGTAACCAAAAGACATAAGCTTTTGCTATAAGAATTTCTAAATTGTGGGTACAATAATTATTACTGTACAGCAAAAACATACCTATTAACCGGTAGGTATAATAAAAGAACTCCAAAAATACTCTGTTATTATCATTCATTTATAACAAAATAAATAGCATAAAACAGAATGCACATTACACAATTACACACGCTGCCAAAAAAACTGCAAAAACTTACAGTTTTCTGCCGCAATACGTTCCAACACAATTTTAAACTAATCCAATTGCGAATTCCCTTTTCGTTCCAAATTCACTCACTGCACTAAAAAGTTCACATACACTTCAGTGCAAATAAATCACAACACACACAAAAAAAATATAAACTTTCGAGTCAAATTTGAAATTTTGAATTTCGAATAGAATGTCACGAATTCAAATCGGGAACGCGCGGTCCGTTTCGTTCGGGACGCGACGCGACGCAGCCTCCCCGCGCGAGTCCAAGCCGCCGAATGCCTTTTGCGCATGGTTGTGCTTTTAGAACGAAACGTCGTACGTCGCACTGCGTTATTATGTTCCAAACTAGCCTTTCGTCGCCAATAGGTTTTTCACGTTTCATGAAGATTGGGAAAGTTCTGAAGAGGATTGGAAAATATGTGAAGGATTTTCGTGATGAGACAAATGACATTTCGAGCTATTGGATTGGTGGAATAAGTTAAAGCGATTATCCAATTAGAAATCATAGTAGGTATCCATTATTTAGCCAAGTTCTTTAATTTTACAAATTAATCAAAGTTGGTAAATTATAGGTTTAGAATATTTAGTAAGTTAGGATGGTATTCTCTTGTTTGTGGTTGAGATCAAGATGTTTTTATATTATTTTTTGTATCATTCATTTACGGCCGGTTTCTGAAAGCTCGATCAAAACTAATCGGATGTCAAGTCACTTGCCATTTCCGCTATTACATCGTATTAGATAGAGACAGCAAGTGACTTGACATCCGAATAGTTTTGATCGGGCTTTCAGAAACCGGCCGCTAGCCTATAAAATTATAATAATTCTTATAAGTAAGTTTGTGTTTCTGTTATGGCTACGCCTCACTAAATTCGATTGGCACTACACTGGAGCTTAATTCTTATATTATCTATATTGTAATGTAACAAGGATCATACCAAAGAGCGGTAGGAACCAAGCCGTAAGTTTGTTGCCTGTTCTTCTAGGCTTAGTCGCGTGAGACAGGCACCTAGATTCACCTAGCTTTAAGACGTTTCAAAGTGATCCTTGTGATTCAACCTAATAAGTACCATAAACCGTGACTTTGAATCGAAATTATATGGTATTTTTTTTAAGTGAAACTTCAGATTTCTTCAATTGACTTAAGCAAGTTCTAAATGAAGATAGAATAATAAAAGAAAATGAGATGGTAAAAATAAAAATGTTGACTTGTGCAGCTGAGAGAACAATTTAACACAAATTTAATAAAATTTGCACTCGCAAGTTCGCTTTAAATTAAATTATATCATAAAGTGGAAGCTGAACAAAACCAAGAGAATTAAAGAGCTTTAGAATGGACTTACAATATTTTAAACCAGTCCCCTATACCTTCGCTTTCAAATAGGATTCAGAGCTTAAAGGACTTGGTGGGATTTAGTTGAAATGGTCAAAAAATTAAATTATTATATGTATTTGCATAATAATTATGTCCAGTACCCCAAGTATGAGTTGTGTTTACCATATTTGGTTTTTCTTTTTTGTTCCGTGTTCATTGCGGGCTTTGTGTGAAGACGCGATAGAGATACCGATACGGAACTTTATGTTGCAAGTATGATGAAAATTAGTAGTAGAACTTAAAGTTCCGTATCGGTATCTCTATCGCGTCTTCATACAAAACCCGCAATGAACACGGAACAAAAACGAAATACCAAATATGGTAAACACAACTCATACTTGGGGTACTGTATTAAGAGTTCGGCGAATATTCTCGGTTATTTTCTCCGTTTTTGGTAACTTGTAGGTTCTCCAGGAACATACTCTGCTTGTACAAGCATATAGCCCACCTGATGTTAAGTGTTAACCATCCCGATCCTTATCCGCACGCACGGCAATCCCTGAGATATCTTAGTACCTAGTACCAACTTAAGATTATGAGAATGAGGATATCTAAGGGGGATAGTCAGAGGTACATCCAAATATAACAAATGGCGAATTCCGGCCGCGTATAATAATTAAAAATAAATAAATATTAAACATTCCACATAACACTTTCAAGCCCCAAGCTAAGCAAAGCTTATATTATGGGAACCAGAGAGCACTGGTGGTCTAGTGTGTGTAAAATGTATGTGCACAATGCCAGTACTCTCAAACGGTGAAGGAAAACATCGTGAGGAAACCGGCATGTCGTAGAACCTAAAAAGTTATAGTGCTCGAAAGGAGGCTCTTGAGGCGCACTTAAAATCCTTTCACCACACTGTTTCTAAACAAACTAGTGACACGACAAGAGAGAGGTGGGAACCAGATATGCTGATATACTATTTATATGCTTTTTTTTGTTTAAAAATACTTAGTACAAGATCACATCCAGGACAGATAACAAATATCCTTATCACACAAATATTTGTTCTCGGTTGGAATCGAACTCACGGCCTACAGCGATGAGCTACAACAAAATGAGCTTTGAAGGCTGTTTAAAATATAGAAAAGACAAACATATTATTATACAAATAAACAACATTTTTTTTGTCTCTTTTGTCCCACTGCTGGGCAAAGGCTCCCCCCAAGGCCTTCCAGTTCTCCCTAAAATATTCTCAGTAAAATATAAATATAACAAATAATTTATATATGACAAATTCTAGAAAGTAATGGAGGTCGTACTAATTTCATATCCTAAACTGTAAAATCAATGAAGTTCCAAATACCACACAACCTTTAATTACACGCAGGTGAACGAAATTCGTCTGACAGACGTGGAGTGACGCGAGACAGTTTGTCGATACACTGCGGGACAAAATTAAGTGTAAACATTAATTATAACGTCAATTTGCGCTAACGAGAACGTGCGTCGAATGAACAAAAGGGTATCAGATATGGGCTGAGCAGGCGCTTCTAAAGGCAAAAAGACTTATATTGGCGTCAGTTCTGAGTACACTACAGGCGCCTAGATTCACCTAGTTTTAAGACGTTTGAAAGTGATCCTTGTGATTCAATTGAATAAACATACATACATAAAATCACGCCTGTTTCCCATAGGGGTAGGCAGAGACCACGGATTTCCATTTGGTACGGTCCTTACATACCTCTTTCGCTTCATTCACTCTCATAACATTCTTCATACATTCTCGTCGGTTTAGGGTACTCTTGACCTGGCCCTTCTCTAGAACGTCTTCGCCTAGGTCTTCCCCTCCCAACAGTCCCATTTACGCTCGCCTGATGTACCTGTTTCGTTAATCTCCTTTCATCCATCCTCTCCACATGCCCAAACCATCTTAACATACCTTTCTCTACCCTCATCACTACGTCTTCTTTCACTCCACATTTCTCTCTAATTACACTGTTCCTCACTCTACCACTCAAATTCACACCACACATATTCATATACACAATTGAATAAATATGTCGACTATTGTATTTTCTAAGTTTCCATCCAATAAAAATCGTATTTGTATTATTCATATATTAACATATTTTTTGTATAAAAAAAAACCTTTGATTGACTGCTTTTGTAAATTATTCTATTATAAGTATATTTACACATAATAACTAGTAATGCTCTACACTATAGACTAGTTATCATGTGTTTTCTTCTACACAAAGTCAAAAGGTATTTATTCAATTGAATCACAAGTATCACTTTGAAACGACTTAAAGCTAGGTGAATCTAGGCACCAGTTCCACGCAAGCCTAGAAGAACAGGCAACAAACTTACAGCGTATTCCTACCATTTTGTATGATCCTCGTTACAAAATAATACAAATTTAAGCGTGTGGTTAAAAATTCAGAACACAGCATAACTTTCTTACTTTATTCTTTCTAACATCTGCAGTAACATTATAAATTCCCTCAACAAAATGTATTTCCCGTTCTTTGGAAGTTATTTGTGGCTCAAACTAAAACTAACACAATTCATAAATAAATTGCACCTTATTGAGTATAAGTAATTATAGTCACCAGATATTTTGTTAGGGCTCGTCCGGGGAAGTACTACCTCCACGCCTTTTTCTGCCGCCAAGCAGCAACGCTGTGTTTCGGTTTGAAGAGTGTGGTTGCCGGTGTAATTACAGGCACATGAAGCTTAACATCTGTATGCCTCAAGTTGATGGACGCAGGGCACGTTCCTATCGTGCGTGACTAACGAGGTAATGCTTTGTTATAAGTGATGGTTACCGCTTAGCATCTGGTGGGCCATCAGCTTGTTCCATCAGCCAGTTGTATAAAAAAAAAAGAATTGACATATTGAGAATTGGCGAATGAGCAATGCCAGTGTTTTCCAACGGTGAAAGAAAACACCGTGGGGAAACTAGTAAGTATTCTAGCAGCGGCAATAGGCAAGACAATAGGAAAACGTGCCCTACGATGCACTGCCCTGCGTTCATCAACTTGAGGCATACAGATGTTAAGCCTCATGTGCCTGTAATTACACCGGCAACACCCTTCAAACCGAAACACAGCGTTGCTGTTTGGCAGCAGAAAAAGGCGTGGTGGTAGTACTTCCCCGGACCAGCCCTTCACAAAGAGCTGTACTACTCTTAAACCAGAAAAATTACAAAGTGGAACATGAAAATTAAAAACGAATATTTCATTAGTTCTATTTGTATAACTACATTTAATAAATCACAACACATTGTATAATCCCACTCGGATAATAATTTTGGTACATTTTTTATTATTATTATGAGCCCTCCGGGTCCCACTGCTGGGAATAGCCTTCCTCTATTCTTTCCACACATCGCGATCCTGGTCTATGTTTGCCTAGGGACATTATAAAATCTTGGTGAAAAGTATTTATAGACAAATATGGACGTTTTTATCGCTAAGATTATATTTTCCAGACAACCTTGAGATGAACCACACTGACCCGTTTCGATATACAGTTAAATAAAACCGTATACCGTTATTGGGTACATTATGTTACATTTAAGGTATCCCGACAAAGGAATTCTGAATCTGACCAATATTTTTAAAAGGAGTCGCTCCATTCATGTATAGGTCCTGGGACCACTTCACATTACTCGGGTCGGACCTTTCTCCACAATGGCATTGTGGCTCGTCGTCAATCTTTTATCAAAATGTGGCACATTAAAATGCAAATGGACATTGAAAGAATGTGAAGCGGTCCTAGAGTTACAAAATGTCGTCGAATTGTTAATACCGTAAGTTTTACGGAATTAACCATTTCGACGACATTTTATATCGCTTATACGTTGTTTGCGTTATATTTTTGTTTTAATTTACGTAAATCTGTATTTTATTGGCGTTTATTTCCCATTTTGGTGTTACGTATTATTATAAATCGTGAAGAACACGGTTTTTATGAATTTTGATTGTATTGTTGTGTTTTTATTTATATTTCAACAAAAGTTATTGTTACTTATTTTAAATTGGCTCTAAATTCATTCATAAAAGTTATTGATTCATTTTTATTTGATTTTTATTTCAGATTAAGTGTGTTTAGTCCAAAATAGTTGATTCAAAACAGTCAAACTTAAATTTTATTGTCACAGAAGACTTTTTATTTCTCTAACGGCGAATAAATCACTTTGGGTGTCACATACATGAGAAAAATTATAATATTTAAAAGTAAGTATAGCATTACGTCATTAGCGTTGTTAAAATCTCTATTTAAAGTGTTCACTAGTGGGTTCAACTGCTAGAATAACTACTTTTATTATTTTTCAATTTATAAAATACTAGCGATCCGTCCCGGCTTCGCACGGGTATTTAACAAAAAATTCACCTTGGGTTACATTATTGGAGTTTTAGTAAGGATCCCTAATTTTTTTTTAAATATAGTATTGACTATGTCACCCGGAGATAGTGTAGCTTCCCAACGGTGAAAGAATTTTTCAAATCGGTCCAGTAGTTTCGGAGCATATTCAATGCAAACAAACAAACAAACAATCAAATCTTTCCTCTTTATATTATTAGTATAGACATCTGTTTATCTAAAACCTACTATCAATAAAAGAAGAATATAATTTCTTGTAATTTTCGACTTCAAAGTTATGTTTTTACCCTTTTCCAGTCCACGTCATAATATTTTTACAATTTCTGCCCAACAAACGACCCGTCAAAATACGCTCGCATTTATTCTATGAAATTCTCGTTTTACTCTTTATAAAATGCTCCGCCAACCACAGACTACATAGGAGTGAGTTCACCAATCGGCGATTAGTATTCCATCCTCGTCGTCCACCAATAAGATTGCTTTTTCAGCAAACGTTACCCTAATTTTGTCCTATAGTGTACAGAACAGTTCATGAACAAAAGCTCTCCAAATAGTGGAAGAAAGTAATATTTGAGTAATATTTTCTTGCTTAGCTTTATTATCAAGCAAGTTTATTTTATACAACTTTCTAATAGAAAACCATGTCCCACCTGATGTTAAATGGTCACCATCACCTATAAAAAAGCAAGCTCGCAAGCTACGATAAGAGCGTGCCCTATGCACTGCCCTGCGTCCATGAACTTAAGTTTAGTTGACCTAATCATTTTGTCCCGAAGTGTAGACACTGAAAAAAGCGATGTTTCATGACGTAACAAATTGCTTCGTTACTGAAGTAAGTAAATGTTGTTCGAACGGTCAAGATCGATTGGTTTACAAGTTCAGGGAACTTTCCTTTCAACACACTAGTTCTATCTAAATCTTAGTTACTATTGATATAAACCTACTTTAATATAAAAAACGCGAAAGTTTGTAAGTATGGATGGATGTTTGTTACTCTTTCACGTAAAAACTACTGAATGGATTTTAATGAAACTTTACTATAATATAGCTTATACAATGACATCAGAATAACACATAGGCTACAATATATAAAGATATTGTGTGACTAATCCTACGCAGACCAAGTCGCGGGCACCAGCTTGTAATAAATATAATAATTAAATTTTTCCTTTTTTTATAAAACTTGGTGAAACAATATGATGGTTCACCTGATGTTAAGTGATAACCATCACCTCGATAGGAACTTTCTCTACGATGCACTGCCCTGCGTCCATCAACTTGAGGCATACAGATGTTAAGCCTCATGTGCCTGTAATTACACCGGCAACCACACTCTTCAAACCGAAACACAGCAACGCTGCTTGTCGAAATAGGCGTGGTGGTAGTACATCCCCGGATGAGCCACACACAAGAGCTCTACTACTCTTGTATTCGGGTAAGTACACCTGAGCAGAGACGTGGGCGGAAGATAGTCTACGATAGAAATTAAAAAAGTTTTGTTCTTAATAAATTCGTAGATTTCGAAGTCACTTTAAGGGACACTCGGCCGGTCCCCAACTTGGAGTAACATGCTGAAGATATTCTTTTTAACTTTATTCTTTTTAAAAGTCAAAGTCGACTTTCGGTGACGCAGGAGACCGCCATTTGACATCATTAAAATCCTGTCCATCCAAAGGTTGTCTGGAAGAGGTCGCTCATAGCGATAAGACCACTCTGTTCTCTAGTCGTGTCACTAGTTTCTTTCGAAACAGTGTGGTGAAAGGATTTTAAGTGCGCCTCAAGAGGCTCCTTTCGAGCACTTGACACATGTTATAGAACTTTTTAGGTTCCACGACATGCCGGTTTCCTTCACCGTTTGAGAGTACTGGTATTGTGCACATACATTTTAAAACAGAAAAACTCATTGGTGCACGACCGGTTTCGAACCCACGAACTTAGGATCGGAAGGCGGGGCTGCTACCACTAGACCACCAGTGCTCTAAAGACTACTCATTGTACTTCGCTGTAGATTCAATTAGTTCTTAAAATGCTATGTTATTTTCTTGTTGTGTTCAATAAAGAGTTTTTTATCTTCTATCTATTTAACTAAGTATTATCTGTGTATTATTTGTGTAATGTTTATGTATTTATTTTAAGTAAGTTTATGTAGGTTATACCTACCTACTTTAACTCTCCCCCCTCTCTTTTTTATGTTCAGTCCTGTCCATCCCAAGGTTGCCTGGAAGAGATCGCTATTCATATTCATATTCATATTCATTTATTTTAAACCATAGGGACTTTTGTGGAACACTTAGTTACGTCAATTTGTTCGTACAAAAACACAATGTTAATACAAATTCACTGTAGGTACATAACTTTAGATGCAGCTGTATAGAGGCTTTGTCAAAAAATAAACTAGGTATAAAATATATATATTAGCGATAAGGCCGCCCATTGTATTACTACAATTGTTAGTTTTGAAGTAAAAATGTGTATATTAATTTGTTGTGGTAATCAATAAAGAGTTATCTATCTATCTATCTATCTAAAGTAGTCGTTTTTTCTTGTAAGAACGAATTTTACCTCTTTTTTGTATAATATGACATTGAAATGCAGTAATTCTAAATACATACTTTCAGTAATTTTTTATCTTCTCAGATATGGTTTTTTTTATACAACTAGCTGATGGAACAAGCAGATGGCCCACCTGATGTGAAGTGGCAACCATCACCTATAACAAAACATTGTCTCGCAAGACACGCACGATAGGAACGTGCCCTACGATGCACTGCCCTGCGTCCATCAACTTGAGGCATACAGGCATAAATGTGAGCGAGAAGTTGTTTGACGGTTTTCTGCACCTTAATAACTTATCAAGGCTACCATCTCGGTCAATAACCTTAGGTTGTTTAAGACTTTACAAAATCACTACATAGTATAAAACAAAGTCGCTTTCTCTGTCCCTATATCCCTATGTATGCTTAAATCTTTAAAACTACGCAACGGATTTTGATGCGGTTTTTTTTTATAGAAAGAGTGATTCAAGAGGAAGGTTTATATGCATAATACAAGCATAATCTCTTAGGGATAACCCACAATAACCGTGCGAAGCCGGGGCGGGTCGCTAGTAAAGAATAATCTAAAATTACAGGTATCGACCTAATCTAAATTAGTTAGTGCATTATTCTAAAAAAAATCCCAAATTGCCGTCTAAATTGATTACAAACACAGCCGAATAATAACTACAAAATAACTCGAAACCAGTTTTGGAGACGGCAAGGATCAAAATTGGATTAGGACTGAAGTTCACCAACTGACTAACCGGTCGTAAAGGGACGTTATCTTTAAGGCTTCGGTTATAAACTTATGCATAACTAGCTGGTGCCCGCGATTTCGTCTGCGCAGATGGTAGATTTTTTCCTACTTACTTGTCGTCATATTTTGGACAATTCACACAATATCTTTATAAATTGAAGCCTATGTGTTATTCTGATGTATAAGCTATATTATTGTAAAGTTTCATTAATATCCATTCCGTAGTTTTTACGTGAAAGAGTAACAAACATCCATCCATCCATACTTACAAACTTTCGCGTTTATAATATTAGTAGGATAGCATTTTATGCCACAGAACGGCACGTAAGTATGCTTACATGCTCACTAAACTTTAATAATATATTATGTTACATTGTAAAAGGATCATCATACAAAAGAACGGTAGGAACCAAGCCGTAAGTTTGTTGCCTGTTCTTCTAGGCTTTGGTCGCGTGGAACTGGCACCTAGAGTCACCTAGCTTTAAGACGTTTCAAAGTGATCCTTGTGATTTTATTGAATAAATACCTTTTGACTTTTTTTTTAAACATACAAATAAATAAGCTTGTTGCGTTCACGCGTAGAAGGCCCCATGGCTTGTCAACGCGCCCTGAGGGCAAATATGCTTCATTTTGGCGATTCGCACTTAATTACAAATACAATTCCATTGACTAAACCAAATGTACATAGATGACTCTTTAGTGTTCACCACACAGTTACACAATGGGCGACTTTAACGCTAAGAGCGATCTCTTCCATTCAACGTTGGAAAATGTATTCGTATTTAGTGAGCCGAATTTTATTAAACTTTATACGCATAAGAAAAAATATTTTGTATCTGACGAATCATTATTTCTTCTTTTCGTGTCACTAGTTCTATCGAACAGTGTGGTGAAAGGATTTTAAGTGCGCCTCAAAGAGGCTTATTTTGAGCACTTGACACATGTTTTTTAGATGAAACCCATCTTAGGTAGGACAGTACCCCAGATAAGCACACATTTAAGAGCTAGATGTACATGGTCCCAGTGTACCATAAAATGTACTAGTTACAGTTCACACTGACTAGATAGAGCCACTTGCACTAAAATGTTAATATTTATGTAAAATATCTAGCTTGAATTTAAGTAAAGTGTTCGTGCTAGGTGTATCGGTGTAAGCCATACGCGGGCAGCGGGTAGAAGAGCGGAGCGGGTATATCATAGTAAACATTTTAATAGTTTAGTTTATAGGGTAAATGGTGTTATCTGAAATGCTAACTGATATTTATTTTAACTAAAATGTATATATACGACACATATAATCGTAAAAAAAGGTTGTGTGATGAATGAATGGTGGATCAGTGGGTGGACAGCAGTAACAGATTTATCTATTCATCAAGCAACAAATTCCACTGCTATTGACGCTTTGGCTTGTTTTATATAACTAACCTGAAGATAAGACAGTGGATAGCGGAGCGGACAGCAGGTAGCGAAGCGGAGCGGAAAACACATACATACTCTACGAGAGCACAAACATTTATGCTCATCACACAAATGGGGATCGAACCCTAGCCTAGCGCAGAAGGCAGACCTACTACCAACAGAGCATTTTTCTGGCATTTTGGGAAGCAACATAGCTTTTTCATTTTAATTGTTTTTCTAGTGTTATTTTGAGTTGTGTTGTGTAATTTCGGTGGTATTTTAACCAACATTACTTGAAGTCTTAGCACAAAGTGTGTCATTTGGAATGAAAGTGTTATATGTGATATCCTGATTTGACTGAAAATGTTTCGAATGTTTTGAAGAAAACCGCCACCATTTTCTTCAAAACAAATGACGGCCGACTTGACTAAAAAGTATTCATTCAATAAAAATCACTTGACACTGGCAAAATTGTCTGTCGAAAGATAGACAGGAGCCATAAATGGAGAGAAGAAGAAGATTCTTGTGAAGGAGTTTTATAGCCATCCTATGGCCTTCTCCCGCTTCCACTCATAATTTGGACTCCCCCGAGAGCGGTCACGCGGTCCTCCACGGCGGAATAGAAAAAAAACTCCGATCCAATTTCATTACGGGTCGTTTTACGGGCCGTGTCCTGTACAGGGTGATGTTTATTGGTATACGGGGTAATATATAGACTTGAATTGTATGACTTTGTTCTCTCATTGTCTTCTTGAGTGGCATGTTACAGTCGCATTTTTTTTAAGTTTTATTTTCGTTCAGCTAGCATCTTGGGGGCACTTTTGATGGTTTTTGGCTAAAATCAGTATTTAGGTTTGTAACGGTCTAAAAACAGCTCAAATTTTTGTTTGTAAATAAAACAAATAAGAAAAAAATATTGGTGGACTTTCCACACAGCACTATCTAATCTCAAACTAAGCCAAAGCTTGTAATATGGGAACCAGATAGCTGATATAATACATATTATACTTTTTGTTTGTAAACACATACTTATAATATTATATAACATCCAGACAGAGAACAAACATCAATGTTCACACATGTTTGTTCTGTGTGGGGATCAAACCCACGGCCTACGGCACAGAAGGCAGAGCTACTATAAAATGCCATTAGTTTCTTTCGAAACAGTGTGGTGAAAGGATTTTAAGTGCACCTCAAGAGGCTCCTTTCAAGCACTTGACACATGCTATAGAACTTTTAAGGTTCTACGACATGCCGGTTTCCTCACGATGTTTTCCTTCACCGTTTGAGAGTACTGGCATTGTGCACATACATTTTTGAACAGAAAAACTCATTGGTGCACGACCTGTTTCGAACCCTCGACCTTAGGATCGGAAGGCGGGGCCGCTACCACTAGACCACCAGTGCTCTTATTAAAACAGAAATAAAATGAGTGGAGTCGTAACAATAGCAGAAAGTCTGCTGTGTCAAAGTTAAAGTCCATTTAAATAAGGCGTTTTACTTTGCCCTTTGACCACTTTCAACGATACCAAACGTTTGCACTAACTGTTTCCCCTGCATTTACATTAACCATATTATTCTAAGTCTTGGGTAGGAATTAGAGCTTCTACAAATTAAGGCCTTTGGCTACTTTAACAACCTTTACACGTAGTAAAGAACTTCTAATTTGGATTAAAATAATACCCTAATGGGTAAAAATATTTAGGGTGTGTTACTGAATAGATGACCAATAATGTACGGTAAGCCAGATAATTTGGTAAAATTAAAGGCTAAAAATACCAAAAAAAATTGGTGGTCTTAATAATACTTACGGCCGGTTTCTGAAAGCCCGATCAAAACTAATCGCATGTCAAGTCACTTGCTATCTCTATCTAATTCGATGTAATAGCTGAAATGGCGAGTGACTTGACATCCGATTAGTTTTGATCGTACTTTCAGAAACCGGCCGTAGGTATTATTAAGACCACAATTTTTTTTTTGTTTTTTTAACCTTTTCATTTTACCAAATTATTTAGCTTACCGTACATTATGATGACCAATAATTGACCAAAAAATTCTGTAACATAACCTAAATATTATTACCCAATCAGTAACTTTAGTATTATTTAAAATACGCAGTGTCAATTGAAGCTTATTTTATTTACAAAATTTCAATAAATAAATGTAAGTAACTAGTTTAAATTTAGTTACAAACAAAAATACTTACAATAACCTTTTTTATGTATAAAATACTACGAGCAAGAGTGCGTTTAAAAACCCAATTATTTACGCTGGCACATGATTGGTATTCGATACAATAACATTGGAACTCTGCTAACTCCCAAGACACTGCAGCATACACTATTACTATTACTGCAGTGCACGGACCCAGCAGGTAGCCTCACGTTTAGTAGCTAAAAGCTTATCCATGTCGAACCGAAGATTTCACGGCAAAGTTACAATATACATGCTACTTTGCTGTTGCTAATACAATTTGTTACTTCGGTGTCAATGTTGGGTGCATACAAAATAATAAACATAAATAATTACATAATTATTGGTGGACTTTCCACACACTATCTAGCTCCAAACTAAGCAAAGCTTGTAATATGGATTACTAGCTGGTGCTCGCGACTTCGTCTGCGCAGGATTAGTATTTCGAGTAGCTTATATTAGCGCGGCGTAGTACATAATGTGTAACTCTAGCGGTTGTGGCAGCGCACGCCAGAATAGCTAGCAGATGGTAAATTTTTTCCTACTTAGTTGACACTTATCGTCATATTTTGAATAATTCACACAATATCTTTATAAATTGTAGCCTCTGTGTTATTCTGATGTATAAGCATATTATTGTAATGTTTCATTAAAATCCATTCAGTAGTTTTTACATGAAAGAGTAACAAACATCCATCCATCCATCCAACCATACTTACAAACTTTCGCGTTTATAATATTAGTAGGATATTACTTTGAGGTGAATGCTCGCCTTATCTGAATAATTTGAACGCTCAATGACGGAATTAGGGTGAATTTGTTAAAATCTGATTTAAGCGCACAAAATTCGTTTACCAATAAATTCAAGAAAACTACACCACGCGAACAAAACTAAAACTAAACTACTAACTTTAGTTAGATAGTAAAAGTCCGTTTAAAAACAATATTAGTTTGAAAACCCCTAAAACAGCACCCTGTTGATTACATTAACTAATAGTTATAAAACTTTATGGAGCTCTAACTAGGTAAGGACATTGTCTCGATTGCTGTATTAACTTGTTCCTAACCTTTTGAGTTGGGGTCAATGTTGGGCTGGTTTGGGACAATGTCACACACTTTATAGTATCTAATACTTGTGGCATCTAACGTGACTCACCTGGGGTCAAAACATCATCATCTTCCTGTTCTATCCCACTTTATGTGGACAACAGGTTTTTTCTCTCCACTTCCCTCTATCATTCGTCATCTCAGTCGTCACTCCTTTCTTACCCATGTCATCCTTCACACAAGCCATCCATCTTTTCTTTGGACTTCTCTACTCCTACATCCATCCACATTCATACCTATCACTCTTTTCGTTACATGACATTCTTCCCTTCGCATGACATGCCCATACCACGCTAGCCTATTGCTCCTCATTTTCAAAAAAAACGGTATAACAACGGTCATTAACAAAGCACGGTAAGAACCAAGCCGTAAGTTTGTTGCCTGTTCGTCTAGGCCGCGTGGAACTGGCACCTAGAGTCACCTAGCTTTATGACGTTTCAAAGTGATCCTTGTGATTTTATTTAAATACCTTTTGACTTTGACTTTGACCTTCTCAGTCTTCGAGCTTCTCATTTTCTCACCTGGGGTGCAAAACAATGCAACTAATAAAAAAACTAAACAAGTTGGTCACAAAGTATTTATTTAGGAATAGTCAAAACGGACAATTTTTTTTTTGGTAAAAATGATAATGGCCGACGTAGTTGTTAGATCGTGTCGCGATATCAGTGCTCACCTCGTCTTAATGACCGCCTACACTCCTCTAACGGCTGGTTTCGGATGTCAAGTCACTCGCCATTTCAGCTATTACATCGAATTAGATAGAAAAAGCAAGTGACTTGGCATGCGATTAGTTTTTATCAGGCTTTCAGAAACCGGCCGATCGTTTTTCAGAGTAGACCCCCTGGTCCTAGGAACATTACAATTTAAATAACGTATTAACTTAAACAGTCAGAAGTGTTGACCCTACTCTAAATATAATTTGTGAGTAATTGATTTGAACTTTCTATAGTTCTATTAGTTGTATTTTTGTTTGTTGTTTTCAAGGTTTTCAGCATTTTGTACCTCACGATAAACCTTCTCATACGTCCTTCATGATCCAAAAATAGTTTCTAGAATATGTCAAATGATCTAAACCTTATCATTTAGATTTCAAAGGATGCTATTTTGAAATTATTTTTCAAAATCATTATTCAGACTTGACTAATCATTAATCATTAGTCAAGTCACTCGCTATTTCAGCTATTACATCGAATTAGATAGAGATAGCAAGTGACTTGACATCCGATTAGTTTTGATCGAGCTTTCAGAAACCGGCCGTATGACTAATATTAAGGATGACTAATAGTAATGATAATATTAAGGTATTTGGAGCCTTATACAGGGGTAGTCAGAGGTTAAGGTTTGATTTCACCATTTTTAAATCACCAGTTACTAAATCAAGAATTAAGAGGCCGTTAAATCTAACCTCAGATGTCAAACGCATACATTTTGACATATTTAACGGCCCTTTAATCCTTTGTTAATGGTGAAATCAGAGCTAAAGATGTACCTAACAGCCATAAGTACGCATCTCGCTAACGGCTTAGAAAATTACCAACGAAGCATTTTATTATATTGTACGTCAAAACATTTAATACTTTACAAAGCCTGCTCCTGACGTGTGGTACCTATACTCTATTAATTATCTCGAGTTTGGTTCCGTAGTCCGTGCACCATCGGGTATAATTAGCAGTAGCGCACATCGGCATGGACAACTTGCCCTAACTTTGTCCAGTTGGCAAAGTAAAGTTGCAGTAGCTCACGTGTACACGTATTTACGTCGTATTTTTAATATTCATATTTTGTAATTTAAGTAAAATGCTCACGTGTTCTTTAGGCATAATTTTCCTGCAATATTCGTAATTTTGTAATTTTCGTATTTCGCTCGTGTATGTAGTGATTGCTAACATTTGTAAAAGGTATGAAAAGCAGCATTGCTGTTTCGGTTTGAAGAGTGTGGTTGCCGATGTAATTACAGGCACATGAGGCTTAACATCTGCATGCCTCAAGTTGATATACGCAGGGCAGTGCATCGTAGGGCAAGTTCATGTCGTGCGTGACTTTCGAAGCAACAGTTTCCATTTCGGACGGACAATAAAAATGTATGTGCACAATGCCAGTACTCTCAAACGGTGAAGGAAAACATCGTGAGGCAACCGGATTGTCGTAGAACGTAAAAAGTTCTATTACATGTGTCAAGTGCTTGAAAGGAGCATCTTGAGGTGCACTTAAAATCCTTCCACCACACTGTTTCGAAAGATACTAGTGACACGACAAGAGAAGAGATGTGGACAAAGGAGCACCCAGTATATAGGATAAGTACGTTGCTATGCTTGAAGTTGCAATACTAATTCTATTGTACTATGTTGTCGACAAAGGAGAAGCAACTATTGTATACACTGTGACGGGGCCAGTTTGCTGTTTGCCTAACTGGCCCGATTGAAGGGAGGTACGGAATAGTTTACTTTGGTTCTTGAACTAACTCTGACCGTTATCTAGCGATCGTAATACAAGTCAAAGTCAACAAAAATAAAATAACTATGATTTATTCCCTTTAGTCTGCGTTACCGAGTTTTGTAACCAGTAATTCTGAAACTTCTATATTAAGCATAATAAATATAAATAAATATTGGTAGACTTTCCACACAGCACTATCTAGCCCCAAACTAAGCCAAAGCTTGTGATATGGGAACTAGATAGCTAATATAATACATATATACTTTTTTTTTGTAAATACCTACATACTTTTAATATTATATAACACCCAGACAGAGAACAAACATCAATGTTCATCACACAAATGTTTGTTCTCGGTGGGGATCGAACCCACGGCCTACGGCGCAGAAGGCAGAGCTACTACCTACTGAGCTGTGGAAGCATCACGGGTGATTGTTCTTCTAGGCATACTAAAGAGACTTACTGAAGGCTCAGATATGTTTGAGGATGACAACCGTTAAGGCGAAGACAAGAGCTAATGTGACTCTCGCTCACACGTTTCGACATGTTGAAAGATATAAAAACACTAAACTCATTTTCGAAAAATCGCAATCAACCATTTTGTGTGCAATCATATTGCACACAGTTTAGTAAAAAAATCATTTTGATCGATACATGTTTTCCTACTCAAAAGTTTGCTTTACTAGTTTTCGTACATAAGCAAACTTTTAAGCCGGAAAACTTGTATCGATAAAAATAAAATTTTTACTAAACTAAACAAAATGGTTGATTGTGATTTTTCGAAAAATGAGCTTAGTGATTTTATATCTTTCAACATGTCGAAACGTACGAGCGAGAAGTTGTTTGATAGTTGTCAGGCTCATAAAGACACTTTTAAATATTTTAAAGACACTTTTCAACATTTTTGAAGATATTAAATTACTGAAGGAAGTTATGAAAAACCGAAAACAACCACGTTTCGGAGAATAGCAAAGTTAAGGCAAAAATATCATTTTGATTCAAACGAGTTTTCCTACCTAAAAGTTTGATTATGTGCGATAACTATATTTTTAGATAGGAAAACTTATTTAGATCAATCCAAGCAAAAATTTCGCTGAACCTTTGTAATGAATAGAATAGAAATATAATAGAATTAATTTTATTTGCAACACACACTTAAAAATAGATATAAAACTATTTTTTTTTAAACTAAAGGCACCTACGTATTACTTGACAGAATAATAATATCTACACTAATAGTATAAAGAGGAAACATTTGTATTTTTGTATGTAACGAATAGGCTCAAAAACTACTGGTCCGATTTCAAAATTTCTTTCACCATTAGAATGCTACATTATCCTTGAGTAACATAGGCTATATTATATTTTCAAAAAAATCAGGGATCCTTACTAAAACTTCAATAATGTGGAAAACAAAAACCTTACATCGCGTGCGCTGCGAAAACTATTGAAGATAGAACAAAATAATGTACTAAGATTTTGTAGAACACGTCATCATCTACAAAAAATGTCGCGACAGCATATGTCTAACTATTATGTCACAATAAGTGTTCTTTTATTATAAAAAAATAATTGAAATGCCTCCGCTAGAAAAGGGTCTTTATTTGTACCTTGGTATTAATCCTTATCCAAATAAATCATTTCATAATGAGGACGGTTTCAATACCTATAGATTATCTCTTAAATTTTTCAAATCGGACATTCCATTCAAAAGATATGACGAAATTAAAAATGTTAACGGGTCCACGGGTCACGCGCGGGGTGCGATTTCATTCACTCAAGGAGAAGCGCGTGCAAATGTATGAAATAAGTAGACGCGAGGCTCGAACCTACGGTCTAAGTTTATCCTAAAATGTTCAAAAAATTTATGAACACCCCTGCGAAGCTGGGACAGGCCGCTAGTATAATATATAGCGATTAGCGATACAAAAAAAAATTCAGAGCATTGTTTCGAATTAAGTGGAAGTACCTCTATATTAGCAGTAGCCTGCGTGGCTGCGTCTTAAGGCGTTTCAAAGCTATCCTTGTATCCTTGTATCAATCGTATTAACACTTATGCCTTTAACGTTGTGGTAAAACAATTTCTCACCAAAACAAATTTAATAAACTCGCAACCCAACGCAAGTGTATAGAGCAAGATTAAAAACTCTAAGAGGATTATAACAATTTCATTCGTCTCGTAAACCGACACTGATCCGGGATAAACTGAGCCACGTGGGACAATAATGTACCTACTTATGATTGGATCATCTCAAGTAGGTACTTATACTCAATTGTGGGGTACACACTAGGTTTCGCTCTCGTCTTTGATCGTGTTTTTTGTTACTTGATAAATAATTATTGCTCAACATTCCACACACTATCTAGCCCTAAACTAAGCAAAGCTTTTAATATGTGGGAACTAGATAGCTGATATAGTTATAGGTATACTTGTTTGTGTTTTATTGACTGATAAATAAATAAAATATTGGTGGACTTTCCACACAGCACTATCTAGCCCCAAACTAAGCAAAGCTTGTAATATTTCCTATATAGTATAATATCCCAGATAGTTGATATAATACATAAATTCTTTTTTTTTGTACATAGGTACATACTTAGAACATATAATAACACCTAGCCAGAGAAAAAACACCTATATTTACCACACAAATGTTTGTTCTCGGTGGGAATTGAACCCACGGCCTACAGCGTATAAGGCAGAGCTACTACCAACTGAGCTGTAGAGACTGTCATAATAAGTTCCAATATTATATTTGAAAACCATAGGCTCCCGAACTAGTTAAGATCCTGTATTTCAGGAGGCAGTGACTTCTCCCATTAAATGTGGCATTCATTATGTAAATTACACAAAACTAGACCAAATAATAAACAATGAGTAAGAGAGAGAAATAATTTTTAAGAGTATTAGTAGAGCTCTTTATAAAGGCTCGTCCGGGGAAGTACTACCACCACGCCTTTTCTGCCGCCAAGCAGCAACGCTGTGTTTCGGTTTGAAGAGTGTGGATGCCGGTGTAATTACAGGCACATGAGGCTTAACATATGTATACCTCAAGTTAATGGACGCAGGGCAGTGCATCGTAGGTCACGTTCCTATTGTGCGTGACATACAAGGCAATGCTTTGTTATAGGTGATGGTTACCACTTAACATCAGGTGGGCCATCTGCTTGTTCCATCAGCTAGTTGTATAAAAAAAAACTATTTTGAATATATTGTAAGTACTTACTCTTATATTTATAATATTTCAGACAGAAAACAAACGTCTATTTTCACATTTACCTCTATAAGCAAGTGGACATAATCTCTTTCTTTTTAACTTGAAACCACTCAATATTAATAAAAATGTAATACAATAACTACTCAAAATAAGACAGTAAGCTCAAGAGCTTATTGTCTATTTCGACCCAAAACCTCGTGACGTCTGCATTAATTTTAAAAGAATAAAATTATATCGCGGGTTTTATAAAAAGGTGGATTATATTTTTCGGGTTAATCCAACCTCTCCTTCCAGACAATTAAAGCTATCCGCTTAGATCCCAAACATTTTCATGTACGGTTTGCGTAAAAACTTAGATACAGCCTCATTGATCCCTAGCCAGCCTTGATCCCCAGGCACGGTAGATATCTTCTCTCCCTTCAGATCCCTTAGTTTAGATTTTCATGTAGTGAAAGTGAAAAACTCTAATCAAGAACACAAGGACATTTATATAAATATGTATAAGACCTTTATTTATTTATTTTATTTTGTATATAATAGGTATCTCATTTATTAGGATTTATCTTACTTTTATCTTGATTCTCCTATCTGCTTTTACAATATATATACCTTATATTTTTTTATGTTTGTACCTTGTACCTTACTTTAAAAAACAAAGTCAGTGTTGTAAGATTGTAATATTATTAGAGTATGTTATAAAATAATAACGTACACTATTTAAATAAAAAAAATAAAAAATGTTTGTACACCTTCCCGCCACTTTAATCATCTCTCTCTATCCTCTAAGGTTTGCTGGAAGAAAACTCTATCTAGGGTTAAGCTCGCCTTTGTACATGACTATCATATATTTTTTGTGTAAATTATTTGTGTACAATAAAGAATAGTTAGACAAAGTGTCTTCGCCTTAAATAGAAACAGTAAAAAAAGTGTTAGTGGACACATTCTCAGTTGTAGCTTACTCTAAAAAAATTGTCAGCGTTTATTTGCCGTAATTATAGATATATTTTAATATTATTAGAGTATGTTATAAAAGAATAGCGTAGACTATAAAACAAGATCTCTTAGTATGGGGGTGTCAGAAATACATCATATGTGAAAATTTCAACTGTCTAACTATCACGGTTCATAAGATACAGCCTGGTGACAGACGGTCAGACAGACAGACGGATGGACAGGGAGCCTTAGTGATCGGGTCCCGTTTTACCCATTGGGTACGGAACCTCAAAAAACTACTCAAACTTCAAGGCAACAGGTAAGGCGAAGACAAGAGCTAATGTGACTCTCGCTCGCACGTTTCGACATGTTGAAAGATATAAAATCACTAAACTCATTTTCGAACAATCGCAATCTTACAAAATTAGTAAAAATTTCATTTTGATCGATACATGTTTTCCTACTCAAAAGTTTGCTTTACTAGTTTTCGTACATAAGCTAACTTTTAAGTAGGAAAACTTGTATCGATCAAAATGAAATTTTTACTAATTTTGTAAGATTGCGATTGTTCGAAAATGAGTTTAGTGATTTTATATCTTTCAACATGTCGAAACGTGCGAGCGAGAAGTTGTTTGATAGTTGTCAGCCCCTTAAACTACTAATACGACTTCATTCTAAGGTTAAATTATCCTGCTAAAGCTTAATTGAATTTGCTGACGCTACATTATACTGTGGGAATTAATTTCGTGTGTAAAAAATAAAGCGGTTCTGAATCATAAGCGCATTATGGCAACATACCGACCAATAGTAAACAATATAATTTGTTTACTATTTGTAAACAAAAATAAACATAACATGATAAAATATTAGTAATCAAAGATCTAGATCGTTTGCAACGGTCTGCAGATAGCCCAACTGTTTATTTTTTTTTATACAACTAGTTGATGGAACAAGCAGATGGCCCGTCTGATGTTAAGTGGTAACCATCACCTATAACAAAGCATTGCCTCGCAAGTCACGCATGATAGGAACGCGCCTTATGATGCACTGTCCTGCGTCCATCAACTTGAGGCATACAGATGTTAAGCCTCATGTGCCTGTAATTACACCGGCAAACACACTCTTCAAACCGAAACACAGCGTTGCTGCTTGGCGGCGGAAAAAGGCGTGATGGTAGTTCTTCCCCGGACGAGCCACACACAAAGAGCTCTACTACTCTTGTATGTATTCTGTTCATGTGTATTCTGTACATTTTGTAAGTACCTAGGTATTTGTACATATTCATTGTACTTTTGTTTGTCAAAAAAAAAAAGCAGACAAGATACTTTACTGCACACCACATATAGCCGAACTGAAAAACATCAAAGTTAAATACAATGGGAAGTCTTACCGCTAAAAGCGATCTCTCCCAGGACTAAAATTTGTGTGAACCTTGTTTTTTCATTATCTGGGTGTTATATTCAGTAGTTTATTAGTAGTTGGTAGGTACCTAGGTACTGATTTTAAATCTTTAAAATTATAAAATGCGGCTGGTCTTATGGTCGATGTCATAATGAAACTCTTCGTACAATAGGAACAGTTAACAACGGAAGTTTATTAAGGCGATGACAACAGCTAATTAACAGTTTTATTATTATTATTATTTTATCATTATAACTAGCGACCCGCCCCGGCTTCGCACGGTTATTGTGGGTTATCCCTAAGAGATTATGCTTCTATTATGCATAAACCTTCCTCTTGAATCACTCATTCTATAAAAAAAACCGCATCAAAATCCGTTGCGTAGTTTTAAAGATTTAAGCATACATAGGGATATAGGGGCAGAGAAAGCGACTTTGTTTTATACTATGTAGTGATTGTGAGGTAGGTACATTACTGTCGTAGATTTTTGTTACCTACATTTCTTGTTCTAAAAATGAAAATCCGTTATTGGCTGTACGAGTATGTTAGAAACCTAAGTATTTACATTGTATCCTAAGATATGTGGATTTTGTTCAAAAGTAAATAAATAAATTTTAAAAGACATAAAATCAATGAACTAATTTGTGAAAAGTCGCAATAAATCAAGTTGTGAGCAATACACACAGCTTAGCAAAATATCATTTTTATCCAAACAAGTTATTACACACAGTTATTTAGTAATTTCTGCGAGCGAGAGGTCGATTAACAGTTGTCTTCGTCATAATCAACTTCCGCAGCTGACTGTACCCCGCTAGCCCGTCTTGTGAACCGACAGGTGATTCGGCCTATATTTTATTTATACCCACCGCTCGTAGAGATGCGCATTTTCAATTTATCGATAAAAATTATATGTGCATATTTAATTTGTAAAATGCATACATAATCGAATTAAATTTACTTTTGCAGATGCCGAGTGGTATGCGCGTCTCTACTTGGGTGAGCTGGTAGAAATCACATCAGCACTAAGCCCTCCTTTTATCATGCGCAAATTGTGAAATAAACAAAATCAACATTAGCTTTATATAATGTATCAAAAAAACAGAAAATAAAATTTAAAAGCGTTTTTTAACTGTATGTTTTATGGTCAACGTACGTTAAGAAAATAAAAAATAAATAAGATTATACGCGATAAATACCCGTGTTATATTCAATATGTTGTGCGAACGTCCATTTAGCAATTATTATAATAAACACCTCATAAAAATAAATCTAGAAGCCAATTTATCGGAATTCAATTAATAAAACAGGACCAATATATTAAGTAGACGATAATATTGCAGGTAGATTTTAAACTGTTCGCTTTTATGTTTGTAGTAAGCGTCATTTTTCTTTGACTAAAAGATTTATTAAAGCTAATATTAAAATGCTTTTATAGCTTCCGTCGAAGAGTTCGCCCACAAAGCCTAGAAATTCTTAGGTAGTGATCGACGGAACAGTAGTATACGGTATACTATTCGGTCAATAACTTTTAGAATGATTTTATAATAATAGTAAATAAAATAAACCTACTGGCATAACACAAAAAAAGCTTTTGCAACCTTTGGCATCCTTTCGCGTCCTTTCGCGTCCTTTCGCGGCCTTCCACGTCCTTTCGCGACCTTTCGCGTCATTCCACGTCCTTTCAAAACAAAAACAAAGCTTGGTAGTAAAACTACCTCGTATATAATGGGTCATTTTAGCCCCTTGTATAACAATTTACTATTTAATGTGGCTACTACTCACACTTATATTGTTTATTGAGATTACTTAATAAACTCTTTAGTTAAGGGCATGGCAATATTATCAAATTATTAAAACTCTGTTGCCATTTGAATGTAAAAACAGAGTCAATTGCGTCACCACACTTTATTGACTAAATAGTGTAAGTAATTTAAACTCATAAACACTTTAAAACGAGCTTGCAAATAGGCGCTGTGATTTACGTACTTAATTGCACACATTTAGATAATTAGGGAGCTGGGAACCCGATTTGAACCAATTTAGCATAATTTAACACTTTGAAATATCTAGTCAGTGTGACTATTTTGACAGTAGGTGCCTAGTATGCTCAAGGACTATTTTTGACCGTCGGTACAGTCAGCTGCACTAAGATATGTATGTTTGTATGTGTTTGGGGTGAAAGGATTAAAATTTTGCACCCCTGTGAGGAGGCTACTTTCGTGCAAGAGCGCCAGAAAAAAGCGTGGTGGTAGTACTTTCCCGGACGAGCCACACACAAAGAGCTCTACTACTCTTACAAATTATGCCAAATTACCGGTATTATGAAGCATCGCTCTTCCATATCAGACATTAAAAATAAACTATGTAATTTTGATCGTAGGTACAGTCAGCTACACTAAGATACAGATCAAGCTACACAAAGCCAAATAACAATGAAGCTTACTACAAGGATAATAAGCGAGCAGTGAGAGTATTTCTATATTTTCTTGTATATTTCCCAACTTAAATAGTATCACAGGATTGCAAATAGTGTGCAAGCGACACGTTTGGCGATTGTCAGTCTCTAGCACTGAAGAGGTGGTCTAGTGGTTCGCCGATCCTAAGGTCGTGGGTTCAAAGCCGGACGTGTACCAATGAGTTTTCCTATCCAAAACTTAATGTGCACAGTGCGAGTAGGTACTCTCAATCGGTGAAGGAAAACATTGTGAGGAAACCGGCATGTCGTAGAACCTAAGTTCTAAAACATGTGTCACGTGTTCGAAAGACGCCTCTATGTGCGTCTCAAACGCACATAAAAGTATTTCACCACACTGGTTTCAAAAAACTGTGACATGACATAAAGAAGAAGAAGCCTCTCAATTCAATGTTGATAAGCAAGTAGGTTACTTACATAAGAATCATCACAGCTTTTTATCTTTTAACTTTTGAGTTGATAACGTGGCTCTTAAAGTTTATGAGTATTTATTTAGTTCACTTTCATATCTTTACCTACCACGAAAGATGACTAGTTTGTCAATTTTGTTGGATATTTTTTTTTAAACTTAATTTGACTTCATTATAATAATAATGGTGCCGTCCCTTTCTTTATACACCGTCTTTACAAATAGTACACAATATTATAGACATCAAGAGTAATAGAGCTCTTCGAGTGTGGCTCGTCCGGGGAAATATAGGTACCTACTGCACAGCGTTGCTGTGTTTCGGTTTGAAGAGTGCTGTGACAGGCACATGACGCTTAACATCTGTAGTTATGCCTCAATTTGATGAACGCAGGAAAGTGCATCGTAGGATTCGTAGGGCACGTTCCTATCGTGCGTGACTTACGAGACAATGCATTGTTATAGGCGATGGTTACCACTTAACATCAAGTGCGTCATCTGCTTGTTCCATCAACGTTGTATAAGAAAAAATAGATACGATGCGTCAGCTAATTTAATATTATAAAAAGTATATTTTTGTCTTTTTTTTATAGATGAATTACCACCGAACTCTCCCAACTCTAAGCACAGATGGGCCCCAATAAGACAATAAGTGGCTAAGTGTTCACCTGGATACCACTCGCGAAAGGCCCCGAAATGAGCCCCTGAAAATGACCTTCAACGATTCGAGAAACTTCACAAAAAGGCTTTCAATTCGAAAACAAGTGGAGTTCACTCTTTTCCTTGTGAATTAAAAAATATTTTTTACAAGACAAAAGATTTTTTTTCTGTTTAGTTAACGTTTCTACAAAGATCTTGGGAATGAATAAAGCCCTTTCTTAGAGACACGAACTTTTTTTTAAAGAATACCTTTCTACTTGTTTCTATTTATCTAAAACTAGCGACCCGCCCCGGCTTCGCACGGTTATTACATTGTAAAAGGATCATACAAAAGAACGGTAGGAACCAAGCCGTAAGTTTGTTGCCTGTTCTTCTAGGCTTTGGTCGCGTGGAACTGGCACCTAGAGTCACCTAGCTTTAAGACGTTTCAAAGTGATCCTTGTGATTTTATTGAATAAATACATTTTGACTTTGACTTTATTGTGGGTTATCCCTAAGAGATTATGCTTGTATTATGCATATAAAACTTCCTCTTGAATCACTCTTTCTATAAAAAAAACCGCATCAAAATCCGTTGCGTAGTTTTAAAGATTTAAGCATACATAGGGATATAGGGACAGAGAAAGCGACTTTGTTTTATACTATGTAGTGTTATGGTTTCCCTATTATGTGGTGCCAGCAAATTTGGGTAACGACTTCGATCAAATCGACAAAATTTACAAGTGTTGTTGATGAGATAACTTGAATTTTAAACTAACGTGATTTAGCAACAAACATAGTAACTTTCACATTCAATATAGTAGAATTAGAGCACTGGTGGTCTAGTAGTGGCCGCCCTTCCGATCCTAAGATCGTGGGATGAAAACCAACCGTGCACCAATGAGTTTGTTGTTTAAAAATTTATGAGCATAGTCAAGAGCGTCGCCAGCCCATGGCCCAGAGGGGGGGGCAGGTTAATATTATGGAGGATGAGAAAAATATGAATTGTTGGTACATTAGATCATGAAGCTTTACAGCTTGTAGCGCGAGTCTTTGCCTCTATGGCGATTATAATAAGCTACTTAGGCCTTAAATAAATAAATATTGGTGGACATTCCACACAGCACTATCTAGCCCCAAACTAAGCCAAAGCTTGTAATATGGGAACCAGATAGCTGATATAATACATATATACTTTTTTTTTGTAAATACTTACTTATAATATATAAATAACACCCAGACAGAGAACAAACATCTATGCTCATCACACAAATGTTTGTTCTCGGTGGGGATCGAACCCACGGCCTACGGCGTAGAAGGCAGAGCTACTACCAACTGAGCCGTGAAGGCTGTCCTTAGGACTTAGGTTTCTTTGCAGTTGGCTACATTTTTTTAATATCTAGGGGGGGGGCAGTTGCCCCTCCCTGTCTCCCTTGGCGACGCCCTCGTGCACAGTGCCAATACTCTCAAACGGTGAAGGAAAACATCATGAGGAAACCGGTATGTTGTAAAATCTAAAAAATTCTAAAACATTTGTCAAGTGCTAAAGGACCCTTTTTTAATCCTTTCACCACACTGTTTCGAAAGAACTAGTGACACGACAAGAGGTTAGAGAGGATAAGATTTGGAAAGTACCTTCCTACCTACAGCCGTAAGCTTATTTCATGATGACCTAAAGAGGTCTACCTACAGAATTAGTTTCCCATTGTGATCTGCCTTCCTTTTTTCCCGCTCAACCCTAAGCGTACATCTTCATTGTAAATCTTCTAATAAATCCTGTTTTGTTTATCCTACAGAAACTTTGTATCAACTTAAAAGGTAGGGATCTCGTAAATTCTTCAAGAGGATTTGAAAGGGCTATCCTTATCCTTATAAGTAGTACATTCAGCTGTAGAACAACACAATTTAACATAGAGTAGGTAGGCATCTGGACAGATAAAGAACCTACCTACTTAATAAACAAAGATGTATGGACTCAAGGAAAAAGGGTTCTTGTTACAAATTGACAAACAAATGGAATTGGCCATCTTAAACAATGTAATATATAGGGTCATCTTAGATAATAGTCTTAATAAAGCACGCTGTATAATGACTTCTTTATACAGGATGCTTCAGAAATTGAAGGAAGCCAAAAAGGGCTCCATAATGGAAAAAAATACAATAACATCTCAAACAAACAATCTATAAAAATTTGCCTATTTTTCACGAATATGCAAATAAAACCGCGAGTACCGAATAGTCATGTAAAGTGCCATCATTACCACTCGTATGTATTATAAATACTTATATATAGATTTTGACAGCACGATAATGGACTTACCTACACACGTAAAACAGCAACAGCGTTAAATGCAAAGCTTTTAGAAGGAATTGGCAGAATCGGAATAGGTAGGTAGGTAGCGTTCTTTGCTTATATTCTGATGTGGGAGCAAATCGGTACGTATTTTCCTACATCTAAATTCCACTGAAACGGTCCGTCACGTCTGTATTTTCTCTGAAGTCTAAAACGGTCTAAATAATAAATGTACCTACCTACTGCAGTTTACGGCTTCAAGATTTCCACCGAGCTAGCAGGTAAATCCAATATTTCCCTGCGTAAAGTTTGAGACTAAGGCAGTTAGGTACTTACCCAACTGTTTTATTCAGTACGTAAGGTACTTAGATAATCTAATACCGCCTGTTCAAATATTGTGAGTGCGCATTCTTTATTATGCTTGCTCAGACATAATAAATTGAACGCAGAACACGCATAATAGTTACACCAACAACTTTCTCTGAACTGGAAATGACATCATTTCGAACTGCTTTTCGATTTTTTAAAGATACCTACCTAGTAAAAATCATAAGCTTCACGACTGATCTAATCCCCAGGCACGGTAGATATCCCCTCAGATCTCTAAAGACTGTAGTGATGGACTCTAATAGTGATAACAGAGGGCTTATTACGAGTTTAGTGCCGATCGTCGATCGTTACGATACACCGAATTTTCTATGAAAATAAATCAACGGCATCTAGCGTATTCTTTGAGAAACCGTTTTTTTTTATAGAAAATTCGGTGTATCGTAACGATCGACGATCGGCACTCGATCGGCACTAAACTCGTAATAAGCCCACTGATTGTTATTTGACGATTATGCAATACAAACGCAGGGAGCCACGAGATTTTACAACACAGGCGCGGATCCAGCCCTCTAAAAAGGTTATGGTCACAGCCACCCGAAAATGCGACTGCGAACCTGTTATAAACTCGCTCATGATCGATATACCAAGTGCATTCTGCATCATTAAACAGGTTAACAATATATATTATGACGGTCTGACCAAAATTTTGTACAGTGTTGTAGTTCCACGTGGACATAGTCTTGGGGCGAACACTGTGTGAGACGTCACACGGCTATTAGGGATAGGGGCATGCCATGCCCATCGTGCCCACAACGGTGGATTGTCACCGCGCTTGACTTATCATATCATACAAAACCTTCATAAACGGGCTCATACGGCACGAACGACTGTGAGCTAAACCACAGATAAGAGAATACACAGATAAGAGAATACTAGTATAAACCTACTGCCTAGCTTTGCCCGATCTAGTGAATTTTTATATCCACGTCTGCGTCTGCAAGTTTCGGAGAGTCGATACCACGCGACACCGTGACGCCAAGAGGCGAGACACGTCTGGAACAGATGGATTTACTTCGGGAACTTACAATAATTTCACATGATTATTGTAAGTTCGCCGCTCACTCTCACTACATTATTGAAACATTTTTTCAGATTTCAGATGATAGCTGCAAACACTTCAGACTAGGAATCTATTTTGCACAGCAGTTACTGGGTAGGCCCAACAGAATAGCTTCCTGAAGGTTATTATTACCTAACTAGCTAAAGTAAACTCGAAGAGCGCTGAGAGGTTGACAAAATACCATCAAGTTACCATCTGGGCCCTTGCCAAGGTACATTGATGTATTTTGATAGGTGCATTACATATCTGAAAGGAAAGACGGTTTTCTGCTGTTATTTATTTTTTCAAATCTACCGTACTGTGCCTGCTCCCAGGTCCCTCTTTTCTATAACACTCAAAAGGTGTTCATGTTGAGGGCCCATAGATTCGTTTCTATCCCATCACCAAACGGATTAACATAAGTGGATATACTTTGAAAGTGTGAAAAAACAAAAAAAATATTCGGGGCTCGCCGATTTCGAGTTTCCTCTGAAGACACGCTTGAAGGTCACGAAGTCTCCACTAAATTGAAATTCTGATTCTGTCCCTGAAAGGACCCGATTATCCTAAAGTGCCCAGGGTCCTTATTAAATACCTATCTACCTACACTACGTAATAGAAACCTACCGTTCATAATACTTACCAATAAAAAACTATGTTTCGCGAAATCGCAAATACAGTACCTAGTACTGTAGTTCAAACGGCAAATTTTATAAGTTTCGCGATTACCTACCAATCAACATTTTTAATTGTACATCTACTTCTGCCACCTATCACTGAGTAGCAGAACTAATACATCTTGGAAGACAGCACTGCCATCTCTCACTAAGTAGATGAACTAACAAAACCGGCAAATGGGTAAAATGATAATCTGTGGTAAAATGACAACGGCATCAAAAGTAAAATTGTCTATGGTATGGATCAATTGTTGGTTTTTAAGTGTTGGCAAAACCGCTATTTGATGGCATTCAATTTCAAACGGTTTTCGATTCGATTGATGGCTCCCGTGAAATTAAAGTTTGTGAAATTGTGTTTTTACTGCAATTATGTCCATTTTTAACGAACTATTGCCGAAACTCAGAGAGATATCAAATGCATACACAAAAAACATCAATGATGAACTTATGGTAAACCTAAGATCGTGTTTATTATGTTTGGTCATCAGCTCGACAAATGCCCAGTTTTCTAGCTAGTTTCATCAATTATATCAGTGAATTTCTGTGTTCGAAGTGTTATTTGGTGTTGAAATAAGTGTTGTGCTAAGTTATCTGATTTTTCAGGTTGCATTCGAATGTTTGGAAAAGTTTGAGGAAGAGTATGGACGAACTCGAGCGCGGGAGAAAGCTCAAAAGGATAAAGTTGGGATGACAAACCTTCAAAGTATCTGTGAAGACGATGGTAAGTCAATAATCCCGATTACCTACTGAAATAAGTTGTAACATTGATATGTAAACAAACACAGATGTTCATCAAAGAGTGTCTTTGGCGGTAAATGACCCCCATCTAGCCTTTCATCTTTGAATACTGATGTAACATGTGGGCATAACAAAGACCAAATCCACTCCTAGACTGAAAGATTGGATAGACACAGCAAGAACCAATAAGAGAAGCAAGGATAGTTTGATTACATCAATGTTTTGAATGAGAATTATATCACAAAATTAACTAAGTTTTACTAACTTTCCGTGAATGCAATTTCATTTATTTTCAAATTTGTTATGGTACAGAAAGTAGTCATGGTCCTGCTTTTCTGCTGGTGAGAGAGGTATAATAAACCAAAATGAATCTAGTCTAGTCTAAACACTGGATTCATGTTAAAATTAATAAAGTTCAGATACATATTATGTTGAAGATGTTGCCTTGAACATTCCTAACAGTTCAGTTTGTCAGAAAGTTTGTTTTTATTCATAGTATTTATAAGTAAATGAGTATCTAGATACCTGGTAAATATCCTCTCTGATCTCCAGACACTTATCTTAAGTTTTCTCCAAAAATGGACACATTATTGACAGTAATTCTTATTAGGTAGGTGCCGAAACAAAACATCTTATTCTTCATCCCTTTAAAAAAATATGAATTTACAAATTGTGGGTTTATGCTTGCTATTATATTTTAGCATTGTTTTCTTATTCAGTTGATGCACGGAAAGATCCAGAAATAGAACAGAAGGGTAGAAAAAGCAAGTCTAACCAAGACTCAGCCCGCTCTTCTTCAGATAGTAACGGAGAAAGGGCATCTAAGAAACGGAGCAAGAATGAAGTAGATGACATGCTGAGCCCAGAAGTTGACAAACGTCAGAAAAGGAATGCTTCTGTCAAAGCACAGAGTAATATTTCAAAACAGGTTGGTGTTTCTTGTCTTAGCATCTTGAAGAGCATGTGGCATAGCTTGCTTGGTTATTACTAACCAATCAACTAAGTTAAGCAATATTCTGAGTGTTTAACATTGGCATAGGTGATCACTAGTGGCACACACATCAAGAGTAGACAAGCTCCACCTATGAAGCTACCACCAACTATATCTGCAGTCAAGCAGCCTACATCTTCAATTGTAGATAATACGAGGCGGGAAGTTGGTGGATGGAGAAAGCTTTCTTTAAATGTATAGGGGAGGCCTGTGTCAATGTATACTTAATTTGACACAAATACCCAATACCTACCTGACTATAATTTTTTATGTGCCTAGAATTTACTAAGCAAGACTTTACCTATCTACCTACTATTATATTGAAAACCTCGGCCTGCCTCCATGTTGCTGTACCCTATGCAGGGTCCATGTGATACTTACTAACACCCAACAACTGTATGTACCTAAACTAAACCATGTGTAAGCAATAAATGTGTTGAGTATTGAGCCCAACAGTGGACTTCTTAGGCTGATGAAAATCCTAGCCAATTTGTTACTAAAGCATGCCTGTTTCATAATACCTAGTGGCTTTAAGCATGTTTAAACTTGTTAAGGCTTTCAAGGTGAAAGAGTTCAAGGTAATCATTTAGCTATACAAAAACTATTGGGTAAAAATACATTATGTAATTAATTTAAAAACTAGCTAAAGAATGACTTGACTAGGTAGGTTTTGTGGTGACGGACTTTTAAGGCCGGTCTTAGGCCTTCGGCATGCCATGACGATAGCTAATGGCACAACTGAATTGCTGAGGTGCTATTTTTTATTCTACTTACTGATAGAACATAACAAAACATTGCCTAGCAAGTCACGCATGACAGGCACGTGCCCTACGATGCACTGCCCTGTGTCCATCAACTTAAAGCAAAAAAAATGTTAATCCTCATGTGCCTGATATTGTACCGGCACCCACACCTTTTAAACCGAAATACAACTAGTAGTTCGCCCCGAACTGAGATCTCGTGATGCGACCCGACGAACGCACCAAAACTTTGAGAAGGTGGTAGTCAAAGGCAAGTTCAAACATTATGTTTGGACTTTTTTCTGACTACCGCCTACTAATTTGGTACGGTAACCAAGTTTCAACTCTATTGACCTATTTATTGAAGAGTTCCGTTGAACAGACCTTGGCTCCATCATCAGACCTGGTCGTTGTCACCATTTTATTTACTTCCTCAATTTATTTCAAGAAAAAAAAATAAGTAAAATCAAAGGAACTGGACGACCAGTAGAAAAACCTTGATGCCAACGAAACTCTTAGAGATGGGAGCTCTTGGCTCGCTGGTTATCTTAATTTAACTTTTTTGTTGTATCTCAAAAACCGAGCGTCCCAGAAAAAAAGTAAAAATTGTTTTGGAATCTCCAAACAAAGCCCTTTCGTATGACATGTAACTTGATTTTTTTAAGTCACTTTTTTTATTTTTGCTCCCTTAAAAAACCCCATTTATCTTAAAAACCCTTCATCCGATTTTACTCATATACTTACCAGTAAATTTCTCAAGTACAAGCTGTCGTCTTATCAAATTTCATGCAGATCGGATCAACGGTTCGAAAGTTATGGCCAGACAAACATACATACATACATACATACATACATAAAATGCCAAATCGCCCAAGTTGAAACTAGAATCTTCGTTCGCTTCGCTCACTCGATCAACAACGCTGCTTGGTGTCAGAAATAGGCATGGAATTGGTACTTCCCCAGACGAGACCTTCATAGATTCCTACTTCTCTTAGGGTAGCTTTAAGGTGCCCACTTGCTAGTTCTATTGGGCACATGTACATGATCCACCTGATGTTTAGTGGTAACCATCACCTTTAACAAAGCATTGCCTCGTAAGTTACGTACGATAGGAACGTGCCTTACGATGCGCTGCCCTGCGTCCATCAACTTGAGGCTTACAGATGTTAAACCTCATGTGCCTGCAATTTCAACGGCAACCACAATCTTCAAACCGAAACACACAAACTATCCCAGCGTACCTTTCATTGATAAATAAAAAATCTGAAATTATTTATTGTAGAACTGTAGAAACAAAAGATGTTAGGTACAGTTTTAACATTTTGTCCGTTGCGGACGTACAACAAAAGCGTATGTTTTTTAAACAAATTCATATTTATTTTGTAAACAGGTGAACGTAAATCTAACAGCGAAGCTTCGTCGCGAGAATTCAAATGAGAAGTTGGAGAAAACCTCATCACAGTCTTCGAAGAGTCGGAGACGAAAAAATGACGAGAAAGAGAATACTGTACCTAACCTACCTATACAAAGTGAGTATCTCTTTAGCGAGACGGGAGAGGTGTGAGTTTGATTCCTGTGTTGGTCGTACTTGTTACCGTAAGGGTTTTACCATCGCAATCCGCTATCCATCGGATAAAATAGTAAGTAAAAGTAAAAGTATCTAAAGAATAGCTATAGGGCCAGTGTTTGTACCTACTTTATTAAGATACTATCGACCCGCCCCGGCTTCGCACGGTTATTGTGGGTTATCCCTAAGAGATTATGCTTGTATTATGCATATAAAACTTCCTCTTGAATCACTCTTTCTATAAAAAAAAACCGCATCAAAATCCGTTGCGTAGTTTTAAAGATTTAAGGATATAGGGACAGAGAAAGCGACTTTGTTTTATACTTTGTAGTGATGTCTAGATTTATGATACATTATGTCCTTATGTAAAATAATGTGTTATTAATAGTATCTATCTATCTTAGTTCTTTACCTCTTAGCGTGGCAGGCGAATGTCGCTGGTTCGTTCTCGTGTAGGGACAAATCTGTAACTAGGCTGAAGCATGTATTTTCATCTACAAAAGCAGTTGATTTCTTTGTTATATCTCGCCCTTGGCTTATTTATGTTATTAAAATTACTTTAAATTCCACAGTCAAAGAAGAAAAGATATCCTTGCCTCCGGAACCAATGGAAATGGACATGCTGAATATTCCGGTGAAACAGGAGAATCCGGACGACATCGCTATGCCGCCGCCGGCTGTACCGATTCCGAGTAAGTTTAATAATAATAATAATAAATTTGTTTATTTGGACACAAATTACATACACGATGTGTACGACCGGTTTCGAACGCCCGACCTTAGGATCGGAAGCCGGGGCCGCTATCACTAGACCACGCATGCTCTCTAATATTTTGTAATTATAAAAATAATCGTTCAGTGATTAGACTGTGATTGAGCAACAAACATCCAAATATCCAAACATCGTAAGCTACGTATTTATATTATAGTAGGGTGGGATGTATTTCAATATGCCTTATCATCATGATCAGCCTGAGGACGTCCACTGCTGGACATAGGCCTCCCCTACATTTCCAAGACGAAAGTTTCTGAGCCCTGTCCATCCACCGACTTCCCGCGATCAGGAATAACATAACTGGGGCCCGTCTATATGCCTAATAAGATTAAAATGTTTACAGAACCTCGAAAAGCAATCACTAAGGAAAAATCCGAAGACAGCGCTGAAGAGGACCTAGGGAAAAGAAGAGCTCCGCGGACGAAGAAGCAAACGGAACCTATGCCGCCGCCGCCACCAGGTTTGTCTCGATATCTACGATTTAATGTTGTATAGCCAGTCAAGAAGCATTTATTCAGTTGTATCGCTAGAAATCACTGAAACGTCTTGAAGGTAGGTTATTCTAAAAAAAAAGAAGTCAGTTAAATGTCTTAAACTAAGCAAATCTAGATGCCAGTTCACGCGACCAGGCCTAGAAGAACTGTCAACAAACTTATGGCTTGGTTCCTACCGTTCTTTTGTATGATCCTTTTTACAAAATAACATATTATGTAATGAACATTTGACTCGCAATTAAAAAAGTGCTTAGCTAGTGTTACATCTTGTGTCATAAAAGAAACTAATATAAAATGGCGCCACTAATTGTTACCTTTCACTCATGAGTAGAGATCGGATATTCGGATGCATATTTACCTAAAGTTGAGGTGTTGGCTATTATGGAAAGCACTTTTTATCAAAAAATCCCGGGGTCTCGGGATAAAATGTCCCTCGGGGCCCAGAATCACCCCCTTTCGGCTTAGTACACATGTAATGTGGTAACCTGAATACATCCGATTACATGCAATCCCGGGATTTTAATTTTAATAAAAGTGTCCTAAGAAGCTGCTTCCATTATTTGTTAGCCAAAAATTTACTTTAGGTAAATATGCATCCGATTATCCGATCTCTACAAATGAGGTATTAATTATCCGGCACCATTACAGTTTAGTTCATACATATTCACAAAACATTGGTTGTATTTTTCAGTGGCTGCGAATCGTGCTACTCGGTCCAGTTCTCGCGTACAAACAGCGGAAGCAGAGGAACCGCCTATGGAAGGGCGTCCCAAACGAACCAGGGCTAAGAAGGTAATCATAATCAGGATAGCCCTAATAGCTCAGTTGGTAGTAGCTCTGCCTTCTGCTAGGCGGTGGGTTCGATCCCCATCTAGAACAAATATTTGTGTTATGGTTGTACATTGTACAAGCTTTGCTTTGTTTGGGGCTAGATAGTGCTGAGTGGAATGTCCATCATCATTTATTCATTTTATTATTTTATTTTAATAGTAAACTTAAATACTTAAGGTAAGCATTTTCACAATTTTTGTCACCTATTTGTAAATTGGTATAAAAATAATGTTTGTTGTTTTTGACAACAAAGAGTGAAATTCAATTCTTAATTTTATAAACTTTCATATATATTTTTTGATGATTTTTCATTTCTTTGCAGAAAGTATCAGTATCTACAACTCAAAATGAAGTGGACAGCATTCAGACAGCTCAAGAAAGCACATCAGGTTATTATTTATTCATAAAATACTAACTAACGCCGGCGGCTTTCCACGCGTATTAGTAGTGATTGCTATCAAAGTCATTTAAGGTTTTGCCATAAATTGGATTTTTAATTTTTTCTACCCCGGTCTCATTTATTTTTTGGGATAAAAAGTATAGTTTATGCTAGATCATGTTATGAACTATATTTGTTTTAAGTTCTTAGGAAACGACATCCATATCGTAATTTTCGTATATAAATGTTAGTAGGATAGGATTGGACTTGTAATAATTCTAATTACCAATAAATTGATTATTCTGATTATTCTGATTGGTGTATTAGTCGGGGTTTTGGATCCAGATTGACATTAACTGGTTCAACGAAATATTTAATCATATTATATCAGGATATCATGAATAAGTTCAAAATTTCCTTGACAACGCATGAGTTTCATTTCCCTGAGGGTAGGCTGTGTTGGCAACGTCGTAAGTTTCTTGCCTGTTCTTCTAGCATTTGGTCGCGATTAATTGGCGGCCCTTAGATTCCCCTAGTTTACAATACAGTGCAAAGTGATCCTTGTGATCCTTTGATATGAATAATTAATAAGATTTGTCTTTTTTTGTTTTAGCAACTTCATCTCCCGCTGAGAAGCCACGGCCTAAGAGAACTAGACGAGGCAAAGCTGCGTGAGTATCTTCTAATGGTCAAAGTCAAGTTAAAAAACATACAAACACTTTCGCAATTATAAATTGGTATGGATTGGAAAAGCACCAGAAAGTCCACCAGCCTTCTGATCGTTAGGTTAGGTTAGCAGGTTCGAATCCAGCTGTAGTCAATGAATTTTTCTATTCGAAAATGTATGCGCGCAATGCCAGTGTTCTATTGGTGAAAGAAAACATCGTGAGGAAACCAGATAGGTATATCAGTAGCGGTGATGAACTTATGGAATACCAACTACCGTAAATGTGGGTATGTGCCTAATGTAATATTTGGATGTACCTCTGACCACACCCTGGCCCTGGTATGAAGATGGGATATTTACTGTTATCCCCTGAGAGCACTGGTGGTCTAGTTTTAGCGGCCCGCCTTCTGATCCTAAGGTCGTGGGTTCGAAACCGGTCGTGCACCAATGAGTTTTTCTGTTCAAAAAATCTATGTACACAATGCCAGTACTCTCAAACGGTGAAGGATAACATCGTGAGGAAACCGGCATGTCGTAGAACCTAAAAAGTTCTATAACATGTGTCAAGTGGTCTAAAGAAACTAGTGACACGACAAGAGAGATACTGTTATCCCCGCCTGGGTATCCAAGTCGTGAGTCGTATTTTGTTTTTATGAATGAATTTATAAAATATAACCTATTATTTTCCAGAGCGAAAGAAGCTCCGAAACCAGTTGAACCCATCATATCTCCCAAAGAAGAACGCATCTCATTACCTAGCTCTCCAATCCTGCAAAAAATCAAACCCAAGAAAGGCAAAAACGACCTTACCTCCACCACAATAGAGTCTATAGTAACAGTGAACTCGACAGTGGATAAATTGGATGGAGAATTGGAGGAGACAAGAATTTTGAGCAAGGATTTGGATAAGACTAGAGTTATAGCTTTAGATAAAGCAGTTGTAAACAAGGAGATGGATACCACTATGGTACTAACTAATGGTGTGTACAATCATGCCTCAGAAATAAGTACGACTAAAAATGTAAGTACCTTGTTTTGATAACCCTCACTCTCCTCCTCACTCTGAGAGCACTGGTGCTCTGGTGGTAGCGGCCCCGCCTTCCGATCCTGAGGTCGTGGGTTCGAAACCGAAACTTATGTGCACAATGCCAGTACTCTCAAACGGTGAAAGAAAACGTCGTGAGGAAACCGGCATGTCGTGGAACCTAAAAAAGTTCTATAACATATGTCAAGTGCTCGAAAAGAGCCTCTTGAGGCGCACTTAAAATCCTTTCACCACACTGTTTTGAAAGAAACTAGTGACGACAAGAGAAGAAGAGAGATAACCCTCACAGCTCTGTTGGTATATATACCTTTTTCTGTTATACCTACGCCTCACTAAATTCGATTGGCACCACACTGGAGCTTCAATATTGTATTATATTACATTGTAAAAGGGTCATGCAAAAGAACGGTAGGAACCAAGCCGTAAGTTTGTTGCCTGTTCTTCTAGGCTTTGGTCGCGTGGAACTGGCACCTAGAGGCACCTAGCTTTAAGACGTTTCAAAGTGATCCTTGTGATTTTATTGAATAAATACCTTTTGACTTTGACTAGCTCTGCCTTCTGTGCTGTAAGCTGTGGCTTCGATCCCCGACGAAAATGTGTGTTGTGTACATGAATGTTATAACTATGCAAAAAATAAGTAAATAAGTATTATATCAGATGTCTGGTTCCCATAATACAAGCTTTGGTTGGTTTGTAGCTAGATGTGTGGAATGTCCACAGATTTTTTTATTGCTCATGAATTTACAACGAATTAATAAATAACGATTAATGTATTATTATTTGTTTTAGAACAATATGAATGAGACTGTGGTTATTGAAAAAGCGAATCGAGAAACCATAGTGGTGGAAAAAGTACCAAATGTCATTATGGATGCCACAGTTGTCATTGAAAAGGGTAAGCAACAATATAATTAGCAAGTCCTCTCAAACAGTGACGGAAAACATCGTGAGGAAATCTGTTAGTATTCTAACAGCGGCGATGGGCTTGCAACCTTTCACGGAATACCAAATACTGCAAAATGTGGGTATGTGCCAATAAGAATCTTAAGAGTAGTAGAGCTCTTTGTGTGTGGCTCGTCCGGGGAAGTACTACCACCATGCCTTTGTCTGCCGCCAAACAGTAACGCTGTGTTTCCGTTTGAAGTGTGTGCTTGCCGGTGTAATAACAGGCACATAACAATGCCTCAAGTTGATGGACGCAGGGCAGTGCAGGCAGGGCACATTCCTATCGTGCGTGACTTACGAGACAATACTTTGTTATAGGTGATGGTTACCACTTAACATCAGGTGGGCCATCTGCTTGTTCCATCAGCTAGTTGTATAAAAAAAATAGGAATTGGTACTAAGCGATCTGTGGGAATATCTACCGTGCCTGAGGATGAAAGTCGTGAAGCTGAACGGAAACTATTTAACTAGTAATAGAGCTCTTTGACTGGCCGTGGAGTTTTAGGAATAGAATGTTAGCCATCATCATTTGCTGAGCCCATTTTGAAGTTTTACTACCAAAAATGTTTAAAGTATTACTAAATGTACTATTTTTTTTGCAGGATTAAAAACATCAGATTTAACGGAAGACAACTCTCTTATTACTGACGATGACAGCGATCAGGAATCACACACGCCACCAAGAAAAGACATTAAACAGACACAGCCTTCGTAAGTAGCAAGTTTTGCGTTGAAAATGAATGAATGAAAAATACTTTATTGTACACCAAACTGAACAAAAAATAAAACACTTAAAAATATAAAATAAAGTTGAAGTGAACTTCTTAAAGATATTCCAATTTTCATTCAAATCGGTTCAGCTTTCATGAAGTTATTATGACATAAAGATCAACCCACATGTACATTCAATATTTTGGATAGTAGGTCCCGTATGAGCCTGTTTTATCTAAACATCCCCACATCCTTCCTATAATCCCCTAACATCCTTAGAGCTGATTTCACCATGCTCTGTTAGATTAACAAAGGAAGGAAGGCCGTTAAATATGTCAAAACGATGACATGATGAAACATGTTTAATTAAGTTTTACTAACAAATTATGGATCATTGACATCTGAAATAAATGAATTGAATGAGTGACTAACAGAGTATAGTAAAATCAGCTCTTAGCCTTTGAAAATTAGAGGGGTAAGTGCACATCCAGATTGCTCATTACTATATCAAAGTATCAAATTAAAAACTAAAAATGTATCAAATTCATAAGGTCAATCAATTTGAATCACAATAATAACTTTGAAACATCTTAAGTAAGTAGGTTCGCCCAAGCCTAGAGATCCTTGGGATACTACTTAAAAAATACTATTTTGATTACAATTTTGAGCCTAAAGTTTGTGTTGATAATATATTTATTTTACTATCAGATCTGCAGTAAAAGAAAAAGTGCAACAGTTTGAAGAAATGGCGTCCAGAGTAACACGAACCAAGACGCGAGCAATGGCCAAGAAGGAAGAACAAACGGACACACAGACGCCGCCGGACAAGATATCGAAGCCGATACTATCAGCTGAGACTTTGAACAAGATGAATAGTTTGATCTTCAATGGAAAAGCACCTCAGGTAAAGACAATACCTAAAGCTATTCTGGGGCCTTGCACACGAGAATTAGGGGCCCTGTTGGAATATCGACTAAATACTACCACCATGTCTATTACTGCCGTCAAGCAGCGTTGCTGTGTTTTGGTTTGATTATGTTTACCTTTTTCTGTATGCCTACGCCTCACTAAACTTCAATAATATATTATATTATTACATTGTAAAAGGATCATACAAAAGAACGGTAGGAACCAAGCCGTAAGTTTGTTGCCTGTTCTTCTAGGCTTTGGTCGCGTGGAACTGGCACCTAGAGTCATCTAGCTTTAAGACGTTTCAAAGTGATCCTTGTGATTTTATTGAATAAATACCTTTTGACTTTGACTTTGAAGGGCGCCAATGAAATTACAGGCACATGTGACTAAACATCGTTAAACTTAAAGTTGGAAGCGTCCAGGGACTTCCCTGAGCCACACAGAAAGAGCTCTTCTCCTACTATCAACTGATATGGGACAGACAACAAATTAAAATTAATTAACATACTAACAGCTCACAGATAGAAAACTTTGTAATTCTTCTATAGCATATTTTTGTATAATTATTTTACAAAATAAATAATAATTAAAATAGAGAGCCAATCGAATTTAGAGATATAAATAAAATAAATAATAAATAAATATTGGTGGACTTTCCACACAGCACTATCTAGCCACAAACTAAGCCAAAGCTTGTAATATGGGAACCAGATTGCTGATATACTACTTATATACTTTTTTATTGTAAATACATACTTATTATATTATATAACACCCAGACAGAGAACAAACATCAATGTTCATCACACAAATGTTTGTTCTCCGTGGGGATCGAACCCACGGCCTACCGCACAGAAGGCAGAGCTACTACTAACTGAGCTGTGAAGGCTGTCAAGAGATGCGTAGACTCGCCATAAAAAAAATCTACTAATAGAGAAATAAGTATCGTTACGTATTTTATTCCACAGATATCAAGTTCCGCGTCAAAGCCCAAATCCGCAGCCCCGGCCGGCAAATCCATGATACCTTCCTCAACTTCCAAGCTCAGTTCAATCAGCAAACATAAGGAGGCGGCGGAGGAACTCAAGACTTCCAGGACCCACGAAGAAGACGCTAGGAAAAAGAAAGAGGCGATGTTGGAAGCTAAACGAGAGCAACAGAGACGGTAACAATAATAACTATTCGTTAAGTAACGACAAGCGACTAGCAAGTCAATAAGCAATATCTGAAACTGAGATTTAAAATAATACATACATAAAATCACGCCTGTCGGTTTAGGGTTATCTTGACCAGGCCTTTCTCTCTAAAACGTCTGCTATCTCGACTGCTCTCTCGTCTGCTAGGTCGGGATACGTCCGCCGAGGTCTTGCTCTTCAAACAATCCCATTTCCACTCGCCTCATGCTTCCGAGGCCTAATCTCGATCGAATTTGACGTCGGTCACGTAAAGGTATCGTAAGCCTAACTGCAACAGAATAATGTCGAATATTGCTAGCATACGTTAATGCCACAAATGTCAAATACATGCCTGGTCAAGACTCTTTCGTTCATCTCCTTTCATCCATCCTCTGCGCGAACATACCTCTCTACTCTCATCACTACACCGGTAAACGAAATGCGAGTGGACTGTAAATACTGATTCGATTCGGACAATTAAGATGATTTATTTATTAGTTACCTAATTAGTTACCCAACTTTTATTAGTTACCTAAGCAGAAGTGATTTTTATCATTAGTGATAAGTTTTAAGTTTACTTTTTATTTTTTTTGTTGTTTTTTTGGCAGTCAAACGTTTAGCTAATAACAATAGCTAAACGTTTGACTGCCATCTCACCTGATGGTAAGTGAAGATGCAGTCTAAGGTGGAGCACGCTTATCTATAATCCACTTGTTCACTCTTGTCTTAAATATTCCTAGGTAATATCGTTCCGGAAATACCGACGACGGTAAAGTGTTCCACTCCTTGGCAGTTTGCACTAAGAAAGTGGAAGCAAAGCGCTTCGTGCGATAGTGAGGGATATCCACCATGAAGGGGTGGCACTTTTCCGTGCGTCTAGTTGACCGGAGGTAGAAAGGACACGGGAGAATGAGATCGTGCAGCTCCTGCGCACACTCACCAAAATGTATTCGGTAGAACACCGATAGGCAGGCGATTCGTCTCCTGTGTTCGAGGCTATAGAGCCTGGAGTCGAACAGCTGGTCACTGCTAATGAGTCTCCTGGCTCGCCGCTCAATAGAATCTAAAGCTTCAAGCTGGTACTTGGCAGAACCGTCCCATAGGTGGCAACAGTACTCCATGCACGATCGAACTTGTGCTTGATAAAGGTCCAGAAGCTGTCCTAGTGTGAAGTACTGTCTGACCTTAGAAAGGACGCCCAGTTTCTTAGCAGCCACTTTAGCCTTAGATTCTATATACGAGCCGAAGTTCAAATTGGATGTCAGCTTTACACCCAAGAGCTCAAGGTGGTCGGAGATCGGCACCGATACATCCAGGAAAGAAGGGTTCAGGCGGAAAGGCCGCTTTTTTGCGGAGAAAAGACATGCCTGAGTTTTTGAGGCGTTGAAAGAGACGAGGTTGGCTGCACCCCAATCAGAGACATTAATTAGGATGCGATTTACTCGTTCCACCTTGGCCTCTCTTAGGGACTCGATCGTATCTGCGCTTGCACGGGCATCGGAAGTGTATCTTTCTACAATGGTGCTATCATCTGCGTGCCCCACAATACCGGGTTGAAGCAAGTCGTTGATATGTAGCAGGAATAAGGTTGCAGAAAGAACCGACCCCTGAGGTACTCCGGCATTAATAGCCAATTGGTCAGACGAGCAGCCATCAATGACTACTCGAATTGACCGCTCCCTCAGGAAGTCAGAAATCCACCCACGCAAGCACGGCGGCAGTCCGAACGAGGTAAGCTTGCTAACAAGACCGTCGTGCCAAACCCTGTCAAAAGCCTTGGATATATCGAGTGACACAGCAAGAACTACACCATGCCTCTCTATGGCCTCGCTCCAGATATGGGTGACGTACGCTAAAATCGTATCCCCAGTAGACCGTTTACGACGAAAGCCGTACTTGCTGGTCACTCAGGAGGTCATTGGCTTCAAGGTACGTTAGGAGCTTATTGTTGAGAAACCGCTCCATTGTTTTACACAATAGAGAGGTTACAGAAATGGGTCGACAATTAGCAGGGTTGGCACGACTTCCCTTCTTAGGAACTGGTTCCACATTTGCAAGCTTCCAAGACCGTGGTACAAGGCCAGTTTCAAGAGATAGACGAAACAGGCGAGTCAGTATTGGAGTCAACTCAGGGGCACATTGTTTGAGGACAATTGCAGGTATTCCATCAGGCCCGCTGGGCTTATTCATATCCAAAGCACGCAGTGTTTTTAGCACCTCCTTTTGGTGTATGCGGACTTTCGGCATTGCCGACGTACAACAGGACACGGTAGGAGGCACTTCACCAGCAGTGTTAAGGCGCGAGCATACTGCAAACTGAGAAACAACTTACTTGGGCACCTACTTACTTTAAGATACCCATAAAATGGGCTTAGTAATCATCGTAATGCCCCAACGGGGCTCACGTCCTGGACATATTGTTACCCCCTTTTCACCGTTCGAGAGTACTAGCATTGAACCTCCTAAGAACCCGTATACAACATGAAACAATGAATAAATGATTATGATGCGTGAAGCGTCTCCGCTGGGGCTGCGATGTGCGAAGGGTAGTAGTGCGGCGCTGGCTTTGTACTCCGGCGCCGGCAGCGCGGGGCTGCGGGTAGTGATGGATGGTTTTTCCCCGACAGGAAGCGCGAGGACAAGATGGCGGCGGCGGCGGCGGCGCGCACGCTGGCGGAGCGCGAGCGCGGCCTGCAGCGCGCCGCCGCGCAGCGCGACCGCGAGGAGAAGCAGGCGCACGCGGACCTGGGCAAGCTGCAGCGCACCAAGGAGGCGGAGCGGGTAATGTAGCCCTCGTACACAGCCTCATACTCGGCCCTGCAGCGCGACCGCGAGGAGAAGCAGGCGCACGCGGACCTGGGCAAGCTGCAGCGCACCAAGGAGGCGGAGCGGGTAATGTAGCCCTCGTACACAGCCTCATACTCGGCCCTGCAGCGCGACCGCGAGGAGAAGCAGGCGCACGCGGACCTGGGCAAGCTGCAGCGCACCAAGGAGGCGGAGCGGGTAATGTAGCCCTCGTACACAGCCTCATACTCGGCCCTGCAGCGCGACCGCGAGGAGAAGCAGGCGCACGCGGACCTGGGCAAGCTGCAGCGCACCAAGGAGGCGGAGCGGGTAATGTAGCCCTCGTACACAGCCTCATACTCGGCCCTGCAGCGCGACCGCGAGGAGAAGCAGGCGCACGCGGACCTGGGCAAGCTGCAGCGCACCAAGGAGGTGGAGCGGGTAATGTAGCCCTCGTACACAGCCTCATACTCGGCCCTGCAGCGCGACCGCGAGGAGAAGCAGGCGCACGCGGACCTGGGCAAGCTGCAGCGCACCAAGGAGGCGGAGCGGGTAATGTAGCCCTCGTACACAGCCTCATACTCGGCCCTGCAGCGCGACCGCGAGGAGAAGCAGGCGCACGCGGACCTGGGCAAGCTGCAGCGCACCAAGGAGGCGGAGCGGGTAATGTAGCCCTCGTACACAGCCTCATACTCGGCCCTGCAGCGCGACCGCGAGGAGAAGCAGGCGCACGCGGACCTGGGCAAGCTGCAGCGCACCAAGGAGGCGGAGCGGGTAATGTAGCCCTCGTACACAGCCTCATACTCGGCCCTGCAGCGCGACCGCGAGGAGAAGCAGGCGCACGCGGACCTGGGCAAGCTGCAGCGCACCAAGGAGGCGGAGCGGGTAATGTAGCCCTCGTACACAGCCTCATACTCGGCCCTGCAGCGCGACCGCGAGGAGAAGCAGGCGCACGCGGACCTGGGCAAGCTGCAGCGCACCAAGGAGGCGGAGCGGGTAATGTAGCCCTCGTACACAGCCTCATACTCGGCCCTGCAGCGCGACCGCGAGGAGAAGCAGGCGCACGCGGACCTGGGCAAGCTGCAGCGCACCAAGGAGGTGGAGCGGGTAATGTAGCCCTCGTACACAGCCTCATACTCGGCCCTGCAGCGCGACCGCGAGGAGAAGCAGGCGCACGCGGACCTGGGCAAGCTGCAGCGCACCAAGGAGGCGGAGCGGGTAATGTAGCCCTCGTACACAGCCTCATACTCGGCCCTGCAGCGCGACCGCGAGGAGAAGCAGGCGCACGCGGACCTGGGCAAGCTGCAGCGCACCAAGGAGGCGGAGCGGGTAATGTAGCCCTCGTACACAGCCTCATACTCGGCCCTGCAGCGCGACCGCGAGGAGAAGCAGGCGCACGCGGACCTGGGCAAGCTGCAGCGCACCAAGGAGGCGGAGCGGGTAATGTAGCCCTCGTACACAGCCTCATACTCGGCCCTGCAGCGCGACCGCGAGGAGAAGCAGGCGCACGCGGACCTGGGCAAGCTGCAGCGCACCAAGGAGGCGGAGCGGGTAATGTAGCCCTCGTACACAGCCTCATACTCGGCCCTGCAGCGCGACCGCGAGGAGAAGCAGGCGCACGCGGACCTGGGCAAGCTGCAGCGCACCAAGGAGGCGGAGCGGGTAATGTAGCCCTAAAACACAGCCTCATACTCGGCCCTGCAGCGCGACCGCGAGGAGAAGCAGGCGCACGCGGACCTGGGCAAGCTTGCAGCGCACCAAGGAGGCGGAGCGGGTAATGTAGCCCACATATTTGACAGCCCTCACGGCTTGCCCAGAACTATGTTTAAACTGATCGAGTACGTAATCCAAAATTCGAAAAAACGAGTTGTAAACTACAGAATAGACGTCCTGATAGACGTCTGGTAGACGTCCTGTTGGACGTCTATTCACGCTGAATGATCACATTCAGCATGATTGAGCAATCGTAAACTTTTCAATTTACTCATCTTTTATTATAAGTAGGATTTTCGAGCTATAAATTATTCGAAGCGAACGTACAGTAATTGTAGTTGATAATGTTACAGAAAAAACAAGAGCTAGCCCGTAAAGTAGCGGAAACGGAGGAGAGGCGCAAGGCGGAAGAGGCCGCGAGGATGCAGCGGCTGGCGGAGGAACAGAGGAAGGCGTTGGCGCAGCGACGGAAGCAGATTGAGGAACAAGAGGCGTGAGTATTAACTGGCGCAGCCTTTGGGATCGCCTGAGTTAAAGTATGAGTTACGCCGTAAAGAGCGGATAAAAACGAAAGAAAAGATGAAGGAGTTGCCGCAACGATAAAATTAAGGAGCAAGGTATTAACTCGTCGGCAGGATCGCCTAATTCAATGTATAAGCTAACCTGTTAAATATGGCATTGGGTCGCATTAGGATGCGCATCGCGACATATGTCGCCGCAATGTAACGTTGGAATATATCTCACAGTAGCTACAGTGCACACATGAGACACATGAACCACAAATGAGGCAAACATGTGACTCACTTGAATCACATGTATCATTTGTGTTACATGTAGCTCATATGTGTCAGGTTTGACACACGTGATAATTCATTAAGCATATTATAACTCGGTTTAATTTTGTTGCAGTATGAAAAAGGAGGCATTAGCAATGGCTAAGGAAATAGAAAAGAGGAATAAGGAGTACCTTGAAAAACAAAAGATGAAGTCAAAGAATGAAGAAAAAAGTAAGTGTTCTGCTGTAATTATTAGACAAATTCCATATTATCAGTATAAAATTTTGGTACACATCACTGGCACTGGCATAGGCACTCGTGGCCTAGTGGTAGCGGCTCCGCCTTCCGATCCAAAGGTCGTGGGTTCGAAGCCAGTCGTGCACCAATGAGTTTTTCTGTTCAAAAATGTATGTGCACAATGCCAGTACTCTCAAACGGTGAAGGAAAACATCGTGAGGAAACCGGCATGTTGTAGAACCTAAAACATCTATAACGTGTCAAGTGCTCGAAAGGAGCCTCTTGAGGCGCACTTAAAATCCTTTCACCACACTTTTTCGAAAGAAACTAGTGACACGACAAGAGAAGAGTAGTTTGTTATGTATATGATTTAAATTAGCAATCACCATCATGTTCTTGGCTTTATTTAACTTCATGTAGGGTCTGCACAACAGGTTTTTTCTTACCACTTTTTCCTATATCATCCGTCATCTCAGTAGTCACTCCTTTCTTACCAATGTCATGTTTCAAAGTCAAAGTCAAAAGGTATTTATTCAATAAAATCACAAGGATCACTTTGAAACGTCTTAAAGCTAGATGACTCTAGGTGCCAGTTCCACGCAACAATCTTACGGCTCGGTTCCTACCGTTCTTTTGTATGATCCTTTTACAAAGTAATATAATACAATATTGAAGTTTAGTGAGGCGTAGGCATACAGAAAAAGGTAAGCATAAGCATCCATCTTTTCTTTGGCCTATCTCTACTCCTTAATCCATCGACACACATACCTAACTATTTTTGTTACATGACATTCTTCTCTTTTCATAACATGCCCATATACCACGCTAACTTATCAGTCACCGGCGCTACTTTCAAATTTCCTCTAATATACTAATTCCTTATTTTATCCATCCTTGTCACTCCACACATGACAAAATTCGCATTTCTGCCGCGTGCACTCTTCTCTCATCCGACCCTTCGCTCGCCCAACACTCAGATCCATATAAACTCAAATATTATAAGTAGGGCTGGGCAAAATACATGCTTTGCTTTAATTGAAATACAAATAAAAAAATACTGTATCGCAAGTAATTAAAATACGAAATACAAAATACAAAATATCTAAGTAAGGTATTTGAAATATAAAATACAAAATATATATAGCTATTTTTTATTGAAATACGAAATACAAATGACAAAATAAGTAATCTAGACCAGGAGGAGCTGAAAAGTAAGGGAAAACAAAATAAATTAATCAGTAAAACCAGAGGTTCCTTTCATGAGAACACTAGATTTTTTGCGTTTTTTGGCCAATTTTGACGTACAGTCATAGCGTACAGTATACATGACAGGTGCAGTGTTGCCAACTCTAATAGCTTCTTTACCATCATTCCACTCTCGCCTCGCACTCACACTCACGATCGCTAAATGAAGGTTAAGTGTATATTAATTTTAAAATGTATTTTGAAGCCTCAAGTATTTGAAATACTAGTTACAAAATACCTCGGCGTCAGGTATTTGAAATACGAATTACAAATTACATTTTAAGGAAGTAATTGAAATACAAATACCAAATACGTATTTGTATTTCAATTTCGTATTTTAATTACAAGTAATTCAATTACAAGTATTTTAATTACAAGACATCCGATCCTTACAACACGACAGGTCTTATGATCATCTTGTATACTTTCCCAATTTCTTTCAATTATTTGTGTACAAACTGGTGCCCGCGACTTCGTCTGCGCAGGATTATTCACACAATATCTTTATAAATCGTAGCCTATGTGTTATTCTGATATATAAGCTACATTATTGTAAAGTTTCATTAGAATCCATTCAGTAGTTTTTACGTGAAAAAGTAACAAACATCCATCCATCCATACTTACAAACTTTCGCGTTTATAGATTCTAATTATCATAACAATAATTTCAGTGCACACGCCTCTCCGCACCCCCGGCACGCCGCGCGGCGCGTGCGCAGAGCCCGCGTACATGGCGGACGGCTTCCAGTACCTCAACTCCGACGAGGACGCGGACCCGCCGCCCAGGCCGGTGCTCGAATGGTGCACTACTAAAGTAAGTCTATCACCCCACCGAGAACAAACATTTGTGTGATGAACATACATGTTTGTTCTCTGTCTGGGTGTTATTAGTAGATTAGTAGCCGAGGGCTGTAAGGCATCAATTGCAGCCCGAGATATTTAAGCAGAGAGCTAACTATTCTGCTTTACATCTCGATTGTGAGGTAAGTAGAAAAAAACCGGGAGGCAATAATGTACGGCCAAATAATGTACAGTATGATATTGCACAGCACGACAATGCACACCCAGATAATCCGTGTCCACTGGTTTGAATTATTGGGTGTACATTATCATCCCGTACAATAACATGCTGTGCAATATCGTCACGTGTCAATAATGTACACCCAGATATTGTACAGCATGATAATTGGAAGCCACTTTAGTACCGTTGAGTCGGATTGGTTAGGTTATGTTGAAACATATAAATTACGCACGAGGCGAGCGAGCAAAGCGAGCGTGCCGCGGCAGCGGCCGCCGAAGTGCCAGAAATTATTTTTTACGGTACCAAAGTGGCTTCCAATTATCATGCTGTACATTATCTGGGTCTACATTATTGACACGTGACGATATTGCACATCCAGATAATGCACACCCCGATAATGTACACCCAGATAAAACGAATCCAAAAAGGTACCAAAGTGGATTCCAAATATCATGCTGTAATTTTTTTTTTTTTTTTTATACAACCAGCTGATGGAACAACCAGATGGCCCACCTGATGTTAAGTGGTAACCATCACCTATAACAAAGCATTGCCTCGTAAGTCACGCACGATAGGAACGTGCCCTACGATGCACTGCCCTGCGTCCATCAGCTTGAGGCATACAGATGTTAAGCCTCATGTGCCTGTAATTACACCGGCAACCACACTCTTCAAACCGAAACACAGCATTGCTGCTTGGCAGCAGAAAAAGGTGTGGTGGTAGTACTTCCCCGGACGAGCTCTTCACAAAGAGCTCTACTACTCTTAAAAACATTATCATGTCGTACAATAACCGGACTCAAAAAACCGGCATTACAAGAATAAACAATATTTAAAGTAAAAGTATTATATTCCCGCCTTTTTTCATTAAAAAGAATCAAGTAAAGAACTTTAATTTTTTTTTTTCAAGATCGAAATTGAGCTTCGCCGTTCGATATTTAAAATTGATGACTATTGAGTATAATAGTCATCAATTTTACTTTCATCATTATTTCACGAAGACAAGACTGAATAGCAAAGCGACCTCTTTGGTCATTTGGCTGAATGCATGATGTCTATTGCCAGTATGATGGTTAAATGTACGCAAACTTTTTGAAAGAAAGGAGTTTTTTTTTAAATTACTTACCGCCCTATGGATTTTTTAGCTACATACCCTAGAGCGCTAATTAGTCACCTACAAAGTCAAAGTCAAAGTCAATAGGTATTTATTCAATAAAATCACAAGGATCACTTTGAAACGTCTTAAAGCTAGGTGACTCTAGGTGCCAGTTCCACGCGACCAAAGCCTAGAAGAACAGGCAACAAACTTACGGCTTGGTTCCTACCGTTCTTTTGTATGATCCTTTTACAATGTAATATAATATATTATTGAAGTTAAGTGAGGCGTAGGCATACAGAAAAAGTTAAACATAATCAAATTTATAAGACAGCTACGCTTCAAACTAATAATACCTAATGCATAAAATTAAATACAATCTATTAAATCAGAGAAAAATAAAACACACAATAGTAGTACACTACAAGCCCCATTTGGAGGTAATAAGAACCTACTTACCGAACATGAGAGATGTAAATAATATTACTAGCTGACCCGTGCTCACTTTGTTGGGCGGTGTCAGATTTGCAATAAAATAATATTGCGGCTATAAATTGAGATGAAGGCTATCCTATCTTTTAAGTTAGATCAAACTGCACACGGTGCGCAAATTTGATTGAAATCGGTTAAGTAGTTTATGAGTCCATAGCGGACAAACAACGTGATAAGTATGTATTTACAAAAAAAAAGTATATAAGTAGTATCACAAGCTTTGGCTTAGTTTGGGGCGAGATAGTGCTGTGTGGAATGTCCACCAATATTTATATTTATTTATTTATGGCCGCCATCTTGAAATGCAAGCCCCTAAATGCAGTAAACATTGTGTGTGCAGGCCAGAAAGCAGCAACTCGACATCCAGAGCCAGATTTCGTGCAGCCACGTGGACCGGCTGTTCAGTGTGCGGGTTCACAGCCCCGACCTGCGCGATATCTTCCCCAACATCGACCGGCACCACCTCAAGCGGACCTCCAGCGCGGTCTGGCGGACCCCGCCTAGCGTACTGCGGACCGTGCTCGAGTGAAAACAACGTACGTTACACTACTTATTGTATAGATGACAATCCAGCGCCGTTTCGCAGACGCCACCTAATCTACTGCGGGCCGTGCTCGAGTGAAGATCATGTACGTTACTATACTGATTATATAGGTGACAATCCAGCGCCGTCTGGCAGACGGCGCCCACTCTACTGCGGACCGTGCTCGAGTGAAACCAACGTACGTTACTCTTCTCTGCTTTGGGTCTACCAAGAGTGGTATGGTTCTTTGGCTCGCTGGCAGTGGCGTGGAACAGGCTAAGGCCTTAACCTTAAGGCCATGACAGCTAGACCAGTATAACAAGATAATCGTAGAGGTCTTATTTACCTTGTCCTATATAACCATTTTTGAAATAAAAATTTTACATGTTCCATAGTACAAATAAGAATAAAAAATCTTATCCGATGACCTAATGTTCCATAGAACTACCCGATTCACCTAAGTTAAGGAGCTCTTATTGAGGAGCTAGTCTGGGGATCAGGTGGGCTATCAGCTTGTTTCAACAAGTAGTGTAAAAAATATTTAAATAAAACATTTTTCTTTTTTTTTTCAGGTATTCAATTTGTTTTGGGCTAATGTTTTGTCGCTGGCGGCGTCGCATTGTAAATATATTTGAAGTTATATAACTCGATGATATAGTAATACAAAATCCATGTTAATCGTGTTAGTATAGAACTAGCAATATTAGACAGGGTGTAAAAAGGTAGCTTTCGAAAACTGAAGGTACATAGGCAAACGAGACAAACTGAGTTTATCCGACAGTTTAAGACTTACAGTTATTTTAATTAGTTATTTACAACACTGCACCACGCCGTCCATTACTGCTTAGGTTGTCTGGAAAGTCGCTTTCAGATAAGACACCCCATTGTACTGTATTAAGTTACGTCTAGATTATGATGTAACCTTGGGCAAAATAGAATGAGAAAATACGTTAATTTCTCTTTTTTGCCGTGTACTTATAAGTTTTATCTGTCAATGGGTTCTGATTTACGAAATATCGTATTCAGCATAAGTTCAATGATAATTAATTTTCGACGACAAACACATACCAATATAAAAACCTAGAGAGACCTATAATTGGCTGTTCTAATGTTTTTGATATACATATTCTGTTTTATATAATTTTTTGAGCTGTTGGTCTTTTCAATAAATAAAAATAAAATAAAAACAATAATTTCACCCAAAAATTGGCATGAATTTTTAGCAACTACTGCAATGTTTTATAAAAATAGATTTTTCGATGACTTGTTTTTTTACTTTCGCGAATCATGCTCCAGACGCCCCGTTTTCGGAAGTATTCTTTTTGCACCCTGTATGTTACTTGACAATAATTATTGTCGCTGTTTTAAAGATAATGAATTTATATCATGTGCCTAATATATTTAAAGTTAGTTTTCTCCTATAGACGCAAAATCTGCTAATCAAGTCTTAGATAAATAGCAATCGAAGTATCGAACCCAAAAGGAATAGTATATTCCATCTAAATTAATAGTCTTCTTCTTTTTCTTGTCGTGTCACTAGTTCTTTCGAAACAGTGTGGTGAAAGGATTTTAAGTGCGCTTTAAAGAGGCTCCTTCCAAGCACTTGACACATGTTTTAGAACATTTACGGCGGGTTTCTGAAAGCTCGATCAAAACTAATCGGATATCAAGTCACTCGCCATTTCAGCTATTGCATCGAATTAGAAATTAGATAGAGATAGCATGCGATCGTTTTGATCGGGCTTTCAGAAACCGGCTGTTAAGGGTTCTACAACATGCCAGTTTCCTCACGATGTATAAATAAAAAAATATATAATATAAAATAATATAATTTAATTCCTCACGATGTAATACTAAATTAATAGGAATAACATACTAATGGCCTATTGCAAAATGTGGGTATGTGCCAAATGTAATAAAATTATCGTTTATTGTTCAGGAAAAAGGTTACATAATTATAGTATATCTACGTTCTATTACTAGAAGCTACTACGTAATATTTGGATGTATCTCTTAAACATTCCCAAAAACCTTAAGTTGGTTACTTCGTTAAGAGATCTGAAGTGATATCTACCTTGCTGAGGATTAAAGGTGTGAGGCTATTTCTTTAAATTAATAAAGTAGAATAAAGATGAACATTTCTTGTTCTAAAATTCAAATATTTCCCTAACCAGTACCCCAAGTATGAGTTGTGTTTACCATATTTGGTTTTGTTCCATGTTCATTGCGGGTTTTGTATGAGGACGTGATAGAGATACCGATACGGAACTTTATGTTTTACTACTAACTTTCATCATACTTGGAACATAAAGTTCCGTATCGGTATCTCTATCTCATTTTGTTCGTTTGTAAGGTGTACAATAAAGCATTTTCCTTCATTCATTCACTATCGCGTCTTCATACAAAACCCGCAATGTACACGGAACAAGAACGAAAAACCAAATATGGTAACCACAACTCATATTTGAGGTACAGGTCACTTTATCCAAGATTTGAACTTAATTTAAAGATCCGCCTTAAATCGCCAATACAGAGGAAATGGGCATTGAATTTATTTAATTCTTTATTGCACCAATCATAGTTTGTACAAAAGGAGAGAATGGGCGTTTTTCCATTAGCCAGCCCGGCACCGGCACGGCACCGGCATGGCCGTGCACCGGTACCGGCGCCGGGGTTTCGTTTTTCCACTGCGCCGGTGTCGATGCCGGTTTACGCCCGGTGAGTGGTACAGTACTGACACGGACTTCAGCACGATGACACGTAAAGTGTAATTTACGTTTAGAAATAACAATGGTATCGTCAAGCCGTCGACTATATTTGTTATATCTTTTACATCTACGACGCCAAAGACGCAGACGCAGAGACGTCGAATTTTGGATTCATCCAATACTAAAAGTCAGATACGTAGAAGGAACATATTATACGCTATTTGAAAAGTTAAAAAAGGACCCCAGAAAATTCTTCAACTATTTTCGCATGACCGAAGAAACATTTAACTATTTGTTGGAGAACTTGTATCTGAAAATTAAGAAGAAAGATACTTCATTTAGAATGGCAATACCACCGGAAGAAATGCTAGTAGTGACGTTGAGGTAAGTTTTTCACCTTTGTGGAATTTATCTGTCATTAAAAACGACTACCATCATAAATGAAACACTATAATCATAAATGAAACATTTATTTATAAAAAAACATCAATTATGTAACTATAATCCTTTCTATCTTCAATATAATTTACTCCTTATTTTATATAAATAAAATTATAATTACTCTTCAGTACGAAACTGATTCATTAAATTTTGATAGACATTTACGCCTGCATTTTGTTCTGAAAATGTATATGTTTCTGTTGGCTGGGGGTTAGGCAGAGGGTTTCTGCTATCATATAGTGCATTGTCATTATCTTCAGCTGGTAAATACTGGTTGTTCATATCAATTAGCACTTGTTGTGAGGTAACTGTTGGCTGAGTAACAGAGGTTGGTGCAAACGGCAGCTGGGATAGATATACGTTTTTAGAACTAGTTGTACTGCTTGCTGGTGATGGTGATTCCGAGATGATGCGAAAATTTAGAGTTCGTTTTTGTTTTATATTCCGAATCGACGTTAGAATTTCCATATGCAAATCCATCATTTCTGTTTCATTCATATCCTTTATGTAAGGAAAAAATGACAGCAGCATAGTTTCTTTTTCATTCATCCTTGAGGTAAGTGGAGCAGGATTGTTATCTTTATTAGCCTGTTTTTTTAATTCGGCCAAGATTTCCCTTTCTAGCACATCTGACTCCCTTGTTTTCTTCTTCCGTGCCGGCAATGTGGGTGGTGGTAATTCATTATTAGGCTCAGGTGTAAGCGGAGGAGGATCTGGTGTATTTGATGTTGATGAACACGGTCTTGACGTCAAAGGATTTTCTGTGTCAGTTAAATTTGAATCTGTGTCTGCTTTGTCTACAACTTTTAAAAGAAAATTTAATTGTTCTGCGTGTAAATATTTTTTCTGGAATCCTTGGCCAGTTTTGGTACGCAGAGATTTCACGAAAGAATCCCTTATATTCGCCCATTTTTTCATAATGACATCACCTGTAATAAAAATAATTGTTTAATCAACTTTTTTTTTCAGGTACCTCGCATCAGGAAACACCATGACCGATATGTATTACAGCTATAGAATTGGGATAACAACTTTGAGCAACATTATACACTGCGTGTGCCACGAAATATGGGTTACTTTTCGAAATGAACATCTTAAAGTGTTAACAGTAAAAGACTGGGAAGAAATCAGCAATGGATTTGAAAAACGAGCACATTTTCCTATGTGTCTCGGTGCTATCGATGGGAAACATATACGCATTGAAAACTTCCCCCATGCAGGATCAATGAATTACAACTATAAAAATTTCTACTCTATAGTTCTGCTGGCTGTAGTTGATGCGGACTACAAATTTTTGTACGTCGACATTGGCGCTTATGGTAAAGACTGTGACTCGTCCATTTTACAAAAAACGGAATTTTGGAAAAGGATGAAAAGCGGGAATCTTAATATTCCACAACCGAGACGCTTGCCAGGATTAGATACAAAAGTACCGTACGTTTTCATCGGAGACTCTGCATTTCCCTTCGAGGAGCATATTCTTAAAGATTACTCTAATCATAACTTAAGTGTGACGCAACGGGTATATAATTATCGATTGCACAGAGCTCGGCGATACGTAGAATGTGCGTTCGGTGTATTAAGTAACAAATGGAGGATATTACATAGACCATTGAATGTTTCCAGAAACTTTTCAAAGAATATCGTGAAAGCGACGGTAATGTTACATAACATTGTTCGCAAACGAGATGGTTATCGGGAAAGTGATTTGGTCATTACTAGTGGATCTCAACTAATAAATTTACCAAGTAATAAAACAATATCCACAAAGAAAACTGGTAAAGGAGTGCGTACGTGTTTTGCTAACTATTTCATGTCTGAGGCAGGTCAGCTGCCTTGGCAATTATCTAAAATTTAGTGAGTAGCCATACCTTAATTATATTGTAATTAACACAGCTGTAACTTAATAAAAACAATAACTTAATTTACCTGTGTTTTTCTTTTCTACCTTCGACATTTCTTCATATCCTGTCTCGAGAAACGCAAAAACTTCCTGCCAGCATTTCTCTCGTAATATTTTATTTTTACTTGCTTCATTAGTTTTGTCCCAGAGACAAGGTCGGGCCTCCACTAACTCGATAAGAGTCACGATGTCGTATTTGAACGCCATGACCTTGACGCGTACGCACTGTAAGCGAACCAAAAACCAAATACGAGTCCCTCCGCTCCGCGCCCTCCTACCCGCCCCGCGCACTTACACACTCACACGGCTACAATTCATATAAATATGCAATACACATGCAATTTTGCCGGGCCGGCACCGGTGGGAAGCTTGCTACCCCGGCGACGGCGACGGCGCCGGCAGGACTCAATGCCGGGTCGGCGCCGGCGCCGGTAAGTAAAAAAGCGAGCCATACATTTTCATACATTTTTGCTTCCCCGGCAACGGCACGGCGCCGGCGCCGGCGCCGGTGCCGGTGCCGGGCCGGGTAATGGAAAAACGCCCATTGCGAGATAGCATTTTCTACCAGCCAACCTTGACAGGTGAAAAATAAATTACTAATTTTTGATGAAAATTGTAGTTAATCCTTTGTTTCTTTTGCATGTAAAGACTTTCAAAAAATAAACTTGGAATTATTTTGGACGTAATTGGATAATTACGAAACTTAAAACTAGCTAGCTAGCTAGCTAGAATTTTATTGAAATCAGATTTTCGTTTACGATTGCTACTTATCTAAGGGCCCGAATATGTACAAATAAGTAATAGGAAACATTATTAGGATAGTATTATGTATATTTAAATAGGACTGTGTGCAATAGTCCTTTTAATGTTAGTATTTTGAGTTTATGAATGGTTAAATAATAGTTTTAGTATATTCGACCTTTTTAGGGTTCTGTTTAGCACTTGAAAATACAGGTTAACAGATAATAGATTTTCTATTCTTCCTGACTCTCAATGGAACCAGTTGGTTTTCAAAGGTTAAACGTATATACGTATGTAGTGTTGCTCGTGCGTTGACAAGATTGTCTGTATGTTTAAGACTGTTCGAAAATGTCAATAAATACTAGTAAAATTATAAAAAAGTATTTTTTTTAAACCTTACCTACCTTACAAACGTCGTATTCTTTATAAGCTTCCGAGACTCTTTATTTTTGGTTTTAAAATTAACCTCATAAACCTATGAGGTAACAAACAACATTGTACATTTAGTTACAGAATGAAGTTTACACATACAATATAACGTTTTGACCCTTTAGATGCATTAGTTACTAAGATTACAAGGTTACTTGGCCACGCAGTCCTGATTACAACGGTGGTCCAGATACTTAAGATCCAGGTCATCACAAATTCTGAAACCTGTAAAAATAAGCGTTACTCATCTGTCACTAAATATTGGCATACCAACCAGGCTCCCAGGTGTCTGGCCGTCTCTGCAGCAGAAGGACAGATAAGCAAAATCCCAGATTACCAGGACAGATTTGCATAAAGGCAGTACAGACAGACCCACCCAGAAAACAAAAATAAAATTAAATGTTACAATTCGTAAAATCCATAGGTTGTTAGTTACACAATAAAATGCAGTAAATGGTTAGTAAGGTATTCTAGACACAAAATAAAATAAACGCCGGCCTCATTCCCAGAGTGATCTCACCAGAGAAGCGGGACTACTCCCGGGATCACTCTGCGTATCAGGCTTGCCCACAGCGGCGATGAGTATCTATCCGCTATGGTTTTCAGAATACTGTTGTGACTGTCACGCATTCTACGGATCAGGGATGTAGTTTTTTTGCGAATGATGGCACCGAAGCCATCAGTTTAATATTCAGCAAACATCCCCGATGCACTACAGAAGCGAGGTAGACCCAACACCACCTGTATTTGAAAGTATTAATACTTTAACACAGCGATGTACCAGGCAAGCAGTGGGAGAAGAAGTCAGCAACACAAAACACAAGTAGATGTTACTTATTAAACACAAAGGCCTTGTGCGCGGTGGGGACGCGATGTCTTCTAGTTCAGCTACCAGGCGCACATAAAGCGAAAGCGGTGTTTAGGCCAGGCTTGTAGGCGGCCGGTTGTACCACGCGCTCAGTGGTTACGCTACAATAACGATTGAACTAACTAGTAAGCAACACTTGCAGGCGGAGGGTGTGGCTTGTCGCTGATTGGCTCTCGTCGCAGGTGGGAGGTCCACTCAAGCAAAATGGCTGCTTCACGATCAGTAATGGCGCCGATATGACGCGATGGTGACTCTTGCGCACTCCTTATTGCTTCTGTTCTCCGAATATTTCGTTCGATCTAGTGTAGCAGAAATTAACTTTTTATCACATCAATTCGAAAATAGATAGTTTGCTCTTCGAAAACAGGTAGCAAAATAGCACTTTGATCCCAAGGGCGGTAAAGTACTTTACCGCCCAAGGGCGGTAATGTGATTTGAATTTGGAATGTGCTTATTGAGTAAAAGTTTCAATCACCAAAGAGATCACGAACACTGTATGAACAAGCAGGCTTTATGATTAAAAAAAAGCGCCTGAACTAAATAAAAATAAACAAAAACACGTGAAACGCGCATTCCACCTTTGTTCATAATTGTTTACTCAAATTCAGATTTTACTTAGTTTTATGAAAATAAATAAAATTACAATAAATACATGATTATGACTATGAGATTATGTGACATTGTGACAATGTGACTATGTGACTATGTGACTCCGTGACTTTGAGACTTTGTGACTTTGTGACTTTGTGACTTTGTGACTTTGTGACTTTGTGACTTTGTGACTTTGTGACTTTGTGATTTTGTGACTTTGTGACTTTGTGACTTTGTGACTTTGTGACTTTGTGACTTTTTGACTTTTTGACTTTGTGACTTTGTGACTTTGTGACTTTGTGACTTTGTGACTTTGTGACTTTGTGACTTTGTGACTTTGTGACTTTGTGACTTTGTGACTTTGTGACTTTGTGACTTTGTGACTTTGTGACTTTGTGACTTTGTGACTTTGTGACTTTGTGACTTTGTGACTTTGTGACTTTGTGACTTTGTGACTTTGTGACTTTGTGACTTTGTGACTTTGTGACTTTGTGACTTTGTGACTATGATTATGATTATTCATAAGTTGCACTAAGTTATTTTCTCATAGAGGGTGATAAAAAGTAGAGTGTCCACCTCGGGAGCAACACTATTTTAAGCTCGAGTGAAGTACTTTGAATCCCTCGCTACGCTTAGGATTCTACTTTAGAATCCCTCGCTACGCTCGGGATTCTACTCTAGAATCCTTCGCTCCGCTCTGGATTCAAAAAACACTCTCGCCATAAAAATAGTTGTTTGCTCCCTTGGTAAACAATCTACTATTAATTCGATGATAAAATTAAAAAGGATTATGTGAATACGTCTACTCGGTGTCGAGGTGCGGGAGGAAGCAAGATCCACTGATTATTAAAATACTTTTGTCTTGAGCAAGGTATAAAGCTGTTAAAAGGTTAATATACCTATGGTTTGTATATTTTTTGCACATGTGTAAAATATCTGCCTTTATGCGAATCTGTCCTTCTGCTAATCTGGGATTTTGCTGATCTGTCCTTCTGCTGCAGTGTTTGGCCTCATGGCCTCTGGCCACATGGTTAGGAAGTCAATTTCTAAAAAAAAGTATCGAGTAGCGAATCTGCCGAATTAAGAAACTGTTCTAAGTAGGTACACCGAACATGGGTCGGAAGCACATTTTGCAGTAGTTGGTAGGTATTCCATACGTGACAGGTCACAAGCCCATCGCCGCTGCTTCATCGAGTGAGAACATGGTATTGCCCACATGTTTTCCAGTCATTAGAAAAACCCGTGTGCCACGACTGGATTCGAACCCACGACCAACAGAAGTCGGGGTCATTCGCACTAGACGTACTATTGATCAATGTCTAACGATAGTAATAAAACACAAATATTCTAACAATAATTTATTTCTAACCACGACTGCATCGCACACGATGAAACTCCACTTCAAAATTACAAAAAAGTATAATCAGAATCGTCGATGAATATAGAACATTCTAGAGACGGGTTATCGAATGTACTAGTGAAGGTGTTGAAGCCAGTTTATGTATGCGTGAGATTCACCGGCACATTCGCATCAACCGCCCGAAAATTCTATAAACTTCGTGTAGAAAAGGAAATATCGAAAAAAATAACTTATATAAAATGTCGGCATGACTGTAGTATACATTACATACTATTGGTTATAATAGTTAGCGGCAGTTAATAGTTGGGTGTCGTTTTATTTGTGAAATGTTTTCAAATCTGATTCCATCAATTTATGATTGAATTTATTCAGTTGTTGAAGGCCACTGAATCGATAAAGATGAAATTCAGCATACAGAAATATCGTAAAAAGGTAAATCTAATGCCACCTTAGTCCAATTCTTGTTTAGTCCGGCCTTTGAAGGAGTAGTCAGTGCGAAACTTTATATTGACCAATCATAATATTGTGAATCAAAGCAAAAACTTTGACATTTATGACAAGACGTCCTCAAAACTTCTGGAGTTCGCAATTGGTACTGAGACCTGAGGGGATACTACCGTGCCTGGGGATCAAAATCGTGAAGCTGTTTCAGTTTCATACAAAATTGCCAACAAGAGCTTTTAAAGCTCATATCGACCATGTTATGTAACCATATAACAAAGCATTCAAAGTGATCATTTGATAGATAGATAACACTTTATTGTACACAAGGATACATCATAAATCTAGGCGTAACTAAATAAAGTACAATGGGTGGCCTTAACGCTGAAAGCGATTTCTTCCAGGCAACCTTATGATGATCTTTCTGATTTTTTTTGAATAAATTATCTTTGACTTCGATGTATTGACGGAATATGATATGTAACCATGCAAATAAAACGACCCCGCAGATAAAAAGCTTAGGTAAGCGCCGCAGCTCCCGAAATGATCTCGATCAGCTCGCGAGTGATGACAGCCTGCCGAGTCCTGTTGAAGGTGAGAGCGAGCTTGTCTATCATCTCTCCGGCGTTCTTGGTGGCGTTATCCATGGCGGACATGCGGGCGCTCTGCTCGGAGCACGCGCCTTCCTTCATGGCGTAGAAGATCATGGACGCGAGAGAGAATTCCGTGTACGATTGCAGGACTTCAGAGTCGATTGAGTCGTATGTGGCCAGCTTCGGGGCGCTCTGGAATAGATAGATTTATTCATAAAGGAGCTGTTTCAACAATATATGGAGCCGGGTCGGGTCTGTGTATAGTACATATAATTATCGCTTAGCAATATAGTAACTGTTTTAACTGCAAGAAAACGAAGTAAAAACAAAGCAAGTATGTTTTACTTCGTTTTCTTGCCCATCAAGATTTTCTTGGTCAAGGCGAGCAACACAATGCACTAAAAATATGGCGGACAACAAAAATACAACTGTCAAAGCGATGCAAAATTCAATGCGTCATGTCAAACGTCATTTACATAACTGTCATGACGTCTCCAGAAGTGTCCACAAATTGAAAAATTCGACCACATAAACATTTAGGTGACAACTTAATTTGCCTACAAATTAAATAAATTGCACATAAATGGTAATCTCTTATTTTTTTCCAATTTTTCTATGTGGCGTACATAGACCCTGACCCCACAATAAAAAGGGTCCTTTAGTGTTTAAACAAAATTGTATCGTAGCGTACATGGGTAATGATAAAATGGATTATCTTTCAGTTGTAGAAAGGAAAGGCAGGTAAATGTTAGGCAAAATTTTATTTTAGACTCTTGATTAATTGGTGCTTATAAATTTAAGTAAGGCATGTGACTATTTGTGGCTGATAGGGGCATGAATTTGTCATGAAGATGTCAAGTATTTACTAGACGTAGCGCCTTTATCAAATTTATCTCTGAGTAACAAAGTCTGGTTTATTTTTACCTGATAGCCAGTTCAGGTAGAAATAAACCAGATAGTTAAAGTTAAAAGTTTAAGTTAAGTTTAAAGTTTTCCGACCGAAATATTTGCTAGACCCCAGCTGTTATATAGTACCCACGGATACAGATCTAACTACACAAACCCAAAGATAAACAACGCATACAGAGTGAGCAGAGAGCCTGTTGCATATGCGTGTGTACAAGGTTTGCTTAGTTTGGGACAGGCTGGCTTAGAGTGAAATGTCCACCAGTATAATACACACAAAGTAAAATTTTCTATTTTATTCTATAAAGAAATCTAAATTGACAAAAGAGCTGTTACTATTTTAATAATTTAATGTAATAATTTTGATAACAAAAGAGGCCACCACTCAGCATTTGCTGCATGAGCTCAAGCCAGTGCTGGTTTTTAGTGGCGCCATATAAGGCTTGCTACAATGCCAGTGGCTAGTAAGTAAAAAAACTGTGGGTTGGGTGTGGCTTGCTTACCTCAACAGACTTGCGACTGAAGAGAGGCAGGTCCGACTGCTGGTAGGACACGACAGAGCGGAACTTGTTGTAGACGATCTTGCCGGAGGCGAAGTCGTAGCCGCAGGTCAGAATGTTGGAGGCGAGCTTCGCTGCGTCCAGGAATGTGGGGGGCAGGCGGCCGATCTGAGGGAGGAAGTGGAGGTTAATATGGCACAATTTAACACTAAAGACAAAGAAACAATATCACGTGTAACATAATACCCCTATAAAGTAATATCGAAATAAAGTTTAAAAGGCATATCTGGGGCATTATTCTCTATTGCTAATACAATCGCGTTACACAGATACGACTAGACAGCGGCGGGAAATCGGACAAAACCGTATTCCCTATGACTTAGTTGTCATTCTTAGTTCATTTTTTGGTTTATGAATCGCGTTTGCGTTTAGACCACGCTGTGACGTCACACGGTTATGGCACGGAAAAAATAAATAAATAAATATTGGTGGACTTTCCACACAGCACTACCTAGCCCCAAACTAAGCCAAAGCTTGTAATATGGGAACCAGATAGCTGATATAATACATATATACTTTTTTTTTGTAAATACATACTTATAATATACATATAATAACACCCAGACAGAGAACAAACATCTATGTTTATCACACAAGTATTTGTTCTCGGTGGGGATCGAACCCACGGCCTACGGCGCAGAAGGCAGATCTACTACCAACTGAGCTGTGAAGGCTGTCGAATCTCCTATGTCATAGAGAATAATGCCCCAGGAATGAAAACCTTCGAAATTTCAAAAGTCGTAGAGGTTAAGTTGTTCGCCATGATCTGTAGAATACCCTGTTTCCTGGTTATAGGGGTATTATGTTACACGTTGTATAAACAAACATTTGTATAATATCCCAAGTTACCTAATAGCCGAGTGGGATTTGAACCCACGACCTTGATACGTGGGTTCAAATCCCACTCAGAAAATAACTTTTGGGTTATTATAAAAATCTTTGTTATTTTTCTTAGTGTAGGTAAAAACTAATATTATACAAAGGGACTGGTGGTGCACGAGCACCAGTGGTCTAGTGGGAGTGAGCACGCCTTCTGATCGCAAAGTTGCGGGTGCGAATCCGGTCGTGCAACACCGTATTGTTCTCGTAAAAGACGAAACCAATAAATATTCAAATGGTAATCAATTAAAAACAGCGGCTATAAGTTCTCTACCTATCCTTTTTAGACTTCCTCAAAGAGTTGCACTTGAGTTAGCACTTGCTAGTAAGATACCTAGAGAGAGTAAGATATCTACTGTGTCTGTGGTTCCATATCACCCGTCATCAATCTTAATACTTAAAATTACCTCATTAGCGACGCTAATGATATGCTTGGAGTACAGCCGCTGCAGGATACCACGTGACTTGTCTCCAATACAGATAACCTTGATGTTCTCGGCTCCGGGCTGCGCCAGGCGCAGACGGATCATCTTGGACACTCCCGTGTGGACCGCGCCGCAGAGACCTGAGGGCACCGAAATATTATTGATCGAGCGAAGCGAGCGAAATTCTTACAGTCAACTTGAGCGATTTGGCATTTTATGTATGTACAAGCTGGTGCCCGCGACTTCGTCTGCGCAGGATTAGTCACACAATATCTTTATAAATTGTGGCCTTTGTGTTAATCTGATGTATATAAGCTATATTATTGTAAAGTTTCATTAAAATTTAGTTTTCCATTCAGTAGTTTTTACGTGAAAGAGTAGGTAACAAATATCCATACATCCATTCATCCATCCATCATACTGTTTACAAACTTTCGCGTTTATAATATTTACTAATATTATAAACGCGAAAGTTTGTAAACAGTAAACAGGATGTATAATTTTCATTTAAAACGGGATATTTACCACGATTTGTGAGATGAGATGAGAACCATGAGGGTTTAGGGGTGGGGTGATAGGTGGATAGGGGTGTGTGTGTGAAGCGACACTGTTAGTTTGAAGAGCTGGTATTTCAGTAGTAGGGGTTTGTCTGGGGAAGTACCACCTAGACTTTTGAGAGGGTTTTTATCTAGACAAACCCTCACCTTCCCTAGGGAAGTACTGCCACCGGACTTATTTCTGAGATCAAAAATTCAAAATAAATAAGTAGGTATGTTTGTCGGGTCATAACTTTAGAACTGTTGATCCGTATCCGTTATCAGTTAACCGTAAGTCCATAGCGTGTACCATTTTTATTTTGATTCTAATACGTAGGTATGTATGATTTTTTAGATACAATTGGTTACCTCAAGTTGGTAGGGGGTAGTCAGAAACCAAATATCGTGTTTGGACGCGACTGGAGCGGACATAACGAGATCTCAGTTCGGGGCGAACCACTAGTATAATAATAATAAAATTAGCAGATGACCCACCCTTCTAACTCCGGACTAGATATCCCACACTATTGCACAAAGCGCTTTGCTTCCACTTTCCTAGTGCTAACTGTCATGGAATAGAACGCTTTACCGTCGTCGGTATTTCCGGAACGATATAACTTAGAAATTTTCTTGACAAGAGTGGAATGGATTATAGCTAAGCGAGCTCCACCTTAGACGGGATCTTTGCAAGTCACGCCGATTGGAACGTGCCCTACGTCCATCAACTTGATGCTTACAGATATAAAGTTAGGAACCAAGCTGTAAGTTTGTTGCCTGTTCTTCTAGGCTTTGGTTGCGTGGAACTGACACCTAGAGTCACCTAGCTTTAAGACGTTTCAAAGTGATCCTTGTGATTTTATTGAATTGAACCTTTTGACTTTTACATTTAAAGCCTCATGTGCCTGTAATTTTACCGGCAAAACACAGCAAAAAAACGGAATTGCTGCTTAACGGCGGAAATAGGCATGGTGAAAGAAGTAAGCAGGTCACTGAGTTGTACAGATGGGGTTCATTTTGCAAAGAATGGCCTGTCTAAGTGTTCCTTTAAGCTAGCTAGAATAATAATGGCTAGAAATAATGACATACCTCTATCAGAGGTTATGGCGACATACAGTTCCTTGGGGTCATCCTCCGGTGCGGTTACCTGTTAAATAAATAAACAATAAGTAATTATGGAAATTTCACCCAGCCCCAAACTAAGCTAAACTATGGAAACCAAATATTTATCCTTTTTTAAATACATTTTTTTTATATATTATAACTCCTAGACAAAGATACACATATACACACAAAATTATTCTCGGTTTTTGCCTGTTCTTGTTTTTCTAGGCTTTGGTCGCGAAGCACTGGCGGAAGATTCACCTAGTATATAAGACATTTCAAATTGATCCTTGTGATTGTACTGAATAAAGGCTATTTTGGTGAGAATCAAACTCACGGCCTACAGTGCAGAAGGCAGGGCTACTACCGACTGAGCTGTGAGGTCTTTCATAGAGGAGTAGGTAGACTAAATAGAGGATATAAATCATAATAATGGTCTTGAGCTCTTCTCTCTACGGATAATGGAATGTATTAGAAGATACTATCATATTGTTGAGCCACTACATGACTTTGTGTGTGGCTCGTCGGAAGTACTACCACCATAAGTTTTTTTGACGCCAAGCAGCGTTGCTGTTTTTCGGTTTGAAGAGTGTGGTTGTCGGTGAAATTACCGTCACATGAGGCTTAACATCTGTATGCCTTAACATCGGTACTGACCTCAGCTCGCTCGTAGAACTCAATAGCACCCTCGCCGTACGGGCGAGCGGCTCTCAGATCACGTTCAGCGCGGGCATACCTTAGGACAAGAACATTTTCATGTGTATTTTAAGTATATTTTTTTTCCAAAATCTGCAATTGGTTTCCTAGCCTTAATTATTTTCTGGGTTGATGGGGTTGGGGTGCGTTTCCAGCAAAGCGATACCATTAGTTTGAAGAGTTGGTATTTCAGTACCCCAAGTATGAGTTTTGCTTACCATATTTCGTTTTTCGTTTTACGTTTTTGCTCCGTGCTCATCGCGGGTTTTGTAAAGTTCCATATCGGTATCCCTATCGCGGCTTCATACAAAACCCGCAATGAACACGGAACAAAAACGAATTGTTTTTGCTCCGTGCTCATTGCGGGTTTTGTAAAGTTCCATATCGGTATCCCTATCGCGTCTTCATACAAAACCCGCAATGAACACGGAACAAAAACGTAAAACGAAAAACCAAATTTGGTAAGCAAAATTCATACTTGGGGTATTTGTTAGGGATATTTAAGAATTTTAAAGACAAGAGTGAACCAGTGGATTATAGATAAGCATGCTCCACCTTAGACTGCATCTTCACTTTCCATCAGGTGAGATGGCAGTCAAACGTCTAGTTATCAAAAAAAAACAAAAAAAAACATATTAATAAAAATAAAAGATTAACACTTAACAACCAAATAAAAATGACCACGGGAAGGTTTAAGGAAAGCTTGAACTCACATCCAAAAAACCTGACAGCAGATATCAGTACTATCATCTACCCTAAGAGGCTATGCAGACAACTGGATATACATCATTGAACTGGATGGACAGAAATAAAAAAATACCAATATTTAATACTAGCTTCCACCTGTGGGTTTTTTTTATACAATTAGCTGATGGAACAAGCAGATGGCCCACCTGATGTTAAGTGGTAACCATCACCTATAACAAAACATTGCCTCGTTAGTCATGCACAATAGGAATGTGCCCTACCATACACTGCCCTGCATCCAACAGCTTGAGGCATACAGATATTAAGCCCCATGTGTCTGTTATTACACCGGCAACTTCACTCTTCATACAGAAACACAGTAATGCTGCTTGGCAGCAGAAAAAGGTGTGGTGGTAGTACCTTTTATGGTCTTCCTCTTTAGTACCTTTTATGGTCTGATTACTAATTGGCTATCTACAATGCCTGGGGTTTTTTCACCAGGACCACTGCAATTTACTAAAAATCTGTATTAAGGATTTAAAAGGCTCTATTAGCTATTGTCAATTGGAAGAGGCTTAGAACAGAAAGATAAGTAATAAAGAAGGTCATGCATTTGTTGCATGTTCTTCTAAGCTAGGTGTTCTTCTAGGCTGGAACCGGCACCTAGATTCACCAGCTCAGGTTTAAGACATTTCAAAGTGATCCTTGGGATTCAATTGAATACACCTTTTGACTTTGTTCAATAGATCAAAGATCCTTTAACCAATAATAGTTGTAGTAGAATAGTCCAAATAACAAAAATTTGAGTATGAATTCTTGCTTGGTTCAGTTTGCAGCTACTTACTTGGCAGCTGACACCATTTTCATGGACTGGGTGATTTTTTGGATATTCCTCACGGACTTGAGGCGCATGGAGATGGTCTTCAGAGTAGCCATATTCCTCTGCTGCTGGGTGGTCACAGCCACCACTTGGGTGCAAACACCCGGCATACGTCCCAACATCTTTGCAGTTCTGGAAAAATAGAAAAATCAATACAGAACAGATGATCGACTCAGGTTATGTCCCCAACAAGATTATGTAAGAGCCGACTTTGAAGCACAGTTTTCTTGGAGAATCCCAAGCCACAGCACAAAACGTTGCAAGGAAAGCGATTGTAGATACATTGTTGATTTTTTAGTGATCAATTACTAACTTTTACGGGGTCTTCCGTGACCAAATAATCCTCCAGCGAATGAAAAATATCGCTGGCTGGCCGAAACGAAATCTTTCTCTCTTGATTTCAGGGTTACCAGCCAGAAAAAAAAACTGAACGCATCGTAAGTATTATACTTTTAAAATACGCTATATCATTGCTAAAAAAACAGCTGTTTAAAATTATTAACACACGTTTGCATCAAAAATGTTGGTACAACTTGAGTAAGAGTGTAGAGATAGAATCACTGAATAATTTTAAAAGAAACTTTTTAAAAATGTACCGATAACTGTTTACTATTTAGAACGCATTCTATCCACGCGAGACTACTAATATCACTTTTCCATTTCACGTAGTTTTATTTTTCTTAATAATAAATTCAACTTGCTGTGTTTTTTTCCATTCAATAATATATTTAATTCTACATTAAATGCATTGGATTTTGTTTCAGATATATTAATTTTGTTGTAAACAAAAAGAGACATTTTGTAGAGACGTCATCTTTAAATTGATGTTCGTTTTTGTTGTGTAGAACGGAACGTTGTGCTGAACAAAATGTATAACGCTACGAAATCAAAGATCTTTCTAAACCTCTACACATAGGACGAATCATATATGCTTTTTATTTTGTTCTTGTTCTGTCATATGTCATGTCAATGTCAGAATCAGAAGTGTCAACTGTTTTTCAAATGTGTGTGTGTGGTGTGGTGTGATGATTGATGTGTGTGAGTCATACAATTACTCATTCCATTCCATGCACTTATTCCAAAATAGCCCTTTCATTTGTTTTCGTTTATCTACTACGAGATTGTGTTTTGTTTTCAATTTATAAAAGCTAAATCAACCATGCCCGAGCCAGAAAAGCCAGTATCAAAAACAAATGCCAACCCAGAAAAGGTTTTGGAGTTGGAACAACCCACAAGAGAAATAACACAAACGGACCGCATCAATAAACAACTCCTGGCTTCGCTTTTCAAAAGAATGGACGAAGGAGATTCCGTGATAAATACAACCTCGGAGGACAATAATACGACGGAAGACGATGAGTGGAAAGATTAAATTTAGGTTACCACTATGATTGTAAATAGTTTATTTATTACTTTGTAAGATAAAGTAGAATAAAGTTTTCTTAACATTGATCATTTATTTTTACTAGATAATTACCTATGTTGTGTGTCACATCCTGTTTTAAGAAATCTGCATAGATTACAATAAATTATGTCCATATGATGTACCCTGACCAGACAGCTACCTAACAAAGAAAAATATTGTGTGAAAGATGACAGGTTAAGAAAGAGATAAAACATGATGGTTGATAGTGATAAGAAAAAACCTATTGTGCTGACCCCATAAGAAGGGGGAAGAGTAGTAAGTTGTTTTATTACATAAAAATACCAGTACTTTATGTAGACATGAAATTAGTCGAAAGTATGCCTCGAAGATGCCAGGCCATTATGGACAGCGGAGGAGACTGGACACCTTATTAATAATAAAGCATCTTAGTATATGTGATTAACTATGTCCTTTATTTTTTCAAGCACCAAACTTAATTTTATTTATAATTTATACCGGTCACACTCTTTTGTTACATACTGTATTATGTTATGAGTTTTTATTCTAACTCGGTTGACATAATAATTTGTTTCTTTAGATTCAAAAAACATAGATGATATAATAATGATTGTGTTCTTGTGCACTTAAACATTTTCTGAGTAGGTACTAAGATCATAAAAAAATAATTAGGTATACTGCACACCTAACTAGAATTTTAGCCTTTTGAACACTACAGCTTTAATAATCTACTTATTCAAGCAATATTTAAGTGTTGTAAGTTGCAGTTAGTGCAGTAAACAAGTTTTCTAAGCCTTTTTCTCCTCATCTAGACAGTAAACCTAGAATAAAAAAAAAATGCTCTTAGGAAAAGCCTACTATAGTACCTGTGAGTTTTTAGCAGATAATAACCTTGAGACTTATAATATTGTAATTTAACTATTTTCTTTTACTATGGACATCACAATTTAATTGTAATCACTGTTGAATGTTTGTATGCCGCCAGGTAAAACACAGAGATGAGTACTTGCTTATGCTTACCATCTACTTTTATGTAAAAATAACCTGTGTTTACAAATGAATAAATGAATTATGAATAGATTATGAAAGAAAAAACAAGTGATAAGTGATAGCTAAGAGTTAAATTTGAAACTGTTGTGGTATTCAAAAGCTTTTGTCACTGTGGGAATCAAACCTGCACTTTTTCATGTGATTTACACACTTAAATTAACTTGTTGGGTTTCAAAATATGTATAAGACTTATGATAAAAGAATACACCAAGTAACAGTAACTTCAATAATATTTTATTATGTACTACGCGAGTTACAATGAGGAATGTTCTTATTTACATAGCTTTTAATTCCAATATATTTAATTTAATTTACAATGTTCACAATTCCGGCTAAACTCACACTACATTTGTTTTCTAACCGGCGCAACAGTATAATACTGAAAAAAAATGTTGCACTTTCAAACATTGCAAAACTTGCGAGCTATGGCGTTTGTATATGAAAATATTGCAATTCAACATTTTAATAGCATCTTACAAACATACAATAAATACTCCTAAAACATGTAATACATATAACTGATTTGTCAAAAATAATCTGTACAATGAAAAAAATAATATATAAGGATATAATTTACAAAGAGGTGTAATTTGTGTATTTATTCTCGTAATTATAATTGTACATGCGGCTTCTATAGCTCGAGACCAAACAGCACGAACACAACGCTGAACTTAGTAATATAATCTGTAACAAAAATAATAATAAAATCAGTACAGTATAAAAAAAACTAAATTCTTTCTTTCTATTATATATTTTTTTTTTGGACATTCCACACAGCTTTATCTTGCCCCAAACTAAGCCAAAGCTTGTGATATGGGAACTAGATAGCGGATATGCTACTTATATACTTTTTTTTTTGTAAATACATGCTTTTAATATTATATAACACCCAGACAGATAACAAACATCTATGTTCATCACACAAATGTTTGTTCTCGGTGGGGCTCGAACCCACGGCATACGGCGCAGAAGGCAGAGCTACTACCAACTGAGCTGTGAAGGCTGTCTTTTTATTTCTATTTATTTGACTGGCCTCACAGCTCAATTGGTAGCTAGCTTTATGGTATGGGATATAATGTCATGTTTTGTTATGCCTTGTTTAGTACCAAATACAGCAAAATGAGGGGCTTGTGCCTCTGACTACCCCCTTAGAAATTTTGTCTTATAAGATCTTGAGTTGGTAGCATTATTTTGTATGCCTCAAGTTCATGGATGTAGGGCAGTGCATCGTAGGGCAGGTTCCTATCATACATGACTTGCGAGGCAATGCCTTATTAAAGGTGATTACCACTTAATATCTGAAAGGCCATCTTCTTGTTCCATCAGAAAAAAAGTATTAAAAAAGTAGATGAGCAGCTAACGTGCGTGACCTGTGAGGCAATGCTTTGGTCTGGTGTATGTGATGGTTACCATTTCAAATCAGTGGGGCTACTTTAAAACATTTGGAAACGTTTCCGATCGGAAACATTTCCGTCTTTTCAAACAAAACAAGAGCAAGAGAGACAATGTTGGTTAAACTGTTTTTTAGTTAGTTAAACGTCACTTCGTGTCATGTAATTGAAGAGTGTGTTCTATCAACTATGACTAGGGTTGCCATACGTCCCGTATATACGGGACTGTCACCGTATTTGACCATCTCGTCCCGTATTACTACATGTCCCGTATTTCGTCAAAATACGGAAATAGAGGTGAGGGGCGCGGGCGCCCGCCTGGCTGGCGTGTACGTAAGTTAAAAGTTGTCAACATGGAACATTTAGAATAAAAACTTTGATTGATTAATTTAGAAAATACATAGTTTGTATCTCACTATGTACACATGTGCGTAGTTGAAAAGCTGCGTGTCTGCGTTGAATGAGTTTTGGGCATCGGAAGAGAAAACGTCCCTTATTGATTCCTAGAAGTTATGGCAACCCTAACTATGACGTTTCTAGACAAGACAAACTATGAACGTCTTAAAATAGTTATACAGGCGAACCAACTGCTTGTTCCATCACACACAACATCTTTTTCAAGACGTAAAAATAAGATAAGAATTAGTGTGACTATGACATTACCTATGACATTATGAATCTGATAGCCACGAGTGCGCGGCGCGCTCCTAGCCCGACTTCTCGATCATGTCCACATTGATCTTGTAGAACACGTACGGGTAGTATTCAGACGAGCCGAACCCAAGGCCGGCCATTTCCGCGTTCTGGAAATAACGTATATTTTATTATTCTATTCTACTAATGTTTTGGATTAAGAGCACTGGTGGTCAAGTGGCAGCGGCCTTCCGATCCTAAGGTCGTGGGTTCCAACTCATACTGTTCAAACAAATTTTTCATTGAGTTTATCTACGGCGAGGAAAGCAAGATTAGTAGTTGTATGAATTTAAATGGTGCAAACATAACTAACCAGTTGTTACGTCTGCACCATTAATGGGGCAAACCAATGGTGTAAACGTAACCGCGGGAAACCGGCGAAGCACCACAAGTATTTCTGTTCAAAAAATTATATTCACAGTGCCAGTACTCTCAAACGGTGAAGGAAAATAAATTATAATGATTAGAGATAAATAAATGATTTACAATACAATATGATTTTTTTATGCCACACATAAAAACAGTTTATAAAAATACTAATGTTTCATGCTATATTTTGCTACGAGGAAATCACACTAGATGGCGCTTCTTTTCGGTTCAAGACTCAATAAACTTTGATCTTCGACTAATGTAGCCACCTCTATTCGTTGCCTCGTCTAAGTGGAAACTAGATACACAACTAGCAGTCACATAAATTCGTCGAAGATGCACCAATTTTGTTGATTTTTTAAAACACTACTCACATCCTGTGCGTTTCCATATTGCGCGGAGTAGTCGAGATGCATGTAGATTAAACTAGATGGCGCTAGCAGTCACCTAAATTCGTCAAACCTAGACCATGTTTGGCGATTCTTTTACAACGCTACTCACATCCTGTACCCCAAGTATGAGATTTGCGCCATCTAGTTTAATCTACATGCATCTCGACCACTCCGCGCAACACGGAAACGCACAGTACCCCAAGTATGAGATTTGCTTACGATATTTCGTTTTTCGTTTTACGTTTTTGTTCAGTGTTTATTGCGGGTTTTGTATGAAGACGCGATATTGATACCGATACGGAACTTTACAAAACCCGCAATGAGCATGGAGCAAAAACGATTCGTTTTTGTTCCGTGTTCATTGCGGGGTCCGTATCGGTATCTCTATCGCGTCTTCATACAAAACCCGCAATAAACACGGAACAAAAACGTAAAACGAAATATCGTAAACAAATCTCATACTTGGGGTACTGTGCGTTTCCGTGTTGCGCGGAGTGGTCGAGATGCATGTAGATTAAACTAGATGGCGCTAGCAGTCACCAAAGTTCGTCAAACATGGACCAATTTTGATGATTCTTTTGAAACGCTACTCACGTCCTGTGCGTTTCCGTGTTGTTGCGCGGAGTGGTCGAGATGCATGTACAGAGTCTGCAGCACGTCGCGTAGCTTCTTCATGCTCTTACGGGACGGCACCATCACTACCGCGAGGAAATTCACCGGCAGACCGTATCTGGATAATGGACATCATTAATTTATTTATCTGAGAGAAAACAGCTTTGTAATATCAACACTTATTCAGAATTTAAAAAATAAATATTGGCGGACATTCAAAAAAACGTTAGGAACCAAGCCTACGTTAAGGACTACGTTTAACTCGCAAGAATAAACTGCGTATTGCTCGACTATTTGTTGGTGGAAATACAAGTATGCAGTCTATTCTTGCGAGTTAAACGGAGACCTTAATGGGTCCGCTCCGCTCGCGGTGGAAACCAGCCTGTAAGTTTGCTAACTGTTCTTTTAGACTTGGTCGCCTGGAACTGGCACCTAGATTCACCTAGCTTTAAGACGTTTCAAAGATTCTTGTGAATGAACTGAGTTAATACCTTTTGACTTTGACTTCGCTTTTATGTCCTTGTAGTAAGCGTCATTTTTCTTTGGCTTGCTTGCTCTAATCGGTAAAGACGACTTGTTCGACGCTGCTATTATAATATAATTATATTATAAATGTTTGTTGTTACCTGAGCACAGACTCGACGAAGACGCGAAGCGCTTTCACGTGTATCCAGGCGCAGAAGCACTCCGAGAAGTTCACTTTCAACCATCGCACGAGGGGACCCTGCGGAATCACAAAAACATATTATGGCGACTACTGCTAATGTACTTCTCACACGTAGGGCGAGGACGTAGTGATTGAGCCACAAACACCTAAAAACTTGGCACTTTTTTTTAAATACAATTACCAATGTGATGGAGAGTAGTAGAACTCTTTGTGTGTGGCTCTTCCGGGGAAGTACCACCACCACGCCTTTTTCTGCCGCCAAGCAGCAACGCTGTGTTTCGGTTTGAAGAGTGTGGTTGCCGGTGTAATTACAGGCACATCTGTATGCCTCAAGTTGATGGACGCAGGGCAGTGCATCGTAGGGCACGTTCCTATCGTGCGTGACTTACGACAATGCTTTGTTAAAGGTGATGGTTACCTCTTAACATCAGGTGGGCCATCTGCTTATTCCATCAGCAAGTACAATAAAAAAAAGTTTTGTAATGCTATTCTCTGAAACTACCCTAAAAAGGTAGAAATGTGTTTGCCCTCTTTTTTTTTTGTTAAATTGTTTGGCCATGTTTTTTTTCCGTTTGATAAAAAATATACTGTTAGATATTGTTCCGTATTTGACTTGGTATGTTCATGGTATGTTTATAAGATGTTAATTTATAATTATTAAGAGAGTTATTTATTAAGATTAATTTAGAAATAATGTAATATAATTATTATAATCGTACACGAGCAACTTCCGGTTGAATTTACTTGAAAAGACACCAGAGTGACGTTGTTTGTTCCGGTACGAAAGCAGGTGGCGAGAAGTTGCTCGTGCACGGGGTCAGTCTGCTTGTGTTTTTGAGACAGAATATAACAGTTTGTGAGGTACACGTAGAATATGGTAAATAAACTGAAGTAAAGTACTACAAAGACTTATTATTTTACCGCCATCTGTAATAATACTAAGTTTTTAAATATACTTACGAACTGCTTCTTCTTGTCCGTGACCAGCTTAGTGATTTCATTCTTCCCCGCGACGAGGTCGGCCTCGTTGTACGAAAACTCGCGCACAACAAACTTGCGTTCGCGAGCGTGCAGCTTGAATTCCTCCGACACCTGACAAACAAATAATATCACATTATGATAAATTAAATATTGGACGACGTTCCACACAACGCTATCTATAGTCGCGTTAAACTCTCGCTGCAGGCTCGATCATAAGTTATCGGAACGAGACAGCAATATTGCTCTCTCTCTCGCACTTGGGAGAATGGACGATCCTTTTGTTTAAGCGTGTGTTAAGATGATTTATGACCGAGTTTGCAGCGGGAGTTTAACGCGACTATAGGTTGAGCACTGACCGAGCCTGCAGCGAGAGTTTAACGCGATTATAGTCCCGACTTTGCCCACCATTGCAAATGTTTATTGCCAACAGCGTTGAAGTTTCGGTTTGAAGGGTGAGGTTACCGGTGAAAGGCGAAAATTGTGAGGCAATGCTTATTTTAAGCAATAAATATAGCAATTTACTATAAATTGGGTAAATTGCGACAGTTGACCTTCTTGAACAAAGCGACAGGTTTGATTTACTTTCTTGAACAAAGCGACGGGGTTTGTTAAACTTTTTTGAACAAACCGTCGGTTTTGTCTTATCTTCTTGAACGAAGCGACGGGTTTCTCTAATTTTCTTGGACAAGGCGACGTTTTTGTCTTACCTTCTTGAACAAGGCGACGTTTTTGTCTTACCTTCTTGAACAAGGCGACGGGTTTGTCTAATTTTCTTGAACAAGGCAACGTTTTTGTCTTACCTTCTTGAACAGCGTGACGGTGTACAGTCCAAAGTCGTTGTCAGCGAAGATGAGCTGAGTGGAGCGAGGCACTATCATGTCAGTTATCTTCTCGTAGTTAGCGTTCCAGTCGTTGAACATTGACCTATAATCAGATAGTTCTTTGAATATTTATGTAAGCCAAGTTTATAGCACCAGCACTGATGGTCTAGTGGTAGCGGCCCCGCCTTCCGAGCCTAAGGTCGTGGGTTCGAAACTGGTCGTGCACCAATGAGTTTTACTGTTCAAAAATGTATGTGGACAATGCCAGTACTCTCAAACGGTGATGGAATACATCGTGGAAACCGGCATGTCGTAGAACCTTAAAAGTTCTATCACATGTGTCAAGTGCTCGAAAGGAGCCTCTTGAGGCGCACTTAAAAACCTTTCACCACACTGTTTCGAAAGAAACTAGTGACACGGCAAGAGAAGAGATAGCACCAGTACAAACCGCAAAAAAAAAAACAATCTAAAAACCACAGTTTATAGATTTCTTTTTTTTACAAAATCTATGTATTTAGTTGTTAATAAATAAATAAAAACTATTCTTTGAGTATCAAAGAGTGCCTGTCAAATATATTACTTATAAATTTGACAGTTCAATAAATAAAAAAATATCTAATGGGACGTCTACCGAGCCTAATCAGTGAAATGTCGCGTGAAGTGAAAATTGTGAACACATGAGTAATTATAACTTAAGTTTATTCCAAAAACCCCAATAGCTCCCCATAGAAAACCAGGGTAAATAACACATGGCCCGCCTATTGCCACTAACTTGGGCACGATGACCAGCAGAGTGGTGAGGTACTCGCTGTCCAAGATAAAGTGCTCCTTCTTCACCAGATCCGCCAGGTTACGGGTCAGCAGACTGCCCCTGGAATCAAAAAAAAATATTTAAGTATTTGTTTTTTATACAACTAGCTGATGGAACAAGCATATGGCCCACCTGATGTTATGTGGTAATCATCACCTTTCAAAGCATTACCCCGCAAGTCACGCACGATAGGAACGTGCCCTGCGATGCACTGTCCTGCGTCCATAAACTTGAGGCATACAGATGTTAAGCCTCATGTGCCTGTAATTACACCGGCAACCTCTTCAAATCAACACAGCGTTGCTGCTTGGCGGCAGAAAAAGGCGTGGTGGTTTTACTTTCCCGGACGAGCCCCTCATAAAGAGCTCTACAACTCTTAAAAACTACTACTCCTGTCTTTTTAAATGGTAGCTTTTAATCTGTTATAGTAAAGGAATAAAAACTTTTTATTTCTATAGTTTGGTTGTACCTTAAGTTTTTCATAACTGACATAAGCCAGCATGTCGTAGAACCTAAAAAGTTCTATAACATGAGTCGAGTGCTCGAAAGGAGCCTCTTTGAGCTTAATATCTTTTCACCACACTGTTTCGAAAGAACTAGTGACTCGACAAGAAGAAGAAGACATAGGCCTTCCCTCCATATCTGGAGGGATTTGCCATAGTGACCACGCCGCTGCCTATCTCTTGGTGCGTTCCCGTAGACCCTCTTATGAAATCCACGAGAGGTGATGAAAAGGTCCTATTCCATGCAGACCAAAAAAATTGTTAAACTACTTACGTCTGTTTTTTCTCCAAGTTCTGTAGGTTGCCTTTAAGTGCGTTGTAGGCCTGTGATTTCACCTTCAGATCAGCGTCAATCTGACCCACCTGCGAACATCAATACTCATTTCAGCTTGAAATTATTATAATTCTAGAAAATAACATAAGTTAATAGCGAGTAGTCAATTATCATTATTTTCCTGCCCTTATCCCACTTCATGTAGGGTCGGCACAACAGGTATTTTCTCTCCTTTTTCTTTATTTATGGCTGTTCAGTGGCCGATAGGGTTTGCCACGAATTTGCCAATGTCAAGTTGTTACAGACTTAAAACAAAAAGGCGGAGATCTGAATATACCAAGGGAGACTCTAAAAGTTGATTCGTTAAAATGGTAAAAAATATAATCCACTCTCCTCGTATCAGCCGTCATCTCAGCAGTCACTCCTTTCAAACTCATGTCATCTTTCACACAGTCCGTCCATCTTTTCTAAGAGAGTAATCAATGTAGAGTCTTAACCATAACCTTAACCATAACCATAATAAGAGCTCGTATAGCGGCATTCTGGGATCGGTTAGGTCGCTCCAACAACACTATCCTGAGGGCTGTGTCTGACTATCTGGCCAACCCCATTTTCAGGCACTGGATTTCTATCCACATGGACAGAAATAAAAAATGACGGACACTGATAAGGAGTACTGCCAGTGTCAGTCATTTTTTACTTATAATCTTAGACTAAGTATCATACTTATAATTGACTGATTTTTTACAATAATTTTATTGTAACCATTGTATTTTTTTTTTTTATTCTTCATTCTTATGATATGGGTCTTATTTGTACAAATTGTGCCTGAAATAAATGACTTTTATTTTTATTTTTTAATTTTTATTTAATTCCTTTTTATTGTTATGGAAAGGCAAGCCTGGAATGATTCACATTTAGATTTGAGCACAAACTATCTATGCATAATAAGAACCATTTATTGAAAACAAGCTGGTGCCCGCGATTTCGTCTGCGGAGGATTAGTCACACAATATCTTTATAAATTGTAGCCTGTGTTATTCTGATGTATAAGCTATATTATTGTAAAGTTTCATTAAAATCCATTCAATAGTTTTTACGTGAAGGAGTAACAAACATCCATACTTACAAACTTTCGCGTTTATAATATTAGTAGGATAGATAATACCTATTTTTTATGTTTTTTTTATAGCAATGTAGCTGACAGAACCGACAACCGCTGGGGAATAACGATTATGAACATAAAAACGAAGCGTAGTAGCGAGGCTTCAGTAACTCAAGTCCTAGTTTTGTCTAAGTCCGAGCTAGAATACTAACTTTTTCCTTACGATGTTTTCCTTCGCCGATCCATTGATGCACGACCGGATTTGTAACCTTGCGATCAATTTGGGCCGGCCACTCTCACTAGACGGATAAATCGAACGATCGGATATTTTCTTGTTGTAAAGAACTTACCTGTTTACTGATGATGTCAGCGATATTCCTCAAACTCTGCTTGATGGGGTATTTCGCCATGTCCCATTGAAAACGGGTCAGGTAAGTTGGCAAGTCACCTGTAACCATCCATACTTGTTATGTAATAAACTCGCTTTATTATTCATAAGCTTTGAATCCCTAAACATTATAAGGCTGACAATCATCAAACAAGGCTTCGCTCGCACATTTCAACTTTAAAAACGAAATACTCAATAATTTTATATTTTCAAAAATGCTGAAATAAGTGAGCGAGAAATTGTTTGACGGTTGTCTGCGCCTTGATTAGCAGAAAATATGACCTAGAAACCAGAAGCCTATATATAGGCTTAAAAGTACGAAATTCTTATTGCCCTACATACAAAAATATCTCAAAACTTGTGGCGACTAGACTTCGTATGGGTGAAGTTATTTTAATACAAACTTCAAGCTGTCAGAAAATCCTTTCTAAGTACACCTGTATACGCACAAGACAAAATATATACCCTGAAAATTTTAACGCCCATACAGCAGTTTAAGATGTGCCTTGTTTATGTTAATCAGCGAGTCAGGGAAAACATTGCTTAAATATTATGTAATTATTAAAAAACAGTGACTGAGCAATTTTAAGCAACATTTAAGTATAAAAGGGGCTAATTTCCGAATTAAACTACATATACTACATATTTTTGTTCAATAAATAAATAAGACGTGTCTTTAAGACGAGGGTGAAATATTGAATCCAAAGCAAAAATAGCCACCTCTTCTGTATTAGAATCTCGAGCGATGGTATAATTATTACTTGACACTAACGAAATGCACCACCCGAATAAAAGAATCTCTGTAGTACCTAAAAACCTACTTGAAGTCTGTAATTTATCACATAAATATAAATTATCTAAGTAAACATTCAAAATACGGCGTAAAGAAATCATATTTTTTCTTATCCAATCTTTATAACATGCAGATATGTAGGGATCTTGTGTTTCCCGACACCGTATTTCTATATTTCCCCATCAGACCCCACAACAAAAACGACATTAGTAAAAAACTTAACAATTTCATACCAGAATCGACACAATAATTAACATAAATAAACATGGTGAACTGAAGTGTTGAAACATCTAAACATCTATAGCAAGGTAGTTTTCTAAATACACATACATTTCAAATTCAACATGACAGTAAAACATGCAAAAAAGAATCATGCATTGCAGGTAAGGTACACTATCCATGCAGGTAATAAAGTTCACACAATCACCTTCTACGGTAGAACAAATATAAAATCGTATCTTGTGTTATATAAAAAATTCGTCAATGTCTATTTTACTAATTATCTATTACTAATATGGTTTACGTAATTTTAACTAAATTAATAATTTTACTAACAAAATAATGTATTTTCTTCGCATCCAAATGAATATAACTAAGTTTATGATACGAGTTAAAGCAACTATTATATAATCGTTTAAGTTCTAGCGTAAATAATTCTACACCAAATTAAAGCCACGAATATTTAAAATTTTATTTAACGTCGATATTTTGATAAAAAAAATCCTGCTCTTGTTGAAAACGGTAAGTCCTATCATCTTTTTATTTCTTACTAAAAATTGTAGAGCAATGTTGCAAGAGATATTCATATTATTTTCAATAGTTCAATATATGGGACAGCCTTAAAAGTAGGTACATTTAAATCGGGCTATGATAATTATGAACTACGAAGTTGTGCAAAGAAATAGTCTGTCTGAATCTTACGCACAAATGTAATTGACGTGACGCGCCGGTTACATCATGCCAATTAAATTAACTTGCAATTTATACACGAACAATAAACATTATGTTCAAGTTTATCCCAACGGCCGGTTTCTGAAAGCTCGATCAAAACTAATCGGATGTCAAGTCACTCGCCATTTCAGCTATTACATTGAATTAGATAGAGATAGCAAGTGACTTGATATGCGATTAGTTTTGATCCGGCTTTCAGAAACCGGCCGTAAGTCTCGAAACGTGTAATTGGTTCAAGCATTATATTATATCGCTTCGCGCACAAGAAGTAATGAATCGTTTTTTTAAATATTTTTTCCGTTTTATTTCAATTCTATTAGTAATTAAGTACCTACCCATGATTATATTATGTTCAACCAAAAATAGCGCAAACTTATAATATATTTGAAAGCTAAAATAAAAACAAGGTGAAAAAGCTGCCGCTACAGAGTTTCTGCATTCTGCAAGCAAATTTTTTGTCAATTACTTCCAAATAATACGTATAAAAGCGACGTTAAGACTGTGTAAAAACGTACAATTTCGTGAATAACCTAGCCACATTTAAATGACGCAGCGTCACCCTAAACTTTACAACATAATACCAAATTTAATAAATACGAGACTTGTACGATACGGATATGACTTATATAGCGCGTTTGAATTCATCAGAATCGAAAATATAGGATGGCGCTCCCGACATAAATATATTAAAGAACGGCCAGCGCCATCTGCTGTCTATTTTCTCAATAGATCACGTTAATAAGCAATCACTGCCATCACAGTCCTACAAATGAAAATGTTTTTGATGTTATACAGGCAGGTAGCGCTGTACGTAAACGAAACAGAGTTTCGTTTCTAGCTAAGGGATATTTATACAGGGCCTACCAGGATCGCAAAGCATTTGAGACCCAACAATAGAACAAACTAAAAACATTTAATTAATTCTTAAAAATTATAAATAAATTTCGGTGATGTGACGATGTATCAGCATATCAGAGAAATTATTTCAGACTTTGCTCTACGATATAAATGAAGTTCAAATTAAGTGAAATGCCATGTGATGTGGAGAAGAGAGAGCCTGACATAATTTACTGGTTTTAAATGTTGATGTTTGGTCTCAAACACTCGAAAGGACGGGCTGAAGGCGGGTATTCTCCTAAACCTTGCGATAAAACGTGGTGCGGTCGCTCCTCTTCCTCGTCATCGTCCCACCGCGGCGAGCTTCGGCCGCTGGACGGTTGTGAGACATAGTCTGAGTGTTCACGGTGCTCGCACGGCCAGCACCCGTGGTGCTCAGAGAATGCCGAGTCACAGACTGGCGACGTCGGCGTGGGCGGCGGCTCGCCCCCTCCAGGGTCCGCGTAAGACTCGACGCCTATTTCCAATTGCAAGTCACCAATAATTTACCCAAGTTCGGCTCTGCGATCGCCGTCAATATACTTGTATCGTTTTTATAGTTGATTAGTCATTAACGCCTCGTTTATGGATGAAATAAAATAGGACGTTAGAGTACAGGATAGGAGCAAAATATAATAATGTTTTTTTTTGAAAATAAATAAACTAAATAGTAATTAAGAAGCAAAAAGCGTAGACGATTTTTTTGAAGCTTGATTCGGCTAAGCTATGAATGTTTTGTGAGGCAGTGATTGCTATCATCTATTATGGCGACCATTTTTGGTCATGTGGGACGGTCCGATCAGAGTGGATCAATCCTAATTATGAAACATAAAATATGACACGGTGACACGAAACACTATACAGAAATAATGTCTGTAAAATCTTTTGAAATGTGATTTTTGTATAGTGCTTATAAAAGAAACAACGAAGCTTCGTATGTGATATAAATAATTTGTCCGAACAATAGGTGTTATAACATTGCGAGGGAAATAACATAGAGTGCTTTCTAACATAACATATCACCTTACCTATAAATTGTTTGTAAAAACCCCAAGATCAAAGTCTTTTGATAAAGATATACGACTAAAATTATTCTTAAGTGTGGACGGTATAAAATAGTTAACTGTTTCAGTGTTGCATCTTGATTTTGTGAGATCTATTTTTCATTAAATATATTTTATTTTCATGGTATCGTATAATATCAGAATAAAGCTTAAATATTTATGAAAATAACTAACTAATGAAAATATTTATTTCTATTATTATATTATTTAATATATATTTAGTTATTTGAGCACAAAAATCATAAAATAGTAAACGATAGATTTTTAAACCAAAATACATATTACAATAGCATAACGTATTTTACGACAATATTTATAATTACTATTATCAACAAAGCAATATAATACTTTAATATTTGAAGCCGGCATACGATAACTTTAAGCTTGGCATACTCTACAATTTTTACTTACTGCCGCAAACTTTTTTCCATTTTTCAGACACTGAAATGCAATCCGGAAATCTAACATTCTCATTCTTCTAAAATGCATAAGAATCATTATTATCTACTGGACATTCTTTTAAAATAAAAAAAATATAACGTATAATTTCATAAAAAGCGATGTATAAAACTGTACATAAATAACAGACTTTCGTCATAATATAATACATACGAATGTAACTGTGTAAGAATATGCTTTATAGAAAAAAAGCTGGTGCATGACTCAATGTTATTTACTTACCAGTTTGTTTTTTAATTATTTATTTCTTTTTACATTACACTGTAGCCTACAACCAGTAAATAGTACCAGAGTTTAGCACCGGTTTCAGTGATAAAGTTTAGTTTACTACGCCACACAGCTGACACGTGATTCCTTTTAAAAGTAGAAGTCCTTAATAGCTGCTGGTTCACAAAAGGGAGTATATCAATTATATCACCATACTGGTCCTTGCAATACGGGTCACGTGATAGTAAACTGCACCTTGGCAAAAAGTCTAGAAACTAATTTGTCATGCGGGTGTTTTGCATAGGTGCGCGCAAGACCACATGAGAGTGAATGTCGAAAATGTATTGAAAGTGGCTACTCTATTTTGCCAAACTATTATTTATATCATGCAGCGTTCGTAATTAAAATCGTCATAAATATTAAAGTTGCCTCCCGATAGTGTATTAAAGAGCCTCTGCTTCCCAATGCCGGAATAATTTATCTAAAATGGAAGTTAATCTGGTTATTCAGCAAACATGTCCCACAATCCAGTGACACGACACTTTGGACTTATCGTGTCCAAAACCATGCAAAGAATACTTTTATATTGGACGCAGAAACATTCAAAATGCTGACACAGGACGCGGTCATAACGCTGGTGCATTTCAATAACATTACAGTGCAAAATTGCAATAATTAAAATACATACACGTAAATGACACTTCTGCATACAAGTCAAACATAACACATTCAAACAAATAAATAATGTACATTTTATAACATTAATAAAAATATGTGCATTCTAGGTTTAGTCGTATGTAAACGAACCATTAAAATAAAATAACACTGTCCACTTTAACATTCGTAGCTTTTGCTGCAAGTGAATATTGGAAATGGTCAATATCGAATCTTGAATTTTTTTTTTTAAATACTGCAGTGGCAAACCGGTTTTGCATAAAAATCTACTTAGATAGTTCTGTCAGCATGTAGTCGATTTGTTGTTTTTATCGTTCTACTTGCAATATAACTCTCTCTTTCGTCGTGTCACTAGTTTCTTTCGAAACAGTGTGGTGAAAGGATTTTAAGTGCGCCTCAAGAGGCTCCTTTCTCGCTCTTGACACATGTTAAAGAACTAAGATTCGTTATTAACTTGTTTGTATATAAAATTAGTATTATATTTACATAAAAGTGATTTAGTTGGTGAATTTAAATAATTTAATGAGGTGTATTAATGTGTGATTATTTATGTATAAGATATCATTTTTATAAGTGCTGTTATGTTGCAAAATAAAACAAATATAAGACAGGTAAAAATAAAATGACTTTAATTGATTTGAAAGAAATCAAGAGTAACATGCAAAATAAAATAACTAGGTCATTGTAATCAATTATAATATAACATAGGAAGAAATTATATAATAATCATCTCCATCGAAATTTAGCGATACATGCCAAGATTTTTGCACTACTTAGTGCCTTTGTCCATCTTTATCTACGCCATTTCATTCTTTTCTATTTAATTAGTTTTGCATGCTGGCAGCAATGTCAGTCCTATTTCAAATAGGCAGCTTTAAAACCTCTATTTCAAAACCTCCCAAAGCATGCCAATATTGTTTAGCTATAAATCTTTTGTCATGCAAAATGATCACTTTAATTTGCTATTTTAAATTCCTAAATTTTATTATTTATTCAAAAATATTTATAATAACGGCACGAAACATTATATTTTAGGTTATAAAATTGTGATGTCAAGTGCCACAAGAAAACATTTTGTTTAAAAAATTTAATAAATTTACTTACTGTTGTTTGCCATCAGGTTCTCGTGAAGTTTATCACGTTGATCTTCTAGTACCTGATAAAGAGATTTTTTTTTACAAAGATAAGGTATAAAATGTCAACATCTTTCAAAAAAACCTTATATGTATTGTAAATGTAAAGGATTGTATAAATATATGTAAATAGGTTGCTAGAAGATTCATTATGTTTGTTAATAAATAATGGTAAATTCTGTATGAGAATATACTATTGGCAACTTTTTTTTTATAATAAACTATTTTCTTAGCTTATTTAGTACAAAAAAATCTAAATTAAAACTACTCATACTACAACAGCTGAACCAAATTGGTTGCAATATCTAATAGTGCACTTCTTCCTTTAAGTGGGCATGTATCTTATATAAGAGTAGAGTAAGTAATTAAGTTACAAATCTTTTTAAATCTATTTCCTATGGATCCTTCGATGGTATACAACATTGTTAGTTCCAACCTCCTTGTCTAATTACAGCCAAAGCTCAAACCTTAATAATGACAGAAAAAATTTGAGAGAATCAAAAAAAACTTTTTTCAGTAACAGGTCAGCAATATGTTAAAAAGTTATACAATATTGTAATTTATCAGATGCTTACCTCACCAAGGTACTGTGCCACCTTCCTAGTGACACTCTCGACAAATGTGTCGAGCTTACCGAGGTCATCAGATAGCCCCACCAACTGATCCAAAGTCCCCACCTGAAATCATACAAAATCAAATATTGGACATTTCACATAGCAACATATAGTGCTAAAATAAAGCTTGCAATTGAACCCAGATGGTTAAAAAGGTCATTATCAAGACTTGTTTACCCAGTTAAAATATTTAGATTTTTTGTGTACAAATATTTTCAATTTGCAAAAACACAAAATATTCCTGATTATTAAAAAAAACATGTATACACTAAGAAACATTACAAATATTTGGAAGACTCCAATTACACTATTCTAGAATGTATCTAGGTACCACAGAGCTCTGTTTGGATGAGCAACAACTTCCTGCTGTCATACAGTGCAAACTAGTACGGAGGAAGACTCTTGACTGACCAGCAACTTTGTTTACAGACTTGCTTACATTACTACAAAAAAATAAATTACTGACACAATATGACTATAATTATAATTAGCTACTTACCTAGTAATTAAGACTACTATCTACAAATTAATAATATAAATACCTACTTGTAAGTTTGTTTTACACAAGATGTTTAAATAAATAAATTAGGCTTTTCTGTAAATTTTGTCACTGGAACTACAAAAAGGTCAAAATCCTTATGTTAGGTGTTTCTAACTGATGACATGCAATGTTTCTCATTTAAAACAAATATAAATATGCTGTCCTTGATACTGGTCTTGTAGGCTTTTGAATACATTGCTACTTAAAAATGTGACTTTAGTCAAATGTTAACATACCTTTAGGTCAGGGATAGGAAATTTATAGTTGGAACTAAGGTTGCCTGACTTAGTGGCATTGTTGAGGGTGTCCCAAGTCTGCTGACAGCTCTTGTCGCCGGGGGCACTGATCACCCAGTATTCCGACATTTTCACCACTGAAACACCATCAAAAACTGTTCAGCATTTACACAAAACAGAACTAGAACTCAAGCGAAACCCAAAACGCACAGAACTCCTGTTACATCTTTGAGAGCACTAGAAATGCGTTCGTTTTTAGGAAAATTGATTATTCACAACGATATTGGAGCCAAGATTTCAATGGGTGGAGGCGGTCGATCAATTGGGTATTTTCGGGACGAACCCGGTTGAAAGCTTACGCTGCACTGGATCAATACCAGGGTAGGTTCATTGGCGCCCACTTGGGAGCCAGACGTCCTGGCGCCGAGCTAGAATTATCCCAGATATCTCCCCAAACCACCCAGCATACATCCGTCAGTCCAGACATTGACGTCTTTCAGTCCCGCGCAGAAGCATTTTACCGTTACACAGGCCACGATACGCCTTCGTATAAATCACTAAACTCACCTAGAACTTAAAAATTACTGCTGTTTATCACAAAATATTAAAAACAGCAAATAATTTGGCGAAATCACAAGACAATTCGGGACTAGCCCTTCAACGCCATGAAAATTCACGTGATGCTGTGCTGCCATCTACAACAACTGATGTACAGCTGATTTACGTCAGTTGTCTATGGTTTGAACCACTGTGATAAGAAGCAAATTCTTATTGATTCCTAGATGGCGCTGTACGTACCGTAATCTGAAGTTTGTTTCGTTTTAATGCATGCGAATAGCGCGACAAGGGTGCCTTAATAATTCGTTCGCACTTTATCGCACCATTCCATGCACAAGGGCATGGGTTTTTAATTATACCACATATTATATACCCTAGTTTAAATGGTTTCAAAGTTTAAAAAAAATAATTAACGTTTAGTAGTTAACAAATTTACTTTGCATAAATCTAAATATTAATGAATTCATTGTGTCTGTCTATGTTTTGATTTGTTATCTGTTTTTGTACCTAAAATAAAAGGGAATATATTCTCAAGCAAAAAGATTTCAATAAAGCATCCCAAATAGCAAAAAATAAGATCCCAGAATAGCATCCCAAATAGCAGACAATCTTGATCCGAAATGAAACTTTACTTTGTTAGTGCAACGCCATCTAGAAATCTATTGTAAATAAATATAAATAGTTTATTTTACAAAGCCCTCAGTCCTCATGTAGGGTCCGGTTAATTTACGACCAAGTATTACACAGCCCGAAAATGTACAACCCGGAAAGCAAAGCCTGGAAAACACGGCCCGGATTCCATGTACAAAATGTACATGAAATCCGGGCCGTGTTTTCCAGGCTGTGCTTTCCCAGCACAGTCGGGATTGTACAGCCAGGATTGCACGACCATGGATTCTGTGACCATGCTCTGATTGGTCGAAAGCCTATGCTCTGTTTAGATGCACTAAAAAATAAGTATAGGCAAGTAGCACAGATTAAAAATTATATAAAATAAGAGAATTATTCAGAGATTAATGTTAGAAAAAAATAAAATTCTGGCACTTCGGCGGCCGCTGCCGCGGCACGCTCGCTTTGCTCGCTCGCCTCGTGCGTAATTAATATGTTTTAACGTAACCTAACCAATCCGAGTCGGATCAACAAGTGAGTGAGTAAGTAATTGACGAGTGTAAACAAAGCCTAAGTTTTGGCATCAAAATTTTGGCTGCGTTTTATCGGGTCGTGCTTTCCAAAGGTGTGCAAAATTTGTACGGCTTGGAATGTACACCCTTGGATTACACAGCCATGGATTTCGCGACCAAATTGTACATCAAATCCGGGCTGTGTTTTCCTCGGCTGTACAATCCATGGTTGTACATTATCGGCACCCCTCATGTACACTGATTTTGGCCAAAAATGATAGAAACGGAACTAATTTGACATGCGAGTATTTCGCTTATGTGCGAGCAAGATCGCATGTGAGTGAACGTCGAAAATGTATGGAAAGTGGCGCTCCTATTATTTTCTACTCTTTTTGGTCAAGCTGTACTGTTACAAAGTTCTACACACTAGGTACCTACTGTACCACAACAACACAAAACTCTCAAAGCATAGAGAATAAGGCCAAGCATTATTGGTATTTCACTGTCATGTGCCGTGTTATATTCATGTCAAAATAATATTGTAAATCAATGTCATCTTATTTTAATAATTTTTCTGCTGTCAAAATAAAATTGTTTGTTTGTTTGCCTCTTTGCCAGAAAAGTTACGAAACAAATATGAGAATTTTCGGCTTTCTAGCCAAAAAAGTGGGGGATTTAACTGTAAAATACTCAAATCTCCCCGAATCTTACATTAAAAAGAGCTATGAACAGGTATGTCACAAAACAAACACAAAAATATACCTAAAAATAACCTCAATTCGTACGAAAAATTAATAATCTTACTTTTCGTTTTAGGTGTACTGGAAGAACCCTACTGGATATCCCCAGTACCCCAAAGCTCAAATAGCCCGTAAAAAGTTCCGTTTCACCACCAACAGACCGTGGACGGCACAGTTTCGGCAACAAAATGACCGTGGCATGTACAAGAAGAAGGTGTTTGTTGAACCTGTTGGCGAATGGAGCTTTTTCAAGTTTGTATCTTATTTATCTATACTAGCTTCTACCCGTGGAATCACTTACAAGGAACCAGGAAAAGTAGCCCATATGTTTTTCCTGGTCACAAGCTATACATTGTCCCAAATCTATTCAAAATTTTATTGATCTATAAGTTATGGAGTGTTAGAGCCACAGACATTAATAGAGTTTTATAAGTATGCTAATATATAATATACCTAACCTAGCTATTACTGGATTAGATATTTTCAAAATATCATTAGCGCACACCTGGATTCAAAGACACAACCTTGCAATCAGAAGGCGGGGTCTCTCCTACTAGACCACCAGTCTATTTGAAATCAAATTACCTTAAAACATTTCAGAGGGGACAGAGTCGAGATTATGGTGGGAAAAGACAAAGGCAAGCAAGGCATTGTCTCGCAAGTTATCCAGGAACGCAACTGGGTGTTTGTGGAGGGGCTCAACACACATCTCAGGACTGTAAGTGAGCCATAAATCATCAGCTTTTAGAATTCCTCTGCTGGACATAGGCCTAAAAATTTCAAGGTAGAAGGATTTAGAGCTCTCTCCATCCATCGATTACCTGAGATCCTCACGATGTCGTCAGTACATCGGGTAGGAGGGAGGGAGACGACACGCTTTGCCTTCCGGTATGTGGTCGCCATTCGAAAACCATTATCTTCCAGCGTTTTTGTCAAATCTTTTTTCATTCATTTATTCATTTATTCAGCTCAATCACAAGGATCACTTTGAAATATCTTCAAGCTAGGTGAATATAAGTGCCAGTTCCATGCGGCAAGGCATCAGTGTAGGATTCTAGGATCTCATAATCTTGCAATATTTGTGTACTTAGGCTAATGTATCTACTTACTTCTTTTCAGGTGGGCAAAGACAAGAAGTTCCCTGGTGTGACTGTGCAATCAGAAGCACCGCTGCTTGTCACCACAGGTGTCAAACTTGTCGACCCAGAGTCTTTGAAGCCCACTGAGTTCGAATGGAGGTATACTGAGGAGGGCAACAAGGTAATAAACCAACATGAATTTATTGTATATTAGTTGAGGCTGCTCTGACTGAAAGAAACATTCTCAAAGAATTTCGAGTTGGTAGATTGTACCTACTTAGAGATCTGCAGGGCTATTTAAAAACACTCGGAAGTGTTTCTGATTGGAAATGTCTGTATTCTCTCTCTCTATCTCTGTCGTGTCACTAGTTTCTTTCGAAACAGTGTGGTGAAAGGATTTTAAGTGCGCCTCAAGAGGCTCCTTTCAAGCATGTGACACATGTTATAGAACTTTTAGGTTCTACGACATGGCGGTTTCCTCACGATGTTTTCCTTCACCGTTTGAGAGTACTGGCATTCAGCACATACATTTTTGAAAAGAAAAACTCATTGGTGCACGACCGGTTTCGAACCCTCGACCTTAGGATCGGAAGGTGGGGCCGCTACCACTAGACCACCAGAGCTCGATCTGTGTATTGATCTCTCTCTTGTTCTTTTTGCTTTGCTTAAAAAACAAAAAATACAGTAACTGATGTTTCCGATCGAAAAAGTTACCGAATTGAAACTTTTGGTAAATTTTTCGATCGGGAACACAACAACAATAACCCTGTAGAGAGGTCATCGACCATGCCTGGGGATGAAGTCGTGAAAGTTTCTTCTTCTTTCAGTAAACAGAAGTAACGTATGCACTGTAAAAGCAGAATTCATCCATCAATTTCTTCTATATTGTTGTTGTCATGTCACTAGTATCGTTCGAAACAGAGTGATGAAAGGATTTAAAGTGCACCTCAAAAAGGCTCCTTTCGAGCACTTGACACATGTTTTAGAACTTTTTAGATTCTACGACATCCCTGTTTCTCACGATGTTTTCTTTCACCGTTTGAGAGTACTAATTTCTTCTATAAAAAAAAACAATTTAATATTCTCTAGGTCCGAGTTTCATTGGCTAGCAGTCGCATCATACCAGTTCCGAAGACAGCTGAGGAGACCATGGACTTCAAGAGCAAAGAACTGTATGTCGAGAACGCCTATAAGGACACCAAAGCAGACGCCGTAACTCAGGTGAGAATACTGTTAAGGGGCTGACAACTATCAAACAACTTCTCGCTCGCACATTTCGACATTTTGAAAGGTATAAAATCACTAAACTCATTTTCGACAAATCGCAATCAACCATTTTGTGTGCAATCACATTGCACACAGTTTAGTAAAAAAATCATTTTGATCGATACTAGTTTTCCTACTTAAAAGTTTGATTATGTACGAAAACTAGTAAAGCAAACTTTAGAGCAGGAAAACATGTATCGATCAAAATGATTTTTTTACTAAACTGTGTGCAATGTGATTGCACACAAAATGGTTGATTGCGATTTTTTCGAAAATGAGTCTAGTGATTTTATATCTTTCAACATGTCGAAACGTGCGAGCGAGAGTCACATTAGCTCTTGTCTTCGCCTTAAATCTGAAAAAGCGCAATCAACCATCTTGTGTGCAATCTTGTATTCAAAAGTGTGCTTTACTAGTTTTCGTAATTAAGCAAACTTTTAAGTAGGAAAACTTGTATCGATCAAAATGAAATTTTTACTAAACTGTGTGCAATGTGATTGCACATAAAATGGTTCATTGCGATTTTTCGAAAATGAGTTTAGTGATTTTATATCTTTCAACATGTCGAAACGTGCGAGCGAGAGTCACATTAGCTCTTGGGCCTTATGCTCACTTCGAGCGAGATTTTCTCACGGTAGAGATGACGTCATATCTCGTTCGATAACTATTTATCCCCATTCTCACCATCCTACTCCCCAATTTTCTCATACAAAGTTCATGCGAGACGCAACGTCAACGAGTTATTGAACGAGATATGACGTCATCTCCACCGTGAGATAATCTCGCTCGAAGTGAGCATAAGGCCCCTTGTCTTCGCCAAGGCACTGTTGGTCTACTAGTGCGGCCCGCCTTCCGTTTCTAAGGTTATGGGTTCAAAACCAGACGTGCATAAATTATTTTTTCTGTTCAAAAATGTATGTGCACAGTGTATGGTGAAGGATTGATTATCTTATCTTATCTTAATGTCGAAGAACCTAAAAACAGTTCAGAAACATGTGTCAAGCTTTTTTTTTATACTACTAGCTGATGGAACAAGCAGATGGCCCTACGATGCTCTGCCCTGCGTCCATCAACTTGAGGCATACAGATGTTAACCCTCATGTGCCTGTAATTACACCGGCAACCGCACTCTTCAAACCGAAACAGCAACGCTGCTTGGCTTGAATAAGTTAAAAGTTGATTATGACAAGATGAATTAATTTAAATCAAGTTCTGTTTAATTTGTTGCAGGTGACTTTTGCGCCGAAACTACGTACCTTCGAAATGGACGTCATGGAAGAAATGGGTATAAAAGAAGACAGAGTACCGGCGACCTCCTATTGGTATTAGATTAAGTAGAATTGTTGATAAATATTGCTAAAATAAATTATATAGTTTTAAATTTATTTTGTTGAATTAATTTTTACCTAGTTGTAAAAAAACCTGTTGTTATTTTGTTGTAATAAAGCCGCCATCTTGAAAATAACAAGGCGCCAAAACTACGCTAACATTTCGTGGAGAAGAAACCCAATGTTATAAAACGCGCGTTCGTAATATTGTGATTTGACAGAGGTTTTTGGTAGAACCAAATACATGTAGGGCACGTTCCTATAGTGCGTGCCTTGCGAGGCAATGCTTTGTTATATAGGTGATGGTTACTACTTAACATCAGGTGGGCCATATGCTTGTTCCATCAGCAAGTTGTATAAAAAAAACTATCAAAACTATGATTTGTGAAGAATTTTTCGTAAAAAAAAATCGCAAAAAATCGTGGTTTGCGTTTTTTTTTTTTTATTTATTCATCACATTCAGCGATTTTAAAATCCTGGAAACTGAAATAGCTTCACGACGTTGATCCCCAGGCACGGTAGATACCTATCTCTTCAGATCCTTTAGAACCAACAAACGCTAGGTTCCTCGAGGACGAATAAGAAGGGTAGTCAAAGGTACGACCAGACATTGATTTTATACTTAACTACAAAACTGTCGAAATGTGCGAGCGAAAAATATATTAGCCGTAGAAAAGTCTTCAACAAAACCACGGTGATCTTTGAAACGTCTTGGCGCCATCCTTTCTTTATACCCCGTTTACACTCAGCTCATGTCCGTGGAAATATGCAGAGACATGAGCAGGGACTTGGGCAATGCGAGAACGTAAACAGGGCGCTTCCATGTCCACTCGCGTTGCCGCTCGCGTTGCCCGTGTTGTGAACACACATCGCCGGCGACGCTGCCGCAGACATAAGGACGGCAACATTTCCGTCCACGCGAATGTCTAGATGTAAACGCAGTAGGTATTGGGTTCGTATGGTCTGGGGCAGGCATATAGGTAGGTAATCTTACCTAAGATTCAATTGAGAGTTTTATTTTTATCATGCCGAAAACACGCGGCCAACCCGTGAGAGATAAATTAAACATTTTTTTTATCTAGGTAATAAATAACATTGTCTACGTGATCTTGCAATCAATGAATCACTTTAAATGTTGAATTATGTACCTACCTAGGTTAGGTAGGTACGTTGTAGGGACCGCAGTGTTGCTCAGACAGAAATGTAGAAGAGGACCAGGGTAGGTATTTGACTTCTACTCAACTTTTGTAGGTACCTAGGTACCTAATACCTCCTAACCAAAACCCTTCTGATTTAGAGCATCCTTTTGATAGGTTTCTTGAAGCCTGTTCTGCCATCCACAGGTAGGTACTTACCTACTTAGGTAGGTAATTATTATATTCTCAACAAACATTATCTACTCTGTGACCTTTGTCAGAGCCGGGTTATCCATCCAGGCAATGTAGGCAACTGCCTAGGGGTCCCATGCACAGAGAAAAAAAGTAGGTAAGTACCTAGGTACTTATTTCAATGTTTTCTGTTTTCATAACTTCATAACATTTGACCTCTTGACGGCTGCTCCGTTACTAAGTTACAGCTGATGTAATGCAATGGGTCTGCTATTCGAGTTCATTGTTAAGGATGTTGTACATTGCTGCGTTGTAGTGTTTATATTGGAAACGAATTTGAGAACACACACATCGAAATTTGGGACGGAGTACCTACTACCTATGTAGGTAGGTCCTATATTATTTATTCCGCAGTTCAGTAATAGTGAATTTGTAAACGTATAAAAAAACAGAAATGGCTAACCATAATTGTCTTTATTTATCCTTACTAATAATTCATATTTTTTATCGAATTTGCAAGGTAGCATAGGTATGAAAGTTTCATATCGCTTGGGAGCTTTGGCAATAGCCAGCTGTACCTACTCCTGTTCCATAGGCATTGTTCCGCTGTGTTCCTTAAATAAAATAAAATCTATAGTTCCTTACGGCTAACTGAAATGACTAACGGAAATAGAATTTGAAATTGGAGGACTTTTTTTGCACAAACATGACCATGAGAGACGCCAGGTATTTTTTTAGACTATTACTTATTTGTAAAAACAGCAATGTATTCAAACGATAACATCGCAAATTACAAACGCAATCTCAGTGCAGAGTCACACCCAGTCAGTACCTACCAACCCCGGTGCACCTTGCTTGTCAGCATCAAACATAGGGAGATCGACCGCCGTGCGGGCAACACGCGTACCTTTGTTTTTAGGGTTTTTGAGTTTGTGAACATGAAGCCGATTTTGGTTGTGTTGTGTTGCGTTGGCGTGAATGTCGCTTTTGCGGTAAGTTTTTATTGAACTTGTTGTTTACTTATTTAGGTATAAAATATCTATCAACATTTACTCGTATTTTAAATAAAAAATATTAATCCGTTTTATTTAGTAAATAAATTCTATTCAATAAATATAACAAGGAAAACAATAACAAAATTGATTCCAATTAATAAATATTGAGGGTAATATATTATTAACTAAATTGATAAAATTGCATTATTCAAGGATATCCATGACCATTTTTTTTATCTCAAACTGAAGGACGTGACTTTTGATATGCATTTTGATAAGCTATCTTCATTGCACCCAATTTAGGTGAAAAAATCCGCGTGATCCAAATGGATAGGTATATTAAATTTAAGTTTGATCATTTGGGTCCATTTTTAACGGCAAATCATAAAAAAAATGTACCTATTTTCGGTAAAAAACCACACGTAGGTATCTACCATTATTTTAATCTTACATACAACCAACCTGACCTACCTACTTTAATTGATCGAGTGAGCGAAGCGAACGAAGATCTTAGTTTCAACTTGGGCGATTTGGCATTTTATGTATGTATGTATGTATGTATGTATGTATGTATGTATGTATGTTTGTCTGGCGATAACTTTAGAACCGTTGATCCGATCTGCATGATATTTGATATGTCGATAGCTTGTACTTGAGAAATTTACTGGTAAGTATATGAGTAAAATCGGATGAAGGGGTTTTGAGATATGGGGTTTTTTACGGGGGCAAAAATAAAAAAAGTTACATAAAAAAATCAAGTTACATGTCATATGAAAGGGCTTTGTTTGGACATCCCAAAACAATTTTTCTTTTTTTTTTGTGACGCTCGGTTATTGCGATAAAATAATAAAAGCTAAATTAAGATAACCAGCGATCCAAGAGCTCCCATCTCTAAGAGTTTCGTTGACATCAAGGTTTTTCTACTGGTCAGCCAATTCCTTTGCTTTTTCTTAATTTTTTTTCTTGAAATAAATAAAGGAGGTACTCAGTTCTCATAAAATAGTGACGACGACCAGGTCTGATGATGCAGCCAAGGGCTGTTCAACGGAACTCTTCAATAAATAGGCCAATAGAGTTGAAACTTGGTAACCATACCAAGTTAGTAGGCGGTAGTCAGAAAAAAGTCCAAAGATAATGTTTGGACTTGCCTCTGACTACTACGTACTCAACGTTTTGATGCGTTCGTCGGGTCGCATCACGAGATCTCAGTTCGGGGCGAACTACTAGTATACGAAGAAGTAACAATATAAATGTACACAGAACTAATTCAAGCCATCTCATAATCCTAAAATAAATCAAAATATTAGACTAAAAGGAGGACAATGACCGTATCACGTATACTTCGCGTGTTGTTGTTTTATCCCCTTCTTACTTAGCTTTATCTCTGTTGCTCTTTCTATGAGGGATAAGAAAGGGCTGAGAATACCTTCGGTCGAGAGCTCTTAATAATCTCATCTTTATATAATACTAGATACAATACACCTACGTGGTAGTTTGTCACGTACGCAATGCTAGTTTTGTTTTGAAATTACTTCTAAATGGTACCTACCTACCTCGAGCTTTTGAAATGCTTTAGTATTGATATTTTATAAAAAGAATCAGAAGGAAAGCTCTTGGAGCTTCCTAATAATGATGAATGTAAAATCGTGACTATCTGAAATAAGATTACCTACCTACAGACTAAAAAACTTGTGCAAATAAACAAATGCCGGTTTTTATTTCAGAGAAATATTTTCTCAGTATTAGGTACTTACACAGAGAAAAGATTTCCTTTATTTATACGATACGAGTCAAATGACCTAATCCAGAAAACCAAAATAACTTGGAAAAGTGTCTTTAAATAAGACGCTGTTCAAAGTCCTTCACCACACGACAGATAATATTGCCAGGGAATTCGTACAAAGAACTCAGGCTCAACGAATTTGTTCGTAATTTCTGGCATCTCTTTCACCTGTTTAGATTAACAAAGCATTGCAGTGTAATTTCTTCCATTGTTTGTAATCCTTTATTCCTTTGCAGGGCAAGTACAAAGCAGCAGTGAGTTATGCCAACAGTGACGTCTCCAATGGGCTTTTATCGCTTGTTTACAAAGCTAGCAGTAAGGTTAGTGAGGACGATAATGCACGTGATGGAAGCATGGCCACATGGCATTGCAGTTTTGTTCCATATGTTTTCTGTTATCAGCTTCAGTATGAACTCATTATGAAATTGCTCATATCTATTTAATAAGGGTTTTTGAACTCCTTGGAGCTACCTACTATTTTATGTTGTACAATCGTACGGTTCTTGCAAATTAATCTATATTTATATCTGACTCTAATGAGCGAAGAATGAGTATTCAACTACAAATCAAAAATATTTTATGTAAATTATTTTAACTACTAAGCTTCTACCTTCGAACGGTAGATAAGCAATTAAATATTATAACAACAAAAAATTTAAAAAAAACAAATCTTTTTTGGACAAGTGATGTAGCATAATAGCTTTCATCATTTTCCTGCCCTTATCCCACGCTAAGTGGGGTCGGCACAACAGGTTTTCTTCTTCCACTCTCCTCTATCATTCGTCATCTCGGTGCTCACTCCTTTCTTACTCATGTCATCTTTCACACAGTCCATCCATCTTTTCTTTGGCCTACCTCTCTTTCTAAAACCATCCACATCCATATCTAACACTCTTCTCGTAATATGACTTTCTTCCCTCCTCATGACATGCCCATACAACGCTAACCTATTGCTCCTCAACTTATCTGTCACAGGCGCCACTTTCAAACTTCCTCTAATATACTCATTCCTTATTTTATCCATCCTTGTCACTCCGCACATCCATCTCAACATTCGCATTTCTGCTGCATGCACTCTTCTCTCATCCGTCCCTTTTGTTGCCCAACACTCAGATCCATACAGCACGACAGGCCTTATGATCGTCTTGTATATTTTCCCCTTAAGTTTAAGGGGCATTCGTGGATCACATGTTGTTCCTGAGACCTGTCGCCATTTCATCCATCCCGCATTTATTCTATTTTTCACGTCTCGGTCGATCTCGCCGTCGTTCTGAATGGATGAGCCGAGGTACCGAAAGTCGGAGCAGACTGGTAGGGATACACCGTCTAAGGCAATAGAGGTGAAACTGGAGGGACCACCAAAGTCGCAGAACAAGTGCTCGGTTTTTGTCCTGCTGATCTTCAGTCCGACACTCTCCAATTTCTCCTGCCATTTTCCCAGCCTGCTCTGGACCTCAAGCGCATCTTCACCAACAAGAACAATGTCGTCGGCGAACAGCATGCACCATGGTGCTTCTTCCTGTATGTCCGATGTCAATGAATCCATAATCAGGAGAAACAAATATGGGCTTAATGCCGATCCCTGGTGCAAACCTACAGCCACACTGAACTTGTCAGTGACGCCAGCTTCCGACCGAACGTGAGTGCTGGCTCGGCTGTACATAGCTCGAACCAACTTCACATACTTCCCAGGCACTCTTTTCTCATTCAACGCCCACCACAGAACCTCTCGGGGTACCTTATCGTATGCCTTTTCTAGGTCCACGAACACCATGTGCAAGTTTTTGTGCACACGTCTATAGTTTTCACACAATTGACGAACTGCAAAAATAGCGTCCGTGGTACCTCGTCCAGGCATAAACCCAAACTGGTTCTGTGATACCTCACTCTCTCCTCTCATTCGTCTCGCTATCACTTTCTCCCATATCTTCATACTATGCGACATTAGCTTTATTCCTCTATAGTTGTTGCAGTCCTGTACATCACCCTTATTTTTGAAGATAGGAACCAACGAACTGTTGCACCGTTCATCAGGGATCGCCTCCTCATGCATCAACTTATTGAAGAATAAAGCCAACCACTTCCATCCATCAGCTTTCAAAAACTTCCACACTTCCGCCGGTATACCATCTGGTCCTACCGCTTTACCATTCTTCATACCTTGTACAGCTATTTTAACTTCATCCATCGTTATCTCATTTATCATTCCCATGTTCACTGCTACTTTATCTAACACACCGCTCCATTTATTCTCTTCATTCATCAATCTTTCAAAATATCCCTTCCAGCGTTCTTTTATCTCTTTGTCTTTCGTCAAAACCTTTCCTACTTCATCTTTTATACATCTAATGTGAACAATATCTCTTGCATTCCTATCTCTTTCTTTCGCTATTCGGTACAGATCTTTTTGTCCGTGAGGGCTCTCTAGGGATTTATACAGTTTGTCCTGTACCCTAGCCCGCGCAACCGCAACAGCTCTCTTAGCATTCTTCTTACAATCCATATATACTTCCTTTTTGATTCCTTTCATAACATCATCACCTGCTTCAACGCTCTTCCAATCTTTAAATGCATCTTTCTTATCTTTCAAAATCTTTTGTACCTCTTCGTTCCACCACCAAGTATCCTTGTCTATTTTACCTTTCCCTTTCGTTTCCCCGAAAACATTCTTCGCCACTCTTCTTATACAGACCGCCATTTCATTCCAACATTCATTCACAGACATCTCTGCCATATCCTTCATTTCAATCATCTTATCTACCACACCGTTTTGAAATTGTATAGCATATTCATCCTTCTCAATCAAGTGCCATTTTATTTTGGGTGGGGGCTTTGGTTTCCTCTGCACTGGTTTAACCTTGATTTTCATTTCCAAAATGAGCAAACGGTGTTGAGAAACTAAGGCCTCACCCGGGACTACTTTGCAGTCTTTCATTGCCCTAACGTTACTTCTTCTAAGAAGGAAGTAGTCAATTTGGGTGGTGTGATTCCCACTTTGATACGTGATAAGATGTTGGTCACGTTTTTTAAAGAAAGTATTAGCCACTGCAAGGTCAAACGCAGACGCAGCCTGTAATAAGGCTTCTCCATCTGAGTTCCGACTTCCAAAAACCCCATCCTCCATGCACTCTTTCATACCCTCCATTCATTCTTCCCACGTGTCCATTAAAATCACCTCCTGTGTAAATATCTTCACTCTGTGGAATATCCATCATCACCGCATCAAAATCCTCCCAAAACTTCTCTTTCACAGCATCATCACAACCAGTCTGCGGTGCATACACACTAATTATGTTTAAAACCAAATCTCCTAGCATTACTTTCACAACTATCAACCTATCATTCATCCTCTTAACATCCGTCACACACTTTTTCAATTCACTATCCAGCACAACTCCCACACCATTTCTCTTGCCATCACTTCCACAATAGTAAAATTTGTATCCTACTCCAATCTCCCTCGCTTTCGTACCTTTCCATTTCGTTTCTTGCAAACAAGCTACGTTTATTCTTCGTCTGTCTAAAACTTCCGCTAACTCTCGTCCTCTTCCAGTCATCGTCCCAACATTCCAACTTCCAATCCGCAATCTTACATCTCGGACTCGCGTCTTACGTTGCACCCGTCCCTGATGCAACAACCCTAATCCATTTCCCACAGGTGCCGGGTGCTGCCCCTGCGCGTCGCCTGGGGGGTACGCCCTAACATTATCGCCATATCCGTTTATTCGTAAAACCATATTGTAGGGGGGGTTTGGCTTAATATTTTACAACCGGCCGCCTGCCTGACGTCAACCCTCCTTGGGAATACTTGTGTTTGCTACCTCGCCACCGAAAGTGGATTGCCAAATGCCAAATAATTAGCATAATAGCTTTACCTACGTAAAAACAGAAGTGACTATATATGTAGATATGGTAGGTATACCTACACTTGTGGTAGATAACAATATATACAAAATTATAACATAACGGTTATTATGATACGAAAATCATTTTAATCAATCATTATCATCAAAGTAATTGTGTAATTGAAGTTGAAATTTAATCAGATCGTCTACCTACCTAACAATTATCCTCTTAAAATATAGATATTTTGATTACTTAATATCCAAACTCTTCCAATTTGTATAACTTGCTTATTTCATTTCTCTGCGGTCATATCGCAAACTTATATTTTTAAGAGGGATTTAAATATAAGAAATGCTTGGAATGCATTCCACTGGATCCATTATTGCGTCAGGAACTTAAGAAATGCTATTGTGTCTGGGATCCTAAAATTAGGCATTAAGAGCTACTGCATTGTTTTTGGATGCATTGGGCATCGTTGCCATACAGGGAAAGTCCTGGATGCAAAAAGCCCAAAACCAATAAGAGAGACGTTTGATGACGAGGCTTATACCCAGCCACCAGTGCGAGTACGAGCAGCCCATGATAATGAAGACATTAGTTTTGCAGGTTCTTAGCTGGTCATGTTAGGTAATGACGGATTTATTTTTGTGTTATTATCATTCTCATTGTCTGCAGTAACACTTAATAATAAATTTGCATATTCTCAAAATGATTCTAATTTTTCAGCAAATTGACGTCATGGTGTTACCGAGCGACGTGACTCCATCTGAAGATTACGATGAGGTGAGATTAAATTTATTAAAATAAAACATATCGTATGTAGGTTTGAAAAATAAAATACATATTATATCTGATGAGGTATATGTTCTGTTACCCGTTGTGTGGAACGTCCACCTACATTTATTTAAATAATTAAAACGTCATTTTATCGACCTCCCAGAGCAAATGGATAAAATTCTGTGCTTAATTGTTTATGATTTGAAGAAACTGGATCTGAGTTTAGATGTTGGTAGGTAGGTACAACGTTCACGCACTTCTAATAGACTAGGAATCCATAATTAAATAAATACATATTTTCTTATATTCCTCCATAATAGGGAAACAATAAGTATAAAATAGTCATTTCCTGAATAGGAAACCTTTAATAATATTAAGTGTTTCCTCACTCGTTTTTCTCTGTTCTTGCAGAACGTAAAAACGTTGTCCAAAGTAGCAAAACAGGCTGGTCTGTACCTCGTCGCTCATTTGAAGGAGAAAACCCGCTGTCAGAATAAACTGGAGCTTATACGGAGTAATCTGGTGTTTGATAGACAAGGGGATATTGTTGCTGTGTAAGTATAATCATCGATTAGACCGTGGATTCGAAACCTGTCTCTATAACAAGAAACACCAATCACAAAGGCATTGAAATAAATTTACTTTTATTGAAGATCATTTCAAATCAATAAAGAAACGATTGCTATACTGAACACTGCTACAATAGATGGGTGAATAAATTGCACTTTCTGACGAAGGTCATAGCCTCTCCAAAAGTTTCATCATGGCTTAGCGGCTGTTTTAGCTAAGACCTCTAAGGCACGGAATGCACGGATGCGCTCCGTTCTGCCACGAGCGTTCACCTAAATGTAGATTGTTGCTAAGCTAGTTTGCCACCAACCCTACTGATTCTAATCAATGGTCACTTCAGTTACAGAAAACCACAAAACAACATTGCAAACTGCACCACCTCATCGGGTCTCGTTACCTTCAAAACTGACTTCGGAGTGACCTTCGGGGTGATGATGGAAGAGGATTTAGTTGTGAGTGAAGATTTGAAGGGACTGAAGAACTTTGTGGTGACTGGGACTTGGTCTTCGGATATTCCATATTTCAGTGGTGAGCTATTTGGGAACATTTAGTTCTGTTTTCAATTCAACCATTGAATAATTTAAGACAACTTAATATAGCCTGCATGATTATACCCATTAGTCAAATAGACTTATTACTATACCCTAGTCATTTGTAATGGGTATCAAAAGCTAAGGTGCGGTGGTACCTTAACATCTAATTAAACAACTTACAGATTCAGTAAATCTGTACCGCCGCCGTACTACCGTCTCGTCACGGGAATTGCAATTTAGTAAGAACGTGCAGAAAAATTTAATCACTAAAAAGAATTAAGGGTATCTGCACCATGTTATGGAAAACGTAGTATTTCTACTCTGAAGACAATTAAACTGTTGTTGCAGTAGGGAGTTTCAAAAACATGATGAATTGGACCCAAAGCATCAAATAACTCAATAATGCAAACTATAGCCAGACATCCCTATTTTATTGATCTTGGTATAGCAACATTCCTAAATATGTTTATAACCTTCCAGCCTCTCAGTTCTCTGCCACATGGTCCTACACCAACAACGTGAACCTGGCGTCTCCCAGTGGAATCTACGCCGGCAGAGCTGGAGCCAAGACTAGGTTTGGGAATCTGAGGGTTGCTGAGCTGAAGGAAAACTGTGACGGTATGTTTAAATTTCCCAAATACTATGAAACATGACTGGCCCAGTACTTACGTGTGTTTTTCATATTGTTTTTTAACTATCAATTTATTAATAGAAACTTATCGCTAACCCTGATTCATTAAGCTTCTATCTTGAGTATAACATGTTTTCAAAAACATTAGAGATTTATCAATAATACCTTGTTGTCGCTGTCGATGATAAAATAGCGTGATCTACGTCACGTCGTACGACAATCGTTATAGATTACTACCAATATACAAAACAAATGAATTTAGACTGTAGGAATGTCACATAGTAATTGTTTTTAAGCATCCTAAGGTTTCAACACACCGATAGTTTTCGTAAAAACGCTTTGTAAAAAAAATCGGTTTGTATCGTCTCACGGCAGATTAAAAGCTCTGTCTCTCTCTAAATCCCTTATCTTCTTCCACTCCTGATGGTATTGTGCTTTTGAAGTCCATTATTTCAAGGAGTAAAGGCCATCCAATGCATTCATTTGGGTCGGCCATGGTGTCACTTCCCGTTATTAGCGATCCACTCTGTTGTCTTTCTTGCCCAGAGTTCATCAGACACGACAAAAAAAATATTAAAGAATTTCATCAAAACAGATTTCAGAAACCGGTGTTTTATATCAACATTACCATCTCTTACAGAAAACATCTCAACTCCTCCTATCACCGATGACACCAACGTTCACAAATCACCAAGCGAGGACCTGAGCCAGTACATCATCAGGCCATTAGACGTAATCGCCAGTGCCAGTGGATACAAGGAAGTAGTCTGCCACAACAACTTCTGCTGCGAATTTGATTTGAAAACTAAGTCTCAAGGTGAGAATTATATTTTTTCTTATTTATAGTTTTTATACTAAGAAAATGCGGACTTAATTTGCGTGGAATTATTTTTGTAAAGTTCAACGTGCTGCTGCACGTCTCTATCTGTCATCTATCTGATTCGATATTGAACAAATGATATTTTTTTGGTTCATAAAGCAGTAGCACCAAACTAAACAAAATATAATAATTATATAAGATTTTTTTTTTAAATTTTGTTTACGTTTTAAGTCTCCTAACATTTCCCGGTACAGTCATTTATTTTACAAGACACAAATACATAACCGGCGTGGCTTAAGGCATTTAACTGGTACTCTCGGCACCAGTTAAATGCCATAAGCAGAACAGCCTAAATTTTATCCGCCAGTTGAATAAATGTTTGGAAGTTTATGTGAGGTATATACACTCTGGGCGTGAAGTTGAACTCTAAGGACGGTATCATATTTCCTTAACTTTTTCAGGGCAAGATGAAGTGAGCTACGGCTTAGCAGCGTACAATGGCATCCGTCACCTTGGGGAAAGCCAATACATTGGAGCTCAAAACTGTGCAGTATTTGCTTGTGCCGGCCTTTACAAGAGGAGCTGTAGTTTTGGGTATGTATCGTTGCACTGCACGTCATTATACTTATATTTTTAAAAGTTATGATTTAGGTAGGTGGTGGATAAGGTCAAAGTAGCGAGCCTTGCTTGGCGAGACCAGTCATAAACAATACCAATTAAAATTTATATTACATCTACAACAAACACAGCCCATGCTGAATTGAGAACAAGAATTAGCAAGTTTGTTGTAGATAGGCTAAGTAGGTACTTAAATCTGTTCAAGTGTACTTAACTAAGACTTTTACTGCTGTAATAAAATATTTTACATTCCAATCATTAATCATTATATTTTTTTCCAGGTCTGTCAACAACAACATTGCATTTGAAAAACTATCCATAAGCGCTAACTTCACAAACGAGAATGTAGTATACCCAGTGATTATATCGAACCAACATATTTCAGCCGAGCAGTTCATATTTAGCACCAAGCCTGCCAGCAATATTAAAACTATTCAAATGACTGTTAGAGAGAGTGACAGTTTACTGACATTTGGAATATTTGGTAGAGTTTTTGATAGAGATTATGCTAGTTTTTCAGCTAAGGAAGATAACGAAGATTTTTATAATTACATTTTAACTGAGGATGTGCAAGAGTTTTTCGATTATCTGTGGATTAGGGTGAGGATTTTGTTGGTTGTTGTGTCTATTTACGTTTTAGAAATGATGTAGGTAAACGTGAGTTTTAGATTTATGCCGTTTTATTATTAGGGTCTCGCGTGTCTCCGGTTGTGGAGAGATAGTCTGATAGGTACCTAAAATTAAATTTGAAAAGTGTTTTATGAGAAAGAACGTAGTATTGCTATAATATTGTTATTCTTTGCTCAATTCAAATTCAAGACTGTTCATTTATTTTGGGATTTAAATAAATGCCTATTTAGAAAATAAGCTATTTAAATATATAAGCAGTCGGTCGTTTTGAATTAAGTTGTACTACTTAATTAATTTATTTTAATTAAGTAAGTAGGTATTACAGGCTACCCATCTTATACTTTTTTACATAATTGAATGGGTATAATATGCCTAAAAGTTAGTTTTTTATGCAATTACATAGATTTTGGGATATTGATTGGACTGGTTATTTATGGCTATGATAAAATTGTTTTTAATTATATATATTTTTTTTGTAATAATATAATGTCAGGCTCGTGAAATATCACTTATCAGGTATATTCAAAAAGCATTTATTCTTTATAATCTAGGTTTGTAGCAGGTTTTATTCACGGCTGACTCCTGTGATATTAGTGTTATGCATGTAATTATAGATTTTTCAGTGAATTTTTAAACAGTTTTTTCTTTAGATCCTCACCTCACCGAATTTATCATTCAAGAAACGTCGTGTTTAATGTTAAGGAATCACCATCATCATCAGCCCAAAAAGTCCACTGCTGGACATAAGCCTCCATTTCCAGTCCATCGATCGGGTTAGTTTTCCATAAAGTAGTTCTTTTTATATAAGGGAACGGAAAATAGTAATAAAATATGCTTCAGATAAATTTAATAAATAAATAATAGGAGGTTTCAATAACATTTATTTACATCACAATCAACATTTGAAAGGGCATAACCTTTCTTCAAACTAGTTAAATATACAATAACTTCATATTTTATATTTGCTCTTAACTAATTTCTAGGATTATTTAATTAATTTTATAGAACAATCAATTAATTAGTTTTTCTTTTTATCAATGTCTGTTGGTCCTCCTTCTGACCTTAAGAAACTTCAAATGGTCTTCATCATCATCGTACAAAGTCTTCTCAATCCATCGCATAAACGCTTCCACCTGAAACACAAAGTAGCTTGAAGATATTATTCCCAGGTACGATAGATATCCTCTCTGATATCTTAGTACCTACCAAGTATCTTCCATAGCCACTCAAGATTCTTTGAAAATCTAAGGGAGGATACTTCCAAATATTATATTTTGTATATAGTAAATATTATAAATATTTTGTAAATATTATATTTTCTTAGAATTATAATAATTGGAATTTGACGTTTTATAACATTACTAGCAGCTGCCGCCTGCTGTTTAGCTCGCATCTTAGTAGTGATTGCTTACATCCACATTTAAGGCGTTTTCTCTTTATGTCTTTCCCGTTTCCGGTATTTTATTTGGATTCGAAGTGGCCTTTACGTTAATCTAGACTACGACGTATCTTTGTTCTAAGTTTCATATTGATCGGTTTAGTGGTTAGGGCGTGATTCATATTCATTTATTTCAAACCATAGGGAATTTTGTGAAACACTTAGTTACGTCAATTTGTTCGTACAAAAACACAATGTTAATACAAATTCACTGGGTAGGTACATAACTTAAGATGCAGCTGTATAGAGGCTTTGTCAAAAATGAAACTAGGTATTGAGCTACAAACCATAAAAACAAATATAGAATATTAGCATAGGATAGGAAAGCAAGTAGGATAGTAAGATATAAAAAGCCTACCTTTGTGTAAACATCAGGCTTCCCTCTAGCGCAAGGAATGCCCCAAGACACGATTCCAATTTGACGCCCTTCTCTCACTAGAGGACCACCGGAATCGCCCTGAAATAAATAAAAACACAATTGTCAACAGAATACAGATTTTTTAAATATGTTCAATTAAAAATAACTATGATAATAATAACATCTAAAATTCACCGTCTCAAAAGTTAGCTAAACTTTTCTTATGTTACTTTAGCACATGAAGGTCGATGCTGTTTGTGAAAATTGTTACTCTGATTATGTTTTTAGTGCAACGCGCCTGCTTGTTTTAGCTTTCGCTGTGTTACAGGAAATAGCACCTTCCCCAATACCTACGAGTAATATAGGTAGGTAAAAAATAACAAAAACATACCGATTACTAAAACTATATTGTACATATACCTAACCAATGGTTAACAAAATATAGCTTATTTAATAGACTTTCGGTTGGCGGCAGAAAAAGGCGTGATGGTATGGTAGTCCTTCACAAAGAGCTCTACTACTCTTAGCATAAGGCCACTCTGATGTTTAGTGGCAACCATCTTTAAAGTATTGCCTCACAAGTCACGCACAATAGGAACGTGCCTTACGAAGCTGCCTGTGTGCATCAACTTGAGGCATAAAAGTTTAACGGCCGGTTTCTGAAAGCTCGATCAAAACTAATCGGATGTCAAGTCACTCGCCATTTCAGCTAGGCCATAACATTAGAATTAGATAGATATAGCGAGTGACTTGACATGCGATTAGTTTTGATCTGGCTTTCAGAAACCGGCCGTTACATTTAAATACCTAGTTTCTAAAATGGCGAAGACAACTGCTAATTTACCTCTCGCTCGCACATTTTGAATGCAAAAATCATAACCAACCAAGTTGTGTTAAATAATTAATTTCTGATTTCTGGGTAATTGGTTGATTGCGATTTTTCCAAAATGAATTCAGTCATTTTATATCTTTCAACATTCCGAAACGTGCGAGAGAGAGGTATATTAGCTCTTGTCAATATACAACGTGTAATAACATAATACCCGTATAACCAGGAAACAATGTATTGTTCAGGTCACGGCGAACAACTTCTACGACTTTTGAAATTTCGAAGGTTTTCATTCCTGAAATGCCTCTTAAACATTCTTCCGATATTAAACTAAACATACCATGAGGCAGCCCTAATCACAGCTCTTGGTCTTATAGCCTTATAGGGGTATTATGTTACACGTATTTATATCTTACATGACAAGCGCCTGCGCCCTCCTTGGTGAACGCGCACACTTGCGTTTGGAACACCTCGTGCTTGTGCGCCGCCTTGCATTCATCGTAGGTGATGGACTTCAGCTCCAGCATCATCAGATCGTTGGGAAGCTTGCCTGGGTACTGGTAAACACATTTTTAACTATTTTTTTAACTATTTGTACGCATGTATGAAAGGCAACGGGAGGCATGATGTCCATTAGTGTGCTTCTTCAGGGTGGTGATAATGAGTAGTATAATTTACTTCGATTTTTTTAAATTAGATTATAGACCATAGATTTTATACTATAAATACATAAAATTAGCTTAAATGTTATTATAATCTCTACATTTTTGTAAGTATTTATGTGACTGTGTTGTATTTATTGAATGTCTTTTTTTTATACAACTGTCTGATGGAAGAAGAAAATGGCCCACCTGATATTATGGTCACCATTACCTATAACAAAAAATTGCCTCGCAAGTCACGCACTATGTGAACGTGCCCTAATGCACAGCCTGCGTCCATCAACTTGAGGCATACAGATGATAAGCCTCATGTTCCTGTCACCGGCAATCAAACCCTTCAAATCGAAACACAGCAACGCTGTTTGACGGTAGCATTACGGATATCTGCTATGATATTTTTCCAGGGGGCTTAAAAAAAATATGTGTTAAATCTGTAATAACTAAAGTTTAAATTAGCACAACTCATGAATAACATTCCTAAAATAAGCACTGGATGAGAAGAGCCGAAGACTGGGCTCAGTGGCACGTCTTGGAAGAGACCTACGTCCAGCTGTGGACTGACATGATGTAGGTTAGGTACTCACAGAAGTAGTTCCCCATCCAGTGAGGATCAAATCCTCCCCCTTTTCCACAGGTTCATCGTTCAGCTCTATAGCATCCACGGTACTGCTGAACTCAATTTCCTGGTCGGTGAAGAGGATCGCTATATCGTTGACGATGACGTCATCGTTGTAGTCCTCATGCTGGACTGCTTTGCGGATCTTGTAGGCTTTCCCACCGGCGCGGAGTTGGTTAGTGCCTACTATAGCTTGGTAGTATTGCGGTTTGAGCCTGGAATAGTTTAATTAAAAAAAACAAGGCTATGTTTGAGAGTTCAATAAAAAGTTCTTACTGAAAATTACGATTATTTGGTTGAAGCATCGTGTTCGAAAGATTAGCCAGTCTAGCCAGTTACCGTGTCTAGCTGTTACCGGTGTGCGCTACGAGGAGGCACTTTCCATGCACCTAAAAGTTCTTACTAAAAGAAAATGTCTTGGAGCGCGTTGAAATCTTTTGTATGAATTTAACCATATTATAATCCAAAACTTAAACTTTGGGTCAAGCGCGGATCCACCGTTGTGGGCACAATGGGCATGACCACAACCCTAATAGACTTGTGACATCTCACACACAGTGTTTGCCCAGTAGCTTTGCTCACGTGGAACTATAGGCGCACTGTGACCACAGCCTTGTTTGAGGGCTGGAACCGCGCCTGCTTTGGGTACCACTTATGTATAGTTACAATACAATACATAAATTCTCTTTATTGTAAAAACATACTATACATTTACATAGCACTACATTACATACTTTACATTTTACTATGCATTTTTTTAACACCCAGACAGCGAATAAACAATTCAATCAATTCATCACAATTCACAAACAAATGTGTGTTATCGGTGGTGATCGAACCCACAACTAACAGCACAGAAGGCAGAGCTACAACAACTGAGTAGTCATTATCACCCTGATTCCACTGCTGGACATTGGCAATAGAACCACAGTAGGACGATTCTGAGCCCTCTCCATCCAATGATTTACCGCGATCTTTATACACAATGTCGTCAGTCCGTCGAGCGAGGGAATAAGGTTTTTTTTTTAAATCATATTTGCTTATTGAATAAGCAGATGGCCCATCTGATGTTAAGTGGTAACCATCACCTATACAAAGCATTGCCTCGTAAGTGATGCACGATAGGAACAGCTTGAGGCCTAAAAGAAAAGACTATGTTAAGCCTCATTGCCTGTAATTACACCACACTCTTCAGACCGAAACACAGCAACGATGCTTATTTCATGTGGTAATGTTTACCTGTCAACACAGTGAGCGGCCGTCAGAATGACACGAGGAGTCAGTAGCGAAGCACCGCAGAAGTGCCACACGCCGTAGATCCTCAATGATACCTACAATTTTACACACAGTTGACTATCTGATCCTAGATACCACTGCACCCACAAAATTAGCATCAGACCTAGTTTTAGTCGAATACGATAGGGTTCACCGCATTCACTGTTGTTGAGAGCACTGGTGGTCTAGTGCTAGCGGCCCCGCCTTACGATCCTTAGGTCGTGTGTTCAAAAGCGACAAAGGAAAATATCGTGAGGAAACCGGCATAACGTAGAACCTTAGCTCTGATTTCACCATGCTGTGTTCAACAGGCTTCTTTCGAGCACTTGACACATGTTTTAGAACTTTAGGTTCTACGTTCAAACTTTACAATTGGCACTTGTCTACCTTTTGTTTTCTATAATAAAATAAAAAACCTATACAATTAGTTAAAGACTAACAAAATTGTTATTTACCACTATTAAATTGTTAAAAATATTACCTGATACGGAACAGATCCATTTGGAGCCTTAGTCCCACCAACTATTCTTTCATAGTCAAAATCATCCACAAACGATGCTGCCTCTGCTGACTCTACAAAACAAAATACCAAAATAAGTAGACTTCACAACCTTCCTACTAATTGAATAACAAAATTGAAAATTAATAATGTGCAAAAAAAGATTTGTCAGAAGTGGGATTCGAACCCACGCCCACAGAAGTGGACTGCGACCTGAACGCAGCGCCTTAGACCGCTCGGCCATCCTGACTTGCTTAGTAACGTTGAAATTATGCTATGCTATTGAGCGAACGGAATGGAAATAAACCGATGACGTCATGGTGACTAAATAAATTTGGCCTAGATTGACACTGGTCACCGTTATCTACTCAGCGATAGATTCTTGTGATGTAATGTAGGTATAAATACTTTTAATAATCCCTCTTAAAACATTCAATAACTAAAAGTATTTTCTATGGCTCTAAAATCTGTAGACGTATATTTAAACACTAGGTAGGTATTTTTGAATTATTTTTACTTACTAACAACAGGATAAAACGTTCCAAATAAACACACAAGTAAACTCAAAGTCCTACGCATTTTGAAATCACAAAAAAACTGAACGAAATACGATGAAACTTCTACATAAATACCTCGATCTGTAGGTATTGATTTATGTATTCATGTAGTACCAAATTATTTAAGAAATGTGCACTAAATACCTGGGATAATACCTAGCCCGTATGATAATAAACTTATCCATAGGTACTTTGCAGATTGGTACAATCACCTGCACATTTGCTACATTTCACTTTCAAAATTATGTCACTTACTCTAGTACATTGCTTTTCCATTTGTTTGGTATACCAGACGAGAACATAGATATTTAATTTTACTAAGGTAGGTACACGAGAACATAAAGATAATTGAAATAATTTTAACTTAAAATAACTGTCGGATAACTTAAGACAAAATAAAAGAGTTTTCAATTTCTATTCCGATGATGGCAATTCACATCGCTATTTCGTGTTCACGTATTCGTCGTATTTTTCCAAATATTATGTATGACATCATATAAATTGTGTAAAAACGTAAGGTATAAGTTGATAGTAAAAGTTTTGAAGAAACAGTTTATTTTATAATTTTAATTAAAAGCCTGTTTTTAAAAAAAGTTTTTACCTTTTTTTAGGTACAAACAAGACAATTACGCAAATAAAAACGAGTACCGAATAGAAGTGAAGTTCCACTACCAAATTAAATTGCTAGTCTAGTTTTTTTTTTAATAATTAGCTGATAGAATAAGCATTATTACGATAGGTGATCTTTCTGCTTGATCCATTCTTTGGCTTATACAAAAAATATCTTTAAACTTTAGTGTCTCTGAATGTACCTATTGTAATAGGTACCTAGAATACCTTACCTACCTCCTTGCAATTTCAATGACGCTCATCCCACGTAAATTGAGTTGTAGAACTGGCGATTAATTTGTGACAACTCGTAATGCATTTATATCGTGCGTGACTTACGAGGGAATGCTTTGTTACATGTTCGATCAGCAAGCAAAATCAATAAAACTCGAACACGAAACAAACATAAAAAAAAACATATTTGCTAATTGAGAACCTCCTTTTTTGAAGTGGTTTAAGGCGTTAACAATAATAATTGCGATTGCGATTTTTTATAAATAAGATCAGTAATTTTATAACTTTCAAAACGTTGATACGTGCGAGCGAGAGGTACATTCTTCGCATTAAAAATATCAGCACGTATTACCTGGATTGACCTAGGTTATTACAGGATGTCTATCATTAGGTACAGTTAAACGCATGCAATTCAAATGTTGCATTATTCATTACGGGCATGGCATTATTTCGATGGCACATTTGCTTATACCGATGTTCACCACAGCTGCTCCTTCTTGTTACTTGGTTAAAAGGTTTAAAAGCCTTAAACAAATTCTCGTTCGCTTATAACATTTAAAAAATATATAAAATCTCTGATACAAGTTTTCCTACCAAAAAGTTTGCTTTAAGTAAATTAGTACTTAAAGCAAACTTTTTGGTAGGAAAATAGAAATCAAAGTACTTTTTTTATACAACTAGCTGATGGAACAAGCAGATGGCCCATCTGATGTTAATTGGTAACCATCAACGCATTACCTCGTAAGTCACGCACGATAGGTGCCCTACGATGCACTGCCCTGGTTCCATCAACTGGAGGCATACAGATGTTAATCCTCATTGTGCCTGTAATTACACCGGCAACCACACTATTCAAACTGAAACACAGCAACGCTGTTTGGCGGCAAAAAAAGGCATGGTGGTAGTACTTCCCCGGACAAGCCCTTCACAAAGAAATCTATGTTGGTGTCAGACACATAATTCGTTTCTTTTTTGGAAAAATTATCATAATGAACTAGCCTAAATCAACTAGCCGCTTCAAATTGGTCGTTGTAGTTTAATTCAATGAATGCCTTTTTACTTTGACTTCCAACCTTATCCTCCACACACTCTAATCTCGAATTAACCAATGTTTAATTGGTGAAGGTGATCCATTCTTAGGTGTGAATTAAGAGGCGGCTTTCGTAGGACAGATACTGAATATATAACAGTGCGTAGGACCTAGATGGTTCTTGCACACGTCGCCGAAGGTAATAACGAAACGGAAGAAATAACCGACAGACAAAACTGCAAACCACGTTTTATTTATGTGGTCTACCATAAAACACCGTTGACGAAGTAGGTTTTTATTTATGTGGTCTACCATGAAACACCGTTGCGCACAAAATGCGCAATGTTTTATGTAGAACACATTTGCTGCGTTCAAGCGTATTTTGCAAGCGAATATTTATAACAAAATACCGCTTTCTGTTCGACTTTTACCAAAAAATGCTTTTAAGGCGAAGACAAGAGCTAATGTGACTCACGCTCGCACGTTTCAACATTTTGAAAGATATAAAATCACTAAACTCATTTTCGAAAAATCGCAATCAACCATCTTGTGTGCAATCACATTGCACATAGTTTAGTAAAATTTCATTTTGATCGATACATGTTTACCTACTCAAAAGTTTTCTTTACTAGTTTTCGTACATAAGCAAAATTTTAAGTAGGAAAACTTGTATCGATCAAAATGAAATTTTTACTAAACTGTGTGCAATGTCATTGCACATAAAATGGTTGATTGCGATTTTTCGAAAATGAGTTTAGTGATTTTATATCTTTCAACATGTCGAAACGTGCGAGCGAGAAGTTGTTTGATGGTTGTCAGCCCCATAAAAGGGAATTAAATATTTATTTTGTCAGAAAATCATATTACACGGTTAGTATTTTTTTATGTGACAGTGACATTGAGCTGTGAAATAACAATTGACATTGACATTGTAATACGTTTCTAATTTAATCTGAATTTTTAATTGACATCTTTATTTGGACTTTGTTATTTTTTATCATTCTACTAATTCTGTATTATTTGTCTGTGTTATATTTGTGTATGCTAAGAAGCAGGATTTGAAGAGTCTAAACTACACACCAACCATCTTATTTTTTTGTAAAACCCAGATTCACGAACAATGAATGCTTTGATTTGATTTGGCCGTTGGCGAAGTAGATAGGTTTGATACCGTACCTACTAGACGACAAGACTGGCCTTTTTCCAGAAAATTCATTTAGATTTAAATAATTAACACAGAGAACGACAATTATTTATGTGGGTGTGATATTGAATTCTTAACACTACCTAGGTAAAAAACTAAAATTGTAAGTACCTACACCACGCATTGTAAGCGAGTGAACGGCGTGGGTGCTTGTGAAAATACAGACATGTGGCTTACGGCCGGTTTCTGAAAGCCCGATCAAAACTAATCGCATGTCATGTCACTTGCTATCTCTATCTAATTCGATGTAATAGCTGAAATGGCGAGTGACTTGACATACGATTAGTTAATCTTTTATGCCTCAAGTTGATGAACGCAGTCATCTTCGTAAGGCACGTTCCTATTGTGCGTGACTTGCGAGGCAAAACTTTAAAGATGGTTGCCACGAAACATCAGGGTGGCCATATGCTAAGAGTAGTAGAGCTTTTTGTGAAGGGCTCGTCCGGGGAAGTACTACCACCACGCCTTTTTCTGCCGCCAATCAGCAACGCTGTGTTTCGGTTTGAAGAGTGTGGTTGCCGGTGTAATTACAGGTACATGAAGCTTAACATCTATATGCCTCAAGTTGATGGACGTAGGGCACGTTCCTATTGTGCGTGACTTACGAGGCAATGCTTTGTTATAGGTGATGGTTATGGATATCAGGTGGACCATCTGCTTGTGCCATCAGATTGTTGTATAAAAAAAAATGCTTATTTTATCAGTAAGTAGTATAAAAAAATGTCAAAACATTATAAAACTTTGTTTTATATGCTCTCATGGTAGACCTGTTGCGGTCTAGTAAAGCTTAGGATGGTCAATTGTTCACAATTCACATGTATAATATAGCGGGTACATACAATGTGTAAAAAGACCACTCCCGAAAACTTCAGGGGGCTAAAGTACCATAAATTCTCTATTCTCAAATGAAGCTGTCCAACTTTATTACCTAGTTACCTAACCAAAAGAGATATTTATCATTAAAAGTTTTTTTACACAAATAACTTAATTAGGTACCTAATTACTTTAAGATACCCATTAAATGGGCATAAAAATCATTGCAATACCCCAAGGGGGCCCATGTCCTGGACATATTGTTATCCCCTAAGAACCTGGATAAAATAAGACATAAGACAATGAATAAATGGTTATAATTATGAAAATATGAGTGACTTTTTCTATGGAATCAACACTGTGAACGAGAAAACAGCCTGTACACTTTACATGCTGTACTATATCTACACTAATATTATAAAGAGAAAAGATTTGTATTTTTGTTGTTTTGTTGTTTTGTATGTAACGAATAGGCTCAAAAACTACTGGTCCGATTTCAAAAATTCTTTCACCATTAGAATGCTACATTATCCTTGAGTAACATAGGCTATATTATATTTTCAAAAAAAACAGAGATCCTTACTAAAACTCTAATAATGTAACCCAAGGTGGAAAAAGAAAACCTTCCATCGCGTGCGCTGCGAAAACTATTGAAGATAGAACAAAATAATGTACTACGATTTTGTAGAACACGTCATCATCTACAAAAAATGTCGCGACAGCATATGTCTAACTATTATAGTTATGTCACAATAAGTGTTCTTTTATTATAAAAAATTAATTGAAATGTTACGACGCTAGAAAAGGGTCTTTATTTGTACCTTGGTATTAATCCTTATCCAAATAAATCATTTCATAATTAAGACGGTTTCAATACCTATAGATTACTTCTTAATTTTTTCAAATCGGACATTCCATTCAAAAGATATGACGAAATTAAAAATGTTAACGGGTCCACGGGTCACGCACGGGGTGCGATTTTACGACGCGAGGCTCGAACCACGGTCTAAGTTTATCCTAAAATGTTCAAAAAATGTATGACCACCCATGCGAAGCTGGGACAGGCCGCTAGTGTAGAATAGATGGATAAAGCCGAAATTACAATTCTGTGGTTTGTTATGTCGTGTCGCCGCGTTATAACATAAGGAAAAGCAGTAACATAAGTCGTTCCCAACACATTGTCGTCCTGTCAATTTTTTTTTTTTTTACATTTAATTTTATTCTACTTAATCCTATTTTATGGGTGGAAAACTTCTTTCGATCAAAATTATATTGCTGAACCTTTGAATGTAATGCTTTCGGACGGTTTCTGGAAGCCCTTGCTATCTCTATCTAATTCGATGTAATAACTGAAATGGCGAGTGACTTGACATCCGATTAGTTTAATATCGAAATCAAATCTAAAATTACTCTTCGAAACTTGAATGTGATTTTTTATACCTTTATTCAGTTTTGTTATATCTTCAAAGATGTTGAAAGCGGTAGTCTGCGTCTTAATTGGACTGACCACGACGGCAGACGTGCCAGATAAAAAAAGCTTGACATACAAAAACAGGTACAAAAGACATATTAGGTCTAGTTGAACTGAATTATTGAGTAATTAAGTATTAGTATTGACTATTATTAAGAACGGCTGCTACAGTCGCTGCCCTCGCAAGTACTTGAGGAAGACGTCTCCGAAGACACCGTGTAGTTGTACGCCCACGCTTCTACTTGGAACTTGTATTCGTGGTAGAAACGTATCACCGGGATTCGAACCTGAGAACATTCGGATATTAATAATCGAACTTCAAATATATCGTTGTTACTTGTACTATCATCTGTAAGCAGTAGTACCCCGTAGTAGTAGTTTTTTTTATATAACTAGCTGATGGAACAAGCAGATAGCCCACCTGATGTTAAGTGGTAACCATCACCTATAACAAAGCATTGCCTCGCAAGTCAAGCACAATAGGAACGTGCCCTACGATGCACTACCCTGCGCCGATCAACTTGAGGCGTACTGATGTTAAGCCTCATGTGCCTGTAATTACACCGTCAACCACACTCTTGAAACGGAAACACAGCGTTGCTGCTTGGCGGCAGAAAAAGGCGTGGTGGTAGTACTTCCACGGATGAGCCCTTCACAAAAAGCTCTCTTACTCTTACTACTTTATTGTCAAATGTAATATTTAGACGTCGCGTCGGTAAAGACCCCTACTTATACATGCTCAAAGAATAATGGATCGGTGTTTGAAGATCTGAAGGGATGTCTACCATGCCGGCGGAAAGTGCTTGTTTTCACCTTTATTTCTGGTGACTGAAGATCCCAAACTCGTGGGTTTCCCAGCTTGTACGGCATTCCGACTTTTACACAGGTAATTATAGTGTCGTGTGCTGAATAAAGCTGAAATAAGTAACAACATTTTTTATGTGTAAATGTCAATTTCCGAGTCATAAGGTTTAGGAGATTTCATCAATTGAATTACAAGTATCACTTTAAAACATATTAAAGCTAGGTACGTGAATCTAGGTGCCAATTCCACGCGACAACGCCACCATAGTCTGCAGAAAGCTCAGCAGATGATGGAACAAGCAGATGGCCCACCTGATTTTAAGAGGTAACCATCACCTATACTATAACAAAGCATTGCCTCGAAAGTCACGCACGATATGAACTTCTACGATGCACTGCTTCTGCGCCCATCAACTTGAGGCATAAAGATGTTAAGCCTCTTGTGCCTGTGTTTTCACTAGCACATTACACCCTAAACATAAACACAGCAACGCTGCTTGGCGGCAGAAGTAAATATGTAACAAAAATTAAAAAAATTAAAAAAAAACATACCTAGTTATAATAAATTTTTTTTTCTTCGTGCCTTGTCTATCTATAATATACATAAAAAAGGCAAAAGTGATTGACTGATGTATAAGCGCACAGGCCAGAAACTTAGGGCCTTAGGGCTAGAAACTTAAAATTTCGCACACGTGTTCTTATACACGTGCGCGAGCGTAGCCGCGGGTTACAGCTAGTTGGATAATAGGTACCTACATAGAGGATTTTACTGTAACTATACAAATTATACGTATTATAATTGAAAATCTCGGCCTGCCTCCATGTTGCCATACCCTATGCAGGGTCCATGTGATACTTACTAACACCCAAAAACTATGTATGTGCCTAAACTAAACCATGTGTAAGCAATAAATGTGTTGAGTATTGAATAGGCATGTTTAGTCCAATTTGTAAATATGTGTATTAATTGAAGTTTTTGTAAATGAATATACCTCGAGATAATAAGTAAGGAAGGTCTCCCCTGAAGGGTTGATGAGGAAGATCTCATGGTAGAACCTGAAGAGGTCTGAGGCTGCCTCGCCGCGGTCGAAGCAGCGCAGCCCTCCCATCCACCAGTGCCCGTTCCACTTGTGCCACTGCGCGTCGAAGTCAGTGGAACGGGGCATCACAAACCCTGGAAAACATCAGACATTCTATGAAAAGCCTTTTGTATCTAATCATATAAGTACAAGATGCTAACAAATTAGGTACCAATACTTTAAGAATAGCAACCATACAATAAAAAAAAAAAATCGACAGCCTTCGCAGCTCAGTTGGTAGTAGCTCTGCCTACTGCGCCGTAGGCCGTGGGTTCGATCCCCACCGAGAACAAACATTTGTGTGATGAACATAGATGTTTGTTCTCTGTCTGGGTGTTTTTGATCGAGTGAGCGAAGCGAACGAAGATTCTAGTTTCAACTTGGGCGATTTGGCATTTTATGTATGTATGTATGTATGTATGTATGTATGTATGTATGTATGTTTGTCTGGCCATAACTTTCAAACCGTTGATCCGATCTGCATGAAATTTGATAAGACGACAGCTTGTACTTGAGAAATTTACTGGTAAGTATATAAGTAAAATCGGATAAAGGGTTTTTAAATTATGGGATTTTTTAAGGGGGTAAAAATAAAAAAAGTGACTTAAAAAAATCAAGTTACTTACTACGAAAGGGCTTTGTTTGGACATTCCAAAACAATTTTTACTTTTTTTCTGGGACGCTCGGTTTTTAAGATACAACAAAAAAGTTAAATTAAGAAAACCAGCGACCAAAGAGCTCCCATCTCTAGGAGTTTCGTTGGCATCAAGGTTTTTCTACTGGTCGTCCAGTTCCTTTGACTTTTCTTATTTTTTTTTCTTGAAATAAATTAAGGAGGTACTCAGTTCTAATAAAATGGTGACAACGACCAGGTCTGATGATGGAGCCAAGGTCTGTTCAACGGGACTCTTCAATAAATAGGCCAATAGAGTTGAAACTTGGTTACCGTACCAAGTTAGTAGGCGGTAGTCGGAAAAAAGTCCGAACATAATGTTTGGACTTGCCTTTGACTACCACCTACTCAAAGTTTTGGTGCGTTCGTCGGGTCGCATCACGAGATCTCAGTTCGGGGCGAACTACTAGTATAATATTGTAAGTATGTATTTACAAAAAAAAAGTATATAAGTAGTATATCAGCCATCTGGTTCCCATATCACAAGCTTTGGCTTAGTTTGGGGCGAGATAGTGCTGTGTGGAATGTCCACCAATATATAATATACTAGCGGCCTGTCCCAGCTTCGTGGCCATGGGTGGTCATAAGTTTTTTGAACATTTTAGGATAAACTTAGACCGTGGGTTCGAGCCTCGCGTCTACTTATTTCATACATTTGCACGCCAGAGAGTGAAATCGCACCCCGTGCGTGACCCGTGGACCCGTTAACGTTTTTAATTTCGTCATATCTTTTGAATGGAATGTCCGATTTGAAAAATTTAAGAAGTAATCTATAGGTATTGAAACCGTCTTAATTATAAAATGATTTATTTGGATAAGGATTAATACCAAGGTACAAATAAATACCCTTTTCTAGCGGCGGCATTTCAATTAATTTTTTATAATAAAAGAACACTTATTGTGACATAACTATAATAGTTAGACATATGCTGTCGCGTCATTTTTTGTAGATGCATTATCGTAGATCGAAGTACATTATTTTGTTCTATCATCAACAGTTTTCGCAGCGCACGCGATGTAAGGTTTTTGTTTTCCACCTTGGGTTACATTATTGGAGTTTTAGTAAGGATCCCTGATTTTTTTGAAAATATAATATAGCCTATGTTACTCAGGGATAATGTAGCATTCTATGGTGAAAGAATTTTTGAAATCGGACCAGTAGTTTTTGGCCTATTCGTTACATACAAAAATACAAAAATACAAAGCTTTCCTCTTTATAATATTAGTGTAGATTAGTGTAGATATAATTAAGAAAACTTTTTTTATTATATTTTAGTTTTTATTATAATGATTCATATCTGAATTATCTTCAGATTATTATATCGCATGGTATGGTACTGGTGATCGCTAACCTTAATATTTAAGGCGTTTGAATTTTTGGTTCGCAAATTTTCTCTATCGCGATCTTGATTTGCCAGTGCTCTCAGTGGCGAAGAAATTTCGTGAGGAAACCAGTTAAAATTCAGCGCAGCGCGACGGGCTTGTAACTAGTCGTTTATAGAATACCAACTATGCACTGCTAAATGTGGGTACCGAATGTAATATTTGGTCGTACCTCTGTCTAAGGGACAGGTCCTTACACAACCTCAAAGAATATTGAGTTGGTAATTGGCACTTAGAGATCTGAGGGGATATCTACCGTGCCTGCAGATATAAGTCGTGAAGCTGTTTCTGTTTCGATGATGTCCTGTTGAATGTATAGTCAGCTCAGGATGTTGACTCACCAAAAGGGTCATCCTTCGCAAAAGCGCCGACGGCTTTGCCAGTGATGGCAGCAGTTATCCACGGCACGTACGGATACAGCAAGATGTGACGAGGTGGAGCTGGAGGCCTTCGTGCACGTAGAGGGTCTGGACAGGGGGAACCTCCTGGAAACACGTATGCCTTAGGTTAAAGAACGCAGGGCAGTGTATCGTAAGGAACGGTCCTATCGTGCGTGACTTTCGAGGCTTTGTGATAGTTACCACTTAATATCAGGTTGGATATCTGCTTTTCCACCAGCTAATTGCAAAAAAAACACATCTCATACAAAAAAGTTCATCGTTTCACATAGTCTTCCATCATCTTTCCAGAAGAAAAGATTCGTTATTTGAGGAGATGGTTTTGAGCTCTCACCTTGAGACAGAGCTATAATAGACCAGTGCCCAGTATGCTCGTGGACCACGCTGGGGGCGCCCGAGTGGAAGCCACATCCAGTGGAACACATTATCCTGTTCTTCGCAAAGTTCGTGGCGTTCTGAAAAGACAAAAGTCAAGTCAAATCACTTTGAAACATCATGACCTAAGTTCATTTAGACATTTAGACACCACTCCCTTTCTGTTCCGTTTATATTTATGATCCCTGATACAAATTAATAAATGCAAAAGTTATAAAACACATGAACAAAAGACCCTGTCTAAATCCTCTACAATTCGATGAAAAGGCGTATTTCCCATTGTTTTTACCTCATTAGCATCAGCATCATATAAATAGCACAGTTCTTTTGGCAAGGCGTTGATTCGGGTCACTTCTTTCTCCTCGTCGATGTAGTCACGAGGCACATCTGTTGGTAATTCAAAGATTTGTTACAACAAAATAGACAAGTAAGCTTATGGAAACCAAGCTCGCCTCATGGAAAGCGGACAGCGGATCCATTGAAGCCTGGTAGGGGAGGTGCGCCCAAAGCGGGTAAGCTAAGGCTGATAGTGAAAAAAACAGTTAAATTTTATGATTTTTCACTTCTATTAATATTTATATACTACTATAGTTATTAATGCTTACGAACATTACGATAAACAAAAAAAAAACCATCTTTTTCATAAAAAAAAATAACAAAATTCTAAACTCTTCCAATTACCCGCTTTGCCCGTAGGGGGGGCCTAAAACGGGTAGGGCGTCTGGGCAAAGCGGGTATTGATTAAACTTATGAGATCAAATGAACTTATGTGGTAACATAGCTCACAGCTTTGACTTATATCAATAACTTTGGTTTTTACTATTATCACAACTATTAAATCAGTCTATTAAACCATATTTTGCAGTCTTCATATTGCTTAATCTAAATAGTTACTAAAATTCATGGCAAATGTCACAGTAATATGAACCGATGCCACTGTAAGAGGTGCAAGCCTCATGAGCCCACGATCTAAAGTCGTCAAACCTAATCCAGTCTTCAATATCAGTCATCTTACGTAGTCATCTTAAATATTAAAATTCAGTAGGTGGATCGCTGTAGAGCTCGCTTCAAAACGGGTACCCGCTTTACCCCTACCCGTTTTGCCCAAAGGCATGTTTAATTTTCGTCAAACTATAACTTCAAAACCGAAACCACAAAAGACAAAGCCTCTTCATAAATAATAGGGTCAACTATCACAAAACAATTACGTAAAACATTATAAGTAAATATTATGAGCCATTTTAGAATAATCAGACATAATAAAACTTCATTTTTCTTAGTGAAAACAGCAAAAAACTTTGTTAGAGTCTTACCTTGTAACCGCGTATGCCAGGGAAGCGGGTTGAATGCCTGTGATTGGCGAGCGCGCATAGCATCCGTCTGTACTCATACATTGTCACTATCGCTAAAGGCGCGCAAATTATAATCCTTACCCGCTTTAGGCAGGGTACCCGCTTTGGGCTTACCTCCCCTAATCTGCCAGAGGCATCACAAGCTGATGATGCAGGCAACGGCGAGCCCCGTACTGTTTTTTTAGAGAAAACCTCAGCAGAAGAGATCATTCCTCAACCTATTCGTGTGTGTGAATAACTCAAACAAATATCATTAAAACTCTAGCCTTATATCTAAGTACCTAATGAAGTCAAAGTTAAGTTAAAAATCAAGGTTCTGTGTGACTAACATACTTTTTTTTATACAACTAGCTGATGGAACAAGCAGATGGCTCACCTGATGTTAAGTGGTAACTTTCACCTATAACAAAGCATTGCCTTGCAAGTCACGCACGATAGGAACGTGCCCTACGATGCACTGCCCTCCGTCCATCAACAGAGGCATATCTGCTATGTATGTATGCTGTTAAGCCTCATGTGCCTGTAATTACACCGGTAGCCACATTCTTCAAAACCGAAACACAGCAACGCTGCTTGGCGGCAGAAAAGGCGTGGTGTTAGTACTTTCCCGGACGAGCCCTTCACAAAGAGCTCTATTACTCTAAAAGCTTTACAGTATTATTTCTATATGCAGTTGTAGTCACGTGGAACGGCACCTAGATTCACCTAGCTTTAAGACATTTCAAAGTGGATCCTTATAATTCAATTGAATAAATACCATTTGACTTGAGAGCAGACAGATGGGATGATGATCAATTCATAGTTACCAGAGCTGAAGTCAATGTGCCAGATGATGTCTTGAGTCCTGACTCCATTCTTTCCGATGACGTAGCTCTTAAACGGCAAACATGCTGGCAGCATGTACCCTATAAAGGATAAAAAAATATACCTTAAAATTTCAGAGGGTACATTTCCCTGGTAAAAAAACACACACCAGATACAAACATGCCAGAAGTGTAGTTAGTATTTCAGCAGTGGCATAGGATTTGCAATAATTATCAGTCAATATTAACCGTACCTCAGACTACTCCTCAGATATCCTCAAGGTTCATAAGTTCCTTGCATCCTACGATCGGAAGGGGGGATTTCTTTAGAACACCAGTACTCAAAAAATACTCACATGATTTAATTGGAGTGACCAGCTTAAGCAGTGCGATGCTGTCAGATGCCCCAAAATGCTTGTACTCAGGATGTAGCAGCACATCTAAAAAAAGCCAGTTCATTCAATCATGACCATCTAACTAACAGCAGAATTTTAGATTCGGGAAATTGAGTGTTGAATTTCAGTAAAATATGAAACCATCGTATGGAAACCAAAGACTCAGGATGGCTCTGATTAATAATTGACATGTCTTCCCTGTGGAACTAGGCTGAGAGAAAACTTAGCAGAGGCTGACAGTTCGAAGAAGAATGCTGCCTACGAGTACGCCCTATAATGCCAGGACGTAGCAACCCTATTTCAAGGAAGTCCCAGATCACGCTTCTAGAAAGTTTTTGTGTTTTTATGGGGATATAAGCTGACTTATTTAGTCAGTATACCCCCCTCATGCAAAATGTGCACTGCCTAGAGTCTGAACAGAATTCTACAGAAGTCTTTGAGATAGATTGAGAAGGTAGTATAGACAGGTGCTTGGTAAGCCTCCATCTCTAATCTAATCTTATCAGGCACCACAGTATTATTAAGTCCCGTCACGATTTGACGATAGCTAAAGTCAGATAGAAAGCGAAAACCAGTATTTATATTGGTATTTAAGTATTAGTCTTGCTTCTTTGAATAGAAGGATACCTGATAGTGGTACTAGTAACGCGGCTGGCTCGCACTGGGCTCCTGCAGCCAGCGTTTCAGCACTCACGCCACATTCTCTCTCATCGCGCTCGTACTCGCCAAATGCGACATTACCCCTAAAAATAGAAAAATAAAAGTCTTACTTTCGAAATTATACCATTGAAAAATACTCACTAGAAGATGCTGTGGAGGAGCTCTATGTCTGTGGAGCTGCTGACAGTTAAGGCATGTAAAGAGGATGGATGAAAATAGATGAACAAAACAAGTGCACCAGCCGAGTGTGAATGGGAATGTTTAGAGGGAAAGACCTCAGCGTACGTATCTTGATCAGATAGAAGACGTTTTATAAAAAGGCCATCAATAGTAGGTACCTTAAACCGACGAGCTAAACTGAAGAATGTTATGAAAGTGAATGAAGCGAAAGCGTAAGGATCGTAGCACGAGGAAATCCGTGGTCTTTGCCTACTGTTGAAGTGAAAGAGGATAGGAAATACCTGGGTCTTGACTTGCGTGATGGAAGGTGTGATGCGGTGTCATTCGACTTTCCTCTTTCCACTCCGATGATTCGCTGATGTTGGCGGAAGGCGCTGATTTTCCTTGGGACTTGGGTTTTTGCCGTGTTACGCGGTGGAAAGATTATTTTACGGAATTTTTGTGAGGAGCGATATAGAGCTCGACTCGAACGGCCGGTGGAGAAACGTCAAGTGGTCTACCCCCAGGTTTTGGTGATGGATAGGAAGTTGGGTAGATGGGGGTAGGTAAAAAGATACTTAAATATGATAGATAAAGTTCCGTCCGGAAATTGCTATATTTACGAAACACCTACCCTAATGGGAAACAGGCATGATTTTATGTATGTATGTATCGTTTTGTGGAGTTAGCCTCAGACTTACAAAGCGTATCCAACCGGAATCTGTGCTGCATCAACAGCGGTGGACATTACGAACTGACGGCTGATGAGGACCACGCGTGGCACCCTGAAGTAATGAGGGGTTCCGTTTTTTACTGTAAAGAGAGGTCATGTTTTTTTTTCATCTTGCACAAGCACAACAATTAAAAAATAAGCCCTAAATATGATAAGCGAATTTTTTCAGACAGTGGAAATGTTGTTCATGATTATTTTGTTTTGGTAAACGTGTTTATCTAAATACGATTAAACCAGTGCAATCCAAGCCCTAACAATATAAAAGTGATTTTTATATCACTTGCTGATATGGAACAAGCAGATGGCCCAACTGAAGTTACCTAAGTGGTAATATCACCTATCATCACGCACGATACGAACGTTCCCTACGATGCACTGCCCTGCGTTCATCAACTTAAGACGTCAGATCAGATGTTAAGCCTCATGTGCCTAGTAATTCACCCGCAAACACAACCCCTCAAACCGAAATACAGCAACGCTGGTTGGCAGCAGAAATAGCCATGTGGTAGTACTTCCCCGGACGAGCCACACACAAAGAGCTCTACTACTCAGTGTTACCGTGAATGTACTGGAGTGCTCCGAGCCAAGTGAACTGCATCTCGGAGAGAGGACCCTCGTCGGGCTCATAGGCCGAGTCATCGTGGCATTCGGAGAACTGACAGCTGACGAAACCAACACCTGAAAGTTAGAACCATAATAATAATAAAAAAAAAGCTTTATTTCCACACAAAAATAAAATAAAATAAATCTTAAAAACTATATACTAGTTCCCTTTTATATGTATATTTATGTTTGGACCACCTTCGGCGGTATAAGCCTCCTCCAAGGATCGCCATTGGTTAGAACCTTAAGTTACAATAATGTTTTTATAATTTCCTATTTATGAGGTGTAGGCGATTGCTTTTGAAAATCTTGGTGATAATCAAGAACTTAGTAATAAAAAAGTAACCAAAATAGAAAAAATCAAATGATGTGCTATCGATTGTTTTTTTCTACTTTAAAACATTACATCGAAGAAGATAGTAATGTAGTACGTAGTATGCAGTAAATATTATTAAAAGTGGCTTTGATAATTTAGTAGATTTGTTTTTTTAACCCTTAAACGCTAAAAACTTACCTACGTATTGATAGTTTTATTGATCAAACTTATTCTATAGTCGAGTACGGAAGCACACTGCGAGTCTCACTCGCACGTGTCCGTTTTTTTTGTTTTAAACACTGACCTTTCAAAATCACGGAGAAATACAAAATACTCCACATCGCACTGTCTATGTTGTAACTGAAATATGACGCTAACACAATTTGTTTGTTGTTTGTATTTTTTTTATCACAACAAGCATTGTATGTCACTTTGTAGTGCTTCAGTATTTTAGACTCAAACAACTGAAACAGAATCCACTCGCAGAATCAGTAGTGCTATTCCGTAAACAACAAGCTCACGGAGTTTCACTTAGTGGATGCGGGCTCACTTCGATCACGAGCCTTGCCTCACTCACGTTGGCATTTTCACCGCTAAAATACTCACGCGAGTAGCGCTAGTGATGGGTGATCATCCTCATCTACCTGTAGAAGTCCACTGCTGAAGACATGGGCATCCCACATCACTTAATTAAAAATGGTCCGGCATAATCGATGCCCGTATTGAGGAATGGGAATGACGGGGTCACTCTTGTTATAGGTAAATTACCCATTATAGGGTTAGAAGAACTTGGTTTTGCTTTAAAACAGGTGACACACTAGTGTACTATTTTAGAGGCGAGAGACTTACCATGCGTAGGCCAGAATCGTTATCTTATCGTAGATAACAATAGCTGATGTGGGCCAGCATGTAACAATTTGATGTGTTCTGTTTGAAATAAGAGTTTTGTTATATAGCTGTCTCGTATTTTCTCCTGCATTTGACATGCATCATGTGGTATAGACCACTGATATACATTTCCAGGAAGAATGAACTGAGCCCTCTCCATCCACCGACTTCCCGCGATATTCACGATGTCGTCGGTCCATCGGGTAGGAGGATGCCTACGCTCCGTCCAGGTCGTCGTCGTTCAAAATGGGTGATAGTGAAATGTCACTGCAGATTCCGTGATCACTTGCGTGAGTGTTATTGATGGAATAGCGCTACAGAGTGTATTGGTGGACATTCCACACAGCTTCACTATCCCTCATATACGAGCACTTCTTAAAATAGTCTTAAGTTGGTAGGTAGGTAAGAACGTGGTACTAAGAGGTCTGAGGGGATATCTACCGTGCCTGGGAATAAAACTAATAAATAAAATAGGGCACGTGCCCCCCCCCTTAAATCCGCCCTTGCTTGTAAACATTTTTGAGTTTGTTTAGCTTGATCTCTATCTGTGTGGACAAAGTATAGAGTATTAAGTTGTGACTCATATACAAACAAACTACCAAATCTCGATCGTTTATCAAAGTAAGTGTCCCATAATTTATGTGCAATTTAATTAATTCGCAATAAATCGTTTCAATCATGCTTAGATCACATTAATCTTACGAAAGTTACATGTATTAATCAATATTAATCTGATTACCAGAATTGAACCAATTTAATTATGAAGCAATGAGATTTTAAATCGATAGATAGGTCAGAGCACGGATGCTACAGAGCACGGATGGAAAAAATCAGAATCAGAAAAAGTAAAAACTTAAATTATAGTTCACTTCTCATTAGTCTAAAAAAGAAATAAGCTTTTTTTACAACTTTTTTTGTAATATTCAATTTGCTGATTACTCATCTGATGATAAGACGATGCATTGCCATTGCCTGCGTCCATCAACTTGAGGCATACAGATGCTAAGCCTCATGTGCCTGTAATTACACCGGCAACCACACTCTTCAAACCGAAACACAGCAACGCTGCTTGGCGGCAGAAATAAATAGGCATTTAAAGTATAGTTCGCATTTTACAAGCATTGTTTAGTTTGTTGTCTGGAAGAAATCGCGCCTAGCGATTAGTCCGCCCATTGTTTGACAGTTTTAGTATAGTTATTTTCCTAGTTGCCTATAATTTTGGAGATTGTCCTCAATAATGTTTTTATTTATTTAGTTTGTGGCATAACAAAAACTAGCCTAGAATCCTAGTTACTTGTACCTCATCTAGAGGAATATATATCAACGATTATCAAAGGTGATTCCAAGCGTAAAATATGGCCATAACCACAGATAAACTTAAAGGGCTGACAACTATCAAACAACTTCTAGCTCGCACGTTTCGACATGTTGAAAGATTCGTTTTCTGACAGTTCAGGAAGCAACATAGCTTTTTCATTTTAATTGTTTTTCTAGTGTTATTTTGAGTTGTGTTGTGTAATTTCGGTGGTATTTTAACCAACATTACTTGAGGTCTTAGCACAACGTGTAAACATTTGGAATGAAAGTGTATTATGTGGCATCCTGATTTGTCCGAAAATGTTTCCAATGTTTTGAAGAAAACCGCCACCATTTTCTTCAAAACAAATGACGGCCGACTTGACTATGGACTGACTTGACTAAAAAGTATTCAATACAAATCACTTGACACTGGCAAGATTGTCTGTCGAATGACGGACAGGAGCCATAAATTGAGAGAAGAAGAAGACATGTTGAAAGATATAAAATCACTAAACTGCACTAAACTCATTTTTGAAAAATCGCAATCAACCATTTTGTGTGCAATCACATTGCACACAGTTTAGTAAAAATTTAATTTTGATCGATACAAGTTTTCCTACTTAAAAGTTTGCTTATGTTTTTCAAAAATGAGTTTAGTGATTTTATATCTTTCAACGTCGAAACGTGCGAGTGAGAGTCACATTAGCTCTTGTCTTCGCCTTAACTGTTAGTAGGTAACTTAAATCGAAGGGCGTGGTTCTAAAATCGTGTTACTTAGCAATAATAAATTTGCAACTCTGAGTAATATTTAGATAATCAAAAATAGGCTTTGTGTAAAGGGGATAAACGATGTTTTGGATTGAAAGGAGTTTATTAAGATGCTATGGTTGATAAATGGAATGCTAAGATTACAAACAAACGTAACGAATGTGCGATTTTTATGTATGGTTTACAAATAAAGATAATTTCGGTAAATGTTTTTCCTAAATCCAGGATTCGTTACTTTTTCTCGTGACGTTTGAATTATTTCGTTCACTGAATGAACATATTTATGCCTGAAATAAAAAAAGAATATTAATTACAAAAGCGAAACGAAAAGGTGAAAGTGAAATGTGACAATATTATAAAAAAGTTATTTAAAAAATATGTAAACCTCAGCTAGATAACACTTTTTTTTAAGTAAAAGTTTTTTTGGAACTAAGGTAGGTACAAGATAAAACTGAAACTAGTGTAACGAAATACATTTTTTGTATTCTGTGTTAGCAATATAAAATAAGCATAAAAGCAAATTAAGCATAAAGCAATTTCATAAGCTTTCCCCAACCTACACTCGTTAGTGATTGTTATATGTCTCAAAATTTGACAAGTTTTCATGCCTTATTATTACAGTCAAAAGCATGTGAGTGTTAGTTTGGGAAAATTCAATGTAGACCTACAGAATCAATGAAACTTAGAACCTACCTACATATTTAATCTTTTTTCCTTTGGTCCTGGCACAAAATGAGGACCCCTCCATCATAAAACATGGCCGTTTTAAACATTATTTGGATCACTCGTCCTTTTCGTGCTCTCTTGTCGTGTCACTAGTTCCTTTCGAAACAGTGTGGTGAAAGGATTTTAAGTGCGCCTCAAAAGAGGCTCCTTTCAAGCACTTGACACATGCTATAGAGCTTTTTAGGCTCTACGACATGTCGGTTCCCTCACGATGTTTTCCTTCACCTTAAATGTGCATTGTGCACATAATTTTCTGAGCAGATAAACTCATTGTTGCTCGACCGGTTTAGAACCCACGACCTTAGGATCGGAAGGCGGGGACGCTACCACTAGACCACCAGTGCTCTTTTCGTCTTATTCATTGGGAAAAGGATCAAATAAATGCAGAATAACTTAGATTAGGTTTAGATTGAATGCAGGGACTAGGCGAAGGTCTTGGCTCAGCAAAAGGGATAAGGGAATGATTTATCTTGCTTATAGAATGATGTTGCAGATGCTACAGAATAAACATGCGCCTGCGCCGGTTTACCAAAGATGGCGGCGATATATCGAATGCGTTCGATTCACGCTCCGATGGGCGGTGCTTTTGCGATGCATCAGGCACCGTAGACTAAGGCTACAGAAGGTAAACTTATTTCATGCTTGTTTTAAAATTAAATATTCAGAAGCGTATTCGGTGTCTTAGTTTAATTATAGAAACGAAAGAGAATCTGACGATATTTATCAATTAAGAAATATTCTATCTTGGCTTGTCCCTGTCGGGTCAAGCCAGATATTATTTAGGTTGGAAGAATTAGGGTTAATTAGGTAGATTAAGTTTTGATACGAGATGTTTTTTTTTATGTTTTATTCGCCGCGTTATAACATAAAGAAAAGCAGTAACATAAGTCGTTCCCAACACATTGTCGTCCTGTCAATTTTTTTTTTTTTTACATTTAATTTTATTCTACTTAATCCTATTTTATGGGTGGAAAACTTCTTTCGATCAAAATTATATTGCTGAACCTTTGAATGTAATGCTTTCGGACGGTTTCTGGAAGCCCTTGCTATCTCTATCTAATTCGATGTAATAACTGAAATGGCGAGTGACTTGACATCCGATTAGTTTAATATCGAAATCAAATCTAAAATTACTCTTCGAAACTTGAATGTGATTTTTTATACCTTTATTCAGTTTTGTTATATCTTCAAAGATGTTGAAAGCGGTAGTCTGCGTCTTAATTGGACTGACCACGACGGCAGACGTGCCAGATAAAAAAAGCTTGACATACAAAAACAGGTACAAAAGACATATTAGGTCTAGTTGAACTGAATTATTGAGTAAATAATTAAGTATTAGTATTGACTATTATTAAGAACGGCTGCTACAGTCGCTGCCCTCGCAAGTACTTGAGGAAGACGTCTCCGAAGACACCGTGTAGTTGTACGCCCACGCTTCTACTTGGAACTTGTATTCGTGGTAGAAACGTATCACCGGGATTCGAACCTGAGAACATTCGGATATTAATAATCGAACTTCAAATATATCGTTGTTACTTGTACTATCATCTGTAAGCAGTAGTACCCCGTAGTAGTAGTTTTTTTTATATAACTAGCTGATGGAACAAGCAGATAGCCCACCTGATGTTAAGTGGTAACCATCACCTATAACAAAGCATTGCCTCGCAAGTCAAGCACAATAGGAACGTGCCCTACGATGCACTACCCTGCGCCGATCAACTTGAGGCGTACTGATGTTAAGCCTCATGTGCCTGTAATTACACCGTCAACCACACTCTTGAAACGGAAACACAGCGTTGCTGCTTGGCGGCAGAAAAAGGCGTGGTGGTAGTACTTCCACGGATGAGCCCTTCACAAAAAGCTCTCTTACTCTTACTACTTTATTGTCAAATGTAATATTTAGACGTCGGTAAATACCCCTACTGTGGTAGATCTAATAAAGGTATGTCTACCATGCCGGCGGAAAGTGCTTGTTTTCACCTTTATTTCTGGTGACTGAAGATCCCAAACTCGTGGGTTTCCCAGCTTGTACGGCATTCCGACTTTTACACAGGTAATTATAGTATCGTGTGCTGAATAAAGCTGGAACAAGTAACATTAAAATTTTTATGTGTAAATGTCAATTTCCGATTCATATGGTTTAGGAGATTAATTTCATCAATTGAATTACAAGGATCACTTTGAAACATTATTAAAGCTAGGTAGGTGAATCTAGGTGCCAATTCCACGCGACAACGCCACCATAGTCTGCAGAAAACTCAGCTGATGATGGAACAAGCAGATGGCCATCCTGATTTTAAGAGGTAACCATCACCTATACTATAACAAAGCATTGCCTCGAAAGTCACGCACGATATGAACTTCTACGATGCACTTTTTCTGCGCCCATCAACTTGAGGCATACAGATGTTAAGCCTTATGCGCCTGTACTTTCACTAGTACATCACACCCCTCAAACATGAACATAGCAACGCTGCTTGGCGGCAGAAATAGGCATGATTTAGTCCAATTTGTAAATATGTGTATTAGTAGACATATACCTCTACATAGACAGTTAATTTATTGGCCACAAGAACACACAACATATAATATTTTAAGAGTAGTAGAGCTCTTTGTGAAGGGCTCTTCCGGGGAAGTTACTACTACCACGCCTTTTTCTGCCGCCAAGCAGCAACGCTGTGTTTCGGTTTGAAGAGTGTGGTTGCCGGTGTAATTACAGGCACATGAGGCTTAACATCTGTATACCTCAAGCTGATGGACGCAGGGCAGTGCATCGTAGGGCATGTTCCTATCATGCGTGACTTACGAGGCAATGCTTTGTTATAGGTGATGGTTACCACTTAACATCAGGTGGGCCATCTGCTTGTTCCATCAGCTGGTTGTATAAAAATAATAATAATAATAATTAGGGTAATGTAGGTAGGTACAAAAATGAACAGAACAAAACCACAAAACAATTAAAACAAACGGCTCTTTTACAATTAATTAAAAAACAAACAAATTTTAGAGTACTTTTAATTTGACTGTATACCTACCTATTGAACATCTATTAATTGAAGTTTTTGTAAATAAATATACCTCGAGATAATAAGTAAGGAAGGTCTCCCCCGAAGGGTTGATGAGGAAGATCTCATGGTAGAACCTGAAGAGGTCTGAGGCTGCCTCGCCGCGGTCGAAGCAGCGCAGCCCTCCCATCCACCAGTGCCCGTTCCACTTGTGCCACTGCGCGTCGAAGTCAGTGGACCGGGGCATCACAAACCCTGGAAAATATTAAACATTCTACAAAAAGCTTTCTGTATTGTATTGTACAAGGTGCAAAAAAATTGGTACCAACACTTTTAGAAATGTTACCTTACATCAATTATGAAAACTTTTTATATGATGTTTTATTTGTCATGATGATTATCTTCAGATTATTATATCGCATGGTACTAGTGATATTATATAGTGATCGCTGGAGCTTTCATTTTGGGTTCACAAAATTTCGCTGTCGCAATATTGTCATGGGAAACCATCGTGAGGAAACCAGTTAGTATTCTAGCAACAGCGACGGGCTTGCAACCGGTCACGTATGGAATACCAATTACTGCTCTCTACTCTCTCTTGTCGTGTCACTAGTTTCTTTCGAAACAGTGTGGTGAAAGGATTTTAAGTGCGCCTCAAGAGGCTCCTTAGACATAGACATAGACATAGACAGTTATTTATTGGCCACAATAACACACAACATATAATTAGGGTAATGTAGGTAGGTACATAAATGAACAAAACAGCGACAACATGATGAAACAATAACATGATAATAGGTATAAAACACAAAACAATTTAAACAAACGACTATTTTATAATTAACTAGTGGCTTCCCGCGGCTTCGCACGCGTTGAAGTGGTGACCCGTGATTGAGCCACAAACATCCAAACATCGTAACTTTCGCATTGATTTGTATATTATTAGGGTAGGATTTTAAATACCTACGTAGGTATAAGAGATACCTATACGCGTACATTACCTATATTAGGTAGGTGGGTATAATACTGAGTTTAGCACAAACATGACAAATACAACATAGACAACCTTACACAGAAAATATGTACTTATTTGTTCCTAGTTTCTACCCCAAAAACAAACGAAACGAAACAGCTTCACGACTTTGATCCCCATGCAGGCACGGTAGATACCCTCAGATATCTTTGTACCAACTCAAGATTCTCGTTTTTAGAATGTCCTTTACAAACATTGACGCCACGTTGTATCCTTTTTACTCGAGCGCAACGAAGGAGGTTAACGTTTTAGGGGTTGTTTTCGAAAATCAAACTGTTGTGGCGGCTAGCCACACACAGGTACTTGCAATCGGGCTGACGCGAAGGGTTTGTATGTAGCGTCGCCAGTCGTCTCTCCCCGCTCATTAGGTTCAGACATGTAATACCTACTTATTAAGGGCAGTTTTAAAAAACTAAAAATGCCTTTCCTATTTTTTAGCTTTGGTGTACCTACATCTAGTTCAAGTTTCAAGTTTGTAGGTTCAAGGAATACTATTTTTCATACAAACGTTTTCATCCATTTTAACACCCTTAGGGGTTGCATTTCCAAAAATCCCTTCTTAGTACACCTCTACGCCATAAGACCTATGTACTCTTCAAATTTCAAGTCTCTCGGACCAGCGGTCAAAAAACTCCCATACAAACTTTTACATCCCTTTGCACACTTATTAAGGGTAGTTTTAAAAAAATAAAAATGCCTTTCCTAATTTTTAGCCTTGGAGTACATGTACTTCAAGTTTCAAGTTTGTAGATTCAAAGAATACAATTTTTCATACCAACGTTTTCAACCCGTTTTACACCCTTAGAGGTTGAATTTCCAAAAATCCCTTCTTAGTATACCTCTACGCCATATGACCTATGTACTCTTCAAATTTCAAGTCTCTAGGACCAGCGGTCAAAAAACTCCCATACAAACTTTTACATCTCTTTGCACACTTATTAAGGGTAGTTTTAAATAACTAAAAATAGCTTTCCTATTTTTTTGCCTTGAAGTATATGTACTCCAAGTTTCAAGTTTGTAGATTCAAGGAATACAATTTTTCATAACAACGTTTTCAACCCTTTTTACAACCTTAGGGGTTGAATTTCCAAAAATCCCTTCTTAGTACACCTCTACGCCATAAGACCTATGTACTCTTCAAATTTCAAGTCTCTAGGACCAGCGGTCAAAAAACTCCCATACAAACTTTTACATGCCTTTGCACACTTATTAAGGGTAGTTTTCAAAAACTAAAAATGCCTTTCCTATTTTTTTGCCTTGAAGTATGTGTACTCCAAGTTTCAAGTTTGTAGGTTCAAGGAATACTATTTTTCATACAAACGTTTTCATCCCTTTTTACACCTTATTACAGAAGGGATTTTTGGAAATTCAACCCCTAAGGGGTTGAATTTCCAAAAATCCCTTCTTAGTGCACCTCTACGCCATAAGACTTAGGTACTCCTCAAATTTCAAGTCTCTAGGACCAGCCGTTTAGGCTGTGCGTTGTCTATATGTCAGTCAGTCAGTCAGTCAGTCAGGACTTTGATTCTTATAGTATTAGAGATTCAATTTTAAAACAAATTTTAACTTATCTTTAATTTGACTATATATCTACCTATGGAACATATCTATTAAATATTATAGAATGTTTTAGGTTCTACGACATGCTGGTTTCCTCACGATGTTTTCCTTCGCCGTTTGAGAGTACTGGCATTAAATTTATGTGCAATTACTGCTAAATGTGGGTATGTGCCGAATGTAATATTTGACGTGCATGACGTACATGAGGGACGTCATACGTCCAATCCCCGGACCTCTGCTACCACATGACGTACTCTGACTACTTTCCTAAGATCTCAAAGAATCTTGTATTGGTACTTGGCCAGATATCTGAGGAGAAGTCTACCGTGTCTTAGGATAAAAGACGTGAAGGTGTTTCTGTTTCGATGATGTCCTTTTGAATGTACCTATAGTCAGCCCTGAGCATGTTGACTCACCAAAAGGGTCATCCTTCGCAAAAGCGCCGACGGCCTTGCCAGTGATGGCAGCAGTTATCCACGGCACGTACGGATACAGCAAGATGTGACGAGGTGGAGCTGGAGGTCTTCGTGCACGTAGAGGGTCTGGACAGGGGGAACCCCCTGGAAACACGTATGCCTCAGGTTAAAGGACGCAGGGCAGTGCATCTTAAGGCACGTTCCTATCGTGCATGACTTTCGAGGCTTTGTGATAGTCACCACTTAACACCACGTTGGCTATCTGCTGTTCCACCAGCTAGTTGCAAACATCTCATACAAAAAAGTTCACCGTTTCACATAGTCTTCCATCATCTTTCCAGAAGATTGATGAAAAGATACGTTATTTGAGGAGATGGTTTTGAGCTCTCACCTTGAGACAGAGCAACAATAGACCAGTGCCCAGTATGCTCGTGGACCACGCTGGGGGCGCCCGAGTGGAAGCCACATCCAGTGGAACACATTATCCTGTTCTTCGCAAAGTTCGTGGCGTTCTGAAAAGACAAAAGTCAAGTCAAATCACAAGGACCACTTTGAAACATCATGACCTAAGTTCATTTAGACATTTAGACACCACTCCCTTTCTGTTCCGTTTATATTTATGATCCCTGATACAAATTAACTAGTAGTTCGCCCCGAACTGAGATCTCGTGATGCGACCCGACGAACGCACCAAACTTTGAGTACGTAGTAGTCAGAGGCAAGTCCAAACATTATCTTTGAACTTTTTTCTGACTACCGCCTACTAACTTGGTATGGTTACCAAGTTTCAACTCTATTGGCCTATTTATTGAAGAGTTCCGTTGAACAGACCTTGGCTCCATCATCAGACCTGGTCGTCGTCACCATTTTATGAGAACTGAGTACCTCCTTAATTTATTTCAAGAAAAAAAAATAAGAAAAAGCAAAAGAACTGGCCGACCAATAGAAAAACCTTGATGCCAACGAAACTCTTAGAGATGGGAGCTCTTGGATCGCTGGTTATCTTAATTTAACTTATATTATTTTATCTCAAAAACCGAGCGTCCCAAAAAAAAAGTAAAAATTGTTTTGGGATGACCAAACAAAGCCCTTTCATATGACATGTAACTTGATTTTTTTATGTAACTTTTTTTATTTTTGCCCCCTCAAAAAACCCCATATCTCAAAAACCCTTCATCCGATTTTACTCATATACTTACCAGTAAATTTCTCAAGTACAAGCTATCGACATATCAAATTTCATGCAGATCGGATCAACGGTTCTAAAGTTATCGCCAGACAAACATACATACATACATACATACATACATACATACATAAAATGCCAAATCGCCCAAGTTGAAACTAAGATCTTCGTTCGCTTCGCTCACTCGATCAATAAATGAAAAAGTTATAAAAGACCTGAACAAAAGACCTTGTACAAATCCTCTACAATTCGATGAATAGGCGTATTTCCCTTTGTTTTTACCTCATTAGCATCAGCATCATATAAATAGCACAGTTCTTTTGGCAAGGCGTTGATTCGGGTCACTTCTTTCTCCTCGTCGATGTAGTCACGAGGCACATCTGTTGGTAATTCAAAGCTTTGTTACAACAACTTAGACAAGTAAGCTTAGGGAAAACCAAGCTCGCCTGATGGAAAGCGGGCAGCGGATCCATTGAAACCTGGTAATCTGCCAGAGGCATCACAAGCTGATGATGCAGGCGACGTAGAACCCCGTACTGTTTTTTTAGATAAAACCTCAGAAGTAGAGATCATTCCTCAACCTAAGTGTGTTTGACTAACTCAATCAAATACCAGCAAAACTCTACCCTTACATCTAAGTGTAAGTTAAAAATCAAAGTTCTATGTGACTAATATACTTCACAGTATTATTTCATTTTAGTCACGTGGAACTGACGACGTTTAAAAATGATCCTTATGATTGAATTGAATAAATACCATTTCACTTGAGAGCAGGCAGGTGGGATGATGATCAGTTCATAGTTACCAGAGCTGAAGTCAATGTGCCAGATGATGTCTTGAGTCCTGACTCCATTTTTTCCGATGACGTAGCTCTTAAACGGCAGACATGCTGGCAGCATGTACCCTATAAAAGATTATACCGAAAAATATTACAGAGCGCACTATTTTCCTGGTCAGAAAACCCACACATGACATATGTGTAGTTAATTTGAGCAGTGGCAATGTGCTTGCAATAATTATCAGTCAATATTTGGCCGCACTCCTCAGATATTCTCAAGGTTCATAATTTCAGGTTTTTGCATCTACTCACATGATTTTATTGGAGTGACCAGCTTAAGCAGTGCGATGCTGTCCGATGCTCCAAAATGCTTGTACTCAGGGTGTAGCAGCACATCTAAAAAAATCCAGTTCATTCAATCATGACCATCTAACTAAAAGCAGAATTTTTAATTCGGGAAACTGAGTGTGGAATTCCAGTGAAATAGGTAAACATCGTGTAGAAGCAAGCGTCTCAGGATGGCACTTATTAATAATTAATTGACATGTCTTTCCTGTGAAACAAGGCTGAGAGAAAACTTAGCAGAGGCTGACAAGGCTGAAAATTCTTCTTCGAATTCTACAATGCCAGGGTGTAGCAACCCTATTTCAAGGAAGCCCCAGATCACGCTTCTAGAAAGTTTTTGTGTTATATAAGCTGACTAATTTAGTCAGTATACCCCCCTCATGCAAAATGTGCACTGCCTAGAGTCTGAAGAGAATTCTACAGAAGTCTTTGAGATAGATTGAGAAGGTAGTATAGACAGGTGCTTGGTAAGCCTGATCCATCTCTAATCTAATCTTATCAGGCACTACAGCATTATTCAGACCAGTCGCGGCTTGACGATAGCTAAAGTCAAAAGTGAAAACCAGTATGTATCTTGGTATTTTAAGTATTAGTCTTGCTTCTTTGAATAGAAGGATACCTGATAGTGGTACTAGTAACGCGGCTGGCTCGCACTGGGCTCCTGCAGCCAGCGTTTCAGCAGTCACGCCACATTCTCTCTCATCGCGCTCGTACTCACCGAATGCGACGTTACCCCTAAAATAGATAAACAAAGGTCTTGCTTCAGAAATACCCTTTAAAATACCCACCAGTTGGTGCATCTATGCTATGTCTGAATAGCGCATATCGTGGACTCAAAATATAAACATGAACCTTCGTTATGTAGAGAGGATGGATGAAAAGAGATGAACAAAACAAGTGCACCAGCCGAGTGCGAATGGGACTGTTTAGAGGGAAAGACCTCAGCGTACGTATCTCGATCAGATAGAAGACGTTTTAGAAAAAGGCCATCAATAGTAGGTACCTTAAACCGACGAGCTTGTATGAAGAATGTTATGAAAGTGAATGAAGCGAAAACGTAAGGATCATCTTTGTATGTTCCATAAATTTCTTTGTTGTTGTTGTTTCTTAAATTTCTATGTCAAAGTCAAAGTCAAAATGTATTTATTCAATAAAATCACAAGGATCACTTTGAAACGACTTAAAACTAGGTGACTCTAGGTGCCAGTTCCACGCGATCAAAGCCTAGAAGAACAGGCAACAAACTTACGACTTGGTTCCTACCGTTCTTTTGTATGATCCTTTTACAATGTAATAATATAATATATTATTGAAGTTTAGTGAGGCGTAGGCATACAGAAAAAGGTAAACATAATCAAATTTATAAGACAGCACACGCTACGCCTCAAACTAATGCATAAATACAATCTATTAAATCAGAGAAAAATAAAAAAAACACACAATAGTAGGTACAGTACAGACATTGCAGACATGTTAGCTGCCGATGGGCAGAGCGACCGGGACATCGGGCCACGCCATCAACAATATAGCTATCTAAAGTATAATAAGCTTTCCTTCTATGCCTTCTTGTGTTCGTTATATTGATATAGTTAATGTAATTGGTGTGCAACCGTTTTAATTAAATGTGTGTAAATAAATAAATTAAATGTGTGTGTAGCACGAGGAAATCCGTGGTCTTTGCCTACCCTAATGGGAAACTGGCATGATTTTATGTATGTATGTATGTATGTATTGTTTTGTGGAGTTAGCCTCAGACTTACAAAGCGTATCCCATCGGAATCTGTGCTGCGTCAACAGCGGTGGACATCACGAACTGACGGCTGATGAGGACCACGCGTGGCACCCTGAAGTAATGAGGGGTTCCGTTTTTTACTGTAAAGAGAGGTCATTTTTTTTTTCATCTTGCACAAGCACAACAATTTAAAAATAAAGTACTATATATGATTAGCGAATTTTTCAGTCAGTGGTAATGTTCCCAAGCAACATGGTCACGTGAATAATGACGTGAATTTTACGGCATCGAAAGACGTCGCATCACGTCATTTAAGACGTCAGTTTTGACGTGAGGATGTCACAAATTAGTGCGTCATTAATGACGTGATTAGCTTACGTGATTTTGACGTCAACGATGAAGTCTAAAATGTCGTCGTATACGTGGTGACAATCACGTCATAAATGGCGTCAAATTTGTCGTGATTAACTAACGTGATTTTGACGTGAACTGTAACGTCTAAAATGTCGTCGTATTCATCGTGACAATCACGTCTTAAATTACGTCAATTTTGACGAGATTTTGACGTCACCTGTAACGTCTTAATGTCGTCGTAGAGTGGCAAGATACGTCAGGTTTTTGCATCGGGTTTCCCGTCGGGTGCCCGTATTCGGTAACCTGATCGAGGAACCCGATGCGAAACCTGACGTATTTTGCCGGCCGTATTCGTCTTCTCAAACAACCTTATATTACGTCCTGAGTTTCGACTCATCTAAAAAACAAACACAATAGGTAGGTTAGTAAGACAATAAGTTTTAATAGGGTAAAATTACACAAAAAATGCTCACAACAAAATTCATGGATAATTCACTACATTTCCACACCTTAAAATACTTACTTATAATTAAACCAATTAAGTAATTATATTAAGTACATTCTACCACTCAAACTTCCAATGCTGTGTAGTTGCAGAAAAGCCATCTGCAGGCATAGCACCTTTTAATTTGGTATGATGCGTTGTTGGAACTCTTAATTCTTCAGTATACAACGATGATTGTGATGACCCTAAAACACATAATAATTTTCTTTTAACTAAATAAAACCCAGCAGTCACATTATAATATTGTCTCGAACCCACACACTACAAAAGAATTCGAACATTTTTGTATGGAAGCTGCCATATTATTAGCCATAGGTTTGTGCATATTTTAACTCTTTTATTTTCTCAGATCTTCTATGTTTTGGGCAGGCAATGTGATAAAAAAGTCATATGAAGACAAAGACTTACCTCTCAATTTTATTGTGTACGTGTAGTATTAACACTAACTAGTTCTTCAGTAGGCATGAACGGTTGTTATGGCACTAAAAACAAAATTATAATGTTATTAGTAAACACCTCTATCAGATTGTAACTAAGCCAATATAAACATAATGAAAAAAAATATAGGTAGCTAATACTTTACCTCTATGCGTAGGTGTGATACTTGTTGTATCACCATCAGTAGACAGAAATGGTTGGACTGAACCTTAAAAAAAAAGTAAAATAGTAATGTTTATTTTTAAAGTACTTATATCATTATAATTAAACGAAAGGACATGCAGGCATACTGTAGTTAAAAACTATTAGTCAAGGCCTGTCACGTGCATTTTGTACACTAACAAAGTCTACGGACAAAATACTGGAATCATTGTTGTGAAGATATTCCATTTTACAAAGATAAACTTAACCTAACAAATATTTACTGACTAACCTAAAATATTTTAGATGCCAGAAACTGGTGAACAATAATTATGTCCTAGGTAGTAATAATTCGATCATACTTACTAGTCATCGTAAAAATTCCGCCTCAATTTTCTGCTGGATGTTTGTTTTACTAAAAGTTTGATAAATAGAGCAGAAAACTTTGAATTGGGCCAGAAACTCTCTAACTTTCTTGGCGTAAGCCATACTGATGAGACTATGACCACGTTTACAGCAATCTCCTCATTCTTCGTTTCTTCTTCAGCAACCACGTACATACCTACTAACCCCTAGGAATTTAATGAAAACTTTTCACAAAATTATGTATTAATTACTGTTGTGATACCCGATGCCCGCCATAAAAAATGTCAAACAATAAACCGTACTTTTTTATTTTTTTCAACAGGCTATAGTCATAATTATGTATACCGCCTGGTCTTTCGTTGTATTCCTTCAGTAGGTAGTAAATAGTTTGGCTTTGCTTTCCAAACAGCATGCACGGCTAGAACAAAAGCAGAATTGCACACCCCCGTGATAAATTATTTACTTTGTAATTTATTTATACCGGGTTTTGCGTGAATCGAACAAGGAATAATAATATTCCTGTAAACTTAAACCCCCTCAGAGATTCATTTTAAATATTCATAGATCAACCTATGTATTATTCTAGAACCTAAACTATCTTCGTTTCAAATTTCATCTAAATAAAATAAGTTACGGAGATACGTGGTAACAAAGATTCACATCACCTTTCTCATTTATTATGGTATAATATAGCATATTATAGTACTGTACGGTACGGTACGGTACGGTACGGTACGGTACGGTCCGGTCCGGTCCGGTACGGTACGGTACGGTACGGTACGGTACGGTACGGTACGGTACGGTACGGTACGGTACGGTACGGTACGGTACGGTACGGTACGGTACGGTACGGTACGGTACGGTACGGTACGGTACGGTACGGTACGGTACGGTACGGTACGGTACGGTACGGTACGGTACGGTTCGGTACGCTACGGTACGCTACGGTACGGTACGCTACGGTACGCTACGGTACGGTACGGTACGGTACGGTACGGTACGGTACGGTACGGTACGGTACGGTACGGTACGGTACGGTACGGTACGGTACGGTTCGGTACGCTACGGTACGGTACGGTACGGTACGGTACGCTACGGTACGCTACGGTACGCTACGGTACGGTACGGTACGGTTCGGTACGGTACGGTACAGGATAGTACAGGATAGTACAGGATAGTACAGTATAGTACAGTATAGTACAGTACAGTACAGTACAGTACAGTACAGTACAGTATAGTACAGTATAGTACAGTATAGTACAGTACAGTACAGTATAGTACAGTATAGTACAGTATAGTACAGTATAGTACAGTATAGTACAGTATAGTACAGTACAGTACAGTATAGTACAGTATTTACAGTATAGTACAGTATATTATACTATAATATAATAAATGTGAAACATACACACAACAGTACATTATGGCGAATGACGATACACAGCGCAGGGTCACGTCATTTGGTGACGATATATAAGGCGTAAAACGATATCCAGCGCAGGGTCACGTCATTTGATGACGTTATTTAAGGCGAATGACGATACACAGCGCAGGGTCACGTCATTTGGTGACGTTATGTATGGTGAAAGACGATATCCAGCGCAGGGTCACGTCATTTGATTACGTTATTAAAGGCGAATGACGATACAGAGTGTAGGATCACGTCATTTGATGACGTCTTAAAAATTGAACGACGATGTATAGCTCCGAATCACGTTATTTGATGACGTCTTATAAAGCAAACGACGACATATAGCTCCGAATCACGTCATTTTATCACGTCATATAAAGCAAACGACGATATATAGCTCCGAAACACGTCATTTTATTACGTCATATAAAGCAAACGACGACATATAGCTCCGAATCACGTCATTTTATCACGTCATCTATAGCGAAGGACGTCATTGTTTCAAAGATGACGTCAGTTTGTCGTCATTTTTCACGTGATCATGTTGCTTGGGTTGTTCATGATTATTTTGTTAAGTTTTGGTAAAAGTGTTTAACTAAATACGATTAAACCAGTGCAATCCAAGCCCTAACAATATAAAAACTGATTTTTATATAACTTGCTGATGGAACAAGCAGATGGCCCAACTGAAGTTAAGTGGTAACATCACCTATCATCACGCACGATACGAACGTTCCCTACGATGCACTGCCCTGCGTTCATCAACTTAAGACGTCAGATCAGATGTTAAGCCTCATGTGCTTGGTAATTCACTGGCAAACACACCCCTCAAACCGAAATACAGTAACGCTGGTTGGCAGCAGAAATAGCCATGTGGTAGTACTTCCCCGGACGAGCCACACACAAAGAGCTCTACTAATCAGTGTTACCGTGAATGTACTGGAGTGCTCCGAGCCAAGTGAACTGCATCTCGGAGAGAGGACCCTCGTCGGGCTCATAGGCCGAGTCATCGTGGCATTCGGAGAACTGACAGCTGACGAAACCTACACCTGAAAGTTAGAACCATAATAAAAAATATAAAAAATAAAAAAAAAGCTTTATTTCCACACAAAAATAAAATAAAATAAATCTTAAAAACTAAATTATTTATATACGAGTACTAGTTCCCTTTTATATGTATGGACCACCATCGGCGGTATAAGCCTCCTCCAAGGATCGCCATTGGTTAGAACCATAAGTTACAATAATGTTTTTATAATTTACTATTTATGAGGTGTAGGCGATTGCTATGGTGATAATCAAGAACTTAGTAATAAAAAAGTAACCAAAATAGAAAAAATCAAATGATGTGCTATCGATTGTTTTTTTCTACTTTAAAACATTACATCGAAGAAGATAGTAATGTAGTACGTAGTATGCAGTAAATATTATTAAAAGTGGATTTGATAATTTAGTAGATTTGTTTTTTTAACCCTAAAACGCTAAAAACTTACCTACGTATTGATAGTTTTATTGATCAAACTTATTCTACAGTTGAGTACGGAAGCACACTGCGAGTCTCACTCGCACTTGTCCGTTTTATTTTGTTATAAACACTGACCTTTCAAAATCACGGAGAAATACAAAATACTCCACATCGCACTGTCTATGTTGTAACTGAAATATGACGCTAACACAATTTGTTTGTTGTTTGTATTATTTTTATCACAACAAGCATTGTATGTCACTTTGTAGTGCTTCAGTATTTTAGACTCAAACAACTGAAACAGAATCCACTCGCAGAATCAGTAGTGCTATTCCGTAAACAACAAGCTCACGGAGTTTCACTTAGTGGATGCGGGCTCACTTCGATCACGAGCCTTGCCTCACTCACGTTGGCATTTTCACCGCTAAAATACTCACGCGAGTAGCGCTAGTGATGGGTGATCATCCTCATCACCCTGTAAAAGTCCACTGCTGAAGACATGGGCATCCCACATCACTTAATTAAAAATGGTCCGGCATAATCGATGCCCGTATTGAGGAATGGGAATGACGGGGTCACTCTTGTTATAGGTAAATTACCCATTATAGGGTTAGAAGAACTTGGTTTTGCTCTAAAACAGGTGACGTACTAGTGTACTATTTTAGAGGCGAGAGACTTACCATGCGTAGGCCAGAATCGTTATCTTATCGTAGATAACAATAGCTGATGTGGGCCAGCATGTAACAATTTGATGTGTTCTGTTTGAAATAAGAGTTTTGTTATATAGCTGTCTCGTATTTTCTCCTGCATTTGACATGCATCATGTGGTATAGACCACTGATATACATTTCCAGGAAGAATGAACTGAGCCCTCTCCATCCACCGACTTCCCGCGATATTCACGATGTCGTCGGTCCATCGGGTAGGAGGATGCCTACGCTCCGTCCAGGTCGTCGTCGTTCAAAATGGGTGATAGTGAAATGTCACTGCAGATTCCGTGATCACGTTCCGTGATTCGCGTGAGTGTTATTGATGGAATAGCGCTACAGAGTGTATTGGTGGACATTCCACACAGCTTCACTATCCCTCATATACGAGCACTTCTTAAAATAGTCTTAAGTTGGTAGGTCGGTAAGAACGTGGTACTAAGAGGTCTGAGGGGATATCTACCGTGCCTGGGAATAAAACTAATTTAGGGCACGTGCCCCCCCCCCTTAAATCCGCCCTTGCTTGTAAACATTTTTGAGTTTGTTTAGCTTGATCTCTATCTGTGTGGACAAAGTATAGAGTATTAAGTTGTGACTCATATACAAACAAACTACCAAATCTCGATCGTTTATCAAAGTAAGTGTCCCATAATTTATGTGCAATTTAACTAGTGGTTCGCCCCAAACTGAGATCTCGTGATGCGACCCGACGAACGCACCAAAACTTTGAGTAGGTGTTAGTCAGAGGCAAGTCCAAACATTATCTTTGGACTTTATTCTGACTACCGCCTACTAACTTGGTATGGTTACCAAGTTTCAACTCTATTGGCCTATTTATTGAAGAGTACCGTTGAACAGACCTTGGCTCCATCATCAGACCTGGTCGTTGTCACCATTTTATGGAAACTGAGTACCTCCTTAATTCATTTCAAGAAAAAAAAATAAGAAAAAGCTAAGGAACTGGCCGACCAGTAGAAAAACCTTGATTTCAACGAAACTCTTAGAGATGGGAGCTCTTGGATCGCTGGTTATCTTAATTTAACTTTTTTGTTGTATCTCGAAAACCAAGCGTCCAAGAAAAAAAGTAAAAATTGTGTTGGAATGTCCAAACAAAGCCCTTTCGTATGACATGTAACTAGATTTTTTTATGTAACTTTTTTTATTATTTCCCCCTTATAAAACCTCATAACTTAATAACTGTTCATCCGATTTTACTCATATACTTACCAGTAAATTTCTCAAGTACAAGCTATCGACTTATCAAATTTCATGCAGATCGGATAAACGGTTCGAAAGTTATCGCCAGACAAACATACATACATACATACATACATAAAATGCCAAATCGCCCAAGTTAAAACTAGATCTTCGTTCGCTTCGCTCACTCGATCAATTAATTCGCAATAAATCGTTTCAATCATGCTTAGATCACATTAATCTTACGAAAGTTACATGTATTAATCAATATTAATCTGATTACCAGAATTGAACCAATTTAATTATGAAGCAATGAGATTTTAAATCGATAGATAGGTCAGAGCACGGATGCTACAGAGCACGGATGGAAAAAATCAGAATCAGAAAAAGTAAAAACTTAAATTATAGTTCACTTCTCATTAGTCTAAAAAAGAAATAAGCTTTTTTTACAACTTTTTTTGTAATATACAATTTGCTGATTACTCATCTGATGATAAGACGATGCATTGCCATTGCCTGCGTCCATCAACTTGAGGCATACAGATGCTAAGCCTCATGTGCCTGTAATTACACCGGCAACCACACTCTTCAAACCGAAACACAGCAACGCTGCTTGGCGGCAGAAATAAATAGGCATTTAAAGTATAGTTCGCATTTTACAAGCATTGTTTAGTTTGTTGTCTGGAAGAAATCGCGCCTAGCGATTAGTCCGCCCATTGTTTGACAGTTTTAGTATAGTTATTTTCCTAGTTGCCTATAATTTTGGAGATTGTCCCCAATAATGTTTTTATTTATTTAGTTTGTGGCATAACAAAAACTAGCCTAGAATCCTAGTTACTTGTACCTCATCTAGAGGAATATATATCAACGATTATCAAAGGTGATTCCAAGCGTAAAATATGGCCATAACCACAGATAAACTTAAAGGGCTGACAACTATCAAACAACTTCTAGCTCGCACGTTTCGACATGTTGAAAGATTCGTTTTCTGACAGTTCAGGAAGCAACATAGCTTTTTCATTTTAATTGTGTTTTCTAGTGTTATTTTGAGTTGTGTTGTGTAATTTCGGTGGTATTTTAACCAACATTACTTGAGGTCTTAGCACAACGTGTAAACATTTGGAATGAAAGTGTATTATGTGGCATCCTGATTTGTCCGAAAATGTTTCCAATGTTTTGAAGAAAACCGCCACCATTTTCTTCAAAACAAATGACGGCCGACTTGACTATGGACTGACTTGACTAAAAAGTATTCAATACAAATCACTTGACACTGGCAAGATTGTCTGTCGAATGACGGACAGGAGCCATAAATTGAGAGAAGAAGAAGACATGTTGAAAGATATAAAATCACTAAACTGCACTAAACTCATTTTTGAAAAATCGCAATCAACCATTTTGTGTGCAATCACATTGCACACAGTTTAGTAAAAATTTAATTTTGATCGATACAAGTTTTCCTACTTAAAAGTTTGCTTAAGGTGCTCCGGGGTAAGATCGGATCTGGGGTAAGATCGAATAAATCGAATATCTCCATAATGTAGGGTATTTTTTGATTCTTGGCAACATTGCCAGGAACGCCATTTTGTTGGGCCCATCCCACTAGTCGCCGCCAGTCGATCGGACCATCAGCGCGCATTTCATTCACTCGGATATGAAAAGGTACGTAAAATGTGATTTTTTAAGGATCCGGACTTACCCCAGGCAACTTTAATCGTAAATTCTGGTATAACGGCTGTGTTTTTTACGAGTTTTGTGGCTTATCATATTAATGCGGCAACTTGTTTGCTGATTAAAGTGGTCTAGACACGCTAGAACTGTATGTAGCCTGAGATCCGGTCTTTCCCCATCAAAATTTGAATGGGTAAAGTTCGGATGAATTCTGTCCGATCTTTCCCAACTGTAAAATATACACAGTTTCTCAAACTTTTAAAAAAATATTTGAACTAAAAAGGCATTTGCTAGAGGTAGTACCTACCTACGTCGCTAATTTTTTATTTATTTTATGAACCAATTTGCCTGTTAATAAAAGCTAAAAGCTGTAATTATGTATGTACGGTACGTAATCCCATGCACACTTAGCTTGCGCACACTTTTAGCTATGGTGTGTTATTATTTTATATTTATTATTATGCCTAGAAACTACAAAAAAAATCTCTGCGGGCGACTTCCTACTCAAAAAAGATTTGAAGAAATGACTTTTAATAGAAATAAGTAATTTATGGTTAATAATTTATTAACTAGATCTAATTTGCTTCATTGATCAGGCTCGTTAGTTATTAAAACCAACTATGAGGTGCTTGCTAAGCCTTTGTATCTCCGTATTCCTACCTACGCACCATAGTTAGAGTGAAGGTGTCAAAGTTTGAGAAACATAGAAACTTCATTTTTTCTGAACCGGGGTAACATCGGATTATAAGAATGAAAAAAACAATATTTTGCCTCTCACTTTTGTCGTTGAAACAGTATCTCGAAAATCGATATTGATGCTTTATTATTGGATAAAACCGGATATTTTCATTATAGGTAGCTTATGTTTGGAGCTACAGAGGCGATTTTTGAATGTAGTCCGATGTTACCCCGTCAAGGTCCGATCTTTCCCGTGGTTTTATAAAAATTACTATCACTTTAATCCCCTATAACTCGGCCACCGTTGTGTTTAGAGGGTTATCGGATAAACCGCTTTATAAACCTGTCTTTTATACAAAGCTCTAACTAAATTTTAGGTTCGCCAACATTTTCATAGTCGAGAAAAAAAATATTTTGCAACATACGAATGGTTTGCTAAAAAACCGTCCGGTCTTACCCCGGAGCACCTTATGTTTTTCAAAAATGAGTTTAGTGATTTTATATCTTTCAACGTCGAAACGTGCGAGTGAGAGTCACATTAGCTCTTGTCTTCGCCTTAACTGTTAGTAGGTAACTTAAATCGAAGGGCGTGGTTCTAAAATCGTGTTACTTAGCAATAATAAATTTGCAACTCTGAGTAATATTTAGATAATCAAAAATAGGCTTTGTGTAAAGGGGATAAACGATGTTTTGGATTGAAAGGAGTTTATTAAGATGCTATGGTTGATAAATGGAATGCTAAGATTACAAACAAACGTAACGAATGTGCGATTTTTGTGTATGGTTTACAAATAAAGATATTTTCGGTAAATGTTTTTCCTAAATCCAGGATTCGTTACTTTTTCTCGTGACGTTTGAATTATTTCGTTCACTGAATGAACATATTTATGCCTGAAATAAAAAAAGAATATTAATTACAAAAGCGAAACGAAAAGGTGAAAGTGAAATGTGACAATATTATAAAAAAGTTATTTAAAAAATATGTAAACCTCAGCTAGATAACACTTTTTTTTAAGTAAAAGTTTTTTTGGAACTAAGGTAGGTACAAGATAAAACTGAAACTAGTGTAACGAAATACATTTTTTGTATTCTGTGTTAGCAATATAAAATAAGCATAAAAGCAAATTAAGCATAAAGCAATTTCATAAGCTTTCCCCAACCTACACTCGTTAGTGATTGTTATATGTCTCAAAATTTGACAAGTTTTCATGCCTTATTATTACAGTCAAAAGCATGTGAGTGTTAGTTTGGGAAAATTCAATGTAGACCTACAGAATCAATGAAACTTAGAACCTACCTACATATTTAATCTTTTTTCCTTTGGTCCTGGCACAAAATGAGGACCCCTCCATCATAAAACATGGCCGTTTTAAACATTATTTGGATCACTCGTCCTTTTCGTGCTCTCTTGTCGTGTCACTAGTTCCTTTCGAAACAGTGTGGTGAAAGGATTTTAAGTGCGCCTCAAAAGAGGCTCCTTTCAAGCACTTGACACATGCTATAGAGCTTTTTAGGCTCTACGACATGTCGGTTCCCTCACGATGTTTTCCTTCACCATAAATGTGCATTGTGCACATAATTTTCTGAGCAGATAAACTCATTGTTGCTCGACCGGTTTAGAACCCACGACCTTAGGATCGGAAGGCGGGGACGCTACCACTAGACCACCAGTGCTCTTTTCGTCTTATTCATTGGGAAAAGGATCAAATAAATGCAGAATAACTTAGATTAGGTTTAGATTGAATGCAGGGACTAGGCGAAGGTCTTGGCTCAGCAAAAGGGATAAGGGAATGATTTATCTTGCTTATAGAATGATGTTGCAGATGCTACAGAATAAACATGCGCCTGCGCCGGTTTACCAAAGATGGCGGCGATATATCGAATGCGTTCGATTCACGCTCCGATGGGCGGTGCTTTTGCGATGCATCAGGCACCGTAGACTAAGGCTACAGAAGGTAAACTTATTTCATGCTTGTTTTAAAATTAAATATTCAGAATCGTATTCGGTGTCTTAGTTTAATTATAGAAACGAAAGAGAATCTGACGATATTTATCAATTAAGAAATATTCTATCTTGGCTTGTCCCTGTCGGGTCAAGCCAGATATTATTTAGGTTGGAAGAATTAGGGTTAATTAGGTAGATTAAGTTTTGATACGAGATGTTTTTTTTTTATGTTTTATTATATGGCAGTGTGGTTGCCCAGCGACAAAGCCCTTAAAAAAAGAAATTTTATTTTTACACAATCGACGTTAAGATGGCGTGCGTACTGAAAGCTAAAGTTTCTAGAGGTGAGAAAGTGACGAGTTATAGCGTACCCGTATGTATTCGTTACTTTAAAAAATAATACTCGTTACTATCGAATCGAATCGTTACTTCTGGTACGTCATTCATCATGCATGTTAGAGCAACGAATCGAGTCGTATTGCGTACGTGTACGCCGTACAGTAGGTATGACGTTGCGATATGTGAAAGATATGGAACAAACTCCCGATTGGATGCCGTTTACATACAAACTAAACAAAAGCAAAATCTGAAGTGAAATCGCTGAAGAAGCTGAAAGTGGCACCCTCTCTACTGAAAATATACATTGAATACACACGGAACGTATCAGGCTATAGGTACAGGCTTTTATATCTTTGTGGTAAGTGTCATTTTTCCTTGGCTTTGTTTAGCTTAATCTATATCCGTGTGGATGTGTACATGTCCTTCTGCTTTCCATACACTGTGGCCGCAACCACAGCTTAGCAAATGCCTGTTGACAGCTGTGAAATGTATGAAGTTATTGCCTCTTCGCGTGGTAGAGAATGAAATTGCATGGATGTATGCGAGATGTATGGAACACCCGATTGGATGACAGGTTAATTTGTTGGCTGTTGAGTTTGACTATTTAACTAACCAATCGTTTTCTTGTATTTACTCACCTACTAGCTGCGGCCCGCGGCTTCGCTTGCATATTAGTAGTAATTGCTAACATTAATATTGGAGGGACACCCGATTTCTTACCAGTTTTCGTACTTATGCAAACTTTTTTGTTTGGAATGATATTTGCTGAACTGTGTGCCAGTAGATGGCCCACTTGATGTTAAGTGGTAACCATCACCTATAACAAAGCATTGCCTCGTAAGTCACGCACGATAGGAACGTGCCCTACTATGCACTGCCCTGCGTCCAGCAATTTGAGGCATACAGATGTTAAGCCTCATGTGACTGATATTACGCACCGACAACCACACTCTTCAAACCGAAACACAGCGTTGCTGCTTGGCGGCTACGCTAATCCAGGCCACGAACTATATTTGCTAAGTTTCACTACGGCTTCGGGCATAAGCATCGTAACTTTGGCATTTATATATTAGTAGCATAGGAGGTTCGAGAGCACTGGTCTAGTGGTAGCGGCCTCGCCTTCCGATCCTAAGGTCGTGGGTACAAAACCGGTCGGGCACCAATGAGTTTTTCTGTTCAGAAATGTATGTGCATTGTATGTGCAATATTTATTAAAATAAAACAATACATTTATTCCAAGATTTCGACAAACCGTTGTAACCTAAGACATGTGCCTCCAAGTGGTCGGTTCCATGTTAAGACAACATTGGGAAATGCATTCAGACTCTTGTTTCATCAATTAGTCATTTCAGACTTTGTTTTACTTTGTGTTTATTTCGAAAACAACGGCTGTGTTGTGGGGCTTACGGAAGAAATTTAAAAGTAATGCTGGTAATATACAATAATAAAACCGAAACAGCTTCAAGACCGCTCAGGCACGGTAGATATACTCTTAGCTCTAGCATAGAATAATGGCTAGTATCGAGTACCAACTCAGGATTCTTTGAGGATGTTTTTTTTTAAGTTAAGTTGGTGGAACAAGCATATGGCCCACCTGATGTTAAGTGGTAACCATCACCTATAACAAAGCAATGCCTCGTAATTCACGCTCGATGGGAACGTGCCCTACGATGCACTGCCCTGCGTCCATCAACTTGAGGCATACAGATGTTAAGCCTCACGTGCCTGTATACACCGGCAACCACACTCTTCAAACCGAAACACAGCAACACTACTTGGCGGCAGAAAAAGGCGTGGTAGTACTTGAAGTAGTACTACTACTCTTAAAACGATTACTCACGAAAACCATGCTTCTTTACCTTAGAATAAAATTGATCACAAAATGTGGGCTTGTGCCCAATGGTATGTTCGGACGACCTCTGACTATCCCTCAAAAAATCAAATAAACATATTTCCGGATAGCATTACTGTGATTTGGTTAAACCCGCCTATAATGAGTTAGGCCGTTCAAAATATAGTTCAATTGCATTTAATAGAATAATCTAAAGCTCATGACATCCGATTCCGACAAATGAATACTAACTATTTGTAATCCTGTTTAATCCTAAGCCGTAGAATATCGAATAATGGAGCTAAAGGCACGCTTCCACCAGGTGCACATATAATAAAGCTATTGTAGTGTGGGGGACTATCTCTTATGCAGGAGTAGGGTGACCCAACTTCAGGCTTTATAGCAATTATAGGAAAAGAAATCCCTAGGCACGGTAGATATCCCCTCAGATCCCAACTCACTTGGTACTAAGTAAGAACTCCAGTTTCCTTGAGGACATATGGGGGTAGTCAGAGGTACCTCTAAACATTACAGGATTATAAGTTATTTTAATACACAATTATAGAATATAGACATAATATTTGGTTTTCATATTTTTCATAGGCCTTTGGCTAAGTTATAAGCTGTCTGTCGGTTAAACCACTGAAAATTGGCACTGGCAACTAGAGTCACCTAGCTTTAAGACGTTTCAAAGTGATTCTTGTGATTTTATTGAATAAATACCTTTTGACTTTGACTTTGAAAAGAAACTACTTACTCAATAATTTTTGTAGCAAGAAAGGCGCCAAATTCTCGCCAAAGGCTTTAAACATCGACCATACTGATGAAATAACTTTAAAATGCGGCCTCGTACAATTTGACGGAGTACATTGCCAGCAATATTATAATTATTATTTGTCACACGAACTTCCATCACAACGCACAGATATTACAAGTTTTAATAGAATAATAGAACGTTCCTCAATTCTCCACAACTAATAGCCACCCTACTTTTAGGGTAGCTCCACACAAAAGCGATAGAAATATTTGCAACAGTTTCGTTGTGGTCGTATCAAGGGTGCTTCACTAATTGTTATCGTTATTTGCTTGTTTAGGCAATCGAGAGCATTGGCCTTTTAGTTCAGGTTTTTATGACAGATGGCGCCATTGATATATGAGGGTTGTTTGGAGAATTGCAGTACATTTTGGAAAAGGGTGGCTCTAGACAGATACTGCTGGAAAGAGCTTAGAGGAGGTCTTTCTCAATAAGCACTCTGAAATAAGAGACATTAAAGTGAAATTACAGGCACATGAAGCTTAACATCTGTATGCCTCAAGTTTCTAGACGCAGTGCAGTGCATTGTAAGGCACGTTCCTATCGTGTGTGTATACTTACGAGGCAGTGCTTTGTTATAAGTGATGGTTACTTCTTAACATTAGGTGGGCCATCTGCTTGTTCATTATACATATTAAATAATAAAATATTTCTATAAAATGTATATGGGAGCAACTCTGAAGTATGAACTACCAAGCAAAAAAGAACCATCAAAATCAGTTCATACTTGGCGGAATAATTGCGTAACAAACAAAGATAAAAAACTTAAGGCGAAGACAAGAGTTAATGTACCTCTCGCTCGCACGTTTCGACGTGTTGAAAGATATAAAATCACTAAACCTATTATCGAAAAATCGCAAACAACCATATTGATAGAGATTTTTAGAAAATGAGTTGAGTGATTTTATATCTTTCGACATGTCGAAACGTGTGAACGAGAGGTACATTAATTAGCTCTTTAACTCTTGTCTTCGCTTTAAGTCGAATTGATAACCTCCTCCTTTTTGATGTCTGTTTAAAATCGACTAGCACAACAGGGGTCCGATTACGCTAATGTCTGGCTATCGGGATGGCTTTCAGTTTGGCATTTGATTCCCATCCATGGCTTTCAGTTTGACATTTGATTCCCATAGTGTAATAGCAATAGATGAATGCATGGGACAGGCGCGGATCTAACCCTCGAAAAAGCTACTGCGAGTCTGATATAAACTCGCTCATGATCGATATAGTGCATTCTGCATCATTAGACATATTTACAATATAATATGTATAAAATGACGGTCTGACCAAAATTTTGCACAGTGTTGTAGTTCCACGTGGACAAAGTCGTGGGGCGAACACTGTGTGACGTCACACGGCTATTGGGGGTTATGGGCATGCCCATAGTGCCCACAACGGTGGATCCGACTCATGAATGAGATGGTAATAAATGAAATAGTTGTTTTTTATTTATTAAATCTGCGCCATGATTAAACATATGCACATATGTAGGTAAAGTTACGAATGATATAGTATAAAATAATAATGTGATGTATAAATCTGACTGTTGATAGAATGTATGATGATTATGAATGATTAATATTAAACGGATAAAATGTAAGGGAAAATATTATATGATTAGGTAGATATTATATGTATATTAAAGGGTAGGAATAAAAAAAAATAACAAGTTTAAATGTTGTTGCACAATCATAGCAACATCAGGGTAATTTTAAGTTAGTGGCATTTCGAATAACAAATATAAAAAAAATTAAAAAAAAACCGGTGGATCCGCATGTGAATCTAATGTCAAACTGAAAGCCATGTCGATAGCCAGCGAAATAGCACAATCGGGGTCAGATAGTGATAGCGGTGAGCTTGTTCAACAAGCTACGACGATAAAGTATAAAAAGAATATATGTTAACCACCTGATGTTGGAAGGGGGTTTGCGTTTCCGCAGTGTCGCCGGTAACGCATATCTGTTCCGGCCCGGCTCGCTCTATATTGGCACCGGCGACCTCCGACATGTACGGGACACACGGTGGCTTGCGTCTGAAGATATATTATGTCTCAAAATCAAAATGGTCTTTATTCGGCACAGTCAGATCACTTGCCACTGGCTCCTGAAATACAGTTTCTTAACTTGGATCGATATTAACTTGGATAACTTGGATTAACGAGCCTATGGATTCAAATATAATACTGGAACTTATTAAGGCAATAAAACACATATTTTCTTTTTTTTTACTTTGAACGATATGCAAACGAATTTTATTTTGTTAATAAAATATATATACGGTGTGTAAAAAGACCACTCCCGAAAACTTCAGGGGGTTAAAGTACCCATCAATATTTTTTTTATTTTTTTCATCAATATTTCTTTCAATATTTTCCAAAACGCTGTGAACGTGAAAAAAAAAACAGCTGATTCATACATTTTAGCGAAGTAGGTATTGAATTTATGCTGTTTTTTTTGCCGAGCCCCGATTCGATACTTTTTGCTTTGGATTTCGTTTTGATAAACACAGTTTTATTTTAATATACATTGTTTTTATATTTTTAGATCCAGATCAAGGTACGAAATCTAAGTCTAAGAAAAATAACGCTAACTACTAAGGCATAAAAGCGAGCAGTGTGTAGCTTGATGCGTATCCGTGTGTACATGCCCACAAAGACATTCAAGCATCATTTCATTTAAAAATAAATATTATTGTATTTTATCAGCGCGAAATTATTCGTTTTCAAACAGTTGTCGTTCGGTCGATGTACTATAGCGTTTCTGCTGTAGTTTTTAGTGCAATTACCCTCTTGTTTTATGTTTCTGCGGCATAACTTAATGCAAGGTGCACTTAGCGGTCAAAGACATGACAGCTGTTACGTCCGGGGTCGAAGAGACCCAATGACCATTATTATGCGGGCGCAAAACATTGCAAAAAGTATATTTAAGAGTTTTCGAACAAAGCTAAATATATTCAATTAAATATTCATATTCAAATTAATAATGTTGTTCTATATTATTATTTAAGAAAACTATGTAAAGCTGATGGCCCACTGTCTTTTTGCCTTTTTTTTATACAACTAGTTGATGGAACAAGCAGAACACCTGATGTTAAGTGGTAACCATCACCTTTAACAAAGCATTGCCTCGTAAGTCACGCACGATAGGAAAGTGCCCAACGATGCACTGGCCTGCGTCCATCAACTTGAGGCACAGATGTTAAGCCTCATGTGCCTGTAATTAAACCGGCAACCACACTCTTCAAACCGAAACACAGCGTTGCTGCTTGGCGATAGAAAAAGGCGTGGTGGTAGTACTTCCCCGAACGTGCCACACACAAAGAGCTCTACTAGGTACTCTTAAAAAACTCTGCCTAGGTGTAACAACACAATTATATTTTGATACTAGCTGCCGTCTGTATGTAGCTATATTAGGAATACCAACATAATACCACAATTGACTTCTTTAACGAGCATTAATAATATGTTAATATAATATGTTGTATCTTATATAGTTAGGGTTTTTTAGTATCCCTATACCCATTTTATGGTATATTTGTTTTTTTTATTATTATTATTGGTACTTATATTATTATAATTTTTTATTGAAATTGCTTCTTACGTAGGTATAAATATATATTTATATATGTTTCTTCCCTTTATTATTAATAGTTAAAAGTTTTAAAATACCTACTTAAAATAAAACAGTTTTCACGCCACACCTTCTTCACCATCTTTTTGCAAGCCCGATGACTGGTAGACAATGCTATTAGCATTAAGTCCTCCTAGCACTACATTGTAAATAAATAAATAAAAAATTACTATAAAAATATTTTCTAAAATTTAATTTTTACCTTTTCCTCGAGAATCACTCCATGTAGAGACCTATCTGTCAAAGTTATCCGTCGACATGTGCCCAGACAGTGATCCCATTCACCTCGCTGACCTATTATTGAAATGATTCGCGAATATTAACAAATGCTCCCAATGCGAACGGATACAATTCGAAAGTGTGCCGTGAAATTCGAGCAGGGACCCCTAAAATCCCATTGTCAAATCAAAATGCACCGTAAAGTAAGTGAATACAGTTGAGTTTTGTTTGATGTTTTTGACTGCAGTAGCCTTAATCGTGTTGGACTATTTCTGAATCGTTTTATTATCATTATGTAATAGATTTGGTTCGGTTTTTGTGGATGTTTAATATGGAACAAATAGACAAAGTTCATAACTTCATACCTCACACTAGGATTTAATTACGTAATGGATATCTGTACTCGTCAGGTCATTTTTGTATGGGCACTCGAGAGCTCTTAGCTCGCCTGATAGAGGTGCTTATCGAATCTCCATTCAAAATTGGCCAGACGTTACAAAAAAAGAAAAACGAAAAAAAAAACTCAGACTTGAGGCTCTGTACTTAAGAGGCGACCGTCAAACAATTACTTTAGAATTTTTTTATTATAAAATCAGTGAATAGGTGCATCTGAAACATCAAAAACATCCAAATTTTTGAAAAAAGAAAGTTTTTATAATAAATATTTTTTTACCCCAATTTGGGTGGTAACCTGGTAACAGATGGTAGGTACAGAGCAAAAATAAAAAAAAAGGGTTTAGGATGTGACAGGTTGCAAGCCCATCGCCACTGTTAGAATACTAACTGGTTTCCTCACGATCTTTTCTTTTCCATCACCGATTGAAAAATTGTATTGCGCACATTATTTTTTGAAGAAAAATCCGTTGGCGCACATCGAACTCACGACCTTACGATCAGAAGGTCGTGAGGTCTACTAGACCGGTGCTCTACTACGGCGGTCACATAAATTCTACTTCTACATATATTTTTTAAGCCTTTTTTTGCAGATAAAATTTACAGAAGTCAATAATATTTTACACTATGACATTGACGCTTATGCCAGAGGCATTAAGACTTTAGCTTTTCGAAGAGAAAAACGAAACAAACAGATGAGCATTCTAATTTGTCAAAAAGATAATAAAATATATGTCTGCTTTACACATGCCACAGATAAGGTTACAAAAAGCAAGCACACAAAAAGTTTCACAGTAGGGGAGCAATTTGTCAAAGGCCCATTGAATAAACAAGGGTGGAACTCTTTATATAGTTATTTATGTTTTTAATTTATGAATATACTCAGAAAAGAGACAATTGATAATATAAATTATAATAAAAAAATATACTAATTTCTGATGGAACAATCTGAAGGCCCACCTAATGTTCAGTGGTAACCATCACCTATAGCAAAGCATTGCCTCGTAAGTCGTGTCCTAGAACGTGCTACGATGCACTGCTCTGCGTCTGTCAACTTGAGGCATGCAGATGTTAAGCCTCATGTGCCTGTAATTCTGCCGGCAGCCACACTCTTCAAACCATAACACAACAAAGCTGATTGGCGGCAGAAATTGGCATTTGTGTCGATTTATAGGTTAGTTAGTTCGCAATATTTGGCAATTTTCCTTGTATTTTAGACAATTGTAAAAGTTACAAGTCGACATTTTGTTATCAAATTACTAATTATCGTAATAAAATTTGTGTCATTCAACACCATTTTGCACAATAATTTTTGGATGTGAAGTTTAATCTGTCAAGAGTTTAGCCACAATTTTGTCTATTTAAAAAAAAACCGAGCGAGTTTCTATTAGAGGTTAGTTCACAAGCACAATCTAGAACGCCACTCCATTGAACAAAACAAACTTTTATACTCAACATTTTATCTACATACATATTCTACGCGAATAGAGTTTTTTAGCTGCGTCAGATACGAGTGTATGCCTTTCATGCAGGACAAACATTTACATTGCTAAACACACTCTTTTACGTCAAAAATAAACAAATAGGGGAAACTGAATGTTTTTGCCGGCAAATGCTGCTGTTTTTTTTATATGGCAACTTTTTTGCAAGCTAAGATGCATTGCACTTTTTCGGAGGTAAAAAAAAGAAGATAATAATGGAACAGTTTTACGACTTTGATCCCCAGGCACAGTGGATATCCCCTCAGATATCTTAGTACTACCAAGTACGAACTCCAGATTCTTGGGGGTAGTCAGAGGTACGTCCAAGCATTACATTTGGCATACACATAACCACATTTTGCAATAGTTTGTATTCCTTAAAAAAATAAGTGCATGTTATTTTGAGCTAGGGTCCTTGATGACTTAGGCCCTTATTCATATTGGTCGCTGAGCGGTCCATTAGCTTAAATGGCCGCTAGATCCGTTGACATCTCATTTATTTATATGAAAGTGATAGTGGCACGAATATCTAATAGGGCCGCTATAACGTGTCAGGGGATATGAATAAGAGGCTTATAACCGTCAAACAACTTCTCACTCGCACATATCATCATTTTTTGCAGATGGCCCACCTGATGTTAAGTGGTCACCATCGCCTATAACAAAGCATTACCTCGTAAGTCACGCACGATAGGAACGTGCCTTACGATGCACTGCCCTGCGTCCATCAACTTGAGGCATGCAGATGTTAAGCCTCATGTGCCTGTACTTACACCGGCAACCACACTCTTCAAACCGAAACTCAGCGTTGCTGCTTGGCGGCAGAAAAAGGTGTGGTGGTAGTACTTCCACGGACGAGCCCTTCACAAAGAGTTCTACCAATCTTAGCTCCGATTTCACCATGCTCTGTTAGATTAAAAAAGGATTAAAGGGCCGTTAAATATGTCAAAATGTACGCGTTTGACATGTAAGGTTAGATTTAACGGCCTGTTAATCCTTGATTAGTAACTAACAGAGCATGGTGAAATCAGCTCTCAAAATGGGAATTACAGTCGTGCTTACGAGCCATTTTGAGATCACTATTCCAAGAACTAGATCACGTTATCTAGCGAACACTAAACAGTTCACAGTAGGTTAATGAGTGATTATTCAGTGCTCATTATTTCCGTGAAAATTTAGAACATTATCTACTTACTCCATAAGGAAACAACATGATTTGCATTCGAGATAATATAATTCTTAAAAAGCCTTATGCCTCCACTTCCTACATAGATCATCGTCATCATCATGATAATCATCATAAAAACAAACTTACAGCTTCACAAGATCCCCAGGCACGGTAGACATCTCAGATCTCTTGATATCTATCCAACTACCTACTATCCTACTGCCTATCCTATTTTATAGATTCATCTAGTTTTAAGGTTGGATAAGTATAAAAATTAAGTAAAAACTACCGGGAGCAGAGTATCAAATCAAAATTCCTTAAGGCGAATACAAGAGCTAATGTGACTCTCGCTCGCACGTTTCGACATGTTGAAAGATATAAAATCTGCTTTACTAGTTTTCGTACATAAGAAAACTTTTATGTAAGAAAACTTGTATGAATCAAATGATTTTTTTACTAAACTGTGTGCAATGTGCACACAAAATAGTTGATTGCGATTTTTGCAAAATGAGTTTAGTGATTTTATATCTTTCAACATGTCGAAACGTGCGAGCGAGAATCACATTAGCTCTTATCGTCGCCTTAAGGGGCTGAGACCTGCCAAAGTGCCTCTCGCATTCACATTTCAACATTTATAAAGATACAAAATCACTGAACATATTTATGTGAAACCGCAATCAGCCAAGTTGTGTGCAATCACATTGCACACAGTTCAGCAAAAAAGTCATTTTGATCCAAACAAGTTTTCTTTTCCCACTAAAACTTTTAAAAAGCTTTTAAAATGTTTTTAAAAAGCTTTACTAGTTTTCGTACTTATGCAAACGCCATAAACCTCACCCATAGTTTTTTCTACTTAAAATTCTCCTACGATTCTGAGATAGTATCGCTCGTTTAGTGGTACAAATATTTGGGGATACGTGCGCGTGAGCATGTGACTAGGCACGTACGGTAGGGTTGCCAAACATAGTGTTGATGACAAACCTCTTTAGAGTGTTTTGTTTTCTATTTTTAATTTGAAATTGACGTAGAATGGTTTTTGGCAGTAAAGTTGCCCTAGTAATGGATAACAGGAAAAAAATAAAAGTTCTGTAGCTTTTTAATTTAGTACTAGAAGATATGAGGGATATCTACCGTGCCTGGGGGTAAAAATCTTGAAATGTTCTTCTATTCTTGCCTGATGGGTTCTATCAGCCTATGTAGGTACATCAACTGATCTACTTTTACTCCTATTTCAAGCTATGTATCTACCAATCTATCATAACACGGTCACGCGACTTACAAATTTATAATTTTCTAGCTCTTACCCGCGGCATCGTTCGAATACTTACAAATAAATAGATGAATAAAGAAAGGTTTATTGATTTGATTGGCAACATCTTTAATAAAAAAAAATGACGTCTTAAAGTTTTATTTGTGCTTGGCAACCCTACTATAGGTCATTCTTTTGGCACATTTACGCGAATTCAATGAACTAGGTTAATCACCTTGTTACTCGTAGCTGAAGCAAAATCGTACAAGAATTGTATTTTTAAATGTTTTAGTAGAATGTAGTAGCTACTGGCTAGACAGAAGTCATAGATATGAAGACTATTTCCTTCTTTTGTTTTTTTATCAATGACGAACATTATTTTCTTCTTCTTTTCTTTGTTTAAGGCACCTGTCCGGCATTCAACAGACAATATTGCCAATGTCAATTTAAATAGATTAAATACTTTTTAGTCAAGTCATTCAATTCGGCCGAATCGTAATAAACTAAGTTGTGGGCAATAATATCCCTGCGACGGGTCGGACTGGGTATGAACTTAGATAAGACAAAAATCATGATAAACGAGCATAATTTACCCCAGTACCGATCACAGTCGCTGACATTCCCCTCGAAGTTGTTCAGGAATACGTCTATCTTGGGCAGATCTTACAGTTAGGCAAAAACAACTTTGAGAAGGAGTTAAGTAGGAGAATTCAGCTGGGCTGGGCAGCGTTTGGGAAACTGCGGCAGGTATTCTCGTCACCCATCCCACAGTGCTTAAAAACAACTTTGACTTTGACTTTGCTGACTTTGACTTTGACTTTGACTTTGAGAGACAAGATTCGTAATGAGGTCATTCGACAGAGCACCAAAGTTGTCAACATAGCCCGAAGAGTTAGCAAGTTGAAGTGGCAGTGGGCTGGTCATGTCTGCCGAAGAACCGATAACCGTTGGGATAAACGAGTTCTAGAGTGGAGACCGCGCTTAGGCAAACGTAGTGTGGGACGCCCTCCGACTAGATGGAGTGACGACTTGCGCAGGGTGGCGGGCAAAAACTGGATGGGGAGAGCCGAAGACCGGGCTCAGTGGCGCGCCATGGGAGAGACCTATGTCCAACAGTGGACTGCAATAGGTTGATGATGATGATGATGGGCAATAATAACAAAAAGTTCAGCAAAAAAATATCATTTCATTCAAAAAAGTTTTCTACTAAAAAGTTTGCAATGTTTCGTACATTGGAAACCTAGAAGGTAAAACAAACTTTTTGGTAGTAAAACTTCTTTGGATCAAATTGATTTGTTTATTTTTAAACAGTTTTTAATTTTTTAAACAGTTTATCACTAGGCGGTATACATACTAAACTTGGCCGAACAATGAAAATTACAGTAGTAAAAACTGTGTCGCGTTTTATAGCGTCCGACTTCGATACAAAAAAAAGTTATAGCAAAAACACAGGACTTATGGCGATATGCAAAATAGTTGATCGAACACTGAAAATCGCAGAAGTAAAAACTGTGCTGCCATTTACAGCGACTGATCTAGTTAATTGAAAAAAAAAATATTTTGACTGGCCTAAAATATAAAAAAAACAAGTGTGGTTAACGAATAAGACAAATGCACAAATCTAGCGACGCCAAAAAAAACATTTCTGTATAAATGAAAAACAAGTGTTGCCCACTCTCAAACAAAATTAGCGTTACATTCTAGTAATACTAATTGAGATTCAATACTCATTCGATTCCAATTGTTCTATTAAGTCTGATCGATATCTATCGTCAGATGGTGCGTGTGTACTCGAATTGTTTCTGAGAATCCATGGGCGTTGGGGAATACCAACTGATACTGCGAATTAGATGTTTTATGTTTATTAATTGGCCGAGTGCCATCTTGTTAAATGAATAGAGATGATACTGTAAAATAATACTTTTTGTAGGATCTTATCTAATGATTCAAGTTCTTAGTAAAAAAAAGTAGTATTATTTTTCAACACTGATTCGGATCAGTTGGGCTATCTCTGGATCGTTTGCAACTGTCTGCAGATAGCTCAAGTTTTAAGTGTATTTTGTAAATACTTGTATTGATTGTAATGTTCTTTGTTTTTCAGTAACAATAAACTAGTCGGTAGGTACCTATTTTTTTTAACATATAAAATTTTTTTTAGAAGGAGAATTTATGTAGGTATGTTTGTCTTCTAGGCATGGTCGAGTGGAATTTGCACCTTTTTTTTTGACGCTGGGATAAATGCTTTAGGCATTCCCCCCATTGGTGGAATTTCCCTAGTAGCATTTTCCGTTGGCCAACGGTGCCAACAGTCGGGAATATGTTGGGAGACGGTTAGTGACATTTTCTACAATTACCCAACAAATAACCAACATAAAAAATCTATGATAATTTTAATACAAATATTTAACAATGGCCCAACCACGTTTTGTGGTTGTATTTCTAACCTTGAATACATACGACCAACCAACAATGGTTCACTGTAAGTTTTTTGGTTAAATTCTAACAAAAATATCCGTACTGAGGGGCTGCCACAGCCACAAGGCCGCGTCCCGACGGAGAACTCATACAAAGTTTCAACGAAGGCCCTCTTCCGTTTTTCGGTTGGAAATTCAACAGAAGATCCATACGAATGGACAACGTAAGCCCAACTTTAAGGTCTAGCTGCGACCCCAACATAAAATGTCATACATGTTGCCAACACGGGCCCCACTGCACATTTCTATCAATACAACAATCGAAAATCGTAACGAGTAGCCAGTATAGGCCCAGCAAAGATTTTCAGCGGAATTAATAACATAAAACTCATACAAACATCCAACAATCGCCCTATTCCGTTTTTTGGTTGGAAAGTCAACAGAAGATCCTTATGAATGGACGACGTTAGCCCAACTTTAAGGTCTAGCTGTGACCCCAACATAAATTGTAATACAGGTTGCCAACACGGGCCCCACTGCCCATTTCTATCAATACAGCAATCGAAAATCGTAACGAGTAGCCAAATAAGCCCAGCAAAGATTTTCAGCGGAATTAAAACTCATACAAACATCCAACAATCGCCCTATTCCGTTTTCCGGTTGGAAAGTCAACAGAAGATCCATACGAATGGACAACGTAAGCCCAACTTTATGGTATAGCTGCGACCCCAACATAAAATGTCATACAGGTTGCCAACACGGGCCCCACTGCACATTTCTATAAATACAACAATCGAAAATCGTAACAAGTAGCCAATATAGGCCCAGCAAAGATTTTCAGCGGAATTAAAAAAATAAAACTCATACAAACATCCGACAATCGCCCTATTCTGTTTTTCGGTTGGAAAGTCAACAGAAGATCCATATGAATGGACAACGTAAGCCCAACTTTAAGGTCTAGCTGCGACCCCAACATAAAATGTCGGTTACCAACGCAGACCCCACTGCGCATTTCTATCAATACAACAACATAAAATCTTAAAAATCAACCCATTAGAAAGCCCAGCAAAGGTTTTCAGTGGCATTAACAATATAAAACTCATACTTTCTTTCTTCTTCTTTCTACCCACCTACATTATGTATTTTTAATAAGTAAGTATAAAAGCACTAAGTACGTCTCATAAAATTACTCAGCGTTTTGCTTGGACTAGGTAGGTAAAACCTTGGGTAAAACCGTTGGTTGGTTAGTCGTATGGTACCTACCGCTACCTACCTAGTAGGTAGGTAGGTAGGTACCCTACACATACTACATAAGAACAACTCATCATCATCAGCCAAACTGATTTAGATACAGGCGCGGCGCGGCGCGGCGGCCGGCCTGTGTTCGCATATCCAGTCAATGTTACCAACAACTAAACAAGTATTAGTTTAGCTAAATACCTATTATGTAGAATTATGTAAGTATTTTATTTTGATATAATCACATTTTTCGGGTTCATGAAGCTATACAAATTCAATTCAGTTCAATCTGTTTTTTGTAGTAGGTACCTACTACAAAAATACATGATTCGAGAACAATAGGTAATTTATTTTATTGTTCGTACCTATTAATTTCTATTTATGACAGTGGCGAACTGCTGTCAAGTTTATCAAAGTTGTTTATCTCGCAAAATAGGCAGGTAAAAAAATTTACTGATTATGAACCGATTTAGCAATTTTCGAGATGCGGAGTTGGCAATTGCAGCATTCAGTCGTCCAACCCCAAGCATCGTCCGTCCGAACATCCGGCGCGCGCGCTGCGCGCCCCCGCCGCCCGCCCGCCATTTTAGTTTCTTGTTGTGACTTGCATTGCTCATGTTTATTTATGTACCAATTTTCTAATGTTCAATCCTGATCCTAAATTAAATTGCTGTACTTTACTGCTGCCTGTGACGTGCCTGTGTCTGTGTGTTGGAATAACTTAGCCTATGGAGACAAATTGACATTTTGACAACAACCTTTTCTCCATGTTAGAAGAAAGAAGCCAAGAAAATAAATGATTCAAGTGACGGAAGGCAGTTATGAGGAGTTGATTAAATTTCTCAAGCATCCGACTCTAAAATCGAAACTTTGTGGTAAGTGTTTAGTTCTACAAAAACATACGATTTGAAAAATGTTGGTCAATTCAATTATTGTAAGTATTATATGTAGTTAAATTATGATGTAACTATTTATATTTAGGTACTTACTTATTATTTTATGAACTTTCCTCTTTCACTTGATAGTAACCAAGGATAAAAACTGCAATGGTAGATTCTCACTACCTCCAGGTTACAACAGTCAATGGTTGGTCGCATGGAACTGGCACCTAGTTTTAAGACCGAGCACCTAGCACCTAGTTCAAAGTTATCCAGAAAATCAGTGCCATTGCTTGAAAAATATGCTGGAAGCTCAACAACACAGATTTCGAGTGATGGTAAAATATATTCTAATATTTCGAAAAATGTTGAGCTAGTAGCCAAGGTACAGTCAGAATAATAGAGATAATGATCATTTAAAAAATAAAATTTTAAAGGATGAATACAGGTATTTTATATAATTTATGAAAATTGATGATGCTGGCACAATTAACAATTTGCTTTGTTTTTTCAGATTTAGTCACTCAACATCTTGTACGAAACAAAGTGAAGAGAGTAGAGTGTTAAAGGCTTGCAACATACACAAAATAAGATCCTGGGAAGGTAACGGGCAACAGCACCACCACCGACTTCACTGCCCGATGGAAACACAATTCCTTGTGATACCTAGTCTATCAGATTTAACTGATTTGAATTGGTTTCTTATTGAAATAATGCCAAACTTTTGGTAAGGCTTTTGGAATTCTTCTGCTTCTATAGATAATTTAATATTTTTGCTGATTTTATTAATATCTTGTATATACTTACTTTTACTTGTATTTACTTCTTTTTACAAGGGATCCACATCTCACCATAAAATTTAGGTTAGAAGCAAAATTTACTAACAAACATACATATATAAAATGTACTTACACATGTTTAGTTTAAGTGGAACTAAAAAAGGTGCCTATACTAATAATTATTACTTCTTTGCAGGTAAATTATTTGAGCTTTGTTGGTGGCACTAAAACATCTGCCATCGTAAGAAGAATACATAATGGAGAAAGTCTTCACAAATAAACTCTCAGTGAATTGTAATTGGACTGAGAAAAATATCAAGACCGCCTTGAAATAGCTAAAATTGATAAAGATAGTAAGTAAAGGGTTATTTTTTTATTAGGGGCATTCACTTGTGTCTATATTCTTTTTTTTATGGCTTCTATTGATTCAGATTTTACAATTTGTCCACTGACAGCAAGGTTTTCTTACGGTTAAGTGATGGAGGAAGTCTGAGTGAAAATAAAAAGTTTATCAGAGTTTATAAAGAGAGGTTGAACTGAAACTTTTATCTCAAGTGATTTATTTACTTTTTTGCTAAAGAAACAATTATCGGAAATAATAACAGCCATACTTATTTACATTAAATGAATTTCATTAACACTTCAAATAAAAAATGTAGGTATACATAATGCTGCCTTCCATTAATTCTCTAAGCTAACCTAGCATGCCAGTGAGTCAATCATGTCAAATTAAGTTTCATATTACGCCATAATCATGTTGTGTTGGCTTTGAGAGTAATTAATTTTATTATTATTTTATTACAGATGCTGTGCATCGTCACAGGATAGCTGATAGATAGATAGACACAGAATAGATGTGGAAATGAACACAGTTATTAGCAATGGTTTAGGATCAGTTGAGTCACCAAAATATTGTGATACATCTGCAAGAACAAAAACAAAGAAAACTAGCCCCTAGAATCAAACAAATTAGAGCTGAGTTTTGTATTTCGGACATTATCAATATTTACTATTTTATTTTTTTATAAAGGGAACTTTTTGAAATCGGGAAAAAACAGGTTCCGGTGCTGTAATTATAATATATTGTAGGTAAAGTAATATAAGAATAATATGAAACTTTAAACTATTTGTTGAATATTGTCTTCATTCTGAAAAAATCATGAACTTCTTACGCTGACTGTACATCTAAATTATATTAGGTATTTTATTATTAGTTTTTTATTTTTTTTTATTAGTTACAATGAATATTCAATAATACCTTACTCATAAAAATTTCTTTATGAAATGATCTCATACCAAGGGGGGGAACAAGTAATAAATGTTTAAATTTTAGTAATATTTATAAATTCGGGAGATATTAATTAAGCTTAAGGTACATTATTTCATTAGACTACACATACCTATGTTTGTACCAGGGACAATTTTTTACAATAAATACTTATATAATTTTCGACATTTGTTTTTAATGTTTTAAGTAGACTTTATGTAGTTTTAGATAAACATAATTTAGAGATATTTGTAAGGTAGGCATACATTGACATATTTTTACATATCTGTCGATAAGTTTCAACTTATATATGTTTAAATACCATTTTTATGTGTTACTAACAGTTTGATTTAGCGTGTTTCATCTTCTGGTCAACAATGTTCCAATGGTTGGTCTACTGTTTTTTCATAATGTAAGCCATCGAGCGATGGTCCAAGGAGAGTTTACGAGTGCTAGTAGGCCTGTGTAGAAAAATCTCGCTGGACCATAGTTGGTTTACATAAGGAAAAGGTCAATAGACTAACCATTGGCCCATTGTTGGCAAACAGTGGAACCTTGATAGACCAACTGTTGGACCAACGTCGGGCCATGTAAGAAAAATCTCACTGGGCCATTGTTGGCTTCCATAGGGAAAAACTGAAAAGACCAACCGTGGGACCAACGTTGGCCAACGTACCGGAAATATCTCGATACCAACAGTAGGGCCATTGTAGGTTAACATACGAAAAAAACGGAATGGACCAACCATCGGACCATCGTTGGGCAGCGTATGGAAAATTAGTGCATGCCAACCGTTGGGCCATTGTAGGCTAACATAAGGAAAAACTCGGACCTGACCTGGTCAGCGCAGGTCAGGTTACGGAAAAACCTCGATAGACCAACCGTTGGCCCATCGTTGGCTATCACTTGGAAATTCTCAGTGGCCCGACCGTTGGGCCAACGCAGGTTTACATTATTGGCATTACCGCATAAAAGGGTGACAACTCTAACCGTTGACCAACCGAACAGTAGACAGAGGCCCAACAAAATGCCTACTCAAAATGCTACTAGGGTTGCACCTAGATTAACCTAGCTTTAAGACGTATCATAGTGGTCCTTGCGATTTAATTATTTATATACCTTTTGACTTTGACTTTGAATGTATTGTCTTCTTCTTTCTTATTTCTGGCTTCCGGGTCCCTGTGGGGTTACATTTGTTTCCTGAGACAGTGGTTATCCTTTTTTTTTGTTTTCTGTTGTTGTCCAGACTGCCTGTCTCCGACCACACAAGTTATAAGGAAAGTCAAAATTCAACCAGATGTTTATACCGAAACTAGAGGCAATGCTTATGCTATGCTATGAATGTTTTTTGCATTAAGTAAACCTAAGCTTTTTTTTTATACTTCTAGCTGATGGAATAAGCAGATGACCCACCTGATGTTAAGTGGTAACAAAGCATTGCCTCGTAAGTCACGCACGATATATGAACGTGGCCTACGTTGCACTGCCCTGCGTCCATCAACTTGATGGACACATTACAGATGTTAAGCCTCATGTGCTTGTAATTTCACCGGCAACCACACATGAGTCTTAACATCTTTATATGCCTCAAGTTGATGGACGCAGGGCAGTGTATCGTAGGGCACGTTCATATCGTGCGTAGGGCACTAATGCGAGGTAATGCTGATGATGGTGATGGTTATCACATCAGGTGAGCCATCTGCTTGTTCCATCGCTATTTGCATTAAAAAAAAAGACGAGACAAAAACAATGATGGCTTTTTTTTATCTGACCGGGTACTTTAGTCTGACATGTTTAAACCAGTCCTTAGTGAGCGCCCACAGAAAAACAAAGAGATGTAGGTACTTATTTCTGTTTTCTGTGGTAAGCGCTTACACTCCTAAAAGAGTATCTGTGCCAAATTTCTAGGCCCTTCAGTTCGGGGATTTCGTGATGAGTGAGTCAGTGGATTTTTCGTTTTTAAACATAGAATCTATTTTTGTTCCAATGCCTAATTAACCCACAAAAATATTTTTACCTTTTGTTTTACGACTTTTGAAATTTCGTAGTTTTTCATTCATGAAATACCTCTTCAATGTTCCTCCAATATGAAACTAAACCACCATGAGCCCTATTCACAGCTGTTTGTACGTTCCGTGTGTACTTATGTAAACAGTATCAGTGGTGTTGCAAATTTCTGAGACAATATGAATTTTACTTTTGTATGAGAATTTCTAAAACGATAGGTATATTCAAACTTTGCACACATCAAAGTATTCCAGTGCTTGGTCTGATTTGATCTTTAGCCATAAATACTGCGTTTACATTTAGTTATTCGCGTGGACGGAAATTTTGCCGTCCTTATGTCTGCGGCGGCAGCGTCGCCGTCAATGTGTGTTCACAACACGGGCAACGCGAGTGGACATGGAAGTGGCCTGTTTACATTTTCGCATTGTCCAAGTCCCTGCTCATATCTCTGCACATTTCCACGGACATGAGCCTAGTGTAAACGGGGTAATAGGACCACGATTAAGTAACACGTTGTATGTATTGTAAACCTGTGTAGTATACGAACCGCTTTTTGCGGCATAAGCATCCTCCAGCTCTATCCATGGTTGTCGGTCTCGAGTGACTCTGCTCCAGGTATTGCCTGCTACTTTTACGATATCCTCGTCCCATCGTTTAGCAGGCCTTCCCTTCCTTCGTTTTTTGTGTGTTAGGTTTCAGTTCATCTAAGTTTTAGACCATGTCTCGGTTTGCATTCTCTGGATGTGCCCCGCCCATTTCGATTTCAGTGATCGGACTTTCCGAACGTCTACTGCCTTGGTTTTTCTTTTTATTTCCGAGCTCTTGATCTGATTTCTTAGTTTGAGACCTTTTTACATATTACATATTTTTATGTATAAAAGGTGTTCCAATACTTGTGTTTATTAGAAACTTCTGGGGGCTAAAGTACCCATAAATATGAATAACAATTTCTGTGAACTGTGAACGCGAAAAAAAAACAGCTGTTTCATACATTTTAGCCCAGGTAGGTATTGAACTTTTGTATGAAACAGCAGTTTTTTTTCCGCGTTCACAGTGTTAGTTCCTTAGAAATTGTTATTCATATCGATGATGGGTACTTTAGCCCCCTGAAGTTTCTAAACACAAGTATTGGAACACCTCGTATACACGAAATATCTCTTAGGGGTAGGCATTAGGCAGAGACAACGGGTTTGATTGAACTCGCTACAATCGTGATACCTCTTTCGCTTCATTCACTCCCATAACATTCTTCATAATTTTTATTGTCTAGTTATAATGATTTATTTTATTAGTGTGCCTAGTTCATACATTTATGTAACTTATATTTTCATTTGCATAACTTACACTTTCACGTGGTTATTAAACAACATAATAAAATAAACTTTATCGCCCATTTCTAACACTTTAGCATTGTTTAAGTGAAAAAGGCCATCAACATAAAACTTAACGCGCTGTCACTAATTTGAATTATTATTTAAGGCGAAGACTACCGCTAATTTACCTCTCACTCGCTCATTTCAATATTTTGAAAGATATGAAATAACTTTTTTAACTTAATAAAATAAAATAAAACTTTTAAATAAAATAACTTATTTATGAAAAACCACCAAATTGATAATATAATATAACTATAATTATAACAGCAATACTATTTATAATATAATTATAACAGCAAAAATATAATTTTGATTCAAACAAGTTTTCCTACTAAAAAGTTTACATTACAAAACTGTTATTGCACACCACTAGGTCGATTACGATTTTTCTTAAATAATTTCAGTGAATGTACCTTTAACCTTTGGCGGGTGTCAGCCCCTTAAGTCGGATACATTTAATTTAATCGTGAAAGTCAATTTGCCAGATTTAAGAGAGACCACACAATTCGTTTCGCGTGTCAAAATGAGGATTGACGTCTTCATTTAGGGATGTTTGTTTTATCGATGTTATAAAAAATCTGTCGATAGATGATGATGATAGAAGTTAGTCTGATTGGGTAATTAGCGCTGTTTATGTGAAACTAGGTAACTGAACTGAACTATATACTTAGGTAAAGGTCAAAATCAAAATCGGAAAGTAGACTAGACTAAGCTCTGATTTCACCATGCTGTTTTAGATTAACAAAGGATTAAAGGGCCGTTAAATATGTCAAAATGTACGCGTTTGACATTTAAGGTCAGATTTAACGGCCTGTTAATCGTTTATTTCTCCACTGGTCTCTTTCTCGCGCCTTCCTCATCCAATCTGGTCCACATATAAAATGGAAAATGTCACGCTGACGAGGCGCATGCTCATCGAAAATCAATAAAAAAACAATTGTCAAAAATTAAAAACATCTACAAAGTTTTATAGTGTCCCAAAAGCCAACCACATGAAACAGTTGGGACTTGAACCCATTTTTTTTTATCATTCAACGAAGATTGGTATATGTTTCCAGCTTAGTCCTTCATCCCTTGAACGTACCTCTGACTAGGTACCCCCATAAGAAGATAAAGGTAAAGAAAAAAGGTACATATACACTAAAAGATCTGAGCAGATATCACCCTTTGTCTGGGGATCAAAGTCATGAAGTTTTTTTTTCTTTTTTTTGTCTATCATCGATATAATTTTTGGAGAGCATCCCAACACTATTCGGCTTTCTTAAAATTACACAGGTTCGCCATCCGTCACTAATTTGACTTAATGGGTATATTATTGTATATTTTTGCATGTAAATTGCGATATAGGTGTGAGGGTATCATGCAAATTAAGACCACCTAGAAGCGTGTAGGTACATTTTAATTCGGTGAGGTTTTGGGAGGAAAATAAAATACTCATTTTAAATTATTGCATTTTTTGTCCAACTAATACTTGCATTATTCGTTTCAGGCATGTTTAATAATGCACTTAAATCTGAAATACGTAAGTACATGTAATTTTTTAAAGCTTACTTACTACATGGACATAAGGCGAGCAGTGTATAATAGTCAAAGTCAAAGTCCAAAGGTATTTATTCAATAAAATCACAAGGATTACTTTGAAACGTCTTAAAGCTAGGTGACTCTAGGTGCCAGTTCCTCGCGACCAAAGCCTAGAAAGATGCGTCGCCGTGTGTACAACACGGCCAAACATCGTAAAATAGTCTAAGCGAAATAAATGAAAATATATACATATTATTGATCATTATTCAATAAGGATTTACTAAAATATAAAAAAAACTATGTATATTTAAATCTGTATTCAATCCATACAAAATAATATAATGTTTTGGTCCCAACACTTGCCTTGTTAAAAGTTCTATAATTTAGTTATACCTACCTGTTGTAAAAGGATTGTAATTATTGTATTATTTGTTCTTGTCTGCCATTTCTATGAAATCTCTTCGTAAAACGGTTAAAGCACCAACAAACTTCTTTACTACGCCATATGTAGTCAACATTATAATAGTTATTCTAACCATCTGCTTTAAATAAGTTTAAACCATTTGCATTACACAAAGAACGGCAACGTACTGCAGTAATAAACATCAAAAAAGCCGCAAATGCAATCTTTTTACGGTTAAACACGTTTATGGTGATAGTATATTATATAGTATATTATAGAATAAAATCTTTTATGCTTAAAGATTCTAAATTGTGTAATGTTTGCAAAATGTTGAATAGTTAATAAGTCTTGTTGCGGTTTTTTTTAAGAGTAGTAGAGGTCTTTGTGAAGGGCTCGTCCGGGGAAGTACCTACTACCACCACGCCTTTTTCAGCCGCCAACCAGCGTTGCTGTGTTTCGGTTTGAAGAGTGTGGTTGCCGGTGTAATTACAGGCACATGAGGCTTAACATCTGTATGCCTCAAGTTGATGGACGCAGGGCAGTGCATCGTAGGGCACGTTCCTATCGTGCGTATTTCTAACCAATTGACTAAGTTATGGCGAATACTACCGCTATATTGGGTACTTATCTCGACTTGACCTCTTGGTTTATGGTTTCTGTGGCTTGTTGTCACAATTCTGCCAGTGTCCATTTTATGCTAGTTTCTTAAACATAGTAGAAGAATGTGAGCAGTTTTCAGAGAGAAATTCGACCAAATTTTCGAACGTTACAAAGATTGATGTAAATCACAAAGACTGCAACGCGGCAATGTAAGTAATGATGTGGATAGTAGAGTACTTCTCTGACTTACATTTAAAAATTTTGAAAGATATGTAATCAATTCATTTAGTAACTTATTTGGATCGATAGGAAAAATCCATTGGTAAATCACCGAATTCGAACCTGCGACCTTACGATCGGAAGGCTGGGTGATTTCCACTAAGCCACTGATGCTCAGTCTTGATCAGATATTTTCTAATCACCCTTCAAAGAATCAATCAATTTTTATCTCCTGTCCCAGTGACCCAATTTCTTTCACAAAAAATAATTCTAAGCACACCTTATCACTTTACTTTTGTACAGTTTAAATCAACATCCCGATGCTTTTAACATTCTCAGGGCAGGTTTTAACTTCAAGAGAAACACAAGATAAACATATATGCGTCTTTGTTTTTCACCAGTCTGAAAAAGAGATGGCATTATTTTATCTGCCGGCGTTATGTTGGTAAAAGCCGCCGTAAGTTTATCAATGGTTTATCACGTGATTCGGCGACAGCGTGGCTTTGACGACCCGGCGGCGTAGCGATAAGGGAGGTTTAGATTTCGTAGGCATATAGATTACGGACCTGACGTGTAAAGTAGGGGCTGTGCTGTAAAATATGGTTATTTAGGTTTGGAAGCTTAGCGAAGAGTTGAAGAGTTTGTGAGGTGCTCGTCCGGGGAAGTACTACCACCATGCCTATTTCTACCGACAAGCAGCGTTGCTGTGTTTTGATTTGAAGGGTGTGGTTGCCGGTGAAATTACAGACATATGAGGCTTTACATCAGTATGCCTCAAGTGGATGACTCAGGGCAGTGCATCGTAGGACAGGTTTATATCTGCGTGACTTACCTACGTGGCAATGTTTTCTTAGGTGATGGTTACCACGTAACATCAGGTGTTTAGATAGTTGTACAAAAAAGCGATCTGAGAGGAAATCTTCCGTTCAGGAGGATTAAAGTTTGCAACCAACTTATTGCTGAATCATAGTCCGTTTTGCGACGCACAAAGTTTTTTTTTTTAGTTAGTTAGGTAAGTACTAGTTACTATACGATTACTAGTTACTATACGATTACAAGTTACTATACAATTACAAGTTACTATACTATTTCTAGTTACTATACAATAACTAGTTACTATACAATTTCTAGTTACTATACAATTACTAGTTACTATACTATTTCTAGTAACTATACAAATACTAGTTACTATACTATTTCTAGTTACTATACAATAACTAGTTACTATACTATTTCTAGTTACTATACAATAACTAGTTACTATACTATTTCTAGTTACTATACAATTACTAGTTACTATACTATTTCTAGTTACTATACAATTACTAGTTACTATACTATTTCTAGTTACTATACAATAACTAGTTACTATACTATTTCTAGTTACTATATAATAACTAGTTAGGAACTTTACAAATTTTCTTTTTTTTCTTCTTCCAAAGCTGTGAGTCTATTTTCGTGTGAGGCTTTTTTCATTTCATTTCTATATTATTGACTTACTACAAAGATATTTCTAGTAAGGTCTTCAGCACATCAAGAACACATAATCTTGAATGAAGTACTAGCCGCCTGAGACGCCATAAAAACCTAAATAAGGCTTCGAAGGTCGGCCTTGATCTATAAAATACAGGCTCGGGTATCTTAAGCTCGTAAATATACTACTTTTTCTCCATTTTTTATGAGAAAAACTGACGGGAAATATACCTCCTGATCTTGAGCTGCTCTTTCTGTTCTAAAACAAATTGTATTCTCCAAGAGCACGTCCAAAGATATCACTCTGAGATGTAAAGTTAAGAGGGGGGCAACCGTCAAACAACTTCTCGCTCGCTGCGTCTCAAGTCTCATGTTAAAGATATTTATTTCTCAGAGGTCACTTTCCGAGAATAAATAAATTTTACAGAAAGTGTGTACGTACACAGTGGCATAATAGTGATATACAAGGTGTTCCAATACTTGTATTTCAGGGGGTTTTATTTAATTACTTGTAAAAGTATAGTTTAAAATTCATATGAATTTTTTTTTATTGATTCAAAATACAATATAAAATCTATCTTACCACAATTAAGAGGCTTACCGCCGGTTTCTAAAATCCCGATCAAAACTAATCGGATATCAAGTCACTTGCTATCTCTATCTAATTCGTTGTAATAGCTGAAATGGCGAGTGACTTGAAATCCGATCAGTATAGATCGAGCTTTAAGAAACCGGCCGTTACTCGATTATTATAGACATTCTTAAAAAAACTTGACAAGCAGTTATACCAAGGGTTAAAACTGTTATTTCAAAAACCGTTCAGTTATGTTTTATGGCTATTTTTAAAGGAAGTCATAACTTAGAAAGTTTAAAAGAGTGTAAATGTAATGAGGGTGGCATCTTTGCTTTTGTTTCTAACACGTGTACGCTGACAAAAACTAGATACCCAGTACTTCCTAGCCGACGAATATACATGCGGCCCACCTGTTGGAGAGTTGACTATCCTTCACGATCTATCCCCGATCCACCATAGGACAAGTAGACGTACAGTTTGTTGGACCTAGCTTACAAACGCTATCTGCAGACCGTTGCAAACGATCTAGAGATAGGTCAGTGCCAATCGGAAGCGTCCACAAGACACTGGCTGCATTGCCACGCCGAATAGCAATGCTGTAAATAAATACATAAATAAATTAGTCCTTTCGCGTTCTTTGTCATTTACTAATCACTCATGTGTATAATAATAAAATTCACACGCATTAATAATCAAAATGTCTCAAGATTATACAAAATTCCTTACTTCCGTTCTTAAATTATCATTGCATAAGGAACCCCACTCTCACGCGAACCAACGATACGGAACCACACGTTTGCAGTTACATGCTATCGAAAAATCATCCTTATTAACTGTTAAATAGGTTTAATTTTCTTTATGTACATAAATTACAACAGCTGTATATTACATTTATTTTGAACTCTATTGGTTATGATATAAGGCTGAAAATAAGCCCATACTTCATCTTTATTGAAAACACCTGTCTTGTCCCGAAAGGTTAAAATAACTCACCATTTTGACAAAACAATAACAAATTTATTGCATTGTTTTTATTGAACGTTTATGAAATAAACAACATTTATGTGCTTACCGCAAAATAAATAATAGTATTACGTACCTGTACCACGTAATAAAATACAATTGCATACATTATGCACGATCTATAGTAAGCACCTGTGATAGACCTACCTATAGTAAATTTTAACAAAATGTTGTATAATTTAACTCATCATACAAAAGAACGGTAGGAACCAAGCCGTAAGTTTGTTGCCTGTTCTTCTAGGCTTTGGTCGCGTGGAACTGGCACCTAGAGTCACCTAGCTTTAAGACGTTTCAAAGTGATCCTTGTGATTTTATTGAATAAATACCTTTTGACTTAGACTTTGACTTTAACTACAAAGAAAATAACAATGAATACAAGTACATATTTATAAAATCTATAAAAAACTAATGAAATAGAGCCATCTCTAGACCGTTGCAAACGATTCAGAGGTAGGTCAACTGATCCAAATTAGTGCCGATTGAAAGCGTCCCCAAAACACAGGCTCCATTGCCATGCTGTAGCGCTGATCACGATTAAAATAAAACTTTTAAACTAAAAAAAAAGAACTTTAATCAGTGGGTCTTCTAGAAATATTTTTATGTTGTATCCTAGTTGTTGTTGTATCTAGTGAAATTATTATTATGTCATCGTTCGTTAACCTAAGCTTTATTAGATCAAAAAATAAAAAAAGAGAAGTAACAATGAGATCATTGGCGTGTTCGGTTTTGGCAGATAAACTGAAAAGAGAAAGGTCTTCAAGCGCTTCTTCGAATTTTCAATCTGGTTGTTTCGTTCTTAAAACCTTTCATTTACCATTCTAAATTCAAACTTGTTGTTAAAGTTACTACAAATTTCAACTTGCACGTCAGCTGCGTCGGTGGTGTAATGGTCAGCATAGTTGCCTTCCAAGCAGTTGATCCGGGTTCGATTCCCGGCCGACGCACATTTTTGCAAGTTTTTTATTTGGTATTTTAATTTTATTTGCTCCTTATTAGTATTTTTTTTTAGTTTGTACTCGATTCAGATTTTTTTTTAATTGAAATTTGTTCGCTTATTTCAGTTTAGTTATTTACAAAATAAAATAGCGTGACATTCATAACTTGTTGCTAACCGCACATTAAAACAAAACTGCTTACGAAGTAATACCTAACTTTTAAGTATTAGCTTCCTCATTTAAACCACTTAGTCGGTAATAAAAAAGTGCCTAAGTAATTGAATAACATTATTACTTACCTATCCACCTTTCTCATCATCATCATCATCATCATCATCATCATCCTGAAGTCCACTGCTGAAAATCCCGTCCAGTTTTCTACTACCGTTCATTCATTCTCAACTTCATTCTTTCAATACCACAGGGGTACATAATCCATTAATAATTAAAAATGCGTTCCGTTCGTCTACCTACATTATACTTATGTAGATTGGTCTATGTTACTGTATTTTTTTATTCAACTTGCTGATAGAACAAGCCGATGGCCCACCTGATGTTAAGTGGTAACCATCACCTATAACAAAAAATTGCATCGTAGGTCACTCTCGATAGGAACGTGCCCTACGATACACTGCCCTGCGTCCATCAACTTGAGGCAGACAGATCTTAAAGTTGCCTGTAATTTCGCTGGCAACCACACTTTGCACGTGTCATGTCTACACTGCTTGTAACGTTATTGATATAAATATTTTACAGATTGAATTAATACAAATGAATCCATAGACTCCTTGATTTGACCTAACTTAAAGACGTTTCAAAGTGATCCTTATTTTGACTTTGACTCTTGACTATATTGTCTGTACTACTTCATTTACAAATACAAATTATGTAACTTTATTGACATAAATATTATACAGATCATTATTGAATCCGAAATAAATAAATAAAATAAAGATAGATAGAACCCCGTCCTTTTTTTGAAGTAGGCTAAACAAAAGCAAGAAAGTTTCTTAATTTCTCGGAAGAACGTGCGTCGAGTCACAAACATTGCAATAATAATTAGTCCTCAGTCATGTTTTATCTCTAAGCCCTTATCAAGATTACTAATTAGTGAACTGAGTCATGAAGTATCCTGCAATGGTTTTGTGTGAAACCTTTGATGTTGATTGACAATAGAAATTTTTGGCAAGTAGTTCGAATAACAAAATGGTTCATGAGGTACCTGACCTTATAATTTAAAATTTATTAAAATTTATTAACATTCATCAATATTCATATTTTTCGTAGAACCTAAAAAGCTCTAAAAATGTGTCAAGTGCTCGAAAGTAGTCTATTTCAGACGCACACTTCACCACACCTCACTTTCCTTTCACCACACTGTTTCTAAAGAAACTAGTGACACGACAAGAAGAAGAGTTCAATGCTCAATGTTATTTTTTGGATTTAGAAAGCTGGTTGAAGTAACATTTTATATAATCTTTATTTACAAGGAAAATAACAATGAATAGAAGATGTACAAAATTCATGATTAACTCAAAATTGAGCTATCTGCAGACCGTTGCAACGATCTAGAGATAGCGCAACTGATCCATATCAATTTTGAACTATAAAAAATCAGAATTTTCCGTCCACTTTTGTCTTCGACCGTATTTATTACGTAAACATTAAGGGCTTAAATTAATTACTTCACTTGTAAAAATGAATGAATGAATACTTTTCCTTCTCAAACGTCTCCTAAAGTTACCATAAACAATTTAGATTCCCAAAACAATAAAAGCCCAATAAAGCAATGAGATGCATACCAATGTCGAGAATTTCCATTCACTCATGAATGAACGCATTTATTCATTAGCATGTTGTGAATGCTTTTATTGCTATTGAGTTTTATGGCTCAATAGAAGCTGTGAATTAGGTCCGATGATTGGTTTTTCTGCATGATTAGAAATTATTTTCTTTCCTGGTTTTTGTTTTGGGTAAAAGCACGTTACAGCTTCACGAATGAAGAGATTTACTAATAAAAGTGCTACTACAATTTAAATAACTTCTTCAAAGAAACACTCCGTATTTTAAATTAATTCATGATCCCTAACATTAATTGCTAGTATTATTTTTCAAACTTCGGCCACCCTTCTACTCAAAATACTGCCATTCCCTTCTAAAGGATCTTCTTCTTATTGTCATGTCACTAGTTTCTTTCGAAACAGTGTGGTGAAAGGATTTTAAGTGCGGCTCAAGAGGCTCCTTTCGAGCACTTGACAAATGTTATAGAACTTTTCAGGTTCTACGACATGCCGGTTTCCTCACGATGTTTTCCTTCACCGAGTATTGGCATTTATGAACGTATTTTTGAACAGAAAAACTCATTGGTACACGACTGGTTTCGAACCCACGACCTTAGGATCGGAAGGCAGGGCCGCTACCACTAGACCACCAGTGCTCTCCAGTGCTTCTAAAGGATGAATTATGTAACATACTATATGCAATAATACACTATGAGTATGAGTAGGTACTCGAAGGGAGCCACTAAATCCTTTCACCACACTATCCTTTCACGACACGACAAGAAGAAGAAGAGATACCACGTAGACAATGTGCAGAAATGAATGTGTAATTCTAACCGTGTGAAAATTATAATGTAGGTACACAATACAACACATGGTGGTCCTAACCAGGACAGGACACATCAACTCATAGGACCTACCGACAATAGATTCTAAGACTTATGTAGTTGATATTCATAGTTTGTAGTTAGTACAGTCAGCGACAAAAGAAAATGAACGTACTACATACACGAGGTAAATTTATACACAGTTACAGAGTAAATTCCAAATACTTATTTTTTTTTTTATACCACCTACTGATGGAACAAGCAGATGGCCCACCTGATGTTAAATGGTAACCATCACCTATAACAAAGCATTGCCTCGTAAGTCACGCACGATAGGAACGTGCCCTACGATGCACTGCCCTGCGTCCATCAGCTTGAGGCATACAGATGTTAAGCCTCATGTGCCTGTAATTACACCGGCGACCACACTCTTCAAACCGAAACACAGCAACGCTGCTTGGCGGCAGAAAAAGGCGTGGTGGTAGTACTTCCCCGGACGAGCCCTTCACAAAGAGCTCTACTACTCTTAAAATCTTATTTTTTATGGCGCACTCAAATGTCAGACCAATTCTCGCTCGCACATTTTTGATATTATAAAATCAATGAATGCAGTTGTGGAAAATCTCAAACAACAAGATTCTGGAGAAAACTATAAAGAAAGTTCAGTAAAAATTACATTTTTATTTGTTTTAAGCCTATTAAACCAGCCCAGTTTTAAAACAAGTTAACGGAAGCATTTCTTGTAGTTCGACATGCGCTTGACCAATTTACCAAACTTCTCATACTTTTCGACGTTTGTTTCTCGTCTACCAGTCAACTAGTGTACCTATAAGTGTTTAGAGCTGATTTCAAAATGCTCTGTTAGTTACTAATAAATGATTAGCAGGCCGTTAAATCTAAACTTAGATGACAAACGCGTACATTGTGACATATTTAGGGCCGGTTTCACCATGCTCTGTTAGTTACTAATCAAGGATTAAAGATCGTTAAATCTAACCTTAGCTGTCAAACGCATACTTTTTGACATATTTAACGGCCCTTTAATCCTTTAATAATCTAACAGAGCTTGGTGAAATCAGCTCATAAGGTAGGATATACTCATTTTACTGCAAAATGTGGGTTTATGCCAAATGTAATGTTTGGACGTACCTCTGACTACCCCCTTAAAAGATCTGGCCTGGGGATCAAAGTCGTGAAGCTGTTTGAGTATTATATGTTTGAGTGTTTTTTTATCATAATTTTACAAACTTCCCAGACTTTTCGACGCTTGAGTCTTGTCTACCAGTCAACCAATCAATTATCTTGACAAACAAACATACTGACAGGTTTTTACAACATGGAGTTCTATGAAGATCCATGACGGATCTTCAAGGAATTGGAACAAAAAATAAGTCATCAATTTTGAGAACCACATGTGCTGATTATGGTGATGGAACACATTAAAATGTGTCTTGAATATTAATAAAAATTCGTCATCGCTGTACCTCAAGTCCGAGTTTTATTCGTTTATTGTTTTACATATTACGAGCCTGGGTTTTGTAAAGAGTACCGGATGTTAAGTGGTAACCATCACCTATAACAAAGCATTGCCTCGTAAGTCACGCACGTTAGTAACGTGCCCTACGATGCACTGCCCTGCGTCCATCAACTTGAGGCATACAGATGTTGAAGTCTCATGTGCCTGTAATTTCTAATTTGTTAACGGACAAACAGAAAGTCCTAGAATCCTGAATCGTAAGCCGGATGCCCAGATATGACCTAAAAGGAACATGATATTTGTTCCAAATTCTGTAACTAGGCATTGGAACTTTTCACGAAAAAAAGTTTAGAGGGTTCCGTACAAAAAAGTATGAATTCATAAAAGTGCTTAAATTATTTTTCTTTAAGAGATTAGCTCTTGACGGGGTTCTGATGCAGTTTGCTTTAATTGAGTCATTCCAATGCGGCCTCTTTGACTTCCTTATACTACACTAGCGACCCGCCCCGGCTTCGCACGGTTATTGTGGGTTATCCCTTAGAGATTATGCTTGTATTATGCATATAAACCATCCTCTTGAATCACTCTTTCTATAAAAAAAGCCGCATCAAAATCAGTTGCGTAGTTTTAAAGATTTAAGCATACATAGGGATATAGGGACAGAGAAAGCGACTTTGTTTTATACTATGTAGTGATGACAAGAGTAGTAGAGCTCTTTGTGTGTGGCTCGTCCGGGGAAGTACTATCACCACGCCGATTTCTGCCGCCAAGCAGCAACGCTGTGCTTCGATTTCAAGAGTGTTATGCCTCAAGTTGATGGACGCAGGGCTGTGCATCGCAGGGCACGTTTCTATCGTGCATGACTTATGAGGCAATGCTTTGTTATAGGTGATGGTAAGAAAAAAATACAGCAACCTTCTCTTTTATCTGGTTCACGTAACTTATTCTTGGCGTTACTTTTCCTCACTTACCTTCAATGGTGTTCTTTATGTAGCTGTCATGTCATAAAAGATGTCCAAATATTTTACCTCTACGGTTTTCTTTAGTATTAAGTAAATTCTTTTTCCACAAGAGGAGTGGAAGCGGTTGGAGAAGCCTTTGCCATGGGGCACACAGGCTCAAATAAAAAAAAAAGATAGTAAAGATAAACCTATGACCATAAGAATCTGATATGGGGCTTAAAATATATAAATAAAATTTTCTCATTTACTCGCTCTAACAACTCTTCGTTTGTAACTTTTTCTGTCCAACAAATTTTCGCGTACGGTTAATTTAAATCCACTAGTTGCAGTCCGTGGCTTTTCTCGCTTATTAGAGATTATTTAGACTTTTTCTGATGGGTTTGTTTATTTTTTAACTCGTTACTGGTAATTTTTCGAGAGTTCGAGAGAGAGTAATTTAGATATAAGAAACGAAAAGAATACGACCGAAGCCGCGGGCGGCAACTTTGCATAGAACTTATTGATCGAGTGAGCGAAGCGAACGAAGATCTTAGTTTCTACTTGGGCGATTTGGCATTTTATGTATGTATGTTTGTCTGGCGATAACTTTAGAACCGTTGATCTGATCTGCATGAAATTTGATATATCGATAGCTTGTACTTGAGAAATTTACTGGTAAGTATATGAGTAAAATCAGATGAAGGGTTTTTGAGATATGGGGTTTCTTAAAGGGGCATAAATAAAAAAAGTTACATAAACAAAACAAGTTACATGTCATATGAAAGGGCTTTGTTTGGACATCCCAAAACAATTTTTACTTTTTTTTTGGGACGGTCGGTTTTTGAGATAAAATAATAAAAGTTAAATTAAGATAACCAGCGATCCAAGAGCTCCCATCTCTAAGAGTTTCGTTGAGATCAAGGTTTTTCTACTGGTCGGCCAGTTCCTTTGCTTTTTCTTATTTTTTTTCTTGAAATAAATTAAGGAGGTACTCAGTTCTCATAAAATGGTAACGACGACCAGGTCTGATGATGGAGCCAAGGTCTGTTCAATGGAACTCTTCAATAAATAGGTCAATAGAGTTGAAACTTGGTTACCGTACCAAGTTAGTAGGCGGTAATCAGTCCAAAGATAATGTCAAAAAAGTCCAAAGATAATGTTTGCACTTGCCTCTGACTACTACGTACTCAAAGTTTTGATGCGTTCGTCGGGTCGCATCACGAGATCTCAGTTCGGGGCGAACTACTAGTTATTTTGTTTCAAGATAGTTTATTAAAGAGTTCTATTTTTTACGGGACCCTAAACCACTAAACTAACAGTGTCAACGGCCAATATAGATATTATTTACGACGGAAACACTCGAAAGTTCAAGACGTAGTGTTAAATGCATAACTGCTTTCTTTGTCGGCCAATTTGGTGGGTGCTTCGCGGTCAAGTGGCATCGCCAACTTATCAACTAAGAGGTCTTTGTTGCCAGAAATCAGTGTCAATGCTTGTTTGAACAATGGTATAAGTACCTGCCAGGCACCTACTATGCATACTTCTAAAACAAAATAAAAAAGCACAGCACAGCACTATCTTGCCCCAAGCTTAGTAAAGCTTATACTATGAGAACCAGATTAAGCTGATTATGTGGGCTGGAATTTAAGGAAAAAAACCATTTATTGGTACACTGGCACGTTTTATTTGATCAACTAATGTTCCATCAGTATTTTAATTAATTATTAAAAAAAAAGAAGGTTATCGCCAATTCCTCTGTAACCGACAAAAGAACCGTCGCATCCGTTGCGCAACATCCGTGTACATAGTTACTGGAGTAAAAACTATAGGTCAATGTGAACATTACCAGTTTTCTTAATTTATCTAATCTTAGCCTTATAAGGTGGACGAGAATAAAGGGCGATGTCTACTATAGCAGACCGTGCAGATCTAGCCAATTAGTATCTTTGAAAGTTAAGAAAAGAAAATAATTAATGAATGAATGAAAATTCTTTATTGTACCCAGTAAACCTTACAAACTAAAAATATAACAAACTAAATATAAAAATTAAATAGATACCTATGTATGATGGGCGGTCTTATCGCTAAAATGCGATGTCGTCGAGCCAACTTATCCCTTCGACTCATATACCTTGTTATACTTTTCTGTTATACCTACGCCTCTCTAAATTCGATTGGCACCACAGGAAAAAATAAAAATGTTACAAATGTAATATTTGAACGAACTTCTGACAACCCATTAGACATCAAAGAATTCGTACTTGGTGTTTTTATTTGTTTTATAAGGAAAATCACAAATATTTAATATAATCCCAAAAAATAATATAGTCCTAATATAGTACCCGAGTGAGATTTGTCGATTCAACTGAATGCAACTTCGGTTATCGAGCCGGACTCTTGGTAGTTATATGTCAGACCTGTAGATGGAACCACGGTCGTATAAGTACCGTAGTAGCATGTCCCAAAGTTATTCGTCGAGTACGATTAGAATCCGATAGCGCAGTTGGTTAGCGCGGCCCCGTATCAAGGGGAAGGTCGTGGGTTCAAATCCCACTTGTGTAATAACTTTTGGGACTATATTAAATCTTTGTTCGCACTGGTACTAAGAGATCTACCGTGCCTGGGATCGAAGTCGAAGTGAGCCTGTATCTGTTTTCTATGTAACTCATATAGTTCGTTCAGTCTGTTGGACATGCGCCTTTACTTTATTATAGTGGGTAAGGCGTGATTACAGGAAGAACTTTTTCTACGTGTTTCCATACACGTCTATGGCCATGGTTTTCTTAAAGAATCTCGTCGGTCTTCAATTTTCTTTACACTATTATTTTCACATTACTTACCTAAGCGTTAAGGTGCTGATATCATGAAACATTAAAGCGATGACTATCGTATCTCTCGCTTGCACTTTTTTTTATACAACAAGCTGATGGAACAAGCAGGTGGCCCACCTTATGTTAAGTGGTAACCATCACCTATAACAAACAATTATCTCGTAAGTCACGCACGATAGGAACGTGCCCTACGAAGCACTGCCCTGCGTCCATCAACTTGAGGCATACAGATGTTAAGCTTCATGTGCCTGTAATTACACCGGCAACCACACTCTTCAAACCGAAACACAGCGTTGCTGCTTGGCGGCAGAAAAGACGTAGTGGTAGTACTTCCCCGGACTAGCCACACACAAAGAGCTCTACTACTCATTTTGATTGCGAATTTCCGAAATAAATTTGCGAAATAAGTTATAGTTTATATAAATAAATATTAAAAAATTGTAAGGATAAGTAGCTATGTAGGTTACCAAGTTTACTTTCGGAAGTAAAAACCATAACTCCATCGATGTTGACCATAATAAAACCATAACGTGAATGTTTGTAAAACATTTCCTTTCGCTCTAACAAAATGTACTACACAAATTCCTTCCGAATTCCATTGCATTCATTAAAATACAATAGAAATTGATAAGTCCCAGCATACCGATCCCCTTAATTTAAACCGATCAGCGCAATTTCAACCTTTTTCCCAAATGTTAAGGTTCAAAATAAAAAAGCGGTAGGATTACTTTACAGAACATAATAGGTATACGTAATTTCAATTATTAAAGGCTACATTGGAATTTGAACTCTATCTCTTTGTAATAAGATCGTGCTGGTTCTTTAGATGTTTGGCATAGCATTAACGAATTTCTGAAATGGATTGAAATCAAAGCAGTAATGTTCGGACGTGCCTACGACTACCCCCTGTATGGAAAATATTCTATTTCATTTCAATATATGAGTTGAGTGTGTGCCAAATAATTATAATATTTGGACGTTCATCTGACTACCCCCTTAGACATCCTCAAATAATCTTAAATTGGTAATTGGTACTAAGATATCTGAGAGGATATCTACCGTGCCTGGGGACCAAAGTCGTGAAGCTATTTTATTTTGAAACTAATTGTTGATGGAACAAACAAGCAAATTGAAAGTTTGCTTTACTAGTTTTCGTACTTTTGAGTAGAACTTGTATCGATCAAAATGTTTTTTATTACCAAACTGTGTGTAATGATTGCACACAAAATGGTTGATTGAGATTTTCGAAAATGATTTTATATGTTTCAACATGTCGAAACGTGCGAGCGAGAGGTACATTAGCTCGTCTTCGCCTTAGGTGGTAAACTTCACCTATAACAAAGTATTGCCTTGCAAGCCACGCACGATAGGAACGTGCCCTACGGTGCACTGCCCTGGATTCGTCAACCTGAGGCAGATGTCAAGCCTCATGTTCCTGCACTGGCGTAGCTATCGTAGGGCCAGGTGGTGCAGTACACCAGGGCCCCGGAGCTCAGGGGGCCCTCTAACCTAAGCTTTGAATGGGTCAGCCAGCTCCCGAAGCTAGAAAACCTTGAGCCTGCTCACAAAATTCATTCTCTATGCCCGATACTTTCTCTATGCACCGGGGCCCTTGTCAACTTATCTACGTGTTCCTGTCATTCACCGGTAACCACACTCTTCAAACAGAAGCACAGCAACGCTGCTTGGCGGTAGATAAAAGCGTGGTGGCACTTCCCCGGACGTACATATAAAGAGCTCTACTACTCTTGCAACAACTATCTAGCACAAGACTAGTTAATGACCGAATACAAATGCTTATTAAGGTAATAAGAACTTAGGCGTCGAATGACCGAAGTAATAACATTACTTACAAAATCATTATTCAAAGTATCAAAGACACCGAAATAACAAAAACAGTTACACAGCCAATTATGGTATTACCATTTAATAATGCGTCTTTATTCAACAGTTATATTGAAACCATAATTTTAGAGCTATGATATAAAATTAAATTATGAGAGCACCGCGGGTGGTCTAGTGGAAGTGACTCCGCCTTCCGATCGTCAGGTAGTAAGTTCGAATCCGGTCGTGCACTAATGGGTTTTTACTGTGGATAAATGTATGTGCGCCAGTGCTCTTAAACAGTGAAGGAAACATCGTGAGGAAACCGGTTTCTATTCTAACAGCGGCGATGGGCTTGCAACCCGTCATGTATATAGAACACCAACTACTGCAAATTGTGCCAAATGTAATATTTGGACTTAAAAGTAATCTTGGTACTTAAAAGTGAAGGTGGAGGGATATCTACCGTGCCTCGGGGTTAAAGTCGTGAAGTCGTTTTCGTCTCCGATACAAATTATTATTCATCATAATAAATTAATAACATTTATTGCGAACCGTTCCTAATACCTAAATTACGAAACATTTTGAAGTATAAAAATAGCGCATTATTAAAATAGGTAATACTATTCATCTGCATAATATTAAGGAAAAATAAATAAGGAAAAAACTAAAACTATTGAAATAGATTTAGTGTTCGTTTTAAATAACAAAAATATTGAATTCGTAATGAATTAATTAGTAGCATTTGGAGAGATTCCACAAAACCAAGCTTTCGAATTAAAAACATGATGACAAATGATTGAAATATATTATTCAATATATAAAAGACGTTCCCAGAAGAGACATCGTAGAAGTACTTCACGATTGAGAGACCAATGTAAATAGTGATTCATAATGTCATACGAGACCATTAGAACTCAGGACTACACACAGTTAATTAAGGTTATGATAAACGAAACAAATGTGCGTGCAGCAAAAGCTCTAACGTTATTTTTTCATTGAGAAACGACATATACATGTGTTCGACTTACTAACACAGATAAAGAAGAGCAGCACGAGAGAATTTCGACTGTACCGGTACGGGTTAGAGTTGAAGATCCAAGGAAAGCGTTCGATAATCTCACTCGAGCATTCGAGGGGTATAGTAAACATGCGACGCCGGCGCATAAAATTCAGTCACAAGCCAAGCAGTGTCGAGAGCGGACTGCTATTCAAAGGCACGCGCTACAACTCGTGCGCGAACTAATTCGATAAATAAAATTCGGGCGTTAGACAAGGGTGCGTTTTTTGACCGGTGCTTTTTATGATTTACACAATTGAGTTCAAGCGTTGAAATACAAGTGACACGTGTGAGTGCATTGATTGTGGTCCATGTGCAGATGCAGACTCTTATGGTGAGTTTGAATGAGACCATTGTTACTCGGAGGTCTTTTTTTCTATCACGTCCAACACTTTCTTCATTTTCATTATCAAAGTTCTAATTAAAGTGCTAGTAAACTGTTGATGTTAAATCGTAAAGTTTTTATGAGTTTAGCTGGAAACGTTAGATTTTATCGTTGGCTAGTCAATGTTTATCGTATCTTGTACTTGAACTTCTGGTTTTCGTGCGTTTGATGTTTTTGAGTTATTCTTCACTGTTGTTCTCTGTATTCTTTAGCACAATTCTCCAGTAGTCTAACTTAGAATGTGTTCTCTGCCTTTATCGAGACCGGCTTGTGAGCAATAAAACATCTTAGTTAGTACTTAAGTTCCACTCCAGTAAGATACACTAAGTGCATGAGCACTAAATTTTGCATATTTTTCACCTTGAAATCATTCTCAGTCTTGTTTCTAGTTTATTTTTGTGTCACTGTTGCTTTTTACACGACATAGTGAGAATAATCAACATAAATAAAATCTAAAAAATCTTTTGAGCTAATGTAGTTGGCCATTTGATTGTTTCATCAACTAGATGTATAAAAAAAACTATAGGTAAATTGTAGTGTAGGAGAAAACGAATGCTCTAAAAATATAAAAATACTAAAACAAAGTGTGTTCCCTTTAAAAGAGTCAATAAGAGACGTGCTAATGGACATATTCTTAGAAAAATTATGCTAGAAATTTACGTAAGCGAAAGATAGAATGAATTCAACAAAAAAAAAGTGTTCCTTATTTGTCCCCTACAAATGTGTTTTGTTTACCTATTTGTGATTTTTTCTGCTTTTCTTGTACCTATGTCAGTTTAAATGGTAGGTAGGTAGGTACTATCGGAAGTAAAAGGTTTGATTTTATGGGAATTCTTAACCGTTATCTTATCTCTCCCATAAATAACGGTCTCAAAGCCACGAGATTTATTAAGTAGTTGCGTTACTGTATTAATAGCTTCTGTTCTATCTGTATTATTATTTCATGTTATTAGTTTAAAATTATTATATTAACATTTTATTGGTTGTAAAGAAAATTTTAATTACAAGATTTTTAATATATTTTTGTGGAAACATTTTGTATGTTCAGTTTTTACTTAAAAACTATGTGATTTTATTTATTTATTAATCTATTCCAAAATTAAATAAATATGAGTGGAAATTTCACACAACGCTATCCAGTCCCAAACTAAAGAATAAATATTTTTTTTATAAAACAAACGTCCACGTTCACCACACAAATACACACAAGTACTCGGTAGAATCAAACCCGCAACCTTCTACGTAAAAAGCATAGCTAGTAGAGTAGCTCTACTACCAATAATTGTAACTGTAAAGCTTGTCGAAAAAAAAAACAATATCATACTTACTGACTTAGACATAGACAATCATTTATTTACTACTAGCGGCCTGTCCCAGCTTCGCATGGGTGGTCATAAATTTTTTGAACATTTTAGGATAAACTTAAACCGTGGGTTCGAGCCTCGCGTCTACTTATTTCATACATTTGCACGCGCTTCTCCTTGAGTGAGTGAAATCGCACCCCGCGCGAGACCCGTGGACCCGTTAACATTTTTAATTTCGTCATATCTTTTGAATGGAATGTCCGATTTGAAAAATTTAAGAAGTAATCTATAGGTATTGAAACCGTCTTAATTATGAAATGATTTATTTGGATAAGGATTAATACCAAGGTACAAATAAAGACCCTTTTCTAGCGGAGGCATTTCAATTAATTTTTTATAATAAAAGAACACTTATTGTGACATAACTATAATAGTTAGACATATGCTGTCGCGACATTTTTTGTAGATGATAACGTGTTCTACAAAATCGTAGTACATTATTTTGTTCTATCTTCAATAGTTTTCGCAGCGCACGCGATGTAAGGTTTTTTGTTTTCCACCTTGGGTTACATTATTGAAGTTTTAGTAAGGATCCCTGATTATTTTGAAAATATAATATAGCCTATGTTACTCAGGGATAATGTAGCATTCTAATGGTGAAAGAATTTTTGAAATCGGACCAGTAGTTTTTGAGCCTATTCGTTACATACAAAAATACAAAAATACAAAAATACAAAGTTTACCTCTTTATAATATTAGTGTAGATGTAGATTTAACACACAACATACAAAACATGATAATTAAATATACATATGGAAATAATAATATATCATAAATAATAATAGAAAAAAATATGTAAAACAAAAGAATGTCAAAAACCTACATGTTTATATATGTGGTATGCTAAAGCAGCAAATGGGTCTTAAGCTCAGCATATTGCCCACTTATCAGTAGACGCTGTTATTCTGCCACAAAACCCTGTGAGAACGTGTGTAATGTGTGGAGAATAAAAGTGAATTTCAAAATAAACTAGGTCATTACAGTCCATTAACAATTTCACTTATCATACACATCATCATTAACCTATCATACCTTCGAGTTTTAAGATCTACATAGTTATGAAAATAACTTATCAATTTCAAAATAAATTAAGTAATTCATACCTTTTATGAGTTTAAGATCTACATAGTTCTGAAGCCGTTTTAACCTTTAAAGAACCGGTAGAATCTTGCATTAATAATGTTATCTACATCCAAGACTAGGTGCAATATAATCTTCATTTTACACTTGTCATGAAATCGGATCTGCAATTTCATTGCGCTAAGCTTCTTACTGCTAATGCAACAGATGATTCTAACAGACGGCTCGCTAAGCCGTAAGCTATTTGTAAAAAGGATCATAAAAAAACGGCAAGAACCAAACCGTATTCTTGTTTGTTCTTCTAAGCTTGGTTGCGTGGAACTGACATCCAGATTCATCTAGTTTCTAAAAGTTTTAAAGTGATCCTTGTGATTTTATTTCATAAATTCCTTTTGACTTTGACGTTTGTTGTCTGTTCTCTTAGGCTTTGGTCGCGTGGAACTAGCACCTAGAGTCACCTAGCTTTAAGACGTTTCAAAGTGATCCTTGTGATTTTATTGAATAAATTCCTTTTGACTTTGACTTTGACGGTAAGTTTCTTGCCTGTTCGCGTTGAACTGGCGTCTAGATTCATCTATATTTTAAAAGTTTCAAAATAAAACTTAAACTAAAACAGCTTTATGACTTTGATCCCTAGGCACGGTAGACATCACCTCAGATCTCTTAGTACCAAGTACGAACTCCAATTTATTTGAAGACGTCTAAGGGCGGTAGTCAGAGGTACATCCAAACATTACATTTAGCACTAACCTTCATTATGCAGTAGTTGGTATTTTAAACGTGACAGATTGCAAGCCTATCGCCGCTGTTAGAATACTCAAACTACTTACGTTTCTAACTAGATAAGTTATTTATCTAATTTTACTGAATAAAACTCTTTGAAATTGATGTGACGGCTGTATTATGCATATATAGGTATTTTATACGTTTATTTCCGTTCAAAGTACAACATAGGTATGTACGTGTAATGAGGAAAACCACAGTCTGCTACTACAATACAATTTTAGTGTATCTACTCAGGTACAAGTTGCGAGTTAGGTTTGTTAGTGCAGTTTTGGTCTCGTACAGTGGCGTAGCTAGGTGGACAAGGGCCCCGGTGCTTAGAATCAGAATCGGGCCCTCACCCCCTCTTTCCACATAGCTTGAGCTTTTATTGGCCTTTAAAAAAAAAAAAAAAAAATTGAGCAGGCTTGTAGTGTAACATTACTATGTGCGCTGACTGGGTAGGCAGGCGTGTGCGGGTAGCGACGAATCGCACGGTCGTCGTCGTGGAGCACTCAATTCCAGCCGGCCGACCCAGGCAGACGTTACTCGAACTAAGTGTTTTATTTGGTACCCAAGCAACCTGTACAGTACAAGGCTCAAGGTTTTCTAGCTTCGGGAGCTGCCTGACCCTCTCTTTTCAAAGCTTAGGCTAGAAGCCCCCTGAGTTCCGGGGCCCTGGTGCACTGCACCACCTGGCCCTACGATAGCTACGCGACTGGTCTCGTATAAAGGAATAAATAGTTTATTTGACACACTTCATAGAACACAGAAACAACAATACAGAGAAAAGCACGGTCGTCGTCGTGGAGCACTCAATTCCAGCCGGCCGACCCAGGCGGCGTTACTCGAACTAAGTGTTTTATTTGGTACCCAACCCAATCAACCTGTACAGTACAAGGATCAAGGTTTTCCAGCTTCGGGGGCTGGCTGACCCTCTCTTTTCAAAGGTTAGGTTAGAAGCCCCCTGAGCTCCGGGGCCCTGATGCACTGCACCACCTGGCCCTACGATAGCTACGCCACTGGTCTCGTATGAAGAAATAAATAGTTTATTTGACAAACTTCATAGAACACAGAAACAACAATACAGAGAAAATTAAACAGAAACAGAACAAGTGAAAATTACTCTGATAAATTGGTAAAGTTTTGTGCAAATTAGTTCCCTCTGTGTGAAACTAGCACCTAAATTCTCCTAATTTTAAGTTGTTTATAAGTCAACCTTGTTATTCAATTATTTACTTACCTTTTTTATACTACTAGTTGACGGAATAAGCAGATGGTCCACCTGATGTTAAGTGATAACCGTCAACTATAACAAAGCATTGCCTCGCAAGTTATGCATGATGAGAACGTGCCTTTATTTTCAAATTGCAAACCCATCTCCTCAAAATATCAATCAACCGGGGAGTCCCACATATCCCCCCCATCCCCCAACGGAGGGGAATGCGTAACGCATTTAATAATTATCAATTATTATAAATATCAATTAACCTTTCGATTCCTTATTAACCGGCAGATTTGCTTTTAAACTTGAATGTACACATTATTATTATCTAACCAACTCATTATTTTAGTTAGAGCATGTAGTTCCGCGTACGTGTGTGCGTCAAACGTATTTCTCTCGATCTATTCCTTTCTAATACCAGAAACTAATACCAATGGTATTTATTTTTGGTATTGGATATCATATAGATTCGGATTTTAAAACAATAGGGGCAAACTCACCCTTTTTCGTAGGTAATTTTTTTTGGCAAGTGATTTACTTATGCTACTCGTAAGTAAAAATGCCGGAATTAAGTGAATTTGTAAAGGCTTAGGATTGTATTATGATCATAATATTAAATTATTTCAAAGCAAAATAAACTGTTTCGGTGATTGTACCAAAAGTTATGTTTTGGTATTCGTTCGGAATAGATTTAGTACTTCATTTGAATAATTTGAAATTTGGTATTCGTCAGGAACAGAAAATTTATTACGACAAAAATAAATACCATTGGTATTAAGGTTTTGGTATTAGAAAGGAATAGATATTTTTCTCTTTCCTTCTAACTCCAGATAGTCAGACTCCGAACATTTTTACCTCAAAGCTATTAAAATGGTTGCTCTACATAGAATGTCTATTTAAAACTAATGAATGACGTTTCCATGCCAGGAGTATACCTTTCATCTGTCTGTTCGATCTGTTTCCGAGAAGTTTGCCAGACTCCCATATTTTTGCTCTTATTTTAAGTTCACTAGTCTTTTGTAGACTTTGGACTACGTGGGCGAGCTTTTAGATTGGAGTACGTAGGTGCGTTAATTGGTATTCGATAGCAGAATATTTGATAAAAAAATATGAATTTAATCATAAACATTTTATTTATTGTTTCATGTCATGAAAATAGGTCTTAAGGAGTAATAAATACGACTGAACATGATGTGATATGCATTGGGCATGGGGGCCCTTCACAGAGCACTTCATCTGTTTGAAGAGTGTGGTTGCTGGTGTAATTACAGACACATGAGCCTTAACATCTATGCCTCAAGTTGATGGACGCAGGGCAATGCATTGTTATAGGCAATGCTTTGTTATAGGTGATGGTTACCACTTAACATCAGGGCCATTTGCTTGTTCTTGCTAGCAGTATAAAAAAATAAAAAAACTATGTAGCCCAGAACGAAGAAAAGCTTGTACTTTGGGAAACAGAAAGCTGATATAAAAATATACTTTTTGTTGTAAATACATACTTATAATATAATATCAACACCCAGACAGAGAACAAACATCTATATTTATTACACAAATGCGGTGGGGATATTTTTCAACGAATTCTAGGACAGTCCGCGCAACAAATTCCTGGTAGGTTGAGAAACAGTCAATATTTGCACATTACTGCCGCAGTTATCTATCTAATTAGGTACCAGCGAGGCAGACTACTCAGAAAGTGAAAACCTACTCCAGCTTTCAAATTAGTAAGCGCTTATTAGAATATTAAACGTTGGAGAACCAGAATTCTAAGAAACCTAGTTTTTTTGGTGTCAGACAAGTTAAATAAAAAGTTTAATAAGACAAGGCAAGTGCGTCTTCTAGACCGTTCTGCTCCAATGTCGCCTACATCGTCGTCTACCATCAGGTGAGATTTTAAAAAAATATGTGACAAATTGTCAGAATAAGCTACCTCAGTTTGGTTTGTGTCGTGTTAATGTCTTTCGAAACAATGTGGTCGAACGATTTCAAGTGTGCCTCAAATTGGCTCCTTTCGAGCACTTGACTCATGTTTTTTTAGAACTTTTAAGTTTCTGCGACATGCTGGTTTCCTCAAGATTTTTTTCTTCACCATTTGAGAGTACTGGCATTGTGCTCATACATTTTTGAACAGAAAAACTCATTGGTGCACGGTCTTGAACCCACGATCTTAGGATCGGAAGGCGGGCTACCACTACGCCACCGGTGCTCTCGTTCCAGAGTAAGACCAATGCTCTCTAGGTCAACATTAGACCCCGTCCACGCCGTGCTATTTCGAAATTGTCATGCAAATTCAGTTTGCGCAACTATGCGAACGCTTTGCAAAACATACACAGCCCTTTGTTTGTCTGTCGGTTTGTTTGTCGTATTTATGCGTTGTGAGTTGTGACAGTGACTAACGAACAAGAAGTTGTTATCATGTTATCTGTCATTGGTGTTTTCTTCAACACCTTAGGCAGGAACCGAGCCGTAAATTTGTTGCCTGTTCTTCTAGGCTTTGGTCGCGTGGAACTGGCACCTAGAGTCACCTAGCTTTAAGACGTTACAAAGTGATCCTTGTGATGTGATTTAATAAATACCTTTTGACTTTGACTTTGACTTTGCATGAAGCGAGATTCATCTGTTGTCGATTAGCAAATTAAAAAACATAATAAAAAAAAAACTTTTTACAAAACAACACTAAACAATTATGTAGGTACCATAATAAAATTGTAAAAGGAGCAACGCTAGGAACCAAGCCGTAAGTTTCTTGCCCGTTCTTCTAGGCTTTAGTAGCGAGGAACTGCCGACAGATTCACCTAGTATATAAGAGGTTTCAAAGTGATTCTTGTGATTGAACTGAATCAAGTCCGTTTTGATTTTCAATTTGAATACTGCGGTCAGCAATTTCGTTACCAGCAGCTATAAAACAAAACATTCGGAAACGATTCCGATCGTGAACTTTAGAATTAGTCGCTCTTGCTCTTGTTTTGATTGCTTCTTCTTCTTGTCGTGTCACTAGTTCTTTCGAAACAGTGTGGTGAAAGGATTAATCCTATGTTTGCTTATCAACAAAAAAACAGACATTCCGATCGGAAACGTTACCTAATGTTTGACGTTCCGAAAGGGGGAATTTTCCGTATAGTCACAGCAGGGATAATTCACTTTTATTAAAGTTTTACTACAGTTTTACTAAAGTCATACTAAAATTTGGTGACAATAGAACCATCTCGAGAGTTTCCTATCAATAAAAAAATATATTTCCAAAATTGATTAATAAATTTACAGTAAGTAATTAAATAAACACAGTTAAATATAGTACCTCCTCCCGTATGAAGTTAGTTAATAAAAGAGAGTCCTATATGTTTATCTCTTAACAGATTTTTTATTATACCTAGTACATTTGAACTCTATCGAGATTTGCTCCATTTATGTCTTGTTTTCTATTCAATGTCGATAAAACAAGCGTTTCTGTATTCATTCAAAGTCAAAGTCATACCACTCATACTATAAATCATAGATAACATTTATAATAGTCCTTATCTCAGATTTATTAAGCAAAGGAGATACACTGTTATAACTACAAGGCATAAACTATTATTTGATGACCTCTGTGCCATGCTGAGAACTTTGGTGTCTCCATACAAAACCTCTCTTTTAACTGACTGGAATTTTTGAAAACAATACCTCGCAAGTCACGCAAGATAGGAATGTGCCCTATGATGCACTGCCCTGCGTCTAACTTGAGGCAAATGTTAATGTTAAAAAACAAATGTTAAGCCTGTAATTACATCGGCAACTACACCTTCCCAACCGAAACAGCGTTGCTTGACGGCAGAGATCGGTAAGGTGGTAGTACTTCTTCGGACGAGCCACACACAAAGAGCTTTATAGCTGTAATAAAAAAAAATAAGCGGCTGTTGAAGAAGTTCCCGTTTGTGGCTCTTATTTCTCTCCACATGTTTTTAAGTGCAATGTAACGAATTAGCATGCAGGGCATATCAGTCATTGTTGTGATAAGAATATATAATATCTAAGTTTAACAAAGATATCTTATCTTATTCTCAAGCCTTCTTGAGATAAGATAAAATTCTGATCATAATCAACATAAAATATAAACAATATGAAAACTATTATGTAAGAAGATGGATACAAATCTCGCCATGGATAGAGAAATTCCAATTCTTCATGACATTCCTCATAGCTCGGTTGGTAGTAGCTCTGCCTTCTGCGCTGCAGGCCGTGGGTTCGATCCCCAGAGAAGGCAGGCATCTGGGACCACAAGAAACTTGGACCGCGGTCCCATTCGCCTGATTGTGATTTTTTGTTCTGCCATTTGGGACCACAACTAATTGTACAGTCGTCGCCAGAAAAATCAAAAGCTCAAAAACACGCGATTTTTTTAGCATTATTTTACTAGCATAATATATACTAGCGGCGCGTGTCGTTGTAGGTCCAAGTAGATCCAGTACTTTTTGAATTGATTCATTACAAACTACTTTTCTCTTTTTAATATTACTATTAATCGATAAATATGAGTATAAATTCTAAAATTTTAATACTTAAAAAACTGGCTTTAAAAAAAACAGAAACAGCTTCACGATTTGTATCCCTAGGCACGGTAGATATCTTTTCAATCTATCAAATACCAACTCAAGATCTTTTGAGGATGTCTAAGGGCCGGTTTCACCATGCTCTGTTAGATTAACAAAGGATTAAAGGGCCGTTAAATATGTCGAAATGTACGCGTTTGACAGCTAAGGCTAGATTTAACGGCCTTGATTAGTAACTAACAGAGCATGGTGAAACTGGGCCTAAGGAGGGTAGTCAGGGGGTTATTCGAACCCATAACCTACGATCTCATCCGGATATCCCTCTAAGATTGGTAAAAATCTCATCGAAATCAGATCAACCATTTTGTACAGCCACTGGTAACTGATGTTATTTTTTACCTCATTGAAACCTTATTTTTACCTTACAAGCTATAAAGCCCGCGACTTCATCTGCGCACATTTTGGACAATTCACACAATATCTTTATAAATTGTAGCCTATGTGTTATTCTGATGTATAAGCTATATTATTGTAAAGTTTCATTAAAATACATTCAGTTTTTACGTGAAAGAGTAACAAACATCCAACCATCCATCCATACTTAAAAACTTTCGCGTTTATAATATTAGTAGGATTGTGTATTGAGTATTAAGCGATTCAGAATTTCAAAACACATGAAAAGTCAAACCCAGTGTTGCAATCTTTAGACAATTGACCAATTCGTCACACGAACGAAAGCTCAAGCAAACAAACAATGACGTAACAGCCTAACAGCACATCGGTACGTAACACGGCAATAAACAAACACTCATAATGATATGGTAGCTTTAATTCATGGAAAGAGAAAAGAAAAACATAATATTTTTTTAAAGACAACTTGCTGATAGAGCAAGCATATGGCCCATCTGATGTTAAGTGGTTAACCATCACCTATAACAAAGCATTGCCCCCTAAAGCACGCACGCCATGAACGTGCCCTACGATGCAATGCCCTGGTGTTATCAACTTAAGTGTGCCCTAAAAAATATTCAAACTTCAGATCCTTACTTATGTCAGACTTTGACAACCTTCACAGCTCAGTTGGTAGTAGCGCTGCCTTCTGCGCTGTAGGTTCGATCCCCACCGAGAACAAACATTTGTGTGATGAAAATTGATGTTTGTTCTCAGTCTGGGTGTTATTAATCATCATCATCTCCCTGCCCTTATCCAACGCTGCATGGGGTCGCTTCCACTCTCCTCTATAATTCGTCATTTCAGTGCTCAGTTATTATATAATATAAGTATATAAAAAAAAACTATGTAAGTATTGTATCACCTACTTGGTTCCCCTATTACAAGCTTTGGCTTAGTTTGGGGCTCGATAGTGCCGTGTGGAAAGTACGCCAATATTTATTCTATTTACTTATGTGTAGAATCGACAAATATCAGTGCACCCGACTTAAAAACCAGACGTGAGTTGCCAGCCTTACAATCAACTATACAAACCCTAATGAATACCTATACATCTACAAAACCTCATTAGCGCAGTATCATTACAAGATCATTACTCAAAGTAATCAAGTTCACTGTCAAAACATGATCGATTGCCGAGAGAGTGGCCGGAAGAAAACAGGCCTCTGCTTCTGTTATCTGTGCCTCTGCCTATTCAAGATGATCCGACAGCCTCACAGCTCAGTTGGTAGTAGCTCTGCCTTCTGCGCTGTAGGCAGAGAATTAGACCAATTGAGAGCACTGACATTGCGCACATACTTGTTTCATAGAGATTTATTTTTATACATTTAGCTTATGGAACAAGCATATATGGGCCACCTGATGGTAACCATCACCTATAACAAAGCATTACCTCGTAAGTCACACACGATAGGAACGTGCCCTATGATGCACTGCCCTGCGTCCGTCAACTTGAGGCATACAGATGTTAAGCCTCATGTGTCCATTAGTTTCCGACCGGATTGGAACCCACAATCATATACGATCAGATAGCTCACTCCCACTAGACAGTAGGTGCTCTGAGTATAATTCAACAGTGCCTAATTGTGTCATTTCACATAGCTACTCGGTATTCGCTCTTTATTCGGCGTATTCGTCGTGTTCGTGAAAAATAGGCAAATATAGGCGAATATAGAGTCACTACTCATAGTCGTTATTTTTTTTTTATTGGTAGACATTCCACACAGCACTATCTCGCCGCAAAATAAGCCAAAGCTTGTGATATGGGAACCAGATAGCTTTTCTTTTGTAAATACATACTCAAACTATATAACATCCAGAAAGAGAACAAACATCAATATTCATCACACAAATGTTTGCTATTGTTGGGGATCGAACCCACGGCCTACGGCACAGCTACTATCAACTGAGCTGTGAAGGCTGATAAAAACTAAATTCCAAGATAATCTTCAAAACAAGTCATAGGATTTTCTTAAACACCACTGACTCATAGAAATGCATTCTCAAATAGTAAAGTGGTCACAATTATCTAATTCTGATAAAAAAACATGTCGTAACCCGGAGCTACGGTTTCTCAAGTTACGGTCACCGTCATGACGGCCGTTATCAATACAAAAATAAAAAAACCAAACAGGTAACGTGACCAAACGTGTCTGAAAAATGGTCACTCTCTTGTATTATTGCCTCATTATGATGTTGAGAGGGACTTGCACTAAAAACATTACAGTAGTTCAAAGTCAAAGTCAGAGTCAGAGTCAAAGTCAAAGTCAAAAGGTATTTATTCAATAAAATCACAAGGATCACTTTGAAACGTCTTAAAGCTAGGTGACTCTAGGTGCCAGTTCCACGCGACCAAAGCCTAGAAGAACAGGCAACAAACTTACGGCTTGGTTCCTACCGTTCTTTTGTATGATCCTTTTACAATGTAATATAATATATTATTGAAGTTATATGTACTACCTAAGTGTCAATGAAACAAATCGTACAACTTGTTTGGTTGGTGTTGTGAACCAACCATCTTATATTTTTGTAAAACCCAGATTCACGAACAATAAATGATTTGATTTGATTTGCTTTGCAGTATTTGCACTGCAGGAAACAGTGAAAAAAAAAACACGGTTCGATACATTGTTTTGCCAGGGAAAACTTGCAGTTACTCGCGCAGTTCTATAAGGCTTTGTCGCGTGAAACTGGCATCCATCATCGCCCGACATCAATAAGACGGTGTCGCATTTTTGAAAAGCGATGTTTACAATTCGGTACAATTTCTTCCAATCAAAACGAACTGCGTCTAACGATGGATATGTATACGTTTCTTTACATTAGGTTATTTATTACAGAACATCATAGTACATTTTATTTGCTACAATAATAGACTTAATGTAAACCAAATCAAATTGAAAAGGTACGTGGGAGTGGTAGTTTTTTATTTTTTATTTATACAGTTAGCTGATGGAACAAGCAGATGGCCCACCTGATGTAAAGTGGTAACCATCACTTATAGCAGAGCACTGGTGGTCTAGTGGTAGTGGCCCCGCCTTCTGATCCTAAGGTCGTGGGTTCGAAACCGGTCGTGCACCAATGAGTATTTCTGTTCAAAAATTTATGTGCACAATGCCAGTACTCTCAAACAGTGAAGGAAAACACCGTGAGGAAACCGGCATGTCGTAGAACCTAAAAAGTTCTATTACATGTGTCAAGTGCTTGAAATGAGCCTCTTGAGGCTCACTTAAAATCCTTTCACCACACTGTTTCGAAAGAAACTAGTGACACGACAAGTGAAGAGAAGAGCAAAGCATTGCCTCGTAAGTCACACACGATAGGAACGTGCCCTACGATGCCCTGCCTTGCGGAGTGGAAGCACTACCACCATGCCTATTTCTGCCACCAAGCAGCAACGCTGTGTTTCGGTTTGAAGAGTGTGGTTGCCGGTGTAATTACAGGCTTAACATCTGTATGCCTCAAGTCGATGGACGCAGACCACGTTCCTATCGTGCGTGACTTGCGAGGCAATGATTCGTTATAGGTGATGGTTCACTTAACATAAGGTGGGCCATCTGCTTGTTCCATCACCGAAGAGTATAAAAAAGACAGCATTGCTTTTAAAAACAGACGCCTACTCAAAACGACTGACTAGACTAAGCTGATTAACTACCTACATCTTAATCATTAACTTGAACGTAAAAGTTTACGTCCCAAGACATTACTTTGCCATTTTAAAAGCGATTCGGAGCAATAAACCAATCCTCGGAGATAAAGACTTGCGTAGTCAAGTTACGTCACTTTGTTAATTGCAAACGATAGGGCGAGTTACGAAAATCTGGTAACTTCATCATCATCAGCGTAAAGAAGTCCACTTTTGGACATAGGCATCCCATACCATTCCATTTTTTGTTGGTACAAAGGCGATTCTTCTTCTTCTCCTCCCCGTTTATGGCACCTGTCCGTCATTCGACAGACAATATTGCCAGTGTCAAGTGATATAGATTCAATACTTTATAGTCAAGTCAGTCCACAGTCAAGTCGGTCGTCATTTGTTTTGATGAAAATGGTGGCGGTTTTCTTCAAAACTTACGAAACATTTTCGGTCAAATCAGGATATCACATAATACATTTTCATTCCAAATGCTTACACTGTGTGCTAAGACCTCGTAGTAGTAGGTACTTCCCTGGACGAGCCCCTAACAAAGAGTTCTACTACTCTTATTGATCGAGTGAGCGAAGCGAACGAAGATCTTAGTTTCAACTTGGGCGATTTGGCGTTTTATGTATGTATGTATGTATGTATGTATGTTTGTCTGGCGATAACTTTAGAACCGTTGATCCGATCTGCATGAAATTTGATATGTCGATAGCTTGTACTTGAGAAATTTACTGGTAAGTATCTGAGTAAAACCGGATGAAGGGTTTTTGAGATATGGGGTTTTTTAAAGGGGCAAAAATAAAAAAAGTTACATAAAAAAATCAAGTTACATGTCATAAGAAAGAGCTCTGTTTGGAAGTTCCAAAACCATTTTTACTTTTTTTTTGGGACGCTTTGTTTTCGAGATAAAACTTAAAAAGCTAAATTAAGATAACCAGCGATCCAAGAGCTCCCATCTCTAAGAGTTTCGTTGACATCAAGGTTTTTCTACTGGTCGTCCAGTTCCTTAGATTTTTCTTATTTTTTTTTCTTGAAATAAATTAAGGAGGTACTCAGTTCTCATAAAATGATGACGACGACCAGGTCTGATGATGGAGCCAAGATCTGTTCAACGGAACTCTTCAATAAAAAGGCCAATAGAGTTGAAACTTGGTAACCATACCAAGTTAGTAGGCGGTAGTCAGAAAAAAAGACAAAGATAATGTTTGGACTTGCCTCTGACTACTACCTAATCAAAGTTTTGATGCGTTCGTCGGGTCACATCACGAGATCTCAGTTCGGGGCGAACTGCTAGTGTATTATTGATCGAGTGAGCGAAGCGAACGAAGATCTTAGTTTCAACTTGGGCGATTTGGCATTTTATGTATGTATGTATGTATGTATGTATGTATGTATGTATGTTTGTCTGGCGATAACTTTAGAACCGTTGATCCGATCTGCATGAAATTTGATATGTCGATAGCTTGTACTTGAGAAATTTACTGGTAAGTATATAAGTAAAATCGGATGAAGGGTTTTTGAGATATGGGGTTTTTTAAGGGGGCAAAAATAAAAAAAGTTACATAAAAAAATAAAGTTAAATGTCATATGAAAGGGCTTTGTTTGGACATTCCAAAATAATTTTTACTTTTTTTTTGGGACGCTCGGTTTTTGAGATAAAATAAAAAAAGGTAAAATAAGATAACCAGCGATCCAAGAGCTCCCACCTCTAAGAGTTTCGTTGACATCAAGGTTTTTCTACTGGTCGGCCAGTTCCTTTGCTTTTTCTTATTTTTTTTTCTTAAAATAAATTAAGGAGGTACTCAGTTCTCATAAAATGGTGACGACGACCAGGTCTGATGATGGAGCCAAGGTCTGTTCAACGGAACTCTTCAATAAATAGGCCAATAGAGTTGAAACTTGGTTACCATACCAAGTTAGTTAGGCAGTAGTCAGAAAAAAGGCCAAAGATAATGTTTGGACTACTACCTCTGACTACTACCTACTCAAAGTTTTGATGCGTTCGTCGGGTCGCATCACGAGATCTCAGTTCGGGGCGAACTACTAGTCTATTAATATCTGTATATATAAATTACTTACTTTAAATTTAAAATTCTCAACAAGCTGTATCACTCAAAATTCTCCCGAAACTGACTCAGATCAGAAAGTGCCGTAGCATTACCGAAAAGTGCTTCAATTCGTCACGGTCTCAAAGCTTCAATCACTTTCTTACGCTGAAGGACTTTGTCATAGCAAAAGACCATCGAATGAAATGCACGACTGGTGTACCAAAAAAGAAAAAGAACAAAAATGACTTTAATCCCTAATGTAGATCTGCCCTTTAGATCTACCAAGTACTAATAGAGCTTATAAGAGTAGTAGCTCTTTGTGAAGGGATCCTTAGGCTCATTACTACGAAGTACTACCACCACGGGGAAGTACTACCACCACGCCTTTTTCTGCCGTCAAGCAGCAACGCTGTGTTTCGGTTTGAAGAGTGTGGTTGCCGGTGTAATTACAGGCACATGAGGCTTAACATCTGTATGCCTCAAGTTGATGGACGCAGGGCAGTGCATCGTAGGGCACGTTCCTTTCGTGCGTGTCTTACGTGGCAATGCTTTGCTATAGGTGATGGTTACCATTTAACATCAGGTGGGCTATCTGTTTGCTCCATCAGCAAGTGGTATAAAAACTAAACTAACTAAAGTACTATAAAGCCATGTGAAGTACCATTATTTCAATTAAAAAAACGACAATATTTGTACATAAAAATAAAATAACACTTTCTTATTCCTGTCAAAAAAAACACTTTATTTCGACAAGGTTGCATCTGTAAGTCTCGCTTGACAACCCTGAAATCGACGACTGACAGCCGCATGATCGTGTTAAGGCGAAGTAATGAAGATATCGGGTTGAACGGTCACGCGGGCCGGACCTGTCGGGTTTTTGTTCTTGATGTGCAAAAGGACTGAAAACTCGGGCAATTGTGCTTTTAAAGCTATTACTTCTCTTTTACGAGCCATAAAGAGAAAAAGTTAAGTTCTTTGTTGAGTTTCTTTGTTGATAAGTCACTTCATATTTTATTGTTTCATGTTCAGGAAAAGGTTCATATTATGACATCTACATTCTATTTACTATAGCTGCAAACATAATGGTTTTTTGACAGATTTGTTGATTTTTTTGACGGTAATGACTTTCACTCTCAAGCTTGACTTATACAACAGTTGTCAAAATGACATTCACGAATGTCAGTCCGCCATATTTTTAGTGTATTGTGTTCCTCTCCTTGACCAAAAAAATCTTGATGAGCAAGAGAAAAGGAAGTAAAAATAAAGCAAATAAGCAGTTAAAACCGTTACTATATTGCTAAGCGATAAATATATATACTGTACACAGACCCGACCCCGGCTCCATATATTGATGAAACAGCTCCTTTTATCGAAGTCCATTCTACGGAAATAAATAGAAACAAACGTACACACACATTGCAAACCTTTCCTATTTATAAAATTAGTTCAGTAACAGTATAATAAATATTGTAATGTCTCACTATATTAATACCTTATTTAAATTAACTAACTTTGTTGATATAATTAAAGTAGCTGACCTTAATGACCACTTTCCCCAAACTTTACGCTGTTTGACTATGAAAATGAAGTATTCCTGGTATTCTCAGACGTGACTCACGGAAATTTCAAGCTTACTTAAGAGGCCGTTAGACTTCTCGCTTGCTCGTTATAATATGTATAATGAGCTGACAACCATCAAAAAACTTCTAGCCTGCACATTTTAACATTTTGAAAGATATAATTGCAACCACATTGCACACAGTTCAGCAAATAATAATCTTGTTTGAAGAATACTTGTTTGGATTTTTGCTGAGTGAGTCTGTGAGCGAGAAGTTGTTTGGCGTTCGTCAGCCTCTTAAGATATGAAATCGTTGAATTTAGTTATGAAAAATAGCAAACAACCAAGTTTTGGAAAATAATAGAAGAAAGATTCAGCAAAATTGTCATTTTCATACAATTAAGGTTTCCTACCAATAAATATAAAAAGTACGAAAACTAGTAGGTAAAACTATTTTTTTGGTAAAACATGTTTGGATATCAATAATGTTTTTTTATCTTATTCTGAATCACTATATGCATTATAACTGAAGTAATTTTAGTAGTTTTTTTTAATGCATATTCAACAATTCAGTTTGAAAATTGAAACTTCTCACACAAGTCAGGAAGTAAACATTTTCTAAGGATACCAGGAATTCTCTATTTCGAACCAGACGTGATTTCGAATAAATTATATGTTATTTTAGTAGACTAGTGCATAATTTAGTTGTAAATTGCTTTAATTAATTATATTTATTAGCTATTGATATAAGAAATTATTAATTTATGTGTATATTTTAGTATGTAGTATAATTTAGCCAATAAAAAAATCTAAGATTTTTTGTTGAATGTGCGAGAGTAAAAGCAACAATACGATACAGCGCCATCTAGTTAAAAAAAAATACTTTTCTACATGTTTATTGTTATCACAAAAACTTAAGAGGCAAAAAATGAAGCTGACTGTATTTTAATGTGTCGGAATAACAAAAACAAAATGTCTTTATTAACTCCCAAAATAGTGGAAGTCAATCATTACGAATCAAAAACTAGGACCACACACCATAACGGTATTTAAAACATTTTTATTTTATTACCCCGACTGCTACTCCAAGCCAAAACCAACCTTATCTGGTTACAATAAGACTTATTTATTAACAAAGTTAGTAATGGTATAGGGTTGTCCAAACACCGACTGTCAAAACTACAGGTATAATTTTGAGAGTGACTTAGCATTATAAACGTTTTAAACTCAACCGTAACACAAGGAGATAAAGGCTATTTTTGGTAATATTTTATTTAAAATATGGGTTAATTTAGATGTCCTTCTTTACGACCAGGGTGGTCCGGATTTGAAGATAGGAAACGTCATCGCGAGCAGAATATGGTGAATTGATAACAATCGTAATATTTCGGTAAAATATTGTGTTACCGTTTTTATCGCTTTTGATGTAATTTGATACTTTCAACTGTTTCTTAGAAGACAATAATATTTGTGGAATGCTTTTAAAATACGTTTTGTTTTAAGCTTCTTCTACAGGTTGACAATTCAAAGTGATCCTTGTGATTTTACTGAATATACTGAAAACTTTAGACTTTGACTTTAATTGACTAAGGTTTCATTAGGTTTCATTGTAACTAGGATCATACAAAAGAACGGCAGGAACCAAGCCATAAGTTTGTTGCCTGTTCTTCTAGGCTTTGGTCGCGTGGAACTGGCACCTAGAGTCACCTAGCTTTAAGACGTTTCAAAGTGATCCTTGTGATTGTATTGAATAAATACCTGACTTTGACTTCGTATTTTAAATATAAAATTTTAAAAGATTTACCAGATAACTGATTTTGTTAATGTTAATACTTATAATAATTTATATAACACCCAGACAGATAACAAACATCTGCGTTCTTGTTGGGGTTCGAACCCACGGCCTCGGCATCGAAGGCAGATCTAATTCCAATTGAGCTGTGTGTGTAAGAATAAAGTTAAAGCATGACACGCAATAGAGGTTCAATACTTCAATTATCATGGTTCAGTTTACGACCCTGTTGTGGATGTAGCTGGTTTTATGTCCCATTCGCACTGTGCTGCTATTTCTCAGTTCCCCCCAGTTTGCGAGCACTTGCTAGTTTTAGCGAGAATACTGGCCGGTTAGAAGGCTTGAAACATGATAGATTTTTTTTAAATACTGTTAGCTGATGGACCAAGCAGATGGCCCTGATATTAAGTGGTAACCATCACCTATAACAAAGCATTGCCTCGTAAGTCAAGCACGATAGGAACGTGCCCAGCGTCCATCAACTTGAGGCATACAGATGTTAAACCTCATGTGCCTGTAATTACACCGGCAACCACACTCTTCCAACTGAAACACAGCAACGCTGCTTGGCGGCAGAAAAACATCGTGAGGAAACATGTCATTCACCCTAAAAATTTCTACAACATGCTCGAAAGGAGCCTCTTTGGGACGCACTTGAAATCCTTTCACCACACTGTTTCGAAATATACAAGTGATACGACAAGAAGACAAAAATCATTGTCCTTGAACGGAATCGAACCCTTAACTCGGCCTACGAAACCTACTGTCTTTTATAAATAACTCAAGTTTTAATAACAATTATAATTAACTCAGTAAATAAATAAATAAATAGGTCATTACGCTAAGCTTTCACAAATTATATAAAAACAACATTTCCCTAATGCTCCTTAATAGGTTTTATTTCGAAAATATACTAAAAAACAACAAATTATACTATAATTAGTACATAATTAACCTATAATAAATATTAACGAGGGTTCATTGAGTGTAAACAATTTCTTGGTTCTTTGGATTTGAATATAAATTAGGGAGTTTTTTATGATTTAATTTAGGATCGGGAAGAGAAACATTTTATTTGGAAAGGCTTTTATTAATTTGTTTGGTTAATAAATAAGATCTTAAAATTGGAGATGCTGCTATGTATTTAAGAGGTTGACAACCGCCAAACGCTCTCGCTCACATATTTCAACATTAGTATTAGTATTGTTCCGTATATTCTGAGTTTCAAGAACTTCACAAAGATTTAATATAGTCCCAAAAGTTTTTACCCGAGTGGGATTTGAACCCACGACCTTGCCCTTGATACGGGGCTTGTTGGGGCAAGAACTTGTTTTTTCGAATTTTGGATTTAGTATTCGATAATTTGGATTTCGTTTTCTAGTGGGTTTTGTATACCGATACGGAACTTTATGTTGCAAGTATGATGAAAATTAGTAGTAGAACATAAAGTTCCATATCGGTATCGCTATCGCGTCTTCATACAAAACCCGCAATGAACACGGAACAAAAACGAATCGTTTTTGCTCCGTGCTCATTGCGGGTTTTGTAAAGTTCCATATCGGTATCCCTATCGCGTCTTCATACAAAACCCGCAATGAACACGGAACAAAAACGTAAAACGAAAAACCAAATATGGTAAGCAAAACTCATACTTGGGGTACTGGTCACCCAAACAGCTGGCAACACAAACTGCAATTGCGTCTAATCGCCTAATAAATCCACAAACACTAATGCCCGCATTCACCAGCCCACGCACAGCAGTGGGTGGCAATCGACATTGCTAATAACAAATCAATTAATTTTACAAACCTTATCAAAATCCGTCTAATCAGTCTCCATAAACAAACATAGCACTTAAAATGTCTAGATCTAATCTCGAAAAGCCCACAACTCGAAATACTAACAAGATAGTAACTATTTATAAATTTAACTATGGCATAACGCCTATTTGTGTTAATCTAGGTCTAAACTAAAGCCTTGACCAAACCGACGCCAAACAGACTAGGTCGATTCGCCTAACTAGATCTAGGTCGCCTAGATCAAGTGATAGTATTGTCCATTGCATATTCAGCTCTTGTTAAACTGAATTCTCGAATAAATAATAATGTATTTTGTATTTTTTTTGTACAGTGTATTTCACATAGTATTTCACACTAATACTAAGTAAAGAGAAAAGTTAATTATTGCCTCTTTCTCTAGACTTTTCTTAAGTAGGTACCTTGGTTTGAGTAAGGATTTGTTTCTGAGTCTGGTTTTGGTACTTTTATCGTATATAATTTGCAAGAATACCGAATTACGTAATTGTATTTCAAATTGCATTTCATCGGTTCAAATATAATGTTTGAATCTAGGGCATGGGTACGATCACCTTAGGTCGTCCTACGTACAATGCTGCGCTAGAATTTTTTTTTGGCAAGCTCTCTGTCATTCCATCGGCTAGTCTGTCGTGTTCTAGCCTCACGTGTATCTGAGCCCTTAGCTAATCGCCAGACGGTATGGCTACCGAGCCAACCGCCATTTTGAATAATCTTAAATTTGTGGGTAGGTAACAGATAGCTCATACATTTTTTGTTTTGGAAAGTACATACTTATAATATAACATCCAGACAGAGAACGAACATCTATGTACATCACACAAACGTTTGTTCTCGTTGAGAATCGAACCTACGGCCTACAGCACAAAAGGCAGAGAAGTCTGGAAGACATCACCTTCAGCGATAACACCGGCTATTGTACAGTTTTTATTTTATTTATTAGTATACTGTTGTTTTGTTTGGTGTAGAATAGAGTATTTTCTTTCATTCAAAGCTAGTACCAACTGAGCTCCTTTCACCACACAAGTTCTAAAGTGTGACCTGATAAGAAGCAGAAGAACCAACTGAGCTGCTCTCCAGTTCCATACCATCAATTTTATGGCCTTTCGTTCTATTCTAGTTCAAATGTTGCTCTTGCGCAACAGAATGTATGTCAGTCGCGTTGCATTTAATAGTTAATTCTGAACGACTATAATTAACCAGAGGCGATGATTCAGTGATTCGGTAACATTTCAATCGATGACAATATTGTGTTACAAAGTTCATGCGAGTTAATACTCGAACAGCGGCGATGGACTTGCGACCTGTCACGTATAGAATACCCCTTATTAATACCATTTTTCTAAAAGCGATGAGTTGATTTAGATAAAATTGGTATGGGACCACTTCAGAAGTGTTACCTACCAAACAGAAATCGTTAAAATCAATTCAGAATTGGTGGAGTAATCGCGTAACACACATAAAAAAAAACATTCATTCGAATTGAAAAAAAAAAGAGAAGGCCTTCTCTTCTTCGTTTCAGTTCGATTTTTCAGATTTCAGATTTTTCAGATTTCAGATTTTTCAGATTTCCGATTTTTCAGGCCATACAAACACCAATTGATTAATATTGGAATATGATTAAATTCATATACCATATAAATTCACATACCTACATTTCTCAAGTACAACCTATTGACCTACCTAAGTTTCGTGCAAATCGGATCAAAAGGTCCGAAAATTAAAGTACTTAGGTGGTAGTCAGAAACAAGTCCAAACATTGTGTTTGGACTTGTTTCTGTCTACACTTACCGACAAACATACATACATACATTCATACATAAAATAACAAATCGCCCAAGTTAACTGTTCGTTAAAGATTTTCGTTCGCTTCGCTCACTTATCAATAAATACCTTTGGACTTTGGCTTAAAAAGTTTTCCCTGAAATGTCTGAGGGAGAAGTAGACTTCTTCAAGCTGACGATGATGATGAATTACCTACTACTATTGTGTATTCTGTGTTGGTACTCAACATGCAAAGAAGGTATCAGAATGGGAACGTTGAACAGCACAATGACGAATGGATGCCACATGTGCCTGTAATTTCACTATATACTATCACTGTTGTATGTATGTATGTTTGTATGAACGCTCCTAAATACCGGATATCGCTTGCACAGGCATTGCTGTGCTAGCACGAGTTACGATGTTTTCGACAATGCTAGGAAAGCATGCATAAGGCGAATAAAAAAGCTAATGTGACTCTCGCTCGCACGTTTTCCACATGTTTTCCTACTCAAAATTTTGCTTTACTAATTCTCGTAGATAAGCAAACTTTTAAGTAGGTAAACTTGTATCGATCAAAATTAAATTTTTACTCACGCACACAAAATGGTTGATTGCGATTTTTCGAAAATGAGTTTAGTGATTTTATATTTTTCAACATGTCGAAACGTGCGAGTGAGAGTCACATTAGCTCTTGTTTTCGCCTTAATACTCAATACATTTATTGTTTTTACATGGTTTAGTGAAATAGGTATTTGTTTGGCGTAAATAGGAATATCATGATATGCGAAAACATCTAATTGGTGATTAGTCTTTTAAATAATTTTAATTATAGAATGAAACACGGTTTGTTTTACGAATAAAATAATAATAAAATGAACTCTGCATAGGGTATAATAGCAACATGGAGGCAAGCCGACGTTTTAACGTCAGTAGGTTTATGTTTTTAATTGATGATAATTATGAATCAAGTTTATTCTTACGTCAAATTTATTTAGGTAATAATAAGTACAAGTATTTATGGATTCATTTTCTGACATTTTTGGAAGCAACATAGCTTTTTCATTTTATTTGTTTTTCTAGTGTTATTTTGAGTTGTGTTGTGTAATTTCGGTGGTATTTTAACCAACATTACTTGAGGTCTTAGCACAAAGTGTAAACATTTGAAATGAAAGTGTAATATGTGATATCCTGATTTGACCGAAAATGTTTCCAATGTTTTGAAGAAAACCGCCACCATTTTCTTTAAAACAAAATGACGGCCGACTTGACTATGGACTGACTTGACTAAAAAGTATTCAATACAAATCACTTGACACTGGGAAGATTGTCTGTCGAATGACGGACAGGAGCCATAAATTGAGAGAAGAAAGAAGAAAGACAAGTATTTATGTACTAAAATTAAAATGTCAAGTTTGTCAAGTTCGTCATATTTGACTACCTACTTAAGGGGAAACTTTTTTTTTGAGAACACTGGTGGTCTTGTGGTAGCGGCTCCGCCTTCCGATCCTAAGGTCGTGGGTTCGAAACCAGTCGTGCACCAATGAGTTTTTCTGTTCAAAAATTTATGTGCACAGTGCCAGTACTCTCAAACGGTGAAGGAAAACATCGTGAGGAAATCGGCATGTCGTAGAACCTAAAAAGTTCTATAACATGTGCAAGTGCTCGAAAGGAGCCTCTTGAGGCCTCTACGCACTTAAAATCCTTTCACCACACTGTTTCGAAAAAGAAACTAGTGACACGATAAGAATAGAAGAGTGGAAACTTTTAATTAGCCCTTAGCACTAAACATATTGGTTTTACATATATGATACAATTTATATAGCTAAAAATGCATACAATGCACATGAGTGACGTTAAACGAGTTCGCTAGCGATTAGAAACCGGTGCTAACCTTCACATTCAGATTCTGCATTGCAATGTTTATAGCTCTCGATTGGACTCGCCTTGCTTACAGGCAGCGATAGGAATTACCATTTTATTATTAAACTATACATCGTAATAATATATAAATAAAATAATAAAATTAAACCGCAAAGGTCGGTAAATCGGTTCCGATTTCAATTATTTTAAAATAAAAATATGATGTGTTTTATAATAAATAGTGCAAACTGCCAAGGAGTGGAATTCTCTACCGTGTCGTCGGTATTTCCGGAACGTTATACTTATAACTTAGGAATATTCAAGACCTTATAGTTACTCCACTTTCCATCAGGTGAGATGGCAGTCTAAAATCTAGCATCAGACAATAAACATATAAAAAATAAGGGTCAGACACGCGCGTGTATACCTCCGGGGTTGCAAGTTTCCAAAGGTTACAGTTTTTTCAGAATTCAAAGAAAAATGACGCTTATTACAAAGACATAAGCAAGCAGTAATAGGCATAGAAAAAATAAGCGCGACATAGAACTCTGAACACACAAAAAATATACTAATACATATACAATAATCTATTACGCGACAACAAATTTCCCAAAAAACGATTAATTTGATATATGTTTATTTCTCCATCATCTTAAAACCAGTCGTATGTAACCTTGCCACCTTACAAGGAAAACTGTTATCAGAATTAAAGGCCACGAAGATTTATTGCGAGATTTCTTCTTAGAATAATGAAATAGGTATGTATCACACATGTACATGGTAATTTCCATTATGCTAGACCAAAACATCTATTTTTTTGGTATACCTACCGTTAATAACGCACGGGACTCGAGAGGTAAAAAATCTCCTACTTTTGCTCGGTTTATGGCACCTGTCCATCATTCGACAGTCAATATTGCCAGTGTCAAGTGTTAAAGATTAAATACTTTATAGTCAAGTCAGTCCATAGTCAAGTCGGCCGTCTTTTGTTTTGAAGAAAATGGTGGCGGTTTTCTTCAAAAATTACGAAACATTTTCTTTAAAATCAGGATATCACATGATACACTTTCATTCCAAATGTCTACACTTTGTGCTGATACCTCAAGTGATGTTGGTTAAAACACTAGAAAAACAATTAAAAAGAAAAAGATATTTTGCTTCCTAAAATTACAGAAAACGAATCCGGGTAAAGAGTCTCGAAGTATTTTCTAGCTAAACTGACATTTTGATCTAACCAAGTTTTCCTAATACGAAAAAGGTTGCATAATGAACAAACTTTTTGGTAGGCAAATGTTTGACGGTTGTCAGCCCCTTAAGTGCCATGTGCATGTAGTAACACCCATCATCAAAAATCGTTGATATACTAGGTCATTGACATTTAATCACAATGGACCTTGAAATTCTTAAGGCGAAGGCCAAAACAACGCAATAAACTCGCGTCAGTGGCCATGTTTTTTTTACTGACTGTAGTTATATAACGTAGTCTTTTATATTTTTTTTTGTTTAAGCCTCTACTTACCTATAATAGTACTAAACTTGTTAGAAATATTTTTCTTAAAAAAAATTGTTAAGTACATAAAAATTTTTTATTATTAGTCAAATTCGATAGTGTCGCCCTGTTGTCTTGAATGACCAGATAGGTTTTTAGAAAAAAAAATGTTTTATGGTCACTTTATAGTCCCAATGTAATAAAAGTAACGGGAACCAGATAGCTGATTTAACACTTACAATATACATAATATAACCAGACAGAGAAGAAACATCTATTTCATCACACAAATGTTTGTTCTGTGTGGGGATAGAACCTGTGTCCTACAGCGCAGAAGGTAGAGCTACCACCAACTGAGCTGTGAGCTGTCACGTTGGCGGTACTATTACCTAATTCTGTTTATTTGATCATATATCATACAATGTATAATTAAGTTATGTTAAAAGCAAAATATTTTGTTATTTTTCGACCTCGATTAACCTTAGGTTAACCTTTGGTTTTTAGGGTTCCGTACCCAAAGGGTAAAAAGGGACCCTATTAATAAGACTCCACTGTCCGTCCGTCGGTCTGTCTGACTGTCCGTCTGTCACCAGGCTGTATCTCATGAACCGTGACAGTTAGACAGTTGAAATTTAAACAGATGATGTATTTCTGTTGCCGCTATAACAACAAATACTAAAAAAACAGAATAAAATAAATGTTTAAGGGGGCTCCCATACAACAAACGTGATTTTTTTGCCATTTTTATAGATAATGGTACGGAATCCTTCGTGCGCGAGTCCGACTCGCACTTGGCCGCTTTTTTGAGTTACTGCTAAGTTGGTGGCCAAGGTTTATGGTAGTAAATGGCAGATTTAGTACCTACCTATCATATAAAACAATAATTATAATAATCACCACTTTACATAGTAATAGATAGCGCAAAAGCCCTTCGTATTTTAACTTATCGATAAATAAATAAATATTTTTGAATAGGTTTTTATGTTATAGTTGTTGTTTTTTAAAGATTTTTCCCTCTATTGTCTCAAAGAGCACTACCACCCACTCCACATAACACAAAGGTTAACTGGAAGCTCGTTTGTAGCTCTACCTTCTGCACTATGGATTTTATGGTCAATCCCCACCGAGGACACAAATTTGATATGTTTGTTTATTTATTGAAGTACTAGCGACCTGTCCCAGCTTCGCATGGGTGGTCATAATTTTTTTGAACATTTTAGGATAAACTTAGACCGTGGGTTCGAGCCTCGCATCTACTTATTTCATACATTTGCACGCGCTTCTCCTTGAGTGAGTGAAATCGCACCCCGCGCGTGAACCGTGGACCCGTAAACATTTTTAATTTCGTCATATCTTTTAAATGGAATGTCCGATTTGAAAAAATTAAGAGGTAATCTATAGGTATTGAAACCGTCTTAATTATGAAAAGATTTATTTGGATAAGGATTAATACCAAGGTACAAATAAAGACCCTTTTCTAGCGGCGGCATTTCAATTAATTTTTTATAATAAAGGAACACTTATTGTGACATAACTATAATAGTTAGACATATGCTGTCGCGCCATTTTTTGTAGATGATGACGTGAATCTACAAAATCTACATCAAATTCTACAAAATCGTTGTACATTATTTTGTTCTATCATCAATAGTTTTCGCAGCGCACGCGATGTAAGGTTTTTGTTTTCCACCTTGGGTTACATTATTGGAGTTTTAGTAAGGATCCCTGATTTTTTTGAAAATATAATATAGCCTATGTTACTCAGGGATAATGTAGCATTCTAATGGTGAAAAAATTTTTGAAATCGGTCCAGTAGTTTTTGAGCCTATTCGTTACATACAAAACAACAAAAATACAAATCTTTCCTCTTTATAATATTAGTGTAGATTACACGGGTGTATAACGCGTTTACCTTTATTATTTTCCCGACGTTTGGGAGTCTGCTCGCGACAACGGCTATTGCAACATAGCCGAAACGTCGGGAAAATAATAAAGGTAAACGCGATAAATACCCGTGTAATACTTCAATATGTATTATGATCGCGAGAGTTTAAAAAATACTATTGTTTGTTTATTGGTCTACTAGCGACCCGCCCCGGCTTCGCACGGTTAATGTGGGTTATCCCTAAGAGATTATGCTTGTATTATGCATATAAACCTTCCTCTTGAATCACCCTTTTTATAAAAAAAAACCGCATCGAAATCCGTTGCGTAGTTTTAAAGATTTAAGCATACATAGGGATATAGGGACAGAGAAAGCGACTCTGTTTTATACTATGTAGTGATGTTTGTTTGAATGGTGCTAGATTGTAGTTTAATTAAGAAAAATCTGGATTTACCTAATTTATCTGTTAAAATCTGAATCTGAAACACTTTTCAATATTTTTTTGATAGACCCTAAATAAAATTTTATTGATTAAATATTAGCTTTACCCGTATTTGTGTGTCGAATAAAAAATCTTCTATTCTAAATACAATTTCCATATTTTCGAAATTTAGATTTTAGCTTGTAATTTTTTCATTCTCTCATCTTTATTCTTCTTCTTGTCGTGTCACTAGTTTCTTTCGAAACAGTGTGGTGAAAGGATTTTAAGTGCGCCTCAAGAGGCTCCTTTCGAGCACTTGACACATGTTTTAGAACTTTTTAGGTTCTATGACATGCCGGTTTCCTCGCGATGTTTTCCTTCACCGTTTGAGACTACTGGCCGTTTTATTAAGAAGAACAATAAATACTTGTAATAACAAAATGTACAAAATATATATGAAACAGTTGATCTATCTCAAACCTTTTATTTTACTATATACTAGCGGCCTGTCCCAGCTTCGCATGGGTGGTCATAAATTTTTTGAACATTTTAGGATAAACTTAGACCGTGGGTTCGAGCCTCGCGTCTACTTATTTCATACATTTGCACGCCCTTTTATTTGGATAAGGATTAATACCAAGGTACAAATAAAGACCCTTTTCTAGCGGCGGCATTTCAAGTAAATTTATAATAAAAGAACACTTATGTGTGACATAACTATAATAGTTAGACATATGCTGTCGCGACATTCTTTGTAGATGGTGACGTGTTCTACAAAATCGTAGTAATTATTTTGTTCTATCATCATCTTTTTCGCAGCGCACGCGATGTAAGGTTTTTGTTTTCCTCCTTGGGTTACATTATTGGAGTTTTAGTAAGGATCCCTGATTTTTTTGAAAATATAATATAGCCTATGTTTTAGTAAGGATCCCTGATTTTTTTGAAAATATAATATAGCCTATGTTACTCAGGGATAATGTAGCATTCTAATGGTGAAAGAATTTTAGAAATCGGACCAGTAGTTTTTGAGCCTATTCGTTACATACAAAAATACAAATCTTTCCTCTTTATAATATTAGTGTAGATCTACGTTCTATTATTAGAAGCTATAGGCATACTATGGTTTGGTGTTCTGAGCTTCGGACAAGAATTTTTTTGTAATGTACAACAAAATGTACAAAATACATATGAAACCGTTGATCTATCTCATAAACCTTTTATTTTACTATATATAAAATGAAATATAATAAATATCTTTCTTAAAATCATCTTGTTTGTTCCAGGTATGTACAATGACCTCTCTCCATGTACGGAACTATCTGGTCCATCTACATACGGCCTCCACTAGACAATAACCTTGCTTAGATGTGAATTGTGAATTACCAATGTTTTCGCCTTTTGAGAGGAAAAATAATATAGAGTGTCAACTCAAGGTCAGATAAGTATAAATTAAATTATATTAATAAATAAACAAACATAAACAAAGAGATAAAGTCAAAGTCAAAAGGTATTTATTCAATAAAATCGCAAGGATCACTTTGAAACGTTTTAAAGCTAGGAGACTCTAGGTGCCAGTTCCACGCGACCAAGTCTAGAAGAACAGGCAACAAACTTACGGCTTGGTTCCTACCGCTCTTGTATGATCCTTGTTACAATGTATTATAATACAATATTGAAGCTCCAGTGTGGTGTGGTGTCACAGTTCTTTAGAAACAGTGTGGTGAAAGGATTTTAAGTGCGCCTCAAAGAGGCTCCTTTCAAGCACTTGACGCATGTTTAAGAACTTTTTATTAATTTATTTATTTGCTACAATGTGGTTACAAAAGGTTCTTCAGGTACAAATGGTCAGCGCATTACTACAATCTAGCATGCAAATAAAATCATACAATACAATTTTTTGAAATGAATTGTTAGAAACCAATATTAATAGTAATCAATTTAGGCCCAGTTTCACCATGCTCTGTTAGTTACTAATCAAGGATTAACAAGCCGTTAAATCTAACCTTAGCTAATGTCAAACGCGTACATTTTGACATATTTAACAACCCATTAATTCTTTGTTAATCTAACAGAGCATGGTGAAACCGGCCCTTATAATGACAGTTTTCACGACATTATAACACGACGATTAGGTTCTACGACATGCCGGTTTCCTCAAGATGTTTTTCTTCACCGTTTGAGAGTACTGGCACTGTGCATAAATATTTTTGAACAGAAAAACTCATTGGTTCGCCACCGGTTTTGAACCCACTACCTTAGGATTGGAGGGCTGGGAGCCGCTACCACTAGACCACCAGTCCCATGTAGGTGGTTCGAAACCGGTCGGGCGTGAGATTTCCACAAATAATATTGAGTTGGTGCTTCGCACTAAAAGTTCTGGGGGATAACTACCGTGCCTGGGAACAAATTATTCATATTTTATTCTATCTTAACCAAAGAAAGTGTATTGTGATGACCTTGACCTGGATTTCGAAGACAATGACATTGATGACAAGTTTTTCAATGATTCATCATGCAATCGTGCATTTTTGCTGTTTATTATGTAAACTAAATAAAATGAAATGATTCAGTAATATAATGAAGGTAATTCATCTATTTTATATCTATTGTTTTATATTGTACTAGCGGCCTGTCCCAGCTTCGCATGGGTGGTCATAAATTTTTTGAACATTTTAGGATAAACTTAGACCGTGGGTTCGAGCCTCGCGTCTACTTATTTCATACATTTGCACGCGCTTCTCCTTGAGTGAGTGAAATCGCACCCCGCGCGTGACCGGTGGACCCGTAAACATTTTTAATTCGTCATATCTTTTGAATGGAATGTCCGATTTGAAAAATTTAAGAAGTAATCTATAGGTATTGAAACCGTCTTAATTATGAAATGATTTATTTGGATAAGGATTAATACCAAGGTACAAATAAAGACCCTTTTCTAGCGGAGGCATTTCAATTAATTTTTTATAATAAAAGAACACTTATTGTGACATAACTATAATAGTTAGACATATGCTGTCGCGACATTTTTTGTAGATGATAACGTGTTCTACAAAATCGTAGTACATTATTTTGTTCTATCTTCAATAGTTTTCGCAGCGCACGCGATGTAAGGTTTTTTGTTTTCCACCTTGGGTTACATTATTGAAGTTTTAGTAAGGATCCCTGATTTTTTTGAAAATATAATATAGCCTATGTTACTCAGGGATAATGTAGCATTCTAATGGTGAAAAAATTTTTGAAATCGGACCAGTAGTTTTTGAGCCTATTCGTTACATACAAAAATACAAAAATACAAAGTTTACCTCTTTATAATATTAGTTTTCAATTAATTTTTTATAATAAAAGAACACTTATTGTGACATAACTATAATAGTTAGACATATGCTGTCGCGACATTTTTTGTAGATGATAACGTGTTCTACAAAATCGTAGTACATTATTTTGTTCTATCTTCAATAGTTTTCGCAGCGCACGCGATGTAAGGTTTTTTGTTTTCCACCTTGGGTTACATTATTGAAGTTTTAGTAAGGATCCCTGATTTTTTTGAAAATATAATATAGCCTATGTTACTCAGGGATAATGTAGCATTCTAATGGTGAAAGAATTTTTGAAATCGGACCAGTAGTTTTTGAGCCTATTCGTTACATACAAAAATACAAAAATACAAAAATACAAAGTTTACCTCTTTATAATATTAGTGTAGATTTACAATATGAAGTAATGAATAAATTATGATGATTTTCTAATTTATTGTAACTAACGCCTATTCATCCTACTAATATTATAAACGCGAAAGTTTGTAAGTATGGATTAATGGATGTTTGTTACTCTTTCACGTAAAACCACTGAATGGATTATAATTAAACTTTACAATAATATAGCTTATACATCAGAATAAAACATAGGCTACAATTTTTTTTTTTTTTTTTTTTTTTTTTATTTGATGACAATTTTACATGAGACAATTAAACCAAAAAGTGCTGATACAATAAAATACTAGTAGGTACTTAAATTAAATATTACAAGTAGGGTAGGTACAGAGAACAAAATGCAAGTACACCCACCCTAGGAGAACCTGTGTTGTGGGTATGTGTGTTATTTATAAAGATATTGTTTGAATTGTCCAAAATTTAGCATACAGATGCTAAATTTCATGTGCCTGTAACCGGCAACCACACTCTTCAAACCAAAAAACAGGAACGCTGCTTGCTTTATTAAGAAATATATTTGTCCAAGAGAAAAATGGCCTTGAATAACGTAAGTTTTTTTTTAATACAACTAGCTTATGGTACAAGCAGATGGCCCACCTGATGTTAAGTGGTAACCATCTCTAATACTATAAGAATCAAAGTCCTGACTGACTGACTGACTGACTGACTGACATATAGACAACGCACAGCCTAAACCGCTGGTCCTACAGACTTGAAATTTGAGGAGTACATAGGTCTTATGGCGTAGAGGTGTACTAAGAAAGGATTTTTGGAAATTCAACCCCTAAGGGTGTAAAAAGGGATGAAAACGTTTGTATGAAAAATTGTTTGCCTTGAACCTACAAACTTGAAACTTGAATTAGATGTACTCCAAGGCTAAAAAATAGGAAATTCATTTTTAGTTTTTCAAAACTACCCTTAATAAGTGTGCAAAGGGATGTAAAAGTTTGTATAGGAGTTTTTTGACCGTTGGTCCTAGAGACTTGAAATTTGAGGAGTACATAGGACTTATGGCGCAGAGGTGTACTAAGAAGGGATTTTTGGAAATTCAATCCCTAAGGGTGTAAAAAGGGATGAAAACGTTGGTATGAAAAATAGTATTCCTTGAACCTACAAACTTGAAACTTGAATTAGATGTACTCCAAGGCAAAAAAATAGGAAAGGCAGTTTTAGTTTTTTAAAACTACCCATAATAAGTGTGCAAAGGGATGTAAAAGTTTGTATGGGAGTTATTTGACCGCTGGTCCTAGAGACTTGAAATTTGAAGAGTACATAGGTCTTATGGCGTAGAGGTGTACTAAGAAGAAATTTTTGGAAATTCAACCAATAAGGGAGTAAAAAGGGTTGAATGAAAACGTTGGTATGAAAAGTCAATGTTTGTAAGGGACATTCTAAAAACGGGAAGCTTGAGTTGGTACGAAGAGAGAGATCTGAGGGTATCTACCGTGCCTGGGGATCAAAGTCTTGAAGCTGTTTCGTTTCGTTTGTTTTTGGGGTAGAAACTAGGAACACATAAGTACATATTTTCCGTGTAAGGTCTGTGTTATATTTGTCATGTTTGTGCTAAGCTCAGTACCTACCTAATATAGGTAATGTACGCCTATAGGTATCTCTTATACCTACGTAGGTATTTAAAATCCTACCCTAATAATAAACAAAACAATGCGAAAGTTACGATAATTGGATGTTTGTGGCTCAATCACGGCTCACCATTCAACGCGTGCGAAGCCGCGGGAAGCCACTAGTCACCTATAACAAAGCATTGCCTCGTAAGTCACGCACGATAGGAACGTGCTCTACGATGCACTGCCCTGCGTCCATCAACTTGAGGCATACAGATGTTAAGCCTCATGTGCCTGTAATTACACCGGCAACACTCTTCAAACCGAAACACAGCGTTGCTGCTTGGCGGCAGCAAAAGGCGTGGTGCTAGTACTTCCCCGGACGAGCCCTTCACAAAGAGCTCTACTACTCTTAAATCTTCTTTTGTCGCTGACTGTCCTCAAGCGAGGACGCGAGCTGTCCCTAGTAGTCATATAACTCTGTTCTAAATATCTTTTGTACTAATTGAATTACTAGTAGGTATTTCTATCTTGAGTCTCCTGATCAAAGCCGGTCCTTCGTCAGATCTTCTAAATTTAGTAGCCTATCAAACTTTATAAACGCCATTATTTATGCTGCAGCCGGCGTTTCCAAAGAAGCGGCCGTTGTATTTCGGTCGTTATGTAGCGGAAATAATTCTTGAGGCGAATGTTGCCCCAAACGAAAACAAACAGATATTAAATATATAAGCTTTTTTGCAAATTACATTATTTAAGTATATACAAGATATTTATTCTTATATTATAAGTGGTACATAAGTTCTTATTTAAGATAGAAGGTACTGCACTTTAGACTTATTAACCTTTTTCAGTTACCGCACATTTTTCACAGCCTTCACAGCTCAGTTGGTAGTAGCTCTGCCTTCTGCGCCGTAGGCCGTGGGTTCGATCCCCACACAGAACAAACATATTTTGTGTGATGAATATTGATGTTTGTTCTCTGTCTGGGTGTTATATACTAATAAAAGTATGTATTTACAAAAAAATAAGTATATATGTATTATATCAGCTATCTGGTTCCCATATTACAAGCTTTGGCTTTGTTTGGGGCTAGATAGTGCTGTGTGGAAAGTCCACCAATATTTATTTAATTTAATTTCGGGTTTTCTATCTAAATAAGGCGTAACATACCGGCACGTCGTAGAACCAAAAAGTCCTAAATCATGTGTCAAGTGGGGAGGCGCACTTAAAATCCTTTCACCACACTGTTTCAAAAGAAACTAGTGACAAAACAAGAAGAAGAATAAGGCGTAGACAGAAATACGAAATCAATGCTTTCATCACTCGAATCTCCGAACAGCGAGTAAAAAGGAAGCAAGCTTTATGCTAAGTGCTGCGCGCGCGCACCCATTACCTCCAGTCTGAGTTTTGTTTTTCGTAACGTCAAAGAGCGGTAGGAACCAAGCCGTAAGTTTGTTGCCTGTTCTTCTAGGCTGTGGTCGCGTGGAACTGGCACCTAGAGTCACCTAGCTTTAAGACGTTTCAAAGTGATCCTTGTGAATTTATTGAATAAATACCTATTGACTTTGACTTTGACTTCAAGCAGCTTTTGTAGGGAGATTTGATGAACGCCTCATACTGCGTTTACAGTTAGATATTCGCGCTGCCATTCGCGTGCACGGAAATGTTGCCGTCCATATGTCTGCGGCAGCGTCGCCGGCAATGTGTGTTCACAACACGGGCAACGCGAGCGGCAACGCGAGTGGACATGGAAGTGGCCTGTTTACATTCTCGCATTGCCCAAGTTCCTTCCCATGTCTCTGCACATTTCCACGGACATGAGCTGAGTGTAAACGGGGTATATTGAGAGTGCTAGGAACTCGCAAGTCTCCATACAAAAACGGCTTGACGATACGGAAAACGAAAAATAGAACTCAGACTCGGGGTACAGATTCTATAACTCAATGTTATTTAAGTGCGTTCTGCAAATACATCGCCATTATTATATTTCCTGGACCAATTTGTATGGTGTTTCGAGTTTTAGTATTTACTTGCCCTAATTTCTTGAAGAGAAACAGATTAGGATATTCTGAGTTATTGTTATGTTATATTTTAATAAGCACTGGTGGTTTAGTGGTGGCAAGCCCGCTTTTCAATCCGTCGCGGGTTCGAATCTGGTAGTTAAATTATGGATTTATGTAGCCGATTTATTTGTACTCAGTGGAAAAAAACCACAACAGCTCAACGACTTTATCCCCACGGTAGATATCCCTTCAGATCTCTTAGTACCAAGTAGGTACTAACTCCAGATTCTAGACGTCTAAGGGGGGTAGTCAGAGGTACATTCAAACAGTGGACGTACTCTAAAATAGTGAAGAAAAACATTGTGTGGAAACCTGTGTTTAGTCTTTTTCTCCGTAGGTACTTATTGACGATGTATTCCTGTGTGTACCTATTCCATTTGTATAATAAAAATGTTTTTATACAACTAGCTGATGGAACAAGCAGAGGGCCCACCTGATGTTTAGTGGAAACCATCACCTATACAAAGCATTGCTTCGCAAGTCACGCTCGTATGAACGTGCCATACGATGCACTGCCCAGAGTCCATCGACTTGAGGCTTAGCAGATGTTAAGCCTCATGTGCCTGTAATTAATTACACCGTCAACCAAACTCTTCAAACCGAAACACAGCATCGCTGCTTGGCGTTTCCCCCTACAAAAGCTTACTTATTATCTGATTATATAGATGACATAAAAGCTTGGGACTGATCTATGCTTCAACTCATTAAAAACACTAAGTAAACAATTAAGTAGGCACCATAATAAAAATAAAATTGTAAAAAGGATCATACAAAAAAACGCCAGGAACCAAGCCGTAAGTTTTTTGCCCGTTCTTCTAGAATTTGGTCGCGAGGAACTGGCGATAGATTCACCTACCTAGTATATAAGACGTTTCAAAGTGATCCTTGTGATTGTACTGAATAAAGACCGTTTTGATTTTGATTTTGGCGGAAGAAATAAGCATGGTGGTAGTTCTTCCCCGAACGAGTCCTTTACAAAGAGCCCTACTACTCTTAATATTGCTTATAATAGCTATCAGATATCGGTTTCAGAAACTAAAATACACCTTCTAGAGTTACATAACAAACTACATTCTAAAAATATTCAAACAAAACCTTCGAGGGTTCAAAATCTGAGGTGTCTATCAAGGTACTGATTTCAATACACATTATGAACCTTAATGCTCTAAGAATAGGGGTTATAATGTGTGTTGATAAGGGTATTATAGGATGTTCGTATGATATAATGTAGTCTGTGCTCAGAAGAAAGCAGGCCTTGTTCTGACACTTGACACTGCGTGCGTTTCCATTGTTTGATACGACACGACACGATTTTAAGTTCAAAAAAGTCAAAAACGCGTTGCGTCAAAGCCTTTGTTTATACATAATTATTTTCTTGACTTTTTAAAGATATCTATACCATGAAATTGTCATCAATGATTATTCTTATAATAACAAAAAGGTAAACTGTTTTTTTGTCACTATAAACGTTTATCTAAGAAGGCATCATATAAATTTGTACTATAAACTAATAAATACCTCAAATTGCCTTAAATATTTTTTTGGTTTGTGAAAATATCAAGAAGCGCTCAATTTAACTTTTCTAGTTACTTGATTCTGTGGATCATATATCAAGCAACATTTAGGCCTGATTTCACCATGCTCTGTTAGATTAACAAAGGATTAAAGGGTGGTTAAATATGTCAAAATGTACGCGTTTGACAGCTAAGGTTAGATTTAACGGTCTTTTAATCCTTGATTAGTAACTAACAGAGCATGGTGAAATCAGCTCTTAGCCTTATTTTAACGTTAGGATGGGTGGCCACTTATGAAAACTGAGCGCATCTAAACTTACTAACTCATCCAATACCTAATCATTATAACTTCAAACTAATTTTCTTAGCTTAGCGCCATGATTTATTTCTACGCCTTCATAAGATTACTATAAGAAATAGGTCGATACCGTCATAAATCTTCGATTTAAAAGTTTAATAGCTTATTTACATTTCAAATGCAATAATTTTATATTTCTCGACTGAATGCTCCTGACCTGGATAGTTTGATTGATAGATTCAATTTTAATTTCATATTTTCAATTAACGAGTATAAGTAAAATTGTGTTATTGAAACTAAAATTTAAAGTTTTGTCTTTGAATTTACCATAAAATTGTTAAAAGTTTATTAATATTACGTTATAAAGATACTATATACAACAGAAGTATTAGAGCTCTGTGTGTGATTCTTCCGGGGAAGTACCTACTACCACCACGCCTATTTCTGCCGCCAAGCAGCGTTGCTGTGTTTCGGTTTGAAGGTGTGGTTGCCGGTGTAATTACAGGAACATGAGGCTTGACATCTGTATGCCTTAAGTTGATGGACGTAGGGCAGTGCATCGTAGGGCACGTTCATATCGTGTGTGACTAACGAGGCTTTTATTCTCAGTAGGTATAACACTATGGCTCAAATAATAATATTTATATTCTTTAGACTTGCCAAAACAGAGATAAAAATATTGTTATCTGATGGATAGCTCTGTGATGGTAAAACCAGCCATTAGTATGTTATATATGTACCTACCTATTTTTGTTATGTCTATGACTCACTTAGTTCAATTGGCATCACACTATAGCTTCATTATTATATTACATTGTAACAAGTATCATACAAAAGAACGGTAGAAACCAAGCCGTAAGTTAGTTGCCTGTTCTTCTAGGCTTGGTCGCGTGGAACTGACACCTATATTCACCTAGCTTTAACATGTTTTAAAGCGATCCTTATGATTCAATTTGATAAATACCTTTTTGGCTTTGAGTTATAATCGTGGTGCAATGGATCCATGCAAATCCTAAGAGGCCAAAGATCGGTCAGTAATTCACCAGTAATCGCGTAACGGTGAACGCATTCGACCCGACTATTTAAATAACCTTGTAAGTACTCGTAGCAACGCGTAACATAATACACTGTTTTCTTAAATTATACAGGGTGAGTTTTTAAATCAGACTTGACTTATACAAAAACAGAAATGGATAAAGAAATGGTCAACGAAGATAAGATATCAATTTAAGAGATATTATTACTTACTTAACGAATTGAAGCTTTAGTAGGTACAAGAGTTTCATTTTGAAACAGTTGTAGATCTTCTTCTTGTCGTGTTACTAGTTTCTTTTGAAACAGTGTGGTGAAAGGGTTTAAGGGCGTCAAGACTCCTTTCAAGCACTTGACACATGTTGATAAATGTCGTCGTTTACAGGTTTTATTTAACTCACTCTGTATACAATTATTAATGCTTCTCCCTCGGCACACTATGTACTCTGATTGATACTCTAGTGAAGTGCTCATGCCTCGTTATTTTATTCCACTCTTTAGTTACAGGTAAAAAAAAATGACCGTCTCTACTGTAGACTAATTTTTATTATTAATTAAGTTAAGTGTCCCTTTGTGTAGTTCACATTAGCAACAAAATACAACGATCCACCCGTATTCGTGCAATGCATTATTTATTTAATAAAATATAAATAAATAATAAATATTGGTGGACATTCCACACAGCACTATCTCGCCCCAAACTAAGCCAAAGCTTGTGATATGGGAACCAGATAGCTGATATACTACTTATATACTTTTTTTTTGTAAATACGTACTTATAATATTATACAGCACCCAGACAGAGAAAAAACATCTATGTTCATCACACAAATGTTTGTTCTCGGTGGGGATCGAACCCACGGCCTACGGCGTAGAAGGCAGAGCTACTACCAACTGAGCTTTGAAGGCTGTGTTATGTCTCATAATGTTAATGTTAATTTTAAATCTCTTTTTTTTTTTAAAGTTACAAACTAACTAACATTGTGCTAAGTCGTGCACAGGATATTCTCATCAAGGACCTTGAATTTGCTACTGATTGGTGATCAGTCGATGAAATGCATCGTGAATAATGCGTTACAATGTTCCGTAAACAATACCAATCATTGTGCATCAATGTATTATATCAGAATTATATTCAAGGTCATGGGTGTTTCCTATATTTCCTGTTTATATTATGGTAAAAATAATATTGAAGTAAAACATAATGGTCTGGTCATATGCATATTATAGCAACATTTTCAGTATACCCAATTCTAATTATTTAATTTAATTAAGATTTACATTAAAAATAAGACGTGAAACAATAGAACCTTATTTCAATCTGTCAACGGATGAGCAATGCTTAAATTATAACTATTGCTTATCAATGGATAATAATAACAGAAAGTAGCAAAAAGCTGAACATAAAATTACTTTTTCTTATTATAAATACGTGTCATTTGATTGCGTTAGGACAAATTACTTACAAATTTATACAAACAACCGTCAAAGATTGTTTTAAAAATGAAATTATTTGTAACACAAAGGTTTTATAAGGCATCTTTGTGTTAAATAAGCATAAAAAATCGAAACAAGACGTGTTAATTGCAAAATCATGTTTGCAGCATGCAGTACGGTGTTGCTACGTGCAGCTACATGTTTTTTACTTAAATCTGACCATCTCTCAAAACTAACTATTGCCTCGCAAGGCACGCACGATAGGAACGTGGCCTACGATGCACCGCCCTGCGTCCATCAACTTGAGGCATTTAGGTGTCAAGCCTCAGGTACCTGTAGTTTCACCGGCAACCTCAATCTTCAAACTGAAGCAGAGCAACGCTGCTGTACTGCGTTTTCGATAGGAAACGTCAGAATCGGTCTCTCTTGCTCTCGTTATGTTATTTTTTGAACAAAAAGACGTCAGTTCACTTTTCCAAAGGTTTTAAAATAGCTGATAATAAATAGCTGGTCTTGAAATCAAGTGGTTGAAACACGATCGCCATAAATAAAACAATTTGAAAGGATCCTTGTGGTTTGATTAAATAAACCTGGATTGGCTTTGACCTGATTTATTTTTAAATTGTGCTGCTTAAGGTCAATCGTTAAATTCACGTTAACTTTTTATTCGGTTTTAAATAGAAAACCTTAATAATAGATTTAATGCTCTATCTTAGGTTCATACCTACGTACTTATTCAAATAAAGCATCTTCAGATTTCTGAAACAAATACCATATTCTTCTACTTCAACTTATTGCCGAGTCTTCTAAGCACACAAGAGTAGTTTATGTAAGTCAGAGTAAGTTTTCAAGAGTAGTAGAGTTCTTTGTGAAGGGCTCGTCCGGGGAAGTACTACCACCATGCTTATTTCTGCCGCCAAGCAGCGTTGCTGTGTTTCGGTTTGAAGAGTGTGGTTGCCGGCGTAATTACAGGTACATGAGGCTTAACATCTGTATGCCTGAGATTGATGGACGCAGGGCAGTGCATCCCAGGACACGCTCCTATCGTGCGTGACTTGCGAGGCAATGCTTTGTTATAGGTGATGGTTACTACTTACCATCAGGTGGACCATCTGCTTGTTCCATCTGCTAGTTGTATAAAAAAAATAAAAACAATCGTTAAACGAGTTGAAATAATGAAAATCGGACTTAACTACCCACTATTTTTTTTTTAATATCCTTGTTTTTGATCATATAGTCACAAAAATTCAATAAGCAAGATTCAGATTTATTTATTTTAAGATAACAAAACATATTTCACTTGTAAAAGTCAACATTTAACAAAGTTACATACATTAATAAAAATATATTATTACATTTAAGCCAAAATTTACATTCGAACAAGCTTTTATCTTAAATCTCAATACAGTTACAATACTTACAATGTATGATGATTTCCAAGTGATAATTGAAAAAGCGAAACGGTATTCTCGTTAGTGCCTTTGTGCTTGTAACGATTGAGCGTTCTCAAGGTGTTGATAAATTGATAATATGGTGAAGGCGTCATAACATATGATTTGTAAAATTGGACTGCATTGTCGGACGCGACGAACTCAGACGTCTGAGAACCGAACCACTGGATTGCATTGTGGGACGCGACGAACTTAAACGCAGTCAAACTTGACCTCTATTGTGACCTCTTATAGAAGCGCATTCAACATTCCATAAGAAGTTTCTAAGTAATTTACTAAATAAGTCTAAATCTACACTAATATAATAAAGAGGTAAACTTTGTATTTTTGTATTTTTGTATGTAACGAATAGGCTCAAAAACTACTGGTCCGATTTCAAAAATTCTTTCACCATTAGAATGCTACATTATCCCTGAGTAACATAGGCTATATTATATTTTCAAAAAAATCAGGGATCCTTACTAAAACTTCAATAATGTAACCCAAGGTAGAAAACAAAAAACCTTACATCGTGTGCGCTGCGAAAACTATTGAAGATAGAACAAAATAATGTACTACGATTTTGTAGAACACGTTATCATCTACAAAAAATGTCGCGACAGCATATGTCTAACTATTATAGTTATGTCACAATAAGTGTTCTTTTATTATAAAAAAATAATTGAAATGCCTCCGCTAGAAAAGGGTCTTTATTTGTACCTTGGTATTAATCCTTATCCAAATAAATCATTTCATAATTAAGACGGTTTCAATACCTATAGATTACTTCTTAAATTTTTCAAATCGGACATTCCATTCAAAAGATATGACGAAATTAAAAATTTTTACGGGTCCACCGGTCACGCGCGGGGTGCGATTTCACTCACTCAAGGAGAAGCGCGTGCAAATGTATGAAATAAGTAGACGCGAGGCTCGAACCCACGGTCTAAGTTTATCCTAAAATGTTCAAAAAATTTATGACCACCCATGCGAAGCTGGGACAGGCCGCTAGTTACTAAATAAAACAAACGAAATGAAACACAATTTGGTACGTAAATTAGATAGATCAATGTATTTTGCTTGGTATAGCAAGAATTTAGTTTAGCACGTTTGCGTATAATAAGTATCAATATTTATTATTATTATTTATTGTATTTATATTTCAGAGCTGCTGAAAATAACAATTTTCAATCATATATCGTCTTACTGCTAAGTAAAGAAAACTCAAAAATATTATTACTACTGTTTTCAACAAGATAAAACACTCTAAAACTAAGACTAGAGAAAAATTTAATTTATTATTTTTTAAACCGCTTTTTTGTTTAACTGAAGTTAAAGTTAAAATCGATGTTGCAACCAAAAGTCGCGTCCCTAATTCTTACAATTGCGCGCTTTCTTGAAAGTGCCAACGTACACCTCGTTACCGTAATTTTAATACAATCGATGGTATCGACACGTTAATTTGGAGAAAGGTGGCGAATGCCGAGTAAGCAATGCGAGTGTACAATTTGGAACTTATTTATTGCAATGAATTGTTGAAAGTGCAAAAATGTGTAAATGTAGAGATTCAATATAAGTACAGGATATTTGTATTGTTTTTGGACGAATTCATCAAAACTCAGGTAAAAAATTAACAAACTGCATGCTCCAGATTACGACAGTATAGAGTACATGGTATGTCTTAATATATATAAATTACGCGTCACGTTGTTTGTCCGCTATGGACTCCTAAACTACTTAACCGATTTCAATCAAATTTGCGCACCGTGTGCAGTTTGATCTAACTTAAAAGATAGGATAGCCTTCATCTCAATTTATAGCCGCAATTTTATATTATTGCAAATTTGACACCGCCCATCGTAAGAGGAATACGTGTGCGAAATTTTAAGTTTCTAGCCCTAAGGGTTTGGCCTGTGCGTTTATACATAATACGAGTACATCAGTCAATCACATTTGCTTTTTATATACATATATGTAGATATTATATACAACGTGTAACATATAACCCCGGAAGCAGGGTACTCTATAGGTCATGGCGAACCACTATTGGTATAAGAATTTTGAAATTTCGAAGTTTTTAATTCATGAAATGCCTCTTAAACTTTCCGCCAAAATATATACTACTATACAGAATGTCCCGGAAACCGACGTCAACCCGGAAACGGATGATAGGCCAAGTCATAATAGTTATCAGAAAAAAATCTATGTTAAGTATTTTAAAGTTATTGGCATTTAAAAAATTAATTAGAAGCAAATTAATTAGAAGCAATTAGAAAATCTACAATCCCGTGATGGTCTTTTGACTCGCGTTTTAAGATTTGTAGTAAAATCTTTATTTTTTACCAAAAATTAAAAAAAAAACCTACAGAACAGAGAGCAGAGCTACTAGCATAGATGAACATAGATGTTTGTTCTCTGTCTGGGTGTTAAATAATATTATAAGTATGTATTAAAAAAATAAGTAGTATATCAGCTATCTGGTTCCCATATCACAAGCTTTGGCTTAGTTTGGGGCGAGATAGTGCTGTGTGGTCCACCAATATTTATTTAGCAACAGAGCAGTGAGGCCTGTTGTCTATTATTAGCATTTCCGATATCTTTGTTGCTACAAATCGTATTATCAATAAGTTCTAGAAATAATCAAAAACCACTTAAGTAGGTAAACATATCTACGATTATCTTGAGCACCATTCGACAAAACATGAGTTTACACATCTGTTAAGTATGCTAATAATGGCAATGCTAACAATTTACTTACTTATTATTATGCCTATTCTACCAAAAAAAAAAACAATTACTTATGTCATAATAATATTGAAAATAATATCCTATAAATATATAAATAAATATATAATAATCCTACTAAGCAATACTTCTCTGAAACATTCTTTGTTCTAACCTAACACCACGCCTTTTTCTGCCAAGCAGCCACGCTGTTTCGGTTTGAAGAGTGTGGTAACCGGTTGAATTACAGGTACATGACATGGCTTAACATCTGTATGCCTCAACTTGATGGACGCAGGGCAGTGCACCGTAGGGCACGTTCCTATCGTGCGTGACTTACGAGGCAATGCTTAGTTATAGACGATGGTTACCACTTATCATCAGCTTGTTCCATCAGCTAGTTGTATAAAAAAAAACATTTTTATAGATAGTCGATAAACGTCTTAGCCTATAAATTTTTGTTATAAAAAAATAACATTAACCTTTTTTCACTGCAAATTGGGATATTTTCCAATGGTGCACATACTTAAACCAATTCAGAACTATTTCAGTTTCCAAAGTTTCATCATTTTTATTGCCATGCCATAAAATATAATTCGGTCAAGGTGCCACAGATTAAACAAGCAGTTTCTACGAGTCGTTGCAACCTGTCAAAATAACAGACGAAGAGGCAATAAAAGAAAAGTGGCTTTAAAACACCTAATCGTACTTATTTCTACTGGCAGTACTCTCAAATGGTGAAGAAAAACATTTTGTGGAAACCGGCATGTCGAAGAACCTAAAAAGTCCTAAAACATGTCTCAAGTGTTCGTAAGGAGCCTCTTTGAGGCGCTCTTAAAATCCTTTCACCACACTGTTTCAAAAGAAAGTAGTGTCATGACAATAAAAAGCAGACTAATTTCTGACAGTTTTGCCGTTTCCAATTTAACTTTTTCGATTGCTACCGTTCGATGGATTAGTTAATTATTGTAATACTTAATAGTATTATCGTAGCTAACCATAGAGCAACACGGAGGGGAGTGGCCGTAGCGTTTAGTACCGATACAAAACTGTCTGCCATTTTTTGCGGGGGGAAATTTGTGTTACGCACACTTTCTCAAATTCCCACACAAAAATAATCGTCTGTCACTACGAAACTCACACATACCTAATTAAAAATACACTAACAATATCATGCACACATAGATACATTCTGTGTCAGTTTTATTGTACGTCTAGGACCGCGTGGACTTGTACTTTGACAGAGGGGAATGCTTTCGAAGGCTACTCCCCTCCGGTCCGCCGGTGGCCCGTGTTGCTCTAAGTAGCTAACACTTGTATTGTAACAAGGAGCATACAAAATAACGGTAGGAACTAAGCCGTAAGTTTGTTGCCTGTTCTTCTAGGATTTGGTCGCGTGGAAATATCATCTAGATTCACCTAGCTTTAAAATTGTTCAAAGTGAATTTTGTGATTCAACTGAATACCTATGTTCCTTTTGACTTTGACATCAACCAAAATTAAGATAATCGTTTAAAAGTCTACAAACTTTAACATAGATTTTTAAAGTAATTTTTAATAAGAAACCACTTTATCTTAAAACTAGCTGGCGCCCGCGACTTCGTCTGCGCAGGATTAGTCACACAATATCTTTATAAATTGAATTGTAGCCTATGTGTTATTCTGATGTATAAGCTATATTATTGTAAAGTTTCATTAACATCCATTCAGTAGTTTTTACGTGAAAGAGTAACAAACATCCATCCATCCATCCATACTTACAAACTTTCGCGTTTATAATATTAGTTGGATAGTAGTAATACACTGCAATATGATTTCAAGTCATTATAAAACAAATGAACAGCAACAATGGCGTCATCCCATGACTAACCAATAACCTAATTGATCTTTGTTTTGAATTTAAAATAACCATCGGTTATAAACATCATGACTATTTTTAAATGATCGCATGTGACACGTAAATCTTCCTTATTAAGTACCTACTTATAATTAATAGGAATAAGGTACCAAATAAAATTTACTTTGACTTAAACAATGCTTAATTATGAGTAAAACATACTGCAGGGAAAACATCGAGGATAGCGAGAGATGGGGAAGAATGGAAGAGCTTGGAGGAGGCCTTTGCCTAAAGAGGGCAAACAGATAGTGTCGATGTCGTAGTGTTAAATATTATTTGATTCTTAACATGTAATAAAAGGCTTAAAAAAAATAGTAATGAGTAGTAGAGCTCTTTGTGAAGGGCTGGTCCGGGGAGGTATTACCACCACGCCTTTTTCTGCCGCCAAGCAGCAACGCTGTGTTTCGGTTTGAAGAGTGTGGTTGCCGGTGTAATTACAGGCACATGAGGTTTAACATCTGTATGCCTCAAGTTGATGGACGCAGGGCAGTGAAACACACCAAAACTGCTTGTCGGCAGAAATAGACATGGCGGTAGTACTTCCCCGAGCCATACACAAAGAGGTATATTACTTATTAAAGTGGTGGTGATGCAATGATGATGAACTTTGTTGAAACTTAATTCCAATGCCAGTCACGTGAGCTTGTCCAAATAATTTGCTTAAGAACCTGCCTATGAAGTGTTAGAAATGGGTGTAAACAAGACATAACACAAATATAGTGTTATGTAATGTTTATCAATGTTTAACATGCATTATCTTATCTGAGTGTATTGACCTTATCGATTACCGGAAGTTACATTAAAGTTATTGAAAAACATCAAAACACATATTTCAGTTTGAAAATGAAGAATATTTATTTATTTAGTTAATTAATTAAATTGAAACAGCTCATATTACGAGAAGAGTGTTGGAAATGGATGTGGATGGCTGTAGAAAGAGAGGCAGGGCAAAGAAAAGATGGATGGATTGTGTGAAAGATGACATGAGTAAGAAAGGAGTGAGCACCGAGATGACGAATGATAGAGGAGAGTGGAAGAAGAAAACCTGTTGTGCCGACCGCGACCCCATGCAGCGTGGGATAAGGGCATGAAGATGATGAATCAAATTAAAACAGCTTCACGACTTTGATCCCGGCATGGTAGATATTTTAGGCTTACTCGAGAAATCCCTTGTATTTATTCATTTATAAAGTTTGATTTAGTGGAAAACACGTGCATTTATCTGCCGCCAAGCGTTGCTGTGTTTCGGTTTGAGGAGTGTGGTTGCCGGTGTAATTACAGGCACATGAGGCTTAACATCTGTATGCCTCAGGTTTATGGATGGCAGGGCAGGCGTGACTTACGGTGTACTAAGGGGTACTTTATTATAGGTGATGGTTACCACTTAACATCAATATGGGCAATATATTTGTGTTTATCCAACGGCAAGGTCTATAAAATGTATAAATATAAAACGTGACTATGCGTGGAACTGGCATCTAGAATAACCTAGCTTTAGGACGTATCAAAGTGATTCCTGTGATTCAACTGTATAAATACCTTTTGTTTGACTTTGACTTTGGCTACAAAAAGCAGTTTGTTAAACAATTTAAATGATTGACAGCCGGTTTCTGAGAGCCCGATCAAAACTAATCGGATGTCAAGTCACTTGCTATCTCTTTCTGATTCGATGTAATAGCTGAAATGGCGAGTGACTTGACATCCGATTAGTTTTGATCGAACTTTTAGAAACCGGTCGCTAGGCTCTTTGACTTTGTGGCCAATTCTCGGTCCTCCAGCTAACCCGTGCAGTACGTGCATGTTGTAACAAGTTTTCCTGTCAATTACCACGTTTCTAAAACCGAAGTTTGAACAAAGGTAGTTTTTACGTCCCTTTCTCTAAGAAACCTGCTATTTTCGTTATTCATGGAAACACCGCCACCGTCATTAAATCATTCTGTGAACCAGTTGAGAGTAGGGCTGTCACGACGAGACTATCTAATTGTTATCGATGATTTTTGGTCTGGTTTTGGGTAAGAGTACCTACCTAAGGTTTTATTTGGGAGAAGGGGTAAACTATTCAACATACTAATATAATAACTATAAGTTATATAATAACTGCTAATGTCACTGTTGTCACGATTATTTTTACTTATTATTTATTTCGACGGTTCGGTAATTAAAAAGACGATAGTTAAAATACAGGGCCCTTATAATTATTTATGATAAAATATATAGGACGTTTTTTAACCACTGTATTTGCTTTTCAGAAGCAAATTAAAATATACAAGCTGGTGCCCGCGACTTCATCTGCGCACATTTAGGACAATTCACACAATATCTTTATAAATTGTAGCCTATGTGTTATTCTGATGTATAAGCTATATTAATGTAAAGTTTCATTAAAATCCATTCAGCAGTTTTTACGTTAAAGAGTAACAAACATCCATCCATCCATCCGTCCATCCATACTTACAAACTTTCGCGTTTATAATATTTTATATTATAATTATTATAAGTAGGATAATTCCATGCGCCAACAGTCGTGCACTTAAGAATTTTACTGCTCAAAAATGTTTTTTCACAGTGGCAGTACCTACTCAGAAACGGAGAAGGAAAACCTGTGTGTCGTAGAACCTAAAAAAATCTAAAACATGTGTCAAGTGCTTGAAAAGAGCCATAAAATTCTTTCACCTTACTGTTTCGCAAAAAATTGTGACACGACTAAAAGAAATAGAAGAATATAATTTACAAATCAAATGTCCCACTTTATAGTGTCCCGTAAGTAGGGGCATGTGGGAATAAATTGCCTTAGTATGCCCCCTGTGTAGAATATTTACACACATTTACGTCAAAAGTGACATTAACAATAATAACTCAAACAATATCTAGTAAAAGCGTGTGCGTGAGTTAATTCACAATTGAAGCGCTTGTTACGTAGGAAATAAATGGGTAAGTGTGAGTAAAGCTACGTATTGAGGATTCCGTAGAATTGAATATTGTAAAGTTGGAGAGTAAAACGAAGAGTGGAACGCCCTCACCCGTCCCAATTGAATGGCAACATTGTAAAGACGGCAAGTCGGTGGATGGAGAGGGCACATCGTTGTTCCTGGAAATATGTAGGTGAGGCAGTGGACTTCTAGCTGAGTCCTGAGTCCCGGTCCTTGAGTGGGGACCGTTTTAAACAAATCAAGGTTTGAAGAGTGTGGTTCCCTGTGAAATTACGGGCACACGAGGCTATGCATCTGTATGCCTTGTATTGATGGACGCAAGGCAGTGCATCTTACGGCACGCTCATATCTTGTGTGACTTACGAGGCAATGATTTGTTATAGGTGATGGTTACCACTTAATATCAGGTAGGCTATCTGATTGTTCTTAAAGCAAGTTGTTAAAAAAAACAGTAGCCCAAATCAGAAAAGATTGGAGAGACGGACCTTTGCCCTGCAGCTGGACACTACAGGCTCTTAATAATAATAACTGGTCACCTACGTGTTTTCGGGTTCCGTTTTATGAACTATGAGGCACGGAACACTAAATACAAAAGGTGACAAGTTCCATTCACCAAAACGCGGTTTGAATGAGTAAGAGCGTACGTGAGTACGTGAGAATCCTTGGCGGATATTTCCTAGCGAGAACTCTAGGAGCGTGAGACGCGACTTTTGGTCGCAATTTGTCCGACTTTAAAAAAGGACAAAATTAATATTGACAAAATAAATTAAATTATCGTTTGAAACGGTCTGCAGATAGCTTAACTGCTTCATATGTATTTTGTACATTTTGTAAAAACTTGTATTCATTGTAATTTTATTTGTAAATAAATGATAAACAGTAATAGCTTAAAATACATTAAAAATCACATAGCAAATGTTTCTGAATTCATCTGTATGTATTTTACGCGATTATTTCACAAATTATGAATTTTGATGATTCTTTTTTGTTGGGCAGGTCATATTTCAGAGGTAGTCGCATATAAATTTAATTGAATAGTTTGTAATAATTGATTATTTAAGACAAATCAATAATTTATCTATATCTAAATTGATTCAGCGCCTTTTGCAAAAACCGGTCAGAATACACACTCAGTTCATATTTTAGACAAATCAATCATTTATCTAAATTGATTCAGCGCTTTGTGCGCATTCCATACATAAAAGTTTTAGAATACACACGTTCAAAAGTCGCGTCTGATATTATCTTACTACCTATTGGAATTCTAAAACACAATTTCTATGTAATTGCATGGTTTCTCTTCGTTTGTACTACATGAACATAAACTATTTTATTGATGTTTATTTGGTTTTACGTGAAAATAATCAAATTGAATGGTACGTACTTACTTTTGTATAAATATAAATAAATAAATAAATAAATATTGGTGCCAAAGCTATATGGGAACCAGATAGCTGATATACTACTTATATATATGCTGTTCGGATCGAACCCACGGCCTTCGTCACAGAAGGCAGGGCTACTACCAACTGAGCTGTGAAGGCTGTCATGTAAATACTCTGTACTTTGTTTGGCATAATAATTAATCATCAACATCATCAACCTGAAAATTCTGGACTGTGGTTAATAGGCCTCTCCGATATATCCCACATATCATAGGAAAGGTGGTTATAAAACATGCTTACATACAATATGTTTTCATACATAATAGCACTTTAAAATCTTTTTACCAAACTGTTTTAAAATTACTAGGGACAGAACAAGGAGATGACTGCATTTATTTCAAAGTAAAAAGGTATTTATTCAATAAAATCACAAGGATCACTTTGAAACGTCTTAAAGCTAGGTGACTCTAGGTGCCAGTTCTACGCGACCAAAGCCTAGAAGAACTGGCAACAAACTTACGGCTTGGTTCCTACCGTTCTTTTGTATGGTCCTTTTACAATGTAATATAATATATGAAGTTTAGTGAGGCGTAGGCATACAGAAAAAGGTAAACATAATAAAATTTATAAGACAGCACATACTACGCCTCTTTATATTAGATCGTCGATAAAATATATGTTTCTCGATATTTTTTATCGATAATAACAAATAAACAAGCGTCTCATCCCTAGCTTTAGTAATTCAGTTGTTTTTCTTTGTTACATTGTAATTGGACATACGAAACATAACAAAATGATTTTTGTAATTAAATGTCTCTTAATTAGCGAAATTAAGACTTTCTTTTGATACGGCGGATTATCGAAATGTTTTTGAAGAAACTTTCCAGTATTTTACGTACAAAGTTTGTAAGGATGTTCGAATGTTGTTATTTAAGTAAATGTTTATGTGCTGTTTGAGTAAAACAAACTGGTAGGAAACCCTGTTTGGATTCATCATCATCATCAGCCTGAACAAGTCCACCGCTTTTTTTATTTTTTTTATTTTTATACAACAAGCGGTACATAACTTCCAGTAATTTTATATCTTAAAAATTGTTGAAATGTGCGAGCAAGAAGATATTTGGCAGTTGTCTGCGTCTTAACACCTTTATGACACGTAGGGCACATCGTCTGCGGACGTTCGTCAACTCAACATCAAGAGAGCCATCTGGCAATTTACTTGTAAATTATTAATATGGGTGAAATTTGTACTAAAAAGAAAATGTAGGTATGTTTATAAAAAAAGAAAGGTATAAAGGTAAGTAGGTATTTAACCCTACTAATATTATAAACGCGAAAGTTTGTAAGTATGGATGGATGGATGGATGGATGGATGGATGGTTGTTACTCTTTCACGTAAAAACTACTGAATGGATTTTAATGAAACTTTACAATAATATAGCTTATACATTAGAATAACACATAGGCTACAATTTAATTAAAGATATTGTGTGATTGTCCAAAATATGACGATAAGTGTCAAGTAAGTAGGAAAAAATCTACCATCTGCGAGCTATTCTGGCGTGCGCTGCCAAAACCGCTAGAGTTACACATATGTACTACGCCACGCTAATATAAGCTACTAGAAATACTAACCCTGCGCAGGCAAGTCGCGGGCACCAGCTAGTAAGCTATAAAACTTGCCAGGTGTGTGGCACTATAAAACGTGATCCTAAACAATACCTTTTCGCTATAACTTATTTTTCATTTCGTTTCCGCGATAAATCTCAATTTTATGAGTTTCCAATTTAGGCTTTTTTATACCACTCGCTGATGGAACAAGCAGATGGCCCACCTGGTTAAGTGGTAACCATCACCTATAACAAAGCATTGCCTTGCAAGTGACGCTAGATAAGAACGTGCCCTACGTCCATCAACATGAGGCATACAGATGTTAAGCCTCATGTGCCTGTAATTACACCGGCAACCACACTCTTCAAACCGAAACACAGCGTTGCTGCTTGGCGGCAGAAAAAGGCGTGGTGGTAGTACTTCCCCAGACGAGCCACACACAAAGAGCTCTACTACTCTTTAAACCTATTTAAAGCTAAAAATATTGTTTGGTTGCCTGTTCTTCAAGGCAGTTGGAACTGGCATACACAGCTAGTTTCGTTTCTTTGCGTGGTCACACCCTGTTACAGCACAGTATTAATAATAACCAGTACCTCAAGTCTGAGTTTTGTTTGCCATCTTTCATTTTTCGTAACGTCAGGCCTTTTTTGTATAGATATTCGGTAAGCGCCTCTATCGGGAATTCTGAGAACTTACCGAGTCTCCATACAAAAAAGGCCTGACGTTACGAAAAACTAAATACGAAAAATGGTTTCAATAGTTCTACCATTGAACTACACTCAGCGGCACGGAAGTTTGGCCAAGCTCTTAACTCGCAATAACAAGAAAAAAGCATTTCTAATTAATGTAGTTGATGCAGATAGGTTAAAAAAATGTTTACTTTTAGTTATAGATCGTAATTCAATAAGTTAATGTGCACTTTGACACCACTTTTAGAGATTTAGCCGAAATGGGCCATTTATGGGACCAAAACGAATTTTCAACTTTGTGTGATTTTTAAAGTTTAGCATAAATTGAACCCAGTTTTGACGTTTTTAGTTTGTTCTCGTGTGTTCAAACGTGCTAAAACATAAAAGAAGACTAATATTCATCATACCTACCGTTAAACTTTTCAAAAAAACCATTAGAACACAAGTTATCGCAAAATTCGTAAGTGGCCAAGTTTCCGTGCCGGTGTGTACAAGGATAAAAAAAATATTAACAGTTCCATAGACTAACATTTCTATAGAACTAATGGAAGTTACTAGATACTATTACTTCTATAGAACAAATGGGCTAGATTTCGTTTCAATAGTCCTACCATTGAACTACAGATAAAAAAGTTTAACAGTTCTATGACGTAACAGTCCTATAGAACAAATGGGAGTTCAGTCTTGGGGTAGAGAGGTGAGTGTCACAGTATCATGTTGCGGAACCAGAAGTGCGAACTGCGGTTGCGAATATCTTGAGGGCACTCGACGATGCAACCACAGGGTTTTATTACACCATCCTTGTTCTTGGAATTCGTCTTTGCACATGTCTACGGTTGCTCTCATAACCTTTATGTTTGACACTGATGACGTACCCGGATAATAAATTAAAAGTACTTTATATGTTATTCCAGATTACAAACTATATAAATTCCAAATTTTATCCGAATCCATGCAGCCGTTTAAAAGATGAGTATGAATAAACGTACAGACATAAACTTGTTAGCTATGGTTACCTTTGGTGGATAAGCACGGGTCAGGGTGTTGTTTTGTCCGAGTCTAGTATAAAGTTTTGTGTAATATCTCTTGGCGATCGTAATAAATAAATAAAACATAAAAATAAAACTAATACTGCCTGCAGTGTCGCTCGCTTATTGATTATATTAGTCTACAAGTAAAATATTTTTTTTAAAGTATAAAAATCAGCGCATAAGTCTAAGTTTCACCTCAATCGGTTTAGTTTGATAGCCTTAGCAGCTCAGTTGGTAGTAGCTCTGCCTTCTGCACCGTAGGCCGTGGGTTCGATTCCCACCGGGAACAAACATTTTTGTGATGAACATAGATGTTTGTTCTCTGTCTGGGTGTTATATAATATTATAAGCATGTATACAAAAAAAAAGTCTATATTTATTATATCAGCTATCTGGTTCCCATATGTTACAAGCGTTGGCTTAGTTTGGGGCTAGATAGTGCTGTGTGGAAAGTCCATCAATATTTATTTATTTAGTGGTTAGATTAGATACCATGGTAAAATCATTACAAAAAGTTGCAAACATAATTTTTCAGTTTACGAAACTAACGAAAATAACGATTGATTAAGTTTAACGACTACTTCACGTAAATGTTTAGAGCGCTCCAATAGATGGTGATTAATTAAAATGGGTTTATAGTGCATTCTATAAAACGTTGAAGGCGGATGTTTATAGATTGACAATTAATAGTTTTTTAACACTTTAACGAACAAAGAAAGTAGGAACAGATTTAGTGGAAATATGGGGCAGAGATCAAACGATGAAGGAAAACATCGTGAGGAAACCAGTTGGTACTCTAGCAGCGGCGATGGGCTTGCAACCTGTCACGTATGGAATACCAACTACTGCAAAATGTGGGTATGTGCCAAAATATATATTTGGGCGTACTTTTGACTGCCCTCCTTAGACATAAAAAAATATATCTTGAGGTGGTACTAGGTACTAAGAGATCTCTACATGAGGGATATCTACCGTGCCTGAGAGCAAAGTCGTAAAGCTGTTTCCGTTTCTAGAACTTTAGTGTGGCGTACCTATACCTCACTCAGTTCGGTTAGCACCACACTGTAGCTTCATTATTATATTATTTTGTAACAAGATACAGAAAACTCTTTATTGTTCATCAAACAGACACAAAATACAGGGTTAAGGTATAGGAAAAACAATGGGCGACCTTATCGCTTAGAGCAATGTCTTCCACTCTAGATTAATAAGAGCCTAGGCTGTCCTAGACTTGGTCGCGTGAAACTGGCACCTAGATTCAACTAGCTGTAAAACGTTTCAAAGTGATCCTAGTGATTCAATTGAATAAATCCCTTGACTTTGACTCTGATACATCTAAATGGAGCCGTCTGAACATGCAAATCAAATCAAATCATTTATTGTCGACAGGCTTCACAGCTCAGTTGGTAGTAGCTCTGCCTTCTGCGCCGTAGGCCGTGGGTTCGATTCCCACCGAGAACAAATATTTGTGTGATGAACATAGATGTTTGTTCTCTGTCTGGGTGTTATTATATATTATAAGTATGTTTTTACAATAAAAAAATGTATATATGTATTATATCAGCTATCTGGTTCCCATATTACAAGCTTTGGCTTAGTTTGGGGCTAGTTAGTGCTGTGTGGAAAGTCCATCAATATTTATTTATTTATTGTTCGTGAATCTGAGTTTTACAAAAAATAAGATGTAGCTGCGAATCTCCAGATCCTGCTGCTTAGCATACAAACATATCACAGACAAACTATAATACAGAATTAGTAGAATGATAAAAAAATGTGCGTGTAAAAACGTGCCCTCAGTATCATGTGAATAATATCTCATCAACACCTCGAACGTTTATCTCAAACCAGTCTCCAATCGATAAACGCATCAATTTTGCAAAATATTACACATTTTTGCTCAAAACGTGTTCTCGAACGCACTTGGAGGGTTTTATCTAGAAGGGAATTACTGGTATCGGCGACGCCCATCTGAAGGGTTTTTATATCAGCTGATAAATACACATAAAATATATAAGTAGACTTTCCACACAGCACTATCTAGCCCTAAACTAAGCCAGAGCTTAAGTTGTAAGTCACGCACGATAGAAACGTGCCCTACGATGCACTACCCTGCGTCCATCAACTTGAGGCATACAGATGTTAAACCTCATGTGCTTGTAATTACACCGGCAACCACACTCTTCAAACCGAAACACAGCGTTGCTGCTTGGCGGCAGAAAAAGGCGTGGAGGTAGTACTTCCCCGGACGAGCCCACCACAAAGAGCTCTACTCTTATCATAACTAAGGTATTTTTTTTTTATTGCAAACTTAATTGATCGAGTGAGCGAAGCGAACGAAGATCTTAGTTTCAACTTGGGCGATTTGGCATTTTATGTATGTATGTATGTATGTATGTATATATGTATGTATGTATGTATGTTTGTCTGGCCATAACTTTCGAACCGTTGTTCCGATCTGCATGAAATTTTATAAGTCGATAGCTTGTACTTGAGAAATTTACTGGTAAGTATATGAGTTAAATCGGATGACGGGTTATTAAGATATGGGGGTTTTAAGGGGGCAAAAATAAAAAAAAGTTACATAAAAAAATCAAGTTACATGTCATATGAAAGGGCTTTGGTTGGACATCCCAAAACGATTTTTACTTTTTTTCTGGGACGCTCGGTTTTTGAAATACAACAAAAAAGTTAAATTAAGATAACCAGCGACCCAAGAGCTCCCATCTCTAAGAGTTTCGTTGACACCATGGTTTTTCTACTGGTCGGTCAGTTCCTTTGCTTTTTCTTATTTATTTTTCTTGAAATAAATTAAGTAGGTATTCAGTTCTCATAAAATGGTGACAACGACCAGATCTGATGATGGAGTCAAGGTCTGTTCAACGGAACTCTTCAATAAAAAGGCCAATAGAGTTGAAACTTGATAACCATACCAAGCTAGTAAGCGGTAGTCAGAAAAAAGTCCAAACGTAATGTTTGGACTTGCCTCTGACTACCACCTACTAAAAGTTTTATTGCGATCGTTGGGTCGCATCACGAGATCTCAGTTCGGGGCGAACCACTAGTATTAATACCCTTTTTTGATCGAGTGAGCGAAGCGAACGAAGATTCTAGTTTCAACTTGGGCGATTTGGCATTTTATGTATGTATGTATGTATGTATGTATGTATGTTTGTCTGGCCATAACTTTCGAACCGTTGATCCGATCTGCATGAAATTTGATAAGGCGACAGCTTGTACTTGAGAAATTTACTGGTAAGTATATGAGTAAAATCGGATGAACGGTTTTTATGATATGGGGTTTTTTAAGGAGGCAAAAATAAAAAAAGTTACTTAAAAAAATCAAGTTACATGTCATACGAAAGGGCTTTGTTTGGACATTCCAAAACAATTTTTACTTTTTTTCTGGGACGCTCGGTTTTTGAGATACAACAAAAAAGTTAAATTAAGATAACCAGCGACCCAAGAGCTCCCATCTCTAAGAGTTTCGTTGGCATCAAGGTTTTTCTACTGGTCGGCCAGTTACTTTGATTTTTCTTATTTTTTTTCTTGAAATAAATTAAGGAGGCACTCAGTTCTCATAAAATGGTGACAACGACCAGGTCTGATGATGGAGCCAAGGTCTGTTCAACGGAACTCTTCAATAAATAGGCCAATAGAGTTGAAACTTGGTTACCGTACCAAGTTAGTAGGCGGTAGTCAGAAAAAAGTCCAAAGATAATGTTTGGACTTGCCTCTGACTACTACCTGCTCAAAGTTTCGATGCGTTCGTCGGGTCGCATCACGAGATCTCAGTTCGGGGCGAACTACTAGTATTATTTCGTTTTTCGAAAAAGTCTACAACTGTTTTTATTTCTTCATTTCATCGTTGATAACTTTGTCCTAGATTAAGATAAATATGATAAAAATAAATCAAAAATATGTGTCAATATCAGATATGTTTATAACATTAATCGCCATAAGTATGCTTTATGTGAAAATTATGCATAAAAGTTAAATTCGACGGCCAAGCAATTAAGTTTTATAACAGTTTAATTAATTATATCCAAAATTCGTTAGGCGATCTGCTATTCCAGTATTTTAAATTGCTAGAATTTCTCTTTCAAAAGTGGAATGTTAAAATCGAATGGAGCCGGCAAACCTATCCGTGTTTTACACTACCTGCTGATAGAATAAGCATACTTACCTGATGTTAAGTGGTACCATTACTTATAACAAAACATTACCTACTCAAAACCCTGTAATTTCACTAGCAACCACACCCTTCAAACCGAAACACAGCAACGCTGCTTTGCGTGTTTGCGTTTAAAAATGGTGTTCTAAGTTTATGCAATGTTTAAGTAGGAAAATTTAAAATCGTGTCGTGTGCTATAAATTTATGATTATTTAATCGAGCCCTCATTACCGTCGATCATGATCGCGGGAAGGTAATGAGTGATACTGCCGTAACGAAAAGACGGGAGGAAAATTTCAGTTTTGGTATTATACTTGAGGAACAAGGGAACTGTTGCTCACGTGTGCTATTGCGTGTTTTTTTACACATCTTGATCATCAAACAACCAAATGGCATTGCATCGTAAGTCACTCTTGATAGGAACGTATCATACGAAGCCCAGTGAACTTGAGGCATGCAGATGTTAAGCCTCATGTGCCTGTAATTACACCGGCAACCACACCCTTCAAACAGAAACACAGTAACGCTGCTTTGCGACAGTAAAAAGCATGGTGGTAGTACTTTTTAGGACACACTTTAGAAAGCTGTTTAAGGCGAAGACAAGAGCTAATGTGACTCTCGCTCGCACGTTTCGACATGTTGAAAGAAAATCACATAACTCATTTTCAAAAAATCGCAATCAACCATCTTGTGTACAATCACATTGCACACAGTTTAGTAAAAATTTCATTTTGATCGATACAAGTTTTCCTACTCAAAAGTTTGCTTTACTAGTTTTCGTACATAAGCAAACTTTTAAGTAGGAAAACTTGTATCGATCAAAATGATTTTTTTACTAATCTGTGTGCAATGTGATTGCACACAAAATGGTTGATTGCGATTTTTCAAAAATGAGTTTAGTGATTTTATATCTTTCAAGATGTCGAAACGTGCGAGCGAGAAGTTGTTTGATAGTTGTCAGCCTCTTAAGAACGTTTTAGGTATGAACCTAAAACGTTCTTAAGAGGCTGACAACTATCAAACAACTTCTCGCTCGCACGTTTCGTGAACCTAAAACGTTCTTAAGAGGCTGACAACTATCAAACAACTTCTCGCTCGCACGTTTCGACATGTTGAAAGATAACCAACCAACCAACACTGTGAACGCGAAAAATAAACAGCTGTCTTATACAAAAATTCAATACCTACCTGGCTAAAATGTATGAGACAAAATGTCTAAAATGTACAGTGTTGGTTCCTTAGAAAAAGTTACTCATATTGATGGGTACTTTAGCCCCCTGAAGTTTTAAGTGCATGTAAGGGAACACCTTGTATATTACTCAATGTACCTAATTACTAGTGTCTGTAGTTTTGTATGACGCTAAATTAACACGTAACACGTCCTAGCCCCGTCCCCGCACGGGAAGGGTAGAGGAACACGATTCCCTTGCAACGGAATGCTTTAACAGGCTATGGTGAATTTATAGTAGGGGAGGCCATGATGCTAAATGGGGATTTCCTCGAGCGTCATAGAGACCTATTGGGTTGCAAAGCTTAGATGATAAGAAGAAAAAAATGTTATATAAGTAGACCTTTTCTTCGGTGGGGGGAGCGGCTATAGATTTTCAAAAATGTAAAAAAAAACTGTTGCATGGACATACTCGAGCGCGTCAGATATTGATAGCACCAATGTCCTACGTATTTTTAATAATGTACGTATGTTAATCTGATCGTTTGCATGATGGGGGTGGTCGTACTTAAGGGTTGAAAATGAAAAAAAAAAAAAAATAATCGAGTGCGTCAGATTTTTTAAGGGGCTGTTATGTGGCCCTAAAAAAAAAATCTCATTCAATAATCTGACGATTTCGATGTGACGCAAACTCGCAGCCATTATTTTAATATGCAAAAAAAAATCGCCATTTTGAAATACTCAAGCGCGTCAGATTAAGATATATATGGTTCATCTTTATGTCCTAGACGTGCAGTCTCATAATCTGACGATTATCTAGAGGGATTCGCCTAAACTGACAAAAAAAAATATTTTTATTTTGATTTTTTTAAACCATTTAACTTAATTAATTGAAAAGCTCAGGAAATAGCATGCAAATGAAAAGTATAAGTTTGTTAAGTAGAATACTTGTATTTTTAAGAAAATAATTTAAAAAAATATGCAAAAAAATATTTTTTTATTTACAATTAATTGATTAATTAGTCATCATCTTCATAAGTAGAATCATCTTCTTCTTCTGGCTCGATTTCATGGCACGAAATAGAAGCGCGCAGAGGGGAATATAGGCACCACGCAGCTAAACTTTATCGACGAATATTTGTTACTTCGGCTTGTGGAAATCGTCAGATTATATATTTTTCGTTATCCTTGAATTATTTACTTCAAAATAAAAAAAAATTTAGCCACGCTCGAGAATGTCGAGATGACGTTTTTTTTTTACAACTTCGTAGCCCTCCCGTTTCTTTACGTCACTCTCAAATTGTCAGATTAGTGGAATATACACTTTTTAGCATGTAATTAACTCACCCTAACTTAATCTGACGCGCTCGAGATTTTCTGATGATCAATTTTTTTTTACTAATCTGATCCTTTATCCTAGACGGGCGGCTTTATATATGGGGCTCATATTTGGTGGAGGTTCTTAACCAGGTACAAGGTATCCCCCTGTATATTAATCTGACGCGCTCGAGGAAATCCCGAAATCCCCTCTTGGGCTCCCCTACTATTAATGGTGCTCGCGTAAGTGATTTATGGAGATTTGTCGTTTCACTTGAAGTTTTAATTTTATGATGAATTTTATGTATCTGTTGCCGTTATTTTAAGCAAGCTAAATACTTCTATACTTTGGGCTAATTTAGCTTAAAGTATTAACTTTAAGCGAAATTAATCCTGTTATAATCTAGTAAATGAAAAGAATAAGTAAGCATTAAGTTCGCTTATAATAATCCAAGTTTTGGTCGGATAGGTTGGTAGAATCGTTAATGTTGGTAGGTTGTCGGACTGTAAAAAGTGGGAAAGGAGAAGATGGAAAAAAATGTGGAATTCTGGAAAGAGACTTGGTGGAGTAAACTTGACTGGCTAACATACTGTCATCTGTAACAAGTGCGAAGAATAAAAGTGAAATTGTTTTACCTGTGTTCTACGAATAAATAAGAGGTGTTAAAGTGTTCATCTGCTGCAGTTCATTTCACTTGTATACTTTTTATTTTTTATACATGCGATTTTTCTGCTCTATTTTTATTTTATACTAGCGACCTGTCCCAGCTTCGCATGGGTGGACATAAATTTTTTCAACGTTTTAGGATAAACTTAGACCGAGGTGGGTTCGAGTCATTTGCACGCCCTTCTAACTCGCGCTTTGCCCGGGCCCGCGCTTAGTGAGAACGCGCCCCGTGACTTTTTTTTTTTTTAAACTTTTGAATGGAAAGTCCGATTTGAAAAATTCAAGAAGTAATGTATAGGTATTGAATATAAAAAGATTTATTTGGATAAGGAGGTACCAAGGTACAAATAAAGAGCCTTTTCTAGCGGCGGCATTTCAATTAAATTTTTATAATAAAAAAGCACTTATTGTGACAGAACTATAATAGTTAGACATATGCTGTCGCGACATTTTTTGTAGATTCTGTTCTGCAAACGTGTTCTGCAATAGCATTCTAATGGTGAAAGAATTTTTGAAATCGGACCAGTAGTTTTTGAGCCTATTCGTTACATACAAAAATACAAATCTTTCCTCTTTATAATATTAGTGTAGATTGTACAATAATTTAATATACTCATAACCACAAACTAATAGTGTCTAATCCATTTTGTGCCTGTGGAAATGAATTTGGTGACCTCAATCATATATTTTTTGCTTGTCCACAATATGACCATAAAAAACTATATGAAGATCTTGTTTCCTGTCGAACTCCTCTTCCTACTAATATCATTGTTCTTCTTTCTTCCTTGGATCCTTGTATTTATCATTGTTTGGCATCATATATAAATGTAAATAATATAAATATTTAGTAAATTTTTTGTACATATATTATCATTATCTGTATATATTTCCTTATATTTTTTCTTTCCTTACCTTATTTTTAACCTTACTGATCTCCTTTTAATCTTCCGTGTAAATTGAATCCCTATGTTTCCCTAATTTTTATTTAAAAAAAAAAACAAGCAAAATGGCAAATGCACCAAAAGTGCGACGCCAAAAAAAAAAAAAAAACACAAACTAATCAAATGTGGGTTTGTTGACAAACCCACATACTCGTATTAAAACAAGTTAGCTTCATTGAGAAGGCACAATTGATACAATCAAATCGCCATGTCCCTGTCACAATTGTTCTAGTACCCTAGATCTTTATTATCAATCTCTAGGTGAGCATATATACTTCCGCCATATTTGATGTAGAATGTAAACAAACATGTAGTACATAAGGCGAAGACAAGAGCTAATGTACCTCTCGCTCGCACGTTTCGACAAGTTGAAAGATATAAAATCACTAAACTCATTTTCGAAAAAACGCAATCAGCCATTTTGTGTGCAATCACATTGCACACAAAATGCAATTTCAGAGTAGTAGACCTGTTTGTGTGTGGTTCGTTCGGGGAAATACTACCACCACGCCTTTTTCTGCCGCCAAGCAGCAACGCTGTGTTTCGGTTTGAAGCGTTTGGTTGCCGGTGTAATTACAGGCACATGAGGCTTAACATCTGTATGCCTCAGGTTGATGGATGCAGGGCGTGTATCGTAGGGCACGTTCCTATCGTGCATGACTTACGAGGCAATGCTTTGTTATAGGTGATAGTTACCACTTAACATCAGGTGGGCCATCTGCTTTTTCCATCAGCTAGTTGTATAAAAAATAAATTGCACAGTTAATCACAGTTTAGTAAAAACTCAATACAAGTTTTACAGTGCAGAAGGTAGAGCTTACCAACAGAGCTAGGTTTATTCAGTGAATCTAGTGAAGTAAAATCGGTGAAGGAAAACATCGTGAGGAAACTGGCATGTCGTACAACCTAAAAAGTTTTAAAACATGTGTCAAGTGCTCTAAAGCTTTGAGGCGCATTTAAAATCCTTTCACCACACTGTTTCGAAAGAACTACTGACACGACAAAAAGAAGTGAATCTATTTGCCCTGTCCTTTATTATCCCTGTCCTATCCCTATTTCTCGTGTCCCAACCACGGTATCGTGCACCGATGACACGTGCCAACGCCCCACATGTGACCGCACGATTGGATAAGTGGTCAGAGTAGGTACACGTACCTACTCTACTAGCTAGTACGAAAGTACCTACTCGACCTCAACAGCTAGGTACCTAAATACCCACATTTACGTAGGTATACCTACATAATACCTACCTAATAAATACATTTGCGCATGTATTTATTAGATAATATTACTAGAATTATATTTTAGAGACAACGATGGTTATGATTATAAATTTGAAATTACGAAATCTGGGAAATAAATGGTTTTAATAAAAATGATACCTCTACACCAATCTAATAAAGAAAACTTGAAATGAAACTTACTAAGTAATTACTTTATTATTATTCATTTATTTCAGATAAATTAATCCATACTTATATTAAATTATAATTAGAATTAAATTACATTACAATTTACAATACAATCACACAATTACAATTTACAGTTCAATTAAGATTAAATAATATTAAATGTCATACACGATGGAAATAACAATGAAATATAAATTAAATAAAGAAATAAAATTGTCTATCCAATTAATCCAATTATCCAATCCAATCCAATTACGTAACTATATTATTAGTTTTGGATATTTATTTTATTTTAGGAAATTACTTTTGAGGCAACTGATTCACGTTTTGACAGCCCTCACAGTTCAGTCGGTAGTACTGCCTTTTGCGCTGTAGGCCGTGGGTTCGATCCCCACACAGAACAAACATTTGTGTGAGCATGTTTGTTCTACTTTTATGATTTGTAAACTAAATCAATATTATAATCCTTTGAATGTAAACTTACCACTTTCTACAGAGACTGTTTTACATAAACAAGTAGCCAGAACTGTTATCCGACCATAATTCTATCCATTTACCACTTATAATACTCCCGGAGTGAACGAACGAACGCTGTAGGATCACGCCTTACACTTTAAACAAAACGTAGTCTCTCTCAAAGAAGATTCTGAAGCTTGTAACAAGGATCGTATCAAAAAAAATGTTAGGGAAACTTGTTTGGCTAAAAAATATATTTAATTTTTTATTCAATGGTTTTTTTTCCCTTGAAACTACATCATAGGGTTCTTCAAAAAGAGCGTTTTAAAATGATTGCTAAGTAAAAATATACTTTTTTTAAGAATTGATACGAAAACTAAAACATTTTTTTAGGTAGGCAATTATGGGTTTTCCTTTTACGTTTTAATGACTAAATTCGTTTATTTTGATAATTGTATTTATATACATGTAAGCATTTTCAATAAAAATAACAACGCACCTAGATTTTAGATTTGACTTTGGGAGAAAAGACACGTCATCCATCTATAAGCCCGTTCACTCCAGCAAATGCAGTGAAAGTGTGGTCCAATGTTTTCTTTATCAAAGCTGGGATTATCGTTTCCTATGTTTATCTATGAGTTTCAATCAGGTACAGTCAGCGTCTTTAATTTATTCAATGCCCATTTTTTTATAAATTTTGTAAAAAATACAACTTAGGTTTGCTGATGACTGTACTTTATTTCAAATCTCTATTTCAGCTCTAAAAAGATCAAAGGCTTATGAAACTTCTGAACTTTACCAAATTTGTTGATATTTTTTGGTCGCTGTCTGTACATTGTGTTTATGCAACGTAGTTAGCAGAGTTTAATAGACACTTATTCCTATAATAACTTAAATACGCTACTAGTTAATGTTTCCCATAGAACTAGTAGATCGTTAAACAAGAGAGTAAAGTTATATTGTTTCTCGGGAGCAATATAAAAGTAGAATCCTGAGCGTGAACGTTGATTTTTTTTTCGCGAGGGATATGATATATGAAAGAAAGTGCGTATTGAGTAAGTACATCAGTCAAGTCTAGTAACACTATCAGTCGATATTTTTTTTATACTACTTTTTGATGGAACAAAAAGACTACACACCTGATGTTAAGTGGTAACCATCACCTATAACAAAGCATTGCCTCGTACGAACTGTCAAAGTCTAGTTTCGAGGCTTCAATAAAATATGTGTATGTTATAAATTACATTTAAGTGTTATTTTAACAGTGAACAATGTTATGTACTCAATAAATTTCATTTCATTAAAAAAAAAATTAGGTACGTACGATAGGAAAGTACCCTACGATGCACTGCCCTGTTTCCTTCAACTTGAGGCATACAGATGTTAAGCCTCATGTGTCTTTAATTTCACCGGCAACCACACCCTTCAACCCGAAACACAGCAACGCTGCTTGGCGGCAGAACTAAGCATGGTGGTAGTACTTCCCCGGACGAGCCACACACAAAGAGCTCTATTACTCTTACAACTTAATATTATCCACGGTCGCATAGTCAAAGTCAAAAGGTATATATTCAATAAAATCACAAGGATCACTTTGAAACGTCTTAAAGCTAGGTGAATCTAGGACCCAGTACAACGCGACCTGTAATGGTACTGTACCCCAAGTATGAATTTTGCTTACCATATTTGGTTTTTCGTTTTACGTTTTTGTTCCGTGTTCATTGCGAGTTTTGTATGAAGACGCGATAGAGATACCCATACGGAACCCGCAATGAACTCGGAACAAAAACGAATCGTTTTTGCTCCGTGCTTATTGCGGGTTTTGTAATGTTCCATATCGGTATCCCTATCGCGTCTTCATACAAAACCCGCAATGAACACGGAACAAAAACGTAAAACGAAAAACCAAATATGGTAAGCAAAACTCATACTTGGGGTACAGTACCATTCTAACGCATGCCTATGAGTTATTCGCCGTGTGATTACAGTCCGATGGCGCAGATGGTTAGTGCAGCACCATATCACAAGGATCATACAAAAGAACGGTAGGAACCAAGCCGTAAGTTTGCTGCCTGTTCTTCTAGGCTTTGGTCGCGTGGAACAGGCACCTAGAGTCACCTAGCTTTAAGACGTTTCAAAGTGATCCTTGCGATTTTATTGAATTTGACTTTGACTTTGACTTTTATCAAGGGGAAGGTCGTAGGTTCAAATCCCATTTGGATATTAACTTTTAGGATATTTAAAAAATCTTTGTGATTTTCTTAAGTGTTACTATAAAACGAATAAATACTTAATATTAACTATAGACACACTTAAACGCCCACTTAAAGTTTCTAATTATACAACTCCACGAGAATCCAGGTGTCCCACAGTAACGCTGATAAGGAGAGTCAGGTGAGACGATCACCTCAACAAATTCCCACCTTTAACTCCAGTGAATAAGGTTCAGAATCGATTCAAAGTTCATTTAAAGCTGACCTCGCAGGATATCACGTTGCAAAAATAAGTTTATCGGAAAGTATTCGATTTCATTTCTGTGTCCTCAATTAGTGAGTATTATTTTTATTATCTCGTTATGTACCCATTTTTAGTACGTGCCAATTTTGTACTCGATTTTCTTTTTTAACTGTTTTTTGTACCTGGCACAGAATAAATAATAGTACTACATATTTAAGGTGAAGTGGGGCCTTGGGTATAAGTTTCGGTCATCAGAAAAAAAACAAGAAAACTACGAACATTTTTATAAAAAAAAAAAAAAAAAAAATCAATCAATAAATCTAAAAAATATATTTTTTGACGATTAATTGAACGAATTCAACGTTTTTAATGAACGAGCGAGAAGAGATCCAAATAATAATTGAGACGAATTACTTATGTACCTACTCAAAACGTATTTTTTTTGTGGCAATCCAAGCTAGGAAAAAAGCTTCAACTTACAGATTTTTATCAATATTTTGTTCCGTGTGCCGAAATAAAAATATAATGCTATCGGTATATTTATCGTAAATAAACGTATATGGCTACCACTAGGGGGTTTCTGTAGGCTGATGATCAGCTTATTTTGTTTATAAGTTTACGTGCTGATGATTTTTGATTAAGTTATAAAATCCACAGACAGTCTAACACAAAATGAACCCACAACCAAACAGGCTATGCTACCACTAGTCCACCGGTGCTTTAACGTACTCAGGACTCACTAACAAGATTTTCTAACAAGCTAGATCTTAGTTAAATAAATATTGGGAATTTTACAGCCACAATGACGTACAGTACGACCATGTATGTAAATATTTGAAAACGGTTTTGTAAATATAAGAATTAGCAAGATCTAATTGAATTGTAAACCGGATTAGAAAATGTAACACGTATTTTTTTCTGAGTAAGAAATAAAATCATAATAATAAAAGAATATCACGATATCAAAAGTTCTCTATCGTCAGGCCGTTTTTGTACTCTATGCAGAGAACATCTCCATACAAAAATGGCCTGACGATACGGATTTTGGGTAATGATCAGGGGTCGGAATTGGTAGAGTTTTTAAGTACCAAATGACGAAAATTACCTACGCAATCTGAACATGGATATGCCTTTTAAACCCGGAAATGACGATTAATAAAATTTAAGGGTTTTTTTTATATACAACTAGCTGATGGAACAAGCAGATGGCCCACCTGTTGTTAAGATTGATATTATTGTCTTCTAAAACTCTTTTTTCCTACGTTAAAAACAAACTAAGTAGCGTTACACGTCACACGTACAGCAGGGCTATTTTAAAACATTTGGAAAGGTTTCCAATCGGAAACGTCAGTTTTTATCACAATTGATTTCGAACCCGAATCATTTCCGACGCAGGAATTAAAAAAGGCATATCCATATTTAGATTTCGTAGTAGCGTATTTGACGTCATTTGGTACTTAAAAACACTACCTATTCTGACCCCTGGTAATGGTAGTAAGCGACGATGTAAAGTCAAAAGGTATAATTTATATTCATATGCATTCATTCATATTATTCAGTTGAATCACAAGAATCACTTTGAAACGTCTTAAAGCTATGTGCCAGTTCCACCCGATTAAGCCTAGAAGCAGCCAATTACAATTAAAGAGCTAAGTTTCCAAGAAGACAGAATAGTCTCGTAAGAAAATAGTCTTCCCGGCCTTAAGAGCTACGGATTGACGTTTGGCAATAACCACCTCACAGTGAAAATAGGACTGGGGACGTTGGCACATTGTTTTATTTTAGTTACTAGAGCAATTGTTATACTGCTACACAACTTAGAGCTTCCTTCGTCTTCTTATCGTGTCGATGCTTAAATAATTTTGGCAAAATAAGTGGCCACCCAATAGCGCTACCTGTGGCTGCATTGAGGTCTTCCCTCGTGTAATAAATAAATAAATAATTAAATATTGGTGGACATTCCACAAAGCACTATCTCGCCCCAAACTAAGCCAAAGCTTGTGATATGGGAACCAGATAGCTGATATACTACTTATATACTTTTTTTTTGTAAATAGGTATATACTTAAAATATTATATAACACCCAGACAGAGAACAAACATCTACGTACATCACACAAATATTTGTACCATCAAAACGAGGTATAAAGAAAACTAAGAAGGTGCATTTATCTTTTGTTTGTTTAAAAGCTTGTGACAAATTAAAATATCAAAAATATAATTTGTGCGGTCTTTTTACACCATAGTTTTTAATGCAGCCGAGCCCCAACTATTATGGGAACCAAATAACTGGTATAATAATGAGTTATACTTTTTTGTAAATTCATAACACGTGGTCGAGTCTTTAACATATTTGCGTATAAAAATACATCATCATCATCATCTTCCTGCCCTTATCCCACGCTAAGTAGGGTCGGTACAACAGGTTTTCTTCTTCCTCTCACCTCTATCATTCATACATATTCATATTGACATACATATAAATACGTATGTCTATATTTGTGTGTTGAACTTATTATAAGTAAAAATTGTGTGTTAAACACAATTTTTTTGGATTTAGCCGCGTAGGAATAGAATAGAATAGAATATTTATTTCAAGTCTGACAGTGAGCTTACAGTATAACACCAAAATGCTGACTATCTTAATGAACTACAATTATTTTATTTTTTTAATATGGAATTTACTTTTGAATTTTTATTATTTTAATGATGTTCATATACATGTTTTTAATACCTGTGTTAGCTGTGGTTGCCTTTGGTGGATAAGCACGGGGCAGGATGTTGTTTTGTTTGTGTCTAGTATTAAGTTTTGTGTATTATCTCTTGGCGATCCTAATAAATAAATAAATAAATAAATGAATGAAAACTTAAATATGTTTTAAAGGACTTATATTAGAACTAAGGCTATCGCTAAAAATGTCGATATGTTGGAACTCATGTAGAAAATCATTTAAAAGTGTGAGCGCCCGTAAGGTCGGTGCGTTGTTAGCATGCCGGGTTCGCGCTATTATTATAGGTGCTGAGTGACTGACCGAGCAGACAAGAGAGGCAAACACTTTTTCAGCATCAGGACACGGTTTTTAGACATTGGAACCTCAGAGTTGTGTCGTGCTAGCGAAGAAATGTATTGTAATGTATTTTCGTATTGTGTGATCGTTTGTAAACCCGGTAATACTCTACATTCTATTTTATTCTCGCCGAATTCGGGCATTCGGTTACTATGTAGAATCGGTCAGAATTTTTTAAAAAAAAACTAGAGGTCATTTCGAAATGAAAAGGTACTTATCCAATTGAATCACAAGGATCACTTTGAAACGTCTTAAAGCTAGGTGACTCTAGGTGCCAGTACCTCGCAACCAAGCCTAAAAGAACAAGCAACAAACTTACGGCTTGGTTCTTACAAAAAAATATGGGAAAATATGGCATCCTACTAATATTATAAACGCGAAAGTTTGTAAGCATGGATGTTTGTTACTCTTTCACGTAAAAACTACTTAATGGATTTTAATGAAATACAATAATATATCTTATACATCAGAATAACACATAGGCTACAATTTATAAAGATATTGTGTGACTAATCCTGCGCAGACGAAGTCGCGGGCACCAGCTTGTGTGTAATGAATGTGATGGTTCTTGCCTCTGACTGATCCCATTAGATAATCTAATCTGAGTGAGATTAGAATTTATATTAAGCCTAAAAATTAATGAGATATAAGCTCAGCTACTAAAAATAAATCGAGACAGAATGCGTAAAAGTCTGAAACAAATAACCATTTGGCATCAATAATTCGTCACAAATACCTCTCAAAATAAACTAAATAGCTATTTAGTACTTTTGTATATCTACGTCAAGAACCAAAACAGCTTCACGACGCTCATTTCTAGATCTCATCATACCATGTACCACTCAAGATTCGAGGATGTCTAAGGGGTTGGTCTAAGAGATTTTATGGGATATCTACCGTGCCTGGAGACGAATGAATGAATGAAAATTATTTATTGCACACCTTACAAACTAACAAAATAGGACAAATTATAACAATTAAAGACAAAAAAAATGTAGAATAGGCGGTCTTATCGCTAAAAAGCGATCTCTTTGGATGGAGAGGAGCCTAGAATAAGATCAACGTGGTGAAAATATTTATGTCTTATATCTATTGTAATTTGGTTAATCACCGCGCTGCGGGCATCGAATCCGCAACTCTAGCGTCGCTCAGCCAGTTACTCGCTAGTTACGAGATGTCAATCACAAACGAGCAAGAATGTGGTTAAATAAGGGTGAAGCTTACCTTGTGGTACGCAAATAAAATATTTTGACATTGGCCTAATTCAAAAAATATTATTAGCACTGTTTATATTTCCGTTGAAGATCTTAATAAAACAAGATAACATAATTTTTTTTTATCACATTTTATGAAAACGCTTGCTAACGAGTAACAGCTTCACCTTGAGATCGTGAGGTCGTGGGTTCGAATCCAGCACCTATGGTTTTTTATTGTTTAGCAGTTTTTACTTACAACTATGCCTTTTTCTGCCGCCGCGCGCCGTAGCGTTGCTGTGTTTCGGTTTGAAGAGTGTGGTTGCCGGTGTAATTACAGGCAAATGAATCTTAAAATTTGTATGCCAAGTTGATGGACGCAGAGCAGTGTATCGTAGGGCACGTTCCTATCCTGCGTGACTGACGAGGTAGTGCACTAGTTCTGTACTGAAACTAGGTATACAAGGTGTTCCCATAATTGTGTATATAAACTTCAGGGGGCTAAAGTACCCATCAATATGAATAACTTTTTGGGAACCAACACTGTGAACGCGAAAAAAAAACAGCTGTTTCATACATTTTAGCCAGGTAGGTATTGAACTTTTGTATGAAACAGCTGTTTTTTTTTCGCGTTCACAGTGTTGGTTCCTTAGAAAAAGTTATTCATATTGATGGGTACATTAGCCCCATGAAGTTTATATACACAATTAAGGGAACACCTTGTATATCTACTTATTTCTTATAGAGTAGGTAAATCCCACATATGAATGAGATATTTCTAGAAAAAGAAAACTGTTTATCTATCCATTCTTTCACCAATGATGTCAATGCATTGTTATATATCCGTCCCCTTATTCACTAAGAAGCAACGCTAAAGACACGCTTAAAGTTGGAGAAAAAAGGTAATAGAATCCTAACGGATGGGAATACTGGATACTTCAATGAGAGAGACGTGTTCACAACTTGAGTTTTATTGGAAGAAGGAATGCACAAACAAGCACAGGTTAAATCAAAAATAAACTTAATGTTTCCAACAAAAGTGTTAGAAAATTGAGTTCTTGTGTGTACGACGTTGGTGACTTAAATAAATAAATAACCTTTTACTAGTAGTAATAAAATGGCATTTGAAAAATAAAGCGACTGCGAATATTTATAGCTATTATTACAGATCCCCCAAATAGGTCTTCAAAACATACATCTTCATCAACATATACCTACAGCCATAAATCACCCACTGCTGGGTTAAATCTTTTTCAATTTGTGCCATCTACTATGCTCCCGTGCCAGTGTAACCCATTTTCAGAGATTGGTCACATAGTCAAAGTAAAGGGTCTACTTTCACTACCTATGTGACCAATCTCTCTACAGGACGTTTCACGCTTCTGTCAAAACCGACACATAAAGTTAATTCTCGCTTTGGCCACTAACAGGCTCAGGCCCAGTTTCACCATGCTCTGTTAGTTACTTAATCAAGGATTAACAGGCCGTTAAATCTAACCTTAGATGTCAAACGCGTACATTTTGTCATTTTTAACGGCCGTTTAATCCTTTGTTAATCTAACAGAGCATGATGAAACCGGCCCTTAGCTCAGATTTCACCATGCTGTGTTAGATTAACAAAGGATTAACGTTAAATATGTCAAAATGTACGCGTTTGACATCTATGGTTAGATTTAACGACCTGCTAATCATTGATTACATACTAACAAGGCGTTATTGAATAGGGTGTTCAAAATACATGTGTACAAAAGCAATTGTTTTGATGGGCAATAATGTGTCATGGGGCTTCTTTAGCTCCTCCGTAGTTCAGATGTGTGATGGATATTGTCTCATGAAGATGTGTCTACTTATAATTGTGTGATAGTGTTTTTGTTTCTAAAACTGTTTTGTTATAACAATGGTGTAGTTGAGAGGTGTTTTTTTTATTTTGTGCGTATTTTTGTCTTAGAGAACTGATTCTTTAAAATAATTAGGTGTGTATACGTGAACCGAAATATAATATTATAGGAACATACCAATAAGTTTTCTTAGAGCCAGTGCATATCAGCAGGTTAAGACACAAACAACGGTCAAACAACTACTCACTCGCACATTTTAAAAGGTATTCAATATTGTATGCGGGCGGCAATTCAATATTGTATTATATTGTAACAAGGATCATACAAAAAAACGGTAGGAACCAAGCTGTAAGTTTTTTGCCTGTTAGGCTTGGTCGCGTGGAACTGGCACCTAGAGTCACCTAGCTTTAAGACGTTTCAAAGTGATCCTTGTGATTTTATTGAATTTTTAAAGATGTGAGAGTAAGAAGTAGTTCACTTAAACTAAAAACGATAGCATGTACAAAACGCATATCATTTTGTACATAATGCAGATACTGAAACTGAAACTGAAACAGCTTCACGACTTTAATCCCCAGGCACGGTAGATATCCCCTCAGATCTCTTAGTACCAAGTACTAACTCCAGATTCTTTTGAGGATGTCTAAGGGGGGTAGTCAGAGGTACGTCCAAACATTAAATTTGGCACATACCCACATTTTGTAGTAGTTGGTATTCCATATGTGACAGGTTGCAAGCCCATCGCCGCTGTTAGAGTACTAACTGGTTTCATCACGATGTTTTCCTTCACCGTTTAAGACCACTGGCATTGCGCACATAAATTTTTCGATAGGAAAAATCCGTTGGTGCGCGACCGGATTCGAACCTACGACCTTACGATCGGAAGGCGGGGTCACTCCCACTAGACCACTGGTGCTCTCTGCAGATACTATAAGTGTTTAAAGTCACCCTGTTAGAGCACAATTAATTTTCCTATCCCTCAAGATACTTTCCACTAATTTTCAATTTTCCTTGTTTCAGATATTAGCATCTTCGAACAAAACAATAAAAATGTCTCAAGTGACGTGAAACTATCGACAACTTACCGACTTTATCGATAAAGTTTACGACTATCGATAAACTTCACGACTTCAGCAGTGAGACTTGGACAAATGAGTGAGAAGACGAGCTTGACCGTTGGTGATAAGATGAGCAGCATCGGTCCTGAGACCAGGGTCATGATCATGAGGTCTAACGATGGCAGAAACACGTATAGAAGACAGGTAAGCAATTTTGTTTTTATAAGTCAATGTCAAAGTCAAAAGGTATTTATTCAAAGTGCATATAAGCCTCATGTGCCTTTTTTTTTCTTTTTTTTTTGACGCTGGGAAAAATGCGTTACGCATTCCCCCCCATTGGAGGATGGAGGGGATATGTGGGACTCCCCGGTTTTCCGCTCCCGGTATACCCACTAAACAACCCAGCGACACTCCCGCGTCTCCTATATGGAGGGGAACTGGGAAACTGGCAGAGCCTTTTCATCCAGTCCCCCGCTGGCGATTGGCCCGCCATGACAGCGGGGCCCCCGCAACGCCCCCGCCTTTACGGCGGGGCCCGCACGCCCCCCTCTTTGCAGGGAGGGGCCCGGGAACGACCGTGAGTGCCTGGCCGTTCCCGCCCGACGGGGTGGTGAATATGTGCAATGCGGGAGAAGGCCCCTCCAGGTCTTCTCCCGCTATTCACCACCATGAGCGGCGCGAGAAGTTCCGCGTCTCTCGCGCGCGCTCTACCGCCTGGGTAGACCCGTAGGTCTACCCTGCCTCATCACACTGTGCCCTCTGCTAGACAGAGTGACACGCGGAGAGGCCCGCCGTGTCGGGTTATTAGCCACCATGAAACACGTCTGCAGTACTCTGCAGGCGTGTTTCATGGTGTTACCAGGGTGCACCACGAGGAGGTTACCCGACCTAGCACCCCAAGCCTCATGTGCCTTTTTTTTTTTTTTTTTTTTTTTTTTTGACGCTGGGAAAAATGCATTACGCATTCCCCCCCATTGGAGGATGGAGGGGATATGTGGGACTCCCCGGTTTTCCGCTCCCGGTATACCCACTAAACAACCCAGCGACACTCCCGCGTCGCCTATATGGAGGGGAACTGGGAAACTGGCAGAGCCTTTTCATCCAGTCCCCCGCCGGCGATTGGCCCGCTCTGACAGCGGGGCCCCCGCAACGCCCCCGCCTTTACGGCGGGGCCCGCACGCCCCCCCCTTTGCAGGGAGGGACCCGGGAACGACCGTGAGTGCCCGGCCGTTCCCGCCTGACGGGGTGGTGAATATGTGCAATGCGGGAGAAGGCCCCTCCAGGTCTTCTCCCACTATTCACCACCATGAGCGGCGCGAGAAGTTCCGCGTCTCTCGCGCGCGCTCTACCGCCTGGGTGTCTACCCAGGCGGTAGAGCGCACGACCATCATGAGGCAGTGTCATGAGGCAGGGTAGACCTACGGGTCTCCGTAGGTCTACCCTGCCTCATCACACTGTGCCCTCTGCTAGACAGAGGGACACGCGGAGAGGCCCACCGTGTCGGGTTATTAGCCACCATGAAACACGTCCGCAGTACTCTGCAGGCGTGTTTCATGGTGTTACCAGGGTGCACCACGAGGAGGTTACCCGACCTAGCACCCCAAGCCTCATGTGCCTGTATTAACACCGGCAACCACACTCTTCAAACCGAAACACAGCAACGCTGCTTGGCGGCAGAAAAAGGCGTGGTGGTAGTACTTCCCCGGACGAGCCCTTCACAAAGAGCTCTACTACTCTTGAAATCTATTGCTCAGTTGGTGACCCAGTAGGTGACAATATCTGTTTGAGGCCTGAATCGAACATATCAGCAAATTTTATTTGTCTCATATCTTGTAATAGCTAATATTAGTTTTTTAAGGTTATATTTCTGTGTGGTACTAACAAATTGGATTATTTTGATCTGAAATAAATGAATTGAATTGAATTTCAGTGGAGATGCTATTTTCTCTGAAATATGAATAGACTGCGTATCTTGCACAAGCAGCTTTCCCTTCAAAATGCTTTCAAAGGAAACTGCAATGGAGAGATGAAATAAACCCCATTATGCTCAAGAATATTTTGTATAAATACAAATTCTATAGAAGCTTCTTACTAAAGCGTATTGAGAATATTTCTATAAGAATGTCCTACTAATATTATAAACGCGAAAGTTTGTAAGTATGGATGGATGCATAGATGTTTGTTACTCTTTCACGTAAAAACTACAGAATGGATTTTAATGAAACTTTACAATAATATAGCTTATACATCAGAATAACGCATAGGCTACAATTTATAAAGATATTGTGTGACTAATCCTGCGCAGACGAAGTCGCGGGCACCAGCTTGTCACCTATAATATAACATTGCCTCGTAAGTTATGCACGAAAATAACGTGCCCTACGATACACTGCGTCCATCAACTTGAGGTACTTATACGGATAATTAGCTTCATGTGCCTATAACTTCACCGGTAACCACACCCTTCAAAGTCAAAGTCAAAAGGTATTTATTCAATAAAATCACAAGGATCACTTTGAAACGTCTTAAAGCTAGGTGACTCTAGGTGCCAATTCTGCTTCTGAAACTGAAACACAGCGTTGCTGCTTGGCGGCATTAATGTGAAGCTCAAGGTTACTTATACTAGAACACCCTTGTCATATTTAAAGTAAAATATAGTGTGGAAGTAGAACCTATAAAATCCACTAAATTATCGACAAATAACTTATTACTATTGACACGGTACGTGACCAAAGTCATTCATTTTAGCGACAAAACCATGGTTATAACTATTTTACCATACATTTATCGTCCTTATTTCTAGATATATACGGTCTAATTTCACTTGCGTTGGCTGTGGAACTTTGTCTATATCAACTACACGTTTACTGGCCTTGTTTCAAGGGCTATAAGGTCTAGTTTCGCACGGTTTGTCTGTAGATGCTTGTAGTAAGGGGATAGATATGTGTTACTGTGTCGTGCATTGACCCCACAAAATGTTGGGACTAGAGAACGATTTGAAATAGAGTTGGCGTAACGTTGTTTATCGATAAAATAAAACATCGATAAGATTATATTGCAATATAATAAAAATAGATTAAATTTTAGAAAAACAGTTAACAGTAATGAGCTTTCAACCCGTCACGTATAGACGGTACTGTAAATTTTTAAATGTGGGCTTTAGATAATACCTACTAAAAGTAATAATTGGACGTGCATCTGACTAAAATATGACAATCTTGAGAATCTTAAGTATCATGAAGATTAAGGATGTCTACCGTGCCTAGTCATAACAGTTATTTTGAGAATGTTAAAAGATAAATCGAAATAGGAGAAATACCGAATGCGAATTTACTGTTTCTAACATAAAATTTAATAACGCTGTAAAAACAAGAATTTCAATTGTTGAAATCTAATAGACTTTAGTTTACAGTACGGTTGGAATTTTTAATTATAAAGGAAAGATGAAAATGGAAAATTTTAATAACTGTTGAAACATAAAATTTTGTAATAATTATCCTATACTTATATTAAAAAGGCGGCAGAAAATATTTCTTTGTTGTTTTTTTTTGCAATCCGCAAAATAAGCTGATGCGCTGCAGTACCCGAAGTGTGGTGAAAGGATTTTAAGTGATACAGTGCAGTAAAAGAACCACGAAGAAACCGGCATGTCGAAGAAACTAATAAAATCTCGAACAAGTGTCAAGTGCTCGAAAGAAGCCTCTCTGAGGCGCACTTAAAGTCCTTTCCCCACACTGTTCCGAAAGACGACAACGAAAAAGACACGACAACGAGAAAAAAAGGACTGTAAAAATCTTTTTGTTCTCCAAAGTTTGTTCGGTCTCTCTCTCTCTTGTCGTGTCACTAGTTTCTTTCGAAACAGTGTGGTGAAAGTATTTTAAGTGCGCCTCAAGAGGCTCCTTTCGAGCTCTTGACACATGTTATAGAACTTTTGTGCTAGTGCCACCAGTGCTATCGCCGAAGTTAGATGGCGTGGCTAGCGCAGCCCGTACCAAGGGGAAGGTCTTGGGTTCAAATCCCACTCGCATAATAACTTTTAGGATATTATTAAATCTTTGTGCAGGTCTTCATAACTATTCAAAAATTAGTTTTTGAGTGAGTTACCCATGACTAGAGTTACTGCCATGAGTGCTAAGCCGCGGGCAATAGCTAGTCATAACAATTACTTGCACCTACATTTCAGCCTGTAATTACGGGCAATAAAATAAATTAGACTGTCGAGTGTAATCTAATGCACGGTAGACACTCCCTCAGGTCTCGTTGAGCATGTCTGAAAATTGGAGACACTAATAATAATATTAACATTTCGCACTAGGTAATCAAAAATTTAGAATCGCTTAGATCATATCTTTGGTAAATATCTTAGGTGATAAAAACTTATGTTAGGTATTTGTGCATCATGTTACGTAAACTTCTCTTACGTAATTATGCTCTGTTAGGTATAATAAAAATAATATTATAACTAAAAGCAGCATATTCTATTTGTTCATTATTACTCTGCGGTCTCCAACCCGCCTGCCAAGCGTGGTTACTATAGCAACCCCCACCCCTTAATAAAAAAAAACATTGGGGAGGTCTATAATTAGGTAGTGGTATCTTTCAGGCTGATATTATTATGACGTAATTCCGATATTATTAGAGAGTTGACATCTAAAACTACAACAACTACCCGGCTGTCAAACGCGTAGAATTAATTTGTTTTCACCTAAGATAAGAGTAGTAGAGCTCTTCGTGTGTGGCTCGTCCAGGGAAGTACTCCACCATGCCTAATTCTGCCGTCAAGCAGCGTTACTGTGTTTCAGTTTGACAGGTGTGGTTACCGGTGATAAGATGAATGACGTCAGCACTTTGACATTGAAAGTCTAACAATTGAGATTGGTTCTATAGAACAATGACAATCTTTCCATTTATCGATATCGATAAAATACATAGTTGAAACCCCGTCCCTACGTCAACCCATTCACACTACACATGGTGTTCGAAACATTGATCGATTCGTACCCCACTTAATGTATCACCCTATAGCTATGTTAGAGCGTAGGTTCTAACATATCACCCTGTAGCTACAATGTTGTTTCTTGTGAGTTATATTGTGAAAGTTTCATTATATACGGCTTAGGAGTTACGTGACTTTATTAGAAAGAGGCTAACGGACGTAATATGGCGGTGACATGAGTGCCACCAAGCAGCGTTGCTGTGTTGATGGACGCAGGGCAGTACATCGTTAGGGCACGTTCCTATCATGCGTACCTGGCGAGGCAATGCTTTGTTGTATGTGATGGTTACCACTTTGCATCAGGTGGCATCTGCTTGTACCATCAGCAAGTAGTATCGTTTAATTATTGCATTTGACAATATTTTTTGTAGTAATAACAGCTTGTAAGCCCAACACCGCTGTTATAGATAAATATACACCACACATAATACACATTTAGGCAAAACAATGGTCGACCTTATCGCTGAGGGCGATCTCTAGTTATTCCTGCATTCTTATTTTTCTTCGTATACAATAAAAAAAATGTTCTATTTACCCAGCAGCGTGTAAAATAAAAGTAGATTTAAAACATGATTTAGGGTATTTTTTTCTATTTTTGGACAACAATTAGGGAGATTATTTGTGTTGGTAGTGTACCAATCTGTGTGTTCTTAGAAATCTGATATTACCTATCCATTTCTAATTACAACTGCCATTAGGTAAGTACATAAAGTAACTTAGAAGTTAGATATACTTGAGATAAAAAAAATGGTTTTGTAGAGGAAGAGAATACAGAAACCGCTACACGACTTTGATCCTCAGGCACGGATCTTCCGCTCAGATCTTCTAGTACCAAGTACCAACCTAATTTATTTATTCATACATCTAGAACGGTTTTAATAACAAGTACTCTAATTAATCATACCTAATTTAAATTAAATTCTAACTAGGTACTAATTTAACGTTGAAAAACAAATTATAATTAAAAAGAAAGTATGCCAAATTACACATTCTCAAACAAGAAATTAATTTTAAACAGAAATAAAATAATAAGTAAGTTTCTTTCAGAATGTATGTCTAAGGGGGTAGTCAGTGGTACGTGTTACACTTGGCATACTCGGCACATGCTCAAATTTTACAAAAAAAAAACCGACTTCTAATACACTGATGATAACACAAAATAGTAAAATAGGTACGTTATTTCATTTATTTGGACGACATAACTTTTTCCTGTAATTTTGATTTAAAAGCCAAACTACTGAACCATTTTTGATGAAACTATGGGACTAATCGAAAAGTATATCCTCTCAAATAAAAAAAAACAAATCTGTTCATAAATGAAGGAGTTATGCGTGAAAAATCATAAAAAAATTGTCCAATTGAGAACTTCCTCCTTATTTGAAGTCAGTTGAAAATAAAACCTATACAGATTAAAACCAAGCATTTCTTCCCCAGATCCTGGCAGCGTTGGCGGTGTCCCTGGGCCCGTTCGCAGCTGGTCTCAGCAAGGGCTACATGTCTCCCGCCATCGCGTCCATGCAGGAGTCGCGGCATCAGGAGGCGTTCACTGTCAGCGACCAGCAGGCCAGCTGGATCGCTAGTCTCAGCTTACTTGGTAAGTCAGCATGGTCATTTGTAACCGACTTAAAAAAGGTTTTTTTTTTTTCGAATTTATTGTTGTGTGGTTGTTACCGCATCACTCCGTCATTGATGAACCATCATCATCTTCCTGCCTTCATCTTGCATCATCTTCCCACGCTGCACGGGTTCGGCACAACAGGTTGTCTTCTTCCACTCTCCTCTATCATTCGTCATCTCGGTGCTCACTCCTTTCTTACTCATGTCATCTTTCACACAATCCATCCATCTTTTCTTAGGCCTGCCTCTCCTTCTAAAACCATCCACATTCATTCCGTCATTTAAGAACCAGTTTAAAAAATCTGTTTTTGAGATATACTTTCGGATTGTCCCCATAGAAATTTTACCAAAAGAGGTTCAGTAGTTTGGCTTTTAAATCAAAATAATAGGAATAAGTTATGTCATCCAAGTAAATGAAATTAAACTAACCCTAAAAATCTAGTGACACGACAAGAAGAAGAAGGCAAAGAATTTTCAAAACCAAAAACAAAAAACAAAAAGTTGTTTTAAAAATATGAAAAGAACAAAGTAAAGGGAAACATATATCATACAAGTTAATAATATTCGATACGAAAACCAATTAGTGCGCCATAAGTCAAGTTTTAGGAAACTTATCTACTAACATTCATCAGCGTTGGTATTCTTAGACAAGGGAACTATTGCTTTTCCCTTCTCGCATCACTTCGATTTATGCGCGAGCATTTGTTAGCGGCCGGTTTCTGAAAGCTCGATCAAAACTAATCGGATGTCAAATCAGTCGCTGTTATTACAGGCACATGAGGCTTAACATCTGTATGCCTCAAGTTGATGGACGCCGGGCAGTGCATCGTAGGGCACGTTCCTATTGAGCGTAACTTACGAGGGAATGCTTTGTTATAGGTGATGGTTACCACTTAACATCAGGTGGGCCATCTGCTTGTCCCATCAGCTAGTTGTATAAAAATAATGATAATAATTGGGACAAGATTCACGGTGTAAGTTGACGAACGGCTCGAGAAAAAAAATGTGTATTTTGACTTGCCTTATATCCCAATCAAATCACAATTTGTGTTTAAGGGGCTGACAACCATCAAACAATTTCTCGCTCGCACGTTTCGACATGTTGAAAGATATAAAATCACTAAACTCATTTTCGAAAAATTGCAATCAACCATTTTGTGTGCAATCACATTGCTCACAGTTTAGTAACAAAATCATTTTGATCGATACAAGTTTTCCTACTTAAAAGTTTGCTTAAGTACGAAAACTAGTAAAGCAAACTTTTGCGTAGGAAAACATGTATCGATCAAAATGAAATTTTTACAAAACTGTGTGCAATGTGATTGCACACAAAATGGTTGATTGCGATTTTTCAAATATGAGTTTAGTGATTTTATATCTTTCAACATGTCGAAACGTGCGAGCGAGAGTCACATTAGCTCTTGTCTTCGCCTTGTTTTAGAGCTCTTTGTGGCTTGTCCAGGGAAGTACTAACCACCATGTCTGTTTCCACCGCCAAGCAGCGTTGTTGTGTCTCGGCTTGAAGAGTGTGGTCGCCTATCGTGCGTGACATGCGAGGCAAAGCTTTGTAGGTGATGGCTATCACCAGAAAACAGGTGGGCGATATGCTTGTTCAATCAGCAGTATAAAAAAAATCACGTGTGTAACAGGGGAGTTATAGAATACCATAACTTTATGAGGGTCTCATAAGAGTCCGATAACGATTGACAGCCGGAAATGAACGAACTGTTACCGACCATTAGGGACTGTCGATTTAAGATAGCGTTATATGTTTACTTTATTTGTAACTATTTTATAAATTAACTAGATATTTCGCGGGCGATGTTATTTGTGAAATTTCCACGTTGCACCCTTTAGGGGTTGAAATTCTGGTTTCAACCCCTAAAACAGCTACACGACTTTGATGCACAGGCACGGTAGATATCCCCCCAGATATCTCAGTACGAAGTATTAACTTAAAATTATTTTGAGAATGTCTTAAAGGGGTTAGTTAGAGGTACGTCCACATATTACATTTGGCACAAACTGGTTTCCTCAGTGTTTACCTTCACCGATTGAGACCTGTCATTTCGCACATATATTTTCCAATGAGAAAACTCCATTGATGCACGTTTGGATTCAAACTCACGACCTTATCATCAGAAGGCGGGGTCATTACCACTAATAATGGCATACCAACTATTGCTAAATGTGGGTATGTGCCAAATGAAATATTCAGACGTACCTCTGACTACCCCTTTCAAATAATCTTGAGTTCGTAATTGTAGTGTAAACCCAATAGATTGGAGGGGATATAAACTTTTTTTTAAACAACTTCCTGATGGAACAATCAGATGGTCCACCCGATGTTAAGTGGTAGCCATCACCTATAACAAAGCATTGCTTTATAAGTCACGCATAGGAACGTGCCCTACGATGCACTGCCTTGCGTCCATCAAATTGAGGCATACAGATGTTAAGCCTCCCGTGCTTGTAATCACACCGGCAACCACACTCTTCAAACCGAAACACAGCAAACTGGCATCAAAGTCGTGAAGCTGATTCTGTAATCAAAATGACATCAAAAAAATAGCTTTGTGAAATCGAAGCCCAGTGTCGAACAAGCAATCGTGGGCTTTAATACCAGCAGTGGGATGGTAATAGCCTGTTGAATATCTCCAACAGTTTATTGCGTGTATTATCTAATCCGAAACGATTTGTCGTAAAACCCAAACTACAACACATAAACCGTTTTGTAACGAAGTTAAGTAAATGTTTACTGCTGAGCAGTACTCACAAACGGTGATGGAAAACATCGTGCGGAAACCGGCATGTCGTAACCTAAAAAGTTCTAATAGTGTCAAGGGCTCAAAAGGAAGCCTCTTTGGCGCAGTTAAAATCCTTTCACCACACTGTTTCGAAAAAACTAGTGAAAGGTTACCTGGATGAGATCGTTCTCAGCAATAAGACCGCCCATTGTGCTTCACTATAACTTATGAACTTTTTTTTGTTTTTAACGTGTTAGTTAAATGTCCTTGTGGTTTGCAATAAAGAGTTTTATAGTTATCTATCTGGTGACACGACAAGAAGAAGACCACTTAACATTAGGTGGCAGATGGCCCACCTGATGATAAGCGGTCTTCTTCTTAAGCTGGGTACTCACTTAGCAGTGTAGCACGTAACGTATCAGATACGGTATCAAGTGATGTTTTATGACATTGAGAAAATAAATCATGTTAAACCTAATGATAAAATTTGTGAAGCTTGTATAAACGGAAAACAAGCATGCTTACCATTTAGTAAGACAAAGGCTAAAAACATAAAACGACCTCTATTCAATGTGCATTCAGATGTGTGTGGTCCCATCACTCCTTCAACACTTGACGGTAAAAACTACTTTGTGATATTTGTCGATGAATACACGCACTACTGTGTGACCTATTTAGTTGCCCATAAGTCAGATGTTTTTGCTATGTTTCAAGATTATGTGGCAAAGTGTGAGGCTCGTTTCGATTCGAAAATAGTCAATCTGTATTGTGATAACGGCGGTGAATATTTGTCAAATGAAATGAAAGAGTTTTTTGTGCGAAAAGGTATAAGCTATCACTTAACAGTGCCGCATACTTCTGCTTTAAATGGTATGGCAGAAAGAATGATAAGAACAATAACAGAGCGAAGTCGTACACTGGTTTCTGGGGCCAAGTTAGACAAAACGTTCTGGGGGGAGGCTGTGTTGACAGCAACTTATTTGATTAATATCAGCCCCACAAAAGCACTGAAAAAAGATAACACACCATTTGAATTGTGGCACGATAAAAAACCACAACTAATGTATTTAAAGGTTTTTGGTTCAACTGTTTATTATGTGAATAAAAATAGAAAAACCAAGTTTGATGAAAAATCATTAAAAGGAATAATGATCGGTTATGAACCGAATGGTTATAAGGTGTGGGATGTGATAGATGAAAAGTTTGTAAAAGCAAGGGATGTGATATTTGATGAGATTATTTTTTTGTCAAGCAGACCGTTAAAGTCTGAGAGAGTTTTGGCCGAAAGTTTCGGAGACTCTGAAAATCACACCGTAAAGAAAATATGTAAGCAAACGGAAAATATACCTGAATCATTAGGTTCGCCACCTAATAAATCTGTAAGTGAAACAGATATGCAACATAACTCTACATTTGAAGGTAAATTGACTTCGACTCGAAATGAACTCACTGAGAATAACCGTAGGAGTGATCGTATTAAAATCTTATGATGAAACTGATGATACTTTGATGAACTATTTATTGTATGCTAAATCTTTGGTATGCACAATTCCTGCATCGTATGACGAAATTGAATCCAGAGATGATAAGGTTAACTGGATAAATGATATAAATGAGGAAATTAAATCCTTACTGAAAATGAAACCTGGACACTTGTACACAGAAATATTGTTGATTGTAAATGGGTGTTTACTGTAAAAAATGATGAGTTTGGAAAACCCATAAAGTATAAAGCGCGTTTAGTTGCTCGCGGTTTTAGCCAGGTATATATGATTGATTATAATGAAACGTTTGCACCTGTTGCAAGAATCACAAGTTTCAGATTCATAATAATTGAAAGAGATAAGTTGTTTATTGGGAGTTAAAGTAAACTTACAAAGTAACAATAGACCAGAAAATGTACATAAAAACAGTCTTAGAAAAGTTTGAAATGAAAGATTGTAAAACTATGAAAACGTCTTTAGAAAATAAAGTTGACTTTGCTGCATTGAACAATAGTGATACAACAAAGGCCCCTTGTAAAAATCTCATTGGATGCCTAATGTACTTGATGTTATGCACACGTCCAGATTTGAGCTTTAGTGTAAACATCCTTAGTAGGTTTGCTAACAAAGGCAGTCATACACTTTGGTCATATTTAAAAAGGGTGTTTCGTTACCTGAAAGGGTCAATTGATTTAAAGTTAACTTATGAAAGAAGTAACTTTAACAATGATGACATATTAAATGGCTTTGTTGATTCTGACTGGGGAGGTGACGAAGTAGACAGGAAAAGTACTACAGGTTATTTGTTGAAACTATTTAAACAAAGCACAATATGCTGGAATACAAAGAGTCAACTAACTGTGGCGGTTTCTTTTACAGAAGCTGAGTACATGGCTTTGTTTGAAGCAGTTAGAGAGGCTTTATGGTTAAAATCATTATTGAACAGCATTAACATCGAGATACCCAGTGCTATTCCTATTAATGAGGATAATAATGGGTGTATAAGCATTGCAAATAATCCCACGAGTCACAAAAGATCGAAACATATTGATATAAAATATGAGAAAGTGGAGAAAAATTGTATTAAAATGATTTATGTGTCCACAGGTAATCAGTTGGCTGATATTCTAACAAAATCATTACCGGCTGTGCGTTTTACCCAGATGAGGGAAAAGCTGGGATTGATGTGATTTACTATGTAAAAGTAAAATAAATAAATATTGTAAATATTTAATAAATAAGGTCAATTGAATAACTTTAAGATATAAACTTAAAGATAAGTATGAATTGGTCTGATTAGGTTTTCCTGGGTTTCCCTAATCCTTTGCACTGAATGGTGGACCATGCTATTTGTACCCCAGATACAGGGAGGTGTGTTATTATTTTTGTAAATAATTTTTAATTTTTGAGAAAGAGGATTCATTTTTGAGGGGGCGTGTTGGAATAACAAAAATGTATATACTACTTGAATAAGCAGCTCTTTGTCTTTTCATAAAACATATACACATGACCTCATGGATAGTCCCTCTAGCTCCTTATTGTTGAACAGTCTGTAGCGCGTAGTTCAATAAAGCACACACCTTCCTGAAGGAACTCTATTAAATATTATTCGTTTATATTAAACTTATGTCTTTCATTGATCTAATAACCTAATAATCAGTTTTATTTCATGATCTAGCAATCTGGTTTTCACAAAGGTCAAGGTAAGATTATCCTCTGCCAGAGTTTCAATTGCAGTAACAACACCATCATAGCTTTTCGGTAAAGTAATAAAAAGATGTGTGATTTTATCCACTTCTTCTAATTTTGCGCCAGCAGCCATTAATTCAATTAGCAAATCGTCGAATTCTTGAAAGTGTTTCATCAATGAATTTTCCCCTTTCAACTTCAAGTCCAACAATCTTTTTTTCAGAGATAATTGAGTTGCTATGCTTTTTCTCTCGTAAATAGAATCCAGCTTAATGAATATTTCTTTAGCAGAAATGTTACCACTTGTAAGTCCCAACAATGAATCGGATAGATATTCTATTATCGTGTTTTTAGCGATGTTCTGCTTTTTGTGCCACTCAGCATCCATATCAGTAGGTGCATCTTCATCGATTACTTTTAGCACTTCAAACTCATTCAAGAGATTACGTATTCTAAGTTTCCAGACACTGTATTTGTCTCCATCAAATGGTTTAATATTTCTTTTCATTCTTAAATGTTCCATTATATTAAATCACTAAAAGTCACTCAGAATACTAAAATCACTGCCACAAATTTCACAGGGCTCACGTCTCTTTCACTTTGCACAAAAAGCGTCTTTTAATTTATTTAAAAAATTATCTTTATTTATTTAGTCCGAATCACTGGCTTTACTAATTACACTACAAATGTCTGGGCCCATAACCTATTAGGTTATTAGATCAATGAAAGACATAAGTTTAATATAAACGAATAATATTTAATAGAGTTCCTTCAGGAAGGTGTGTGCTCTATTGAACTACGCGCTACAGACTGTTCAACAATAAGGAGCTAGAGGGACTATCCATGAGGTCATGTGTATATGTTTTATGAAAAGACAAAGAGCTGCTTATTCAAGTAGTATATACATTTTTGTTATTCCAACACTTCTTAAGCTGGGTACTCACTTAGCAGTGTAGCACGTAACGTATCAGATACGGTATCAAGTGAGTACGTAGGCATGAGCCCGCTGCGAGCCGCTCGCGCGTGGAGCGCTGTAAGCTCGCAGTGACCCGCCGAGTGGCGGTTTCACTGCGAACACAAAGGCGGCTCGCAGTGTGCTCGTGGACGGCGTCACGACCGCTTGTGTAGTGAGTACGTACGATACTCAAAATCTGTACTCGACATACGAGTGAAATTCTTGAAATGTCCACTAATCTCTTGAGACTTCATATCCATTATTAAATTGTTAGAACGATTTCTATCTTTGAAAATTTCACTTTGCCAAAATCGACGTGGGCTTTTATAATTATCTAAAATATTATACATGAATATGAACGCAGCACTAGCCACCATTTGAGACATGTTGTCGGCGTGACGTCGTTGCGAGCACTGCGGATCAGGCAGCTCGTAGCTAGATACGCGGAGGACCGTGGACGAGCCGTACCCACTTGCAGGTTGATACCGTATCTGATACGTTACGTGCTACACTGCTAAGTGAGTACCCAGCTTTGCACACCACAACGACATTTGACACGTTAACAAAACAAATAAAACAAAAATAAAGTTCAATAGTCACAGTGGAGCACAATGGGCGGTCTTATCGCTGAGCGATCTCTTGTGCTATCAACAAGTAGTATAAAAAAAACCAAGAAGAAACAAGGTTCATGACACATTTCATTCAAATTGCAATGCACGAACTCATGAATCAAAATTACATAATAATTTAAATAATTTTGTCGGTTCTGGGTATCAATGCACTGTACTTTATTGCTGTACGTTTGTTCATCGCGGGTCATTGCCCTCTGTCATCCGAATAATGATGCATGTCGTGAAAACATTGCACAACTTCGTACAGGCTGCTTCCTGAAAAGATGAACGTACTTTGATTGAGTTTTACTTGTTTGGGGATACAGTTTTGGTCTTTTTATTGCCGAGTGTTTTAGTATTATTGACAGCCTTCACAGCTTAGTTGGTAGTAGGTCTGCCTTCTGCGCTGTAGGCCGTGGGTTCGAACCCCAGGTCAAACGTTTGTGTGATAATGGATGTTTGTTCTCTGTCTGGGTGTTATTTAAGATTATATAAGTATGTATTTACAAAAAAAAGTATGTATGTGTTATATCAGCTATCCGGTTCCCATATTACAAGCTCTGGCTTAATTTGGGGCTAGATAGTGCTGTGTGGAAAGTCCACTAATTTTTTTTTATGGCCTAGTGTTTTTGTATTATTGACAGCCTTCACAGCTTAGTAGATAGTAGCTCTGACTTCTGCGCTGTAGGCCGTGGGTTCGATCCACACACAGGTCAAACGTTTGTGTGATAATACGGATGTTTGTTCTCTGTCTGGGTGTGATTTTGTATTATAATATTTAATAGAATGAGACATATTATTTCTGGTGTTACAATTTGTGAATGCCGTAAAATTGTTTTTTTTTTTACTCACATTGAATTGATAATTTGAACCGTTTTAGAAAACCGAACTTGTTAACTATACCTACTTGTTTCGTTAAAAGTAAACGAAAAAGTTTGCGTAAAATCCATTTTTTTCAAGGAGACATTCGTTTGTTTTAACTTATAAGATATATGTTATAGTAATTAATTAAATATTCTTCCTTACTGTTCTAAATAAATACTTTTTTTTTGTTACGTGCTTACATTTTTACAATGGTGTGTTTATTTTTTATTGGTGGACTTTCCACACTATTTAGCCCCAAAAACACTTTCAGCACTATCTAGCCCCAAACTAAACCAAAGCTTGTAATATGAACCAGATAGCTGTTAAAATACATACTTATATAATTTTTTTTTTGTAAATACATACTTTTAATAACACCCAGACAGAGAACATAGATGTTTGTTCTCTGTGGGGATCGAACCCACGGCCTACGGCGCAGAAGGCAGAGCTACTACCAACTGACCTGTGAAGGCTGTATTAAAGAAATAAAACTTTGTTTTAAAACCTACAAAGATGACGAAACACGCTGCATATTCCCTTAAACAACAGCCAATCAATAACTCAACAAGCAGGAACACACTAAATCAAGCACAACGAGTATCATTACTGGACCACCCTGTTTTATTGCTGGTCGACTTCCCCCTTGGCCATTGCGATAACTCAAAAATGCGCTGAATCATGGAGATTTCAATGTTATATCGACAATGTTCAAGAAATATGATTGTATTGAGAATAATAAGCCCTTTGATAAGATTATTGAACACTCATGTCATCCTTTCCAGCTAATGTTACAAATGCGAAATTTATATGCCCTGGTTGTAAGGTCGTGGGTTCGAAACCGTTAGAGCACCAATAGACTTTTTGGAGAAAACCAGTCAGTATTCTAGTATTCTCGATGGTCTTAGAGTATCAACTACTGCAATATATGCCGGATGTACCTACCTAATTATAAGACGGAATTAACTTAGATATCCTTAAAGAAGAGGGATATCTACCGTGCCGGGGGATCACGGTCGTGAAAAGCGTTTAATTAATTTCCTGTTTTTGTGAACCAATTTTCCTTATTTACCTAAAACAAATTCCTCCCCTTGTTTTTCTTTTGCCAGTTCGTACCAACTCCAGTAACATATACAAAACGCTTCAAACGAATAATAACATTAAAATAACATGCAAAGGATATGAATTGCGAAATCAGCTGTCGATATCTTATCGTGTTTGAATTTGGAACGAAAATATTTTTATTTGGAATGCGGAGGCGAAACACGTGCCGTTGAAATATTAGATTTTTTGACTTAGCTGTTTATTATTTAATACGTAAGCATGTAGTCTTAAGATCTTAGAGTGATAGATAATTTCGAGGTACTGAAATATCGGGGGCGTAGCTCAGATGGTAGAGCGCTCGCTTAGCATGCGAGAGGTACCGGGATCGATACCCGGCGCCTCCAATTATTATGGCAGCTTTTTGTATTATTTTTTTACCCACTACCAACTTCTGTTAACTAAACTGTAAATTTAATTCTTTGTTTTTTTTACAATTTGTTACTTTTTAAAGCTACATTTTTTTTAAAATTCTTCTAGCTAAAGTTTCTTGTTTCTACTTAACGTAGTTAAAGCTAATATATTTTAAAATTTCCCGTTGTCCCATCTTATTGAACAAATTCGGAGGGGACAACGAGAATACTTCAATAAATAGAAAGTAGGCACGTAACAGTTCTGAAAATCAGAATAATTATAAAAAATATCTAATTTAAGCTTATGATTCTTTACTACAGTTTAAAAAAAGTGAAAGTAACTCGACCACGCATGCGCACGCCGCAACTACTCGTTGTTAAATTTGATTTTGTAATACAACATTCCGACTTTTACTCTTCTAACAAAATTCAAGTGTTCAAAAATATACGTGCACAGCGTCAGTGCTCTCAAACGGTGAAGGAAAACATCGTGGGGAAACCGGCGGCATAGAACCTAAAAACCTCGAAAACATGTGCCTAGTGCTCTAAAGGAGACTCATTGGCGCATTTAAAATCCTTTCACCACACTGTTTCGGAAGAAGAAGATGTTTTCTAAGTTACTTTCTAGGCTCCTTCATATACGTACTGCCTTTTTCATTTTGATAAAAATGTACTCTGCTTTTCAATAGGTATTCGATTCGAAAAAACTTATTTTTTGTTACTTTTACATTATTTTCTCATTTAAGTGAATTGTATTCTTTTTGAGAAATAGATAATCTTAAACACAAAAAAAAACAAGTTACCAAAACTCTGAATACGTTACGCGTACCTACTGGTCGCGATATTTGCACATCTAATTATTTCGCTGATTGTATTTAGATACAAAAGTAACAATACAAAGTAATTTCTGAACACATTTCTTGCTTCGATTCGTGGTCGTTCATCAACTAAGAATACTATCGTAAATAATTCAGACGTAAATTATTGCTCCTAGGTACACTATAAATATGATCTGAGGGCAGTACAGTCACTTTAAAAGTTTTTATCGGCAATTCTGAATGATTTATCTAAATAAGCGTACTCCTTTTTATACATCTTGCTAATAGAACAAGCATGGCCCATCTGATGTTAAGTGGTAACCATCACCTATACAAAGCATTGCCTCGCAAGTCAAAAACGATAGGAACGTACCCTACGCTGCACTGAGGCATTCATCAACTTGAGGCAAACAGATGTTAAGCCTCCTGTGCCTGTACTTACACCGGCAACCACACTCTTCAAACCGAAACACAGCGTTGCTGCTTGGCGGCAGAAATAGGAATGGTGGTAGTACTTCCCAGGACGAGCTATACACAAAGAGCTTTACTACTATTAAGCCTATTTTTATGGCTGACTGAACCGCTAGAGCCTGTTTTGTATCGTGGTTCATTTCGTATAATTTCGTATGTAAATCGTTGTTTGTGGAAATGCCATGTTGTAGTTAACCGAATATTTGTCTCATCTTAGTATTTATCAATGTTGCTGATATGATCTCAAAGTCAGCACAGCTCAGTTGTTAGTAGTTCAGAGTGTTAAATAATATTATATGTATGTATTTACAAACATAACAAATTATACAAGCTGTTCAAATACTTATGTTTAAAACTTCAGGGGCCTAAAGTACCCATCAATATGAATAACTTTTTCTAAGGAACCAACACAGTAACGCGAAAAAAAACAGCTGTTTCATACAAAAGTTACCTAAGTACCTGGCTAAAATCTATGAAACAGCTGTTTTTTTTCGCGTTCACAGTGTTGGTTCCTTAGAAAAAGTTATTCATATTGATGGGTACGTTAGCCCCCTGAAGTTTTAAACACAATTATTGGAACACCTTGTATAAGTTCTAAATCAGTTATCTGGTTCCCATATTACAGCCCTTGGCTTAGTTTGGGGCTAGATAGTGCTGTGTGGAATGCCCACCATTATTTATTTAGTTATTAGCTCCGCCTTGTGTGCTGTAAGCCGTGGGTTCAATCCCAAGAGTAGGTATTACATACGACAGGTCGCAAGCCTATCGCCGCTGTTAGAAAACTGGTTTACTGTCGATGTTTTCCTTCACCGATCGAGAGATACTACTTCACTTATTCTTCTTCACTGACATTACGAACAATTTTTTTTCATTATCAATGTTCATTACACAAATTTTAATATGTTCTGTGTGGGGATCGAACCCACATCCTACAGCGCAGAAGGCAGACCTATTACCAAGAGGGCTGTCAGCTGCTTCTTTCTTTATTGTACACAGTGATACCATTTAGTGAACTTAAATATAAAACATGTACAAAGGCGAGCTTAACCCTAAAAAGAGTTCTCTTCCAGCAAACCTTGAGGGAAAGAGAAAATTGAAATGAGAGGTGCGTGTACAAAATGAGAATCTACAAAAGACTTACATAAACCTACATATAATTTATATACTTATACTTTTAGGGAAAGATAGTGCTTTTTGACTTTGCCTTTAAATATACCAAGCGAGTGGCTTCTTTCTTTTAAATCTCAGCCTAAAACTTAAACTAATAAACTAAATGTCTATTAACTGTTTCAAGCCGACTGATGCTACAAATGTAAATATAGAAATGTCTGTCTGTGAGTTTATTTTTGTCTGCAAGAGATTCTTAAGATGTACGGCTCTCTACATATATATAAAGCAGATATCATTAAGACAAAGACAACCGTTAAACTACCTCTCGCTCGCACATTCAAATTTATCATTAAGTTGCAGACAACCGTCAAACTACTCGTTTGCACATTCAACATTTTTGAAGGCATACCTTTATCCTAGTTCAAAACTTCCTAGTTTTAATATTACTAATGCTCAGCAAAAACTTAATTGATCCTAACAAGTTATTCTGCCTTTGACGGCTGTCAGCCTCTTAATTCGTTTGGTTGTAATTAACCTACTTTAAAAAAAGAGGTTTTAAATTTGATGTTAAGGCTATTATTATGTTGTTCAGATATTGCCAGTACCTACAGCTTCTCTATAAAATGCAGTAATTATCATCATCAGTTTGAATGTTTGAATGAGGTGAGTAGATAGATTCACCGAGCTTTAAGACGTTTCAAAGTGATCCTTGGGAGTCAATAGAATAAACCTTGTGACTTTGACTTTGGCATAAACTTGAAAATATAAAGGAATAATATAAAATCTGGTTCAGTGGACGTTGTCCTTCAAAAATGTAAGGAATGCGACTTGAAATCAGCAACTTCAGTCCAAAAGGAATGTTAAGATGAAGCGTGCGATCGATCAATGTTCGTTTATTTCAGTGCTGCGTTGTTCTGCTCGTTTTAAGATGTAGCTGATATTCTACATGTGATCTTAACAGCTGATATTAAACTGTCTATTTCTGCCGTCAAGCAGCGTTGCTGTGTTTCGGTTTGAAGAGTGTGGTTGATGTAATTACAGGCACATAAGGCTTAACATCTGTATGCCTCAAGTTGATGGACGCAGGGCACTGCATCTTAGAGTACGTTGCTATCGTGCGTGACTTGCGAGGTAATGCTTTGTTATAGGTGATAGTTACCATGGGATACACAGAATGGGACCCTTACATCTTCTCCTGTGGATATTCTCACCCTCAGCCTCACTAAACTTCAATAATATATTATATTATTACATTGTAAAAGGATCATACAAAAGAACGGTAGGAACCAAGCCGTAAGTTTGTTGCCTGTTCTTCTAGGCTTTGGTCGCGTGGAACTGGCACCTAGAGTCACCTAGCTTTAAGACGTTTCAAAGTGATCCTTATGATTTTATTCAATAAATACATTTTGACTTTGACTTTGACTTTATTCAATTCCATGCCTTCCATGCCAGCTATTTATTACATATATTACAGTTTAAGCAGATGGCCCATCTGATGTTAAGTGGTAACCATGCACTGCCCTGCGTCCATCAACTTGAGGCATACAGATGTTAAGCCTCATGTGCCTGTAATTACACCGGCAACCACACTCTTCAAACCGAAACACAGCGTTGCTGCTTGGCGGCAGAAAAAGGCGTGGTGGTAGTACTTCCCCGGACGAGCCACACACAAAGAGCTCTACTCTTAAAATAAATAAAAATATTGTAAAAAATCGCCCTTATTGGTAAGTATAATTTCAAAACTCAACGCAACTTGGCCTCTTTATTTCTACGAACAAACTTCGTATCGCTTTACGTTACTTCGTAATTAATTAGAATAATATTGTTCTTTGAAACCAGATGTTTTCCGTAATTTTCATTTGAAAGAAATGAACTCGCTTTTGTATATCTCCACGTGCCTTCTGTAACCTACTTTTGCAAGTTTTGTAGGTGTAAGTGTTGCTCTGGCTTCGGTCACGTTTTACGTTTACGAATAAAAACGTTACGTGGTGTGGTCTAGTGGTAGCGGCCCCGCCTTGCGATCTTAAGGTCGTGGGTCCGAAACCGGTCGTGCATCAATGAGTTTTTCTGTTCAAAAATGTATGTGCTCAATGCCAGTACTCTCAAACGGTGAAGATAAACATCGTGAGGAAACCGGCATGTCGTGGAACCTAAGAAGTTCTATAACATGAGTCAAGTGCTCGAAAGAAGCCTCTTGAGGCGCACTTAAAATCCTTTCACCACACTGTTTCGAAAGAAACTAGTGACACGACAAAAGAGAAAGAGGTGCAACTTTAATTAATTTGGAGTCTTTTTCTTGTCGTGTCACTGGTTTTTTTCGGTGCATGGGTTTTAAGAGCGCCTCAAAGAGGCTCCTTTCGATCTATTTTGAGTTTGTTTTTTCAAATATCGCGGGAATAGCGTTATGACATGATGCGTGATGAAATGAGTTCTTCTCAACTTCCTTGTTAGCATTATGAGAAAATTAAACAGTATTGAAGCATCAATCTCATCAGCAGTTCTTCTTCTTCTCTCCGTTTATGGCTCCTGTCTGTCATTCGACAGACAATCTTGCCAGTGTCAAGTGATTTGTATTGAATAAATACTTTTTTGTCAAGTCAGTCTATAGTCAAGTCGGCCGTCATTTGTTTTGAAGAAAATGGTGGCGGTTTTCTTCAAAACATTGGAAACATTTTTGGTCAAATCAGGATAACACAAAACACTTTCATTCCAAATGTTTACACTTTGTGCTAAAACCTCAAGTAATGTTGGTTAAAATACCACCAAAATGACACAACACAGCTCAAAATAACACTAGAAAAACAAATAAAATGAAAAAGCTATGTTGCTTCCCAAAATGTCAGAAAATGAATCCTCATCAGCAGTTCCGCGCGACTATTCCATACTTGACAGGTGACAGCAATGCGTGCATCCCTGGCGGCAGAAATAGGTGCAAACGGCAACAAGATTCGTCAATGGATTTACATGCTCTGTAATTTATTAGTGCCGGCAGCTCTACTAATTAGGTACAGACAGACAAAGTTCCTATCATTCTATCACTCTGTCAGTAGAATGGTATCTATGTTTCTGTCACTACGTTTGTAAATGTGATGTTAGGATCTAATGATCCTGCCGAAATGATTTGAGTAACTAACGGTAATCCGTTAATTACTGCAACTCAGGACCACCGCTTGACAGTGGCTCCTGGGACACCCTGTATAATTAAAAAAAAAAACATTGCCACACAGAGTGTGGTTGCCGGTGTAATTACAGGCACCTTTCTAATACCAAAAACTTGGTATAAGAATCTAATACCAAAAACTACCAATGGTATTTGTTTTTGGTATTAGAAATCATATAGCTTCGGATTTTAAAACGATAGGAGTAAACTCACCCTTTTTCGCAAGTATTTTTTTTGCCCAGGGATTTACATAATCTACTCGTTAGTAAAAATGCCGAAAAGAAGTGAATTCGCAAAGGCTTAGGATTGTATTATAAATAAATAAATAATAAATATTGGTGGACATTCCACACAGCACTATCTCGCCCCAAGCTAAGTCAAAGCTTGTGATATGGGAACCAGATAGCTGATATACTACTTATATACTTTTTTTTGTAAATACATACTTATAATATTATATAACACCCAGACAGAGAACAAACATCCATGTTCATCACACAAATGTTTGTTCACGGTGGGGATCGAACCCACGGCCTACGGCACAGAAGGTAGAGTTACTACCAACTGAGCTGTGAAGGCTGTCAATTATGATCATAATATTAAATTATTACAAAGCAAAATAAATTGTCAAAAAAGTTATGTTCTGGTATTCGTTGGGAATAGATTTTGTAATTCATTTAAATACCTAATTTGAAATTTGGTATTCGTCAGGAATAGAAAATTTATTACGACAAAAGCAAATACCATTAGTTTTTGGTAAAGGAATAAATCAAAAATTGGTGCTCTACGAGGAATGCCTCACGGTCTAATGCAATCGCAATTTGTGACAATCGTCTAAAGCTGAAGCAATACATTGAAAATGACTTTAACTTTTAAACACAGAACCCGCCATAACTCTGAAATCAAGAGCAATGAGTCTATATCGAGATAAGACATAAATCTCCTCAAATAAGTGGATTACCCTCCCGACCATGCATCACCATTGACAGCAGAATGTGCTAATATTAACCATGTAGGTACTCGTACCATCACCATTCCACATCCCAATAAGGATATTTAAAATGTTTTTAAGGTGAAAACAAGAACTAATGTACCTCTTGCTCGCACGTTTCGACTTGTTGAAATATATAAAATAACTTGACTCATTTTCGAAAAATCGCAATCAACTATTTTGTGTTTAACAGTTTAGTTAAAAATTTCATTTTGATCGATACAAGTTTTCCTATTCAAAAGTTTGCTTTACTAGTTTTAATTATTAAGCAAACATTTGAAAAACAAAAATCGTATCAATTAAAATGATTTTTTTACTGAACTTGTGTGCAATGTGATTGCACACAAAATGGTTAATTGCAATTTTAGGAAAATGAGATTAGTGATTTTATATCTTTCAACATATCAAAACATGCGAGCGAGAGGTACATTAGCTCTTGTCTTCGCCTTAAAGTCCTTTTATACTGGCAATGCTCCGAAAGTTCTTTTGGGTTAGAGACTCGACTAGTAGACTTATAATAAAAATAGCAATGGGATCCTAAAGCCATAATTATTGTCCACAGGAGCCTTCATCGGCGGTATCCTAGGCGGCATGGCCATGAGACTCGGCCGCCGCACCGTGCTGATCGCCACAGCTCTGCCGTACACCCTAGCGTGGCTGGCCACCGCGCTATCCACCGGCGTGCATATGATATCTATCGCGTCGTTCTGCGGAGGCATGCTTATATGCTGCATCAATATGACTACGCAGGTAAAGCTTTTTATTGATTTTTTTAAGTTTAACTCAAAAGGTCACAAGGATCACTTTGAAACGTCTTAAAAGTAGGTGAATCTAGGTGTCAGTTCGACGCGACCAAAGCCTAGAAGAACAGCCAACAAACGGCTTGGTTCCTACCGTTCTTTTGTATGATTCTTTAGCTCGAAAGTGCTCTAGTGTGTAGTGTGCCTAGTCACTCGAAAGGAGCCTTTGAGGCGCGCTTTAAAATCATTTTACCACACTATTAAGAGTAGTAGAGCTCTTTGTTGTGCTTGTTCCATCAACAAGGTGTATTAAAAATAAAAATAAAACAAGTAGATGGTCAGTCTGATGTTAAGTGGTTACCTATACAAATTGCATTACCTAACAGGGCAATCCACCACTCTGACTTATATGTACATATATTATGAACTGTGAGACCTAAAGGTCTGAAGATATGACTGTAATAATGATTGCATTGCAATTAGGTATAATAACATTAGAAGTTTATTACTATAATCGGTTTTTGAAACCGTTCTGGTTAATTATGAATAACAAATATTAAAACCTGTGTTTTAAAATAATGAAATCTCAAACATTTCTATTAATAAAATAATCTGGGTATACACATGAATAACAAATTTTAAAGGCGTTGTTTCATCAATATATGGAGCCGGGGTCGGGTCTGTGTACAGTTTATATAATTATCGCTTAGCAATATAGTAACTGTTTTTACTGTTTTAATTTGCTTTATTTTTACTTCGTTTTCTTGCTCATCAAGATTTTATTGGCCAAGGAGAGCAACACAATGCACTAAAAATATGGCGGACTGACATGCGTGAATGTCACTTTGACAACTGTTGTTTAAGTCAAGCTTGAGAGTGAAAGACATTACCGTCAAATAAAGCAATAAATCTGTCAAAAATTAAAAAATGCAATGTGTCATATCAAACGTCATGTCAAACGTCAATTACAGACTGTCATGGCGGCTCTAAAAATGTGCAAATAGTAAGAAATTCGAACAGATCAACATTTAGTGATGAACACTTTATTAATCTACATTTTTAATGAAATTGCATTTGAATGGTAATCTTCAATTTTTTTCCAATTTTTCTATGTGCGGTACATAGACCAGACCCAGAATAAACCTGTCCTTTATATGTATTTTTAAATCCTCTTCCTCCTCGCGTCGTGTTCCTGAGGGCTGTGATTCCCCCGACGTTGAGCCATCACAGTTTTAACGATGGTCCGCCATCTATGCCTGTCTTTCGCATTGTGAAGAGCATCGTGAAGCTTGGTGTTTACTGATGAGCAGATTTGTTCAGACCATCTAAGTGGACTTCGACCTCTCGGACGCTTGCCGTCGACCTTTCCAGAAACCATAAGCTGTTCAAGGTTGTTCCCATCTTTCCGAGCGATGTGGCCGAAAAACTCCAGTATTCATATTTACTTCAGTATTTTCAAATAAGAAACCCTCAAAATTTTCCAGTAATAATATAAAATATACCTACCCCTTTAATTATTACCAACCCAGGCTGTGCCATAACATTACCCCATACGCCGTTGCCACAGCTCTCGCATGCCGCGTGATATCTGTCACATTATTTAACGTAGGAATGCCACAATACTCTGGCTTGCCACAGTTAAACTAGACTAGTGGGATGCATATGACTTTGCTCGCATTAAAATATATTCATATATGGAAATAAATAATAAAGTCCACCAGTCCCCTTAAATAGAGCCAGTAAGAAAAGTGTTAATGGACACATTCTTAGTGAAGTTAAGCTAAAAATTTTGTTCAATGTAAATTTGTCAAATTACTCATTAGCCTGCTATTGTGGCTAGATTGTAATATAAGTAAAGTACATTATAATGTGTAATGTATACTATTAAAAAAAAACCTGGGTGAAATTTGTTTACCGAATATAACAATTACTTCCTTCAAATCTGAATATTAGTTTATCCCGTCTATAATATTCAGGATGACGGAAAAAACTTCAGTAATACCGTTCAATTAGTCATAAAAAGAAGATTACCTCCTTTCGTGCTTCTCTGACTAGGTTTGTGCTTTTTATCATCTTCATGATGATGATGATGACGATGATGATGATGATGAGTCGGAAAAGGAAGATTACCTCCTTCCACGCTTCTCAAACGACGTCTCTCTCTTGTGGTGTCACTAGTTTCTTTCGAAACAGTGTGGTGAAAGGATTTAAGTGCGCCTAATGAGGTTAATGCTGTTTAGTTGTCAGTCAGTCAGTCTTACAACAATTTTGTATACTTATATCATTCACGGTACATAATGTTCAACCCATTACTTTTAATGGAAAATTAAGGTTATGGAAATGTTAGGTAGTTGAAGGTTTGCCAATCCTATCTTAGGAATATTAATTTTGGATGTTGGTGACTTAATCATGCCGTGCATCATCATGATCATAGTCTTCCTGTCTTCTTATTGTTGTGTCACTAGATTCTTTCGAAACAGTGTGGTGAAAGGATCTGAATCTTGTCCAGATCCCACTTTAAAATTCAGCACAAAAAGTTCTCATCCATTTATTCTGATCTATGATAACTTTCGCATAGTTCATCAATCTTATCTTTGGCCTACCTCTCTCTACCCACATATCCATCCACATTCATATCATCTTCCAAGCATATTTAAGAACTTGACGAATCATTTATTTGACAACTTTAGGCTTGGATTAGTCTCTAGTTTGATAAATGAAGGATTAGGAGCTGATTTCACCATGCTCTGTTAGATTAACAAAGGATTAAAGGGCCGTTAAATATGTAAAAATGGACACGCGTTTGACATCTAAGGTTAGATTTAACGGCCTGTAAATCCTTGATTAATAACTAACAGAGCAAGGTGAAATCAGCTCTAAAGATTTGACGAGTATAAAATTTAACAAATCAATGATTTGACAAGTGTCTGCGAAGTTTTCAGAATGAATTAAATGATTTTCATGACATGCCCGTACCATTGCTTACAAACATGCTTTATTTTATATAAAAAATTAAAATTTTATTGTACAAAAATACCGAACGACCGAAAAAAATACACTGAAAAACATAAAACAAAACATTTTCTGAACAATTGCAAACCACAAATAAATTCATCATCATAATAATTATATTTTTTTGTTCATATTTTCAAAAAGCGCTGAATCAATTTGATGGAAATTTATGTTACATTTATCATAAATTCATAATTAGAGAGTAAATGCGTAACAATCATATAACAAAATCTCCTTTTTTGAAGACTGTTAAAAATAGGGTACAATCCACGGTAATCCCCCATATCTCTTTATACTCTTACCACCAAAAGAGCGAAGCCGCAGGCTGGAGCTAATAGGTCTATAAAATGGTTTCACTTATTGCAATTTATCACTTTGAACTAGATATTAATGTCATTGTAGTTAGAATTGAATAGCGTTGAGAAAGGGCGACCAACAAGGTGAATTAGAAATTGAAAGGATTGTGTTCTGCTCCAAGTTCCGTGTGTTTTGTTTCACTTTCAATGGCTTATCCTAATCTTTCCTACTTCCTACTTAAGGCGAATACAAGAGCTAATGTACCTCTCGCTCGCAGGTTCGACATGTTGAAAGATATAAAATCACTAAACTCATTTTCGAAAAATCGCAATCAACCATTTTGTGTGCAGTTTACTTTACTAGTTTTCGTACATAAGCAAACTTTTAAGTAGGAAAACTTGTATCGATCAAAATGAAATTTTTACTAAACTGTGTGCAATGTGACTGCACACAAAATGGTTGATTGCGATTTTTCGAAAATGAGTTCAGTAATTTCATAACTTTCAAGTTTTTATGCTCGAAAGGAACATCTAAAATCCTTTCACCACACTTTTTTGGAAGAAACTAGTGATACGACAAGAAGAAGAATTAGGTACTTTCAAAATTATGAAATGTGCGAGCGTAAAGTTGTCAGCTTCTTAAATGGAAAATCATAAGCAATTATAAATTTGTTGCTCATTTTACACAAATTATGGTGTTTATACATCGTTATTTCAGTTTATTACCATTCTAAGTATTTTATTTGTTAGTTTAATATAATATTGCACATGGTAAAACATTATACTCACTCAATAAATCGGTTGCACATTGACCTGTAATTTAAATAGTTACTTAGAATATTGCAAAAGGTTAAATATTTACTCAACTAATAGATTGTCGGTGTTCTGAGTATACAGATACTTTGTTTCTCAAAATAAGACTAGTGGATAGCTAGCTGTAGTTCACGTGCCCTACGTTACACTGCCTTGCTCCATCAACTTGAGACATACAGATGTTATGCCTCATGTGCCTGCAATTTCTCATTTTATTTATTTTTTAAGAATTCGTACAAGTAAACTAACCTAGCTTTGTTAATTCTTCTTGTCGTGATACTAGTTTCTTTCCAAACAGTGTGGTGAAAAGATTTTAAGTTAGTTTGTTAATAGAATTTCATAGTTATGCTAATTCTATTTGACAAAGATTGTTTTAGAAAAACAACTACTGAAAATGAATGTATTCAAAATACCAATGAACGAGACATTGTTCGAAAAATATCTATCTATATTTTTTAAATAAATCGAATTTGATACACGTATCTAATTTACAACTTGTTGAAATATATTATACTTTTGTTACATACTGTTCGCCGGCTGTCTACTATCGAATTTAAAACTAAATTAAAAAATATATTGATAAATAAAGCCATCTATAGCGTAAATGAATTTTTGTCTGACTGAATTATTATTATTTTTATTAACTTTCTTTCTATTTGACTTTTTTCCATTTAATTTTGATTTGAATTTTATTATGAATTATTTAATGTTCCCAATTACTATTATTTTTTAACATCTTTAAATGATATGTAAAATCTGTAAATTAGTTTATAAGAAAATTCTTTGTATCTATTCTCTGCCTAATGGCAGAATTTAGTGTTCTTCTCTAACAATGACATCTGTTTTTATAAACTTACCTAGATTCACAGAGAATAAATGATTTATGATTTATGATTACCTATTTGCCTTCCATTCTGTAGTAGTAGAACTTTTATAGACATAGACAGACAATTATAAATTTTTATCATGAACGAGTTCGTCGAGGAAAGCACCACCACTTTACCTATTTCTGTCACCAAGCAGTTATGTTCGTATTGCTGTATTGTGATTTGAAGGGTGCTGATACAATTCCTCTTGCAGGCAAGTTCTCGGTAGACGTGTTCTACAAGGTAATGCAATAGTAAGAGAAGTAACTGCTTAGCATCAGCCCATGGCATAATCCGCCATTTATTCTCATAAATAAAATACTTGCCCCAAAGTGTTAACATTTTTTTCTTTTTGTCCACAGGTCTACGTCACAGAAATAGCACTTCCAGAAATCCGAGGCTGTCTCAGTTCCGTCCTAAAAATCCTGAGCCAGATCGGCATACTTATCTCCTTCACCGTAGGAGCCTACTTAAACTGGTACCAGCTCGCTTTGATGGTGTCCGCCGCTCCCGTTCTGCTTTTCTTCGCTCTGTTCTTCATACCAGAAACACCATCTTCGTTACTGCTGAGGGGGAGAGAACAAGAGGCTGAGGAGTCCTTGCAGTGGCTTCGAGGGCCAGAGGCTGATATCAGACAGGAACTGGCCACAATTCGCACAAATATCTTAGCTAGCAAGCTGTACAACGGAGGACATAGAAGCAAGCTGAAGATTCTGATGTCGAAAAGGTTGACGAGGCCTGTCCTGATTACCTGTGGTCTTATGTTCTTCCAGAGGTTCACTGGAGCGAACCTTTTCAACTTCTACGCTGTGAAAATGTTTAAGAAGACATTCAGAAGTATGAACCCTCACGGTGGAGCGATAGCGACCAGTGTCGCGCAACTCCTAGCCTCCTGTCTATCAGGCATGCTTATAGACAACGTTGGAAGGTTACCTTTGCTTATGATAAGTGGCGTGATGATGTCCATAGCTTTAGCTGGGTTCGGTTCTTATGCATACTACGAAGAAGTGTTACGAACTGCTACAGAAACCAACATGGCTGAACCTGGGACCTACGACTGGATCCCTCTGCTGTGCGTTCTTGTTTTGACCATAGCCTTTTCTTTAGGCATAAGCCCTATCTCTTCTTTATTAATAGGAGAGCTATTTCCTTTGGAGTACAGAAGTACTGGTAGTGCTTTGGCCACCAGTTTTAGTCATCTGTGTGGTTTTGTGAATGTTAAAACTGCAGCAGATATTCAAGAGCATATAGGTTTGTATGGTCTGTTTTGGATGTATGCTGGCATATCTGTGCTGTGTCTACTCTTTGTGATTCTATTCGTGCCAGAGACGAAGGGTAGGGAGATAGATGAGATGGATCCGAAGTATGTCGAGTCTCTTTGTATTAACCGATAGTATACTCATCTTTGACAGATTTATCTGAGGCATCTTTCAATTAGCTAAACCATTAGAGCATGGCTATGTTGAAACTTTAAAATTTAATGGACTTTTGTTCTTTGTGTCTCTTTGGTTTTGAGCCTATGTCTCTTATTTGAATATTTAAGAGCCTTTCTGGCAAATAAAGGTATTTGTATCTAGATCTGCCCAATTGACTAGACAGTGGTAGTATTTCTGTTGAATTGGCTCAAAAGTTAACTTCCTCAAATCCGTTCAACTTAACCGTCAGACCGACCATGTTCATTTTTATTGTTGTCAATTTTATCTTCATCATTAATAGGTGAATCTGTCAAACAAAGTGTGGCGGCTAGCCACACAGGTACTTGCAATCGGGCTGACGCGAAGGTTTTGTATGTAGCGTCGCCAGTCGTCTCTCCTACTTTAAAGTAGGTATTACATGAAACCTAATGAGCGGGGAGAGACGACTGGCGACGCTACATACAAAACCTTCGCGTCAGCCCGATTACAAGTACCTGTGTGGCTAGCCGCCACAAAAGCTAACAGTATTCTGGAGTTTCCAGTATTTTAGCTAACATGCCTTCTCAAGTTCCTCACATCACAAGACTTTCTTAGTTTCTAAATAAGGGGCTCTTTTCCCTTTAACGGTAGCTTACTTAACATTATATGTTACATATATAATATATCTATGTTGGTAAAAATCATAAACATGTGCAAATGCTTTTGGTAATATTGACTATACTTAATACTTTTTCAAATATTCAAACATTATTTTTGCAAAAAATTACCTAGGTATAGATCTTTTTGCAATAGTTCAATAATTTAGAATCCTCGTTCATATTTCCTTAAGTTTATTGCAAAAAATGACCGACAGGCTAAACAAGTAATTGTGACTGTTGTTGGGTTGCAAAATATTGATTCTTTTTGCAAATTCTATTGATTTCTCAGTCAACGTCGTTAGTTTTTATGATCAGGATACCCTTGGACCATTAAATGAGCCTGATTACATCATCAAAGTTGTTATTCCGACTTAAATAAATCTAATACGCTTACCACAAAGATTTTCTTGAGGCAATTATTTAGCATCGTTAAAATCTGTGCCTTTGTCTACTTTTCTTATATACAAGGTGTTCCCATAATTGTGTATATAAACTTTAGGGGTCTAAAGTACCCATCAATATGAATAACTTTTTCTAAGGAACCAACACTGTGAACACGAAAAAAAAAACAGCTGTTTCATACATTTTAGCCAGGTAGGTATTGAACTTTTGTATGAAACAGCTGTTTTTTTTTTTTCTCATACGTAGACACCCACTCAAATCTCTAGGTAATAAATATAATACACGGTGTTCCAATAATTGTGTATATAAACTTTAGGGGTCTAAAGTACCCATCAATATGAATAACTTTTTCTAAGGAACCAACACTGTGAACACGAAAAAAAAAACAGCTGTTTCATACATTTTAGCCAGGTAGGTATTGAACTTTTGTATGAAACAGCTGTTTTTTTTTCGCGTTCACAGTGTTGGTTCCTTAGAAAAAGTTATTCATATTGATGGGTACATTAGCCCCCTGAAGTTTATATACACAATTATTGGAACACCGTGTATTATATTTATTACCTAGAGATTTGAGTGGGTGTCTACGTATGAGGAATACGGTCATCAGTTTTTATTTTGTAAAATCCCACATACATAATTATGTTGTCATAACTTTTATGTCAGATAATTGATTATATGGCCCTTATATATTGGTCGCTGAGCGCTCCACTAGCTTAAATGTTCGCTAAGTCTGTTTCTATCTCTTTTTATTTCGATGAAAGTGACAGTGACACGAATACTTTATGGAGCCGCTATAACGTGTCAGAGATTATGAATAAGAGGGTATATCTATAAATATAGGTAATTCTCAAACAGTCTTAATTTCACATTGTTGAATTACAAATTAGTTATACATAGTTATACTGTACATAGTAGTAGGTAGGCATTTTTATGTAGTGTTGTTATGTGTTGCTTTTTTATTTACTCTAATGAAATGAGTTTAACTTAATCTGCATAGTTTTGAATTACTATGTAAGTAATAATTCATTTGAAAATATTTTAAAATCCCTCAAATATTTTAAAGCTAATGACTCAAATATCCTCTTCAATATTGAAAAATACTACTAAGAAATAATTATCAATTATTTTGATATGGTTTCTTATCCGATTTTCAGTCGCAGAAAAATTACTTTTTATAGTTTTCAGTCCAAGTTTCTGCTAAGTCGACTATTTATTGCATTTTTAGAATAAATAGGATTTGCATCGTGTTTATATGTACGGGTATGTCAATATGTCATAATATATTATGTAGGTGCCTTTTTAATGTGATAAAACATTATTAAATAATAATAAGAACTTTACACGAAATTTAGAAATTAATGTCAATTAAATTTAAACCAGTGAAGTTCAAGTTTTGTATCTAAATTATTTCTGTCACTTTTTGACAGTTCATTAAATTAAATAAAGTTAATATATAATAGAGATTTTTTATCACCGATTGCAAATAATTTTGGAATTCCATCTCAAAGTGTCAAATAAAAGTGTAAAAAATTACAAATAGTTTTAAATATTAAATAATTATATTTTTAGACAGTGTTCCCTCAAATGACCTTATATTGTTGTTGAAAAAATATTGGTGTTTATAAAAAGTGGTGCTAAAGAGGTGCCTTGCTTAACGCAAGTTTTAAAAAGTTTATAATAGTTACAAAATTATACCTAGTGAATTGTATAAAAACAGTATTATTAAGAATGTAAATAGCTACCTATATTATTTTATGTAGATATTATTAAATAAAAATAATAGTTTAATATTAAATGTTGCCATACATGAGAGCTATGTGAAGATTACTTTTATTATTTGTACTTAAAATATTCGAATTTAAGTGTTGTAATAAAATGTGGATTTTATTTTGAGTGTCATTTTACATACCTTTTTACAACCGATTTCCGAAACTTCAAATGATTTTCTTCACCGTTTTCATAAAGACCTCTTCATTTCCCATACTTAGAAATCCAACTAATATTATAAACGCGAAAGTTTGTAAGTATGTATATATGGATGGATGTTTGTTACTCTTTCACGTAAAAACTACGGAGTAGATTTTAATGAAACTTTACAACTAGTAGTTCGCCCCGAACTGAGATCTCGTGATGCGACCCGACGAACGCACCAAAACTTTGAGTAGGTGGTAGTCAAAGGCAAGTCCAAACATTATGTTTGGACTTTTTTCTGACTACCGCCTACTAACTTGGTACGGTAACCAAGTTTCAACTCTATTGGCCTATTTATTGAAGAGTTCCGTTGAACAGACCTTGGCTCCATCATCAGACCTGGTCGTTGTCACCATTTTATGAGAACTGAGTATCTCCTTAATTTATTTCAAGAAAAAAAAATAAGAAAAAGCAAAGTAACTGGCCGACCAGTAGAAAAACCTTGATGCCAACGAAACTCTTAGAGATGGGAGCTCTTGGGTCGCTGGTTATCTTAATTTAACTTATTGTTGTATCTCAAAAACCGAGCGTCCCAGAAAAAAAGTAAAAATTGTTTTGGAATGTCCAAACAAAGCCCTTTCGTATGACACGTAACTTGATTTTTTTAAGTCACTTTTTTTATTTTTGCCCCCTTAAAAAACCCCATATCTTATAAACCCTTCATCCGATTTTACTCATATACTTACCAGTAAATTTCTCAAGTACAAGCTGTCGTCTTATCAAATTTCATGCAGATCGGATCAACGGTTCGAAAGTTATGGCCAGACAAACATACATACATACATACATAAAATGCCAAATCGCCCAAGTTGAAACTAGAATCTTCGTTCGCTTCGCTCACTCGATCAATAAATAGTTTATACATCAGAATAACACATAGGCTACAATTTATAAAGATATTATGTGAATTATCCAAAATATGACGATAAGTGTCAAGTAAGTAGGAAAAAATCTACCATCTGCGAGCCATCATCGAAATACTATTCTGCTGTTTTCTGCCAAAACCGCTAGAGTTACACATATGTACTACGCCACGCTAATATAAGCTATTCGAAATGTGGGATTCTTTAGATCCATTAAAACACAAATATATTATTATACGAGGTTATGCCCTCCGCCCGGCCACGCCGTCCGAGCCAGTGTGGCCAGCATGTCGCTAGTGTTGCCAGCGCGACTAGGCTAGACACCACATCCTCATCTTTATTAAAATTTACAAATTTCAGAACACTTACAGTAAACCATATTTGTAAAAGAGTCAGTAATCATGAAAGTATAAGGCACAGTTTAATAGTTATGGATTAGTTTATACTTTATATTATTATACTTTGTATATAACACATTTATAAACAAAGCAAACCACAACTTATACAGGTACACAAAAATGTATAAAACACACATGATGCAATGGAGCATTTGTAGCTCTTTGCAAACGCTATTATTTATTACTTACATTTTAGATTATATTGTCACCATTGATTTCCTTATTTACTTACCCATATTCAATACATATTGTAGTATGTAAGTACATACCCAAATTATTGGAAATGTAGCATAGGTTGAACAAAGATTAAACACGATGAAATAAATAGTAAGATTAGTTTGTATAACAGTTATAGTATAGGTACAACATTTTAAGTCAACACTAACATTTTCAAATATTTTGGAATAGTTATAGGTATTATAAATAATAACTGATTAACTCTTTCTTCTTACTATCACTACCTATATTCCTTCCCCTTATCCTTTTTTTTTATCCTTAACCTTAAACTAATACCAGGTAATAGAATAAAATTTGACCGATTCAAAATGTTGAACGTTCCGTTCGCCATTCTATTAATTTGCGGCCTTTAGTATTGAACATTGATTAACATATGGAATTTTAAAATTTCAAAAAGTTAAACTACTGGTAGAACTTACAGGTTAGTCAAGGCACTAATATTTGTTTATCTGTGGTCAAGGCAATCCATTCGTGCTCTTTGATTGAATTTTACAAATTCATATTCAATAAACTATACTAAAAGGAAACTAGTTAAAATAGTTGGGTGAGACATCATATAGAAATCATGCCGATTTCACCTCTTGTTACTTTTATTTGCTGGTTTAAATCTAAAAGTTCTTACATTGTATCAGCATGAAAGATGCTTTAATTGTTATTATTAACATGAACATTTTTGTAGGCACATTTACATATTTAATAATTGAAAGAATAGATTTCAAATTCATCGTATTAGTAGAAGGATATTTCTACAAGAATAAAAGCATAATTCTTCATAACTCATAAATCTTGTCTGATGCACAACAGATTTTATAAAGAAATAGAATAATATCATTATCATAACATTGATTTTGTCAGTCGTTTTCAAATTTGAATGTAACCTCTTTAGTAAGCTGAAAGAACAATTTAGCCTAACTTGGTTCCTAGTAGTTTCTTCATAGCTCAATTCAATTCAACAGGCGATTCGTTTTCTGACAATTTGGGAAGCAACATAGCTTTTTCATTTTAATTATTTTTCTCATCTGCGTCTAAGGTTTTTCTAGTGTTATTTTGAGTTGTGTTGTGTAATTTCGGTGGCATTTTAACCAACATTACTTGAGGTCTTAGCACAAAGTTTAAGCATTTGGAATGAAAGTGTCTGTATATATGATATCCTGATTTGACCGAAAATGTTTTGAAGAAAACCGCTACCATTTTCTTCGAAACAAATGATGGCCCACTTGACTATGGACTGACTTGACTAAAAAGTATTCAATACAAATCACTTGACACTGGCATGATTGTCTGTCGAATGACGGACAGGAGCCATAAATTGAGAGAAGAAGAAGAATTCAACAGGCAGAACATTTACCTCCATGGGCAGAACAACTCAGCTCTTGGCGTTTGTTTTGTGTTGATTAGCATAATCTAGTTCTTGCCGGAATAGGTACATAACATCAAGAAGAGGTCAATCCACCGGTCTGATCCAAGATCCGTGCGGATACAATCGATCATACTTTGAAGCAGTCTCTAATTACCCAATTATCAATTTACCTAACCCATTGAAGTATGTAATCACTGATTGATTCTGTTACTCAGATACCCCCCATTTTCCAGATAGGCAGGTACACCAAAATTTACAAGTTTATACAGGACCTTTAAAACAGCTAGGGACTAGGGGTATGTAGGTATAAGAACTGACCAAATCTACCACCAATCCAATTGATAATGTTCTCTAGGCTATGTATAACTTTCATTAGGTATCCATGGCAGTATCAAATAGATTATACTTAGGTACTAGTATTCTCTTATCTGTGACTTAGGTCAGGTTTCATCGCCCCTACTGCAGCCGGCAAATATGAAGTATTTTAGATAGCACCTAAAACACACTCAAGGTGAATATAGGTCCGCCCAAGCAGGAGGTGTGAAAAGACCTAAACATTTAAAACAAAGATGAAGATCTAGATTTCATATTTTGTCTCTTCACTCTCAGACCATTAACAGACATATCATGGAAAACCAAGGTTCTTTCAAGATAGGTACAATGTTTAAATTTTCATAATAAAACCTATTATCTCTTTGAACTTCTTGTACTTAGTAATTTTACCTTGTTTTAAGTATCTAGGTAAATAAGTAACATAATTTATTTATTCATCATCATCACCCTTATTCTAATGTAATAATGGTAGTATGTACACTTAGTCAATATACTATATGACTATAAGGTATTGATATAGGTTCAATTCATTAATACAGTTGATATAGCTTTTGGTAGAATCCTTACCAGAAAAAGACATGCTTTGATATATTCAGCTTGTTCATTAGATGTCTCATGCCTTCAAAGAGTCTAGTAACTTTTATAAGTCAGTACGTTCTTTTTACAGTTGCTCACTACCAGTCTGAGTGACAAGTAGATTTTATCAACATTATCAAAATCATACAACACATTGAAAAACTTACTTAGTGACACATTAAGAACTGTGTGCAAGGCCAAAGTTAAGTTTTAGTAGAGATAAAAAGTACTTTTTCTCCATTATCAGATAAAACAGGGTAAAATACCAATTTCTATCAAAATGTTGCTCAAACATTTATTTTTAATTGTTATGTATTACTGATAATTTATTTCTATTCAAAACCAGTTTTTAAACTGTACTTTGTCAAGTTTAGTTAAACCAATGTAATTCTTTTCCTTTTGTTTACTTGATTATTATATTAATGTCTATTATAAATCTTCATTTAGTTCACTTAGTAATAAATACCAAGGTAGGCAGGTTGAATGTTCTATTGGCTTGTGATAAGCAGATAGGTTATTTAATACTTACTTTCACACATAAAATTGATGCTAATAGCATTCTCTATCAATCATCCAGGAAATACAAGAATATAGTGAGGTATGACTGTCTCTACCTAAGTATATAGGCATCGGTACAATAATTTTACTTTTTACGTGGATGTTCCATCCATACACCATGTTTGAACATAGGCACAAGTCTCTTTTGCTGCTGTAGCTACAGAATGCAAACTCCTACTAACACAATTTCTGCTTTTGTTTCCATCATTCCTGTAATTATTATTTTTTAGAAAATAAATAACCTTTATTTTATTTTCGTAAATGCTGTCGACGTTTCTTTAAATAGATCAACCACTTTTTAAACAGTTTGATTTACGTATGGCTGTTTTGAATTTATATAGTGTTCTACAATGTAGGTAGGTAGCTCAAAAATCTCTGAACAAAATATGCAGTTATGATTACCATTCTATTGATAGTATAAGTATATAGTAAGTATTTATAATAGCTACCAAGCAGGTCGGTCGATTTTTGGAGTGTTCATACCCGAGTGGGTTTTACCGCCTTGTTTGCTGTAAATGATGATGGTCTATCTTACATATATTATATTAGCAGAGTTATAATAACATAATTAGAATAAATTGTCAAGGCATTTAATTATATTATGTATTCGTGCATATTTATGCATATTCGTGGCGTTATCAACTGTTAACAGTTGCATTGCCGTGTTTGTGTAGGTTAAGTTTCTTCTTAATTTCTTGTTACATAATACCTACTCACATTTTAATAATGGGAGGTAGTTTGATATTCTATATTATTACGGAACAAATATTTTTATTTCTTTCTAAAGATGCGGTAATATTATTATAAATTGTGAAATTCACAACCCACATAAACTTTTGACAGTAAAGCAACCACTACGAATAATCAACGAGGTAGATTATACCCACCCAGTAGATTAATTATAATGATAATGGTAAGTATATAGTATGTTACAAATGAAACGGAAATCGAGATAATACCCAATAATCTTCCTGTGTTTTGCCTGCCACACCTGGCATTGGTATACTATAACACAGGGTTATTCTAGTTTGGGTACAAATGTTGTTCGAACAGGAAATATAGCAAATGTTTAACATAAACCCAATTTAATAAAATACTATAATGTTTGTTAACGATTTTAAATAAATAAATTTCATTTCATCTAAAACACTCAAAAGCTAAGTGTTATTAAGTATGTTTGTGATCCAGTTTCCGATGCATATTTAACAAATACGAATTATTCATGGCCTTTAATTTTTATTATATTGTCACATGTGATCACACACAGTGCATTTGATGATTTTTCATTTCTTTTGCCTTTTTGTCATTTCCGATGACCATTTATTAAATGCATGGCTTTGTTTTCCATCTCTGATAAAATATTTCTTGCATGGCTTTTTGGTTATCTTTAATAACATTATACATAGCCTTTATATCATCTCTGATGACATTAATTACATGGCCTTTACATCATTTCTGATGAGATTAATTACATAGCCTTTCCGTCGTCTCTGATGTGATGACACTTATTGCATGGCCTTTATTTACATGACCGGTATTTGGAGCCTGTAACATAACATTTTTCATATTAGATATTGTTTATTCATTTTAGGCTGTGGCTCATGCTCAGCGCAACAATAGTATAGCTACTTTGTTGCATTGCCCTTAAAACTGGTGCTGGTTTTTCAGTCTAGATTTCAGTTGCAATAGGTAGGTATAAAAGATATAAAAACCATTCACCTAATTGCTAATAAAAAATAATAGTAAAATAGCAACAGCCTCAAGACTTTGATTCCCAGGCACGGTAAATATCCTCACACATCCCTTAGTACCAAATACTTTTAACATTTGGCACAAACCCAGTACAGGTACAGTAGTTGGTATTCCATACACTGTAGTACCTGGTGACGTGGGTCAAGACGTACAGATATGGTTGATGATGATGTGATGTGTCGTCCAGGCCGATTTTGGCTACGGCAGCATTGTTAATGCTAATAATTTTCAAAACATTTCTACCTTCATAGTGATCAAAGTAAAAATCTTTTCTTTCACAGAAGGTTTTCGTAGGTTAGGGTAGGCAGGTAAAATTATTATGCAGCGATAAATTTTTCTAGATCTTTTTCTAACAGGTATCTCAATTACGTAAGTAATACTTTGATCTAATATACGGTACCCTCGTACTGTACATGTTAGTTCAACGTAGGTTTCGTACCTTGTTTATTGAATTGGAACTTGAACTTCAACTGCAAAATAATTACTTTGGAATGCCATCTATCCCTTCCTTTTCAGTAAAATGAGTTAAATTACTCACGTTCTCCTCAGTCGCCACTTTGTGGGATTCTTTAGATCCATTAAAACACAAATATATTATTATACGAGGTTATGCCCTCCGCCCGGCCACGCCGTCCGAGCCAGTGTGGCCAGCATGTCGCTAGTGTTGCCAGCGCGACTAGGCTAGACACCACACGAAATACTAATCCTGCGCAGACGAAGTCGCGGGCACCAGCTAGTATTTATATAAAACTTGGAATATTAAGTTTGTAACGTGGAATAAAACATAGGCTGTTTTTTATGGCATTTTTTATTTTTAGCCATGGTTGGATGCGAGTTATAATAATTATAATAAACTTTATTCAGAAAATCAAGCAATTACAATAAATAAGGTATGCATACAAGAGCAGTTATTATTGTATTTGGCTTGTTTACAATTAATTATTGTTGTACTGCAGTATCTACACTAAGTGCTAAACTTGTGTCGTAGATACCACATTACCTTCCAAAACATGTATAGAAAGCCATGTTGTTTCCTACTAGGTACCTACATACCTTAGTGACATTGTAATTTAAATTTAGTAAAATATTTTTATGCAAATCAAGAAAAACTATCCATCTGTAGATCGTTCGTAACAGTCGGCAGATAGCTCAACTGTTTTTATGTCATATTTTTTAAACTCTCGCGATCATAACACCTTATTGAAGTATTAGTTAGTTATAAATTCATAAGTTTTCGAGTGAGTGTGTATGTTTGTACCCACTCATCTCCATAAATTCGTATTAAGGGGCTGACAACTATCAAACAACTTCTCGCTCGCACGTTTCGACATGTTGAAAGATATAAAATCACTAAACTCATTTTCGAAAAATCGCAATCAACCATTTTGTGTGCAATCACATTGCACACAGTTTAGTAAAAATTTCATTTTGATCGATAAAAGTTTTCCTGCTGAAAAGTTAGCTTATGTACGAAAACTAGTAAAGCAAACTTTTGAGTAGGAAAACATGTATAGATCAAAATGATTTTTTTACTAAACTGTGTGCAATGTGATTGCACACAAAATGGTTGATTGCGATTTTTCGAAAATGAGTTATGTGATTTTATATCTGTCAACATGTCGAAACGTGCGAGCGAGAGTCACATTAGCTCTTGTCTTCACCTTAAGACGCAGACAACCAGGTTCTCGCTTGCACATTGCAACATTTTTTAAGATTATAAATTTCTAAATAGATACTAACTTAATCTAGTGTCTGAGCTGTGAAGGCTATCTAAATAGGTAGGTAACAAAATAAAGCAGAAGGCAGAGCTACTACCAACTGACCTGCTGCGGTCAAACAAAATAGGTAACAGAAAAACCGGCCAAGTGCGAGTCGGACTCGCGCACGAAGAGTTCCGTACCATTATCTATAAAAACGGCAAAAAATCACGTTTGTTGTATGGGAGCCCCATTAAATATTTATTATATTCTGTTTTTTAGTATTTATGTTATAGCGGCAACAGAAATACATCGTCTGTGAACATTTCAACTGTCTTACTATCACGGTTCATGGGATACCTGCCTGGTGACAGACGGACAGAAAGACAGACAGACGGTCGGACAGCGGAGTCGTAGTAATAGGGTCCCGTTTTACCCTTTGGGTACGGAACCCTAATAAAAAGCGAAAACGACCTATTATATCTATTCAAACATGTTTCCAAAGAGTACTGGGTAAATTAACATGGATTATATGATCACCATTCCGTGACCAATGAATAGGAAGTAATGCCATCAATTATTCCATTTCCGAATCTATGGTAATGCTTTGTCGATGATTCGGCTGACAGAGGTTGGGTTAGATCTTATCTGTGCGTGATATAGTGGAATATGGCCTTTACCTGGATCCATTAGTAAGTTTACTTTGCCAGCTTTCACAGCTCAGTTGGAGTAGCTCTGCCTTCTGCGCTGTAGGCCGTGGGTTTGATCCCCGCCGAGAATGAATATGGCCTTTTTTCTTTTCTTTCTTTAAGGCACCTGTCCGTCATTCGACAGACAATTTTGCCAGTGTCAAGTGATATAGGTAGATTAAATACTTTATAGTCAGTCCATAGTCAAGTCGGCCGTCATTTGTTTTGAAGAAAATGGTGGCGGTTTTCTTCAAAACATTCGAAACATTTTCAGTCAAATCAGGATATGACATAATACACTTTCATTCCAAATGCTTACACTTTGTGCTAAGGCTTCAAGTAATGTTGGTTAAAATACCATCGAAATTACACAACACAACTCAATATAACAATTAAAATGAAAAAGCTATGTTGCTTCCTAAAATGTCAGAAAACTAATAGGTATGGATCGATTAGTTTACTTTGACTGGTGTCACAGCTCAGTTGGAAGCAGCTCTTCCTCCATAATGGGCAGCACTGGTGGTCTAGCGGTAGCGGCCCCGCCTGCTGATCCTAAGGTCGTGGGCTCAAAACCAGACCGACCAAAGAGTTTTACTGTTCAAGAAAGCATGTGCACAATGCTAGTTCTCTCAAACGGTAAAGGAATACATCGTTAGGAAACCGAAATGTCGTAGAATCTAAAAAGTTATAAAACATGTAGGTAAAACCCCTACCTACCTATTTATTATGTCAAGTGCTCTAAAGGAGCCTCTTTGAGACGCACTTAAAATCCTTTCACCACACTGTATCGAAATAAACTAGTTACAACGACTAGAAGAAGCTAGTTCTTATAGTACAAGTTTTGATAAGTTTGAGGTTAAATAATGTTGTGAGGAATTACCACAAATATTTTTTTATTTAGGACTAGCAACCCGCCCCGGCTTCGCACGGTTTTTGTGGGTTATCCTTAAGAGATAGACATATACCACCTCGGACTTTTTTGTAGACCTTTTTAAGGTGTACAATACTGTAGTACATTAATTTGATCTATCTCGTAGGGTTCAGCCAGCGTTTGCAATGTAAGCGCAAAAAAGTGTTTATTTACGACATCACATTAGAAACCTCTAATATTATCAGTGTTTCTCTACTATATTATGCATGTATTATACATATAAACCTTCTTCTTGAATCACTCTATCTACTAAAAAAACCGCATCAAAATCCGTTGGGTAGTTTTAAAGTTTTAAGCATACATAGGGATAAAGGGACAGAGAAAGCGACTTTGTGTACTATGTAGTGATTATCTCTAGAATATTGTATTATGGTACATTATAGGGTACTTGGCATGCGTACTTTATTGAAACCATGTCCCAGGCAGGTTTGTCCCGTAAATAGGGGCATGGGTCAGCAAGACGCCTGTTCTTTTCTTATAGCAACACATCGCCCTGATTTATGCTACTAATTTAATAGGTACCTATACCAAAACTCATATAATATAAGCGCACCAGTGGCCTAGTAGGACTGACTCGCCTTCTGATCGTAATGCAGTAAGTTCGAATCTGTTTGTGCACCAATGCATCAATGCTCTCAATCGGTGAAGGAAAACATCGCGTGGAAACCAGTTAGTATTCGAGCTTGCAACCTGTTACGTAAGGAATACCATCACTGCAAAATCAGTATGTGCCAAATGCATTACTTCAACATACCTCTGACTACCCCTTTAGACATCTTGAGAGAACCTTGAGTTGGTACTCGGTACTAAGATCTACCGTGCCAGTATCTAATAATTAGGTACCTACTAGTCATGTCTATGTCACATGTCTACCCTACCTGGATATAACAGCCGTGAGCTTATTCATCATCATCATCAGGCTGAAGAAGTCCACTACTAAACATAGGCCTCCCTAATACATGTCCAGGAAAGCGATTCTAAAACCTCTCCATTCACCGACTTCCCGCACCCTAACGATGTCGTCGGTCCATCGATCGGTCAAGCGCTTATTTAATAAGCGTTATTTTTAGCGGAAATCATAAATTGTTTCTTAATAACACCAGACATCTGATACCACTTCAACTGCATTCGAGTCTAAAGAGTTACCATCAGTACCACTTGAGTCTCAAATAGACTTAAGATGGACACCTGTCATATTAAAAAGTAGCTTTTGGCAGAATAGATTTCTCTAACCACTTGTTTATGGAACAATCAGACGGACCACATAATACTATGTGGTAATTATACCAACAAAGCATTGAGTCGAAAATTATGCACGTTAAAAACATGCCCTACGATGTATTGCCCTGCGTCCATCAACTTGAGGCATACAGATGTTAAGCCTCATGTGCATGTAATCACACCGGCAACCACACTCTTCAAACCGAAACACAGCGTTGCTGCTTGGCGGCAGAAAAAGGCGTGGTGGTAGTAGGTACTTCCCCGGACGAGCCCTTCACAAAGAGCTCTACTCTTAAAATTCTGTAATTTCCCCGGCAACAACATCCTTCAAACCGAATTTTCTTAAACCACTCCCTGAGATCTCTTGTCTGAAACAAAAATATATAATTATGATTATGGTGTTAAGATTTTCATCTACTCGATTTACTAGAATCGATAGCTCAATATTATCTATGTATTATGTCCGACTGATACGGGTTCTAACCGTCTGTCAAAAGTTACTTACTAACATGACAGACCTGTATTTCAGTTATAAATTAAACAAGTGGTTACCTAAATAAAATCATAAAGAGAAAGAGGAATTTAAATTATTAAGCAGGAACTTGCACCATTTGTGTTTCCTATCACTGGTTTATTCTTTATCACTTTGCTAAAGGTCACTGTTCTTAGATGTGTGTCAAATAAGTTCAACCTTTTTCTCTGTAGATTGTAAAGTCAAGTTAGAAGGTATTTTATTATACACTAGTTGATAGAACAAGCAAATGGCCCACCTGATGTAAAGTGGTAACCATCACCTATAACAAAGCATTACCTCGTAAGTCACGCACGATAGGAACGTGCCTTACGATGCGCTGCCCTGCGTCGATCAACTTGAGGCATACAGATGTTAAGCCTCATGTGCCTGTAATTACACCGGCAACCACACTCTTCAAACCGAAACACAGCGTTGCTGCTTGGTGGCAGAAAAATGCGTGGTGGTAGTACTTCCCCGGATGAGCCACACAAAAAAATGTCTACTAATCTTAAAAAAAAAGGGCCTTAGAAAGAACAGCCCAGATAATAACGGCTTGATTCCTATGATTTTGTATAATTCTTTTAACAAAATAATAGTACATTACAAAAAAAATGATATCCGTAATTCTTTCGTAGAGGGCATGTAGAGGGTCTACGAGGGTAGCTACGTAAAATTACGTCACAGTAAATGATTTGTCAAACAAATATTGTTAACCTTGAGAAATATTGAATGTATTTTTTTGATTTTTTTTAATCCTGGTCATAATTCTCAGGCACGGTAGCCATTCCTTAGGTCTCTTTGTGTTAGATTTGGAAGGGTATCTTAAAAGTGTAGTTCCATTGTTTGGCCGGCGCCCAAATTTTACGGAGGTTGGTATTTCTTACGTGACAGGTTGCAAGCTTATTCCCGCTGCTAAATAACTTATTGGTTTCTTCACACAAAACCAGCGAAGCCAGGTCTACCGTGCCTCTACTGTAACTGAGTGGCTGTAACTGACTGTATACAAGGTGATCCAATACTTGTATTTAATACTTCGGGGGCAAAGTACCCATCAATATGAATAACTTTTTCTAAGGAACCAACACTGTGAACGCGAAAAACAAAACAGCTGTTACATACAAAAGTTCAATACCTACCTGGCTAAAATGTATGAAACAGCTGTTTTTTGACACGTTTAATTAACTTTTACTAATAAATTATGGATCATTGACACCTGAAATAAATGAATTGAGTAAACTCCAAAAAATGCGAGGCAAGTCCCCGGCAAAAGCTAGTGGAAATAGTTTTCCAACGAGTTACGGATTTAAAACAAAGGCGACTGTTAAATAGAATTCTCGTTAGCGAACAAAAAAACGCTCTTTTGTGACCCCTGCACTGCTATGCTGACACACAAGGGATAGGACGAGCGAGATACATCGCAAGATATCTTTGAAAATAAAAAGTTCAAAACAAAAAATTTGGACTAAGCTATCTTAATCCAAATTTTAAATAAATAAATAAAATAATATTTTTTAAACTCTTGCGATCATAACACATATTGAAATATTACACCTTTTTTTATTGAATATTACACGTTTACCTTTATTATTTTCCCGACGTTTCGGCTATGTTAATAATAAAGGTAAACGCGATAAATACCCGTGTAATACTTTAACATAAATAAAATAACTTTTTTTCCTAAAAAAACAGACTTTAAATACATTGAAAAACATAATACAAAAGTTTTGCTAATGGGACCAAAATCAAAATCAAAACGGTCTTTATTCAGTACAATCACAAGGATCACTTTGAAACGTCTTATATACCAGGCGTCTTATACCAAGGGCACAATCCAAAACACCATTGTGTATAATATACTTACGAGGCAATGCTTTGTTATGGTTACGACTTAACATCAGGTGGGCCATCTGCTTGTTCCATCAGCGAGTAGTATAAAAAAACCTTTGGTTAATGTTGAGTTTTTCAAAAAGCACAAAAAATATTTGGCTTTGACTTTGAGATAAAAACAATTTTTATCACATTTTACTGCCACTTTTTAAAATGTAGGTAAGCTATTTGGGGGCTGGTTTTGGGTGATAAAATGTGTCAAATCAAATCTCTCAGGCGGGCATGGTGAAAACTAACGACTCTTGCATCCACGGACTTTTCACAAAATGGCGACGATGCGTAGCCGGTATCACAAAATCGCAACGCTTCGTTCTTTACACCTCACGATTCCAAATTTTTGTGTGTGTGAAATGCTATTCAGAGTGCGTGAACGTATCGATCAGACCGATCGAAGCGCAATCTGTTCAACGCTAAATTTTTTGTTAGTTAGTTCTTTGAATTTGATGTTAGTCGCCAATAAATGTATAACAACTTTGTAAAACAACATAATCTGGCAAAAACCTGATTTGATTTGATTTGATTGTCGCGTAAACGTATCGTATCCAACCACAATAAAATAAGGTCGAATATCGCTAGGATAGATACAACCTGCATGCGCATCTACACACAAAATTAACAACTTGTACCAGCAACACGATATTTGTCAATAATATTTACGGTACGCGTGTGCCACAAGTACCCCAAGTATCAGTTGTGTTTACCATATATGGTTTTTAGTTTTTGTTCCGTGTTCATTGCGGGTTTTGTATGAAGACGCGATAGAGATACCGATACGGAACTTTATGTTCTACTACTAATTTTCATCATACTTGCAACATAAAGTTCCGTTTCGGTATCTCTATCGCGTCTTCATACAAAACCCGCAATGAACACGGAACAAGAACGAAAAACGAAAAACCAAATATGGTAAACACGACTCATACTTGGGGCACCTACTGATGACTTGCTTTGTGAACTCTCTTATGTAGTCGTTTCTGGCTTGATTTTAGCTAACGTCAGTGCCTTAACGCTACAAATGTCAAAATTCATTCGTGATTAGGCATCTGGTTGGCGGGTGTTCACGAACAAGTTGTCAAAAGTCGGGATAGACAGTTTTTTGTGTTTTCATCGTGAAGAGGTAAGACATATCCCCAAAACTCAACCCCTGTGTCTCCTGAATGAGTCAATCGATGATTACAGCAGTGCGACTATGAAACAGACAGATGCAATAAACAATGGGAGCGAGCGAGACGGCAACAGCAACACGTGAAATACGAGTATTTCTGTTACATCATATTTGAAGATTGGCTGATTACGTATCTCGCAATGGATCTGCGACAAACGTTAAGCGATTGCTTACAAATTTTTGTACTAAAACAGTAGCGTCTATCTAATCGCCGAAGATCACATTTTTACAGTAGGTACTGATTGTAGAAACAGATGGCTTACCTGATATTAAGTGGTAACCATCCCCTATAACAAAGCTTAGCGAGGCTAAGGGCCGATTTCACCATACTCTATTAGATTAACAAAGGATTAAACGGCCGTTAAAATGTCAAAATTTACGCGTTTCACATCTAAGGTTAGATTTAACGGCCTGTTAATCCTTGATTATTAACTAACAGAGCATGGTGAAATCAGCTCTAAGCTTTGTTATAGGTGGACGTCACGCACGATATGTATTTTTTGGAAATATTTTTTATAACTTTATTTGAGCTAAGAATACTTAGTTGTTGATAATTTAAGGCCGACTTAAGGCTTCCATCATGTTTAAACTTAATTAGGCCGAGATCGAAAGTGGTCACTCATCCAAACGGTGAACGAGCTGAACGTTGCTTACTTTGCAGCTCGTTCGTTTAACGACATCTTTGGCGCAGCGGAAAAATGTCTAAGACATAAGAGGGCTTATGGCTCGCCATAAGCCCTCTTGAACAAGCATATATCTCAATATTGCTTGTTTAATAGAAGTATAATAAATCTACACTAATATTATAAAGAGGAAAGATTTGTATTTTTCTTGTTTTATTGTTTTGTATGTAACGAATAGGCTCTAAAACTACTGGTCCGATTTCAAAAATTAGAGGTAGAATGCTACATTATCCCTGAGTAACATAGGTTAAATTATATTTTCAAAAAAGTCAGGGATCTTTACTAAAACTCCAATAATGTAACCCAAGGTGGAAAAAAATAATCCTTACATCGCGTGCGCTGCGAAAACTATTGATGATAGAACAAAATAATGTACTACGACTTTGCAGAACACGTCATCATCTACAAAAAATGTCGCGACAGCATATGTCTAACTATTATAGTTATGTCACAATAAGTGTTCTTTTATTATAAAAAAATAATTGAAATGCCGCCGCTAGACAATGGTTTTTTTTGTACCTTGGTATTAATCCTTATCCAAATAAATCATTTTATATTCAAGACGGTTTCAATACCTATAGATTACTTCTTAAATTTTTCAAATCGGACATTCCATTCAAAAGATATGACGAAATTAAAAATGTTAACGGGTCCACGGGTCACGCACGGGGTGCGATTTCACTCACTCTGGCGTGCAAATGTATGAAATAAGTAGACGCGAGGCTTGAATCCACGGTCTAAGTTTATCCTAAAATGTTCAAAAAATTTATGACCACCCATGCAAAGCTGGGACAGGCCGCTAGTCTTTAATAAAAAAATAAAATACCCAGCTGCCCAAACTAAAAGGATGGAAACAAGATTATGTTTTAAATTTCTTCTTGATAGTGAACTCCAGTTGTTCAGTCTTGATACAATTTAATAATCCCAGGCAGTCGGAGACTCGTGTATGTCCTACTAGATCAGGGGTACCCAAACTTATTTTGTCTACTGCCCACTTTGAGATTAAATTATTTTTTAGCCCCCCCATTTTTACCTCTTTAAAAACCACTATAACTTCAAATTAAATTAATTATTGTGAGCTATATTAGCGGAGATTAAACATTCATTCTAAACGAGACTTTTACTATAACCCGCAAGCGTTAACTTGAGACCAGTACCCCAAGTATGAGTTTTGCTTACGATATTTCGTTTTTCGTTTTACGGTTTTGTTCCGTGTTCATTGCGGGTTTTGTATGAAGACGCGATAGAGATACCGATACCTTTACGGTTTTGTAAAGTTCCATATCGGTATCCCTATCGCGTCTTCATACAAAACCTTCAATGAACACGGAACAAATACGTAAAACGAAAAACCAAATATGGTAAGCAAAACTCATACTTGGGGTACTGAGCGGTAGTACACAACGGCGCTCAGGTCTCATGTTGATGCCCCCCTTTAGGCCTGTAGCGCCCACAAGGGGGCGTTATCGCCCACTTTGGGAAAGGCTGTACTAGATTATTAAATTGTATCCTAATAGGACACTCGGGCAGTTGAGACAATCCTTTGATACCGAATCATCAAAATCCACATAGCCGTTTGGGTGCTACGTGGTAATAAAGAAATTATTGAAGGATAGATACATAGATACACGACAAACACATAAACCGGTCGCCTTTGGCACAGGGTAAAAAAAAATACAGCAACAAAAATGTGCGTCGGCCGGGAATCGAACCCGGATCAACTGCTTGGAAGGCAACTATGCTGACCATTACACCACCGACGCAGCTGACAGCAGCGTCGAAATTATAAATTACATTCTACACACATTCTATGCTAAGTTATGACAATACAGATGATTAGAAAATTGTTTACTTTTTATTAATCACGTTCTATTGATAAAATAGTGTCAAATCAGTTAATTTTTTTTATTGAAATAGGCTCATTACTGTAATAAAAAAGAAAAAACTTCACGACTTTGATCCCCAGGCACGGTAGGTACCCTCGGTAACAAGAACCAACTTAAGACTCTTCGTCTTCTTCTTTGAGGTTGTCTACAGACGTAAGTCCAAATATTACATTTGGCTCATACCGAAATGGTTCGTCGCAGTAGTTTTTTTTTATACAACTAGCTGATGGAACAAGCAGATAGCCCACCTGATGTTAAGTGGTAACCATCTATAACAAAGCATTACCTCGTAAGTCACGCACGATAGGAACGTACCCTACGATGCACTGCCCACTGAAACACAGCAAGTGCATCGTAGGGCACGTTCCTATCGTGCGTGACTTACGAGGTAATGCTTTGTTAAAGGTGATGGTTACCACTTGGCTGCTTGGCGGCAGTAAAAGGCGTAGTGGTCGTACTTCCCCAGATTTGCCCTTCACAAAGACCTTTATGCCATACGTGACAGGTTGCAAGCCCATCACCGCTGCTAGAACACTAACTTGGAACCGATTTGGCTGAAAATTGGTGGGGAGGTAGCTTAGAACTTAGGAGACGGACATTATAATACTTCTTATCCCGACTTTTTTTACTTTTTTTTATATTTTATGCAAACAATCGAAGAGGCAGGTACTTCAAGTAGTCAGTACTTGTTTCTTTTGTCAAAATTACGTGGCTCAAGATTGTTCCATGGAGAAGAATTTTTTTTTTTATTAAATATGTTGCCAATCATAACAATAAACCATTCTTTTATTTAAGTATTCTAAAGTAACCGTGGGCGAGCGGAGCCACGGGTAAGAGCTAGTTTGGGTATAAAAAAAGGTAATTGCTTTTCTTTTTTCCGACTGTGAAAACTATGTTTGTACTGTAATTCTGTTTAGTATGCAAACGTGTTTAACTAATTACAATTAAATCTGATCACTGTGCAGATTTAATTGTTATTGTCGTCTCTAAAATGGCCTACTCAGTTGGTAATACCAAATAAGTAGTAGCACAGATTAAAAAAGCTATTGGTATCATAGATTTACTAATAATAAAATCACAAGGATCACTTTGACTACTCTTCTACTAAATTTCGTGACATATTAAATTCTATGACAATTAAATATTTTATTGACCAATTTTATGGGCTTTGACAATTTTAATGAATGAATGTGTACTTACCTGCAAAACCCATGTTTGATTTATAATATACTAGCGGCCTGTCCCAACTTCGCATGGGGGATATTTTTTTTTTACATTTTAGGATAAACTTAGGCCGTAGGTTCGAGTCTCGCGTCTACTCTTTTCATACATTTGCACGCCCTTCTCCCTGAGTGAGTGAGAATGCGCCCCGTGGCCCCAAGCGTTCGCTAATATATATATTTTAAAGCGAACAAAAATTTTGAATTTCGTTATATCTTTTGAATGTAATGTAGTGCCGTAGGCCGTGGGTTCGATCCCCACCGAGAACAAACATTTGTGTGGTGAACATAGATGTTTGTTCTCTGTCTGGGTGTTATATAATATTATAAGTATGTATTTACAAAAAAAAAAAAAAGTATACATGTATTATATCAGCTATCTGGTTCCCATATTACAAGCTTTTGCTTAGTTTGGGGCTAGATAGTGCTGTGTGGAAAGTCCTCCAATATAAAAAAAAAAAAAAAAAAAAAATGTAATGTCCGATTTGAAAAATTCAAAAAGTAATCTATAGGTATTTAAAAAGTCTTGAATACGAAATGATTTATTTGGATAAGGATTAATTTAAAGGTATGGATAACATGGTCTGATTTTGATCGGCAATTCTATCAACTTTTACGATGTAAAACAGAAGCTATAGTAACATAACTACGATAGTTAGACATATCGCATTGCTGAGTTTTTTGTAGATTTTGATGTGATCTTTAATATTGTAAAACATTTTTCTGTTCTATCGTCAATAGTTTTCGCAGAGCATGCGATGAAAGACATTTTATGGCCAAGTTTTTAATACCTTGGGTAACATTATTGAAGTTTTAGAAGGGATTCCTATTTTTTTCTAGTCATAAATATAGCCTATGTTACTCAAAGATAATGTAGCATTCTAACAGTGAAAGAATTTTTGAAATCGGACCAGTAGTTTTTGAGCCTATTCGTTACATACAAAACAACAAAAATACAAATCTTTCCTCTTTATAATATTAGTGTAGATGAAGATAGTGTAGAAGTGGTGATTAACATTCATATTATTTGCTTGCGGAACAAGCAAATAATAATAAGCAAATATGGCTCACCTGATGTTAAGTGGTAACCACCACCTATAACAAAGCATTGCTTCGCAACTTACAATAGGAACGAGCCCTACGATAGACTGCCCTGCGTCCATCAACTTGAGGCTAGATGTTAAGCCTCATGTGCCTGTAATTTCACCGGCAACCACACTCTTCAAACCGAAACTGTAGAAAACAGCATGATATGATATGATAAACAAAAGCATTGAATCCCAGGTCATGCCCCATATACATTATACAGGGTGATGCAGGCTGGTATACATTACATACATTATACAGGAGGTTGTTAATATTTGTTGGCGCAATGAATTGCGGCCGACAATAATAACATAACATCGGAGCAGACTTTATACTTTACGTACGCACCACGCGGTCCCTCTTGCAGAGTAGTTCAAAACAGAGGTTTAGTACAATTTTGAAATAAATAAATAGATATTTGCTATATAAAGCTTGTATTGTTATATGGAAACTAGCTGAAATAATACTTTTATACTTTTTGCTGCCAATACTAACCGAGCTGTGAGGCAAGTCATTTAATAAAAGTCATCCTTAAGGCCGGTTTCTGAAAGCCCGATCAAAACTAATCACATGTCAAGTCACTTACTATCTCAATCTAATTCGTTGTAATAGCTGAAATGGTGCGTGACTTGACATCCGATTAGTTTTGATCGAGCTTTCAGAAACCGGCCGTGAGACTTCGACAAAGAGATCAGCTGAAGAATCCAACTCGGATAGGAAGCGTTCGACAAATATCGCAAACTCTTCACAGATACTGCATAGTTAGTACTTTATTTCTAATGACGGTTCAGTCACTAATAAAACGAGGAAACTCTAAAAATAGTTGCAACATTTTGCACTCAAAGCAAATAAAGGCAAGTTTTGAAAACAGCTGTGTCAACGCAATCAATTTCTATTGTATAGAAAAATATATAACTTAATTCTAAACCAAGTTATCAAGCGTCGGTGGTGTAATGGTCAGCATAGTTGCCTTCCAAGCAGTTGATCCGGGTTCGATTCCCGGCCGACGCACATTTTTTGTCTACTTTTTTAATTATTTTGTGTTCTGGCGAATGGGCTATCGTTAAAATGGAGGATTTAAATGAGTTTTTATTATTTTAGATAATTCAACAAATAACTTTATACCAGATTTTTTTACATCAATTTAAGAGTAGTAGAGCTCTTTGTGAAGGGCACGTCCGGGGAAGTACTACCACCACGCTTTTTTCTGCCGCCAAGCAGCAACGCTGTGTTCGGTTTGAAGAGCGTGGTTGCGGGTGTAATTACAGGCACCTGAGGCTTAACATCTGTGTGCCTCAAGGTGATGGACGCAGGGCAGTGCATCGTAGCGCACGTTCCTATCGTGCGTGACTTACGAGGCAATGCTTTGTTATAGGTGATGGTTACCACTTAAAACCAGGTGAGCCATCTGCTTGTTCCATCAGCTAGTTGTATAAAAAAACCATCAGTAGGAATTTAGAAAAGAATGCTATATTGTATAAATGAGATAAATTGAAGTAGAGGTAGATTAAATAAAAGATTATTGAAAGACCAAAGAAAACGATCGCATGGCTACGCAAAATTTTTGCTTCTGAAATATCTGGTAGGCAAACAGACGGTCCACCTGATGAAAAGTTGTAACCATCGGCAATGACAGTTGCAACACCAGAAGCGATACTGATACGCTGCCGGCCTTTTAGGGACTACTGAGATGACGGATTATAGAAACAAAGAGAAAAAACCCTGATGTGCTGACTAAGTAGGAAAAGGACAGAAAGCTCTCTCTCTCTCTCTTGTCGTGTCACTAGTTTCTTTCGAAACAGTGTGGTGAAAGGATTTTAAGTGCGCCTCAAGAGGCTCCTTTTGAGCACTCGACACATGTTATAGAACTTTTTAGGTTATACGATATGCCGGTTTCCTCACGATGTTTTCCTTCACCGTTTGAGAGCACTGTCATTGTACTCATAATTTTTTTTACAGAAAAACTCTGAAAACGGACAGAAAGCTGATGACTTAATATCGAACTAAAGTGCCCAGCAATCAACCAGCAGCTTATTTTTTTTAAATTTAAATTTCGAACATGGCAACAGCGAAAAAACCAACCCCAAAGCACTCTGTTCCCAAACTACTCTAGCTACCCCATTTAAGATGTAAACACATAAGTATAGCCAACCCCCCGCACTAGGGGTGAATTCGTATCAGTACAAGCGGGGCTACGCCGCCGGTCGGACGCGGCAGCCTTATCGCCTCCCAAGCCTTCCAGCCAACCATCTTTCTATCCCTAAACCTTTTAACATTCCAAATCCAAAATTATTTTGTGACGTTTGTTTTGACAGTGTCGTTTCGAAATAATTGACCTCGTTTGTAAAAGATTGCAAGCAATGGAGTGATTATTGTAAATTTCGGAAATGCCTTAGATGATAAAGTGAGTGTGGTTTGTCTATTGATTGCATGCAAGCTTGTTTTTGTAGAATTTTGATGGTAAGTGGTAGGTGGTAGTCTACTCCCTGGATAAATTATTTTAAACGAATAAAAATCATTTTTATAAGCTTAAAGTACTTACATACACCATACAGAAAATAATAAAGAAACTAAGTAAAACAGGGAAAGTTAAATGGTTAGCCTTATCGCTTTGTAGCGATATCTTCCAGGCAACCAAAAATATAAAGAGGAGGTAGGCAAAAAAGGATGCTGCGACATTTCTATCATACTAGCTACGCCCGAAGCTCCCCTCTCGTGGTACCCATATAAATGTAGATTTTATGATTTATCCAACTACGGATAATCCAAGTTTCGTCTAAATCTGTTCAGCCGTTATGGATTGGGAGCAAAGATGCACACTCACAAGTTTTGCATTTAGATAGATTGATAAATCTTTTTTATTCACCACACAGAAACATAGTACAGGGTTAAAGAATACATTAAGGTAAAACAATGGGCGACCTTATCACTGAGAGCGATCTCTTCCAGGCAACCTTGGTAGAATAAAAACTATATTGTTCTAAGCTTTAAAGGTAGTTTTTGCTTTGACTTTGATCCCCAGGCACGGTAGATATCCCCTTAGATCTCTAGTACGAACTCCAAGTTCTTTGAGGACGTCAATTGGGGTAGTCAGAGGTACGTCCAAATATTATATTTGGCACATACCCACATTTTATAGTTTTTGATGACAAAAAGATACATAAAACTCTTGTAAGTAGGTATGTCTAAGGGGTTAGTCACAGAAAATTATATTATACCATAATATTATTTTAGGAATAGCCTTATAAAAAGACAGTAAGATGTCAAAATATAGACAATCTGTCAGCCGCGTCGGTGGTGTAATGGTCAGCATAGTTGCCTTCCAAGCAGTTGATCCGGGTTCGATTCCCGGCCGACGCACGTTTTTGCACATATTTTATTTTTTATTTTTTAAAATAATAATAAATTCTTTTATTTCCCAAAAGGTTTATACTCATTTAACGATTTCTTATTTAAAACATATCATGATTTTTTCATTGTCGTGTCATTAGTTCTTTCGAAACAGTGCGGTGAAAGGATTTTTAAGTGCGCCTCAAAGAGGCTCCTTTTACATAACGTGCTAATATAGGTAATTAGGTATTATATTATATTTTTAAAATGAAAAAAACGTCAAAAGGTATGCATTCAGTTGAATCAAATAGATTTATAACGCGTCGTTCTGTGGAGGCATGCTTATAATGCTGCATCGATATGACTACGAGATTAGGTGAATATCTGGCTCAGCGCATGCAGCAAGCGGCAATGCAGCAAGCGTCTTGGGTACGCTTCCGGTTAGCACTGATTTAGATCGATTCAGCTATCCCTAGATCACTCGCAACAGTCTACAGATAGCTCAACTGTAACGGTGTATTTTATACATTTTGTAAATACTTTTTTTCATTGTAATTTTCTTAGTAAATAAATAATACAGCCAATAAAATGTTTTTCCTGCAAAAGTACGAGCTGAAAAAGACTCTGGAATAATTATGTGGGTCCCATCGGATCCGGGAAACCGGGCCACAAATTTTTCTCCAAAACCCCTCCAAGGTTTGGGCCAGTAGGGTTGGGATAATATTATCAAGATTTTTTTATTTCTGAATATTTATTGAAGACTAGACTAGATGACTCGGTGTACTTCGTATCACCTATCCTAACGACATTAAAACTCTCCCTTCACTTTAGTTAGAACATTAAGGTATAGTTACAGGTACAGTTTATATGGGAAAATGAAATTGTTGTTTTTACTATCTTTCTCGCAATTTTTTCATCTTATTTCTTTCATTCGTTAGTTTAAACCTTCCCTGGACTACGACAAACATTTCAAAACCAAAATCAGCTAAATCGGCCCCGCCGTTCTCGAGTTTTAGCGAGACAAACGAACAGCAATCGATTTTTATATACAAGGTGTTCCATAAGTTGTGTATATAAACTTCAGGGGTCTAAAGTACTCATCAATATGAACAACTTTTTCTAAGGAACCAACACTGTGAACGCGAAAAAAAAAACAGCTGTTTCATACATTTTACCCTGGTAGGTTTTGAACTTTTGTATGAAAGAGCTGTTTTTTTTTCGCGTTCACAGTGTTGGTTCCTTAGAAAAAGTTGTTCATATTGATGGGTACTTTAGCCCCCCGAACTTTATATACACAACTTATGGAACACCTTGTATATAGAGATACTAGAATAGAATAGAAAAATATTTATTTTGTCCCTTATGAGTTATTGTACACAAGATCTTTTACAATTTGATTTGACAGCAGAAAAGGCCACAGCATATGCTGTATGAACTCTAAATCCTATACAGCGCTGGCTGGTTGTCAGTGGCGCCATAGTGAGTAGGACATACTATTTTCCGTTTAAATAAATAAATATTGATGGTAATCTATATGATCCATAAAGTACTCGTACTTACTATCTAATCCCAAAAAAAGCAACGCTTATGGCGAATATTACAAGAGCACCTCTCGCTCGCACGTTTCAACATGTTGAAAGATATAAAATCACTAAACCCATTTTCGAAAAATCGCAAACAACCAAATCTTGTGCAATCACATTGCACACAGTTTAGTGAAAATTTCATTTTGATCGATACAAGTTTTCCTATCCAAAAGATTGCTTTACTAGTTTTCGTACTTATTCAAAATGTACGGCTGAAAAGGAAAAATGTACCGTGAAAAGAACGGTAGGCACAAAGCCGTTACCTGTAATGTTCTTCTAGGCTTAGTCGCGTGGAAGTAGCATCTAGATTCACCTAGCTTCAAGACATTTCAAATGATCCATATGATTCAATTGAATTGAGCCTTTTGATTTTGACTTTGACTTGGCTTGATGGAAACCGGATAGCTGATATAATACTTGTTTTTTTTTTAAAACATACCACTACTTTTAATATTATTATACATAGACAGAGAACAAACATCTTTGCAAGGTAAGGTTTTTGCTACTGTGCTAAATAAAAAAAAATAAGATGTGCATTTAAAAAAGGTTTTTTTTTTTTGGCCTTTGAAATATTCGTTTCTCCAAGATTAATTTATAATAATGAATAATTATAACTTTTAAATTGATTAATACATAATCATGAATAATTATCAATTAATAATTAATAAATAAAGTTAATTTAAAAATAATAATAATAATTTCTCCAACAACACGAAATGACAGCCTTCAAAAAGCCGAAAAAAAACAGCTGTTTCATACAAAAGTTCAATTCCTACCTGGCTAAAATATATGAAACAGCTGTTTTTTTTTCGCGTTCACCGTGTTGGTTCCTTAAAAAAAGTTATTCATATTGATGGGTACTTTAGCCCCCCGAAGTTTTAAACCCAATTATTGGAACACCTTGTATATAAAATATTTATTTTCGTCACAAAAACCAACGGCAAAAACAATATTTGAAACATATTCGTGAAAATCTCGTTAGCCAACAGGCGAGACCGGCCCGTCCCTCGAGTTGACCTCGCCAGGGTCAGCCCACTCTTCATTACGGCATTTTCGGAGCGACCATAGCCATAAAGTGTATACTTACATACGAACAGATTATACATAATACATACCGAAACATTATGGGCATGTCATGAGAAGGGAAGAAAGTCATATTACGAGAAGAGTGTTGAAAATGGATGTGGATGGTTTTAGAAGGAGAGGCAGGCCAAAGAAAAGATGGATGGATTGTGTGAAAGATGACATGAGTAAGAAAGGAGTGAGCACCGAGATGACAAATGATAGAGGAGAGGGGAAGAAGAAAACCTGTTGTGCCGACCCCATGCAGCGTGGGATAAGGGCAGGAAGATGATGACATACCTAAACATTAGCCACTTGAACGTTCCTGGCAAAATATTTCTTTTGGACTTACCAAACGTCGCGTCTACTATGACTCATACTGCGCTGCTATTCGCGTGGACGGAAATGTTGCCGTCCATATGTCTGCGGCAGCGTCGCCGGCAATGTGTGTTCACGCAACACGGGCAACGCGAGCGGCAACGCGAGTGGACATGGAAGTGGCCTGTTTACATTCTCGCATTGCCCAAAACCCTGACAACATCCGGTAATATCGCCGGCAACCACACCCAGGATTCAATAAAGCTGTTAGATCCCTTTCAACGTCTTACTACAAGGTATAAAAAAGACGCCAGTTCTACGCGATAAGGGAATGTAGAATGTACGCTATAGATAGGTAAACTTACGGCATGGTTCGGATCGTACCATATACCCCGTTTGCACTCAGCCCGTGGAAATGTGCATAGACATCGGCAGGGACTTGAGCAATGCGAAAATGTAAACAGGCCACTTCCATGTCCACTCGCGTTGCCGCTCGCGTTGCCCGTGTTGTGAACACACATTGCCGGCGACGCTGCCTTAGACATATGTTGCCGTCCACGCGAATGGCAGTGCGAATGTCTCTGCTTGAACGTATTAACAAATAATTTGCAATGCTTGATAAATAGGCCTGATTTTATGAATGTAGGAGTATTCTCTTATTTGTGATGTAGGTATGTATTTTGGAAGGATTTAAGGGACTTTGCAGTGGCACGAAATGAGGTGAAAAATTAAATTTTCCATAAAGGGCTACAAAAGCAAAATGGAATTACATGGAAACGAATATATTAATCATTCAGTATAAAGAGAACAATAGACATGAACTGATTCAAATCATTCATTGAACTCGTTCGTGCCATTGTTATCGTCTTTGTACAGGTTTCGGATTGATTGGTGTAAAATTAATTGGGTTTTATACAAAGCCTTCACAGCTCAGTTGATAATATTAGTGTAGACAAGTATATGTATATTTACAAAAAAGTATTTAATATGTATTATATTACGTATGTATCTACTTCCCATATCACAAACTTTGCTTAGATAATGACAGCCTTCACAGATTAGTTGGTGCCTTCTGCGTCGTAGGCCGTGGGTTCGATTCCCACCGAGAACATAGATGATTTAATTTTGTGTGATGAACAAAAATATTTACAAAAAAAAAAGTATATGTATGTGTAGGTATATCAGCTATCTGGTTCCCATATTACAAGCTTTGGCTTAGTTTGGGGCTAGATGGTGCTGTGTGGAAAGTCCACCAATAGTTATTTATTTGTTTATAATAAAATAAGCTCCAGAACGGTTTCATTTCAACAAAGTGAGGCGTAGGCAGACAGAAATACTGTAAAAGCAATCATTCTAAAAGCATACCCTATTCCTAGTTCACAATACGCTTCAAACTAATATATTCCCCTGACTTCTGATGTGCCAAATGTAATATACTCAATACTCAATACATTTTATTGCTTATATATGGTTTAGTTTAGGTACACACATTGTTGTTAGATGTTAGTGAGTATCACTTGGACCCTGCATGTGGTATGGCAACATAAAAAAACCTCTGACTATACCTCTTCAGATATCCTCAAAAGAATCTTGAGTTTGTTATCGTATACACGAATACAGATCAAGCTACACAGGCAGAGAAAAATAACTCTTACTGCAAAGACATAAAAGCAGGCAGTGTAGAGCCTGATGCGTAGGTGTGAACAAGCGATGAGCCGACGGTAACCGATTCATTATTGTTTGCCACCTAAATAGTGTCGACTCTTCTTCACAGGTTATTAAAACTTAAAATATGAAAAAAATATTATATTTTTTTTGTTGTAGTAAGCGTCATTTTTTTGGCTTTCTGTAGCTTGATCGGTACCTATGTGTATTATCCTGATTTGAACGAAAATGTTTCGTAAGGTTTCCACCATTTCCCTCAATTTTCTTCAAAACAAATGACGGCCGACTTGAGTATGGCCTGACTTGACTATAAAGTACCCTTTTAATCTATATCACTTGACACTGGCACTTGTCGAATGACGGACAGGTGTCATAAACGGAGAAAAGAAGACGAACAATTTGTTTTCTGACATTTTGAAAAGCCACATAGCTTTTAAACTGAAATTCTTTTTCTAGTGTTATTTTGAGTTGTGTTGTGTAATTTCGGTGGTATTTTAACCAACATTACTTGAGGTCTTAGCACAAAGTGTAAGCATTTGGAATGAAAGTTGTGATATCCTGATTTGACAGAAAATGTTACGAATGTTTTGAAGAAAACCGTCACCATTTTCTTCAAAACAAATGACGGCAGACTTGACTATGGACTGACTTGACTATTTTATACAATTCACTTGACATTGGGAAGATTGTCTGTCAAATGACGGACAGGAGCCATAAATTGAGAGAAGAAGAAGAAGACGACAGAATCCGACAGCAGGTCTAGAGAGTACATAGCTGAGCTCCATAAATTGCGAGCTAAAAGTTTTCACGAACAAAGTTGTACAGTTCAAATTATCTGGCCCACGATAAATTTGACGACGTAGTAAAAACTTTGACTGTACGCTTGCAAACAACTGAACTCATGAATATTGTTTGTTAAGCAATTTTGAAGCAATACGGTAGACTATTCGCGTATTTCTTTCTGTTTTAATAGTAGAGCTCTTTGTGATGGGCTCGTCCGGGGGAGTACTACCACCACGCCTATTTCTGCCGCCAAGCAGCGTTGCTGTGTTTCGGTTTGAAGGGTGTGGTTGCCGGTGTAATTACAGGCACATGAGGCTTAACATCTGTATGCTTCAAGTTGATGGACACAAGGCAGTGCATCGTAGGGCACGTTCCTATCGTGGCGACTTTCGAGGCAATGCTTTGTTATAGGTGATGGTTGCCACTTGGCATCATGTGGGTCATCTGATTGTTCTATCAGCTAGTTGTATAGATGCACTACCATGCGTCCATCAACTCGAGGCATACAGATGTGTGTGGCTCGTCCGGGGAAGTACTACCACCTTGCTTTTTTCTTTTTTTCTCATTTCGGTGCGGGACGAGCCCTTCACCTAGAGCTCTACTACTCTTAAACAATAATAAAACTAGTGGTTAGCCCCGAACTGAGATTTGGTGATGTCAAAAGGTTCGAAAATTGAAGTAGGTGGTAGTCAGAGGCAAGTCAAAATATTGTGTTTGGACTTGTTTCTGACAACCACTTACTAACTAAGTATGGTAACCAACTGAATTGGCCTATTTATTGAAGAATTCCGTTGAACAGACCTTGGCTTCATCATCAGACCTGGTCGCTATCACCATTTTAAAGTAAGAAAAAACTGAGTAAAAATAAGGAAAAGCAAAGAAACTGGCCAACCAGTAGAAAAACCTTGATGTCAACGAAACTCTTAGAGATGGTAGCTGTTGGATCGTTGGTTATTTTAATTTTACTTTTTTGTTGTATCTCAAAAACCGGACGTCCCGAAAAAAAAAAAAAATATTTCTGGAATGTCCCTTTCATATGACATGTTACTTGATTTTTTTATGTATCTTTTTTATTTTTGCCCTCTTAAAAACCCCACATCTTAATAACCCTTCATCCGATTTTACTCATTTCCAGTAAATTTCTCAAGTACAAGCTGTCGACTTATGAAATTTCATGCAGATCGGATCAACGGATCGATAGTTATGGCCAGACAAACATACATACATACATAAAATGCCAAATCGCCCAAGTTAACTGTAAGATTTTCGTTCGCTTCGCTCACTCCACCAATAATGATGAAAAAGTTACGTCATGGGATCTCAGTTTCTTTGGCGACGCTGGCCGAGTTATCTGCCAAATACTTGTATCTCTAATAATCTACTTAAAACTAGCGAACTTAGCGTTGCCATTCCAGTTAATCTCACAGACACTTTTCCCGCTAATAGTAGGGGAGGCCATGATGCTAAATGGGGATTTCCTCGAGCGTCATAGAGACCTATTGGGTTGCAAAGCTTAGATGATAAGAAGAAAAAAATGTTATATAAGTATACCTTTTCATCGGTGGGGGGAGCGGCTATAGATTATAAAAAATGTAAAAAAAAACTGTTGCATGGACATACTCGAGCGCGTCAGATATTGATAGCACCAATGTCCTACGTATTTTTAATAATGTACGTATGTTAATCTGATCGTTTGCATGATGGGGGTGGTCGTACTTAAGGGTTGAAAATGAAAAAAAAAAAAAAATAATCGAGCGCGTCAGATTTTTTAAGGGGGTGTTATGTGAACCTAAAAAAAAAATCTCATTCAATAATCTGACGATTTCGATGTGACGCAAACGCGCAGCCATTATTTTAATATGCAAAAAAAAATCGCCATTTTGAAATACTCAAGCGCGTCAGATTAAGATATATATGGTTCATCTTTATGTCCTAGACGTGCTGTCTCATAATCTGACGATTATCTAGAGGGATTCGCCTAATCTGACAAAAAAATATATTTTTATTTTGATTTTTTTAAACCATTCAACTTAATTAATTGAAAAGCTCAGGAAATAGCATGCAAATAAAAAGTATAAGTTTGTTAAGTAGAATACTTGTATTTATAAGAAAATAATTTAAAAAAATATGCAAAAAAATATTTTTTTATTGACAATTAATTGATTAATTAGTCATCATCTTCATAAGTAGAATCGTCTTCTTCTTCTGGCTCGATTTCATGGCACGAAATAGAAGCGCGCAGAGGGGAATATAGGCACCACGCAGCTAAACTTTATCGACGAATATTTGTTACTTCGGCTTGTGGAAATCGTCAGATTATATATTTTTCGTTATCCTTGAATTATTTACTTCAAAATAAAAAAAAATTTAGCCACGCTCGAGAATGTCGAGATGACGTTTTTTTTTTACAACTTTGTAGCCCTCCCGTTTCTTTACGTCACTCTCAAATTGTCAGATTAGTGGAATATACACTTTTTAGCATGTAATTAACTCACCCTACCTTAATCTGACGCGCTCGAGATTTTCTGATGATCAATTTTTTTTTACTAATCTGATCCTTTATCCTAGACGGGCGGCTTTATATATGGGGCTCATATTTGGTGGAGGTTCTTAACCAGGTACAAGGTATCCCCCTGTATATTAATCTGACGCGCTCGAGGAAATCCCGAAATCCCCTCTTGGGCTCCCCTACTATAAGTAGCCAAGTTTCTTGAGCTGTCGCCAACTTACCGACTTCGAATGAAGGGTACACTGCTAATACGTACGGTAGACATTGTTTCAGATAGTCGTCTACCGTTACATTTAGAAAACAGAAACAGTTCCACGACTTTGATTCCCAGGCACGGTAGACATAGACATAGACAATCATTTATTTACTACTTAGCACACAACATACAAAACATGATAATGATATTATTATTTGGTAGATATCTTTTAATATTCAACAAACTGTGATTTATTTATTGGGTACTTACACACCGATAAGTATGAGATGCAGAGATAGTCTTCTTCTTCTTTTTATCTTTCGAAAAAGTGTGGTGAAAGAATTTTAAGTGCGCCTCAAGTCAAGAGGCTCCTTTCGAGGACTTGACACATATTATAGAACTTTTTAGGTTCTACGACATGCCAGTTTCCTCACCGTTTGGGAGTACTGGCATCGTGCATATAAATTTTTGAACAGAAAAACTCATTGGAACACGACTGGTTTCGAACCCACGACCTTAGGATCGGAAGGCGGGGCCGCTACCGCTAGACCACCAGTGCTCTAGTGTACCAGTGTTCACATCAGGTAATCTGCATCTCGTTAACGCGTAATCGACTTCGATCCGTTTTCCGTTAACCTGATAACGCCGGCGGCCGGATATTGGATTCAGTTAGCTGAAATTGACGTGGCACACGTGATTTGGTTATGACAAATTGAATTGCACTTGGCACAGATTATCTACATCTACATCTACACTATCTACACTTCTACACTAATATTATAGAGAGGAAAGATTTGTATTTTTGTAACGAATAGGCACAAAAACTACTGGACCGATTTCAAAAATTCTTTCACCATTAGAATGCTACATTATCCCTGAGTAACATAGGCTATAATTTATTTTCAAAAAAATCAGGGATCCTTACTAAAACTCCAATAATGTAACCCAAGGTGGAAACCAAAAACCTTACATCGCGTGCGCTGTGAAAACTATTGATGATAGAACAAAATAATGTACTACGATTTTGTAGAACACATCATCATCTACAAAAAATGTCGCAACAGCATATGTCTAACTATTATAGTTATGTCACAATAAGTGTTCTTTTATTATAAAAAAATAATTGAAATGCCGCCGCTAGAAAAGGGTCTTTATTTGTACCTTGGTATTAATCCTTATCCAAATAAATTTCATAATTAAGACGGTTTCAATACCTATAGATTACTTCTTAAATTTTTCAAATCGGACATTCCATTCAAAAGATATGACGAAATTAAAAATGTTAACAGGTCCACGGGTCACGCACGGGGTGCGATTTCACTCACTCAGGGAGAAGGGCGTGCAAATGTATGAAATTAAGTAGACGCGAGGCTCGAACCCACGGTCTAAGTTTATCCTAAAATGTTCAAAAAATTTATAACTACCCATGCGAAGCTCGGACAGGCCGCTAGTCTAATATATACTTATATATCTACTTGCAAGAAATTAGTAGTACCTATTAGTGGGTATTAAAATGTTTTAGTTAGTTCTTGAATAAAAACTTAAGAATATAACAATGCGTTTTTGTTGTACGTCCGGAACGGACAAACTGTTAAAACTGTACATAGCTATAAGATATTTTTTCTACTACAGTTATACACAAAATTTCTGATACTTTTTTTAATACTTTTTTTTTTGTAAAAACATACTTAGAGAACAAAAATCTACGTTCATCACACAAATATTTGTCCTCTGTGGGAATCGAACCCACAGCCTACAGCGCAGAAGGCAGAGCTACTACCAACTGAGCTGTGAAGGCTATCATCTCTCTCAGATTCTCAGAGCCATCTTCCCCTCACTTCGATCAATACAAACTCAGTACATTTTCCACGAAACGGTCCCATGTGTGTAGTTATTTTTATCTACGTAGCGATACAGGATAATATAATCGGAAACTTCATCCAATATAAATAAAAAGGCCTTATTTCCTCGCTCAATACAGCTTACTTCCTATTACCCCAAGTCTGAGTTTGTTTTTCGAATTTCGTACTTCGTAGTCTCAGGTCATTTTTTTATGAAGAGTGGCGTAGCTAGGTGGACAAGGGCCCTGGTGCATAGAGAAAAAATCGGGCCCTCACTCCCTCTTTCCACACAGCTTGAACTTACATTGGCCTTAAAAATTTCTTAGTTTAATTATAAAATACTTTATTGCACACCACATAACATTTACACATAACAGAACAGAAAAACATCAACGAACACAATGGGCGGTCTTCTCGCTAAAAGCGATCTCTTCCAGACAACCTTGGGATGGACTGGATCTGAAAAGAACAATAGAGGACAGCTTACTGTTTTTCCAGCTTAGGTACTGTTTCTGTTATGATTATGACTACGCCTTGCAAAAAGACCTCGAAAGAAGCCACTTCGACGCGCACTTAAAATCCTTTCACTACAGTGTTTAGAAAGAAACTAGTGACAAGACAAGAAGAAGAAGAAATAGTAGTAGAGCTCTTTGCGAAGGGCTCGTCCGGGGAAGTACTAGCACCACGCCTTTGTCTGCCGCCAAGCAGCAACGCTGTGTATCGGTTTGAAGAGTGTGGTTGCCGGTGTAATTACAGGCACATGAGCCTTAACATCTGTATGCCTCAAGTTGATGGACGCAAGGCAGTGCATCGTAGGGCACGTTCCTATCGTGACTTACGAGGCAATGCTTTGTTATAGGTGATGGTTACCACTTAACATCAGGTGGGCCATCTGGTTGTTCCATCAGCTAGTTCTAAAAAAAAGAAGAAGAATTACGCGTGTCGCGTATCAGTTGCATGTTAAAAATAAGGCGCAACTTCTTACGCCTATATAACAGTTACCATCCACAGTAAAGGTAATTTTCACTGCAGTCCGGTAAAAACAAAACAATTAACACCGAGATGCAAATGCATTGTCCCTTAAATAAAGGGTTTATTTCTAATGGCTTCACAGGCTTACACATTTATACCTTCGAAATTCGAAAAAATATTTATTGCTTCCTTTATGTAATTGTAGCTCTCTTGTACAAATACAAATACAAATTTGATACAAATGAGATGACATGTAAATAAAAACCAATGAAAATATAGTAATACTAGTGGCTTCCCGCGGCTTCGCACGCGTTGAAGTGGTGCCGTGATTGAGCCACAAACATCCAAACATCGTAACTTTCGCATTGATTTGTATAATTAGGGTAGGATTTTAAATACCTACATAGGTATAAGAGATATCTATAGGCGTACACTACCTATATTAGGTAGGTAGGTATAGGTACTGAGTTTAGCACAAACATGACAAATACAACAAAGACAACCTTATACGGAAAATATGTACTTATTTGTTCCTAGTTTCTAGCCCCAAAAACAAACGAAACGAAACATCTTCACGACTTTGATCCCCAGGCACGGTAGATACCCTCAGATTTCTTCGTACCAACTCAAGATTCCCGTGTTTAGAATGTCCCTTGCAAACATTGACGCCTCGTTGTATCCTTTTTACTCGAGCGCAACGAAGGAGAGTAACGTTTTAGGGGTTGTTTTCGAAAATCAAGCTGTCTTTTTGTTTGTTTGAAGTTTATTACACTACGCGTTAAAAATCTCCCATACAAACCTTGAAACTTAGGCAGTATTTTGCACCCTTTGCAGAGGTAGTTTTAAAATATTAAAAACGTGATTTTAAATTATTTATTGAGGAGTACTATATTTACTTCAAGTTTGAAATCGATCGCACTATGCGTTAAAAATCTCCCATTCTAACTTTTACAGTCATTTGCACCCTTTGCAGGGGTAGTTATCAAAAGTTAAAAGCGGTAATTCTTAATTATTTATTTCTTAGTAAATTTACCTCGAGTTTTAGGTCAATCGCACCACCCGTTAAAAAACTCCCATACAAACTTTGACATCCCTTTGCACACTTATTAAGGGTAGTTTTAAAGAACTAAAAATGTCTTTCCTATTTTCTAGCTTTGGAGTACATCTACTTCAAGTTTGTAGGTTCAAGGAATACAATTTTTCATACAAACGTTTTCAGCCCTTTTTACACCCTTGGGGGTTGAATTTCCAAAAATCCCTTCTTAGTACACCTCTACGCCATAAGACCTACGTACTCCTCAAATTTCAAGTCTTTAGGACCAGTGGTCAAAAAACTCCCATATAAACTTTTACGTCTCTTTGCACACTTATTAAGGGTAGTTTTAAAAAACTAAAAATGCCTTTCCTATTTTTTTGCTTTGAAGTATATCTACTCCAAGTTTCAAGTTTGTAGGTTCAAGGAATACTATTTTTCATACAAACGTTTTCATCCCTTTTTACACCCTTAGGGATTGAATTTACAAAAATCCTTTCTTAGTACACCTCTACGCCATAAGACCTACGTACTCCTCAAATTTCAAGTCTCTAGGACCAGCGGTCAAAAAACTCCCATACAAACTTTTACATCCCTTTGCACAATAATTAAGGGTAGTTTTAAAAAACTAAAAATGCCTTTCCTATTTTTTTGCCTTGAAGTATATCTACTCCAAGTTTCAAGTTTGTAGGTTCAAGGAATACTATTTTTCATATAATCGTTATCATCCCTTTTTACACCCTTAGGGGTTGAATTTCCAAAAATCCCTTCTTAGTACACCTCTACGCCATAAGACCTACGTACTCCTCAAATTTCAAGTCTCTAGGTCCAGCGGTTTAGGCTGTGCGTTGTCTATATGTCAGTCAGTCAGTCAGTCAGTCAGTCAGTCAGTCAGTCAGGACTTTGTTTCTTATAGTATTAGAGATAGAGATAATATAATATAATAATAAACGAATTATATGCATAAATAAATAGCATGAAAAATAAAATGAATTTAATGAGATCTAATAATCTCTAATACTATAAGACTCAAAGTCCTGACTGACTGACTGACTGACTGACTGACTGACTGACATATAGACAACGCACAGCCTAAACCGCTGGTCCTAGAGACTTGAAATTTGAGGAGTACATAGGTCTTATGGCGTAGAGGTGTACTAAGAAGGGATTTTTGGAAATTCAACCCCTAAGGGTGTAAAAAGGGATGAAAACGTTTGTATGAAAAACAGTATTCCTTGAACTTACAAACATGAAACTTGGAGTACATATATTTCAAGGCAAAAAAATAGGAAAGGCATTTATAGTTTTTCAAAACTACCCTTAATAAGTGTGCAAAGGGATGTAAAAGTTTGTATGGGAGTTTTTTGACCGCTGGTCCTAGAGACTTGAAATTTGAAGAGTACATAGGTCTTATGGCGTAGAGGTGTACTAAGAAGGGTTTTTTGAAAATTCAACCCCTAAGGGTGTAAAAAGGGATGAAAACGTTTGTATGAAAAACAGTATTCCTTGAACTTACAAACTTGAAACTTAGAGTACATATACTTCAAGGCAAAAAAATAGGAAAGGCATTTTTAGTTTTTCAAAACTACCCTTAATAAGTGTGCAAAGGGATGTAAAAGTTTGTATGGGAGTTTTTTGACCGCTGGTCCTAGAGACTTAAAATTTGAAGAGTACATAGGTCTTATGGCGTAGAGGTGTACTAAGAAGGGATTTTTGAAAATTCAACCCCTAAAGGTGTGAAAAGGGATGAAAACGTTTGTATGAAAAACAGTATTCCTTGAACTTACAAACATGAAACTTGGAGTACATAAACTTCAAGGCAAAAAAATAGGAAAGGCATTTTTAGTTTTTCAAAACTACCCTTAATAAGTGTGCAAAGGGATGTAAAAGTTTGTATGGGAGTTTTTTGATCGCTGGTCCTAGAGACTTGAAATTTGAAGAGTACATAGGTTTTATAGCGTAGAGGTGTACTAAGAAGAGATTTTTGAAAATTCAACCCCTAAGGGTGTAAAAAGGGATGAAAACGTTTGTATGAAAAATAGTATTCCTTGAACCTACAAACTTGAAACTTGGAGTACATATACTTCAAGGCAAAAAAATAGGTAAGGCATTTTTAGTTTTTTTAAACTACCCTTAATAAGTGTGCAAAGGGATGTAAAAGTTTGTGTGGGAGTTTTTTGACCGCTGGTCCTAGAGACTTGAAATTTAAAGAGTACATAGGTCTTATGGCGTAAAGGTGTTCTAAGAAGGGATTTTTTGAAATTCAAAAGATGATATGATAAATTGTATTCCTTGAACCTACAAACTTGAAACTTGAAGTAGATGTACTCCAAGGCTAAAAAATAGGAAAGGCATTTTTAGTTTTTTAAAACTACCCTTAATAAGTGTGCAACGGGATGTTAAAGTTTGTATGGGAGTTTTTTAACGCGTGGTGCGATTGACTTAAAACTTGGGGTAAATATACTAAGAAATAAATAATTAAGAATGACGCTTTTAACTTTTGATAATTACTTCTGCAAATGGTGCAAATTACTGTAAAAGTTAGTAGGTATGGGAGATTTTTAACGCATTGTGCGATTTATTTCAAACTTAAAGTAAATATACTCCACAATAAATAATAATTTAAAACCACGTTTTCAATATTTTGAAACTACCCCTGCAAAGGGTGCAAAAGACTGCCAAAGTTTCAAGGTTTGTATGGGAGATTTTTCATATTTGTGCTAAACTCAGTACCTATACCTACCTAATATAGGTAATGTACGCCTATAGGTATCTCTTATACCTACGTAAAATCCTACCCAAATAATATACAAATCAATGCGAAAGTTACGATGTTTGGATGTTTGTGGCTCAATCACGGCTCACCACTTCAACGCGTGCGAAGCCGCGGGAAGCCACTAGTAAATAATAGAATTGTAATGTATGTTAAATTATTCTGATCTTTTATTGATCGAGTGAGCGAAGCGAACAAAGATCTTTGTTTCAACTTGGGCGATTTGGCATTTTATGTATGTATGTATGTATGTATGTATGTATGTATGTATGTTTGTCTGGCGATAACTTTAGAACCGTTGATCCGATCTGCATGAAATTTGATATGTCGATAGCTTGTACTTGAGAAATTTACTGGTAAGTATATGAGTAAAATCGGATGAAGGGTTTTTGAGATATGGGGTTTTTTAAGAGGGTAAAAATAAAAAAAGTTACATAAAAAAATCAAGTTACATGTCATATGAAAGGGCTTTGTTTGGACATTCCAAAACAATTTTTACTTTTTTTTTGGGACGCTCGGTTTTTGAGATAAAACAAAACAAGTTAAATTAAGATAACCAGCGATCCTAGAGCTCCCATCTCTAAGAGTTTCGTTGACATCAAGGTTTTTCTACTGGTCGGCCAGTTACTTTGCTTTTTCTTATTTTTTTTTCTTGAAATAATTTAAGGAGGTTCTCAGTTCTCATAAAATGGTGATGACGACCAGGTCTGATGATGGAGCCAAGGTCTGTTCAACGGAACTCTTCAATAAATAGGTCAATAGAGTTGAAACTTGGTTACCATACCAAGTTAGTAGGCAGTAGTCAGAAAAAAGTCCAAACATAATGTTTGGACTAGCCTCTGACTACTACCTACTCAAAGTTTTGATGCGTTCGTCGGGTCGCATCACGAGATCTCAGTTCGGGGCGAACTACTAGTTATATGCATGTTTAATGGACGTTTTAATTTGTTGTAGAATAAATGGCGTTTTTACTTTTACTTTACTTTACTTCGCGCTCGTATAGTACTTTGTGAGCTCGTCCGGAGAAGTATACTATGCTCATTTCTGCGTTGCTGTGGTTCGTCAAGCAGCGTTGCTGTGGTTCGGTGAAATTACAGACACATGAGGCTTAATCTGTATGCCTCAAAGTTGATAGATGCAGGTTAGTGTATCGTAGGGCACGTTCCTATCGTGCGTGACATGCGAGGCAATATTTTGGTGATGGTTACCACTTAACATCAAGTGGGCCATCTACTCGTTCCATCAACTAGTTGTATAAAAAAAAAGCTCCACGAGCGTCTAAACAGCGCGATCATATACCCCGTTTACACTCAGCTCATGTCCGTGGAAATGTGCAGAGACATAAGGGGACTTGGGCAATGCGAGAATGTAAACAGGCCACTTCCATGTCCACTCGCGTTGCCGTTCGCGTTGCCCGTGTTGTGAACACACATTGCCGGCGACGCTGCCGCAGACATATGGACGGCAACATTTCCGTCCACGCGAATGGCCGCGCGAATGTCTAAATGTAAACGCAGTAATAGATTTGTACAGGAGCATTATGCTCAAAGTATGAACCTGTCTGCTCCACCCGTAGTCGTAAGCGCAGTAGTAGTCTTTCACAAATAGCGCTACTATTACAAAAAGAACTACTACTCAAAGGTTCGTATGGGAGCCATGAGGAATAAACCCCTTTTAAGTCTAGGAGTCCATAAAAGTAGGTGCTAATATAACTGCAACTAGAAAGAACTTTTGGAAGTGTTTTATTTAAATGCGCTAAATATTCAAAATAGCCACTTATATAAGTTGACAATTTGAAAAGTACACTGCAAACTTCGTAAGAGCTTCCGCATTTCTGCGCAGGTTTTTGTCTGCATCTTTTTCTTTGTTGTGTCACTAGTTTCTTTCAAAACTGTGTGGTGAAAGGATGATAAGTGCGCCTCAAGAGGCTTCTTTCGAGCACTTGACACATGTTATAGAACTTTTTTTTTAGGTTCTACGACATGCCGGTTTCCTCACGATGTTTTCCTTCACCGTTTGAGAGTACTGGCATTGTGCACATACATTTTTGAACAGAAAAACTCATTGGTGCACGACCGAATTCGAACCCACGAAGGAAGACGGGGCCGCTACCACTACACCACCAGTGCTCTCAACAGTGTGGTGAAAGACGATTACAACTGTTAATGTAACTACCTCTTGCACGTTTAAATATTTTGAATATTTAAAATCGCAAACTACCAAGTTTCGGAAAAAAGCTTTATAATGTTTTTTTTAATGCATCTTTATTTGATGGAACAAGCAGATGACTCACCTGATATTAAATGGTCACCATCACCTATAACAAAGCATTGCCTCGCAAGTCACGCACGATAGGAACGTGCCCCACGATGCACTGCCCTGCGTTCAACTAGAGGCATACAGATGTTAAGCCTCATGTGCCTGTAATTACACCGGCACCCACACTCTTTAAACCGAAACACAGCGTTGCTGCTTGGCGGTAGAATAAGGCGTGGTGGTAGTACTTCCCCGGACGAGCCACACACAAAGGCTCTACTACTCTTATTTTGAGCCAAATAAGTTTTCCTCCTATAGAGAGTTTGCTTATGTAAAGTTATAAAATAATTTAAGTGAGCGAGAGGTACATTAGCAGTTGTCTTCGCCTGAATCCTATCTACTGACGGAACAAGCAAATGGCCCACCTGATGTTAAGCTGCTTGGCAGCAGAAATACTTTTTATTTTATGGAATAGTTACAGCCGGTTTCTGAAAGCCCGATCAAAACGAATCGCATGTCAAGTCACATGCTATCTCTAACTAATTCGATGTTATAGCTGAAATGGCTGACTTGACATCCGATTAGTTTTAATCGAGCTTCCAGAAGCCGGCCGTTAGTGGCTTAACAAAAATTCTTACAACTTTGCTATTTAAAAAACCCTTTTTCTTTTTTTGAAAAATACATTTTGTCAAAGAAACATTTTGGAAGCGTTCAAAATACAATTTGACATGTTTGAGTTGGGAGAGACATTTGACAAATGGTTTTCGGGTACAAAAAGTGCCCGCTAAATGCAGGTACAGAAGTGCCATTAGCACTTGTTAATAACGAGAATCTGGGCTCAAGGCTGCCTGGAAGAGATCGCCCTCAGCGAAAAGGTCACCCTTTTGTTTTGTCTAAATGTATGCCTTAATACTGTAGTATTATGTTTCTGTGTGGTGTACAGTAAAGAGTTAACTATACAAGGTGTTCCAATACTTGTATTTAAAACTTCAGGTCACTTTTCGGTTTAGGCACTATTTTCGTTTCTCTTATTAAACCTTAATTTTTTTACTTGCACGCTTTTAATTTAATTACATAACTGAAATCAAGAATAAATAAGGCTTCCATTGATGTATAACATGTAGGTATTAAAAATGTAGAATTACAAATATACACTAAAATACCCTTGTTCCCTAGACTTTGTTGAGTAGTGTAGTTAACTAAGATATGAAATTGCTGAATAAGTAAAGATAAGTTTTTTTTTATAACAACTAGCAGATAGCACAAGCAGATGGCCCACCAGATGTTAAGTGGTAACCATCACCTATAACAAAGCATTGCCATAAGTCACGCACGATAGGAACGCCCCCTACTATGCACTGCCCTGCGTCCATCAACTTGAAACATACATAGATGTTAAGCCTCATGTGCCTTTAATTGCACCGGCAACCGAAACACAGCGTTGCTGCTTGGCGGCAGAAAAGGCGTGGTGGTAGTACTTCCCCGGACGAGAGCTCTACTACTCTTGATGAAGTAAAGTTATGATAATTCGCAAACAACCATAAATTATGAAATGTACTAGCAAGTTCTTTGATGTTTGTCAGCCTCGTAATATGATCATCATCAACCTGATGATGCCCATTTCATGAATATTGACTTCTTACTTATTTTATATACAAGGTGTTCCATAAGTTGTGTATATAACCTTCAGGGGGCTAAAGTACCCATCAATAGGAACAACTTTTTCTAAGGAACCAACACTGTGAACGCGAAAAAAAAAACAGCTGTTTCATACAAAAGTTCAATACCTACCAGGCTAAAATGTATGAAACAGCTGTTTTTTTTTTCGCGTTCACAGTGTTGGTTCCTTAGAAAAAGTTGTTCATATTGATGGGTACTTTAGCCCCCTGAAGTTTATATACACAACTTATGGAACACCTTGTATAAGTTAGAGACCTAAACCTTAACCACTACAATCGAAATCTCTTCAAGGCAAGAGTGAACAGGTGTCTTCTAGACCGTTCTGAGGGCTTATTTCGAGTTTAGTGCCGATCGTCGATCGTTACGATACACCAAATTTTCTATGAAAATAAATCAACGGCATCTAGCGTATTCCTAGAAGCTATACGAATCGAAGAATACGCTAGACGCCGTTGATTTATTTTCATAGAAAATTCGGTGTATCGTAACGATGATCGTAACGATCGACGATCGGCACCAAACTCGTAATAAGCCCTCAGCTCCAACGTTGACTACATCGTCGCTTTCCATCAGATGAGATTGTAGTCAAAAAAAAATACGATTGAAGAAATTAAAATATCCACACGAAAAGCAGATGTTTTCAATGTTCTCGATAACTCGATAATGTCAGTAACCGGTGCTGTGGGTAGAAAAAAGACGGTAGATTTTATCGGGAAGATAAATTATTTTATCGCTTGTGATTGAGGAAAATTCTGGAAGAATCTTTGGGAAAATTCTGGTGTAAAAATAAACTTTTATTTTATGGGACACACGTATACGCATCAGGCTATACTTTGCTCGCTTTTATGTCGTTGCAGTAAGCGTCATTTTTCTTTGGCCTTGTGTAGTCTGATCGATATGCAACACGATATTAACACATCATTTTCAAGAGCACCTGGTCTAGTGGCAGTGGCATGTCTTCTGATCGTATGGTCGTGGGTTCGAATCTGGTTGTGCAATTGGACTTTCATCTTTGAAAAATGTATGTGCGTAATTGAGGAAATCATGCTAGTATTTCGAGCAGCTGTCACTTGTTCAAATGTTTATTTAAAAAAAATAGTAGGTACGGTTATCAGACCACTTATTAATTGTCGAATGAATTTAAGGCCGTGGGTTCGATCCCCACCGAGAACAAACATTTGTGTGATGAACATAGATGTTTGTTCTCTGTCTGGGTGTTATATAATATTATAAGTGTGTATTTACAAAAAAAAAAAGTATTTAAGTAGTATATCAGCTATCTGGTTCCCATATCACAAGCTTTGGCTTAGTTTGGGGCGAGATAGCGCTGTGTGGAATGTCCACCAAAATTTATAAAAAAAAAAAATATAGTAAAGATATAAAAATAACAAATTTTGTTTCAAACTTACGAATAGTCGGATGGAGTTTCCAAAATGTTATAAATTAATTAATCTAATTTATCATATACATATATCATATAATATATGTATTAAATCGATATAAATCTAAATTAAATTATATACGAAAATAAAATCAGAATTATTCAGTTATCATTACAATCAAATCAGTTATCATTATTTCTAAAATAAGATTACCTATACCATTTCACTAGGTGCCTGTTCTTCTAGGCTTTGGTCGCGTGGAACTGGCACCTAGAGTCACCTAGCTTTAAGACGTTTCAAAGTGATCCTTGTGATTTTATTGAATAAATACATTTTGACTTTGACTTTGACTTTGAAGCAGATTCGCATAATACATAAAAAAGTGTAGTAACAAATTCGTAACAAACGTACCTACAGTACGTAACAAAATGGTAATAAATCAGACAGATCCAATAATGGGATATAAATTTTATTTGTCACTTTGAGACGTGTCCTGAATTAGATCGGACTGTTCCCCGAAATAAGGAGAAATAAGCTTTCTTTTCCAACGGTGCTGCCACCTTACGGTTCATATAAAAACCACCCTCACACCTCAGTTAGTATATGTATTTGTATATAGTTTTGCCGCCTGCGTTGTAGGCCGTGGTTTCGATCCCCATACAGAACAAACATTTGTGTATTAGACATAGATATTTGTTCTTTCTCTGGATGTTATTATTAATATTTAAGAGTAGTAGAGCTCTTTGTGTGTGGCTTGTCCGGGGAAGTACTACCACCACGCCTTTTTCTGCCACCAAGCAGCGTTACTGTGTTTCGGTTTGAAGAGTGTGGTTGCCGGTGTAATTACAGGCACATGAGGCTTAACATCTGTACGCCTCAAGTTGATGGACGCAGGGCAGTGCATCGAAGGGCACGTTCCTATCGTGCGTGACTTACGAGGCAATGCTTTGTTATAGGTGATGGTTACCACTTAACATCAGGTTAGCCATATGCTTGTTCCATCAGCTAGTTGTATAAAAAAACTGGATTAGAAGTATGACCCAGCCTGAGAAACCTGAACACACCCGAGAAATTAAAATAAACTGAAGCTTAGCAAGTTTTAAAATTGTTGGCATAAAATGACTATAAATCTTTTCGGGCGCTAGAACACTAAAATAAGAAAATTTTATTATGATAGGTACCTACTGCTATTTATTCTGTGGTTCTGGTTCATGTTTGAAAAATAGGACACTTGGCACTGCAGTACTCACTCTGACCTTCTGATTTCTTTTATCAAATTACTGTTATTATTCACTTATAATTTGAATTTATCGTTTCCAATTTGTTTTTTATATATCTTGTGATATTGGTCTATGTAGAAAATCATGCCTGAAATAAACAACTTTTATTTTATTTTATTTATTATTTATTTCCAGTCCAGTCAGCATCAAAGTGCTCTAAAGGAGCCTCTTGAGACGCACTAAAAATCCTTTCACCACACTTAGAAAGACACTAGTGACACGACAAAGAGAGAAGCAAGAGAAGAGTAAAGTGTGATCAGTAAAGGTTTCAAAAAAGTTTGTAAAGGATAAGCATAATATTATTATATTTTTTTATCAAACTTTGACCGAGAAGTAAAAATAGAACAACCAAATTGAATACCTCAATCGAAATTCTGAAAAAAATTATAAATTTTGTACGTATACTTTATAATATCCACTGGCTTACCATAAAATCTCTAACTAACAATAACGGCAACGGTGAAATGAGGCACACTAACGGTCAAATCTATCAAAATGAATGGCAAGTCACTTGCTATCTCTATCTAATTCAATGTAATAGCTGAAATGGCGAGTGACTTGACATGCGATTAGTTTTGATCAAGCTCTCAGAAACGGCCGTTAGACGCTCAATAAGGAACGATTATTAAAAAATCTCACCCAAGTGGTTGTATAGGGGAATTTAAGATTATATGGGAATAGCTTCTAGCAAACAAGTTCACGCGACATTTCACTGTAATAAAAAATACAAACAAAATTAGGCCAACAAAGTCTGGCCATTGATAAAATACATTTCATTTTACGCAGTGCCCGACATGAAAAAAATGCGGAAATTAAAAAGTCTGGTAGGTAGGTCGCGACAGCGCGAAACGGAACATTTTTTGGTATTTTTTTTATACAACTATAGCTGATGTAAAAAGCAGATGGCCCACCTGCTGTTAAGTGGTAACCGTCACCTATGACAAAGCATTGCCTCGTAAGTCATGCACGATAAGAACGTGCCCTAATACGATGCACTGCCGTGCGTCTATCAACTTGAGGCATACAGATGTTAAGCCTCATGTGCCTGTAATTACACCGGCAACCACACTCTTCAAACTGAAACAGCAACGCTGCTTGGCGGCAGAAAAAGGCGTGGTGAGAAAACGATAATTAAAAGGGTTTCATAACGGACGTATTACCCTGTTATTATAATAATAAGAACCATTTATAGAAAAACTGTGTAAATAGATCTTACAGAGGTAATTTCCACAATTACACATCATCATCATTATCCTGCCCTTATCCCACTTGGGTAGCTCCACTGCGCTCCAAGAATGTATTCCACAGAGCTCCAAGTTTTTATTACCTACATTATTTTAAAAATTATAAGTACCAAAATGGTTCCACAGGGCTCCAAAATAAAATAAAAAGAGTCAGCATAAAAAGCAAACCATAAGTTGTTTGATAAACACAAATAGTTAGATAAAATATAAACAAGTAGAAATATCAGTAGTATTTTTTTAACATCGATTCATTTCGTGTGTCAAAAATGCTCCAGGCCATTTCGTACAGTATAGGTGGTACAGTATAAGGTAATAGGTGTTTGTGTGAGTGTGTACCTGTAACCGGACGGTTGTCGTCTTTTATGTGTGCATCGCATACAACATTTACTTATTTGTTTATATACTGGTTATATACTTGTTTATATGCTTTAATTATAAGAAAAGCCTATTATTTTTTCGTAACATTTATTTTATTATAGAGATTAATAACATACGTTGGTATTTGTGTTATAGTTTTAGGAAACTTTCTAATCTGAAGCTATGATTTTTTCACTGTTCTTTACTTTTCTTCTTTATCTATTAATAACGTATTGTTAACACATGTAAGAATAAGTTGTTCCTAAGAATAAAGTAAAGAACAAAGAAAAAAATCACAGCTTCGGATTCGAAAGTTTGATGTGATTATGAATCGATAAATGGTTTTAAAAAATGTGATTTTTATTCTACATTTAAGAAAACTTTTCTTATCTGAAGCTGTGATTTTTCGTTGATATCACTTAGTTTTTAAGAAAAATATATTGTAAGATTGTGATTATGGCTGGATAAACCCATTTTGATAAGCATTTTTATATTTTTATAATACATAAATAATATTTCATCCCAAATTTATTTTTTTGCTAACGCTATTCAATATTTCTTGGAGCTCGGCGGAACGAAAATTATTTAAATATTTTATTACTAAAAATTCTTGGAGCGCAGTGGAATCAATGTATGAAAATTAAAATTTTGAGAACAATGGGTTTTGGAGCGCAGCGGAATCACCCAGCTAAATTATAGTAATACCAATTGTGTGAAAGCTGTTGGTCCTCAAATAGATAAATAAAAAGTCTCTTTCTCTTTTGTCGTGTCACTAGTTTCTTTTGAAACAGTGTGGTGAAAGGATTTTTAAGTGCGCCTCAAGAGGCTCCTTTCGAGCACTTGACACATGTTATATAACTTTTTAGGTTCTACGACATGCCGGTTTCCTCACGATGTTTTCCTTCACCGTTTGAGAGTACTGGCATTGTGCACATAATTTTTTTAACAGAAAACCTCATTGGTGCACGATCGGTTTCGAACCCACGACCTTAGAATCGGGTAGCCGTGGCCTATACCATTAAACCACCAGTGATCTAAAAATATAAAATAAAAAGTGAAACTTCTGTATGGTCTGTTTGGTTGCCGGTGAAATTACAGGCACCTGAGGCTTAACATCTGTATGCCTCAAGTTGATAGACGCAGGGCTATGCGCGTAGTACACGTTCCTATCGTGCGAGACTTACGAGGCAATGTTGTCATAGGTGATGTAAAATGGTAACCATCACCTATAACAACTTGTTCATTACAACTACTACTTGCTGATGCAAGTTTATAAAAAGTAGCACTACTGGCCATGTTACTGTTCCTTGCTGGGGAAGGGTGTAGGGGGGGAGGTATTTGCAATGAACCACGATTCGTTTCTCAGGTTTTATTCAATTAAATAGCGGGAGGTTCGGTCGGGATGTAGAGCAAGTATCTTATTTTAGAATGGAAAGGGAATTTTACTTGGTTATCGGGCATTTTGAATTTTTGTTTACCTATACGTTCGTATAGGTTCTCTTATCTGTGGTTTATGTAACCTGATTCGAATGACTATGTTTCGAATAGTTTGAAGAAAGCTGCTACCATTTTTTTTTTAAAGAAATGACGACTTTTCTATACAAGGTGTTCCATAAGTTGTGTATATAAACTTCAGGGGGCTAAAGTACCCATCAATATGAACAACTTTTCTAAGGAACCAACACTGTGAACGCGAAAAAAAAAACAGCTGTTTCATACATTTTAGCCTGGTAGGTATTGAACTTTTGTATGAAACAGCTGTTTTTTTTTCGCATTCACAGTGTTGGTTCCTTAGAAAAAGTTGTTCATATTGATGGGTACTTTAGCCCCCTGAAGTTTATACACACAACTTATGGAACACCTTGCATATGACTTGACTAAAAAGTATAAACGTTGGGAGAAACAAGATTTAAACTATATAACTTGACATTGGCAAAATTGTCTGTAGAAGAAGACTATCTCATAAATTTCGTAACGTTGCGTTTAGTCTTGAAGTAAATAATTGTTTATTTTTCTGATAGCACACCTTAACATCAGGTGGGCCATAATAATATGCTTGTTCCATAAGCTAGTTGTAAAAAAAAAAGGAGAAGACAAAAGCTAATGTGGCTCTCGCTCGCACGTTTCGACATGTTGAAAAATATAAAATCACTAAACTCATTTACGCGAAAATCGCAATCAACCATTTTGTGTGCAATCACATTGCATACAATTTAGTAAAAAAATCATTTTGATCGATACAAGTTTTCCTACTTAAAAGTTTGCTTATGTACGAAAACTAGTAAAGCAAACTTTTGAGTAGGAAAACATGTATCGATCAAACTGCCCACCTTTTGTACACTTTTATTTTTGTGCAATAAAGTGTAAAATAAATAAACCTAGACCGTTCGCAACTCTCTTCAGAAAGCTCAACTGTTCCATGTGTTCCATACTCTTTTAAATACTTGCATTCATTATAATTTTCTTTATAAATAAATGTATATTTTCAAGAAGAAGACGAGCTAATTTTGATGAAATTGAAACTAGCCTGAACATGGCCTGAGCTTGATATTATACGAGTGTGTTTGCATACATTTAATTAAACATGGCTTCCAATCTCGGAATATATTCCCTTGGCGCAGATGCTAGGAATATAATACGTCTAATTAATTTGATTTTATTCAAATGCTGCAAAATGTGGGTAAGAACGTCAAACAAATGGTATTTGAACATACCTCTGACTACTCTCCTTGGACATCCTTAAGTTGTTACATAAGGCGAATACAAGAGCTAATGTACCTCTCGCTCGCACGTTTTGACATGTTGGAAGATATAAAATCTCAAAACTCATTTTTGAAAAATTGTAAACAACCGTTTTGTGTGCAATCACATTGCACTCAAATTAGTAATAATTTCATTTTGATCGATAAAAGGTTTTCTATTCAAAAGTTTGCTTATGTTCGGAAATTAGTAAAGCAAACTTTTGATAAGGAAAACTTGTATCGATTAAAATGTTTTTTTTTTTGTTCTTATTTCTTCATTAGCCCTTGTCTTCAAAAGATCTGCCGGCTGAACGAATTTGAAGATTGTCGCGTAAACGTGTCGTATCCCTTAGCTTCAACAGAATAAGGTCGAATATCGCTAAGATACGTTAACGCCATAAAAATGTCGAAACTCATTTGTGATCAGCCTGGACTTGAGAAAGTTTTTTTTCCGAATTTTCTTTTTCATTGTTGGTTTTTGATAAATTTTGTTATCGAAAATTATACTTTTGCTGGACATTTGTAATGTCACTATTCGAAACTTGGTTGTTGATATTATACGATTTTCATTGATACTAAAGTAATTTAATTGCAAAATTCTATAAATAAAATGTTGAAATGTGCGAGAGAATTGCGCACATTTTCAAATATAACGATTTACACGACCTTTGTGAAGTCGCGACCTTAAGATAGTGAGGCAGACTACCTACCACTGGACTAGACCGACACTAGACCGGCACCAGTATTGCTATTCCGTAAACAACATTCACCAAAGTGATCGCAGATTCCTCAATGAGTTTTCAGTTTGACATTCTAGTAACGCGATGTACCTAGTCATATCGAGATTTAGTCAGAAAACGAGGTAGTCATTACTGCTATATGTATAGTCAAATCAAGATGTAGTCTCAAAGCTTCTAACCCTTCTGTAATACCATCACGGGCGTCATCGTGAATATTTTGGCAGTGGAAATGCCAATGTGTATGAGGCGAAGCTCGTGAACGAAGTGAGTGCGGATCCACTAGGTAAACTCCCGTGATTTTGTTAAGAGAATCGTAAAGCAGTACTCTCAGCTAGCCTTGCCTTATCCTAGGCTCGGGAAAATCCTGTGAAAACAACTCCACAAAATGAATTCGAACTCAGCAACTGCGAATTTCTCAAAAGTTTACTTTACTAGTTTTCGTACATAAGCAAACTTTTAAGTAGGAAAACTTGTATCGATCAAAATGAAATTTTTACTAATCTGTGTGCAATGTGCAGCACACAAAATGGTTGATTGCGATTTTTTGAATATGAGTTTAGTGATTTTATATCTTTTAACATAACGAAACGTGCGAGCGAGAGTCACATTAGCTCTTGTATTCGCCTTAAGAGAATCGAAAAGCAGTACTCTAAGCACGCCTTACCCTACCCTAGGCTCGGGAAAATCCTGTGAACAAAACTCTACATAATGAATTCTAACTCAGCAACTGCGAATTTCTCAAAAGTATCACAGCGTTATGTTCTCAGCGGCTATAAACGTGAGCTTGCTAGGGACGTGCCAGCTAGACGAGCTTCGGATTGTGTTGCCAAGCTGTCGCCAAGGTCGCCAGGGAGTAGTGCTGCTTATAGCAAGAATTAATGAATGAACGAATGTATGGAAAACACTAATTTCTTAAGTTAAGGCGAATACAAGAGCTAATGTGCCTCTCGCTCGCACGTTTCGACATGTTGAAAGATGTAAAATCACTACTCATTTTCGAAATATCGCAATCTACCATTTTTTGTGCAATCACATTGCACACAGTTAAGTAAAAATTTAATTTTGATAATACAAATTTAATAATCACAGGCAGTCGGAGGCTTCTGTATACTACTACGACTGACATACACGAGCCTCCGACTGCATGTGATTATTAAATTGTATCATTCGTCAAGACTGAACAACTGGAGTTCACTATCAAGGAGCAATTTAAAACATAATCTTGTTTCCATCCTTTTAGTTTGGGCAGTCGGGTTTATTTATTTTATACTAGTAGTTCGCCCCGAACTGAGATCTCGTGATGCGACCCGACGAACGCACCAAAACTTTGAGTAGGTGGTAGTCAAAGGCAAGTCCAAACATTATGTTTGTTCTTTTTTCTGACTACCGCCTACTAACTTGGTACGGTAACCAAGTTTCAACTCTCTTGGCCTATTCATTGAAGAGTTCCGTTGAACAGACCTTGGCTCCATCATCAGACCTGGTCGTTGTGACCATTTTATGAGAACTGAGTACCTCCTTAATTTATTTCAAGAAAAAAAAATAAGAAAAAGCAAAGTAACTGGCCGACCAGTAGAAAAACCTTGATGCCAACGAAACTCTTAGAGATGGGAGCTCTTGGGTCGCTGGTTATCTTAATTTAACTTTTTTGTTGTATCTCAAAAACCGAGCGTCTCAGAAAAAAAGTAAAAATTGTTTTGGAATGTCCATACAAAGCCCTTTCGTATGACATGTAACTTGATTTTTTTTAGTCACTTTTTTTATGTTTGCCCCCTTAAAAAACCCTATATCTTAAAAACCCTTCATCCGATTTTACTCATATACTTACCAGTAAATTTCTCAAGTACAAGCTGTCGTCTTATCAAATTTCATGCAGATCGGATCAACGGTTCGAAAGTTATGGCCAGACAAACATACATACATACATACATACATACATACATATATACATACATAAAATGCCAAATCGCCCAAGTTGAAACTAGAATCTTCGTTCGCTTCGCTCACTCGATCAATAAATATTTTATGTTCATACTGAACCTTATGTGGAAAAAAATATATATTTCTTTCTTTCAGCTCTCTCTTCTGTACTAAGGATAAATTCGAAGCACTCGTAAGTCACGCACGATAGGAACGTGCCTTACGATGCACTGCCCTGCGTCCATCAACTTGAGGCATACAGATGTTAAGCCTCATGTGCCTGTAATGACACCGGCAACCACACTCTTCAAACCGAAACACAGCGTTGCTGCTTGGCGACAGAAAAAGGCGTGATACTATAAGTATTTTCAGCTACTAGTTAAAAAGATTGTTTAATATCTGTAAGATCGGCCAGCACTAAAGGCTGGCACGTTGCCGCAGTGCGGTACAACCATCGCTCTCCCACTTCGTTACAATATTCATTCTTGTAGACTGGCTTTATTACCCGACTAGATGAAAATGTACTGTCATGTTCGTAATTACAGGCTTTCATCGTTATTATCATCAGCCTGAAGAAGTCTACCAGTCTCCCCATTCCAGAATTTCAGAATTCTCTACTAGCTTTTAGTGACGTCGGTCTTCTTGTCGAGTCACTAGTTCCTTTCTCAAACAGTGTGGTGAAAGGATTTTACGAGTGAGTGCGTCTCAAAAAAGCTTTCGAGCATGTGACACATACACTGTGCACATAAATTTTTGAACAGAAAAACTCATAGGAGCGACCGGTTTTGAACCCACGGCCTTAGGCCTTAGGCATCGATCCCCACCGAAAACAAACATTTGTGTGATGAACATTGATGTTTGTTCTCTGTCAGGTCTGTCATATTATAAGTATGTATTTACAAAAAAAATAGTATATATGTATTATATCAGCTATCTGGTCCCATATTACAAGCTTTGGCTTAGTTTGGGGCTAGATAGTGCTGTGTGGAAAGTCCACCAATATTTATTTATTTATTTATTCATAGTAAAACAAATGGTGGACAGGTGGGCTTCGCCTGTGGCTCTGCTTGAGTAATACCTGGATGAAGCCCTTAAAGGTAAAGACAAGAGCAAATCCATCCGATCCTAAGGTCGTGGGTTCAAAACCGGTCGTGATCCAATGAGCAGTGCGGTACAACCATCGCTCTCCCACTTCGTTACAATATTCATTCTTGTAGACTGGCTTTATTACCCGACTAGATGAAAATGTACTGTCATGTTCGTAATTACAGGCTTTCATCGTTATTATCATCAGCCTGAAGAAGTCTACCAGTCTCCCCATTCCAGAATTTCAGAATTCTCTACTAGCTTTTAGTGACGTCGGTCTTCTTGTCGAGTCACTAGTTCCTTTCTCAAACAGTGTGGTGAAAGGATTTTACGAGTGAGTGCGTCTCAAAAAAGCTTTCGAGCATGTGACACATACACTGTGCACATAAATGTTTGAACAGAAAAACTCATAGGAGCGACCGGTTTTGAACCCACGGCCTTAGGCCTTAGGCATCGATCCCCACCGAAAACAAACATTTGTGTGATGAACATTGATGTTTGTTCTCTGTCAGGTCTGTCATATTATAAGTATGTATTTACAAAAAAAATAGTATATATGTATTATATCAGCTATCTGGTCCCATATTACAAGCTTTGGCTTAGTTTGGGGCTAGATAGTGCTGTGTGGAAAGTCCACCAATATTTATTTATTTATTTATTCATAGTAAAACAAATGGTGGACAGGTGGACTTCGCCTGTGGCTCTGCTTGAGTAATACCTGGATGAAGCCCTTAAAGGTAAAGACATGAGCAAATCCATCCGATCCTAAGGTCGTGGGTTCAAAACCGGTCGTGATCCAATGAGCGTATGTGCACAATGCTACTTTCAAACGATGATGGAAAACATCGTGAAAAAACAGGCATGTGGTAGAACCTAAAAAGTTCTAAAACCAGTCAAGTGCTCGAAAAGAGCCAGTTTGAGACGCACTTAAAATCCTTTCACCACACTGTTTCAAAAGAAACTAGTGACACGATAAGAAGAAAAAGAAGCAAAGCCCAGTAGCGAAGTGAATGAAAGAGTAGAGTTTTAAGAGTAGTAGAGCTCTTTGTGTGTGGCTCGTCCGGGGAAGTATTACCACCACGCCTTTTTCTGCCGCCAAGCAGCAACGCTGTGTTTCGGTTTGAAGAGTGTGGTTGCCGGTGTAATTACAGGCACACGAGGCTTAACATCTGTATGCCTCAAGTTGATGGACGCAGGGCAGTGCATCGTAGGGCACGTTCCTATCGTGAGTGACTTACGACGCAGTGCTTTGATAAGGTGATGGTTACCACTTAACATCAGGTGGGCCATGTGCTTGTTCCATTCGCTAGTAGTATAAAAAAAAACAGCTTCACAATTCGATTCCTAGGCACGGAAGATATTATTAGATCTCTTGTATCAAGTACGTAGCGATTTATTCCATGCATTCAAATTTTGGAGCAATTTTAACCGCATTATCTAGCCAAAGATAATAAAACAACTAGAGGTATAGAGGTACTACTTAATATATTGTCTGCGAACAGCGTGGATATTTCTTTTAATAACCTGCCGAAACTCCTACAAATTGCACAGGTAGTCATTGAAACCAAATGTTTAGATAAATAAATAAATAAATATTGGTGGACATTCCACACAGCACTATCTCGCCCCAAACTAAGCCAAAGCTTGTGATATGGGAACCAAATAGCTGATATACTACTTGTATACTTTTTTTTTGTAAATACATACTTATAATATTATATAACACCCAGACAGAGAACAAACATCTATGTTCATCACACAAATGTTTGTTCTCGGTGGGGATCGAACCCACGGCCTACGGCGCAGAAGGCAGAGCTACTACCAACTGAGCTGTGAAGGCTGTCTATTATTATTAGATTAGCACCTACTTATCCTAATACAAATCCTAATCCTTGGTTACAATAGGTTGTATACCTAATAATAAAACTATGTACTTAGGTACATATACCATCGCGTTAGGGTCAAAAAAAAACCTGTTAAGATGTGATACTGTCTTTAAATAAATAAATAAAAAAAAACAAACGCATTCTGTTTTAATTTGTTTTGCAACATCGACGGAACACTGGCGCATTGCGGTGGGCAGTGCTTGCCAATTTCATTATTAATTTGCTAATAGGCCTTGAAAGTACTTGCTACAAGTTCCACTTTGAATATAATAAACCATTTATTTACAAAGATAAATATAATAAATACAAGAATTTACAAAATGCACAAAATACATAAGAAACAGGTGAGTTATCTGCAGATTGTGCAAACGATCTAGCGATAGCTCAACAGATTCAAATCAGTGCCTGTTGGAAGCATATTAATAAAATCAGTAGGTAGTCTGTTTTTTTATTGAATTGTGTAATTGTGGAAATTAGGGGCAGTTTGAAAGTGGCGCCAGTGACTGAAAAGATGAGGAGTAATAAGTTAGCGTGGTATAGGCGTGTTATGCGAAGGGAAGAATGTCATGTAACGAGAAGAATGCTAGGGATGAATGTGGATGGTAGGAGTAGAGGTAGGCCAAAGAAAAGATGGATGGACTGTGTGAAAGATGACATGAGTAAGAAAGGAGTGACTGCTGAGATGACGGCTGATAGAGGAGAGTGGAGGGAAAAAACCTGTTATCTCATGTCGACTCCACATGAAGTGGGAGGGTGATTCCGCTGCGCTCCAAAACCCATTGTTCTCAAAATTTTAATTTTCATACATTGATTCCACTGCGCTCCAAGAATTTTTAGTAATAAAATATTTAAATAATTTTCGTTCCGCCGAGCTCCAAGAAATATTGAATAGCGTTAGCAAAAAAATAAATTTGGGATGAAATATTATTTATGTATTATAAAAATATAAAAATGCTTATCAAAATGGGTTTATCCAGCCATAATCACAATCTTACAATATATTTTTCTTAAAAACTAAGTGATATCAACGAAAAATCACAGCTTCAGATAAGAAAAGTTTTCTTAAATGTAGAATAAAAATCACATTTTTTAAAACCATTTATCGATTCATAATCACATCAAACTTTCGAATCCGAAGCTGTGATTTTTTTCTTTGTTCTTTACTTTATTCTTAGGAACAACTTATTCTTACATGTGTTAACAATACGTTATTAATAGATAAAGAAGAAAAGTAAAGAACAGTGAAAAAATCATAGCTTCAGATTAGAAAGTTTCCTAAAACTATAACACAAATACCAACGTATGTTATTAATCTCTATAATAAAATAAATGTTACGAAAAAATAATAGGCTTTTCTTATAATTAAAGCATATAAACAAGTATATAACCAGTATATAAACAAATAAGTAAATGTTGTATGCGATGCACACATAAAAGACGACAACCGTCCGGTTACAGGTACACACTCACACAAACACCTATTACCTTATACTGTACCACCTATACTGTACGAAATGGCCTGGAGCATTTTTGACACACGAAATGAATCGATGTTAAAAAAATACTACTGATATTTCTACTTGTTTATATTTTATCTAACTATTTGTGTTTATCAAACAACTTATGGTTTGCTTTTTATGCTGACTCTTTTTATTTTATTTTGGAGCCCTGTGGAACCATTTTGGTACTTATAATTTTTAAAATAATGTAGGTAATAAAAACTTGGAGCTCTGTGGAATACATTCTTGGAGCGCAGTGGAGCTACCCATTTAAGCTTTAGATTACAGATCAAATCTTTATTAAAAACGGTCATTTTGTGTCCCAAAAGCATAGGAGAAATACAGAGAACAGTTCCAGTTCTGTTCTCTGTATTTCATAACCAATCATGACAACAAAATCGGTCGTCACTCAGCTTTGTGCTATAATAGTGCACTCTTCTCTTGTCGTGTCACTAGTTTCTTTCGAAACAGTGTAGTGAAAGGATTTTAAGTGCGCCTCAAGAGGCTCCTTTCGAGCACAGTAGTGCACTAATTTGATGCACTACTACAACGCTAAGATTTACCTAGAGATAAAGAAATGCTAGCTAGTAGAATAGCGACACGATCAAATATAAAATATACTATAAGTAGATCCATCTAAGCAAAGCTTGTGTTATGGAAACGAAATACCTATTAGATGGGATTTTAATATTTTTTAAATTCAATAACCCATAATTTTATCTAGAAACATAACAAAAAAAATCTATGCTCTTCACACCAATGTTAGTCTTTTAGAATCGAGCTCGCAACCAACAGCGCAGAAGACAGAACTACTATTAAACCAACTTAGCTGTGAAGTCCGACTGCGGTATTTTTTGCAGGAACAGATTTTCTGCTAAGCTATTTACTGTGACACAGATATATTTCTTCATTTAACATTTACCTCTCTATTACAGAAAGAAATTGAATAACCATGGCCGGGTCCCGTGAGAGACTCCTCTACGAAAGGAGATCGGATTACGATACAGACTATAGAAGATACGAGCCATACCAAGACCCCCACAGACACCGAGAGCGCAGGCCAGAAAGAGACAGCAGAGAGCGACCGAGACGCAAGAACGGCTACGTTTACGAAGACATCTACTCAGACTTCGACGAAGCACAAGGAAGACTATCTCTATTCAGACCCATACGACCTGAATTTCTCAATCTACCCTCAAGCTACGACATAAAATACAACTCGCTACCCAGGAACTACTACAATTATGAGCGGGACAGCGATAGGGATAGACGGAGAAGGAAGGATTACTACGATTTTCGAATCGAGAACGAGAGGAAACGAGATGACTATGAGTATAGAAGCAGGGAGAGACCTAAACCAAATCTCAAACCGCAGCAGAGTCAACTGAAACCGTTACAGGACCGAACCGTGAAAGCCGATCCGAACTCAAAACCGAAAAACGTTGCAGTGTGCAAACCTTTGCGCATCTCCGAAAAGACCGCACGCTATTGGACGTCCGACATCCCCGAGCGTTCGCGATCGCGCCCGAAGAAGTCCGAAGAGAAAAAAATCGTGAAATTCTCCGAAGTGTCTGGTTGCAACCGAAAAATGGTGGTAGACGACCCGATTTTCGGTCGAAAAGTGGTCCCCGTGCGGGAACTAGAGGTTTCCTTGGACCAGATGATACAAAACGGGTATTTTGAGAAGCATAACATCCCGATTCGGCCGATGGTGCGAGCGGACACGATAGTTAAGGAAGCCGTGAGAGAGAAAGAGATAGCGAAGAGTGAGCAGAACGGCAACTGTTTGACTGGATCGGGGAAAGTACAACCTCAACGGAGAACAAGACATTTGCCGCAGGTGAGTTTATGTTTGCTATTAAATGAAGGCATTTATATGATAGGGTTCGGTAGGGTTCAATAGCCAGACTATGCAAAGTAGCTAACCAAACAAACCTCGCAATAAAATAACAGGCAAATGAAAATGAAGACAGTTTTCTTTCTAAATTAAATTACTAACAGAAACAGTTCACCTATATTAGTTTTATAGTCTTCTTCTACTTCTTCTTGTCGTGTCACTAGTTTCTTTCGAAACGGCGTGGTGAAAGGATTTTAAGTGCGCCTCAAGAAGCTCCTTTCAAGCACTTGACACATGTTATAGAACTTTTTAGTTTTTCGACATGCCGGTTTCCTCATGATGTTTTCCTTCACCGTTTGAGAGTTCTGGCATTGTACACATACATTTTTGAACGGAAAAACTCATTAGTGCACGACCGGTTTCGAACCTACGACCTTAGGATCAGAAGGCGGGGCCGCTACCACTAGACCACCAGTGCTCTCAGTTTTATAGTGTTTACTACACATAAGGAAATCACAAAGATTTTTATATTGTCCCAAAAGTTATTATGGTGGGATTTGAACCCACGACCTTGACGGGGTTTTGGGACAATATTAAAAAAACTGAAACAGCTTTACAACTTTAATCCCCAGGCACGGTAGATCACAGATCTCATAATACCAAGTACTTCCTCCAGATTCTTTGAGGATGCCTAAGGGGGGTAGTCAGAGGTACGTCCAAACATTACATTTGGCACAAACCCACATTTAGCAGTAGTTGGTATTCCAAACGTGACAGGTTGCAAGCCCATCGCTGTTAGAAAACTAACTGGCTTCCTCACGATGTTTTCCTTCACCGTTTAAGAGCACTGGCATTGCGCACATAAATTTCGATCGGAACACCCTCTATGACTCAGTTTAAAAACAACGTAGCTTTGAACAAACGAAGTGCAACTGCTGAGATCTGTTTCACACACACACGCAAACTGTCTACACACATACAAAGCATAGCAATTAATATCCTGTCGATACCAGCCAGTTGAAATTAATCAAACTTGTACAAGGACATTGTAAAGAAGCAGTAACGCAAAAAGCCTCAACCTGTGATTTTTGTAGTCCTACTGCTTGTGAAAACGCTGAAAAATATCTCGCTCTCACATATTAATAAAAATAAATAAAAATAATGAGGGAAGTGTAATTTTTTGCTGAAAAAAGCTTATTTGGATCAAAATTATATTTTTTCTGAATCTTTGTAATGTTTTTCTCCGAAACTTGATTTGCGATGTTTCATAATTTTATAGGATTTCTGATTCAGTGATTTTATAAGACCAAAAAAGATTTGAATTGTGCTAGAGAATAGTTCTATGTTGGTTGTCTGCTTCTTAAAGATGGCTCACCTGTTGTTAAGTGCTAACCATCACACAAAGCGATGCCTCGCAAGTCATGCACGGTGGGAACGTGCCCAACGATGCACTGCCCTGCGTCAATCAACTTGAGGCATAGATTTTAAGCCTGATGTGCCTGTAATTTCACCGGCAACCACACCCTTCAAATGGAAACACAGCAACGCTGCTTGGCGGCAGAAATAGGAATGGTCGTAGTACTTCCCCGGATGAGCCACACACATTATAATATAATAATAATAATATTGGTGGACTTTCCACACAGCACTATCTAGCCCCAAACTAACCAAAGCTTGTAATATGGGCACCAGATAGTTGATATAATATTTAAATACTTTTTTTGTAAATACATACTTATATTATAAAATAACACCGAGACCTACAAACACCTATTATTCGCCACACAAATGCTTGTAATCGGTGGGAATCGAACCCACGGCATACAGCGCAGAAGGCAGAGCTACTACCAACTGAACTGTGAAGGCTGTCAAAATTACACTGAACATTTACATTGAACTGTATTATTTTAAACAAGCTGGTGCCCGCAACTTCGTCGGCGCAGGATTAGTCACACAATATCTTTATAAATTGTAGCCTATGTGTTATTCTGATGTATAAGCTATATTATTGTAAAGTAGTTTTTACGTGAAAGAGTAACAAACATCCATCCATCCATACTTACAAACTTTCGCTTTTATAATATTAGTAGGGTGTTTAAATGGGTTTGTTGTACTGAAAAAATGTACAATGTCTCAATTTTGTATGTTTATGATTCTAAATCAGTAACTGATTCATTAGCGAATGTTTAGGATTAACAGCTTGAATTAATTGTTGTTTAGTTTAGGGTTAAATACAGTTGGAGAAAGTTTAAGATTATCTTTGAGTTATACGCGAGGGTGTATGTTCGATTCCTGACGACAAATTAAGATTCCATGATCAATAATATAACGATTTAAAATTAAATTTCAAAGATTATTAATAGAAAAATGTTATTATAGTATTGACGAGTTCCTAAACGACAAATTATAATTGATTCTAGCTTTATTTTTAAACTTATAAAACTTATTACAAACATTACAATTATTGTAATGTTTGTAATAAGTTATTGACGAGTTCCTAAACGACAAATTATAATTGATTCTAGCTTTATTTTTAAACTTATAAAACTTATTACAAACATTACAATTATTGTAATGTTTGTAATAAGTTTTTAATTAGTTTACCATTGACATTTCATGCCATCTCCGTTACTGTTTTTTGCACACCGACATCGGTGAAACATGTTGTACACATACCTGTCATTTATTACCAGTTAAGTTTAACTCATGTTTATGCAAATAAATTATCTTTATCTTATCTTTATCTTTTAATAACTCAAGTCCTAGTTTTGTTTAAGTTTTCTGTATTGTTAACACGGATTTTAAGACGCGACACGATAAGCGCCCCTATATAAAACCTGAGCTCGTACTCGTAGAGGTAACCGCTCAAAATCAGGTGGGTCATTTGTATGCTTGCTTGAATCTCATGCACTACGGCATTGTTTTTTTTGAGGCATGATAAAAAGCCTCAGACACAGTACTACCTACAAATTATACATGTTATTAAGGCGTGATAACATACAGATTACACATTATAGATTAAAATTACAGCCATCAAAGATTACACAAACATCTTACTCCACAGATAAACATGTCCTTTCGAAATCTACTTTATAAAATTATGAGTATGTTTGTCTGTATGTTTTGATTTACGGCACCATATTATTATTAAGGGCATTCTATTTTAATATCTCATTTTATTGCTATATGACTTCCGAGGCAATACTTTGTTATAGGTAATGGTTGACACTTAACATCTGGTGGGCCATCTGTATGTTACATCGTCATAAGTATAAAAAAATAATGAGCAGTCTTATCGCTAAAAGCGATTTCTTTCAGATAACTTGATTATGATGATAAGTCAATTCTAAGAAATCGTTTCGTCTTGACAGACAAACAAACGAACAATAAATTTAACATACATCTATTTTTTTTAATGTTCGGAAACAAAACTCAATTCAAGGCGTGCGAAGTCGCGGTGAAAATCCTAGTATTCAAATAATTGCAGCCATTAACTCAATCTGGTGGAGTAATAGGGGTTTGTACCCTCCGTGCCCTACCCTTGACTAATGCTACCCCATACCCCTCTAACGTAGGTACCTAAAGGGTATTCGATTTACCGATTTAGGAATATTTGCAAAACTTTCGCTGATTCAAATACCTTATCTCAAAATAGTTACTAGAATTAGCTTGTGTCTTCATCATCATCATCAGTCTGTAGAAGACCACTGCTGCACATAAGCCTCCCCTATACACGCCTATTGGACGCCTAGCGACTAAGCCTTAGTCTAAGTTAATTTTAGGTCGTAGCAAACGGTCGTCTGGAAGAAATCGCTGTGCGTGATAAGACCACCGATTGCAGGACTAAGTGTAATGTATTGTCTATGCTAAGTGCAACATGTTTTAGGCCCAGTTTCACCATGCTCTGTTGTTACTAATCAAGGATTAACAGGCCGTTAAATCTAACCTAAGCTGTCAAACGCATACATTTTGACATATTTAACGGCCCTTTAATCCTTTGTTAATCTAATAGAGCATGGTGAAACCGGCCCTTAGTCCTCAATAAAGAAATTATTATTATTATTATTATATACATGAATGAATGAATGAAAATTCTTTATTACACACCTTACAAACTAACAAAATAGAACAAATTATAACAATTAAAGAAAAACAAAATGTACAATGGGCGGTCTTATCGCTAAAGAGCGATATCTGCCAGACAAACTGGATGGAGAGGAGCCTAGAATAAGATGGTCGGTTAGGGTGCACTATAAAATTAAGAATATTAGGGCCGGTTTCAAAGTAGATTAACAAAGGATTAAAGGGCCGTTAAATATGTCAAAATGTACGCGTTTGACAGTTAAGGTTACATTTATCGGTCTTTTAATCCTCGATTAGTAACTAACAGAGCATGGTGAAACCGGCCCTTAGGGGTTTATTTAAAACATTCGATATCACTATCACTATCACTACATAGTATAAAACAAAGTCGCTTTCTCTGCCCCTATATCCCTATGTATGCTTAAATCTTTAAAACTACGCAACGGATTTTGATGTGGTTTTTTTGATAGAAAGAGTGATTCAAGAGGAAGGTTTATATGCATAATACAAGCATAATCTCTTAGGGATAACTCACAATAACCGTGCGAAGCCGGGGCGGGTCGCTAGTAATAAATAAATAAGCCTTCCCGCGTTCCTAACAATGTCGTCAGTCCATCGGGTAGGAGGGCGTCCCACGCTTCGATTTCCTGTTCGTGGTCGCCATTCGAGAACCTTTATCTTAATTATCCTGAAAATTACTTTTTTATTCTACTTTCTGATTGAAAAAGCATGGCCGTACCTGTAACAAAGCATTGCCTCGCAAGTCACGCACGTTATAAACTTACAATAACAACTTGAGGCATACAGATGTATAAACTTGAGGCATATACAAGAGTAGTAGAGCTCTCTGTGAAGAGCTCTCTCGTCCGGGGAAGTACTACCACCACGCCTTTTTCTGCCGTCAAGCAGCAACGCTGTGTTTCGGTTTGAAGAGTGTGGTTGCCGGTGTAATTACAGGCACATGAGGCTTAACATCTGTACGCCTTAACTTGATGGACGCAGTGCAGTGCATCGTAGGGCACATTCCTATCGTGCGTGACATACGAGGCAATGCTTTGTTATAGGTGATGGTTACCACTTAGCATCAGGTGGGCCATATGCTTGTTCCATCAGATAGTTGTGTAAAAAAATCGCCCCTAAAAATAATTTCAAAGTCGTAATTGGTACATACCAAGAGATCTAAGGGGATATCTACCGTGCCTGGGGATCAAAGTCGTGAAACAGTTTGTTTTTTTTTATTACAATCTGCAAAAGACGTTGTCGGTCTTCTACTTATGTAAATATGTATACATAATACTCTACGTTTGCTTAAGGGGCTTCGCTGGTAACCTACATTTGGAATCTGGGCCCCGACGACTTATGATTTTATGGCCTTCTTTTGATGTTAGAACACGTAATATTGAAATATAATAACTGAAACAGCTTCACGACTTTGATCCCCAGGCACGGTAGATATCCCCTCAGACTCTTGCGCCTTGTCCGAACTCCAGATAACAGAAGACTCCAGAGGACAGACGTCCTCAAAGAATCTGGAGTTCATACCTCTGACTACCCCCCAGAGGTATGTCCATACAGTATTTTGTTTGTCATACAATTTAGCGCTTAGTAACCCTACACGTCCATTAGGATATGAATATTCAGTAGAGTATTAATAGAACCATTACAGATACCTCTTGAAAATAATTAGCTAAATGGCGATTTCTTTTTCTAAAAATATTTACTCTTGCGGTTCTTTGCATAATAATTACGACGATGAGACACCATAGGCACGTTTAGGGTCAGCCCACACTTTGAGGTATTCAATCGTCTGATCGTTTTATCGTTGTATTCTCAAACGGTGAAGGAAAACATCGCAAGGAAACCGGCATGTCGTAAAACCTGAAAAGTTCTATTACATGGGGAGCTATAGTTTTGTAGTTCTCTCAAACGGTAAAGGAAAACATCGTGAGGAAACCATCATGTCTCAAACGGTGAAGGAAAACATCTTTAGGAAACCAGCATGTCGTAGAAACCTAAAAAGTTTAAAACATGTGTCAACTGCTCGAGAAAGAGCCCACTGACTTCACCACAAATCCTTTCAAATCAGTTCACTACTACTACTACAAATCCTTTCACCACACTGTTTCGAAAGAACTTGTGACACGAGAGAAAATGGTTTACTAAAACGCGCAGGTACATGCGTGCCATTAAGGGGTTAAGCCATTATACTAGAAAGAACCCTGAAGAGGGTCTTATGGGTGTTAAAAAGCCTATTAGGGTAATGTGGAACCAAACGATTTTAACAAATATGCTTTTATGACGATATGATACATTGAAGACACAAAATGTCACTTTGAACTTAATTTATTTCATAGTGGTTGTGAATGGCTCGTCCGGGGAAGTACTACCACCACGCCTTTTTCTGCCGCCAAGCAACAACGCTGTGTTTCGGTTTGAAGAGTGTGGTTGCCGGTGTAATTACAGGCACATGAGGCTTAACATCTGTATGCCTCAAGTTGATGGACGCAGGGCAGTGCATCGAAGGGCACGTTTTTAGACGGGCGTGTGGGCAATGCTTTGTTTTAGGTGATAGTTACCACTTAACATCAGGTGGGCCATCTGCTTGTTCAATCAGCAAGTAGTACAAAAAGTACGTTTCATGATAGACTGCCGCTTTGTTATAACGAGGTTGTTCTTTTCTTAAAATATTTTTTACTGAGAAGTATGTAGTAAAGCACAAAAATACATACCGTAATATTGGTTTTTTCAGAGCACTGGTGGTCTAGTGGTAGCGGCCCCGCCTTCCGATCCTAAGGTCGTGGGTTATAAACCGGTCGTACACCAATGAGTTTTTCTGTTCAAAAATTTATATGCACAATGCCAGTACTCACAAACGGTGAAAGAAAACATCGTGAGGAAACTGGCATGTCGTAGCACCTAAAAAGTCCTATAACATGTGTCAAGTGCTCGAAAGGAGCCTCTTGAGGCGCACTGAAAATCCTTTCACCACACTGTTTCGAAAGAAACTAGTGACACGACAAAAGAAGAGCTTGTTACCTACCTATAACCTATACCTATAACTGTTCCACTTCTGGGCAAAGGTCTCCTCCCTTTTTATCCTCTCTCCCCAATCCTCAGTCAACTCATCCCACTTATGGGATTTTTCTTTAATATTTATTCAGCATATTTCGAAAATCAAAATAAAAGCCAGTTTTAAACGCAGGTATTTAAGCCCTCTATGGCTTTAATCTAAAACACAGAAATGCCATTTCCCGCTACCTGTCCGAGGTCTGAATACCGAAAAACGAAAATTGTGGCCGAAAAATCCTTTCCGGGATTAACCAGGTCACCGCAGGGGTCAACTTTTTACTGCACAGAGCCATAGTGGAGGTAATGCAGTATAGCAACGACACAAAATCAAAGTCAGCTTACTTTGACTTTGCTGGTCTAAAGCAATTAACAAATTATAGTATAATGGTATTCTCTTTACTGGGTTCGTTAATAATTTTTACTCCGTTCCCGGTCCCATTACGGGGTAAAAAGTTTACGAACTATAATTGTTCAAAGTTTCACTCTAACTAGTTCAATGGTTAGGGCGTGATTGAGCCACCAACATCCAAAAATTGTAACCTTCGTATTCATCTGAATAAAAACGGCAAAAAAATCTTCGCATTTATGTGAATAAAAACGGTTTGTTGTATGGGAGCCCCCTTAAATATTTATTGTATTCTGTTTTTTAGTATTTGTTGTTATAGCGGCAATAGAAATACATCATCTGTGAAAATTTAAACTGTCTAACTGTCACGGATTTCAACTGTCTTAACTATCACGGTTCATGAGACACAGCCTGGTGATAGACGTACAGACAGACAGACGGACGGACAGCGGAGTCTTAGTAATAAGGTCCCGTTTAACCCTTTGGGTACGGAACCCTAAAAATGAACAATCTCAATAAGGAAAAATGCTTTAAATATCGATTCTAGAAATCACCACTCGAGCGAAGCTACGGATACTCACTAGTAGTCAACAAATAAAGTGACAACAAAAAATTATAGGTGATGTGCTGCATAAGTAATAAAGTAAAATCTTATTCCCCCACCTTAAATTAGAATTATAATTAGATGACCCTTTTGCTGCTGCAGCACATAAACACCTAAAGACATATATATATCTGTTTATGCATTACCTTGTTTTAATTGATATGTTTGTGTATGTGTATTTTTTAGCAAATAAATGTCTGACTATGTCTATTAAATTGAAAAAAAAAGAACGAAAATACATTTATTCAACTACATAGACACGTTATTGATCTCTAATACTATAAGAATCAAAGTCCTGACTGACTGACTGACTGACATATAGACAACGCACAGCCTAAACCGCTGGTCCTAGAGACTTGAAATTTGTGGAGTACATAGGTCTTATGGCGTAGAGGTGCACTAAGAAGGGATTTTTGAAAATTCAACCCCTAAGGGTGTAAAAAGGGATGAAAACGTTTGTATGAAAAATTGTATTCCTTGAACCTACAAACTTGAAACTTGGAGTACATATACTTCAAGGCAAAAAAATAGGAAAGACATTTTTAGTTTTTTAAAACTACCCTTAATAAGTGTGCAAAGGGATGTAAAAGTTTGTATGGGAGTTTTTTGACCGCTGGTTCTAGAGACTTGAAATTTAAAGAGTACATAGGTCTTATGGCGTAGAGGTGTACTAAGAAGGGATTTTTGGAAATTCAACCCCTAAGGGTGTAAAAAGGGTTGAAAACGTTGGTATTAAAAATTGTATTCCTTGAATCTACATACTTGAAACTTGGAGTAGATGTACTTCAAGGCTAAAAATTAGTAAAGGCATTTTTAGTTTTTTAAAACTACCCTTAATACGTGTGCAAAGGGATGTAAAAATTTGTATGGGAGTTTTTTGACCGCTGGTTCTAGAGACTTGAAATTTAAAGAGTACATAGATCTTATGGCGTAGAGGTGTACAAAGAAGGGATTTTTGGAAATTCAACCCCTAAGGGTGTAAAAAGGGTTGAAAACGTTGGTATGAAAAATTGTATTCCTTGAATCTACAAACTTGAAACTTGGAGTAGATGTACTCCAAAAAAAAAATCCACGGCTAAAAATTAGGAATGGCATTTTTAGTTTTTTAAAACTACCCTTAATAAGTGTGCAAAGGGATGTAAAAGTTTGTATTGGAATTTTTTGACCGCTGGTCCTAGAGACTTGAAATTTGAAGAGTACATAGGTCTTATAGCGTAGAGGTGTACTAAGAAGGGATTATTGGAAATTCAACCCCTAAGGGTGTAAAAAGGGTTGAAAACGTTGGTATGAAAAATTGTATTCCTTGAACCTATAAATTTGAAACTTAGATTACGTGTACTTCAAAGTTAAAAAATAGGAATGGCATTTTTAGTTTTTTAAAACTACCCTTAATAAGTGTGCAAAGGGATGTCAAAGTTTGTATGGAAGGTTTTTAACGCGTGGTGCGATTGACTTTAAACTTGGGGTAAATAAACCCCAAAATAAATAATTTAGAATCACGTTTTAAATATTTGAAAATTACCCCTGAAAAAGGTGCAATAGGCGGCTCACGGCTCACCACTTTATCGCGTGCGAAGCCGCGAGAAGCTTCTAGTAATAAATATATTTAAAAAAAATGTTACATTCTTACCTAAATATAAATAAAATAAAATGAAACTAGTGATTTTTTGAATTGGTGGTCTGGATTTTTGAATTTCATAATAAATACCTTTTGACTTTGACTTACTGATTCAGCTACACTGTGGCTCGGGAGGGTCGTATGGACGGCCATCGTCGGACGTTAATGAGCTCTTGAACAGTTCTGTTGGGCTTTTTTTAATGTTACGTGAATTTTGCACGGATGCAGCTAAGTGTTCTACTTGTTGTAAACCGACAGAGATATTAATTAATTGATATTAAACTAATAGACATAGAAAACTGAAAAAAGAAAGAAAATGAAAAGAGAAAATAAAGAAAGAATAGAAATACTTATTTAGTAACCCAAAAAAACGCTAAATAAGGTGGGTAATAGGTACAGTAAAAAAATAAAAAAATATGTATTTTTTTAATATTTTTTATTTTTAACACAAAAAATTAAAACTAAAACTAATGGAAAAACACTATACTGACATAGATATTTATTTATACAAGGCGTTCCAATAAGTACTTGTGTTTAAAACTTCAGGGGGCTAAAGTACCCATCAATATGAATAACTTTTTCTAAGGAACCAACACTGTGAACGTGAAAAAAAACAGCTGTTTCATACATTTTAGCCTGGTAGGTATTGAACTTTTTTATGAAGCATTTGTTTTTTTTTTCGCGTTTACAGTGTTGGTTCCTTAGAAAAAGTTCATATTTATGGTACTTTAGCCCCCTGAAGTTTTTAAGCTCAAGTTTTGGAACACTTGTATAATCTAAATCAAAGTCAAAAGGTTTTTTCAATAAAATCGCAAGGTACACTTTGAAACGTCTTAAAGCTAGGTGACTCTAGGTGCCAGTTCCACGCGACCAAAGCCTAGAAGAACAGGCAACAAACTTACGGCTTGGTTCCTACCGTTCTTTTGTATGATCCTTGTTACAATGTAAAATAATACAATATTGAAGCTCCAGTGTGGTGCCAATCGAATTGAGTGAGGCGTACCTAGGCATAACAGAAAAAGGTAAAGATAATCTATAAACTTTAAGACGTTTCAAAGTGATCCTTGTGATTTTATTGAATAGGTAAATACCTTTTCACTTTTCTCAAACGGTGAAGAAAAACGTCGTGAGGAAACCGGCATGTCGAAGAACCTAAACATTTCGAAAAAGTGCTCGAAAGCAGTTTCTTTGAGGGCACTTAAAATCCTTTCACTACACTGTTTCAAGACAAGACGAAGCATAGGCCATCTGCTTGTTCCATTGGCAAGATACAAGATGGATAAAAAACTTATTTCCAATTACGGGATGCTGTTTACCTGCGACAGAATTTAAGATGGAGTAAGCTTGCCCATCGCCTACCTACATCCTCACAGCTTAGGCCTAATCCATACGATACACTGACGAGGGTAGAGTTCCACTCCTAGCCAGTTCGTTACCATAAATGTAAGCAAAGCGCTTGGTACGAAAATATAGATAAAAGACAAAGATATAGATTGTGTCAGCAAAACTCATACTTGGGGTACAGAATCCTGAACGCAGCGAGGGATTCAAAGTACGTCGCTCAAGGTTAAATAGTTTTGTTATCGTGTGGCACACTCTGCTTTTCGACCCCCTCAATGAGAAAAATAAATAAGAGATGCTTTTACTAGTGACGAGTTTATATTTACATAACCAAATGACAAATTTATATTTCTCTCGATTTGCTCGGTAGTAATTTGTTTATGACAGTTTTTGCGTTTAATTTTACACTATTTGGTGTTAATATTTCACTTTCACTCCTCAATCCAAACACTCCAAACAAGAACTCATCTTTTATTCAATTTGTGTGAATTATATTGAAATTGATAGTATGTAATATTTTTATAGAAAGTAATAAAAAAACCAATAAAGAGTTCCCGCGTTTTTTTTTATTTGGTTGGTTGGTTATCCAATGCCGCTTTTTTTCTTCAGCCATCATGCTTCTAAAAATAGAAACACGTACCTTTGACCAATTTGTTATTGGTCCCAATTTTTCTGTTAGAATTCTTATAGCAGCGATAGGCTTGCAACCTGTCACGTATGGAATACCAACTACTGCAAAATGTGGGTATGTACTTGTATCAAATGTAATATTTGGACGTATTTCTGACTACCCCCTTAAACATCCTCAAAAAATCTTGAGTTCGTACATTGGTACTAAGAGATCTGAGGGGATATCTACCGTGCCTGTAGATAGAGTCGAGAAGCTGTTTCTGCTTTTTCCAATTTATTTTTTATTGTATTAGCTAAAAGTGTGGTTCTAGAAGCGAGGAGATAAAAATAAGATAATACTCAACCACTTTACAGTAAACGGTTTATCTTCGATAAAAATACAAAATATTCCCTGTCACGTACAACGTTCGGATGGATCGAGAATGTTTGCTCAGACCTCGCTTTCCTACGAAGCGGCTACCGATCTATTATGGTTATAGACATTTATTTCTGGTGACAAACACCGACAGCCTTCACAGCTCAGTTGGTAGAGGCTCTGCCTTCTGGGCCGTAGGCCGTGGGTTCGATCCCCACCGAGAACAAACATTTGTGTGATGAACATAGATGTTTGTTTTCTGTCTGGGTGTTATATAATATTATAAGTATGTATTTACAAAAAAAAGTATATAAGTAGTATATCAGCTATCTATAGATAGCTTTTGACAGCCTTCACAGCTCAGTTGGTAGTAGCTCTGCCGTCTGCGCCGTAGGCTGTGGGTTCGATCCCCACCGAGAACAAACATTTGTGTGATGAACATAGACGTTTGTTCTCTGTCTGGGTGTTATATAATATTATAAGTATGTATTTACAAAAAAAAAGGATTTAAGTAGTATATCAGCTATCTGGTTCCCATATCACAAGCTTTGGCTTAGTTTGGGGCGAGATAGTGTTGTGTGGAATGTCCACCATTTTATTTTTTATTTTTTTTTGAACTAAAGTTCCCATATCACAAGCTTAGGTTAGTAGGCTTAGTTTGGGCCAAGATAGTGCTGTGTGGAATGTTTTAGTTTTTTTATTTATTTTGTAACAATTAAGAGTGGGGTCTTCTGACATAAGCTTTTTTCACTTGATGATGGCCCCAACCTTTTATAAATAAAATGTAATTTTGCGCTATTACTGAAATAAATAAACTTGAAACTTGAAGTTTTATTTTAACAGTTATCTATACTTTAATGGCCGGCCTTCTCGCTAACAGCGATCTCCTCCATAGTAGTAAGCCCCTTACATACTAAAACGCTGTATATTTTTAGAGAAATATCAGAATCTGGCACCTGCCACACGTCGAAGTATTCAAGTACTTGGTCTGAATATACCTCGGGTTTAAAAGAGTGTTACGTTACACGTTATAAAGCGGTTGTCGCTTTTTAGGAAACCACGGTTAACTTTATGTATGTTTACTGGGCAGTAAAGTGTGGTAGTTGCTGTCTAGAATACTTATTAAAGTATTATACTTTATTGAGTAAAAGATGTAGGCCCAAGAAAAGATGGATGGACTGTGTGAAAGATGACATTAGTACGAAAGGAGTGAGCATTGAGATTATGAAAGACAGAAGGTAGTGGAAGAAGAAAACCTGATGTGCCAACCCCACTTAGAGCTGATTTCACCATGCTCTGTTAGTTACCAATAAAGGTTTAACAGGCCGTTCCAATTAAATCTTACCTAAGTGTTCCCGCACGCGATCCTCCGGCCCCAACCACAAAACGCCACCACTGGCATATTTCCTGTAGTTTTCATACATTTATATGGACTCGCCGCACTCGGTTGACGCCGCGCCTGTAGCCGCCACACGCTACAGATCGTCGCTTCGTATGAAAACTACAGGAAATATGCCAGTGGCGGCGTTTTGTGGTTTTGGCCGGAGGCGATGGTTACTACTTAACATCAGGTGGGCCATCTGCTTGTTCCATCAGCTAGTTGTATAAAAAAAACTTAAAGCATACAGATGTTAAGCCTCATGTGCCTGTAATTACACCGGAAACCACATTCTTCAAACCGAAACACAGCGTTGCTGCTTGGCGGCAGAAAAAGGCGTGGTGGTAGTACTTTCCCGGACGAGCCACACACAAAGAGCTCTACTCTTAAAATTGCGATTTTTCAAAAATGTGTTCAGTGATTTAATATCTTTCAACAAGTCGAAACGTGCGAGCGAGAGGTACATTAGCTCCTGATCGCCTCAAAGAGGAGGCCTATACTCAGCAGTATATACAAACGGGCTAAAATGATGATGATAATAATGGATAATTATGTTTATTTCCCAGGTCCTGGCAGCATTAGCAGTATCCCTGGCCCCGTTCTCAGCAGGCCTTGGCAAAGGGTACTCCTCGCCCGCCATCGCGTCCCTACAAGGACCGGGCGCGAACGCAACCACACGGGACTTCAAGCTGACTGACCAACAGGCTAGCTGGCTGGCTTCGCTTTCCTTTCTTGGTAAGTCAAATTGAAATGTCAAAAGGTAATGAGCTACCACCACGCCTTTTTCTGTCGCCAAGCAGCAACGCTGTGTTTCGGTTTGTAGAGTGTGGTTGCCGGTGTAATTACAGGCACATGAGGCTTAACATCTGTATGCCTGAAGTTTTTTTTTATACAACTAGCTGATGGAACAAGCGTATGGCCCACCTGATGTTAAGTGGTATCCATCACCTATAACAAAGCATTACCTCGTAAGTCACTGACCTGCGTCCATCAATTTGAGGCGTGCAGATGTTATGCCTCATGTGCCTGTAATCACACTGGCAGCCACACACTTCGAACTGAAACACAGCAACGCTGCTTGGCAACAGAAAAAGGCATGGTAGTATTAGGTACTTCCCCGGACGAGCCCTTCACAAAGAGCTCTACTACTCTTAAAGTTGATATACGCAGTGTAGTGTATCGAAGGGCACGTTCCTATCATGCGTGACTTACGAGGCAATGCTTTGATAAAGGTGATGGTTACCACTTATCATCAGGTAGTTCGTCTGATTGTTCCATCAGCTAGTTGTATAAAAAAACAACCAAATTGTGTGCAATCACTATTTCAAACAGTTTAGTAAAAAAAATCAGCTTGATCGATACAAGTTTTTCTACTCAAAAGTTTGCTTTTACTAGATTTATACTCTTTATATACTCTTTGTATTTATCTTTTTCCACAAGTTGATGATTCTCCTTGCCATGTGAATTCCAGGAGCCCTCTTCGGTGGCATGGCCGGAGGAGCCGCTATGAGGCACGGGCGGCGCCGCGTGCTGTCCCTGGCCGCCGCGCCCTGCTCACTATCTTGGCTGCTGACGGTGCTGGCGACGTCAGTGCGCATGATGTGCATCACTGCCTTCCTCGGAGGGTTCTGCTGCTCCATCCTGACTATGCTGTCTCAGGTACGACACTGTTTTTTTCGTTTTTTTTATACAATTTGCTCATGGAACCAGCAGATAGCCCACCGGATGTTAAGTGGTAAACATCACCTATAACAAAGCATTACCTCGTAAGTCACGCACGATAAGAACGTGCCCTTGTTACTCTTTCACGTAAAAACTACTGAATGGATTTTAATGAAACTTTACAATAATATAGCTTATACATCAGAATAACACATAGGCTACAATTTATAAAGATATTGTGTGACTAATCCTGCGCAGACGAAGTCGCGCAGGATTAGTTACACAAGCATGTTTATATAATAAATAGTAGTTAGATTTCGAGGAAGAGCTACTCAACCTCAGGTGGGTGACCTATTTGTTCAATACTTCCAACCAAAACACAGCAATGCTGCTTGCTGGCAGAAATGAGCGTGGTGGTAGTACTTTACCGGAAGAGCCCTTGACAAAAAGCTCTACACTTAAAGTAAGTGTAAAACTAGTGATTTTTTAGTCAAACTTGCTATGATATCGGAAGAACATTATCCCTAGTTAGATAGAACTTGATGCCAAAATTACATTATTTTTGAATCAGGGGATAAAAATACAAATAACCTATTTAAGAAAAAGTCCTTGTCTTATTTTCCTGAAAATCCCTTTGTAACATTTTCGGATTGAAATCTTAAACGAAAGATCGCTTTAATCCGCCAGTATTTACCCAATAAAACATTTGGAACACGAATAAACCAGAGATTAACGAAATCGTTCATTAGAAGGTACTCGGGGCTCAAACAATCTACCAGAATCTATTCAAGGCTTCCATCGTGAACGGATCAGGAAAACAGGACTCTATCGTCTCTGGAAAAGGATCAAATTGGCTTGGGTTAAAGGTTTTATCGTAAGGATAAAGAAACTAATTTCAGAGCCCGCATGGTCTTGTCGCATTTTGCAGGGTGACTATCATTTTGGTGATGACAAGGATACTTAAATAAAGTTCTAAGTTAAATAAATTAATGTAAGATCGCTTGGCTAATCGTGTCATCACTTAATACTACATAAAAAATTAACACACTATTGCTACATCATAATTATATTGCTACACAAATGCTGTGACAAACCAAGCCTGAGGTTTTTATTCTCTTATAATGGCTTTGAGAGCACTGGTGGTCTAGTGGTAGCGGCCCCGCCTTCCGATCCTAAGGTCGTGGGTTCGAAACCGGTCGTGCACCAATGAGTTTTTCTGTCAAAATGCTATGTGCACAATGCCTAGTACTCTCAAACGGTGAAGGAAAACATCGCGAGGAAACCGGCATGTCGTGGAACCTAGTTCTATAACATGTGTCAAGTCCTCGCAAGTAGCCTCTTGAGGCACACTTAAAATCCTTTCACCACACAGTTTCGAAAGAAACCAGTGACACGACAAGAGAAGAGAGAATGGCTTATAACATCAGTTGGGTTTCTAGCGCTTTTTGTACAAGTATGATTCCTTTTTTATTAACTGTCTCAAGCTCTTCTTATTCAGATTTTTATCATCAACCATAATGCCATCGTAACAGTACATTTAATGTTACAAGACTTTATACAACACAGGTTTTACAATATTCCAAAAGTTATTTATTATCTGAGTGATATTTGAGCCCACGACCTTTTCCTTTCAATGCAATTGATTAATAATAACTATATCCTTGCAGCGTTATCAACCTGCAAAATATTTGTGATATCGTTAAGTGTAGGTAAACGCTATAGATCTAATAGAATTAAAAAAATAATATACAAAAAATAAAGAATTCGTGCTTGGTACGAAAGTCTTGAAGTTGTTTCAGTTTTTTATTAAGTACAAAAAATTCCTGTAAAAATACTGAAGCAAAAACACTTTACTCTAAATTGATAAAGCCTGAAACTTCACATAAGTTTCAAGATCCCAATATCTGCGTCCCGTAGTCGCATTCTCTAATTTAGAAAATTCGCCTCAAAGAGAAAGTTTTCCAGTTTAATAGCATTATTTATTACAAGCGGTGGATGGCTATTGAAGTTGGCGACCGCATTTTATATAAATAGCTGGCTTATTTTAATTAAAGACAAGGCTGATTTCTATTTTCATTTTAAATAATCTGCAGCTAGTCATAAATGTTGTCAATATTTTGAGACAGAAACAAGAGGTAAGTTGGAATCTTCGATAACTTTACAGTCCTATGATAGTGAATTTGTCGAATTTTCAAGTCTAAGATTGTATATGACTCTCTGTAGATGATCAGCAAGTCATACTATTCTGACCAGTGACCTGCCACACGCGACCGACGACGTACATAGCAGGCCGAAGCTTTAGGAAGAGTATGAAAGTATAATGAGTTTTTCATTTGTTGAAAATAATAGCAGTTTGAGGGAGAAATAAACATTAAAACCTATTAAGACTTTGCGTAAAGAATGGGTCTGGGCATGATAGGCCAATTTGGAGTTTTCGGACAATTGGTTCAAGTAATTTATTTTATTAGTTTGGAGAGATGCAGTAAAATTATATTCGTAAAGAATGTGCACGTCTGTTCGTAACTTTGATATTGTAAGAAAAACTTATTTAATTTTACGTTTTCTTATAGGAACATTTATTTTGTGAATACCTAAGTACTTGCACATTGCATGAACCGATATAGGTGACCGAACTAAGTATTAGTTCCACAAAATTCTATCGCGATTTGAAGACTCAAATCACAAAATTCTAATAGATCACTTTTTTTTCCAGGTCTACATCAGCGAGATTTCTAAGCCAGACATTCGTGGCTCGCTGAGCGCTGTCCTCAAGGTCGTCGGCCATCTGGGAGTCTTGTTCAGCTTCACCATCGGAGCCTACCTCGACTGGCAACAACTGGCGCTTTGTATATCCGCTGCGCCACTACTTCTTTTCTGCACGATTCTATACATACCAGAAACGCCAAGCTACCTCGTGCTAATTGGAAAAGACGACGAGGCTTACAAAAGCCTGCTTTGGTTGCGTGGTCCGGAGTCAGACGTTGCTCAAGAATTGGCTACCATACGAACGAATGTACTGGCTAGTAAGAATTTCAGCCAACGGCAGAGTCAATCTGGACAGATGCTTGGTTCCTTAGATGCTAGGACTATGAATAGACTACTAGGCCCGATCCTAGTGACGTGTGGTCTAATGATGTTTCAAAGGTTTTCGGGAGCGCACGCGTTCTCGTTCTACGCTGTTCCGATTTTCAGAAAGACTTTTGGGGGTATGAACCCACACGGAGCTGCTATTGCAGTCTCTTTTGTACAACTCTTGGCTTCTTGCTTGTCGGGTTTGCTGATAGATACTGTAGGTCGTCTTCCACTACTGATAGTGAGCTCGGTTCTTATGTCAATGGCCTTAGCAGGATTTGGGAGCTACGCGTATTATGAAGAGGTGCACCGAAATCAGAGAATCCAAAACGTGATGTTTCACCAAACTGTCGGACAGAACGACTGGATTCCTTTGCTTTGCGTGCTGGTGTTTACTATAGCGTTTTCTTTAGGTATGAGTCCGATATCCTGGCTTCTGATTGGTGAATTGTTTCCTTTAGAGTACAGAGCGTTTGGCAGTGCAATGGCTACCGCGTTTAGCTACCTCTGCGCTTTTGTAGGAGTCAAAACTTTTGTGGATTTTCAGCAGACGCTAGGATTGCATGGTGCGTTTTGGTTGTACGCTTCTATAAGTGTAGGCGGCTTATGTTTTGTAGTTTGCTGTGTTCCGGAAACTAAAGGAAAGGACCTTGATGAAATGGATCCGAATTATGTCCAGAGTCTGTCGCCAAAGAGGTAGGTTGTTAGGAATTGGAATTTTACTTGGAAACTTATGTATCTAGCTTTTGCTTAACTACTCCTGCTTGAAAATATATGGGACAGCGAAATTTATTTTGCCAACTAACAATATTTTTAAGAAATTTATTTATTTATAAATGCTAACAGTGGGAGAAAACTGCCTTTTTTAACACGCTTTTTTCCGATAGAGGTCGCTTAATCTTATGGTAGACTGTAGGACTGAAATTTGACAATAGACTTGCTCTCGACAACGTTAAAAAATAGACCTTTTGATGGTGACGCAGTTCAACATATTGAGGAATTTAAAAGAAATAAAAAAAATTGGTTAGGTAGCCATACATTTTATTTTTAACCTAGAATTATATGGATTCTAATTAGCCTTTTTCCATTGCATGTTTATAAAGTAAGTTCCCAAGTAAACAAAGTGTAAGTAAAAACGAGAACATAATAAAAAAAAACGAATCCACCGTAAAATTTTGGCTGTGCTTTTAAATAAAACATTATCTGTCACTACGGTGGTTAACGGCAGTGGTCACATTTCAAAGAATGCTGTGTTGAGACTTCACATATCCCTAAATATCCATATCTATCAGAAATCTATGATATCCAAACTTCTTATCTCAAACATTATCCTCTTCTAGTGTACTACCTAGTTTCTTAACTTAGAAAATTATCTTAATCTTTAGCAGAATCTATAAACTTCTAACGGCCGAGTTCAAGAACGCCACGTATCTAGATGTTTTATTTTGGTCTTCATTATAAGATAAGAAAGAGATATGTGTCGTTTTTGAGTGTGTGTCTATACTGGTTAATCTTAATCGAGCTTTCCTATACTACTGTACGACAATAAAAATGTTTAAGACAATAATTATTATGATAAGATGGAAAATGTTATTCTTAGTATGGACAACCATTATACGTATTTATTGCATAGTTTAGATTTATTAATTCAATTTCATTTTTCAAAACAATGGTAATTTTTTAATTTGTTTTACAATATAAATTAAAGTATATTACTAAAATAAATTTGACACGTGTAGTTCCTTTTAACAGTTATTTTAATTTATATAATTTATTGATATACTTCGATGAATAAAACCAAAACTATTAAGATATTAACAATTCTTTACATTTATAAGATTATATTTATTTTTATTATATAGTATTTTAAAATAATATACATGTATCATATTGTTGTTTGTTGTATAACAGTTTATACAGTTATTGTCCTACAAAATTAGAAATGAGGGACATCTTAAAAAATATCTTTCATAAATCATTTTTATTCATGTCCACTAGAAAATAGTACGATTTTTTGGGAACATTTTCAAAATACCAACCTTATGAAAACGTTGTGTGTTAGTTATTAGTCATTGTTACATTTAAAACTATTTACAATAGAGATAATATAATTATAAGTACCTATTTTCTTCTTGCTCTAGCAAACTTTCCAATACAAATGCAAAAATATGAAATTTATGCGAAAAGTGCTTGAAATCGTTTCATTAATGTATTTACTAATTTCAAAATAATATGAATTACATGTTTTTAAATTTAACTTAGATTTTAGAAAATAATGTCTCTAAATTATGTTTAAGGCGGGTTTCAATTTGAAATGAAAATCAGTTTTTTTTTGTAAATTAAAAGAGTCTTGGAACTCCGGTTTTTTTTAGTACATACATAGGTACACAGCTATTTTATAGTAATATTAATTTATGTCTTAGTTGTATTTATGTATTTAAAAATATTTAAAACATCCCCAAAAACATGTTATTATGTAATTAAGAGTTTTTTTTTCAATTAAGTATTTAAAAGAGCCCGCTTTAAATATTTTTATCTTTGTCCAACTACTAAATTATTGCCTTTTAGCGTAAAAACCTGCCAAAAAGCCTTTATTTTTAAAATATTTAAATGACGACCAAAATTAAATCAATTAGAGCATTCTTCTTTTACTAGGACATAAAAGTAAATTGAAATATTATATTATAATTATTGTTATCTAGAATTGTAAATCTAATAATAGAAATAGAAGGCCTGAACCCTTGCAGTGAAGAAAACTTTAGTAGAAACAAATTATTTGCCATTAGTTACTGTGTAGAATTTTTAAAAGACAATAAAAAAATATATTCAAAAAAATAAAAATGAATTAATAGACAAATGAATAGGTTGTGAATTTATACATTTTCTAGATTTTTTATAATAATTAATGATAAATAAATAAAAAAAGTATCGCTTTGTAAGTAAGTTCCCTAAAAATGCTTGCTTGCGTTAGAATGACTAGCTGGTGGGGATGTTATGAGAAAAAATGGTAAAAATAAGTAAAATAATACATTTTGCGTTTCTTTTTCGCAAAGTTTTTTTTTATTTGCGAATAATGTCACACCACGTTTGTTCAAATATAATTTATGCCTCTAACTACCCCTTTGGATCTTATAGATTAAAGGGAGTCTTTCTGATCCTTTCTGGGTTCAAAATTGTTACCAATTTGAAGTTCAGTGAAGTTCAAAGTCAAAAATATTTATTCAGTTAAATCATAAGGATCACTTTGAAACGTCTTAAATCATCACCATTATTGACGGTAACAATAAACATACAGTACCTATAGAGAAATCAATAATAAAATGATGATAATATCTTACTTCTAAATAATCAAAAAAACATTCCTATAATAATAACATATTCAAAGAAAAGCGATAGGTTTTTATACCACTTGCTGATAGAAGAAGCAGATGGCCTACTTGATGTTAAGTGGTAACCATCATAGCAAAGCATTGCCTCGTAAGTCACGCACGATAATAACGTGCCCTACGATACATTGCCCTGTGTCCAACTTGATATTATAAAGTTGCAATCAAACTTACCTAATTCATAAAGTTAATATTGTGTGTAAGTACTTCTGCATTTTGTGTGTGTGTGTGTAATTTAAATATAAGTCGGGGGAGTTATTTAAATTAATTATTATTTTATTTAGACTAACGGCTTAGCCTTTAGCTATGTGATGTGGTAGCGGTGTGCCTGTCATAGTTTCTTGAATAGATTTAGATACAGATTGCAATTACTATTTTATAAGTGAAAAACGTCTTATCTGTAACAGAAACGAAAATGTTGTGTTTTTTTCAATTGTTAAATTTACTTGAAAATGCATGGATTCAATTTATATATTTTTTTATTCATATTGCATATCTTTCGTTAGTTTTAATTATGTCCCAATGTTAGTGGTCAAAATTTGATAAAGATAAATCAATTCACTGTCGCTTTGACGTGCAGTGTGACTTATAATATCATTTAAAGTCAAGGATATTTTATGTTACACTTTTTATCATATTTATATTGTATTCCCAGTGAGTGGCCATACTGTCCCTAATAATTAGATTTTTGTGTGTCTATCATGTTTCTTTATCATTTTTGTGCATAATTTTTACATGTCAAAAGAGTAGTAGAGCTCTTTGTGAAGGGTTGCCGTGTTTCGGTTTGAAGAATGTGGTTAAATTTACAGGCACATGAGGCTTAACATCTGTATGCCTCAAGTTGATGGACGCAGGGCATCGTAGGCACGTTCCTTACGTGCATGACTTACGAGGCAATGCTTTGTTATAGGTGATTGTTACCACTTTACATCAGATGGGATTAAAAAAAACATTAAATGCATCGTGTTTAGAAACGTATAAAAGTAAACACACCGACTTTATCTACTGGGTTTTCTTATTGAAAAATGATTATAATAATAGAGTCCTAGTATTTTGAAAGTTATTGTGACCACATGAACCGGTGTCTATTCTAAGCCCGCACCGCAATTACGGAACTCATTTCGCTAAATTTATCGATTGTCAAATTCGTGATATTTTGACGAATTATGCGAGTACGGAACTCGGGGTCGCTATCTTTTGAAGATCGCATGCGATCGTCAATTTTCGCGATAATTGTAAAATGGCAACTCGGAAATTTTCTGTTTTGAACACAGATATCTATGGATTCGTGAAAATGATTCGTCTAATTCGCTTAAATACACGAATTTGACAACACGATCGTGAAATCAAAAGTACCATCCATACCCGCATTTTAGCGAAATTCGCTAAAATTTTACGAATATCACGACTTTCGTCAAAATCGCCAAACAATCGCTATAACCCGTTTTCACGAATAGAAATGTCGTAAGTATTTGACGATCGCATAGTTCGTAAAAAGATTTGTACTTGCGCTGCTGTTTTTCAACTGGGTATATACGGAGTCATTACATGCGTCTCTAGAGGACGAGTTGAGAACTTGTTAACATAAAAACCCCACTTTTTTAAACTACTTGCTAATGTCACAAACAGATGTTTAACCCACCGGATGCTAAGTGGCAACCATCGCCTATAACAAAGCAATGCCTCGCAAGACACGCATTATTAAGCTCTGCGTCCATCAACTTGAGGCATACCTACAGATGTTAAGCGTCGTGCGCCTGTAATTTCACCGACAACCACACCCTTCAAACCGAAACGCAGCAACGCTACTTGGCGGCAAAAATAGGCATGGTGGTAGTACTTCCCCGGACGAGCCCTTCACAAAGAGCTCTACTACTCTTATCACTTTACTCACTTTGGAAAACGGGCTCATATAGTACCTACTCAAAATTGACACTAGTGATCAAGCACTTTTTGAGTATGTAAAGCTGGGTCCACATTTGTATCATTTCGGTGTATCGTATCTCAGTTGCGTGGCCTGGGTGCGTATCATGATCGCTAGTTTGGACGCAAAATGATACCCATTAATGATACACGCCGTATCTGATACGACCCAATCCACACTAACCGTGTATCTTTATATAGGTACCTCGTATCCGCTACGCGTATCACGATCGGTAGTATGGACGTATTTTGATACTGTATCACGATACTGTATCGCGATACGATACGTGATACACCGCGAACCATCTCTGTCGGTTTTTCCGCGAGATAATCAAACGCAAAAATGAAGCGTCCATATTTGTAAAGATAAAGCCGATACACTGACATGATACAGCATTTGATAAGTATGGACGCGTTTTTTACCAAATACGCCTTAATAATACGACACGGACAAAATGAGCGTCCATATTTATGATACAAATACTCGATACGATACGACTGATTGGGATACGTCAAGATGCTACAAATGTGGACCCAGCATAAGCCGATCACTATGGTAACCACGTGAGCTGGAAATTTGCGGATAATTACAACACTATGTAGTCTTAAGATAGATGGCTTTAACTAGCTTAGTTTCAAAAGACTTTAGATTGTACAAAATTTTGAATTGTCAAAATCAGAATCTGTTCTTTAAAATATACGGTAGTTCTCGCAACGAAATGTATTTCTTAAAAGTGTGGAATGAGAATAAAAATATTTATAAAGTGTTGACAATAATAAAAAAGAATTCTAGTTATCACTGAAATTTAGAATTGTTCTGTATTTAAAGTATTTTTAATTTATTTATATCAATTTTATGATGGACTTGATAATAATAATTATAGTAATAAAAAAAAATGTTTTTTTTTTTTTATTTCTTGTTACTTAATTTCCTTTTTCAATAGTACTTATCTTCATTTCAGTGAAAACTATGTTGTATTGAAAGTCTCTTAGAAATTCATTTTAACTTTTTCATATGCCTCTAATTACTCTTCTTCATATCCTCAAAAATTTGAGCAAGTAGAGTTACGAGGGTCTGTGCTTTGGGATCTCAGAATAGAGTGATATAATAAAAACTTTTTATAAGATGTAAAATGGTTTTCTAAGAGACTGAATTAAAAAATACGGTAAAATACATTATATCTTGAAATCTGTAAGAAATTATTTACTCCTAGATAATTTTACGTAACGCTGAAATATTAAGCCTCAATATATTTAGATTTGTTTGTTATTTGCCTTTTATTTTTTATTTTTTTGACAAAAAGATGGTTTTTTTTTACAAAAAGTAGTAATTACCATTTATCCTCTTTAATTTAGAACCGAAGTAGGTACAAACCATGACTAAAACTATACCCCATTTTTGAGATTACATTTTTCAGCAATAATTTTGTAAACAGCGCCATCTATAAAATGTTTGCTAAACTAAATGGAAGGCCGACCAACGTTCGTTTCACTAAATAATCTCACACTCGCTGCGATTCTTTTTTAGTATTTTTTTAAAGTTCCCTTTAAGTAATTATAGATGGCGTTACTAGTATCTTTAGAACGAATACCGTCGTAGCATGTCGTAGTAAGACGAGCAAAATATAAAAACGAATATAAAATTTAAGACATCCGTTGATGTCTTTTGTAAGAATGAGTTCACTTCTCAATTATATAAAAAAATTATAATTCTACTTCCTGACGGAACAAAAAGAAGTCCTACCTGATGTTAAGTAGTAATCACCATCTATAAAGCAATGCCATCAAAGTAATGCTCGCAGGACACGCACGGTAGGAACGTGCCCTACGATGCACTGCCCTGCGTCCATAAACTTGAGGCATTATTAAGTTAAGCCTCATGTGCCTGTTATTACGCCGGCAACCACACTCTTCGAACCGAAACACAGCGTTGCTGCTTGGCGGCAGAAAAAAGCGTGGTGGTAGTACTTCCCCGGACGAGCCCTTCACTAAGAGCTCTACTACTCTTAAAATATATGAACAAGTTAAAGAATTTTAGTAGAGCTTTAGTTACTGTGTGTGATTTACAATTTTTTATCACTTACGACCGACGTAAGGGGCTCGCATTCCCAGGGGTATTTACACCCCTAACAGGGGATGAAATGCAAGTCAAGTGTCAAAATGTGATATTGAGCAAATGAGGTCACGTGGCGCGACTGTTTGGTTATATTAGGGGTATTTTAATCTTAATAATGAATTCATAAGTTTTAGTTTTAGTATACTTTCCTCAGCACCATCTAGCCCCAAACTAAGCAAAGCTTGTAATATGGGAACCAGATAGTTGATATAATACTTACTTAAATACTTTTATTGTAAATACATACTTACTTATAATATTTAACACCCAGCCAGAGAACAAACACCTATATTCGCCACACAAATGTTTGTTCTCGGTGGGAATCGAACCCACGGCCTATAGCGCCGAAGGCAGAGCTACTCAACTTAGCTGTGAAGGCTGTCAAATTTAGGACACATAGTATGTAAAGACAAAGTACCTACACAGAATATAATTTACGGGCCCTGACCTTACATTTTCAAAGACTGACTGAACAGCATAACTACCTGGCGACAGCAACAAGATAGCGATATCACTTATTTATTACCAGTAACAAACAAGTCTAGTACTACGAGTATGTACGACTGTACGTAGGTATAATACATTAATAGGTATGTACTATGAACTATCTACCGATTCAGTGCATCGGTGGTCTTCAACCGAAGAGGACGTGCGTACCTAAACGTGTTCTAAATTCAAATCGGTGAGTTTTTGTTCCATAGAGAAAGGAGTTTTTAGGATAAACTTTAGATCTCAGTATCTTGAGAATAAGAGTGATTTAGTTTCGTGATTTTGATTACAGTTCAGTTTACGTTCCGGAATGCCAATAAAATAATGTTAATGTAACCATCTGAATTGTAATGTTTGGAACCTAGCGAATACGCAAACACGAAGTACCGCCATAATAGTATAATTATTAAGCAATTAGTGAATAAAGGACGGATTTAAAGCGAGGGATTCGATTCATGATTCAAGTGTCAGAATCCAGAGCGACGCGAGTGAGTGAGTCATGGCCCTCGATATAATTTTTGCCGTTTTATTCAAGAATTGCATACCATACTTTATACCATGACTACGAGAAAAAGAAAGATTTAAGCGAAAATGGACATTTGATGTAGAAAAAAGAAAGGTTAAATTAATTGAAATAAAAACAATTTTTATTCTAAAGTCGACCAATCAAATCTCGAGGAGTTATTTACACCAGGAGTTTGTATGTCGAGTATTCTTTGCACAAGGAATTTGTATTGAGTCTTTTTGAGCAAGGAGGTTGTATAGCATTGAGATGGAGGACGAATGTAGGTATTGATGCGTTCTTAATTCAAACACCAAAATGTGATTAAGATATTTCAGAAGAAAATGGGGATGCTCCTCATCAAGTTCATCGGTCTTCTGGCGGTTGGAGCCGGTTCCTTCTTCATATACCAGTTGTACAACCCCGCGCCGCCTCCTCAGCTGAACCCTGATGAGTGGTGGGGGTTGAACGAGCTGAAGGGAAAACTGGACCATAAAGTCAGGCCTTTTACGATCAAATTTGAGGAGACGGTGAGACTTATACTTATTATTGTTGAAAAGCGTCAAAAACTATACCGTTACATTACACCAAAGCACCGGAACAGTCGGAGTTTTGTTTTTAGGGTTCTAAGACTACGCTGTCCGTCCGTCTGCCTGCCGGACAGGCTAGGTAACTATCACGGTTCATGAGATGTATCTCATGAACCGTGATAGTGAGACAGTAGAAATTTTCACAGATGATGTATTTCTGTTGCCGCTATAACAACAAATACTAAAAAACAGAATAAAAGAAATATTTAAGGGGGCTCCCATACAAACGTGGTTTTTTTGCAGTTTTTATAGATAATGGTAAGGAACCCTTCGTGCGCGAGTCCGACTCGCACTTGGCCGGTTTTATTTTTTGTATTAAGTTTTTCGGTTGATTACGATTATTATAAATAAGTTCAGTGATCGTTCAAAATGTTGCAATGCGCTTGAAATGTTAGTTTTTTTGTTCGGGTGTTATGTTGATTATATTTGAAGTATGTATTTACAAAACTAAAATATACTCTCGTGGTATCAAGAGATATCTATCTAGATAGTGCAATGAGGAATGTCCATAGATTCCCAAGCCAATGTATGTAATGTACCTATGTACATTATATTAGATTCACAAGCCAATTCCTTTTCCAGATCATAAAAGACCTTCAAAAGCGTCTCAAGAACCCCCGCCAGTTCGCCCCTCCCCTGGAAGGGGTCGGCTTCGAATACGGCTTTAACAGCGGCCAGCTGAAGTCCTGGCTGGACTACTGGGCTGATGAATACCCGTTCGCTGAGAGAGAGAAGTTCCTGAACAAGTTTCCGCAGTTCAAGACTTACGTTCAGGGGATTGATATACATTTTATCAGAGTTAAACCTCAGGTTAGACTAACGACCGGTTTCTGAAAGCTCGATCAAAACTAATCGGATGTCAAGTCACTCACCATTTCAGCTCACCGCTTCAGCTTCAGCTTACAAAGAGTAACCAGCGTGCGAGTTTGGAGCTCTGGTGCATGACGTTGCGCCCATCATCAAAGACTAACCAAATACGAGGGCAACCCAGTAGACTTGTTCACCCTAGAAAACGACGCTATCCAATGGATACAGAAATTAAATTGTATATGTACATTGCCATACGAATAAATAATAAATTTCAGCTATAACATCGAATTAGATAGAGATAGCAAGTGACTTGACATGCGATTAGTTTTGATCGGGCTTTCAGAAACCGGCCGTGATTAGGGTTTAAGAGTACCTAGTAGAGCTCTTTGTGTGTGGCGTTTCCGGGGAAATCCTACCACCAGGACTATTTCTGCCGCCAAGCAGCGTTAATGTGTTTCTGTTTGAAGCTGTGGTTGCCGGTGAAATTTCAGGCACATGAAGCTTAAAATCTGTATGCCTGAAGTTGATGGACACAAGGCAGTAAATTGTAGGGCACATTCTCTACTTCCTCCTTCCACTGGTATCTGGGTCACCCGACTGGTCACCACCACTTCCAGCAGCACATGGCCGAACCAGCGCAGCCGATGAGATTGATGTAATGACTCTTCGTAGGTTCCAGCTGGAGTCCAGATCCTCCCTCTGCTCCTACTCCACTGCTGGCCAGGCTCCACCATTCGTAGCATATGGCCAAACCAGCCAATGAAATTGATGTTATAGCCCATGTTTCTAATTACTCTTCCACCTAGGTTCCAGCTGGAGTTCAGACACTCCCTTTGCTGGAGGACCTCTATATTTATGTATATCGGAGGAGGACCTATGGGTGGAGGCTTTACCAGAGGGGGACCTCTGCACACCTACGCGACCGCAACGCAGGCAAAGCGCCATAGAAAAGTATGGGGAGCATCCGCCGCGGCAGACGCTCTCGCTTCCCGCGTTACTGACGCGCAGGTTTGGCCGAACCTTAATGACTCTTCTGCTCAGGTTCCAGCTGCAGTCATTCTCCCTTTTCTCCTCCTCTGGTATAAGTAACCCATGTTTCTAATGACTCTTCGTAGGTTCCAGCTGGAGTCCAGATCCTCCCTCTGCTCCTCCTCCACGGCTGGCCAGGCTCCGTGCGGGAGTTCTACGAGGCCATCCCTCTGCTCACTAAGCAGCAGCCAGGGTATGACTTCGCGTTTGAAGTCATCGTGCCCAGTCTGCCGGGATATGGCTTTTCTGAGGTACGCTTCTTCTTCTTCTGTCTTCTTTCTTTCGAAACAGTGTGGTGCCGGTAAGCTTTTATCGGTAGATATTCCACACAGAACTATCTAGGTGCTATGGGACCTAAATAACTGAAAGAATGGCTTATAAACAAACCCCACACAGCTCAGTTGGAAGTAGCTCTGCCTTCTGCGCTGCAGGCCATGGGTTCGATCTCCACCGAGAACAAATATTTGTATGATGAACATTGTTTTTTTCTCCGTCTGGGTAGAAATCGATCCCACAACCACAGAGCTACTTATAACTGAACGTTGAGGCCAGGAAACAAAGGAAAACATCGTGATAAAACCAGTTTCTATTCTAAAAGTGGTGATGGGTTTGCAACCTGTCACGTATGGATTACCAATTACTGCTAAATATAATATGCCAAATGTAATATCCGGACGTACCTCTGACTAGACCCCCTAGGTACTAAGAGATCTGAGGGGTTATTTATCGAGCCTGGAGATCAAAATCGTGAAGTCATTTCTATTTTTATTTCTGTGTTGTGCCCCACTTAGTTGTTAAAGGCCATGTGATCTATCACACATGTTAGGGTTGATGTCTACCAGGTGGTATTAAATTATTGATTTTTCTTAGAAGGTCTTTGTTCGGGGAAGAACTACCGATGGTAGAATCTGGGTGAGGTAACAAAGTCATGGGGATTAGCTCTCAGCTCATACGATTCTATCCCTCCAGGCACCAGTCCGTCCAGGTCTAGCAGCCCCACAAGCAAGCGTTATCTTCCGCAACTTGATGCACCGACTCGGTCACAAGCAGTTCTACCTGCAAGGAGGCGATTGGGGCGCGGCCATCGGGTCTGCCATGGTCACGCTGTTCCCTGAAGATGTGCTGGGGTATCACACCAATATGGCTGTTACTAGGGTAAGTTGTAATTTTACTTTGGACTATAGAAAACCGTAGTTGACCCACATCACCATCGACGATGCTATAACAAAGACATAGACAGACATAAACAGACATTTATTTGCTTAAACACACACACACACAAAACAATAAAAGAAAGTAAATGGCTAAACAGATAGATATTGCAGTACTTAGTTGGTGTAGGTGTTTGTGTGCTGCAGCAGCAAAATGGTCTCGACTCAGCGTATCCCTCACCACTATTTTAGTAGATAGGCGCTGTTATTCTGCCGAGACCATCAGCCAATAAACCTTGTGAGAAATTTATAAGTGTGGAGTGTTCTGGTATAAAATAAGTTACAATTATGTTGAAAATAAACAGTACACACAAATTAATCATATAAACAACAACCATGGTACAATGGTATAAACTTTGCTGCCATCAACCCAAAGTTCTGCTCCACTACTTTAAGGAGCTGGGCTGGCTGGCGAGGTTAGCAGGGGGACAATACACAATACAGTCAGTGCAGATCTTATTCTCCACCTTGAATTAGATGACATTAGAACCGTAGTGGAAAAATGTTTGGACACCTTCTACGACATGATAGCCACATCAAGAAGATCAGTGGAGGAAATGTTGACGGAAAGCCAGGAAGAGGAAGGCCAAGAATAAGTTAGAATAGCCAGACAAAAGAGAAGGTCGCTGCCATGTCGTTTAAGGAAGTCAAGGACGCCGCATTGTAAAGACTCAACTGGAAGAAACTACATCAGACCCCTGACAGGAGCTTAGCTCGTAAATTTATGAAGAAAAAGAAAAACTGTAAATTGTATTTCAGAATATCAAGTTATAAATATAATAAATAAATTTTGATGGGCATTCCACACAGCCCCAAATTAATTCGATTCATTTATTTCAGATCAAAATAAATCCAATTTGTTTGTACCACACAGAAATAGAACCTTAAAAAACTAATTAAGCATAGCTTGTTCTATTGGAACCAGGTAGTATAATAGTATAATAGTATGACTATTCCCATTTTTTCAGGGCTATTGGTATTGTTTTTTAAAATGAGCGAAATATGGTGTCACAAGCTCGGTGTCAACCGAAGATACACATTTTTTGATAATTTGCGTAGTAAATTCCCTTACAATCCATAGCGCCATTCCTCGCGACCAATGCTTTAGAAGAACTAACCAACGGTATCAACCAAGAATCTTACGGCTTGACTCCTATAGCTTAGTATTGACCACTGACCATACTCCTTACATTTAAAATATGAATCGTAATTACAGCCTTCACAGCTCAGTTGGTAGTAGCTCTGCCTTCTGCGCCGTAGGCCGTGGGTTCGATCCCCACTGAGAACAAACATTTGTGTGATGAACATAGATGTTTGTTCTTTGTCTGGGTGTTATATAATATTATAAGTATGTATTTACAAAAAAAAAGTATATAAGTAGTATATCAGCTATCTGGTTCCCATATCACAAGCTTTGGCTTAGTTTGGGGCGAGATAGTGCTGTGTGGAATGTCCACCAATATTTATTATTATTACTTATTATTATCTCAATGTTGTCTAAAATAATATAGTATATGTTATAATGTATTAAAGTTATGCCTTCTGGTTTCCAGAACGGCTGTTCCATGCTGAGGACCTTCATTGGAGCTTGGATCCCCTCCCTCATAGTGGACAGTGAGCTGGCCGAGAGGATATATCCCTTCTTCGAACATTTCGCCTACATCATGGAGGAGTCAGGATACTTCCACATCCAGTCCACCAAACCTGATACCGTTGGTAAGGCCTGACGTTCCTCGAACAAATGAACGTTTTATGAAGACATTTTTCTATTCAAAATGTGCGCAATGCACATCTCTTGTGCATTGCACACATTGTACGCAATGCTCTTAAACAGTGATGGTAAACATCGTAATGAAATTAATATTCTGGTTAGTATTCTAACAGCGGCAATGGGTTTTTCACCTGTCATTTGGAAAAACTTCTAACTAGTTAATGAACATTATTTATTGTAGTACACCTACAATAAATAATGCTAATGCACCTGTTAGCTTGTAAGCTAACAAAATAATAAACAATTACTGCTATCAACAGACTGAAACGTAAAATGGGCGGTCTTACCGCTAAAAGCGATCTCTTCCAGACAAATTGATGACTATGTAACATAATCTTACGTATTCTAAGAAAAAATATCAAAGTCTATCACAACTATCAAAATCTGCAGAGTTAGGGTGATTGACCGGCCTCTGCCAACTCCATCGGACCATGTCATACCGTTATCTTACTAATAATATACTGCTATCAATATTCATGAAGTAGGTATCTACCTACTCGTATATATAAATTTTGCTTAGATGCAAAAAAGATCGCGGGAAGTCGGTGGATAGAGAGGGCTCAGAATCGTTCTTCGTTCGTTCGTCTGTAGTGGAGACCTATGTCCAGTCAGGCTGATGATGAATAACTCTGTAAAAGTTGAAGCGATTCGGATAAGACCTGGAATAAATCAGTTCATGACTTGGTACTATAAAGTTAACAGCCCTCACAGCTCAGTTGGTAGTAGCTCTGTCTTCTGCGCTGTAGGCCGTTGGTTCGATTCCTACCGAGGAGAAATAATTGTATGATGAACATAGATGTTTGTTCTGTGTCTGAGTGTCTCTTCTCTTCTCATATCAGCCTTCTGGTTCCCATATTACAAGCTTTTCTTAGTTTGGGGCCAGATAGTGTGGTGCGGAAAGTCCACCAAATTTATTTTATTTATTTTATGTGTGAAGGTGCATGCGTAAGCTATTCATTCATACTTATGTAAAATCTTCTCTTCCCAGGTGTCGCCCTCACTGATTCCCCATCTGGTCTCCTCGCCTATATCCTGGAGAAGTTTTCCTCCTGGACCAGACGAGACCACAAGTTCAAGGCTGACGGTGGACTGACCTTCCGCTTTTCCAAGGAACAGCTGATAGATAACCTGATGATGTACTGGATTCCGAACTCTATCACTACATCTATGAGGTTCTACGCTGAAAATATGAGCAATAAAGTGACCGAGTTGAAGCTGGACAGGTAATTGTCAAGGATTATTGGACAGCTCAAACAGCTCAGTTGATAGTACCTCTGATTTCTGCGCTGTAGGCCGTGGGTTTGTTTCCCAGAATGGGTGTTATTATATACAACGTGTAACATAATACCCCTACAACCCCGGAAGCAGGGTATTCTAAAGGTCATGGCGAACAAGTTGTTATAAGACTTTTGAAATTCCGAAGTTTTTCATTCATGAAATGCCTCTTAAACTTTCCTCCAAAATGAAACCAACACAACATGACACAACCCTATTTACAGCTGTTTTTTGACCTTTCATTGTGAACTGTGATAAAATAGGTAACTGCCCCAATCAGTAAACGTACACATTATCAGGGTTGTTGCAAATTTCTGAGACAACATTAATTTTACTTTTGTATGGGAATTTCGAAACGAAGTATTCAAACTTTGCTCACGTCAAAGTATTCCATTGCTTGGTCTGATCTCTTGGTCTTTGGTCTTAAAGGGATATTATGTTACACGTTGTATAATATTTACCAAAAAATCAGCTAATCCAGATTCCGACCTTTTCGTAGGTAAATGCTTCTGATAGGTGCTGTGTGGAAATTCCACCATGCATTACTGTTATCTCATTATAAGGGTATGGTTGCCGGTGCTATTACATGCACATGAGACTTAACATCTTTACGGTTCAGAGTGCAGAGCACGTCCTCAATTGATAATATGCTCGTTTAATAATATTATTATAGGCAGAGTTAACAACTTAACATCAGATGGAACAGCTACTTGCGGGCTCCATCTCGCGAAAAACAAAAACTACTGTAACATGTGCGGATGTGCCAAATGTAATGTGTCGACGTGAGTCAAAATTAAAAGGTATTCAATGGAATCACAGAGAACCCTTTGAAACGTCTTAAAGCTTAGTGAATCTAGGTGCTAGTTCCACGCGACCAAGACTAGAAGAACAGGCAACAAACTTACGTACCTACCATTTTTTTTTATACCACTAGCTGATCGAACAAGCAGGTGGCCCACCCGATGTTAAGTGGTAACCGTCACCTATAACAAAGCATTGCCTCGTAAGTCACGCACGATAGGAACGTGCCCTACGATGCACTGCCCTGCGTCCATCAACTTGAGGCATACAGATGTTAAGCCTCATGTGCCAGTAATTACACCGGCAACCACACTCTTCAAACTGAAACGCTGCTTGGCGGCAGAAAAAGGCGTACCTCCGAATACCCCCCCTAAACATCCTCAGAGTCTTAAGTTACTTAAGTACCGAAAAGGTCTGAGGGAATGCATACCGTGCCTGAGGATTACAGTTGTGGCTCAATTGTTTTATTATTCCTTTCCAGCTACGCAACAAAAGTCCCAACCTGGGCGATCCAAGCCAAGAACGAAATCATGTATCAGCCCCCGAATATCCTGCGCACGAAATTCTACAACCTTCTCAACGCGACGGTGTTGGACGATGGAGGCCACTTCCTGGCCTTGGAACTGCCTCGAGTCTTGGTGGATGATGTCTTCAAAGCTGTGAAAGCATTCAGGGCATGGCACCGACAAGCCGTCAAGAACGAACTGTGATAGATTTTTAAGTAAATTATTGTTTTTATACCTTTTGTTTTTTTTATACCTTTTGACAGCCTTCACAGCTCAGTTGGTTGTAGCTCTGCTTTCTGCGCTGTAGGTTCGATCCCCACCAAGAACAAACATTCGTAAATAGCCATACAAATCTAGACAACTGGCTGATTAATTTACATCTACATCTACACTTCTACACTAATATTATAAAGAGGAAAGATTTGTATTTTTGTTGTTTTGTATGTAACGAATAGGCTCAAAAACTACTGGTCCGATTTCATTACATTATCCTTGAGTAACATAGGCTATATAATATTTTCAAAAAAGTCAGGGATCCTTACTAAAACTCCAATAATCCTTACATCGCGTGCGCTGCGAAAACTATTGCGAAAAAGCGACAGGCCGCTAGTTTTACATAAATCGCTGTCGTTAAGGCTATTTAATAATAACATTTCTTTAACAATAAAATCACAAGGATCACTTTGAAACGTCTTAAAGCTAGGTGACTCTAGGTTAGGGTTGCCAGATTGCCGGGATTTCCGGGAAAGTCCCGGAATTTCACGTGTGGTCCCGTGTCCAGTAATTACACTTTACTGTCCCGGAATTCATGATCACTAGTTTTTTTCCACAAAGTAACGACACCAAGGGGCGGCACGCATACTCGTACCTCGGACGAGCCGAGACGATTTTTATTTAAAGAGTAGCTTAATTTTTATTTGGAACTAAAAATCCTTATATGTGATTTTGTATGGTATGAATAAAAATTACCTATTTTAGATTTAGATTTTATAAAAAACTAGCGGCCTGTCCCAGCTTCGCATGGGTGGTCATACATTTTTTGAACATTTTAGGATAAACTTAGACCGTGGGTTCGAGCCTCGCGTCTACTTATTTCATACATTTGCACGGCCTTCTCCTTGAGTGAGTGAAATCGCACCCCATGCGTGACCCGTGGACCGTTAACATTTTTAATTTCGTCATATCTTTTGAATGGAATGTTCGATTTGAAAAATTGAAGAAATTATCTATAGGTATTGAAACCGTCTTAATTATGAAATGATTTATTTGGATAAGGATTAATACCAAGGTACAAATAAACACCCTTTTCTAGCGGCGGCATTTCAATTAGTTTTTTATAATAAAAGAACACTTATTGTGACATAACTATAATAGTTAGACATATGCTGTCGCGACATTTTTTGTAGATGATGACGTGTTCTACAAAATCTTAGTACATTATTTTGTTCTATCATCAATAGTTTTCGCAGCGCACGCGATTTAAGGTTTTTGTTTTCCACCTTGGGTTACATTATTGGAGTTTTAGTAAGGATCCCTGATTTTTTTGAAAATATAATATAGCCTATGTTACTCAGGGATAATGTAGCATTCTAATGGTGAAAGAATTTTTGAAATCGGACCAGTAGTTTTTGAGCCTATTCGTTGCATACAAAAATACAAATGTTTCCTCTTTATAATATTAGTGTAGATAAATATGTTTTTAAAGTCATTTGTTTTTTCTTTTAAAATAAGTACCTAACTAACATTTTTGTAATATTTTTTGTATTGCCGGTCCAACAGCAAACATTTGTAGTTGGATTTGGACTCTAAAAACTCCAACTCCGTTTGTAACCCCAGAAATGTCCAGGAAATAATAAGCCAGTATCTGGCAACCCTACTCTAGGTGCCAGTTCCACACGACCAAGTGAAAGTTAAGAAAAGTGATTTAGAAACCAAGATCTCTTTTTCACTTTTCTTTTCATAATCTAGGTGTACCTTCTAGTCTAGATTATCCTGCGGTCATCGTTCGTACGAAAATTATGATTAGATAACCAAGAAAATGTGGTTCTGCTATCTTCAGCTGCACAAGATAATTAAAACGAATTAAATAAGATAATATAGTAGTTGACGTGGACGAATAGTAAACCCACAAGCAAGGGCGGATTTAAGGGGGGGCACGGGGGCACAGGGGCACGTGACGGTATTTTTGTGTACTGTGGAGATTCCATTATAGTACATACTTAGAAGCAAATCAAATTATCGGAATTGTTAAAATCCTGCTAATATTATAAACGCGAAAGTTTGTAAGCATGGATGGATGGATGGATGGATGGCAGGTCGGATGTCTCAATCGAAGGCTTTGCGCCCGCGCCGCGGTTACTCCCACGTACGGCGGTATTCTGGGTTTTTTATGTATTTCTGTTTACAATAGACTGAGTTATGACGTCCGCAAAAAGGTAATCGGGTATGATGGAAAATATGACGATAAGTGTCAAGTAAGTAGGAAAAAATCTACCATCTGCGCAGACGAAGACGCGGGCACCAGCTAGTACCTATATGAATAAAACAACAAAAAGAACATGAGTGAAACTCTTGTCTATTTCTGGCTGGAATTGCGAATTTTGTTCGTTGCATTGTTAAAAGAAAGTTATTGTTGATTTTTTTTGTCCGTCCGCCCCTTTTGCCCCTCCCAGAAAAAAACCCTGGATCCGCCCTTGCCCACAAGTTACTATAAAGAACTTTGTATTTTAGTGTTGCACATTTTGTGTATTAGGTTTTTTTCAATAGCAATTACAGAAACACTGAAATGAAACTAATTAGATGCTACGACCAGACGAATGGTTTAAAAATAATGTGGTCTTTATTGACCCTTTTTCATTTATTTATTCAGGTCTACCCAACAGCTGTTACAACAATACAAATTTATATAATTAAACTACATCTATATACGTTTAATTTATCTACCTACTAGATATTGAGAGCTAATTGCACAACTAAATAAAGGCATAAAGTTAAACACATGTAGTGTTTACCTATTATAATTAGTTTAGTTTAGCATTGAATTTAACTTATATAAAAAAAACCTACCCTTGTGCAGGTGGTAGGGCATAGGGGACAGTCAAACAAGTGTCCTATTTGGATGAATCTGAAATAAATTCTGAATCGGGTCGCAATATTTATATCCCACAAGCTGGTGCCCACGACTTCGTCTGCGCAGGATTAGTCACACAATATCTTTATAAATTGTAGCCTATGTGTTATTCTGATGTTTATGCTATATTATTGTAAAGTTTCATTAAAATCCATTCAGTAGTTTTTACGTGAAAGAGTAACAAACATCAACTGGATGGGTTGTTCTTACAAACTTTCGCGTTTATAATATTAGCAGGAGAGGTATTTTCTAAGCGGCTTGATTGAATAACCTTTTAGACTATGGACGTAAGGTGAAATAAGTCATGATGACTAGGCACTAGGTATTTTTATAATTATAACTACCTACCTACGACATTATATCATACGCAAATATACATAAAATTGCGGGTAACAGAAATAATTTCGATGCCTGACTGCGTTCTCGCGATAGGTACGTTTTTTTTATTCTACTGGCTATCGAAACAAGCATACGGCCCACCTGATGTTAAGTGGTAACAACCACTAACAAAGCATTGGCTCGCATGTCACGCGCGATAGAAAAACGGAACTTGAGCGTGAGTTTTGTTGACAGAATATCACTTCTGTAACCGCTATGACGTAACCAAGTGGCCGGCTGGCGTTCTTCAACATGTAATGTAGGTAAGGTACATCATCATAACATAACGGTAGGTAAGCAAGCATTCAAGCAATTAAATTCAGTATGTGATTGACCTTCACTCGAGTTAGACGTGTTTTGCTCAGCTTGCGGCGTGGCTGATGATTTGATTTTTATGATAAGTGTTATCTGTTACGTGGCCTACAGAGTTTTTGGACCGAAGGTAATAATGCCATAATTTTGATAAGAATAAAAGTAATTAGTAACTTCATTTCTGATTTCTATAATTTGTATTACTAGGTGCCAAGAATAAAAGTATCTTGATCTTATTTTATTTATAGTGGAAAATGCATCAGCAAAAAACCCTCCTTTCGAAGGTACCTACTCAAATAGATTATTTTTTGCAATAAAGATGAACCAAATTAGGTATAGGTATCCTTAATGTGAGAGAAGATGCTATGAATAGGATAATTCCTACTACTATTTGCGAAAGTTAAAATGTTTCGATATTTGGATGTACCTAAAAACGGATACAGATCAAGTTATGGAATACGGAAGATAAAAAGCCAAAGAAAAATAACGCTTGCTACAAAAGATATATCAAAACCTCAAGTTGTTTACAACGAGATCTTTTTACATAACAAGTTTTAGCAATTGACAAACATTGGCAATTTTTTTGGTATATTTACTGTCAATGTTTGTAAAAACGAATACTAAAGTTTTGATTCCCATTTCTGTTTTTCGGGGTAAATCAGCTGTTGCTAAATAACGTCAACAGCAATGGCGTAGCTAGGTGGACAAGGGCCCTGGTGCATAGGGAAAGAATCGGGCATAGAGAAAGAATTTTGTGAGAAAGGTTTTCTAGCTTCGGGAGCTGGCTGACCCTCTCTTTTCAAAGCTTAGGTTAGAGGCCCCCTGAGCTCTGGGGCCCTGATGCACGGCACCACCTGGCCCTAAGCCAGCTACGCCATTGGTCAACAACATCATCAGCCTAATGAGGATAGGTCTCCCCCATAAATTTCCTGGAATAACAATTTTGAGCCATCTCCGTCCACCAACTTCGGTCCATTGGGTTTTCCTTGCCGGGTAGTACCCATCAATATGATTTTTTTCTAAGGAATTAACACTGTGAACGCGAGAAAAAAAACAGCTGTTTCATACAAAAGTTCAATACCTACCTGGTTTTAATGTATGAAACAGCTGTTTTTTTTTCGCGTTCACAGTGTTGGTTCCCTAGAAAAAGTTATTCATATTGATGGGTACTTTAGCCCCCTGAAGTTTCTAAACATAATTTACAGTTAAAAAGTCTTGTTGTTCAACGTAAAAACATCGTTAGGTATAATATAAAAACTACAAGTAATGCTTAGACGGCGTTTTTGAATGACAAGCATAATTTTTTTCTTAAATTCAAAATGGCCGCCGCGCCGGCGCCGCTGAGAATGATGGTCCTCGAATCGTGAGTTTTTTAAATTTTCCGAATGTTTTATGCAATATAGATAAAAACTCTAATGTACACAGAATAAAAACAAATACAGAAAACTAAAATGAACCTACAATGGGCGGTCTTATCAGTATCACTGATAGTGATCTCTCCCAGTCAACCTTCGTATAGAGAGTTTTAATAAACTAGAAGACGGTGGTGTACAAAAAGTAATTAAATTATAATAAAATATATTATTCTCAAAAAGAATACAATATTCATTTACATGATTAAACTACTTAAAATTAAAAATGTCGGGGTAAAAGTCAATAAATCAATTTAAATTTAAAATAACATAATTAGTAAAATATCAAATTTTATCTAAGATGCCGGTAGTCCTACTAATATTATAAGCGCGAAAGTTTGTAAGTATGGATGGATGGATGGATGGATGTTTGTTACTCTTTCACGTAAAAACTACTGAATGGATTTTAATGAAACTTTACAATAATATAGCTAATATATCGAAATAACACATAGGCTACAATTTGTATATATATTGTGTGACTAATCCAGCGCAGACGAAGTCGCGGGCACCAGCTTGTTATGAATAAAACTTTAGATAGTTTTAAAATTAACACGCCCATTTCATTGAAAAAACAGAAACATGACTTTGATCCCCAGGCACGGTAGATATCCCCTAAAATCTCTTAGTACCAAGTACTAACTCCAGCTTCTTTTAGGATGTCATTACGACGTTTAAACATTATATTGTGCATATATACTTACCTACCCATATTTTCAAGTAGTTGATTTTACAAAAGACCTATTTTGCAGTTTTGGGGACGCTTCCGATTAGCACTGATCTGGATCAGTTGAACTATCTCTAGATCGTTTGCAACGCTCAACTGTTTCATACAACATAATGTATTTTGTACATTTTGCAAATATGTATTCATTGTAATTTTCTTTGTATATAAATGTTTGGATACAAGATATTTATTCGTCTACATACATACATAAAATCACGCCTATTTCCCATAGGAGTAGGCAGAGACGGATTTCCACTTGCCACGATCCTGACATACCTCTCGTCGGTTTAAGGTACTCTTGACCTGGCCTTTCTCTGTAATGTCCATTATTTGATCCAGATACGTTATTCGTCTAACTTAATAAAAATTGTGTTTTTTTAGATGGTGAAGGTCATTCTGGCTTTGGGCCTAGTGGTGCTAATCACGTTCCCTATCTACTTCATCTTCCTGAAGAGTCCGCCGCCGCTGCCAGAGGTCGACGTGAACGCGTGGTGGGGACCCAATGAGCTGAAAGGAAAGCATCTCAAGAGTGTCAATGAGTTCAAGGTCTCATTCAGCGGTGAGGTGAGGATCATAAACATAACCATTTATTCATTGTTCCACGTTGTTATAATAGTTTAAAAATGTCCAGGATATGAGTGAGTCCCGTTTCAAAGTGATCCTTAAAGTCAAAGTCAAAATGTATTTATTCAATAAAATCACAAGGATCACTTTGAAATCACTTATGATTGAACCTCACCGTTGGGGCATTATAATGGTTTTTATGCCCATTTAAGGCGAAGACAAGAGCTAATGTACCTCTCGCTCGCACGCGTTAAAAGATATAAAATAATTAAACTAATTTTCGAAAAATCGCAATCAACCATTTTGTGTGCAATCACATTGCACAAAGTTTGGTAGAAAATTCATTTTGATCGATACAAGTTTACCTACTCAAAAGTTTCTTAAGTACGAAAACAAGTAAAGCAAAGTTTTCGCATCTCTCGTCAGTGAAACAGCCCAAGCCAAGGTCCGTAGCTAAGTGGTGCCCTTGCGTTTGTTTCCAATAAACCCTTTTTTGGCTGAGTGCCTTCTGCGGTCGCCAGTAGCCCGGTAACGCCGTCGGCAATATAGCCAGATTGTACTAGCATTTTGTCAATAAAAAAAAGTGAGGATTCAGTACCGCTCATAACTGTGCCTGCTTCAGTTCTAAGCCATCTGAATAATAACCAGGCATCGGATATTCGGATGCATATTTACCTAAAGTTGAGATGTTGGCTATTATGGAAAGCACTTTTTATCGAAAAATCCAAATTTTGCTTTTGTTTAAAAATCTAGGGATCCTGGGATTTTTAATTCGCAGGAAATTTAAATTTAAGTGACACGAATGACAATTGCCCTGTTACACCCGTAACAGGTAATATGCCCCTCTGGGCCCAGAACCACTCCCTTTCGGCTTAGTACACAATCATGTTACGTGGCACCCTGAATACATCCGATTATTTATGCAATCCCGGGATTTTATTTATAATAAAAGTATCCTAAGATGCCGTTTCCATAATTTACTAGCCCAAAATATTCTCTTATCTGTGCTTTAGTTAAATATGCATCCGATTATCCGATCTCTAATAATAACTTACATGATTGGCAAAGTATGCGGTTGTTATTTGGACGGTCGACTTCTTGTCGTATTTAAATTGTCATGACATCAATAAAAAAGTAGATACCTACTTCATGCTCATGGTAACAATAACGCCAGTCACCACTACTGGCAAGATTGACAACAGAAAAATAAACATCTTTTTGTATTTTGTATAACCCGCTGAAATAAACAAATCTTAAATGTCGCTGATAGTCACCTCTCACTCTCGCACCCTTGTTAATAATAATGTAGAGTGAGGAAGAACGATTGGTGACGCTTTTTATTAGATTAGTTTCTTTATTGGCGTAAGTTTGTTGCCTTGTCTTCTAGGATTGGTCGCGTGGAATTAGCACCTAGATTCACCTTGGTTTAAGACGTTTCAAAGGTATCCTTGATAAACAGAAACAGCTTTGCTCCCCAGGCACGGTAGATATCCCCTCAGATCTCTTAGTACCAACTACTAACTTAGTACTAACTCCAGATTCTTTTGGTGTCTAAGGGGGGTAGTCAGAGGTAGGTCCCAAACTACAAACTTACATTTGGAACATACTTACATATTGCAGTAGTTTGTGTTACATACGACACAGGTTGAAAGCCCATCGCTGCTAGAATAATAACTGGTTTCCTCACGGTGTTTTCCTTCACCGTTTAAGAGCACTGGCATTGTGCACATACATTTTTAATTCCTTATTCAATTGAATAATAGAAATGCGATAAATAAAAAAATATTTATTGCACAGAACAAAATTAATCTTACATACGGCGAACTTAAGGCTAGAGAGCATTCTCTTCCAGCTAACCTTTGTGTAGTTGTGAAAAAACCGAAAGGGTAGTGCAGAAACATGGGTAATAATACTTTTTGACTGGATTTGAACTTGAATCCCAGATGATAAGGGAGCTGAAAGACCGCATCAACCGCCCCCGCAGCTTCACTCCCCCGCTCGAAGGCGTCGGCTTCGAGTACGGCTTCAACAGCGGCCAGCTGAAGAGTTGGCTGAACTACTGGGCCAACGACTACCCCTTCGCTGAGAGGGAGAAGTTCCTGAACCAGTTCCCTCAGTTCAAGACTAATATACAAGGGCTGGATATACATTTCATCAGGGTCACGCCTAAGGTAACTTACGCTGTTTTCAACAGGCGTCTAAAAGTATACAGACACTTCCGTGGGCGCCTGCCGCGATACTGCGGAATACGACTCTATACATATACATGTATTTTGAAAAATCCTAAAAGCTATTATCCGTGTGGAATTTGAACTCACGAGCGTCCCCCTGATACGGTGCTGCGCTCACCACCTGCAAAGAAAAATCGGACTCTAATCACGCCCGACGAGCAACTTATACGGATCAGTAAGCATCGATAACTAATACGACCGTGGCTCCATCTACAAAACCCAAGTTTGAGTAGGTCTGACATAGTTTTGCACCAGGGCATTTGGTTACATATCTACGCCTCTGATCTCAGGTCCCAGCTGGAGTTCAGACAGTTCCTCTCCTGCTCCTCCACGGCTGGCCAGGCTCGGTCCGCGAGTTCTATGAAGCCATTCCTCTGCTGTCAGCTGTCAGCAAGGACCGGGACTTTGCGCTGGAGCTGATCGTACCCAGTCTGCCGGGATACGGGTTCTCTGATGTAAGTAGACCACTGCGGGTCAAAAAGAACACTGAGGGTTTGCGCTTATTATGAACGGTAATGCCTAGTTTTTTATTATTTTACTAGCTAATGGAACAAGTAATTGGCCCACATTGGGTTACGTGGTAACCATCACCTAACAAAGCATTGCTTATCAAGACATGATTCATTGCCTTGCATCTATCAACCTGAGGCATACAGATGTCATGGGCCTGTTATTTCACCATCAACTACATCCTTTAAACCGAAACACAGTAACGCTGCTTGACCAGAATAAAGCATGATGGTAGTATTTCCCAGATGAGACCTTCACAGAGAGCTCTGCTACTCTTATCGCATTTATTTGCCCTTAAGCATTGTTCATCATCGTTGTTTTGTGTTCAGCATTGTTATCATTGTTTTTTTCTGTTGAATAATACGTAGGTGCCCTTGGATTAAAAAAAACTCCTTATAACTTTTTTTAGTTGTGTGTTGCAACTTAAAAAAATGAAATGAAAAAAAATGAAATGAAATACGTTTATTTAACACACACATTAGAGAGGAACACAGAACAGAGAAGTTAACATATGAATATAAAACAAGATAAAAAGAAAGAAGTAACAAAAATAAACAAAATAATTCTGTCAATTAGTCCTGCTCTGTGTCTGGTGAGGTTAAATTGGTTCTATGTCAGCGTGATGCTACCTCGTGCATGAACCATGTAAGGGGTAGCGTTGGTTTTCAGATAGAGCCACGAATAGGAGGAAACACATGTTAAAGTTTATTATATTCTGTTCAATTCATTTATGCTTCGATACTTCTCCTTCCAGGCGGCTGTTCGTCCAGGCCTTGGAACCAGTGAGGTTGCAGTCATCTTCAGGAACCTGATGCAGAGACTCGGCTTCAAGAAGTACTACGTCCAGGGCGGAGACTGGGGCTCCGTCATTGGCAGCGACTTGATCACGTTATTCCCAAACGTCAGTGTCTTACCCCAATTTCCTGAAAAGGCTTTCCTAAAAGACCTTCTTCGTGTAATCGACCTTCACAGCTCAGTTGGTAGTAGCTCTGAGTTCCGCGCTGTTGGCCGTGGGTTCGATCCCCACATAGAATAATCATTTGTGTGATGAACATAGATATTTGTTCTCTGTCTGGGTGTTTCATACGTTTGTTTCATACAGTGTTGGTTCCTTAGAAAAAGTTATTCATATTGATGGGTTGTTTAGCCCCCTGAAGTTTTAAGTACAAGTATTGGAACACCTTGTATATTATAAGTATTATTTACGAAAAAACATATGACCATCATATCACTATCTAAGTTCCCATATCATAAGCTTTGTGTAGTTTGGGGCTAGATAGTGCTTTGTGGACATTTCAACAGTATTTATAGATTTTTCGCGGTTGTCAGTTCTGAGCTCTCAAACATATATTCCACTAGCAGTTACAGACTCTCCCGCTGGTCTCAAAGTCAAAGTCAAAGTCAATAGGTATTTATTCAATAAAATCACAAGGATCACTTTGAAACGTCTTAAAGCTAGGTGACTCTAGGTGCCAGTTCCACGCGACCAAAGCCTAGAAGAACAGGCAACAAACTTACGGCTTGGTTCCTACCGTTCTTTTGTATGATCTTTTGAAGTCTTTTAAGTCTTTTGAAGTAGTTCCCCGGTTGGACCAACAAAGATCCGCAAACTAACAACACAAACTCCTTCATTCCAGGAGGCTCTAGGCTACCACACCAACTTTCCTTTCGTCATGAGCCCGAAGGCCACTATCCTCGAGCTGATCGGCTCCCTCTACCCTCCGATGCTGGTGAAACCGGAGCTAGCAGATAGGATGTACCCGTTGTCTTCCAAGGTTGCTAATATTCTGGAGCAGTTTGGATATATGCATATCCAGGCGACCAAGCCTGATACTGTGGGTATGTGTACAATTTTATTAATAGCATTTGTTATTTGACTATATTTGGGATATATTTCTAGCATGCTGATTCAGGATAAACGAGACCCCTGCGGGACATAGGCATCCCCGATAAATTTCCAGGAAGAACGATTCTGTGCCCTCTCCATCCACCGACTTCCCGCAATCCTCACAATGTCGTCGGTCCAACGCCCTCGTATGGCGTGGAGAACCATTATTCCCCAGCGGTTGTCAGTTCTTTTGAGAGCGCTGGTGGTCTAGTGGTAGCGGCCCTGCCTTCCGATCATAAGGTCGTGTGTTCAAAACCGGTCGGGAAGTAATGAGTGTTTCTGTTCAAAAATGTATATGCACAGTTCCAGTACTCTCAAACGGTGAACGAAAACATCATAGGAAACTGGCATGTCGTAGAACCTAAAAAGTTTTAAAAACATGTGTCAAGCCTCTTTGAGGCGCCCTTAAAATCCTTTCACCACACTGTTTCGAAGGAATCAGTGAAACGACAAGAAGAAGATGCTCATACCAACTTAAATTCCAGGGGTAGCATTAACAGACTCTCCCGCCGGTCTTCTCGCCTATATTCTGGAGAAGTTCTCCGGCTGGACCAACAAAGAGTACATTCGGACAGAAGACGGCAGCCTGACCGCCAGGTTCACCAAGGAACAGCTGATAGATAACCTGATGATGTACTGGTCCAGTAGGTCTATAACTACCTCGATGAGGCTGTACTCCGAGTCGTTCAACATCAGACAGTTGGGGCTCAAGTTGAGCGAGTAAGTCCGCTTTTGTATGTTCAATATTTTAAGATAATATTTACAACAAGCTGGTGCCCGCGACTTCGTCTGCGTAGGATTAGTCACAAAATATCTTTATAAATTGTAGCCTATGTGTTATTCTGATGTATAAGCTATATTATTGGAAAGTTTCATTAAAATCCATTCAGTAGTTTTTGCGTGAAAGAGTAACAAACATCCATCCATCCATACTTACAAACTTTCGCGTTTATTGACTATAATATATAAAACCCGACCGAAAAAAAACCAACTTCATTACACTGAAAACATAAGACAGCAAAATATGCAATAACATTTACATAACTTTTTCCTGTTATTTTGATTTAAAAGCCAAACTGCTAATCCGATTTTGATAAATCTATACTTCTACACTAATATTATAAAGAGGAAAGATTTGTATTTTTATATTTTTGTATGTAACGAATAGGCTCAAAAACTACTGGTCCGATTTCAAAAATTCTTTCACCATTAGAATGCTACATTATCCCTGAGTAACATAAGCCTATGTTACTCAGGGATAATGTAGCATTCTAATGTATTATTATATTTTCTTCTTAACTTACTAAAATTCTTACTAAAACTCCAATAATGTAACCCAAGGTGGAAAACAAAAACCTTACATCGCGTGCGCTGCGAAAACTATATGTCACTTATTGTGATGCGACCCGACGAACCCATCAAAACTTTGAGTACGTAGTAGTCAGAGGCAAGTCCAAACATTATCTTTAGACTTTTTTCTGACTACCGCCTACTAACTTGGTATGGTTACCAAGATTCAACTCTATTGGCCTATTTATTGAAGAGTTCCGTTGAACAGACCTTGGCTCCATCATCAGACCTGGTCGTCGTCACCATTTTATGAGAACTGAGTACCTCCTTAATTTATTTCAAGAAAAAAAATTAAGAAAAAGCAAAGGAACTGGCCGACCAGTAGAAAAACCTTCATGTCAACGAAACTCTTAGAGATGGGAGCTCTTGGATCGCTGGTTATTTTGATTTAACTTTTATTATTTTATCTCAAAAACCAAGCGTCTCAAAAAAAAAGTAAAAATTGTTTTGGGATGTCCAAACAAAGTCCTTTCATATGACATGTAACTTGATTTTTTTAGGTAACTTTTTTTATTTTTGTCCCCCATATTTCAAAAACCCTTCATCCGATTTTACTCATATACTTACCAGTAAATTTCTCAAGTACAAGCTATCGACATATCAAATTTCATGCAGATCGGATCAACGGTTCTAAAGTTATCGCCAGACAAACATACATACATACATACATAAAAAGCCAAATCGCCCAAGTTGAAACTAAGATCTTCGTTCGCTTCGCTCACTCGATCAAATAGTTAGATGTTAGATATAATAGTTAGTTAGATAGTGTGTTCTTTTCTTATAAAAATTTAATTGAAATGCCGCCGCTAGAAAAGGGTCTTTATTTGTACCTTGGTATTAATCCTTATCCAAATAAATCATTTCATAATTAAGACGGTTTCAATACCTATAGATTACTTCTTAAATTTTTCAAATCGGACATTCCATTCAAAAGATATGACGAAATTAAAAATGTTAACGGGTCCACGGGTCACGCACGGGTTGCGATTTCACCCGCTCGAGGAGAAGGGCGCTGCATATGTATGAAATAAGTAGACGCGAGGCTCGAACCCATGGTCTAAGTTTATCCTAAAATGTTCAAAAAATTTATGACCACCCATGCGAAGCTGGGACAGGCCGCTAGTATTATATAAAAGGAAAATACATCCTCTGAAAAATAATAATTCCAATAGGTATATTTATAATGCTAATAGGTATGTTCATATTCATGACGGAGTTAAGCGGTAAAAAAAAACATTTTAAACTAGTAGTTCGCCCCGAACTGAGATCTCGTGATGCGACCCGACGCGACGAACGCATCGAAACTTTGAGTACGTAGTAGTCAGAGGCAAGTCCAAACATTATCTTTGTACTTTTTTCTGACTACCGCCTACTAACTTGGTATGGTTACCAAGTTTCAACTCTATTTGCCTATTTATTGAAGAGTTCCGTTGAACAGACCTTGGCTCCATCATCAGACCTGGTCGTCGTCACCATTTTATGAGAACTGAGTACCTCCTTAATTTATTTCAAGAAAAAAAAATAAGAAAAAGCAAAGTAACTGGCCGACCAGTAGAAAAACCTTGATGTCAACGAAACTCTTAGAGATGGGAGTTCTTGGATCGCTGGTTATCTTAATTTAACTTTTATTATTTTATCTCAAAAACCGAGCGTCACAAAAAAAAAGTAAAAATTGTTTTGGGATGTCCAAACAATGTCCTTTCATATGACATGTAACTTGATTTTTTTAGGTAACTTTTTTTATTTTTGTCCCCTTAAAAAACTCCATATTTCAAAAACCCTTCATCCGATTTTACTCATATACTTACCAGTAAATTTCTCAAGTACAAGCTATCGACATATCAAATTTCATGCAGATCGGATCAACGGTTCTAAAGTTATCGCCAGACAAACATACATACATACATACATACATACATACATAAAATGCCAAATCGCCCAAGTTGAAACTAAGATCTTCGTTCGCTTCGCTCACTCGATCAAATAGTTAGATGTTAGATATAATAGTTAGTTAGATAGTGTGTTCTTTTCTTATAAAAATTTAATTAAAATGCCGCCGCTAGAAAAGGGTCTTTATTTGTACCTTGGTATTAATCCTTATCCAAATAAATCATAATTAAGACTGTTTCAATACCTATCTATAGATTACTTCTTAAATTTTTCAAATCGGACATTCCATTCAAAAGATATGACGAAATTAAAAATGTTAACGGGTCCACGGGTCACGCACGGGGTGCGATTTCACCCGCTCGAGGAGAAGGGCGCTGCATATGTATGAAATGAGTAGACGCGAGGCTCGAACCCATGGTCTAAGTTTATCCTAAAATGTTCAAAAAATTTATGACCACCCATGCGAAGCTGGGACAGGCCGCTAGTATAATATAAAAGGAAAATACATCCTCTGAAAAATAATAATTCCAATAGGTATATTTATAATGCTAATAGGTATGTTCATATTCATGACGGAGTTAAGCGGTAAAAAAAAACATTTTAAAAAATACAGTTGAATTGAGAACCTCCGTCTTTTTTTGAATTCGGTAAAAAAAAACCACTCTGAAAACGTTAAAAACTAATGAGTTTCTTAAAATGTAATTTTTTTATTGCAGGATACCGACAAACGTACCGACCTGGGTGATCCAAGCCAAGGAGGAGTTATACTACCAACCTCCTTTCATCCTCAAACTCAAGTACCCAAACCTGGTTCACGAAACTGTTACGAACGAGGGCGGCCACTTCCTGGCCTTGGAACTGCCCAAGGTCTTTTCCGAAGATGTCCTCAAGGCCGTCACTGCTTTTAGGAATCTAGCCAAGAACTCTGCTAAGACTGAATTGTAGAAAACAATGGATATCAGATGGACCAAGACTAAGTCCACTATTGAATTTGCATATCAAATCCTTTCACCACACTATTTCGAAAGAAACTAGTGACACGAAAAGAAGAAGAAGTCATACTCACAACTGTAATACCTACGTCTTAAAACTCTAGGTGCCAGTTCCACGCGACCAAAGCCTAGAACAACAGGCAACAAACTTACGGCTTGGTTCCTACCGTTCTTTTGTATGATCCTTGTTACAATGTATAATATAATACAATATCTTCAACAGCCTTAACATTTGCTGATGGAAAACCTTGTGAGGAAACCGCAGTGTTCGTGCAATCTGTCACGTATGAAATACCAACTACTGAAAAATGTGTAGTGCCAATTGTTATATTTGGTCGTTCCTTTGACTACCCCCTTTGTTATCCTCAAATAATCTTGGGTACTTGATTCTGAAGATGCACTGCCCTGCGTCCATCAACTTGAGGCATCAACGGTATATGCCTCAAGTTGATGGACGCAGGGCAGTGCATCGTAGGGCACGTTCCTATCGTGCGTGACTTACGAGGCAATGAATTGTTAAAGATGATGGTTACCACTAAACATCAGGTGGGCCATCTGCTTGTTCCATCAGCTAGTTGTATGATAAAAAACCGTGTATCAAAGTCGTGAAGCTGCTTCTGTCTCATTTTCTGTTCCTGTATTGTAGTAAGGGGCCATCCATAAATTACGTCACACGTTAAGGAGGGGGAGGGGTGAGGAGGGGGTCAACGAAGTGTGACATTGTGTGACAAGGGGTGGGAAGAGATCTCAAATTTTGTGACATCACATTTTTTTCAAAATGTAATATTTTATATCCTATGTATTAACAGCATAAAAAATTTGTGACATCACACTAGGTAGAGGAGTCAAATGTGAACAGATGTGACAAGGGCGGGGGAAAGGTCAAAAAATCATGAAATTCGTGTGACGTAATTGAAGCCCGGTCTCCACCGCGAGCGGAGCGGAGCCATTAAGGACTCCGTTTAACTCGCAAACCAACAAATAGTTGAGCGGAAAAGACTGAGCGAGCAGAAAGTGTTGAAATGAACTCAGCTCTTTTTCCTTTTGCAGTGGTAATCAGAAGATACAACTCTTTGCTGGTGGAAATGTAAACCCATTTCATTAAAAAGGAGTCCGTTCCGCTAACCATTTCTCGCTCATTACCCTTTCGTGGTGGAGACCGGGCTTGGATGGTTCCTGAGGAGTACCAGTTAGTCTATATCCATCTTCATAAGAGAGTTTATATAGGAATTTACAACAAATGTTAATTACTTATTTATTATATTTATTAACTTGGTCCAGCTGATTTAACTTATTTTACTTAAGAATATTGCTTGTTAATAAAATTTTGTTTACATTGTTACTTACTAATTTTATTCCAATTACAAATGTATTAGAAGGAATCTTTTAAACTGGTACCTCTAAGTGGTGTTTGTTCATGTTGGGAAGCGAACCCACGTCCCACAGACCTCACAGGTCAGTACTCAGTTGGTAGCAGCTTGGTCTCCTCGCTGTGGCCGTGGGTTCGATCCCCACCGAGAACAAACATTTGTGTGATGAACATAGATGTTTGTTCTCTGTCTAGATGGTATTTACTAAAAATAAGTATTATATCAAAGTCAAAGTCAATAGGTATTTATTCAATAAAATCACAAGGATCACTTTGAAACGTCTTAAAGCTAGGTGACTCTAGGTGCCAGTTCCACGCGACCAAAGCCTAGAAGAACAGGCAACAAACTTACGGCTTGGTTCCTACCGTTCTTTTGTATGATCCTTTTACAATGTAATCTACATCTACACTTCTACACTAATATTATAAAGAGGAAACCTTTGTATTTTTGTATTTTTGTATGTTTGTATTTTTGTATGTAACGAATAGGCTCAAAAACTACTGGTCCGATTTCAAAAATTCTTTCACCATTAGAATGCTACATTATCCCTGAGTAACATAGGCTATATTATATTTTCAAAAAAATCAGGGATCCTTACTAAAACTTCAATAATGTAACCCAAGGTGGAATACAAAAACCTTACATCGCGTGCGCTGCGAAAACTATTGATGATAGAACAAAATAATGTACTACAATTTTGTAGAACACGTCATCATCTACAAAAAATGTCGCGACAGCATATGTCTAACTATTATAGTTATGTCACAATAAGTGTTCTTTTATTATAAAAAAATAATTGAAATGCCGCCGCCAGAAAAGGGTCTTTATTTGTACCTTGGTATTAATCCTTATCCAAATAAATCATTTCATAATTAAGACGGTTTCAATACCTATAGATTACTTCTTAAATTTTTTAAATCGGACATTCCATTCAAAAGATATGACGAAATTAAAAATGTTAACGGGTCCACGGGTCATGCTCGGGGTGTGATTTCATTCACTCAAGGAGAAGCGCGTGCAAATGTATGAAATAAGTAGACGCGAGGCTCGAACCCACGCTCTAAGTTTATCCTAAAATGTTCAAAAAATTTATGACCACCCATGCGAAGCTGGGACAGGCCGCTAGTATAATATATTATTGAAGTTAAGTGAGGCGTAGGCATACAGAAAAAGGTAAACATAATCAAATTTATAAGACAGCACACGCTACGCTTCAAACTAATAATACAGTCAGAGAAAAATAAAACACACCATAGTAGGTACAGTACAGACATTGCAGACATGTTAGGTGCCGATGGGCAGAGCGACCGTCCCGGTCGCTCTGCCCATCGGCACCTAATCGGGCCACGCACTTTTATCATCAATATAGCTATCTAAAGTATAATAAGCTTTACTTATTAGATTATTCTTAATGTATGCTTTAAATTTTCTAATAGGAAGCCCAGTGGCACTTTCTGGAAGTTTATTATAGAAGCGTATACCGTTCCCCATAAACGAGCCATTTACCTTTTGGAGTCGAAACTTAGGAATACATAATTTGTTTTTATTTCTAGTGTTAACGTTATGTGCATCACTCTTTTTCTTAAAGCTATCTATGTGTTTATGAGTGTATAATAGATTTTCATAAATATACTGTGAAATTACTGTGAGAATATTAATTTCTTTAAATCGCTCCCTCAATGATTCGCGTGGTTTCATTTTATAAATGGCACGTATCGCCCGTTTTTGAAGTACAAATATACTTTGTATATCAGCAGCTTTCCCCCAGAGCAAAATACCATAAGACTATGGAAGTAGCTAAAATATACTAGCCTAGCTGTAGCTTCATCTGTAAGCCATCTTATTGTGCGAACTGCGTATGCAGCCGAACTCAGTCTACCAGCAAGTGATTTGATATGTGGACCCCACTGCAATTTTGCATCAATATTAAGTCCTAAAAAAATAGTAGAATTGACAAGGGTAAGTGATTCTCCATTTCAGCTATCTGATCCCAATATTACAAGCTCTGCTTAGTTTGGGGCTAGATAGTGCTGTGTGGAAAGTCCACCAATATTTATTTATTTTTTACAGTGCAGAAGGCAAACAGAGCTGTAACGCCGGCAATAAAGCTAGTAATAAATAAATTAAATAATAAAATATTTGTAATATTTGTTCGCGTGGGGTAGTTTTAAGGCACGTGCAGGCCACGTGTATGTCACGTGACCTACCCAAGGCGCGGGTGTGGTCGCATCACGATACTGGCTTAGCTTATCGGTGGGAAGTCTGTTATTTGTCATCATTTGGGGCTGGTGATGGGCCCCTTAGCGAGCCCTCACCACAAAAGCCCCAATTCAAAATCTTTGATATTCTATCAAGGTTTTATAAAATACACATAATAGTTTGAAGGGTTTTAAAGTTAAATTACAGGCACATGAGGCTTAACATCTGTATGCTTCAAATTAATGGACGCAGGGCAGTGATCCTAAGGCACGTTCATATCGTGTGTGACTTACGAGGCAATGCTTTTGTTACAGGTGAAGGTTACCGCTTACCATCAGGTGGGCCGTCTAATTGTCACAAACTTTCCTTCCGTTTCCGTTTGTTTTTCTACGCTGTAGATCGTTTTAATCTAATAGTTTGCGACCTGGAATTCTAGGTTGTCCTGGCCATTTTATTTTAACCATTCTCATTCAAACCGGTCTAGCCGCGGGCGGATCATTAATCCTACTGTATGGATGTTTGTTACTCTTTCACGTAAAAATTACTGAATGGATTTTAATGAAACTTTACAATAATATAGCTTACACATCAGAATAACACATAGGCTACAATTTATAAATTGTTTGAATTGTCCAAAATATGACGATAAGTAAGTAAGTAGGAAAAAATCTACCATCTGCGAGCTATTCTGACGTGCGCTGCCAAAACCGCTAGAGTTACACATATACGAGTATGTACCTACTACGCCACGCTAATATAAGCTACTCGAAATACTAATCCCGCGCAGACGAAGTCGCGGGCACCAGCTAGTTTAAAAATAAATAAACTATTTTTTTTTTCAAATAACTGAACGAAAACCTGGAGTGTAGACCCGCGAAAGTACCTGCTCTAATATCAGACGTAGAAGAGTGGTAGCGCTCTTTGTGTGTGGCTCGTCCGGGGAAGTACTACCACCACGCCTTTTTCTGCCGCCAAGCAGCAACGCTGTGTTTCGGTTTGAAGAGTGTGGTTGCCGGTGTAATTACAGGCACATGAGGCTTAACATCTGTATGCCTCAAGCTGATGGACGCAGGGAAGTGCATCGTAGGGCACATTCCTATCGTGCGTGACTTACGAGGCAATGCTTTGTGATGGTTACCACTTTACATCTATCTGCTTGGTCCGACAACTAGTTGTATAAAAAAAAAAGACGGACGAAGTCGGGGACAAAGCTAGTACCATCTTAATCCATAGTATTAAAACTCAATGACTTCCAGGCGCGTGCCGGTCACCCATCGAATCACCGTCGCCGAGGATTAGCCCCTTCAACTCTTATCGGAGCAAAGTCAGTTATTTGTCGTTTCGTGAATTAGGGTGGTTAAGGTCAGCCCTCACAACAAAGCATTCGTTCGCTTTTATAGCTCCCATTTCGTCTAAGCGCTGAGGTTGGATATTTTCAAATATCGAATGCAAAATCACGAAACCAGTAGGTAGGTACTTAAGTAAGTTATCTTTTAGGCGTGATAAATGGAGGCGAACATTGAGCATCTGGTCGAGTAACAGTCATAATTAGTAAGTATGAAGGTGGTGAGACCGAAAGAACTGTAGGAACCCCGTAAGTTTGTGGCCTATTCTTCTAGGATTGGTCACGTGGAACTGGCACCTAGATTCAAAGACATCTATGCGTTTCAAAGTGATTTTTTTGGTTCAACAGAATAAATGTCTTGACAATAACGTCTGTCTACCCCCTTACACACCATCGAGAGGGTGGACCAGCGAGAACATCTTGAGAGCTGAGGCGATGATTACCACGCATAGGTAGAGCAGTATCGATCATTTCGTGCCCTGTAAGGTGCATGCATAATGCTGTTAGAAAGAGGTAGCCATAAGTTACAATCATGAACGTGATGATTTTTGAGAATTTAGAATAGTAGGTACTATATTATGAATATAGTCAAATCTTCTCATAATTCAAGATTTAATTAAATTGTGGTAAACGGCGTCGGTGCCACACTTAGTTGTTTTTAGTAACCCAATACTTATAAACCATGTTTTATCATGTTAACTGTTCGTTTACCCAAATATAAAGAAAAATAACCATATACCTACATCATCATCATCAGCATAAACAAGTCCACTGCTGGACACAGGCCTCCCCCTACACATATCCAGGAAGCACGATTCTGAGTCCTGTCCATCCACCGACTTCCCGCAATCCTAATAATGTCGTCAATCTATCGGGTAGGAGAGCATCCCACGCTTCGTTTTTGGTCCGTGTTTGTGGTCGCCATTCGAGAATCTTTACTAAGGCGAATACAAGAGCTAAGGTACCTCTCGCTCGCACGTTTCGACATGTTGAAAGATATAAAATCACTAAACCTTTTCCAAAAATCGCAAACAACCATTTTGTGTGCAATCACATTGCACACAGTTTAGTAAAAACATTCACTTTGATCGATACAAGTTTTCCTAATCAAAAGTTTGCATAATTATATATAAACAAAAACTAGTAAAGCAAACTTTTGAGTAGGAAAACTTGTATCGATCAAAATCTTGTATCAACCTCTTGTATCCGCCTTAAAAGCGGTCCCATGCGGGTGTATAGGGTGAAAAGCTAGAAAAGAAATAAAAATAAAATCAATTTTCGGATTATAAAAACGTGCCGGAGATTTCCAGAAGCTGTTTTTTTAATCTTTTTAACTAATTACTCTTTGAAGGGCTTTTTATGGGGATAGCGAAAGCTTAGAAAGAAATTAGTGATTTCCTTGGAGATTAAAAGTGTCTTAAATGAGAAAACGCCTTCTGATCTGGTCGTGGGTTCATATCCGGTCGTACCAATGGATTGTTCTCTTCGAAAAAGTAATGTGTGATCATGAGGAAATCAGTTTATATTCTAGCAGCGGCTATAAGCTTACTACCTGTCACGTACGGAATGCCAACAACAGTAAAATGAGGGTACTTATGTGCTAAATATAATGTTTGGACGTACCTCTGACTACCCACCTTAGACATCCTCAAAAATTTCAAGATTGGTACTTGGTACAAGGACATCTACCGTCCTTGGGGACCAAGGCTTTTCTGTATTTTATATTATAGCATTTTCATTATTTTCCTGCCCTTATCTTTATAGCTTTTAATGGTTAGCAATTAGGTACTGTGAGAAATCACTTGTCAGAAAAAAAAACAGCTCCACTACTTTAATCCAAAGGCACGGTAGATATCCTCTTAGTAAGTGATTCTTTGAGGATGTCTAAGAGGGTTAGTCAGCGTATAATCCGTCCAATAATCACAAAAAATACGACTTTCAAAAAAAATACTCAATAAACATTTTAACCAAACATAATTTGCCAAGCTAACAGAATTCATCCCCCAAAACCCTTATCTCGGAAACACACGCTGAATTCAATTACCCAGACACAGAATGTGGTATAGTACACAGGGGAGAATAGGGTGAAATAGGAGGAGCAACCACGCCCCTGCTAGAAAGAGATGGAAGACTTACCAAAGGTGTGGAGAGAGTGAGAGGTGAAATAAAATAATGTCATTGTTACGATTTGGTTTTATTTGGTGTGTTACTAAGATTAAAATACTTGCTGCGATTCTTAACTTATCCAATAAAAACAATCATTAAAGCAAGTAGAGGTAACTACTCAAAAAACTAACTATAAAACAGTCAAAACATCAACTCAATATAAATGCAATGTAATTAAATACTAATTTGGATCAGTTGAGCTATCCCTAGATTGTTTGCCTGTTGCAGATAGCCCAATTGTATCATGCAACAAAATAAAATAAAATGTTTATTTTGTAAATAATATTTTTGATTGCAATTTTCTAGGTAAATAATGAACCCTTTTGCAATTACTAAAATTAAAGTCAAACTCAATAAATATGTTGAAAAGCTGTGATGTACGAGTAGGTAAGTACTGCGTCTTTAATTTTTTACGTGGTAAAGAAAAAACCATGAATTGATGGTACAAATTGAAGCAATGTTGCTTCAAGCTGGTAACGAAACGCTTCTAAAAAATTATGGCTTAGTACATAACCGTCTGTGGTCTCTACCACGTCCCACGGCGTAAGAAACTGATTTGAATTTCATTTCTATTATGGCTCAATGGATAAGCCAAAAAGAACAAACAAACACATAATTTTGTATGCTAAATACATTAGAATAATAACTTACCTACGCCTGAATAGCTTCTATGCTACGAGATATATAAATTAACTACAATTACACAAACATCTTACTAAATCTTCATAATTTCCACAAGCTGTATCTACAAAATATTGCACTGCACGCCATTGATCATTCACTCCTTGTCGTTCATCAAATCATTTTCCATCCTTCTCAGCTTTCTCTTTCTTCCCATCCTTGTCACCTTCAGGGGCGATCATCAGCAGGTTGTTCCCATTTCTATCCCCCAGGTTCCTCAGAGGCACATTCTGTCTCCACCGTGGTCCAAAGTAATACTGATTTCGCAAAACCCTCATGTGTTCTTTCCCGAAGACAAAGTCTCTAGGTCTTCGCTTCTGCTCCTCATTCTCTTCGTTTCCATACTTTTGGTAATCGTTGTCTAGGAATATCTTGGAGCGTGGACCCTCGTCTTCGAAGTAAGGTCTTTTTAGGCGAAGGCGTCTGGGTTGAGGGCTGGATGGAGATTCGCATTTTATGGCTAAGCTGGCAGAGTTTTCTTTGTTCAGGTTCGTCTTCTGCCAATCTAGGATCTCGCAGAGTAGACCGATGTACCTGAAAAGAATGAGACTGGTCATTCAACCTTATATAATGGTTTTGATTGTGGGGTACTGGCGCCTAGATTTACATAGTTAATAAGACGTTTCAAAGATAACCTTGTAATTCAAATGAATAAAGATCGTTTTGATTTTGCTATTAAAATAAATAAAAAAATATTGGTGGACATTCTATTGGAAATAATGTGTGTCACTGAATGGTTTGGCAACCGTTAGAAATTGTACTGAATGTTTTGCACTAACATGTTGCAGTAAAATATGGAAGGCAAATGCAAGACAACAGAGCGGCAGAAAAAATAAATAAATAAGAAAGTTCGTATGGCCGTAAGACCGACCCAAGCCTTCCATCATGGCTTATGAGCTGCTAGAGCCAGGACCGATTAGGGAACAGTAAGGGTATCCAAAGGCAGTGAACTTTTTGAGAAGTAGTCTATGATTATGGTCACTATTATTACGTTGCCGGCTATCACAAAAATTGCTAAACAAAAGAAAGAGGATAGTACCTGATAGCCATACGTAGGATCTCGTTCTTCGACAGCTTCTTATCCGGTGGATGTGTGGGCACCAGTCTCCGCAGCTCTGCAAACGCACCGCTGACGTTCTGCTGCCGCCATCGCTCGCGGCAGTTGGTGAAGAGCTTGCGTGGTGGCCGTAGGAGGCAGCTGAGTGATGGGATGTCTTCCGAAAGGCTCTAGAGGAAAAACGTGTAGAAGTCAAAAGATATGTATTCAATTGAATTGTATGGATTCCTTTGAAGTGAATCTAGGTGTCAGTTCCAGAGACAGTGCCAATTTCAAAGATATCGAGAGCACTGGTGGTCTATTGGTAGCGGCCCCGCCTTCCGATCCTCAGGTCGTGGGTTCGAAACCGGTCGTACACCAATGAGTTTTTCTGTTCAAAAATGTATGTGCACAATGCCAGTACTCTCAAACGGTGAAGGAAAACATCGTGAGGAAACCGGCATGTCGTGAAACCTAAAAAGTTCTATAACATGTGTCAAGTGCTCGAAAGAAGCCTCTTGAGCACTTAAAATTCTTTCACCACACTATTTCGAAAGAAACTAGTAACACGACAAGAGAGAAGAGACTAACTTTCTTAAACATTCAAATGTAAATCTTACTTTAAATAAGTGGACCTTATGCTAATTCATCGGCTCTACATAAACATTAAGCCAAACAAATCCAATTAAAAAGGTATTCAATTCTATTACAATGATCACATTGAACCTTCTTAAAGCTAAGTGAATCTAGGTGCCAGTTCCACGCGACTAAGCGTAGAAGAACCGGCAACAAACTTACGGCTTGGTTCCTACCGTTCTTTTGTGTGACCAAGTTAGTAAGGCTACTGGTTTCAGCAATAGCCAGTCGTAACTAGCTTTTTCGGGCCCCAATGCAAATAAAAATCGTATGGCTCCCCTTAGCCTATTATGAAAACGAACGTGGACGAAAAGTTGGTCACCCGGCAGTAGAAACTAGCTGGGGTGTATAATAAGTGAATTACAACTGAAATTGGAATTGTTTTTTATATTCTAGTTGTAGATACAAAACATAATGCAGTTTCAAACGCATGTCCTGAAATTTAGGACACTTTTTGCTTTCGGGTTTTTTAAACTTTTATGAGGGCCCTCCTCGAAAAAGTATTTTGAAATAAAAGTATCACCTGTGGCTCGCCGGGACCCCCTTGCGACCGCATTGGCTGCTTTGGCATAGTTACGCCCCTGGCAATAGCACGTGCCATGCTCTGACGGAGAAACTTACCTGGATGTCCTGAACACTGCGCATGACGCTCCGACCCTCATCATCGCTGTCCGGCAGACAGAGATCATCACTCAGCATCTCACTGTCTGGCTCCTCATCAGAACAGGAATCCTGGTCCGATGCCATACCTAGCACTGGAAAAAAAATGTTTTGTAACTATATCTTAATTAAACATCTACATCTTATTATTTAAACAAAAGCTCCAAAGCTCCATACCTATTTTTTGAATAAAACTATCATTTTCTTATTGGAAACATATCGTGGTTTTACACCCTGTATCGGATTTACCTTTTAGTTTTTTCTCGAAGTCGATGCAATGGCGCGCCATTCAGTGAAGAATGTCGTAACGCGTAAACAAGCAACCTAGATACCTACCTACCTTCCAATAGCGGCATTGTGTGCGTAAAGAATAGATAACAGTGGGTATTGCGAGAACCAATGTTTCTAATATCTACCTACTTGCTTTTTTATAAATATTGTTGTGGTCCAACTGACCCTTATAAGTGTATCAAATGAAAGAAAGTTATTGTTTTTACCTTCTTACTTATTATGCATGCAATAAGTCCTAACTTTAATTTTAAGAAGTTTACTTACCAAATTAAACCTACTATAATTTCTGTGTTTAAAAAGTGTAACAGCTCGAGTCAGTGCCAACATCGACACAAACCTTACTAGGTTTCACGATGTTGTAAAGTGAATACTGTAATTAGTGATTTTGTTAAATAAATAAATAAAATAAAAAAAATCTATGCCTCAAGTTGATGGTCGCAGGGCAGTGCATCGTAAAGCACGTATCGTGCGTGATTGCGAGTCTATGCTTTGTTATAGGTGATCGTCACCTCTCAACAGTAGTTGATTTGACGGGTATGGATGCCAGGGCAATAGAATTGTTTGACAGTCTTCATAGCTCAGTTGGTAGTAGCTCTGCCTTCTGCGCCGTAGGCCGTGGGTTCGATCCCCAATGAGAACAAACATTTGTGTGATGAACATAGATGTTTGTTCTCTGTCTGGGTGTTATATAATATCATAAGTATGTATTTACGAAAAAAAAAAAAAAGTATATTAGTAGTATATCAGCTTCCCATATCACAAGCTTTGGCTTAGTTTGGGGCGAGGTAGTGTTGTGTGGAATGTCTACCAATATTTATTTATATATTTATTTGTTCTTTCATGTATAAATGTGGATTACGCAGTGCAACACCACAGAAGACCGTCCTAAATGGACGTCCTCAGGTATATCAGGTGGGTCATCATTTAGTTCCATCACCATTTATCACGCAAGCACTGAAGCCTAATGCACCTGTTTTGAAAACCTTTTTTAATATCTACCTACCCAAATCGTACCTTTCTCTACACTAATTTCCAGTCATCTTTCACGTTCATCACACTCTTCCTATATACAAAACTGAGACTTGGGGTAATAACCACAAGTCTGAGTGGTTTTTGGTTTTAGTCGATTTTCGTAAAGTCAGCCTTATCTTGTATGGAGATTTGATAAGCACCTTTTTCTTTTTACTACTAGTTGATGGAACAAGCAGATGGCCCAACTGATGTTCAGTAGTAACCATCACCTATAACAAAGCACTGCCTCGTCCATCAACTTGAGGCATACATTACAGATGTTAAGCCTCTTGTGTCTGTAATTACACCGACAACCACACTCTTCAAACCGAAACACAGTGTTGCTGCTTGGCGGCAGAAAAAAGCGTGGTGGTAGTACTTCCCCGGACGAGCCACACACAAAGAGCTCTACTACTCTTACGCCTCTATCGGGCGTGCCTTGGACTCTCCATCACGAGTCTCCATCCAAAAAAGACCTGACGTAAACTCAGACTTGGGGTGATCCTCAGTACAACTACCCAACATTCTAACTTCAATTAAAATATAGTAAATTCGATGCTAAATAAAGCTGCTTTGCTATCACCGGATGTTCATATCAGAGGAAGTCCATAATAAGAACTGTAGGGACAATAATAAACACACAGCTTCGTTAGTATTGTAAGCTAAAAGTAGAAATAAAGTTTAAAGCTGTTAACTTTATTTCTACTACTAATTAATACTTGATATAATTATCAATACGAAAGTAGTGATATGTTTGTTTTTACCCGAGTGCCAAAGGCGACCGGGTTATGTGTTTGGCGTGTAGCTATGTATCTATCCATCGATATTTTCTTTATTACCACGTAGCACCCAAACGGCTGGGTGGATTTTGATGATCGAGGTATAAAAAGATTCGTCGCAACTTCCCAAGTGTCTTTAGACACAAAAAAAAACAAAAAGTAAGGTGAAAATGAAAAGAAATGTAATAATCGCAGGCAGTCGGAGTAGTAGGCGTAGTCAGTAAACTTGTAGGACTTACACGAGCCTCCGATTGCCTGTAATTATTTAATTTCTATCATTCCTCAAGACTGAACAACGAGATTTTACTATCAATAAGTAATATAAAACACTATCTTGTTTCTATCCTTATAATTCTGGCACTCAGGTTTTTTTTATTTTATATTTAAGTTATTAGGGCAGCTGTGTTTTTATAATTAACTAACTTAAAAAAAGTACACCTTATATCTCCGTAAACTGTGAATTGTGAACGGATTTCTATATTTTTTTCTTATTTGATAGAGCTTAAATACAAGTATATCCCGATTTCGATTCCCGATTCTGCATTGCATTTGTTCCAAAAATACAATCAAAATAAAAGATGTAATGGACAATATTATCATTTTTTGCTGATTTGATTGTAATCTGTTTTGTTAATTTTTAAATAAATAGATAATACAGGCTCTTAAACCAATACAATACAAAGCATTTATTGATGCCGCATGTAAACTGAAATGAATCTAATATTATCATTTATACGAAAAAGTTTTTTAAAGGCTTTTAAAGGAAGCCGCCAAATCTTCTGGTTTTAGTGTATATTAAAATTATTTCTTTCTTTTTTATACCACATCTTATTAGTGGAACAATCAGATGGCTCACCTGATGTTGAGTAGAAGTCATCTCTTTTAACAAAGCATTGGCTCGCAGGTCACGTACGGTTGTAACGTGCCCTATAAAGCCTTGCTTACAACTCATCGGCATTAACTTATTTTTAATCGATTTTTTTATCATATCGTTGTGCACGGAAAATATTTATTTAACAATAATTTTGTTCTCTGTTTAATGATGTAACTTTGTGTACCTAATATTAACCTCATTATAATAAAATAAAATAGTTATTCACCGTTTTTACCCGTCAGATCAGTAACAGTTGGCATAAAAACAATTTGTCACTCACAAACACAAAACTGGACACCACGCACTTTACAGCACGAACGCTCATACGCGACTGAGAGAAAAACATTGCAATTTTCAAATTTCGAAAGGGGGTGGATTCAGCGCTCGCTGATTGGTCGGATAGATGCTGAAACCAACCAATAGTGGAAGAGGCGGAGTGAAGGAGATTAGTTGAAGCTTTTTGAATGTTATCAGAATTTTAACACGTATTATGTTCTGTGGTGGACAACGTAGGATTTATTTACCTCTTTAAGACATCCCTCACTACTGAGTTGGGAAGAAGCTCTGTCTTCTGCGTTGTAGGTCGTGGGATCAATCCCCACTAAAAACAAACATTTGTGTGATGAACATTATTGTTTGTTCTCTGTCTGGGTATTATTATACAAGGTGTAAAAATACCACCCCTGAAAACTTCAGGGGGCTTAATTACCCATCAATATGAATAACATTTGTCTAAGGAACCAACACTGTGAAGGCGAAAAAAAATAGCTGTTTCATGCAAAAGTTCAATACCTACCTGGCTAAAATGTTTTATTGGAACACCTTGTATATTAGTTTCAAAAGTAATTCTTTGGAATTAATCTAACCCGATCAATGTCTTTTGACAGGTATTGAACTATTGCATGACACAGCTGTTTTTTTTTCGCGTTCACAGTGTTGGTTCCTTAGAAAAAGATATTCATATTTATGGGTACTTTAGCCCCCTGAAGTTTTAAACCCGTTTACTAATTGCGTTTACTAATTGGTGGCAGTTCTGTTACCTATTTTGTATTTATGTTATTATTATTATTGTTTTGTTTTTTTTTCTCTTTCATTGTCATTTTGTACCTGTAGTGACGTCACCCTAGTTATGGTTCAGACTAAAAACCAGCGCTGCTTGGCAAAGTAGATTATCTACTTTGTTAGGCAGCAAAAAGCTGAGTCTGGACCTTTTTGGCATACCACTCTGCATGGGACGGGACTGGCTAGGACTAATTTCTGTACCTACCTTCCAGCTTTGATTTATGTGTTTTATTTTTATTTAATTTTTTTATTGTAATATTTTTTAGGTTTTTGATTTGGTAGATACTTACCTACCAACCTATTGGTTGTACCTTTACCTGTCCGCTGTCCGCTTTGTGTATCTTTATGTATGTCAAATAAATGTATTTTCTTTCTTTCTTTCTTTCTTTCTTTCTATTTTATCCAGGTAAAGTTTACAGTGAAACGTCAAAAAATAGCTGTATATTAGGGCTGCATCATGTTGCGATAGTTTCATTTTGGAGGAAAGTTTAAGAGGCATTTCATGAAAGAAAAACTTCGAAATTTCAAAAGTCTGATATCAAAAGTTGTTCGCCATGACCTGTAGAATACCCTGCTTCCGGGGTTATAGGGGTATTATGTTACACGTTGTATATTACTAAATTAGTAGGTCCTTATACAACGTGTTTATTAAGAATTGTAGGGATCCGAAAGCAGGATATTCTACCGGTCATAACGAACAACTTTTGTTCTACGACTTTTAAAATTTCAAAGTTTTTCATTCATGAAATGCCTCTTAAACTTTTATCTAAAATGAATCTAAACGCATCATGAGGCAGCCCTATTTACAGCTGTTCTTTGACCTCTAGTTACAATACCTTAGATAAAATAGGTAACAGAACTGCCACCAATTACCTAGTAATGTGCCTACCTAATAATGATGTTGCTGTTTTTAAAGATCTTGGTATGTAAAAGAAATATTTTCGCGACTGTAATCCCTAGTCACGGTAAACATTCTCTGAGATCTTTGGTACTAATACCTATTCAGTAACTAGGTACCTACGTGGCTAAGTACTCAATATTTAATACAATATTTATTTTTGTTTGATTACTAGATGTCGTAAAGCAATGTTTATGATATTCATAGTTCTTTAAATTGTAACATGTTACTTTACCACCATGGTTCATTGACACGACAAAATTATTCAACTGCAATGTTGGGAAGTGTCTAGTCTGTCCTATTTAATCTTTGACGTACCTGTCTGTCATTGGTTGCATTTAAAAACGCATATCCAATCAGGACGGCCGACGGCCGCCGATCAGTGTTACCATTTGTGGCAGATTTCTGCCATTTTGGCACATTTGGCTCCTAAATTTTAGCTGTTGGTGACGATTTACAAAAGTGGCAGATTTTAAATATTTCAAGAAAAATCTTATTAGTTTGAATTTTTTATGAAATAATATTTATAATTTATTTATTTTTTACCGAACTGGAAACTTCTTATTCTTTTTTACCTTTATTGATTTGGTTTCTAAACAACTTCTATCTCGTTTTAGATAACTGCAAACCGTTACAAACGATCAAAAGATAGTAACTGAATGTAATGTATTTAATTTATTCCGTAGCCACGAAGGAGATGGTATGAAGTCATATTTTTGGTATTTTTATCGTCAAGCTTGGTAGATTTTGACAGATTTTTTGGCGAGTGTGTGGCAGAACCGCCACTTTTGAGATGGTCACCCTGTTTGTGTTTACATGCGTTGTTGTACATTGTTTTGTTGAGAAAATATCATCAAACGTGATAAAATGGTGATTGTTATGTAAAAAGCCGTCGTTAGTCTGTGTGTGTATGAGCAGTGCCTACGAGGTAATGGTTTAGTGTGAAGTTTGAAGCCTGTGTCGTGCGAAATCTCGCAAACTTGTGTGTGAGTGTTATTATAGCCAATAAATAATGACAAAATCCATAGGAACCAGTAAAAATATCGTGTCAGGGGATTGGCGGCGTACCTACCTACCTACCGAAAGGTAAGTATTTCAAATTATCTCGTAGGTTATCGTTGTTTTTCTCTTTCCTAGATAGAAGCGCGCGTGCGTGTGACCTTGACACGTACACAGACAGGGCTGTTGCAAATTTCTGAGAAAATATTAATTTTACTTTTCTATGGGAATTTCGAAAACGATGTATTCAACCGTTGCACACGTCAAAGTATTCCAGTGCTTGGTCTAAATACACGCTCTTTGTTTGCCTACATAACTTCATCAACACGTTGTATACAGGCGCGGATACCTACGCTTCTATTAAAGTCATACATAACTTTACTAGGTGGATATGGATACCTCCCTATTTTGTTTAGACAAACTTGTTTGAAAACTACTTATTAGTAGTTATTAGGTAAACGTAAAATGCGTTGTTTGTATAATATATAACTATTATGTATAATTAAATACCTACCTACATGCTATTAGCATAATTATCTACTTATCTGCCACAGAATAGATGAGTTTGCTTGTACTATCAGGAATCAGGAATATATCAGGAAATCGAAATGTGAATCCCCACCGCTTGGTTGTACCTATAATCTACATACTAGTTCTTACTTAGAGCGACGAGTCAACGCAGAGACTCTACAAAGGTTTTATTACAAAGTTTTTAAATGCGCACAGAACACCTAGTAGGTATACTTACTCTCTCTCTCTCTTTTCGTGTCACTTGTTTCTTTCGAAACAGTGTGGTGAAAGGATTTTAAGTGCGCCTCAAGAGGCTCCTTACGAGCACTTGACACATGTTATAGAACTTTTTAGGTTCTACGACATGCCGGTTTCCTCACGATGTTTTCCTTCACCGTTTGAGAGTACAGCATTGTGCACATAAATTTTAAAACAGAAAAACTCATTGGTGCACGACCGGTTTCGAACCCACGACCTTAGGATCGGAAGGCGGGGCCGCTACCACTAGACCACCAGTGCCCTATAATATTTTTAATATTCTATTAAAATAGTTCTATCAACTTTATAAGCCTTATAATATTTATAATATTCTATTAAATTACCTAGTTCTATCAACTTTTTAAGCCTTATTTTAAAAATAAAAGTAGGCAGGTATTTTTTTATTTTATTATTATAATAAGTTAGTAACTTCATTTAAGGATTTTATATCTTTCAAAAATGTTGAAACGGGTTAGTGAGAAGTACCTATTATGGTGAGAAGTAATAAATATGGCGGTTGTCAGCCTATTAAATTGACAAAGGATTCCACTCAGCAGTTTCCAAAGAAACACAATATTTCTATTATTTATTATTTGGTATAGCGCTATTTTTTATCAGATGGTTAGTAGTGCGTTGATTGACAGTGTGATTCTTAAACATATTAAATGAATAATATTCTTGCGTTTAGAACTTCTACAAAAAAAGTCCAGTATAGATAACAAGCTGGTGCCCGCGACTTCATCTGCGCAAGATTAGTCACACAATATCTTTATAAATTGCAACCTATGTGTTATTCTGATGTATAAGCTATATTATTGTAAAGTTTCATTAAAATCCATTCAGTAGTTTTTACGTGAAAGAGTAACAAACATCCATCCATCCATTCATCTATCCATACTTACAAACTTTCGCGTTTATAATATTAGTATAAACGCGAAAAATATAATTGCATCGTGAAGAGGGTCCACAAAACGATTCCCCGATAGTATTTGACAGTTACCACCAATTAGAAAAGTGTATTGTTAGCAGATAATATCAGTAACGCGTTCGCTACCATACGGAAACCACGCACACAGCGATAGCATTTGTTTATTTATATCGACAAACTTACGTTTTCCGTCATTCTCCGCGATTTCCGAACATTTAACAAAAGAGTGTCTCATAACAGACTGTTAAGATATTTTTGTGGGTGTAATTGTGTTGTATAAATAGTTTTTAATAGGTACGTTGTTTTGATAGAGTCGCCTATATTTCGGTGTTTGAATATAACTATTGGCTTTGTGACTGATATCAAGTAAGTGCAGTTTTATATGTTTACTTTAGTATGAGGACCGTGCCTGAGGATGAAGTCTTGAGCTTTCACGACATTTTAAAAAATAGGTCACTGAAAGTTTTATTTCAGATTTTCGCTAAAATAAGTGCCTATATATACAAGGTGTAAAGTCATGTACGACATTAAATTGAAACACGTACTCCTAATTGCATTTTTAGATTTTAGGCGTTGGTTTTATCAAAAAAGCCTGAATATTTATCGAGATATCGATACTTTTCCAATAAATAATTTCTATGCAACCTGTATCTCTAATCGCCGGTGCTGAGGTCAAATTTCCGGGGTCATGAAGTCATATGTCTCATCAATCAAACAAAAAAAGGAGAGAGTTACCATATTTATACGCGTTAGACCGCATAAGAAACATATTTGTACGCTCACATTGTAAAATTTATCATAAAAGGACAAATAACAAGGACAGATATCATTCCGCTTACGTGTGTGATAGAGACAGATAGGTACGTAGCGCGCGCGCCCCTCCATGTGACACGCTGCCCGGTGGCCAGTGAAAGACATTATTATTTAGTAAACAATCGCCTTGGTAGCGGCCTTGACATATCTAATTTTGAAAATTGTAAATTCGTGTTATTACTAGTGACTAGAGTGTCTAGATTTGGTACCGCGAAATAGACTTTTTGTGTGAGTGTGTGTGTCTTGTTAATGTCATCAAAATGCAGAACTTGTATTATGAAGGGAAAGATAATTGTGAAACTAGGCATACAAAACAAACAGTTGAAGGAGCTCTTCCGTGCATTAATTTGTATGTGCAAAATTCAACAACGTGGGCATATTGGAAACGTACGGATTTGAGGTACCTAACTAGTTTTTATTTTTCCCACATGCTAACGTTGCTACCTAACTATATCGGCGAATCAAAGACGCCGCCGCCGGCCGCGCGCCCGCGCTGAAAGGGCGTTCACCTTTAGGCACGGGCGCGCGGCACAGTTTAGGTTTAGTCGTAGTATGTATGGGTGTGCGGTTTCTGCGCGCGGGGCGCGGCATTGAATGAACGTACGTTGCTGTGTTTGTGTGTTTATACAGAATGTTCAATAAATTTATTCTTATTCTGATATTTAGTTTGTTTGAAAATAAAAAAATCTCAATTATGAATGAATATAAATTAAACCTTTTTTAAATCAATACTAGATAGTAGTACTACACGTGTATTAATTTAATGTCGTACAGTCGTTTACACGTTGTATATCATAAATCAAATCTATATTTTTTAGGACCTAATCTACCTATCTATTTTCTTCTATTATCTATATAATGATCACTTTGAAATAATAAATAAAACATATTGTATTTTTTTTAAACAATTAATTATTCATACGGCCGGTTTCTGAAAGCCCGGTCAAAACTAATCGCATGTCAAGTCACTTGCTATCTCTGTATAATTCGATGTAATAGCTGAAATGGCGAGTGACTTGACATCCGATTAGTTTTGATCGAGCTTTCAGAAACCGGCCGTTAGAATAGTCTCACGAAGACCTTTGCCCAGGAGTGGGACAATGAAATGAAATTGCTCTAACTTTTGTTACAACAGTACACTAAAAAATACAAAAAAAAACTGAAAATGATGAGTTAAAAAAAAATTAAGACATAAATACAGACATCGAGTCGAAATACACTGATAATAATTTAATTACACAGAACATATGCCACGCACGTGTTTGTCACGTGTTTGTCAATCATACCTAGCCACTCAACTGTGAAAAAGCCCTTTCTGGGCTTCTGTCAAATGTGCGATGATTGTGAACAAGCCCATATCGGGCCGCTCAGCTGGCACCCAGTTTACGCCGATATTCACGCTAATTTATGTTTCTATCTTGTTTTAACCTATTGAAATGCGTTCTTGTTAGAGCAAGATGGGTATCTAGCACTCGTCCACGTGTTGCGTCATACAAAAATTCCGCGCAATCCCTAATCGAACTTCACTTCCTGACACTTGCCAAAGGTCGTATTTGTTTTGATTGTCAACGTAAAAATTAATGAGTAATTGCTAGAACGTGCTGTGAAAAACCAAGAAAAATATAAGTATTCTTGATTTTAATACTCCTGGCTGTGTTTCCAGTACTTTTTGTGTGATAAAAACAGCTATGAATCGGTGCTGGTGCTGGTGCCACAAATTAGGTGGTTCAAGTTACAATTGCAATACTATACTTTATTTTCTCTTGTATGTACCATTTAAAGTACATGAAATGGCAATAAATTATTTCTTAATCAGTGTGTACCTAAATTAGGTAGTTAAACTGCTTAAAAACAATAGAAAACGCAGTTTTATTAAAATGCTGAACTCGCAAAGCCCTAACTGTGAGGGGAGGCCATAACGGGCCTCACAGTCAACGCCATTTTGCAAAAATCCGCCTCACAGTTGAGTGGCTAGGTACTGTTTACAAATACCTAAGCATTTTGTATTTGCTATGATTTTATCTAATTTGTATTTGTGAGAGCACTATAGATCTAGTGGTAGCGGCCCCGCCTTCCGACGACCCTAAGGTCGTGGGCTCAATACCGGTCATGTAATAGCGAATTTTTCTGTTTAAAAAATTATGTGCAGATTGTACTCTCAAACGGTGCAGGAAAAGATTGTGACAACATTATGATCGGAGGGCGACCACTAGGCCACAATCGCTCTCGTTTGCTACTCACAAACATCACTAATGAAGTAGGTATGTTAAGTTTATTCCATTTTTTTTTGTTATTTAGGTAGGTACATGTTCAACATATTTGAAGACAGTAGGTATGAACATATTTTTTTGTTTACACCATGAGGTAGGTGCTATTAGCTGTTCAAATAAGTGATGTCCAATCGAGCGTTACTGATTGCTTACTTGATTAAAAACATCTTATGCTATCTTATATTACTCATTATAAGTATCTATTTATAAAAAAAAATGCATACAAGGTGTTCATTACTTGAGTTTAAAAACTTCAGGGGGCTAAAGTACCCATCAATATGAATAACTTTTTCTAAGGAACCGCGAAACAAAACCGCTGCTTCATACATTTTAGCTAGGTAGGTATTGAACTTTTGTATGAAACAGCTGTTTTTTTTCGCGTTCACAGTGTTGGTTCCTTAGAAAAAGTTATTCATATTGATGGGTACTTCAGCCCCCTGAAGTTTTCAACACAAGTATTGGAACACCTTGTATAAGTATTATATCAGATAACTGGTTTTTACAAGCTTTGGCTTAGTTTGGGGCTAGATAGTGCTGTGTGGAAAGTCCACCAATATTTATTTATTTATTTTATTTTATCTTGTATTAAGTATACAAATAAAATAACGAAGTAATTTATCTGGTTTAAGATAAGATTATCGTAAGAATATAGACTTGCCGCATGTAACCTACGATATTCTTATTTTATTATGGTTAAAATGAAATTGTCAGTAAAGGTATATCAGAGTCATCTTCGAAAGGTATTTATTTTATTTTATTTAATCACAAGGATGAGGATTCGTTTTCTGGCATTTTGGGAGGCAACATAGCTTTTTCATTTTAATTGTTTTTCTTGTGTTATTTTGAGTTGTGTTGTGTAATTTCGGTGGTATTTTAACCAACATTACTTGAGGTCTTAGCACAAAGTGTAAGCATTTGGAATGGAAGTGTAATATGTGATATCCTGATTTGACTGAAAATGTTTCGAATGTTTTGAAGAAAACCGCCACCATTTTCTTCAAAAAAATGACGGTCGACTTGACTATGGACTGACTTGACTAAAAAGTATTCATTCAATACAAATCACTTGACACTGGCAAGATTGTCTGTCGTCGAATGACAGACAGGAGCCATAAACGGAGAGAAGAAGAAGAAGAAGAATCACAAGGATCACTTTGAAACGTATTAAAGCTAGTTGAATCTAGGTGCTAGTTCTCAGTTTTAAGTTAGTAGGTAGTCTAAGTTGGTAAGCTCCACCAAAGCATTGCCTCGCAAGTCACACACGATAGGAACGTGCCCACGATGCACTGCCCTGCGTCCATTAACTTAAGGCATAAAATATGTAACACAAATAGAATAGAATATAATATTTTTTTATTTGACACACAAACACGCGTATAGCAAGAAAAAAAAACAGGAAGAATAAATGGAAACAAAGTAGGTAGGTAAATTGATAGTAAATTGATAGAGGGTAAATCTTGGGTAAATCCATATTATGGATGCCGACCAGTATTTCATGAGCCAAAAAGGTCCTAACTCGCCGCCCCGCCGAGGCGACGATGACGCAGCGCTGGTCAAATGTGTGTCCTCGGTCGGGATCGAACCCAATGCCCACAGTGCAGATGGCAGAGCTACTACCAACTGAGCCGTGAGGGCTGTCAAATACAAAACCATTAACGAAATATGCTTTAACTAATGTACACCTAATCAGTACCGGTACGAATATGGCATTATAATTAAATTAATAGCAACTTAACTAATTAGGTATCGGATAATCAGTATAACTAGTGGATCTGACGTAAAAAGAAGTAAACAAAACATTTAGTAGTAGTAGAGCTCTTTGTGAAGGGCTTGTCCGGGGAAGTACTACCACCACGCCTTTTTCTGCCGCCAAGCAGCGTTGCTGTGTTTCGGTTTGAAGAGTGTGATTGCCGGTGAAATTACAGGCACATGAGGCTTTACATCTGTAAGGGCAGTGCATCGTAGTGCACGTTCCTATCGTGCGTGACTTGCCAGGCAATGCTTTGTTACAGGTGATAGTTACCAATAAGGCGAAGAAAAGAGCTTATGTTACTCTCGCTCGCACGTTTCGACATGTTAAAAGATATAAAATCACTAAACTCATTTTCGAAAAATCGCAATTAACCTTTTGTGTGTTTTATTCCCTATTAGGTCCCAATTAGGTCCCTGGCCCAGTATTTGCCTCCACAGAATCTGCCATAGGATGTCGTAAAAGGCTAAGGCCCTTATTCATATTCAAGAGCATCATCAAGGGGGGGGGGGAGAGGCAGCACCCCCAAGGTAGTACCATTCCATCAAGGGTAGTTTCCATTTCCATAACAGAAGCAACATTCCATTCCATTCCATAGCATAACATCAACATCTACAGTACCAATCCAGCCAGGCGTGGTGACTATGGCAGATATGTCCAGGACTTCTACAAGCAGATAACGATGATGATGAGCCTCTGAATGATTTTTATAAAGGGTGTCAAATCAAAATCATGCGAACAAAGCCGTGGACAACACTTGTATATAGTTTATCAAACACTCATGTCATGATAGAAGTCTATTAGACGTCTAATAGAAGTTATCAGCCCCTTATCTAGTGTATATTACAATGTGGGTCGACCCAACCCATTACCTAGGTAGATAAGGTACGTGCTAGGATAATAGAATAAATATCACAAAATTATAATTTTGATCGAGTGAGCGAAGCGAACGAAGATCTTTAGTTTCAAGTTGGGCGATTTAGCATTTTATGTATGTATGTATGTATGTATGTATGTATGTATGTATGTATGTATGTATGTATGTATGTATGTATGTTTGTCTGGCTATAACTTTCGAAACGTTGATCCGATCTGCATGAAATTTGATAAGACGACAGCTTGTACTTGAGAAATTTACTGGTAAGTATATGAGTAAAATCGGATGAAGGGTTTTTAAGATATGGGGTTTTTTAAGGGGGCAAAAATAAAAAAAGTTACTTAAAAAAATCAAGTTACATGTCATATGAAAGGGCTTTGTTTGGACATTCCAACACATTTTTTTCTTTTTTTCTAGGACGCTCGGTTTTTGAGATACAACAAAAAAGTTAAATTAAGATAACCAGCAATCCAAGAGCTCTTATCTCTAAGAGTTTCGTTGGCATCAAGGTTTTTCTACTGGTCGGCCAGTTCCTTTGCTTTTTCTTATTTCTTGAAATAAATTAAGGAGGTACTCTGTTCTCATAAAATGGTGACAACGACCAGGTCTGATGATGGAGCCAAGGTCTGTTCAATGGAACTCTTCAATAAATAGGCCAATAGAGTTGAAACTTTGTTAACGTACCAAGTTAGTATGCGGTAGTCAGAGGCAAGTCCAAACATAATGTTTGGACTCGCCTCTGACTACCACCTACTCAAAGTTTTGGTGCGTTCGTCAATTCGCATCACGAGATCTCAGTTCGAGACGAACCACTAGTTATTAATACAAACGAACGGTGAAGAACAGGCAACAAGCTTACACAGGCAGTAAGCTTGTTGCCTGTTCACCTATTCACTGTTTGCTGATTCACCTAGCTTTAAGACGTTTCAATGTGTCTTTGTACCTTTTGACTTGGACTTAAATATATTTTGTGACCCTTATAGCTCAGTTGGTAGTAAGTCTGCCTTCTACGCAGTAGGCCGTGGGTTCGATCTCAAAATCCAAAAAAAAATGTGATGAACACTGATCTTTGTACTCTGTCTGTGTATTATAAAATATTATTATTATTATTATTACTAGTAGTTCGCCCCGAACTGAGATCTCGTGATGCGACCCGACGAACGCACCAAAACTTTGAGTAGGTGGTAGTCAAAGGCAAGTCCTCTTTTCTGACTACCGCCTACTAACGTGGTACAGTAACCAAGTTTCAACTCTATTGGCCTATTTATTGAAGAGTTCCGTTGAACAGACCTTGGCTCCGTCATCAGACCTGGTCGTTGTCACCATTTTATAAGAACTGAGTACCTCCTTAATTTATTTCAAGAAAAAAAAATAAGTAAAAGCAAAGGAACTGGCCGACCAGTAGAAAAACCTTGATGACAACGAAACTCATAGAGATGGGAGCTCTTGGGTCGCTGGTTATCTTAATTTAACTTTTTTTTTTGTATCTCAAAAACCGAGCGTCCCAGAAAATAAGTAAAAATTGTTTTGGAATGTCCAAACAAAGTCCTTTCGTATGACATGTAACTTGATTTTTTTAAGTAACTTTTTTTATTTTTGCCCCCTTAAAAAACCCCATATCTTAAAAACCCTTCATCCGATTTTACTCATATACTTACCAGTAAATTTCTCAAGTACAAGCTGTCGTCTTATCAAATTTCATGCAGATCGGATCAACGGTTCGAAAGTTATGGCCAGACAAACATACATACATACATACACTAGTGGTTCGCCCCAAACTGAGATCTCGTGATGTGACCCGTCGAACGCACTAAAACTTTGAGTAGGTGGTAGTCAGAGGCAAGTCCAAGCATTACGTTTGGACTTTTTTCTGACTACCGCCTACTAACTTGGTACGGTAACCAAGTTTCAACTCTATTGGCCTATTTATTGAAGAGTTCTGTTGAACAGACCTTGGCTCCATCATCAGACCTGGTCGTTGTCACCATTTTATGAGAACTGAGTACCTCCTTAATTTATTTCAAGAAAAAAAAATAAGAAAAAGCAAAGGAACTGGCCGACCAGTAGAAAAACCTTGATACCAACGAAACTCTTAGAGATCTTGGATCGCTGGTTATCTTAATTTAACTTTTTTGTTGTATCTCAAAAACCGAGCGTCCCAGAAAAAAAGTAAAAATTGTTTTGAAATGTCCAAAGAAAGCCTTTTCATATGACATGTAACTTGATTTTTTATGTAACTTTTTTTATTTTTGGGCCCTTAAAAAACCCCATATCTCAATAACCCTTCATCCGATTTTACTCATATACTTACCAGTAAATTTCTCAAGTACAAGCTATCGACTTATCAAATTTCATGCAGATCGGATCAACGGTTCTAAAGTTATGGCCAGACAAACATACATACATACATACATACATACATACATACAAAAAATGCCAAATCGCCCAAGTTGAAACTTGTTGCCCAAGTTGTTTAAATTGTTTTGTGTTTTATACCTATTATCATGTTATTGTTTCATCATGTTGTACTGTTTTTGTTCATTTTTGTACCTACCTACATTACCCTAATTATATGTTGTGTGTTCTTGTGGCCAATAAATAACTGTCTATGTCTATGTCTATGTCTAAACTAAAGATCTTAGACATAGACATAGATCTTTAATCTTCGTTCGCTTCCCTCACTCGATCAATTATAAGCCATTTATTTCCCAATTTAAATATTAACAATTCATTTACAGTTTAACATTTCAATAAAACTCTAATACATTATTATTATTATTAATTATTTTTCTTTAACTTAAATTGTATTTTGTACACTAATGTTAAATCATTGTAGGGTTGCCCATTTTTGAGCATAGGCCTCCTCCAACCCTTTCCAGTCATTCCTTTGTTGGGCTAGACGCGTCCATGTAGCACCTGCTACACCCATAATATCATCGCGCCATCGACGCTTCGGCCTTCATCGCGGCCGTGTTGTGTTCCTCGGGTACCAGTGCAGGACTCTTTCACTCCATCTACCATCTATTATAAAATATTATAAGTGTGTATTTCATAAAAAAACTACCACCAACTCGTTGGTCGATGACGTCATCAGCGTGGCCGCACCACATTAGATACTTTTAGCACAGGATCGGAAAGAGTGACGTTATAAAGAGAAGACCAGCAGTAGATGCCAATGGGTTGAATAGAATAGAATAAAAAAAAGCATATTGTATTATCAGCTATCTGGTTCCAATTTTAAAAGCTTTAAGAGTAGTAGCTCTTTGTGAAGGGCTCGTCCGGGGAAGTACTACCACCACGCCTTTTTCTGCCGACAAGCAGCGTTGCTGTGTTTCGGTTTGAAGAGTGTGGTTGCCGGTGTAATTACAGGCACATGAGGCTTAACATTGTATGCCTCAAGTTGATGGACACAGGGCAGTGCATCGTAGGGACGTTCCTATCGTGCGTGACTTACGAGGCAATGCTTTGTTATAGGTGATGGTTACAACTTAACAGCCATCTGCTTGTTCCATCAGCTAGTGGTATAAAAAAAAGCTTTGCTTAGTTTGGGGCTAGACAGTGCTGTGTGGAATATCCACCAATATTTTACATTTATTGAATTTAATATATTGATTTACAAAGAAAATTTAATTATTTACAAAATGGTCAATGCACATGAAACATTTGAGCTATCTACAGACCGTTGCGAACGATCTAGAGATAGCTCAACGATTTTAATATTCAATTGCTCTGTGAGCGTACATTTTTTTTTTTTGAGCAAAATCCACAGCTCTTAAGATACAATGTAAATACTTAGGTTTCTAACATACAGACAATAGCGGATTTACATTTCTGAACAAGAAATGTAGGTAACAAAAATCGACGATAGTTAAGTACCCCACAATAATAATGACTTAATAAATGACAACTAAACAACTTACTAATGTAATTCAATTTGTTCTAGGTACAGCGCGTGGCTTCAATTACCATGTTCTAGTCATAACTAAGATATTCAATCAATTTACTCATGAGTGGAGGTGTAACTGAAGACTGATAATGGACCCTCAAGAATTAGTGCCATTGGAAGGTAACGCCAGTTTTCACGAGGCATTCTTCGTAGCACTTATTTTTGGAGAACCGATTTTTAGAACACCGATTTTGGAGCACCGTTCGTAATCCTTATAGAGCACCTATTAAAATTTGGATGGGTGCTCTACGAGGAATAGTCATGCAGGGATTACGTCCCCATCTCTTTATATCTAGGAAGCACAGCAGACATTGGGAAACCATCACCTATAACAAAGCATTGCCTCGCAAGTCACGCACGATATGAACGTGACCTACGATGCACTGCCCTGCGTCCATCAACTTGAGGCATACAGATGTTAAGTCTCATGTGCCTGTAGTTACACCGGCAACCACACCCTTCAAACCGAAACTCAGCAACGCTGCTTGGCGGCAGAAATAAGCATGGTGGTAGTGCATCCCCGGACGAGCCACACACAAAGGGCTCTCCTTTGTTATAGGTGATGCTTACCACTTAACATCAGGTGCGACATCTGCTTGTTCCATCAGCTAGTTGTATAAAACAAAAGATAGTACGATGGCGCAAGTGGTTTGCGCGGCTCCGTATCAAGGGGAAGGTCGTGGGATAATAAAAAATCTTTGATAATGATCGTCTTTCAGCTGGACTCCCAACCGTTCCAAGAGTGCATCACCAGCCCCGGAACAGCCACTTGGCTTCCAGATCCTGCTACACGGCACCGCTGAGACTATGCAGACTGCTGGCTTTGGTCATCGTAGTGCCTACCCTCTTTATATTAGTGCCTTTGTATATGAGGTAAGTCGAATAGCTCTTAAGGGGCTAACACCCTTCAAAGTACACTACACTACACTACACTGAAATTATTTATGAAAAATTGCAATCAATCAAATTGCGTGCAATCATTGTATCATCATCATACACAGTTTAATATAATTGTGATCCAAACAAATTTTCTTAATAGGTATAGAGTTTGCCTATTTTTGGTACTTTTGCGGTGTTCTCTATCAAAGGCCTAATCACGAATGAATATTGACATTTGTGGCGTTAACTTATCCAGGGGATATTCGAACTTATTCTGTTGTAGTTAGGAATACGATACGTTTGCGCGACTAACGTCGAATCCTTACGTGATTTAGGCCCCTGAAGCGTTACTCAGAGATGGGATACAGGCACTAAGTGAGAGAAATAAATAAAAATAGTTCCATAATAATTATTTAACGTTAACCTTTAAAAAAATCATCATCATGATTATCAATACAAAATCATAGCCAATATCTAGTTTACATATTACAGGACTTCCCTTATCTTACATACAAAATTGTTTTACATCAAAACGATAATGTTAATGTTACACATAGCTAATTGATAAGAGCACTTAAGTTTAAGGGTCGGGTGATGAACCTACCTAAAGGCTTATTTACACTTTAGATTCTAGTAAACATATTCATTCTTATAACTAGTTTTAAGCGTTTTAAATTTTTCTGGGCTTCTGTACAGCAGTAACCTAAACAATGTGTAACATAATACCCCTATAAGGTCAAAGACCAAATCAGACCAAGCACTGGAATACTCCGACGTATTCAAAGGTTGAATATATCGTTTTCGAAATTCCCATACATAAGTAAAATTTATAATGTCTCAGAAATTTGCAACACCCCTGATACTGTTTACGTAAGTACCAAGGTCACGTACACACGGAACGTACAAACAGCTGTGAATAGGGCTGCCTCATGGTGTGATTAGTTTCATATTGGAAGAACATTTCAGAGGCATTTCATGAATGAATAACTACGAAATTTCAAAAGTCGTAAAACAAAAATTGTTCGTCATGACCTGTAGAATACCCTGCTTCCGGGGTTATAGGGGTATTATGTTACACGTTCTATATTTTATAACAAAAAATACCTATCAGTAAAAGCAGTTATGCAGATAATACAACCACTTAGAACAGTTTCATAAACGAGTACAGCACGTTCACCGAGATCGTGACCTATACGTGCACTCTACCGTTCTCTCTAAGACGTAATGTTTCTGTATTTGTTTCTGTGAAATACATCGGTGCACGAACAGATTCTAACCATAAGGAAAAAATATTTTTGCTTTTTTTTTCCAATTTGACTCTGTTACTAAACACACACTTAATAAACAAACACTATGAACTAGCACCAGTGGTATAGTGGGAGTTACTCCGCCATCTGATAGTAAGGTTGTGGTTATAATCTGGTCATGCACCGATGTATTTTTCCTTTCAAACGATCTCAAACGGTGAACGAAAACATCGCGAGGAAACCAGTTAGTATTGTAACAGCAGCGATGGGCTTGCAACCTGTCACGTATAACCAACTACTGAAAAATTTTAGTATATTATGTGCAAAATGTAATATTTGGACTCGCCCGTTAGACTTCCTCAAAATAGTCTTGAATTGGTAGGGTATACCGTGCCTGGGGACCAAAGTCGTGAAACAATTTTTTCATTTCTTCATAAAATATCTAGGGTATGTATGTCGGTTGGATGTTTATGTTTATTTAATTGTATGTTTCAGATACCGAGTGTTTCTCGGCCAGATGTACCCCATGAGTATGACAGACATGAGACTGATAGACAGTAAGATATCACCAACATGGTGCCAGGTAGGTGTGTATGTTTTGCATATTTTTGTATTGAACTATCTCTATATCCCATACATATCCGCCTATTGTCGTCGTCGAATATTGATAAGCGTGAAGTAAGCCGATTGGTTGCGTGGCAGACAATTTACGACCTTATTTTTTTTACAACTAGCTGATGGAACAAGCAGATGGCCCACCTGATGTTAAGTGGTAACAATCACCTAATAACAAGCATTGCCTCGCAAGTCACGCACGATAGGAACGTGTCCCACCATGCACTGCCCTGCGTCCATCAACTTGAGGCATGCAGATATTAAGCCTCATGTGCCTGTAATTATGCAGTGACATAAAACCATTCGCAGACTCACAGTTAACTTCACGAGGCAAAAAGTTTTGTGATGAAGGTAGATGTTCGTACACATACATTAATCTGTAAATTGTATTATAATAATATATTTAAAGAAAAAATCATACGAATTTCATCAGCTATTGAGTTCATAAAGAAGGAAAATGCTAATCCAAATTACGATCTATATCTTTTCCATGTTTAATTCAAATCAATCCAGTTTTTACGGCGCTATTCAGATAAAATCACGAATGTCTCAACATCCATTCATTAAGTAATGTACTAGTATGTAGGTACAACATGTAGACAAACACTTACAAAAGAAAACACGTTATGACCCAATTTTGTAGGTTGGTAAAGATTCCAACAAGATTATGAATGATAATTTTGTATCTAAGTCAAGCGTTTGAATGTGTTCATCAATAAATATATTTTCGTTTTATCTGTCGATAAGATGCAAATTATTTTACTAAAACTTTTTAATATTGGTGTCTTTAAATTAGATAATAATGATAAGCAAATGGATTTTAATTGTTTTATTTAAGTATTAGGTAATAATGGTATTATCCAAGGACCTACGTTAGGGCCAACGCTCTTCCTTATCTATGAGAAAATTTAAAAGCCGTTGTTTTGTGACCTTGAATTTTGCGAGTAATGTTTATTATTGTAGGTAGTTTCTACGTGTTTAATTGTTTAATTTAACTTTTTGCTGATAAAAAACATGCAAAACTAATTCATAAAATAATATTTATTATGACCTAAATATGAATCAAACATGCCATAAAAAGTAACATTATTTATTATAGGTATGTCTTAACACCTTCATAAATATTTTTGTATGAAAAAGACTTACAGCAGTTGTAGGTATATATTTTTATCTTGACTTGTGTCAAACTATTTTTGTATACTTACTTACATAATATGTTTTCTTCCAATCTACATAATAATAATATAATTTTAATATCAGGCTTATTTTATACAACACTCAGACAAGTTGATAATAAATTCTAGATAGCATTATCGTTCGTCGCCTTGTAAAATACATCAGCTTGTATTTTGAACCTTATAGGTATAAATAGTAGTAGAGCTCTTTGTGAAGGGCTCGTGGGGGACTACTATACTAGCACCACGTCTTTTTCTGCCGCCAAGCAGCAACGCTGTGTTTTGGTTTGAAGAGTGCGGTTGCTGGTGTAATTACAGGCACATGAGGCTTAACATCTATATGCCTCAAGTTGATGGACGCAGGGCAGTGCATCGTAGGGCACATTCCTATTGTGCGTGACTTACGAAGTTATGCTTTGTTATAGGTGATGGTTACCACTTCACATCAGGTGGGCCATCTACTTGTCCCATCAGCTTGTTGTATAAAAAAAAATATTAACATCTTTTAGTCAGTCAAAAATAAAAAAAATACTTTAAGTTATCTAGGTAGGTATATGAACTTCCTTACCTTTCAGCGCCAACTGGTCCGTTCAAACGCGACCTTCAACGCGTTCGTAGTACCAGGTCATCCAGAAATGAGCCAGGAACTAGTACCTGTCTCCATGACGAGGGAACTGGAGCTGGAGGACGATATGAAGGAGTACTGGGGGTTCTATCTGCTGAAGGGTTCTAGCGTCACTGTGTCTGCGTGTACGAGGTAAGCTGAACTGTCAAGAGTAGCAGAACTCTTTGTGTGTAGCTTGTCCAGGGAGGTTCTACCATGCCTATTTCAAGACGATATGAGGGAGTACAGGGGGTTCTATCTGCTGAAGGGGTCTAGCGTTACCGTGTCTGCGTGTACCAGGTGAGCTGAACTGTTTCTTTCATTTATTCACATCTTTTGACATTCACAATGTTCTTAGACTAAGTCATACACACGGTACAGTTTGTATCAAGTATAATTGAATCGAAATATTAAATAGAAACAAGTTCAAGCATTGGCAATTGGCATTGGCAACCGCGCGAGGAGGACGAGTACTAGCCTCCGAGATACAGTTTTTTAACTAGTTCAGAGTTTATTGCAAATGATTCGGCCACAACCACTAGTTATATTAAAAAAACGTTCTTTTATACCTATTACTACCTACGTATTATTAATTATAAGTTTAGCTAGGTTAGTGGTCTGTACGAGGTCTTTTTTGGAAATAAATAAATAAAGACAATGAAAGTCACACTGTCAAAAGTAGTTAAGAGCTCTTTGTGTGTGGCTCGTCTGGGGAAGTACTACCACCATGTCTATTTCTGTCGACAAGAACCGTTGCAGTGTTTCAATTTGAAGGGTGTGGTTGCTGGTGAAATTACAGGCACGTGAGGCTTAGCATTTGTATGCCTCAAGTTGATGGTCGCAGGGCAGTTCCTATCGTGCGTGACTTGCGAGGCAATGCTTTGATAGGTGATGGTTATAACTTAACATTAGGTGGGCCATATGTTCCATCAAGAGTACTATAAAATAAATACAAACTTTTAAGTAATCTGTAACAAGTCCCAAAAAGTTAATTGCATCTTCTCGACAGGTGGCCGGGAGCCTCCCTCATCATGATAAAAGGCTACAAGCACCTCCAAGAGTGCGCGTACATCGGAGATGACTCCTCAGAGGAACTGGATGAGCTGCTAGAAGCATACAGCCTTGGGCTGATGACGAACTCCACGCTGATGGAGAAGATCGATGAGCTGAAGAAAGTGGACGGGAAGGCTAATGACCCTGGTAATTATTCATCATCATAGGCCTCCAACACTACAACCGTATTACTACCACCATGCCTTTTTCTGCCGTCAAGCAGCGTTGCTGTGTTTCGGTTTGAAGGGTTTCAGAAAGGACGTATCATGTTTAAGAGTAGTAGAGCTCTTTGTGAAGGGCTCGTCCTAAGAAGTACTACCACCACGCCTTTTTCTGCCGTAAAGTAGCGTTGCTCTGTTTTTGTTTGAAAGGTGTAGTTGCAAGTGAAATAGCAGGGTCAGGTTGATGGACGCAGGGCAGTGCATCGTAGACCATGTTTCTATCTTGCGTGACTTATAGGTGATGGTTACCACTTAACATCAGGTGGGCCATCTGCTTGTTCCATCAGAAAGTTGTATAAAAAATCCATCCCTTGGTCACCACTCTGTGACTGCCTTGGTCAATCTGTTATCATAAATATAGCTGGCAAACATTCTTAAAATGCTGAAAATAGCGCGCCGCTATTTAACTTTTTTAACATTTCAACATTTTCGAACATATACACATTCGTAATCAAAATGTTTGCGAGCTAGTTAGCATTTTTGTCATATGTAATCTATTATAGAATATAGATCTGTCTACTCCATCATACTCGTGACTTTGACTGATGTTACTGTTATCAGTATATAAATACCAACAACTTGCTTTAATACGTAGCTCGTGTTGTATAAATGAATGCTATCATACAATGGAATCTTTAAAGACGCATTGAGGGCGTTCATCTAATGTGTCAATTTATTCATCTCCCAACGGATAATATAGATAAAATACAGCAAGCTGATAAAGTCAATAAACTTAATACCTATAGTAGTGTGCTGTCTTATAAATTTGATTATGTTTACCTTTTTCTGTATGCCTACTCCTCACTAAACTGCAATATTGTATTATATTACATTGTAAAAGGATCATACAAAAGAACTGTAGGAACCAAGCCGTAAGTTTGTTGCCCGTTCTTCTAGGCTTTGGTCGCGTGGAACTGGCACCTAGAGTCACCTAGCTTTAAGACGTTTCAAAGTGATTCTTGTGATTTTATTGTATAAATACCTTTTGACTTTGACTTTGAAAATAAAATATTTATGCTAAAAAATAGTCTAAGGAGTTAGAAATCTGCGACATCTAACCCATGACTAACCAAATAATCTTTTTTTCGTACAGTACATACATTACCCAGATAGAGAACAAGCATTTATGTTCAACACACGAATGTTTCTTCTCGGTGGGAATTGAACACGTTCTACTTATGTTTGAAGAAATTAGTGATCAAAATAAACTAACTGATAACCTATGAACTTTGTGCCCAACCATTATCACCTCTAGACGATAGAAAGAAATAATAGATGACAAAATGTAAAACTAAACCCTCAATCCAAACCTTCCAGGAACGATGAGAAGACAAAAAGCTGGGGTCAGGTTCCACGATCCGAACACAGTCAGTAACGTCACTTCATCAGAGAACGTGCCTAATCTTGACGTCACTGATCATGATCCCAAGGTACGATATTCTGTTATAAAAGTAAAAATAAAAAAGTTAAAGAAGATTAGAAGAAAGAAGTTACTTAGTCTATTTGAACTATAAGACAAAGAACAGATCAAAAACTAAGAAAGAAGGAAATATAAAAATACTATTTTATTATGTGGCGTGGGGTCAAATTGCTCCCAATCATTTTATCTCAAAGTATTCAAAGTATCTTTTTAGCGTTTCTAAATCCTTTTTATCCTCTACAGCAATTGGAACTACAAGCTGTTCATAGTTTCCATAGCTTTGTTTAGTTAGTGAGATAGTGCTGGGTCATCAATTATAATGGTCCATTAATAATTATTTATTTATTAACCCGATAAATTCAGTTTCATGAAACAAAAGGTCTGTAAGTAAAATGGGTCACACTAAAAGACATAGATAGATAGTCACGATATAATTTGGTTAGATATAAATTAATAAATATTGGTGGACTTTTCACACAGCACTATCTAGCCCCAAACTAAGCCAAAATTTGTAATATGGGAACCAGATAGCTGATATAATACATAATATCCTTTTTTTTGTAAATACATACTCATAACATACAATAACACCCAGACAGAGAACAAACATCTATGTTCATCACACAATATGTTTTCAGAGTAGTAGAGCTCTTTGTGAAGGGCTCGTCCGGGGAAGTACTACCACCACGCCTTTTTCTGCCGCCAAGCAGCGTTGTTGTGTTTCGGTTTGAAGAGTGTGGTTGCCGGTGTAATTACAGGCACATGAGGTTTAACATCTGTATGCCTCAAGTTGATGGACGCAGGGCAGTGCATCGTAGGGCACGTTCCTATCGTGCGTGACTTACGAGGCAATGCTTTGTTATAGGTGATGGTTACCACTTAACATCAGGTGGGCCATCTGCTTGTTCCGTCAGCTAGTAGTATAAAAAAAAAAAAAAAAAAAAAAATTGTTCTCGGTGGGGATCGAACCTACGGCCTACGGCGCAGAAGGCAGAGCTGTGATGGCTGTCAAACCTAACAAAACCTTATAACCAACGATATTATAATGTCCATCCTAACTTTCAGGAGCTTCGTGAAATCCTCGAGCATCTACACGCAATTCGCCAAGCAGCGAAGGATGAACAGGCCAGGTTCTACCATCCACCGCCACATCTGATCCAGCTGCCAGCTCTTCACAGACATAGAGATGCAAATGTGGACAAGGATGAGAGGAGATGGCTGTCTTTTAGAGGTATACCATCATCAACAGCTTGTAGAAGTCCACTGCTGGATCTATATCCAGGAAAGGCGTATGCCTCTAATTATTATGACTATGCCTGGAATTAATCTTCTTGCTAGTATAAAGGCAAGCCTATGTTCCGCATTAGGCTTAAAATTATAATAATTTAAAAGGCACAGTAGCAAACAACAAGAAAAAACTATAATAAATAACAGCACAGTTCGAATTCATGCATTTTTTTAAGTACGATCTTAATTTTCTATTTATAAATAATATAATAAATACCGCGAAAGTACCGCGTAGAAGTTCAAAATAAAAAAAATTGTAGAAGTTTCATTGGGTAAATCTAATTTCAGATATCGATGGCAATAGTGAAGTTATGACAAAAGAAAACATCTCCGAATCAATAAAACACGTAACAAAACTAGATAAAACTTTAGTCACTACAGTACCGAACAATGAAAACCATGCGACAACTACCACTGAACCAACAGTCAAAGAAATTAAATTAAAAGAAACCACAACAGAACATAAAGAAAATGAATTTGAAGATCTCAATAATAATAAAGTAGATAAAGAAGATGAAGTAAGCAAACTCAGCAAAGATGAATTAAAACTAACCTTTGGTCTGAAGGAAGTTGATACGGAATACACAACATCGGTAAGTTTATCAGCTCAGTAGCTTCAAGGACACAAAACGCTAGTCATACAAATTCATCATCATATAATTTAACCCATATAATTTTAAATTAGTATTGTGTTATAGTAGTTATATTATGATATAACTCAGGTATTTATAAAAGGTTTTACGTTGTCTAGCATTGTAAAAAAATTACAGTATCAGTACAAAGTAATTTAGATATGAGTTAGACGCACTTTTAAAGGCCATAAAAATTGAGTAGGTGCTAAGTATCTAAATAAATATATAAGTACATTAATAACAGACATGCGATAATGAAAAGATTGGGGAAATACTTACTATATAGTATCAAAGTATTGCCTCGCAAGTCACGCACATTAGAAACGTGCACTATGATGCACACTCAAGGCATTAAGCTGTATGCCAGTAATGTCACCAGCAACCACGCTCTTCAAACCGAAACACAGCAACGCTGCTTGGCGGCAGAAACAAGCATGGTGGTAGTACTTCCCCGGACGAACCCTTCGCAGTTGGCCTGGACCCTCCCGACTAGCCCAGATATAGCTACCTAAATGTAGGTTAGGTATTTTGATTATACTCAGGTATTCAAAAGTAAGAACTTAGGTATTTTAAGAGTAGTAGAGCTCTTTGTGAAGGTTCTCGTCCGGGGAAGTACTACCAGCATGCCTTTTTCAGCCGCCAAGCAGCGTTGCTGTGTTTCGATTCGAAGAGTGTGTTTGGCGGTGAAAATACAGGCACATGAGGCTAAACATCAGCATACCTCAAGTTGATGGACGCAGGGCAGTGTAGTAAGCTGTATAAAAAAATACTCTGCGTTTCTGGTGCGAAAAATGAATTAAATAAAAGTATTTCTGAAAAATTCTAGATACAAAACCTAGAGCCGAACTCTAAAGAGGTGTTCGAAGATGTACTAAAGAGGCTGCAAGCACTTGGCGACCGCGGGAAGCGAGTGCTGTTGAAACTTCATCAGACTATGGGCGTAGAATTCAGCGAACAGGTGAGTAATGATGCAATAGGTTCGATTACTATAATGAGTGGTGGATCTAATAACTTTTATGTGAAAAACAATATCTTTTTGTATATGAAGTCGGGATAAAACATCGCGTCTGCAAGAAAGTGAATAGCAATCTGCATCTGAGCATTGCATTGCAAGTTCCTTATTTTATTAGGTAGGTACATCATATTTGTACCCAGAAAGAGGCCTGTAAAGTACACAGAGGCATGTCCAAACTTTGTACATGCCTCTGACTTAATACACCTCAGAAATTCTAATATCATAAGTTCCAAACATTTGATGGTGTCTGACTTAAAATAGTATTTCAGGCTACTTTTTACTTAAAAACCCCTAAAGCGATGCCTGCCATCTTGCCTGTTCTTCAAGGCTCAGTTGCGTAGACCTGGCATTTTTACTCACTTAGTTTTTAAGACGCTTAGAACTTTTACCAAGAAGCCAAAAGGCGGGAGCTAAAAGTATATGTAATCAAACCCCTAAAACAATTATTGAAGTTTTTTAAAGAACACCATTTACTGGAGGAAGGCGTTCGTATCTGCGACACAGTTTAAAACTTCTGCAGATATCATCATTCCCTACTTTAAGTATCTAGTATTTTTATTCCTAAAAAACATATTTCGTTTGAGTTCTAAGGAATCTTCCAAATCCAACATCATGGCGGCAGTACATGGCAGTAGTGAAGAACTGGATCATCTGAGGAAGGTCTTGGTGGAAGCCATTGACGAAGAGAAGACCAAATCTCAAAGGCAAGGTATGTGACTTGGATTCAACGCAACAGGAAAATTTATGGTGAGGAATAAATGGGAGGCAAGAGAAAGGGATGTATGGACAGATTAAAAGGCATATGCCGTAGAGGTAGCTTCTGAGGGATTAAAAATTAACTTGACGATAAAAAAAATGGATATTGCAGAATAAAAAGTTAGGTAAAGATTTAAACTCAGTTTAAAAAAACACATGCAGGAGAACAAAGGTTCATTAAAAGATGTGACAGAAAGTTTTATTTAAAATTCTTAAATAATTGTGTCTTAAAAATACTTTCTTAGTAGTAATAAAACAAAAGATCATGAGCAATACACGCTTTGGATTCTGTTTTGCTTAATAATCCAGCATTCTTTTCAGAGAGAAGACGTGAATCCATGTTGGAAGCGAGGGCCAAGAGAGAGCTGATGCTGGGACAGATCGAGCTGGAGCGGCAGTTGAACGAAGACGACGAGGCTAGGGACTATGCGGCGGAAGAGGTAAGCATGTAAAAGTTAGAGAATTCTAGAAAGAAAGACAGAACTACTTCACGACTTTAATCTGCAGACACGGTAGACAACCCCTCTATCAGACCTACTTATACCTTCATGGTAAAAAAATTGAAGGTGTGCGACTTATAAGAATGTGTATTGTTCTGTGATCATTGTTTGGTATTCATAAAACGATATAAGTTCCCAGAACAGCAACAAAGAGCATAAACACGCATATATTTCAAGAAAAATATTTTTACTGCATCTTTGGCAAATTTTTCACATAAATCGCAGTACGCTTATTCACAGGATGCTGTTATACCGTGAGCATTATTTGGATAGCCTTGCCTAGTCCCTATACCATTCTCTTCTTAGCTTCGCCGGCGTCAACAAGAAAGACATGTGTGGATTATGTTTACCTTTTCTGTTATGCCTACGCCTCACTAAATTCGGTCCTACCGTTAGAATTTAGTGAGGCCAAGCCGTAAGTTTGTTGCCTGTTCTTCTAGGCTTTGATCGTATGGAACTGGCACCTAGTCACCTAGCTTTAAGATGTTTCAAAGTGATCCTTGTGATTTTATTGAATAAATACCTTTTGACTTTGACTTACCGCGTGCCTTAATTTCTTCATTTCTTCATTTACGATGTTTTCCATGCAAAGTTACACAATTAATTTCTCACCAGGGTCTAGCACCAGATGGCTACGCCGAGCACCACTCCCAAGTGAACGAGACCACAGCATTCGACATGTCCAACTCGGAGTTCTGGTCCTCGTTCTCCAGCAGTGAAGAAGCGCTGTTGGAGTGCGATGGTTTGATCCTGAACTTGCCTTTGACGCCGCATGGTGGGTGTCGAGCTGATGCCTCTGAAGCAGAGAGCTTTGCGGCAGCGAGGGCTAATGCTCTCACTTACAGGTGAGGAACTGATTCCACCTACTTACCATCGTTTCTTTTTATACAACTAGCTATTGGAACAAGCAGATGGCCTGATGTTAAGTTGTAACCATCACCTATTACAAAGCATTGCCTCGTGAGTCACGCACGATAGGAACGTGCCCTACGATGCACTGCCCTGCGCCGATCTTTTAGAAGACAAAACACGTCTTCTAGAAACGTGCCCATATGCCCCATCACTCTGAGACGTATACGTGTTAAATCTTTGCTAACATCTAACGGTGCATGTTATTGTGCTGTAAAGTCTAATTTACTCGTCATATTGTATTTTTATTAGTGACCCCCTCCAAAATTTCCGGCTGCAAGTTGGTACTTGGACATCCTCAAAGAATCTTGAGTTGCTACCAAGTAACAACTCAAGATTCTTTGAGGATGTCAAAGGGGCGTAGTCAGAATTGGCGGCAGAATGGCGGCTTGACTTTTCTTGACAAACACTTGAATTCCCACCAAACAGTTCAATTAATTAACACAGAGAGTAAAACTTTTAGCAAGGTTAACTGTGTAGTTTCTTTTTGTTCAACCCATCATCTTTTACAGGGTCCCAGCAAACGGCTACTATTTCTTCGTGTTCAACTCAGAAAACGAGGTCCAAAGGAACTTCATCAGAGCGCGATTCGACCTGCAGAAGACCAGATACGACGTAGCGCGGACCAAGCTTCGCGAGTGCACTAACAGCACGGATAGGTGTGACCTTCCTCTGGACATCTTCTCAAGCCAAAAGGTAAGGTTTTGAATGCAAATATTCCATCTACTGATATATCATAGCTGACGTACGTGTTTGTCATCGGCTACATAAGTCCACTGCTAAAAGAACATATTTTATTCTGGGTCTGGTCTATGACAATTGAAGATTCACATGCAATTTCATCAATATGCAGGCTAATAAAGTTGTCATCACTAAATGTTGATCTGTTCGAATTTCTTACTATGTGCACGCATATTTCTTTTTTTGTGTACCAGATCCCGGCTCAATATATTGATGAAACATATCTTTTATGTGCACAGTGCCAGTTCTCTTAAACGGTGAAAGAAAACATGGTGAAAAAACCGGCATGTCGTAGAACCTAAAAATTTCTAAAACATGTGTCCATCAACTTAAGAGCTGATTTCACCATAGGTACTCTGTTAGTTGCTAATCAAGGATTAAATATAACCTTAGATGTGAAACGCGTACATTTTGACATATTTAACCGCCCTTTAATCCTTTGTCAATCTAACAGAGCATGGTGAAATCAGGCCTAAGGCTATAGATGTTAACCCTCATGTGCTATAGGCACTATTCACCGGCAACCACACCCTTCAAACCTTCAGCTTGGCGGCAGAATAGGCATGTCACACACAAAGAGCTCTACTACTTTTAAAATTCAGCTGACTAGCAACTAAACGGTGATTTACAGATAACTAGTACCTAATAACCTAATATATTTACCAACTTGTGTGTGTGGAACCAATTTATTTATTTTTCCATTGTCAAATTATATCACGTAGGTACTAGCTGCCGCCAGTGGCTTGTCGCGAGGTGGCGAAAACATATGGACGGTAACATTTCCGTCCACGCGAATGGCAGCGCGAATGTCTAAATGAAAACACAGAATTCTAAGATCAATAAAATTCGCACATAGTATTAGTCTTCTTCTTCTTGTTGTCACCAGTTCGTTTGAAACAGTGTTGTGAAAGGATTCTAAGTGTGCTTCGAAGAGGCTCTTTTCGAGCACTTGATACATGTTTTTGAACATGTATCATTTTAGGTTCTACGATATGCTGGTTTCGTCACAATGTTTTCCTTCACCGTTTGAGAGTACTGACAGCCACAAACATTCAAACATCAAAACTTTCGCATTAATAGTATAAGTAAGGACACAAATTAGCATATCATGTACTACGTGCAATTCAAGGCTCCAAATACGGCGCCAACGAGCCAGACTTATAAAAACTACTCTAAATAAACAACCTTGTTGGTGTACAAAAAGTGCACTGGTAGTCTGGCAAACTACAAAAAAAAACCAGCCAAGTGCGAGTCGGACTCGCGCACGTAGGGTTCCGTAAAAACGGCAAAAAAATCACGTTTGTGGCATGGAAGCCCCCTTAAATATTTATTATTCTGTTTTTTAGGGTTCCGTACCCAAAGGGTAAAACGGGATCCTACGTATTACTAAGACTCCGCTGTCCGTCCGTCTGTCACCAGACTGTATCTCATGAACCTTGATAGTTAGACAGTTGAAATTTTCACAGATTGAAATCTTATACAAATACTACAAAACAGAATAAAATAAAAATTTAAGGGGGCTCCCATACAACAAACTTATTTTATTGCCGTTTTTATAGATAACTAGCGGCCTGTCCCAGCTTCGCATGGGTGGTCATAAATTTTTTGAACATTTTAGGATAAACTTAGACCGTGGGTTCGAGCCTCGCATCTACTTATTTCATACATTTGCACGCGCTTCTCCTTGAGTGAGTGAAATCGCACCCCGCGCGTGAACCGTGGACCCGTAAACATTTTTAATTTCGTCATATCTTTTGAATGGAATGTCCGATTTGAAAAATTTAAGAAGTAATCTATAGGTATTGAAACCGTCTTAATTATGAAATGATTTATTTGGATAAGGATTAATACCAAGGTACAAATAAAGACCCTTTTCTAGCGGAGGCATTTCAATTAATTTTTTATAATAAAAGAACACTTATTGTGACATAACTATAATAGTTAGACATATGCTGTCGCGACATTTTTTGTAGATGATAACGTGTTCTACAAAATCGTAGTACATTATTTTGTTCTATCTTCAATAGTTTTCGCAGCGCACGCGATGTAAGGTTTTTTGTTTTCCACCTTGGGTTACATTATTGAAGTTTTAGTAAGGATCCCTGATTTTTTTGAAAATATAATATAGCCTATGTTACTCAAGGATAATGTAGCATTGTAATGGTGAAAGAATTTTTGAAATCGGACCAGTAGTTTTTGAGCCTATTCGTTACATACAAAAATACAAAGTTTACCTCTTTATAATATTAGTGTAGATTAGTGTAGATGGTACAGAAGCGGAACCCTTCGTGCTCGAGTCCGACTCGCTCTTGGCCGGTTTTTTTAGTATGTTGTTATAGCGGCAACAGAAATACATCATAATCTGTGAAAATTTCAACTGTCTAACTATCACGGTTCATGAGATACAGCCTGGTGACAGACGGACTAACAGACAAAGTCTCGTCTTACCCTTTAGGTACGGAACCCTAAAAAGAGCTAATCTAAGATAAGTAGATAAGTAGCCGTAAGTTTGTTGCCTGTTCTTCTAGGCTTTGGTCGCGTGGAACTGGCACCTAGAGTCACCTAGCTTTAAGACGTTTCAAAGTGATCCTTGTGATTTTGTTGAATAAATACCTATTGACCTATTGACCTATTGACCTAAGTGTGAGAGCACTGGTAGTCTAGTGGTAGCGGCCCCGCCTTCCAATCCTTAGGTCGTGGGTTCAAAACCAGTCATGCACTAACATAACAAAATAGTACATAAAATGCCTAAATTACCTGCCTCTTTTTTATTTCCAAAATCTTTGTTCCCAGGTGGTGCTAGAAGTACTTCTCAGCAACAACGATTCCCTCTGGAATGAGCAGTTCGTGATCATCTCGGAGTGTGAGCCTCGCACCTCGGTCTATCTGTTCTGTGTCCTGGCTGTGCCCATACTCATCCTAGTGTTTGCTTTCCAATGAAGATTTTAAGCAATTTATGGAGCAAGCTATATTTAATGCGGAAAGATAGGAGAGATCAAAAGAAATTCATTTATTTTTCCAATGAAGATTTGAAGCGAGCTATTGAGATTTTCAACGCTGAAATTTTGAGGATACTTATGTGTGTGAAATCAAAAGAAATAAACATCTGTGTACATTTAACACTAATAAATAAATAAATTAATATTGGTGGACTTTCCACACAACGTTATCTAGCCCCAAACTAAGCCAAAGCTTGTAATATGGGAACCAAATAGCTGATTTAATACAATATACTTTTTTTTTGTAAATACACAAATAGAATATATAATAACACCCGCAGACATAGAACAAACACCTATGTTCATCACACAACTGTTTGTTCTCGATGGGGATCGAACCCACGGCCTATTGCGCTGGTAATACGCTGTCTAGTCTCAAACTAAGCAAAGCTAGAATAACTGGTAGAATTATATTATTTAGTTATGCTCAAATTCAGTTTTTTGTAAATACATAATAGTATATAACATTATACAGAGTATAGAGAGAGTAAATACAGTAGGTATATAATATTTATGGCTTGCCAGACCAAACGGGGTATGGATTTCTCTCCAAATATTGGTTAGGAAGATGTGTAGATTGAAATAAATACTTATAACAAAGTAAAACACCCAAATAAAAACAAAGATAAAAAAGCTCTGTCATTTTGATTTTTTTTTTTATAATCTAGATGCTTACTTTTAAATACCTACCTCCTTCTGCAGCAATAAAAGTACTAATGACGGAGTTTTTAGACCGTCTTAAGGCCTCCATCAGGCCTATAAATATTTGACTAACAAACACAGAAACATACAAACAAGTAAAAAGGTTGTCTACGCTAATATTATAAAGAGGAAAGATTTGTATTTTTGTATGTAACGTTACACAGTAACACAATTTTAAAAAAAATACTACAAAAAGTCATTATGAATTTGGGCGAACGTACACTTCAAAAGAGTTATGCCATATTAGAATAAGTTATTTAAGTTTTTAATGAATTTATTAGATTTAAGATACTGTTGTGTTAGTGTTATAATAATTATTACTAGGTAATCTAGGTATACTACATTATTAATTAAAATAAATATTATAAATTATATTAAGCAGCGAATGGATGTCAACCGACCTCTTTTTCTTTAAACCTATTAAAGTATTTTTATTATTTAATTTTACAAATATATGATTATTGATGCATTTTTTTTATGTAAATGATAGACAAACGGGCTTACGGTCCACCTGATGGTAAGCGGTCACCGTCGCCCATAGACACCAACAACACCAGGGGCGTTGTCGTTGCGTTGCCTACCCTGAAGGACTTTATTAACATTTTTCTTGAAGCTGTTTTAAATTACTTTACGACTTTTTATGTTTTTATTTAATCGGGCTATGTTATGGTTTTAAATAGATTAGGTACACGTCTTTAGTTTTATTATGTATCTTTTTAAGTAAATATGATTTTCCATTTTAAATCATTGCATTATTTGATTTACAATTATAATAGCCATATTTTTTATCATCTCTTAGTGCAAACGGATACAGGGGCATGATTCTCTATTGCCAATGAAATCGCGTTACACAGATACGACTAGACAGCGGCGCGATATTGGACAAAACCGTATTCCCTATGACTTAGTTGTCATTCCTAGTTGTTATTCTTAGTCCATTTTTTGGTTTATGAATCGCGTTTGCGTTTAGACCACGCTGTGACGTCACACGGTTATGGCACGGAATCTCCTATGTCATAGAGAATAATGCACCAGATCAAGTCACACAAATCCAAAAAAAATGACGCTTACTAGAAGGACATAATACCCCGTTTACACTCAGCTCATGTCCGTGGAAATGTGCAGAGACATGAGCAAGGACTTGGGCAATGCGAGAATGTAAACAGGCCACTTCCATGTCCACAATGTTTGATTGCGATTTTTCGAAAATGAGTTAAGTGATTTATTATCTTTCAACTGTAGAAACGTGCGAGCGAGAGTCACATTAGCTCTTGTCGTCGCCTTAAAGCACCTTTTGTCGTGATGAACAGTGGCCTTTGGCTATCAAGAAGACCAAAGGTTAAAGCACTCATGTACAACTTTGGAGAAAGTATGTAACTTTCTAAGCACTTACTTATTGCTTACCTACCTTCGTCTGGCCTTTACTTAGCCTCTAAAATTAACAAACTTTTCAACTTTATATAATATTCTATTACGCTTAAAATAATATTTTATAGGATAATAGGTTCAAATCACACTCGGATAATAACTTTGGGACATTATAAGAATCTTTGTAATATTTTATATATAGGTTTAATAATATTTAGATAGCTTATGAGCCGATTTCACCATGCTCTGTTAGTTCCTAATCAAGGATTAACAGGCCGTTAAATCTAACCTTAGATGTCAAACCCGTACATTTTGACTTTTTTAACGTCCCTTTAATCCTTTGTTAATCTAATAGAGCATGGTGAAATCAGCTCTAATGGTGTTACTCAGTCAAGTTGCAAAGACTGGACCAATTTAAATGAAACTTGGGTTAAACAGTTTTTGTGTGCCACTTTTTGTGTAGTATTGGATTTTAGATTTTGATTTATTTATTGCCAACATGTACATACATCAGTTATACAAGGTGTTCCAATACTTGTTATTAAAACTTCAGGGGGCTAAAGTACCCATCAATATCAATAACTTTTTCTAAGGAACCAACACTGTGAACGCGATAAAAAAAAAGTTCAATACCTACCTGGCTAAAATGTATGAAACAGCAGTTTTAGAACATCTTGTATAGCTTAGGTCTAAGGTTATTAGGCGAGTACACGTACCCTGTATAGGGTGCTGCAAATTATGTAGAAATAAGGTAGGTATTTGTTGACCAACACGAGAGAAGCCAGAATTAGCAATTAGTAATAATTAAAACGGGTTCATAACGTTATACTATAACTCATTACTAAATTATTAATTTTAATAAATCACAAGATAATTATCCAATCACTGACTATAAACTTCCAATGAGCTATAACTTATATTTCCCACTAATGATAAAATTATATTCTAGAATATTTATTAATTTACAACGATATATCATACTTTACACAACTATTTAACAAAACAGTTAAGTGTGTTTTAAGGGATCCGTACCCAAAGGGTAAAACGGGACCCTATTACTAAGACTCCGCTGTCCGTCCGTCTGTCTCTCTGTCCGTTTGTCACCACAGGCTGTAATCTCATGAAACGTGATAGTTAGACAGTTTAAATTTTCACAGATAATATATTTATATTGCCGCTATAACAACAAATACAAAAAACAGAGTAAAATAAATATTTAAGGGAGCTCCAATACAACAAACATGTTTGTTTTGCCGTTTTTATTGATAATGGAACGGAACCCTTCCTGCGCGAGTCCGACTAGCACTTGGCAGGTTTTTTAATTATAGGGTTGGTTTTAAAAATTATTTCAATAAAGTAATATTTTGTTTAACGTTTTTCCGTATTATATGGTTCAACCCTAAAAGCCTCAAGCGTCTCACAGTCTCATTAGTCCAGTGATTTAACTGCTGGAACAGGCAGATGACCCACCTGATGCTAAGTGGTAACCATCACCTATAACAAAGCATTGCCTTGCCCACGTTAGGAACGTGCCCTACGATGCACTGCCCTGCGTTCATCAACGAGGCATACAAATGTTAAGCCTCATGTGTCTGTAATTACACCGGCAACCACACTCTTCAAACCTAAACACAGCGTTGCTGCTTGGCGGCAGAAAAAGGCGTGGTGGTAGTACTTCCCCAGACGAGCCCTTCACAAAGACTCTACTACTCTTTAAAATGTTTATAGCTCAAAGATGTTATCAAATTGATTAGTATTTTCTGGAACAGTCTATTTTGTCATAGTTTTTCTGAATGACGTTATGTCTGAGGTATGCTGTATGACCTACACTCATTGTTTCTCAAAAAGCGGTGACCGTCTGACATTCGAACTCTTGCCCTCATGCTATAAAAAGGTATTTAAAGGACAGGTTTATTTTGGGTCTGGTATATGTACCGCACATAGAAAAATTAGAAAAAAAATTAATCAAATGCAATTTCATTAAAAATGTAGGTTAATAAAATGTTCATCACTAAATGTTAATCCGTTCGAATTTTTTACTATGTGCACATTTTTAGAGCCGCCATGACAGTCTGTAATTGACGTTTGACATGACGTTTGATATGACGCATTGCATTTTTTTATTTTTTGACAGATTTGTTGCTCTTTTTGACGGTAATGACTTTCACTCTCAAGTTTGACATATACAACAGTTGTCAAAATGACATTCACGCATGTCAGTCCGCCATATTTATAGTGCATTGTGTTGCTCTCCTTGACCAATAAAATCTTGATGAACAAGAAACGAAGTAAAAATAAAGCAAGTTAAAACAGTTACTATATTGCTAGGCGATAATTATATAAACTGCACACAGACCCAACCCCGGCTCCATATATTGATGAAACAACGCCTTTAAATAATGCTTAAAATTTGCGCTGTCTCTGTTTGCCATTACGTATTGGTAAGAGATGGCAATAGTATAAGCATAGTTTATCATTAGACAATTTTTTTGTAGTAAAGCCGTTCGTCGGGAGTCTGATGCAGTTTCCTCCAATTGAGTCTCCCTAATGCGGATTCCTTGACTTCCTTATACCAGTAGAAGTGCTTGGTGATGTTGTTAGCTATCTTTGAATATAGGTATCATCATCATCCAGCAGTCCACTGCTGGACGTAGGTCTCTCCCAAGACGCACCATTTAGCCTGGTCTTCGGCTCTTCTCATCCAGTTCATGCCGGCAACCGGCAACCACACTCTTCAAATCAAAACACAGCAACGCTGCTTGGCGGCAGAAAAAGGGATGGTGTTAGTACTTCCCCGGACGAGCCTTTTACAAAGAGCTCTACTAGGTAGGTACTCTTAACTCAGTGATTCAGTATCATAAAGCACAGTGCTATACCGCCGACTACATTATCACTTATATGACGATTGCGATTGCAATTTTTGATAACGAGTACCTTCAGTAATTTTTGATCTACAAAATTGTTCAAATGTGCGAGCGAGAAGTTTTTTTGACGGTTTTCCGCGTCTTAACATCAGTCGAGTTTTATATCAATAGTTTAAAAATCAAAGTTGTCCGTATTACGACCGCTACGTGACGATCATGCCTTCGTAGGAATTGAATGCTACAGAATATTATCTCTGTTGTCACACCTCATCAATGGCGTAATATACGCATTTGTATTGTAATCGTAAAGCGTAATCGATACCTTTATAAAGGTCCTTTGACCAATGTAAATTGTATGCTAATCTAAATATTTTAAGAGTAGTAGAGCTCTTTGTGTGTGGATCGTCCTTGGAAGTACTACCACCACGCCTTTTTCTGCCGCCAAGCAGCAACGCTGTGTTTCGGTTTGAAGAGTGTGGTTGCTGGTGAAGTTACAGGCACATGAGGCTTAACATCCGTATGCCTCAAGTTGATGGACGCAGGGCAGTGCATCGTGGGGCACGTTCTTATTGAGCATGACTTACGATGCAGTGCTTTGTTATAGGTGATGGTTACCAATTAACATCAGCTGGGTCATCTGCTTGTATTGTTGATGGACAGTAAATAAATAAATTGTATAATAAAAAAAAGCTTGTGCTTGAGGTCAAATTATATAAGTACTTAATAGGTAATACTTTATTTCAACCAATAGGATGTCTTCAAAATTATATTTCGTAATTATAGACAATTTAATAAAATTGCCTGATAATAAGTACGTGATATCATTAATAACTCCTTTTAGTTAAAATTTTTTCTTATGAAAAAAGTTGTAGATCAAGCAGATGGCCCACCTGATGTTAGGCAGATATCCTATGCCTATAAAATATGTTAAGATGGTTTGGGCATGTGGAGAGGATAAAAGGAGATTAACGAAACAGGTGGGAGGGGAAGACCTCGGCGAACGTATCTCGATCAGATACGCCTTTTTCTGCCGCCAAGCAGCAACGCTGTGTTTCGGTTTGAAGAGTGTGGTTGCCGGTGTAATTACAGGCACATGAGTGCGTATCGTGCGTGACTTACGAGGCAATGCTTTGTTATAGGTGATGGTTACCACTTAACATCAGGTGGGCCATCTGCTTGTTTCATTAACTAGTTGTATAAAAAAAAAAAAAAAAGATAGCAGACGTTCTAGAGAAGGGCCAGGTCAAGAGTACCATAAACCGACGAGAATGTACGAAGAATGTTATGAGAGTGAATGAAGCGAAAGAGGTATGTAAGTTCCGTAGCTTGTGCAAATCCGTGGTCTCTGCCTTTGATGTGATTTTATGTATGTATAGTATAAAAAATATTTTACCTTCCCGAGCAAATCACTTCACTGTGTCGATCACTCCGAGACGTAAAAACGTCTTATGTGCTAGTTAAAAAGATGTTGGTTCTAAAATAAATAAAATGTGCCTGTAATAACATAATAAAAAGTACAGTTTGCTCTACAAAAAAGATCATCTATTTTTATAAGTCCATTATCCATTATCCTAACGGAAGTAACGGAACTGCAGATAACACACGCAAATACCACTCTTATTACAACCGCAAATGGTATATTTTAAATTCACGTGCAAAGTTTTCAGAAACACCTTAGAGTAAGAAAATATTAATGTTTGAATTCAACCGTATCACTTAAGAAATAAAGTTCAATTTATTCTGCTCATCTACAGCACATGTCTGGCTGAGTAAGATAACGAATTAATGATTTCAACTGTATTTTGTAAAAGAATAAGGTTGATTTTTGCTTGCATATTATAAAGCAATCAATATTTAAACGCTCGAATGGGTACTCTATCATGGATGAAAAGCTGCACCCGATGCAGTTAATGCATCTGAATGACGTCATAACAACGGGATTTTTAACCATTACTCGAACGGTGAAGGAAAACACTGCGAAGAAACTCAGGCAGAATTCTTAATGCGAAGATATTGTGATTGAAACTTCTCATCACTGCATGTATATTATATTTAAGGGTAGTAGAGCTCTTTGTGAAGGGCTCGTTCGGGGAAGTAATGCCACCACGCCTTTTTCTGCCGCCAAGCAGCAACGCTGTGTTTCGGTTTGAAGAGTGTTGCCGGTAAAATTATAATTTTACCGGCAATTACATTCTTCAAACCGAATCTTTAAGCCTCCATGTGCCTGTTACAGGCACATCAAGCTTAATATCTGTATGCCTCTAGTTCAGGGGTTCCCAATTTTATTTTGTCTGCTGCCCACTTTGAAAATAAATTATTTTTTAGCGCCCCCATTTTTTCACCTACTTAAAAACCACTGTAACTTAAAATTAAATTAATTATTGTGAGCTATATTAGCGAAGATTAAACATTCATTCTAAATGAGACTTTTACTATAACCCACAAGAGTTAACTTGAGACCTGAGCGGTAGTACACAACGGGGCGCTCGGTCTCAAGTTAATTCCCCCCATTTTTTTCTGGGTATCTTGCCGCCCCCCTTTAGGTCTGCAGCGCCCACAAGGGGGCGTTATCGCCCACTTTGGGAAAGGCTGCTCTAGTTGATGGAAGCAGGGCAGTGCATCGTAGGGCCATCTCCATCCACCGACTTCCCGCGATCTTTGCCATCGGGTGGAGGGCGTCACACGCTTCATTTTCCAGTTCGTGGTCACCAATTGATTTATTCTCCAGAGATCGATAGTTCTTCGAGCTATATGACCAGCTCATTGCCACTTCAACTTGCTAATTCTGCGAGCTACGTACGAGCTTATTACGTTTTATCTAGGTACTTACCTCTGCGCGTACGCTCATGGGTTGTGTAAGGTTGTAAAACAGATAAAAAATCTTTAAATTCAGGTCAAATTGACGCACGTACGATACGTCTTGTAAATAACTAACAAGAATTACAAATTAGGGACAGACAGCCGCACTCAGATTCACAAATAAAATTAAAAGATTAACTTTTGTGTCATAATCACAAAAAAAGTGTTTATTGATCATTCCGTGATATTGTAATTCTCTATTTTAAAAGTTTAAAAGAGCAAAGGGTTATAATTAAAAAAAACTATTTAAATATTCTATTACAGTTTTCACTAACTTGGCTGAACAGTACCTACCTCTTTGGAAATAAAACTCCTTGATTGTCAACAGAAGGTCAGTCATACTGTTGACATTCGTAAACCAAAGAGGTTTATTTTCCTAGGAAATGTGAAAATAGAACTAGTTTTTTTTATAGTTTGACAGCTGTCAGTTGAAAACGATTCTCCCTGGGACTGAAATACAATACTTCCAACCCGCTCCTCAGGTAAGTTCAGAACTACTTTCCGAGGATGAGTAATAAAAAATATTACGTGTCAAGTAAAATAGATAAAATACTACGGTCAACTCCGTCCATAGCAAAGACGGCCAAAATGTGTTTCGAGAAAATGGTGGCCATTTCCTTCAAAACCTACAAGAAACATTTTCATTCTGCTTCTTGTCGTAGGTCACGTTCCTAACTTTCGTGACTTACTTTGTTTTAGGTGATGGTTACCACTTAACATCCATATACTTGTAGGATCAGCAATTTATAAAAAAAAAATAGAATCATGTAATCGTCATGAAAGTGACGTCTCTGAGTATAAAAATGAAACATGTAGGAATTTGGGTGACTTTTCATACAATCAGCTACAAAAATAGATAGCGAATAAACAAAGTTTCAACAGATTTTTATGAATTAAAAGTAGCAGTAAGTACCTATTTTTTTTATTTATTTGTAGCTTCGGTAAGGGTATTGTGTTTTAAAAGTTTTACCGTAGACATATTGATAGATAAAAAACTAGTTATTGTACACCAAAAGAAAAGAACATTACCTAAAATAACATAACTAAAGCTACCAGCAATGACAGGCACATGAGGCTTAACATCTGTAAGCCTCAAGTTGATGGACTCAGGGCAGTGCATCGTAGGGCACGTTCCTATCATGCGTGACTTACGAGGCAATGCTTTGTTATAGGTGATGGTTACCACTTAACGTCAGGTGGACCATCTACTTGTTCCATCAGCCAGTTGTATGATGCATACAGATATTAAGCCTCATGTGCCTGTAATTACACCGGCAACCACACTCTTCAAACCGAAACACAGCAACGCTGCTTGGCCGGCAAAAAAAGGCGTACGAACTCCGGGTTCCTTTTATTTTTTTGTAAATATTATATGCTTAAGTTTATAGATATAGAACAAGATTATACAATACTGTTACCCCTGACAATAATTTTATTTTTGAAACGTTATTTAATTTCTGTCTCGTCTTCCTATCGTATCACTAGTTTATTTCGAAACAGTGTGGTTATTTAAAGTGCGCCTCAAGGAGTCACCGAGTACTTCTGCCGCCGACTGTACGTCTACGTAGTATTTATGTATTCTGTAGCGTACACTAGCATTACTAATGTTACGCTAAAACATCTGCGCTCAAGGTCAGAAACAGACATACAGTGTCTAAGAAAATACTCAACATTTATCGCCGTAGGTAAATATTTAAAATTCTAATCGCATAGTTCGTAAGTCGGGCCCCTCAGATATGAGGGCACACGACATTCTCTGGATCGCGGGATGTCGGTGAGGAACGAATCTAATAAAGGGAATATTTGTTTAGCGATTTATCATAAGAGCAGTAGAGCTCTTTGGGTGCGTCTCGTCCGGGGAAGTACTACCACCACGCTTTTTTCTGCCTCCAAGCAGCAACGCTGTGTTTCGGTTTGAATAGTGTGGTTGCCGGTGTATATGCCTCAAGATGATGGACGCAGGGCAGTGCATCGTAGTGCACGTTCCTATCGTACATGACTTCCGAGGTAATGCTTTGTTATAGGTGACGGGTACCACTTAACAGCAGGTGGGCCATCTGCTTGTTCCATCGACAGTAGTACTATAAAAAAATGAAATAGCGAGTGAGATGTTATTTAACGGTTGTCAGCCTTTCAAAGTGGTTTGTCAGTCAATCACGTCAAGTCGACTGTCCTGTCATTGGCAATATAAATGGCTGCAATAAACATCGATCGTCATTGTCTTTTCGTTGACAAGAATAAAACTCCGATATAACGACAGTTATTATGAATACGGCCTCGATCACATAAAACACTTACGTCACGGATGACCAACTGACCAAGCAACTATTTATAAATGCACCTATAAATAAATAAAAACTTAATCATATTATATAACATAATTAAGGCGCAGGTAACTTCTAATGTAGCTAACTTAAATGTTAAATCTTTAATTTAATCAAATCTTTTTTCAAAATCTTCTAAAATGTAAATCCTTTTTTGGCTGTATGTATATGTAAGAAACCTAAGTATTTACATTGTAGGTATCTTATGAGCTGTGGTTTTTGTTCAAAAATAAATAAATAAACGAAGTTGTGTGCAATAACATTGCACATAGTTCAGAAAAAAAATATTTTTATCCAAATAAGTTTCCTAATAAAAAGTTTTCATATCTAACTAGTTTTCGTACAAATGAAACAATGCCAGAAGGAAAAAACACAATTTTTGTATGATTGTTTTTGTTTTAAAAATTAATCGCTTGAAAAATATTGAATTCAACTAAAACTGTAAGCTCATCTGTATTTAAGACAAAAAAAATCTAAATTGCTTTTTTTTAAAGCACTTTCATAAAAAAAACCTAAAAGCTAAAATAGCCAATAAAATAAATGAAGTAAACTTCAATGTGTACTTTATCACCTTATATAGCACCTTAAAATATAGCACCGACATGAAAACCTTGATAATATGACAGTTATTATAACTACGGCCCTGAATATTATAATACCGCTATAATATTCAGTTACTGGTTACTATGTTACCGGCGTGACGATCCGATCAAGTAAGTTTAAAGAGTAGCAGAGCTCTTGTGTGGCTCGTCCAGGGATGTACTACCATGCCTATTTTTGCCGCCAAGCAGCAACGCTGTTTCGGTTTGAAGGGTGTGGTTGCCGATGAAATTACAGGCACATGAGGCTTAATATCTGTATGCCTCAAGTTGATAGTTGAGATACCTACTGCCCGCACCAAGCGCTTTGCTCTTTTATACCTACTGCGTTTACATTTAGACATTCGCGCTGCCATTCGCGTGGACGGAAATGTTGCCGTCCATATGTCTGCGGCAGCATCGCCGGCAATGTGTGTTCACAACACGGGCAACGCGAGAGACAACGCGAGTGGACATGGAAGTGGCCTGTTTACATTCTCGCATTGCCCAAGGCCCTTCCCATGTCTCTGCACATTTCCACGGACATGAGCTGAGTGTAAACGGGGTATTACTGGCGTTCGTTTTTCCGAATGCCTATAATATAGACGTTTTCAAGAGAATAGTGAATAGGTATCATTTAGGCCACATCGTCGCATCATCACAAAACATCAATACCCCAAGTCTGAGTTTAGATTTTAGTTTTTCGTATAGTAGGCCTTTTTTGTATGGAGATAAGCGCTTCCATCATCAGGCGTGCTGAGAACTCACGAGTCTTCAACGAAAAGCAAAACTCAGACTTGGGGTACAGATGAAACTGAAACAGCTTCACGACATTGATCCCCAGGCACGGTAGATATCCCCTCAGATCTCTTAGTACCAAGCACAAACTCAAGATTCTTTGAGGACGTCTGAGGGTAGTCAGAGGTATGTCCAAACATTACATTTGGCAGATACCCACATTTTGCAGTAGTTGGTATTCCATACGTGACAGGTTGCAAGCCCATCGCCGCTGTTAGAATAATAACTGGTTTCCTCACGATGTTTTCCATCACCGTTTATGAGCACTGACATTGCGCACATAAATTTTACGATAGGAAAAATCCATTGATGCACGACCAGATTCGAACCCACGACCTTACGATCGGAAGGCGGGGTCACTCCCACTAGACCACCGGTGCTCTTTCAGATACAGATGAGATTGCGTTCAAACGTTTTGCCATATAAATTCGCATTTATTTCACTGTTCAGTTGTACCTTAGTATATACTAACAGCATGATTATGTCTATCAGTATCCATTTTGATAAGATTAGACGAAACAAGATTAGTTTTTTTATAACAGGATCTTTGTAAATACCATCAATAAAATCGAATAGTTTTTTTGATATATTTGCTTTAAAATAAACGTACAATATGAATAGGTACGCTCTGAATATTATTCTATCTAGAATAATAAATAGAATATAATTTTTCTGACGCTAGCTTTTTTTCTTATTAATTTTATGTTAATAATGTTGAATGTATTTAAATATATTTAATTTAAAAGCATGCCAAATTGTTATTTGATATATTATTATATGAGATACTTATAAATTAAATTTATTCAGTTATTCAGATCATGGGTCGTGCCAAAATAAAAATGAAACAAATGTCCAGTTAAATATATTTATTTATAAATTAACAGTTTTATCGTAGTAGCGTGAGTAAACTACTGTACTTTTTCATGAAAGAATAATAATAAACGAAGAATAGAGCTAAGTATGAACAGTAAGCGCTTTAACCAACATTACAAAAGGTCTTATACCCCGTTTACACTCAGCTCATGTCCGTGGAAATGTGCAGAGACATGGAAAGTGACTTGGGCATTGCGAGAATGTAAACCGGCCACTTCCATATCCTCTCGCGTTGCCGCTCGCGTTGCCCGTGTTGTGAACACACATTGCCGGCGACGGTGCCGCAGATATATGGACGGCAACATTTCCGTCCACGCGAATGGCAGCGCGAATGTCTAAATGTAAACACAGTATTAGCACAAAGTTTTAACATTTGGAATGAAAGTGTAAAGTGATATCCCGATATGAACGATAACGTTTCGCAAGTTTTGAAGAAAACCGCCACGATTTTCTACAAAACAAATGATGGCCGACTTAACTATGGATTGACTTGACTAAAAAGTATTTAAACTATGTCACTTGACACTGGCAAGATAGTCTATCGAATGACGGACAGGTGCGTTATATGGAGCGAAGAAGATGCGTTGCACGTTTTCGAACAAAAAGTTGTTTAAATCTACTTACGCTGTTCCAAGCGCGGATCCACCGTTGTGGGCACGATGGGCATTGGGCATGCCCATAACCCCAATAGCCGTCTCACACAGTGTTCGCCCCACGACTTTGTCCACGTGGAACTACAAAACTGTACAAAATTTGGTCAGACCGTCATATTATATATTGTAAACATGTCTAATGATGCAGAATGCACTATATCGATCACGAGCGAGTTTATATCAGACTCCCAGTCGCATTTCAGGTGGCTGTGACCACCGTTCTAGCTCTTTCTTTACATTGTACCTACCGAGTATAGCTTGCTTATTATAACTCTGATATTTACGTTTTGTACAAAACAATGATTCTTCATTTAGATTCTTCTCAGAAACGGTTTGTACGACTACAAAGCTATTTTATAAAACTACAGGAAGTAGATAAGTTATCAATTTTATCAAATTAATGATGGATGTATAATAAAGTATTATTAAATTTATAAAAAAACTACTTCTGTGAGTATATCATTCTTATTGTTAGACATCGCCATAGATCATAGATTTTGGTAAGTATTTTTTTGAAATAAAAAGATTCATTTAATCATCATGTGATCTTCTTTTTCTATTTTAATTCGTGATTTGTTGTTAAATTAATTGTATATCATAGCGCATTGGTGTTTTACTGCAATGTTATGTTATTATTGTTATAAAATAAATAAATCATTTTTCGAAAACACTCTTTTTAAAAAAAATATTCATTTAACAAATCCGTTAAATAGTTCGATTTATTTAATCTGTACAAGTTAAAAGTATTATAAGCGAAACATTATGTTAAAATATTAACTTTAGAGCTGATTTCACCATGCTATGTTAGTTACTAATCAAGGATTAACAGGCCGTTATATCTAACCTTAGATGTCAAACACGTATTTTGACATATTTAACGGCCCTTTAATCCTTTGTTAATCTAACAGAATTCTCTTACAATCAGATAGCGGGAAACTGAGACTAGTTTCTAGAACGTTCCGTTAGTGAGCCCGTAAATCAGTCCTCACAGCTCAGTGGGCTGTCTTCTGCGATAGGCCGGGAGTTCGATCCCCACACGGAACCAACATTTGTGTAATGAATATAATGAGCGTAGATACTTGTTATCTGTTTGGGTGGTATAAATAAAAAGCCATTTATTCAGAAATATTTACAATTTAGTCTATTTACACTTGTTTAGTATTTTAGTTGCTTGACTTTGTGCTATTCAATTTTTTCACGGACTAAATGTTTCGTAAACTTGTATGCTTTATAACATTTTGAAACATAATATATTGTATACGACAGTCCTCAAAACTACAAATTCATGGTGTCACTAGTGTGTTGTTGTTGTCAGCAGTTGTCAGCACTGCAGCGTTCTACCGTGCTATTTTGCTAAGGACTCGTCCTAGTACCTGCCTAGGATGATAAGTAGGTAATGTTGTACGCCTGTATTGGTAGGATTTTAGTGATACCATTATTATTACCTTTATGTTTGTGTACCTAAAATTCTGACAAAATAAAATATTTTATTTGATTTGGGATTCTCTGTGTACCCTTTAGCATAGGCCTCCAATTCCTTCCATTTTCCTCTATCACCTGCTATTCGTGGCCATAGCTTTCCTCCTGTAGTCTCAAAGTCATTCTTCCATCGTTTATACGGTCTCCTTCTGGTTTTTGTTCCGTTCTTGGGTACCGCACAGTAACTCCTTGACTCCACTTGTCAATGCCTCTGAGTGTATGCCTGCTCATCTCCATTTTAGGGTTTTGATTTTAAATATGGCGTCAGTAACCATGGTAACCATAGTCTCCCCTCGTATGTCATCGTTTCTTTTCCGGTCTTTTCTGAGTATATTATTGCATTATTATAAAAAAGTATTTAAGAAAAAAGTATAATAAGTATTATTTATACTTAATAAGTTATATTAATTTTATTATAGCTATTTGGTTATAGCATTGTACAAGCTTTGCTTAGTTTGGGAATTATAAAAATTGGTGGACTTTCCACACAACAATATCTGTACTGTCTGAGTTTTGTTTACCATATTTTGTATTTCGTTTTTCGTAACGTCAGGCCTTTTTCGTATGGAGATTCGATAAGCGTCTCTATGTCGTGCTGAGAACAATCCACGAAAAACTTTTACTTTACCTCAACTACTTACTTTAAGGGTAGTAGAGCTCTTTGTGAAGGGCTCGTCCGGGGAAGTACTACCACCACGCCATTTTCTGCCGCTAAGCAGCAACGCTGTGTTTCAGTTTGAAGAGTGTAGTTGCCGGTGTAATTACAGGCACATCAGGCTTAACATCTGTATGCCTCAAGTTTATGGACGCAGGGCAGTGCGTGACTTACGAGGCAATGCTTTGTTATAGGTGATGGTTATTAACATCAGGTGGGCCATCTGCTTGTTCCATCAGCTAGTTGTATAAAAATAAAAAAAGGTACAGTAAAGGTAAAAGGTACTAGCCCCAAACAAAGCAAAGCTTACTATATTGGAGCCACTTGATTAGTGATGTCTGGAATGTCCAATATTTATTAATATCTCTAATACTATAAGAATCAAAGTCCTGACTGACTGACTGACTGACTGACTGACTGACATATAGACAACGCACAGCCTAAACCGCTGGACCTAGAGACTTGAAATTTGAGGAGTACGTAGGTCTTATGGCGTAGAGGTGTACTAAGAAGGGATTTTTGGAAATTCAACCCCTAAGGGTGTAAAAAGGGATGATAACGATTATATCAAAAATAGTATTCCTTGAACCTACAAACTTGAAACTTGGAGTAGATATACTTCCAGGCAAAAAAATAGGAAAGGCATTTTTAGTTTTTTAAAACTACCCTTAATTATTGTGCAAAGGGATGTAAAAGTTTGTATGGGAGTTTTTTGACCGCTGGTCCTAGAGACTTGAAATTTGAGGAGTACGTAGGTCTTATGGCGTAGAGGTGTACTAAGAAAGGATTTTTGTAAATTCAATCCCTAAGGGTGTAAAAAGGGATGAAAACGTTTGTATGAAAAATAGTATTCCTTGAACCTACAAACTTGAAACTTGGAGTAGATATACTTCAAAGCAAAAAAATAGGAAAGGCATTTTTAGTTTTTTAAAACTACCCTTAATAAGTGTGCAAAGAGACGTAAAAGTTTATATGGGAGTTTTTTGACCGCTGGTCCTAGAGACTTGAAATTTGAGGAGTACGTAGGTCTTATGGCGTAGAGGTGTACTAAGAAGGGATTTTTGGAAATTCAACCCCCAAGGGTGTAAAAAGGGCTGAAAACGTTTGTATGAAAAATTGTATTCCTTGAACCTACAAACTTGAAGTAGATGTACTCCAAAGCTAAAAAATTGGAAAGACATTTTTAGTTCTTTAAAACTACCCTTAATAAGTGTGCAAAGGGATGTCAAAGTTTGTATGGGAGTTTTTTAACGGGTGGTGCGATTGACCTAAAACTTGAGGTAAATTTACTAAGAAATAAATAATTAAGAATTACGCTTTTAACTTTTGATAACTACCCCTGCAAAGGGTGCAAATGACTGTAAAAGTTAGAATGGGAGATTTTTAACGCATAGTGCGATCGATTTCAAACTTGAAGTAAATATAGTACTCCTCAATAAATAATTTAAAATCACGTTTTTAATATTTTAAAACTACCTCTGCAAAGGGTGCAAAATACTGCCTAAGTTTCAAGGTTTGTATGGGAGATTTTTAACGCGTAGTGTAATAAACTTCAAACAAACAAAAAGACAGCTTGATTTTCGAAAACAACCCCTAAAACGTTACTCTCCTTCGTTGCGCTCGAGTAAAAAGGATACAACGAGGCGTCAATGTTTGCAAGGGACATTATAAACACGGGAATCTTGAGTTGGTACGAAGAAATCTGAGGGTATCTACCGTGCCTGGGGATCAAAGTCGTGAAGATGTTTCGTTTCGTTTGTTTTTGGGGTTAGAAACTAGGAACAAATAAGTACATATTTTCCGTATAAGGTTGTCTTTGTTGTATTTGTCATGTTTGTGCTAAACTCAGTACCTATACTTACCTACCTAATATAGGTAGTGTACGCCTATAGATATCTCTTATACCTATGTAGGTATTTAAAATCCTACCCTAATTATACAAATCAATGCGAAAGTTACGATGTTTGGATGTTTGTGGCTCAATCACGGCACCACTTCAACGCGTGCGAAGCCGCGGGAAGCCACTAGTTATTTATAAGTTCAATGCTCTAGCTATATAACCATATTCATATTTGCAATCCCGTTTCCGGTAAACACGAGTATTGATGTGTCGTAAAGAAAGATATGATTTATGGACGTTACTATAAGATAGTTTAGTTAACCTAGATAAATACATTTTGGTGGCCATTCTGTTGTAACAGCTAACAAACCTAACCTATGCGTAGAATTGTGTTAAATATGAAAGATCTTATTCTGTAGAAGCTAAAGTTCAAATTAGCATACCACCACTGACATTTTTTTTTATTCAGTTGCGGCTATATTTACGTCAAACTACACAGAGAAAAACTCTCGTTACAGTTTCTAAAATTATTCTCGTGCTTTAAGTATGTGACAGCGAGAATCGTTTAGTTACGATTACAAAAAAAAAAAACTTTTTTCTATGTTTATATTAATTCTTCTGTTGGCAGCACCTATTTACGTGATGCTCTACGCGTAAAAATATTGCATGTTCCTTATACCCCGTTTACACAGCTCATGTCCGTGGAAATGTGCATAGACATGAGCAGGGACTTGGGCAATGCGAGAATGTAAACAGGCCACTTCCATGTCCACTCGCGTTGCCGCTCGCGTTGCCCGTGTTACGTGAACACACATTGCCGGCGACGCTGCCGCAGACATATGGACGGCAACATTTCCGTCCACGCGAATGGCAGCGCGAATGTCTAAATGTAAACGCAGTATAAACTAGCTTAATTTGGCAGCACTGAAAATCTTGCCGTCTCTTTCTTATGGCCTGAAACAATGAGGACAGCTATAACTTTAGCGCTGTCTAATTAATACAACAACAGAATGAATGGGGAAGTACCTACTACCACCATGCCGTTTTCTGCCGCCAAGCAGCGTTGCTGCGTTACGGTTTGAAGAGTGTGGTTGCCGGTGTAATTACAGGCACACGATGCTTAACATCTGTATGCCTCAAGTTGATGGACGCAGGGCAGTGCATCGTAGGGCACGTTCCTATCGTGCGTGACTTACGAAGTTATGCTTATTACAGGTGATGGTTACCATTAAACATCAGGTGGGCCATCTGCTTGTTCCATCAGCAAGTCTTAAAAAGAAACAGTGAAATTATGTGATTGTGTAATAAGTGAAACAGGCATAATTTTCTGTAGGTATTTAAAAAAAGCGAAATGTAATAAAAACAATATTTAATGAATTGGTATCTTACTTATCTAGGTACAATAAAAAATAAGAGTAATATTTATTAAACTATACTTTTGTGACTATTTTCTTTTATTAAATATCTGTATGTTGGGTACATCCACATTATTACTTATAATATAAATACATTTTAACTTTTTTTTAAACAATACATAGGTAAGCTTAGCATAGCTTAATAATTTATTAGTAAGAAAAGTAAACAGGCCTTTGCATAATTAGCGTCAGGGGTAACTTTTTCACTGAAAACTGAAACAGCTTCACGACTACCCCAGGCACGGTCGATATCTCCTTAGATCTCTTAGTACCAAGTACTTATTCCTGATGCTTTGAGGACGTCTAAGGGGGGTAGTCAGAGGTACCATGGGCGTAAGATATGCCTATCCACCTTAAGGGTGATTTTTCTGTGAAGTGACCGATTGCCACCCCCGGCTTGCTCGTTTTCTTTTGTTTTTAAAGACCAATAGTAGCTAAGTATTTCGTGGAGCTGGTCAAGTACTAAAAATGCCGCTTTACCTGATTGTAATAAAACTCTCTATTGGTCAAAATAGACAACAAAAAAAAGAAGGTGTGACCAGTAACCCAAAACCAACGCAAGGCAAAATTGTTTCAAACTGGATAGCTATATCTTACGCCGATAGTACGTCCACACATTACATTTGGCATTTTGCAGTAGTTGGTATTTCATACGTGTCAGGTCGCAAGCTCATCGCCGCTGTTAGAATACTAACTGGTTTCTTCACGATGTTTTCCTTCACCGTTTAAGAGCATTTAAAAGCGTTTAAGTGGCATTGCGCACATACATTTTTCGATAAGAAAAATCCTTTAGTGCACGACCGAATTCGAACCTAACACCTTACGATCGGAAGGCGGGGTCACTCCCACTAGACCACAAGTGTTTTTTCACTGATGCCCCTATTTACGGGGTCGCTGTAGTGACCAGTCAAAGTCTAAGTCAAAAGGTATTTATTCAATAAAATCACAAGGATCACTTTGAAACGTCTTAAAGCTAGGTGACTCTAGGTGCCAGTTCCATGCGACCAAGGGCCTTATGCTCACTTCGAGCGAGATTATCTCATGGTGGAGATGACGTCATATCTCGTTCCGATAACTATTTATCCCCATTCTCACCATCTCACTCCCCAATTTTCTCATTCAAAGTTCATGCGAGACGCAACGTCAACGAGTTATTGAACTAGATATGACGTCATCTCCACCGTGAGATAATCTCGCTCAAAGTGAGCATTAGGCCCCAAAGCCTAGAAGAACAGGCAACACTAGGACAGGGTTCTTAATGGATTGTGCTTGCCCAATTCCTAAACCATTCTTAAAGCTAGTCCATCAGATCCAGCAAATCCACAGGAATGCCAAGGTCGATACGCGCGGGGCCCACAAAGCCACGGATTTCCTCACGATGTTTTCCTTCACTGTTTGAGTGCAATATCATTTTTTGTTACACAACTAGCTGTTGAAACAAGCAGATGGCCCACCTGATGTTAAGTGGTGACCATCACCTATAACAAAGCATTGCCTCGTAAGTCACGTACGATAGGAACGTGCCCTACGATGCACTGCCCTGCGTCCATCAACTTGAGGCATACAGCCTCATGTGCCTACAATTACACCGGCGACCACACTCTTCAAACCGAAACACAGCTCTAATACTCTTAGACTATCATTGCGCACAATTCTCCATAACAATTTTAGAGTATTATAAGTATTATGACTGTTAACTCTATCATAAACCAAAACTATTTACACAGCGGTATAACTAAGGTTAGCGACAAAAACCTATCCAACTGAAGGTTTATTGTAAGTACTTGTAAATTACAGATAGGCTAGCACTAGTAATTGACGTACTTATTCCGTTTTTTTTTGGTTTTTCCGTATTTAAGCCTAAGGTTTTGCATGTGGTTGCTGAAGTTACAGGCACATGAGTCTTAACATCTGTATGCTTCAAGTTGATAGACGCAGGATCCTTACCTGCTTTCATATCGTGCAGGATTTGAGAAGCATGTTTGTTTTATAAGGTTTCCACATAAGGCGAATACAAGAGCTAATGTACCTCTCGCTCGCACGTTTCGATATGCTGAATGATATAAAATCACTAAACTCATTTTAGAAAAATCGTAAACAACATTCTGTGCGCAATCATATTGCACAGAGTTTAGTAAAAAATAATTTTGATGGATACATGTTTTCCTAGTCAAAAGTTTGCTTATGTTCGAAAACTAGTAAAGCAAACTTTTGAGTTGGAAAACATGTATCGATCAAAATGAAATTGTGTGCAATCACATTGCACACAATTTCGATCAAAATGAAATTGTGTGCAATCACATTGCACACAGTTTAGTAAAAAAATCATTTGATCGATACATTTGATTGATTTGATCGTTTTCCTAGGCAAAAAAAAAGTTTTTCTAGGCAAGTTCAAGACTTCGACTTAAACGAGGATTAAATAACATACCTACATTTTTTTAAATAATGTAATATACGTCAATATTTTAGCTATGATTCATGTGGCTGAACTTTTTCAGCCACATGAATCATAGCTAATCGTATAGGTACCTATTACTTTTAATAGGTATACGAAAACAGTAAAAAAACACTAAGAACTTCACGTCTTTGATACCCAGGCAGGCAGGTAGGAAAGTGAGAAACGTTCAATATTATATTTGGCACATTTCCACATTTTGAAGTACTTACGAGTAATTGGTATTCCATACATGAAAAAATCTAAAGAATACTATAAAACAGTTTTCTACAGAAAATGCTAATACGTCTAAACAATATTAAATTTTTACATACCATTTGATTACAGTTAGAAAGAATATTTAGTATTTTTATATTATCAAAACTGCTATTTTCTCGAAATATACCTACACCTCGCGTCAGCGTAAGTTCATGTTGTTTTGAACTTTATTTTGACGATTTTACGCTCTATTTTTAAAACTCCGAAATATGGCTTTCTCTAAAAGCACAGTTTTTTAGAATTTAGGTTTTGTTTACGCGTGAAAACACGTGTTTTTTATCTTATCGCAATGCTTACTAAGCCCTTCACACACACATAAACACGATACGATGTCACACGGCAAAAATCGGCGACGACCGACTATCTAAATTTTTGAATTATCCTTGTAGATAACTAAAAAGAGTACAATACAGATTTTTTATCTTTTCCTACTCAAAAGTTTGCATAAGTACAAAAACTAGTAAAGCAAACTTTTGAGTATGAAAACTCGTATTGATTAAAATGATTTTTTCCTTAACTGTGTGCAATGTGCTCACAAAATGGTTGATAGCGATTTTTGAAAATGGGTTTATTGATTTTATATCTTTCAACATACATGTCGAAACGTGCGAGCGAGAGTCACATTAGCTCTTTACTAAATTAACGTTGACGTCCGCAGGCTAAAGGATCAACACGCAACGCGCCGTGTTGATTTTTTAGCCTGCGGACACCGGTGGAAAAAGGAATCTTCATCAAGTAAATAATATAATAATGTATTATTTATAGATCCCCAACGAAGCTTTGAAGTGACCCAATTTCAGTTTGTGTAATTTTTACTTTATTTCTATGTAATAAATATAAGTAACAAAGCCAAATGCAAATATATTGACGTACCTTTGACTAAGCCTTAGTCATCCCCAAAGAACCTTGAGTTCATACTTGGTACTAAGAGATCTGAGAGGATATCTACCGTGCCTGGGGAGCAAAATAGTGAAACTTGTTTTTACTTTAGGATTTTAATTCGTTATGATCAAATATAATTGACTTTGGACCCATCAGTAGCGCAGTGCCTTACCACCAGTTAGCGCTATCGAATCACACAAAACCGTAACTGATGCTAAGGGCACCGATGACATAATTTACAGTACAAAACCGTTAAAATATTAGCACCAGCCATGTGTCTAACTGTACCTATCTACTGAATATTAAATGTCTATTTAATGTTTTATTACTTCTTATTTTAGCCACTGACTGTACCCACTGCTGGTATACAGGCCCGTCTGAAACACTCTCAACATAAAACGGACAAGTGTGAACGAGACTAGCATCTTGGGGGTCTACATATTCCTCGACCGCAATGATCTGCGATCCAATAATGGTGCAAGAGTTCAAGGGTGATTCTATTATCGATTATGTTTTACCTCTTTGAGTGCAGAACCCTAAATATGATCCAAGCATTCATTTTTTGCATTAGGAAAAATCTTTTAAATACATCTACCTACCTACTAGAGTTTAAATTTTGTTGGTAATATGTTAATTTCTATCGGCAAATTGTTAAAAAACACGCTTGACTTTAAGCTGGGAGTTTCTACGCGACAAAACCCTAAAAGAGGAGTTCCGTGGAAGAAGGTCACCAATAAGATGACAATAAATCTGTTTATAGATGACAAAAAGCTTGAGACTGATCTATGCTCCAACTCATTAAAAACACTAAGCAATTAAGTAGGTACCATAATAAAATTGTAAAAAAGAGCATACAGAAAACGCTAGGAACCAAGCCGTAAGTTTCTTGCCCGTTCTTCTAGGCTTTGGTCGCGAGGAACTGGCGATAGATTCACCTAGTATATAAGACGTTTTAAAGTGATCCTTGTGATTGTACTGAATAAAGACCGTTTTGATTTTGATTTTTGTTAGTTTAATATAAAAAAAAGAAGATATTAACGAATCAACATTTAGAGTCTCCCTTGGTATAGATACTCAGATCTCCGCCTTTTTGTTTAAGTCTATAACAACTTGACATTGGTAAATTCGCGGCAAACACTGTAGCCACTGAACTGCCTCAAATAAAAGAAGAAGAAGATATCGCCTCAGATCTCAGATTCTTTGAGGATGTCAAAGGGGTAAGACTGTCTAGTAATTACATTTGACACAAACCCTCATTTTGCAATAGTTAGTATTCTATACGTAAATGTTTTTTTAAATCAACTATTAACATACATGCGAATACCTTTTTCACCAGAGACAGTGAAAATTTAAGGTTTTTTAAGGATCGGTTTTGACCCAACAATCTCGAAACTGAAGTTACAATTTCAGCGCAAAGTCCCGGAACCGGAAACATAATTATTTATTTTTGTATAGCTGACTGTACCACGTCGTGCACAAGATAACATTGACTATTCAGCTGTCATTCAAAACATTGTTTTTATAACATTACAAAGTTTTTTTTTTATTTAGGTTTAAAGCTATACAAGCAGCTTTGTTAGTGCTAAATTTTTTAAACTCTGCAATCAGAGTTACATAAAAAAACGTGCTTTTGTCTACGTAAATTGCATAGTTTATTTTTACATGGTTTTTTAATACTAGTGTTATATACATTTAAATTTAGATTCATATTCTAGCTAAACCTAGGACTACACACTTAAAAAAAGTGCAAAATTTTTGTCGAATTCACAATTTTCGACAGCAAATATTACAAAAACAACAGATCTTTGATATATAACTTAAATGGAAGTTAGACAATGGAAGGTATTGAATACGAGCCTGCAAACAGAATGAACTGTGTTTTTCTGTCTGCTATAACAAAAGCGAAAGGTCGATTGGCAACAAAATCTTCAGTATCGTTCACTGTCTCGTTGACTAGACTCTCCGCCGTCGCAGTAGCCCTAACCCCGTGCTCTGTCACCTCTATATCAGCTATTTGGCTCATAAGAGACGCATACATAATGTACTCACTTATACGTCCTAGCTCAGATCTTTTTGGGTCAAACACCCTCTTCACGCCCATATCAGAAATCAACTCCGGCAAATTGTCAATAGACGTGTTCACGCTGAATCGTGGTATCTTAACCTTCACGATTTTAGAGCTTGATTTCAAAACATTAAAAATAGAGTTCAATGTCGTACGTTGCAGATCGAAAAATATATCTCCTATCCAAATGTTTTTGATCGGTAGAAATAGCAGCATCGATACGCCGCTGACGCACGGCATTTCCAAAACTTTCGCGTTTATATGCGGAAGTTCTGCCATGTTGAAGTATCCTATCTGGCTCATCATGTTCACCTCACCGATTTTAACTCCAACGCTGGACATGAACACTTCACGTTTCGTATAAGCTGAGTTAAAGGGAGTCAGCCAAGCACTTCTAAAATACACATTATCACTCAACAACATCACTGTCGCATTGAAGTCATCTCCGAACACGGCATCGGATATAACACCATCTGTACCCGCCTCAATGTACTTATTCACTTCGTCGGCTGCAGTGAAAGGATACGCGAAATTCTCCAACATCACTCTAATTCCGTAGAACTTTTGAATGTCGCGAACATAGTTTTTCTTCACCGCCAATAACTCGTCGAGAACCATAACACTGTTTCGTCTAAACTCGTACTTGAGTCCTCGGTTGATTTTGTGTAGAATTTTGGCTAGTTTGGTCTTGAAGCATCGGTTTCTGTGATGCCTCGTCATCTTCCATATTTCTCGTAAGGTCTTCCCGGTGGCGCCTTCCGCTAACGCCGTAAGCTGTAGCCAGGTCGAAAGGGGTGAGAACACAAAATGCGCGTTTTCGTTCTGGGCCGCTCTGTCCAAAATCCTCGTTGAAAAATCGTACGCTGGTCTCTTTAGAAGTAAGAGTGCTGATTTTTGGTTACAGTTGTAGTTTTGGCTTGCTGTGTAGCTGAGCAAGGTGAATAGAATTAGTAGTTTTAGCGCCATGGCGATGTATTGCGAGGGAGCGCGGCGTGCGGTGTATTCGCCGGGCGGTCACTGAATGAACATGGAAGTCTTGAACTTGGCCGGGTATTTTCATCGAAAGTGCTTACAACTTAATGCAAGCTTGTGAGTAGCGAATAAATTGCTGTGTAAAATCATTATTCAGTGTGCTATCGAGATTTATGCGGGAAGATATAAATGGTAAGAGTTGTAGCATTCGTGATTTTGTTATTTAGCTTTGGATGGTTATCTCTCTCATGATTGGAGAGTTTATTAGAAAAAATAGTTAGGTAAGCTCAAAATTAATGTTTTCGATAAGTTTATTTTTTATCTAGATTATTTGTAGTTTAATTATCATGTGATTTTGTAGATACTCATTTAGATATTCTTTTCTAAATTGCTTCCTACTGACTTGAAGGACAATGTTTGTTTCAATATACTCAAATAGTTTGAATATCAACATCAACACATACAAAGCTTCTGATGAAAGGGTACTTATACAATTGATGAATTGACGACTTGTGACAATGTTTAGTTTAGATCAGAGAATTTTATTATTACAAAGCATCTTTAGGAAGATTTGAATTGACTTCCCTCGAAAGGTTATCTCAAAATGTAAAATAAAAATATTTGGTGAAATTAATTGAATAAAAACAATTAAATCGTCACTAAGGGTTCAAGGGTTATGTACTGATTGTTGTGATTTTTATTTTAAATTTTAAATGAATCTAATGTTTTTGCAAATTCCGTTTGATAAAGGTTATCACTTAAATTTTGAACAGTATACAATAAATTATCAGTTAAAATATTAAAAGTGTGGAATGGAAACTAGCATATAAAAAATATTCTTTACCGAAATATTACAAAGAAGTAAAAACTTTATCTTAAGGGGCTGACAACTATCAAACAACTTCTCGCTCGCACGTTTCGACATGTTGAAAGATATAAAATCACTAAACTCATTTTCGAAAAATTGCAATCAACCATTTTGTGTGCAATCATATTGCACACAGTTTAGTAAAAATTTCATTTAGATCGATACAAGTTTTCCTGCTTAAAAGTTTGCCTATGTACGAAAACTAGTAAAGCAAACTTTTGAGTAGGAAAACATGCATCGATCAAAATGATTCTTTTACTAAACTGTGTGCAATATTGCACACAAAATGGTTGATTGCGATTTTTCGAAAATTAGTTTAGTGATTATATCTTTCAACATGTCGAAACGTGCGAGCGAGAGTCACATTAGCTCTTGTCTTCGCCTTAAAATAAGTTTTATGATGAGAAATTACAATGAGGGCGAAAAATTAACAAAGCCGTTTTCTTCTGATGTGGAATGTACAGAATAAAATAAATAATAGTAGATTTTACGATAATTGAAAACATCGTGAGGAAACGGGTAGTATTTTAATAGCGGCGATGGGCTTGCAACCTGTCACTTAAAGCGAAGACAAGAGCTAATGTGACTCTCGCTCGCACGTTTCGACATGTTGAAAGATATAAAATCACTGAACTCATTTTCTAAAAATCGCAATCAACCATCTTGTGTGCAATGTGATTGCACACAGTTTAGTCAAAATTTCATTTTGATCGATTCATGTTTTCCTACTCAAAAGTTTGCTTTACTAGTTTTCGTACATAAGCAAACTTTTAAGTAAGAAAACTTGTATCGATCAAAATGAAATTTTGACTAAACTGTGTGCAATGTGATTGCACACAAGATGGTTGATTGCGATTTTTCGAAAATGAGTTTAGTGATTTTATATCTTTCAACATGTCGAAACGTGCGAGTGAGAAGTTGTTTGATAGTTGTCAGCCCCTTAAGGAATACCTACTACTGCAAAGTTGGGTATGTACCAAATGTGAAATTTGGACTTACCTCTGACTATACATCTATACATCTTCAAGAAGTGTTGAGTTGGAACTTGGTATAAGAGATTTGAGAGAATATCTACTGGTGATAAAAGTCATGAAGCTGGTTTTTTAAATATAAATAATATTAATCGTTTATGAACATAGAAACTAAAAATAATGAGAGCACTGGTGATCTAGTGGTAGCGGCCCCGCCTTCCGATCCTAAGGTCGTGGGTTCTTCTGTTAAAAAATGTATGCACAGTGCCAGTACTCATAAACGGTGAAGGAAAACATCGTGAGGAAACCGGCATGCCATAGAACCTAAAAAGTTAAATTACATGTAGCAAGTGCTCGAAAGGAGCCTCTTGAGGTGCACTGAAAATCCTTTCACCACACTGTTTCGAAAGAAACTAGTGACACGACAAGAAGAAGAAGATATGTAATTGTCCCACCAAGTTCAGTACTTAGCTCAGTGGGTACTTACTCAGTACCTACTGAGTTGCAGACAACTCACACACTAAAGTACTTTTATTTAGGTACCAACTAAAATTTTTTAAAGGTTATAAAGAATAATAAAACTATGATCGTCATTATGATAAGAAAAAGTCCATTGTAACATGTCTTTGTACGATAATAATAGTTTGTAGAACATTGTATACCATATTTAAATAAAGCCTTTAGAATAAAGTCATTTAAATTCTATTGTTCAACTTTTGGTAACGCTCACATCACAAATACAGAAAACGCCAACTTCGAGATCAGAGTTAGATTGTTCTGTCATTTTCAAAGTTTCTTCAGTTTTCTTCATGCCTATTTCTGCCGCCAAGCAGCAACGCTGTGTTTCGGTTTGAAGAGTGTGGTTGCCGGTGTAATTAGAGGCAAATAATTCTTAGAGCTGATTTCACCATGCTCTGTTACTAATAAAGGATCAACAGGCCGTTAAATCTAACCTTAGATGTCAAACGGGTACATTTTGACATATTTAACGGCCCTTTAATCCTTTGTTAATCTAACACGCCATGGTGAAATCAGAGCTTAATATCTGTATGCCTCAAGTTGATGGACACAAGGCAGTGCATTGCACGGCCACTTTTCTATCGTGCGTTACTCACGAGGCAATGCTTTGTTCTATGTGATGGTTGCCACTTAACATCAAGTGGGCCATCTGCTTGTTCGATTAGCAAACAGAATAAGAATGGTGGTATTTCTTCGGACGAGCTACACACAAAGAGATTAACCTCTTAAGAAAAGAGCTCTTATATTCTACGATGCTTTTGCTGATTTGATTATTTTATATTTTTCATTGGTAACAAAAAAACATTATTTTTGCTTGACATTTTTTATTGCACTGTTTTTATTTCATTGTGTGTACATTGTGCCTATATTAATTACAATACAAACTGTACCGTGTGTATGACATTGTAAATGTCTAAAGAGTGAATAAATGAAATTAAATGAAATGAAACTCTTAAATGTTATTTGTGCGACCTTTCAATAAAACCTAGCGCAGGGTGGCGGGCAAAAAGTGGATGGGGACAGCCGAAGACCGGGCTCAGTGGCGCCATGGGAGAGACCTATGTCCAACAGTGGACTGCAATAGGTTGATGATGATGATGATTAATGATGTATAAAATCTAGGCTAGGTACATGAGCCTGGGACTTTTTTCCCATTTCATGGTCTAGTGGACAGTGTCGTTTTGGTTTACCTTGTATTGTCTCATACGGAACCAGTGATGCGTCAAATGCTTCACGCTTGACTGAATTCCGCGTTCTGACTAGCTTTTGCTCGCGGCTTTGCTCTCATTGAATTACTATCTTTTATATCAACTGACGGTCATTCAGTGGCATTATAGGTCGATTAAATTGACAGCATCGTAGGGGGGATGAAAAAAAACAACTTCACGACTTTGATCCCTAGGCACGGTTGATATCCCCTCAGATCTCTTAGAAGAGCTCTTTGTGTGTAGCCCGTTCGGGGAAGTACTACCACCACGCTTTTTTCTGCCGCCAAGCAGCAACGCTGTGTTTCGGTTTGAAGAGTATGGTTGCCGGTGTAATTGCAGGCACATGAGGCTTCACATCTGTATGCCTCAAATTAATGGACGCAGGGCAGTGCATCGTAGGGCACGTTCCTATCGTGCGTGACTTACGAGGCAATGCTTTGTTATAGGTGATGGTTACCACTTAACATCAGCTGGGCCATTCGCAGAGGAAGTCAGAGATGGGTCCAAAAATTACAATTGTAATATACCCATATATTGCAGTGTCATGGCCACTGTTGAAATACCAACTGGTTTCCTAACGGTGTTTTTACACCGTTTGAGAGCACTTGTATTACGTACACGCATTCTTTGAAGAGAAGAATCCATTGGTGCATGACCAGATTCGAATCCAAGTCCTTACGATCAGAAGGCGGGGTCAATCCCACTAAACCAACGGTGTCCGGTGGATGTAGTAGCGTAAAATCGTGTGGAATGACAGCAAAAGGTCTTGAATCATTATATCTCCAAGCCATATGTATTCACGATTCTATGTTTGTGTGTATAAAATTGTATGTAATATATCTATATCTATGTGCTTTTTTGCTTGATAAATTATAATAAGGTCAACGTTTCTAAAAATCTAAAAAATACAGAAAACCAAATACCAGAAACTGGGACTTGAAGTGTATTTGAAATTTAATCATTACGAAACAGCGTGACAAACATTTAAATCTAACTCGTTTTTCAAATATTAGTTATAGGAGGTCAAGCAAGGTCGACTAGTTAGTTCACAGTTATTTATTGTGACTTATTTATGGAGCTATGTTTGGATTTGGGTCTGACTACACATACAAGAGTTTAAGAGTAGTAGAGCTCTTTGTGAAGGGCTCGTCCGGGGAAGTACTATAACCACGCCTTTTTCTGCCGCCAAGCAGCAACGCTGTGTTTCGGTTTGAAGAGTGTGGTTACCGGTGTAATTACAGGCACATGAGGATTAACATCTGTATGCCTCAAGTTGATGGACGCAGTGCAGTGCATCGTAGGGCACGTTCCTATCGTGCGTGACTTATGAGGAAATGCTTTGTTATAGGTGATGGTTACCACTATAAAAAAAAACATACTCAGTGCTAAGAGATGACTAACTTGCAATAAAATCACTGTTGAGAGTCTTCGACAGCCTTCACAGCTCAGTTGGTAGTAGCTCTGCCTTCTGCGCTGTAGGCCGCGGGTTCGATCCCCACTGAGAACAAACATTTGTTTGATGAACATAGAGATAGGAGCTCTGGGATCGCTGGTTATCTTAATTTAACTTTTTTATTGTATCTCAAAAACCGAGCGTCCCAGAAAAAAAGTAAAATATGTTTTGGAATGTCCAAACAAAGCCCTTTCATATGACATGTAACTTGATTTTTTTATGTAACTTTTTTTATTTTTTCACCCTTAAAAAACCCCATATCTTAATAACTCATCTTTCGATTTAACTTAACGATTTAACTCATATACCAGTAAATTTCTCAAGTACAAGCTATCGACATACCAAATTTCATGCAGATAGGATCAACGGTTCTGAAGTTATGGCCCGACAAACATACATACATACATAAAACTCCAAATCGCCCAAGATGTCGCTTCGCTCACTCGATCGAATAAATATTGTTGGATATTCTACTCAGCATCAACTATCTATATACCATGATCCATATATCTGATATACCTAATACTCAGGTACATAATCATTTTTTTTCTTGGCTGGGATCGAACCCACGGCCTACAGCACAGAAGGTAAAGCTACTACGCCTAACTACCAACAGCTGTGAGGGATGATGTCAAAGTCCACTTTTTAACCGACTTCAAAGAAAGGAGGTTCTCAATTCGACTGTCTGTTACCGCTTAACTCCGTAAAATATGACCCGATTTAATATGTCTTTTTTTATTTATTATATTATTTCATACAAGTAAATGAGATGCGTATTTTGCTGTTTTATGTTTTCAGTGCATTTGAAGTAAGAGTAGCGAAGTGGTTGCTGTGGTGTTTTCCATCACCATTTCAAAGCTCTGCCATAACAATCAGGTAAATGAGTCATGCTTTCGGTATTTTAACGAATGATTTGGAATTGATGAAATGTTATGAGTTTTAGAATGATGTAATAGTAGGAATAAGAGACGACGTCCACTAAAGAGGTATTTAACTATTCAAATCAAAAACTCATTTTTTCAATTATAATATAACACAATGATCGCTTTTAAACTTTTTTATCAGGATATTCCCAACCTACTTAAAATTATACTTAATATGTTTTGATAATTTTCAGGTGTTATTTGCATGGCCTTTTTATTGGCACTGGTGGTCTAGTGGTAGCGGCCCCGCCTACCTATCCCAAGGTCGTGGGTTCGAAACCGGTCGCGCACCAATGAGTTTTTCTATTCAAAAAAATTATGTGCACAATGCCAGTACTCTTTATCGGTGAAGGAAAACAACTTGAGGAAACCGGCATATCATAGTACCTAAATAGTACATTGTTATCCTAGGGGTGAAAGTAACTTATTTAGTCCCGAGACGGGGTTAGGCGCCCGAGCATAGCGAGGGCGCCAATAGTTCGAGGGACTAATTAAGTCTTTAACCCGTGGTAAACACTGTGCTTTTCATTACGAATACAATGAAAGTAAAAATAAAAACATGAATTAGCTAAATAAAAAATGAGTGAATTGTAGTAGATCCATGCTGCATTATAACCAGTTTTTATGTTCGATCGAAAAAGGTTAAAGTCCATGCCGCATTCTAACCAGAATTTTTATGTTCGATGACATTTGATGTTATGGATACTTGTTGCTACTTATTATATTTACGAAAAAGGTTAAAATTACATGTTTTGTAAAAATAAAGGGTTATAATATAAATTATAAAACCTATTTAAAAAATCCATTACAGTTTTCACTAACTTGGTTGATTACCTCTTTGGTAATAAACCTCTTTTGTTTACGAATGCCAACAGAAGTCACACTGTTGACATTCGTAAACCAAAGAGGTTTGTTTATTTTCCTAGGAAATGTAAAAATAAAACTAGTTTTTTTTTTATAATTTGACAGCTGTCAGTTGATAACGATTCTCCCTAGGGCTGGAAGTATTACTTTCAACCCGCTCCTCAGGCAACTTCAGACCTACTTTCAGAGTATGAGCAATGAAAAAGTTCTATAACATGTGTCAAGTGCTCGAAAAGAGCCTCTTGAGGCGCACTTAAAAGCCTTTCACCACACTGTTTAGAAAAAAAACTAGTGACACGACAAGAGAGATGGCCTTTTTGTGCGAGCACGTCCGGAACAGATTAACTGTTAAAATTGTACCTAACCAAAGTTATTTAGTACATTGTTACCCTAGGGGTGAATGTAACTTATTTCGTCCCGAGACGGGATTTTGTTCGAGGGACTAAGTAAGTCTTTAACCGGAGGTAAACGCTGTGCTTTTCATTACGTATACAAGGAAAGTAATAATAAAATCCATTACTGTTTTCACTAACTTGGCTGAATAAGTACCTCTTTGGTAATAAATCTCTTTGATTTAAGAATGTTAACAGGAAGGTCATAGTCATACTGTTGACATACTCACTGGGCCGGTTTTTCGAATTCACTAAATTCAATTGGCACCACACTGGAGCTTCAATATTGTAACAAGGATCATACAAAAGAGCGGTAGGAACCAAGCCGTAAGTTTGTTGCCTGTTCTTCTAGGCTTTGGTCGCGTGGAACTGGCACCTAGAGTCACCTAGCTTTAAGACGTTTCAAAGTGACCACTTTTACAGCATAAAGATGAGTTACGAACGATTTTGTCCTAACAAATATTGTTATTTATAATTTCGTCTACGTTTTTGTGATATAAACGATTTTTGATTTTCACTTTGATGGATAAGAGTCTTAATGCATTAACTAACTTATCGTATGGTAAAGGCCATGTGGTTTCAATGTTTAAAAATAATAATATACCATTATTTTTGTCTAATCGCTGAATAAATTAGGTACACTTGACTCGATTCGATACCACTTGGGTAGGGAGGTACAGTTAGCTCCAAAAGTAGATGAATATATCTGATTTGTATAGTATTGTTATCTGAAACCCAAAATTATCATAGCTTTTCCAAAGTTATTTTATTGCAATCTATCTTCGTCGCTAACTGTACGTACCGTTTGAGTTGAATAAATAATGCGAGGATATGCCTCTGTTTACCCCCTTGACGTGACATGTCTCGTGTGTGACCAGGCTGTTTACTCATAAACTCGGCAACCAAAATTAAACAAACCATACCACTAGGTATATAACTAAAACTTAATGCATACCTATGATATGCTTGCTTAGTAATTACCCACCGTAAAACGTGTTTAAAACAAATTTGGAACCGAGAAAATCAGGATTTTCCACGTATTCTTATCCTATCTAAAGGCGAATACAAAAGCTAATGTGACTCTCGCTCGCAAGTTTAGACATGTTGAAAGATATAAAATCACTGAACTCATTTTCGATAAATCGCAATCAACCATTTTGTGTGCAATCACATTGCACACAGTTTAGTAAAAATTTCATTTTAATCGAAACATGTTTTCCTATTCAAAAGTTTGCTTTACGTTTTCGTACATAAGCAAACTTTATGTAGGAAAACTTGTATCGATCAAAATGAAATTTTTACTAAGCTGTGTGCAATGTGATTGCACACAAAATGGTTGATTGCGATTTTTTGAAAATGAGTTTAGTTATTTTATATCTTTCAACATGTCGAAACGTGCGAGCGAGAGTCACATTAGCTCTTGTATTCGCCTTAATGCTAGGTGCGTTTCGACTCTGCGTATCTCTCTTATGTAAAAGCTAAATTAGGCCCAGATTCATTGATATAATTAAGTGCACTACATCAATAGTAGCTTTCACTGATCGAACGTTCAATGCACTCCACCGCTATCGCAATTCTATTGATAACATTCAGATAATTGTAGTTTCAAACAATGTGCCGTAGAACAAGATAACGGAGAAGTGCTCAGTCAATATCTGAAAAACCAGTTATTGATTGAAACTGAAACTGAAATAGCTTCCCGACTTTGATCCCCAGGCACGGTAGATATCCTCTCAGATCTTAAGAGACCAAGTACTAACTAAAGATTCTTTGAGGATGTCTAAGGGGGGTAAGAGGTACTTCCAAATATTATATCGTGCCAAAAATCGATGCAAATATAAATAAATATTTAGATAACCGCAAGTATGCGCCATTAAAATATTTATTCAGTAACAACAAGAATTTTGGCGAAAAGCCAAAATTCTTCTTTATGGATTAGATTAGTTCACTTTCAAATATATCGACAACTGTTGAAGAATGACGATTCAACCAAATTGAATCACTTTGGTTGAATGGAGCAGAAATGAAAGGAATGCCAAACATTGAATGATTCATTTTTATGTTTACATGGATCAATTTGGTTCATCATCATCATCATCCACAGCCCGACTTCACCCACTGCTGGTTATAGGCCTCTCTCTGTATTCGCCATCGTTGACGGTCCTGTGCTTGTCTCATCCACCTCTTGCCCACGATATTTGTAAAATCATCTGCCCATCTCGCCGCTGGACGACCGACGCTTATACATCAATATGGCTGCTTCATTCGAATTGAAAGGCAAAACTGAATTTATTGAGTATCTGTGTTTTATTTTACAACTAGCTGATATAAATATGTTCTTTATATGAATGACCTAAACTGTAAATTCAAAAGTTTCATGAGGAGTCGCGCGTATTAGAATAGGGTGTAGTAAATTATAGTCGCATAAGCGAAATCGCGACCTACGGTTGGGATCTGAAACTCAGTGTGAAGCTTATTGTTGGTAATGTGATCCTTGTGATTCAACTAAATATTACCTTTTGTCTTTGACATCGTGAAAGTCACGGGAAGTCGGTGGATGCAGAATTTATGAGTGAATTAATTATTTTATTTGAATTTATGAGGTAGGTAATTTATTATATTTTAAGAGCTCTTTGTGAGTGGCTCGTCCGGGGAAGTACTTCCACCACGCCTTTTTCTGCCGCCAAGCAGCAACGCTGTGTTTCGGTTTGAAGAGTGTGGTTGCCGGTGTAATTACAGGCACATGAGGCTTAACATCTGTATGCCTCAAGTTGATAGACGCAGGGCAGTGCATCGTAGGGCACCTTCCTATCGTGCGTGACTTACGAGGCAATGCTTTGTTATAGGTGATGGTTACCATTTAACATCAGGTGGGCCATCTGCTTGTTCCTTCAGCTGGTTGTATAAAAAAAACAAAAAATTGTTTTGCATAGCAATTGTGACTTGCGACCAGTTTTCACTTCACACTTGCACTGTTGCTAAGTATCAACTTTCAGGCTAAACTTGATTTCTCAATAAGTTAACAGACTATTTATCTATTTTAGATTATTTGTACAGAGATAAGGGCACTGGAAAACGATACCTATGTGGGATGGCCCTGATGTTAAGTAACATCTTCTCTAATACTATAAGAATCAAAGTCCTGACTGACTGACTGACTGACTGACTGACATATAGACAACGCACAGCCTAAACCGCTGGTCCTAGAGACTTGAAATTTGAGGAGTACATAGGTCTTATGGCGTAGAGGTGTACTAAGAAGGGATTTTTGGAAATTCAACCCCTAAGGGTGTAAAAAGGGATGAAAACGTTTGTATGAAAAATAGTATTCCTTGAACCTACAAACTTGAAACTTGGAGTACATATACTTCAAGGCAAAAAAATAGGAAATGCATTTTTAGTTTTTTAAAACTACCCTTAATAAGTGTGCAAAGGGATGAAATAGTTTGCATAGGAGTTTTTTGACCGCTGGTCCTAGAGACTTGAAATTTGAATAGTACATAGGTCTTATGGCGTAGAGGTGTACTAAGAAGGGATTTTTGGAAATTCAACCCCTAAGGGTGTAAAAAGGGTTGAGAACGTTCGTATGAAAAATTGTATTCATTGAATCTACAAACTTGAAACTTGAAGTAGATGTACTCCAAGGCTAAAAAATAGGAGAGGCATTTTTAGTTTTTTTGAACTACCCTTAATAAGTGTGCAAAGGGATGTCAAAGTTTGTATGGGAGTTTTTTAACGCGTGGTGCCATTGACTTAAAACTTGAAGTAAATATACAAAAAAACAATAATTAAGAATGACGCTTTTAACTTTTGATAATTATCCCTGCAAAGGGTGCAAATGACTGTAAAAGTTAGTATGGGAGAGAGTTAAAGTAAATATACTCCACAATAAATAATTTAAAATCACATTTTCTATATTTTAAAACCACCCCTGCAAAGTGTGCAAAGGGATGTCAAAGTTTGTATGGGAGTTTTTTAACGCGTGGTTCGATTGACTTAAAACTTGAAGTAAATATACTAAGAAATAAATAATTAAGAATGACTTTTAATTCTTGATAATTTCCCCTGCAAAGGGTGCAAAAGACTGCCAAAGTTTCAAGTTTTGCATAGGAGATTTTTAACGCGTAGTGTAATTAACTTCAAACTAAAAGAAAATGTGTTCTGTGGATAAATAACAAAAATACAGTTTGAAAACAACCCCTAAAACGTTACCATCCTTCGTTGCGCTCGAGTAAAAAGGATACAACGAGGCGTCAATTTAATTTTTGTAAGGGACATTCTAAAAACGGGAATTTTGAGTTGGTGCGAAGAGATCTGAGGGTATCTACCGTGCCTGGGGATCAAAGTCGTGAAGCTGTTTCGTTTCGTTTATTTTTGGGGTAGAAACTAGGAACAAATAAGTACATATTTTCCGTGTAAGTTTGTCTTTGTTGTATTTGTCATGTTTGTGCTAAACTCAGTACCTATACCTACCTACCTAATATAGGTAATCTACGCCTATAGGTATCTCTTATACCTACGTAGGTAGGTATTTAAAATCCTACCGTAATAATATACAAATCAATGCGAAAGTTACGATGTTTGGATGTTTGTGGCTCAATGACGGCGCACCACTTGAACGCGTGCGAAGCCGCGGGGAGCCACTAGTCACCTATAACAAAGCATTGCCTCGCAAGTCACGCACGATTTGAACGTGCCCTAACGATGCACTGCCTTACGTACAACTTGAGGCATACAAATATTAAGCCTCATGTGCCTGTAATTACACCATCAACCACACCCTTCAAACCGAAACACAGCAACGCTGATGGCGACAGAAATAGGCATGGTGGTAGTATGAATCTTCTCCTTGCGTTTTTTTCTTTTATCCTATACCTCTATTGTCCTAGCGAGACGGTTACCCGAATTATTTTGAATCTTCAAATTCAATTGTCATAATCTGTGTAATTTGAATGGCACATGTTGAAATGTTAATCTGAAGGCTCTTTTCTCAGTATAGTATTCCTAACATAAAAACATAATAAAGAATTCTAGACACGCGTCATCTTAATCTTAATGCAAATACTTCGAACTGTTTAAGAGCAAATAAACCAATCAGAATTTTATTGATCGAATCAAGTGCTGCTATAAATAAGACACAGGAAGACGTACTTGAACGAAGTGAAGTTTGTAAGTTACCTACTACGGTACTTAGTAACAACTCAACTTTTTTTTTAATACTTCTTTGTGATGGAACAAGCAGATGGCTTGATGTTAAGTGGTAACCATCATCACAAAGCAAGTCACACACGATCGAAACCTACCCTGCGTCCATCAACTTGAGGCATGCAGATGTAAAATAAGCATGGGATAGTCAGAAGTACTTCATCCAAAGTTTCGTCCAATGGTACATATCCAATGGCACCGACTAACATTTTGCAGTAGTTGGTATTTCCACAACGTGTAACATAATACCCCTATAAGGCCAAAGACCAAGTGATCAGACCAAGCAGTATACTTTGACGTGTGCAAATGTTGAATAATATATCGTTTTAGAAATTCCCATACAAAAGTAAAATTAATATTGTCTCAGAAATTTGCAACACGCCTGATTCTGTTTACGTAAGTACCAAGGTCACGTACACACGGAACGTAAAAAAAGCTGTGAATAGGGCTGCCTCATGGTGTGTTTTAGTTTCGTATTGGAGAAACGTTTAAGTGGCATTTAATGAATGAAAAACTATGAAATTTCAAAAGTCGTAAAACCAAAGGTGTTCGCCATGACCTGTAGAATACCCTGCTTCCGGGGTTATAGGGGTATTATGTTACACGTTGTATATGTGACAGGTCCATGGATGGGAGGTATTAACAGTTTTAGATACACTGGCCACCTTCGTTTATCGTTTTCATGAGTAAAGAGGCTAGAGCTGCTTTTCGTTAGGTAACTTACCTACATGATAAATCATTTTTAGCCTGAAGTCTACTGCTGTACAGAAACCTTACCTTTCAGGACGAACTGGTTTGAGCCTTTTCCAAATACCAGTATCCCAAGTCTGAGTTCTGTTTTTTAGTTTTTCATATTTCGTATTTCGTAATGTCAGGCCTTTTTCAACCGACTTCAAAAAAGGAGAAGGAAGTATTCGACTGTACGTTTTTTTATTGAATCGATTTTGATGATTATTTTTTTTATTGGTAGATCATCATCTTCGGAGGTAATCCCAAATAAATTTTATCTAAATCGGCTCAGTATTGGCTTTAAAATAAAATAACAGGAAAAAGTTATGTCATCCAAGTAAATAAAATTGCGTTTTTTACTGTATAAGTTTTCAGTGTATTTAAAGTCGGTTTTTTTAATTGCAAAAAAGACTTTATTGTATGGAGATTGGATAAGCGCCTCTATCACTAAGAACTCACTAGTCTCCAAACAATAAAACACTGACGTAACGAAAAACGAAATACAAAAACAAAACTCAGATTTGAGACACACAACAGAATGATACGCTTTGATTTAGCAAGGAATAATAAATCTTCCATAAAAATTAAGATGGTTTAAAACAGTCAATTGTGTATTTACAGATGTGAGTAATAGATCGTCTAGTCCCGAGGCTAGGTCTAAAAGATACTACAAATTAGTAACATCGGTATACCGACTGCGGACAGATCGATTTATTTATTATTTAAAGTTTTTATTTAGTTTTTATAATACTTATATTAGTAAAAACTTTTCAGCAAGCATGTTGGGTTTGGTTTTTATAATTATTTTTTATTTGTAGTTTTTTTTATAATAATTATCTAAAACTAGTGGTGGCCCTTGCCTTAACGCGTTGGCGGTAATTGCTAACATCAATATTTAAGGCACTTCCCCTCCAGGGGTAGAGTAGTAGAGCTCTTTGAGAGACTCGTCCGGGGAAGTACTACCACCACGCCTTTTCCTGCCGCCAAGCAGCGTTGCTGTGTTTCGGTTTGAAGAGTGTGGTTGCCGGTGTAATTACAGGCACATGAGGCTTAACATCGTAGGTATGCCTCAAGTTGATGGACGCAGAGCAGTGCATCTTTGTTATAGGTGATGGTTACCACTTAACATCAGGTAGTAGTAGTATAAAAAAAGGGTGTGCGGTTTTTCCCTGTACCTACTGTTAATACTTTTACTACCCCCTTCTTGTCGTGTCACTAGATTCCTTTGAAACAGTGTGGTGAAAGGATTTCGAGTAGGTACTTAGTACTTACCAATGTATACCTTGGTTTTCAGATCACTTGAGTTTTGAGGGCATGCCTAATGTTTGAGAATTAATAAGCGTGCATTGTTATCGAACGGTCTCGAATCGGTAACAGATACACATTAGAGTCAAAGTTATTTCAATTAACCATGATTTTAATTGGACTTTTTTCTCACAGCATACAAGGCTTTATCTCTTGAACAATAGAGGTTAGATTCCCGTGGGTTCACAGAGTAGTGTAAAATTATAGCCATTAGCTCTGCTTTTGAGTTCACGGAGAATTTTATGATGAAATCTTAGTTGCTTGTGTCATTGTTTTTTCTGCTTATCATTTAACATCAGCAGTCAATACTAGTCCACTTCTGGACCTGGATATTTCATTTCATTTCATTGTATTTATTCAGTCATAATTATTTATTTTATTTATTTATTTATTTATTCTTAGATTCACAGTTTTTCTTATTGTCTATTTTAATCTATTAAATGTACACTGTGCACTAACCAAATCGAATCTACATTTTATAGGCAAAGTAAGTAGGTAGATGATACTGAGAAGACAAACCAAAATAATAAGGTGAAACTTAATAAAACAAAAAATCAAAGTTGAAGTTAATCGCATAAAAAACAAAAAGTGTTAGTGTGTAAAACGTGATAAGTAATGAGTGTGTAGTGTAGTGTGTCATTGTGTGTAGGTAGTTAGTTAGATAGGTTGTTATAATAAAGATCGGTGTGAGTGTGAATGTGATAGACAAAACACCTAATAAAACTCTGCAACACTCTAAGCGTGTGGCGAAGTGTAGCTAGCGTAAACAAACAATTTTAAAAATTATATGTTTATGAATACCTATCACTTATTACTCTGTCAAGAAAATACCGAATAAATCTGTCAAGAGAATTAGTTAGTTATTCATCAGAATTAATTTTATTGCATTCAAAGTATGCTCCTTCAGAAACGATACACCTACGTTAACGAATAATCCAATCATCAAAATATTTTTATTATTTTTATATTTTAATAACGATGAGTATATAAAAATAAATTATTATTAAATTAAAATTATTAAATTATTCTCAAATTTTTATATTTTTTTAACGCTTTTTCTGGAATTGAGTTCAGTTCTTGCCGCGAATATTCCTTTATGTCTTCTCCCGATTGAAAGCGGGTACCACGAAGCGGTAATTTGAGTTTAGGAAAAAGAAAGAAGTCGTTGGAGCCACATCTGGTGAATAAGGTTGCGGCTTGATGGTATTTTTTGAGTTTTTGACAAAAAATCGTTCACAATTATGGCCTTTTCCGAAGGCGCATTCCTATCGTGGTGCAAAATCGAAGAATTTTTTTTCCACAAATCTGGCCAGTACCCCAAGTATGAGATTTGCTTACCATATTTCGTTTTTCGTTTTTGTTCCGAGTTCATTGCGGGTTTTGTACAGTTCCATATCGGTATCCCTATCGCGTCTTCATGCAAAACCCGCAATGAACACGGAACAAAAACGAATCGTTTTCGCTCCGAGCTCATTGCGGGTTTTGTAAAGTTCCGTATCGGTATCAATATCGCGTCTTCATACAAAACCCGCAATGAACACGGAACAAAAACGTAAAACGAAAAAAGAAATAAGGTAAGCAAATCTCATACTTGGGGTACTGTTCTCAAAATATGTCACTCATAAGCAAGTGTTTTTGATAAAGTCGATTTACCGTAAGCCTTCTGTAACATTTTCAGGGACTCCGAACACGAAATTCCATTGGCGATGCTAAATAAACAAACTCTTTGTCGATGATTTGTCCATTATGAAAATTCGCAACACACACTTGATTGATCTAACTAAAAACAGCACTGTATTTAATCTAAATAACAGATTCAACCCAAACTCCGCGCCAAAATGGAAAACAGATGTGCCGATCTAACAACCAAAAAAAAAACAAATAAAATAATTCAGAAACGTGAACAAATCATCCATTCCTGATACTTTCCAGATACATTACAGGCACATAAGGCTTAACATCTGTTTGCCTCAAGTTGATGGACGCAGGGCATTGCATCGTAGGGCACGTTCCTATCGTGCGTGACTTGCGAGGCAATGCTTTGTTATAGGTAATGGTTACCACTTAACATCAACAGTATAAAATAAAATAACATCTTCTGTCCATCGGGCCGGCGTCCTTCACTCGTGGTATTCGCTATAGGTATTACATATTTACATTTAAACTGAATTCCGGATGCTTCGGCATAATGTTTTTAAACATTTATTTGTGTAACTAAAACAAAATACCTACTTGGTTTTATTGTGAAACACTACCTACTGAAATAACAATGATTAAAACATCGACAGCCTTCACAGCTCAGTTGGTAGTAGCTCTGCCTTCTGCGCCGTAGGCCGTGGGTTCGATCCCCACCGAGAACAAACATTTGTGTGATGAACATAGATGTTTGTTCTCTGTCTGGGTGTTATATAATATTATAAGTATGTATTTACAAAAACAAATTATATATGTATTAAATCAGCTATCTGGGTTCCCATATTACAAGCTTTGGCTTAGTTTGGGGCTAGATAGTGCTGTGTGGAAAGTCCACCAATATTTATTTATTTATATTTAACTACTAGCGGCCTGTCCCAGCTTCGCATGGGTGGTCATAAATTTTTTGAACATTTTAGGATAAACTTAAACCGTGTGTTCGAGCCTCGCGTCTACTTATTTCATACATTTGCACGCGCTTCTCCTTGAGTAAGTGAAATCGCACCCCGCGCGAGACCCGTGGACCCGTTAACATTTTTAATTTCGTCATATCTTTTGAATGGAATGTCCGATTTGAAAAATTTAAGAAGTAATCTATAGGTATTGAAACCGTCTTAATTATGAAATGATTTATTTGGATAAGGATTAATACCAAGGTACAAATAAAGACCCTTTTCTATCGGCGGCATTTCAATTAAATTTTTATAATAAAAGAACACTTATTGTGACATAACTATAATAGTTAGACATATGCTGTCGCGACATTTTTTGTAGATGATAACGTGTTCTACAAAATCGTAGTACATTATTTTGTTCTATCTTCAATAGTTTTCGCAGCGCACGCGATGTAAGGTTTTTTGTTTTCCACCTTGGGTTACATTATTGAAGTTTTAGTAAGGATCCCTGATTATTTTGAAAATATAATATAGCCTATGTTACTCAGGGATAATGTAGCATTCTAATGGTGAAAGAATTTTTGAAATCGGACCAGTAGTTTTTGAGCCTATTCGTTACATACAAAAATACAAAAATACAAAAATACAAAGTTTACCTCTTTATAATATTAGTGTAGATTAGTGTAGATTTCTTTGCCGGCACGGCGACTACTAACCTGTTACTTCTTTCCCTGTTCTTCTAGGCTTACGGCCGGTTTCTGAAAGCTCGATCAAACCTAAGGATGTTAAGTCACTTGCTATATCTATCTAATTTGTTGTAATAGCTGAAATGGCGAGTGACTTGACATCCGACTACGTTTGATCGAGCTTTCAGAAACCGGCCGTTAGTCGCGTGCAACTGGCACTAAATTCACTTAGTTTTAAGGCGAATACTACTGCTAATGTACCTCTCGCTTACACATTTCATAATTTTGAAAGATACAAAATCACTGAACTTATTATGAAAAATTGCAATAAAAAAAGTGAAAAGTCTTGATGACTTTCAATAATCATATCAATTCATTATTGTCTGAGTAATCTTAATCAATCACTTAACAAACATACAAAAAAAACAAATACAATTGAAAAGAATCTCCTCCTTTTTTTTTTAGTTAGAGCACCCGTGGTCTAGTGGGAGTGACCCCGCTTTCCGGTCGTTGGTTCGAATCCGGTTGTGCACCAATCGATATTTCCTATCGAATAATGTAGGTACGTGCGCAATGCCAGAGCTGTTATACGGAAAACGTTGAGGAAACCAGCTAGTATTGTAAAAGCGGCGATAGGCTTGCAACCTGTCACGTATAGAATACCATTTACTGCAAAATGTATGGGTGTGTTATGTAAATGTGGACGTACCTCTGACTACCCCCCTTAGACATCCTCAAAAAGAATCTGGAGTTCGTACTTGGTACTAAGAGATCTGAGGGGACATCTACCGTGCCTGGGGATCAAAGTCGTGAAGCTGTTTCAGTTTCAGGTTTTTTTTAAAGTCGTTTAAATGTAAGGATTATTCCCATCCTCCACCTATTTATGTCACACGGTGACAGTTGGGAACAAAAAGTTCGATCCGTCACCGTAGTACCAACTGGGTAACAGATCGAACTTTTTAAAATTGTAAAAGTTCGATCAGTCACCCTTTTGCCAGGATCGAACATTTTAAGCCTTAAAAAGTTCGATCTGTCACCCAATTGGTAAATAGGGGACTGATCGAACTCCCCTCCTTCACGTACAGGGGACAGATATAACTACTGATTCCAATCCCCCAATAAATATAGCTAACAATCAGTCTTCTGATTTGACCTTATACAATCTGCTGTTCACCAATATGGGCTATACAGAAGCAGCGAATATGCCTTTTGACTTTGACATTAACCATGAGCCTTTCGAAGCACGAAAGGGAGCAGCAGACAGACAGCAACGTCACTTGGAAAAACATTTACATTAAAAAACATTAGTGAACCTAATTAAAATTTCAAACAAACCGTGATATGGCAGCTAGCCAAATTCGTCAGAGTTTGATAAGCAGCGCGTACATATATAGAGGCGAGAATATTTGTAATGCAACAATGTATGATGAATTGACAGCCCTGCAAAAATGTATAATGAATGTTCCCTCACAGCTCAGTTGGTAGTAGCTCTGCCTTTTCTGTTGGCCGTGGGATCGATACCCACCGAGCTGAGAGAAAACATTTGTGTGATGAACATAGATGTTTGTTCTCTACCTGGCTGTTATACATTAAACTATAATATTATAAGTAAGTACGTATTTTCAAAAAAAAGTTTATAAGTTTAATAATATAACCTGACGCACATCTTCTACGTAACTGCGTAGTCACGTCTCTATCATACGCGAGTCAATTTTTAACAAGCTCTCTGCTGGCGCTAATAATAAAAAATCACACGTCTGTCTGTTTTTAATTTGCACTGAAATATAATTTTTATGGTTGTAGGTAAAACAAAATGATGAATGTTAACATCATTTGCCATGAAGGACAGCCCACGCTGCGACATTGGTTCTTTACGCGTGTTCTACCGGCTGTACAACGGGGAGTGCTCTGAAGAGCTATTTGACCTTATCCCAGCGTCAAGATTTTACCACCGCTCCTCTCGGCACCGGGATCGAGCTCATCCACACATACTAGATCCTTGGGTTTCACGCACTGTCCGTTTTTCAAGATCATTTCTCCCCCATACCCATAAACTGTGGAATGAGCTACCATCAGAGGTTTTTCCGCCAATATACAACATGAACAGCTTCAAGAAAAATGTAAATAAAGTCCTTCAGGGTAGGCAACGCAACGACAACGCCCCTGGTGTTGTTGGTGTCTATGGGCGACGGTGACCGCTTACCATCAGGTGGGCCGTAAGCCCGTTTGTCTATCATTTATATAAAAAAAAGGACACTAGTCAATCGTTCAGGGGTGATTGGTTTGAAACGTGTATTTCCTCCTATTCGTGGCTCTATCTGAAAACCAGCGCTACATACATGTATGATGAACCGTGCATAAAAATGATTACATAGTTTATGCACGGGGTAGCATCACGCTGAGATAGAACCAATTTAACCTCACCAGGCACAGAGCAGGACTAATTGACATATTTTGTTTATTTTAGTTACCTCTTTCTTTTTATCTTGTTTTATATTAATCTGATGGCTTCTCTGTTCTGTGTTCCTCTCTAAGTCCTTGAGAACATTGTATAATACGTGGTATTTTGTCCAAAAACAGCAAAAATCAAACAACAGTCTAAATAGATTCGATGTAAGTCAACTCAGATATCGGGGGTCACCGTTATCTGCTCCGAAACATACTAAAAGCAACACTCCAAGTCACTTCTTCATCCACACGCAACATGGCGAGACTAGTGTTACTATTCCTTACAATACTAGCCACAGCCTACACCCAGTGCACTCTAGAAAACGCCCAAAAGTCCTTCAAAAGATCCATCTACGATTTCACCGTGAACCTAGCGGGGAGGATAAATTTGGATACTGAAGGACACTTCATAGCATCCGGCTTGTCACCATGGACCTTACTTTCCACCATATCTCTTGGAGCCACAGAGGAAACGCTCTCAGAAATAGCGTATATCTTGCGAATGCATCCACACCCGTGCTTCAACGACAAATACAACGAAATTGCAAGGAGATTGACTTCAACAGAAACCGGAACCACCCTTGAACGGAGCTCAGCGATCGTAATAGACAAGAATCTGGATATTCTTCCCGATTTTTACAACGACGTGAGGAAAACCGGGGTATGTAACATAGAAGTGTTGCCTTTCGATGATCCTGTGCCCACTGTTGCTTATATTAACGATCTAGTAAGCAAAGCGACGCACGAAGCCATCGATGAGATAGTTACAGCCAATGACATCGACGGAGCCTCAGTGATCATGATCGATGCTTTGTACTTCAAAGGCGCCTGGAAGATTCACTTCCCCTACTCAGATACAGAGATCTCCGCATTTTACAACGAGAAAGGTGATCAAGCTGGAGATGTGAATCTGATGTATGTAACCGGAGTTTTTAACGTCACATCGGTGAAGCAACTGAAGGCGAGAGTCTTAGAAATTCCTTATGGAGAAGAGAACCGATTCTCCATGCTGATATTCCTTCCGTATGCTGATGTTTCTTTAAACAGCGTCATCGACAACCTTAGACACGTCAGTTTAAGAATGATTTTCGAACTATTCGCGCGTAGGGTGCCTGAGGACGTGGCCGTCCAAATCCCAAGGTTCAAGCTATCGTCTGATATAAACAATTTGAAGGAGCTGTTGATGGATATGGGCTTGAAAAAAATGTTTGATAGCTCTGAAGCACAGTTTGATTCGTTATCTGTGGATGCTGATGTCTACGTGTCTAATTTGATACAGAAAGCGAATATAGAAGTGACGGAGGACGGCACGGTGGCCAGTGCAGCGAGTGAGGCTACTTTCACGTCTAGAATGATGCCTGATCAGTTTGTAGCTAACAAACCCTTTGCATTCATGATTGTGGATAGGGATATTGAAATTCCGTTGTTTATTGGTGCTTATACATCGCCTAATGTTTTCTAATTTGTGATTTTATTTTTATTTATTGTCTGTAGTTGACTTTTACCGCAGGATCTGTCAACATTAAACCGTAAATGTTCTAACTTATTTATTGTTACACCAACGGCATATTTTTAATTTTTTTCGAATACGAAGTCTTAAGTAGGTAAGTACCTAGATATCTATAAGACGTTGTGCTGTGATACACGTCTTTATTTATTTATTTAATAATTTATTGCACAAAAAAATAAAAATTCAAGTGTACAAAAGGTGGGCTTAATGCTATAAGCATATTCTACCTGCCAACCTTAAAGGTAGATAAGTAATGATGTTAGCGTGCTATTATTGATCGAGTGAGCGAAGCGAACGAAGATCTTTAGTTTCAACTTGGGCGATTTGGCATTTTATGTATGTATGTATGTATGTATGTATGTATGTATGTATGCATGTTTGTCTGGCCATAACTTTCGAACCGTTGATCCGATCTGCATGAAATTTGATAAGTCGATAGTTTGTGCTTGAGAAATTTACTGGTAAGTATATGAGCAAAATCGGATGAAGGGTTATTAAGATATGGGGTTTTTTAAGGGGGCAAAAATAAAAAAAGTGACATAAAAAATCAAGTGACATGTCATATGAAAGAACTTTGTTTGGACATTCCAAAACAATTTTTACTTTTTTTCTCGGATGCTCGGTTTTTGAGATACAACAAAAAAGTTAAATTAAGATAACCAGCGATCCAAGAGCTCCCATCTCTAAGAGTTTCGTTGGCATCAAGGTTTTTCTACTGGTCGGCCAGTTACTTTGCTTTTTCTTATTTTTTTTTCTTGAAATAAATTAAGTAGGTACTCGGTTCTCATAAAATGGTGACAATGACCAAGTCTGATGATGGAGCCAAGGTCTGTTCAACGGAACTCTTCAATAAATAGTCCAATAGAGTTGAATCTTGGTAACCATACCAAGTTAGTAGGCGGTAGTCAGAAAAAAGTCCAAAGATAATGTTTGGACTTGCCTCTGACTACTACGTACTCAAAGTTTTGATGCGTTCGTCGGGTCGCATCACGAGATCTCAGTTCGGGGCGAACTACTAGTTAAAAAAATAGTTACAAATTAACAAATTACCGTCTTTGCGATCAGAAGGCCCCCGCCATCACTACCACTAAACCATCGGTGTACGCTAGGTATCAAGACGTCGCATAAATCTTCCATCGGAACCCTGTAGTTATGTAATTTTAGAGTTAGGTATTTCTTGGCAAAGTCATTCCTAGGGCTATTTGTATTAAGGCGAAGACAAGAGCTAATGTGACTCTCGCTCGCACGTTTCGACATGTTGAAAGATATAAAATCACTAAACTCATTTTCAAAAAATCGCAATCAACCATCTTGTGTGCAATCACATTGCACACAGTTTAGTAAACATTTCATTTTGATCGATACAAGTTTTCCTTAAAAGTTTGCTTATGTACGAAAACTAGTAAAGCAAACTTTTGAGTAGGAAAACATGTATCGATCAAAATGAAATTTTTACTAAACTGTGTGCAATGTGATTGCACACAAGATGGCTGATAGCGATTTTTCGAAAATGAGTTTAGTGATTTTATATCTTTCTACATGTCGAAACGTGCGAGCGAGAAGTTGTTTGATAGTTGTCAGCCCCTTAACATTGGGACTTGAGTTATTACCTACTCCAATAAATGGCCGATAAATGGCCACTTAAACTGATACTTACCTGCATAGACCAATATGGCACAATGCCACGAAGTCATAAACTTTTGTAGGTATCTATTTTACTATGAGACTTCTCGCTCAAACTTCTCGCTCGCACATTTTAATATTTTATACGCCGTTTACCTACACTCAGCTCATGTCCGTGGAAATGTGCTGAATGTGGGAAGGGACTTGGGCAATGCGAGAATGTAAACAGACCACTTCCATGTCCACTTGCGTTGCCGCTCGCGTCACCCGTGTTGCGTGAACACACATTGCCGGCGACGCTGCCGCAGCATGGATGGCAACATTTCCGTCCACGCGAATGCCAGCGCGAATGTCTAAATGTAAACGCAGTATATACCTAATACTGCGTTTAGATAAACAATCAGAATGTTTTTGGCAGACAACAAAGTTTTGGAAGAATACAAATATTCATGCATGTGTTGTTTGGAAGAAATCGCGCTCAGCAATAAGACTATTGTAGAACAGTTGACATATTTTCCTTGTTACCTAATATATACAATACTAGCGCCCTGTCCCAGCTTCGCATGGGTGGTCATAAATTTTTTGAACATTTTAGGATAAACTTACCTAGACCGTGGGTTCGACCCAAGCAACATGGTCACGTGAATAATGACGTGAATTTTACGGCATCGAAAGACGTCGCATCACGTCATTTAAGACGTCAGTTTTGACGTGAGGATGTCACAAATTAGTGCGTCATTAATGACGTGATTAGCTTACGTGATTTTCACGTCAAGGATGACGTCTAAAATGTCGTCGTATACGTCGTGACAATCACGTCATAAATGGCGTCAAATTTGTCGTGATTAACTAACGTGATTTTGACGTGAACTGTAACGTCTAAAATGTCGTCGTATTCATCGTGACAATCACGTCTTAAATTACGTCAATTTTGACGAGATTTTGACGTCACCTGTAACGTCTTAATGTCGTCGTAGAGTGGCAAGATACGTCAGGTTTTTGCATCGGGTTCCCCGTCGGGTGCCCGTATTCGGTAACCTGATCGAGGAACCCGATGCGAAACCTGACGTATGTTGCCGGCCGTATTTGTCTTCTCAAACATTACGTCCTGAGTTTGGACTCATCTAAAAAACAAACACAATAGGTAGGTTAGTAGGACAATAAATTTTAATAGGGTAAAATTACACAAAAAATGCTCACAACCAAATTCATGGATAATTCACTACATTTCCACACCTAAAAATACTTACTTATAATTAAACCAATTAAGTAATTATATAAGGTACATTCTACCACTCAAACTTCCAATGCTGTGGACAGGTGTAGTTGCAGAAAAGCCATCTGCAGGCATAGCACCTTTTAATTTGGTATGATGCGTTGTTGGAACTCTTAATTCTTCAACACTAACTAGTTCTTCAGTAGGCATGAATGGTTGTTATGGCACTAAAAACAAAATTATAATGTTATTAGTAAACACCTCTATCAGATTGTAAGCCAATATAAACATAATGAAAAAAAATATAGGTAGATAATACTTTACCTCTATGCGTAGGTGTGATGCTTGTTGTATCATCATCAGTAGACAGAAATGGTTGGACTGAATCTTCAAAAAAAAAAAGTAAAATAGTAATGTTTAATTAAAGTGCATTTTGTACACTAACAAAGTCTACGGACAAAATACTGGAATCATTGTTGTGAAGATATTCCATTTTACAAAGATAAACTTAACCCAACAAATATTTACTGACTAACCTAAAATATTTTAGATGCCAGAAACTGGTGAACAATAATTATGTACCTAGGTAGTAATAATTCGATCATACTTACTAGTCATCGTAAAAATTCCGCCTCAATTGTATAATAGGCCATGTTCTGCTGGATGTTTGTTTTACTAAAAGTTGGATAAATAGAGCAGAAAACTTTGAATTGGGCCAGAAACTCTCTAACTTTCTTGGCGTAAGCCATACTGATGAGACTATGACCACGTTTACAGCAATCTCCTCATTTTTCGTTTCTTCAGCAACCACGTACATACATACCTACTAACCCCTAGGAATTTAATGAAAACTTTTCACAAAATTATGTATTAATTATACTGTTGTGATGCCCGATGCCCGCCATAAAAAATGTCAAACAATAAACCGTACTTTTTATTTTTTTCGACAGGCTATAGTCATAAGACCATACCGCCTGGGCTAGAAAAAAAGCAGAATTGCACACCCCCGTGATAAATTATTTACTTTGTAATTTATTTATGCCGGGTTTTGCGTGAATCGAACAAGGAATAATAATTTTCCCGTAAACTTAAACCCCCTCAGAGATTCATTTAAATATAGATCAACCTATGTATTATTCTAGAACCTAAACTATCTTCATACCAAATTTCATCTAAATAAAATAAGTTACGGAGATACGTGGTAACAAACATTCACATCACCTTTCTCATTTTATATGGTATAATATAGCATAGTATAGTACTGTACTGTACTGTCAAATACTGTACAGTACTATAACAGTACGGTACAGTACGGTACGGTACGGTACGGTACGGTACGGTACGGTTCGGTACGGCAAGGTACGGCACGGTACGGTACGGTACGGTACGGTACGGTACGGTACGGCACGGCACGGTACGGTACGGTACGGTACGGTACGGTACGGTACGGCACGGCACGGTACGGTACGGTACGGTACGGTACGGTACGGTACGGTACAGTACGGTACGGTACGGTACGGTACGGTACGGTACGGTACGGTTCGGTACGGTACAGGATGGTACAGGATGGTACAGGATAGTACAGTATAGTACAGTATAGTACAGTACAGTACAGTACAGTACAGTACAGTACAGTACAGTACAGTACAGTACAGTACAGTACAGTACAGTACAGTACAGTACAGTACAGTACAGTACAGTACAGTACAGTACAGTACAGTATAGTACAGTATAGTACAGTATAGTACAGTATAGTACAGTATAGTACAGTATAGTACAGTATAGTACAGTATAGTACAGTATAGTACAGTATAGTACAGTATAGTACAGTATAGTACAGTATAGTACAGTATAGTACAGTATAGTACAGTATAGTACAGTATAGTACAGTATAGTACAGTATAGTACAGTATATTATACTATAATATAATAAATGTGACACATACAGTACATTATGGCGAATGACGATACACAGCGCAGGGTCACGTCATTTGGTGACGTTATGTATGGTGAAAGACGATATCCAGCGCAGGGTCACGTCATTTGATTACGTTATTAAAGGCGAATGACGATACACAGCGCAGGGTCACGTCATTTGGTGACGTTATGTATAGTGAAAGACGATATCCAGCGCAGGGTCACGTCATTTGATGACGTTATTTAAGGCGAATGACGATACACAGCGCAGGGTCACGTCATTTGGTGACGTTTTGTATGGTTAAAGACGATATCCAGCGCAGGGTCACGTCATTTGATTACGTTATTAAAGGCGAATGACGATACAGAGTGTAGGATCACGTCATTTGATGACGTCTTAAAAAATGAACGACGATGTATAGCTCCGAATCACGTTATTTGATGACGTCTTATAAAGCAAACGACGACATATAGCTCCGAATCACGTCATTTTATCACGTCATATAAAGCAAACGACGACATATAGCTCCGAAACACGTCATTTTATTACGTCATATAAAGCAAACGACGACATATAGCTCCGAATCACGTCATTTTATCACGTCATCTATAGCGAAGGACGTCATTGTTTCAAAGAAGACGTCAGTTTGTCGTCATTTTTCACGTGATCATGTTGCTTGGGGAGCCTCGCGTCTACTTATTTCATACATTTGCACGCCCTTCTCCCTGAGTGAGTGAATCGCACCCCGTGCGTGACACGTGGCCCGTGGACCCGTTAACATTTTTAATTTCTTCATATCTTTTGAATGGAATGTCCGATTTGAGAGAGAGAGAAGAAGTAATCTATAGGTATTGAAACCGTCTTGAATAAAAAATGATTTATTTGGATAAGGATTAATACCAAGGTACAAATAAAGACCCGTTTCTAACGGCAGCATTTCAATTATTTTTTTATAATAAAACTTCAATAGCTGTCGCGACATTTTTTGTAGATGATAACGTGTTCTGCAAAGTCGTAGTACCTACATTATTTTATTCTATCATCAATCAATAGTTTTCGCAGCGCACGTGATGTAAGGATTAATTTTTCCACCTTGGGTTACATTATTGGAGATTTAGTAAGGATCCCTGAATTTTTTGAAAATATTATATAGGCTTTGTTACTCAGGGATAATGTAGCATTCTAATGGTGAAATAATTTTTGAAATCGAACCAGTAGTTTTTGAGCCTATTCGTTACATACAAAACAACAAAAATACAAATCTTTCCTCTTTATATTGTTAGTGTAGATGTAGATGTACCTACCTAACTTAGAAAAACAAATATACCTACTTACTGTTTTCAATAAAAGAATCGCTAAATGAATCGACTCGATAGTAGAAGTTGAACCTATTAACAACATAATTGGTTCCTGCTCATATTATGTAAAGCTAATTTCTAAACTAGGTTTATCCCCGAGCAATTTGTATGCAGACGCAATTAAATAAAATCGTAAAGGAACCGCATTCGACATTTTCAATGAAAAGCCTTTGTCAATGAAAACGTCACTGTCATGTCAGTAATATTGTTGGGTCCGGTTAATTTACGACCAAGTATTACACAGCCCGAAAATGTACAACCCGGAAAGCACAGCCTGGAAAACACGGCCCGGATTCCATGTACAAAATGTACATGAAATCCGGGCCGTGTTTTCCAGGCTGTGCTTTCCCAGCACAGTCGGGATTGTACAGCCAGGATTGCACGACCATGGATTCTGTGACCATGCTCTGATTGGTCGAAAGCCTATGCTCTGTTTAGATGCACTACACAGTAAGTATAGGCAAGTAGCACAGATTAAAAATTATATAAAATAAGAGAATTATTCAGAGATTAATGTTAAAAAAAAATTAAATTCTGGCACTTCGGCGGCCGCTGCCGCGGCACGCTCGCTTTGCTCGCTCGCCTCGTGCGTAATTTATATGTTTTAACATAACCTAACCAATCCGAGTCGGATCAACAAGTGAGTGAGTAAGTAATTGACGAGTGTAAACAAAGCCTATGTTTTGGCATCAAAATTTTGGCTGCGTTTTATCGGGTCGTGCTTTCCAAAGGTGTGCTGAATTTGTACGGCTTGGAATGTACAGCCTTGGATTACACAGCCATGGATTTCGCGACCAAATTGTACATCAATTCCGGGCTGTGTTTTCCTCGGCTGTACAATCCTTGGTTGTACATTATTGGCACCCATATTGTTATGTCATTTTAGAAATATTTGTGTATTGCCAACTCCTATAGAGAATTCTCACAAGTATGTTTCTTAGCTTAAAAACATGCTATCAAACAAAGGCATGGCATGGAACTTTTTCATATAATAAACACAATATTTGTTAAAGCTGGGATAAGGGAGTCACAGGATAGATTTACCCAGAGTATAAAAGACGTTGCGGCTGCACGAGAAAACGCTGGCGTGACGACAGGACTTCATCCACAACTAGTAGAAAGAGCTAACCAAGGAGAGTGCAGAAAAATGGGGGAGACCTTTGCCCAGCAGTGGGACAGTTTAAGATAATTTAAAACTAGTAGTTCGTCCCGAACTGAGATCTCGTGATGCGACCCGACGAACGCATCAAAACTTTGAGTAGGTAGTAGTCAGAGGCAAGTCCTAACACTATCTTTGGACTTTTTTCTGACTACCGCCTACTAACTTGGTATGGTAACCAAGTTTCAACTCTATTGGCCTATTTGTTGAAGAGTTCCGTTGAACAGACCTTGGCTCCATCATCAGACCTGGTCGTTGTCACCATTTTATGAGAACTGAGTACCTCCTTAATTTATTTCAAGAAAAAAAAATAAGAAAAAGCAAAGGAATTGGCCAACCAGTAGAAAAACCTTGATATCAACGAAACTCTTAGACATGGGAGCTCTTGGATCGCTGGTTATCTTAATTTAACTTTTTTTGTTGTATCTCAAAAACCGAGCGTCCCAAAAAAAAAGTAAAAATTGTTTTGGAATGTTCAAACAAAGCCCTTTCATATGACGTGTAACTTGATTTTTTTATGTAACTTTTTTTATTTTTGCCCCCTTAAAAAACCCCATATCTTAATAACCCTTCATCCGATTTTATTCATATACTTACCAGTAAATTTCTCAAGTACAAGCTATCGACATATCAAATTTCATGCAGATCGGATCAACGGTTCTAAAGTTATCGCCAGACAAACATACATACATACATACATACATAAAATGCCAAATCGCCCAAGTTGAAACTAAGATCTTCGTTCGCTTCGCTCACTCGATCAAAAATCGCACGTCACAACTATTACCGTGCCAACTAAAAATTTTGCACTTTTGAGTTAAGTATGCCATCGCAAAGAGGATTTTTTTCTCTACAAAATGATAATACAGTTGTATTTTTACCTCCTACAATGGCCGAGAAAATCACCTGAAACTCTTTATTGACTATTAATTTCATTCATTTATTCAACAAGAAGTACTGTCGCATCTCAACATAGTCCGTTACAACATAACAGCGCAGGCACCAAAACGTAATTGTTCTGTTGTATTTCAAAAAAAAACATCGTTTTGGATAAAAAACGTCGCAGGTGAGCAATCAACATAGTTGTATTTGTAAGATGATACTTTATTGTTTGTTCAAAATAATATTTTGTCTTCATTTAATACCATATTGCATGTTCATTATTTACTTTTTTGAGGGTAGGACGGAAAATAACTTGACTTGATACTAAAATGCACCTAATTTTTTGGGGTTAATACGGTATGACGCGTTAAAGTTATTGTAATTTGGCTGTGTGCAGGTGTCTATTTATGAATGTTACGGTTTGGTCTGTGAATATATCGGATAAAGCTTTCACTTTCACATAAATTTTTGGAACAGATTAATATTAAAAAGGCATAAACGGGCATTATTAATCTTACACTTTATCAGTATTTACTGCATTTAATAGCAGTTCTTCCTTCTATCATAATAAGAACTTGTGTATTTGACATTTATTTATATTTAGTTAATTTTTTGCATAAAAATACAAAATTAGAGTACAATAGGAATGATTAATGCTTATGCATTTTCTACCAGCTAACCTACGTGGTGACTTATGCGAATAAATACCTTTTTTTAATATAGCTTGGTGATGGAACGAGCAGATGGCCCGCGTGATGTTGATTGGTAACCATCATCTATAACAAAGCATTGCCTTGCAAGTCACGCACGATAGGAAAGTGCCCTACGATGCACTGCCCAGCGTCAACCTGAGGCGTACAGATGTTAAGCTTCATGTGCCTGTAATTTCATCTGCAACCGCACTCTTCAAATTAAAACACAGCAACGCTGCTTGGCGGCAGAAAAAGGCATGGTGGTAGTACTTCCCCGGACGAGCTTTTCACAAAGAGCTCTACTACTCTTAAAAATATCTTGTATCTCCTTGATAATATTCTTTGAATCTCTCTCTTAACCAAAATGCTGCTGATATCATGACGCGTTCCTAAGATATGCCAATGTGTGCCAGTACAACTCTTACAGAACTGTATATCATAATAAAATTTTAATGGCACGTTGGTATTAAATGAACTTTATGAGAAGTCTCGACTGAAATACATGCATTATCGGGGAGATACAATCTTTCGTGGTCTGTGTGAAATACAGTAGGTTTAGCCACAGTATTGTGAATTCAAAAACTGTTCTGCGCCGATATACTTTCAATTATTTTGTTTAATAAATTGTGTACGGATTCCGACTCCTGCAATCTGAGCACAGTGATAATAACTACAGGACTAGCGATTCTTAATACGTTTAAGCACATGCACTCAATTTCAAGCATTTATTTTCATGATTCATTTTGAACAGTGGTATAAAGATGGCTAACATCATTGCAAACGATTTTGCACGACATTGCTAGCTGACGCAAATGCCATTCAATAGTCTTAAAACTCATAACCCTTAGCCTTTGAAAGCCCAAATGGTTTGAAATCTGGGAATAGAATTCACAAAGGTAAAAAAAAGAGTTCCACCTAAATAAATGAAGCAGCCATGAAACAATCAAAACTGCAAACTGAAATGCAGTGAAAAGGTAGGTAGGAGATTTACAAAGCAACGTGAATTTATGAAAAGAGCTGTGCCGAGATTTCACCACGTGATAGAATCTGAAATGGGATAAACTTAGAAAATTTAAAACCACTGGGAATATAGATTCTCAAATGGCGACCACGAGCTGGAAGACGAAGCGTTGTAACAGGAACCGATGGCATTGTGAGGATCACAGGGAAGACAGTGGATGGAGAGGGGTCAGAATAATTCTTCGTGATAATGAATAGGGGAGGCCTATAGTCTTCAGGGTGATGAAGATAATAATAATGTTGAATTTCTAAAAAAAAATATTATTTGATATTTTGTTGTGTTTAATTCAATAAGATAAATAAAAAAAACCAGTAATAGGACTGCTTGTATTGATGAAAATGCGTATCAATAATGGCTAATTTTGATATACGACCGTCGAATTTTACAAAAACCTCTAAATAAAACAGGCATTAACGTCTCATTTCATTTTTGAATTAATTTAAACAGGCAATATCGTACTAACTCAAAGTGCTAGTGAAAAATTACTGATAACTTTAAAGATATTCATTATTTATTATACCAATACCTTTAAAAGTAAAGCCAGATAACATACCTTTAAACTTACATTTAAAGTTAGGCATGATAATGTATATTTTAGACAATATGATTTTTTGAACTTTCAAAACCTGTTTTCTCGAAATGGACTTTTTTGAGTTGACACGGTAATAGTTGTGAGGTGCGAAATGTGGATGTGGTTTTTTTGCACTGACCTCAATAAATACACTGGACAGGCGGCTGGCAAGATAGATTTGTGCCTATTTGATTTACGCCATTTTGGCGCTGTAAGCAAATACGAGTGTCCATGGAACTAAAGTTAGTGATGCACGCAAGTCGACATCTAATGTTTTTATCGATAGCTATACGCTCATGGTTTGTATGTAGCTGTGCTGTGGGTGACTATTATGTACTTGTCACACAATTTGTGGAAGAAGCTTTTTATCACTTAAAAGGTATCTAATAAGGTTCTGTGCGTCTGAATAAATTGACATTATTCTGATTTATCGAAGCAAGCAGGTATCTATTGAAATGAAGAATAGTATAAAAGCTGGTTGACTTAATAATTCTTTATTATAAGATTATTCATTATTTAATTTTTAGTTTCAAATATCTGCCTACATTTAATTTTCCAAAAAGTTTAAATTACTTATACTATAGATATGAGTAAGTATCGATACTTTTCAGGTACTCCAGTTAGTAGTATCGCAAGACGATTTGAGTAGGTATCGATACTTTGCGTTTGGTGGTATCGGAACATCCCTACTTCTATGTAATTTACCACGGCAGCCATTTGCAATATACGTCACAATTAGTTCTAGGGACTTTCGTATGTCAAAAGTGGCGCTTCAAATTGGCACAAAAAATTGCTGCCATTCTAATGGTGAAAGCCTGTCCAGTGTATTTATTGAGGTCAGTGTTTTTTTGGGGAGAAATCGGGAGAATCTTTCTAGTAATAATGTTCATGGCAACATTAGTATTTATTTACTTCTCGGATCTCGAAGTTCTATTCTAGAAGCGAGCGAGATTAGAAAAGAGTAGACTAATTTTATAGAACTTCAATCAAATAAAAACTAAACAATCGCAACGTGCATTTAACGAAAAAAAACTTGAAGAGCTATTTTTATAAAGTGATGAATGATGATTCAAGTTTTTCATTAGCATCACTGAGTAGCAACTAAGTGGGTGTCTCAAAGCCGCCAGAAAAGCAAACTCTTGCGCACAATTAAAACCTTTTTGCTGCTACAAACAAGTTTACAACCAAGCGATGCAGTCTAATTCAAGGAGTTTTAAAGTTATGCCGAAAATGTAAGTAACCTTTATCTACATAGGTACCTACCTAAGAATTGTGTAGGTATTATTTATCGATATAATCAATAGTTCTACTTCTCTGTATTTCTTTTGAGTAGGTGCCTATCTATCTAGGTTCAACCTCTTAATAGCTTAGATTGAATAAACACATACAAATTAACAGTTATGTATGTCAGTGCTTAGTAAACAGTGAAGGAAAACATCAATATCTTCAGGAAACCCACAACCTAGCTCAACATGGTATTGACTCATGTGGTTTAGGCCAACTATGCTATGATGATGGTATAAAAAGTCAAAAGAGTCAAAAGGTATTTATTCAATGAAATCACAAGGATCACTTTGAAACGTCTTAAAGCTAGGTGACTCTAGGTGCCAGTTCCACGTGACCAAAGCCTAGAAGAACAGGCAACAAACTTACGGCTTGGTTCCTACCGTTCTTTTGTATGATCCTTTTACAATGTTATAATATAATATATTATTGAAGTTTAGTGAGGCGTAGGCATACAGAAAAAGGTATAGATGCTGCGAAACCCTATTCCATCTTGAATCCCTGACATTGTAGTCCCTGTAGTCAGTGTCTGACAGCCCTCAGCTCAGTTGGTAGTAGGTCTGCCTTATGTACTGCAGGCTGTGATATGTGTGATAACTAGAGATCGGATAATCGGATGCATATTTACCTAAAGTTAATTTTTGGCTAACAAATTATGGAAGTGGCTTATTGGGATACTTTTATTAAAAATAAAATCCCAGGATTGCATAAATAATTGGGTGTATACAGGGTGCCACATTACATGTGTACTAAGCCGAAAGGGGGTGATGCTGGGCCCCGAGGGGCATATTTTGTTGTAACAGGGCAATCATCATTTGTGTCACTTAAATTTGAATTTCCTGTGATCCCGGGATTTTTAGACAAAAGCAAAATTTTAATTTCCAGGCTCTCGGGATTTTTCGATAAAAAGTGCTTCCATAATAGCCAACATCTCAACTTTAGGTAAATATGCATCCGAATATACGATCTCTAGTGATAATCTCATGTTAGTTTTCTGTCTGGGTAAAATGATATACCTATAACTATGTATTTACAAGAAAAAGTATACAAGCATTATATCAGCTGTCTGTTTCTTCACTACATAGTATAAAACAAAGTCGCTTTCTCTGTCCCTATATCCCTATGTATGCTTAAATCTTTAAAACTACGCAACGGATTTCGATGCGGTTTATTTTTATAGAAAGAGTGATTCAAGAGGAAGGTTTATAAGCATAATACAAGCATAATCTCTTAGGGATAACCCACAATAACCGTGCGAAGCCGGGGCAGGTCGCTAGTGTAATATAAAACTCTGCATAGTTTGGGGCTAGAAAGTTGCCCCTGTATAAATCATGTACCTACCTATACCTAGGTAAATTAAATGCAAAGGCCTGATATTTTCGTAAATTGCAACAGAAACTAAAATCTATAGAGTCTGCTCTAAAATCGCTAAGTAAGATATGATAAAAAGTCACTAGGTATGATCTCTTAAAAACCAGTTTAGCCGAGTTTTTGCCAGCAGTCCAAAAATTATCTTGAGATGCAGATCGATGTTTGTTTCGAGTGTGACACTATAATTTACAAAAAAGAACATAATAATTATGATAAGTCTATACCTATTATTACCTATATTTTTTTTCTTTTCCTAATACTATTGTCAGCCTTCATAGCTCAGTTGGTAGTAGCTCTGCCTTCTACGCCGTAGGCCGTGGGTTCGATCCCCACCGAGAACAAACATTTGTGTGATGAGCATAGACGTTTGTTCTCTGTCTGGGTGTTATTATCTACACTAATATTATAAAGAGGAAAACTTTGTATTTTTGTATGTAACGAATAGGCTCAAAAACTACTGGTCCGATTTCAAAAATTCTTTCACCATTAGAATGCTACATTATCCCTGAGTAACATAGGCTATATTATATTTTCAAAAAAATCAGGGATCCTTACTAAAACTTCAATAATGTAACCCAAGGTGGAAAACAAAAAACCTTACATCGCGTGCGCTGCGAAAACTATTGAAGATAGAACAAAATAATGTACTACGATTTTGTAGAACACGTTATCATCTACAAAAAATGTCGCGACAGCATATGTCTAACTATTATAGTTATGTCACAATAAGTGTTCTTTTATTATAAAAAATTAATTGAAATGCCTCCGCTAGAAAAGGGTCTTTATTTGTACCTTGGTATTAATCCTTATCCAAATAAATCATTTCATAATTAAGACGGTTTCAATACCTATAGATTACTTCTTAAATTTTTCAAATCGGACATTCCATTCAAAAGATATGACGAAATTAAAAATGTTAACGGGTCCACGGGTCACGCGCGGGGTGCGATTTCACTCACTCAAGGAGAAGCGCGTGCAAATGTATGAAATAAGTAGACGCGAGGCTCGAACCCACGGTCTAAGTTTATCCTAAAATGTTCAAAAAATTTATGACCACCCATGCGAAGCTGGGACAGGCCGCTAGTATATTATAGGTATGTATTTACAAAAAAAAGTATATATGTATTATATCAGCTATCTGGTTCCCATATTACAAGCTTTGGTTTAGTTTGGGACTAGATAGTGCTGTGTGGAAAGTCCACCAATATTTATTATTTTTTATTGTATTTCAGGGTACATGCTGAGCCCTCCAACACTTATCATCTTTCTCCGGAGCAACGTCGGTATTACGAGGTCAATGGCTTCCTGGTTATCAAGGAGCTAATTGACTTTGCATCACTCTATAGCTATAAGTAAGTATCAAACCAACATTATCACTGAGGTTTTGTTTACTAGCCTGTGGCATTGCTTGTATGATACCTATTGTGTTAAAAATATCCAGATTGCAAACTCTCTTGTTGTGTCACTAGTTTCTTTCGAAACAGTGTGGTGAAAGGATTTTAAGTGCGCCTCAAGAGGCTTCTTTCGAACACTTGACATATGTTATAGAACTTTTTAGGACACATGTTAGAACTATTTAGGTAAACAGTATCTGAAGAGATCAAAAAAAGTACTGCTCAAGTCTACCAAAACAAACTAGAAAACTACCCCAACCAACTCACACAGAGACTCACTAATTCCACATGCATGAGGATACATAAGAGAAAAGATGTCATGCTTTTGAATGACTAATAATGAAGTTACCTACTGAGAAGACAATTCAGGACGGGCAGAGTACACACTCTGCCCGTCAATACAACCTACAAAATATTTGCTCATAAAAAAACAACTGATCGCAAATAAAACTTGGAAAAAAATAGTTTGCAATCTATGTTTTAGAGAGAAGTACAAAGTTTGAATATTCTCTCATCTCTAAAACATATGTGTTGTGTATGTTTGTATTACAAAAATATACAAAACAGTCTGACCGTTTGAAATTTTTATTATGAGTGTGATTTTATTTAATAAGACAAAAAGATTACAGACACATAAATGTAAGAAGTTATTATAAAAAACAAACACATTGAAGCCTCATTCTGTAAGTATCTTCTCACCAAGGGAAAACCACAAAAATCTCATCAAGGGTAAACCACAAAAAAGTTAAAGAAACCTTCTTGAAGACACCTTGGTGTGAATAAAAAAAACACATTCGCATTAATCACGTTGAAACATCTTATAGCTAACTGAATCTAAGTGCTAGTTCCACACAACCAATCCTAGAAAATCAAACAACAAACTTTATGGTTTGGTTCTTACCATTCTTTTCTATGATCCTTGTTACAAAATAATATAAGTACTAATGAAGTAAATAACAAAATAAAACGCCCACGGCCCAACTGGTAGTTCCATGCAATTGGTATAAGCATAGAAAACTGCCATCCGTACCCCAAGTATGAGTTTTGCTTACGATATTCGTTCCGATATGGAACTTTACAAAACCCGCAATGAACACGGAGCAAAAACGATTCGTTTTTTTTCCGTGTTCATTGCGGGTTCCGTATCGGTATCTCTATCGCGTCTTCATACAAAACCCGCAATGAACACGGAACAAAAACGTAAAACGAAAAACGAAATATCGTAAGCAAAACTCATACTTGGGGTACAGGTTGGTTCGTATAAAAAAATGCTGTTATTCCGTAGTAATTGCATTTCGCATTTAGCCTTAAGCATAATGAGATTTTAATGGCCAAAAATAAATTCTTGACAATCTAGTCATTACCTAATGTGCTATGCTAATTTCAAGAATATTGCATTAATAATTGTTGTAAAATTATCAGATAATAAATTAGTATTAGACTTTGAGACCTATTATAATAGATATTACTTATATTACCTACAATATAAATTCACTACCTACTAACAATGTACAGTATTTTAAATATTGGCGTACATTTCACTCAGTGCCATCCAGCCCCAAACTGAGAAATGATATAAAAAGTATTTGCCTAGTTTGAGGCAAGATAGTATTTTGTGGAAAGTCCAACAATATTTATTTATTTATTAAGTTGGTAGGATAAGGTAGGTCACACTATAAATAAAACTATTATCCTTCATAAATTCGTCACTTGTATTATATTTTTTTATTATCATGTGAGATCTTCAAGGTAATGCTTTGTTATAAGTGGTGGTTACCATTTAATATCAGGTGTGTAATCTGCATGTTTCATGAGATATTGTATTCAGTAGATACTAATTACCTCATTGGACTAATCTTAGATTACCTATTGTAAATTTATTATCAATGGATGATTTTTTTATACAACTAGCTAATAGAACAAGCAGATGGCCCACCTGATGTTAAGTGGTAACCATCACCTATAACAAAGTATTGCCTGGTAAGTCACGTACGATAGGAACGTGCCCTACGATGCACTGCCCTGCGTCCATCAACTTGAGGCATACAGATGTTAAGCCTCATGTGCCTGTAATTACATCGGCAACCACACTCTTCAAACCGAAACACAACGTTGCTGCTTGGCGGCAGAAAAAGGCGTGGTGGTAGTACTTCCACGGACGAGCCACACACAAAGAGCTCTACTACTCTATAAATGAAATGTTTTGAAATACCTCTGCTGAAATAGCCACCGTGCCGGATCGAGTCGTGAAACTGTTTCTTTTACAGGCAGAGATTCATACAAATATGCAAGGGTCTGGTATCAAAAGGCGCTATGCAGGTGGCCAAGGAACCAGGTCTTGTTGGCAAGAAACAAAACCCTGAGGACTATGTTAACAAGGTAGGTTCAGGATTTGTTTATTTTCATAGCGTTCGTTACTCAAAATAATGTACCCTAATTGATTGAGTGAGCGAAGCGAACGAAATTCTTACAGTTAACCTGGCGATTTGGCATTTTATGTATGTAAGTTTGTCTTTAACTATAACTTTCGAATTGTTGCTCCAATCTGCATGAAATTTGGTAAGTCGATAGCTTGTACTTAACAAATTTACTGGTAAGTATTATGGGTTCAATCGGATGGCGGTTTTATTAAGTTATGGGGTTGTTTAAGGAAGCAAAATAAAAAAAATATTAACAAAAATTACAATTTACGTGTCATGTGAAAGTTATTTGGAAAGAGTTTCCTAGGATGCCCGGTTTTCGAGATACAACAAAAAGTAAAATTAAAATAACCAACATTAGCATTTTTTGTGTTATCGTTCTTGTTTCTAACTCTTTCTGTAACAGTACAAAAAACTCATGTTTATTGTACTCTATAGCATCCCGCGATACAGGCTTTTAGTGCCATCACTAAGGACGATTAATAACTCTTGTAAGTCTCTAATTTACTTTTGGTAAAAAAATTATAAATGTATGTAAGAGTAGTAGAGCTCTTTGTGAAGGGCTCGTCCGGGGAAGTACTACCACCACGCCTTTTTCTGCCGCCAAGCAGCAACGCTGTGTTTCGGTTTGAAGAGTGTGGTTGCCGGTGTAATTACACGCACATGAGGCTTAACATCTGTATGCCTCAAGTTGATGGACGCAGGGCAGTGCATCGTAGGGCGTTCCTATTGTGCGTGACGAGGCAATGCTTTGTTATAGGTGATGATTACCACTTAACATCAGGTGGGCCATCTGCTTGTTTCATCAGCTTGTAGCATCAGCTGGTTTTCAGTGACACCGAAAGTATGTGGTGCAGCAACACGGGTTACATTTAATAAAATAACTACATAAATACCTAATTGATAACTTGTTTAAAACAATAAGTGCCCTATTTACGGAAAAAACATTAATAGAATCTTTACAACCTACTAAATTGTGCAATAAAATAAATCCATTAATTAAAACCAAACTAAAATCATAAATAGGTATCAATAATCACAGCCTTCACAGCTCAGTTGGTAGTAACTCTGCCTTCTGTGCCGTAGGCCGTGGGTTCGATCCCCACCGAGAACAAATATTTGTGTGATGAACATAGATGTTTGTTCTCTGTCTGGGTGTTATATTATATTATAAGTATATATTTACAAAAAAAGTATTTAAGTAGTATATCAGCCATCTAGTTCCCATATCACAAGCTTTGGCTTAGTTTCGGGCGAGATAGTGCTGTGTGGAATGTCCACCAATATTTATTTATTCTAAGTATCAATAATCATACAACTCAGAATAAAACTTAAACTAAATTACACTATAAAAAATACAATTTATTCTATGATAAAAAAAACTAACATGAGAATGACTGCTTATGGGACGGATTCTTGTGATATGGGTCTAGTTTATACTAATCGTGAACTAAATGACTTTTTTTTATATCTTCAGGTTCAAGAGATCCTATACGACGACGTGTTCATACAATACGCTCACACGCCCCGCCTACTCCATATCCTGAGTCAGCTGATCGGTGACGACATCACTGGGATCCACAGCATGTTCATAAACAAGCCTCCTGGGACTGGCAGGCATCCGCCTCATCAGGTAACAAATACAAATATTAAGTACTACCACCACGCTTGTTCTGCCGCCAAGCAGCGTTGCTTTTGAAGAGTGTGGTTGCCGGTGTAATTACAGGTCTGGTAAATGGTAACCATCACCTATAACAAAGCATTGCCTCGTAAGTCACGCACGATAGGAACGTGCCCTACGATGCACTGCCCTGCGTCCATCAACTTGAGGCATACAGATTTTAAGCCTCATGTGCCTGTAGTTACACCGGCAACCACACTCTTCAAACCGAGACACAGCGTTGCTGCTTGGTGGCAGAAAAAGGCGTGGTGGTAGTACTTCCCCGGACGAACCACACACAAAGAGCTCTACTACTCTTAAAAACGATGTCTCGTATATAAACGATTTCGTTCTGTCTCTATTACAACTTACTTCTTTTTTTTATGTACATTCCAGGACTTGTACTACTTCCCTTACCGACCAGCTGATAAGATAGTTGCCTCGTGGACGGCGGTAGACCACGTGACCGTAGAGAACGGATGTCTGTACGTGGTACCAGGCTCACATAAACATAAGGAGATATGGCCGCATGGAGATGTCAAGGTATTGGTACATTATATTGAGATACTAGCGACCCGCCCCGGCTTCGCACGGTTATTGTGGGGTATCCCTAAGAGATAGACATATACCATTGTGGACTTTTTTGTAGACCTTTTTAAGGTGTACAATACTGTATTACATTATTTTGATCTATCTCGCAGGGTTCAGCCAGCGTTTGTAGTGTAAGCGCAAAAAAGTATGTTATTTACGACATCACATTAGAAACCTCTTAAATTATCAGTGTTTCTCCACTATGTTATGCATGTTTTATACATATAACCTTCCTCTTGAATCACTCTATCTATAAAAAAAAACCGCATCAAAATCTGTTGCGTAGTTTTGAATTGAAAATATTTATTTCTCTTAAGAATTAGGTACAATTCACTTACAGAGAAAACTAAGGCTAAGTAAATTTAGTGTGCCTTTCGGCATAAGGAGCAGCTTAATATAAAATAAAATATGCTTAAAAATACGAACAAACAAAAAAAAAATTAAGGTCCTAGTGGGTAGATTGTGCATTCAAAAATATGCGTTTAGTAGGCGGTAGTTACGCTTCGTTGTAGCGGTGGCTCGCTGTTGCCGCGATTGTGTTATAAAGACAACGCCACAGTGCGCGATAAAGATATGGTTGCTATACCTAAGGCTTTGGTCGCGAGGAACTGGCATATAAGACGATTCAAAGTGAAGTGATCTTTGTGATTGTACAGAGTAAAGACCATTTTGATTTATAACTTAATTTAGTGTATTTATTTTATCAATGAAAAATCCTTTAAAATGTGGTGTTTGAGTAATCTTTTAAATGTAATTTGTGAGTCGACCTCCCTAATGTCCTTTGGTAATTTATTATATAGTTTCGCACCTTCGTACATAATGTTCTTTTTTCCATGGTTAGTTCTAGGTGTTCTTAGAATAATGTTATTTGCTTGTCGTGTCATCCGTTTCTGAACATTTTTTTTCTTTGTAAATATAATTTGTGAATGAACTTCTTTAGTTAATATTTTTCTAATAAGTAGACATGTGCTGTATTTATACATTTGATTTAGGTTCATTAGTTTTGTTTCTTTGTAAATATTAAGAGTAGGTTCTAAGTAGTTGTATCCAAATAATGTTTTTATTATTTTATTTTGTTTTGTTTGCAAGGTCTGTAAGTTTGTCTTTGTAGCCGTACCCCAAACTTCAATCAAATAATCTAGGTGGGGTTTGACTAGAGAATTATATATTGTGTACCGTACTTGACTTGGGAGGCAACGCACAATGCCGCGTATGGCACCGGACACCGCTGTCAATTTGCTTTGGATAGTTTCGATGTGTGGCTTCCAGGTGAGTTGACTATCAACAGTGAGGCCTAGGTATTTTTCTTTGTTAGCTTTGCTTAATATTTCACCGTTTATAGTTAGTGGGTTATAGTTTCCAATGTTTTTGTTTATTGCCGCAAAAATAATGTAGTTAGTTTTAGATGCATTTATAGTAAGTAAATTTGATTGCAACCAGGTATGTAAAAGATCCAAATCGTTTTGTGCTTGTTCTATAAGGGTAACAATTGAGTAGCCAGAATAAAATAAACTTGTATCGTCGGCATACAAAGTGATGTCTCCATGCAGACCTATCTCGCAGATGTTATTAATATAAATTAGGAATAGCAACGGTCCCAGGATCGACCCCTGAGGAACGCCGTAGGTTATTTGTTGAGGAGCACTACGGTAGCCATCAATTTCGACGATTTGGTACCTGTTCATTAGGTACGATCGGAAAACTTCAAGAGCAACTCCAGTAACACCTATGTTTTCTAATTTATTTATAAGTATTTTGTGACTTACTGTATCAAAGGCTTTTTTTAGGTCTATAAATATGCCAAGTGTTATTTTTTTATTGTCGATGTTGTTTTTTATCATTGTTACTAAATCAATAGTTGCAGTAAGTGTGTTGGACTTCGGACGAAACCCATATTGCTTTCGGAAAAGAAAATTTGTTTTAGCGAGGTACTCACTAAGTCGGCTATGAACTATCTTCTCATAGACCTTTGATAGCACGGGTAATACAGATATTGGTCTATAGTTACCGGGGTCCGTTTTATTACCCGATTTGAAAATAGGGCTGACCTTTGCTAGTTTAAGAGGATCGGGAAACTGGCCTTCGGATAAGCATTTGTTTATTATGCTAGTTATATTAATAGCAAGCAGGTCTTTAACGCATTTGATCGCCTTAGTGCTAATTCCATCTATGCCCGAGCTTGTATTTGAGTCTAAAGCGACAATTATCTTATTAATCTCATCTACGTTAGCAGGTCTAAAAGAGAGTAATGTGTGGTCAGATTGATTTCGTGCAGATAGTGTGTTCGTAGGGTTATCTTGATCTTGCTTTGGAATTTTACTTGCTAACTGAGCACCTATGTTAGAAAAGAATGTGTTAAAATGCTCAGCTATTTCTATTGTATTTGTAACTTGACCTAAGGGGGTGTTTAAACTTGACGGAATAGAGTAACTTTTTGATTTATTACTAACTAAACTGTTAATTAACTTCCACATTTTTGAAGGATCTTTCTCACATTTTTTAAAAGAGTTATGATAGTACTGATTTTTTGTCGTTTGTATACTGTTATGTGTAATGTTTCTTTGTTGTATAAATTTATTTCTGAGTTCTTCGTCTTCAGGGTTTTGTTTTAGGGTATGCCATAATTTATTTTTTATATTAATTGATTGAATCATGTCTTTGTTAATCCAATTTGCTTTTGGCGCGTTTTGTAGTTTGGTCTTCACTATTTTGTTTTTAGCGAGGGATTGTTTCAGTAAGCTCTCTAATCGTTCATATTCGCTCATGAGGTATATTGGAGTAATCTCCTCTTTTATAGTTTTGTAAAAATTATTATAGTTGACAGCTTCATAATGTATTCGTTTAGGTCGTTCAGGTTTTACTCTGTTCACCTCAAGGTAAATTTGTTTGTGGTCTGATAGAGAGCTTTCGATGATGGCCATATAGAAGGTGTTGTCAAGTAGGTTCGTACATACGTGATCTAGTATGGTCTTGGAGGTGCTGGTTTCACGTGTGCAGTGTTCTTTATTCGATTTGTTGAGTAACTTATAGCCGTTTTCTTTCAGCATAATCTTATAATTTTTTACAGATTTTTCCCTGCTTAATAAGTCAAGATTTAGGTCTCCAAAAATAATAGCTCTCTTTCTTTTCGCTAGCTGGGCACAGTACAGCTCCAGGAATTCACCCACGTTTGCTGCTGGTTGTTTGTAAACAACTCCTATGTCTAATGAAAGTTTATGCAAATGTATCCATAGGAAGTGATTATTGTCTTCGCATTTCTCATCTAAGAGTTCATGTTTTAGATTATTATGCACGTATATTGATACTCCACCTCCTCTTATCGTTGTCCTGTAGTTGTAGTAGTGTGTGTAATTTGTAAGTTGCAGTCTCAGAGCTTCATTTTCATCCTTTATCCACGTCTCAGTCATCACAATAACATGTATAGTTGTTTGGAAGGTTTCTATTATGCATCTGATTTCATCGAGTTTTCCAGGCTTAACAATGCTACGGACATTTGCGTAAAAAAAGTTAATCGCTTTCGTACTTACTTTTATATCTTCATAGTTATTTGTAATGTCATAGGTAATAGTGTTTTTGTTCTGTCTGATGCTTCTGGAGTTTTCTGTTAGAGTGTCTAGTTTTTTGACTGATCTTTCATGATTTTCGGTGTACCATTGACATACTTTATTGTGATGTCTGTTTCTCCGTTTTCTTGTCTTTGTGTAAGTTCATTCCTGAGGTCTCTCACGATCTTTTGCTGATATGGTGTCTGATCTGAGAAGATTCGGACACCTTCTACCTTTATGTTGCTTTTATTACGTAGGATTGATTTTGCTGTTTCTTGTGAGGCAAAAATGACTTTCAGTGGGCGTGTTTTCACGATGTCGTATTTGCCAAGTCTTTGGACACTATTGATTGAGCAGTCTGGAACGGCAGCTTTTAAAATTTGGTGTGCTTCACTTTCATCGTGTTCTTGTCTTACTTGAGCAGTATCAGATTGTGATTCAGGTAGCCCTGTCATTACAATATTCTTGCTTCGCTTAATGCGCTCTTGAATCTCAACCATTATATCATCATGGCATGGAGGCAGTGCTGCTTGCACTGATGTTGATGTGGATTGAGTAGATCTGAGTTGTTGAAATTCATTTTGAAGAGTCCCAATTTTATACTCATTATCCTTTACTGTGTCAGTTAAGGCAATAACTTGTGACTTAAGATTATTGTTTTCTGTTACAAGGTATTCAGTTGTTGCCTTAATTTCGAACAATTGATCTTTTATTGATGATATGTTCTGGCTAATTGTGTTGATATTTTCATTCATACATCTACTTGTTACTGTCAATATGTCCAGTATTTCTTTCTTAAATTCACTGAATTGGTAGGCAAAATCACTTTCAGGTGTTTTCCTCTTTCGCAAAGGCCCACTGCAAGGTACTGATTCACTATGATCAAGTTTTGATAGATCAGGTTGGGAGCTACTTCCGCCAACAGCTGATATCATTTTGTTACGAGTTGACTTTTTGCTGGGAGAACGTGCGACACTCATATTGGGGTAGGTAGCTAATTTCAAACAACTTATCGCTTCGCTTGTTACTGCAGCACCGTCCTTAGACGCACCAGTGGATCCGTTGATACGAACTTAGGCGAGTGTCACCGAGCCGCTGTCCGTCCTTTTCTACGCTCTGGCCCGAGCGCCGAACAACGTAGCTTCCTTAGGACGTAATGACACACACCGCGTATTCTAATATGCACTGTTTGTTCACTTAAATTACGCTCAGTTTAGGTTGGTTAGAGATTATTATTTTAGTAAAAAGATTTGTAACACGTCTGCTCACTTTGCCTGCCGGCTACGTTTTAAAGATTTAAGCATACATAGGGATATAGGGACAGAGAAAGCGACTTTGTTTTTACTATGTAGTGATAATAAAGGGGAATAGAGGGTTAGAAAGTCTAGACATGATTACAAGCACATGAGGCTCAACATCTGTATGCCTCAAGGTGATGGACGCAGGTCATTGCATTGTAGGGCACGTTCCTATAGTGCCTGACTTACGAGGCAATGCTTTGTTATAGGTGATGGTTACCACTTAACCTTAACATCAGGTGGGCCATCTGCTTGTTCCATCAGCTAGTTATATAAAAAACACGGCACAGCTTCATGACTGATCCCCAGGCACGGTAGACATCCTCTCAGATCTCTTAACTCAGAACCCACGACCTTATCGGTACTCTTTCACGAAGACATTGTAATTTTTGTACAATTTATCTATCCGTAGGCGTATTTTCATGCACGGTTGACATTCCGACCTTTGACACACATACAAAGCCACATTCAGTATTACGATTAGCTAAAAATAATACTCGAAGTATCTTGCGTAACAATTATCAATTTGCGCATTAAAAAATAGCTAATCAACAGCTGATAAAAAAAGTATTAAACTTTTCAATAATTTATACGATAAGGTTCGCTAATTTCGACCTCTCAGTCAGCTGCGTCGGTGGTGTAATGGTCAGCATAGTTGCCTTCCAAGCAGTTGATCCGGGTTCGATTCCCGGCCGACACACATTTTTGCATGTTTTTTTGTATGTTATTTTCCATGAATGAAATTCACTCTTTAGTTACATACATATGTATAGTACAATAAATAAATAAATATTTGTGGACATTCCACACAGCACTATCTCGCCCCAAACTAAGCCAAATCTTGTGATATGGGAACCAGATAGCTGATATACTACTTATATACTTTTTTTTTTTTTTTTTTTGTAAATACATACTTATAATATTATATAACACCCAGACAGAGAACAAACATCTATGTTCATCACACAAATGTTTGTTCTCGGTGGGGATCGAACCCACGGCCTACGGCACAGAAGGCAGAGCTACTACCAACTGAGCTGTGAAGGCTGTCAATATTTCATAACTTTTTTTAATAATTTATTTTAATAGATTCAGAATTAAAATATTGTTATACTTTGACCTTCGATCAACAATCAACCTAGATTACGTGTGGCGGGCTCAAAAACGGCCCGAGAAATAAGAGAACAAATAAATTTGTGTTCTTATTTGAGTTTAGTATGCTCCAACCACAGCCAACGTGCGGACGTGCTAAAATGCCTCAGTGTGCTTTAAAACTGCGAAAATAACCCCTAAAACAGTAAAGTTTCAGAAGGAATGTCTTTTTTTCGGTAATTACATGTCAGTTTCCGTTTTGCGATGCTTAAATCATTGTTAACAATTAAAAACAAATATTTTGTCGTTTATTCAAAGTCCGCCATCGAGGCACCTGTAGTGTGTGCGAGAAACAGAAACAAAACGAAACGAAAGTAATAATGTAACTCAGAAAGTAATAATGGAGAAAAGTACTTTATTTGTTGCAACATAAAGTTGTGTGATACGGAATCTAGTTGATTGTTGATCGAAGACTTTGACCTATATATATCTTATATTTTTCTATAATTTTAAACCAATATACTAAATATAACGTAATATTAGGTTCATGTTTGTAAAAAAAATATCAAATAAATTCTATGTAGGTCTAATATATTCATGCATTCTTTTTGAATGCATGAATACACGCATTCAACAAGAATGCATGAATATACGCACATTTTTGCATGTTTTATTTTTGATCGAGTGAGCGAAGCGAACGAAGATCTTAGTTTCAACTTGGGCGATTTGGCATTTTATGTATGTATGTATGCATGTATGTATGTATGTATGTATGTATGTTTGTCTGGCGATAACTTTAGAACCGTTGATCCGATCTGCATGAAATTTGATAAGTCGATAGCTTGTACTTGAGAAATTTACTGGTAAGTATATGAGTAAAATCGGGTATAGGGTTTTTGAGATATGGGGTTTTTTAAGAGGGCAAAATTAAAAAAAGTGACATAAAAAAATCAAGTTACATGTCATACGAAAGGGCTTTGTTTGGACATTCCAAAACAATTTTTACTTTTTTTCTGGGACGCTCGGTTTTTGAGATACAACAAAAAAGTTAAATTAAGATAACCAGCGACCCAAGAGCTCCCATCTCTAAGAGTTTCGTTGGCATCAAGGTTTTTCTACTGGTCGTCCAGTTACTTTGCTTTTTCTTCTTTTTTTTTCTTGAAATAAATTAAGGAGGTACTCAGTTCTCATAAAATGGTGACAACGACCAGGTCTGATGATGGAGCCAAGGTCTGTTCAACGGAACTCTTCAATAAATAGGCCAATAGAGTTGAAACTTGGTTACCGTACTGAGTTAGTAGGCGGTAGTCAGAAAAAAGTCCAAACATAATGTTTGGACTTGCCTTTGACTACCACCTACTCAAAGTTTTGGTGCGTTCGTCGGGTCGCATCACGAGATCTCAGTTCGGGGCGAACTACTAGTTATGTGAAGTTTTAACTAAAATCCCATATAACATGCTTTGGCTTAGTTTAGGGCTAGATAGTGCTGTTTGGAAAGTCCACCAATATTTATTTGTTTATTTTATTTTATCTTTTTCAGGCAGCAAGTAAACTTTACCACGGCATTTTGGATGAAGAAAAATACGCGCCTCTCGATCAAAGGGTTTATTTGGAAATGTCTCCAGGGGACACCGTGCTTTTCCACCCATACTTAGTCCATGGGTCGGAACCCAATGTGTCCAAGGTACCTAATTTATGCTTTACTAGCGGCCTGTCCCAGCTTCGCATGGGTGGTCATAATTTTTTTGAACATTTTAGGATAAACTTAGACCGTGGGTTCGAGCCTCGCGTCTACTTATTTCATACATTTGCACGTCCTTCTCCTTGAGTGAGTGAAATCGCACCCCATGCGTGACCCGTGGACCCGTTAACATTTTTAATTTCGTCATATCTTTTGAATGGAATGTCCGATTTGAAAAATTTAAGAAGTAATCTATAAGTATTGAAACCGTCTTAATTATGAAATGATTTATTTGGATAAGGATTAATACCAAGGTACAAATAAACACCCTTTTCTAGCGGCGGCATTTCAATTATTTTTTTATAATAAAAGAACACTTATTGTGACATAACTATAATAGTTAGACATATGCTGTCGCGACATTTTTTGTAGATGATGACGTGTTCTACAAAATCGTAGTACATTGTTTTGTTCTATCATCAATAGTTTTCGCAGCGCACGCGATGTAAGATTTTTGTTTTCCACCTTGGGTTACATTATTGTAGTTTTAGTAAGGATCCCTGATTTTTTTGAAAATATAATATAGCCTATGTTACTCAGGGATAATGTAGCATTCTAATGGTGAAATAATTTTTGAAATCGGACCAGTAGTTTTTGAGCCTATTCGTTACATACAAAAATACAAATGTTTCCTCTTTATAATATTAGTGTAGATTTCGCTTCTTCTTGTCCCGTCACTAGTTCTTTCGAATCAGAGTGGTGAAAAGATATTAAGTGTGCCTCATAGAGGCTCCTTTCGAGCACTTATAACGCCCTTATACAGCCCTCACAGTTAGTTTGTAGTAGCTCGTCCTTCTGCGATGTAGGCCGTGGGTTCGATCCCCACTTCAATCATTTGTGTATTACATTATACAATTTTATTGTGTGATGACTGATGAGCATAGATTTTTGTTCTCTGTCTGGGTACTACGGTAGGAACCACGCCGTAAGTTGCCTGTTCTTCTAGGCTTTGTCGCATGGAACTAGAATGAATAGTGCCTAGATAAATAGAACTGGCACCTAGATGAATCGAATCGTGCCAAGATGAATAGAACTGGCACCTAGATGAATCGAATAGTGCCTAGATAAATAGAACTGGCACCTAGATGAATCGAATCGTGCCAAGATGAATAGAACTGGCACCTAGATGAATCGAATAGTGCCTAGATAAATAGAACTGGCACCTAGATAAATCGAATAGTGCCTAGATAAATAGAACTGGCACCTAGATGAATCGAATCGTGCCAAGATGAATAGAACTGGCACCTAAATGAATCGAATAGTGCCTAGATAAATAGAACTGGCACCTAACTAGGTATAAATAACGTCTTAAAGCTGATTTGAGCTTGATCAGGTGAACCTAGGTGATGCTAGCTTTAAGACGTTTTAACTTAGAAATTTTGTTCTAATAAACATACATATATGTATAACTTTGGAAACTATCATGGTTATGAACATAATGACTCATAAATCATGGTAAATATTCAGTTTTAAATGAAAATTATATATACCTACAATAATTGCCCTTGATCGCTCGCTTAGCTCACCCCATCTTCGACATGTATTTTCCAGAACTACCGCAAAGCGATAACCTTCCACTTCGCGAACAGCAACTGTGAGCTCATTGACGTCCGTAACTCGGTGCAAGAGGCCGCTGCGCGGGAAATCGAAGAGGCCGCTAAGAAACGGGGATTCGAACTCACGTTCTCTGTAAGTACATTATACAAGGTGTTAAGGAACCAACACAGTGAACGCTGAAAAAAACAACTGTTTCATACAAAAGTTCAATCGCGTTCAGTTGGTTCCTTAGAAAAAGTTATTCATATTGATGGGTACTTTAGCCCCCTGAAGTTTTAAATAGAAGTATTGGAACACCTATATACCTATTCATACTTCTTCTTCTTTTTGTCTAACTTGTTTCTTTGGACACAGTGTGGTGAAAGAAAATAGAAAAAGCAGGTGGTGTTATGCAATGCTTTATTATAGGTGATGGTTACCACCTGACGCTCGATAAGAACGTGCTCTACGATGCCCTGCGTCCATCAAATTGAGGCATACAGATGTTAAGCCTCATGTGCCAGTAATTACACCGGCAACCACACTCTTCAAACCGAAACACAGCGTTGCTGCTTGGCGGCAGAAAAAGTCGTGGTGGTAGTACTTCCCCAGACGAGCCCTTCACAAAGAGCTCTACTACTCTTAAAGAAGTGTAGTGAAACTCACAGCATGGCTCTACAAACTTTATGTTTTCTAAATGTGTGTTTCAGGATTATTGGCAATTCAAAAGCAGGGTTATAAAAGGCGTGAGGGCACGGTTGTAAAATCCCCTTAAGCTAAAATCATAGGTAAATTCTCCCTATACCCCTATTAGGGGTCGATTGGGGTATTTTTTATTTCACCTATTGATCATTATTTTTATGCTTATTGGTTTGGTGAAATAATTCAATTAGGGGTCAATTTACTTATATTTATTTGTATTCATTAGGGGTCAGTATATTTATTTGTATTCCTTAGGGGTCAGTATATTTATTTGTATTCCTTAGGGGTCGATTTAAGTATTCCTTATTTACATCTACTGATTATTGATAAAATATGCTTATTGGAATTGGTGTCATTTTTTATTTACATATTTAATAACACTAACGGCCGGTTTCTGAAAGCTCGATCAAAATTAATCGGATGTCAAGTCACTAAAAAAAAAACGCCATTTCAGCTATTACATCGAATTAGATAGAGAGGAGCAAGTGACTTGACAGGCGACCTTTTATTATCTATGGTTGGTGAAATTGATTAATGTTGTTTATGTCTATTGTCTACTTTGTCTATTTTTTTGCTTATACAGGTTGGATGGAAGAAAATAGTACTAGCATTAAGCTCGTCTAGGCTATTGCTATTGTATTGTATTAAGTATACTTGTATTTATCTCAACATCAGGTAGGCCATCTGCTTATTCTGCCACGTATTTTCATGATTTTTTTATTATTTAGAATTATGTCACCATTTAAAATGTATATATTTTAGTAATTATTTACGGACTTCATTAAATATTATTTTGTATTCAAAATTATAATTTATTATGCATAAGACCTATTCGCCCCCTTAATTTCATTTATTAAAATTACTTTTTCTTTACAGGAAATATGGAAGTTTAAAAGCAGGCCGATTCAAGGTATTGATGTCAAGTCAAAAATATAAAACATACATAATTCGGTAGATAGGCTAAGAAGATTACAACCGGACGACTAAGAACCAGTAGGTATAGGATAAATAAATTGGATCAATAAATAGATTTCCAGAGCGACCAATCTTGTATGGCTCCATCAAGTGGACTTTATAGTTAACATTTTGGTATAATTATAAAAATATTTGTAAAAGAAAATTTCTCTCAGACGTTTGTGTATTGTGACACGGGTGTGAGCGTGAAAGCGATAGTATCTCTCACTCGCTCACACACGTGCTATTATAGACATTTTAACATTTTAGTAGATATCAAATCATAAGAGAATAATAATTCAATTATTTCAGCGAAAATATCATCTTGATATAAACAAGATTTGATTTAAATAGATGGGGTAAGATGTGTAGTAACGTGTGAGCGAAACAGAGATATGCTGTTCTCACTCGCACTCATAGGCCTTATAGGACCTCCATGATATTGTTATAGTGCAGGGGTGGCGAACCAATGGCACGCGTGCCATTGATGGCACGTGCCACAATATTTTGGGCACGCCCCGGATAAAAGATTGCATTTTTATCCGCTACTTTGCCCCCGATCGGAAGTCACCGGTTGGAATTTTCGTTGAAATGATTGTAATAGATATTTATATTATTTAATATTATTCTACTTTGGTTTCAATTATTTGAGGGCACGTCTAGGGCCTCATATTTTTTTCTTGGAAAAAATGGCACGTTGATTTAAAATGGTTCGCCGCCCCTGTTTTAGTGCATTATAACTAGCGCCGCGTTTGATGTAAACTTAATAGAATTAAAAGAAAAAATAATAGTGTAGTGAAAAATATATGGTGGTGGGGTGATATTTGGTGTCTGTGATATTTACATTTGTTTTAAATATTTTTACATTGATATTAAATAATAAGAATGCCATTTACTCAGAACCAAAAACTTAAAAAATTGATATTAATAGCAGCGTTTTACCTGAAATAAAACGCATATTAATTTACTTACCTCACTGAAAGCTTTTATGAAGCTTTTATGAAGAAAGGCGACTTCCGTTTCCGTCGATTTCTAATAGTTTTCGTACTTATATAGCCTTGTGGTTCCGGTCAAGTGGCGCCACCTGGCGGCCGCGCGCCATTTTGCTTCGTTAAATGTTCAGCGCCATTTTGGTGTCATTGGCTTAGTTTCAGCAGGCAGAGATAAAAGTGAAAGCTTTCAGTGAGGTAAGTAAATTAATATGCGTTTTATTTCAGGTAAAACGCTGCTATTATTTTACTGTACGCTCACTGAAAGCTTTTATGAAGATTTGTTTGTTATCGCCTGGTGTTGCCACTTGTAAGATCAAGGTTACTCTAGCGCCAATGTGATTTTTAAAATATTTTACCACAATAAGAAGGGTACAACGATGAATCTACAACCTGCTATGTATAATTGTGATTAAACTTTATTATTCATAATAAATCTAACTATTTATTCGATTTGATCTGAAATCAAATAAGTAATCATAAAAACCCGTCAAGCATAGTGACTAGGCAAATAATCCCAATGACTGGACAATTTGTGGAGGAGTCCAATGACCATATATGGACTCTTTCAAGCTGATTTGATGATAATGATCATAAATCATAATAGGTGCCATGTTATTTGATAGCATAGATAAGCTATTGATTGCGTCAAATAGATGCCTTATATTATAAGAATTAATGCTGCTCATTAATTTCAATAATTTTCAGTCGATCCTTAGATCACGCAGATCGAACGCTATCTGGAAATACTGTAATAGTGGCCGTCCCAAACAATGTTTTGGTCCAACCTGAAATAACAGTGCGTGATGCGGGCTTAGCTAATTATCTTACAATTTTATTTCATTTATGGGTTTTCCCAATCCCATGATAAGGTATTTGAGTTACCAACGTATAGTATAGTATTACTGCGGTCTATATTTTATTCTAATAAAAACACTTTTCAACGTCATAAACTGGAAACTTTGTTTCTGAGTAAAAAACATTACAGACTTGAGTATCCAAAAACGTGAGATTATAATATAATCTCACGATTAAGATATTATATATTTGGCTATGACGCTATGATGTAGATACCAAGCATTTATGCGAAAGTGTCACATTGAAGTATATTAGTCCATTGTAAAACACAGCGAAATTCTTGTTTTATATTAGAAACCTTAAAGGATTGTTTTAAGAGCTACACCAAGAAGTTAATGGTTGTAAACTGTAGGAGTAATTATCGGTCCGTATTGCACATTTATACTAACATTTCCATATTTAATTCAAAATTAATAAAAACCCTTGTTGACTGAAGTTTCTACGGGTTATCCATGTTAACGGAGCTACCATAGCTCGAGTTTTGAGGTTGTCTCATCAAAAAAGCAGTTGCTACCGGGAACTATAATGAAGAATAGATCCGAGACTTGAGACTAAAAACACCTCGTGTGTGGGTAATTCCATGGAATACTAAATGCTTTATAAAAAAGAGAAGGTTTATTAGTTTTCAAAACTAATAATATTTATATATAGTTGTATGTGTGGGATACTTTAGATATCCAATAAAACACAAATATCGTAATAAACGAGTCTGAGTCGTTGTCCCGAGCCCTGTTCGTATAGGCTGGTCATAGGACACTCGTCATCTGTAGTGATGACATCAATAAGCGGCCTGCTTTTCGAACTTGCCTAGGATAAGTGCATGTTGAAGTCTATTAAATAATGAAAATGATTAACCATGACTGATTCTATATTTCTCATATGTGACAAGTTGTTTCCACAAGTAGAATTGATTTCATACCTTCTTTAAGTAGATAAGCGACTAAAGACCTTTAGTTGTCGCACTGTATTTAAGTGCACTGCGATGCAGTAGGTAGGTACATGAACTTGGCTTTAGCAAGAGTGTATTCAGCATCTCTTTTTGGTAGCAGCGTAAAACAACTTATATTGTGTGCCCCAAGCCCATTTGACACATACTCTAGAGACTTTTCAGAGCTAGATAATGTAGCGATGCTGTGAATAAGGATACGCAACGGTACCCTAATCATTCTTTGAGAACGCCTTTGGTAGGGTAGGGTAGTCTAGTAAGGTATTCAAATACTTCATTACCAACACGGCTGGCAGAGCTTACAAGTCCTATTAAGTTTTTGTGAGGGTAGAGAACTGGTTTCTACTATGATAACTACCTTGACTGTAATCCAAAAATTCATGATGAATGTATGTCTTCGTTTACTATCAAAACAAGTGATCGTAGAGATGCACCTGTTTTTAGATATTCATATTATCTCAAGTTTGAGCCAGTAAATATAAATGATAAAAATGTTAATATAATTTAGAAACCCGTAAACACAAACCCGGTGCCAGTACCTGAAACGGTTAGGTTAGGTGTTTTTTTTTTTTTTTTTTTTTTTTTTTTTTTCAAAAACATAGATTTGAAAAGATGGGCTAAACCATCAGGAACCCTAGGCCCAGAAAGCATTAGGGGTATACTTTTTCATTGCACCTAGAGCTGGTACAGTAGTAGTAGTATGCATAATTATATTAAAAATGCTTATGATACGAATATCAATAGATTGTAAAATGAGTCATACTTTTACAACATTAGGTAGGCGTAGGCTTTGATACGATAATCTTTTATCAAGTTTGGTGCCCGCATTTTCATCCCTTGTGGAAGAGCGTTAACTTCACCTAGCTTTTAGTTAGATTCATCTAGCTTTAAGACGTTTCAAGGTGATCCTTGTGATTACCATGTGGTTTAAGACTGACATTACGAGTCATATTTGTACTTACCATATTTAGTAGCCTAAAACCCTGAGCCTTATCAAGTTGCGAGACTTCATTAACAAATTAAACTTTCTCTTTGTAACTATTCAGTGACAGTTTTCAAATAGCAACTGGCTATAGGAACATCTTCCCTGCGAGGGTGTGCTTGTTCGACTTCCATGCGATGGAACACAGTTTTATAAACGCCGAACCCCCTGAGAGGCGGCTGTATGTTTGATAGGATTTCTGTTGCAAGAAACCATTAGACTATGTTCACTCATTATAAAGTTGTTTCACTAACGCCCCCAAAAACTCTTGCGAGGCGGCTGTTAGTTTGATTGGATTTCTCTAGCGAGAACCCAAAAAGTACCACGTCATTAACAGTTTCAGTAACGCCCCAAAACTCTTGCGAGCCGGCTGTTACATTGATTGTATTTCTCTAGCGAGAAACCCTCGCTATATCCATTTTATATATGAAATAGTGGCCATATTCACGTTACGTTTATAGTTCCATGCGATGGAATATTAAAACGCACATCCTCCCCGCGAGGGTGTATTTCTTTGAGTTCCATGCGATGGAACACAGTTTTATAAATGCCTTACCCCCGCGAGGGGTGGCCCAAAAAAGCTATGCTTTTTTTAATTGAAGATATCACACTTTGTTTGATATGATCTCTCTTCACACTTCGCTTGCCTTACCCCTGCGAGGGGCGGTCAAGAAGGTTTTACCTTTTTAATTGAAGATATCATACTTTGTTTGATATCATTTCTCGACACACTTCGTTTTCCTTACCCCTGCGAGGGGCGGTCAAGAAGGTTTTACCTTTTTCATTGAAGATATCATACTTTGATATAATCTCTCGACACACTTCATTTGCCTTACCCCTGCGAGGGGCGGTCAATACTTTGATATAATCTCTCGACACACTTCATTTGCCTTACCCCTGCGAGGGGCGGTCAAGAAGGTTTTACTTTTTTCATTGAAGATATCATACTTTGTTTGATATGCTCTCTCTTCACACTTCGCTTGCCTTACCCCTGCGAGGGGTGGTCAGGAAGGTTTTACCTTTTTCATTGAAGATATCATACTTTGTTTGATATAATCTCTCAACACACTTCGTTTGCCTTACCCCTGCGAGGGGTGGCCACGAAGGTTTTGCCTTTTTTTATTGAAGATATCATACTTTCGTTGCATTCGGATCGGCGACCTGCATACTTAATCAGAACGATATAATAAAATCTATGAATTATAAAGTAATTATAACAGAAGTTAAAGAACAAAGTTCTTTTAGTACTCCTCAAATTCTTACAATTAAAACGTCTGTAGGTACTCGTTTGAATAGTCCAAGAAAGAAATAACCAATATTATTGTCTAAAGATAAAATGAGACTAAATTTCTTGTATAACAAGCTATAAACAAGCTAGTGACGTAAGATATCATAAATTTTTCCCAATTTGTTTGTTTCCCAGTCTATGATAACTGGGGTTTTTAAATTATGATAACGGGGGCTTTAGGAGTAGCTAGTTCCTTTAATTTCTTATTAAAAGTTATAACTTTAATTATCACCCTCACCGCAAGAACATGATAATCTTATAAAACAATAATTGAATCACAAAGCTCCTGCTAGAAAATCTACATCTTCTCAACATATAAAGTATCATCTACCGGTGCAGAGCCCGTGTCACTAGTTTACGGCAAAAAGAATACATTCTTTATGTTGCAAACTAAAATTATTATTTCTATAAAATAATAAAGTTTGTACTTACATTCGTTCTAGTAACCAAAAACATAATTCTTTAACTATAGGAACGTGATCCGAACGAAAATTCGTTAAAATATTGATCACGGTCATCCAATTAATGTATAGAGGGTAGAACTCACGGTTTTTTCCTCTTTGCACAGTACGAAGAACATAATTTCACTTCACGAAATAAAAGATAAGAATCTAAAATATTTTATGCAACGGTCGTCGCAGCGATAACGCTGGACACAAGTTGCTTCGACGGAAAATAAAACGCCAATGACACCAAAATGGCGCTGAACATTTAACGAAGCAAAATGGCGCGCGGCCGCCAGGTGGCGCCACTTGACCGGAACCACAAGGCTATATAAGTACGAAAACTATTAGAAATCGACGGAAACGGAAGTCGCCTTTCTTCATAAAAGCTTCATAAAAGCTTTCAGTGAGCGTACAGTAAAATAATAGTATACTTTTGGAGATTAAAAATATAATAAACCAGAATTTATTGTGTTACAATAATTAGTTAATATTTATCAATAGTAAAATATTATAAATAGTAATTAGTTTTAAATTTTTTATTTAACTGCTGGGCAAAGGTCTCCCCCATTTTTCTCCACTCTCCTAGATCCCCTCATGTTACCTACCGTTTTATGATATAGACTTATATTTGACAAATATCTAAGGATAAAAATGAAATTATTTGAAGTTTTATTAGTTATTATACTAAGAATCCTTAATTATAAAGTGCTGTTATAAATGTACATTCCAAATATTTTTTTTTTATTAGTACATACTTTTTTTAAATTACGTAATTTAATATTTCAATCTAATTATTGAGATAAGGTAAGTAATTTTCTTTCTTTAATTTTGTTTGCGTAATTGAATCATATTTCAAACTATTTTTTTTTTCAATTCAAATAGATGTAGGCTTATAAATAAATAAACTTATCTAAAATAATACATATATAAAGGTGTCTCTAAATACTGAAGTGAGTTTGAAATTGTGAGAGAAAGTTTTGATTACACAAGTCTCTTATGAGCCAGGGTTTCACAGGAGAACTCTCTTAGTGTGTATTTGAGGGTGTGTCTTGTGTGAGGGTGAGTTTGAGAATGTGTGGGGATGTATGTAGGGTGTATGTTTGTGTGTGAGAGAATGCCAATCGCAAGAGAGGAAAGGGGGGAGAATTCTTTCCATTTATCTGTTAAGGGGCTGACAACTATCAAACAACTTCTCGCTCGCACGTTTCGACATGTTGAAAAATATATAATCACTAAACTCATTTTCGTAAAAAAAAACATTTTTATCGATACAAGTTTTCCTACTTAAAAGTTTGCTTATGTACGAAATCTAGTAAAGCAAATTTTTGAGTAGGAAAACATGTATCTATCAAAATGATTTTTTTACTAAACTGTGTGCAATGTGATTGCTAAGATAGTTGATTGCGATTTTTCGAAAATGAGTTTAGTGATTTTATATCTTTCAACATGTCGAAACGTGCGAGCGAGAGTCACAATAGCTCTTGTCTTCGCCTTAACTTAGGGAGATTAGAAGCTTTTCAGTTTCTTCGTAGGAAAGGGTTCGGAGCCATAAGTGGCATACAAGTTTACATTTGTGAAGAGTTAACGGGGTAAATGTTAATTGATAGTTTTCACAGCTCAGTTGGTAGAAGCTCTGGCTTCTGCGCCGTGGGTTCGATCCTCACCGAGAACAAACATTTGTGTGATGAACATAGATGTTTGTTCTCTGTCTAGGTGTTATATAATTTGATCGAGTGAGCGAAGCGAACGAAGATCTTTAGTTTCAACTTGGGCGATTTGGCATTTTATGTATGTATGTATGTATGTATGTATGTATGTTTGTCTGGCCATAACTTTCGAACCGTTGATCCGATCTGCATGAAATTTGATAAGTCGATAGCTTGTGCTTGAGAAATTTACTGGTAAGTATATGAGTAAAATCGGATGAAGGGTTATTAAGATATGGGGTTTTTTAAGGGGGCAAAAATAAAAAAAGTAACATAAAAAAATCAAGTTACATGTCATATGAAAGGGCTTTGTTTGGACATTCCAAAACAATTTTTAAATTTTTTCTGGAACGCTCGGTTTTTGAGATACAATAAAAAAGTTAAATTAAGATAACCAGCCATCCAAGAGCTCCCATCTCTAAAAGTTTCGATGGCATCAAGGTTTTTCTACTGGTCGGCCAGTTACTTTGCTTTTTCTTATATTTTTTTCTTGAAATATATTAAGGAGGTACTCAGTTCTCATAAAATGGTGACAACGACCAGGTCTGATGATGGAGCCAAGGTCTGTTCAACGGAACTATTCAATAAATAGGCCAATAGAGTTGAAACTTGGTTACAGTACCAAGTTAGTAGGCGGTAGTCAGAAAATAGTCCAAGCATAATGTTTGGATTTGCCTCTGACTAACACCTACTCAAAGTTTAGGTGCGTTCGTCGGGTCGCATCACGAGATCTCAATTCGGGGCGAACTACTAGTATTATAAGTTACATACTCCTTTCTTCCAGGCAACCTTGAGATGGAAAGAATTTGTTTAGAGAGGTAATGGACGGCGGTGCACACAGTGCGGTAAACAATATGAAAATCGGCCTCGCAGGGCCATGGATTCTAAATTTATCGGTAGTTAGGGTTATTGTTTTCTCTGTTAGATTTCCTGTATTTAGAGATAATTTTTTCTTTAACGAGGACGCTGGTGAGGTCCACGATCACCGTTCTCTGTGCCGGATATTTGGTGGGAATCCTGAAGACGTCTTTTACTTCATGGGGCTGTATTTCTACTTGAAGGACCTTACCCACATTAATAACAGCATCTAAAAGAGATAGCTTCGTCTCAGTTTGAGATGTAGGAAGGTTTCTTATCTCCAGGCAGGTGGATCTGGCACTCTAGGCTATCCAGCGGATGGACCTATTGCAAGCTTTCCTTTTTCTCAGACTCAAGTCTATTTACCTGGTCCTGGAGTGATTCATTCTTGATCATCAAAAAATCAACGGCCGAGCGAAAGTCATTGACAACCGAAAATAACTTCTGATACTTGTCATTTTGCTCTTTTGAAAATCAGTCATCATCTGTTTCATGTCTGCCATGAATGAAACTATTGTCTCGTCGTCACACTCCGCTCGCTTTCGCTTCATGTAGGTATCTAAGACTCAAAAAAGGCGTATCTACTGCCTTTTGGAGTCCCAAACAGCCTGATCAGCCCTTCGATCGTTGATCGAAGGATCAGCCAAAAGACTTTGCTCAGAAGAACTATGTTGGAATAATGGTATATTAATGTTCGTAGATGTGGTCTGAGACGTAGTTATTTTTGTTGGCGATGACGCAAGATTTTTTTTTATTTTAGCTTTATTTTAATTGTTCATATCTTGAGCTCATGTGATTCATTTGTAATGTTTGTAAATACTTAGTATAAATTAGTTACCTAGTCATAAAATAGAATTTTTGAATTTGTAAGCGGTGGAGTGCGATTTAGCGGCATTTTGAGAGGCAAGTTGTAAAAAATTTGAAGTGAAGTACAGGCCGTAGAATGCTAGGCGCGCAGATGTTAACAGCGGTATAGGAAGACGTAGTTTCAATAGCGTCGTAAAGCTGCGCAGTCGCCAGTTTAACTACCAAGCGCCCAATATTGCGAAGCGGTAAGCGAAGAAAGATTGAACGGGTGTCTCACGCACGCACACACGGAGAGCAGCTTGTAGTGTCCTTTTTGTGAATGAGCCGAGGTAGTAGGTGCATTCACACATAGATGAATACTACCTACTAAGGTAGTATTCATCTATGTGTGAGTGCACGGACGAGACAGTGTCTGTTGAGTGTGGTCGAGTAAAGAACTCCTAACCACTTATGCTGCCCTGTTATTTGCGTTAGAATATGTCCGTATTTTACTACTGAATTTGAAAGTTTTACTGACAAGGGACTGTAAACACGTCTACCCGTTATCGAGGTCCGGAGGAAAGGGGAGGAATTATTGAGATACGGTAAGTAATTTTCATTCTTAAAATTTGACAGAACAATGAACTATGGGGTATAGGCGTTTGGCCACATTCGAATCAGTTAAATTCTCTTTAGTAAATCAATATCAATTTCTTGCCCGTTCTTCTAGGCTTTGGTCGCGAGGAACTGGCGATAGATTCACCTAGTATATAAGACGTTTCAAAGTGATTCTTGTGATTGTACTGAATAAAGAACTTTTTTTTTTTTTTATTTCTCAACAAAAAAAATTATATCAATCACAAACAACAAAAAAATGATTTTGCAGCAAACGTGTATTTTCTTATATTCAGCCAAGTTTAGCTAATCGCATTTCGAGCCCCATAAACTTACTAACAAAAATTCGTTTATTTTGTGAGTATATTTTTTAAAAATAATCTTCAGAAAATTCTACTTTGGGATTCATTTCACCCTTATGTTACAAGTTATTTCGAGTAAACCTTATAAAATGTACGCTTGGAAGGTAAATAAAAGCAAATATATTTAATTAAATATTTTATTACAAAATCTTAGGTCTTATTCCTTACATTAGAATCAACTTTACATTTAATACTCTGTTTGGTGTAATTCTGAAAAATAAAAGAATTAGATAATTACAAATTTTAATAAAACAATGACAGCAAATCATAATTCCAATCAACCTTTTTACAAAAGATTTTACAAAACCTATTTGCTCAATTCTGGGTTAGTTTTAAAAATAGTTAGAAAAATATGAAATTGTTTTATTATTAAGTGTAATTATCTATTCAATATTTCTATAATAAAATCGTATTCATAAAATATTATTAAGTAATTTATATTCGAAGTACATGTTTTTTTTATGAAGATTACCTACACAGAATGTCTGTCGCCCATAAAGAATCTAAATATTATCTTACATATCTAAATATTGCATTAGATACCCTACTTATAATAATGTTAATTTATTTTTAAAATAATTATTATACAATATTCAATAAAAAACTACATGAGGTTACAATTAATTTGTATAATTTCTAATATATACACAATAATATATCCTATTTTTTTAATCTCTTTAATTATATATTTTTGAGCTATATTTATTTCTTATTATAAATAGAATTAAAATTATAAAAGGTGAAAATAACTTATTTTTTAAAACTGTGACATGAGACTAGATCTGTTTGAAGATTATTATTTAGCTGCATTCTAATCATAATAATGTCGGTGTAAAAGAAAAAAGATATTATTCTGGTAACTTAAAATTTATTTTCATAAATCACCCGACTCCGTCAAAAATCTGTAAAAATATACGTAATTGTTTAATAAAAAAATGGATCGGTAAAAAAATATACACGAAAATTTAAAAAAATTAAAAAAGACTAGTTTATAAACCATGCGCAGCCAAGCAATTAAAAATGTAATAAAATAAGCCCAATATGATGAAAGTTATTAAAAAGCCTATTAGTAAAATTACAGGAAAATAATAATACACTTATTATCGTTCTAAAGTTGAAGTGTGATGATATTTTATCACACTACTAGTGTGATAACACTTTATCACACTTCATATTTAGAAACGCCAGAAGCATTAGGTATGTTCTTTTCTGAATTATTTTTTTATTGATTCTGGATAGTGGTCAATATTATTATTTTCTGTAATTTTTCATCGTACCTCAACACTTGTCACCCAATAACTACTTTAATCCTTACAGCTTTATTATTGTTTGCATAATAATTATTTTAAATAATATTTGGTAATAAAAAAAAATACTATAATCATTTTGTATAGGTGGTTTTCTACAGAAAAAATAATAATAATAAAATTATGAAAGTCATTAAATACTTCTACTTCTAGTCTAAATCTACATGCAGTGCAGTTATAATAAGTTTGTGTTGTAAAAGCTTTTTTTAAGCGTAAGTAACGAGTGTCCCAATTTTTATTAAATTTAATAATTAATAAAAAAAAACAATGCCTCAACTAATATTATTAACTGTTATTAAAATAGCTTACCAATTTCTTAAGCAATTTGACGTAGATGTTTTAAAACTGGTCTATTAAAATAAGTAAAAATCATAACATATTTATTGCACATATAAAATGCCACATCATTTAAATTTTAGATCTAATATAGTACTATAACAATAATAAAATTCAAATATTTATTAAGTATATTGGCACTTATAATTTTAAATAGCCGATTGCGGTTAGTAATAAAAGCTAATTTAGTATTAATATTTTAAAGCTGCAAAACCAAATCTACGTAGAATTTTATTAAAATCGCCCTTATTAAGTAAAACCTTATTTAACATAATATTTATTCTACCAAAAATCACATGAAGTTTTAAAGTATCCGATCTAAGGCTACCCCCACATAAGTGCGTTATTTCGTGCGATATTTGCATGCGTTCTTTTTATACATCTTGTATCACACATATTTTATGAACGCACGCTGCTTTGAATATTATTAGCATTACCAAGCAAAGAGCAAAGCCCCCAAAGCTGGTGTATTGTAATGTTTTCACCACCGTACATTTCTATGTGTAACTTTCTAAAATATTAGTTACTATTTTATTTATATTTAAAAAAAATATATTTAGGTATATTATATTTTTTTTAGTAATCTGGTCCACACAGCTTTGCGTAAAGTTCTGGGCAAACTTTTTGAAAGAATTATTTCTGTTTTATTAAATGCTTAACAAAATATTATTCTTGACATTTGATTCCCATATATAACTCTTACTTAGTTTGGGGCTAGATGGTGGATTGAAATGTCCTCCAATATTAATTTCATATACCTAATCAATAAAGTTTAAGATATATATCTAATAATACAAAATAGACTCTAATAACAAATTTTAATGGTCAATGGTTATATTTTTTATAAATAACCATTTAGTGCTATTTGGGTCCGAAAGAAAGTAGTGACAGCACAAGAAAAACAAGAAATACTATTTATTTTTCTAAGAAATAACGCATGTGGGAGAGCCTTTCAAGTTCTGTACAAGGTGTTCTTAATAGTTTAAGAACACCTTGTACAGAACTACTCATGTCTACTGGCCACATAAAACCTGACCACTTCACCTTCGTATTTACTCTGCGAAGGCATAAATTAGAAGTCAAGATTGAAAATAAAATAAACAAATAACGCACGCCTGTGGGAAAGCCTTTAAGCTGCCTCTAAGCTACCTTTAACACTTTGTACAGATGATAACTACTCATTATGTCTACTGTCCACATAAACCCTGACCACTTCACCTTCGTATTTCCGCTGCGAAGGCATGAAGTAGAAGTCGGGATTGGGGGACGGGCCCCCTTCGGGCCTCACGCCGCGCGGCAGGGAGTAGGCACTGCGATCTGGCCGGACTGAATATCTGTTGAATAAAAACCACTAATTTTAATAAAACCTTGTTAAACCTTCTTCTTGTCGTGTCACTATTTTCTTTAGAAACAGTGTGGTGAAAGGATTTTAAGTGCGCCTCAAGAGGCTCCTTTCGAGCACTTGACACATGTTATAGAACTTTTTAGGTTATAAGGCATGCCGGTTTCATCACGATGTTTTCCTTCACCGTTTGAGAGTACCGGCATTGTGCACATACATTTTTGAGCAGAAAAACTCATTGGTGCACCACCGGTTTCGAACCCACGACCATAGGATCGGAAGGCGGGGCCGCTACCACTAGACCACCAGTGCTCTCAGAGAAATTTGGTGACAATGGAACACCTCGAGAGTACCATACCCTTTCAACCAAAAGTTTTCAAAAAACAATTGACAGACAAATCGGCGAAAACACAAGTCGCAAGACAAGACAACAACCATCTGGGTATATATTTTTGGAATCAATTTCGATTAAATTTATAAGGGACCTCTGAAGAATGACCTACCAAACAAAAAATCATCAAAATCAATTCTTATTGGCGGAGTAATGGCGTAACAAACATACAAAAAAACGTACAGTCGAATTGAGAACCTCATTTTTTGAAGTCAGTCAATGTACCTACTAATAAAATATCTTTTGAGGATTCGTTTTCTGGCATTTTGGGAAGCAACATAGCTTTTTCATTTTGATTGTTTTTCTTGTGTTATTTTGAGTTGTGTTGTGTAATTTCGGTGGTATTGTAACCAACATTACTTGAGGTCTTAGCACAAAGTGTAAGCATTTAGAATGAAAGTGTATTAGGTGATATCCTGATTTGACCGAAAATGTTTCCAATGTTTTGAAGAAAACCGCCACCATTTTCTTCAAAACAAATGACGGCCGACTTGACTATGGACTGACTTGACTAAAAAGTATTTATCAATACAAATCACTTGACACTGGCAAGATTGTCTGTCGAATGACAGACAGGAGCCATAAATGGAGAGAAGAAGAAATATCTTTTGACTCTGACTTTAGAGTTGTCTGGAAAAGAACCCATTGTACATTGATGTTGTGTTGGTACCTAAATATTCTTGCTCGCTTTTACCTATATTTTTTTTCTAATAGCGGGCCGAAATATTTGTAATGATCTGCAATAGCCACTGTACTATGATACAAGTACCTATAATATAGGGAAAGTAAGTTTTTTTAAATTTACAATTAAATTTTAAAACGTACCTACCTCTGACTAGCACCTTAGACATACCAAGATATCTAAGAAAATGTTTAATGCGCAAAAGGTAAAATGACCGCAATTGGAAATTTCAGCTATAGGCCTGTCACAGCACGAAAATCCATCCTTGCAAAAATATTTTATTCCATTTTTTTTTTAGTAAACAAAAAAATAAGTGGTTAAAAAAAAATAGAAATGTTGCAAAAAGTCCAAAAAGATTAACCGACCGTGACAGGACTCGAACCTGCAATCTTCGGATCCGAAGTCCGACGCCTTATCCATTAGGCCACACGGTCACATAGGTAATGACTCGAAATTACGCATCGCATGTATTACGTCATTCACTTATTCTATTGTGTTTCTCGATGTTATCCTATCGCATATTTCCGATCATTCTTAAACTAATTTTTATAAAATGTAGAAAATATATATTATTATGAAACAGTTAAGCTATCTGCAGACCCGAATGATCTAGAGATAGCTCAGCTGATCCAAATCAGTACCAATCGGAAGATTAGATATCTAAGATACTTAAAACCAATATTTACCAATATTTGTATGAAACAGCTGTTTTTTTTTCGCGGTCAGTGTTGGTTCCATAGAAAAAGTTATTCATATTGATGGGTACTTTATTAGCCCCCTGAAGTTTTTAAATATAAGTATTGGAACACCTTGTATTTACAAAATTTGTGAGGATCTTCAAGGGATAACAATGGTGATATTTTTTCCTGTACACACTTAATACACATTTTACGGACGAAAGAGGCTAGCTAGTGTACTTGCGCCTTTTGTTTTACCTACGTATTCTCTTATCTGTGACCTACCCTACTTGTAATACTTTAAGTACCATATTAAATAAACAAACAAATAATAAAAAAAGGTACTTTTACGATCTTCACTTACCCATATTGACCTTGACCTTGACCCTGACCCTGACCTTGACCCCTCGGCCGCTGCAAGCTTCTCGTCTCATGATAATACTGCGCTGCACTATTAGCATGTTTCGGCATTCTACCTGTCGTGCCATTCCCATTAACTCTGCCATTCGGAGACCTATGCCCATTTCTATGCCCGTTCTGTACCATTTCTTGGGTCATGTTATGCCCATTTTGTCTTTGGGGGCCTGGGGTCTTAAGGCCGCTGTTAGGCCGCGGGGGCGGTGGGTCAGTGGGTCGTAGGGGGGCGGAGTTAGGGCGGTATCTAGGTGGGGCCGTGGATAGAGTGCTATTGTATTTGTCATCGTTCTCGAAAGGTTCGAATGCGTAGTTTGTGTTTGCGGAGTAATCTTTCCACGCTGCGTTTGGGATCAGCTGTTCCTGGAAGGTAAGATTTGTTAATAGAAGAAAGACTAAGATATTCATGACTTCGATTCCTAGGCACGGTAGATATTCTCTCAGATCTCTTAGTACCAAGTACCAACTCAAGTAACCCTAATTCGTAACCCTAATGAGTTAGTTAGATCATATACAAGGTGTTCCAATACTTGTACTTAAAACTTCAGGGGGCTAAGGTACCCATCAATATGAATAACTTTTTCTAAGGAAACAACACTGTGAACGCGAAAAAAAAACAGCCGTTTCATACATTTTAGCCAGAGAGGTATTGAAATTTTCCATGAAACAGCTGTTTTTTTTCGCGTTAACAGTGTTGGTTCTTTAGAAAAAGTTATTCATATTGATGGGTACTTTAGCCCCTGAAGTTTTAAGTACAAGTATTGGAACACCTTGTATACCTAAGTACCTTGTGTTCCTAAGGTTTTACTGTATTTTTTTTTATAATAATGTAATTTAGTTATCGTTTTTTTTGTTATTGTAATGTTTGTCAATATAATAAAAAAATAGACCTCGATCTCACCTTAGTCTTCACCGTCCCTTTGCTCTTATAGATAGTACATCCCGCCTGCAGTAAAGCCACTAGTATAAGGGCCGCGACACACCCAACCACAACGTACAGCTTCGTTCCCGACAGGCCGAAGAATGCACGTGCATTACCTTCTGCTTCTTCTTCTACTGGACGTTCTGATACCACTGATAACAAAAACATATTATTTTATAAGACTTTCTGATCATCGTGTAAATAGTTTCTTTTGAAACAGTGTAGTGAAAGGCTTTTAAGTGCGCCGAAGAGGCGTCCTTTCGACTTTCTGATGTAATAAGCAGATGGCCCATCTGATGTTAAGTGGTAACCTTCAGCAATAACAAAGTATTACTTCGCAAGTCACGCACGATAATAACGTGCCCTGCATCCACCAATTTGAGGCATACAGTTAAGTCTCATGTGCCTGTATTTACACCGGCAACCACACCATTCAAACCGAAACACAGCAACGCTGCTTGGCGGCAGAAAAAAGCATGGTGGTAGTACTTCTCCAGACTAGCCATCATCAAAAAATCTGTGCTAACGTTCAATATAACCATTATACAAGGTGTTCCAATACTTGTGTTTAAAAACTTCAGGGGGCTAAAGTACCCATCAATATGAATAACTTTTTTTAGTAACCAACACTGTAAACGCGAAAAAAACAGCTGTTTCATACAAAAGTTCAATACCTACCTGGCTAAAATGTATGAAACAGCTGATTTTTTTTCGCGTTCACAGTGTTGGTTCCTTAGAAAAAGTTATTCATATTGATGGGTACTTTAGCCCCCTGAAGTTTTTGAACACAAGTATTGGAACAACTTGTATATTATACGTGTAGGTACAGTTATTATTCAAGTTTATCATCATCAGCCTGAAGAAGTCCACTGCTGGAAATAGACATCACAAATAATAAATTTCCTGGAGATTTGAGTCCTCTACGTCCAGTTACTTTATTTCTCGTAGTCGCTATTCGATAACCGTTCTGTTACGAAAAAAATTGAAGTTATTTCTCAAACGCTGCCAATTTGAGTTGGATTCGTCGGCCTCTACCAAACTTATTATTTAGCAGATTAGTATTACTTAACTATTTACTTACAACTCTGCGGTTCAAAAACCAAAAACTCCGGGTCCACATTCAGATTCCCCACTCTGCCCTGCGCCAGTGTGTCTCTGACTACCCTCTGCCACTTCTCCGTTTCATCCACCACTGTGTCGTTGGTGACGTCGAGAGATCTAGCTGTTCCCTCTATACTGTTCGTGTCTATGGATTTGAGGGTTAGCTCAGCGATTATTGCTTTGGTTTCGTTTCTAAAAGAGAATTACAACATTAAATAGATAGTCGAATGGCCCAGGCACGGTATCCCTTAGTGGGTAGTTTTTTTTTAATATTACTAGCTGGTGGAACAAGCATTACATAAATATATAAGTCACGCACGATAGGAACGTGCCCTACGATGCACTGCTCTGTGTCATCAACTTGAGGCATATAGATGTTAAGCCTCATGTGCCTGTAATTACACCGGCAACCAAATTCTTCAAACAGAAACACAGCGTTGCTGCTTGGCGGCAGAAAAAGGCGTGGTGGTAGTACTTCCCCGGACGAACACACACAAAAAGATTAGCCATAAACCATATAGGTTTAAATTATTTATTACTTATATATACGTACGGTATACGAGTTTTTCTGTTCAGAAATGTATGCGGTGCCAGTACTCTCAAACGGTGAAGGAAAACATCGTGAGGAAACCAGCATGTCGTAGAACAAAAGTTCTAAAACATGTGTCAAGTGCACGGAATAGAACGCTTTGACGCGCACTTAAAATCCTTCCACCGCACAGTTCTAAAAGATACTATAATACACATTCACATCTCTGCGCTTATACAAAGACCGTGCCGTTCTCTTAAGTGCGAGAGAGAGAGAGCAATATTGCTGTCTCTTTTCGATAATTTATGACCGAGTTTGCAGCGAGTGTTTAACGCGACTATAGTGACACGACCGAAAAAATACTCACTGCATGAATCCATTGACCACTAGTCCATGGTAGCCCTTGTTCTTCCTCATTTCCGCGGCTAGATTATCCACCACTCTACTGCTCAAGTCGTCATAATCCTTGCTGCCGGCTGAAGGAGGCTTGAAGCTATCTGCTAGACCTGAAAAAGTACATTAAAAACATAAAGGTCTTCAAAATTTAAGTATTTAACAGCTCAGAAAATCTACGTCTAGCGTCGCCATTTCAGCTATTACATCGAATTAGATGGAGATATCAAGTGACTTGACATGCGATTAGTTTTGATCGCGCTTTCAGAAACCGACCAAAAGAGTTCTTTCAATTTTTCAAAATTTTATATGAGTTCATTTTGGTTCACGAATTTGATCCCCAAGTTAGATCCAATCTGATCTTAGCACTTAAAGCCATCTCAAAATTATTTAAGTAAGTATGTCTTAGGGGATAGGCAGAGGTACTTCCGAATATTACATTTGGCACATATAGGACAAATTATCTAATTGTTTGAGGCAACGGCGAAAGTTTTACATTATAAGTAGGCAAAACTTTCACAGACATTGTCAATAGCGATAAGAGAATACTAGTACAATAGGTAAATAATTTATTTACCTGTGATACGAATAAACATCGTGTAAGAAGACACGCCGGGTACTACCGGCTCTATCGCCAGTTCCTCTTCGGTCGGTTCTGAAAATAACAATAAAAATATTACAAATGAATAAATAAATATTGGTGAACTTTCCACACAGCACTATCTAGCCCCAAACTAAACCAAAGCTTGTTGTATGGGAACCAGATAGCTGATATATTACATATATTATGTATTAAGACATACATAAGACACAGTCTTAAAAAAATATTTGTGAAAACTCCATATAGACACAAATAAGCAAAGCCACTACATAGGACCTAAACTAAATAGTGGAAACTGAGAGCACTAGTGGTCTAATGGTAACGGCGGCCCCGCCTTCCGATCAAAGGTCGTGGGTTCAAAAACTAGTCGTTCACCAATCTTTTTATAAAAACACTGACACTGTGCACATAAGTGCACAGTGTCAGTGCACAGTTCTAAAACGGTGCAGGAAAACATCGTGAGTATGTCGAAGAACATAAAAAATTCTTAAACATGTGTCCTTTCGAGCGAAGAGGCCTCTTTGGGGCGCAATGAACGAGTGACACTACAAGAAGTAATAGTGACCGGATTAGTCGTCCGTGAAAGTACCTACTACCACCACGCCTTTTTGTGCCGCCAAGCAGCGTTGCTGTGTTTCGGTTTGAAGAGTGTGGTTGCCGGTGTAATTACAGGCACATGAGGCTTAACATCTGTATGCCTCAAGTTGATGGACGCAGGGCAGTGCATCGTAGGGCACGTTTCTATCGTGACTTGCGAGGCAATGCTTTGTATAGGTGATGTTTACCACTTAACAGGTGGGCTTGCTTGTTCCATCAGCAAGTTATATAAAAAATAGTTTTTATGCGCAAAGTGCCAGTATTCTCAAACGGTGAAAGAAAACATCATGAGAAAACCGACATGTCGAAGTACCTTAATATGTCAAGTGTTCGAAAGCCTCTTTGGGGCGCACTTAAAAATCCTTTCACCACACTGTTTCAAAAGAACTAGTGACAAAGTAAAAGTCAAAAGGTATTTTTTTATTCAATAAAATCACAAGGATCACTTTGCAACTTCTTAAAGCTAGGTGACTCTAGGAGCCAGTCAAAATCAAAACGGTCTTTATTCAGTACAATCACAAGGATCACTTTGAAACGTCTTATATACTAGGAGAATCTATCGCCAGTTCCTCGCGACCAAAGCCTAGAAGAACGGGCAAGAAACTTACGGCTTGGTTCCTAGCGTTTTTTTGTATGACCCTTTTTACAATTTTACTAAGGTACTTAATTGTTTAGTGTTTGTAATGAGTTGGAGCATAGTTCAGTCCCAAGCCTTTTTGTCATCTATATAATCAGATATGTTATAGTAAGCTTTTGTAAAAAGCTTTCTTTTTATTATGTTTTTGAATTTGCTAATCGACAACTGATGAATCTCGCTTGGGACTTTGTTATAGAAGCGTACACATTGTCCTGAAAACGATTTGCTTACTTTAGTGAGCCTAGTAGTGCGAACAGCGAGCTTATCTTTATTTCTAGTGTTACATTATGATGGTCGCTCTTTTTGGCATATAAATTAATATTTTTTCGAACATACATTACATTTTCGTACACGCGACACGACAAGAAGAAGAAGTGTGAACTCACCAGGTCCACAAGGCTTAATGCAGACCCTGTCTTCGGTGACGACGGGCGTCTGCAGATGTTTGCCGGTGCGTTTGTTCACCGGGTCGAAGTCTCCGCCTTGGACTATGAACATCATGTACCAACATTGGTTGTCGGTGAAGGCTAGATCCTGAAATATACGAGGTTTTTAAAAAAATAGAAGAAAGCTTCATGACTTCATCCCCACAAAGACAAAGTCAATTCAGTTAAATCACCAAGTATCACTTTGGGTTTTGAAAACAGAAATTTTAAGAAAGGCACACGGCTTTTATACCCACAAAGTCAAAGTCAAAAGGTAGTTATTCAGTTGAATCAACTAAGTGATACTTTTTTCGAAGAGAAAAATAAAGAATAGCACATTCGAGAATTTTAAAAAACAACAATTTCTCGATACTTTTTTCCTTTGGGGTAATTGTGAAACAACACCCATAAAAACACCTTTTATCACAGAAAACCTTAACATCATCAAGAAACACTTTTAATACTAGCTTAGAGATCTCTCTACTTCCATAGTTTCATAAGGCTCTTCAATCCCGATGTTCTACAAGTGACCATAGAGATATATTTCCCTGCCTGCCTTAAACCCCGTACAGTCTTTTATCCCCAACATCACTACATAGTATAAAACAAAGTCGCTTCCCGCTGTCTGTCTGTCCCTATGTAAACTTACGTGTCTTTAAAACTAAGCAACGGATTTTGATGCGGTTTTTTTAATAGATAGAGTGATTCAAGAGGAAGGAAGAAGGAAATACATACATAATAAGTATAGTAGAGAAACACTGATAATTTTAGATGTTTCTAATGTGATGTCGTAAAAAAACACATTTTTTTGCGCTTACATTGCAAACACTGGCTGAACCCTTCGAGATAGATCAAAATAATGTACCACAGTATTGTACACCTTAAAAAGGTCTACAAAAAAGTTCGCGATGGTATGCGTTTATCTCTTAGGGATAACCCACAATAACCGTGCGAAGCCGGGGCGGGTCGCTAGTTATTTAATAAACCCCTTACTCACCTTCTGATCTCCAGATCTCCTCTTCCTCACGAAGCTAAGAGTCGTGACTCTTTCCACCAGACTGCCAGCCACCTTGGTAATGTCCTTTGATCCCCCAAAATTATTTAATTTATCCCTTAACTCACCTTCTGATCCGCTCAAACAGCTTTTATCCCCCTTCTCACCTTCTGATCCCCAGTACTCCTCTTCCTCACGAAACTAGGGGTCGTGACTCCGTTCACCAGACTCCCAGCCTCCTTAGTAATGTCTTTTGATCCCCCAACATTATTTAATTTACCCCTTAACTCACCTTCTGCTCCCCTCAAAAAGCTTTTATCCCCCTTCTCACCTTCTGATCCCCAGTGTTCCTCTTCCTCACGAAGCTAAGAGTCGTGACTCCGTCCACCAGACTGCCAGCCTCCTTGGTGATATCCTGCCTAGGGTCCACTCTTGGGGCCGCGTACCCAGTGACCCAGCTATCCATGAGGAAGGGACGCCCTGACTTGGAGTCTACCCAGCCGATGATAGCGTCCGTTTGAGACTGTAGAGAAATAATAATTAATAGTCAACGTTTACTCTTCTTGTCGTGCCACTAGTTTCTTTCGAAACAGTGCGGTGAAAGGATTTTAAGTGCAAAGTCAAAGTCAAAAGGTATTTCAATGAAATCACAAGGATCACTTTGAAACGTCTTAAAGCTAGGTGACTCTAGGTGCCAGTTCCACGCGACCAAAGCCTAGAAGAACAGGCAACAAACTTACGACTTGGTTCCTACCGTTCTTTTGTATGATCCTTTTACAATGTAATGTAATATATTATTGAAGTTTAGTGAGGCGTAGGCATACAGAAAAAGGTAAACATAATCAAATTTATAAGACAGCGCACGCTACGCTTCAAACTAATAATTCCTAATGCTTAAATACAATCTATTAAATCAGATAAAAATAAAAAAAAACAATAGTAGTAGTGCGCCCCAAAGAGGCTCATTTGAAATGAAATGAAATCTTTAGTCACGAGAAATATGATTAGAAGTTAATTCTTGTAGGTGGGTAGTTTCACATATTTCACCAAAGCATACACATTTTAACTTTGGTACTTTCGAGCACTTGACACATGTTTTTAGAACTTATTAGGTTCTAACGACATGCCGGTTTCCTTCCGATGTTTTCCTTCACCGTTTGAGAGTACTGGCACTGTGCACATACATTTTGGACAGAACAACTCATTGGTGCACGACCGGTTTTGAACCCACGACCTTAGGATTGGAAGGCGATTGCGGGTGTTCCGCATACGTGCGAGCAAGACCGCACATGAATTAACATGGAAAATGTATGGAAAGTGGCGCCCCTATCATTTTCTACTCTTTTTGCCCAAAGGTAGTCTTACTTACCATTTTTTTATTGTCACTGAACCCAATCCCAGTCCAATGCTTACTATTCTTGGTAGTTATAGTGAACCTCACAGAGTCCTTCCCTCTCTTCTGTCCGAGGTACTCCCATGAAGCATGGTATTCGCAAGTGTGGTTGGTGACGTCACAGTTCGTAGGGTGCTTCCATTCGCCGCCGCACTTGTCTTTGAGCGGGGTTATGCCGCCCGTTAGGGAGGATTTTGTTTCTTCTGTAAATATAAAAAACTCAAATTAAGTATTGTTTTATAGGTATTTTACAACAACTTATTTATTAAAAAGTCTATTTCAGATATTCAGTAAAGATTTTTGGCATTCAAGATGGCGACACAGAAAAAGAGGTTCGTTAGTTAGTAGTATCTTCAGTAGATGGAGTTTTTTTCTAAATCCCTTTAACTTAGCCGGCAGACATCCACTAAAGATTTTGGCCATTCAAGATGGCGGCACTAAAAAAAAGGTGAGTTAGTAGTCTTTTCAGTAGATGGCGCTATTCTTCTAAATCCCTTTTGTCGTTTGAGTACAAAAATCTTTAAAATTACTTGTAGCTAGCTTAGCCTTAAATATCAGCAAAATTAATCAATTGAAGAACTTATAAGAAACTGTGGTAAATGTTGAATATAGCAATAAATGTAGTTAATTTGTTTTGCCAAAAGTTGAACTAACATGGTCAATAGATGGCGCTGTAACCAAGTTTCTTACCAAAGAAGTTAATGCTAGCTACGCCTCTCTGATCCTTATGTCCATGGTATTTCACTTCGTCTTGTCTGTAGAAGTCCCCGACAGCCGCAGTTCCCTTCTCCAGCCCTGAGGGAGGGGAATGCACGTATTTCCCGGGCTCCTGGCCACGTGCCCAGATCACGTGCATAAGGTCGTCGACTAAAGAGTGGTCCGTTGGTTCTTTAGCCTGGAATTACATAAAAGTAGTTTATTAGTTCGACAAGAAAATACATCAGAATTGCCCGAGGAAAATCATAATAAACTACCTACCTATTTATGTGCCTATTGTTCCTATGATTTGTTTTTATACTTACATTCTAATTGAGGAGATGGCTCACTCACTTGATGTTAAGTGGTAACCATCACCAATAACAAAGCATTGCCTCGCAGGTCACGTGATATGAACGTGTCCTACGATGCACTGCTCTGCATCCATCAACTTGAGCCATACAGATGTTAAGCCTCATGTGTCTGTAATTTCACCGGCAACTACACTCTTCAAACTGAAAAAAAGCAACGCTGCTTGGCGGCAGAAAAAGGCATGGTGGTAGTACTTCCCCGGACGAGCCCTTTCAAAGAGCTCTACGTTAATCTACACTAATATTATAAAGAGGAAACATTTGTATTTTTGTATTTTTGTATGTAACGAATAGGCTCAAAAACTACTGGTCCGATTTCAAAAATTCTTTCACCATTAGAATGCTACATTATCCCTGAGTAACATAGGCTATATTATATTTTCAAAAAAATCAGGGATCCTTACTAAAACTTCAATAATGTAACCCAAGGTGGAAAACAAAAACCTTACATCGCGTGCGCTGCGAAAACTATTGATGATAGAACAAAATAATGTACTACAATTTTGTAGAACACGTCATCATCTACAAAAAATGTCGCGACAGCATAATATGTCTAACTATTATAGTTATGTCACAATAATAAGTGTTCTTTTATTATAAAAAATTAATTGAAATGCCGCCGCCAGAAAAGGGTCTTTATTTGTACCTTGGTATTAATCCTTATCCAAATAAATCATTTCTAATTCTAATCATACCTATAGATTACTTCTTAAATTTTTCAAATCGGACATTCCATTCAAAAGATATGACGAAATTAAAAATGTTAACGGGTCCACGGGTCACGCGCGGGGTGCGATTTCACTCACTCAAGGAGAAGCGCGTGCAAATGTATGAAATAAGTAGACGCGAGGCTCGAACCCACGGCCTAAGTTTATCCTAAAATGTTCAAAAAATTTATGACCACCCATGCGAAGCTGGGACAGGCCGCTAGTAGATTTATAAGAATAGAATAGAAAGTCTTGCCAGTCTGTCTAAGGAACATATTAAAGTTCTAAACATAATAATATGTCAAGTGCCCGAAAGGAGCCTTTCTGGGACGTACTTAAAATCCTTTCACCACACTGTTTCGAAAGTTGTTGTTGAAAAACTAACCGTTGTTCACATTCCGTGTCTCGGTTTCCCGCCTAACTAACCCTGTCGCCGTCCCGCCAAGTCATGTTACTGACATTGAAAGAAGCTTGACACTGACAGTTACCTAACCACTTGTGCATGTGCACATGAGGGTAATATATCTACTAGATAGATACAAACACTAACTACACTAACCTTTATTTTCTTCCTAAACATGATGGTAGTGACTCCGTTCTCCTCGAAGCCACCGGCGGCTGTGAGGTCGTCATGCCCTCCCCAGAAGGAGTCCACGCGCGGAGTAGATCTGGAAATAAAACATCCAATAAAAAAAAATTGGTTACACATTTGTTTCCCTGATAACTTTGAAAATGACAGACCTACCATCGAATTAACCAACAAATACCTACTAAGTTTTGGAGATTTTAATTGCTGTTCATTTTAAAAATAACAGTAAGATTCTCCACGAAGTAGAGAATTTATATTTTAATTAAGTATCTCAAAGTTTTTGCTTTTTTACTAAAAAAAAGCTGCATTTGCATCGGAGCTTCCATTTCCGAAAATACATACATACATAAAATCACGCATGTTTCCCATGGGGTAGGCAGAGATCACGGATTTCCACTTGCTAAGGTCCTTACATACCTCTTTCGCTTCTTTCACTCTCATAACATTCTTCATACATTCTCGTCGGTTTAGGGTACTCTTGACCTGGCCCTTCTCTAGAACGTCTGCTATCTGATCGAGATACGTTCGCCTAGGTCTTCCCCTCCCAACAGTCCCATTTACGCTCGCCTGATGCACCTGTTTCGTTAATCTCCTTTCATCCATCCTCTCCACATGCCCAAACCATCTTAACATACCTTTCTCCACCCTCATCACTACGTCTTCTTTCACTCCACGTTTCTCTCTAATTACACTGTTCCTCACTCTGTATTTGTGGTGTGAATTTACGTACTACGTAGTCGTAACGCTCTCATCTCTACTGCATTCACTCTACTCTGATGTTTATTCTGCCATACCCAACTTTCACTACCATACATTAATGTCGGCACTAACACCCCCCTATGTACAGCCGGTCGTGCCTTTTTAGACAGTTTCCGGCTGCATTTCCGAAAATACACAAATAAAAACCCTCATCTACCTCAGATTTAAATATGTTTAGTGAGGTTCTATAGGTATCTGTTTTTGTAGATTTCTTTGTTATTCTGAATTTGTTAGTAATCTCTTTCGTTAATTTGAATAAATAAATAAAATATCTGTACCCAAAGTCTGAGTTTTGTTTTTCGATTTCTGTATCGTCAGGCCGTTTTTGTATGGAGATTCGATAAGCGCCTCTATCGGCGTTCTGAGAACTCACGAGTCTACATACAAAAACGCCTGACGATACAGAAAACGAATAATAAAACTCAAGACTACGGGGTACTGTAATTTTTTTTTATTTTATTTATTTAACAAAAAATGGGTGCAAATAGGCGTCCGGTTTATAGATAAAGTTGAAAAGTTACCCCTAACGCTGTACAAGTTTTAAACAATATATATATTTTTAAAAACCCTGTTTATTACCTATCTCGTGTATAGTAGTCCAGGACCCGATGGTAGTTCCCCTTAGCGGTTCCAATCACGATATCCGTGCAATCCATGGGGTTGAAATCGAACTTGGGGACGTATTCGTGTGAGGGGAAGTAGCCTGAAAATTAATAAAAGAAATAAAATTTGCTCACAACTGAATCTTTTTGGATCCCATGAAACTTTGCAATTTTAAAGATTTTAAAGAAGATTTTTTAAGAATTTTAAAGAGGTCTATTTAAAATCCTTTTTTGAAAATATCTGAATTGAATTGGAAAAGAGTGATGGACTGTTCGAGACTTTTTAAGGTGAATACTGCTTAATGTACCTCGCTCGCACATTTCATAATTTTGAAAAATATAAAATCACTAAACTCAATTTAAAAAGATCGCTTATTAAACTGTGTGCAATGTGCACACAACTTGAAAGTAGGGGAACTTGTCCGGGGAAGTACTACCACCACGCCTTTTTCTGCCGCCAAGCTGCTTTGCTGTGTTTCGCTTTGAAGATAGAGTGTGGTTGCCGGTGTAATTACAGGCACATGAGGCTTAACATCTGTATGCCTCAAGTTGATGTAAGTACGTAGGGCAGTGCATCGTAGGGCACGTTTCTATTGTGCGTGACTTACGAGGCAATGCTTTGTTATAGGTTATGGTTACCATAACATCAGGTGGGCCATCTGCTTGTTCCATCAGCTAGTTGTATAAAAAAACTGTTGATTGCAATTTTTCAAAAATGAGTTCATTGATTTCATATCTTTTAAAGGTTTAAAATGTACGAGCGAGAGGTAGGTACATTATCAGTTGTATTCGCCTTAAAGGTCGTAAAAATATTAGATCGAACCAATATCCTTGAGAACCAAAGAGAACCATAGAGTACCTGATAATAAACAAAACACAGAAGGTAAAAAAAAAGAAAAAAAATGTTACAATGAACCCAAAACAACTTTGAAGAAAAAAGAAAACTTTAGAAGAGAAGAAGACGTTACCAAGAAGAGGATAAGGAATAGGGAAGAAGGAATGGGAAATACGAAAAGTGGAGTAAGCAGGGCGAAGCATTTAAGTATATTAAGCGAAGAAAAAATAAAAATTATTTATGTAATTTTTATTAAAGATTTGTAGTTTAATTCAATAAGGACTTAGGTCTAAGTAGGTAGGTACTTACTTTTAAAAGTCGTAGGGGTACGTTTTATATTAGTGTTATCTCAACCACAATACATTACAGTATTCTGTGTACCTTCTATATCTAGATGTTGGTTTTAATGTGAGTAGTGACTCCCAATGCGTTATTTATTCTGTTATTTTTTTTTGTTATATAGGTATATATATTATATATCTCTACATTTTGCTTGTCAAACAATATAAAATTACACTCTCAACTAAATAAACATAGACAGCAAAGTAAAAAGGTTGATGACAGATCTTTAAAATTTTAAAAAAGAACCTTCATTAATTTACAAATTCAGAATCCGAATTGTATATTAGCCTTCGGAAAAAGTTCGGACGTAAATGAGTTTTGTTGAAATGTCCTAACGTTGAAATAATGTACATACCATTAAAGGTTACCTAAATGATGAATAAAATTAACTGAAAGTGTAATTTGTGCCAAGCGTTGTGCTTTACCTGTTTCTTCTTTCAGCCCTTTCACTAGCAACGACTCGGGTTCTTCAGCGTTGGGTTCAGATTTAGGTTCGGGACTAGGTTCAGGTTCTGATTTGGGTTCGGGACTGGGTTCAGGTTCTGACTTGGGCTCGGGACTAGGTTCTGGTTCTGATTTGGGTTCAGGACTGGGTTCTGGTTCTGATTTGGGTTCAGGACTGGGTTCTGGTTCAGATTTTGGTTCAGGGGTTGGCTCAGGTTCTGATTTTGGTTCAGGGTTTGGCTCAGGTTCTGATTTAGGTTCAGGAGATGGTTCAGGCGCCGATTCAGGTTCCGGACTAGGCTCTGGTTCAGATTTAGGTTCAGGACTTGGTTCGGGTTTGGATTTAAGTTCAGAACTAGGCTCTGGCTCGGATTTAGGTTCAGTGGTTGGTTCAGGTTCCGCTTTAGGCTCTGCTGTTGGTTCAGGTTCTGATTTAGGTTCAGGGGTGGGTTCAGGTTCTGATTTAGGTTCCCCAGAAGTAGTTGGCTCTAATTTGGGTTCGGGACTAGGTTCTGATTTGGGTTCAGGGGTAGGTTCAGGTAAAGCTTTTAGTTTAGCGCTAGGTTCAGGCTCTGATTTTGGTTCAGCTGAAGGCTCGTGTTCGGAAGTGGGTTCTGATGTTGGTTCAGGTTCGGAATTGGGTTCAGCTGTAGGCTCAGGCTCTGCTTTGGGTTCTGGCAAAGGCTTTGGGAAAGCTTTAACTTTAGATGATAATTTAGGCTTTGGTGCAAACTTTGGTTTCGGTTTGGGTGGTGTGGGTTCGGATGTGGGTTCAGGTTCGAGTGACAAAGAGGTCGTTGTGTTGACATCTGTAAACAATGTAACCATGCGTCATACACATTAGTAAAGTGTTTATTGTACATTTGTAATGTTAGTTTTGCCTGTATTTTTAGAATATCAATTTTGATTGTGCTGACCAATTTGCTTATGTGGGTTATTTTGTGCTCTTAATCGTAAAACTATTTGGATGACTTACCTATTGTATCATTTAAAGCGCGTTTTCGTCGACCTGTAAAAATAAATAATAATGAATAAGGTCTCTTTTAATAATGGATTATTTTTAAATATAATAAGTTAATAAGTTTTAAGCTTCACGATTAACAATTTTACTTAAAATAGTGTAAAGTTGCTTTTAGGCCCCGTTCAAAGTCTTTTATTTTAACTTGTTTTTTATTTTACCTTTGGAACTGGAAACTTTATAAGAAACACTAGTTTTAACAGTGACGTCATCTCCCAAGTTCTTGAAATCCAGCCCATCGAGAGAATGCATTGCAACCCTCTTATTTCTATCATTCTCTATCGGGCTTTGTGTTGTTGGTTCAGGTTCTGGTTCTGCTTTGGGTTCTGATGTGGGTTCTGGTTCCGCTTTAGGTTCAGCAGTTGGTTCGGGTTCTGGCTCTGATTTCGGTTCCGAGCTAGGCTCAGGCTCAGATTTTGGTTCTGGGCTGGGTTCTGGTTCTGAGTTGGGTTCTGGACTAGGTTCGGGTTCGGCTTTAGGTTCTGGCTCAGGGAGCGGCTCCAGCTTTGGTGTTGCTGAAATCAAAATGAATGTTGTACATATTATATTGTTTATCAGCATAGCAAATGCTTTTGCAATTATTTTCAACTAGCATGCTCTACATTTCATGAATATAATGTATTTAACTTACATTTCTCTTCTATAACAGGACCTAGTACTGGGAAGTTTTTGCATTGTTTCGTTAATCCATTTGGGCGCCAACCGATAGCTGAAATAAATATATAAATTGGTCATCTATTAGCGCGACTTTGAATTAGCGAAATGGACGGGTGATCGCTAGTGGGAATCACTACTGAAAACTGTAGAAAAATAATAATGGGTTTTTTCGCATAAGTTTGAAAGTAGCAATGTGAGTTTGTAGGGTACCTAACCTATGTTACTCATAACGGCTCGACAGATTTTAAAGAAAAATTAATGAACAAATTTGCTCGCTTGATTCCATTCCCCATCTCAATTTGGTTGGGAATTTAAAAAAAAACCTATGTCATTACTGTCAAAACTACTAAATACTCGTACTGTCACTTTTTCTGGGGAATAATCACGAACGAATTTGACGTTGGTCGCGTAAACTTATCGTATCCCTAACAACAACACAATAAAGTCGAATATCGCTAGTCCAGTCAAGGATACCTTGAGCTTTCAATAAAACCCGAAATAAAGTAATTACTTGGTATAATTTATGTTTAAAATAACTAACATGTTTTTGCGCTCTCGACACGGAGGAGGCCAGGATGGAATCGAATCAATAGTATGAAGTGGGTAGGTTTTCTAATGAAACGCATGGCTCCTTTTAGATATTAAATAATGCTTTGGGTAGGTATGGCTGTGCCGTTGCTCTTGCGATTGTTGTAGGTGCTTCGATATTAGATAGCGACTTTCGGGCCGTGACAGTATTTTATTTTGTGTTTTTACTGATTGCACCCTGTTTTGTGTGCCTATTAAATAATTAAACTTATAGTTACCAGCATAAGAGGTGCCATTCACCATCATCACGACCTCGATCTCCGCAGACTCTTTAAGCACGCGCCAGTAAAGGTTGTAGTGCTCTGAGAGGGAGCGCTTGCTGAAGAGTGCTAGGTTTATGGTCTTGTCTTTCCATGGGGATTCTGAAAGAGAGGTTTGTGCTTAGTTATGTAACATGGCTTTTAGAATAGGTACCGTGGTTCTAAAGACAATTTAGGGGCATAGGTATGTCGCGGCTGTCTACGGGAAAAAGAAACAGTAGAGCATGTAGTACTGCATTGCTCTGCAACAAACGAAGCCAGATTCAAAACGGGGCTGCGGGAGCTGATCGAGTCTTGCTCCCCTGCATCCACATCATCATCATCATCGGGGATGCTGGAACATTGCTGCCACCAACCCAAAGTCCTGCTCCGCTACTTTAAGGAGCTGGGCTGGCTGGGGTGAGGTTAGCAGGGGAATAATGCACAATACACCCCACTGCGGGACGTCAGTGCAGATCTCATTCCCCCACCGTGAATTAGAATTAGAATTAGGGACATACCTATATTTTTTAGGTTTAAAGACATTTATTCTTATAAAAACATAACAGTTCAATTAAAATGAGATAGGAAAGGCGGCGTTATATAACAGTATATTTTGCCTCTGGATGGCTCTCGGTTCTAGATAGGTAAAATTACTTTATTAATAGAACACCTGATGTTAAGATCACCTATAACAAATGTATAACAAGTTACGCACGATAGGAACGTGCCCTACGATGCACTGCCCTGCACCCATCAATTTGAGGTATGCAGATGCTAAGCCTCATGTGCCTGTAATTACACCGGCAACCACACTCTACTAATCAAACAGCAATGATGCTTAGCGGCAGTAATAGACATGGTTTTAGTTCTTCTGCCTTCACAAAAAGCTTTCTTACATTTCTAGATAAAACAATTTAAAACAATTTATCCTTCTTTCCGGAATCTTTACAATATACTAGGTCCATCAGGCAGAGGAAGTTAATTAACCATTCATCTTCCGGTTCGTGATCGCAATTCTTTTAATGTTATGAGAGTGAATAAAGCGAAAGCTTCATTCAAACAACAACAAACCCATAACATTCTTCATATATGCTTTTCGGTTTAGGGTACCTGACCAGGGGCATTATGCTCACTTCGAGCGAGATTATCTCACGGTAGAGATGACGTCATATCTCGTTCGATAACTATTTATCCCCATTCTCACTATCTAACTCTCCAATTTTCTCATACAAAGTTCATGCGAGACGCAACGTCAACGAGTTATTGAACGAGATATGACGTCATCTCCACCGTGAGATAATCTGCCTCGAAGGTATTCTCTTATCTGTGCTCGAAGTGAGCATAAGGCCCCTGGCCTTTCTCTAAAATGTCGATAACTTTAAGGCGAAGACAAGAGTTAATGTGACTCTCGCTCGCACGTTTCGACATGTTGAAAGATATAAAATCACTAAACTTAATCAACCATCTTGTGTGCAATCACATTGCACACAGTTTAGTAAAAAATTTCATTTTGATCGATATAAGTTTTGATTGTGATTTTTCGAAAATGTGTTTAGTGATTTTATATCTTTCAACATATCGAAACGTGCGAGCGAGAAGTTGTTTGATAGTTGTCAGCCCCTTAAGGCGAAGAGAAGAGCTAATGTGACTCTCGCTCGCACGTTTCGATATGTTGAAGGATATAAAATCACGAATTTCATTTTCGAAAAATTTCAGTTTAGTAAAAAGTTCATTAGGATCAATACAAGTTTTCCTACTTAAAAGTTTGCTTATGTACGAAAACTAGTAAAGCAAACTTTTGAGTAGGAAAACATGTATCGATCAAAATGAAATTTTTACTAAGCTGTGTGCAATGTGATTGCACATAAAATGGTTGATTGCGATTTTTCGAAAATGAGTTTAGTGATTTTATATCTTTCAACATGTCGAAACGTGCGAGCGAGAAGTTGTTTGATAGTTGTCAGCCCCATAACTTACTTTTATTACACCCCTTCCCGTAAAACCCATGCGGGCAGTAGCACATTCTGGTGGGCGCCTCAGTCGCGTTGATGTCGACGCACTTGCCGCGCAAGCCGCAGTCGTTGTCCTCCGCGCACTCGTCGGAGAACTGGCAGCGCGGGCCCCAGAACATCTTACTGCACTTGCAACGGCCCAGGATGTGGAAGCCATGGCCGGAGCATGTCTCGTGGTACTTCTTACCTGGAATAATGTTATAAAACTTGAATACTTGACTACTTTCTGAAACTGAAGCAGCTTCACGACTTTCAGCCCCGGACACGGTAGATATCCCCTCAGATCTCTTAGTAGTACTTATTACCAAGTCGACTACTTTCGAGTAATAGTAGATTGTTTACCAAGGGAGCAAACAACTATTTTTATGGCGAGAGTGTTTTTTGAATCCAGAGCGGAGCGAAGGATTCTAGAGTAGAATCCCGAGCGTAGCGAGGGATTCTAAAGTAGAATCCTAAGCGTAGCGAGGGATTCAAAGTACTTCACTCGAGCTTAAAATAGTGTTGCTCCCGAGGTGGACACTCTACTTTTTATCACCCTCAATGAGAAAATAACTTAGTGCAACTTATGAATAATCATAATCATAGTCACAAATTCACGAAGTCACGAAGTCACAAAGTCACAAAGTCACAAAGTCACAAAGTCACAAAGTCACAAAGTCACAAAGTCACAAAGTCACAAAGTCACAAAGTCACAAAGTCACAAAGTCACAAAGTCACAAAGTCACAAAGTCACAAAGTCACAAAGTCACAAAGTCACAAAGTCACAAAGTCACAAAGTCACAAAGTCACAAAGTCACAAAGTCACAAAGTCACAAAGTCACAAAGTCACAAAGTCACAAAGTCACAAAGTCACAAAGTCACAAAGTCACAAAGTCACAAAGTCACAAAGTCACAAAGTCACAAAGTCACAAAGTCACAAAGTCACAAAGTCACAAAGTAACAAAGTCACAAAGTCACAAAGTCACAAAGTCACAAAGTCACAAAGTCACAAAGTCACAAAGTCACATAGTCACGAAGTCACGAAGTCACGAAGTCACGAAGTCACGAAGTCACGAGTTCACGAAGTCACGAAGTCACGAAGTCACGAAGTCACGAAGTCACGGAGTCACGGAGTCACATAGTCACATAGTCACATAGTCACATAGTCACATAGTCTCAATCATGTATTTATTATAATTTTATTTATTTTCATAAAACTAAGTAAAATCTGAATTTGAGTAAACAATTATGAACAAAGGTGGAATGCGCGTTTCACGTGTTTTTGTTTATTTTTATTTAGTTCAGGCGCTTTTTTTTTAATCATAAAGCCTGCGTGTTCATACAGTGCTCGTGATCTCTTTGGTGATTGGAACTTTAACTCAATAAGCACATTCCAAATTCAAATCACTTTACCGCCCTTGGGCGGTAATGTACTTTACCGCCCTTGGGATCAAAGTGCTATTTTGCTACCTGTTTTCGAAGAGCAAACTATCTATTTTCGAATTGATGTGATAAAAAATAATTTAAGGCTGGAATTAATAATACACATCTTAAATTATAATATTGTTTCAATCAAACTAACCTATACCTACACAAAAGGGATTTTCTTCAAAACAAAGATTCTTTAAATCCGTATAACACACATCTTAAATTATAATATTGTTTCAATAAAACTAACCTATACCTACACAAAAACCTATAACTTTCTTCAAAACAAAGATTCTACAATATTTATACCTACCTAGACCTACCTATATCACAGTTGACAGCCTTCACAGCACAGTTGTTAGTAGCTCTGCCTTCTGCGCTGTAGGCCGTGGGTTCGATTCCCACCGAGAACAAACATTTGTGTGGTGAATATAGGTGTTTGTTCTCTGTCTGGGTGTTCTTATATATTTTAAGCATGTATTTACAAAAAAAATGTATTTAAGTATTATATCAACTATCTGGTTCCCTTATTAATATATGTATTTTAATATATGTATTCTTTGCTTAGTTTGGGGCTAAATAGTGCTGTATGGAAAGTCCACCAATAATTATTAATTATCCTATTGAAACCCTATTGAAATCGGACTGTACATTGACTTGATGTACAATTATAAGTTTAAAAAAAATTACCCATGGGTATTAAATTCTAAAGGAACCAACCCCCTTTCGGAAATCGGTTACAAAACAATTATTGCAAAATAAATAAATCATAAAACACCTATCCATTGAGAGAGGAAGTAGTGATTATCCTATAGCGAATGAACACAAGTTTAAGATGAAGGTTAAATCTTGATTAGTTTGTTAAACAAAGGATTGAATCAATTTGCATTGATATGAATACCTCTTGTCAAATGTATGGTAATTTTTATATCTAGACTACCTTGATATAAATTTTAAGTAGGCCTGGAATGCTGTTTTAATATAAACTGTATAAAGATAATAGGAATTTAATAAATAAAACTTTAATAAAAACCTTACAATACAAGGTATGAATTTACAAAATGTACAAAACACACATAAATCAGTTCAGCTATCTGCAGACCGTTGCAAACGGTCTAGAGATAGCTCACTTATCTGCAGACCGTTGCAAACTGTCTAGAGATATCACCGTAAGACAGACATACATTTATTTGCTAAAAACACACATACATACAATACAATAAAAGGAAGGAAATGAATAAACAGATAGGTATTACAATAGGTAGTAGCAGCAAAAGGGTCTCGACTCGATAAGATGTTGCCTAAAAAAGAATCTAAAACAATCTTCTTCTTGTCGTGTCACAAGTTTCTTTCGAAACAGTGTGGTGAAAGAGGCTCCTTTCGAGCATTTGACATGTTTTTGAACTTTTTAGGTTCTACGGCATGGTTCCTTCCTACCAAGACCAAGACAAGGTATACTTGGTTCTGGTTTCTCACGATGTTTTCCTTCACCGTTTCAGAGTACTGGCGGCACTGTGAACATAAATTTTGGAACAAAAAAATTCATCACTCATATATTTTTTTTTGAAATGACAATTAGCAGACCGAACACTGAAAATCGCAGTAGTAAAAAAACTGTGTCGCGTTTTACAGCGACCGATCTTGTAGTTTTTTAAGGCGATAAACATATAAAATAGTTGGTCGAGCTATACAAGGTGTTCCAATAATTGTGTATATAAACTTCAGGGGGCAAAAGTACCCATCAATATGAATTACTTTTTCTAAGGAACCAACACTGTGAACGCGAAAAAAAAACAGCTGTTTCATACAAAAGTTCAATACCTACCTGGCTAAAATGTATGAAACAGCTGATTTTTTTTCGCGTTCACAGTGTTTGTTCCATAGAAAAAGTTATTCATAGTGATGGGCACTTTACCCCCCTTGAAGTTTATATACACAATTATTGGAACACCTTGTATATGACTTACGCGGCACAATATCGATGTCCGCACAGGACCAGAACCGGTAGTTGGCGCCCCACTCGCCGGCCTCCCGCTGCAGCTGCAGCGTGCAGTTGTCGCAGGTAAAGTCGCTGGGCAGACGGACCTCGTACTTCTGAGCTCTGGAATAGGTATTACGTTCAATTTAAAAGACAGCAGTGCGAAAATCATATCGAAGACAAGAGAAGAGAGCTTTTTGTAGATATTGATGAGTTCTTTAATCTTGAACATTTTTGTGTTCTATCGTCAATAGTTTCCGCAGCGCATGCGATGAAAGACATTTTTTGGCCAATTTATTTACACCTTTGGTTACATTATTGAAGTTTTAGAAGGGATCCCTAATTTTATCTAGTAATATAAAAATAGCCTATGTTACTCAGGGATAATGTAGCATTCTAATGATGAAAGAATTTTTGAAATCGGACCAGTAGTTTTTGAGCCTATTTGTTACATACAAAAATACAAATCTTTCCTCTTTATAATAATAGTGTAGAAGTGTAGATATGAAAATTATATTAAAATGACTACTGAGATGACGGATGATAAAGGAAAGTGGGAGAAAAAAACTATTGTGACGACTCCGCATGAAGGGCAAGGTGATGATGTTAAAAGACACCAAGGCTCGGAATCGTTCTTCCTGGAAATGAGAGGCATATTATGTCCAGCAGTTGACTTCTTCAGGCTGATGATGATGATGATGAACTGTTCATAGGTATATTGGTTGGTACTACCTATCTGAGTAGATACTTAGATGGCTGATTTTGAGAGCGTTGTTTTTTGGCCAAGGTCATCCACTTAGATAGTAAAAAGGTACACTACACCTACCCACCGACTTGATCCGAAAAATAAATCTGTGTCTTAGAATCCCGACGGCCAATATAATTTGACAGCTTTCACAGCTCAGTTGGTTGTAGCTCTGCCTTCTGAGCCGTAGGCCGTGGGCTCGATCCCCACCGAGAACAAACATTTGTGTGATGAACATAGATGTTTGTTCTGTGTTTGGGTGTTATATAATATTATTGATCGAGTGAGCGAAGCGAACGAAGATCTTAGTTTTAACTTGGGCGATTTGGCATTTTATGTATGTATGTATGTATGTATGTATGTATGTATGTTTGTCTGGCGATAACTTTAGAACCGTTGATCCGATCTGCATGAAATTTGAAAAGTTCGATAGCTTGTACTTGAGAAATTTACTGGTAAGTATATGAGTAAAATCGGATGAAAGACTTTTGAGATATGGGGTTTTATAAGGGGGCAAAAATAAAAAAAGTTACATAAAAAAATCAAGTTACATGTCATATGAAAGGGCTTTGTTTGGACATCCCAAAACAATTTTTACTTTTTTTTTGGGACGCTCGGTTGCTGTGATAAAATAATAAAAGTTAAATTAAGATAACCAGCGATCCAAGAGCTCCCATCTCTAAGAGTTTGGTTGACATCAAGGTTTTTCTACTGGTCGTCCAGTTCCTTTGCTTTTTCTTAAATTTTTTTCTTGAAATAAATTAAGAAGGTACTCATTTCTCATAAAATGGTGACGACGACCAGGTCTGATGATGGAGCCAAGGTCTGTTCAACGGAACTCTTCAATAAATAGGCCAATAGAGTTGAAACTTGGTAACCATACCAAGTTAGCAGGCGGTAGTCAGAAAAAAGTAAGGTGCTCCGGGGTAAGACCGGACGGTTTTTTAGCAAACCATTCGTATGTTGCAAAATATTTTTTTTCTCGACTATGAAAATGTTGGCAAACCTAAAATTTAGTTAGAGCTTTGTATAAAAGACAGGTTTATAAATCGGTTTATCCGATAACCCTCTAAACACAACGGTGGCCGAGTTATAGGGGATTAAAGTGATAGTTATTTTTATAAAACCACGGGAAAGATCGGACCTTGACGGGGTAACATCGGACTACATTCTAAAATCGCCTCTGTAGCTCCAAACATAAGCTACCTATAATGAAAATATCCGGTTTTATCCAATAATAAAGCATCAATATCGATTTTCGAGATACTGTTTCAACGACAAAAGTGAGAGGCAAAATATTGTTTTTTTCATTCTTATAATCCGATGTTACCCCAGTTCAGAAAAAATGAAGTTTCTATGTTTCTCAAACTTTGACACCTCCACTCTAACTATGGTGCGTAGGTAGGAATACGGAGATACAAAGGTTTAGCAAGCACCTCATAGTTGGTTTTAATAACTAACCAGCCTGATCAATGAAGCAAATTAGATCTAGTTAATAAATTATTAACCATAAATTACTTATTTCTATTAAAAGTCATTTCTGCAAATATTTTTTGAGTAGGAAGTCGCCCGTAGAGATTTTTTTTTGTAGAGTCTAGGCATAATAATAAATATAAAATAATAAAATAAACTGAAGCAAACACACTATAGCTAAAAGTGTGCGCAAGCTAAGCGTGCATGGGATTACGTACCGTACATACATAATTACAGCTTTTAGCTTTTATTAACAGGCAAATTGGTTCACAAAATAAAAAAAAATGAGCGACGTAGGTAGGTACTACCTCTAGCAAATGCCTTTTTAGTTCAAATATTTTTTTAAAGTTTGAGAAACTGTTTATATTTTACAGTTGGGAAAGATCGGACAGAATTCATCCGAACTTTACCCATTCAAATTTTGATGGGGAAAGACCGGATCTCAGGCTACATACAGTTCTAGCGTGTCTAGACCACTTAAATCAGCAAACAAGTTGCCGCATTAATATGATAAGCCACAAAACTCGTAAAAAACACAGCCGTTATACCAGAATTTACGATTAAAGTTGCCGGGGGTAAGTCCGGATCCTTAAAAAAACACATTTTACGTACCTTTTCATATCCGAGTGAATGAAATGCGCGCTGATGGTCCGATCGACTGGCGGCGACTAGTGGGATGGGCCCAACAAAATGGCGTTGCTGGCAATGTTGCCAAGAATCAAAAAATACCCTATGTTATGGAGATATTCGATTTATTCGATCTTACCCCAGATCCGATCTTACCCCGGAGCACCTTACAAAGATAATGTTTGGACTTGCCTCTGACTACTACGTACTCAAAGTTTTATGCGTTCGTCGGGTCGCATCACGAGATCTCAGTTCGCGGCGAACTACTAGTATGTATGTATTTACAAAAAAAAAGTATATAAGTAGTATATCAGCTATCTGGTTCCCATATCACAAGCTTTGGCTTAGTTTGGGGCGAGATAGTGCTGTGTGGAATGTCCACCAATATTTATTTATGTATTTTAAATTAGGTAGGTAAATAATGTACTACGACAATAGTATTATGTAGATATAGGTACATAATAAACTTACGTAGAATCATCTCGAACAAATTCCGAGCCCCCAGCTCGCGGTGTCAAGTCCAAAACCGGTCGTTCCAAGAAGTCCAATATTCTCAGGCTAAATCCTCCCTAGAAACAAAAAAAAAACTTTAAAATGTGTTGATAGATATTACGAAAAAATACGATAAACAAAATATTAGCTAAGTTCTTCTTAAAAAAGTGCAAAATGAAACCGCCCAACGTGGGGCTCGAACCCACGACCCTGAGATTAAGAGTCTCATGCTCTACCGACTGAGCTAGCCGGGCTTGTGTAATGTGAGTTGAAATTATAAATAACTTACCCGGTGTGCGTATGCTAAATGCCAATGTACAGTAAACGTTGATCCGGCTACAAACGATGTTTTCAATGTGCCTGCAAATAAACAAAGACAGTTAAGAGCAGTTTTAGTTTTATATCAGCTTCAAAACCATTAATTTTATCGTTTCGTAAACTTTGAATAACAGTAACGCCGTCTACCGGCGAGTAGCGTAACCACAGATAAGAGAATACGTAACCAAGTGACACAAATACCAGCTTTACATAATGACGCATAGATGGCGCAATACCTAATTGTTGCACGTGAGAATGGGTTTACATATTTCGGTCGATTTATTACCGACAAAACAATATCTTTGTATTGCTTGGAAGTAATTCTCACGGTACGCACTTCCTGCTGGAGTGGGACCAATCTATTGTTACACATGCCACAGAATAAATAATAATACTAGTACAAGTTACAAAATGAGCTAAACCTTCTTTAGCTACTTAACCTCCCTGTAAGTATAACATTAGTTTCAATACATCCTTAGAAAGTGATTTGGTATTAATAGGTACTACGTATTCTCTTATCTGTGGTACATACTTAATATAATTTTTTTAAAGAGTTTTTATCTTTTTGTTAATGTTTATTCTCTTTTATCAGGAGCACAGTTAAGAGAATACATTCATCATCTTTTTCTTGTCCTATCTACCTATCTAGCAAATTATAGATATAATATCAGAAATAAAGAGACTATTTTGACAAAATCGTTGAAATCTCATTAAATTTAATTTGTCATCAAGAAATAGTTATAAAAATAATAAACGATTACATAATTGTTGCCGAAAATGACAAAAAGATTCGCAGCCGGTAGGATTCGAACCTACGCTCCCAGAGGGAATCTGATTTCGAGTCAGACGCCTTAACCACTCGGCCACGACTGCTTGATGACGTTTTCCGAAATTGCGCAACGCTTTTGCGACGGTCATTAAAGTTAAGAATATGTTATACTTAGCAAAAACTTTAACATTAATTCTATTTTACCCTTTCATTGAGATAGATTTAAAACGTCCTGATAATAACACAACCTATTATTATATAACATATTATTAAGCTGCAAGTGTAGAGCTTATTTGACGGTTTTCACGAACTTAAGGGGCTGACAACTATCAAACAACTTCTCGCTCGCACGTTTCGACATGATGAAAGATATAAAATCACTAAACTCATTTTAGAAAAATCGCAATCAACCATTTTGTGTGCAATCACATTGCACACAGTTTAGTAAAAATTTCATTTTGATCGATACAAGTTTTCCTACTTAAAAGTTTGCTTATGTACGGAAACTAGTAAAGCAAACTTTTGAGTAGGAAAACATGTATCGATCAAAATGAAATTTTTACTAAACTGTGTGCAATGTGATTGCACACAAAATGGTTGATTGCGATTTTTCGAAAATGAGTTTAGTGATTTTATATCTTTCAACATGTCGAAACGTGCGAGCGAGAAGTTGTTTGATAGTTGTCAGCCCCTTAACAAATATTTATTAACCTTTACCACAGATAAGATAATACTACTATACTACCTTCCACTACTACTAGTACTTTTCGTGGAAGGACTTTCCAATATGCGAGCACCAGAAGGGGTGGCGGGAGGGGGAGGAGAGTGAGGGGACCTTATTTTGTCCTCTCCTCCTTTCGAGCGCTCGACACATGTTTTAGAACTTCTTGGTTCTACATGCCGGTTTCCTCACGATGTTTACCTACCTTCACCGTTTGAGATTACTGGCACTATGCACATCAATTCAAACTTACCACTAAAGTCAATAAACAAAACAAAGATCAGAGGTCGTTGGTCACGATCCGAGTCCTCATCGTTTTGTTAAAGTAAACACTAGCATCTCGATCTGGGACTAGTCACGACTAGACCTGCCTCAACAGCCAAATTACAGCTTTGCTGAAGATTACAGTGCTTGATGACTGATGAGTCAGGGCCAATGACCTCGAAGACAATACAATCACTTATTTACGATGCGCAGGTTTTTGAAAATTAAAACAGTTCAATTGACTTGCATTTTGGGAACTTATTTTATTACCTTGCGTCCATCAACTTGAGGCATATACAGATGTTTAACCATGTGACTGTTATTACACCGGCAACCACACTCTTCAAACCGAAACAGAAAAAGCAGAAAAAGGCGTGGTGGTAGTACTTCCCCGGACGAGCCCTTCACAAAGACCTCTACTACTCTTGAAATAAATATAAATATTGGTGGGCATTTCACACATGCACTATCTACCTACCTAATCCCAACCTGCAAAGCTTGTCTATGGAAACTAGATGGCAAATATTGTACTTACGAGTATATGCTTATGCTTTTTTGTAAAAACATACGTTATAATAAATAATAACACCCAGACATAGAACAAACATCTATGTACAGCCGTCATAGCTCAGTTGGTAGTAGCTTTGCCTTCTGCGCCGTAGGCCGTGGGTTCGATGTCTGGAAGAGATCGTTTTTTAGCGATAAGACCGCCCATTGTACATATCTATAGTTGTTATTATTTGTTTCCTATTTTATTCGTTTGTAAGGTGTACAATAAAGCATTTTCATTCATTCATTCATTCATTCGATTCCCACCGAGAACAAACATTTGTTTGGTAAACATAAATGTTTGTTGTCTGTCTGGGTGTTATTATCTACATCTACACTAATATTATAAAGAGGAAAGATTTGTATTTTTGTTGTTTTTTATGTAACGAATAGGCTCAAAAACTACTGGTCCGATTACGAAAATTCTTTCACCATTAGAATGCTACATTATCCCTGAGTAACATAGGCTATATTATATTTTCAAAAAAATCAGGGATCCTTACTAAAACTCCAATAATGTATCCCAAGGTGGAAAACAAAAACCTTACATCGCGTGCGCTGCGAAAACTATTGATGATAGAACAAAATAATGTACTACGACTTTGCAGAACACGTCATTATCTACAAAATATGTCGCGACAGCATATGTCTTACTAATATAGTTATGTCACAATAAGTGTTCTTTTATTATAAAAAAATAATTGAAATGCCGCCGCTAGAAAAGGCTTTTTATTTTAACCTTGGTATTAATCCTTATCCAAATAAATCTTTTCATATTCAAGACTGGTTCAATACCTATACATTACTTCTTGAATTTTTCTAATCGGACATTCCTAAAAAAAGATTTTAAAAATTAAGCGACTCGCGGATCACGTGGCGCGTTTTTCACTCAGCGCGGGCCCGGGCAAGGTGCGAGGCGTGCAAATGACTCGAACCCACCACGGTCTAAGTTTATCCTAAAACGTAGAAAAAAACTATGTCCACCCATGCGAAGCTGGGACAGGCCGCTAGTTAATTATAACTATGTATTTACAAAAAAAAGTATGTTATGTGTTATATCAGCTATCTGGTTCCCGTATTAGAAGCTTTGGCTTAGTTTGGGGCTAGACATTGTTGTGTGGAACTTCCACCAATATTTATTTACATAAATTTTTGTTTTCCGTGGGGATCAACCTCACGGCCTACAGCGCAGAAGGCAGAGCTACTACCAACTCTGTGAAGGCTGGGTCTCTCGGTAAGCCTAGTTCATACAAAACTATAGGCAACATTGCTGATAGAAGCTCACCTTTGGGCATCCCACACGGCGGTTTCGTCCTGCTGTTGTCTAAGAAGTCCAGGTCTAGTCTCCTCGCTGGAGGGTACGTCAAGGCGACGTGCGCCCTCGCACCCGCTAGCGCGCATAGCGCTAACGTCAGAACACCTAGCATGGCTCAATTCCTCATCACTTCTGGTTTAAAGCTACACTATCTGTCGTACAGGGTTACTGTACCATTTTGGGGACCACTTTTCAGCACTGGTTATCACTTTAGGTATTTATTCACTAGGTTTAGCTGTGAGGATCAGAAAGTCTGTGGGTAGAGTTTAGAATCGTTCTTTCCCGAAGTATAGAGGCCTATCCAGCTGTGGAGTTCTTCAGATGATTCACAACTATGGTTTTCACTTGTTTAAATACACTTGTTATTTCAGTTTGCGTCACTGTTGTACAATTTGCTCGATTCACTCGAAATTCTGTAACAAGCAAATATAATACAAATTAATTTTAGTGACAATAGAAAATTCAAGATGGCGGAATGAGCATAATGACTAAGATGAATTGAAGAAGAAAAGGCCAGTATTTTACAACATTTGGAAACTACTTTAAAATAACACCAATTTTACGACATTTCTGTGTTTTTTGTTGGTACTTATGCAAACAAAACAAGAGCAAGAGAAATAAATTCTGCCGTTTCCGATCGGAAACGTTTTCGAATGTTTTTAAATAGCCTTGTCTGTTGTATTGTGACATTATGCTCTTTAATTTAAAATCATATTGATAATAAAATAAATTTGGCTGGACATTATCTCAGAATAAAATTATTTCAAAAAAAAAAACGGCTTCAAATACACTGAAAAACATAAAACCAAACTTTATGTGAATGGAACTCGAACCACAAACCAAAACGTTTTTTGTTTTATAGATTTATTCAAAAAGCGCTGAATCAATTTCGATAAAACTTATATGGGACCATCTCTAAAGTATGACCTATAAAACGAAAAAAGAATCATCAAAATCAATTCATGATTGGCGGAGCAATCGCGTAACAAACATACAAGAAAAAATACCATACAGTTGAATTCATTCTCTATCTCTCATGTCGTGTCACTAGTTCTTTCGAAATAGTGTGGTGAAAGGATTTTAAGTACGCCTCAAGAGGCTCCTTTCGAGCACTTGACGCATGTTATAGAACTTTTTTGGTTCTACGACATGCTTGTTTCCTCACGATGTTTTCCTTCACCGTTTGAGATTACTCGCATGTATCTTTTGCATGGAATTTTTACTAAACTGTGTGCAATGTGATTGCACACAAAATGGTTGCTTGCGATTTTTCGAAAATGAATTTAGTGATTTTATATCTTTCAACATGCCGAAACGTGCGAGCGAGAGTCACATTAGTCTTCGCCATAATAGCATGCATACAAAAGTCAAAGATAATAAGACAAATGTGAAATAAGAATGCAGTTTAGCCTACAAATCTAGCTAGGCTTAAAGCAGGTTGTATGCCTCATTGTTAGTCTGTTACATTCCGACATGGACATAAGTACCTAGGTAAGTTAAGTACCTGTTTATGGTGCAATAATGGATTCTGCGTTCACATTCTTAACATAGGAAAACATATTATGAACATTATTATTGAACTATCTCTTATTAAGATATAGTAGAGCTCTTTTTGAAGGGCTCGTCCGGGAAAGTACTACCATCACGCCTATTCCTGCCATCAAGCAGCGTTGCTGTGTTTCGGTTCGATGGGTGTGGTTGCCGGTGTAATAACAAATGTATAGGAAATGGAAATGTACCTATAGGGAAGACGCTTGACTTTTTCTGGCTTATGACGATCTTCTTTTTGCCGTATCACTAGTTTCGAAACAGTGTGGTGAAAGGATTTTTAAGAGCCCCAAAGAGGCTTCTTTCGAGCTTATAATGATAATCAGAGATAATTGAATAGGAGATTAATTAGATAAGTATATTTCACAATCTTTTAATCCCTTAGTTACGTAGAAAGTGTCTACAAACATAGATATTTAAAGATGTCTACGTATAAAAGTAGTTAATACTTTCCTCAAAAACTTAATGCTCAGTTAATGGCGACTATGAAAGGTGTCATACAAATTGCACATAATCATAATTTAATAGGATTAAGTAATTAATTCATCAGTTACCATAACATTCGGTTAACAAGTGTGTAACGTAACCTCAAAAAATCCACTCGCCAACCAAATTCCACTCCTACTGCTTCATAATAAGATCCAAATGTTATATCATAAATTTGACCGTCACACCTCTTGGTCACTTTCGTTACTTTCTCCCGACAAAGTCGATTGTTATAAATATTATTATTATCTTTTGTTTTCACTTTATCTCAACATCCCATTAGATATATCTCGTGATGGAATGATTGCTTTTAACCAGTCGGCTTGATTGATAGAACTAAGGTGTAATTTCTGCCAGACCCTGGGGAAGTACCCTGCCAATTTGTTATACTGTGTTACGATTCGAAGAGTGTGGTTGCTAGTGAAATTACATGTACATGAGGCTGAGAGCCGATATCACCATGCTCTGTTTTCAAAGTCAAAGTCACAAGGATCACTTTGAAACGTCTTAAAGCTAGGTGACTCTAGGTGCCAGTTCCACGCGACCACTAGAAGAACAGGCAACAAACTTCCTGTACCGTTCTTTTGTATGATCCTTTTACAAAGTAATACCTCTATAATACAATATTGAAGTTTAGTGAGGCATAGGCATACAAAAAAAGGTAAACATAAATGTTAGTTACTAATAAAGGATTAACAGGCCGTTAAATCTAACCTTAGATGTCAAACGCGTACATGTTGACATATGTAACGGCCCTTTAATCCTTTGTTAATCTAACAGAGCATGGTGAAATCAGCTCTTAACATCTGTATGTCTCAAGTAGATGGACGCGGGGCACTTTCCTATCGTGCGTGACTTGCTGGGCAATGCTTTGTTATAGTGACGTTAACTAAACCACTTAACATCAGGTGGGACATCTGCTTGTTCCATCAGCAATTAGTATAAAAAAACAACGACTGAAATACGATATATGAGAAGAGAACACAGCACAGGTGAAAAATATTGTTGGAGAAAATCTATTTTATGCTAAATCTAGTTATTCCAGTTATTTAAATATAATAAATTAAATAGTAATATGAAAAAAAAAGGGTCATTCGCCAAATCCATCTGTGGACGTTTTTCTTTCTTAACCAAAACAAAAAAAAACCAATCCATTTTTCCATCGGGGTTTTGTATAAAGATTCGTTAAAGCGGGCATAGGTACCTACTGAAAACTGAAAACCTAAAACTAACATAATAAATGAGTTTACGTGTACTAAGTTTTATCCAAACCGATTCAGCCGTTACGGCGATGAGAGGGAACAAACATACTAATTCATAAACTTTCTCATTTATAATCTGTGTGATATTTTATGTTGCAAATAAATTTATGTCTATGCATCATGTTTCTTATTGCAAAAGTTGTATTGTTTCGATTTTAATGATTTCCTAAGTGCTGTGCAACCTGTTAAGAGGCTGATACCCGTCAAATTGAGGTAATTTGACGGGTATCGACGCGTGTCGCTCGCACGTTTCAACATTTTGAAAGATATAAAATCACTGAACCTTTTTAGGAGCCATCCATAAATAACATCACACGTTAAGGGAGAGGGAAGGGGTCGACGAAGTGTGACATGGTGTGAGAAGGAGCGGGGAGGGGTCCCAAATTTTGTGACATCACATTTTTAAAATATAATGTTCTATAACTAAATATTAACACTAAATTTTATTGAAATAGAATTTAAATGGAAAACAAATAATTTTGGAACACTGCTGTTTTAATTTCATAAATTTCTAAATGTCTTATTGCAAAATATGTGACATTACACTAGGTAGGGGGGGGGGGGGTCTCACAAATGTGACCAGCTGTGACCAGGACGGGGGAGGGTTCAAAAAATCATGAAATTCGTGTGACGTAATTTATAGATGGCCCCTTACGAAAATCGCACTCAAGCTAGTTGTACAGGTACAATTATAAGATTGCACAGCACACAGTTCACCAAAACTATCATTTACATTCAAACAAGTTTTTCAACTAAAAAGTTTGCATAATTACGAAAACTAGTAGAGCAAACTTATTGGTGACAAAAATTATTTGGATCAAAATGAAATTTTTGCTGCATTAAGCGGTAGTCTGCATCTCATATAAAATGACAAAAGAACTGATTAAAATCACATTTCATACATTTAACTGTTACAATTGTATGACGGCGAACTAGGAAGACATTTTCCGTAACTAACTCTAGTATTCTAAGTTGTCCTTATATTTTCCTTAACTCAGACACCTTTTTCTTCTTGTCGTGTCTATCGAAGCAGTGTGGTGAAAGGATCTTAAGCGCACCTCAAGAAGACTCTATTCGAGCACTTGAACAATATGTTTTAGAACTTTTTAGGTTCATATGACATGCAGGTTTCCCCACGATGTGTTCCTTCATCGTTTGAGAGTACTGGCACTGTGCACATACATTGTTGAACAGAACAAATTATTTACGCACAACTGGTCTTGAACTCACGACCTTTGGATCGGGAGGCTACCACTAGACCACCAGTGTCCTCAGAACACCAAAGTGGTGTTATTTTCATCAGCCTGACTGCGTCCAATACTAAGGAAGTAGCTTTTACTCACATTGAAGAATTGTCGAATTTTTTTTAAAGGATCGGCAAAGCGCTAGTTAATCTTCGGGTATTTCAGGCGTTTATAGGCTACGGTAACCGCTTCCCATCAGGCGGACCATGAGCTAGTTTATCTACTTTGTTGTATTAAAAAAAATCATTACGCTTGGCAAGCGATTTGGTAACCCCAATGGCGGATTGGTGACCCCAGTGTGGGTAGAATGTAGTCAAAGTCAAAAGTTATTTATTCAGTTGAATCACAAGGATCGCTTTGAAACATCATGAAGCGATGACAAGTGCTAATGTACCTCTCGCTCGCACGTTTTGACATGGTGAAAGAAATAAAATCACTAAACTCATAAAAGAAAAATGGCAATATTTTTTTTACTAATCTTTGTGCAATGTTTAGACTATTTTAGACAGTTAAGTAAAAAAATCATTTTGTTCGATACAAGTTTTCCTATAAGTAGGTTTACTATATAGTAAACCTATAATATCATTGTGTAAAAGTTATATAACTTTTACACAATGATATTGAAATGTGCATTATTATCTACTACTAAATAAAATAGTAATCGAGATATCGATCAAGTTATCGATACAGCCATCGATGTTACGTCTCGTTACCGTCAATCACGTCGGAATGTGGGGAAAGTGGCGGGCGCTGGCGACGGCTAGCGAATATTTATCGTTTGTTTTAGTAATAAGGATAATTCTGAAGATGGCAAGTTGTTGCAATATTTTTAGTATTTTTTTTTACCCAAAGGGTAAAACGGGATCCTATTACTAAGACTCCGCTGTCCGTCCGTCAGCCTGTCTGTCTGTCACCAGGCTGTATCTCATGAACCGTGATAGTTAGACAGTTGAAATTTTCTCAGACGATGTATTTCTGTTGCAGCTATAACAACAAATACTAACAGAATAAAATAAATATTTAAGGGGGCTCCCATAAAACAAACGTGATTTTTTTTGCCGTTTTTATAGATACAAATAGAAACAAAACTCATGGGGTATGGCTGAATATGGCTGTGATAAAAATAACATGTTTTTTTTTATGCCAAAGCTGGCAGACGAGCATACGGGCCACCTGATGGGAAGCGGTCACCGTCGCCCATAGACACCAGCAACACCATAGGCGTTACTGATGCGCTGCCGGCGTTTCAAGAAAAGATAAACCCGCCTTTTGAAGGATGTCGTAACTCCGAGGGAAAACCGCAGAAGGAAGATCGTTCCACAACTTAGTTGTGCGTGGTAAAAACGACCGAGATGACTATTAGGAGGCTGTTTCTGTGATACTTCTAAAGCCTATGATCGACGGGCGAGTAAGACCGTGGTTTTAAAAACCGACGAACCTGGCTCGCGGCTCGTTGGTGCTGATCGATTAGCAAGCAAAACAGTCGCAAACATGTCTTGTTCCGAGTCTGAAGCCTTGTGTTATCTCGCCATAGGATATTACGCAGTTATGAAAAAAAAAAGAAAACGCCCTAAAGTTTGGGTTAAAAGTTGGATTGAAAAAAGGCAAGCTTTGTCACATGCCGAGTAAAAAATATAGCACGACGACGAGCCGCGAGCCAGGCTCGGCGGTATTTAAAACCGTGGTTTTGCAATGATACACCGGCGAGCTTTACCGACGAGCCATAAAACCGCGGTCTTACTCGTCCGTCGATCAGGCCCTTAAGACAAAAGGCTGATTATAATATCTCGAGCACATAATACGCAATCCATGGTGTGACTCAAACCATGGGTATATGGTACATAATTGTGTGTCAATCGCAAGGTTTACAATAGCATGTCAAAACATTATTGTTATGTAAACTCTACGTGGGATTTCATAGCATAATTGGTCTCAAACTTTGCAGTGTACTGATTTATGAGACCGGGTTTAATGTTTAAAAATACGCTTTCGCATAAAAATAACATTTTAATGATTTTTAATAATATCCCAAAAGTTATTATCCGAGTGAGATTTGAACCCACGATCTTCCCCTTGATTTGATTACCTTTAGTCTCTTCTCTTGTCGTGTCACTAGTTTCTTTCGAAACAGTGTGGTGAAAGGATTTTAAGTGCGCCTCAAGAGGCTCCTTTCGAGCACTTGACACATGTTATAGAGCTTTTTAGGTTCTACGACATGCCGGTTTCCTCACGATGTTTTCCTTCACCGTTTGAGAGTACTGGCATTGTACACATACATTTTTGAACAGAAAAACTCATTGGTGAACGACCGGTTTCGAACCCACGACTTTAGCCACCAGTGCTTTCTCTCTAGTCCTATAAAACGAATAAAAAAGAAATAACAGTATCATCATCATCAATCTCAAGAAGTCAACTGCTGGATATATTATGACTTACCGCTATCCTCACAATGTCGGCAGTCCATCGGGTTGGAGTGCGGTTCGTGGTCGCTATTGAAGAAATCTATTCCCCAGAGGTTGTCAGATTTTAGAGCTATGTATATTGTATATGACCTGCCCATTGTTACTTCAGCTTGCTTATTTTACGAGATGTGTGTAGTTTGTACTATTGTAAAATAACAAGCTATTTGTAACTGAGTCATATTTTTGGCACATTATCAAGCATCCGATATGGTCTAGTGGCTAGGATACCTGGCTCTCACCCAGGAGGCTCGGGTTCGATTCCCGGTATCGGAATATAGTTTTGCTCTACATTTTGCGTATTTTATGTTATGTGGGATGGTTATGGATATTTTTTTATTTTCGTAAAAGGGAATCAGTTATTTTAGTCAAGACAGTAGAAAATAAATCCACATACAAACATTCTCTAGTCTGCCTACCCCACAAGTTCTGAGTACATGTACTTCCAAGCATTTCATTTAAAAAAAAAAAAAAAAAAATCGTTTTATACATCAACAAATATTTTGCTGCTCTAAAATATGTAGAAATATTTACTAAGTACCACAGAATAAAAGATGACTGTACAGTACAATCTGCTCCGCAACACATTTTATAAAACTACCATCTATTATCGAGTAGCGGTTTTGGCAACAGCAAGGTTCGTACACGACCTATGAACCGGACGAAGTGAGTAAGATCACTTTTATGAAATCATTTATTTGACGTTTTTTATATCTTTTAATTGCTCTGAAGCTATTTATAGATTGTGTGCAAATAATAAGCTCGATTGTTAGTTGGTTAGGTACCTGTATCTAAATACCTAAATTTTTTTTCCTTTTTTTCTGATAATAAATCTACTCAAAATATGTTTGAAGGTTTATTAATATAATTTATTATTATAATTTGTATTAACATACCAGCTGCCGCCCACGTCGCGTATAAGAACAGTACCTACCCCAAGTCCGAGTTTAGTTTTTCTTAACGTCACGTCGCCTTTTTTGTATGGAGCCTCGTAAGTTCTCAGCACGCGCGATAGAGGCGCTTATCGAATCTCCATACAAAAGTCAAAGTCAAAGTCAAAAGTTCAAATTCAATAAAATCGCAAGGACCACTTTGAAACGTCCTAAAGCTAGGTGACTCTAGGTGCCAGTTCCACGCGACCAAAGCCTAGAAGAACAGGCAACAAACCTACGGCTTGGTTCCTATTCCTACCGTTCTTGTGTTTGATCCTTGTTACAATGTAATATAATACAATATTGAAGCTCCAGTGTGGTGCCAATCCAATTTAGGGAGGCGTAGGCAAAACAGAAAAAAGTAAACATAATCAAAAAAAAACTCTGACTCACTCTGACGCTAATGTTATTATCTAAGGCGATGTCCTGGGTGGGTTTAAAAAAAAGTAGACTATATATGCTAAACTAGGTTACGAACTATAATTAGTTGCTCTCAGTTTCACCCCAATCAATAGTAAATTGTACTTCCTTAACGCCCGGTTTCTGAAAGCTCGATCAAAACTAATCGGATGTCAAGTCACTCGCCATTTCAGCTATCACATCGAATAAGATAGAGATAGCAAGTGACTTGACATCCGATTAGTTTTGATCGGGCTTTCACAAACCGGCCGGAAACTTTAACTTTACCGATCAATATGTATGAATAGTACAAGTGATTTCGCTTCACGACTTTTATGTACAGGTATCCAGGTTTTATCCTTATGGATCTCCCCTTAGATCTCTTAGTACCAAGTACCAACTCAAGGTTCTTTGAGGATGTCTAAGGGGGGGGTAGTCAGAGGTACGTCCAAATATTACATTTGGTACATCATTTTTTGCAGTGGTTGGTATTCTATTCTATAATGACAGGTTGGAAGCCCATCGCCGCTATTAGAATACTAACTGGTTTCCTCACGATGTTTTCCATTACCGTTTGTAAGCACTATCATTAGTTCTATTAGTGCATAGACTGTCTTATATGTCTTATAAATATTGGTGGACATTCCACAGCACTATCTCGCCCCAAACTAAGCCAAAGCTTGTACTATGGGAACCTTGTAAATATTTTTTGTTTGTAAATACATACTTATAATATTATTTAACACCCAGACAGAGAACAAACATCTATGTTCATCACACAAATGTTGGTTCTCGGTGGGGATCGAACCCACGGCCTACGGCGCAGAAGGCAGAGCTACTACCAACTGAGCTGTGAAGGCTGTTAATATAAAACAAAACTACGTAAACAGTGTAAAATCGATGTAACCGCTTCAAATGATCGTGACAAAGTGATTTGCCCCCACTCACCGCAACTTCTCGGTTGTTGACTACAAATCATTGCTAAAGCTCTTAACTCAATGGAATAGAGTCTATTTTGTGAGTTTAGGAAGTGCCAGCTTCCGTCATGTTGTTACACAGTTAAAAGGTGGGAAAGATCCCATCAAGTTACATGACCTTCCTCGAAGGTGGTCGACGCTCGACGCCTTTGAGGAACAACTATAAGTTGGAATGGAACATACGACCTTACTTATAAGCTTACTTACTGTCAACTTACTACTTACCAATACAAAGTTTTTTATTGCATTTTGTATTATTTTTTACAGTAATAAAAGTATATAAAGTAAGTAATATTTACTTACAACTTACGTTGTCAGTAAAGTTAGGGTAAAACTTACTAATTGGTAGTGAATAATGATAAACAAAATCATAAAGATGTAAAAAATTATAAAAGTAAGTTTGTATAAGTCAACTTAATTACTTAAACTCTATTTGTATAAATTAGATTATTACTTCTTACTTCAAGAATATGAATAGGTCGAAGTGTAAATTAAAATAACTATATTTTTCTAAACCAATCTAAATAGCATCATATGAAAATAAATATTGAAAAATAAACATCTGAAATTTCAAGTTTTGACCCCTTTGCAGTTTTGACTGGAGGCCTTTGGGCGGACTATATGAATTTCACAAGTCACTAACTTACAAATAGAGAATACTTACTAGGGGCCATCCATAAAGTACGCCACACGAATTTCATGATTTTTTGACCTCTCCCCCGTCCTTGTCACAGCTGGTCACATTTGTGAGACCCCCCCTAGTTTGATGTCACATATTTTGCAATTTTACTAAAAATTTGTGATGACACAAATTTTATATGGTAAGTAATATTGTTAGTATTAATAATATTAATACTAAGATCAAAGAAAACGATTATTGAAATACCTTCACTGTATAAAATCACTTTAACGGCACATCTAGGTTAAGTACAGCATCAAAACTTGCACACAGCCTCAGATGCTTAACGCCCGTGACGCGGGCTAAATTGCGTCATTTACTGAATATCATAACTTTATTACAACATAAAATTGTAATTAATTTTGCCATGTGAATCGATTTTTAAATCGACATCTTTCAAAGATCGATACGTAAATAATTATGGTCAGTTGTTTTATTTTTTTGTTACATACCTGACTATATTCTCTTCTCTCTATTCTACTTCTTCTGTATTACTTGAGAAAGTGGAGTGGTGAAGAAGTGCCATTTTAGCCGTCGTTAAAGGTCTAAAATTTATATTACAGTTCCTATGATTTAGACTTCTTCTTCTTGTCGTGTCACTAGTTTCTTTCGAAACATTGTGGTGAAAGGATTTTAAGTGCGCCTCAAGAGGCTGCTTTCGAGCACTTTAGGCAACTTAGCACTTTATTTAGTCTCTAAATCATATAGGAACTGTAAAATACAAACTGCCCTAAATACAAACTTCAATAAAACCACAAGCAAAACTTAGCAGGTTGTTCTTTACGTACCTACCTCGTAGTTTTATGAACCTTTCACAACCCCTTAAGCAATAATTAATAACCTGTACTTCGTTGATTTATATCTATTCGGAGCAAACCAGATGTAATTATGGTGCTTAGTCCAAATTAGTAAATAATGCTTGCAATTTTTTGCCGTTTCTCGGGAGTTGCCAACAATTACTACAATAGTAGGCCAAATAGAAATAAAGTAAGTTCGTATGTACCTACCAGAAGCCTACTTTTTTGACAAAACAATATCTTTTCTTAAAACGTATATACATAAACAAATAAATTAATGAAATAAATTGGTAGACATTCTACACATAAATAATGCAATGTTTCTGTTCATCCAAAGGTTGTCTATAAAATAGTTATTGGTGAGAAGACCGCTAGTTTTTAAATAACTATTTTGTGTTCGTTGAATTTAATATATTATGGTGTACAATACTTATTCTATTTATTATTTTATGCATCACGGTACAAAACATACCTACAGACAAGTAGGTAGGTATAACAATAACCGAAGCATTTCAAATAATGATTGTATGTTAAAAAAGTGTTAAACAAACTTCTTTGTTATTTTTCACTCCGTTTCTACATCAGTGATTATATTCTAAGACAACAAATAAAAACAAATGAAAACAAAATGTCATTTTTTCTTCACAATTGTTGTAAAAAAGGGATTTCTAAAACAACAAATAAGAACAAAACAATCTGGTCATTGCACGATTGATTAATGACATTTTTTCTCCACAATTCTTGTAAGAAAAGGATAAAAAGTGTTGATAAATTAATATAATCGGTATAAGATGCGTCGCGCATCATTTAACGATGTGATTATCGGTATTACCATTATTGAACAATCCTCGGTCAGCGAACTGTTAACGACCGAATGATTGCAACCATTTCTTAAAACAAGAATTCTTCAAGTTTGACGTAAACATTTACCAATGTTATGATCACTTTTACATATAAAAATGAAATAAAAACTTCCTGTGGTCTCACTAGTTCTTTCAAAATAGTGTGGTGAAAGGATTTTAAGTGCGCCTCTAAGAGGCTCCTTTCAACAAAAACCTGAAACAGCTTCTAGACTTTGCCTGGAGATCAAAGCTGTTGATCTCCAGGCAAAGTCTCTCCCCTCAGATCCCTTACCTACTTAGTACCAAGTTCGAACTCCTGGTTCTTTGGTGACATATGAGAGGGGTAGTCAGAGGTACGTTCAAACAGTACGTGACAGGTTACAAGACCATCGTCGCTGTAAGAATTCTAATTGGTATCCTTAAGATATTTTCCTTCACTTCATGGTTTTTTCATGGCTTTTTAATGAACAGGAATATTTTGATGTTTTTTCGCTAGCTGCCTTTCAACCACTTACGAAGAAGGAGATTCTTTTATTTTTTTCGCGTCTAATCCACTTTGATTGTACCTACCCAATTGTAGAAAGCCCGCCTAGAATTTGCATACCAGCTATGGGGAATGAGTGCTACCGAATTTTTTTGTCATTATGTACTTACCTACACCATTGATGCAAATAAATTATTTATGATTATGATCATCTGATTATTTTCTTATCCTCTTCTCCTATTTTAAAGTTTGCATAAGTTAGCATACTTATGCAAACTTTGGAGTAGGAAAACTTGTATCGATCAAATTCTATTTTTCACTAAACTGTATTGTTTGCGAAAATGGGTTTAGTGATTTTATATCTTTCAACATATCGAAACGCGCGCGAGAGGTAACTTAGCTCTTGTATTCGCCTTAAAAAGCGAAATACAAAACTCTGACTTGGGGTCACGTTTTCCCAAACCACAGATAAGAGAATACTAGTACCAAACTCACCACTTGAGTTATGCGTATTACGGCATAGCGAAAGTGTTTGACCACCATTTAGAAGTTACCAGTTTGCACATCATAATCTTTGACAGTTGACCATTTTGTTAGAAGCGCTATTGACAAATACGCGGTATTGTTATGACATAACTGGACAAAGCGGGCGGCATGGAAATGTTGAAACTTGTTCGGTTAAATTCTTTGATGTTTTACGGTACTTTTTTCAATACTTTTCTTCAATAATGCTTCATTCGTACTTGCTTTTGGAACAAGCCGATGGCCCACCTCAAGTTAAGTGGTAACCGTCACCTATAACAAAGCATTACCTCCTCACGCGCGATAGGAACATGCCCTACGATGCACTGCCCTGCGTCCATCAACTTGAAGCATACAGATATTAAGCCTCATTTTCCTGTAATTACACCGGCAACCAAACTCTTCGAACCGAAACACAACAACGCTGCTTGTCGGCAGAAATAGGCATGGTTGTAGAACTTCCCCGGATGAGCCACACACAGAGCTCTATTACTTTTATCCGTACTGTATCCGTGTGTAGCTATACCTACCTATTGACGAAGTTTTTCTCGATGTATGCGTATTGAATATTCAATGACGACAGCGCATTAGTATTCTAAACGAATATGGTTAAGCCCTTTCCCCATTGTACGTCACTGAACCCAATCGTCTGCTTGCATTGATCTGAGGGCTTATTAGTGCCGATCGTCGATCGTTACGATACACCGAATTTTCTATGAAAATAAATCAACGGCATCTAGCGTATTCTTTGAGAACCTGTTTTTTTTTCATAGAAAATTCGGTGTATCGTAACGATCGACGATCGGCACTAAACTCGTAATAAGCCCTCTGCTTATTGCTTTATACCGTAACTTAGTAGTATGAGCTGGACAGTTTCTATGTGTCAAATATTGATAAATCATAAGAATGGTAGATCTGGTAAACTCAGATCGCCGCCTTTTTGTTTTAAGCCTATAACCACTTGACATTGGCAAATTCGTGGCAAACTCTATCGGCCACTGAACAGCCATAAATAAAAGAAGAAGATATACCTAGTCACTATTAATTTACTAGTAGTTAGAATAGAACCCGCAACTTCAACTCTTAGGAAAACTTTTCAATTCAAAAATTAAACGAGAAATTAAATTATACAAAGATGCATAGTCTTGATTTTAAATTAACTTTTTATTAAAATGGCCACTTTCACACATATCCATTCAACAAACTATTCAGCTTTCAGAAATTAACTATTAAGTAGCTAGATAATATATATAATAGCGTTATATTACAACGATGTATAAGTAAGTATAAATATGAAATGCTATGAAAGTTATATACTTTCTTATGTATTAACGTTTAAAATGTACTTCCTACTCTCAGGCATAGGTATTAAATGGAATGGCTTAGCCCCTATTGTTAACGCTTGAGCCCTTGGAGGTAATAGCTTGAGCCGCTGTAAAATATTCTTTTAAAATCTTGTTCTGGCGCTTGAATGTAGTCTTTTTGCCAAGTCTTATTTGTTACCCACACAGGTAGTTAGCTGTAGCTATGCATCTTTTTTTGACTGATTTATGGATTGTGTGCTATTTTTATACTTGTGATAAATCAACGTATATTCTATTCAGTTTTTGTTCCTTCTTTACATACCTTATATTTCAATACGATCATTAAATTATTACAAGAAAACTGAGATCATGTTAGGTAATCATTTTGTCTGAATAGATCTTTGTGAAAGCACCCATTAACAATTATAATTTTAATATTATTATGCGGCCACACTAAATCGATAAATATACACAATTAATAAAACACCATACATTGATCGGTTAAGAAATAAGAGGCCTTGACGCTGAGTTGGGCCATCTTTGCAGGTTGAATTTTAAGTCAGTAGTTACTGTTATTTAATCTGCGACTCATCTGAGGTTCTGGGGCCATAAGCCACTGGGGTCTTGACCTCGTAATTACGTAATAATACGCACTTCGACTGCATACTATAAAAGAACCTCCAATACTATGTTTATTGCGATAAGAACATGTTTGACAACTTAAAATGCCCTCTCAATCCGTGTTTTTGTAGTGTGAATTGTCCCTGTTCTTTTTCATATGTACCTAAAGCTTTCTTTAGGACACTACTCGATGATAGATGGCGCAAAATCAAAACAATTAGGTACATACCAACACTAATTTCTTTTTGGATTTTCTGCATATTTGACAGCTTGGGCAAATAAGGTCTTATGCGAAAAACTAAACTTGCTCACCATTTCTATTCGAAGCGGCTCATATTACGTAAAATAATAGAATACATAATAGTAAGAACGACGTAAAAGGAAAGTATTTATGAACCTTCTATTTTATCGAAAACAATGCATTGTTTCACAAGGTATGGTAGGTTAGGTACATATAGCCATGATTTATCACGTGCTGATAGTTATAAACCAGTTATACCGATTGTAATCTTAAAACCCAAACTTGAAAGTTGACAATCAGAAGGTAGGGTAGACGACAAACCAGTTGTCCTCTGACGATCCACGTGAGCTGCGCAGAATGAGAATCCATATGAGAAATGCGTTCTGCGCAGCTTTGTCACGTGGTTCATCAGATACCAATTAGGTACATCTACTAGAATACAATGCGAAGATTTCTTCTATGTAGCGAAGCGATACAGTCGCCTCTTATTATCGTATAATGCTTACGCCTCACTAAATCCGATTGGCATCACACTGGAACTTCATTATTACATTATATCGTAACAAGGATCATACAAAAGAATGGTAGGAACCAAGCCGTAAGTTTGTTGCCTGATCTTCTAGGCTTTGGTCGCGTGGAACTAACACCTAGAAGACGTTTCAAAGTAATCCTTGTGATACAATTAAATAAATACCTTTTGACTTTGACTTATTTAAGCTTAACTAAGCAACGTCAATGTTGCTTAATTGACGTTCATAGACGAAGAAGAAGCAGCTTTCAATGTAACTATCTCGCTGTGCTAGATAAGAATATCGGTCAATGCTTTATTACTAAACTTATCCTTAAAACTGGTAGTTAACAAAATGTCGAAATAACTAAACCGGATAGCTCTGAAAATTATTTCGTTATGAACTTGAGTGTTCTCATAACATTCAAGTTATAGGTGTCTGTCAAAAATAAGATAAAATTGTTTTATACCTTATAATTTACACGAAAATCTAGACATAGACCTTTCAAATTTGCGAATTTCCGACGCTGAATGAATATGGATAAATAATTTTGTTCTTCATTATCTCGATTATGCTATTAGGCCTTATGGCGATTTAGTCCAAACGCTATGTAGTTCTAACGCGATGTACCTAGTCATATCGAGAATGCGAATTAGAATATGACCAACTATAAAAACATGATGTTGAGAAAATTTGCTATTCCAGAAGTTGCGATAGATGGCAAAAGCGAATATACATTTTCATTATTACTTACATAAAAGCCGGACCAAGAAATTGTGCTAGTTGAAAAAAGAAGATCGCGGAAAAATGCGAATGCCGAAAGTTACTGCACGGAAAACCGATTCAGCGAAAGCCGTCTAACAAATCGTCTCAAAGCTTCTGACTCATTTTTATGTCAAAATATCTTAAAATAAGTCCGCGAGTTTTATAGAAAAATCTTCATAACATTGAAGTCAACTTCCAAGTCACTACCTACGGATGAATATTTTCGAGATCATTTAGTACAACATTCAGAAAAAGGTGAAGTAAAGACATTTCCTAAATATAACGCTTTTGATTTTTATTAATGTTAACGAATAACACAGTATGCTGCACGACATACCAAAAACTGTTTTAAAGTAGGTACAATATTAATTTCGAAACGTACTCTAAATCAAAGGGCCCAGTTCCGTATAGTTATGGAAAAATCACCATGAAATATACAAATGAAATTAAAACTAGTAGTTCGCCCCGAACTGAGATCTCGTGATGCGACCCGACGAACGCATCAAAACTTGGAGTAGGTAGTAGTCAGAGGCAAGTCCAAACATTATCTTTGGACTTTTTTCTGACTACCGCCTACTAACTTGGTATGGTAACCAAGTTTCAACTCTATTGGACTATTTACTGAAGAGTTCCGTTGAACAGACCTTGGCTCCATCATCAGACCTGGTCGTCGTTACCATTTTATGAGAACTGAGTACCTCCTTAATTTATTTCAAGAAAAAAAAACAAGAAAAAGCAAAGTAACTGGCCGACCAGTAGAAAAACCTTAATGTCAACGAAACTCTTAGAGATGGGAGCTCTTGGATCGTTGGTTATCTTAATTTAACTTTTTTTGTTTTATCTCAAAAACCGAGCGTCTCAAAAAAAAAGTGAAAATTGTTTTGGAATGTCCAAACAAAGCCCTTTCATATGACATGTAACTTGATTTTTTTAAGTAACTTTTTTTATTTTTTCCCCCTTGAAAAACCCCATATCTCAAAAACCCTTAATCCGATTTTACTCATATACTTACCAGTAAATTTCTCAAGCACAAGCTATCGACATATAAAATTTCATGCAGATCGGATCAACGGTTCTAAAGTTATCGCCAGACAAACATACATACATACATACATACATACATAAAATGCCAAATCGCCCAAGTTGAAACTAAATCTTCGTTCGCTTCGCTCACTCGATCAAAAATATTGCCATAAGACGTAGCATTATGTAATTTAAGAACGAGCGCGTAAGAGTTAGACAATGAACAAAAGTTTCGAAAGAAAAAAATATCTAGTAACTTCTACATAATTTTAGAACATTACAAAATTATTTTTTAGAATATCGCTCTATTTTTAGTTGTGTACTTTATAAACTACTTGGATAGAACAAGATTTTTATACACACTTGCTGATGTTAAGTGGTGACCATCATCTTTAACAAAGCATTGCCGCGCAAGTCACGCTGGATATGATTGAACGTGCCATTTGATGCACTGCCCTGCGTCCATACAGATGTTAAGCCTCATGTGCCTTTAATTTCACTGGCAACCAGACCGAAACACCGCAACGCTGGTAAAATCTTGTGGGTTAATATTTGAAAATAACATCTCATCCAAACCTTACCAGCTCATTGAGGATGGCTCGTGCTGTTTTATCATAACTGTATTCCTCTGCCTCTCAAACCGGTTAGCATCTTGAGAATTACAATCAGCAGCAAGCGGCAAATGGATGAAAAATTCCACAAAACGAGTTCTGTCTACTGCCGTAGAACTATTATTTATTCCGTGCATAAAATTATAATGGCATCGGCATTTTAGTTATTTTAACCAGGAATATTGTAATAATTATTCGATGTTATGATGGAGTGACTTGCTGAGATGACGGCTGATAGAGGAGAGTGGAGGGAAAAAACCTAAGTAGTTTTAAGAGTAGTAGAGCTCTTTGTGAAGGGCTCGAGAAGGGAAGTACTACCACCACGCCTTTTTCTGCCGCCAAGCAGCGTTGCTATGTTTCGGTTTGAAGAGTGTGGTTGCCGGTGTGATTACAGGCATATGAGGCTTAACATCTGTATGGCTCAAGTTGATGGACGCAGGGCAGTGCATCGTAGTGCACGTTCCTATCGTGCGTGACTTACGAGGTAACGCTTAGTTATAGGTGTGGTTACCTCTAACATCAGGTGGGCTATTTGCTTGTTCCATTAGCTAGTTGCATAAAAAAAAGAGGGATAAGGGCAGGAACATCACGATGATGAAGATGATATGATGATGACAGTCTGTTTTTTTGCCTCACAGTCCTCACAGCTCAGTTGGTAGTAGTAGCTCATACCTTCTGCGCTATAGACTGTGGGTTTGATTACACAATGTTTGTGTATTGTGTGGATGTTTATTTATGTTTTTCTAATGAATAAAATAATATTACGTCAGCTATCAGGTTCCATAATACAATCGTTTGGGGTGTGGAGTGCTGTGTGGAATGTCCACCAATATTGATTATTGAAATAAATCATTATTACTTCTATACAGACGACACGTAAATTGGTGCTGGCTAATCTGACGTAAAAATACGTACAATTGAATAAATTATGCTTATTTTAGGATTTTTAGTTGTTATGCAACTTAATCTTTACAACTAAGAATTTTAAAACAAACAGAATTTTCATATTTTAACACAAATTTAGTTAGTTTTACAATACAATTGCCACCAATGTCCAACACCACTTAATACATAATTGGGTATAAAACAAAGTCGCTTTCTCTGTCCCTATATCCCTATGTATGCTTAAATCTTTAAAACTACGCAACGGATTTTGATGCGGTTTTTTTTTATAGAAAGAGTGATTCAAGAGGAAAGTTTATATGTATAAAACATTCATAATATAGTAGAGAAACACTGATAATTTAAGAGGTTTCTAATGTGATGCCGTAAATAACATATTTTTTTGCGCTTACATTACAAACGCTGGCTGAACCCTACGAGATAGATCAAAATAATGTAAAACAGTATTGTACACCTTAAAAAGGTCTACAAAAAAGTCCGCGATGGTATATGTTTATCTCTTAGGGATACCCCACAATAACCGTGCGAAGCCGGGGCGGGTCGCTAGTTTTATTATATAATGTTGTTTCAAATATTAAAACAAATTGCAAGCAACAAATCAAGACCCAACCATGCCATTACTGTAATTGTAATTGAAATTACTTACTCAAGCCACAGATGGTATAACAGTACTACAGCTCAAGGTGTTCTAATCGGTAGGTGTATGAATGAATGATGTACAGATTGTACCTGCAGTTACCAAACAATGCATTTACAGCCTACATAGATTACAAGGTCGGGTTTCATTGATGAATAATGAATATCTCATCTTTCGGTCAAAATTTATCATTTCAACAATGTTTAGGGACCTGCAAGGTCCTTGGAAAGAATCAATTGGAGGAAACTGCATCGGAACCCCAAAAATAGCTAAGCTCTTAAGAACAAGAATAGTATTGATATTGTACTTAAGAAACAAGCTTAAATTAATAACAAAAAATCGGCCAAGTGCGAGAGACCTTTAGAGAGTATGATACTGTTACGGCCGGTTTCTGAAAGTCCGATCAATACTAATCGGATGTCAAGTCACTTGCTACGTCGCGTCTATCTAATTCAATGTAATAGCTGAAATGGCGAGTGACTTGAAATCCGATTAGTTTTGATCGAGTTTTCAGAAACCGGCCGTTAGACTTACAACTTAGTATAATACCAACTAAATATTACGTAGGTACCTATGTATTACAAAATTTTAAATGGAACCAAATAATTATATTAGAAATTTGAATTCGGAATTCAATATGTTTAAAAAAATACGTCATTTGCCTAAATAAATTCATTGAAATAAATGAGAAGGCAGGCATCTGGGACCACAAGAAATTGGGACCGCGGTCCCAATTCTTCATTAATTTAATTACTTTTCCTCAGGCAACTGGGACCACTCGCAATATTACCACTAAATCTATTGTTTAATCCGAATTTAAGTACAGTTAGAACGAAAAGTATATGAAATAAAAAAACGAATCTGTCGTGAAATATTTATTTGTCAATAAAACAATATTCTAACAATTATAAATATGTACATTAATTGCCCTGGGTACTGATTCCATCAAATATAATGTACAGATCCGACACAAAAACACATAACAAACCAAGATCACTTGACTTAACCCCAAAAAGAGCCCTTACTCAAAAACTAAAGGCCACTCAAGGACCCACCTGACTTGTACTTCTCAATAACCTTTTCCAAATTCACTTTCTCGTTACACAACTTGACATTCAATCACGTATGACAAAAAGGCAAGTGGGCACACCCCTTCTGTTTGTGATGTCATCGCAATTTGCACAAGGAAAAGTTCCACCCACCGTTATGTCGGATTCTGTTACTTTCTTTATATTATTTGATGGGGTTATGGTTTGTGGCAGGAATTGTATTCTACTTCTTCTTCTTGTATGGCCTTTGCAGTCATCATCATCATAATCTTCCTGCCCTTATCCCACGCTAAGTCGGGTCGGCACAACAGGTTTTCTTCTTCCACTCTCCTCTTTCATTCGTCTTCTCAGTGCTCACTCCTTTCTTACTCATGTCATCTTTCACAGTCTATCCATCTATTTTGTTGACTTGCCTCTCCTTCTTAAGCCAAATGGAATTGTATGCCTTTGCAGTGTAGCCCGCAAATTCGCCAATATCACGTTTTATGTTAGACCTTAGCACGAAAGATAAAAAAATGTGGAACGCTTCACGATTTTGCGTGTCATAGAATTGTATTCTTCTCCTCTCCGTTTATGGCACCTGTCTGTCATTCGACAGACAATCTTGCCAGTGTCAAGTGATATAGATTAAATACTTGATAGTCAAGTTAGTCCATAGTCAAGTCGGCCGTCATTTGTTTTGAAGAAAATGGTGGCGGTTTCCTTCAAAACTTACGAAACATTTTCGTTCAGATCAGGATATCACATAAACGCTTTCATCGACAGGAATACATTGTTATTTAACAGCTCTGATAATCTCACAAAGTCTAGAAAATCTAGCACCAATGTTGGCTTGGCTCCCCAGCATCTATCCAAAACGAGACACACTAGTTGAAGTGTTACGTAACATGTCTGCTTTTAAATATATTTAAAAGCACTAATTAACACAGATTGCTTATAAAGTATTCAAATCATGTAACTATAATGCACACCAGTAAGTTACTTTCAAAATTACACAATCTATCTATGTATACATAGAGTTTATTAGAAAGCTACATAAATGGTACCTTTTTCTGAGAATTATAGCTGTGTAACTATTAAATTATGAAATTTATTTCATACTTTAATGGACAGTTGGTTTTATTATATCCGCTTTTAGTAATTTAATTAAAATAGTGAAAAGAAAAGTAAATAAAACATGATTCTGATTGTCTAGTTATCGTTGATTTATTTTACGATCTTGTGAAAATTTTAAACGAGTTTTCATTTCAATCAGTTACTTATAAAAACCAGCCGGAAGATAAATTCTCTTCTATCTTCTTCCAATTTGTAATAACAAACAATATAACAACTGAAGTGTTGAATCTAATCCATGCCTATTTCTTCCGCTTTGGTGTGTTTTGGTTTGAAGGGTTTAATTGCCGGTGAAATTCATTGGACAAATCGATTTATAATTTTTTATTTTACGATGTCATCTTTATTATTAGCATCATTCAATTATTTACACAATATCAATAAACGCAGCCTCGGAACAAATCTCATTGCCATAAGAAATTACCACTGCATTGCTAAAAGAATCGTCACGTATATAAATGCCTATATAATACCTACCTATAGGTAACCTATAATGCATCACATGCACGCATATATCAATGTCAAGAATGATCGTGACAAAAGATATAAATAACTTAAGTTTAAGATTAGATTGAAAATATAATAGTTTGGAATTGAACTGCATTGTAGCACGCATTAAGCGTGATTGGACGTGATAGTATGGATTTTAATAGGGATATGGACTAAAGAAGTAATACAATTACTATTTTCTACTAAAAAGTTTGCTGTACGAAAACTTATTGGTAGGTAAACTTGTTTGGATCAAAATGACATGCTGAACTGTGTACAATGTTATTTGCACACACATTTTAAGAGTAGCAGAGCTCTTTGTAAAGGGCTCGTCCGGGGAAATACTACAAACTCAAAACTTTTGACAAAGTCAAAAGGTATTTATTCAATAAAATCACAAGGATCACTTTGAAACGTCTTATAGCTAGGTGATTCTAGGTGCCAGTTCCACGTGACCAAAGCCTAGAAGAACAGGCAACAAACTTACGGCTTGGCTTCCTACCGCTCTTTTGTATGATCCTTGTTACAATGTTGGTATTATAATACAATATTGAAGCTCCAGAATGGTGCCAATCGAATTTAGTGAAGCAACCTTTCACCACACTGCACTTTTCAAAAGAAACTAGTGACACGACATGAGAAGAGTGGAAATAGTTGTTTGGTAAATTAAAATACGCGAAAGCAAAGTATTAACCGTTCTTACAAACACCGGTCGATGACCTTATTTATAACTTTTTTTAAGTACATCTAGCTGACGGAACAAGCAGATGTAGACCTTATTTATAAAAAAATTACATTACAATACAATCTTCAATCCTAATAATATTATAAACGCGTAAGTTTGTAAGTATGGATGGATGGATGGATGTTTGTTACTCTTACACGTAAAAACTACTAAATGGATTTTTATGAAACTTTACAATAATATACATCTGAATAACACATAGGCTACAATTTATAAAGATATTGTGTGAATTGCCAAAATATGACGATGAGTGTCCTGTAAGTAGGAAAAAATCTACCATCTGCGAGCTATTCTGGCGTGCGCTGCCAAAACCGCTAGAGTTACACATTATGTACTACGCCACGCTAATATAGGTACCTAAGCTACTCGAAATACTAATCCTGCGCAGACGAAGTCGCGGGCACCAGCTAGTATACCATATAATGTTGTTTATAATTATATAACCAGCTTGATATGTTAATAAAGTTTAATAATTCAAATTTATTTCAGTTATAATTGGTTACATAAAATTTTTGATTTTATCGTTTAATCACTAAAAGTTGCATAAAATATTTACTATTCAATAAACAGATGATAAGATCGTCATCCAAACGCAATGGACTGGCTTTAGACAAAATTACCGAACTAAAACTGACCTTAACGAGCTTACTAATACTTTATTGTTTAACATTCAGCAAACGGAATATGAGCGACAGATACGCAAATCTCAACCTTATCTCTAAGAAAATAGGGATCTGCCAAAAGTTTACTTTGAGATAAATTTGAATGAAAAACTATTGTTTTCGAAGTAACAACATCCGTTTCTTTGAAGATGGCCTATCGATAAAGTTAACGGTGTTGATTATCCAAACAATTATATTGGGTAGGTAGATAACTAGGTATATTACCTAAATTACAATTAGATACCTAGGTGTAGGTGCGTAACCTAGATTAGAATATTTTTCTAACTGTGTAAATAAAGGTGCTATAAATTGAAAAAAAAAATTGAAAATCTCGAAAAGTGCACTTACCGCTATTTGCTAAAACCGTGTTTTGTTATTGTTTGTTCCACCTGTAAATAATGAAAAAATTATATTAATTACATTAATATACTTCCCACAAAGCAACACATTTCCTGAGCGAATAAAGATTTAAAATTAAGTACGTAAATGTTTACAAAAAGACATCTATCCAACTATAATAATAGGTAGGTAAGGTAGTGCAGGTCTAGGGTTTGTTAGGGTTCTTACTACCACAGACTAGAAATAAGTACTGTACCTAAACTACTACTTACCTACGTAGGTACCTTACTTATCACAATTCTCGATTTATCGTATTACACATCTAGTAACTAATTTTTTTTCAATTTGGCTCCACTCGTAAATCAAAATTAATTACTTCTGCCTTCCGCTCAGTTTACAAAACTACTCGTCAATAGATGTCGCTGTTACAAATTTCGCAAGAAAGTCTCACGCCACGCGAAGCTTACGAAATGTTTGGAGCTTATAATTGCCATCTCATTACTATTGACGAACGTAAACAGATGCCATTTGAAACGTGGGCCGACTACGCATTATAGAATCGAAGGCATTTGCATAGCTTTCGCAATAAAATAAACAACTACGCGTAGATTACAAGTTACAACAGAGAAGGTAGCAAAACAGGTTGACGAAGTCCTTGTGTAGAAAAAAATTACGAAAGAAATTGTGGAAAGATGCAAAACTATGCCCCGGGTGAGGATCGAACTCACGACCTTAAGATTATGAGACTTACGCGCTGCCTACTGCGCCACCGAGGCTATTGATATAGGTTACGAAATAGGTCACCAATATGTGGAAAACATTTTTAAATCAGCCTATCATAAGAAAATAAATAGGGATGTTACAATATTCGGCTTTTTCCGGTGATTTCCGGGAATATAATGTAACTGCGATCATACTCGTTTTACATAGGTACCAAAACAAATTGATAAATCGTCTATTTGCAGGATAAAAGCTCAGTATTTAATAAATGAATGAATGAACATTCTTTATTGTACATACTACTAACAAAATACGAAACAAATTACAGCAAGAAAAAAGACACAATAGTACAATGGACGTTCTTATCGCTAAAATGCGATCTTTTCCAGACATTATTACTGCAAGTTAAACCGCGGGCAGATGCTAGTTGTTTATTATTTTATCCACGTGATACGATGCCGATACTAAGCAGCGTGTCGATTCTCACTCACTCGCATAAGAAGTGCTATTCCGTCAACAACATTCACCCAAGTGACCGCGAGATCCGCAGTGAGGTTCCACTAAGTTCAACTATTAAGTTCAACCAGTTGAACTAATATAATTCCAGATAATTCAACTTTGTTATTTTTTTGTAAACGTTGAACTTTTTGGACAAAATTGTTCCTAAAAAATTCAACTTACGCCCCTTGAGGAGCATTTTCACGATACATTGCTTTCATTATTTTAATATATTATTATTATTATTTCACCTACTGTTCTACCTACTTTTTATTGTCTTTATTTTTATACTTTTACCTACTTGGGTCAAATAAAAAAGTTTTCTTTCTTTCTGTAATTTCACCCAGCACTACCGCCACCCGCGTGAGCGTAATGCCAAGTGGATATGCGTGAGTGAGGCAAAGTGATCGAAGTGAGCTCGGATCCACTAGGTGAAACTCCAAGTGATGTGATTGTTTAGAGAATCGACACTCTAAGCACGCTCTGACGAAACGAATCGTCTCACTTTCACTCAATTATGCCTCACACGGTAACTATCTTCTATCAATACAATACCCTACTATCTACAGATATTCTGTGGCTATCAGAATTGCTTTTGTTTCTTGGTGCATCGGAATTGCTGATAAATGAGAATGTTATTTATTGAAAAAATAAATATTGCTTTCTTTTGATAGCAGTAATGAATGAATCCATTTTGTAGGTAAAAAGTTTAAAAAAGTAGTTTTATGGATTCGTTTTCTGTCATTTTAGGAAGCAATGTATAAAAACAGTTGAACGTAATTCGAAAAAAGAATCGCATCTCTTTTCGTTTGCAGTGAAAAGATGCGTATAGCTTTTTAATTTTAATAATTTTTCTTGTGTTATTTTGAGTTCAGTTGTGTATAGTTTCGGTGTTTTTTTAACCAAAATTACTTGAGGTCTTAGCAAAAAGTGTAAACATTTGGAATGAAAGTGTATTTGAAATCCTGATTTGAAAGAAAATGTTTCAAAAGTTCTGAAGAAAACCGCCACCATTTTCTTCAAAACAAATGACGGCCGACTTTACTCTGGACGGGCTCTGGACTGACTTGACTAAAAAGTATTTAACGGACAGGTGCCATAAACGGAGCGAAAAAATCCCAGTTTTATATAACGCGGTAAAAAAAACTGTTTTTTTTTTTTTATACATGCACTGCCCTGCGGCCATCAGCTTGAGGCATACAGATGTTAAGCCTCATGTGCCTGTAATTACACCGTCAACCACACTCTTCAAACCGAAACACAGCGTTGCTGCTTGGCGGCAGAAAAAGGCGTGTGGTAGTACTTCCCCGGACGAGCCCTTCACAAAGAGCTCTACTACTCTTATATGTAGATAAATACATAGAAAAATGCAGTAACAGAGTATGTATTTAAGTTTCTCGTTGTTTGTTTTTCTACAACTAGCTGATGGAACAAGCAGACGGCCCACCTGATGTTAAATGGTAACTATCACCTATAACAAAGCATTGCCTCGTAAGTCATGCACAATAGGAACGTGCCTTACGATGCACTGCCCTGCGTCCATCAACTTTAGGCATACAGATGTTAATCTTCATATGGCTGTAATTACACCGGCAACCACACTCTTCTTCTTGTGTTCAAATATAATTCTATGTATTTAACCCGTTGGCACCCACTGCTGGGTATAGGTCTCCCCTCTATTACGCCACTCTTTCCAGTCCTGTGCCAGTCGTATCCACTGTGGTTCGACCACTCCGACGATGTCATCCGACCAACGGGCTGGTGGTCTGCCTCGCGGTCTTCGTGCATCCCTTGGCCACCATTCCGTTACCGACTTAGTCCATCGCCCGTCGTCTCTTTTAGCCAAGTGTCCCGCCCAGCTCCACTTCAGGTGTGCGATCCTCATACCTACGTCTACGACTTTTGTGCGTCGTCGTATATCCACTGATACGTAGTGGAATCTGAACCTACCTACCAGAGGAATTGAAGGAAACCCGCATTCAATCTCTAGTCAATTTTATTGTTCAGACACACACACAAAAAGGAAAGTAGGTAATTTAAAAAAGATAGACCACGGCTAACTAGTCTTCTAGGGTTCTTATCGTGAGGCACCAGAGATGAGTTGCAATTCAGAATTGAAATGATGTTGAAGAACCTGAATTTACTTGCATGAATTTTTATATGGTTAATTTATTATTGTGATATTAATATTGGATATATGGGTGAATCAACTTTTAAGACACTCCTTTGACAACATTATGAACAGCAAAAAATTAATAATAAATTATCGAAATGTTATGAAAATATAGTGTTAACATTTGCACTATATTTTCTATTTTTAGGTTTTGCAGCGTGCCACGACATCTAAGCTAATTTAAACGAGTTTTTCGAGAAAAACTGACGAGTGAGCCTCAAAAATACCCATTGCGTTACTTCTTTGTAAATACCAAAACATGAAATAAAACGAATAAATTAGAAAAATCAACATGTTAATCATTTTGTGAATACTTGAATTCAGTCTTTCTAACTTATTCATAATGTTTTTTATAACTAACCTATGAAATAGAGACAATTCTAGGTCCACTGCGTTGCTTTGTAAATTTTTCAATGCTTAACTTTAGGATAAATCTCAACATAGCATAATCAGACGTACATTTCTTATTTCTACAATATACACTAGTCTTGGAGACTTTTGATTAAACGTTTTTTATAAACAAATTCAATGACTATGAGAGTTATCTTCAAAAGACATATTAAAAATCAAGGGACATTAGAGTAACGCCAGAGAAAAATAGTAACACCTGAGAATTTTGAATCAATCAATTCATGAAGGCTTCAATAATGAGGAACAATGTTGTCAATCAGTAACTTAATATAATCTCAAAACAATTATACAATATTTTTTGAACAAAGCTTAAGACTAAACGAGATCAAATAGTCAACTATAACATCATCATCTTCCTGCCCATAACCCACTTTATGGGGGGTCGGCACAACAGGTTCTTTCTCTCCACTTTCCTCTATCATCCGTCATCTCAACAGTCATTCCTTTCTTACCCATGTCATCTTTCACACAATCCATGCATCTTTTCTTTGGCCTACCTCAACTCCTTATTTCATTCACATGCCCGTACCACGCTAACCTATTGCTCCTCATTTTTTCAGTCACTGGCGCCACTTTCAAACGGCATCTTATAAACTTATTCGTTATCTTATCCATTCTTGTCACTCCACACATCCATCTCAACATTCGCATCTCCGCTGCATGCACTCTTCTTTCATCCGTCCGGGATCCGTCAGGGATGTTAGGCCACTAAAGAGTGGCCCAACATCCCTTTAGTGGTTTGTAAAGTGGTATCTCATTTCTTTTCAAAGACATTTGTAATAATTGTATGAACGATCTCCTTTCTTCATAACTTCTGGTACTGGTAATTTCTGAATAATGTCTTCATAATCCACGTCAGAAACATATTTCTCATCTAAACGAAACCATTTAGCGTTTTCGTCCACTATGCGTAAAAACATTACTTTTACTTTTCTGTCATCTTCAACGTCAGTCAGTACTCTTCACACGCATAGGTTTTTGATTTGTTCTTAGAAGAGTCCACATGCAAATTCACCAACAAAAATCTCCACATCCTATTTTAGAATTTTTATCCTTACTGCCACATGCCAATTCTTCTTCCGATGAAGAACCTCCGTATATGTCTCCATATATTCTTTGGTGTCATTTGTCATGTCTTGTAACTGTTTAAAAATTATCACGTTACTTAATGGATGTGTTTTCCAAAGTATGGTTAGTTGATATCAAATGAAGATTTGTGAGCTTCAATTTACAATTGATAAGCATAAGATCCATATTCTCCGGTGTTAAATCTTTTAACGGAGTATCATCATTCGTCAGATCAGCCTAATGTCTCCATAAGTATCTTTTTCTTCATTCGTGAATCTTTTACTTCTACAGTTGAGAAAATCTTCTTTATACCCCTCGTTCTTTCCTAGATTTTGTCTTTTTACATGTTTTCTTTATAGCACCGCTCAGAACTTTGTTTTTTTAGTTTTGTTAATTGTGGTTCGTTGTAACAGCCTGTTTTCGTTCATTTTTATGGTATCGAGCTCGGTGTTTTTTCTTCGCTTCTTCATACGCTTCTCTATTATTTTTTCTTCTTATCTATTGCACTTTTGTTTTTCTGCTGCACTAAGTGGCATTTTGAATTATGCTGCACAAATCTTGAACAAATTTAAGTATATTGATATCTTAGAAATCTAAGTTAGACGCAGAATAACGACCACACTATCCATTAATGCCAACTCGCAATGTCAATTTGCCTTACATTCTCTGGCGTTACCGGTAACTCCAGAGAAAATGTATCCAGCGTTATAGGTAACGCTCGGGAAAATTGCTCTTCAAAAAATCATAAATAATTCCACAGCCAAAAATCACCGAATATTTTTTCATGACCTTGAAATCAGACGTCATAGGCAGCATACTGACCTAATAAAATTCAAATCTTTTAAAAACTTACCAAGATTCCCGGAGTAACGCTATAGAGCGACAATAAACCTACGCGCACCAGCTGAGAGCTTACCGAAGACTGAGAGGCTGGTAAAGCGAAGAGGGGCTTGTCGGACCATACCAACAAAATATTAGACAATAATCGCCTAAGATGACACCAAGCTAGGCGCCATCTCTTGATAACGGTCATGAATATTTATCGGTAACTCTGTAGAGCTGATGTTTTGATCAAAGTTTGGGACAAAAGTTTAGGTGCATGAAAAATATATAATTTAAGTCAAACTTTATTAAATGTTAACTTTAAACGTAAGTTTATCTTTTTCTGAATCATAATATTATGTGAAAATGCTGTGTATTCATACATTTTTTTTAAGAAACGTCTTACATTGTTTCGACACCTAGGCCTGGGGACACATATTTTTTGTATGGATATGGCTTGAGCTCTGCTGAGTTACCATAATAAAATCTAATATTTTGCTATAAACTATAAAAAACTATGAAACTAGCATGTTAGCAAATGATCTAAGTTTACGTTAACATCAAAACAATCATATTTAAAAATGAAGTACAGATTTTGTTGCTATTTCCATGACAGGGACACAAAAGGAGTGCCTTAAAAGTTGATTCACCCATATTTGTATTTCAAAAGGGCGCCAACCATGGTAGGGTATACAGCCACGGTTCTGTAGGATAAAGATCCAATAATGTTTAAAATTGCTAATCGGTGTGAATAAAACCGGATATCACCAAACGTTGTCCAGCCGGAATGTTGAGTCCAATGGGTCCCAAATCCAGGACAGGAAGCAGATAGGTCCTCCAGGGATGAAGTAGAACTTGTTCAATAGTAAAAAAAAACCTCCTGTAATTGAAAAAAACTTCAATTACAGACAAATATTGAAACATTTGCAACGGGAAAGAATGATTTTAAACAAAATATCAGGTTTTGGCCACATGGTCTGACTGTAAATATGACAGAGGGCCACATACTAACTAGGTAAATGAATAAGCACATAGCTTTTAGTCTTTTGATTTGAAATTGGTTGAATAAATTTGATTTTTTAAGATTTGTGAAAAAGATGTTTTATTGAAATAAATTACAAACTTTCTCTCAAAAGGTTGATATAACGACCTACTTCTTACCTGTTGGTCAGACAGAAGGTTTCACTGTTAAAACTCGAAGAAAAAACTGGTAGGCCCACGCGGTATTGCGCGTCAGAAATATTTTCCAATCTCCAGGTCAAAATATATAAATCCTGTAAACGGAACGAACTCGTTATTACTAAAGCACAACACTAAACAAATCCTGAAGGCTTTTCGACAAAAAACTCACCAAACGAAAGTATAATTGAAATATAGATGCGATGCATCAGCGATTTCAAGGATGAAAGAAAGAAGTTTCTTTTTTACAAACACAGGTCGGAACGACAGGCTAACGTCCCATACAACGCATTCCACCACAGCTTACTGACAGTTCTATAACACAAGTCACAGACAAGAACAGACTAAAAATGAAATAAAATAAATAGACGTTTTTATACGTAACAATAACCCCGCCAATCAGAAGAATTTTGCGACCACTGACGCGAAATTCAAGCTGGTCCTCCAGCTTCTGAAACACAGCAACTTGAGTAAAGAAAAGAGACAAATATTTAAAGCAAAAGCTCATAACAAAAACTGAAAACACCACACGAAACTCGAAAACTACAACCTGTATTGGCAGTATCTGCCCGCAAATACAGTAAAAACCTTACAAAGTAACTGTCCCAAAGAGATGCTATTGCTTGGAAACGCAAGCACTCAAAAAAGGTAATAACAGTACACAAACATTTCACAAACAAATATGGAAAGAAGGCTTATTTGGAAAGGTTGCCAAAGACCCAAAAGAAAAAAGGTAATAACAGAACACAAACATTCCACAAACAAATATGAAATGAGGCTTATTTGGAAAAGGTTGCCAAAGACCCAAAAGAAAACTTCTACCACCAACAAAAGAAAACTCTATAAGGTTAAGTGTACAACTATGGTTATACACTAATATATACTTATTATACATAAATTCCTTTCTCATAAGCAATCGAAACCCTATAAATAACCAACCGCCAGGACCTGATCTATCTATCGAATACAAAATCTCCTCTGTCCGGGCACCAGTCTTACTCATCAACTTAAATTGAAAACAAAACAAACGGGAAAGGGTAACAAACCCGCTAAAAGGTTTCTCAACCATGGGGACCAGACCATGGTAGAGGGATAGGGGAAAAAAGGAAAAATATAAAATCGAACCCACAAAAAGGCTCCTCCACCATGGGGACCAAGCCATGGTAGAGTGGAAAAAGGAAAATAGGAAAACACACCACTTTGATAACAAAACTAACCCTCACTGATACAAACAGTTCTCGTAATATGTAGAACTCCGATAACGGATATAAGCTGAAATTTTCCCTACCTAACAAAGTATTTGTTTGCTAGCACCGTACACAGAAGCGCAGGTCCTACGAGAGCAAAAGTCCTCTTGGCTTCACCAGCAAAACAACTGAATGACGATGACTCCAGGTAAAACGAACCTGAGTCAAAAGCTGAAACTTTTACAATTTACATTAACGTTTAGGTAGTCAGGTATTAACGGCTTAAGGACTAGTTCCCTAGGATTGAAGATCCTATGCAGTATCCGATCATTCCCACACAAACACACAGGCCCTAGCATACGTCCCTTATTCCACGTCAACAGCTAACGAGTTGTATAACCGCTCGACACATAAGGCTTATTTTACGAGTTGTATCACCGCTCGATACATAAGGCTTATTTTACGCTAGTGACGGATGCAAACTTATCCCTATCAAATCTCACAACCTTAACAAAATTAAAAAAAACAAACAGTAACTTCTCCACCGATTGAAGTTACTGAGACCTAACAACGCTTTCAAAAGTATCATAATATGAAGTTGAAAAGAATGACCAAATCAACGAACACAATGAAAAAGGGTGAGTGTTCCTTCCAAAATACTTTTAAAACTGCTGATCGAGAAAAATCCTTTGAAATTAGAAGCCCTAACCTACCTACTTCCTGACTCCATGACGTACAACCTAACAAAGAACCTATTAACCCTAACAATCCTCGCACAGACCAGCGGCGTAAGGTAAAGAGTGACGGACTATAACGACCGAACCACGCGATACCCTAACAAAGAAGTGGGCCTGCGCCTGCCATCAAAACTATATTTTTTTTTTTAACCAATAAAAAAAAACCCTATCTTCCTAAAATTATCGTTCCACGCACAGACCAGCGTAGAAAGAAATGTGGTGGCCCAAGTAGCCAAACCACGCGACCCTCCAACCCGGTAACGGAACTGTGCCACTTAGCAACATACAATTTCCCAGCAATCTATTCCATGTTTATATCCAACGCCCAGGACAAGATGAATCGTAACCAACCTACGGTCCGGGGTTCCCTAGTCTATGAGAATATGAGTATCCCAAAAAGGAATCTCATTGAACAAAATTTACGGTATGCCTTGAATGCTATGAGCATAAGGCCTGAAAGGTGGTCCAAACAAGGCAATGCGCCTGAGTGGCATAAACCAATTCAGCACCTATCAGAACACTGGAAACTGGTTGACCTGCACCGATCAGCACTTCACACTCCAATTCCTCCATGATGAGAGAAAACTTCAAAACAAATTTCAATAAAAAAGTATTGGGTAAAAAAAAATTTGAAACTGAGATAAACTACAAGTCCAAGTAGGTATGTAAAGGTATGGTAGGTATGTAAAGGACCGTAGTTAAAACAGTGTAAGTAAGTAAGTAGTAAGTATTTTTTAAGTTTAATAAAATTATATTAAAATTTTGTCATTGACTGTACTAATTATTATTGGTAAAATTGTATTTTATTAGAAGATTGTGTCACTGACTGTATTTTATATTATTTGTTTAATTTTATTTTATAGAAAATTTTGTGACTGACTGTACTAATAATTATTTTGGTTTTATTTTATTTGATTAAAAGTTTATCACTGACTTTACTAAATATTATTTTTGTTTATAGTTTTAGTTTTTAGATAAAAGTCAATCACTGGTAAAAGAATGAATAAGTTTGATAAATTGTCACCAACTGTAGCTAAAAACTTTTAGTTTCGATATTGATTGCAAGTCACCTCAAGTTTACAAAGACAATAAATTCACAAGAAAAAACACCAATGGCACATGATAACATGTGCACACATAATACACTTAGTACACAAAATGTAACACACTTCTTACAATATAACCTAATAATGTTTAAAATATTACAAATAGCCCCTACTATTTGTAATTGTAATTTCACTAGTTTAACCTAAAAATTATACCAAATATATCCAATATCATGCAAGTTAACTTTTGACACAGCTAATATGACATGACAACCATCTCAGGAGATAAAAGCCCCACACGTTGGGTCGCTACTGATACGTAGTGGAATCTGAACCTACCTACCAGAGGAATTGAAGGAAACCCGCATTCAATCTCTAGTCAATTTTATTGTTCAGACACACACACAAAAAGGAAAGTAGGTAATTTAAAAAAGATAGACCACGGCTAACTAGTCTTCTAGGGTTCTTATCGTGAGGCACCAGAGATGAGTTGCAATTCAGAATTGAAATGATGTTGAAGAACCTGAATTTACTTGCATGAATTTTTATATGGTTAATTTATTATTGTGATATTAATATTGGATATATTTGTATTTCAAAAGGGCGCCAACCATGGTAGGGTATACAGCCACGGTTCTGTAGGATAAAGATCCAATAATGTTTAAAATTGCTAATCGGTGTGAATAAAACCGGATATCACCAAACGTTGTCCAGCCGGAATGTTGAGTCCAATGGGTCCCAAATCCAGGACAGGAAGCAGATAGGTCCTCCAGGGATGAAGTAGAACTTGTTCAATAGTAAAAAAAAACCTCCTGTAATTGAAAAAAACTTCAATTACAGACAAATATTGAAACATTTGCAACGGGAAAGAATGATTTTAAACAAAATATCAGGTTTTGGCCACATGGTCTGACTGTAAATATGACAGAGGGCCACATACTAACTAGGTAAATGAATAAGCACATAGCTTTTAGTCTTTTGATTTGAAATTGGTTGAATAAATTTGATTTTTTAAGATTTGTGAAAAAGATGTTTTATTGAAATAAATTACAAAATTTCTCTCAAAAGGTTGATATAACGACCTACTTCTTACCTGTTGGTCAGACAGAAGGTTTCACTGTTAAAACTCGAAGAAAAAACTGGTAGGCCCACGCGGTATTGCGCGTCAGAAATATTTTCCAATCTCCAGGTCAAAATATATAAATCCTGTAAACGGAACGAACTCGTTATTACTAAAGCACAACACTAAACAAATCCTGAAGGCTTTTCGACAAAAAACTCACCAAACGAAAGTATAATTGAAATATAGATGCGATGCATCAGCGATTTCAAGGATGAAAGAAAGAAGTTTCTTTTTTACAAACACAGGTCGGAACGACAGGCTAACGTCCCATACAACGCATTCCACCACAGCTTACTGACAGTTCTATAACACAAGTCACAGACAAGAACAGACTAAAAATGAAATAAAATAAATAGACGTTTTTATACGTAACACCACGTTGGGTATGTGGTCAAGTAGAGAGATCAAATATAATTAGAATAATAATTATTAATCTAAGCATATCTAAATGTAGTATTCGTTTGTAGGTGACTTCAGAAACTCCAATGACTCATTATAACTTTTCCAAATAGGTGCAGGCACCGTTTTTGCTAGACCATTTTAGGAAGTTACCTACCTTATACATGCTAGGTTATTCAGAGCGCCTAGATTGTTAGCATTTACTAACTCACCATATTTGTTTAATTTATTTAAAGGATCGGCGACTTTAATGATCCTTTTTTCATGAAATAGACAGACATGAGCTTACATATTTAAGAGAAGTAGAACTCTTTGTGGCTTGCTCGGGGATGTACTACCACCATGCCTTCACAGCTCAGTTGGTAGTAGCTCTGCCTTCTGTGCCGTAGGCCGTGGGCTCGATCCCCACCGAGAACAAACATTTGTGTGATGAACACAGATGTTTGTTCTCTGTCTGGGTGTTATATAATATTATAAGTATGTATTTACAAAAAAAAAGTATATAAGTAGTATATCAGCTATCTGGTTCCCATATCACAAGCTTCGGCTTAGTTTGGGGCGAGATAGTGCTATGTGTGGAAAGTCCACCAATATTTATTTATTTATTTATGCCTATTTCTGCCTCAAAGCAGCGTTGCTATGTTTCGGTTTGGAAATGTTGTTGCCAGGGTTTTTTTTTTTTTATTCTACTTGCTGACGGAACAAGCAGATGACCCACCTGATGTTAAGTGGTAACCATCACCTATAACAAAGCATTGCCTCGTAAGTCACGCACGATAGGAACGTGCCCTACGATGCACTGCCCTGCGTCCATCAACTTGAGGCATTCAGATGTTAAACCTCATGCAATTGCAGGCACTTGAGGCTTAACATCTGTATGCCTCAAAATCATGGACGCAGGGTAGTGAATCGTAGAGCACGTTCCTATCGTGCGTGACTTGCGAGGCAAAGCAAATCAGGTAGGCCATCTGTTTGTTCCATCAGAACGTATAATAAAATTACTGCTCACCTGATGGTAAGTGGTCACCGTCGGTGTCGCCCAAAAACACCAAGAACACTAGGGGCGTTGTCGTTGCGTTGTGATTTATATCATTGACCATAAGTATGTATTCATATACACCTATGTAATTAGTCAGGAAATCCTGCATGAGGACTTAGGTTTTTCCAACATAATTACTTAAACATATACCTTATTTACATACTCTTTTTAAGTTATGGAAACCATATTATAGAGCATTACCACTCTATTTTGGTTTTATTATGTAATATCAAGCAATATTAATTTTATTGTAGATTTATGCTTGGTTTTTTAATATTTTGCTAGTTCAAAAATGTGTTTTTATTAAACATTGAACTTTGGACTTCAGTTTAGACCAGTTTTATATTGAAAGATATTTCCGCGAGTTTTTGTAAAATAAGACTTTTTGTTATAATCCCTCCATTATACTCACATCCTCCATGTTTTTTTAACACTTTTTTTAAGGTTAGAGATATCATTTACTTAAACAAAATCGTTAAACATCTTAAGCATTCGTGCCACCACTTTTTTGTTAAATCCAATCAAAGTAATCCACGTACTTACTTACTACCATTAAGGTGTTCATGTCAGATCCATTAAACCACAGCCCGAAATGCACCGACATGTTAAACGGCCGTTCAATAGCTTTATCCTTTAATTTATTTGCTGTCAATTTTGCAAACGTATACTCACATACAACTCACACACACATTAATCATTGTTCTCTTTCTTCTCATCAATCATTATCTTCGTGTTTTATCACACGCCAGCACTTATCTCTCTTCGATCATCCACCACCACCTCGATGCTCACTCCGTTCTTACTCATGCCATCTTCACACACACACATCCATCACGCATCTCACACATCATCAATCGTCACACAGTCCATCCATATTTTGTATACCTAAGTCTTATTTTACTCTCGTAACCTGTCAATTTATAAGACTTAAAAAAAAGAGGTTCTTTTTCGACTGAAAGGTTTTTTTTTGTCTAGGTCATCATTTAGAAATGATCCCATGTAAATTTTATCGAAAATCATTCAGTGCTTTTTGAAAAAAATTGCAGAATAAAAATATACACAAATGACTTTTTGGTCTGTGGTTCCCTTTACTAAATGTTTTGCTTAAGTTTTTCAGTGTATTTGAAGAAGTTTTTTGCTAAGAATTATAAATTCTATCTGACGCCTGTTGTTACCGAAGACATTAACTCCCTTAGGATATTAGCTGCCGTTTTCACCGACGACGTTAATCTTATGTTGGTGAACATTGGCTTTAGTTTTTGTAGGATGTCATCACGTATTAGATCACTAAGTCGCACAAGGTCAGTAAGTACATAACGTATGTATGTACATAATGTATGTATATGCACATAACCTGTTCAAATAATACCGTAATGTCTTGCAAATCCAGTCGGTTAGGGTCGACACAATTTTATGTACGACTTTTTATATTTGTAATGTTTATTGTTGACAATAATGAATCGTTGATTCATAACGTGTGATAATTCTCCAAACATTTTTATAGTTAGAAGAAATTTAGAAAGGTCTACCGTATCTAATTTAGGTATCCTATTAGTATCTTATTAGTCTTATTTTTCCAAATACATACGACTATGCCAAGCTATTCGCCTATTTACCTATTTTTCACGACTTAGAGCTGATTTCACCATGCTCTGTTAGTTACTAATCAAGGATTAACAGGCCGTTAAATCTAACCTTAGATGTCAAACGCGTACATTCTGACATATTTAACGGCCCTCTAATCCTTTGTTAATCTAACAGAGCATGGTGAAATCAGCTCTAAGACTAATTCGCAAATACACGAATACCTACAGCTGTTCGTGACCATGTGAGACGGTGTGTCCGAGTTAGTCGGACTTTTCCACTATAAATCCGAATATTCAGCAAACGAAAATGCGAATACCGCATAGCAATATGAAGTGCAATGCCACCATAAGATAGAAGGAAGTTGAAGCGTAGGAGTCCCCCGGAGTCCTACGCTTTTAAGGATCACATAAAGCGCGGATCCACCGTTGTGGGCACGATGGGCATGCCCATAACCCCAATATCCGACTGACGTCTCACACAGTGTTCGCCCCACGACTTTGTCCACGTGGAACTACAACACTGTACAAATTTTTGGTCAGACCGTCATATTATACAGGGTGTCCCAAAAAGTAGTGATAAGCGAAAGTCCAGAGATAGTGAACTACTTGGGGTATCCGAATCACCCCCATGTATGTTCCGCGTTCTATATCGATCATGAGCGAGTTTATATCAGACTCACAGTCGCATTTTCGAGTGGCTGTGACCACAACCTTTTTCGAGGGCTGGATCCGCGCCCGGATCACATTATGATGACGACATCATAGGATCTTGAATTATGATTATGATGTGCTCACAAGAAAGGTAGGAAACAAGAAAAGGGTAAACAAGTAAACAAGTAAACTAATACATATTTTTCGACTAACCAAGATATTTAATAATAAAAGATGACGTAAATTAAATTTAAATCCAGTTTTATGATATGCTTGTTTTGAAAAGTAAACTTAAGTACCAAGAAAAAGATGGCTGACCACACTGACCTATGTATTTACCTTATGTAAATGAGTTAGGTAATAGTTGAAATCGGTTTCACCAGTAAATCAAAAAATCAGCACTCAACTCAACATAGGTAAGCATTATTTACTTTGCAAACTTTATATAATAGTATAACAAGAATTTTACGAAACCGAGTAATCAGTATTTATATTCCCTTCACTAATAGGCATCTCATAACTAGATAGAAAGACTAAACATGCTTTTTTTATAATATGTTGTTTTTAAAACTCTTATTTCTGCTATGTAGACTGTTGAAATTAAATTATCAACTGTACGATCTTTTACAATAAATAATTCTTATCTCTATAAGTAATACCAAAACTGGAAAGAACGGAACTCTTAAAAGTTCAAGCCTCCTGATACTATAAATACCCAATTTTAAAGACCAAACCTTCACTGCCTTTGCCGACCCTTTACCAAGAATGGCACTAGAAATTGAACCACAATGACTCAGTAGTGCTATTCCGTGAACAAAAACACGGGAAGTTTCCTAATGGATTCACCTCACTTAGTCTTCTTCTTCTTCGCTCCATTTATGACAGCTGTCCGTCATTCGACAGGAAATCTTTCCAGTGACAAGTTTGTACTTTTTAGTCAAGTCAGTCCATAGTAAGTCAATTGTTTTGAAGAATGGTGGCGGTTTTCTTCAACAATTTTGAAACTTTTTCGTTCAAATCAGTATGTCACATATATACAATTTCATCGACAGGAATTGTATCTTAGGAAACATTGTTATTTTACAGCTCTCATAATCTCACCTAAGTCTAGAAAATATAGCACCAATGTTGGCTTGGCTCCCCAGCGTCTATACAAAACGAGAATCGCACACTAGTTGAAGTGTTACGTAATATATCTGCTTTTAAATATATTTAAAAGCACTAATTAACACCGTTTGCTTATAAAGTATTCAAGACCTCAAGTAATGTTAGTTAAATAACCAGCGAAATTACACAATAGAACTCAAAAAAGCTTTCCAAAATGACAGAAAACGAATCCAATTCCGCAGTCTTCTTCTTCTTTCCATTTATGGCAGGAGCCATAAATGGAAAGAAGAAGAAGACTGCGGACAGGAGTCCGTCATTCGACAGACAATCTTGCCAGTGTCAAGTGATTTATATTGAATACTTTTTAGTCAAGTCAGTCCATAGTCAAGTCGGCCGTCATTTTGTTTTAAAGAAAATGGTGGCGGTTTTCTTCAAAACATTGGAAACATTTTCGGTCAAATCAGGATATCACATATTACACTTTCATTTCAAATGTTTACACTTTGTGCTAAGACCTCAAGTAATGTTGGTTAAAATACCACCGAAATTACACAACACAACTCAAAATAACACTAGAAAAACAAATAAAATGAAAAAGCTATGTTGCTTCCAAAAATGACAGAAAATGAATCAATTCCGCAGTCACTTGGGTGAGTTTTGTTGACAAAATAGCACTTCTCAGCCTTGACATCTGAAGGCTGTCGCAACACTGATGCTGTCAAGCTAGTTTGCATAGACTGTGGAATCAAGATGAGTCTATTAAGAATCACTTATGGTCTGAAGGATGGTGACTGTTGACCGTGACCGGTTCCAGATGGCGCTAGTTAAGGAAAATTACTGTGTTTACAAACACATTATTCACAGAAATACGTAAGTGTCAAGAAATCTTGACCTAACAGGTAGATAAGGTACGTTTCCTAGCATCAGCCAAGGCTGGTCACCAGGCCAATGTAAAAAAATATTAATGAACATGATATTCTTGCATAAAATAACAGCCGACATGCGTAAGTTCACCAAATGAAATACTAATTATGATGTCAGTAACGTTTATCCTACGTTAAAACCTTATCAAATTAAAATAAAAAGATTTATTTCAGACAATTATAAATCCATAACTTTAGAAGATTTTATTAAGTTTCTTGGACCTCAAAAACGCAAAACTGTAAAGAATGGAAGGGAGGCCTATGCCCCAAAGTGGGACGATGCAGACTGATATTTTGACGTAAGCATTCAAAGCCGAAAGAAGAACCATTTAGCGACATGTGAGTCATAGACGACATCGAGTTGAGCAAAGTATACCAGGTTATGCCCATCAGTGCATCAGCCCATCAGCTGAAATTACAGGCACATCTGTATGCCTCAAGTTGATGGACGCAGGGCACGTTCCTATCGAGCGTCCAAGGCAATTCTATGTTATATTTAAGTTACCACTTAACATCAGTTGAGCTATCTGCTTTTTCGATCATCAAAAATATTAGAAGACGTCTTCCAAGTTACGACTGACTTCGATGACATTCTACACAACTTGAAGGACGCCGCAGGTAAAAGATCCCACCGCCATGACTCACTAATACCAGTTATTTGAACAAACAAACCATAATCATAAAATTCCAACGACTCGAACCATCGAAACTGGCATCACAACACGCCATAATTTTGGCAAATATATTTGAATTTTCAATGCCATAGATATACATGGTTAATTAGTGTGATTTGAAGATTAATATGATTCTCGTCAATCAATAAATATAAATACCACTTTTATTGGTCGTTTGAGCCATTAGGTACATACTTCTTTTATTAATAACTATAACTATCAGTTTACGCAACGTCATGTCATGGTACTAATCGTATTTTTTTTATATGACCAGCTGATGGAACAAGCAGATGCCCTTCCTGATGTTATGTGGTAACCATCACCTATAACAAAGCATTGCTTCGAAAGTCACGCACGATGGGAACGGGCCATAAGATGCACTACCCTGTGTCCATCAACATGAGGCATACAAATGTTAAGCCTCATGTGCCTGTTATTTCACCGGCACCTGCAAATCGAAACACAGAACGCTGCTTGGCGGCAGAAAAAGGCATGGTAGTAGTACTTCCCCGGACGAGCCCTTCACAAAGAGTTTGACTACAAAAATAAAAGACAATAAGAAATTAAAGTCGTTTTGAAAAGTGATAAAAACCTTGTTACATTATTTTGTGCTATGCTTTTTTGAGACAATCGATTTAATATGGCAGCCTCCCAGCGGCTTAAATTTCGTCACAAGATTTCGCCACTATCTCATTTACTTTTTAGTTTGCAACGTCATTGATGTTGATGTAAAATTGATTGAAATCCATATTATATCTATTTACTATCAGTACCTTGAGTACGAGTTTTTTTAACGTTTTAGTTTTCTGTAATGCGCCTGGGTTTTGTATAAGCCACGAGAGTTTGCAGGACTTGTTCCACTAAGTTTAACTGTTAAGTTCAACCAGTTGAACTAATTGCACGAAAAAATCCATCCAATGTTATTTTTTTGTAAAAGTTGAACTTTCTGGACAAAATCGTTCTTATTAGTTCAACTTACTACCCTTGAGGAGCATTTTCACGATACGTTGCTGGTTTTGCAATTACCATATTTCGTTTTCGATATCGTCAGGCCGTTTTTGTATGGAGATTCGACTTCTCTATCGGGCGTGATAAGAACTCACGAGTCTCTATACAAAAAAGGCCTGACGTTACGAATAACGAAATATGGTAAGCAAAACTCATACTCGGGATACTGCTCTCAATGAGCCCACAAGAAAACGCACTATTACAAAACCACTTCAATTGCTCATTTAAAACGACCTACCTACCACAGACCTCGAATGGAATGTTCATACCCATAGTATGTGAAATAATCATAAAAACTGGGCTAATTAAAACGTAGCACCATTCCTTCAATTCAATACGACATTACCGAGCGGGTGTTGCGAAATTGCTCTTAGAAAAAGGTTCTTTATTTATTTTATAAGAACTACATTTGGATTGCGACTTATAAAAATAAGAACGTTAGTTGTGTGTTGTTTTGTCATAATAATGTTGCCATTACGTAGATTAAATTACTCTATTAATTAAGGTACGATTAATTAAGCTCTTAAGGTTTTCTTAAATAGAGACTGTAAGAAAAGTGCCAATGGACACATTCTTAGTAATATTATTTCTATAAAATTAAGTCAAAGCAAAATTACTCAATAGCCTACTTGGCTAGATTGTAATGATATATGGGTACCGCATATCATGCGCTACACTAATTTAGTAAAAAAAAAGGTTTTACGGACAAAGTTGTACGGAAAATAACACGGATTAATTAGTCAATACTAAATAACTGTGTAATAAAAACTAATCATCTCATCAATTAGACATAAATCGTCTACTTAATTAGTAATAAGATCTTGGACATGCGATATCATTTAATTTGAAGCAGCCAAACAGGAAGGCTAAATATATCGACCACAACTAAACCCAGAACCAGTATTGTGGAGTGACCACCACGATCCAACCACAGATTACATCCACCACATGCAACTATGTTCATATAGTGAACATGTCCCACAAATACCGATACCTTGCGTCATACGCGCATGCCAGCCCGGTTAGGAAACGACTAGCTGCTCCACCTGGTTTTGTCTAATAACCAGGGGTCGGTATAAGTAGAGTTTTTTAAGTACCAAATGCCGTAAAATTACCTACGCAATATTAACATGGATATGCCTTTTATACCAGGAATTGGGGATTAATAAAAATTGTTTTCTAAAACTTATGGGTTTTTTTTTATATACATACTAGCTGATGGAACAAGCCGATGGCCCACCTGATGTTAAGGTTGATATTCTTGTCTTCTAAAACTCTTTTTTCCTAAGTTAAAAACAAACTAAGTAGCGTTACACGTTACACATACCGCAGGGCTATTTTAAAACATTCGGAAAGGTTTCCAATCGGAAACGTCAGTTTTTATCACAATTGATTTCGAACCCGAATCATTTCCGACATTCCGGATTAAATTCCCTTATTCTCCCTATTCCTTATTCCCCCACCGCGAATTAGAATTAGACTTATTGGCTATTTTAGCTTGCGGTGGTGGCGACCAATATGAATAAGGGCCTAAGTGTTTTATTAACATGTTTTTGAAATTATATTGATTGCTATTGACAGACAAACAAGACAGTTTTATTCAGATTGATTTGAAAGTGACAGGCCGATTTGTAGTTCCATTCATTCAGACAAGGACTAGTTTTTTGGAGCGTTTTTTTAGCTATAGATCTTAAGTTCAGCTTTATATTTTTTTAAATAAATCCGTCGAATAATTATTATAATATATGCCAATATAGTGCTGATTTACAAGCAGAAAACTCAAGTACTTAATAAATATATTGAATCAATTTTTTCTGGCTTTTTTTCTCTATCTTTATATATATAAAAATCTATAGCTGTTCGTTTGTCTCGCTAAAACTCGAGAACGGCTGGGCCGATTTAGCTGATTTTGGTTTTGAAATGTTTGTCGTAGTCCGGGGAAGGTTTAAACGGTGAGAAACAATGGAAAAATTGCGAGGAAGGTAGTAAAACCAACAATTTCATTTTCCCATATAAACTGTTCAACCTAAAGCGAAGGGAGATTAATGTCGTTAGGATAGGTGATACGAAGTACACCGGGTCATCTCAACACAAATAAAAATGTATCATGTGGTGCAACAAGACTACACCTAACTAAATAAGTAGAGTATGTAAGGTAAAACCTGCTTTAAGTTTTTATTTTATTTGTTCTTTTGAAAAAGCCGAATTCGGATTCCTTTTTCTCGGATTATTTTTTACGCCCGCTTGATATACAAAGGCGGTATGCAAATTACGGAATATGAAATCCGAAAAACGGAAAAACAGATGCAATCTCGTACTACGAGTCTCGTGATGTGAAATGAACGAAACACCACAATAGAACAGTGGTAACACAACCTGTATTGTCTTTGATTTGGAGTTGAAAATCTACATAGATTCAAGGAAACAAGCACCTATCTAGAATACCTTCATAACCTATATCCTTTTGATTTTTTTATTTTCCTTTTACTAGTAAAATTCTGTCAGCCAGTATATTCTACTATGACATATTAAAATAGTTTAAAACTTTAAAGTTTAGAGTCTGTGATTTAATTGTTGTCTATTTTAGGATATTTTTACTCTTTTCGTTTGTTTTATACAAGGTGTTCCCATTGGTTTTAAAACTTCAGGGGGCTAAAGTACCCATTAATATGAATAACTTTTTTTAGGGAACCGGATACATTTTAGCAAGGTAGGTATTAAACTTTTGTATGAAACAGCTGTTTTTTTTTTCGCTTTCAGTGTTGGTGGTGGTAGTATCCATATTGATGGGTACTTTAGCCCCCTGAAGTTTTAAAACCATTTATTGGAACACCTTGTATAACTTTTACTATTGTATTTTGTCGTTCATTTATTATTTAGAGCATGGTGTGGTTGCTTATTATTAAAAGAGAACCTAATATACTTAATCTAATTAACTGTATGGAATTTAATGTAATTTTGTGTATCTTTTGTTGCCAACAAAATCCTAAATAAATAAATACAAGTCAACGACAAAAACTTGTCCTAGAAATATCTTAGTTTTAAACTTGACGTTTATCTACTTTGTTGCTAACTTGTGTGATGTACTCACACAAGTTAGCAACAAAGTAGATACATAATCTGAACGAAGTCACAGGAAAAAACGCATCTAGCAGTTACGTTAATGACGATAAACGATTGTATAATCACGTTGTGCTTCCTGGCAGAAAAAGATGAAGAATGTTCATTAGACTGATATGTCAGAGTACTTGAGGAATGGAATAAATGCAGTAAAAAGTTCCATATCCCTGATTATTAGGTAAGAATATGTGTGAAGTTAGCAAAAACGGCGACTTTATTGATCGAGTGAGCGAAGCGAACGAAGATCTTAGTTTCAACTTGGGCGATTTGGCATTTTATGTATGTATGTATGTATGTATGTATGTATGTTTGTCTGGCGATAACTTTAGAACGGTCGATCCGATCTGCATGAAATTTGATATGTCGATAGCTTGTACTTGAGAAATTTACTGGTAAGTATATGAGTAAAATCGGATGAAAGGGTTTTGGGATATGGGGTTTTTTAAGGAGGCAAAAATAAAAAAAGTTACATTAAAAAGTCAAGTTACATGTCATATGAAAGGGCTTTGTTTGGACATCCCAAAACAATTTTTACTTTTTTTTTGTGACGCTCGGTTATTGAGATAAAATAATAAAAGCTAAATTAAGATAACCAGCGATCCAAGAGCTCCCATCTCTAAGAGTTTCGTTGATATCAAGGTTTTTCTACTGGTCGGCCAGTTCCTTTGCTTTTTCTTAATTTTTTTTCTTGAAATAAGTTAAGGAGGTACTCAGTTCTCATAAAATGGTGACGACGACCAGGTCTGATGATGCAGCCAAGGGCTGTTCAACGGAACTCTTCAATAAATAGGCTAATAGAGTTGAAACTTGGTAACCATACCAAGTTAGTAGGCGGTAGTCAGAAAAAAGTCCAAAGATAATGTTTGGACTTGCCTCTGACTACTACGTACTCAAAGTTTTGATGCGTTCGTCGGGTCGCATCACGAGATCTCAGTTCGGGGCGAACTACTAGTAGTATTTAGCAATAAAAATATATTTTGCTCTAGGTATAGCTTTTTTCCGAATGCTTCGGAAAACTTCTAAATTCGGATATTCTAGGACTTTCACTCTCATTTTCAGTGTGGCCATTATACCCGGCAGGCAACCTTTGGATGGAGCTGACAGTAGATGATATAGATTTTGTCCCTGGTAGGATAGTGGGAAAAAAAAATCCCTCGATGCTGTAACAACGATGTGTCTCCCTTTTAATTGGCTTATTAGGGCACGTCTTCTGTGGACGTGCTCTGAGGTAATACAATTTGTTATCATCATCATCAGCTCGTAATAACCAATAACCCACAACTGGGCATAAATAAGCCACCCCTCAGACGCCACTCTTATCGGTTTTGGGAACTTTTGAATCCAGGACTTCCCCTGTACGGCAACAATGTTATCTACCCGCCGCGTATATTGGTCTGCCAAGACCTCTTTTATATCCCTTAGGCCACTATTCCGTCATAGCCTTACTCTAGCTCTTATCTTCAAATCTTGACAAGTGTTCTAACCAGGTCCACTTGAATTTCGTAACTGTTACAGGACAGGTAATCGTCCAACTAAATGTGGTCTATCTTCTTGCTCTGGTAACTTTTCTTAACAAAAAATTTTGTAGCAGGCATCGATGTCTCTTCTATTATGCCTCTGTTGATGAAGATTGAGATACAGCACACGACAAGGCTCCAACAAAATAACAAAATGTGGACCATCTTCTTGTTCCGTCACTTTTCTTAACAAAAATGTTTGTAGCAGGCATCGATGTCTCTTCTGTGCCTCCGTTGATGAAGATTGCGACACGGCACACGACAAGGCATGAGAAACACGTTCTCTCACGCGCCTTGCTATCTGATACGTGATCCGCAGGCCTACAGATTCACTGTGATTAGTTTCGCAACGCAGAAGCACTCCATAATTATAGTGCTTTATTTCAACTCGAGAGGAATTAGGTTACTTGTCTTATAGTGATTTTGAAACGATTTTGACGATGGGTGATGATGATGCGACAGCACTTGATTACAATGAGTAGTTTCCAGCCACTAAAATGAATATCTTCCAAAGTATTTTATACTAGCGGCCTGTCCCAGCTTCGCATGGGTGGTCATACATTTTTTGAACATTTTAGGATAAACTTAGACCGTGGGTTCAAGCCTCGCGTCTACTTATTTCATACGTTTGCACGCCAGAGAGTGAAATCGCACCCCGAGCGCGACCCGTGGACCCGTTAACGTTTTTAATTTCGTCATATCTTTTAAATGGAATGTCCGATTTGAAAAATTTAAGAAGTAATATATAGGTATTGAAACCGTCTTAATTATGAAAAGATTTATTTGGATAAGGATTAATACCAAGGTACAAATAAAGACCCTTTTCTAGCGGCGGCATTTCAATTTATTTTTTCTAATAAAAGAACACTTATTGTGACATAACTATAATAGTTAGACATATGCTGTCGCGACATTTTTTGTAGATGATGACGTGTTCTACAAAATCGTAGTACATTATTTTGTTCTATCATCAATAGTTTTCGCAGCGCACGCGATGTAAGGTTTTTGGTTTCCACCTTGGGTTACATTTTTGGAGTTTTAGTAAGGATCCCTGATTTTTTTGAAAATATAATATAGCCTATGTTACTCAGGGATAATGTAGCATTCTAATGGTGAAAGAATTTTTGAATTCGGACCAGTAGTTTTTGAGCCTATTCGTTACATACAAAAATACAAAGCTTTCCTCTTTATTGATCGAGTGAGCGAAGCGAACAAAGATCTTAGTTTCAACTTGGGCGATTTGGCATTTTATGTATGTATGTATGTATGTATGTATGTATGTATGTATGTTTGTATGTATGTATGTATGTTTGTCTGGCGATAACTTTAGAACCGTTGATCCGATCTGCATGAAATTTGATATGTCGATAGCTTGTACTTGAGAAATTTACTGGTAAGTATATGAGTAAAATCGTATGAAAGGTTTTTGAGATATGGGGTTTTTTAAGAGGGTAAAAATAAAAAAAGTTACATAAAAAAATCAAGTTACATGTCATATGAAAGGGCTTTGTTTGGACATTCCCAAACAATTTTTACTTTTTTTATGGGACGCTCGGTTTTCGAGATAAAATTTAAAAAGTTAAATTAACATAACCAGCGATCCAAGAGCTCCCATCTCTAAGAGTTTCGTTGACATCAAGGTTTTTCTACTGGTCGGCCAGTTCCTTTGATTTTTCTTATTTTTTTTTCTTGAAATAAATTAAGGAGGTACTCAGTTCTCATAAAATGGTGACGACGACCAGGTCTGATGATGGAGCCAAGGTCTGTTCAACGGAACTCTTCAATAAATAGGCCAATAGAGTTGAAACTTGGTAATCATACCAAGTTAGTAGGCGGTAGTCAGAAAAAAGTCCAAAGATAATGTTTGGACTTGCCTCTGACTACTACCTACTCAAAGTTTTGATGCGTTCGTCGGGTCGCATCACGAGATCTCAGTTCGGGGCGAACTACCAGTAATATTAGTGTAGATGTAGATTAGTGTAGATGAGCAGTGGGGTTCAGGGGAACGATTTACTACGACGGGTCTTTATGAGTGTGATTTTATCTTAGTGGCAGGACTTTTTGTGAAAGGCTCGTCTGATAGAAGTAATCGGCTGATAAAATAAAAGAGGGGCATCATATTCAATGCCTGCCCGTAGCTCGTACTCGGTAGCTTCAACTAGTGTGTTCATGTTTTACTGAACATGCTCTAAAGATTCAACTATAACTAAACATCAAACGAGTATTCTAAGATATAGCGAATATTCTGGTTTCCTGAGTACATTCTTTCCATCCGAAAGGGAATATCCATTAGCATAATACTATCAATCAATTGCTTTAACTCAAGATTATAATAATAAGCCTAGCGAGCTGTCAACGCGGGGTTCCTCATGTTTTTGTTGCCATTTCGATACCATGGGAGCGTGGCATGGGAACCGTTGATAATTAGCTATTTATGTGCTAATTGTAGATTGTAATGTATTGGTATAAGTAATGGCCTTGCTTCTAGGGCGCTGGAAAGGTTTAGTTCCGTATTGAAACGGTTCTTGTTCGTGCACCTGTCTTGTGACTTGACTTATCATGCATCAAGATAATGATGGTTGGAATTAAGCTCTTATCCTGAATGGATAAACTTTAATTAAACATGCAGATGGCCTGATTTTAAGCTCTTATCTCGGCCTAAAGCAATTGCATTATCTCAAACACACAATGTTAGGTTTATCCACAACAGTCAGATTTGGGTTGGATCAATAAACTCTTCAGGCTATGGCAGCGCTACTTGCATAAAAACTAAAGTGAAATAAGTCAATTACATTGCATCAGTGCAAGCAAATTGGTGTTGGCATTTCAATCAACTAATACCTACTTCGTTCCAGTCACTTTTACCTGTTTCAGTTTTGAACAAATGCATTGCAAACGTAACGCCTGGACAGTTTTTATGGAAAAAAGTAGAGCGTACAAACTGATGGCTCACCTGATGACAAATCTTTTAGCGTACGGTACCCCAAGTATGAGTTGTGTTAACCATATTTGGTTTTTAGTTTTTCGTTCTTGTTCCGTGTTCATTGCGGGTTTTGTATGAAGACGCGATAGAGATACCGATACGGAACTTTATGTTGCAAGTATGATGAAAATTAGTAGCAGAACCTAAAGTTCCGTATCGGTATCTCTATCGCGTCTTCATACAAAACCCACAATGAGCACGGAACAAGAACGAAAAACGAAAAACCAAATATGGTAAACACAACTCATACTTAGGGTACTGAGCTCGCCGTCTAGTGCTGGCATAGAATTGGACCATCCATCTACTACCGTCGATGTAGTAAGATGCAACAAAGGGACCGCATCACTAAAGGCAGCAGCATCTACTATGCGGTCACCAATCCGCCTACCCAGCATGGTGACATTGGCACATCTCCCAATTATTTACAAACCAAACAACTACCACCATTATGGCTCACAAAATGATGGTCAAATCAAATCTATGGGAAAGGCTCATATCCAGCAGTAGACTAAACTGATACGATGATGACCTCTACTACTGCAGTCAGAACGTCCCTTATGGGACATTGCACTGCATGTGTATATCAATCTGCCTGATACGCTGATACGGACGAAACTTAGTAACAGAGGCTTCAAACAGCTAAGCATAACGTAGCAAGGCAATAGTGAATGGGTGTCCTTTCTATAAGACCTTTCTCTTCCAATGTCTGCTACATCGTCGCTTACCATCAGGTTAGATTTATTAATTTATTCTTTATAGCACAAAGTTAAATTTCATTTCATTTATTCACATCTTTAGACATTTACAATGTTCTTAGACTTACCGCCGGTTTCTGAAAGCTCGATCAAAACTAATCGGATGTCAAGTCACTCGCCATTTCAGCTATTACATCGAATAAGATAGAGATAGCAAGTGACTTGACATCCGATTAGTTTTGATCGGGCTTTCAGAAACCGGCGGTAAGTCATACAGCACGGTACACTGTAGTAGGTAGGAGGGCTTAATAGTAGCATTACTTTTACAAACCTTTGTGGTTTTCTTAGTGCTATTTAATTAATAATATCTATTAAGTACTTTTTATAAAGATAAATAAATAAAAAAGCATTTTCTACCAGCCAACCAAAGTGATATAAAAGAAGATTTTTGTCAAAGGACGGTTTATTCGCTCTTAAAATTGAACGGAGCCGCAGACGCCAGCTAGTAAATAAATAAACTGAATTCTATAATGTCTAGAGGTGTGGCGAGATTACCATGCGTGGAGTGGAATTTCCATAAAAATCACAGAAAAACGTAGACTTACGTAAGAGAAAGCTGGAAGTGTTTAGCGGTATGCTAACCATGCGAAAGTAGTTGCGAAATTTTAATTTGTTTCGTAGGAAAAGTTCATTTTTGTTAGAGGAACTGTAATGACTGTGGGAAATAGAGAGCCCTTATTACATCTGTCTCGGATTCTACGTTATGTAGGTAGGTACCTTTTTTTTTAAGGGGGGAAAATGCCGCCATGAGGGTGGCGGAAGGGGGTATGTGGGGCTCGAACCCACTAAAAACCCCCTGTGAGCCATCCTCCGCAAAGGTATGGCGAGATGGGGTCGCCTTTTCATTTACCATCTCGCCACGGCGGCGGTAAGCCCGGATTTACTCTACGTTATGTACCTATACCTACCCCAAGTCTGAGTTTTGTTTCCATAACGGAGTGGTACCTACCTGCATTAGCTCTTGTCATCGCCTTAAGCATTTAAAAAAAAAAGTTTTGGCCACTTTAGTTAGGTAGGACACTGACTGGTTAGGTAGGATACTCATCATCTTCCTGCCCTTATCCCACGCTGCATGGGGTCGGCACAACAGGTTTTCTTCTTCCACTCTCCTCTATTATTCGTCATCTCGGTGCTCACTCCTTTCTTACTCATGTCATCTTTCACACAGTCCATTCATCTTTTCTTTGGCCTACCTCTCTTTCTAAAACCATCCACATCCATACCTAGCACTCTTCTCGTAATATGACTTTCTTCCGTCCTCATGGTTAGGTAGGATAGGAACCAAAACCATCGGGAATTTTAGTTTTTTTGTAAAATGATCAAGTTGGGCTTTGTGTTTTACACGCATTACCTACTTATACCTACCATAGGTACCTTCTCAGACTACAGAAGAAAAACTTACAAACAGAATTGCGTCTGAATTAAGAATAGAATAACTAGATCAGATTCTAGATGTTATTATGTTGATAGCATCGCAACTGCAGTTACCTAGGTAGATAAAGGGCTTACGGTCAGGCAAGCCATCTGCCCGGTCGGTCGTTAAATTACGCTAACCTACCTTAGCGGCCCTGCCTTCCGAGCCTAAGGTCGTGGGTTCAAAACCGGCCGTGCACCAATGAGTCTTTCTGTTTCTCGTAAGTAGGAACTAGGAATAGGTAAGTACTTACCTGCGTAGGTAGGTAAGTCTAGGTAGGTAGGTACCTAGCCTACCTACTGAGATATCTCGTGTACGTACCTAAGTACCTATCTAATAGTATAGGTACCTATACCTACCTACCTATGTAATAGTATACGTAGTAGGTATAATAATTGGTTATTCTGTGCCTAAGCTTACCAGTGAGGTCATACCTACCTACCTACCAAGGTAGGTACCTACTAGGTAGGTACCTTACTGCCTACCTAGGAAATAGAGAGGAAAAATTACTTGGTAATTAAAAGTAAAAATTACTAGGTACTACTAGGTAGGTACCTATACCTAGTATTCTCTTATCTGTGCCTATACCCATAGGTTGATATGTAAGTATAATTAATAGGTTTATAGGTTATCTATGATTAATACTTAGGTAGGTAGGTATATACCTATTGTACCTATGTAATCATAATGAATGTAGATAGGTAGGTATGTTACCTACTTCTAACTTAAGTAAGACCTTAGGTAGGTACCGTAACTATTTTAATTCTCTGTCTGTGCATAAAAAAAACTTAAATAGGTTTAAACTAACCTTTCTAACTGGATTCCAATAAGATTTCCTAATAATAAACAAACATTCGATTCGATTGATATTTTAACATTACAAAACGCGTAGTCACAAACCTGTTTCAAAAATTGAATTCCAGTAGTTTAATAACACTAAACTATAAAATCCACTTATTATTGAAGCCTATTTTGACGCTTCAACGTATTAAAAACAGTCACAGAAATTATTTTCGTTAATATTCAACTTCAAGTTATAACATTCACTTAGTCGCGAGCGCAACCCAACCCAACTACAAGCAAGCGAGAGGCAAACTCAACCGAGTCAAGTCACTCGCATACTGAACCAACATCAGCATTCAGCAACATCGCCTTCGCCTGTTGGGTTGCCCGCAAGAATTATTACACAAACAAGTCTAAAGCGCCTCTCAGCTGTCGTAAATAACGTGGAACACGCGTGTGTACTTTTAAAATCGGGTTATACATTCGTTTCGCTCCGCACCAATCAACTTTCTACTTTATGCTCGACAGCTGAACGGTGGAATTCGTACGTAATGTTCTTGCTGACGAAGCAATCAATCGCGAGTAAATAAGGTCGAGACTTGAATGGCAGGTGTAAAAATCATTGAGCTTGTTAGTAGGAGCTAAAGTGGTCGTTAAAGTTGAGGTCATAATGTGTAAAATAGCTTGAATAAATCTCAAGTTGTTCACCTCAAAGAAATGGCCTCGGTCGGTATGTGGTACCGAAAGCAACAGGCAGAATCTTGATTTTAATCATTGACGTAACACCTGTAAAAAGTTTCATTGTACGGTAGAGGAACTACCTACCTACCAGGGGAAATGTTTGCAAAAACCATGAGAGATGCAGTGTTTTATTTTGTTTGGAACCAAGGAGATAGGTACCTTGGTAGATAAGTTCTTTTATGCACTGAATATAAATAAATACCTACTAATAAATAGGGAGATAACTTACCTTACCTTTATGTAAACTGACCATACAACATACCAAACTTTAGTACCTTCCTCTACAAATAACTTAAACTAACTTAGATAACGCCATCTAGCGGCATTATAAAACTAGTCCCTTTAGCCTCTTTAACTTAAAATTAAATTAAATTAAACTATTCACCATTGTTTTTCCCATGGGTTTTCAAATTGAGTAATTTTAATATCACCTTGTTTTATGACAACCAGGAACCGCTAAAACAAAAAGTTGTGTCTTGTGATGTAAATTTTTGTTACGCTACTCACCGCTAGATGGCACTAAAACGTAACTATTAGGTTAATACTTTCGACCTAACTTACGATAAATACCTATATTTCATTCATGTCGGTCTCTACTCATCAATGTGCACTCTAAATCGCCAATATTTTCAATTTTCAAGAAGTGTTTCACTTTTAGTTCAACATCTAAAAACCGCCAAAGAAATTCAATATTCCTATCCTACACGACTCAAATTTCGATATTTGTACAATAGAAATCGGCGCTCACGAAGTGCGCTTCCGTCAACAATAATACGTGATTTCCTTACTAATGAACATTCAACAAAGACTATTCTAAACTTCTTACCTTTTCATATAACTACGCATGAAATATACACGGATACAGTAGGTACCTTAAGTTTTCCAAGTCTGAGTTTTCTGAGCCTACTGTTCTGCCGACCCGGGGTACTGTTCTGCAGACCCCGCATGAAGTGGTTTAAGGGTATGAGTTGTAGTAAAAACAAAATTATATTTAGCATCTTTTAATGAAACTCTGAAACTCCCGATAACCGATAACATGACACAAAATAATTAACATTTCACAAAGATTTCAGTTCTTAAATGCCAGCCAATCACGTAAATTCGTTACAATCAGGTCCAATATATTTATATTCTACTGAATATAAAAATGTGAAAGTTTTACGATTACCATCGATAGACTCAACTGCACCTGCACCCCAAGTCTGAGTTTTTACGTTACGAAAAACGAAATACTAATTACCCCGTTAACACTTAGCTCATGTCCGTGGGAATGTGGAAGGACATGGGCATGCGAGAATGTAAACATGCCACTTCCATGTCCGCTCGCGTTGCCCGCGCTCCCTAATACGCCGTTTACACTCAGCTCATGTCCGTGGATGTGCATAGACATGAGCAGGGACTTGGGCAATGCGAGAATGTAAACAGGCCACTTCCATGTCCGCTCGCGTTGCCCGTGTTGTGAACACACATTGCCGGCGACGCTGCCGTAGACATTATGGACGGCAACATTTCCGTCCACGCGAATGGCAGCGCGAATGTCTAAATGTAAACGCGGTATAAAAACAAAACTCGGACTTGGGGTCAGTCTGTTGAAATCAAATTTTATTAGCAACTGCAGCTGCTTCTTGTCATGTCACTAGTTATTTCGTAACAGTGTGGTGAAAGGATTTTTAAGTGCGCCTCAAAGAGAGCCTCCTATCTTCCGAGCACTTAACACAGCAACTACAGCTACAATAAATTTTTACAATAAATGATTCTTATTCTTATTTTTTTTTTTTTTTTTTTTTTTTATATAAATGATAGACAAACGGGCTTACGGCCCACCTGATGGTAAGCGGTCACCGTCGCCCATAGACACCAACAACACCAGGGGCGTTGTCGTTGCGTTGTCTACCCTGAAGGATTTTATTAACATTTTTCTTGAAGCTGCTCATGTTGTATATTGGCGGAAAAACCCCTGATGGTAGCTCATTCCACAGTTTATGGGTATGAGGGAGAAATGATCTTGAAAAACGGACAGTGCGTGAAACCCAAGGATCTAGTATGTGTGGATGAGCTCGATCCCGGTGCCGAGAGGAGCGGTGGTAAAATCTTGACGCTGGGATAAGGTCAAATAGCTCTTCAGAGCACTCCCCGTTGTACAGCCGGTAGAACACGCGTAAAGAACCAATGTCGCGGCGCAGGCTGAGCGGCTCTAGCGCATCGGTAAGTTTGGGATCGTTGATAATTCTAACGGCTCTTCTCTGTAGGGAGTCAAATCGTTGCAGCTGATACTTGGGTGCCCCGTTCCATAGATGGGAACAGTATTCTACATGCGGCCGAACCTGTGCTTTGTAAAGCAATAGCCGTTGTTTTGGTGTAAAATACTGTTTGGCTCGGTTTAGCACTCCAAGTTTTTTGGAAGTCAGTGCAGCTTATTCTTTTTATTATTCTTATAATTGTAACCGCAAAGCCTAAAATTTACCTGTATCAAACAGAAACCGATTGAAAATGATCGCAACAAAATTATGAAATTGCCTCACTACTAAATTTCCAATCTTTACTAATCAGATATTCAAAATTTAGTAGTTGACTGGCGTTCTTGCAACCCGTTTTCCAGTTAACAAGTGATTTGACATCAGTACCCTAAGTATGAGTTGTGTTTACCATATTTGGTTTTTCGTTTTTCGTTCTTGTTCCGTGTTCATTGCGGGTTTTGAATGAAGACGCGATAGAGATACCGATACGGAACTATTAAGTTCTACTACTAATTTTCAACTTACTTATATGGTGAACACAACTCATATTTTGGGGTACTGATTAGGTCTGCTGGCTGATCACGTAGCTTTGTTGCAATCAGTTTCAATTAGTTTCTGTTTGTAATAAGTAAATATGACGGCTATGCGGTTACATTTTAGCTGCAGTTGCTAACAAAGTTAGATTACAACTGGTGTTTCTATTGACGGATAATCGCAAAACTTTCATATTGTTTTATAAACTTATTGGTTTCAGAAACTGATTGCAACAAAGTTACGTAATCACCCTGCTGATCAAGCTTTCCGAAACCGGCAGTTATAAACACATATTATTCGTCAATTTAACCAATTATCTGGTTTTTTGTATTATAGGGTAACCTGACCTCTATTAAACTAATACTTTTGAGGTCAGTGCGCCTTAGAACGAGTATAGTATCAAACAAGTAGGTAGTCCTCTGTCACACGTGACTAACATGAGAGTTTACATTCCGATTTTTGATAACTTGTTTTTCCGATTTCGGATTTCGTATTCCGTAATTCCGATTCAGCAGGTTTTTTATGTTGAGTGTAGACACGATAATCGGCCAAAAAAAATATTAGTTCTCAGCACTCCAAGTCTGTGTTTTATTTTTGTTTTTTCGTATCGTCAGGGCCTTTTTGTATTTGTGAGTTATGAGCACGCCACGAGGCGATTATCGAATGTCCATACAAAAAAAGCCTGACGACGTTACGAAAAACGAAAATTGGTCAAACAAACTCAAGACTTGGGGTACGCTCGCATTTGTTATACGATTTTTTTCGTTTTGCGCAGCTCACGTGGTTCGTCAGTCAGTTAAAAGACAGAAGCCAACTTTTTTGTCGTTTAACACACTCCGTTTTTTATAGTCGCGTTAAACACGGTCATAAATTATCGGAACGAGACAGCAATATTGCTCTCTCTCTCGCCCTTAGGAGAACGGCACGATCCTTTTGTATAAGCGCAGAGATGTGCATTATTGGAGGCGATAAGAACTATCGATACATTTATACCGACTACCGATAATGAGCTCTCCGACCGCGCAACCGCCGGGCGCTCTCACTGTCATTATTTTTATCGATAACGTGCATGCGCCCGCACCGAGTACTCTCAGCACTAGGGTTAAGATGATTTATGACCGAGTTTGCAGCGAGTGTTAAACGCGACTATAGCAGCTATGCAATCCTGCGTTTTTTTATGTTTTTATTAACGACAGTATCGCTACGTACTACGTATTATCAATAAATGCGCGACTAAAAACGCAGTGCGTAAGTACACTTACCGATAAAAAATATATCCAAATAATAGATTTTTACAATTTCAAATTTTTGGTCAATTTAATACTTTTTGATATCCCAATTTTTTACCAAATGTGATAAATAATACCTAGTTATATCTAACTTACAGAAATTTAGAGGGCGAATGAGATTTTAAACATAGTTTATATGGCAAGTTTTTCAGTAACTTTTGAGTCTATTGTACACACGGATATGCGTTTATAGTCAAAGTCAAAAGGTATTTATTCAATAAAATCACAAGGATCCCTTTGAAACGTCTTAAAGCTAGGTGACTCTAGGTGACAGTTCCACGCGACCAAAGCCTAGAAGAACAGGCAACAAACTTACGGCTTGGTACCTACCGCTCAGTACCGCGTCAGTACCTCATACAAAAAAGGCCTGACGTTACGAAAACTAAAAATCAAAACTCAGACTTGTGGTACTGGCTATACATTGCTCGCTTTAATGTCCTTGTAACAAGCGTCATTTTTCATTGGCATTCTGTAGCTTAATCTGTATCCGTGTGTACCTAGTTTATTTTATAATGTTCAAAATCTAAATATTTTATTATATCAGGTTGTCTGGAAGAGATAGCTCTTAGAGATAAGGCCGTCCATTGTACCAATTTTTTTATGTATGTGTTTTCCCTTGGTGTACAATAAAGTATTTATCTATCTATTTTCTTTTTTACCCATCTATTAGTAATATATATACATAATGTACTAAAAAATTATCATAAATAATGTGAATTTTTATTTGTTTTTATAGTGTTTACCTACACTTAAGGAAAATCACAAAGATTTAATATAGTCCCAAAAGTTATTACCCGAGTGGGATTTGAACCCACGACCTTCACGTTAGCGCGGCCCCGTATCAAGGGTAAGGTCGTGGGTTCAAATCCCACTCGGGTAATAACTTTTGGGACTATATTAAATCTTTGTGATAAATAATGTGCTCTGTATTTCTAGCACTTCTACGAAACTCCCTGAAATTATTTCTTATAAAAGTCTTAAATTACTCATAATTTTGTACTAAAAATCTAAACAAACAATAAATAATACTATACAAATATTTGTGTACACTTTCTATGATCGAATTCATAGTCAGGGGTTGAATTATAGAATACATAAGTCTGTTCTGTGGGTTGAACAGTCACCCTCCCCTCCCTATCACTGAATATAAATAAATTTAAGATCCTTTTTCTAAGGAACCAACTCTAAGTGAACGCTCTCTAAGAGACCGCGAAGAAAAAACAGCTGTTTCATACATTTTAGCCAGGTAGGTATTGAACTTTTGCATGAAACAGCTGTTTTTTTTTCGCGTTCACAGTGTTGGTTCCTTAGAAAAAGTTATTCATATTGATGGGTATTTTAGCCCCCTGAAGTTTTCAGGAGTGGTATTTTTACACCTTGTATATGGTTGTAGACAGTAATTCATTCATACCTTTTTAAATTAATTTTGTAGTACTGTTCGTATCTTTTTAGACTAGACCATAATAATGTACATTTTATAATTACTTAATAATACATACAAAAGGGAAGTACGTTGCAGTCTAATATATAATTATATTTATATAGTAATAAAGTTATATAATTCCTGTGTTTCCTACATTATACAATGTAAGTGTAGACAAAATGGCTTTACATGTATTCCAATGAGATTCATTCTTAAAAAAATGTTTCTAAATTTATTTTTATAATTGACAAATTTGCAGATGTAATAAGCAGTGGTGTGAAGTGGTAACCATCACCTATAACAAAGAAATGCCTCGCAAGTAACGCGCAATATGAACGTGCCCTACGATGCACTGAATTATTATTTGATTCTAGATGGCGCTGTACGTACAGGAAACGAAAGTGTCCCTTTATTGATCTGGCACAGATAACATAATAAAATGCATTTCCTTTTCATGTCCTTCTTTTTCCTTTAGATGCATTGAATCCTTATCTATTGGACACTGGAGCTTAATTATTATATCAAAACATGGATCATACAAAAGAGCGGTAGGAACCAAGCCGTAAGTTTGTTGCCTGTTCTTCTAGGCTTTGGTCGCGTGGAACCGGCACCTAGAGTCACCTAGCTTTAAGACGTTTCAAAGTGATCCTTGCTATTCAATTAAATTTTATTCGTATTTATTTAATAATTAATTCAATACTTTCAATACTACAACTAGCGCCATCTAGAATTTCTCATGGAAACATATTTTTTTTTACATTTGTCTCATTACAATCATGCAGTCAACTTGTAATACTTAAATGTATAAAATAAGTACATTTTCAGTGCAATTTAAAGTTCCATACAAATATGTATGCAGAGCTACAAATAAAATGCATATTCCACATTCACTGTGGAATAGTTAGCGCCAAGTTTCAGTCGCGTAGACAAATAAAAATAATCCTACTAATATTATAAACGCGAAAGTTTGTAAGTATGGATGGATGGATGGATGTTTGTTACTCTTTCACGTAAAAACTACTGAATGGATTTTACAATAATATAGCTTATACATCCGAATAACACATAGGCTACAATTTATAAAGATATTCTGTGACTAATCCTGCGCAGACGAAGTCGCGGGCACCAGCTTGTAGCCTATATGCTAGAATCTAAGGATCATTTTAATGAGATCTAGCAGCTTCAAAGTGATCCTTGTGAATCAACTGAACCTTTTGACTTTGATCACGAAATATCTATCTAAAATTTATACCAAAACTTTTTGGTACTACATAATCAGAGAGGATATCTACCGTGCCTGGAGATCAGTCGTGAAGCAGTTTTTTGCCAATAGATATGAACTGAATAGGATTCGAACCCACAACCCTTTGATAAGAAATGCTTACTCACACACTTACTATTTAATTAATAATAATTAATTATTAAAAAAAAAAAAAATTCATTATTAATTAATTAATAAAAAAATGATAATTAATAAATTAATTATTCATTATTAATTAATTAATTATTTACTTTATAGACGGTACTCTAAAATATAGTTGAAATTACTCAATTATCCATTCTTACAGCCTTATTTGTCTAGGCGGTTTATCTTATGATCAGAATTCAATCAGGAACGATCCAGCTATCATAGACATGTTGCCAGTCGATAGATTTGAAGTAAGGATGTCTTTTAATTTCTTCGACTCCATCTTTACCGGCGCCTAGCCGTTCTGTGGGATCGTAGGTAAGCAGCTGAAATAGAATAGATAATAATTTGTAGGATAATTTATAATTAGTAGGATTTTTTTATTATCGCCCTCACACCTCAGTTGTTAGAAAGAAGCTCTGCCTTCTGCGCTGTAGGCTGTGGGTTCGATCCCCACCGAGAACAAATATTTGTATAACAACAGTTCTGTGAGGCCAGTGTGTGTCTAATATAAATAAATAATGATTACTTGTGTAAGTAGAGATTCCACTTCGACCGGCATTCCTTCGGGCAGTTCCAATATAGTGTGACTTGTGAATACAGACCCGTGGTAGTGAGACAATGGCTGAAACGAAACGAAAGTTTATTATTAAGTTGACATCCCATCATTGGAAAAACATCACTATCTAGCCCCAAACTAAGCAAAGCTTGAATTTGGGAACAAGATAGCTGAAAATAATACTTATAGGTTGTATTTTTTTTGTAAATATACTCTTATAATATAAATAACACCCAGATAGGGAACAAACATCTATGTTCATCACACAAATATTTGTTCTCGGTGGGGATCGAACCTACGGCACAGAAGGCATAGTTTTTTTTTAAACAACTAGCTGATTGAACAAGCAGATGGCTCACCTGATATTAAATGGTAACCATCACTTATAAAAAATTGCCTCGTTAGTCACGCACGATAGGAACGTGCCCTACGATGCACTGCCCTGCGTCCATCAAATTGAGGCATACAGATGTTAAGCCTCATGTGCCTGTAATTACACCGGCAACCACACTCTTCAAACCGAAACACAGCGTTGCTGCTTGGCGGCAGTAAAAGGCGTGGTGGTAGTACTTCCCCGGACGAACCCTTCACAAAGAGCTCTACTACTCTTAAAACAAAAAACTGGTACATGGCAAATGTATATACTCACAACTCCACATATCAGTTCGTACATAACAGCACCCAAGCTCCAATAGTCACATAATTTCTCATCGAGCTCTATATCCACTATGTAGTTGTACAACTCAGGGGCGATATACAAGCCAGCTCCCGGCTTCTCTCGCAGTTTCGATAGGCACATATCCACGCCGGTGTATGAGGTGAAGTATGTGAGGATTATCTGGCCTTTGTCGCCTAGCAGTATGTTTGAGGGGTTTAGATCTCTGGAAATTAAGATTAAATGTATAGGTACAATGTGTATTGTACCTTACCATAAACCTACCAACCTTGATCATACGAAATTTTCGGATATTAGCTAAAATGTATCGATAAAAATCCACAAACATAGAATAGCGACCTCAAAAACACGGGATTTTTTTTTATTAAGATTTTTATGAGAACTTTTTTATTTAGTTTTTTCTTTGTTTATTAAGTGATGCTCTTGCGTTTGTTGGCGAAAAAACTTTTTTTTATAAGTTAGAGAACCTTCTTTAGCCTAGTAACGCTATCGGCAAATCATCATACGATTATACCAGCATTTCAGTCCACTCGAAAAATATGTTATGTTGAAATTGACGGATATCAGCCTCGAAAATACCACAGTGCGAACGAAGTCAGTAGTATTCTACTAGCTAATTACTATTGAATTCTTTATTTTACCTGCAAATAACTCCACTATTGTGTAAACTTTCCAGTGCGGTTAGAATTTCCGCACCCCATTTGCAAACTGCCGAGGGGGGTAAAACATCTCTATGGGTGATCGGCAATATCTGTAAAAAATACATTTTATATATTTTTATGCTATAACTTGTAAAAAGTGGTAATCATCATCTATAACAAAGCATTGCCTCGTAAGTCACGCACGATAGGAACGTGCCCTACGATGCACTGCCCTGCGTCCATCAACTTGAGGCATACAGATGTTAAGCCTCATGTGCCTGTAATTACACCGGCAACCACACTCTTCAAACCGAAACACAGCGTTGCTGCTTGGCGGCAGAAAAAGGCGTGGTGGTATTTACTCTACAACTCTGAGGTTCTAGTTCTATTTGACCTGTCCATTGCCATATTTATTAACAACCCTAAAAGCTCAGTCGGTAGTAGCTCTGCCTTCTGGACTATAGGCCGTGGGTTCGATCCCACACAGAACAAACATTTGCGTAATTAACATAGTGGTTCGTTACGCAAATGGCACGTTAAAATCTCGGAAAGTCGGTGGATGGAGAAGGCTCAGAAATGTGGAGGGGAGCTGTGAAGGCTGTGAAATCTTACCTTATTAACACTAGGAGCCTCAGAAACATTTTCTATCACAACATCGCTTTCCGTCAACGCTTTATCAACATTCAACAACAGTTTCTGCGAGTTCAACACTATCTCATCAACATTTCTGTTATCAACACTTTCACTATCAACACTTTTACTATCAACACTTGTACTATCTTTATAAACATTATTCAGACAATCTACCCTCTTATCAGGGAACACATTCTCTAAATTAACTTCTCTAGCCGGGGTAGTGGGTTTGGATCTCGCGTAGTTTTTTATATAATCGAATAGTGTTTCCCCCGGTGCGTATGAAAGTATCAAGAATAGTAAGTTGGGTGTTTCCACGAACGCGTGTAGAGGAACCATGTAGGGTATGACGGTCGGCAGGACAGGGGTTCGAGTTTCTGTGGTGCGCTGCAGAAAGTACTCGTCGAATTTCGTTAGGTTGTTCGGTACTTTTTGTATAACCTGTAAAATATATTAAGAGCTGATTTCACCATGCTGTGTTAGATTAACAAAGGATTAAAGGTCCGTTAAATATGTCAAAATGTACGCGTTTGACATCTAAGGTTAGATTTAACGGCCTGTTAATCCTTGATTAGTAACTAACAGAGTATGATGACATCAGCTCTAAGGTTTTTATGCGTATTTATTAATTTATTAATTATTAAGTTAGACCAACAAAGTGAACACCATAAAATCAATAGGCCTAAAATAATTAAATTATTGTGTTAAATGTCACCTCAATTATAGGCGTAAAAGACTAAGATAAATTAATTACAATGGAAACATTAATAAAAAATTGAAATTAATATATAATTTAAAAAATAAAAATTAAGATATATTATTGAATAGATATCAAATAACACAATTATAAATGAGAATTAATTTATGCTTAAATGTAGACATGTCATCTGAGAAAATATGCCTTGAAATTGTTTATAGAAGCAAAGTGACCCAGGTTCGAGCGCAATTCGTATTGGAGCGCTCCACTAGTTAAAATGACAAATGTGGGTTCGATCCCCGTCGAGGACAAAAATTTGTAGGAGGAAACATAAAGGTTTGCTGTTTCTGGATGTTATAATGGAGCTGAAAGAACTGAATAACGACCATTTTGATTTGATTTACTTAATTTTAATAAAATTGCGCTTAGTGAAATGTTTACTAGTATTTATTAATCTTATCGATTGGACTATCAGTAAGATTCTAACCTCAATAATGTCTGTATCAACCAATAAATGTAATCCAGTAATGCGAATTTTATCAAAATTGATAATGTATCGTATACTCTCATTAACGTAGAGATTAAGTTCTCCTATAATAGGTACAGACTTCTTAAAAAAACCGTCTTCGCATATCTTTGGTCATTCTGAACCAATTAATATCAGTTAAGCCATTGTCCATATAAGCTATTAATCAAGGCTGTTCTTAGACCGTTTAAAAGCTCTCTTCATGGCTTAAAACAGTACCGCGTCATGGCTTAAACGGAACACATCAGGTCATAGTCATAGCAAACGATCAGCATGGCTTGAAACTTTACACTAACCAGTCATGGCTTAAAACTTACCCCGTCATGGCCTCAGCCATGGTTTTAACTTACTCCATAATAACTTAAAGTAACCCTGGAATAAAAATAAAACTTGGGATATAAGAGAAGGTCGCTGTCATGTCGTATTAGGGATCGTCCATAAATAAAATCACGAAATATGGTGGGGTTAATGAGATAGCACGTGTAATTATTTTTCGAAATACGCACGATTTCTACCAACCAAACAGCGGCGCATAATGACTGTCCGGACATTTTTTTATCACGATGCTTATGTTTTCCAAAATTTAATCAGATTATTTTCAACATAATTTGTACAAAAAAATAGGGGGGGTAGTCTTAAACCTCACCACATATTACCAGGGGGTGGGAGGGGATAAAAAAAATTGCTAAAAACATCACGACCCCTAAGGAAGTCAAGGAGGCCGCATTTGAAAGACTCAATTTGAGGAAACTGCATCAGAACCCCGATAAGCTAAGCTCTTAAATTTAAGAGGAACACCTTTAAGATACCGTCATAGCTTAAGACATACCTTCATAGCGTAACAGTTCTTATCGTTCTTATGCATAACCAGCATCATACTGGAACCTAGGATCGCTAGTACAGTGTACAGCCCCAGGTCTTCGTAGGGCCGTTTCAACATCAATATTGGTATGGGGCAGTGTAGGGCGTGGATATTGTCGTCCTGCTCTGGCAATAGCTGTAAGAAAGAGATAGATAATAAGTTCACGACTTATTCAACCAGTGTGTGATGTCTTTAGATTTGTTTGGTTAGACATTTGCATTAATTAAATATATTAACAACAATAAATATTGGGTGAAATATCACGGAACGTTATCTAGCCCCAAACTTAAAAAAGCTTGTACTATGGAAACCAGATCAATGATAAACTACTCCAATACTTTTTTTATGATAATAAAAAAAAAAACAAAGAGAGCACTGGTGGTCTAGTGGTAGCGGCCCCGCCTTCCGATCCTAAGGTCGTGGGCTCGAAACCGGTCGTGCACCATTGAGTTTTTCTGTTCAAAATTTTTTGTGCACAATGCTAGTACTTTCAAACGGTGAAGAAAAACATCGTGAGGAAACCGGCATGTCGTAAAATCTAAAAAGTTCTATAACATAATTTTGTCACGTGGTCGAAAGGAGCCTCTTGAGGCGCACTTAAAATCCTTTCACCACTCTGTTTCGAAAGAAAACTAGTGACACGACAAGAGAGAGAGAGAATAATAAAATAAACGGAAACAGCTTCACGACTTTCATCCCTAGGCACGGTAGATATTCCCTTAGATGTCTTAGTACCAAGTACTAACTCAAGATTATTTGAGTATGAGAAGGTCTTTATATTTGACACATACCCACCTTTTGCACTGGTTGGTATTCCATACGTGACAGGTCTCTCTTAAAACTAACTGGGTTCCTCACGATGTTTTCCTTCACCGATTGAGAACACTGGCATTGCATCGTGCATATGATTTTCTAAGAGAAAAGCTTATAGTGCACTAATACCCACGACCCTACGATCAAAACGTTTATAAATACATGCATAACTAGTGGAACTGAGATTTCGTGAGGTCCGCTCCAGTCTTACATTGATATTTGATACCCAACACGATACTTGGCCTCTGACTACCCCCTAACCTACTTGGGGTAGGTAACCAATTGTATCTCAATAATCACACATACGTCCTAGAACAAAAATTAAAATGGTATTGGGATGTACAAACCAAACCCTTTCATAGGACACCTCACTTGGTATATTTGGTGTATACATTAAATGCCAAATCGCCCAAGTTGATTGTAATATCTTCGTTCGCTTCGCTCACTCGATCAATAATAATGACAACTTACACTTCGATCGGCCTCATTTAGATGGTTCTTGTATATTTCCTCAGCGTACGACAAATACTTGTTAGTTTTCTCTTTTATTAGGGCACGTCTGTGCGGGTCCGTGTCAGCTGGAAATTAAAATATACATACATACATAAAATCACGCCTGTTTCCCATAGGGGTAGGCAGAGACCACGGATTTCCACTTGCTACGATCCTTACATACCTCTTTCGCTTCATTCACTCTCATAACATTCTTCATACATTCTCGTCGGTTTAGGGTACTCTTGACCTGGCCCTTCTCTAGAACGTCTGCTATCTGATCGAGATACGTTCGCCTAGGTCTTCCCCTCCCAACAGTCCCATTTACGCTCGCCTGATGCACCTGTTTTGTTAATGTCCTTTCATCCATCCTCTCCACATGCCCAAACCATCTTAACATAAATTAAAATATCAAATATAAAATATACTAGCTGGTGCCCACGACTTCGTCTGCGCAGGATTAGTATTTCGAGTAGCTTATACATATTAGTATACATATTGTATTAGTATTAGTATTAGTAGTACATATTATTATGTGTAACTCTAGCGGTTTTGGCAGCGCACGCCAGAATAGCTCGCAGATGGTAGATTTTTTCCTACTTACTTGACAGTAGAGTAGAGCTCTTTGTTTGTGGCTCGTCCGGGGAAGTACTACCACCATGCTTATTGCTGCCGCCAAGCAGTGTTGCTGTGTTTCGGTTTGAAGAGTGTGGTTGCCGGTGTAATGTGTATTCAGTCGGATCGGTTATCAAATATTCTTACTATATCCTTACTTGCTATGTGGTTTTCATCCTGCAGATAGTGGCACATGAATAGGAAATCCATTGTTACTGCTTACACACTAACTAAACACACTAAATCTGCTTTTTTCATTTGTCCTTTGGCACACACAGTAATAACACACTATGTCCTATCTTTCAAAATAATGACAAAAAATAAGTTTAGCTTAAAATTATTACCACTTACACACTTAACTAAACAAACTATATCTGCTTTTTACACACTAGCTAAACACTTTCTCCTTTGACGCACACAGACAGCACGCTTAGGTCCTATCTTTCAAAAATAATGTCAAAAATAAACTTTTTTGCTTCAAATTGTCAGTAATACTAATTTTAAGCAGTGTTTAAACTTAAGTTACTTAACCCTAATGTTACTTTAATTTTAAATTTAACTATAACTAAGCACTACTACTTTATACTATGATAAAAACATGTACCTACATGGACAAAACTAACCCCCACAACACAGGTTTTTCCTAGGGTGGAGGTTAGTGCGCTACCGAATCGGTCCACATGTGACATGAAAGTCAAAACAAATTGTACTTATTACATCTTACTCCTATTTAATGTCATGTGTACTTTATAAGTTTCTGAATAAATTATTATTATTATTATTAAGTAACGTTAATAGAATGGAGGTTAATATAAAACTAAATATTCTTGGAAATTATGTCTTTAAAAATTCAAAATTATTAAAGTCGTTAAAACGTTCGTAAGCTAACTAGTTATGAGCGATTTCAAATTACAGAGGTTAAATAATAGTAACCTTAAGAAAAAAATTAAGGTCGTCGGACTAAAAATGTGCGGAAATAAATAAATTCCGATATTCTGAGATAACCACACTGCGGTTAGGTATGCTTGTTGATAGACTGAGCTTGTAAGCTGATAGCGTCCTCGCTTATCTGTGGATGTGGTGCAAGCTTACAGGATTTTAAGATGTTTTTTGTATTGTTTAGTAATCACTTCCACTTATTTTATTATGTTTACTCGATCCTCAACGGCCCCAACGGTAGACCAGCGCAAGTCATTATAACTTGCATATGCTGAGTTGGGACCATTTTGCAACTGTCTTGGTTTTATTAATTGTCTGTGTTCTGTTGTAGTAGTTCTGTTGACAGAACTACTGGGATTTTTTTCCCATTAGTTCTGTGACTTAAAAGACTATGCTTTACACCTGGCTTCAATCTCAACTTTTCCCACCTTTTCTGTTGCGTAGTTCTGTCTGTAAGTGTCTTATTTATCAGTGTTTCAAATTGACTATTCGCAAACAACTTTACAGAGTAGAAGTGCAGAAAAGACTGACAGTTGTCAAATTGACACTTACTGTCAGATGTGACAGAAACTGTCACAAATCCAAGATAATCATTGAAAACAGACTGTTTCAGTCAAAATTGTCAATGAATATTGAATTGACAGTAGATGTCAAAACTAGAACGGTCATATCTCGGAAACTACTCGTGCTAGACTCTCAGTTCGTAGCTCAAATGAAAGGAAAGAACAAAATCTACATGTTCGATGACAGCTGTCAAACTGACAGTTTCTGTCCGATGTACGAGTAGTTTCCAAAGAAGGCCGTTTTAAATTTGACATCTGTCAGGTTGACATTCATTTTTTTTTGAGGTTCCATTGTTTATCTTGCATTTGTGACAGTTTCTGGCACATCTGACAATTAGTGTCATTTTGACAGCTGTCAAAGACTTTTCTTAAGGTGAAGAAGTCGTTTTGAATTACAAGATTTGTGAACAGAACTACTGGGAATTCATTTCCCATTTGTTCTGTGAACAGATCTAATGGGAAAAAAATCCCAGTAGTTCTGCCGACAGAACTACTCAACAGAACAGGTGGGAGTAAACGTTTTGATATTAAGATACCTTATTGCAAATAAACATTTTGATTTGATTTGAGTAGTAGAGGTCTATGTGAAGGGCTCGTCCGGGGAAGTACTACCACCACGCCATTTTCTGCCGCCAAGCAGCAACGCTGTGTTTCGGTTTGAGGAGTGTGGTTGCCGGTGTAATTACAGGCACATGAGGCTTAACATCTGTATGCCTCAAGTTGATGGACGCAGGGCAGTGTATCGTAGGACACGTTCCTATCATGCATGGCTTACGAGGCAATGCTATTTCATAACAAGCTGATGGCCCACCTGATGTTAAGTGGTAACCATCACCTATAACAACTACTCTTTACCAACAAAAGCGTTGGTGTACGACCGGATGCGAACTTACGACCTCTTTCTCCTCGAGCCCTTTGTGACACATTCTGTATCACTTGGACCACACTTAAGATAAGGACATAATCATGTAGTGGTTTAGAACTTGGTATCTTCAGTTCACAGAAAAATGAGTCTTGCTACCATACTAATATGACTCATTATTCTGTAAATTGACATGACTGTCAGTCATTGGTATCAAATAATAAGGTGTTGTCTGTGGCTCCATTTTCAATGAGGCTATTGGAATTCCATCTCAATTTCTAATATGGGGAGTGTGAACCAATCAGTTTTTGTTTTTGTTTTTTAATAATAAATAAATAAATAAATATTGGTGGACTTTCCACACAGCACTATCTAGCCCCAAACTAAGCCAAAGCTTGTAAAATGAGAACCAGATAGTTGATAGAATGCATATAATACTTTTTTTTTGTAATACATACCTATAACAACACCCAGACAGAGAACAAACATCTATGTTCATCACACAAATGTTGGTTCTCGGTGGGGATCGAACCCACGGCCTACGGCGCAGAGGGCAGAGATACTACCAACTGACCTGTGAGATTATTTGTAATAAACCTCTCCATACCTCTAAAATGTCAGTAAATTTTCCAAGTCATTAAAATTCAATAAGTCTAATTAAACATTTGTAATTATTAAATAGAATAGTTAATAATAGTTATTTAATGTTTTTATAATATCGTGTTCGGTTTGATCGCAAATATCGCATTGTTTATAGTTTTTAGTGATGATTTAAAATGATTCTTATGATTCACATAAAAAAAATTAAGAGTAGTTAGAGCTCTTTGTGAAGGGCTCATCCGAGGAAGTACTACCACCACGCATTTTTCTGCCGCCAAGCAGCAACGCTGTGTTTCGGTTCGAAGAGTGTGGTTGCCGGTGTAATTACAGGCACATGAGGCTTAACATCTGTATGCCTCAAGTTGATGGACGCCGGGAAAAAAACCCCTAAGGGCCCTGACGTCATATAAAATCATCTACAACAGAATCTAAGGACCTGTTTACTTATAAATTAAAGCAAAGATTAAATATCGACTTACTCTGAACTCCAATAAGCATTTTCTCAATCCCAGATTTGTAGCACTCGAATGCTCTTTGAAAGTCTCCCATATCTTCACACCTCGCCGCCAAATTCAGCATATAACCCGCTTCGAACACATAACTATCTTCAGTCTTTGTCTTACTCTCCACGTTAGAAAGAGACAGCACACTTCTCTTGCTATAAAGCGATTGTTTCGAACTGCTCCGCCGTTCCAACTCACACATAGACGTAGAAGATTCCAAATTCGAATTCAAAGAGGTAGTATCAGAATCTGTGTTGCCAGCTTTTGCCGGCATTGTGTGGTAGTCTTCGAATTTCGAAGTGGATGGAATGTCGAAGTTTATTAGGTCTGGTAACATTCTTCGGATGCTAGGTTTGCTTTTCTCTATGGATAGTTTGCTTAGTTCTTCATAGAGGTCGCTGTCTATACTTTCGATTGAGGATAGAGAGTCGAAACTGGTGGTGATGGCTTTTGGTGTAGGTCGCGTTTCTACGTCGGCGGCATGGTATATCGGTATTTGGGATATAAAGTCTGTTACGTCGGTGCCAGGTGGTATTTCTTCTGGGATTCTTGCTGCTAGAACAAAATTGTATTTTTTAAAAGACTATTTCGTTACTTACCAAATAATGGGTTCACTTTGAAAAAGTGTTAAAAACTTGCATAAAACGTAGATGGAAAAAAATCTGTCGAAAAGGTTTAGAGTCCGATCATTTATTTGAAAAGGTTGAAAGTATTCAAAAAACATACAATATTGCTCGGATCGCACGAAAGCTAAATTATTAGAAAGTCAAATTAAATACACAAGTTCACAATCAAAGAGTGCACAAAACTAATCGAAAGCTTGGCTTACTATCATAAGCAGCGCCACCTTTTGATTTGATTCGACAACTTCATAACGTTAGGATTTAGCCAATAGATGGCGCTAAACAAAATACCTGCATTATTGGGGCTCCTAGCGTCTTCATCATCAGTCTGGTACTCCAAGGGTGGAGTTTCCTCTATGGGGAGGTGAAGAGACGATCTGATAGAGTCTATGACCCCGCTAGGCTTTTTGTCCGGTTTAGGGTAGCCAGTCTGAAAAATATGATATAGTATAGATAAAACAGAAAGAAAAAGCTTCACCACTTTTATCCCCAGGCACGGTAGATAACATAATATACAAAAGATGGAGTTCATCCAAGTTTTGCTTAGTATGCGGCGTCAATATTTATCTTATTTTGCAAATTATAGAGGTTTTAAAAATAACCTAATAAGGCATATATTTAATTATCTAATAGGTATATCGAATTTCCAATCCAGTATATTAATGGGTACTTACTTGAAGGAAGTTTACAAATTCTGTGCTTGTGAACAATAGCCTGTGTTCAGCAATGAATTCTAATAATGACTTTACGGTTTTAGCTCTCTCATCTATCACCTGAAAAATCAGAAAATAATATTAAAAACATGACATGTGATGAACATAACATTAGGAAAAACAGTTCACGAAAATTTTCTTGGTAGATTTCTTACTCAATAACATGGTAGCACTTAATTTCTTGTTTCAAATCTTAATTTTTTTTATTATTACATTGTAAAAGGATCATACAAAAGAACGGTAGGAACCAAGCCGCAAGTTTGTTGGCTGTTCTTCTAGGCTTTGGTCGCATGGAACTGGCACCTAGAGTCACCTAGCTTTAAGACGTTTCAAAGTGATCCTTGTGATTTTATTGAATAAATACCTTTTGACTTTGACTTTGACTTTGACCACTGCACCAATTAGGATGAACATATTAGCTTGTTATTATCCCAAAAAACTACCTGGTTTCTCCTTAATAAAACTTAAATATTTCTGTCACTCCTTGTCTGTCTGTTCACTCCTTATCTCAAACACCTATATAGGCGAAGGATATGTGAGCATGAATAGTGATGTCAAGTGCTAAATATTTATTCTATTCTCTGTAGAAGTTACCTCAGGCTGAAACCTCTTGAAGTAGCTATATCGTGGCAGAGCAGGAAATGTGCCACCTAGGTGCAGTCCACCATGCAGTGACTTCATGCTTTTGTGAAGTCTCTGCACATCACTGTACCGCTTCCACACAGACACCGATGTTACTGCTTCTGGTGATTCCAGGGGAAAGAGCTGGAAATGAAAATAAAATAAAGTTGGTAAAGATTTGAGAGATCAACAATAATTTATTTTATGCAGGGATACCATAAGAAACATCATATTAAATGCCTTACATAAAACTTAATAAAATTCTATGACGAGCAGTAATATCACTAAATGCAGTTTCTTTTGGCAGCATTAGATTAACACTTTGCTTGATTTTTTATTGTGGGAACTTCATCTAAAACATTCTAAAAAGAAAAGAGGATCAAAGACCCTCATGTGGACACCACCTTAAATTATCACGCGACCCATCCATCTTACTTGCCTCTTACCACTTCTTCAGCAACAGAGTGGTTCACAACTGGAATGCCCTATAAGAAGACGTAGTTACTGCTCCTACTGTCAATGCCTTTAAAAACAAGCTCGACAACTGGCTTCGAACAAACCAATCCATGCTCAAAAAAATTAATCATACATAACGACAATTCCAACACTGCGATATAGACACATCAGCGACAGCTGCTCGTCTATTAATTAATAAATAAATAAATAAATAAATAAATACTGCTATTTTGTAAGTTTCGATTTTCATCCTCATTTCATTTGCATTAATTTAATCACCGAGAATGAACATTCATACAAGCTTTGCTTAGTTTGGGGCTAGAAAGTGCTGTGTGGAATGTCCAACAATATTTATTCAATTACAGTGAAGCATGATACTAGCTTGAGGTAGATTACCTATTATTTATTAAAGGAATAATTACATACATAATACTCTGTAAGTTAATCTGTGAATTATAACTATTGCACAAGAACACTTGGAAGAATGACTCATTGCCATGGGTCGCTGGCTTTCAAGGTTTCAAGTGTTGTGGAAATTATACCTAGGTACAGACAGACCTAACAACCAAGTGAATAATATTTCTATCACTAAAATACAATACTAGCTATGTTTTCTATTTAATTACATCCTAAACTACCTATTTTTATATGAATGTCATGTCATGAGACTATAAACTAAAATAGGTGAATTTAATTTCTAACTTCTTGTTCTTCTTCTAACAGGATTAGATTAGAGAGTAAACACTTACAACTGAAGTTATCTTGTAAATTGTGAATCCATTCTTGTGTTTAGTTGTTTCGTCAACAGAAAACCGGCGAATCCACTTATCCCTACCAGACATTTTATCGATTTTTCAATACATACGCGCTTAGTATTCACGTTATATCACATTCAATGTATCTTAGACTCATTAGGCTATAGATATAGAATAAAGTAACAAAGTAGTATTTTAGGAAAACACGAAAATCACTTTTTAGGTCATTGCATTGGTTTCGCAAGATAGAAAACAAAAATAAAATTAGTTACGTTCCGTAGCTAGCCAAATGTTCGATTGACGTTTTAGGATTAGGACGTACATTTATCTTAATAACATTCTTAGCATTAAAATACAGTCGTTTTCTCTTTTCCATTCAATTTGTCTCTCTCTCTCTCGTTTATCGTTTTAAGCACTATTTGCATTTTGACGTTTGGACTTTTTGACGTTGGATTTCCATGTTAGTGTACGTTCTTTTCTAAAGAAGAAGCAAGATCAATTTTTCACATAAAATATACGCTTAGGGTAGTGTGGGGGGAGAGTGAATAAGTGATTGAAAAAAATTAATAGCTACCTACTCAATGTATTTACGCTACGCTACGTAATAAAATAAATCCTCAAGTTTTGTAACCGCCAACGCTAGATGTCGCTACTAGGCACAAAAACGATTTAAATAAAACCGTAACACATAGATGCCACTAAAGGTCTTATTTTTGTGTTATTTATTTACGTAGAGGAGCATGAACTAGCTTAGACTTTATACACTGCGCTAGTCGTTCGTCTTAGGTACCAAACAAAACTATCAGGGAGGTAAGTAGATGCACGGTGATTAATCGAGAGAATCGTTCCACAAATATTGCCACACAACTACACACTAGGTATTGCATTGTGATTACTTGAATACCAACAACAAAAGGTAACAGGTCAAACTTGCAGCTTCATCAGCCATCCCATCCCCACTCCGAGTCACTTAACCGAATGGCGCGCAGCGAGAGGTTGTGCTGTCTCGTATTTCGTCCGGTCCGTGTCGTGTCGTGTTTCTTGTGTCCTCGACTACATTGCAATATTACTTTTCCCTCGAGACATGAACCTAGAAACCGTGCTTGAAAACTCAGTGCTAACAAAACCTTTAAAAATGTGTGTCCAATAATAACCAAGTGACCCGAATCCGTGACCAAAAAGTTTTGTAAACAACCGGATATCAACATGGGTTCGAAAATCGAGTACGTGGATTCTTCGCATTTATACGCCACCAACTACGTTCGTAATTCGAAAGCTATTGGTGTGCTTTGGGCTATATTCACGATTTGCTATGCTATAATCAGCGTGGTGGCCTTTGTGACTCCGGAGTGGATCGGTGACTTAGAAACTGAGTATCCAAGGAAGTTTGGATTGTGGCAAGTGTGTAGGGCGGATGAAGCCGTGGAAGACTGTAAAGGGAGGTTGGACGACTTCCTGTCGATAAATGGACTGGTGTTCAAGATCGCAACTGTGTTAGTGGGCTTGGCAGTTACTTTGGCCCTGTTTACGATATGTTCGATGCTGTTGTTCTTCTTTTGCCAGTCGACGACTGTCTTCCACATTTGTGGATGGCTCCAGCTTTTATCTGGTAAGTTCTAAAAGCATCAAGGATCGAAAACTGACTCGATATCTGATCCGACTACCGCTGTAGTAGTACCTACTAACACTGCTAAAATCCTATTACAGGTGTCAGTGTCTATATGCACTTTCAAAACCTTGCCAAATGAATGAATAAACAATCCAAAATACATAAGCTAACAAAAAGGATTTATCCCAAACATGTTTAAGTTGTTTAAGTCGGTCAACTTCTTCAAAAAAAGATTAACTAGACCCCAAAATATAAAACTCGTGACGGTTTGATATTTAAACAGGTTTCAAGTGAAAGTTATGTGCATATAGGCGCTGATTGACCTTGCAGTGTTGCTGGTCTGCCTATTGGAACAAATTAAGCATAAACATAGGTAGTAAAGTGAGGAATAGACGCTAGACAGACACAGACAGGTGCAATTCCAAGATGCAGCATCCGGTGTGTGGCAGGTGTAAGCATCGTCCTATCTTTTACCTGCACACGGAAAATGAAAGGCGAAGCACCGTATAAACATAAGAATGGTAATTTTGGCATTCTGCTTATTTTAAGGAGATTTTAAACCTGTCTTGCTTATTACGAAAACGCAGGTAGAAATATTAATAGGCCTTAGCATTTATATTATGATATCGACACGACAGAAACAACTGTGCAAAGAAATACCTAAGCCTTGAATAATATTCGAATGTTACCATACCTAGTTTATTTGTTATTTGTTTTATTAGCTACAGTGACTACTAAAACATAGACTACCCACAAAGGCTTATGAATCAGCAGTGAAAGAATTCAAAAATTAAGTCCACGGAAATAATAACGAAATCATTACGAAACCATTAACAAGCTCATCAATAACAAAAAATCTTAATTAATACCTATACCGGTGCACAAAACAATTCAATTTCTTCAATTAAGAGTGCTGACAAGCCTCTATGGAAGTGTGAGTAATTGGACTCCGCATAACCGGTAAAACCTCTCAGTCATGCAACAAGAATTCCGACCTAAACTAAAATGAAGCGCGAACGATAGCGAATCAAAATGGAGATTTTATTATCATCGGGACAGATCACGCCTAGTTCTAACAGTTTCGTGGTCAATTTTGACGGTAAAATTGAAGATTCGAAAGAACTTTATAACTCACACAATTTACCTACCTACCCACGGATAACCAGTTAGGTAGCTACTTGTAGCCGTTAGTCATTATGGAATACATTTTTATCTGATGCTTCAAGCCTTCAAGCCGGATGTTCATTAACTGGATAGCCTAGCGTAAGGGAAATCTCACGCCATACCTAATGGGTTTCAGTCCAGAAAAGCCAAATGCAATACTTAGGTAATTCTATGTAGGTATAACCTGTTTGAACGAAGAATGAAAGCTTTAGTGAAAAGGAAACAAAAAATAAATCCGCGTAATCTTTTACATGGACTATGGACTGTGGTGTAAAAATAAGCCAGAATTACACCTTATACGCTCGAAACCAGTCCGAAGCATCGTGCCTTGCGTTCTACGTAATGCAGCTACGAAATTACAAAATTATTCCAAAGAATGCGGATAATGGCTTCGTAAGCAGCAATTCGCTCAGCTTCGTCCAGTGTTAACATAGTACGATTACTCCAAGCCCCATGTTTCTCTGACCTCATCACGACTCGAGTTCACTAAACCGCTACGTGACCGGAAAAAAAATTACATACAGACAACACAGAGCCTCGCCAGTCTCCACTGATCTATATCTTCGGGTATAAGGTTGAAACTTGCAAATCTATGAGGAACTTGGGTAGACTATTCGAAGAAGTAAAGTGTTACGTGTTAATTTGTAAAGAAAGAAGTTGTTGCTAAATAAGGAAAGTTTATTACGAGTGTTCAATGGATGTCTTTGTCGGGAATACGAAACCAGGTAGACGTAGGTACATATCAATTCTTTGAAAATGAAGTCGGTGGATGGAGAGGGCTCAGATTCGTTCTTCCTGGAAATGTATAGAGATAATATTTGAGAAGTAGATACCTATTTAACTTTTGATGAATAAAGTACCTAGGTAACTGCAGTAATCTTCAGCCAATTTATTTTTTCAAATTCAACATGTACTACCTACCTACCTGTCATATACTGAGGTTCTGTGGTATTCAAATAGATAATACCTACCTATATTGTATTGTTTTGCATGACTGTACCCTAGACCGCCTAATACCAATACCTACCTACCTATATGGTTCTAAAAGAAGCAACTGCTTTATTTTTTCAACCTTCCACCAAGATTCGTTTTTATAGCAAGTAGGTAATTTTATTTTTATTTTTAAATGCCATGCGCAAGGTTACAATCTTAGATCATCTATAGGTACTATACCTACCTACACAAACAATTTCAAAGAACCACTATCCATAATTTTGTTCATATTCATTGCCAAAACAAGAGTTGGTAGATTAGATACCTACCTACTTTTTTATATTCCTTGATATTACTCTAAATAAATACATAAAATAGTTTTTCTAGTTTTTGTTGCAGTGAATAGTTGTATTGTATAGTTATTGTAATAAATAAAGATTCTAAAATAATATCTTCTAAACAACTAACCTAGTTTAAAAAACAATTGTATTATTGAAAATGTAATTTTAAATGATCACTCATCATTTTTGTATTGATTTCTATAAGTGTAGGTAGGTATGTTGTAGAAAATAAATAAGTTATTGTACATTTTATTAGTAAACTTCTCATCGATATAAATACCGTTGGTTGGTACTAATGATATTATATGCACGTAGTTCACGGTACATATCCGATAGAAAAAGTAAAAGTTAAGCGTGATATTATAACGACAGCAAATTGCAATGCTACGCAATTTTTTACGCTTTTTACGACGGTTTAACTTCAAAATGGCGGATGCTTTAAATTTAAACTGCCATTAGATGAAGTGTAAATGATAGTTTAGGTAACAACTATGCATGTGCTTACTTTCACATTATTACAATGCATCCTATTTTCTCAGAGAATTCTTTGCTTCGACAAGAAACCAAAAGAGCTTTAATTGTTTTGTGCAACCGAATGAATGAATCCCAATGAGCCCTAGTTTACCCTATTGTATAATTAGTACAAATTTGCGAGCGCTTCATTGCTCACACACATATAGGCTCACGTCTGTTTTTCCTAGGCACGGTAGACTTTCTCGCAGATATCTTGGAATCTACTCAGGTACCTAGTTATACGACTACTACCCTCTTTTGAAGATCATTTCAGATTTTTACCTTTTTATTTGAAACAAAAAAGAGTTTCCCAATCTTTAACATTTTCTAACCGAATTACGCACCGACCGGTTGAGTTCATTTTGCTGCAATTTTGTTAGCAATGTCACAGATAAGAGAATACTAGTAGTAGGTACCTGGGTTTAATCGTTTCTCAAGTCGCGGTCATTAAACAACTAAAGAAAATGCTTACTTAGTAGGTAGGTACTAGGTACCTACTAGGTAGGATGTGAAAATTGCCCTGAGTAAAAGCTAGTAGAAAGTGGTCTAGTCTAGAATCTAGTCTTTCTATCTACTAGACCACTTTGTAGTGGTTATTTAGTACTTTACAGGACGCCACGTTTTAGATAGGTGAGATACCTACCTACTTACCGTGGGTAGGTACAAAAACAAATTTAAATAATATTCAAAAAATAATACCTGCATAAGTAGGTAAAATTAAACATGTTACCTACCTAAGTAAACTACAATGTTGCAGTGGATTTTCATAAATAGTTAATATTAATTAATATTCATATTTTCATAATACTACTGACGAGAAATTTATTTGGATAATAATATAGGTCCCCGCGACAACAGGGTAGGGCATGGGTAGGGACCTTAGACTAAGTATCATTATACTACCTCCATGGTAGGGACAGGTATTTTTTACATTTTTTTTAAATAAAAAACATGTAAAAAATACTCTTTGGTTCAAACCTCCGTTTCTTTCTGTAATGTTTGGTGTCACAATAAAATTGACATGGAATCTTGACGTACTCACTGAGCATTATAATCACTTTTTCAACGAGCTTTTGCTTTTTTATTTGTAAATTATTTACACACTGAACTCAGTCTGAACTTCATATAGCAGCAATTTAGATGATGGCTGCTCCTCTAACAACGTTTGCCGAAGACGACAAGTGTCCCAAAGTCTGCAATGATATCGGTGCTTTTAAGAAAGCTGCCAAAAGCCCTGAAAAAGCCAGCGAAGAGGTCAAAGAAGCTCGGGAAACTGAGGCTCAACCAGATGAGCCACCACCAAGTGGTCCTGTTCATCAGGTAATGCCTGACAAACGACCTCCGCCATCTGCAGACTATTACCTACCCAATCTAAGACCAGAATCCGATGGCAAAGTCGACTGGACGCCTCTAGGAGTCATGACGGGAACTAGGCCAGGAGTCAACAAGTACTCCATAAGCAGATACTCTCTAAGCGAATGGAGAAAACACAATGATCATATTCTAGACCCAGAAATCATTAACGAGTCTAACATCGTCGATTACAATGCCAAAACATCCATGATGCAAGCGTTCGGTAACATTGATAAACAACAATCTGAAAATACGAAAAGATTAAAACAGAAAGCTAGAGATATCTTCAGATGGAAAGTAGAAGTCGAAAAGGCGTGTAAGGCTATAACAGAAGAAGTAGAAACCCTGGAGATTGAACGGCAGCGGCTGAAGGGAGCTACGAGAGTTCTGATGCTTCCAGAATCAATTTCTAGAGAATGTCTCGATCTTCGCTCGAACCGTTTCGAACCAGATTTAGTGGCCGACCTCGCTGAACAAGAGCTTATCAAAGAAATGAATCTTGTAGGTGAAGTGAGGGCGAATCTAAAAAATACCCTAGACAAAATTGAAGCTCAAATGGCTATTAACAAAGCAGCGAAACATAAAATCGAATACGATTGGTGTGACAAAACTATGGCGTACAACACTGAGGCTATAAACTTGAGTCTAAACCCAAAATCGAACACATTGATGTTCAGGCCTGGTTCAACGAAGTTTGGAGACTATTCAGCACCTTTGGAATACTGGGAATTCTTCTGCAGAGAAACAGTTCAAAACTGTGAAACTGCTAGACAGAATTCAGCTGACTTACGCGGCAGTCTAAACGCAATCTTAGTTAGCGGTGGCAGAAAGCTACGAAACCAAGCTGATAAAACCGATGTAGCTCTAGCCGAAACAGTAGCTATAACGTCTGAACTGTGTACTAAACTAGAAGAAACTTTACTTAGTACGCTTCAAAGAATCGCTGACATGGAAGGGCTGATAGGGAATCTAAAAGATTCCGTACAAAAGATGGACGCAGCTATGAAACTAGCCCAAACGAGACTTGATAACAGGAACAACTGGAGACCACATGGCGAGAGCGTAAGAGACCAACCTCATTTAGGTCTCATCGACGAAGTAAAGAAGATACACGAAACTGTGACCTCTTTGCTAGGGCAACTGAGGAATGCAGAAAGGATAAGAGAGGATTTGATGAGGAAGAGAATAGAGTTGGAGAGAGAGATAGCATCGAAAAGGAAGACGTTAAATATTGACAGAGAGAGATGTGGGATGGTTAGGTCACACTATCCCTCTGCGTCGGAATTGGCTGGATATTAATGAGTTCATCTATCATCAAAATATACGTACTAAATCATATTCCTCAATATTGGATAAGATATTATTGTTGATGTCATTGAGCGCTTTACTCTTACAGTAACGAGTTGATTTTGGTTCCAAATTAAATGCTTATATATTTCCGTTGCTCCTTTATTTTCTCAAGAGCACCGGTTGCCTAGTGAGTGGGAGTGACCCCGCCTTCCGATCATAAGGTTGAAAGGTACCTAACAGTCATAAGAATGGATTTTCTTTTCAAAAAATTTATGTTAGCGAATTAATTCGTCATAAAGTATTATTACTTTCAAATACAATTTTACGAATTGTACCTAACTATTCAATTTTATTTTGTTTTCTGTGTGGGTCGTCTGTATGTAATTCTGCCTTTATGCAAATCTGACCTCCTGCTAATCTGGGATTTTGCTATTCCGGGATTTTGCTTATCTGTCCTTCATCTGCAGACTTCGTACCTAATAGGTACCTACCAGAAAGAAAACATCATGAGGAAACCAGTTAGTATTCTAACAGCGGCGATGGATTTGCAACCTATCAGCTGTCACGTATGGAATACCAACTACTTACTGGAAATGTGCTTATTTGCCGAATATATGAGTAAATGTTTGGACATACCTGTGGCTCGAATGGTGCTCAAAATCGTGCTCGGCAAAACGAGTGTGAAAACCGCGCGCTAGTTTACGCCGACTAAAGCGAGAGATTTTGACTCAAGCTATACAACACCGCGTGCTCACCAAAGTGTGATGGGTTTGCAACCTGTCACATAAAAACGTGGGTATGTGTCAAAGTAACATTTGATGAAGCTGTTTCTGGTTTTTTCAGTTTCCTTTCATTTTACCTGAGTACTTATTTAGCACGCGTCCATCCGATGTAAGATTACAATAGCTCAGTTAACATAATCTAGGTGAGCATAAGTAGGTAGGTACTTATTTTATTATAGGTAAGGCTTCTTGAGACTTTACTTACATCATGCTAGATCCTTTCTCTTTACTTTGTCTTGCACACTTACTGCCAATCACATGGAATGGAACTGTTGATTACACAATCTTTAGTAAGATGGTTAATGTTACTATCAACTAATTTATTACCTAATAAGATGGTTAGGTAAATAACTTCCGTGGAGTTTTTAATTCTTTGACCTGAACTGACCTAAGAGATTCAGTATTTGGAGGAGTGCCGCTAGGCTTGAATATTGGACACGTTTTAATTTTGTGGGTCAGTAGAAAATCATGGAATGGAATTTCCGTTACGTTTCTTTTTAAAACTTATCCGTAATGGACCACTATGGTCACTCATTCTGGTGTATGTCTGTCTATCACCACTCTCAGTTAGCATTGAGTTTTCAAGTTTATAGTTTAGTAACTTGAAACTTAGAATAGTTACATAAAACAGCACCTACAGATTGCTAAACCCCAATATCGGGTGTATATATTATCGAAACATCATACAAAAAAGGCCAGGCCACATTACGATAAAAAAAACTCAAGACTTGAGACTCAGTACCAGTACCGTTCTGTCGCTCCAAATCAGCAAGCAATCATTAAATTTGTGCAATCAGATCATTTTCTAGTAGGTAGCATTGCGGTGCTTGCAACTTGTTCACTGACTGATGAAATACAGCACCTTCTTATAATGAAGCAATTTTAAAGTGTTTAATTGGAACAATAATAAGGTTATTAAATCACTGCATTCCATCAATCTACTGATAGGTTAGGTACTTAGGTACTTACCTATTGTTGTTATTTAACAACATGAAGCAATGAAAAATAATTATGATATGATTTACGGCTTTACTTTTAAATAAATGTTCATAGATAACTTCGCTTGCGTGTTAGTAGTGATTGCAGTTAATAGGAGTTTTCCCTCAATTTGGTTCGTTTATAATATTCTATCCAGTTTTCGGGAAATTTTCGGGAGAAAACGTTGCTTTCATGCTAATTTCGAGCTCTTGTGAAGGGCTCGTCCGGGGAAGTACTATCACCATGCCTATTTCTGCCGCCAAGAAGCGTTGCTGTGTTTCGGTTTGAAGATTGTGGTTGCCGGTGTAACTACAGGCACATGAGGCTTAACATCTGTATGCCTCAAGTTGATGGACGCAGGGCAAATTCCTATCGTGCGTGATTAACGAGGTAATGCTTTGTAATAGGTGATTGTTACCACTTAATATCAAGTGGCACATATGCTTGTTCCATCAGCTAGTAGTATAAAAAAAACAGGTTAACGAACTAGGTATATTTTTCTTAGTTTCAATAGTAAGGGCGGGCATTGAGTCCCAAACATCCAAACATCGGATGGAACTAGAAGGATAGGAAGTAAGGATAGATAGGATAGAATATGATGCCCAAATTTTATTATAAAACACTAGCGGCCTGTCCCAGCTTCGCATGGGTGGTCATAAATTTTTTGAACATTTTAGGATAAACTAAGACCGTGGGTTCGAGCCTACATTTCATACATTATATTATTTCATACATTTGCACGCGCTTCTCCTTGAGTGAGTGAAATCGCACCCCGAACGTGACCCGTGGACCCGTTAACATTTTTAATTTCGTCATATCTTTTGAATGGAATGTCCGATTTGAAAAATTTAAGAAGTAATCTATAGGTATTGAAACCGTCTTAATTATGAAATGAAAATTTATTTGGATAAGGATTAATACCAAGGTACAAATAAAGACCCTTTTCTGGCGGCGGCATTTCAATTAATTTTTTATAATAAAATAACACTTATTGTGACATAACTATAATAGTTAGACATATGCTGTCGCGACATTTTTTGTAGATGATGACGTGTTCTACAAAATCGTAGTACATTATTTTGTTCTATCATCAATAGTTTTCGCAGCGCACGCGATGTAAGGTTTTTGTTTTTCACCTTGGGTTACATTATTGAAGTTTTAATAAGGATCCCTGATTTTTTTGAAAATATAATATAGCCTATGTTACTCAGGGATAATGTAGCATTCTAATGGTGAAAGAATTTTTGAAATCGGACCAGTAGTTTTAGAGCCTATTCGTTACATACAAAAATACAAAAATACAAAGGTTTCCTCTTTATAATATTAGTGTAGATTGCGGGTCTACTCCCTACACGGATGTAGGCGAAAGTATCGATGCGCCCATAAATTATTCTATTGATAAATTCAAGCAACAATTAAATAACATTATTTGCGCATGTGAAGAATGAGGCTTGTGAACCAGCTTGAACAATGATGGTGTGGGATCAGGCCGGCTCCCATGCTGATTGACAGCAAAGATATGGAGTACCGTTACAATTTGCTACCTTTATCTATTACAGAATGCCGGCCCATGATTTGAAAGGGTTAGTGTCGAAGAACTTAGTTAAAAACCCTTGATTAAAGAAATACTTAAACCAAAAGCGTAGATAGCGTACTACAGAATTCACAAGGTTTCCAGTCAGTAGGAATTACTTAGTTAGGTAGATACACAGAATAAGTTACATTGATAACAACACTCGAAATCATCAGAGAGTTGGGAAGCATGGTAGGTTTCAGTTAAAACAAAGTACTCTGTGATGGTAGGTAAATAGTATAAAATGTGTCTACCCACCTACTTAGATAATTGGCCACAAAGAGGTTTTCTTCCTAAAAGGCAATACAAAAAAAAACATAATCTGACTTAAAAATGTCTTATTATCTCATTATTTTGTCATTTTAATTACCGTCGTCGCTTAGATTTATGTTTATAGCTTGATTTATGAAAATAAACTCAAAATTACTGTTAAAATGGCCAGTCCAAATATGAATTGCCCCGATGTCTGTCCAGTAAACATAAAAGTGATGGAGGATTCACCAGAATACCTTGAAGCAGGAATGTCTCGTGGTCCAGAGAACCCCTACGCAGCCCCTTATGTCCCAGGTGTAATCGTACCAAGACAACCGAGGGTATACCCACAGGGAGCACCCCCCACCTACCTCCCCCAACCCACTGACAGCACCAGTGGCGATATCCTAGGAATGGGACCCATAGGACCCTGGGCCTCTGGGCATCTTGACTGGACTCCTTCAGCTGGAACAACCGGAGTCAGACCCATCGTTGACAAGTACTCCATAACTAGGTACTCTACTGGCGAATGGAGAAGGAACAACCAGTACATCTTGACTCCACGAGCGACTGATAAAGCTAAGGCGTTGGAGATGAAAACTAAAAAGGATATCGAAGATGCGTTCAAAAGCATGGATAACCAACTTAATGATACCAATAAAAAGCTCGATGAGAGAGTAAAGGATCTTTATTTTTGGAAGAAAGAAGTAGAAAGAGCTTTAAATGCAATCACAGAAGAAATTACTATTTTAGATGACAACCGAGCTAAGTTAAAAGGCGCTTGCAGAATTCTAATGATGCCAGAAGCTATTTCAAGAGAATGTTTAGAATTACGTACCAATAGATACGAACCAGATCTTGTAAGAGATGATGCTGAACAGGAACTGATTAAGGAAGTTGCTATCGTTGGAGAGATCAGAAGAGCGTTTTTAAACACGTTAGCAAAAGTAGAAGATATGATGATTAATCTAAAAGCGGCGAAATCAAGCATTGAATTTGATTGGAGCGACAAGAACTTAACACTGAAATTGGACAAGACAAATCTAAGCCTCTCTCCACAGTCAAACTTGATTCTCTGGCACCCAGGAGTGGCAAGATGGACTGACGATGCTGTAGGTCTAGAATACTGGGGGCACTATTGCAGCGAAAGCATTTTCAACTGCAATGAAGTAAGACAAAAATCAGAAGCGCTACGGGGTGATCTGATGACTACCATCACAAAAGGAAGCGAGGATATGAAACTACAAGCAGAAAGAACGAATGCCGCGTTAGCTGAAACAGTTATAGCTACTGAACAAATGTGCGCCGACCTAGAAAGAACTTTGAAAGAAAACCTGCAGAAAATAGCTGACATTGAAAAACTGATAGAATATCTAAAAGAATCACTGAGAGAGGTTGACCAAAGAAACAAATTGGTGATGACAAGACTGCATACCAGGAACTATGAACGTCCCAGTGTGGAGAATTGCAGGGATGAAGCACAATATGGCTTGATGGCAGAAGCAAAATTTATCAAAGAAACCAGCGAGTCTCTAGCTGATAAGATGCGAGAAGCTACAACGGTCAGGTCGGAACTGATGAAGTATAGAGGAGAATTGGAGAAAGAGATAGCATGTAAAAGGAAGAGTCTACAGATAGACGAGGACAGATGCGCGAGGGTTCGAACTTTCATGCCTACTCCTGCAGAATTCGCTGCTGCGTAATAATTCTGGAATAAATTCTTGATGCTAAACTAGTTTGTTTTCTGCATCTAAGCTCTGGGTAATCTGAGCATAGGTCAAGAGAGGCCACACGTGAAATTGCAAGTAGGTAGGTACTTAACACCATAGCTTGCGTAGGTAGGTATTTCTTTAAATTATTTTCAAATGAAGTCGATGATCTAATAAAAAAAACGAAGCCTACTCTACTTATTTCTAGTCTATGACGAAATCATAGTAAAAAAATAGAGTGACATAGGTTTCTTAGGTGGCAATCATCACTGCCGCGGTTCTTCCTAAAAACACACACAAAATATAAATCAAATTGATTAACGTTTAAAGAAAACACAAAAGGAAAAATATGAGCAGATATTTATGTCAGTAACTCAGACAAAATAAAAAAGTAAAGACGGAACTCTGTGAACTGCAAAGTGAGGCCGGCCAACCTACGCCTTGACGTGTACATACACTATTACACACACACACGTACAACGTAACTACGCCTTACCTTGTCAGTCTAGCTATCGCGGCTCGTGGGGAGCAACGTTTTGAGAAATTATAAATTTACCAGTAAAAATGCCGAATTGTGTTGTGAAAGGGTGTAAGAATCCATCTTCAAAATATAAAAAAGCGGAATGGAATCACATTTCACACGTAAGTAATTTGGAAACCAATAATTTTCAATAAATCAAAATAAAAGTTTGAGGTTATTGCTTGGAACACAAGTGTTGCCAGTATGAAGTGTTTTTGTTTACCGTATTATTTGCTAATAATGTGATACGCAACGTAACGTAAAAAATATACTGATAACCATCATATGAAACGTTACTCGTTTCATATGATGGTTATCAGTATATTTTAAACCCGTCCGAGTGCTTAGAGAATACACGGGTGTTCGCTAAGTTCGTGGGCCCCACGTGTCCGGCGAACACACGGATGTACACAAGATTTCGAGCCCATTGGTAGCTCACTTCTACGAGGTCAAATTACCTTAACGCCCATTGGCTGCACTCATTGTGAAGCTAGGTTCAATACACAACGAAATACAGACAATACCGAGACCAGAAATTCATACTCACCGAACGAAATTGTCAAACATCGCGTTGATGGCTGGTCTGCCGGTCATCTTGGCCCACGGCAACGCGATATCATCCCCGTTTGTGAACAGATTTTTACGATTATTATTTCTTAAAATAGGTTACATCCGTAAAATTGGGAAAACCGTTAGATGTCCGTTAGGTTAGGCAAACACAACCTAACCGATCCCATAATCAGTCATGTTGTGTTAGATTATATCATGATAGACGTTTTATTTAGTAATGTTATTTTTGTAATATTGGGGTAATTTGAATTGTCATGGCAACACCGGCGTCCGCACACTTGTTTAGAAAACTGGCCTCACTTTTCTGTTCGTAGCGCTCCGTCTTTACTTTTTTATTTTGTCTGAGGTCAGTAAGGCGTTAGCGTGTTTTGTCCCATTTTGAAATTAAAAAAAAAAACATGAAATATATTTTTGTCTTTGTCAACCTTTGCTCCAACCAGCTCCAACCTGTCTATGTGCTAGCTGTTAGTTATTATGAGGAGTATTTTAATATCTGTGCCTGAGGTAGGTATGTAATATATACCTACCTATAGATGTATGCTACAGCAAAAACTGCAATTGGGATAAAAGGGTTTCGACTGAGTGTAATAATAACTAATGCTCGTACGTAACTCGTGCTTTAGATAACTGTCGTTTTCAAAGCTTTCCATAGAGTAGGCGTTATTGGATGTAAACTTTCACGCATAATCGCCAAGCATGAGTAAGCTACTACAGAATTATGTTGGTATTTACGTGTATGACTTTCTAAAATATTACCATTGTGAAACTGTGTGGTCATCGGTAATCCTTGTGATTCTAATGAATAAATACCTTTTGACTTTGACAAAATGGATTTAATAATAAAAATAATTGTGCCAAATAGGTAGTAGTTAGGTGGCTGGGTACCTAGTTTTTCTAAGTTTCTCATAATTGTTAAAATTAAATGTTCATTGTTGAATTTCGTAAAAATAAGCTATCTCGACCTACTTTCCGTGTGAATGATGGTAGATTAAAATTATTTTCTTTGTCATCGTTTTTTATGAATAACTGTTACTTACAGGTTACCTACCTCGGACCACCCTTTACCAAACGTTTTTCAAACCGTTTTGGTTGGTTGCGTCAAATCTTTGATCAAAGTTTAGTACCTACTACGTAGTAAGTAAGTACTACAACTTATTCTGTAATATTACTTTGCGCCAAATAAAACAAAACACCACAAACTTATTCTTCACATTCGATTTTCAAAAGTTACCAAACCTACATATTTTATTACCACAGACAAAAAAGTAGATCAATCTTACTTGGATGAATAAAACTTGGGTGTCAAGAGAACCCTGAACGCCTTTTAGCTGGTTAGCATTTTACTATTTCGCGGCCATCTTGTTGAGCAAAATAAAAACAGAAATAATTGCTTCACGACTTTGATCTTTATAGTCATTGGTAGATCTCTTAGTACCAAGAACCTCTCAGGATTCTTTGAAGATGTCAGACTCTCTAAGGGTAGACAGAGGTATGTCCAAATATTATAAGTGTTCAGGCTGACAGCAAGAGTGGAGTCAAAGTCAAAAGGTATTTATCCAATAAAATCACAAGGATCACTTTGAAACTTCTTAAAGCTAGGTGACTCTAGGTGCCAGTTCCACGCGACCAAAGCCTAGAAGAACAGGCAACAAACTTATGGAGGGAAGGACCTTAGGAAAAAAGTGTCCTGAGATTTGTTTAAAAAAATCCCTTTTAATATTATTATGTAGGTATGCTAGTTACCCTATTAATTTGATATAAGTAACCAGAAATTAATAAAGTTTATACACTTATTAAAATTACATTTGGCACATACCCACATTTTGCAGTAGTTGGTATTCCATACGTGACAGAATCCGATCTTGTAAAAGAACATAACTCAAATAATCTAGATATCAAAACACACGCAAAGATGCTATCTTCAGATCACGATGTGCAAGTCTACGTGTTCATAAATACCTAACCATTCAAACGTCACGTTATAATGCAAATTACACATTTCTGTCATCTTTCACACAGTCCATCCATCTTTTCTTAACCGAGTAATAAAGAGAATGTTGAACACCAAATGGAATCACATCTCCCATTTTATGAACCAACCTAACCATACCGGCAACCCATCATTACCAGCAATTTAGTTATTCAATGCTTTAAATTGACTTCCTCGTTTAGTGTTAGATAAGAATAGTCTTTGTTTTATTTCGATGTCCAAGATAATAGATATAATGCAGCGTACTTTATTTTTATCCGACTTCAAAAAAGGAGGTTATCAATTCGATTGTTTTTTTTTTTATGTATGTTACCGCATAACTTCGTCATTTTTGAACCGATTTGAAAAAAATCATCAAAATCGGTTCAGTAGTTTGACTTTTAAATCAAATAACAGGAAAAAGATATGCCATCCAAGTAAATGAAATTACTTATTTACGTTTTATGTTTTCAGTTTATTTGAAGTCTGTAAGTATTTTTTTTTTCAGAAAAGTTATATTGTTTTTACTAGTTCGTCGAATTTAGATTGTGTCCGCGACCTTAGCACTTACCTGAACTACTATGAGCTGATTTCACCATGCTCTGTTAGTCACTTAAATGTGTTAAATGTCAAACGCGTACATTTTGACATATTTAACGGCCCTTCAATCCTTTGTAATCTAACAGCATGGTGAAATCAGAGCTTATTCTTTGAAACTCTAACAAACATGAGGTCAGGTAATATTCGTGCATAAAAATACTAACTTTAATTTTAAGTCTACATAAAAACTTTTTGCATAGATTAGAAAAAAAATAGATTTGAATTATGTAAAAATAGTTTGATTGCCACCGAGCACAAACATTTGTGTAATGAACATTGATTCTATTACAAGTAATTGTAATTAATTGTAAAAAAGTAATTGTAATTGTAGTAATTGGTCGTATAATGGTTTCCTATATCTTACAGCATCTACTTCCTTCGTTAACTCATATTATCAACTTCTCGCTTACTGTCTCTCAGTTTCCTGATCAATGGCGTCAGGCCTACGTTATTCCTCTTCCAAAAGTACCTAAACCTACTCTTCTTAAACAATATCGTCCTATTTCTATACTACCGTTTTTTTCAAAAATAATTGAATCAGTCGTACATGCACAGATAACTGACTATCTCTCTAACAATCATCTTTTTAACCCATTCCAATCAGGTTTTAGAAAGGGACACAGCACAACGTCAGCGCTCCTCAATGTTACAGAGGATATCCGGGTAAATATGGATGAATCCCGCGTGACGGTGCTGGTTCTCATAGATTTTAGCAATGCCTTCAATGTTGTTGACCATGATCTATTGTTAGCCATTCTCCCTAAACTAAACTTATCGCCTTCTGTTGTAGAATGGTTCTCTTCATATTTAAATGGCCGTCGCCAAAAAACTCGAGATGGACAGAATTTCTCGGAATGGAAAGATATCGTGACCGGTGTACCCCAAGGGGGCATTCTATCCCCACTCCTCTTTTCATTATTTATTAATTTTCTGCCTCCTCACTTTCTTAGTCAATACCATATGTACGCCGATGATCTACAGTTGTATTCTTCTGCCTCTGCTGACAATCTGGACAGTGCGATTCAGACTCTCAATGACGATCTTTTCCGTTTATTATCCTGGTCGAATCGCTTTGGGATAAAGGTCAACCCTGATAAGTGTCAAGCCATAATAATAGGCAGCTCTCGCCAGCTTGCCAAAATTAGCTCTCTTGATGTCCTTTCTCAGCTTATTTACGACAGTACCATAATTCCTTTCTCGTCGACTGTCACAAATCTTGGTGTTATATTTGATGCAAGGCTCTGTTGGGTATCTCATATAAAGGAAGTTTCACGTTAATTTTATGCTGCTCTTCACTCTATTATCCGTCTGAAGCACTTCCTTCCAACATCAACCAAAATAACACTGGTCAACTCACTCCTATTACCTATAATAGACTATGCTGATGTAGCTTTCTTGGATCTTTCTGAGGAATTTCTTAATAAACTTGACCGCCTCTTGAATACCTGCATACGTTTTATTTTCTGTCTCCGCAAATATGACCATGTGAGCCACTACCGCGCTAAACTTAAATGACTTCCCATCCGAGAACGCCGGAATTTACGGATTCTCTGTCTTCTTTTTTCTACACTCAAAGATCCCTTCTCCCCGCACTATCTTAAAACCCGTTTTCGTTTCCGGACTGATACACACGACAGAAATTTAAGGTCAGATGACAACCTCCTTCTCGATACCCCCCACATAACACCTCCTTCCGTGGAAACTCTTTTTCTGTAGAAGCTGTCAGGCTGTGGAATTCTCTGCCTTGTGAGATCAGAAAGGTTGAATCGAGGGAGCGTTTTAGGGCTCTGACTCGTGAGCATTTTCTCAAACAACTATAAGTAAGCATGACATTCTTTTTGTGATCAGGTACATACCGTAGTACATACGTACCGACTGTATTAATGTAAACGCTAGTTGAAGACTGAAAAATTGTATGACGTTATTTTTTTTTTTGTATTTTAGGTATATATATAGTATATATATATATTTTATAGATATATATTTTTTTTGTAGTTACTAAGCTATTCGCTTGATATTTGTCGCACGTCATTCTATGTTTATACCTCTACTTAGGGGGGTTGGTAGAAAATGCTTGTGCATTAAGCCCTCCTTTTGTGCATTAACTTTGTGTTTTGTGCAATAAATGATAAATAAATTGTCCAAAAAAGCGGTTTTTCAAGTAAAACTTAATTATGAATGTTGCGTTGGGGTCAGAAAGCCGAAAGATGTTTATCACTGTCTGTGTCTATGTGATATGCTATATGTAAACTAGTAGGTAGCCAAGTTGTGTTACGTATTATATAATCTAATCTCATAATCAGCGCGATACAAAACGGTTAATTTTATAATAACTCGTTTTGAGATGGTCTAATGCCCGCCGTGTGAACATACTAGCCTAGATAATTTAGTTGACAAAATGAAGTTGAGTAATAAACAAATCTTCTTTTCGTGTCGCTAGTTCTTTCGAAACAGTGTGGTGAAAATATTGTAGTAGGTACCTACTAAGTGCGACTTATAGAGGCCCGTATGAGCACTTGACTTATGTTTTTTGAACTTTTTTGGTTATGTGACATGCCGGTTTAGTCACGATATAAATAAATGTTAGATAGTGTCTAGTGTTCGATAGGAGACTCTTTGAGGCGCACTAAAAATCCTTTCACCACACTGTTGGGGAAGTTCTACCACCATGCCCATTTCTGCCGGCAAGGAGCGTTGCTGTGTTTCAGTTTGCAGGGTGTGGTTGTCGGTGAAATTACAGACACATGAAGCTTAGCATCTGTATCACTCAAGTTGATGAACGCAGGGCAGCGATTACTTATAGGGAACGTTCCTAACGTGCGTTAAGGTAACGTACGGTACGAGGTAATGCTTTGCTATACTGGAAATTTATAATGTAACTAGCAGCGAAACCCGGCGTTGCTCGGGTTAAAATACATCGCATGTACTGACGAAAAGTCAAGTACTTATATATCGTCAAATATAGAAATTTCTAGTACCAAAACACTCTAGAATATTCAAATAGTTCGGTCGTTTTTGTTTCTCGGAATTACTTGAATTTGTTTAATTACTGTTCACTCGAACTTTGAATGATCTTCAAGTTGTAGGCATTTTGGAAGTTTCTAGATCATTTCAGAAATTTTTAGAATTATCTAGATAATTTCAGAAACTTTCTACAACATTCTAGTTCGATTACAACAATTGAAACTATTTTAGAATTTTCTAGATCATTTCAGAAACTTTCTACAACATTCTAGATCGATTACAACAATTGAAACCATTAAATAATTTTCTAGATCATTTCAGCATTTTTAGAATTTTCTAGATCATTTCAGAAACTTTCTACAACATTCTAGTTCGATTACAACAATTGCAACCATTTTAGAATTTTCTAGATCATTTCAGAAATTTTTAGAATTTTCTAGACCATTTCGGATCAATTTCATCGCTTGCACACATTTTGGAATTTCTAAATCATTCCAGAAGCTTTCTGAAATATTCTAGATCGATTACAATAATTGCACGGCTTTTTGGAACTTTCCAGATCATTCCAGAAAGCTTTAGAACTTTCTAGATTGATTTCATCAGTTGTACACATTCTGGAACATTCTAGATCATTCCCGAGATTCCCGAGATTTTAAGAATTTTACAGAAGTGTTCTGTCCTTCTCTAACATGTATAGTTAGAGAAGGACAGATATATATTATTCCACATTTTCGCCCCCCACAACCACCCTCTTCCACCCACCCCGACCAAACTCCCTTATGCACACCAGGAGACCAAGGGGAATTTGCCATCCCAACGGGAAGTTGATCGAAGTTGCGGATCATAGAGAAAACCGTGGACACACGTACGAACATTAGCATTTTATATAATTTATAATGTAATTTGTACCAACTTTACTTATAATCTCATATAAATTACAGTTATTGTGCCATTTTTAGTCTGTATATTTTGTGTACCATATTTTTATGTTTCAAATAAATAAATTATTATTAAAAACTGTTAGTTACCACTTAACATTAGGTGGACCATCTGTTCGTTCCATCAGCAAGTAGTTTAAAAAAAAGAAGGGAGGAAGGGTACCGGTATCTACCACTTGGTTCCCTTAGACAGCCTTAGACGTACGAAATCAAAATCAAAACGGTCTTTATTCAATACAATCAATAAGGATCACTTTGAAACGGAAACGAGATAATTCAAGCACACAAAATGACCAAGAAAGAACACGTGAGGCAACGACCCTAATTCTATTGCGCACCTCAGCTACCCATCAACACCCTGGGAACTAAATTTACTTATGCATCATTGTTTGCAACTAGACATACAATTCTATTGTTAGGTACCTCAAGGATGTATAAACCTCTCCATCAGATATGCTAATACCTATTTTGTATGTTCTTATTGCCTCCAAATTAAAGGTTAAAATTGTATGAAAATATTGCTGGACATTCCACTCAGCACTTTCTCGCCCCAAACTATGCCAGAGCTTATACTTTTTATGAAATATACGTATAATATTTTAGAACAAACATCTATGTTCATCACACAAATGTTTATTCTCGGTGGGGGTTGAACCCACGGCCTACAGCGCAGATGGCAGAGTTACTACCAGCTGAGCTGTAAAGGCTGTCATCTGAAAATGATATCAGTATAAAATGGGATCTCTATTCTCTCCCGTGGATGACGTAAGAGTTGTAAAGCAGAGCTTATTGTGAAGAGCTCCTCCGGGGAAGTACTACCACCATGCCTATTACTGCCGCCAAGGTGTTTCGGTTCTTAGGAATTGCTCACACCAAATAATTTCGATTTTAGAGAAAGAAATTTAAGCTAAAGAAAAGTGACATGAACTAATGTTTAAAGAAATCCAAAGCAAAGGTATTGTGTGAATGATAACAAAAGTCTAAAAAATGTACTCCGAAACCTTGTAAGAAAAAAATAAAAAAGGAAGTTTCGACCGTGACAGGACTCGAACCTGCAATCTTCGGATCCGAAGTCCGACGCCTTATCCATTAGGCCACACGGTCTCACTAACATATTTCTGAAATAACGGATCAGCTTGTAAAGGTTGCGCGCGCAATCCACCCCACAGAAGAATAGCAGGTACTACGTCACGACCCTTGCCACAGAATAATAGCAGGTTCTACGTCGCCCTTACCACAGAATAAATAATAGCACGTTGCCTTCTTGCCCTTGCGAAATGTAAGATAGGGAGTTACAGCATAGGGTTATACAAAAATGGCGTTTTAAAATATGTATAGGGTTATCAAAGCGCGTATGATGCCTATGGTGTTGCAAGCGTCTCTAGGCCACGGTAACCGTTTTCCATAGAGTATATAATAAGGTGTGCCGTAGAGTAAAAAAATTTTATTTTGGAGACTTATAGGTTCCCAGCACGTCCGATAGAGACGCTTATAAGGAATTCCATACAAAAACGGCCTGATGATACAGAAATGAAAGAAATGAATGAATGAAAATTCTTTATTACACACCTTACAAACTAACAAAATAGGACAAATTATAACAATTAAAGAAAAACAAAATGTATATTGGGCGGTCTTATCGCTAAAAAGCTCTCTCTGTCAATCTCTTCCGGACAACCTTTGGATGGAGAGGAGCCTAGAATATTATGGTAGGGTGCACTATATAATTAAAAATAGCAAGGGTATAATAAAAACATTCGATATTAACAAATAAATAAGAAATGAAGAGTTTTGGAAACTTCTATGCATTGGCTCATTGATAGATTTGATTGTAACTTTTCCTCACCAAGTCTACCATTGCAATTGCTTCATTGGACGTTGGTCACGGATCGAGGCGCTGACGAAGAAAGTCGACCGTAGGAACTGTTGCTGAAACTGTGGTCGAGTTTACGTAGAAACTATGAAGATCATGAACGTAGACAACTTCATTTAAGTACTAAAAAGGGCAGATAATATTCAAACGGTTTAACGGATGCTTATGAAAGAACACTCGATAAAGACCCCTTCCAAACAAAAAGGCCGGCCGATTTAGATGAAAATATCATCAACAATTTAAATCTGGTCGAGAACTAAAGATATTGATTATGATATCTACACTTCTACATCTACATCTACACTAATATTATAAAGAGGAAAGATTTGTATTTTTGTATGTAACGAATAGGCTCAAAAACTACTGGTCCGATTTCAAAAATACTTTCACCATTAGAATGCTACATTATCCCTGAGTAACATAGGCTATATTATATTTTCAAAAAAATCAGGGATCTTTACTAAAACTCCAATAATGTAACCCAAGGTGGAAAACAAAAACCTTACATCGCGTGCGCTGCGAAAACTATTGATGATAGAACAAAATAATGTACTACAATTTTGTAGAACACGTCATCATCTACAAAAAATGTCGTGATAGCATATGTCTAACAATTATAGTTATGTCTCAATAAGTGTTCTTTTATTATAAAAAAATAATTGAAATGCAGCCGCTAGAAAAGGGTCTTTATTTGTACCTTGGTATTAATCCTTATCTAAATAAATCATTTCATAATTAAGACGGTTTTAATACCTATAGATTACTTCTTAAATTTTTCAAATCGGACATTCCATTCAAAAGATATGACGAAATTAAAAACGTTAACGGGTCCACGGGTCACGCACGGGCTGCGATTTCTCTCAGGGAGAAGGACGTGCATATGTATGAAATTAAGTAGACGCGAGGCTCGAACCCACGGCACAGATAAGAGAATACTAGTACCCACGGTACCTTACTAGTACTACTACTTAGACCGTGGGCTTACTGGGTAAGCCCACGGTCTAAGTTTATCCTAAAATGTTCAAAAAATGTATGACCATGACCACCCATGCGAAGCTGGGACAGGCCGCTAGTTATAGATAATGATGTGATGATCTTTTTCATATCAAAGCCCCTGCCCCGTATTCTGTATTGTGCTTCATAAAACCAAATAAAAATATGATGCTTTTTTTCAACTAGCTGATGGAACAAGCAGATGGCCCACCTGATGTTAAGTGGTAACCATCACCTATAACAAAGCATTGCCTCGTAAGTCACGCACGATAGGAACCTGCCCTACGATGCACTGCCCTGCGTCCATCAACTTGAGGCATACAGATGTTAAGCCTTATGTAACTGTAATTACACCGGCAAACACACTCTTCAAACCAAAACACAGGAACGCTGCTTGGCGGCTGAAAAAGGCGTGGTGGTAGTAGGTACTTCCCCTCCCCGGACGAGCCACACACAATGAGTTCTACTACTTTACTGCTTACTACAAGGACATAAAGGAGTACCTATAACCTGATGCGTGTTCGATTCTACTTCAAAAATTACCAAGCTAAGGGTTTATTATGTAATCCACCATTTTTAACATTAAGACCTTACCTTAATATAATAATTGAACTTATTAATTTAACATAATAATGGCAATAATCAATATGAGTATGGGTAGGTACATTTTCTTGAAGGAACTATAATTTGTTCTACAATGTCCTTTTCCTTGGTTCCAGCACTACTGATGGTGGCGGGAGTAGCTGTGTATCCAGCTGCTTGGAATGAGACGTCGGTACAAGAGACCTGTGGGCCCACTGCTGATCAGTACAATATTGGTAAGTCTAAAATAACTATCATTAGATAGATATAGATAGGAAGATAGCTCTGTATTGCTTACCACAAGAAATAAGTTTAGTTTTTGAGTAAAAGATATATTTTTTACTTAAAAATTAACAATTGAAGTAATACAATGGGCGGCCTTATCTCACACTCTTGGCAATCATGGGATAGACAGGACTGAACATAAAAAAGAGAGGGAGGGAGTCTGATGTGGGTTTAATTATTATCTATTTTTTAATTCATTTCCAAAAACTAAAGAGAAAACCTTGTCAAATTGCTAGACGCCGCCTTTGAATGATTTTTTCAGTTTCATTCCAAGGAAAAAACGATACCCTCATAGGATTCCTATATCTGTCGGCCGGTCTGTCTGTCAAGACCCAGAAAAAATAATAAATACCTTTGACCGTTTTTGTCTCGGATCGAAACCGAATAGCTATGTGAGCCTTATAGCTGAATTCATAGCTTTGGTATTAACGAAATATTTTGAATGAAAATGACTTAAATGAAAATCCCATAAGGTGCTTCCATTAACCATTCTGAAGTTTTGAATTCTAGCTGGGAGCATAATCCTTTCCGACCTTTAGGAAAGGAAATTCTAAAGCCCAGTCTCCACCGCGAAAGGGTAATGAGCGAGAAATGGTTAACGGAACGGACTCCTTTTCAATGAAATAGGTTTACATTTCCACCAACAAAGAGTTTTATCTTTTAATTTCCACTGCAAAAGGAAAAAGAGCCGAGCGAGTTCATTTCAACACTTTCTGCTCGCTTAGTCCTTTCCGCCGACTATTTGTTGGTGGAAATACAAGTCTGCAGTTTATTCTTGCGAGTTAAACGGAGTCCGCTCCGCTCGCGGTGGAGTTCGGGCTTAAGGAATTTCTACTTTCCCACCCAATCACATCTGAGCCTGGAAGCTGAAAGCCTATCAAGGAACGCAACATGGTGTTCTATAGTTTTTCGCAGCCGGCAGCTCAGTAGGGCTATTACGAAAAGATAATTTGTTGTGCTTTATGATATCTTTAATTCTGTCTTCAATCAGGTTACAAACATTGGTATCTAAATTATGAAAAGGCAGACAACAATACGGGTACCGGCACAAAGAATCGACCTACTCGTCTAGATCTCAAACGTAAACTAGCGCCGCCGCAGAAAACGCGGCGCGGCGAGGCAACTTAAAAATGATGCGTTCAGAAACCTTGCACGCTGTGGTCTAAGGACCCTATCACATGGTATACGCCTACGCCTCATTAAACTTCAATAATATATTATATTATTTCATTGTAAAAGGATCATACAAAAGAACGGTAGGAACGAAGCCGTAAGTTTGTTGCCTGTTCTTCTAGGCTTTGGTCGCGTGGAACTGGCACCTAGAGTCACCTAGCTTTAAGACGTTTCAAAGTGATCCTTGTGATTTTATTGAATAAATACCTTTTGACTTTGACTTTGACTATATAAGTTCAAATATAATAGTTTTATGTTATATGGTTTCCAGGTCGATGTCACATCCGCTGGGCGTACCTCCTTGCTGTGATAGGGTGCCTGGACGGCGTAGTGCTCTCAGCACTGGCGTTCATACTCGCGACCAGGCATGTGAGACTGCAGCCCGATACAGGATACCCTCCGCCGTCGCTTTACAAAGGTAATCATCAAAATATACATATTTAACCTGCTCTTAACGCTGACAAGCACACAAAAAACTAGTTAGTTTCGAAAAATATACACTTTTTTTATACAACTCGCTGAAGATAAAATTATAGAAGTAGTAAAGTAAAATGCAAATGATTTCATCAGCGGAATGTCAACCAACTCATGAATATTCTAACGGCGATGTGACACGGTTTACAGAGCTAGTTGTGGGTGTTACCACCAACCTATTGAGAATATGTGTTTATTAGGGTTAAATTATAATAATGTAGCTCTTTGTAAAAGTAGTAGAGCTCTTTGTGAAGGGCTCGTCCGGGGAAGTACTACCACCATGCCTTTTTCTGCCGCCTAACAACGTTGCTGATGTGTTTCAGTTTGAAGAGTGTGATTGCCGGTGTAATTACAAGCACATGAGGCTTAACATGATGATGATGAATAAATAAATAAACATAATGTATGCCACAACTTGATGGACGCAGGGCAGATCATCGTAGGGCACGTTCCTATCGTGCGTCACTTACGAGGCAATGAATAAAGAATGAATGATAGGTGATGGTTACCACTTAATATCTGGTGGGCCATCTGCTAGTCGTATATAAAAAAAAACCCATAAGTTTTAGTAAACAATTTTTAATTATCTCCAATTCCGGGTTTAAAAGGCATTATATGTTAAGATTGCGTAGGAAATTTTACGTCATTTGGTACTTAAAAACTCTACCTATTCCGACCCCTGTACCCCAAGTATGAGATTTGCTTACGATATTTCGTTTTTCGTTTTACGTTTTTGTTCCGTGTTTATTGCGGGTTTTGTATGAAGACGCGATAGAGATACCGATACGGAACCCGCAATGAACACGGAACAAAAACGAATCGTTTTCGCTGCGTGCTCATTGCGGGTTTTGTAAAGTTCCGTATCGGTATCAATATCGCGTCTTCATACAAAACTCGCAATGAACACGGAACAAAAACGTAAAACGAAAAACGAAATATCGTAAGCAAATCTCATACTTGGGGTACTGATAGTAATATATAATACAGGCTTACGCAACTGGACCATAACTCACTACAACTACAGCTTACTCTAGAGCCAGTGTTGATCATCAACTGTGTCGGCCGGGTTCCGCTCTGGTTATCGAATGAGGCGTGTGACGCTAACGAGTGTTAGGGGTACTTTGAAAACGAAAGTCTGATCATGTAGACCTAGACATGGCTGCCTTTTCGACAGAGATGTGTAAAATCAAAGTCAAAAGGTATTTATTCAATAAAATCCTTCGATCAACAATGATCGAAGATAAAATCACACGGATCACTCAAGAGCTAAGTGACTCTCGCCCGCACGTTTCGACAGGAAGAAAGATATAAAATCACTTAACTTATTTACGAAAAATCGCAATCAACCATTTTGTGTGCAATCACATTGCACACAGTTTAGTAAAAATTTCATTTTGATCGATACAAGTTTTCCTACATAAAAGCTTTGGTTCGCACATCTTAGAGCCCCGAGTCTGAGTTTGATTTTTCGTATTTCGTAACATGAGACCTTTTTGTATGGAGACTCGTGAGTTCACAGCACTGCCCGATAGAGGCGCTTATCGAATCACCACCCTAAAAGGCCTGACGTTACGAAAAACTAAATACGAATAACGTAACTCAGACTTGGGGTAGGTACTGGTGGAAACGCTGCCTTGGAGCCAGTGGCGTAACTATCGTAGGGCCAGGTGGTGCAGTGCACTCTAACCTAAGCTTTGAAAAGAGAGGGTTAGCCAGCTCCTGAAGCTAGAAAACCTTGATACTACTCACATTTTTTTTAAATTATTTAATTTAAAGGCCAATAAGTTCAAGCTACGTAGAAAGAGGGGGTGAGGGCCCGATTCTTTCTCTATGCACCGGGGCCCTTGTCCACCTCGCTACGCCACTGCTTGGAGCCCAAGCAGAAGCAGACTGCAGACTTCAGCCGATAGTTTGGTTTGGTTGGATTGCTAGTTGCTGCTAGCGGCGATAGTGAATCTTTGTGTACAGTAGGTGTAGGTAGGTAGGTACACTACCTACGTGACCTACATATTAGTTCAATGAACCTAGGAAGTTCTAAAACATGTGTCAAATGCTAGAAAGGAGCCACTTTGAGGCGCACATAAAAATCCTCTCACCACACTGGTTCGAAAGAACTGTGAACGATAAGTTCAATGTTTCTAAATTATATATTTTTCATTTCCAGGTGAAGTCAACAATGGCTACGTGACCGACGCGACATCTGTGTCGGGCTCGCGCAAGTCGCTCGCACTGCAGCCCGTCCTGATAATGCACCCGCACGCGCCTATGGACATGGATACTTACTCCCACTACTCCGGGAGAACCGCCAGGTCTAAGCACGGAATTTACGCGAACACTATGCATAATTATCAGCTGTAAATCGAAATGAAGTGTTTATTGAGAGAGTTCGCGACAGCGCCATCTTACGGCGAGTAGCCTAACTAAGTTATGATAGAATACAGAAATGTTTGAATAAATACAATAGCCATCTCAAGGTTCGGCCTCGCTCAACGGTTTATGACTTGATTATTTATTCGTCACTAGATGGCGCTGTTTTGAAATTAAAGAGAAATGTTAAATAAGGGTCCAAAAGTATTTGGCAGTAGGTAAGGTAATTTAACTTTGTAGAATTTTATTATTACTTGAAACTGTACATAGATTTAGTGTAGTTGTATGCTTGCCTTGTACCTATTTAAGATTATATTGTTATACATAAATAATTACTGTGTCCGTCCGATACAAATTAGTGATTAACAAAAAACAACGATTTTAAAGTGCCTTTTGGTAGTTCATAGGTAGAAAGCATTGTAATAATAAAATAACTAGTATAGACGCATACCTGATTTTATTAATTCTGTAATTTGGATAAATGAGTACTTACTTTATTTTTATGTGTTTAGTTTTTTTATCCTATGAGTACTTACTTTATTTTTATGTGTTTAGTTTTTTTATCCTCACACTTCCAAAGCCAATAAGGTATTAAATAGATTTAACCCGACAAAAAAAGATTAAAAAATACCTAAACGAGGCTGATAAATAGCTTTTTCGTAACGTCAGGCCTTTCGAGTCTCCATACAAAAAAAGGCAACAGGACAGTTACGTCTTTGTATGTCATTATAAAACGAGATAAAACCAACAAATTGACGAATGGTGCTGAAAATCCTGGCCACTTTGTAAACGTTTTCAACTTAAACGTTTCTATAAAAATAATGCATACTTATATAAAAATATTAAAAATGCCATGCCGTCACTTCATACAACATATTACCTCATAACTTATAATGACCCATATATTCGGAAGGTCGAGAAAGATCCACTTTCTATTTACGGAACACGTGCGTCGGGTTAATTCTCCATACAGTAGCATCAGTGAAGCCATGGTTTTCAATACAGCTCTCCTTAGGTAGATTGTATTTGGCTAGGAGAGTGATGTGTTGCCTCATTTTATCTGTCAAGCCGTGACGCCCTGGATCTCCTAAAAGCACCTGAAAATAGGTTGAAATAAAAATGGACTATCGACAGAAGATACCCAGTTTTGTCTATCGTTTTCTGTGCGGCGAACAGACCATTTCGCCAGGCCGTTTTTGTATTGGAGAAAAGCGCCTCTACTTTTTTTTTATACAATAAAACTTATAAAATATCAAGTTACTAGAATAAAATTATCGGGTCTTATGGGGAATAAGGTCATCGATATCCATGTCGGGAAAGTACCTTGTAGGTACTTGTCAAAGTCAAAGTCAAAAGGTATTTATTCAGTAGAATCACAAGGATCACTTTGAAACTTCTTAAAGCTAGGTGAATCAAGGTGCCAGTTCTAAGCGACCAAGCCTACTCGTAGAAGAACAAGCAGTTTTTTTTATACTAGTAGCTGATGGAAAAAGCAGATGGCCCTAATGTTAAGTTGTAACCATCACCTTTAACAAAGCATTACCTAGTAAGTCACGCACGATAGGAACGTGCCCTACGCTAGACTGCCCTGCGTCCATCAACTTGAGGCATACAGATGTTAAGCCTCATAAGCCTGTTATTTGCTCGATAGCGGTCTCCCATTTATTTATTTATTAGAAAACTGAATCCAATCCATCCATAGCATACCAAACCCGTGCTCGCAAATCTCGCACTACAGAAAACGAATAATTAAAAAAACAAAACTGCTATTTGTGGTACTGAATGTTCAGTCTACTATGTTTAGTACCTGAATTCTCTTAACTGACCACAGTTAAGAGAATTCAGGTACTAAACATAGTACGCACGTTTACAGGTACCAACCTGTAAACGTGCGAAAGGATAGATTTTTGTTAAAATAAGAACCTACGAAAAGAGTCAGGCTAACTTGGTATGTAAAAATACACTCACAGTTTTTCCGTCATCAGTCAACTTTCGCAACCAATCAAACAGCATACTGGCAAATTCAGCGTCATAGAACATGTCTCCAATGAGAATAGTGTCGAAATCAACACATTTTGACCCAATAAAGTCTTTCGTGCTGACTTCAAGTTTGACATTGTTGAAATCTGCATTAATTTTTGTAGCAGTCGTGGCATCTGAAAATTTTGGACAGTAATTTCGAGTAATGTTACAAGTGGGGATGTAGCTCAGTGGTAGAGCGTTCGCTTTGCATGTGAAAGGCCCCGGGTTCGATCCCCGGCATCTCCAACTTTTTTGACACTTTTGTTTTTCTTAAAGATATTTTTTATCTCATATTCTTCTAAGGTTTTATCCTAAGTACATCCTAGTTATGTTTTATATTGATAGAAAATATTTTTTGCATATACATACAAGGGTCTATGTCGTTGGCCACCACACATTTTGCCTTCATTTTCACAGCTGCTATAGATCCAGCTCCGCAGCCACATCCCACATCAAGCACACGATGGTTTCTTACAATATTTCCATTGTCCAAAATATATCTGCAACAAAAACATCATCAAACCATCATAAAATATAACAGATTACAGCGCCATCTTTATTTCAATAAAATAAACTGATTATTGAATCTAATCTGTTCGTGCTGACTTTTACCGCCACTAGATGGCAGCACATGTTTTCCTAGACTTCAAAGAAATACCTCACTCCTTTACTTAAGGTTGCGCATTACCGCTCCAAACAATCATCATGAGCCTGTAGAAGTCCACTGCTGGACATAGGCCTCCCCTACACATTTCCAGGAAGAACGATTCTGAGCCCTCTCCATCCACCGAATTCACGCGATCCTCACAAACGCACAAAACAATAATTGGTTACAAAAAACTTCGTATAAAGGTAAGTACGTGATTGATAACAAAGAGTTCTATTTTCTGAATTAGCATTCCGGGAAGTTTACTTATTTCGAAATCATTTAACACAACCGTAACGACTTTACAGCTGCCAATTTGCGTCTGCTAATTTACGTCAATTTACACATCTACATCTACATCTACACTAATATTATAAAGAGGTAAACTTTGTATTTTTGTATTTTTGTATTTTTGTATGTAACGAATAGGCTCAAAAACTACTGGTCCGATTTCAAAAATTCTTTCACCATTAGAATGCTACATTATCCCTGAGTAACATAGGCTATATTATATTTTCAAAAAAATCAGGGATCCTTACTAAAACTTCAATAATGTAACCCAAGGTGGAAAACAAAAAACCTTACATCGCGTGCGCTGCGAAAACTATTGAAGATAGAACAAAATAATGTACTACGATTTTGTAGAACACGTTATCATCTACAAAAAATGTCGCGACAGCATATATCTAACTATTATAGTTAAGTCACAATAAGTGTTCTTTTATTATAAAAAATTAATTGAAATGCCTCCGCTAGAAAAGGGTCTTTATTTGTACCTTGGTATTAATCCTTATCCAAATAAATCATTTCATAATTAAGATGGTTTCAATACCTATAGATTACTTCTTAAATTTTTCAAATCGGACATTCCATTCAAAAGATATGACGAAATTAAAAATGTTTACGGGTCCACGGCACACGCGCGGGGTGCGATTTCACTCACTCAAGGAGAAGCGCGTGCAAATGTATGAAATAAGTAGACGCGAGGCTCGAACCCACGGTCTAAGTTTTTCCTAAAATGTTCAAAAAATTTATGACCACCCATGCGAAGCTGGGACAGGCCGCTAGTAACTAACAATTTCCTGAAAATTGACTACTTAGAGGAAGAATGAGAACAGTGGCCATGGTTACCTACACCTACCAACTGAATTCAATGAACCTCTCTTGTATAATAATTCCCAGGCACGGTAAGCATCCCTTCGGTTCTCTTGAGAATGTATATAAAGGTAGTCAGAGACACATTTGGCAGGTGACAAGTTTCATACAGGATCATACAAAAGAACGGTAGGAACCAAGCCGTAAGTTTGTTGCCTGTTCATCTAGGCTTGTCGCGTGGAACTGCCACCTAATAGAGTCACCTAGCTTTAAGACGTTTCAAAGTGATCCTTGTGGTTTTATTGAATAAGTACCTTTTGACTTTGCCTTATCATCAGCCTCAAGAAGGCCACTGCTGGTCATAGACCTGCCTTACACATTTCTAGAAATAATGATTCTAAGCTTTCCCTATCCACTGAATTCCCGCGATCCTCACAATTTCGTCAGTCTATCGGGTTGGAGGGCGTCCCACGCTTCGTCTACCAGTTCGTGGTCGCCAATCGAAAACCTTTATTCCCCAGTGGTTGTCAATTTTTCCAGGTAACCTACATGCCCTGCCCATTGCCACTTCAACTTGCTAATTCTGCGAATTTATCGTTCGGTTATTCTTCGCAGCCATTTAATTACCTACACCACGAGACCATTTAACTCAGAAGCGCAAAGTTTGTTAGCGTCAGAACCCCTGGACCATGTGCGATATTTTATGTTTGGAAACTATCAATATTTAGTACCTATTTGGTACTATTTGGTACCTACATTAGATTATTTAGTACCTCAATGAACAGTGAAAAAACATGAAAATAAAGTGGTCAGACATTCTGACGTCAGGTTGTCTGGACCACATTTTTTTCACATAGTTAGAGACAATATAACTTAATTATTTATTTGCAAATATTTAGTACCTTTTTAGTACCTTTCAAAACTTTTTTTTTTTTAATTTTATGTAGTCCCAGAAAAAAGTTACGGTTGAAATATTTTTTTTTAAAAACAAAATTTATTTTATGGATGTTTAATTTGCAGCGTACATACTGTATTATGTGAATGTATGACTGGATGGGAGTTGACGTAGATGGCTCAGGATAGTGCTCGTTGGCGAGTTTTGGGGAGGCCTGTGACCAGCAGTGGACTGATATAGGCTGATGATGATATATTATGTAGTTTGAGATATATATTCATTGTAGATAAATACACTATTTTAAATAATAACTTTAATAATTAGAATTGACATAACATCACATCACACATCACATTAAACATCACATCACACATCACACATCACACATCACACATCACATCACACATCACACATCACACATCACACATCACACATCACACATCACACATCACACATCACACATCACACATCACACATCATACATCACACATCACACATCACACATCACATCACATAACATAACATAACGTTACAGTGCACTACACTACACTACACAACACTACACTACACTACACTATACATTACATTACATTATCAACATGGGGGGGGCTGAGAAGGGGGTTGAGGCACCCTTATATCAATGACCGAAGTAGTTAAAAATTGGGGTATCTGGATCAACAGTTATCCAGCTACCCCAATTTTTATCTATTCAAGTTTTCATCTATTTAAGTTTTCATCTATGCAAGTTTTCATTTATTCAAGTTTTCATCTATGTAGTTTTCATCTAGTTTAGTGTATCTATTCAAGTTTTCATATATTCACGTTCCATAAGTTCTACCTATTATTCAGGTTAGGTTAGGTTTATATACTATTCATCTGTTCAAATTTCTACCTATTCCTCCTTCTATTTATGTATTAAAGTTTTATCTTACCTATTATTGATCTGGATCAACAGTTTATCCAGCTACCCCAATTTTCATCTATTCAAGTTTTCATCTATTCAAGTTTTCATCTAATCAAGTTTTCATCTATTCAAGTATTCATCTATTCAAGTTTTCTACTACATTTATTTAGGTTTTCATCTATTCCACCTTCTATTTTATTTATTCAAGTTTTCATCTATTCAATTACAGTATATTATTAATTATTTACTAAACCTAGGATAGTAAATAAAATAAACATTATCTTGACATAGCCGTCTATTCAAAATAAAACTTATAAACTAGTATACATTGCATTGTCCATCGATTTAAGGATTTCTTTGAGTTTTATATAAATATGATCTGAATGAACATTGCTAACCACGTGTTGAGCACATATTTCTGCATTACACTTGCATGATGACTCTTCACTAGTTGTGAATTGATTAGCATTGTAAATCTCAATGCGAATTAATGTCATACCACGAATGGTTGTTTTTAAACTCTATGTTAGCATCTTACTTTCCATGGTAGTAGTAGTAGCTGAATATTTAGCGTTTTCTTGAATATTCTGAACGTTTTGGTATTCAAAAACGCTTCCCATTTGATGAAAATCAGTAGGAGTTACTGGTGGTGATAAAATCCAGTTTGAATACTGTAAAAAAGAAATAAGTGATAAATAACAAATTAAAATATCTAAATATACAATTCTGTATAGTGACATAGGTACTTATCTAAAAATTCATATTATTATTATTAATATTTAAAATAAAATCCTTACCGACATTTCTTCAAGACAAGCTTACAATGAAATATAAAAAAGGTTCTGATTCAGATATAAAATATTCCTGAGCTTATATAGAACGTACATTCCTCGTCATCATAGCTATATTTTGTTATTTTTACTCCGTAGAGTATGAAAGAACCAGCGTTATGTTTGTATTCTACGCGGTCGGGTTTCAAACCCTTGACCTTAAAGTTGGAAGTCAAACTGAAACCATAATCGCATCACTGTTTCTTAGATAAACAAGGTTGAATAAAAAGTACATAAATAGGTAGGAATTATACACAGGTAATGTGATACTAAAGATAGAACTATGTCATAGTAAATAAAATAATGCTTTAATTCACTGTGACATGGTTTCTAATCAGAACTTCCTTAGATAAACAAAGTTGAATAAAAAGTGCATAAATAGGCACGAATTATACCTTAGGTAATCTTAGATATAACTTTGGCATAGTAAATAAAATAATATTTTGATTCTCTGTGACATGGTTCCTTATTCGAACTGAGGTAGATACAAACTAACGAACTTTGTCACAGTAAATGGAATGATTGGCTGGAATTTTACTATGATAAGGTTCTATCCCAACCCTGGAACATGTAAACCATTATCTATTATCATACCATGCTAACTTTATATAGCTATCTAGTAGTTATTATAAATAGATAACCAACAACAGGACAAAAGTGCATCTAAATACCTACCTACTAATTCAACTAAATGTTTTATAACTTTTTTTTACACAATTACTTACCGGACCGGAGAAAAAGCCAACATCGACATTCTTTGTCAATATTGAGCGCAACCAAAACAATAAGGCAGTAAAAAGCATAAAATATATCTACAACACTTCTGTCACTATTGAAGATCCTAAGAAAAGTAACACCGTAGTCCAATGCAACAAATGCCAACAGTATGGCCACTCAAAAAATAACTGCATGAGACCATACAGATGTGTCAAATGTGCAGGTCAACACAAAACAAGTGAATGCCAGAAAAAAGACCGCAGCACCCCAGCAAAATGTGCTCTGTGCCTTGGAGAACATCCTGTAAATTACAAGGGTTGCCAAGTATACCAAGAAATACTAGAAAACATAACCGCAGAACCTTCTTCAACACAATAAGGCAGACTTATACCTCTCCTGCGCTAGATGGAGACTATATACCGCAAATAAGACAACAGGAAAAAAGAAAAAACAACCGCCCTGAAATAAATAACTCTGATAAACAACAAACATCTGAAAGAAGTGATGAATTAATACGAAAACCGCAAAGCTCTGAACCAAGAAAAGGACGCAACAACCTAAAACAGTACTTTGAACCAAAACCCCAACAAACTGCAAACGACCCACTACGAAATACAGAGAACAGACGACAGCAAACCTACTCCGAAATAGTGGGAAGTAAACCACGACAAATACCTGAAAAACCAGTAGAAAATAGTAAAAAGCCAAAACGAACCGAACCAAGAAAAGAACAAAATAACAACACAAGGATGCCCTTACAACCCCAAAGCCAACAACCTATACAAGACGACCACCTCATGCCAACTCAAGTCATTCAAGACTTATTAATTAAACAAATGGAAAAATAGGATATGCTTCTCAACCAAATGAGCACGCTGATGGGCCTCATTGTGAACCTCGTCGCAAAGATGTCACAATGATTTCCTTAAACATAGCTGCGTGGAACATCAACGGTTTAGCTCCAAATGTTAATGAAGCTGAAATGTTGCTCAATATACACAAACTCGATATATTACTAATATCGGAATCTCATTTCACGGACAGGAGTCAAGTAAATATCAAAAACTTTACAACCTATAGCACACAACACCCCGATGGGACTGCACATGCAGGCACAGCATTAATAGTCAGGTCTTCAATAAAGCACCATGAATTACCTTCATATAAGACTGAACACCTTCAGGCGACCACCATAGCAGTTGAAGGGAAAACAGGCAACTTCAACGTTTCTGCAGTATACTGTCCACCTAAGCATTCCATGAAAGAAGAAAAAAAAGTAGTGGGTCAAAGAACAATTGACCCACTACTTCACCACACTAGGCCCAAGATTCCTCGCCGGAGGAGACTGGAACTCAAAACACCCACACTGGGGGTCAAGGCTTGCAACTACAAGAGGTAGACAACTTAAACTGTCAGTAGACAAAAACAACCTGTCAACCATATCAACCTCAGAACCGACACACTGGCCCACTGATACAAATAGACTGCCAGATGTTATTGACTTCTTCATCACTAAGGGTATGTCGCAATATTCTACTATGATAAATTCATGCTTGGATGGCTCCTCAGCTCACACTCCTGTGCTACTGACTATCGGTACAACGTTCCTGGAGTACGAGACTACCTCGAGACTATATAGTAAGCACACGGACTGGGACTCCTTTAGAGAAATAATTGAAAGAAAGCTCGAGCTCCAGATTGCCCTCAAAACCCCCGATGAAATAGAGCTGGCTGCAACCAATTTTACGAATCTTATTCAAGTCGCATGTTGATCGACTACTCCTGAAACCCCAGCCAAAAATCTCAGACATAATTCAGAGAACCAAAATCAGAGAAAAAATAAGGCTTCGTAGAGTATGGCACTGCAGCCAACATAACGAGGATAAAAAGGCCCTTAATAAAGCAATAGCAGAGCTGAAAGATCTCATAAGCAACGCTAAGAATGCAACGCTAACACAGTACCTGGACTCACTTACAGCGACTAAAGCAACCGACTACTCTCTATGGAAAGCCATGTCAAACATCAACCAACCTAAGAACACACGACCACCCCTGAGACTTGCTGACTCTAAATGGGCCAGAACAGCACAACAGCGAGTAGACGCCTTTGCAAACCACCTGAAAGACGTATTCAAACCCAACGACCACGCTAACAATAACAACGATGACACCGATATCAACTCGATCCTTGACCAGGACTTTCAAATTGATAAACCGCTGAAACCAACCAACCCAAGAAAAATATTGCGACACCTACTAAAACTTGATAACAAAAAAGCACCAGGCTTTGATCAAATAACAAAAGAGATTTTAATCCAGCTGCCAAGGAAAGGGATGGTATTCCTTACAACGCTTTTCAATGCAATCCTTAGAGTTGGCCACTATCCAAGCGTCTGGAAAATATCTGAAATAATAATGGTTCACAAAGAAGGGAAACCATCGAATGAAGTTGCTTCGTATAGACCAATAAGCCTGTTACCAGTCATTTCCAAAGTATTCGAAAAAGTTCTGCTCTCACGTATACTAATTGTCCTTCACGAAAAATCAATAATCCCAGATCACCAATTCGGATTCAGACAAGAACATGGCACAGTCGAACAGGTCCACAGGGTCGTCGACCAGATAAGAAAATCACTAGAACTAAAAGAGTACTGCTCCGCGGCCTTCTTGGACATACAACAGGCATTCGATAAAGTTTGGCATAGGGGACTCCTCACCAAGATAAAAGCCTTGCTTCCACACCCGTTCTTTGGAATATTGAAGTCTTACCTCTCACAAAGAATATTCCAAGTAAAAGACGGCGAATACACCTCGAAATTTCACGAAATACAAGCAGGAGTACCTCAAGGTTCAGTACTGGGCCCTGTCCTATATACCATCTTCACATCGGACCTCCCAGAAACCCCAGGCGTCGTAACTGCTACTTTCGCTGATGATACCGCTATTCTGGCTAGTAGCAAGGACCCAATCGAAGCATCGTCAAACTTACAAAACGGGCTCGATAAAATAGGGCAGTGGTTAGCCAAGTGGAGGATCAAAGCCAGTACCGCAAAGTCAACTCATGCAACATTTGCCCTCCGCAAAGGAGACTGTCCACCAGTTAGCCTCGGATCAAACATATTACCACACAACAACGCTTTAAAATACCTTGGAATGCACCTAGATCGTAGACTGACCTGGAGAACACATGTGAAAAAGAAGAGAGACCAGCTAAACCACAAATACCGTAACCTTCATTGGTTACTGGGCAGGAACTCAATTCTGAGCACCGACAACAAACTCCTAATATATAAGGTCATACTAAAGCCAATATGGACCTATGGCATCCAGCTATGGGGATCAACCTGCAACTCCAATAAAATCATAATGCAAAGAGCCCAAAACAGTATCCTGAGAAACATATCTAATGCCCCATGGTTCCTTATGAACAGTGAGCTGCTTAGCGAACTGAAAGTCAACACAATCAACGACGAAATAAAACTAACCTCAGCGAAATACAGAAAACGCTTACACATCCTAATCACCTAGCTGCACAGCTCAGTACCATCAACTACCCCAAGAGGTTACGCAGACAGCACATCATAGAACTAGATGGGTTGACATGATGCCGAAGAAAAGGAGAAGCACTCGCTGGAGTGCACCTTCTAAAAGACAAATGACCCACCACAAACCTGCTCATAGTCTGAAGACTGATCGCAGATGAAATTGGAACAAAAAAAAAACACAATTACTTATTAATAATATAAATCAATACAAATATTAGTATACATTTCACACAGCACTATCTAGCTCTAAACTGAGCAAAGTTTGTACTATTGGAACCAGATAGCTGATTAATACTAATATTTTTTTGCAAACAATAGTTATAATATTATTACACCAGATGGATTCAAAAACATCTGTGTTCATTATACGAATGTTTGTTTTCAGTGGGGAATCGAATCCAAGTCCTACAGCGCAGAAAGCAGAGCTAAGACGTGAGAGCGGTTAATAATGTTTTGAGAAATTACATGTGTACATTCGTATGATATAACCTAACCTGAATAATAGGTAGAACCTGTGGAACGTGAATATATGAAAACTTGAATAGATACACTAAACTAGATGAAAACTACATAGATGAAAACTTGAATAGATGAAAACTTGCATAGATGAAAACTTAATAGATGGAAACTTGAATAGATGAAAATCGGGGTAGCTGGATAACTGTTGATCCAGATACCCCAATTTTTAACTACTGACCGACCCAGAAGACCTCTCACCGCCAACATCAACTTTTTGCACTCATTGGTTAAGTATGACTGTATAAGATCAATTGCAATCAGTTTAGGATGACGTAATGTTTAAGTTTAGATATTAAGGTGGCATGACTGGCAGAAAACCCCAATCGCATCTTAAGAGTGTTCCCAAGCATCATAAATGTGCTTGAGGAGCGTCGAACCGGCATCAGTCGTTGATCGACCTTTAGTAAATCCAAATTGATGACTATGAAGTTGACGAATGAGATAATAACTGAATAAGAACATTTTTTTCAAAAATTTTACTTAGTGTATGCAGCACCGAAATAGGCCTGTAGTTCGCAGGATCTTGTTCATTTCCAGACTTGTACAAGGGAATGAGTTTACTGTGTTTCATTAAATCAGGGAATACGCCCTCATCTACACATCTATTAAAAATGTATGCAAGACATGGTGCAATATCAGTTATGATAGCGCCTAAATCTTTTGTAGACATTCCTTCAATATATAATAACAGCCAGACAGAGAACAAAAATCTATGTTCATCACACAGATGTTTGTTCTCGGTGGGGATCGAACCCAAGGACTACGACGCAGAAGGCAGAGACTACCAACTGAGCTGTGAAGGCAGTCAAAATCCTGTCAGATATCCATAAAATAAGTTTTGCTTCTTATAAAATTTCATATAACTTTTTTCTGCTGTAAATAGGCATGCGTCATGTTGTGTTAGTTTCATTTTGGAGGAAAGTTTAAGAGGCCTTTCATGAATGCAAAACTTCGAAATTTCAAAAGTCTTAGGATAAAAATTGTTCGCCATGGCCTGTAGAATACCCTGCTTCCGGGATTATAGGGGTATTATGATACACGTTGTACAGCAAAATTTCATTAATCTGTAACTTTTTTCTGGGACTTCATAAAATTAAAAAAAAAAAAGTTTTGAAAGGTACTAAAAAGGTACTAAATATTTGCAAATAAATAATTAAGTTATATTGTCTCTAACTATGTGAAAAAAATGTGGTCCAGACAACCTGACGTCAGAATGTCTGACCACTTTATTTTCATGTTTTTTCACTGTTCATTGAGGTACTAAATAATCGAATATAGGTACCAAATAGTACCAAATAGGTACTAAATATTGATAGTTTCCAAACATAAAATATCGCACATGGTCCAGGGGTTCTGACGCTAACCAAAGTTTACATAATAATAGTTTCAGAAAGTTCTTGGAAAACCAATTTTCAGTGGAAACTCTGAATACAGCAGTTGTTACTTCAGTAGACGTGTTTCGTGGAAACAAAAACAGAAACAGCTTCGTGGCTATGATCCCCAGGCACGGTAGATATCCCCTCAGATCGCTTAGTACCAAGTTAGAACTCCTTAAAGGGCGTAGTCAGGAGTAAGTACGTCCAAACATTTCATTTGGCACATACCCACATTTTCGTGGAATTGTGCTCGAAAATTATATTGCTGAAAAATGCATGTAAATCCTGATTAGTTGAAAACCGGGATTAAATAAAATAACAGTTATTTACATAAAATACAATTTAGGCCCACGAGGTCTGTGCCAAAAAAGAGCAAACAGCTAAGGCGAAGACAAGAGCTAATGTGACTCTCGCTTGCACGTTTCGACATGTTGAAAGATATAAAATATTATCATAACTCATTTTCTGAAAATCGCAATCGACCATATTGTGTGCAATCTTCAAATGCAAATTATACATTAGCTCTTTTCCTTACCTTAAAAACATTGCCAGATAAAACTTTCCTTCAGTAAAACTTTCTTTTCGGGAGAGTTTCCCGAAATTCTAGACGGCCAACCTTTTCGGGCCCCTTGAATCGGCTACGTAGGAAATTTCATCATCAAATCAAAATACAGATAGAAACAATATAGATCACATATTAAACGTTATCTTATCAGCCAGTTAACATATCTCGGTGGTACTGAAGTAAATGCGTGGTAGAGTGTCGCGTGTCGGCTATCATAGATAAGATAAGTGATAGATAACACTGAATTCACATTTGAAAGGCATTTGCATCAGATTTTTATCGGCCATACCCACTCTGTAAACTCCTGCGTTCGACCGCGCATTCAGTAGCCCAAATCTGAATTTTGTTTTCACTACCTCCTTTTTCAACCATCATCTATAACAAAGCATTGCCTCGCAAGTCGCACGATAGGAACGTGTCCTACGATGCACTGCCCTGCGTCCATCAACTTGAGGCATACAGATTTTAATCCTCATGTGCCTGTAATTACACCGGCAACCACACTCTTCAAACGGAAACACAGCAACGCTGCTTGGCTAGGTAGTACTTCCCCGGACGAGCCTTTCACAAAGAGCTCTATTACTCTTAAATTATACTTAGAGCATTTTTATTTTAGTTGGTATTCTTGTTTCGTTTTAGGTTAGTTTAGTTTTTAGGGTTCCGTACCCAAAGGGTAAAAAGGGGACCCTATTACTTACTAAGACTCCGATGACCGTCCCTCTGTCTGTCTGTCCGTCTGTCTGTCTGTCCGTCTGTCACCAGGCTGTATCTCAAGAACCGTGTTGAAATTTTCACAGATGATGTATTATACACAAGGTGTTCCAATACTTGTAAGTAGTATTAAAGTTATTCATATTGATTTGTAGGTACTAGGTACTTAGCCCCCTGAAGTTTTAAGTACAAGTATTGGAACACCTTGTATACTTACTTTTTGTAATTTTCATATTTATTTATTTAGGATTACCAACATACCATACACAAAATGTCTCTGTTTGTTTTTATTTGAATAATAATGTAATTGAAATTCCCAAACACACTCATCTCCTGTTATGTTCGCCTGCAATCATTAGGATTTTTTGTTTTTATATTATTTTGACGAAATGATAAGAGCGGAACCAGAAATGGGCGAATCTAGTAAAACCCCGATAATTAGATATTCCAGTGTGGAATTTTAAAAGATTGTTTTAAATATTTATTATAGCGGCGATGAGCTTGCAACTTGTCACGTTCTTGATTATGGAATACTACTAGGCACCGTACCTACTTACAAGGTCATATTTTTGATGGAACAAGCTGGTGGCCCACCTCGCCTATAACAAATATTTTCCTTGCAAGCCACGCACGATATGAACGTGCTCTACGTTTTACTGCCCTGTGCTTGCGTCCAAAAACTTCAGGCATACAGAAGCCTGTAATTTCACTGGCAACGTGGCAACCACACAGAGAGCTCTAATAGGTACTCTTCAAAATCTGGGGGCAAATGGTACCCCCGAAAATTGCGAAAATTCTAATAATTTTGAAAATACTGTAAAAACTCCTTCAGGAACAGCTAATCGGTGAACGTACAAAGCCTCGAATTGAGAGCAACCTCATATTTTCGAAGTTCGTTTAAAATTGGTTAACATCGCGCATGTTTGACTGAATCACCATGCAGACAGATGGTTATCAAACGCGTATCAAGGTCAAGATGTAGGTCAAGGTCAAGGGTAGTGAGCAACGACCGCTGGAGGTTACCGTGGAACCTTTACGATAGAAATAAAAAACTGGAAGTCTGGAGTAACAAATACAGGAGTTGTGTGTCATTTGCAGGGAATGATGGCTTTTAAAAGGCCTAGGTCATCTATTTTCTATACTTGATAGAAGAAAAACATGCCTCACCTGATGATAAGTGGTGACCATCACCTATAACGAAGTATTGACTCGCAAGTCACGCTTGATATGAACGTGCGCTACGTCCATCAACTGAAGGCATGCAGATCTCAAGATCTCAAGATGGATGTTGCAAGTCTCATGCGCCTGTAATTTCACCGCACCTACACCATTCAAACCGAAACACAGCAAGCCTCATTGGCCTGTAATTACACCGGCAACCACACTCTTCAAACCGAAACACAGCAACGCTGCTTGGCGGCAGAAATAGGCATGGTGGTACAGTGTTACCAGATGGGGGGGATTCCCTGCAAATTCGGGGGTTTTTTTCGACGTTGGGGGGAGATTTGGGGGGAAAGGTTTGTTGGGGGGATTTTCGGGGGTAAAAAAAACTTTGGCTAAATTCGCATCACATCAAAAAAATTCGCATCACTACTTTAGTGTACCTATAAACGTGTGTATTCTCGTCATAACAATACTATACTAAGTACCTACTTAAATTCAATTGTTCATTCATTGTAAGAGTCGGTGCAAGCAAGATATTTTCATAAGTAAATATTATAAAAGACAAATTGCGCAACCGAATGGCAATAGAAACTGCCGAAGCGGTTCTCAGAATACGCTATTCATTGCCGAACGGTTGTATCAATTTCGTTCCGACATTGCAAATGTTAACAATGTTTAATTCAGAAAACGTATATATGTTAAATAAAAAAGATAAAAATGATAGTGATTGCGAAAATGATTGCATGATAGTATTTGAAGCTGTAAATGAGGTTGAATAAAATTTTTAATATATTTGCTGTTTTTTTTCTCCTATAAAAAGTGTTTTGGGGGTTTTTTTCACAAAAAGCTAATTTTCGGGGGAATTTGGAATAAAGTTGGGGGGGAAACTCATATAGTGATCTGGTAACACTGTGGTGGTAGTACTTCCCCGGACGAGCACACAAAGAGCTCTACTACCTAGCTACCTACTAACAAACTCCTTCCCGTCTTCCAAGAGAAATATAAACTACTATCTTATTGTATGACTCATACAAGGGGTAGATATTAGGAAAACTCGATAAATACGATGATCCCAAGAGTTTGTATTTCCTTTTCCGAGAAAATTCGGGATGACTCACTTCACTTTCCCTCATACTGAATGTTGTTTATTCTGTGCGCTGAATTTCTAGATGAATCATACCATTCTCTCTCTTTCTGGCTTGGAGAACAGGTACGTCTGTCCCTTTTTAACGATATGTAGGCCGTTTCGCTCTTTGTGGAGGAATTTATAATTTCGTCCCCTTTTAGCAAATAATATTTTTGATTATGAATAAATTTAATGTAAACTAGTGGTTCGCCCCGAACTGAGATCTCGTGATGCGACCCAACGATCGCAATAAAACTTTTAGTAGGTGGTAGTCAGAGGCAAGTCCAAACATTACGTTTGGACTTTTTTCTGACTACCGCTTACTAGCTTGGTATGGTTATCAAGTTTCAACTCTATTGGCCTTTTTATTGAAGAGTTCCGTTGAACAGACCTTGACTCCATCATCAGATCTGGTCGTTGTCACCATTTTATGAGAACTGAATACCTACTTAATTTATTTCAAGAAAAATAAATAAGAAAAAGCAAAGGAACTGACCGACCAGTAGAAAAACCTTGGTGTCAACGAAACTCTTAGAGATGGGAGCTCTTGGGTCGCTGGTTATCTTAATTTAACTTTTTTGTTGTATTTCAAAAACCGAGCGTCCCAGAAAAAAAGTAAAAATCGTTTTGGGATGTCCAACCAAAGCCCTTTCATATGACATGTAACTTGATTTTTTTATGTAACTTTTTTTTATTTTTGCCCCCTTAAAACCCCCATATCTTAATAACCCGTCATCCGATTTAACTCATATACTTACCAGTAAATTTCTCAAGTACAAGCTATCGACTTATAAAATTTCATGCAGATCGGAACAACGGTTCGAAAGTTATGGCCAGACAAACATACATACATACATACATATATACATACATACATACATACATACATAAAATGCCAAATCGCCCAAGTTGAAACTAAGATCTTCGTTCGCTTCGCTCACTCGATCAAATATTAGGAATGCAAGAAGTACATTTTAAAAATATCTCTACCTATCATTACGTAGCATTTTTCTTGTAAATATGAATGGCAGACAGAATACTACCTAATACGCTAATACTTAGTAACCAACCGAACGAATAATAAGATTCACAGAAAACTCATTCCATAACTTTGAACTTTAGCCAGCTAGATTTAGAGACCAAAATCTGTCATCCATAATTACGTCCACCTTTTCGCATTAAAACATCCTAAGACTCAGCCAAGTTATACGCAAAAGTGCACTCAATCAATAACAACGTAATAAAACTCATTTCACAAAACCTTATTCAATTTTATAGCGGTAACGAACTCTTCAATGAAGTTTCATTGAGAAAATGCAAATAGTTAAAAAATCGTTTTAGTATTTAGTAATCTGTGTCACCTACGTCTGGGTTTTCCATATTTTCCTTCAATCATGACAACCTTGGTTTATGTGATGTAGTTATTAGTATGTAAAGAAAAAGTAAATAGTGTCCTTTGAATCTATTGTACCTTGACGATGATAATGTATAAAACGACACTGTAACAAGGATCATACAAAAGAACGGTAGGAACCAAGCTGTAAGTCTGTTGCCTGTTCTTCTAGGATAGGTCGCGAGGAACTGGCACCTACATTCATTTGGCTTTGGCGAAGACAAGAGCTTATGTGACTCTCGCTCGCACGTTTCGACATGTTGAAAGATATAAAATCACTAAACTCATTTTCGAAAAATCGCAATCAACCATTTTATGTGCAATCACATTGTAGGTACACAGTTTAGTAAAAATTGCATTTTGATCGATACATGTTTTCCTACTCAAAAGTTTACTTTACTAGTTTACTAGCAAACTTTTAAGTAGGAAAACTTGTGTCGATCAAAATGCAATTTTTACTAAACTGTGTGCAATCACATTGCACACAAAATGGTTGATTGCGATTTTTGAAAATGAGTTTAGTGGTTTTACCTATATCTTTCAACATGTCGAAACGTGCGAGCGAGAAGTTGTTTGATAGTTGTCAGCCCCTTATGGTGTTTCAAAGTGATCCTTGTGATTGAATTGAATAAATACCTTTTGACTTTGACTTTGTCAGAGGCTGTTTTATTTATGTTTCGGTTATAACGCTTTGGACAGGATTGGAATGGCGTAGGCATTTCCAGCACCTATACCAGAGAATACAGAAGAAAGATATTTCTCTATTCTGTGACTTTTAGGAGTAGTAGAGCTCTTTGTGAAGGGCTCGTCCGGGGAAGTATTACCACCACACCTTTTTCTGCCGCTAAGCAGCAACGCTGTGTTTCGGTTTGACGAGTGTGGTTGCCGGTGTAATTACAGGCACTTGAGGCTCGACATCTGTATGCCTCAAGTTGATGGACGCAGGGCAGTGCATCGTAGGGCACGTTCCTATCGTGACTTACGAGGTAACGCTTTGTTATAGGTGATGGTTACTACTGAACATCAGGTGGGCCATCTGCTTGTTTCATCAGCTAGATGTATTAAAAAACCTTGTACCCCAAGTCGACGATGGACCGAGGTTTTTGTATGGAGACTCGATTAGCGTCTCTATCGGGCGTGCTGGAGAACTCACGGGTCTCCATACAAATACGGCATGACGAACAAAATACGAAATAGAAAACTTAAAAACTTAGCCTTGGGCTACACGCTTCGTTGGCCCTAGCCACAGTAAAGAAACAACACATTGTCACATTATAGCACTGGTGGTCTAGTGGTAGCGGCCCCGCCTTCCGATCCTAATGTCGTGGGTTCGAAACCGGTCGTGAAGTTGTTTTTGAGTGAGTGCCAATGAGTTTTTCTGTTCAAAAATGTATGTGCACAATGCCAGTACTCTCAAACGGTGAAGGAAAACATCGTGAGGAAACCGGCATGCCGTAGAACCTAAAAAGTTCTGCTCGAATGGAGCCTCTTGAGGCGCACTTAAAATCCTTTCACCACACTGTTTCGAAAGAAACTAGTGACACGACAAGAGACGAGATTGTCACATTGTCATGAGACCGACGACGTGACAATTGTTTCAACTCTCAAAAGGTGAATCCCTAAGCCCATATCCCGGGTTTTTTACAAAAGTAATCACTAATCCGTTTTCCGGTTCAGCGGTATTTGTATGCAGGTAGTAAGTCGTGCGTGATGACTCCAACAACTGCTTCCGTATTCTGTGGATATGGCCGGTGAGGCTGAGTGGATGGCCAGGTTAACCCATCGGTTTGAGCGCTGGTGTTAGCGGTGCAGGCAAAAATATGGTGTAAGGGCAGCAGGTTTGAAAGGCAAAGTTTCAAATATACAGAGTGTCCCAAAAAATAGTGTCAATAGTGTTAAAAAGCTTTAAACCATGTGTACCCGAAAGGAGCCTCTTTGAGGCGCACTTAAAATCATTTCACCACACTGTTTCGAAAGAACTGACTACCCCCCTTAGACGTCCTCAAAGAATCTGGAGTTAGTACTTGGCACTAAGAGAGGTCAGGGGATATCTACCGTGCCTGAGGATCAAAGTTGTGAAGCTGTTTCAGTTTTAGTTTTCTCAGTTTCGAAACTAGTGAGAAGACAAGAAGATTGAAAGAAAAATTAAGCGTGTCTCATGTTCTTCGTCATATTAAGATATACCTGGGTGTGGCCTGTCCTCCGGGCCAGTAGAACGCCCAGAACGGGTCTTTGAAAGGTGACTGCTCCTCGCTCGCCGTCCATAAAGGGCACGTGTGGTCTATGACCCTGATCGCCAGCTCCGGGGTCAGGTGTCGCCGGGAGACCACGGTGTGTTTGATGATGAGGGAGGTTACATCTTTGAGCATTTTCTGCAACAGATTTTTTATGGATAAATATTGAAATTAATTTAAATTTCAGACAGTTTATCTGCAATTTGGTGTTTGCTGTCACATCACACAGTTTTGTTAAAGTTCCATGTGTTTTGAGATGACAAAATATAGAACAAAGCCTCTACTTTGATTTGAAGTGAAAAGAAAATGCCTATCTTCTAGTCTTGGTCGCGTGGAACTGGCACCTTTTTTTATACTACTAGCTAATGGAACAAGCAGATGGCCCACCTGATGTTAAGTGGTAACCATCACCTAAAACAAAGCATTGCCTCGTAAGTCACGCTCGAAGGGAACGTGCCCTACGATGCACTGCCCTGCATCCATCAACTTGAGGCATACTGATGTTAAGCCTCATGTGCTTGTAATTACACCGGCAACCACACCTCGTTTTAAGATGTTTCAAAGTGATCCTTGTGATTTGACCTTTGACTTCACTTTTGAATAAGTTAAACAAGGTTTGGTATGTTTGATGGCCTTTGGTCAAATTCAGTTGTCATTCAAAATTACGAACATAGAAGTTATCAAGAACTCCAAAAATTCAACGCATGTGATGAAAATCATCAAAAAAATCTCTAATACTATAAAACTCAAAGTCCTGACTGACTGACTGACTGACTGACTGACTGACTGACTGACTGACTGACTGACTGACTGACTGACTGACATATAGACAACGCACAGCCTAAACCGCTGGTCCTAGAGACTTGAAATTTGAGGAGTACATAGGTCTTATGGCGTAGAGGTGTACTAAGAACGGATTTTTGGAAATTCAACCCCTAAGGGTGTCAAAAGGGATGAAAACGTTTGTATGAAAAATTGGATTCCTTGAACCTACAAACTTGAAACTTGGAGTACATGTACTTCAAAGCTAAAAAATAGGAATAGCATTTTTAGTTTTTTAAAACTACATTTAATTAGTGTGCAAAGGGATGTAAAAGTTTGTATGGGAGTTTTTTGACCGCTGGTCCTAGAGACTTGAAATTTGAAAAGTACATAGCTCTTATGGTGTAGAGGTGAACTAAGAAGGGATTTTTGGAAATTCAACCCCTAAGGGTGTAAAAAGGGATGAAAACGTTGGTATGAAAAATTGTATTCCTTGAACCTACAAAATTGAAACTTGAAGTAGATGTACTCCAAGGCTAAAAAATAGTAAAGACATTTTTAGTTTTTTAAAACTACCCTTAATAAGTGTGCAAAGGGATGTAAAAGTTTGTATGGGGGTTTTTTTGACCGCTGGTCCTAGGACTTGAAATTTGAAAAGTACATAGCTCTTATGGTGTACTAAGAAGGGATTTTTGGAAATTCAACCCCTAAGGGTGTAAAAAGGGATGAAAGCGTTGGTATGAAAAATTGTATTCCTTGAACCTACAAACTTGAAACTTGAAGTAGATGTACTCCAAGGCTAAAAAATAGTAAAGGCACTTTTAGTTTTTTAAAACTACCCTTAATAAGTGTGCAAAGAGATGTAAAAGTTTGTATGGGGGTTCTTTTGACCGCTGGTCCTAGAGACTTGAAATTTGAAGAGTACATAGGTCTTATGGCGTAGATTTGTACTAAGAAGGGATTTTCGGAAATTCATCCCCTAAGGGTGTAAAAAGGGTTGAAAACGTTTGTATGAAAAATAGTATTCCTTGAATCTACAAACTTGAAACTTGAAGTAGATGTACTCCAAGACTAAAAAATAGGAAAGGCATTTTTAGTTTTTAAAACTACTCTTAATAAGTGTGCAAAGGGATGTCAAAGTTTGTATGGGAGTTTTTTAACGCGTGGTGCGATTGACTTAAAACTTGAATTAAATATACTAAGAAATAAAAAATGAAGAATGACGCTTTTAACTTTTGATAATTACCCCTGCAAAGGGTGCAAATGACTGTAAAAGTTAGTATGGGAGATTTTTTACGCATAGTGCGATTGATTTCAAACTTGAAGTAAGTAAACTCCACAATAAATCATTTAAAATCACGTTTTCAATATTTTAAAACTACCCCTGCAAAGTGTGCAAAGGGATGTCAAAGTTTCAAGGTTTGTATGGGAGATTTTTAACGCGTAGTGTAATTAACTTCAAACTAAAAGAAAATGTGTTCTAAGGATAAATAATAAAAAGACAGTTTGATTTTCGAAAACAACCCCTAGAACGTTACCCTCCTTCGTTGCGCTCGAGTAAAAAGGATACAACGAGGCGTCAATGTTTGTAAGGGACATTCTAAAAACGGGAATCTTGAGTTGGTACGAAGAGATCTGAGGGTATCTACCGTGCCTGGGGATCAAAGTCGTGAAGCTGTTTCGTTTCGTTTGTTTTTGGGGTAGAAACTAGAAAAAAATAAGTACATATTTTCCGTTTAATGTTGTTGTATTTGTCATGTTTGTGCTAAGCTCAGTACCCATACCTACCTACCTAATATAGGTAATGTACGCCTATAGGTATCTCTTATACCTACGTAGGTATTTAAAATCCTACCCTAATAATATACAACTCAATGCGAAAGTTACGATGTTTGGATGTTTGTGGCTCAATCACGGCTCACCACTTCAACGCGTGCGAAGCCGCGGGAAGCCACAAGTACAAAATAAAAATATTGGTGGACTTTCCACACAGCACTATCTAGCCCCAAACTAAACCAAAGCTTGTATTATGGGAACCAGATAGCTGATTTAATACATATATATGTACTTACTTTTTTTTCTAAATACATACTAATAATGTTATATAACACCCAGACAGAGAACAAACATCTACCTATGTTCATCACACAAATGTTTGTTCTCGGTGGAGATCGAACCCACGGCCTACGGCGCAGAAGGCAGAGCTACTACCAACTGAGCTGTGAAGGCTGTCAATCATAAAGAAAGTACATACAAGGAATGTTAAAGATAAGCACACATAAGAAAGAGTGTGAGTCACAACTCTGTCTTCTGTGTGCGTGTCAGTCATGCGCACAAGTGCTTCAGTTTCGTTCGAAGGTATGAGTCACAGGTCACAGGATACCCTCAAGTGTTTTCAGCATAATGCGATAAGTAACGTTTCGGTGATTCATGCCGGAGGATAAGGTTTCAGGGTACAAGTCCAGAAGAAGTCCACTGCAGGACGTAAAGCTTCCCCATTATGTTTGCAGGAAGAACGGCCCTTACGTATTTTTGTTGTACGAGTACTACTTGCTGATGGAACAAGCATATATCCCATCTGATGTTAAGTGGTAACCATGACAAAGCATTGCCTCGCAAGTCACGTACGATAGGAACATGATCTACGATGCACTGCTCTACGGCCATCAAGAGACATACAGATGTTAAGCCTCTTGTGCCTGTAATTTCACCGGCAACCGCACACATCGTACCGAAACACAGCGTTGCTGCTTGGCGGCAGAAAAAGGCGCGTGGTGGCAGTACTTCCCCGGACGAGCCTTTCTCAACGAGCTCTACTACTCAATCTTACTTCCAAAAAAGGAGGACTTATTTGCGAAGAAAATGCCTTCGGAAAAAACTTTACTATACATTCTTGTTACCAATTTGAATCACAAAACAAAGCCAACATTACGAGAATCAAGTCTCGTAACAACATCGATCAGTTAATCCACACTGTTCTAGTAATTCTCATACATTCTACAAAGTATGTATTAACATAACCAGCTTAGTTCACAATCTAGGAATCTAGAGTTCTTTGTAGGTTTCCTATCTTATGAACGAACGTCATTTAACGTCATGCGTCATAGTCACAAGGAAACTTGTTGAATGATTACTACGCACTTAGGCTTCCAAAATGTTCCATTTTCACACATGGTAAATTTTTATGTTGACCTACGGTTGAAAATAGCTTGTAAGTATCATAATGAAATACCTCCCGCGTGGATCAATATTGTCTGAATGTCGAGATAAGAAAGTACCTGCTAACATCGCAGAAACAAATCGTGCTCCAAAACATCTACCTACCTATACTGCGTTCACATTTAGACATTCGCGCTGGCATTCGCGTGGACGGAAATGTTGCCGTCCATATGTCTGCGGCAGCGTCGCCGGCAATGTGTGTTCACAACACGGGCAACGCGAGCGGCAACGCGAGTAGACATGGAAGTGGTCGGTTTACATTCTCGCATTGCCAAAGTCCCTGCCGATGTTTCTGCACATTTCCACGGACATGAGCTGAGTGTAAACGGGGTAATTAACAATCAAATATCCAGTCATGGTTAATAGATTGAGACGACGACGTTTCAAAGCGATCCTTTTGATTCAATTGAATAAATGCCTTTTGACTTTGACATTTATTAAGGATTTGAGTTTGCTCTCATTTATTTTTGAATCTTTTAAGCATAATAAGATAATTCATTTATTTTTTCTCTGCGCAAAAAATAATGTATGTTTTATTATCAGCTCAGATAACTAAAGCAAGCAGAATGTTTTAGACGTCATCACGTCACGCATCACAAGACATCAGCCACACAAACCACACCCACCTAATTAACTGATAATATTGTTGATGTTTCTTTATTGCGTCTCAAACTGCGAAGAAAAATTACTGCTCGGAGGTTATTTTTACATTAACTTGGTATATCCGGCTCGAAGGGCTTTCACATATTATTTATCAAGCCATTAAAATGTCGGATACTTTTTGACACATAAATTACTAGTAGTTCGCCCCGAACTGAGATCTCGTGATGCGACCCAACGAACGCATCAAAAGTTTGAGTCGGTAGTAGTCAGAGGCAAGTCCAAACATTATCTATGGACTTTTTTCTGACTACCGCCTACTAACTTGGTATGGTTACCAAGTTTCAACTCTATTGGCCTATTGATTGAAGAGTTCCGTTGAACAGACCTTGGCTCCATCATCAGACCTGGTCGTCGTCACCATTTTATGAGAACTGAGTACCTCCTTAAATTATTTCAAGAAAAAAAAATAAGAAAAATCAAAGGAACTGGCCGACCAGTAGAAAAACCTTGATTTCAACGAAACTCTTAGAGATGGGAGCTCTTGGATCGCTGGTTATCTTAATTTAACTTTTTAAATTTTATCTCAAAAACCGAGCGTCCCAAAAAAAAAGTAAAAATTGTTTTGGAATGTCCAAACAAAGCCCTTTCATATGACATGTAACTTGATTTTTTTAAGTAACTTTTTTTATTTTTGCCCTCTTAAAAAACCCCATATCTCAAAAACCCTTCATCCGATTTTACTCATATACTTACCAGTAAATTTCTCAAGTACAAGCTATCGACATATCAAATTTCATGGAGATCGGATCAACGGTTCTAAAGTTATCGCCAGACAAACATACATACATACATACATACATACATACATACATACATACATACACTAGTAGTTCGCCCCGAACTGAGATCTCGTGATGCGACCCGACGAACGCATCAAAACTTTGAGCAGGTAGTAGTCAGAGGCAAGTCCAAACATTATCTTTGGACTTTTATCTGACTACCGCCTACTAACTTGGTATGGTAAAAAAGTTTCAACTCTATTGGCCTATTTATTGAAGAGTTCCGTTGAACAGACCTTGGCTCCATCATCAGACCGGGTCGTCGTCACCATTTTATGAGAACTGAGTACCTCCTTAACTTATTTCAAGAAAAAAAATTAAGAAAAAGCAAAGTAACTGGGCGACCAGTAGAAAAACCTTGATGCCAACGAAACTCTTAGAGATGGGAGCTCTTGGGTCGCTGGTTATCTTAATTTAACTTTTTTTGTTTTATCTCAAAAACCGAGCGTCCCAAAAAAAAAGTAAAAATTGTTTTGGAATTTCCAAACAAAGCCCTTTCATATGACATGTAACTTGATTTTTTTATGTAACTTTTTTTATTTTTGCCCCCTTAAAAAACCCCATATCTCAAAAACCCTTCATCCGATTTTACTCATATACTTACCAGTAAATTTCTCAAGTACAAGCTATCGACATATCAAATTTCATGCAGATCGGATCAACGGTTCTAAAGTTATCGCCAGACAAACATACATACATACATACATACATACATACATAAAATGCCAAATCGCCCAAGTTGAAACTAAGATCTTCGTTCGCTTCGCTCACTCGATCAATAAAATGCCAAATCGCCCAAGTTGAAACTAAGATCTTCGTTCGCTTCGCTCACTCGATCAATTATATTTGTCTCTAATAATGATGGTCGGATGACAAAAGTAATAAAAAAAATATATTATTATTGGTAGACTTTCCACACAGCACTATCTAGCCCCAAACAAAGCAAAGACATACATTTTAATACATTTTAGCCAGGTAGGTATTGAAATTTTGCATGAAACAGCTGTTTTTATTACTTTCAGAGTGTTGGTTCCTCAGAAAAAGTTATTCATATTGATGGGTACTTTAGCCCCCTGAAGTTTTAAGTACAAGTATTGGAACACCTTGTATAGATAGGTATATAGAAAATATTGTAGAGAGGTATAGGTAGATATAAATATTATGAATGATATTATACTATCAGGTTAGTTTACCAGTTAGTATACTGCACGTGCAAAAAGATGGGACCATTCACTTTTAAAATGCGATAAAACTGCATATTGTTTTGTACAAAACAATTTCTCTCGAACGGGATTCCCTTGCCTACTACACAACAAGCGAACAGTTCATAGTGAGTCACCAACCTTGCGCAGGGCTCAATCGGATCAACGACCCGGTTAGGCCGCGGCCTTGTACTTGTAACAACACGTAGTGAGGAGAAACGAGGTATTCCCGCGAAAAGATGTATGTACTTACTTACCTATAGGTACTGGCAATTATGAGTAGCAGAGCTCGAAGGGCTCGTCCGGGGAAGAACTACCACTATGCCTTTTTCTGCAGTCAAGCAGCGTTGCTGTGTTTCGGTTTGAAGGTTGTGGTTTCCTGTGAAATTACAGGCACATGCAATTTGATGGACGCAGCAGGCAATGCATCGTAGGGCACGTTCCTATCTTGCGTGACTTACGAGGCAACGCTTTGTTTTACTTGATCAGCAATTAGTACTTATAAAAAAAAACTTTCTATGTCCTTGATAAGTTCTGGTTTTTGCATCGGACAAAGTCAAATAGTGCTTCGATTGGGGTGATAAGACGATGAGTCGTCTATCGTATTACTCGTTACAATGGAATGGAACGACTGTTTGCAGGTTGTCCCAGTCACAGAAAAACTGTTAGCACCTGCCTATACTTTCATGACGGTCGCACCCTCCCGATAAACGTAGGCCTATGTTCCCCGTCGTTTTATAGCACTTTCACTTACACTTTCATGCAGAAGAATATACTTAACGGATTATAAATAACAGAGCCTTCAGCGACCAATTAAATAAACCAAATGCCTGTCATCATTATCACCATAAGCCTGAAGAAATCCGCTGCTAGACATAGCCTCCATATATATTTTTAGGAAGACCGATTCTGAGCCCTCTCTATCCACTTCCTCTCTACTTCCTGCGATCATCACGAAGTCGTTGGTGCATTGGGTGTGCGTCACACAATCCGTCTTCCAGTAGTAGCAGTTAGTAGTATCTTACAGCTAACAGAACCCTTAGCGACCAATATGAATAAACCAAGCTACTGTACAGCTCCAATAACGCCCCCCAATCTCCTCCATAACTTCACAGTGTTGGGTGTCTAATGCGTAGACGTACGAATAAAAACAATATGCGCTTGCGCATTTGAAAAGTAGGTGGACCGTGCTAGGCTGGGACGTCTCGCCGCAGGGAGGTACGAACGATACAGATAAAAACACATGCTTCCACGATTTGATAACACGGGACAAACAACAAAGCGAAAACAAGTATTGCCTATATTTTTTTCAAGTAATGTACTAAAGTTTAACAAGATAAAAACTAAACGAAGTATTCCGGACGATGACTTATGTGAATGTTATAGTATAGGTCATAAAGCTCGAAGAATTGACAAAGGTTCTCGAATGGTGACCACGGAGGAAAATGAAGCGTAGGAATCATCCTACCCGATGGACTGACATTGTGAAGATCGCGGGAAGTCGGTGGATAGAGAGGGCTCAGTATCTTCCTTCCTGGAAATTTATAGGGGAGGCCTATGACCATCAGTGGACTTCTGATGATGATGATGACCCAATGTTTGTTCTAAATACTTAACATGGATGGAATGTTTTAATGGTGAGCAAATAATGAGACAGCTGAGATTAGGTACCGAAAATAAGTAGAAGAAAATGTTGTAACGGCGTGGGCACAACAATTTAAATTAGCAAATAAAAAGTGTTGCAAAAAAACAAGTTTAGAAAAACGTGACGTGATGGGAAGACAAGTGTAATAGTGAGCGATTTTCCTAAAAACAGACTCTAATAGGATTATTTTTATCATTTCCGAAAACATCGACGTATTTATCATATTTCAAAATCTTTTTTGATAAAGTAATTTTACTTTGTTACAATTTTTGTGTTATATTACCATCTGCGTGTGATTCTGATAATCATTATCAAGCTTATTTTTGGCGCCAAGACATTTGATAGCAGGACCTGTATTTCACAATATTAAGAAACTGATACTAAAGGATTACAAATTATCAATTTATTCTTTTTGTAATTATTATTTTAAAATATTGCTTTTGAGATATTGTTTTATTATTATTTAGGTATCGAGTTTTCAATAACTTAGTTTATAAGAAAGAGACTGCAACATTTTTAATGTTGTCAAATTAAGTTAGATTAGACTCATAATAGACTTGAACGCAACTTTGACTAATTTGACGTATTATAAATAAAACAATACATATTTTAGGAATGCCAGTCTCAGGTGGTATGTTAGTTTGGACTTTAGCTTAAACAGAATCTTAGCTAAAGAACACCGAACTTGGATGAAATAAATGAATTATACTAGCATTTCTGAGGTGGAAAATAATGATATGAATGGGTTTATGTATATCTAAAGTACTCATTCATCTCATTTTACAATTGAAGCTTTCATCAAACCAGTACTACCATTTAAACAATACCCCTTACTACTTTCTTCCTACTCACTGAACGTAATATTTTTATCTTTTTAATAATCTTTGGTTACATAAAACAGTTATATAGTACAGGTAATCAATTTGTTTACTAACCAAATGTCACAGAACATAATAATATGAATGGTTATCTACCTAAACTGTTTACAAGATAATAGCTAAGCTATCCTGTAGTTATCATTATTTATTCTGTGGACTAGCTGAGTCATGGTGAGAAAGACAGAACAGACTAATGACTTTAGACTAGTTTACCTACTTGACGACAAACAGGTTGACCTCTGATGAACCCCATGACTAAGATGCGCAGAACACATCTCTTCTCTATATCTCTTATCTCTATCTCTTCTCTATACGTATATATAAAAATCTATTGCTTTTCGTTTGTCTCGCTAAAACTCGAGAACGACTGGGCCGATTTAGCTGATTTTGGTTTTGAAATGTTTGTCGTATTCCAGGGAAGGTTTAAACGGTGAGAAAGTATGGAAAAATTACGAGGAAGATAGTAAAAACAACAAATACATTTTCCCATATAAACTGTTCTACCTAAAGCGAAGGGAGAGTTTTAATGTCGTTGGGATAGGTGATACGAAGTACACCGGGTCATATAGTTTCTTATAATAATTTTGATTCTGCGCAGCTCACTTGGTATATTATATTCAGATCATAATCGGACTGCGCCGGCGTCACTTTTTGGCTGTAAGTTTACCACAATAAATTCGATGGACTACATAAGAATGTGGTATTCTTATGTAGGAATACATCATAGAAACAGAATAGATTCCCTTAGACTACATGTCTAAGGGCATCTATTCTATTTCTATGGTGTATTCCTATGCGTGAAGGGGAATCTGGCTGAATTTGAATCCAGCCTAACCCCTCCCAAACGCCCAGAAGTTTCATAGGACTTTCTCAGGAAGGTCCCAAGTAATCTTTTACACGATTCATTAGTAGACCCAAATAAGTTTGTATTACTTCCACAAATAAATGAAAAACACCTAAGTTCAACATTTTTATTAATGCCTTTCGTCAAGTTATAAACAGGACAATACCTAAGTTATTAAGTAATAACTTAGGTAGGTATATTTCTCAACCGCAATGCCCATTGAATCACATTTTGTTTGCAAACATTATTATCATGTGTATACCTACGACCTGAAAATGATTCAAGTAGGTAGCTACTTCACTAACAAACAAATATTAGCACAATTCAATTGAAATGATGAAACTTTTTATCTGGTATAGACTTATCACTATTATGTTAAATATATAAAATAAAATAAAATAAATCACTGGATAAAATGCAGCTATAATTTAAAATGTTTATTGTTTGCTAGACACATAAAATACAATAGTGACTAAGAAAGCCGTCACCATTTACAGTTTTTGCTTCTTCTGTTTTCTATTATCTTTAATGCTTATTTCATTGGGTCTGTTAGGTATACTAGGGCTTATATCTACGTCTAGAATCAACAATCATCATTTTCCTGCCCTTATCCCACCTTATTCATGTGGGGTCGGCACAACAGGTTTTTTCCCTCCACTCTCCTCTATCAGCCGTCATCTCAGCAGTCACTCCTTTCTTACTCATGTCCTCTTTCACACAGTCCATCCATCTTTTCTTTGGCCTACCTCTATCGACAATGCGATTGATAACTTTGAGTCAGTTATAACAAAGTACTCTGTGCTTTGAGTGCTGATGCCCGTTTTAGAACAATAGTAATGAAGATCAAATGCGATGCCAATTTTGCCGAATTATGTATCGAAATTAGTGTTATTAATACAATCGGTTGTGGATTGTGTCTCTTTATTTATTTACTGAATAATGCAATCGGTTTAGGTAACCGCGTTAATTGGAATTATTTAATAAATGACATCCTTGACTTTAGAGTTTACATCTCTCTCCATCTCTCACCATCTATTTCCATCTCTTATTTAACATACCTTATTTCTAGTTATAAGGCTGGACTAGCTTATTAATTAGAAATTTTATTTTTTATATTTTTTGACATTGTATTCTTTTTGCTTTTGTTTTATTTTATTTCTGTGTAACGAATGTATGAATAGTTTATTTTTTAGTTATTAGTATTTTGACATTGTTATTCTTGTTTTTATTATCTCCTTTATTGTTATATTTTAAATTACCTACTGTTTTTCATTTTTGACATTGTTTTTTCCTGTGTTGATTATTCCCTTTGTTGTTTTTATATCTCTTTGTTTCTATTTTTAATTTTAATTGTCTGTATTTTAATTGGTGTAATGGTTGATGCCGTTCTGGTTAAATAAATAAATTATAAATAAAGACCAGAACAGGGGCTTCCCATAACAAACGGGTATTACCGCAATGAAGTCTCTTTTGTTATCTACTTCCTTTGGATAAATAAAGTAATGCAGAAAAGTCCCGCATAGTCAATACAACAGACAGATTAGTCGCATATGGGCTGTAAGATTAATCAAGGCCTTTAATTACACTGAAAATAACATATTTACCAATAATAATAAAGAATCTTATGCAAATAGGTTATTTAAAAAACGTATGAAATCGTGAAACTGTCTTCTGATCCAACGTCGTCGGCTACATCGTTACTTACCAGGTGAGATTGTAGTCAAAGACGGTCTGTTCCTTGTAAAAAAAATCTATTTGCTCACTTTTGCGTTGCAATAATCATAAAAAATATTTATGGACATTTAACACAGTCCAAACTGCTATGAAGTCCCGAACATGCAATGCAAGCGATCTATAGAATTCAGATTATCCAAACATTTCACATTCTGTCAGTTGCCGTGCCTCCCATCACGAACACCCGTGATCCACAACATAGCGACACGTGTAGTGAAATTTAGATTTAGTAGGTCATACACGTAGTCGGCTTTCGCGTGGACAGACACACGTAGTAAAAGCTATGCTAGTGGTTATTGTGTAAGCGATGACGCGCGATCCAACCTTGCTGATGCTGTGTCTGGCCTTATGCAAACGGATCCTTGTTACTGTGCAGATTTCACAAGTGCAAGTACTCTGAGAAACTATGTCATGATAACACCATAATCTTAGCCCAACGCGCTATTTTATCTAGCGTCTTCCCTGTTTTCTGTGCATTACGTACAATTAGATAGAGGGCAGGTATTCTGAGTAGGTAAATCCAAACTTTTAAATGCTTCCTTTTGGTTGACTAAGACCCCAGGTACATTATAATGTACAAATTAAATTACTTCAATCAGTTCCAATGCAACATCTGTCTCTGTAGTCAATGGATTTAATAAAAAAAATCCGGTACTCACTGCTTTCTTTTCTTCATGTCTCTCCTTTTATCTATATCCAGCTTAGTTATTCTTCTGAGGTATAAGCTCTATCTCGATGAAATAAAACACCGCTATTTTGAACCAGGTATCTTTTCTGTGACGTCAATAGGGTAGATGCGCTAGTTCGCCGTCCACGTCCCTTTTTCGACCATTCGCGGCACTACTAGTAGATAAATACTAAAAATAGCAAAATTAACATGCACACATTGAGAGAGAGTATTTTGGCGCCTTCTTGAATGTCCAAGCAAACACTCAAAAAAGTTTCAAGTCACCAGCACAAGTGAAACAATTATAAATAATAGAATCAGTTTGGGGTCGGCCGTGATCTGATACAAAAGCGCTAAAAACAACGAAAAAAATAGTGAAGTGATGGCGCTTTCACGCTAAGTTATTCACTCATTTTTATGACTTTTAGAATAATAGTTATTCGTATGCCTTCATAATAGATCAAATAATACGTTTATAATGTTTTTCGCTTTAAATATTAATAATAAGTTATTTAAATTACGTGGACGAGAACTGTACCACGCTTTTATATGAAAAGCCATTTTTCGTCCACGTGGTCGGGAACTGGTGGTATCATGTCAAGAAATTGGAGTCTTGTATTTTTTTATGTATGAAAACTAACTGCTGCTTTTAAACAATAATGAGTCTTATTACTCCTCCTAAATTTATTAGCCAGTTTTCGTCCAGGCTAATATGATTATATCAACAAATACAGATACTAATATAATGCTAGTGGTCGAGAACAGGATGGGGTAAATACGACTTCCAGATTTCGACCATGATTTTAATATGCAACAAATGCTGTAAAACATCAATAAATTTGAATTTTAAGCTATAGAATAACATGTATTAATTCCTTTTTTATTATTTTATTGAGGTTTTGCATTATTTACATATAAATTTCCTCTAAAATTCTTAGTAATACTGTGGACGAAAACCGATACATCCGATCAGTTTTCGACCATTTAAGAAATTATTGATTTACTCCTCTCCAGGCCGGAGGTCTTAGCTGAAATAGAGGAATTTTACGGTCGGTAGTATTGTGTCCTCGCAGGTATTGTGTCCCGAATCAAGTAACGAGGATGGTAGAGCTACACTGACACGCCACTACACAGAAGATATCCAAAGATCAGCCTTGACGAGATCGAGATAGCTTTGAAACAGTTGAAAAATGGGAAAGCCCCAGGGGAAGATGAAATCACTTCGGAACTCTTAAAGGCGGGTAGTTTTCCTGTTCTGAAAGAATTCCAACGTGTTTTCAATTCCGTTCTTAACCATGGAAGAACTCCAAGGGTGTGGAGCAAAAGTGTCGTGGTGTTATTTTTCAAGAAAGGCAACAAAGCCTTCTTGAAAACTATAGACATATGTCGCTCTTGAGCCAAGTCTACAAGCTGTTTTCTAGGGTTATTTCGAACCGTCTTGCGCGAGATTTGACGAGTTTCAAACACCGGAGCAGGCTGGGTTTCGAGCAGGATTAGACCACATTCACACAATACGGCAGATTATACAAAAATATGAAGAGTATAATCAGCCATTGTGCCTAACGTTTGTGGACTACGTTTGTGGAGAAGGCCTTTGAAGGGCTGTTCGGCAGTCCTTACAACGATGTCAGGTTGACTGGCGATACATCGAAGTGCTGAGATGTTTAAGCAATGATGCCACCATGTCTGTTCAGGTCCAGAACCAGCTGTCCAAACCTACCAGTTGTGCTGCGGAGTGAGAAAAGGGGACGTAATATCCTCCAGTTCTCATGCGCACTGGAAGATTTGTTTAAGACACTGAGTTGCACCCTAATGGGCATTAATATTAACGGCGAATACATCACAACATTACTGCATTTGCTGATGACATCGTCATATTGGCAGAATCGTTGCAGAACCTACAACAGATGCTGAACAGCCTAGCTGCTGCCTCACGGCGGGTCGGCTGGGTATGAACTTGGATAAAACTCAGATCATGATTATTGATCGCATCACCCGAACCGATCACTGTCGCCAGAATGCCTTTCGAAGTTTTACAGGAATATGTCTACCTTGGGTCTGCCCCTGCGGTTGGGTAGACACAACTTTGAGAGAGAGCTAAACCGGAGAATTCAGCTGGGCTGAGCTGCGTTTGGGGAACTTCTTCAGGTCTTATCGTCACCCATCCCTCAATGTTTGAAGACGAAAGTCTTCAACCAGTAGGTACGTCCTACCTGTTATGACCTATGCTGCCAAAACGTGGACACTAACAGTAGGGTCGGCTCACAAACTGAAAGTCGCCCAGCGAGCTATGGAGAGAGCTATGCTCGGAGTTTCTCCGGAGGATAGAATCCGAAACGAGGTTATCCGACGGAGTACTAAACTAGTCGACATCATAACTCAAAGGATTAGCAAGCTGAAATGGCAGTGGCCCGGCCATGTATGCCGTAGAACTGACAATCGCTGGATCAAACTAATACTTGAGTGGTCCCAGTGGTTCTTCAGACCGCGTTTAGGTAAGCGTAGCGTAGGACGCCCTCCGCAGAGGTGGGGCGACGAGATCGTCGCCACACTTCGTCGTCATCATCGTTGCGAAATGTAGCTGGCAAATACGGAATGAGAAGAGCCGAAGCCCGGGCTCAGTGAACGTCTTGGGAGAGACCTACGTCCAGCAGTGGACGGACATAGGTTGATGATGATGATGATATGTTACTATTGAATAATATTATATAATAAATAAGTACTTAAAACTCTTGTGGTACACTATTACATTATAGAAACTAAAATCAGAAGTTAGCAAAAATGATTTTCGATACCTAGATGGTAAGTTTTGAACTTTGAATGCAGAAATTTTGATTATTATTATGACTCTTAAAATATACGACATGATAACTATAACTTTGTTTCGTTTCTATCAATTTTTACTCCTATATTTGAAATATTTTCCCATCAGAAATGAATGGTCGAAAACTGGGGAGTAGGTGGTCGAAAACTGGATTTTGTGGACGAAAACTGGTCAAAATAGGTATTTGACATTAAAATATTTTTATAAAATTCGCAGTCTACTTCATAATTAAATACTTTACATTAAATGAAAATAGAGGATATAGGCTATATGCAGAAAAAGTTACACCTCTATAAACTTACAATAACATAGACTTTTTGGTGCTTGAATGTGACAACTCCGCTAACTGGACGATAAGGGGCGTATTTACCCTATCTTTTTCCTCAGTGCTGTGCGATTGAGCGTAAGGATTACCGTTTTCCTCAAAAGGTTGTCGCTAGGCTAGGCTGGTGTGTTTTATATGTAAACAACGTAATAAGCTACTACCAAGTTAGCTAGCAACCTTCTAAAACCGGTTTTATATACGTCAGCGTTTATCACAGGGATTTTTTATTGTTTTAATTATAGGTACCGCTTGTTGATGGAACAAGCTGATGGCCAATCTGATGTTAAGTAGTAGCCATCACCTATAAGAAATCATTGCGCCGTACCTAAGTCACGCACGATAGGCACTGCCCTGCGTCCATCAACTTGAGGCATACCTACCTACATATGTTAAGCCTCATGTGTCTGTAATTTTACTTGATAAGTTGTAATTTCTAAACCATGCTTACTATTCAACATACCTAACCTACCTACATAAATATACTGATCAAAGAATAGCCAAATCCAAGATGGCAACCTTTAAGGTACCTACCTACCTGCCTATCGAATACCTACTCTTTGCTTGGTGCTACCGACAGCATAGAAGGAAACACTTTTTTCTTAGAATCGTTATGTAGGTAGGTGGTAGGTACCTGCTAATCTTTTAATTTTTTAGTCACGTAAAACCCAAAGATCTAATCTCACGGATTTCACTGTTATTTATGAGACCTATCTTATCATTCAATTCAAATTCCTAGATAAGTAGTAGGTAGGTACTTATAAATTTGCAAATCCGTATTGTGATTATGATCAAGTAATACAAACAAATTATATCTCACAGTGTTATTCCAAGTGTAATGATTCATTAATAGGTAGTCAAGTGTCTTAAAATAGAAACATTGTTTTGATATTATTGTATACCTACCTTAGGTGATTATTATGATGTAGGTACTAGTACTAGGTACCTACCTAGATGCTTTTATCTAAGCGGCATAATGTGACCTACAAAGGCGTTGTTTCATCAATATATGGAGCCGGGGTCTGGTCTATGTACAGTATATACATATAATTATCGCTTAGCAATATAGTAACTGTTTTAAGTGCTTATTTGCCTCATTTTTACTTCGTTTTCTGGCTTAACAAGATTTTCTTTTTCAAGGAGAGCAGCACAATGCACTAAAAATATGGCGGACTGACATGCGTGAACGTCATTTTGACAACTGTTGTATAAGTCAAGCTTGAGAGTAAAAGTCATTACCGTCAAAAAAAAGCAACAAAACTGTCAAAAAACTATAAAATACAATGCGTCATATCAAACGTCATGTCAAACGTCAATTACAGACTGTCATGGCGGCTCTAGAAGCGTGCACATAGTAAGAAATTCGAACAGTTCAACATTTAGCGTTAACAACTTTATTATCCTACATATAATGAAATTGCATTTGTAAGGTAATCTTCAATATTTTTCAAATATTTCTATGTACGGTACATAGACCAGACCCAGAATAAACCTGTCCTTTAATATATTCGCCAAAATTATATTATGTGACTAACATTATGTGACGCTATCCATCTTTGTCTGTTCACAGATAAAGTCTACCTGTCTCTTTCTACCATGTCTCGTTGGCAAGGAATCTCTGGAATGTGTGTAAGATTCTATTGAACAAAAGAAAAGCGACCTTAGACTCTGTACCTTAGATCAAGAATACAATAGATAGAGCATCAAATAATAATACCAAGAGTAAGAGAGACGCAATAATACAAATTATACCTATGAGTGAGAGAAATATAATATAAGTAAATGTTTTGTCCCTTTCTGCGTATACGTTTTTGATTGTTTAGCACCAAGTTTGGTGCTAAACAAACCGCTTGGTGCTTGTGAGTTTACAGGTGTTTAGTGCCAAAGTTCTTTGAAAATAGTGTGTGCCTAGGTCCCAGTATACGTAGAGTTAAGTTTATAATGTGGTGCATTGTAGTATTTTAGGCTGTGATAATGATACAGCTCGGAAAACTGAAAATTAAGCTTCCTTCGGTAAGTAGCACTTTTATGTTCTATTTGTCAATTAAACTATAAAACGGAGAATGCACAGTGTCCACAATTAATCATTTAACGGTTGTGTTTACTTTCTATCGCATATCATAGTAGATTTCTAGAATTTAATTATTTTGTAAAATTGAGTATAGGTTACTATAAACCACACAAATGACATGGCTATTCAAACCGATACAGTTCTATAGAAACATAATTTGGCTGGGTTATACGATCTTTCGGGCTGCCAACTAAAACAAAATCTATTTGCCAAAAATGTTGGGAACTGAACAACTTTAGGGTGGATTCGACTCTGATATGTTAGGATAAGTTCAAATACACACAATGGGCTAGAAAAAAAATTACAATCTCATTTTGAATGAGAAGTTGGTACCTAGTTATTTTGTGTCTGAGACCACCATCGCGTAGTATGATTAAATACCTACATATGGCTAATAATTACATGTTTGTTTTACAGATTTCCCAAAGATGCAACTACTTTGGGCTGGTGGGTTAAGCTACGGGTTACCAAGCTCCAGGTCACCAAGCTCCAAAATCAAAATCAAAACGGACTTCAGTACAATCACAAGGATCTCTTTGAAACGTCTTAAATTGGTACTAGGTGAATGTACCGCCAGTTCCTCGCGACCAAAGCCTAGAAGAACAGGCAAGAAACTTACGGACTAAAAAACTTTTGGGCTATTTCAACATAAACGGTATTTTTTTTTTCTGGTATGTTCAAAAACTAAAAGTGTGAATTAAGAAAATATTCTCATCTGAAATTGTTATGTACAAACTATGACAGCCTTCACAGCTCAGTTGGTAGTAGCTCTGCCTTCTGCGCCGTAGGCCGTGGGTTCGATTCCCACCGAGAACAAACATTTGTGTGATGAACATAGATGTTTGTTCTCTGTCTGGGTGTTATATAATATTATAAGTATGTATTTACAAAAAAAAAAGTATATAAGTAGTATATCAGCTATCTGATTCCCATATCACAAGCTTTGGCTTAGTTTGGGGCGAGATAGTGCTGTGTGGAATGTCGACCAATATTTATTTATTTATTTATTTATTAAATATTTATCGTCTAATAAATTAACACGTGATTACACGTGATATGTTTTAATGTATTTAAGACATATTCATAGTGATGTTCTGAGGATAGCTGTATTCATAATGCCACCACTTCGCGCTTCAGGGCAAAGTGGTGGCATTGCTCAGGCATAAGCCTGAGCAATGCCATAAGGTCACCATAAGGTCAGCTCTAGTTTATGCTGGCTTACTCCTGTTAGGATGTATTGTTTATACCTACTTAATTTAATTTAATTTATTTGAAGCACGCGTTATAAATTAACCTTTTGAATTACGGTTTCTGACGAGTAGAGATTTAGAATAAATAAATCAATGATAAATAAATAAATTGTTTTTTATTCATAAAAATTTTACCTAGCTGATGCTACCTGGTGCAGTAACATAATTAAACTATTGGTAGGTGGTAGAATGTGAAGAATAGCACCACCAGCTAGCTCTGTCCCTCTCACTAGGAAAATACAGGACTCTAGCTCGCGGGGCCTAGGGTTCTGATGTCAATGTCTAAAATGCCAGCTTAGCTGGGTAAAAAGGGATTCTCCAAACATTATACACTAGCAGTTCACCCTGTTTTTTTTTATTGTTTTTTAATAAATATTGGTGGAGATTTCACACAGTACTATCTAGCCCCAAACTAAGCCAAATCACAACCACCTAGACAGAGAACAAACGTCTAGTATCACGTCACACAAATGTTTGTTCTCGGTAGGATTGAACCCACGGCCTACGGCGCAAAAGGCTACCAACTGAGCTGTGTAGGCTTTTTTCTAGCCCATTCCTTAGAAGATATTAAAATGGCGTAACCTAGAGGAGGGTACAAACTATTTCACTGCAGAAACTAGCTTTAATTAAACATCATTAAACAAACAACTGGAGCCGCGGCGACATCATAGCTTATGCTTGGTTGGGTAAAAATAGTATGATGTGGCAACCCATAAATTGTATGTACTTGTTGTCCGTCTTGCTCGGGTATACGCTCGTAGGCAATCTATAGTATTATTAATCTATGATTCAAACCGATACATTTCTATAGAAACATAATTTGGCTGGGTTATACGATCTTTCGGGCTGCCAACAAAAACAAAATCTATTTGCCAAAAATGTTGGGAAACGAACAACTTTAGGGTGGATTCGACTCTGATATGTTAGGATAAGTTCAAATACACACAATAATCTAGAAAACAAATGACAATGTCGCAACTTATTATTACCTTATTCAAAGAAATAAGGTTTGTTTGACTTAAGTACATAATTAAAAAAAATATAATATAGGTATAGGTAGTAGGTACATATATTTTAATTTCATTTAATTTATTTTTTTAGCTTTGCGTTACATTTTAATAATTTAAGTCTCCTCACGATTTTCATATGAGAAGTTGGTAGTTATTTTATGTCTGAGGCCACCATCGCGTAGTATGATTAAATACCTACATATGCCTAATAATAACATGTTTGTTTTACAGATTTCCCAAAGATGCAACTACTTTGGGCTGGTGGGTTAAAGCTACGGGTTACCAAGCTCCAGGTCACCAAGCTCCAAAATCAAAATCAAAACGGTCTTTATTCAGTACAATCACAAGGATCTCTTTGAAACGTCTTAAATTGGTACTAGGTGAATGTACCGCCAGTTCCTCGCGCGCGACCAAAGCCTAGAAGAACAGGCAAGAAACTTACGGACTAAAAAACTTTTGGGCTATTTCAACATAAACGGTATCTCCGCTTTTTTTTCTGGATATAAAAAGTATGTTCAAAAATCTTGCTTTAAAAAGTGTGAATTAAGAAAATATTCTCATCTGAAATTGTTTTGTACAAACTATTAAATATTTATCGTCTAATAAATAAATACGTACGTGATATATTTTAATGTATTTATGACATATTCATAGTGATGTTCTGAGGATAGCTGTATTCATAATGCCATCACTTCGCGCTTCAGGGCAAAGTGGTGGCATTGCTCAGGCTTATGGTCAGCTCTAGCATAAGCTGGCTTCCTCCTGTTAAGATGTATTGTTTATACCTACTTAATTTAAAATTGAAGCACGCGTTATAAATTAACCTTTTGAATTACGGTTTCTGATGAGTAGGGATGTAGAATAAATAAATCAATGATAAATAAATAAATTGTTTTTTATTCATAAAAATTTTACCTAGCTGGTGCAGTAACATAGTTAAACTATTGGTAGGTGGTAGAATGTGAAGAATAGCACTACTAGCTAGCTCTGTCCCCCTCACTAGGAAAATCCAGGACTCTAGCTCGCGGGGCCTAGGGTTCTGATGTCAATGTCTAAAATGCCAGCTTAGTGCCAGTTCGCCCTGTTTTTTTTATTTTATTTTTTATTAATATTGGTGGACGCTCCACACAGTACTATATAGCCCCAAAATAAGCCAAATCACAACCACCCAGTCAGAGAACAAACGTCTAGTATCACATCACACAAATGTTTGTTCTCGGTAGGATTGAACCCACGGCCTACGGCGCAGAAGGCTACCAACTGAGCTGTGTAGGCTTTTTTCTAGCTCATTCCTTAGAAGATATTAAAATGGCGTAACCTAGAGGAGGGCACAAACTATTAAACTGCAGAAACTAGCTTTCATTAAACATAATTAAACAAACAACTGGAGCCGCGGCGGCAGCATAGCTTATGCTTGGTTGGGTGAAAATAGTAACATGTGGCAACCCATAAATTGTATGTACTTGTTGTCCGTCTTGCTCGGGTATACGCTCGTAGGCAATCTATAGTATTATAAATCTATGCTCTGTACTCTACCCATCTTTGTCTGTTAAGGGGCTGACAACTATCAAACAACTTCTCGCTCGCACGTTTCGACATGTTGAAAGATATAAAATCACTAAACTCATTTTCGAAAAATCGCAATCAACCATTTTGTGTGCAATCACATTGCACACAGTTTAGTAAAAATTTCATTTTGATCGATACATGTTTTCCTACTCTAAAGTGTGCTTTTCTAGTTTTCGTACATAATAAAACTTTTAAGTAGGAAAACTTGTATCAATCAAAATGATTTTTTTACTAAACTGTGTGCAATGTGATTGCACACAAAATGGTTGATTGCGATTTTTCGAAAATGAGTTTAGTGATTTTATATCTTTCAACATTTCGAAACGTGCGAGCGAGTCACATTAGCTCTTGTCTTCGCCATAACTGTTATATTCTACCTTTCTCTTTCTAACATGTCTCGTAGGCAAGGAATACGGTAAATACCTATGTTGGGATGTGTGTAAGATTCCAATTGTCCTAAAGTTTGAACATCTGTTCTACCCGTCTTTGTCTGTCCAAAGATAAAGTCTATCTACCGTTCTCTTTCTAGCATGTCTCGTTGGCACAGACCGCGTTGGAATGGCACACGTTGGAATCTCATGCAATGTTTTGAAACGTCTACCACCTACACCCAATAACCTTGCTCTTCTGAGAATTTCACATGGTGCAACATTTCTTTTATTTCAAATTTGAAGCTCATCCAATTGTTATACAGTCTATAATCGATTAGCAGACAGTTCAGAAAGAAAAGTAAATGATCGATTTTACGATATGTATTTTTTTAATAATTTGAATCCTATTATATTGTAATAAGGTGCAAATTAATCGACAGGTTAGGTACCAGTTTTATCAGTCAGGCAATAGATACAGGGCTCACAGTTGCTTTAATTTGTGAGATATGATTATTTTCTTGAGTTATGTATGATTCATATTTCAAAAATGTTTTGTGTCTTAAAAACTGATAAGTACCGGGACCGACCCACCTGTACCCGTACTATCTATTGCATCAGCAATACCTATATGCTACAAAGTATTATGTGTGTGCCGCAAACTGTAGTGTGCAAGCGAGGGGTACATTAGCGGTTGTTAGTGCCTTAAGTCCAGTGTACACTGTACAATCATGACATGTCTATGTTGATACGAATTCTGCGCACTTCCTAACTATGTAAAGTAGGTAAAGAAAAGTCTGCTAATTTAATAATCTAGCGCACTGATTCATAGAGTAAGCAGCGAAACAAGGTCGCCATTGCATTATCATGATTTTATTTATGTGGCTTCAATGCTATGATTGCGGTTAACAACTTCATCTACGCTATCGCCAACGTCCATACCACGTTGAATACACCGGTTCTCGTCCGATCACCGAAGTTAAGCAACGTCGGGCGCGGTCAGTACTTGGATGGGTGACCGCCTGGGAACACCGCGTGTTGTTGGCTTTTTGCAATATTTTTTGTAGATTTCTGTTTTACATTGTCCGTTTTACTTTTTACATGGCACTACAACAACACTGAATTGTCTGTTAAGTAAGAGTACCAAGTCAATTCCACGTATACGACAGTAAAGCGACAATAAAACAGACCCATCAAACAATAAAACCAAAAGGTACCAGTAATATTCAAATGCTACTAGGAAAGCCCTACTTTCCCAGAACAGAACCAGCTTATAGTGTACCGAAGGAATTCCACTGATTTCCACCACATCACACAGAATAAACAGTTACTGTTATTGCTGATATCGGTTCTCGTGAGTGTCTCGTTAATGGGTCACGAAGGGGTCGACATAGGGATGTTACGAATCCTGTATTTTATCGATATCGACGACAACGTCGATATCGATAAAATACAGGACAAGAATATTTATAACATGGATGCCATACAAATGGCATCCATGTTATAAATATTCTTGTCTTCTTCTTTTTGTCATGTCATATTACTAGTTTCTTTCGAAATAGTCTGCTGAAGGATGTGCGCCTCAAAAAGGCTCCTTTCGTTCTTGTTTTTTATAATTATAGACATAGATAGACTTATCTTATCAATTTCCTTGGTGATAGTATCTCTTTATCATAACGCAACTTATTCTAATGTTGTATGTTATTGTTGAATAAATTAAATAAATAAATCTCTACGCGGTCTCTAACCGCTGTGGCATTTCCGCTACCGTAGTTACAAGAACCGTCAAAAAACTTTTTTCTCGCACATCTCAACATTTTTGAAAATATAAAACCACTGAATGTAGTTACCGCAAATCGCAAACAACTAAGTTTCATTTATTTATTTATTGGTATTTCGAAGAATAACTTCGCAAAGATTCGTTAAAAATATAATTTAGATTCCTCGTAGAAGTTTTCCTAGTACCAACCTAAAGCAAAAATGATACAGTCATCTAAAAATCTCTCGTCACCAGAGTTGCTCACTGGCTCATACGAAGAGGCACTTACCTACTCAGGTCGATGATAATGATCAAAGTATCGATAAACTAAGGGCATCCTTACTAGACCTTGACTGACTGGGTGTTACCGAGAAACTAATCGATTTCAAAGGTCAAACTCAACTATTGATATAAATCTACCCCTAAACAACATTGGAGTGTACTTAGAATTAACCCTGTTTCTCTGTGTGATATTTGGACGTACCTTTAACTACCCCCTTTCGACATCCTCAAAGATTTCAAGTTGATACTTTGTATAGATTCGAGGAGACATCTACCGTGCCTGGGGATCCAAGCAGTGAAGCTGTATTTTGTGAGATATTACACTGATTGGAAAGAAATGGCAAAAAAAAATAGATAACTTTGTTTTTTTATTTTGATAGATTTAAGGCCTTATGTACATGCAGGGCCGGATTTAGGGGAGGGCAAACGGGGCGATGGCCCCGGGGCCTCCACAAACGGGGGGCCCCCACAACAGAAGCTTCGGAAAAAAAATCTTTCAAATTCCAACTAGTAAACATCTTCTTTTCCTTTGATATTTTTTTTTGCTATTTTACCTTTACCTACAGCCTACAGTACTTTGTACATACATAATTATTTGATTACTAGCGGCCTGTCCCAGCTTCGCATGGGTGGACATAAATTTTTTCAACGTTTTAGGATAAACTTAGACCGTGGTGGGTTCGTGTCACTTCTAACTCGCGCCTTGCCTGGGCCCGCGCTGGGTGAGAACGCGCCCCGTGACCTTATATTTTTTAAATCTTTTGAATGGAATGTCCGATTTGAAAAATTCAAGAAGTAATGTATAGGTATTGAACCAGTCTTGAATATGAAAAGATTTATTTGGATAAGGATTAATACCAAGGTTCAAATAAAGACCATTTTCTAGCGGCGGCATTTCAATTAAATTTTTATAATAAAAGAACACTTATTGTGACATAACTATAATAGTTAGACATATGCTGTCGCGACATTTTTTGTAGATGATGACGTGTTCTACAAAATCGTAGTACATTATTTTGTTCTATCATCAATAGTTTTCGCAGCGCACGCGATGTAAGGTTTTCTTTTTCCACCTTGGGTTACATTATTAGAGTTTTAGTAAGGATCGCTGATTTTTTTTTAAATATAATATAGCCTATGTTACTCAGGGATAATGTAGCATTCTAATAGTGAAAGAATTTTTGAAATCGGACCAGTAGTTTTTGAGCCTATTCGTTACATACAAAACAACAAAACAACAAAACAACAAAACAACAAAAATACAAATCTTTTCTCTTTATAATATTAGTGTAGATATTAATCTTAAATAACAGAAATCATTGATCTATATTTGTTCACTCCAATCAGGCAATCAATGAAATATCAAAATCTCAAATGGCCCTGATAAGCACTTCCAATTCACTACCCATCTTGGAGGAGTACCCCAATCATTTAATGGCTGAGTGGGGTGGTACTTGCCCGCAACCTCGGAGGTTGGGTATTCGATTCCGTGTCTCGACAATTTTTTTTCTTAGAGATACGACGGCAACGACGGTATCTGTTTCCCCCGTTTTTTGTCTGTACGAGTGTACGACCCGTCGCAGCGTTGACAAGTGTCCGCTGAGTGGCGTGCTTGTAGGGAATCCCAGAATTTGATACATTCTCGTGCGTCTGAGAAGCTTCGAACTTGCGAACATTGTGCAACAAATGTAAATCATTTCGAATTTTTACGGACAGACCACAGACGTTAAGACGTGAGTATTTTCATCGTTATCTTGCAGTGCACATGGACCATGTGCACTGCTCGTAAACAGCTCGAGCATGTGCACTCTTTTTGTAAAAGAGAATCTACTTGGTTTCACAATAAATTCTGTGCCTCCTGTGACCAGTGTTACAACTGAAAAATCATAACTTTACAGGACAGCAAAAAGAAGATTTAAAAAATTCTACTTCGTGTACTAAGTGGGTTAGGTTACATTTAAGTACCTTCTTCTGTAGATAAAAACATATACTTTCATTGTGTATTTCAATTTTTGTGGTAAATAACATAGGTTCGAAGTAATTTATGAAAATCCTAACAGTAGTACCTTTTTTCATTTCTAATATGTGTTAAAATTACGTGTTATAGGATACAAGTACAGTTAAATCATGTTGCACATATAAGTTGTCTTAGTGTAAACTGAAATGTAAAAAAAATCGAATAACTCTTAAGAATAATGTTCAAAACACAATGCTGCTCAAACAAATCATAGAAATACTACTCTAAAGATTCGACTTTTTCGTTCAGTTGTACCCTAATATAAACCTTTGAAAACATAATATAACCCTTGATAAAAATCGGTTCAAAGTGATATAACTCTAAATATATTAATATTCACAATAAGTATACTGCAAAATAAAACGTGAAAATTAATATAATCGCTCTTAAACCACGAGACACGAAAAAAATGTCCGGAGCAATTACCTAAAGGGGTTACAACTTGATATATATCTAAATTCACGACATATTTGCCAAAATCCTGTCAGTTTTATCACTTAGCACCAAATTATCTCCGAAACTATAGCAGATAGAATAACGTGAGTTAGACCAAAAAAATCGTATTTTTTTTCTTATAATTTCTATGTAAAAAGCCCAAAAAGGGTACAACTCAAGTTAAATCATCTTTCACAGGAGGCACAGAATTATTTATTGAAAAACTCGACTGAAAAAAATTGTTCACTTTATTTGGAAAATAATTTGGGGCGAGGGGGCCTCCACTCCTTTGTTGCCCCGGGGCCTCTGCACCTCTAAATCCGGCCCTGTGTACATGTAAGGTACAATAATGTGTTATGGCCAACCGTTCTTTGAAACTAAAGTTTATACTTTTACGAATTTTCCATGGAATTTTAGCCAGAGCGATAACGTTGTTTTGACCAACACGGGTAAATCCAAGTCAATTAAAATACTGTCTGTACCGCTCATTATGGGTCAGGTTTTAGGCCTCGATAAGAACAATAATATATAATACTAGCGGCCTGTCCCAGCTTCGCATGGGTGGTCATAAATTTTTTGAACATTTTAGGATAAACTTAGACCGTGGGTTCGAGCCTCGCGTCTACTTATTTCATACATTTGCACGCGCTTCTCCTTGAGTGAGTGAAATCGCACCCCGAGCGTGACCCGTGGACCCGTTAACATTTTTAATTTCGTCATATCTTTTGAATGGAATGTCCGATTTGAAAAATTTAAGAAGTGATCTATAGGTATTGAAACCGTCTTAATTATGAAATAATTTATTTGGATAAGGATTAATACCAAGGTACAAATAAAGACCCTTTTCTGGCGGCGGCATTTCAATTATTTTTTTAAAATAAAAGAACACTTATTGTGACATAACTATAATAGTTAGACATATGCTGTCGCGACATTTTTTGTAGATGATGACGTGTTCTACAAAATCGTAGTACATTATTTTGTTCTATCATCAATAGTTTTCGCAGCGCACGCGATGTAAGGTTTTTGTTTTCCACCTTGGGTTACATTATTGAAGTTTTAGTAAGGATCCCTGATTTTTTGAAAATATAATATAGCCTATGTTACTCAGGGATAATGTAGCATTCTAATGGTGAAAGAATTTTTGAAATCGGACCAGTAGTTTTTGAGCCTATTCGTTACATACAAAAATACAAAAATACAAAGTTTACCTCTTTATAATAATATATATATACTAGCGGCCTGTCCCAGCTTCGCATGGGTGGTCATAAATTTTTTGAACATTTTAGGATAAACTTAGACCATGGGTTCGAGCCTCGCATCTACTTATTTCATACATTTGCACGCGCTTCTCCTTGAGTGAGTGAAATCGCACCCCGCGCGTGAACCGTGGACCCGTAAACATTTTTAATTTCGTCATATCTTTTGAATGGAATGTCCGATTTGAAAAATTTAAGAAGTAATCTATAGGTATTGAAACCGTCTTAATTATGAAATGATTTATTTGGATAAGGATTAATACCAAGGTACAAATAAAGACCCTTTTCTAGCGGAGGCATTTCAATTAATTTTTTATAATAAAAGAACACTTATTGTGACATAACTATAATAGTTAGACATATGCTGTCGCGACATTTTTTGTAGATGATAACGTGTTCTACAAAATCGTAGTACATTATTTTGTTCTATCTTCAATAGTTTTCGCAGCGCACGCGATGTAAGGTTTTTTGTTTTCCACCTTGGGTTACATTATTGAAGTTTTAGTAAGGATCCCTGATTTTTTTGAAAATATAATATAGCCTATGTTACTCAGGGATAATGTAGCATTCTAATGGTGAAAGAATTTTTGAAATCGGACCAGTAGTTTTTGAGCCTATTCGTTACATACAAAAATACAAAAATACAAAAATACAAAGTTTACCTCTTTATAATATTAGTGTAGATAATATATAATATAATATATAATATTAGTGTAGATGTAGATAGTGTAGATGTAGATATACATATAAGTAAATAATAATATTTACGTAAGTAGGTAATTTCCTCCTGTTATGACCCATTGTTTTGTTGTGGATTCTGGTGTCAATCAACGCCATTTTATTTATTTAATTGGTATGACGTTAGAGGCATATGAAGTCTAAAAATAAGTTGTATTTGCAATTGACGGGTTATTGTGTTTGATGACGTAGGTACATACATTTTGAAATAGAAATAGAAAATATTTATTGTACGACACAAAATACATTGATAAAATTAAAAATAAAAAGATACCTACACAAGAAGACATTAAAAAACATTATAAATATAGTGCCGTAAAAAAGGCTTCCACTCAGCATTTGCCATAAATGAGCCTAGTGGCTTGTATGGCGCTGGTTTTCAGTGACGCCGAAAGTATGTATGTAAGTAAGTATGTATGTAAAATAAACGTAATTACCTATTTCCTTCATGTATCTGAAGTGACCGAACAACAAAGTTTGAAATGTTAACAGCTAAGGGCTTGGATACTCACCAGAGTTTTTAACATCTCATGCAGGAACTTATTATGAAGTAAAAGTCAAATTCAAATTATATTTATACAATTGAAACAGATGAATGTAGGAGCCAGTTCCACGCGACCAAGCCTAGAAGAACAGGCAACAAACTTACGGCTTGGTTCCATCCGTTCTTTTGTATGATCCTTGTTACAATTCTTCTTACAAGACCTGATTAGCTTCAGTTTTTAGCAAGATCAACCAAGATTGTGGTAGTTAAAAAAATCTATAATATTATTCCAAATTTAAAAAAAAAGGTTGCAATTTTTGTGTGCAATGTGATTGCACACAAAATGGTTGATTGCGAGCGAGAGTCACATTAGCTCTTGTCTTCGCCATAAGCGCCTTTCCTTCGAGCACTTGACAGATGTTTTTGGAACGTTTAGGTTCTACGACATGCTGCCGGTTTCCTCACGATGTTTTCCTTCACCGTTTGAGAGTTTTCGAAAAACTCATTGGTGCTCGACCGGTTTTGAACCCACGACCTTAGGATCGGAAGTCGGGGCCGCTACCACTAGACCTCTCGTAGAGACAGATTCACTTTCGATCGTCTCACGAAGATGAATACAAGGTGTTCCAATACTTGTACTTAAAACTTCAGGGGGCTAAAGTACCCATCAATATGAATAACTTTTTCTAAGGAACCAACACTGTGAAAGCGAAAAAAAACAGCCGTTTCATGTACAATAAATAAAATGTATTTCATTAAAAGTTATTCATATTGATGGATACCTACTTTAGGCCTGATTTTAACATGTGTGACACCTCTGGTGTTGCAAATGTCCATAAGCTACGGTAACCACTTCCCATCAAGTGGGCCGTATGCTTGTTTGCTTACTTGGTAGTATAAAAAAAAAATGCTCTGTTAGATTAACAAAGGATTAAAGGGCCGTTAAATATGTCAAAATGTACGCGTTTGACATCTAAGGTTAGATTATACCGCCCCGGTTAATCCTTGATTAGTAACGCATGGTGAAATCAGCTCTTAGCCTGTATTGGAACACCTTGTAGGTATAGGTAACTGTGCGAACCAAGCCATACTCTTTGTACTACCATAGCCATTCTACCATTGGGAGATTTTTTATTATAAATGATTTTCCTAAATAAAAATCATGCTAAATCATGTTAAGGTGCTCCGGGGTAAGACCGGACGGTTTTTTAGCAAACCATTCGTATGTTGCAAAATATTTTTTTTCTCGACTATGAAAATGTTGGCTAATTTAAAATTTAGTTAGAGCTTTGTATAAAAGACAGGTTTATAAATCGGTTTATCCGATAACCCTCTAAACACAATGGTGGCCGAGTTATAGGGGATTAAAGTGATAGTAATTTTTATAAAACCACGGGAAAGATCGGACCTTGACGGGGTAACATCGGACTACATTCTAAAATCGCCTCTATAGCTCCAAACATAAGCTACCTATAATGAAAATATCCGGTTTTATCCAATAATAAAGCATCAATATCGATTTTCGAGATACTGTTTCAACGACAAAAGTGAGAGGCAAAATATTGTTTTTTTCATTCTTATAATCCGATGTTACCCCGGTTCAGAAAAAATGAAATTTCTATGTTTCTCAAACTTTGACACCTCCACTCTAACTATGGTGCGTAGGTAGGAATACGGAGATACAAAGGTTTAGCAAGCACCTCATAGATGGTTTTAATAACTAACCAGCCTGATCAATGAAGCAAATTAGATCTAGTTAATAAATTATTAACCATAAATTACTTATTTCTATTTAAAGTCATTATTTCTTCAAATCTTTTTTGAGTAGGAAGTCGCCCGCAGAGATTTTTTTCGTAGTTTCTAGGCATAATTATAAATATAAAATAAACTGAAGCAAACACACCATAGCTAAAAGTGAGCAAGCAAAGCGTGCATAGGATTACGTACCGTACATACATATTTACAGCTTTTAGCTTTTATAGGCAAATTGGTTCACAAAAAAAAAAAAAATGAGCGACGTAGGTAGGTACTGCCTCTAGCAAATGCCTGTTTAGTTCAAATATTTTTTTAAAAGTTTGAGAAACTGTTTATATTTTACAGTTGGGAAAGATCGGACAGAATTCATCCGAACTTTACCCATTCAAATTTTGATGGGGAAAGACCGGATCTCAGGCTACATACAGTTCTAGCGTGTCTAGACCACTTTAATCAGCAAACAAGTTGCCGCATCAATATGATAAGCCACAAAATTCGTAAAAAACACAGCCGTTATACCAGAATTTACGATTAAAGTTGCCGGGGGTAAGTCCGGATCCTTAAAAAAACACATTTTACGTACCTTTTCATATCCGAGTGAATGAAATGCGCGCTGATGGTCCGATCGACTGGCGGCGACTAGTGGGATGGGCTCAACAAAATGGCGTTGCTGGCAATGTTGCCAAGAATCAAAAAAGACCCTACGTTATGGAGATATTCGATTTATTCGATCTTACCCCAGATCCGATCTTACCCCGGAGCACCTTATATTATATAGGTACTTTATAAACAAAGCTGTTATGTGAAGTTCAATACTTCCACGAGTTCACATAATGACACGATTAATTGTATGTTATAATCATTAATCAGACATAATACCTACTCGATTAGTTACTTACTGGGTATTTTTGTAAACATTCATTCTGATAATAAAACCACAACTGCGTACGCTAATAGTTATGTGTGGAAGAGGATAAATTTTCTGCAAAAAACCCGACTTCAATGGTTTTCTCATGGATGCCATTGTCAGAACTAGGCCAAATTGAATTGGGACCACACGTGAAGCACCAGCTTTCAAATAAAAAAAGAATCATCAAAACCAGTTCACCCAGTCGAAAGTTCTGAGGCACCTACCTACATAACAAAAAAAAACAGTCGAATTGAGAATCTCCTCTTTTTTTTTAAGTCTGTTAAAAATACAGGTTTTTCGTGGTTAAATTGATTTAATTACACGCATCTTATCTATTAAACAACTTATAAAAATGGCATAAGGTAGTATCAAACGACATAGGTACCTAACTACCTACCTACCTATATCTACCTAATCACTGTTAATCAAATATCAACTCAAAGTGCATTCGTAGGTAGGTACCTACCTACCTATCTATTAAGACTGCATAGTTTCGATTACTTACAACAATTTCGTCACATTTAATTGCATTTCAAGAATATTTAAGTAATAAGTAGATAGGTAATTGTAAAAATTATATATAATTTACATACTTAAGTCATGATGACATGAGTCTCTACCATGTTATTAAAAAATTATGATGATTTAACAGTCATGATGACATGGAGTCTCTTATTGTTTAACTTTTCTTATTAAACTTATAAAAGCTTTTTAACGGTTTGGTAGGTATTTTTGGCAAGTTTACTGAAGTTCTAGAAATCTTTTGTTATTTAGAAACATAATTATCCATCCCAACATTCCCAAAGAATTATTGAACTCTTAACTGTAGCTCATAACCTCATAAGCAAGTCCATAGATTCCTACTAAATAAAGAAATAAACGTGGATCGCACATGATACCTACCTACTCACATCCACTGTCTATTAAGAGTGTAGGTCGGGCTATAATAATATTGAATATTGAAGGTCATCTTAGAATATAGGTCAATGCTCTAGAACGAATGGCAAGACATGCGTTGAGTCCAAGCGGATTCTGCTGCCACAAGAACCAGCATTGTGAAAGTAATGAAGATCAAAAAGAACTTCAGTCAGGTAGGCTTGACGTCAATACTGCCTGCTAACTGGGCGAATTGCAGAAAAAGAATCCGTTGAGTATCCGTGAACGCAAAATAAACCCAAATTACAAAACTTGCAGTTTGTTTCCTCCGCGCACGTAGGTAAAAACCACGCGGGAATTCCGAACTGTCTTGCAGCCATAACCTTAACATTTTATTATGGCCTGTAGTAACAGTGGAATGCTACCCCCTCAGTCCACAACACTGCGATAACTGAGAGGCGGGGAAGGTCTCCATAAAATGGTTACGCTTCTAACGTGTTGGGACAGGCCGTACTCCACGCTATCAAACTCACACAGACGACATACCTTGTTATACACTTCCGTACTGACACGAAACACAAGCACAGTTCACACACACTGCTGAAAATACAGGCGGTTTACGCGGAATCTGCGGCGGCACTGAACGGGCGCCACTCACACAGCCGCACCACACCGCACAGCGTTTATAAAAGTCCGGTCGACACAAAATGATTCATATTCTTCCTCAAACTCTCTGAGCGAGAGCACGTCGGTTTTGTGAACGAAGTTGTGAAATCATTGTGACATAAATCGCCTAACAAGTTCAATAGCCACTTGTGGATTGCATAATAGTTTGAGCCCATTAGTGAAGTGCTACCAGTGTTGGTTACCATTCCTAATAACAGGAACGTAACCATTCCCACAGCAAGGAAAGTGACTGATATTATTAGTGACCATTGTGAATTCAGGAGCATCCGAATTACAAACATGTACAACGAGTCAGTGATACCTGTGAAAGCGGAGTCCTTCAGCGGAATGGCTGCTAAAAGGTAAATTTCATAATATTGAGCCACTTTACAGCAACCCAAAAGTCCCAAAATGTGTAAAAAAATATTCAACCTAGACTGAAAATTACTTACAAATTGTGCGGTCCTTATTCTCGGGTTCTCTGAATTCAAATCGAATGGCATGATAGAATCGTGGTAAGACCTACGGAGCTGTTCCGTCTTTTCTAATTTCCTTGTTGTTTTTAGATTTAATTCAAAAGTTAATAAATCTTTTAACCATAATAGGTACCTTGAACTTACAGAAGATTTTGAAATCTTAGTAGGGCTTGATGAATTACTTTTAAATGTTTATTCAAAATTAATACAACAATTCCCATCTTCCAAACACGTCCTAGGGGTATAAAAATAAACCTACTGTCGTTGCATTTCTAAACATTCATTTACCTAATAACTTTCAAGCAAATCTATGCCAGCAGATCTGATGAAACCGTTTACTTATGATATTTTCTATTGTTTCAGTCCACTAAGCCAGTGCATCCAGTCGGTGCTCCGACGTGCTTGCGTAGAGAAGAGGCTGACCATCGGCCTTCTCCCTGCGATCCAGTACCTCTCGAGCAACTGCAATGGATCCCTCTTCTGTCTGACAGCAGCCGCGCCACCAGGAGACAGCGCGACGCACATGCAAGAGGTGCTGCTTCAGGCATTTTGTGCGGAGAACGAGATTTACACTATCAAAGTAAGCATCTTCTTTATTCGATTTGAAGTAATTGATTACTTTCAGTCAGAGTTACCTCTCAGGTGTCCCGAATATCTCTTTAGTATTCGTTTTTAACTGCCAGATTTGATAGAATAATACTAGTTCTGAGTCTTTATATAAGTAACTAACCACACTGGATAAGTAATAGTGCTAACATATGATTTTCTTTGTTCTCAGGTGGATTCGGAAGCTAAAATGCGAAAAATGTTGGGGTGTATGACATCAGCTGCCGACTTCAGCTGCGTTTTGGTCCACTATCCCTATACAGACCCTTTTAGCGACAGTCAGGAGATAGATCTCGGCGCGCTATCGGATGCTGAGAAGAATCTGATCGACCACTGTGAAAGTACTTGGGGATTTGCGCAAATGCCGGTCATCAAGCTTCCAGAGAAGTGAAATTTACAAAGAAACTTTTGTTGAGCAAAAATTGTAAGCCTTGTTGGTTCATTTATGCTGTACGGCATTCGTACAGCTTCGGCGTTTAACGCCATCTAGTATGCAATAGTTGAACTCTATCCGTAAGGTTAAGTTTTGTTCCTATTGTAAAAAGAAGTTAGCGAAAGGTTATGTTTGTGAGTGGATAGGTGGATGGCATGTAAATAAGGAGCATTTTATATGTAATAATAGAAATCTAAAGTAATCCTTTTGAATAATCACATCGCCAAATTGGCATTATACCTAGTTGCATGTAATGTAGGTAAAAAACAGCATAGGTAAGGAAAGAAGATTTAAGAGACGGGAGTTGTGATTTTCTACTTTGATAATGTACAATTGTTTACAAGTAAGTTAATAAACATGTAAAGATTAAAGAATGTTTTTATTTTATATCATTTACCTCAGTTACGTAAGGCTTTAAAAGCAATGGAGACCAATTTTCTAGCTTATAAGGTCGTTCCATTCCCATTTAGTCCCAAAACCCAACCTCCTAAATGAGAAGAGTTCACAAAAATAAAGAAAGAAGAAGAATAGGTAGATAATTTTTTTTTTGGTCAGGTACACGTACTCTTAGTAGGGGAGCCCATGAGGGGATTTCGGGATTTCCTCGAGCGCGGCAGATTAATATACAGGGGGATACCTTGTACCTGGTTAAGAACCTCCACCAAATATGAGCCCCCTATATAAAGCCGCCCGTCGAGGATAAAGGATCAGATTAGTAAAAAAAAATTGATCATCAGAAAATCTCGAGCGCGTCAGATTAAGTTAGGGTGATTTAATTACATGCTAAAAAGTGTATATTCCACTAATCTGACAATTTGAGAGTGTCGTAAAGAAAGGGGAGGGCTACAAAGTTGTAAAAAAAAACGTCATCTCGACATTCTCGAGCGTGGCTAAATTTTTTTTTATTTTGAAGTAAATAATTCAAGGATAACGAAAAATATATAATCTGACGATTTCCACAAGCCGAAGTAACAAATATTCGTCGATAAAGTTTAGCTGCGTGGTGCTTATATTCCGCTCTGCGCGCTTCTATTTCGTGCCATGAAATCGAGCCAGAAGAAGAAGATGATTCTACTGATGAAGATGATGACTAATTAATCAATTAATTGTCAATAAAAAAATATTTTTTTGCATATTTTTTTAAATTATTTTCTTATAAATACAAGTATTCTACTTAACAAACTTATACTTTTTATTTGCATGCTATTTCCTGAACTTTTCAATGAATTAGGTTAAAAAAATGAAAATAAAAATATTTTTTTTGTCAGATTAGGCGAATCCCTCTAGATAATCGTCAGATTATGAGACAGCACGTCTAGGACATAAAGATGAACCATATATATCTTAATCTGACGCGCTTGAGTATTTCCAAATGGCGAATTTTTTTTGCATATTAAAATAATGGCTGCGAGTTTGTGTCACATCGAAATCGTCAGATTATTGAATGAGATTTTTTTTTTAGGTTCACATAACAACCCCTTAAAAAATCTGACGCGCTCGATTAATTTTTTTTTTTTTCATTTTCAACCCTTAAGTTTGACCACCCCCATCATGCAAATGATCAGATTAACATACGTACATTATTAAAAATACGTAGGACATTGGTGCTATCAATATCTGACGCGCTCGAGTATGTCCATGCAACAGTTTTATTGTTTACATTTTTGAAAATCTATAGCCGCTCCCCCCACCTATGAAAAGGTATACTTATATAACATTTTTTTCTTCTTATCATCTCAGCTTTGCAACCCAATAGGTATCTATGACGCTCGAGGAAATCCCCATTTAGCATCATGGCCTCCCCTACTATCTGTAAAGATTAATAATAGGCACAGTCGAATTAAAAAAATATAACAAATACAATCAAATACATAATATGAGAAATAGCTTCACAAAATTTAAAACCAAGAAATAAATAGGTTGTCCTGAATTTATAATATAACTTCAAATAATGACGTAGATATTATTGGAAAAGTAACAAAAGATGCAAAAAGCCAACAACACGCGGTGTTCCCAGGCGGTCACCCATCCAAGTACTGACCGCGCCCGACGTTGCTTAACTTCGGTGATCGGACGAGAACCGGTGTATTCAACGTGGTATGGACGTTGGCGAGCAAGTAACTGAATTTAACCGCCACACTGCTTTCTACTAACAAAACTAATACTCGATGTGAACACCCCAATCTTCAAGAACCATGTCCGCACCCTTTTCACCAATCATGATACTAGGTGCGTTTGTATTACCCCTTACAACTACAGGCATTATCGAAGCATCTATAACTCTGAGATGGCTGATCCCATACACTCGCAGTCTAGCATCAACGACGGCAGTTTTGTCCCAATATGGGCCCATTTTACACGTACCACATGGATGGTAGGGAGAAGAAGTGTATGTCTTAAGCAGGCAGATCGTATACTCATCGGTACCCCATACATAGTCCTCACACCCTCGTAATCTTACGCGGGAGAAACGTGCACCCATGTCCTTAAAAGCTTTTGTGTTTTCCATGCCCAAAATGAACTTTACCCCTTTGACAATAGGGACGAAATCTTGCTCGTTGTCCAGATAATTTGCGTGTATAATAGGATATCCGTAAGGGTTTGTTGAGTTCAGTAGAATTCGTCCTCGACTTTTCGGTACCAAGTTCATGGTCCTAGGTACGATGGCATCGTAGTAAGATGTAGGGTATGTTGATATAAGCTCATAAAGAGCTGGGTTTGAAAGGTACTCCTTCAGAATTACACCATAGCATTGGTACTGTACGTCTACAGCAGGAAGATGTGCCTCGGTTTTGATAAAAGCTATGGAATTGACGGCCCCATTACCGGCTATAACACCATTCTTCACCTTATTGAATTTGTAATCCAAAATATCTTGTATAACTGTCTTCTCATCTACAAGAGTTGAGTTTTCTCTAGGGAGGGCTATAGGGTACCCATTGAACGTCACATGATCATGAAGGTTGAATCCCACAGGTAAATCAGCGATAACGTTGATTCCTAAGCTTTGCAAATGAGATTTGGGACCAATTCCAGAAAGCATTAATAATTTGGGAGAGTTGATCGATCCCCCGGCAACAATAACCTCATTTTTGGCTACAGCTGTGTATGTGATTCCGTTTTTTACGTAAATAACTCCGTAAGCTCTTTTATTCTCATCAATAAGTATCTCCATAACTTCTGATTTGATCTTTACTGTCAGGTTTTTCCTTGTATATCTAATAGGTTGGATATAGGCAGTGTTTGTTGATACCCTCTCGCCATAGCGAGTGATGGTCTGTCCTTGCATAGTGGCGAACTGGTTAGCTCCGGTGAAGTCGGCTAGTGGAAGTCCCATTTCGGTGAAAGCTTTCGTCATCATAAACGAAGGATTGTCGATGTATGGGAGATGAGAGACGGACTGTTCGCCGCCAGAACCATGGTATTCTTTGTCCAGGGAATGGATGTTCATGTTGTTTTCAGATTTTATGAAGTAGGGAAGAACCTGTGAATACAAAAAGATTCTGAGGGTTACTTGCAAGGGTGCCTACTCATTTTAAATAGCAAAAGTATTTCAACAACATTTGTGTTGGCATAAGCAAACTTTTTTAGAAGGCACTATGTTTTAGAAACTATTTTCAGAACTACAAAAAGCCTTATTTCAATGATTTTTAATTGATTCTAAGTACCCACGGTTATTGTTTGCAACGGTCGACAGACCGCTCATTTGTTTCATGTCTTTTGTATTATAAATATTTGATATGATTTTCTTTGTAAATACCTACATATTTTTACTTTTGTTCGTTATCAGGCGACGAGGTTTCAGGTGGCTCGCTTTTACGTCCTAATAGTACCTAAGTCTGTATCCGTGTGCCTCTTTTATTGATTTTATCTATCCAGATGAAATCTTAACCATATTTTCATTTCCTAAGAGTAAGACTTACATCACCATAACTCCAACCTTCGTTGCCCATGGCTGCCCAATCGTCGTAATCTACTTTGTTGCCTCTGATATACGACATGGAGTTGACGGAGCTACTGCCTCCCATGGTTTTACCTCTGAAACCACAAGGCATTACGAATTTGAGTGGTTTTCTAAAGCAGCAGGTATCTGTTAAATCACAAACAAATAGTTATAATGGAAATCTATATAGGAATAGTTTTTTTTACCAAATAAGCACCAGAGCCTTTACATCTTCAAAATAAAATAGTTCTTAATTACATAATATTGTAATGCTAATATTTCTGCCAAATATAACTTCACCCGGCTCATAGGCCGGTCGAAGTCCTTGTTTTTCTTCGGAGCTCTCTTCTTGGCCCGTTTAGTTGTGCGACTTTTAATGTGTATGGGGCTAGCGACCATCCATTATGTATTATGCTGTGAAAGTGTATTACCTTGGCCAGGAACACTTCTGCCCATCTCTTCCCAAACAGGACTTTCCATTGGGCTCCGTTAAGTAATTCCAATCGATGTTAGACCCTAGGAACGAAGTCGACAGACCTGGGACCAGAGTGATTTCGGGCTGTTCATCACCAGCTTCCAAGAGTAATACCTGAAGTAAAGTAAACTAATGTAAGGATGCAGTGGGTGATATTGCTCGACTAACAGTATCAAGCGATAGTGGCGCCCACGGCGCCCCTCTGGAGAGATAAGATGTAAGGAGAAAATAATCTCTTTACAACGAGAAAAAAAATTCGCACTGACTTGGGTCTGTAACGCAAGAGTTGAAATACTTCGTCTGCGCCCAAGAGAGTTACGTTTGTCTTTGACTTTGAAACATTGGTACAGAGAAAGCTTCAAAAACTCAACTCGAAGGTAGCAGGATGACATTATTATTTTTGGCACAAGAATTGAGGACGTTTACCGTTTAAAGTTCCGTTTATAGCTAATCACTAGTATTTAATGTATACCTAAGCCTAAGGATTTTAGTTTCTCTGGTCAAGGTCGGGCATTGGCGCGTTTATAGCAACTTTTATGTAATCTGTGGTATTTAGTTCGAAATTTACAACTAGATGTCGCTAGTAAATTTGTCCGAATGCTGAATCGCGCTGACGAAAACGCGCAGCGTCTTATCACATCTCTTACAACAGTTTAATATCGTTACTCTGGTTTCCCTTCAACACGTAAAAATCTTTCGCCTTTTACTAAAGATTTCCGTGGAGGGGAACACTCAAATGAGTCTAATTCTTGTTTTTGAATGGCTTCGCTTCGGCGGAGCTTATAAATAATTGTGATTGTGAAAAACTTTGAAGTTATTAGACATGGGCGTTTTCGTTTTTTCCCGCAAACGGTTATCTAACCGATATACAGTTTGCATATCGATATAGAAAACGGTTTTCTGATATCGATATCAGCCGTATGGGTTGCAAACGTTATCATGATTTTTAGTTATGGCAAACTAACAACGAAACGACAAACGCAAACTATTTGGCTATGGTTACGTCATATTCGCTTCATCTCGTTTTTACCAGTAAAACAATTCATTCTTAGAAAGGGAGGTAGCGAATATCAATTGGTGTTTGTTTCATATCGTTTGGTTTGCGAAGTTTTCGTTTTGTTCGTGTAACAGTTGAGGTTTTGAATAGTTTTTATGATATCGAATATGTTGATATGAATATGTCGATATGGTATGATATCTAACCCATATCCGATATAAGTTACGTTTTGATATATCCGACTCATGTCTAGAAGTTATTGATATAATTCATTAATGAAACGAAATCTAATTTCCTGAGTATGAGATTTTCTCAGTTTTTATAAAGAGAGAGACAGACAAATATCAGAATCTTCTAGGATATTTATTACTAAAGGCACTGACTGTTTCTTAGTAATATTAAACTCTTTGCCTGAAAGAACTTCTACCGACTATACCTCCCTACATAATGTTTTCTCAATCAAAGAATATTTTTTACAACAAAAGTCAATGTTTCTCATACAACTTTCACTTACCTTAAAATTTTTCTCCACTAGTCTATTCGTGACCACACAACCAGCTGCTCCAGCGCCAACCACTACAAAATCATAGTCGTCTCTTTCTCTCTTATAATCTTCTCTATATTTGTCACTATCTCTCCTATAGCTTTCTCTAACCCCATCTCTCTTGAACTCGTCTCTAACTCTATATCCTTTATCCTCGTTTCTTTTGTATGGGTAGTTTTGTATCCCTTCATAAGTCACGTTCTGGTTGTCTTCGTCAATTCCCAGTGTCTCCTGAATTCGTTTGTCTATGGACCCACCAAAGAGGTCTGCTATAAAGTTGAGATACACATACCCAAAGTATGAACAAGCGGTCAGTTGGGAATTTGCTGGACACACCTGGGTCAAGTTAACTGGCTCCCAGACCATTGTACTAGAAATTCCAAAAAAACATCATTGAATAATGGAAAAATACTGGTAAGGTGAAGACAAGAGCTAATGTGACTCTCGCTCGCACGTTTCGACATATTGAAAGATATAAAATCACTAAACTCATTTTCGAAAAATCGCAATAAACCATTTTGTGTGCAATGCACACAGTTTAGTAAAACATTCATTTTTATCGATACAAGTTTTCCTACTTAAAAGTTTGCTTATGTACGAAAACTAGTAAAGCAAACTTTTGAGTAGGAAAAATGTATCAATCAAAATGAAATTTGTCTCTATAATTAAATGAATCACGTCCACCAATTTCACACGGAAACGACCGAGCATAGACGAATTTTCCCGAAACTTACTTTTTAAAATGTTCACCACTAGACGAGTGTGGTATGTGAAACAAACAACCACAGAAGAACCAAAATGTTAATCCTATCAAGGCTTTTCAACTGTTTCTTAGATATAATGCTAAAAAATTTAGTATTTCTAGAACTTTGACAGAAACGTCCAAACAATTCAAAGCGCACTACTAAATAATTATACCTACCTAGGAATAAAGGAAGAGTAATTAATCGAGTAATAATTACAGGAACTACATGTTTACAAATTAGCTTGTACGCGCCCCGCGGATTGGTTCACATTATATTTGTTGTTTTACACGACTGTCTAAATTTTTAAGATAATGAATGAATATCTTGTAACATTTCAGTATTTCATTTAACATTTACTTATATATTTGTTTGATTCAATAAATAATATTTATTCTACAATTAAATCATGATTGTGTCAAGTGCTTGAAAGGAGCTTCTTGAGGCGCACTTAAAATCCTTTCACCACACTGTTTCGAAAGAAACTAGTGACACGACAAGGAGAAGTAATATTTTATTTTATTAATCCTCTTTAGTTACATATTTCTTTCCTTTTATCATTATTTTATTTTATCAAATTTTATCAAATCAAACGTTCAAACTGTTCATTACATTTGTTTTTAGATTTAGCTATAAATATTTTCTTACAAAATTAGAAACTGGTTCTAGGTACTTTAAGCTATAATATTTCCATCCGCTGCTGTCTGTTTGCTCATAATTAGTGGAAGTAGTATTACCTATAAATAATCTGGTAAAAAATATAGGTACCGAGTTTGACTGTTTAGCAATTTTTTTTGTTATCCAATACCGATGGAGGAGGAGAAAAATATGAATTGTAGGTAGGTACAGTCAAGAGCATGAAGCTCTACAGCTTGTAGCGCGAGTCTTTGCCTCTATAGCCATTGTAATAAGAATGGCTCCAACTTTGGCCTTAGGACTTTGGATTCTTTGCAGTTGGCTACATTTTCTTATTCTCTGAGAGGGAAAGCTGCTTCTCCCTTTGTTTTGTCATGGCCCAGTAATTTTCATACTGCCCCGTCGTGACCTCAAAACACAGAATTCTAAGCTTTATCCTTTTTATTTTTCTGCCCACCTCAATTTATTTTATGTTTTTTCTATAACTTCAAGATGCCGTTTTGTCGACCGATTTATAGCCGATTAAATTTCATATTCCAGTTAGATTCCATTTCATTTCATTTGTTAATCAATCGAAAAAAAAAAAAGAATTGTGATACAAATTGTCTGACTTGTAATGTAATAAACCTAATATGCAACAAAATAAAAAATAAAAAATAAAGCGCAATATAGAATTAATTTACAGAATGAATTTTACATACAATCAACAATTGTGATAAACAGTGGTTTTAGTTAATAGTGTCGGTATCATGTTGTTGGATGGAGATGACTTGCTCAGTACGTACTTTCTACACAAGTTACATCTATCCATAATCCAACAAGAAAGATATACCATGCGGAACCCAATGATGACGTCACAATTTCATCGTGTTTAAAAACATGCAGCATCTATTTCAAAATTTCAGATTACTTTTCGCAGCAGTCGTGGCCGAGTGGTTAAGGCGTCTGACTCGAAATCAGATTCCCTCTGGGAGCGTAGGTTCGAATCCTACCGGCTGCGAATCTTTTTGCATATCTATTATTTTCGTCGCACCAATTATTTTTATTTGATGTTCCATGTCCATGACCACGAAGTAATTAAGTTATGGACAATACTCTTTTTAAGATGATTTCATTTCATTACTATTTCAGAGATAGCTATTACATAATAACAGAAAAAAAACGACGACGAAAGATGAAACAAAAAGTTTGAGTTAAGACAAAAGAATATTCAGGGGACACCCGGGTTTGAACCGGGGACCTCTCGATCTGCAGTCGAATGCTCTACCACTGAGCTATATCCCCACTGACGTAAGGCATGAAAGTAACACACATAAAATGTACGTGAGCATAGATGAGTAATGTGTGCTGTGCCAGTTTTATCTTGTTGACTTTACCTGTAGTACAATTTTAATTGTATCACATTTATTTTGTTTTTGTTCTGCTGGCTTTGTACTATAAAGCTAAGCCACTCAGTTCAATCAACTATAGAGATAGGTACTTATTAGAAATGGCGAACAATCAAGAGAGTGTCATAAATTAGGTGTCCTTACCCTTACCCAGCACAGAACGTATAAGTAATTATTATTTGAATAGTACCTACCTACTATAAAATAACATTGGGAAGACATATTGAAGGCTTTACCAAAGAAGCTAGGAGGCGTACGAGGAATGCGGAAAGATATGTTCATTTTGCATATTCTCACTCACTTATGTGTTACGGAGTAATATTTTGGGAACTGCATAAGAATCGGTAATTATATTGCTATTTGTACTGTGAAACCGTTCAGTTAGATAAATCTTACTTAGGTGGTTTATGTCTAATCAGCAGGCAAATATATTTAATTAAAGCCTCATCTAGTGGCAAGATGGATAAGTTACTGATGAAAAAGCGAATTCACGTTTCCAAGTAGTTAATAGAAATGTCGCTAGGTGGCACTTTAAAGATAAAGCCAACAAAGTGTGTTGTAACAAAATAAATAATAGCACAAAAGTAATAAAAGCGGTTCCAAAAGCCTATTTCCATCATATAAAAATATCGACTTAATAAATTAGAAAATGCAGCAAAAAGCCAACAACACGCGGTGTTCCCAGGCGGTCACCCATCCAAGTACTGACCGCGCCCGACGTTGCTTAACTTCGGTGATCGGACGAGAACTGTACCCCAAGTATGAGATTTGCTTACGATATTTCGTTTTTCGTTTTACGTTTTTGTTCCGTGTTCATTGCGAGTTTTGTATGAAGACGCGATATTGATACCGATACGGAACTTTACAAAACCCGCAATGAGCACGCAGCGAAAACGATTCGTTTTTGTTCCGTGTTCATTGCGGGTTCCGTATCGGTATCTCTATCGCGTCTTCATACAAAACCCGCAATAAACACGGAACAAAAACGTAAAACGAAAAACGAAATATCGTAAGCAAATCTCATACTTGGGGTACCGGTGTATTCAACGTGGTATGGACGTTGGCGATTTAATAGCTGAAATTATTCAATAATTTCTATTAATGATGACGAAGCGGTCGTGGTATTCAATATAATTTTTATTATACATACATACACACATAAAATCACGCCTGTTTCCCATAGGGATAGGCAGAGACCACGGATTTCCACTTGCTACGATCCTCACATACCTTTCTCTACTCTCTTCACTACTTATGTCTTCTTTCACTCCACATTTTGTCTCTAATCACACTGTTCCTCATTCTATTAATTTTTATTATGACTGTTATTTATTTGAAAAAAGTTAACGATCACCGAAGTTAAGCAACGTCGGACGCAGTCAGTAGATGGATGTGTGAACGCCTGGGAATACGTGTTGTTGGCTGTTTGCATCATTTTTAATTTTTTAATGTATTTTTATACATAATATGTAAATATAATTTATTGAATAAATTCAGCTCTTAATTCCCCAACGTCCATACCATGTTGAATACACCGGTTCTCGTCCGATCACCGAAGTTAAGCAACGTCGGGCGCGGTCAGTACTTGGATGGGTGACCGCCTGGGAACACCGCGTGTTGTTGGCTTTTTGCATCATTATTAATTTTTTGGTGGAGTTTTACATCATGAAGGTCTAGCTGTCTTCAGGAAAAAAAACTGAGGAGCATGTAGTATTGCATTGACCTGAAACTAACGAAGCCAGATCCAAAACTGCAAGGGCTGATCGGGTCTATAATAGTTTCTTTGCATCCACATCACCACTGGGGATGCTAGAACATTGCAATGATGGGCTGGTTGGGGTGAGGTTATCATGGGGATAATGCACAATACACCCCATTGCGAGTCGTCAGTGCAGATCTTATTCCACCATCACCATGAATAATAATTAGAGTTAGTGTAATAAAAAAATAAAAAAAATCTTACTACCGCCTCAACATTAAAAATGATGCAATATGCGCAAAGTACGCAATGTGTGTTTTGTGATCAACAGAGACTGACAACATTTTTATTTATAATTACAGTATGCTTGTTGGTGTAGGTAGATACTTATCATGCCTAATTCAGCTCAGTGCTTTAGGGCCGGTTTCTGAAAGCTCAAAACTAATCGGATGTCAAGTCACTCGCCATTTCAGCTATTACATCGAATTAGATAGAGGTAGCAAATGACTTGACATTCGATTAGTTTTGATCGGGCTTTCAGAAGCCGGCCGTTAGCCTCGTTAAAAACATACTTACAGACACTTCGGCTTAAAAACTTTATTATTATTAAATAACTCATTGAAGGACAATTAACTGATTCAGGCGTGACTTTGCGGAATTCCATTGTTAAACATAAATTTAATGAAATAAATATATAGTACTAATCCGCTAATCTAATCATAAGTAAGTAAATCAAATGTAGACTTGAGTGTGCACCCTTCACTGCATCTGCAAACTCTGCATACTCTGCAAATTCTGTAACGTGAAAAAAGGTGTATTAGACACAACAAAAATACCACAACACGTCAAGGTGACGTCATTCAGTGCACAGCAAGTCAATCTTCCTGAAGATGCTTCGTAGAGAGGCGAAACACGTGTCGAAGTCTTGTTAAGTATTTTATATTTTTTGTGGTATTTTTGTTGTGTCTAATACACCTTTTTTCACGTTACAGAATTTGCAGAGTATGCAGAGTTTGCAGATGCAGTGAAGGGTGCACACTCAAGTCTACATTTGATTTACTTACATAAGATTAGATTAGCGGATTATTGATTTCATTAAATTTATGTTTATCATTGAAGGACTTTACAGTCCACCTTAAATTAATCGAAATACCTACCTATGTTCTAGCAGGAAGATAAAAGGAAAAATATAAGGTTGGAACACTTGTCTTTCGCTTTTGTAAGTAATATATACAATTCTGTGGCACTGATCGAAGCACAGAAGAAGTAGCAGTTACTACACACACTGAGGCTGACGTCAGTAAATTAGTATTTATAAAGCCTTTTGACTTTTTTCTGTAATTTCACGACCTTCGAGCATCGCCTCCGTGGCGCAATTGGCTAGCGCGTTCGGCTGTTAACCGAAAGGTTGGTGGTTCGAGCCCACCCGGGGGCGTTTGTCTTTTTGAACTTTTTTTTTTTTTTTCACTTATAAGAAGAGATTCTGCTCAGTGCAGAACTATATTATCATTTATTCGTTAAAAGAACATAAGGGTAGTTCCCAGTTGGAACATGATGAACAAAATGACACATTTTAATTCCCTATTTTTTCCATAGTTTTTTTATTGTTTTACTAGCTTTTCATTTCTTTCTATTTTCCCGAGTTTCCTGCCATATAACAAAATGAGAATCAGATTTTCCCCAAATATTCCAAGAGACGATAAATGACACTGATAAAGACAATTACGATAAAAAAAAAACAAAAAAAGAACCATAACCATAAAATTTACGACAATCTGTCGTATAGTAGCGAACCACCATATTTTATGCCAATATAAAGTTAGAGGAAAATTCTCATAAAAACATTTAAATGTAATGGCAATGTACAATTTATAAAAAAAAATACAACAGTCAAGTCCTTGTCAAGTCAATTAAATTAGTCAATTTGGCAAGTTCCACAATAATTTATTATTATTTTCTAGAGGCCAGTATAGTATGGTAATATAATCGTAATAGTAAAGAGGTCTTATTTTTTAACATACCTATTGAAAAGTTTGAGAAATAAAAGTACCTATTACATGTTCCATAGAACAAAATAAGGAAAATATCTTATTCTGTCCGATGACGTCATATTCATAACTTATGGGATTTATTTAATTTCTTTTAATTTAATTTCATTTCAATATTTCATTTCATTTTATTACATATTTCACACGATTGGATATCTCCCGTATGGTCTAGTGGCTAGGATACCTGGCTTTCACCCAGGAGGCTCGGGTTCGATTCCCGGTACGGGAATATCTTTTTGCGCATCATAGCTGGCTTGGTTTTGTTTTTTTTTAACAAGGGATAATGAACCACCGCTGCTCGGGTATACGTAGGGCACAATAATATGCTAAATATAATTGTAAATAATATACTAGCATATTAGAATACATATTAATCACAAAAAAAGGGTGTAAAAAAACTTAATTTCTTAAACTGTATTTTCAAAAACAAATGTGTCAATAATTAACAATTAATTAATTAATTAATTAAGTTACTAATTATTGTATTTTAATGTTTCTATTTGAATCTGAATATTTAGATAAAATAATGATTTTCATAAAAACCATAAAAATTACATAAATTAAACGAGAAAATAAGTTAAAATTAGCGAAGAAGCAAAAAATTTTGTCAGAAGTGGGATTCGAACCCACGCCCTCAGAGAGGACCAGAACAGCTCATAGACCTACTGTGTAGGTAAGGTAAACCTTGAGTCTGGCGCCTTAGACCGCTCGGCCATCCTGACGATGTAACACGGTTTGAAATTATGATATTTATACATTCAAACGTACTTTTGAAACAAAGATGAGAATAACAATAATAAATTAATTACTTTACTTGAAAAGATAAATTATTCGGACCATTAGGTATGTTTCGCAATTCATATCATGAACTATGCTGATAATAAGGTTCCTGTTAAATTGAAGATGGGTTGAGAAAATATATCCTTCTTGACTAGAAAACCGTCATCACCCAAACCTAATAAATGGCTTCTAGAGTCTAGCTAGAACATGAGTGAAATTCCTTGAATGATATAAATTGTCAATAGCGACATCTATTAGAAAGCGTTAGAACTTAGTTGGTCTTACAGTTTCCGTTGCTGTATATTTTCTGTTCTTATCTTGTTTCCCTACAGGTGCCCACAGTACAAGCTTCACTTAGTTCAAGGATAGATGGCGCTTTATGAAATTCCCTCCATTACACATCACGCAATGATGTACGTTTTTTTGAAGTTTCATGGCGCAATAAAAATACCAATGTAAATGGTATCGCAGTGTCATATAGGTAAGCTGGGACAACTAAATGAAAAACTTTCACATCGTGAAAACTGAATTTATTTTCAAAATACACACGTTTATTGTTATTAACTTTACCTACTACACATATTTATTTTGGAATGTAATGGCCTAATAGAACACAGTTTTAAGATTGGATTATTATGTAGGTAAGAGTAAGCTTATGGAACAAACATAATTATGGATTTATGCAATATGGAACCATTTTTTTTATGACACAATATGACTTATACAATATAAGGAGGATAGGAGCAGATTTGATGACATAATGCATGACCCATTTGAACCCATTCCTAACATTATTTTTAATGACATTCATGCATTGAACATGATACTTGAATATGTACTAGGTGCCTACATAATGTGAAGTGATATTGTTACAGTAAAGTTAAACCTTAAAACCTAGAATACAAAATACAACTGTGCTTTAAACTAAAAATGAGAAACTTAATGGTTCATACATTTTTACCAGATCATTAGTGGCAAATACATTTTATTCTTAAACTAGAAAAGGCTCTACAATTGATTTTGACTAGAAATTTGTTACATCAATCATATTTCACAGCATAAGCATATTTTCGAAAAGAAATAAATTATTCTTTAGTTTTAACAGACTGCTGTATAGAGGTGTACTATAATTACCTACAACAGCCGAAAATTAGTGATAACTATAGGCTGATCATAGCAACAGGGGGTCTACTCTGAAAAACGATAAACGAAATTTCGTATTGGAATTTTAAGTTACACTGCGCGGTAAAACAACCACTTCTTCTGCTCCATTTATGGCACCCCGCCAGATAATCTAATTAAGTCATTTCCCCACTCCTTAGAGAGCAGGAAGATTATTTTTTTGGACTGGCAAGATTATAGACCCCCAGTGGAATACCTACAAAAATAACTCATTATGGGCAAGTTGACTTAATGTCAATATGATTTAAAAAAAACAGCATACACACAAAAAGCACAAAACTCTGTTTTTGTATTATGGATCTTTATAATAAAGAAATATCTGATAAAATCATCCTCCAGTTTTACTAAACCAAAAAGGAAAACTATCACTATTACTGCCAATGTGATTTGAGACTACTTATAAACATTTTGCTTGGATTCATATAAAATTCTCCACTAAGCATTACCTCCCTTCACCAGTCATTCTCTTAATCATGTGAAGGTCTAACATGAAATGTGACATTAGTGAAATTGCAGGCAACACTGCAAAGGCCAAGAAGCCAATAAACAATAAGACGATTTAAAAAAATTACAGATATTCATGTATTACAGAATCAAGGCTTTAGTTGTCCACGGGGCCCCAATTCAGAGCATTATCCAAAATCCCATCCCGTTTCTTATACAGTTCATTGTTGATGTATCCCCGTTGTTCTTTGTGAACCAAGCGCATTTTAGCAGCTTCAGCAGCTTGGCGTCTGTCCATGTCCTTGGTGAAAGTGTAGATGACGGTGGAAAGGTCATCGCTTATGAAGGCCAGGTTTACTGTTGGGCCAGTTTCAATGGTGCAGAGGTTCTCTTGGGTCCGGGTGACGAATTCCAGACTGGAACAATGGAAGATAAGATATTGAAATATATAAAATCATTGCCCACACTGAGGGAACAAACACTAAAAGACCATAAAGTGATAGTGAAGCTAGCTAGTATTGCCTAAATCCCGTACGTACGTAATTGAATTGAATTGACAAACTCAAAAAAAAGATAAATATTTAAAAACTTCTCATTATATACGTTTTTTTACTATGTCCCGATTTCGTCGAAAGACTGCCGCTTTTACATTCAAAAAATTCCAAAATCCCGACTTGGCAAAAAAAGTATCTGGCAATACTGCTGTGTGTAAGTACCAGTACTAGTTTATGTAGTACTGGTTCTTGTACTTGTACTACACATACTGGTACTTACTTGCATTAGTCTGGTGGTTTATGTACATAAGACTTGATCGTTGGCTTGTTACAATAAATAAAAATATTGGTGGACATTCCCCAGAGCAATATCTAGTCCCAAACTAAGCAAAGCTTGTACTATGGGAACCAGATTGCTGATATAATTCTTGTATAAGTACTTCCTTTTGTAAATACATACTTATGATATATCATAACAATCAGATAGAGGTCAAACATCTATGTTCAGTACATAAATATTTGTTCTCAGTGGGGATGAAACGCTCAACCCACAAAGCAGAAGGCAGAGCTACTACTAACTACATAGCTGTGAGAGCCGTCAAATTGACAAGTTTTGATTCAACAATGAATTGAGAATTACTTATTGAATCCAACCTTGACAACTTGTTTGGATCAAAATGAAATTTGCAGAACCTTGTAATGCTATTCCCCGAAACTTGGTTGTTTGCGATATTTCCTAACAAAATTCAGTGATTTTATATCTTCAATAATGTTGAAATGTGCAACAAACTTACTCAAGATCGTCTGTCGTCGGCAGAGGCACGTAGATGTTCAGAGTTGCGTTCTTCGTCGGCCTGGCGACCAGGTATAGAACATTGATATCTTTGTTGTAACAGTATTCAATATCGTACATTAATTTCGCATCCAACAGATAAAGGTACAGGTGGAATGCTAGAGATATTTGGTGATGAGATTCGCACCCGAGATTACGCATGTCTTTCTTTACTTTAGCTTCAATATCCATGATGGATGCGATAGAATTTGGTTTCACCGAGATTTACACGAACAGTGACACTAAGGAAAATCTTGACTGGAATTAACTAGAAAAGAATATCTAATGAAGATAATTTATCTCAGACTGAATTATAATAATTTGTATTTACGTGCCGTACCTACGTCCTATCCTGCCTGAGCAAAGTATAAAGTAATGGACGATGAATGATTGATTTGTTTGTTTGGTCTTGCTTTCTTTCTAGACTTGACATGACAATGACAGACATAACTGGTTGGCAGCAAATAATTATGGTGTAGTGCCATCTGGTTAAATTAATTCTAAACTATTTTGGTAGTACTGCTACTTACCACTAGGTGTCGCTAATAATCAAAACCAAACGGTCTATAGTCAGTCGAGAATAGTAATTCAGTACAATCACAAGGATCACTTTGAAACTACTGATGTCCTGTGATTTCTAATATTTATAATAAAGTTTTTGCTTTACACAAATAAAATACAAAAATATTATTTTTTATGTATTACTTTTATTAAAATTACAAAATCAGTAATATTACAGGCATCTTAACCACTAAATAAACAAGTGGCAGGACGTAACTAGGGTGGGGTAGAAAATGCCTTAAAATTAATAAAAAGCATAGAAATAAATAGATATAAACACAATACTAACTAAATATAACTGTAAAAATATTTTCAGTCGTAATATTTACAATACTATTATTATTATTATTACGAAAAGTAAAAGTTATACCCAAAAAAGTAGGTAGGTAAGATACCATCCAACACGTACTATATTTGGCTGTGGACACAATCCAAAGTTCTTATTCTATAGTACGGCTAATAAAAATCAGGTGGAATCAAGTAAAGAGTTTCAGAAATGACTATTTACAAGATTTCACCAATTCGATTATAACTATCTTAGTTTTACCAGTGACGGCGCTAGATGGCGGGAGCACCATGAAACAGGCTATAGTAAGAAGCTCTTAATTTTTACCACACATTCTCCTCTCAATTGGTCACAAACTATTTGGGTCTGTGATTCGGGGAACCATATTATGAAACTTTTTTTATTTATTTAAGGGCTTTGTCGCTGAAGAATTGTCCTCTTCGAACTTAATGACGACACAAGCAGATGACCTACACGATGTTGAGGACATGATACCCTGCAAATGGAAGCTCACTCTTCGTAACGACGTACTCATCGAACTTTTTTACAAGCTTTAAAATTCTAATTCTTAACTTACCTACTGAATGAATGAAGAAAGGCAAAACCATTTTTTATAATCCTACTAGGTAATGCATTTCTTTCAGCCTAATATCGAAGCCTTGATTTTCATATTTTTTATTATAAGAGTTGCTATTTCTGTTAAGGTAAGCGGCTCCTCTAGCACCGTCGCTAAATTATAATGCATCAAAGATGTCTCATCTTTGACTGAATGTCTTTAACACTATTTCCACTATTTGAACACAGTCTAGCTTATAGAATATCTTTGCTAGTTTTGATACATTTCCCCCGGAAACAGATCTCAGTTTCATGAGATACCTCGGTCGACATGGCCGTGCTCACAGCGTTGACGTTAATAAAAACTGATTTAGTTGTTTCTTCTATTTTCGGAGTTTCAGTAGCTTTACTCGTGGTCTCTACTTGTACATTATCCGTCACTTCACTGGCTTCTTCAGTAATTTCTTCAGGTATGTAACTGCTTTCAGTAGTAATCATTTTTGGTTTAACTTCTGTCGTGATTTCGACATCGAATGCAGTAGTTTGGGTCTCGTTCTTGGCTTCATTCACGTGCTCATCTTCAGAAGTGACACCGAATAGATAGTCCATAAAACTGTATCTGTCAACTTTGCTAATGTTTTCTACTTTAGCTGTGGTTGGTTCTGTATGAGTGTTGAACAAATCGTCGACTGTAGGGTCGGGAGTGCCCGTTCCTAGATCTATTTCTCCAGGGCTGGTGTATTTCTCTGTCCGTTCTTCGTCTGCTACTGTTGTCGGCTTGGCATCTTCTTTCTCAGTTTTAGCTGTCACCTTTACTATGTCCATAGATTCTGCAGTTGATAAAGCATCTTCTTCGTCTTCATTACTGAATATAGTTTTGAGGAACTGGAATGCTGGTTTGTACGTAGTCACACCTATCCTAGGTTTCTCAAATTTAGTTTTTTCGTGAGATTGTCTCAGTGGTTGTCCAAATCTGTTGACTGTGCTTTGGTAGTACTGTGATTCTGCAACTTCTATCGATTCTGTGGATACGGGACGCACCTTAACCTTCTTCCAGAATCCTCGACGATGGTTTGAGCTTGATTCTTCCTGAAAATAAAATCATCGTTTAGTTAGCGTTCTAATTAGGCATATCTATAGTAAGGCACCTCAAATCCTAAAAGTAATATTCTTCGTAAAGACGAGAAGATAAAAAACTTACCTCATTTAACTGAGTAGTATCATCTGCTGTAGGCACGACCGTCGTCGTGGTCTCCTGTTGAATCGGTGTCGTTTTTACGTAGGAATCTCCTGAAGTTATAATCCTTTCTGGTGGAATCTCTCCAATCTCTCCACCTTTATGCTTCATAACATTACTGGAATACTCATCTTCATCTTGTTCTTCTAAGCTTTTCATTACTTCTTCAAGCATGCTTTCAAATGTGGACATATTATCACCAGCATCGCTCTTCGTTACTTTACTCTGTTCAACCAAAGCTTCCAGTGTCGGTGGTATATCAGGAATCTTTTTGTTATTTCTGTTATTCGTAGCTGGAGTTACAGAGATAAGTATATTCTCACTATTCTCAAACTCGTTCCTTGCTGTTATGATGTCTATATCTCCTCTGTCAGATCTGCGTTCAGTTGTTGCAAACTTTTGGTCATCGACTATGTCGTTAGGATTGTAAGGTTTGAATGAGTCTGTGGAAATTTTATCGGACCAAATATCTGTTTCAGGTTCAAGGTATTTCGGTCTGTTGAACGAAAAGTTGGAGTCCTGGTCTTCAGTTTCTTCAGTTTCAGGTTTTTTGGTGTATCTCTCTGACAGCCTTGGTCTATGACTGTATCTGGCATGCAAAGGCCTGGCCGTTGTTGAGGATTCAGCTTGGACTTCAGGTTTTTCTGTGGGTTTCTCTGTAGTAGGTCGTCTTCCCCTGAACCTATTCTTTACTTCGTACTTGTTTCTACTGGTAACTGCTCTATCAGATTCTGTGGTAGAAGTTGTGTACGTGTAACTTGGTCTTCTTCTACGAAGCTGACCACGCCTTGTCGTCGCATCTTGTGTAGATGTTGCTTCTGTGGTTGGCTCAGGTTTGTACACGGGGTGTTTATATTCATTTTCATGACGTCCGTGTACTTGCTTAGTTTTTAAATCTGCTTCAATTTCGTCGATTCGCATTGTGGTTCTATGTTTGTCAAAAGCTGGTCTGTATGTCACTGGTCGACGTCTTTCAATTTTGACTTTGGGCGATGCCGATGAAGCTTGATGGTACTGTCTGATTAATCCTGGACGTACTCTTACTCTGTTGTAAGAAGGGGTCGTCTGAACAATATTTTCTTCCTCTTCTTCTACACTTGCGACCGTAGTGGCTTCAGCTTCAGGTGAAGTGGTAGTCTCATCCCGATTATATTCGTTACTTATGGAATAACTTGGACCATTTTGTTCAGCCAAAGTTATAGATTCCGTAGCGTAAACAGGTTCTTCTCTTTGAACTGTGGTTTGTTTGGCATAAATATCTTCTTCTTTCTCTGTAACAGTTTCTTCGTAAGACTCTGAAGGTGCTACACTGCCTTTGGATTGATAAAAATCTTCGTTGCGAGTAGAAAGTCTGGGTACATAGGAAGTTTCAGTTTGGGCTTCAGTTGTTCTTGAAGGGAAAATGGGAATATCTTCGTTAGAATCTGATTCAGAACTGAACGGGATTATAGAATGTGCTTTCTCATTGGTATACGCATTCTCAGTATCAAAACTCTCTGTCACATATTCTACGTTTTTGGTTGAAGAAAATTTGGGGCTGGGCTCGGTCATAGCTTCGATATCAACTGTACTCATTCTTTCTTGAATAGTTACCGGGTAGTTCTGATGTAGGACATCGCGCTGATAGGCCAGGTCTTGATCTTTTTTACCTAGAATCTTTCTTTTATCTTGCTCGTCACTTTCATTAGGTTTGTATTGGATACGGCCTCTAGTTCTGGTCCTAGGAGATTTGGTGGTGCTTTCATCGCTACTGTATTCGATAGGTTTTCTTATAGGCTTCTCAGTAGTAATCTTGTTAGTTTCGTATTTTCTATTGGGCAATGGTCTCCTTTCTCGCAGTGGTCTACGAGTTACAGCTTTTGTACTATATTCGCTAGAATCTGATCGTGGGGTTGTAGTGTATCGTGTGCGAGTTCTAGTCCTAATCGGCCGTCTGGTAGTCGATGTAGAGGTCGAAGATGTGGACGTTTTGCTTTCCTCGTTGTAGCTAGTTTCATATTGACTGTATTCATATTTCTGTTGTTCACCTTCGTATACAGTAGGGATTTTATCTTCAGGAGTATTCTCATTTACTACTGGTGCTTGTGTGTCTTGAGTTTCTGTGTACTGAGGAGGACTGATTTCAGCAATGTTTTCATTAACCGGGATGTATGACTGTTCAGCTGACTCTGTTGTTTTAGTAGTATATTCATTCGAGTTGTAAGTGGGGTATCTAGAGTTTGGTACTTCAGACTCGTAGTGGATTTCTGGGCTATAGCTTTGCACGTAATTTGGCGAAGTCTGTTGTTGGTAAGTCTTTTCGGTAACCACTTCCTCCACCTTAGCTGTAGTAGAACTAGAGGGAACAGGTGTTGGGGTTTCCACAGTGCCAGAGGTGCGTGCTGGCTCTTTGTACTCTTCTAAGTATGTGTGATAGTCTAGAGGAGTACTGAAGTGAAAGGCTTGATTTATTGAGTATGGGTTATGGGTTTCCAGCAGCTGACTGGGGTACGTTGATGGCGGTTTCGTGGTAGTTGTGACAGTAGTTCTCTGTGTGGTAGTGATTTCTTTCCTTGGCGCTACATAAGGCTGAACTGGTTCAGGAACTGGATAGCTGTTCTGAGGAGCAAAGTCATATTGAGCTCCTTCGTTATTCAAAAAATAGCTGCCAGGTTTGATTGGAGAGATTTCAGGCTGATTCAGAGGCTTGAACGTAGATACAGATTGAGGCTCGAAAGAGTAATAGTTTGATTGATAATTTAATTGAGGATTAACATTCGGTGTCGGCGCCGCCGTGCTGTAGAAGCTGACAGTTGGTTTATGAGTCACTGGCTTCTGTTCTTGACTGTACACTCCTGTGTAATAGTTGGGTTGTACATTTTCTGTCGAAGGTCTCTGAGTAGTTGTATCTCTGATTTGTGAGTTGATGACAACTGAACCGACATGAGGAGATGGGAATGGAATTTTGGCAAAACCTTGAGGAGTTTTGTAGCTCAGAGGAGCAACGAAGAAAGGTAGCTGACGCAGTTTCTTGTCGGAATTCTCAATGTTGGACAGATAAGGAAGTTCAAATTTCACGTATCTGTCTAGGGGTTGTAAAGATGAAGGGCCAATGAAGACTTTGGGAGCATTTAGAGGGTTGACAGAGTCCAACACGGGAACCGAGCTAGCATGCTTGAGGGAGTTCAGAACATCGCCGACTTTAATCAGGTTGTTCCTGCTTGCTTCTTCCGTTAGGAAGATAGCTAAAGGAGGTTGGTGAGGCTTCAGTTTCTTTGGTTTTGGAGTTATGGGAGGAGCGGTGGGGAAAGGACTCGATATAGTCGAAAATTTCGGCACTTGGTCTATGTCTTTTATTTGTGTATTAAACTCGTTGAAGTAGTTTTGACCCCGAAATTCGTCTATTGGCTTTTGAAGGGGTCTTTGAAGTTCTGGTTTCAGAGGTCTTTGAGCGGTTGGAGAGTATAAATCCATATTCATGATTTGCGGGTTGGTGATTGGACTCCGGAAATTGAACTGTCCTCGGTTGAGTGATTCTACAGGCACGTAGAGTAGCTGGACTTCCTCTCTTTCTACTTTAGGGCTGCTGTGTTGTTCCGGCTTCTTCTCATAGCTTTCAAATTTTATCTTCTGTAGGGACTGTGGCTTCTTCTTCTGATTGTAATTGTTGTTTGAAGAGTTGTCTGCGCGATATCCATCCACAAACTTTGGTGCTTCTGGTTTCTTGGCCTGGTTGTTGAAGGGTTTCTGTGCAGGAGCTTGGTTGAAAGGCTTGATTGGAACCGCAGGCAACTGAGGTGTGGTCTTCGGAAAGCTGTCGAACTTGATTGGTGTTGGTGGGACAGTCGGTCGTTGCTTAAATTGCGGGATGTTGTCATACGCAAACTGTGGGGAAATGAACCCTTGGCTTAGAGGAAAGTTAGGCTGTTGAAGACCGAATCTTATGCTTTGCCCGAAACCCTGTTCTGTCAAGAAATTCTGAGGAGCGGTCGGTACGGATGGGACCGACTGTAGATACAGCTGCCTGTTAGGTGGTGAGTTGTAGTAAGCTCTGGATGGAAAGTTTTCGAAGCCACTCGGCCGGATCCCAGGGAACGGTTCTGTCATTATCCTTGGCTCGGCGACAGCTTGTCGTTTGATAGGTTCTCTTTCCACAGGTCCGGACAAGGGGACCCAATCACTGATGTCTGCGGTGTAAGTGCTGATCTGACGGGACCAGCGGGACTGATCTTTGGCTGACGTGGCTGCCAGGAGGAGAATGACAGCTGTCAGTCGGTGCACTGTGAAGTGCGCCATCTGGAAAGAAGAAAGAAGGTTTCGTTAGTCAAATGTTTAATATTTATTAAAAGGTCGTTGGCGCCTTTTTTATAGGTGACATTTTTTGTGGCACATGAACTACATAGTTCTGCAAAGCCTCACTCTGCGAAGCGGCTAGAGAATATTATTAAGTCGTAGATAGTGTCTACACAAAGTTATAACCTGAAAACGAACGGATAATCGGAAAGTATACGTTCGGATTGATGTCAGAAGATTATTTTATTAAATCAAAAGCTAGTCAAGTTACGTAGGTTACATCTCCTCGATCCAAGGACTATCGCAAATCCTCAACCCCTTATCTTGCTTGAAACAGACGAGTTCATCTAAGTTAGAGGTTTTTTGCAAACAATGTGACCAGACAATACATGAGAAAAAAACAACAGATACCATCATTCATCATTCCCCTCTAATGTTATGCGGCCAATAGGTATGGCATAAATATATAATTAAAAACATATAAGTATCTAGTATATTTTGTCTAATTAACTTTACATTTGAGAGGTCTCTTTCAGGACAGAAGAGTTCGTGTGTGGCTCGTCCGGGGAAGTACTACCACAATGCCTATTTCTGCCACCAAGCAGCGTTGCTGTGTTTCGTTTAAAGGTTGTGAAATTGAAGGCAGATGAGGCTCAACTTCTGTATTCCTTAAGTTGATGGACGCAGGGCAGTGCATCGTGGGGCACGTTCCTATCGTGCGTGACTTACGAGACAATGCTTTGTCACAGGTGATGGTTACCAATTAACGCAAGTAGTATAAAAAAACAGTCATCTTCATCATCAGCCTAAAAAGTCCACTGCTCGAAATATTACGCCTCCTCGACATACAGAGTGTAAAAAGACCACTCCCGAACGCTTTAGGGGGTTAAGGTACCCATGAATATGAATAACTTTTTCAAACGAACTACCACTGTTAAGGCGAAGACAAGAGCTAATGTGACTCTCGCTCGCACGATTCGACATGTTGAAAGATATAAAATCACTGAACTCATTTTCGAAAAATCACAATCAACCATTTTGTGTCCCATGTGATTGCACACAGTTTAGTAAAAATTTCATTTTGATCGATACAAGTTTTCCTACTTAAAAGTTTGCTTATGTACGAAAACTAGTAAAGCAAACTTTTGAGTAGGAAAACATGTATCGATCCAAATGAAAATTTTACTAAACTGTGTGCAATGTGATTGCACACAAAATAGTTGATTGCGATTTTTAGAAAATGAGTTTAGTGATTTTATATCTTTCAACAAGTCGAATCGTGCGAGCGAGAAGTTGTTTGATAGTTGTCAGCCCCTTAACGCAAAAAACAGCTGTTCTATGCAAAAGTTCAACCACCTGAAGTCTTCGGGAGAGGTATTTTTACACCCTGCATAATGCCTCCATGATTTTGAGCTTATTCTCTGTCTTTCCATTTTCTAAATAAATGTAGTGCATGTCAAGTGTTCTTCTGTTAGATGTTTTCTGATTGAATACGCCCCCCGTCTTATGTGTACTATCTGTGCCCACGCTTCATGCAAATCGTAATGTAGTAATACTATGGTTACATTGCATTAAGGGCTATTGTTGCATCACCAGGTAGTAGGCGATCTTGCGAGATTGCTCTGCCATCTTGTTACATACATGGCCTGGTTTATGAAGTATTTTTAGCAAAACAATAAAAGTGCGTCTGCAACACATCAGTCTCTCTCTCTCGTCGTGTCACTAGTTTCTTTCGAAACAGTGTGGTGAAAGGATTTTAAGTGCGCCTCAAGAGGCTCCTTTCGAGCACTTGACACATGTTATAGAACTTTTTTGGTACGACCTGCCGGTTTCCTCACGATGTTTTCTTTCACCGTTTGAGAGTACTGGCATTGCGCACATACATTTTTGAGAAAAACTCATTGGTGCACGACCGGTTTCGAACCCTCGACCTTAGGATCGGAAGGCGGGGGACGCTACCACTAGACCACCAGTGCTCTAACATATCAGTAAAGTTTGTTTAGCTAAGACTTCAAAAATGTGTTTTTGGCTAGCTCTACTGCCAGATATATAAGTTTAAAATTCACGCGACCAGAGCCTTAGAAGAACAGGCAACAAATGGCGTGGTTCCTACCGTGTAACTAACCATCATTTATAACAAAGCATTGCCTCGTAAGTCACGCACGATAAGAACGTTCCCTACGATGCACTGCCCTGCGTCCATCAACTTGAGGCATACAGATGCTAGGCCTCATGTCCTTGAAATTCACTGGCAACCCTTCAAACTACCTGTTGGTTTCTCATAGTTCATTATACCTACTTGCAAGAAATTAGGAGTACCTATTAATGGGTATTAAAATGTTTTAGCTGGTTCTTGGGTGAAAACTTTAGAATATAACAATGCGTTTTTGTTGTACGTCCGGAACGGACAAACTGTTAAAACTGTACAAAACCATAGCTATAAGATCTTTTTTGTACTACTGTTATACAATAAACAATTTCTGATTTCTGATTTCACAGCAACGCTGCTTGGCGACTTATTTCCATTTGATATTTTATAACTTAAGGACCTCTGTTTATATTTCAGAAATGAATGTTGCTACGTTATTATTTCCTCAATTTTAGATTAAAATCTTAAATCCGTGGGTAATTGAATGTAACAAGGTAAATGCACTTTCCAACGACCACGTTATGGTAACCATTTCTATGTGAAAGCAGAATCGAGGTTAAAATTATTAGATTAGTCCAAAGATTTAAAGATACTAACGGCCGGTTACTTAAGCCCGATCAAAACTAATCGCATGTCAAGTCACTTGCTATTCGATGTAACAGCTGAAAAGGCGAGTGACTTGACATCCGATTAGTTTTGATCGAGCTTTCAGAAACCGGCATCTAGAGGTAGATTTATATTTAAAGCTTTCTTAATCTTCTTCTTGTCGAGTCACTGGTTTCTTTCGAAATAGTGTGGTGAAGGGATTTTAAGTGCGCCTCAAGAGGCTCCTTTCGAGCACTTGACACATGTTATAGAACTTTTTAGGTTCCACGACATGCCGGTTCCCTCACGATATTTTCCTTCACCGTTTGAGAGTACTGTGTTGTGAACATACATTTTTGAACAGAAAAACTCATTGGTACACGACCGGTTTCGAACCCACGACCTTAGGATCGGAAGGCGGGGCCGCTACCACTAGACCACCAGTGCTCTCAAGCTTTCTTAATGAAATCACTAGGAACACTTTGAACGTCGTATACGTTTTATAAACTGGGTAAATCTAGGCAAGCACCAGTTTCATGCCCAAATAACCGACGATTGCGCGGTAGGAAAATAGGAAGCAAGTCGTACGTTTGTTGTCTGTGCTTTAGGCTTTGGTCTCGTGGATCTAGCACCTAGATTCACCTACCTTTAAGACGTTGATTGTGTTCCTTGTGATCCATCTGAATAAATAACTTTTGATTTTAACTTTGAATTCACTTTGGACTTATAGACAGTGGCGTAACAAGAGCCCGGCGCATATAGAAAGAATCGGGATGAAAACTTAACTGAAAAGTTGACGGGTGGAATTGTCGAGTTGATCCCACGACCGCCAAGCACGTGAGCTTATCGCTGATGCAATGCGCTACGGGCGTACTCAACTAAACTACCAAATAACAATAAAAAACAGCACATGCTTGGCGAATGTGATGAAAGTCTTAAATCGGGAGTTCTTTGATTGTTGATGTTCATATAAAATCATTAAAAAAAATGTGAGTAGGCTCAAGGTTTTCTAGCTTCGAGGGCTGGCTGACCCTCTCTTTTCAAAGCTTAAGTTAGAAGGACCCTGAGCTCCGGGGCCCTGGTGTACTGCACCACCTGCTGGCCCTACGATAGCTACGCCACTGCTTATAGATATAGACTTTTACGAAGCCTACTTGGACTCATATTGTTTTGAATGAAACTTGTCACACGACAAGAAGAAGACGAGGAGTGCACCGGGCTCCGTGGCTCGCCATAGCTCTTTATTGACAGCTTTCACAGCTCAGTTGATAGTAGCTCTGCCTTCTGTGCCGTAGGCCGTGGGTTCGATACCCACCGAGAACAAACATTTGTGTGATGAACATAGATGTTTGTTCTCTGTCTGGGTGTCATATAATATTATAAGTTTGTATTTACAAAAAAAGTATATAGTATATCAGCTATCTGGTTCCCATATCACAAGCTTTGGCTTAGTTTGGGGCGAGATAGTTCTGTATGGAATGTCCACCAATATATTTTTTTTATTTTTTTTTATCCAGTTATGATCTTGTATAAACCGATCAAACCTGTTCCTTGTTCTTGCGTCAGTTCCTAACTTGTTTTATTGTTTTCGTCCACAAACCGACGCTAATAGAGAATTGTATTGATTCAGTGGTGTACAGAGAAAGTCGGAATAAATGACGTTTTCACCACAACATTACGAGGGAACTTATAACTTGTAATTTAATGCTAATAGCGTATTTAATTTTATAAAGAAAATGTCTTATGATAATGTTGATTGGTATTCATTTAATTACTTTAGGTACTAAATATTACAGTAATTAAAGATTGATTGTAATAATATTAAACGAAAATAGACATAAGTAAAAATAATGGAAATTAGAAAATTACGATGAAAAGGTAAGTATCTAAGGTACCTTAGGGAACGTCCATTAATTACGTGATGCATTTAGGGGGGGAGGAGGGGGTCGAGCAGTACCTCACCCGATCTCACGTGAGGGAGAGGGGGTGTCTCGGCAAATATCACGTATTTTTCCCCCCTAGAATAACAGTAAAATTGCGAGAAAATTGAGTAATGTTTTTTACTGCAAAATCTAAAATATTAGTCTTAAACATAAATAATTAAGTAAATTATGTTTTTTTTATTGATCTAACGTAATCGCAATGGACACATTAATTTAATAATATGAAAAATACTCATTTGGAAAAATCTGACGTGAGATAAGGAGTGGGGGAGGGGGTCGAGCAAAATCTCACGACATTTATTTATTTATTTTATTTTACTTTATTATGAATAACAAACAGTTGATACATTGTAATCTTACTTACATAATGGTACTAGTATTGTGTGAGTAAATGTACAACCCACTACGTTATCCACAGATTACTAAGAATGAATAATAATAGTTGAAGTTTGAAGTTGAATCAAAGAAAACTATTTATTTTTATAAGGATAAGGATAAGTGTGTGCGTGCGTGCAAGAGCGTCTCACCAATAGGAGAGGAGGGGTCGAAAAATGGATGGGTCCAATTCTATGCCCGGACCACCACGGCTTAGTTGGAAATAGGCCTCTCTTATACATTTCCAGGATTTTGAGCCCTAAATTAGCTCTCCATCCACCGACTTCCCGGGATCGTCACAATGCCGTCAGTCCATCGGGTAAGAGGGCGTCTCATGGTTTGAAAATGTATCACAATAAATAAAATAAACTTATAAGAGCTTACGTTTTTTTTTACTATTCGGTAGTTGTTCAATTTCATAAATACATGTGACTGAACTCGCGAGCAAACCACTAGCTTACATTACATGTTCAATGTGACATGCTTAAGTGGTCATCTCGGGCAGCTCGCGTGAAACGGAACGCACGTGTACCGCCTTTGCGTGCGTGCGTTACGTTTTACGCAATATAATTGTTTCTTTCTAATTATAGTTTTTGTGGTGTTTCTCGGGTCATTAGCCTCGAGCGCACTTCAAGGTTGAAAAAGGCCCTATTGAAGGGTGATGAAAGAATTAGTGTGGTGAATGTAATGATTTAGCATCAAAAATCTTAGGATCGAAAAATATACCTACCTAGTTTAAATGAATAGGTACCTACTTTTTCAAGCACAATTTTTGGACCGGCATAATATGATCTGCATATAATTTTATTGGTAGATTTGTTTTTTACACTACTTGCTGATGTAAAAAGCAGATATCTTACCTGATGTTAAGCGGTAACCATCACCTCTAAGAAAGCATTGCCTCGCAAGTCACACACAATATGAACGTGCGTTACTATTCACTGCCCTGAGTCCATCATATGCGACTCTTTCCTGAAGAGCTCTACCACTTCTTCTTGTCGTGTCACTAGTTTCTTTCGAAACTGTGGTGAAAGGATTTTAAGTGCGCCTCAAAGAGGCTCCTTTCGAGCACTTGACACATGTTTTAGAACTTTTAAGGTTCTACGACCGGTTCGATGCCGGTTTCCTCACGATGTTTTGCTTCACTTTTTAAAAGACTGGAACTGTGTGCATACACTATTGAACAGAAAAACTCAACGGTGCACGACTGGTTTTGAACCCACGACCTAAGGATCGGCACTACCATTAGACCACTATTGATCAATAGCTTCTAGAAACAATAGGACAGCCGGACAGACCTTTGTTTGTGTTATTAGTGAGTGAAAGTGGTTTCGCATTTAAGTGCTCGTTCGAAAGTGTTAAGTACAAGGTGTGGCCCTTATGAGGTATTTTCTTTTACTTCTAGGAATAAACAAAGAAATGTGTGATGTTATCTTATTTAAGACGCTGATAACCAGTAAATTTGTTCAATTGAAAAAAGAGTATTGAATTGCCCGGGGCCCCGACATAGTGAAACTCATTAGTGTCTGTAGTTTTGAGAATGATATTACAAATATTTAGCAACTAAATATTACTAAAGTAAAGTAAAGTTGCCGCCAAGCAGCGTTGCTGTGTTTCTGTTTGAAGAGTGTGGTTGCCGGTGTAATTACAGGCACATGAGGCTTAACATATGTGTGCCTCGAGTTGATAGACGCCGGGCAGTGCATCGTAGGGTACGTTCCTGTCGTGCGTGACTTACGAGGCAATGGTTACTACTTTACATCAGGTGGGCCATCTGCTTGTTCCATCAGCAAGTTGTATAAAAAATAAAACTTTGTATGATTTTTTTTTTAAACTATTCCAATAAATCTTTTGGTACGAAAATTTCGTGTCGCTCTCGAATTCAGCAGTTTTTAAACCGGTGCGGTGGAGGCTGCAGGGTGCTAAAAACTCCCTCCCAAATATACAAGGTGTTCCATAAGTTGTGTATATAAACTTCAGGGGGCTAAAGTACCCATCAATATGAACAACTTTTTCTAAGGAACCAACACTGTGAACGCGAAAAAATAAACAGCTGTTTCATACAAAAGTTCAATACCTACCAGGCTAAAATGTATGAAACAGCTGTTTTTTTTTCGCGTTCACAGTGTTGGTTCCTTAAAAAAGTTGTTCATATTGATGGGTACTTTTGCCCCCTGAACTTTATATACATAACTTATGGAACACCTTGTATATATAATCTACACTAATATTATAAAGAGGTAAACTTTGTATTTTTGTATTTTTGTATGTAACGAATAGGCTCAAAAACTACTGGTCCGATTTCAAAAATTCTTTCACCATTAGAATGCTACATTATCCCTGAGTAACATAGGCTATATTCTATTTTCAAAAAAATCAGGGATCCTTACTAAAACTTCAATAATGTAACCCAAGGTGGAAAACAAAAAACCTTACATCGCGTGCGCTGCGAAAACTATTGAAGATAGAACAAAATAATGTACTACGATTTTGTAGATCACGTTATCATCTACAAAAAATGTCGCGACAGCATATGTCTAACTATTATAGTTATGTCACAATAAGTGTTCTTTTATTATAAAAAATTAATTGAAATGCCTCCGCTAGAAAAGGGTCTTTATTTGTACCTTGGTATTAATCCTTATCCAAATAAATCATTTCATAATTAAGACGGTTTCAATAACTATAGATTACTTCTTGAATTTTTCAAATCGGACATTCCATTCAAAAGATATGACGAAATTAAAAATGTTTACGGGTCCACGGGTCATGCGCGGGGTGCGATTTCACTCACTCAAGGAGAAGCGCGTGCAAATGTATGAAATAAGTAGACGCGAGGCTCGGTCTAAGTTTATCCTAAAATGTTCAAAAATTTATGACCATCCATGCGAAGCTGGGACAGGCCGCTAGTATATAATATACGCACTTATTTACCTTAGATATGTTGTAACTCTTTGTTGTTCCTACTCGGTAACCTTGAAATGGATCAAGTGGCATTCTCTATGTTTGGTCTACTTCAAGTGACATTTATGCATCATTTATGTAATCAAGATCGACGATGTTTTGCAATATTTATATACTAAAGGCCTTTAACTTATTGGTGGGAATTATTCACAGCATTATCTCGCCCCAAACTTTGCAAAGTTTGTACTATGCAAACATATGAATTTAATATTTGAATAATGTTGAATGAATATGAAGTCTATATGAAGTCTTTATGAAGAGTGAATGAAGCGAAAGAGGTATGTCAGGATTGTAGCAAGTGGAAATCTGTGGTCTCTGCCTACCCCTATGGGAAACAGGCGTGATTTTATCTATGTATGTATAATAATTACATTATTATTATATTATTAATTATATTAATTATAATTATTAATTATATGATTACTTACTACATAATTATATCAAGCCGTAACTTATATATTTATTTTATATTATTGGTCTTTCCACACAGCACTATCTAGCCCCAAACTAAGCCAAAGCTTGTGATATGGGAACCAGATAGCTGATATAGTACATAAATACTTTTTTTTTTGTAAACACTTTCTTATAAAATTATATAAAACTCTAGGTGTTCAGAGAACAAAAAAATCTATGTTCATCACACAAAGTTTGTTGTCGATAAAGATCTAACCCATGTCCTACAGAGCAGAAGGCAGATCTACTACCAACTGAGCAGTGAAGGCGTACAACGTAAAATACTCCTTTGATTGCATCGGGGTTTAAAAACGGTATTTGTCTGTAAGAAACGCAGATATGTCGCGATTTAAGTAATAAGAAGCAGTTTCTTGTGTAAACATGAAACAAACAGACATACATACACGCTGTCGCTTAGTTAACTATGTTTCCAGTATCCACTGACCTAATTCTTCGAATCAGAAGTGCTATTCTGTCAACAACACTCACCCAAGTGACCGCGAAATCAGCCGTGAGTTTTCAATTGGCATTAAAGTCAAAGTCAAAAGGTATTTATTCAATAAAATCACGAGGATCAGAAACGTCTTAAAACTAGGTGACTCTAAGTGCCAGTTCCACGCGTCCAAAGCCTAGAAGAACAGGCAACAAACTTACGGCTTGGTTCCTATCACTCTTTTGTATGATCCTTGTTACAATGTAGGTATTAATACATTCACCCATCACTTGCACCATCCGTGTATTTTAGCAGTGGAAATGCCGTGAGGTGAGGTGAAGCTCGTGACCGAAGTGAGCATGGATTCACTGAGTGATGTTCCCCGTGTTTTTTATACGGAATAGTACTACAGTTGACATTTTCATTCAACCTTTAGTGTTATCATTCTACAATTAGTTATTGTTTGGCGAGTCTGTTTAAGGATTGGCTCGCGTTCAAATCGTCTGTTGGTTCTTTAGCTCGTGTTCGGTATTGTTCAGGAACTTTCTGGAACTAAGCTACTACCGACATTCGATTCTATCATAATATTTGATCGCAATATTATAGCTTTAAGATATAATTTAATTGTAACAAGGATCATACAAAAGAACGCTAAGGAACCGAGCTGTATGCTGGTTGCAATTAAATCTCAAGGATCACTTTGAAACTTCTTAAAGCTAAGTGAATCTGGGTACCAGTTCCACGCGACCAAGCCTAGAAGAACAGGCAACAAACTTACGGCTTGGTTCCTACCGTTCTTTTGCATGTTCTTTGATCAAGAAAACATCCGACCAAGCTATCTTACAAGTGCGTCTATAGTAGGTATCTAGTATTTAAAGCCGTTGGTCTAAATCTAGACCGCCAGTAACAAGTTCCGCTTGCAAACACGATTCCTACATTATAGCGGCCATGTGAAAGTCAAATCCTTGAAGTGCTGCTGGTTTATTACATGAAAGAAGCAATAGCGCGTCTTAAATATGGATGGGTGACCGAGGTGTTTTTTTATTATACTAGCTTATGTCCCACCTGATTTTAAGTGGTAACCATCACCTATAACAAAGCATTGCCTCGTAAGTCACGCACGATGGGAACATGCCCTACGATGCGGCCTTGCGTCCATCATCTTGAGGAATATAGATACTTTGTACCAAGTACCAATTCACGATTCTTTGAGGATGTCAAAGGAAGTCAGAGGTATGACAAATATTGCATTTGGCACATACCCACATTTTCTAGTAGTTGGTATTCCTTATGTGACGTAGAAGGCCGGTCATACTTCAGAGGTGATCTTATTATAAGTTTTATCGAAATTGATTAAGTTTTTTGAAAATAACAATCATCATCATCATCATCAGCCCAAAGAAGTCCACTGCTGGACATAGGCCTCCCCTATACATTTCCAGGAAGAACGATTCCGTGCCCTCTCCATCCACCGACCACCCGCGATCCTAACAATGTCGTCAGTCCATCGGGTGGGAGGGCGTCCCACGCTTCGTTTTCCTGTTCGTGGTCGCCATTCGAGGACCTTTATTCCCCATCGGTTATCAGTCCTTCGAGCTATATGACCTGCCCATTGCCACTTCAACCTGCTGATTCTGCGAGCTATGTCGGCTACCTTGGTTCTCCTACGGATTTCCTCATTTCTGATTCTATCTCGTAGTGAAACTCCCAGCATAGCTCTCTCCATAGCCCGTTGAGCGACTTTCAGCTTATTGATGAGGCCAATAGTGAGCGACCACGTCTCAGTTCCATACGTCATCACTGGCAACACACACTGGTTGAAGACTTTCGTCTTGAGGCTCTGCGGTATCTGTGACGAGAAGATGCGGCGTAACTTCCCGAACGCTGCCCATCCGAGTTGGATTCGTCGGCTGACCTCTTTATCGAAGTTGGACCTACCTAGTTGGATCGTCTGACCCAGATACACATAGTGGTCTACAACTTCGATGATATCGCTCCCAACATATACCGGCACGGGTGCGACATGAGCGTTAGACATGATTTTCGTCTTGCTCATGTTCATCTTAAGACCCACCTGTTGGGAGACAATATCGAGGTCTCTGAGCATCGTGCCTAGATCTTCCAGCGATTCCGCCATTATGACTATGTCGTCGGCAAATCGAAGGTGAGTGATGTATTCGCCATTGACGTTGATGCCATACCTATTCCAGGACAGCAGCTTGAAAACATCCTCCAGTGCCGAGGTGAACAGTTTCGGAGAAATTACATCTCCCTGTCTCACCCCTTTTTGCAGTTGGATAGGATCCGTGCTTTGGTCCTGGAGTCGGATAGACATTGTGGCTTTACTGTATGGACATTTCAACACTTCGATATACCGATAGTCAATTTGACATCGCTGGAGTGACCTTAGGACTGCCCAGGTTTCGACTGAATCAAAGGCTTTCTCATAGTCCACAAACGCTAAACAAAGTGGCTGGTTATACTCTTCGGTTTTCTGTATAACCTGCCGGAGCGTGTGGATGTGGTCTATGGTGCTAAAGCCTTTTCGGAACCCGGCTTGTTCGGGAGGCTGGAAGTCGTCAAACCTACGAGCGAGACGATTGGTAACTACTCTCGAAAACAGCTTATAGACATGGCTTAGCAGCGAGATGGGCCTATAATTCTTTAAGAGGGTGTTATCACCTTTCTTAAAGAAAAGTACCACCACGCTATAGCTATCCTGCCCCACGCCAGAGGCATGGGGCAGGAGCGCGAAAATAACAATAAAAACTAAAAATATACACAAATTACTTTTGGTTTGTGGCTTTCCACCTGATGTTAAGTGCTAACCATCACCTATAAGCATTAGGTATCTCGTAAGTCGCGCACGATAGGAATGTGCCCCACGATGCACTGTCCTGCGTCCATCAACTTGAGGCATACAGATGTTAAGCCTCATGTGCCTGTTATTATACTTGTAATTATAATTAAAATCCAACTTTTTAATGATTTATACATAGTATAGACCGTATTCCAGTTGCCCAACGTCCATTACACGGTAATTAAGCGGTTTGCCTGCTATTATCACGGTTCAGTGGCGTGCCAACTCGGTCAGAACTTATAAATTATAATTTATAATTATAATCTATTAGCCAGGCGCGGATCCAGCACTCGAAAAGGTTGTGGTCACAGCCACCCGAAAATGCGACTGCTTGTCTGATATAGTGCATTCTGCATGACCAAATTTTGAACAGTGTTGTAGTTCCACGTGGACAAAGTCGTGGGGCGAACACTGTGTGAGAAGTCAAAGTCAAAGTCAAAAGGTATTTATTCAATAAAATCACAAGGATCACTTTGAAACGTTTTAAAGCTAGGACTCTAGGAGCCAGTTCCACGCGACCAAAGCCTAGAAGAACAGGTAACAAACTTACGGCTTGGTTCGTACCGTTCTTTTGTATGATCCTTTTACAATGTAATTTATTACATTATTGAAGTTTAGTGAGGCGTAGGCATACAGTCACACGGCTATTAGGGTTATAGGCATGCCCATCGTGCCCATGCACAGCGGTGGATCCGCGCTTGCTATTAGCTCGCTCGCGTATTAGTTGAGATTGAGGAAGGTCGAATTATTGGGAATCCCGCCGAACGCGCTCGCTAAACAATATCGTACCTACTACGATTTCTGATTTGATCATCACGACCACAAATTACGAAATTGAATCAGCGCTTTTTGAAAAAATCATCAAAGACAAAAAATATACACACAGGTGATGTTTTAGCGTCGGGGTTTTTCAGCGTATTTGAAGCGTGAGCACTGGTGGTCTAGTGGTAGCGGACCCGCCTTCCGATCCTAAGGTCGTGGGTTCGAAACCGGTCGTGCATCAATGAGTTTTCTGTTCAAAAATGTATGTGCACAATGCGAGTATTCTCAAACGGTGAAGGAAAACATCGTGAGGAAACCGGCATGTCGTGGAACCTTAAAAGTTCTATAACATGTGTCAAGTGCTCGAAAGGAGCCTCTTGAGGCGCACTTAAAATCCTTTCACCACAACACGACACGACAAGAGAGAGAGCGAATTTGAAGTCGATTTGTTTTTGCAAAAAGGTTATATTATTGATTGATCAATGAACCTCTCGCTCGCACATTTCAATGAAAAAGCTATCTTTCTTCCCAAAATTACAGAAAACGAATCTTTACACTACACTTTATCTACGGTTGGCTAATCTCAACTATCATTAGAGTAGTAAGTTATGGAAAGCCTCGCCTTATTACATCCAATTTATTTTCTCTACATTTCTTATTACAACCTTTTTGTCAAATAAGTCTCAATTACGTCACAATAACATTATTTCGAACCCTAATTACGGGAAAATAAAGCTGAAATTCCAGTACTTTCGCTAAACGATCAGAAATACACGCACGATTTTGAAACGTATACATATCTTGTTACAGAGGAATTTCGAGTGAATCTAACCATCGGGCGCTGGTTAACGTGTGTATTGCTGTAGAATATTGAGCTTTATTTCTATAGATATAAAGGCGAGGAGTTGAATCTTGTCGGTTTAACGAAGCGTGTTGATTCTTTGAGACAAGTAGAGCGTTAGATTTGTATTGTTCTACGGAAATGTTGATTCGGCCTTTCCATTCTGCGATTGTTCAAAGGATTTAGGCTTAGCTAGGCTTGGAGGAAATTAAGAAACTGATTTAAATCCTGCATTGTGGTATTTATCATGGTAGTATAGCTCTTTTAAAGGGCTCGTCCAGGGAAGTACTCATGCCTTTTTCTGCAGCCAAGCAGCGTTGCTGTGTTTCGGTTCTTAGAGTGTGGTTGCCGGTGAAATTACAGACACATGAGGCTTAGCGTCTGTACGCCTCAGGTCGATGGACGCAGGGCAGTGTAACAGTGTAACGATAGGAACGCACCCTGTTCCTATCGTGCGTGACTTACTAGGTAATGCTTTATAGTGATGGTTACTAATTAACATCAGGTGGACCATCTGCTTGTTCCACTAGCTAGTTGTATAAAAAAAAGTCAATGTCATTATGTTTTGATTCCCATTACCATTTCAGTTTAATTACCATTCATTTAAGAGTAGTAGAGGTCTTTGTGAAGGGCTCGTCCGGGGAAGTACTACCACCACGCCTTTTTCTGCCGCCAAGCAGCAACGCTGTGTTTCGGTTTGAAGAGTGTGGGTGCCGGTGTAATTACAGGCACATGAGGCTTAATATCTGTATGCCTCAAGTTGATGGACGCAGGGCAGAGCATCGTAGGGCACGTTCCTATCGTGCGTGACTTACGAGGCAATGCTTTGTTATAGGTGATGGTTACCAATTAATGTCAGGTGGGGCATATGCTTGTTCCACCAGCTAGTAGTATAAAAAACATCACATTACCATTATAGGTTCGAGGTTCGCGACAAAACAGTTGTTCCTAATATTCTGCGAGTGTATAGGACTACGGGTCGTCATCTGCGCATAATCTTGCATCTGATTGGCTGATGTAACAGTGATAATTTCATTAGCCAATAGGATTCGACGATGATTCGACGATTAAATAAAATAAAATGTATTTTACTCAAATGTCATAGATAAAAATAATACATATGCATATACATATACGTACATTGATATAATTACGCCTGGTCGTCGTTACGTCCCATAGGGGTAGGCAGAGACCACGGACTTCCACTTGCTACGATTCTGACATAATATAGGTAAATATTATCAATAATCGAAACATTTAAAATCTAAACATTGTAAACTGAAACCGCTTCATGACTAATCCCCAGGCACGGGAGATATCCCGCAGATCTCTTGGTACCAAGTACGAACACCAGATTCTTTGAGGACTTCTAAGGGGGGTGTAGTCAGAGGTATGCCCAAACATAATTACATACGAGTAATTACATGTGACACTACCCACATTTTGCAGTAATTAGTATTCCATAAAACACTGTTAAAACACTAACTGGTTTCCTTGCGATGTTTTCCTTCACCGTTTTCACTTTCTTAACATTGAGCACAGAGGTTAATAAGCAGGTAGGTATTGCTAAAGTTGCTATGACGTATGCAATCCGGAACATTGGTTAAGATAATCTAAAGATAAGCTATTACCCCACTTTTCCACATCCATATCCTGGTCGCTTCACTTTTAAATGACTTTGCAGTTTCCACTACATCTTAACCATTTTCTAAGCGAAAGCCCGAGATATTAATCTATGGATATGACACTTGAAAACCAGCTCTATTCCAAAAGATATAAGAGAGAAAATTGAGTGTCTTTGCGGATGGGATATCTTTTTGTAATGTTGGTCTGGTATTTTAAAAGTTACTCAAATGACAGGAAGAGTGGTTGCTCAAGTTTTGGGATGGAAGATAAAACAGGTTTTTGATTTGAGTGTGACGTATTCACGTATTTCGAGAATTTGTGTAGGCATTATAATCTGTCATGGTAAAATAGTTTTTGATAAACAAGGTGTTCCAATACTTGTACTTAAAACTTCGGGGGGCTAAAGTACCCATCAACTTGAATAACTTTTTCTAAGAAACCAACACTGTGAACGCGAAAAAAAAATGCTGTTTCATACATTTTAGCCAGGTAGGTATTGAACTTTTGTATGAAACAGCTGTTTTTTTTTCGCGTTCACAGTGTTGGTTCCTTAGAAAAAGTTATTCATATTATATAATATAAATATTGGTGGACTTTCCTCACAGCACTATCTAGCCCCAAACTAAGCCAAAGCTTGTAATGGGAACCAGATAGCTGATATAATACATAATATACTTTTTTTGTAAATACATACTTATAATAGAGGTATTATATAACACCCAGACAGAGAACAAACATCCATGTTCATTATACAAATGTTTGTTCTCGGTGGGGATCGAACCCACGGCCTACGGCGCAGGAGGCAGAGCTACTACGGATTCGGACTATTTTTTTTGAGCCTCAGTTTTTTTTTACTTTTAACGTTTCCATTGCTTATTGTTTCATGTTTTTGTGTTCAAAATAAATATAAATATTTAAAGAAAAAAAACAGACTTTACATCTGTTGATGGGTGCAGGGCAGTGCTAGATGTTTGTTCTCTGTCTGGGTGTTATATAATATTATAAGTATCTATTTACAAAAAAAAAGTATATATGTATTATATCAGCTATCTGGTTCCCATATTAAAAGCTTTGGCTTAGTTTGGGGCTAGATAGTGCTGTGTGGAAAGTCCTCCATTATTTATTTTATTTATTATTTATCTAAAAATATGTAAAGGCCTGTTTATTTATAAGTTACTATAGAAAGTGTTATGTACATCGGAAACCATCACATACATATTTAGGTATACCACTCTCGCTTCCGGAGAAGTGGTCTGTCACCATAATAACCATACACCGACTGTTATTTATGTAGATTGTAGGCTTGTCTATGGTCACGGACGCTTTCTTTTGCCAGTTTTGCGTCATTTTGGTTTCATAATCATCCATAATCCTTCTGGGGGTTTAGGCAAAGTTCACTTTCTGTTTGTGGAAAAGGCCTAGTTAATAAATTGTTTAAAACTGCCATTAGTAACTGCCAATATTTATTTATTTATATTTATTAAATATTTATTAAATAAAAAATAAAAAATCCTACTAATATTATAAACGCGAAAGTTTGTAAGTATGGATGGATGGATGGATGGATGGATGTTTGTTACTCTTTCACATAAAAACTACTGAATGGATTTTAATGAGACTTTACAATAATATAGCTTATACATCAGAATAACGACATAGGCTACAATTTATAAAGATATTGTGTGACTAATCCTGCGCAGACGAAGTCGCGTGCAATAATATACTTTTTCACCACCACCACGCCTTTTTCTGCCGCCAAGCAGCGTTGCTGTGTTTCGGTTTGAAGAATGTTGTTGCCGGTGTAATTACAGGCACATGAGGCTTAACATCAGTATGCCTCAAGTTGATGGACGCAGGGCAGTGCAACGCGTCGACTTGCGAGGCAATGCTTTGTTATAGGTGATGTTTACCACTTAACATCAGCCTTGTTCCATCAGCTAAATGTACCATAACTTAAGGTGGGTCATATAATTCTTCCATCAGCGAAACATATAAAAGTTCTGTCAACAGAACTACTCAACAGAACAGGTGGGAGTAAACGAATTCTTCTACATCTTAGGGCTTCGGTGATTTTTTCCAGCCATGCTTCTAGACTCGATATGGACCCAAATTTCAAAACCGACTGTCAAAATTACACTTGAAACTTCTCAGTCACGATTTATCTACACTAATATTATAAAGAGGAAACCTTTGTATTTTTGTATGTAACGAATAGGCTCAAAAACTACTGGACCGAATTCAAAAATTCTTTCACCATTAGAATGCTACATTATCCCTGAGTAACATAGGTTATATTATATTTTCAAAAAAATCAGGGATCCTTACTAAAACTTCAATAATGTAACCCAAGGTGGAAAACAAAAACCTTACATCGCGTGCGCTGCGAAAACTATTGATGATAGAACAAAATAATGTACTACGATTTTGTAGAACACGTCATCATCTACAAAAAATGTCGCGACAGCATATGTCTAACTAATATAGTTATGTCACAGTAAGTGTGTCACAAAAAATTAATTGAAATGCCGCCGCCAGAAAAGGGTGTTTATTTGTACCTTGGTATTAATCCTTATCCAAATAAATATCCTATCCATTTCATAATTAAGACGGTTTCAATACCTATAGATTACTTCTTAAATTTTTCAAATCGGACATTCCATTCAAAAGATATGACGAAATTAAAAATGTTAACGGGTCCACGGGTCACTCGGGGTGCGATTTCACTCACTCAAGGAGAAGGACGTGCAAATGTATGAAATTAGTAGACGCGAGGCTCGAACCCACGGCCTAAGTATATCCTAAAATGTTCAAAAAATTTATGACCACCCATGCGAAGCTGGGACAGGCCGCTAGTATTTTATAAAAAGAATATCGTGAGAAAACAAAAGGTCATAGTTTCAAGTTGAAACGTCAACGACCGCGTCGCGTTCCCGTGACCTTGTTATGTAACAAAGAGGAAGTCATTTGAGCGGCTATTTATTACCAGTCACTCAACTACTTCGCTATTGTGTGGTAGAAAGTTGATAAATATTAATTTTAGGATTGGTTGTAAATTATATTGTCAACTTTCAGCTTGATTTACACGTGCTGTTTTATGAAGTCAATAATTTGATTCAATTTATTTGATTATTGACATTTTAATTAAAGAATAGTTTAAGTTCTGTTAAAAAAAATACTTGTTAACTTGAAATTAAATATGACTGACCTGACTGCTCAAAAGGAGACTCTTTGTGGCGCACTTAAAATCCTTTCACCACACTGTTTCGAAAGAACTAGTGGCACGACAAGCAGAAGAGTTGACCTCACAACTCAGTTGCGACTACTGCTTTTTATACAGTAGGTTGTGGGTCTGATTACTACCCATGACAAATATTATACCTATGTGATGTTTGTTCTGCATCTAAGTGTATATGTAATTTTCCTAGCAGCGGCGATGGGCTTGCAACCTGTCACGTATAGAAAACCCGCAAACTGTTCGAGTATGTCAAAAGTACTATTTTGACCAGCAACTAGGAGGTCAAAAGTACCAAGAGATTTGAGGGTATGTCTACAGTGCCTTGGAATTGAATTCGTGAGCGTATTCCAATATTTCCATTAACGCCAAAAAAATAAGATAATTATTTATTTCATATAGCATATACCACACTTATATGATATTAAAATAAACACAACTATCACATCTTATTGATAATAAACTATCGATTAAACTATAATTATAATTTACAAGCGATTTAATAACACCCGCCTGACACAATATTTAAAAAGAAATTTATGTTAAAACGTAAAACCCATCTAAATGCAGCTTTTGTAAATTTTATATTTTGCGATGCAATGGTTATAAAAGATGGCTATAAATCACATTGACAGAGAAACAGGTTTGTATGAAAGTGAAAACTGACTCACATTGCACAGACTAAATAACTTTCATTGTAGGACTTTATCGCCGGGTAGTACAGCTCAAGATATTAAAAATATTCATTGTAGTTTTGAGTATTATAAAAACGTAGGTACTTACTGCTAAGGTGCCTCTGGCTCGCTCAATTCAACATTCTGTAAGATATCAAATCACTGAACCTATTAGATAGAGCACTGGTGGTCTAGTGGTAGCGGCCCTGATTACCGATAAGGTCGTGGGTTCGAAACCCGGTCGTGCACCAATGAGTTTTTCTGTCCAAAAAATTATGTACACAATGCCAGTACTCTCAAACAGTGAAGGAAAACATCGTGAGGAAACCGGCATGTCGTAGAACCTAAAAAGTTCTAACATGTGTCAAGTGCTCGATAGGAGCCTCTTATGGTACACTTTAAATCCTTTCAACACACTGTTTCGAGTAAACTAGTGACACGACAAGATTGAAGACTGAACCTATTTATAAAAATTGCAATCAACCAAAAATAATAATTAATTAATTCAGCAAAAATATCATTTTTGATCCAAACAAGTTTTCCTACTAAAAAGTTTGAATAAGTACGAAAACTAGTAAACCAAATTCATGTCACAATGTGTCATGTGCCTGTGTTGCCTGTACAAAAAAACGGTAGGAACCAAGCCGTAAGTTTCTTGCCTGTTCTTTTGGCGATAGATTCACCTAGTATATAAGACGTTTCAAAGGTGATCCTTGTGATTGTACTGATAAAGATAAAGATAAAGATATTTATTGTCTATGGAAACTAGGTACAATATTGGTGTTAGGGTAAGTATTTAGGCTTCGCTAGTCCAGCCTGACGGCATATAAACAAAATAAACATATTTTGATTTGATTTGATTTGAATAAAGACCTGAATACAACATAACAACTGAATAAAGAACATTTTGATTTTGATTGCACCGGTATCAATGCCAAAGATAAAAAAAAACATTAGGTATCCTAAATCCTCCCGGGAGTAGGGTCGTGGGTTCAAATTCCACTCCGATAAAAACTTTGAGAACACCATAATATATTTGAGATTTTCATTTGAAATTAATTTAGTCATGATTTTCGTTCACAAGCCTATTCAGTCATTTTCACCAAATGCCTTCAAAAAGTCACCCAACCATATTAGGCGGTGAAAGTGACAAGGAGGTTGAATTTTTCATAATGATTGAAACATCGGTTGATTTATACGAAAGTTGATGAAAGTTAAAATTATATGGTACGGGGAAATAATAAAATGCTGGTGACAAGTTAAAAAAGCCGTCAGTTATGTTTCTGTTGTTGTATTGTTTCTTCAAAATAAATGACAGTCGCAAGATTGCTATGCAATACCATAACTTTTTTTTTTTAATACTACTAGCTGATGAAACAAGCAGATGGGCCACCTGATGTTGAGTGGTTACCATCACCTATAACAAATCATTGCCTCGTAAGTCACGCACAATAGGAACGTGCCCTACGATGCACTGCCCTGCGTCCGTCAACTTGAGGCATACAGATATTAAGCCTCATGTGCCAGTAATTACACCGGCAACCACACTCTTCAATCCGAAACACAGCGTTGCTGCTTGGCGGCAGAAAAAGGCGTGGTGGTAGTACTTCCCCGGACGAGCCCTTCACAAAGAGCTCTACTACTCTCGTAAAATATACAACTGAATAGGAAAGTAACTTTAGGAATGTTAGTCTGAAGTGGTATGCTAATTTGGACTTTAGCGTAAACAGAATACGATCTTCCATAATTGACACAATTTTTGTTGTTTTGGTTAGCTATTACTTAAATTATCGTGTAATCTATAATCGTAGTAAGTTCGTGAGAGAGATTCGTTAGTAATTTAAGCAGCATAACTTTTTAATTTTAATTGTTCCTTGCGTGTGTGAAGAAAGGTAAATACGCCTTAAATATTAGCGTTAGCAATCACTACTAATACGCAAGCAAACCGTGGGCAGCAGCTAGATTTGTATAAAATAAGACAGTAATACATATCGTCATACGATATCACAAAATTTATTTTGTTCCAAAACTGTCTGATATTCTAAAAAAAGTTGGATGTCCTATACAAAAAACTTCAACGCGCTCCTCGCCACTCACACTATCGTCTTAACGCTCATAGAAATAAGGATGATTTATGCTAGTTTGTGTCGGATTAGTATTTCACATAAAAAACCTCTAACTCCTATTATATCTCTAATACTATAAGAATCAAAGTCCTGACTGACTGACTGACTGACTGACTGACTGACTGACTGACTGACATATAGACAACGCACAGCCTAAACCGCTGGTCCTAGAGACTTGAAATTTTAGGAGTACATAGGTCTTATGGCGTAGAAGTGTACTAAGAAAGGATTTTTTGGAAATTCAACCCCTAAGGGTGTAAAAAGGGTTGAAAACGTTTGTATGGAAAATAGTATTCCTTGAACCTACAAACTTGAAACTTGAAGTACATAGACTTCAAGGTAAAAAAATAGGAAATGCATTTTTAGTTGTTTAAAACTACCCTTAATAAGTGTGCAAAGGGATGTAAAAGTTTGTATGGGAGTTTTTTGACCACTGGTCCTAGAGACTTGAAATTTGAAGAGTACATAGGTCTTATGGCGTAGAGGTGTACTAAGAAGGGATTTTTGGAAATTCAACCCCTAAGGGTGTAAAATGGGTTGAAAGCGTTGGTAAGAAAAATTGTATTCCTTGAACCGACAAACTTGAAACTTGAAGTCCATGTACTCCAAAGCTAAAAAATAGGAAAGGCATTTTTAGTTTTATAAAACTACCCTTAAATAAGTGTACGTTAAGTGTCAAAGTTATTATGCGAGTTTTGTAACGCGTGGTGCGATTGACTTAAAGCTTGGGGTGATACTAAGAAATAAATCATTAAGAATGAAACTTTTAATTTTTGATAATTACCCCTGCAAAGGGTGCAAATGACTGTAAAAGTTAGTATGGAAGATTTTTAACGCATAGTGCAATTGATTTCAAAATTTCTTGAAGTAAATATACTCCACAATAAATAATTTAAAATCACGTTTTCAATATTTTAAAACTACCCCTGTAAAGGATGCAAAAGACTGCCAAAGTTTCAAGGTTTGTATGGGAGATTTTTAACGCGTAGTGTAATTAGCTTCAAACTAAAAGAAAATGTGTTCTGTGGATAAATAACAAAAAGACAGTTTGATTTTCGAAAACAACCCCTAAAACGTTACCTTCCTTCGTTGCGCTCGAGTAAAAAGGATACAACGAGGCGTCAATGTTTGTAAGGGACATTCTTAAAACGGGAATCTTGAGTTGGTACGAAGAGATCTGAGAGTATCTACCGTGCCTGGGGATCCAAGTCCAAGTTCGTTTGGTTTTGGGGAAGAAACTAGGAACAAAAAGTACATATTAGTAAGGTTGTCTTTGTTGTATTTGTCATGTTTGTGCTAAGCTCAGTACCTATACCTACCTACCTAATATAGGTAATGTACGCCTATAGGTATCTCTTATACCTACGTAGGTATTTAAAATCCTACCCTTAGAATATACAAATCAATGCGAAAGTTACGATGTTTGGATGTTTGTGGCTCAATCACGGCTCACCACTTCAACGCGTGCGAAGCCGCGGGAAGCCACTAGTATTATATAATTCTTTTTTGGGTTCCGTACCCAAAGGGTAAAACGGGACCCTATTACTAAGACTCTGCTGTCCATCCGTCTGTCTGTCTGTTCGTCTGTCACCAGGCTGTATCCCATGAACCATAATAGTTATACTGTTGACATTTTCACAGATAATGTATTTCTGTTGTCGCTATAACAACAAATACTAAAAAACTGAATAAATTAAATATTTAAGGGGCTCCCATGCAACATCGGGCTGAGTATCATCTGTTTGCTTTTTTGTGTGTTGGTAAATATTTTTTTTTTCTCGAGGTTCGTCAAAGCTGCGCACAATATCTAGCCCCAAACTCAGCAAAGCTTTTACTATGGGAACTAGGTAGCTGTTAGCTTATTATACACTTTTTTTTTTGTAAATACATACTTATAATATTATATAACACCCAGACAGAGAACTAACATCTATGTTCATCACACAAATGTTTGGTCTCGGTGGGGATCGAACCCACGGCCTACGGCGCAGAAGGCAGAGCTACTACCAACCGAGCTGTGAGGGTTGTCATAACTACATGTTCATGGGCTACATGTTCTATAGAGATTTCAAAGACTCGTGGAATGCCAATGAGCCTATAAAGTAAAGTAATTCCATAGTAATTCACATGCGCTTACGCAAGAAGAAAGCCACCATTATTATCGTGGGAATTTTAAATATTTTGAGTCTTTGTCAGTCAAGGTTAGTAAGATATCGAAACAATTCGGATCTTACGTAATAGTAAAATACGTAATAGTTTACATACAGTATTATGAATAATTTTTATTTGAGTAATATTTTGACATTATCCCTTTATGGCGAATACATGAGCTAATTTGACTTTTGCTCGCACGTTTCGACTTATTGAAAGATATCAAATATGTAAACTCATTTTCGAAAAATCGCAATCAACCATTTTGTGTACATTGCACACAGTTTAGTAAAAAATTCATTTTGATCGATACAAGTTTTCCTATTTAAAAGTTTGCTTTACTAGTTATCGTAAATTATGCAAACTTTTGAAAATAAAAACTTGTATCGATCAAAATGAAATTTTTACTAATCTGTGTGCAATGCGATTGCACACAAAATAGTTGTGAACAATTTTTCGAAAATGGGTTTAGTGAATTTATATCCTTGCCAAAACGTGCGAGCGAGAGATACATTAGCTCTTGTATTTGCCTTAAAAACGCAATGATCCCAATTTTTTTTACATATTGTTTTTTTTTACCATTAAAAATACTATATATTTTTCAAGATCGGACGTCAGCAAACGGTGGAGGAAAACATCGCGGGGAAACCAGCATGTCGAAGAACCTAAAAAGTTCTAAAACATGTATCAAGTGCTCGAAAGGAGCCTCTTGAGACGCACTTTAAATCCTTTCACCATACTGTTTCGAAAGAACCAGTGACACGAAAAGTAGAAGATAACAAAGAGCTTTTGGGGTTCCACAAATATCGAAGCCCACAAAATGTAATTATAATGAACCCGTCAGAACTCTCTTGGTGATTGCATTTACACGGTCAACGCACCTGCCGCGGTCGTGACCACGAAAATTGACCAGAAGAGAAGGCTAGTTCTAGAGCGAGAGATGGCAGCCAGAAAAGTACCGCACCAGTACCCAACGTAGAGGTTACATCTTCTTCTACGCTTTGGACGCGTGGAACTGGCACCTAGATTTTGTGAATAAATACTGAAAATGTGATTTTACTGAATAAATACCTTTTTGACTTTGTTATTCTGATTCTGAAAAAAAATAAGGAAGGTCATTTAAGCGGCCGTTTCGCTCTTGTCGGCCTTGTTTCCGTTAGTCGGTTCGGAAGTGATTTTGCAAATTTTGCCAATGTGAATTTTTTGTTGTGCCGTGCAATGTGATGTACCAAGCGGTAAAAAAAGATTACGTCAAAAAAAAACATCGCAGCCGCTCGCTAAAACTCTCACGGATGGGATGGCGATAGTGATGGGTATAGAACGACTAATTGAAAACTCACTTGCAGATTACGCGGTCACTTGGGTGAATGTTGTGGCACGGAATGTAACGGAATTGCACTTCTGGTAATTAATAGCTAAAATTTGTTTTGTCTTTGTCAAGGAAAGGTAAAAGCAGTTGGCTCCTGAACTATGAAGAAAGTTGAAAGCTTTTTTGGCCGTTCATTTCACAAGTCAAACATTTTGAATCCGTAATTGTTTGATATGGATCTGATAGTGAAAGTTTAACTAATGAACATCAGCTTTGATTCCCTTTCGTTGGATTAGCTACGGTTTTTGATGAGGAAAGTGATTTTCTGCCTCATTTTGTCAACTATAAATCACAAATTAAGAGTAATTAATTAATTAAAGAGTAGTAGAGCTCTTTGTGAGTGGCTCGTCCGGGGAAGTACTACCACCACGCCTTTTTCTGCCGCCAAGCAGCGTTACTGTGTTTCGGCTTGAAGAGTGTGGTTGCCGGTGTAATTACAGGCACATGAGGCTTAACATCTCTGTGCCTCAAGTTGATGGACGCAGGGCAGTGCATCATAGGGCATGTTACTATTGTGCGTGACTTACGAGGCAATGCTTTGTTATAGGTGATGATTACCACTTAACATCAGGTGGGCCATCTGCTTGTTCCATCAGCTAGTTGTATAAAAAAAACATACGTATGTACATAAGGAAGGATATGTTGTTATCCTAACTTTCACTAAGACTAAGTTTCATTTACCGTATTTGTTAGTTGTAGGTCACTAATTATACAAATACATGCTAAGCAATTCGTCTGTAAATGTCCCTCTGAATGTACCGGATGCCCAGCATCCTAGATTTCTAACGCCGATGGGTTAAAGCGAGAACAAGGAATAAATGTAAATAAATAAATATTGGTGGACATTCCACACAGCACTAACTCGCCCCAAACTAAGCCAAAGCTTGTGATAAAGTCAAAGTCAAAAGGTATTTATTCAATAAAATCACAAGGATCACTTTGAAACGTCTTAAAGCTAGGTGACTTTAGGTACCAGTTCCACGCGACCAAAGCCTAGAAGAACAGGCAACAAACTTACGGCTTGGTTCCTACCGTTCTTTTGTATGATTCTTTTACAATATAATATAATATATTATTGAAGTTAAGTGAGGCGTAGGCGTAGGATATGGGAACCAGATAGCTGATATACTATTTATATACTTTTTTTTGTAAATACATACTTATAATATTATATAGCATCCAGACAAATAAACAGAAACTTCGTTTTAATCTTTGTTTTGTCAAAATAACAAATGTCGCTGACTGTCCTTCATAGTATCATTAAAATATACATGCACATCATATCATTAAGTACACTGCAACCTCCAAAAGACAATACAAATCATCAGGTAAATAACTTATTCAAAGCTGTTGCTCAATTGCAAAGGATTCTAGGCTGCGTAGGCGCAAGGTGAACTACGATGGGCTTCGACCCCATCTAGATTGATACAAATTACTTTATTGCGCACAACACGTTACGTATAAAATGGAAAAATTTCAAACTTCTTGCTAAGTGCAATGGGCGGTCATATCGCCAAACAGCGATCTCTCCCAGACAACCGTTGGATGAAGCGGTCTGGCGTTATTTGGTGGAATTTGACATCAAGAATAAGCTGTAAGCTATGAATCACTGTTTTAAATTTTTATATTTATTTAGCAGTTGTCATCTTCTCGAAAAGTTACTACAGTTAGTACTGCATTTCGTTATTAAAAAACCTACTCTTCAATGGAAATATTGGTGTCATTTCTGTTGTTTAATTTCCTAATTTTACCTAATTTGACAGCACTTAAAATATTGCCGTCCCTTTCCAAAAGACTGAAACAACAAGGACGGCTATAAATTTAGAGCTGTCAGATTAGATTAGTTTAGAATAATGCAACAACAGAATCGACACTATTGTTTGATAACGCTATTTACCTTCACCGTTATAGTGCACACAAATAGGGTCTGAGCTTAAATTAAGTTTAATCCTACTAGCATCTGAGTAAGTTTATTCCAAGTCCTTAAAAGGATGATGTAATCATAATAATTTGCGTTGTAGAGATTATGGGCCAATTAGGACACCATAATTTAAAAGTTGTGGTTTTTAAGAACGTGGGATTATAGGATTATAATTTTGCGTGGATAAGGCTCAACATCTTTCTTTCAAGAACGGTCTATACCGGGCTTTGGAATTCTTGAGGCTGATGATGATAAAGAATGCGTAATTTTCATCAGAATACCCAGTTTAGCAGCCGCAATTACCCCATACAACCTTATTTAGTATGTGTAGTAAGTGTTTGTTATTCCATGGTAAAGTCTAGGTGCAGAAAACCAGTACAAAAGTAGGCTTAGAATCTTGCAAAATAACTTGAATTGAGGATGTGTTTCATCATGGGAAGGTATTTGAGAAGACGTTTGGAATGCTTGTGCACATTTGGACTTGCCTCCGATTATCTCCTGGGGATATCCTAGGAAGCTGATACCACTAAATTTATAAATGAGTAATAATAATAAAATTGGTGGACTTTTCACACAACACTATCTAGCCCCAAACTAAGCCAAAGCTTGTAATATGGGAACCGAATAACTGATATAATACCCACTTTCTGAAAGCTCGATCAAAACTAATCGCATGTCAAGTCACTTGCTATCTCTATCTAATTCGATGTAATAGCTGAAATGGCGAGTGACTTGACATCCGATTAGTTTTGATCGAGCTTTCAGAAACCGGCCGTAAGTTTCACCTTAAAACTCAATGCAATGAGTAAAAAGTAAAAGTAAAAGTAAAAAAAGCCATTTATTCTACAAAAAAATCATAATTTAAAACATTTTCCATTAAACATGCTTATGTACTAAGAACATTACAATTCTATTATTTATAATTTATTAATTTATTTTATTATTCGTGATATTAGTATATGCATACAATTCGTTTATTATTCGTTTATATTATTACTATATTTCCAATGTTTTTATTTACATGTCATTTCATTAAAATTTGTAGTCGCCATTCTGGCAGAATCTGGCAATGCAATGAGTAGGCCAATGTAATTCATGGCTAGATGTCATAATACAACCACGCACAGTTTTCTAATGTTCTATTCATTGTTTTGAGTACTGATGGTATAGTGGGAGTGACCCCGCCTTCTGATCGTAAGGTCGTGGCTTCATATCCAACGCATTTTAAGCCAGTGCTCTCAAACGGTGAAGGAAAACATCGTGAGGGAAGTTGGTATTCTACGGACGGTGATGGGCGTGTAACCTGTCGTAGTTCAAAGTGTTTTTTTTTATACAACTAGCTGATGGAACAAGCACATGGCCCACCTCATGTTAAGTGCGGTAACCATCACCTATAACAAAACATTGCCTCGTAAGTCACGCACGATAGGAACGTGCCCTACGATGCACTGCCTGCGTCCATCAACTTGAGGCATACAGATGTTAATCCTCATGCGCCTGTAATTACACCAGCAAACACACTCTTCAAACCGAAACACAGCGTTGCTGCTTGGCGGCAGAAAAAGGCGTGGTGGTAGTACTTCCCCGGACGAGCCCTTCACAAAGAGCTCTACTACTCTTACGATGATTCTAGCGATTCAATTGGATAAATGTATTTTACTGTAACTTTGACTCCAAGTATTGAATATGGGTTTATACAAAATGTGATTATTGGACGTTCCTCTGACTACCACCTTACACATCAAATAGTGTTGAGCGTGTACTAGTGCAATGTACGTTGGTAGTAGGTAGAAACTTCTTCGGACGAATTATTTCACAAAGACCTCTACTACCTTTTTTTCCTTTATATGCCCTAAGTTGGGTAAAATTACGAGCGTTGCCTAGTATTGCAATTAGCTAAGGACTGAATACCTAATTCTATGTCGTAAATAGTACCTAAGGACATATCACCTACACAGCCGAGGATCGGAAGGTAATTGAAAATAAGCTTTGTAGAAGTAACAATAAAGACTTTTTTACGATGCAGTATTTTTTGACAGCTGATGGTGTTGCCAACTTTATTTGTGTCGATGTCGCTATGGTTTGCCAAGTTTAATGGTGTTTGGTGTTATAAATAAAGTACATATTTGTAAATGAATGATATTGTCAAAATAAATAAAATTATTCATTACCACATAAATAAAAAATCATATCAAATAAAAATAAAACAAATATTTATTTACTCCTGAATAATTATTATATTCATTTGCATGGGCCACCTTTAGAGGTAATAAGGCTTTATATTATTACGAACATACTTAAAAAAGTATACCTAAATGTATATCAGCTATCTGGTTCCAAGCATAACAAGCTTTGGCTTACTTTGGGGTTAGACAGTGCTGTGTGGAAAGTCCACCAATATTTATTTATTGTTATTTTATTATATTATAATAAATGATATAACGTTTGACAAGTAGATGTCTATGATATAAATGGGTCACGTTCAGATCATACAGAGATAGGACAATTTCAACCTATTCAACGCCATCTATTGGGTATTAAAACAACTAATTTTTTACTGTAAATAACGCCATATAAGGTGTGGCAAGCAAATTTATAATGTTGAATATAGTATTTGTAACTAATCACACCTCTTCCTGTCTATGTAAGAAACCCGCTACTTACTAACGTCGGTTAGTAAGTTTTACCGGGCAATTGGGTAACTTAAAGACATGGTACAGTCACTTTCAGAAGTTGAGAATAGGGGCAAGTTTTCCTGCTTAAAAGTTTGAATCTGTCTCTTGTCGTGTCACTAGTTTCTTTCGAAACAGTGTTGTGAAAGGATTTTATGTGCGCCTCAAGAGGCTCCTTTGAGCACTTGACACATGTTATAGAATTTTTAGGTTCTACGAAATGCCGGTTTCCTCACGATGTTTTCCTTCGCCCTTTGAGAGTACTGGCATTGTGCACATACATTTTTGAACAGAAAAACTCATTGGTGCACGACCGGTTTCGAACCCACGACCTTAGGATCGAAAGGCGAGGCCGCTACTACTAGACGACTAGTGCTCTCAGAAGTTTGAATAAGTACCTACGATAACTAAAAATAAAGTAAAATAAACTTTTTGGTAGGTAAACTCGTTTGGATCCAAATCATATTTATGTTACACACAACTTGGTAGAATGCGATTTTTCTTAATAAGTTCAGTGGTTTTATATCTTTAAATCAAAATGTTGTAATGTGCGACCTGTAAGTACATGTTAGTCAACGTGGTAGTTTTCGCCTAAAGCGTTATCAAAGTCAAAGTCAAAGTCAAACTAGGTGACTCTAGGTGCCAGTAAGTGGTAACCATCACCTATAACAAAGCATTGCCTCGTAAATCACGATCGATAGGAACGTGCCCTACGGTCACTGCCTTGCGCCTATCAACTTGATGCGTGCATTCTACTTTATGCAGTTATGAAGAAAACTTCAAGGTTTTACCTACCTTTATGTTTTTTTTGATAAAACCGGCTAAGCTGGTGGTTAGAATAGCAAGTATCAAGGGGAAGGTCGTGGGTTCCAATCCAAACCCCGGATATAATCTTTTGAGATGTTATAAAAAACTTTATATTAATATGTGTTACCCAATTGGCGTTACATCGATTGGTGTTACAAAATAAGTGCAATAAAATATTGGTAGGTATTAAAACCATAATGTAAAATCATTAGTCTGACCTGAATGCGATGCAAAAGTTACGATTTTAAACATCAATTTGTATAAAAAGCACATTGAATAGTGCAATAAAATACTTTGCGATGGGTATGTAGGTAAATTGCCATGAAGTGGTAGTAAGACTGATGTAATGAATGGTATTTTTATTGCACGTATAAATTAATTTGGACATTTCATAGCGTTTTTAGACCCAAACTAAAGATCCAGACGGCTTTTTTATTATAATACTTGCTGATAGAACAAGCAAATGTTCCCCCTGATGTTAAATGGTAACCACTTCTTCTTCTTCTTGTCGTGTCACTAGTTTCTTTCGAAACAGTGTGGTGAAAGCATTTTATTTGCGCCTCAAGAGGCTCCTTTCGAGCACTTGACACAAGTTATAGAACTTTAATAGGTTCTACAACATTTCCTCACGATGTTTTCCTTCACCGTTTGAGAGACCATTGTGCACATACATTTTTGAACAGAAATACTTATTGATGCACGACTGGTTTAGAACCCACGACCTTAGGATCGGAAGGCGGGGCTGCTACCACTTGACCACCAGTGCTCTCGCAAATTAGCAACAATAAGAACACGTCCTACGATGCACTGCCCTGCGTCCATTTGAGGCATACAGATGTTGAGAGCACTGGTGGTCTAGTGGTTGCATCCCCGCCTTCCGATCCTAAGGTCGTGGGTTCGAACCGGTCGTGCACCAATGAGTTTTTCTGTTCAAAAATGTATGTGCACAATGCCAGTACTCTCAAACGGTGAAGGAAACCGGAATTTCGTAGAACCTAAAAAGTTCTATAACATATGTCAAGTGCACGAAAGGAGCCTCTAAAGGCGCACTTAAAATCCTTTCACCACACTGTTTCGAAAGAAACTAGTGACACGACAAGAGACGCCTCATGTGCCTGTAATTTCACCGGCGACCACACCCTTCAAACCGACAGCAACGTTGCTTACTTTGTTATTGCGTAACCAAACAACACTGGGTCAGTTTTGTACCGGTTGTAAAAAAACGCGGTTACTAACCGCGTTTTTTTTAATAATTATTTTGCTAATTGTTTATAGAGCATTACAATATCCTGAATCAATTTACTTTTGGGCAATGGAGCGTGGGCGTGTTCTAGAAAAATATAGCACTCATTTTATAAAATTTGTTGTTAACGGAAACGTATTATTTATATTGCATTAAAAAAACTCCGGAGCTCCTGTGAATGTAATTTTATGGATCAATGACGGATCTCAATACTCAATTTAATTATTGCACAACATGGTTTGGTTTAGGTACATACATAGTTAATAGGTGTAAGTAAGTATCATTATGGACCCTGCATAGGATATATAGCAACATGGAGTTTTGGTATATGGGCAATTCGTCCCTCGCATTTTTGAAGTATGAGGTTTTATACTGCGTTTACATTTAGATATTCGCGCTGCCATTCATGTCAGCGCTGGACAGAAATGTTGCCGTCCATATGTCTGCGGCAGCGTCGCCGGCAATGTGTGTTCACGATCGTGAACGCGCGGCAACATTTCCGTCCACGCGAATGGCAGCGTGAATGTGCATTTCGACCGCCAAGCAGCAACGCTGTGTTTCGGTTCAAAGTAAGCAGTGCAACATAGATCACGTTGATATCGTTCTCGACTTACGAGGCAATAGAAAGAAAGAAAGAAAGAAAAAGTTTTTATTTATGACGGCACATGGCATAGCAAGAGCGACACACAAAAACTAACTAACAGAGATTTAAGATATAACACTAATCTTACAACGAAACAATTTGGGGGTACAATTATAAGGAAAAAAGAGGTGTGTCTCTCAGTGCCGTCCATGTGGAGACGTCACAAAATGGTGTCCAGCTCAGCATGATGTTGCGTATACTAAAATACTTATATAATACTTTGGTATACGTAAATAAAATATTAATAAATAAATATTGGTGGACTTTCCACACAACACTATATAGCCCCAAACTAAGCTAAAACTTGTAATGTGGAACCAGATAGCTGATATAGTACGTGTATACTTTTTTTGTTAATACATAATTATAATCTCTAATACTATAAGAATCAAAGTCCTGACTGACTGACTGACTGACTGACTGACATATAGACAACGCACAGCCTAAACCGCTGGTCCTAGAGACTTGAAATTTGAGGAGTACATAGGTCTTATGGCGTAGAGGTGCACTAAGAAGGGATTTTTGAAAATTCAACCCCTAAGGGTGTAAAAAGGGATGAAAACGTTTGTATGTAAAATCGTATTCCTTGAACCGACAAACTTGAAACTTGGAGTACATTTACTTCAAGGCAAAAAAATAGAAAAGGCATTTTTAGTTTTTTTAAACTACCCTTAATAAGTGTGCGAAGGGGTGTCAAAGTTTGTATGGGAGTTTTTTGACCGCTGGTCCTAGAGACTTGAAATTTGAGGAGTACATAGGTCTTATGGCGTAAAGGTGTACTAAGAAAGGATTTTTGGAAATTCAACCCCTATGGGTGTAAAAAGGGATGAAAACGTTTGCATGTAAAATAGTATTCCTTGAACCTACAAACTTGAAACTTGGAGTACATATACTTCAAAGCAAAAAAATAGGAAAGGCATTTTTTGTTTTTTAAAACTACCCTTAATAAGTGTGCAAAGGGATGTAAAAGTTTGTATAACAGTTTTTTGACCGCTGGTCCTAGAGACTTGAAATTTAAAGAGAACATAGGTCTTATGGCGTAGAGGTGTACTAAGAAGGGATTTTTGGAAATTCAACCCCTAAGGGTGTAAAAAGGGTTGAAAACGTTGGTGTGAAAATTTGTATTCCTTGAACCTACAAACTTGAAACTTGGAGTACATATACTTCAAAGCAAAAAAATAGGAAAGGCATTTTTTGTTTTTTAAAACTACCCTTAATAAGTATGCAAAGGGATGTAAAAGTTTGTACAACAGTTTTTTGACCGCTGGTCCTAGAGACTTGAAATTTGAAGAGTATATAGGTCTTATGGCGTAGAGATGTACTAAGAAGGGATTTTTGGAAATTCAACCTCTAAGGGTGTAAAAAAGGTTGAAAACGTTGGTATGAAAAATTGGATTCCTTGAACCTACAAACTTGAAACAACTTGAAGTAGATGTACCTACTCCAAAGCCAAAAAATAGAAAAAGCATTTTTAGTTTTTTAAAACTACCCTTAATAAGTGTGCAAAGGGATGTCAAAGTTTGTATGGGAGTTTTTTGACGCGTGGTACGATTGACTTAAAACTTGAGGTAAATATACTAAGAAATAAATAATTAAGAATGACGCTTTTAACTTTTGATAATTACCTCTGCAAAGGGTGCAAATGACTGTAAAAGTTAGTATGGGAGAGTTTTTAACGCATAGTGCGATTGATTTCATACTTGAAGTAAATATACTCAACAATAAATGATTTAAAATCAAGTTTTCAATATTTTACAACCACCTCCGCAAAGTGTGCAAAGGGATGTCAATGTTTGTATGGGAGTTTTTTAACGCGTAGTGTAACTTCAAACTAAAATAAAATGTGTTCTGTGTAATAAAAAGGATACAACGAGGCGTCAATATTTGTAAGGGACATTCTAAAAACGGGAATCTTGAGTTGGTACGAAGAGATCTGAGGATATCTAACGTGCCTGGGGATCAAAGTCGTGAAGCTGTTTCGTTTCGTTTGTTTTTGGGGTAGAAACTAAGTAAACAAATAAGTACATATTTTCCGTGTAAGGTTATCTTTGTTGTATTTGTCATGTTTGTGCTATACTCAGTACCTATACCTACCTACCTAATATAGGTAATGGACGCCTATAGGTATCTCTGATACCTACGTAGGTATTTAAAATCATACCCTAATAATATACAAATCAATGCAAAAGTTACGATGTTTGGATGTTTGTGGATCAATCACGGCTCACCACTTCAACGCGTGCGAAGCCGCGGGAAGCCTCTAGTATATAATAAAATAACATCCAGACAGAGAACAAACATCTATGTTCATCACACAAATGTTTGTTCTCGTCGGGGATCGAACCCACGGCCTACGGCGCAGAAGACAGAGCTACTACCAATTGAGCTGTGAAGGCTGCCATGTGATGGTTATACTACTAACATTAGCTAGGCCATCTGATTGTTTCCACAGCAAGTAGTTTAAAAAAACTGTAGAACAACAGTGGCGTAGGTGGACAAGAGCACCGGTGCATAGAGAAAGAATCGGGCCCTCACCCCCTCTTTCCACATAGCTTGAACTTATATTGGCATTTAAAATAAATAATAAAAAAATAATTGTGTGCTAGGTTCTAGGTTTTCTAGCTTCGGGAGCTGGCTGAGCCTGTCTTTTCAAAAGCTTAGGTTAGCGGGCCCCCTGAGCTCCGGGGCCCTGGCGCACTGCACCACCTGGCCCTACGATAGCTACGCCACTGAGAACAAGCCACTTAAATAATATTAAAAGTTCGTAGTAACGTTAACGTTACGTAACAAACGTAAAACGTGACAATTGTATCGTAAGCGTTGCGCGAAGAAAGTCCAGTCAGTCCGTAGACCGGTTTTAGCGAAAGTTGTCAATTCGACAAGTGCGGGTTTATGGCAAGGTTATGGGGTTCTGTATGTAATTTTCGTGTCGAGACTCTTTCTTTATATGTCCACCATTATTATTGTGGTGTGATTTAGCAACAAACAGCCAAACATAAAATAAAAATTACCTTAACTTTAAACGCATTATTAAGTAGGATAGGAAGTCTGATAAACTCAGAAGGAAGGAATTATATTATAAATCAAGTTATAAAGTATAAGAAGCGTAGGTAATTATCGCATAAAACGTGTAACAACAAATTGATCTACAATTTATGAAAATGACGACACGCTATACCAAACGCAACATTAAATTAATATAGCCTCTATCAGTTTAACATTGATGACTAAAATAACAATTAAATTCATTTTCATTAATAAAGCAACAAAACTTGTGCATTGTACAATATAACCTTTAAATATTTCAAAAGTTCAATAATATGTACGAAGCTTGCAATATTTCCAAATATTTTTCGAAATTCAAATTGAATTGAGTTGGTACTTGGTACTACGAGATCCGAGAGGATATCTACCATGCCTGAGTATCAAAGTCGTCAAGCTATTTCTGTTTTTAAAGATAAAGAATTTTTTTTTGCATAAATATGTGTTAAACTTAGGTGTTAAACAAATGACAGGTACCACATGTGTAAAACATGTTTTACCGATGTCGGTGTAAAAAAAGAAACAAAATTTATGTGTTATATTAAAATTGGCAAGACTCTTATAACTGGTTATAAAATATAACGAAAACGGAAAATAAGTGTTTATTACTAACTGACTACAAAACAGTGAAGAAAATTGTTTTTACGTAGCAGTTTTTTTTTTGGTATCATTTAGTTACCAAAGTGGTATCAGTTAGTTACCAAAAAAACTACTACAATAAATAAAAATTATAATAACTATAAAACAATTAAATCATAAAGTTTTTCTTTGTTTAATGATGTGGGTGTGGGATGAAAATCGTAAGCTTGTTTTATTTAAATGTAAAGCTGTGATGATTTTTTGACATATTTATATAAAGCTGTAAATGAATGGGTTTTATGTGAAGGCCGGGGAACCCTAAAACGCACCGGAACAAAAAGGTGTTGAATTCGGTGACACTGTAATCTTAGTTATTTGGTTTTGTAACGACTGTCTGTTGTTATTTGGACATTGTTTGAATGTTTGTTGACGATATTTTAATTTAAACATTTGATTGAAATTACAGGTTTAACTGTATGCCTCAAGTGGACGCAGGGCAGTGCATCGTAGGGCACGTTTCTACCGAGCGTGACTTAGGATGCAATGCTTTTTGACTAAATGCGGTAGGAACCTAGGTGTAAGTTTCTTGCCTGCTCTTCTAGGCTTGGTTTTGTGGCCTAGAGCTATTGTACCTACATTTCTGCAAATGATGATGAATATTATTATTATTATTATAGATTTATCTATCTTTAAAAAGTTTCAAAGTGTGCTTCGTTTTTACTTAATAAAAAAAAAGAAATGTATGATGCAAGCGACGATGGGCTTGCAACCTGTCACGTATGGAATACCAACGATTGCAAAATGTGGGTATGTGCCTAATTCAATGTTTGGACGTTCCTCTGACTACCCTCCTTATAGGGATCCTCATAGAATTTGCAGTTAGTACTTAGTACTAAGATATCTGAGGGGATATCTACCTTGCCTGGGGATGAATGTCGTGGAGCTGTTTCAGTTTCAATTGTTATAGGCAGAAGTAACCGCTCAACATCAAGTGGGCCATCTGTTCCAACTTTTCTCATAAAAAACAGTAAGATGAAGTGAAATTGTCCCGATCTAGTTGCAGTTGAAATAGCCGGAAAGCATCGCCGGTCGTACCGATGGAATTTGTGCGTTTCCATTCACACGCTACATTCTTTAACAACTTAATAAGAAAAAAGTGCAATAAAATATTGATTAAAGTACAATACAGTTTTTAATAAAACAAACTTAGAAAAACAGTGATAGTTTTACTAAGTTGAAACTTCTAAATCATTTAATAAGATAAAAGTGCAATAAAGTATTGATAAATGTGCAATAAAGTTTTTAATAAAACAAACTTAGAAAAATAGTGATAATTTTACTAAGTTGAAACTTCTAAACTATTTAATAGTTTTTGGAACATCTAGAGTACGCGGGGATGAAAGTTAAGCTGTTTTTGTATTTCACATAGCACCTTTTAAATGGAAAAGTGGTATAAAAATAAATTGTGAAGGTGTAATAGACCTAGTACACTAGAGTTTACCAAGAAGAGTCATAAAAAGACACACTAGGAAATATAAGCCCTAAGTTTGATATAGTTTTCATATTTATAAGACTTTTTTAAGCTATCCATAAATTTATATGATTTTTTCTTGTAGATTTGACTTTGGCTCATTTTTTATTTTTATTTTGATTATTAAACAACAATTAGAGAGATTCTAACTGCAGCGGTTTTTTCATTCATAATTTAAGGTTACCAGAAAAATACATTATTATTATGCAATGTGTTGTGGACACAACTATGTGGCAGATGATGGTTGATGTTTTTTTTCAATATAAATTAAATTTGATATTAAAATTATCGAATACTACATTTACTAGGCAAAAATGCTATTCTTTCTTTTTCCTCTGGCAATTTCGTGATAATTTGAATCGATATTTCGCCAAATAATCGTGTGACAATGCGAACAGTCGCCCCACTGTGCTAGATACGCGACTTCGCGCATCGCACGCGATCAATGTGATATTGTACGACACTCGTCGACAAAAGTGAACATCGAGTTATTGCACTATTTTAATTTAATTTTGTTTTTTTTTTAATACATATATACCTTGTAAAAAATAAGCATCGGCACTTATATGATCGTAAGGTATGGGACATAAAATATATATGGTCACAGGAAAGTGGTTCTGTAAGCAACAGTTGCTATAAATAAATGATTAACTTATTATAATGCTGTGTTATAGCTGATGTTTACCACTTAACATCAGGTGAGCTTGTTCCATCAGCGAGCTGTATAAAAAATAAGTAATAAAATAGCGGCGATCGTTTACTAGCATTTGTGCGATAACAAGTTGCGACATGGGTTTGACAGTGCGTTCTAGTAGGGATTGCTTTGTTATAGGTGATGGTTATCACTTAACATCAGGTGGGCCATCTGCTTATTACATCAGCAAGTAGTATAAAAAGCGTATATATTCGCCCCCTTTTCTGAATACGTTTTAAAAGTGGTAACGTGTAAGTTGTTTTAAAAAACAAAGCATTGACAAGTCACACACAATACGAACGTGCCCTACGATGCACTGCTTGAGGCATACAGATGTTAAGCCTCATGTGCCTGTAATTACACCGGCAACCACACTCTTCAAACCGAAACACAGAAACGCTGCTTGGCGGTAGAAAAAGGCGTGGTGGTAGTGTTTCCCCGAACGAGCCCTTCACAAAGAGCTCCAGTACTCGATTTGTATAATATCCCAAAGTTATTAACCGAGTGGGATTTAAATGATTTGAATTTGACGTTGAGTGTACGTTACAGTAACCATTATTTACATGAAGTTTCAGGCGTACCGTGACGTCGCTTGCACAATGTTGTCGTGTTTGTAACATTGTTGTGCAGTCCATTATCAAAACAAGTTATTGGGCCGGTTTATATTTAATTCATAACACTAATATTAAGTCATAAAGTTGTATGATTTAATATTTTCGCGTTTTAAAGTCCTACTTAAGTTAGGTACAACTTAGAAAGTTGTCCCTAAGTGTAACTTAAGTAGGACTATAAAACCCAAAAATATATTAAATCATACGTGTAACTTAAGTTAGGTTTGAAATATATTAAATTATGTCTTATTCTATTCTTTAATGTTATTTTACACAGGATTATAAATAAATATGCTTAAACATAAAAAAAACAACTACAAAAGCGAGCTTAACCCTAAAAAGGGTTTTCTTTTGTAATGAACAGAAATAAAAGTAATATTAAATCGCACGTCACAACTATTACCGTGCCAACTCAAAATATTGCACTTTTGAGTTAAGTATGCCATCGTAAAGAGGATTTTTTTTCTACAAAATGATAATACAGTTGTATTTTTACCTCCTCCAATGGCTAAGAAAATCACCTGAGACTCTTTATTGACCATTCATTTCATTCATTTATTCAACAAGAAGCACCGTCGCATCTCAACATAGTCCGTTACAACATAACAGCGCAGGCACCAAAACGTAATTTTCTGTTGTATTTTAAAATAAAACATCTTTTTGGATAAAAAACGTCGCAGGTGAGCAATCAACATAGTTGTATTTGTAAGATGATACTTTATTGTTTGTTCAAAATAATATTTTGTCTTCATTTAATACCATATTGCATGTTCATTATTTACTTTTTGAGGGTAGGACGGAAAGTAACTTGACTTGATACTAAAATGCATCAATTTTTTTGGAGTTAATACGGTATGACTCGTTAAAGTTATTGTATTTTGGCTGTGTGCAGGTGTCTATTTATGAATGCTACGGTTTGGTCTGTGAATATATCGGATAAAACTTTTACTTTCACATAAATTTTTGGAACAGATCAATAATGAAAAGGCATAAACGGGCATTAATAATCTTACACTTTATTAGTATTTGCCGCATGTGAGTGGCTTTATGCTGAGATGGGACCAAATTTGACCCACAGACGCACAGAGGCAACTCTCTGGCATATCATACTTTTTATTTTTATCTTTTGTTTTTTATCTACTATGTTTTTTTGTTTTAAGCCTATGTATAGACTCCTATAGTTATAGTTTAGTAGTAAGTTATTTTTAATTTCTTTTTTTTTTCTCTTAGCTGTGTCAGATGTTATTCTCTGTGTTTGTCTCTGTGTGTTAAATGAAAAATTCATTCATTCATTCATTCATTCATTCATTCATTCATTCATTCATTCATTCATGTAATAGCAGTTCTTCCTTCTAGCATAATAAGAACTTGTGTATTTGACATTTATTTATATTTAGTTAATTTTTTGCATAAAAATATTAAATTAGAGTACAATAGGAAAGATTAATGCTTATGCATTTTCTACCAGCTAACCTACGTGGTGACTTATGCGAATAAATACCTTTTTTTTAATATAACTTGGTGATGAAATGAGCAGATGGCCCGCGTGATGTTGATTGGTAACCATCATCTATAACAAAGCATTGCCTCGCAAGTCACGCACGATAGGAACGTGCCCAGCGATGCACTGCCCTGCGTCCATCAACCTGAGGCGTACAGATGTTAAGCCTCATATGCCTGTAATTTCACCGGCAACCACTAAAAACCTCTTCAAACTAAAATACAGCAACGCTGCTTGGCGGCAGAAAAAGGCAGTGTAGTACTGCTTCCCCGGACGAGCTTTTCACAAAGAGCTCTTAAAAATATCTTGTATCTCCTTGATAATATTCTTTCAATAACTGCTCTCTTAACCAAAATGCTGCTGATATCATGACGTGTATGCCAATGGTCGTATGCCAGTACAGCTCTTACAGAACTGTATTATAATAAAATTATAATTAAATTAATGGCACGTTGGTATTAAATGAACTTTATGAGAAGTCTCGACTGAAATACAGGCAATATCGGGGAGATACTATTTTTCGTGGTCTGAGTGTTAAACAGTAGGTTGAGCCACAGTATTGTGAATTCAAAAACTGCGTCGATGCACATACTTTCAATTATTTTGTTTTATAAATTGTGTACGGATTCCGATTCCTGCAATGTGAGCGCAGTGATAATACTACAGGACTAGCGATTCTTAATACGTTTAAGCACATGCACTCAATGTCAAGCATTTATTTTCATGATTCGTTTAACATTGGTATAAAGATGACTAACATCATTGCAAACGATTTTGCACGAGATTGCCAGCTGACGCAAATGCCATTCAACAGTCTTAAAACCCATAACCTTATAGCCCAAATAGTTTGAAATCTGGGAATAGAATTCACAAACGTAAAAAAAGAGTTCCACCTAAATAAATCAAGACATGAAACGATCAAAACTGCAAACTGAAATGGACTGAAAAGGTAGGTAGGTGATTTACAAAGAAACAAGAATTTATGAAAAGAACTGTGCCGAGAGTTTCACAACGTGATAGAATCTGAAATGGGGAAAACTTAGAAAATTTAAAACCACTGGAGAATATAGGTTCTCAAATGGCGACCACGAGCTGAAAGACGAAGCGTTTTACGAGGAACCGATGGCATTGTGAGGATCACAGGAAAGACAGTGGATGGAGAGGGATCAGAATAATTCTTCCTGATAATGAATAGGGGAGGCCTATAATAGTGATGAGCCTATGATGATAATAATAAAGTTGATTTTCTAAAAACAATATTATTTGGTATTTTGTTGTGTTTAATCCAATAAGATCAACAAAAAAACCAGTAATAGGACTGCTTGTATTGATGAAAATGTGTATCAATAATGGCTAATTTTGATATACGACCGTCGAATTTTACAAAAACCTCTAAATAAAACATTAGAGGGCATTAACGTCTTATTTCATTTTTGAATTAATTTAAACTGGCAATATAGCACTAACTCAAAGTGCTAGTGAAAAATTACTGATAACTTTAAAGATATTCATTATTTATTATACCAATACCTTAGAAAGTAAAGTCAGATAACATACCTTTAAACTTACATTTAAAGTTAGGCATGTTAATGTATATTTTAGACAATATGATTTTTTGAACTTTCAAAACCTGTTTTCTCGAAATCGACTTTTTTGAGTTGGCAAGGTAATGTTTGTGAGGTGCGAAATGTAAAATGAATATATTTTCTATGAGATGAAATATTCATATTTCTTTGGTTTCTTAGTGGGTTTAGTGTGATAAGAAACGATTTATGTTATTTTAACAAAAAAAAATATTATCTACAATTTTTGTATTGCCTACTGCCTAGGTATTTCGTACATATTTGAATCAAAAATTTAAACATGACGCAATGAAATATGTAAGAACAGAACCTAATTAAAAAAATGTTTAGGTTACTTACCTATTGTACTTTTACAACAGACTTATTAGTATCACTACAAATGTGTTTTTTTAAGTTTACAAATTTGCCAGCCATAGTTATTTAAAAAAAAAAACAAAAAAGCCTCTCACTCCATAATTAGACGTACGCCTACTATCCAAAATAAACCACATCAAAAATAGACAAGCCATGTTGAATTCAAATAAGGTTACGTAATCTGGATCACATAACTGACATCTCCATAATAGTTGCTATGGAGTATGCGGTCACCAATCGGACTAGGGACCGCGCTGAACGTTGCTTTTTAATTGCGATCTCTAGATCGTTTGCAACGGTCTGCAGATAGGTCAACTGTTTCGTATGTATTTTGCACATTTTGTTAAATTATTAAATTATTTAAATTATCTTATTTTATTCTCTATTTTTTATTGTTAATAAGTATGCTTAATCATAAAACATCTACAAAAGCGAGCTTAACCCTAAAAAGAGTTTTCTTTTGTAATGAATAGAAATAGAAACTTGTATTCATTTTAATATCTTTGTAAATAAATGTATATTTTTTTCATCGACTTCAAAACCGGAAGTTCTCAATTCGATTGTTACTTTTTTTTATGTATGTTTTGTTACGCGATTTCTCCATCAATTATGAACTGATTTTGATTCTTTTTTTGTTTGATAGGTCATACTTCAGCGGTGGCCCAATATAAATTAAATCAAAATTGATACAACGCATTTTGAAAAGATCAACAAAAGTAAAAAAATATGCACAGATGACGTTTTGGTTTTTGATTCCTTTCAGCAAAAGATATGTTTTCAAGTGTATTTGAAGTTTTTTTTTTGAAAAATTGCTATTTTTCGGTGAAAATGTTGGTATGTTCGTATTCGTTCGTTAAGTGGCCAACAGTGAGCACTAGTGGTCTAGTGGTAGCGGCAACGCCATCCTAAGGTCGTGGATTCGAAACCGGACGTACCCCAAAGATTTTGGTTGGTTCCGTTTTCACTTATAATAGTTTTAATAAGAGCGAGTTTTTTTTTTCTCCGTACTTGCATGACTAAATATGAAAAAAAATCTAGTTCAGCCTAATATTATATCAGTGGTTTGACTTCCGGTTCCATATTAAGTAATAGTTAGTATGCGTTTCACCGTGTTTGCATATTATTGTCAACTTTCATCTCGGCGAAAGTCAGTTCGATGACATGGACTAGCCGGGTATTGTGTAACTGATATAATAAGCTATTTCAATAAATACAAATATTTTGGTTTTTTGAATTTTGACAAAAAAAACATTCAAAATCAAAAGGGAATTCGGGTTCCGTACACAAGAGAGTAGAGTAGAGTTTTAGGAGTAGTAGAGCTCTTTGTGAAGAGCTCGTCCGGGGAAGTACTACCACCACACCTTTTTCTGCCGCCAAGCAGCAATGCTGTGTTTCGGTTTGAAGAGCGTGGTTGCCGGTGTAATTACAGGCACATGAGGCTTAACATCTGTATGCCTCAAGCTGATGGACGCAGGGCAGTGCATCGTAGGGCACGTTCCTATCGTGCGTGACTTACGAGGCAATGCTTTGTTATAGGTGATGGTTACCACTTAACATCAGGTGGGCCATCTGCTTGTTCCATTAGCTGGTTGTATAAAAAAAAAAAAAACACAAAGTGTAAAACGGGACCCTATTACTAAGACTCCGCTGTGCGTCCGTCTGTCCGTTTGTCACCAGGCTGTACCGTAATAGTTAGATAGTTGAAATTTTCACAGATGATGTATTTATATTGCCGCTATAAACAACAAATATTAAAAAACAGAATAAAATAAATATTTAAGGGGGCTCCCAAACAACAAACGTGTTTTTTTGTCGTTTTTATAATAATGGTACAGAAGCCTTCATGTGCGAGTCCGACTCGCACTTGGCCGGTTTTATTATTTATACTACTTGCTGATGACCTACCTCTATAGTCGCATTTCTCTAGCCTCAAAGGTTTGCAGGAAGAAAACTCTTCTTAGGGTTAAGCTCACCTTTGGACATGGCCTATATTTCTGCCAGTTTACTATGTATTATATTGTGTGCATTAAAGGATTAAGAATGATACAAGCTAGTGGTAAATGGTAACCATCACCTAGAGCAAAGTATTGCCTTTCAAGTCATGCACAATAGGAACATGCCCTACGATGCCCTGCGTCCATCGACTTGAGGCGTGCAGATGCTAAGCCTCATGTGCCTGTATTTCTCCGACGACCACTCCGTTCAAACCGAAACACAGCAACGCTGCTCGGCGGCAGAAATAGGCATGGTGGTAGTACTTCCCTGGAGCAACTTAAAACGATTTACTATGCTCTAGTGGAGTCTAAATTTAGATACAGCGTGAAATTCTGGGGTAATAGTTACAAGTACCTATAATATAAATAGGGCCTTCATTATACAAAAACGAGCTGTGCGTACTATGGTGCGGATACCACCTTGGGTAATCGTGTAGAGATCATTTTCCTAACTTAAAAATCTTAACCCTTCCCAGTCTATACATTTTAGTGGTTCTCATGGATACAGTAAAACATCCGTTTAAATTTGAAACGCCATAAAAGAAGAAGGTTCGACTTAATACTAGGAGGAAGGATCTGGAAGCTTTATGTCCGAGGTTGAATGTGGCAAGGCATGGCTGTCGGTGTCAAGCAGTTAAACTTTTTAATGCTTTACCCACAGAAATAAAAAGTATTGTTAGTCCAAACATATTTAAGACAACTTTAAGAAATTTTTTGCTGAAGAAATGTTTTTACTCTGTGGATGTGTTTATGACACATAAGCATGACATTTAACTGATTAATTTGTATTTTTTATTTCAATGATTATTTTTATTAAATTTTATATGTGCATAATTAAATGTTTTTGTAATGTAAGTATTGTATATTATGATTATTAATGACTGTGATTTTTGCTTTTTATTGTTATTGTTAATTATTAGATTTAAATTAATTATAATATGTATTTGTGTTTCTTTTTAGTGTGATATTCATATATGATTTTTAAAATAATTATGACTGAATAAATGAAATGAAATTAAATGAAATGGAGGAGCCCTTTCAGTGCCCGTTATGTTTGCCTTACCTGATGTTAAGTGGTAACCATCCTACTCCCTATCCTACTATTAAAATGCAAAAGTTATAATGTTTAGATGTTGGTGACTCAATCACTCCCTAACTACTAAACCAATACAATTCAGTACCGGCTTGATAAAGCCAAAAATGTCCTATTATCCGAACGTTTCCAAGTTTTAAACTTTTATTTTATTATGTATTTTATACAAAAAGTTAGTTTTTTTATTTTTAATAACTGATGTAGTTACTTATACATATTAAGATGATAAAGCGTTGACTTTCGTCGAGAACGCAATATTGAATCCTGAACTTAACGAGGGATTCTAGCGATTAACTCCCTATGAAACGAGGGAGTTGAGACTAGAATTCTGAGTGCAGCGAGGGCCATTCCAACACTATTTAACGACAAAATTTGAATCACACATTTAAAAAAAAACATTATGTTGCGTTGACTGTACTTTATAGGTACATAGGTATAGGCAGGTTTATATAATAAAAACGAGTTATACTTGACCTAAATTTATGATATCTACACAGCCATAAAGTCTCTGAAGGAAATTAATAAATTAACTATCGCATCTTGCTTTCTATAACTTCCTATAACCATTCGTTTTCATATTTAATTAGGTACATATATGTGGCTTTATTGCGTGGTGTTGTTATATTAAACCATCTAAAATAATTCATAATAGTCCTTATTCCTCAAGTCTTATTTTATCACTACATAGTATAAAACAAAGTCGCTTTCTCTGTCCCTAGAGGTATATCCCTATGTATGCTTAAATCTTTAAAACTACGCAACGGATTTTGATGCGGTTTTTTTATAGAAAGAGTGATTCAAGAGGAAGGTTTATATGCATAATACAAGCATAATCTCTTAGAAATAACCTTTTTTTTTCATTGCGCATTCCCCACAATAACCGTGCGAAGCCGGGGCGGGTCGCTAGTAATAAATAAAATTAAGTAAATACAGAAATTGCAGATATAAATGAAAAATCTCTTTCTCTTTAAATCGACTTAATAAAATAAGATTATAATATCGGAATCCAAATAAATCTATCAGATAATTAAAAATAATTCCTTACCTTAGAAAACTCCACAGCAACAATCCGCAAAAACTCCGCACCTTACGAAAAGTTCCGATTAATTCCGATACCAAAACTATCAAAAACGGCTTAGTTTGTTGACTGAATCACATTTTCCGTCAATCAAAAATGGTTCATCACACTGACAGTGTTCAAGTAAAGACGTGCGTCCACCACGGAGCTCAAGATCAGACTGAGTCGGTGTTACCTCTGTTACTTGCAACTTGACTATCACTTAACAGGTGCGGATTTAGACCTATTAGTCAATAAATTAATATTCCAAAAGATATTTCACGAATTTGGTAATAGGTTATGCTAATAGCTTAATTTGGTAATGGTTTGCCATTTCTACGAAAAGAAAAATCGCTTTCTTTTCGTAGATTTGAATATTGTTATATCAAAAATTTCGAAAGATTAAAATAATTTGATTATATTAATAACTCATTTATTTTCTCAGACACATAAAGGTACAGTAGTATTGCGTATATGTTGTGTGAGACTGGTGCCCGAGATAGGTTAGATATTACTTAGGGCTTATTACGAGTTTAGTACCGATCGTCGATCGTTACGATACACCGAATTTTCTATGAAAAAAAAAAACAGGTTCTCAAAGAATACGCTAGATGCCGTTGATTTATTTTCATAGAAAATTCGGATTATCGTAACGATCGACGATCGGCACTAAACTCGTAATAAGCCCTCTGGTCAACACACACAACAACAAAGATTGAAAGAATAATATTGTTAAGAATAGGGATTATTAACAATTATGATGTAACTCACGTGGCTACGAATAAAATCTAGAGAGAAAATAAGATTATTCTATAGTTAAATCAATGTTTAAATAAAGATGCAATAGTGTAACATACTTAAAAAGATTTCCAGGAGAAAAGTAACAACATTGGTTTATTTTGAACGCAAAATTATCAAATTTGAAAATTAACATTTCTACAAGTTTAATTATCGATATATTTTTATTATCAATGTTTGTAGTATGGGAAAAAATCTTAAACTGATAAAAGTTTTCTCAAAATTAACCAAATCGAAATAATACACTCTTATTAGGAAAATATGAGTTTTTTTTATACAACTAGGTGATGGAACAAGCAGATGGCTCACCTGATGTTAAGTGGTAACCATCACCTATAACAAAGCATTACCTCGTAAATCACGCAAGATGGAAACGTGCTCTACGATGCACTGCCCTGCGTCCATCATCTTGAGGCATACAGATGTTAAGCCTCATGTGCCTGTTATTACACCGGCAACCACACTCTTCAAACCGAAACACAGCAACACTGCTTGGCGGCAGAAAAATGCATGGCGGTAGTACTTACCCGGACGAGCCCTTCACAAAGAGCTCTACTACTTTTAAATTTTTGTTTTAAAATATTCTAACAGGGAATATTAATGAACTATTGTATTTTTGGGGCTTTCTTCTCTGGTTGATTTAGTTTCGTTTGATTCTTCTTCTTGGCGCGTCACTAGTTTCTTTCGAACAGTGTGGTGAAAGGATTTAAATGCGCCGCAAAGAGGCTCCTTTCGAGCACTTGACACATGTTTTAAATCTTTTTAAGCTCTACCACATGCCGGTTTATTCACGATATTTCCTTCACGTTTTAGAGAGTATTAGCACTTTGCACAAAGATAGATAGAAAATTCTCTATTGCACAAATAAAATATAATGACAGCCTGACAGCCTTCACAGCTCAGTTGGTAGTAGCTCTGCCTTCTGCGCCGTAGGCCGTGGGTTCGATCCCAACCGAGAACAAACATTTGTGTGATGAACATAGATGTTTGTTCTCTGTCTGGGTGTTATATAATATTATAAGGATCTATTTACAAAAAAAAAAGTATATATGTATTATATCAGCTATCTGTTTCCCATATTACAAGCTTTGGCTTAGTTTGGGGCGAGATAGTGCTGTGTGGAATGTCCACCATTCTTTATTTATTTTATTTATCTACCAGCTAACCTTTGGTTAATGAGAAAACATTTGCAAATACATTTTAAAACTGAAAATCTTATTGGTGCTCGACTGGTTTTGAACCCACGAGTTTAGGATCGGAAGGTGGGGCCGCTACCACTACACCACCAGAGCTCTCGATTATCAATTTCCATTAAATTTATAAACATAGAATTTAAGTTTGTACAATATGGATCGAATTTATCTGAAATATCCTACTATATCCTACTAATATTATAAACGCGAAAGTTTGTAAGTATGGATGGATGGATGGATGTTTGTTACTCTTTCACGTAAAAACTACTAAATGGATTTTAATGATTACAATAATATAGCTTATACATAAGAATAACACATAGGCTACAATTTATAAAGATATTGTGTGACTAATCCTGCGCAGACGAAGTCGCGGGACCAGCTTGTATATTATATTATTATTAAATATCAGAATGCGCCCCTGCGCGTCACACCCTTAACCAAGTCAGGTTTTTTTACTTATAATTATTTATTTAATCGTCTTGGGAACAGTTTTTTATGCATCCTGTAATATAGGTCAACTGGTACCTTTCCCGTAGAAGATCCTGTCAGACAGGTAGATTTAACTTTTTATAGATGTTTGTAAGGACCTAAGTAGCCCGAGTGTTTTTTTTTATAATGATTAATCCGTCCTTTGACTACAATCTCACCTGATGGTAAGCGACGATGTAGTCGACGTTGGAGCATAACGGTCTAGAAGACACCTATTCACTCGTGCCTTGAAGAGATTTAGATTGTAGTGGTCAGGAAAAACAGACGACGGTAATGAGTTCCACTCCTTACCAGTTCGCATTATGTAGCTAGAAGCAAAACGCTTAGTGCGAATAGGTGGTATGCTAACCAGATATGGGTGGTACCCGGCCGTGCGTCTACTAGTCCTGTGGTGGAATGGTGATGGTGGTATAATATCGTGAAGTTATGATCCTACTAATATTATAAACGCGAAAGTTTGTAAGTATGGATGGATGGATGGATGGATGTTTGTTACTCTTTCACGTAAAAACTACTGAATGGATTTTAATGAAACTTTACAATAATATAGCTTATACATTAGAGTAACATAGGCTACAATTTATAAAGATATTGTGTGACTAATTCTGCGCTGACGAAAGAGCGACGCGAGCACCAGCTTGTATTTTATATTGGTAAAGTCAAAGTCAATAAAATCACAAGGATCACTTTGAAACGTCTTAAAGTTAGGTGAATCTAGGTGCCAGTTCCACGCGACCAAAGCCTAGAAGAACAGGCAACAGACTTACGGCTTGGTTCCTACCGTTCTTTTGTATGATCCTTGAACATTACAATATTGAAGCTCCAGTGTGGTGCCAATCGAATTTAGTGAGGCGTAGGTATAACAGAAAAATGTATAACCTTGTTGCTTGCTGATGGAACAAGCAGATGGTCTTCCTGATATTTTATGGCAACCATCACCTATAACAATAGTCACGCACGATAGGAACGGGCTCTACGATGCACTGCCCTGCGTCCATCAACTTTAGGCATGCAACGAGCACTGGTGGTCTAGTGGTAGCGGCCCCGCCTTCCGATCCTAACGTCGTGTCGTGGGTTCGAAACCAGTCGTGCACTAATGAGTTTTTGTGTCCAAAACTGTATGTGCACAATGCCAGTACTCTGGCACATGAGGCTTAACATCTGTATGCATCAAGTTGATGTTCACAGGGTAGTGCATCGTAGAAAATGTATGTGTACAATGCCAGTACTCTTAAACGGTGAAGGTAAACATCGTGAGGAAAGCGGCATGTCGTAGAACCTAAAAAGTTCTATAACATGTGTCAAGTGCTCGAAAGGAGCCTCTTGAAGCGCACTCACCACACTGTTTTGAAAGAAACTAGTGACACTACAAGAGAAGAGAGAGGCATAGGTACAGATGTTAAGCCGCATGTGTCTGTAATTACACCGGCAACCACACTCTTCAAACCGAAACACAGCAACGCTGCTTGGCGGCAGCAATAGGTATGGTAGTTGTACTTCCGCGAACGAGCCAGTAGACATATCCAATACACAATCAGATACTGTTTTAAGATTTTTGTCTGTTTAATGTTCGTAATACGGATATGATGGTAACGTTATAAATGCGAAAGTTGGTAAAAATGCCTGGATGTTTGTAGTTCAATCACACTTGACAGCTCTCACAGCTCAGTTGGTAGTAGCTCTGCCTTCTGCGCCGTAGGCCGTGGGTTCGATCCCCACCGAGAACAAACATTTAATTTTGTTTGATGAACAAAATAGATGAATAGATGTTTGTTCTCTGTCTGGCTGTTATTTTATAACTAGCGGACCCGACAGACGTTGTCCTGCATGATATTTCAAGCGATTAGGATATTAAACAAAGTAAGAAATGCAAGCCGACTGCGGCGCCATCTGCCGGGCTGATTTGTGAATCTAAACCATCCAGGGTGCCACCCAAACGCATACAAAAAAAACATACAAATCGGTTCAGCCGTTTAGGAGGAGTTCAGTGACATACACACGTACAGTAGAATTAATGATTATGTATTTACAAAACAAAAGTATATAACTATTATATCAGCTATTTAGTTTCTATATTACAAGCGTTGCTTAGTTTAGGGCTGATAGTGATGTGTGAAAAGTCCACCAATATTTATTTGTTTTATTTACTAGCTTACTTCGCGATGAAGACTAAACCGCAGGTTTCTTCACGATGTTTTCCTTCACCGTTTGAACATTTGAGAGATCTAGTACTAAATCATAACAATTAGTTTACCGACACACAGCTTAGTAAAAAATAATTTTAATCGATATAAGTTTTCCTACTCAAAAGTTTGCTTATGTATGAAAACTAGTAAAGCAAACTTTTAGTGGGAAAACTTGTATCGATTAAAATCAAATTTTGACTAAATTATGTGCAATGATTTGAATGATTGCAATTTTCAAAAATGTGTTAAGTGATTTCATATCTTTCATGTCGAAACGTGCGAGCGAGAGGTACATTAGCTCTTGTCATCGCCTTTCGAGTTCACGGTTGGATTCGAACACGTGACCTCAGGATCGGATGGGTTGCTAACTTGCTACCAATATACCACCAGTGCCCAGTTGAATAGTAACAAAACGACCTTCAACTCTTGCATCAAGCGTTTCCTCAGCTGTGGTGCATTGCACTGAGTTTTGCAAATCTTTATATGGTAAGACAATCAACACTAGATGGGCGAAGATGTGGAAATCGGTCATGTGTCAGAATACCTTTCAAATCATAAAAAACAATGATGAAAATATCCAAATGACCAAATTGAAATAGAGCCTCGTATCCCTAGGCACGGTAGACGTCTCCTCAGGCAGGTACTTTTGAAGTTACGTGAGAAGAACTCAAAGAGAGGGTAGACAGAGGTATGTCCGAATCTTACGGTTCGCAGTTTATCGTCATCATCATCATCATCAGCCCAAAGTAGTCCACTGCTGGACATAGGCCTCCCCTATACATTTCCAGGAAGAACGATTCCGAGCCCTCTCCATCCACCGACTACCCGCGATCCTTACAATGTCGTTACCATGACCGCCACCTGTGCCAGGAATAACGGAACTGCCGGGGAATGGGGGCCGTCTATCTATCGTGTTCATCATTTGGGGATGGGGGGGGGGGGGGGTGTTGCCATAGTCACCACGCTTGGCAGGTGGATTGGTGACCGCAGTGTTGATGGTGTTTACTCTGGAAATGCTGCTGCCCATTTCCTGGCGTGTTCCCTTAGTCGCCTTTTACGACATCCACGGGAGGTGATGGAGGGGTCCAATTCTATGCCGGGACACCACGGCCAAGTTATCGTAAAACAAAGTAAATATATCCGAGACTGTGGTCCCCTATACAATATTTGTTTTTTTTTTTAATAAATACTGTTTTACTAATGTACAAAAAAGTTTTTACTGAAGATTTTTATTTATATTTTTATCTATAAGCTGTGTGTAATAAAGAATTTTCATCTTTTAAAAAAATCAAGGAACAGTGCAAAGGCGTTGTTTCATCAATATATGGAGCCGGGGTCTGGCCTATGTACAGTATATATAATTATAGCTTAGCAATATAGTAACTGTTATAAGTGCTTATTTGCCTCACTTTTACTTCGTTTTCTTGCATAACAAGATTTTCTTTGTCAAGGAGAGCAACACAATGCACTAAAAATATGGCGGACTGACGTGCGTGAATGTCATTTTGACAACTGTTGTTTAAGTAAAGCTTGAGAGTGAAAGTCAAAAAAAGCAACAAAACTGTCAAATAATTATAAAATGCAATGCGTCATATCAAACGTCATGTCAAACGTCAATTACAGACTATTATGGCGGCTCTAGAAGTGTGCACATAGTAAGAAATGCGAACAGTTCAACATTTAGCGATAACAACTTTATTATCCTACATATTAATGAAATTGCATTTGTATGGTAATCTTCAATATTTCTATGTACGGTACATAGACCAGGGGCCTTATGCTCACTTCGAGCGAGATTATCTCACGGTGGAGATGACGTCATATCTCGTTCGATAACTATTTATCCCCATTCCTACTCCCCAATTTTCTCATACAAAGTTCATGCGAGACGCAACGTCAACGAGTTATTGAACGAGATATGACGTCATCTCCACCGTGAGATAATCTCGCTCGAAGTGAGCATAAGGCTCCAGACCCAGAATAAATGTGTCCTTTACACAAATACCTACCCATTTTTCTAGTGAAAATATTACATAAATTAGGTCCTGGTAATATATGCCGGAGAAATTTCCGAGTTTTCTGACGCAATGAACCATTTAGCAAGTCGCCGTCAATGGACACTGTATGACTAGTTTATCTAAGAATGTGCTGGTACAGTCAGTACCAAAAATTTAGGACTATTTCGTAATTTTGCTTTGTTTAATTTAAGATATATTCTCATAGGCTCAAACTACATTTTTCCATAATTATGTTTTTTTTTTGGTTAGAGATTTAATTTGTATACGTTTGATAAATAAAATGAAATAGTTGACATTTGTTAAATTATTTCGAAACCACTTTTAGTACTGACTGTACTGTAGAACACAGGCTATAATTAGTCTATACAACCTTAGTGTACATAATTGGAAAAGAAGATGTGCCCTCTTTTCTATTAGGTTACACTGCGAAGTGCATCGTAGGGCATGTTCCTATCGTGCGTGTTTTACGAGGCAATGCTTTGTTATAGGTGATGTTTACCACTTAACATCAGGTGGGCCACCAGCTTGTTCCAGGAGCAAATAGTATAAAATAAACAAAGTAATGCTGAGCTGCTTTGAAACAGAAAAATTTACGGTGGTATCAAGAATCTTTTATTTTTTACTAGTTCTTACCCGCGACTTCGCTCGCGCACGCTTACTTAAGAATTCTTAAAAATAATGGAATGGTTTGTTGACATTTTTTATATTTTTTTTTCTGGTTTTAAGCCCCCCCACCAATTTTCAGCCAAATCGGTTTACCGTTCTTGAGTTATAAATCGTGTAATTAACACGACTTTCTTTTATATTAATATAAATATAATTGTGTATATCAACTTCAGGGGGCTAAAGTACCCATCAATATGAATAACTTTTTCTAAGGAACCAACACTGTGAACGCGAAAAAAACAGCTGTTTCATACAAAAGTTCAATACCTAGGTACCTTGCTCAAATGTATGAAACAGCTGTTTTTTTTTGCGTTCCCCTTGAAGTTTATATACACAATTATTGGAACACCTTGTATATAGATTTTTATTAGGGACTTTTACCGACATGGCGTGGCAGACCCATGGTATCAAGATTCGTGCTTGCCGATACAATCGGAAGGTATTTTCTGTAAGAACAGTACTACGAACCGCTAAATAAGTTAACATGGACTTTCTTCGACCGCGCCTGCGCGTCCGCGTTTGCGTAACATTGTGGTCTTGATATGTTAGTATGTTATGTGTATGACACTATAGTCACTTTTTGGCAATGGCATTGACGCCCGACATTGAATCCTATGTAGAGTGTATGTTGATGAGTGTGCTGTCTTATAAATTTGATCACACTGAAGTTTCAATATTGTATTATATTAAATTGTAACAAGGATCATACGAACGAACGGTAGGAACCAAGCCGTAAGTTTGTTGCCTTTTCTTCTAGGCTTTGGTCGCGTGGAACTGGCACCTAGAGTCACAGCTTTAAGACGTTTCAAAGTGATCCTTGTGATTTTATTGAATAAATACCTTTTGACTTTGACTTCGGCTTATGGATGAAACTTGAAATAATCATAGTTTGAAACCTCGGATATCATGTACGCTATTTTTTATAGGCTCATAGATTCGCTATCATATATGTTTGTACTGCTCTTTCGGTTTCTCAAAGTTAAGATTATCTTTAAGGGAGAGATCTAGCAGCTAGGATCTAGCATTAAGTTCGCCTACGTACAATACATTTTTTGTTTTGTTGGATAAAGTTTTTTTTTATCTATCACGCGAAGCCTTTGATTTGGTATATGGGCATTTCGTCCCTCCCATTTTTGAAGTATGTCGTTTGTTGCATTTCGGCCATGACGTCAGCAAGTAAAAACTCCTGGTAGCATTCCGTCCCTCCGTTTAATTTCAACAGACGAGCAAAACTTTGGACACTAATGTTCATTAATCTCACTCTTTTATTCATTAATAGCACTCTTTATATTGATATCACTTAGCTATAATAAGCTTTAAGCCTATTTTTCTAAATATAAATGTTTTTGTGTAGGCAAATCAGTTACATTGGTCCAACACGCTCTTGTCAAAATCGAAAACCTTTCTTTTGTATGATCCTTGTTACTTGGCTGGCTTGTTATAGATAGAAGTAGGTTTGGTTTAAGTAAACTACTTGAAGCAATTGATAGACTTTCTTACCACGCACCGGCGCTGTGTCCGCGTGTTGCGTAACATAACATGTGGTGTGGCGGTGTCATAGTACCTATAATCTACATACTTATCTGTTTCAATACGGCTATTATAGGTAGTGCTTTTTTTTATACAACTAGCTGATGGAACAAGCAGATGGCTCACCTGATGGTAAGTCACGCACGATAGGAACGTGCCCTATGATGCACTGCCCTGCGTCTATTAACTTGAGGCATACAGATGCTAAGCCTCATGTGCCTGTAAATACACCGGCAACCACACTCCTTAAATCGAAAAACATTGCTGCTTGGCGGCAGATAAAGGCGTGGTGGTAGTTCCCCAAACGAGCCCTTCACAAAGAGCTCTACTTTTTTTTGGGTTTTTGTGAAAGAGTAGTAGAGCTATTTGTGTGTAGTTCTGCCGCCAAGCAGCGTTGCTGTGTTTCGGTTTGAAGAGTGTGGTTGCCGGGGTACATGAGGCTTAACATCTGTATGCCTCAAGTTGATGGACGCAGGGCATTGCATTGTAGGGCACGTACCTATTGTGCATGACTTACGAGGCAATGCTTTGTTATAGGTGATGGTTACCGCACTTAACATCTAGTGGGTCATCTGCTTGTTCCATCAGCTAGTTGTATAAAAAAATAGAAAAATGACTGAATTATAACAGACAAAGCGAAGCTAAGGTTACCTTGTCAAACAAACGAACCTTAAAAATGAACCCAAAGGAATGCCGAATGTCGCAACTCGCACAGAATAAACAACAGTAAGTACTACTCGAAGCGATGGTGGTACTCCATTGAGTAAAAACTTAAAGATTCATCATTTTACTTTCATCTGCCGGGAGGCATGAAAGTTGGCCGGCAGGTACTTACAATCAGGTCGCGGGTACATATTCTCTGGTACAATGTTGGTGGCCATGAGTTTGAATAATCTTGGATTTTATACAATAAAATCTTTGCTTTACTAGTTTTTGTACTCATGCAAACTTTATTGTAGTTTCCTACAAGAAAGTTGACAGCCTTCACAGCTCAGTTGGTAGTAGCTCTGCCCTCTGCGCCGTAGGCTGTGGGTTCGTTCCCCATGGAGAATAAACATTTGTGTGATGAACATTGATGTTTGTTCTCTGTCTGGGTGTTAATATAAGTGTGTATTTACAAAAAAAAAGTATATATATATTATATCAGTTATCTGGTTCCCATATTACAAGCTTTGGCTTAGTTTGGGGCTAGATTGTGCTGTGTGGAAAGTCCACCAATGTTTATTTAATTAAAATAATTTTAAATACCATTAAATGGCAATGCAGCCAGAGTCTAGGGGACGCCTCCGATTGGCACTGATCTAGATCAGTTGAGCTATCTCTAGATCGTTTGCAACGGTCTGCAGATAGCTCAACTGTTTCATGTGTATTTTGTAAATACTTGTATTCATTGTAATTTTCTTTGTAAATCAATATGCTAGTAAGTCAAAGTCTAAGTCAAAAGGTATTTATTCAATAAAATCACAAGGATCATTTTGATACATCTTAAAGCTAGGTGACTCTAGGTGCCAGTTCCACGCGACCAAAGCCTAGAAGAACAGGCAACAAACTTACGGCTTGGTTCCTACCGTTCTTTTGTATGAATACAATATTATATATTCAACACCAATAAAAAAAAAAAATATATATATATATGGTCACCCCAACAGATTCACTTGTTGTACGTACCTTTGACGTAACCGCAGCGTAACTAGACGATAGGTAATTGCAACTGGTATTTCGATAGATAATTATTAGGTAATAGCGAATATTGAGTTTAATTAGGGGTAATTTAATTAAAAGTGATTTGGAGAGTGATTTTAGTCATGTAGGTAATTAATTAATTAGTTGGTTGAACAGTCATAGGTGAAAATGAATTAACTAAAGTAGTTACATACATTGTGGCATCATTTTTTTCAAAAAAAAAAGAAAAGTGCTCTAAAAATAAATTATTCTTGTAATAAAAATACTATTTATTCCCTACGTTTGTAAATCAATACTTTCAAACCTTTTTTTACAAGGATTGAAAAATAAATACGATAAGTACCTAATATCTTTTTTATTTTATGACAGCCTTCACAGCTCAGTTGGTAGTAGCTCTGCCTTCTGCGCCGTAGGCCGTGGGTTCGATCCCCACCGAGAACAAACACTTGTGTGATGAACATACTTGTTTGTTCTCTGTCTGGGTGTTATATAATATTATAAGTATGTATTTACAACAAGTATATAGCTTCTGGTTTCCATATTACAAGCTTTGGCTTAGTTTGGGGCTAGATAGTGCTTTGATGAAAGTCCATCAATATTTATATTTTTATATTTATTTATTTATAAAAAAATCAGATGATCGGAAGGACTCATAAGTTTTTGAAAATCTTTATAAATATATACAATATATCTAGTAATATTATAATTATTATTTTGATTATAATAAAATTACATGGAAGCTCTTGCGATCTGCATTTTTTTTCTTAAAAAATAACCATAAAACTGAACTTTAATACTATTTGCTCTAGATTCTTGATAGGCCTTGACATACTATTGGTGGGTACCTACTTAGTATTACAGGCACATAGGCAGTACACAGTGGTATGTATAAGTAGCATTGTGTGATGTATGACTGCGTGCAATATTTTGCAACTTAAGATTAATCTACAGCGGGCGTATAAAAAAAAATTCTAACACATTTGTCGAGTGCTCGAAAGGACCCTCTTAGAGGCGCACTTAAATTCCCTTCACCACACTTTTTAGAAAGAAACTAGTGACACGACAAGATGGGGACGTATTATTTATAATGTGTATGTCTATGTTGATGCAGATAACTAAATAAATCTGAGTTTTTTAGTTTATGGTTTTCTGTATGGTAAACGGGCCAAAAATCTGACTGCACAACTCAGACTGGTTGTAAGAGAGGCAACGCAACGACAACGCCAACGTCCTTATTGTTGTTGACGTCTATGAGCGACGGTGATCACTTAACATCAGATGTCCGTTGACCGTATGTCCGTTTGTCTATCTGATATAGAGACCAATCATTATCTATGGGTATCCGTTGCTGTTACCTTATCGTTGCTGTACCACCCTGTATTCTAAGACTAGAGGTTACGCTCGTGGGATTCTACAGGGTGTTGAAAGATGTTATGATATCAGAATCTGCTTACAGCCAATGGCAAGTTATGTGAAATCCTGATTTCATGGGAAAGGCCACTGAATCACGCGATTGGAGCAATGTTTTGCACATGGAACAGCACTTAGAATAATAGAAAATGTTTTTTTTCAAATAAAAATTTCAAATAAAAAAGTAAAAACCGGCCAAGTGCGAGTCCGACTCGCGCACGAAGTGTTCCGTACCATTATCTATAAAAACGGCAGCATCCCCTTTTACCCTTTGGGTACGAAACCCTAAAAATGACGAATAGACTAGAAAGGCATAATATAAGGTAATTAATAAATAATAAATTCGCTTGATAAAAATAATAAACAGCTGTGTGTTTTTTTTCTATTTGTCATTTCGGAAAGCTGATTGACTATTGAAAACATAAAACAAGTGTTGCTGAAGGGAACCACAAACCAAAACTTCATCAGTTTGTTGATTTTTTCAAAAAGCGCGTTATCAATTTCGATAGAATGATGGCAATTTCGATAAAATAAATAAATTCTTAATTGGCGGAGTAATCGCGAAACAAACATACAAAAAAATATACTGTCGAAATGAGAAGCTCCTCCTTTTTGAAGGCCGTCTCTCCTCTCCATCCAAAGGTTATCTGGAAGAGATCGCTTTCAGCGTTAAGACCGCCCATTGTACTACTTTATTTTATATTTTTAAGTGTTTTTGTGTTCAGTTTGGTGTACAATAAAGTACAATAAAGTATTTTTCATATTTTTTTTTCATTCGGTAAAAAAATTCTCACTAAAAATTTTCACCACACTGGTTCTTTCCTATCACTTGGAATTTGGGTTGAGCAATGCACTACCTAGTATTCTTACATCAAACCAGGTTAATAACTCATTCAAATTGCTATTTACCATACAAAACACCAAAACAGAGGTATGAACGATGTCCATTGAATACTAATCAGCGCAGTGTGAACTGCACGTAATAACTGCTTACGGTTGATGTAATGATCTGATCGTGGAATGTATTAGCGGATGATTTCACGCGCTTGTGGCTAAAAGGAATGAGGTAGGTTGCATTAAGATGTATCATTTGGAACTTTCAAATGGTGCCACAGCATTACTGAAAAAAAAACCTGAAAACAGCTTCACGACTTTAATCCCCAGGCACGGTAGATATCCCCTGAGATCTCTTAGTACCAAGTACTAACTCCAGATTCTTTTGAGGATGTCTAAGGGGCGTAGTCAGAGGTACGTCCAAACATTAAATTTGGCACATACCCACATTTTGCAGTAGTTGGGATTCCATACGTGACAGGTTGCAAGCCCATCGCCGCTATTAGAGTACTAACTGGTTTCCTCACGATGTTTTCCTTCACCGTTGAAGAGCACTGGCATTGCGCACATAAATTTTTCGATAGGAAAAATCCATTGGTGCACGACCGGATTCGAACCTGCGACCTTACGATCCGAAGGCGGGGTCACTCCTACTAGACCACCGGTGCTCTTACACAACATTACAATATACAAAAATGATAACTTAGGGGAATACAGTTGTTTTTTTATGCTACGTGCTGATGGAACAAGCAAATGGCCCACCTGATGTTAACTGGTAACCATCACCTTTAGCAAAGTTTGCTCGTAAGTCACCTTAAGAACGTGACCAGTACCCCAAGTATGAGATTTGCTTACGATATTTCGTTTTTCGTTTTACGTTTTTGTTCCGTGTTTATTGCGGGTTTTGTATGAAGACGCGATAGAGATACCGATACGGAACCCGCAATGAACACGGAACAAAAACGAATCGTTTTCGCTGCGTGCTCATTGCGGGTTTTGTAAAGTTCCGTATCGGTATCAATATCGCGTCTTCATACAAAACCCGCAATAAACACGGAACAAAAACGTAAAACGAAAAACGAAATATCGTAAGCAAATCTCATACTTGGGGTACTGGTCTATGATGCACTGCCCTGCGCCAATCTACTTGAGGCATATAGATGTTAAGCCTCATGTGCTTGTTATTCACCGGCGACCACACCATTCACATTGAACATAGCGTTGCTGCTTGGCGCCAGAAAATGGTATTTTATTCATACATTTTAGCAGGGCAGGTATTGAACTTTTGTATGTAAACAGCTGGTTTTTTTTTCGCGTTCAGTGTTGGTTCTTTAGAAAAAGTTATTCATATTGATGGGTAGGTACTTTAGCCCCCTGAAGTTTTAAATACAAGTAATGGAACACCTTGTACATAAAAACATAATAAAAACTTATGTAACTCTTATTTCTGCGAATAAAATATCTTGTATGTAGGTTTCCTCACGATGTTTTCCTTGGCCGTTTGAGAACACTGTCGTGGTGCACATAATATTTCCCGAGTGAAAAATACATTGGTGCACTATTTGCACAAGCAAGAATTTTACTGTACCCTTTATAGTCTTTTGTTTTTTTTTTCGTATGCCGTTTTTCGTAACGTCAGGCCTTTTTTGTATGGAGATTCGATAAGCGCCTCAATCGAATGCTGAGAACTTACGAGTTTCCATACAAAAAAGGCCTGACGTTACAAAAAACGTAAAACATAACTCAGACTTGGGGTACCGGTAGTATTTGACCGGATTCAAACCTACGACAGCAGGAACAGAAGGAAATGAATGATTGTTGTTGTTTAATTATTATCTTTGTAGACATTCGCCATGCTATTTTGATGTACGAAGCTTATCATTTACTACATTTACTGCTACTTGCCATCTGTTGGCAAGTAGCAGTACTAAACTTAAGTACAAAAGTTTGTTGTTGATGCAATAGATGGCGCTTACCACTACGTCTATTGGTGAGTAGCCGAACTAACCCAAAAGGTCTTTCCATTGTACAATTTAGTAATAGGTGCAATCTATAGATGGCGGTGCTGTCGTATTCGTTTCAAAAAATTGGATCATAATTATATTTCTGCTGAATCTTTGTGTGTAGTGTTATTGTATGCAACTTGGTTGATTGCGTTTTTTTATAATAAGGTTCAGTGGTTTTATATCTTTAAAAATTTTGAAATTTGAGAGCGAGAGGTACTTACATTAGCGGTTGTCTTCGCCTAATTCATTCATTCAATAATTTATGGGTTTTTTATGCCTGAAATAAAACTAAAATAAATAAATAAATATTGGTGGTCATTCCACACAGCACTATCTCGCCCCAAACTAAGCCAAAGCTCGTGATATGGGTACCAGATAGCTGATACTACTTAAATACTTTTTTTTGTTAATACATACTTATAATATTATATAACAGCCAGACAGAGAACAAACATCTATGTTCATCACACAAATGTTTGTTCTCGTTGGGGATCGAACCCACGGCCTACTACCAACTAAGCTGTGAAGGGTGTCATTTATTATTATAAACAGCAATACTGCGGTCACCAATCCGCCTGCCAAGCGTGTTCACCATTCCAGCAGTGGTATTGTTCTATGCCAGTATTAAAATGTTTTAGTTGGTTCTTGGGTGAAAACTTTAGAATATAACAATGCGTTTTTGTTGTACGTCCGGAACGGACAAACTGTTAAAACTGTACATAACCATAGCTATAAGATCTTTTTTGTACTACTGTTATACAATAAATAATTTCTAATTTCTGATTTCAGTTGGGTACCTACTCTCAAACGCTGAAGGAAAACTTATCGTGAAGAAACCGGTCGTAGAACCAAAAAGTTCTAAAACATGCGTCAAGTGCTCCAAAGGAGACTCTTTGTGGCTCTTTGAGGCGCACGAAAGAAACTAGTGATACGACGAGATGAAGAGGAGATTCATTCCGATGATGATGCTGATGAGATAAGGTAGTTAAAAGTTGGTTTGGAATATGCTGAACGTTGAACCACGAGTGTGGTCCAGTTAACCGCATCTGCATATTTATTTTGATTTATTCAAAAAGTGCTGAATCAATTTAAATAACAATAACATAATAAATAACATAATTTATATTGGATCACCTTTGAAATATGCCCTGACAAAGAAAAAATAATCAACAAAATCAATTCATGACGGAGTAATCGCGTAACCAACATACATTCGAATTGAAAAACTCCTCCTTTTTGAGGTCGGTTAAAAATTGGCCATCACACAGCTTGAATGCAGTAGTAGCATTAGCTTTTGAATGTACCTATGACTTACCTACCTACTCTGTTGGTGTAGATACCTATTTTGTAGTGACGTCATAATAGCGTAGTCATGTCCGCAGTCCCAACGGGCCACGCCCCGCGAGTGCACTCTACTTAGCTACTTGGGTTTTAGGGTTGACACATACTAACTCTTAAATTCACGTTTTGAAAAAAAAAACAAAACTGGAATTGTTTTGATCAATAATAACAAGGAACACTTTGAAACGTCGTAAACCTAACCTACGTGAATCTAACGCCAATTCCTCGCTAGAAGAACAGGCAAGGAACTTACGGCTTGATTCATAGCGTTTTTTTGTATGATCTTTCCAACATGTGTTAGAATTCAAAGTTTTTTTTCGAGTAAATTCGTAATAGAACTTAGAACCGATGACCAGGGACCAAAGTCAAAAGGCATTTATTCAGTTGAATCAGAAGGAAATAAGGAAGCTCATGGAACAAGCAGATGGCCCACCTGATTTTAAGTGGTAACCATCACGTATAATAAAGCATAGCCTGGTAAGTCACGCACTTACGCACGATAGGAACGTGCCCTACGATGTACTGCCCTTCGTCCATGAACTTGAGGCGTACAGATGTTAAGCCTCATGCGCCTGTGATTACACCGGCAACCACACCACTCAAACCGAAACACAGCCTTGCTGCTCGGCGGCAGGAACAGGCGTGGTTGTAGAACTTCCCCGGACGAGCCCTTCACAAAGAGCTCTACTACTCTTACAAAATGTAATTCTACTCTCAAAAAATAATTCCACGCGACCAAGCCTGAAGGCAATAAGCCTAGGGATCGGCAGATCGCTGCGGCAGATCAAGAACCATGAACGAGATGGCGGGATAACTGGACAGTACCAGCTGAAATAGAGCATCACAGGACTTAAGATTTCTTTAATAGCATATTTAATGTAATAACAATATTTGAACAAAGCGTTTTCTGTAGTTTTAAAAGAAAACCGTCACCATTTTCTTTAAAACAAATGACAGCCGACTGAGCGTGTTCGACTAACTTCAATATTAAATATTTATATTTATTTAATGACAGTCTTTATCAATTGTTTATACTTATAAAATAGAGAAGAATAAGATTGCGGATAGTTTAAAAGGAGTATTTAGCCTCTATAATCGACTACCAATCGACTATCGGCAACCCTAACAGCACAGAGTAATGTATGCCCCAGAGACAGCGCGGACACTTCATTTGTCTCTGCTTGTCTGAGCGCAACTACACGGAAATTTCATTAAGAGACGTCTGCTCTGTACCATCGCTATTCTATGTTTGGAATTAGTTGGAACCAAGTCATTGTACTTATCTACATTATTAATGAAGCAAGTGGTCTGGCTAGCTTAAATGGAACATTCAGCACAGTCAACGCTTCGATGAGTGACCGCTACCACCACTACGCTTGGAGTGAAAGCTTATTTTATTTTGCTGATAGAACTAACAGATGGCCTGATAATTAGTGGTAACCATCACCTATGCTATTAAAACTCTTTGGAGCTAGCCAGACGAAGAGCCCTGGCTTCTACATACAAGCTTATGCTTAGTTAGAGCGAGGAACTCCAACCAATGTCTATCCTAAGGTCTTTACCCACGACATTACAAAAGATATTGCTATTTTAACTGTAATGTTATTGTTTAAGACTATGCAATAAACATTTTTTTATCTTTTATCTTTAATACCTTTAAGGCCATAAGAGTAGTAGAGCTACTTGTGAAGGACACGTCCGGGGAAGTACTACCACCTCGCCTTTTTCTGCCGCCAAGCAGCAACGCTGTGTTTCGGTTTGAAGCGTGTGGTTGCCGGTGTAGTTACAGGCACTTGAGGCTTAACATCTGTATGCCTCAAGTTGACGGACGCAGGGCAGTGCATGGCAGGGCATGTTCCTATCGTGCGTGACTTACGAGGCAGGCTTAGGCTTAGGCTTTGTGGTGATGGTTACCACTTAACATCAGCCATCTTCTTGTTCCATCAACTAGTTTTATAAAAAAAACTACTGAAATAAGCTAGTAGTCATCGTGAGTTGCTCTAAGCCAGTTGAGAAGCTTAGAAATTCGTTATTTGACGCATAAACTCCGAACACACTAAAACTACTCTCATGCGCATACAAGAGCATATATTTTTTCCCCGTTGATTGGTAATTTTTTATTGTTTTTTTTATTTACTTTTGTACTTATCTTTACTTTATTGTATTTCATAATGTTTTGTTATTATTAATTTGAATTATTTTGATATTGATTATTTTGTATGACGAATCTAAGTACATGTGACATGTATAAAGAATATTAAAGATTATGATAATGATGTGATATGATATACGCGTATTTAGGGCCGGTTTCACCATGCTCTGTTAGATTAACAAAGGATTTAAAGGCCGTTAAATATGTCAAAATGTACGCGTTTGACAGCTAAAGTTAGATTTAACGGTCTGTTAATAATTGATTAGTTACTAACAGAGCATGGTGAAATCTAACCTTAAGCTCGTACGAAAAGAAACCAAAATGAATAGTAAAAAAAAACATTTTGTGAATTGAAGTCGGCTTCACAGTTTTTCATACCGTTTCACTGATATGATAATTAGTTCGAATACTACTGTTTCAAGACTATTTGAGTCGAATAAGGCGATGTGGGCTTTTACCACCAGGCGTTAAAACAAAGCTATTGTCACATGTTGTCGTAAATTGATGTCAATAGGAGGTTGCGTGGTAACCAGTAATGGTTGTGAAAAAAAAACGGAGTAGGTACCTTACTTTTTTTTATTTTAGTCGCTGTTGGAAAGCAGATGGTCTTAATGTTAAGTGGTAACCATCACCTATGACGAAGCATTTCCTCGAAATTGACGCACAATAGGAACTTGTATACCTAATAGGTACACAGATGTTAAGCCTAATGTGCCTGTAATTACACCGGCAACCACACTCTTCAAACCGAAACACAGCGTTGCTGCTTGGCGGCAGAAAAAGGCGTAGTGGTAGTACTTCCCCGGAGAGCCCTTCACAAAGAGCTCTACTACTCTTAAAACTAAAAAAAACTTATTCTAAGTTCTATTGGATCACTAATAAGTTCGATATACCACACTGGAGCTTCCTCATTACATTATATAATTTTTTTAAATGATCAAGTAATTAAAAAAAAGTAGTACGTATGATCCAGATCAGGTGCTAAGGCCCTATATTTTTTTTTCAGCAGATGGCCCACCTGATTTTGAGTGGTAACCGTCACAGGGTTTGACAGCCTTCACAGTTCAGTCGGTAGTAGCTCTGCCTTCTGAGCCGTAGGCCGTGGGTTTGATCCCCACCGAGAACAAACATTTGTGTGATGAACATAGATGTTTGTTCTCTGTCTGGGTGTTATATAAAATTATAAGTATGTATTTACATAAAAAAATTCAATGTATTATATCAGCTATCTGGTTCCCATATTACAGGCTTTGTCTTAGTTCGGGGCTAGATAGTGCTGTGTGGAAATTCCACTAATATTTATTTATTTATTTATCTTTTGGTACCAAGTAGGAATCTCAGATTCATTGAGGACGTCTAGATGGGGTAGTCACAAATCTCTCTTTTGTCGTGTCACTAGTTTCTTTCGAAACAGTGTGCTGAAAGGATTTTAAGTGCGCCTCAAGAGGCTTCTTTCGAGCACTTGACACATGTTATAGAACTTTTTAGGTTCTACGACATGCCGGTTTCCTCACGATGTTTTCCTTCACCGTTTGAGAGTACTGGCATTGTGCACATACATTTTTGAACAGAAAAACTCATTGGTGCTCGACCGGTTTAGAACCCACGACCTTAGGATCGGAAGGCGGGGCTACTACCACTAGACCACTAGTGCTCTATAATACCGACATTAGAACAAACGTTAGATTTTAACATCCCGTAGTTAGAAATATGTGGAGCCGCCGGCTCTTAGCGCCTGCGCGGTGCGAACTCTGAGCGCAAACAATGGATTGTGTACATAGAGAGCGCTCTCATTCCGAGCAGGCTCACGATTCACTTACCACCAAATTCACGGGGAGTTGCACCCAGTCACTAGGTGAAATTCCCTGTTCTTGTTGTCTGTTCTTAAAGCTGTGTCTGGACCTTTTTGGCATACTGCATGGGACGGGACTGGCTAGGACCAATTTCCGTACCTACCTACCAGCTTTGTTTTATGTGTTTTTATTGTATTTTTTTGTTATTTGATAGATCCTAGACCTACCTATCTATTGGTTTACCTGTCCACTGTCCGCTTTGTGTACCTATAAGTATGTCAAATAAATGAAATGAAAATACTTTATTGTACACCAAACAAAAGAACAGTAGGTACAATAACAAATAAAAATAAAATAATAAATGTACAATGGGCGGTCTTATCACTGAAAGCGACCTCTTCCAGACAACCTTTGGATGGAGAGGATTGTAAGGAAGATCGGTCGCAGGTGTAAATAAATGTATTATCTTTCTTTATTTCGTTCTTTCGTTCTTTCTTTCTTTCTTTCTTTCTTTCTTTCTTTCTTTCTTTCTTTCTTTCTTTCTTTCTTTCTTTCTTTCTTTCTTTCTTTCTTTCTTTCTTTCTTTCTTTCTTTCTTTCTTTCTTTCTTTCTTTATTTCTTTCCTTCTTTCTTTCTTTCCTTCCTTCCTTCCTTCTTTCTTTCCTTCCTTCTTTCTTTCTTTCTTTCTTCTAGGCTTTGGTCGCGTGGAACTGGCACCTAGATTCACCTAGTTTTAAGAAGTTTCAAAGTGATCCTTGTGATTTTATTGAATAAATACCTTTTGACTTTGTCCACTCCCCGTAGGTGATCCACTAGGTCCTAGTGGAACCGTGTTCACTTCGTTGACGAGCTTCGCTTCACTCACGTTGGCATTTCTACTCGCCTTAACACTGCCGCGGGTGGCGCCAGTGATGTGTACTCACACATCCCATCACTATCGCCATCCGCGTGAGTATTACAGAGTCTGACTTTCGACTACTTTTTCATTTTTTTTTTGGATTTTGTTTTTTATTGGGTTTTTTGTAGGTATGTGCGTTATCGGGCGTGAAAAATACATTAGTTCACAGCAGGCGCATAAAAAAAAGGTCTTTATTTTCTTTCATAATACAGAGCTGAAACCGTGACAAGTCAACAACAAGATAAATTTAATGCTATTGTGAAAGACTGGTGCTTGATGTAGGTTCTTAAGAACATGTATTACAAGTACCTGTAGTACCTGTAGTAGAAGTACTTATCTCAAGTTGTCATAAATCAGAAAAGACACTGTAATACTTGGTCACTTGGGTGAATTTTATTTACGGAATCGCTCTACAGAACGTTTTAGAAGCATAAATTGTGTTTTTTTTAATACAACTAGCTGATGGAACAAGCGGGTGGCCCACCTGATGGAACAAGCGGGTGGCCCACCTGATGTTAAGTGGTAACCATTGCTTATAACAAAGCATTGCCTTGTAAGTCACGCACGATAGGAACGTGCCCAACGATGCACTGCCCTGCGTCCATCAACTTGAGGCATACAGATGTTAAGCCTCATGTGCCTGTAATTACACCGGCAACCACACTCTTCAAACCGAAACACAGCAACGCTGCTTTGCGGCAGAAAAAGGCGTGGTGGTAGTACTTCCCTATTAAGGAACCTATGTACAGTACCCCAAGTTTGAGTTTTGTTTTTCGTTTTAGGGTTCCTTACCCAAAGGGTAAAACGGGACCCTATTACTAAGACTCCGCTGTCCGTCCGTCTGTCTGTCTCTCACCAGGCTGTATCTCATGAACCGTGATAGTTAGACAGTTTAAATTTTCACAGATGATTTGTTTATATTGCCGCTATAACAACAAATACAAAAAAAACAGAATAAAATAAATATCTAAGGGGGCTCCCATACAACAAACGTGATTTTTTTGTCGTTTTTATAGATAATAGAACGGAACCCTTTGCGCGCGAGTCCGACTCGCACTTGGCCGGTTTTTTTTGTTTTCCATCGGGCAGTTTTTGTATGAAGACTAGTGGGTTCTTAACTTCTTGACCCGCCCGATAGAGGCGTTCATCAAGCACTTTTGTTTAAATATTAGCATACCAGTACCGGTATGCTAATATTAAGACAAAATAACTACCCAAGTAATTTAGATTTTCTCTCGCAATATCTTTCCAATTTTTCTCTTCTTTAAATAATTCTGTAAACTTTTATTAAACCTTTAGGATAAAAATCGGGTAAATTCCCCAACTGGGGAAGATATGGCAATTTCCCCGTCGGCTTACGCAAGCTTATTAGTAATAAACAAAAAGAGGGCTATCGCCACCGTATTGCGAGCTTGTTCAAGTCATAAGCTTATAGCGGATATATACAACGTGTTGATGAAGTTATGTAGGAAAACAAAGAGCGTGTATTTAGACCAAGCACTGGAATACTTTGACGTGTGCAACGGTTGGATACATCGTTTTCGAAATTCCCATAGAAAAGTAAAATTAATATTTTCTCAGAAATTTGCAACAGCCCTTTCTGTGTACGTGTCAAGGTCACACGCACGCGCGCTTCTATCTAGGAAAGAAAAAAACAACGATAACCTACGAGATAATTTGAAATACTTACCTTTCGGTAGGTAGGTAGGTACGCCGCCAATCCCCTGACACGATATTTTTACTGGTTCCTATGGATTTTGTCATTATTTACTAAAACAGAACTTGCTTTCACTTAATATTGCCAAAACTAACTATATTTGTTTCACGATGTACAATCGAACACAGCCTGATCCGATGTTTAATATTAAAATACATAGTTGTGACCAAATTGGTCAAACCTGCGACTGCTCCGTGATCACCAAAGCAGATAATATTAAATATCTTGGGGTCATCATAGACCAACGCTTATCCTGGCACGCACACCTAGAACAACTCATGAGCAGAATAAGAAAATTAATATGGATTTTTAAGAATCTAAGACACGTTGCATCTCACACTCTTCTAAAACAAATATATGTTGCGCTAGTCCAATCTACATTAATCTATTGTATACCTATCTGGGGAGGAGCTACTAAAACGCACTTTTTAGGGCTCGAAAGAGCGCAAAGGTCGCTTCTTAAAGTAATGTACTCTAAACCATATAGGTACCCTACTGAAATGTTGTATTCGGACTCGAAAATACTGTCTGTCCGGAAACTGTACATTCTTCACGCTATCCTCAAACTACATAAAACACTAGAATACGACCCCACAAATCTAAATAAAAGAAGGAAAAATAACGTAATTAATGTAACTCAAGTAAATTCAACCTATGCCACACGTCAATATTTTAATCAATCTGCTAAGCTTTACAATAAAACAAATAAACTTTTAAACATCTACCCCATGAATAACCACTACTGCAAAATCAACCTAACTAAATGGTTACTGCCTTTAAGTTACGATGACCTCGAAGCACTTTTGATAACTATTACATAAAATATATACATAACAACAATTATTTACGCAAATCTAAACACCACTTAAACAATACACCCACACATACACGTACAATCCTCCTCCTCGTCACATACACACACAAACACAACACATACACCCACACACACGCACAACACACACACACACACACACCCTCTCACCCTCACACGCACTCACAAACACACCCTCACACACACACACACACTCACCCTAATGCGCGTGCGCGTTTATACACATACTACACCAATGGGGTTCCATCTGTTGCCCAGGCTCTTAAGAGACTGGTGTTCTCAGTGGACCTCCGTAAACATACCTACTCACTACTCGCACACTTAACACATAAACATAATTTATTTTACCTACTCACACAATTCACTTTAACTTTAACTTTAACCTTTAACTTTTACCAATTTAAACCTAAATTATTAACTTTATTCAAATGTTTCGGATTAACGCCTTTTAAATAATCTATTGTAGACCTAAGCAAGAGCGAGATCTCCTATGACAAGTATTTTTTACTTAAAAGGAGATTTCATTGTTGGAATATTTTATGTATCTTTTGGAACAATAAAAACATTTGTATTTGTATTTGTATTACTGGCTATAATAACACTGGATAAAACTGGATTTTGGTAAGTTTGCGAGATTTCGCACGACACAGGCTTCAAACTTCACACTAAACCATTACCTCGTAGGCACTGCTCATACACACACTGACTGACGACGGCTTTTTACATAACAATCACCATTTTATCACGTTTGATGACATTTTCTCAACAAAACAATGTACAACAGCGCATGTAAACACAAACAGGGTGACCATCTCAAAAGTGGCGGTTCTACCACACACCTGCCAAAAAATCTGTCAAAATCTACCAAGCTTGACGATAAAAATACCAAAAATATGACTTCATACCATCTCCTTCGTGGCTACGGAATAAATTAAATACCTACATTACATTCAGTTACTATCTTTTGATCGTTTGTAACGGTTTGCAGTTATCTAAAACGAGATAGAAGTTGTTTAGAAACCAAATCAATAAAGGTAAAAAAGAATAAGAAGTTTCCAGTTCGGTAAAAAATAAATAAATTATAAATATTATTTCATTAAAAATTCAAACTAATAAGATTTTTCTTGAAATATTTAAAATCTGCCAAATGGCAGAAATCTGCCACAAATGGTAACACTGATCGGCGGCCGTCGGCCGTCCTGATTGGATATGCGTTTTTAAATGCAACCAATGACAGACAGGTATGTCAAAGAATAAATAGGACAGACTAGACACTTCCCAAAATTGCAGTTGAATAATTTTGTGGTGTCAATGAACCATGGTGGTAAAGTAACATGTTACAATTTAAAGAACTATGAATATCATAAACATTGCTTTACGACATCTAGTAATCAAACAAAAATAAATATTCTATTAAATATTGAGTACGTAGCCACGTAGGTACCTAGTTACTGAATAGGTATTAGTACCAAAGATCTCAGAGAATGTTTACCGTGACTAGGGATTGCAGTCGCGAAAATATTTCTTTTACATACCAAGATTTTTAAAAACAGCAACATCATTATTAGGTAGGCACATTACTAGGTAATTGGTGGCAGTTCTGTTACCTATTTTATCTACAATTGACAACTAGAGGTCAAAGAACAGCTGTAAATAGGGCTGCCTCATGATGCGTTTAGATTCATTTTAGATAAAAGTTTAAGAGGCATTTGATGAATGAAAAACTTTGAAATTTTAAAAGTCGTAGAACAAAAGTTGTTCGTTATGACCGGTAGAATATCCTGCTTTCGGATCCCTACAACTCTTAATAAACACGTTGTATATTCATTTTTAAAGATAAAGTTTGCAAAACATAAGTAGAATAGTTAAATTCGGGTGTTAATGTAGGTAATAAAGGTTTCATTATATTTTGCATTGAAATAACGCGTGCAAATTCTTATTTTATGTTTAAGATTAATTATACAAATGTTTATTGCTAAGTATCTAATACAAAAACTACAGTTATATTATTTTTTTTAATGTTGAAAATATTGAATAAAAACAATAGTTTAAAAGCCAGTGGTACAGTTTAGACTTTAAACTTAATGGGAAACAATTTGGAAGAGCAATTTAGACTTTATAAAAAACGCATTTTCTTTAGTCAGAGTGAGTTTTACTCATACATACATATAAAGTTAAGGTCAAATGGTATTTATTCAAGTGAATCTAAGTGCCAGTTTCACGTGACCAAGCTTAGAAGAACAAGCAACAAAGTTACGGGTTGGTTCCTACCGTTTTTATAACAATATAACATATCCTATCCATAAGTTTGTAAGTATTGATGTTTGTTACTCTTTCACGCAAAAATTACTGAATGGATTGTAATGAAACTTCAATATAATATAGTTTATACATCAAAATAACACATAGGCTACAATTTATAAAGATATTGTGTGACTAATCCTGCGCAGATGAAGACGCGAGCACCCATAAACATCTAGCAAATACCCAATTGGGTATGTGCTCGATGCCCATAAAGGTAAGCAGAGACCACAGATCTCCACTTGCTACAATCATACCAACCTTTTTCGCTTCATTCACTATCATAACATTTTTCACATGCTGGTCGGTTTAGGGTACTTGCCTGTAATGCTCCTATTTCGTTAATTTTCTTTGATCCGTTCTCTGTATAATTTTCACAAAAACTACAATGCAACCGATTTTGTTGTCCTAACCAATATTTACGATCATACCGACCTCTTTCGCTTCATTCACTATCATAAAATTCTTCACATGCTCTTCGGTTTAGGGTATTCTTGAGCTTGCCTTTCGAGATACGCTCGCCGAGGTTTTCCCCTCCCAACAGTTCCATTAACACTTGCCTGTAATGCTCCTGTTTCGTTAATTTTCTTTCATCCATCCTCTGTACATTTTTCACACAAAAGTAAAATGCAACCGATTTTGTTGTACTAACCAATATTGTTCTAATTTTTTATTTTTCACGTCTACGCCTACGATTTCGTGACTTACTATCAACATTTTTCATTTGATTTTCGTTTACCAAAAGATATGAAATTTTGCTTGTTGGGATATGAATTGAATCGGCCAAAACTCATTTGCTTCTTACAACTTGGGCCACACCAAATAAATCAGTAAGGTTAAAACGTCATTAATATTAAATCATGGTGCCACTGATTTATAGATAGGGGGCGCCCCCTCCGTGGCACCGGTGAACTTGGTGAACCAGTCAATACGTACGTACCTGTTAGTCTCTCTCTTGCCGTGTCACCAGTTTCTTTCGAAACAGTGTGGTGAAAGGATTCGAAGTGCGCCTCAAGAGGCTCCTTTCGAGCACTTGACACATGTTATAGAACTTTTTAGGTTCTACGACATGCTGGTTTTCCATACGATGTTTTCCTTCACCGTTTGAGAGTACTGGCATTGAGCACATACATTTTTGAACAGAAAAACTCATTGGTGCACGACTGGTTTCGAACCCACGACTTTTGGATCGGAAGGCGGGGCCGCTACCACTAGGTCAACAGTGCTCTCTAGAAACAAGCATATGAGCCGCTTGATGTTATGTGGTAACCATCACCTATAACAAAGCATTACCTCGTAAGTCACGCGTCAGTCGCGTCAGTCAAGTTCTTTGTGAAGGGCTCGTCCGGGGAAGTACTACCACCACGCCTTTTTCTGCCGCCAAGCAGCAACGCTGTGTTTCGGTTTGAAGGGTGGTTGCCGGTGTAATTACAGGCACATGAGGCTTAACATCTGTATGCCTCAAGTTGATGGACACAGTGCAGTGCGTCGTAGGGCACGTTCCTATAGTGCGTGACTTACGAGGCAATGCTTTGTTATAGGTGATGCGGTTACCACTTAACATCAGTTGGGCCATCTGCTTGTTCCATCAGCAAGTAGTTAGTGCTCGAAAGAAGCCTCTTGTGGCGCACTTAAAATCCTTTCAACACACTGTTTCGAAAGAAACTAGTGATACGACAAGAGATCAGCTAGTTGCATAAAAAAAGGTACGTCAAAATATTACATTTTGGCACAACACATTCTGCCAGTAGTTGGTATTCCATACGTGACAGGTTGCAAGCCCATCGCCGCTGCTAGAATACTAACTGGTTCCCGATCTATAGTAGCAACATACATATACTTCAGACAAAAAAAACAGAGATATTAGACATACAAGAAGCTACAAACAAAAAAATGAATTAAAAAAAGGTCTGAAAGAAAAAAAAATTATGTAACATATCTTAAACTAAATCCATGTGAAATCTCGGTAAAGATGTCAAGTTATGGACGTCCCAGCCTACCCCGTAGCCTTGCTGTTAGCGTGACTCAGCTACCAGGGATGCATAGCACAGAAGGTAGGAAAATAACCCTGATGTGTGTATGTGTGAAACGGAGCGGCGGCGTGCGCGCTTCATTTACACCTCTACAGGATGCTCCAAAAATGACAGAGAAAAAGTAAAAAAATTAGTAACTTTATCGACGTAACGCTATTTACATTTTTTTAATTTACAGCCAAACTTCAACTCCCGTTGCATGACCTTAAGAGGACGACAAACAGTCAAACACTCAAAAAATCCTGAAAATCAAGATGTCCGCTCACTCAAACAAACTCACGCCCGTATATTTATTACCTACTAGCATAGCTCACATATTTTTTTAGAATATAAAAACAGTAGGAGCACGACCGGATTCGAACCAACGGCCTTAGGATCGGATGGCGTGGTCACTACCATTAGACCACCAATGCTCTCAGTAACCAGACAGAATGAAAAGACATACATTCCCAATACCTAGTTTATTAAGAATACCTAGTTCTTGTTTTTCGTGCCTTGTATAACAGATAACACCTACTAGAGGTATTTTACTGTAATTATACCTGTCTACCAACTATACGTATTATAATTTAAAACCTCGGCCTGCCTCCATGTTGCCATACACTATGCAGGGTCCATGTGATAGTTACTAACAACTAACAACAATGTATGTACCAAAACTAAACCATGTATAAGCAATAAATATATTGAGTATTGAGAAACAGCTTCACGACTTTTATCCTCAGGCACGGTAGATATCTCAGATCTCTTAGTAACAAGTACCTATTCAAGTTTTTAGAGGATGTCTAAGGGGATGTCAGAGGTACGTCCAAAACGAGTAACCTCTTGTCACTACTAGCTACTAGTTCATACAAGTTTGAAACACCCCGTATATAACCCGTAGTTCACATAGAATTTTGACATTTACCTGCTAATTGCCGTATCAGCCGCTACCGTGCGCCCGGCGCCGTTTCCGGTACCATTCCAAATTCAAATTTCATATATTTTTTAATGTTCGAACAAAGACACTCTTGGTGGCCAGTCGATACCACCAACGAACGCTTCAAAATTTTATTTACTTTGGGGTGGTATTATGACTTGACGTTGCGATCCAGTTTTATGAATAAAACAAAAAAAAATTAATATAATTGAATCGTAATAAGATTTGAGGCTCGTGTTAATTTAAATTTATTTTCGTTCCAAATTCAAATTTTAGATTTTTTTTATTGTTCGAAAAGCACTCTTGGTGGCCAGTCGATACCACCGACACGAACGCTTCAATATTGTATTTTCTTGAAGCGCGGGCGGTATCATGAAGTCTCAATACGATCCTGTATTCTGAATAAAAAAAATATCTAATAATTGAATCGTAATAAGACTTCATGGTAACGTACAGCTCGTTTCATTCCAAATTCAAATTTCATATTTTTGAATATTCAAACAAAACGCTCTTTGTAGCCACCAATTTAATAATAATGCCACCAATGTTACAATACCATCCAATACTTTAGCTTTTTTTTTATACAACTCGCTGATGGAACAAGCAGATGGCCTACTTGGAGCAGTATCATGAAATCTTACTGCGATCCAGTTTTATTGCTCTGTTAAATCTAAAAAATCTAACCTTTAAACTTTCGCATTATAACAGAAGGAGCCTCATTGAGGCGCACTTAAAATCCTTTCACCACACTGTTTCGAAAGAACAAGACACGACCAGAAGAATACGTAAGACTTACTTATATGGTATGGCTTGACACCGGTAAAATTGTCCGTCAAAATGACAGACGGGTGCCATAACTGAAAAAAAAGAAGAAGTGTGCAGGAGAATGAATTGCAAAAACAATTGATCACAATTTTCCGATGACTAACCCTAACATGCAATAAAGGCGCGTCTACACGGACGGGTGTCCCGCCGCGTTAACGACGTGCAAACAGGCGTAGCAATAATAAATAGATATTAGTGGATTAGCGATGACGGGACGCGTGGCGGACGCGTGGAGGGCGCGTGGCGGGCGCGTGTCGGCAGTTACAATGTGTACACGCCTTTAGTTTGCTTAATAGACAATGGTTGATTGATTTTAAAGGTGCGTTGTACTATCACAGTTCTGACAGCTCAGTTGGTTGCAAAATTGAAGGCAACTTTGTTCAATGTTTTTGTCCATTATGAAATTCGCAGCACTCACTAGAATGATCTAACTAAAAACAGCACTGTATTTAATCTAAATAACAGATTCAACTCAAACTCCGCGCCAAAGTGGAAAACAGATGAGCCGATCTAACAACCAAAAAAATATAAACATGAAAAATCATCCATTCCTGATACTTTTTTGACAGAATGTATCTATGTTCACTACACAAATGTTTATTCGGTGGGGGTCGAACCCACGGCCTACGACGCAGAAGGCACAGCTACTTTCAACTGATCTATGAGGGCTGTCTCAGAAATACCATATAATAGTATCCCAATATAATTCGATGTCATATAATAGGTATGCATTGATTTAACCGACAGAACGGCAAAGTTCTCCCTGTCACGTCAAGATGGCCGACACTGATAAATTAATTCATCCTTGATTGAGCTGTTCGGGAATATACGGGAAGATATTTTGATAACTTTGTAAAGATCACGAGAATATCTTACTGGATATCTTTGAGGTTAAAAGAAAATGCTTAAAAAAAAGTAGTAGTGCTGTTTGTGTGTGGCTCGTCCGGTGAAGTATTATATAATATTACTAGTAAATAGTACCTGCTAGTTAAAACTGTAACAACTTCACGACTTTATCCCCAGGCACGGTAGACGTCCAGTTAATCAATGAAAATCAATGAAAACGGTATTTATTCAGTACTACTTTCATTCAGATCACTCAGATATACTTTTAAAAGTAGTATAGCTCTTTGTGTGTGGCTCTTCCGGGGAAGTACTACCACCACGCCTTTTCTGCCGCCAAGCAGCAACGCTGTGTTTCGGATTGAAGAGTGTGGTTGCCGGTGTGATTACAGGCACATGAGGCTTAACATATGTATGCCTCAAGTTGATGGACGCAGGACAATGCATCGGCGCACCTTCCTATCGTGCGTGGCTTACGAGGCAATCCTTTGTTATGGGTGATGGTTACCACTTAACATCAGGTGAGCCATTAGCTTGTTCCATCAGCTAGTTGTAAATAAAAAAAAGCGAACGAACATCTAGAGTTATCACCTGATGCTGAGCGGTTACCTCCTCATTACCTTTATTTCACCGCGCCTACACCTACGCCTAAGAGCACTGGTGGTCTCGTGCCGCGCCTTCCAATCCTAAGGCGTTGGGTTCAAAACCGGTCGTGAATCAATGAGTTTTTCTGTTCAAAAATGTATGGTCTAGTGCCCCGCCTTCCAATCCTAAGGTGGTGTGTTCAGGCAGGCAGTACTAGTAAGAGAATACTAGTACAGATCAGGTCATGCCTCAGTGAGTTTTTCTGTTAAAAAATGTGCACAGTGTCAAATAATTTTAACATTTTAATGAAAAAAAAAATTAGGCTTGTCAAGTTGTCTTCAATTACTATAATTGGTTTTTACCGTTTTAATTTAAGTAAATAAATACAAATGTGATCATTCAACAATCATCACATTTGTATTTTTTTTACTTTTATTCCAATAATAAATAAATAAATATTGTTATATTTATAAATACGTTTTTTTCGTAAATATATACTTATAATATTATATAACACCCAGACCGAGAACAAACATCAATGTTCATCACACAAATGTTTGTTCTCGGTGGGGATCGAACCCACGGCCTACGGCACAGAAGGCAGAGCTACAACCAACTGGGCTGTGAAGGCTGTCAAATAAATGTCAATAAATCTTATTTTTTATATATGAATTTCAATAAATAATTCAAGATACCTACCACCCGTATGTTTCCCCTCCACATGCATAACTGTGCCCGCTATAGCATATCTTATAAACTGCTAGCTCATCTGTGGCCCTAGCAACAGAAACTCATCAAGTTTCCGAGAGTACTGTGACAATCTTGGAAATCTTCCGAGGTACAGTCAGCTTTATAAGTATGTAATTTTGTTTAGTTGCAAAGGAAATTATATACAACTAGCTGGTGCCCGCGACTTCGTCTGCGCAGATGGTAGATTTTTTCCTACTTACTTGACACTTATCGTCATATTTTAGAAAATTCACACAATATCATTATAAATTGTAGCCTATGTGTTATTCTGATGTATAAGCTATATTATTGTAAAGTTTCATTAAAATCCATTCAGTAGTTTTTACGTGAAAGAGTAACAAACATCCATCCATCCATACTTACAAACTTTCGCGTTTATAATATTAGTCGGATATACAAGTATACAAAATGTCTATCTTTCTTTCATTTTTCTCTACAATAATGGATTGTATGTATGCATTACGTATTATTCATTTGAAGCGTAGCGTGTGCTGTCTCATGAATCTCATGAAAAGAACGGTAGGGATCAAGACGTGAGTTTTTTGCCTGTTCTTCTAGACTTGATCGCGTGGAACTAGCACATAGATTCACAAAATGCTCGTTGAGATTCAACTGAATATGCCTTAAATCTTTCAACGAACACATTTTTTTTCACTCACACACTTTCAATGGTTTAATATGGACGTTAAACCATTTAACCTAAGCTTGTAGTTTGGAAACCGCATATATCTGACAAAGCCAAAGTCAAAGTCAAAAGGTATTAATTCAATAAAATCACAAGCATCACTTTGAAACGTCTTAAAGCTAGGTGACTCTAGGTGCCAGTTCCACGCGACCAAAGCCTAGAATACCTACTGTTTTTTTATGATTGTGAAAATCCTATTTCTCGTCATATACAAAGATGTTATTATGTCGTCGACTGTACATACGCTGGAATTCTTGGTATGCTCAGGTTGGTATTTCAGTACTGTTAGGTTTATGATTAATTTCTTATAAATATTGTCAGTAATTTATAAAAGCTTTAGTATTTGTTTAATTTATTCCACTTCCTGCGGATGTTATCTTGGTTTTTGACATTTGTAAAAAACCAAGATGGCGACACCGACTGGACGGTGTCGGTAGGCTACGAACTTGGCCGACATTGGCATTCGAGCGCTAGCTTCTAAGCTGAGTGGTTGTGTCTAGTTAATGCTAATGTGCTATCGTTTATGTAAAAAGTGAAGAACCTAAATGTATGGTGTGCATGTGCATTGAAAGGTCAATGCACACGCACACAATGGATGTAATGTAAAGTGAAGTGAAGTAATAAATGCTTGGTGATTTTGACATTGGTGTTTTACCATTTCTACCTGACCACCCCCAAAAGGTCAGAAGGCGGGATCGACGGAAAATACCATCATCTTATTTTTCCGCACCACGTCCATGATTGGAACAAAAAAGATAAGTACAATTTTATTTATGGGAATTTTTAAATAGGTTTTCGCTTTTGCGTTTTAATAGGATACCTAGCCTATCGAATCTTGAGGGACTAGATATTAACAGAAGGCTTATTTTTTAGAATGGAGACGTTTTTTTTTTTACATTGATTTTTATTATTATCTTATGGTACCCTTAATAAGGAAAAAGGGATGGATTAGGTAATACTGTGCTACTCACATTAGGTAGGTACCGAATGTGATGTAGGTATACATATGTCGTGTCTCTAAAAACTAATTATAATATGGGGTAAACTTGGTTATAATAAAAATTTTACTTTAAATTAGGTATAATAGTTAGGAATATGAAGTTATAGCAGAGGTAACTGCTTTACTTCTGGTTTATGCCTTTTTCTGGCGCCAAGCAGCGTTGCTGTGTTTCGGTTTGGTTGTCGGTAAAATTACAGGCTTATTATATTTTTTAAATTTTATTTTCTGTACCGCTATAATTGATTTGGGATGTTAATATTATATGTGCAGATTAGAAAGTCTGAAAAAATGGACAGTTACTAAGGCAGCTTGAAAGTTTCAGATAATTGGAGGATGGACGAGAAAACTACCAATGATGGCCAGGAAAAGGAGGTGTATCCAGTAATCATGGTGGGACTTGTATGGCCAGACGAGGGGAAGGTCTGACGTATGATGGATCCGTAGGATAAGATATGGAGATTCATGAGACCAAACGAGGGGAAGGTTTGGCTCATGACGGAATAGATGGAAATAATATGACCAGACGAGGGGAAGGTCTGGCATATTATTTCTATTGAATGGAGGGGCGAACCACTAGTGATTAATAATTATATTAAATAGGTCTAATTACTTTTATTGATAGAAGCGTGAGGACACGCTAGGCTCAGGATGGCCGAGCTGTTAGGTTTATGATTAATTTCTTATAAATATTGTCAGTAATTTATAAAAGCTTTAGTATTTGTTTAATTTATTCCACTTCCTGCGGATGTTATCTTGGTTTTTGACATTTGTAAAAAACCAAGATGGCGACACCGACTGGACGGTGTCGGTAGGCTACGAACTTGGCCGACATTGGCATTCGAGCGCTAGCTTCTAAGCTGAGTGGTTGTGTCTAGTTAATGCTAATGTGCTATCGTTTATGTAAAAAGTGAAGAACCTAAATGTATGGTGTGCATGTGCATTGAAAGGTCAATGCACACGCACACAATGGATGTAATGTAAAGTGAAGTGAAGTAATAAATGCTTGGTGATTTTGACATTGGTGTTTTACCATTTCTACCTGACCACCCCCAAAAGTACAATCTTGGCCTGATTGTTTACGTGTGTCATTCTCAAGAGGTCTGTTTCTACAGGGTGTCTAACGATAGCTTCTGAAAACTATACAATAATAATACAAAATGATTTATTTAAGAATTCAGTTTAACAGAATCAAAATAAAATATGCAATGTGTACCTATTGGACCCCGGACTAAGCGTGTATTGTGGGAGATAAAGTATACAAAAATTGTTACAATAACTTAACGTAAAGTTTCTGAACAGATTTGACAGGTATTTTTTAACTTGATGAGAAAAAGTGGTGGAATAAGCACGTGACCCACCTGATGTTGAGCGATTGGTTACTCCTGCCTATAACGATTACTTATCACATGCTATCCAGCACCTGAGACGTAAAGTGGGTTCGAATCCGGTCATGCAAAAATGGATATTTGGCTTCGAAAAATGTATGTGCGCAATGTCAACGCCAGTTAAGATTGGCAGTGGCGATAGGCTTGTAACCTGTCACGTTTAGTAATTATTATAAAAGTGTTGTTATCAGGTCGGGGTCACCATTGTTGGGGATTGGGAGTTACTGTAAAAAACACTTTTTTCTGAATACCGATTTATTGATTTTTCCCATAATAGATTCACAACCGTACCGATCGCTCGTGCGCACACACTGGCGACCGCTCGTTCATTCGTGTCTCATGCACTCTATATTGGTGACATACACACATTCCACATTCATACTTACATGCCCCTACAAAAGAATAGAAGATTTTTCATTTGACACACAAACATAGGTAACAGCAAAACAACAAAAAAAACCAAAAAAACATCGATAAAAAAAAAAACATACATATATACACAAACCTTAGTGGTTTTCTTAGTGCTATTTAATTAATATCTATTATATATTATTTATAAAGTAAAAAAAAACTACTAAATTATATTAATACAATTAAAATTAAATAATGTATGTCGCTGTTGGGTGTCCAATTAACTTGTTCTACGCAGAAATGGCCTGAGGAAATATTCACCCTATTCGGAATTAAATTGCATACTGATGACAGCTATCTCCATCCTTCGTCTTCTTGTCGTGTCAATATTGTGTTACATTACATTGTAAAAGGATCATACAAAAGAACGGTAGGAACCAAGCCGTAAGTTTGTTGCCTTCTAGGCTTTGGTCGCGTGGAACTGGCACCTAGAGTCATCTAGCTTTAAGACGTTTCAAAGTGATCCTTGTGATTTTATTGATTAAATACCTTTTTTGACATTGACTTTGACTTTGACTAGTGTCTTTGGAAACTGAAGTCAGCAAAATTTTAATAATTACCTGGTTAAAATGTATGAAACAGTTTTTCGCGTTCACAGTGTTGGTTCCTTAGAAAGCGTTATTCATATTGATGGGTACTTTAGCCCCCACACGTTTTCGGTACTAGTATTTTAACACCTTGTATAGTGCTGTTTGGAATGTTTACAATGAGTACCATATTCAACTATTAATTTCAGGCTGATAATGATGATGATGATGGCAACTAATCATCAAAATCAATAGAACTACACCCCACCTATGTAGATACAAATCTAACTCATACAGATAGACTTAACGTCAAATAAAATCACATCAATTGTACTCTTAATTAAATATTACTTTCTCACGATATACCTTCTCTTATTGTCTGTGCGATACAATACAAATTTAAAATAAAATTGTCAAACGAAAAGTTGGACGAAAATAGACCTTAACCCGCTTGGTATAAGGACTTTGCATGGGAAAGGTAGCAGCAAGTGCGAGAGAGAGGTCAATATCAACCCCTCTCCAATAAACATCAATCAAGTTGCTATTAAAATGCACCTTTTGGTTTATGATATTAGGGTCCGTTACGGTTGGTTCTCATTTAGTTACAGTATTTTCAACAATTTGAAGTAGCAATGGGCAGGTCATATAGCTCGAAGGATAACATCGTGAGGAAACCGGCATGTCGTAGAACTTAAAAAGTTCTATAACATGTGTCAAGTGCTCGAAAGGAGCCCCTTGAGGCGCACTTAAAATCCTTTCACCAGACTGTTCGAAAGAACTAGTGACACGACAAGAGTTTTAAAGCAACAAGTTTTATTGACAGTCATTGTTGTCAAATGCCACTTTTTTGACAGCCTTCACAGCTCAGTTGGTAGTAGCTCTGCCTTCTGCGCCGTAAGCCAATGCAATGTGCAATCCCCACCGAGAATAAACATTTGTGTGATAAATATAGATGTTTGTTCTCTGTCTCGGTGTTATATAAATTAATTTTAATCAATTTATTAAGTAAGGTTGCCTGGAAGAGATCGCTCTCAGCGATAAGGCCGCCCATTGTTTTGCCTAAATGTATGCTTAATCCCTGTATTTTGTTTCTGTGTGGTGAATAATAAAGAGTTATCTATCTATCTACTTAATATTATAAGTATTTAAAAAAAAGTATTTAAGTATTATATCAGCTATCTGTTTCCCGTAATACAAGCTTTGGCTTAGTTTGGGGCTAGATAGTGCTGTGTGGAATGTCCACCAATATTTATTTATTTTTCAGTGTCAAGTGGAAGGCCCTCTTTCGTCCCTAGCATGATGAGGCAAGCGTGCATCACCTGTGCTCACGTCATCGCCACGCGCGCGCCGTCTGTACCGACCCTTATTTAGTATAGTATTCTATTGCATTATTTAGAAAAAAATCTTTGTGAATTTTGAAACAATCACACGGGTTTATCTCTGCTTTTCATTCTATATTAATATGCCAGTACTCTCAAACGGTGAAGGAAAACATCGTGAGGAAACCGGCATGTCGTAGAACCTAAAAAGTTTTGAGTCAAGTTTTTGTGTCAAGTGCTCGAAAGGAGCTTCTTAAGGCGCACTTCAAATCCTTTCACCACACTGTTTCTAAGGAACTAGTGACACGACAAGAGATAGATTCGATATAAAAAGTTGAATAGTAAGTAATCTGAACTTTATTTATTTTCTTAATACTGTATGCAGATGGAACAAACAAAAGGCTCACTTGGTGACAAATGGTAACCAAAAAAATAACAAATCATTGCCTCGCAAGTCATGCACGATAGGAACGTGCCCTACGATGCACTCCCTGCGTCCATCAACTTGAGGCGTACATCTGTTAAGCCTAATGTGCCTGTAATTTTCGTGTATTCCATCCAGTCCTACTTTCCAACTGTTTGGACAGAAATATTCCAAATTGTTAGTCTGACTAATCGAACTTTTTGAATATGCAGATGTTATTCCAAATAGAACAACTGCCGTTTTTTTGTTTTTTAATTTTATTTACACATTTCCAAATAATACCCTACCGAGATTTCTTCATGTGTTCACCGGCAACCACACTCTTCGAGCCGGAACACAGCGACGTTGCTTGACGGAAATCTTTGACTGCCTGTACCTACTAGATACAGGCTTTAGGCCCAGTTTCACCATGCTCTGTTAGTTACTAATCAAGGATTAACAGGCCGTTAAATCTAACCTTAGCTGTCAAACGCGTACATTTTAACATATTTAACGGCCCTTTAATCCTTTGTTAATCTAACAGAGCATGGTGAAACCGGCCCTTAGAGTAAATGCATGTAATTAAATATATGAAAAAAAAAACTCATATAAAATAATGAAATGAATACGTTCTTCCCTCATTGTTTAGCTAAGTTGTATCATGTAAAAAAATGATCGAACCATGCGATCGAACCACGTGGTTCGACCAAGGATCATACAAAAGAACGGAGGAACCAAGCCGTGAGTTTGTTGCCTGTTCTTCTAGGCTTTGGTCGCGTGGAACTGGCACCTAGAGTCACCTAGCTTTAAGACGTTTCAAAGTGATCCTTGTGATTTTATTGAATCAATACCTTTTGACTTTGACCGCATGGTTCGATCAATCGGACTACGTCAACTTGTTTTTCCAGTTGGTTCGGATTAATCGATACATGTGTTTTCAATTGGCGGAGATATTTAAAAAATTATGCAGTCAACATGACAAACATCTACTTTATAAAATGGTAGAGTAGTAGAGCTCTTTGTGAGTGGCTCGTCGGGGGAAGTACTACCACCACGCCTTTTTCTGCCGCCAAGCAGCGTTGCTGTATTTCGGTTTGAAGAGCGTGGTTGCCGGTGTAATTACAGGCACATGAGGCTTAACATCTGCCTCAAGTTGATGGACGCAGGGCAGTGCATCGTAGGGCACGTTACTACGTGAGGTGGGTCATATGCTTGATCCATCAGCTAGTTGTATTAAAATTTTTTTTTTTTTTTTATTTTTTTTTTTTTTACAACCTATAGGTAAAACGTTTGACCGCAATCTCACCTGATGTTAAGTGACGATGCGGTCCACGGTGTAGCACGCTTACCTAGAAGATACCTATTCACTCGTCTCTTGAAAACACCCAAATTATAGGCATTACAAATTACAAAGGCACTTTACTATAAATAACTTACTTGACAGTAAACAATTTGGATTTACAAGGGGTCGCTCAACCACCGACGCTGGTGTTGAGTTAATAACATATATTTTTCAGACCTGGGAACAGTCGCAAGACGCCTTAGGCATTTTCTGTGACCTTTCCAAGGCATTCGATTGTGTGCACCATGAAACGTTGGTCAGAAAACTGAACCACTATGGTGTTAGAGGTGTTGCTCTAGACCTACTCATTTCTTACTTAAATGGCAGAATACAAAGTGTTGACGTGAATGGAAAGCGCTCTCCGGGGTCAGTGGTAAAAATGGGTGTACCACAAGGTTCTATATTAGGGCCATTTTTGTTTTTAATTTACATTAATGATCTACCTCAAGTAGTAGATGATCACGAGATTGTACTGTTTGCAGATGACACTTCACTTTTATTCAAATTGAAAAGACGACAAACTAACTATGACGATGTAAACAATGCAATCTCTAGAGTCGTAAACTGGTTTAATGTAAACAACTTGTTACTTAATGAAAATAAAACAAAATGTATTCGCTTTGTACTACCAAATGTCCAACAAATAAATGCTGATGTAAAAATCAAAAATGAAAAAATAGACCTCGTGGATACCACCGTATTTTTAGGCATAACCTTAGATAATAAGCTTCAATGGGGCCCACACATAGGCAAATTGTCGAAGAGACTTAGCTCTGCAGCATACGCAGTCAAAAAGATCCGCCTTCTTACAGACGTGGACACCGCAAGACTTGTCTATTTCAGCTACTTTCATAGCATTATGTCATACGGCATTTTGTTGTGGGGGAGTGCTGCAGATATTAACACCATATTTGTGCTGCAGAAGAGGGCTGTTCGTGCAATTTATAACATGGGTCCCAGAGAATCGTTACGAAATAAGTTTAAAGAAATAAATGTAATGACTTTACCCTGTCAGTACATATACGAAAATTTAATGTATGTTAGAAAAAATATTAATTTATATGCCAAAAAGAGTGACCATCATAATGTTAACACTAGAAATAAAGATAAGCTCGCTGTTCCCACTACTAGGCTCACTAAAGTAAGCAAATCGTTTGCAGGACAATGTGTACGCTTCTTTAACAAAGTCCCAAGTGAGATTCACCAGTTGTCGATTAACAAATTCAAAAACATAATAAAAAGAAAACTTTGTACAAAAGCTTACTATAAAATTTCTGATTATATAGATGACAAAAAAGCTTGGGACTGATCTATGCTCCAACTCATTAAAAACACTAAATAATTAAGTAGGTACCATAATAAAATTGTAAAAAGGATCATACAAAAAAACGCTAGGAACCAAGCCGTTAGTTTCTTGCCCGTTCTTCTAGGCTTTGGTCGCGAGGAACTGGCGATAGATTCACCTAGTATATAAGACGTTTCAAAGTGATCCTTGTGATTGTACTGAATAAAGACCGTTTTGATTTTGATTTTGATTTTGACAAACATCTTCGTTATAAAAATGGTCAAGCTCCATAATCCCATCAAAAAAAATCCAAAAACAAACTGGCCCTAATCCTCCATTACGTCATAAAACATGGGTGTTACCAGCGCGAATTTTTTTCCCCATTTCTCGGGAATAAAGCCGTTTTATAAATCAGGCTTTAATACAGTTTGAAATATGTTTGTTGGCTGCTAGTTATGCGCCGTTTGTATTCCAACGGGCGTGCGCTAGGGATGGGGTAGACGGGATTCAAGTCCGGGGGTATTGGACAGCCTTCACAGCTCAGTTGGTAGTAGCTCTGCCTTGTGCGCCGTAGGCCGTGGGTTCAATTCCCACTGAGAACAAACATTTGTGTGATGAACATTGATGTTTGTTCTCTGTCTGGGTGTTATATAATATTATAAGTATGTATTTACAAAAAAAGTATATATGTATTATATCAGCTATCTGGTTTCCATATTACAAGCTTTGGATTAGTTTGGGGCTAGATAGTGCTGTGTGGAAAGTAGTAGTAGCTTTTACCGTTTCAAAGTGATCCTTGTGGTTCAACTGAATAAATACCTCTTGACTTTGATTTTATTTTGAGAGTAGTAGAGCTGTACCTATGTGGCTCGTCCGGGGAAGTACTACAACCACGCCTTTTTCTGCCGCCAATAAGCAACAACGCTGTGTTTCGGTTTGAAGAGTGTTGTTGCCAGCGAAATTACAGGCTTACAGATGCTAAGCCTCATCTTAACATCTGTATGCCTTAGGGTGATGGACGCAGAGCAGTGCATTGTGGGGCACGTACAGATCGTGCGTGACTTGCGAGGCAATGCTTTGTTATACGTGATTGTTACTACTTAACATCAGGTGAGATAGCCCACCTGATGTGACATTATCTAGCATATAAATGATAGTTCCATAACTAAAAGTATTAAAAAAAATAGCTCTACATCTAAGCTATGTCCCATCCCTATTGTTTACTGGTCGGGCGGGGCTTAGTACTGGGTTTAGGGAAAAATTGTGAGTTGGTTGTAGCTAGGTGTACTTTGTAGCTGTTCCATAGCAGTAGATCTACACATGTAGGACGTGGCTTAACTCTCGATCCATCACTTTTTTCATTGGATATCATCATTCATCATCATCATCATGATTGGATATCATCATTCACCACCATCATCATATTAGCCTTCAGTTGGAACATTAACTCTTTTATGAAAACTGTTACATTTATTAAAAAACCGCCAAAGTGCGAGTCGGACTCGCGCACGAAGGGTTCCGTATCCGTACCATTATTTATAAAAACGGCAAAAATATCACGTTTAATGTATGTAAGCCCCTTAAATCTTTATTTTGTTCTGTTTTTAAATATTTGTTGTTATAGCGGCAACGAAATACATAATCTGTGAAAATTTCAACTGTCTAACTATCACGGTTATAGATATAGCTTGGTAACAGACGAACACACAGACAGACAGACGGACGGACGGACAGCGGAGTCTTAGTAAAAGGGTCCCGTTTTACCCTTTGGGTACGGAACCCTAAAAACTGAAAAAACCGCTTCACGACCAAGTACTAAATTAAGATTGTTTAGTCTAAAGGGGTTAGTCAGAGGTACGTCCAAATATTGCACTTGGCTCATTTTGCAGAAGTTGGTATTCCATCCGTGATGGCAATCAGGTTGCAAGATCGCCGACTGATTTCCTCACGATGTTTTCCTTCTCCAAATGAGAGCATAATAATATGTATATAGGTATGTATATATAATTAATTTTATGTATGTTTATGTTAGTAATCTGTAGGTTAGTAGTAGTAATCTGTAGTAGGTATTTATATTAGATTTTTAACTTATCTTCATTTTCTTCTGCATTTATTTATTGAAATCTGAATAAAATACAAATTGGAAATAATTTATTTTAATTATTTATTTAATAATTTCCTTTAAAAACTTGCAGTCGATCTGTGCTCGCTTGCCATTCAGTAACAAATAACAATACGTCGGGTCCCGAGGGGGAGGAACAGAACTTAGCTCTTTACCCGGATTCCTAGGGATGTGCTGTTCCTGAGCGTTGCCTATCGATGATATCGGCTTTGATAACTGAGCTCTACCTTCTTTTCTGCTGAACAAGCAGATGGCCCACCTGATGTTACGTGGTAACCATCACCTATAACAAAGCATTGCCTCGTAAGTCACGCACGATAGGAACGTGCCCTACAATGCACTGCCCTGCGTCCATCAACTTGAGGCATACAGATGTTAAGCCTCATGTGCCTGAAATTACACCGGCAACCACACTCTTCAAACCGAAACACAGCAACGCTGCTTGGCGGCAGAAAAAGGCTTGGTGGTAGTACTTCCCCGGACAAGCCATACACAAAGAGAGCCTTTAACCACCTTTTATGGCACCTGTCCGTTATTCGACAGACAATTTTGCCAGTGTCAAGTGATATAGATAAAATACTTTATAGTCATAGTCAAGTCAGTCCATAGTCAAGTCGGCCTTCATTTGTTTTGTAGAAAATGGTGACGGTTTTCTTCAAACATTTTCTGTCAAATCAGGATATCACATAATTATCACTTATATTTTGAATTTAGAATGGAATAAAAATACAGCCTAATTAGGTATACGACGTGTGACGTATACCCAAGCACAGAATAATAACAGTTAGTAACAAATACTACCTACAACTTACAGCTTACGTCAAGCAATGCCATCTATATTTGTATTTTAATAAACTGACTATGCCATGTTTGTCTCAAACTAGGCTCCTCATGCGCCTTAAAAAGAAGATCAATTTGGGTATGTAATAAATTATATATTAGGGCGTTTAGAGGTATGTCCAATAATATGTGAGTCAGATGACTACCAACCCTCTCTTTTCTCTTGTCGTGTCACAGTGTGTTGAAAGGATTTTAAGTGCGCCTCAAGAGGCTCCTTTCGAGCATTTGACATGTTATAGATCTTTTTTTTAGGTTCTACGACATGCCGGTTTCCTCACGATATTTTCCTTCACCGTTTGAGAGTACTGACACTCTGCACATAAATTTTAAAACAGAAAAACTCATTGGTGAACGATCGGTTTCGGAACCCACGACCTTAGGATCGGATTGCGTGGCCGCTACCACCAGACCACCAGTGCTCTACACAAAATTGATATTATGCAGTAGGTACAATCACAAGGATCACTTTGAAACGTCTTATAAACTAAGATGAATCTACGGCCAGTTCCCTGCGACCCAAGCCTAGAAGAACAGGCAAGAGAGAAGATAAGAGCCCAGTGACTGGGTCTGAAATCTAAGTCTAGTCACGGGGCTGGTAAAAAAGCTTGCTTTTAGCATAACTTTTCTGAAAACATCGATAAAAGAACTCGATCATAAATTCACATCACTAGCCGGTAAAACTTCACGAGGTGCGATTCACAAGGAAGACATGCGCAAATGAATATTAAGCTTTTAGTCACTTTCATTTGAAATTCAGATTTTTAATTGAATCTTTGTTTAGCCCTAAATCTTTCATTCATTTAAAATAAGCTACTTTGCTTTCAGATGGGCAGACGTTGCAAAAATATGAGATGACTGCTCAACATCAGGAGGGCCTGAAAACATCAAGCTTCTATAAATTTTTCTCATAAAACAGGATTTAGAAAGGAAAATAAACAGCCATGTAGCTTTTAAGTTTTCTCTTTAATCTGTTCGTATTTAATTTACCTACCCTCTCAAGGTTCTTTGAAGATATCAAAGACTACCCCAGTCTGAAGTAAGTAGGTACCTTATGATTTTACTAGCTGGTGCCCGCGACTTCGTCTGCGCAGAATTAGTATTTCGAGTAGCTTATATTAGCGTGGCGTAGTACATATGTGTTAACTCGGTTTTGGCAGCGCACGCCAGAATAGCTCGCAGATGGTAGATTTTTTCCTACTTACTTGACACGTATCGTCATATTTTGGACAATTCACACAATATCTTTATAAATTGTAGCCTATGTGTTATTCTGATGTATAAGCTATATTATTGATCGAGTGAGCGAAGCGAACGAAGATCTTAGTTTCAACTTGGGCGATTTGGCATTTTATGTATGTATGTATGTATGTATGTATGTATGTATGTATGTATGTTTGTCTGGCGATAACTTTAGAACCGTTGATCCGATCTGCATGAAATTTGATATGTCGATAGCTTGTACTTGAGAAATTTACTGGTAAGTATATGAGTAAAATCGGATGAAGGGTTTTTGAGATATGGGGTTTTTTGAGGGGGCAAAAATAAAAAAAGTTACATAAAAAAATCAAGTTACATGTCATATGAAAGGGCTTTGTTTGGACATCCCAAAACAATTTTTACTTTTTTTTTCGGACGCTCGGTTTTTGAGATAAAATAATATAAGTTAAATTAAGATAACCAGCGATCCAAGAGCTCCCATCTCTAAGAGTTTCGTTGGCATCAAGGTTTTTCTACTGGTCGGCCAGTTCTTTTGCTTTTTCTTATTTTTTTTTCTTGAAATAAATTAAGGAGGTACTCAGTTCTCATAAAATGGTGACGACGACCAGGTCTGATGATGGAGCCAAGGTCTGTTCAACGGAACTCTTCAATAAATAGGCCAATAGAGTTGAAACTTGGTAACCATACCAAGTTAGCAGGCGGTAGTCAGAAAAAAGTCCAAAGATAATGTTTGGACTTGCCTCTGACTACTACGTACTCAAAGTTTGGTGCGTTCGTCGGGTCGCATCACGAGATCTCAGTTCGGGGCGAACTACTAGTTGTAAAGTTTCATTAAAATCCATTCAGTAGTTTTTACGTGAAAGAGTAACAAACATCCATCCATCGATCCATCCATCCATACTTACAAACTTTCGCGTTTATAATATTAGTAGGATATGTATTTGACACATACCCACATTTTATTTACGCAATATTTCATAGTGGCATGTTGCTTAAAAAATTAAAACACTAAAGTTATGCGCGTCCATTGACCAGCACCGGACGTACCGCGCGCACGGCACGCAACGGATTTTAGTTTGCTTTTTATGATTTTACATAGCGATGCGTCCACTTTCCGCGCCGCCCGCATCGAAAGCAGGCATTTATGAACAAAAAATGCGATGCGTGCCGGTGACGTCACACAAATCAGTTCGCCGTTGACATCGCTCACTGCCGCACGTGTTTTGTTTTAATATCTTCGTTAATCTCCATGACCGAATACGTCAACTCACGAAGAAAACACTCGAAACTAAACAAAAAATCCGTATACGTTGAATCCGTTGCGTGCCGTGCGTGCGGTGCGTCCGGCGCTTGTCAATGGACGCGCACCTTAAAACAACGCAATATTATTCCTAAACGAATGAATACATTAAAAATATTAGCGTGATATCAGTTTTTTTTTCACAATTTCATTCACCCATTTTTATTCATAGACAATGCCTCTAGAGGGGCAGTGGAGTTAAAAACCGTGTAAGTTTATTACAATGGAAATAACAAACTGGGGTTCCGCTGTACACTGCAGTGCAAAACTCTTGATTTTTTTTTTGGTAGCAGAATTATTTAAGTAGCGTGGAATTGGCACCTAGACTCACCTAGTCTTCAATTGAATGAATACCTTTTGTATTAGACATTGGTTGTTTGACAAGCAATACCTCGAGTACTAAATAAATGCATTTTCTTTCTTTTTCTTTTACCCCGTTTACACTCAGCTCATGTCCGTGGAAATGTGCAGAGACATGCGCAAGGACTTGGGTAATGCGAGAATGGGACGGCAACATTCCCGTCCACGCGAATGGCAGCGCGAATGTCTGAATGTAAACGCAGTATTTCTGTCTAACTGACAAGTACTTACTTAATACGTGTTGGTTTTCTGTATTTTTATGGCATAGTGGCATAGTGGCGTACAGAGGAAAAAATAAGATGCTATTGATGCTATTAAAGGCACCGTGTGACTTACGATGCAATGCCTTGTTATATATGATATTAGTAGTTACCACTTAATATCAGGTGGGCCATCCGCTTGTTAAATCAGCAAGTTATATAAAAAAATCTGAATGAATATTGCAGCCTTTATTATTATATAATTTACCGTGTACAATAAAGAATAGTATTATACTTAAAACTTAGCTGAAATAATTTTAAGTCATTTGCAACACCGTTTTCATACAGAATATTACCTACACAAATTATAATAATATAATAATATATCTACAAAATTTTCATAATTTGGTTAGTCGACATTTTTTTGTCCTCAACTATGCAGACTACACGGGCTAAGGCGGGTGCGTATTAACTTATAATAAACCGTGCGGTTTTCTACGATGCGTTGCCAGCTTTAGTGTAAACACGCCTTACATCCTAACACGTAACTCCACAAAGCACTCTATTTATAACGGGCTTAGGTTGATAATTGCGTGTTTTGTTTGGAGTAAATTTTGTTGGTGGTTATTTATTTGCTAAGCTGTTTTAATCCTTAAGCCTGATGTGTAAGGATTAAAATTGCATTTTATTCGGGAGTTGGTTGGGACATTTTGAATGTGAAGTTATAAGACACCCGTAGGCATATCTGTTATTAAAGTTAGGGTGTATTTTTTATTAAAAACCATCGCTTAGCGCCTTAGCGTTAATGTTGTTTTGATATTGTTTGTTTGGATGCATTTTTATGCGGTAATTTTTGGTTCCAGTTAAAAATCGAAGAACGAAAAGGCTGAATTTTATTTACTTCAAGTTTTCAGCTCACAATATTATATAATCAAGAATTTAAAGGTATAAATGGTAAAGGTGTAAATGGTAGAGTAAAAAATGGCTTAGTCAGCTCCGGACTTTTTATCTATGGATGACACGCACAGTCACACAGACACAGTCAAAGTCAAAAGACTAAAAGGTATATTCAATAAAATCACAAGGATCACTTTGAAACGTCTTAATACTAGATGAATCTAACCAGTAAAATTCTATCCCAAGCGTAAAATTATATCCAATAGCACCCCGTAAATAGGGATATGAATGAAAATTTGCCTCCGACACTAACCCTTAATAATTTATTTTAGCAGTTAGTATTCTAACAGCGGCGATGGGCTTGCAACCTGTCTCGTGGAATACCAACTACTGCAAAATGTGAAAATGCAATATTTGGACGTACTACCCTTAGACATCCTTAAACAATCTTGAGTTAGTACTATCTTAGGGAATAACTACCGTGCCTGGGATCATCGCCGTAAAGCTGTTTCAGTTTTTTTTTTCAGACCTGATTGTATATCTATCTATCGACCCTCGAGATCAAAGTCGTGACGAATGTAAATACTTCTTCTTCTTTTCTTTGTTTATGGCTCCTGTCCGTCATTCGGTAGACAGTTCATAGCTCAGTTGGTAGTAGCTCTGCCTTCTGCGCCGTAGGCCGTGGGTTCGATCCCCATCGAGAACAAATATTTGTGTGATGAACATAGATGTTTGTTCTTTGTCTGGGTGTTATATAATATTATAAGTATTATATTTACAAAAAAAGCATATAAGTAGTATATCAGCTATCTGGTTCCCATAGCACAATCTTTGGCTTAGTTTGGGGCGAGATAGTGCTGTGTGGAATGTCCACCAATATTTATTTATTTATTTATTTATTTATTTATTAGTTTTGCTAGTGTCAAGTGATATAGACAAAATATTTTATAGTCAAGTCAGTCTATAGTCAAGTTGGCCGTCATTTATTTTGAAGAAAATGATGGCGGTTTTCTTCAAAACATTCGAAATATTTTCTGTCAAATCATGATATCACTTAATACACTTTCATTCCAAATGCTTACACTTTGTGCTAAGACCTCAACTAATGTTGGTTAAAATACCACCGAATTTACACAAACTAAAATAACAATTAAAATGAAAAAGCTAAATTGCTTCCCAAAATTTCAGAAAACTAATGAAATACTTCTAATAACTGTCACATACAAACGTATGCACTTAATTGAAATTACCTGTCAAAAAATAGTACCATCATTGAGATGTCAAGTCAAAAGTACAATCGCAGTGACAAGTGAAATTACGTCAAATTGACGGCACGTGCCGCGCTGTGGAATCCGTCAAAGCACAGAGCTTTGTGCTGTAATTGGAACATATTGCGCACTGCCTCTTTGTACGCAACTGTACGTGAATGATGGGGTTTTAGAATTGAGGATACGAATATAGAAAGATTTTTATTGAGAATTTTTTTTGATAGCCTTCACAGCTCAGTTGGTAGTAGCACTGCCTTCTGTGCCGTAGGCCGTGGGTTCGATCCCCACCAAGAAAAAAATATTTGTGTGATGAACATAGATGTTTGTTCTCTGTCTGGGTGTTATATAATACTAGCGGCCCGGTACGTGTTTCACTACGTATAAAGTGGTTTTTTTTTTTATAAAACTAGTAGTTCGCCCCGAACTGAGATCTCGTGATGCGATCCGACGAACGCATCACTTTGAGTTGGTGGTAGTCAGAGGCAAGTCCAATCATTATGTTTGGACTTTTTTCTGACTACCGCCTACTAACTTAGTATGGTAACCAAGTTTCAACTCTATTGGCCTATTTATTGAAGAGTTCCGTTGAACAGACCTTGGCTCCATCATCAGACCAGGTGTCTATTACCATTTTATGAGAACTGAGTACCTTCTTAATATATTTCAAGAAAAAAAAATAAGAAAAAGCAAACTAACTGGGCGACCAGTAGAAAAACCTTGATGTCAACGAAATTCCTAGAGATGGGAGCTCTTGGATCGTTGGTTATGTTAATTTAACTTTTTTGTTGTATCTCAAAAACCAAGCGTCCCAGAAAAAAAGTAAAAATTGTTTTGGAATGTCCAAACAAAGCCCTTTCATATGACATATAACTTGATTTTTTTATGTAACTTTTTTTATTTTTGCCCTCTTAAAAAACCCCATATCTTAGTAACCCTTCATCCGATTTTACTGTGCCAACTCCCATACCGTGGTGTGGTATTTCTATGCCTGAAATAACCATTACGCAACGGGAGGTCCGGCGGGAGATGCTTACTCTAGATATTCATAAGTCGAGCGGGCCAGACGGTATACCGGCAGTCGTAATCAAGCGGTGTGCTCCCGAATTGTGTCCAGTTTTGTCGCGCCTTTTCGAGCTTTCATACTCCACAAGGCAGGTTCCATCTTCGTGGAAGACTGCTCATGTCCACCCAGTGCCCAAAAAGGGCGATAGATCAGACCCATCAAATTACAGGCCAATCGCTATAACATCCCTTCTCTCTAAGGTCATGGAGCGTGTGCTTAATAGACAACTCCTCAGATACCTAGAAGGACACGACTTGATCAGCGACCGCCAATACGGCTTCCGCCATAGTCGTTCGACTGGTGACCTTCTAGTGTATCTTACACATCGTTGGGCTCAGGCCATTGAGAGTCAAGGTGAGGCATTGGCTGTCAGCCTAGATATCGCGAAGGCCTTTGATCGGGTCTGGCACCGCAGTCTTTTGTCGAAGTTGCCATCTTATGGACTGCCCGAGGGTTTGTGCAAATGGGTTGCCAGCTTTCTGTCCGGCAGAAGCATACGAGCTGTAGTTGACGGCGGTAGCTCCGATCGCATGGACATTAACGCTGGCGTCCCGCAAGGCTCTGTATTGTCCCCAACGCTATTTCTGCTGCATATAAATGATATGTTGTCAATTGACAACATTCATTGCTATGCGGACGATAGTACTGGGGACACATTCTATAAGGGCCGTGCTAGCATCCCTCGTTACATGGTGGAAGAAAGCCGAAAACAACTTGTGTCTGAGATAGAGGGCACATTAACCAGAGTTTCCGAATGGGGAGATCAAAACCTGGTTCAATTCAACCCTACCAAGACACAAGTTTGCGCGTTTACGGCAAAAAAAACCCTATTTACTGAGGCACCTCAATTCCAGAACATGACCCTTTCCATCTCCAAGAGCATTGGGATCCTAGGCATCAACATCTCCAGCGACGTTCAGTTCCGTAGTCATTTGGAAGACAAGGTAAAGCTGGCATCCAAGAAGCTCGGTGTGCTAAACAGAGCGAAGTTGTACTTCAATGGGGGACAACGACTACTTCTCTATAAGTCGCAAGTCAGACCCCATATGGAGTACTGCTGTCATCTCTGGGCAGGAGCACCTGGGTACCAGCTTGGTCCTTTTGACTCGGTCCAAAGACGTGCTGTGAGAATCGTTGATGATCCCAAGCTCACAAGCGGTATTGAACCCTTAAGTTTGAGGAGAGACTTCTCCTCTCTGTGTGTGTTCTACCGCTTGTATAATGGGTTGTGTTCTGTAGAATTGTTTGACATGATGCCCACAGCTTCATTCTATCATCGCACTGCTCGCCATAGGCAGGGAGCTCATCCACATACCTTGGAACCAGGATGGTCGCGCACTGTTCGGTTTCAGAGGAACTTCCTCCCGCGCACTCTAAGGTTGTGGAATGCGCTCCCTGTAGATGTTTTCCCTGTAGAGTACAGCATGGGGTTCTTCAAAAAAGGCGTTCTAAAACATTTAAAGGGTCAGCAACGCGCGTGTGACACCTCTGGTGTTGCAAGCGTCCATAGGCTACGGTAACCGCTTCCCATCAGGTGGGCCGTACGCTTGTTTGCTTACTTGGTAGTATAAAAAAAAAAAAAAAAAAAAAAAAAAAACTCAAATACTTACCAGTAAATTTCTCAAGTACAATCTATCGACTTATCAAATTTCATGCAGATCGGATCGACGGTTCGAAAGTTATGGCCAGACAAACATACATACATACATACATACATAAAATGCCAAATCGCCCAAGTTGAAACTAAGATCTTCGTTCGCTTCGCTCACTCGATCAATTATAAGTATATATTAAAAAAAAAATAACAACAAACAATATAAGTAATATATCAGCTATCTGGTTCTGGTTAAGATTTGGCTTAGTTTGGGGCGAGATAGTGCTGTGTGGAATGTCCACCAATATTTATTATTCATTTATTTAATGCATCAATACATTTAGATCATTTGGTCATGGTTTGTTTTTAGGATATCTTCAGTATCGGTACTAAGATATCTCAGGAGATATCTACCGTGCCTACGTATACCTAATGGCAACACTTTACCTCGCTATCCGGTATTCGCGTTTTTAATAAGTAGCTTAGTTTATTTTTTAAATTGTGTTGAAGTCCGAATACCTCGAACACACCGTCTACGCATCGTCACGAAGAGCGGTATTCGTGTATATGCGTCTTGTTCGTGAAAAGGCAAATAGAGTCACTAACTCAGTTTTTGCATATTTGTCTTGTTCATGGAACATGGCAAATATAGAGAAAAAAATAGGAATAATAAGAGTAGTAGAGCTGTTTGTGAAGGGCTCGTCCGGGGAAGTACTACCATGCCAAATTTTTCTGCCGCCAAGCAGCAACGCTGTATTTCGGTTTGAAGAGTGTGGTTGCCGGTGTAATTACAGGCACATGAGGCCTAACATCTGCATACTTCAAGTTGATGGACGCAGGGCAGTGCATCGTAGGGCAAGTTCCTATCGTGTGTGACTTGCGAGGCAATACTTTGTTATAGATGATGGTTACCACTTAACATCAGGTGGGCCATCTGCTTGTTCCATCAGCTAGTTGAAGCTATACGAATAGCTATATGAAGTGCTGCCTTAACAGAGATGAACACAAAAACGTAATGGCAATATGTTATTTTGAAAATTTTTAGGTGTAGGTACACCTTTGTAGGTGACTGTACCTAAGTACTGGTTATACCTATATTTCTATTGCAATAAATTAAATACAAAATACCTTGCCCCAGGTAGATTTTAAAATTACATTCCTGCCGTACGTCTGGTTGTAACCCCTAAGTTGGAGTGGGGGTGAAGTGGGGGGTTGGAGCGGGGAGTAATTGTGATACAGGGTGAGCGTGGTTTTATGAAATCAGTGAGTTTGTCATAAAAGTATTTAAAATATGTAGTAGTATTTATAATATTTTTAGGTAATTTAGATATCTGTGCTGTATACAGCGTTGCCAAATATTTTTTGCAATGACGGGATTTTGGAACTTTTTGAGTGAAAAACGCGGGATTCTTTCGTCGAAAGCGGGACATAGTAAAAACGTATATAATCAGAAGTTTTTAAATAATTATCTTTTTATTTGAGTTAAAATTACTTTAACCTACGTGACAATAGATAGCAAAAATAGCCATAGAAAATGTATTTTAATAAAAATATGATATTTTAAATCAGATTTCAGATTCAGAGTATTCAGGGTATTTCAGATTTCGTGGGAAGTCGGTGGATGGAGAGGGCTCGGAATCGTTCTTCCTGGGAACTTATAGGGGAGGCCTATGTCCAGCAGTGGACTTCTTTAGGCTGATGATGATGATGATGATGATGAAATCAGATTTACCCTATCGTTAGATAGTTGTCGAGTCGTCGTCGAGGTATCCCGAAAAGCGTCTGATCCCGCGCGGGACATTTAATTTAGATTAAAAAAACGGGAAGTCCCGCCAAAATCGGGACGTCTGGCAACCGCTGGCTGTAGTAGGTTTATTTTCTAAAATTATTTTGCAGACAAACTAAGACAAAGCTTGTGATATGGGGACCAGATAGCTGATATACTGCTTATATATCTTTTTTTTGTAAATACATACTTATAATATTATAGAACACCCAAACAGAGAACAAACATCTATGTTCATCACACAAATGTTTATTCTCGGTGGGGATCGAACCCACGGCCTACGGCGCAGAAGGCAGAGCTACTGCCAACTGAGCTGTGAAGGCTGTCTGAATTTGTTGCACAAAAAACAATGTTATAGCACAAAAGAAGGGCTTAATGCACTAGCATTTTCTGCCAGCACCCCTAAGTAGTGGCCCCCAACGCGTGTGAGACCTCTGGTGTTCCAAGCGTCCATAGGCTACGCTTCCCATCAGGTTGGCCCTACACTTGTTTGCTTGGTAGTAGTAGGGCTCTTTGTGTGTGGCTCGTCCGGGGAAGTACTACCACCACACCTTTTTCTGCCGCCAAGCAGCAACGCTGTGTTTCGGTTTGAAGAGTGTGGTTGCCGGTGTAATGACAGGCACATGAGGCTTAACATTTGTATGCCTCAATTGATGGACGCAGGGCAGTGCATTGTAGGGCACGTTCCTATCGTGCGTGACTTACGAGGCAATGCTTTGTTAGGTGATGGTTACCACTTAACATCAGGTGGGCCATCTGCATGTTCCATCAGCTAGTTGAATAAAATAGTACAAAATATATAAAAATTACAATCACCCTGTATAATTCCAGTATTGCTGGAAACGGAATCCTCAAGCGCTTTATATTGCAGCTTTTATGAAATTCTTTTCTACTGTCTGTTCTATTACGTTTTGAATTTAGTAACGGTGTTTTGAAAATCGCTGGCTGTGAGATGACGGTCGTCTTAGAACGTTATATGTTATTTAGTAAAAAGGACAGATTAACAAAAGAACGGTAGGAACCAAGTCGTAAGTTAGTAGCTTGGTCTTCTAAGCTTCTAATAATTATATATTAATTATTATTTTTCAAATTAGTCATTAATTATTTCTATGTTTTACTATATTATTATTTCAATTTTATATAATTTCTATTTTTCATTTGATTAAATTGTTTACTTATAAATTTTAATTTTGCATGCCCATAGCGGTAGAATTACGCTGACTCAACAAATATATTTAACATCAATAATCATGTAATTCGGCAAATAAATATACTTTGACTTTGACTTTGGTTGCATGGCACTGTCACTTAGATTTACCTAACTAACGGCCGGTTTCTGAAAGCACGATCAAACGTAATCGGATGTCAAGTCACTTGCTATTTGAGCTATTATATCAAATTAGATAGCAATTGACCTGACATGCGATTACGTTTGATCGAGCTTTCAGAAACCGGCCGTAAGACGTTTTAAAGAAAGAAAGAAAGAAAAGAAAGAAAATTTATTTATTTACGACGACAAATGTTAAAGAAATACAAAATAAACATTTAACATAAGAATAAAATAAAAAATATAACTTTGTGCGTCGCAAAACGGACTCTGATTCAGCAATAAGTTGGTTGCAAACCAACGCTGGTCTTCCATCAGAGCCGTTCGGTGATGCCACGGACGATTCAAACTAAACCAAACCTAAATATAACAATAATATAATATTTCGACATAATAAAGAATAATAAAAAATAGCATGGCATTGAGACAGATTAATTAAATGAAAAATTTAACAGTAAAAAAGTTGAAAGTACGATGACTATTTCCTAAGGCAGACTATTGCAGATATGTTTTGTGCACTCTAAAAGAAAAACAAGCAACAAAGCAGACAAAATAGGGTACGGTAAGAACAAAATAATTATTTTTAAATACCTATATTAAAACTATAGCTCTTAGTAGGCATGTACTACGAGCATATCTATATAATGCTTATATCGTTTTTGTAACCTTCCTGTTTCTTCTGACATTCAAACAGAAAACATTTAAGTTTGTTTTTAAAACCATGTGAATTTTGCAGCTTCCTTATCGGCGGAGGCTTAAAGTGATTTCTTTTATTCAACTGAATAAATGCCTTTTGACTTTGACATTGAACTTTTGTGTGGACCAATAGAAAATGGGTTACTGAAATTTCACCGGCAACCACACTCTTCAAACCGAAAGACAGCAATGCTGAAGAAAAAGGCATGGTGGTAGTTCTTCCCCGGACAAAAATTCACAAAGAGCTCTACTACTCTTTTTAAGTGTTACCGTTTTAAGTTAAACGGGGTATAAATATAAATAAATAAATATTGGGGGACATTCCACACAGCACTATCTCGCCCCAAACTAAGCCAAAGCTTGTGATATGGGAACCAGATAGCTGATATACTACTTATATCCTTTTTTTTTTGTAAATATATACCTATAATATTATATAACACCCAGACAGAACAAACATCTGTGTTCAGCACACAAATATTTGTTCTCGGTGGGGATCAAACCCACGGCCTACGGCACAGAAGGCAGAGCTACTACCAACTGAGCTATGAAGGCTGTCAAAAGTATAAGAAAGCTCATGTCCGTGGAAATGTGCAGAGACATGTGCAGGGACTTGGGCAATGCGAGAATGTAACAGGCCACTTCCATGTCCACTCGCGTTGCCGCTCGCGTTGACGTTTGCGTTGCCCGCGCTCCCTAAGAGCTGATTTCACCATGCTCCGTTAGTTACTAATCAAGGTTTAACAGGCCGTTAATCTAACCTTAGATGTCAAACGCGTATAATTTGACATATTTAACGGACCTTTAATCCTTTGTTAACAGAGCATGGTGAAATCAGCTCTTAGTGTCCGGGCTAAATGTGACACGTGCCGGCGACGCTGCCGCGGACATATGGCCGGACACATTTCAATCCACGCGAATGGCAGCGCGAATGTCTAAATGTAAACGCGGTATTGAAATAGGTATTAATTTAAGTTAGTTCGGCTTAAAAGCATGCAAAATGAATTGGATTTTGTTTTATCACTATATTTTGCTATAATTTCGAGATATACCTCATTATGAAACTTCTGTTAGGAGTATTGCGCGAGTGAGAGGTGAAACTAAGCGACGCCATTTTCGATTCGTTTTTGTTTTAAGCTCGTGGCGCGATTAGCGTGGCTCCGCTGTATTACGGTCACCGCTATGGTGAATCGAACCTTTACAGACGATCGCTTTTTGTTTAGCTGAGTGTACTATATATGTATATGTACAAGTACTATACTGTACAATAGTATACTAAATAGTTGCTATGAATGTGCTTTCAGATTTTTTTTTGGAATAAATACCTCATTATAAATTGCATTATTTGTAGTTTTATTTGTTCTGACTCTACACTAAGATTTCGTGATTTTCATGATAGCAGAAATAAAATATTAACGAATCAAGCGGACTTGTCTCGGGAATCGAACCTTCACTTTTTAGTTCTCGACTTAAGGGCGATTCACACATATCAGTGAAGTCACAGTTCCGACACAGTACCGGCACAGTTTCATACATTCTGGCACTGACACTAAGAGCACTGTGTCGTCACTGGCACTGAGAAGTGGGGATGCGTTCATAGAGAATGTGTGAAAGAATATTTGGATTCATTTTCTGACATTTTAGGAAGCAACATAGCTTTTTCATTTTATTTGTTTTTCTAGTGTTATTTTGAGCTGTGTTGTGTAATTTCGGTGGTATTTTAACCAACATTACTTGAGGTTTTAGCACAAAGTGTAAACATTTGGAATGAAAGTGTATTGTGATATCCTGATTTGACCGAAAATGTTTCCAATGTTTTGAAGAAAACCGCCACCATTTTCTTCAAAACAAATGACGGCCGACTTGACTATAGACTGACTTGACAAAAAAGTATTTATTCAATACAAATCACTTGACACTGGCAAGATTGTCTGTCGAATGACAGACAGGAGCCATAAACGGAGAGAAGAAGAAAGAATATTTCGCATTGTGCCGGTACTCTGCCGGTACTGTGTCGGAACTGTGGATTCACTGATATGTGTGAATCGACCTTTATGTGGCTTATTTTACAGCTTAACCTCTAAACCGATTTATATATTTGTGATAGCTTTCTTAACAGAGTTTTTTCTATAAGATAAACCACCTTATGTTGAGCGGTTGCCTTGACTACTTTTACTAATTACCTCACAAAGCACGCCCACTAAATTATGAGATAGATATTTTTCAGAAAAAAAACGTCCACACAGACAAAGTCACGGACAATAGCCAGCTATTAACTCAAAGCCCTTCCTAAGGCTTTTTCGATCGTAAAAGGTACGAAAATAAAATCCATTTCTATTTTATCAAGTGGCCATGCCCGTCCGCATTCCTTATTCAACATCGTCCGAAAATTAAAGGAGCTACAAGAAATCGCACTCAGCGAGCGACGGCTGAACGTAGCTGAAATATTTCCACGATTCAAGTACTCTTATTTACCCCGACTATACTGACTTATATCGCACAGGTTGTATTTGTTTTTTCCATTACAAAGGACAGAAACGCCCTGCGCTTGCCAGCAATAATATTTCAATATCGCGACGTGGGTGCCTACCCTACACACAAAAGTGATTTCCCTGCTCGCCCATTGGCCACAAGTAACCGAGCTCGATATCCAAAACCTGCGTAAGACAAAGATGGATATACCAGCCGTGGGGGCGGAGAAGGTGCGAGGGAAAGAGACGGATATGGAAATGTGGTAGCATGAATATTGTATGCGCGAAAGGTCTGTATCAATAATACGTGCACGAATGAAATAATAGATTATTCGTTTGTTCAAATCGAACGTAAACAAAATGTAAGCGTCCATTACTGATGCAGTCACGCTTTGGGCGAGAGGAACTTATGGGGATCGCTGAGTGGGAAAGAGATGGGTGTAGGTTTCAGAGTTGGGTAGGAAAGCCCGGGCTGGGTAACAATGTGAGCACTATCTGTTTTTGTACCAGTCGACGGACGGTTTTCACATTAAACGATCATTTTAAGGGTGAACCAATCAAACTGCAAATTTATACAAATTGATACTAAACGGGTTATATTAATTTTATAACAAAAATTAAGTGTGTAAATAAGTTTGAACGGTGGCGTAATTAAAACTAATTGGGTTTAATAAAGCGCTAATTATTTTGTATTAAGGCGGGTTTTCGCTGGAGTTTCGTCCTTTTTGTCGGTTCGCGGGTGTGTCCAAGGATTTATTTATCGCCTATTGGAAATCGCTGTAAACTAGACATGAATATTGGGCCATCGAGTGAGTTTGTAAAATGGTGCTCCAATAAGGCCTATTAAAAAGTGTACTGAAAATTTAAGTGTACTGAAAAAGTGATACTATAGTTAGATTTTGTATGTTGTGAAAGTAGAATTTGTGGTGGAGTTTTGTGTGAAGGGGTGGAAAGATGCCGAAATAGGGGGTGGCCAAGGTTGGCCTTTTGAGGCCATGCTCAATAACCTCACAGCTACAGCGTTAGGAGGTAAGTAAATCATGTTATTATAATTTATATAATAAGCCAATCCAGTAGCTATGCTATAAAATAATAATAAATTACGTTTTGGGTGCAAGCTAATCAATTTAATTTTTAATTTAAGTTTATTTAATATATTATAAGAGCTTTACATGGAGGGAATTAGGGGAGGCCTACGCCGCTGAGGCGACTTGTATGTTAGATCTAGATTAACGTAATGTGTAGTAATTAGTATAAATTGTTAGAAAGTAAGAAGTGTTTAATATAGGTTGTAAGTTAGTAAATAAGATTGTATATACTAGTGTTAACATATTAGCAATAAAGGCTTTTTTATTTTATTTTATAAGAGCTTTATTTGAACCATACAAAACTAGTTCTAAATAAACTAAAACATTACTTAAAAGTAAAAGTAAAGTAAAAATGTGTTTTATTGACATAATTAGATACAGTATTGTTATTGAATCCATAGGCTCCCGAACTAGTTAAGAAACTGTGTTTCAGGAGCCAGTGGCTTCTCCCATTAAATGAAGTAGTCAATGTAAATTATACAAAACAAGACAAAATAATAAACAAACAAATACAATTTTGAATATAAAAAGAAATTCAAACTAGTACAAAATTTTGAAAATAGAATCGAATCCAACTAAGTATCGTGTATGACAAAGAAAATTACAAACACCAACAAAATGTAAAAAAAACCAACATGTTTAGTACCACATAATAAATAAACAAAAGCAATCAGTAGGCGTGTACCTATAATACTACTACTACAAATTAGAACCAATCAACATTTACTAGGGTGTGTACCTACCCACAAAATAATATATAAATAGATATATTTTATATTCACATACCTACCACTTATCAACATTGTCAGTGAAAATTTACGCCTACCACAAGATTGTAAAAGCGAAACGTGTATAGCCTGATTTATAATATCACATCAAACTATTATATATAGAGATTAACTAGCATTGTTTCGATGCCGTCGTAGTCAAATCCTTTCAACCAGGTAAGGACCACACTCTTAATACCATGGTTACTTATCTTTTTAACCTTATGTACTTTATTGAGTGCATTATAGAGGTGTGGAATCACAACATCAAATTGTTTTTGAGCGAATCGCGTTTTCACTCTGGGGACGGGGCACCGCTCTACTCTTCTGCTTATGTCAGGAATGAGAGGTACTACTTTTCTATGATAGCGGCGCACGCCCTCATATACAAACAGTTTCCTAACACTAAGTACATTGGCTTCTTCATAAACATCTGTGGTGGAGTGTCGGAAGGGTAAGTAGAGGATAACTTTAAGAACAGCGCGTTGTGCACGTTCAGCGGTGATGAGATAGGTTTTTGCCGCTCTTCCCCATGCGCATATGCAGTACCTTAAGATGCACTCGCACAAAGCTTTGTAAGTTTGGATTACCAGCTTGTTTTCAGCAACACTACGAAGGCTTTTAAAGACGTAGATAAGTTTTCTTACCCTTGCAGCCAGTGATTCTATATGAACGTTCCAGTTCAGCCTATCATCTATAATGACTCCAAGATATTTAATGGAGTTTACTCTGGTCAAAGTGGAACAACAGCATGATGTTGGGCGGCTAGTGAGGTTACAGGGGTATGTGTGTATTTTTAGTTTAATTTTGGATCCAGGATCTCCAGCTGCCGTTATGCTATAGCACATGTATTTAGTTTTATTTATATTTAGTGTGAGAAGGCTATGTTCCATCCATTTAGTTACCAACGAGAGGCAATCCTCAGCTAGCGCCATCACATTTTGCCAGGTTTTAGCATGGAGAAGAAGCACCGTATCATCAGCGAACATAAGCAAATCTAGGCCGGGCAGGGTAGTGTTACATAGGTCATTTATGTAGATTAGAAAAAGTGTCGGTCCTAGGGTACTACCCTGCGGCACGCCATACGTGCAGACTGCACTTTCACTTTCGTGTCTCTCAACACGTACACGTTGCGTTCTTAGAGTTAGGTAGTCTGTAAACCATTCCAGAGCCTGGCCTCTGATTCCCACATTCTCCAGCCTAGCGAGCAATATTGGTATGGAGACAGTGTCAAAAGCCTTCTGGAGGTCCAGAAAGACTCCTAAACATTTGTCTCCACTGTCTAGATGTGAGGTTATTAGCGATGTAAGGGTCAGAACTGCGTCCTCAGTTGATTTTCTTGCTCTGAACCCGTATTGGTTAGCTCTTAAAAGTTTATTGTTTTCTAGGTATTTCATAACTCTCTTCTTAACTAGTTTTTCTAGTACTTTGGCTAATGTAGAGAGGAGAGAAATAGGCCTATAATTTGAGGGGTTCTTTTTGTCCCCCGCTTTATAGACTGGACACACAACAGCGGTTTTAAAAGCTGTTGGAAACGTACCCGTTTCCAAACTACGATTACATAAAAATGCAATGGGTTCAGCTAGGAATGTCACATGGCGCTTGAGTAGTTTACCAGTAATTTTATCCCATCCTGGCGCACTATGTGATTTTAGTCCGAAAATGATAGCTCTTATTTCATTTGGATCTGTAGGGGCTAGTGATATAGAGTTTACCGGAGAATTTGGTGATCTAGCCAGTTCAGGAAGTTCACTTTCTGTGGCATTGATTTTATGTAAAGTCTCATTAGCAAGCGTCCCACCAATAGTGGTAAAGTATGAATTTACTTGATTAAGTGATTGTGTAGGCTCATCACTTATTTTTAACAGATTTTGGGATGTAGTCTTTGTTTGTTTAAAATTGCACACTTCCTTCATTATCTTCCATGTTTCCTTTATATTACCTTTACTTTTTAATAGTTTATTCTTATAATACTCTCTTTTTAAGCTTTTAATAATATTGTTACAAACATTTCTATATTTAGTATATTTTTCCGTAAGTTTCTCGTCTACTGGTGACTTTTTAGCTTTTTTGTGCAGTCTATCCCTTTTCCTTAAACATTTCACTACGCTTTTCGTTATCCAAGGCTTAAGTGGCTGATATCGCTTAGGAAATGTCTTAATCTGCGTATTTTGGTCGACAATAGACAATATTTTTTCTGTAAACATGTCTGTAGCAATGTCAACATTATCGGTTAGGAACAGATCATTCCACGACTCTTGAGATAGTAGTTCCTTAATACCCTCATCATTAATAAACACACGGTTAGATGTTAAATCAAGTTTGGCAACCCCAGCATCATTTATGTAAAGAAGTATAGGGGAGTGGTCAGTTAGCGGCTGCTCAAATACTAAAGTTTTCCAATCACAGTTTGTTTTGATCATGAAGTGGTCCAACTTATTTTTCACTTAAAACGATAACTATAATATAATATTTAATATAACTAGTATTCTTTAACCTATATGTATGTATTTCCTATTATATTTTGTAAGGACCGCACTTAGCGGTGTAAGCCTCCTCCAGCTCCTTCCACCTCTCTCTATTAAATTTAATTTAATTTAACGCTTAATTTAAGTTTAAAAAAATGGTTTATTTTAAATTCCATTAATAAGAACTGTTAATTATGACAGATAAAAGAGTAAGAAAAAAAAATGCTAGAGGATATTAATTGAAAGTAATAAAGTTACCTAAATAATAAATTATTATGACAGATGTCAGATTATGACCTGATATTTACTCTTTTTACTGAAGTATTGGGCAATGTACGCTTTCATTGATAAAACTCCATACCTAATTGACAGGCCTGACAGATCAGTTGGTAGCTTTGCCTTCTGTGCTCAAAGAAAGAAAGAAAATGTATTTATTTGGACAACAAACAATGTGGACTAAAATTTAAAAAAGCTTGTATCATTTAAACTAAAGACCTAGACAAATAAACGTAAAAAGAGAACGTGCAGAGTAGTCCTCGATATGTATAGTTTAGTTTAGTTTATTGCGAAAAAATCTAAGTAACTTTACAGACTTAAATCTAACACGTCACTTAAATGGTACACATAAAAAGTTAAACGATAAAAAACTTACATAACTAATAACAAAATAAATTCTACGAAAAATAAAATAAAGAAATACTTACAAAACAAGATTGAGATAAAAAAAAATAGGTAGCTAAACATCTACTATAAAATATTATTTGATAAATTATTTGTACTCTAAACTCTCACAATATTGTATGCACAATCTTTCAATAATGGGCCATTTATCGGCGAAAATGTAAAATAGTGCGACAAACAGGTCCCGTCTCAGCGTGCTTTAGGTTGTGAGTTCAATCCCTACCAAGGACAAACATTTGTGTGATACATAGATATTTGTTCAGAGTCTGAGTGATAATGTATATTGAAGTATACTAATGTTTTACAAAAGAAAATTATTTGAGAATTGTTATCAGGTCCCCATCGTTCAAGCTTTGTCCGCTTTTTTATGAAGAAAAAGAATGTAATATTTATTTTCTATTGTATTTAAATAAGCTTGCTAGATATCTGGGTAATAAAAACAAATAAAGTTGTTTTTATACAACTAGCTCATGGAACAAGCAGATGGCCCACCTGATTTTAAGTGGTAACCATAACAAAGCATTACCTCGTAATAACATACATAACATAAAAAAAGAGTTGAATTGAGAACCTACTTTACCTATTACCTGCTTTAATATAAGTGATGGTTACCACTTAACATCAGGTGGGCCATCTGCTTGTTTCATCAGCGAGTTGTATACAAAATTGACATATAAAAATGTAGAAATTAAGTGTAAGATCCGAAGATCATTGAGGATAAAGAGGTCAAAAGCAGTCAAAATGTTATATTGGCCATATTCCGACATTTTTAAAATAATTTATTTCTAATAATAAACCTACATTAAAAATAAACTCTGTTGAAAAAAAAAATGTAAGTACACATTACATTTTGAAAACAGAGTTACGAATTCGCATTTTTAATGTTCCTACCATAAAGAAAACTGAACAATTTTTTTTACAGCTTTTTAACAAACCATACATTAAAAATACATTATTTTTAAAATGTAAATATTACAGGTTGAAAACCGGCTTACCTATTTAATAATAATAATATAATTTTTTTTTTTTGGTCCATACACATTTGAACTTAATTTTAACAAGGAATAATTACTTATCTAACTACCTATCTAAAATGTATTCGCATTTTTAATATCCAACCATAAAGAAAAACAAACAAAATAACAAATTAAAATATTCATAACTATCGCACCCCGAATACCTTCACAAATTGCAGCGCCCTCGCGGAGGGCAAACAGTTCTATTTTACGGCATTCAATTCCATTAAGGCCTGTTTATGGCCGGGCCTTAATCCGGGATCTGGGCGTTATTTGAGCTTTGACTTTTAGCGGGGTTAGAATGTTGCAAAATGCTTTGGCGGGTTTTGTTTTGGCAAAAATGTTCTTTTTAATGTAGAAACGGTTTAGAATTGGGTTTCATTTTCGATATATTTATTATTTAATTCTTTATTGCACCAAACAAAGTACAAAAGGAGAGCTTAATGCTAGACAGCATTTTCTACCAGCCAACCTTGACAGGTGAAGAACAAGAGGTTGGCGTGCCTATAACTAAAAATCATCTTATTTTCATCACAATATTACTGTAAAAAAATTACCGATTAATATACGATTGTATCAATGAAGGATTTTTTTTATGTATTGAAGTGAATAAAAAAAATTGTTAAGCGTCGGGAAAATAATAAAGATAAAACGCGATAAATACCCGTGTAATGAATTCACTTCAATATGTGTTATGGTCGCGAGATTTAAATAATTTTGTTTGTGTTTTTTTTTTCAAACTGTTCCAACGGAACCATGTTCAATCCATTAGATCATCTGTATGACAATTTGACACAAGATTATGTAATTATTCAAAACCATAATTAGGTATTAGCTTCCGACTGTGGCTTTGTTTCGTTGCTAAATATAAAGTGTTGGCCAAAATCGTGCAAAATATTTCGAGGAAGAATTCTGCTGCCCAATTAATAAAAATGTACCGATACCCAAAAACATTTTATTTAAATTAATTTTTAAGCTCTAATTTAATCAATAATAGATCTATGCTTATTATTGCATTAAGCCATTCAATTCGTGTAGAGATTGATGACATATCGCTGTAGTAGGTAATTGACAAGGATGGTGCAATGCAATAAGAGTTTCAATACCCACTAACAAATTTGTCGTAAAATTGTAAGCACAGTTTTACGCGGATATCATTTCCATTTAAATCATTGGGCCCTGTTTAAATAAATATAATATGAATATCAAATGCAAATATCAAATGGCCCGATATTCCGGTCGCTCTGCTAATCGGCAGCTAACATGTCGATTTGAAATGTCTGTACTATTGTCTGTTTTCTCTCTATAACTATTGCATCTATGCATTATCTATGCAGACCTTCACAGCTCAGTTGGCAGTAGCTCTGTGCGTTAGGCCGTGGGTTTGATCCCCACCGAGAACAAATGTTTTTGTGATGAACATATATGTTTGTTCTCTGTCTGGGTGTTATTATATATTATACGTATGTATTAACAAAAAAATAACTATGAAAGTATTATATCAGCTATCTAGTTTCTATATTACAAGCTTTGCTTTGTTTGGGGCTAGATAGTGCTGTGTGGAGAGTACAATATTTTTTTATTTATTTCTGAAGCGTAGCGCGTGTGTTGTTTTATGAATTTAATTCAAAAGATACCACCACCTCTATCGGTTTCTGTTATGGGGCTGGCAACTATCAAACAACTTCTCGCTCGTACGTTTCGACATGTTGAAAGATATAAAATCACTAAACTCATTTTCGAAAAATCGCAATGAACCATCAATCCACCAACTTTTAAGCTTGCTTATGCAAACTTTACTAAACTGTGTGCAATGTGATTGCACACAAAATGGTTGATTGCGATTTTTCAAAAATGAGTTTAGTGATTTTAAATCTTTCAACATGTCGAAACGTGCGAGCGAGAGTCACATTAGCTCTTGTCTTCGCCTTATGCATACGGCTTGCTAAATTCGATTGGCAGTCCTGAATTTTTATTTCTTGGAAAATAGAAAACGTACTGTCGTCGGAACCACCCGAATCGGCAAAGTTCGCCCGTTAGGCGCATTAACACTTTATTCATCGCAAATTGGATTTGTTAAATGTATTTCACAATTTTGAATGGACATTTTAAAAGTGCACCTTTAAAAATTTTACTTTGGAATATGTTATAAAAAAAAATCTGGTATACAGTGAAACTTCTGAATGTGAAGCTCTTTGTAAAGCACTCGTCCAGGGAAAATTACCACCGTAACTATTTCTGCCGTTCATGAGCGTTGTTGTATTTCGGTTTTAAGAGTGTTGCTGATGAAAATACAGGCACATGTGACATCAAAACGAGGATTAAAAATGTTGAAAGTCTAAAGGTTCAACTGAATCAAAATGATCACTTTATTATACTGGGTGCTATTAGGTATATATTATAAGTACCTAGTATGTATTTACAAAAAAGTAAATATGAATTATATCAGTTATCTGGTTCCCATATCACAAGCTTTGGCTTAGTTTCGGACTAGATAGTGCTGTGTAGAAAGTCCACCAATATTTATTTATTTATTTTACTTTGAAACGTCTTAAAGATAGGTGAATCTAGGTGCCAGTTCCACGCAACCAGGCCTAGAAGAAGGAAGCCTGAAGTTGAGCGGTTACTTCTTCTTTCGAGTCAATGCCAATACGGACTTTATATGACGTCAGCCCTGTAGGAGGCGACCTCGATACCTCGTCCCGTTGCCTGGTTTAGGTGCAGGTGGTCGGGCATAGGGGACAGGACAGCAGGTGCTCCATCGACTATGTTTTTCCACAGCTACACTTGCTCTGGGATGGGTCGATGTAACCCCATTTGGCAAGATTTTCTCTGCAGCAGCCAACTTGGGTCCTCAGCCGATTGAGAGACTTCCAGGTTGCCCACTGCAGTTCGTGGCCAGGGGGCAAGTGCACTGGTGAAGGGGTTGGAAAGAGCGGTTACTAAATATGTGCTATCTCCAGCAGGTCACAAAGAGCCGTGTCCAGAAGAAAAGCACGACCTCAAACCAAGCCTCGACCGGCATCATGCCCTTGGAGCACGCTTACACATTGCGCACAACATACGGACGGAACACTTGCAAGGTATGAAATAGTAGTGAGGAGTAGTAGAGCTTTTTGTGTGTGGCTCGTCCGGGAAAGTACTAACACCATCCCTCTTTCTGCTACCAAGCAGCGTTGCTGTGTTTCGGTTTGAAGAGTGTGGTTGCCGGTGTAATTACAGGCATATGAGGCAGTGGCGGATTTACGTAACGCGCCAGTAGGCTATTCATGCCGGCCCTACTGACCTCTACAATTCGAAACCTTAGTTCACCATAATATTTAAAAAAAAATTGTCTATTAAATTGGAGCTTTATGATTGGTGCACTATCATCCTCATTACATCAGCTCATGATTGAGCTTTTCTTAATGTAGAAATATATCTAAAAACAAGATATTATACAAATACATGTAAGAAAATGATGACTCTTCTCAACTTCAAGAAGACCTATCAAGATTAGACTCTTACTGTACTATGAATAAACTAGACCTCAATCCGTCTAAGTGCTCGGTTGTCACATTCACACGTAACAAATTAACAATTCAGTCCTCCTACTTGTTTAAAAATCATATTTTACAGAAATGCAGCGCGGTTAGAGATCTCGGGGTACTACATGATTCAAAGCTTCAGTTTAATGAGCATGTTGAAACCATCGTTTCTAAAGCATCCAAAGCCCTGGGTTTTGTCATGAGGAGTGCAGCTAATTTTCATCGTGCTAAAACATTTAAGATCCTTTACTGTACCTTCGTGAGAAGCATTCTCGAATATGCGTCTCAAATATGGAATCCTCGTTATGAAAAATATATATATAGAATTGAGCGCATCCAAATTAAATTCATTAAATACCTCTGTTTTCGCTTAAGCATTCCATACAACTCTTCTGCCTACGTTAGTTTGTGTAAGAAATTTCATTTTCTACCCCTAGTTAAGCGGCGTGAAATCGCTGATTTATGTTTTTTATTAAAAATTACATCTAATAATATAAATTGTCCCGACCTACTGAACAAAATTAAATTTAATGTCCCTAATAAATGTAAAAGATATAATCCCTCTATCCATATCCCCATAGTTGGTACTAATTACAGGCAAAACACGTTTCTGTGGCGAGCAAGCGCGAACTTCAATAGACTGAGTAAAGATCTAGATTTTGACCTTTTCTGCACGAGTATTGGTTCAGCCAGACAGCGGCTGAACAGGGAGTTCTTTGGTAATGAATAGTACGCACTATACATATAATATTATATTCACTACTCCATTTATTTTGATATAGGTAATGTCGACTACGGCGTTCACATTATATAATTTAATAATGTTTTTTATCCGTGAAAACCTATAATTGGCTCTCTCGTTTCTATATCATGTATGTTATTTAAGTTATAATAAGCTGTTGGTTTTCCAATAAATAAATAAATAAATAAATAAATAAAAAAAAGCATAATTTGCCGCCCTAGGCTCCAGCCTACTCGGCCTGCTGGTAAATCCGCCACTGACATGAGGCTTAACATCTGTATGCCTCAAGTTGATGGACGATACACTGCACTGTGTCCATCAATTTAAGGGGCTGACACCCATCAAAATACTTCTCACTCGAAAATTTCAACAATTTGAAACATCACTGAACATATTTATGAACAATCTGAAAAATCTGTCTCTAAAAATGTTGAAATTTGCAAGCTAGAAGTACATTAGCGGTAGACTTCGCCTTAAAGCATACAGATGTTAAGCATCATGCGCCTGTAATGGTGGGCGGTCAGTGAGTACCTACTACGTCATAGCAATACCAATAGTGACTAAGACTACACTAAGATATGTAAGATTGTATTACACGTTTGTAATACATCTTTGTACAAATCATCGCTAATGATTCATTCAATAAACTGTGAATTTCCAAAACAGCAGCAATAAATAACATAGGCTGAGAGGATTATTTATATAATTGGCGACTATAACGTTGTCCGCTAAATTACGCTCGTCGCAATGATACTCAAATGAAAAAAGTGATTCTAACAACTATTCAAAGCTATGCTATTCCCTCAACAACAATATCACGAGGAGTATGACCTAGTAGATATGCGCTCACTTCGATTACCAGCTTCGCCTCACTCAAGTTGGCATTTCCACTGCCAAAGCATTCACGCAAGTGATGGGTGAATTTATACAGAATGCCAAATTGAATTTCATTGCGGATTCCGCAGTCAATGGGTGAGTGTTGTTAACGGAATAGCCCGTAAAAAGCTAATATCTGAGCTTCCGTCAGAAAAAAAAACAAAACTGTAGTTATTCACCGTATATTCATTTTAATGTACAAGTGAAGTCTTCATCTTATCCGTATATCTGTAGGTCCTCGAATTTGTAAAACTTGTTACAGATGTACTATCATTTAGAAAGATCTGAGATGATATCTATCATGCCTGGGGATCAAAGTCGTTAAGCTCAGTGTTTTCAAAGTCAAAGTCATAAGACATTTATTCAATTGAATAACTAGGATCACTTTGAAACGTCTAAAAGCTATGTGAATCCAGGTGCCATTTCACGCGACCAAGCCTAAAAGAACCGGCAAAAAGAACATTTTGAAACATCTTCACGACTTGTTTCGGATTGTGAATTGAACCTAGAAAACCTGAAAACCTCTGTGCTAAATGTTTATATTTAAAATGTTTTAATTATTGTTCATTTTATTTATTTTATTAATTCAGTAATTCTGGTCCATATTTTGTTAGTAAACTTACAGACTAAAAACTTTTTTGCTAGGTTAGTATTTCCAAAAAAAGGATACCTAAATGTAATGACACAATATTAATTTTATTACAAGCTGGTGCCCGCGACGTCGTCTGCGCAGGATTAGTCACACAATATTTTTATAAATTGTAGCCTATGTGTTATTCTGATGTATAAGCTATATTTTCATTATATAGTATATATTTACATATTTGCATATAGTTTCATTAAAATCCATTCAGTAGTTTTTACGTGAAACATCCATCCATATTACAAACTTTCGCGTTTATAATATTACTAGTGGCTTCCCGCGGCTTCGCACGCGTTGAAGTGGTGAGACGTGATTGAGCCACAAACATCCAAACATCGTAACTTTCGCATTGATTTGTATATTATTAGGGTAGGATTATAAATACCTACGTAGGTATAAGAGATACCTATAGGCGTACATTACCTATATTAGGTAGGTAGGTATAAGTACTGAGCTTAGCACAAACATGACAAATACAACAAAGACAACCTTAGACGGAAAATATGTACTTATTTGTTCCTAGTTTCTACCCCAAAAACAAACGAAACGAAACAGCTTCACGACTTTGATCCCCAGGCACGGTAGATACCTTCAGATCTCTTCGTACCAACTCAAGATTCCCGTTTTTAGAATGTACCTTACAAACATTGACGCCTTGTTGTATCCTTTTTACTCTAGCGCAACGAAGGAGGGTAACGTTTTAAGGGATGTTTTCGAAAATTAGTATTTTTGTTATTTATCCACAGAACACCCTTTGCAGGGGTAGTTTTAAAATATTGAAAACATGATTTTAAACTATTTATTGTGGAGTATATTTACTTCAAGTTTGAAATCGATCGCACTATGCGTTAAAAATCTCCCATACTAACTTTTACAGCAATATGCACCCTTTGCAGGGGTAATTATCAAAAGTTAAAAGCGTCATTCTTAATATTTATTTCTTAGTAGGTATATTTACCTCAAGTTTTAAGTCAATCGCACCACGCGTTAAAAAACTCCCATACAAACTTTTACATCCCTTCGCACACTTATTAAGGGTAGTTTTAAAAAACTAAAAATACCTTTCCTATTTTTTTGCCTTGAAGTATATGTACTCCAAGTTTCAAGTTTGTAGGTTCAAGGAATACTATTTTTCATACAAACGTTTTCATCCGTTTTTACACCCTTAGGGGTTGAATTTCCAAAAATCCCTTCTAAGTACACCTCTACGTCATAAGACCTAGGTACTCTTCAAATTTCAAGTCTCTGGGACCAGCGGTCAAAAAACTCCCATACAAACTTTTACATCCCTTTGCACACTTATTAAGGGTAGTTTTAAAAAACTAAAAATGCTTTTCCTATTTTTTTGCCTTGAAGTATATGTACTCCAAGTTTCAAGTTTGTAGGTTCAAGGAATATCATTTTTGATACAAACGTTTTCATCCCTTTTTACACCCTTAGGGGTTGAATTTCCAAAAATCCCTTCTAAGTACACCTCTACGCCCTAAGACCTATGTACTCATCAAATTTCAAGTCTCTAGGACCAGCGGTCAAAAAACTCCCATACAAACTTTTAAATCCCTTTGCACACTCATTAAGGGTAGTTTAAAAAAACTAAAAATGCAGTTCCTATTTTTTTGCCTTGAAGTATATGTATTCTAAGTTTCAAGTTTTAGGTTCAAGGAATACTATTTTTCATACAAACGTTTTCATCCCTTTTTACACCCTTAGGGGTTGAATTTCAAAAAATCCCTTCTTAGTACACCTCTACGCCCTAAGACCTATGTACTCACCTATGTACAAATCACCTATCACCTATGTACAAATTTCAAGTCTCTAGGACCAGCGGTTTAGGCTGTGCGTTGTCTATATGTCAGTCAGTCAGTCAGTCAGTCAGTCAGTCAGGACTTTGATTCTTATAGTATTAGAGATAGTAAGATATAGCGTAAATTCGTGGCTTTCGGTGCCCGACCGAATGTATAACCTTATGCCTTACCTTTACCTCTGTATGTGTTATTTTAAGGATATGAATCTATATCAATCAAATAAATTTCAATTTAATTTAATTGCAATCTAAGCTCTATTCCAACTAACATAAAGTTGTTTCTCCAGGTGGCATCCATCAGCACAGCGGAGGGCACATGTCAACGGTGCCAGTCAGCATGTCTTCATCTGCGTCCGACAGCGACAAACCAGCGAAGCAGAAGAGGCATCGCACCAGGTATGTGATGTATGTTGTAACAAGCTTCTAGAAGCAGCTTTTTCTTCACGCCTTTTTCTGACGCCAAGCAGCATTGCTGTGTTTCGGTTTGCAGAGTGTGGTTGCCGGTGTAATTACAGGCACATGAGGATTAACATCTGTATGGCTCAAGTTGATGGACGCAGGGCAGTGCATCGTAGGGCACGTTCCCATTGAGCGTGACTTGCGAGGCAATGCTTTATGTGTGATAATGATTATCTGCGCTGTATTACGTAGTATCCCTGTGTCTCGCAGGCGCTCACAGAAGCGTCTGTAGATAACACATTTCGGCCAAAACTCTGCAGCCATAAGGTCAAAATAGGTTGGCACTCTCACTAATTGCATACCCTGACGATAAGCTAGATCTTCCGCTTCAGATACTCCACCACCTGCTCGGGGCTCATGGCTTATATATATTTTTTTTTTTATACCACCAACTGATGCAACAAGCAGATGGCCCATGTTTTGTTGGCCATGTTGGTTGATGTTAAGTGGTAACCATCACCTATAACAAAGCACTGCCTCGTAAGTCACGCACGATAGGAACGTGCCCTACGATGCACTGCCCTGCGTCCATCAGCCTGAGGCATACAGATGCTAAGCCTCATGTGCCTGTAATTACACCGGCAACCACACTCTTCAAACCGAAACAGCGTTGCTGCTTGGCGGCAGAAAAAGGCGTGGTGGTAGTACCTCCCCGGACGAGCCACACACAAAGAGCTCTACTACTCTTAGAATTAATTTACTCGTGGTAGTGCATAGTCGTGGAACTCTCTACACACAGCAAGTTTTGCTTTTCAGACGTGATTCAGTTCAGATTCAATTTTAAAATATGAAGCAGAATAATATATTATATTCTTCAGTCGTGGGAATCTCTGCACACAGCAAATTCTACGTTTCAGTCGTCTTTCAGTACAGCTCAGTTTCAGTTTTCACTTTTAAAATATTTAAACCTGAATAGACTTATTTAAAGTAAATTTCTTAGTTTAATTAAATTACGTTTCCACAGGTTCACGCCAGCGCAACTAAACGAGCTCGAAAGGTGTTTCTCCAAAACCCACTACCCCGATATCTTCATGAGGGAAGAGATCGCCATGAGGATCGGTCTCACGGAGAGCAGAGTTCAGGTCAGTCTATACAAACACATTTCAATAGTCAATAGTTATTTATTGGTAACAATTTTTACATGATTTACACTCTTTCATATTCTAAGAACCAAACTTCAACTAAAAAATTTAAAAAACATTATATGGCACATTTTTCTTATTACATCAAAAATATTACAAAGAAAGAACACATTTATTTGCAAATACTTAGCTACAATAATTATAATACATACATAACGATAATACTAAAATAAGAAGCCAACCGCCGGTTTCTGAAAGCTCGATCAAAACTAATCGGATGTCAAGTCACTCGCCATTTCAGCTATTACATCGAATAAGGTAGAGATAGCAAGTGACTTGACATCCGATTAGTTTTGATCGGACTTTCAGAAACCGGCGGCAAGAGTTGCAATTGGATCCCTGACTTTTTTTAGTTTGGGTTTGAATTGCGTTAGTTGGCCAGATTTAAACGTAACCTTACTAAGCAAAATATTGTGTAAAAAGAATAATTAAAACGTATACATTAACATACTTTCATAATTCAATATATTTGATTTCTATTGCCGAAATTTACGCTCATATTTGGCTAAAGATTTCAGTCTAGTATTGATGAAACTTATTAGTATTAAAATACTTGTGTACTCTTCCGTCGCTTTTCCATATCCATAGTTATATTAAAAAAAAAAAATAGGGACATAAATTACTATTCTAGGCTATTTCATAAGATACATTCGACTTGCTCCTCCGATAAATATTTTGTAGTTTTTTTTTGTAGAAGAACAAGAACAAAGTTGCTGGTCAGTCAAGTATCACTCTCCGTACTAGTTTGCACTGTATGACGGTAGGATGTTGTTGCTCTTCCAAACTGGGCTTTGTGTCAACAAGATACAGTCTAGAAATGTGTAAAGATGTCAAAATTATTCGTGGCAAGAATAGTGTTGTACATGTTTAAGTTGTTCGAAGTTTAGCTGCAATGAGAAACAATATTATATTCAATCTGAAAAGACAAAGTCAAAGTCAAAAGGTATTTATTCATTAAATTCACAAGGTGGCACCTTCTGTAAGTTTATTATAGAAGCGTATACCTTTCCCCATAAACGAGCCATTTATCTTTTGTAGTCGAAATTGAGGAATACATAATCTTGTTTTTGTTTCTAGTGTTAACGTTATGTGCATCACTCTTTTTCTTGAAGCTACCTATGTGTATTTGAGTGTACAATATATTTGCAAAAATATACTGTGAAATTACTTATTCACTTTAAATACTTTCATTATCACGAATCTGCTGTTGAAACAGATTCGTCGCTCCTTGATTATTTTATGGAAAATAAAACACACCTAAACAGCCAATTGCACATACGCATATTACATTTAGTTAATACTATGAATAAAAATTAAATAAACAGTTTTATTAATTTTATTATTTTGAAGAAATTTTTTACAATATAATATATATTATTTTATCTGAAATGTGCCACACCAGGCTGGTCACACAGTGACCAGGGACCGTAAATTATTCTACAGGTGATTCCAATCTCAAAATAAACATAACTGTTACATATCCGCCGCGCATATCAAAAAAAGAATGGGACCTAAAAACGTACCTTGCGAGACTCTTCGCACATTCTGTACAAAAGTTGCACCATATTGATACATTTCTCGCGACCCTCTACCTGTTACGAACCTTCTATCATAACTCCTTTTACGTCGAATGCCTTAAAAATGTTTTAGGACATGTGAATGGGTGGTCGATAGACTCGAACGCTTTAGTGGGAACTTCATAAAGCGTATAGGAATTTTATTGACCTCACAACTTTATAAAGGGTCATAAAAAACGGAAGCTTCATGTTTTATTCGTTTTATTAGCTACCTGACTTTAAAAACGTTTGTCAGAAAAAACAAACATCAACATATACATATGAATGTTTATTTCAAATAATTCATACATCATGTGTACCTACCTATTATTTTTTATTTATTTATTTATTATAAACTTTAATTACAGTATTCATTTTACAACATAGTGAAACCTAGTAAGATTTGTGTCGATGTTGGCTGTTACACTTTTCAAACACAGATTTTTTTGTATGTTTATTTAGGTAAGTAAACTTATTAAAATTAAAACCTGCATTATTATGAGTGTGTTTTACATGATTATTATGATTTATTCGTAAATAAATACTTTTACATTATGACTTTATAACTTAACCATGCAAAATTAAAAATAAATTAAACGGAAAAGGGACTTACTCTAACAAATACTCAAGTTATATTGTAAACTTGTTTTCGGTAGCAGTGCTCTTTTTGACGAATAAAACGACTAATATAATTTAGCTATATTAGTGTCCGAACACGTATTGTAAATCCCTATAGACTCAATAACATTAAGTTAAGTAACCACTAAACAGAAGTAATTTTCATCGAACCGCTAAATCGGTACCAATTCTTCGACAATCATCACATTCGATTCTAATTCTCACAATTCATTCATGAACTTCGTAAATGCATCGAAGGCCTTCGTCCACTACAGCGTTTTCATTTACACGTGTATTATTTACAATTACTTTACTTTTGGCTTCTACTTTGTTATTTTCTGCTTTTGTGTTCCGTCGACCAGTGACTGTAGATTCGTTGTGTATACTACATTCTACCTCGTGTGTTCATAAGTCTTGAGACACAGTAAAACTAAAATATTTTTGGAGCTAAGTTGAGTATTCATTTATTGGATATTAAAATTAAAACTACTGACATCTAGATCTGTATTTAAAAATAAATCATTCAAAATGGCCGCCTTTGCATTCATTGCAGGCCTTCAAACGCGTGCGCCATTCATCTATGGCGGCACGAATCTTTTCAATGGGAATCCGTTTCGATTCTTTAATAAGGGCTCGCTTGAGAGAATCCAGGTTTGGGTGAGACTTTCTGCATGCCCTCAGCTCCAATTCCGTCCATAAAGAATAATCCAAAGGATTCAAGTCAGGGCCAATCTTCGCTCCGAATGAAGCCTGGCAAATTGGCCTCCAGCCAACGTTGGGTAGTCATAGCTTTATGGGAGGGAGCAGAGTCCTGTTGGAAAACCCAGTATTTTCCAGCGAATAGCGTATCATTTAATGGTTTAACCACCGCTTCCAATATGTCGGTTTGGTAATTTTGTGCCTTCACCTTGACGCCTTGCTGGCAAAAATGAAGCGAAGTGACCCCCTCGTAGGAAACACCCCACCAAACCATCACACTTGCTGGATGATGAGTACGCTGGACATTGCGTACAGATGGCTGGACGTCCTTTGAACTTCTGGCGTAAACCTTATTGTTCTGCCGGTTAAACTTTTCTTCCACCGTGAAGATCTTTTCATCGGTAAACAGGATATTTTTTGGATCGTGTCTCTTCAATAGGTTCCAACATCGTTCCAGTCGCAATTTACGAAGACGCTCGTTTAAATAATGCACTTTCCTTCGACTGTAGGCCTTTAGTTTAAGATCATATTTAAGTATCCTGTTCACCGATATTCGCGAAATGTTGGTCTGCAGAGCTAATTTCTTTTGAGTCAGGCAAGGGTTGCAACGAATTCGCTCTCTGATTACTTTGATGTTGGCGGGCGTCCTTACAGACCGCGGGCGGCCACATCTTCCACGGTCTTCTAAAGAGCCGGTCTCCTTGTACCTCTTTATGGTATAATACACAAAGTTCCGACTACATCCCAAACTTTGGATTTCACTAAAAACTTGCATTGGTTTTTTTCCTGCTTGAAACAGTGAAATTACAGTCGCACGCAAATCTTTTGTTGGCGCCATTTTCCCGGAGAATGAAACAAATATTCAAATGTATATTTTTTCTGATTCAAAACATTCGAAATTTAAAATTTTAAAAGTTTAAAAAAGGTTGCATGAATTACTTTCTTTTTAAATTAATTAAATAAGTTCGTCTCAAAACTTATGAACACACGAGGTATGCCTTGGGATGGGCGTCTTGTGGTTTAGTGAACAGTAGCCTTCAGTTAGAGATTACAATACTAATCTGCTACTGTCACTTTGTTCAAGTAGTTAGTTTCAAGATAAACTGTACTTTGCATTAGGCATTAGGCTTAATTTGTGTCGTGTGCCGACTAATATTTGTATTTCGTTAACACTTGAGACACATGTGTAGTTCGGATGTTGGACTGTTGAGGGTTTTTTCGGGAGTTTGACCATTGATATATTTTTATTCGGCAATATACCAGCAATATACATGCACGATTTTAAGTACCAAATGCCGTAAAATTACCTACCTTTTAAATCAGCAATTGGGGATTAATAAAAATTGTTTTCTAAAACTTATGACTATTATGATTGGTTTTTTATATAAAACTAGCTGATGGAACAGGCAGTTGGCCCACCTGATGTTAAGATTGATATTATTGTCTTCTAAAACTCTTTTTTCTAAAAACAAACTAAGTAGCGTTACACGTCACACGTACAGCAGGGCTATTTTAAAACATTCGGAAAGGTTTCAACATTTCAATTACACACAGTTAGGCACATGAGGCTTAACATCTGTATGCCTCAAGTTGATGGACGCAGGGCAGTGCATCGTAGGACACGTTCCTGTCGTGCGAGACTTACGAGGCATGCTTTGTTATAGGTGATGGTTACCACATAACATCAGGTCACTCAACACCATCTTTATTAAATTCTATAACAAGGATCACTTTGAAACGTCTTATAAAATAATCTAGCCAAATCTAGCCGCCAGTTCCTCACGACCAATAATGCTCTTATGTTTTTTTTTATAGTCACATTGTTGGTCGTTCTTGTGGCCATTGTGTCTCAGTTTAAAACGGCTATAATCCGTGAAAATTGCCAGCTTATTACAACTTAGTTTGGTCACAAGAACAAAGCATTGGCTCGTAAGTCACGCACGATGCGAACGTGCCCTACGATGCACTGCCCTGCGTCCATCAACCCGAGGCATACAGATGTTAAGACTCATATTCCTGTAATTACACCGGCTACCACACTCTTCAAACCGAAACACAGCAACTCTGCTTGGCGGCAGAAAAAAGCATGGTGGTAGTACTTCTCCGGACGAGCAACACACAAAGAGCTCTACTACTTTTTCCTTCACATATCAAGAGCACTGGCATTGCGCACATAATTTTTTCAACAAAAAAATTCTATAATAATTGTCTAGATATCTCTTCAGATCTCAAGTATTCAGTTTCTTTTGAGGATCTCTATTATCTAAGGAGGGGTAGTCAGGTAGTCTAAGGGGGGGGGGGAGGTGTAGAGGTATGTCAGCTTAAATATGTTAGCAATATGGTCAATTTGGTACATAGTCCTATGTGTTTTGATTGACCTTTTTTTCAAATAACATGATCGGGCGCTGTAATTCGCGACACAGTTTTTACTACTGCGATTTTCAGTGTTCGACCAACTATTTTATATGTATATCGCTTTAAGTCCTGTGTTTTTGCTTTATCTTTTTTTTTGTTTTTGTACCAAGATCGGACACAGTTTTTACTACTGCGATTTTCAGTGTTCGGTCTGCTTGTATTTTTAGTGTATTGTCTAGTGATAAACTGTTTAAATAAAACTGTTAAATTGACAGCCTTCACAGCTCAGTTGGTAGAAGCTCTGCCTTCTGTGCGGTAGGCCGTGGGTTCGATCCCCACCGAGAACAAACATTTTGTGTGATGAACATTGATGTTTGTTCTCTGTCTGGGCGTTATATAATATTATAAGTATGTATTTACAAAAAAAAAGTATATAAGTAGTATATCAGCTATCTGGTTCCCATATCACAAGCTTTGGCTTAGTTTGGGGCTAGATAGTTCTGTGTGGAAAGTCCACCAATATTTATTTTTTATTTAATTCCAGCAAAAAAAAAACACCGCTACCACGTAAGTAAAGCCGCGGGCGATAGCTAGTTTCATATAATGCTAGCTATGACTCAAATATGAGCTATTTGAGTGGTAGCTAACATTGCAAAGCAACAGGCAAGAAATCTCAGTATTATGAATCAGTATCATACGAGAACGCGGTCAGAACAAATACCACTAACCTTTACACCTCGCTGGATTTTTTTTTAAAAGTAGCGTCCACAAAAAGCCAATGCAGCGGAAATAGGGACGTGCTAGTACTTTTGGAATCCGGAGTTACGGTAAAGACCAAACTTATTAAAAAGAAAAAATGGAAACGGCTGCAGGACTAATCCCCAGACACGGTAATTATCCAATCAGATCTCTTAGTATCATCTTATGATTCTTTGAGGATATCTAAGTGAGGAGTAGGTAGAGGTTCGTCCAAATATTATGTTTGTCATATACCCACACTTTGCAGTAGTTTGTATTCTGTACATGACAGGTTGCGAGTCCACCGCTGCTACCAGTACTCCCTCGTAAATCACGAACGATAGGAACGTGCCCTACGATGCACTGCCCTGCGTCCATCAACTTGAGACATACAGATGTTAAGCCTCATGTGCCTGTAATTACACTGGCAACCACACTCTTCAAACCGAAACGCAGCAACGCTGATTGGCGGCAGAAAAAGGCGTGGTGGTAGCCCTTCACAAAGAGATCTACTAAACTCAAAGAAACAAAAAGAAAAAAAAAATATACATAAAATACAATAGATTGGGATCTCTTCTAAAGTTCTAAAAACCTGTATTAGAATAAATCAATAAATATTGGTGGACTTTCAACAAAGCACTATCTAGGGCCAAACTAAGCCAAATCTTGTTATATAGGATAGCTGATATATTATATATTTTTTTGTAAATATATACTTATAATATATAATCTTATAAAGAATATCTTCCTTTTTTCTGGTATTCATAAGTCGTGGAGCTGTTCCTTTTTTCTTTTTCTATTTCTATCCGTACTTTTATCCGTAGTTATAACGTCCCATCACTACACGATACAATAAACCGGCGAAGAATCTCACGGTGTGGCGCGAAGTGGCCGGTGGAAACGAAAACGTACAAAAATGTTTGTATGAGTCTGTGTGGCCACCGATACAGGCGAGACAATAGCTACTGTGTTTTTAATTACTCCTATTTCACGGATTGTGAATGAGACTTACAAAACAATACAATACAATACAAAATCATTTATTTATGCCGCACGTAAATAAAATTTATAACATACATACATACAATCACGCCTGTTTTCCATAGGGGTAGGCAGATACCACGGATTTCCACTTGCTACGATCCTGACATACCTCTTTCGCTTCATTCACTCTCATAACATTCTTCATACATGCTCGTCGGTTTAGGGTACTCTTAACCCAGGTTAAGAGTACCTGACACATCAAGAAAGACCAGTCTTTCTCTAAATTATCTGATCCAAATACGTTCGCCGAGGTCTTCCCCTCCAAACAGTTCCATTCACACTCGCCTGAAGTACCTGTTTTGTTAATCTCCTTTCATCCATCCTCTCCACATGCCCAAACCATCTTAACATACCTTTCTCTACTCTCATCACTACAAATTCTTTCACTCCACATTTGTCTCTGATCACACTGTTCCTCATTCTATCACACAAATTCACACCAAACATACGTGCGTGACTTACGAGGCAATGCTTTGTTATAGGTGATAGTTACCACTTAAAACCAGGTGGGCCATCTGCTTGTTCCATCAACAAACTGTATAAAAAAAACTTTCTTGCACGTCGATAAAACTGCATCATTTAATAGCCACACCAAACATTTAATGCTTAAACAAATTCGTCCATAATATCAAAATAAAATCACCACACCCCGCTTCACATTTGTTTACCAAATCCTTTCATTATTAAAAAGATGTATGACCGTAGTGTTGCGACACGGTAGGCACGAATATCGATAGAAATATTCGGTTTTCGACGTACTAGCTACGTTTTTCTGTGTAGTTTATAAGTTTTATCTCTTTTTCAAAATCGTTTTTATTCAATTTAATAAATATCTCTAATACTATAAGAATCAAAGTCCTGACTGACTGACTGACTGACATATAGACAACACACAGCCTAAACCGCTGGTATTCATATAAAAGTATAAAAAAAAGTATAAATATATTCATATAAAACGTAAATGTATTTTATTAAAAAAAATATTTAGAAAAAATTAAATGTGATTTATTGAAGAAAAGACTATAAAGTTATAAGAAACATAATTTATTACTTTATTCTTCAATACATCCTATACTACGTTTATTTTTTTCGAAATAACGTTTATCAAAAACTTTGACCAGCTGTTTTCATAATTTTTACATTGATTATTTCAATCCATAGTCCATGATATTAAAAAAAACACTATATCACTGAAAACCATCGCCATACAAGCCACCAGGCTCATATGGCAAAGTCTGAGTGGAAGCCTTTTTTTATACGACACCTTATTCTTACTGTTTTTGAAATTGCCTCTTTGTATTTCTTTATTTTTAATCAATATTGACGTTATGTTTTGTATCGTAAAATAAATTAAAAATTAAAAAATTACTAAAATGTGAATACTTTTTACCATCGAAACAGTGACATTAACCACGCGGGCTATTTTCGTCCTTTAGACATTTAAAAAGCCCCAACATGGGAAATCTTTTTCTATCATTAATTATTCCTAGCTTTTTTGCGTTTGTTTCGGAATTTTCCAATCCGATAATTATTTAATGGGACTGTTTGTGAAAATAACAAAAGAACTTTGAATTTGTACTGCAATTTTCTTTTTCTGTTTTGGGAACAGTGTTTAATTATTCATGAAAGTGAATGACTCTTTTGAACAGTTTTTATAAATGGGTAAAATCTTTTTGACGATAAAATTGCTAAAGCCGAACTGGTGTAAGCTTTATATTTAGCATTAAATATATACAAAATTAAGAGGCTCTTAGTGAAGAGAAAGATAGAAAAAAAAGGCATTTATTTACACAAACTGTACACGACAAGGTACAGGACATATAAAAGGGTAAAAAACTATTCTAGATAAGTAGAAATGAGACTTTGGTAGATAAAAAACAAAATGCTATAAAAATAGTATGTGTGAGTTACGTCTACGCAATATGCATGTGGAACGCTGCCATGTACGGTCTGTATAAAAAGCCCTGAGCTCGGCATCAGCTGAGAACTAATTCTGAGCGCTGGTTTTCAGTACAAGGGCTAGTCCGGGAAGTACTACCACCATATATATTTCTGCCATCAAGCAGCGCTGCTGTGTTTCGGTTTAAGATTGTGGTTGCCGGTGAAATTACAGGCACATGAGGCTTAACATCTGTATGCCTCAAGTTGATGGACGCAGGTCAGCGCATTGGGCAGTTTAGACATTTTCAGATCGTGAGTGACTTGCGATGGCAATGTTTTGTGATGGTTACCACTTTACATTAGGTGAACCATCTGCTTGCTCCATCAGCAAGTGGTATACAAAAACTCTTTCTACTGTAATTATTTAAAAATATCCAACTAATATTATAAACGCGAAAGTTTGTAAGTTTCGATGTTTGTTACTCTTTCACGTAAAAACTACTCAATGGATTTTAATGAAACTTTACAATAATATAGCTTATACATCAGAATAACACATAGGCTACAATTTATAAAGATATTGTGTGAGTAATCCTGCGCATACGAAGTCGCGGGCAGCAGCTTGTTTAAAAATAAAATCTTTTCGCAATATTTTAAAATACCTACCCCTGTCTCATCCCTAGGACATTAGGGAGCATTAACACGCCACGGAGTGTATTAAGATTTATTAACCCAATAACTTGGGGCGAAGCTGACGTACTAACTCTACAATATGCTGTAGCATGGTTTTCGCCAATGGAGCACGGATGCTCGTATGACTTTATTTTCGAATAATGAAATAAAATAAATAAGAATGAATAAGTCTGTTTTTCCATCACTTTTACAAACAAATCATAATATTAATGACAATAAATGCAATTCTATATAACATTTATTTATGTCATTTCTATATAACAATTATAATTCATAATTTAATTTAACTAGTAGTAGTTCGCCCCGAACTGAGATCTCGTGATGCGACCCGACGAACCCATCAAAACTTTGAGTACGTAGTAGTCAGAGGCAAGTCCAAACATTATCTTTGGACTTTTTTCTGACTACCGCCTACTAACTTGGTATGGTTACCAAGTTTCAACTCTATTGGCCTATTTATTGAAGAGTTCCGTTGAACAGACCTTGGCTCCATCATCAGACCTGGTCGTCGTTACCATTTTATGAGAACTGAGTACCTCCTTAATTTATTTCAAGAAAAAAAATTAAGAAAAAGCAAAGGAACTGACCGACCAGTAGAAAAACCTTGATGTCAACGAAACACTTAGAGATGGGAGCTCTTGGATCGCTGGTTATCGTAATTTAACTTTTATTATTTTATCTCAAAAACCGGGCGTCCCAAAAAAAAAGTAAAAATTGTTTTGGGATGTCCAAACAAAGCCCTTTCATATAACATGTAACTTGATTTTTTTCTGTAACTTTTTTTATTTTTGCCCCCTTAAAAAACCCCATATCTCAAAAACCCTTCATCCGATTTTACTCATATACTTACCAGTAAATTTCTCAAGTACAAGCTATCGACATATCAAATTTCATGCAGATCGGATCAACGGTTCTAAAGTTATCGCCAGACAAACATACATACATACATACATATATACATACATACATACATACATACATAAAATGCCAAATCGCCCAAGTTGAAACTAAGATCTTCGTTCGCTTCGCTCACTCGATCAATAAATGAAATTTTAATTATTTGTCTATTTATTGATCGAGTGAGCGAAGCGAACGAAGATTCTAGTTTCAACTTGGGCGATTTGGCATTTTATGTATGTATGTATGTATGTATGTATGTTTGTCTGGCCATAACTTTCGAACCGTTGATCCGATCTGCATGAAATTTGATAAGACGACAGCTTGTACTTGAGAAATTTACTGGTAAGTATATGAATAAAATCGGATGAAGGGTTTTTAAGATATGGGGTTTTTTAAGGGGGCAAAAATAAAAAAAGTGACTTAAAAAAATCAAGTTACATGTCATACGAAAGGGCTTTGTTTGGACATTCCAAAACAATTTTTACTTTATTTTTGGGACGCTCGGTTTTTGAGATACAACAAAAAAGTTAAATTAAGATAACCAGCGACCCAAGAGCTCCCATCTCTAAGAGTTTCGTTGGCATCAAGGTTTTTCTACTGGTCGGCCAGTTACTTTGATTTTTCTTATTTTTTTTCTTGAAATAAATTAAGGAGGTACTCAGTTCTCATAAAATGGTGTCAACGACCAGGTCTGATGATGGAGCCAAGGTCTGTTCAACGTAACTCTTCAATAAATAGGCCAATAGAGTTGAAACTTGGTTACCGTACCAAGTTAGTAGGCGGTAGTCAGAAAAAAGTCCAAACATAATGTTTGGACTTGCCTTTGACTACCACCTACTCAAAATTTTGGTGCGTTCGTCGGGTCGCATCACGAGATCTCAGTTCGGGGCGAACTACTAGTTTACTTTAGTTTATTACTAGACTACAATTACAATTGAAATGAATTTTAGAAATAGATATAACATTTTTATTTTAGTGGTTATAGGGGGATGCCTTTTGTTTTCGAATATTTACAAAATAATTTACATGACTCCTACCGCCAGAACTAGGTACTCCTACCGCCAGAAGATAAAAAAAAATGTCACTTGCACTGATATGAATAATATTACAAATAAAATTATAATTAAAATGATTATTACAATTACAACAAATTACAATGAATACAGATATTTACAAAATCTACAAAATACACATGAAACAGTTCAGTTATCTACAGATTATTGCAAACGATCTTAGAGATATAAAATAATAAAATACTCTGATATGGAGGTATCAAATTTAAACTAATTAAGAGTAGTAGAGCTCTTTGTGGAGGGCTCGTTCGGGGAAGTACTACCACCACGCCTTTTTCTGCCGCCAAGCAGCAACGCTGTGTTTCGGTTTGAAGAGTGTGGTTGCCGGTGTAATTACAGGCACATGAGGCTTAACATCTGTATGCCTCAAGCTGATGGACGCAGGGCAGTGCATCGTAGGGCACGTTCTTATCGTGCGTGACTTACGAGGCAATGCTTTGTTATAGGTGATGGTTACCACTTAACATCAGGTGGGCCATCTGCTTGTTCCATCAGCTGGTTGTATAAAAAAAAAAAAAAGTATTTGGCTCAGTAAAAACTAGGAAATCATATAGGATAAAAATGATTTAGTGATTTTTAACGTAAGGGGTACCATGTATCGTTAATTCCCATCACTACCCTCTTTATATTCAAATCATTATGACTTATACAATATCGATAGCACCTGGTCGAAACTGACCGCACCTCTAATCGATAAGCAGGTGATGAAATTCATAGGAGGAATTTAAGGTCTGTTTTCCTAATATACCTATTTGATTAAAAATCTTTTTTCCTAATTAAGATAAGATTTTTAATCTTCACTAATCTACACAAATATTATAAAGAGGAAAGTTTGTATTTTTGTTGTTTTGTATGTAACGAATAGGCTCAAAAACTACTGGTCCGATTTCAAATATTCTTTCACTATTAAAATGCTACATTATCCCTGAGTAACATAGGCTATATTATATTTTCAAAAAGTTAGGTATCCTTACTAAAACACCAATAATGTAATCCAAGGTGGAAAAAATAATCCTTACATCGCGTGCACTGCGAAAACTATTGATGATAGAACAAAATAATGTACTACGACTTTGCAGAACACGACATCATCTACAAAAAATGTCGCGACAGCATATTTCTAACTATTATAGTTATGTCACAATAAGTGTTATGTTATAAAAATTAGTGTTATTAAGTGTTTTTATTATAAAAAAATAATTGAAATATCGACACTAGAAAAGGGTCTTTATTTGTACCTTGGTATTAATCCTTATCCAAATAAATCATTTCATATTCAAGACGGTTTCAATACCAAAATATTAGTGGAATTTTTCAAATCGGACATTCCATTCAAAAGATATGACGAAACTAAAAATATTAACGGATCCACGGGTCACGCACCGGGTGCAATTTCACTCACTCAGGGCGGCGTCACACAGAAGTGCGTGCAAATGTATGAAATAAGGAGACGCGAGGCTCGAACTCACGGTCTAAGTTTATCCTAAAATGTTCAAAAAATGTATGACCACCCATGCAAAGCTGGGACAGGCCGCTAGTCAAATATAAAAACAACGTTTTTTTAATAGGATAGGTAGTGAGTATTGATTTTGGATTTGAAGACTTCAAGAGAGGATGCCCCACGATATTGATGAATACTGTTCCAGAGTCGAATAATAGCCGTGGTAGTGAAGGAGTCTGAGTACCAAGATGTGCTGTGTTGAGGAGTCATCATTATAAAAACATCAATCTATACCATGAAGGGTGGTGACCCCAACCAAATCAATACCACCACCAATCAATCAGTTTCTAAAACCAAAACCCTCCCCATACATCACCTGCCGTACAGATGACCAGCACATCAAGCCATTAACAACCGGACTACACTTGGGAATCGAACCCACGACCCCATAGTGTTGCCAGCAAATTAACTCCCTGATCCGCAATACAGTTTTATTGCAAATGGTAGAGAATAATGCTAAATCACGCGCAAATCCCTATAATGTGGGGTAATATGGGGGACTATGGCAATTTCGAGTTTATTTTTTGGTGGCAACATTATCTGTTATTGTGAAAAGTGGTTATGGGTATAATGTTTTGTTTTGTAATTATTTTAATGTGAATAGGAATCATCATTTACAAATAACGATTAATGCATAAGCAAATATTATATTTAAATTAGCACCATCATTTAAATACGTTATGTAATTATTGAATGTGTTTTATTTATTTATCTTAAAAGAGCTTCAGCAGTTTAGCGGTAGCGACCCCGCCTTCCGATCCTAAGGTCGTGGGTTCAAATTCACTCATGCACTTTAATTTTTTTTACTCTGCCAATTATGAAACGAAAGAGGTATGTAAGGACCGTAGCAAGTGGAAATCCGTGGTCTCTGCCTACCCCTATGGGAAACAGGCGGTAATTTTATGTATGTATGAATGTAATTATGAATTCATATTGATGGTTCTGGTGGATCACCAGAACCATCAAAAAAGGCGGCCCCATAAAAAATGGGTTAAAAGTTTATTGAAAAAATAAAAAAAATAAAAAAATACAGTAACGTTCTGTTTTGATGACAATTGTGTATGACTCGATGCTATTGTTTCATGGTGACTTTGACTTTGTTACAAACAGTCCCTTCCCCTAATCCGCTATATTGACTTTTAAATCTGTGCGAGGTTGGGGTTGTTTATTATTAAATACGGATTACGACGCTCGATTAGATAGGGGTATGCATAATTTAACATGTTTTTCTCGGGTTTTATTATAAGCTTTTGATTTTATACGAATTACTTTTGGAATGGCACCTAGATTCACCTAGCCGACGTTTCAAAGGGATCCTTGTGAAATGTCTTAAAGCTAGGTCTCTCTTTTGTCGTGTCACTAGTTTCTTTCGAAACAGTGTGGTGAAAGGATTTTAAGTGCTCCCCAAGAGGCTCCATTCGAGCACTTGACACATGTTATAGAACTTTTTAGGTTCTACGACATGCCGGTTTCCTCACGATATTTTCCTTCACCGTTTGAGAGTACTGGCATTATGCACATATATTTATGAACAGAAAAACTCATTGGTGCACGACCGGTTTCGAACCCACGACCTTAGGTTCGGAAGGCGGGGCCGCTACCACTAGACCACCAGTGCTCTAAAGCTAATCGAATCTAGGTGCCAGTTCCACGCAACCAAAGCCTAGAACAGGCAACTAACTTACGGCTTGGTTCCTACCGTTCTTTTGTATGATCCTTGTTACAATGTAATATAATATTGAAGCTCCAGTGTGGTGCCAATCTAATTTAGTAAGGCGTAGGTATAAAATAAATTCAATGTCGGTCCATCAGGTCAAAATGAATAAAATCCTAATTTGTTTGTATTTATAATAGTATTCGTGACGTAATACCTACAGTACAGTACAGTACAGTCTTCTGCGGCTATGATACAGTGGCGTCCCTCGGGAGGTTTAATTCTCTTTGCGTGTTCCTGCCCCTCCGATGTACCGCAAATCGCGAAAATGTGTTTTGTTAATGCATCTCCTTGGCACTCGTCGCTACTGGGTACCAATGTGGGGCTTTTATTTATTAGTTTGAGCTGCGTGTTTTAGAAATTACCTAGCTACTGTATAAAATCTTTTATAACATTCCTCCTCTAAAAAGTTTATTTTATTCACTGAAAATAGTGAATAAAAAGCAACTTTTAATCACTGTTTTGGTGTTTAAATTTAGAACACACCAATACATTCAACCTCCATCTCACTCAATGCTATACAATCTCCTTGCTCAAAAAATACTCTACACTAATTCCTTGTGCAAATAACTCCTCGAGATTTGATTGGTTGACATTAGAATAAAAACTGTGTGTGTTTTTGTTATGTTTTAATTAATTTAACCTTCCTTTTTTCTTCATTAAATGTCTATTTTCGCTTTAATGTTTCTTTATCTCGTAACCATGGTATAAAGTGTGATATGCAACTCTTGAATAAAATGGATTTATATCGAGGACCATGAATCACTCGCGTCGCTCAGGATGCTCGTGATTCATCTATGGCCCTCGCTTTAAATCCGTCCTTTATTAATTAATTGCATAGTATACTATTTTAACACGCTTTTTTATCCAACTTTCTGACAGAACAAGCCAAAAGCACAGCTTATGCTTATTGTAAGATATTGTAAGAAAAAAAGAAGAGCTAGTTGTAAAAAAAACACAGAGTAGTAGAGCTCTTTGTGATGGGCTAGTCGGGGAAGTACTAACACCACGCCTTTTTCTGCCGCTAAGCAGCGTTGCTGTGTTTCGGTTTGAAGAGTGTGGTTAACATCGGTGTGCCTCAAGTTGATGGACGCAGGGCAGGACGTCGTAGGGCACGTTCTTTTCGGGCGTGACTGACGATGTTATGCTTTGTTATAGGTGATGGTTACCACTTAACATCAGATGGGCCATTTGCTTGATCCATCAGCAAGTAGAATAAAAAAATACTGATGCCATTCCTCACATCTGTCCATGAATTAGAAAAATAAAAAAAAATACATTGGTGAACATAGATTCAAACCCGTATCCCGCAGAATCGCTCCCACTAGACCACAAGTGCTCTCATTTCATCCTCAAGACATTTAAATTAATTAATTAAAACATTCCAGAAAGTTTTGATCCTATTTCTCCATCTTAGCCGCATTTATTTACATAATTATGTTTATTTAATTTCCATCCGAAAACCCACCCTTTAGGAGATAAGTTTTAAGTAATTCCTTTCTTAGTACACCTTTTCAATGCCGAGTACATTTTACACTCGTAAGTCACGCACGTTAGGAACGTCTATCTAGAAATTTGGATAATATCATCAACTCATCGGCTGTATCTAAATTGTTTGCATATTTTTTACTTTTTTAGTCTTATCCGTCTGTGTTCGGTTAGCATCGGATTAGCCTGAGCTAAGTAGTAGTTATAGCTCTTTGACTCTGAATGTGACTCTCGTTGCACACAGTTTAGTAAAAATTCATTTGGATCGATACATTTTTCCTACTTAAAAGTTTGCACAATGTGATTGCACTCAAAATGGTTGATTGCGATTTTTCGAAAATGAGTTTAGTGATTTCATGTCTTTCAACATGTCGAAACGTGCGAGCGAAAGTCACATTAGCTCTTGTATTCGCCTTAATACTGCGTTTACATTTAGACATTTGCGCTGCCATTCGCGTGGACGGAAAAATTGCCGTCCATATATCTGCGGCAGCGTCGCCGGCAATGTGTGTTCACGCAACACGGGCAACGCGAGCGGCAACGCGAGCGGCAACGCGAGTGGACATGGAAGTGGCCTGTTTACACTTTCGCATTGACCAAGTCCCTGCGCATGTCTCTGCGCATTTCCACCGACATGAGCTGAGTGTAAACGGGGTATTAGGTTGAGGCAAGTTGATAGACGCAGGGCATCACAAGGCACGTTCCTATTATGCGACACGTACGAGGTAATGCTTTGTTATTGGTAATGATTACCACTGGTGAGATTGACAACGAGAGCACTGGTGGTCTGGTAGTGGCCCCGCCTTCCGATCCTAAGGTCGTGGGTTCGAAACCGGTCGTGCACCAATGAGTTTTCTGTTCAAAAATGTATGTGCACAATGCCAATACTCTCAAACGGCGAAGGAAAACAACGTGAGGAAACCGGCATGTCGTGGAACCTTAAAAGTTCTATAACATGTGTCAAGTGCTCGAAAGGAGCCTCCTGAGGCGCACTTAAAATTCTTTCACCACACTGTTTCGAAAGAAACTAGTGATACGAAAAGAGTGAGAGATGGTTACCACTTTAAATATGTTGGGCCAATTTCTTCTTCCACCAGTAAGTAGAAAATGCCTAAGAACTGATACGCACCTATATTTCGTAACTACTCCATGCCACTTACTCATACAACATCTATTTTAGTACAATTTGCAAACCGTTATATTGCGTAACGATAAATGCAATAACACAAAATGATATAGCCATATAACGGGCACCCGGGCGGAAGGCCGAAAGGGCGGGTGGGACGTAGGGATGGGAAAATGGCTTGGAGATTGTATTATCGATAACTTTTTCGATGTATTTTTAGTTTTTCAGGTAGCCAAAGAAGAGATGGATGGACTGTGTGAAAGATGACATGAGTAAGTAAGGAGTGACTGCTGAGAAGACGCCTGATAGAGGAGAGAAAGATAAGAGCAAGAAAATGATGACTTTGACGCACAAATAAAATGTTTATAAGTTTTCGCACATAATGTTTTTGAAACTTTTATTATTAACGACGGGAATATTTTTTTTCTAACGGATAGCGTTTCTATAGCGATAGTGAAACCCGTCCTAAGATTAAAAAAGTATTTTTTTTCTTCGTGATACAGATAAATTTAGTTAATCTGTCTCACGAAGTAGATCTCCTCAGATCGCCTATTACTAAGTACCAAGTCAAGTATTCTTGTTATTATAAGATGATTTTATATGCACTGGCATTGTGCACATAAAAATGTTGAACATCGAATCAAATTATTTATTATTTTGGTACAGATACAGAATTGGTTTAAACATGGTATAATATAGGTCTGACATATAACTATCAAGAGTCCAAGTATCAAGGGAAAGGTCATAGGTTCAAATCCCATTATAGGATAATAACTTTTGGGACTATATTAAGGCCTGATTTCACCATGCTCTGTTAGATTTACAAAGGATTAAAAGGCGGTTAAATATGTCTAAATGTACGCGTTTGACATCTAAGGTTAGATTTAACGGCCTGATAATCCTTGATTAGCAACTAACAGAGTATGGTGAAATCAGCTCTAAATCTTTGTGATTTTCAAACTCTTTGTGAATTCTTTGTGATTACACTATAAAACACACACTATACACTATGAACACTATAAAACAAATATAAATTATATAATCATCGATACTAAAATGTCTAAACAAGTGGCCATCCCTAGCCCTCAGCGCACAGCGTTTACGCTTGCGCGCGTGTGTATCGAGCGGCCAAGCTTCCTCTATGTATTAATGTGGCATTATGTGCTACCTACTTCTGTGTCTGTGGTTCAGCGGGCTATTAGCTACTATGTCGACGGTAATTTGGTTGTAAATTTCAAATATAGAATCGTTATGAATGGTTAATTTTGAAAAAAGTCCTGAAACGTTAATAAACGAACCAGCGAGCGAAAAACAGCCGTAAAACGTTGCCTCTTAAGACACGCACGATAACAACGTGCTGTACAATAACGATGTGTGCTGTGCTGTATCAAGTTACACTGCCCTGCGTCCATCAACTTGAGGCATAAAATATGTTACGCCTTATGTGCCTGTAACTTCATCAGCATTCACACCCTAAGTGCAGTGCATCGTAGGGCACGTTCAAATCGAGCGTGACTCTCGAGGCAATGCTTTGTTAAAGGTGATGGTAACTTAAAATCAGGTGGTACATCTGATTGCTCCGTCAGCAAATAGATAGAAGGAAAACTTTGTGATTTGACCCAATTAAAAAATTAAAAACAATTAACAGTAGGTAGAAAAAAAAACAGTACCATTAACAGTAATAGGTTAAAAGAATAAAATAATGAAAAATAACATGTAGGTAAAAAGATAAGGTACGTATGATACCCATGCATCGTTGTGTGAGGTCAGAAAGGTCATCGTCTCAAATCGTATCCGTAAGTATGGATGGATGGATGGATGGATGTTTGTTGCTCTTTCACGTAAAAACTATTGAACGGATTTTAATGAAACTTTACAATAATATAGCTTATACATCAGAATAACGCATAGGCAACAATTTATAAAGATATTGTGTGACTAATCCTGCGCAGACGAAGTCGCAGGCACCAGCTTGTAAAAAATAAAATAAAACAACATGCTTGGCGGCAGAAATAGGCATGGTGGTAGTATTTCCCAACGAGCCACACACAAAAAGCTCTACTACTAGTCAAAGTCAAAGTCAAAATGTATTTATTCAATAAAATCACAAGGATCACTTTGAAACGTCTTAAAGCTAGGTGACTCTAGGTGCCAGTTCCACGCGACCAAAGCCTAGAAGAACAGGCAACAAACTTACGGCTTGGTGCCTACCGTTCTTTTGTATGATCCTTTTACAATGTAATAATCTACACTTCTACACTAATCTACACTAATATTATAAAGAGGTAACATTTGTATTTTTGTATTTTTGTATGTAACGAATAGGCTCAAAAACTACTGGTCCGATTTCAAAAATTCTTTCACCATTAGAATGCTACATTATCCCTGAGTAACATAGGCTATATTATATTTTCAAAAAAATCAGGGATCCTTACTAAAACTCCAATAATGTAACCCAAGGTGGAAAACAAAAACCTTACATCGCGTGCGCTGCGAAAACTATTGATGATAGAACAAAATAATGTAATACGATTTTGTAGAACACGTTATCATCTACAAAAAATGTCGCAACAGCATATGTCTAACTATTATAGTTATGTCACAATAAGTGTTCTTTTATTACAAAAAATTAATTGAAATGCCGCCGCTAGAAAAGGGTCTTTATTTGTACCTTGGTATTAATCCTTATCCAAATAAATCTTTTCATAATTAAGACGGTTTCAATACCTATAGATTACTTCTTACATTTTTCAAATCGGACATTCCATTCAAAAGATATGACGAAATTAAAAATGTTAACGGGTCCACGGGTCACGCAGGGGGTGCGATTTTACTCACTCTGGCGTGCAAATGTATGAAATAAGTAGACGCGGGGCTCGAACCCACGGTCTAACTTGACTAAAATGTTCAAAAAATTTATGACCACCCATGCGAAGCTGGGACAGGCCGCTAGTATAATATATTATTGAAGTTTAGTGTGGCGTAGGCATACAGAAAAAGGTAAACATAATCAAATTTATATAAGCTATTATGATATTAGAATTCTTGCCTAGTTTACCATATTCTCAATCGCTCTAAGCAATGTAGAAATGCCAGCACGTGATATAAAGTTCCTTCTGAAAGGCTTCAGTTTCCAGACAAAGGCCCTACCCACAAATCATTTAAAATAACAAAATAAACGAGTAATAACCGTTTTAGCTGCCATCCACGTGCGCTCGATCGTTTAGTTGCGAGTTCGATCGCTCGCTCGGCGTTCGCGCGCAAATTGATATTTATAGCGCGCACGAGCTGAGAATGCGTATTTGAGCTGAGCTTTTTGGCTCTTTTTTTTTTTTTTTTATACAACTAGCTGATGGAACAAGCAGATGGCCCACCTGATGTTAAGTGGTAACCATCACCTATAACAAAGCATTGCCTCGTAAGTCACGCACGATAGGAACGTGCCCTACGATGCATAGCCCTGCGTCCATCAACTTGAGGCATACAGATGTTTAAGCCTCATGTGCCTATAATTACACCGGCGACCAAACTCTTCAAACCGAAACACAGCGTTGCTGCTTGGCGGCAGAAAAAGGCGTGGTGGTAGTACTTCCCCGGACGAGCCCTTCACAAAGAGCTCTACTACTCTTAAAAGGTCTACTCTAAGGTTAGCATCAAAAATCTTCTATTTTTACATGCTTTTATTTATTACAAGCATTTACTTAACTTGCAATTGGCCTAACATAGTTGTAATTTAATGTGTATAGCCTAATATTATTTTTGTGATGGTCAATAAATTGCTTTTCTTTCGTTATTTCTTCAATTTATGCATGGACATATGTTTCCATTACTCATACGCGGAAAGTAGGTCTGAAGTTGCCTGAGGAGCGGGTTGGAAGTGATACTTTCAGCCATGGAGGTATTAATCATACTGGAGAGAGCCATAAGACTTACAACCTTTTACAACTGTGTATCAAACAGTGATCATCTATCTTTGTTCATCCCATGTAGCCTAGCTACGAGTAAAAGAAAAGAAGATGTAACTTCACTCACTCCATCTCACTCACTCACTGTCTGCGTAAATCGTGGCCGTCAGTTGATGCAATGTTTTGATCTTGTTTTGACGTTCTAGAAAAAGTCGGTAGCAACATTGCCGTGAAGCGGAAGAAATTGTGAAAATTCTAAAGAATTATTATTGTCTAGGCTAAATATATTTGAAAAGGTGAAAGTATGTCTTGTGAAGCTGTGTTTTGTGTATCAAAAACAACAAAAGGAGGAGTTAAAGACCCGGAATTGTCATTTGATACGTAATATTCTTTTTCTATTTTCATGCTAAAAAAATACGTTTTTTCTCCCATAAAGACTGTAGGAATTACATTTTATTAGTACTAGTCATATTTTCCTATGTGAAAATGATGTAAACCCATTAATTATTGCAAAATAAAATGCATTGTTTTAGTCTTCTGTTCTAGAGATGTACTTCCACCGACCAATTTAGCTTTATCGATATTATTTAAGTTTCCGTTTTTGATATGAAATATCTAATGCGGTGGGTCAGACCGGCTGTTCTGTTGTAGTTTCAATTTTTCACACCTTATAGGCGTCTCGCGAGGGATCAATTTTTGTTAAATTTTACATTATTTTTTTAGGTTTTTAAATGCCCAGAATGAAGACGGGAGTGGATAAAAGCTGTTAGTCGTGAAAACTGATAGCCTACAAAGTGTTCTTATGCATGGACGAAATGGCCATAAGAAATTGTATCGAGTGGGATGGACATCGCTCTCACGGTTAGGGCAACGTGGGAAACATTATTGACGATGATAGTGTTCCAGTGTCTATAATGGTTTTGGGCTTTCGCAATAAAAGTCAGCAACCAGTTAAAATTAAAAAGTTGGATTCCAATTAAAACGCCTTTTTCATACATTTCTTTTTCTATCGATAGGTTAGTCAATGTTGTCCCTTCTCTAGTCACTCACGCGAATACATACAAACTAACAAAAAACGGACACGTCGAAAAACCGTAACACTACGTCTATATGATTCTTAGTCTAAGCTTTCAGCCCTAGGGAGACGCGTTTTCAACTGATAGCTGTCAAATTATAAAAAAAAGCTAGTTCTATTTTCATATTTCCTAGGAAAATAAACCTCTTTGGTTAACGAATGTCATCAGTATGACTGTTGACATGGAGGTACTTTAGCATTACTTTAGTCTAAGACTGTTGACCTTCTGTTGACATTTTAAACTAAAGAGGTTTATTACCAAAGAGGTACTTAATCAGCCAAGTTAGTTTTATTTATTTCAGTATAACATGATAACAGGTTTTTTTTAACCCTAAGGCGATGGTACCTATATGTAAGTAAGTTTATTATACAATAGGATAAGTAGGTACTAATCTAAACATTTGGTTTCAATGACTACCTGTGCATGATTTGTAGGAGATTCGGCAAGTATGGTGTAGTGAAAACTGTAATGGATTTTTTTAAATAGGTTTTATAATAATTATAACCCTTTATTCTCTAAAACTGAGGCATAAGGTTCGAGTGTCAAGAGACGGGAACTAGGGGAACTATGGTCACAGTTAGAGGACGCCTTTGTCCAAAGAGACACGGGCAGTAGGAAGATATTGATTGAGCGGTTATATAGTAATAGCATAAACTCTGTAAAAAATAAAGTATTGTCTGAATAAAAGGCTTATTCATTTCATTAATTTATCATAATTGAAACTGCGCTGAAGAGCAGACGGTTAACGCATAGCATTTTTAATAACGCTAAAAATTTAACTGACTTCAAAGAAACGTCTTATCCCGTCATCTCTAAGTACCCAGTACCAAGTCAAGATTCAGTCTCTTCTCTCTCTTATCGTGTTACTAGTTTCTTTCGAAGTAGTGTGGTGAAAGGATTTTAAGTGCGCCTCAAGAAGCTCCTTTCGAGCACTTGACACATGTTATAGAACTTTTTAAGTTCTACGACATGCCGGTTTCCTCACTATGTTTTCCGTCACCGTTGTTCTTAACATTGTGCACATACATGTTTGAACAGAAAAACTCATTGGTGCAGTTTCGAACCACTAGACCACCAGTGCTCTCGGGTTCAGTGAGGATGGCCATACATTTCCAGAAAGCTCCACAATCTGCCAAAACGATACGATGATATTTGGAGGTACCTCCGACTACCTTAGACATTCTCAAAGAATCTTGAGTTGGTTCTTGGTAGTCAGAGATCTGAGGGGATATCTACCGTGCCTGGGGATAAAAATCGTGAAACTGTTTCTATTTTCTGTAATACATGCCTTAGATAAGTCTACAGTTCACACAGCACGGGGCGTATCTACGAGAAGCGGCCAGCAGTCGCTACCGTGAGCTGTTTGTACTTGTATTTAGCACTTGCACGGTTGTTTTAGACTGGTGGAAGTCATAAGCGAATAGCGACCTAACCGGCGATCCTTTAAGTACAAGAGTCCTTTAAAACTCTTTGTGTGTGGCTCGTCCGGGGAAGTATTATTTCAGCCGCCAAGCAGCAACGCTATGTTTCGGTTTGAAGGATGTGGTTGCCGGTGAAATTACAGACACATGAGGCTTAACATTACGCATTTACAAAAACTGTTGTAAGGATCACTCAGGAAATGCGCATACGATGCAAAAAAATGCTACTGTATTGTTGATTTATTTATTTATTCAGGGCTTCCAGTGAGTATTACACAATTCTTACAATAAATAATAGCAAAGATGATACATTTCCTGTGCTTATACTCCTTAAAGTTAGCCACAACTAGAACAAGTGTTAGCTACGAGACAATATTAAAAAGATTAAAAGGCAATTACATTTCTTCATATGATTAGGTATCCTCAATAAAAAAGCCACAAATTCAATTGAATATAATAAAATAAATCTGAGACATGCTTAGAATAATAATTGATTGATTGATTTAGTAAGCATGTTTTGAAACAGAGGTGATGATAGGAAATGCTTCTTTCTTCCTCCAAATACAAACCATAACTTTTGTCTTTAAATAGTTGTATTTGATAGATTTTATAGATTTATGCTTCGTGTATGCGTGCGTATCATCAAACGAGTGCTATTCCGTAAATAGCTATCACCCAAATGACCGCGGAATCCACATCGACTTTTCAATTCGGCATTTTGTAAAACATTCATCCACCACTATGGCCACGCGCGTGAATCTTTTGGCGAGTGGAAATGCTAACGTGAGTGAGGCAAAGCTTGTGATCGAAGTAGGCATTGATCCACTAGGTGAAACTCCCCGTAATTTTATTGCTTAGAGAAACCTCGTTTGGACTCCATGTTGTCTGAGTATTCACTGTCATAACACTGAGAGCACATTTGAGAGCACTGGTGGTCCAGTGGTAGCGGCCCCGCCTTCCGATCCTAAGGTCGTGGGTTCGAAACCGGTCGTGCACCAATGAGTTTTTCTGTTCCAAAATTTATGTGCACAATACCAGTACTCTCAAACGTAGAACCTAAAAAGTTCTGTAACATGTGGCAAGTGCTCGAAAGGAGCCTGTTGGGCATTTAAAATCCTTTCACCACACTGTTTCGAAAGAAATTAGTGACAAGACAGGAGAGAGAGATTGTCATAACTTACAAGACTTACCCGCTATCGCTTCCGCTGCCGCTTCCTCCTCCGCTGTCGCTTCCGCTCGCCCCCCACACCACCCGCTCGCCACACGATGCACAAACATCGCTAACTCACGCCTCACGCGGTTCGTGTACCTAGGTACCCGCTGTTTGTGTAAATTGGACGTTCTCTAAACGGTGTAGCGTGAAATTTTGTGAAATACACGATTTTTCTTGTAAAATTTCGAAAATGTTTGTTTGTTTTGCAGACGTACTGTACCTAGAATAGAAAGTTGAGGCTAAGTCACGGAGTAACTGAGGCCATTAAACTTCTACTATTTCGACCAAACTTGTTTAAACCTTATATTTACAGTTAAATCTCTCTACTTTAGACTCTACTTTAGACTTTTCTAATCATGCGAGGAAACCGACATGTCGTAGAAACGAAAAAATTCAAAAAAATGTGACAAGAACTCGAAAGGAGCTTATAGGCGAACTTAAAATACTTTCACCACACTGTTTCGAATAAACTAGTGACACAACAAGAATAAGAAGGCTTGGTCGCGTGGAACTGCCATTGTTCTATTTTTTTTTTTCAGACTTTTCTTTATGATTCTATAATAATTATGGGTTTGCAACCTGTCACGAATGGAATACCATCTACTAAAAAAATTGGGTAGGGTATGTGCCAAATGTATTATGGACGTACCTCTGATAACTTCCATTAGACATCCACAAGGAACCTTGGGGTAGTACTCGATACTGAAAGATCTGAGGGGATATCTACCGTGCCTGGGGATCAAAGTTGAGAAGCTGTGTTTTCTACTTTTTAGGGTATAACGGGACCCTATTACTAAGACTCCACTGTCCGCCTGTCTGTCTGTCCGTCTGTCACCCGGCTGTATCTCATGAGCCGTGATAGTTAGACAGTTGAAATTTACACAGATGATGTATTTCTGTTGCCGCTATAACAGCAAATACTAAAAAACAGAAAAAAATATTAATTGGGCTCCCATACAACAAACGTGATTTTTTTGCCATTTTTATAGATGATTGTACCTTCCAACGAACCCTTCATGCGCCAGTCCGACTCGCACTTGGCTGGTCTTATTTTACATTATTATACTAATACAGTCAAAAAAAACATTTTTGTTTTTATTTTTAAAACTCCACCTCAAAAGACACATGACAGCTACAACCTCTAAAACAAAAAATGTATACGAGAAACGAATTAAGAATTCACGAGTGCGAGGGAGAGAGGAGAGCGGGAAGAGCGAGAGGGGTGTATTCATTTGGAGGCTGTCACATTCAGCATCCATTATTTATTGTTTGTCGGTGTGTGGTAGCTTTTGTTTGAATGTAGAGTTTTACTTTTGCACATTCGTTGCTGTTGCAAAAAGAAAATTGTACAGTAACATTTAAATTACAAGAACTGTCGACGCTTTTTTACGTATAGCGTTTATCATCACTATTTAATATTATAAAAAAAAACAATAAAGATTCTTTACAAAGATAATTACAATGAATACAAGCATTGACATAGCAATGTACGAAATACATAAATAAAAAAATAAAAAAAATTGCTTTATTTCCACACAAAATAAAATAAAAAAATAAATCTTAATACTAAATTATCTAAATACTAGTTACTACTTTTATATATTTGTGTATGGACCACCTTCGGCGGTGTAAGCCTCCTCCAAGGATCGCCAATCGTCCCTATCTTTTGCTTTTCTTGCCCATATTTTCCCCGCCACCTTTATAATTTCATAGTTCCATCTTTTTGGTGGTCTTCCTTTTTTCCTTTTTATATTTCGGGGTATCCAGTTTGTGACAATTTGAGACCATCTATTTGGTGCCATTCGTTGTATGTGCCCTGCCCATTTTCACTATGTCTTTGGTTCTTGTTTTCCTCCTAATTACCGTGTTTTTGACTCTGTCTCTGATCTTAATGCCTAAAAAACTTCTCTCTATTCCTCTTTGGCAAATTATTAGTTTCTTGAGCGTTCTTTTTGTTGTTGGCCATGTTTGGCAGGCATAGGTAAGGCAGGGTGTTAAACAGATATCCATGGCTTTGCTTTTCAGTTTAATGGGTAGGTCGCTTTGGAATATTTCTTTCATGGCCCAGTATTTGTTCCATGTAGATTTTATTCGTCTGGTTATTTCTCTTTCGGTGCCTGAGTCGAATGCAATAAGAAACTTAGAGCTTATTACGAAATACATATGAAACAGTTAATCTGCAGACCGACGGAAACGATCTAGAGATAGCTCAACTTATCCAAATCAGTGCCAACTGGAAAAGATTGGTAAATATATAATATAAAGATTGGCAACAGTAGCCGCTCAGCATCAGGTGCGTCATCTGTTTGTTCCATCGCAATAACATTGGCAAGGTACGGTACGTGTTTAACATCAGGTAGGTCATCTCTTTGTCCCGTCACTTTTAACGCCACGAAAATTAACATTTGCCAAATAGGAACCGCTAAATCAATTCTTCTAAAATCTGCTTATCTTATTTATCAAAAAAAATGGGATTCGTGCAATATTTTTAATAGTTTTTTTATGTATAAAACACTATAATAACTAGTAATTTGTACAAAAAACTCTTTCTTCTTTCGCTTTGCTTTTCAGCTTCACTCGCCGTTACAGCCTCAGTTAATTAAACTCAGTCGGCACAAACTTTTTCCCCCACCCCATGAAGATCCGTCAACCTGCAGAAAAGAGCGATAAATAACAATATTCCCAGCACGTTAGCCAAATGATCGGAATCAATATATCAAAATTAGGGATGTCCTCTTTTTTTTGTCTATCAAAAGTTGGAACTTCCTTTGTAAATAAATAAATAGATAAATAAATATAAATATTGGTGGACATTCCACTATCTCGCCCCAAACTAAGCCAAAGCTTAATGGGAACCAGATAGCTGATATACCTACTACTTTAATACTTTTTTTTTGTAAATACATACTTATAATATCATATAACACCCAGACACAGAACAAACATCTATGTTCATCACACAAATATTTGTTCTCGGTGGGAATCGAACCCACAGCCTACGGCGCAGAAGGCAGCGCTACTACCAACTGAGCTGTGAAGGCTGTCACAAATGCTTGTGGATTTTCTCCTTCAGGGCAAGTAACGCAACGACAACACCCCTAGGGTTGGTGACCACTTAACATCAGGTGGGCCGAAATTACGTTTGCCTCTTATATAAATAAAAATGTCTAGTTTTGATCTTGCCCGTCAAAATTCGGCACCTCTTTTGTTACAGTAAAGCCTCAAACTTTTTTATATACATTAGTTGATGGAACAAGCATATGGCCCACTTGATGATAACTGATAACTATCACCTATAATATATAATATATAATATAATCTTAGAAAGAGAACAAATATTTATGTTCATTAAAGCATATGCCACAAAAGACCAGTAGCTTGTATGGCGCTGGTTTTCAGTGTCACCGTAAATGGTGAAAGAATGAAAGATATAAAGAAAAAAGTTTGCATTTATGACGTCACATAACATAAAAAGAACGAAAATATATGTGGTGAAGCAAAATAATAAAAAAAAACTTCAATAATTTTAAATTCAGAACATATCTAATTTCAGGAATGTTCATTTAATTTTTCCGGCCTTTTTTATTCTATACGTCGCAGCCCTAATCCGGGGTCTGTCCGTGTGATCCGCATCCATAGATCAAAGGGTGCGCTGACAAATGATCTCGATCCATAGATAAGCCGAGGTGATCCAAGGTGATAGTGGATGATTCTTCTTGATAGCCGGCGATTTTCGCGAAGCGGTGATTTACGATGTGAATCAATTTTTATATTAACTTTGATGGAAATCTGTAAGAAAGGGGGCATTCTGCTGATGAAATAGCTAAACTGAGCCGATAAAACTTCCTCTCAGCTTATTTAGCCTTATTTGTATGAAAAACCAGCTATTTCGCTACTGTATTTGAATTGAATAATAATCAATTGTTTTTCCAGCCTGTTATGACATAAAATAAAATAAATAAGAATGCATTTACAAAAAAAAGTATGTAAGTATTTATTAGCTATCTGGTTCCCATAGTACAAGCCTTGGCTTAGTTTGGGGCTAGAGAGTGCTGTGTGGAATGTCCATCAATATTTATTTATTCAAAAACTGTAACAAAAATCTTTTTTTTCTACAAATAATAGACCATCTTTCTACTACAATAACACCTAATGGTATATCAAGTGATAATGTAACCGACGTTGAAGCAAACTAAAATATTTAATATTATAAAGAAACTACGATTTTGTATACAATTAAATCAGGGCATCTTTTTCGTTAGAAATGCTTCCGTAGACCTTCAGTTCAAATATACATACATTATCGACATACAAACACAAAAACACAAAATAAAATAGACACATGGACATCATTAAATTTCTGTACCAATAATTAAATGACATTTATACAAAATTGATACGCTACTTAAAAATGCAGCACCAACACAAATCAAATTCGCTAGTGCAATAGTAACTTAAATAATACAGATGAAAATTTTGCGTTCAAACATGATAATTATAATTTATGTTTGTCATTGGGCATTTTGGTATTTATACTTGGGTTAGAATAATTTATATAAATATGAAACTTGAATTAACTGATATACAGGTTGTCAAACTACTACTACCGAGAAATTCACGGCTAAAGTATCTATCAATATGAATAACTTATCCTAAAAACCAATACTGTGAACGCAAAAAAAACAGCTGTTTCATACAAAAGTTCAATTACCTGGCTAAAATGTATGAAACAGCTGTTTTTTTCGCGTTCACAGTTTTGGATTATTAGAAACTTATTCATATTGATGGGTACTTTAGCCCCCTGAAGTTTTCGATAGTAGTATTTTAACAACCTGTATTATTTTTAACAACGAAGTAGAAAATAACAACTAACCGCAAAAAGGACGGCTTGAATGTGGTGTTCGCAATCACTGCAAGCAAAGCAGTGCCGGCGTGGCGGCGGACGGCCGCTAGTAAAAAATATGTTATCATTATTATAATTATAATAAAGCTCAAATTCCTCCAACAGGTGTGGTTCCAGAACCGGCGCGCCAAATGGAAGAAACGCAAGAAGAGCACCAACGTGTTCCGTTCCCCGGGAGCACTCCTGCCCTCGCACGGCCTACCGCCCTTCGGGGGCGACGTCTGCAGCCCGGGCGTCTTTGGAGACAGGCCCTGGTCCATGCCAGCTGGTGAGGTTTTTATACAACTAGCTGATGGAACAAGCAAATGGCCCATCTGATGTTAAGTGGTATCATCACAAAGCATTGCCTCTCGTCACGCACCATAGGAACGTGCCCTACGATCATCAACATGAGGCGTACAGATGTTAAGCCTCATGTGCCTGTAATTACACCGGCAACCACACTCTTCAAGCCGAAACACAGCAACGCTGCTTGGCGGCAGAAAAAGGCGTTGTGGTGGATTTTAAGTTTCAATATCTATTGACTAGTCTTGTTTTGAGCGAGTTTTACTCTAGTCTGACTTAAGTGTGTTTCTGATTGCTCCCAGGTCTCGGCCAGCTCCAAGGAGGAGTATCCATGGGTGGTTTCGGCACTGGTGGTCTGCCTCAGCTGGCGGCGGACTTGAACCCTTCGCTGCCCATCAGCTCAGTGTCCTCTCCGCAGTCGTATCAAGGGCACTATCCCTTGAACTCGCTAGGTAAGTTGTAGAGGTAAGACTAAATACTAGTGAGTAATTTTTCGCTCGAACTAAGATTTTTTCGAAGTAAAATGGACTTTATTCATTTTACCATAAGGATCACTTTGGATCGTCTTAAAGTTAGGTGAATCTGGATGCCAGTTCCACGCGACCAAGCCTAGAAGAACAGGCAACAAACTTACGGCTTGGTTCCTACCGTTATGTGACATCCGCAGTTTAGTTTACATTAAATATTTCCTGGTCAACAATCAACCTGCCTCGTCCGGTAAAGTACTCCCACCATGCGAGTACAACGATAATAATTTTCGTTGGTAACATTATTATATTTTTTTCTTTAATCGAGTTGTGTGACATTTCTTATTGTATTGTTTTTATTTCCTTGTGTGTACATTATTATTTATTTTTAATTAATGATAAGATTCAATTTTTTTACAAACTGTACCGTGAATATGACTTAGTCTAAGAACGTTGTAAATGTCTAAAGATGTGAATAAATGAAATGAAATGAAATGAAATGCCTATACCCCGCCGCCAAGCAGCGTTGCTGTGTTTCGGTTTGAAGGCTGTGGTTGCCGGTGTTATTACAGGCACATGACGCTTAAGAGTAGTAGAGCTCTTTGTGAAGGGCTCGTCCGGGGAAGTACTACCACCACGCCTTTTTGTGGCGCCAAGCAGCAACGCTGTGTTTCGGTTTGAAGAGTGTGGCTGCCGGTGTAATTACAGGCACATGAGGCTTAACATCTGTATGCCTCAAGTTGATGGACACAGCGCAGTGTATCGTAGAATTACCTACAAAGCAATTCTTTGTTATAGGTGATGGCTACCAGGCCATCAGGTTGTTCCATCAGCAAGTCGTAAAAAAAATGACTCAAAGTCTCTCTGTAGCTGAAATCGGCTAAGATAGATTATAATTACTACTCTATACCTTTTTTTGACCCACATATCTATGATATTTTTAATTGTTCTTGTGTCGCAGGTGACACGATGATGTCGTATTGCAACAGTCAGCTAGGTGGGCAGCAGGGGGCGCCGCTGGAGGGGTCGCCCACGCCCCCCCACATGGGGCATTGCACCAACGCTTCGCCGAACTCAGGTTAGAGATCTTTCTTCTGATCGTCGGCTGGAAAAGATACCTTGAATAATATAAGTTTTTACCAAAAAAAACGTCTTCAAATACACATAAAACTATATTTGTGCTGAAGGGAACCACAATCCAAAACAGTGGCATATATATTTTATATTTCATGATTATTAAAAGTGTATGTGCGCGATCCCAGTACTTTTCCACAATGAAGTAAAATACTTGACTTTACTAAGTCAAGGAGCACGGAAGTGGTCATAAAAAATAAACAAATGTATTATTGATACCTACAGGAAACGGCAATGAACACCCAGAAGAAGAGGTCTGGCGTGGACACAGCATCGCAGCACTGCGCAGGCGCGCGTCCGAGCTGTCAGCCGCCATCCCGCCGTACCTGCAACTCAACTACGACGCACACAGCCCCGTGTACTGACCGCCGCATCCTACATACGACTTTAATTAGCTGAGCAAAAGAGCTACAATCGCAAGACAGTAAAATTTCAACCCTTCCGGCTGCGCCAGTTAGATATAACTGAAATATTAGCATTATGGCAATCGCAATGACTCTTAACTGGTCTACATCGTGAATATTGTTCGTCCTTACCTTTAATTAGCTGATCAGAAGATCTACAATCGCAAGACAGTAAAAAATATGCAAATCCTTCCGGCTGCGCCAGTTGGATGCACCTTAAATAATAGCATCGTGGAAATCGCAATACCACTTTACTCATAGCTGATATTGTTCAAATAAGTATCTTACCTTTAATTAGCTGAGCAGAACTCGAAAACAGTAAAATGTATGACAATCCTTTTGGCTGCGCCAGTAACTTTAATGGTATTGCGGTAATCACAATACCACCTTAATCGTAACTGATCTACATCGCGTATTTGGTTCTTATTGATATACTACAAGCGACTTTAATCTGTTACATATAAGAGCGATAATGCTCGGAACCCTCATTCTTGCAGATGTCATCCTATTGGCTGCACCAGTTTTGTTGTTCGTTATACTATAAAAAGAGCAATTGCTACTAAAACAACTGCGCGTATTGTGACTCCAACTGCCTTAAGCTAAGCTGCAGTTTCTTGGTAGATAATTGCTAGCACCATTACGTATTTCTGAGTGTATGTAGGACGTTACTGGATAAGATTTCATTTAATAAACTTCTCATTTAAAAAATCTTATAAGGCGTTGATTATGTTTTCTTACTGAAAAGGATAAGGCACCATTGAATTAACATGAAAATGGAAAACAAATTAGTATGACAGTCAGCGACAAAAGTTGAAGAATCCGGTTTTCATGCTCAATTATTTCTTATACTTCTTTCGTATAAAAGTAAATTAATAAAATATTTAGCGTTTACATCGTATATCAATCGGTAATATATTTTATGGATATAATATATTTTCAAAACGTGAAACCTCGCATAAACTAGTAAAATAATGTTTTGGTAGAAAATATTGTTTGGATCGTAATGAAATTTTTGCTGTTCCTTTGTTATGCTATGTTCCGAAACTTGGTTATTTAGTATGTAACCAAATTCAGTGTTTTTTAATTTAAAAAAAACCAAAGGAGAAAAGTAGGCATGAACATCAGAATATCTTAATCTAATTTTGGAGCTGACTGTACATACATAGTGTCATTAAAGGTAATTCAAATCATTAGTATTGAATCGTATGTTGAATCACCTTCAAGAACATAATAATATTCTAGGGTGACCATCAATTTGCGATAATTAAGGACAATCTCTCAGTGCTAACATGAGTAATTCTAAGTAATAAATAAAATTGTGAGCTGTATTGAGAAAATAAATGTATACGCGTTCGTACAATAATAAAATAATTTGTATTAATTCTAAGTATATTTATTGGATAAGTTATATTATAAACATTAATTTAGTAATAATTTTAAGCAGTTAGTATTGATGTATTTACGAATTGTATTCATAATAATATAAGTTACATAAACATTCCAGATACTTCAACAAGTAGAATAGATTGTCTTAGAATAAACATTAAACGGGCTCTGTTATTTTGGATATTAATAGAGCTTAAATTCAGTCCATTTTTTAGTGTTTGCATTTATAAAATGTTAGGGAATCATTGATTGAATTTGAAATACAAAACAATGAATGTTTTTGTGATAAGTTTTAAGAAATGTGCCATCGAGAACAGCTATGTGTTTTTGGCTCTTACGAGTCGAGACACAACTAGTCTCGAATCTGTTTTTAATAATAGCTGGTACTAAACTATGTATACGCGATTATATATTAAAAGCATATTTTTGTCGGTGTATGTAAATTTTAGAATAAGAAAATTTCAATTCTCGGCCACTCGTGTATTTTGTTTTATTAGTTGTGTCTGTCTCACAGTTTGAGTAACACTTTTGTCTGATAAAAATACTTCCGTCTCTTCTTTAGACTTGGCAAAGACAAAGATGGCAATATTTTATGTGACGGATAGTCAGACGGTGGACAGACACAAAGTGGTTGAAAGTTCCTATTACGTTTTGAGCTCCATTTAAACAAGTTATTTAAATATATTTTTTATTTGAATTATCACATTTTTAGAGTAATTTATTTTCAACTGTCACATTTTTAAGTATAATTAATAATTTAGAAGGCATTTTGTAATGAAAAGTTTATGTTAAAATCGTTTTGTCTCAAAAATAATGGTCACAAGATCGATTTGTATGAATCGATTTTTCTTGTTTTTTTACATAGCTTTATTTATACCTACCTGCCTAATGAAAAGCAAATGTTATGATTATCTTCAAAATTGTACATAAAAGCTGAAAAAATATTTTATATTATTATATTATATATATTTTTTTTTGTCGCCCTGAAATGTGTACCTATCCGAATAGTTTTAGGGTAAGTTAAATCCGTACATACAATAAAATAGATACAATGTTCATTTGGATGTTTTATTTAACCTTTGAAACGAACGAAAAACTTAGTATTTACTAAAGTATATTTCTTATCTAGTATTAAACTGGTGGTCTAGTGAGAGTAAGCCCACCGTCCAGATCGTTAGGTCGTGGGTTCGAATCCAGACGTGCACCTTTACATTTTTCTCTTCGAAATACATATTTATGTGCACAATGCCGTTAAGTGAAAAATTTAAACAAACTTCAAAATACTGACAGTGAGTTACCCATATTTGTAAATTTTTTGCAACTGTCAACTTTTGCATTGTTTTTATAATAAAAACAATAATTGTAAACCTTATGTTTGTGTTCAAATAATTAAATATTTGATTTGATTTGAATGCCATTGCTCTCAAACGGTGCAGGAAAACATAGAGAGGAACCGTTTGGAAACTTATAGCGGCGATGGGCTTGCAACCTGTTACGTAGGGAATACCAGCTACTGTAAAAAGTGTAGGTATATGTGCCAAATGTAATACTAGAAAGTACCTCTGACTACCCTCCTAAGAATCTTGAGTTAGTGAACGGTACTGACAGATCTGAGGGTATCTCAACCGTGCCTGGGCAACAAAATCGTGAAGCTGCCTCTGTATAATTATTTTTAAAAGAGCGAAAGCTGAATAGACGGGTGATGTAAAGGAATCATCAGTCTGTGAGTCCACTGCTTAATAGCCTCCTCCCCTATTTACAGCTCTCACAGCTCAGTTGGTAGCAGCTCTGCCTTCTGCGCTGTAGGCCGTGGGTTCGATCACCATCGAGAACAAAATAAAAGAACAAAGAAAAATTTGCGTAGGACGCCTAGATAAGATTATCCGTAGAACTAGATTTGCCAGAAAGTTAAAGTATATTTATAACAGAGGTTACATGTGATGTAAAATGAAAATTTATAAGCAGTTTAGGAAAAATAGTAATTATATAACATTAAAATAACGCCATAGATACTTAGGAATAGTATTTTTGTCCTAACCAATTCTAAATCTGCACAGGATACACCTACTTACTATAACACTCATTCAGATACATGAAATCACGTGGATGGCAGTCTAAATATTTGTGGTGTTAAAATAATACTACTACTGCCATCTATAAGAAAAACAATTTAAAAGAAACTATCTAGGTTCGCTTTCTATGACTTACCTTTAGCAAAACTGGTTCAGCTACTCAATACCAGATGGCGCTGCAACTTTGTTAACAACTACATCTTTTAATTTAGAATGCTTTTACCAAACGAGCTCATCTAACGAAACTCAGGTACATATAATCTCTTTGAAATATTACCAACAGCTTCGACTTGCCCACGCTAGATGGCATTAAAATTCTTACAGAGTAATATTCACAGAGTAAATCTATAGTTACTATGCAAGTAATATTGACCAAACAAAATTGTGGTTATTAAGTTTCCTGAATTGGAATTAGGCCGCAAAATGTCAATAAAATCGCAAAAATCGCTAAACGATGAGTGTTCTGAGATCTTTGAAAGAAGTTACTCCGTCAAGACTGCTTCTGATGATAGCTCGTCTGGGTAAGTCTTTTTCCAAGATATAAATACTCTAGTAGGTATAACTTAGACCATTTCTAACATTCAACAGTTTTCTTCAACGGCTTTCAGTTTTGCATACAAGCTCTCCCGGTGGTCGTAGCATCGTAGCAATATTTTTAAGACTTTTTTTATTCTACTTGCTGATGGATCAAGCAGATAGCCCATCTGATGTTAAGTGGTAACCATCATACGATCCCCCAGGGTGTCCCAGAAACCGATGCCAACCAGAAAACGGGTGAAAGTCCATGTCATAATATCAACAAAAATCTAAGTTAACTATTTTTAAAGTTATTATTAAAAAAATTGAGAAAATCTACACACTGTGTTCTTTTGACTCGCGTAACTACAAATCTTTATTTTTATCAATATTTGTTTTAATAAGTATTCCTGAAAAATGCCTCTGTAAAATGTTATCAAAAATTTTAAATCAAAAGGCCATTACAGGGTGTAAATTACTCGTTTTTTTTCCTTTTTTTTCTTATAATTATTATGAGTTGTCCTATCACCCGTTTCCGGTTTTCGGTTTCTGGGACACCTGAATATATATATATAACAAAACAAGTCCCACATTATAGGAAGGAGCCCTGTGATGCACTGCTCTTCGTCCAACTAGACTAGAGGCATATACCTACATATGTTATGCCTCATGGGCCAAACACAGCAACGCTGCTCGGCAGCAGAGATAGGCAGAATTTGGCGTAATGTGCTGACATTTTGGGGTGTATTCCAGTGAGGATGATGATGAGAACCTGGCGAAAGAGCTGATGAACAACATGACGCCCGCCGTGCTCAGCAAACTGAGGAGATGCTTCAAGAAGAGTAAGGAGAAGACTGCAGCGAAGGATATTGATACGTATGTTTTGATTTGTTGGCGAAATAAAGGGGAGTAATTACAATTATTGTAACATTCGCCAAGACTGAACTGGAGTTCACTATCAGGAATAATTTTAAAACATAATCTTGTTTCCATCCTTTTAGTTTGAGCAGTCGAGTTTATTTTTTAATAAAGATTTTATTGTTACTTCGAATCGATACGAACGACACAGACCTCCGCTTTACTTAGGAGGGAATTGGCGACCTGCTTTCACAGCCTTTCCTTCCAGTAAAGTGGAAGAAGTGATGCGCGCAGCAGCGGCTGAAGAAGGCATAGAGTTTGCAGTCTCCAGCGCGCCCTCTGATCCGCTCAGCCTGGACGAGAACGCCTTTGTGACTGCTATCAACCAGATATTTGGTAAGTTTCAAATCTTCTTCTTATCGTGTCACACTAGTTTCTTTCGGTGAAAGGATTTAAAGTGCGCCGATTCGAAGAGCATTCTTTCGAGCACTTGACACATTTCTAGAACTTTTTAGGTTCTACGACATGCCCGTTTTCTCACGATGTTTTCTTTCGCCGTTTGAGAGCACTGGAAAATGTATGTGCACAGTGCACATACACTTTCGAACTGAAAAACTCATTGGTGCAAGACCATTTTTGAACCCACGACTTTAGGATCGGACGGCGAGGCCGCTACCACTAGACCACCAGTGCTCTAGTTTCAAATGCAAATGCCAATGCCATAAGCATTGGCTTCTTCAAAAAGATAAAAAAAATAATAATAGCTGCACGACTTTGATTCTCAAGCACGGTAGATATCCCCTCAGATCTCTTAGTACCAAGTACAAACTCGAGGTTCCTTAAGGGCACCTAGAGGGGTAGTCAGAGGTACGACCAAACAATACATTTAGCACATACTTACATTTTGCAGTAGTTGGAATTCTTTTAGTTATTATTTTTAGTAGTAAATATTTGCTATTTTTTATACATTCAGTGATTTCATATCTTCCAAAAGATTAAAATATCCATCGAGAAGTCTGCGTCTCAACGAATTTGTCAAACTAAATAAATTTATTCTAAGCTTTTTTTAGGCCATCACAAATTCTCTACGCACGCCCAGAAGCTGTTCCGCGTGCTGGATCCGTACAACGCCGGGCGCGCCAAGTGGAAGCAGTTGGTAGCCAAGCTAGAAGCAGTGGGTGCCAAGAAGACCGGCTCCAAGAAAGACCGGTGGAACCGAGTCACCTGCAACTCTATTGAGAAGATGGAGCATTGTAAAGTAAGGAAGACGAATGGTATTTGTTCAATCAAACTAAAAGAATACAAAGTATTGTAAAGTCTTATAAGTAAGTGAATCTAGGTGCCAGTTCTACGTGACGAAACCTCGAAGAACATGCAAGATCTCTCTTACAAAACTAAAGTTATATGGCACCATACTAGATATTACTAGATATATGCCATTTCAACTTATTGAGGCGCAGGGAAGTCATTATGGATCTAAATTTAAACTGTATCACGAGAGGTTTTACAGAAGGGCTCGTCCGGGGAAGTACTACCTACTACCACCATGCCTATTCTGCAGCCAAGCAACATAACTGTGTTATAGTTGAACTTTATGTTGCAAGTAAGATGAAAATTAGTAGCAAAACATAAAGTTCCGAGTCGGTATATCTATCGCGTCTTCATACAAAACCCGCAACGAACACGGAACAAGAATGAAAAACGAAAAACCAAATATGGTAAACACAAGTCATACTAGTAGTTCGCCCCGAACTGAGATCTCGTGATGCGACCCGACGAACGCACCAAACTTTGAGTACGTAGTAGTCAGAGGCAAGTCCAAACATTATCTTTGGACTTTTTTCTGACTACCGCCTACTAACTTGGTATGGTTACCAAGTTTCAACTCTATTGGCCTATTTATTGAAGACTTCCGTTGAACAGACCTTGGCTCCATCATCAGACCTGGTCGTCGTCACCATTTTATGAGAACTGAGTACCTCCTTAATTTATTTCAAGAAAAAAAAAATATGAAAAAGCAAAAGAACTGGACGACCAGTAGAAAAACCTTGATGCCAATGAAACTCTTAGAGATGGGAGCTCTTGGATCGCTGGTTATCTTAATTTAACTTATATTATTTTATCTCAAAAACCGATCGTCCTAAAAAAAAGTAAAAATTGTTTTGGGATGTCCAAACAAAGCCCTTTCATATGACATGTAACTTGATTTTTTTATGTAACTTTTTTTATTTTTGCCCCCTCAAAAAACCCCATATCTCAAAAACCCTTCATCCGATTTTACTCATATACTTACCAGTAAATTTCTCAAGTACAAGCTATCGACATATCAAATTTCATGCAGATCGGATCAACGGTTCTAAAGTTATCGCCAGACAAACATACATACATACATACATACATACATAAAATGCCAAATCGCCCAAGTTGAAACTAAGATCTTCGTTCGCTTCGCTCACTCGATCAACTTGGGGTACAGATGTTTATTTAGTTTATATTTGTATATTTTTAGAGAGAAACAATTATAAAGCTGGTGAATATAGAGAAAGAGGACTCTTTCTGCTACGTTGCTGTGTCGAAGGGCGGCAGGGTTGGGATCTACAGCGGATATATGAAACTACTCCATACTTACGAGGTAGGTACTGTTAGGTTTATGATTATTCTCTTATAAATGTTGTCAGTAATTTATATTAACTTTAGTATTTGTTTAATTTATTCCACTTATCGTGATGACATCTTGGTTTTTAGCATTAAAAAAAAAAAAAACTGTGGTTGCCGGTGTAATTAGCGCCGCATGTGGCTTAACATCAGTATGCCTCAAGTTGATGGACGCAGGGCAGTGCATCGTAGGGCACGTTCCTATCGTGCGTGACTTACGAGGCAATTCTTTGTTATAGGTGATTGTTACCACTTAATATCAGGTGGGCCATCTGCTTGTTCCATCAGCTAATGGTATAAAAAACACAAGATGGCGACAGGACTGCGGCTCGTAAGATAGGTCGGCACGGTAGGCTACGAGCTAGGCCGACATTGTCATTCGATTTCTAGCTCCTAAGCTGTGTGGCTGTGTCTAGTTAATGCCAATGTGCTAATATTTACGTTAAAAGTGAAGTAATAAATGCTTGGTGATTTTGACATTGGTGTTTTTACCATTCCAAAGTCAAAGTCAAAAGGTATTTATTCAATAAACTTCGAAACGTCATAAAGCTAGGTGACTCTAGGTGCTAGTTCCACGCAACCAAAGCCTAGATTTCTACCTTACCACCCCCAAAAGTACCTACTTATGAATTTTGTTTACGGATGAGGGTAGCTAAAGATTTTGGACATTAGTAGGAGAAAAAAAAGAGATCTATATCTATGCAACAGCGGGTACAGTAAGAAAAAGAGACAACTCATATTATATGAAACTACTCCATACTTACGAGGTACTTGTGAATTTTATTAATGGATGAGGGTAGCTTTAGATTTCAGATGTTAGTAAAAGGAAAAATAAACCTATCTATGTAACAGTGGGTAAAGTCAGCCATAGAAAAATAAACACTTAGACATGGACAATTTTATTTATAGGCCATAAGAAAGCAGAATACAAAAGCGACGTGCCAACTCCACTTCCATGCAAATTGTCTATCTTAAGAAACAAGTGATCTCAGATCGTACCTGGAGATTGTTTGTGACCTTATTTTATTTGTTGTGACCTTATTACAGGTGTTCTACCATAGGACTGGTCTTCGGCGTCGAGTAAAGAACTGTTGGATCACGGATGCTTTATATCTAAGAGTGAGTTGCTAAGTAATATGTATAGGTTTTCAGAGAGGCCAATAGTAGTAGTTCCTCGCGTATACAGAGAAGATGAGAAAAAATGGGCATTTTGAGTCAAATCAGGATATCACTTAAATACAACTTTAATTCTAACGGCTCAAACGTTTTGTTAAGACCTCAAGTAAAATGTTGGTTAAAATACCACCGAAATTACACAGTAGAACTCAAAATAACAATAGAAAAACAAAGATGAAGCTTAATAAAATTGCTCCCAAAAAATCCTATAAAATTGATGTAAACCATACTAGCTAAGCTAAGTTACTAAAGTTAAGAATAATTATAGCGATTACCAATATTTTCCTAACAAACACTACCTTACCAATGACTCAGATATTTTACTGGCATTTCCAGGATGTCCAACATCTGATGCTGTCGGCTTCTGACCGCAGCCTCACTATCTACGATGCGACTACGCTATCGCACACACCGATTTTCTGTATCACCGGCCTTCCAAATATTCCAACGGTAAGTAACCATCAAAATCTAAATAGGCGAAAAGAGGCTTTCGAACCTTAGGAGTCGCTGACGGCATTGTCCTTTTCGCGACCATTGGACCCGAACTACAAACAATGCTGCAAGATCTCAGCACAGCGAGCAAAGACGAGCAAGGTTGGTCTTCTGATGAATCAGTCGAAGAGTTAGCAGAGGATCGATGAGTGGAAATAAATAGGGGAGACCTTTGCTCAGCAGTGGGACAGTATAGGTTAATAAAAAATAAAAATAAAGTAGCCATCAGAAGTGGTCACAGGAAACAGCTGGACAAGAGACGAAAGAGACACAAGATAGAGAAGAAGCTTAAATGAATGAAGCAGCGGACGAGCTGAAATTAGGATGATGAACATCATATCATAGCACCCTCACTATGATAAGATATTTTTTTTTTGTATTTGACGAGATTCAAGAATCAGACGTTCTCAAAGAATGCAGAGCCTGAGATCAAAGGGACAGAGGTACTTGAGATAGTGTATGTGGATATCTGTTTTTAAACCACTCAAGAACAGGCAAATGGTCCTCTAGATGATTAACCGTATTAGCAAAGCATTACCTCGCAGGTCCTGCACGTTCGGAAGGTGCACTAAGATGCCCATTAACCTTTAAGCCTCTTGCGCTTGTAACTTTATCATGTGTTATTATGTGGATTACAGTCATGAGCTCCATGTTTTTTTTCCAGTGCCTAGCATACTCCCCCTCATCTCCCGGTGGCACCTCTGAACTGGCGATTGGGTCTGAGCGAGGGGATATAGTAAGACTGACGTTTCTGCAGCCAAGAGTGCAGCTGTTCCATTCAAAAGCTCCTGACACCATCAACTACTACTTTTGGATGGTAATCTTTAGATATCTACCTTTGAAGGTAGATATCTATCATCATTTGATTGGTAGGTAGTTTTTGGTAGGTATTTTTTGAATATCAACTATGTCTTCATTTTCATATCATAGGACTCTAAAGGTCGTAGGAGTCGTAGTTTTGAATGATACAAAACATGTATTTACTGTGGATAACCCCGAGAGGTTGTTAAAGATGCTATTACATCTTATCAATGTACAGGTACTACGGTATCTGGGGTCTAAGGGAATTTACGTGATCCCGTACTGCATGCATGCATGGACCTGTCTTTAAAAAAAAACTCAATATAATAGGAGCTGTCATCACCTCCTCATTCTTCAAACCACGTGATTACAACATGGCGTCGGGTCCACTCGCGCAGCATTCGACGTCTTGCTTACGCACGCGAGGGTGATATTCTGCTGTCCTGCTCGCACGATTCCTCCGTCTCTGTTAGAGCGAGACATGTGGCGGGGAAACTGGACGACTATGTTTTTAAGGTGCAGCGGGTAAGATTATGAAGTATTTTTTAATTATATTTATTTGAGACATGCTGGTGCCCGCGACTTCGTCTGCGCAGGATTAGTCACAAATATTTTTAAAAATTGTAGCCTATGTGTTATTCTGATGTTTAAGCTATATTATTGTAAAGTTTCATTAAAATCCATTCAGTAGTATTTACGTGAAAGAATAACAAACATCCATCCATCCATCCATCCATCCATACTTACAAACTTAGGCGTTTATAATATTAGTAGGATTATTGAAACTCTTACAATACGCCAAAACCAATGAAATATTTATTATTTTCTACTGATCTGGCTTACACTTTCTCAGGGTGTATCATGCTTCCACGCAGTCTACCCCCTACATCTCCTAGCCACAGGCAGCGTGGACGGCTACGTTCGTCTCTGGGAGACGTCACAGGCCTCCCCATTTGCCGTACTGCCCGCGCCAACTTTGCCAGCTGTTCTGGATGTTGCTATAGTGCCAGCAAGGGAAGTTGTCGTCGCGTTTTGTGTGAATTGTGTAAGTTTATTATCGTTAGCCTAAAGTATTCTTCTGCTAGACACGGGCTCCAGGCTCTAGGTAGGACAGGGCTCATAAATTTCCAGGCGTTTAAACCATCTCGTTCTACTCTTCCTCTTCCGGTTCGCATTCGCCATTCCAGAACCCATAATTTTCAGCAGTTCTATGCGTTATGTTACCTCTCTATTGCTACTTCAACGAGAGTATATCATTAGTAATTATATTATTTTATTTATATTATTAGTATGTCATTTCTGTTAAGATGACTCTCAAAAGGTTTGAACCGTTCTTTTTGCAGACAGTTCACATTTGGGACATTTACGAAGAGTGTTTGCTGCAAACCTTGAAGATAAAGTTCCCATTTCTTGGTGTTTTGGGCCATAAGGTCGAGTTTGGTGCTTATTGCATACACCCAGGTAAGGAATTATGAATATCTACTATGTTATTCAAGGTTAATTTTTTAGAAGAGTTTGTGATGTCGTTTTTGTTGTCACAGTATTGTTCTTTAAATTTAATTTTCGCCTATGTTTTTGTAACACAAAATAAACATATTTTGATTTGATTTGATGAATCCAGCTGATAACCCAACTGATATTGATTAACTCTTAGCCATTGTCAAACCCCATCTCCCAAGGTCGTGCCCAATGCGCCATTGCACAGCAGTAAAATGTGGGCATGTGCCCAATTTAATGTTTTAACGTCGATAATGGGTTGATTATGAGATCTGAAAGAAAAATTATTATTTTCTGTGTCTGCATTGAGAAATAGGAAACCTTAAGGACCTGGCACCTAGATTCACCTAGCTTTAAGACGTTTCAAAGTGATCCTTGTGATTTTATTGAATAAATACCTTTCGAGTTTGACTTGTGCCTTTTCTTTTTGTCTGCCATTTGGCTATCTTACTGTGAGTTACTTCTAGGACCAATCTACAAAACATTTGAGGAAGAGCATTCAGAGCCGCAACCCTCATCGTCTCGTCGAACTTCGAGCGTGTTCCAAGCGCCCTCTGGCGGTCTCATCTTACAAGAAGACCCGTGGCAGGACACTAGCGTGCAACACCAACCGTAAGTATGCAAATACTTACAAGTTGGTCCAATATAAAACCACACATGAGTAAGTTTTGGCACGAACTCCCTCTTGCGGTTTGCCCTTTGAGTTCGGAGGGTTTCAAAAGGCGGGTCTATCATTTCTTGCAAGGCCAGCAGCGCATCAGCAACGCCTCTGGTGTTGCAGGTGTCTATGGGCGTCGGTGACCTCTTTCTATCAGTGGGCCCGTATCTCGTCTACCAGCTTAGGAATAGAAAAAAACCAAGTATCTTGTAAGCAATGTTAATCAAAATTAAACTGAAAGTCGCTCAACGAGGTATGGCAGTTATGCTTAGAGTTTCTCTGAAGGATGAAATCCGAAATGAGGTTATTCGGCAGAGAACCAAAGTAGTCAACATAGCTGCAATGATGAGCAAGCTGGCAGTGGGCTGGCCATGTTTTCCGTAGAACCGACAATCGTTGGAGCAAACGAATACTTGACTGGAGACCACGTTAGGTAAGAGTAGTTAGGACGTCCTCCGCGAGGTTAGGTGACTATCTGGAAAATACAGCTGGTGAATACTGGATGAGAAAAGCCGAAGACCGGACTTAGGGGCACGTCTTGGAAGAGACTTACGTCCAGCAGTGGACTATATAGGTAGATGATGAAGGTTAACCAAATCTTGTTTAATTGTAAAATTGAAATACTCTTGCAATTATTCTTCCAGGCTATACACGAAGTTCAATCGCAGCTCTCTCCTAGTGACTTGCTGTGCGCATGTGTGTGTGCTGTGGCTGGCTCCCCCTCGGGGCTCTCCCCCCGCCCCTCCTGGAGATACCCTCCCCCCTCGCAGACCCTCGGCCTGGGACCTGCCGCTATTGGCTGATATAAGTAAGTTTTATAAGGGTTTCTTAGCTAAAAATGAAAAAAAAAACAAAACCCTTATAGGATCATTATTATTATACGCTTTTTTGTTTGCCAAGAGCTTTTTTCTCAAGATCAACTATGATATTATAACCAAATTAAATGATAACACTTTGCGTCTTGCAAAATCGCAGGGAGACTTAGCGATGACTACACACGAAGAGCTACATAATTAAGATACTAGGTTTCTCGTATACTCGTAAAACCTATACCTATGACATCTTCATTTAACTAAGTCCAATGCCTCTCTATGTACTTTGTTATAACAAAAAAAAGCAGTTTCAAATACTCAACGCTGCAAAACAATACCATTATTGTTTAGGAGACATTTAGGTTTCTTTAACTTCACCTTAACGTTTATTATAGAAGCCTTATCATGAATGTATCTCTTGGCCTTCCTAACTGCCTCGATTTACGTTTCAGGAAAGCCGTCTTCACCATCCCCACTGCCGACCCCGAGAGTACCATCGCCGAGGTACTTGGCACCATCCGCTGCAGATTATCCCGTCCATGACCTGCATACTCTGTTGGAAAACGCTGGTATGCAAGTTTATATGAACATAAAATGTTTTTTTATGATGAAAGAATCAAATGGCCCATCTGATGCCAGGTGGTAACCAACCATAATCACACAAAGCATTGCTCCGTAAGTTACGCATCATAGGAACGTGCCTGACGATGCATTGCCTTGAATCCAGTAACTTGAGGCTCACAGCCAAGCCTCATGTGCCTGTAATTTCACCGGCAACTACACTCTTCAAACCGAAACACAGCAACGCGCGGCTTGGCGGCAATGTATAGGTAGTCCCAAGATATTCCCATAGTACCAGAACAGAACTTCCTATATGAAATGTGTAAGCGAAGAGATTTTCAGCAGTGTGGACTTCTTGATAATGAATTCTGAATTTGAAAAATTATTATTTAGCTTACAGACATTGTTGGTTGTTCACCAAACTCGTAACTGTAAAAAATGGGCCTCTCTTCTCTTATCGTGTCACTAGTTTCTTTCGAAACAGTGTGGTGAAAGGATTTTAAGTACGCCTCAAGAGGCTCCTTTCAAGCACTTGACACATGTTATAGAATTTTTTACGTTCCACGACATGCCGGTTTCCTCACAATGTTTCCTTCACCGTTTGAGAGTACTGGCATTGTGCACATAAATTTTTGAACAGAAAAACTAATTGGTGCATGACCGGTTTCGAACCCACGACCTTAGGATCGGAAGGCGGGGCCACTACCACTAGTCCACCAGTGCTCTCATAGGATACATATCGCTTTTATTGCTTTACAGGTCTTCAAGGTATACTGGAGAAAGACTTTGTCCTGATGAAGGGATTGAAGCACGACTTGAACCGAAAACTGGCTGAGATGGAAGACAATAAAGATGCAGTAAGTTTTTTTTTTATAGAACCTGATATCATTGTAAAATCAGTCTGGTATTTGGACGTATCTCTGATAACCCCCTAGACATCTACACTTCTACACTAATATTATAAAGAGGAAAGATTTGTATTTTTGTTGTTTTGTTGTTTTGTATGTAACGAATAGGCTCAAAAACTACTGGTCCGATTTCAAAAATTCTTTCACAATTTGAATGCTACATTATCCCTGAGTAACATAGGCTATATTATATTTTCAAAAAAATCAGGGATCCTTACTAAAACTCCAATAATGTAACCCAAGGTGGAAACCAAAAACCTTACATCGCGTGCGCTGCGAAAACTATTGATGATAGAACAAAATAATGTACTACGATTTTGTAGAACACGTCATCATCTACAAAAAATGTCGCGACAGCATATGTCTAACTATTATAGTTATGTCACAATAAGTGTTCTTTTATAATAAAAAATTTATTGAAATATCGCCGCTAGAAAAGGGTCTTTATTTGTACCTTGGTATTAATCCTTATCCAAATAAATAATTTCATACGGTTTCAATACCTATAGATTATTTCTTAAATTTTTCAAATAGAACATTTCATTCAAAAGATATGACGAAATTAAAAATGTTAACGGGTCCACGGGGTGCAATTTCACTCACTCAGGGAGAAGGTCGTGCAAATGTATGAAATAAGTAGACGCGAGGCTCGAACCCACGGTCTAAACTTATCCTAAAATGTTTAAAAAATGTATGACCACCCATGCGAAGCTGGGACAGGCCGCTAGTCCCCAATAATTTTAAGTTGGCAATAGGTACTAAGAGATCTGAAGGGATATCTACCGTGCCAGGGGATCAAAGTCGTTAAGCGGTTTCTGTTAATTTTAACCTTCAAAAAAGGAGGAGGTTCTTATTTCGAAAATGTTTTTTTATGGTTTCCGCGTAACTCCGTCATTTATGAAGTTTATAACTATCTTCAGTTGATATTGTTGTGTGTTAATTAACCCCTACATTCTTTTGGTTGTAGGAAAATACGTTACAACTATTTGAAAATAATATTTTATTACTTGAGAGGATGTACTTTCAGATTGGTCCTTTCATAGAATATTCATCTAAATCGGTTCAGTTATGTAATCCAAGTAAATGAAATTGCGTATTTTGCTGTTTTTATTCAGTGTATTTGAAGTGGAGCTATTATTTATCTTTTTGTGCTGAATTCTCTTAGTAGAATAAGGGTGGTATTGTATCATCATAATGTAATTTTCAGATGCGTGCAGCGGTGAGTGCGGGCGCGCCGTACTTGTCGTTGAAGACTTACCAGCCTGTCACCATTGAACCTGTCGATGAGATGGCGGACGAATACAAACGGATCATGAAGTATGTTTATAACTTTTTGCTTTATTTATAACTAACGTTCTACTTTTGGTCGTGTCACTAGATCTTTCGAAAAGGTTAAAGGATTGAAGGCTCCTTAAAGAGGCTCCTTTCGAGCACCAGATCAAGGTTGAAAAATCTCACCACGCTGGAGCTATTTCAGAACTTTTTAAGTTCTGCGACATGCCAGTTTCCTCACGATGTTTTCCTTCATCGTTTGCGACTAACATTAAGCGTTATAGTCTGTACTCTTATTGTTTCTTTATGTTAGCTTAGTTTTTATTAGGGTTCCGTACCCAAAGGGTAAAACGGGACCCTATTACTAAGACTCCGCTGTCCGACCGTCTGTCTGTCTGTCTGTCTATCTGTCTGTCCGTCTGTCACCAGGCTGTATTTCATGAACCGAAATAGTTAGATAGTTGAAATTTTTTACAGATGATGTATTTCTGTTGCCGTTTTATCAACAAATACTAAAAAACAGAATAAAATAAATATTTAAGAGGGCCCACATACAGCAAACGTGATTTTTTGGCGTTTATACAAATAATGGTAAGGAACCCTTTGTGCGCGAGTCCGACTCTCACTTGGCCGGTTTTATTTCTATCACTGTGGTATTTTGACGGGTTTTCATACAATAAGCAATTGTTTTAAAGCAATTAGGTAGGCGCACTTACAATTCTTTCACCACACTGTTTCGAAAGAATCAGTGACACGTCTAGAAGAATACCTTAGAAGTTTTCTGCTTGATGCTGAGGCAGACACGCCCGTGCGCCATCTCCTTGGTGATGGGGTAGCCGTTGCAGTCCAGGATCTGGTCTCCGACCTGAAGCCACCCGTCCAGGATTACTGCTGCTGCGCCCTGTAATGTAGGATACATAGCGAATATAATAAATTGTACGATTTTTGTGTTTGTTTTTGCTCTGCTTCTGTCGCTGATGTGCATATTGGTGCACATTCCACATAGCACTCTCTAGCCCTAAACTAAGCAAACTTTGTACTGTGGAAAACAGATATAGATATACGCCTATTATATTGATGACATGGGTAAGAAAGAAGTGACGACTGACAGATGATAGAGGGTTAGTATGCTGATTTTACAGTGATTTTAAGAGTAGTAGAGCTCTTTGTGAAGGGCTCGTCCGGGGAAGTACTACCACCACGCCTTTTTCTGCCGCCAAGCAGCAACGCTGTGTTTTGGTTTGAAGAGTGTGGTCGCCGGTGTAATTACAGGCACATGAGGCTTAACATCTGTATGCCTCAAGTTGATGGACGCAGGGCTATGAATCGTAGGGCACGTTCCTATCGTGCGTGACTTACGAGGCAATGCTTTGTTATGGGTGATAGTTGCCACTTAACATCGGGAGGGCCATCTGCTTGTTCCATTAGCTACTTGTATAAAAAAAAAAGAGGGAAGTGAGAAAAAACCTGTTGTGCCACTTCATGTGGGGTCGCCACATGAAGTGGGCAGGAAGATGATGATGCCAGTCCTTGAACCAGAATTGACGACGAGCTCAAGCCCACTGTTTCTTCCAGACTATTCCCCGGATCCAGCGTGGCCGGCACTCCGGCCAGCAGTGAGCTATCCACGCCGAGGAGCAAGAACCATCGGTTATGACAAGGTAGCTCATACTTTTAAAAGTAGTAGATCTCTTTGTGAAGGGCTCGTCCGGGGAAGTACTACCACCACGCCTTTTTCTGCCGCCAAGCAGCAACGCTGTGTTTCCGTTTGAACAGTGTGGTTGCCGGTGTAATTTCAGGCACATGAGGCTTGACTGTATACCTCAAGTTTATGGACGCAGGATAGTGCATCGTAGGACTTATCGTGCGTGACTTACGAGGCAATGCTTTGTTATAAGTAATGGTTACAACTTAACGTCAACTCATCTGCTTGTTACATCAGCTAGTTGTACAAAAAATAAAAAAAATGCTCTAGTTGGTATTCCATACGTGACGGCCAATCGCTGCTACTAGAATTCTAACTGGTTTCCTCATTTTGTTTTCGTTCACTTATTAAGAGCACTGACATTGGTGTCGATTCTGTAATCTGACAGCTCTAAAATTATAGCCGTCCTTGTTGTTTCGGTCTTTTGGAAAGGGACGGCAATATTTTTAGTGCTGTCAAATTAGGAAAATTAAAAAACAGAATTGACACCATTACGCACATACATTTTACAACTACAAAAATACAAAACGAAAAAATCGTAAAAAGCCGTAAAATTAAAATGCTTTCGAACCCGGATTCGAAGCCGCTGCCGATTAGAAAGTGTCACTACCACTAGACGTTTCAAAGTGATCCTTGTGATAACTAAATAAAGACCGTTTTGATTTGATTTGTCTATTGCTCTAACTTTAATCATAATTATAATCATTTATTTATTGTTTCATGTTGTCTACAGGTTCTTAGGGGGTAACAATATGTCCAGGACATGAGCCCCGTTGGGGCATTACAATAATTTTTATGCCCATTTAGTGGGTATCTTAAAATAACTAAAGCCAAGCTAACTAAAAGCAATCACGCCAGATTTTTTTCAGAAATCTCATGTATAATGTATTAAACAATTTACAAGATAAAAATGGCATTTCCTTATCAGGAATTTGTGAGATACATTCCAAAATGTACCTTATTCCATAACAATAAGATTCATGAAATCGAATACCTCACACTATAAATTGACTGTCACTTCATTCTGAAAAATAAAACATGCCTTTGTGTAATCTTCGTTTATCTTTTAATTTGTTCGCATCACACAGAGCGAAACGCTGATTTTGATAACGTTTTTTTAATATTAAAAATAACCCGATAAAAATATAAATTAAGTAATTTGAGTCAGTGTAAAACGAATAAATGGACAAAGCAAGAACAATTAAATAAAAATTAAAAAATTAGTAAAATTTTCGTTGTGACAAAAATGAATAAAACAATAGTAAATAAACTAAACTTTAAGTCAGTTTATCTTCAACTTAGGAATTATTCAAAAAAATCCCAAGTTCAAAGTATAGATGAGTTCTTTAAGTTTTATAGTGACAGTGGTGTGTACGAAGATAGGTACAAACCTCTGGCTGAGAAAGACTATGCCAGGTTTATTAGTTCGAGGGCTGCTAAGAGAGAACCAGCTCTTACTAGACAGATAAGTGAGTACCTCATCATTTAACATCATCAGTCCGAAAAAGTCCACGACTGGACACAGGTCTCCCCTACACATTTCCGGGAAGATCGATTCTGAGCCCTCTCCATCCACCGACTTCAAGCTATCTTACAATGTCGTCAGTCCTTCTGGTAGGAGGGCGTCCTGCGTTTCGTTTTCTTGTTCGTTATTAGTGCCTTCTGAATTTGATTGGCTTTGACTATTTCTCCGGAAGAACCGGGACACAGTTAATTTATTCCGGCTCTTGTCGCTTCTCAAATAAACTTGCAAAGGTACACTTCCTACCTAACAATTTGTAACCTATTAATTGTAAGTACTCTTTTTAATTTATATCCCTTTAGTTTTATTATAAACTTATAGTGCTAGAATAAGTTTAAGGATAATGGCCCCAATTCTGTTGTCGGCAAACTAACTAGTCAAACTAGCCTAAAATTTTCTAATTTAGTTAGGAAAAACTTAAACGTTATTCGGTTGGCACGTCCAACTAAATTTAGGACACCTCTAAACATGTTAGTTGGGATTTCTAAATTGAGTTCACAGATAACATAAGCATTTGTATTTTCATGTATTTTGGCACTACTCGACGCTAGATGGCGCTCTATCTACACTATTTTTACGGCTTTTTTTATCTATGGTAGGTGGTGCTTGTGTTTGTTTTGAATGTTTTGGATTATTTACGTTACGTTTTTCGGGAGCTACAAAACTAAAATACAAAATGCAGCAACCTGACTGCCGTAAAGGATATGCTCGATCCAAGAGCCGACTTCCTGTCATATCCCCTCGCTCCTCATAAAAACTCCTCTTGGCTGATCTGAAGGCCCTGATCCCCGCCGTCAGTTTCCTAGGCCTTTATAGACCTTTGTTAAATGATAATTTGACGGAAGTTTTGAGGGAGGATGGCAGAGAGCATTGTAAGGGGTCTAGAAATTATAGCTCTAGCTATACCAATTGAAATCCAACATCACAATGACCTTAATCTTTATGTAGTCTTTATCTTTATGTATCTGGATTCTCTAGATTTTTTCTAGAGAATCTAGATAAATCAGAACCCACTAATGTTATAGAAACAGTATTTATTGTTGCTGGTCATTCTGATGTTGGATAACAATTACTGCTATTCTCCAGCAACACTCCAAATTATCATTTAAGAAAAGCTACAAATGCGCTAGGTGTTCTCACACATCATCATCAAGATGATGTACTCATGCAAACACCTAGCTCTTCTCCGAATTTCTATTCCTCCCAAAGATTCAGCCAAATTTCTATTGTTGTCCGTATCTGTTACAATTTATATTTAGATTAGTAAATTTGTTTTTTTATTTAGGTCAGTTATGATTATGACCTAAATATCTTGGTACAGATATGTTATGTATGAGCCATGTTTGCCCCTCATAAGATAAGAACCTTGATTAAAAAAATATTAAAAAAAAAATTGATTAAATATGAGTTTATTATCCTCCGTTGAATTATTCTTGCTCATGGAGGAAATCTATATTGGGCTCCTCTTCCTCGACTGCATCATCTTGTTCAAAGACTATGTTTTCATCCATATCTGCAAACACAATACATTTTAAATCTTGTCTCAAACTCTAATTTTGTTTGTTTTTTGTTTGAGGTAGATATAAGTAGGTAGGTTTTTTTTACCTGTAAATTCTTCCATAAACATATTATACATAGAGTGACATATAGTGCAGCAGGAGATTATAATTTTGGCTGCCTTTTCTGGCTCATAATGCAGACAACGATGGTGATGCAGACATCTGAATTAGTCTTTCAGCCGGCCAATTGTCATCTCCACTATGTTCCTTGTTCTTATGTGGTATATCTCTTTCTATTGCAAAATAAATTGCCAGGAGCAGTAGGATGAGAAATTGGCGGTTTGACCACATGTGTTCCATCTACAGCACCTAGTGTGTGTGGCATGCCATAAAGCTCTATGATCCTGAAAACAAAGATTTTGTTAAATGCTTATGAGAGAGGCAGATGATGCTAGGCAGAATAGGCACTTTTACTGGGGGTGTAGTAGGAAACTTCACATATTTAGGTGCAAGTTTTGCAACTATTTCTTCAGCCACAATTGTTAAGCACCCGGAGGCAGTAGGCTGGCTTAGCCCTAAAAAACTATCTTGCGCGGTTGATGATTGATAGCTGCCATGACCGAAAAATGTAAGGCCCGCTAAAACCTGATACTTACCTAGTAATGAAAAGGAGGAGTTAGGTATCTTACAACAAATAAAAACCTAGAAAGAGGTACATCTTTTCATCTAATAATAAGTAAGTACATGGAACCCACCTTTATTGTTCTAGGGATAGATCCTTCCTCAAGACGAGAGCCATCCAGGGTTTCAATTAGAAACCTTGCGCCTGTTTTGGGCAATCTAAATATTTTCCTCAGGTTAGTTCAAAAGGATTCGAAGCATCCCTCAGTCTCTGTAAACGGATTCTTTCGCGATAGTTCCTGAAAATAAAGTGATTTGCTTTATAAAAACTAGGTGCCTAGCAGTTTTATAGAATATGTAAAGAATAAGAAAAAACCCATCAGATCAGGTGGTAGGTACCTAAGTACCAATAACAAACCTTGCCGAGGCTTCTTTATGTGCAGCCACTACAGGTTCCATGATTTTTCAACGTTTGTTTGCGTATTTTCATCACAAATTCACAACACAAAACCTTAGTCAGCACCTAAAAGTGTGTTGACTAAATTTAGTTTGACATTTCTAAATTTAAGCGCAAATCACCTAAAATGTTGTATAACAGAATAGCTAAATGACAGTTTTACGTGTTTTTTACTAAATTGAGTAACTCTCCTAATTTTAGAGCTGTCACTCTAAATTTAAGTTTACGATGGCACCAAGAGAATAGGAATGTTAACTAAACTATTTTTTAAGAAATTTTAGGTCGGTTTTAGCTAAATTTTAGGATTTGGTGACAACAGAATTGGGGCCAATGTCTAATTACCTATTCCTTAAATTTTTGTCAATAAAAAATTTTTGATTTGATTTTCATTTATGTTATGCCTATTTTTCGTTCAACTGACACACTGAAGCTTCTTAAATCCTATTATTATTATAAACGCGAAAGTTTGTAAGTATGGATGGATGGATGTTTGTTACTCTTTCACGTAAAAACTACTGAATGGATTTTAATGAAACTTTACAATAATATAGCTTATACATCAGAATAACACATAGGCTCCAATTTATAAGGTATTCATCTAGGCTTGATCGCGTAGAACTGGGGCCTTAAGCTCACTTCGAGCGAGATTATCTCACGGTAGAGATGACGTCATATCTCGTCTCCTGGTACCTTGATTCACCTAGTTTTAATACATTTCAGTGATCCTTATGATCCTGAATACCTTTTGACTTTGACTTTGACTATCAATAATCGATAACCTATGTAAGTCCACTGCTGGACGTAAGTATCTCCCAAGACGTGCTACTGAGCCCGGTATTCGACTCTTCTCATCCAGTGCTTGCCAGCTACATTTCGCAAATCATCGCCCCATCGAACTAAATGTACTTCTTAAGACGCAGACTACCGTCAAAACACTTTTAGCTCGCACATTGCAACATTTTTGAAAGATATAAAATCACTGAATTAAGTGAGAGCACTGGTGGTTTAGTCGTAGCCTTCCGACCCTAAGGTCCTGGGTTTGAAATCGATCGTGCCCCAATGAGTTTTTCTGTTCAAAAAATGAATGTGCATAATGCCCGTACTCTCAAACGGTGAAGGAAAACATCGTGAGGAAACCGATATTTCGTAGAACCAGAGTTCTATAACATGTGTCAAGTGCTCGAAAGGAGCCTCTTGAGGTCCACTTAAAATCCTTTCACCTCACTGTTTCGAAAGAAACTAGTAACACGACAAGAGAGAGACTGAATTATGTTATGAAATTTCACAAACAACCTTTGAGAATAAAATTTTAAAGGTTCATCAATAATTTAATTTTTATTCTAACAAGTTTTCCTACCAGAAAGTTTAATTAATGCCTGTGGAAATGAATTTGGTGACCTCAATCATATAAAAATTAAAAAACATATAAACACAAACATAAAAAATATAAAAATTTTGTAAATTTTTTGTACATACATAATCATTATCTGTATATAATTCCATACATTTTTCTTTTCCTTACCTTCTTTTTAACCTTACTGATCTCCTTTTATCCTTTCGTGTAAATTGAATCCCTAATTTTAGTTAAAATAAAAATACAAGTAAAATGGCAAAAGCACTAAAAGTGCGACGCCAAAAAAAAAAAAAGTTTGATTAAGTACGAAAGATAAAAAAACTTATTGGTACGAAAACTTGTTACGATAAAATTACATTTTTTCTGGACCATTGCAATGCTCGTGCAATATGCAACCTGATTGCACACATTTTTTAATATATTTCAATAAATAGTTAAATCAGCCAGCGGCAGGTACATTAGTTGTAGTCTTCGCCTTAACTGATTTCAAGTGTCATATCAATGCATTTTTAAATAATATAATAAAACAAAATATGCTCTCGAATATTTATTATATTATTATCATAATCATAATAATATATCTTGAACTCAAGACTCTTGACCCTAGTCAGAAGTTCGTTCAAACATTCATATTTTATTAATATTATATTTTGCACATACATAATAACATAATGACGTCATTGATAAATAAGTTTGTTCGTCTATACCTGTTATCGCTATCATTGAATAACAATTAAATTTTAATTTATCAAACCTATCTTATCTTACTGTAATTATTTGCAATAGGCTCGCTGATGCGTGAGGGGAGATCTAGCTAAATTCATCATCATCACAATCATTATAATCATCATCATCATCATCATCCACAGTCCGACTTAACCCACTGCTGGGTAAACCTCTCTTTGCAATGCATACAGATGTTAAGTCTCATGTGGCTGTAATTACACCGGCAACCACACTACCGAAACACAGCAACGCTACTTGGCGTCAGAAAAAAGCGTGGTGGTACTAGTACTACTACTCTTTTACTCTATCCTTCCTACTAATATTATAAACGCGAAAGTTTGTAAGTATGGATGGATGGATAGATGGATGTTTGTTACTCTTTCACGTAAAAACTACTGAATGGATTTTAATGAAACTTTACAATACTATAGCTTATACATCAGAGTAACACATAGGCTACAATTTATAAAGATATTGTGTGAATTGTCCAAAATATGACGGATAAGTGTCAAGTAAGTAGGAAAATATCTACCATCTGCGCAGACGAAGAGCGGGCACCAGCTAGTTTATAATATTTGTAGGATTACCTTTGGTGTATCATAAAATCTTCATTAGCCTACCTAGCCTTAATTAAACTTGGAATTTCCGAGTTAAGGAATTTTTAGTTCTAGCCTTAAAAATATTGCATTATTTTGAGTTGATTGTCTTATTGATAATGTGGCTATCAGCCGCATGCAATTTCGTAAGCTACGTAATCTACTTCTGGTTTTAAAAAGATACGCATCAGGTAGGTATTTATTAAAAATGGCTGATCAAATCATACTACGGAAAAATGAGGCAAAACTTTTAGACAATCTATATCAAAACGGTCTTCAGTAAAATAATAATAATAATAGGTATTTATTTTAAGAATAAATACAGAAAAATTAACATATAAATAGTAGGTGCAACATAGGTGCGGTGTGTTGACGAATAAAGTTTTTGTTGAATAAACAATTTAACACTTTGGGATCTATCTGTACTTTACAGTGAAAAACGTTGAACCTTGCTCTAACTAAGTTAAAAAACTTGTGTTTAGACACATTAATTAATGATTTGATTCAATTTTATTACAAACTGTACCGTGAATATGACTTAGTCTAAGAACATTGTAAATGTCTACAGATGTGAATAAATGAAATGAAAAAAAAAACAAGGGTCTCTGCTTCGGCTCTGATTGAGAGATGATAGGTTGAGTAAGTAGATGAAACGTTAAAAACAAAAACAAGGAGTATGTACACAAACTAAGCAATCACTAAAAACTAATATTAAAAAAACAATATAGGACTCCAATTGGTTGCATAAATGCTATTTGTAGGATGTGTAAGAGAGTGTGATGGTGTGTAGGTGTTTAGAGGATGTAAGTGTATGTGCGTTTGTGTGTATATTATGTGAGTGAGGGTGTATGCGCGAGTGTGGGTGTGTGTTCACATCACAAATATCAATTTGAAACGTCTTATGAACTAGGTGAATCGCCAGTACCTAGCGACTAAAGGCTAGAAGAAAAAGAGAGAAAGAAGAAATAAAAACATATTATTAGCTTGTAAAATTAAATATATTTACCAAATTAAATTCGAGATGAATTAAAGCACAATGGAGAGTACATTGATCTCTTTAATAATGGAACAAAGTAATACAGGCAAAAGAAAACAATTGCATAGACGTTAAATTCTTGTTAAATTAGTTAACGTTCATGATTGACGTTAAAAAAGTACGTCTACGGAAGCAAATAAACATTTTTACCTAATTTAAATTCACGATAAGAAAACGTACCGTGGAATTCGATTCAAGCTTTGAGCAACGCGGCAACTGGACCCCGAGATTCAAAGAAAAATATGGCCGCAAGGCAGTGCATTGTAGGGACGTTCCCTTCAGGCTTGACTTACGATGCAATGCTTTGTTATCTTCTTCTTATCGTGTCGATGCTTAAATAATTTTGGCTAAATATGTGGCTACCTCAATAGCTCTACCTGTGGCTGCATTGAGGTCTTCCCTCGTACAGGTATTTGGGCTCGAGGGGCCCAAATACCTGAGGGGGGGGGGGCCTCGTGCCCATGCTTTGTTATAAGTGATGGTTACCATTTAACATTAGGTGGGCCATATGCTTGTTCCAACAGCAAGATGTATTAAAAAAAAAGTGCGTTATACTGACCTAAAAGTACAGTAAGAAATGAGAAATTATATGAGACATATTTCGTGCTACCTTACCTCTACCTTCTAAGCAAGGCAAGATATAAAATAACGGTAATTTTATGCTGTACAATTTTCAGCGTCACTGGCCTACAAAGTGGACGGGCAGATGCTGTCCCTAGCGGAAGGCATGCCTAATGAAGACGCGTTCCCTTACACCAAGATGACGATGGAGCTACGTGATGGGGGTAACCTGGTGCTGGAGGGACAGGATCTGGGGAAGGCGTTGCAGTACGTGCCTTCACAGGGGTGAGTTGAAACTAATGGTTTGCTTATACATTTATTGCCCGTTGCTGGGTGGACGATATTGCAGCCGTCAATAAGGTTACTTAGGTACGTTCTGCATTAGTTGGTATCCCATACGTGACAGGTTTCAAGCCCATTCTCACCGCTGAACTGATTTCTTCTCGATTTTTTCTCGATATGAGCTCTTTGAAAAAAGTATAAAGAGTTCTACATTCTATCCTTGGCGTAAGGGTGTTGAGTAACGAAGCAAAAATGTAACGCGACTCCTTTTTTATTGTTTGCTAGCTAGACTTTTGACTGCCATCTCATCTGATGGAAAGTGAAGCTGAAGATGCAGTCTAAGGTGGAGGAGGCATAGCTATAATATACTTATTCACTCTTTTCTTGAATATTCCTAAGTTATATCGTTCTGGAAATACCGACGACGGTAAAGAGTTTCACTCCATGGCAGTTTGTACTAGGAAAGTGGAAGCAAAGCGTGCGATAGGTTGGGATATCCACCACGAAGGGGTGGCACTTATCCTCCAACTGTTTCCAGTCTACCGTCTCTATTGACCGAGCTCCGCAGCTTCCAACAGCACTTGCACCGCCCTCCGTCCCTCCCGCGAGACGTGCTGGTCACCAACGGCGGCCAGCACGGCATATACCAGTGCATAGACTTGCTGCTGGAGCCGGGCGACCCGATACTGACCACGCAGTTCGCCTACACGGGCCTCCATAGCACTGTGAGTACCTACCTGTTATCATTTTTCCAAAAGGTTATGCTGTTTTTTTTTGTTGTATTATAGTAAAGTTATTCTTATCCTAATTTATATTTTATAACAACGTGAGAAAACCAATTCGTAAGTATGTTTCCAGTTCTCCAGCATGAAACTGAAGTAAGATTAATTTTCAATATTGTACGCCCGAAATGGGTAGACTGTTGGAACAAAATTACCAAGAATATAATACTCTTTAGATATATAAAATAAATTAAGATTCTTATCTAATTCATCAAAATTCAGAGTTGTGATGGATTTAAACCTGATCAATGTCTGATAACTTTACATTATCAAGAGCGACAGAAGTGGATGTAGAAGACCGGAAGTAGTTTTTCCTGGATATGTATAGAGAAGGCTTACGTCCAGCTGTGCACTTCTTCAGTCTGATAATAAAGTCTTCCATTTTGCTTTTTTCAGCTGAAACCCTACAGCCCAGAGATCCTAGAACTCCCAGAAGACAGAGACGGCCTGATCCCCGAAACCCTGGACTCCCTCCTAGGAGAACGACGGAAAATGGGCCTGAAAATGCCGAAGGTCCTATACATCATACCCACTGGTAACAACCCTACGGGAACCGTGATACCTGAAGATAGAAGGAGGCAGATATATGAGCTGGCTTGTAGATACGACTTTCTGATTTTGGAAGACGATCCGTACATGTTTTTGAATTATGGCGGGGTGAGTACAAATATATTGAAGGTAGTCAAGAAGAAATCCATAGGAGATGGTTAGAAAGCATTTATTCAAACACTGTGATACAAATAAAAATCATTGGTGCACTATCTAGCCCCAAACTAAGCAAAGCTAATATTAATACTGATATCTTTTTTTGTAAATATGATTCAGAACATCACATAAATCTTCGATCAAAAGACATAAATGTATGTGTTCTTGGTGGGGATTGAACCCACGGCCTACAGCAGACCAGCTGAGCTGTGAGGCTGTCAATGTAAAGTCAATGTATTATATTTCAGAAGCAAATACCCTCATTTTTATCTCTCGATGTGTGTGGTCGCGTCATTCGCTTAGACTCCATATCGAAGGTCATTAGCTCAGGGTTGCGTGGTGGATGGGTGACCGCCCCCAAAATGTTACTGGAGCGGCTAGAGCTGCATTCACAAGGCGAGTTGCTACATAGCTGTACTCTTGCGCAGGTATTTTACCTAGTTATAATAAAAATCGCAAGTAATGCACGTATTGAACGTGCCCTACGATGCACTGCCCTTTGTACATATATTTGTGGCATAAGTACATAACTTAAGCCTCATGTGCCTATAATTTCACCAGAAACCACACCCTTCAAATCGAAACACAGCAACGTTGGTTGGCTACCGAAATAGTGGATGATTTTAGAAGATGAGGCAGGCCAGAGAAAAGATAGTCTCTGTGAATGGATGACATGAGTAAGAAAGGAGTGAGCACCGAGATGACGAATGATTGAGGAGAGTGGAAGAAGAACACCTGTTGTGCCGACCCCACATTGCGTTTTTTTTTATACAACTAGCTGATGGAACAAGCAGATGGCTCACCTGATGTTAAGTGGTAACCATCACCTATAACAAAGCATTGCCTCGCAAGTAACGCACGATAGGAACGTGCCCTACGATGGACTGCCCTGTGTCCATCAACTTGAGACATATAGATTTTAAGCCTCATGTGCATGTAATCACACCGGCAACCACACTCTTCAAACCGCAACACAGCAACGCTGCTTGGCGGCATAAAAAGGCGTGGTGATAGTACTTCCCCAGACGAGCTACACACAAAGAGCTCTACTACTCTTAGAGAGCGTGATTGTGGTAGCTACTTTCATGGACGAACCCATAACAAAGTGATATACTACTTACATCTTTTTTTTCAGGTACTCATCCTCAATTTAATATCCAACCGCGAGTCACTACACAGGCACTTGCATGCAGCTAGGGAGCTCTACCGGCACCGGCGAGACACGCTGTACGCAGCGCTGGCTGAAGTGAGGGAGCTGACGCACTCGCACCTGCCCAGTGCTGGCCTGTTCTTCTGGATGAGGGTGCATGGGGTCGAGGATGTGTATAATATGGTGGGGTTCTTTCTCTCTATACCTACCCAATCATCATTATCATCATCATCATCGTCACCAATAAAAGCAATGTAATTGACTGCTGTACTTTTTTGTAAAATGTAACTTTTCCGAGTGTACAAATTGTATCAAAATGTACCTAATAAATTTAATTGAATTGAAAAAAAAAGACCACCGCCATCATCAGTATTATCATCATCATCATCATCATCTTCATCATCTCAGCCTGGTATCACCCACTGCTGGGTATTGGCCTCCCTCATGTATTGCCAGCCTCCTCTGTCCTGTGCGTCTCCATACGCACGAAAAAAAGGTAAGACTTTTAGCTTGAGCATTTCAATTTAAATCAAAATTGTTTATTTTGTAATGCAAAAACTTAAGATACAATAAATTTTGGACAACAATATCGGTCGTTACTCTGTGTTTTTTTCAGACAGTTTTTTTTGTGATTGTATTGATGTTCTCTTAAAAAAAGGAGGTGAGCCTGTTGTGGATGGTTATTAAAAAAACTTTCATAGTAGGTTTTTTGTAATCGATTCTTTTTTTTCTTACAGGTTTTCCATACAGCCTTCAAAAAAGGCCTCATGTTGATTCCCGGTCAAGCTTTTACTTACTCCAGCGCCCCCTGCCAACATCTCCGGTTAACGTTTAGTAAAATACCTTACAGCGACATGAATACTGCAGTGCGCTATCTAGCGGATATCATCAGAGACGAGCAAAGAATGGTGCTGGAGAAACGGCCACAGAGATTAGCTACTGACCAATAGGTGGCGGGTATTACAACATTAGGTTACGATAAGTTTTTGCAGTACCTAGTAAGATAATTTTACTGATTATGTGTGTTAGTTACACTTAATATATTTTTTTAATGAATAAGATTAGTGTTAAATGTTTTGTATAAGTAAGGTAGGTAGTAAGCACGGTAGTTAGTATTCGTAAAAGTTTAAAAGTATGAATGAAATCTAAAATAATTGTATTTTGTAAGAGTTTAGCTTTTCTATGGACATTTTGTAATTTTTTTACCTAATAAAGTAAGACAGTAATAGAGTTTAACTTTTAATTTTAACTCTCATGGTTACACTTTTAGGTAAGCTACTCGTCGGTAGATGTCGCTACTTACTTTTAAATCCCGTGGCTGTTTTTTGTACCTACACGTTTAAATCCTAAGTTATTATCCTGATCATAGTCTCTTTTATTTAAAACTTATGGTAGGTACAAAACTTAAAAATACAAAATTTTTACCTTTTAGGTTTTTTTTCTAAATGTTATGTTTTTATTTCATCTCTTCCATTACTGACCAGATTTATTTAACTCCTTTTATTCTTCTGTGTCTCTGTTATAATCTTAAAGATGTCAATTTGACATCTACATCTTTACATAATTTGTATGTTGGATGCGTTATTGCAATGCCATTTAAGGCACCTAAAGGCCACCGATTTCAACCAAGCCTTTTTCTTATATAAAATGTATTAACAAGTATTCTCCGAAAACTATATAACACCGCAAATTCGCTCGTGTACCTATTAGTAGTGAACGCTAAATTATTATCTTAGGGATTTCCCTGTATTTGGTTCGTTCGAGTTTTCTATCACGTTCCCAGTAATTTTTCCTGATATAAAATAACCTATGTTTATCCAGGTTATGAGAATAATTATATTTTTCTAAGCTTTATCTCGATCGGTTCTGTGGTTACGGTGTGATATTTAAAGTAGGATAGGATAGGAAGTAGAAAAAAGTTGGAAAGTGGGATGGAATTTTCAATTTTTTAATTTTATTTTTTATAATTAATAAATTGACCTTTGAATACAATCTCACGTGACGTGATGGTAAGCGACGATGTAGCCGCCGGTGGAGCAGAACGGTCTAGAAGACACCTATTCATTCTTGCCTTGAAGAGATTTGGATTGTAGTGGTCAGGAAAAACAGACGACGGTAATGAGTGTTCCACTCTTTAGCAGTTCGCATAATGTAGCTAGAAACTTAACGCTTAGTGCGAATAGGTGCTAACCAGATATGGAAGATGTACCCGGCCGTGCGTCTACTAGCCTTGTGGTAGAATGGTGATGGCGGCATAATATCGTGAAGTTCTTGGGCACATCCGAAATGTAACCTATAGAAGATCGATAGGCAAGCAACTTTGCGACGGTGTTCGAGACTCTGGACTTTAGCTTCCAGCCATGTGTTGCTCACCTACCATCCTGTGAGCTCTGCGTTCTATTGTGTCCAATGCAGCAAGCTGGTGTTTGGCCGAGCTATTCTATAGGTGACAGGAGTACTCCATTCAAGACCGGACTTGTGCTTTGTAAAGATTGAAAAGCCGTCCAGGAGTGAAGTACCACCTTACCCTTTTTAGGAGGCCCAGCTTCTTGGAAGCAGTTTTTACCCTAGACTTAATGAACGTGCCAAAATTGAGAGCAGGTCTTAAGTGTAGTGCTAAGGAGTTCCAGGTGATCTTGTATTGCTATAGGTACATCTCGGAAAACAGAAACCTGGAGAAACGACTTATCTTAGCAGAAAAAAGACGCGCTTGCGTTTTAGAGGCGTTAAATTTGAAATTAGCAATGCCCCAGTCAGACACTGCCTTCAGTTTCAAATTCAAGCGCTGCAGCATTTCGTTGTCTCGATCAGACGAGCAGCCATCAATAACTACTCGAATGGATCGTTCCTTCAGAAAGTCGGCAAGTTTAGGAAACCGAATGCCGGAAGCTTGCCAATAAGGCTCGCATGCCAAATCCTGTCAAAAGCCTTCGAGATGTCAAGTGAAAACGCTAGAGCTTCACCATATTTCTCAATGGCTTCGCCCCAAATGTGTGTGGCATACACGAGAAGATCCCCAGTAGACCGGTTTTTTCGAAATCCGTATTGGCGGTCACTGACGAGTTCATTATCTAGGTATGCGAGGAGCTTTCCGTTCAGTACACGCTCCATACATTTACGTAGTATGGAAGTGACTGAAATAGGGCGGTAATTTGACGAATTGGCGAGACCTTTCTTGGGAAAGGTTGCACATTGGCAAGATTCCAAGATTTAGGAACTACATCAGTTACAAGGGATAACCGAAATAGTCTAGTCAGAATCGGAGACAACTCAGGTGCGCAGGTTTTAAGTACTACAGCTGGAATACCGTCAGGAACACTAGCTTTATTCACACCTTGGCCACGTAGCCTTCGTGCACTTCCTTTTGCTGGATGCTAATTTCCGGCATTGACGCTTCGCATCAAAAGGCTAGGTGGAATTTCGCCCGAGGCGTGAACTTTCTGCGAATTGAGGAGCAAAAAGATTTGCTTTTTCTGTATGCCTACGCCTCACTATACTTCAATATTGTATTATATTACTTTGGAAAAGGATCATACAAAAGAACGGTAGGAACCAAGCCGTAAGTTTGTTGCCTGTTCTTCTAGGCTTTGGTCGCGTGGAACTGGCACCTAGAGTCACCTAGCTTTAAGACGTTTCAAAGTGATCCTTGTGATTTTATTGAGTAAATACCTTTTGACTTTGACTTTGCTTTCTCAATGGCGGCGTGAGCTAGAGAGGACACTCCGAAACATGAAATTATCGCTCCACAGAATGACTTTGTCCGGTGGGTAGTGATAAGCCGCGGACGAGGCTTACCACCAGAAAGTTGTTACGCAATTAGCACTACCCAGGGGCCACGTGTAGGGTCTCAGGAGTATTCACCTACGTGGGTAACTTTGGCCCCATTCTTTTGAATTTATCGAGTAGGAAAAGCACATAGATAGCACTGGTGGTCTAGTGGTAGCGGCCCCGCCTTCAGATCCTAAGGTCATGAGTTCAAAACCGGTCGTGCACCAATGAGTTTTTCTGCTCAAAGTTTACTCACAAACGGTGAAGGAAAACATCGTGAGGAAACCGGCATGTCGTAGAACCTAAAAAGTTCTATAAAATGTGTCAAGTGCTCGAAAGTAGCCTCTTGAGGCGCACTTATAATCCTTTCACCACACTGTTTTGAAAGAAACTAGTGACACGACAAAAGAAAGAAAGAATAGAATTTTTAAACTGCAAAATGCTGAAGATAATGAGTGCACTGCATCGTCTATAATAGCTTCAATGCGATGTAGAACGTTTGATTCCTTCCTACAAACTGGCGTAGAGTAGTTTTGCAACAGAGATAATAAGGTAATATTGTAATTGTTCAGATCAATGTTACCTACCTAAGGTACAAAAATGTTCTGATCAATGTAGGTAACAATTGCAATATACCAATTAATATAACCTAAGGTACAAAAATTACAAACTAAAATGATGGAACTAAAAAGGTTCGAAATTTAAAAAAACTAAACAAACTATTTACGTATTTGTAAAATATTTACTTCTGGGGCCTTATGCTCACTTTGAGTGAGATTATCTCACGGTGGAGATGACGTCATATCTCGTTCGATAACTATTAAATCCCCATTCTCACCATCTCACTCCCCAATTTTCTCATTCAAAGTTCATGCGAGACGCAACGTCAACAAGTTATTGAACGAGATATGACGTCATCTCCACCGTGAGATAATCTCGCTCGCAGTGAGCATAAGGCCCCTGGTCCAATGGGAGAGACAAACGAACGCCGCACCACCCGATTTAATGAAGTGGTTGGAGAAAAAAATCCTACAGTACCTACAGTCTTAAATAATCCATTTATTGCATGTCAAACTATAATAAGTAGTAGCCATAATCAGCTAAACAGCATGCAATATTTTACAACATTCATAAATTAATTGATCGAGTGAGCGAAGCGAACGAAGATCTTAGTTTCAACTTGGGCGATTTGGCATTTTATGTATGTATGTATGTATGTATGTATATATGTATGTATGTATGTATGTTTGTCTGGCGATAACTTTAGAACCGTTGATCCGATCAGCATGAAATTTGATATGTCGATAGCTTGTACTTGAGAAATTTACTGGTAAGTATATGAGTAAAATCGGATGAAGGGTTTTTGAGATATGGGGTTTTTTAAGAGGGCAAAAATAAAAAAAGTGACATAAAAAAATCTAGTTACATGTCATACGAAAGGCCTTTGTTTGGACATTCCAAAACAATTTTTACTTTTTTTCTGGGACGCTCGGTTTTTGAGATACAACAAAAAAGTTAAATTAAGATAACCAGCGACCCAAGAGCTCCCATCTCTAAGAGTTTCGTTGGCATGAAGGTTTTTCTACTGGTCGGCCAGTTACTTTGCTTTTTCTTATTTTTTTTTCTTGAAATAAATTAAGGAGGTACTCAGTTCTCATAAAATGGTGACAACGACCAGGTCTGATGATGGAGCCAAGGTCTGTTCAACGGAACTCTTCAATAAATAGGCCAATAGAGTTGAAACTTGGTTACCGTACTGAGTTAGTAGGCGGTAGTCAGAAAAAAGTCCAAACATAATGTTTGGACTTGCCTTTGACTACCACCTACTCAAAGTTTTGGTGCGTTCGTCGGGTCGCATCACGAGATCTCAGTTCGGGGCGAACTACTAGTTAATTTGCATTAATATAAATACATTAAACTAGTAATCGTACGTATTGACCGTTTTTTTCTATATATTTTATGCTCACAAGAAAAACATGTGAGAATGGTATAAGGTGTCCAGCATACAAGCTTTGTACTAAACTAAGGGAACTAGATATCATTGATGGAATTGTTGTTTTTTATTGTCTCTATTTCTTCACTACTCTACCAATCCTTACTCATTATTAGCGCAAAGAGTTGTTTTATTGCTGTGACAGTGAGTTAGCTCACAATTTCCTATTTATCTCGTCTCATCATCTACTTACACACCAATACAGTCCTTATCCCCTTACAATAACCATGAAAATCGTTTACTGCACTAAGAGCTTTTCATCAGGATGTTTTGCCGAAGAATTTTGCTTCGTATTTCTTCTTACATAGGGTTCAATTTAGACTGAGCGTAAATGAGCCTCTTTAGCCAACCGATTGCGAAGAATTAAGGAAATAAGCAGTTTTAATTGAAAGACGATTATTCGAGAACGATTTTCATTCGTTCTGTTTTCGTTTTGAGTTGAAATTAGTTCTGCTATTTGGCTAGTTCGTTTTGCAACGGAGTTTGAAACATGAGTCTTATACTCTAAGTACATATCGTTATTATTAATTATTGCCGTGGTGGTGAGCACTGGTGGTCTAGTGGTAACGGACCCACCTTCCGATCCTAAGGTCGTGGGTTGGAAACCGGTCGTGCACCAATGAGTTTTTCTATTAAAAAAATTATGTGCACATGCTAGTACTCTCAAACGGCGAAGGAAAACATCGTGAGGAAACCGGTATGTCGTAGAACCTTTAAAGTTCTATAACATGTGTCAAGTGTCAAGGCGCACTTAAAATCCTTTCACCACACTGTTTCGAAAGAAACTAGAAACTATTATTTATTGACTAATAACTCAGTAAATTATTGACAAATAAGTCAGTTAATTAGTGGTTTCCGAAAAGTGAAGTTTATTTTGATTGCATGAAAATTTTTGCTTGTTCTATTTGATTAAACAAATGACCTAAGTTTTGATACCAATTCCTTTTTCGTTACATTTTAGAGGTAATCGCTTGACCGACATTATATCTCTAATACTATAAGAATCAAAGTCCTGACTGACTGACTGACTGACTGACTGACTGACTGACTGACATATAGACAACGCACAGCCTAAACCGCTGGTCCTAGAGACTTGAAATTTAAGGAGTACATAGGTCTTATGGCGTAGAGGTGCACTAAGAAGGGATTTTTGAAAATTCAACCCCTAAGGGTGTAAAAAGGGATGAAAACGTTTGTATGTAAAATCGTATTCCTTGAACCTACAAACTTGAAACTTGGAGTACATTTACTTCAAGGCAAAAAAATAGAAAAGGCATTTTTAGTTTTTTTAAACTACCCTTAATAAGTGTGCAAAGGGGTGTCAAAGTTTGTATGGGAGTTTTTTGACCGCTGGTCCTAGAGACTTGAAATTTGAGGAGTACATAGGTCTTATGGCCTAGAGGTGTACTAAGAAGGGATTTTTGGAAATTCAACCCCTATGGGTGTAAAAAGGGATGAAAACGTTTGCATGTAAAATAGTATTCCTTGAACCTACAAACTTGAAACTTGGAGTACATATACTTCAAAGCAAAAAAATAGGAAAGGCATTTTTTGTTTTTTAAAACTACCCTTAATAAGTGTGCAAAGGGATGTAAAAGTTTGTATAACAGTTTTTTGAACGCTGGTCCTAGGACCAGCGACTTCAAGATCAAGACTTCAAGTCTCTAGAGACTTGAAATTTAAAGAGTACATAGGTCTTATGGCGTAGAGGTGTACTAAGAAGGGATTTTTGGAAATTCAACCCCTATGGGTGTAAAAAGGGTTGAAAACGTTGGTGTAAAAATTTGTATTCCTTGAACCTACAAACTTGAAACTTGGAGTACATATACTTCAAAGCAAAAAAATAGGAAAGGCATTTTTTGTTTTTTAAAACTACCCTTAATAAGTGTGCAAAGGGATGTAAAAGTTTGTACAACAGTTTTTTGACCGATGGTCCTAGAGACTTGAAATTTGAAGAGTATATAGGTCTTATGGCGTAGAGATGTACTAAGAAGGGATTTTTGGAAATTCAACCTCTAAGGGTGTAAAAAAGGTTGAAAACGTTGGTATGAAAAATTGTATTCCTTGAACCTACAAACTTGAAACAACTTGAAGTAGATGTACCTACTCCAAAGCCAAAAAATAGAAAAAGCATTTTTAGTTTTTTAAAACTACCCTTAATAAGTGTGCAAAGGGATGTCAAAGTTTGTATGGGAGTTGTTTGACGCGTGGTACGATTGACTTAAAACTTGAGGTAAATATACTTAGAAATAAATAATTAAGAATGACGCTTTTAACTTTTGATAATTACAAAGGGTGCAAATGACTGTAAAAGTTAGTATGGGAGAGTTTTTAACGCATAGTGCGATTGATTTCATACTTGAAGTAAATATACTCAACAATAAATGATTTAAAATCAAGTTTTCAATATTTTACAACCACCCCCGCAAAGTGTGCAAAGGGATGTCAATGTTTGTATGGGAGTTTTTTAACGCGTAGTGTAACTTCATACTAAAATAAAATGTGTTCTGTGTAATAAAAAGGATACAACGAGGCGTCAATGTTTGTAAGGGACATTCTAAAAACGGGAATCTTGAGTTGGTACGAAGAGATCTGAGGATATCTAACGTGCCTGGGGATCAAAGTCGTGAAGCTGTTTCGTTTCGTTTGTTTTTGGGGTAGAAACTAAGTAAACAAATAAGTACATATTTTCCTATTTTCCGTGTAAGGTTATCTTTGTTGTATTTGTCATGTTTGTGCTATACTCAGTACCTATACCTACCTACCTAATATAGGTAATGGACGCCTATAGGTATCTCTGATACCTACGTAGGTATTTAAAATCATACCCTAATAATATACAAATCAATGCAAAAGTTACGATGTTTGGATGTTTGTGGATCAATCACGGCTCACCACTTCAACGCGTGCGAAGCCGCGGGAAGCCTCTAGTCTTAAATAAAATAAGACGCCTTACAAGTCACTAACTTGTAAGGCGTTGTTTTTCATTTGCGCGTTGGTTTATTGTTGCGCCGAAAAATATATGGTGCAGCAACTTTCCGTTCTCAAAAACGTCAGTAGAATTGAAACCAAACTAAAATAAAAAATAATAATCATACAACTAAAATAAAACTTATAATTTACACTCATTACTAATAACACTTTATTCATTGGGCAAAAAACTATGATTAAAATATGCTACATATTATCAGCCCCTGAGTCAAAGTCAAAGTCAAAAGGTATTTATTCAATAAAATCACAATTATCACTTTGAAACATTAAAGCTAGGTGACTCTAGGTGCCAGTTTCACGCGACCAAAGCCTAGAAGAATAGGCAACAAACTTACTGCTTGGTTCCTACCGCTCTTAATAAAGACTCTTTTGAGAATCCAGGATACACGCTAGAACACTCTTCAAAAAGATTTTAATACCTTTTTGAAGAACCTTATTTCTTTATTGCATTAAAAAAAATAAGCCGACGCACGTTTCAAACAAAAACCCCATGTTTTGAGCAAAGTACTCGAAACACAAAAATGTTTTTTAATACACCATTACACCTTCGAACAATAGATAGGAAAAACCAACTTAAGTTACCGTCCAAATAGTAATTTTTGTGAACATTTCGTATCTCAAAGAAAGTTATAGAAACGCACAATATTAGTTCTGGATCTTTGGTGGTTCGCTCAAATGAACTTTTTAACGAAATCTATGGATTATACGATTTTTTTTAATGCTGTGTACGCCATTTTAAGTTTTATCTCCAGGAAATAAGGATAAGATTCGGTTATGATCGTAGTGTTGCACAACACACTTTGGGATTAGAGCATTTCTTAGAAGAGAACTCAGCGGATATATTACTCAAAGATCACGACGTACCACAAACAAAAAAGGGATGACATAATCTTTTGCCAAGATACAGACACAAATGTTTTTGAAAACAAAGTTTATTCTTCTTGGTGATCAAAGACTTTTAGAACAAACAAGCATAATGCCAGTACTCTCAAACGATGAAGGAAAACATCGTGAGGAAACCGGCATGTCCTAGAACCTGAAATGTTCTACATGTGTCTAGTGCTCGAAATGAGCCTCTTAAACTCTTTTCACCACACTGTTTCGAAAGAAACTAGAGAAATGACAATAATGAGTGACACTATACCATATTTGTGCCTCCACGACCAACTTCACGATTTCCTAGATCCACCGATTGTACACACTCTGATGTTATTCAATTCAATTCATTTATTTCAGATCAAAATAGAAACACAGAAACAACACCGAAATAGAACATTAAAAAACAGATATTGTCACCTCCAGTAGGTGACAATATCTGTTTTTCAATATCTGTCACTAACTGATCAATAGGTAGCAGTTTATTTACCCAGTAACTGAAGAAGCCTGAATCCAACCGATCAGCAACAGCAGCAACATGGCCAAGACCAATTTATTGCGGAAGATTCGGCTGAAGATCTCAAGAGGTGCAAAATGCAGGTCTCGCACTGATTTGGATCAGATCAGCTATCTCTAGATTATTCGCAACAGTCTGCAGGTAGCCCAACTGTTTTATGTGTCTTTTGTAAATAGTTGTTTTCTAATTCGTTGGAACATTATTTATTTATTGATATTTCATAGCTGTTTCAACGTCCATAATTCTATACTAATATTACTTTGGAGCAATGTTTGAAAAACGAACACCCATTTTGTTTTTAATTACTGTCTGTTCTTAGAGCAGCACTCCGAAGCAGAGGAAGGAAGCTGTCGGAACTGGAAATGGAAAATATAACGTAATTAACGATACTCATTCATTGTGCGGGCATGTGGAACGAGTTATAAGAGGAGTATTCATCAAATTGCCTACAAATTACTTGCTCAATAGTAGATAAATAATAAATATTGGTGGGCTTTCCACACAGCACTATCTAGCCCCAAACTAAGCCAAAGCTATATGGTAACCAAATAGCTGATATAATGCATATATACTTTTTTATGTAAATACATACTTATAATATTATATAACACCCAGACAGAGAACAAACATCTATGTTCATCACACAAATGTTTTCGGTGGGGATGGAGGCTGTCAACATTGTGGCATAGTTTTAACCAAATTGGTCCCTTTTGGTAACATTTCGGATCTTGTAGGTCGTGGATTCGCGACAGTTTGCAAATCCATTGCCAGTGCTAGATTTTTAACTAGTTTCATTATGATGTTTTTTTTACCGATTGAGAGCATTGCGCACATAAAATTTTCGAAGAAGGCGGGGCTATTTCCACTATTTCCACTACACCACTTTTTGAGTGGAATATTAATAACAATTTTATTAATTAGTTGTTGTTGCCCGTGACTACGTCTGCGCAGGATTAGTATTTCGAGTAGCTTAGATTAGTGTGGCGTAGTACATATGTGTAACTCTAGCGGTTTTGGCAGCGCACGCCAGATAGCTCGCAGATGGTAGATTTTTTCCTACTTACTTGATACTTATCGTCATATTTTGGACAATTCACACAATATCTTTATAAATTGTAGCCTATGTGTTATTCTGATGTATAAGCTATATTATTGTAAAGTTTCATTAAAATCCATTCAGTAGTTTTTACGTGAAAGAGTAACATCCATCCATCCATACTTACAAACTTTCACGTTTTTAATACGAGTAGGATATGCCAGGATGTTAATATTCTACAAAACAGCCTTGGTTTTGCATAATACAGATAACCAAAAACGGAGAACAAAACATAAGTGAACAAAACTGGGATTTTGAGATAGGTTTTTCTGACTCTCTCTCTCTCTTGTCGTGTCACTAGTTTCTTTCGAAACAGTGTGGTGAAAGGATTTAAAGTGCGCCCCAAGAGGCTCCTTTCGAGCACTTGACACATGTTATAGAACTTTTTAGGTTCTACGACATGCCGGTTTTCTCACAATGTTTTCCTTCACCGTTTGAGAGTACTGGCATAGTACAGTTTTTGTGACTTGCACCACACTATAATTGCATAGGAGTGAATGCATTTTCTTTAGTATTTCCCGGGAAATTGTTACTCTTCCTTATATTCAGTAATGTCCGTCTACGCTTATTTCTCTCAAATTGCTTTTCGATGAATAATGTTTTGGTTTGTATCTGAAAGGAGAACACTGATGGTGAAGTAGCTACACAGCTCAGTTGGTAGTAGCTCTGCCTTCTATGCTGTAGAAGGCCGTGGGTTCGATCCCCACCGAGAACAAACATTGGGTGTTGAACATAGATATTTGTTCTTTGTCTGGGTGAAATAATATTATAAGTATGTATTTACAAAAAAAAGTATGCTATGTATTATATCAGCTATCTGGTTCCCATATTACAAGCTTTGGCTTAGTTTGGGGCTAGATAATGCTGTGTGGAAAGTCCACCAATATTTATTATTTAATAATTTATGTATGTAGAAATTATATTATTATATTCTACCAGTTAAATGTTTTTTTTAATATGCAATTATTGTTATAAGTAGCTGATGGAATAAGCGGATAGTAGTTGGACGCAGGGCAAGCTTTTTTCGTGCATGACTTCAGAGGTAATGCTTTGTTAGGTGATGGTATTTAAAAGCAAAAAATGTAACAAGCCATTTTGGCATGTAAAAATATGCCGTCAAAAACGCTTCAAATTGAATAGGACACTATTCGGGAGCCGAAGTAATAACGAAAAGGTGTTAATGTGAGCTAATCCTTATATTAAGGTCCGTTCACGCTGAGGCCACGCCAATTACACGCTGTGACACAGTTCTATTGTGTACGGAGTGGCTACAGGATGTGTTTTTAAAGGAGTGGTTTCATCAATGTATGGAGCCTGGCTTGGGTCTGTGTACAGTGTATATAAATATCGATTAGCAATATTGATAACTGCTTTGATTGCTTTTTTTCTTAATTTTTACTTCGTTTTCTTGCGCATCAAGAATTTCTCGATTAAATCTCACCAAGTTAATGAAAACAAATCAATTTACTAAAAATATGGAGGACTGACATGCTTGAAATGTCATTTTGACAACTGTTGACAACTTCCACTTTCAAGCTTGACATATATGTCAAGCTTGAAAGTGGAAGTCTTAACCATCAAAAAAGCAACGAAACTGTAAAAAATGCAATGCATCATGTCAAACGTAAAATACATACTGTCATGGCGGCTCTAGAAGTGTTCATATAAATCAAAATAAAAATGAAACCTCTGGTGTCCATAGGCTACGGTAACCGCTACCCATCCTTATAAAGCTTGTTTGCTTACTTGGTAGTGTATATTTTTTTAAATATATTTAATTTATTTTATTATTTTTGCTTTTTAATTATGTATGTCATTCGTTTATATATAATATTTTATATACTATATTTTCTATATATTATTTTGTATATTTTTTATTTATCGCCGGTGCCCCGTGTTGCTCTATGATTGTAGCTTAGGCCTCCCCCACTTTTCTTCATAATTTTCTTTGTCTAACTTTTCGGAATAGAATAATAGATAGTTAATGCTTTGCGAGCTATAATATTATCTATTTAATAGCATCCCGTATAAAAATATTAGCGGCATATTCTCGCACCGTGAAGCTTATAAATGTTCATAATCGCATAATACTCATAACATAATGCATTAGGGGAACGTTATTTATAACCTCAGCTACTGATAATCCGCGTATTGTCATATTTTGAGGGCCTAGTGAGGTTTAAAGTAGCTACGTGGGTTTTTGTGTTCTAGTGGTGTTAGAAATGTACTTTAAGGCGAAGACAAGAGCTAATGTGACTCTCGCTCGCACGTTTCGACATGTTGAAAGATATCACTAAACTCATTTTCGAAAAATCGCAATCAACCATTTTGTGTGCAATCACATTGCACACAGTTTAGTAAAAAAAATCATTTTGATCGATACATGTTTTCCTACTCAAAAGTTTGCTTTACTAGTTTTCGTACATAAGCTAACTTTTAAGTAGGAAAACTTGTATCGATCAAAATGAAATTTTTACTAAACTGTGTGCAATGTAATTGCACACAAAATGGTTGATTGCGATTTTTCGAAAATGAGTATTGTGATTTTATATCTTTCAACATGTCGAAACGTGCGAGCGAGAAGTTGTTTGATAGTTGTCAGCCCCTAAAAGGCGAAGACGACTGCTAATGTACTCTCGTTCGCACGTTTCAACATTTTGAAAGATGTAAAACACTGAACTTACTTATAAAAAATCGGCCAAGTTGCATAAAAAGTACGAAAATTTGTAAATCTAACTTTTTAGTGGGATAACTTATTTGGATAAAAATGATATTTTTGAGAACTGTGTGCAAAGTATGTGCACACAACTTGGTTGATTGCGGTTTTTCATAAATAAGTTCAGTGTAATTGACTAAGTAATTTATTTCTTACAGGCACATGAGGCTTAACATCTGTATGCCTCAAGTTACACCATCAGTTTGTCAGTGGAATATTAATACCAATTTTATTAATTCTATTCCAGGATGATAGTATTCTACAAAACTCAGGCTCACAATACAGAAAACCAAAAACGGAGAACAAAACATAGGTACTTGTCATATAGGTACATCTATATGCCTTAAGTTGATGGACGCAGGGCAGTGCATCGTAGGGCACGATCCTATTGTGCGTGATGTATGAGGCAATGCTTTGTTATAGGTGATCGTTACCACTTAGCATCAGGTGGGCTATCTACTTGTTCCATCAGCTAGTTTTATTAAAAAAAAATTGTTTCTAAGTTGACCCGTCATCAATTTTTGTTCAATATCTTCCAGCCAAAGGATGTCCATGTCCATAGTTTTTTTTTAAGTTTCTTGATGTTGGAGCAAAATTTTTGTTCAATATATTTTTATCAGCCAAAGGATGTCCACAACTAGTTTTTTTAAGCTTCTTGATGTTGGAAGACTCTCTTGATGTTAAGTGGGAGATAACCATCACAAAGCATTGCCTCGTAAGTCGCGCACGATGGGAACGTGGCCTACAATGCACTACCCTGCGTCCATCAACTTTAGACATGCAGATGTTAAGCCTCATGTGCCGGTAATTTCACCGACAACCACACCCTTCAAACCGAAACACAGCAACGCTGCTTGGTGGCAGAAATAGGTATGGTGGTAGTACGACGAGCCTTCACAAAGAGCTCTACTACTTATACAAATACCTAGACAACTAGGTTTGATTGACTATATCTATTGGCACAAGCCAATAGATATAGTCAATCAACATAATCCAACCGAATAAAGCGGGCCAGTTAATAAGGAAGTTTCGGTTAAAAGTCCACCGATTGAATTCTGCCGCCTAATAACGGTGTGATGATCTCTTGCTGCCGCTCCTCCGAGAAATACTTTAATGTTTAAAGTGGTAAGGATGTCTTGGATGTTTTATCGATAAAATATAAATACGGTTTATAACGACGGAGAGACATCGTGAGAGATAGTAGCAAGTCGGTGGATGGAGAGGGCTCAGGATATTTTATCTGGAAATTTATAAGGAGACATTTTTTTTTATACAACTGTTTGTGGAACAAGTATCTGTTTGCTCAACCAGCAGTTACATAAAAAAATGTCTCCCTAAAAATAGCTCACCTGATGTTTTAGTGGTAATCATCACCTATAACAAAGCATTGCCTCATAGGTCACTTCCGATATAAACGTACCCTACGATGCATTGTTCTGCGATCATCAACTTGAGAAATACCGATATTAACGGCCGGTTTCTGAAAGCCCGATCAAAACTAATCGCATGTCAAGTCACTTGCTATCTCTATCTAATTCAATGTAATAGCTGAAATGGCGAGTGACTTGACATCCGATTGGTTTTGATCGAGCTCTCAGAAACCGGCCGTAAGCCTCATGTGCCTGAAATTTCACCGGCAACCACACTCATAGGTTGTTCACCACCTAAACATCCCGGAAAATATTCTGAAGGAATCGCTTGGGTACCTGTTCACGCACTCTACACCCCCTTTTTGGGCATTCGTTGAATGGACTATTGGCAGATGTGAGAATAACAGTGATTGTTAACCTAAGTACTTTTTCAAATGTATCGATGTACACATCTATCGATAGTTTTTCCCAGCACTAGATGGCTGGGGCGAGAACGCGAAATTGGAGGAAAACTTTCGTAAGGGGAAATGAAATGGGATTGATAAAAATTGGAACCAAGCCGCCCGGACAGAGGCGTATTTAGGTTAAATAAAATAGATAGGGATAGATAGAAAGCCGCTAGCCTAAAGTGGGACTGGCCGGTCACATCTGTCGCATGCCGGACGACCTGTGGGCCAAAAACACTACCGAGTGGTGCCCTGACACAGCGAGGCGGCGTCGTGGCAGACCGCGCATGCGATGGCGGGACGAGTTGGACGCCTATGAGAGGGACTGGCGGATAAAGGCTCATAATCGTAGTGACTGGCGGAAATGGGGGGAGGCCTTTGCCCAACAATGGGACACTATGGGCTAATAGTAATAGTAAAATAGATAGGGATATAAAAAATACTAACACCAGTTACTTTCCGACCCTCATAATTTAAATCTAAAGCACATGGTTACTATATCTGTATTATCCTAGCCATTAAATATTTATAAGCAAACTTAACTATAATACCTTCGAAAGAGACTATAATGTTATTTTTTAATAACTGTGATTATGAGTTTGATAAGTCAGTTTATTTTATAGGCTAAGTGTTTCAAAGGGATCCTTGTGATTCAGTTGAATAAATAAACCCTACCTTTAGACTTTGACTTCGACTGACTTTTACATTACGAAAAAATACCTCCCTATGTCTATTTGTGCTATCTTTAATTTTGTTATGATTCTTTTGATTAGTATCTTTCTTGCGAGAGATACTAATTAATTACGAAGATACCTAATGGGGTGTCTTCTAGCTCTGGGGATTACAATCATAGAAGGATTTAACTTCTAATAATAATAATAATAATAAAGCCTTTATTTCAGGTATACTTAATATTAGGTTTACAAGGTTATTTTGCATTAATAATGTCGACAACTATTCGTATAGTATCTGTTTGCCCAATTTTGGCAAAGGCCTCTTCCAACAACTTCCACTCTTCTCTTGCTCTCGCTGTTCTAGTCCACGTGTGTCCTGCAACCGCTGTTATTTCGTCTTCCCATCTTTTGTATTGTCTCCCGCGCTTTCTCTTTCTGTTTAATGCGTACCAGCTTGTTATTTTTTTGCTCCATTTGTCTGATGTTGTTTGATCCATGAGTCTGAACTTCTAACCAACTTCAAAAAAATGTTGATTGTGCGAACAATAGAAGCAAATTGTTGTTTTTTTTTTAAATTTCGAGTATAAAGATCGAAAGCCAAAACTACCACTGTATAAAATATAAATAAAAAAATACACAAAAACAAAGCATACAGCTAACTAAAAACAAAGGTAAAAAAGAGGGCAGTTCCCAAATCCGCCTCTGCATTTTCCGAGGGCACAAAATTCACTTAGCTTCGTTTGTCGAAGCTTTTCGCCTCTTGAAACTTTTCAATAGCTCGGAATCGAATTCACCCCCTCCCTGAACGGGGGTGCTTCCCCCCGCCAAACACCTTACCTCTCATGTATGTACATATTGTAAGCTCGAAATTGCTTTATTTCACGGCTTTTGTATTGATGCTAGCTTTTTGGGTGTAATTTGAGGTTGTTGAAATTATTTCTATTTCAATGAATTTGCTTAATTAAAAAAAAATACCTATTCACTAACCTTGACACACCTTGGAGCCCAATCGGTCATTCGATACAGGCAAATGGCCCACCTGATGTTGAATGGTCTTCTTGTTTATTTACTTATTTCCAAGAAAGACCTCGTACAGACCACTTACCTAGCTAAACTTAAAATTAACAATACGTAGGTAGTAATAGGAATAAAAGAACATTTTTATATAACTGGTGGTTGGTGGCCGAATCAGATTTGCAATACACTCCGAACTAACTAAAAAACTGTATCTCGGAGGGTAGTTCTCGTCCTCCTCGCGCGGTAACAATTGCCGAGTTCTTTCAATTGAAATAATTTTAAGTGTGCCTCAAAGAGGTTCAAGAGATGTCACGCACGATAGAAACGTGCCCTACGATGCACTGCCTGCGTCCATCAACTTGAGGCCTACAGATAAGCCTCATGTGCCTGTAATTTCACCGGCAACAACACCCTTCAAACCGGTACACAGCAACGCTGCTTGGTGGCAAAATAGGCATGGTGGTAGTACTTCCTCGGAGGAGAGGCACACACAAGAGCTCTTCTACAATGAAAGTAATATTCAGTCTTTGTAACCTAGTTTCTGATAAATTGACCTACCTATTTAGAGTGTAATTTGATTTTTATAAATTACTATCTTGTTATTTTTCGCGTGCACCTGCGACCAATCTTCCTTCCTCTTACAATCCTCTCCATCCAAAGGTTGTCTGGAAGAGATCGTTTTCAGCGATAAGACCACCCATTGTACATTTATTATTTTATTTTTATTTTTTGTTTTGTTTTTTACTGTTGTTTTGTTTGGTGTACAATAAAGCTTTTTTCATTAATTTCATTCAAATTGCAAAATTTTCCGAAATAACAAGTAGCAAGTAATACACAATTACACAGTGGTTTTCTAACACAATTCGTTGGACATATATTTTTTTGAAAAGTATAATGTTTCGTTGCATTGAACGGCATCGGCAGATTCAAAGTGGATCTTTGACAAAGAGACCGAAGTCGTGCCCTTTGTGCAATACAATCTATGTTTGGAATCAAAGATTTGTTATTAGACGTTTCATGTTACTATTCGTTGTGCTATTGACAGAGGTGGGAGCAGTTTTTATTCAAAACTAGCAGTCGCCCGCGTCTCTTCTGGCGTAGTTGTTACAACAAACATAAATTTTTAAATTTATTTTTATTGGGTTAGGTCATTTGCTAACCTTTTCCGGTAAATTTTCGTTATAAAAGTAGCTAATATATTTGGAACTATATTTGTTTTATGTTTCATTCCAATTGACTTGGCGGTTAGGGTGTGATTGAGCCACAAAATGTAAGTAAATTTGTCTTAGCTTCGTAGGAAAAACGTTGTTATAACAATATTTTTAATACAGTCTTGCAAATAATTAGTTATTGTAAAAATATCATATGTAATCGAAAGTATGCACAGTAATTTTGATAAGATTTTTACGTTGAACATGCAGATACTCCAGCTGAAGTGCAGTGGTTACCATTACTTATTAAAATTGGTATTATTTAACAAAGATTGTACAGTTTTAAGAAACTATTTCAAATAACACACTTCCAATTCATAAACTACAAATCCCATAGAAAATTCACTCAACTTTCATTATAAAAAGTGCAAGGAACATTTGCCAAAGTATTATTCAATAAAACCCTCAAGAACCACAAAAAATCCAATCCACAAAATTTTACCACGAACGCCTCCAAACAAACCTCTTTGTGCCCACCGATCTAATAAGTACTTCAAATTTTATAAAACCGACAAAAAATAAATACCACTAATAAAGCCGCATGTTTTCTAAGGAGTTTTTGTCCCGGCGTTATCGAGGAGCTGACCACTGTGCTATACAATGATAGTTGGATAAACTTTTGGTGAAATTCGGCTTGTATTCTATTTCAAGCGTCTCAAGTAGCTTTTGATGCGCAGTGGCGGTTTTCAGAAAAAAAATACTCCAAAAATGACCATTACAGATTATATCGAAATCTTTGTTAGATGTTTGCCATTGAGGAGCTTTCTTTGGCGAATACACATATTTTGTTTGGTTATTTATGCCACAAGCAGATGGTATAGTAGAGGTATAGTACAATCTTACGAATCTACTTCAGTTACGACATAAGTAAAGATAATATTGTTTCAGATTTTAGTAAAAAAGGCAGATAAATGTATTTCTTATGGAAACAGAATGGACTAAGGTACGGTGGTCTAGAATTTACCTGGAAGACATTTTTCGCAAAAAGCTAAGATTACGACTAAGATTTTTTATTGTCATTTATTATTTAAATAATAAATATTAGTGCACATTCCACACAGCACTATCTAGCCCCAAACGCTTGTACTATGGAAACCAGATAATATAATGATTATAAAATATTTTTAAATTAGTTTTAAAATATCAAGTAATATTAATGTACAGTCCTCATTGTTTATTACTAACCATGATTTATTTTTATATTTCTTTAGAAGTTATTTTTAGATTGAAATATAATTTTTGAGGACTGCAATGCTTATGCCATAAAATTTTTCATCATCATTCCTACTGAAACACTAACTGATCTGATAAAAACTTTAAGTACTTTTTATAAAAAATATGCATACATGTATCTTCTCTCTTGTTGTGTCACTAGTTTCTTTCGAAACAGTGTGGTGAAAGGATTTTAAGTGCGCCTCAAGAGGCTCCTTTCGAGCACTTGACACATGTTAAACAACTTATTAGGTTCTACGACATGCCGGTTTCCTCACGATGTTTTCCTTCACCGTTTGAGAGTACTGGCATTGTGCACATACATTTTTGAACAGAAAAACTAATTGGTGCACGGCCGGTTTTGAACCCATAAATCTCTAATACTATAAGAATCAAAGTCCTGACTGACTGACTGACTGACTGACTGACTGACTGACTGACTGACATATAGACAACGCACAGCCTAAACCGCTGGTCCTAGAGACTTGAAATTTGAGGAGTACATAGGTCTTATGGCGTAGAGGTGTACTAAGAAGGGGTTTTTGGAAATTCAACCCCTAAGGGTGTAAAAAGGGATGAAAACGTTTGTATGAAAAATAGTATTCCTTGAACCTACAAACTTGAAACTTGGAGTACATATACTTCAAGGCAAAAAAATAGGAAATACATTTTTAGTTTTTTAAAACTACCCTTAATAAGTGTGCAAAGGGATGAAAAAGTTTTTATAGGAGTTTTTTGACCGCTGGTCCTAGAGACTTGAAATTTGAATAGTACATAGTGGCGTAAAGGTGTACTTAGAAGGGATTTTTGGAAATTCAACCCCTAAGGGCGTAAAAAGGGTTGAGAACGTTGGTATGAAAAATTTTATTCATTGAATCTACAAACTTGAAACTTGGAGTAGATGTACTCCAAGGCTAAAAATTAGGAAAGACATTTTTAGTTTTTTAAAACTACCCTTAATAAGTGTGCAAAGGGATGTCAAAGTTTGTATGGGAGTTTTTTAACCGCTGGTCCTAGACACTTGGTCCTAGAATTTGAAGAGTATATAGGTGTTATGGCGTAGATGTGTACTAAGAAGGGATTTTTGGAAATTCAACCCCCTAATGGTGTAAAAAGGATTGAAAACGGTGGTACGAAAAATTTTATTCCTTGAACCTACAAACTTGAAACTTGAAGTAGATGTACTCCAAAGCTAAAAAATAGGAGATGCATTTTTAGTTTTTTTAAACTACCCTTAATAAGTGTGCAAAAGACTGCTAAAGTTTCAAGTTTTGTATGGGAGATTTTTAACGCGTAGTGTAATTAACTTCAAACTAAAAGAAAATGTGTTCTGTGGATAAATAACAAAAAGAATAACAAGAAGATAACAGAAGAGAAGAAGAGAAGAAGTTTGATTTTCGAAAACAACCCCTAAAACGTTACCATCCTTCGTTGCGCTCGAGTAAAAAGGATACAACGAGGCGTCAATGTTTGTAAGGGACATCCTAAAAACGAGAATCTTGAGTTGGTACGAAGAGATTTGAGGGTATCTACCGTGCCTGGGGATCAAAGTCGTGAAGCTGTTGCGTTTCGTTTATTTTGGGGTAGAAACTAGGAACAAATAAGTACATATTTTCAGTGTAAGGTTGTCTTTGTTGTATTTGTCATGTTTGTGCTAAACTCAGTAGGTACTGAGTTTAGCACAAACATTACGTACCTACCTAATATAGGTAATCTACGCCTATAGGTATCTCTTATACCTACGTAGGTAGGTATTTAAAATCCTACCGTAATAATATACAAATCAATGCGAAAGTTACGATGTTTGGATGTTTGTGGCTTAATCACGGCGCACCACTTCAACGCGTGCGAAGCCGCGGGAAGCCACTAGTAAAATATAAAAGTGCATATAAAGGTAGGTTTAATGCTAGAATCATTTTATTCCTACCAATATGCTGCTAGTTTTAAAATAGCAGAAACGTAGAGCAAGAGATTATAAAATATAAATTGTTATAAAATAGTAATATGAGCGCTGATCTAAATAACTCACAAAAAAACTCTTTAAAATAATTTGTTTTGTAATCGCCCCTCAAGTAACAATTTGTCGCAATTAAAAATAGAAAAATACAATTTCATTCTTCACTAACACCATATTGGGTGAACGCCTTACACAAATGTTACTCTTCACAACATTACAATCATATTTCAGAGTTTGTCAATAGAAATTGACCACTATTTCTATAGGGATAAGACTGTCGCAAATGCATTGCTATGCTTGTAAAAACGTCAATGTCTATTTTTTACACTTATTTCTGTTATTGTGCTATAGTGTTTAGATCGCTAACGAGTCTGCGGGGAGCCAGTGGGAGCGAGATAGCAGTATTAGAAAGAGAAGGGGATGCGTAATATGATTTGTTTTGTTGCATTGTGGTTTTCGACCGATGCGATGGTGATTGTCAAAGTTTTGGACTGTGTTTTTTTATGTGTATACCACTGATTTAATTCTTTAGAAATTCAGGTTATATGTTGGCAAGGGAAATTCGGTTACTGCAATTATTAACAATGTTTTCAAGAATATGTTTTTTTGTTTATTTTAAGCTTTAGTTTTTAGCGAAACAAAGGATTTTTCTGTTTTAAAAATGATGTGCGCAATGCCATTGCTCTTAATCGGTGAAGGTAAACAGTTAGAAAGAAAGAAGAAAGAAAAGGTATTAATTTGTCACACAAACATACGTGGACCTTAGATTTAAAAGCTAGTAACAAAAAAGTATAATATAACCTAAAGAAAAGACAAATATTCGTAAAAAGAGAAAGTGCAGATTAGTCTTCCATATGCCAAGTATTCAGTTAGTATTCTATTTGCAGCGGCGATAGGCTTGCGACCCGTCACGACGTATTACATAAAAAAGGAACAAAGATTACGAATGTTCAAAGGACACGGTAGACATCTTTATAATATAAAATGATCGGCATACTCATTAGTCTGTCTTCTAGCTAGATCGTAATCTTATTATGGTATATTAATTTTTATAAGGAGCACTTAATAAAAATGATCGACTTTTTAACGGTTATGCTTATAATTATAACTTAAGCTAGTTCCAGCAGTGGGCACATAATAGACCGAATAATAGGATCTAAGATCGTGTAATTTGTCAATACGTTTATCACAATTTGCCATCTCTAGGGCGCTTTTGTGTGGGTAATGTTGTAACGATAGACACAGTGTAATAATCACAGTAGTACGATTATTCATGGACTATTAAATACTAGTGGTTCGTTCCGAATTGAGATTTCGTGAGGTCCGCTCCAGTCTTACATTGATACCAAACACGATATTTGGCCTCTAACTACCCCCTAACCTACTTGAGGTAACCAATTGTATCACAAAAATCATACATACGTCCTAGACAAAAAATTTAAATGGTTTAGGGATGTACAAACCAAACCCTTTCATATTACACTTCACTTGGTATATTTGTGTAACAATTTTGTTTGCTCCCTTTATAACCCCATATCTCAATAACCCCTTCTCCGATTAAATTTATATACTTACCCATACAAAAAAGTAGGTTACCACCTACTTGTGTCAGAGGCAAGTCCAAACATTGTGTTTGGACTTGTTTCTGACTACCACTTACTAACTAAATGTGTTAACCAAGTTTCAACTGAATTGGCTTATTTATTGAACAGTTTCGTTGAACAGACCTTGGCTCCATCAGCAGACCAGGTCGCTATCACCATTTTATGAGAACTGAGTACCATCTTACTACTATTTTATTTTAACCTTTATTTTAGCCTTTATATTGGAAGAACACTCTTTAGAATTAAGCGCACCTTTGTACATGTCTTTTGTTATTACAATTCTGTTAATATTTCAGTGTTTATTAAAGAATAGAAACGTAAATTCATACACGTCGCATCCTTTTTGACACCCAGCAACATAAGTCACAGTGTTAAGTCAACACAACCAGTTGTCACCCGTTGGGAACTCACCAATTTGCTAACTTGTTCTACTGCTAATACTTCACACTGTGATATACTAGGGATAATAAATGGGACTTTTTACCCTCGGGTAAGCGATTGTTTTAAATTTCAATTTGCTCGACAATTTGATGTTCAATAACGCTTGAGTTTTGATGGTTTTCATGTGAATCGAATTCTATAAAAATACTATCAACACATTTTACACATTTATTTAAAAAAAATCTTCCTTATTTCAAAGGATCAAGCAAAGTGTCAGCATTCATTAAAATTATAATTATTATAAATACAATTTGTAAATAAAATAATTTAATAAAAAATATTGGTGGACATTCCACACGGCACTAATAGCCCCAAACTAAGCAAAGCTTGTAATATGGGAACCAGATAGCTGATTATAATAGTCATATTTGTAATCTTCTAAATTTATATCAAATAATAAATCATTTACAATGAATCGTTTAAAAGTAAAATAATCTTGTTTCGCTATAACAGTAGTACATCTCTATGTAATCTTATAATAGCATAGACTAATTTGTAGACAATTGCACTGGTTATAGAGATTCTGGCTCTGTCCCATCTCGGCTTAAAACATTCGGCTCAATTTTTGATTGAGTGAGCGAAGCGAACGAAAATCTATAAGTTAACTTGGGTGATTTGGCATTTTATGTATGTATGATTTGCATGAAATTTGGTAAGTCGATAGCTTGTACTTGAGAAATTTACTGGTAAGTATATGAGTTAAATCGGATGACGAGTTATTAAGATATGGGGTTTTATAAGGGGGCAAAAATAAAAAAAGGTTACCCAAAAAATCAAGTTACATATCTTATGAAATGTTTTATGAAATAAACAGACCTTATTTATTTAGTTATAGGTAGTCATCACCTATAACAAAGCATTACCTCGTGAGTCACGCACGATAGGAACGTGCCCTACGATGCACTGCCCTGCGTCCATCAACTTACGGCATACAGATGTTAAGCCTCATGTGCCTGTAATTACACCGGCAACCACACTCCTCAAACAGAATCACAACAACGCTGCTTGGGGGCAGTAAAGGCGTGGTGGTAGTACTTCCCCGGACGAGCCCTTCACAAAGACCTCTGCTACTCTTAAAACATATACAGCAAAGGTTCATGTAATTACAGTCAAACCTACTAGGAAATACATTTTTTGTACATTAATAAAAAATCGAAAACCTTCAAAAATTTTATGTTATAAAAAAGTACCTATTATATCGTTAGAACTAATACATTTTGTTTGACGGTCGCCTGCGTCTTTACTAATATACGTAGATACTTATAAATATATATACAAAAAAAAGAAACAGCCCCATTTGACTCCATATTTTTTTCGTCATTCATTATTTTTCTCGTCTCCCAAATAGACAAATAAACAGTAGACATACATTGGACACGTCCGCCTTGTCCAGACTCTATAAAACAATAAAGAGCTTATTAAGCTGAACAATAACCCACCCCCACTCCCCCCCCCCCCTGTCCAGTAATTACTCGCGCCTTGAGACGAGGCGGCAATCCGATTATACGCTTCCAGTTTCCTTTCGAGAAAATAATTTTGTGTTAGTCTTAGTAGTGTGCAACTTTTTTTTAATTACAATTGCATTACATTGTAACAAGGATCATACAAAAGAGCGGTAGGAACCAAGCCGTAAGTTTGTTGCCTGTTCTTCTAGGCTTTGGTCGCTCCAGAGTCCACTCTAGAGTCACCTAGCTTTAATCATAATCATGTTTATAAATAAATAATAAATAAATACCAATATTTATTTTAGACATTCCACACTGCACTATCTCGCCCCAAACTAAGCCAAAGCTTGTGATATGGGAACCAGATAGCTGATTTACTACTTATATAATTTTTTTTGTAAATACATACCTTTAATATTATATAACACCCAGACAGAGAACAACATGTTCATCACACAAATGTTTGTTCTCGGTGGGGATCGAACCCACAGCCTACGGTACAGAAGGCAGAGCTACTACCAACTGAGCTGCTGTCGTTATTCATTGTAAAGACGTTTCAAAGTGATCCATGTGATTTTATTGAATAAATACTTTTTGACTTTGACATTAAGCTCTGTAAATCCTCTGACTACCCCGTTAGACGCCCTGAAATAATCTGGTACGTACTTGGAACTAAAATATCTGAGGGAATATCTGTGCCTGGGGATCAAAGCCGAGAAGCTGATTCAGTATTTATTTTGCATTCTTTTTCTTCTTGTTGTGTCACTAGTTTCTTTCGAAACAGTGTGGTGAAAGGATTTTAAGTGCGCCTCAAGAGGCTCCTTTCGAGCACTTGACACATGTTTAACTTTTTAGGTTCTACGACATGCCGGTGAGGTTTTAAGAGTAGTAGAGCTCTTTGTGTGTGGCTCGTCCGGGGAAGTACTACCACCACGCCTTTTTCTGCCGCCAAGCAGCAACGCTGTGTTTCGGTTTGAAAAGTGTGGTTGCCGGTGTAAGTCTGTACGTGCCTATTGCCTCATTATTGTTAAGCCTCATGTGCCTGTGCACATGAGGCTTAACATCTGTATGCCTCAAGATGCACTGAAAAAAAAAATCATTAAAAAGAACTGATAAAACGTTCATGTGTACTGCTTTGAACAGTACCAGGGGAGCCTGCCGAGCAAATCAGTAACATTTACTGCTCCTAAAACAGTTAAAGTTCGAGGCAAAATTTTACCGTTATGACAGTAAATTTAAATGTTTTGAGTAGCAAAAATGTGTAAAAAATGTTACTGTTTTATACAGTCAAAAAATTTTACTGTTTTAAACAGTAAAAAAAAATTACTGTTTTAAACAGTAAAATAAAGTTACTGTTTTAAACAGTAAAAAATGTTACTGTTTTAAACAGTAATATAATGTTACTGTTTTAAACAGTAAAAAAATGTTACTGTTTAAAACAGTAAAATATTAGTACTGTTTGAAACAGTAAAAAAACTAATGTGCATGCACAGTAGCGGGTACTGAAGTGAGCAGTTACAGGTAATGTCAAGGATAGTACTTTTTAATGCGCAAGAACAGTAGCGGGTACTGTAAGTGCACAGTTACATGTAATGTCAAGAATAGTACTTTTTAATGTGCAAGAACAGTAGCGGGTACTGTAAGTGCACAGTTACATGTAATGTCAAGAATAGTACTTTTTAATGTGCAAGAACAGTAGCGGGTACTGTAAGTGCACAGTTACATGTAATGTCAAGAATAGTACTTTTTAATGTGCAAGAACAGTAGCGGGTACTGTAAGTGCACAGTTACATGTAATGTCAAGAATAGTACTTTTTAATGCGCAAGAACAGTAGCGGGTACTGTAAGTGCACAGTTACATGTAATGTCAAGAATAGTACTTTTTAATGCGCAAGAACAGTAGCGGGTACTGTAAGTGCACAGTTACATGTAATGTCAAGAATAGTACTTTTTAATGCGCAAGAACAGTAGCGGGTACTGTAAGTGCACAGTTACATGTAATGTGAAGAATAGTACTGTTTAACGTGTACGCACAATATCGGGTTCTGTACTTACTGATCAGTAACAGTACCCGCTACTGAGAATGCACATTAAAAAGCACTATCCTTCACAATACCTGTAACTGTACACCTACAGTAGCGAGTACTGTAAAAGCACAGTAAAAGGTTGTGAAGGACCGTCCCTGATACCTACTGCCTACGCAGTACTGCATAGGTAGGCAGGTATGCAGGCGACCTGAAATAAATTAAAAAAGATTTAATTGAAGTAATTTATTTAAGATGAAAAAACTAAAAATAAAAACGTTTGTCGCTCTTCCAGGACATTTCTGTTTCATCTTCGATGTGTGAAATAAAGCTTTGGCGCACTTCTGCGACTCATGTTCTTTTTCGTTTCAATTGCACCGGGCCAATGATGTGCGGCAGAAGTAGCAATAAGTCCAGGTTGCTCGTTTCGGGAATTTGATCTGTAAAGCAACAAGAACGAAAATTAGTGACTAAGATTTTTATCGTCGAACGTTTATAGGTACCTACTCTTTACTCAGGAATTATACTGACAACTGGTTAGTTCTATGGAAAAAAATCGTGTTGTATGTGACAATACATTAAACTAATTTAAATTACAAACTAACCTCGTGCAAATTGCTTCAATTCTGCCAATGATGTGCGGCAGAAGTAGCAATAAGTCCAGGTTGCTCGTTTCGGGAATTTGATCTGTAAAGCAACAAGAACGAAAATTAGTGACTAAGATTTTTATCGTCTAACGTTTATAGGTACCTACCTACTCTTTACTCATGAATTATACTGACAACTGGTTAGTACTATGGAAAAAAAATCGTGTTGTATGTGACAATACATTAAACTAAATTAAATTACAAACTAACCTTGTGCAAATTGCTTCAATTCTTCCACAAATGGTGATCGTGTTGATGATGAGGAGTAATTTGCTCTTTAGTAGCGGTAGTTTATCATCCAATGAATGTTCATTTTCAGGATACCAATGATTGAAGTCTGCAGTGAGCTGGAATTAAGAGATGTAATGAGAGAGAAGTATGTTGTTAGAAAACCCCGAAAATTTTACGACTAAGTCCAATACAAAAAGTCGTAAACCGGGTGCCATGTGGTTGCACACAAAATGGTTGATTGCGATTTTTCGAAAATGGGATTACTTAGTGATTTTATATCTTTCAACATGTCGAAACGTGCGGGCGAGAGGTAGGTACCTACATGAGCTCTTGTTTTTGCCTTATACGCTCAATCTCTAATCTCTATCTCTAATGCTTATGAATTGACTTACCTTCAAAATAATTCACGTAGGTACTTCTCGAATCCCCAGTCTGTAAGAAGTGTTTTTGTGGTATCGTCACTCATACACTTTCGCTAAGATTGATACACATCATTTTGCACTGTCACACACAACTCAACTGAAAAAAAGTTTAGGGTTTATATGATTCTTCCTAAATTGTTATATTATTACAATTATAAAACCTCTATAATATTGAGTTCACAGACAGATAGTCAGATACGGATACGTTTACAATATGTCTGGCTTGTCGCGAGGTCAGGAGGGAAGAGAGCGAATATTTGGCGGCCACGCGCTCACAGAGCCGGGTTATGTTGGCTGCCTGTGAAGGGGCGTCGCCGAACCGCGCGGCAAGTCCTACCATTGGCGGCCACACACAGTGCAGCCATCACAATGCTAAGATGCGCTCAGAATAAGATACGTTCGGAAATTTCGGAATATACAATAATAGATGATTTCGGAATACATTAATAGGATCGTTCGCCACAAAAGATTGAAGAAATAATTAACAACTTGCCGAAATTATACTGAACTGAACATAGCGAAGGGTAGAAGGCAACTAGCTAGCCGTGGGTAGAAGGAGTCGGACGTACGCGTCTGGAGCGGCTCATACTGTAGTGAGCCGTCAGTACCGGCTCTATTTCTTTTGGAGCGGCTCAACAGCTCTCATGCCAGCCTAATATAAATTTTATTCCTAGCTTGATAGGGTCTACATTAGAAAAAAGATATCCAGATCAAAAATTTTGCTAAATGAATTTGAATTGAATTTGAATTGTTTTGTCTAGATAATATGATCTAATTTCCAATGCTGCATTTTTGGAGCCGCTCATCTGTGGAGCGGTTCTCAGGTCTACTCATAAAATGTGATACACAACTCAAACGGTTCAAAGATTGGTTTTATGATAAACAGAACCCTGAACCGTTTGAGTAGAATATTTATTTTTATTCATTGGGAGGTTTACTACGTACTCAAACCGTTGAATCGTTTGAAGTAATATCTGCACGGGTGAGTGAGTGGAGTTAGGATGAATTGAAGGATTATGGTTCTTTTTAGAAAAGCATGTTTTTAAATGGTATGGGTTACGAATTTGAATTATTAACTTGAGTTGTTTTAGCAACAGCCCGTGGGTGCCCTCGCGTTTTAGCATACATATTTAAGGATATTTTGCGTTCTAGGCTCGTCATAATTTGCATAAATATTTTCCGTTTTATCGTTTAATCAAGTATGGTTCATTTTGAATAGTAGAACTTTTACTTGAATTTTTTTTCATTCCGTCGTTCATTGTTAGCAATATTTATTAGTAATTGCTAACATAGAAATTCACGGATTTTCTCCTGTTTATTTTCCGCAAGACTCGTTTATTTTTCTACAAAATTATTTTTATCGTAGTATTTTTTGTTTTGGCGTCTAGTCGTTTTGCCAAGTCTTATCGGTGCTTGCTTGGAGTATTTGAAGGTACCATGAAAATAAATTGGTCCTGAAATTCTGAGTCGTTTGAACCGCGGTTCGGCTCCGGCTCGAGACTGTAAATGAGCTGATGCGCTGCAGATCATGTTTTTTGAGTGAGTTACCCATGGCTACAACTAGCGTGTCGCACGCAGCGGCCAGCGGCGGCGCGGCGTAAGCGCGGGGGGGGGGGCGGAGGAGCGGCGCGTGTTACGTACTTACGTGAGCGAGCATTTGCGTTTATTGTTTGAAACATTAGATTTCAATTGTGTAATGAGATAAACAATATTTTAAATTGTTATTATTATTATTAACAGTTAATTTTATCGTTTATTCCACAAAATACAACTCGTAGGAGAGGGGAAGGTTAAAAGATCCACATGCTTGGAAAACAACAGCAAACAGCGAATAGGTAGGTAGGTACCTACCAAACAATAAACACGAACATGTGGATGGGTGTTTGTTTGTTTTTGTTTGTGTTTGGCTGTTTTTGTTTGTGTTTGCCAGTGATCGACGTTGGTGTCGGTTTTTGTGCACAAATCACAGGTGTTCGACAAACGTGTCGGCGATGTATCCAAAAGCTTGTTAGGTATCTAGCAAGGCGGCGGCCTTGTACGATTTTTGTGAATTTTGATCATCCTCCATCGTCTTCGTTTCCTTCTTTTCCCTCAACTCGTCGTCCAGGTTTGCCCATCCGGAATATAGGTATTAGTAATCTTAATATAGGTACCTACCTACTAATGTTTCGATAGTCAAAATGCACGTTAGGTACCTACCAGTCTTCCGAAATCCGTCAATAAATACTTATGTGTAATATAATAAGCCTAATAAGATATACTTACCTACCTAATATGAGGAGCTTTTGGAGGGCACCAATGAACATGAAAAACAGACAGACAGACGCGAAACGAAACTTTATTTTATACCTATTATGTAAGGATAATACCTATACCTATTATGGATTAAGTAGAGGTAGTTATTTCTGTCTAGTGCACTAACTTCTGGTATACCTTCACGTAACGTTACTAGGTAGGTAGGTTACCAACATACGGTTGTTTGAATTAGGTACTTACTGACAGTAGGTTGGCTATAAGTAGGTAGTAGGTAGGTTGGCTAAAAGTAGGTAGTAGGTAGGTTGGCTATAAGTACGTATATATATTTACATAAAGGTAGTTTTTTAAACAAATTGGCAATCAAATATTTATTTCGGTTATAACAAAATAGGTACCAACAAATAGGCACATAGGTAGTTGAAATAAGTAAGTACCTACTACACTACGTAAAGCTATTTATTATAGTGCAAATATTAACACGTCCGGATAGGTCAACTAATAATCGTACCGTTTAACACAAAAAGTGAGAGTACGGCACAAACCAACGAGACAAAATTCACGTTTTCATCATAGTCACAAAAATGGTTAACTCAGCGCCAGCGGCTTTTTAATATTCGAACGGTAGTAGTTATAGCACCTGAAGTAGGTATATATTTTATAATGGCTTGAAAGTTATTAGTTAATGAATGAAACTGTTTAAATAACAGTTAAGTACACTCAAATAATTAAAATATACTGCTTTAATACATATCTTTTTATGAGGTAGTGATCAGTCAGTTTTAATGTGATATCTTTTAAAGTAACTGTTTTGTTCATTTAGTGATAACGTTCAAATCATTACAATTTACTGATACAATACAGATCATTTTGTAGAGGTCATGTTCAGTCAGTTGTACTGTTCTAGCATTTAAATTAACTGTTTTGTTCATTTAATGATAACGATAAAATCATTACAATTTACTGATACAGCACGGACAATTTATTGGAAAACTATGGTGAGTTAGTTGTACAGTGCTATCAGTTGAAGTAACTGTTTTGTTCATTTAGTGATAACGTTCAAATCATTACAATTTCCTGATACAATACAGATAATTTTAAAGAGCTCATAGTCAGTCAGTTGTATTATACTATCCGTTAAATTAACTGTTATGTTCTTTTAGTAATAACGATCAAACCATTACAATTTACTGTTTCAACACAGACATTTATGGAATACCATGGACAGTTAGTTGTACTGTGCTATCCGTTGAATTTACTGTTTTGTTCATTAGGTGATAACGATCAAACCATTACAATTTTCTGCTACAACACAGACATTTACGGAAAACCATGGACAGTTAGTTGTACTGTGCTATCCGTTGAATTAACTGTTTTGTTCATTAGGCGATAACGATCAAACCATTACAATTTTCTGCTACAACACAGACATTTACGGAAAACCATGGACAGTTAGTTGTACTGTGCTTTCCGTTGAATTAACTGTTTTGTTCATTAAGTGATCACGATCAAAACATTACAATTTACTGTTACAACACAGACATCTATGGAAAACCATGGCCAGTTAGTTGAACTGTACTATTCGTTGAATTAACTGTTTTATTCATTTAGTGATCACGATCAAAACATTAAAATTTACTGTTACAATACAGACATATTTGGAAAACCATGGTCAGTTAGTTGTACTGTGCTATCAGTTAAAACAACGGGTTCGTTCATTTAGTGATACGGTTCTAACCATTAAAACTTACTGACATTACAGTAATGGTGACAATTTTTTTTTTTTTTAGTTTTTTTAGTAATTTGTACTGTTTAATCAGTTAGAGTTACTGTTTTGTATTTAACTGTTATTGAAACATTTGCCGATAATGTTTAAAGTAGTTAGTCCTAATGAAAATCTCTTAACTGTGTGACAGTAAGCAATCATTTTTTTCAGTGTGATGGACGTAAGGCAGTGCATCGTAGGGCACGTTCCTATCGTGCGTGACTTACTAGGCAATGCTTTGTTGTAGGTGATGGTTATTTTTTTACTAAACTGTGTGCAATGTAATTGCACACTTATTGGTTGATTGCGATTTTGCGAAAATGGGTTTAGTGATTTTATATCTAACATGTCTAAGCGTGCGAGCAAGAGGTACATTAGCTCTTGTCTTCGCCTTAATCGAACATCATCAAGTAGAAAAAATCTTACACTAATATCTACTAGTAAAATCATCTGCAAACGTAAAAGTAATAAACAAACTTCCAAAATTACCCAATCCCCTCTCAATCAGTCTAGATATTACAATTCCATTCACAAAGCAAAATAAATTGAGCGACAAATCGAATACAAACTACATCTAACTGAATAACAACAAAATTTCATCAAAGCGCACAAAAACTAACTATCCCTCTCTGTCTACCCTCTCTGCCCTCTCGCTCCCTCTAATTGCATTAAGCATCCATTTTTGTAAGCGCTTGGAGCCCAATTCAATTTGAAACTCATTTGTTAGAGCATAAAACAATTATTAAAAAACGCCAGTGATTTCGAGCAATTTTTGCCGTTTATTCCACTTAGTTACGGCTATAGGAAAATGGTTGATAGAAGCCAAAACAAAAGAGGTTATTTGAAAGCAATTTGAAATATCATCAGCCTGAAGAAGTCATAAGCCTTAGCGATTTGCAAGATTTACTTCTTCTTTCGAGTCGATAATCAATTTAGATATAACTAGGTACTTAAGCCATTATAAGGCGGCAACATCTACATCACTACTGTGAAGGGCATTAGATTTTGTGCAAATGTTGGACCAGGATGGACACTAAAACAAGATTTACTAAAAATAATACACTGATATGCCACTACATTCAATATTTATGATTCCGGCTTCCGCTAAATCGTTTTTCCGTGCAGTAACTTTCGGAATTCGCGTTTTTCCGCGATCTTTTTGTTTCAACTAACACAATTTCTTGGTCCGGCTTAGATTTCATGCCACTAGCCTAAAATAATTCGTTCGAAATTCAATAATTCGTTCGAAATTCAAACCTTAAAAAAGTTCGAAGTTCAAAAATAGTGTAGATACACTCTTGTCTAAGTATGCCATTTTTGAACTTCGAACTTTGTTAAGATTTAGAATTTCGAAGTTCAAAAATGGTGTAGTTACAATAGTATAATTTTTGAACTTCGAACTTTTATAAGGTTTTGAATTTCGAACAATATTAAATAATAATATCTCTATTGAAATAATAATTGTCCGATAAAATAAATAATAAAAACTATAAGTACCAGAATTTGCCCCCGTTGAACTTTCCCCCCGTGGTACAACGCTAGTTTGAAAAAAATAATTAAAGAAAAGCATAAATACCTACAGAAATATCGTACTTACGGTAACACCTCTGACTACGAAACCTTCACCCTACTTCGTAAAAGATGTAAAACTATAGAGGAAGAATGCTATCGTTCTTATATAAAAAAAACTGAAACATCGATAATTAAATGCCCGAAATTGTTTTGGACGTATATTAAGTCAAATAAAAAAGGCTCTACGTCTCTTCCTTCTTCGGTTACTTATGAGGGCCAGTCAGCCGACGATAGTGAAGGAGTATGCAATATTTTTGCCACCTATTTTCAGACCACTTTTCTTGCATCCACAAATTCTCCAATCCGCGGTGTCAACTGCTCAACAAATGAGTATAATATTGACACGAGCTCCTCGTACTGTGCCGATGCTATCGGCGAAATAATAGTTTATCCAGATATGGTCTTTAGGCATCTCAAATCACTCGACCTGTCAAAAGGAGCTGGCCCAGATCACATACCACCAATATTCATAGTCAATTGTGCCACGCATTTAACTACACCGCTAACTATTCTATTTCGACGCTCTATAAAGGAAGGGACTGTACCCAACATATGGAAATCTGCATTTATAACGCCAGTTCACAAAAGTGGCAGCAAAAGAGAAGTTAAAAATTACAGGCCCATCTCTAAGTTGTGTATTTTTGCCAAAATACTAGAGCGACTCATCTACGACCAGGTTTATAGCTTTCTGTCAACATCCTTCATTCCGGAACAACACGGATTTCTAAAAAGCAGGTCTACTACATCCAACTTACTAACTTTTATAGATTTCGCGACAACAGGTATGGAGGCAGGTGGACAGATCGATGCAGTTTTCACTGATTATAGTAAGGCGTTCGATCGTATTGATCATAATATACTTCTGCTAAAGCTTCTATCATCTGGAATCCATGGTAACCTTTTTAGGTGGTTTACCTCTTACGTAGAGAATCGATCTCAAGCAGTCATACTAAACGGGTTTTCCTCTACCTGGCATACTGTTCCATCAGGGGTTCCCCAAGGATCTCTCCTTGGTCCTTTGCTATTTAACATTTTTATCAACGACATATCTTCTTGCTTCTTACATTCAAAATTTTTACTATATGCTGACGATATGAAAATTTTCAGAGAGATAAACTCAATTAACGACTGTCACCTGCTACAGCAAGACCTTGTAAGATTGGAAGAGTATTGTCAGCGAAATCATCTAGATCTTAACGTTTCCAAATGTCACTCTATTTCTTTTACACGTAAAATTTACGTCATTAACTACAACTATATATTAAAAGGCTGCAAACTTAATAAACTCAGTGAAATCAAGGACCTAGGCGTGCTACATGACTCAAAACTTTCCTATGAAAAACATGTAGATCACATCGTTAAAAAAGCCAACAGAGCTATGGGATTCATCAAAAGATCCTGCTCTCAGTTTAATAACGTTAAAGTTGTTAAAATATTGTACTGTTCGTATGTGCGCAGCATCCTCGAGTATTGTTCCCAGATTTGGAACCCACAATATGACGTTCATATTAATAGAATAGAATCAATTCAACGAAAATTTGTAAAATATCTTCAGTATAAGTGCAAAACGTACGACATTAATTATGAGGCAAGATGTAAAAGGCATCATATAGTACCACTTCACGAAAGAAGAAAAATATCTGACATCTCTGTATTAGTTAAAATCGCGCAATCCCAAATTGATTCTCCTCAGCTCCTTTCTAAAGTAAAATTACGCGTTCCTACTCGAAGCGTAAGAATTCCATCCCTTTCTCTCTACGTTCCCCATTGTTCATCAAATTATAGGCAACATTCATTTTTCATTAGATCCGCAAACTATTTTAATGAACTGGTTGGCTTCCCCGAATTAGATCTCTTTTCATCCAAACCTTCTGCTTATAAACAAGCTCTCTCTAAACACTGGTTTAAAATGGTTCTCAACTAACTTCTTTCACTTTCGGATTTTTTATTTCATAATTTATTCATTATCTTTTACTTTAACTTCAAACAAGTTTTCTGTAGCTTCGTATATGCGAAAACATCTGATTGGTGATTAGTATTTTAAGTAGTCTTAATTATAGAATGTAACACTGTTTGTTTTCCGAATAAAATAAAATAAAATAAAATAAAATTTTGTTCAGTATAGAACAAAATTTTGAAATCCGGATAACAAAAAATACTCAAAAACTTAGTATAAAAAATAGGAAGCAGTTGCCAAACTTCTCTAGTATTGAAACCGAAATCCGCTTTACAAAATAAAACACAATAACAGTATCATATCGGTCGATATTATGCGGAACACATTACTTGTGTAGCAAACTTGTAATTAGGGTTCAACGGGCTGTTAGCTCTGCGGGGAGCCATGCGACAATCTCGCGGATCTTTTGTGTGGGGCGGGGTTAGGGTTCCGCGTAGAAGAAAATCCAGAATGTTTTATTTAGTGATTTTATAGGTTGTAAAACAAAACTGTTTATATTTTTTTGTGTGTTGTAAAATGCTTGTTCTATTTTATTTATTACCATAATATTTCTTTAATAATTTAAATCGACCAGGCATAAAAAGGCAGTACTTATAGGCAGGTTCTCGAATGACGACCACGAACAGGAAAACGAAGCGTGGGAAGCCCTCCTACCCGATGGACTGACGACATTGTTTGGATCGCGGGAAGTCGGTGGATGGAGAGGGCTCAGAATCGTTCTTCCTGGAAATATGTAGGGTAGGCCTATGTCCAGCCGTGGGCTTCTTTAGGCTAATGATGATGATAAGGCATAATTCACCAGCCACTTAATAAAACAGTTTTATTTGCATAGTTTATAAGACGTTGTTGAAAATTACTGCAAAACGTTGATAAGTGCCAAATGTAATATTTTGACATACCTCCAACCTCCTTAGACCTCCTCAATGTATCTTTAGGCACTTGGTATTCAAACTTTTGAGGGGATAGGTATCTACCGTGACTGGGAATCAAAGACCTAAAATACGTATTACTTACGTATGACCATAATTACTTTTTAAAAAAAACCTGCGGAACCCCACATGTTCCCTACAACTCACCCTTGGCCGATACACTATTACAGGCCGGCGGGGGCCCACCGTTCAATTTAATAACGTTACTCAGATCACATGCCCCAGGCCTACAAACTGTTCAAACAACTCGCGATGAAGATATTCATTTAAATGCAATGATTTCAAACTGTGACATGACAAACACTCGTATTTGAATCATTTGATTATGAAAACGAGCCTATTATTTGAGAATTTATTTTATTTTTTAGAATAGAATATAAAATATTTATTTTCATGATAAAAACCTTTTAAAAACTTTTAAAAACCTATGTGTTCTAATTAATTAGAACACAAACAACAACAAATACAATAATGACGAAAAGCCTTTTCTCTTCTCTTGTCGTGTCACTAGTTTCTTTTGAAACAATGTGGTGAAAGGATTTTAAGTGCGCCTCAAAAGGCTCCTTTCAAGCACTTGACACATTTTATAGAACTTTTTAGGTTGCCGACATGCCGGTTTCCTCACGATCTTTTCCTTCACCGTTAGAGAGTACTGGCATTGTGCGCATACATTTTTGCTCGAAAGGAGCCTCTTGAGGTGCACTTAAAATCCTTTCACCACACTGTTTCGAAAGAAACTAGTGACACAACAAGAATAAGACTGTATTTGGGCATAGAAGAAAGTATTGCCTTGCACTTTTGGTTGGTAAGTTCAATGACCAATCCGACATTTTGTTACTTATTAGAAAAACTGGGAACAAGCTTTAAACCAAATGATTACCTATATTAGAAATGGAAAGATAGATTTCATTTTCTTTATTTGTAACATTCACAGGTTCAGTAAAAATATCTATTTGATCCAAGAGTAGTAGAGCTCTTCGTGAAGGGCACGTTCTTATCGTGGCTTTGCTTTGTTGTAAGTTATGGTTACCACTTAACATCAGGTGGGCCATCTGCTTGTTCCATCAGCTAGTTGTACAAAAATGCACAATACAATTTTATATGTGTATGATCGTCGTCGTAAAGTAGTCGTGAGGCTACTTAAATATGTATTGGTGAACATTCTACACGCTATCTGGCCTCAAAATAATTACCACACTCATACAGAACAAACATCTGTTCATTAACAAATGTTAGTTCTCTGTGGATATCAAACCCACATCGCAGCGCAGAAGGCAGAGCTACAACCATCTGAGCTGTGAGAGCTTCACAGTTGTCACAGAGTCACTTATTTTTTTATTTTGCAATTAGCTGGTGCCCGCGACTTCGTCTGCGCAGGATTAGTATTTCGAGTAGCTTATATTAGAGTGGCGTAATACATATGTGTAACTCTAGCGGTTTTGGCAGCGCACGCCAGAATAGCTCGCAGATGGTAGATTTTTTCCTACTTACTTGACATCTATCGTCATATTTTGGACAATTCACACAATATCTTTATAAATTGTAGCCTATGTGTTATTCTGATGTATAAGCTATATTAATGTAAAGTTTCATTAAAATCCATTCGGTAGTTTTTACGTGAAAGATTAACAAACATCCATCCATCCATCCATCCATACTTACAAACATTCGCGTTTATAATATTAGTAGGATATTTCGCCGAAGTTCCTCATTTTGGGCTTAAAATCATTGTATCATTTCATTGGTACAATTTGTTTACGTATCCTCTTTTCAATGAAAAGCTTAAATACACAAATTCATTGACAATATTGCAAATAATATAAGCAAGCCTTCAGACGATGCATTAATATAAAGGACTTATGGAGTTATCACACAAAAGGGTTAGTCAGAAGCAAAGGTTTTACTTGTTATCCCGAAGAGTACATGATGCTCATAATAGACTGCATGCCCAGGCACGGTATACATTCTCGCAGATCTTTTCTTTGAAAGTTTGAAGTTATATATTTCGGAGAGTGTGCAACGGAACTCCACAACTTGGTTCCCCCATCCCCGACATACCTACTGCCTGCACAAAGCACTTTGCATCTACTTTTATAATGTGAACAGCCAAAGAGTGGAATTCCTTACCGGCGTCCGTTTTTCCGAATGCCTATAATTTGGATGTTTTCAAGAGACGAGTGAATAGGTATCTTCTAGGTAAACGTGCCACGTCGTCGACCGCATCATCACTTAACATCAGGTGTGATTGCGGTCAAACGTTTTACCTATATAGGTTGTAAAAAAAAAATAAGTTACGAGTATGTTAAAGATGGAACTATAAGACGTTTCAAAGTAATCCTTGTGATTTTATCGTATAAATACTTTTGACTTGGACTTATAAAAAAGTTCTTTCAGGATTGGCTCCAGCGTCAAGAAATACCAGCGTTATAATTACACCGGAACCCACACTCTTCAGAAACACAGCAACGCTGTTTGGTGGCAGAAATAGGCATGGTAATTCACCAGACGAGCCACACACAAAGAGCACTTACAAAACACTATTACTACTACTATTATTTAATGCACGGCTCAGTATTATCCATACCTGGATAGCATACCACCTATTTAGTGGCGTAGGACTTGTCCTACGCCACTAAATAGGCGCCACTAAATAATTCTATCTCTATGCCTTGGCATAGAGATAGAATTGGGCCCTCATCCCCTGTTTCCACATAGCTTGAACTTATATTGACATTTAAAATAAGTCAAAAAAAAATGTGAGCAGGCTCAAGGTTGTCTAGCTTCGGGAGCTGGCTGACCCTCTCTTTTCGAGTAGTTGGTCATCTGGACCGCGTCAGACTGGACCGACGCGGTCCAGATGACCCCAAGCTCCGGGGCCCTGGTGTACTGCACCACCGGCACTACGATAGCTACGCCACTACACCTATTCGCACCATTCGTCTTGCTTCTACTTACACTAAGCGAACCGCTAAGCAGTTCCACTCATTACAGTCGTCTGTTTTTCCTGACCACTACAATCTTCTCTTCAAGGCAAGAGTGATTAGTTGTTTTCTAGACCGTTCTTCCAACGTCGGCTATATCGTCGCTTACCATCTGGTGAGATTGGAGCCAAAGGACGGTCTGTTTGTTATAAAAAACCGGCCAAGTGCGAGTTGGACTCGCGCATGAAGGGTTCCGTACCATTATCTACCTCTATAAAAACGGCAAAAAAATCACGTTTATTGTATGGGAGCCCCCATTAAATTTTTTTTTATTTTTTTTATAGTCTTTGTTGTTATAGCGGCAACAGATATACATCATCTGTGAATATTCAAACTGTCTCACTATCACGGTTCATGAAATACAACCTGGTGACAGACCCACAGACGAACAGCGGAGTCTTAGTAATAGGGTCCCGTTTACCCTTTAGGTACGGAACCCTAAAAACAAATACTCTCGTTGCGTATAAAACAACAGACAGAAGCGAATAAAGTGATAAAGTGCCTACAACAGATTCTATCTTAGTAGTCGTTATAAAATTACCGGCGCATTATCGACGCATTTGTCGAGATTTCACGATGACCCAGCGATTTGATGACTACATGATACTTAACGGCGGGGCTAATACCTAAAAACAAGCAATAGCGATAGTAACAGTAAAATGTATCGTTGCTTGTTGGTTCCTCCATTTATTGCACTTGTCTTGGAGTTTGAAAGTAACGCCTGTGATGGATAAGTTGAGGAGCAATAGGTTAGCGTGGTATGGGCATGTCATGAGGAGGGAAGAAAGCCATATTACGAGAAGAGTGTTAGACATGGATGTGGATGGTTTTAGAAGGAGAGGCAGGCCAACGAAAAGATGGATGGACTGTGTGAAAGATGATATGACTAAGAAAGGTGTGAGCACCGAGATGACGAATGATAGAGGAGAGTGGAAGAAGAAAACCTGTTATGCCGACCGCATGCAGCGTGGGATAAGGGCAGGAAGATGATGATAAATCTTACCAGTGTCAAGTGAAATTTAAATTTATTTGTTTTAAAGAAAATGGTGGCGGTTTCCTTCAAAACCTACCAGAAACATTTTAGTTGAAATCAGGATATCGCTTAATACACTTTCATTCTGTTCACACTTTGTGCTAATACCTCGAGTAATGATTGTTAGAATAACTCGGAAATAACACAGCAGCCCCCAAGTATGAGTTGTGTTTACCATATTTGGTTTTTCGTTTTTCGTTCTTGTTCCGTGTTCATTGCTGGTTTTGTATGAAGACGGGATACAGATACCGATACGGAACTTTATGTTGCAAGTATGATGAAAATTAGTAGTAGAACATAAAGTTCCGTATCGATATCTCTATCGCGTCTTCATACAAAACCAGCAATGAACACGGAATAAGAACGAAAAACTAAAAACCAAATATGGTAAAAACAACTCAGACTTGGGGTACAGAACTTTATATGTCGCTGGATCACCGATCGTTTTCGCTGTCGGTCGTACCTACTTGTCCGTCATCGTATTTTCGTAAACCTATATTTTTAGTACATTGATTTTCTGATAGGCCCCAGTCTTATCATCTCTATAGGAAAAACAAAAACGGCTATTTATTAGTGCGGCTTCTTATTTTTACTTTGCCGTACGTCGAGAATGAAGTAATGAAGCATTTTAGTGCGGCTTCTTATTTTTACTTTGCCGTACGTCGAGAATGAAGTAATGAAGCATTTTAGTGCGGCTTCTTATTTTTACTTTGCCGTACGTCGAGAAAGAAGTCATGAAGCAAAGTGATATGATGCAATAAAATACTAAAGATAGTCTATGATACAAGTTGAATTGACTCCAAAGAACAAAAACAATAGGATGAGGCCGCTATTTTTTGACCATTAAACATAAAGACAGGTTTTAACATTTATATAAACCTAATCGAAAGAAATAGTAACCAAAAATGCAAATATCTTCATCCCCAATAATTTAGATGTCAAATTACGCAACAAAACGACCCTAATTTTCACAAAAAGCTAAACTTTACATAAATATATCAGTAGCAACCCAAAGCACTCTAAATGCCTAAAGACGCTTTTTCATAACCTCAAAATTAGCATCAATAATAAGCTAGCATTCTCACCACCAGTGTAAGAAGAACCAGGACGTGTTAGGAGTTGTGTGTAAACGTTGGGATAGTGAGGGGTCTTCGGGTAATGGATATCAGTTTTGTTAAATACATTTTTGAGTAGGCAGGTATTAATTTGAAGTAGTGTTATTATGATCAGGGTTGATGGATTGGATGACTTGGCAAATTTTCGGATTGGATCAAAATGTTTGGTCCATTATGATTCCATTAACAGAAATTGTATAGTTATGTCTTTTTCAATCTCTTTTGTAGTAAATTGGTGATTGGACGGCTAAGTAAAAAATCGTATGAGGTAAGTTTGTGGCCCAATCACAATCACATTATTTTCAAACAGTTTTGAATTTCGAACGGAACAGTTTTGCTTGTGGCATCGACAGCTCGTTATATTAGTGACGTATGTACAATATGCCATTGCCACGCATACTTTATTTTTCTTCAAAACAAATGACGGCCGACCTTAGCATGGACTGACTTGACTAAAAAGTATTTAATCTTTTTCGCTAGACACGGGCATGACTCTCTGTCGAATGACGTACAGGTTGTCGTTTCTCTAAACAACAGGAGTTTCTAGATTCTATGACGTGTAGGTTTCCTTTCAATGTTTTCCTTCACCGTTTGAGAGTACTGACACTGTGCATACATTTTTCAACAGATCTTAGGCTCCGTGGGCCGCTAAAACCAGTGCTCAAATTGATTTCTGTGATAGTGTATTTCGGGCATTTGGGAAAAAGACATGACGGTTTTTTTTTTATTATACTTGCTTAAGAAACAAGCAGACGGTTCTGGCCGTGTTGTGATAAATGATTTTAAAATCACTTCAACAAAAAACAAAGAATCCCGTAGCTAAAATTAGAAGTGATTATGAGATAGTTATCGTTTTAATTTGCGTCTATTGTGCTTGAAATGTTTTTGCAAAAACTTTGAAGTGGCGGCACGAGCCCGGTTTTTGTTCTATGACACAGCAAAATACATTTTTGGAATTTGAAATGATAATTATTGTCTTGAGCTAGATTCAGATGTGTCTAGATTTTCTAGATACAATGAGCTAGATTTTCTATAGTTGGCTGAGTTTATGTAGGTATTCATATCGAGATTTAGTCAGAAAGCGACTTAGTCGTAATGCTATCTAGTAAAATCAAGATGTAGTCTCAAAGCTTCTAACCTATTTTTGGGTATTTTGTTTGTATCTAAGTTAGATTTTGTAAGACAGTTTCCTGAAAATATATTTTAACTAAATGTCGTAACTAACTCATGGACTATATGGCATGTGGTATTAATTGCACTGAGCAATTAAATAAATAAATAAAACACTTGCACTTCCAACTCACAGAGCACATTCACCCAAGGACGTTTTTCCTAATAACTTTTTTGGTAGAAAAACTTCTTTGCATAAAAATTAAATTTTTGGTGCGTTTTTCTCCGAAGCTTGTGGGAGACGAAGGTTTAAGTACTTCCCCGAACGAGCCCTTCACAAAGAGCTCTACTACTCATAAAATTCATTCATTTATTCATTAATTGCGGACATTTACATCAATAAATAGCTTAGGTCTAGTTTTAGCATAAGTCAAGTACATGCACCCGGTTGGGCACTGCAATGTCATATAATAATTTTAAAGGCATAGTTTTAGTAGTATAGTGTAGTCTAGTGTGAATGTACTGTACTATCACTATCACTACATAGTATAAAACAAAGTCGCTTTCTCTGTCCCTATATCCCTATGTATGCTTAAATCTTTAAAACTACGCAACGGATTTTGATGCGGTCTTTTTTTATAGAAAGAGTGATGGAGGAAGGTTTATATGCATAGTACAAGCATTATCTATTAAGGATAATCCACAATAACCGTGCGAAGCCGGGGCGGGTCGCTAGTGTTGTGTATACCTGCCTAGTGCTCAGAAGAATAATCGCATCAAAACACCGCTTGATGACCGTGCGGGCTGACAATCGCCCAATCAGGCAGCCATCTCACTTTGGAATCGAGTTATGTGCCGGACACCGCGCAGCTAGCCTCTTGGACAACACGTAGAGTACGCTAGTACAGAGACTGCACAGGAAAATCTTTTTAAACGGCTTTTTAAAAAAACAGCTTTTACTATGGAAACTAATTGAAAGTAGTATAACGACGCCAGTTCAACGTTGCCAAGCCTAAAATAACAGACGAGAAACTTGCGTCACACCGTTGTTTGTGTTGGGTAATACAAAACAATACGGTCTGATTTAAGCACACTTATACGCTCAAAATATTTGAAAAAAAAACGCATCTGGTGAGACTTTAGGTACATCTCATCTTTTGCAAAAACAGATAAATTTTAGGCTGGGTCAGGTAGTAGGTAGTTTTTGTATAAGGTAATTTTAATTAAGGTATTTAAGAAATTCATAATACTAATTCTACATAAAGATCATTAATACTGAACGAGGACTGTCTATACGAAATATAAACTGGACGCTTTTATACAAAAGTCTCTGTATCTGGTCTGGATTTGGGAGACCGTTCACTTCGCGACTATGAATTCACGGAAGACCAGCGTTAAGTAGCGCATCAAACATGCATCAAACACTATTACAGCATAAAGCTGAGTTTGTTATCCCAACTAATATTGTTATTTATATTTCGCCTATGTTTTTGTGACACAAAATACGTTTTTTGAATTTATTTGATTGTTCCGGCCCCTCAACATAACTACTGTGCTCCACTGTTGTGCCATGGGTATTTTGGATTCCCTTCAACACAACTAATTGGTCCGATCCGGAAAAAAAATGTACCTATGGCACAACTGACGAAAACTCGAATTCCGTATAATCTGGACACCTTAATACTAAAGTCTCTGTATCTCGACTGGTCTACTCGCTCGCAGTAATGAGAAGACGTGAACAAGTAACTATCTGACCGCTGCAATACGCCGTGGACTGAGCTAACAGAGTTTCAGTTCTAGGCTATTGCTCTTGAGATTACAAGTAGGTAAGGACTTTGTAGCCTAGTTGGGCACACGATACTCATTTTAGAGTTAGGTATATTGAATATTAGAAGTTTTATAGGTAGAGTAGTTTAAGAGTAGTAGAGCTCTTTGTGAGTGGCTCGTCCGGGGAAGTACTACCACCACGCCTTTTTCTGCCGCCAAGCAGCAACGCTGTGTTTCGGTTTGAAGAGTGTGGTTGCCGGTGTAATTACAGGCACATGAGGCTTAACATCTGTATGCTTCAAGTTGATGGACGCAGGGCAGTGCTTCGTAGGGCACGTTCGTATCGCGCGTGACATACGAGACAATGCTTTGTTATAGGTGATGCTTACCACTTAACATTAGGTAGGCCATCTGCTTGTTCCAGCAGCTAGTACTAGCTACTACAAGTAACTAGTTAGCCCGCGTCTTCTCTCGCGTATTTGTAGTGGTAATAAAGTAAAGTTTATTTTTAATTAAAACTGTGAACATAGGTAGTTATAATAAAATTACTTATGATTTATTCGCATTATAATATATCTAGATCTCTATAGAGTCTATATAGTAGGTAATTGGTTTATTGTGGTTTTCATGTTATGGAAAACCCAAGATTGTTGCTAGATAGTTATTGAGAATAAAATGTTGGCATATACAAGGTGTTCCAATAATTGGGTTTAAAACTTCAGGGGACTGAAGTACCCATCAATATGAATAACTTTTTCTAAGGAACCAACACTGAACGCGAAAAAAAAACAGCTGTTTCATACATTTTAGCCAGGTAGGTATTGAACTCTTGTATGAAGCAGCTGTTTTTTTTTTTTCGCGTTCACAGTTTACAACATTATTTCTTCTAAGTTTCATTTCTATCGGTTCAGGGTTAGGGCGTGATCGAGTAGGAAGGAAGTAGGATAAAAAAAAAAAACTCCAAAACGAGTACGAACGGCACACGTAGGTACGTCATAGTTATTGAATAGTGGAACGGTGATATTTTGACGGAAAGCCGCTGTTTTTTTTAAGTCAAAGTCAAAAGGTATATTTTATAAAATCACAAGGATCACTTTGAAACGTCTTAAAGCTAGGTGACTCTAGGTGCCAGTTCCACGCGACCAAAGCCTAGAAGAAGAAGAATATACATGTCAAATGTCAGGCCTCTAGATAAAATGCACACATTACACCCTCAAAACAATCAAAAGCATAAATTGGTATTTAACCCTTCCCTAGGCATCACAGATTGAGCACTAGTTTTCGAAACCGTGTTGCCAAATGACCAGTGTGCTTTTCACTAGTTTGACAGCCTTCACAGCTCAGTTGGTAGTAGCTCTGCCTTCTGCGCCGTAGGCCGTGGGTTCGATCCCCACCGAGAACAAACATTTGTGTGATGAACATTGATGTTTGTTCTGTCTGGGTGTTATTGATCGAGTGAGCGAAGCGAACGAAGATCTTAGTTTCAACTTGGGCGATTTGGCATTTTATGTATGTATGTATGTATGTATGTATGTATGTTTGTCTGGCGATAACTTTAGAACCGTTGATCCGATCTCCATGAAATTTGATATGTCGATAGCTTGTACTTGAGAAATTTACTGGTAAGTATATGAGTAAAATCGGATGAAGGGTTTTTGAGATATGGGGTTTTTTAAGAGGACAAAAATAAAAAAAGTTACATAAAAAAATCAAGTTACATGTCATACGAAAGGGCTTTGTTTGGACATTCCAAAACAATTTTTACTTTTTTTTTGGGACGCTCGGTTTTCGAGATAAAATTTAAAAAGTTAAATTAAGATAACCAACGATCCAAGAGCTCCCATCTGTAAGAGTTTTGTTGAAATCAAGGTTTTTCTACTGGTCGGCCAGTTCCTTTGATTTTTCTTATTTTTTTTTCTTGAAATAATTTAAGGAGGTACTCAGTTCTCATAAAATGGTGACGACGACCAGGTCTGATGATGGAGCCAAGGTCTGTTCAACGGAACTCTTCAATAAATAGGCCAATAGAGTTGAAACTTGGTAACCATACCAAGTGAGTAGGCGGTAGTCAGAAAAAAGTCCAAAGATAATGTTTGGACTTGCCTCTGACTACTACCGACTCAAAGTTTTGATGCGTTCGTCGGGTCGCATCACGAGATCTCAGTTCGGGGCGAACTACTAGTTATATATTATTATACGTACAAAAAAAGTATATATGTATTATATCAGCTATCTGGTTCCCATATTACAAGCTTTGGCTTAGTTTGGGGCTAGATAGTGCTGTGCGGAAAGTCCACCAATATTTATTTTATTTATTTATTTAAAGTGAGATTTGAAATTGTCCAAACTTATGCTCACGCGCCAGGTACTCAAGTGACCACAAATCCAGTCAGATAGACGTACCCTTTACTTAATTAGGAGAGAGTCGGTGATCCATTAACGTGGGCTCAGCGGGGAGTTGCGTGGTGACAGTGAAGTGGGGAAATGCGGGATAAATAAAATGTGTAAATAAAATATTTTTAAATGAATTATCAATATTTGTGTGGTAAATGTATGTGTTAAAGCTTAGTTTAGTCATGACATGTACGATTTATGAATACGTATTAATAACATTTAGACATATTATTGATTAAAATTTGGTAAGACTTTTTTGACCCTGGCTCACCAGCGATAAACAGACATGGACGAGCAGGGGGGAGGCCTTTACCCAACAATGGGATGACCTATAGCCACATACACTATAAATAAGAATAATAAATAAAATATATAATAACAAAATAAAATAATAAATAATATTGAAATTGAAATTGAAATTAACCTACAAAAAAATATGAATTATTGTTATGTACTAAGTTAAGTTTTAGGAGGCTTAAATAAAATAAAATAAAATAAAGACTTTTTGATCTGAGAGATCCGACAGCCCTCACAGCTCAGTTGGTTGCAGACCAAGGGTTCGATCTGCACCGCGAACAAATATTTGTGTAATGAACATAGATGTTTGTTCTCAGTCTGGGTGTTATTATTTTAACCTACAGCTTTTTTTTTCTTTTTTTCGAATGAACTTAATGCTGGTGATCGTCTGACGATTCGTACAGCGCTACCGAACAATGGCGAGCGCGGAAGGCGATCAACTCTATTGCCAGCGCAGAAGGCAGAGCTACTACTAACTGAGCTCTAAAGGCTGTCTTAATGATGTTAGCTATCACTACTGCCAAGTGGTGGTACCACAGGCAGCTGCTAGTATTTAAGAATTTAAACGCTATTGTTTTAGGAACTAAGCCGTAAGTTTGTTGCCTGTTCTTCTAGGCTTTAGTCGCGTGGAACTGGCACCTAGATTCGCCTAGCTTTAAGACGTTACAAAGTGATCCTTGTGAATTTATTGAATAGATATTTTTGACAAGCTGGTTTTTGGCCCGCGACTTTGTCTGCGCAGGATTAGCCACACAATATCTTTATAAATTATAGCCTATGTGTTATTCTGATGTATAAGCTATATTATTGTAAAATTTCATTCAAATCCATTCAGTAGTTTTTACGTGAAAGAGTAACAAACATCCATCCATCCATCCATCCATACTTACAAACTTTCGCGTTTATAATATTAGTAGGATTTTGACTTTGGCTTTATCGCATCCACATAAATATTTATTTAAATATAATAAATTTTTTTTTTCTTTATCGCATCCACATTGGTGGTCACCCTACCACACCTGTGGTTGTCACGCTTTGATCTCGATCATCCTTTAACTATACCGAACAAATTCATTTTGTTACCAGCGTGATTGTTTATCAACGATTAGTAATTAACGTTTAAAGCTTTTGAAAAACGGTGTCCATCTAATTACGGCCGTAATCAGATCTAAGTGGGCCTCGAGCCGTAGCTGAAACTTCACTAGTTTCTTTTGAAACAGTGTGGTGAGAATTTTAAGTGCGCCTCAAATTGTATACAGTATATTCTTATGGCACCACCAATTTTAATTGTTTTTATCTGTAATTTTTAGACATAGACATAGACATAGACAGACATTTATTTGCTAAAAAAACACTAAGTAATTTTACTTTTAGTAATAAATGATTAATTAAAGAATTAATAAATGATTAAATAAACCAGTTTTTCTATAAAACAAAAAAAAAGAAATTAACTTAGCAGTTACATCGTCTGAGTTACGATATACCAACGTCCCACTCAATCATACATACGTGGTGTACCAGTTTATGACGTTCACCGGTTTTCAGAAAATTCACGTTTAACAGCTCAAAGGTTTTAATTAGTGATGATAAAGTAATTCAACAAATTTATACTGATGCTAATCAGCTAAGTAAAATCAGGGAAAATTATAAATGCGTACCTAATAAACAAGACTAGTAATTATCCTAATAAATCACCATTATCATTAGCCTGATATCTACCGTGCCTGGGAATCGAAGTCGTGAAGTTGTTTATTTATGCCACTGACCCAAATTTGATGCACCAGTAGCTGGCTAGAGCAGTTTACTAGCAACTTGACTAAAATACTAGCTTAGTGTAAACCAGCCTTTAGCAGTCTTATAAATATATTTATCACATCACTACCTCAAAAAGCGGCGACAATAACAAGACCCAATATAATAACGAGTGGTTAATTGCAAATCGATGGTTAATTTAACCGAGTTTGCGTTGCAGATTGATTGGGATAAGTGGAGGGGGGCACTAATCTAGTACGGCCATATAACAATTTGGGGGTAGGGATGGGACATTTAAGATGTCGATGTTTTTTTTTTATACAACTAGCTGATGGAACAGATAGCCCAGCTGATGTTAAGTGGTAACCATCACCTATAACAAAGCAATACCTCGTAAGTCACGCACGATACGAACGTGCATTACGATGCACTGCCCTGCGTCCATCAACTTGAGGCATACAGAAGTTAAGCCTCATCTGCCTGTATTTATACCGGCAACCACACTCTTCAAACCGAAACACAGCGTTGCTGTTTGGCGGCAGAAAAAGGCGTGGTGGTAGTACTTGCCCGGACGAGCCACACACAAAGAGCTCTACTACTCTTAAAAACTCTTGTCTATTCTTTAAAATGCAGCGATTTAAGATCACCGATCTGGTTCTTCTTCTTCTTCTTCTCTCCGTTTATGGCACCTGTCCGTCATTTGACAGACAATCTTGCCAGTGTCAAGTGATATAGATTGAAACTTTACCAAGAGAACTTGCTATGTAGTAGCTTCTAGTATTGGCTTCTAGTAGCTTCTATTATTAACTATGCAAAGGTTTGGATGTTTGTGGCTCAATCTCGTTTTAACTACTTAACCGATTGGGATGAAACTTTGAACAAATAATAGACCATGCTCGTGTCCTGTATTAAAATATTGGCATCTTTTTATCCCGCAATATTGCAATAAGTGCAATAATATCGCATTTACCTTTATTATTTTCCCGACGTTTCGGCTATGTTGCAATAGCCGTGGTCGCGATAAATACACGTGTAATACTTCAATATGTGTTACTAGCTGCTGCCCGCGACTTCGTTTGCGCAGGATTAGTATTTCGAGTAGCTTATATTAGCGTGACGTAGTACATATATGTAACTCTAGCGGTTTTGGCCAGCGCACGCCAGAATAGCTCGCAGATGGTAGATTGTTCCCACTTACTTGACGCTTATCGTCATATTTTGGACAATTCACACAATATCTTTGTAAATTGTAGCCTATGTGTTATTCTGATGTATAAGCTATATAATTGTAAAGTTTCATTAAAATCCATTCAGTAGTTTTTACGTGAAAGAGTAACAAACATCTATCAATCCATGCATCCATACTTACAAACTTACGCGTTTATAATATTAGTAGGATGATCGCGAGAGTTTAAAAAATACTAAGTGCAATAAAGTAGTATTCATTAATTCATTCAGTCTTATCCCGTCTCTAGCACCTGGCAGTTGACAGCGGCCTCCATAATTGTTGAATGAGGCAGCATTAAAGCGCCAATTAACTGACATTGATTGGTTTTGCACCCCCTCCCTCCACCCCCGAGGGGTAAAGGGCTAACGGGTTTGTGTACTTACATACAAACATATGTGTCTATAGCTTTGTTTTACGAAGTTTCAAAGTGATCCTTAAGATTCATCTGAATGAATGCTTTTTGGCTTTGTCTTCTTTCTGGCTGGTTGGTTTTCCTTTCAAAAAACATTATTTAGAGTGTATAAGGTAACCTAACCTAGATATTGAGAGCACTGGTGGTCTAGTGGTAGCGGCCCCGCCTTCCGATCCTAAGGTCGTGGGTTCGTGCACTAATGAGTTTTTCTGTTCAAAAATTTATGTGCACACTGTCAGTGCTCTCAAACGGTGAAGGAATGATCGTGAGGAAACCGGCATGTCGTAGAACCTAAAAAGTTCTATAACATGTGTCAAGTGTTCGAAAGGAGCCCCTTGAGGCGCACTTTAAATCCTTTCACCACACTGTTTCGAAAGAAACTAGTGACACGACAAGGTAGGAAGGTATTATAGAGATTATATTATAGGTACAAGTACTAACATTATCAAAACAATTTGTTTAGATGGTTAAATAATATAGACAGATTCAATTCAATTCGTTTATTCAATTACAATTCTCTTACAAATCGTGTCTGAATCTTAACCTAACATGCAACAAAATAAAAATAAAAGATTTAAATATACATAATGTCCCCAGTGAAATTTAAATACAATAACCATATAATTCGAAATATTGAATGTCAACAATAATTAAATGTCACTTCTGAAAATCTAAAAATTCTTCAATCGAATAGAAACACCCCTCTAACAACAGCTTTTTCAGTTCAAAGATAAATTTGATAGGGCTCTTAAAACATTTAAATTCTACCGGTAGTGCATTAAACATTTTGACCGCTTGATACCGACAACAGTGTTTTAAGATTTGTAATCTCGTAGTAAAAGGTATATCGAGATCCTTCCTCCTTGTTAGCAATCTGTCTTGCGTCTGGTTCATTGTCTCGTATTTTAGCAGACATACCTATTTATGTATTTTTAAGTCTAACTCCGTTATGTAATATTAAGTGGATTTATACTATAAGTAGCTTAGTCAACCTCAATAAAAACAAAAAAAAAACAAATTAGCATCGCGTCAATCTACCATTACGACTTAACGACCACAGATTGGAAATTGAATTGCATTTTTAAATTTTTAAAAGCAATGCAATTCAATTTGTGGTGGCGTGCATTCAAAAGCCAAGGGCTTTGCTTATTAATTGCTGTGTACATAAAATATTTAAAAATGGTGCAATCACTTAGAATAAGTGATTTTTACTGGAAATACTAGATAGTGAGCGCGTTAACCTAATTGAAAGGTAGCTAACTTTTCAATTACAATACAAATCATTTTCTAATGATAAGGTGAAGACCAGAGTTAATGTGACTCTCGCTCGCACGTTTCGACATGTTGAAAGATATAAAATCACTAATTTCATTTTCCAAAAATCGCAATCAACCATTTTGTGTGCAATCACATTGCACACAGTTAGAAAAATTTCGAGATTTAGAAAAACTTGTATCGATCAAAATGAAATTTTTATAATTGTGTGCAATGTGATTGCACACAAGCGAAAAAAAAACAGCTATTTCATGCAAAAGTTCAATACCTATCTGGCTAAAATGTATAAAGCAGCTGTTTTTTTTTTTCGCTTTCACAGTGTTGGTTCCTTAGAAAAAGTTATTCATATTGATGGGTACTTTAGCCCCCTGAAGTTTTAAGTTCAAGTATTGGAACACATTGTATACAATAATGATAGAGCACCGATGATCTTTAGGGAGTGCATCCCCCTTTTGAAAAAAGAGCTTATGTGCCAAATATAATATTTGGACGAGCACCTGACTACCCCTCCTAGACTTGAATAGGTCTTGAGATTTAAGGGGATTGCTATTTTGCTACTGTACTGTATAAGTCGTGTGTTTAAACAACAGCAAAGTTGTGGGAATTATTTTTTTTCATAAAAAGATTCGGAGTCAACGAGTCGCTATTGTAGAAGCTTTGCTTAGTTTTCGGGTAGATGGCGCTGTGTCAAATTTTAACTAAAATTGTCTGCAAACAATCCCTACGTCTGGCAGTAGATGAATTAAATACTCTTGAAAAAACATATGAAAAGATTTTAGATTTCAGGATTTGTTTCTGATAGGTGTTATTTATTTTATAAGTTTTTTGGATGTTTGTTACACAAATTCAGTTTTGGTTGAATCTATTTATAAATAATTTCAAATTGTTGTTAAAATATCATGTTATAGATAAAAAATTATTAACAAATTTGATTAAATTAATAAATTTTATATATCTCAGTTAAACTTAAGTTATCTGATCTAAGCAATGTCAATAAATAACTTCTTATATGGTGCAGAATAAAGAAAAATGGCAACGTTATAAATTACAGGTACAGGTTCAATATTAGTGTAAGTAGCTAAACCTAATCCGTCAATAAACTTTCTAAAAAGATAAAACCAACTAGAAGTTCCATAATAATCAGTTTATCCACTTTAGAAGTTGCTTGTTATCCCAAAGTTAACCCTCTAACTGCCGTTCGCAAACAATCACTGACGGTAACAAAAGAAACGAATCGACAACAGAAGAAGCGGGAAGAAAAAAAATAAGCCGTCACGATTGGTCGATTGACGTGTGACGTCACCTAACCCCGCCCCCTAGCAACCGTCGCTACACCTGAGATGAGAGCGAGCGAGATCTTTGTAAGTGTGAACAAGATAGAATCACATTGATGTTACGCGTTCTCAATTCAAAATGCTTCAGCTACTATCCTCCTTCAATTCAAAATGATCTCTGCCTACGTGATTTGAGGTCTAATTTTCGATGATAGGGATTGTGATTTGTATTAAGGGACTTTGGGGTAATGGTCAGTTGGAAAAGCTGTTATTGTTTGGTTATGGGTTAACCGATTTGGTTAAATTTGTGTTAACAGGGAGATGTCCGGTTGCTCTGTCTCTTTCTTACAATTAGATACGTCTGATTGGTTATTGATTGGCTTGATTAAGTAGTTCATTAGCATTGAAACCGGTTTAAGTAGTCAGATTTCAATTATGGTTAATCTACTTGGATTAATTATATTTGTTGGTAAAAAATACCGTTGATACACTAATTGCATAGATTGACTGCTTGTTTTTATTGGCTTATGCAAATTTGAAGCTCAATATAGATAGATATGTAAGAAGTAAAGTATCAACCAGAGAATGAATTCACAAAAAACGAGCCGTTGCAATATTGTCAAAGAAAATAACACCCTTGATAGTAAATCACCTAAAGAAGATTACCCAAATCCAAAACTTGTAACACCTTAACAAATGCAAAAGCAAACGACCCTCAAAGAAATCTAACTTGAGAGACCAACACCTAGCACAATCGGCCCAATCACACAGAAAGAAAACTATTCACCCGACACAAAGGCACTCCGGGGGAAATGCTAATACCTTGCTTCTTACCAAACAAAATCACTCCGCGACCCCAAATTTCGCACTTTCAATGGGCAATTTCGCTCACCCGTCTCCCCCTCCTTTTAAGCCCCGCCCTCTTTCCCCTAACCTTACAACACGAGGATCAGTACCTCGCGGTAAGTCGTAAGAGATGGACGCGCCCGAAGACCGATTCTTCGGTAATTCCACGCCGGACCGCTCCGATACAAACTCCCCGCGATCTCAAATGAGCAGTCCGAATTCAAACTCTTCTATAAACGTGACCGATCAGTCGATCTCTCTATCGCAGCATCAGCATAACTTAGAGACTTTGAATAGAATGGGGATGTTTTTTCATGCTCAACAGATGCATTTGAATCAGAGTTTCGATGTGGTGAAGTCTAGGTTAGGTTTGACACAAGTGGGGGGAAATCCTGGGCCGAGACATACGATAGATGCTATTTTGGGGCTAAATGGACAGAGACAAGTAAACAGAGTGAGTGAGTTTGAGCAGAGGAGAGAGGGGGAGTGTGAAACAGTGCCGGTGTCGCCGGGAGCTGTTGAGAGTGCTGGTAAGTTTCATAATCATTTCAATAAAATTTTAGTATCTCAACAGCTCGTTTCATTATTTCTGTGCATAATAACATGGACCTCTGGAGAAATAATGTTTATCTCTTTAATACTTATCTTAAATAGGTATATTGTCTAGCAAAAAGCTGAAATTATATCATGATATTTCATGTATTTAAACACAAACTTTAAAAATAATCAACCCTACTCTACAACATTAATAAATAATATTTTTTTGTTGTATTTATTATAACCCAAAATAAACATTTCATCATTATTATTATTTCCAATCAATTTAACCAAGTTCAAGAAGGTAAGTAACCATTTCCTTTATTATAAAATCTGTCAGGATATAAACATAACTTAAAACTATTTCCATTTCTTACCAAAAGGTATTGACGAACGGTGTCAGGCCTAATGTTGTATTTAACACCAATAAAATCATGCAATATTTTTTAACCCGATTAAATTGTCAGAGAAATCAATTTAACCTAATTCTAGTCAAAGAAAACCGTTCACCACACTGTTTCAAAACAAATAGTAACAAGACAAAAATAATTTAAATAATTTTGTACAATTTGAACTGACAATTCACACAGCGCTATTGGGCTAGCCATAATATGTAATGAATACTTTTTTTTGTAAAACATTCTGACAGTATTTCAACACTCTGACATAAACAGACTATAATTTCTGTGTTTAAAAAGTGTACCAGCTCGAGTCAATACCAACATCGACACAAACCTTACTAGATTTCACGATGTTGTAAAATGAATCCTGTAATTATTGATTTTGTTAAATAAATAAATTAAATAAATATAATAGACAAATTCAATTTTTTTTATGTAGTAACTTAATCTATGTTTACATTTTATGGGTTTGAGATCTCTTTTTAAGTATATAATAATATATACCTGTGTTAGGAAATCCCGCTCTTCCGTGGCAATTATATTAGAGACTAAGTACTACTAAAGCTGTAGCTCTTATCTTAAAATACAAAATTGACTATTCTTATAAAATGTGTATGTTTTTTTTTTGAGTGTATATCTGGTGACAGGAGACAGGACTCGTAAGATTAATTTTGCAATTGCAAATAGGCGTAACAATAATTCACCCGCCCTAGCCGTGCCGCCCGCCCAGGCGTAGCGACTAACGGGGCACTTTGCCGACGGCGAACAAAATGTTCCTGCCGACGGGAAGTTATTTAATGTAGCCATCAACTCTGATCATGAAAAATTTAGAAGCTGCTAAATTAGCCAAAGTCAATAGCTTATTTACAAAGGTGCGAGATATAAAAATAGAATATATTTATTTTAGACACTAACGCACGGTTTCCGAAAGCTCGATCAAAACTAATCGGATGTCAAGTCACTCGCTATTACAGCTATTACATAGAAAGATGGAGATAGCAAGTGACTTGACATGCGATTATTTTTGATCGGCCTTTCAGAAACCGGCCGGAAATATAACATCAATACTGCACAAAATATCAATACCGATAAAAAAAATACACAAGATTAAGACACATTTGAAAATACATTATAATATCTATTTTATTCATTTCAATATAGATTTTATCCATTTCATGGAGTTTTAGGCCGTTTCAAGGTCTCCGTCAGCTTAAGGAATAGGATTGAATGCTTATTTTATAACGGAACTTACTACATTAAAGTAAAAAGTAAAAAGTTATTTATTTTCTTTCACAATACATAACTAAATCTGTAACAAGTCGACCACATTAAATAAATAAATAAAAATACTTGCTGAAGGAATAAGGAGATAGGAATAAGGAGATAGCAATAAAAATGAGTTAAACAGACGCTTAAGTACCTTCCGATACAGGGAAACGAGTGTGAATAGTGGTGGTCTAGTGGTGGCGGCCCTGACGGACTTATGCTCAAAACCGGTGGTGCACACATGAGTTTTTTGTTTAAAACTGTTGGTGCACAGTGCCGTACGCTGAAACGGTGAAAACACCGTAAGGAAACTGTCATTTTACATGAACATAAATAGTTCTCTTGTGTCAAGTGCTCGAAAGGAACCTCACTCGCACTTAAAATCCTTTCAACACCCTGTTTTAAAAGAACTTGTGACACGATAAGAAGATGACCAGGGAAACAGGGGATGGGAAGTTTCTACTTTGGTTGCGTGGAACTGGCACCTAGATTCACTTAGTTTTAAGACTTTTCAAAGTGATCCTTGTGATTTTATTGAATACCTTTTGACTTTGACTCTGCAGAAGCAGATTCATGATTTTGATCCCCAGGTGAAATAATATGTGTGGTTGTAAGATTAAGGCTAAGAAGAACAAGAGATAGAGAAGATTGGCGATGCTATAACGAGGCTGATGCTTTTTTCATACTAGTAATGGAACAACAGTGGCGTAGCTATCGTAGGGCCAGGTGGTGCAGTGCACCAGGGCCCCCGAGCTCAGGGGGCCCTCTAACCTAACCTTTAAAGGGAGGGTCAGCCAGCTCCCGAGGCTAGAAAACTTTGAGCCTGCTCACAATTTTTTTTTTTATGAATTATTTTATAAACCAACAAGCTGGTGCCCGCGACTTCCTCTGCGCAGGATTAGTCACACAATATCTTTATAAGTTGTAGCTTATGTGTTATTCTGATGTATAAGCTATATTATTGTAAAGTTTCATTAAAATCCATTCAGTAGTTTTTACGTGAAAGAGTAACAAACATCCATCCATCCATACTTACAAACTTTCGCGTTTATAATATTAATAGGATATAAGTGCAAGCTATGTGGAAAGAGGGGGTGAGGGCCCGATTCTTTCTCTATGTACCGGGGCCCTTGTTTACCTAGCTACGCCACTGTGGAACAAGCAGATGACCTGATATGAAGCGGTTACTATCCCCTATAACAAAGCATTGCCTCGCAAGTCACGCACGATATGAGCGTGCCCGACGATGCACTGCCCTGTGTCCATTTGAGGCACATAGATGTTAAGCCTCATGTTCCTGTAATTTCTCCGGTAATCACACCTTTCGAACTGGATGCTGATGATGATGAAGTCTTTGGTTTTGGCTTTGGCCTCCGTGTAATGGATCTTATTCTGTCCATATTTAACCCAATGAGTCTCAATCTTTAGTTTTTCTTCCCTTGGATTTGCTTATATCGCCTAAGGAGATTCATAGATAGAGGTGATACATAGATAGATAGATAATAATAATAATAAACTTTAATCAAAAAATCAAGCATTTACAGATAAATACATAAAAGTTTTATTGTAAAGCCATAAAAGTTCATAATTCAACAAAAACAATACTTAAAAATCTAGAGGTACAAAAAGCGGTCTTAATGCTAAACCGATCTCTTCCGAACTTTGGATGGAAAAAACCTATAATCAAATTATAGAATATATTAGTTAACGAAAAAAAATATTTTTAGATTTTTTTATTTTATTTATTCCATAATATAATCTAAACATAACGTTATTGGCACTCATCTTATTGCTACGCTTATCAAGAAGTAAGACAAACATCGATCAAAATTTCGTAAGCCACCGGATGCACGATCTATCGATTATCAGTCGATCTATCTACTAATGCGTTGATTACCAATCGATTTGAAGTTTATAAAACATTCGTTTCACAATTGCTACTGGCGATGAAGTGTTGCAACACACGCACAAATAACATAAAGGTTATCACTTTGATTTGTTTTACACGAGTTAAAATCTTAATTAGCCTCTCAACCGCTAACGCCATTTTGCGCCAAAATGATATCTGTGAAGGGGCCAAAAGAGGCCTGGCGGGAAAAAAACCAAAGGCGCGTGTATACAGATTTTATTTATTTATGTTACCAATATAGGGTATTTACCATTACAATTTTCATAAATCATGATAATAACAAATTAAATGCCATTACAATTACTTAATTAATTTATAAATGAACAAAGCTTGGATGAAAAAGAGCTAGGAGCTTGATTGGGGAATGAAAAAGTGCTAGGTAGTAACAATGAAAATGATATGTAGATTTTTATTAGTTTTTTTACACTACCAAGTAAGCAAACAAGCGTACGGCCCACCTAATGGGTAGCGGCTACCGTAGCCTATGGACGTTTGCAACACCAGAGGTGTCACACGCGCGTTGCTGACCCTTTAAATATTATAGAATGCCTTTTTTGAAGAACCCCATTCTGTATTCTCCAGGGAAAACATCAGCAGAGAGCGCATTCCACAACCTTAGAGTGCGCGGGAGGAAGTTCCTCTGAAACCGAACAGTGCGGGACTATTCTGGTTCCAAGTACAACTTTCAATTTATGAATTTAGAAAATTAGAACTAAACATCAAGCTCGCGTAGTCCAATTATATAAACAAATGCCATTCGCAAACCGTTTAATAAAACGCCAATCAGCGAGCGGCATCCAATCACCAATGATCGTTGCGGCCGCGGCGGACATAATCGAATCGCCAGTGCCTTCAGCACTAGTTTTTGGCATAATCTAGTCTGGAACTACTGTTGCCTGTTCTAGTCTGGAACACTAAATTTGCACCAGCTTTAATATTATATTTTATTAAATTGTAACAAGGATCATACAAGGAAACGGTAGAAACCAAGCCGTAATATTGTTACCTGTTCTTCTAAGTTTTGGCCGCGTGGAACTGGCATCAAATGTTAAGACGTTTTAAAGTAATCCATGTGATTCAACTGAATAAATACCTAGCTTTGAGACGTTTCAAAGTGGTTCGATTGAATAAATACTCTTACCTTTTGATTTTGTTGGTTTTGAACGAATCTTGAGGATCAACATTATTGCAAACAAAATTGTGCATTTCATTTATTAACTTTTTTAGACATTTACAATGTTGTCAGACAAAGTCATACACACGGTAGGTACAGTTTGTTTGCTTGTGCGAGGGAGAGGTAACAATTTTGGGTTCGTTTTATTATTGGTATGCATTTATAATATTTATAATGTGTCTTAAAGTATCAAGTTGCCGCTAACTAGTAAAAACGGCAAGTTTGCTTCATTCAGAGACATTTATCATCATCCACAGCCCAACTTCACTGCTGGGTATAGGCCTTCCTTAGTTTGTGTCGTCTACCACAAGAGAGAGAAAGTGAATCGTTAAATGACTCTATCAGAGACATAAAACGGTCCTTAATTGACTCTTTAGTATTAATTTTTCTAGCAATATGCAAGGTATAAAATACCACTCCTGAAAACTTCAGGGGGCTAAAGTACCCATCAATATGAATAACTTTTTCTAAGGAACCAACACTGTGAAAAAAACAGCTGTTTCATACAAAAGTTCAATACCCACCTGGCTAAAATATATGAAACAACTGTTTTTTTTCGTGTTCACAATGTTGGTTCCTTAGAAGAAGTTATTCATATTGATGGGTACCTTAGCCTCCTGAAGTTTTCGGGGGTGATATTTTAACACCCTGTATAATGTACTTATGGAGCAGATTTAAGTAACTGTTTGTGACTCTGCGTTTCAGTCAGACATTTTATGATTAGTAGGATAGTTGGATAACCTCACGGATTAAACAGAATCATAAACCAGTGCTAATAGTTTATGACCTTAAAGCGATTGCAGATCGATTGATCGCATCCCACAATCGAGTTGCGGCTCTGCGCGATTGGTCGAGTAATTTGTTACAATAACTATGTTTTAGATTGATTTGTCCAAATAACTATGTTTTTAGGTTGAAATGAACTGGCCTACGTTTCTGGATTTGTTCTATTAACGATGGGGAGACAGAGCTAACTTTTTTATACCATGTGCCCCCTTATGGGGACAGAGCAGGGGGACAAATGGGAATAAACGCCGGCTGGTGATAGGCCTACTGTAAACACAGATTTAATAAAACTCTATTTGACTATAGTAAATTTGGAAAAAAGGACAGAGAAAAAAAATCATGCCCTGCTCAAGTGCTCACGCCGTAGCGGGCTCTACGACAGTGCTACGCCGTAGCACATTAGTAGTTTAGTTTTGGTAGTTCTAAAGAAAACTTATCAAAGTCAAACTCTTAAGGTATTCGTTAATTAAAGTCACAAGAATCATTATAAAAAGCCTAAAGCTAAAAATATCTAGGTGTCAGTGACACGCAATCAGATATAAAAGGTTTGACCAGCACCTATAACATTTTCACAGCACCTATAACAAAGCATTGCCTTGTAAGTCACGTATGATAGGAACGTGCCCTACGATGCACTGCCCTGCGTCCATCAACTTGAGGCATACATATGTGAAGCCTGAGGCCTGTAATTATGGTGTAATTACAGGCCTCAGGCTTCACATATGTAATCACACTCTTCAAACCGAAACACAGCAACGCTGCTTGGCGGCAGAAAAAGGCATGGTGGTAGTCATCTCCGGACGAGCCCTTCACAAGGAGCTCTTTTTTTATATATTTTTTTGTAAAGGGCTCTCAGGGGTAGTTCTACCGACATTTTTATTTCTGCCCCCAAGCTGCATAGCTGTTTTTCGGTTTGAAGGGTGTGATTACCGGTAAAATTACAATGAGGCTTAACATCTGTATGCCTCAAGTTGATGGATGTTGTGAAACTTCCTAGCTGGCAAGGCATCTCTTTTATAGACGATCATAATAGCAGTCTGTAGGTATTAAAATACTCTAATCATATTCATCATAATAACTTTATTGTAAATATAGTTTGGTACATGTTAATACAGATGTCAGGGTTTGCAAAAAAAATTCTTCCACATTCCACTTAAAAATAGCATGCAATAATATATACAATTTGAAAATTAATAATGTCATAGATAAAAAATGACACTAATTTAAATTAGAATAGGTGATAAATTAACATTTTTTGTAAGAGTAGTAGAGCTCTTTGTGAAGGGCTCGTCCGGGGGCACCACGCCTTTTTCTGCCGCCAAGCAGCAACGCTGTGTTTCGGTTTGAAGAGTGTGGTTGCCGGTGTAATTACAGGCACATGAGGCTTAACATCTGTATGCCTCAAGCTGATGGACGCAGGGCAGTGCATCGTAGGGCACGTTCCTATCGTTCGTGACTTACGAGGCAATGCTTTGTTATAGGTGATGGTTACCACTAAACATCAGGTGGGCCATCTGCTTGTTCCATCAGTTGGTGGTATAAAAAAAAAAAAAAAAACATAATATATGGATTATTCTAAATTGTCATTAAGATATTAGTAATTAGTAATATTCGTTTTCCCTAACTGTTTGCAAATATATAAGTTTGCTTGCTTCCTTCTTTCTTTTTTTTAACATCCGTTGCGCCATCTGCTTGTTCTACCTCAAATATAAAAAAAAAAATAGAGGCCACAATCCTGCGGTTGCGCGGACGATAATCGAATCGCTATCACGATTGGTAAATGAATAGCTTGTTGGCTATTGGTAATCGATTGTGCGGGATTCGAGCGGCGATTGGTTGATTACTGTCTTTTTGACGTCATTGGATGGCTGATTGTCGCTTGCTGGTTTGATATTTAGAAGCTTGACATTTTCTATACAAGGTGTTCCAATACAAAAGTTCAATACCTACCTGGCTAAAATGTATGAAACAGCTGTTTTTTAACGCGTTCACAGTGTTGGTTCCTTAGAAAAAGTTATTCATATTGATGGGTACTTGAGCCCCCTGAAGTTTTAAACACAAGTATTGGAACACCTTGTATATACAACGTGTAACATAACCCTTTTAAGGCCGAAGACCAAGAGCTGTGAATAGGGCTGTCTCATGATGTGTTAAGTTTCATATCGGAAGAAAGTATAAAAGGCATTTCAGGAATGAAAACTTACGAAATTTCAAAAGTTGTAAAACTTAAGTTGTTCGCAATGACTTGTAGAAACCCTGTTTCCTGGATATAGAGTTTATGTTACACGTTGTATTCCTTCACAGCTCAGTTAGTTAAATAAATAAATATTGGTAGACTTTCCACACAGCCCTATCTAGCCCCAAACTTAGCCAAAGCTTGTAATATGGGAACCAGATAGCTGATATAATACTTTACTATATTTTTTTTGTAAATACATACTTAGATTATATAATAACACCCAGACAGAGAACAAACATCTACATCTACTACCAACTGAGCTGTGAAGGTGTACAAAGTTTTAACGGGTGAAGGCGGATATGAATCCGTCTTCACCCGTTAAACGTCAACCTCAGTTTGCCTTTTCTTTTAGGTTTTGTCGTCTAGAACGTTTCAAAGTGGTCCTTGTGAATCAATTGAATAAATTCCATTTGACATGACAGATTAACGCTAACATCTTATAAATTAAAAGTGTTCTTGTATTTTTTTACAAGTCTAAATACGAGATACGGGTAGAGGGAGTAGCTCTGCCTTTTGTGCAATAAACACTCTATCATGTCAAAACTCGCGGGAAGTCGGTGGATGGAGAGAGCTCGGAATCGTTATTCCTGGAAATGTATAGGGGAGGCCTATGTCCAGCAGTGGACTTCTTTGGGCTGATGATGATGATGATGTTAATAGGCATTTATTGAATTGTATCACAAGGATCACTTAGACGCGACCAAGCCTAGAAGAACAGGCAATTAAGCTTGTGAAACCGCCCTAAAACTTATAAAAATATACTTTAATTACCATAAAACAAAAGGAATGCCATAAATAGTTGCCTAATTAAATGTAAGAAAATGCGAATAAGTATTTTTTACAATAAATAAATTTAACTTGTACGAGAAACCCCTAAGAGAGCTAAGGCCTTGTTATAATCATTTCCAGGAAGAAGTATTTTAAGCCTTCTCCATCTACCGACTTTCCGAGGTCCTTACAATGTAATATACCAATACACAAACCTTCCTTTTTTGAAAAGCTCTTTGTGTGTGGTTCGTCCGGGGAAGTACTACCACCACGCCTTTTTCTGCCGCCAAGCAGCAACGCTGTGTTTCGGTTTGAAGAGTGCGCTGCCGGTTAAATTACAGGCACATGAGGCTTACATCTGCATGCCTCAAGTAGATGGACGCAGGTCAGCGCATCGTAGGCCCTATCTTGCGCGACTTACGAGGCAATGCTTTATTATAAGCGATGGTAACCCCTTAACATCAGTTGGGACATCTGATTGTTCCATCAGCATTAAGTATAAAAAAAAAACTAAAAGTTACATGACGGGCTGTACTTTCTTACTTTAAAAATAAGTTTTTTTTTATACAACTAGCTGATGGAACCAGCAGATGGCCAACCTGATGTTAAGTGGTAACCATCACCTATATTTGTATTTGTATTTGTATTTGGACTCCTGTATCCGCATTTAGACTCCAAAGTGGTCCATTATGCGTGAGGGGTGATCTGGTTACACTTGTAACCAGCCTAGCTCCTCCCAAAAGCGCAGAAGCTTCCCGGTGGCTTCACAGGCTTGGAGGAGTGACCTGGGGTTTCCTAGGATTTCTTGTCGTTGAGAAGCTACGTCCTCGCATTCCAGGACTACGTGGGCAGCTGATTCTTCTTCGGACAGGTAGCCTCTGCAGAGTGGACTGTCTGTAGCTCCGATGTTGTAGAGATGTTTGTTAAGTGGACAGTGACCTGAACCATCACCTAGAACAAAGTATTGCCTCGTAAGTCACGCACGATAGGAACGTGCCCTACGATGCATTGCCCTGCGTCCATCAACTTGAGGCATACAGATGTTAAGCCTCATGTGCCTGTAATTACACCGGCAACCACACTCTCCAAACCGAAACACAGCGTTGCTGCTTGGCGGCAGTAAAAAGCGTGGTTGTAGTATTTCCCCGGACGAGCCCTTCACAAAGAGCTCTACTACTCTTAAAAACTCTTAAAGTAAGGTAAGTACTGTGTAAACGTAGGTTTGGTCAAGTAACAAGCACGACAAGAACAGCTCCTACGATAAGAATCACTCGATTAACTAATTAATAATTTCACACAAATTATAATGACCTCCAAACATGACCTTATATATAACGTTTTAGATTTTATTCTCGGAACGTAAACAACTTGAAGAATTTTAATAGGCTTTCAAGTTAAGTTCAGTAATTTAATTCATGGCATTATTTGGTGATATTTGGTTCAGTAGATTTATTATAATTAGCTAGAATTGGGGGCAAGGTATTTGTTGAACTTTAATCAATTAAAGAAATGATTTACTATTTTCAATAAAACTTTTTTTTATACTACTATAGCTGTTGGAACAAGCAGATGGCCCACCTGATGTTAAGTGGTAACAAAGCATTGCCCTGCAAGTCACGCACGATAGGAACGTGACGCACGAAGCCTCATGTGCCTGTAATTACACCGGCAACCACACTCTTCAAACCGATACAAGCGTTGCTGCTTGGCGGCAGAAAAAGGCGTGGTGGTAGTACTGCCGCGCTTAACATAAGAGCGGTAACCAACACTTTTTCGAAATTTGAGTTAGTAGCATATTCGGAATCAGCGCATCGAGATCTACAACTTTTAGATTGACAGTTCTTTAAAAAAGTGCCTCTAAGTGCTATTTTAGATTTTGATAAGCGCCGTAACCATCACTAGGTTTCTTAATATTCTTAGCATTACAGCCGTAAAAGCACATGCTGCTGCTGAATACTTTTCTTTTATAATTTTGGCCTGTAGTTTCAAAGCAAAAGCGCAGTAACTGCTTTTAAAGACAAATTTGTAAGGAAAATTATTAAAATTCATGACGAATTCCTTATAATAACCGTGGTAACTACCAATTACAGCTGTTAAAATAAGGAAGCTGAATCAGCCAGCTCTAATGAGACTTGTGATAAGCGCCGTAAGTGAACATACGGCTCTTATTACAAGAAGAGGTATCCCTTTACCTAAATAAATCCTACAAATAATCGCCGTTATTACCAGTTACAACGCTTATACTAATGAAAATAAAAAATAAAGTCTTATTTTACTTAACATTCTGCCGCGTTTTATATGATTATGTTTTGTATTTCTAACCATAACAGCCGCATCTTCATCACATACGTCTGTTATGTTAAGGGATACTTACTATAAACCTTAAGCTCATCTTAGATTACTGCAAATGTTACGGCGCTTATTCATAGTAAGTATAGGCTAGCCAGAAGTTTCTCAACTAATTTATCTTTGTCTTATCACTAAGTACGTTCTAAATATTACATCTGGAGATTGTTTAAATTTTGACTATAAGGGTTATCAAAATAAATCAACTTGATAAATTTAAAAACGTTTACTAAAAGTTCTGCAGTTTTATTAAAATTATCATAAAGGAAACATTAAGTTTTTTACCCTGCATAGGTTCAATTACCTATCAATTATAATTAAAAAATCACAGTTATTATAAGTTAAAGGCATCAAATGGCACATTTTTAAGATTACCTTGTTATGTTATACTTCATAATATCAAATTACATGCTAAATCAGTCGTCAAACTAAAAAGTAAATTTATAAAATCTACTTCAGTCTTAACCAGTGACCATGACTGTCACCATGTACGTTCACCTAATCTACACTTCTACATCTACACTATCTACACTATTATTATAAAGAGGAAAGCTTTGTATTTTTGTATTTTTGTATTTTTGTATTTTTGTATTTTTGTATGTAACGAATAGGCTCAAAAACTACTGGTCCGATTTCAAAAATTCTTTTACCATTAGAATGCTACATTATCCCTGAGTAACATAGGCTATATTATATTTTCAAAAAAATCAGGGATCCTTACTAAAACTCCAATAATGTAACCCAAGGTGGAAACCAAAAACCTTACATCGCGTGCGCTGCGAAAACTATTGATGATAGAACAAAATAATGTACTACGATTTTGTAGAACACGTCATCATCTACAAAAAATGTCGCGACAGCATATGTCTAACTATTATAGTTATGTCACAATAAGTGTTCTTTTATTATAAAAAAATAATTGAAATGGTTCCGCTAGAAAAGGGTCTTTATTTGTACCTTGGTATTAATCCTTATCCAAATAAATCTTTTCATAATTAAGACGGTTTCAATACCTATAGATTACTTCTTAAATTTTTCAAATCGGACATTCCATTCAAAAGATATGACGAAATTAAAAATGTTAACGGGTCCACGGGTCACGCTCGGGGTGCGATTTCACTCACTCAAGGAGAAGGACGTGCGAATGTATGAAATTAGTAGACGCGAGGCTCGAACCCACGGTCTAAGTTTATCCTAAAATGTTCAAAAAATTTATGACCACCCATGCGAAGCTGGGATAGGCCGCTAGTTAAAAATATAATTCACAATAAAATACTACCAAACTAATTTCAAAGGACGTGCCTATGTTTTCTTAATAACTTATATAAAACGAATACAAAATAAAAAAAACTCTTCTAAAAACAAATATTAAAACAACCAGTCAATATAAATCGGTCTTAACTTATACTAGTAATAGTTGCAACTTTGCAAGTGTTCCCGAAGTTAAGTGGAGTGATTTAGAGTCGTATATTTTTAGTTGTCGTATCTTCGAGCAAGCTTCCTACCGCATCATTAGTTGAAAGGTTAAGCCAAAAGGCTCTTCTGTTTTCAGGCATAAGGGGCAGCGATTTATTTATAATTAAAGATTTTCTCTCTTGTGTGATGCCCCTTGCGCACTGTTTAAGCTGTAATGCCACGTCCTTTGAAATTAGTTAAGTAGTATTTTATTGTGAACTAGCAGCGAAACCCGGCGTTGCTCGGCTCGGGAAATACATCGCATGTACTGACGAAAAGTCACTGGATTTCGTTTTATATATCGTCAAATATCTAGTACCAAAACACTCTAGAATATTTAGATAGTTCGGTCGTTTTTGTTTCTCGGAATTACTTGAATTTGTTTAATTACTGTTCACTCGAACTTTGAATGATCTTCAAGTTGTAGGCATTTTGGAAGTTTCTAGATCATTTCAGAAACTTTCTACAACATTCTAGATCGGTTACAATAATTGCACGGCTTTTTGAAACTTTCTAGATAATTCCAGAAAGTTTTAGAACTTTCTAGATTAATTTCATCAGTTGCACACATTCTGGAACTTTCTAGATCATTCCCGAGATTCCCGAGTTTTTAAGAATTTGACAGAAGCTTTCTGTCCATCTCTAACATGTATAGTTAGAGAAGGACTGATATATATTATTCCACATTTTCGCCACCCACAACCACCCTCTTCCACCCACCCCGACCAAACTCCCTTATGCACACCAGGAGACCAAGGGGTATTTGCCATCCCAACGGGAAGTTGATCGAAGTTGCGGATCATAGAGAAAACCGTGGACACACGTACGAACATTAGCATTTTATATAATATATTAAGATTAAGATTATATTTTTAATTAGGTGAACGTACATGGTGATAGTCATGGTCACTGGTTAAGACTGAAGTAGATTTTATAAATTTACTTTTTAGTTTGACGACTGATTTAGCATGTAATTTGATATTATGAAGTATAACATAACAAGGTAATCTTAAAAATGTGCCATTTGATGCCTTTAACTTATAATAACTGTGATTTTTTAATTATAATTGATAGGTAATTGAACCTATGCAGGGTAAAAAACTTAATGTTTCCTTTATGATAATTTTAATAAAACTGCAGAATTTTTAGTAAACGTTTTTAAATTTATCAAGTTGATTTATTTTGATAACCCTTACAATCAAAATTTAAACAATCTCCAGATGTAATATTTAGAACGTACTTAGTGATAAGACAAAGATAAATTAGTTGAGAAACTTCTGGCTAGCCTATACTTACTATGAATAAGCGCCGTAACATTTGCAGTAATCTAAGATGAGCTTAAGGTATAAAGTAAGTATCCCTTAACATAACAGACGTATGTGATGAAGATGCGGCTGTTATGGTTAGAAATACAAAACATAATAATAGGTTTACTTAATCATAAGAGCAGTGAGATGTGTTCCTTAGCAAAAGAGCGGTATGTGTGTTGGTTACAACGCTTATGGTTAGGAATCGTAGGTATTATACATTAGGCTTCCTAATAATAAAGTTATTTTTACATTTTTTTATTATTAAATACACATATTTGTGTTATTTTTCTTCTCGGATATAAACTACAACATGTTATTTATAATTTAAAATAATCAGAAGTCAAAAATAGCATTTTTTGTAGACGTGGTCGTCAAAAGTAGTTTGAAAACTTTAAGCGCGATTTACTCGAAATAAGCTGGCACGTACTTACCGCTCTTAAGAAAAACGCGGCAGAGTACTTCCCCGGACGAGCCCTTCACGAAGAGCTCTACTACTCTTAAAACTAATTTTATATGCGCCAAAGAATATAAAATTTATGAGTAAAGAATCAAACAAAGATTAGTTTGGTCTATTGAACTGATAGTACTTATAATTATATTGGGAAAAAATACTAATCATACTTATTTGTTTTAATTGCAGTTTCCGTCTACCGTCTACCGTGCCTGGACCTTACGAAAGGTCCAGGCACGGTAGATCTCCCTCAGATATATTGGTATAAAAAGTACTTCAAACTTTTTGGGATGCCAAAGTTGGGTAGACAGAGGCACGTCCAGCATTGTAATGCTTTATACGTGAGGTTAGAATCCCATACCTGCTGCTAGATAAAATACTATCTGGATCCCTCATGATTTTGTCTTTCACCGTTTGAAAGTTAGTTTCAAATTGAAAATCTATAGGTGCATAACCGAATTCGAACCCACGACCTCAGGATCAAAAGGTGGGGTCGCTACCACAAGACCACTTAGTGTTCTAGGTCCCAAGAGGTCATCATTAATGATTTACACCGAATCAATATAAAAAAATGATTAACATTTAAGTTATTAACCTGTCAATGGTCGATGCAAAAAGCCCAAGTAATCACTATCAATTAAAAAGAAAAAGTATTCGTGTAAATGTATGATCAAGATGAAAAGTGTTCCGTATCATTTCTTTTATAGTGTATAGTGGACAGCCTTCACAGCTCTGTTGGTAGTAGCTCTGCCTTCTGCGTCTTAGGCCGTGGGTTCGATCCTCACCGAGAACAAACATTTGTGTGATGAACCTATGTTCATCACACAAATGTTATGTTTGTTCTCTGTCTGGGTGTTATATAATATTACAAGCTGGTTCCCGCGACTTCGTCTGCGCAGGATTAGTCTCACTAAAATCCATTCAGTAGTTTTTACGTGAAATAGTAACAAACATCCATCCATCCATCCATACTTACAAACTTTCGCGTTTATAATATAAGTAAAAAAAAACACAAAATAAAAAAATAAAATCACTAAATTTACTTATTAAAAATCACAAACAACCTCACAAAAACCTTACCTTCTGAGATAATATTGAACTAATCGTTTCCAATCTAAGGAACCCCAAACGCCAAAATAATTCAATAAAGAAACCATTTTGTACTCATTAAGCCGAAGAGCTTTAAATACCAAATCTGACACATGATTAGGGTTGCCACATAGAAAAAACAACGAGCGAGCCATTATAGAGCGAGTGTTACCAGATTATCGATAATAATTGTAAAAAAAACGATTCGTATCTCGTCTTAATGCATCCATAATATTTTTATTTGTTTTGTGTCACGCTATCTTCAGATCTTAATGCGACATACCTGTCTCTTTCTGTAAGTCGTCGGATTAGTTGGAGTGAGAGAGATGAGTGTGTGTTTTGACTTCTGATTTAGTGATCACTCAATCGTGTGTGTCATGGTTGTAGTATTTTGTCAGTTTATGGATTTTGATATCTTAATCGGGACAGGTGACAGGGGATCGTTTGATTACCTTTGAATGTAATAAGTTCGTATAATCTAGGACCAACTTTGGTGACGTAGTTTTTAGGCCGCTTGAACACCTCTGCCATGACTTGAGACGCTGACAACTGTAAAATACTTCTCGCTAGTATTTTTGAAGATATTAAATCACTGGGCATTGTTACGAAAAATCGAACACAATAAGTTTTGAAGAATATCATTACAAAGGTTTAACATAAATATTATCACTAAGATCCAAATAGCAATCCTCACAATATAGTTTAAAGTACGAAAATTAGTAGTAGAAAATTAGTAAGTAAATAATAAATATATTTTTCAATACGTCAGTCGAAATATCATCGTTCGTCATAACGTTATATTAGATTCAACTTTGTTTAAAATATATCGCAGATTCTAAGAAAAAGATATATAGCCCACAAAGCTCGTAAAAATATGATATAATATTGAATATATTGTCATATCCTATAGAATAACATCGTCCGTCTTGCATAAGGGAGTAGACTGATGATGACGATGAATATAAAATAAAGACTACGTACATTTTACTTATTTAATAGAAAACGCCTCGTCATCCTTTCACACTATAATGACTGCAACAATCTATACAGGGTGTAAAAATAACTCCCGAAGACTAAGCGGGTATCTATAGTCTTATAATATTAAGACAATAATGTTGTAAAAATGAAATGAAAATTAAATAGATCACAACTATAATTCTCTGGTGAGGGAGATATCCGCAAAGTACGAGTAGTAGAGTAGAGTACTCTTGGTACTTACTTACTCAAGATTTATTTATGTTAAGTGTCTAAAAGGGTTTAAAGTATCTGAGATTTTTTATATTAAATATAGTGTAAATAAAAACCAGCTACAAATTTCAATACAATTTTCTTCATATTAAAGTTATTACCTACACTTTAGGAAGACTTAAGGAATACTTAAGGAGGTTATAAATTAAACTTTTGTAATACCAACCAAAAATAAAAAAGCACAAATAAAACATGTTTGCGAAACAAATGCTCATCCTAAGTTAGGATCGAATCCAAAACCTGCATCTCAAAAGGCCTTATACCTGAGTTATAAGTTCAGTCTACAACTTACTATCATGTTACTTTTCACACCCTGTATACTTGCAGTAACTATGTGTATTCTGTACAATACTTAGCGCCCAATGGCTTCATCCATCATTCTGTGCGGACAAAATAATGACGCCGATAAACGTGGAGCTTCCGCAAACAATTACCCGTGTAGAGGGCGCTGTTTTATTTCATTTAAGCACTTTTGCGCACGACTGTGCTTTTTTATTCTATTTGCTGATGCAATAAGATGGCCTACCTGATGTTAAGTGGTAACCATCTTCATTATCATCAACCTATTGCAGTTCACTATCTTAAAATTAAATATCCTTTCCCCACACTGATTCGAAAGACAACTGAGTCCACTGCTGGACATATTATATCTCTCCCATGGCGCGCCACGTCTTCTGTAATCGGCTTGCAAGCCACGCTCGATAAGACCGTGCCCTACGATGCACTGCCCTGCGTCCATCAACTTGAGGCATACAGATGGTAAGCCTCATGTGCCTGAAATTTGCCCGACAAACACAGCAACGCTGCTTGGCGGAAGAAATAGGTATGCTAGTAGTACTTCCTCGGACAAACCACACTCACAGAACTCTTTACTAATAGACAGAGAATGAATTATCTTTTCTTTAGAACGAAAAAACAACATATAGTATGTGTGAGGATGGTCTTGCTCTGCGTCCCTTACTTCCTACAAATTGTGTTGAGTGAGGGTGGTAGAAATTATAATTCGGAATCACTGAATCTGACTTTTATATTCAATTACTTATACAGGTATTCAGTTTGGTTATACAGGTACCGACCGAACCTACTGTGTGGGGCGAGACGACTGGCGACGCGACATCAAGAATCTACGCGTCAGCCCAATTCCTGTGGCTAGCAAAACCTAGACGCCACATAATGTAATCAATAACCTCTTAGTCGCTGTTTTTTTAATGTTTTTCAGCCTAATGAGAAACACTAAAAAAACAGCGAATTACACACGATTGACACAGATTACAGCAAAACAGATATCAAATTTACTGCTAGCAATATAACACACAATTCAATATTTTACAGAAAATTCGCAAGCCACAATTTCAAACCCAATTCTGTACAGCCACGGAAGTCGCCGGTATAGTTCGCAATCTTGATACTACACGATACAAAATGATAAATGATTCAAATTATAGTCTGTTATTACACCGATCGCATCGGTTTGTACAAATGTTTGTTTAAACAATGTGACGCGAAAATTGCAGATATGATAAATGGTTTTGAAACAAGAAAATTCGAGGGGTTAAAATTGTTGGCAACGGTTTTCGACTGAAACAAACTGAGGCTTAAAATGTGGGTGCTATGTTCGATATATAAAAATTTAATAGGCTTAAAAATAGTAAGTAAGAGAGTCTGGCGTGAGAGTGCATGGGGATCAAATTCGTGAAGCTTTTTCAGTTTAGGCCCCAGTGACAAAGTTTAAATAAAATAAAATAAAAATTAAAGATATTTCAAATTTCAGGCGAGGGCTCTTGCAACAGCAACGACGGCTACAACCAACGAACACCCCCCGACGACAAATCACCCCCCGGCAGCGACGACGACACCCCCCGACCTGGCTCCGCATCAGACAATAAGAAGAAGCACAGGAGGAACCGAACCACCTTCACCACCTACCAGCTCCATGAACTAGAGAGGGCGTTTGAGAAGAGCCATTATCCTGATGTGTACTCGAGGGAAGAGCTGGCAATGAAGGTGAACTTGCCAGAAGTCAGAGTACAGGTAAGGCTTTTATTTAAACTTAGATAGATAGAAAACTATTTATTGTACACCACAAGAAAATAACATAACATTTAAGAATTAATTTAAACTACAGCGAAGTACAATGGGTGGTCTTATCGCTCAGAGCGATCTCTTCCAGACAACCTTTCGATGGACAGGATTTTATTAATGTCAAAAGGCGGTATCACAAAGGATTTCTACTTTAATTTTATTCCAAAAAAAATATTATTAAGTATACAAGGTGTTCCATAAGTTGTGTATAAAAACTTCAGGGGGCTAAAGTACCCATCAATATGAACAACTTTTTCTAAGGAACCAACACTGTGAACGCGAAAAAAAAAACAGCTGTTTCATACAAAAGTTCAATACCTACCAGGCTAAAATGTATGAAACAGCTGTTTTTTTTTTCGCGTTCACAGTGTTGGTTCCTTAGAAAAAGTTGTTCATATTGATGGGTACTTTAGCCCCCTGAAGTTTTCATACACAACTTATGGAACACCTTGTATAAAAAACTAATTATGGTGTGAATGAATGAACTACATAGAAAACAATATAAACTTACATATAAAATATATGTAATATATACACACTTAGCTGGTAGTCTATCCCAAAAATCTGGACGAAAATATCTGTGCACAGTGCTAGCACTCTCAAACGGTGAAGGAAAATATCGTGAGGATACCGGCACGTCGTAGAACCTAAAAATTCCTATAACATGTGTCAAGTGCTTGAAAGGAGCCTCTTGAGGCGCACTTAAAATCCTTTCACCACACTGTTTCGAAATAAACTAGTGACACGACAAGAAGAAGGCAAGATTCACATATTTTTAAGTCGTTTCAAAGCGATCCTTGTGATTTTAGTATTTATTTATAGTATTTATTCAATTGAATAAATACTATTTTACTTTACCTCGGAGTGTTGGTCCGTTGTGCCACTAAAGTTAGATTAGATTATATTAGAAAATTATTTATTGCACAAAAGGAAGTACATAGGTGAACTTAATGCTTGTTAGCATTTTCTTACAGTTAACCTTTGTGTAATGTGGAGTGGGTGGTAGTGCTTTTATGATACAATAATGGGGAGAAACGTCTAACTATTACATAAATACAACTATAACTAACCTAAATACCTACTCAAAAATATATAAATATATCTACCTACCAATAAACTAATAATAATAAATATCTAGTAAACATAAATATATATTACCTATATAAACCTACATAATATTTTATTTATACATATTATATTGCTCAATTATGTTGGGACAATAACTGTTGTGACAAAAAGTGGTGGTGGATTTTAGTTTAGAAAATGCCTAAAGTTCAAAATGTCAAACGTCAAAAATCCTCACATCCTACTTACCAAAGAAAGTTTCAAATAAAGCCAAGATCTGTCCTAATCTACATTCAATTCACAAAGCAAAAGTTCACAAAACCAACCAAACTTTAATACGAAGTGAGCGAGCACTTTGCAAACATTGAAGGGTCCTTCCGAAAAGGGTAAAGGGCCAATAATGAGCCAAGGGGCTTATGCCACTCAATCCCTTCAAACGTATGTCAGCTGTTCCAATTGACCAGCTAAAGAAACCCCTGCTCTCCGAAGAAGCTTCACCATAAATAGCGCTTCGGAAGGTCTGTTTCAGCTGGCCGTTTCATAATTGCTTTCTTATGGGCTCAAAACGATTGGATAGGATTATAGTTCTTAAAAATATTAGAATAAGGATGAAGGAAGTTGATTTGAAGTAATATGATTTGTTTGTAAGTAAATCTGACGTTTCAATTTCCTTGGGATACATGGATCTACACAAATAAACAAGTTGAAGATGTTATTAGGTTTTTTTATACAACTAGCTGATGGATTACCTGATGTTAAGTGGTAACCATCACCTATAACAAAGCATTATCTCGTAAGTCACGCACGATAGGAACGTGCCCTACGATGCACTGCCTCATTTGGCTGTAATTACACCGGCAACCACACTCTTCAAACGGAAACACAGCAACGCTGTTTGGCGGCAGAATAAGGCATGGTGGTAGTACTTCCCCGGACGAGCCACACACAAAGAGCTCTACTGCTCTGAAAATATATATAAGGCTAGGTTTCCTTATGTTCGGCAAACCGATACACAAAGGTTCATATAAATACTGCTCAGGATCGTGGTAATATCGACTTGTTGTAGGCAAAGTCGAAAGGTATTTATTCAATGAAATCACTTTTAAAAGACTTAAAGCTAAGTGAATCTTTTTATAAAATGAATATACCGAATAATAAACACCCAGACAGAGAACAAACATCTATGTTAATCACACAAATGTTTTTTCTCGATGGGGATCGAACCCACGGCCTATACAACACAGGTAATAAAGACTCTTTAAGACTTATTCATATTGGTCGCTGAGCGTTCCGTTAACTAAACAGACCGATAAGTATGTTACTATCACTTTTCATTGGCATGAAAATGGCAGTGATAGTCAAAGTCAAAAGGTATTTATTCAAGATTTATGCAGTTAAATCACAAAGATGACTTTGAAAGGTCGTAAAACTCCCCTAGTATCAGTAGTCCGATGATTTAGTCCCATGATAGGACTGATGATGCTGATCAATACAGATCATCGGACTACTGAGCCTTTTAGTCCGATAATTACACATTTCGACTTTCCCAAAAAACTAAATCTCTCTTGTCGTGTCACTAGTTTCTTTCGAAACAGTGTGGTGAAAGGATTTTAAGTGTGCCTCAAGAGGCTCCTTTCGAGCACTTGACACATGTTATAGAACTTTTAAGGTTCTACGACATGCTGGTTTCCTCACGATGTTTTCCTTCACCGCTTGAGAGTACTGGCATTGTGGACATACATTTTTGACCAGAAAAACTCATTGGTGCATGACCGGTTTCGAACCCACGACCTTTGGATCGGAAGGTGGGGCCGCTACCACCAGACCACCAGTGCTCTCAAAAAACGAAATGAACAAAACAAACAAACCTTCCATTTTCCTGGAAAGTGTCTAGGTGCCAGTACCTTATAGAGCCGCTACAAATTGCCAAGGAATATGAAAGGCCGAAGCTGTAGCTAGTTATATCAAAATGTATATTAAATTATCGGAAGTTGTCGCTAGGTGTCGCTCCGGCAGCAGTTAACCGAATTACCGGCTTCGTCGCGACCCAATCACACGAACACACCGGTTATCTGCACTTAACTCAGCTTGAAACTTTGTGTCTGTACATTTAACCTGATATTTAGATGAAATATTGTAAACTAGGTGCCCGCGACTTCGTCTGCGCAGGATTTGTATTTCGAGTAGCTTATATTAGCGTGGCGTAGTACATAATATGTGTAACTCTAGCGGTTTTGGCAGCGCACGCCAGAATAGCTCGCAGATGGTAGATTTTTTCCTACTTACTTGACACTTATCGTCATATTTTGGACAATTAACACAATATCTTTATAAATTGTAGCCTATGTGTTATTCTGATGTATAAGCTCATCATCATCATCATCATCATCAGCCTAAAGAAGTCCACTGCTGGACATAGGCCTCCCCTATAAATTTCCAGGAAGAACGATTTCGAGCCCTCTCCATCCACCGACTTCCCGCGATCCTGACAATGTCGTCAGTCCATCGGGTAGGAGGGCGTCCCACGCTTCGTTTTCCTGTTCGTGGTCGCCATTCGAGAACCTTTATTTCCCAACGGTTATCAGTCCTTCGAGCTATATGACCTGCCCATTGCCACTTCAACTTGCTGATTCTGCGAGCTATGTCGGCTACTTTGGTTCTCCTACGGATTTCCTCATTTCTGATTCTATCCCGTAGTGAAACTCCCAGCATAGCTCTCTCCATAGCCCGCTGAGCGACTTTGAGCTTGTTGATGAGGCCAATAGTAAGCGACCACGTCTCAGTTCCGTACGTCATCACTGGCAACACACACTGGTTGAAGACTTTCGTCTTGAGGCTCTGCGGTATCTGTGACGAGAAGATGTGGCGTAACTTCCCGAACGCTGCCCATCCGAGTTGGATTCGTCGGCTGACCTCTTTATCGAAGTTGGACCTACCTAGTTGGATCGTCTGACCCAGATACACATAGTGGTCTACAACTTCGATGATATCGCTCCCAACATGTACCGGCACGGGTGCGACATGAGCATTAGACATGATTTTCGTCTTGCTCATGTTCATCTTAAGACCCACCTGTTGGGAGACAATATCGAGGTCTCTGAGCATCGTGCCTAGATCTTCCAGCGATTCCGCCATTATGACTATATCGTCGGCAAGTCGAAGGTGAGTGATGTATTCGCCATTGACGTTGATGCCATACCTATTCCAGGACAGCAGCTTGAAAACATCCTCCAGTGCCGAGGTGAACAGTTTCGGAGAAATTACATCTCCCTGTCTCACCCCTTTTTGCAATTGGATAGGATCCGTGCTTTGGTCCTGGAGTCGGATAGACATTGTGGCTTTACTGTAAAGACATTTCAACACTTCGATATACCGATAGTCAATTTGACATCGCTGGAGTGACCTTAGGACTGCCCAGGTTTCGACTGAATCAAAGGCTTTCTCATAGTCCACAAACGCTAAACAAAGTGGCTGGTTATACTCTTCAGTTTTCTGTATAACCTGCCGGAGCGTGTGGATGTGGTCTATGGTGCTAAAGCCTTTTCGGAACCCGGCTTGTTCGGGAGGCTGGAAGTCGTCAAACCTACGAGCGAGACGATTGGTGACTACTCTCGAAAACAGCTTATAGACATGGCTCAGCAGCGAGATGGGCCTATAATTCTTTAAGAGTGTGTTATCACCTTTCTTAAAGAAAAGTACCACCACGCTCCTGCCCCAAGCCTCTGGCGTCGTACCCTCGGAGATAACAGAATTGAATAGCTTCTGAAGGACTTTAAGTAACGGCGTTCCGCCCGCTTTCAGAAGCTATATTATAAGCTATATGTATAAGCTATATTATTGTAAAGTTTCATTAAAATCCATTCAGTTGTTTTTACGTGAAAGAGTAACAAATATCCATCCATCCTTACTTACAAACTTTCGCGTTTATAATATTATTAAATAAATATTGGTGGACTTTCCACACAGCACTATCTAGCCCCAAACTAAGCCAAAACTTGTAATATAGGAACCAGATAGCTGATATAATACATATATACTTTTTTTTGTAAATACATACTAATAATATTATATAACACCTAGACAGAGAACAAACATCAATGTTCATCACATAAAATAATGTTTGTTCTCGGTGGGGATCGAACCCACGGCCTACTGCGCAGAAGGCAGAGCTACTACCAACTGTAAATCTTGAGATAAGTTTGCGTTTCTTTAAATCTGTCATTTTGAAAGATTTATAAAATATAGCGGCGATTTCTTAAAAACTTACGAATAATTTTCGCTCAAATCAGGATATCACAATACACTTCCATTGCAACTGCTCACACTTCGTGAACTAAGACCATTCAAATACCACCGAAATTACACAACAGAACTCCAAGATAACACAAGAAATAATATTAAAATGAAATTACCTCTTTCCTGATACTGACATCTGCCAATTCTCATGTACCATCGTCCCATGAAGATCTTTATCACCCCCATACTCGCGAAAATCCATTAAATCGTAACTATCTATAATCTTTCTAAACGATACAATTAATTCCTTATAAAGTCAGTCACACATAAACACTTCTATTTTATTACAACAAAAGACCATTTTAAATTGAACTATGAATGGAAACAATCGCCCTTGAATGAAAGATCTGTTTTATATTGACCTACCCGAAGGCTTTAAAGGCCCAATTTGAGCTGAGCTCTTTCTCGCCTAAAATAAAGAAGAATTGTAGGCCTTGATACTTTGGTCGTTGTTTGTATTCAATATAGCTTGAGCTATAGTTTGGTAGTAATAGTGAGGGTATGGAGGTCTGTTTTGTTTGGCGGCGAATGCGTTTGGAGTGCATTAGAGGACAAATAGACTACAATGGATAAGCGATGGTAATCGAATTCGGTACGTTGGGCGCAATATGGGAAAGAGAAAGGGTGACCATGATATTTGCGAAACAAGTCTACAGTGTAATAAGTAACCAATAATGTTTGTAGTTGTGATCAGTTATAAATATAACAGAGCGACTTTTTTGTAATTGGCTAGTATTTTTGTTATTACTAGTAGTTCGCCCCAAACTGAGATCTCGTGATGCGACCCGACGAACGCATCAAAACTTTGAGTACGTAGTAATCAGAGGCAAGTCCAAACATTATCTTTGGACTTTTTTCTGACTACCGCCTACTAACTTGGTATGGTTACCAAGTTTCAACTCTATTGGCCTATTTATTGAAGAGTTCCGTTGAACAGCCCTTGGCTGCATCATCAGACCTGGTCGTCGTCACTATTTTATGAGAACTGTGTACCTCCTTAATTTATTTCAAGAAAAAAAAATAAGAAAAAGCAAAGGAACTGGCCGACCAGTAGAAAAACCTTGATGTCAAGGAAACTCTTAGAGATGGGAGCTCTTGGATCGCTGGTTATCTTAATTTAGCTTTTATTATTTTATCTCAATAACCGAGCGTCACAAAAAAAAAGTAAAAATTGTTTTGGGATGTCCAAGCAAAGCCCTTTCATATGACATGTAACTTGATTTTTTTATGTAACTTTTTTTATTTTTGCCCCCTTAAAAAACCCCATATCTCAAAACCCCTTCATCCGATTTTACTCATATACTTACCAGTAAATTTCTCAAGTACAAGCTATCGACATATCAAATTTCATGCAGATCGGATCAACGGTACTAAAGTTATCGCCAGACAAACATACATACATACATACATACATACATACATAAAATGCCAAATCGCCCAAGTTGAAACTAAGATCTTCGTTCGCTTCGCTCACTCGATCAATAAAAAAACATATTTTAAGTGTCGATTTAAAGTGTCGAATGTAAGTCTATGAAATTAAAGTCGAATATAATGAATGTGTTTGTGAAAATGAAATAATAACAAATAAGTCCTTCTTTTTCTTCTGGTGTTATCACTAACTTTCTTTCGAAATAGGGTGGTGAAAGGATTTTAAGTACGCCTAAAAGAGGCTTCTTTCGATCACTAGAACAAATAAGTGTGAATTAAAATTTAAACATAACCATAAAGTATAGTACCATAAAGTAGTATATAACCCTAAGTAGTATATAAGTAATATATAGTATATGCTACACCGTCATTGCTACGAACTCCGCAGCTGTTTATTAGCACAAAACAATTTCATTTCCCAAAGAAATATATTTTTATGAGGGCCCTAAGATCATTTATTTTATTGCATGGTCACCCCAACCATCTCAATAGGTTGTCACTTATCTCTGACACGCTCGACTTGCGTCCAAAATGTGCTAATAAACGTTTTTGTGCTCAACGTACCGTCTGCATCGACCCTTAAACAACCCACACAAGCGAAAACTTACCTTATATTAAGCAATACTAAGTAACAATTCCCGAAGCATTTTACGAATACTTTTTTCACGGTCCTTGACATTGCAAATTTCGTTTTATTTATACAAAGTGAGGGTTGAGTTTTGTTTGGCGTGGAGTGGAAGTTTTTTTAGTGTAAAAGGGTGGTTGAAAATGAGTTTTAGTGTTTGTTTAACGCCATGATATTGTTGTGTTATAGTGTTGAAAAAGCTTAATTACTTAGGGTGAATAGTGAATTTCGGCTTTTGCATAATGTAATGGCACGATGACCTTTTTGACATGCTTCAATTAGGCCAGTCTTGACTGAAGTCATTAACAAATGCGGTTTAAGTTAGAAGAAGGAACGAAGAGAGAAAATATTTTTACACTGAAAAACACTTAATAAATACTGTCAAAATAATTACCTTTATAGTTTTTGACATAATTGGCTTGCCTTTAATATTAGTGGACATTCTACAGCACCATCTAGCTCCAAACTAAGCAAAGATTTTTCTCTGCAGGGAGACAGTTAGTTGATAATAATACTTACCCATAGATTTTTTGTAAATACATACCTATAGTATAATGTAACACCCAGACAGAAAACAATATATGCTCAATAAGCAAAATGTTTGTTCTCGGGGTAGATCAAACCCACGGACTGCAGCGCAGAAGGCAGAGCTACTACCAACTGTGCTGTGATGGTCGTCAAAAAGTTAATTATGCTTAAATTGTTAGCATCTCTTATAATGGGTATTTCAGCTGATTTTCTACCCCATTACCACAAGCAAAGATAATGGTTTACTCCAGAACATTCAATGGCGGAACAAAAACTCTAATAGCCTCCTAACCCTTCCTTGTAGCTGAGAACTACAAAGTGAGGGAATTAGTCGTGGTAATTACAGGGTGTACTAAACGAGAAACATACGTTAAAGATTAAGTGATTGTAATTTAATATGTTAATTAAAAAAAAGTGATCTTTCAGTTTGCAATCCATATGTTTTAGACATATTATATCGTCTTGTAAAGGTGTTTGAAAACTAAACCGAGAGCCTCAGACCATGTTTTTCGATCCACCACTGATTTAAACAAAAACATAACATAAATAAAAAATAAAAAAACATTTTTAGATATACTTATTGGATTCCTTTGAAGTGTAGGCACCAGTTTACCCCACCAAGCTCATGAGATCAAGTTCACACTTTTTTTTTCACACATTTCCGAGAGTTTCCGAGATTAAAAAGGTTAAGGTTAAGCAAAAATTGTATGATGATTTATATAGGGCTGCGTTTCACAGTACAGTACCTACAGTACATTATGTATATTTACGTATATTTTGACAGCCTTCACAGCTCAGTTGGTAGTAGCTCTGCCTTCTGCGCCGTAGGGCGTGGGTTCGATCCCCACCGAAAACAAACATTTATCTGATGAATATTGATGTTTGTTCTCTGTCTGGGTGTTATTTAATAAGTATGTATTCACAAAAAAATAAATGAAAAATGAAAATGAAAAATTTTTATTGGCAATAATAAAATCAACAGTAAAGTGTGAGGCTCTGTCTCCTGGAATAGCGTTAGTACTCTTCCGAATGACAATATACTTATAGTTTTAAAGTTATGAATGAATCTAATTTTAACAATATATAAATACGAAAATTTAAGTAAGTATACATGAATTATATCAGCTATCTGGTTCCCATATTACAAGCTTTGGCTTAGTTTGGGGCTACTATCCTATTCTTCTTCTTCTTTTTCTTGTCGTCTCAGTAGTTCTTTCAAAACAAAAGGATGTTAAGTGTGCCTCATATCATAATGCACCTTTACAACATTGTGTCCCTATAAAATAATAATCAACTATATTTTATTGCATTTCCCCCATCAAATACATTCGCGATCGTAAACACAAGTGTTTCATAAATGATCGTAACACGCCTAATCGCATAGATCCATGACGAATCCGAAGTAATGTCCCGCGTTTTACGGGATTATGGTCACCCTACCGCGTAAATACAGCCGTGGTGTCTCACGGAAACGCAAATTTGTTTGTTAATAATTTCGATGATCAGCTGATATTGTGTCCATAAAATCGGATTATTCGAACGGAAAGGAAATTCGAAAACATGTGTTCTTAACATCAGGTGGGCCATCTGCTTATTGTATCAGCAACTAGTAAAAAAAACCGACCAAGTGCGAGTCGGACTCGCGCATGAAAGGTTCCGTACCATTATCTATAAAAACGGCAAAAAAATCACGTTTGTCGTATGTTTGTTGTATGTATGTTTCGTTTTAAGAGTGTAGAGCTCTTTGTGTGTGGCTCGTCCGGGGAAGTACTACCACCACGCCTTTTTCTGCCGCCAAGGAGCGTTGCTGTGTTTCGGTTTGAAGAGTGTGGTTGCCGGTGTAATTACAGGCACATGAGACTTAACATCTGAGCTTCAAGTTGATGGACGCAGGGCAGTGCATCGTTGTGCACGTTTCTATCGTGCGTGACTTACGAGGCAATGTTTTGTTATAGGTAATGGTTACCACTTAACATCAGGTGAACCATGCTTGTTCCATCAGCTAAAAAATCTTGTTTTTGTGATCCTTTATTTATAAGCGTTTTATAACAAAATAGCAAAGCATCAACAAACGAGTTAACGTATACCTATTGGATTAACGCTTCACGTTAGCGTGTAATTACTAACTATTATAACTTAATCCTGCGCTGGACGGAATTATTTCACAGACGTAAGGAATACTGGAAGCGTTGGTCTATGCTTTTCGCCTTTCACCACACTGTTTTGTAAGAACTAGTGACACGATAAGAGGAGAATACAATTTGCTGATGGATAAGCATATCGCCCACCTGATGTTGAAGGTTCTGAAGAGCGTGGTTTCTGGTGAAATGACAGGCTATGCCTCAAGTTGATGGACGCAGGGCAGTGCAGCGTAGGGCTCCTATCATGCGTGACTTACGAGGCAATGCTTGGTAAAGGTGATGGTTACCACTTAACATCAGGTGGTCTGCTTGTTTCATCAGCAAGTAGTATTATAAAAAACGAGAATTTAACAAGACTCATAACAAAACAAGAATCAAAAACGCAGTAGGACTAAGCCTGTACCGCGGGAGACCTAAGGTTTTACAAAAATTGTTATGTGGCAGACAACTCACATGTCACTCACAAACACGTGGAGGAATCGACAAAAATATACTAGCGGCCTGTCCCGGCTTCTCACGGGTGGACATTCATTTTTTAAACTAATTTTTAAATTTAAATTTAATAGTTAGACATATGCTGTCGCGACACTTCTTGTAGATAATAATGTGTTCTGAAAAGTCGTAGTACATTATTTTATTCTATCATCAATAGTTTTCACAGCGCACGCGATGTAAGGAATTATTTACGTTATTTTTTCCCACTTTGGGTATAATATAGCCTTGTCACCCGGGGATAGTGCAGCTTTCCAACGGTGAAAGAATTTTTTAAATAGGTCCAGTAGTTTTGGAGCCTATCAATGCAAACAAACAATCAAATCTTTCCTCTTTATAATATTAGTATAGATAAATGGTCAATTCTTTTGAGTATTTTGTATTTTAACCATTTTTTTTGTCGTTTCCATAATCTGTATATCGGAGCGGCAGTGAAACGCGTGAGCTCGTATATAATTCGGTTAGGTGTGCCAGCTAACACGTTAAACTTGCGCCCCCAGACTTTACATCGTGCAGTCTTCAAACTTCATTTAGATTCGATTTGGGAGTAAGCGAAGTGAAGCTTGCCTTGAAGTATTTTCTATCTAAAATTATAGAAAACGATCTAGTGCCCGCGACTTCGTCTGCGCAGGATTAGTATTTCGAGTAGCTTATATTACCGTGGCGCAGTACATATGTGTAACTCTAGCGGTTTTGGCAGCGCACGCCAGAATAGCTCGCAGATGTTAGAATTTTTCCTACTTACTTGACACTTATCGTCATATTTTGGACAATTCACACAATATATTTATAAATTGTAGCCTATGTGTTATTCTGATGTATAAGCGATATTATTGTAGTTTCATTAAAATCAATTCAGTAGTTTTTACGTGAAAGAGTAACAAACATCCATTCATCCATCCATCCATCTATACATACAAACTTTTGCGTTTATAATATTAGTTGGATAAAGGTTATGCGTAACCTATGAAATCACAGGTGCCTTAAATCTGTATGCCTGAAGATATAGGTATACCTTTTGACTTTGACTTTGTGCCTGTAATTTCACCCACACTCTTCAAACCGAAACACAGCAACGCTGCTTGGCGGTAGAAAAAGGCACGGTGTTAGTACTTCCCCGGACGAGCCCTTCACAAAGCGCTCTACTCTTAAATTGTGTAGATAAATACAGTATACAGCGTAGGAACGGAGGCAGCCCACACGACCGGGAAATTGTGATTAGCTGATCACATCATTTGCCGGCTGTTTTATTCCCTGTTCCGATATAACGAATATTACCTCGTTTTGAGAAATGCGTATTCCGAGGAAATGCAATCGATTGCTTTTTATCCAGTTCACAATCCATTTCCGTTGTGAGACAAATCTGTGAATGATCTGTTAATATTTTTTCTGCGTTTTGTGGTACCTATAACAGATTTTATAGATTATTACAGACTGTAGATTATTGCTCGGGCAGTTTTTATATATTTTTTTTTTATTAGTAGGTAAGGCCGTAAATATTATTTGCGCATTTTCCTCATCTAATCTGTAACGATTCGTGAGGATCGCTAATTGGCTTCTCTGCTAACCTATATTACTTAGAATTTAAGTTTTAATAAGCTGTTGGTCTTTCTCAAATAAATAAATAAATCGCGCTTATATAGAAAATAATCTATAAATAGTACTACGTATGATTGCAATTATTATCACAAGGCTCTCAAAGCACATTGACCTCATACTAATATGTCCTATTAACATGACGACCTAAATGTGAATTATGGCCTATTAGCCTAATATTTTCTTAAAATATTTACTAAATATTTATTTAACAACTAGCTGTGCCAGCGACTTCGTCCACGTGGAATAGTGTCTTTGGGTAGCATATAGGTAATGTCTTTGGCATATTTCCCCACCTACACCGTGCCGTACCACGGATACCACGTACGCCGGATTTATAATATAGGAAATATTACAGAACTCATAACAAAAATAGCACCGCTAATCATCACTAGCACACTTCGTTGGTTGACAATCGTCAACCAACTTCTAAAAAGCAAATTTCAAAATTTTTATTTTATTCGGACAACAAACACATTCTATAATTAAAATTACTTAAAACACTAATCACCAATTATATTTAAGATACAAAGATAAAAGTTATGAAGGTTAGTTATTAAAAATTTAACATTAATTACAAAAGTTAAGGAAAAATATAATTTAGATCTAAACAAGTTTGCTTTAGAAAAAAATAAGTAGTAAAACTATTAAAAATTTTTTTGGTCAAAGCTTGTTTAGATGACGTGTGAGCGAGAAGTTATTCGACGGTTGTCAGCGGTAATACCATTTCACATTACTAACTCTATACCCAGATTAACTTACCAAATAACCTACAATTAGTCTATTAACCGAATTCTTTAAAGAGCATTATGGTTCAATCAATAGAAAAGATTTCAAAACTAATCATAACCATTGTAAAGAGTAATTTGATTAAAATTTGACAGCTACATCCTGTTAAAAAAATAAAAAAAAACAGGAAACAGTACAGGGGTAGGTAATTCAATAATTCAATTACGGGTTATAAAACCAGCTTTTGTTGATCTCTGATAAGCGAGGAGTATTGAATTTTTGCTCAAAGCACAGGGGTCAAGATATGCTGGGTGCGGCACAAAGAACTGAAATGAATGGCTAATAGTGGGTTCCTTACATATCATGTCGGTGTGGATTACGAGAATCGCCGGCGGAACTCCAAACTTGATATTTCCGTTTGTGAATTGATTTTTGTTGCAGAAATAATTGTTTATTGGAAAAAAATCTTCCATTCAACCTGGTACTTTAGATTTACTCGTAATAAAGGATGTTGTCTTACTTGAGACGATGAAATGTCTGTATTTTGCTATATTTAGGTTTCTTGGTGTTCTAGATTGTTATTAGATTGTGACTTATGAGGCAAAGCTATATATAGCTATATATAGCTATATATAGCTATATATATATAGGTGATGGTTACCACTTAACATCAGATGGGCCATCTGCTTGTTCCATCAGCTAAATGTATTTAAAAAAATCATAGTAGCTCAGCGACTCAAAGTCCATTAAATTACAGAATAAGATAAATAATACTATTGTTTAATACCTAAACATGTATAATATCTAAATTTCAAAGTTTCAAATTCACTTGCACTGTCAAATATTTAAAAAACCTTTCATCGAAGTTAAGTAGCCGTAAAATTGCGCAGAAATCCTAAGATTTTTCCAATTTGCACGAATCGCAAGATTCAGCATTCGAACAATCAATGGTGTCTCATTTTCGCGCCAACACTGCCCGCCATTTTGTTTACAACAATAAAATGGCGGCTTGCGCAAACGGATTAAACGCTCAATTTCACAAACAATTCAATACGAGCTCAATTGAAAACTATACAAATCGGTTTCGAGTGGCGGCACAAGAAAACGAGACCCACAAACTTTGTTATAGCACTAAGTCGTGCCAATTTAGTCTTTATTACAACTAAATACGATACCAATGAGTTTGGAAATAAATAGTTCTGTCGGCAAAAGAAGCAACACGCACAAACATATATTTGCAATCGAGTCAAGCAATTACAAACCTTACGTCAACTGTAATAAAACTGAGATTAAGTTTCAAATAATTTGGGGTTATTTGAAACTGACGCGGGTTTTTAGGGGAATATCGAATGTTGGGTCTATTCAGTTGGGATTATACCGGCTAATTTGAAGATGTTTGTAGGATTAGTTTTGTAAGGACAACAGTTCTTTTAAAAGTGTGCTTGTCAAAGGCGCTATGCCGACAATAAGGCCTAAAATCGAAGATATTGTACAAAATCCTCAGTGTTACGACTTAAAAAAAATCGATCCCAGCCCATCGATAGAGACATCTTGACTTCTTCGGCGTGATGATGATGAATAGTTCAATGATATATTGTGTACTAGGTATTATTGTACCTAGAAATAAAATAGAATAGTAGGTAAAGGAACTATTTTATTTTCCTACGAAATAATGAAAACTATTGTAGGTACTTACACCATCCCAAACTAACAAATAGATACAAAAAATCAATAATCGATATGTATAAGTAGATAGGTGGATAGCTAAAAAGTAGTCTTTGCTGACAACCCGGGGAAGTACCTCCACCACGCCTTTTTCTGCCGCCAAGCAGCGTTGCTGTGTTTCAGTTTGAAGAGTGTGGTTGCCGGTGAAATTACAGGCTTAACATCTGCATGCCTCAAGTTGATGGACGCAGGGCAGTGCATCGTAGGGTACGTTCCTATCGTGCGTGACTTACGAGGTAATGCTTTGTTATAGGTGATGGTTACCACATGACATCAGGTGGGCCATCTGCTTGTTCCATCAGCTAGTGGTATTAATTTAAAAAAAAACCGTTAATTACCGCGTATTAACTTTTTTTGTAATAAATAAAGACTTCGTGGTGGTAGGTAAAATAAAACAGGCTTACAAGTACAACTCCCAGGCACGGTTTACATCCTCTCAGATCTCTTGGTATCTAAATGTATAATGTCCAAAATTTTACCTCTAGTATTCCATACTTGATAGCCCTCAAAGCTAAGTTGGTGGTAGCTCTGCCTTCTGTGCTGTAGGCCGTGGGTTCGATCCCCATTGAGAACAAACATTTGTGTGGTGAACATAGATGTTTGTCCTCTGTCTGGGTGTTATTATATATTATAGGTACTTAAGTATTTACATATTTACAAAAAAAGTATGAAATGTACCTGGTTTCCATATTAAAAGCTTTGGCTTAGTTTGGGGCTAGATGGTGCTGAGCGGAACGTCCACTAATAATAGTCCACTAAATAGGTTGCAAGCCCTAGCTCTAATAATAACTAGTCTCCTCACGATGTTTTCCTTCGCCGTCTGAGGAGCGCTTTGAAATCCCCCTTAATTACATAATTACTCCAATTAAGGCAAAACTCGGAGATTAATTAACATTTCGCGTCGCAAAGAGCCTTAATAAATACTAATAAATATAAGGCGACGAAAGATTCTGCTAACTTTATGTACCTGCTAGTGTTGGGCTGAGGATTCGGCTTCGGTTTCGGGCATATTCGGCGAAAACGTTCATTAGTCACTAATTTATGTATACTTTAAACTTCTTGTGACGCAAGTTCTTTCGAAACAGTGTGGTGAAAGTATTTTAGTTTCGCCTCATAAAGACTCCTTTCGAGCACTTGACATGTGTTTTTGAACTTTTAACGTTCTACGATATGCCAGTTTCCTGGTAATGTTTTTCTTCACTGTTGAGAGTATTTATTGGCATTGTGCATATACATTTTTGAACAGAAAACTCATTAGTGCAAGACCGGTTTTGTACCTCCGATGTTAGGATCGGAAGGCGGAGCCGCTACCACTAGACCACCAGTGCTCTACCAGTACTTTGAACTCAATATTGTTGATGGTACTGAAATTAGTTAGACGCACGTCCAAAAAAACATGATAAAATGGAAATTTATTAAGACATGGAATAAATTTGCACACTGCCACTTCCTACTTTTTAATCGCGTGGAACTGGCACCTATATTCACCTAGCTTTAGGACGTTTCAAAGTGATCCTTGTGATTTAATTAAATAAATACCTTTTGACTATGACTTTGAGTTTTGCAGCAGTATCAACTTCGGCAAGATATTTTCGGCTATAATCACAATTTCGGCAATTTGAAACTTTTTCTCAGAACTAGTCAAACGTCTTGGCTAAGCAACACCTCTATATAAAACAACTCCGCGCCGAACTGAGCTCTAATTCTTTGAGATAAGAGTGCATTTCGCTCAGCAAGTTTCAGTTCAGTTACGCCGTTTAGCAAGCAGCTGAGCTGACAAATACTAAATTAACCTTTTAGCAAAGCAAGGATGGCGGCTGAGTTGGTGTTAGTGCGAAATTTAATTAAGGATTTCGGTTTTCAGGGCTTCGTTTGTGTGGAAGTGGCTTTTTGATTATACTAACTTATCGCTTGAGTCTGTTCTTTCTGAAATCGGAAATAATCAGAAGCAACTGGTAAAAAACTCTCGTTGACTAGTTTGAGTTTTTTACCATTTTTCGTATTTCTTAAGTATTTTGTAACGGCAGGCCTTTTTGTGTGGAGACTCGTGAGTTCTCAGCACGCCCGATAGAGGCGCTTATCGAATTTCCGTACAAAAAAGGGACTACACAACATTTTAAAACAACAGAATCTTGGTACGTGGAGATCTGAGGTTCTACCGTGCCTGGGAATCAAACTCGTGAATTTGTCTCGTTATTTTTGCTAAGATTTTACTCCAGGGCATATTCTTCTCTTCTTCTTTTTTTCCTACAGGTGCCCCGTTTTTTACAAATGATAAATGTTTCAGTACCGGGTAAAGTTTTCTCACCTGCGCCCTTCTATTTTCACTTTTGTTATATTTTTATTACAATAATTAATAAAAAAGAAGAGTATTTTACTGCAAGGAATAGGCTATACTTCGTGCGAATAAATACATTTCTTTTCTTTCGAGTATTTTTTTAACCTTTTATTACATTAAAGATTTATACAAAGAAAGTAGATACCTACATAATGGGAAAAAAGGACGTGACAGCCTTCTCTGAAAACTCTATCTCTGCATAAAAGCCTCTTCCACACAATCCAGCTAAAAGCCAGCGCAATAAATTAATTAGCGCCCTCGCCCGATCCTTGTTTACTTAGCTATGTAAACATTCCTATGTACAATTGTGCATTATGTACTGAGCCATTTATTTACCTTAATTGAAGCTGTATTCATAAGAAATGCACTGCTTTATAGCTGCCTTCAAACTCATAAGAGTAGTAGAGCTCTTTGTGTGTGGCTCGTCCGGGGAAGTACTATACCACCACGCCTTTTTTTGCCGCCAAGCAGCGTCGCTGTGTTTCGGTTCGAAGAATGTGATTGCCGGAAAAATTACAAGCACATGAGGCTTAACATCTGTAGTCCTCAAATTGATGGACGCAGGACAGTGCATCGTAGAGCACATATTTATCGGGCGTGACTTACGAGGCAATGCTTTGTTATAGGTCATGGTTACCACTTAACATCAGGTGGGCCATCTGCTTGCACGTACGATAGAAACGAGCCCTACGATACATTGCCCTGCGTCCATCAACTTGAGGCATACAGATGTTAGGCAATCACACTCTTCAAATAGAAACACAGCGTTGCTGCTTGGCGGCAGAAAAAGGCGTGGTGGTAGTACTTCCCCGGACGAGCCCTTCACAAAGAGCTCTACTACTCTTAAATGTCTTTTTAGTATTATTTTAAAAAGCACAGAATGTCAATTATAATTGTAATTGGAACCAGACGTAACCCATCATCGGTCTTCAAGCCCACATTATCAAAACCAAATTAAAATGTAACACTAATCGAAAAACGTGACAAACACGTCTCCATTGTCATACACAGCCGACTATTAGTCGAATGGTCTGGCGAACTACAATAGACGAACGTTGCACGAATTACAATAGACGAACCTTACGCGGATACAATAGACGAACCTTTCGCGGATACAATAGACGAAAGGGACGCTGTGTTTTCGCCCTATTAGTTTCGGAGTGTAGAAAGTTGATAGATTTTTAATGGGGTTTAAGGGATATGTGGTATGCTAATATTGTAGCTAATTAGCTACGTATAATTTTGCAGGACATTTCACACAGTACTATCTAACTCAAACTAAGAAAAGCTTGTACTATGGGGAAGCAGTTTTTTTTATGCGTCTAGTTGATGGAACAGTCAGATGGTCCAATTGATATTAAGTGGCCTATAACTAAGCATTGCCTCGCAAGTCACGCGCGATAGCCTCATCGTAAGGCATGTTATCGTGCCCTACGCAATGACTTGCGTCCATCAACTTGAGGCATAGAGGTTAAGCTTCATAGCTTGAAATTACAGGCAGACGGCAAAAGTAAAACAGTGAGTGAAACTGTTTGTCAAACTTCTTTGTCACAAAACTCGCTGATGCGGTATGTAGATCCTCACTTTTATAATCTTTTAGTTTATAAGTTTTCAGCTATTCAGTAGATCAATTTGTCAGTTCACAAAGTTGTAGCGAGAAAAGATGAATCTTCATTTTCCCGTTCGAAAGTCAACAGTTCAAACAATCTAGCCACCCTCGTATAGAAACTCGATCTGTCGCGAGGGAGTTACGCAAACATTCGTTGTGTGTGACACGGCTAGTCCGCTACACTGTTGCACTGTAATTAGTTCCGGGCGCGTGCCGCTAGATGGCGCCACGCGGCGAGCACGCGCGCACCCGCAGTAATGAGGCGATACTGTTTCTGCCAATCTGGGATCAGTGAATTAATTTAAGAATAAATTTGATCTAGTTTTCAATGCGTTGACCATGAAATGTATTTTGTTATATAGCTCATTATGTAGGTTATGAATTTATCGCCCGGTTTTTGAAAGCTCGATCAAAACTAATCGCATATCACTTGCTATCTCTATCTAATTCGATGTAATAGCTGAAATAGCGAGTAACTTGACATCCGATTAGCTTTGATCGAGTTTTCAGAAACCGACCGTATGACTATGGTCTTTTTTGTAATTAAAAAAAACTGTAACTATCTATGAATAAAAAAAATGATGTGATGAATTTACACTTTCGAATATTCGTATACCTAATAAAATGGTTAATTGAAAATTTCTGCATTATTTTTGACATTGTAGTGTAATTAAATGTATTTATTCAAATGATTACCATGAATTTAAAAAGACAATAGGCTGATTTGAAAGTACAAAAATAACTGTGTAATGTTACAATATAATATTGAAGCTCCGTGATGCCAATTGAATTTAGTGAGGCGGAGGCATAACAGAATCAGTTCTTTACAATGTACTCAGTTCATTGGCCACCGACCACATACGTTTACTCATCCATTTAAAAGTACGGCAGTCCTCCCCTTCACAAACAAATCCCGCAATTTGGTGCAATAATGGAAAAAACTTCAATAAAGCGACGGTTTCCGACAAAACAAACTGAAAAACGGAGAAGTAATTAATTTTGCTCTACAAAGTTGATTCGATTGTGGTGGATCGTTTATTTTTACGCAGCTCAATGAAGTAACAGCTAGTTCTCTCCTAGCAGTGCAACAAATAGAGTAGGTACTTACTAGTAGGTATATTAAGTTATTGTACCGTAAATAGTACATGCTTAAATATCTGCATGAGCTATGAAACGCTAGCTACAGTGCAGCGAATATAATCCTTCACTCTTAGCACGCTAGGCTCAATGCAAAATACTCTTCTTGTATCGTAAATAGTACATGGAATATTAATATTTACATGAAATTCTATATAATAATTACTAAATAACTAATAGAGCTGTTAGGTACCAATGTGAAGACAAAAAAGACTCAGAATTTTCTGTAAGAACCTTTCAAAGTGATCCTTGTTATTGTACTGAATAAAGACGATTTTTTTTGAGCAATGGGCCCATCTAGATCTGGCTGATTAATTCGAGGTTATTTTTATTAAAATAAGAACGGACTATAACAGGCGGTCATCCGCCTGCCCTTATCCCACGCTGCATGGGGTCGGCACAACAGGTTTTCTTCTTCCACTCTCCTCTATCATTCGTCATCTCGGTGCTCACTCCTTTCTTACTCATGTAATCTTTCACACAGTTCATCTTTTCTTTGACCTGCCTCTCCTTCTAAAACCATACAGACAGTATCAAATATATGTATGTATTTGGATCGTATCGTGACGTTCCTATCGTGCGTGACTTGTGAGGCAATGCTTTGATATAGGTGATGATTACCACACCTGCTTATTCCATCAGAAAGTAGTATAAAAAACCGGCCAAGTGCGAGTCGGACTCGCGCACGAAGTGTTACGTACCATTATCTATAAAGCCGGCAAAAAAATCTCGTTTGTTGTATGAACAGAATAAAATAAATATTTAAGGGGGCTCCCCTTAAATTTTTATTTTATTTTGTTTTTTTTTTGTATTTGTTGTTATAGCGGCAACAGAAATACATCATCTGTGAAAATTTCAACTGTAACTATCGCGGCCCATGAGATACAGCCTACAGACAGACAGACAGCGGAGTTTTAGTAAAAGGGTCCTGTTTACGGACAGCGGAGTCTTAGTAATAGTCCGTTTTATCCTGTACGGAACCCTAAAAAGCTGAAATATAAAGTTTGGAGTATGAAGTGACCCAGCTGTTATCTACGACCTATGTTTTTTTAAACAACAATGTAACTAACGAATCAATTCCACCAGTCGTGTAAGTAATTCGTTTTATTAAAGTTTTATTGAAATTGCTGCGACTTTTTGTTTGTCATTCTGTTTTGTTGTAGTCGTTCTGTCATATTCGTTCAAAGTGAATTGTATTTGGTTTAAATCGGATAATGAAAATAATCGTAAAATACGATGCTAATCTGTATTATAATATTTCTATTACATATACTGAGCGCTCCCTTAGCTAATCTGACAAGTTTGTAGCTGTCTCAGTATTTTCTCCAGGTATTATTTTCCCAACTGCAAAATGTGGTGTGTAAATTTAATATTTAGACCGACTCAAGATTCATTGGGAGGGGATATCTACCGTGCCTGGGGATCAAAGTCCTGAAGCCGTTTCTGTTCCACTCGTTTCCCAATTTATTCATAAAATCATAAAGTCTAAATGTATACAGATATTAATTATTTTATTATATATTTTTTTTTATAGTATTATTTCTTATTTAAAATTCTGTTTTTTTTCTTATATAACGCAAAGTACTTGTGTAAACCATTTAAGACAAATACCATCCCCAATGAATAGTTCTCATATTATTCGCAATTACCCACTCTTAGCCTTTGTACAAATAAATAAGTCGTTATTAAGTAGGCCGTGGATAAACAGAGGGCGCCACCCTCGACACAGAATAAATAGCACTTCAGAGAGCCCAGTCGTAGTCTCTGGCTTCAATTCCTACAGTTGAATCAATCAATGAAATTTCTACTAGCAATTTCTTTAAGATGAAGACTAGGCATGGTAGATATCCCAACCAGATCTCTTAGACATCCTTCTTTAAGGTTTCCTAAGGGGGGTAGTAAGTGTTACATTTGGTAAGTACATACCCACATTTTGCAATAGTTGGTATTCCATCCGTGAAAGGTTGCAAGCCCATCGCCGCTAAAAAAATCTGACCTAGTATAATATGTCATAGCTTCAAATTTTATAATGCGTTCAGCCAAAGAGTGGAATTCCTTACCGGCGCGGCGTCCGTTTCTCCGAATGTCTATAATTGAATCTAATATTTTTAAAAGAAAAGTGAATAATAAAATGTATCTTCTAGGTAAGCGTGCATTTTATAACATTTTATAATTATATAACATTTATAACATTTTATAACATTAGGTGAGATTGCGGTCAAACGTTTTACCTATAATACAATACAATACTTTACAATACAATAATGAGCACTGGTGGTCTAGTGGTAGAGGCCCCGCCTTCCGATCCTAAGGTCGTGGGTTCGAAACCAGTCGTGTACAAATGAGTTTTTCTGTTCAAAAAATTTATGTGCACAATGCCAGTACTCTCAAACGGTGAAGGAAAACATCGTGAGGAAACCGGCATGTCGTAGAACCTAAAAAGTTCTATAACATTGTGTCAAGTGCTCGAAAGGAGCCTTTTGAGGCGCACTTAAAATCCTTTCACCACACTGTTTCGAAAGAAACTAGTGACACGACAAGAAGAAGAATACAATAATATACAAAATCATTTATTTATGCCATACGTATACAGTTTATAAAATACAAGAAAAGGTAATAAAAGTAAGTAAGTGACATAAATTTGCCGTCATTTAGCATAAGTTGTAAAAACAAAAACAAAGCAAGCAATTTTAAATTAAAACATATCACCAGAAAGCTCATTTTCCCATAAACGTCAGTTAAAGTGACATAAGTAAAGCCCTAATGTTCCAACGTTACGTAATAGCTTCAAATAGTAAAGCTTTATTGAATTCATGGGAATGTTCTACTATTTGCTAAAACTAGCGAGAATTAACAATGGTGAATAAACAGTCCACCTGAAGTTGAGAAGTTACCTTTGCCCTTAGGATAATTAATTACCAATTTGTAATAATAAAATTATGTAGAAGTATTAAGATCCTGCAGTTTTTAATTTATTTAAGTTTACTAGACTTAGTACACCGCCGTCCATTTTTGCTCTGTAACTACTTTCCACCTAAAGGTTACCTGTAAGAAATAGCTTTTAGTGATAAGGCTGATATTATACTTGGTTACATCTTTTTTTTTTTTTTTTATACAACCTAGAATACATCATAAAAATACATCATAAATCTAGATTTATGATGTATTTTTGTGTACAATAAAGTGATATATATATCTGTCTATCTCACAGTGCACGCCGAGGAGGTCTATAAAAAACAATTATAAATAAAATTAAGGGTAGGTATAACATCAACACCAAAATATAACCAACATAAAGTAGGTACACAGACGTAATGATGTACTTCTTGAAAGTTCTAAACATACAAATAAATTAAAATTATCTTTAGTATGTATTATTTATTAAACATATTCAGCATTTGTATGTAATTTTACTACTTTTTAAATGTATGTAACTTATCTACTTTTTTTCCTCTCTCGTGCACTACTGACACATCCTATGTCCACGATACACAAAGGTTATCTGGAAGATAATGCTTTATAGCATTAAGTTCGCCTTTGTACTGTTATTTTTATGTGCATTATAGTATTTTCAATCAATCAATCAATCAATCAATCTACAAACTAATCATGAATAAATTATAGAGAAAATAATAACAACATGATTCTCATATAGAGGGGCTTTATCGCGGGTTAAAATCTCTTCCAGTCATCTGTTATTCTAAACTAAACTGATCTGAACATTTTGTATCAGCGACGGTGAAAACAACCTAAAAACGAATTTGTAAAAAAAACTATACTTTTAGAGACACACATTTTTATGTTTTACAAAACGGCTACAGCATAATAGCTCATAAATATCCAACTAATGAATGAAATTAAAACTTTAGACCAACCCAACCGCAATTGCTCACTACACACCATTAACTTCTTTATTACACTTAAGCAATACGGCTCAAAATGCTTTGTACCAACACTAGACTATTTTATACGTAGTGTCGAACTAAATGATGAGAAGATAGAATCGAGATGGACCCTTCCTGCCTCTCAATTTTGATTCTTATTTCCTTAGCCATAAAATTGCCACGCTTCTCTCTAAAGTTTACCGAAAGTTAGACTTTGTAGTTGCAAAGATAAGGTTGTTTTTAGCGTGTGACGTGCTCAGTTAAGGGGAGGCTGTTTGTCGTGGGTTAATTTAGTTGTGGATTAACTCAGTTTGAGTGATTGATGTTTTAGGGTTGCGATGCGTTTCGGCGTTTAGCGGTATTGTGTGGGTGGCTGGTGAGGGGACGGATACAGTGAAGTGGAATTTAATAGACTTCTAGTTTGTGGGGCGAATCAAATACGCAAGATGCAATTTTTGAAATGAGAACAGAAAATGTTTTTTTTTTCTCAATCTTAATCAATATAAAAAAGAGGAAATAACTCGTTGCTACAAGTCTCATCAAATTAGCAGCGATGGGCTGGCATGTGATTAATGTAATATTTGGACAGTACCTCTGACAAATATCCGGACCCGTTTAGACATCCTTAAAAATCTTGAGCTGGTACTTTAGCTATTTCCTCTCAAAGTATTTTTGTCCTCTCAAAATAATAATATATGATAAAATGACAATATATCATATAAAAAGCCCTAGTCAATTCAAAAAATAAAAATAAAGAAACCAATGAAAAATGGTGGCAAAACTTAGTAGTATCTACTAGTACCCTACCTAATTGACATTGTAAAAATGCGCGTATGTGCCAATTATAATGTTTGGACGTGGCTCTGATTACCACCTTCATACATGCTCAAAAATATTCAGTAGCTATATATATGTGAGGATTTCTAACGAGCACAATTACAGCCGTGATTTTTAGACTTATTTAAAAAAGTTGCAACCTTTGATGTCAAAAACCAAACCTATCATTTAAGCAAGTTCCCAAGTTATAATTACCAAAATGGTAGCAACAGTAGCTACCCCAAAACTGTCACAGTGCCAAGTTAACTAATAGGCCTTATTTAAGCCCACTTCAAAACCAGACCTTCGTCACAATACTTCTATCACAAACAGTACATCATTACCGACCCTCCCCTTAAGGATCCCTAAACGTTATTATTAATTTTACCTCAACCGCTTGCGATCCAAACTCAACCTAATTCAATAAGCAACAGAACACAAAACGGTTCGGCAATTGTCTTTGTTATAAGTCGTTTCGGGTTTTACTGAGATGGTTATTGGCTAACTTCTGGTCCACGGGCTGCATCTAAGATGGCGATGTGTGCTATCTCTTTCTGTCTTGCGTGGAAGATGCGTGCCGTCTCTGTTTTCTTGTGTAATAGAAAGAAGCTGAAGTACTTTTTGCTCGTGTTTGTGTAGGGTGTCAGAGTGAGAGGGCCAGTTATAAGTCAATTTCGTTTGTTGTGCAAAGAAAGCGGGCGATCGATATTTGAAATTGAGTTTTTTTTTTACCCTTAAAGTACTTGCATAAAGTAAGAAGTTTTACAGTTCTTATTTTTTTAATAAACTGTCACCTGTCAATTTCAGTGAAATGACAAGTCATTTGATTTAACCTACACCAGATATTTTTGGTCTTATAGGTATTAAGATATCTCTTACGTAGTGCGTAATGAGTAACTGCTAATTTGCAATTTTCAAATTAAAACGACTTTATTATGTAATTTGTAGAAGTAAAACGTATTAAAATAATTAATTGGGCAAAAAATATAATACTTGGACTACCTCTGACTACCACCCTTAAACCTCCTCAAATTACCTTGAGTTGGTAAGTAACAAGTACAAGGCACGGTTGATAGCCCCTCAGATCGCTCGGTACTAAGTTATCAACCGTGCCTAGTGATCAAGTCATGAAGCCGTTATATTATTACGGCATGAAATTCAATGTGCATTTAATATAATTTATCTATTTGATGAAATCTGCAAATATGACAGCTTGAAACGACAGGTGTCACTTTGTTATGTCAAACTATTTTATTGCGACAACGTTATTAGAACCAACTGCACTTATTAACTTATTAAAATGATTCATTTTCTGACATTTTTGGAAGCAACATAGCTTTTTCATTTTATTTGTTTTTCTAGTGTTATTTTGAGTTGTGTTGTGTAATTTCGGTGGTATTTTAACCAACATTACTTGAGGTCTTAGCACAAAGTGTAAACATTTGAAATGAAAGTGTAATATGTGATATCCTGATTTGACCGAAAATGTTTCCAATGTTTTGAAGAAAACCGCCACCATTTTCTTTAAAACAAAATGACGGCCGACTTGACTATGGACTGACTTGACTAAAAAGTATTCAATACAAATCACTTGACACTGGCAAGATTGTCTGTCGAATGACGGACAGGAGCCATAAATTGAGAGAAGAAGAAGAACTTATTAAAATACTAGCTGGTGCCCGCGACTTCGTGTGCGCAGGATTAGTATTTCGAGTAGCTTATATTAGCGAAGCGTAGTACATATGTGTAACTCTAGCGGTTTTGGCAGCGCACGCCAGAATAGCTCGCAGATGGTAGACTTTTCCTACTTACTTGACACTTATCGTCATATTTTGGACAATTCACACAATATCTTTATAAATTGTAGCCTATGTGTTATTCTGATGTATAAGCTATATTATTGTTAAGTTTCATTAAAATCCATTCAGTAGTTTTTACGTGAAAGAGTAACAAACATCCATCCATCCATCCATCCATCGATACTTACAAACTTTCGCGTTTATAATATTATTAGGAAGGATGAAACGTTGCTGATTATGTATATGTATATATGTATACACATTTAATACATACAATGTATTAAATATCAGTCAGGTCGAGCTATAATTATAAACTAATTATTTCTATGTGCTGCCTTATTTTTTTGATAACTTATAACAACATTGTATTATTTATATAAACTACTTGGTGCTGGGACCAGCCAACTGATGTTAAGTGGTAACCATCACTTATAACCGCAGAATAAATACCACTACTACGCTAGAAATAGGATTGCCTCGCAAGTCACGTGTGATAGGAACGTGCCCTACGATGCACTGCCCTGCGCCCATTAGCTTCAGGCATGCTGATGTTAAGCCTCATGTGCCTGTAACTTCACCGGCAACCACACCCAGCAACGTTGCTTGGCGGCGGAAATAGGCATGGTGGTAGTACTTCCCCGGGCGAGCTCTACTACCTTCAAAGACCTAAGTTTATTTAATTTTCAGCGTTGCTACACCAGCAATAAAGATGTAAATCCTTTAAGCCCGGAATAGTTTCCGTCTAAAAATATTTTTCAAGCCGCACGACCAATTTGGAATACCTCGTGCTTTTATTTCTCTCTACCCGCAAACTGTCTAGTCTACGTCCGTCCTTTTCAATTTGATCTTGTTTCAACATCAAGTCGTTGTCGATTTTGACACATGGCGGCTGTAAAAACTGTATAAAACTGTACTTTATTGTATAAAACTGTACTGTATTTTAGGAGTTTTATTAAAAAAACTTTTTACATTTTAAAAGTTTTTTTTTTATGTTAAAGATAGACAAACGGGCTTACGGCCCACCTGGTAAGCGGTCACCGTCGCCCATAGATACTAACAACACCAGGGGCGTTGTCATTGCGTTGCCTACCCTCAAGAACTTTATTAACATTTTTCTTGAAGCTGTTCATGTTGTATCTTGGCGGTAAAACTCTGATTCTCTTAGCTCATACCACAGTTTATGGGTATGTGAGAGAAATGATCATGAAAAATGGACAGTGCGTGTAACCCAAGGATCTAGATTTTTTATTTAAATTTTAAATTGAATTAAATTTAAATGTAATTAAATAAGTATTAGCTTGCAGGCTGTATGTGTAGAGTTTTCAGTCACATAATTAACAAACACTCGGTTTTTTACTGACTTTCTTTTTTTGGTCCTAAAACTTATCTCACCTTGCTAAACGAAGGAGCCAGAAGCATATCAAAACTGTATTATCTTATCTTTACATAGAGGACATTATAAAATCTTTGTAATTTCAAAATTTGACTTAGAGCCCTTGAGGAATTCTGAAGAGTGTAGTCAGAGGCATGTTTGTGTCATGATCAAGTTGCTATGGAAGTAACATCGCTGAGATGGCTAGTACAAATTCTTACTATTAACTTATATAACTTTTTACACACATTAAATACCTCATCCATGTATTATTTATTATATTTATTTACATAAAAATATAGAAAGGGTTCGAATGGTTTTCAAAAAACCTTTCTTTCTCCTGTCTCAGCCTAACTAGGCATAATGGTTGAACAAATTTAATTTTTACGATTTTCTTATCGTTCTAAGTGGGGGTTGGGGGTGAATTAACGTGTTATTGGGGTGAAATTAAGGCGGTTAAACATTTCGTGTTCAGAATTGTTGGACTAATTGGTCCCGCGACGCACGCTTTCGGGTTTTGCGGGTGGAGCTGTGATCACTGTGTTTTTGATGTTTTTAGTGTGACAGCTGTTTTTTTTTACATTAAAAGCTCAAAAGGAATATCAATAAAACACATATAAGATAAACAAATAGCCCACCTGATGGAAAGCGGTTACAGTAGCCTATAGACAAGCTTGTTGCTAATCCGTAAAAAACGTGTTTTTTTAAATGGTCCCCCATAATGGTCTTATGTAATTTTTACTAAGTTTCTGATCATTTGTCAGTAGTTTTATGACTGAAAAAAATACCTATGTTAATCAGAAGTCACAATTGGATGTAATTTTACTGTGTTATAAATAGTTACGCCCTAGTCTGAAAAAAAAATATGTGGAGCGGGGCTTCCATGAGTTTTCCCAGACTCGCTAGAGGTTGTAGTAAAAATATGTTTGGAAACTTGACTTTTTTCATATTTTTTGACAAAAAACAATAGTCTGCACGATGACTTATGAAACCTAGCAATTAATATTATTAATTTTAATATGAATTAACCTTTGAAAGTTTTTTTACAAAAAAAAAATATCTTATTAAATAGTTTCATGCATTAGGAGGTATAAACAGCTCTAGTCATTGAAAATGAAAAGTATTATTTTTAAAAGCGTGTTCGCGGTTTTTACTTGATACGTCACAGAAATTATATTTGAAGAGTCGCGAGCAAAGAGACGAGTGAACCGCTATTTACTCTGTGGATCGCGCGGTTTTACAAGTACAAGGTAGTAAGTTATGAAGCTTAATGCATTTTCGGTAAAATTATTAGAAACTTATCTGTTTCTTATGTAGTTTTTACGATTTAAATATAGTTTTTCAATAAAATGCAAAGCTGGTTCAAAGCGCCAAGTCCATTTTGATTTCATGACATTGGAAAAGTTAAACTTCATAATAATAATAAATAAAACAAGTTACTTATTCATTATATATTTAATTATTGGTCTAACCAGTGTAAGGTTATGTAATGGTACCAATTTACATCGTTATTCGGTATTTGAGTTTTTTCTGCACATGTGTTTGCGTACCTAATGGTTCGTCACAGTTTAGTAGAAAATTCATTTTGATCGATATAAGTTTTCATACTGAAAAGTTTGCTTATGCACCAAAACAAGTAAAATGGTTGATTGCGATTTTTCGATAATGAGCTTAGTGATTTTATATCTTTCAACATGTCGAAACGTGCGAGCGAGAGTCACATTAGCTCTTATAGTCGCCTTAAGTACCCCTCGGCAAAAGTCTCCAGTTCTTTTCGTTGGGTCCATTAATTTAAAAATACATCTTTTTAAGTTAGTATGCAATATGTTTATTCTATAAATTGTTTTGTCTCTTTGTCAATAAAATAAACACTCATTATAAAACAAATTACATCCCAGCGTCAACCAAAAACCAAGCACATGTCACACCAAACTCAATTTCTCCCGATCAACGCTAAAAGAACTCACAATAATTAAATTACACGCAATCCAATATAACAAACAGCGGGATTTAACTTAAAACAACCAATCAGAGAGCGCCAAATCTGACAGATGTCATATTTGAGCGGCATTGTTAGTGTTGTGTCGTTCGTTTTTTGAAACATGACAGTTGGCGCGGGCGGGCCGATTTTTGTTTCTTTTATTCAATCTCTGCGGTAGGACGTGACGTTTATTGGAACGAATGTTCTACCGCCCTTATTTTTAGGCGTCGGCCAAGTTTGATGGATTTGTCTTCTCTACGAGAAACACAAATAAGGTACGTGTTTCCTACAAAATTGGGTTTGCCAGTTACAAAAAAAAATATGCGTAATTCTTAACATTTACAAGAAGGTTTCTATTTATTGGTTTTTATTTACAACAATCTATACATACATAGCATTTTACGAAATTATTCAATAAAACTATTATAAAGAATTATTTTTAAGATTGAACTAAAATAAAACATAGCTTTACAAAAAATTACATTACAACAAAAACCTTTTTTTATTGACACTTGCGGATGGAGCAACCTGATGCTAAGTCGTAACCTATAACAAAGCATTTTCCCGCAAGTCACGGACGATATGAACGTGCCCTACGATTCAATGCCCTACGCCACTCATCTGAAACCTGAAATCGTAACAAAACCTATAGGAACTTCAAAAATTGTTCCCGTATGTAAATGAACTACTCTTCGACTTAGCATTGACCCCAAAAACGTTCCCCCACAAAGTTAAACTTGACGTTACATGCAAACAGTTCCCGAATTCACACAATAATGTAAAAGAAGTGTAATATCGTGGAACAAACAATTTCAGCCTGAAACGGGCAAGCAATCATTTATTTAATTTTTATTGCAGGGGCGAGCTTATGTCTAGGGATGGGGTAAGCCTTCCGCACTTTATATCACCGGATCTTATTTCGAAAAAAAAACTAAAATATGACATCATGACAATTTTTCCGTAAAAATATAAAAAGACTACATAAACAGGTTGAAATAAAAGACTGCTAGGTAGGAAGATTGATTTTTGACATTGACTCCAAAATCTGTAAAATTTTATCACATCGAATTTTTTACCATTAACTGCTTTGTTTAGTATAGGCCTTCATCTAATGTGCACTTTCTCATTACCCAAAGGTTAGCTGGTAGATAATGCTATCCAGCATTAAGCTCGCTCTTTGTACAGTTTATTTTATTTGTGCAATAAATAATTTTCTATCTATCTATCTACCATTGAAATATTAAACAACTTTTTTATTTGGCTTGATAAAATTAACTTTTCACCCAAACACTGTGCGAAAAAGATATAGGCATAATGAAAAAATACGCAAAAACTGTAATGTTTTTTTTGTTAAAAAATGTAAATCCGTTATTGGCTTTTTGCTATACTCATATGTAACATTCTATTTAAATTAAGAGCTGTGGATTTTGTTTTGGTTTTGTTAAATAAATAAAATAAAATAAAAATGTGTTGCTTTGTTTCTATTTCCTAACAGCAAAAAGGCATAAGCTCCACTCGGATCGAGCTTTCTTACGCTTGTTTTCGGTAGGGATCGAACCACGGCCTACAGCGCAGAATTCAGAGCTACTACCAAATGAGTTGTCAAGTCTATCTTATTGAATCCGTTAACCATAATAAAATAAACCGTAATAAAATAGAATCATAGAAACAATGAAACCATATTTACCAAAAATTTAAATCATACATACTCAAAAACCGCCTATACTAAATTGGAGTATACTTTGATCTGAAATAACAATCAATCGAATTGAATTGAATTTGAAAAATAATTAAATACCGAGGTGTTCAGCTAATTTTGATAACTTATTCATACGTTTAAATTGTACCTGTACTGGACTTAACTAAGTTTAAGCGCCTGAATTAGAATTTTAAATACATTTTGCGATACCCGAAAAAGTTTATTAATCCTAAAGTGCAATGCCTTCTACAATAATAACATATGTAACACTTATGACTACGGATAAATATCTTGTATCTTGTAATATCGTCCTAAAGACGAGCACATCACCAGTGGCGTAGCTAGGTGGTCAAGGGCCCCGGTGTATAGAGAAAGAATCGGGCCCTCACCCATTATTTCCAATTAGCTTGAACTTATATTGTCCTTTAAAATAAATCACATAATAAAAATTGTGAGCGGGCTCAAAGTCGCTTCTGGAGCTGGCTGACCCTCTCTTTTCAAAGCTTAGGTTAGAGGGCCCCCTGAGCTCTGCACATCACTAAAGTGTTCCGAGCAAGTTCCACGACTGAATCTAACCGATCGCGTGCGTGCGGAACACTTATTAATGAACACAAATTAGTCATTTTATGCTCCCGAGTGAAGTTTTCGTTCGTACCAATTAACTGAACAATACCTTTTCTATTTTATTGCTGGTTGGGTTAACACGATTTTGTACTGAAATGTATAAGTTTTGCTATAAAAACAATTAAACAGACTCGCTGTAATACGACCGGTGTCGATTAACAAAGTCAATGTCAAAAGATATTTATTCAGTAAATTCAGAGGATCACTTAAATCGTGATCACGTAAATCTAGATGCTAGTAGATTTAAAAAAAAATACAAGCAATACAAAATTACAAAAACAATTTATTCGAGATTTCCTTTTAACAAGAATCAAAATATATTAGGAAGAAAATTAAGAGTAGTAGAGCTCTTTGTGTGTGGCTCGTCCGGGGAAGTACTACCACCGCGCCTTTTTTTGCCGCCATGCAGCGTTGCTGTGTTTTGGTTTGAAGAGTGTGGTTGCCGGTGTAATTACAGGCACATGAGGCTTAACATCTATATGCCTCAAGTTGATGGACGCAGGGCAGTGCATCGTAGGGCACGTTCCTATTGTGCGTGACTTACGAGGCGTGGTGTTAGTACTTCCCCAGACGAGCCCTTTACAAAGAGCTCAACTACGCTACCTGCTGTCGCTACAGCTTGAATTTAGATACATGAGTTTTGTAAGTGGGTACAATGAACTATATCACAAAATATGATTGGAAAGCTATAAAAACGTCTCAGTCTGAAGACAATAACCGAAGCAATACAACACGATACCAAACAAATAAACTTATAAGCATAGGTGTAAGTTGCGCACGAAGTTCGCTCAAGGTGTCCTTAAAATAGCAACTGCCATGAAACTAGTAAAATGTCTGCGAATTCTTCCGCGCGTTATTTTCTTCAAACTTGAAAGTATACATAGGTATGTTGTAAATATTCATATTGATATTTATTTATATAAAAAAAAAAATGTGTGCGGAATACAATTAAAAGTAAAAGACATGTCAAGACAAAATAAAGTACACATACATTTATTTAACCATCACAAATGATCACTCTTAGTTACCTTATCTCTCTCTCTGTCGTGTCGTGGATTTTAAGTGCGCCTTAAGAGGCTCCTTTCAAGCACTTGACACATGTTATAGAACTTTTTAGGTTCTACAGCATGCCGGTTTCCTCACGATGTTTTCCTACGCCGTTTGAGAGTACTGGCATTGTGCACATAAATTTTTGAACAGAAAAACTTATTGGTGCACGGCTGGTTTCGAACCCACGACTTTAGGATCGGAAGGCGTAGCCACTACCACTAGACCACCAGTGCTCTCAATAATAACAATAAATACTATTACTTCCTCCCTGGTTTAAGCTGTATTGACAAGTCAGTCAGACGCGTAAAGGTCATATAGACATAACTATATTCTTCACTTAGTAACACCATTGATCTATTCGGCCAAACTTATCACCCTTTCAACGACCGATATAATGTACTCTATTTCACCAATAATATAGTTTATTTTTGATTATCACAGATATGTGGTGTCAAATCGTAGTGTGAAATGATATACTCGGCAACGTTCGCGTGCCTCATTCGATTTCACAAGCGGCATGCAAATCATGTAAATCATGCAATGTTTGATGAGGTACCTGTCAGAAGTATTAAATTTGTTTAACGTTGAAATATCACGCTTCACTTTGTAAGTGCGTTTACAGATTGGGCGTTTTTAGACGTGTTTATCGCTGGCTTGCGGCGGGTGATACGCTATGTGAATATTACAAATAAAAGATTTATTTTGATGTTTTTGCTCGTGCAATGCGCTTTTACCTTTTTGTAATGCATTGTAATACAAAATATTACGAAATCGCGTAATAGGTGTAAGAATTCACACGAGACGATTCGTGGCAAATTCGAGGGCAAAGTATAAGTCAAAGTCAAAAGGTATTTATTCAGTTGAATCACAAGTATCACTTTAAAACGTCTTAAAGCTAGGTGAATCTAGGTGCCAGTTCCACGCGACCAAGCCTAGAAGAACATAATCTAACGTATACGAGCATGGTTGGGCTTATTTCTTGTGCGTAATATCTTGTATTTTGGAGCTTGCGCAATACTACTGTTTACATTCGCGTTTCAACGCGGGGCGTATTCCGGTTGCATGCATTCAAGCGTCAAAATACGTGCTTATACGCAACGTCAAAAACGCCCAATGTGTAGACGGCTTAAGTATGTAACAAGGATATTCATTTGGCAGGAAGTTTGTCATCATCATCATTAGACAATTTATTCGTTGTTATGACTTGTCTCTCATTAATATGGGTTAAAATGTTCGTTTGAAGATCTGTCTTCGGTTCTTAGTACTACAAATTTTAATATGGTGTACTGGTGGTCTAGTGGTAGAGGCCCCGCCTTCCGATCCTAAGGTCGTGGGTTCAAAACCGGTCGTGCATCAATGGGTTTTTCTGTTCAAAAATGTATGTGTACCTACAATGCCAGTACTCTCAAACGGTGAAGGAAAACATCGTCAGGAAACCGGTATGTCGTAGAACCTAAAAAGTTCTATAACATGTGTCAAGTGCTCGAAAGAAGCCTCTTGAGGCGCACTTAAAATCCTTTCACCACACTTTTCCGAAAGAAACTAGTGACACGACAAGAGAGAGAATAACAATATCTATCAGCTGCATCACTTGTATCATCGTGAGAACAATCTCACGATTGACTACAAAGTCAAAGTCTGTTCTTTGTAAAAAAAAGAACATTCAGTAACTGAAATTGCTCATCTACTTTTGTCACTGACTGTACGATCCTTATCATGTTCATTTACAAAAAAGTATTCAGTACCTGAAATTGTTCATCTACTTGTGTCACTTACTGCACGATCCTTATCATGTTCATTTAAAAAAAGGTGTTCAGTAACTGAAATCGTTAGTTTAATTATGTCGCTGACTGTACTCAAAATCCTTGTCAAATTCAAAGGTCAAACTTTGAAACGTCTTAAAGCTAGCCAACAAACTTACGGCTTGGTAGGAGCCAAGCCGTAAGTTTGTTGCCTGTTCTTCTAGGCTTGGTCGCATAGAAATGGCACCTAGCTTTAAGACGTTTTAAATTTCATACAAATTACAAATTATTTATTCACAAAAGAAATAACATTACAGATAGAATCCAATACGTTAAATCTAGTTATTTTATTATTAATATTGCATACTTAGTTGGTAATAAAAAGAGATCCTTTGAATTTGACAAGAAATTTTACTGTTCTTTGATATCTTGAGGTTTTTTAGTTGAAGAGGCTAGTCAGGGGCTCGTCGGCGCATGATAACGTGACAGATGACATACCATAGCCAATAAGGCATCTGTCATAATGTAATCACAGACACAGGTATCGAATGAACTGATATTTATTTAATAGAGGGAGATAGCGTGTTCTGCTTCGATGGCACCGACCGACACCATAGTTCATACCTCGTTTACAGTAGGGTTGTCACATGCTGAAAAAAAAACTAAAAAAGTTTACGACTTTAATCCCCAGGCACGGTAGACACCCCCTCAGTACCCCAAGTATGAGTTTTGTTTACCATATTTGGTTTTTCGTTTTTCGTTATTGTTCCGTGTCATTGCGGGTTTTGTATGAAGACGCGATTGAGATACCGATACGGAACTCTATGTTGCAAGTATGATGAAAATATGTAGGAGAACATAAAGTTACTTACTTGGGGTACAGATCTCTTGATACCAGGTACGGCTTTCATATTATTTTTGAGGACTAGACGTCCTCAAAAAAGAGGGGTAGTCAGCGGTATGTCCAAACATTACATTTGGCACATACCCATTTTGCAGTAGTTAGTATTCTACCTCTATACGTGACAGGTTGCAAGCCCATCGCCGCTGTTAGAATACTAACTGGTTTCCTCGCGATGTTTTCTTTCACCGTTTTAGAGCACTGGCATTGCGCACAAAAATTCAGATAGGAAAAATCCATTGGTTCACGACCGGATTCGAACCTACGACCTTGCGATCGGAAGGCGTGATCACTCCCACTAGACCACCGGTGCTCTTCTAGGAAATAAAAACGTATAAAAAACGAAGTCAGATTATTAATATCATAATCTAATCATTTTCTGCTGTCTTATTTATTGTTAGCACCTATCAAAAATGTCAAGGAACATGAGCCAAAATTTTTAAATAAAAAAAAAAGTTTTATGAACTGCCGAGGTGACAACCCTAAGAACACAACTTAGGCAGTAAATAATAGCCCATCGGTGTTGTCAGCGACCGTGTCGTGTCGCGCGACGCGGTGACTAGTCGCTGTCGCGTTGTCGCGGTGTTAATAGTTTTATTGGCTACCAGTTTAGCTGTCTGCTCGGTGTATTTTATGCGGGTAGACGATTTTGTTTGGGTGTAAAATTCGGTTGAACTTAGTTTTTTATTTAAGTGCAATGTCCTACTCAAGTGGAACTAACAGTACCGTTTTCTGTATAGTCAGGCGTGCTGGTGGACACGTAGACAGCCTTCATTGCTTAGTTAGTAGTCATCATCATCAGCTTGAAGAAGTCCACTGCTGGACGAGGCCTTCTCTATAGATTTCTAGGAATAACGATTATCAGCCCTCATAATGTCGTTTTTAAATACATGTTTTTAAATACAAGTATTGGAACACCTTGTATATATCCTACTTACTTATATTATAAACGCGAAAGTTTGTAAGTAAGGATGGAGGATGTTTGTTACTCTTTCACGTAAAAACTACTGAATGGATGTTAATGAAACTTTACAATAATATAGCTTATACATCAGAATAACACATAGGCTACAATTTATAAAGATATTGTGTGACTAATCCTGCGCAGACGAAGTCGCTGGCACCAGCTTGTATAAATGTCGTCGATCCATTAAGTAGAAGGGCGTCCTACGCTTCGTCTTCCATTTCGTATACGTGTAGCTGGTAGTAACTTTGTTTTTTACTTACTAACTTTTACTATACTTCTGTTTTTCTTTATAATGAAACCACGAGTTTGAATTCCAAAATTTCCGATCGAAAACTTTTCCGAATTTTTTAAAATAGGTAGTATTTTTTTTTAAAACTTCCGCGATCATAACACATATTGAAGTATTACACTGGTATTAAAAAAACGCGAAGTAAAACGCGATAAATACCCGTTTTAATATAGTTTAAATTAAATATCCGTCTTCAATATGTTTTTAAATAGCCCTGTAGTTTACTTCTTAATGTTACATAGACATAGACATAGACATAGACAATCATTTATTTACTACTTAGCACACAACATACAAAACATGATAATGAAATACATAAAGAAATAATAATAAATCATAACAATAGAAAAAACAAAAGGGGATAAAAAAAACAAGAACAAAACAATGTTAAAAACCTACATGCTTAAATATGATGTATGCTACAGCAGCAAATGGGTCTTAGGCTCAGCATAATGCCCACTTATCAGTAGACGCTGTTATTCTGCCAAGACCCTAACTGCCACAAAACCCTGTGAGAACGTGTGTAATGCGTGGAGAATAAAAATGTAGTGTAAATGATAATAATCAAAGATAAATAGATGAAATAATGAATACTTAAATATGTTTAATAAATCGAATGTGTACCTAGTTTTAAGCGCATGAAATGTGAGTGGGAATGGGGGCTTTTCTGATTACTCAAGTCTCTTAAGAGTCAGGGTTTCACAGAAAAACCCCGCACGAGTGTGTGTACGTGATATACCTATAAATATAAATTAAACCAAACTAGATACCAAACTAGATTCTCACCACACCTTCCCATTCCAGGTCTGGTTCCAGAACCGCCGAGCAAAATGGCGTCGCCAGGAGAAGATGGAGGCCGCCAGGCTCGGTCTATCGGAGTACGGCTGCGGCGGGATCCCGCGGCTCAGCGGGCTGGGCCTGCCGGTAGACCCCTGGCTGGCTCCACCACTACTGACTGCTCTACCTGGTAAGACATTGACTAGAGCTCTAAGCTACTGGACAAAGCTGGCAGACTTCAGCTTGCCAGAAGACTTGACGACTTACTTTGTTATTTCGTTCAAATCTAGTTCCTCTCATTGTTGCCTGGAAGAGATTGTTTTTAGCGATAAAACCATTCCAATTTGACGTTTTCCCAGAGAGTTAGTCTTGAAGAGATCACTTTTATCGCGATAAGACAGCCTGTTGTATTCAAATTTGATGGCTTTGTATTTGTATCTGCCATATCTGCCATAACAGTAGCTTGCCATAGAACATCAAGTCTCGAATAAATTATCTTGAAGGCTATTCGGCGGACTTCTTCCATGATTCTGTTTAGTTTAGGGGTTTTTGGCCAAACGGCGTCTGTGAAATGTATTTTTTTTTAATATTATAAAAATCTATAACGCTAACCTTTTGTTTCCAGGCTTCCTCAGCCACCCCCCTTCTGGCTACCCGAGCTACCTCACCCCCCCGGCGCCCGCACCCGCGCCCCCCGCGCCCCCCGACCCGCGGTCCACCTCCATCGCCGCACTGAGGATGAAGGCCAAGGAACACGTCGAGAGCCTCAAGGGACTACAGATGGTGTAATGCAGAACTCTTTGGTTAATAATTGAAGTGAAAAAAACTATAGCAACTTTTTTGTATAGAAGATTTCATTGGGAGAGTGTCTATTACGACTTTTTTCATATATTTTCGCGGAATTTAAGCAATTTTGAGCGCAATGCGAGAGCACTGGTGTTTAAGTCACTATGTGGCGTTCGTTTTTAATCCTAAAAATATCATAAACGCGAAAGTTTATAAGTATGGATGGATGGACGGATGGATGGATGTTTGTTACTCTTTCACGTAAAAACTATTGAATGGATTTTAATGAAACTTTACAATAATATAGCAACAAAATAACACATAGCCTACAATTTTTAAGGATATTGTGTGAATTGTCCAAAATATGATGATAAGTGTCAAGTAAGTATGAAAAAATCTACCATCTGCGAGCTATTCTGGCGTGCGCTGCCAAAACCGCTAGAGTTACACATATGTACTACGCCACGGTAATACAAGCTACTAGAAATACTAATCCTGCGCAGACGAAGTCGCGGGCACCAGCTTGTAAGTCATATAAATAGGTTTTAATGCATCATAGGTTCCTTTAGTGGTAGCGGCCCCGCCTTCCGATCCTGAGGTCGTGGTTTCAAAACCGGTCGTGCACCAATGAGTTTTTTGTTAAAAAATCTGTGCAAAGTATTGATACTCTCAACGGTGAAGGAAAACATCGTGAGGAAACCGGCATATCGACAACCTAAAAGTTCAAAAACATGTGTCAAGGACTCGAAAAGAGCCTCTTTAGCCTCCCGCAGTTAAAATCCTTTCACCACACTGTTTCAAAAAAAGAAAGTGATACGACAAGAAGAAAAAGATACGCAATGTTTTAATAATAAGCTCAATGAGCGCCCGCCCCTATCCCGCTTGCTGAGAACAAATGTATTTTTCACACCCGATACGCTCATCGTGTCAAAATACAAAACCTGCTGGAAAAATAAGTCAAAGTCAAAGTCTAAAGGTTAAAACCCGCTGGAAAAATAAGTCAAAGTCAAAGTCAAAAGGTATTTATTCAATAAAATCACAAGGATCACTTTGAAACGACTTAAGGTGCCAGTTCCACGCGACCTGTAAATGAAAATTCGAATTACGGAATACGATATCCGAAAAACGACCAGAAGTATGAGTTGTATTTAACATATTTGGTTTTTCGTTTTTCGTTCTTGTTCCGTGTTCATTGCGGGTTTTGTATGAAGACGCGATAGAGATACCGATACGGAACTTTATGTTCTACCACTAATTTTCATCATACTTCCAACATAAACAGGTAAACCTCGCATCAAACCACTTTAGATAAGCCTAGATTGTTTAAGTTACCTACTTTGTGAAGAGAAAATAAACAAATTTTACATATTTACATTTTTACATAAAGTTCCGTATCGGTATCTCTATCGCGTCTTCATACAAAACCCGCAATGAACACGGTATAAGAGCGAAAAACGAAAAACCAAATATGGTAAACACAACTCATACTTGGGGTACAGTTGTTTAAAGTCAGAGTAGACACTCCGATCTCATAAACCATTCCTTAGTTTTCAAATCGTGTGAACCACTGTATGTATTCGGCCTTCAAGCTGATGATGATGATAAACCATAGATTGTATAAAAAATAAAAATAAACTAATTCTAAGAGAAAAAAAAACCACACGACTTAGGGCTCGTTCATATGACGCGATTTCGACGCGTGCGCGACGCGTGCTCTGATAAAAAGCGTTGAAATCGCGTTGAAATCGCGTCATATGAACGCGGCCTGAAGGTTATGTGTTAATATTATTATTTATTTCAAGCAAAACAGTAGTGAAAAATATAATTCAAGGCCAATATCATAAATACCTTGGAAATTGAATTACATATATTATAAGTATGTATCTACCATTGGAAGGTAATGTGGTATCTACGAGACAAGTCCAGTACTTATTGTAGATACTGCAATGCAACAATTATTTGTTAAAAAGCCAAATACAATTATTAACAGATAGAAGATATTGTATGCATACCCTAATTATTGTAATTGCATGAATTTCTGAATAAAGTTTATTATTATGTTTAATATTTCTAAACAAAGTGTATGGTATTATAATGGTGTAAATTTTGTTGTTTAATTTTCCTAATTTTAGCTTATTTGACAGCACTAAAAATATTGCCGTCCCTTTCCAAAAGACCGAAACAACAAGGACGGCTATAATTTTAGAGCTGTCAGATTAGGTTAGATAAGAATTATGCAACAACAGAATCGACACCAATATCAGCTATCTGTACCCCAAGTCTGAGTTTTGTTTGCCGTTTTCCTTATCGTCAGGCCTTTTTTGTATGAACTCGTGAGTTCTAAGCACGCCCGATAGAGTCAGTCATCGAATGTCCATATAAAAACGGCCTGACGACACGAAAAACTTTATTTTTTTATTACAACTAGCTGTTGGAACAAGCAGATGGCCCATCTGATGTTAAGTGGTAACCATCACCTATAACAAAGCATTGCCTCGTAAGTCACGCACAATAGGAACGTGCCCTACGATGCAGTGCCCTGCGTCCATTAACTTAAGGCATACAGATGTTAAGCCTCATGTGCCTGTAATTACACCGGCAACCACACTCTTCAAACCGAAAAACAGAAAAAAGCTGGTGGTAGCACTTTCCCGGATGATGTTAGAACATAGAAATAAACGAGGTTTATAATTTTATTTGTAGTCCAACGTTTTCACTGGTTTTATTGTTCTCTTTGTTACCTAGCAGTTGTCAGAATCTAGTAAATGTTTACTAGCTAACAGACGAGGCCTTCATAAAGACTACTGCAAGAAAACTCAGACTTGGGTTACTGGTCCCAAACTAAGTAAAGTTTCTACTAGGGAAGTACAAGTTTTTCTTAGTTTGGGGCTAGATAGTGCCGTGTGGAATTTCCAACAATATTTATTTATTTATTAATTATGAAACCCTGTGTAATAGGGGGCTGTTCAACCCTTTATTCTACTAAGAACAGATTTTTTTCACAATTGATAGCCTCTCACAAAATAATTACATAAATTAAAATAAAAATAAAATAAATAATTAGATTTATTAGCATTATTTCTATAAGCACCTATTTATTTAAATAATTGTATGTGTGTATCAAAGCAATAAGGAATTTGTAAATATTTTCATAGATTTAACTAATAATAAGAATATAGTCACTTGTGTTATTTTTATCTGTAATTTATAAGTGGCTTTTAATTTAATTATTCTGCTAGTCTGTATTATTAATTTAAATTAATTAATTAAAACTGTTGTCAAAAAGCTCCGGTGGTGTAGTGGGAATGCCGCAGCCTTCTCGTTAGGTCGTGGGTTCGAATCCGGTCGTGCACCTATGTTCTATATTCACTATGACAGGTATTATATGGTATTGTAGCAATATTTTATTGTATTTTAACTACGTTTTGGAATAGGACCGCAAGAGGCATATTTTATTTTATTTGTGTTTGTGTGTACAGTCAGTAGAGGAAGTTGATTAACAGTTTTAACAAATAAATGGTAACTACGCCTTGAAAATCTTGATAAATCAAGGCAATTCTTCAAAAAGTTTTCATAATCTTGTAGTTGTTCTAAATTGTAAATCTTCAAACGTGAATGAATTTACGTTGCTGACTGTACTTAGTTTGTTTATTATGATAGATTTATTTTGCTCAAAAGTTTTAGCTAGTATTCACCTACTCCAGTGTTCTGTGATGTACATAATAATTATATAATATAATATTAAATTAAACCTGTACATATTGTCTGTGTATGTAGAATAGTAGATAAAAAGATAATTGTCAAGTACATAATAATTGAGAGAAAAATAAATGTGTTCTTTCTATATTGTTTTATTTATTTATTACCACTCTCTCTCTCTCTCTCTCTCTCTTGTAGTGTCACTAGTTTCTTTCGAAACAGTGTGGTGAAAGGATTTTTAGTGCGCCTCAAGAGGCTCCTTTCGAGCACATGACACATGTTATAGAACTTTTTAGGTTCCACGACATGCCGGTTTCCTCACGATGTTTTCCTTCAACGTTTGTGAGTACTGGCATTGTGCACATACATTTTTGAACAGAAAAACTCATTGGTGCACGACCGGTTTCAAACCCACGTTTCTTAACGCATTACCGCAGCATCAGGTAGGCTATTTGCTTCCTAAATTAGACAATCTCATTATAAATTCAATTTTGGGAATATAGTAGGTCTTCTACTTCTACGTCTTTCTTTCGAAACAGTGTGTTGAAAGGATTTTAAAACGGTGTGTAGAAAGGAGCACTGGTGGTCTAGTGGTAGCGGTCCCACCTTCCGATCCTATGGGCGTGGGTTTGAAACCGGTCGTGCATCAATGAGTTTTTCTGTTCAAAAGCTACCCTACGAAGCTCTACCCTGCGTTCATCAACTTGAGACATAGATATGTTAAGCCTCACAGAGACCTTTCTTTAAGACGTTTCAAAGTGGTCCTTGTGATTTTATTGAATAAATACCTTTTGACTTTGACTTTGACATGTGCCTGAAATTTCACCGGCAACCATATCCTTCAAACCGAAACACAGTGGCAATAATTCCCCGGACGAGCAACACACAAAGAGCTCTACTACTCTTCAATAAGAATAAAAAACATTTCTCCGAAAGCAAGCTTAAAAGACTGTACATTATGGTTTGTTTTGCCTTGCAACATAGCGGTTTCTCTATGATCTTTCAAAACTACATTCGAAATACTAACCATTTCTACGTAAGCATTTTCGTAGCAGTGCTACGCCGTAGCTACTGCTCTACGTGGGGTCTACATCAAAGAATTCAACATGTAAGTACCAAAATCAACATTCTTTTTTTTCTTACACCGAACTTAGATTATTTTACTCGTGGTTAGATAGAGACAGATTACATGGCGGTGTATTGATAATGATAAACTTAAATTAAAAAACCTACACAAAATATTTTTTATATCTGTATATTAGGTAAAAAATTTTTTTTGGAAATATTTTGAATATTAGGAAAAAATATATTTGTGGTAAATATTTAGAGAACCAAATTGCTGTAACAAGTTACTTACTTTTTAATATACTGCTCATTGGAACAAGCAGATAGCCCACCTGATGTTAAGTGGAAAACTTATTACTTATACTAACTAATTATCGATTTAGTCCTCCATATTGTTATAAAATTTATATGCACAATGCCAGTACTCTCAAATGGTGAAGGAAAACATAGTGAGGAAACCAGCATGTCGGAGAACCTAAAAAGTTCTATAACATGTGTCAAGTGCTCGAAAGGAGCCTCTTGCGGCGCACTTAAAATCCTTTCACCACACTGTTTCGAAAGAAACTAGTGAGGCGACAAGCGAGCACTTGACTCATGTTATAGAACTTTTTAGGTCCTACGACATGCCGGTTTCCTCACGATGTTTTCCTTCACCGTTTGAGAGTACTGGCATTGTGCTCATACATTTTTGAACAGAAAAACTCATTGGTGCACGACCGGTTTCGAAGCCACGACCTTAGGATCGGAAGGCGGGGCCGCTACCACTAGACCACCAGTGCTCTCAGACACAACAGACACCGCCATGTAACTAAGCTTCGCAACAAAATGAATAGCTCGCCTCGTCGCACTCTATTAGCGAACAAACGGCGCATTAACATGTTATTGGCTCTCCCCCCTTTGAGGGTGGGGGATGTTTTATTGAATTTGTTACAAAAATTGCGGGTGTTTTTGTTTTGAGTGCATTTACTTAACATCAGGTGGGCCATCTGCTTACTTCGTCAGTATAAAAAATAGATGTATGTTAATAGAATGTATGTGCGCAATGCCAGTGCTCTTAAACGGTAAAGGAAAACATCGTGATGAAACCAATTAGTGTTCTAACAGCGGCGATGGGCTTGCAACCTGTCTCGAATGGAATACCAACTGTAAAAAGTGGGTATGTTTCAAACATAATATTTGGACGTACCTCTGACTACCCTCTTTAGACGTCCTCGAAATCTGGAGTTAATTCTTGGTACTGAGAGATCTGAGAGGATATCTACCGTGCCTGGGGATCAAAGTCGTGAAGCTTTTTTTGTAACACAGACGTTTACACAATTTTATTTGTTAAAATTGCCTAAAGTTAATTTGTACAAATGAATACAAAAGTGAACCAAGAAAGTTGTTGTGGCAACGATTATGCTATAATTAACCGTGAATAACTTCAGTTGTCTCCATTTGTTAAGGAGCGCGTAATTCGGAAATGAACCAAGCTATTGAAATAAATGAAATAAATAAATATTGGTGGACTTTCCACACAGCACTATCTCGCCCCAAACTAAGCCAAAACTTGTGATATGGGAACTAGATAGCTGATATACTACTTATATACTTTTTTTGTAAATACATACTTACAATATTATATAACACCCAGACAGAGAACAAACATCTATGTTCATCACACAAATGTTTGTTCTCGGTGGGGATCGAACCCACGGCCTACGGCGCAGAAGGCAGAGCTACTACCAACTGAGCTGCGAAGGCTGTCAAATATTTAATTCAATATATTTATTTTAGAACAATTGGAACCATAGATAAAGAACACACTTGTAATTCGTTTACAAAAAGGCAGAAAAAACAACAAAATCCAAGAATAAAATTACAATAAAAAAATTAACTAAACTAAACGTCACAATTTTTTCAATTTTTATTATTATTATTAATTAACTGATTCAGGCGTGACTTTGCGGAATTCCATTGTTAAACATAAATTTTATGAAATAAATATATAGTACTAATCCGCTAATCTAATCTATGTAAGTAAACCAAATGTAGACTTTTTGTAGTTAAAAGGGTGCACACACAAGTCTACATTTGGTTTACTTACATAGATTATATTCGCGGATTAGTACTTGAAATTTATTTCATTAAATTTATGTTTATTATTATTATTATAATTTTCCTTTACGTGAAGCTGCCTATGTAAATAACGAAAAAAAATTTACCATCTCTCTCTCGTCGTGTCACTAGTTTCTTTCGAAACAGTGTGGTGAAAGGATTTTAAGCGCGCCTCAAGAGGCTTCTTTCGAGCATTAACCATCGAAACCAAATCGATAACAAATTAACCAACGAAAATATTTCACAAGAACTTATTTGTAATAAAATAAAATAATAAATTTTATCACAATTTTGGCGAGAAGATTAAAAAAAAATTTGGCGAAAAATTTTAAATTTAAAAGAGATTTAAAATGTTTGAAAATAAAGAAGCTCAAAATGAAATAATGAAAAATCGCCAACAACTGAGTTTTGGAGAAGCATAACAAAGGGAAGCATAACTAGCAAAAATTCTATTTTGATTTAAATTAGTTTTCCCTATAAGTTGTTGTTTTTCATTATTTGTACTTAATTAATCTTTTAAGTCTCGGAATCGTTCTTCCTGGAAATTTATAGGGGAGGCCTATGTCCAGCAGTGGACTTCTTTAGGCCGATGATGATGATGATGAATCTTTTAAGTAGACCGATTTTGTTTTGACCGATGACAGCCTTCACAGCTCAGTTGGTAGTAACTCTGCCTTCTGTGCGCTAGGCCGTGGGTTCGATCCCCACCGAGAACAAAAATTTGTGTGATGAACATAGATGTTTGTTCTCTGTCTGGGTGTTATTATATATAATAAGTATGTATTTACAAAAAAAAAAGTATTTATGTATTATATCAGCTATCTGGTTCCCATATGACAAGCTTTGGCTTAGTTTGGGGATAGATAGTGCTTTGTGAATAGTCCACCAATATTTTTTTGTTTTTTTTTCCAAACAAATATTGTTTTTTTTTTATTTCACCTATGTTTTTGTGACATGACAAGAGAGAGAGAGTAAAAAAACTTGACTGGATCGAAATGAAATTGCGAAGCGAAACGAACTGAAATGTGTGAGCGAGAAAAACTTTGAAGGTCGTCAGACTATTAAATATTAATGTTAGCAATTAGAACTAATACGCAAACGAAGCCGCGGGTGGCAGCTATTCATAAATACTACCTTGTAATTTGCGTGCATCATACACTTAATTAAGAAGTTAAATTTAAATTTCGTCGTCACGTAAGACCAGCTTTAAAGTAATGTATAATACTATTATAGCACAAAGCTGAGTGACCGATTTTGCCAACCGACTAACCTAACCAATATTGTTCTTTGTATTTCACCTTTTTTTTTATGTAACTAGCTGATGGAACAAGCAGATGGCCCACCTGATGTTAAGTGGTAACCATCACCTATAACAAAGCATTGCCTCCTAAGTCACGCACGATACTTGAGGCATACAGATGTTAAGCCTCATGTGCCTGTAATTACAGCGGCAACCACACTCTTCAAACCGAAACACACCGTTGCTGCTTGGCGGCAGAAAAAGGCGTGGTGGTAGTCCTTCCCCAGACGAGCCACACAAAGAGCTCTACTACTCTTCTATATTTTTGTGACACAAAATCAACGCTTTTTCATTTGGATTTTTGGTTTTAGATTGGAATTTAAAATTGTTACTGCTCACGCCTTGCATAAAGCCATCCTTCATTAAGGGTAGCGCATCAGTCACCCTTATCTTATCGTTCATAACTTTGACTTATTTCAACTTTATTTATTATTTTTACTGTAGATTTCATAGTAATTAAACAAATAGCCCCGATGGACCGATGACATAGAATGTTGCGGGAAATCGATGGATGAAGGATCAATTACAATAAAATTACAATTATAACATAAAGGGCCGGTTTCACCATGCTCTGTTAGATTAACAAAGGATTAAAGGGCCGTTAAATATGTCAAAATTTACGCGTTTGACAGCTAAGGTTAGATTTAACGGTATTTTAATCCTTGATTAGTAACTAACAGAGCATGGTGAAACCGGCCCTAAATTTCATCGTGAAGTTACAGGCACATGCAGTGTATCGTAAGGCACGTTCCTATCGTGCGTGGCTCGCGAGGCAATGCTTAGTTACAGGTAGGTTACCACTTAACATCAGGGGGTCCATCTGCTCTTCCTAGTGTGCATCAGCAAATGGAATTAAAAAAAATACTTATGGATTTCGAAAGGCTGATTCTGTTTTTGATAAACAAAAGGGGGAGGGGTTAGAATATTTGAATTGGGTCATGCACCAATGGATGTCTACCGTGCGTATGGATCACAGTCGCTGGGCTGTTTTTGTTTTTACAAACACGAGTCTAGAGAGTCGCACATTTCAACATTTTGAAAGAAAAAAACTTATTTCTGAAAATCGTAATCAACTAAGTTGCTTGCAATCACATTAACTGACAGCCTTCACAGCTCAGTTGGTAGTAGCTCTGCCTTCTGCGCCGTAGGCCGTGGGTTCGATCCCCACCGAGAACAAACATTTGTGTGATGAACATAGATGTTTGTTTTCTGTCTGGGTGTTATTATATATCATAAGTATATATTTACAAAAAAATAAGTATGGTTGTATTATTTCAGCTATCTGGTTCCCATATTACAAGCTTTGGCTTAGTTTGGGGCTAGATAGTGCTGTGTTGAAAGTCCACGAATATTTATATTTATTTATTTATTTACATTGCACATAATTTATTTTGATTCAAACAAATTTCACGCTAAAATTGTAGTAGTCGTTTCCATACTTATGCAAAGTTGTATACACATTACATTAGCGGTAGTCATCGCCTTAATGTGTTGTTTTTGGTCATGACAGCAAGTGGTGGTTTTGGTCGGTAATGCTCACTTCTCGTGTTAAAACGAATGTTTACATCTAATTACCAGCCGTTAATCTGTTGGGGTAACTCGCCTTTTAGTGCAGGAGCTCACAGGTTTTTTTTTATACAACCACTTAATGGTACAAGCAGATGGCCCACCTGATTAAATGGTAACCATCACCAATAACAAAGCAGTACCTAAGTCACGCACGATAGGAACGTGCCCTACGATGCACTGCCCTGCGTCCATCAACTTGAGGCATACAGATGTTAAGCCTCATGTGCCTGTAATTACACCGGCAACCACACTCTTCAAACCGAAACACAGCGTTGCTGCTTGGCGGCAGAAAAAGGCGTGGTGGTAGTACTTGCCCGGACGAGCCCTTCACAAAGAGCTCTACTACTCTTACTTTTTTTCATCCTCCGCCAGCACGAAATTTCAAAATATGAATACTATATTGTTAAAAATATACTTCTGGCTCCTAGTCTATTCATTACTATTCTAATAACGGTACGCGTTTATTTATAGTGATTTGTTTAACTAATCATTTCTTCATGCAAATATCGTAATAATATTACACATTCTGTGTGACAAATTATGTAATTATTTTATTTGATACGTTCATATAAAAAGAAAATAATTTATGTACAAAATATACATGAAACAGTTGAGCTATCAGCAGATCGTAGCAAACGATCTAAAGATTGCAGATTCACTTTGGTGACAGATGCAACTTAGGTGTTAAGACTTCATATGCCTGTACATGGTACTTTATTTTATGAACATACTTAATTGTACAAACCAAAAATACAAAACAAAAGTTAAAAAAAAACACTTAATTACAAAAAAAACTGTACACGAGGCAGTCTTTTTGCTGAAAACGATCTCTTCCAGACAGTTTCTGGAAACTTTGTTTATCCGTGAAACAGTAAATGCCTCGAGGAACAACATTGTAACAACGAACATAAATTACAAACGAAACGAATTAACGTTACCAACTCAACAAGGTTACCATTTATGTGCCAGATTTAACCAAATTCATTATTGTTTAAGCTCGCTAATGAATCATTAACACCACAGTGTATACAACTTAGCAGTAACTACAGTAGCGCATCTTCTTTTCAGAACTCCAGTACGGTAAGCGTAAACGCGGTGGCCAGTACCTGAGATACAAGGATGTTCTGAAAATGTTCTGAAAAGACACATGAAGCGATGCAAAATTGAGCCCTCTGAGTGGGAGGACAATGCCGCCCAGCGAACGGAATGGAGACGTCGAATTCACCTACAGGTGAACCAGTTCGAAGAAGATCGTCGACTCGATATCGACAAAAAACGAGACGAATTAAAGGCCAGACCACCAGCAGCCATCACATACAGTTACATTGGCGGGGTATTGACATGCACCAGGTGCGCTTGTACCTTTAATAAAAAAATTGGGTACACCAGCCACATAAGTGCGCGGTAGAGGACAGAACCACAAAGCCCTCACACAGTAAACAGTAAACATCCATTAGAAGTCGCCGCAGCCGAAAACGGCTAGGACTACATCATAATCAAATACAGTAGCCTAATCGAAAAATATACCTATAAGCAATAACTCTTATATACGAGCGAAGCCGCGGGCGGCCGCTAGTACTTCATAATAGCCAAAATGATCACTTGATAACTCACTGTTGGATTGTGGATGGTTGAATATGCAATCGAAGTCTCACGCGGTGAACCCATTTTCATGGAGTTTTGTATGGAGTCACATAAAGGTGATGGTTAAAATCAGGTGAGCCATCTGTTTGTACAATATACAATATACTTCTATGCTTCATGTGAAAGATGATTTAACTTGAGTTGTACCCTTTTTGGGAATTTTACATAGAAATTATAAGAAAAGAAAATAACGATTTTTTTGGTCTAACTCACGTTCTTCTATCTGCTATAGTTTCGGAGATAATTTGGTGCTAAGTGATATAACTGACAGGATTTTGGTAAATATGTCGTGAATTTAGATATATATCAAGTTGTAACCCCTTTAGGTAATTGCTCCGGACATTTTTTTCGTGTCTCGTGGTATAAGAGTGATTATATTAATTTTCACGTTTTATTTTTCAGTATACTTATCGTCAATATTAATATAATGTTTGTTTTTATCACAGAAGAAGGTACTTAAATGTAACCTAACCCACTTAGTACACGAAGTTGAATTTTTTAAATCTTCTTTTTGCTGTCCTGTAAAGTTATGATTTTTCAGTTGTATCACTGGTCACAGGAGGCACATTGTCGATGGAAATCAGCAAGTTGTATAAAAAAAAAGGCTAGCATGGTACAAACTTAAGTGAACGCAACTCAATACTATCATAGAACCGCAGTAGAATACCTAGAACCCCTAAAAATATATATTCGAGGTTTTCATGACTACCGTTTAAATTTATATATTGTGTGCCCGACGGTGATTCGAACCAACTAAAGGATCATTATGAACGTTTAATTTGTGTTTTGTCGACGAAATGTGTAATTAATGGAAATAATTGTTTTAAATCGATTTTTGTGCACGAATTACAAAATTATTCAGAACGGTTGAGCTTTAAATCATGCTGATTGCGAGTAAACAGTAATTTGACTGAGCCTGTTTTGGTAAAATTATTCAATTTAGATTAAAGCAATGTTTGGAAGAAGGTTTCCACATACAAAATTGGTACCTACTAGCACCTATTAAGTACCTGCTTAGGCTATATAGGTAACGTCTTTTCAAAATATCACTGTTTTACGGCTGTGTATCTAAACACCGTAAATTATCACATAAATAATAAAGAAACATATTTCTTGTGTATTTAGGTACACGTATAGATACATAAAGCCCATAAAATACAAAGCTACCTTAAAACTTAAATCTTAATATATTATATAAAATGCTAATGTTCGTACGTGTGTCCACGGTTTTCTCTATGATCCGCAACTTCGATCAACTTCCCGTTGGGATGGCAAATACCCCTTGGTCTCCTGGTGTGCATAAGGGAGTTTGGTCGGGGTGGGTGGAAGAGGGTGGTTGTGGGTGGCTAAAATGTGGAATAATATATATCTGTCCTTCTCTAACTATACATGTTAGAGAAGGACAGAAAACTTCTGTAAAATTTTTAAAATCTCGGGAATGATCTAAAAAGTTCCAGAATGTGTGCAACTGATGAAATCAATCTAGAAAGTTCTAAAACTTTCTGGAATGATCTAGAAAGTTTCAAAAAGTCGTGCAATTATTGTAATCGATCTAGAATATTTCAGTAAGCTTCTGGAATGATCTAGAAAGTTCCAAAATGTGTGCAATCGATAAAACTGATCCGAAATGGTCTAGAAAATTCTAAAAATTTCTGAAATGATCTAGAAAGTTCCAAAATGGTTGCAATTGTTGTAATCGAACTAGAATGTTGTATAAAGTTTCTGAAATGATCTAGAAAATTCTAAAAATTTCTGAAATTATCTAGAAAATTCTAAAATGGTTTCTATTGTTGTAATCGATCTAGAATATGATCTAAAATATTCTGAAATGATCTAGAAAATTCTAAAAATTTCTGAAATGATCTACAAACTTCCAAAATGCCTACAACTTGAAGATCATTCAAAGTTCGAGTGAACAGTAATTAAACAAATTCAAGTAATTCCGAGAAACAAAAACGACCGAACTATTTGAATATTCTAGAGTGTTTTGGTACTAGAAATTTCGATATTTGACGATATATAAGTGCTTGACTTTTCGTCAGTACATGCGATGTATTTTAACCCGAGCAACGCCGGGTTCCGCTGCTAGTATTATATCTATTTTAAAAGCTAAAAGTATGTAGACCGTAGTGTGTAATGTTTAGTTTAAAAAGTGTGCGATCTACTACTAGCGCCATCTTACGTCGAGTAGCAATAAATAATAACAAAAGTTATAGGAATCTAAAAAGATTTAATTATAATATAATTTATTGAAGGATTTTTTGTTGATTTAAAATTTTATTATAGCTTAATAGTTGGCATATACCGCCAAACTTCCAATAAAATTTTTAGTTCTACTACTCCCCGCTAGTCACTAGTTCCAGTACCCGCCACGGCGCTAGCATCACGGCTGATTTTTAATTAGCCCACGAAGCCGCGGGCGGCGCCTGCCGCGAATCGCAATTTGCAAGTCAAAAGTCGCTGAAAAAACCCTAAAACACCCGACACACAGCCCTTTGGCACTGCCACAGAATACACAGCATTCACGGAACAGGAGTGATAATGGACAAAGTTTAATTAATTTGGGAGTTTAGAAGTTTTTGGGCTTTATTTTTACTGCTCGTATTTAGAATGGAACAAATTCAAAATTGTGTTGATTTTCTTTTATTTTGGTGAAACTATTGTAGAATGCTTTGTTCGATTGACACAAACTAGTAAAGCAAACTTTTGAGTAGAAAAACATGTATCGATCAAAATGAGTTTTTACTAAACTATGTGCAATGTGTGCACACAAAATGGTTGTTTGCCATTTTTCGAAAATGGGTTTAGTGATTTAATATTTTTCAAGATGTCGACACGTGCGAGTGAGAGGTACATTAGTTCTTGTATTCGCCTTAATATAAAGTAATTGTCTTTGTGATTCCATGAATAAATACCTTTTTCATTTGACTTGACTTTGACATATCCGACATATTATAGATACCTAAGGTCCGAGTTTTTTCCGTTTTTGGTTTTCTGCATTGCGAGCCCGTATTAAAAGCGCGTTGATGAGATGTGTATTTTTATAGTACTGTTGATGGTAACTGTACCCAAAAACGATTAAAAAGTTTTGCAATCGTTCAAAAACTTAACTCCACTTGGCTAATTGTTAAAACTTTTTTAGATAAATTTCGTCTCCACGCCATTTTGTTCGACCGCTGTGATCTCTAGAGGTGAATTTCGTTAGCTCTCATTTGTTTTGTCGTAATTGCTGGAGATATGAGGGTTTATTGAGCCCCCTTTGCCCCCTTGGGGGGTGAAACGCCCCCTAGCTTTATTGGATCGCTTATTGGACTCTTTATAAAGCGAATTTTATGTAACCACCTCATTAAGTCTTTGTACGTTGAAGGTGGGACAGATTGAATGAGAGTTTCAATTTTGGTTAGCTTTTAGTGATTTATTTTAAGCGAGGAAAGTCGATCGTAAGTAGATACCTACTGATGAGATGAACGAGTCGTTTTTTATTGAATGTTTTGTTTTTAATTATTTATTTATCTGTAATTTTATAACAACTTTTTGGTAGAAATGGCCTATTTGATGTTACGTGGTCACCATCCCCTATAACAAAGCTAAGCGTTAGTCACGCTCGATAGGAACGTGCCCTACATTGCACCGCCCTGCGTCCGTCAACTCAAGACATGTTAACCTCATGTGCCTGTAATTTCACCGGCAACCACGCTCTTTAAACCGAAACACAGCAACGCTGATTTGCGGCAGAAAAAAGCATTTGGGAAAATAAACGGAATAATAACAATTAAAATAAATCGGATGAATTACTGCATAAACTAAGAGTACTACCTACCTAATACGAACAGTTTGTAGTTTATATTAAATAAATAAATATTGGTGGACATTCCGTACAGCACTATCTAGCCCCAAACTAACCCAAAACTTGTACTATGGGAACCAGATAGCTGAATATTACTTATAAACTTTTTTTTTTGTAAATACATACTTTTAATATTATATAATACTGCAGACAGAGAACAAACATGTTCATAACACAAATGTTGGTTCTCGGTGGGGATCGAACACACGGTCTACGGCGCAGAAGGCAGAGCTACTACCAACAGAGCTAAGAAGGCTGTCAAATATTATACCTAGTACTGATATAGAAATGTTATAGATGTGCCTAGGCCTAGGTAAGTTTTAATTTGCTGATGTAATAAGCAGATAGCCTGCTTGATTTTAAGGTAACCATCCTTCCAAAATTATTGTATCTACATACCTACATATACCTGCAAGTGTAAAAACAGGCGCTTTTGCATCTAGTTGGAAGATGATTTCCAGTTTCAGTGACATTTTTTTCACTCATACTCTTACGGCACACTAGTTAATTGTGCCTATACATTAGTTAAAACTAATACATTTATTCACAAAGAAAATTACAGTGAATAAAAGTATTTACATAATGTACAAAATTCATATGCAACAGTTGAGCTATCTGCAGACCGTTGCAAACGATCTAGAGATAGCTCAACTGATCCAGCGCATCAGCATTGCCATTCAGCGTAGCAATGCAGCCAGTGTCTTGGGGACGTTTCTGATAGGCACTGATTTGGATCAATACACTAATTAAAAATAAAGACCAATCTAATGGTTTTACATTCTGTCCATAAAAACAAGGAATTATAGAGTTCATATTCCATGAAATCCAGCTAACACAACAACTTTTTTGTTATTCAAATATAAAAATTATAAAATATACATAATAAATAACAGACAACTATGATAATACTCTGAAATAGCCACAGCAACATAATCGGCATCAATACCATTTTTTTTATGACGTTATTGTAAAGAGCGCCATCTATGTTTGGAACACTATACTACTTGGTGAAAAACGGTGGGAAGGCCATCTAGCGGTCAGTAGTTAATGAATAAAATTACATTACGTTCAACAGATGGCAGCACCAGTTCAGTTGATGTTGGAAAACAAGATTTCTTCTAATACCTATTTGATGTCCAAGGAATAGTATCGTAAGTATTTTAAAATTATATGTAGGTATAATTAAATAAACAAATTCTTATGAATAAGCAGACATTTAATAAGCAGGCATGTATAAAAATATTATTTAATATTTTTTTCATTAACATTAACTCAATAAACATGATTTTTATAAATCTTGTATAATGAGTCATGTATACATAATAATGATTTTTATAAATCATTATTATGTAAAATGAGTTAATGACATAATAGTTATTTATAATAATATTTTTTGAGCTGAGACTAACTCGAAAAGTTGACGAATTTGATTTATAATACCTCTTTTTTAGTAAAATTTTAGTTCTTCCTTATATTCATAATGTTAAATTGAAAAATGTGTATCCAAGGTGGATATACATTTGTCGTGGATATTAATAAAGAGTTACCTATCTATCTAAGCAACTCCAAGTCACTGCTGAGGGTACCCCCTGGATTGAGGATGACAAGGTGCCTATAGGTACTCCACTTTGATAGATATATAGGTATATTGTCAGCCCCCACCCAGGGGGTAGGTACCCTTAGTCCAGCTCGCTAATCCAGCGACCCCTAACGACAATTTAATAAAGAAAGCTCGAGCCCGCAGCCGCAGTAATAACGTTTGTAAAAATATCCGCAGACTAACTGTTAAGGGGCAGCTGTTTCTTTCACTGGTTTTTTTTGGATTATTCAACACTAGCTGGTGCCCACGACTTCGTCTGCGCGGGATTAGTATTTCGAGTAGCTTATATTAGTGTGTAGCGTTGCTGTGTTTCGGTTTGAAGGGTGTGATTGCCGGTGAAATTACAGGCACATGAGGCTTAACATCTGTATGCCTCAAGTTGCTATACGCAGGGTATTGCATCGTAGGGCACATTCCTACCATGAGTGACTTGCGAGGCAATGCTTTATAGATGATAGTTACCACTTAACACAGGTGAGCCATCTGCTTGTTCCATAAGATAGTTGTATAAAAAAAATTAAATAAACAGGAGCCTTTTTGAGGCACACATAAAATTCTTCAAAAAAACAGTGTTTCCTACCTGCCTAGACCTAGCCTGCTTGCATTTCCGAGGGCTCGAACTAATCTACTTGGTGAATCACCATTTACTCGAGCCCTTATAACAATCAACAGTCTTTGTGTAGCCGAGGATGTTGATATATTTAAAGTAACTATTGGATAATAAATAACTATTGGAGGACTTTCCACACACCACTATCTAGCCCCAAACTAAGCCAAAGCTTGTAATATGGAAACCAGATAGCTGATATAATACATAAATACTTTTTTTTTTGTAAATACATACTTATAATAGTATAACACCCAGACAGAGAACAAACATCTATGTTCATCACGCAAATGTTTGTTCTCGGTGGGGATCGAACCCACGGCCTACGGCGCAGAAGGCAGAGCTACTACCAACAGAGCTGTCAAGGCTGTCTTTTGAAGCAAGCGTGAAGAAATTCACAGATACGGTTATTTATTTTTTGTGTAAGTAAATTTAAATTAGTAGTAGCTCATAGGCTTTTCATTGTTGCTTTGGTCTTTACTATAATGGCAATGTAAAATTTAATAAATAAATAATAAATTTACAAGTTAAAATTGTGATACATTTAGCTTTTTACAGCACCACCCCTTAACAACTCGGGGCGCGTTTCATACAGTTTTATTTGCACGTCGCCTTAACCCGAGCGCAGCCAATATTAAATTCTCCCTCCCCATCCCCGCGATGTTCGAATTACATTATGTGTTTGCTCAACTTAGCTTCCCATTCAGAAAAACTTAATACTTTGACGCTTTTGGTTTGGAGAAGATAATCTTTAGATTATTAGTTATTTTGGTCACATTTATTTGGTTTTGGGTTGCCTAAGATGTACCTCCTCCAAGAGCTAATGTACCTCTCGCTCTAACATTTCGACATTTTGAAAGATATAAAATCACTAAACTCACATCTTTTGGCTTTTTATTTTTAAATCTTTTTGATCGTTGCAAGTTTTCCTACTAATATAAGTACGTAATATAAATATCATAATCATAATCATGTAGTCAAGTACGAAAACATGTAAAGCAAACTTTTGAGTAGGAAAATTTCTATCGATCAAAATTATTTTTTTTACTAAACTGTGTGCAATATGATTGCACACAAAATGGTTGATTGGTTGGTAGTGATTTTTTAAAAATGAGTTAAGTTCTTTTATATCTTTCAACGTGTCGAAACGTGCGAGCGAGAGGTACATTAGCTCTCGTCATGGGATTCCAGACACAATAGGAAATGTACCCTCGCGTGGATCTACGTTCCGGCATGTGAGAGGTTAAGACACCTTATCATGATATTGGTGGCACGAAAGCTTTTTTTTATACAACTAGCTGTTGAAATAAGCATATGGCCCACCTGATGTTAACCATCACCTATAACAAAGTATTGCCTCGAAAGTCACGCACGTTAGGAACGTGCCCTACGATGCACTGCCCTACGTCCATTAACTTGTGGCGTACAGATGTTAAGCCTCATACGCCTGTTATTACACCGACAACCGCACTCTTCAAACCGAAACAGAGCGTTGCTGCTTGGCGGCAGATAAAGGCGTGGTGGTAGTACTTCCCCGGACGAGCCCTTCACAAAGAGCTTTACTGCTCTTGAAATATATAGTGGTATAGTGGTAGTGGCCATCCGATCTTAGGATCTTAGCACTTTTGACATGTTTTAGAACTTTTTAGGCTCTATTAGGTACGCCAGTTTCCTCACAATGTTTACCATTTAGAAGCACTGGTACTGTGTACATAATTTTTTGAACAGAACTCTCAACTCTGAAAGACTGGTTTTGATCCCACGACCTTAGGATTAGAAGACGGGGCTGCTACCACTAGACCACCAGAAAAGTGCTCTTTGTCAAAATGATATTTATAAATTCGTCCAGTTTCGTCCCTGAAAAAAAATAGTTCCACGTTATCCTAAATTATCGAGGATAGAGCATAATGCGTGTCAGCTCTCATAGTGACCGATCTATATAAGCTTTGGTAAGAGTTCAAATCGTAAATGTGGTTACCGGAGCGAACGATATCTTGTACTTGCAGTTTTTTCATGTTTGTTGGGGTTTTTTGTGATCAATTATATTTTTATTTACTTTACTTACTTACTTTACTTTTTATTTTCTTGCCTATTGTGTTCCAATAATTGTGTATATAAACTTCAGGAGGCCAAAGTACCCATCAATATGAATAACTTTTTTTAAGGAACCAACACTGTGAACGCGAAAAAAAAACAGCTCTTTCATACATTTTAGCCAGGTAGGTATTGAACTTTTGTATGAAACAGCTGGTTTTTTTTATCGCGTTCACAGTGTTGGTTCCTTAGAAAAAGTTATTCATATTGATGGGTACTTTAGCCCCCTGAAGTTTATATACACAATTATAGGAACACCTTGTATATCTGCCTATTGTATTAATTAGCCTACCTATTATTGTGCCCATAGTAGTATGAATTGTGCCTTATTTCTACATTATTTGCACGTAATTTGCAAGGGTACGTGTACTCTCATAATAGCTACCTTGACCTAAACTACATAACTGATATATTTACATGTTGGAAATAAATATTTAAATAAATATTTGACAGCCTTCACAGCTCAGTTGGTAGTAGCTCTGCCTTCTGTGCCGTAGGCCGTGGGTTCGATCCCCACCGAGAACAAACATTTGTGTGATGAACATAGATGTTTGTTCTTTGTCTGGGTGTTATATAATATTGTAAGTATGTATTTACAAAAAAAAAAGTATATAAGTAGTATATCAGCTATCTGGTTCCCATATCACAAGCTTTGACTTAGTTTGGGGCTAGATAGTGTTGTGTGGAATGTCCACCATTTTTTTTTTTTTTTTTAAATCAATTTCATTGTCACACATCAATTTATCCATAAACGAACTATGATTTATACAAGTAGTTACGAGTATTAGGTAAAAAACAGAGATTTTATGTTATGAAATAACTTATAGGTTAACTTAACATTATAGGTATACGTTTTTTAAGCCTCAGAAACCAACTGTCTAACCGCGAAACCAAAATAGTAATTGGAATCAAAACTTTGATGATATTGAAATAATTCTTAACTATGATGATGAATGCGTTCTAAAATTTCAGAAGTTTTATCATCATCAGCCTGAAGAATTCCACTTCTGGATGTACCTTTCCCATTTTATACATTTTTTACAATATTAGTAGTATCTAGTATCTTTTCGGAGTATCCGTATCACATCACGGAATCTCAGTTCGGGGCGAATCACTAAATTAAATAAAATTTAAAATATTAATCTACACTAATATTATAAAGAGGAAAGATGTGTATTTTTGTATGTAACGAATAGGCTCAAAAACTACTGGTCCGATTTCAAAAATTATTTCTACAATTTCCCTGAGTAACATAGGCTACATTTATTACTAGAAAAAAATAGGGATCCTTTCTAAAACTTCAATCCTAAAAACTTCAATCAAAACCCAAGGTGTAAATAATTGGCCATAAAATGACTTTCATCGCATGCGCGGAAACTATTGACAACACAAAAATATTCTACAATATTAAAGAAAACATCAATATCTACAAAAAAACTTAGAGATACCATATGTCTAACTATCGTTGCTATGTTACTATAACTTCTTTTTTACATTTTACAAGACTGTTTCAATACCTATAGATTACATCTTGAATTTTTCAAATCGGGCATTGCATTCAAAAGATATTACGAATTAAAAACTTTACTTCGCTTTAAAAATATAAGTAAACGCGCGGAGCCACTGGGCGAGGGAGATGGGCGTGCGTGAAATAAGTAGCCGCGAGACTCGAACCCACGGTCTATGTTTATTATTGTCCTAAAATGTTGAAAAAATGTATGTTCACCCATGCCAAGCTGGGACAGGTCGCTAGTATCTAGTATTCCAATAAATATTAAGTACCTACATAATTCTGAGTTCATAACTTGAATTCATAGATCAAAGCTTCTAAATTAAATTTTCATTAGCATTCATGTCTGAAACGCGTTACAGGTACAATAGCGTTGTCAAATTCAAATCAATGGCTCTGAAAAAAGCTTTGTCACCTCTCCACTGGCAATGCTGGCAATACTGGCAACTGGCAACTGGCAATCTATTCAAAACATAACAATGCAGTGTTCCAATTCAATATCTGCTAGTTGGTAGGGATGGGATAAGCATGAACGAAGTTAAATGCATGTTTTCATGCATTTAACTTCGTAATAATTAATATTTAAGTTAATTGCGAAAAATTTAATAAAATCATGTTTATGTCGTCTTTATTAGTTTTATAGTGTTTACCGATACAAGGGAAAAAAATACTTTTGAGACATGTTTCCTCGCGTTTTCCTTCACCTTTTGAGAGCACTGGCATTGTTTGGCTCTAGCAACCGCCCCCGGTTCGCTCGCGCTTTAGTAGTGATTACTAACATTAATATTTAAGACGGTTCAGTTTCCTGCTCCCTGTAATTTTTTAGAAAAAATGATAGTTACAACCGAATGAACTAAAATTCATTTTGACAGCCTTCACAGCTCAGTTGGTAGTAGCTCTGTAGCGCTATAGGCCGTGGGTTCGATTCCCACCGAGAACAAACATTTGTGTGGTGAATAACGATGTTTGTCCTCTGTCTGGTTGTTATATAATATTATAAGTAGGTATGTATTTACAAAAAAAAAGTATTTAATTATTATATCAACTATCTGGTTCCCATATTAGAAGCTTTGCTTAGTTTGGAACTAGATAGTGCTGTGTGGAAAGTTCACCAATATTGATTTATTTATTATATTATTTATTCCGATCGGTTCAGTAGTTAGAGCGTGATTAAGCCACAAACATCCATACATCCAAACATCGTAACTTTCGCATTCAAATATTAGTAGGATTTTTTTTGAGCGGCTGATGATGATTACTACATTAACCGTGCGCCCATCACTAAGTTCGAAATTAATAAAAAGCGACAAAACCGATATCGGTTCACCAGCTCCGAAAGAGCATCACTTTCGACACGCGATTCTATCCCTTATCGACAATTATATCCACGCTTTGACGGATGCCAGTACATTTCAATGGGGGGTGGTGTGGGGTGCAAAGGGGCGCCCCCCGGACACCCCAGGTTAATAACAATTTATTAATATAGTTTAGTTCGTTATGTATAAATAGAACAACTTAACTAATATCGTAGTGAGCAAATACCCGTGGTTGGGTGTAGCTCGGGAGATGAAGAAGGTATTTGTATCTTGTTAGACTTTCAGCTTCAGACATTGATCGTTCTTGTCACGCGATAGGAACGTGCAGGAATACAGAGGTTAAGAGCGTATGTACCTTTAAAACTACACCATTTTAACCGAAACACAGCAACGCTACTTGTCGGCGGAAATAGGCATGGTAGTAGTACTTCCCCGGACGAGCCACACACAAAGAGCTCTACTACCCTTTTTTTTATAATGATTAGACCGTCCTTTGGTTCCAATATCACCTATCGTGCGTAACTTACGAGGCAATGCTTTGGTCATGGTTATCACTTAACATTAGGTGGGCCATCTGATAGTTCCATCAGCTAGTTGCTTAAAAAAAAAATTGCAACGGTGTTCCAGACTCTGGACGTTAGTCTCTGCCATGTGTAACTCACCTACTACCCTGAAAGCTCTGCGTTCTATCGAGTCCAAGGCAGTAAGCTGGTGTTTGGCCGAGCCATCCCATAGGTGGCAGCAGTACTCCATACCAGACCGGACGTGTGCTTTGCAAAGGTTGAGAAGCTATCTTAGCTTTGCCTGTTCTTCTAGGCTTTGGTTGCATGGAACTGGTGTTACATTCACCTAGTTCATAAGAACTGAATCTCTCTTGTCGTGTCACTAGTTTCTTTCAAAACAGTGAGGTGAAAAGATTTTAAGTGCGCCTCAAGAGGCTCCTTTCGAGCACTTGTCACATGTTATATAACTTTTTAGGTTTTACGATATGCCAGTTTCCTCACGATGTTTTCCTTCGGCGTTTGAAAGTACTGGCATTGTGCACATCAATATTTGAACAGAAAAACTCATAGGTGCACGACCGTTTTCGAACCCACGACCTTAGGATCGGAAGGCGGGGCCGCTACCACTAGATCACCAGTGCTCTAAATTGATTGAATTGAATAAAGACAGTTTGTTTTGGATTGGTACCTAGTATTTAGTAGTTCTGCAGAGCAAGAAAACTAACATCCGCTCTGGCTCTCACACTACCAGCGGGAGCGTAGAATATTAAACGCCTTTCAATTCCAAAGCATTTCATTACAGCTTCGTGATTACTGCGCGAGAATTATTATGAATCCGTTTAGAACGGAACACAAGACAATGGGGTTCCGTGAACGTTTTTGCTGGCAGCTCTTTTGGCAGTTATACTGGCAAACATTGCCAGTATAACTGCCAAATAATCAAATGTAACTTTTCAATAATCTTAAGTACCTACTTAGTAATTCAATAGCTATTTAAAATCTTGGGGCAAAATGTGGGTAGGTAGGTATGTGCCAAATGTGATGTTTGGACGTACCTCTGACCATCCCCCATAGACATCCTTATACAATCTTAAGTTCGTATTTGTAAATAAGAGATCTGAGGGATGTCTACCGTGACTGGGGTTCAAAATCGTGAAACAACATGTTTCTGTTTTCTGTTTTTGGTAAGTTTCAAACAGTAACGACTGGTTTCTGAAAGCTCGATCAAAACTAATCGGATGTCAAGTCCGAGTGACTTGACATCCGATTAGTTTTGATCGAGCTTTCAGAAACGGCCGTAAATCTTTTTAACTCATTGTTAACGTTAAAATACATCTTTGCCTCCATCAGAGGCCTTCTTTGAATAACTACACACAGTAGTTACTAATTCAATAGACAGCCTTCATAGCTCAGTTGGTAGTAGCTCTGCCTTCAGCGCCGGAGGCCGTGGGTTCTATCCCCACCGAGAACAAACATATGTGTGATGAACATAGTTGTTTGTTCTCTGTCTGGGTGTTATTATATATAAAAAGTATGTATTTACAAAAAAAAGTAGGTATATATGTATTATATCAGCTATCTGGTTCCCATATTACAAGCTTTGGCTTAGTTTGGGGCTGGATAGTGCTGTGTGGATAGTCCACCAATATTTATTTATTTATATAAATGGCTATTTTATATCGTTAGTTTTCAACGACAGTACGCAATGCACAATATCAACTACTAATCGATTTGGCAGCTCAGGCGGACAATACGACCGTAAATCTAGTTAACAGTGTGTTGACTCATTAGTTTGAACTAAGATTTATTGGTCGAGCGAGCGAAGCGAGAGAATATAATTTCTGGTTTTACAGCTCAGTTTGGCGGTGCTATCGATTGTAGGTCAATTCTACCAAGGTTTTCAATTCTACTTTGATGACGTCTAAGGGAAGTAGTCAGAGGTACGATCGAATACGACTTTTGGCACATACCAACATATTGCAGAAGTTTCAATTGTGAAAGGTTGCAAGCCCATCGCCGCTGTTAGAATACTTAACTAATTGCCTCACGCGCTTAAAAGTTTCAAATCCAAAAATCTATTGGTTCATGACTGGATTCGAACCCACCACCTTACTAAAGTCAGGAAAAGGAACAGTTCTAGAGAACTTAAACAAAAGTTATCTAATATTTGATAATGCATTGTACCTAGCACTGTATTTAACGTTAGGTGGGCCATCTGCTTGTTCCATCAGCTAGTTATATAAAAACAAAACCTAATTCCTCAGGGGTTAGTCAGAGGCACGTCCAAACCTCATATTTAGCACAAGCCCACATTTAGCAGTAGCTGGTATTCATACACCACCAAGTGTGCAATAAAGTGCTATTCATTTCAAATACACAAATAGAATATTTCTTATCAGCATGATGACGTCACATTGGCACGTTCAACAATACTGTAAAAGTATTGGAGTGAGTTTACGTGGGACGCCCCCGAAGTCACAGATTCAAACAGAGTCAGGTCTTGAATCATCGGTATTTTGATTGGCAGAAGTTTCAGAAGAACTTGGCATGCCATAAAAAGCGTTAGTGCATGGTTTCTTCCGAATTTTCTATGCTAAGTCTATCTTAAATCTATTTTAAGAGTAGTAGAGCTCCTTGTGAAGGGCTCGTCCGGGGAAGTTCTACCACCACGCCTTTTTCTGCCGCCAAGCAGCAACGCTGAGTTTCGGTTTGTAGAGTGTGGTTACCGGTGTTATTACAGGCACATGAGGCTTAATATCTGTATGCCTCAAGTTGATGGACGCAGGGCAGTGCATCGTAGAGCACATTCCTATCGTGCGTGACTAACGAGGCAATGCTTTGTTATAGGTGATGGCTACCACTTAACATCAGGATTCATTTCATGAATTTCATGAATGAAAAACTTCGAAATTTCAAAAGTCTTATATCAATAGTTTTTCGGCATGACCTGTAGAATACCCTGCTTCCCCTACCCGGTGCCGGTGGTCTAGTGAGAATGACCCCGCTTTCCGATCCTAAGGTCACAGGTTCGAATCCGGTCGTGCACCAAAGTATTTTTTTTATCGAAAAATGTATGTGCGTTATGCCAGTGCTCATAAACGATGAAGGAAAATCGTGAGGAAACCAGTTAGTATTCTAACAGCGGCGATGGGCTTGCAACCTGTCACGTATTGAATACTAACTACTGCAAAATGTAGGTATGTGCCAAATGTACCTAATGTTTGGACATACCTCTGACTACCCCCCGTAGACGTCCTCAAAAATAATCTCAAAGTCGTACTTAGTGCAACGAGATCTGATATCTACCGTGCCTGGGTCGATCAGAGTCGTTAAGCTGTTTCAGTTTTTTTATTACATAGTCGTTTGAAAGCACCTTTTCTAGCCGAAGTGGGCAAGTGGCAGATGGCCCACTTGACGCTACCCAGCGCGTTCTTATAATACCGACACACCCCACCCGGTTTCGATTGACGGGAGCTAATAATAAATTGTGGCACGTGATCAACCTAATAAGTCAAAATAAACGTAAGTAATATAAATACCTATTTATATTGCATGCGTTTATTTTGAAAACACTTAGTTTTCTCAATTATAATTGAGTAAAATAAGTAAGTATTTAAAATTATGTGTTGCAAGTCAAGATCTCAAAATTACCAAGACTTTGACTAAATATATTATTTTTAAAATCGTGTCAGCTTTTATAATTAATTAGAAAGTTTTAACATGATATTAGAAATCTATGAAAAAACATACCCTGAATATTTTACAAAATTATCGAAATTTGTCGATAAACAAAAAAACTATAAATAACAAAATGTAAGGCGAAATTAATTGCATAAAACGAACTCATCCCAAAAATTTGTTTATTATAAAAAAAAAATCCCTCAAAAATGATTTTATGACATAACACTGACATAAACTTCAACTAACTCTTTAAAGACAAAAAAAAAGAATAAGTAAGTTATAGTGTGCTAATATAATAATACAAAATAGTCGATACAAAAAAAAACAATAAAAATAAACAAGGTTTTACATAATAAAATTTAAATGAAAGCAGTTTCGATAAGTTTTCAAAAAAAAAAGAATGTTAAATCGACGCGTGTAGTTTTGTTCTTTACCCAAGAGCAAATATAAAAAAAAAACAATGAGTTTCTCTATTGGCATAACCTGTCAACGGTAGTTGCCAATAAAACAAATACCTCATGAATTGTACAAACTGAATGAACTCAATAAAATTGAAACTAGTAGAGGCGAGCGTTCTCAGATTTCGGAAACTATTATTAAACAAACCCAGACGACGCGGGTAAACAACGTCATTTCATGTAAAACGACTCTACGGGAGACGGTTATATATAGAAAAGTTAGGAACGCGAGCTGTTTTCCGAAAGCTAACTTGTTTCAAACGATAGAAAGAGAGGAATGCTGCTGAACTGTTCTAAAATGTCTGGTATGCTGTCATAGGATAGAGCGAGAGAGATAATGTACAACGAAGCTCGTATTCAAAAGCTAAACTCAAAACGCATACTTCGATTGTTTTGACAGTTTCATAGAAAATTGCCTCAAAATAAATGAGTGTAGATTCGCTCTTGGGCATTGCTTTAGAATACGGGTGCGAAACGCTATGAAACACGGCTGTTATGGACGCATTTGTGATTAAAGCAGGCTACTCTACCGGTATGAAGATAAATATTTAAAGAGATCAAAGTTGTTACTGGTAATCAGGTAGGCAGTATGTTTCTTTTGAACATTTGAACTGACTAGAGGAATGAGCTACTGAAAAGTTTCAAGGAGATTTATGTAACCTGCAAGCAGGTATCCTGTTTTCTGTGTAAACGTGGCGTGTAGTCCAGGCGCCGAGGTAAAATTAGAAAAGTTGCGTCTTTACTATTTATGGTAGTGGCTCAGTGTGGGGTGGTCTCTGCGCCTAATTCTGTATGCAACGTGGTGTTTTGAAGCGATTTGAAAGATAAGTGAGATGTTCGGTTATATAGGTCATTTGACAAGCTAATAGTAAGACCTACCTACTTGTTTGTATTGTGTATTGTATGAGAGTATTGTATGAGAGTATTGTATTTCTAAAGAGTTGGTGGGAAGTAGGTTAAAGGAACTATTTTTAAACAAAAAACCAAAGTCAACGACTGTATAAAAAGAAAATGTAATTAAAATAAATAAATTAACCGTTTATTTATTAATTACATGGCATGAGATCCATAACGATCCCGTGTATAATAATAAAAATAAAAAAGAAAAATTAAATTTATATAAATTTATAATACAATAAATTACATTATAATAGATGGCGTTATATTAGATGTTCAGTTCAGGTATCACTACGTACAACGTACAAATGCTTTCGAGCAAGATCGCACAACACTCAGCACTAGGGTCACGCCGCCGCTGCAGGCATGCTGCAGCGACCAGCGCCGTCAGCAGAGCGCTTAGAAGCACTTGCGGTGGACGATGCCGGGGCCGGACTCGTCGTACTCCTCCTTGGAGATCCACATCTGCTGGAAGGTGGACAGGGAAGCCAGGATGGATCCTCCGATCCATACGGAGTACTTCCTTTCGGGGGGAGCGATGATCTTGATCTTGATGGTGGAGGGAGCCAGGGCAGTGATCTCCTTCTGCATGCGGTCGGCGATACCGGGGTACATGGTGGTACCTCCGGACATGACGGTGTTGGCGTACAGGTCCTTACGGATGTCGACGTCGCACTTCATGATGGAGTTGTACACGGTCTCGTGGATGCCGCAAGATTCCATTCCCAGGAATGAGGGCTGGAACAGGGCTTCGGGGCAACGGAACCTCTCGTTTCCGATGGTGATCACCTGTCCGTCGGGAAGCTCGTAGGACTTCTCCAGGGAGGTGGAGGCGGCGGCGGTGGCCATCTCCTGCTCGAAGTCGAGGGCGACATAGCACAGCTTCTCCTTGATGTCGCGCACGATTTCCCTCTCAGCGGTGGTGGTGAAGGAGTATCCCCTCTCGGTCAGGATCTTCATGAGGTAGTCGGTCAAGTCGCGACCGGCCAAGTCCAGACGGAGGATGGCGTGGGGCAGGGCGTATCCCTCGTAGATGGGGACGGTGTGGGAGACACCATCTCCGGAGTCCAGGACGATACCGGTGGTACGACCGGAAGCGTACAGGGAGAGCACGGCCTGGATGGCGACGTACATAGCCGGGGAGTTGAAGGTCTCAAACATGATCTGGGTCATCTTTTCCCTGTTGGCCTTGGGGTTCAGGGGGGCCTCGGTGAGCAGCACGGGGTGCTCCTCGGGGGCGACACGCAGCTCGTTGTAGAAGGTGTGGTGCCAGATCTTCTCCATGTCATCCCAGTTGGTGATGATGCCGTGCTCGATGGGGTACTTCAGGGTGAGGATACCTCTCTTGCTCTGGGCCTCGTCGCCGACGTAGGAGTCCTTCTGACCCATGCCCACCATGACGCCCTGGTGACGGGGGCGACCCACGATGGACGGGAAGACGGCGCGCGGCGCGTCGTCTCCGGCGAAACCGGCCTTGCACATGCCGGAGCCATTGTCTACTACCAACGCAGCAACATCGTCGTCGCACATTTTGGCGTTTGTGTGTGGGTTGGGACGCGGTGGATGTTGACTCTAAGGCAGCGAGACTGCGAGTGCGGCGGTCAGCTCGCCGGGGGGGTTATATAGGCGCGCGCGGCGAACACGCGGCGCGCCTTACATGGCGAGCGGCCGGTGAGCGCGCGGGCTGCCGAAACATCTCCCTACTTCCACCTACAGTGGCCGTTCATCACCTGGAATATCGCTATTGCACCCTTAAAACATCCCCCTTTCACCCTTGCAGAAAGTTTTTAAACCCGCCCCCGCGCGCCGCCGTAACGGGCGCGCAAAGTTCGCCGCCCGAGTTGCACCATTTCAGGCGATGGGCGGGCGGGCTAAATCTGACGGGTTAATTTCTATTTTAATTAATTGGTTCATCAATATTCATAACAAATCACTTTTTCAGTGAACTTGTTGAATTTCAGGGTTATTTCGTTTGAAAAACGAAGAAAAATATTAGTTTATTAGCAACAATATTATGTATATAATCCGATACACGTCCGATTTGATTCTTGTTGTATTATAATTACTATAAAAAAAATCATAACTACCACCATCACCATCTTAAAATAACCTTTATTCCATTGAAATAAGATCTAGATTAGTAGAGTATGTCTTGGCATCTTTCATATTAGGTTGACGACCGTGATGTACTAGTAGGTCAGTAGACTTATGAGTAACACATATTGTAGGTTTTTATAAATATCAAGTTTTACTCATCAAAGGGATATTACAGCATTATTATAATTATTGTTCTCAATACATATAACTGTAGTATCACAGGTTTTAAAAGGTAGGTACAAATAATATTTAAAAAATACTTTACTTCATATCGTCCTATCGTGCGTGACTTACGAGGTAATGCTTTGTTACAGGTAATGGTTACCACTTAACATCAGGTGGGCCATCAACTTGTTACACATGAAACAAAGTTTTTTATACGTTTAAAAAAACATGCTACCGTATAAAACATTAAAACAGTCGCAATTTGCTTTATATTTGTAGCCAAATTAAGAGAAAGATTTTTATTCATTCATCTTGGAAAGCTATAGTTTTTTAATTTTTATTGCCCTGCTGAAAAATATTGTTCTACAGCGGGAATCAAATCTGCACCTCAAGTGTTTGTGATATTACCCCCTAAGCGGCAGAGGTACATGTATACCAACAACTTGCAAGATTTGGTGCATTTATTGATGTATGCTACAAGCTGAAACCTAGATCCGACATTTATAGCGTTGATTGTGTTTGAAATAATATTTTAGTAGTATCTAGTGCTGAAATTACGCTGATGGACGCAGGGCATCGTAGGGCACCTTTTTGTATGCTACTTTGCTGATGGAACAATCAGATGGCCCACCTGATGTTAAATGGTAACCATTATCTATAACAAAGCATTGCTTAGAGATGTATCATGCGTGGCCTACCTGATATTAAATACATTATCTATAACAAAGCGATGCCTAGGGATCAATCATGCGTCCATCACTCAGGTGATAAGGCGCAGTCAACCACCAAACAACTTCTCGTTCGCACATTTCGAAATTTCTGATGACACATCATAAATTTGGTTATGTGAAATCGTAAACAACAAAGTTTTAAGGATTTTTGTTTGTTTTTAAAAGTTATCTAAATAATATTATAACAATTAAACTTCTTCATCTTGTCGTGTCACTAGTTTCTTTTGAAACAGTGTGGTGAAAGGATTTTAATTGCGCCTCTAGAGGCTCCTTTCGAGCACTGGGCACATGTTATAGAACTTTTTAGGTTCTACGACATGCAGGTTCCCTCACGATGTTTTCCTTCACAGTTGACAGTGCACAGTGCCAGTAAAATATGAACAGAAAAACTCATTGGTACACGCCTGGTTACGAACCCACGACTTTAGGATCGGAAGGCGGGGCCGCTACCACAAGATAACCTTTGCTCTCACCTCTCACCATAAAAAACCAATTTCACTAACGATATATAAAAAGATAGATTTGTCTAATGTTTGTTTGAATTACAGTTATAAAGGGAAATTAAAAAAAACTTAGCAAAGTTCTGCTTATAACCTAAATAACCAAACATAATCTGAATCTATTATATCTGGTTCCCATAGCTTTGCTTAGTTTGGGGCTAGATGGTGCTGTGTATAAAGTCCACCACATCGTCCTGCCTTTATCCCGCGCCGCACGGGGTCGGTACAACAGGTTTTCTTCTTCCACTCTCCTCTATCATTCGTCATCTCGGTGCTCACTCCTTTCTTACTCATGTCATTTCACACACAGTTCATCCAACTTTTCTTTGGTCCGGCTCTCCTAAAACCGTCCACATCCATATCGAACTCTTCTCATTTACTATTACGTACTCGGCAGGCTAAGATACCTTAAAATAGGCCTATTGTTTACAAACAAACTATTGGCTTCATCGATTCAAGTATCGTACAAAGGTGATGCCAAATTCCATCTAATTGTGTCTCCACATCTAATAACGAAGGTATAATAATAGCCCATTCATTGATCTAACTCAATTGCATACCAATACTTTCATTACTAACATCTCATCTACAAAATAATCACGTTCTGTCTCAACCATTGCGGTTTTTGCATTGATTGTTCTAACAAGATTAGTACAAAAGTAGTAATGGTCATCGAACAGGGTGATGGAGTAGGTTGTAGGTAGATTTGGTGGTGGAAAGTTGCATGTATTGAAGAGTGCAATGTACGTTTATTTTGGTAGACAGGTGTAGCTCGGTTCTCGTAAGGAAGTTTCAGGAAGGCGTGGGCCCTTTTATAAATAATTCATTGCTTCATTATTGACGGTTCTGGTGCGTAGCTTCTTTGCTTTATGACTTTGGTCCCAGGCACTGTAGATATACTCTCTCTCTTGTCGTGTCACTAGTTTCTTTAGAATCAGTGGTGAAAGGATTTTAAGTGCGCCTCAAGAGGCTCCTTTCGAGCACTTGACACATGTTATAGAACTTTTAGGTTCTACGACATGCCGGTTTCCTCACGATGTTTTCCTTCACCGTTTGAGAGTACTGGCATTGTGCACATACATTTTTGAACCTACTACCTTAGGATCCGAAGGCGGGGCCGCTAGACCACCAGTGTTCGAGATATCCTCTGAGATTTTAAGAGCTCTAAGGGGTATTTGCGTTGGTAGGTCAAGTAACTAAAGATTTTTTGAGGTTGTTTAGGGAGGGTCATTTGGCACATATACAGAGTGACTATACCCTTTAAACATAATAAAAATATCTTGTGTTGGTAATAATCTTGTGTTGGTACTATGAGGAGGATATATACAGTGCCAGTAAAACTATTTCTGCATTTGACATGACTTATCAAAAAAGAAGTCTTCGTAGAGGAGGAATATTTCTGAATGACTAAGAATTAGATTCCGAGTTGGTCGAACCCACCTTAAGTTGCCTATGGTAGTGGCATGAAATGACCCTGGTATACTTACCAGGAATTGTTTCAATGTCAATGTGTTGTAGATTAAATAAATATTTCAATTAAATAATCTGCTGGAACCAATTAATTGCAAGTCGCATACATTGATAAAACGTTACCACATACAAGAAAACTAATAAATCCTAATTCCTATCCTATTGTATCCTAAATATAGGTAAACGGAAGTTACGATGTTTGGCTCAATGATGCCCAAATGATGGTAGTGGTAGCGGCCCCGCCTTTCGATCCTAAGGTCGTGTGTTCGAAACCGGTCGTGCACCAATGAGTTTTTCTGTTCAAAAATTTATGTGCACAATGCCAGTATCGTGAGGAATTCCAAACGGTGAAGGAAAACATCGTGAGGAAACCGGCATGTCGTAGAACCTAAAAAGTTCTATAACATGTGTCAAGTGCTCGAAAGGAGCCTCTTGAGGCGCACTTAAAATCCCTTCACCACACTGTTTCGAAAGAAACTAGTGACACGACAAGAGAAGAGACTATAAAATGGTGCTTATAATCAAATAATGCTTAAAATTAGCGCTATCTCTGTTTGCCATAATGCATTGGTAAGAGATGGCAATAGTTTAAGCATAGTTTATCGTTTGACAGATGTTTTGTAGTAAGGCTGATAAAGTTCGTAGTTTCGAATTAATATACAGGCTTTTTATGCTGAAAAATTTTCTGGAACGGGGTACAAAATATAAACGGACCCAAAAAAGGAAACCACCTTAAATATTGATGATAGCAATCACCGCTACCACACAAGCAAAGCCGCGGGCGGCAGCTAGTATTTTATAAAATAAAAGACAACTCAATTCGCCACAAGCACTACTTTATGTCTACTCACTATAATTTATTAGGTTAAGAGTAGTAGAGCTCTTTGTATGTGGCTCGTCCGGGGAAGTACTACCACCACGCCTTTTTCTGCCGCCAAGCAGCAACGCTGTGTTTCGATTTGAAGAGTGTGGTTGCCGGTGTAATTACAGGCTCATGAGGCTTAACATCTGAATGCCTCAAGTTGATAGACGCAGGGCAGTGCATAGTAGGGCACGTTCCTATCGTGCGTGACTTACGAGGCAATGCTTTGTTATAGGTGATGGTACCACTTAACATCAGGTGGGCCATCTGCTTGTTCCATTAGCTAGTTGTAAAAAAATACTCTCAACCCGAGTTCGTCTTTTACATCTACGAAGACTCGAACGTCTTAGGAATAAAGTGGGGTTCGAAGCTTGTATGAAAATACACGCGAGAGAAGTCACGGGGTTCCACTCATCTTAAAAAATAATCGGATAATTGTTGAAATAATCGAGTAATTGTTGGATTAATCGACAGTCTGATCAACTGCGTGTTGGGTTTATAAATACGGCAAGTTCACTGTCGGATGCTGATGTCTGTGTGGCCATGAAAGTAGAGGCGATAAGGTGACAAATCAATCAAGTGGGACTCGACCCTATAACCGACGCGGTCACTTTCTCGCTCGCACACATTAAAACATTTTTGAAGACTTAAATTAATGAATGGTATGAAAAATCGCGACTAACAAAGTATCGCAGAATAACACTAACGAAAATATACTTTCGTACCAAAAAAAATAAGTTTTTATCACTTTTAGTACGATAATAACTTGATTGAAGAATCGGACTTTTAAAATATTAACTTTCAAAAATATAATATATGTGTGAAGAAGAAGGAAATAAAACTATTATAAATCACTTTTTTTGTGTTATAAATGTTTTCTGAGTAAGTTTATTTATTTATTTTATTTTATATATTATTAAACAAAATATAAGCAACTAATTCACAAAAAAAGATAGGTAACGAAAACAGTTGCGTATCTTATCTTACGTTACTTTCAAGAATTTAGTTTTCTAGTAGGTACATGGTCCGTTATTATACCCGTTATAACTTTTAGCCCATGTCGTCATGTGATTTTGAACACTATCTGTACGTTAACTGAGTTGAATTTAAAAATGACTGACAAGACTGGACCGTGGCCGGCTATAATTTACGCAGCCTATATTCAGCTTTTCAGATTTTGGCTAGATAAAAGAACATCACGAGCTTGCTTAAATATCTTATTTTTATGTATATCACATAAAAAGCAGATTCATTTTATGGTTACTAAAGTTATGTCAATAATTGTATGTCTCAGTTTGCTATGGCATTATTTTTTTAATAAGCTTATAATTATTTTAAATGCAAGAATTTGCTGAGAAAATGTGGGCGGGCCGGCAGTTCCGGGTTCCGCGTACGAATTGTTATTGCCGTCTGAGGGGAGACAGCAATACCAATTCGTCTTAGCGCATATTTCACCATCTTTGAGCAAAGTTATCCGTGAGGTAAAAATACTCGTCTTTATTTTTGACAAGTCTAAAGTTGAGACAGAAAATATTTTAACACGTTCACAGTCCCCATGCAAATATCCCGGAATCATCGGTAAGTCCAAATGTCATTTTGCCATTTTCAACTTCTATAATGTATTCAAAAATGCCCAAAACTATAAAAAATATGATTTTATGAAGATTTCTTCAACACTCATAAGTCAAAAACTCATAACTCATAAAGCAGGTTGTCATACCCTGAGTCCACGCTTAATAATACAAAATATCGGTGTGGATACCGTGGGTCCTCATGGGGACACGGGCGTGCGAGTAAGTACGTCCCCATCTACCGTGTTTCCAATGTGGGCTAACTGGACTGTGAACTTGTTTATCTGGCAAATAACGTAAGCGTTAGCGGTTTCATTACACTAAAACTCGCTAATGTCATTGCCCAACGTCCCAGTCCACGGACCAACGCGTAGCTACATCTGTTACTCTGACCTTCTGTTTGTGAATTTATAAGTTTTAAAACATCTTCAGTTCACAATATATTACAGTTATTTCACTAAATCGCGGACTGGATTTATTATTTATTCTGTAGTACAAAAAAGATCTTATTATATTTATTTACAGTTTTAACAGTTTGTCCGTTCCGGACGTACAACAAAAACTATTATATAGAATACTACAATATAAAACTACTAAATAAAACTATGATAAATACTACTATATATAACTACTAAATTAGAATGAATGAATGAATGAGAATACGAATGGCAATAAAATAAATATAAATTCCAGGATGAGCGATTCTGAGCCCTCTCCATCCACGGATTTCCCGCGAACATGTAATTTCAATAATTATACATATAAACAGGTAATTTCATTTTATTCCTTCATAAGCAACGCATAGAATTAACCACGCAATGTTAAATTTAAATCCGTTTCAATAATAATCAGCAAAATGCAATATTTTTATGAACGAAATCCGGTTTAAATGAAAAAGGGATAAACTGCAATATTATCCTCACTAATTGCCGTTCAAATTGATTCACATAAGCATCCCCAAAACGTAATCTGCGATACGGAGTGGCCACACGCTACCCCTATCTCTCGATCTTTTTTACACTGGCAACCCTAGTCGGCGTGTATGCCAAGGTAAAACCAACCTTGAAACTTTATGACTAGGTATTAAATTAGCTTGATGTTTTTGTGATAGACTTTGTTGAATGGTGCATTGATGGTACAATTTCATTGCCTGGTTGAAATTTGATATGAGTTTGCGATTGATCTCTGAGTGGGAATGATTCGGTTTAACTTGTGTGAAACAAGAATTAAAAAAAAATATATAATTTTATTTGTCCTTTATTGCACAAAAATACACAACTACAGTACAATGGGATTAATGCTCATGCATTTTATACCTTTTTTTTAATGTGGAATAAAAATCACATACTCCTCAATTCTAAAATGTTCTTGTTGTTGTCCAAAAAATTGATTGGTTTTTAGTGCTCTCAAACGCTAAAAGAAAAAAAAGCATCGTAAGAAAAGTAAGTTGGTTTTCTAGCAGCGGCAATGGGTTTGCAACCTGTCATGTATGGAATAACTATTTTTTTTATGATTATAAGACTGTCCTTTGACCACAATCTCACCTGATGGTAAGATGTAGCCAACGATGGAGCAGAACGGTCTAGAGGACACCTATTCACTCTTGCCTTGAAGAGACCCAAGTTGTAGTGATCAGGAAAAACAGACGACGGCAATGAGTTCCACTCCTTGGCAGTTCGCATAATAAACTAACTGAAAATGTGGGTTGTCAAATTGGACTTACCTCTGACTACCTTCTTAGATATCCTCAAAGAACCTTGATTTGGACCTGTTACCAAGACATCTGAGAGATATCCTCTCAGATGTCTTGGTACCTTGCCTGGGGATCAAACTCGTGAAGTAGTTTATGTGTGTTTATATATCTCACTTCAGCTGCTGATGATGTTGATGTTTAATATAAATGTTTTATGCAACAATATCCCTTTTATTGATTTAATTAAATAGTATTTATCAATTTCCAACGCTAAATGCCAGAATAAATATCAAGAATGCCAAATTAACTAGCAAATCTCACGGCTATATCCTCGTTCCAACGAATAAGTATGTCACAGATAGGCCGACCTTTACGAAATCCAAAAAAAATTACCTACAACTCTTACGACCGGTTTCTGAAAGCTCGACCAAACGTAATCAGATATTAAATCTCTCGCCATTTCAGCTTTACATCGAATTAGATAAAGACAGCAAGACGTCCGATTAGTTTTTATCGAGCTTTCAGAAACCGGCCAGAGAGGCCAGAGAGTATTTCTGACTTTAAAAAATATTTCTCTATCGGATTTCGTATTTCGTTGGATTTTCTTTTCTATAAATGTATTAAGCAATGCCAGTGCTCATTAAATAAATAAATGTGTTTATTTAACAAAATAAGGTATAACAATAACACACAAACATAAAATCAGTCAAAAAGTAGGTAACAAAAAAACATAGGCTCAAGGTACCTTGTAACCTCCGATTTTTCACAGTTAAACACGTAAAGTTGGTTCATTAATCGCTCCGTGATTTTTTACCAGCATACAATAATGGTCATGACAGTAGGACACAACATTTATATTGGTTTTCCATACAAAGTGTTTTCTTGTTAAATTAAAGGAGTCAGGGGAAATGAATCCTTGCCCCTAGCTATCCCTAGGTTATTGTCAGCGCTGCATAGTATTCTGTGGACTGTAATTTTAATATAAATAAAATAAAAATGTTTTTTTCTTGTTAAGTTAATTTTTTTTAAGAAAAATACATTCCTGTACATCCTTACCCCTAGCTACTCCTAGGCAAGAGATTTTCAGCATTATTTTGGGTGTATTATTCACTCCTCGCTAATTTTCAGCTGAAGCCAAGGTGGGAATAGGTAATTTAGCAGTTGCGTTTACTGACGAGTCCGGTTTTCCAGAGTTTTTAGTAAAATTATCGTCCGTTCTGTACACTCTCTGGGTCGTGCGTCCCGAGTGTGTAAGGGGCGTGCATAAAGTGCGCATCGGGCGCGTGGCGGCCGCGTGCGCGCTGCAATCATGTAGCTAATTGACGATTTGATGTCCGCTGTACACTGACGAGCAGAATAACGTGTGACAGTGAAAATATTCTACAGGAAAGTTATTATTGTTTAAATGCCGAAAAACAAGCTACTAGGACTAGTTTCGTCCAAAATAGACCAAAAGCTTTTTAAAACGTTCGTTTTATTACGACGACTAAATAAGACAAAATAAGGCAAGTTCAAACATTGTGTTTGGCCTTGTTTCTGACTACCACATACTTACTAAGTATGGTAACCAAGTTTCAACTGAAATGGCCAATTTATTGAAGAGTTCCGTTGAACAGACCTTGGCTCCATCATCAGACCAGGTCCCTATAACCATTTTATGAGAACTGAGTACCTCCTTAAATTATTTCAAGAAAAAAAAGCAAAGGAACTGGCCGACCAGTAGAAAAACCTTGATGAAACTCTTAGAGATGCTCTTAGATAGCTCTTGGATCGTTGGTTATCTTAATTTTACTTTATTGTTGTATTTAAAAAACCAGGCATCCTAGAAAAAAAGTTAAAATGGTGTTGGAATTTCCAAACAAAGCCCTTTCATATGACATGTAATTTGATTTTTTTGTGTAACTTTTTTATTTTTGCCCCCTTAAAAGCCCCCAAACTGATATACTTTCCAGTAAATTTCTCAAGTACAAGCTATCGACCAATTTCATGCAGATCGGTTCAACGGTTCTAAAGTTATGGCCATATAAACATACATAAAATGCCAAATCGCCCAAGTTGATTGTAAGATTTTCTCTCGCTTCGCTCCCTCGATCAAATAGTACTAATTATAGTACGGTATTTTTCTAGTTGCCCATTAAGTTGTCCCGAAGTGTATCGCCAGCACACGTCGTTAATCCTCCGGTATTATCAGTGGCCGTACCTCACCGAGGGCGATGTATACTTAATTTGTCGTGCATTGTGTTGATTTGCCCTAAACGCATGCGGCCCGTTTACTCTATTAATTGGGCATTCTCCTTTACGATCTGATTTTATTGGGTACTGATTGAACTTAATGTGACGTGATTTTATTTGCCTAATAGTCGATCAGAACGAAACTATGAGAATACTGTTTGTTTTAGATGTTCTTTATTTAGATTTAGATTGACACCATTCTGGAGCTTCAATATTGTATTATAGAGGTAATACCTACATTGTAACAAGGATAATACAAAAGAGCGGTAGGAACCAAGCCGTAAAGGCTTTGGTCGCGTGGAACTGGCACCTAGAGTCACCTAGCTTTAAGACGTTTCAAAGTGATCCTTGTGATTTTATTGAATAAATACCTTTTGACTTTTGACTATTTATTATGTTAAAAAATCACTCAAAACTAAACATTGTTTATTAAAGTTTCAACTACCTAACGACAACTCAACAGGCTAAGAGCTGATTTCACCATGCTCTGTTAGTTACTAATAAAGGATTAACAGGCCGTTAAATCTAACCTCAGATGTCAAACGCGTATATTTTGACATATTTAACGGCCTTTTAATCCTTTGTAAATCTAACAGAGCATAACTCAGCTCTAAGGCGCCTTTAAAACAGTTTTTCGAATAATAAAATTAAAAAACTTAGCTTAATTTTTTTAAGTATATGTATTTACAAAAACAAAGTATTTATAAGTAGTATAACATCTATCGGGTTCCTATATCTCAAGCTTTGGCTTAGTTAAGGGCGAGATAGTGGTGTGTGGAATGTCCACCAATATTTATATTTGATCGAGTGAGCGAAGCGAACGAAGATCTTAGTTTCAACTTGGGCGATTTGGCATTTTATGTATGTATATATGTATGTATGTATGTATGTTTGTCTGGCGATAACTTTAGAACCGTTGATCCGATCTGCATGAAATTTGATATATCGATAGCTTGTACTTGAGAAATTTACTGGTAAGTATATGAGTAAAATCGGATGAAGGGTTTTTGAGATATGGCGTTTTTTATGAGGGCAAAAATAAAAAAAGTTACATAAAAAAATCTAGTTACATGTCATATGAAAGGGCTTTGTTTGGACATTCAAAAACAATTTTTACTTTTTTTTTGGGACGCTTGGTTTTTGAGATAGAACAAAAAAAGTTAAATTAACATAACCAGCGATCCAAGAGCTCCCATCTCTAAGAGTTTCGTTGATATCAAGGTTTTTCTACTGGTCGGTCAGTTCCTTTGCTTTTTCTTATTTTTTTTTCTTGAAATAAATTAAGGAGGTACTCAGTTCTCATAAAATGGTGACGACGACCAGGTCTGATGATGGAGCCAAGGTCTGTTCAACGGAACTCTTCAATAAATAGGCCAATAGAGTTGAAACTTGGTTACCACACCAAGTTAGTAGGCGGTAGTCAGAAAAAAGTCCAAAGATAGTGTTTGGACTTGCCTCTGACTACTACCTACTCAAAGTTTTGATACGTTCGTCGGGTCGCATCACGAGATCTCAGTTCGGGACGAACTACTAGTTATTTATTATCTAAATTTTTCATCATCTCTTTGCAAAAAAGCTGCTTTTTATAGTTTTAAAAAGTTGAAACATAACGCAACTTTGTAAGATATACATACCTAGCCTCGAATACCTACATAACGTAATTATTAATACAATTCCATATACCTAATATAAACTGGGCTCCGGGAAAGTAAGCGAATATTAGCTGCCCCACGCTGCTTACTCGCGTATTAAATAAATATAAATAAATATTAATATATATAATAATATAATAATATATATAATATATATAAATATATTTGTGGACATTCCACATAATCTAACTTGCAGACATTTCAAAGTGATCCTAGTCCGGTTCGTGGATCAAACTGATCCCACAGTTTATTGACATTAAAACTCTGGCACCTAGCAATAATATTATTTCAATAAATGGTCCACTGGCGTTATTTGTACAGACCTGTGGGAAACGGGCCCCCATTTTATTTGATATGATCAATCCTTTGTAGTTAACGTTACACTTTTGTAAGACAGTTGACAATTATGACGATAAAAACCTCTTATAGAAGAATAAATGAAAGGCTTTGTTTCATCAATATATGGAGCCGGGGTTGGGTCTGTGTACAGTTTATATAATTATCGCTTAGCAATATAGTAACTGTTTTAATTTGCTTTATTTTTACTTCGTTTTCTTGCTCATCAAGATTTGATTGGTCAGGGAGATCAACACAATGCACAAAAAATATGGCGGATTGACATGTGTCCTGTGACGTGACAAGGTCAAGCTTGAGAGTGAAAGTCATTACCATCAAAAAAGCAACAAATCTGTCAAAAAATTAAAAAATGCAATGCGTCATATGAAACGTCATGTCAAACTTCAATTACAGACTGTCATGGTGGCTCTAGAAATGTGCACATAGTAAGAAATTCGAACAGATCAACATTTAGTGATGAACACTTTATTAACCTACATTTTTAATGAAATTGCATTTGAATGGTAATCTTCAATTTTTTTCATTTTTTTCTATGTGCGGTACATAGACCAGACCCAGAATAAACCAGTCCTTTCATGATCCCGAAATAAATATATAATATAAGATTCCATAAGAAAACTCGCACTAATACACATCGAGAGGGTTAAAAAGAGGAAACTTCAAGACTTTGTTCCTCATCATTTATGCCTCAAGTTGATGGACGCAGGGCAGTGTATCGTAAGGCACGTTTATATCGTGTGTGACTACGAGGCAATGCTTAATTGGTGATGGTTACCACTTGACATCTGGCGGGTCATATGCTAATTCTATCAGCAAGTAGTAGGTATAAAAAAATATATTAGGTGGCCTGGGCTCACCTAATCTCACAGCTCAGTTGGTAGTAGCTCCGCCTTCTGCGCTGTAGGCCGTGAGTTCGATGCCCACCGAGAACAAACATTTTTGTGATGCACATAGATGTTTGTTTTCCGTCTGGATGTTATAATAACGGCCGGTTCTAAAAGCTCGATCAAAACTAATCGGATGACAAGTCACTCGCCATTTCAGCTATTGCATCGAATTAGATAGAGATAGCAAGTGACTTGACATGCGATTAGTTTTGATCGGGCTTTCAGAAACCGGCCGTAAAAGTGTTATAGCAGCTATCTAGTTCCGATAATACAAGCTTAACTTAATTTAAGCCTAGATAGTGTGTGGAATGTCGACCAATATTTAGCTTTTATTTATTATCTACGTTTCCAATCACTTTATAAGTAAATGAAGATCTGTGACGATACACAAAATAGAACGAAACAAAAAACAAAAAGGCGAATGAAACTTAGACCAGTACCCCAAGTATGAGTTTTGTTTACCGTATTTGGTTTTTCGTTTTTCCATCTTGTTCCGTGTACATTGCGGGTTTTGTATGAAGACGCGATAGAGATACCGATACGGAACTTTATGTTCTACCATACAAATTTTCATCATACTTGCAAAATAAAGTTCCGTATCGGTATCTCTATCGCGTTTTCATACAAAACCCGCAATGAACACGCAATAAAAACGAAAAACCAAATATGGTAAACAAAACTCATACTTGGTGTACGGGTACGGTGACGTAAACGATGGCTCCGAAATACATACGCCCAAAAATGGCAGTTGCACGTATTACGAGCAGAATTATAAATAAATCGAGTTATCGCACACTCTATACCTACTGAATGATTCACAAACACATTTCTGTATATCTAAACTAAAAACAAAAACCGGCCAAGTGCGAGTCAGACTAGCGCACGAAGAGTTCCGTACCATTATCTATAAAAAAGGCAAAAAAATCACGTTTGTTGTATGGGCCCCCTTAAATATTTATTTTATTCTGTTTTTTAGTATTTGCTGTTATAGCGGCAACAAAAATACATCATCTGTGAAAATTTCAACTGTCTAACTATGACGGTTCATGAGATACAGCCTGGTGACAGATGAACAGACAGAAAGACGGACGGACAGCGGAGTCTTAGTAACAGGGTCCCGTTTTACCCTTTGGGTACGGAACCCTAAAAGAAAACATCTTCACGATTTCCATCTCCCTTTGAGATATCTCAATAGGAGATCTTTATGGAGAGATAAGGATATCCTAATATCCCCTTAAAGATAATACCTATTGTAAAAATTGCATGCTGTAAAGCTAAATATGGCTGATCTTTATAAAAATTGGCATTTTTAACTTGTACCCTTTTTTTATACAACTAGCTGACGGAACTAGCAGATGGCCCACCTGGTAATAAGTGGTAACCATCACCTATAACAGAGCAATGCCTCGCAAGTCACGCACGATTGGAACGTGCCCTATGCAATGCCCTGCGTCCATCAACTTGAGGCATGCAGATGTTAAGCCTCATGTGCCTGTAATTACACCGGCAACCACACTCTTCAAACCGAAACACAGCGTTGCTGCTTGGCGGCAGAAAAAGGCGTGGTGGTAGTACTTCCCCAGACGAGCCACACACAAAGAGCTCTACTACTCTTATCTATGGAGCTATGGAGAAAGCAATGTTGATGGAAATTTCACTTCGTGATAGAATCAGGGGCCTTATGCTCACTTCGAGCGAGATTATCTCACGGTGGAGATGACGTCATATCTCGTTCAATATTGCCAACGCAACTTGTTGACGTTGCGTCTCGCATGAATTTTGAATGAGAAAATTGGGGAGTGAGATGGTGAGAATGGGGATAAATAGTTATCGAACGAGATATGACGTCATCTCCACCGTGAGATAATCTCGCTCGAAGTGAGCATAAGGCCCCTGATAAGAACCAAAGTAACCAACATAGCTCGCAGTTTTAGCAAGTTGACGTAGCAATGGGCAGGTCGTACAGCTCGAAGAACTGCATGAACTGGAAGACGACCCGTGGGATGGCCTCCTACCCCGATGGACCGACGACATTGTAAGGATCGCAGGAAGTCTGTGGATGGAGGGGGCTCAAAATAGTTTTTCTTGAAATTAAAAATGTATATTTGACTATACATTTTCATTCAGTCAAAGTCTAAAGGTATTCAGTTCACAAGAATCACAAGGATCACTTTAAAACATCATTAACATAGTTGAATCTAGGTGCCAGTATGGAGGAGGCCTGTGTCCAGCAGTGGACTATTTATTTTTGACAGCCTTCAAAGCTCAGTAGTAGCTCTGCCTTCTGCGCCGTAGGCCGTGGGTTCGATCCCCACCGAGAACAAACATTTGTGTGATGAACATAGATGTTTGTTCTCTGTCTGGGTGTATATAATATTATAAGTATGAGTTTACAAAAAAAAAGTATTTATGTATTATATCAGCTATCTGGTGTCCATATTACAAGCTCTGGCTTAGTTTGGGGCTAGATAGTGCTGCGTGGCATACAGTGTGCTGTGTGTCCAGTAATATTTATTTATTTATTTCAGGTTTATGATGATGATGATGACGAAATGCTCAATGAACAACTGCACTGCAATAAATCAACGCTAAAAGAGCAAAGGTCGATACAGTCACAACATAGAGTTTTGTAGCTACAATGTCCGACTAACTACATCTCTTGCCAACTCTACACCTGTCGCATGTTTGCATTACAACTAGTATTCATTGTAAACATCGAATGAAACAGATTAGTGATCGATAAAGTAGTATATACAGTAGTATAAGAGTAGTAGAGCTCTTTGTGTGTGGCTCGTCCGGGGAAGTACTACCACCACGCCTTTTTCTGCCGCCAAGCAGCAACGCTGTGTTTCTGTTTGAAGAGTGTGGTTGCCGGTGTAATTACAGGCACATGAGGCTTACCATCTGTATACCTCAAGTTGATGGACGCAGGGCAGTGCATCGTAGGGCACGTTCCTATCGTGCGTGTCTTACGAGGCAATGCTTTGTTCTGGGTGATGGTTACCACTTATCATCAGGTAAGCCATCTGCTTGTTCCATCAGGTAGTTGTATTAAAACATACTCGAAGTAGTTGATCGATTTATAAATAACATTTTTATTTTAGGACATTTTTAGTAAACTGAATATGAAACAGCTTCACGAATTTGATCCCCAGGCACTGTAGTTTTCTCCTTGGATCTCTTAGTACCGAGTACTAACTCGAAATTCTTTGAAGACGTCTAAGGAGGGTAGTGTGAGGTATGTCCAAATATTACATTTGGCACATACCCACATTTTGCAGTATTTTTAGTAGGTACTTTTGCTAAGAGCTAGTGTGGCGATGGGTTTGCAACTTGTACCGTATGGAATACCAACTACTAACAAATATGGGTATGCTATGTGATATTTGGACGAACCCCTGACTACACCTTTAAGACATCCTCAAAAAATCTTGATTTGGTAGGTTCTTGGTACTAAACTAAGCAAAGCTTATATTCGTACTACGGAAACCAGATAAATGAATAAAACTCAGCCTAGTACGAGCTTGGCTTAGTTTGGGGCTAATTAGCGCTGTTGATTGATGTTCATCAATATTCTTAGTTTTATTTATAATCTGTGAACGCCAAAACTCTACTCCACAAGCGCTTTTGATAACCCGTAAAACATCAGACACTCCAAAAATATTCTATTTACTAAAACACACGTGAAAACCAAAATTAGACAGAAAGAGATAGCAATAACCTGAAGGAATTTCCTATATATCAGAGCGAGACAGACGAAATGCATCACGAGACCATTTCTGGCGAAACTCACAACGAAATCTGCTGACAAAAAAGCTTAACTCTATAAATTACTTTCAAGCGATATTGATCTCTATTTGTAATAAGATTAAAGTTGATTTTAGAATGAAGGGATGTTGGTTATTCCTGGATCAACGAAGCCAGTTGAACAAATTTCATTAAAACCGCCAAAGTTTAGAGTACAATGAATGTTGTGAAAGCGAAACTCAGCTGTTTGGATATTACAGTCATTATGACGTCATTCTAAAGGGATGACGTCATTTTCCATTACATTTCGGCTTTTCTTGTTATTTTTTATGAAAGAAGCTAATGCCCACCTGATGCAGGAGGTTACGTCTTCCACAATTGTGTATTATCTTTCGAAGTATGTCGTGTTAATTAATAAGTTAAATTTTAAAATTAATTATTTTTATGTTCATTTTCATGTATTAATTTATGATATGGGCCATGTATTTTGATTTTTACATAGATACCAGAAATATTAATCGTACTATGTTTCTCAATTTTGTCTTCTACTTCTTGTTTTTTTTGATAAGTCCCGGCGTATCCGTGTTTATATGTAAAATAAAAATCTATTCTTCTATTCTAAATAAATAAAAAATTGCATTTCTTTTACCATAAAAAAGAAAAAACTGCAATAATTTTAGTCACTCGAATTAGGTTTAATGAAAATATATCATCAGATTTTTATACAATAATATTACAAACGAACGCTGTATTTATATCTCATTTCAAACTAATACTTAAAATATCAATACATGGAATGCACAATTTTAAAAATAGAATTCTGTAAAGTTTTTTTATTGCATTCAAATATTGCCATCGACTATTTTCATTGAATAATGAACTTTATCACAAAGAGTTAAAAATAGTTTTGCTGTTGTCAAGTATTAATAGATTGCAGAATGCGCCGCGTCTTTATTTGGAGAGAGAACATAAATACTTGCGATGTGGTACAGGAGGAGTTGGTTTTAGGGTTCCGGAGGGACGGAATATTGTCTGTCTGACTGTTCGATGCACCTTCTGACTTAGATTGAAAATATAATTATAAGTTTGTTTTAGGGTTCCAGAAAATCGGAATATTATCTGTCTGACTGATGCACCTTAATAATAAAATGAATTGGATAATATTATTGGTTATAGTTATTTATTTAATGTTCAATCAAACAAATCTGAAACAAGTTATTCAAGGATGTAAAAAGACTAAAACAAAAATCTTAAACGACCTTAAAAATAACCACCATATTATATAAAATTACCACCACGAAAAGATAAAATAGAATCGAACTAAAAAAATATATAGGTTCAATACAATATAATACACATAATGATCAATTTGAAACGTATTAAAGCTAGATGAATCAAGCCTTCTAGCCTAGAAAAACATGCAGGAAAAATACGGCTTGGTCACAGTTATTGTTTTTTTCATATTCAACTAAATTTTTGAATGAAAATATTAATTTATCAGTTAAGTTGATATGAAAACACGATGGAATAGCTAAGATCTAATATCAGTTGGCTGGCAACTAAGATTTATTTTAACCCAGGAGATATGAATGGAGAATATAATATTAATTTAAAAAAGTATATGCATCTCAAAAGTGTTTAAAGGCTCTACTGGTGATGGAGAAAGCCTCCTGATTTGTCGTGTTCCTATACTTACTATCGTTTTTTTTACTTAGTATACGTCATATCTACATCTACACTAATATTATAAAGAGGAAACATTTGTATTTTTGTATGTAACGAATAGGCTCAAAAACTACTGGTCCGATTTCAAAAATTCTTTCACCATTAGAATGCTACATTATCCTTGAGTAACATAGGCTATATTATATTTTCAAAAAAATCAGGGATCCTTACTAAAACTCCAATAATGTAGCCCAAGGTGGAAAACAAAAACCTTACATCGCGTGCGCTGCGAAAACTATTGATGATAGAACAAAATAATGTACTACGATTTTGTAGAACACGTCATCATCTACAAAAAATGTCGCAACAGCATATGTCTAACTATTATAGTTATATCACAATAAGTGTTCTTTTATTATAAAAAAATAATTAAAATACCGCCGCTGGAAAAGGGTCTTTATTTGTACCTTGGTATTAATCCTTATCTAAATAAGTCATTTCATAATTAAGACGGTTTCAATACCTATAGATTACTTCTTAAATTTTTCAAATCGGATATTCCATTCAAAAGATATGACGAAATTAAAAATGTTAACGGGTCCACGGGTCACGCACGAGTAAATAAGTAGACGCGAGGCTCGAACCCACGGTCTAAGTTTATCCTAAAATGTTCAAAAAATTTATGACCACTGATGCGAAGCTGGGACAGGCCGCTAGTCATATATAAAAATATTTTACTATTTCTAGTAGGTAGCTTATAATATATTATATGTATATATTTATTATTAATTTAATTAAAAAAATCTATCGTATTCTTAGTTAAATGTCAAATAAATAACCACATTAATATTGTAGTTTTCAATATATTTTAAGCTGCAAAAATCAGGCATGTTCCATATTCATGCAATTTTGGATATACCTATTGGTAATTCTGACTATTCCTAAAACCTACAAGACTCCAATCTCCTTTTAAAGTTACATAATATATTTTTTCACAAACTTTCTTACACACATTCCTGCAGTATCACACCACGAACACCTGAAAGTTCTCGCGTCTAAATAAGGTGCGTACGAGCCGTTACTACAAGCAAGGCAAACTGCCCAGTGTAAGATGACTCTTCTCTTTCCAACTAAGCTGAACATTTTAATACCAGCACGCGGCTCATGTAATACTGGTTGTGCTAGAACTGATTTTGTTAAGAAGTGACCAGTGTAAGAAGAGCTTTTAGTTTGAAATTGTCGATAGTAAAAATTAAATTAGATGTATAAATGAACAGAAAATACCAACTACAGTTTAATGTTGTATGCACTACAATAAAATTAGAAAAATAACAGTGGTACAGTGAACGGTGTCGATCATACAAAAGAACGGTAGGAACCAAGACGTAAGTTTGTTGCCTGTTCTTCTAGGCTTTGGTCGCGTGGAACTGGCACCTAGAGTCACCTAGCTCGTTTCAAAGTGATCCTTGTGATTTTATTGAATAAATATCTTTTGACGTTGTCTTTGACTTTGACTTAGTTTGCCTATCTTTTGCCCTCGCTCTTAACACCTACCTTACCTACCGCGGTAGGTAAGGTAGGTCACATAGGATCACAAGGATCACTTTGAAACGAGTTAGGTGACTCTAGGTGCCAGTTCCACGCGACCAAAGCCTAGAAGAACAGGCAACAAACTTACGGCTTGGTTCCTACCGTTCTTTTGTATCCTTGTAAGGATGGACAGTATTTATTTGGGAAATAATAAATTTTCATAAGCAAACATGCCCAAATAAATTTTATATCGTCGGTCCAAGCCTTATCTACAGGAATTTTTTTTATGCAACTAGCTGATGGAACAAGCAGATGACCCAACTGATGTTAAGTGGTAACCATCACCTATTACAAAGCATTGCCTCGTAAGTCACCCATAATAGGAACGTGCCCTACGATGCACTGCCCTGCGTCCATCAATTTGAGGCATACAGAAGTTAAGCCTCATGTGCCTGTAATTACACCGGCAACCACACTCTTCAAACCGAAACACAGCGTTGCTGCTTGGAGGCAGAAAAAGGCGTGGTGGTAGTACTTCCCCGGACGAGCCCTTCACAAAGAGCTCTACTACTCTTACATGGCTACTTCGCGCTGACCAATCCAAAGATTTCTTTTGATGTTTTCCTTCACTGTTTGAGAGGACTGGTTCATACTATAGTAATTACTTTTCAGACATAAAGAACTTTGCGAAGGGCTCGTCCGGCGAAGTACTACCACCACGCCTTTTTCTGCCGCCAAGCAGCAACGCTGTGTTTCGGTTTGTAGAGTGTGGTTGCCGGTGTAATTACAGGCACATGAGGCTTAATATCTGTATGTCACAAGTTGATGGACGCAGGGCAGCGCATCGTAGGACACGTTCCTATCTAGCGTAACTTACGAGGCAATGCTTAGTTAAAGTCAAAATCAAAATCAAAACGGTCTTTATTCAGTACAATCACAAGGATCACTTTGAAAGGATCACTTATCAGTAGGTGATGGCTACCACTTAACATCAGGAGGGCCATCTGCAGCCATTAAAAAGTAGTATAAGTAAAGTAGTAGATTTAGTGTGACAGCAACTGAAACCTTTACAAACCAGTCATAGGTCTAGTTATTCTGGTTTAGTTTTGTTAGCGTGGGCTTCCCCACGGCTGGACGTGGGATGTGATTGTGTGATTGCGTTGTGTGTTTTCTAAGTCAGTTGCACTAACGCTTAAACTGTCGTTAAAATGATTGTAAACCACCGCCTTTTATCGTTCTTGTCCAGACTATCCTAAGGTTGTCTGGAAGAGATCGCTTGTGTGATAAGACCGCCCAATATATTCCATTTTTGTGTCTTTGTGCAATAAAATATTCAATACTCAATACAATTATTGCTTACATGGTTTAGTTTATGTACATACATTGTTGTTGGGTGCTAGTAAGTATCACATGGACCCTGCGTAGGGTATGGCAACATGGAGGCAGGCCGAGGTTTTAAATTAATATGCGTATAGTTGGTAGACAGGAAACCTCTAGGTAGGTATTATCTATTATACAAGGCACATTTTTTTTTATATTCAGGTATTGAGAATGGTTGTCAAAGTTAATATATTAAGGAATTATTAATTAAATAAAGTCAATATTTAGGTCAAAGTGTGATTTATTTTTAAGAGTTCTAAGTACGTATTTGTTTATAAGATAAGAGTATCTATCAAAAGACCAAGAATAGAACTTATGTAATTTTCTTCTCGATGGATGAAATGACACAAGATTACTAAATGCAAATGAATAGTTGAGGATTTTCTATCATTTTTTATTATAACCACCCATTTAATCAGTTAGTCACATTATTTGTTTAACCAACCATTTCTGTTGATAAACATTAGAATATCTGGCATTGATGACGTAAATTCCACTCCTGCGCAGCTGCCAAAATTTCAGCAAGCTTTCAGTATACTATTACCAGTCGACACGAACGCACGTCTGTGCGTTTGAACTTTACCTTACTATTATCAGCTGACTTCGAATGTGATATTTTTGGATCTGCGCATCGCATGTTCTCTTTTCAAATTGTGTAGGAATTAGTTTTTTGAATGTGGAACCTTGGAATTTCAATTTGAATGTGTTTATGAGTTTTTTACGTGAAACTTCTTTAAATACGATTAGAAAGATTTGTGCAAAGTGCGTATTCAAAAAACGAACTTTACTTAGAGCCCACTAATGAAAACGTGGTTAAATTAATATTCGGGTTGTGTTTAAAATTAAATCACTACTTGACATCTCGGGTTACAAAATTTCAAGCAAATTGTGTTACAAATTCAAATTCTTTTAACAGACTTCATAAAATAAGCTTAGAACTTAATTATTTTAAAAGAATCGCGAATTTAATTAGTGTTCTCGTGAACGGTAAATAACCCCTCAGTACTTCGTCCTTGTTTTTTTTTTTCGTTTTTGGGTATCTGTATTACGAGTCCGGGTTTTGTTGAGACGTGATAAGCGCCTTTATCGGGAGTGCTGATTCTCGTGAATTATTACGATAATCACTTTCATGTCGTGTCACTAGTTTCTTTCGAAACAGTGTGGTGAAAGGATTTTAAGTGCGCCTCAAGAGGCTCCTTTCGAGCACTTGACACATGTTATATAACTTTGTAGGTTCTACGACATGCATGGTTTTCTCACGATGTTTTCCTTCACCGTTTGAGAGTACTGGCATACGAAAATCTCTGGCTTGCAATACCAAAAACGAAAAAAAAACTCGGATAGGTAAAGTAGCTCAAGCCCGAGTTTATTTTCGTTTTTGGTATATGGTTTTCCGTATTACGAGCCTGGGTTTTGTATAGTCACGAGAGTTCTCGGCTCGCTCTATAGAAGCGCTTATAGATTCTTCATACATCCGGCCTGACGATACAGAATACCCTGTTTACACTCAGCTCATGTCCGTGGAAATGTGCAGAGACATGAGCAGGGACTTGGGCAATGCGAGAGTGTAAACAGGCCACTTCCATGTCCACTCGCGTTGTCGCTCGCGTTGCCCGTGTTGCGTGAACACACATTGCCGGCGACGCTGCCGCAGACATATGGACGGCAACATTTCCGTCCTCGCGAATGGCAGCGCGAATGTCTAAATTTAAACGCAGTATAAAACAAAACTTAAACTTCGCGTACAGGTGTTTTAAATGCAATATACTTATGGAAAGGGATTATCAGAGACACGTCCTAATGTAACATTCGGCACGTTTTGAACTCAGGTGGGCAAATGTTTGAGCGGTTATTTTTTTTTAATGTCCTTTCCATAATTTGAAGGGACCTATATAGGGTAAAGACAGAGTTTTATATCGCCGCTGAACGAATGAATGAATGAATGAAAATGCTTCATAGTACACCTTTAAAAACAAACAAAATAGGAAACAATAATAACTATAGATATGTACAATGGGCGGTCTTATCGCTAAAAAGCGATCTCTTTCAGACAACCGCTGCTAGAATACTAACTGGTTTCCTCACGATGTTTTCCTGTAGCGTCCTTAAGATCAGTAGGCGGGAACACTGGCAGCACTAGGTCTACTGTCAGTCAAAGGCTCAGATGACTCACACAAGACCTAGATCTCTATTAATTTTTTAGCAAAAAAAAACTGCCCTAATATACGCTGAAAAAACATAAAACACTCTTGGTGAAGAGAAGAGTAGAGCTCTTTGTGAAGGGCTCGTCCGGGGGAGTACTACCACCACGCCTTCTTCTGCCGCCAAGCAGCAAGTTTGTGAGAGTGATATTTGTTACCACTCATCTCCATTACGGTCGATTTGGATGAAACCTGGAATGACTTTTTAACCGACTTCATAAAAATAGGTAGTATGTTGTTTTGTTCTGTATATTTATCACGCGATTACTCCGCCAATTATTAATTCATTCTGATGATTCTTTTTTTGTTTGGTAGGTCCAACTTACGAGGTGGTCCCGAAAAAATCAATTAAATCAATAAATACTTACACTGATGACGTTTTGGTTAATGGTTCGCTATACAACTAGCTGATGGAACAAGCAGATGGCCCACCTGATGTTAGGTGGTAACCGTCACCTATAACAAAGCATTGCCTCGTAAGTCACGCACGATAGGATCGTGCCCTACGATGCACTGCCCTGCGTCCATCAACTTGAGGCATACATACGTTAAGCCTCATGTGCCTGTAATTACACCGGCAACCACACTCTTCAAACCGGAACACAGCAACGCTGCTTGGCGGCAGAAATGGTAATTCTTCCCCGGACGAGCCCTTCACAAAGAGCTTTACTATTCTTGAAACCTTTTCATATACTAAACTATATACTAAACTAAAAGCCTAAAAGAACAGGCAACAAACTTACGGCTTGGTTCCTACCGTTCTTTTGTATGATCCTTTTACAATGTAATATAATATATTATTGAAGTTTAGTGAGGCGTAGGCATACAGAAAAAGGTAAACATAATCAAATTTATAAGACAGCACACGCTACGTCTCAAACTAATAATACCTAATGCATAAATACAATCTATTAAATCAGAGAAAAATAAAAATAAACACAATAGTAGGTACAGTACAGACATTGCAGACATGTTAGCAGCCGATGGGCAGAGCGACCGGGACATCGGGCCATATACACACAGACACACACCCACACAGTGACAAAATTTGCACATTTCAACGAACAATATCAATTTCACGTCATTTGGTAATTTCGCAAAAAAAATACAATTCTTGCAAAAAAATTGACTGACAATTGAACAAATAGAGTTCTAAATCTCGTACAATTGACATACATTTGTATGGTTGAGTAAACGAATAGTTATAGTACAGTCGAGGAAAGAAATGTTTACTGTTTCGCGCTTTCGTTCTTCTTCTTTAATGGCTTTCATTCAACTTTACTGCAAATTTGGGGATGTGCTGAATGTCTAATGTTAGGACGTTGCTCTAACTAACCCCTTTAGACATCCCTAACATATTGTATTGGGTTTAAATATATCCCAGAGAATGACAGCCATGCCTATTTTGGTCACTCACGGCCGGTTTCTGAAAGCTCGATCAAAACTAATCGCATGTCAAGTCACTTGCTATCTCTATCTAATTCGATGTTATAGCTGAAACGGCGAGTGACTTGACATCCGATTAGTTGTGATCGAGCTTTCAGAAAACGGACGCAAGAGTGATAAATAAATAAATGTTGGCACATCACTATCTATTTATATAGGTATTCACGCCTATAAATATTACAAGCACCCTGAAAAAAAACAAACATCACTCAAATGTTTGTTCTCAATGAAAATCGAAGTCACAACCTACGGCGCAGAAGGCAGAGCTACTACCAACTGAGCTGTGAAATTATCTTACCAACTTTTACCACGATATTACACTAAACATGCCAATATACCAAACCTCTCAATTTCCTGCCCTAATGCCTTACCAAAGCGCAGCGGGTGTTACCGATACTTTGTCAATACCGTTTTTTTCACTTATTGAGGTTTTTAGGTTACTTGTGACAATTACAACGAAAATATCCCTATTTAAAAGCTATTGTTGTACAAATATGAGCAACGTAATACTTACTTTGATGAAACGGATGTGAAATCAAAATCAAACGGTCTTTTCAGTAAAATCACAAGGATCACTTTGAAGTAGTTTAGTAGTTTTATGTAGGTACAGTAACGGTTACAGATAATAAATAATAAATAAATATTGGTGGACTTTCCACACAGCACTCTCTAGCACCAAACTAAGCCAAAGCTTGTATGGGAACCAGATAGCTGATATAATACATACATACTTTTTTTGTATAAGTATACATACTTATAATATTATATAACACCCAGACAGAGAACAAACATCAATGTTCATCACACAAATGTTTGTTCTCGGTGGGGATCGAACCCACGGCCTACGGCGCAGAAGGCAGAGCTACTACCAACTGAGCTGTGAAGGCTGTCGTGTTAGTACAGATTTAAAAGCCGTGTTAGTTATGAGACGTTTTAGTGACTAGATTAGTTTAAGTTGGGAGTAGTAGAGCTCTTTGTGTGTGGCTCGTCCGGGGAAGTACTACCACCACGCCTATTTCTGCCGCCAAGGAGCAACGCTATGTTTCGGTTTGAAGGGTGTGGTTGCCAGCGAAATTCCAGGTCTTGCTATGCAGTGCGTTGCTATTGGGTACCACTTAACATCAGGTGGGCCATAGAGAAAAAGAAGCTCAAATTCTATTTATATATATTGCTGGACTTTCCACACAGCAAAAGCCCCAAACTAAGCCAAAGCTTGTAATATGGGAGCCAGATGGCTGATATAATACATATAATATACTTTTTGTAAATACATACTTATAATTTTATATAACACCCAGAAAGGGAACAAATATCAATGTTCATCACAAAAATTTTTACTCTCGGTGGGGATCGAACGGTTCTCGGTGTGAAATATCTTTTAAAGGTCTGTTAAAAATCTGTTTATGGAGTGACATCTATACTAATCCATGACAACTTTTTTTTTTTTTTTTTTTTTTTTTTTTTTGACGCTGGGAAAAATGCATTACGCATTCCCCCCCATTGGAGGATGGAGGGGATATGTGGGACTCCCCGGTTTTCCGCTCCCGGTATACCCACTAAACAACCCAGCGACACTCCCGCGTCGCCTATATGGAGGGGAACTGGGAAACTGGCAGAGCCTTTTCATCCAGTCCCCCGCCGGCGATTGGCCCGCTCTGACAGCGGGGCCCCCGCAACGCCCCCGCCTTTACGGCGGGGCCCGCACGCCCCCCCCTTTGCAGGGAGGGACCCGGGAACGACCGTGAGTGCCCGGCCGTTCCCGCCTGACGGGGTGGTGAATATGTGCAATGCGGGAGAAGGCCCCTCCAGGTCTTCTCCCACTATTCACCACCATGAGCGGCGTGAGAAGTTCCGCGTCTCTCGCGCGCGCTCTACCGCCTGGGTAGACCCGTAGGTCTACCCTGCCTCATCACACTGTGCCCTCTGCTAGACAGAGGGACACGCGGAGAGGCCCACCGTGTCGGGTTATTAGCCACCATGAAACACGTCCGCAGTACTCTGCAGGCGTGTTTCATGGTGTTACCAGGGTGCACCACGAGGAGGTTACCCGACCTAGCTCCCCAATCCATGACAACTTGATCTATCTAGTTAACATAGATATTAGAAGCTAGATAAATTTAAATTGAAATTTAAGACCAGTTTATGATAGCAATTTTAATATTACTTTAAACTTATTTCGATAACCTTAAAACTAGCTAATTTGTACCGAAAAATAACAATAAAATTATCTAAAAATGTTCTCGTACGTTCTTTTTTTAAATAACCATCATTATGTCCTCATAAACCCATAACCACCCAATTATCATCCAAAATCCGTTCAACTAAAAGCTTGGAATAGAGAAATATTAATACAATAATCCTTCTATGGGGTCTCATCGACCCCTAATATTTATGTTGCAACGTGTTATTTTGAAAAATGTAATAACCACAACATGGTCTAATGAGCTACAAATAGGGTTCCGCTTGGTAAACCCGTTTTTGTGGTCACTATGTATACACACAACACACAACACTATAGAATCACACACAAAACACTTTTGTGAGTTGTGTGTATTAGTTAGTATAGTGACAGTGTTAAGCTTTTTTTATACAACTAGCTGATGAAACAAGCAGATGGCCCACCTGATGTTGAGTCGTACCTTACCTATAATAAAGAATAGAATACTTTATTAGACACACAATACACAGAGAACACAGATAAAACAATATAAATTAAGCTAAATAAAAGAACAGAAATAGAAAATTACATTGATAAATTAGTAAAGTCAAGCAAAAACAGTAAAGAATTGCCTCGTAAGTCACGCACAATAGGATCATGCCCTACGATGCACTGCCCAGCGTCCATCAACTTGAGGCATACAGATGTTAAGCCTCATGTGCCTGTAATTACACCGGCAACCATACTCTTCAAACCGAAACACAGCGTTGCTGCTTGGCGGCAGAAAAAGGCGTCGTGGTAGTACTTCCCCGGACGCATACACATTGCACCTTGGTTTGTGTGTTTAGTTTTAATTATTAAATGTACGAGTACCTACCTAGTTTTAAGTATGGCTGCAATACATTTTGTGTAAATATAAGTCATTTAATTTTATTTGAAAAAAAAATGATACGGAACCAGAAATACCACTAAATCTACTATCACTTGGTTTTTTATAAGTAGTTCGAACACTAGCGCGGTTGGGGGTCTTTGTACCGTCGCGCGCACAATGCGAGCGGGTCAATTTTTGTACCTCATTCATTCACCATCACCACTCCACAACGTAATCATTCATCCTTGTAATGCTGTAGAGCTAGGGAGTATAGGACATGAAAAGAGATTATAATTTTTTTATTTTTTTTTATTAACAAATGAGCAAATAAGTTTACTTAATGACCATGTTGTTGTTATATGAAGCAAAAGCTGGTGCCCGCGACTTCGTATGCGCAGGATTAATAACACAATATCTTTATAAATTGTAGCCTATGTGTTATTCTGATGTATAAGCTATATTATTGTAAAGTTTCATTAAAATCCATTCAGTAGTTTTTACGTGAAAGAGTAACAAACATCCATCCATCCATCCATCCATACTTACAAACTTTCGCGTTTATAATATTATAGTAGGATGAGTTTTTTTTTTCATACTCTTTGCTGACGGAACAGGCAGATGGCCCACCTGATGTTTAGTGGTAACCATCACCTTTAAAAAAGCAATGCCTTGATGCACACGCACGATAGGAACGTGCCTGTACCGATGCCCTGCGTCCATCAACTTGAGGCATACAGATGTTAAGCCTCATGTGCTTGTAATTTCGCCGGCAACCACACCCTTCAAACTGGAACACAGCAACGCTGCTTGACGGAAATAGGAATGGCTGTAGTACTTTCTCAAACGAGCCACACCCAGTCCTCTCAAATACAACGTGTTCCAATACTTGTTTTTAAAAACTTCAGGGGGCTAAAGTACCCATCTGTAAGAATTACTTTTTCTAAGGAACCAACAATGTAAACGCGAAAAAAAACAGCTGTTTTATACAAAAGTTCAATACCTACCTGGCTAAAATGTATGAAACAGCTGTTTTTTTTTCGTTTTCACAGTGTTGGTTCCTTAGAAAAAGTTATTCATATTGATGGGTACTTTAGCCCCCTGAAGTTTTAAACTCAAGTATTGGAACACAATGTATATTTCTATCTCCATCTATCTTAGAAACGTAATAATAAACTGCCATGTCTATATTTTTTTAAGTCTACACGCAAGATGTGGTTACAGAATCTTAATAAAGCTTTCATGAGACTATTATTAGACCGCAAATAGCTAAACTGTTTGACATTGTCGCTATTTCTCACTTCCGGCGCATTCAAAAGAGCCGTGTACTGTAATGTGATACTCATTGCTCTATCCATAGACATTTTTTTTTCTAGAAATGAACGACGCAGTATTTTTTGTTATAATTCTTTTTGACAATTGTGTTGATGATTGTATATGTGCAATTGATACGATTTTTTATTGCTGTTTCCTTAGTAGGTTACGCCTCCACTGTTATTTTTATTATGCCACAAGCTGGTGCCCGCGACTTAGTCTGTGCAGGATTAGTCACACAATATCTTTATAAATTGTAGCCTATGTGTTATTCTGATGTATAAGCTATATTATGGTAAAGTTTCATTAAAATTCATTCAGTAGTTTTTACGTGAAAGAGTAACAAACATCCATTCATCCATCCATACTTACAAACTTTCACGTTTATAATATTAGTAGGATAACATGAAAAACTTAATAAAAAAATATATTTACTTCTTGCCGTGTCACTAGTTTCTTTCGAAACAGTGTGGTGAAAGGATTTTCAGCGCTTGACAGATGATTTTGAACATTTTAGGTTCTACGACAGGCTGGTTATTATAATATTATGAAAATTAATCACGGCGTCATCATCTAGCTCAAATAAGCAAAGCTTATAGCTTAGACTAAGTATCATACTCCATGGCTTATAGGCTAAGCTTTTATTATCTATGTATTCAAGAGATAAGGCACGTTTATATCGTGTGCGATTAGAATTTTTCCAAAAAAAATTACACTTTTTGTAACAACACCATGTTATGCATGTCATATCCACTCAACTGTGAGGCGGATTTTTGCAAAATGGCGTTGACTGTGAGGCCCGTTATGGCCTCCCCTCACAGTTAGGGCTTTGCGAGTTCAGCATTCTATTAAAACTGCGTTTTCTATTGTTTTTAAGCAGTTTAACTACCTAATTTAGGTACACACTGATTAAGAAATAATTTTATTGCCATTTCATGTACTTTAAATGGTACATACAAGAGAAAATAAAGTATAGTATTGCAATTGTAACTTGAACCACCTAATTTGTGGCACCAGCACCAGCACCGATTCATAGCTGTTTTTATCACACAAAAAGTACTGGAAACACAGCCAGGAGTATTAAAATCAAGAATACTTATATTTTTCTTGGTTTTTCACAGCACGTTCTAGCAATTACTCATTAATTTTTACGTTGACAATCAAAACAAATACGACCTTTGGCAAGTGTCAGGAAGTGAAGTTCGATTAGGGATTGCGCGGAATTTTTGTATGACGCAACACGTGGACGAGTGCTAGATACCCATCTTGCTCTAACAAGAACGCAATTCAATAGGTTAAAACAAGATAGAAACATAAATTAACGTGAATATCGGCGTAAACTGGGTGCCAGCTGAGTGGCCCGATATGGGCTTGTTCACAATCATCGCACATTTGACAGAAGCCCAGAAAGGGCTTTTTCACAGTTGAGTGGTTAAATAAAAGTATACCGCATGATTGTGAATAATGAAGAATGAGGAGATAAAAAAGATACTTATTGTCTATGAAACTAGGTACTTACAAAGTTTTGTGTATTATGTAGGTATGTCCCAAAACGAAGACTCGCTAAAGTTGATAAAAGCCCATGTAAAAGCATTACTTTTTTTAATAAGTTGACTGAGAACATTCGAAGTTTACATTTATAAAGAGTTTAGCGCCAAAATAAGGGCTTTTTTTATTTTTAAAATCTTTTTATACTATTGACGAAGCCTTGGATTTTAGCATGTAACAGGTTTTTATTTGATTGTTTCTGTGCAGGTGCGATTATGTACAAATATTTTTGTGTTTTTTTTGTCTATGGTACTCTTTTGTAAAATGTTGTGATTTTTCCGAGTGTACAAAATGTATCAAAATGGAATAAATAAAATTGAATTGAATAAAGCCATAATTATAAACAATTACAAAAGTAATATAAAATTAAAATAAAAGACCATTAAATAAATATACCGCACCGTAACTGTTTTGTTTTAGGTACTTGTTGTCAAATAATAATGAAAATGTTGAGTTTGGCTGTTATTTGTGTATTTATTTGTCAAAGCCAATAATTCAATGGGCCTAAAAATGTAACACATATCGCTGTTGGCGTTCATATTCAAATAACAGTCAAAAAATCTAATAAAAAAAAGCTAAAAATATTTTATCTCATTCGAAATTCTCATGCACTCACTGGTTTGTAACTAATGCTGAACACATTACGTTCATTTCTAAAAGCTTTACTCGGACTCAATTTACTTAATTTATGTGGGAAAAGGGTGTGTTTTCATTGCCAATTATTAATAATCTGACTTCACTTGAATGGCTGGTTAATTTGCAGTGCGTTTGGGGTATGCAAATATTTCTATAGTTCCCGGTTTTATTAAGGATATTGTCTTTTAGTCGATCGATTAGTAATTGACCAAGCAAGCTACTCCAAGAGCGCTTCTATTAATATTAGTTTTTTTTTTAATGTCCGTGCCGTTACCCACCTTAGGACCTGGCAGAATACCAGTGTTGCACTGTGTGGCGTGAGCCACACGGTGCGGCTAATACTGAGCCAGGGACCTAATTGGCCTAACTTATTATGTATTTTATTCTATGTATTGTTTTGTGTTTGTCAATGAATTGCTTTTCTTTCTTTCTTTCTTCTTCTTCTACTTATTTTATTACTACTATTAAAATACTACTACATCGTCGGTAAATAACTCTCTCTTGTCGTGTCACTAGTTTCTTTCGAAACAGTGTGGTGAAAGGATTTTAAGTTCGCCTCAAGAGGCTCCTTTCGAGCACTTGACACATGATATAGAACTTTTTAGGTTCTACGACATGCCGGTTTCCTCACGATGTTTTCCTTCACCGTTTGAGAGTACTGGCATTGTACACATAAATTTTTGAACAGAACCCACGACCTTAGGATCGGACTACTAAACTACCTTCAGTAATTTTAGTAGTACATTTTATATTTTCTTAAATTTAAATGTGCCATTTAGAAGTTCTTTGACGTATCAGCCACATAATTGTTGACCATAATAATTTTTTTTTAAATTTATTTACCCCAGTCTAAATGATTATTACAACAAACAGTGTAATCTACCACGTGTTGGGTCTCAATGTGAAGTGTTCACGTGTTGATAAAACACCAATTATTTACTTACGGCTCGTCTGTATTGCTTCAATTGTTTTTGTGTAATCACCAGTATGGCTGCCTTATTTCTTCTTCTTTAATTTGTGGCTATTCAGTGGCCGATAGGGTTTGCCACGAATTTGCCAATGTCAAGTTGTCAAGACTTAAAACAAAAAGGCGGAGATCTGAGTAAACCAAGGGAAACTCTAAAAGTTGATTCGTTACAAACTTTCGCGTTTATAATAGGTATTAATAGAATATTTCTTCTTCGCTCATTTATGGCTCACGTCCGTCATTTTGACAGACAATCTTCTGTCAAGTGGAATAATTAAAATGCTCTTAGTCAAAATGTTTTTTTTTTACCGTATTTCCGGTATGTTATTTTTCAAGATTATAAATTGTATTTTCTGGATTATTATGCCTATCTAAATCTTATAACTTGTTCTAAGTTTCATTCATATTGGTTAGCACTTTTATTTTAGAAATGACATAAGTACCTACATATAATTATATTATAACACCCAGACAAAGAACAAACATCTATGCCCATCACACAAAAGTTGTTCTCGGTGGGGATCGAACCCACGGCCTACGCCACAGAAGGCAGAGCTACTACCAACTGAGCTGTGAGGAACATCTAATGTTATACTTTATACATAATTAGACTGATAAGTATGAAATTCATCAGGTGTTGAGGGTAATTGCATTGTAATCATGATAGATGGCAAGATTACCCTCATAATAATACATTATGTAGGGACTAGCAGTCGCCTGTGGCTTGACTCGCGTACCAGCGATGATTGCTAACATTTATTTTTACGGGGCTGATAGCCGTCAAAGAACTTCTCGCTCACACATTTGAACATTTTGGAAGATTTTAAATCACTAAAATGTGCAAGAATAAGTACATTAGTGGTAGTTGTCGCCTTAAGGCAGTTTTCTTTTTGTGAAGAGTACCGGTGGTCTAGTGGTAGTAGACTAGATCTAGACTCCTTCCGATCGTAAGGTCGTAGGTTCGAATCCGGTCGTGCACCAATGGATTTTTCCCATCAGAAAATGTAAGTGCGCAATGCCAGTACTCTTAAGCGGTGAAGGAAAACATCGTGAGGAAACCAGTTAGTATTCTAACAGCGGCGATGGGCTTGCAACCTGTCACGTATAGAATACTAACTACTGCAAAATGCGGGTATGTGCCAAATGTAATGTTTGGACGTACCTCTGACTACCTCCCTTAGACATCCTCAAGTGATCTGGAGTTCGTACTTGGTGCTAAAAGATCTAAGGATTAAATTCGTGAAGCTGTTTCTGTTTTTTTTCTTTTTTGGGTTCGAGTATATTTAATACTAAATTTTAAGCGCGCCTCAAATAGGCTCCTTTCGAGCACTTGACACATGTTTTAGAACTTTATAGGTTCTACGACATTCCGGTTTCCTCACGATGTTTTCCTTCACCGTTTGAGAGTACTGGCACTGTGCACATAAATTAGTGCACGACCAGTTTTGAACCCACGACCTTAGGATCGGAAGGCGGGACCGTTACCACTAGACCACCAGTGCTCTCTGCAACATAAAGTGTGATAGGATGGTATTAGTATAGGCAACGTGGGCTATCATTCATTATGAGAATTATCGTGAAATGAACTTTATTAGGCTTTCGATAACAGTTATTGTACTGATAAGGGATATTATGAATCAATTGGTTATTGAAGGGTGGAGTGGGTACAGGTTTTTTCTAACACAAATTGCTGATTGAATATGCAGATGGCCCATGTTAACCAAGGTAACCATCACCTTTAAGCATTGTCTCGTAAGATAGGAACATGCCCTACGATGCACTGTCTTGCGTCCATCCACTTGAGGCATACTGATGTTCAGCCTCATGTGCCTGTAATTTCGCCGGCAACCACACACTTCAATCCGAAACACAGCATCGCTGCTTGGTGGCAGAAAAAGGCATGGTGGTAGTACTTCCCCGGATGAGCCCTTCACAAAGAGATCTACTACTCTTATAACCTTATAAAAAAAACACTTATTCATGCAGACAATTGTAGCTGACTAGATAGTTTTGACAGTGGCCACAGGGGCGCTGTTCAACCACTATAAGCTTGTTGGCGATCTCGGATCGTCCTCTTTTCTGCGACCAACTGACCTGTACCTACACTGTACAGCCTAATACTAATTATATACGCTTTCTGTTCCATAGCTGGCTCGTATTTCTTCTCCTGTATTTGGCACATACATCGTAAAGACTATTAGTCTTATTCATATTGGTCGCTGAGCGCTCCATTAGCATATCAGTCCGATCGTCATCTCAGTGTTCACTCCTTTCTTATGAATATGAATATTAAGCCATTTATTTCCAAAATAATTTAAATAACATAATTTTCTAGGATTTACGTGCATTTTCGATATAATTACTTTAACTTATTAGAAGATTAATTTTAGAGTTATGAATTTATAATATTTTTCAAGTTAATTTAAATTATAATTTTTTTTTTCATGCGTTAATTTTTACAATAGATATTTAGCACTACACACTTAAATGGGTTTTAATTTTTTTTTTTGGGCACCCATCTTTGGGTGAAGGCCTCCTCCATCCATCGCCATAGTGTTCGGTCCGCGGCATCCCATGAATATGAATATGAATAAGGGCCTTCATATAAATGGAACAAAGGTAATGAGGTTGTGTTTAATAGAACTCTCCGCCGGACAGCTTCATGGCGTAAATGTGCAGCGCGCGGAACTCGCAGAACTGATTGGTGCACCAGCCGCCGTGGCCGTCGGTGCAGCGGCACGAGTCGCACTCGTCCATGTACTTCTCGCCGGGGAGGCACTTGAAGAACGGGTTCTTTATCACTGGAACAAGGGTACAGGTCTATTTTTTTTATGCAACTAGCTGATGGAACATGCAGATAGCCCACCTCATGTTAAGTGGTAACCATCACCTATAAAAAGGATTACCTCGTTAGTCACGCTCGTAGGAACGTGCCTTACGATGCACTGCCCTGCGTCCATCAACTCAAGGTCTGCAGATGTTAAGCCTCTTGTGCCTGTAATCACACCGGCAACCACACTCCTCAACCCGAAACACAGCAACGCTGCTTGGCGGCAGAAAAAGGTGTGGTGGTAGTACTTCTCCGGACGAGCCCTTCACAAAGAGCTCAACTACTCTTAAAATTATATTTATTTTCTAATTACCAATCTTAAAGAAAATATAGCTGATATTCTTTGACTTCTTTTTCTTGTCGAATAACAAGTTCAAGTGTGGCGAAAGGATTATAAGTGCTCCTCATAGAAGTTCCTTTAGAGCACTTGACACATTTTTTAGAACTTTTTAGGTTCTTCGACATGCCGGTTCCTCACGATATTTACCTTCGCCGTTTAAGAGTAGAAAAACTCATTGTTGCAAGACTGGTTTTGCACCAACGAAGTTAGGATCGGTAGATGGGGTCGCTACCACGAGACCACCAGTGCTCTCGGGTTTTACATAGATAAAAATGAGATAGCTCGTTTTCCTTGACTGGTAGATAACTGATTCTATTGAATAAATAGATTTATCCTTTGACCACCGCTGTTCTGTACTATTATTTAGCCACTTTTACACAGCATTATGCTCACCAGTGCATCTGAGACATGGCGTGCTCCGCTCACACAGCGCTGTGACAGTCGGCTCACAGTACACACAGGATGGCATAGCACGACAAGCGCCGGAGTCCTGCGTCTCACACAACAGGCAGTTCTTGTTCTCTGGCACGAGGGTCAGCGAGGTCTCCTCTTCCCAGTACTGGTGGGGCGGCTTGGGCTTCACGAATTGGGAGACGACATAGCTGTGTGAGTTAATGTTTGTAAAGCTTCATGAACCTAAATAAATCAATAACTGGATACCACATTTGGCAGGTTGCCGTGCGATGCACTATCCTGCATCCAATTTGGTGATGAAACAAGCAGATGGCTCATCGGATGGTAAGTGGTAGCTTAGTTGTGCATTGCCTTGCATCAACTTGAGGCATACAGATTTTAAGCCTAATGGGCCTTTAATTTCACCGGCACCCACACTCTTCATACAGAAACACAGCAACCTTGTTTGAGGCATGGTGGGTACTTCAATCTTTATCAAACTAAATGATTAAATTTATTGATATAGACCTATCCGATATTTGGGGGGTCGCCCTACGATGCACTGTTTTGCGTCCATCAACTTGAGGCATACAGATGTTAAGCCTCATGTGCTTGTAATTTCACTGGCAACTACACTCTTCAAACCGAAACACACAGCAGCGCTACTTGGTGGCAGAAATAGGCATGGTGGCTACTTGATTATCGTACTTCCCCTGACGAGCCCTTCACAAAGAGCTCTAGACGAAACTTTGTATATTATGGACATACGCTTGTGATCCTGGTCGGTAGAATGGTGGTGACTCCTCCCCGTTTCCTCCTATGGAACTCAGCGTCCCAGGCATTGGGGATCCGCGCATTCTTTGTATTCGAGGATCTAAAAGACACAAACAGATACTACTCTGCTGAGCTACTCCGGAGGGTTCATAATAATAATTGATTTGAAGAACGAAATCACTCGCATGTGGCGCCTGCAAAAAGTTTCTATAGTACCAATAGTCCTCTCATCAACCGGTGCATCCCTAAGCAACTCTTTCAATCATTATCCCATCAAGACTTATCAAAACACACACATATAATTTTACAAAAAGCTGCAATTTTAAACACGTGCACGGATAATAGTCTGATAATTTCTTCAAACTGAACTTCCTCATGAAGCTCACTGTTCCACTGAGGTGCACTTGGCTTAGGCCCGTGCATTTAGGGGAGCTAGGTCGGGTAACCTCCTCGTGGTGCACCCTGGTAACACCATGAAACACGCCTGCAGAGTACTGCGGACGTGTTTCATGGTGGCTAATAACCCAACACGGTGGGCCTCTCCGCGTGTCCCTCTGTCTAGCAGAGGGCACAGTGCGATGAGGCAGGGTAGACCTACGGGTCTACCCAGGCGGTAGAGCGCGCGCGAGAGACGCGGAACTTCTCGCGCCGCTCATGGTGGTGAATAGTGGGAGAAGACCTGGAGGGGCCTTCTCCCGCATTGCACATATTCACCACCCCGTCAGGCGGGAACGGCCGGGCACTCACGGTCGTTCCCGGGTCCCTCCCTGCAAAGGGGGGGGCGTGCGGGCCCCGCCGTAAAGGCGGGGGCGTTGCGGGGGCCCCGCTGTCAGAGCGGGCCAATCGCCGGCGGGGGACTGGATGAAAAGGCTCTGCCAGTTTCCCAGTTCCCCTCCATATAGGCGACGCGGGAGTGTCGCTGGGTTGTTTAGTGGGTATACCGGGAGCGGAAAACCGGGGAGTCCCACATATCCCCTCCATCCTCCAATGGGGGGGAATGCGTAATGCATTTTTCCCAGCGTCAAAAAAAAAAAAAAAAAAAAAAAGGCCCGTGCATTTAAAACCGGGAAGTTCTAGACCAGAAACATAATAATAATAAAAATTGTTAGCTACTTATACCATCGTTATATCCGCTAACAGAGACAGCTAGCGCCAGACCCAGTATTCTGAACATTTTATTTTGATTCCAATCAGCAGCCAACAAAGCCGTAAGACCAACCACAGGGTGGTGCCAATTATTTTTGGTACAGGATTTATTAGAAGTACGGGTTAAAAGGATGTTCTATATTTTCTAGTTATTTTTATGTAATATTCAAAAAATATATTAGTTTTTGTGTTTTTCAGAAAAAATAATGGAAAACTTTATGGTATTGCTCGACATCAGTCTCAGACTGCAACTGAGCTAGAGAATTTTATAACATATACTACTTATAATTAACTAATACTTATACTTAGCATTTTATAACTTAAACGAATATTATGAACGATAAAATTGGAAGCTCTATAATATCTACCCCTTGGTTTCTTATAGGTCATATACCTTGCAAGAAATTAGGAGTACCTATTAGTGGGTTTAATACCCAATGTTTTAGTTGGTTCTTGGGTGAAAACTTTAGGAATATAACTATCCGTTTTTGTTGCACGTCCGGAACGGACAAACTGTTAAAACTGTACATAACCATAGCTATAAGATCTTTTTTGTACTACAATAAATAATTTCTGATTTTTTAATTAATATCGTGGGTATTTTAATATTTATAGATAACAATCTTGTAAGGGCCCGCCTTTTTATTTATTTATTTATTATATAAATGATAGTAGGCAGTATGCAGACCAACATGCTTACTATCTTAGTATTAAACTTATAAATATAATTACAGAATCACAGTTATCATGAATTTTGTCATTAAATATGTCGAAATGTATAAATGCGTTTAAAAGACACATGCCCTTTATTTTTGTCTATTCACTATGCATTATGTGCAAAGAAATTAAGAATTAAAAACGATTAAATATCTCATTTCGTATTAAAATGCATTTGAGACTAAAAAAATAAGGTTAGTACCACGATTTTTTCACAAGAACAGCTTTTCTTAAACTTTTCTGTCTTTTTTGTTTATAAGCTAATAAACCAAGAGCAAGGGACATTTTCGATTGGAAATGCTTTAGAATGTTTAAATAGATGCTAATTTTAATAAAGTTTGTTGCCTGTTCTTCTAGGCTTTGGTCGCGTGGAACTGGCACCTAAACTCACCTATTTTTAAGACGTTTCAAAGTGATCCTAGTGATTCAGATGAATAAATAACATTTAACGTTGACCTTTTATGATTAGTAATAATGTAGCTTAGGCCTTACAGACAATAAAAAATGAAACAGTGCATTCTATAAGCACCCTGTATACCAATCTGTCCAATTAACGGGTATCGGTCTCGTTAACCTACAGATTAACTCGGCCAGTGTACACGATAACGGTTAAAGCGATTTTACTACACACATTTTTCAATGGACGAAAACTGGCTTGCAAATGCCAGTTTTCAGCTGCCAAAAAATATTTTATTATATTTTTTTGCAGTAACGTCATGAACAGGATTCTGGACTGACGCTTTCAAAGAAATCAATAGTTCTTCAACGTTTTTTTTACAAATATTTTAAGAGTAGTAGAGCTCTTTGTGAAGGGCTCGTCCGAGGAAGTACTACCACCACGCCTTTTTCTGCCGCCAAGCAGCAACGCTGTGTTTCGGTTTGAAGAGTGTGGTTGCCGGTGTAATTACAGGCACATGAGGCTTAACATTTGTATGCCCAAGTTGATGGACGCAGGGCAGTGCATCGTAGGGTACGTTCCTATATTGCGTGACTTACGAGGTAATGCTTTGTGGTGATGGTTAACACTTAACATCAGGTGGGCCATCTGCTTGTTCCATCAGCTGGTTGTATAAAAAAAACTATTGGTCAAAAATTACTTTCTTAAGGTTGTTTTAAGACTTTAAACAGTTTAAGTAGATGAAGAAAAAAACTTGCTGACCTGATACGTGTCTAAAGTAGATGAACATTTCTGGTTTGTAACGTTAAATTATTTCCAAAGTTACCATTTTTATTATAAATGCATTACCTAAGTTATTTATTGAGACTGCCTTGAGCTATAACTATCTACAAACCAGTTGTTATATCTTTGCCAGAAAAAATGGACATTGAATACGACATTTTTGATTTTAATGGGATAGAATAAACGCATAATTTATCATAAGTAGGTATAACAATAACGCCTGAAATCAGTCAAAAAGGTAGGTAACATAATAAATAATATTTTTGAGAGGCTCAAGCGACAACAGTAGTGGTTTGATTATTTTGTTATCAGCACCAAAAAATAAAACCGGCCAAGTAAGAGTCCTACTCGCACACGAAGGGTTCCTTACGGAACCCTAAAAACAACAGTCAGTCGTACAGTCAGCTGTACGATACATACAATACAACTATAGCATGTTGTTGTTGTATGTTTTCTACGGTATTCATTTAGCCATCGGCTTTATTCGTAGTAATTGAACAGTCATGTGAAAAAGTGTTAATAACCCATAATTTGCTACATCCTACTTCTGCGAATTTATTACAGCCGGCACATTTTGAAAGACTTACCCACAACCAAATAAACCAATGGTCAATTAAAACTAACCAAAATAACCGACTATTTTCAATAACGAAAAGCCTATTTTTGATTTTGCCGCTTTTGTAATCGAAGCCGGAACCGCAAACAGGTGAATCTCTAATTTATGCAAACATTTCCAATATCGGTAGCCCACTCATTCGTATATCCGGTACTAAATCCTTAAGTTCAAAGTAATAAAGCGTATTTTTGAATAGCAGAATGAGGCTACTGGGTGGCCATAGAACGGATTAAAAATTTTAATTTACAGGTAAAATGCTACCGTGGGAGAGAGGTTACAAGTTGTGACAAAGTTTTACAAAAAAACAGATAAAATTTTTGGGATTGTTGTTTAATAACAAAAGGTAATTGAGTAGTTTTTTCGGGTTTACAAAAATAGATGATTATGGTAAATCCGTTTTGGGGTTTAGATTACTGACTTACGTAAGGATTGTAAAGTTCTTAATAATTTGCTTTTGTGCTTGATGATACTTTGGAATTATTTTTAAGCTTCTTGTGTTTTCTCGATAATTCTTTTGTGGCGTTTTGATTTTATATTTTGTTGAGTCATTTTGAACCAAAAAATCTACTTATCAAATGTGACTCTAAGGTTTCTATTTTTTATTTTTTTATTTTGGTGCACATTCCCACTCGACTCTATCTAGCCCCAAACGAAGCAAAGCTTGAACTATGGAAACTACGGAAGCTAATAATTATAATACCTACACTTTTTTTGTAAATACACACTTATATTAATTTACTAGCTGGTGCCCGCTTTTTTAACTCATAATATTTATAATTTTTATTTGTTTTTTTTATAGTGTTCACCTACACTTTCGTGGGTTCAAATCCCACTCGGATAATAACTTTTGGGAATAATCTTCGTGATTTTTCATAATATTTAATCCAAAATCATAACATCTCCTTTGAAACCCGCACATCTAAGTACATCTATATTAAAAAGTGTTTAAGCGATGACATCGTTAGAAATGAACTAATAACGCCGCGGGGAGCAATTGACCCAATAATAATGTTCGCCAACTGTGTTGGTGTAGACGCACACTTGGCGGAAGTATCCCCAGAGTTTAGAGAGTATTAGATGTAATTTCCTGCATCCTGATGTCCTTAGCTCTTAAGATGTCAGCGCATCTTAGCTATTTTAGAGATAAAGCCATAAGTCTATTTTTCATGACAAAACGAGACTTTTTTTTTCATAAATTTATTTATTTATCATCCTTAATCTATCCTTACAGGTTATCCTAATACGATAGCGTAATTTCAATAAATACCTATACAATTTTTATAATTAACCATATGTACCTATCTCGCGGTGCGCATCTTAGCCCTGCAGATGTATTCCATTCTGTTTATCTGTTTTTCCTGAAAAAACTAACAGCTTCATGACTTTGATCCCCAGGCACGGTAGATATCCCCTCAAATCTCTTAGTACCAAGTACTAACCAAATTCTTTGAGGACGTCTAAGGGGGTTAGTCAGAGGTATGTCCAAACATAACATTGGTCACATGCCCATAATTTGCAGTAGTTGGTATTCCATACGTGACAAGTTGAATTGTTTTTCCTGATCGCTACAATTTGTTTGTTTTCATGGCGAGAGTGAATAGGCTTCAAGACCGTTCTGCTCTAAAATCGGCTACAACATCAGGTGAGATTGTAGCCAAAGTACAATCTATAAATTGTTATAAAAAAATGCATCGGGATTACATGCCCATTTCCTTGTACTCCTTTTTTCCAAAAACTTCAAACTTCTCCATAAAACAGGTCTGGAAGAGAGAAAAAATTAAAAAGATTAAAACATTTTTTTTTCTTTTAAATATAATTTTTATTTTGTTTCGCAATGACATACAATAATTCTGGTTTTAAAAAAAATTGTTTGTATAGTTGTAAAAAAAATATGCTCAATATATTGTAATCTGTTCAAAACTTTGGAAATCGTTGATTCCATTCAATGTGCGTCGCCCACTACACCCTGTAAAGAAGGGTACAAATCGCTATATAAACTTAATATCGGGTAAATTGGCGCTCCGGGCGAGGGGAGGGGGTAGGGGGAGGGTAGACAAACATCTGATCTGCTTTTATTGCCTATTGGTTCCGGCTATAGATGTCGCAGGATAATTTCATTCTGAATACTCGATATTAGAGATTATTGATGGGCTATAGTTCGGAAATCTTTATGATTAAGGGGGCTTCTGTTGACTTTCCCGAGAAATTATAAGGAGAGTATTTAATTATTGATGACTACTATAGTTCGCAACTGCTTATGAATAAGGGAGCTTCTGTTGACTTTTTTCTTGAGAAATAATTATGATCAGTTGATTGATGATGATTTGGATCATTTGAGCTATCTCTAGATCAATTAACTGAAAAGTTTGCATAAGTACGAAAACTAGTAAGGCAAACTTTTTGGACGAAAACTTGTTTGGATCTAAATTATCAAATCTCAAATTTGTAAAATAACATTATAAAAATTTCATTTCGATACAAGTTTTCCTACTCAAAAGTTTGCTTTACTAGTTTTCGTACTTATGCAAACTTTTGAGTAGGAAAACTTGAATCGATTCAAATTAATTTTTTAATGAAAAATGAGCGAGGGGTACTTTAGCTCTTGTCTTCGCCTTAACGTATCATAATGTCTATTTCCGTATCCGGCTCCGTAAATAAGAATCCTCTGCTATGACAACCGTCTGCCGCCGGAGGCTGTATCAAAATGTAATTACTGCTGAGACAGCGCAGACTCGATAAAGGACAGTGTCTGCTAAAGCCGGACGAATAAAATCCGACACACAAAGAATTACCAGGAATGTGGTAGAAAAATGAACTAACCCAAAATGAAAAACGCCTTAAATATTTTAGCAATCGAAGTTTAAGTCAAGAGTAGTAGAGCTCTTTGTGAAGGGCTCGTCCGGAGAAGTACTAACACCACGCCTTTTTCTGCTGCCAAGTAGCGTTGCTGTGTTTAGGTTTGAAAAGTGTGGTTGCCGGTGTAACTACAGGCACATGAGGCTTAACATCTGTATGCCTCAAGTTGATGGACGCAGGGCAGTGCATCGTAGGGCACGTTTCTATCGTGAGTGACTTACGAGGCAATGCTTTGTTACAGGTGATGGTTACCACTAACCATCTGCTTGTTCCATCAGCATAAAAAAAATGTTATAGTCAGACAGTATTATACCTAAGTATAATACCTCAAGATTTTTTCCGTTTTTAGTTTTCCGTATTACGAGCCCAGGTTTTGTATAAATAGAGTTCAAAGACACAGAAACTCAAAAGCATTCGAGAAACCAAATTTAGAATTCGGGTACTGTAAATAAATCAATTAAGTAATTCTCGGCACAGTGTCTATAAAACACCGTGTGCGTTGTCAAGCTTTGGTAGACATGAGCCCTAACGGCAGACTACCGGCATGTTTGTACACGCGCGAATAAAACTCATAATGCGGGTAGGGAGAGTTTTCGAATGAAATTAGAATCGTTTTCAGATTCGAACCGAAGCAACTTTTGTTTTAATTTTGTCTACGCGATTCGATGCAGTTAATAAAGTGGGGTTGGCTTTTAAGGTTTCGTTGCTTAAAATTATATGAAAGGATTTTAAAGATAAATAAATAAATTAATATATTCCACACAGCTCTATCTCGCCCCAAACTAAGCCAAAGCTTGTGATATGGGAACCAGATAGCTGATATATTACTTATAAACTTTTTTTGTAAATACATAGGTACATACATTATTATAATATTATATAACACCCAGACAGAGAACAAATATCTATGTTTTTTCAGACAAATGTTTTTTCTCGGTGGGGATCGAACCCACGGCCTACGGCGCAGAAGGCAGAGCTACTACCAACTGAGCTGTGAAGGCTGTCAATAAATACATGCCTAATAGATAAAACAAAGAATTGCCTCACAATTCAAGCCCGATAGGAACGCGCCCTACGATGCACTGCCCTGCGTCCGTCATGGCATATGAGATATAAAGTCTCTATGCCAAGTAATGTGTAAATCACCTTTACCGCCTAACAACAGGTAATTAAAAAAATGATTTATAGGTTACTAGCGACCCGCCCCGGCTTCGCACAGTTATTGTGGGTTATCCCTAAGAGATTATGTTGTATTATGCATACAAACCTTCCTCTTGAATCACTATTTCTATTAAAAAAACCGCATCAAAATCCGTTGCGTAGTTTTAAAGATTTAAGCATACGTAGGGATATAGGGACAGAGAAAGCGACTTTGTTTTATACTATGTAGTGATTGTCATTAAACAATGGGCATAAATGTAACAAGTAAAAGAAACGAATTAATAAAAAAAAACTATGAAGATCGTTTCATTCGTGAGTTTACGGGTTTTTAAGAGGCTGACAAGTGAACATTTCAAGAATTATTTTTTTGTTAAACCTACAAAAGTAATGCTCTGAAACTTTTTTGCAATTGTCTATATAACATAATTCACTGATTTTATGACTTCAAAAAATGCTCAAACGTGCGAGCGAGAAGTAGTTGTCCGTAGTCAGCGTCTTAAAACAGAACTTTAATAAGCATTGCATTGACAATAAAACCGCTTATCTCATAATGAAACTCCATTTCAAACGTTTGTAATTGACAGCAGCATCCGTGTACAGTCAGACGCAATAATTAGTAAACTTATAAATATTAAGAATAATAATAATATTTTGAATTGTTTAACTGTGTAAAAAATAAATGTATATTTTAAGCATTAACTTTTATTCTCTACGAGAAATACAACAAAAATTTTAACAAAATAGATTTTGTATAACGTTGATCGGTCTAAAGTTTTATCGTATTTTATTGATTGTCAATACAAATGGCTTTCTATAAAACGCCGAGGTCTTTTAGGCGTATCTCGTAAATCATAAAATATAAATCCTATTTTTTTCTTTGGATAATAAAATAAGTTTAGGCCTTGAGACGTTCGATTGTACCAGTTGATTACCTTCCCTTGAAAATAATAATATTTTTATTTTTAAATTATTTTATTGTACTTATTATTAACAATTAGGTTAATCTACTATCACTAATACAATGCATTGAATACATACTTGTTCAAATAATAAAACTTTTGGTTTTGAGAGAATGATTCCGCATGAATAAAAAATATTTCGATGAAGAATAAAAATATTTTATTGGCTTGTTTAAATTCAAAACTCCACCAGTTTTTCCGGCTGACTGTACCTCCGGAATCACAATAGCACGCCTGCTCCTGACAGTCAGACAGAAATCCATTGTTTTGTGTTATAATTACGCATTTGTAACTGAATACGGATTAAATGAGACGGGGGTAGGCAGGGGCCGGTCTGTGACGCTGACGGAAATATTATTGTGAATTTAATATTTTTTCGATTCTCTCAGCGATAAGACCGAGCAGAGTTGCTGTGTTTCGGTTTGAGGAGTGTGGTTGCCGGTGTAATTCCAGGCACATGAGGCTTATCATCTGTATGCCTCAAGACGGACGCAGGGTAGTGCATCGTAGGGCAAGTTCCTATCGTGCGTGACTTACAAGCCAATGCTGTTATATGTGATGGTGCACTTAACATCAGGTGGGCCATCTGCTTTTTCCATCAGCTAGTTGTATAAAAAAAAACCTCCCATTGTAGGTACTAAAGGTTCTATTACTCAAGATCAAAAATCAAAACGGTCTTTATTCAGTATAATCACAAGGATCACTTTGAAGATTCTTTGAAAGTGTCAGAGGTACGTCCAAGTATCACATACCCACATTTTGCCGTTGGTATTCCATACGTGACAGGTTGCTAGCCCATCGCCGCTGTAAGAATACTGACTGGTTTTTTCACGATTTTTATTTCACCGATTGAGAGCACATAATTTTTGCGAGGACAAAAATCTATCCATTTTGACTGGATTCGAACCCACGACCTTATGTTCAGAAGGCAGAGCCACTCCCTCTAGACCGGTGCTTTTTTACCGGTGTATACCGTGCCTGCCTATTTATTTTATATTTTTCCACAAAGCCCAATATACATACCTATAGATAATTTCATCATGAAAGTTTGCAAGACTGAAATTGCTTGACTCACCAAAGAAGGTACACAACCAACTTAATACCATACAATTCGCTAGAGAAGTTAATTTAATAAGCCTTATCCGCGCTGGGCGGGTGACTGGGCGTTGGGCGGGCGGATCTAATAAACTTAATAACATTAGCTTCCGCCCGCCCTGCTGGGCGAGACGGCCTTTTCATTATAAACTTAGTTCATGGCGTAACTTGGCCGCTAAGTGAACGAGTTATAGGAATTACATAGATAGATAGAATACTCACTGTATTCTGTCAGTCTAAAAACAATATTGGTGGACTATCTACACAGCACTATCTAGCCCCAATCTAAGCCAAAGCTTGTAATATAGGAACCAGATAGCTAATATAATACATATATACTTTTTTTTTTGTAAATACATACTTATAATAATATATAACACCCAGACAGAGAACAAACATCTATGTTCATCACACTAATGTTTGTTCTCAGTGGGGATTCAACCCACGGCCGACGGCGCTGAATGCAGAGCAACTACCAACTGAGCTGTGAAGACTGTCATGATAAATATTATTTATTCGTTTTAAAAGGTTATAAATGTGCTCGTGATACGTTGAACGAATCAAGTTGAAAACTGAAGAACCTTTTCTTTCCCTGACGATGATAAAGAATTTAAGAGTAGCTCTTTGTGAAGGGCTCGTCCGGGGAAGTACTACCACCACGCCTATTTCGCCGCCAAGCAGCAGCGCTGTGTTTCGGTTTGAAGAGTGTGGTTGCCGGTGCAATTATAGGCACATGAGGCTTGCTGTATGCCTCGTATTGGGTGCAGGACACGTTCCTATCGTGCGTGACTTACGAGGTCATGTTCTGTTATATGTGATGGTTATGGTCAATAAAACATTCCATTTCATTTCAAATGAGTTATTTACCACCTACTGCAACTGAGGGGTGGTCCCTCCCTTTAAGGGGCTTGTGAGAACAATAAGTAACAGTTTAAGAAGATCTCCAACGCTTAGTATGAAATAGGGCCCGATTGGAATAAATTTTTGTAATTTATAACAGATTATTTCAGCTTTCCTAACTTTTAAATAATGTTATTAAGTGAAAACTCTACATCGAACAATCGGTCTTGTAAATAATGGCGAAAGCCGAACTAAATTAGTTGCATTTATTTTTAACCGTAAATCCTGCTCTTTTTTTCGTAAAAAAACTATTTTAATACTTGGTAAAATTGTATTTTATTGTTACTTGTATTGTTCCAATTCTGGGTCAAAAGCAAAAAGTATTCAATAAAATCACAAGGATCACTTTGAAACGTCTCAAAGCTAGGTGATTCTAGGTGCCAGTTCCACGCGACCAAAGCCTAGAAGAACAGGCAACAAACTTACGGCTTGGTTCCTACCGTTTTTTTGTATGATCCTTGTTACAGTGTATTATAATCAATATTGAAGCTCCAGTGTGGTGCCAATCGAATTTAGTGAAGAATAAAGGTCTCCCCCATGCTTTTTTTTTATTATTGCAGTTTCCTCTAATTGAGTCTTTCCAATGCGGCCTCCTTGACTTCCTTATACGACATGACAGCGACCTTCTCTTGTATCTGGCTCATGTAACTTATTCTTAACCTTCCTCTATCTCGCTTTCCTTGAACCATTCATTCAATTATGTTCTTTATGTAGAAGTCTAATACATATCACTTGCACAAAAAAAGCAATGATAAATTCATTGTCATAGACCTCAAAATCCCGCGCACCATCGAAATGCAGATTGTAAAGCTAAGCTTCCATTTTGGGCGGAATTTTTCCGAAATTAATCTTTCGTCAAACACTTCGGCTCTTTGTTGAACAATTGACGGGAGGCAAATTAAATCTTTCGCCTGATCCCATACACACTCGCCTCGTTATTAATAAAATCTTGCAGTTTCGAACTTCTTCTTGTAGTGTCACTAGTTCTTTCGAAACAGTGTGGTGAAAGGATTTTAAGTGCGCCTCAACAAGGCTCCTTTCGAGCACTTGACGCATGATTTTCTAGAACTTTTTAGGTTATAGGATATGCCGGTTTCGTCACGATGTTTTCCTTCACTTCTAACTGATTGAGAATACTGGCACTGTGCATATACATTTATGAACAGACTCAATGGTGCACGACCGGTTTTTAACCTACGACCTTAGAATCGAAAGGCGGGTCGCTACCACTAGACCGCCAGTGCTCTCTCTTCGTTATTTGCGATGTTCCATAGCTAAGGTACCTCTACCCACGTAATTACTACCTTCAGTAATTTTATTTGTTCAAACATTTTTAAACGTGCGAGCGAGAAGTAGTTTGTCGGTTGCCAGCCTCTTAAATATCGTCCTGTACAAAAGGAAGTGAGCCGGGTATTATCAGGGAACGTTTAACGTTTAAAAAGTGTTCAAGTGAATGGGCTAAGCGTCTTAAACGAGTCTAATCCTCTTGAGCTTAAGGCGAAGACTACTACCTACTAATGTACCTTAAAAAAAATAACCTTGAGGATCAATTTGATAATTTTTGGACCAAAATTTGGAGTAGATTAAAAAAAGATCCCCTTGACTTCGTTTTCAGCACCGGTGCCGGTGGTATGAGAGTGACCCGCATTCTGATCGTCAGGTCGTGGGTTCGAATCCGAGCGTGTACCAATCGATTTTCCTCTTTAAAAAATGTATGAGCATTGCGCTCATAAGCTTCATCAGTGCCATTAAACGGTGAAGGAAAACATCTTGTGGAAACCACTTAGTATTCTCACAGCGGCTATAGCGACTACTACAAAATGTGGATGTGCCAAGTGTAATGTTTGGATGTACCTCTGACTACCTCCCTTAGGCATCCTTCAAAGAATCTAAAGGTACTAAGAAGGTACTTGGTACTAAGATAGCCGAGGGAATATCTACCGTGCCTGGATTATCTATAAAATATACCTAATATACTTTTTTCTCTTCATACTCCAACAAATTTTAATATAAAAACTTAGATACCTATTTCGATTTCAAAGATTTTTATACAGTCCCAAAAGTTATTATCCGAGTGAGATTTGAACCCACGACCTTCCCCTAGATACGCGGCCGCGCTAACCAACTACCCCATCGGGTTCTAATCACTCGACGAATAACTTAGGGTAAGTACATGCTACTACGGTACTTATGCGGCCGTGGCACTTATCGTGCTATTTCGATTTTTGGCTGGACCAATTTGAATTAAATTTGGACTTAATACAGTTCATAAAACAGCACAGACTAGGAAAAGGGGAATAAATAAAATTGTTCGTGTTTAAGTATCGTTTTATTCAACTACTTATTCATTGCAAACTCACTACATCTATTTTTCAATAAATATTCATTATAATTACATTATGTGCTTTCTATTTTAATATCTACTGTGCATATTTCTAAAATATAATAGGTTTACAATATATACAAATAAAGGTACCCGCTCACTACACTGGAACGAACAAAAAATGTTTTTAAGTAAATGTGTATTGCGTCGGATTTGTACACGATATAGACAGGTATTTACAAATTTATAGAATTATGTTTTTATTATTTCTAGTATATATGTTAGTATAGTTAATAATAAATATGGTTAAGTCAAGCATAACAAAAGAGATAGAGCCTAACTTCAGATATACACATATCACATAAAGATTAGGCCCATTTATAATCCCCGCCATTTTTCGCGGTTCGACTGTCACTTTCATAAAAAGTGAAATAGATAGCAACATACTTTTCGGAGATTTTAGCTAACAGAGCCCTCAGCGACCAATTTTAATAAGAGCATACAATTAAAAGATTTCACTAAATTATACAAGGTGCTCCAATAATTGTATTTAAAAACTTCAGGGGGCTAAAGCACCCATCAATAAGAATAACTTTTCTAAGGAACCAACGCTGTGAACGCGAAAAAAAAAACAGCTGTAGCATACAAAAGTTCAATACCTACCTGGCAATTTTTTTTTTAATACAAGTATTGGAACACCTTGTATATGAACAAGAATTCTCACAATTTTAATAAAACATTGAGATCAATATATTTAAACACAGATTATTGAATTGTTCAATTTTAAACACGTTTTCTTAACAGAACAAAGGAACAATAGCTTATTATTAAGGTGCATTCACACTTCACTTGCTCTTAACATTTTAAAAGATTAGTGAAATGTCAAAGGAATGTTTTTTAAGCAGCTTTGAAGTCATACTAATTGATTTTTTATTATTCTGCAGTAGCAATGAACATTTTAATAAGTTTTTACATCGATCTTTAAGGCACACATCATGTGATCTAATTTTAATTTAACAAATATTAGATACGTGTAGTGAATACAATCTTAGGCCTGATTTCACCATGCTCTGTTAGATTAACAAAGGATTAAAGAACCGTTAAATATGTCAAAATGTACGCGTTTGACATCTAAGGTTAGATTTAACGGCCTGTTAATCCTTGATTAGTAACTAACATAGTATGGTGAAATCAGCTCTTAAACGACTAAATTTAGACTATACTATCGTACATAAATGTTTTACTATACTGGAGCTTCATTATTATTTTGAAAAGTTAATTTCACTAAAAATGCTAATAAAATTAAATGGCTTTTGTTGTAACAAGGATCATACAAAAGAACGGTAGGAACCATGCCGTAAGTTTGTTGCCTGTTTTTCTAGGCTCGCGGAACTGGCACCTAGCTTTAAGACGTTTCAAAGTGATTCTTGTGATACAATTTAATAAATTAAAAAATCTTTTGACTTTGTTGTCCGCCTTAGTCACTTAGATCTAGCTTAGATTCATCTAGCTTATTAGACAAAGTGATCCTTGTGATTTAAATTGTGAATCAAACTCGATTCACTACAATTTTGACCTTATAAGTGAATAATATAAGCTGATGTGAAGGGTTCTTAAGTAAAATTAAAAATACTTGCTATAAATATTTACAAAATAAAATAAAAATTATCTATACAAAAGTTTCGTTTCCTCTGCCATCACATTGTTATCACAACAATCTAAATGTGAACATATATGAACAGAAACCTTAGTGTTAAGTTTTTAAGCCACCTAGACGCTTTGTAGCTTGACCTTTAAAAATCGATTGACTTTTTTTTTACCTCAAGTTGATGGACGCAGGACAGTGTATCGTAGTGCACGCTCATATCTTGACTTGCGAGGCACTGCTTCGTGATAGTGCCACTTAACATCAGGTGGGCCATCGGCTTGTTCCATTAGCAAATAGCATTAAAAAAAGTGCAGGTGACTACTCAAACTGGACAAATGCTCAATGTACTACAATAATCAATGTAACGCGATGAACAAAATAATGTTTAATCTTCGATTAATTTCGATACATTGCTGGCTTATTACGTATGAACTTTGTTGTTGTGCTGCAAAACGCGGTCTTGTATCGCGTCGTGTGCCCTGAGTCGCAGTGTGTCCGCGCTCGCCATCCGAGCCAGGGCAGTACTGGGGGAGGGGGGCGAAGGGGGCGAGAGCTCCGGCTCCGGGGGTCGTAGTGAGGGGGGCGGTAGAGCGAGGACGTATCTGGGGGCAAGAGACAACAACTTGATATAGCTAAAGATGTGTGATATGCTGAAAAATTATATTTTGTTGAACCAATTCAAGGTAAACACTTTAAATATTCATATTCCCCGCCAGTCTATAGCGGCTTAATAACTTATCATTGTCACTTTTATGTCAGAATAAAGAGACAGCAACAGACATTCCGTTATTTTAGCAATATGATTAAGAGTATAAAAAATAATAAAAAGACATCTTAACATCGAATATCAAATGAAAAACTGACAAAAATTACTTGCCACCATTTAAATTTAGTATCTAATTCAAGTTAAAAACAAAATTTATTATGAATTTGATGGTTAGTCAAATTCAAAACATTTTATTTTATGATTCAACATAGCTTTTTCATTTTAATTGTTTTTCTGGTGTTGTTTTATTCCGGTGGTATTTTAACCAACATTACTTGAAGTCTTAGCACAAAGAGTAAACAATTGGAATGAAAGTGATATCCTTATAAGTAAGTTTTGAAAGAATTCAAAGAAATGAAAGAAAAAAAATAAAAAAAGCAAAGAAGAAGTTTACCTGTGCAGCAGCGCCCTGAACGCCGCAGCGGGTTCCGCCTCGTGCCACAGGGGGGCTGGCACCCCCAGTGCCCCGAGCCCCGCGCCCAGCCCTAGCGCCCACCACTCGCCACCTGCGGGCGCGCCGTTCCACTCGCCGACCACTGGAACAAGAGCTAAATGTTAAACTAATCTCTCTCTTCTCGTGTCACTTGTTTCTTTCGAAACAGTGTGGTGAAAAGTTTTTAAGTGCGCCTCAAGATTCTCCTTTCGAGCACTTTACACATGTTATAGAACTTTTAAGGTTCTACGACATGCCGATTTCCTCACGATGTTTTCCTTCACCGTTTGAGAGAACACATATATTGTGCACATACATTTTTGAACAGAAAAACTCATTGGTGCACGACCGATTTCGAACCCACAACCTTAGGATCGGAAGGCGGGGCCGCTACCACTAGACCAACAGTGCTCTCAACGGTTAAACTAATTAAAAAATTAAACGAGTGTATCCACACTTTTAAATGAATGTACTACAAATAAAAAAAAGAAAGGCTTTGGATAAGAGTAGTGTAGTAGCTCTTTGTGTGTGGCTCGTCCGGGGAAGTACTACCACCATGCCTATTTCTGGCGCCAAGCAGCATTGCTGTGTGACTTGCGGGCATGCTTTGTTGTAGGTGATGGTTACCATTTAACATCAGGTGGGCCATCAGTTTGTTACAACAACAAGTGGAATAATAATTATCAAAACATAAGTTTTTGCGTGCTCGCCTTAAATTATAAGTTCGTAATTTGGCGGTTTTTCCACAAAATATAACTAAACCTATTATTTTTCTAAACAATTTCGTCGTTTTGCAATTTTCCTTCAAATCTAAGTGTCAAAACAAGATGAACCAGTTAGTTTTTTTTAATACAATGTTTTTTTCCATGATGAAGTGGCAACTTCAGATTGAGATTATATTTAAAGTATACTTTTGTGACTGATTTTACAATGATACCACAACACCCAGACTCATAACAAAATCTTTTCACATTATTTAACAAATGGGTTAGGTCAATACCTACTCAAAAATAACAATTTCGCATAGCAATTTGGATTATTGCCAAATAGCAAGACGTCTGTTATTTGTTTCTCTATCAACACATTGACTACTTGTCGAAATATTTTTACTTTTCATCTAATATTTACATATTATATCATCAACTTCCTGCTCTTATCCCCTTCAGGTGGGTTCGGCACACTGGTTTTTTCTCTATCATCCGTCATCTCAGTAGCCACTCCATTCTTACCCATGTCGTCTTTCACAATTAAACCTCTTCAATATTAAAAAATCATTTGAGAAAATGGTTAGTCTCAATGCATTTTATAACTTAAACGAATATTATGAACGATAAATTGGAAGCTCTATAATATCTACCTCTTGGTTTCTTGTAGGTCATATACTTACAAGAAATTAGGAGTACCTATTATTGGGTATTTGAACCAACTAATTGTTGCACGTCCGGAACGAACAAACTGTTAAAACTGTACCGAACCATAGCTATATAATCTTTTTTGTACTACAGTTATACAATTAATAATTTCTGATTTCTGATTTCACACAATCCATCTTCTCTTTGGCCCATCTTTACTCTTTAATCCATCCACATTCATACCCAACACTCTTTTCTTTACTCAGTCATTCTTCCCTCGGTAAGACATGCCCATTATTGCCCATACCACATTAACCTATTGCTCCTATTTGTAACGTATTTTGTAATGTGACAAAAACACTACTGTTATAAATTTTAATTGTCCTTAAAATATAGAAATCAGAAAACAATACGATTCTATTGAAATCTTTTTTGTGATGTTGCCAAAACTCAGTAATTAAGAAAATATTTTTACTAAAATACCTAATTTTTTGTGAATAAATATTTAAGTACATTTTCACGAGTACACATTAAAATTGTTTCATAATGATTACAATCCTTCACATTACTGATACTTGTTTTGTATGCAATGCAAATATTACCGATATGGAAAAATTCCGTCATTTTTGATTTTGCTGTAGAAAAATTCTATATCTCTTGGCGCATTAGTGGATTCGAACTTACAACCTATAAATAAGGAGGAGGGTGACCACTATGCCACTAGCTATCTAGTTATCACCTTTAGTATGATTTAATAGAAGCAGGTGTCATAAAATGCACAGTTATAACATACAATCAGTCAAATCGGTGTGTACACTAGATAGTCGACAATAAGGTTCTTGTGAACGGCACCAGCTGTGATAGTGGGCAGGCACCTTTACTTTTTAACGTATTATTAATGGCTTATTCATTTTATAATGTTTATCTACACTTCAGGATAAAATATATCAACCAAACTAGGATAATAACTTTTGGGTCATTAAGAATTCAATGTTTTTTTAAGTTTTTTTTTTTATACAACTAGCTGATGGAACAAGCAGATGGCCCACCTGATGTATCACCTATAACAAAGATACGCACGATAGGAACGTGCCCTACGATGCACTGCCCTGCGTTCATCAGCTTGAGGCATACAGATGTTAAGCCTCATGTGCCTGTAATTACACCGGCAACCACACTCTTCAAACCGAAACACAGCAACGCTGCTTGGCGGCAGAAAAAGGCGAAAACATCGTGAGGAAACCGGCATGTTGTAGAACCTAAAAAGTTCTATAACATGTGACAAGTGCTCTAAAGGCGCACTTAAAATCCTCTCACCACACTGTTTCGAAAGAAACTAGTGACAAGAGAAGAAGAAGTTTGATACTCTATGTGAAGTAAATCGTCGTAAGGAAACCAGTAGTATTTTAGCGGCGGTGGGCTTATAAGTCTAGATACGAATTATTGCAAAATTTGGGTATGCTATGTTTGGACTCCCTGACTGCCCTCAAATAATGTTTTCAAATAATTTTGAGTAGGTGTATTAAGGGATAAGCTTTTGCACGGACGTGATCTATGTCGTATTGCGTTGATGCTATAAATCTGAGACGTATAGGTGTTATGTATTTGATGAACGGTAGGAACCAAGCCGTAAGTTTGTTGCCTGTTCTTCAGGCTTTGGTCGCGTGGAACTGGCACCTAGAGTTACCTAGCTTTAAGGCGTTTCAAAGTGATCCTTGTGATTTTATTGAATACATACCTTTTGACTTTGACTTTGACTTTATTTACATCTCATATGCCTGTAATTGGACCTATACCTTTCAGATCTGAACACAGCAATGCAAGCATCACCGCTTGGCGACAGAAATAAATACAGTAGTAACACTTTCCGAGATACTATTCATTCTAAAAGCATCCACGCATAGTCCCCCCCCCCACCTTCTCCGGAAACAATCCACAAGACGACTACCGCCAGGCGAAATCCGTTTTAAGCAAAATTGCACCATTTTCAAATTAATGACAGAAAAATTACACTTAATAATGGCGAGGCGGACGCCACATGCTGAATCAAAGCTGAGGAAATGCTTTGTGTGGGGTGAGACAATTATAATGGTGACAGATACGAGGGCTGGGTAGGGCTGTCAGGTTTTAGTAGTTACTGCCTGCTTATGTATTGTTGAGCATGTGAGAAATAGAATTTTTTTTTTTTAATTTTTTTTAATTAGTGTACGTTATTATTTTATAACATACTCTAATAATATTACAATCTAGCCATAATTACGGCTAATAGGTAATTTAACACTGACCTAGTTTTTTAAAGTAAGTTACATCTAAGAATGTGTCCACTAACACTTTTCTTACTGTCTCTATTTAAGGCGAAGACACTTTGTTGTTGTGTTCTTGATTAAAGTTTTTCACCTTCACTACATGAATTATAACTTTACACTAGTTCAAACGGTTTAGTTCTTTTAAGTCTTCTCACTATGTCCGTGTTGTCGAGGAGCTGGATGGCCTCGACGTTCACATGATGATGAAGTCTATGTTCGTGAGCTTCTGCATATTTTTTTATAACTTTGTCAACGAACTCAATATTAAGGTCCCGGTGAAGATCATCATTTCTGACGTACCAGGGCGCATTTACTATTTCTCTTAACACCTTATTCTGGAACCCTTGTATAATTAGGATGTTAGTCTTTTTGGTACAGCCCCACAGCTGTATACCATATGTCCATACTGGCATTAGGACCTGTTTGTACAATAAGATTTTATTTTGAACTGACAAAGTGGAATGCCTTCCAATCAGCCAGTTCATTTTTCTGAAGCGAATATCCAGTTCATCTCTTTTCTTTTTCACGTGAGCTTTCCAGCGAAGTTTTACGTCAAGTGTCATGCCTAAATACTTGGCTGTGTTTTCGTAGGGTATGATCTTATTGTTGATATATACTGGACAATAATTTTCCTTCTGATTTGTAAAATTTATATGGACTGATTTAGTTTCATTTAATCTAATTCGCCATTTTTCTGTCCAGTTGTGGATTTTGTTAACAGCCAATTGAACCTTTTCTGATGCTTCTGCGTGAGTGCTTCCTATAGCCATTATAGCAGTGTCATCAGCGAAGGTTGCAATTGTGCTATTTTCTAGTTTAGGTATATCACAGGTGTATAGCAAGTACAGGACCGGACCCAATACGCTTCCCTGTGGTACACCAGCTTTAATTTCTTTTAGGTCTGAGTAGGCGTCGTCTTGTCTTATTCTAAAGAACCGATCCGTTATATATGATTTTAAAATGTCTGCGTATTCTTTGGGTAGCATTTTTCTTAGCTTAGCTATAAGTCCTTCATGCCACACTTTATCAAAAGCCTGTGCTACATCTAGGAATATGGTGGAACAGACTTTTTTTCCCTCAAGGGTTTTTTCTATAACATTTGTTATTCGGTGTACTTGGTCTATGGTCGAGTGCTTTTCTCTGAAACCAAACTGATGCTCTGGGATAAATAGAAATAAATAACTTTTCTGCAAAAAAAAACCGACTTCATTTGTTATCTGTCCATTTATTTTTGTTACAACTATAATATAATTTCATCTCATTCAATCATTATGTATTTTTAAATTGTTTCTTTTGTTTAGTTTTTTTAATAATTTGTAATGTGTGTGTTAAAGTAGCAAATAAATGTCTGTCTATGTCTACTTCAATGGTTTTCTCGTGGATGCCATTGTCAGAACAGGACCAAATTGAAATGGGACCACACGAGAAGCACCAGCTTTCAAATAAAAAAATATCATCAAAATCAGTTCACCCAGTCGAAAGTTTAAAGCTAACAAACATTAAAAAAAAACGTCGAATTGAGAACCTCCTTTTTATAAAGTCGATTAATAAAATAAAATAAAATTGTCCCATTTATCCAAATAACAGAAAACATAGTTTACATATACTTAAAGAGCTGTTTTTTTGTACTTCTTGCTGAAGGAACAAGCAGATGGCTTTCGTGTTAAGTAACCTTCACATATAACAAAGCGTTGCCTCGCAAGTAACGCACGATATGGACGTGCCCTACGATGTACTATGCTTCCATCAACTTGATGCAGACAAATGTATGGCCTTATTTGCCTGTAATTTCACCGGCAGCTAAACCGAAACATAGCAAACTGCTTGGTGACAGCAATAAGCATGGTGGTAGTACTTCCTCAAATGAGCTCTACCACACAGACGAAGAATACTTAACATCAGGTAGGCCATCTGTTTGTTCCATCAGCTCATTGTATAAAAAAAAAGAATAAACAAAATAAGTTTCATAAATAATATAAAATAATGATGAAACATTAGTATGATTTCATGCCAGGCAAGTATTTAGTGTCATGCGCAAGTTCGGGGCAATTAAGGGTAATCGCAGTCGACTAAAATGAGTAGTGATTAGTTACTGATATGAGTTTAGGGTTGGCAGTTAATAGTTATAATTTAAAACTGCTTTTTACAAGAACATGTTTATTTCAGAGATATTGTATTAACATCCACGCATAAGTTAGAAGAACTAGGAATATATAATGGACACAGTAAAATTAGTTTTTATAGTTTTTATTTCTTTGTGGTACTAACCAATTGGATTTTTATTCTGAAATAAACGAATTGAATTGAATCGATTACAATATTCTACAGATAAAATTATAAATTACTTTTATTTTTGATTCAATAGTTTTTTTATTAGCAAATAAGCTTTTTCAAGCCATAAATTTATACGCATAAATAAACTTTTTTTAAGTAAGCAGAATTTTGAAATTTTCCTCAATGTGAATAATATGAATTAGATTATTTATCTGAAATAAAATAATTTAATTTTTTCGTAACATTTCGTGCCAGCCCTGCATCCGATCGGTAATCACCGGTAATGATCGGTAAACATCGAGTTTTCCTATTTCATTATCGACACTCGTGTGGCGCGAGACTTTTCACGACAAACTGGTGTATCGTTATTATTATTTAAGGTGAGCTATTAGGTGGGAACCAGTATAATCAGTATAAGAGCCCCTCAGACTGCAGATTTTCTGTCGGCCGATATTTTGGTCTGGCTCTTTATCAGTATGAAGATGTATGCATATATTGAAATGAAATGAAATGAAATTTATAAAAATCAGTGAAATTTATTAGTTGGGTATATGTATAACAAATTCGATATTTCCTGATTAGTCAACATAAGATAAGTAACAGATAAGTCAACATTGGTACCCAAACTAGGATAACCCTGTGTTATGGCATACCAATGCCCTCCGCCGAACAGATAAGGCTTAAATTTGTTTCGTTAAATTTGCTTCCATAAGTTTCGTCTTTCAGGGGTAAGTGGTCGCCATTCGAGAGCCTTTATTCCGAAACGGTTGTCGCTTCTACGAGCTATATGAATCAAATGAAATGCTAAATGTTTATGTGTATGTGTATTCATGTATTTATCATTGATCAAAGTAAGTATTTTTTCTCTTTGAAGCATTTCACTACGTGGATCGACTGCCGATGAATATAATTGGGTGCTAGCAATAGAATCGAATAAAAAAATGTCAGCATCAAAAGATTTCATCACTCTGAACGCACAAACCAATACAAAACACAAATATGTTTGTAATGGTTATAAACCTTTCCTTAGACAGAGTATCGATTCTGTAAACAACAAAAACACGGGGCGATTCACCTAGTGGATCCGCGCTCACTTCGATAAGCTTCGATTGACACATTTACTACGCCAAAACTCACGTGGGTTAGTGATGAATGAAATTTGAATTGGTAATTCAGTTCAGTTCAGTTCATCTCATTTATTTCTCATAGGCACGTTATAGGTCCATTGCACTTAAGAAAGTCAACATTTTATACATAACATAGTAAAAAAAAAAAAATATTCATAATTAACAATAATAATGATTATAAAACTACACTAAAATCTAAATTAAAATTAAAATTACCTACCTACCTAAAATACAATTTTATAATTCAATATTATTCCATGTTTTACGGTCTACAAGAAATTGGTCAATGTCATAATAAGCCTTGTCTACCAAGTGTTTTTTAATAATATTTTTGAATGCCTTTTCGTTTAAGCTTGTAATGCTGTCTGGTAAGACATTGTAAAATCTGACACAGTTTACAAGAAATGATTTATTGATTTTCGACAGCCTTGTATTTGGTAATGTAAGTTTATTCTTATTTCTTATTTCATATATAATAATCAGCTATAAACAAAGCATAACCTTGTAGTCGCGCACGATAAGAATGTGTCCTACGATAATAATGTGCCTTATGTGTCTGTAATTTCACCGGCAACCACACCTTTCAACCCAAAGTCTAACAACCTATGTTCATCCCACAAATATTTGTTCTCGGTGGGGATCGAACCCGGGATCTACGTCACAGAAGGCAGACCTACTACTAACTGAGCTGTGAAGGCTGTCAAAATAATCACAAAATAGTCAAATAGTCAAAATATTAACGGAGTAGAATTGCTGATAATTGTTACGGTTGTACAAAAAAGATATATAAAATAGGCCATTAGATCACTAATGTTCAAATAATGACACCGAGGACGTGTTTATGCGATAAATGATAACTGAAATTATAGGGGTGGGTTTAACGTTACTTTTTATTGGGGTTGTAAACTGATTTTTAGGGAAATTATATTTTTTATTTGTGATAGATATTGATGGATGATTGGGAAATTTTCCTCGTATTACTATTACTAGCTGTCGCCCGTGGCTTTGTATTTGCTAACATAAACATTATAAGGTATTTTCTCTCTACTGACTTTCGCAATTATTTCTTAATTTGTCCAACAATAATTTTCATGTTTATAATTCCTTTGAGTTGACATTTTATATCCATTTTGACTACCATTGTTCTTATATTAATTTAATAATAATCATTTGATATAATTTTTTCAATTTTGACAATTCATTTTTACTAAAATTGTTCTAGCTTTACATAATTTATTTTTATTTTTATTTTACCTAAATTGTTTGTAAATTTTTATTTTGGATGCCCTTAAACGGTAGAATTACATTGGCTCAAAACAAACTTCTATCATCTCATTACATTGTAATACAGCTAATAAATATACTTTGACTTTGACTTTGACTTTGACTTTGAAAAAAGAACGTACCCTACGTTCTTTTTTCTACCCTTGTGAAATTATTATTTGTTTTGGGGATAAAAGAAACTATTTTTTTTCAGATTTTTGTCGTTTTTCAGATTATTTTAAGTACGCCTCAAGAGGATATACCTGCTGATAGAACAAGCTAGTGGCCGACCAGATTATAAGTGGTACCATCACCCGTAAACAATGTATTGCCTAGTAAGTCACGCACGATAGGCACGTGTCCTACGATGCACTGCCTTTAATGCATGCACTTGAGGCATACATTTAAGCCACCTGTGCCGCCATACAATTAAGTGCCTGTAATGCTAACGGCAGCCACACCCTTCAAACCGAAACACAGCAACGCTGCTTGGCGGCAGAAATAGGCGTGACAGATTAGTTTGGTACGTTATATCTATATATAATATATAATTTTACTGTAAGTGTGTATGTCACTGAACTCCTCCTAAACGGCTGGACCGATTTGAATGATTTTTTTTGTATGCGTTTGGGTGGCACCCTGGATGGTTTACATTCACAAATCAGCCCGGCAGGTGGCGCTGCAGTCGGCTTTCATTTCATATTTTGTTTAATATCCTAATAGCTTGAAATATCATGCAGGACAACGTCTGTCGGGTCCGCTAGTTTTCTTATAAAATACCTACCCTTTTTTATACGAAATGCTGATAGAACAAGCAGATGGCCCACCTGAAGTCCAGTGGTACCCGTCACCACAAAGCATTACATCGTAAGTCACGATAGGAACTTGGTAATAGGGTTGCCTTTAATGCTAAATGCATTTCCTCCAGGTGACCTGTTGAGGAACTTACCATGTTCATGATGCATGAACGGTGCGTGGTCTCTTCCCAGGGCCTTCTCTCGCTTACGCCATTTTGCTCGACGGTTCTGGAACCAAACCTGCGAACAACACAGATCTATTTATTCATCACGTTTAGGTAAGATAAGTTAGTAAAGGAAGTAATAAAAATTATAAGCAGTAGTAAAGGATCTCTTATTTAAATAAAATTTATGATAAAGAATATATTATTATATATATTTAAAATTCTCTCTTGTCGTGTCACTAGTTTCTTACGAAACAGTGTGGTGAAAGGATTTTAAGTGCGCCTCAAGAGGCTCCTTTCGAGCACTTGAAATTTTTAGGTTCTACGATATTCCGGTTTCCTCGTGATGTTTTCATTCACCGTTTAAGAGCACTGGCATTGTGCACGGATATAAATATCTAACAAAAATATTAATTATTTAAGAGGTACTATTATAAACTATATTGTACCATTTTTTTATCAATTTAATGAGTTTCATACACATAAGGATATCACATAGATTTTTATATAGTCCCAAAAGTTATTATCTGAGTGGGATTTGAACCCACGACCTTCCCCTTTGGCTTTTGGCGCAAGAGATAGCGCAGCCCTGCATCAAGGGGAAGGTGGTGGGTTCAAACTCCACTCAGTTTTTTTTTTAATTTAAACTGATGGTACAAGCAGAGGGCCCACCTGATGTTAAGTGGTAACCATCACCTATAACACAAAGCACTGCCTCGTAAGTCACGCACGATAGGAACATGATAGCATCGTAATGCACTGCCCTGCGTCCAACAACTTGAGGCATACAGATGTAAAGCCTCATGTGCCTGTAATTACACCGGCAACCACACTCTTCAAACCGAAACACAGCAACGCTGCTTGGCGGCAGAAAAAGGCATAGTGATAGTACTTCCCCTGACAAGCCCTTCACAAAGAGCTCTACTACTCTTAATATAACGTATAATAACTTTTGGGATAATATAAAAATCTATACTGTACTCTATAAAAAAAATTAAGCGACGTCGCGCGTGGTTCCTAGTTGTACCATAAAACGCCCCAATCGCCTTAAAAAGCAGTAAAGTAACTTGAATTACAATAATTGGCCCGCCATTGTCGAATCAGCTCATAAAATTATGAAATTACACCAATTTCACAATGTCTTTTTATTAGCACGACGAGGCTAGCTCAATTTGTTCTATTCTCTGCCCTAACAATGGAATTTAAACTGTATTGTAGGTCTGTAGAGTCGTAATTGGCATGCAGTAGTGCTGGTATGGTAACCACGTATGAGTAATTGCTTTTCATTACGTGGCTATTGTAGTCGAGAGGTTGAAAGGTGGGGGGAAGAGGGGGTTCAAATTGCCGAAAATTACACAATAAAAAAATTAAAAGTCGGCCGCGATTTGTGGTGGAAAAATCACCACTTCGTGACAGTTTTTTGGTGGATTGCCTAGGTGGGTGTAGCTTGTATCGGGTATTGGAAAATGAAACCTATTACGGTTCGGCTAGTTCCAATTTCGTTAGAACTATGATCACTTGTTTTACAATGAAAAGTCCTCTCAATTCCGATCACCGATAAATTCTGAATATCAAAGGTGTTGCCAATTTTATCGATAAATATCTGTACTTACATCATTTTCTTACAACAACAATCAACAATAACTTTTTGTACATAATTAAGTGTCATACTTTTTTCAAAAGTTATAAATATTTTTATATAATTTTATTTTTTATTTATATAACTAGAACGGCTTAACAAACCAATTACACTTATATAGGTAAGTACCATTTAAAATTAGAATTAAAAAATAAACATTAAAAAAAATAGAAATTAAGTTATGTCAGTATTTAAGTACATACAGTCAAAATATTATAGAGTCCTGAGCTGGGACTCAAACCAGTTGCACGAGAAAAAACAAAATTCTGTATTTGATTAGTCCCTTTTATTAGATATGTCATCCTACTAATATTATAAACGCGAAAGTTTGTAAGTATGGATGGATGTTTGTTACTCTTTCACGTAAAAACTACTGAATTGAGTTTAATGAAACTTTACAATAACTTATACATCAAAATAACACATAGGCTACAATTTATAAAGATATTGTGTGACTTATCCTGCGCAGACGAAGTCGCGGGCACCAGCTTGTTAGTAAATAAATATTATAATTATTATTCTGAATAGTAAAGTTTGCGGTTTTCGATGGGAATATTATAATTAAATTTATCATTAGTTATTATTAGTAGTGATCATTATTAGTAACATACAAGTTCTTAAACGAATCTATTTAATTAATTACAAATTCTCGGTTAAGTAATTAGTTTGCAAATTACATTAACTAAATTGAATTTAATTTAATTATATAAGCCTTTTTTGCCAAAATTTTACAGCTCGAGGGTTTTTTTTATATAACTATCTGATGGAACAAGCTGACGGTCCACTTGATGTTGAGTGGTAACCATCACCTACAACAAAGCACTGCAAGTCACGAACGATAGGAAAGTGCCCTATGATGCACTGTCCTGTCAGTGTGGTGAAAGGATTTTAAGTGCGCCTCAAGTGGCTCCTTTCGAGCACTTGACACATGTTTTAGAATTTTGTAGGTTTTACGACATGCCGGTTTCCTCACGATGTTTTCCTTCACTGTTTGAGAGTAGACACTGTACACGTACATTTTTGAACAGGACAGTTTTGAATCCACGACCTTAGGATCGGCAGGCGGGGTCGCTACCACTAGACCACATGTGCTCCAGTGCCCGTTTCCTCCCGATGTTTTCCTTCACCGTTTCAGAGTACTGGCACTATACTAATAGACACAATTAAAATGTCTAAAGGCACTTTAACATTTAGAATTTTAATCTCAGTAATGAACCCACTTATTTCATGCTAAGAACATAATTACCAAAATTTTTCATAAATAAGGGGTAGATTTTAATCACTTGAATACTGCACTAATGAGTGACTGGCAAGCCCTAACTGGCATGTGATGACTGGCATGCCAGTGGGAACAGTCGGCGTCAAAAGTTAGTTATTTTAAAAGGTATTTATTTATGTGTGTATAGAAAAGTTTTGTAAGATTTTAAAACTAATTCCTAATCCTTTTTTTTATTGTCTGTACAACCGCTGAACTTAGTTTTACTAGGCTTCTCTATAATAAAGAGGTCTGGAAGAGATTTCTAGCGATTAGACCGCCCATTATATATTATTAGTTAAATCTTTAATATGTATTTTTCTTTAGTTTTATGTAAGTTGAACAATAATAATAAAGAATTTTTATTCGTTAAAATAAAGTATTATGTTATTTTCCGAAACTTATGTAATGCAATTTTTTATAACTGCATTCAGTGGTTTCATATGTTCAAAATATGGAAATTTGCGAGCGACCCGAGAGACTTAAGACGCTGATTGTACTTCACCTTAGCGGTTGTCAGCGTCTTAAGTCTCGGTTTTACCATTGCTAAGTTACGTTTCGTTTCTATCTCGAGTTTAATTTAAAAAACAAAGCGTAAATATTTTTATCTAACGGATAGCATTTCTCAGAAATGGTGAAAGTAGCACTAAGTAGTTATTAGTGCAAGCTTGGACTTAAATCTGTATCTGATATATTTAAAGCTACTTTTGATTTCGACTGTACTTGTACAGTGGTAAGGTGCAATTTCGAAATATTCAAACTAAGTCCCTCGAGTAGGATTAAGGATGGGCACACACATCCGAAAACTCACAACACAACTGTCAGTACAGACTAAAAATTAGGAATTGCGGGTAGTTTAAAAACGTCGAGTAAAAATCCTTTCGTTGCAATTTTCAAGTAATTTTGTGTTGAAACAGTTTGGTCGTTCGTGTAGCCTGAGGATTATGAGGATCAGAATGCATTTTGGATGTAATTACCAAAATGTTTTAGTCTCGTAGAGCCTGCTACGCTACGTAGAGCTTGCTACGCGGCGTAGCACTATAGCTACGCTGTTGCTGCTGCCTTTATAAATTGAAATTAAACATTCAGATCAGACCACGAACCTTGAAAAAAAAAGATATTGTTTCTATGAAAGTAAACAATTTTTCAGCAGAACTTGCGAGAATACAGGGATTGTCCTATAAATACTACAATTATAAAATGAATTAGTACTCGTAATAATCTGATCATCCATTGATAAGCATCATCACTACATAGTATAAAACAAAGTCGCTTTCTCTGTCCCTATATCCCTATGTATGCTTAAATCTACTACGCAACGGATTTTGATGCGGTTTTTTTTAAAGAAAGAGTCATTCAAGATAAAGGTTTATATGCATAATACAAGCATAATCTCTTAGGGATAACCCACAATAACCGTGCGAAGCCGGGGCGGGTCGCTAGTTTGTGATACAACAATTTTGTCTTTGTGGTCTCAAAGTGGACTCTTTACACTCTGAATATGATCGTAAAAGCACTGGTGTTAGCACCCCGCTTTCCGATCCTAAACTTTCGGGTTCGAATCCCGCTGTATAAATTATCTACCGACTAATATCATACAGGCTACTTTTTCTCTATGCGATTTGTAAGTGGAGCCGCTGGCAGTAGCTAGTAGTACATAGTAGTCTAACAAGATCTTATTAAACACAATAGTTAGAGCTTAATTCGCGACAAATTAGTTCTGAAGGTAATTCCACGTTTAAGTCATAATAGTTGCTAGGGGTGTAATAAAAGGCCGCATTTATCTGCATTTTAAGGGCGGTTCACACGAGGGTAGTAGGCAAGCCAACTTGCCAGTTACTCGCAAGTTTACAGTGCACGGTGCGACAATGACTGGAATCACCTTGTCCGGTCGTACAAGTAAATGCATTAAAAAATCAAAAGTTTTATCTGATTCACCTTATTCACCTTATTGGGGGTTAAAGTTACCCACGTCCGTAGGAGATTACTCCAGAGACCCTACACGTGACCCCTGGGTAGTGCCAACTGGGTAACAAACTTTCTGGTGGTAGGCTTCGGCCGCGGCTTGTCACCACCCTCCGGACGAAACCGTTCCGTGAAGCGATTATATCGTGTTTCGGAATGCTGTCCGGTGTAGCCAGCGACACAAAGAGGACGTGACAGGTCTGAGCAGTTCATGCACGGGTCAGGTTTAAGCGATATGGTTAACTCAGCAATGCAAATGCGCCGGATGGCTAGATTTGGAGGGTAGCGGGATCCGAAGCACGGTTTTCCGCTGGCCGACCGCAGGTTGTAGGGGGCCCAATTAGCGAGCAGCCACTCGTGAAAGGCTGCCCCGCCGCCTTGCGAAAAATCCCAGAGTGCTCCATCGTGCCGGTTGGCGACCGGAAGAGAGGATCCGATGGCCACTTTTTGGGGGGGTTCGGGCGTCCCCGCAGTCTCCAGTCTAGCCCACCATTCGTGCAGAAGCTTACTGAGAGCCGATGAGCTTACCTGATCAATGCCTCGCTCAACTGCTGTCTTTCCCCAAACCTAATCACTCACTCTCCGACCCAATGAAAAAGTTTAAAAATAATAAGTTGTGCTTACAGCGGAAGCACGTCCTCTCCCTTCAAGTGCATTTCTCCAACATTCGAGGTCTGCACTCAAATCTCGATCCGGTCCACCATTATCTCGAGACCATTAAGCCGCACTTGTTATTCCTCTCGGAGACGCAGATCCAGTGCCCTCCCGACACAGCGTACCTCACGTACCCAGGCTATGCACTGGAGCACAATTTTTTACCAAAAGCTGGTATTTGTTTGTTTGCTCGGGAGGACATCTGCTGTCTGCGTCTGCGTGACCTAGAAGAGCCCGACTTTTCTGTAGTATGGGTTTTGGTGGATACTGGTCTGGATAAAATTATCTACGCTGGTTTATATCGTTCACATACTGGAGACTCCGAGACAACCAGGTTATTCAACTACATCTGTGAAGCGGCGGATGTGGCTCAAAGACGATACCCTGATGCACAACTGGTGCTTCTAGGGGATTTCAACGCCCACCACCAACAGTGGCTGTTCCCTTACCAGATCACCGACCACGCTGGAATAGAGGCTTATAAACTTGCCCTATCTCTTAACCTCACGCAGCTGGTCGGTGAAGCAACTAGGGTACCGGATGTCGAGAGCCACACAGCCAATTGCCTGGATCTCCTGCTGACAAATCAACCAGATCGTCACACAGTGTCAGTGTTGCCTCCTTTGGGCACCTCAGACCACTGTGTGGTGAGGTCTGTATCGTCATATTCGCCACCCGACCCCTCTCCTAGAGGATGTAGGCGAATATGGCGATACAAGTCAGCAGACTGGGATGAGATGCGCCATTTTTTTGCGTCTTATCCTTGGCGGCCAACCTGCTTTTCTTCTAGCGATCCCACAAATTGCGCTAATGCCGTCACGGAGGTGATCAAAAGGGCAATGGAATACTTTATTCCATTCACTGATGCTTCACCTTCAACAAATGCTCGCCCTTGGTTTGGTCCTGCATGTGCTAGCGCAGAAGCGCAAAAACATGCAGCCTATCTTGCCTGGGTTGATGCACGGAACGGCAAAGCGTCTGATACGCAGCAGAAGAAGAAAGCCTATAATAAAGCCGCCAAATCCTGCAAAAAGGTGATAAGGAAGTCACGTTTCGATCGGATTGGCCGCATGGGAGCTAAGCTTGCCTCATACCCCGCGAGAAGTAAAGCTTTCTGGTCACTAGCCAAATCGGTCGAAACGAACTTCAGCCGTCCTTCCCTTCCACCGATGGTGAAACCTGATGGATCGCTAGCTCACTCTGCAATTGAGAAAGTAAACCTATTTGTTACTCAATTTGCGGAAAACTCACGTCTAGACACCTCTGGTGAAATTCCACCTAGCCTTCCCCAATGCGAATCCAAGATGCCTGAAGTTCGCATCCAGCAAAAGGAAGTGCTCAAAACACTACGTAGTCTTGACGTGAACAAAGCTAGTGGACCGGACGGTATCCCCGCAGTGGTTCTTAAAACCTGTGCACCTGAGTTGTCTCCAATTCTTACACGACTTTTCCGCCAATCTCTTAAATCTGGTACAGTCCCCAAGTCTTGGAAGCTTGCTAATGTGCAGCCTGTGCCCAAGAAAGGTAGCCGTGCCGACCCGTCTAACTACCGCCCTATTTCAGTCACCTCTCTACTTTGCAAATGTATGGAGCGTGTACTGAACGGTAAACTCCTCTCGTACCTCGAAGATAACGACCTCCTCAGTGACCGCCAGTACGGATTCCGCCGAAACCGGTCTACTGGGGATCTTCTTGTGTATGCTACGCACATTTGGAGTGAAGCTATAGAGAAATACGGTGAAGCACTGGCTGTTTCACTAGATATTTCTAAGGCTTTTGACAGGGTTTGGCACGCTAGCCTTATTGGCAAGCTTTCTGCATACGGACTACCAGTCCAATTCTGTTCTTGGCTTGAAGACTTTCTGAGGGAACGATCTATTCGAGTAGTCGTTGACGGTTGCTCGTCTGATCAATTGGCTATTAACGCCGGTGTACCTCAGGGGTCGGTGCTATCTGCCACGCTGTTTTTGCTGCACATCAACGATCTGCTCATGCCCGGTATCATGGGATATGCAGACGACAGCACGGTTGTGGAAAGATATACATCCAATGCCCAAGCCAGACAAAATGTGGTTCAGCAAGAGCGAGACGCGATGCTTCAGCGCTTGAATTTAAAACTCAAGGTGGTGTCTGACTGGGGTGATGCCAACTTGGTAAAATTCAATGCCACGAAAACGCAAGCTTGTCTGTTCTCAGCAAAGAAAAGTTCGTTTCTCCATGTTCCTATTTTCCAAGATGTACCTATTAGTGTACGGGATCACCTGGAACTTCTTGGTACCTCGCTTACGCCTGCTCTTAACTTTGGCTCGTACATTGAGTCTAAGGCTAAAACAGCTTCCATGAAGCTTGGCATCTTGAATAGGGTTAGGCGGTACTTCACACCTGGACAGCTTCTTAATCTGTACAAAGCACAAGTCCGGTCTGGTATGGAGTACTGCTGTCACCTCTGGGATGGCTCTGCCAAGCACCAGCTTGCTGCCTTAGACTCAATTGAAAGGCGAGCTTTCAGGCTAATAGGCGAGCAACACATGGCGGAGACTAAGATCCAAAGTCTTGAACATCGCCGCAAAGTTGCCTGCCTATCCATATTCTATAGGTTACATTTTGGAGAATGTGCTCAGGAACTTCACGACATAATACCACCATCTCCTTTCCATCACAGGACAAGTAGACGTACGGCTCAGTACCACCCATATCTGGTAAATATACCACCCATTCGCACTAAGCGCTTTGCTTCTACATTTATTATGCGAACTGCCAAAGAGTGGAACTCATTGCCATCGTCTGTCTTTCCTGATCACTACAACTTGGGTCTCTTCAAGGCAAGAGTGAATAGGTGTCTTCTAGACCGTTCTGCTCCATCGTTGGCTACATCGTCGCTTACCATCAGGTGAGATTGTGGCCAAAGGACGGTTTATTTCTTATATAAAAAAAAAAAAAAAAAAAAAAACCTTAATATTTGCTAAAACCAATATTTTATTTATCCAACTAGCTGTTGGAACAAGCAGATGGCCCACCTGATGTTAAGTGGTAACCATTTAACAAAGCATTGCGTCGTAAGTCACGCACGTTAGGAACGTGCCCTACGATGCACTACCCTGCGTCCATCAACTTGAGGCATACAGATGTTAAGCCTAATGTGCCTGTGCCGGCAACCACACTCTTCAAACCGAAACACAGCAACGCTGCTTGGCGGCAGAAAAAGGCCACATACATACCACAAGACACATCAGACTACCCTGTTTTATCTTTGAACTATTTGCAGATGAACGCTGCAAATCCTGCGAAAAGATCATGCTATTGTTTTTTCGTTTCCCACTAAAACGCTGCCTTCTCTTCCTCCCTTTTCGCCTTTTCTCTCTTTCCCACCATTCTCTGTATTGTATGTGGCGTACATTTATGTGGGTATTCTAGTATGACTCTTTTTTCATCTATTTCTATTCCTGAAAATCTTTCTGTTGTTGCTTTTGGTTTTCCTATAAATAAATCAAAGTCCAAAAGGTATTTATTCAATTGAATCACAAGGATCTCTTTGAAACATCTCAAAGCTGGGTGTATCTAGGTGCCAGTTCCACGCGACCAACGCCTAGAAGAACAGGCAACAAACTTAAGGCTTGGTCATTATTCTCGGATAGTAAAACGACTAGCACCAGCACTTGCCCCGAGTGAACCGGCCCGTAGAAGCGACGCGCAGTAAACATTAGCGCCCTAGACTGGAGTGTTAAATGGCGCGAATTAGCGGCCATTGTGGACGGAACTAGTCTCGGTGATTAAACACTGATTTCTTTCTCACCTAATTACGCGATTCACACGATACAAGTGGAAGGCTTCACTTAGTAGCATTCATCATGCGGTAATCCTCAAGCTCTCTAGACTGGACTAAACTAGACTTGTAAGAAAAAATGAAACAGGTTTAGTACTTTGATCCCTAGGCACGGTAGATATCCTCAGAAAACTTATCGAGATTGAGATTGGAATTGTCGAGAGTTACCCAAACCAGACACATGCTTCTTCTTCTTTCATATCGTTGCTACAAATTGTTTATAAATTTTAAAGACCCTGTCTAATATGTGGCTACATTAGCATTGTTTTTTTATTACCAGCTTTTTAGCAACAGCCCGCGGCTCCACACGGGTGCTACCTACCTGGATAAAAAGCAGCCTAATTATTTCAGGTTACAAACTATGTGTATTCCAAGCCTCATCCCAGTCTGTACAGCCGTTACGGACTTTTTTCATCAGAATATCCAAATTATTATATCAATATAAAATTATATTTAAAAAGTTACGAATTCCGCTCTTCGGCGTCCGCATCATAAAATTTAAGGCAAAACGCTTATTTCTACATTCTTCAAGTTTTAAATTAAACCCCACTATCCCGTTCAAGTGTTTAGTGGTAGGAATTAGTCCCCTACGTACTATAATTACGACCACCAGCCACTTGCGACTTGAACATCATTAATTTAAGTCATTGTTGGTTACCACTTGCTGTGCGGTCGGGTATATTGATTTGATTGGCTTGTGGGACTCTCTTGAAGTTTATTATTGACTAGATGCTGCCCGCGGCTTCACTCACGTATAACCAAAAGACTAGCCAAATTTAACTTTAGCTTAGCGTTTTTCGTAGGACTGCGTTATTTTGTTACATAAATCAATTGTTTTTCCACTATTCAGTATTTTTTTATTCAGATGAAGTTGAATTTAAGTCAATCAAATACGGCAGTCATTTGTTTTGAAGAAGACATTGGTGGATTTCTTGGACGGGACCAATTTCCACTATCACGTTATGTCAATGGCATTGTAAGAGTAACATAGTTTTAATATTAAATTGATGATCGCTAGTGGCTTTTAAGAAATCCTTATTTGACCTACACTGTAATCCGTCTCTACTATTTCTCTCACCAATAACGGAGACCTTTAGGAGGCCTAACAGCAATCAAGGCCCCCAGCTCACACGACTTTAAACAGCCCTATGAGTCACAAAGTGCTAGGGTGCGCGAAGTTCTTAAATCACACTCAACATGGCAAATTGCTTTTAATCCACTCGAACGAAAGCGTTCACCGACAAAAGACTTACACGCCCCCAACTTAAAAACCCCACAGCACTTTCGACTGTACTGGTTTGTTTTTAAGGGTGGTTTTGCGTTGGGGGTAAGGAGTTTAAGTTGAAATCCAGAATGCAATTGAGGTTTCAATGAGTGATAGCCCTCGGTAATCGACACGCGTTCTATAGAATCGAGAGGCTCTTTTAGTATTGATTTCACTTGTCGGATGGTGATTTGATTGAGGAAAGTTGAGTATTTGTGGAAAAACTTGGGTTAGTTTAAATTAAATGTTAAATTAAATATACATGTAAAAAAATTAAGGAGGTACCACATAGTATATGTGATACCTACTACCATCACACGGTACTGAATACGGTACAGTAACATGGCGACCGATATTATAAATAAGTCGATTTTTTTTATTAAGTTAGTTGAGAGCATTGGTGATCTAGTAGCAGCCCCGCCTTCCGATCCTAAGGTCGTGGGTTCGAAACCGGTCGTGCACCAATGAGTTTTTCTGTTCAAAAATGTATGTGCACAATGCCAGTACTCTCATACGGTGAAGGAAAACTTCGTGAGGAAACCGGCATGTCGTAGAACCTAAAGAGTTCTATAACATGTGTCAAGTGCTCGAAAGGAGCCTCTTGAGGCGCACTTTAAATCCTTTCACCACACTGTTTCGAAAGAAACTAGTGACACGACAAGAGAGAGATTAAGATAGTAATCATGACTTAGCGCGATATTTGATCGAGTGAATTGAAAGAAGATCGTAGTGGCAATTTGGGCGATCAAACTCACTGAACTCAGTGAATCGAAGTTAAAGCTTGTAATAAATACGAGTAAATACCTGTACTCTAGCTTCGCTTAGATCCAGCCTCATAGCCAGTTCCTCCCGCGTGAACACATCAGGGTACTGCGTCTTGTCGAAGGCTCGCTCCAGCTCGTGCAGCTGGTACGTGGTGAAGGTAGTTCGGCTGCGGCGCACCTGCTTGAAATGAAATGTGTGTGAAATATCATCTTGTCTTCATATCGTGAGTATTATTTGCGTGATTTTAGACATTTTTCGACCCCCGTTGGTGAGATGTTGTGTGATTTTGCTCAAGGCTTTCCCCTACCCTTACCTCTTTTTCGAAATGTGTATTTTTGTTTAAATATATATCCAGCTTATGGAACAAGCAGATGGCCCACCTGATGTTAGTGGTAACCATCACCTATAACAAAGCATTGCCTCGTAAGTCACGCACGATAGGAACGTGCCCTACGATGCACTGCCCTGCGTCCATCAACTTGAGGCATACAGATGTTAAGCCTGTAATTACACCGGCAACCACACTTTTTAAACCAAAACACAGCGTTGCTGCTTGGCGGCAGAAAAAGGCGTGGTGGTAGTACTTCCCCGGACGTGCCACACACAAAGAGCTCTACTACTCTTGTTTTGTGCTATGAATAAATAAACACGACCTACACACAATGTATCTATGAAAGTTACCTTACGCGGGCGTCCCGCGTCGATAGCCTCCATGTGATCGTGCTCGCTTTGCTCGTTGTGCACGTCGTGCCCGTCGTGCTCGCCGTGCACGTCGTGCTCGGTCTGCTCGTGCTCGGTCTCGTGCTCGGAGTCCGAGTGTCCATTCTCGCATTTTAGCTCTACGCGATCTGTAGAAAAGAATAATCTAGAAGAGTTGGAAAAAGAGCTTGTGTTTTAGGAATGATAAGCGCCGCTTAGGACGAGGGACGTATTTGGAAGAAGTTTGAAAACCGAAACAGCTTCACGACTTTGATCCCCAGGCACGGTAGATATCCCCTCAGATGTCTTAGTACCAAGTACTAAATACATATTATTTGAGGACGTCTAACGGCACATTTTGCAGTAGTTGGTATTCCATTTGAAGAAGTCATTGTAAAAATAATAATTGATTGAGTGAGCGAAGCGAACGAAAATCTATGTTTACTTCAGCGATTTGGCATTTTATGTATATATGTATGTTTGTCAGGCCATTACTTTAGAACCGTTGATCCGATCTGCAAGAAATTTGGTAAGTCGATAGCTCGTACTTGAGAAATTTACATATATGAGTATAAGTAAATGAGTTAAATCGGATGACCAGCTATTATTAATATAAATGCGAAAGTATGGACGCTCTCAAAGAGCGTCCTTACCAAAGAGTATAATAATAATAATATATTTTAATTTCAGACACGAGAACCTTTACAGTAATTACAATAACTAAGTAAGGCGCTAAACACCAAATATAATTTTGATCCAAACAAGTTTTATTACCATTAAACCAAAAAGTTTGATTATGTACAAACACTAGTAAAGTTATTTTTTTGATTACATATTTTCTTAATATTTATAATGATATTTCCGATTGTTGCGTTTTTTAATAAGTACATCCATGTATTTAATATCTAATCATCATAATCATTTATTCGCATGAATTTGTATGTTGGTATGTTGAAAAATGCGAGGGAAAAGCTTTTTTAAGGTTGTCTGCATCTTAAATAATCATAGTACTTGAGTCATGTCTACAAACTTTTTTAAAAGACCCGACACAGTAATTAATTTCTTCTTCAACAGCTCACAAAAAACCTCGCCACTTGAAGTAGCCAAGTACATTATTATTGCAACAAAATTACAACATTTTTTGAATAACTCAAGTACATTCTCATCCCTATACAAAGTACTTGATACACCGTGAACGAATTGTTCCGATTTTAATACTAACATCCTTTTCATCCTCGTAATACTAGTACAATTACAACAAAACGTTATCAAAATAGTATTAGTATAAATAAACAGCGAAATAAAAGTGATGGTAAGTGCTTTACAAAAGGTATTTTGTTTGGTGTCTTATGAGGGGTGACCCCCAGACCCTACATGCAAAGTTCACATCTATTGACACACTAATAAGCTTCAATCTCGCATGGTATTACAATTAAATTAGGTTGTATTATAGTAATTGGGGTGACCGGTTCTCCGATTCAAGACCGCTTTATTCGGCTTGCCGAAATTAATGATTTTGAAATGCTTGTTCGTCAAAATCTGGTGCAAAGACCACTATAAATAGATAGCTGATATAATACATAAATACTTTTTTATTTGTAAATACATACTTATAATATTATATAACATCCAGACAGAGAACAAACATCTATGTTCATCACACAAATGTTTGTTCTCGGTGGGGATCGAACCCACGGCCTAACTGAGCTGTGAAGGCTGTCTATAACCATAATTGATATTTTTGGACAATAATGTTACCAAATTTTTATTATTCGATGAAACTAAATTAAGTTTAAGTGCCCAAAATATATTATGCGTTATCCGAAACGCCTTAATAAATCAAAAGTGCAATGCAATATTATTACTTTTAGCATGTGGTGCAAAGCTGCGCTACACTTATTTGTGAAACAAACAAATATATAGTATCAAAATACGTGTTTGTCGCGTATATTGGTCATTTTAATTATAGATCGACTCAGTTTATCAATATTAAGAACGGCAACTACTATAAGTTATAGTGGCATTTACATCTGAGCATTGCTGTTTTGAACGCGCGTTGGCGTCAAGTTGCCCTCTAACTCAAGCGAATACAGGTTTAAGGCTAAACTATCTCTGACACCAGTCTAACACAAAAAAGGTTATAATAATACCCTAAAAATGTACCCATTACTACTGTAAAAAAAAATATGTGTTTAACTTTACGGCTGTATCGACCGGTCTTGTATCGGCGGTAGTCTATTAAATGGCAGTTGATTTGTGAACGTTTCGAATCTGACAGAGGATTAAGAGATTGATGTCATGACTGGTGGGAAACTGGATTTAATTGTTTCGTATTTGCTAAAGGAATATTTGATTTAATTTAGCTTTGCAATGCAACTGTATTAGGTCAAAATAAAATGATTTTGAATGAGGAACATTAAAAAAGTTTTCCCAATCGATTACTAGATGGCGCTGTTGAAGACCGGAAACTAAAGTTTCATTTCGTTCGATTGATCCAGCACGAGGTATAATAAAATGCATTTCTTTGAATCCCAGTTTGAGCGGCACAGCAATATGCAGCGCGAGTATTGCTTTAAGAATGTTACCAATACGATTACGTATTTTTTTAAGGGTTCCGTAACCAAAGGGTAAAACGGGACCCTATTACTAAGACTCCGCTGTCCGTCCGTCTGTCTGTCCGTCTGTCACTAGGCTGTATCTCATGAACCGTGATAGTTAGACAGTTGAATTCACAGATTATGTATTTCTGTTGCCGCTATAACAACAAATACTAAAAAACAGAATAAAATAAATAATTAAGGGGGCTCCCATATAACAAACATGATATTTTGCCGTAAGGGTAAAACGGGACCCTATTACTAAGCTATAGATAATGGTACAGAACCCTTCGTGCGCGAGTCCGACTCGCACTTGCCCGGTTTTTTAGAAATTGCAAGAAATCATGTCCTTGGACAGCGAGAGATAGGGAGGAGTGAAGAGTTTAGAGAATGCTTTTGCTAAAAAGGGATAAACTTTTTTTAAATTGTTTCTTTTTTGTCATACTTTTCCTGTTTTAGTTTAGTTTTAATCTCATTTTATTTTTATTTTACTTGCCTTCATAAATTCTTATGCCTGATATGTGTTGTGTGTTTTTATAGCGAATTTCTATGTATTTTTCGTAATTATGTAATTTATAAGAAAATTAACTCTTTGTAGCCACGTTTGCGCCCCATGTTACAACAAAATAACTGGATGTGCCTTTCAATCGATAGCAGACAACCTTAGCTTTTTACAACAGTCTTGTATGTTAACGTGCATAAGCGTAATCCCTTCAAATTGGTATTCGACAGTATTTTTATACATTCGAAATGTATATCGTATATATCGCAGCCTACAAGGGACGGACTTAAAAAATAGGGAACGATTTCAATCTCATTCTCGTGTCGTTTATTTCGAAACAGTGTGTTGAAAGGATTTTAAGTGTACCTACCTCAAGAGGCTCCTTTTGAGCACTACGATTTCAATATGACATTTATACGCCTGTGTATTTGATAGTCTTCCGACGTTTTTTTATGAGAAAAACTAAGCGATGGTCTATCTTTTTTATTCTTCTTGCTGATAGAACAAACAGATGGCACACCTGATGTTAAGTGAAAACCATCACCAACAAAAACAAAGCATTACCTCGTAAGTCACAATAAGAACGTGCCCTACGATGAACTGCCCTGCGTCCATCAACTTGAGGCATACAGATGTTAAGCCTCATGTGCTTGTAATTACACCGGCAACCACACTCTTCAAACCGAAACACCAACGCTGCTTGACGGCAGAAAAAGGCGTGGTGGTAGTACTTCCGAGCCCTTCACAAAGAGCTCCACTACTCTACCAAATAATCTTGCTAATACTTTTCTTTCTTACCAAGACTCTTTGAGGCGCACTAAAAATCCTTTCACCACACTGTTTCGAATGAAATAGCAGAAGAGACTAAAAATATATTCGCAATCCCGCCGATTCCCGCCCCGTTGTGAGCACTTTAGTTAAAGAAGATTTAGTGTCGTTATTTTCAAATGGTATTGCAATTTGCCGGCACGCCAATCCGCTTTGCTCTCGTATGAGCACTTAGTTCGAGAATTTTATGCAATGTTACTATAAAAAAACATATTTTTAAGCTCTTGGTGAAGGGCTTGCCCGGGGAAGTACTACCGGGCCTATTTCTGTTTTTTTCCAAGCCTCGTTGTTGTTTCAGTTTTAAAGGTAAATAAATAAATAAATAAATGGCTCAAATTGATGGATTTAAGACTAGTAGAGCTCTTTGTGTGTGGCTCGTCCGGGGAAGTACTACCACCACGCCTTTTTCTGCCGCCAAGCAGCGTTGCTGTGTTTCGGTTTCAAGAGTGTGGTTGCCGGCGTAATTACAGGCACATGAGGCTTAACAGCTGTATGTCTCAAGTTGATGGACGCAGGGCAGTGCATCGTAGGGCACGTTATTATCGTACGTGACTTACGAGGCAACGCTTTGTTACAGGTGATTGTGACCACTTAACATCAGGTGGGCCATCTGCTTGAAAAACGTAGGGCAATGCATCATAGAGCACGTTTCTATCGTGAGCGAAGCGGTGATTTGTTAAGTGGTAACCATCACCTGGTTACCACTTATCACCAGGTTATCTGCTTGTTCCATCAGCAATTAGTATTAAAAAATATTATTTATAAGGTGAGTGTGGAGAAAGCAAAGGATAGATTTTACAGGCTACTTCGGAAAAATGGTAAAAAAATGTTGGTGGACATTTTTACATAGCCCTCTTGCTTATACTAAGTGAAATATACCTGATAGTATGCTTTATAATTTTAAATATCCAAGGTGTTCCATAAGTTGTGTATATCAACTTCAGGGGGCTAAAGTACCCATCAATATGAACAACTTTTTCTAAGGAACCAACACTGTGAACGCGAAAAAAAAAACAGCTGTTTCATACATTTTAGCCTGGTAGGTATTGAACTTTTGTATGAAACAGCTGTTTTTTTTTTCGCGTTCACAGTGTTGGTTCCTTAGAAAAAGTTGTTCATATTGATGGGTACTTTAGCCCCCTGAAGTTTATATACACAACTTATGGAACACCTTGTATACTTACTAAAACATTACAACACGAAACAAGCATCTATGTTCATCACACAAATGTATATTCTCGGTGGGAATCGAACCCACATCCTACATCGTATAAGATGACTACCCACTGAGCTTTTCATTTTTACTACCACCATGTTTATTTCTCGTCACAAAACCGTATGTAGATTTACAAAAAGTATGACAAAAAACACTCGAACAGTTTTTTTTAAATATTTTTTTAATACAACTAGCTGAATAGAACAAGCAGATGGCCCACCTGATGTTTAGTGGTTACCATCACCTATAACAAAGCATTGCCTTGCAAGTCACGCACGATAGGAACGTGCCCTACTATGCACTGTCCTGCGTCCATCAATTTGAGTCATACAGATGTTAAGCCTCATGTGCCCGTAATTACACCGGCAAGCACACTCTTCAAACCGAAACACAGCAACGCTTGTTCCATCAAAAAGTTGTATAAAAAAAAACTTTGACTTTGAGGTGAGCAGTGTAGCCTGATGTGTGTCCGAGTATACAGTAAGGGAAAAAGCTGAATTTATCCCCAGACGTGGTAGATATCCCCCGAGCTCTCATACCAAGTACCAACTGAAGAAGCCTTGAAGATTTTTAAGGGTTAGTATAAATAAAATCTAATAATAATCTCTTTTAGAGCTGATTTCACCATACTCTGTTAGTTACTAATAGAGGATTAACAGTCCGTTAAATCTAACCTTAGATGTCAAACGCGTACATTTCGACATATTTAACGGCCCTTTAATACTTTGTTAATATACCAGAGCATGATGAAATCAACTCTTAAACTGATTTCATCAGATAATTTAACATGACATCACTCTTACTACTTAAGTGACAAAAGATTTTTATAATTATCGAAACAATCCTATCCAGATTACTATGTTCTATGAAAACACTTAGTTTCTTATTGTTTTTTTATTGTATTGTTGGCACGAGCACAACTTAACGCTAATCCGATTGCGATAAGACTCGCCTAAATCCATAGTTCTTGAAATTGAGATGCTGGGCGTGAGAACGGAATCTTTAGCTCTTGCTGTATCCAAGATTGGTGGACTTGCCTCTAATAACCCTTAGAAAGGTATTTACAAAAATGGTTTTGGAGTATTTATTCTAAGAGATGAAGTACAGGCGTGATGTAAAGTTTTAGGAGGGTTTTATAAGTTTATGTAGGTAAGGTTGTCATTATTATACCTAAGTTATACAATGTAGGTACCATCTTTAGTTAAATAAATTATTTTATGTCTTTTTGATTTTTCATAAAAATCTTTTAATTTATTACAATGACTGCATTAACTAAATACTATTTTGGAATGAACAGTTTGTTTATTAGTTACAAAATTAATTTGAATGATTACAAGTAATTACAACTTGTAAAGTAACTATGAAACAGTTGAGCTATTTGCAGACCGTTGCGAACGATTTCCATTTTTGGAATATAATTAAGTTTATTAATATTTAAGCTGTCATTGTTTTGATAGTAATTAACAACGAGATACTATATTTTGGAAACTGTCGAAATAATTGGCAAACTCACAAATCATGGTAAATAATTTACATTAAAATAATTAAAATGATTTTTTTAATACTTTTGTTGAGAAACCAAAAACAAATTCAGTATGAAAACAATAAACGCTATAGGAACCAAATGTTAAGTTTCTTGTCTGTTTTCTAGGCTTTTGTCGCAAGGAACTGGCGCCTAGATTCAAGAAGTTTCAAAGTGATCCTTGTGATTCTAATGGATAAAGACAGTTTTGATTGAACTTTGATTAGATTAAATGAAAAACTTCAGGCTTTGGTCGCGTGGAACTGGCACCTAAATTCACTTAGTTTTAAGACGTTTCAAAGTTATCCTTGTGATTTTAATGAATAAATACCTTTTGACTTTACTGTCGTGGTAACTTTAGATTTAATTAAACAAACAATAACAAATAATGAAATTATTAATTTGCAGAAAAAGGTTGACCTAAGTTTTTGGGATTGTTGTAGTTAATATTTACATCGGGTACAAAATGATTAGGACATAATAATGCTTTTGCTTTATTTTAGAGAGGTTCATTGCATTAGTTATGTTTATTTAATGTTTACTATTGAATAAGTTAAAGAAATTTCGTGTTATTCAAATAAACTGGCTAGATTAATGTGAGTACCTACCTACTCAGTACCTACATTAATTAGAATAATTACCTATTAAACAATATTATGATAAAAACTAATTAAAATGGTTTGTGCTGATAATTTGATTAATTAGACAATTATAAGGTAATTAATTACGTAGATTGTCAGTAATTAATAATTGAATAATTTCATAATTAAAAAAGTTGTTTTTTCAATAAAATTACATGATAAAGGGTCCTTTTAAATCTTTAAATAATAAAAATCTGATCTTTGATTCTTATGCAGTGTATAGTGTAGTTTAAGGCATGTCTAATCATACAATTGAACACATATTTTATTGTCTGTAGTCGCTAACTAAAAAAATACATATATAAATCCTCGTACCATGTTGTCTGTCCGTGTGTCCAAGTATGTTGTCGATCGTGTAAGCAGTGCCTCTTCTACTCGTTTCAGACATGTTTACCAACACTACACCACTATAAGTACTAAAAAACTTTCTAAAATCCACTTCTAAACACACAAAAAAATTACATATAAAAGTGTCGAACCAAAATAATATTTTGATTTTTAAAAAGTTCCAGTATTTTATTTATTTAAAATCACGATTCGCGGCTAGTTTGACTCCCGTTTAGTTTGCGACTGTACACATCGAATCGCGAACTTTAACTGACATTAAAACCTTTCTTCCGTACAACCCTAGATATTACAACCTTCGCCGCCCGCCTCCCTCGCACTTACGTAAAGCTGTATATCGCTGTCTCGCTCGGAAGCCCCGCCCCTCTCCGTCAATTGGTGAGAAGGTGGTAGGGCATATTGTAATAGATATCATGTAAATATGGTGGTGGAGAAATGAAGAGATTAATTTGTAGTTGATCAAGTTAATGATAATTTTATATTGGTAATTTAATAGTGGATTTTATCGCACGGTTTTCGTAGAAGTCTGTTAATCTTTGAGTTAATGGTTTAAATGTTTTAGTTGATTTTTTAATCACAGAATAATTTTAGAGCTTGCAATCTGTCACGCGAATTCCAATTTTTTGTTGTGCTGCTTGAGCGTAACATTTACCGCCCGTTTTCTCTATCTAATTCGATGTAATAGCTGAAATGGCGAGTGACTTGACATCCGATTAGTTTTGATCGAGCTTTCAGAAACCGGCGGTAAGACTTTTGAACGGACTCACCTCAGACTACCTCAGATTACAAATTATCAAGTATGAAGACATTTAACGGGTCCATTATGGGTTGATTTGTAGATGCTCAGATAAATTATATCGTATAAAAAATTGTTTATATTTCACGCTTAGCTTCTTGAACGTTCAAATAATCATTCCAGTCGGGCCTGGATGATAGTTACTATATTTATTATGTTTTCACGGCTTTTGAGCACCTCATCATCATCATCAGACTGAAGAAGTCTACTGCAGCAGTTGCTATGGACATAGGTCTCCCCTATACATATTTTTTTATACTACTAGCTGATGGAACAAGCATATGGGCCACCCTATGTTAAGTGGTAACCTCCCCTATAACAAAGCATTACCTCGTAAGTCACGCACGATAGGAATGTGCACTACGATACACTGCCCTGCGTCTATCAACTTGAGGCATACAGATGTTAAGCCTCATGTGCCTGTAATTACACCGGCAACCACATTCTTCAAACCATATCCAGAAAGAACGAAATTGAGTCCTCTTTCCTCCAGCTTCCCGCGATCCCCACAATATCCTCTGTCCCTCGGGTAGGAAGGCGTCCCACGTTTCGTCTTCCGTCGCTATTTCAGAATATTTATTTCTCAGCTGTTATCAGTTTCTAGTTTGAACACAGAATACTCAAACGCAACGAATAGCTATTCTTAAGTTGCATTTGATATTCAGTGTCACTCAAAAGCACCATTTTAAATGCGGAATATTATTTAAGCACCGGCCAAGTGCGAGTTGGACTCGAACACGAAGGATTCCGTATTACCTATAAAAACGGCAAAAAAATCACGTTTGTTGTATGAGAGCGCCCTTAAATATTTATTGATCGAGTGAGCGAAGCGAACGAAGATCTTAGTTTCAACTTGGGCGATTTGGCATTTTATGTATGTATGTATGTATGTATGTTTGTCTGGCGATAACTTTAGAACCGTTGATCCGATCTGCATGAAATTTGATATGTCGATAGCTTGTACTTGAGAAATTTACTGGTAAGTATATGAGTAAAATCAAAAGAAGAGTTTTTGAGATATGGGGTTTTTTAAGGGGGCAAAAATAAAAAAAGTTACATAAAAAAATCAAGTTACATGTCATATGAAAGGGCTTTGTTTGGACATTCCAAAACAATTTTTACTTTTTTTCTGGGACGCTCGGTTTTTGAGATACAACAAAAAAGTTAAATTAAGATAACCAGCGATCCAAGAGCTCCCATCTCTAAGAGTTTCGTTGGCATCAAGGTTTTTCTACTGGTCGGCCAGTTACTTTGCTTTTTCTAAATTTTTTTTCTTGAAATAAATTAAGGAGGTACTCAGTTCTCATAAAATGGTGATGACAACCAGGTCTGATGATGGAGCCAAGGTCTGTTCAACGGAACTCTTCAATAAATAGGCCAATAGAGTTGTAACTTGGTTAAGTACCATACCAAGTTAGTAGGCGGTAGTCAGAAAAAAGTTCAAAGATAATGTTTGGACTTGCCTCTGACTACTACCTTCTCACAGTTTTGATGCGTTCGTCGGGTCGCATCACGAGATCTCAGTTCGGGGCGAACTACTTAGTAGTTTTATTGTTTTTTTTTTATTTAACCTAAATACATCATCTGTGAAAATTTCAACTGTCTAATTAAGGTCTAACTGTCACGGTTCATGAGATACAGCCTGGTGACAGACGGACAGACGGACAGAGAGTCTTAGTAATGGGAACCCGTTTTACCCTTTGGGTATGGAACCCTAAAAATGAGGCATAACTTAAACACATCTATTTTTATTAGACCTTTAGACCTACATTATCATTATGGAAAATCAGCATAGCCTAAAGCTTTATCAGCCAGTCCAGTCCAGAGATGTGGGCTTCTTCAGGCTGATGATAAAGATGATGAGAACACGAAGTCCACTCAAACACACGTGTAATAGCTAGGGTACCTGAAACAGCCTTGCTGTACCTTTAACACGCAGACAGCCGTCAAAAAACGCTCGCAAAATTACAACATTTTTAAAGATTTAAAATGACTTACATTGTAACAAGGTAACAAAAGTAACAAATAATAATATAACAAAGTAACAAATATTGTCCGAATGTTAGAGATTTTGCGAGCGTGATGCCTAACTGTGTGTAAACCTGTCCTTTGTTTGATGTTTTTGACATTTTGCTTTAATTATTATTATTACTTAATTTTTATCTGACATAATTATTTTTATTATTATTATCCATACTTTTCTGATTCCGCTTTATTTTTCTAATTATTTTTCGTTATTTTAATTGTTTTTTAGTTTCTTAAATGTTTAATTTCTTCTATTTTTATGTATTATATTCGTATGCTCTTTAATTAATATAATTGGTTGTATGTACCGTTTTAATTAAAGTAAAATAAATAAATAAAAGGATCATACAAAAGAACAGTAGGAACCAAGCCGTAAGTTTGTTGCCTGTTCTTCTAGGCTTTGGTCGCGTGGAACTGGCACCTAGAGTCACCTAGCTTTAAGACGTTTTAAAGTGATCCTTGTGATTTTATTGAATAAAAAACCTTTTGACTTTAACTTTCGACTACTTAGCGTGGGACAAGAGCAGGAAGATAATGATGATGACATCATTGTTTGCGATTTTCCATAACTATAAATTGATTGTGTAATTTTATATTTTGAAAAATTATGAAATGTGCGAGTTCTTTTGTGTGATTTTATATCATGAAAAATTTTGAAATATGTGAGAAGTTGTTTGACGCCCGTCGGCCTCTTAAAGCCTTGATAAAAGCAATCGGGTTTAAAAGTATTGAAGCACATTCGATTCCGCGATTTCGTTAATGGAACCAAATGTAACAATGCATGTATACTTCTTTCATTGTTTGAAATCAAAGATTTTGCGCCACTCGCGCTCGAGTGGTTTCGCATTAACCCCGCTCGACACTCGTGGTGTGCTGTTTCTATACGCGCGACTTGTCGCTTGAATTTGCGACTTTCAGCTACGACACAAAGCGATAAAAAGTGACCTTTTTACCCGACTTGGAACACTAGGATCATACAAAAGAACGGTAGAAACCAATTCGTAAGTTTGTTGCCTGTTCTTCTAGGCTTGGTTGCACGGAATTGACACCTAGGTTCACCTAGTATTAAGACAAACAATGAACAATGAATGAAAAAAAAAATGAATAAATTATTTTTGACGTTGGCACCATTTCTTAATATGAGGATTTTAAATCCTCGTGGTTTTTTACACAACCTTTAATTTTGAATTTGGATTAAACACTAACCTAAGATACAAGCGGATGGCCCACCTGATGTTAAGTGGTAACCATCACCAAAAGCATTGCCTCGCAAGTCACGCACGATAGAAACGTGAAACGTGCACTGCCTTGCATCCATCAACCTGAGGCATACAGATGTTAAGCCTCATGTGCATGTAATTACACCGGCAATCACTCTCTTCAAACCGAAACACAGCGTTGCTGCTTGGCGGCAGAAAAATGCGTGGTGGTAGTACTTCCCCGGAAGAGCTCTTCACAAAGAGCTCTACTACTCTTGTTTTCTTAATTATATTCAATACTTACTTACTACTGTTTCGTTTAAGGCTTCTTGCTTACACATTTTGACAGCCTTCACAGCTCAGTTGGTAGTAGCTCTGCCTTCTGTGCCGTAGGCCGTGGGTTCGATCCCCACCGAGAACAAACATTTGTGTGATGAACATAGATGTTTGTTCTCTGTCTGGGTGTTATATAATATTATAAGTATGTATTTACAAAAAAAAAAAATTATATAAGTAGTATATCAGCTATCTGGTTCCCATATCACAAGCTTTGGCTTAGTTTGGGGCGAGATAGTGCTGTGTGGAATGTCCACAAATATTTATTTATTATTTATTTTATTTATTTATTACATCTCAACATTTTTTAAGATATAAAATCACTGAACTTATTGAGAGCACTGGTGGTCTAGTGGTAGCGGCTCCACCTTCCGATCCTAAGGTCGTGGGTTCGAAACCGGTCGTGCACCAATGAGTTTTTCTGTTCAATTTATGTGCACAATGCCAGTACTCTCAAACGGTTAAGGAACATATCGTGAGGAAAGCGGCATGTCGTAGAACCTAAAATGTTCTATAACATAGTCTTGAAGGGAGCCTCTTGAGGCGCACTTCAAATCCTTTCACCACACTGTTTCGAAAAAACTGTGACACGACAAGAGAGACTGAACTAATTTATGAAAAATAGCAATCATCCCCAAGTTGTGAGCAATAATATCGCGCATTGCACACACTTTTTGCACGTTCTCAACTTGATTTAGATTTTTCTTAAATAATTTCAGTGACTTTATATCGTTCAAGAGTAGTAGAGCTCTTTGTGAAGGGCTCGTCCGGGGAAGTACTACCACCACGTCTTTTTCTGCCGACAAGCAGCAACGCTGTGTTACGGCTTGAAGAGTGTGGTTGCCGGTGTAATTACAGGCACATGAGGCTTAACATCTGTATGCCTCAAGTTGATGGACGCAGGTCAGTGCATCGTGGAGCACGTTCCTATCGAGCGTGACTTAAGATGCAATACTTTGTTATAGGTGATGGTTACCACTTAACATCAGGTGGGTCTTTTGCTAGTTGTATAAAAAAAAAGTTGAAATGTGCGTGCGACAGATACACTAGCAGTAGTCATAGCCTTATCACCGTTTGTCGCGGTGCTAGAAACGCCGCCTTAACGTCTGGTATTGATTCGACACTTAGCGGCCGCGACACACTTGTACCGTAAGATTTAAGAAGGCTTTGGTTACCCATTGTTAAATCCATCAGTGGTAAAGGTGAGGTTCTTGTGAGAATTTTATCAAATTTCTAATAAGATTTTATATAAAATTATAAATGGATTTTTTTTTCGCGAATGTGGTCCCTAAGCACGGTAGATGTGCTGTCACGGTAGTTGTAATGTCTCTTGGTAATTATTTTGTATATTACTCATTATCTTTTTAGGATGTTTATGGAGGGTAGTCTGAAGCACATTTTAATTGGTAAATACCTATTTTGCTGTATTTGGAAGGTATATGATGGGACTGGTCACAACCCCATGGCCGATGCCTGTATTTGACTACCTATTAGTATTTGGCATACTTTATTTTATAAGTATACCATATACTCGCATACTTTGAAAAAAAAATCTTATAATATCTTTTACTTACCGTTCGTTTCATAGTTTTTGTATTTGTAAGTGAAAGAAAAGTATTGCAACCTCTTTGCAATCTTTATATTTAAGCAACTCAAAAGTTATCTACCAGGGTGGAACATGAACCCGAACTTTCCCAAGATACGGAAATGCGTTAGCCAGCTTTGCCATCAGTCCTAATCTACTAATGCTTCCTTCTCAACGAAGACATTACTTACGTTCAGTGAGCTTCGTAGCATGTCTACGCATAAAGCCTACGGGTCTACGAAGCTACGATGGTTTATATCAGGTGCTACGCTGCTACGAATCTAATTCATTGTTATAGTAACTATTTTTGTCGTAGTTTGTGGTCTAGTCGTAACAACCCCCCAAGCAACATGATCACGTGAAAAATGACGACAAACTGACGTCATCTTTGAAACAATGACGTCCTTCGCTATAGATGACGTGATTCGGAGCTATATGTCGTCGTTTGCTTTATATGACGTAATAAAATGACGTGTTTCGGAGCTATATGTCGTCGTTTGCTTTATATGACGTGATAAAATGACGTGATTCGGAGCTATATGCCGTCGTTTGCTTTATAAGACGTCATCAAATAACGTGATTCGGAACTATACATCGTCGTTCATTTTTTAAGACGTCATGAAATGACGTGATCCTACACTCTGTATCGTCATTCGCCTTTAATAACGTAATCAAATGACGTGACCCTGCGCTGGATATCGTCTTTCACCATACATAACGTCACCAAATGACGTGACCCTGCGCTGTGTATCGTCATTCGCCTTAAATAACGTCATCAAATGACGTGACCCTGTGCTGGATATCGTTTTACGCCTCATATATCGTCACCAAATGACGTGACCCTGCGGTGTATCGTCATTCGCCATAATGTACTGTATGTTTCACATTTATTATATTATAGTATAATATACTGTACTGTACTGTACTATACTGTAAATACTGTACTATATTGTACTGTACTGTACTATACCGTACTATACTGTACTATACCGTACTGTACTGTACTATACTGTACTATACTGTACTATACTGTACTATACTGTACTATACTGTACTATACTGTACTATACTGTACTATACTGTACTATACTGTACTATACTGTACTATACTGTACTATACTGTACTATCCTGACCGTACCGTACCGTACCGTACCGTACCGTACCGTACCGTACCATACTGTTATAGTATTGTACCGTACCGTACCGTACCGTACCGTACCGTACCGTACCGTACCGTACCGTACCTTACCGTACCGTACCGTGCCGTACCGTGCCGTACCGAACCGTACCGTACCGTACCGTACCGTACTGTGCCGTACTGTTATAGTATTGTACAGTATTGGACAGTACAGTACAGTACTATACTATGCTATATTATACCATAATAAATTAGAAAGGTGATGTGAATGTTTGTTACCACGTATCTCCGTAACTTATTTTATTTAGATGAAATTTGGTATGAAGATAGTTTAGGTTCAATTTTAAATATAGGTTGATCTATATTTAAAATTAATCTCTGAGGGGGTTTAAGTTTACAGGAATATTATTATTCCTTGTTCGATTCACGCAAAACCCGGTATAAATAAATTACAAAGTAAATAATTTATCACGGGGGTGTGCAATTCTGCTTTTTTTCTAGCCGTGCATGCTGTTTGGAAAGCAAAGCCAAACTATTTACTACCTACTGAAGGAATACAACGAAAGACCAGGCGGTATACATAATTATGACTATAGCCTGTTGAAAAAAATAAAAAAGTACGGTTTATTGTTTGACATTTTTTATGGCGGGCATCGGGCATCACAACACAGTAATTAATACATAATTTTGTGAAAAGTTTTCATTAAATTCCTAGGGGTTAGTAGGTATGTACGTGGTTGCTGAAGAAGAAACGAAAAATGAGGAGATTGCTGTAAACGTCGTCATAGTCTCATCAGTATGGCTTACGCCAAGAAAGTTAGAGAGTTTCTGGCCCAATTCAAAGTTTTCTGCTCTATTTATCAAACTTTTAGTAAAACAAACATCCAGCAGAAGATGGCCTATCATACAATTGAGGCGGAATTTTTACGATGACTAGTAAGTATGATCGAATTATTACTACCTAGGTACATAATTATTGTTCACCAGTTTCTGGCATCTAACAGTTTTTAACTACAGTATGCCTGCATGTCCTTTCGTTTAATTATAATGATATAAGTACTTTAAAAATAAACATTACTATTTTACTTTTTTTTTTGAAGGTTCAGTCCAACCATTTCTGTCTACTGATGGTGATACAACAAGTATCACACCTACGCATAGAGGTAAAGTATTATCTACCTATATTTTTTTTCATTATGTTTATATTGGCTTAGTTACAATCTGATAGAGGTGTTTACTAATAACATTATAATTTTGTTTTTAGTGCCATAACAACCGTTCATGCCTACTGAAGAACTAGTTAGTGTTAATACTACACCTACACAATAAAATTGAGAGGTAAGTCTTTGTCTTCATATGACTTTTTTATCACATTGCCTGCCCAAAACATAGAAGATCTGAGAGAATAAAAGAGTTAAAATATGCACAAACCTATGGCTAATGATATGGCAGCTTCCATACAAAAATGTTCGAATTCTTTTGTAGTGTGTGGGTTCGAGACAATATTATTATGTGACTGCTGGGTTTTATTTAGTTAAAAGAAAATTATTATGTGTTTTAGGGTCATCACAATCATCGTTGTATACTGAAGAATTAAGAGTTCCAACAACGCATCATACCAAATTAAAAGGTGCTATGCCTGCAGATGGCTTTTCTGCAACTACACAGCATTGGAAGTTTGAGTGGTAGAATGTACTTAATATAATTAATTAATTGGTTTAATTATAAGTAAGTATTTTAAGGTGTGGAAATGTAGTGAATTATCCATGAATTTTGTTGTGAGTATTTTTTGTGTAATTTTACCCTATTAAAACTTATTGTCCTACTAACCTACCTATTGTGTTTGTTTTTTAGATGACTCCAAACTCAGGACGTATTATAAGGTTGTTTGAGAAGACGAATACGGCCGGCAACATACGTCAGGTTTCGCATCGGGTTCCTCGATCAGTTTACCGAAAACGGGCACCCGACGGGAAACCCGATGCAAAAACCTGACGTATCTTGCCACTCTACGACGACATTAAGACGTTACAGGTGACGTCAAAAATGACGTAATTTAAGACGTGATTGTCACGATGAATACGACGACATTTTAGACGTTACAGTTCACGTCAAAATCACGTTAGTTAATCACGACAAATTTGACGCCATTTATGACGTGATTGTCACGACGTATACGACGACATTTTAGACGTCATTGTTGACGTCAAAATCACGTAAGCTAATCACGTCATTAATGACGCACTAATTTGTGACATCCTCACGTCAAAACTGACGTCTTAAATGACGTGATGCGACGTCTTTCGATGCCGTAAAATTCACGTCATTATTCACGTGACCATGTTGCTTGGGCCTGCTTCCCAATCCGAAGGTCGATTGTTCGAATCCGGTGATACCTGAATTTTTGTGTTCAAAAAACTAGCGCATCTCTCTCTCGCTATTCAAACGTTGTGCAAAAATCCGTGTTTGTTATATTAGCTCTACACTTCGAATATAATATATTCTGCCACCAAGCAGCAACGCTGTGTTGCACATGAGGTTTAACAGCCTTCACAGCTCAGTTGGTAGTAGCTCTGCCTTCTGCGCGTAGGTCGTGGGTTCGATCCCCACACATCACTATCATCAGTATCACTACATAGTATAAAACAAAGTCGCTTTCTCTGTCCCTACATCCCTATGTAGGTATGCTTAAATCTTTAAAACTACGCAACGGATTTTGATGCGGTATTTTTTTATAGAAAGAGTGATTCAAGAGGAAGGTTTATGTGCATAATACAAGCATAATCTCTTAGGGATGACCCACAATAACCGTGTGAATCCGGGGCGGGTCGCTAGTAAAAAATAAAGGAATCGCGCCCGCATCCTCTCTTCCACTATACACCAGGCCTTATCAGTAGCGAAAATGTAAAAGCGTTTCGTAATCGAACTTGCCATCAAGCTCTCGAATGGCTCCGAATCCGTCAATGCTGCCCATTTTAATACTTCTTATTGATGGAAGAAGCGTATAGCACACCTGATGTTAAGTAGTAACCAATGTGTCTCACATTTAGTGAGAAAGAGATTATAGAGTACCTAGATTTTTTTAAATTGTATTTAAATTTTTATTTTGTAGGTAGGTATATCTTTAATTTTTTATTATTCTGTTCTGTCATGAGTAGAGATCGGATGCATATTTACCTAAAGTTGAGATGTTGGCTATTATGGAAAGCACTTTTTATCGAAAAAATTTAAAATTTTGAAATCGCAAAATCCCGAAAATTATATTTTGCTTATGTCTAAAAATCGCGGTATCTCAGGAAATTCAAATTTAAGTGACATGAATGACAATTGCCCAGTTACAACGCTACGCCCCTCGGGGCCCAGAATCACCCCTTTCCGGCTTAGTATACATGTAACGGGGCAACCTGTATACATCCAATTATTTATGCAATCCCGGGATTTTATTATTAAAAAAAGTAACCTAGGATTCCATAATTTGTTAGCCAAAAATTAACTTTAGGTAAATATGCATCCGATTATCCGATCTCTAGTTAAATGTTCTTAGATTTCTAGATTGTAACGTATTAGATAAGTATCTGTAAAGTTATAACTAGGTGTAAGTAAATAAATAAATAAATCACCTATAACGATCATTGCTTGGCAAGTCACGCAAGCTTGCTAGCCTCTCAGCTCAGTCGGTAGTTCTGCCTTTTTATACAACAAGCAGATAGTCCACCTGATGGTAAGTAGTAACCATCACTTATAACAAAGCATGGCCTTGCAAGCCACGCGCGATAGGAACGTTCCCTACGATGCACTGCCCTACGTCCATCAACTTGGCGAACCGATGAATATATATTTGATCTGTGTTATAATATATTATATCATCATCATCATCATCAACCTATGTTCGTCCACTGCTGGACGTAGGTCTCTCCCAAGACGTGCCACTGAGCCCGGTCTTCGGCTCTTCTCATCCAATGTTTGCCACACAGGTTTGCCAGCTACATTTCGCAGATCGTCGCCCCACCTCGTCGGAGGGCGTCCTACACTCATCATCATCATCATCAGCCCAAAGAAGTCCACTGCTGGACATAGGCCTCCCCTATACATTTCCAGGAAGAACGATTCCGAGCCCTCTCCATCCACCGACTACCCGCGATCCTAACAATGTCGTCAGTCCATCGGGTAGGAGGGCGTACCACGCTTCGTTTTCCTGTTCGTGGTCGCCATTCGAGAACCTTTATTCCCCATCGGTTATCAGTCCTTCGAGCTATATGACCTGCCCATTGCCACTTCAACCGCTGATTCTGCGAGCTATGTCGGCTACCTTGGTTCTACCTACGGATTTCCTCATTTCTGATTCTATCTCGTAGTGAAACTCCCAACATTGCTCTCTCCATAGCCCGTTCAGCGACTTTGAGCTTATTGATGAGGCCAATAGTGAGCGACCACGTCTCAGTTCCATACGTCCTACACTACGCTAACCTAAACGCGGTCTCCACTCAAGTATTCGTTTGCTCCAACGATTGTCGGTTCTACCTCTATACGTGCATAATATATTATATGCCTACTTATAACTTTTCTATTGAGAGAAAATTTTTAACTTAAAACAAATCAATTCGTTTTTTTATGATTCATTAAATATTATTAATTTAATACTTTGTCCATATAACGACCGGTTTCTGAAAGCCCGATCAAAACTAATCGGATGTCAAGTCACTCGCCATTTCAGCTATTACATCGAATTAAATAGAGATATAGCAAGTGACTTGACATCCGATTAGTTATGATCGGGTTTTCAGAAACCGGCCCTAAGTATCCCTATTTTTTATATTCTATTGTTTTTATTAGTCAAAAATACTTACCCGAAATACAACAACGCAGTTTCTGTCGACAAAAAATATTTTTATCTGATATAAACTACCCTTAACAAGAAATAAAAGGCTTAATAATCTTTTAAGGCTCTAATAAGGCTCTTCATCCAAAGTATGCCTGGAAGAGATCGCTTTTTAGCAAAAAGACCCCCATTGTGCATTTGTATTTATTTAATTGGTATAGTTTGTCTAATCTTAATAAGAATCTTATTTTAGGCTCCTCTCTATCCAATTGCCTAGAAGAGGTCGCCTTATAGCAATAAGACCCCCATTGTGCATTTATATTTATTTAATTGTTATAGATTTTTCCTATTTTCTTTTTCTTAGTTCGTAAGTTGTACAATAAAGAATTTTCATTCATTCATTCATTCATTTATTCATTCATTCTTTCAAAAGAATTTTACTTTAATTATTTACATTTTGAACCACTCACGCAAGCTAATGGACGCTAAATACGTGCATCGAAATCAAGGGTAATTTCGTACAAAGAAATGGTACATTCCTAATAGCTATTAAATTAAGGCAATTTGCTGAAGCCGTCGCCGGAAAATAAAATAATAGCCCATTAAGAGACCCTGCTTCCTCCGTACACTCAAAGACACTCGCTAATCGGCGGAAATGAATTTGAACTGAGCCACTTTGATACTTTTCCGAACCATTAAGTGTATCTGAATTAGTTGATACAGATTGGTCTATTATGGCTCTTTACGGTTTAAAATTTGCGGAATACGTTTGAAGTGAACTAAGGAGGCCTTTGCCCAAGAAAAGTCTTTTATTTAAATAGAAAATAAATATAAATATTGGTGGACTATCCACACAGCACTATCTAGCCCCAATATGGGAACCAGATAGCTGATTTATTAAATACAATATACTTATTTTTTGTAAATACATACAAATAATATATAATAACACCCAGACAGAGAACAAACATTTATGTTCATCACACAAATGTTTGTTCTCGGTGGGGATCGAACCCACGGCCTGCGGCGCAGAAAGCAGAGCTTCTACCAACTGAGCTGTGAATAAGTTAAAATGAAAAATAAAGAAAACGCATGCATTCGTCATTGATCCAAAAATGTTATTATCACATCAATTCGAAAAGAGATAGTTTGCTCTTCGAAAACAGGCAGCAAAATAGCACTTTGATCCCAAGGGCGGTAATGTGATTTGAATTTGGAATGTGCTTATTGAGTAAAAGTTCTAATCACCAAAGTGATCACGAACACTGTATGAACAAGCAGGCTTTATAATTAAAAAAAAAGAGCCTGAACTAAATAAAAATAAACAAAAACACGTGAAACGCGCATTCCACCTTTGTTCATAATTGTTTACTCAAATTCAGATTTTACTTAGTTTTATGAAAATAAATAAAATTACAATGAATACATGATTATGACTATGAGACTATGTGACAATGTGACTATGTGACTTCGTGACTTCGTGACTTTGTGACTTTGGGACTTTGTGACTTTGTGACTTTGTGACTTTGTGACTTTGTGACTTTGTGACTTTGTGACTTTATGACTTCGTGACTATGATTATTCATAAGTTGCACTTAGTTATTTTCTCGTAGAGGGTGATAAAAAGTAGAGTGTCCACCTCGGGAGCAACACTATTTTAAGCTCGAGTGATGTACTTTGAATCCCTCGCTACGCTTAGGATTCTACTTTAGAATCCCTCGCTACGCTCGGGATTCTACTCTAGAATCCTTCGCTCCGCTCTGGATTCAAAAAACACTCTCGCCATAAAAATAGTTGTTTGCTCCCTTGGTAAACAATCTACTATTTCCTACAAAAGAAATGCAAAAAAAAAACTAAAACTGAAACAGCTTCATGACTTTGATCCCCAGGCACGGTATCTCCTCAGATCTCAGTACCAAGTAGTCAGACTTGGGTTACTGGGGTCTATTTCGACGTGAACCGAACCGCCGTGAGTGAAAACATCGTGAGGAAACCGGCATGTTAATGCATGTCATTTATACACGAGGTCCAACATGTCGATATATTTAATGACAAAATTTATGTTATGTGTGATTCTTTTACAATATTTAAAAGTTTAAAATTAAGATAGTTAGTATTTTGGTCTGCACACTATAAGCCTACTAACATGTATGTTATGTCATGTATGTAATAAATACATAAATAAATGGATACTTAGCTTTGAATGTGAAAAAAATTAAACAAATTTATAAGAAATATAGAAGTTTATTGATAGAAATATAGCATTTTGTATAATTTTTTAAATTTTAGTCCTTTTTAATTGTCAAATTGTACTTATAGCACTAAAAAGTTTATATCACATTTAAGCTTCCGTTCAATAAAAATCAAGTATATTATTAATAATATTAATAATTTACAGTTTATAAATAGGCGACATTCCCCATGAGATAAAAAAAATAGTTTAGGTATTTGTAAAAAAATGCATTTCTATAACCTATAACAAAAACCACTGATAAATATTTAATTAGTATCCATAATAATAATATTACTATTCCATAACAAAAAAAATATTTTGTAATAACTACAAACTAATAAAAAATAGTCGACCTGATGTTCTTCGCCTCGGCGTTTTGGGGTGATGACTACCATGCCTTTGAATTATATTCCACGTATTTATAACATTTGACTTATATTTTTAAGCGACTTCAAAATAGACGGTACTTTCGCCAGCTGAATTATTTATTCAGTTGTCTAAGACGCTGGTTCAAATCCCATCTAACGCATCTTTCTTTTTGCACTCCAATTTTTTTTATTTATCCATATTTTACGCGTATTCCTTCAGTGTGTAATCAGTTGTCTAAGACGCTGGTTCAAATCCCAGCGACCGCATCTTTCTTTTTGCACTCCAAATTTTTTATTTATCCATATTTTGCGCGTATTCCTTTAGTGTGTAATCAAGGGGAAGGTCGTGGGTTCAAATCCCACTCGGGTAATAACTTTTGGGACTATATAAATCTTAATGTGTAATCAATTGTCTAAGACGCTGGTTCAAATCCCAGCGACCGCATCTTTCTTTTTGCACTCCAATTTTTTTATTTATCCATATTTTGCGCGTATTCCTTTAGTGTGTAATCAAGGGGAAGGTCGTGGGTTCAAATCCCACTCGGATAATAACTTTTGGGACTATATTCAATCTTTGTGTGTAATCAATTGTCTAAGACGCTGGTTCAAATCCCAGCAACCGCATCTATCTTTTTGCACGATTTCCTTTTATTTATCTATATTTTGCGCGTATTCCTTCAGTGTGATTATATCCGTCGAGGTGACCACACGTGTGTGTTCGCTGGAAACAGCTGGGTTTATATACGCGTTGTGGAGTTCCGCTATCTGAGTTGAACAAGCGGCGGCGGGGTCGCCTGAGGAACCCAGTTTTCCCATCCTATGATTGTGAAATAAATATAATTTTACACAGTATTATTTTTCAGTCCTTAACTAAACAAAGTTTGTACTAAGTAAGTTTGTCACCACACTGTACACCAAGAGTAGTAGAGCTCTTTGTGAAGGGCTCGTCCGGGGAAGTACTACCATCATGCTTTTTTCTGCCGCCAAGCAGCAACGCTGAGTTTCGGTTTGAAGAGTGTGGTTGCCGGTGTAATTACAGGGACATGAGGCTTAACATCTGTATGCCTCAAGTTGGGACCATCAAGTGGTGGTCCGTCGCTGACAACTCACCAGAATTCGTTTCCTGGATGTGCGTTGCCGTCCCAAGGGTACGTCATGACTAGTAGTTTCCCCGCGTGCTGGCCCGTCAGTTTAGAAGACGGCTCACGGTCTTCTAAGAATATGTTTATACCATCTGTAAATACAAAAACGTAAAAGGTGGGACGTAAAATTTTTGGGATATTATAAAAAAATCTTTGTAGCTAAAAGAATACCTATTGTAGATAATATTGAGAGGTCAATGACACTTTGGGATGCCGACACCTTGTATATTGATTGACACGTACAACGAGTATACTAATACAATTGTACTAACTGTTTGGATGTCCCTTGTCTTCTATGAAACCAGTCTTCGCCTTGATACCGGGTTTACTCTTGAAAAATGCTGCAAAAATAAAAAATATATAAAACAATATTTATACTAATATAATTATTTAACAAAATGACAGCCTTCACAGCTCAGTTGGTAGTAGCTCTGCCTTCTGTGCCGTAGGCCGTGGGTTCGATCCCCATCGAGAACAAACATTTGTGTGATGAACATAGATGTTTGTTCTCTGTCTGGGTGTTATATAATATTATAAGTATGTATTTACAAAAAAAAAAGATATAAAAGTAGTATATAAGCTATCTGGTTCCCATATCACAAGCTTTGGCTTAGTTTGGGGCGAGATAGTGCTGTGTGGAATGTCCACCAATATTTATTTATATTTATATTTACTAAAAACATGGTGAATGTTATAAATGCCATCAACATGTGTGCACTGTGCAGTGACAACGTTATTCCGACATGTCAGAAATGCATTACTATAGAAAAGAAGTTCCTAAAATGAGATGATTTAAGAAAATGTTTACAACTCTATCTGTTTCTAAAAGAGTTTATTTGTTAATTCATCGTTAAGTCAAATGATTATCATAAATAAAAATCTGATTTAGCATGTATTTGGTAGTATGACATCGGTTGCAAATTACAGGCACATGAGGCATGTATGCCTCAAGTTGATGAGGACAGTGCATCGTAGTACACGTTCCCTCCGTGCCGACTTGTTATAATAAATTATTATATTTTTTAAATATAATAATACATTTTAATACAGGCATCACAGTATTTTAAATTTAAATAGCAGCCTATATCATAAATATCTTAAAAACTAAAATACATATTATTATATAACACGGATTTCAGGGCCGTATTCCGCAATAATATAGGTGATGGTGACCACTTAACATCATGTGGGGCATCTGTTTATTCTATAGTACGACGCACCCTGTGTCCATCCACTAGAGGCGTATGCCTCAAGTTGATTATATCTGATTGATATTTGTAATCTGTATAGATAGGCCTCATGTGCCTGTAATAACACCGGCAACCACACTCTTCACACCGAAATACAGCGTTGCTGCTTGGCGGCAGAACAAGGCGTGGTGGTTGTACTTCCCCGGACGAGCCACACACAAAGAGCTTTACTACTCTATAAATCTTAATCTTCCTATACAAGGTGTTCCATAAGTTGTGTATATAAACTTCAGGGGGCTAAAGTACCCATCAATATGAACAACTTTTTCTAAGGAACCAACACTGTGAACGCGAAAAAAAAAACAGCTGTTTCATACAAAAGTTCAATACCTACCAGGCTAAAATGTATGAAACAGCTGTTTTTTTTTCGTGTTCACAGTGTTGGTTCCTTAGAAAAAGTTGTTCATATTGATGGGTACTTTAGCCCCCTGAAGTTTATATACACAACTTATGGAACACCTTGTATATAAAATTCTCGTGTCACAAAATGTTAGTTACCATGTTAACATTACCGAAACCTTACTACATACCGAAACGGCTAGACCGATTTTTATGAAATTTTATATGCATATTCTGAGAATCTGAGAATCGGCTACTATCTATTTTTCATACCTCTAAGTGATAAGGGTTGTCCACCCCTAACATTTATTTTTTATTTTTTGATTAATTTTTATTTTTTTATAATGTGGCATTAAAAATACATAGGTACACCATTAAATTTTCACCCTTCTATCACCAACCCCTATTTTTAATAGCCATTGTAGTAAGTATATCGCAAAACAACGCTTGCCGGGTCAGCTAGTAATTATGTAATTATCTTATTATATATTACCTTGTAACGCTCTAGTGGCCTTGATATAAGCGAAGTTAACATCCGTAAGATGGCACAGCGCGCCTCGTTTCAACAATGCCCGGATGCTTTCCACAAACGATAACACGAACACATCGTTCTGATGAGCTGATATCTTCCACACGCCGAGACCTGGGAATAGTAGATTAGTAGCCAAGGGTTGCAAGGCATCAATTGCAGCCCGAGATATTTAGGCGCACGAGCGCAGCGAGGGTGCAATTGGTGCTTACACCCGAGCTAACTATTCTGCTTTACATCTCTCATGTTCGGTAAGTAGGTTCATTACCTCCAAATGAGGCTTGTAGGTGACTAATTAGCGCTCTAGGGTAATAATGTAGCTAGAAAAGCCCTACGGCGGTAAGAAATTAAAAAAAAAAACACGTCTTTCTTTCAAAAATCTTTGTAAGAAAGAAGTGTTTTTTTTTACCGAACATGAGAGATGTAAATAGTAATTTGTTATTTATTTATTTATTTTAATAACAACGGTATTAGAAACCATTTTTTTTATACAGTTAGCTGATGGAACAAGCATATGCCCACCTGATGTTAAGTGGTAACCATCACCTATAGCAAAGCATTGCCTCGTAAGTCACGCACGATGGAAACGTGCCCTACGATGCACTGCCCTGCGTCTATCAACTTGAAGCATACAGATGTTAAGCCTCATGTGTCTGTAATTACACCGGCAACCACACTCTTCAAACCGAAACACAGCGTTGCTGCTTGGCGGCAGAAAAAGGCGTGGTGGTAGTACTTCCCCGGACGAGCCACACACAAAGAGCTCTAGTACTCATAAATCAATTACAGTAATTAAAGACAATACAATTGAGAAAAGTTCTTCTCGCTTTAACATTTTGAAAGATATCAAATCACTGAACATAAATAAGGTAAATCGTAATAACTAAGTTGTGTGCAATCAGATTGCAGACAGCAAAAATATCATTTTGATCCAAACAAGTTTTCTTACTAAAAGGTTTGCATAAGTGCGAAAACTAGTAAAGCAGAGATTTTTCATAAATAAGTTAAATTTTTATTTATTATAATAAAAAAACAGTGTTTAGGCCCAGTTTCACCATGCTCTGTTAGTTACTAATCAAGGATTAACAGGCCGTTAAATCTAACCTTACCTGTCAAACGCATACATTTTGACATATTTAAAGGCCCTTTAATCCTTTGTTAATCTAACAGAGCATGGTGAAACCGGCCCTTAAGCTATGATATAACAACTTAAACAAACTTTATACCAATTATATTTATTAATTCAAAACTAAACAGAGATTTAATATCTTTTAAATTTTGAAGTGTGCGAGCGAGAGGTATACCTTTTTCTGTATGCCTACGCCTCACTAAACTTCAATAATATATTTTTTATCACATCAATTCGAAAATAGATAGTTTGCTCTTCGAAAACAGGTAGCAAAATAGCACTTTGATCCCAAGGGCGGTAAAGTACTTTACCGCCCAAGGGCGGTAATGTGATTTGAATTTGGAATGTGCTTATTGAGTAAAAGTTCCAATCACCAAAGAGATCACGAACACTGTATGAACAAGCAGGCTTTATGATTAAAAAAAAAGCACCTGAACTAAATAAAAATAAACAAAAACACGTGAAACGCGCATTCCACCTTTGTTTATAATTGCTTACTCAAATTCAGATTTTACTTAGTTTTATGAAAATAAATAAAATTACAATAAATACATGATTATGACTATGAGATTATGTGACATTGTGACAATGTGACTATGTGACTATGTGACTATGTGACTATGTAACTATGTGACTCCGTGACTCCGTGACTCCGTGACTTTGTGACTTTGTGACTTTGTGACTTTGTGACTTTGTGACTTTGTGACTTTGTGACTTTGTGACTTTGTGACTTTGTGACTTTGTGACTTTGTGACTTTGTGACTTTGTGACTTTGTGACTTTGTGACTTTGTGACTTTGTGACTTTGTGACTTTGTGACTTTGTGACTTTGTGACTTTGTGACTTTGTGACTTTGTGACTTTGTGACTTTGTGACTTTGTGACTTTGTGACTTTGTGACTTTGTGACTTTGTGACTTTGTGACTTTGTGACTTTGTGACTTTGTGACTTCGTGACTTCGTGAATTTGTGACTATGATTATGATTATTCATAAGTTGCACTAAGTTATTTTCTCATAGAGGGTGATAAAAAGTAGAGTGTCCACCTCGGGAGCAACACTATTTTAAGCTCGAGTGAAGTACTTTGAATCCCTCGCTACGCTCGGGATTCTACTCTAGAATCCTTCGCTCCGCTCTGGATTTAAAAAACACTCTCGCCATAAAAATAGTTGTTTGCTCCCTTGGTAAATAATCTACTAATATTACATTGTAAAGGATCATACAAAAGAACGGAAGGAACCAAGCCGTAAGTTTGTTGCCTGTTCTTCTAGGCTTTGGTCGCGTGGAACTGGCACCTAGAGTCACCTAGCTTTAAGACGTTTCAAAGTGATCCTTGCGATTTTATTGAATAAATACCTTTTGACTTTGACTTTGACATTAGCAGTAGGCATCGCCTTAAGTAAAATAAATAGGCTACCTGCTCCAATAACATTAAGAAAAGCTTTCTTCCCTCCATCCCTGGCCCTCACATCCGCTTCTAACAGCGAAGCCTCCGCGATTATGCTGAGCCGTTTGTGATACGCCTCGTTGTCGAAGATAGCTCCGCTTTTGGGGATGGATATGTACCGGTCGGTGTACTGGCGCTCGTCCTTTTTGAGTTTTTGATTCTTCGTCGGTTGCGAGTTCAGTTTCGATGAGGCTTCTGTGTATGTGGTGCTTGGTATCTGTATTTATTTGAGTCCGGTTATTGTACGACATGTTAATGTACAGCACGATAATGTACAGCATGATATTTGGAATCCACTTTGGTACCTTTTTGGATTCGTTTTATCTGGGTGTACGTTATCGGGGTGTGCATTATCTGGATGTGCAATATTGTCACGTGTAGTTAATGTGCAGCCAGTTAAAACACAGCATGATAATGTACAGCACGTTAATGTACAGCATGATAATTGGAAGCCACTTTGGTACCGTAAAAAATAATTTCTGGCACTTCGGCGGCCGCTGCCGCGGCACGCTCGCTTTGCTCGCTCGCCTCGTGCGTAATTTATATGTTTCAACATAACCTAACCAATCCGACTCAACGGTACTAAAGTGGCTTCCAATTATCATGCTGTACATTATCTGGGTGTACAATAATGACACGTGACGATATTGCACAGCATGTTATTGTACGGGATGATAATGTACACCCAATAATTCATACCAGTGGACACGGATTATCTGGGTGTGCAATATCGTGCTGTGCAATATCATGCTGTACATTATTTGGCCGTACATTATTGGCTCCCATTTATTTGATAATTTATTAATTAATTCATTAATTCATTATTTTATTAATTTATTCATTCATTAAATTTTTATTGATACAAGTTTTCCTACTTAAAAGTTTGCTTATGTACGAAAACTAGTAAAGCAAACTTTTGAGTAGGAAAACATGTATCGATCAAGATGAAATTTTTACTAAACTGTGTGTAATTCATTGCACACAAAAAGATTGATTGCGATTTTTCGAAAATGAGTTAAGCGATTTTATATATTTCAACATGTCGAAACGTGCGAGCGACAGTCACATTAGCTCTTGTCGTCGCCTTAGGCCTAATTTCACCATGCTCTGTTAGTTACTAATCAAGGATTAACAGGCCGTTAAATCTAACCTTAGATGTCGAAAGCGTACATTTTATCATTTTTAACGGCCGTTTAATCCTTTGTTAATCTAACAGAGCATGGTGAAACCGGTCCTTAAGTTTCTAGTTACCTCATAAAAATCAGCCCACAGCTTCCTCCACATAGCTTTACTATTATCATCACTGCCATCGCCGTAGCCATTTTCCATGCAATTCTGCTTCTCAGTTATCAGAATATCCTCACAATCCATTAGGCCTTCACGTTGGAACCTCGGGCCGATTACACCTGGAATATGAATAAGAATAATTCATTGTAAAACTGTGTAAATAGATCTTACAGAGGTATAAACAGTATTATTAGTAACTAGCTGGTGCCCGCGACTACGTCTGCGCAGGATTAGTATTTCGAGTAGCTGATATTAGCGTGGCGTATGTGTAACTCTAGCGGTTTTGGCAGCGCACGCCTTTTTCTGCAGCGGCAGCGTTGCTGTGTTTCGGTTTGAAGAGTGTGGTTGCCGATGTAATTACAGGCACATGAGGCTTAACATCTGTATGCCTCAAGTTGATGAACGTAGTGCAGTGCATCGTAGGGCACGTTCCTATCGTGCGTGACTTACGAGGCAATGCTTTGTTATTGGTGACGGTTATCACTTAACATCAGGTGGGTCATCTGCTTGTTCCATCAGCTAGTGGTAAAAAAAAGTTTTTTTTTTAATAGTATTCTCCGGAACTTGCTTGCTTGCGATTTATCATTCAATGATTTTATGTCTTTAATAATGTTGAAATATGCGAGCGGGAAGTACTATGACTTCAACACCTTTTTCTTCTTAACGTGTCACTAGTTCTTTTGAAACAGTGTGGTGAAAGGATTTTAAGTGCGCCTCAAAGAGGCTCTTTTCGAGCACTAACCTTACCAATAATAACAGGATTATCTTCTATATTATCCTCATTCACGACTCCTAAGTTCTTCCTGGCGCCATCATTGATGCATGTGGTATAAGAGCTGACGTACACCATAGCGGATAGCTTTAGCTCGTCGTAGCTCAGCAGACTGGCGAGAGTTAGCGGCGGCTTCTGCTTCGGTGTGCCTATTGCCTCCCAGCCGTTGTTACTGAAGTAAACAAATAAATGACAATGAAGTGGAAGCCATTTTTGCGTCAATAAATAAATAAATATTGGAGGACTATCCACACAGCACTAATAAGCCAAAGCTTGTAATATGGGAACCAGATAGCAGATATAATACATATATACTTTTTTTTGTAAATACATACTTATAAATTATAATAACACCCAGACAGAGAACAAACATCTATGTTCATCAGACAAGTGTTTGTTCTCGGTGGGGATCGAACCCACGGCATACGGCGCAGAAGGCCGAGCTACTACAAACTGAGCTGCGAAGTTTGTCAAAAAAAAATGTGTTATATTTTATGTGTTTAGAATAGAAGAATTTAATATAACTTCACAGTACCTATTCCATAATATTAGAATTAAAAAAAACGTAAAAACTAGAGGTACAATGGACGATCCTAAGCCATAGTATTATTTTCCATTTATACTAATATTATGTTTAATGATTTATACTTTTTTTTAACACATTTTCTGCAACTTACAAATTTAATACAAACCTGCCCTACGATGCACTGTCTTGCGTCCATCAACTTGAGGCATACAGATGTTAAGCCTCATGTGCCTGTAATTACACCGGCAACCACACTCTTCAAACCGAAACACAGCGTTGCTGCTTGGCGGCAGAAATAGGCATGGTCAATCAGAATCAAAACGGTCTTTATTCAGTACAATCACAAGGATCACTTTGAAACGTCTTATATACGAGGTGAATCTATCGCCAGTTCCTCGCGACCAAAGCCTAGAAGAACGGGTAAGAAACTTACGGCTTGGTTCCTAGCGTTTTTTTGTATGATTATTTTTACAATTTTATTATTGATCGAGTGAGCGAAGCGAACGAAGATCTTAGTTTCAACTTGGGTGATTTGGCATTTTATGTATGTATGTATGTATGTATGTATGTATGTATGTATGTATGTATGTATGTATGTTTGTCTGGCGATAACTTTAGAACCGTTGGTCCGATCTGCATGAAATTTGATATGTCGATAGCTTGTACTTGAGAAATTTACTGGTAAGTATATGAGTAAAATCGGATGAAGGGTTTTTGAGATATGGGGTTTTTTAAGAGGGTAAAAATAAAAAAAGTTACATAAAAAAATCAAGTTACATGTCATATGAAAGGGCTTTGTTTGGACATTCCAAAACCATTTTTACTTTTTCTCTGGGACGCTCGGTTTTTGAGATACAACAAAAAAGTTAAATTAAGATAACCAACGACCCAAGAGCTCCCATCTCTAAGAGTTTCGTTGACATCAAGGTTTTTCTACTGGTCGGCCAGTTCCTTTGCTTTTTCTTATTTTTTTTCTTGAAATAAATTAAAGAGGTACCCAGTTCTCATAAAATGGTGACGACGACCAGGTCTGATGATGGAGCCAAGGTCTGTTCAACGGAACTCTTCAATAAATAGGCCAATAGAGCTGAAACTTGGTTACCATAACAAGTTAGTAGGCGGTAGTCAGAAAAAAGTCCAAAAATTATGTTTGGACTTGCCCCTGACTACTACCTACTCAAAGTTTTGCTGCGTTCTTCGGGTCGAATCACGAGATCTCAGTTCGGAGCGAACTACTAGTGGTACTTAGTGTTTGTAATGAGTTGGAGCATAGTTCAGTCCCAAGCTTTTTTGTCATCTATATATTCAGATATTTTATAGTAAGCTTTTGTAAAAGATTTATTTTTATTATGTTTTTGAATGTTAATTGACAACTGATGAATCCCGCTTGGGACTTTGTTAAAGAAGCGTACACATTGTCCTGCAAACGATTTGCTTACTTTAGTGAGCTTAATAGTGGGAACAGCGAGCTTATCTTTATTTCTAGTGTTAACATTATGATGTGCATCACCTAGTTTATGAGTTGAGTTTTTCTGTTCAAAAATTTATGTGCACAATGCCAGTACTCTCAAACGGCGAAGGAAAACATCTTGAGGAAACCGGCATGTCGTAGAACCTGAAAAGTTCTTAGAATAATTTGATTTTATTTAAATAATTTAATTAAAATATTGATTTGTGGTATCAAATATTTTTAAATTATTTATATAAAAAATTATTCAATTTGTTTCATTTTTCTTTCGTATATTTTTAAATAACATGATTGTGTCAAGTGCTCGAAAAGAGCCTCTTGAGGCGCACTTAAAATCCTTTCACCACACTGTCTCGAAAGAAACTAGTGACACGACAAGAAGATGACCTAGTTTATGTGACGTTTTAAAGTGATCCTTGTGATAGAACTGAATAAAGACCATTTTGATTTTAATACTAAGGACGGTTCTCTGTAACCTACCCTTTCACCCCATTCCGTAGCATGTACTTGTCATGCCTTGACATGAAGCACATAGCTCGCTGTTTCAATATCCTGTCAATAAGTCCGGGTACTGTCATATCTTTGTACAATGCCTTTTCGAGGTTACTGCCATGTTTTCTGAAAAGAGAAAAAAAAATTATACAACTGGCTGATGGAACAAGCAGATGGCCCACCTGATGTCAAGTGGTAATCAGATATAACAAAGCATTACCTCGTAAGTCACGCACGATAGGAACGAGCCCGACCATGCACTGCCCTGCGTCCATCAACTTGAGGCATACAGATGTTAAGCTGCATGTGGCTGTAATTACACCGGAAACCACACTCTTCAAACCGAAACACAGCAACGTTGCTTGGCGGCAGAAAAACTCCACATTCTTTGAGGACGTCCAAGTCAAAGATACGTCATAACTTTACATTTGGCACATATTATTTTACCTTTTATAAACCAAGAACAGTGCCATAAGACGCAGTACACGCTCGTGCACTACAGGGTAGGTAGACGAGATGTTCTTCTTCAGAACTGCACTTGGTGTCCTCTTCGTCAGCTCAGCCAATCTATAACAATAACATCCAATAGTAGAGCTCTTTGTGAAGGGCATGTCCAGGGAAGTACTACCATGATGCCTTTTTCTACCGCCAAGCAGCGTCGCTGAGTTTCGGTTTGAAGAGTGGTAGCCGGTGTAATTACAGGCACATGAGCCTTAACGTCTGTCTGCCTCAAGTTGGTGTACGCAAGGCAGTGCATCGTAGGGCACGATCCTATCGAGCGTGATTTACGATGCAATGCTTTGTTATAGGTAGGTAGGATGGTCACCACTTAACATCAGGTGGGCCATGTGTCTGTTCCACCAACTTCAAATTCAAAGTCGAAAATGATCTGGCTGAAACGCATGATAATAAGGATTATAATTTTTTTATACAACTTCGCGAATAAATAAGAATGGCCCAATAACAAGGCACTGCCTCGCAAGTAACGATATGAACGTGCCCTACGATGCACTGCCCTGCGTCCATCAACTTGAGGCATACAGATGTTAAGCTTCATGTGCCTTTAATTTTACCGGCAACCACGCTCTTCATACTGAAGCACAGCAACCCTGCTTGGCGGCAGAAAGTATTGTTTTTATACCTGACAGTCTGTATAGGGAATGGCACCGGAAACTCATTGCTTTTCTTGATGAGCTCCTTGATATCATCCGATGGAGTCACATCCGGTAGATCAGCGCATTGTTTCAACAAGGCATCCCCTTCTGGGGTTAGCTCAGGCAAGTCCCAGTCTAGCTTGCACCTGTTAAGCATTCAATAGAATCAGAAGAATCCTTTTGAACGGTCTAAACAATATTTTCTATAATATAAGTCCTACTCCCAGATATCTACACAAAAAGCTGGTCAATTTAAGAAAGTAAATGAATTTTAGATTGCTTGATTTCTGGAGAAGTTTTAGTGTTTTTTTAACATATGAGAGAGACAGAGAAGTTTGTTAAATAATAATGTAATAAAAAAAATATAATAGTTTTACAAATACAACTCTAACAGCCGGTTTCTGAAAGCCCGACATTACATTCAATGATTACATTGAATTAGAGATAGCGAGTGACTTGACATGCGATTTGTTTTGATCGGGCTTTCAGAAACCGGCCATAAGATATAAGAAATTTAAAATATTTGTTCAGTATTAACATACAAACCACATAAATTCTTCTTCAATTTCCAGCTCCATATTGATTAACTTGTTTTTTTTTCAATGTGTTTTATTTTTTTAATTACTAAACAATCTGCAACAATTTTTTTTACAATATGCTTCTTGTCAGTCATTTATTTTTTCATCTTAAAATGTATACTTTTTAATTAGCTCTAAAGAAAAAAAAAACAAGTTTGTTAGGCAGGCACTTTGTGTGTTGTCTTTGTATTAGTTAAGGTTACCTGTTGGCTTGCGGGCTAACTGAATACCTATAGCCTACACAGCTGGTGAAGCTTTACACATACCTATGCCGGAGAAATAGGTCCTTGTACTGTGCATTAGTTATGATCAAAGTGTTATTTATATAAAAAATGACATTAAATATAGGTATATTATATAAAAGGTATTTTAAAAACACACAAGACATGATACCTTACTGAAGGTAGGGTATGATATACCTACCAACCTACATGACAAGGACAAAAAAGGACAAAGGTAGGTACCATAATAAATAAGTATGTAAGTAGGTTATTAAGAGTAGTAGAGCTCTTTGTGATTGCCAGTGTAATTACAGGCACAAGAGGCTTAACATCTGAACGCCTCAAGTTGAGTAGGGCAGTGCATCGTAGGGCATGTTCCTATTGAGCATGACTTATGAGGCAATGCTTTGTTATAGGTGATGGTTACCACTTAACGTCAGGTGGGCCATCTACTTGTTCCATCAGCTAGTGGTATAAAAAATATATAAAAAAGTAGGTAACTCCTTACCATGCCTGATTCTTCAAATGCTTTAAGGTATCCATTGTTGTTGATTTATCTGAAAAGAAAACTCCATCTAAAAACTTGAGTTGGTTGTAGGAATTGTTTGGTAGGTACCACAGCACAAATCACAATAATTTAGGTAGGTAGGTAGGTACTGACTGATACTGGTAGGTACTCATATTTTTAGACAATTTTCTAAGTTATTTACCTACCTGCAACTTGTACTCATTACTGCAAGTTCCTTTGCCAAGTAGATACCTACTTACGTTATAATATTAATGTAAACGCTAGTTGAAGACTGAAAAATTGTATGACGTTTTTTTTTTTTGTATGTTAGGTATATATATATATATATTATAGATATATATTTCTTTTGTAGTTAATAAGCTATTCGCTTGATATTTGTCGCACGTCATTTATTGTTTATACCTCTACTTAGGGGGGTTGGTAGAAAATGCTTGTGCATAAAGCCCTCCTTTTGTGCATTAACTTTGTGTTTTTTGCAATAAATGATAAATAAATAAATAAATAAATAATAATAGATACCGACATACACTTACTTACGTCATAGTTACGATACGACAGAGTTGTATAGAGTTTTCCTTATTTTTCTGTTGGTTTCTTTTCTGGGTATCCCGATCTGCTGCAGATTAGATATATAGATATGATACACTAAACTAGGTATAAAGTAGGTACTAGATATTACCTATATTGTTTTGTTTGGTTTTTATATTAGATAAGTAAATAGTTTATTTACATCGTATCGTGCCTGCACAAATTTGTTTTTGTTTTGTATCAGCCACACCACACAGAACATTATTACTCAAGACGATCAGCCAGCAGTAGGCGCCGGCGATTTTGGGTTCCCTAATCACAAAAAAGAACCCCCTTCCTTTCGCTTCCTACTTTTTGTTTCATTTAAATAATAAGCACACTACTTAAGAGACTGGTAGGTACTAACTAGGTATTTTAAACTACTAGGTACTGGTAGGTAGTAGGTACTTACTAAACCTACATACAAACAATAAAATGAATAAGTACTACTTAGTACTTACCAAATCACTACATTAGGTTAGAGTGATTAGTCGGTCGGTCACGCACACCACGGTACCTACCGAATACTGCTAATACACAACTTACACAAGCTATGTTAGGGCGAGTCACCGTATCTAGGTCATCATCTTCCTGCCCGTATCCCAATTGCCACGTTATATGGAGTCGGCACAACAGGTTTTTTCTCTCCACTTTTCTCTATCCTATCATCCGTCAACCATCACCTCAGCCAGCAGTAGTCAAGTCAAGTCACTCCTATTCTAGATCATAGGAAAGAACCTATACAGTATAGTAATTTATTATAATACCTTCTCATAAAAAAACCTTAAGGAACGGAACCCTTGCATCTATAAGCCGTTATCGCACTTGGTCAAGCGCGATTATCCTTCAAAATCACTTTTTTGACATTGCCATTCGAAACTTAGTGACATTGACGGTTTGACAATTACTTGGTTCCATGGCCCTTCCATTGCAAGCACAACGCAAACTAGTCTTCTATGTGACTATCACATTGCTTACGAATGGGAAAATGCCTTTGAAGATCCTCGTTCTTTTGTTGACCTCCGCTGTCTCGAATACATGACCCCGCCGGGTTACACATACCTAATCTACTTACTTCTAAATTGATTGGTATCATACATAACTCCATGATATAACTCCATAAGTACCCTAATTGCCCAACCCCAACTAAAACCCCAAGAGGTGGTGAAAGACTTTTGCTAATGCCGTCTTATGATTGCATCAGCCAACAATTTCTGATGACATCCGATTAGTTAAGATCGAGCTTTCAGAAACCGGCCGTAAACCTGTCAGGCAAGTGAGTTTAAAATAAGGCAGAGCAGAGGCTACTCCATGGGCTACTCTGTCTATAGCAATGATCTATGATTGGTTTCTCTTTTTGGTAAGTAGTCTATGGTTAGATCGAATCGAAGTTCAAACGAGTTCATTGACTGAACCAGGGTCAGTGACCCATGGACTTTTGAAGGAAGGAAGACTTACTGACAGTTATAACAAAGTACTCTGTGCTTACTGATGATACCTATAAAGCACCTACTAGCCTACTGTTTTCTTTTTCTACTTCATTTAAATGTTGAAGCGTACCTAATCCGCATTAATAAAGTTTTTAAAATTGCTCTGATAGGTACCTGTACCTACCCTAAAACTATTTTTTATATGTACTTACCTACTACTACTACACATTTTGTATAATATCATAGGTAGCTTATATTCTAAATGTTCCTACTTCAGTGCCTAAAGAATCAAAGTAGGAAAAAAAAGCCAAAAGTAGTAATCCAGATATAATTTAATTTCATAGATACAAAAACGAAACAGGCACAACATTTTCCAGTCTTAGCATAAATAATTTTACAATCATAAAGATAGACCACTGATTGCATCATAAAAAAACAAAAATATTGGTGGACATTCCACATAGCACTATCTAGCCCCAAAATAAGCAACTTTTGTATTATGGGTAGCAGATAGGCTGACAAAAGTAAATATATACTTCTAATATTATATGTATAACACCCTGACGGAGAATAAACATCTATGTTCATCACACAAAATATGTTTGTTCTCAGTGGGGAACAGACGGCCTACAGGGCAGAAGGCAGAGCTGCTACCAAATGAGCTGTGGGGGCTGTCAATCCTAGATATCTATAATAGTTTTTTTTTATACTAATAGCTGATGGAACAATCAGATGGCCCACCTGATGTTAAGTGGTAACCATCACCTATAACAAAGCATTGCCTCGTAAGTCACGCACGATAGGAACGTGCCCTACGATGCACTGCCCTGCGTCCATCAACTTGAGGCATACAGGATGTTAAGTCTCATGTGCCTATAATTACACCGGCAACAACACTCTTCAAACCGAAACACAGCAACGCTGCTTAGCGGCAGAAAAAGGCGTGGTGTGCGTGGTAGTACTTCCCTGGACGAGCCCTTCACAAAGAGCTCTACTACTCTTATATGATACCATAGTCAAAGAGTTTTGTTTTTTGTTTCTTGTTTTCTGTTGTCTGGCTGGATTTTGTATGGAGATAAGCACCTCTATAGGTTGTGCTGAAAACTCTCAAGCTTATTCTAAAAACTATGCTTGAATTTATGTAAATAATACAGCTAAGTTCAAGTTCATAACTTAGATTAACATTTATATTATGGTACAGGGTGAATATAAATTGAGTTAAATGAAAACCTATGTACACATTATACAGCATAATTGTAATAATTTTATCCATCTACTAATTATTAAGTTTCACTTTATTTTTGAGATTAAATATATCTACAATATTCTCATTACTACAGGACCTACAATTATTCTATTTTTATATAAAATTAGGTTTTTTTATTTATTCAGTTCATACATATATTAGATAGTAAGAAAAAAAATATTTAAAATTCATTTTCCTACACTATAGTGTTTGTTCTACACTACTTGGTACTTTATCTAGAGAGCGTTTTTTTTGTTCAAATTATTGGGTTGCATAAATAGAGTACTCTTAGTTTTTTTTTAAAACAAAATAGCTTTGCATCCATTTGTCGCTATATGGATTGCACTACAGTTCAGGTTTTTCACAACTCTTGGATATTTATTACTCTTTACCACTCTTGTTGTACACCACTACACTCTTGCTGCATTTTACTTTACTCACTCTTGTTGGGCATTCTCTTGCTGTATATTCTTTTCGTTACTCTTGCTGCACCTACAACTTGGTCACTGCTGTTGGTTAGGCACTCTTTGTTACACACTACGCTTCATCACTCCTGCTGGCGGAATTTTCACTTTGCAGATTCTACCTGCTAAAAATGAGTTATTCTTCTAAATGCCTCTTTCTTATCGTCACTCCCACTATCGAGACCCACTTTAGAAGCAATTTCAGCATTTTCTTATCGTAACTTACATTGCTGATCTCTTCATTCCTCTTGTTGCATCCATCTTTGCCACTCTAGTCGGGTACCACTTTAGCAACACATCAGCCTAAAGAAGTCCAATGCTGGACATAGGCCTTCTCTATACATCTCCAGAAAGAACGATTCTGAGCCCTCTCCATCCACAGACTTCTCAAGATCTTCACGTCATAAGTGCATCGGATACGAGGGTGTACCTCACTTTTTCGAGTTCGCGGTCGCCGTTCTAGAACCTTTATTACCCAGCGGTTGTTGGTTCTTGAAGCTATTCATGCCAATAGCCACTTAAACTTGCTAATTGCAAGCTACGTCGGTTACTTCGGTTCTTAGGATTCCTTCACCTTCTAAATCTTTCCCGTAGTGAAACTACCAGCATAGGTCTTTCCATAGCCCACTTTGCGACTCGCTCGTCAATTAGGCCACCAGTAAGCGCCTCTGAATCAGCATAAACATCATTTCCATCAGACTGTAATTACCCAAACGCGATTAGTGCTTCGTTAATCACGTTTATCATCATACTAGCGGCCCTCAGTGCAGTAGGATCATTTCCTTCGTCGTCTGACAGTCCGCTAATTCTTTCCCATGCTAGACATTAATCGTAATAAACTTCTCAAACGCGATTAGTAACTCGTTAAACACGTTTATCGTCATAAAAGCAGCCCTCAACTCGTCTGACAGGTCGCTTATTCTTTCTCGTGCAAGCCGTTAACTCCCCCAAACGCGTTTAGTGGTTCGTTAAACACGTTTATCATGACTGGCCGCGCTGCAGTAGCTAGTTATATGGCTGAGGCCGGCGCTGGGCGAGGCTACCCTAGCGTGGCGGGCGCTGACGGCCGGCGTCACGTGCGCGTTGTGCAGTTCCGATATCTGGGTGGAGGAAGCAGCCGCCGGGTCGCCTGATCCGTCGAGACTGCCGAGCCTGGAAAATATATATGTTTATAGTCTTAAATATATTTCTTTACTAGCAGCCTCTCCCAGCTTCGCATGGGTGGACATAATTTTTTTCAATGTTTTAGGATAAACTTAGACCGTGGTGGGTTCGAGTCATTTGCACGCCCTTCTACCTCGCGCCTTGCCCGGGCCCGCGCTGGGTGAGAACGCGCCCCGGGCGTGACCTTATATTTTTAAAATCTTATGAATGGAATGTCCGATTTGAAAAATTCAAGAAGTAATGTATAGGTATTCAACCAGTCTTGAAAGATTTATTTGGATAAGGATTAATATCAAAGTACAAATAAAGAGCCTTTTCTAGCGGCGGCATTTTAATTATTTTTTTATAATAAAAGAACACTTATTGTGACATAACTACAAGGTGTTCCATAAGTTGTGTATATAAACTTCAGGGGGCTAAAGTACCCATCAATATGAACAACTTTTTCTAAGGAACCAACACTGTGAACGCGAAAAAAAAAACAGCTGTTTCATACAAAGGTTCAATACCTACCAGGCTAAAATGTATGAAACAGCTGTTTTTTTTTATATACACAACTTATGGAACACCTTGCTGTCGCGACATTTTTTGTAGGTAATGACGTGTTCTGCAAAATCGTAGTACATTATTTTGTTCTATCATATATAATAGTTTTCGCAGCGCACGCGATGCAAGGTTTTTGTTTTCCACCTTGGGTTACATTATTAGAGTTTTAGTAAGGATCCCTGATTTTTTTAAAAATATAATTTAGCCTATGTTACTCAGGGATAATGTAGCATTCTAATGGTGAAATAATTTTTGAAATCAGACCAGTAGTTTTTGAGCCTATTCGTTACATACAAATATACAAATCTTTCCTCTTTATAATATTAGTGTAGAAGTGTAGATTTCAAACCATCAAGAGTATCTTTAAATTGACGTAACTCAGTGTAACAAGAGTCCCTATGGTTTATTATTATTTTTATTTTTATACTAGCTGGTGCCCGCGACTTCGTCTGCGCAGGATTAGTATTTCAAGTATTAGCGTGGCGTAGTACATAATATGTGTAACTCTAGCGGCTTTGGCAGCGCACGCCAAAATAGCTCGTAGATGGTAGATTTTTTCCTGCTTACTGGACACTTATCGTCATATTTTGGACAATTCACACCATATCTTTATAAATTGTTTCTTTATGTGTTATTCTGATGTATAAGCTATATTATTGTAAAGTTTCTTTAAAATCCATTCAGAAGTTTTTACGTGAACGAGTAACAAACATCCATCCATCCATCCATACTTACAAACTTTCGCGTTTATAATATTAGAAGGATTTCAAACCATCAAGAGTAGTAGAGCTCTTGAAATTGACGTAACTAAGTGTTCCACAAGAGTCCCTATGTTTTTTTTTTTTTTATACTACTATACGATGGAACAAGCTGATGGCCCACCTGATGTTAAGTGGTAACCATCACCTATGACAAAACATTGCCTTGTAAATCACGCACGATAGGAACGAGCCCTACGATGCACTGCCCTGCGTCCATCAACTTGAGGCATACAGATGTTAAGCCTCATGTGCCTGTAATTACACCGGCAACCACACTCTTCTAACCGAAACACAGCGTTGCTGCTTGGCGGCAGAAAAGGGCATGGTGGTAGTACTTCCTGGAGCCACACACAAAGAGCTCTACTACTCTTACGTCTCTACAGCCTAAGCCTCTACTTACCTACATAATATGATAGATAGGAACTTGAAACCTAGGAATAACCCAACGATTAAAATCTTCAATCTATCACAAAAAGACACTACATACCAGAATTCGTTACCGGGATGCGCGTTCCCGTCCCACGGGTACGTCATGACTAGTAGCTTGCCCTCGTGTTCGCCCGTCAGCCGGCTCGATGGCTCGCGGTTCTTGAGTTGGACGTTTATACCACCTAAAGTCAAAAGGTATTTATTAATTGAATCATAGATCAGTTTGAAATGTCTTATAGATCCACCACGCCTTTTTCTGCCGCCAAGCAGCGTTGCTGTGTTTCAGTTTGAAGAGTGTGGTTGCCGGTGTAATTACAGGCACATGTCGCTCATTTGGTGGAACATCGACGTAATTGACAGTATTCCATTTTTACAGGAGAGTGATTATTGTGGTTTTTTTTTGAATTCTTTAATGAATTTGTAAGTAACTGGTGGTAGGATTATTATTATTTTATTTTTATTTTATTTTATTCGGAAAACAAACAAACAGTGTTACATTCTATAATTAAGACTACTTAATATACTAATCACCAATTAGATGTTTTTTTATTAATCATTTATTAAATTATTGAAGTATTAAAAAAAATTCTCCAAATCGAGATACTTGTTACAGGTGTTCAGGGGCCTTATGCTCACTTCGAGCGAGATTATCTCACGATGGAGATGATGCCATATCTCGTTCAATAACTCGTTGACGTTGCGTCTCGCATGAACATGAGAAAATTGAGGAGTGAGATGGTGAGAATGGGGATAAATAGTTATCGAACGAGATATGACGTCATCTCTACCGTGAGATAATCTCGCTCGAAGTGAGCATAAGGCCCCTGACATACTGACTGAACTCATTTTTGCCAAAAATGACAATTGCGTCATTGTTCCACCAAATGAGCGATGTGACGTTTAACATCTGTATTCCTAGGCAGGAATAGGTATGGTGGTAGTACTTCCCTGGACGAGCCACACACAAAGAGCTCTACTAACAACTGAATGAAATAAAATTCATATAAAATTAGTTGTTACCTTTAGGATGTCTTTTGCTTTCCAGAAATATCCTCATATCAGCATTTTCACTATTACCGTCACTTGAATTTGTGAATAAGGCTGTAAAACATTACATTAATTTTAAATTAAAGGTAAAATAAAAGAATAATGTTTGGTTTGTTACAATAATATGAATATAATAAATATTACTGGTCTTTCCATACAGCACTATCTAGCCCCATACTAAACCAGAGCTTGTAATATGGAAACCAGATAGCTGATATAATACATAAATACTTTTTTTTTGTAAAAACATACTTATGCTAGTAGTTCGCCCCGAACTGAGATCTCGTGATGCGACCCGACGAACGCATCAAAATTTTGAGTAGGTAGTAGTCAGAGGCAAGTCCAAACATTATCTTTGGACTTTTTTCTGACTACCGCCTACTAAGTTGGTATGGTTACCAAGTTTCAACTCTATTGGCCTATTTATTGAAGAGTTCCGTTGAACAGACCTTGGCTCCATCATCAGACCTGGTCGTCGTCACCATTTTATGAGAACTGAGTACCTCCTTAATTTATTTCAAGAAAAAAAAATAAGAAAAATCAAAGGAACTGGCCGACCAGTAGAAAAACCTTGATGTCAACGAAACTCTTAGAGATGAGAGCTCTTGGATCGCTGGTTATTTAATTTAACTTTTTAAATTTTATCTCGAAAACCGAGCGTCCCATAAAAAAAGTAAAAATTGTTGTGGAATGTCCAAACAAAGCCCTTTCATATGACATGTAACTTGATTTTTTTATGTAACTTTTTTTATTTTTACCCTCTTAAAAAACCCCATATTTCAAAAACCCTTCATCCGATTTTACTCATATACTTACCAGTAAATTTCTCAAGTACAAGCTATCGACATATCAAATTTCATGCAGATCGGATCAACGGTTCTAAAGTTATCGCCAGACAAACATACATACATACATAAAATGCCAAATCGCCCAAGTTGAAACTAAGATCTTTGTTCGCTTCGCTCACTCGATCAAATATTATATAACACCCAGACAGAGAACAAACATCTATGTTAATCACAAAAATGTTCGTTCTGTGTGGGGATCGAACCCACGGCCTACGGCGCAGAAGTTAGAGCTACTACCAATGGAGCTGTGAAGGCTGTCAATCTCTGAGTATTGCTGCGAAATGGGAGTATGTGCCAAATTTAATATTTGGACGTACCTCTGACTACCCTCTTTAAATATTCTCAATAATGTCATCCATTCAATAAAAATATTTCTAACTCTTCTTTAGACTTGGGAAAAACAAAGACGGACGAATATAAATCTGAGTTACTTTGAGATAGGACCCGTCTTAAGAAGTATAAAATAAAGACTATATTACTATGAATACCTCGTATACTATCACTCGGTCGAATATAAGCGAAGTTCACATCAGTGACATGAGGCAATGCGTCTCTTCTAAGTAGCGCGCGCGTTCGTTCCACAAACGTAAGTAGATACACGTCATTCTGATGAGCTGATATCTTCCATACTCCTAAACCTGGAAATTAGCAGACATTATCATACATAAATAAATATTAATGGACATTCCACACAGCACCATACAAAGTTTTTTTTTAAAACAACTAGCTGATGGAATAAGCAGATGGCACACCTGATGTAAAGTGGTAACCCTAACCATCACCTATAACAAAGCATTGCCTCGAAAGTCACGCACGATAGGAACGTGACCTACGTACTTCATCATGTCATCCTACTAATATTATAAACGCGAAAGTTTGTAAGTATGGATGGATGGAAGTTTGTTACTCTTTCACGTAAAAACTAGTGAATGGATTTCAATGAAACTTTACAATAATATAGCTTATACATCAGAATAACACATAGGCTACAATTTATAAAGATATTGTGTGACTAATCCTGCGCAGACGAAGTCGCAGGCACCAGCTTGTTATAAATAAAAATATATGATACAATTTTATTCACGAAAAAATACGAAACATCTTCACGACTTCGATCCCCGGGCCAGGCACGGTAGATACCCTTCAGATCTCTCAGTACCAAGTCGTAAAAGGGGTAGTCAAAGGTATGTCCAAATATTACATTTGGCACATTTATTTCAGGTTCAATGTATAAAAAAAAACATTTACCTGCGCCAATAACATTAACAAACGCGTTTTTCCTCGCATCGCGCGCCCTCGATTCGGCCTCCAGCAACACTGATTCGGCTATAATGCTGAGCCGTTTGTAGTACGCCTCGTTGTCGAAGATAGCTTCCTTGTGCATTACGTTCACGAATCTGTCCGTGTACCGTCTCTCCTCGGATTTATCCTCTGTATTTATGTATGAGTATAATTCGTTGTATGTGTAACTTGGAACCTGGAATTAGAAATAATAATAATAATGGCAAATTCGATGAAAAAATATTAGACTGAATCAATCAATCAATCAATCAAATAACTTTATTGCGAATATAGGTACATGGTTTTATACAGATGTCAGGGTTTATAATAATTGATTCTCCATAATCAACTTAATAATAGCATGCAATAAAAATAATTTAGGTATAGGTACAATTTCAAATTAATAATGTCATGGATTAAAAAAGATTTAAAAAAAAATAAGATTAAAAAAGATATACAATGTCAAAAAAATTTAAATAGCATTAGATGAAAATAGTCATAAACAATAAGAAAAGAAACATTTTTTGCTGCTTGGCGGCAGAAAAAGGCGTGGTGGTAGTACTTCCCCGGACGAGCCCTTCACAAAGAGCTCTACTACTCTTAAAATATAATAAATATAATAATATAAATACCTGATAGAATTCTGACCACATCTGCCTCCACATATGCCTCGCAGACTGGTTGTTCCTGACGTAGGTAGTCTTCAGTACGTTGAGGCAGGTTGTAGGCGTCACTTCCTCGCCGTATCCATTCTCGGCGCAGTTCTGGGATTCCGTGATGACTATATCTTCGTACTCCATTCGCTCTGTACGCTCGAATCGTGGACCGATTATACCTGGAAACAATACATGCTCTTATCAAACAACTAACATCCGCCCTCGGCTCCGCTTGCCTGGGTCTACTTGGATGAAAGTAACATCCCAGGTTTCGGCACCAATTTTGTTAAATTATTAACAACTAGCGGCCTGTCCCAGCTTCGCACGGGTGGACATACATTTTTTCAACATTTTAGGATAAACTTAGACCGTGGCGTGGGTTCGAGTCTCTCGTACTTATTTCATACATATGCACGCCCTTCTACCTCGCTTGTTTCCCGTGCTGAGTGAGAACGCGCCCCGTGATCCGCGCGTCGGTTATATTTTTAAAGCGAATTAAAGTTTTTAATTTTTAATGTTTTTTGAATGGAATGTCCGATTTGAAAAAAATCAAGACGTAATCTATAGGTATTGAAACAGTCTTGAATACGAAATATTAATCATACGAAATGATTTATTTGGATAAGGATTAATATAAAGGTATAGATAACATGGTCTGATTTTGGTCGGCATTTTTTTAAATGTAAAAAAGAAGTTATAGTAGCATAACTACGATAGTTAGACATTTGGTATCAGTGACTTTTTTGTAGATATTAATGTGTTCTTTAATATTGTAGAACATTTTTGTGTTCTATCGTCAATAGTTTCCGCAGCGCATGCGATGAAAGACATTTGATTCCCAATTTTTATTTTTACATTTTTGAAGTTTTAGAAGGGATCCCTAATTTTTTCTATTTATAATATAGCCTATGTTACTCAGGCATTCTAATGGTGAAAGAATTTTTTAAATCGGACCATTATTTTTTGAGCCTATTCGTTACATACAAAAGTAAAAATCTTTCCTCTTTATTGATCGAGTGAGCGAAGCGAACGAAGATCTTAGTTTCAACTTGGGCGATTTGGCATTTTTGATCGAGTGAGCGAAGCGAACGAAGATCTAGTTTTAACTTGGGCGATTTTGCATTTTATGTATGTATGTATGTATGTATGTATGTATGTATGTATGTATGTATGTATGTTTGTCTGGCGATAACTTTCGAACCGTTGATCCGATCTGCATGAAATTTGATAAGTCGATAGCTTGTACTTGAGAAATTTACTGGTAAGTATATGAGTAAAATCGGATGAACAGTTATTAAGATATTAGGTTTTATAAGGGGCAAAAAATAAAAAAAGTTACATAAAAAAATCAAGTTGCATGTCACATGAAAGGGCTTTGTTTGGACATTCCAACACTATTTTTACTTTTTTTCTTGGACGCTTGGTTTTCGAGATACAACAAAAAAGTTAAATTAAGATAACCAGCGATCCAAGAGCTCCCATCTCTAAGAGATTCGTTGAAATCAAGGTTTTTCTACTGGTCAGCCAGTTCCTTTGCTTTTTCTTATTTTTTTTTCTTGAAATGAATTAAGAAGGTACTCAGTTTCCATAAAATGGTGACAACGAACAGGTCTGATGATGGAGCCAAGGTCTGTTCAACGGAACTCTTCAATAAATAGGCCAATAGAGTTGAAACTTGGTAACCATACCAAGTTAGCAGGCGGTAGTCAGAAAAAAGTCCAAACATAATGTTTGGACTTGCCTCTGACTACCACCAACTCAAAGTTTTGGTGCGTTCGTCGGGTCGCATCACGAGATCTCAGTTCGGGGCGAACCACTAGTATGTATGTATGTATGTATGTATGTATGTATGTATGTATGTATGTATGTATGTATGTATGTATGTATGTATGTATGTTTGTCTGGCGATAACTTTAGAACCGTTGATCCGATCTGCATGAAATTTGATATGTCGATAGCTTGTACTTGAGAAATTTACTGGTAAGTAAATGAGTAAAATCGGATGAAGGGTTTTTGAGATATGGGGTTTTTAAGGGGGCAAAAATAAAAAAAGTTATATAAAAAAATCAAGCTACATGTCATATGAAAGGGCTTTGTTTGGACATCCCAAAACAATTTTTACTTTTTTTTTGTGACGCTCGGTTTTTGAGATAAAATAATAAAAGTTAAATTAAGATAACCAGCGATCCAAGAGCTCCCATCTCTAAGAGTTTCGTTGACATCAAGGTTTTTCTACTGGTCGGCCAGTTCATTTGCTTTTTCTTAATTTTTTTTCTTGAAATAAATTAAGGAGGTACTCAGTTCTCATAAAATGGTGACGACGACCAGGTCTGATGATGGAGTCAAGGTCTGTTCAACGGAACTCTTCAATAAATAGGCCAATAGAGTTGAAACTTGGTAACCATACCAAGTTAGTAGACGGTAGTCAAAAAAAGTCCAAAGATAATGTTTGGACTTGCCTCTGACTACTACGTACTCAAAGTTTTGATGCGTTCGTCGGGTCGCATCACGAGATCTCAGTTCGGGGCGAACTACTAGTAATATTAGTGTATAAAACTTTTTAAAAAGTATTCCTTTCACCACACTGTTTCAAAAGAAAATAGTGATACGACAAGAGACAGAGCAAAATAATTAAAGATCGAATGAAGCTATTTGTGATTTGTACAAGTACCCTTTATGTTATTCCAGGAATATGTCACATATGGAATACCAACTACTGCAAAATGTGGTTATGTGCAAAATGTTCCAAACATATCAGAGATATGTCTGACAAATATACGCACATGCATGTTGCCATCTGGTTGTCTGGAAGAGATCGCCTTCAGCAATAAGACCGCCCATTATACATTTATTATTGTTTTGTTTCGTGAACAATAAAGCTTTTTCATTTCATTTCATTTAATTTCATGTTGTTTTCTTTATTTCAAATCATTTGGAATATTAATTTCAAGTGAATTATAAAATGTAGTACAAAATGAGCATTAAACTTACCAATAATAATAGCTTGCTCCTCAATCCCCTTCCCCTGGACTTCCCCCGAGTTGTGCCTACCCCCATCGTTGATGCACACTGTCGGCCCGCTGACGTACACCATTGCTGACAGCTTCATTTCATCATAACTGAGGCAGTTGTCCAAGATGAGCGGTTCTCTTTGTTGCATTGTACCTATTTGCTCCCAACCGTTTTCTCTGAAGCAAGTAAGCATATTTATTTATTTAAATCAAATCAAGTTAAAGGTATTTATTCAATAAAATCACAAAGATCAATTTGAAACGTCTTAAAAGTAAGTGAATCTAGGTGCCAAATAAATAACTAAAAGAACGGTTTAAAAAATGTATAGCATAAATTAGTTTAAAAAAAATATAGTCGCGTTAAACTCCCGCTGCAAACTCGGTCATAAATAATCTTAACACACGCTTATACAAAAGGATCGTCCGTTCTCCTAAGTGCGAGAGAGAGAGAGAGAGAGAGAGAGAGAGAGAGAGAGAGAGAGAGAGAGAGAGAGAGAGAGAGAGAGAGAGAGAGAGAGAGAGAGAGAGAGAGAGAGAGAGAGAGAGAGAGAGAGAGAGAGAGAGCAATATTGCTGTCTCGTTCCGATAACTTATGACCGAGCCTGCAGCGTGAGTTTAACGTGACTATAGTAAATTGTAAACATTGTAAGAAATTACTTATCAGGTATTCAGTCAGTCAAAGAAAAACTACAAATTAGGTATCAAGTGACTGGGCTCACTTCTCAGTTGGTATTCGCCTTCTGTGCTGTAGGTTGTGGGATCAATCCCTACCGAGGACAAACATTCGTGTGATGAACAGAGATACTTGCTGTGTCTGGCTGAGTGTTATTATGTGTTTTTGTACTATGGGAATCAGATAACTGATCTCTCTTTTGTCGTGTCACTAGTTTCTTTCGAAACAGTGTGGTGAAAGGATTTTAAGTGCGCCTTTAGAGACTCCTTTCGAGCACTTGACACATGTTATAGAACTTTTAGGTTCTATGACATGCCGGGATCTTCACGATGTTTTCCTTCACCGTTTGAGAGTACTGGCATTGTGCATATACATTTTTGAACAGAAAAACTCATTGGTGCACGACCGGTTTCGAACCCACGACCAGATCGGAAGGCGGGGCCGCTAGACCACCAGATAACTGATGGAATACTTGAATACTTTTCGTTTGGTGGTGAGTACTATGATTTCCTTATTTGCTACAAGATGGCGCTGCATACAATATCCAACAATATCCTACTAATATTATAAACGCGAAAGTTTGTAAGTATGGATGGATGGATGGATGTTTGTTACTCTTTCACGTAAAAACTACTGAATGGATTTTAATGAAACTTTACAATAATATAGCTTATACATCAGAATAAAACATAGGCTACAATTTTTATAAAGATATTGTGTGAATTGTCCAAAATATGACGTTAAGTGTTAAGTAATTAGGAAAAAATCTACCATCTGCGAGCTATTCTGGCGTGCGCTACCAAAACCGCTAGAGTTACATATTATGTACTACGCCACGCTAATATAAGCTACTCGAAATACCAATCCTGCGCAGACGAAGTCGCGGGCACCAGCTAGTTAATACTAATTTGCTTTTCACAATCAGCACGTCTCGTACACCCTTCGTTATTATTTCAAACAATTGAAAATTACTAAAACTTCACATACCCTTTAGCTCCATTTATAAGCAGATACGTATCGTATTCGTTCAGAAAGGCGATAGCCCGCTTCTGCAGTATCCTGTCAATAAACTCCGGCACTGTCATATCTTTGTAAAATGCCTTTTCTATACTGCTGCCGAATTCTCTGAAAATAAATTTGCTAATCAGACACAGTTAATCATCATCATAATTACAGGAGTACGTCTACAGCTGCTTTTTAGAAAAATCTCCGCGAAATCTCAGCCGCTTGAAAATGCGAATACCGAATAGCAAATATAATATTTTATTATATTATATTATTAAATATTATATTTGCCTATTTTTTTTAAGAGTAGTAGAGCTCTTTGTGTGTGGCTCGTCCGAGGAAGTACTACCATCACGCTTTTTCTGCCGCCAAGCAGCAACGCTGTGTTTCGGTTTGGAGAGTGTGGTTGCCGGTGTAATTACAGGCACATGAGGCTTAACATCTGTATGCCTCAAGTTGATGGACGCAGGGCAGTGCATCGTAGGGCACGTTCCTATCGTGCGTGACTTACGAGGCTGTGTTTTGTTTTAGGTGATTGTTACCACTTAACATCAGGTGGGCCATCTGCTTGTTCCATCAGTAAGTTGAATTAACAAAAAAGCTATTACATCGAATTAGATAGAGATAGCACACTTGCTATCTCTATCTAATTCGATGTAATAGCTTTTTTGTTTTTTTGCGGTTTCTGAAAGCCCGATCAAAACTAATCGCATGTCAAGTCACTACTTGACATGCGATTAGTTTTGATCGGGCTTTCAGAAACCGGTCGTTAACCTTCTAAATAAAAAAAAAAGGTAAAAAACAATATTCAATCTCACCGTTTATAGATGAGGAAGTGAGTCATTAGTAGCAAGACTCTCTCGTGGATCAGTGGGTATGTAGAGGCGATATTCCTTTGCAGTTGTTCTATAGGTATTCTCTCTTTTAATGTATGTAATCTGCAAATAAATATATTAAAGAATTATTATAGTTACACGAGTTTAAAAAAATTTCGGTACTTTGAAAGACGAAAGTCTACAACCAGTGTGTGCTACCAGTGATGACTTATGGAACGGATACATGGTCACTTAACTATTGACCTCATTCGCAACGGGTTATGGAGAGAGCTCTTTAATAGCTCTATAGGTAGCGCTATACAAGGTACCACTGGGATTTGAACCCACGACCTTCCCGATACGGGGCCGCGCTAACCAACTGCGCCATCGGATTATAATCACACTCGACGAATAACTTGGGGTCATGCTACTACGGTACTTAGGTATGTGACCATGGTTCCATCTACAGGTCTGACATATAACTATAAAGAGTCATTGAGTGTAGGTAAACATTATAAAAGTAATAAAAATCAACGTCAAATTTGTTTGTGATTAGCCCACTGATGACGTTACGAAAAACGAAAAACAAAACTCAGACTTGGGGTACTGGAAGTGGTTTGGAACCACACAAGTTGATAAATAAAAAACATACCTAACAGTCTCCACCGGGTACGGAATAGGAAATGCCCTGCTTCTCCTGATGACCTCATCGACATCACCGGACGGTTCGAAGGCGGGCAGGTCAGCACATTGCCTGAGCAACTCATTTGTCTCCTTACTGGTGCTGGGGTAACACCAGTCTGGCTTACACCTGATGAGGAATATGGAAATAATAATTAAACGATAAACAAGCCTTTGAAGATAGTAGATTTTTTAAGAGTAGTAGAGCTCTTTGTGCAGGGCTCATCCGGGGAAGTACTACCACCACGCCTTTTTCTGCCGCCAAGCAGCAACGCTGTGTTTCGGTTTGGAGAGTGTGGTTGCCGGTGTAATTACAGGCACATGAGGCTTAACATCTGTATGCCTCAAGTTGATGGACGCAGGGCAGTGCATCGTAGGGCACGTTCCTATCGTGCGTGACTTACGAGGCTGTGTTTTGTTATAGGTGATGGTTACCACTTAACATCAGGTGAGCCATCTGCTTGTTCCATCAGGTAGATGTATAAAAAAAAACAGCATTTTACTAAAACATTCCAGTGAAATCGCATGGATTACTTTTTTTTGTGTTGCGGCAGGAATCGATGCTGCGCCTCCCGCTTCTCACTCACCTACTGCTGTGCCACAGAGGTCTTCAAAATAAATTAGCGGAGTATATCTCCACAACCATAATCCTCTAGAGACAAGATTATTTTCAAAAAAAAAAAACACCTATATTTATTTATCTCAAAATTAATAATAATCATATTATTGTGCAAAAAATACATTGAGTACATACCTTATAGATACAAAATAATAAAATCTAACTCCTTTATTAAACGAGTGGATAATCTCAAACAGCTTAATAGATTTTCTTGAGTCATAGCTAAGAACACTCTAGATCAAGTCTTACAATAAAGTCTTAAAAAAACTAGATCAAAATGTTAATATCTATTGGCTATATGCATACACCACAGACATACATACATAAAATATTCAACCTGTAATACTTAAACACACCTAACACAAACAGTGTTGTTGCATTAGGTGAAAAAGGTCAGAAGATAAGAATTATTAATGAAATTATTCTCTTAATAATTTAGTTAGAGGTATGTAACCGTAGCAAGTGGAAATCTGTGGAAAGCAAAGGCCTTCCCCTATGGGAAACAGGCGTGATTTATGTAAGTATGTTATTCTCTTACCATGCAAGATTCTGGAGTTGCCTTAATTTATCCATTGCTGATAGCTGGAAAGAAAAAAAGGGTTGTTCATTTATTGTTAGCCTCTGCGGAAATTCTAGACACAGAAACAGCCTAGCTCGTCCCTAGCCCGGGGAAGTACTAACAACATGTTTATTTCTGCCACCAAGCAGCATTGCTTTGGTGTTTCGGTTTAAAGGTTATATAATTTATGTTTGGTATTTGTGTATAGTCTGTATGAGGGTGACATAGTCATTGTGACAAAACTCCCATTTAAATAAAGATAAAAAAAAAAGTACTAACTAGACATAAAAAAATTAATTATTCTACACAGTTTCAGTTTATGAACAAAAATAACCTATTAAACTTTCTAATTTTCTATTTTCATCAACAATACAAAAGTAGATGTTTTTGGATCAAATGAGTTTTGACTCTGTATTTGCTGTTTTTGGTTACGACTATGAACACTGACTCAATACCATAAGTATTTTTCTTTATGCTTTAAGTCCTGGTCCTGGTCCTAGTTGATAAAAATAAAAGAAACTTACATAATTAACACAACAAAATACTATTAAACATAAACATAGCTGAATTATTGAATTCATTGTTACTTTGAAGATCAAAGTTTGAACTAGATTTCAATCATTGATTTTATAACACGGCAGCCATTCTTCCTATAAGTATTTTTGTCTGAGATTTTCCTCATAACTTGTAATGACGTTCAATACTTGTTTTGTATGTAACAGGTTTGCTGGGATAATAGTGCCATCTCTTGTTGGTTATTCGAATTCAATGAATCAAAACATAAACTAAAGGTTTCAATTTATGTAGTGCCAGTTCTTTAGCTAAGCCTGTAACAACATATTTTATTTATCCTCATTGGATGATGGCATTTTTTATATTCTAATGAAATAGGCAGAACTAATTTGTATTTTGTGGCACGTATAATATATTAACGTAGTTATAACAGTAATGGTACTATGGCAAAATTACAGTTAGGAAAAGTATGTAAGCTATGTTACGTATTATTTCACAGCAGAGTAATCCATTGCGAAATTTGCGTCAACACAGATCTCAGGATGGTTAAAATTTCCTCACTAATAATTTTAATAAAGCTAGTAGGACACCGGCACTTAAATTGAAAAGGATATCGCCGTTTTCGGAGGAGCTCTCCATCGGTTAGAAAGAAACTAGAATTATTACGTACTTACGTTATTATAGTTTCTGGAGAACGTTAGAACACGAATATTTCGTAGTTTTTGTACATAAAACATATAAAAATGAGTACAAACTATCTAAAATACAACAGACAACAAGATAGCTAAAAAAATCAAATCAACTTTAATTCAACTTAAACCTCTTCCTTCTTCTTCTTCAAACTTCTTCTTTTTGTTGGCTACTACTGTGACTGTTGTCACAATTCTGCCAAATCTGTCAATGTCCGTTTCATGTTACTAGAAATGAAATAAAAGATTTTATTGGAAGATAGTGAGCGCGCTAGCAGAAATAATTTTGACTTACAGCTTGACTTGACTTTGACTATTAGACTTGACATTAACAGGAAAAAAGAAGTTGAAGTTAAAGTTGACTTGATTGATTGATACATTTTAAAAAATAAAAAATAAAATGGCGCGAAAAAATTGTTTTTCCTCCACAGCAATGTTTCTTACATAAAGACTAAGATTATCCTTATTTAAAGTTATGGGAGACGTACAAAGAATACGCGCTGAGGTCAATAATGCCTTCAAATTAAGTGGATTTACAATACGTAGGGAGGCAAGTACGTTTGTCGCCGAGGAGCTTTCAACTATATCTGTTGGCGAAAGACAGGCGATGATAGACAAGCTGACCGCTCATTTACTGCACCAATGCCTCTCCCAACCTGTCTTAGAGAAACATCACCTGGAAACAGCTTTTAAAGAATGCTGCTCGTCTGGCTTGGAAGAGACTGAGACCATACTGAACGTCATCGATGCTTTCACTGTTCCGAAGCTTTGTTACGATAATGAAAGGAAAAGGTTCGTGAAGAACGTTATGACAAACAATACCTTGTACCCAGACCCCAAATGGAAGGCGCAGTTTTTGATAGACTGCTACACTGTTATTTGGCAGAGGACACAGAGAAACAAACTATTTGCACAGGAAGCTCTGCAGTTGTTGGAAGGTGAGCAACGTTTCCAATTACGTACCATAGAGGTTTTACTTAGTTCATCAAGTCGCATTGATGAGGTTATAGTGTTAGGGCTTTTGACTCAACTTACAGAAGGGAAGTACTACTTGGAAGATCCCACTGGAAGTGTTTTACTTGATATAACAAATGCCAGATTTCACTCTGGGTTATTCACAGAAAACAGTTTTGTACTTGCAGAAGGTTTTTACGATGACAAAATGCTAAATGTAACAGGTCTGGTACTCCCACCATCAGAAAACCGTTCCAATTCTGCACCATATTTTGGAAACATAAATACATTTGGTGGTAACTCTAAAACTCTACTTAAAAACTCAAAAAGCTTGCAAAAAATTGAGAAAGATGACAAAGATGGAATGATGATATTCCTATCAGACTGTTGGTTCGATAATATCAAGGTCATGTCAAAGTTGAAAACTCTTTTCACTGGATATAATGAGTTCCCGCCTATAGCTATAGTATTTATGGGAGAGTTCCTTTCAAACCCTTATGGCCATGAGCACAGTACACAACTCCGAACAGCCCTCACAAATCTGGGTGATATAATCCACCAGTTCAAAAAACTACAAGAAACAACTAAGTTCATATTTGTTCCTGGTCGAGGCGACCCAGCAGCCGCCAATATTTTACCACGACCAGCAATTCCAAACTCTATAACAAAAGAAATAAGAGATAAATTAGGTGATGCTGCAATATTCACCACAAATCCTTGCCGAATCCAATACTGCACTCAAGAGATAGTCATCCTAAGACAGGATTTAGTTATGAAAATGTGCAGGAACTCTATACACTTTCCTGAATCTGGTGACATTCCTGACCATTTAATTAAGACCCTGCTAAGCCAATGTTCCTTATCACCGTTGCCATTAGGCGTTCAACCATTATACTGGAAACATGTTGATGCATTGAGCTTGTACCCAATACCAGATCTAGTGGTCATTGCTGATCATTTTCAGCCGTACACGCGGTCCCACCAAGAATGTCAGATGGTAAATCCAGGGTCTTTCCCAAGAACTGAGTTTTCTTTTAAAGTTTACATTCCGGGGACTAGGACTGTAGAAGATTCTCAGATACCTAAAGAAGATGATGTGTAAAGGCGACAAAGACTGGCACAGGATTGGAAATAATGTTGTTATAGATATCTTTAGGGCCTAAAGTGGTTGCACAGTAATTTTTTGAACCAAGTTGTATTGTGATAAGTGAGGTTTAACCTTAATTTAACCTGTATGTAAGTAATTTCTTATGTAAATAAAACCACTCAATAGAATATTAAGTTTAATTCATAAATAGTTAGGCATCTAATATTTACAGAGAAACATTAAAAGAAAAATTCTAGGTTTCTTAAAATAAAAACAGTTTAACAGTCAAAAATGATGTGATTTGTTTTAAACCTTAGTTGTAATCTTAACTTTAATCTAAATACTATAATGAATACCTGCAATAAATTTTATTGCAAAAAAGTGTTTCTTGAAGATTCCACCCACATATTTTTCATAGTGAAGGTATATTTTAAATATATCTTAAATTTGGACGGAGTCCTCTGTTTAAAACTCTTAACTTAAACTTGGCCTCAAGCTTTGTGCTCAGACTTAACTAAAAACAAGCAAGTTTAACTTTACATAGCCTACATATTCCAGTGAAGTTTCCTAGTAAGTATAACCAACGCCAGTGAAGGACTGAATTCAAAATGGCGCCGTTGAGCCGCTCACTACTGGTACTACTATTGTTTAAAGTTTAGATTCGTTTCTTTATTGGTACGGGCCATAGTGGCGTAGCTAGGTGGACAAGGGCCCCGGTGTATAGAGTAAGAATTGGGCCCTCACCCCCTCTTTCCAAATACTTATATTGACCTTTATAACTAGTAGTTCGCCCCGAACTGAAATCTCGTGATGCGACCCGAAGAACGCATCAAAACTTTGAGTAGGTAGTAGTCAGAGGCAAGTCCAAACATTATCTTTGGACTTTTTTCTGACTACCGCCTACTAACTTGGTATGGTAACCAAGTTTCAACTCTATTGGCCTATTTATTGAAGAGTTCCGTTGAACAGACCTTGTCTCCATCATCAGACCTGGTCGTCGTCACCATTTTATGAGAACAGAGTACCTCCTTAATTTATTTCAAGAAAAAAAAATAAGAAAAAGCAAAGGAACTGGGCGACCAGTAGAAAAACCTTGATGTCAACGAAACTCTTAGAGATGGGAGCTCTTGGATCGCTGGTTATATTAATTTAACTTTTTTTGTTTTATCTCTAAAACCTAGCGTCCCAAAAAAAAAGTAAAAATTGTTTTGGAATGTCCAAACAAAGCCCTTTCATATGACATGTATCTTGATTTTTTTATGTAACTTTTTTTATTTTTGACCTCTTAAAAAACCCCATATCTCAAAAACCCTTCATCCAATTTTACTCATATACTTACCAGTAAATTTCTCAAGTACAAGCTATCGACATATCAAATTTCATGCAGATCGGATCAATGGTTTTAAAGTTATCGCCAGACAAACATACATACATACATACATACATACATACATACATACATATATACATACATAAAATGCCAAATCGCCCAAGTTGAAACTAGATCTTCGTTCGCTTCGCTCACTCGATCATGAAAAAGCAGGCTCAAGGTTTTTTAGCTTCGGGAGCTGGCTGACCCTCTCTTTTCAAAGCTTAGGTTAGAGGGCCCCCTGAGCTCCGAGGCCCTCCTGGCCCTACGATAGCTACCCCACTGTGCCATACCTTTACTTATGTCTATGTCTAAGGTAAGTCATAAACTCATAAAGCAAGATCACAAAAAAAATAGCACACTGGAACTCCTACACTTACAACTTAGACTCGGATTTGATACATAAAACAAGATCCAAAATATGAAAATTAACAGTATGTACCTACCTAGATGGCAGTTACATTAAAATTAAGAAGGGCTCATAGCCTCGCTTTCCTTAAAATATTTTTTATCATTTAACGTTAGGGTCATACACATCTAGCGTATATTGCGCGATGCACATTGATCTACATAAAAATTCTCCTTCGCTAACACAATTCGCGTAGGTATTTCGTTGGACCTAGATTTCTATAGAAATCTCGTGCGCAAGATACGCCTAATGTGATTTGAACCTTAGATCTACTTTTGACGTGACGTAGGTATTTTTTTATCGAATAACTCGCAAAAACATTGTCAAAAAACAATAATCCAAAATCAAATCGATAGATATAGGCAGTAAGTCCTACACATTCGTCTTCGTTTGTTTCGTTTATTTGGTCCTTTTGCATAATGATTTCAGCAGCTCATATTTGTCATAACTAAATGGACTGTATCACAACGGTATAAGTTTAAGGATATATCACACGTAAACGGTTCAGTTAAATTCTTCATTTGAGCATTGCAATAACGAGATTGTTGTCCTCCTGAATTTCTTTATCGATCTGAAGATGGATTCACGTGTGGGCTTTGGGGTATGCGACAGTAAAACATCAAACACCAACAAGAGTGTTGTAGGTTTGACCAATCGGAGCGAGCGCCACCAGACAGATCATAGTGATGGTGATAATGACGATGATTGGAGTGAACACACCGAGGATCAGTTTTCTGAAGCCGGCGAACTGAAACAAGAAAGAAATGCTTAGAAAGATGTACCTACCTAAATGGTCCTAGTTTTTGTTTGCCTGAATCCCAAATTTGCAGCCCAAAACAAGCTGAAATCAGACTTTGAGACCCAGTTTAGTCCAGGAGCAGAAAGGTATCCAGAGATTTATTTTTTTGACGAAATAGTGGTTTTCATTTACTGCTTTAAGGCACTGTTGATAGCCAATAACCATGATCTCCAGCGCATGTATTTAGATTTCCCAAATTTAGTGCAAAATCCCAACCGGAATTTTCAGAATTTAGTCTATTGGCAGTGTGTACTAACCGGAGCATCAGTGCTTCTATCAATCTGCGTGACCTGTCGCGTGTGTCCCATCATGTCCTTCATTGGGAAAGAGTTCACGCGTCCGTTGCTGATGCGGCCTTCTGAGACGCATACTGTTAGCTGAGGAGATAAATAATAGGCGTTAGTTTACAATCTAATAAGTGTGCGATTGATAATGACAAAGTTTAACTCTTTCAAAGAATAAACGACCGTGCTGTCATCAACCCAAAGTCGTCCTCTACTTTAAGGAGTTGGGCTGGCTAGGTTAGCAGAAGTACATTGCAAAAATCACCCTATTGTGGGACGTCAGTGCAGATCTTATTCCCCCACTTTGAGTTAGAACTAGATCGTGCATCCGTGCTTTAAGAGTTCACGTTGGTTGTCGACTGATATAAAGCTTTATCAATTAAGCCATAACAGTGTTCTTTGGTCAAGGATGATTGAACTCATAATTCGAAAGTTTCCTAACAACGAAAATCCTGCAGAAGAGATTTGGCCACTGGTTTAGTTATGCACGTCTCGCTCGGAGGTCGAAATATATCCAAGTATCTACCATCCAAACGATTAGGAGTTTGATGATACTTACAGAGAGCACAATATGCATGACCACGTGGAAGGCAACAAAAGCAGCTAGGATGAACACGCTCCAGGCTGGAAGCTCAGCCTTCTGCAGGTATACTGCCAGGAATATTGTTACGACTGAAACAGAACATAATGATCATCATACAGAAAAGAGATTTTCCAGAATAATAAAATTAGTAGAAGCAAGATTTTTAAAGAGTTTAGTGAGTTGTGTTGTGACACGTTACATGTACAGCGAAGCTATTTTAAAACATTCGGAAAGGTTTCCAATCGGAAATCTATCTTCTCAACGAAACTCATACTCACTTCCTAGGATATGAGCACCGTTGCCGAAGAACCAGTGAAGCCAGTTGAAGATCGGTCGTTTCTTGGTACCAGGGTGTGGTCTGAAGTAAGCACCTGTAAAACAAACAATTATAAAGTACGCAAAAAATAATTGTTCTATGCATTGAAACTTGTCGATTGAAATATATTTAAATCGGGACAAAATAATTAATCGCCTTATTCGCCAAATAAGGTACTTATCTACTTGTGGGTCCCTAATACACGGGAAATAAAGCGCGGGATCAGGAAATCGGGACTTTGAACGAGGCAGTTAAAGATCTTACCAATAGGCTGAATGAAGCACAGTATAACAGTAACTATGCCGGTTATGGCGTGAGGGTTGTCTCCTGTAGTGGACCAGCCACCGACTTCGATGAGGATCAGAATGAAACCGCAGACGGTCAGCAGCCATGTTGACACCATCAGGATTCTGTGCCACTGTAAGAGATTATAATAACATCAAATTTTGAAGTGTGTTAAGTAAAAATCTTAGTAAGTTTGGAAATTTGTAGATTGAAATACTTACAGCGAACCAGATGTCTTTTCCGCCCAGGGTCTTTCCGACCCACGTTTGTCTGAAGTATCTGAAAATATAGAAAGGTACCTGTGTTATATTTTATCGGAAACAGTCAGTTTGGTTCTTCGATGGCTTTCGAGGATCAAGCAAGAAGTAGCCAGAGCAGAGGCTCTGGCGATTTTTTTATGGCTATTCTTTTTCATATGGAAATCCCGCCTTACGTCTGCCACTTCATAACTAGGTGCTCCTGGGATTTATATTCAAGTTACTTGCACGTAATTCATTTATTCTTACGTCAACCTTTAGTATAAGCCACAAGTGCCTTGTATATTCAGGGATCTTAATACCTATCATATGTTTGCGCCTAGGTCATTTTATCAGGTTTCGTACAAATACCTAATAATGTTGCTTACCTAGCCAGCAGTATCCCAAGAGATGCCGTACCCAACCAAGCAGCCAACATGAAGGATCCGTGCAACTTGAGGAGAAGTTTCGAAGCACCGGCCGCAGCGCCTACAGCGGCTAGTGCCATCGGCTCGCCAGTCGACTCGTAGGCTAAGTTGTGGAAGCCAACTCGGTTTGCGTCTGAAAAAAAGGGTTTATAAATATAGCTCATGTCAGAATGTTGGTAGGTTGGTAGGTAAATGAGCGGAAAGGCTGTGTACTTTTGAAAGAATTATTTACAAGTATTTCCTTACCACCCAGACTTAAATAGAATCCTCTAGGTTTTAGAGGACCTAGACCTAATAGAATTATTAGGAAGAGATCGTTAACTGTATAGGTGTATGGTGCTTATTGTCGCTTAATATAAACATAATCTTACCCTTCATGCTATCCCCAGCTAGCACCATCAAGTTGTACTTATTGCTCGCGAGATCGAAGGTGTTTCCTTTCACCACCGAAACTACATCCCTCTTGAACTTGCAGTACAGTTTTCCATCTATAACCGAAGACTCTTGCAGCTGGACGATGTCTTGCGGAGAATCAGTCCGACTCACATAAGGCTCCACTTTAGGATACGTCCAAGACGTGAACAGGCTGATTCTTCCATTCTCGTTTCTCACGCACTCCATCGCGCTGTCATCCCCCATCTTGTTGTCCAAACTCAACCCTGTTGCTACATATTTAGGGTTGCCGCTGCCCTGGATCTCAAAGGTGTAGTCGGAGCCTGATACGAAAACGGCTACGATTGCTACACAGTCTCCCTTTTCGATGCAGTTTGCGGGGACTCCGTAGCAGAGCTTCGTATCAGCACAGCCCTGGTAAATCACGTCCATTGGTTGTGCAGTCGGTTTTGGCTGGAAAGAAAAGGGAGAAATGTCAGCACATATAGAGAAGAGAACCTTCCAAATTGCTGCAAATTCTTGGCGGAAATAATCAAATGAAGATCAGCATAATCTTGTTGAATTGAATATTTTTTTGCCTTAGCGGATTAAAGTAGGTAATATACCTAAGGCACGACTTCCAAGAGTGCAAACCAAAAACTCTTCGCTAGGATTCGGTTTTGCGAATATCAGGACTACCAGAAGGTACCAAAACTCAAACGAATATAGAAGCAAAAATATGTAATGTAGGTACCTTGCTTTCCATAGTGACAGGCGGTGGCATGGTAGTCCTCTCAGTGGCAGCAGTTGGTAATGAGGTTGGCACTACGGTGTCAGGGGTCACCACTTCCACCAATGGAGACTCAACGCCGCTCCAGAACGTAGCGTAGCTTTGAGCTACTGTTGCTCTGGAATCAAAGCATTAGCTTTACAGTTTATATTTCTCTCTCGGAAGGAGCCGGAAAGACGCTTGGTATACTCAAGAACGCTCTAACAAATTGGGTGAATAAGAAAAGTAAATTTATTCGTGACCGAAGAAGTGAGATAAGATGTGATTAACCGAGGAACTCGTTGGCTTCTACCAAGATATCTCTAAAGTTTTATAACTGGGACACACGTTGCGAATTCCTAACTAGCTTCTTCATACCTATTAGCAATTGAATCAAATTTTTTGCACGCTCGTAATGGGGACGATGGTTTTGATCTTTATCGATTTCTAGCAGGTACGTAGTGGCGTGATTTCAAGCTACAAACATAATTCTCTGCTTTTTCTTTATTATTTTTGAAATGGCGCCGCATGAGCATTTCGAAGATCTGAGCCAAAGATTGCCAGCTTACTTCGCAGTAACATGCAGAAATAAGTTTAACGAGACTGTTGACCCTATTTTTATCTGGAAGTTGTGTTATCTTTGTCAGGCAATCATCATGCCATGCCATTCGCTCTGAATCACCGACGATCAAGAGATCGCACCAGTTATTGGCCTGCTAAATTATAATTATTTGAGTACCTAGGTAGGTAGTAGAGCTCTTTGTGAAGGGCTCCTCTGGGGAAGTTTTCCATGCCTATTTCTGCCTCCAAGCAGCGTTGCTGTTTTTCTGTTTGGAGGGAGTAGAATAAGACCCCTCTAACTACAAAGCGACACCATGCGATGGGTAGTAGCATCTTCTGAGTATTGTGGCCACTAGTACTATCAAACGGTGAAGGAAAACACCGTGAGGGAACCGGCATGTAGTAGGTATTCTCTTATCTGTGGTAGAACTTAAAAAGGTTTAAAACATGTGTCAAGTGCCCGAAAGGAGCCTTTTGAGGTGCAGTTAAAATCCTTTTACCACACTAGTTTCGAAAGAACTAGTGATACGACAAGTAGAAGTAGTAGGTCACTAATCCTGCCAAGTGTTGTGCCGACTACGGAAAACTCCCCCTAAATATGGATGAGGCCTATATCTGCAGTGGATTTATTAAGGCTGATTACGATAGCGATGCCTTTTTTATGCATTTAGCTATGGATCTAAGAAAGATTTTTTCAATACAATAGTCTTAGAAAGATGTCTGGCATGATTAGAGTCTGATCTCTTGTTCTAGCTGTTTACCTGAACTCAATCCCTCCTAGGAAGTCGTCAGGGGCTTGCCACTGGAAGGTCAGCGCTGGCTTGTCCTCAGGACTCGTGTGGGTGGCCGTGTCATTCGCGTTCGTGCAAGTCGTGAGGCGGGAGAAGCCAGGTGGTGCGCTCACAAATCTGCCGATTATGATGTCCTGGTTCTACAACAAACATTAAACATGGCTTGAAATAAATTCGTAACGTTTGCACCTCTCATAAAAAATGTTTTTTTAGACCACTTTTATTCTGCTTACCATTAGCACCTTATAATGGCATAGCCAAGGGCGTCGCCAGCCCATGTTTCAGGGGGGCAAGTTAATATTATGGAGGATGAGAAAAATATGAATTGTAGGTACAGTCAAGGGCATGAAGCTTTACAGCTTGTAGCGCGAGTCTTTGCCTCTATGGCGATCGTAATAAGAATGGTTCCAACGTAGGCCCTAGCACTTTGGTTTGGCTATATTTTTTTAATCTCTGGGGAGGGGCCTCCCCCCCTTGGCGACGCCCTTGGGCATAGCAGTTATAGCCTAGGCTTGTAGTACCTGTATCTGCCTAGCCTGCAGTATAAAACCGCCGATCGGCAGCGGCGCGCCCGCTGGACTCCCAACCGTCACGTTCAGCACATCACCCTGGCGCACTTGGGCTGATGACGTTAGAATGAAGTATGGCGGCGGTGAGGACTGCGCTTGGATGGTCTCGTGCCGGGGAAGTTGGTCTATGCAAGCCTGGAAGGAAACATTGGATTATTGTGGAGGGTTTTTTATAAAAGACAGGGAAACTCATAATTTTCATCAATCTAGGTATACTATTCATTCACTGTAGTTCCGTAGGTATATCCCAAGAAGACGCGCCTACGAAACGTCTTCGGCTTTTTTCATCTGGTGTTTGCCAGCTCTTTACGTTGCATATTAATGTTTAGATTAGATGTGCCTCTGACTAGCCGCATTAGGCATCCTCAAGGATCCTAATTCTTAAAAGATATTCACTCGATTACCTTCTGGTTTTTCATTTCTTTCAAAACGAACTATGGATCTTTTAAACAGAATCGTATGATTCGTGATCAATAAATAGATGGCGCTGTACGTAAACTACAGTAAGATTATATTAAACCTACCTTTCGTTTAATATAAACGGCACAGGTGATAAAATGATTTTCGTGATTGAATGGCTACCAATAACTACTACCGCCATCTAAAATTCCTTATGAAAACAAATACATTTAAGGAATGATCCAGGTTATTTTGCAGTTTCGTGTAAAACTCACCCCAGATGGCGCTCCAGAGCCGTGTTGTTCCGATGACTTTAAGAGCAGCAACATTACTAGGAGTAAGCACGGTGTTCTTTTTCTAAGTAACATTTTGATTGTGTATTCTGAAAAAGAAACATAGCAATTGTAGCTCACACATACATAGTCCATCTCTCTCTTGTCGTGTCACTAGTTTCTTTTGAAACAGTGTGGTGAAAGGATAGGCCATTAAATAAGCTTTCGTTTAGGTTGGCTATAGGTAGGTGGTAACATTACATTATAGTTATTTTTTTTATAACGGATACCTAATAGTTACTACATTAATATTAACTTAGTAGGTAGGTACCTACTGATTTTTATCCTCTATTTATACCTAAACTGTCGATAATCCAGGCAATAGTTTAATTCAGAAAGCCGCATACTAATTGTTTTTAAGTGTGCCCCTTGATCTTCTGTACCCCTCTTTCCCCTACCGGCTTATAGGTTTATGTATAAGACTAGCATTTCTAGAATAACCGTTATTTATTCATTGTCTCTAGACGGAAGCTAATCTTTAATTGGTGCTTGTAACAGGAAACCAAGCCACAGTAAATCTGATTCCTTCTATGTATGACATCAGCCGAGGTCTGCCTGAACAACAGAGACAGAAACATCCAGCTTAGTGTGACAGAGAGAGACGGATGTGGAGGTAAGGTCAAACGGTGAAGGGAATTATGTGGAGAGGTTTTTGCATTTCATGGAACTGTTTTAAATTATGGTTGGCACTTCGGTTACGTAGTTTAGATGTTAATAAATAATTTCCTGTATCGTTATAAGAGCTTGTGGCTACACTTGGGCATCCCTAACCGACTAACGGCCGGTTTCTGAAAGCTCGATCAAAACTAATCGGATGTCGAGTCGCTCGCCATTTAATTTTTAGCTAATACATCCAATTAGATACAGATAGCAAGTGACTTGATATGCGATTAGTTTTGATCGGGCTTTCAGAAACCGGCTAAGTTAAGCAACGTTCTGCGTGGTCAACGTTGGGATGGGTGACAATTGTATGAGAATTACAATACCTTGACAAAAGCTCACGCCTAACTAATATAGTTTTCATACAATTTTTCTTTCCTAAGGCCTGTTCCGCCAAACAGAATCTTATAATTATTATATATCCGACTAGCTGCTCGTCCCGGCACGAATGGATATATATTTTTAAAACAATAAAATTTAGCCTTTGTTACTCAGGGATAATATTATAGGTATCATTCTAATCGTGAAAGAATTTTTGAAATCGGACCTGTAGTTTTTGAGTTTACCTATTCGTTACAAACATACAAAAATACAAATATTTTATCTTTAGATATAATATTATTCCTCTAGAACTTACAACACAATCCTTTACGACTTACGGCCGGTTTCTGAAAGCCCGATCAAAACTAATCGCATATCAAGTCACTTGCTATCTGTATCTAATTCGATGTAATAGCTAAAAATTAAATGGCGAGCGACTCGACATCCGATTAGTTTTGATCGAGCTTTCAGAAACCGGCCGTTAGTGTAGGCTCTGACTACAACAAGATAGGAACAAACCAAGCTAATAATCGAATACCTAGGTACCTACTGCATAAAATGTTAGGTATCATTTGGAAAATTATTATTCTTGAATGAAATAAATAAGTTATTATTATATTATTATTGCTAACCCTAATTATTTTTGCTTTTTTGATTAGCTCGGTCAAGAATTACATAAGTAATTGCCGAGTCGTGAAGTGAACTAGAGCAGTTTAACGACTAACCTCGTACGAAATGGCATAAAATTAGTTATATCTCGGATCTCAACCGAAGTCGCTCAAAAACGCCAGTCGTTTCTGGGAAAAATAATTATCGATTACTGTAACAGTAACTTAAGAAGCTGAAAACTATCGGGTAACTTCTCGCTCTCACATTTTTGAAGATATAAAATTACTGAATGTTATGAAAAATCGCTATTTGCGATTTTTCAAGATTAACCGCCGGTTTCTGAAAGCCCGATCAAAACTAATCGGATGTTAAGTCACTCGCCATTTCAGCTATTACATCGAATTAGATAGAGATAGCAAGTGACTTGACATGCGATTAACTTTGATCGGGCTTTCAGAAACCCGCGGTTGGTGAATCACATGCAAAGATTCAGAAATAAAAACATATTGATCCAAAGATAGATAGATAACACTTTATTGTACACAAGGATACATCATAAATTTAGACGTAAATTAATAAAGTACAATGGGCTGCCTATTCGCGAGATTAATTTTAATCATCACCTGTTACCGAATGTACAAAGGCAAAGCTATGCAAGGCTCTTAAACGAAATGTGACCTTAGTTTAGAGCACCCACTGTAGTTTCGGCTACTTATCTACGGTCCATTAGTATCCGGAATAAACTACACCGTTACGGAAGTTTTCCGGTTGTTTGTTATCGTTTTTATGCGTTTGCGCTTCCGACTCCCAAATTGAGGATTGAAGAAAAAGTTATTTTCCGTTATATTTACTTATCATAACAGATAACTAATAGTAAAAGAACTGACAACCCCAGGCACGGTAGACCCCGCAGATCTTTTAGTATCAAACCAAGTACCAACTCAAGAATTTTGAGGATGTGTAAGGGGAGAGATACCTATATTATGGCCTATTACTAAGGCCAAATATTACATTTGGAACGAACCTAATAGCCCAATACCCATATTTTGCAATAATCGGTATAGGTAATATTACATAATTATATTATTAGTAAGAAACGAGACTCCTTTTAAAAACTCAGGCTATAGAAAAAAAATGCCAAAAAACAAAAACCACGGTCTTGAAAACTTAGTTGCATGAACTATGCAGAATGAGGTATGTAGAATTGTACGTAAGTAATTAAACTTGCGTCAACCTCCAGTATTCGGTCAAGTCATCGACACAGTTTATAAGAATGTTTGAGCAAGTCGCGTGTGGATTATTGATTTATGAAACAGCGTAACCTGCATTCAAGAAACTAGGTAGGTAGGCTAAATAATATTACTACAAACTTCCGATTTATAATACCTAACCCACGTTTTAGCCTCAATAATAAGAACCTACATACTTGTAAAAAGTCCGATATAAAAAGCTACACAATACAATCACAAGAAAAACTTGGAGTTTTGTACGGTCAACATTAAAAGTATTTTAAGGCTTTCGGAAAGTTTCGGATCGGAAACGTCCCCGATCGGAAATAGTTCCGATCCAAAGCGTCTCGTGAGGGCAATTAATGAACTAATAAAAAGCAGTAAACTAGGTTGTTTTTTTTAAATATTTTTTTTCTTTTTTTTTTAATAAAAAAGGCTAAATTTCAAATTACTGCAATACTTCATAAAACAAATTCTTAGTTTGTATATAAGATTAAACTAATTTACCGGCAATGCTTTCTTGGCGACGTTTCTAAAGAAAACAATTAATTTCGTTATCACGCCCCAGTTAGCTCCTTCAAAAATGTGGGGCAGTTTATTTATTCAACCTCCTTAGGGGTTGTGAGAATCGATTGCGTGTAGACCTCATTCTTATGTCTTACAACTGACCTCGTAAGGTACCTTACCTACCACTTGCCATTATATAAAAAAGCGGTAGGGACCAAGCCTGTTTTAGGTAACTAGGTACCTTCAGGTACCTAGTTACTTAAAGAGGTACCTCAAAAGTCCAAGTTTTGTTTTCGTTTTTGGTATTTCATTTTTCTGTATTGCGAGACCAGGTTTTATGGGTTTCGTACCCAAAGGGTAAAACGGGACCCTTTTACTAAGACTCCGCTGTCCGTCCGTCTGTCTGTCTGTCCGTCAGTCACCAGGGTCACAGATAAGAGAGGGTGACAAAAAAATCAGGTTTGTTGTATGGAAGCCCCCTTAAATATTGATTTTATTCTGATTTTTAGTATTTGTTATTATAGCAGCAACAGAAATACATTGTCTGTGAAATGATTTTCTGTTGCGTATTTCTGTTGCCGCTATAGGTACATCGACTGTCTGGTTTTGGCCTGTGCGTTGATACATCACATCAGTCAATCACTTTTACCTTTTAGATATATAAGTATATTGTATTATTTTTTTTAACTTAATAAAGCCGTTTGGAGTTTTGGCTGGTTTACCATTTCAGACGTAGATAGTAGATATCTATCTAGTTATATACCTATTTAAGACGTAGAACTGTTTGTTTTTGATCGAGTGAGCGAAGCGAACGAAGATCTTAGTTTCAACTTGGGCCATTTGGCATTTTATGTATGTATGTATGTATGTATGTATGTTTGTCTGGCGATAACTTTAGAACCGTTGATCCGATCTGCATGAAATTTGATATGTCGATAGCTTGTACTTGAGAAATTTACTGGTAAGTAAATGAGTAAAATCGGATGAAGGGTTTTTGAGATATGGGGTTTTTTAAGGGAGAAAAAATAAAAAAATTGCATAAAAAAATCAAGTTACATGTCATATGAAAGGGCTTTGTTTGGACATCCCAAAACAATTTTTACATTTTTTTTGTGACGCTCGGTTTTTGAGATAACCCATCTCTAAGAGTTTCGTTGACATCAAGGATTTTCTACTGGTCGGCCAGTTCCTTTGCTTTTTCTTATTTTTTTTTCTTGAAATAAATTAAGGAGGTACTCAGTTCTCATAAAATGGTGACGACGACCAGGTCTGATGATGGAGTCAAGGTCTGTTCAACTGAACTCTTCAATAAATAGGCCAATAGAGTTGAAACTTGGTAACCATACCAAGTTAGTAGGCGGTAGTCAGAAAAAAGTCCAAAAATAATGTTTGGACTTGCCTCTGACTACTACGTACTCAAAGTTTTGATGCGTTCGTCGGGTCGCATCACGAGATCTCAGTTCGGGGCGAACTACTAGTTATATTTAAATTAATAATCTTCCGTCTTAACTTTAGACTTCAATAACAATAACGGAAATATTTTTAACTAATGTATTGTAATTGTATATAATATATGGGTGGGCCATAGGTATTGTATACTTACTTAACTACATTTGTACAAGCAAGCCATGGGTTGAAATCCAGGTCAGTGCTAATGTTTTATGATACATTGCATCACGATCCCATCGATTGTAGTTCAATGCACCCACAGGTGGCATGGCATGTGCCTTGACATGCATTCTGCCTAACTTTTTAAATCGATACTAACATCGATCGGTATTCAGAAAATGTTCGACTGTTACTATTATAATTTAACGATCTTATAATAAGTGCGTGTCAAATTAAACTGGAATCTCTAAAAGCCCATGGCCTAGTTGTATTTAAGAGGCTGAAAACCGTCAAATATTTTATTTCATTTATTATTTAATTATATAAATGTTTACTGAATATAGAAAATCTCAAAAAACCAACAATAGAAAGGTTGATCAAAAATATGTTTTATAAATTCATAAAGAAATAAATAAATATTGGTGGACATTCCACACAGCACTATCTCGCCCCAAACTTAGCCAAAGCTTGTGGTATGAGAACCAGATAGCTGATATACTACTTATATACTTTTTTTTTGTAAATACATACTTAAAATATTATGTAACACCCAGACAGAGAACAAACATCTATGTTCATCACACAAAATGTTAGTGCTCGGTGGGGATCGAACCCACGGCCTACGGCGCTGAAGGCAGAGCTACTACCAACTGAGCTGTGAAGGCTGTCATATCGAAACAATTTTCTGTACAAAAACTAGCAGGTAGGTACTAGTAGGTACATAGTCACATGAAGCTTAACATCTGTTCAAAGTTAATGGATGCAGGCCAGTGCATCGTGGGGCACGTTCCTATCGAGCGTGACTAACGATGTGATTATTTGTTATAGGTGATGGTTACCACTTAATAACAGGTGGGGCCATCTGCTTGTTCGATCAGCAAGTGGTATACAAAAAAAAGGTAAAACTTCTATGGGGATTGCCAGACATACAGATCAATAACTATATGTTTAATTTTGTGTGAAATGTCTGCCAATATTATTACTATTAAGTAGAAAAAAAGAAAACATATTTATTTGCAAATACTTAGCTACAATTATCATACAGACAATGTAATAAAAGTAGGTATAATGAATACCTATTAAAAGTAGGTAAGTAAGTATTTTTAAAGCTAATTAACATTACTTACGGCAGATAAAAGCCTAAAAACCTGTTAGTATTGAAGTCGAACACCGTAACGCACATAATTACAATATTTACGATAAAAGTAGAAAAACCGTCAAGGCAATTACAAATTATACCTAAACTCGTTAAATTAAAGTTTTATTTTGAATACAAAATTTTTGAAACAGCAACGTTGCTTTGCGGCAGATATACTAGGCATGGTGGTAGTACTTCTCCGGACGAGCCACACAAAATAAGCTCTATACTAGTTCGTGGACCCGTTCAATGGTTTATTTGAGACTGCCTCACACGAGTCTACCCGCACATACACAACAAAAACAACACGCATTCTACCGTGGCGCTTACGACCGACTGCTGTAAGTTTTTGACGATTTTCGTGAGTATAAAATATGTTGCAAGAGAACTAGGTACATAGTACTAAGGATATTTTTATTCCTAAATTTTGCATAGGAAAACTAATTTTAAAAACAGATTTCCTTATAAATTATTCACTGAATTTTTTTCCTTAGTCTATACATATAATCCCATTGCAGGGAAAATGCCTCCCAGTCGCAAGGTATCCCAAGTTTTCTCCCACATTTTTTTTTTTTTGTATTTTGAAAGTATTCTCTTCCGTTGACCACGCCATCTTGAGGATGTGGTCATAGCGATCTGATGTGAGTGCACGTTCCGGTTTGGTGGGCTGGAATGCCTGAGAATAAACGGATCATCCAAAGGAAGTCTTGATGGTTTTGTTGATCGTGGTGAAGATAACATAACTAATTTGACTAAATTTATTTACTTACAATTGAATTATACAAATTCACATTTTGTACAAAAGAATATATAAAAAAAAACTTAACCCCTTGGAGTAGAGTGTGAATATGTATTTTCACAAACCTTTTACATTAAACTAATACTTAGGTACTTTATAAACCTATGTATGGTATGTCAGGGTTATTTTAAATGATCGGAAATGATTCCGGTCAAAGCTATTGTTTTAGAACTGCTGGTTTGTTTATAGTAACGGATAGGTAAACAGTAGGTACAATTATTTTTTTTAAGTTCTCTTAAACGTAGGTTCAGACATTAGGAATAAATCAACATCGGTAAACTTGTTAGTGTCTACAATATACGACGCAGCGGCAGGCGCACTCCGAGGAATAAGCGGTTACCGCGTACCGCCCGCCGATGCACACTACGAGGCACTATGTAACACAGTTCATTCACTAATAATTGTGGACAGTCATATTTGATATTTATGACACAGGCCATGGAGCAACATGACAGAAATGTACGTCTGGATTTCAGCGTTATAACTTTGTACCTACTAAGCAGCTCCATAATGATAGGCCTTAATACCTTTACATCTATAGGTAATTGATAAAAAAATATAAGTGTATATGTTATTTAAAATACAATTTTTCAACATGTTTTCCTTCACCGTTTGAGAGCATTTATTTTCTTTTCATTTTATTTATTCAGTCACAATTCATTAATTTAATAATCTTAAATGAACATTATTTACACAATATTGTAATTAATTTTAATTACATTACCATTTAAATTTATTATGTTATTGTTGTTATATTTGTTCAATTATTATTATATTAAATTAATCTAAGAACAAAATGAATTATCCCTTATTAAAGCGAGAATGGGACGGCAACATTTCCGTCCACGCGAAATGCAGCGCGAATGTCTAAATGTATTTCTTTATACATCCCTGTAGGTATGTATAGTCACAGATATGTCATGACCACACTTATGGTACGCAGTTTGTGTAGGTATGCGTAGAAGTGTGTCAGCTAAAGTTGATTAATTCACTTGCTAGGTAGTTAGGTACCTATATCACACAGGTAGCCACAACCCGCCGTCTGGTTTTCCCAACACGTAGGTGCCTTACCTACGCATGTTGTTGACGGAGCACGGTTGTATTTTTTTCCTCGTCGTGCACCGGTATCGAATAACTGGTTTTAGCAGTATCAGATAGCTAGGTTTAAGTTTATTATGTCAAAATGAGTTTTTTATGAAAATGTGAAATTACCTACTCTTTCATGGAATACCATAAGTCAAAATGTATTTTTTATGAAGTGGTCAAATTACTCTTTTATGGAATACCAAATACTTACTTCTTCTTCTTGTCGTGTCACTAGTTTCTTTCGAATCAGTGTGGTGAAAGGTTTTAAATGCGCCCCAATGAGGCTGCTTTCGAGCACTGGGCACATGTTTTAGAACTTTTAAGGTTGTCTACTAATTGATATGGTTAGGTACCAAATGTAATAATTAGACGTAGGTAGGTACCTGACTACCCCCTTCGAGATCCTCAAAGAATCTTGAGTGGTAGGTACTTTGTACTAAGAGATCTGGGGATATCTACCGTGCCTGGGGATAAAAGTAGTTTAGCTGTTTCTGTTTCGGTCAAATTTACTAAATCTGTAAATACGTAGAACAATGAAATGAAAAAAACATTACAATAATTATTAAAAATAATTTTATTAATGAGATCATGACGCGGAGAGGTGATTTGTACATCCTTAATGGGAACCGGGATTCATAACAAAACAGGAAATAGTGCCTACCTTATTACAATTATTCATAAAATAAAATACCTACCTACACCTTTATTTACGTACGAAATTCCCACGCTACGTTTGAGTCATACGCATAGAATATATTCTGTAAGACAAGGTTAAAATGAAATAAGTGTGTCTAATCTTAACTTATGTGTAAGCCAAAATGTACTTTAACTGAAACAGATAAGACCCAAAACTGTGATTGCGATTTCAATATCTTGCTACCTTTAACTAAACACCTAGCCACAATCAACATTGTTTGTAAGTAGATAAGGTAGAAAGTATTTTGTGGTAAATCAGAGGTGGGACCAGTCATTTGAAAGATTTTGTTGTAGACGCGTGCGCGCCTATTTAAGTTAGCGTTAACTTTTGTAGGTAAACTTGCATATTTTATTACCTCACCGCAAGTCAAGGTTAACCTCTAATGGCATAATGATAGTGACCCCGCCGTGATCCTAAGATCGTATGTCCTATCCCCAAGGCACGGCACGGTAGATAATTCCTCAGATCTCTTAGTATCAAGTACTAACTCAAGATTATTTAAGGTTTTGTAAAGCTCGTTGTGTGTGGCTCGTCCTGGGAAGTACTACCAACACGCCTTTTTCTGCCGCCAAGCAGCGTTGCTGTGTTTCGGTTTGAAGAATGTGGTTGCCGGTGAAATAACGCAAAACAGTCACGTGGGTGGCGCTAGTGATAGGTCATTTTTAGATTACATAATCATCCTCATCATCGGCCTTCATTTCCAGGAATAATCTGTGAATGAATCTGAGCCCTCTCCCTCCATCGACTTCCCGCGATCTTCACGATGTCGTTGGTCGGGTAGGATCAGATCACAGAACCAATAGATTTTGTAGACCTCTCAGGCGCGGGTCCAGCCCTCAAAAAAAGTTGTGGTCACAGCCACCTGAAAATCTGCCAAGTACGAGTCGGAGTATGAACTTATGCTCATGATCGATATATTGCATTCCTTCCTTTCACAAATTCCTTCCACAAAGGAGATGTTTACATAATATGACGCCCAGACCTAAATTTTGTATAGTTCCACCACCCATGGGACGAACTGTTTGAGACGGCATGCCCATCGTGCCCACAACGGTGGATCCGCGCTTGAGTCCTCTAACCAATATTGTTTTTTTTATTTCATCTATTATATTTATGTGACAAAATAAAAAATAAAATAAACGATATGATTTTGATTTAGAATGGCAATTTTTTTTTTCTTTACTAAATTAGTGTAGCGCTTGATATGCGATACCCTAATATCTTTACAATCTAGCCAAGTAGGCTATTGAGTAATTTTGCTTTGACTTAATTTTATAGAAATAATATTACTAAGAATGTGTCCATTGGCACTTTTCTTACAGTTTCTATTTAATTATTTCACTTTGTTATTGTGTTCATTTTATCTAGCACTATCACTACTAGAATGGCAAATTGAAAATTGCGAATTCCACGGTCACCTGTGTGAATGTTGTTTACGGAATAGCACTGCTGGTTACAAAATACTGAATAGTGTCGAAAGTGTACGAACAAATATTTAATCGTATCGTAAACGCATTCACTTAATGAAGGTCTTGTGGCTACGGATATCCTGGTTGGCTCACATTTACACGCTACACTAGTTTGTTTGTGGTTTACGCGAACGGACGACAGACTTTCCTTTCACACTGCTGTTCGTTGAATAGGTATAATAAACTTTTTTTAAATAAATTTCGATTACCAAAACCGTAATACGCTGACTCAGTAAACTTACCGACCAGCTAACCCTACCTACCCGAAGTCTGAGCTTTGTTTTTAGGGTTCCGTACCCGAAGATCAACGACAGATGCCGGTTCGACGCTCCTGAAGCACATTTATGATGCTTGGGAACACTCACAAGATGCGATTGGGGTATTCTGCGATCTGTCCAAAGCTTTTGACTGTGTAAGTCATGCCACCTTAATATCTAAACTTAAACATTACGGCATCATAAACCAGGCAATTGGTCTTATACAGTCATATTTAACCAATAGAGTGCAAAAAGTTGATGTTGGCGGTGAGAGGTCGTCTGGGTCGGTCATTGATATAGGGGTACCTCAAGGTTCCATATTGGGTCCCTTTTTATTTCTAGTATATGTAAATGACCTTCCACCTTTTGTAAAGGATTTATGTGAAATAGTTCTATTTGCTGACGATACCTCTTTAATATTTAAAGTCGACAGATTGAAGACTAACTTCGATGACGTTAATGCATCTCTGTCGCAAGTACTTAACTGGTTTACTGTTAATAATCTTTTGCTCAATGCCGGGAAAACGAAATGCATTAAATTTACTTTGCCAAATGTGGTTCAGCGTCCAACCAATATTGAATTAAATGGAGAATCACTTACCCTTGTCAATTCTACTATTTTTTTAGGACTTAATATTGATGCAAAATTGCAGTGGGGTCCACATATCAAATCACTTGCTGGTAGACTGAGTTCGGCTGCATACGCAGTTCGCACAATAAGATGGCTTACAGATGAAGCTACAGCTAGGCTAGTATATTTTAGCTACTTTCATAGTGTAATGTCTTATGGTATATTGCTCTGGGGGAAAGCTGCTGATATACAAAGTATATTTGTACTTCAAAAACGGGCGATACGTGCCATTTATAAAATGAAACCACGCGAATCATTGAGGGAGCGATTTAAAGAAATTAATATTCTCACAGTAACTTCACAGTATATTTATGAAAATCTATTATACACTCATAAACACATAGATAGCTTTAAGAAAAAGAGTGATGCACATAACGTTAACACTAGAAATAAAAACAAATTATGTATTCCTAAATTTCGACTCCAAAAGGTAAATGGCTCGTTTATGGGGAACGGTATACGCTTCTATAATAAACTTCCAGAAAGTGCCACTGGGCTTCCTATTAGAAAATTTAAAGCATACATTAAGAATAATCTAATAAGTAAAGCTTATTATACTTTAGATAGCTATATTGATGATAAAAGTGCGTGGCCCGATGTCCCGGTCGCTCTGCCCATCGGCAGCTAACATGTCTGCAATGTCTGTACTGTACCTACTATTGTGTGTTTTATTTTTCTCTGATTTAATAGATTGTATTTAATTTTATGCATTAGGTATTATTAGTTTGAAGCGTAGCTGTCTTATAAATTTGATTATGTTTAACTTTTTCTGTATGCCTACGCCTCACTTAACTTCAATAATATATTATATTACATTGTAAAAGGATCATACAAAAGAACGGTAGGAACCAAGCCGTAAGTTTGTTGCCTGTTCTTCTAGGCTTTGGTCGCGTGGAACTGGCACCTAGAGTCACCTAGCTTTAAGACGTTTCAAAGTGATCCTTGTGATTTTATTGAATAAATACCTATTGACTTTGACTTTGACTTTGACTTTGAAGGGTAAACCGGGACCCTATTATTAAGACTCCGCTGTCCGTCGGTCTGTCTGTTTGTCTGTCCGTCTGACACTAAGCTGTATCTCATGAACCGTGATAGTTAGATAGTTGACATTTTCACAGATGTTGTATTTCTGTTGCCGCTATAACAACATATAACTATTTAAGAGTAGTAGAGCTCTTTGTGAAGGGCTCGTCCGGGGAAGTACTACCACCACGCCTTTTTCTGCCGCCAAGCAGCAACGCTGTGTTTCGGTTTGAAGAGTGTGGTTGTCGGTGTAATTACAGGCACATGAGGCTTAACATCTGCATGCCTCAAGTTGATGGACGCAGGGCAGTGCATCGTGGCACGTTCCTATCGTGCATGGCTTACGAGGCAATGCTTTGTTATAGGTGATGGTTAGCACTTTACATCAGGTGGGCCTTCTGCTTGTTCCATCAGCTAGTTGTATAAAAAAAACGGAAGACAGTAGGTAAACTATACAAAACTCAAACTTGGGTTACTGCTTACCTTTACTTGATTGATAATGTAGATTACAACGCACACGCATAACGTGTTTGCACGTATGTGAAAGTGACGAATGTCTCAGCTACATAACAGTCATTCGCCGTTATTTTTCGCAATAATGACACAAGCTGCTACACTTAATTTTTTTTTGTACTAACTGTTGATAGAACAAGCATAAGGCCCACCTGATGTTAGGTTGGTGATGGGGGGCACGTTTCTGTCGTGCGTGAGTAGCGAAGTAATGTTTTCTTATGTGATGATTACCACTTAAGGGGCTGACAACTATCAAACAACTTCTCGCTCGCACGTTTCGACATGTTGAAATATATAAAATCACTAAACTCATTTTCAAAAAATCGCAATCAACCATTTTTTTTTAGTTTTCCTACTTAAAAGTTTGCTTATGTACGAAAACTAGTAAAGTAAACTTTTGAGTAGGAAAATATGTATCGATCAAAATGAAATTTTTACTAAACTGTGTGCAATGTGATTGCACACAAAATGGTTGATTGCGATTTTTCGAAAATGAGTTTAGTGATTTTATATCTTTCAACATGTCGAAACGTGCGAGCGAGAGTCACATTAGCTCTTGTCTTAACATCAGGTGGACCATCTATAAAACTGTGTAAATAGATCTTACAGAGGTAATTTTGTTCCAACAGTCTTTCCCTTTCGGGCATATAATATTACTATATTTACTATCCCTATAGGCATCCAGCTGGTGCCCGCGACTTCGTCTGCGCAGGATTAGTCACACAATATCTTTATAAATTGTAGCCTATTTTATGTTATATAAAGTTTCATTAAAATCCATTCAGTAGTTTTTACGTGAAAGAGTACCAAACATCCATCCATCCATCCATCCATACTTACAAACTTTCGCGTTTATAATATTAGTAGGATTGTGTGACTAATCCTACGCAGACGAAGTCGCGGGCACCAGCTTGTTTTACAATAAATTATTCTGATTCATATTCTACCCATTTATCAACAGTGTGTGTACGTAGTTGTACGTAACTCAACCCAACCCAAACCGGTTAGAATATCTTGCCAAATGTTTCAAATACTCAGCTACGTAGAAACGCGATCATGGTAACAAACTTACTCAGACACGCTGACAACTCAAGGGTAACCACTTAACAGCTTGCGAGTACAATCGCCTGCATCAAGATCGTCACACTTCATTTTTTTCTGACTTAGCATTTTATTGACAGCCCTCACAGCTCATTTGGTAGTAGCTTCTGTGCCGTAGGGCATGGGTTCGATCTCCACCGAGAAAAACATTTGTGTGGTGAACATGATGTTTGTTCTCTGTCTGGGTGTTATTATGTATTACAAGCTGGTGCCCGCGACTTCGTCTGCGCAGGATTAGTCACACAATATCTTTATAAATTGTAGCCTATGTGTTATTCTGATGTATAAGCTATATTATTTTCAAGTTTCATGATTGATTGATTGATTTATGTATAATATGAGCTATCTGTACCCCAAGTATGAGTTTTGCTTACCATATTTGGTTTTAAGTTTTACGTTTTTGTTCCGTGTTCATTGCGGGTTTTGTATGAAGACGCGACAGAGATACCGATACGGAACTTTATGTTGCAAGTATGATGAAAATTAGTAGTAGAACATAAAGTTCCATATTGGTATCCCTATCGCGTCTTCATACAAAACCCGCAATGAACACGGAACAAAAACGAATCGTTTTTGCTCCGTGCTCATTGCGGGTTTTGTAAAGTTCCATATCGGTATCCCTATCGCGTCTTCATACAAAACCCGCAATGAACACGTAACAAAAACGTAAAACGTAAAACCAAATATGGTAAGCAAAACTCATACTTGGGGTACAGGTTCCCATATTACAAGTTTTGCTTAGTTTGGGGCTAGATAGTGATGTGTGGAAAAATAAACATAATAAATACGTTCTGCGTAGTTCATGTGGGTGCACCACATTTGTCGCCAACTGTACTCCTTGTCACTCCACACATCCATCTCAACATTCGTCTCACTGCGTGCATTCTTCTCTTATCCCCCCCATAGGTAAGTCATAACCAACATTACCATAAAATTCCCATGGCCATAACAATTATGAAACAGTATACTCGTCTTGCCTTCCGCATACAAAACAATAGATCGGGTGTCGACGCTGAGCATTGGCCCTGTTTTGTAACGGGATCTTGACGGTTCCCTCAAGTACAGTCAACCACATAAGATAAAAATAAAAACTGGCCTACTGCGAGTCGACTCGCGCACGAAGGGTTCCGTACCATTATCTATAAAAACAGCAAAATAATCACGTTTGTTGTATTGGAGCCCCCTTAAATATTTGTTAGGTATATTGTATTTTTTAGCATTTGTTGTTATAACGGCAACAGAAATAGATGATCTGTGAAAATGTCAACTATCTAACTATCACGCTTCATGAGATACAGCCTGCTGACAGACGGACGGACAGCGGAGTCTTAGTACCTAATAGGGTCCCGTTTTACCGTTTGGGTACGGAACCCTAAAAAGGTAACCTATGCTCATTACAAATTTGCCCCGTCATCCGATGGAGATAACATTTATAGAGCCCACTCACAAAATTCGCAAATACATACACTCATTCTACAATCTTTACCTTATTTAACATTCCTTACTCATCACATTATCATTTTTAGGGTTCCGTACCCAAAGGGTAAAATAGGACCATCTTACTAAGACTCCGCTGTCCATCCATCTATCTGTCTGTCCGTATGTCACCAGGCGGTATCTCATGAACTGTGATAGTTAGGCAGTTGAAATTTTCACGGATGATGTATTTCTGTTGTCGCTATAACAACAAATACTAAAAAACAGAATGAAATAAATATTTAAGGGGGCTCCCATACAACAAACGTTATTTTTTTGCTGTTTTTATAGATAATGGTACGGAACCCTTCGTGCGCGAGCCCAACTCGCACTTGGCCGGTTTTTAATATATTATAGCGGCCTAACCTTCCGATCCTAAAGGCCGTGGGTTCAAAACCGTGCACAAATGAGTTTGTCTGTTCAAAAATTATATACACAGTACTAACGAACGGTAGTACCACCTCTAAACTATACTATACTTTTTGTATCTTTGAGTTGACTAGTTTTAAAGTTGTGAATAAATACCTTTTGACTTTGACTATCATAATTATGAATTCAAAAGTGCAAGACCAGATTCGAACCCACGACCTGACGATCAGAAGGCGGGTCGTACCCACTAACAGTGCCTTTAGTATAAGAATAAGAATCATATATTGTAAAACTGTGTAAATAGATCTTACAGGTGTAATTTTGTTCCAACAGTCTACCCCTTTCGGGCATACAATATTACTATACTAGGTTACAATTTACTTACAACTAATAACAGCCCAAAGTAGGTACCTAGGTATTATAGTACTCTTCTAGAGTGTAATAAACATTAGATATAGTATAATAGAATAATAATTGTAAATACATATTCATGGATGGACAATTATTATTTAATGATGTTGTCCTAGTCATAAAACCGGCTTACGCAATGTTGTTGGTTTACATTAAATTGCATTGCCTCGAAGGTCACGCTCTTTAAAAACATGCCCTACTATGCACTGCACAATCTTCACCGGCACCCACACCCTTCAAACCTGCAAATTACCTGCTATTAAAGACTTCAAGCATATTAACATAATGTGGGTAATTGGGTATGTGCCAATGTAATGTTTGAACGTAGGCTTTTTTTTTACAACTAGCTGATGGAACAAGCGGATGGCCCACCTGTTAAGTGGTAACCATCACCTATAACAAAGCATTGCCTCGTAAGTCACGCTAAATAGGAACGTGCCCTACGATGCACTGCCCTGCGTCCATCAACTTGAGGCATGCAGATGTTAAGCCACATGTGCCTGTAATTACACCGGCAACCACACTCTTCAAACCGTAACACAGCGTTGCTGCTTGGCGGCAGAAAAAGGCGTGGTGGCAGTACTTCCCCGGACGAGCCCTTCACAAAGAGCGCTTCTACTCTTAAACCCGGTAGGTACCTCTGACTTCCCCCCTTAGAAGTCTCTAAGGAACCAGGAGTTCGTACTTGGTACTAAGAGATCTGAGAGGATATCTACCGTGCCTGGGGATCAAAGTCGTGAAACTGCTTATGTATTCTTTTTATATTAACAAAGGGATATGTTTACTTAAACTAAGGTTATAGTATATTAGTTTTCTTGAAACGTGTTAATTTGTCAGTTTATGTTCGAACGCCATTGACATAGTAGTTTGTCTGCGTGACAGGTACGGCCTTCACGCCTTGTGACTCTAGTCCTTGTCAAAATAACTATTACAATGCACTTTTTATAAGCACTGTCAGCCAGATAAATGTATTGACACCTTTGTTACGTCACTGTTGGAATCACTATGACAATGCACTTTTTATAAGGACCTACTGTCAGCGAGATAAATTAATTAACATACGTATATGAAGTCACTGTTCGTAATTTTTTTATACTTGCTGATGGTACTTACAAACAGATGGCCGACCTTATGTTGTGTGATGAACGCACGGTAATATAAAAAAAGCTTTACAATGCACTGCCCTGCGTCCATCAACTTGAGGCATAGGTACATATGTTAAGCCTCATGTGCCTGTAATTACACCGGCAACCACACTCCTCAAACCGAAACACAGCAACGCTGCTTGGCAGCAGAAAAAGGCGTGATGGTAGTAGGTAGGTACTTCAAATGGACGAGCCCTTCACAAAGAGCTCTACAGTATAACTTAATCTAATCTTTAATCTAATAGGCATAGTGGCAGTTCTTCCCCGGACGAGCCACACACAAAGAGCTAAGTACTCTTTAGGACTTAATTATATTTTTTCTTGAAGCTGTTCATGTACCTAATCTTCGAGTGTTACTTAAGGGGCTGACAACTATCAAACAACTTCTCGCTCGCACGTTTCGACATGTTGAAAGATATAAAATCACTAAACTCATTTTCGAAAAATCGCAATCAACCATTTTGTGTGCAATCCCATTGCACACAGTTTATTAAAAATTTCAGTTTGATCGACACATGTTCTCCTGCTCAAAAGTTTGCTTTACTACACACAAAATGGTTGATTGCGATTTTTCGAAAATGAGTTTAGTGATTTTATATCTTTCAACATGTCAAAACGTGCGAGCGAGATGTTGTTTGATAGTTGTCAGCCCCTTAACTCACAAGATAATATTTAAAATGAGATTATTTATTTATTTAAAAAGATATAGGTGCAATGAATACAAGTACCTACATATTTACAAAATGTACAAAATATACATGAAACGGTTAAGCTATCTGCAGACCGTGGCAAACGATCTAGAGATAGCTCAACTGATCCAAAGATATAAGATATACGATTTTGTATCAGCAAATATTCATGAACTTTGCATTAGGGGCAGTTTGAAAGTGGCGCCAGTGACTGAAAAGATGAGGAGTAATAGGTTAGCGTGGTATGGAAATGTTATGCGAAGGGAAGAATGTCATGTAACGAGAAGAATGCTAGGGATGAATGTGGATGGATATAGGAGTAGAGGTAGGCCAAAGAAAAGATGGATGGACTGTGTGAAAGATGACATGAGTCAGAAAGGAGCTGAGATGACGGCTGATCTCTATCAGCCGTCACACTCACTCTCCTCTGAGAGTGGAGGGAAAAAACCTGTTGTGCCGACCCCACATGAAGTGGGATAAGAGCAGGAAAATGATGATGAAATATTCATGAACTTTCGTTGCTGTCTGTACTTACTTACATAGTAGCGTACTTGTAGGTAGGTACTAGGTACTATAAGTAGTAGGTATTTATAGTACCTACCTAGTATAGCTCCATACAAAAGACATCGACGCGCTACTCAACTCATAGGTATCTACAATCTAAAGTAAAAAAAACAGACTAAACTAGGTACCTATAGCTACTATTTAAATATACATTATTAAATGTATTAAATTAATTTAGTTTATTTAATTCAATTAATTTTGTATCTATGTCAGTGTCATTCGATTTTATTTATTTTTTCCAAAATGATAAAACTTTTTTTTATTTTGCAAGTATATTTTAACGACTCGGATAAAACGAAAATTGATAAAATAACATCGAGTTTATGCAAATTTAGGTAGGTAGGTATTTTAATTCATTTCAGGTAATTAAGTCCATGAAATGTATTTCTAAAGTAGAGTTGAATTACTTGTTATACCTACCTAACATAAAAAAATATGCAGTAGGTACAGGTACCTACTAAATATATGTATGGTAGCCGTAAGCACAGTTATGACCGTAAGGTAAAGTTGCTTGGGTAAAGTATTTGTCACTTTGGTTAGGTAAATATTGACAAAAGAAAACGTACCGACTTTCTACTTCAAGTGCTAAGTAATTTCACATAGCTTGCTACGAAATAAACAAAACATCGCATATTTATTACATAAAAAGAAAACTTTTACTTTTATTACTCACACAAACTCCAGTTATGTAGTAAAAATGCTAAAATCACCCAGTTTCTCGTAAACCAAATATTCAACACAAAACTTTTCACTTCAACACTTCTTGAATTTCACTATGTTTTTGAATTCGTGGTAAAACAAAAACTAGAAAGTCTACAGAATAAAAGTTTTCCAAAGATTCGTTCTAAAGAATGTTTGAAAGTTTGAAATTGGAACGCACGCACGCGTCTGTGCCAGGGAAATGCTGGCGGCGACTGAGTGAGTGAGTTTTGTTTTGTTTTGAATGAATGAACGGGAAACGGTGAGTCACTCAGTTGTTACACGGCATTTACAAGGTGAGTGCCCCCATTGGTTTTACCAAATTACCCAAGATACAAAAGCAATGTCACCTCTCTTGAATAGATGTGTATATTTTTAGGGTTCCGTGCCCAAAGGGTAGAACGGGACCCTATTACTAAGACTCCGCTGTCCGTTCGACTGTCTGTCTGTCATGAACCGTGATAGTTAGACAGATGAAATTTTCATAGAGGATGTATTTTTGTTGCCGCTATAACAACAAATACTAAAAACAGAATAAAATAAATATTTAAGGGGGATCTCATACCACAAACGTGTTTTTTTGCCGTTTTTAGGGTTCCGTACCCAAAGGGTAAAACGGGACCCCATTACTAAGTTATAGGTACGGAACCCTTCGTGCGCGAGTCCGACTCGCACTTGGCCGGTATTTATTTATTGCAATAGTTTCATTGACTAGATTTAGATCAATAGGTAAATTCAATAAGACTTCGTTGTGTTATCAAGTCATTCCCAAATTAAATTAAATAGGGAGCACTTAATGAAAAATAAATCAATGAATGAAATATTTCCTGTGGCCTTTGACCAGATGATACAATAACTTATGACGAGTTTGAAACAATTGACTCACAAAAATAAAACCAATTAATATTATTATTAAAGTGATTCATCATTCGCCTGGAAAAGTATAAAATAAGCCTCTAGAAAAATCCGTTTTTTTTTAATTTTTAATACCATTAGCTGATAGAACAAGCAGATGGCCCACTTGATGTTAAGTGGTAACCATTACCTATAACAAAGCATTGCCTCGTAAGTGCACGATAGGAACGTGCCCTACGATGCACTGCCTTGCGTCCATCAACTTGAGGCATACAGATGTTAAGCCTCATGTGCCTGTAATTGTTTTAAGCATCTCCATTAAGACCCCGACTACCGCTAATGTACTTCTTTCTCCCACATTCAATTTTGATCCAAATTAGTTTTCCTACCAAAAACTGTGCTTAAATAGTTTTGGTACTTACTTAATAAATCTTTCAAGTAAGATAACTTGTTTTGATCAAATATTATTTTTTTTGCTTTAATATACAAAACTTGGTTGTTTTCGATTTTTCATAATTATCTTCAGAAATTTTATATCTTTAAAAATTTTAAAATGTGCAAGTAAGAAGTTATTTGACTACTGTCAGCCTCTTAACCGGCTCCAGCGGTCTTCACAATGTCGTCGGTCCATCGGGTGGGCTGTCTTAACCTTTTTTTCGGTTCGAGGTCGCTTCGAGTGCCTCAAAACCACTTAAAATAACATCTCGTTTAAATAACATTAGATGACTTTTATTGAAGAATTGCATAACAATATGAAATTGGACAAAATAAAATTTACAAAGAATTGTCGAGTTGAACAAAAATTGCAAGGGTTCCGCTGCCTTTTTAAATTCAAAAGTTCGAAATCAGTAAAAGTAAAATAAAAGAAATACTTAGATTCACAATAACTGTGAGGCACGGTAGACATCTCAGATCTCATATTTATCTTGTAAAATCCTGAATAAAAAACAACAAAAAAAAAATTGCGTATTCTAAAATGAAATAACAATTTTTATTATATTTTATTGATATAATTTTGTACAAATAACGGCGTATAATACAACGGACACGTCTCACATACAAAACTATCACTAGTCAAGCTATCAGTAGTTATGTCACAAGTCTACGTCAATTATTTTGATATAAAAAAGCCTTTAAAATGCAACAAATGATTAGCAAATATTGATATGACGTCAATGTAATAACCAAACTATGAATTTTCGCTTTTGAGTTTTTTTTATGATTAAATTAATTTAATCATTTTTTTTGATTAAATTAGTTTAATCATAAAAAAAACATAACAATCTTCAGCGTGGCAACGTAAATTACTGTATTATTACGAAACAATGTTTTTTTTGTAATTAATTTAAAAAAAAGTACAAAATTTGAATAACGTTATTCAGCGTGGCAATGCAGCCAGTGTCTTGGGGACGCTTCCGATTTACTGATTTGGATCAGTTGAGCTATCTCTAGATATTTCGCAACGGTCTGCAGATAGCTCAACTGTTTCATATGTATTTTGTACATTTTGTAAATACTTGTATTTATTGTAATTTACTTTGTAAATTAATCTACCAATAGATTTGAATTACAAATCGAGTAATGACTCAATGCAGATGCTGTTTACTCTATTTTTACAGTTTTATCGACGGTCACAATATTTAATAATCATTTATTTTTATTAAAAGCGTTTGGTGTTCAGTTTTGTATTCAAGTTACATATTTTAATTATGATCAGCTAATTACTATGGTTATTTAAATGATATCGTACACGCTATTTTAGTTAGTTGGTTCTCGTTAGTATGCTAAGATAATATTGATGCGTCAAAATACTTTTTTCATTTAAACATTTAATTTAGTAAAATACTTGCCTTGATTATTTTAATTTGGTTCATTTGCAAAAACAAGTGGAAGTAAATGTGAGAAGAGCTACTAATTTAGGATGAAAAAAAATATGCAAAACAAAAAAACAGATATGTAAGGTATCTAGACAATTATATCAAACCCTGTGAAATAGGTATAATAATTGACAAATTATTGGTGTAAATAAAATCCTAGCAAAGAGTCCTAGGCTAGGGTCATACATATAAAATATTTTTATCAATGTTTTTCAATCATTTATGCAAATAGTATTTTTTTTTCTATCTTATTTTATTCCTTTTTAGGGTTACGTACCCAAAGGGTAAAATGGGACCCCATTAATAAGACTCCGCTGTCCGTCCGTCTGTCACCAGACTATCTCATGAACCGTGATAGTAAGACAGTTGAAATTTTTACAGATGATGTATTTCAGTTGCCGCTATAACAACAAATACTAAAAAACAGAACAAAATAAATATGGGGTTCCCATACAACAAACGTGTTTTTTTATAGATAATGGTACGGAACCCTTCGTGCGCGAGTCCGACTCGCAACTGGCTGGTTTTTTCCCTTTTGTATTGTGGTGTTGATGTAATGAGATCGTGACATTTATATTTAAACACACTCGTCAACTTTTTCAAGAAGTAGTGTCATTTAAGTATCATTCTTACTTAAATGAATGAATTAGGTATTATTAGGTATTATATAATTAGGTATTTTTATAAATAAATGATTGAAAAACATTTATTGACATGTAAAGCACGCTTAGACTAACACTACGTTATATTATACATTATAATAAATATATTCTATGACTAAATTGACTAGATCTGTGCTAAATTTGGGATTTCAAAGCAAAGCAAGTGAACGATGAACGAATGCTTTAACACTTAACGTAAAAAGCTCAGTATTTGAAACTCTATGATTACAATTTAACTACCTTTTCTGTGATAGAGACGAAGCTACTACTGAAGTGGACATTCATACATATTAAATAGTTGAACAAATAGGAATGTATTTTAAAATGAAAACTCTTTAAACGTTTGACTTATACAAAGTGCAGCAATACTTGTGTTTAAAACTTCAGGGGGCTAAAGTACCCATCAATAAGAATAACTTTTTCTAAGGAACCACACTCTCTCTCTCGTCGTGTCATTAGTTTCTTTCGAAACAGTGTGATGAAAGGATTTTAAGTGCGCCTCAAGAGGCTCCTTTCAAGCACTTGACACATGTTTTAGAATTTTTTAGGTTCTACGACATGCCGGTTTCCTCACGATGTTTTCCTTCACCGTTTGAGAGTACTGGCATTGTGCACATTAATTTCTGAACAGAAACACTCATTGGTGCACGACCGGTTTCGAACCCACGACCTTAGGATCGGAAGGCGGGGCCGCTACCTCTAGACCACCAGTGCTCAACCACACTGGAACCACACTGTAAACACAAAAAAAAACAGCTGTTTCATACAAAAGTTTAATACCTACCTGGCTAAAATGAAACAGCTGGTTTTTCGCGTTCACAGTGTTGGTTCCTTAGAAAAAGTTTATTCATATTGATGGGTACTTTAGCCCCCTGAAGTTTTAAACACAAGTATTGGAACACCTTGTATAGTGAATGTATTTAATAAAACTCTAAATAGGTGCGTTTGACAGAGTGCACTTAGCCATATTGTATTTTTTTATATATTTACTGAGATAGTTGATATAACAAATAAATAAAAAATATAACGTAGCCTCAATAGTTTCCTTATAAAGTACAATAACTTAAATCGTTGATTCAAAAGTGATCTTTCTATGGTTTTCTCCACTTCAGTCTAATTCTACGCCTCTTTTATTTATTTTTATATGAAAATGTTCCGATATACAAAACACTATGTATAGGTCCTTATTGATCTATTTTATAAAATACACTCATGTTGTAACAAATTGTGATTAGCTACGGAAAAGTATTTAAATTAAATCAAATTCAAAGACGTACTCACGTCATAGGGTATAATTCCGTAGTTTTCGTTAATTATACGTATTAACTTGAATTCAACTTTAAAAATCTTGTATTTTTAAAGTTATTCAAGGTAATACGATTAATAGACAAGTTAATAAACCATTTTTTTTAATATAAAAGTGTAAAATAAATGTGAAATACTATTATTTATATATTTACGGCCGGTTTCTGAAAGCTCAATCAAAAAACGGATGTCAAGTCACTCGCCATTTCAGCTATTACATCGAATAAGATAGAGATAGCAAGTGACTTGACATGCGATTAGTTTTGATCGAGCTTTCAGAAACCGGCCGTTAGTTAATCAAACACTGTTTACTACGGAACCCCAAAAACGCATGCGAAACACTCGGTACACTTAAAATTTAATTCATAACATTACAAATATTTTTTCTCATTAACTACTAGATAGTAAAGCACTTTGAAAAGTTGTTCCATATACATGGATAAAATAATAAAAAGAAAACGTCTTAGTTAAAATAAAATATAAATAAAACATTAAATAATATAATAGAAAAGTTCTTAGTTAAAATAAAATAAAAAAAACATCTTAAGTAAAAGAAGTCAGTACAGCTTATAATTCTAAATTGACTAGAGTATTCATATGTTCTTAATTTAAATTATATGTTCTTAATTTAAATTATATGTTTTAAATGAGTTAATTAATAATTGAATTTGATTTGTAAAATTTTATTGTTGATTTATATAAAAGTTGTTTTCGTATTATATATTATTGCCTCCGTTATAATCGTATTAAACATTGATATGTAGTTGAGGAGTTTAAATCAATAATAATTGGTCATTTTGCGAGACTCAAGTGTAAAATTGTACGTATTTCAATTAAAATTGTTTTTGATCTTATTAGTTTTATTTAATTAATATAACAGGGTATTGAAATGATAATTGATATATATTGTATTGTAAAATACAAAATCACTAACAAATTGGTTACAAAAATCTTTACGAGCAAAACCAAACAAAAGTTTCTATTTCTCTATAAGTCATAAACCGTTTCTTTCGTGATTCAACTTTCATAATCGTGTGCTTTTTATATTCATATAACTTTAAAAACTCACAAACATATTTTAAAACTCATGAAAATTTAAACTTAGAACTGTTTCACCATCTCTGGATCACGCTGTCCGTCAGACAAAAATAAATCCATCTCTTTCTTACACTTGTCAAAAACAAAGATGGAAACATTTTTATTTGCTATAGTGAAACAAGCCTTGTGTCTAATAAGTTAAGGTTCATTCAATATTTGAATGAAGTAAACCGTCATGGCGTACACCTACCGACATTGTTTGTGATTGTGTGCGGTAGCTTAGAGAGAGACAGCGGTATATCGTAGTCTCCACTCAGCGAGATCTGAGACACGCAGCCAATAAGACCTGTCTTGTATTTTCCTAGTGTGTTCATCTCTATTGAGGGTAGTCCACCTGAAACAGAAAAAGTATATTGCGTATACCGACGTATGAGCGTACCTAAATGGCGCCACTGAAAATCAGCAAATGCTGAGCGAGATAAAATTGTTTGCTGTATGGGCTTATGAGCTCATACAGCAAACGCTGACTGGTGGCTTTTTTGTCACCAAACAAATTGTAACAGCTTTGAGATATCATATCTGTAAATTTCGATATTTAAGAGAAAATAATAAAGATTTTTCTATTCTATTCTAAATTAACTAGGGATAAATACCCTCACAGCTCAGTTGGTAGTAGCTCTACCTTTTGCGCTGTAGGACATGGGTTTGATCCACGAAAATAAAAAGTTGCCTAAATAACTTAGATGTTTTGAGCATATTGCCCATCTGATGTTAAGTGCTAACCATCACCTATAACGAAACATTGCCTCGCAAGTCTCGCAATAAAGGAACGTGCCCTATGCACTGCCCTCCGTCCATCAACTTGAGGCATACAGATGTAAAGCCTCATGTGCCTGTAATTTCACCAGCAACCACCACACAGCAACGCTGTTTGGCGGCAGAAAAAGGCATGGTGGTACTTCCCCGGACGAGCCCTTCACAAAGAGCTCTACTACTTTACCTGTGCTGTAATTTCTCTTCTGACGTGTAAAATGGTTTTATTAATAAATTATTGTATTGTTCGGGTGGAATCTTGCAGCAAAATTTTGAAGCATGTATGTTTAACTGCTATTTAACTTACCGATATAAAGTCCGTTCTCTGTGTTCAGCTGTTTGTGTTTCCCGGGTGATACTTTTCCCATGGAACCCATGCCATCGACTTCAAGAACACCCGCTTGTCGGTTTCTGAAAATTACAAAAAACTTCGATTTGTCCAAATGAAAATCAATTTAGCATTCATTGAATCGGTACCGTAGAGTCAGCAGGAGAAATTAATATTTTTCTGAACGACTAGGTATTTCAAATTTTTTTCATCCGTTTTTATGAATATATGAATGACATTTTTACATTTATTTATTTATTTTATTAGTGTTTACTACACTCTAAAACTAACTTATTACCCAACTTTTGGGACAGTATAATAATAATAATCTTTGTGAATTAATGACATAATTTCATTCGGTCAATTTAAACTTTTAATTATTTTAGCTTGTGTGCACTTTTAACTGGTTTTAACAGAAAATGGTACGGAACCATTCGTGAGTGAGTCCGACTCGCACTTGGCCGGTTTTTTATACTTGCCTCGTAGCCCGTGCTCTGTGCCACAGACCATCGTCCACCATTGTGTGGTTAGCTATGATGACCACCTCGCCACTTCCCAGGTCGTACCTGAAAGTTGATACTATGTTTTAGAAAACTCTAATTATTCAATATATATTGGTGGACTTTCAACACAGCATTATCTAGCCCCAAACTAAGCCAAAGCTTGATATATGGCAACCAGATAGCTGATATAATACATATATACTTTTTTTGTAAATACATACTTATATATAATAACACCCAGACAGAGAACAAACATCTATATTCATCACACAAATGTTTGTTCTCGGTGGGGATCGAACCGAAATTCTCGTACTTTACGCTCCTCTACAACGTTACAGCTAAGAACTCCTCTCCACTCTTCTACTTTCTATGAGTATTCTTTCACTGTACAAGCTGCCCGTCTTTGGAATGCTCTTCCTGTTGAAATCAGGAAAGCAAAGACTCTCCCTATTTTCAAACATCGGATTCACAGTCACTTTTTACTACAAGTAGGTTCTTAATAATTTATTTAGTAGCATTATGTATTAGAATTGTAGTATGTATGTATTGTATGCATATGTTTTTGTTATATTTGATATAGTTATACATATATGTATTTCATAATATACTTAAATTTATATAATTTGTTATTTTGGTACCCTATACAAATTAGCGTAGTCTGTCTTTATGACACCGTTTTGAAATGTTCAAGTGAAATCCTGTCCATCCAAAGGTTGTCTGGAAGAGATCGCTCTCAGCGATAAGACCGCCCATTGTACTTCACTGAAACTTTTGAACTTTATTTTTGTTTTTAATGTGTTAAATGTCCTTGTGGTGTGCAATAAAGAGTTTTCTATCTATCTATCTAACCCACGGCCTACGGCACAGAAGGCAGAGCTACTACCAACTGAGCTGTGAAGGTTGTCAAGGAATTTTGTCAGCCTAAGTCACTTTATACTCAGGAAAATAATATTGCCAAATTAACATTAACCTAATAACAAGAAATACGTTGCCATAGGTGGACTATGAATAGCTACCCCCTGTTTAAGGTTTTTTTTTAACAATTGGCTGATGGAACAAGCAGATGTCCCTCCTGATGTTAAGTGGTACCATTACCTATAACAAAGCATTACCTCGTAAGTCACGCACGATAGGAACGTGCCCTACGATGCACTGCCCTGCGTCCATCAACTTGAGGCATACAGATGTTGCCTGTAATTACACCGGCAACCACACTCTTCAAACCGAAACACAGCGTTGCTGCTTGGCGGCAGAAAAAGGCGTGGTGGTAGTACTTCCCCGGACGAGCCACACACAAAGAGCTCTACTACACTTAAAAGTTCGGCAGCTGACGTGGTTCATTATTTGTTGCCAACCATAAATCAAATCAAAACTATTCTTTTCCGCCCGACCAAAGCCTAAACTAACCTGAAGACTAAAACGGAGTTCTCCACAGCCAAGGAGAGGAAATCCCTCGGTGGTCTTCCACTCCACACTAGGAGCGCGTCAGGGCCCACAGACCTGAACCGTATGTTTATGTCAAGGGTGAAACGACGCAGTCTGCAAATTGAAAATGTTATATAGTGGTACCAGCGCAAGCGACTTAATTTTGTCAAAACATAAGTGACAGCTAAAAATGTAACTACCTATACTAAATAAATGATTTTAAACTGACACAGAGTGAAAATAAAAAAATGGTGGACATTCCACACAGCACTATCTCGCCCCAAACTAAGACAAAGCTTGTGATATGGCAACCAGATAGCTGATATACTACTTATATACTTTTTTTTTGTAAATATATACTTACAGTATCATATAACACCCAGACAGAGAACAAACATCTATGTTCATCACACAAATATTTGTTCTCACTTCTACGGCACAGAAGGCAGAGCTACTACCAACTGAGCTGCGAAGGCTGTCTATTACTCTTAAAATCAAACAAAGGTAGCAACCATCTCTTACCAATTCGTAATGAGGAACAGAGACAGCGATAAAATAGGAAAACGAACTTACTTCTTCATAGTATCCTCATCATCAATATGGATGAAGCTATCTTTTCCCGTAAAACTGGGATAAGTATTCGAATCGCCCCAATTGATCTCACTCGCACTCAAGTACTTAATCTGCATATAAGTCTGTCCATCGTACGGTTTCTCAGTATAAACATCATTAGCTCGCTCGGATATCCGCTTTTTACTAAAGTATTTTTTGCGTTTGTCTGTGTGTGCGTGTTTCTTTGTTTTGCTCTTGTGGTACTTTATTTTGGAGCCTTTCTTGGGCACTATGGAGCGATGGATCCCGTTCTCGGTTTGGTTTTGAGGGTAGACCGGGAGAGTTATGATTTCTCTGCAAAGGCTGAAATCTCTGGAAATAAATTAGAATATGGATTAGAATTTCTTAAAGTTTTGGGGTAACTCTTCATTAGGTATTTATGTACAGTATAAAATAAAAGTCTTTGAAATAAATTAATATTTGAGGACATTTTCACACAGCACTATTGGTGCAAAATAGAATAAGCAAATGGTCCACCTGATGTTAAGTGGTAACCATCACTAAACCTCGTAATTTTTAAAGAACTCTTGCCTGCTAACAAGCCGCTTCAAATATGTGTTGGTAAACTGTTGTACCAAACTGATATTTCCGTTTTTATTTTATTTACTTAAATGTTTTTAAACGTACGAAACAAATAAATTTGTTATTCCAATATTATTACCTACTCTTAGCAAGTGAATTTAGGTAATTCTTTTGAGAAATAAAGATTCTATACCACAACTTTTCTCTAGGTATATAGAATAGAATAGAAAAATATGGTAAGTCTTTGAAATAAATTAATATTTGAGGACATTTTCACAGAGCATCTAAAACTAAGCACTATTTGCATAAAAAAATATTATTCATTTAATTGTGTCGCAACATGTTGAAACAAATCGCACAACGAGTTTTCTTGTTTTGTTGGTGTTTACAAATAAAGCACTTTCAGTGATTCACACTTCTACCAAATGAGCTGTGAGGCCGACAAGTTTGAGCGGAGCGGGTTCAAACCTCAGCTGGCTAGATTTTCTTTTTGCACTTTAAAATTTTTGTTTACTTACGTGCAGTTGTTGCTAGTTGGTTCTTCACAGTTGTCTACGTTTAAACCGCCGAGTGCTGATGCTACTATAGAAAGTTCCTCGTCGTTTATCACCAGCTGAAATGAATAAACATTATTTACTTTGATTAATAACCAAAATAATAGATAGGTATTGGTGGACATTTCACACTGCAGTATCTAGCCCCGAACTAAGGAAACCTTGTAGGTACTGTGGGAACCAGATAGCTGAAATTACACTACTTTTATATTTGTTTTTATTAATCTTACCTATATATATCTTAAATCATCCAACCAGAGAACAAGCATCTTTGTTCATCACACAAATGTTTTTGATGGGGATTAAACCCACGGCCTACAGCGCAGAAGGCCAACCACCAACTGAGCTGTGACTATTGTTATGAAGAGTTTTTTCTTGAAATATCTATATGGAGCCCTTGGAAAGGGAAGACAGGGGGTTTCTTCACCCACTCAGTTCATTATTTTACGGATATTTAACCCAATAATGGAAAAAACGCCTTAAATATTGATAACAGCAATCACAACTAACACACGAGCTTCGGCCCGGGCGGTGCCTAGTCATAAATACTGCGTTTACATTTAGACGTTCGCGCTGCCATTCGAGTGGTCGGAAATGTTGCCGTCCATATGTCTGCGGCAGCGTCGCCGGCAATGTGTGTTCATAACACGGGCAACGCGAGTGGACATGGAAGTGGCCTGTTTACATTCTCGCATTGCCCAAGTCTCTTCCTATGTCTCTGCACATTTCCACGGACATGAGCTGAGTGTAAACGGGGTATAATAAAAATAGGAGCTGGTCACATAAAATACCTTACCTGTCCCACACAGCCGTTGAAAGACGCCGATAGAGCCAGGCGTTGAGGCAGAGGATACGGTGCTCCTCCGAGCAGCAATGGCTGGTTCAACGTCAGTCGTCTTGCGATCCCACGGGAACTGACCCATCGAGTTGCTGATCTCTGTAAAATTATACTTAGTATTAGTTGAGTAGTAGAATTTATTGTATTGATCTGAGTGCTGGGCCACCAAAGGTACGGATGAAAGAAGAGTGCATGTTTTTTTTATACAACTAGCTGATGGAACAAGCAGATGGCCCACCTGATGTTAAGTCGTAACCATTACCTATAACAAAGCATTGCATCGTAAGACACGCACGATAGGAACGTGCCCTGCGATGCACTGCCCTGCGTCCATCAACTTGAGGCATACAGATGTTAAGCCTCATGTGCCTGTAATTACACCGGCAACCACACTCTTCAAACCGAAACACAGCGTTGCTGCTTGGCGGCAGAAAAAGGCGTAACGGTAGTTCTTCTGGACGAGCCCTTCACAAAGACCTCTACTACTCTTAAATGTAGTGTAGCATGTAGTGGTGATGAGAATGTTGAGATGGATGTGTGGTGTGACGAGAATTAATAAGATAAGGGTTGAGTTTATTATAGGGGCAGTTTGAAAGTTGCGCCAGTGACTGAAAAGATGAGGAGTAATAGGTTAGCGTGGTATGGGCATATTATGCAAAAGGAAGAATGTCATGTAACGAGAAAAATTCTAGGGATGAATGTGGATGGATATAGGAGTAGAGGTAGGCCAAAGAAAAGATGGATGGACTGTGTGGAAGATGACATGAGTACGAAAGGAGTGACTGCTGAGATGACGGAGATAGAGGAGAGTGGAGAGAAAAAACCTGTTGTGCCGACCCCACATGAAGTGGGATTAGGGCAGAAAAATGATGAGTAGTAGAGAAGTAGAGTTCTTTGTGTGTGGCTCGTTCAGGGAAGAAGCTGGTGCCCATTCTCTGGTGCGTTCCCTTAATTGCCTCTCACGACATCCAAGGGAAGTGAAAAGGATTTATAAAGATAATGCCATCTTCTTCTTCTTGTCGTGTCACTAGTTTCTTTCGAAACAGCTCGATGAATCGATTTTAAGTTCGCCTAAAAACTCTTGACACATGTTTTAGAGCTTTTTAGATTCTACGACATGCCGGTTTCGTCACGATCTTTCTTTCTGTGTAGATACATTTTATAACAGAGGAACTCGTTGGTGCACGACCAGCTTTGAACCCACCATCTTAAGATTGGAAGGCGGGGCCGCTACCACTAGACCACCAGGCAATGGAAAGCAGGAACAGCAGTGTGATTACGTAATTTTGTTGCAATCAGTTTCAATCAATTTCTGTTTGTAATAAGTAAATATGACGGCTATGCGGTTACATTTTAGCTGCAGTTGCTAACAAAGTTAGATTACAACTGGTGTTTCTATTGATGGATAATCGCAAAACTTTCATATTTTTGTATATACTTATTGGTTTCATTTAGAAACTGATTATGGTGGGGTCTATGATAAAAATAAGGCAGGAACATGAACCTTACCTCTCGTGTGTCCCCATGCTCCTGGTGAGACTTGACTCGCAAAGACGCGCGGCGGCCGGCTCTCGATACAGTCACTTTGTGCCATTTGTTCGCTTCTATAGGATATGCTGATCTGAAATAGAATCGTTATAATAAATAAATTGCCAGATAGTATATAAATCAATTTATTAACAAAGGCAATTACAAAACAACTAGTACGCTTGTTTTGTAATTGCCTTTGTTAAAAAATACACATCTTTTTAGGTTCTACGACATGCCGGTTTCATCACGATGTTTTCCTTCACCGTTTGAGAGTACCTACTGGCATTGTGCACATACATTTTTGAACAGAAAAACTCATTAGTGCACAAGCGGTTTCGAACCCACGACCTTAGGATCGGAAGGCGGGGCCACTACCACTAGACCACCAGTGCTCTGAGTGTTATTCTGTTACTAGATGTAATGCATGTCCATTTTCCCCCACTTAGTCCTAGTACTTTACCTGACAAGAGCGATGCCAGAGCCGAGGTCGAAGGCAAACTCCACGAAGTAGTCCCTCAGCTGCAGCGAGAAGAAGTCGCCGTTGCCGCTGCCGTCGCCGGCGTTGTACAGCACCAGGCCGTCGCCGTTGGCGGGTTTTAGTGTTATCTGGGGAAATATAATTGTATTTATAATATAACTAGTGGCTTCCCGCGGCTTCGCACGCGTTGAAGTGGTGAGCCGTGATGGGGCCACAAACATCCAAACATCGTAACTTTCGCATTGATTTGTATATTATTAGGGTAGGATTTTAAATACCTACGTAGGTATAAGAGATACCTATAGGCGTACATTACCTATATTAGGTAGGTAGGTATAGGTACTGAGCTTAGCACAAACATGACAAATACAACAAAGACAACCTTACACGGAAAATATGTACTTATTTGTTCCTAGTTTCTACCCCAAAATCAAACGAAACGAAACAGCTTCACGACATTGATTTAGACTAGTCAGTCAGTCAGGACTTTGATTCTTATAGTATTAGAGATTTTAGTAAAAATATTTTTTTACTTGCTTTTAGAATAGAATAGAAGATTTTTTATTCGACACACAAACACGGGTACACTTTTCGTGTCGTGGTGAATGTGTGTGTTAAATAGGTAAACGTATTTCATTTATTTTTTAATTTATCTTGCATTATCTATCTTATCTTATTATTGAGTTTTTTTTAATAGTATAATTGTTTGTTTGAAATAACCTCATTACGGAAAAGCGCGACTCTATACAAAACAGAATCAAAATTAAAAAACTTTTATTTTGTGTCATAAATGTAGTTTCAATAATAGCCATTGAGAAGTGTCCAATTTTTTTTGCCGACCATACAAAAAAGCCTGCTGTTACGGAAAACTAAATACGAAAAATAAAATTCAGACAGTACAGTACCCTTACTTACATACAACGCAGCAACAGTAACAGCGAAAAAAAATCTCTGCTTGAGTCAAAGCATTATTTCCGAATACGAGCCTGTGAGCGTAGTGTACTTGTTACTCGCTTGAACGGCTCTGTTCGCCTAACACGCTTGTACAAAGTTGTTTGATTTGTAAAGCCTTTCGTTGGTATATTGGAAACGGTTATAATTGAATGCGCTCATTCGTGACTGTTTTTGAGACGTAAATAGCCCATTTTACGGTTCTGTGGACGATTAAATTTGAACGAGAACCGCCATTTTGACGGTCTTTGTTTGAGACCTTTCGGTTCTAGAAAAAAGAAACGAATTTTATCGGTAGATATGTTAGTCTCTTGTCGTGTCATTAGTTTCTTTCGAAACAGTGTGGTGAAAGGATTTTAAGTGCGCCTTCTATAACATGTGTCAAGTGCTCCTTTCGAGCACTTGACACATGTTATAGAACATTTTAGGTTCTATGCCGGTTTTCTCACGACGTTTTCCTTCACCGATTGAGAGTACTGGCATTGTGCCGTCATATTTACTCATTACAAACAGAAACTGATTGAAACTGATTGCAGCAAAGTTAGGTAATCACCCTGCTGAAATAACTAGTGACGACAAGAACAAGTCAGACCATTTTTTTTAAGGGTTTTCTGCCCGATAATAAAATATAAAAAAAATACATCACGTATCAAAACTTAATCTAAGTACCTAATTAACCCTAATTCTGCCAACCTATATAACATCTTGGCTTGACCCGACAGGGGACAAGTCAAGATTCTATTAATAATACCAACATTCATACATCGCCTTCCAAAACAACTTAATCTGAATGCATTGTTTCGGACACATTCCAGCAAAATATGTTGTCATTCTTCTAATATGACCAAATTAATAAAAGTAAACAAATGCACACGGTACTAATTACAAAGTCTGTCTCGCTCACACTCGCTTCGTGCGGTCGTCCATCTCACTCGCTTTTGATTACTTCCCCAATAATTAAGATGACAAATCGACAAATCCAACAAGATTGAATTGATAGCAGAAATGAGGGGAAAAGGAAATGTTTACTGAGAAAAATAAAATTGGACAGTCTTAATATAAAAAACTCTTAATATAATTTATTACGAAACGTCTTCTTAATAAATATTAATCTTAATAAATCATAATTAGGTACTTATTTAAGTATATCTACCGTCCAACACTCCGAGACAGTGTTAAGGTGAAGACAATTGCTACCTGTACTACCTTGCTACATGTACCTCTCGCTCGCATATTTCAACAGGATGATGTTGATTAATAAATAAACAGTTTGAAAGTTTTATTGGTTTTCGTACATATACAAACTTTTAAGTAGGAAAACTTATTTGAATCAAAATGATATTTTTCCTGAACTGTGTGCAGCACAAACAAAAACTAGTAAAAACCTTACCGCCGGTTTCTGAAAGCCCGATCAAAACTAATCGGATGTCAAGTCACTTGCTATCTCTATCTTACTCGTTGTAATAGCTGAAATGGCGAGTGACTTGACATACGATTAGTTTTGATCGAGCTTTCAGAAACCGGCGGTTAGACTAGTATGATAAAAACAATAACTTTTTTGACAGATGCCTGCGTAACACATTCGTATTGCGTAGACGTTTTTGTTATTTTGTGAAATATTTTAGGATTTTGTTATTTATACAATAAACATAACTCGTAGAAATAAAAAAGCCCACGTTATTCTGTGTGGCACATGGTAGCCAACAAATTAGCGTTTTGATTTTGTTTCCTAGTCTTGTATAGCGCTTACAAAACGAGGTCAAAGAAAAAAAAAATTGAGATAATTTAGCGTAACATAAGGCGCGATAATAAAAGGTTTAATTTTTTGAGTTTTTCTTAAATTTTATACCTTAATCAAAAATGATCATAGCATGTTCAGAATTCCGAACATCCGTAATTGGCGTCTAAAATAAAAAAATTATTAGCAGAGAAAAAGGAAATCGAACAGTTTCCGGTCAGAGCTGACCACATTTCCACTAAGCGTTTGAATCGTCTGGCATACAACCTACATTCTTGGGGCTAAAGGAAATGAAATGAAATGTGTTTCTAGGACAAACAGCGCCCTAGATTAGTTGAAAAGCGTGACATCATCATTTCATGAGGTCAACCTATCCTATGACTACAATTTTATGGAGCAAGTATTACGTATAGTAATTGAGTGGGACGTTAAAATAATAAACCATTAGAAGTCGAGCTTGTTTAGTTCGTCCAGGTAATTCTGGAAAAAAAAAAACTGAAACAGCTTCACAGCTTTGATCCCCAGGCACGGTAGATATCCACTCAGATCTTTTAGTACCAAGTACTAGCTCCAGATTATTTGAGGACGTTTAACGGGGTAGTCAGAGGTACGTCCAAACATTACATTTGGCACATACCCACATTTTGCAGTAGTTGGATATTCCATACGGTATTCCCAGATACGGTTGATATTCCCTCAGACCCTTCAAATCGCTTTGTAAGACGTACCAACGCCAGATTCCTTGTAGATTCCTAAGGGGTCAGTCCTTTCACCACACTGTTTCGAAAGAACTAGTGACACGATAAGAAGAAGAAGGGGGTCAGTCAGAGGTACGTCTAAATATGTATTTCATTTGGCACATACCCACATTTTGCAGTATGTAAAATATTATTTCCGCCCCATACTATACAACGTGTTGATGAAGTTATGTAGGGAAACAAAGAGCGTGTATTTAGACCAAGCACTGGAATACTTTGACGTGTGCAACGGTTGAATACATCGTTTTTGAAATTCCCATAGAAAAGTAAAATTAATATTTTCTCAGAAATTTGCAACAGCCCTGTCTGTGTACGTGTCAAGGTCACATGCACGCGCGCTTCTATCTAGGAAAGAGAAAAACAACGATAACCTACGAGATAATTTGAAATACTTACCTTTCGGTAGGTAGGTAGGTACGCCGCCAATCCCCTGACACGATATTTTTACTGGTTCCTATGGATTTTGTCATTATTTACTGGCTATAATAACACTGGATAAAACTGGATTTTGGTAAGTTTGCGAGATTTCGCACGACACAGGCTTCAAACTTCACACTAAACCATTACCTCGTAGGCACTGCTCATACACACACTGACTGACGACGGCTTTTTACATAACAATCACCATTTTATCACGTTTGATGACATTTTCTCAACAAAACAATGTACAACAACGCATGTAAACACAAACAGGGTGACCATCTCAAAAGTGGCGGTTCTACCACACACCTGCCAAAAAATCTGTCAAAATCTACCAAGCTTGACGATAAAAATACCAAAAATATGACTTCATACCATCTCCTTCGTGGCTACGGAATAAATTAAATACCTACATTACATTCAGTTACTATCTTTTGATCGTTTGTAACGGTTTGCAGTTATCTAAAACGAGATAGAAGTTGTTTAGAAACCAAATCAATAAAGGTAAAAAAGAATAAGAAGTTTCCAGTTCGGTAAAAAATAAATAAATTATAAATATTATTTCATTAAAAATTCAAACTAATAAGATTTTTCTTGAAATATTTAAAATCTGCCAAATGGCAGAAATCTGCCACAAATGGTAACACTGATCGGCGGCCGTCGGCCGTCCTGATTGGATATGCGTTTTTAAATGCAACCAATGACAGACAGGTTAGTCAAAGATTAAATAGGACAGACTAGACACTTCCCAAAATTGCAGTTGAATAATTTTGTCGTGTCAATGAACCATGGTGGTAAAGTAACATGTTACAATTTAAAGAACTATGAATATCATAAACATTGGTTTACGACATCTAGTAATTAAACAAAAATAAATATTCTATTAAATATTGAGTACGTAGCCACGTAGGTACCTAGTTACTGAATAGGTATTAGTACCAAAGATCTCAGAGAATGTTTACCGTGACTAGGGATTACAGTCGCGAAAATATTTCTTTTACATACCAAGATCTTTAAAAACAGCAACATCATTATTAGGTAGGCACATTACTAGGTAATTGGTGGCAGTTCTGTTACCTATTTTATCTAAGGTTAACAACTAGAGGTCAAAGAACAGCTGTAAATAGGGCTGCCTCATGATGCGTTTAGATTCATTTTAGATAAAAGTTTAAGAGGCATTTCATGAATGAAAAACTTTGAAATTTTAAAAGTCGTAGAACAAAAGTTGTTCGTTATGACCGGTAGAATATCCTGCTTTCGGATCCCTACAATTCTTAATAAACACGTTGTATAAGTACTTTTCGGAAAAGAGCATGAATTTTGATACCTGTACTTCATAATCGTGTCAATTTTACATTTTGGACATTTTATTAGTAAGTCGTTTTGCCACTCAAGACATTGCAAACATATAAATATGTATACATATACGTTTTAATATGCCGACGTTCTGGAAACTACGTCATTTTCCTTGATTGACCTTCTGATACGGAGGGGTTGGTATTCCATAAGTGGTTGCAAGCCCATCGCCGCTCCTAGAATACTATCTGGTTTCCGCACGATGTTTTCCTTCACCATTTGATAGCACTGGCAATGCTCAAATACTCATAGAGATAAATCTGTTCATTTGAGGTAAAACTTGGACTGCATAACAAATCTCAATAAAATGATAAAAATAGTATTAGTGAAGTGAATTTCAGCAATAATGAAGTAAAAATATTAGGCCTTCCTAATTTTAAACGAAGTTAGAAGTGTTAGAATCTACCCCTAAAAGCTTTTTGTATTAAATTAGCGAAAAGTTGAGGTGCGAAGACATTTGCAGTTTTATTAATAAGCCTAGAATGGCTCCGGTATAGCTTTTCCTAAACGTTTTTGAATATGAAAGGGGTACTTTGTCAATAGCGATAGTAGTAACAGTAACATGAGTTGATAGTTGATTAAAATAATTTTACAGAGGGCCAGTCAATTGAGGTCTTTCCATTGTCGGAAAACTGATATATTAGTAAGCTTTTTTTATCTATATGCAACAAATGGTAGTATTATCGTGAAAAAATATCCATACTTTTCAAAAACACATCAAGATGGGCGTGAACGAATACTCAGGGCAAGAACAAATAACAAGCTTTTTTACCCTAAATGTAAACTTACTCTGGCCAAAGAAAACGCGTTCTGTATGGCAATTAAGGTTTTTAATGCTCTTCCAGATTGTTTCAAAGATCTTCCCATTAACAGTCACAAGTCCAAACTGTACCACTGTCTTTAAAACTCTGTTTTTATTCAATGAGCGAGTATTTTGAGCATTGTAAAAATAATAATGTAACTGTACCTTTTGTGTTAAATAATGAGTACTAATTAATATTTGTATAATTTTAAAATAAAAATTTGCACGCCATAAGACAAGGCAAAATATACTGAAACCTATATTACCTACTTTAATACCTGAATGCAACTATTCTACTTATTTTTTGCAAATAAAATATCTTTATCTTTTTCTTATCAAGATGATGATTTATTAGTATTCGAGCACTTGACACGTCATGTTATTTTAGGTTCTACGACATGCCGGTTTCCTCACGATGTTTGGAAAGAAACTAGTGACACGACAAGAGAGAGAGATCTGACTTGTGACCGTGACTCAATCACGCCCTAACCACTGATCTGATTGGGATTAAAAACTGAAACAGCTTAACGATTTTGATCTCCAGGCACGGTAGACATCTCCTCAGATCTTCGTATTTATTGGATAAAGTATTTTACTATTTTATCAATAAAAGCGTCAAGCGCAAGTAAATTAATATGTATAGACTTTTATAATGGAAGTTTCTGAACAATTTTTTTGTCACAAGTATATACTTACTAACTTTAAATAGCTGGCAAATTTTGAGACGTTTTTGATGGATCACCTAGCACTTACCGCGGGACTTTATACCTTGTCTTTTTGTGTATTATTTCTTTTTTTATGCCATGATAAGGGTCACAAAAACTATAGGTATAATATTATCCAGTACTTGTCACATGTTTTGTAAATAAAAAAATATATCAAACACTCCAATGACAGGGAACTTAATTGACTACCTACTTCTTAAAGTTAGTTGCAATTAGATAATTTATTTATTTTATTCTGACTTGCAATAAACTATCGATGACATAATCCTACTAATATTACAAACGCGAAAGTTTGAAGAAAGTTTCTTTTAATACAACTAGCTGATGGAACAAGCAGATGGCCCACCTGATTTTAAGTGGTAACCATCACCTATAACAAAGCATTGCCTCGTAAGTCACGCACAATAGGAACGTGCCCTTACACTGCCCTGCGTTCATCAACTTGAGGCATACAGATGTTAAGCCTCATGTGCCTGTAATTACACCGGCAACCACACTCTTCAAACCGACGCTTGGCGGCAGAAAAAGGCCATTTTGATTACAACGTAAAACAAAAATGTATGAAAAGCTCGTTAAAAGTAACTTACCTGTATATCCAGCCAGCTTAATGCAGAGCTGCCGAGTCCCGGCAAGCGCAGATACGAGGAGCCGTTGAACCGAGGCACCTATGAACAACCAATTTTATTATGCTAATTTTAAGCGAAATTTGCGTTTTATCAGTGTTTGAGAAGCTGATAGAGATAGCCACTGAAACTGTGCATGGCGAAAGGATAATCCGTTGACATTGTTTAAAAGATGAAAGAAAAAACACCATTAATCTTATTTTTACGAACAAAAGATGATGTATGATAAAAAATATTGGATTTTGATGTTTGATTATAGATTTTTATTATATTATTTATACGAGCCCTACCTCATATTTATGGGTGTTAAATAATATTATACTTAAGTACCTATGTATTTCCAAAAAAAAAAGTATTTATGTAGTACGAGTATATCAGCTATCTGGTTCCCATATCACAAGCTTTGGCTCAGGTTGGGACGAGATAGTGCTGTGTGGAATGTCTACCAAACTTACAGCCGGTTTCTGAAAGCCCGATTAAAACTAATCGCTTGTCAAGTCACTTGCTATCTCTATCTAATTCGATGTAATAGCTCAAATGCCGAGTGACTTGACATCCGATTAGTTTTGATCGAGCTTTCAGAAACCGGCCGTAAAACTAACTTATATTAAGAAAAAACCCTTGGCTATATCGTCCCACTATTGAGCTAAGACCTCCTGCAACGATTTCGAGCACTCTCTTCTTCAAGCCTCATGCCTCTTCCTTTCAAATGTATAAATCGTCCCGCCAGAAAAACTTAAATCTAAAAAAAATTTGCATAGTTTAGTAACCTTACCTTTAAATCTAAAGTGATCTCACACTTCTCCCCCGCATATCCCAATGGACACAAACACCCATGGTTCACGCAGCCGCCTCCATGCTGGCACTCGCACGTATCTTCCTTCACATTCCTCAAATCATCTTCACTCTTCAAGCTGCTTTCACTCTTCGATTCACTACGCCCGCCCTTGGCTATCACCGCGTTCAAACTAGCATCATGCTCAAAGTTATATCTTTTCAAATCATCTACCATGTTCATCTTCTGTATTTCTTTCACAGAATCATTTTCTTTTAGCGTTATAGTGTTTTTGAACTCAGCCATATTCAGTTTCTGTATTTCGTTCAGTGGATCTACTGAGTTGTCTAGTTTGTTGTTGTCGTGGTATTTTGTTTTGGAATCTCGCATGACAATGTCGTTGTCTTCGAAGTGTACAATGTCGTTAAGGTAGTAGTTTGTGTGCTTTTCTGTGAGAGTGGTAATGGCCTCGCTTGTGGCTTCGTGGATCGGCTTCCATGGTGCTAGGGTTGGCGCGCATTCACCTGTGGACAAATAAGTAGGTTTATGTAAAGATCCAATATAATAGCTCGAAGGAAATTTATTTAAAAATAATTTAAGGAAGCGGCTTATCCAGAGAGTGCACTATAATTTGAAGGAGTATTTTGATCTCATCTAGTGCCTCAGATTTATTGTGATTTCAGAGTTTTGTTAAGTTTTGTCATTGTTACCTTAAATCTTTATTAGAAGGTAATTTATAGAAATATTGTACGTCCGAAATGGATAAACGGTTGATTCTTGTATAATTTTTATAACACTTTTATGTACTTACACAGTTATACAATATTCTTATTCTTATTCTTAATATAGTCTTATAGATATACAACTGAAGTATCCCCTTTGCAATCAATAAAGTTTAATATAAATAATGGTTCGAATAAGCATTATGTTTATAACTAAAGTTTAAAACGAAAGACTGAAGCTGATATCAAAAATATTTCTTGTGAATCGAGCTTGGTCGAATCGGCGGGGTAACTTTTATTGCTTCTTCTTTTTCTTTCGAAACAGTTGTGCGATGAAAAGATTTTAAGTGCGCCTCAAAGAGGCACCTTTTAAAGCATTGCTGAACTATTGTTCTCAAAACTCTGATGTTTGCATTTTTTCAGAACTAGTACATTCGCAGTGATTTTATATAAAAACTAGCAACCCGCCCCGGCTTCGCACGGTTATTGTGGGTTATCCCTAAAAGATTATGCTTGTATTATGCATCTTGTATACCTTCCTCTTGAATCACTCTTTCTATAAAAAAAACCGCATCAAAATTCGTTACGTAGTTTTAAAGATTTAAGCATACATAGGGATATAGGAACAGAGAAAGCGACTTTGTTTTATACTATGTAGTGATAAATAAATATTGATTGACATTCCTCAAAGTACTATCTCGTCCCAACTAAGCCAAAGCTTGTGATATGGGAACCAGATAGCTGATATACTACTTATATACTTTTCTTTGTAAATACATACTTATAATATGATATAACACCCAGACAGAGAACAAACATCTATGTTCATCACAGATATGTTCTCGGTGGGGATCGAACCCATGGTCTACGGCGCAGAAGGCAGAGCTACTACCAACTGAGCTGTGAAGGCTGTGTTATATGACAAATATCTATCGCGCGAGCGAGATCGATTTGCAAAGATCGCTTGCTGTATTTTATGGTACAATCTTAAGAACAGTACTAAATTTTACTTTTACCTATGTTGTTTTACCTACTTGTATGTAAATTATTCCCATTTCCTGCCAATTCAAATTGTATTGGGAAATAATGTGGGATATAAACATCTTTCTCTCGCATTTCGCTGCTCTACCACTAGTTATCTGCACAGAGATGTAGTGAGGGACTTCTGTTATTACTAAAAGGGGGCTCAAAAGCAACCAGTTGTCTTTGGTTAGTTGTTGTGGGGTCATAGATAATGCTTGCTGTAGTGTATAACGATAAACTATGTGCGCTGGCTGGGTAGGCGGGTAGCACGGTCGCGGGCACTCAATTCCAGCCGGCCGGCCCAGGCGGACGTTACTAGAACTAAGTGTTTTATTTTGTTCTTCTTGTTTTTCTTGTTACCTTATATGTGATGCTGTACCCGTGTTTGTGTGTCGAATAAAACATATTCTATTCTATTCTATTCTACCCAAGAAACCTGTACAGTACACTTGCTACTGTACAGGTTTCTTGGGTAGAATGCTACTGATGCCTTTAAGCATTTTGCACACATAACAATCTGAAGTGTTAAGGCGAAGACAAGAGCTAATGTGACTCTCGCTCGCACGTTTCGACATGTTGAAATATATAAAATCACTAAGCTCATTTTCGAAAAATCGCAATCAACCATTTTGTGTGCAATCACATTGCACACAAAATGGTTGATTGTGATGATCTTTCAACATATCGAAACGTGCGAGCGAGAAGCTGTTTGATAGTTGTCAGCCCCTTAAGAGAATTTTATAAGTTTGTTTAATATAGTCTTTGTGAAGGGCTCGTCCGGGACAGCACCTACTACCAGTTCACATCAGGTGGGCCATCTACTCGTTCCACCAGAAAGTAGTATAAATAATACAGAAATTGGCGAATCGATTCCTATGGACGCAGAATTTCAGTCCTCCTGGATCCGATCCTGTGATTTCCATCGCATTGGAATAATGAAATTCCCGCTACCCGCGTCATGAATACGTAACGACGCGTCACATTTACACTGGTAATGCCAACATGCGCTGATCTCATTTGTGTTCTATATTTTCTTATTGCTAAACAAAGAAAAATCATGTTTTTTCATGGATACTTGTATCCAATTGTATTTGTAAAGTTGTGTGCAGTTTTGATTCAGTAATAGCTTTATTCTAAGTGAGGTTTGTTTGACCACGATGGACATATTGATGATAAAAGTGCGTGGCCCGATGTCCCGGTCGCTCTGCCCATCGGCAGCTAACATGTCTGCGATGTCTGTCTGTACCTACTATTTTGTGTTTTATTTTTCTCTGATTTAATAGATTGTATTTAATTTTATGCATTAGGTATTATTAGTTTGAAGCGTAGCGTGTGCTGTCTTATAAATTTGATTATGTTATTATTATTATTATGTTTATCTTTTTCTGTATGCCTACGCCTCACTAAACTTCAATATTGTATTTCATATTTATTACTTTGTAAAAGGATCATACAAAAGAACGGTAGGAACCAAGCCGTAAGTTTGTTGCCTGTTCTTCTAGGCTTTGGTCGCGTGGAACTGGCACCTAGAGTCACCTAGCTTTAAGACGTTTCAAAGTGATCCTTGTGATTTTAATGAATAAATACCTTTTGACTTTGACTTTGAATTTGACTTTAACATCATACATAAAATCACGCCTGTTTCCCATAGGGGTAGGCTGAGACCACGAATTTCCATTTCTACGATTTCATCCTTTACTTCCTTCACTTTCATTCTTTATTTTTTATTGTACACAAATGATTTACACAAAAATAATATGATAGTCATGTACAAAGGCGAGCTTAACCCCAGATAGAGTTTTCTTCCAGCACACCTGAGAGGATAGAGAAAGCTGATTAAAGTGGTGGGAAGGTGTACAAACATAAAAAATATATATTATATTGAAAAAGCAGATTATTTTTATTTTATTATTTATTTATTTGATGACAATTTGATGACAAAAGCCTACAATTTGCATCTCAGCTATGGAGAATGAGTGCTGCCGATTTTTTTTTATTATCTTTATGTGCACCATTAAAGCAAATAAATGATTCATGATTATGATTTATGATTAACTTCTTAGTACCAACTCAAGATACTTCGATGACTTTAAATAGAGGTAGTCAGAGGTACGTTCAATCAAGAGGACATTCCATACGTGACTGTCTGCTAGCTCCACCACAAGCTTTGCTTTCACTGTTCAAAAGCACCTGGCATTGAGCACCTGGCATAATTTTTTTGGAGGTATTTTTTTTTGTTTACGACTGGATTTGAACCAACGATTTTACGATCGAAGGGGTCACTCCCACTAGACTAGTGGTAGTTTATCTTTAAATCACAAATTTCCAAAACATTTATTTTAGTCTGGACTTGATTTAATTTTGAAATCCTATTGTTTCGGACTTAGGGCCGGTTTCACCATGCTCTGTTAGTTACTAATCAAGGATTAGAAGACCGTTAAATCTAACCTTAGCTGTCAAACGCGTACATTTTGACATATTTAACGGCCCTTTAATCCTTTGTTAATCTAACAGAGCATGGTGAAACCGGCCCTTACTATTGTATTTATTGTGCAAACAAAGCAGTAAAAACTTTTGCAACTAGCTGAAAAAAATCTATTAAATCTAACAGATGGCAAAATAAGATGACAATATCTGAAAGATCAAACAGTAATCTTCCTCGATATTGGACGGGAATAAGTTGTAAGCATTTCGAAATTTCGATCAAGGATATAACTTAGAAATTCTGACTCTAAGTCCTATCCAAGTTTGCTAAAGATCTACGTACTTGAACGATATGAGTTTTTCCTAGAAAACGGTGACCATAATAAAGCTGTTGTAAAGAAACTTGAACCCGAAAGAGTAGTAGAGCTGTTTATGTGTGGCTCGTCCGGAAAAGTACTACCACCATGCCTATTTCTGCCAACACGCAGCGTTGCTGTGTTTTGTTTGAAGGGTGTGGTTGCCGGTGTAATTACAGGCACTTGAGGCTTAACATCTGTATGTCTCAAGTTGTCCGTAGAGCACATTGCTATTGTGCGTGACTTGCGAGCCAATACTTTGTTATAAGTGGTGGTCACCACTTAACATCAGGTGTTGTAGGTAAGTTTAGGCCTTTATGTTAAGTTTGCCGCTATTCCAAGGTTTCTACACATCTTCTTTCCCAACTTTCCTCGTATTTTTACTGGCTATTTCTGACCTTTTAGCTCCTTAATTAATCATTCTTCTTCTTCTTTTATTTGTGGCTGTTCAGTGGCCGATAGGGTTTGCCACGAATTTGCCAATGTCAAGTATAGACTTATAACAATAAGTCGGAGATAAATTAACCATTAAATCACTGCAATTATTAAACGATTGATAGATGTCAATGTCAAGTGTCAAATTGATGTAACTAATAGCACCCATAGCGCGGCAGTAGGATTCTTGACAGCTGTCAGTGGAGATGGATTTTTTGAATGGATGTACGTTACGATTTGAAAAGAGATTGATTGATATCTACAATACTTTTCACGATCCTGTTATGAGAAGTTCTAGGAGCTACGTGAGTTTTAACACTATGTTATAGTAGTTACGTTCAGTTCGCCGTTTTTCTAAGGTTTCCGCACAACTTCAAAGTTGCCCACTTTCCTCGCTCCGAGTGAGAAAGAACAGCCATTTATCACGCCGGTACTTATCCTCGAGTTGTCTGTCGTCTCGATCACTTTAAACTAAAAGAAAACAAATAGCAAAGATAAAATTAATAACTTATTATTGACAGCCTTCACAGCTCAGTTGGTAGTTGCTCTGCCTTCTGCGCCGTAGGCCGTGGGTTCTATCCCCACCGAGAACAAACATTTGTGTGATGAACATTAGATGTTTGTTCTCTGTCTGGGTGTTATATAATATTATAAGTATGTATTTACAAAAAAAAAGTATATTTGTATTATATCAGCTATCTGGTTCCCATATTACAAGCTTTGGCTTAGTTTGGGGCTAGATAGTGCTGTGTGGAAAGTCCACCAATATTTATTATTAGGGTAGGTAGAAAATAGCACATCAATCTGTGATTGTATGTTATGAATATTTTTGACGTTCACTTTTATGTTATATTTTTGACAATTAATTGTAATTATTTATTCCTTGTATTGTTTAGAATCAGAATAAATTAATTGTCACTTTACCTGGTTTTAGACATAATTATCATGTATGACGTATTTTTTTTAATTTGACCTCCAATGAAATTGCTGCGCCCTCACTGGGTAGGTACATGACAATCCTAAAGCTAAATAAGAACTAAGCTCCTATTATAATAACATCATCATCAGCCTAAAGAAGTCCAATGCTGGACATTCCGAGCCCTCTCCATCCACCGATATTTCGCGATCCCGACGATGATGTCGTCAGTCCATCGGGTGGGAGTAATACATACATCCATGCATGTACGAATAAGTTATTAATAAATGAATATGAATAATTTCAATTTGCATCAATTCATGACATAAAGTTTCCTTCCAGCAAGTGGACTTTTTCAGGTTGATAACGATGAAGACCAAATATGAAATTATAGGTTTGTGTAACACTTTTCTTGTTTGACAGGACATAGGAGGCTGCCAAACAAAATAAAATAAATATTAATATTAATGGACTTTCCACACAGCACTATCTAGCCCCAAACTAAGCCAAAGCTTGTAATATGGGAACTAGATAGCTGATATAGTAAATGAATACATATTATTATGTTGATACATGAATATATATGATACATGAATACTTTTTTTTGTAAATACATACTTATAATATATAATAATACTCAGACAGAAAACAAACATCTTTGTTCATCACACAAATGTTTGTTCTCGGTGGGGATCGAACCCACGGCTTACCGCGCAGAAGGCAGAGCTACTACCAACTGAGCTGCGTCGGCAAACAAGAAGGACGCCTATGCCCAGCAGTGGGTGATCCGGGCTGAGCTGATGATGATCATTTCACGAAGGTCTGTTCGCTGTTTTAGCTATAATTCTTAACAAATTTTATGTTTTCGCCGTTTTTTCGGAATAATTCACGTATTATTAGTATTTCACCTCTTTTCATATTGTTTTCCTTCTTTACAGAAAAATGAAACGCCAATAGCAACTACTTTCAATAATGTTTTATGAGTATTCTTTTCCGGAACAGTAATCATATCATAATCATAATAACTTTATTGCGAATATACAACGAGTACATGGTAATACAGATGTCAAGGTTTGTAATTAATGATCCTCCATATTCAACTTAAAATAGCATGCAATAATATAGGTACCTATACAATTTTAAAAAATATCAAAAAAAGATTAAAAAATATCATAAAGCGATTAGAAAGATATACAATGTCACAAATTTTAAATACCTAGAACGAGATGAAAATATTCATCCTACTAATATTATAAACGCGAAAGTTTGTAAGTATGGATGGATGGATGGATGTTTGTTACTCTTTCACGTAAAAACTGCTGAATGGATTTTAATGAAACTTTACAATAATATAGCTTACACATCAGAATAACACATAGGCTACAATTTATAAAGATATTGTGTGACAAATCCTGTGCAGACGAAGTCGCGGGCACCAGCTTTTAAACAATAAGAAAAAATAATAAATACAAATTATTTTAAAAGTGAGTTTGTTCTTCTGAACAATCAAATGGCGTCAACGTACCCAGTCTTCTTCTTGTCGTGTCACTAGTTTCTTTCGAAACAGTGTGGTGAAAGGATTTTAAGTGCGCCTTAAGCGGCTCCTTTCGAGCACTTGACACATGTTATAGAACTTTTTAGGTTCCACGATATGCCGGTTTCCTCACGATGTTTTCCTTCACCGTTTGAGAGTACTGGTATTGTGCACGTAAATTTTTGAACAGAAAAACTCTTTGGTGCACGACCGGTTTCGAACCCACGACCTTTAGGATCGGAAGGCGGGGCCGCTACCACTGGACCACCAGTGCTCTCGTACGTAGTGCTCTCGTAAGTAGTACGTAACGTACCCAGTGGATGGACGACATGAAATTGAGAGGCTTGGGACTAATTGTTCTAGAAATTTATGATTAGGTACCTTCGTCCAGTGGTAGACTTCATCAGGCTGATAACGATGAAGATCAAACAAAAAAGAGGTTCGTGTGAATATAAAAAACAACTCACAATAAATATAACTTTGTTTTTCTGATTCAATACCCCAAGTATGAGTTGTGTTTACCATTTGGTTTCTCGTTTTTCGTTCTTGTTCCGCGTTCAGTGCAGGTTTTGTATGAAGACGCGATAGAGATACCGATACGGAACTTTATGTTGCAAGTATGATGAAAATTAGTAGTAGAACATAAAGTTCCGTATCGGTATCTCTATCGCGTCTTTATACAAAACCCGCAATGAACACGGAACAAAAACGAAAAACCAAATATGGTAAACACAACTCATACTTGGGGTACAGACCCTTTTTCTCAGAAACAGCCAAAAGGGATCAACTAGAAACTTTTGCCCGATAATAAGCTTATAGTGAGTACTTAAGAGCAGCTTTGGTTTGGATTTAGTAAATTATTGAGAGCGTACAGTCATTCATTCATATTTGATGTACAAAAAACGCTTTTTCAGAAAATAATGAAACAGAATCAGGTTCATGACTTACATCGACATCCCAAGGCACGGTGGATATCCCATCAGATAAGTCTCATGTGCTTATTATAGCACCAGCTACCATACTCTCTTCAAATCGGACATTACCGATCAGGAGTTTTTGGAAGCATTTTTTTTTATACAACCTGATGTTAAGTTGTAACCATCACCTACAACAAAGCATTGCCTCGTAAGTCAGGCACAATAGGAACGTGCCCTACGGTGCACTACTCTGCGTCCATCAACTTGAGGCATACAGAAGTTAAGCCTCATGTGCCTGTAATTACACCGGCAACCACACTCTTCAAACCGAAACACAGCAACGCTGCTTGGCGGCAGAAAAAGGCAGTACTTCCCCGGACCAGCCTTTCACAAAGAGCTCTACTACTCTTAAATGTTCTAGCTAAATGTTCTAGGTGCACATCGACTGTAATATAAAATGCTCTGACAACAAAAGTCCTCAATTAAAAATGGTTTTGGAAGCTAAATGGTCTTTTCAATAGTTCTATAATATCTACCTCTTGGTTTCTTGTAGGTCCTAGTACCTATTAGTGGGTATTAAAATGTTTTAGTTGGTTCTTGGGTGAAAACTTTAGAATATAACAATGCGTTTTTGTTGTACGTCCGGAACGAACAAACTGTTAAAAATGTACATAACCATAGCTATAAGATCTTTTTTGTGCTACAGTTATACAATAAATAATTTCTGATTTCTGATTATACAGGGTGTCCGGAAGGTCGATGCAAAGCCGTAAGTGGGGGGGGGGGGGGGGTCAGGTCACCTCGTTTCGCATCTATTCAGGCTAGATTGATTACCTTAGTCCAATGTCGTCGAATTCCGAGTTATCATAATATCCATGATTTTTGAAATTTTTTCCAAAATTATATGCTTATTCGTTCATAGTGTTCAAACAGACAGTTACTAGTACCTAACAATTTTTTTGTGTCCTAGCATGATGTGTATTCAATAGATAAATACCCTCACGGCTTTGCATCGACCTTCCGGACACCCTGTATAGTCCTCTAGTCATAATGTCTCTGAATCAATTGTTTAAAACACAGCAATGCTAGTAACACTGCTTGCTGGTAGCAAAAGTCATGGTGTTAGTAATTCCCCGGACGAGCGCTATTATCATTTTATCCCAGCTGATGATGCGACTTGGTCCTAATTATATCTTGAGTACATCTGACAGGATATTTCAGCTCCAATAAGCAATAGTTAAGTGGAACTTAAGCGTGGATCGTTAAACAGTAATGAGATTCGTCTGCAAGTACTCACTTTTACAGTAGGTTTGACTTTATCATAATTGTTGGAAACTTTCCGAATCTCAAGCTTGGATGAAGACACGCTGAAGTTATAACAAGTGCCATTAGAGAGGGCATTGATAAGAGACATCTTCTAGGCTTTGGTCGCGTGGCACTCTCTCTCTTTTGTCGTGTCACTAGTGTCTTTTGAAACAGTGTGGTGAAAGGATTTTAAGTGCGTGTCAAGCAGTGAACTTCTTCACACTGATTACGATGATGACTATAGCTTCCCCACGCCGCGCTGTTTCCTTATAGAGGGTAGCTACCCCTCGTTACTAGTCGGCGAACGTGTGCCGAATGCAGTGATGAATGGGGCCGTGAGGGTCGAGGATCTGAATTCTGAGAAATGGGCGCAACCTGACACGTGAGATACTTGTTTTTAGTCTACGTTTTTGTTCTAATCTAGTTCGATTCAAGATAAATCACAATCACTAACCTAGTATTGGTTTATACACACGAATACATATCAAACTACACAAAGCCAAAGAGATATGACTCTTACTACACGGACATAAAAGCGAGCAGTGTACCTACACTACATTACCCTAATTTAAGAGTAGTAGAGCTCTTTGTGAAGGGCTCGTCCGGGGAAGTACTACCACCACGCCTTTTTCTGCCACCAAGCAGCGTTGCTGTGTTTCGGTTTGAAGAGTGTGGTTGCCGGTGTAATTACAGGCACATGAGGCTTAACATCTGTGTGCCTCGGGTTGATGGACGCAGGGCGCGTTCCTATCGTGCATGACTTACGAGGCAATGCTTTGTTATAGGTGATGGTTGCCGCTTAACATCAGGTGGGCCATCTGCTTGTTCCATCAGCTAGTAGTATAAAAAAATAAAAAAAACCCGAATCTACTGCACTGCCCTGCGTACACAACTTGAGGCATACAGATGTTAGGCCTCATATTAGTTAGGCCTATAATTATTATTATTTTGTGTTCTTGTGGCCAATAAATAACTGTGTATGTCTATGTCTATAGCCTGATGCGTATCCGTGTTTGTACCTCACACATCAGTAAAAAGGCCGTATTGTCGCTTATATGCAACTAGCGACCCGCCCCGGCTTCGCACGGTTATTGTGGGTTATCCCTAAGAGATTATGTTTGTATTATGCATATAAACCTTCCTCTTGAATCACTCTTTTTATAAAAAAAACCGCATCAAAATCCGTTGCGTAGTTTTAAAGATTAAGGGCCGGTTTCACCATGCTCTGTTAGTTACTAATCAAGGATTAAAAGACCGTTAAATCTAACCTTAGCTGTCAAACACGTACATTTTGACAAATTTAACGGCCCTTTAATCCTTTGTTAATCTAACAGAGCATGGTGAAACCGGCCCTTAAGCAAATAGGGACAGAGAAAGCGACTTTGTTTTATACTATGTAGTGATACACGATCGTGCACGAGGGAGCCAATAATGTACAGCCAAATAATGTATAGCATGATATTGCACAGCATGATAATGCACACCCAGATAATCCGTGTCCACTGGTTTGAATTATTGGGTGTACATTATCATCCCGTACATGCTGTGCAATATCGTCACGTGTTGATAATGTACACCCAGTTAATGTACAGCATGATAATTGGAAGCCACTTTAGTACCGTCGAGTCGGATTGGTTAGGTTATGTTGAAACATATAAATTACGCACGAGGCGAGCGAGCAAAGCGAGCGTGCCGCGGCAGCGGCCGCCGAAGTGCCAGAAATTATTTATTACGGTACCAAAGTGGCTTCCAATTATCATGCTGTACATTAACGTGCTGTACATTATCATGCTGTGTATTAACTGGCTGCACATTAACTACACGTGATAATAGTGCACATCCAGATATTGCACACCCCGATAATGTACACCCAGATAAAACGAATCCAAAAAGGTACCAATGTGGATTCCTAATATCATGCTGTACATTATCGTGCTGTACATTATCATGTCGTACAATAACCGGACTCGTGCACGATAGGAGCGCGCCTTGTGATACACTGCCCTGCGTCTATCAACTTGAGGAACACAATATTGAGCCCCATGTGCCTGTAATTTCACCGGCACCCACACCCTTTAAGCTTCCCGAATTCGAATGAAAAATCCTAATATTCTTTCAAGGGTTTATTGGAAAAATATTACCTTAATATGAAAATTATAACAGAGTAACCATTCCATCGTTTTGGCGCCGGTTTTTGGATATTATTCAATTTTATTGCGAGATCTTTGGGGTTCGCTGATGTTCTCTTCAAGATATCTTAGGCTTTATTTATTTTGTAGGTACTTATTGCTGTCTTAGATTTTTTGCTTATTGCCTAGGTACATACCAATAATTGAAATGACAAGATTTAATTAGTTTTCATTCTACCAGCAAGGATATATTTATCAGAAATAAACAAGATATTTTTTATGAATAACAAGACGAAACATTCAAAGAAACAATGAAAAAAATAACTTTTGAATTATAAACTGATAAAATGAATGAAAGCGCAGGGTTGAAACCCCGAAAAAGAAAAATATTTACTCAGATTATTTTCGAATCACTGTGTCCGCCATTACTGTACCTATGTTCCCGCGCAATATCGTAGCATTATGGCGCCTGCCAGAAACTGTTTGCTGTGTCAAATGGAACGTTTACAAAACTGAAACTCCGAAGAGTTTTTTCTCAATTTTTTTCGAAATTTGTATTTTATTACGAATACTATAACATTTTAATCAACATTCTAATTTAAAGCGAAGAAGTTTGACCCATGAAGGTGAAGGTAAAAGAGGCGAACATCTCTTTCTTGTGTGGTGAGCTAGCGATAAGTAGGTTTTTATTTCAACTTACTACTGAGGTCCCCATTTTTACCTTTAAGCTTTGTAGTTCTAACCTGCTTCTATGTCACCACAGACACAAATTGAATGCGTCGTTTGGACATTTTTTATACCCTTATAAATAAAATATTATTATTATTACTAGTAGTTCGCCCCGAACTGAGATCTCGTGATGCGACCCGACGAACGCATCAAAACTTTGAGTACGTAGTAGTCAGAGGCAAGTCCAAACATTATCTTTGGACTTTTTTCTGACTACCGCCTACTAACTTGGTATGGTTACCAAGTTTCAACTCTATTGGCCTATTTATTGAAGAGTTCCGTTGAACAGACCTTGACTCCAGTATCAGACCTGGTCGTCGTCACCATTTTATGAGAACTGAGTACCTCCTTAATTTATTTCAAGAAAAAAAATTAAGAAAAAGCAAAGGAACTGGCCGACCAGTAGAAAATCCTTGATGTCAACGAAACTCTTAGAGATGGGAGCTCTTGGATCGCTGGTTATCTTAATTTAACTTTTATTATTTTATCTCAAAAACCGAGCGTCACAAAAAAAAAAGTAAAAATTGTTTTGGGATGTCCAAACAAAGCCCTTTCATATGACATGTAACTTGATTTTTTTATGCAACTTTTTTTATTTTTTCCCCCTTAAAAAACCCCATATCTCAAAAACCCTTCATCCGATTTTACTCATTTACTTACCAGTAAATTTCTCAAGTACAAGCTATTGACATATCAAATTTCATGCAGATCGGATCAACGGTTCTAAAGTTATCGCCAGACAAACATACATACATACATACATACATACATACATAAAATGCCAAATCGCCCAAGTTGAAACTAAGATCTTCGTTCGCTTCGCTCACTCGATCAATTATTATTATTATGAGCCCTCCGGGTCCCACTGCTGGGCAAAGGCCTCCCCCCATTCCTTCCACACGTCGCGATCCTGGGCTATGTTTGCCCAGTCTGTCAGGAAAACATCTAGCTCGTCCCGCCATCTCCGCTTTGGTCGGCCGCGTCGCCTTCTCACTGGGTCAGGACTCCAATAAATAAAATAAATAAATATAAATATTGGTGGACATTCCACACAGCACTATCTCGCCCCAAACGAAGCCAAAGCTTGTGATATGGGAACCAGATAGCTGATATACTACTTATATACTTTTTTTTTGTAAATACATACTTATAATATTATATAGCACCCAGACAGAGAACAAACATCTATGTTCATCACACAAATGTTTGTTCTCGGTGGGGATCGAACCCACGGCCTACGGCACAGAAGGCAGAGCTGCTACCAACTGAGCTGTGAAGGCTGTCAAATCCTTGATTACAATATGCATATTTAAGACGCAGACAACCATCAAACAACTTCTCGGTCACACATTTCAACATTTGAAGATATAAACCTACCAACGTTGTTATAAAAAATCGAAAACTAAAAAGTTTCGTAGAATGACACTGTTTTATGTGATTTTATTATATCTTCCATCAAAATTTTCTTCAAAAGTGTTGAAATGTATGTCATTCTCCATTCCTATGCGAGTCTCTCCCGAAGTTCATTAAATATAATTAAACCATTCACTCCTCGGCAACACAAGAGGCACGTATACACGAACAATACATCTCATACAACCTACCGAAATAGCGCCCCTTGTCAGGCACTTGTGTTTATTCTGTGCTCTGTTTACAAAACTACACAAGCCTTCGCAAATTTCATAGGTCGTGCAAACAGACATTTTCCGGCGTTTTTGTGTGATGTATGGATGTTTTCGTAGAGTAACAACGATTAGATCAAATTGTTTTTTTATGAGAAAAAGTGATGGAACTAACAGATAGCTCACCTGATGTTGCATGGTCTCTTCTCTCTTGTCGTGTGTGGTGGGGTGAATAGATTTTAAGTGCGCCTCAAGAGGCTCCTTTCGAGCACTTGACACATAGAACTTTTTAGGTTCTACGAAATGCCGGTTTCCTCACGATGTTTTCCTTCGCCGTTTGAGAGTACTGGCATTGTGAACAAAAATTTTTGAACAGAAAAACTAATTGGTGCACGACCGGTTTCGAACCCACGACCGGAGGATCGGAAAGCGGGGCCGCTACCACTAGACCACCAGTGCTCTCATGTTGCTCGGTTACTAATGCCAATGAAAATTGCATTATCTCATAGATCACGTCCACCGCATTTTAAATCATCTAGCAAAGTACAGGGCAATGAATTCTTGAGAATTATTTTCAGAATCGTTAAAACAGTTGAAAAATAAACCGTATTACAACGGCATAAAAGTAATTAACACGATAAAGGTATTTTTAAACTCCCCACTATAAGGGTTCTTCAAAAACGGCGTTTTAAAATGTTTAAAGGGTCGGAAACGCGCGTGTGATGCCGGTGTTTCAAGTATTCATAGGCTACCACTTTCCCTCAGGTGGGCCGTACGCCTAGTTGCTTACTGTATATTAGTCATTCCATAAGAGTAGTAGAGCTCTGTGAAGGGTTCGTGCCCTTTTCTGCCGCCAAGCAGCGTTGCTGTGTTTCGGTTTGAAGAGTGCGGTTGCCGGTAAAATTACAGGCACATGAGGCATAACATCCTATGCCTCAAGTTGATGGACGCAGGGCAGTGCATCGTAGGGCACGTTTCTATCGTGCGTCACGAGGCAATTTTTTGTTATAGATGATGGTTACTACTTAAAATCAGGTAGTATAAGAAAAACCTATTTATATTTTATCAAATGTCAGCCAATCAGTGAATTGAATCGCGATAATTCTTATAAGGACGATAATTCTTTATTCCACACCTTAAATCTAACAAAATTAAATAGAAAAAAAATAACAACTAGTAGTTCGCCCCGAACTGAGATCTCGTGATGCGAGCCGACGAACGCACCAAAACTTTGAGTAGGTGGTAGTCAGAGGCAAGTCCAAACATTGTGTTTGAACTTTTTTCTGACTACTGCCTACTATCTTGGTATGGTAACCAAGTTTCAACTCTATTGGCCTATTTATTGAAGAGTTCCGTTGAACAGACTTGGCTCCATCATCAGACCTGGTCGTTGTCACCATTTTATGAGAACTGAGTACCTCCTTAATTTATTTCAAGAAAAATAATTTCCTCCTTAATTTTACTTTTTTGTTGTACCTTAAAAACCGGGCGTCCTAGAAATAATTAAAAATGGTTTTGGAATGTCCAAACAAAGCCCTTTCATATGACATGTAACTTGATTTTTTTATGTAACTTTTTTTTATTTTGCCCCCTTAAATAACCCCATATCTTAATAACCCTTCATCCGATTTTACTCATATACTTACCAGTAAATTTCTCAAGTACAAGCTATCGACTTATCAAATTTCATGTAGACCGGATCAACGGTTCTAAAGTTATAGCCAGACAAACATACATACATACATACATACATAAAATGCCAAATCGCCCAAGTTGAAACTAAGATCTTCGTTCGCTTCGCTCACTCGATCAATAAAAGGGATAAATAGAAATAAATAGAAATAGAGTACAGTTAATGAGCGAATGTATCGCTAAAAATGCAATCTCTTCCAGAAAACCTTATGGAGAGAAACCGGCGTGTCGTAGAACCTAAAAAGTTCTAAAAACTGTCACCACACTGTTCCGAAATAACTAGTATCACGACAAGAAGAAGTTAGGAGATCAGCCAATCCGCAGTGGGAATAGAACCTCGTAACTTAGCTCACCAACTACGCCGAACAGGTCGCCAAAAGTACCAATAATTGTTTAAACCATCGCACCTTCCCAGAATCGTAAAAACACGGCGCAAACACTTTCCAATTAGAGTTTGTCGATTTTCATTTGATTACTTCTCCCCATCTCTAACAAAGTGTCTAGGGAGGCGAAAAATGTTGTATTATATGCATAACAAGCTGGTGCCCGCGACTTCGTCTGCGCAGGATTAGTCACACAATATCTTTATAAATTGTAGCCTATGTGTTATTCTGATGTATAAGCTATATTATTGTAAAGTTTCATTAAAATCCATTCAGTAGTTTTTACGTGAAAGAGTAACAAACATCCATCCATACTTACAAACTTTCGCGTTTGTAATATTAGTAGGATAGTAAGATATTATGCATAATAATGTTGGAATGATTTAATATGACGTTTAATTATTTTATACAATTACGTAAAACTTTCGTGTAATTTATTATCTAACCCATTTTTTTCAGTGTAATCTAATAAAGTAATTAAAACTATACACACAAAACTTTTATTTATTCTGCGCTACTATTAATATTCTATTCGATGGACCGAAGACATTGCTAAAATCGTGACAAGGTGATGATGACTACCTACTAAAATCAACATTATCATTATCAGCCTAAGGCCCAGTTTCACCATGCTCTGTTAGTTACTAATCAAGGATTGACAGGCCGTAAAATCTAACCTTAGATGTCAAACGCGTACGTTTTGACATATTTGACGGCCCTTTAATGCTCTGTTAATTTAACAGAGCATGGTGAAATCAGCTATAAAGAAGTCTACTTCTTATGTCTAGTGCTTAGACTAAGTATCATATTACCTCCATGGTCTAGTGCCTAGGGATCAAATTCAAGAAGTGGTTTATGTGTCATTAAAAGTTTTAATTAGAATAACACCCAGAAAGAGAACTAACATATGTATATTGTATATTCATCACACTAATGTTTGTTCTCGGTGGGGATCGAACCCACGGCCTACGGCGCAGAAGGCAGAGCTACTACCAACTGAGCTGTGAGGGCTGTCTCTTTTTACGTTTTTGTTACTTTCTCGATTGTCAAAAGAAACTTCTCGAAGAATGAACATTATTAACAATCCATATCTCCTCCCACTGAAATAAACAATTCATTATTCAAATAACCAAGTCTTCCGCAGTTGATCAAAACAGAACTTGCACTTATTTATAAACATCTCATACCAGTTCTCAATCGGCACCGCGGTTTATCTTGTCTAGACGCGTTGCGACTAAGCCTTAGTTTAAGGCGCAGACTACCGCTTACTACTTGCTCGTACATTAATAAAATTATAAAGATATAAAATCGCTTAATGAAGTTATGAACAATCTATCGGTAAGTCTCTAATCATGTTAAGTGGGATCGGCACAACAGGTTTTCTTCTTCCACTCTCCTCTATCATTCGTCATCTCGGTGATCACTTCTTTCTTACTCATGACATCTTTCACACAGTCCACCCATCTTGTCTTTGGCCTGCCTCCTCTTCGAATACACATCCATACCTAACACTCTTCTCGTATGACTTTCTTCCCTCCTCATGACATTATTGATTATTATTCTCATGACACGTATTGATTGATAATAATCAATACAAGTATTTACAATTAAAGTTTTCTTTCTTTATCTTTCTATTTACAAAATGTACAAAACACACAATGAAACAAAGCTATCTGCTGACCGTTTTAGATTATCTTAATTTAGGGTAGTATTTACCTATTTGCTAAATAGTTTAGTATTTAGTATATACTGCGGTGTGAGCCATACCCCGATATTTTATAAATAACCGGAAACGAGGATAAATGGAAACCAGTCAATCAGCATCATAGCTTGGGGCGCAAATTACATAAATTCTTGGAGGAAGATAGCAAAATAGATTAAATTTTATTTCAATTGATGAGCCCCGGTGGCCTAGTGGATCATCCCCACCTTCTGATCGTAGGGTCGTGGGTTCGAAAAATTCATTGTCTCGTAAGTCACGCGCTGTATGAACGTGCCCTACTATGCACAGCCCTGCGTCCATCAACTTTAGGTATACAGATGTTAAGCCTCTGTTAAATAAAATACCTCAGGCCCAGTTTCACCATGCTCTGTTAGTTACTAATCGGGGATAAACAGGCCGTTAAATCTAACCTTAGATGTCAAACGCGAACATTTTGACATTTTTAACGGCCGTTTAATCCTTTGTTAATCTAACAGAGCATGGTGAAACCGGCCCTAAAGCCATCAGATAACTGCCTTGCAATATGTTTAAAACAAAATTATAATGGTTAGTCGAAAAGTGTTTAATATACTCGTAGGTTCAATGATTTATTTTTAAGAAAATGAATTGATATTTGTTAACCTTTTTCTGTTATACCTACGCTTCACTAAATTCGATTGGCACCATTCTGGAGCTTCAATATTGTATTATAATACCTACATTGTAACAAGGATCATTCAAAAAAGCGGTAGGAACCAAGTCGTAAGATTGTTGCCTGTTCTTTTAGGCTTTGGTCGCGTGGAACTGGCACCTAGAGTCACCTAGCTTTAAGACGTTTCAAAGTGATCCTTGTGATTTTATTGAATAAATACCTTTTGACTTTGAATTTGACTTTATAGGCGGTAGTCAGAAAAAAGTCCAAACATAATGTCTTGTCTTGCCTTTGACTACCACCTACTAAAAGTTTTGGTGCGTTCGTCGGGTCGCATCACGAGATCTCAGTTCGGGGCGAACCACTAGTTTATTTGTTTTAAGGCGAATGGCTACCCCGATACTAGCGCCACTACATATTTTATTTAATCATTACGTTATACAAAGGAATTATCAAAAATTCGGACCGCGCGTAGACGATACCTGTTACAAGCTTTTTTTTAATGTATCTGTAATAGTTTTGTTACGTGTTACTCAGTCAGATATCTTGTTTGGAGAGCTTGGTGGCCACCAATAGGAACTAAACTCTTGAAACAAGTATCTGCCTAAACAATCTCTAATACTATAAGAATCAAAGTCCTGACTGACTGACTCACTGACTGACTGACTGACTGACATATAGACAACGTACAGCTTAAACCGCTGGTACTAGAGACTTGAAATTTGAGGAGTACATAGGTCTTATGGCGTAGAGGTGTACTAAGAAGAGATTTTTGGAAATTTAACCCTTAAAGGTGTAAAAAGGGTTGAAAATTGAATTGTATGAAAAATAGTATTCCTTGAACTTACAAACTTGAAACTTGGAGTACATGTACTCCATGGCATAAAATAGGAAAAGCATTTTTAGTTATTTTAAACTACCCTTAATAAGTGTGCAAAGGGCTGTGAAAATTTGTATGGGAGTAAGGAGTGAGTAGAGGTGCGATTGACTTAAAACTTGGGGTATTTACCTACGTAGTTATTTAAAATCTTACCCTACTAATATACAAATCAATGCGAAAGTTACGATGTTTGGATGTTTGCGGCTCAATCGCGGCTCACCACTTCAACGCGTGCGAAGCCGCGAGAAACTGCTAGTCTCTAATAATCTCTAATACTATAAGAATCAAAGTCCTGACTGACTGACTGACTGACTGACTGACATATAGACAACGTACAGCCTAAACCACTGCTCCTAGAAACTTGAAATTTGAGGAGTACGTAGGTCTTATGGCGTAGAGGTTTACTAAGAAGGGATTTTCGGAAATTGAACCCCTAAGGGTGTAAAAAGGGTTGAAAACGTTGGTATGAAAAATTGTATTCCTTGAACCTACAAACTTGAAACTTGAGTAGATGTACTCCAAGGCTTAAAAATAGGAAAGGCATTTTTAGTTTTTTAAAACTACCCTTAATAAAAGTGCAAAGGGATTTCAAAGTTTGCATGGGAGTTTTTTAACGCGTGGTGAGATTGACTTCAAACTTGAGGTAAATGTACTAAAAAATTATTAATTAAAAATGACGCTTTCAACTTTTGATAATTACCCCTGCAAAGGGTGCAAATGACTGTAAAAGTTAGTATGGGAGATTTTTAGTATAGTGCGATAGATTTCAAACTTGAAGTAAACACCACAATAAATTATATCACGTTTTCAATATTTTAAAACTACCCCTGCAAAGTAAAACTACCTGAACAAATAAGTACATATTTTCCGTGTAAGGTTGTCTTTGTTGTATTTGGTATGTTTTTGAGACTCTCAGTACCTATACCTACCTACCTAATATAGGTAATGGCCGGTTATAGGTATTATACCTACGTAGGTATTTAAAATCCTACCCTAATAATATACAAATCAATGTGAAAGTTACGATGTTTGGATGTTTGTGGCTCAATCACGGCACCACTTCAACGCATGCGAAGCCGCGGGAAGCCACAAGTAATACATATACATATTTTATGCATGAAAGACATCCTTTAAATGTAAGCCAGGGTAACAATCCGTTGATCTTTTAATTTAAGTGGTATAGTATAAGGGAATTATTTTTAAAGCGGGATCATTAATTTGTAAAAAAAAGGATACAATTAATAGCTGTACGATTTGCAGTTGTCATGAATAAATCCACTTTAATTTAAATTAATCAATGAAGTTTGTAAATTAAATCCTCTTTAGTGTGTTATGATACTGAAAAATGTGGGTAAATGGACGTACCTTCGAGACATCTTCACATCCTCACATGCTCATATCCTCACATGCTCACATGCTCACATGCTCACATGCTCACATGCTCACATGCTCACATGCTCACATGCTCACATGCTCACATGCTCACATGCTCACATGCTCACATGCTCACATCCTCACATGCTCACATGCTCACCTCCTCACATCCTCACATGCTCACATGCTCACATGCTAACATGCTCACTTGCTCACATGCTCACATGCTCACATGCTCACATGATCACATGCTCACCTGCTCGCATGCTCACTTGCTCACATGCTCACATGCTGCAACTATTACAGATGCATTAAAAAAAAGCTTGTGATAGGTATCGTGTACGCGCGGTCCGATTTTTTGATAATTCCTTTGTATAACGTAATGATAAAATAACATATGTAGTGGCGCTAGTATCGGGGTAGCCATTCGCCTTAATGTATTTGTACGTCCGGAACGGAAATACTTTAAAACTGTACCTAACAATAGCTATAAGATCTTTTTTGTACTAAAGTTACATAGCAGGTAAATAATTTCTGATTTCTGTAGAAAATGTGATTTGAGTTAAAACTTGCCGAGCGGTCACGAACCACGAAGCAAAGCTAAGCAAAGTTAGAGGCGTCACGTCACGTCAAGGACTCGTGCCAGACGCTTTTATCGATCTTCGCAATGAATGGCATATACCTGTGGTCGAATGTACACTTGTCTGTGTAAATGTACATTCGACATCAACATCATTAACGCTACTTTTGATGAAGACTGTGAAGAAAAGTCTTACCTTCCCGTTACTCTTACCCGCGGCTTCGTTCGCGCACGTTTACTTTAGAATACTTACAAGGATTTTTTTTTATACAACTAGATGATGGCCCGCCTGATGTTAACCATCACCTATAACACAGCATTCAAAGTCAAAGTCAAAGTCAAAATGTATTTATTCAATAAAATCACAAGGATCACTTTGAAACGTCTTAAAGCTAGGTGACTCTAGGTGCCAGTTCCACGCGACCAAAGCCTAGAAGAACAGGCAACAAACTTACGGCTTGGTTCCTACCGTTCTTTTGTATGATCCTTTTACAATGTAATAATATAATATATTATTGAAGTTTAGTGAGGCGTAGGCATACAGAAAAAGGTAAACATAATCAAATTTATAAGACAGCACACGCTACGCCTCAAACTAATAATACCTAATGCATAAATACAATCTATTAAATCAGAGAAAAAAAAAAAAAAACACACAATAGTAGGTACAGTACAGACATTGCAGACATGTTAGCTGCCAATGGGCAGAGCGACCGGGACATCGGGCCACGCATTTTTATCAACAATATAGCTATCTAAAGTATAATAAGCTTTCCTTATTAGATTATTCTTAATGTATACTTTAAATTTTCTAATAGGAAGCCCAGTGGCACTTTCTGGAAGTTTATTATAGAAGCGAATACCGTTCCCCATAAACGAGCCATTTACCTTTTGAAGTCGAAATTTAGGTATACATAATTTGTTTTTATTTCTAGTGTTAACGTTATGTGCATCACTCTTTTTCTTAAAGCTATCTATGTGTTTATGAGTGTATAATAGATTTTCATAAATATACTGTGAAATGACTGTGAGAATATTAATTTCTTTAAATCGCTCCCTTAATGAGTCACGTGGTTTCATTTTATAAATGGCACGTATCGCCCGTTTTTGAAGTACAAATATACTTTGTATATCAGCAGCTTTCCCCCAGAGCAAAATACCATAAGACATTACACTATGGAAGTAGCTAAAATATACTAGTCTAGCTGTAGCTTCATCTGTAAGCCATCTTATTGTGCGAACTGCGTATGCAGCCGAACTCAGTCTACCAGCAAGTGATTTGATGTGTGGACCCCACTGCAATTTTGCATCAATATTAAGTCCTAAAATAATAGTAGAATTGACAAGGGTAAGTGATTCACCATTTAATTCAATATTGGTTGGTCGTTGAACCACATTTGGCAAAGTAAATTTAATGCATTTCGTTTTCCCAGCATTGAGCAAAAGATTATTAACAGTAAACCAGTTAAGTACTTGTGACAGAGATGCATTAACGTCATCGAAGTTAGTCTTCAATCTGTCGACTTTAAAAATTAAAGAGGTATCGTCAGCAAATAGAACTATTTCACATAAATCTTTTACAAAAGGTGGAAGGTCATTTACGTAAACTAGAAATAAGAAAGGACCCAATATCGAACCCTGAGGCACCCCTATATCAATGACCGATCCAGAAGACCTCTCACCGCCAACATCAACTCTTTGGATTCTATTGGTTAAGTAAGACTGTATAAGATCAATAGCCCGGTTTAGGATGCCGTAGTGTTTAAGTTTAGATAATAAAGTGGCATGACTTACACAGTCAAAAGCTTTGGACAGATCGCAGAATACCCCGATCGCATCTTGTGAGTGTTCCCAAGCATCATATATGTGCTTCAGGAGCGTCGAGCCGGCATCAGTCGTTGATCGACCTTTAGTAAATCCAAATTGATGACCATGAAGTATGCCGTTGACGTTAAAATGTGATATTAACTGATTAAGAACAACTTTTTCAAAAATTTTACTTAACGTAGGTAGTACCGAAATAGGCCTGTAGTTGGCAGGATCTTGTTCATTTCCAGACTTGTACAGGGGAATGAGTTTACTGTGTTTCATTAAATCAGGGAAAACGCCCTCATCAACACATCTATTAAAAATGTATGCTAGACATGGTGCAATATCAGTTATAATAGCGCCTAATACTTTTGTAGACATTCCCCATAGATCTTCAGTATTTTTAATATTTAAGGATTTAAATGTTTTGACAACATTATCAGCATTAATAAATTTAAAACTGAAGATATTATTACATTTTTGAACGCTAGACTCTAATAGTGTTGTCGCTTCAGCAGCTGAGGAATTTAAGGATGAAGTCACAACTTTAGGTATACTGGAGAAAAAACTATCAAACGCGTTGGCGACTTCAATATTTTTTGTAAAAACATTATTGTTTACTTTTAAATTTATCTGTTTATTACCGAGCTTCGATTTGCCTGTTTCGTTATTGACTACCTTACAAGTTGCTTTAATTTTATTTGTCGATTTTTCAATTTTATTTCTTATATGCAATGATTTTGCCGCGTGACATACTTTTTTGAAAATTTTTGAGTAGTTTTTTGTGTGTAAAATAAACGTTGGGTCATTCAGCATTGACTCCCTAGCAGCGTATAGGTCATATAATTTATTCCTACTTTTATAAATACCTGGAGTTGCCCAGTCAGCGAACTTGACACTTACACTAGTTTTACATGTTTTAAGTTTAAAAGTATCATTATGTTCTTCATTTATTAAATTTGACAATTTTATAAAAAGATCATTTGGGTCAGTCAAGTATGGTAAAAGGGACACTTTCAGTTCAACATTGTTCTGAAACATTTTAGTACGGCTATCTGTGATAGGCCGATAGGTGAAGACCTCGTCTACTGATATTTTATTAGCAAACCTAGCGCTATGACCGTAATGATCGGAACTAAAATGCTTAACTACAGACTTACAAATTGGATCATGACTGCAAAAGATGTTGTCTAGACAGGTGGCTGTTGTTAGCGTCACTCTTGTTGGGTCTTTAAACAAGCAGTGTAGATCAAAACATTTAAACAAATTTAAAAATCTCTCAGATAGTGGATGAACCGGAATATCTATATTAAAATCACCGCAGACTATTAAAGTTTTTTTACTATCGAAGGTCTTAAGCAAAACCTCTTCCATAGTGGATTCATACAACGCGAAGTCCACATTGCCACATATAAGTCACGCACGATAGGAACGTGCCCTACGATGCACTGCCCTGCGTCCTTCAACTTGAGGCATACAGATGTTCAGCCTCATGTGCCTGTAATTACACCGGCAACCACACACTTCAAACCGAAACACAGGAACGCTGCTTAGCCACCACCAAGGAATTCTAAGGATTTTTGAGCTTGAATTACGATCATATTATCACGTCACCGCTTCCTTAGCAAACATACTTCGATTGGTATTCAGATACGACAGTACTTGGAACTAACAATGCTCGATATTGCCTTTAGAACCATGTATTTCAGTTGAATATTAATGCGTTCTCTTAGCTCTAAGCTTTGTTAGCTTCTGCCTTTGGATTTGCTTGAATAATCCGCATTTGAATAAATTGCATTTGTTCCTTGTAATTATTTTAAAGTTAATTTTATTATTTATCGTGGTTTGGGGAGGCTAAAGAAAAGATGGACGGATTGTATGAAAGACGTAATCACCGATGACGAATGGTAGAGGAGAGTGGAAGAAGAAAACGTGTTATGCCGACGTTTTGCTCAAACGTTGGCTATATCGTCGCTTATCAGGTGTAATTGTAGTCAAATAACGGTCTATTATCATTATAAAAAAAATCTGGCATACAATGTCAAGCCTTATGTTCCCGTAAATTCACCGGCAGCTAACCAAAAGATAGCAAAGGTAGAAATAGGCATAGCGGTGGAACTTCCCCGGACGAGCCCCTCACAAAGAGCTCCACTTCTAAATTAGTTTTAGGGAAACTTAAAATAATTAATCAATCTTTATCTATCTTTAGCCTCAGAAAACTAATCAATTACCTAATTGAATTGCGTCAAAACATCCAACGAATTCACCTCAACGAGCTAAAACAAAAATAATGACCAAATATATCATGATTTTTATTTAACAGACAAGGCCTCCTTTGAGACATTCGTCGAAGAAATCCCTTTAAATAAAATTTCAGGCTATACAATTCACAGAAACTGTAGGAAAATGTTTTATAATTTAACTTACCGAATTATTAGCTTTGAAAGTCTGGCGATTTTCGTGTCAGGTTTGTTTTAAGATCAATCGTCACGAAGTCGAGAAAAGGGTAGAAATAGAAAGAATTCAAAGTCAAAAAGGTGTCGAGGAATATAAAGGTGCGCATAAAGTCGGGAGTAATTTGTATTGTAAACATAAAAATGTCGTGGATTTTTTTAAAAGTCTAGTAAGAAGTGATTCTGCGAACGCACCTAGGGATAGGTAGAAGCATTTTCCGAGTACAAAACACCAATACTATGGTCACAGTTCTTCTGCTAAGCATGGTGACGATATTCATTGCTAAGTGGAAATCATTGACGTCGTCTGTTTTTAATGATTACTACAATTTAGATCTCTGCTAGGCAAGAGTGAATAGGTAAATTCTAGAGCGTTCCGCTGTATCGTCGGCTTCATTGTCGCTTACCATTACAATTTTAGTGGTGCTAAATGGATATTCTATAAATTTATAAAAAAACACACCACTAAATATGGGGAGTAAGCCTGAGGTCCAGCATTGGACTGGTTTTACATATAAATAAGTGCAATTATTTGATATTTTTTTTATAAATTATTATTGCACTTGAGCTACACGAGCCTAAGTGAAATAAGTTGACCAAATAATTACTGACATAACTACATTTCATTTAATTTCAAACTGATGAAGATAAACTCACCAATATCTGTAGTAGCCACAGCATCCTTCACAAGCTGGTACGTATCTCCGTTTATCCTGAGAAAGTCGACGCAGCCGAGTAGGCCGTCAGACAAGCCCAGCTTAGACTGGAGGCCGGTGGTGTTGCCAGCGCCGCCCACCCACACTGGCTCCCTGAACGTCATTCGGGAGAACAGGCCCTGGGGAGAAACACTCAATTTGAAACAAATAAATTGCTTCTAGCAAAAGGAAACTTATATGCTTTCTAGATAGAGTAGAGTAGTAGAGCTCTTTGTGAGGGGCTCGTCCAGGGAAGTACTACCATCATGCCTATTTCTGCCGCCAAGGCTTGCTGTGTTACGGTTCGAAGGGTGTGGTTGCCGGCGAAGTTACAGGCACATGAGGCTGACTGTATGCTCAAGTTGATAGACGCAGGGCATTGTAGGGAACGTTCCTATCGTGCGTGACTTGCGAGGCCTCTTAAAACCAGGCTGGACATCTGCTTTTACCATCAGCAAGTAGCATAAAAAAATATCGCATCAATAGGACAACTCACCACTACGCTGCAGAGGTCAATTTACAGCACAATTTCACGATATCAGTTTTTTTACGATCGGCATAATGAAAAGGTTTAAGTCTTTCCAAGGTGCTGGAAATGGGGACTGTAGTCCGAGTTTTGTTTTTAGTTTTCCGTATCGTGAGGTTGTTCCGGATCGGTTCTGTATCGGTTTCGTATCAATGTATTTACTAGCTGGTGCCCGCGACTTCGTCTGCGCAGGATTAGTATTTCGAGTAGCTTATATTAGCGTGGCGTAGTACATAATGTGTAACTCTAGCGGTTTTGGCAGCCGCGCCAGAATAGCTCGCAGATGGTAGATTTTTTCCTACTTACTTGAAACTAATCGTCATATTAGACAATTCACACAATATCTTTACAAATTGTAGGCTATGTGTTATTCTGATGTATCTCTAATACTATAAGAATCAAAGTCCTGACTGACTGACTGACTGACTGACTGACTGACTGACATATAGACAACGCACAGCCTAAACCGCTGGTTCTAGAGACTTGAAATTTGAGGAGTACATAGGTCTTATGGCGTAGAGGTGTACTAAGAAGGGATTTTTGGAAATTCAACCCCTAAGGGTGTAAAAAGGGATGAAAACGTTTGTATGAAAAATTGTATTCCTTGAACCTACAAACTTGAAACTTGGAGGACATATACTTCAAGACAAAAAAATAGGAAATACATTTTTAGTTTTTTAAAACTACCCTTAATAAGTGTGCTAAGGGATGTAAAAGTATGTATGGGAGTTTTTTGACCGCTGGTCCTAGAGACTTGAAATTTGAAGAGTACATAGGTCTTATGGCGTAGAGGTGTCCTAAGAAGGGATTTTTGGAAATTAAACCCCTAAGGGTGTAAAAAGGGATGAAAACGTTTGTATGAAAAATTGTATTCCTTGAACCTACAAACTTGAAACTTGGAGTACATATACTTCAAGACAAAAAAGTAGAAATACATTTTTAGTTTTTTAAAACTACCCTTAATAAGTGTGCTAAGGGATGTAAAAGTATGTCTGGGAGTTTTTTGACCGCTGGTCCTAGAGACTTGAAATTTGAAGAGTACATAGGTCTTATGGCGTAGAGGTGTAATAAGAAGGGATTTTTGGAAATTCAACCCCTAAGGGTGTAAAAAGGGATGAAAACGTTTGTATGAAAATTGTATTCCTTGAACCTACAAACTTGAAACTTGGAGTACATATACTTCAAGACAAAAGAGTAGGAAATACATTTTTAGTTTTTTAAAACTACCCTTAATAAGTGTGCTAAGGGATGTAAAAGTATGTATGGGAGTTTTTTTGCCGCTGGTCCTAGAGACTTAAAACTTGAAAAGTACATAGGTCTTATGGCGTAGAGGTGTACTATGAAGGTATTTTTGGTAATTCAACCCCTAAGGGTGTAAAAAGGGATGAAAACGTTTGTATGAGAAATAGTATTCCTTGAACCTACAAACTTGAAACTTGGAGTACATATACTTCAAGACAAAAAAGTAGGAAATACATTTTTAGTTTTTTAAAACTACCCTTAATAAGTGTGCTAAGGGATGTAAAAGTATGTCTGGGAGTTTTTTGACCGCTGGTCCTAGAGACTTGAAATTTGAAGAGTACATAGGTCTTATGGCGTAGAGGTGTACTATGAAGGTATTTTTGGAAATTCAACCCCTAAGGGTGTAAAAAGGGATGAAAACGTTTGTATGAGAAATAGTATTCCTTGAACCTACAAACTTGAAACTTGGAGTATTTATATTTCAAGGCAAAAAAATAGGAAAGGCATTTGAAGTTTTTTAAAACTACCCTTGATAAGTGTGCAAAGGGATGTAAAAGTTTGTATGGGAGTTTTTTGACCGCTGGTCCTAGAGACTTGAAATTTGAAGAGTACATAGGTCTTATGGCGTAGAGATGTACTAAGAAGAGGTTTTTGGAAATTCAACCACTAAGGGTGTAAAAGGGTTGAAACCGTTTGCATGAAAAATAGTATTCCTTGAACCTACAAACTTGAAACTTGGAGTACATGTACTCCAAGGCAAAAAATAGGAAAGGCATTTTTCGTTTTTTAGAACTACCCTTAATAAGTGTGCAAAGGGATGTAAAAGTTTGTATGGGAGGTTTTTGACCGCTGGTCCTAGGGACTTGAAATTTGAAGAGTATATAGGTCTTATGGCGTAGAGGTGTACTAAGAAGAGGTTTTTGGAAATTCAACCCCTAAGGGTGTAAAAGGGTTGAAAACGTTTGCATGAAAAATAGTATTCCTTGAACCTACAAACTTGAAACTTGGAGTACATGTACTCCAAGGCAAAAAATAGGAAAGGCATTTTTCGTTTTTTAGAACTACCCTTAATAAGTGTGCAAAGGGATGTAAAAGTTTGTATGGGAGGTTTTTGACCGCTGGTCCTAGGGACTTGAAATTTGAAGAGTATATAGGTCTTATGGCGTAGAGGTGTACTAAGAAGAGGTTTTTGGAAATTCAACCCCTAAGGGTGTAAAAGGGTTGAAAACGTTTGCATGAAAAATAGTATTCCTTGAACCTACAAACTTGAAACTTAGTGTACATGTACTCCAAAGCTAAAAAACAGGAAAGGCATTTTTAGTTTTTTAAAACTACCCTTAATAAGTGTGCAAAGGGATGTCAATGTTTGTATGGGAGTTTTTTAACGCGTGGTGCGATTGATTTAAAACTTGAAGTAAAATAATTTAAAGTCACGTTTTCAATATTTTAAAACCACCCCTGCAAAGGGTGCAAAAGACTGACAAAGTTTCAAGGTTTGTATGGGAGATTTTTAAAGCGTAGTGTAATTAACTTAAAACTTAAAGAAAATGTGTTCTGTGGATAAATAACAAAAAGACAGTTTGATTTTCGAAAACAACCCCTAAAACGTTACCCTCCTTCGTTGCGCTCAAGTAAAAAGGATACAACAAGGCGTCAATGTTTGTAAGGAACATTTTAAAACGGGAATCTTGAGTTGGTACGATGAAGAGATCTTAGGGTATCTACCGTGCCTGGGGATCAAAGTCGTGAAGCTGTTTGGAACAAATAAGTACATTTGCTCCGTATAAGAATGTCTTTGTTGTATTTGTCATGTTTGTGCTAAACTCAGTACCTATACCTACCTACCTACCTAATATAGGTAATGTACGCCTATAGGTATCTATAGGTATATACCTGCGTCGGTATCCTACCCTAATAATATACAAATCAATGCGAAAGTTACGATGTTTGGATGTTTGTGGCTAAATTACGGCTCACCACTTCAACGCGTGCGAAGCCGCGGGAAGCCACTAGTAAGCAATATTATTGCAAAGTTTCACTAAAATCCATTCAGTAGTTTTTACGTGAAATAGTAACAAACATCCATCCATCCATCCATACTTACAAGCTTTCGCGTTTATAATATTAGTAGGATTTATTTAGGGTATCGGTTCCGTATCAGCAGGCCGTTTTAGTATAGAGTCTCCATACAAAAACTGCCTGCCGATACGGAAAACGAGAAACGAAAAACAAAACTCAGACATGGGGTACTGACGATATGGAAAACGAATATAAAACTCAGACTTGAGGTACTTGGACGAAGTTCTTCGAGCGTCGAGGGGACGCAAATTACGGAAGGCATTCCGGCAATTCTTCTAAGACATTACCTTGGCAGTGGGCTGTTGAACCGGACACAGATTCAGCAGAAGTTGGTATACCTGTCAGCTATTACGTATCTCTGTTACAACAAGTTGCTATTACTGAAAAATATAAACTGAAAATCAGTGCTTTGCTCTCAAGCAATATTACCTTTTTGTCTAACTGCTGCACACATGGACCTAAATGTTTATTTAGAATGTTTGTTTTATATTCTATTCACGTTTGCTTGTTTTTATATTTGTAATTTTTTTCTTCATTAAGCGAACCGCTAAGGAATGGAACTCATTACCGTCGTCTGTTTTTCCTGACCACTACAATATCAGTCTCTTTAAGGCACGAGTCAATAGTTATCTTCTAGCACATTCGGCTCCAACGTCGGCTACATCGTCGCTTACCATGAAGTGAGATTGTAGTCAGAAAACGGTCTATTGTTTAAAAAAAAATTTATTTGTCGTTTTAATTCTGATTTTGTATATGTGTGTATAAAAGTTAGGTAAATAAATGAGTTACTATTATCTTTTCTATTTGAAACCAGTAAGTGAATATGACGAAACGTCAGATGCCCGTCGCATGCAGGATAGGAACGTGGCCTACGATGTACTGCTCGGCGGCCTTCAACTTGAGGCATACAGATTTTAAGCCTCATGTGCTTGTAATTTCACCGGCAAACGCACTCTTCGAACCGAACAGCAACGCTGCTTGGCGACAGTGGCATGGCGGTAGTACTTCCCCGGACGAGCCCTCACAATATCTCTTTTTCACTTGCTGTATAAAATATTAAATCACTCGCCAACCTTATCGCCCACACTCCAACCCTTCGAGCTTAATGAGTAACGATACAGCCTCAGATTACTTAAGGCACTGTCCGCCCTTTTCATCTCATTCAAAACAGCTGTTCGCATTTACTCGGTAATTTTTCGGGATAAAAAGTATCACATAAAAAACATCCTTAAAGTATACATACAGGTTAATTAATAATACTTAGGTACCTACATATTATCAATTATGTGACTCTATTAGTCTTTCATCACTACTTACTCAATTGCTACTTAAACTTAGTTTAATTATTTATATACTTGATTATGTTTAGTTTCATCTTACTTTGTAAAAAAAATTGTCATACTTACCTTTTTATATTTTGTTAATATTTATTGCCTTATTTTGTCCTACATATATTTATGTTACCATTTTTACGAGGGGCGGGCGCTGAGAGTCGGGAAACAGAATTTCCTGTCCGAAGCTCAGAGCACCAAACCATAGTATGCCTGTAGCTTCTAGTAATAGAACGTAGAGGTAGATCTACACTAATATTATAAAGAGGTAAACTTTGTATTTTTGTATTTTTGTATTTTTGTATGTAACGAATAGGCTCAAAAACTACTGGTCCGATTTCAAAAATTCTTTCACCATTAGAATGCTACATTATCCCTGAGTAACATAGGCTATATTATATTTTCAAAATAATCAGGGATCCTTACTAAAACTTCAATAATGTAACCCAAGGTGGAAAACAAAAAACCTTACATCGCGTGCGCTGCGAAAACTATTGAAGATAGAACAAAATAATGTACTACGATTTTGTAGAACACGTTATCATCTACAAAAAATGTCGCGACAGCATATGTCTAACTATTATAGTTATGTCACAATAAGTGTTCTTTTATTATAAAAAATTAATTGAAATGTCTCCGCTAGAAAAGGGTCTTTATTTGTACCTTGGTATTAATCCTTATCCAAATAAATCATTTCATAATTAAGACGGTTTCAATACCTATAGATTACTTCTTAAATTTTTCAAATCGGACATTTCATTCAAAAGATATGACGAAATTAAAAATGTTAACGGGTCCACGGGTCTCGCGCGGGGTGCGATTTCACTCACTCAAGGAGAAGCGCGTGCAAATGTATGAAATAAGTAGACGCGAGGCTCGAACCCACGGTTTAAGTTTATCCTAAAATGTTCAAAAAATTTATGACCACCCATGCGAAGCTGGGACAGGCCGCTAGTATACTATAATTATGTAACCTTTTTCTGAACAATAAACGATAATTTATTTATTTATTATCTTAAATTAATACTTGGGACTAAGAGATCCGATGGGATATCTACCGTGCCTGGGGATCAAAGTCGTGAAGCTGTTTCAGTTATATAAATGCCGATCTATTCAATGCAATATCATTTAAATCCAAACAGCTTTTCTATAAAAAACTTTGTTTAAGTACGAAAACTAGTGAACCAAACTTTTTGGGGGAAAACTTATTTAGATCAAAATTATATTTTTGCACTTTTATTAGATACTAGCGGCCTGTCCCAGCTTCGCATGGGTGGATATACATTTTTTGAACATTTTAGGATAAACTTAGAACGTAGGTTAGAGTCTCGCGTGTACTTATTTCGCACGCCCTTCTCCCTGAGTGAGTAAAAACGCGCCCCTTGAAACCGCGCTTTCATCTACATCTACATCTACACTAATATTATAAAAAGGTAAACTTTGTATTTTTGTATTTTTGTATGTAACGAATAGGCTCAAAAACTACTGGTCCGATTTCAAAAATTCTTTCACCATTAGAATGCTACATTATTCCTGAGTAACATAGGCTATATTATATTTTCAAAAAAATCAGGGATCCTTACTAAAACTTCAATAATGTAACCCAAGGTGGAAAACAAAAAACCTTACATCGCGTGCGCTGCGAAAACTATTGAAGATAGAACAAAATAATGTACTACGATTTTGTAGAACACGTTATCATCTACAAAAAATGTCGCGACAGCATATGTCTAACTATTATAGTTATGTCACAATAAGTGTTCTTTTATTATAAAAAAATAATTGAAATGCCTCCGCTAGAAAAGGGTCTTTATTTGTACCTGGTATTAATCCTTATCCAAATAAATCATTTCATAATTAAGACGGTTTCAATACCTATAGATTACTTCTTAAATTTTTCAAATCGGACATTCCATTCAAGATCTTAAGTTGGTTGATTGAAATTTGTCACAACTTCATTTAGTGATTTTATATCTTCAAAAATATTGAAATTTGCGATTGAGAAGTACATAAGCGGTAGTCGGCTCCTTAACACGTGAAACTGTGTAAAGTGGGAATTGTAACCGGTGGTTTCAGAGAGACGATTTATAAAGAAGATTGATTGTCGGTGTGTAGACATGTGCACTGTTTATCTTGTAATTCGTTTTATTTGTTTTTTTTTATTGCGAAAAGAAATTGTCGCAAATAAATTGCGACCATTTCTCTTTCCAGTATTCAATTTAGGGATTCCGAAATACTCTTAAAAAACCGCTAATGTGTTGAATGGGAGCTACATTTTTACTTGCTTGCTTTTGTTTTGTTACTTATTGTTTTTTGTGGGTATGTGCCAAATGTATTATTTGGACGTGGGTACCTCTGACTACCCTCGTTAGATCCTCAAAAAAGTTAGTAGATAGATAGATACAAAACACTTTATTGCACACAACTTATGGTTATAACAAAAAAACGGACTTAAACTACAAAGTACAATGGGCGGTCTTATCGCGAAATAGCGATCTATACCAGACAATCGTTGGATGAAGTGGACTCATTAGATTTAGAAGGGGTGTTTGTGTGCGTGAAGATACAAATAATTTGTGTGTGAAAAATGATTCTGACGATGATTAGTAGGTACTTGGTGGTGTTACTGACAGATCTGAGGATATCTACCGTGTACCGTGTCTTTCTGAGAACGTGTTGTTTATTTAACTGTAGTATATTTTATATTATTTTATATACTTGACGAATGATACAATTTAATCATCACAGGCAGTCGGAGGCGCCTGTGTACTGCTAAGACGGACATACACGAACCTCCGACTGCCTGTGATTATTAAATTTTATCATTTGTCAAGACTGAACAACTGGAGTTCATTATTTAAGAGTAGTAGAGCTCTTTGTGAAGGGCTCGTCCGGGGAAGTACTACCAACCACGCCTTTTTCTGCCGCCAAGCAGCAACGCTGTATTTCGGTTTGAAGAGTGTGGTTGCCGGTGTAATTACATGCACATGAGGCTTAACATCTGTATGCCTCAAGTTGATGGACGCGGGGCAGTGCATCGTAGGGCACGTTCCTATTGCGCGTGACTTACGAGGCAATGCTTTGTTATAGGTGATGGTTACCACTTAACATCAGGTGGGCCATATGCTTGTTCCATCAGCAAGTTGTATAAAAAAAAACAAGAAGAAATTTAAAACATAATCTTGTTTCCATCCTTTTAGTCAGCAGTCGTGTTTTTTTATTTTTTAATATTATTTTATTCTTCTAATTTTGTATCTGTAACGGCTAGGCAAATAAATGATTTTTTCTAAGTATCTTTAGGTAACCTTTAAAAAGATAGATTTAGGCCTGATTTCACCATGCTCTGTTAGATTAACAAAGGATTAAAGGGCCGTTAAATATGTCAAAATGTACGCGTTTGACATCTAAGGTTAGATTTAACGGCCTGTTAATCCTTGATTAGTAACTATGAGTATGTAAGAAGCAAGAAACTTAAATCAATGCAAAATTTCTCATTAGCTAGATTGTAATAGAATCAGAGTACATTATAATTATTTAGTCAAATATAAGCTATAATAAAAAACTTGGATGGTACGACGCTGGGCAAAGGCCACCCCGCCTTTGCCCAGTGGGATTCTGAGGGCTCACAATAATAATAAAATCTATCTTTTAAAAGTGTGTATATCCGACTGTACATCACACTAAAAAAAAATTTAAAAAAATTGGTGGACTTTCCACACAGCACTATCTAGCCCCAAACTAAGCGAAAGCTTGTAATATGGGAACCAGATAGCTGATATAATACATATAATAAACTATTTTTTTTGTAAATACATACTTATAATATTATATAACACCCAGACAGAGAACAAACATCTATGTTCATCACACAAATGTTTGTTCTCGGTGGGGATCGAACTCACGGCCTACGGCGCAGAAGGCAGAGCTACTAACAACTGAGCTGTGAAGGCTATCGACAATGGCTTTTACTCCTCCAATTCTCAAACAATTTAGTAGGTACACACACACCTATATCAACTCGCAAAGCGAACGAAAGTATTGAATTGATAAAAGTTTCGGCGCTGGGAATTGCTCGTAAAGAGAACAACTTATACGAGAGGTAATGCTTGCTTTTCAGAAAACTGCGAACGTCATTTGACGACCGTAGTTAGTAGTAATTTGAGCACGTAAGTGTATTTGTATAATTGAGAATTTTAATATTTTTTAGGTCTGACGAAAAGCACCCTCATTAAACGGGATGGCCCTTCAACATTGTTAGTGATCATGTTCCAAGAGATGTGCCGTTCATTACATACAAAATACAAAAATACAAATACAAAATCATTTATTTCCATAAAAAATGTGTGTACACTATAAAATAGCAGACTTTGTCTCCTGTTTTAGTTTAAAAACTGTGTTACAGTAAACAGTGCATTCTCTCACGATGTTCATACATAAAATAGAAAAACTAATTAAAAGGTAAACAATATATAAAGTTAAAAAAAAAATTAAGCCAAAGAAAGACAAATCTAAAAAATAAACATGATAAGGTGTGTATGTTTATAACTTTTTTGAATACGAGTAGAAGTTTGAAGAGTAAGCTCTTTGTGTGTGGCTCGTCCGGGGAAGAACTACCACCATGAATTTCTGTCGCCAGCAACGTTGCTGTTTCGGTTTGAAGGATGTGGTTGCCGTTGAAATAAATAAATAAAAAAAAAAAATTGGTGGACTTTCAACACGGCACTATCTAGCCCCAAACTAAGCCAAAGCTTGTGATATGGGAACCAGATAGCTAATATACTACTTATACAACGTGTTTATTAAGAATTGTAGGGATCCGAAAGCAGGATATTCTACCGGTCATAACGAACAACTTTTGTTCTACGACTTTTAAAATTTCAAAGTTTTTCATTCATGAAATGCCTCTTAAACTTTTATCTAAAATGAATCTAAACGCATCATGAGGCAGCCCTATTTACAGCTGTTCTTTGACCTCTAGTTGTTAACCTTAGATAAAATAGGTAACAGAACTGCCACCAATTACCTAGTAATGTGCCTACCTAATAATGATGTTGCTGTTTTTAAAGATCTTGATATGTAAAAGAAATATTTTCGCGACTGTAATCCCTAGTCACGGTAAACATTCTCTGAGATCTTTAGTACTAATACCTATTCAGTAACTAGGTACCTACGTGGCTACGTACTCAATATTTAATAGAATATTTATTTTTGTTTAATTACTAGATGTCGTAAACCAATGTTATGATATTCATAGTTCTTTAAATTGTAACATGTCGTCTATTCCCAGTTGCCACCACCATCTCCGCCCCCAGTGGTGGCAATCGAGAAATAAAATCCCAGTTGCCACCAGGTGGTGGAGATCGAGAATTTTAAATTCTCATTTGCCACCAGCTTAAAACCACTGGTGGCAATTAAGAATTTCATATTCTCAATTGCCACCAGCTTTGTCCCCACTGGTGGCAATCAAGAAAAATGTTCTCAGTCGCCACCACTGGAGAAAAATTTCCTAATTACCGATTGCCACCAGTTATTCATATAGATATTTCATTCGTTAAGAATGACTTAGTGATTTGTGTACATAAAATCAACTTATATACAATTTTTTTTTTTTAATTTTTTATACAACCAGCTGATGGAACAAGCAGATGGCCCACCTGATGTTAAGTGGTAACCATCACCTATAACAAAGCATTGCCTCGTAAGTCACGCACGATAGGAACGTGCCCTACGATGCACTGCCCTGCGTCCATCAGCTTGAGGCATACAGATGTTAAGCCTCATGTGCCTGTAATTACACCGGCAACCACACTCTTCAAAACGAAACACAGCATTGCTGCTTGGCGGTAGAAAAAGGTGTGGTGGTAGTACTTCCCCGGACGAGCTCTTCACAAAGAGCTCTACTACTCTTAAAATTAAAAAAATATTAGCACATGAAAATTTACAGTAAAAAAATAAACTGTTTTATCCTGCATTGCTTCCGTCGTCCTAGATGATTATTTTTCGACCTGTAGCTTTTTGTCAATAAGATCATAAAACAAGTGCACTAAAAATGCGGAACAGGACCCGAAAACTATTGTTCGTTGGTCATAACAAGATCATAAAACACTTGCACTAAACAATGCGGAGAAGTAGGTACCTACCTACTTTGGTTTACCGACAGTAAGTAGGTAATGCCCTGTTTCTTTATTGTTTCTCGAGGGCCTTTGTATAAAAAACTAAAATGTAACTTTATGTCAACAAGATCATAAAACACGTGCACTAAAAATGTGTTAAAAGACCCGAAATCTAATATTTGTATATAAGTTGACTTTATGTAAATTTATTATCGTTAGTTTTTAATTATAGTTGATTTTTGATGTTATGATTTATAATACTATAGAACTTTCAACATACTGTAGGTTATTTATGTACTAGGAAGTTTAAAGAAAAAAGTATAATAATTGCGTTGTTACCCCTATAACTTATAAGACTGATTTAAAATAAAGACTGATTTTGCATGTAACAAACCAGTTTTCATTAACCCTTAAAATTTCACCTACCCATTAGGATAGGCAGGCTTAGGCTAGTGACATGTAAAGTTTAGGTAGTTACTCGTATAAACAAATCACTTAGTCATTCTAAACGAATGAAATATCCATATGAATAACTGGCGGTAATCGGTAGGTATTCTAATTAGGAAATTTTTCTCCAATGGTGGCGACTGAGAACATTTTTCTTGATTGCCACCAGTGGGGGCAAAGCTGGTGGCAATTGAGAATATGAAATTCTTAATTGCCACCAGTGGTTTTAAGCTGGTGGCAAATGAGAATTTAAAATTCTCGATCTCCACCACCTGGTGGCAACTGGGATTTTATTTCTCGATTGCCACCACTGGGGGCGGAGATGGTGGTGGCAACTGGGAATAGACGTAACATGTTACTTTACCACCATGGTTCATTGACACGACAAAATTATTCAACTGCAATTTTGGGAAGTGTCTAGTCTGTCCTATTTAATCTTTGACTAACCTGTCTGTCATTGGTTGCATTTAAAAACGCATATCCAATCAGGACGGCCGACGGCCGCCGATCAGTGTTACCATTTGTGGCAGATTTCTGCCATTTGGCAGATTTTAAATATTTCAAGAAAAATCTTATTAGTTTGAATTTTTAATGAAATAATATTTACCTATAATTTATTTATTTTTTACCGAACTGGAAACTTCTTATTCTTTTTTACCTTTATTGATTTGGTTTCTAAACAACTTCTATCTCGTTTTAGATAACTGCAAACCGTTACAAACGATCAAAAGATAGTAACTGAATGTAATGTAGGTATTTAATTTATGAAGGAGATGGTATGAAGTCATATTTTTGGTATTTTTATCGTCAAGCTTGGTAGATTTTGACAGATTTTTTGGCAGGTGTGTGGTAGAACCGCCACTTTTGAGATGGTCACCCTGTTTGTGTTTACATGCGTTGTTGTACATTGTTTTGTTGAGAAAATGTCATCAAACGTGATAAAATGGTGATTGTTATGTAAAAAGCCGTCGTCAGTCAGTGTGTGTATGAGCAGTGCCTACGAGGTAATGGTTTAGTGTGAAGTTTGAAGCCTGTGTCGTGCGAAATCTCGCAAACTTACCAAAATCCAGTTTTATCCAGTGTTATTATAGCCAGTAAATAATGACAAAATCCATAGGAACCAGTAAAAATATCGTGTCAGGGGATTGGCGGCGTACCTACCTACCTACCGAAAGGTAAGTATTTCAAATTATCTCGTAGGTTATCGTTGTTTTTCTCTTTCCTAGATAGAAGCGCGCGTGCGTGTGACCTTGACACGTACACAGACAGGGCTGTTGCAAATTTCTGAGAAAATATTAATTTTACTTTTCTATGGGAATTTCGAAAACGATGTATTCAACCGTTGCACACGTCAAAGTATTCCAGTGCTTGGTCTAAATACACGCTCTTTGTTTCCCTACATAACTTCATCAACACGTTGTATACTTTTTTTTTGTAAATACATTCGTATAATAATTATTTAACACCCAGACAGAGACAAATATGTAAGTTCTTCACACAAATGTTTGTTCTCGGTGGGGATCGAACCCACGGCCTACGGCACAGAAGGCAGAGCTACTACCAACTTGAGCTATGAAGGCTGTCAAATTACAGGCACATTAGCCTCTGTATGCCTCAATTTGATGGATGCAGGGCGTTCTAGGTGATGGTTACCACAAGTGGGCCATCTCCTTGTCCCCTTGTAGTAGTAGTAGTATAAAAAAATAAGAATAAAGATAATTTATTGCCAAACAGAATCACAGGTAATCAAATAAACAGTTTCAGGACACAGTGGTTTCTTAGTACAGATAATTATGATTTAGCGTCGAGGCCCAAACTAGGCGAAAAGCCTGTATCTTGGGTCTCAGGAGTACGAGTTACTTTGGTTTAATTTCAGTTACAATTGGGTGAAAGTCAATGTTATTATTATTAATTTACCTACACGCGCCCGCAAAAATAAAGGGTCACCTAGTTAACTCAAAATAACTTTGAAACCACACAATCTAGCTCTTTCAATTAAAAAGTATCTGAAAGAAAATTAATTGCGCTAAAATAAACTACCACCACTCTGCGCTGGCTAAACCCAAAACTCTAATATGGTGATAATTCTGGTACATTGTTTCAAAGTCAAAGGCATGATATTGCACAAATAACTCGAATTGAATAAAGGAAATCAATTTCGAGTCCCATATTTATACAAAATTAAAAAACCAAATCAAAGAAGTCTCAATTGAAAAATGAATCACAATTTGAAAACAGGTAATAGTTATTACTTATAACGCATTTTTTTATGCCACTACAGTAAAAAAGGCATTACATGAAGGCTTGCATACAGTCCGCATATCCTCTTTTGGTTTAATTTCATAAGCAAAAGAAGTCATTTCTCGAAGATATTGCTGTTTTCAAAGATGACCCTTTATTTTTGCGGGCGAGTGTAGTTCCCATGATAAAACCTTTGCTTAGTTTGGGGCTAGATAGTGGTGTATGGATGTCAAACAATATTTATTTATTTAACATCCTCTTCATGGTCCTTCCCTGTTTATGCCACATTGCGTTTCAACCTTTTATCAGCTTGGTTGAACGTATAAACAAAACAATTAACGGAATTCCAGCCCTTTCATGAAGGGATTAAAGTTTAATTTAGAACAAATTAAAAGAGCGATACACGCCAATATCTGGATCGGAATGTTCGACACACGAAACATAATTTGGAAAGTTTTCCTTCGCTAAAATACCAAATTTTTAAGGGTTATGTACCCAAATATCAGGGTGTAATAATAATATTAATAAATAAGAATTTCTAAAAAAAGGAATTCGGTTGGTTCCCATGGTAGATACAAGCTTTTAAGAGTAGTAGAGCTCTTTGTGAAGGGCTCGCTCGGGGAAGAACTACCACCACGCCTTTTTCTGCCGCCAAGCAGTAACGCTGTATTTCGGTTTGAAGTGTGGTTGCCGGTGTAATTACAGGCACATGAGGCTAAACATCTGTATGCCTCAAGCTGATGGACGCAGAACAGTGCATCGTGGGGCATGTTCCTATCTTGCGTGTTGCGAGGCAATGCTTTGTTAAAAGTGATGGTTACCACTTAACATCAGGTGGGCCATCTGCTTGTTCCATCAGCTAGTTGCAAGCAAAAAAAGCCATTCGTAGAATTAAATTGATGCCCTGAAAAATGAAAGCACCTTTTTTGACTTTCAGTCCCTTGATGTTAAGCAGCCACTTTAAATTGAATAAATAAATATTGGTTCATATTCGACGTAGCACTATTTAGCCCCAATCTTAACAAAACTTGTACAAACTGATATAACCCCCTTACATGCTACATGCTTTTTTTGTAAAACATACCTACTTACTTACCTACTTATCATATACAACACACAAAGAACAACATTTTTTTTTGTTCAAATTATAATTTGTGTAATTGACATAGATATTTAATGTCTAGGTATGTCAATTACACAAATTATAATTTTCAATGGGGATCGAACCCACGGCCTACACCACAGAAGGTAGAGTTACTACCAACTGAGCTATACGAGCTATGGAGTGAAACATGAGGTACTTTTGATTGAGATTTTCGTTTCTTCTCAAGAGACCAAAGTTTCAAAGTTGTCGACAGTGAAACCTGAAAGTTATTCAAACTTTATTTGTCTTCAATTTCAGTAGAGTTTTTAATCCACCGAGTTTGCTTTTAATTTAGCACAAACTTGAAGGTCAAAGTCAATTTTAGACCTTTACAAAATCTTTGTCAAAGCCAAAATGAATTTATTCAGTAAAATCACAAGGATCACTTTGAAACGTCTTAAAATAGGTGAATCTAGGTGTCAATTCCACGCGACCAAAGCCTAGAAGAACAGGCAACAAACTTACGGCTTGGTTCTTATTTCTCCCGTTCTTTTGTATGATCATTGCTACAATGTAAGTGCTTACCAGTGTCGTCAAACTTGGATGATTTCGATTTTTTCAAAAATAAGTTCAGTAGTGTTATATCTGTTGCATATAATTTTTTTATTCGTGCCTTGTGTAATAAATAATAATAGTATAGTATAGTAATAAAGAGTTTTTTACTGTAACTATATCTGTCTACCAACTATACGCATATTAATTTAACCTCGGCCTGCCTCCATGTTGCCATACCCTATGCAGGGTCCATGTGATACTCACTAACACCCAACAACTATGTAGGTATGTACATAAACTAAGCCATGTGTGAGAAATTAATGTATTGAGTATTGTTAAAAATATTGAAATGTAAGAGTTAGAACGACGGGTGTCAGTTGAGGGGTGTCAGCCCCTTAATCCTGGGAGAGCACTGGTGGTCTCGTGGTAGAAGCCCCGCCTTTGGATCCTAAGGTCATCGTTTCGAAACTGGCCGTGCACCAATGAGTTTTTTTTATGTTAAATTTATGTGCACAATGCCAGTACTTCCAAACGGGGAAGGAAAACATCGTCAGGAAACCGGCATGTCGTAGAACCTAAAAAGTTCTATCATGTGTCAAGTGCTCGAAAGGAGCCTCTTGAGGCGCACTTAAAATCCTTTCACCGCCCTGTTTCGAAAGAAACTAGTGACACGACAAGAGAGGGAGAGAGCCCATTAATGGACCACTCAGCGACCAATAGGATCAATACCTTTAAATTGTCTTAGTTTGCACAGGGCCATAGAGGAAATTTTCGTCGACAGTGCAAATACAAATTCCTAAGTTCCATTGTACATAGTTGTGAAATCAGGAACAAAAGGTAGTCAGAGATACAAATCTATTTGATCTTTCGAAAAGGGGAACCCCGATAGAGTTGCGTAACTTCTATTCTTCTGTAAGGATCGGTAAAGACTGGTTTTAACAAGTGTGGTGTCTGTTACATTTCTATCGCTTCTTTTACGCATGTCAAGTCACTTGCTATCTCTATCTAATTCTATGTAATAGCTGAAATGGCGAGTGACTTGACATCCGATTAGTTTTGATCGAGCTTTCAGCAACGGGCGCGGCGGTTGGTCTCTCAAACCGCAACAATGGTTATGGGAATTAAAACTTTGGTTTTTCATACTCGCGTTTGGTTTTTCATGGAACAATTATAAGGCAATATTGTTGTAGAATGGTATTTTTCTTCTGTATTTCTGTATTTTTTTCCATTTTTGTATTCTGTCAATAAAAAACATATCATTTCATAAAAACATTTCATTACCAATAGCCAGTTTAGCAATTTAGCAAAAAGAGCGAATTCAATTTTCGCAGCGAGACAAATGCTTACATATTATTTGAAGTTGAACTTCTTACAGTCGTTAAGCCATCAGCCATTGGCATATCTGTCAAGAAAAAGAGATTGGGATAGCTTTATATATACCATGTGTATATATAAGCAAAATAATAAGTGCCTACTTATCTAAATAATCATATTGTTTGTCTAGTGTACCTAAATGTATGTCACAGTGCATTCTAGAATGCGCCTGGGCATGTGACGGGTATGAAGGGCCGCGGGGAAAGCTTGTTAAAACTTAGATTAAAAAAATATGTTGGTCGTCGTCGCCCCGCGTTCGTCACATGCGCCTTGCCTTGCCCAATCACCATATTTTTGCCTGCACCGCTAACACCATGTTAATTCTAGTGTGTAACTTCTACGCAATATAACGGACGCCACTATTTTGAAAACCAAAGCTTGAACAAAGCGCAAGTAGGACAAACTCTGTTGAAACTACAAGTCACAGAACATGCAACAGTTACTGTAACAGATGTTTTCATCAGTTCAGAGATCGATGCGAGCAATATTGAAACTTAAATACAGGGGCTGAGAGTTCAAGTTGTTCACAATCATAATGTTACACTTGAAACAAAGATAAATTCGCTGTTCAAAGAAAACTTTTTACTATAAAATAAAAAGTTGAAACAGCTTCACGACTTTGATCTCAACAAAAAAGGTTGGGATTGAACTATCTCCAACTCATTACGAAAACTAAACATTATATTTTAGTAAGAAGGTACTACAGTACGTAGCTATCGCAGGGCCAGGTGGTGCAGAGCACTAGGGCCCGGAGCTCAGGGGGCCCTCTAACCCAAGCTTTGAAAAGAGAGGGTCAGAGCTCCCGAAGCTAGAAAACCTTGAGCCTGCTCACAAATTTCTCTATGCACCTTAGGTGAGTAGCTAGGTGGACCGGGGCCCTTGTCCACCTAGCTACACTAATTGGTACTATAATAACTATTAGAAGGATCACACAAAAAAACGCTTGGAGCCAAGCCGAAAGTTTTTTGCCTGTTCTTCTGGCTTTGGTCGCGTGGAACTGGCACCAGCATTCAACATTATTTTAGGGTAATTACTATTATTTTTATAATTAATTGTAAATAACTATGATTATGAGTTTGATAAGTAAGTATATTTTATATTTATCATAAATTGTGGAAGTTACATTTTGACTTCCTGCGGAAATTTAAATATTGAGTGTTGCTGATTTTAATTTAAAAAAAATAATGATAAAATAAGATTTATGATTTTATAAAATGTTATTTAATTTATTATGTATTTTCCTATATGTAAATATTATAATTTGATTGGCATTTATGATTTTAAGATGTATTTAGCCGGCTGACGCTGTTTCCGATCCGCCCCGCCATATTATTTGGGAAAACGTTATGACGAGGGGCGAGCTCGGGCCAGCGAGCAGTAGCGAGCGAAGGATTATTGAGTAATAAATAGTGTTAACGTTTAAAAGTACAAAAGTTGTAGAATAGAGAAATAAATACTGATAGAAGTGAAAAATGTGTTTGGACTTCGGCGTGCGCCAATATTATGGTTTTGAAAGCTTACCTTAGAACGTCCCCTCACTCGTTTCCCGTTGTTGAGTCTCAGCCACGCGTCCCATCGGTGTCGGTACACAGATATGGTGTTCCAGTGGCCGAGCCTCACTGGCTCTGGCGACCGCAGGATACCGGCACCACTGCCGCAGTCAAATCTGAGGGTAAAAGGATAATAATATGTTTTATTAGACCGATATGTCTCTTGCAGTTTCTATACAATGTGTAACATAATACCCCTACAAGGCCATGTGATCAGACCAAGCACTGGAATACTTTGACGTGTGTAAAAGTTGAATTTTGAATTTTTCTATCGCAAGGTTTTGGGTTCGAATCTGGTCGTGCAACAATAGATTTTTCTATAAGAAAAACGTATGTACGGTATCGCAGTGCTCTCAATCGTTGAAGAGAGAAATTGTGAGGAGACCAGTTAGTATTAGAGTCGGCGATGGGGTCGTGACAGGTTGAAAGCTCATCGCCGCTCACTCTTAGGCATCTACAAATTTTAATTTTCAAAACGTCAAAAGTACCTCCAAATATAATATTAAAGCACATACCCACATTTTGCATGTTTTATTTATAATTTTATTAAAACACCTGTGACGGCCGAATAATCCGTTCAGTCAATTTCGATTAAATTCGGTCCCTTTCAATCTCCCTCGGGTGTTTCAATTTACCGAACGGGCAAACCTACCTATCCCATAATTCGGGTAAACCATCAAATCCTAGTATTACCGCAGGATACACAACATTTCAAAAATCAAGCAAAGCGAGCGATGATTTCTTAAAATCAAAGAACTTAGACTATTTTGCGTTTTGCGACAACAGTTAAACTTCTGTTTGGGTGTTATTTCATATTATAAGACAATAAGTAAACGCTGCTTGGCGGTTCTTCCCCGGACGAGCCCTTCACAAAGAGCTCTACTACTCTTTATTTTTACTTAAAAATCCACAGAGTCCATAAATCTTCCACCGACATCATTACAATCAGTTCATAAAGATCGCCAAAACGTCCATTTGTCTGCTCCCAATTAATCATACCCAAAATTCATACCGAAATTTTCCCGACATTCATCCCAGGTATTACCTGCACCATACTAACTATTAAATAAACTGTACCTAATGAGCTATTGTGCCACAGACTATATAATACAGAAGCTTAGCATTCATTTGGCTTTCAGTAAATTCTGTACAACTGCAGTGGTCATATGTATCTGCATATTGTAATAAAAATTATCGTACCACCTGCGTCAGTAAAAAAAAACATACCGCGCTTACACTCAGCTCATGTCCGTGGAAATGTGCAGGGTCATGGGCAATGTGAGAATGTAAACAGCGGCAACGCGAGCGGACATGGAAGTGGCTTCAATGTCCGCTCGCGTTGCCCGCGCTCCCTAATTGTCCGGGCTAAATGTGAACACACGTTGCCGGCGACGCTGCCGCGGACATATGGCCGGCCACATTTCCGTCCACGCGAATGGCAGCACGAATGTCTAAATGTAAACGCGGTAAAAGAGCCGCTAATTATTTCCTCCCACTTTACAGTGTTGTTAACTAGTTGCCCGCGTGGCTTCACTCGCATATTAATAGTAATTCCAAACATTATTATTCAAGGCATTTTCTCCTTACTGGGTTCGTTATTATTTGTTAAAAAGTAGCCTTTAAGCTAATCCAGGTTACGAACTAAGCTGTACTTTGACAGCCTTTACAGCTCAGTTGGTAGTAGCTCTGCCTTCAGTGCTGTAGGCCGTGGGTTCGATCCCCACCGAAAACAAACATTTGTGTGATGAACATAGATGTTTGTTCTCTGTCTGGGTGTTATATAATATTATAAGTATGTATTTACAAAAAAAAAGTACCCATATATGTATTACTAGCGGCCTGTCCCAGCTTCGCATGGGTGATCATAAATTTTTTGAACATTTTAGGATAAACTTAGACCGTGGGTTCGAGCCTCGCGTCTACTTATTTCATACGTTTGCACGCGCTTCTCCTTGAGTGAGTGAAATCGCACCCCGAGCGTGACCCGTGGACCCGTTAACATTTTTAATTTCGTCATATCTTTTGAATGGAATGTCCGATTTGAAAAATTTAAGAAGTAATCTATAGGTATTGAAACCGTCTTATTTATGAAATGATTTATTTGGATAAGGATTAATACCAAGGTACAAATAAAGACCCTTTTCTAGCGGAGGCATTTCAATTAATTTTTTATAATAAAAGAACACTTATTGTGACATAACTATAATAGTTAGACATATGCTGTCGCGACATTTTTTGTAGATGATGACGTGTTCTACAAAATCGTAGTACATTATTTTGTTCTATCATCAATAGTTTTCGCAGCGCACGCGATGTAAGGTTTTTGTTTTCCACCTTGGGTTACATTATTGAAGTTTTAGTAAGGATCCCTGATTTTTTTGAAAATATAATATAGCCTATGTTACTCAGGGATAATGTAGCATTCTAATGGTGAAAGAATTTTTGAAATCGGACCAGTAGTTTTTGAGCCTATTCGTTACATACAAAAATACAAAGGTTTCCTCTTTATAATATTAGTGTAGATAGTGTAGATATCAGCTATCTAGTTTCCATATTACAAGCTTTGGCTTAGTTTGGGGCTAGATAGTGCTGTGTGGAAAGTCCACCAATATTTATAAGTCCACCAATATTTACTAAGTTTCACCTCAATCGGTTCAGTGGTCAGCGTGCTTGAGCCACAAACCTCCAAACATGGTAACTTTTGCATGTTAGGTATTATAGTCGCGTTAAACACTCGCTGCCAACTCTGTCATAAATCATCTTAACACTAGTGTTGAGAGAACTCGGCGCGGGCGCATGCACGTTATCGATAAAAAGAATAACTCAGGCCGATGGTGGTTGCGCGGTCGGAGAGCTCATTATCGGTAGTCGGTATGAATGTATCGATAGTTCTTATCGTCTCCAATAATGCACACTAAGTGCGAGAGAAAGAGCAATATTTCTGTCTCGTTCCGATAATTTATGACCGTGTTTGCAGCTAGTTTCTAACGCGACTATAGTAAGATTGGTATGCGACTGAAAGGTAATTATTAACGGCGCCATTTTCGATTTATATTATTAAAGGCGCGTTTAAACCTAAATAAACGTAAATTTTATTACTCTATGTCCTTGTCCTTGATTTATTTTTATGTTTTTAGATAAGAATTTTGCAAGTTTACCTACTGCGAGATCTTCAATGATAAGTATTTCTTAAATAAAAGCAGATAATTATCATCGTTGTAATCTTTTGTATACTTGTCTTTGTACATTTGTAAACAATAATAATCTATTGTATACCTACTTGTGCAAGGCTATAAAATATAACACCTATAGGTTATTGTTAAATTAATAAAAAAGTCAAGATCGAGGTCAAAGTTATAAAAAGCAATGACGGCACTACACTAGTATTAAAATAAATATAAACAGTATAGAGCACGTTGTCCCCCAATAAAACCTTATAGTACTTACCCAGCCCAGGAGTGTGAATAAAAATTAATGAGATTAGTTTTTGTTCTACCTTTTGTGTAGTGTGCAGATAATTTGAACTTCGGCACTTGAGTTGTAAAGCAGCTTCTGATTCAACCAAAGCGTGTAATGCCAGATTTACACATGCATTAGTATATTTAGTACTAGCGGCCTGTCCCAGCTTCGCATGGGTGGTCATAAATTTTTTGAACATTTTAGGATAAACTTAGACCGTGGGTTCGAGCCTCGCGTCTACTTATTTCATACATTTGCACGCGCTTCTCCTTGAGTGAGTGAAATCGCACCCCGCGCGTGACTCGTGGACCCGTTAACATTTTTAATTTCGTCATATCTTTTGAATGGAATGTCCGATTTGAAAAATTTAAGAAGTAATCTATAGGTATTGAAACCGTATTAATTATGAAATGATTTATTTGGATAAAGATTAATACCAAGGTACATATAAAGACCCTTTTCTAGCGGAGGCATTTCAATTATTTTTTTATAATAAAAGAACACTTATTGTGACATAACTATAATAGTTAGACATATGCTGTCGCGACATTTTTGTAGATGATGACGTGTTCTACAAAATCGTAGTACATTATTTTGTTCTATCTTCAATAGTTTTCGCAGCGCACACGATGTAAGGTTTTTGTTTTGGGTTACATTATTGAAGTTTTAGTAAGGATCCCTGATTTTTTGAAAATATAATATAGCCTATGTTACTCAGGGATAATGTAGCATTCTAATGGTGAAAGAATTTTTGAAATCGGACCAGTAGTTTTTGAGCCTATTCGTTACATACAAAAATACAAATGTTTCCTCTTTATAATATTAGTGTAGACAACAGCGAGTTATGTGGAACGCGATTACATTGCGTGGAATCATTAGAATCCGAAGCGTGAAATGTTCCGAATTTCAAAAGTGTTCGAAAGTAATCTAGCAATTTTTACCAGGGTGTGGTTGCCGGTGAAATTACGAGTATTTTTTATGTCATGTCATTTTTTCTTTAGAAACATTGGTGTCGATTCTGTTGTTGTATTATCCTAAACTAACTTTATCTGACAGCTCTAAAATTATAGTCGTCCTTGTTGTTTCGGTCATTTAGAAAGGGATGGCAATATTTTTAGTGCTGTCAAATTAGGTTAAGGCCCGGTTTCACCATGCTCTGTTAGTAACTAATCAAGGATTAAAATACCGTTAAATCTAACCTTAGCTGTCAAACGCGTACATTTTGACATATTTAACGGCCCTTTAATCCTTTGTTAATCTAACAGAGCATGGTGAAACTGGCCCTTAATTAGGAAAATTAAACAACAGAATTGACACCATTGTGGTGTAACGATTTTAGGTGCGCCTTAAAGAGGCTCTTTTCGAGAACTAGACACATGTTTTAGAACTTTTTACGTTCTATGACATGCCGGTTTCCTCACGATTTTTTCCTTCACCGTTTGAGAGTACTGGCACTGTGCACATACATTTTTGAACAGACAAACTCTTTGGTGCACGACCAGTTTTGAATCCACGAACTTAGGAAGGTGGGGCCGTTACCACTAGACCACTAGTGCTTTGTGAAAGGTGATGGTCAGCACTTATACTTTTTTTTTGTTTTAAATAGAATTGCAAAATGCAAGCGGCGAAATAAAGGAAGCTACGAAAATGTTTGGTTAGAGTTAGTTTTCCAGTGCAAGTTAAAAAGACATCAAGTTCTGATGCTGACTGTACAAGTGTGAACCGGCCCTAATGTTGTCAATGCTGTATTCAGCGTATGCAGTAATCCTAGGATTAACAATCGCGTAACCGGCGGTAATTGCTTGTGGTGAACTTGATACGTGATGCACAGATATAATGTAATACTATTTTATAATAATTTGACAACTTCTGTGTGGGTTCGACTACCGCGGTGGGACAGTTTATTTTAAATCAGGTTCTAAGATAGAGAGCCGGTGGTCTACCCCGCCTTCTGATCGTTGGGTCGTAGGTTCGAAACCGGTCAATTTTTCTCTTCGTAAAATGTATGTGAGCAATGCCAGTGCTTTCTTTTGTTGTTTAGAGAATCGATACCCAGAAGAAGTCACTTAGGTGCTGGGGTGACCTGGGGGTAGAGTCCCAAAGGAGGGGGATGCAGTGCTTACACCCCCTTTTGGGGCATTCGTTGCTTAAAAATTTATTACACTCATGTTTTTATTTTTTATACAAGTTGCTCATGGAACAAGCAGATGGCCCTCCTGATGATAAGTAGTAACTATCATAACAAGGCGTTGCCTCGTAAGTCACGTACGATAGGAACGCGCGCTACAATGCACCACCCTGCTTCCATCAGCTTGAGGCATACAGATGTTAAGCCTCATGTGCCTGTAATTACACCGGCAACCACACTCTTCAAACCGAAACATCTGCTTGGCGGCAGAAAAAGGCGTGGTGGTAGTACTTCCCCGGACGAGCCCTTCACAAAGAGCTCTACTACTCCAACAAGTAGTAGTACATACCTTAATTCAACATGTCCATTCCTCAGTATAAGAGCCAGGTAGTCTCCGGACAGGTCGTCGTGCTCCCCGGTCAGAAGCAGCACGCCGCGCGTCCGCTCCGGCCGCACGCGCAAACGCACGCGCACGCGCTTGTACGCGCCGCGCAATGCGCGCAGAGCCAACCAAGATGAGCCGGAGAAGCGGGGAGTTGACACGTGGAGGGGATCTGGAAAGAAGTGGATGATAAGCCCGTATACATTGATAATTTAAGATGTCGCGTTAAACACTCGCTGCTGACACGTGGAGGGGATCTGGAAAGAAGTGGACGATAAGCCCGTATAGGTAATTTAAGCGTTTAAGCTACAACCCGGTCACATTATCTCGAGACCTCGCTGGAATGCGAAAATGAAATGGATGCTTGTTTTGCGCACCATATCAGAGAGCGACGACGCGACGTGACGTCATCGACGCCAGGTCTCGAAATGATGTGACAGGGTTGTACATGGATAATTTAAGATTAAAACACTCGCTGCATACTCGGTGATAAATTATCGGAACGAGACAGCAATATTGCTCTCTCTCTCGCACTTAGGAGAACGGCACGATCCTTTTGTTAAAGCGCAGAGATGTTCATTAATGGAGTCGATAAGAACTATCGATACATGAACTCTCCGACCGCGCAACCACCGGGCGCTGAGTCATTCTTTTTATCGATAACGTGCATGCGCCCGCGCCGAGTACTCTCAACACTAGTGTTAAGGGGCTGACAACTATCACACAACTTCTCGCTCGCACGTTTCGACATGTTGAAAGATATAAAATCACTAAGCTCATTTTCGAAAAATCGCAATCAACCATTTTACAACAATCGATACAAGTTTTCCTACTTAAAAGTTTGCCTATGTACTAAAACTAGTAAAGCAAACTTTTGAGTAGGAAAACATCTATCGATCAAAATGAAATTTTTACTAAACTGTGTGCAATGTGATTGCACACAAAATGGTTGATTGCGATTTTTCAAAAATGAGTTTAGTGATTTTATATCTTTCAACATGTCGAAACGTGCGAGCGAGAATCACATTAGCTCTTGTCTTCGCCTTAAGATGATGTATGATCGAGTTTGCAGCGAGTGTTTAACGCGACTATAGTTGAACTTAGAAATAAAATACTTAAATGACGTCATAGAGGTATTGATCTTTAAAAAACTTATGAAACCTTTCTGATTTTTTTCGAATTTCTTTCTTTTCACCTGTTTAAAAATCCAGAACAGGCCCATAAACTTTTAATCCCCTCTAGAGAACACTGTGGTGAAAAAATCCGGCGATTTACAAAATAATTACGTCGGCCCGCTGGGCTTTTATTATTTGAAAAATGATTTGAAGACAGCAAAAAAGGATGGAGCCATTAAAAATATTGAAATTTGGTATCAATAGTCAACTTTAGAGGTTTTATTCCTCTGAACCTCTATTATGGTGTAGGTAGTTATTTTTGGGATTATATCTCTTGCTTGTGGTGTATCTTACTAGTCGATCAACAAATTAATTATTCTAATGAAAAATGAAAAAAGTTGAAAAATGATTTTTTTTTATGTTTTAGAAGAAGCGGATGGCTCACCTAATTGATCGAGTGAGCGAAGCGAACGAAGATCTTAGTTTCAACTTGGGCGATTTGGCATTTTATGTATGTATGTATGTATGTTTGTCTGGCCATAACTTTCGAAACGCTGATCTGCATGAAATTTGATATGTCGATATCTACATATCATACATTTTGACTTTGACTTTGACTTTGATAGCTTGTACTTAAGAAATTTACTGGTAAGTATATGAGCAAAATCGGATGAAGGGTTATTAAGATATGGGGTTTTTTAAGGACGCAAAAATAAAAAAGTAATATAAAAAAATCAAATTACATGTCATATGAAAGGGCTTTGTTTGGACAATACAAAACAATTTTTACTTTTTTTCTGGGACGCTCGGTTTTTAAGAAACAACAAAAAAGTTATTTTTTTTCAAATTGTAACCATCACCTATAACAAAGCTTTGCCTCGCAAGTCACGGTCGATCAAATTCCTACCGTTCTTTCGTATGATCGTACAGTGTACTTCCCCGGACGAAGCCTACAACAAAGAGATCTGCCTACTGCTAAGGTACATGCGTAAATTACACCGACATAACCTAGCTCTGATGAGAAAGTTTTCAATTAAGGCCCCCTGACACTTCAGCGTGACACAGCGTCGCTAAGCGCTGTAAGCATTAAAAGTCCGCTTGAAGCGCGTTTGTTGTAAACGTCCTTATCATAATTAAGTGGCTTCATCGCAACGCCTGTGGAATTACTCGATTTCCTTCCTCCGTACTTGGGTCATAGAATATGTAATAGCCAATGGAATGTTTTTAGATGTGAAACTCATGCTGTGAAACTTTTCTAAAGGATTGTACACAAAAACAATAGGAACCAAGTAAGTTTGCCTTTACTTATATTTTTTTTATTTTTTGGTAGTTAGTCGTTTGACTGCCATCTCGCCTGATGGAAAGTGAAGATGCAGTCTAAGGTGGAGCACGCTTAGCTATAATCCACTGGTTTACTCTTGTCTTGAATATTCCTAAGTTATATCGTTCCGGATATACTGACGACGGTAAAAAGTTCCACTCCTTGGCAGTTTGCACAAGGAATTATAGGCTTGGTTGCAAGAAAGTGATGCCTATTTACCTTTTATAAGTGCTTAGTATACCTTGTGAGTAAACAAACTCACTTTGGATTGTTCCATTAATAAGTACCTAGTATAAAAAAAAAATAACTGAAACTCGGACCTATAGCGCAAAAGGCAAAGCTACTACCAACTGATAGTTCATAGTTCATTTATTGGTAATACAGTATTACATGTCAGGGGTACATACATATGTTGTATGAATGGTTACATATAACATGGTTAATGGATACAAATAACGCACGAGGCGAGCGAGCAAAGCGAGCGTGCCGCGGCAGCGGCCGCCGAAGTGCCAGAAATTAAGTAGGTGAATCGTCCATTATTTCAATCAACATTAGGTTACTTAATTGTAGTTGTTCAAACCGTAGGTGAATAAACCATAGGTGTATAAACCATTATCTTTTAGGGATATCGTTCATTAGTTATAACGAAATTCTGTGAAACGAGCTGTAGGTTATTTAAACAGTAGGTCTTTTGGCTGTAGTTATTTCAAAAGTAGTTATAATAGGTTTAGTTATTATAATATGTAACCGTATGAATACAATAAAAAAAAAAAATTACAATCCGTTTACAACAAATTTACTGACCCGTGTTAGTTGTAATTTTCTAAGTAAATAAATATATTTATTAATTAGGTGATTTGCAGCCATTTCCACCCAACCGAAATAGCGATGTCAAGCGCGATGATAAGTGATAACCATCACCTATAAAAAAGCATTGCCTAGCAAGTTGCGTTTCTATACGCAAGTCGTATTACTTAATGTGGTAACCATTCTTGTTTAGGAGCGCACATTAATTTCTCGCAGTTTACTCTTTGTAGAATAGAATTTCTTTCTGCTTGCGTAAATTAAATCCTAAGATTTTAAGTGAAATTTAAATTAAAAGACTGTAATTTTCAGATATCACCTGAGACCTTTCGCTACTATATGAGGAATGAGGATGTTATAGAATAAAAATATAGGAATAAAACGGTTAAACAAATATTATTGATGGACATTCCACACAGCACTACTCGTTAGCCTCAAACTACGCAAAGGTCGTACTATGGGAATGAAATAGCTGATATAGCCCATAAATAAGGTAAATAAAAATAAAAAAGCCTTTTTATTCCTAATTAATACAATAATTTGAAAAAAAAAAAAAAAAAAAATTAGGTATAGGCCTCTTTCAGACTTTTCCATGTGTGTGACATAGAGCAAGATTAAGCCAGTTCGCGGTTTTTGCTCCACTTTGCACCTCGTCTGCCCATCTGGCCTTTGGTCTGCCTGTCCTCCTTTTTCCTGTAGGACCTTTCCACTTGGTAACTATAATTATAGTCCATCTTTGTTTATTCATTCTGGCCACATGGCTTGCCCATTGCCATTTCATTTTATGGCAGTGTTCTAGAGCATCTATGGTCTTTGTTTCTTTGTTTCTAATACCAATATACCTTCTTTATTTTATTTGTAAATACATACATAAATACACTATAACACCCAAACAGAGAATAAACATTATTATACATCACAAAAAAAAGATATGCCTAAAAACGGCCGCTTTCTGAAAGCTCGATCAAAACTAATCGGATGTCAAGCTATTACATCGAATTAGATAATGATAGCAAGTGGCATGCGATTAGTTTTGATAGGGCTTTCAGAAACCGGCCGTAGGTTTTCTTATGTTTTAACTATGACATCTGTTTTTACTTACTAACAATAAATGATTTATTTTAGTGTCCTTGTGATTTAATTGAATTTTGAAAAACTTTTGACTTTGACCCTAAAAAAGTTTTCGCTAATCTTTTCATTTCACAATAATTTGAATTCCATATTTTTACTTCAGCAATGCTTTACTTGACGTTTGTTTTTTTTATCAACCTGTCAAACATAAATTTCTAAGATGCCGCCAGGTCCCTAAACATAGAAGGTACTCCTAAATCCTCTCATTACACGAGAATTTCGTTCCACCTGACACAATATCTCGACATCACTTATTCATAAGTGATTCTCGACGACAAATCTGCGTCACGAGGTACGCGTTTTGGACACAAGTTTCTAACGTTATCTTATTTTTTATTTCATCCACATGTCCACTAATATTTATTAATTTATACTATGTCAAAGTCAAATGGTATTTCTACACTAATACATATTATAAAGAGGAAACCTTTGTATTTTTGTATTTTTGTATGTAACGAATAGGCTCAAAAACTACTAATCCGATTTCAAAAATTCTTTCACCATTAGAATGCTACATTATCCCTGAGTAACATAGGCTATATTATATTTTCAAAAAAATCAGGGATCCTTACTAAAACTTCAATAATGTAACCCAAGGTGGAAAACAAAAACCTTACATCGCGTGCGCTGCGAAAACTATTGATGATAGAACAAAATAATGTACTACGATTTTGTAGAACACGTTATCATCTACAAAAAATGTCGCGACAGCATATGTCTAACTATTATAGTTATGTCACAATAAGTGTTCTTTTATTATAAAAAATTAATTGAAATGCCTCCGCTAGAAAAGGGTCTTTATTTGTACCTTGGTATTAATCCTTATCCAAATAAATCATTTCATAAATAAGACGGTTTCAATACCTATAGATTACTTCTTAAATTTTTCAAATCGGACATTCCATTCAAAAGATATGACGAAATTAAAAATGTTAACGGGTCCACGGGTCACGCTCGGGGTGCGATTTCACTCACTCAAGGAGAAGCGCGTGCAAATGTATGAAATAAGTAGACGCGAGGCTCGAACCCACGGTCTAAGTTTATCCTAAAATGTTCAAAAAATGTATGACCACCCATGCGAAGCTGGGACAGGCCGCTAGTATTAAATAAAATCACAAGGATAACTTTGAAACGTCTTAAAGCTAGGTGACTCTAGATGCCAGTTCCACGCGACCAAAGCCTAGAACAGTACCTCAAGTATGAGTTGTGTTTACCATATTTGGTTTTTCGTTTTTCATTCTTGTCCCGTGTTCATTGCGGGTTTTGTATGAAGACGCGATAGCGATACCGATACGGAACTTTATGTTCTACTACTAATTTTCATCATACTTGTAACATAAAATTCCGCATCGGTATCTCTATCGCGTCTTCATACTAAACACGGAACAAGAACGTAAAACGAAAAACCAAATATGGTAAACACAACCCATACTTGGGGTACAGGCAACAAACTTACGGCTTAGTTCCTACCGCTCTTTTGTGTGATCCTTGTTACTGTTAGGGTCCAGGAAACCCTCCGATGCAGTTTAATACAAGGTATTGTGACTAGTGCTAAAGCATTGCCTGTGTTTGCGCATGGAGAAGGACCTTTTACATTTGCATGTATCAGACTATCAGACTAAAAGCCTACTCTGTATAAATTGGGCTTCGAGAGTGTGTGCAAAGCGCTCGTACTGTTATTTGCGTATCGTTGTCAAATAACGTGCTCTACCTACTCACCCAGCTAGACATATAAATAAATATTGTTGGACATTCCTAACATAAAGAATGTCATATTAATAAATAAATAAATATTGGAGGACTTTCCACACAGCACTATCTAGCCCCAAACTAAGCCAAAGCTTGTAATATGGGAACCAGATAGCTGATATAATACATATATGCATATAATATTATATAACACCCAGACAGAGAACAAATATCTATTTTCATCACACAAATGGTTGTTCTCGGTGGGAATCACACCCACGGCCTACGGCGCAGAAGGCAGAGCTTCTACCAACTGAGTTGTGAAGGCTGTCGAAAAAGCTGTCTAATTATTTCATGGTTCCGTTTTTCATTTTGAGTAGCGAAATAACGAATGACCTTCAGTTGTACCATAAACAAAGTCACGGGTACTTCTCCATACTCTCTCTCCAAAATGGCCTTATCAGTGAGTCAACCTTACACATACACGTCTTATGTATCTACCTCGTACCTACAGTACCTCGAGTCAGAGTTTTTTTCTGGTTTTTGATCGAGTGAGCGAAGCGAACGAAGATTCTAGTTTCAACTTGGGCGATTTGGCATTTTATGTATGTATGTATGTATGTATGTTTGTCTGGCCATAACTTTCGAACCGTTTGATCCGATCTGCATGAAATTTGATAAAACGACAGCTTGTACTTGAGAAATTTACTGGTAAGTATATGAGTAAAATCGGATGAAGGGTTTTTAAGATATGGGGTTTTTTAAGGGGGCAAAAATATAAAAAGTGACTTAAAAAAATCAAGCTACATGTCATACGAAAGGGCTTTGTTTGGACATTCCAAAACAATTTTTACTTTTTTTCTGGGACGCTCGGTTTTTGAGATACAACAAAAAAGTTAAATTAAGATAACCAGCGACCCAAGAGCTCCCATCTCTAAGAGTTTCGTTGGCATCAAGGTTTTTCTACTGGTCGGCCAGTTACTTTGCTTTTTCTTATTTTTTTTTCTTGAAATAAATTAAGGAGGTACTCAGTTTTGGTGACAACGACCAGGTCTGATGATGGAGCCAAGGTCTGTTCAACGGAACTCTTCAATAAATAGGCCAATAGAGTTGAAACTTGGTTACCGTACCAAGTTAGTAGGCGGTAGTCAGAAAAAAGTCCAAACCTAATGTTTGGACTTGCCTTTGACTACCACCTACTCAAAGTTTTTGTGCGCTCGTCGGGTCGCATCACGAGATCTCAGTTCGGGGCGAACTACTAGTGTATTTAGTTTTCCGTATTATACCCCGTTTACACTAAGCTCATGTCCGTGGAAATGTGCAGAGATATGTATAGACAGGCGCAGGGACTTGGGCAATGCGAGAATGGGACGGCAACACATTTCCGTCTACGCGCGCGAATTGCAGCGCGAATGGCTAAATGTAAACGCGCTTTTACGAGCCTGAGATTTGTATAGAGCTCCGAGAGTTCTGCACGCCGCGCCGATAGAGGCACTTATCAAGTCTCCATACAAAATTGCCAAGCAGCGTTGCTGTGTTTCGGTTTGAAGAGTGCGGTTGCCGGTGTAATTACAGGCACATGAGGCTAAATCTGTATGCCTCTAGTTGATGGACGCAGGGCAGTGCGTCAGTAATCAGTAATCAGTAATATTTATTCAGAACAAAGTTACAAAGTGCACGAGTTACAAAATAACGATGAAACTGCGAAAGTTATAAACTGTGATGCAGTCTCAACGCCCTCTCATCGTAGGGCACGTTCCTATCGTGCCTGACTTACGAGGTAATGCTTTGTTATAGGTGATGGTTGCCACTTAACATCAGGTTGGCCATCTGCTGCTTGTATACTTCTTACCGTTGTAATTAAAGTAAAATAAATAAATACAAAATACAAATAATAAAAAAAAAATACAATACAGAAAAAAAAGACGAAAAATAAAACTCAGACTCGGGGTATAGTTTTCAGAACTGCGCGGAAACTGAAATCACTTTGTTTGCTGATCGTGACACATCTGGCAGTATGCAAACTGGCGTCATAATGAATCCACATTGTGATAGATGCTGTGTTTTCAGCGGACGGCTTTATGCGAGATGTAGTCATGGTTTTAGAAAATATATACAAGGTGTTCCAATAATTGTGTATATAAACTTCAGGGGGCTAAAGTACCCATCAATATGAATAACTTTTTCTAAGGAACCAACACTGTGAAAAAAACAGCTGTTTTAGAAAAAGTTATTCATATTGATACCCATCAAACTTCAGGGGGCTAAAGTACCCACTTTAGCCCCCTGAAGTTTATATACACAATTATTGGAACACCTTGTAGACATGGGTACTTGGGTAATGGGGAAAATTCTTCTAAAGATAGAAAGACTTAAGACTTTAATGTTTATACTATAGACTGTTACTGTGTATATTGGTCTCGCATTTTGAAAAATATCCAAATAAACGATGGTGAACGAAAGATTTACTTAATCATGGCATCAAAAAATATGGTAGATATGGCTGCCATGGGGCAATGGGGCAGTGGGCAATGGGGAACATTCTTTAAAATGTACACATACTTAACACTTTTATGTCACTATATAAGTACTGTTAGGTACTGTGTATATTGGTCTCGTATTTTGAGTTATATCCAAATAATAAATTTTTCGGGATAGAATCCTACGAAGAGCAAACATGTCATGGGTCATCATCGTATGTTCTGTGACTGGGTCTAATATTTTGTTTCCTTAGTATAAAAAAAAACAGTTTCAGAATTATATTAGCTACCTATTCCCATTGTAGAAGATCTGCTTTGTTTGGAGATTATAACGCTGTGTGATTTGTCAGCCAATATTACAATTTTTTCAATCAAAACATTATTTGTCTCACTCTCGCACACCACCATCCCCTCCCATATAAAACAACAGCAACCAATTAGCACCTCAGTAACGAACGAACCATCAAAATCATCATGCGATTCCTAACACTATTCTCTGTGCTTTGCCTCCTAGCGGCCTCCTTTGCCCAAAGTCACGACCTGCTCATGGGCCAAGCGACGTACGGTGACGTCATCATCTACAAATCCAATGAGTGCAAGTACGGATTCCCTTTCATGGTCAGGACTACCGATGTGGAGTACCCAGAGCCGGGACAACACAACTTCGCGTATATAAAAGCTATCTACGTGAAGGATAATGAAAGGGACGGAACTGGAGGGTACCCAGTGGTGAAATCTGGAGGTATTGGTCAGAGGTTTGTGAAATTGAAGCTGAAAAGCCAAAGAGGGTATGGTTTTAATTTCACTGTGACCGTCTATGGAAGATACGCTTAAGATCTATGCAAAGATCGATGAAGAAACTGTGATGCGTGGAAGTGAGATCTACCGAGAGAGATTAATTGTATATATTAAAAATCGAGTATCCTATAAATATACAAAAGTTAATTTGATATGTTTTCGCGTTAATGTTTATTTATTTTGTTAAAATAAAATTATGTTTAATATTTCATGTTATGCTTTTATTTTATAAAATAGGTCTTTTAACAAGGTTTTCATTTTCAAACTACGACTATTAACAAAGCTTTTAAAACCAAAAAACGGGTTTCAAGTCTATTAAGCATGATGCTTTTTTTTTATTTTAAATTTTTATATTCAAAATCCTCATATATTTTTTTCCTTTACGTTTTGTCTTATAAAAAACTATTCTTTCATTTAATTTCAAAGTAATAGCGAGCGTGAAAAGCATAGATAAATTACAAATGAGTATAACTATGATTGAACCAATAAATACGATAACTTTGTTCGTTATCTTAATGTATTCGATTTACTATGACTTGGTATTGGTTATATAATTGTGACCGTGAGTATTGTGAGCACATTAAGCGGATATTTTTATCAGCGGATACTTTCGTATAGCGGAAGTTTTACCTAGATCACGGTTTGCTTAGACATTTGTGGCGTATTATAGCGATATTCGACCTTATTCTTTTGCTGTTAGGGATACGATATGTTTACCCGACTAACGTCTCGTAATTTGTTCGTGATTAGCCCACTGTTCATTTTTTAGGGCTCCGTACCCAAAGGGTAAAACGGGTCCCTATTTACTAAGCCTCCGCTGTCCGTCTGTCCATCTATCACCAGGCTGTATCTCATGAACCGTGATAGTTAGACAGTTGAAGTTTTCACAGGTGATGTATTTCTGTTGCCGCTATAACAAAAAAATACTAAAAAACAGAATAAAATAAATATTAAAGGGAGGCTCCCATACAACAAACATGATTTTTTTACCGTTTTTATAGATAATGGCACGAAACCATTCATGCGCGGGTCTGACTCGCACTAGGCCAGTTTTTTTTATTATAAGCAATAGGTTGATCGCAATCTTATCTGGGCGTATACTCCAAAAAACGATTTACGAAGTTTCGTATTGTCATTTTGAGTTACACTGCTTTGGAACGCAAACACATTTTATGCAGATAAGTTATCACTGCCGCGCACGCCGTGCATAGGTAAAATACACATTGTTTAAAAATAAAAAATAAATAAAAGTGCATGTTGTACGAGCATAACTTTCAAACCGTAGATAATCATAAACATAATAATTTATTAATTATTCCATGTTATTAGAATATTTCTTAGATAACAATATGTCCAGGACATGAGCCCCGTTGGGGGATTATAATGGTCTTTATGTCCATTCAATGGGGTATCTTGAAATCGGTTCGTAGGTATAAGCACCTAAGAATGAACGAATGAATGAAAATTATTTAGTACACACCTTAAAAACTAACAAAATAGGACAAAATATAACAATTACCTAAAGAAAACAAAAATATATAATGGCCGGTCTTGATGGTTAAAATCGATCTCTTCCAGACAACCTTTGGAAGATGAGGAGCCTAGAAAAAGGTGGTTGGTTAGGGTGCACTATAAAATAAAAAATATTCGATATAAACAAATAAATAAGACTACCTATAAACTATACTCATACAGGGTTTAACGATCTGTACGACATTAAATTTAGAATTTATATAAATATCGATCCGATTTGCATGAAAGGTAGCATTAAAATAAAATAAAAATGAATATTAAAATAAATATTGGTGGACTTTCCACACAGCACTATCTAGCACCAAACTAAGCCAAAGCTTGTAATATGGGAACCAGATAGCTGATATAATACATATATACTTTTGTAAATACATACTTATAATAACATCTATATTCATCACACAAATGTTTGTTCTCGGTGGGGATCGAACCCACGGCCTACGGCGCAGAAGGCAGAGCTACTACCAACTAAGATGTGAAGGCTGTCCTTGATTTATTTACTTAGAAACAAAATACGTATTTATTTAGTCTGCCGACCGCACAGAAATAAAATTTAATTCGTCCGCTAAAAATACGCGGAAACATACGAGTACCTATAATATGATTATATTGTGTTTGTTCTAACGTTATTGAGCCATATTTGCGGGAATTCATTTAGATAACAATGTTGGTATGTAAATCATTTAACGTGTTTGTAAATATTTGTTATGTCGCTACTAGTATTTAATACCTTCCTAATAAGTACATATTAACTTATGTATGTTGTGTTAGAGCTAGAACACAACACGGTAGAGGTTTCTTTGACAATGATATTTTAATATAATTACATAAAATAATATTATCTTCCAATATTTTTAAAATGTAATCCTACTAATATTATAAACGCGAAAGTTTGTAAGTATGGATGTTTGTTACTCTTTCACGTAAAAACTACTGAAAGGATTGTAATGAAACTTTACAATAATATAGCTTATACATCAAAATAACACATAGGCTACAATTTATAAAGATATTGTTTGACTTATCCTGCGTAGACGAAGTCGCGGGCACCAGCTTGTAAAATCATAAACTAGTTTAGTCTACTATTGACACGATAGAAGAAGATCCCGGAATCAAGAGGGTCCCATTTTTTGTGAAAACAAAGTTGAATAAGCAAATTAAAAACGGCCATTATAAGTCTGTATTAAAATGAACTTTTCAATCTTATTTAGATTTTCACTCCATCGCCACCCCCTACCCTCAGTGCCTGTCATCTGAAGATACCAGTCAAATGCAGGGGGTAATAAGTGACGAATTTTGGAGTTGACTTCGTTATTTAGAGTGATTTGCACTTTACTACACTCATTTTATCACCCCATGTCACCTGTCGTGTCCCTTGGGTCGTAGATCAACCCCCGGTAATTTAATGTAATTCTAATGGGATGTAATGGTATGCATTCTTCGGGCCAGGTCGGTAGTCTGAGGTGTCTGAAAGGTGGATCGTTGGAAGTTGAGAATGACGATAAAACAAATCCTACCAATATTATAAACGCGAAAGTTTGTAAGTATGGATGGATGGATGGATGTTTGTTACTCTTTAACGTAAAAACTACTGAATGGATTTAATTGAAACTTTACAGTAATATAGCTTATACATCAGAATAACACATAGGCTACAATTTATAAAGATATTGTGTGACTAATCCTGCGCAGAAGAAGTCACCGGCACCAGCTTGTAGTAATTATAAATAATTATAATTATAAGTGTTTATTCCATATAGCACTATCTAGCCCTAAACAAAGCAAAGCTTGTTATATGGGAACTAGATAGCTGTCATAATACTTATATTCTTTTTTTGTTAATACCTGCTTTTATTATACTATAACACCCACAAATGTTTGTTGTGGAGATCGAACCCACGGCCTACACCGCAAAAGACAGAGCTACTAGACTGAGCTATAAGGCCAGTCACAAGTCTAAAACCTATCTTTTCACCCAGGTACTATAAACAAAATATCGTGCGCAAGCTAACTATTTAAATTCAAAAGACCCAAGTGCATTTTTTTATATTTCCGCCATTTTGAAAACCGCCATCATTAGATTGTTCGACACAAGATTTAAATTTCGAAGGTAAGTTGATGCGTAAAATTGCTCGTAACTTTATTAGTTCAGTGATTTGCTGAGGGTTTGTCACCCCGCGTCACCCTTCGGGCGCGATCGACCCTGATAGCTTAATGTAATTCAGGAAGCACGGCGTGCATTCTTGGAGTGATGTCGATTAAGGACTCTAGGAATTGGGTTGGGACAGCTGGAGTACGGATTATCTACGGATAGATACAGATTAGAAAGTATACCGAAAAATACATATAGTGAGTTAACTTTCTGTAAAAAAATGTGTAGGGAAAATGTATAATAAGTAGGTACAGAAACAAAATAAAAATAAGTACTTCTTTCTCAAAATAATACCCCTTCATACTGTCTTCATAATGTATCTTTTATTAGACTCGTATTCTAGAGTTAAAACAGTTTTTATTGCAAGATGCCAGAATATTTATTGAAAAAAAACTCGAGTCTACGACAGTGCTTCAGAGAAATCATAAGTTAGGATTTTCTTTTAAATAAATGATGCCGTACAAGAAAATATACAAACTTGTCAAATCTTACAAACAAAACATAAAAATATACTTGAAATCCTATGTATTGTTATATTGACCCTATTATAATAAGGAGGAGAAGGAAGGGGAGGCAGGCCAAAGAAAAGATGGATGGATTGTGTGAAAGATGACATGAGTAAGAAAGGAGTGAGCACTGAGATGTCGAATGATAGAAGAGAGTGGAAGAAGAAAACCTGTTGTGCCGACGCCACTTAGCGTGGGATAAGGGCAGGAAGATGATGATGATATTATAATAAAATAAAAAATCCGTAAACGCTTCTCCGGATACCAACCGTCCCACCACTACGGACGCAGGTTTATCGATAGATCGTAATCAAAAAATTGAGGTCGATGCCACTTCAAATCGTAGCTCTTATTTTTAACGATGATAGAGTTCAAAATACAATGATAAGGTCAGTGACACCCTACAATGTTTATAAGGAGTTCACAATATCAATAGTATAGTCGTGGATTCGAATCCGGTCGTGCTCTAACGGATTTTTCACTAAAAACCAAGTTTGGATAGCTTTACAAAACTTCAGCAATAATATCATTTTATACAAACAAACTTTCCTATATACCAAAAAAATTATTAATGTTCGAAAACTAGTATCTCTCTCTTGTCGTGTCACTAGTTTCTTTTGAAAAAGTGTGGTGAAAGGATTTTAAGTGCGCCTCAAGAGTACTTTGACACAATGACATGTTATAGAACTAGATAAATAAATAAAACTTTTTAGGATCTACGACATGCCGGTTTCCTCACGATGTTTTCCTTCACCGTTTAAGAGTACTGGCATTGCGCACATACATTTTTGAACAGAAAAACTCATTGGAACACGACAGGTTTCGAACACACGTCCTTAGGATTGTTAGACGGGGTCGCTACCACTAATAGACCACCAGTACTCTCACGAAAACTAGTGAAAATAATTTTATTTATGCAATAGTTTTATATCTTCAAAAAAAATGAGAGCGAGAATTAGTTTGACGGTTGTCTGCATCTTAAACAAACATATTTCGTTAATACCTTTTAACCGTATAATACAAATGATATACGGATATCAAACGATAAAATATTACATGGTATCTGTGCTGACCCGCCGGGATATTACCGAAACATAACAGCACAAACATGCAGTACACACGAACACGCAAAATTAGGTTTTTTGAAAAACACAGTTTTTTTCTTCTAAGCTTACTTCTGCTAAACGGAGTGACTGCTGAGATGACGAACAAAATGTATCGTACATAGGCGAACTTAATGCTAGAGAGCATTCTCTTCCAGTTAACCTTTGTGTAGTTTTGAAAAAGCTGAAAGGGTAACCGAAAGGGGATCATACAAAAGAGCGGTAGGAACCAAGCCGTAAGTTTGTTGCCTGTTCTTCTAGGCTTTGGTCGCGTGGAACTGGCACCTAGAGTCACCTAGCTTTAAGACGTTTAAAAGTTATCGTTTTGATTTTACTGAATACATACTTTTTGACTTTTGACTTTTTCTTTTTGATAAAGAAACATGAAGAGAAAGAAAAAAGCTAAAATAATTTTATTAATTCATTTTTCTTTAATGCAAAGCAATTTGAACTGCCATAAATAACACAGTTAAAAATGTAGAACAACAATATGGCCACCGGAAATGGACAATATAAAAAAACTTTATAAAACTGGACAATATAAAAAATGGGGCTTGTGGAAAATTGGGAAAGTGAAGAGCTGGGAATAAAGGGTCTTTATTGTAAATTGCTTTATTAAAATTAAAATATAAGATATGTATTAGTATAATATTAGCAGCACAACGCTGTTTTCGTTACCGCTTGTTTTTAGGTAATAGCCCCGCGGGATATATACAAACCCAAACCACACGAGTTTTACATTACAACAGCAAAATAAATGTTGGACCGGACGGCAAAGTTCGGACGTAACCGGATGCGGACGGCGTAATGGCTGCCGCAACACTTCCGGTCGATCTAAACGAAACGCTACAACGTGGGGTAGAGAATGGAGCTCTGATAGAGACGAAATTCATTAATAAATAATAAAAAAACTTTTTTTCCTGTGCTTAAGAAAATCATAAATATTTTTATAGCAAATATTATACCGAAAGTAATTCGTATCCGAGTGGGATTTGAACTCACGACCTTCCCCTTGATAAAATTAAATTATACAATAAATAGTTTGCCCCAGTTAGGGATACAATAAATAGTCAGCCCGTTTTAAAATAAATAAACAAATAAAAATATTGGTGGTCTTTCCACACAGCACTATCTAGCCCCAAACTAAGCACAGCTTGTAGTATGAGAACCAGATAACTGATATAATACATATATACTTTTTTTTTCAAATACATACTTATAATACATAATAATAACACCCAGACAGAGACCAAACATCTATGTTCATCACACAAATATTTGTTCCTGGTGGGGATCAAACCCACGACCTACGGCGCAGAAGGCAGAGCCACTACCAACTGAGCTGTGAAGGCTGTCAAACAATGATTCTTATTCCTATTTATGTAAATCCCAGCAACAATGGATTTCAAAATTAAAACAGCTTCACGACTTTGATCCCCAGGCACGGTAGATATCCCCTCAGATCTCTTAGTACCAACACATGGTACTAAGAGCATCTCTTAGTACCATGTGTTGGTACAAGGGGATATCTACCGTGCCTGGGTGCTGCGTGCTGGGATCGGTGGCGATCGAACCCACGGCCTACGGCGCAGAAGGCAGAGCTACTATTGAGCTGTGAGGGCTGTTAAAATGTATCGTATTAAAAAGTCTGAATGCTGTTTTCGTTTAGCAAGTCCTTTGATAAATTAATTACGCTGTCGAAACGAGGGCTAAGAAGTTTTTAATAAATAATTGCCGTGGGTATTGGAAACTGAAAAAGCTTTTTTAATATTGAGAGTCTTATTTATCTGATAATAAATAAATAAGACTTTTTAGATTTTTATTTAGATATTATAATATTTAGTTTTAAGAAAAGTCTGTAATAAATAAGCGTGTAATTTAGTAGAAGATATAAAGGCTCATTTTATAAAATTGAGATTTTTAGTGGTTTTAGATGCAAACCACTAATACTCTCAAAAAAAATCTCGCCCCGCCTTCCGATCGAGAGCACTGGTAGTCTAGTGGTAGCGGCCCCGCCTTCCGATTCTAAGGTCGTGGGTTTGAAACCGGTCTTGCGATAAATAGTTTTTTGACACGACAAGAAGAAGAAGATTTCTAATTCAGCATTTGTCTTTTTTTCTCATCTGTCTCACTCAACAGCAAGGATAGAAATTGGGTCTCGCTTGAGACCAACTCGAGACATATCTCTTGTATATGTTTACTGTTGGCTTTTGTCGAGACCTCAAAGGCTAGACTTGTTTTGCCTTCAGACAGAATACATTTATAATTCGAATCATCTCCATTTGATAAATTTGACTCATTTCATTATACCTAAGGGTCAAAGTCAAAGACGGTGTCAGTTGAATCGCAAGGATCACTTTGAAACTTCTTAAAGTTAGGTAAATCTAGATTCATATTTCCTCATCCATCATCATTATTTTATTGTTTACAAGCTGGTGCCCGCGACTTCGTCTGCGCAGGATTAGTCACACAATATTTTACGTTTACCTTTTTCTGCATGCCTACGCCTCACTTAACTTCAATAATATATTATATTACATTGTAAAATGATCATACAAAAGAACGGTAGGAACCAAGCCGTAAGTTTGTTGCCTGTTCTTCTAGGCTTTGGTCGCGTGGAACTGGCACCTAGAGTCACCTAGCTTTAAGACGTTTCAAAGTGATCCTTGTGATTTTATTGAATAAATACCTATTGACTTTGACTTTGACTTTGATATCTTTATAAATTGTAGCCCATGTGTTATCCTGATGTATAAGCTATATATTATTGTAAAGTTTCATTAAAATCCATTCAGTAGTTTTTACGTGAAAGAGTAACAAACATCCATCCATCCATCCATTTATCCATACTTACAAACTTTCGCGTTTATAATATTAGTAGGATGACACCTATATAATAAATTTGGCCTACTAATTTCGGCCACGAGGAAGGCCGAAGCGTCGATGGCGTGATGATATTATGGGTGTAGCAGATGCGACGCGTCTAGCCCAGCAAAGGACTGACTGGAAGGGGTTGGAGGAGGCCTATGCTCAAAAATGGGCAACCCTACAATGATGTTACATTAGTGTAATAATTATTTTATATTAGTGTAATTATTATTGTATAATAATTAATAATAATAATAATGTATTCGAAATGTTTTAAATGTAAAACTGTAAATGAATTGTTAAAATTGAAATTGGGAAATAAATGGCTAATAATTAAACAAAAAATAATAAATACTAAACTTTATGTATAAAACAAAATACGCTGTTATAAAACAAATCGTGGTAAGTGTAAAATGCAAACTTCCTAACACTTCAACTTAAACTGAGCTTTACCGAAGAGTTTGCCAAATGGACAAATCAAAAAGGAAAAATATATTTTAAGTTATTGTTTATAGGCTACTCGCTGATGGAACAAGCAAATAGCTATAAGATATAAATAGATGATAAGTGGTATCCATCACAACAAAGCATTGACTCGCAATTCACGTGCGAACATGCCCTACATTCCCATTTAAAGTGTGATTGCCATTCCACGTAATTTTTTCCTATATTTATTTTTACAAGCCTTGAACCAACTATGAATACCATGGCACCACAATACCCAAAGCGTCAAATATTGTGTCCAGTGTACACTGTACGCCGGGGATCTTTACCCACAAAAGTTGTGCAATCAAAATATTTAGAGTATAAACAGAACAATTTTGCCTCGGCTGTAATTATTAATTACTAGCGGCCTGTCCCAGCTTCGCATGGGTGGTCATAAATTTTTTGAACATTTAAGATAAACTTAGACCGTGGGTTCGAGCCTCGCGTCTACTTATTTCATACATTTGCACGCGCTTCTCCTTGAGTGAGTGAAATCGCACCCCGCGCGTGACCGGTGGACCCGTAAACATTTTTAATTTCGTCATATCTTTTGAATGGAATGTCCGATTTGAAAAATTTAAGAAGTAATCTATAGGTATTGAAACCGTCTTAATTATGAAATGATTTAATTGGATAAGGATTAATACCAAGGTACAAATAAAGACCCTTTTCTAGCGGAGGCACTTCAATTAATTTTTTATAATAAAAGAACACTTATTGTGACATAACTATAATAGTTAGACATATGCTGTCGCGACATTTTTTGTAGATGATAACGTGTTCTACAAAATCGTAGTACATTATTTTGTTCTATCTTCAATAGTTTTCGCAGCACACGCGATGTAAGGTTTTTTGTTTTCCACCTTGGGTTACATTATTGAAGTTTTAGTAAGGATCCCTGATTTTTTTGAAAATATAATATAGCCTATGTTACTCAGGGATAATGTAGCATTCTAATGGTGAAAGAATTTTTGAAATCGGACCAGTAGTTTTTGAGCCTATTCGTTACATACAAAAATACAAAAATACAAAGTTTACCTCTTTATAATATTAGTGTAGAAGTGTAGATAATTACAGTTGAAATTACAGGCAAAATCAAAACCGTCTTTTTTCAGTACAATTACAAGTATCACTTTGAAACATGAGGCTTAAGATGTGTATGCCTCAGGCTGATGGACGCAGGACAGTGCATCGTAGAGCGCGTTAACATCGTGCGTGACTTACGATGCACTGCTTTGTTATAGGTGATGGTTACCACTTAATACCAGGTTTCATGTGCCATCAGTAAGATGTATAATAAAAAGTAAACCATCCTTTATCGAACAGCTTAGCACCGTAGTAACTAAGTGCTCTCGCGAAAATGTTATCCTAAATTCTCCGCGCACTTTCCTATCAAATGCAGACCAATTCTAAGCTGTAAAGTTCGAAAGCCTTTCCATCTGAATAACTCTAGCCACTTCTGTCCATTTGGAAAGACCAACAGAAATTTTACTTTAACACTTAGGAATAAAGTTCAAAATTCCGTGTCCAGTTATCGGGGGACATGTCGAACGCAAACAAATTGAGTTCTAGTGGTATTTCAATAGGGTTCAGAATTGCTACGGTTACCTACATCACACCCTTTGAAATTCGAATTTTCTACTGCATTTTGTAAGTTCCCCGAAGTTCACAGATAAAATTGTTACAATTGGTTTTGATTGTGGAACGATAAGCAGTCGCCATTGTGAGATATTGCTTGTAAATTTTCTAATAATTGTAGATTTTCATATAATAGATTTTTAAGGGGTTAAAGTAGGCCAGCATTATTATATAAAAACTTGCCAATCGAAGATTCGAGATAGACAGTGAAACTATCACCACACTGCCGATTTTTGCCAAGCAGCGTTGCTGAGTTTCGGTTTGAAGGTTGTGGTTGTCGGTGAAATTACAGGCACATGAGTCTTAACATCTGTATGCTTCAAGTTGATGGACGCAGGGTAGTGCATCGTAGGGCACGTGTCTTGCGAGGAAATGTTTTGTTATAGGTGATGGTTACCGCTTAACATTATCTGCTTGTTTCCCCAAAAAGGCGTATATAAAAAACAGTCATTATACATACAGTATGTAACAAAAGAGCGTGACCGGCACAAATTATAAAAAAAAATAAGTCTAGCGCTTGAAAAAAATAAAACATATAGTTAATCTTATGTACTTAGATGCTTTATTATTAATAAGGTGTTTAGTCTCCTCCGCTGTCCATAATGGCCTGGCATCTTCGAGGCACACTTTCGACTAATTTTTCTGCGTATTCACGGGATATTGACTTCCATATGGCCTTCGAATTGCGAGTTAGCTCGGCGGCAGTCGGTTCAAATACATTTTTTTTAAGTGGTCATAGGTTTTAGGATGATTTGCACGACTAATGTCAAAAAAGAAAAATGTCCAAGAGCATAATAAAACCCAACCATAAAAACGCTCAATCGAAAACACATCCAAGTATAAAAACGCCCAACTAGAAAAGTAACCATATAAAGAAAAGGCCGTCTAGAAAACTGACCAGGAATATAAACCAGAAAAATGTTTACGTAAGTAGGTATCACACGGACCCTGCATAGGGTATAGCAACATGGAGGCAGGCCGAGGTTTTTCAGCAAGTGTACCTATAAAAAAAACTAATACATCAAACTCACCGGTTTTACATATAACTGGACATGGACACCTGGTGCCACAGGAGTCGCATCTGCAGGCGTCCACCGCTGCCGTCCAGGCAGGAGACGCCGTGGCTTCTGGCACCTGGAGCAAGAATAAAGTAATATAACAGTCAGCCGTTACCTATGTCCAGCAGACATTATAAGTGTGTAAACTATTATAAGTCCTGCAGTGGACTTATCCAGGCTTCATCATCATCAATATCATTCGCTCGAAGATGTCCACAGATGGACATAGGCCTTCCCAATACATTCCGAGAAAGAACGATTCTGATCCCTCTCCATCCACCGGATTCAGGCATTCCTCACAATGGCGTCAGTCCATCGGGTAGGAGGCTTATTGATGATAATGATAACTACACGTGGATGTCGTAAGAGGTACCTACAAATAGATAAGTAAGTTTCTTGCCCGTTCTTCTAGGCTTTGGTCGCGAGGAACTGGCGATAGATTCACCTAGTATATAAGACGTTTCAAAGTGATCCTTGTGATTGTACTGAATAAAGACCGTTTTGATTTTGATTTTAGAAAATAAAGGATTTTCTAGACGGCCTAAATTAATAAAAGTGATAAGTCAAAATGTTCTATATAGTCCTTAAAAGTTAATAAACCAGCTCACTTCATACCGGCTTGTGACTAGAATTTTTTGCTGAATAGTGTGATAGCACCCAAAACGTCTTACCCAATGAGTTTCGTTGATTCTCTATAAAACAAACAAGAATAGCCTAGTGAATTATATCTTCCGATTAATATCAAACTACTTTCCCTAATCTGCCAGCGCCAGACTAGACTCGTCAATAAAACGTCGTAGAGAAAGAGTAATGGCGGTGTTTCATGCCATAAAGCAATTCTGGCGAGCCCTCAGAGCCTTTACAGACTAGCGTTTTATACGAGCGTAAACGCTCGTTTTTCGAGCTTGCGTCTTTTGCCACACACGCATTTCTTACAAGCGTTGACGCGCTAATAAAGTTATTGTGTTTATAAGCTCGTATGGATAAGAGCAATGGTGGTCTAGTGCCTTCCGATCCTTCGGTAGTACACCAATGAGATTTTCTGTTCAAAAAATGTGCATAGTGCCAGTACTCTCCAACGGTGAAGGAAAACATAGTGAGAAAAACGGCATGTCGTAGAACCTTAGTCCTAAAAAAATATGTCAAGTGCTTGAAAGGAGCCTCTTTGAAGCGCACTTAAAATTCTTTCACCCCACTGTTTCGAAAAAATAATAATACGATAAGTAGACGAAGGAGCTCGTACTAGCGCGAGTCGCCTCCCACTTGCTACTGATACTCTTTATAACCGTTTCGACCGTACACGCCAGAACCCGAATTCAGCTTTTTGAAAGCGCGAAATGAAGCACGCGTGTAAACGTACGTGAAACGAACGTTTACGCGCAAAAAACGCTAGTTTGAAAGCGCCCTAAGGTTACACGGTGATAAATACAAGCCGGGAACAATTTCTGGATTTGACCAAACAAAGCGTGCTTCGCTAAGTTACCTTAGAAACAAACACACCTAATATATTTACGTAACTACGTATCAGTGTACACAGAACTATTGGGAGTTCATTAGTCGTTGATTGCTTTTTGCTGTTTGAATACATTTTACTCCTAAAAAAATGCTAAATTTGACTTAGTAAGGATTTAAGTAGGGGGAATTTATAATATACTATTTCTTTTTAAAATAAAAGACAAAGTCAAAAGGTATTCCTTTTTCGTTGACATGAAAGTGGCTGAAACAAATATACTTTATAGATCCTCTAAAAAAGGGCGTGAATTATGAAGATGGTCTGCAGCGGAAATTGAACCGTCCGGCATGTACCCCGCATCTACATAGTGCGAAAATACTCTACAATTAGGGGAAAATATCTTCGAGGCAAGAATGAATAGGTGTCTTCTAGACCGTTCTGCTCCATCGTCGCTTACCATCAGGTGAGATAATAGACGAAGGACAGACTATAAAGGGGCTGTCAAACAACTTCTTACTAGCACATTTCAACATTTTTATAGATTACTAGCTGGTGCCCGCGACTTCGTCTGCGCAGGAACACATAATATCTTTACAAATTGTAGCCTATGTGTTATTCTTATAGCTATATTATTGTAAAGTTTCATTAAAATCCATTTAGTAGTTTTTACGTGAAAGAGTAACAAGCATCTATCCATTCATCCATCCATCCATACGTACAAACTTTCGCGTTTATAATATTAGTAAGATTTAAAATCACTGAACTTATTTCATTTCGATCCAAACAAGTTTTCCTACTTATAAGCTTGCGTAAGTACGAAAACTAGTAAAACAAACTTTTATTAGTCCACTAGCGGCTCGTCCCGGCTTCGCACGGGTATTTAACAAAAAATATAAATTTTGACACATACACACTCACACATACATTATTATGCCTACATCGTATAGAGCCGAGCGGAGTCAGCGAGCGGCTACCACGCGATTTTTTTCTAATACATACTTACATTTTTGAACTGTTTTTAAACTCGTGATATCTTTCGAATGAAATGTCAGAATTGAATAATTCAAAAAGTTACATAAAGGTATTGAAATTATATTTTGATAAGGATTAATACCAAGGTACAAATAAAGAGTCTTTTCTCGCGGCGGCATTTCAATAAAAAAATTAAACTTATATAACACTTATTGTGACATAACTATAATAGTTAGACATATGCTGCTACGACATTTTTTGTAGATAATTATGTGTTCTGAGAAGTCGTAGGTAGTACATTATTTTTCGCAGCGCACGCGATGTAAGGAATTTTTCAGGCCACTTTTTTACACCTTGGGTTACATTATTGGAGTTTTAGTAAGGATCCCTATATTTAAGAAAAAATTATATAGCATATGTCACCCTACCTCTAGAATAGTGTAACTTCCCAACGGTAAAAGAAACGTTCAAATTGTTTCGGAGAATATTCAATTCAAACAAACAATCAAATCTTTCCTCTTTATAATATTAGTATAGATTTAAGATATAAAATCACAGAACTTATTTCATTTCGATCCAAACAAGTTTTCCTACTTATAAGTTTGCGTAAGTACGAAAACTAGTAAAACAAACTATATTATTCCATCTCTGCTAGTCCATTAAATTACTCGGAAGATTGTAATGTTTTGAAGTACCTCTGACTACCCTTAGACGACCTCAAAGAATCTGGAGTACTAAGAGATCTGTGGCCTAATCACAAACTATTTGGAATTGGTGACATTAGGTTAGTCTCGTATCGTATCGTATCCCTAATCACAATAGAATAAGGTCGAATATTAAGAAAGGTTAATATTCGCTAGGATTAACAAAGTGATACTTACTAACACCCAACAACTATGTTTGTACCTAACCTAAACCATGTGTAAGCAATAAATATATTGAGTATTGAAAAAAAAAAGTCAAAGTCAAAAGGTATTTATTCAATAAAATCACAAAGATCACTTTGAAACGTCTTAAAGCTAGGTGACTCTAGGTGCCAGTTCCACGCGACCAAAGCCTAGAAGAACAGGCAACAAACTTACGGCTTGGTTCCTACCGTTTTTTTGTATGATCCTTGTTACAATGTAGTTAGTATAATCGTTCGTTCACCGTGGTACCATTAGATAGTACCATCAATGGTACTGTAATAATTTTTATTTGCCGTTGAACCATTAAATATTGAAGCTCCAGCATGGTGCCAATCGAATTTAGTGAAGCGTAGGTATAACAGAAAAAGGGTCATAAAATGACGCCACAAATGTCTCATTCGTGATTCGACCCCTGATAGGATATCTAACGTGCCTAGGGACCAACGTCGTGAAGCCGTTTCAGTTTGTAAATTATTAAAAAAAACTTACTTTCTGCTCCAGGCTCGGCCCTTGCGTCGTGACCCTCAGGCTATCCACCTCCACGTCTGCATCAGAGATGATGTTCAGGTCAGTTCTGCTGATGCCGTCTGCCATCAGCTCTTTCATCCCGTCCACTCTCTTTGTCTCCTCGCCGGTAAGCGTATAATCTTCTTTTAACTCTACTGGCAGTATGGCAAGTCTTTCTGCAAAGAGCATTTTGGGATAAACAAAGGGTATTTATTCCATTGAATCATAAGGATCACTTTGAATCTAAATTTTACGCGCCCAAGCTTAGAAGATCCCTCAATTGATAGTGGTCTCTTCTCTTGTCGTGTCACTAGATTCTTTCGTAACAGTGTGGTGAAATAATTTTTAAGTACGCCTCAAGAGGCTCCTTTCGAGCATTTGACACATGTTATAGAACTTTTTAGGTTCTACGGCATGCCGGTTTCCTCACGATGTTTTCCTTCGCCGTTTGAGAGTACTGGCATTGTGCACATAAAATTTATAGTGGTAGTTCTTGGGTTCGATCCGCACATAGAACAACATTTGCGTGATGAACATAGATGTTAGTTTTCTGTCTGGGTGTTTTTATTAAAAGTATATTTACAATAAAAAATGTATACTTATAAGTATTACCTCTATAAATAAATAAATATTGGTGGACATTCCACACAGCACTATCTCGCCCCAAACTAAGCCAAAGCTTGTGATATGGAAACCAGATAGCTGATATACTACTTATACATCTTTTTTTTTTGTAAATACATACTTACTAGTAGTTCGCCCCGAACTGAGATCTCGTGATGCGACCCGACGAACGCATCAAAACTTTGAGACGGTAGTAGTCAGAGGCAAGTCCAAACATTATCTTTGGACTTTTTTCTGACTACCGCCTACTAACTTGATATGGTTACCAAGTTTCAACTCTATTGGCCTATTTATTGAAGAGTTCCGTTGAACAGACCTTGGCTCCACCATCAGACCTGGTAGTCGTCACCATTTTATGAAAACTGAGTACCTCCTTAATTTATTTCAAGAAAAAAAAATAAGAAAAATCAAAGGAACTGGCCGACCAGAAGAAAAACCTTGATGTCAACGAAACTCTTAGAGATGGGAGCTCTTGCATCGCTGGTTATCTTAATTTAACTTTTTAAATTTTATCTCGAAAACCGAGCGTCCCAAAAAAAAAGTAAAAATTGTTTTGGAATGTCCAAATAAAGCCCTTTCATATGACATGTAACTTGGTTTTTTTATATAACATTTTTAATTTTTGCCCTCTTAAAAAACCCCATATCTCAAAAACCCTTCATCCGATTTTACTCATATACTTACCAGTAAATTTCTCAAGTACAAGCTATCGACATATCAAATTTCATGCAGATCGGATCAACGGTTCTAAAGTTATCGCCAGACAAACATACATACATACATACATACATACATACATACATACATACATAAAATGCCAAATCGCCCAAGTTGAAACTAAGATCTTCGTTCGCTTCGCTCACTCGATCAATTATATTATATTACACCCAGACAGAGAACAAACATCTATGTTCATCACACAAATGTGTGTTCTCGGTGGGGATCGAACCCACGGCCTACGGCACAGAAGGCAGAGCTACTACCAACTGAGCTGTGAAGGCTGTCCGTATTATATCAGCTATCTGGTTCCCATATTGCAAGCTTTGCTTAGTTCGGGGCTAGATTGTGCTGTGGGGAAAGTCTACCAATGCTTTTAATGTTTTTGAAGCAGCTAAGGACTGGACAGAACAAGGAAGCACTAAAGGAAATACAGTGGTGAAAAAGGCTAGTGGTACTACGATCCACTACAGGAACTACTGAGAACAATCGGCAGAAGGTACGTACCTGTTGTGATATGTTTAACTATGTTAGTTCTTAATCTACTGGACGGCGCAGGTACTAGCTCGGCGGAAAACGAAACGTCCTTCTGGTACAAAACGTCTTCAGCATCAGGTAGCTCAGTTGATTTTGTGAAGTTTAATTCTGATGAAGGAAAAAACCATTAGAGTTAAATATATAACAGCCTTCACAGCTCAGTTGGTAGTAGCTCTGCCTTCTGTGCCGTAGGCCGTGGGTTCGATCCCCACTGAGAACAAATATTTGTGTGATAAACATAGATGTTTGTTCTCTGGGTGTTATATAATATTGTAAGCACATAATTACAAAAAAAAAGTATATAAGTAGTAAATCAGCTATCTGGTTCCCATATCACAAGATTTGGCTTAGTTTGGGGTGGTTTGGGGCGAGATAGTGCTGTGTGGAATATCCACCAATATTTATTTATTTATGTGTACTAGGAATAATTGTCACTTTGAAACGTGAAACGTTATTGTCACTTTGACTCAAGACCAAGGTTTTTTTGGCTTTCGGTTTTCTGTATTCCGGGTTTTGTATAAAGTCACGAGAGTTCACAATATGCTCGAATATGGGCGCTTATCGCCTCTTAAAACAATCCCCGGGTGGTGCTAGATACTGAATCTACTGATGTTGAATACAACAAAAAAAAAGGCACACTGGTAGTTCTTTCCCGGACGAGCCCTTCACATAGAGCTCTACTACTCCTTAAGGCGAAGACAAGTGCTAATGTGACTCTCGCTCGCACGTTTCGACATATTGAAAGATATAAAATCACTAAACTCGTTTTCGAAAAATCGCAATCAACCATTTTGTGTGCAATCACATTGGACACAGTTTAGTAAAAAAATCATTTTGATCGATACAAGTTTTCCTACTTAAAAGTTTGCTTATGTACGAAAACTAGAAAGGCAAACTTTTGAGTAGGAAAACATGTATCGATCAAAATGAAATTTTTACTAAACTGTGTGCAATATGATTGCACACAAAATGGTTGATTGCGATTTTTCGAAAATGAGTTTAGTTATTTTATAACTTTCAACATGTCGAAACATGCGAGCGAGAAGTTGTTTGATAGTTGTCAGCCCCTTAACATGTATTTTGTCTTACCTGAACAGCTATACCCGTTAACATGCAGCTCGAAGGCGGGGCCGCAACCGCACTCGAACGTGCCGTCATGCAGCTCACGGCAAAGCTGCTCGCACGGGCTGCCTTCCCCACACCTCCCTGTCACATAAAATCGAATGTTAAACCAAGGATTACGAATAAATACAACCAAACCAATTTTATTGGCATAGAACATTATTATAACTTCAAACATTTAAATTAAAAACCTCTACGCAATCTCTGTTGTCTTATCACTAGTTTCTTTCGAAACAGTGTGGTGAAATGATTTTAGTGCGCCTCAAGAGGCTCCCTTCGAGCACTTGACACATGTTATAGAACTTTTTAGGTTCTATGATATGCCGGTTTCCTCACGATGTTTTCCTTCACCGTTTGAGAGTACTGGCATTGTGCACATAAATTTCGTAAACAGAAAAACTCATTGGTGCACGACCGGTTTCGAACCCACGACCTTAGGATCAGAAGGTGAGGCCGCTACCCCTAGACCACCAGTGCTCTCTACGCAATACGAATGTGGAACGCAGGCATCTGTCAAATAAGTTTATATTTTTTTAACGAGTCAAAACATTTATATGTAGGTATACAAAGAAAATTGCAATGAATACAGTAGGTAGTCACTCTTTTCTGTATCATGTCATCTTTCACACAATCCGTTCATCTTTTCTTTGGCCCACCTCTACTCATACATTCATACATACCCCACCGCATCTCTAATACTATAAGACTCAAAGTCCTGACTGACTGACTGACTGACTGACATATAGACAACGCACAGCCTAAACCGCTGGTCCTAGAGACTTGAAATTTGAGGAGTACATAGCTCTTATGGCGTAGAGGTGCACTAAGAAGGGATTTTTGGAAATTCAACCCCTAAGGGTGTAAAAAGGGATGAAAGCGTTTGTATGAAAAATTGTATTCCTTGAACCTACAAACTTGAAACTTGGAGTACATATACTTCAAAGCAAAAAAATAGGAAAGGCGTTATTAGTTTTTTTAAACTACCCTTAATAAGTGTGCAAAGGGATGTAAAAGTTTGTATGGGAGTTTTTTGACCGATGGTCCCAGAGACTTGAAATTTGAAGAGTACATAGGTCTTATGACGTAGAGGTGTACTAAGAAGGGGGTTTTGGAAATTCAAGCCCAAGGGGTGTAAAAGGGTTGAAAACGTTTGCATGAAAAATAGTATACCTTGAACCTACAAACTTGAAACTTGGAGTATATGAACTTTTAGGCAAAAAAATAGGAAAGGCTTTTTTAATTTTTAAAACTACCCATAATAAGCGTGCAAAGGGATGTCAAAGTTTGTATGGGAGTTTTTTAACGCATAGTGCGATTGATTTCAAACTTGAAGTAAATATACTCCACAATAAATAATTTAAAATCACGTTTTCAATATTTTAAAACTACCCCTGCAAAGTTTCAAGGTTTGTATGGGAGATTTTTAACTGTAACTGTGTAATTAACTTCAAACTAAAAGAAAATGTGTTCTGTGGATAAATAACATAAAGACGTTACCCTCCTTCGTTGCGCTCGAGTAAAAAGAATACCTACAACGAGGCGTCAATGTTCTAAAAACGGGAATCTTGAGTTGGTACGAAGAGATCTGAGGGTACCTGTGGGATTCTTTAGATCCAATGAAACACAAATATATTATTATACGAGGTTATGCCGTCCGCCCAGCACGCCCGCACCCAGCAAGTGTCGCCAGCATGTCGCTAGTGTTGCCAGCGCGACTCGGCTAGACACCACATCCTCATCTTTATTAAAATTTAAACACTTCAGAACACTTACAGTAAACCATATTTGTAAAAGAGTCAGTAATCATGAAAGTATAAGGCACAGTTTAATAGTTATGGATTAGTTTATACTTTATATTATTATACTTTGTATATAACACATTTATAAACAAAGCAAACCACAACTTATACAGGTACACAAAAATGTATAAAACACACATGATGCAATGGAGCATTTGTAGGCCTTTGCAAACGCTATTATTTATTACATACATTTTAGATTATATTGTCACCATTGATTTCCTTATTTTCTTACCAATATTCAATACATATTGTATTATGTAAGTACATACCTAAATTATTGGAAATGTAGCATAGGTTGAACAAAGATTAAACACGATGAAATAAATAGTAAAATTAGTTATTTTAACAGTTACTGTTATAGTATAGGTACAACATTTTAAGTCAACACTAACATTTTCAAATATTTTGGAATAGTTATAGGTATTATAAATAATAACTGATTAACTCTTTCCTCTTCCTATCACTACCTATATTCCTTCCCCTTTTCCTTTTTTTTTTTGAATCCTTAACCTTAAACTAATACCAGGTAATAGAATATAATTTGACCGATTCAAAATGTTGAACGTTCCGTTCGCCATTCTATTAATTTGCGGCCTTTAGTATTGAACATTGATTAACATATGGAATTTTAAAATTTCAAAAAGTTAAACTACTGGTAGAACTTACAGGTTAGTCAAGGCACTAATATTTGTTTATCTGTGGTCAAGGCAATCCATTCGTGCTCTTTGATTGAATTTTACAATTCATATTCAATAAACTATACTAAAAGGAAACTAGTTACAATAGTTGGATGAGACATCATATAAAAATCATGCCGATTTCACCTCTTGTTACTTTTATTTGCTGGTTTAAATCTAATATTTCTTACATTCTATCAGCATGAAAGATGCTTTAATTGTTAATATTAACATGAACATTTTTGTAGGTACATTTACAATTTATTAATTGAACGAATAGATTTCATATTCATCGTATTAGTAGAAGGATATTTCTACAAGAATAAAAGCACAATTCTACATAACTCATAAATCTTGTCTGATGCACAACAGATTTTATATAGAAATAGAATAATATCATTATCATAACATTGATTTTGTCAGTCGTTTTCAAATTTGAATGTAACCTCTTTAGTAAGCTGAAAGAACAATTTAGCCTGACTTGGTTCCTAGTAGTTTCTTCATAGCTCAACAGCAGTTCAACAGGCCATAAGTTTTCTGACACCGGAATAGGTACATAACATCAAGAAGAGGTCAATCCACCGGTCTGATCCAGGATCCGTGCGGATACAATCGATCATACTTTGAAGCAGTCTCTAATTACCCAATTATCAAATTACCTAACCCATTGAAGTATGTAATCACTGATTGATTCTGTTACTCAGATACTCACCATTTTCAGATAGGCAGGTACACCAAAATGTACAAGTTTATACAGGACCTTTAGAACAACTAGGGACTAGGGGTATGTAGGTATAAGAACTTACCAAATCTGCCACCAATCCAATTATTGATAATGTTCTCTAGGCTATGCATAACTTTCATTAGGTATCCATGGCAGTATCAAATAGATAATACTTAGGTCAGGTTCCATCGCCCCTACTGCAGCCGGTACTCTATCTAAAACACACTCAAGGTGAATGTAGGTCCGCAGAAGCAGGGGGTGTGAAAAGGCGTAAAAATTTAAAACAAAGATGAAGATCTAGATTTCATATTTTGTCTCTTCACTCTCAGACCATTAACAGACATATCATGGAAAACCAAGGTTCTTTCAAGATAGGTACAATGTTAAAATTTTCATAATAAAACCTTTTATCTCTTTAAAACTTCTTGTAGTAATTTTACCTTGTTTTAAGTATCTAGGTAAATAAGTAACATAATTTATTTATTCATCATCATCACCCTTATTCTAATGTAATAATGGTAGTATGTACACTTAGTCAATATACTATGTGACTTTAAGGTATTGATATAGGTTCAATTCATTAATACAGTTGATATAGCTTTTGGTAGAATCCTTACCAGAAGAAGACACGCTTTGATATATTCAGCTTCGTTCATTAGATGTCTCATGCCTTCAAAGAGTCTGGTAACTTTTATAAGTCAGTACGTTCGTTGCTCACTACCAGTCTGAGTGACCAGTAGATTTTATCAACAATATCAAAATCATACAACACATTGAAAAACTTACTTATTGACACATTAAGAACTGTGTGCAAGGCCAAAGTTAATAAAAGTAGAGATAAAAAGTACTTTTTCTCCATTATCAGATAAAACAGGGTAAAATACCAATTTCTATCAAAATATTGCTTAAACATTTATTTTTAATTGTTATGTATTACTGTTATTTTATTTCTATTCAAAACCAGTTTTTAAACTGTACTTTGTCAAGTTTAGTTAAACCAATGTAATTCTTTTCCTTTTGTTTACTTGATTATTATATTATTGTCTATTATAAATCTTCATTCGTTCACTTAGTAATAAATACCAAGGTACCTACATACTATGTTGTATGTCATTAGTTAAGCCAGTTGAATGTTCTATTGGCTTGTGATAAGCAGATAGGTTATTTAATACTTACTTTCACACATAAAATTGTAGTTCTAGGCAGACTTAATGCTAATAGCATTATCTATCAATCATCCAGGAAATACAAGAATATTGTGAGGTATGACTGTCTCTACCTAAGTAGGTATATAGGCATCGGTACAATAATTTTAATTTTCACGTGGATGTTCCATCCATACACCATGTTTGAACATAGGCACAAGTCTCTTTTGCTGCTGTAGCTACAGAATGTATACTCCTACTAACACAATTTCTGCTTTTGTTTCCATCATTCCTGTAATTGTTTTTTTTTTAGAAAATAAATAACCTTTATTTTATTTTCGTAAATGCTGTTGAAGTTTCTTTAAATAGATTAACCACTTTTTAAACAGTTTGATTTACGTATGGCTGTTTTGAATTTATATAGTGTTCTACAATGTAGGTAGGTAGCTCAAAAATATGCAGTTATGATTACCATTCTATTGATAGTATGTAGATGAGATAAGTATGTAGTATTTATAATAGCTACGAAGCAGGTCGGTCGATTTTTGGAGTGTTCGTACCCGAGTGGTTTTGACCGCCTTGTTTGCTGTAAATGATGATGGTCTATCTTACATATATTATATTAGCAGAGTTATAATAACATAATTAGAATAAATTGTCAAGGCATTGAATTATATTATGTATTCGAGCATATTTATGCATATTCGTGGCGTTATCAACTGTTAACAGTTGCATTGCCGTGTTTGTGTAGGTTAAGTTTCTTCTTAATTTCTCTTTACATAATACCTACTCACATTTTAATAATGGGAGGTAGTTTGATATCTGTATTTTTACGGAACAAATATTTTTATTTCTTTCTAAAGATGCGGTAATATTATTATAAATTGTAAAATTCACAACACACATAAACTTTTGACAGTAAAGCAACCACTACGAATAATCAACTAGGTAGATTATATCCACCCAGTAGATTAATTATAATGATAATGGTAAGTAGGTATATAGTAAGTTACAAATGAAACGGAAATCGAGATAATACCCAATAATCTTCCTGTGTTTTGCCTGCCACACCTGGCATTGGTATACTATAACACTGGGTTATTCTAGTTTGGGTACAAATGTTGTTCGAACAGGAAATATCGCAAATGTTTAACATAAACCCAATTTAATAAAATACTGTAATGTTTGTTAACGATTTTAAATAAATAAATTTCATTTCATCTAAAACACTTAAAAGCTAAGTGTTATTAAGTATGTTTGTGATCCAGTTTCCGATGCATATCAACAAAATGAATGAATTATTCATGGCCTTTAATTTTTTATTATATTGTCACATGTGATCACACACAGTGCATTTGATGATTTTTCATTTCTTTTGCCTTTTTGTCATTTCCGATGACCATTTATTAAATACATGGCTTTGTTTTCCATCTCTGATGAAACATTTCTTGCATGGCTTTTTGGTTATCTTTAATAACATTATAGATAGCCTTTATATCATCTCTGATGACATTAATTACATGGCCTTTACATCATTTCTGATGAGATTAATTACATAGCCTTTTCGTCGTCTCTGATGTGATGACACTTATTGCATGGCCTTTATTTACATGACCGGTATTTGGAGCCTGTAACATAACACTTTTCATATTAGATATTGTTTATTCATTTTAGGTCGTGGCTCATGCTCAGCGCAACAATAGAATAGCTACTTTGTTGCATTGCCCTTAAAACTGGTGCTGGTTTTTCCAGTCTAGATTTCAGTTGCAATAGGTAGGTATAAAAGATATAAAAACCATTCACCCAATTGCTAATAAAAATAATAGTAAAATAGCAACAGCCTCAAGACTTTGATTCCCAGGCACGGTAAATATCCTCACACATCCCTTACTACCAAGTATCAACTTAAAGATTTTTGAGGATGTCTAAGGTGGTCAGATACGTCCAAATACTTTTAACATTTGGCACAAACCCACATATTACAGTAGTTGGTATTCCATATACTGTAGTACCTGGTGACGTGGGTCAAGACGTACAGATATGGCTGATGATGATGTGATGTGTCGTCCAGGCCGATTTTGGCTACGGCAGCATTGTTAATGCTAATAATTTTCAAAACATTTCTACCTTCATAGTGATCAAAGTAAAAATCTTTTCTTTCACAGAAGGTTTTCGTAGGTTAGGGTAGGCAGGTAAAATTATTATGCAGCGATAAATTTTTCTAGATCTTTTTCTAACAGGTATCTCAATTACGTAAGTAATACTTTGATCTAATATACAGTACCCTCGTACTGTACATGTTAGTTCAACGTAGATCTCGTACTCTGTTTATTGAATTGGAACTTGAACTTCAACTGCAAAATAATTACTTTGGAATGCCATCTATCCCTTCCTTTTCAGTAAAAATGAGTTAAATTACTCACGTTCTCCTCAGTCGCCACTTTGTGGGATTCTTTAGATCCAATGAAACACAAATATATTATTATACGAGGTTATGCCGTCCGCCCAGCACGCCCGCACCCAGCAAGTGTCGCCAGCATGTCGCTAGTGTTGCCAGCGCGACTCGGCTAGACACCACAGTACCTATCTACCGTGCCTGTGGATCAATGTCGTGAAGCTGTTTCGTTTCGTTTGCTTTTGGGGTAGAAACTAGGAACAAATAAGTACATATTTTCCGTGTAAGGTTGTCTTTGTTGTATTTGTCATGTTTGTGCTAAACTCAGTACCTATACCAACCTACCTAATATAGGTAATGTACGCCTATAGGTATCCCTTATACCTACGTAGGTATTTAAAATCCTACCCTAATAATATACAAATCAATGCGAAAGTTACGATGTTTGGATGTTTGTGGTTCAATCACGGTTCACCACTTCAACGCGTGCGAAGCCGCGGGAAGCCACTAGTATGACATACAAGTTAAACAATAAATAATCATTAGCATTTTATGGTAGGTTCACAAGCAAACCCTAGTTTAAAAAAAAAGAAACAGCCTCATAAATTTTCTCCCCAAGCATGATAGATAACCCTCAGATCTCTGAGTACGAATTTTGAAATTTTCTAATCAAAATAATTTATTTATACAACATTTATTCGCGCAATAAATCTCAAAGCCAAGAAAATAATATTTGCAACAACGCACGTAAATAATACACTGCCCGAACCCACGTCAGAATAACGGAGAAAATGTTATTTCAGTCTAATAACCGGCAAAACGTGAAAATACGGCCTTCCTGAATTGTACGCGTTTCAAATAACGCTTACCTACTGACATAATTGTGGAACTATAGCCATTAAGGTGCTGACCAGTGCTGACAGCCTCTAATGTACATCTCGCTCACATTTTTGTAGATTTTTGCAGATATAGGTATATTTTGAAGATAGACATTTAAAGGCGAATGGATACCCCGATACTAGCGCCACTACATATTTTATTTTATCATTACGTTATACAAAGGAATTATCAAAAATTCGGACCGCGCGTAGACGAATACCTATTACAAGCTTTTTTTTAATGTATCTGTAATAGTTTTGTTTTGTGTTACTCAGTCAGATACCTTGTTTGGAGAGCTTGGTGGCCACCAATAGGAACTAAACTCTTGAAACAAGTACCTGCCTAAATAATACAATACAAAATTACAGATATATTCAAAAAAAGCTTGTGGTAGGTATCGTCTACGCGCGGTCCGATTTTTTGATAATTCCTTTGTATAACGTAATGTATAATAACACCCAGACAGAGAACATCGAACGAACCCACGGCCTACAGCGCAGGAGGCAGGGCTACTACCAACTGAGCTGTGAAGGCTGTAGAAAGATGATCACATTGGCCCGTGGATATGACATGTATCGTGCCAAACGAGACGTGGCACATTGAAAGTTATGGAGATGTGAGGGCTGCTCGTGTTAATCGATCTATCGGGCTCGTTGATTTCATTCCACTGACGGGTGCTGCAAGCTTTAAGCTTTTGCTTAATTAATGCGGTTACTTTGCTACGGGAAATGGGTCGTAATCCAGCTGTACACGGGTTGGTCATTAAATAACTGTAACTGGCCTGTCTTGTATGATTTGTTCAATTTGTTTTACTTTTATTGTACTCAAACTGGTATTTTTGCTCTCTTGTCGTGTCACTAGTTCTTTCGAAACAGTGTGGTGAAAGGATTTTAAGCGCGCCTCAAAGAGGCTCCTTTCGAGCATGACTCATGATATAATATACAAGGTGTTCCATACTTGTATTTAAAACTTCAGGGGGCTAAATTACCCATCAACATGAATAACTTTTTCTAAGGAACCAACACTTTGAAAGCGAAAAAAAACAGCTGTCTCATATATTTTAGCCAGGTAGGTATTCATATTGATTGGTACTTTAGTGAACCCCAAATACAAGTATTGCAACACCTTGTATATGTACACATATTTTTGCTGAAAATTAAGAATATTATTCTCCTAAACATGGTTGCTTGTGATTTTTCAAAATGACATTCAGAGTTCGCTATTGCTGATTTTAACTACGATCAAATTGTAAATTTTCGACCCCTTTTTGGAATCGTCGCGTTTTATTAAGCGCACGAATTAAAAGCAAAAGTTTTATCTTCAAGAATGTTGAAATACGCGAGCGTTTTTAGGGTTCCGTACCCAAAGTGTAAAACGGGACCCTATTACTAAGACTCCGCTTTCCGTCCGTCTGTCTGTCTATCTGTCCGTCTGTCACCAGGCTGTATCTCATGAACCGTGATACTTAGACAGTTGAGATTTTCACAGATATTTTACTGATAGTTTACACAGATAGTTTATTTCTGTTGCCGCTATAACAACAAATACTAAAAAAGAATAAAATATAAAATTAAGAGGGCTCCCATACAACAAACGCGATTTTTTACCATTTTTATAGATAATGGTACGGAACCATTCGTGCGCGAGTCCGACTCGCACGTGGCCGGCTTTTCATTGGGTCAAAATAATAGCAGTTTTGATAGCCTCTTGAGAACCTATCATAAATTCCCAGTGGTCGTAGGTTCAAATGGCATATCGCTTATGTCTTGCACCACTGCACCCCGTTACGTGAATGAAGATTTTATTACAGGCGATAGGCGCTTTGATCCTCTTTCATGCGGCCCAGAGGATATTGAACCAGTGCAACCAGGATGCACCGGCTTATATCTTCGGGATAGGTATTAGTGGGATCACTCGAACCACAACCAGTGTCTACCTTAAAAAGCCGTAAACATTTCTGTATTTACTATTGTAACTGTAAGGTGTCAAATAAACATTTTTCCTTAAAAATGAGTAAATTTTAAATAATAATAATAATAATTTATGTAAATTTTTATTGTGACCAAGGTGGGTCCACCCCACCTTGGTCTCAATCCTGTTTAAAGAGTAGTAGAGCAGCTCTTTATGAAGAGCTTGCCTTACTGCCGTTTTCTGCCGCCAAGCAGCGTTGCTGTGTTTCGGTTCGAAGAGTGTGGTTGCCGGTGAAATTACAGGCACTTGAGGCTTAATAGAAATGCCTCAAGTTGGCGCGGTACATTTCCACTCAGATCTCTTACTTCCAAGGGCGACCTATCTGCTTTTTCCATCAGTAAGTAGTATAAAATAAATAATAAATAATTTATCAGAGAACTTTTCACACATCACTATCTAACCCCAAACTAAGCAAAGCTTATATGGGTACCGTATAGCTGATAATATAATATTTATATACTTATTTTGTATATGTATACATATTTATATAAATAACACCCAGGCAGAGAACAAACATCTATATTCATCACAGAAATGTTTGTTCTCGGTGGGGATTGGACCCATGGCCTAAAGTGTTCTACCAACTGAGCTGTGAAGGCTGTCAAATGAAAAAAAAAGTTTTAAGTAGATGTGCTTCGTATCTCCAGAATAAAGGTAAAAGAATTCAACATTTTGCGAAAAAAAAAAAAAAACAACGTTCTGGGAAATAATATATTTTGGGATTTCAACATTACGAGACTTCACCATTTTGCGAAACGAAAAAAAAAACAACATTTTGGGAAATTATACATCTTGCGCTTTCAACATTATGAGAATTCAACATTCTGTTCCTAAAGGCTCTGTACCGGCACCCATACCCTTAAAAAGGTACATTGCTGTGTACCCCAAAAAAGGTACACCGCAATGCCTAGCATCAGCAGACCTCACAGACAGCAAAAGTGTTGACCGTAGCAATTAGGTCTATGATGGTCTACGAATGATTGATCCCTCGTAGCCTTGAGCTACGGATGCTACGATTTAACTGCTACGCTGAATATCGTTACGAATTTCAGTCGTTTCTTGTACTTACTGCCACACTCTAGATAAAACGGAGATATAAAAATAAATAAAAAAAAAACCTTTTGGGGTTAGAAGCTTTGAGACTACATCTTGATTGCTTGCTTAAACACTAATGTATGCAATCTTATCTACTAACTGACAACCCTAAACCGACGAGCATGCATGAAGAATGTTATGAGAGTGAATGAAGCGAAAGAGGTATGTCAGGATCGTAGCAAGTGGAAATCCGTGGTCTCTGCCTACCTCTATGGGAAACAGGCGTGATTTTATGTATGTATGTATGTACAACCTATATTATACATATTAAGTTAATCTAGGTCTAACATAAACGAGATAACACTTTACAAATTATCAAATAGAAAAACATAATATAACTATTCAAGAGTGCAATGTGCAATGGGCCAACCAACATAACATAAGTCAAAGTCAAAAGGTATTTATTCAGTAAAATCACAAGGATCACTTTGAAACGTCTTAAAGCTAGGTGACTCTAGGTGCCAGTTCCACGCGACCAAAGCCTCGAAGAACAGGCAATAAACTTACGACTTGGTTCCTACCGTTCTTTTGTATGATCCTTGATAAAATGTAATAAATTACAATATTGCAGCTCCAGTATAGGTACCCTTACGATGTACTTAGAAAAGTATGTCACCATCTTATTACATGCGTCTGTACCTAGTTAGCGGTCGTTCTTCACCGGATGGTTGTAAAAAAGATTTATGAAGTCCGCAAAAGTATAGAGAGAACGCGAAAATTTATCAATCCTCTGACCCACATACGGTTTATTGAATATCCGATTAAGGCGAACACTACCGCTAATGTATCCTATTTCTTGCTCGCACTTTTGAACATTTAAACAAAGATGAAATTACTTATTAAAGAAAATTGAGAGACGATCTCCATCGGGACTTTAAGGCAAAGACAAGAGCTGATGTGACTCTCGCTCGCACGTTTCGACATGTTGAAAGATATGAAATCACTAACTCATTTTCGAAAAATCGCAATCAACCATTTTGTGTGCAATCACATTGCACACAGCTTAGTAAAATTTAATTTTGATCGATACATGTTTTCCGACTCAAAAGTTTGCTTTACTAGTTTTCGAACTTATGCAAACAAAAGAAGTTTTCCAACCAAAAAGTTTGCTGTACTAGTTTTCGTATTTACCATTACGTATTCATATTTCCGTACCTCCAAATATTTTTGTCTGACGGATGACGACAATGTTATAGGTTAAGGCGAAGACTACCGCGAATGTAGACGGATTGACTGGTGTCAGCCCTTTAAAATTTTGGCCGTAATCTCATGCGGTCGACGGTATAGCACGCCATAAAGAACTTATTCACTACTTTCTTGAAAACATCCAAATATTGGTTATAGTCGGTCGTTTAGGCAGTGGTATTAGTTTATATCTAAGCCATAAATAAACAATAAATAAGACATCTAATTGAGTTTACCGTAATAAACAAGAACAGCAACACTGTATCAAAAATAAAATATATCTAACAAAAGAATGCGCACAAAACCGCGCAGCTAAATAAAAAGGATCAAGAATTAAACATTCTTGAAAAAGCAGGTTGCATTTTTAGAAATATTTTGTGGTTTGCCCTGTGAAAATTGCGAAAATTTCGTTTGGTCAAACATTAGGTATTCTAAATAGACCACATTTATGGTCGCATAACAGTGGCGTAGCTATCGTAGGGCCAGGTGGTGCAGTGCACCAGGGCCCCGGAGCTAAGCCCTCTAATCTAAGCTTTAAAAAAAGAGGGTCAGCCAGCTCCCGAAGCTAGAAAACCTTGAGCCTGGTCACAATTATTTTTTAATGGTTTATTTTAAAGGTCAATATAAGTTCAAGCTATGTGGAAAAAGGGGGTGAGGGCCCGATTCTTTCTCTATGCACCGGGGCCCTTGTCCACCTAGCTACGCCACTACACACAAAACTTTGAGTAGGTGGTAGTCAGAGGCAAGTCCAAACATTGTGTTCTGACTTGTTTCTGACTACCACTTACTAAACTAAGTATGGTAACCAAATTTCAACTGAATTGCCCTATATATTGAAGAGTTCTGTTGAACAGACCTTGGCTCCATCATCAAACCAGGTCGCTACCACCATTTTATGAAAACTGAGTACCTTCTTAATTAATTTCAAGAAATAAAAATAAGAAAAAGCAAAGGAACTGGCCGACCAGTAGAAATACCTTGATGTCAACGAAATTCCTAGATAAAATGCCAAATCGCCCAAGTTGAAACTAAGATCTTCGTTCGCTTCGCTCACTCGATCAATAAAAGCTTGCAAAAAGAGAAATCTTCACACTACACAAGGTTCATCCCTACAAAGCACGGGGGTTGGAGAATTTAATTATTCGCCCAATTTGGCTCATAATGGCTTCGTTACCCGCAATGGGCTAAATGCCGCAGTTTTCATAACTCTATTGTTTGTTGTGTGAATTGTTTCAACTGAATTTGATGGTAATTTCGGCAATTGAGGCTGTTTAACGCTTCAACAACTTTGAGTTATCTATGTATCAATCTATCCGTTCATTTTAAAAAAATGCGACATTAAAAAGCAGTAGTTTGATCTCCAGTGAACAATAGATTTACCAATAGAGATACTGTTCAGCAGATTTGGTTAGAAATATCCTTTTTTTGGTTGTTCGGTTGCAATTTTATCAATACCGAACCCCATAATATACATTATACACACCTTTTTTGTATTACCGGGGATTTTTTTTTTTCATCAATGGTAGGTAAGTAACTAACCCCTTATACCTACCTGTTTTGTATTACCGCGAATTTTTTTATTTTTCTTTCATCAAAGGTAGGCAAGTAACTTATACATAATAATACGAGACAGGTAAAAAAAAAACTTAATTATAATCTTTTCTAAGAGTGCTTTACCTTTTTTGCCAGAGACCTGAAACACGTGCCTGAAATAGGTTTTAAAAAACCTGGTAATGGGTCCCCAGGACTCCTCTCCTTTGACTATAATCTCGCCTAATAGTGACTTTAGAGCAAAACGGTCTAGGAGACACCTATTCACTCTTGCCTTTTAGATAATTTTAGATAATGTACCTATCATACAATATTGGTAGGTATGCGGTTAGGTAGGACCATTTGCAAAATAGTGGCGCCCAATTAGCCTCCTCGAGCATGAGGGCTAGTTTTTTTTTATACAACTAGCTTATGTAACAAGTAGATGGCCCACTTGATTTTAAGTGGTAACCATCACCTATAGGTGATCACCACAAGGCATTGCCTCGTAAGTAACGCACAATAAGAACGTGCCCAACGATGCACTGCCCTGCGTCCATCAACTTGAGGCGTACAGAGGGCTTATTACGAGTTTAGTGCCGATCGTCGATCGTTACGATACACCGAATTTTCTATGAAAATAAATCAACGGCATCTAGCGTATTCTTTGAGAAGCTGATTTATTTTCATAGAAAATTCGGTGTATCGTAACGATCGACGATCGGCACTAAACTCGTAATAAGCCCTCAGATGTTAAGCCTCATGTGCCTGTAATTACACCGGCAGCCACACTCTTCAAACCGAAGCACAGCAACGCTGCTTGGCGGTAGAAAAAGGCGTAGTGGTAGTATTGCCCCGGACGAGCCCTTCACAAAGAGCTCTACTACTCTTCATTTTCGTTTGTTTTTATTTATCATGTCTAATAAAGGACAAGAAGGAAATATCGTAAGTAGTCAGTGGATGGAGAAGCCTAAAAAAATTTCTGGATATGTAGTTATAGTGTCTCTGAGACTTAAAACAGGCACCCTGCATAAGTCAATTCTCAGAGACACTTATAAGTACATATACCTTCAGCGTGGCACTTAGACCCCGGCACACATCATAATCATTTCATCATTTTCCTGCCCTTATTCCACTTCATGTGGGGTCAGCACAACAGGTTTTTTTCCCTCCACTCTCCTCTATCAGCCGTCATCTCAGCAGTCACTTCTTTCTTACTCATGTCATCTTTCACACAGTCCATCCATCTTTTCTTTGGCCTACCTCTACTCCTATATCCATCCACATTCATCCCTAGCATTCTTCTCGTTACATGACATTCTTCCCTTCGCATAACATGCCCATACCACGCTAACCTATTACTCCTCATCTTTTCAGTCACTGGCGCCACTTTCAAACTGCTTCTTACTTACAAACATATCTAAACGCAACAGCTTATTATGTATCGTGTATGCAAAGTAGGAAACTCTTCGTATTTAATAAGCCCGGAGAGGATCAAAAGCAATTTACTTAATTAAATAGGTTTAGGTAGGTAGGTACTGTTTGTATCCAGTCGTAATTATAATCACGCGGGAGTAGAAATATCCATCATTGGTGACCCCGACATGGCCATTTCAAAACGCCTCGAATACTTTCAAAACTCCCAAGTTCGTGTAAACTGTGAGGAACATTTTCATCGCGAAATGCTCAAGCGAGAATTGAAAACTCAACGGAAATGGGTCAAAAAATCTATTCTTGAGCTTGAATGTCGATTCAGCTCCGATTTAATTTTGTAATACCTACCAAGGCACAAAATAGGTACCTTGGTAGGTAATACTTTCTATACCCACTTATCAACTTCTCACTCGCAAACTATTGTCTAAATTAATGTAGATTGAGAGGTAATGATCAGTAGCGTATACAAGGGCCCCAATGCATAAAGAAAGAATCGGGCCCTCACCCACTCTTTCCACATAGCTTGAACTTATATTGGCCTTTATAATAAATAATAAAAATAAAATTGTGAGCAGGCTCAAGGTTTTCTAGCTTCGGGAGCTGGCTGACCCTCTCTTTTCAAAGCTTATGTTAGAGGGCCCCCTAAGCTCCGGGGCCCTGATGCACTGCACCACCCGGCCCTAGGATAGCTACGCCACTGGTAATGATTCGCTTTAGAGGAAATATCAAAAAGATATTTGAGTTATTTCGTCTGAGTGATTAGCTGTACATTTTTTTACTAGGTATAAAGTTTTTATTTGAAACAGACTTACTTTATGTATACCTTATATACCTATTTAACTTACTTTTTTTTTAGTAAAATACTCCTAAGAATAAAACGAACCTTGGAAGGCAGCCTCGAAGCGGGCTGGCTCCATTGTGGAAGGTTCGGCCGCGACTGCGAGCGCGAGCAGCGCGGCGAGCGGCGCGACCGCGACCCGCGCCGCCAACATGCTCACACTACGCCATGCCATCGCCCATACTCGGACATACGCACGTCACTTCTGTGGACAAACAACACACTAAATTAGGATTGAGTTTCAACAAGCTTATCCGTTTGTACGCCACAGCTCAATAGCGAAAGGAAGATTCGCCTAAATGAAGCGTTACACGGGTTACACTTTCATTCCACCCTTTAGTAAATCTTTGTACCAAACGTAGTTTTGTAGTCTATAGTAATAACTCGTTTCTACGAATCTACAGGCTATAAATAACTCAAAGAGGAATTTTTCTACGTGGATATGATTTTTTTTCGTATTTTTATGTACACTATTCAAATATACTAGCGGCCTGTCCCAGCTTCGCATTTTTAAACATTTTAGGATAAACGTAACCCGCACGTTTGAAAATCGCGGCTACCTATTTCATAAATTGCACGCCTCTCTCCCGCACTTCGGTACCCCCTCCCACGCCGCGTTGCCCGCTGCGCTTAGTTAATTTTCTGTTATTATTTTGTTCAGATTGTCATTTTTATTCGTAATATCTTTTTAATGGAATGTCCGATTTTAATAATTCTACAGGTTTTGAAACAGTCTTGAATAAAATATTATTTATTTGGATATGGATTATTAAAAAGGTATGGATAATATGATAATATGGTCTGATTTTGGTCGGCATTTCTATTAACTTTTATATTTTAAAAAAGATGATAAAGTTGGACGAAGACAAACTTACAAAAATATAAATCTATCCTCCATAAAATATTAGTGTAGATGGCTTTTTCGAACGAAAAATTTACCTTCAATGTCAAATCACTGTCACATTGAATTGATTTATCAGCTGACATTGACAGGAGCCGTAGGAAACAGATGGTATTGAATAGTACGCGGCCAAATTAAAAACCGGCTAGCCTAACAAATAATCCAGCATCAATGCCTACGTCCTAATTCAGTAGCTTAGCACATTGTTTACAAGTAATTTTGTTTTGTTTGTTTGCATTGCATGCCATTATTCCGAAAAAACTGATTCCGTTTATTACAATCCATTGAATGGATGGATTCCATTTATCATTCCATACTAGCGAATGTATTAAAACAAATGAAATGAAATGAATATAATCTCAAAGAAAGTGGTTTATTTTTATGACGCTGCGCGCGGTAGCGTCGCGTTGTGTTTGGTACCTAGGCAGCTAATACTGAAACATACCTATTTATTGTGTTTTCAGCTGCGGCTGTTTAAATATCGTATTGTGGTTGACGCAATACTTTGAAACTCATACCGCTTACGACAATGGTTCTCACGCGATTAACTTTGATATTAGTATTGGTTAGTGAGGTGTGCTTATTGGAGAATGGTGTGGCGAGGACGCCCCCCATGGGTTGGATGTCTTGGGGCTACTACATGTGTAGTGTTGACTGTGATAGGTTTCCTGAGAAATGCTTAAAGTAAGAACATTTATAGTATATTTCATTACCTACTTAGCTTCCCTATAGTCTCAGATTTCTTATCAACAGAGTGCTATCGTAGCGACAGTCATTTTTAATTGAAAATCTTTCATGTTGAAAATCATGCATGTTCAACGTTGTAAGTCAGCCTTGAAAAAATCGATTACCCACTAGCAGCTGCATGCAACATCAAAATTAGCTACCTTACTTACTAAAAGAATGGTAGTAGGTAGGTAACTGAAGACTGAAACCTTGAAAGTATTTCTTATACCTACTTACTAAGTAGGAAACAGTTTGGTTTGGTCTATTTTCCCGAATACCGACCCAATGAAGTTTTTTCAAACTTGTGTCTCAGCTATAACTAGTAGTTCGCCCCGAACTGAGATCTCGTGATGCGACCCGACGAACGCATCAAAACTTTGAGGAGGTAGTAGTCAGAGGCAAGTCCAAACATTATCTTTGGACTTTTTCCTGACTACTGCATACTAACTTGGTACGTTAACCAAGTTTCAACTCTATTGGCCTATTTATTGAAGAGTTCCGTTGAACAGACCTTGGCTCCATCATCAGACCTGGTCGTTGTCACCATTTTATGAGAACTGAGTACCTCCTTAATTTATGTCAAGAAAAATAAATAAGAAAAAGCAAAGGAACTGGCCGACCAGTAGAAAAACCTTGATGCCAACGAAACTCTTAGAGATAAGAGCTTTTGGATTGCTGGTTATCTTAATTTAACTTTTTTGTTGTATCTCAAAAACCGAGCGTCCTAGAAAAAAAGAAAAATTGTGTTGGAATGTCCAAACAAAGCCCTTTCATATGACATGTAACTTGATTTTTTTATGTAACTTTTTTTATTTTTGCCCCTTTAAAAAACCCCATTTCTCAAAAACCCTTCATCCGATTTTACTCATATTTTATTTACTTATTTATTTATTTATTTATTTAAGCCTCCTATAACTTAACTAAGTACATAATATTATATAATATTTTTTTTTTTTTAGATTTTACTCATATACTTACCAGTAAATTTCTCAAGTACAAGCTATCGACTTATCAAATTTCATGCAGATCGGATCAACGGTTCGAAAGTTATGGCCAGACAAACATACATACATACATACATACATACATACATACATACATACATACATACATACATACATAAAATGCCAAATCGCCCAAGTTGTAACTAAAGATCTTTGTTCGCTTCGCTCACTCGATCAATTAAAAGCAAAATACTAGTATTTTCCCCATACATAGCTAACTTAGGTATTATTTTAAAATTTCAGTGAAAAACTAATCCTATCAGTGGTAGACTCCTTCTTTCTGGATGGCTACCAAGAAGCTGGCTATGAATACATCATAATAGACGACTGCTGGTCGGAAAAGGCTCGTGATAAGAATGGAATGCTGGTAGCTGATAGAATGAGGTTTCCTAAGGGGATGAAGTATATTGCTGATTATGTAAGCCTTTTGATAGAGTCCTAACTTATTTCTTGCACCATACTGACAGTCTTCACAGCTCAGTTGGTAGTAGCTCTGCCTTCTTCGCTGTATGCCGTGGGTTCTATCCCCCCTGAGAACAAACATTTGTGTGATGAACACAGATGTTTGTTCTATGTCTGGGTGTAATTATATATTATAAGTATGTATTTACAAAAAAAAAAGTATTTAAGTATGTTATCAGCTATCTAGTTACCATATGACAGGCTTTGGCGTAGTTTGGGGCTAGATAGTGGTGTGTGGAAAGTCCACCAATACTTATTTATTTATTATTATTATAGGTACTTATTAATTCTACCAAACACAGTCATCATAAACAGTCAAAAGCAATAAAGGTACTAAGTATTTCTTTTTACCAACCTTGGTCATTAGTAGAAGAAATGAGTATGTGGACAAACTGGACAGGTTATCAAGACAAGAGACTAAATATTATAGACTAGAGCCAATTCTCAAGTAAAGTAAAGAGTTGGATGGGCTTGTTTCAGGTTTTACAATACATTTGTAATACAATAAAATTATCTATCTCCTACCTAAGTAAAGTTCCTGTTAAACCAGCTTACTTTGTATTTATAATTAAGCCTTGAGCTATAACTACAAACCGATACATTTCTAATCTGCAGAAAATAGCCAAATAACTGAAATTGTGAATCTTCTTTTTTGCTGACTAGAGATCTTTTTTTGCTGTTACTTTTATCTGTTTTAACAATAATCTGCTATGATTTACTAATCTTCTCATTGTCTTCCATTTTTCAGATTCATGCTAGAGGCCTTAAGTTTGGCATGTACACTAACATAGCTAAAGATACATGCATGCACTACCCTGGGTCCAAAGATCATTTTCGCACCGATGCTGAAACATTCTCTGAATGGGGAGTTGACTATTTGAAAGTGGATGGATGCTTTGTACAAGAAAAGGACTTGAATACTGGTATATTATTAAGAGTTCCTTTTCTCTCTTTGCAAGGGGCTTGTCCGGGGAAGTACTACCTACCACCATTTTTCTGCTGACAAGCATTGTTGCTGTGTTTCGGTTCAAAGAGTGTAGTTGCCGGTGAAATTACAGGCACATGAGGCTTAACATTTGTATCCCTCAAATTGATGGACGCAAGGCAGTGCATTGTAGGGTTTGTTCCTGTCGAGCGTGGCTTACGAGGCAAAGCTTTGTGATAGGTGATGGTTACCACTTAACATTAGGGTGGGCCATCTGGCTTGTTCCATCAGCTAGTAATATATAAATTATAAACCCTTAAGTGTATGTGTGAAGTGGGTCAAATTTTGAAATATAAAACTAGCAGTTAATGTGTATTATTATATATTTCATCATTTCATCATTGAAGAAGTCATTTAAATTGTAGTACCATTTTTTTAACTAGTAAATTGAATAATTTATATTCATAAGGTCTTATCTTTTTCTTCATCTTAATATTTTTCTGAAATTTTATAGTAGACTTTAGATGCCATTGATTTTAATAAACTAATTTAGGTTTTTGTTGCAGATTATATAAAACTTGGTTCATATTTAAACATGACCGGACGACCTATGGTGTACTCTTGTAGCTGGCCTTACTATATACAGTTCATTCATAAGAAACAGGTATTCGTTGAAGAGTTTGTTACTATATGTATTACTTATTAAGTATTGAAAAGTATTGAAAAAGGCTTGGTGGTAGTAGGTACTTCCCTTCACAAAGAGCTCTAATACTCTAATACTTTTAAGCTACAAAACTTCTTTTGATTTGGCCAGCACCTGTGGCCTAGTCACGAACGAATTTGACGTTAGTCGCGTAAACGTATCGTCCTTATCTAGAACAGAATAAGGACGAATATCGCATCGGACATGGCCCTGAAAAAACCTTTTTTTTTCAGCCAGACTTCAATTTAATATCCCAGTACTGCAACATGTGGCGTAACTACCACGATGTAAGCAGTTCTTGGACCTCTGTCCGGTACATTATGCACCACTTCAAGACTGAATACGAGACCTTGACCAAGTCCCATGGACCTGGCCGTTGGAATGACCCTGATATGGTACGTAATTGTAACCTTCACAGCTTTGACAGCCTTCACAGCTCAGTTTTTTTATACATATACAACTAGCTGATGGAACAAGCAGATGGCCCAACTAATGTTAAGTGGTCACCATCACCTATAACAAAGCATTGACAGCTTTCACAGCTCAGTTGGTAGTAGCTCTGCCTTCTGTGCCGTAGGCCGTGGGTTCGATCCCCACCGAGAACAAACATTTGTGTGATGAACATAGATCTTTGTTCTCTGTGTGGGTTTTATATAATATTTGATCGAGTGAGCGAAGCGAACGAAGATCTTAGTTTCAACTTGGGCGATTTGGCATTTTATGTATGTATGTATGTATGTTTGTCTGGCGATAACTTTAGAACCGTTGATCCGATCTGCATGAAATTTGATAAGTCGATAGCTTGTACTTGAGAAATTTACTGGTAAGTATATGAGTAAAATCGGGTGAAGGGTTTTTGAAATATGGGGTTTTTTAAGAGGGCAAAAATAAAAAAAGTGACATAAAAAAATCAAGTTACATGTCATACGAAAGGGCTTTGTTTGGACATTCCAAAACAATTTTTACTTTTATTCTGGGACGCTCGGTTTTTGAGATACAACAAAAAAGTTAAATTAAGATAACCAGCGACCCAAGAGCTCCCATCTCTAAGAGTTTCGTTGGCATCAAGGTTTTTCTACTGGTCGGCCAGTTACTTTGCTTTTACTTATTTTTTTTTCTTGAAATAAATTAAGGAGGTACTCAGTTCTCATAAAATGGTGACAACGACCAGGTCTGATGATGGAGCCAAGGTCTGTTCAACGGAACTCTTCAATAAATAGGCCAATAGAGTTGAAACTTGGTTACCGTACTGATTTAGTAGGCGGTAGTCAGAAAAAAGTCCAAACATAATGTTTGGACTTGCCTTTGACTACCACCTACTCAACGTTTTGGTGCGTTCGTCGGGTCGCATCACGAGGTCTTAGTTCGGGGCGAACTACTAGTATAAGTATGTATTTACAAAAAAAAGTATATAAGTAGTATATCAGCTATCTGGTTCCCATATCACAAGCTTTGGCTTAGTTTGGGGCGAGATAGTGCTGTGTGGAATGTCCACAAATAATTATTTATATTGCCTTGTAAGTCAAGCACGATAGGATCGTGCACTACGATGCACTGCCCTGCGTCCATCAACTTGGGCCATACAGATGTTAAGCCTCATGTGCCTGTAATTACACCGGCAACCACACTCTTCAAACCGAAACACAGCGTTGCTGCTTGGCGGCAGAAAAAGGCGTGGTGGTAGTACTTCTCCGGACGAGCCCTTCAAAGAGCTCTTCTACTCTTAAAACCTACTACTGTACTACTCTATTACTCTTAGTTGTTTCGAAACAGTGTGATGAGAGGATTTTAAGTGTTCCTCATAGTAGCTCGATTCGAGCACTTAACATTTGAACTTTTTGGGTTCTATGACATGCCGGTTTCTTCACGATGTTTTTTTCAGTTTTAAAAAAGTAAAAAGTAAAGTAAAAATGTGTTTTATTGACATAATTAGTTACAGTATTGTTATTGAATCCATAGGCTCCCAAACTAGTTAATATGAACCTAAAGATCGGAAGGTACCGCTACCACAAGACCTTCAATGGTCTCTCAATGCAAAAATGAACCTTATTTTCAGCTGATATTCGGTCAGAATGCCTTGCAGCCTGAGCAGAGCCGATCGCTCATTTCATTGTACGCGATGTTGTCAGCACCGTTACTGCTCAGTTGTGATATGGGACAAATCAAGGACTTTGAAAAAGAGTTGCTGTTGAATTTGGACCTTATTGCGGTGGCACAAGATCCATTGGGGATCATGGCGAAGCCTTATACGGTAACCTGTTAAGATACATACAACCGCTAAACAAGTTCTCGCTCGCACGTTTCATAAACCCAAGTACAGAATAGCAATAGAGAAAGGTTGAGCGAGAATATCATCTTGATCTAAACAAAATGTTCTTCTAAAAAGTTTTGTGAGCGTAAAGTTGTCTGGCGGTTGTCAGCCTCTTAACCTTTGTGTGTTATTTCTCCCTCTTACTATCCTACTTCCTTCTATAGTATTTATATCTTCTTATTCGTATGTGTTTTGTAGCAGATGGCTCACCTGATGTGAAGTGGTAACTATCAACTATAACAAAGCATTGCGAGTCACGCACAATAGTAACGTGCCCTATAATGCACTCTCTCTCTCTTGTTGTGTCACTAGTTTCTTTCGAAACAGTGTGGTGAAAGGATTTTAAGTGCGCCTCAAGAGGCTCCTTTCTAGCACTTGACACATGTTATAGAACTTTTTAGGTTCTACGACATGCCGGTTTCCTCACGATGTTTTCCTTCGCCGTTTGAGAGTACTGGCATTGTGCACATACATTTTTGAACAGAAAAATTCATTGTGGTGAGGTGCACGACCGGTTTCGAACCCACGACCTTCGGATCGGAAGGCGGGGCCGCTACCACTTTACCATCAGTGCTCTCAACAATGCACTGCACTGCCTCCATCAACATGAGGCATACAGATGTTAAGCCTCATGTGCCTGTAATTACACCGGCAACCACACTCTTCAAACCGAAACACAGCGTTGCTGCTTGGCGGCAGAAAAAGGCGTGGTGGTAGTACTTCCCCGGACGAGCCACACACAAAGAGCTCTACTCTAAATCAATTAATTAAGTATTTCAATCCATAGCGGCTACATAGCATCAACACTACTAATCCAATATCCCGGAGTTTATATGTGCCATATAAAGTTCCGCGCAGTATATCCCGTTCTAATAAATCGCCAATGCAATAAATACTCCCGCTAACTGTAATTACGCAGCTCGTAAATTGTTCTATCGCTCTATCTAACGACTAGTTTAAGGAGTCGATAGTTAACGAAGGCCCTAGTTCACCATAAGTTTAACTGCTTGATGTACTGGTACTAAGTCTCTTTGGTAGATGTAAATCCAATCCTACTAATATTATAAACGCGAAAGTTTGTAAGTATGGATGGATGGATGAATGTTTGTTACATTTTCACGTAAAAACTACTGAATGGATTTAAATGAAACTTTACAATAATATAGCTTATACATCAGAATAACACATGGGCTAAAATGTATAAAGATATATTGTTTGAATTGTCCAAAATATGTCAATAAGTGTCAAGTAAGTAGGAAAAAATCTACCATCTGCGAGCTATTCTGGCGTGCGCTGCCAAAACCGCTACAGTTACACATATGTACTACGCTACGCTAATATAAGCTACTCGAAATACTAATCCTGCGCAGACGAAGTCGCGGGCAAAAGCTAGTAACTAAAAAAATAATAAATATTGGTGGACTTTCCACACATCACTATCTAGCCCCAAACTAAGCAAAGCCTGTACTATGTGAACTAGATAGCTGATATAATACTACTTCAGGTAGTATAGCTTTGCCTTCTGCGCTGTAGGACGTGGGTTCGATGATCATAGCTCGCTACGCTGACTCGATCAGTGGATAAAAAAATCTGTAGAACTCTTTGTGTGTGGCTCGTCCGGGGAAGTACTACCACCACGCCTTTTTCTGCCGCCAAGCAGCAACGCTGTGTCTCGGTTTGAAGAGTGTGGTTGCTGGTGTAATTACAGGCACATGAGGCTTAACATCTGTATGCCTCAAGTTAATGGACCCAGGACAGTTCATCGTATGGCGCGTTCATATGGTACACACACGGTAATAACGAATGTAAGCTATAATATATTATAATTTTAGCTACTTTCGTTTCCTAGTAATTAAGTATAGTTATAATAGTTGTAGTAGTAGTTAGTTATAATATAATAATAGTATCTACATATTAGTAAGTCTGTAAAACACAAGATGTTTAATAAATAAATAAAAAAAAAATATCGTGCGTGACTTGACTTACGAGGTAATGCTTTGTTATAAGTGATGGTTACCACTTAACATCAGGTGGGCCATCTGCTTATTCCATCATCAAGTAGTAATCAAATAAAAACCTATTACTTCATGAAAGCTACAGGAAAGTTAAACAGCATTGAATTTAAAGTTTCAACCAACAATGTAGTTTCCATCTCAACTCGTAAATCGAAGTTAAACGTACTGCGCGAGGGAAAACTTATTACAGTTAGGGGATATCTGTGTGGCACTTATAACAGTACCGAAAATACTAATACTTTTGTAATTTTCTCTATTTTTATATTTATTATTTATATTTACCTATCGGCTGGTTTCTGAAAGCCTGATCAAAACTAATCGCAAATCAAGTCACTTGCTGTCTCTATCTAATGCGATGTAATAGCTGAAATGGCGTCTGACTTGAAAACCGATTAGCTTTGATCGAGATTTCAGAAACCGGCCATAAGTCTGTGTTAGTTAATATCTTACTTAATCCCTAATCAATGGTCAGTTGGATTATGAAGTTTATTAATATTTTTGCTTTTTGCGTGCTTCTAAAGAATACAGAAAAAGCTTCAAGATTTTATCCCCAGGCACGGTAGATATCCTCTCAGTTTTTTTATACAGCTTGCTGATGGATTAAGCAGATGGCCCACCTGATGTTAAGTAGTGACCGTCATCTAAAACAAAGCATTGCATCGTAAGTCACGCTGGTGTATCGTGCCCTACGATGCACTGCGCTACGTCCATCAACTTGAGGCATACACATACCTCACGTGCCTCAAATCTCTTAGCACTAATACTAACTCAAGATTTTTTTAGAATGTCTTAAGGGAAGTAGTCAGAGGTACGTCCAAATTTTATAATTGGTCAAGAAAAAAAATGTCAACCCTCAAAGCGTTAGTACTACTTACCCTTGTCCAAATTTATTTTAAAAACTTGTTACAGTTAAAAGACGACGTCACATTATGGGTAAAACCTCATTTACCGATGAAGGGGGATATATATCCGTCCTACTCTTTCCTGCTGCTAAACATAGAGGTAGCAAGCGATGTTGTTGTCTCTTTCACTCCTTCTGATTACGGGCTCAATGCCACTGACGGATACACTGTGATGGTAAGTTTAAGGCGATGACAAATTCATTTTGATCCAAAACATATTTTCCTACTTAAAAGTTTGCTTTACTATATACAAGGTGTTCCAATAATTGTGTATATAATCTTCAGTGGGCAAAAGTATCCATAAATATGCTTAAAATAAAAATACTTTTTCTAAGGAACCAACACTGTGAACGCGAAATAAAAACAGCTGTTTCATACATTTTAGACAGGTAGGTATTGAACTTTTGTAGATAACAGCTGTTTTTTTTTCGCGTTCACAGTGTTAGTTGATCGAGTGAGCGAAGCGAACGAAGATCTTAGTTTCAACTTGGGCGATTTGGCATTTTATGTATGTATACACCACTATTTTGTATTAACCAGAAAAAATTTAAGGATAGTTGCAGCAGAGGCTACTAATGCTATTGGCACTGTCAAAACTTTTTAATATTTAACTTTTACCAAGTTATCGAGGTTTGTTTTCAACCAAAATCCTGCACAATTTTATGGACACACTACAAGAAAATACTACGGAATACTACTGCTAGTCAACATCGTAAACACTCCATTCATTATGACTCCTTCCATCTACCGTCTCGTCGTATAGTACCTACCTACGTCACATCATCTTGTCGCACTCATCGTATTCCTTCTCTCTCGCTCACTAGATAAATCATTCAATGGGTAGGTAGGTAGGTAAGAATCATAAAAAAGGCATTATTTTTGGGATTTTTTTAATACTTTTATTTGTAATTAATTGCCATTTTTCCTTCATAATTTTACGGGCTTAGGATGTCAAGCTATTTACAACAATTAAAGTTATTTACAGTATGTACTTACAACTACGCACGTATTTACACTTCCACTAACCACAAGTATTTTAAAAGTTGTTCAAAATGTCCACCTTCATTGTCAATGCAAACACACACACGTTTTAACTAATTGTTTTCAGGGAAATACTTAGTCTTTGCACTATCAAAAGGGTCTAATGCGCTGTTTTAGGTCCTGTGCACTCACATACACTAGTCTTTTATTATTTCGCTCCACAAAAAGATTGGGGGTGTCAGATCGGGTGAGCACGCAGGCCAGGCAACTGGGCCACCGCGACCAATCCATCGGGTGCTAAACTCCTGAGATAGGTACTCTCGCACTGCGCGATGGTAGTGCGGTAGCGCACCGTCCTGCTGAAACCATAGCTCCCGCCAGGTTGCTAACGGAATATCCTCCAGCCTGGCGATGGCTAGTAGCCCCTGGGTCTTCCTGTAGTGTATCTCAGCTGAGCGCACAGTCTTCCAAGCGCAGGACTGGCTTGTGCTAAAGCGACGTGCCGCGTCAAGCGTGCTCCTCCGAGGATCTTCTTCAAAATTATTTAGGACGTCATCGTAGAAGTTTCGGGAGTATGCAGGCCCTCCTCGTCCTTGCGCATGCGACGACACGTAAACAGAGCCATGGTCCAATATGCGTTGGTATAATATGCTGGACATCGTGGAGTAATTTGTTTGCCGATTGTTTGGGTACAATTCGCGGTACATCCGTAGGTAATCACTCACATTTCCCCAGACTAAAAATACGTACGTAACATGTATGCGTTATTCTCTGGCCTGGCAGTGTACTGACAAGCTATCGTGAACGTGAAAACCACAATAAATTAAGTACCTACCCGCGTACAATTTTTATTTTACGGATGTCACTGACCTGCATCTAATTTAGAGTACCTATGTATGGGTTTCGTTCGACACGAGTTTGCCGGCCATAGATAAAATAATAGTTAGTATTGCGCGAGCGGCGCGTTTTGTTTCGTTTCGAACGAGACAAAAATTTATGAATGGATGAGAATGAGACTCGGGTAGAAGACTTTGTAGTAGGTACGTACGGATAATGGGTAACTAGTTATCATCCTTTTCTTGGGATATTCTTTTTAAAAAAAAAAATTGAGTTTTAACTACATAAATGTGATCAGTAACTGACACTGAGCATACGGTTTTTTTTTTTTTGGTAATTACAAATTAGTGGTGTATATGTATGTATGTATGTATGTATGTTTGTCTGGCGATAACTTTAGAACCGTTGATCCGATCTGCATGAAATTTGATATGTCGATAGCTTGTACTTGAGAAATTTACTGGTAAGTATATGAGTAAAATCGGATGAAGAGTTTTTGAGATATGGGGTTTTTTAAGGGGGCAAAAATAAAAAACATTACATAAAAGAATAAAGTTACATGTCATATGAAAGGGCTTTGTTTGGGCATTCCAAAACAATTTTTACTTTTTTTTTGGGACGCTCGGTTTTTGAGATAAAATAATAAAAGCTAAAATTAGATAACCAGCGATCCAAGAGCTCCCATCTCTAAGAGTTTCGTTGACATCAAGGTTTTTCTACTGGTCGGCCAGTTCCTTTGCTTTTTCTTATTTTTTTTTCTTGAAATAAATTAAGGAGGTACTCAGTTCTCATAAAATGGTGACGACGACCAGGTCTGATGATGGAGCCAAGGTCTGTTCAACGGAACTCTTCAATAAATAGGCCAATAGAGTTGAAACTTGGTTACCATACCAAGTTAGTAGGCGGTAGTCAGAAAAAAGTCCAAAGATAATGTTTGGACTTGCCTCTGACTACTTTCCTACTCAAAGTTTTGATGCGTTCGTCGGGTCGCATCACGAGATCTCAGTTCGGGGCGAACTACTAGTACTATTATAGTTCGATCTTTCTGGTGGTCAGGTGTATTGACTCACTTAGATTCAAATATGAACTTTTATATAGTTTTAATTCAATAATCTTAAATTTAAGGTACATACTTGATCGAGTGAGCGAAGCGAACGAAGATTCTAGTTTCAACTTGGGCGATTTGGCATTTTATGTATGTATGTATGTATGTATGTATGTATGTATGTATGTATGTATGTTTGTCTGGCAATAACTTTCGAACCGTTGATCCGATCTGCATGAAATTTGATAAGACGACAGCTTGTACTTGAGAAATTTACTGGTAAGTATATGAGTAAAATCGGATGAAGGGTTTCTAAGATATGGGGTTTTTTAAGGGGGCAAAAATAAAAAAAGTGACTTAAAAAAATCAAGTTACATGTTATACGAAAGGGCTTTGTTTGGACATTCCAAAACAATTTTTACTTTTTTTCTGGGACGCTCGGTTTTTGAGATACAACAAAAAAGTTAAATTAAGATAACCAGCGACCCAAGAGCTCCCATCTCTAAGAGTTTCGTTGGCATCAAGGTTTTTCTATTGGTCGGCCAGTTACTTTGCTTTTTCTTATTTTTTTTTCTTGAAATAAATTAAGGAGGTATTTAGTTCTCATAAAATGGTGACAACGACCAGGTCTGATGATGGACCCAAGGTCTGTTCAACGGAACTCTTCAATAAATAGGCCAGTAGAGTTGAAACTTGGTTACCGTACCAAGTTAGTAAGCGGTAGTCAGAAAAAAGTCCAAACATAATGTTTGGACTTGCCTCTGACTACCACCTACTCAAAGTTTTGGTGCGTTCGTCGGGTCGCATCACGAGATCTCAGTTCGGGGCGAACTACTAGTTATTTAAGCGTTTAACGACTTGCTCAGTGTGTGGGGCAGCAACTGGATGAGGAGAGTCAAAGACCGGGTCAATTGCTTGCCACGGGAGAAACTATGTCCAGCAGTAGGCTGTAATCTGTTTATGATGATGATGATTATTATTGATCGAGTGAGCGAAGCGAACAAAGATCTTTAGTTTCAACTTGGGCGATTTGGCATTTTATGTATGTATGTATGTATGTATGTTTGTCTGGCCATAGCTTTCGAACCGTTGATCCGATCTGCATGAAATTTGATAAGTCGATAGCTTGTACTTGAGAAATTTACTGGTAAGTATATGAGTAAAATCGGATGAAGGGTTATTAAGTTATGGGGTTTTTTAAGGGCCCAAAAATAAAAATAGTTACATAAAAAAATCAAGTTACATGTCATATGAAAGGGCTTTCTTTGGACATTTCAAAACAATTTTTACTTTTTTTCTGGGACGCTCGGTTTTTGAGATACAACAAAAAAGTTAAATTATGATAACCAGCGATCCAAGAGCTCTCATCTCTAAGAGTTTCGTTGGTATCAAGGTTTTTCTACTGGTCGGTCAGTTCCTTTGCTTTTTCTTTTTTTTTTTCTTGAAATAAATAAAAGAGGTACTCAGTTCTCATAAAATGGTGACAACGACCAGGTCTGATGATGGAGCCAAGGTCTGTTCAACAGAACTATTCAATAAATAGGCCAATAGAGTTGAAACTTGGTTACCGTACCAAGTTAGTAAGCGGTAGTCTGAACCACCTACTCAAAGTTTTAGTGCGTTCGTCGGGTCGCATCACGAGATCTCAGTTCGGGGCGAACCACTAGTTACTTAGTTTGCATATTTATGACTTATCAAAAATGAGTTCTATGGTTTTATCGGCCGGTTTCCGAAAGCTCGATCAAAACTAATCGGATGTCAAGTCACTCGCCATTTCAGCTATTACATCGAATTAGATAGAGATAGCAAGTGACTTGACATGCGATTAGTTTTGATCGGGCTTTCAGAAAACGGCCGTTAGTCTTTCAAATGTTAAGGCGAAGGCAAGAGCTAAACTATACTAAACTATGCTTCATCATCATCATCATCTACATCTGAGAGCACTGGTGGTTTAGTGGTAGTGGCCACGCCTTCCGATCCTAAGGTCGTGGGTTCGAAACCAGCCGTGCACTAATAAGTTTTTCTGCTCAAACATGTATGTGCACAATGCCAATACTCTCAAACGGTGCAGGAAAACATCGTGAGGAAACCGGCATGTCGTAGAACCTAAAAAGTTCTATAACATGTGTCAAGTGCTCGAAAGGAGCCTCTTGAGGCGCACTTAAAATCCTTTCACCACACTGTTTCGAAAGAAACTAGTGACACGACATGAATAAGAAGAAGAATCATCATCATCGGCCTGAAGAAGTCCACTGCTGGACATAGGCCTCCCCTACACATTTCCAGGAAGAACGATTCCGAGCCCTCTCCATCCACCGACTTCCCGCGATCTGAAAATGTCGTCAGTCCGTCGGGTGGGAGTAGGGTTGCCAGATGTCCGGTATTTAAGCGTACAGTTCGGTATTTTCGAGGCTTGTCCGGTAAAAAATAAATGGTCATACCGGACAGAACAATTTCCGGTATTTTGAGGAAAGTCGGATACTACTGGTCACAAGCGCATATTTTTTGTTAAGTAAGTAGTAGTTTATAATTATTCATACCATTGTTTAATAAAGACTTTCTCAAAGTGAGCATAGTCTTGGCGACCACAATTTTATGGCTGCATTATCGACCTAGCTTACACCCTAAATGATTGTCTGGAATTTTTTCGTGACTCACCTGGCAACCCTAGGTAGGAGGGCGTCCCACGCTTCATTTTCGTCGTGGTCGCCATTCGAGAACCTTTATTTCCTAGCATTCCTTTTTTTTTAATACATCTAGCTGATGGAACAAGCAGATGGCCCACCTGATGTTAAGTGGTAACCATTACCTATAACAAAGCATTGCCTCGTAAGCAACGTGCCCTATGCACTGCTCTGCGTCCATAAACTTCAGCATACAGATGTTAAGCCACATGTGCCTGTAATAACACCGGCAACCACACTCTTCAAACCGAAACACAGCGTTGCTGCTTGGCGGCAGAAAAAGGCGTGGTGGTAGTACTTCCCCGGACGAGCCACACACAAAGAGCTCCACTACTCTTTATTCAACTTGTCTAACGCTAAACCTGACTTTTTTGTTTCTAGGACGTTTACACAGGAACCTTTATTAGGAACATCACACTCAATGATTCGCTGACGGCTACACTTTTTGAAGAAGGTTAGTGCATTTTAGGGTTCCGTACCCAAAGGGTAAAACGTGACCCTATTACTAAGACTCCGCTGTCCATCCGTCTGTCTGTCTGTCACGAGGCTGTATCTCATGAACTGTGATAGTTAGACAGTTGAAATTTTCACAGATGATGTATTTCGGTTGCCGCTATAACAACAAATACTAAAAAACAGAATAAAATAAATATTTCACGGGGCTCCCATGCAAGAAACGTGATTTTTTTGCCGTTTTTATAGATATGGTACGGAACCCTACGTGCGCGAGTCCGACTCGCACGTGGCCGGTTTTTTATTTTTGTATCTGTTTGTATTATTATCTAACGCTGCCTTTTTTGAAGCTCTACCATAATTTACTTATAGTAGGATGCACTTTAATTATATTAAGACGTGCCTCTGACTAAGCCCCTTAGATATACTCAGAGTCCTTAAGTATAATTGTCTGACCTACACGCTAGATATAGAAAAAATCGCTAAGTTACCTCAAATTTTTGGTCACTCACCATGTACACGTGGCCTTTATTATTTCATCTTATTATATTTATTGTTAAAATAACAAAATCCTATAATATTTAATAAAAAATATTGAATTCTCTATCGAATGAAATACCTAAAACTGTGTCGAGAATTCTCGGCTTAATGAAAGTTTAGTAATGTGTTTTTTTTTATTTTCAGATGCTGTCATGTACACGCTATTCCCATTATAAGGATAAATTATATAACTATTACGAAATTTTGTGATATTAGAATAATTATTAAATTCTTAATTATTTATTTTACCAATTTTAATTCAGTTGTTTTATATCTACAGCATATTGTTATTAATTGTTGGAACACCGGAATTCAACACTTTATAGATTTTTAGAAACAAATAAATATAGAAACGTTTCGTTTTGAATAAATATAATAATAATAATATATAATAAATATTGGTGGACTTTCCACACAGCACTATCTAGCCCCAAACTAAGCCAAAGTTTTGTAATATGGAAACCAGATAGCTGATATAATACGTATATGCTTTTTTTTGACAGAAAACAAACATCTATGTTCATCACACAAATGTTTGTTCTCGGGGGGGATCGAACCCACGGCCTACGGCGCAGAAGGCAGAGCTACTACCAACTGAGCTGTGAAGGCTGACAAATTTCTTTTGTTAAACAAAAACGAAAAATATAAATTTGAGTTTTGTTATTGAAGACCCGGTAAAAAAGTAATTTCGATCTAAAAAAGTTCTCCCACCTAAAGGTTCGTGTAACTAGTTTTTGTACTTAAAAACTTTTCCAGAAACTTGGTTATTTGCAATTTTTTATAACTACCCACAGTAATTGTATATCTAATTAAATGTATATAAAATATGAAATGTGCGAGTGGGAAGTGGTTTGACGGTTGTTAGCCTCTTAACGAAACTGTCAACAAAGGAAACTGGTCAGTGACACGCGGATTCAAGCCTCAGTCTTCACTCTAGTTGGTTTGAGGCCTTTTATCGTCCCTTTGAGTGAAAGCCTTATTAATCCTTAATTATCGATATCTTAAGGTGAACTACAATGCCTTTCTGTGGATAGGCACTCGTGGCAAATCAATAGCCGCATCCGAAGCATAGAATAGTGTAAGTATGTACAGTCAGCGATAAAAATAGATGAAAATTACCGTCACGGAAGGCCAGCGTTGTAGTAGTTCATTTAGTACACTGTTGTATGACAAAGCTGAGTGACGGCCGATTTTGTTGTCGCATTTATCCGTTTCTGTGACACAAAATAAACTTTTTTTTTATTTGATGTATTTTATACTAGCTGCCGCCCGCGACTACACTCGCGTATAAGTGAATACTTATATTAATATCTAAAGGTTTTTTTTTATTGGTATCGTTTTTTTCTCCACTCCGTTAATTAGTTATATTATTAATTTTATTATATTATTATTAGGTAATTATTCCAGTTAAAAAACCCAGTTATTCTAATCCAGGTTACGAACTATATTTTTAGTAGGATACTAGCAGCTTCTCGCGGCTTCGCACGCGTTAAAGTGGTGAGCCGTGAGCCGCCTATTGCACCTTTTGCAGGGGTAGTTTTCAAATATTGAAATCGTGATTCTAAATTATTTATTGTGGGGTTTATTTACCCCAAGTTTTAAGTCAATCGCACCATGCGTCTAAAAACTCCCATACAAACTTTGACATCCCTTTGCACGCTTATTAAGGGTAGTTTTAAAAAACTAAAAATGATTTTCCTATTTTTAAGCCTTGGAGTACATGTACTCCAAGTTTCAAGTTTGTAGGTTCAAGGAATACAATTTTTCATACAAACGTTTTCAACCCTTTTTACACCCTTAGGGGTTTAATTTCCAAAAATCCTTTCTTAGTACACCTCTACGCTATAAGACCTATGTACTCCTCAAATTTCAAGTCTCTAGGACCAGCGGTTTAGGCTGTGCGTTGTCTATATGTCAGTCAGTCAGTCAGTCAGTCAGGACTTTGATTCTTATAGTATTAGAGATTAGAGACTAGTAAACTTGGGGTTCTTCAAGGATGTGGATGTGAGGATGTGAGGATGTGAGCATGTGAGCATGTGAGCATGTGAGCATGTGAGCATGTGAGCATGTGAGCATGTGAGCATGTGAGCATGTGAGCATGTGAGCAAGTGAGCATGTGAGCAGGTGAGCATGTGAGCATGTGAGCATGTGAGCATGTGAGGATGTGAGCATGTGAGCATGTGAGCATGTGAGCATGTGAGGATGAGAGCATGTGAGCATGTGAGCATGTGAGCATGGGAGCATGTGAGCATGTGAGCATGTGAGCATTAGAGACTAGTAAACTTAGGGTTCTTCAAGGATGTGGATGTGAGGATGTGAGCATGTGAGCATGTGAGCATGTGAGCAAGTGAGCATGTGAGCAGGTGAGGTAGTGAGCATGTGAGCATGTGAGGATGAGAGCATGTGAGCATGTGAGGATGTGAGCATGTGAGCATGTGAGGATGAGAGCATGTGAGCATGTGAGCATGTGAGCATGTGAGGATGTGAGCATGTGAGCATGTGAGCATGTGAGCATGTGAGCATGTGAGCATGTGAGGATGAGAGCATGTGAGGATGTGAGTATGTGAGAATGTGAGCATGTGAGGATGTGAAGATGTCTCGAAGGTACGTCCATTTACCCACATTTTTCAGTATCATAACACACTAAAGAGGATTTAATTTACAAACTTCATTGATTAATTTAAATTAAAGTGGATTTATTCATGACAACTGCAAATCGAAACGCTATTAATTGTATCCTTTTTTTTACAAATTAATGATCCCGCTTTAAAAATAATTCCCTTCTTTTTATTTAAGTGGTATAGTATTATACCACTTAAATTAAAAGATCAACGGATTGTTACCCTGGCTTACATTTAAAGGATGTCTTTCATGCATAAAATATGTATATGTATTACTTGTGGCTTCCCGCGGCTTCGCACGCGTTGAAGTGGTGCCGTGATTGAGCCACAAACATCCAAACATCGTAACTTTCACATTGATTTGTATATTATTAGGGTAGGATTTTAAATACCTACGTAGGTATAAGAGATACCTATAAACGGTCATTACCTATATTAGGTAGGTAGGTATAGGTACTGAGAGTCTCAAAAACATGCCAAATACAACAAAGACAACCTTACACGGAAAATATATACTTATTTGTTCAGGAGGTAGTTTTACTTTGCAGGGGTAGTTTTAAAATATTGAAAACGTGATTTTAAATAATTTATTGTGGTGTTTACTTCAAGTTTGAAATCTATCGCACTATACTAAAAATCTCCCATACTAACTTTTACAGTCATTTGCACCCTTTGCAGGGGTAATTATCAAAAGTTGAAAGCGTCATTTTTAATTGATTATTTTTTAGTATATTTACCTCAAGTTTGAAGTCAATCGCACCACGCGTTAAAAAACTCCCATGCAAACTTTGACATCCCTTTGCACTTTTATTAAGGGTAGTTTTAAAAAACTAAAAAGGTTTTTCCTATTTTTTAGCCTTGGAGTACATCTACTTCAAGTTTCAAGTTTGTAGGTTCAAGGAAAACAATTTTTCATACCAACGTTTTCAACCCTTTTTACACCCTTAGGGGTTCAATTTCCGAAAATCCCTTCTTAGTAAACCTCTATGCCATAAGACCTATGTACTCTTTAAATTTCAAGTCTATAGGACCAGCGGTCAAAAATCTCCCATACAAACTTTTTAACCCTTTGCACACTTATTAAGGGTAGTTTTAAAAAACTAAAAATGTCTTTCCTATTTTTTTCCCTTGAAGTATATCTACTCCAAGTTTCAAGTTTGTAGGTTCAAGGAATACAATTTTTCATACAATCGTTTTCATCCCTTTTTACACCCTTAGGGGTTGAATTTCCAAAAATCCCTTCTTAGTACACCTCTACGCCATAAGACCTACGTACTCCTCAAATTTCAAGTTTCTAGGACCAGTGGTTTAGGCTGTGTGTTGTCTATATGTCAGTCAGTCAGTCAGTCAGGACTTTGATTCTTATAGTATTAGAGATAGAGATAGAGATATAATATTTGTATAGAATATTGTTTTACATAAGATGAAGACAATATATCTCTCTCTCTTGTCGTGTCACTAGTTTCTTTCGAAACAGTGTGGTGACGGGATTTTAAGTGCGCCTCAAGAGGCTCCTTTCGAGCACTTGACACATGTTATAGAACTTTTTTGGTTCTACGACATGCCGGTTTCCTCACGATGTTTTCCTTCACCGTTTGAGAGTACTGGCATTGTGCACATTAATTTTTTAACAGAAAACCGGTGCACGACCGGTTTCGAACCCACGACCTTAGGATTAGAAGGCGGGGCCGCTACCACTAGACCACCAGTGCTCTAAAAAGATATAAAATCAGTAAACCCATTTTTGAAAAGACGCAATCAACCATTGCGTTTTTTGCGATGGGGTTTTATATCTATCAGCATGTCGAAACGTGCGACCAAAGGTACATTAGCTCTTGTCATCGCCAAACTTTTGCCGCTGACAGTACCTCTGCCTAAGGACCCTCGAGCCCCTGGGGCGAGTCGAGGGCCCTCCATCACTCCTGCATTGAAAGCCGGCAAATCGAATGAGCTTAGCTTTTCTATAACTTTTCTCGAACTACATGCGATTTGTATTACCTTTTATTTTCATTAGTTTTATAGTGTTTACTACACACAAGAAAAAAAGAAAATTACCTTTTCTTGGATATCACGGGTTTTGGTATCTGATAGATATAGGTATTAATAAATAATAATAAATAAATAAATAATGGTGGACATTCCATACAGCACTATCTCGCCCCAAACTAAGCCAAAGCTTGTGATATGGGAACCAGTACCCCAAGTATGAGTTTTGCTTACCATATTTGGTTTTTCGTTTTACGTTTTTGTACAATGTTCATTGCGGGTTTTGTATGAAGACACGATAGGGATACCAATATGGAACTTTACAAGACCCGCAATGAGAACGGAGCAAAAACGATCCGTTTTTGTCCCGTGTTCATTGCGGGTTTTGTATGAAGACGTGATAGGGATACCGATATGGAACTTTACAAAACCCGCAATGAACACGGAACAAAAACGTAAAACGAAAAACCAAATATGGTAAGCAAAACTCATACTTGGGGTACAGATACAGATAGCTGATATACTACTTATATGCTTTTTTTTTTGTAAATACATACTTATAATATTATACACCCAGACAGAGAACAAACATCTATGTTCATCACACAAATGTTTGTTCTCGGTGGGGATCGAACCCACGGCCTACAGCACAGAAGGCAGAGCTACTACCAACTGAGCTGTGAAGGCTGTTGATTAATAATGATATGTAGTTCATAGTTATTTATTCATAACAGATTTGTTACAGGTCATTTAGATTAGGAAAACATGGGTAGGTTAACATTGGCTAAATAACATTCATACATTATACCTACATACAAATTTAAAAAAACAATAAAATAAAATTTATAAATTTATGGTCTCTCCTAATAATATAAAAATGCGAATATTACGATGTTTTTTTAATATGACTAGATGATGAAATAATCAGATGACCCACATGACGTTAAGTGGTAACCATCACCTACAACAAAGCTTTGCCTCGTAAATCATGCGCGATAGGAACGTGCCCTACGAAACACTGCCCTGTGTGTAACAACTTGAGGCATACAGATATTTAGCCTCATGTGCCTGTTATTTCACCGGCAACCACACTCCTAAAAACCAAAACACACCAACGCTGCTTGGCGGCAAAAAAAGGCATGGTTGTAGTAGGTACTTCCCCAGACGAGCCCTTCACAAAGAGCTCTACTACTCTTAAAAGTTAGAGGTAGATACGTTGAAATATTACATTACTCAATCAATTATTCAAGCTCCAAATCGTTCTTTGGAAATGTACATAATATCCAGCATTATACTTCTCAGGCTGATGATAACAACTGAAACAACTTGAATAGAGACAGTATTTTGTCGCAACATCGATTCGAAAATGTAGGTCCCACAAAACAACCGACAATTTACGCTCCGAATTTTACCGTGAACGATATTTCTATCACAATACCTACACTCTCGGACAATAGTGCGGCACGCGAGTGTACAAAAAGTCACTCTAGGAAATCGAATAGCACCCCGTCCTGGTATTAAATCACCTCTGGGCTTGGCAGGACGACAAGCAGTAGGTTTTTAACTAACCCCCTGATTACGTGTCCCGCGTAGTGGGTTTTAAGGTTATTTTATCTATCAGAATCAGAATAATCTTTATTGTAAACTGTTGAATGTATAAGGTGGTGAGTATATAAAAAGTACAAACAGTCGGTAGGTATCGGTAGGTATGTAGGTACCCATAGATGAAAATATGAAAGTTTTTCATTAAAATATCTATAATTCTACTAGCTGACCCAGCAAACGTTGTTTTGCCATATACTTACTACAATGACTATTAAAAAATAGGGGTTGGTGATAGAAGAGTGAAAATTTAGGGTTGTTTGTATTGTTTAATGCGGCATAAAAAAATTAAAAATAAAAGTGGCCAAAAAATAAAAATAAAATGTTAGGGGTGGACAACCCTTATTTTATTTATTTATTTATCATTTATTGCACAAAACACAATGTTAATGCACAAAAGGAGGGCTTAATGCACAAGCATTTTCTACCAACCCTCCTAAGTAGAGGTATAAACATAGAATGACGTGCGACAAATATCAAGCGAATAGCTTTAGCTACAAAAGAAATATATATCTTTAAAAAAATATATATATATATATATATATATACCTAAAATAATAAATAATTAATATATATATATATATATATATATACCTAAAAAAATAAATAATTACCCCTAAGTGATAATACCTTATCACTTAGGGGTATGAAAAATAGATAGTAGCTGATTCTCAGACTTACTGAATATGCATATACTTACTTACTTGTTTGCCAATACTCGTGTTTAAAACTTCAGGGGGCTAAAGTACCCATCAATATTTTTTTGCGTTCAGTGTTGGTTCCACGGAAAAAGTTATTCATATTGATGGGTACTTTAGCGCTCTGAAGTTTTAAACACAAGTATTTGAACACCTTGTTTATACAGAACACAGAATTATAGATTTATTACTATTAGGTACACATTCTTAAATTGTTTATATCTTAAGTAGATAAATCGTTATTTTATATTTAATCCTTTCATAAATTTATTTGTATACCTATAAACCTTTTTTTCTGTTCTGTGCTTATAAACCTGCCGCAATCAAAATCCGGGCGCTTGTAGTCGACACCTTGCCGAAAGAAGGGTCACCTTTCATGTGTTGTTTTGATCGCTGCTTTCCCGGGAATTGAAAAGCGTGAGTTTCCCTTATCCCGGGATCATTCCGCTGTTCGTAGGATTGCGTTGTGATTGTAGGCATTTGTTCGACAACGAACGAACAATGTAGGAGGAATAAATATAAATAAGAAGGTGGTCGTTACGAATATGAAATCCAGGTAGGTACATTATTAGGCTTAACATCCGTAGGTATGCCTCAAGTTAAGTTGTTGGACGTAGGGCAGTGCATCGTAGGGTAAAGCTAGTGGCGGATTTACATATTTGCCGCCAGTAGCCATTTTTTTTTGATATAACTAGCTGATGGAACAAGCAGATGGCCCTCCTGATGGTAAGTGGTAACCATTACCTATAACAAAGCATTGCCTCGCAAGTCACGCACGATAGGAACGTGCCCCACGATGCACTGCCCTGAGCCCATCAACTTGAGGCATACAGCCTCGTGCCTGTAATTAATGCATGCCGCCCCTACTGACCTCTACAATTCGATACCCTAGTTATTAGCATGATTGTGTTGTCAACTAGGGGATCGATGTATCAGTTCCTTTTCCAAAATCTCAATCTTATAAGGGGGCGGCAAATTAGGGTTTTTTTTCTGATAAGTATATCTATATCTTGTTTTTGGGTATAATCAATCATGTACCTACCGTACATGATTGAACTTTTATTAGCTTAGAAATATACCCAAAAACAAGATATAGATACACATATCAGAAAAAAAACCCTAATGTGCCGCCCCCTAAAATCTGCCACCCTATGCTGGTTTGCAGCAGTTTAAGCAGCGTGCTGGTAAAACCGCTACTGCGTAGAGCACGTTGTTATCGCACGTGACTTACAAGACAATACTTGGTTATAGGTGATGGTTGCCACTAATAGTATATTATAACATAGACAGACAATAAACGTCTATGTTCATCACGCAAATGTTTGCTCTCAGTCAAACAATGTCAAAGATATTGTCGCAAGCTCAGAATAATATCCACTCGGAAGTGTTTCTTAAATTCTTCGCATTCATCTTCTGTTTTCTTTAAGTAACCTTTTTATTTTTCATCGTATTCCTAGTGCTATTTTAGGTTCTGTTGTATAATTTCGGTTGTATATTTTAACCAACATTACTTACTTGTCTTAGCATTAGCACAAAGTGGGAGCAGTTGGATTGAATATGTGATATGCTAATTGGAGCTAAAATTTTTCCTTACGCTTTGAACAAAAGCACTAGTAGCATTTGATGTTCATTTTTGAAACAGAAACAGCTTCACGACTTTGATCCCCAGGCACGGTAAATATTCCTAGTACGAACCCTAGATTCTTTGAGGACGTCTAGGGGGTAGTCAGATGAACGTCCAAAAGTTACATACGGCACATACCCACATTTTGCGGTAGTAATTATTCCATACGTGACAGGTTGCAAGCCCCATCCCCGCATCATATTTTTTTGAACTTACACTAGTTTAAAAAAAACATGATATCATAACCTCGTTTCAGAAAACAAGGTTTCAGCAAAAAATGTTACAAAACACAATAAAAACGACATACTTACCTACAATTCATTTAATTTAACGTGAACTCGGCTCGATTAAGTGAAAATCGTAAAATTTCTCACAAAATAAAAACCGTTATAAAAAGCGGGCGCCTCGACGTTCCTTAGCAAATTGAATGAAAACAATGACTTGCGTAAACGTACCTATACCTATACCTATTGTAGGTACCTAGAGTACAGTCAGCGACAAGTTTATATACGGGGTGAATTTCTGAGTTTGGCCAAAATGTCTAGAAGAGGAACTAATTTGACATGCGAGTATTTCGTATAGGTGCGAGCAGACCGCATGTGAGTGAACGTCGGAAATGTATGGAAAGTGGCGCCCCTATTATTTTCTACGCTGTACCTTAACCGTTGTAGTTACAGGAAAACGTACCTGGAGACCATCCATAACTTTTTGAGATATTCTAAACCAGGGATGGGGAAACTTTTTCCTTCGCGTGCCAATATTTAGTTCCAAAATATATGGCGGGCCAAGTTGTTGCATTTTTGGCTATATTATTTACTGAAATAAAATTATTGACGTCTGGTATGGTCGTTGTGGGGACATGTGACATGTGGAACTGTTTTTGTTTCTGCATGATTCTCATAAGCCGGCTCCATTTGTGATGCTGAATTTTTTGCAGTGAAAAAAGGTGGTCATCCGAAAGCCTATTACGAAGGATTTTTTTTCTTAGATTCATTATTGAAAAGGTTTGTTCGCACAAATAGCTTGTACCAAACATATAGCCATTATTTTTTGGGCAAAACTGGGCAGTTATATTTGGATATTGTGTCCTAGATATGGGCTTATAAAATTCCAATATCCTGGTTCCAATTTGCGCACTGGCAATGAGAATGAAATTTCTAACAATACGGAAACTTCATTTGAATTTTGTTTGATGGTCGCGGGCCGTATATATTCCCCATCCCTGTTCTAAACTAACAGGTTTTGAAAAAAAGTACAGTCAGCGAATGTATGTTCCGGTTAATGTTCATTGCAGAAACAAAATACATCCACACAATTAAATTAAAGATACAATTATTTTAAATTATGGTCGCACTTCACATAGCTATTCTATATACATATATATTTCCCAAATACGACGATGTCACTACACATCGTCGTGTTTGGAAAAACCTATATTTGTTTTTTTTTTATTTTTTTATTTAATTTAGCGGTAGGATGCTTCCATTTTTTATTTGCGTTCACTGGCCCATAATATTTTATTAGAGCAACAAATATTATGTCAAATTTAGAGAAATTGTCGATGACTGTACCTGACGATGAAAAGTAGGTATTTGTTTGATCTTGGGTTATTGAACTTTTGATGCTGAGTGGTGGCCGTTTTAATTTGCGTTATTTTTACATGGAAAGTATTTTTTTAAGACTCCTTAAAACTAAACGTTCTATTACGTATTTTAAGCAGACTTGGATAATTTAGCTTTTGATGTTTAAATGAATAGTAAAAAATTCACGACTTCACTTACTAGGCACGGAAGACATCCCCAGGGCGTTGTATAGGTAGCATGCAAAATATGTATTTACAAAAAAAACATTTTTTGTATTCTATCAGTGACCTAGATTCGATACAATAGCTTTGTTTTGTTCTATGTGAAAATATCCACTGTATTTATTTTACAAATTTAAATCTTGGTCTATAAAGACTCTTTTAAAAGGTTTTATTTAGTGTGTTTTTTGAAATAAATAAAAAAAAAATTGTTTAAAAATTAGTTAAAAAGTATGAAAAATATCTAGCTGGACGTGAATCACGCCCTCTAATGCCAAACCGAATAGAACTCTAAAATCAAGCTCATAAAGTGCAATTACAATGTAGATGCAGGGATGACAGGATATTAACGTTCAGCCGGCGCGTCATATCCGGTGACGTGACTACTTCCGTTTAGAACTTCCGTCCTGGAACCGGAATATGGAGCGCAATGAATGTCAGGCTTGTTCTGATTTTCTGTAGTGGAATTATTTATTTTGTACAACTATTTAAACTGGCGATATACAATATGCATGTTTATTATAGTATAGTATACGTTATGTTGTTTTTTAAGGGGCTGACAACTATCAAACAACTTCTCGTTCGCACGTTTCGTTGAAAGATATAAAATATCTAAACTAGTTTTCAAAAAATCGCAATGAACCATTTTGTGTGCAATCACATTGCACACAGTTTAGTAAAAATTTCATTTTGATCGAAACAAGTTACTTAAAAGTTTTAAACTTAATAGTTTAAAAGTACTTAAAAGTTTGCTTATTAGTAAAGCAAGTGCTGTGTTTCGGTTTGAAGAGTGTTGTTGCCGGTGCAATTACAGGCACATGAGGTTTAACATCTGTATGCCTTGTTGATAGACGTAGGGCAGTGTGATGGACAGTTGACGGTTATCAGCCTCTTAAGCATTTCTTTTTATGTATGATGTATATTCCTAGTAATTTTCTCTGTTCTGTGTTCCTTCTGTGTGTATTAAATCATACAAAACGGTAGGAACCAAGCCGTAAGTTTGTTGCCTGTTCTTCTAGGCTTTGGTCGCGTGGGACTGGCACCTAGAGTCACCTATCTTTAAGACGTTTCGAAGTGATCCTTGTGATTTTTATGAATAAATACCTTTTGACTTTGACTTTGAAATAAACGTATTTCATTTATGGCACCCAGTCATCAAATGAAACACAGCAACGCTGCTTGTTGGCAGAAATAGGCATAGTAGTAGTACCTCCCCGGACGAGCCACACACAAAGAGCTCTACTACTCTAAACCATTTATACAATCCCTTCCTTTTTTTCGAATGCTCTGGTGTTAATTAAATATTCAACGTGAAAAAAAATACCGACACGTTCATCAGCATACCTGTGTGTGCCACAGAATAGATAGGTATTACCGAGTGCATCGCAGTCCACCAAGCCAGAGTGCATTGACCTCAGTCACCCCTGTACAGTCAGCAAGAGAAGCTGATGACATTCAGAACCAAAACAATTTTTTTTTGGAAGCCGACAATATAGTACATATAGAAACTATTATAATTAAAATAAAGGCTATTGTAATTGGAAAAAGTTTGAGGTCAGGTACCTATAAGCGGCCTTTCTTTTTTTTTGACGTGCCCGTAACTACAAGGGCCAGTGGGTAAGGAATAGCTCTAGGACCCATATTCATAGAGTGTACTCACGGATACGTATCAGACTGTATACTTTTCGCTTTTATGTCCTTGTTGTAAGTGTCATTTTTGATTGGCTTTGTGTAGCTTGATCCGCATTCGGGTGTACCCCCGTCATTCAGGCTGCTTTAAAGTTAAAAAAATTAACATTTGAAATTAGAACGTAAAGTGAATTGGCGCAAATATTTTTTTTTCAAATCCCTGCTATTTTCTTCTGCAGTTTTCTTGAAAATCGGGTTCTAAACTATTTTGAGTGCTTTTAGATATTCCTCATGAAAAAAATTATCAGTTACACTTTTTTTATAAAGCAATACTTATTCACACATATGTTTGTTTTTGGGTATCGAATCCACGACCTGCAGAGCAGAAGGCCGAGCTAACCAACTGAGCTATGAGGGATTGCACATGTACGCTCGAGAATGATGTGGGCGTGAATTAGAAAATACTAGGTTATGGGCCCACAGTTCAGGTGTACGTACAAGTAGGTATACCGCCACGTGACATCGAAAGGTATTTTTAATCCCGACTTCTAAGTGGAATGAGCTACTACTAACTCAGTTATGAGGGCTGTCAAAATGTTTACTGCTGACTGTACCTAAGTTGTAAGGTTTCACGGCGAGTTTCATTATGAGCTCATTATTTATCGCGGATGGCTTATGTTCTTACGTTTATTCAATTTATGACGCAGTTAAAGTAAATATAGGCTTTCCAGACAAATAGGCTATCAAAGTTGGATCTGCGGGATTAAATGATTACGAGATTCACAAAAAAACACTTTAAAACAACTACTGATCAGTGAGTTTTAAAGAGTAGTAGAGCTCTTTGTGAAGGGCTCGTCCGGGGAAGTACTACCACCACGCCTTTCTCTGCAGCCAAACAAACGCTGTGTTTCGGTTTGAAGAGTGTGGTTGCCGGTGTAATTACAGGCACATGAGGCTTAACATCTATATACCTCAAGTTGATGGACGCATGGCAATGCATCGTAGGGCTCGTTCCAATCGTGCGTGACTTAGGTACAAGGCAATGCTTTGTTATGCTGATGGTTATCACTTAACATCAGGTGGGGTATCAGCTTGTTTCAACAGCTATTTTTATAAAAAAAAAGTTTAAAGTTTTGTATTGATTTTTTAGTTATATTGTAAACTTCAAAGGTTGGATTCAATTGGATCACAAGGATCACTGAAAGAAGGTGCAACAAAAATATCATATCTAGACGTAGCGACATATCTCTAACTACCCCCTTAGGCATCAGCAAATAATTTAAGTTGTACTTGGTATCGGAGGGGATATCTACCAAGTCTGGGGATCAGTCGTAAACCTGTTTCAGATTTTTTTTCTGTTAATTTTACTACGGAATAGTACCTTAACTAAACCAGCTGTCTCACAAAACGAGAACACAGGTCTCTAAGAACCTAATTTGAAACCGTAACACGTCCGCTAAGCCCCATGACATGATCCCGACCAGACATCCGTGTGAATAAGTCATGTGACGTACCGAACTTCAGTAATCCTCAGATTTTGAAACGGCGGAAGAATTAAACGCTCTGTACGGTAGACATCTCCCTTCTATCCCGTTTACACTCAGCTCATGTCCGTGGTAATGTGCAGAGACATGAGCAGGGACTTGGGCAATGCGAGAATGTAAACAGGCCATTTCCATGTCCACTCGCGCCGCCCGTGTTGCGTGAACACACATTGCCGGGGACGCTGCCGCAGTCATATGGATGGCAACATTTCCGTCCACGCGAATGGCAGCGCGAATGTCTAAATGTAAACGCAGAATAAGAGTAGTAGAAGCTCTACTACTCTTATTCTACGTTTACATTTATTATCTACTACTCTTATTCTGCGTATATTTGTGTGTGGCTCGACCGGGGAAGTGCTACCATCATGCCTCTTTCTGCCGCCAAGTAACGTTGCTGTGTTTCGGTTTGAAGAGTGATGTTGTCGGTGTAATTACAGGCACATGAGGCTTAACATCTGTATGACTCAAGTTTATGAACGCAGGGCAGTGCATCGTAGGGCAAGTTCTTATCGGGCGTGACTTACGATGCATTAGGTATAGGTGATAGTTACCATTTAACATTAGGTGGACCATCTGCTGGTTCCATCAGCAAGTTGTACCTATAGAAAAACTCTTGTACCCACTTCCTTGAGCATACACAAGGGAGTAATAAATAAATATTGTTGGACATTCCACACAACACTATCTAGCCCCAGACTGAGCAAACTTTGTACCAAAACCACGTTAAAACTGGCACATTCAATGTAGTGTTACTATTTCGTAACCGGTTGCAAGGATATCGCTGATATATAACTGTTAATTTTCATTATTTACCTACTTTTTAACCGACTTAAAAAAAAGAAGTTCTCAATTCGACTGTACGTTTTTTTTTATGTTTGTGACACGATTATATTGATGATTCTTTTTTTGTTTGGTAGGTAGGTTATACTTTGCCTGACTGACTTACTATGACTTGCCATATAAAAGCGTTTTTTGAAAAAAACAATAATAGCAAAATGTTCATGCACCGTTGACGTTTTGGTTTGTGGTTTCCCTTAGCAAAAGTTCTGTTTTATGATTTTCAGATGTTTTTTTTTGCTTAGAGTTATATTATTTTATTTAACCTATCCTTTTATCAGTGTTTTGACCGACCCTAAGCCCTTTCAGAATACTAGTGTGCACTATGTGACTTACACGATGAGAAAAAGTTCTAAAACAAGCAGATATCCCGATCCCCCCCAGATCTCTTAGTACAAAGTAACAACTTAAGACCATTTAAGAATGTCTAAGAGAGTAGTCAGGGCTACCTACATCCAAATATTACTTTAAGTACATAGTTACCCAAATTTTTGTTGCAAGCCCATCGCCACAGGAAAGTGCGCAGGAAGTAGGTACACATGGAAAGTGGCATCCCCATTAATTTCTAATCTCTGTTGCCAAGCTATACTTTCACAGAACTAAAGTCAACAAACACGTGTCAATGATATTTCGCATCCAATCGCACTTTGAAATAACCTAACTTCACAGCCTTCAGAGGCACTAACTTCACAGGAGATCAGAAAGTTCAGCGCTGAGAGCATAATTTGGACGTGTCTCGTCACATTCACAGTCTCGTACCGAAATCTCGGGATTAAATAAGTTTTGTACGAAACATGACTGTTAAAATTGTGCGCGATGGCAGTGCTCTCAATCGGCGAAGGAAAACATCGCGAGAAAATCATTTTGGCAACTTCTTCTTCTTCTTGTCGTGTCTCTAGTTTCTTTTCGAAGCATTGTGGTGAAAGGATTTTAAGTGCGCCTCAAGAGGCTACTTTCGAGCACTCACACATGACGTTTTCCTTCACCGTTAGAGAGTACTGGCATTGTGCACATACATTTTTGAACAGAAAAACTCATTGGTGCTCGACCGGTTTCGAACCTACGACCTTAGGATCGGAAGGCGGGGCCGCTACCACTAGACCACCAGTGCTCTCTTAATTTTGGCAACTTAACTATCACTATCTATCGTACACTTACACCTATCCGTATTTTTTTATTTATTATGTAACAAAATCCACAGCTCTTTATTTATTTATAAAGAAACTTACGAATGAGTATAGCTAAAACTTAATAACGGATTTACATTTTTTAACAAATACTGGTAAATACTCATTTCGATTTCAATATACAATCTTGCCAGTGTCATGTGAAATAGATCAAATTATTTTTAATAAATTTCGTCATTTGCTTTACAGAAAATGGGCCTCCATTCTTCTTAATCTACAAGAAACATTTTCGTAAAAAAATTATTATCTCATTAACTTTGCTAAAAATCCAGATAAAGTCTGTAACATTCTCCCGATAGGATTCATAAAACACAGAACTCTACAAGGCAACGTCGTTCTTAAAATATGTTTTATATAATGTCGTCTAGGCCAAGTAAATAAGTATTCAAAACAGCATCTTGGCTCCAGGCCCAGGCTGTAACAGATACATTCAGGCTGTGTGTTCCCACAAAATAATATCAACATTTTGTTAGGGCTGCTACAGAAAAAATTCTAATTCATATTCGTTGATTTTGATAGAACCATTTTGAGAACTTGCTGATGGAACAAGCAGATTGCCAACTCGATGGTAAGTGGTTACAAGACACGTGCAATATTACGCCCTACGATGCACTGCCCTGCGTCCATCAACTTGAAGATGTTAAGCCTCATGTGCCTGCAATTTCACCGTCAACCACTCTCTTCAAACCGAAACACAGCAACGCTTCACGATGTTTGCAATAATCGGGACTGAGTGTCCAAAGTCAAAGTCAAAAGGTACCTATTTATTCAGTGGTTAATGCTCAAAAGGAGCCTCTTTGAGGCGCCCTTAAATCATTTCACCACACTGTTCGGAAGAACTAGTGAAACTCAAGAAGACGAAGTCGAATCATAAGGATCACTTTGAATTAATTATATTATATTTAATTAAGTTCGATCCATATTTTATTTATGTAAGTATTTATTTGTCTGCCAACCCTATTCCGACCCCAATCTAATATAGCCTGAAGTCCCGTGAAAGAAATATCATTTAGGTCACGTTTACAAAACGTACAAAACGAACGTCCTTATTCATATTGGTAATGGTCGCTGAGCGCTCCTCTAACTGAAATGGCCACTAAGTCTGTTGCCAACTCTTTTATTGTCATATAGTGATAGTGACACGAATATACCTATTATAGGGCCGCTATTATACATATTAATTTATTTTATCAATAAATCAAACAGCATTTCAAACATAATAATCAAACAGGCCGGAGGTTCGATCCCCACCGAGAACATACATTTGTGTGATGAACATAGATGTTTGTTCTCTGTCTGGGTGTTATAATATTATAAGTATGTATTTACAAAAAAAAAGTATATATGTATTATATCAGCTATCTGGTTTCCTTAAGACAAGCTTTGGCTTAGTTTGGAGCCAGATAGTGCTGTGTGTAAAGTCCACTAATATTTATATTTATTTATTTATTTAGCATTACAGTTAACACCAATGCCCTATGGAATATGTACATACAATTTAATAATTACATAAAAAGAACATTTAATATAATTAACATATAAAATTAATTCGAACACTATCAATCTTATGAATCTGCCTAATGAAAGAACTTAATACTCCATTCAGAAGTCAAAGTCAAAAGGTATTTATTCAAGTAAATCACAGGGATCACTTTGAAACTTCTTAAACCTAGGTACCACTTCGACGCGACCGAGCATAGAAAATAGGTAACAAACTTGAATGAAAACAGCTTACCGCTGGTTTCTGAAAGCTCGATCAAAACTAATCGGATGTCAAGTCACTCGCCATTTCAGCTATTACATAGAATTAGATAGAGATAGCAAGTGACTTGACATGCGATTAGTTTTGATCGGGCTTTAGGAAACCGGCGGTTACAGTCTCAAAAAGAATGACAACAGATCCAATTAGAATAATAACATAACAGAAACGCTCTAAACAGTTGACAAAATTAAAAAAAAAACAAATTATTATATTTAACAAAAAAATAGACGAATCAGTTTTTGTAACCTTTAAAATCGATTTTGCTACTACTAATTTCAGACTCAACCGTGATAGTTAGACAGTTGTAATTTTCACAGATGATGTATTTCTGTTGCCACTATAACAACAAATACTAACAAACAGAATAAAATAAATATCTAAGGGGGCTCCCATGAAACAAACGTGTATTTTTTGCCGTTTTTATAGATAATAGTACGGAACCCTGCGCGAGTACGACTCGCACTTGGCCGGTTTTATTTCGAAACAGTGATGTGAAAGGATTTTAAGCGCGCCTCAAAGAGACTTCTTTCGAGCACTCCACACATTTTAGAACTTTTTACTACCTATCTAAAACTAACTAGTTTATTTTCAGTAAGGAACTACAGGAAGTTTTGAGCTTGCTTGAAACAACGCTGTAAATAATTTGCATAATAATAAGGTTTTGTTCACTCGTAACAAAAAACAAAAACGGCAATTTGTATCACGTAGTTTCATATATAATAATGCGAAAATAGCTTTTTGAATAATTTCTAAACTAGCTTTCTACTATCTACTTTCCTCGTATAATCCTACTAATATTATAAACGCGAAAGTTTGTAAGTATGGATGGATGGATGTTTGTTACTCTTATTTATTTATCAGTTAGGTTAGTACATAATATTAATTTTAATTTAAGCCTTAAGCTTTTAATTTTAATTCTTCTTTATCAAATACTTGTATGCCTCTGTAAGTAGGTCTTATTACAACAAGACCCAATGTGTCCGCTGAGTGGGGCCTGGTGACCTGGCACCAGGCCACTGACATCAGGCACCAGTCTTTCACAATGCAATATCATTAAATTTATCTTGTTGTCGACTTGTTACAGATTTAGTTATGTATTGTGAAAGAAAATAAATAACTTTTTACTTTTTTTTACGCTTTCAAGTAAAAACTACTGAATGGATTATAATGAAACTTTACAATAATATAGCTTATACATCCAGAATAACTTATAGGCTACAATTTATAATGATATTGTGCGACTAATCCTGCGCAGACGAAGTCGTGGGCACCTACTTGTTAATAATAAGAGTACCTAGTAGAATTCATTGCGAAGGGCTCGTCCGGGGAAGTACTTCCACCATGCCTCTTTCTGCCGCCGAGAAGCTGCGTTTCGGTTTGAAGAGTGTGGTTGCCGGTGTAATTACAAGCACATGAGACTTTACATGTGTATGCCTCAAGTTGATAAACGCAAGGTAGTGCATCGTAGGGCACGGTCCATCGTGACTTACGAGGCAATGCTTTGTATAGGTGATGGATACCACTTAACAAGTGGTGGAACATCTGCTTGTCTCAGCATTTAGTATGATATATACAGGGCGTCCCAAGACTATGCGACATGAAGAGAAAGTACCTTAAATATTGTAAATACGATATTTTTCTAATAGGAAACTTTATTTTATTTTTAAAACTTAGTAATACTGCAAGAGATAGAGAGCTATGGCGAGAGATGGGGGAGGCCTACGCCCGAGAGGCGACTTTTACAATTAATAACATAACCTAATGTTTTTTTTTTTTATACTACTCCCTGATGGAACAAACATATGACCCACCTGATGTAAAGTGGTAACCATCAAACGTTTATTTTGCTACTAATTATTTTTTATTTGTTATGAATTTTATTAATGCATTATTTTAAAATATTAATCTATTAAGAATTGAATTATTGTGAATTTTATTTTAATTGAAATATTGTAATAGAATAAAGGCTATTTTTATATTTTATTTTATTTTATAATTAAATGAGTCCACTTCATTCAACGGTTGTCTGGTAGAGATCGCTATTTAGCGATAAGACCGCCCATTGTACTTTGTAGTTTTAAGTCTGTTTTTTTTTTTTGTTATCTTATCCTTAAGTTGTGTGCAATAAAGTATTTTCTATCTATCTATCTATAATACTGCATTTAAAGATTTCTTAAAACTATTTGATTTGTCTGGGAATCGAACCGACGTAAATGTGGAAAAAAAACATTCCATATTTTTATGATGCCAATCGAAATATAGGTATTGGTACACATTACTTAAAGCCCTTTTTTAGATTAAAGCCCTTGCCAAGTAACCAAGAAATAACCAGTAGGTACGCAGTACAATAGAGGTATACCTACCTGATACCCTAAGCCCATTAGATGGTCCATTCATCACAGCGAAGCCCAAAGGCAAATCCTTTGGATTCATTAATCAAAGTATAATGCAGTGACCACATACCAACCTTCTTGATTAAGGATGTATACTTAGCAAGAATGGAACCGGCCAAGTGTGAGTCGGAGCATACCTTTGAAAACAGGCTTTTAGATCTATTGTAGACTAGGTGCCGTCCGTGTCTTCGCTCGCGTTTAAGAACAGATTGCTTACATTCGTTCATATTTTCTAGCCCTCTCTTAGTTTTTTTTGGGATAAAAGTCTGTAAATAATTATATAAATATATTATTATTTATTTTATATATTTTATTTATAGTCCAGGATACGAACTTTATCTCTTCCAAGTTTTAATCCAATGGTTTCAGTGTTCTGTTTTAGAGCACTGGTGGTCTAGTGGTAGCGGCCTCGCCTTTCGATCCCAAGGTCGTGGGTTCGAAACCGGTCAAAAATTTCAGTACTCTCAAACGGTGAAGGAAAACATCGTGAGGAAACCGGCACGTCGTAGAACCTAAAAAGTTCTATAACATATTGTGTCAAATGCTCGGAAGGAGCCTCTTAAGGCGCACTTAAAATCCTTTCACCACACTGTTTCGAAAGAAACTAGTGACACGACAAGAGAAAGACTACACCACAAAAGTGTTTTATTTTAAATATGTTTAGATTGACACAAAAAAGTATAACATGTGTCAAGTGCTCGAAAGGAGCCTCTTGATGAGCATACTATATAGTAGGCAAAATATTTTTAGTTAAAATATAATGTCACATCCACACCTGGAGAGTGACTGGCACCCTGCCGCGGCGACCTATGCCAGTACTTACGCCCGCCATAAAAATGTTTGCTAGAAAATCCTCTGCTCACATTTCCTTTCCCCAACCCTGTAACTAACATGTGGTCTCAAAAGCTCCCAAAATAACTTGGTATATTGTAACAAAAACAAGAAAACAAACTAAATAGGGGCCAGTGCAAATGAGTTTACTCCGACCGCTAAACAAAATAAGCCACAGGGTGTTATGCTCGTGTGGGTTCTGTACACAGTGAATTGCGAAAACCACAAGGCTCTACACTCAAATACATTATTATGAAACCTACCTGATTGTACTTGTATAGTACTAGCGGCCGCCTGCGGTTTCGCTCGCATGGTAGCGGTGATTGCAATATAAAATGAATATTTAAGACCGTTTTCGGTCTTAGATATTCTTATGTATTTTCGATTCCGTTACTTGTAATTTTTGGGATAGCCTAATAGTAGCCAAACATCTAAACTTTCGTACTTATAAGGCAAATTTAAATTTAAAAGGTTTCAAGATTTTTTCGATTGCTAGTCTGGGTAAACTCACGGTACAGCCAATGGCTAAGTTTGAGCAATGTTTCTTGAGTAACGATAAAATGTGAAAGCTTTAACGTTACCTTGATAAGACCTGTAGACGAAGCTACCACCTACCAGTTTAGTACCAATAAAATAGGTGCATCCCACATAGTTACTACCCCAATAAATGATGGGGAATTTAGTGCAATCAGGTATTAAAAAAAGTCTGTTGGTAATTCTATCAGTTTCAGAGTACAAACTTTGATAAAGGTTGTAGAATGTTGGGTGAAAACTCACCTATTTTTTTAAAACGACCACATTTTAATCATCTCTAAAATAAAATAAAATGCATTAGTTCATTAAGTTCAGGGAAGGAAAGGAAATGTTCCGTCATAATGTTTTCGTAATTAATTTCGCATTCAACGTCTGAATACGACAGCTAAAGCTTGATTCACACGATGCTAGTAGCTCGACTGACTTCACTGTTCAGACCCCACTGAAATAAACTGTTTGTAGATCTTGAATGAGCAGCTCAAAAAGCTCAAAAAAAGGGAATAAAGGTTCTCGAATGGACCTCGGACTGGAAGACTAAAATATTTTTTTAACATACATTGATGATAATGTATGACGGTAGTGATGAGTGAGTTAGTCAATGAATGAGTCAGTGAATTGTCGGTGCCAGTACTTCTTAAACGGTGAAGGAAAACATCGTGAGGAAACCGGCATGTCGTAGGACCTAAAAAGTTCTAAAACATGTGTCAAGTGCTCGAAAGGAGCATTTTTGAGGCGCACTTAAAATCCTGTTTCGAAAGAACGAGTAACACGACAGGAAGAAATATATCTAAAAGCTAATTTGAACACTGGCTTCACTAACTCGCCCTGTGAACTTGACTAGAACACTCAAGTCTTCGTAATTAAAGGCAATTTTATAAAGGCTCATTCACAACACGTCCGTGCTCCGTGCTAATTTGATTCCGTGCTAAGTAGATCCTTTGTCGTCTGTCTGGGTAAGTAGCTAATAGGTAGGTATATTTTATTAAGGTGAAGACTACTGATAATGTACCTCTCGCTCGCACATTTCAACATGTTGAAAGATATACTAAAAAGGTGAAATAAGTACGAAAACTAGTAAAACAACATTTTAGTTGGTAAACTTGTTTGGATCAAACTTGTATAGTTGCGATTTTTTATAGATAAGTCCATTGATTTTATATTTTTAAATGAGCGAGCAAGAGGTACCTACTTTGGAGGGGTTCAGCCCCTTAATAAAACTATCTGTTTTTTAAGAATAGTAAGGCGAGAAGAAAAAATGGGGAACTTATGTGAAAGATGAATGAATAAAATTTAATATTTTTTTGTGCCATCTAGCCTCAAACTATGTAAAGCTTATAGTTATGGCAACTAGATAGTATTTTTCTCACCCAGACATTGAAAAAAAAATCATTTTCATCACACAAATATTTTTTGGCTGTGGGAATCGAACCCACCTTCAGTGGTCAATACAGCGCAGCGCAAGAGGCAGAGTTACTACCAAACTGAATAAAAAAAACACTTAAAAATATAAAATAAAGTAGTGCAGTGGTGAAAGTGAAAGCGATCTCTTGCAGTCAACCTTTGATTGAATAGGATTGTTAAAAGTATGGAAGATTGGTCGCAGGTGCACGAGGAAAGTTATAAGAATAGTAATGTAGTAATGACCCCAATAGCAGCATAGAGCAAGTTCACTCATAACTAGCTAAACAATAGTTAAAGAATTCAATTCAGCTCTGCACCGCTTATTTGGAATGTATGGAGGTATGTCTTGCTTCAGTCTGGCAACACAAACTGTCTAGTTGAGAACCACATAGCTCTACGCGGAATTCACAGTTCACACGTGCAAACTTCCAGTTGCGATTCTCAACATTGAAGCTCAATACCCCCCTGTTGAGATTTAATGATGTTTGAAATTATTGCAGTGAACGATCTACGCTGTAAGAGTTGTTTTTAATACTACTTGCTGATGGAACAAGCAGATGGCCCACTTGATGTTAAGTGGTAACTATCACCTATAACATAGAAGTGCTTCGCAAGCCACGCTCGTTATAAAAGTGTGCTACGATGCACTGCCATGCGTCCATCGATTTGAGGCAGATGTTAAACCACATGTGCTTGTAAATTCATTGGCTACAGCGCCCTTTAAACTGAAACACAGCAATGCTGCTTGATGGCAGAAATAGGTATGGTGGTAGTACTTCCCCGGACGAGCCACACACAAAGAGCTCTACGCCGCAGAGCCTACGGCGTAGCTTTGCCTACGAAAGTTTTGTTTGTGTGTTTTAGATTTTTTATTATTTTCCGATATTATCGTCATTGTGGGATATGGGCTACGAATAAATAGTAGAATATGGGACGTTATTAAACGTTCTGACTGACCCTGTTAGATATTTTCAAAAGATATATCTTGAATTGACCCATAAATACGATCTTACGATCTCTCGGGATCACAATGTAGCAAAAGCAATGTGATGTATCTACCGTGCTGTGATCTAAGTGTTATTCAACGTTGTTACATTAATCATTATCATGAGTAAAAAGCATTACAAAAGGTATACTCCATTCTGCTGAAATGCTGCCGTGAAATAACGTTGACAATTCTGGAATGAAGAATTTGAAAAAAAAACATGGTTTCAATGGACAGAGAACATCCAACAAACTAGCGGCTTGGCTTCGGTTGCTCCTTCGTGTCGTGTCACTAGTTCTTTCGAAACAGTGTGGTGAAAGGATTTTGTGGGCTCCTCAAGGTGGCCCCTTACGAGCACCTGGCACATGTTTTCTAACTTTTTAGGTTCTACGACATGCCGGTTTCCTCACGATGTTTTCTTTTACCGTTTGAGAGTACTGGCACTGTGCACATAAATTTAAACAGAACAATGTATTATTACTCAACCGGTTTTTAACCCATGCTAATACCACCACTGGCACGCTGATATTACCACTCAAATGTTTGAGAGCCACTGTCTCACAGGCGTCCCGCTATATGTAGAACAGTGCAGATAATTGTATTGTAACTGGCGAATTGATCTTAATTACGGCCGGCAGTAATCAAGCCGCTTGTGTTCAACATGATTGAATCACCCGCGGCAACAATACGTTAGTCTATCATAATGTGAATATATTATGACAGGATAGGTAAAGGATACAGATTAAGTTACATAAGGCCAAAGAAAAATTACGCTAAATACAAGGATATATTTAAGAGTAGTAGAGCTCTTTGTGAAGGGCTAGTCCGGGGAAGTACTACCAGCCTTTTCCTGCCGCCAAGCAGCGTGTTGTGTTTCGATTTGAAGAGTGGTGCAGGTGAAATTACAGGTACATCTTACAAGGCAATGCTTTGTTATAGGTGATGGTTACCATTTAACATCAGATGGGCCATCTGCTTGTTCCATCAGCTAGTTGTATAAAAAAAAACTAAAAGAGACAATTTGGTATTACATTTCTCTACTACATATATTCTTAATATAAATACCACGCCCCACTGAACCGATTAGGGTGAAAACAACATAGATATTAACATGGTTTAGCGTAAACGCTACTTTTTATTATTGACAATTCAGCTGTCAATTATCTGCAAAGAAAATTTGCTATTCAAAAAGTTGCGATTGATGCGACATAAGCGAATATACATTTTCGCTATTACATAAAAGCCAGACCAAGAAATTGTGCTAGTTGAGACAAAAATATCGCGGAAAAACGCGAATGTCGAAAGACACTGCACGGAAAAACGGTTCAGCGGAAGCCGTCAAACAAATCAAATTAATTTACTAGTTTATTTGGTGTGAAAACTTAATTTAGTTAAAAAACTCGCCAAATTTAACTCACGCGCCGACCGAATTTAGAAGCGAGTAATTTCAAAATTCAGATCGACACTCAAAGAGATGTCGTTTGATTATTGTATGAAAATTACGGCACCGTGTGTCTATGATGAGGCCTAACAGAGGCGGGATCAGAAAGTCAGACAAAACTTGGCAAAGTGTCAAGAACACTCCAATCCAAGCCCATATTACCCATTTCACATGTATATGGACGCAAACCGAGTCAGTTTCTGCCAAAAAAGAACATCACTTTTATGAGTAGTTAGAGCTCTTTGTGAAGGGCTCGTCCAGGGAAGTACCACGCCTTTCTCTGCCGCCAAGCAGCGTTGCTGTGTTTCGGTTTGAAGAGTCAGAGAGTCAAGAGAACATCTGTATGCCTCAAGTTGATGGTCGCAGGGCAGTGCATTGTAGGGCACGTTCCTATCGTGCGTGACTTACGAGGTAATGCTTTGTTATGGGTAATGGTTACCACTTATCATCAGGTGGGCCATATGGTTGTTCCATCTGCTAGTTGTATAAAAAAAACACATCCGATATCCAAAATATCGGAAGTAAGGATTTTTTTATCCAAGCTGTAATTATTTTACCGTCTCAGAGTAACGCTATCAGCCAGATAAAAATATTTCCATCGCTACTTTAGACTTGTCAAACACTGAAATATGTTTTTAAGCATGTAATTCTATATTAATTTAATTTTATATTTATTTTTGTCATTTTCTTTTTATTTTTCTTTTCTATAATGTTTTAAATTTTCAAAATACATTTTATTAATTACCGTAAGTGGACGCAATTTGGCAGCCATGCTTATTAAAATAAATCAATAAATATTTTTTAACAATACTGTGAGATTATCCACTCGATATTTTATCGTTGCAATAACCGATTGCATCCACCCCCGCACATGCCGTGTAGGTAGGTGACCATATGAACGTAAAAAGGCTGTAATTCCCCCTTTCTACTTCAGTTTACCCCTCTTACCACGTTTTTGCCATTTAATCCCCCCACGTCTTTGAAGCGAGAAGTAAAACTAGACATCAAATATTTTTTGAAAGTGGTGAAAATTGTGAACGTTGAAAGTCTTCAAGCCGTCTCAAGAGGCCTATTCAAACACCGAACATATTCATTTGAATTACCAGGTACGAAAAAAGTATGTAAAATATCACTTATGTTCATACATAGATAAATAAATAAATTTCAAACTGTTAGTTCAAACTGGAGCTTGTAAGCCGATGGGTTATAGAAATCGTTTTCAGCACGCCCGATATTTTACCATCGACGTAAACCGACCGCTTACCATCAGGTGGGCCGTAAGTCCGTGTGTCTATCTTTTACATAAAAAAAAACCACAAATAATAGTACTCACCCACAACATACAGCGTAGAAAGCAGAGCTACAACCGAGTTGTGAGACCATAAAGTTTATTTTGGATACAATTTAAGCACAGTAGAAGCTAAGTTATCGTCGATGAAGTTAGTCGAAGCCAAGACTTAGCTCCGTCCGCGTTCCCAATCAAGTTATTGCTAACAAACCCGCAAACTCACATGAGCTACGTGAAACAGCCACACAGCCATAAATTACTTACCTATGTTATGCTTACGACTTACCGACAGGCATAAACAAAACATTGCGTATAACAACTAAGAGTAGTATAGTACGCGCAATGGATCTAAGTCCCTCTGAAGTCAGGTCCTATTGCAAATATTTATTTACAAAAAAATACAATGAATACAAGAATCTACAAAATGTACAAAATACATTTTGTAACTTGTGCACTTTGTAACTTTGTTCTGAATAAATATTACTGATTACATATGAGACAGTTGAGCTATCTGCAGACCATTGCAAACGATCAACAGATATCTCAACTGATCCAAATCAGTGCCAATCGGAAGCGTCTCCAAGACACTGCATGGCCACCCTGAATGGCAGTTCTGATTCGCTGAGTCAGATATCTACGCCCTCGGGCGTATCAATTAAAATATGTAAATTAATCGATCATATTTCGATTAATTACAATTGTAGAAGCGTCGTAGTTATAGTGTTCCATCAGCTACGCGCAACATAAACATTCTAATTGATTAATTGCATAGACAATTGAGCTATCAAGTTGCTAATCACTTTAAAAATAGAACACCCAAACGGTGTCCAATTCCAGTCTGAGCAAATGAATGACTCGAAACAAAAGAACAACAAACCCCACCAATCAGCGCATCCCGCTGAAATTTATAGCCAATCAGCGAGCTGTAATTTGTGAATGGTGCAATCAACAGTCGTAGCGTTTGTAATGTGTCTGTGGTTTGTTTTTCTGACCTGAGTGTACCGAAACGGTTCATTGGGAGCTTTGTGATCTTTAATTCGTAAAATGTTTGGAACTTGGGAGATCATTTGCTTACATTAAAGATTGTAGAAAGATAGAAAAATAAGGTGTAGGTACCTACTTTCACCACAACTAGGTGTTTTCCTACCTTCTTCTTCTTCTCTCCGTTTATGGTAATGGAATGACGGACAGGTTCCGACATTCCACAGACAATCTTGTCAGTGTCAAGTAATAATTACCAAAATACTTTAATTAAATAGATTAAATATTTTATAGTCAAGTCAGTCCAAGTACGACATCATTTGTTTTGAAGAAAATGGTTAAATAAGTTTCCTTCAGAACTTACGAAACATTTTCGTTCTTGTCGGGATATCACATAGGTAATTCTTTAGGATGTAGGATTCACTTTCATTCCAAATGTTTACACTTTGTGCTAACACCTCAAGTAAGGATGGTTAAAATACCACCAATTACACAGCACTACTCAAAATAACGCTAGAAAAGAAAAACAATTAAAAAGCAATTGGGAAGCAACCCCAAAATGCCAGAAAACGAATAGAGAAGTTGTTTACAAACGCCTCTTAACTCAGGTAGGTAGATACGTCTTCGGTAAAAACAAGTCTATAAAACTATTGCAGACAAACACCCAATATTTTCAAGAAGGTCGAATTGAAAACCAATCACCTAGGGACGGCAATATAAATATGAGAGCAGCAGAAAGTGCCCCATAAAAGTCGATATACCGTTACATTGCACTTCCAGTAAACAATACCATTTTGCTGGCAGTAAAAGTGTCTAAAGATATTTTATAGAGCTGACTTTTTGGGAGTTATAGATGGCGCTGTACTATTCTATAGAAATGAATAGAACTGAATTATTTATGTAGATTAGGCAGACTAATACTATCTGTGTATATTAGGTATGTACTTTAACACCTGTATATTACTATTCTTCTAATGTTTTACAAATAAAATATCTTTATTTTTTAACGTTAGCAATTTTACTTTTTTTTTTATACAACCAGCTAATAGAACATGCAGATGGCCCACTCACCTATAACAAAGCATTGCCTCGTAAATCACGCACGATAGGAACGTGCTCTACGATGCACTGCCCTGCGTCCATCAACTTGAGGCATACAGATGTTAGGCCTGATGTGCCTTTTATTTTAGAGACAATACAATGTGTACAAGTATGTTGTAGCTAAGCCGAACTTCAAGGATAAATAAGTAATTGGTATTTATTGCTTAGGGACGATGTTTGGGAATACTCCAAGTAAATAAGATTTATTAGACTAACTTCAACAGGCCTTTGCCGCTTGGGAGAACCAAAGGTAGTCTATAATTTGACAAATAAATAGTGATCAGCTGAGAGTAGAGCTTTTTGTGTGTGGCTCGTCTGGGGAAGTACTACAGCCAGCCATGCCACCAAGCAACAATTGGTGGAAGAAATCTGCCGCCAAGCCGCGTTGCTGTGTTTCCGTTTGAAGGGTGTGGTTGCTGTTGAAATTACAGGCACATGAAACTTTACATACGTACTAGTGGTTTGCCCCGAACTGAGATTTCCTGATGTCCTCTCCAGTCTTACGTTGATACCAAACACGATATTTGAATAACAATAAGAATCATTTATTGTTAAGGACTCTGACTACCCCCTAACCTACTTGGGGTAACCAATTGTATCTCAAAAATCACACATACGTCATGTACAAACCAAACCCTTTCATATACGAACAAGACCTTACGATTAGAAGGCGGGATCACTCCCACTAGACCACTGCTGGTCTCTAACTCTCCAAATCCACACAGAATAACTCGGTTTTAACCAAAAATCTATGAAAACGGTAAAGATATCAAACGAATATTCCCAGAAATTCGATTACCCATTCCTCGTGCATACCTGACAATTCTACCCTGAGCTATAGAGATATCCACTATCCTCGCTCGATCTCAAACGTTCTACCGATAGCTTTATTTATGTTGCCAAACCTCTTTATAGGTTCGGGGTATATTTACAGCTCAGTTGGTAGAAGCTCAACCGTCTGGGCTGTGGGTTTGATTCTCACACTGGGCAAAAACATTTGTGTGATGAACATAGTTTGTTCTCGGTCTAGGTGTTGTATATTATAAGTGTACCTATATTAGCTAAAAAAAACATACAAGTTTTATCAACTATCTTTTTTTTTTAAATAGTGTATATTATTATTTTATAACATACTCTAATAATATTACAATCTAGCCATAATTACGGCTAATAGGTCATATAACACTGACCTAGTTTTTAAAAGTAAGCTACCTAAAAAGTTCTATAACATGTGTCAAGTGCTCGGAAGGAGTCTCTTGAGGCGTACTTAAAATCCTTTCACCAAATTGTTTCGAAAGAAACTAGTAAATAAAAATAAATAAATAAAATAAATATTGGTGGACATTCCACACATCACGCCCCAAACTAAGCCAAAGTTTGTGATATGGGAACCAGATAGCTGATAAACTACTTATATACTTTTTTTTTCTAAATACATACTTATTGATCGAGTGAGCGAAGCGAACAAGATCTTTGTTTCAACTTGGGCGATTTGGCATTTTATGTATGTATGTATGTATGTATATATGTATGTATGTATGTATGTATGTATGTATGTATGTTTGTCTGGCGATAACTTTAGAACCGTTGATCCGATCTGCATGAAATTTGATATGTCGATAGCTTGTACTTGAGAAATTTACTGGTAAGTATATGAGTAAAATCGGATGAAGGGTTTTTGAGATATGGGGTTTTTTAAGGGCGCAAAAATAAAAAAAGTTACATAAAAAAATCAAGTTACATGTCATATGAAAGGGCTTTGTTTGGACATTCCAAAACAATTTTTACTTTTTTATTGGGACGCTCGGTTTTTGAGATAAAACAAAACAAGTTAAATTAAAATAACCAGCGATCCTAGAGCTCCCATCTCTAAGAGTTTCGTTGACATCAAGGTTTTTCTACTGGTCGGCCAGTTACTTTGCTTTTTCTTATTTTTTTTTCTTGAAATATATTAAGGAGGTACTCAGTTCTCATAAAATGGTGATGACGACCAGGTCTGATGATGGAGCCAAGGTCTGTTCAACGGAACTCTTCAATAAATAGGCCAATAGAGTTGAAACTTGGTTACCATACCAAGTTAGTAGGCAGTAGTCAGAAAAAAGTCCAAACATAATGTTTGGACTTGCCTCTGACTACTACCTACTCAAAGTTTTGATGCGTTCGTCGGGTTGCATCACGAGATCTCAGTTCGGGGCGAACTACTAGTAATATTATACAAGGTGTTCCTTAAGTTGTGTATATAAACTTCAGGGGGCTAAAGTACCCATCAATATGAACAACTTTTTCTAAGGAACCAACACTGTGAACGCGAAAAAAAAAACAGCTGTTTCATACATTTTAGCCTGGTAGGTATTGAACTTTTGTATGAAACAGCTGTTTTTTTTTTTCGCGTTCACAGTGTTGGTTCCTTAGAAAAAGTTGTTCATATTGATGGGTACTTTAGCTCCCTGAAGTTTATATACACAACTTAAGGAACACCTTGTATAACACCCAGACAGAGAACAAACATCTATGTTCATCACACAAATTTTTGTTCTCAGTGGGGATCGAGCCCACGGCCTACGGCGCAGGAGGCAGAGCTACTACCAACTGAGCTGTGAAGGCTGTGTGTAGTGACACGACAAGAGAGAGAGATCAGCTATCTGGTACCCATAGTACAAGCTTTGGCTTAATTTGGGTCTAGATAGTGGTGTGTGGAATGTCCACCAATATTTAATTAGTGCCCTTTCCCAAATTTTTACTAGTGCCCTTTCAGTGTTTCAGAAAGTACCACAAAACTGAAGCAACATTTTATTATTTTGTAAAAAGGACCATAACGACTCACACTTTCAAGAGTAGTAGAGCTATTTGTGTCTGGCTCGCCCGGGGAAGTACTACCACCACGCCTTTTTCTGCCGCCAAGCAGCAACGCTGTGTTTCGGTTTGAAGAGTGCGGTTGCCGGTGTAATTACAGGCACATGAGGCTTAATATCTGTTTGCCTCAAGTTGATGGACGTAGAGCACGTTCCTATTGTGCGTGACTTACGAGGCAATGCTTTGTTATAGGTGATGGTTACCACTTAACATCAAGTGGGCCATCTGCTTGTACCATCAACTAGTTGTATAAAAAAAACACATCTAAAAATTCGATTCCGTAAATATATTTCTTGACCCCAAAAACCTTCAATCTGTGATTTACATAAAATTGTTCAAGTCCTTTGAGCTTCAGTCACTTTCAAAGTCCTTATTTCAAAGTTAAAAAGTCAACAGTTCATTATATTTTAGATTACCCATTTCTTTCATTTGTGTTACAAAGGCCTTCTTACGGCCGGTTTCTGAAAGCCCGCTCATAACTAATTGGATGTCAAGACACTCGCCATTTCAGCTTTGACTTATAGATAGCAAGTGACTTGACATCCGATTAGTTTTGATCGAGCTTTCAGAAACCGGCTGTAAGCCTTCCAATTTTATAATTGTGAGTTTACTAGAAGTACTGTGTACTTGAGAGTGCTGGTGGCCCAATGGTAGCAGCCCCACCTCCCGATCCTAAGGTCGTGGATTCAAAACCGGTTGTGCATAAATAAGGTTTTCTGTTCAAAAATGTATATGCATAGTGCCAGTACTCTCAAACGGAGAAGGAAAACATCGTGAGGAAACCGGCATGTCGGAACCTAAAAAGTTATAAAAACAGTGTCAAGTGCTCGAAAGGAGCCTCTTTAAAGCGCACTGCAACTCCTTTCACCACACTGTTTTAAAATAAACTAGTGACACGTTAAATCTCTAATACTATAAGAATCAAAGTCCTGACTGACTGACTGACTGACTGACTGACATATAGACAACGCACAGCCTAAACCGCTGGTCCTAGAGACTTGTATGATATACGTTGTCAGAAATGGGGTTATTAGAGTATAAGTTTTGATATATTGATGTATTTCTTTGATGTTTTATTATAGGTCAGTGTTGTCGGTCAGCGACAAAATAATTTAAATAAATAAAAAAAAGAAGAAGATCGAATTCGCTATTCGCAAAACATAGTTATTGTATGTAGGGGCGATCTCAAAGGCTATCGATAACTTACCTATAGATATGGAGTGTGGCCGCTAGGTAATGGATCTCGAGTGGCTGTGCGGTCACTAGCAGAGATGATTGGCTGAGTATAGTGCACTCAGAATTTACTCAGAACTCGAAATGTAAGCCAATGTAAAAAGCTTTCAAGTTTTAACTTTAATTTTGACTTCAAGTGGATACTTCTGTTTGATTTTCTTATAATATTTTTAGTAGGAGCTCCCTCAGATCAAAGTAAATAAGGTACTAATCTAATTTGCGATTTCACGCGTCGTGTTGCTAATTTTTCTATGCAGCAAGCTTGCAAGGCTTAACTGATGCATGCAAAGCTTAACTGATGTTATGTGTTAACCATCTCTATATAGTCAAAGTCAAAGTCAAACTGTATTTATTCAATAAAATCACAAGGATCACTTTGAAACGTCTTAAAGCTAGGTGACTCTAGGTGCCAGTTCCACGCGACCAAAGCCTAGAAGAACAGGCAACAAACTTACGGCTTGGTTCCTACCGTTCTTTTGTATGATCCTTTTACAATGTAATAATATAATATATTGTTGAAGTTTAGTGAGGCGTAGACATACAGAAAAAGGCATATATTATTATGTATATAAAAATCATTTGCTGGACGTTTGTCTCGCTAAAACTCGAGAACGGGTGGGCCAATTTAGCTGATTTTAGTTTTGAAATGTTTGTCGTAGTCCAGGAAAGTTTAAACGGTAAGAAAATATGGAAAAATTGCGAAGAAGATAGTAAAAAAACAATTTCATTTTCCCATATAAACTGTTCTACCTTAATGTTCTACCTAAAGCGAAGGGAGAATTTTAATGTAGTTAGGATAGGTGATACGAAGTACACCGGGTCATCTAGTCACTTATAAATAATAACCTCGCAAGTCACGATAGGCACCTTTGATGCACTGCCCTGCGTCCATCGACTTGAAGCATAACAGATGTTAAGCATCATGTGCCTGTGATATCACCAGCAACCACACTCTTCGAATCGAAACACAGCGTTGCTGCTTGGCGGCAGAAAAAGGCATGGTGGTAGTACTTCCCCCGATGAGCTCTTCACAAAGAGTTCTACTACTCTTAAGCCCGGACTCCACCGCGAGCGGAGCGTAGCCATTAAGGACTCCGTTTAACTCGCAAGTATAAACTACATACAACAAATAGTCGAGCGGAAAGGACTAAGCGAGCAGAAAGTGTTAAAATGAACTCGCTCAGCTCTTTTTCTTTTATCAGTAGAAATCAAAAGATAAAACTCTTTGTAGGAAATGTAAACCTATTTCATTGAAAAGGAGTCCGTTCCGCTAACCATTTCTCGCTCATTACCCTTTCGCGGTGGAGACCGGGCTTTAAGGCGAAGACAAGAGCTAATGTGACTCTCGCTCGCACGTTTCGACATTTTGAATGATATAAAATTAATAAACTCATTTTCGAAAAATCGCAATCAACCATTTTGTGTGCAATCACATTGCACACAGTTTAGTAAAAAATTCATTTTGATCGATACATGTTTTCCTACTCAAAAGTTTGCTTTACTAGTTTTCGTACATAACCAAACTTTTAAGTAGGAAAACTTGTATCGATCAAAATGATTTTTTTACTAAACGGTGTGCAATGTGATTGCACACAAAATGGTTGATTGCGATTTTTCGAAAATGAATTTAGTGATTTTATATCTTCCAACATGTCGAAACGTGCGAGCGAGAAGTTGTTTGATAGTTGTCAGCCCCTTAAGCCTTTTCATTCTCTTGTGGTTGTGTTAGTTCCAGTAGAATCGAGCCTGATTTAGGGTCTGTCCAAAGTGGCCTAGTTCTGTAAGGTACTTGTAAACTATCGTAAAGTAATTCATAGAGTTTTCCGGTCAAACTTTAATTTAGAGAAGAAATTCAATTTCCTATTTTATAACTAAAACTTATTCATTAACTTCTACAAAGTTTTATTATAAAAAAAATAATTTCCTAAGTAAACCGAATCAGTTAGTCTTGGGCAGTGGGTCTGACAAAAACCTAAGTTAATTTGCTTTAGTTTAATTACACCGCCAAAGACAGTGTCAACTAATTAAACAGTTTAAAGTTCAAAGTTTGTGGTTTTTGCTATGTTTACATAAGTAGTACATACCTACCCTACTTACGAGGTATATAAAGCCATCTCTTTCTCTTGTCGTGTCACTAGTTTTTTTAGAAACAGTGTGGTGAAAGGATTTTAAGTGCGCCTCCAGAGGCTTCTTTCGAGCACTTGACATATGTTGTAGAACAAAGGTTCTACGACATGCCGGTTTCCTTCGCCGTTTGAGAGTACTGGCTTTGTGCACATACACTTTTGAACAGAAAAACTCATTGGTGCACGACCGGTTTTGAACCCACGACCTTAGGATCGGAAGACGGGGCCGCTACCACTAGACTACCAGTGCTCTCCTATCCTACTTACGGGGTATATAAAGCCATAAGAACAGATCAAGCGCACTTTTAAGAGTAGTAGAGCTCTTTGTGTGGGCTCGTCCGGGGAAGTACTACCACCACGGCATTTTCTGCCACCAAGCAGCAACGCTGTGTTTCGGTTTGAAGAGTGTCGTGGCCGGTGTAATTACAGGCACATGAGGCTTAACATCTGTATTCCCCAAGTTGACGGACGCAAAGGCAGTGCATCGTAGGGCACGTTCCTATTGTGCGTGACTTACGAGGTAATGCTTTGTTATAGGTGATGGTTACTACTTAACATCGGGTAGGCCATCTGCTTGTTCCATCAACTATTAGTATAAAAAAAAAACAATTATAACAAAACCAGTTTTTCGTCTGTGTTATTTTCTGTGATTATTTTACGTAGGTACCTATATTTTAGTGAACACGTGCCTATGCATTTTTTTTTATACCTACACAGTACACATGACTGTTACCACTGTTACTCAATATGTATTTACTATTCACTTCTTGACACTAGATTTTTCGAAACAGTATGGTGAAAAGATTTTAAGTGCGATTATTTTGTACTATTCACTGGAAATCGAAAGATAGTATTATTTCAGCAATGTTCCAGCTTAATGACCAGCCTGTAGCCACCACGGGTAATCCCTCCGTGCCACCACTGATCAAACACAGGCTCGATAGCAGAGTTTAAGCTGTGTTTTCTAGACGGATAGTGGATAAATTAAGCTTACCGAGAGCCACTCAAACTGCATAAAAATTTGTGCTTTTTATGTACTTCCAAGTTGTGGCTGGTGGAAAATGCATGAGCATTTTTTTTATTTAAATAAATAAAACAAAGAGCCTTTGAGCCTTTGATAACATAACTGATATTATTTATTTATTCAAAAAGATACACACCAGTTTTGCAATCCTATAATACAAAAATTATTAAGGCATTTATAAGGCATCAAGCCCTTATGTAATTGTATGTTTTTGTGCAATAAAAAAATATAAAATAAATAAAAAAACAGCTACACGTTTTTTCTATGTACAGTTACAGTAAATATCCCCTCAGATCTTTAGTACTATCTTGAGATTCTTTGAGGATATCTAAGGATTAGAAATTCGTCCAAATACATATCACACATTAAAAAGAATAGCCGCAAATTCTTAGCTCTTTCGTGGCTAGCTCCGCTTCGCTTTAGGGTACTGTCCTACTTTATAAAAAAAATTGCGGCTGGCTCCGCTCTTGTTGACAGTAGTTTACTACTTGCCTGTTTAGTTCTAACGTCTATTAGTTATTTATGCGAAGATACAAGGATGACATTTTTGTCTTGAAGATACTGTGTAGTTATGAGCTAGTTCGGTACTAAGTGATCCTTCGCTCGCTAAAAGCTACTTTGCGCCTTTTACAATTAGCTCGAAATAACTTGAGCAAATTGGTGCTTTCCTTCGATACTAGAACTAACTAGTAGATAAAATAACCTCATACTTTAGTTATCGTTTGCCGTCACAGGGTGTCTGTCTGTCAACTCTCTAAACATAAACCCTCGTAGGTACTATAAAACGGTGCTTAAAATTAGCGCTGTCTCTGTTTGCCATTACGTATTGGTAAGAGATGGCAATAGTTTATCGATTGACAGATTTTTTGTAGTAAGGCTGAAAATAACGGGTAGTTTCACCTTATGAATCCGCACTCATTTCGTTCAAGAACTTCACCTCACGTTAGCATTTCCACTCGTTAACTAGTGATAGGTGAATGTGCCTATTACAGAAGGCCAAATTTAAAAACCGTATGCGGTCACTGGGCAATTGATGTTGTCAGAATAGCACTGCAGATTCCGCGAAATCGCACTGCAGAACGCAAGCTTTAGCAGCAAAATGAAATATCCACAGCTCATTAGTACACTGTGGCTCTTTGGCCAATTGAAACGAAATTGTAGCTTCATTCCGACCGGAATGCGGCTTTCGTGGTTTCGAGCTAATTGTAAAAGCTGCTCTACTCGACGAGTGCTTTTAGATGAAACATCGTTACAATTTGAGTAGAATAACACGGATACAGTTCAAGCTACACAAAGCCAAAGAAAAATGACTCTTATTACAAGGATATTAAGACGAGCAGTGTATACCGACCGATGTGTATCCGTGTATACCATGGCATCTGATGGTCTAGTGCAAGGGTGGCTAACCAATGGCACGCGACGCAATATTTTGGGCACGCCACGCCAAAACATTTTTCCACGTAATTCAACTGAAAAAAAGAAAAAACGTAGAACATAGGTAGATGTGTGGTGGTAGGTGGAAAAGATTGATACCGTTTTATAACTTTATAAGGTACAAAACGCTCCTTATATCACCAATTTATAAAGGCCGAAAAATATCACCTATCCCCGTAACCCACACCGGATCCGTCCTACACTAAGAAGCCCGGTCGTCATTCAATATTTTCCAAGCGATATTATTTCATACCCTCTTTCGTGCTAACGTAATATCCACTCTATTTCCAAAGGTGTAAAGGTGACAAGAGCATGGCACTTGTATCTCAAGTTACTTGGATCGATAAGGTGCACGGTGCGTTGTGGTCCTGTGACAAATAGACTGATATAGATTGATGGGTGCGTCATAATGGTAGTTTATTATCTGCTAGCTTCCGTCTGCTGTTTTTTGTGTACCGTATTCGAATAACGAGTAATCAAGATATGATGATGGAGCCAAGGTCTGTTCATCGGAACTCTATAAATAAGCAAATAGAGTTGATACCAAGCTAGAAGGTAGTAGTCAGAAGTAAGTCCGAAAACTTTGTTTAGACTTGCTAATTGCTTGACTTGGACCACTATGCCTTTTTCTGTCGCCAAGCAGCGTTGCTGCGTTTTGGTTTGAAGTGTGTATAGTTACCGATTAAATTACAGGCACATGAGGCTTAGCATCTGTATGCCTCAAGTTGATGGATTCTTTGTAATAAGTGATGTTTACCACTTAACATCAGGTAGGTCATCTGCTTGTTACATCAGCTAGATGTATAAAAAAAGACTACTGCTAGAGTCGCAGGGATCTTTTCCCTTCTGCATCTCATACTAGGTATATTGTCGTATAGAATTCTAAACGAGTCTCATCGGCGTCGGCTTTACCCGTCACCCGCATTTTACAGCAAAATGTACCACCTAGTCCGAGCTCGTTGATAGCTGACCTAGGCAAGCCGAGGCTTTGCGTAAATCCAGTTTGATCCCAGACGCTAGCTCGAGGGTAATTTAAATGCATCGCCTGCTATCCTATTTGTAACGTACCTACCTACCAGAGACAAAACAAGGCATCTGTATTTTTCATCCTAATGCTGATCTTCTTCTTCAGAAATCAGAAATTATTTGAATCATCTAGTTTCAAAACCAGCAATCTGACTTTTGCAAAAATGTTGGTAAATTAAAAAAAAAGATTGCCGCGTTTGAATTTAAAGTATTACAGATCGCCGGATTTGATCCCAACCTTCTTCTTCTTTCTTCTCTCCTTCTTCTTCTTCTTTCAATTTATGGCTCCTGTCCGTCATTCGACAGACAATCTTGCCAGTGTCAAGTGATTTGTATTAAATACTTTTTAGTCAAGTCAGTCCATAGTCAAGTCGGTAGTCATTTGTTTTGAAGAAAATGGTGGCGGTTTTCTTCAAAACATTGGAAACATTTTCGGTCAAATCAGGATATCACGTATTACACTTTCATTCCAAATGTTTACACTTTGTGCTAAGACCTCAAGTAATCAACCTATGATTACATTCAGCATTATCAATGACAAATTGCCGGATTTGATAGTCAAAGTCAAACTAAGACGGTTTTATTCAAAATCTGTGCTGCCATATCAAGAAGTCATTTTGGACAAAAAAGCACAGATTGCCGCATTTGAAACTAGACGACTCATTTATTGTTATAACTGTAGTACAAAAAAGATCTTATAGCTATGGTTATGTACAGTTTTAACAGTTTGTCCGTTCCGGACGTACAACAAAAACGCATTGTTATATTCTAAAGAACCAAGAACCAACTAAAATATTTTAATACCCACTAATTCTACTTTCTGGTACTCCTAATTTCTTGCAAGTATGTGACCTACAAGAAATTATGACCTTCTTTCTGGGCGTGTCATTAGTTCTATAGAAACAGTGTGGTGAAAGCATTTAAGTGCGCCCCATAGAGGCTCCTTTCGAGCACTTGACACATGTTTTAGGACTTTTAGGTTGTACGACATGCCGGTTTCCTCGCGATGTTTTCCTTCAACGTTTGAGAGCACTTACTGATGGGCCAACTGATAAGTGGTAACCATCACCTTATCAAACTATTGCCTCGAAAGTAAGGCACAATATGAACATGCCTTACGATGCCTTGCCTTGCGTCCACCAACTTAAGGCATACATGGGCCCGAAATGTTTAACAGTTATTAATTAATTGAATTTGTGGCTGCAATTTCACCGGCAAATACACCCTAGATAGACAAATATCAGCAAGAAATATCTCAAGAATGTTTTATCTAATAGATTTTTCAACAGACCAATATAACTTTTCTCATTATTCTCAATCCTATTACTTTCACCAACCCCAAACCATTGGGGAATGTCCACTATTATATAAAACAAAAGAAAGGGCATAAATCTAATGCGGTGCAATTTTTCATCCCCCGTAGTTCGCGAAACCATCCCCAGAGTCCTTTATTTCGACACAATAGGGATTGGGATGGATCCCTCCTTTTGTTTGAACATGCCTTGATGGGGAGACATACTCGGAAATAAATATGGCTGAGCAGAGAATGCGAGGTGCGAACCTACCTTGTGCCGTGTCAAATGGTACTTACTAAGACTGGCTTCAGTAGAAACTGGTTAGTGGTGATTTAAATGCGAGGTTGTTTCACCACCAGACAGTGATCCTTGTGATTTTACTGATTATGACTTTGACTTTGATAGAGCTGAACCTGAGTTATAAAAATAGTTTTTTTTTTGTCTTATAACTTGGGTTTTAAGATTGCTTTGTTTTTTGTGTATTTTTTATTTTGTATAACTGTGGTGATATATGCTTTCTGTCTATTATGTTGATGTTTCTCTTATCTAAGCACTTTTCTATTTTATTTTCTCTTCTATATTTGTAACCCAACTTCTGATGCAAAATTTATATTTATTATTAACCTAACCTATGTGTTATTATTATTTATTCTATTTTCTTAAATTATCTAGATACCGCAGTTTAGCATAACTTATTTATAAACGTGTTGTTGTTGTATTTCGGTCACTGCTTAACTACCTTTTCCCTCCTTGGTTTCAGCTGAAAATCAACGTTGAGTAACATTTTGAGTAACATACACCCAACATTTATGCTGAGCTGAAAACCTTTTTAGTATAGTAACCTATTACTGTTGTCCCTTGGCCGCTCAAAATTTTATCCTTAATGTTTGTTATGTTTAGGCTTGTGTTTTTTGTACTATGCAAAATAAAATTTTATTGATCGAGTGAGCGAAGCGAACGAAGATCTTAGTTTCAACTTGGGCGATTTGGCATTTTATGTATGTATGTATGTATGTATGTATGTATGTATGTATGTTTGTCTGGCGATAACTTAAGAACCGTTGATCCGATCTGCATGAAATTTGATATGTCGATAGCTTGTACTTAAGAAATTTACTGGTAAGTATATGAGTAAAATCGGATGAAGGGTTTTTGAGATATGGGGTTTTTTAAGAGGGCAAAAATAAAAAAAGTTACATGAAAAAATCAAGTTACATGTCATATGAAAGGGCTTTGTTTGGACATTCCAAAACAATTTTTACTTTTTTTTTGGGACGCTCGGTTTTCGAGATAAAATTTAAAAAGTTAAATTAACTTAACCAGCAATCCAAGAGCTCCCATCTCTAAGAGTTTCGTTGACATCAAGGTTTTTCTACTGGTCGGCCAGTTCCTTTGATTTTTCTTATTTTTTTTTCTTGAAATAAATTAAGGAGGTACTCAGTTCTCATAAAATGGTGACGACGACCAGGTCTGATGATGGAGCCAAGGTCTGTTCAACGGAACTCTTCAATAAATAGGCCAATAGAGTTGAAACTTGGTAACCATACCAATTTAGTAGGCGGTAGTCAGAAAAAAGTCCAAAGATAATGTTTGGACTTGCCTCTGACTACTACCGACTCAAAGTTTTGATGCGTTCGTCGGGTCGCATCACGAGATCTCAGTTCGGGGCGAACTACTAGTTCTATTCTATTCTATTCTATTATCAACTCCAAACTTTAAAAAAATTACAATAGCTATCTCGTTCATACAATCAACATTTTTGAAGTAATTGACAGCCCTCATATTAGCCGTTTAGGACGTACCTCTGACTAACCCCCTTAGGTGTCCTCATAGAATCTGGAGTTTGTACTTGATACTAAGTGATCTAAGGGGATATCTACCGTGCCTGGGGATCAAAGTCGTGAAGCAGTTTTTACATTTACAAAAAATATACAAGTATTATCAGTTATCTGGTTCCCATACTCGTCACATAATAGTATGTATCTAGTTATATTATTAGAATGAAGTTGTGCCAAACAGTAGCATCACGTTGGTGGTAGTCAGTGCCAGTGCCACAGAATAGCCAGCACGATCTGCGGTGGCACGGGACACAAAACGTCGCTTATCAAAGCTCTCACAATTTGGCACTAAGCCCGATTTGGTTTTTCGGTACCGTCAGCACCAAAAGTTATAACGATTGTAGTTTATACGCTTTTTTTTTAATAAATTAATATTGTTGGAGCACTACACACAGCACTATCTCGCCCCAAACTAAGCCAAAGCTTGTGATATGGGAACCAGATAGCTGATATAATACATATACTATTTTTTGTAAACCTTGGATGTCTATTGTATGTTACAATTACTTTACACTTTATGCAGCTTTCCCATTCTATTTTTTTTTTAACTGACTAAATGATATAGTCGTTTAACGATTCTTACGGCCGGTTTCTGAAAGCTTGATAAAAACTAATCGCATTTCAAGTCACTTGCTATCTCTATCTAATTAAATGTAATAGCTGAAATAGCGAGTGACTTGACATCCGATTAGTTTTGATCGAGCTTTCAGAAACCGGCCGTAAGTGTGCCATTATGAATTTTATTATATTTCATTTCAAGGCTAGCCTAGTCCCTGAAATAAAATTTAAGAAATAGTAAATAATAGTAGATAAGTAGATAGAACTATTTATTCATCCACCACAAAAAAACAATAAAATAAAATGTACCAGATAAACAAGCAACAAATATAAACATAGGAACGATATAAATATATAGACAACTTAACTACTACATTGCTTATTAAAATAACCGTTATTTCAGTAGTGTACTTTTGTCGTTGTCTGTACTCACACGGATTTGTACATCTCGTATCTACAGGCGTAAATATTCATGCTTAGTATGTATACATAGTGAATAATAAAAATAGTTAAATCTGGTATAGCATAGCTTCATGTTTTAGCTCAAGTTTATTTTCACCTATTACTGTCAATGTTACTGCCTTTTTTGCTACCTACTGTATATTGAATTAATATTTTTTTTTACTTTGGTTGGTCAAATAATAAAGTTTTCTATCTTTCTTTCTTTCTCAAGTTAAATAAAAACAGGCAATTTCATCCATTGTGGATGATTTAAATAAATAAATATTGGTGGGCATTGGAAACAGCACTATCTAGCAAGACTTTATCCTAATATATTCAAATCCTGGTTACGAACTGTATTTGTTCTAAGTTTCATCCCGGTGTCGGTGCAATGATTGAGCCACAAACATCCAAACATTTAAGAATAGTAGAGCTCTTTGTGAAGGGCTCGTCCGGGGAAGTACTACCACCACGCCTTTTTCTGCCGCCAAGCAGCAACGCTGTGTTTCGGTTTGAAGAATGTGGTTGCCGGTGTAATTACAGGTATATGAGGCTTAAGGCGAAGACAAGAGCTAATGTGACTCTCGCTCGCACGTTTTGACATGTTGAAAGATATAAAATCACTAAACTCATTTTCGAAAAATCGCAATCAACCATTTTGTTTGCAATCACATTGCACACAGTTTAGTAAAAAAATCATTTTGATCGATACATGTTTTCCTACTCCAAAGTTTCCTTTATAGTTTTCGTACATAAGCAAACTATTAAGTAGGAAAACTTGTATCGATCAAAATGAAATTTTTACACACAAAATAGTTGATTGCGATTTTTCGAAAATGAGTTTTGTGATTTTATATCTTTCAACATGTCTAAACGTGCGAGCGAGAAGTTGTTTGATAGTTGTCAGCCCCTTAACATCTGTGTGCCTCAAATTGGTGGACGCAGGGCAGTGCATCGTAGGGCTCGTTCCCATCGTGCGTGACTTAGGAGGCAATGCTTTGTTATAGGTGATGGTTACCTCTTAACATCTGCTGGGCCTACTGCTTGTTCCATTAGCTATTAGTATTAATAAATAAATATCGTATCTTCACATTATTCGTATAGTTAGAAATCTTGACAGCAGCACTGACATTTGCAAAATTAGGGAAATTAGATCATTTATATCATTAAATGCCAGAGCTCTTAAACGGTGAAGGAAAACATCGTGAGGAAACCAGTTAGTATTATAACAGCGGCGATGTGCTTGCAACGTAATAGCTGCCACGTATGGAATAACCTGCAAAATGAGGGTGTGTGCTAATAGATATTTTAGGGGATGGTGTTAAAGATATTTATTTATTTATTGGAAAATCAACAGCTTATTAAAACTTAACATTACATGATAAAGAAACGAAAGAACCAATTAAAGGTTTTCACGGATAATTTGAGGGGATATCTACCGTGCCTGGGGACGAAATCTTCTGTTTTCTGTTTTTAGATCCACAAAAACCAACTAAAAGAAGAAGAAGCGTAGTTCGCATAAATTTTTACTCTCACAGTTACAATTTTTCCCTCACAGTTACTAGGTTTTATATCTGAATGTGTAAGCCTTAATAAAGTACTTAAAGGAAGGGAGCACTAACGAGGTCAAACGACGAAAATTACATGAAAAAGGTTATATTGGAAGTTGGCGAAGGAAGTAAACACCCGATATTATTTTGGATGTGACAGTAAAAGGTCAAATGTGGGTTATATTTTTATGAAGAGGGTAGTTCGATTTGGTTACGATATGACGTGTTGGCGTTAAAGTTGATTTTTGGAAGTAATATTTGATTAAACTACCACGCACACACGGGGTAAAACAATAAAATATGTTCTAGAAATGAAAACTATAAACTGAGGAAATTGTATACTGAAAATAAAATCCGCAAGTGAAAATAGATAAGTATTAGAACCTTAAATTGCCATAAACGAAATGCACTCTATATCTCGATTATAGAGTTATATTTTAATGTACTCGATAGTAGTAATTTCTCGATATGTTTTCATAAGGCGCGACCGGCCCCCCGATTACGCTATTTCGATGGCTATCGACATGGCAATCAATTAATTATCCATGTCCATGTCCATCCACGCACGAGAAGGCGGGATCACTCCCACTAGACCACCGTTAAGTGTAGTAGAGCTCTTTGTGAAGGGCTCGACCGGGGAAGTACTACCACCACGCCTTTTTCTGCCGCCAAGCAGCAACGCTGTGTTTCGGTTTGAAGAGTGTGGTTGCCGGTGTAATTACAGGCACATGAGGCTTAACATCGGTATGACTCAAGTTGATGGCTGCAGGGTAGTGCATCATAGGACATGTTCATATCGTGCTTGACTTACAAGGCAATGCTTTGTTATAGGTGTTGGTACCACTTAACGTCAGGTGGGCCATCTGCTTGTTCCATAATCTTGTTGTATAAAAAAAAAACCACCGGTGCTCTACAATTACGCAATTTAATCGTTCCATGAAATCAAAATCGGTAGAACTTACTAGCTGCGGCGATGGGCTTGCAACCTGTCACGTATGGAATGTGGCTATGCAAATTCTATATTTTGACTGAAATCTGACACATAGACATCCCCAATACTTGACTTGGTTCTAATAAATTTGAGGGGATATCTACCGTGCCTGAGGGATCATAGTGCAGTAAGCTGTACCTATATGTTTTCGATTTTCTCTTTTTTTTTGTAAATATACTTAGAATATATTATGACACCAATGAGTTTTTGTGTTCAAAATTTTATGTGCACAGTTCCAGTACTCTCAAACGGTGAAGGAAAACATCGTGAGGAAACCAGCATGTCGTAGAACCTAAAAAGTTCTATGAAAACATGTCTCCAGTGCTCGAAAGGAGCCTCTTTAAGGCGCATTCCTTTCACCACACTTTTTCGTTTAACTAACACTGACCCCTTCACGCATCACAAACACTTACCACATGGAGCTCCAACTACACAGGACACCCCATTTCGGCATGCATCGCATTCCAGAAACACACGTTTTTGCCACTTACGCTAGTACATAAAATGAACCTTAACGCTCACCACATAAAACGCAAATTACAAAACAGAAATGTTGTCTCCAAACCGGCAATATATAGCTACTAATAGCTACAAACATTCAAATGACATGTTTATATCAAGCCTGGTACAGACAGTGCGTTGTAGTTGGTCCGCAAACGTATTTAAATGAGAGTGGGCTTAGTGCCGATTTCCATAACAGAGGTCGCCACTTGATGTCAGCGCCATTTCTGTTCGGGAAGGCTCGATTTGCAAATTTTCACTCAGCATAATCATCAGCCCTCATAGCTCAGTTGGTAGTAGCCTGCGCTGTAGGCCGTGGGTTCGATCCCCACCGAGAATAAATATTTGTGTAATGAATATAAATGTTTGTTCTCTGTCTGGGTGTGATTGATAATTATATTACATGACGTATGTATTAACATAAAAGAAACATTATTTTATATCCGGTTCCTACAAGCTTTTTCAAGTTTAGGACGAGATAATACTGAAAATTTAAAATGTTTATTGGTATTAATATTAATAAAATAATAGTGAAGTGTGAGACTCTTAGCGTTATCTGTGGCCCAAGAAACAGTACTCTCCCGAATGACAGCATAGTTATCGTTTTAAATGAATCTTATTTTAACATGATATAAATACAAAAATTCTACCTTTTTCGTATCAAATAAGGAACATCTTAGTAATACGTTAGTGTGTGTTTTGAGTATGTTGGTGTGTATGTGACAGTTCTCCTGATTACTCAAGTCTCTTAAGAGCCAGGGTTTCACAGTTTCACATGGTTTTTTTACAGCTAGCTGATGGAACAAGCAGATGGCTCACCTGACGGTAGTGGTAACTATCACCTATAAAAGCATTGCCGTAAGTCACGCACGATAGGAACGTGCCCTACGATACACTGCCCTGCGTCCATCAACTTGAGGCATACAGATTTTAAGCCTCATGTGCCTGGTAGATACACCGGCAACCACACTCTTCAAACCGAAACACAGCAACGCTGCTTGGAAAGAGGTGTGTGTGTGGAATGTCGACAAATAAATTATAAAACAGGTTTTTATGAAAAGGCTTTTACACCCAGAAGGTTTCTTGTATATTTAGCGTCTCGTGCGATCCGTCACAAACACGTATATCTTAAACCACTGTGTTCGCTTGAATGAGTCGGTGGAACAAAGGGATTCCATATACTTAAGTTACACTTACAGAATATTATGTCGGGAGAGTGTTTGAGCACTACTTTGATGTTGTCACCATGAAATCCAACGTTACGTACGCAATTTCAATTTTTACAACTCGAAAACTACGAAATCAACAAATTTTTGTAATCATGAAATTACAATATACTAAATTTAAATATGCTAAAAAATTTAATATTAATATAATCTCTAATACTATTAGAATCAAAGTCCTGACTGACTGACTGACTGACTGACTGACATATAGACAACGCACAGCCTAAACCGCTGGTCCTAGAGACTTGAAATTTGAGGAGTACATAGGTCTTATGGCGTAGAGGTGTACTAAGAAGGGATTTTTGGAAATTCAACCCCTAAGGGTGTAAAAAGGGATGAAAACGTTTGTATGAAACTTAGTATTCCTTCAACCTACAAACTTGAAACTTAGAGTACATATACTTCAAGGCAAAAAAATAGGAAAAGCATTTTTAGTTTTTTAAAACTACCCTTAATAAGTGTGTAAAGGGATGTAAAAGTTTGTAAGGGAGTTTTTTTACCGTTGGTCCTAGAGTCTTGAAATTTGAAGAGTACATAGGTCTTATGGCGTAGAGGTGTACTAAGAAGGGATTTTTGGAAATTCAACCCCTAAGGGTGTAAAAAGGGATGAAAACGTTTGTATGAAACTTAGTATTCCTTCAACCTACAAACTTGAAACTTAGAGTACATATACTTCAAGGCAAAAAAATAGGAAAAGCATTTTTAGTTTTTTAAAACTACCCTTAATAAGTGTGTAAAGGGATGTAAAAGTTTGTAAGGGAGTTTTTTTACCGTTGGTCCTAGAGTCTTGAAATTTGAAGAGTACATAGGTCTTATGGCGTAGAGGTGTACTAAGAAGGGATTTTTGGAAATTCAACCCCTAAGGGTGTAAAAAGGGTTGAAAACGTTAGTATGAAAAATTGTATTCCTTGAATCTACAAACATAAAACTTGAAGTAGATGTACTCCAAGGCTAAAAATTAGGAAAGGCATCTTTAGTTTTTTAAAGCTACCCTTAATAAGGGTGCAAAAGGATGTAAAAGTTTGTATGAGAGTTTTTTGACCTCTGGTCCTAGAGACTTGAAATTTGAGGAGTACATAGGTCTTATGGCGTAGAGGTGTACTAAGAAGGGTTTTTTGGAAATTCAACCCCTAAGGGTGTAAAAAGGGATGAAAACGATTGTATGAAAAATAGTATTCCTTGAACCTACAAACTTGAAACTTGGAGTACATATACTTCACGGCAAAAAAAAATAGGAAAGGCATTTTTAGTTTTTTAAAACTACCCTTAATAAGTGTGTAAAGGGATGTAAAAGTTTGTAAGGGAGTTTTTTGACCGCTGGTCCTAGAGACTTGAAATTTGAAGAGTACATAGGTCTTACGGCGTAGAAATGTACTAAGAAGGGATTTTTGGAAATTCAACCCCTAAGGGTGTAAAAAGGGTTGAAAACGTTGGTATGAAAAATTGTATTCCTTGAACCTACAAACTTGAAACTTGAAGTAGATGTACTCCAAGGTTAAAAAATAGGAAAGGCATTTTTAGTTTTTTAAAACTACCCTTAATAAGTGTGCAAAGGGATGTCAAAGTTTGTATTGGAGTTTTTTAACGCGTGGTGCGATTGACTTAAAACTTGAGGTAAATATACTAAGAAACAAATAATAAAGCATGACGCTTTTAACTTTTTATAATTACCCCTGCACAGGGTGCAAATGACTGTAAAAGTTAGTATGGGAGATTTTTAACGCATAGTGCGATTGATTTCAAACTTGAAGTAAATATACTCCACAATAAATAATTTAAAATGACGTTTTCAATATTTTAGAACTAGGATTTGCCAAGGGTGCAAAAGACTGCCAAAGTTTCAAGGTTTGTATGGGAGATTTTTATTAAAAAGAATACAACGAGGCGTCAATGTTTGTAAGGGACATTCTAAAAACGGGAATCTTGAGTTGGTACGAAGAGATCTGAGGGTATCTACCGTGCCTGGGGATCAAAGTCGTGAAGCTGTTTCGTTTCGTTTGTTTTTGGGGTAGAAAGTAGGAACAAATAAGTACATATTTTCCGTGTAAGGTTGTCATTGTTGTATTTGTCATGTTTGTGCTAAGCTCAGTACCTAATATAGGTAATGTACGCCTATAGATATCTCTTATACGTGCGCAGGTATTTAAAATCCTACCCTAATAATATACAAATCAATGCGAAAGTTACGATTTTTGGATGTTTGTGGCTCAATGACGGCTCACCACTTCAACGCGTGCGAAGCCGCGGGAAGCCACTAGTATAATATAAACAGGCTGAGATGATGATGAAATTTAAATAAAATTTAGTCACTGGACTAGAATTACACTTGACTACGCTGGCTTCGGTAAAAGTAAAGGCAAAATTTGCCTGAAATCACAATTTTTTTTCTAGGAGCAAGTCAGTTTTATTCGTTTTTAATTAATAAGAGATATTCTAAGGAACTTTATGTTCCTGTGTGCCTTGATAAATACATAATTCTGTTATCGGCTTACATTTCTGCAAAGAAGCTTTTTTATTTACAAAAGCAATAAGTTGCATTGAAATTGCGAGCGAGCTATTCATATTTCCGTCGCTCCCGCGAATCCTTCAACCCACTTTACCACTTTACGTCTTATAGAAGATAAAATAAATAAATATTGGTGGACATTCCACACAGTCTATCTCGCCCAAAACTAAGCCAAAGCTTGTGATATGGGAACCAGATAGCTGATATACTACTAATATACTTATTTTTTTTTGTAAATACATACTTATAATATTATACAACACCCAGACAGAGAACAAACATCTATGTTCATCACACAAATGTTTGTTCTCGGTGGAGATCGAACCCTCGGCCTACGGCACAGAAGGCAGAGCTACTACCAACTGAGCTCTGAAGGCTGTCAATAATTTGTACCTAGCTGGTTGTGATAAAATAGTAGATTGTATATCTAGGAAACAAACAAAACTGTAAAATTTTAAAGATCTGTTTTTTTTATACAACTATCTGATGGAACAAGCAGATGGCCCACCTGATGTTAAGTAATAACCATCACCTATAACAAAGCATTGCCTCGTAAGTCACGCATGATAGGAACGTGCACTGCCCTGCGTCCAGCAACTTGAGGGACACAGATGTTAAGCCTCATGTGCCTGTAATTAAACCGACAACCACACTCTTCAAATCGAAACACAGCGTTGCTGCTTGGCGGCAGAAAAAGGCGTGGTGGTAGTACTTCCCCGGACGAGCCCTTCACAAACAGCTCTAATACTCTTAAAATAATGGTATTATCAAATCAAAATATGACTATCTTCATTTATCTGACCAAAACAATTTTATCTACAACACGCACGACAAATAGCGTAATCTACCTCTAGAGATGATCAAATACACTCCTAACTTTTTTCTAAATTATACATACAAATCGCGAATGTTTTATTTGAAGTTCAAAAGCATTTTAGTTTAAAAACAGCTTTCCTCATGAAAAGCACACAACCACAAACCGCAGCTAGACATTCATACTACACATATATTTAAATTCATACATTCACATTCATACTCAATACACACTATAAATACAAGTTATTAGTATATGTCATCAATTAGTTTAGTGATAGTCGTTTATATTATAGTTTTTTGTTAAAAAATGTAAATCCGTTATTGGCTTTTAGCTATACTTATACATTACATTCTATTTAAATTAAGAGCTGTGGATTTTGTTAAATAAATAAAATAATCTAAAAATAATCCTAAGGAAAAATATATAAAAATATTTTTGTATATATCCATCACGCAATTAAAAACCAGTGCTTTAAGCGCTGTTGTAATTAGATGCGGTATTTCAGTGTATGTTATACGATATGACAGACGCTTCACGCGATTATCTTTTGTCTAAAGACGAGTATCGTACACATTGGAGTTGATATTTCAGTTATATATTATATAGTTTTATATATTAGTTATAGTCCTAACTTGAGGCATACAGATGTTAAGCCTCATGTGCCTGTAATAACACCGGCAACCACACTCTTCAAACCGAAACACAGCGTTGCTGCTTGGCGGCAGAAAAAGCCGTGGTGGTAGTACTTTCCCGAACGAGCCCTTCACAAAGAGCTCTACTTTTCTTAGAATTCTTGTTTATTACGCTCTACAAATGAATCCCACGTTGACCTGTGTCAACCTTAATACTTGCTTAAAACATCGCTTGTATATTACATCCTTACTTAACAGAGCTTAGACGAAACAAAGGCGTATCACAAAACAAAAACATGACACATTAATATGTATGATGTGTCTTTTGGAAAAATACACCCTTTGTCCTTCTACAGTGCTGCAAATGTGAGAGGTTTTGTCGCTAAATTCGATTGGCACCACACTGGAGCTTCAATATTATATTGAATATTATGTTATATTACACTAACTGGTTCCCGCAACTTCGTCTGCGCAGGATTAGTATTTCGAGTAGCTTATAGTAGCGTGGCGTAGTACATATGTGTAAGCGGTTTGGCAGCGTACGCCAGAATAGCTCGCAGATGGTAGATTTTTTCCTACATACTTGACACTTATCGTCATATTTTAGACAATTCACACAATATCTTTATAAATTGTAGCCTATATGTTATTTGGATGTATAAGCTATATTATTGTAAAGTTTCATTAAAATCCATTTAGTAGTTTTTACGTGAAAGAGTAACAAACATCCATCCATCCATCCATACTTACAAATTTTCGCGATTATAATATCATTTTGCCACTTCAAAAAAAAGAGCAATGCACCATAGGAGCACCTATCAGGCGTGACTTGAGAGGCAATGCTTTGTCATAGGTAATGGTTATCGTTGTTCCATCAGCAAGACAAAATGCGCCAAACGTAATATTTGAACGTACCTCTGACTACCACTTTATAGATCCTCAGAGAAACTTGAGTTTGTTATTTATACTTGATATCTGAGGGGCTTGATACTTGATATCTTGATATCTACCGTTTTCTAAGAAGATAAACCTCATATAATCTCAAGTCTAAAAAAACAGATTTTTGGTAGTCCAGAAATTATTACAAATATATTTTTTTATACAATAACAATTTATGTTTTACCGTTTCAATTTTAGCCACTGGCACCTTAAAGTTATGTCACACTGCACCCACACGAAATACACGAAGCTTTGTTTACAATTAGGGATAACTAGAGCTCGTGACGTCACGTGGTGGTTCCCACATCCGGCACAGAATACACAAAAGTATTCAGTATACATAGGTATACAGTTTACATAAGTATACATCATGTAATAATGTTTTGAGATGCTTGGAAGCATAAGTTGGGGTCAGCCCTAAATTTATAGAGCCCATTCGTCTATAAATATAACAAATAAAAAAATCTTGTTTAAGATGAAATCGCCTCGTAAGGTCGTGAGTTTGAATCAGGTCGATCATCAATAGATTTTTTACTTCTTAAATGCTCATAGCATTAAGCCCAACTTTTGTACACCAAATTTATTATTATGCATTAAAGTGTTAGATAATAAAAATAATACGTTGCACTGCCCTGCGTCCGTCGTCTTGAGGCATACAGATGTTAAGCCTCATATGCCGGTAATTACACCGGCAACCACACTCTTCAAACCTGTCTGGTCCATAGCGCTAAAGAGAAAGCCGATCTTCTGGGAAATCTCTTTGCCACAAACTCGACTTTGAATGACGGAGAAGCTGTTCCAACTCCCATCCCGTGGTGTGGTACTACTATGCCGGAAATCACCATATCACAAAGGGAGGTCCAGCGGGAGATGCTTTCTCTAGATGTTCATAAGTCGAGTGGACCAGACGGTATACCGGCTGTGGTGCTAAAGCGGTGTGCCCCGGAATTGTGTCCAGTTCTGACGCGCCTCTTCGAGCTTTCGTACTCCACTAGGCAGGTCCCCTCTTCGTGGAAGACTGCTCTTGTCCACCCGGTGCCCAAAAAGGGCGATAGATCAGATCCATCTAATTACAGACCTATCGCTATTACCTCCCTGCTCTCTAAAGTCATGGAGCGTGTTGTTAACCAACAACTCCTGAGATACCTAGAGGGACACGATTTGATCAGCGACCGCCAATACGGCTTTCGCCATGGTCGCTCGACTGGTGACCTTCTAGTGTATCTCACACACCGTTGGGCTCAAGCCATAGAGAATCATGGTGAGGCATTAGCTGTCAGCTTGGATATAGCGAAGGCCTTTGATCGGGTCTGGCACCGGGGTCTTCTAACGAAATTACCATCATACGGACTGCCTGAGGGTTTGTGCAAATGGGTCGCTAGTTTTTTGTCCGGCAGAAGCATAAGAGCCGTAGTAGACGGTGGTAGCTCCAGTTGCATGGATATCAACGCTGGCGTCCCGCAAGGCTCCGTATTGTCCCCAAAATTGTTCCTGCTGCATATCAATGACATGTTGTCCATTGACAATATTCATTGCTATGCAGATGACAGTACTGGGGACACTTTTTACACGGGTCGTGCTAACATCCCTCGTGCCATGGTGGAGGAAAACCGGAGTCAACTTGTGTCTGAAATTGAGGGCATATTAACCAGAGTTTCCGATTGGGGAGAGCAAAACCTGGTTCAGTTCAACCCTACTAAAACACAAGTTTGCGCGTTTACTGCCAAAAAAACTCCATTTACAATAGGTCCTCAATTCCAAGACATGCCCCTTACCACTTCCAAGATTGGGATCCTAGGTGTCGACATCTCTAGTGACGTCCAGTTCCGTAATCATTTGGAGGATAAGGTCAAGCTCGCATCCAAAAAGCTCGGGGTGCTAAACAGAGCGAAGTCGTACTTCAGTGCTGGGCAACGACTGCTTCTTTACAAGTCGCAAGTCCGACCTCACATGGAGTACTGCTGTCACCTCTGGGCAGGAGCACCTGGATGCCAGCTTGGTCCTTTTGATTCGGTCCAAAGACGTGCTGTGAGAATTGTCGACGATCCCAAGCTCACCAGCGGTATTGAACCACTCAGTTTGAGAAGAGACTTCTCCTGTTTGTGTATCTTCTACCGCTTATATAATGGGGTATGCTCTGAAGAGTTGTTTGACATGATGCCTACATCGTCTTTTTACCATCGCACAGCTCGCCATCGGCAGAGAGTCCATCCTCACACATTAGAGCCAGGGTGGTCGCGTACCGTTCGGTTCCAGAGGAACTTCCTCCCGCGAACACTTAGGCTGTGGAATGATCTCTCTGCTGAGGTTTTCCCGTTAAACTATAGTATGGGGCTCTTCAAAAAGGGTGTTTTAAAATTTTTTAAGGGTCGGCAACGCGCTAGTGATTCCTCTGGTATTGCAGGCGTTCATAGGCTACGGTAACCACTTCCCATCAGGTGGGCCGTAAGCTTGTTTGTCTACTTTGTTGTATAAAAAAAAAAAAAAAAAAAAACGGTTTTAAATTCATGTACATGTACGAAAAGGACAAAGCAAACGCTACAAAACTGTAATGTTCGTAGCAGTGCTGCTACGGCGTAGCTCCGTAGCTCTACAAGCAACATCCACAAACAGCGAAATCTATGGGATTGGTGAATACATGAATATTTTAGTAAAGCTTTACTCTGTGCTACTCTAGCACCCTTTTATTTATTTAACTTTTACTCTCCATACCAGAGGTTCCAAACCGTTGGCGTTGGTCCAAATCAAATCGGTCTTTATTCAGTTGAATCACAAGGATCACTTTGAAACGTCTTATAAACTAGGTGAATCTAACGCCAGTTCCACGCGACGAAAGCCTAGAAGAACTGGCAACAAACTTACGTCTTTCTTACTATAATAAAGTCTGCAGAACAGTTATAATTTGTATTGTTAACTAAACGTCGTGGCTTCGCTTTTTATTAGATTGCTAATATTCATATTTAACCTGAAACCTGAACCTCGAAAATTTAAATGTAAGCGTATTATAATGATATCCCCATTTGAACCGACATTACGCCGTAATTACACCGACAACCACACTCTTCAAACCGAAACACAGCGTTGCTTGGCAGCAGAAAAAGGCGTGGCGGTAGTAATTCCCCGGACGAGCCCTTCACAAAGAGCTCTACTACTCTTAAAACATAGCCACTGAGCATATAATCTATAACCTATAACATTTTTCAATTTAATTGTTTTTCTAGTGTTATCTTGAGTTCTGTTGTGTAATTTCGGTGGCTTTTAACCAACATAACTTGAGCTCAGCATCAATTTTGAGGAGTTTGTAGCTCATAGAACTAACTAGCCCCAAACTAAGCAAAGCTTGTACAGGAACCAGATAGCATTATTTTTGTAAATACATCTTAATATATATAAATTACGCGTGACGTTGTTTGTCCGCTATGGACTCCTAAACTACTTAATCGATTTCAATTAAATTTGCGCACCGTGTGCAGTTTAATCTAACTTAAAAGATAGGATAGCCTTCATCTCAATTTATAGCCGCAATATTATTTTATTGCAAATTTGACACCGCCGAACAAAGTGGGCACGGGTCAGCTAGTACTTATAATATATTCTAACTCCCAGTCAGAGAACCAACCATCTATGTTCATCACACAAATGTTAGTACTCGATGGGGATCAAACCCACGGCCTACAGCACAGAAGGCAGAACAACTACCAACTGAGCTGTGAGTGCTCTTAATAGGAAATGTATTCAGACACAAATATTAGCTCAATTTACCCAGAAATACGACCGCCAAAGCGCCTGAAATGAAAACTAATAAAACTACACCGTTGAGTTTCGCGAATAAACTGCAAAATTTAATTAGCAACATTGGAACAGAACTTTGTGTACAGACAGCATCAAGTCGATGAATGTTTCAGAACTGTAAACTTTTAATTTTTATACTTAAAGAAAATTACAACGAATACTATTTACAACTTGCTGGTGCCCGCGACTTTGTCTGCGCAGGATTAGTATATTAGTAGTAGCTTATATTAGCGTGGCGTAGTACATATGTGTTACTCTAGCGGTTTTGACAGCGCACGCAGAATAGCACGCAGATGGTAGATTTTTTCGTACTTACTTGACACTTATCGTCATATTTTGGACAATTCACACAATATCTTTATAAATTGTAGCCTATGTGTTATTCTGATGTATAAGCTATATTACTGTAAAGTTTAAAATCCATTCAGTAGGTTTTACGTGAAAGAGTAACAAACATCCATCCATCCATCCTTACAAACTTTCGCGTTTATAATATTAGTAGGATGTTCATAGAGCTCTCTGTGAAGGTCTCGTCCGGGGAAGCCATCATGCCTTTTTCTGCCGCCAAGCAGCGTTACTATATTTCGGTTCGAAGAGTGTGGTTTCCGGCCAAATTGCAGGCAAATGAGGCTTAACATCTGTATGCTTCAAGTCGATGGACGCAGGGCAGTGCATCTTAAGGCACGTTCCTATGTGCGTGATCTACGAGGCAATGCTTTGTTATAGGTGATAGTTACCACGTAACATCATGTGGGTCATCTGCTTAGTCCATCAGCCAGTTGTAGAAAAAAAAAAATAAAACAAAATACAAAATGCATAATGAAACAGTTGAGATAACTGCAGACCGTTGCGAACGATCTAGAGATAGCTCAACTGATCCAAATCAGTGCCAAACGGAAGCGTCTCCAAGACTTTGGCTGCATCTTATCTAATTAGTTAATGCCTGGTATATTGCCTACTCAAAATTCTTTGAGTTGACATTCTCAACCGTTGACTCTTTGAGTGAGTTCCTAGACTTCCTCAAAAAGTTATTTGGTAAGATTAAAGGGGATGTCTCCCGCGTCTAATTATAAATCTCGTATAGCAATCTCGTATAGTATCTGGTATCAATACCGTATCTCGTATAGCTCTAGTAACAAATTGTACGAAATAATTACCAAATTTTGTTGTCTGATTTTTAATCCGATAATACTTAACTTCAGGTGGGCCATCTGCATGTTCAGTCTGGCAAATTTACCAATGCCAGTACTCTCAAACGGTGTAGGAAAACATCGTGAGGAAACCGGCATGTCGTAGAACCTAAAAAGTTCTATAACATGTGTCAAGTGCTCGAAAGGAGCCTCTTGAGGCGCACTTAAAATCCTTACACCACACTGTTTCGAAAGAAACTAATGACACGACAAGAGAGAGAGACCAATTGGCTATTGCGATCACGCCTGATCATAAGAAAATGCAATTTCAAAACTTTTTGCTCGTAAAAGACCGTATGTCGCCAAGAAAGTTTCCCTATTTTCTATGGCTTTGGATTTTCCCAAACTGTCTGTTAAAACAACACTGTAGTAGGTACACTGTCAAACGGTGAAGGGAAACATGGTGAGGAAACCAGTTAGTATTCTATGGACTTGCAACCGTAATATTAATGTGGAATACCTACTACTCTCTCTTCAAACCTTAGGTTCTTTCAAAGCTCTCTTCAAAGCTAGTTCTCTTTTCAAAGCTTAGCTTAGAACCTAAGCTTTGAAAAGAGAAGGTCAGCCAGGTCCCGAAGCTAGAAAACCTTAAGCCTGCTCACAAATTGTTTTTTTCATGATTTATTTTAAATGCCAATATAAGTTCAAGCTATGTGAAAAGAGGGGGTGAGGGCCCGATTCTTTCTCTATGCACCGGGGCCCTTGTCCACCTAGCTACGCCACTGACTAGAATCCAGTCATCTCATCAATCTTATCATTTATCTAGTCACTAGATGAATGAATGAAGTTGACAGTCTTCACAGCTCAGTTGGTAGTAGCTCTGCCTTCTGTGCCGTAGGCCGTGGGTTCGATCCCCACCGAGAACAAACATTTGTGTGATGAACATAGATGTTTGTTCTGTCTGGGTGTTATATAATACTATAAGTATGTATTTACAAAAAGTATATAAGTAGTATATCAGCTATCTGGTCCCCATATCACAAGCTTTGGCTTAGCTTGGGGCGAGATAGTGCTGTGTGAAATGTCCACCAATATTTATTTATTTTATTTATTTATCTTAGCTTCAGTATCCCACTACGAAACCTAAAAGAACGGGCAGGAAACTTACAGCTGGGATCCTCTGGCGTATCTTGAAATAAATGAATTGAAATGAGAAAGCTTTATTGTACACCAAACAAAACCACTCAACGAGCACTCTTTCTTAGAACATCAAAGACGCCTAGGGAAGCCTGCACCAGCATTAGCGAGCTGCTGGCCTTCCTCATCGGGTGGCTGAACTAGCCACCACCACCCGTCACGCAAAAAGGGCCCACCAGCGGCCTGCTTGCGGAAACCAGTCCGCTCACCAAGTACCAAGTAGTACACCAAACAAAACAACAATACACTATAAAATAAAAACAAAATAATAAATGTACATGGGCAGTCTTATCGCATCGAAAGCGATCTCTTCCAGACAACTTTTGGACGGAGAGGACAGATAACACCAACCTAGAGGTTTTTTACTGTAGCTATACCTGTCTACCATACGCATTATAATTTAAAACCTCGGCCTGCCTCCATGTCGCCATAACCTATGCAGGGCCCATGTGATGCTTACTATCACCTAACAACAATGTATGTACATAAACTAAACCATGTGTAAGCAATAAATGTATTGAGTATTGAGTATTGAGTATTGAGGATTATAAGAGTAAGGAAGATTGGTCGCAGGTGCACGCGAAAAATAACAAGACACTCTAAATAGGTAAGAAGATACTCTCTAGTATTAGATCTCTCTTGAGGATCCTATACAATCGAGATACGGCAATGGTCACAAATGCTTTGCCGGCTACGCAGGGCAGTGCATCGTAGGGCACGTTATCGTGCGTGACTTGCGATGCTTTGTTATAGGTGAGTGGAAAGTGCATGGTGGGGCACGTGTCGTGCGTGACTTGCGATGCTTTGTTATAGGTGATGGTTTCCACTTAACATCAGGTGGGTCATCTGCTCGTTCGATCAATATAAAAAAGGTAGATAATGTACAAAACTTCCACGGAAGAATATGTCAGTCCCACAGCCCCGGCACATGGCGTAGAGAAGGACCGTCCCCACTCCCGGAGAGTATCTAAGAGGATTTCCCAACGTAAAATATAAAAAAAAGGTATTGTACAATATCTACTACAATATATACTTGTCAAATTGCAAGTCCATCGCCACCTATTAGAATATATCCTAACCACGCCAATATGATCCTAAACCACTAAACAGCATGATCCAATCGAATTTTCTGCGGCGAATAAAAAATAACGGAGGTAATTTGAATTTAATAACCCACCCACCGTACTATAACAATAGCTGAACCAATTGATGTTCGATCAAAGAAAGTCTACACCAGCCCTTGGAAGAAGCGTCTACAGAACGACTCAAAACTTTCAAATCGATACCTTGTAAACATTCTCAACATTATACTTTTTCCCTCAGCTATACTTAGAACTATAGAAATTACAAAAATGTACTTTACTCACATTCAGTCTGGACTGGTATCCAGATAAATCCGGTTCGTACACACACAACACTAGCACTAAACAGTTTTTGATAAGGTTTATGGTGAAACACGCGCCTTCGAAGGACGTCGATACGCGGACTGAGCGGCCATGGTCGTTTTTCTAGGGTGGCTTACGCAAGCGCGATGGAGAGGCGCACAGTGTGGCGACGCTAGTAAGACAACTTGTGTGTATTTCGGCACGTTTTTAATATTCTGAGATTTCAGTAAAAAATCTGATAACACCACTTGGTTGTATTTTTTAAAAATTCGCGATCATAACACATGTTGAAGTACTACACGGGTATTTGTCGCGTTTTACCTTTATTATTTTCCCGACGTTTCGGCTATGTTGCAATAGCCGTCGGGAAAATAATAAAGGTATACCCGTGCAATACGTACTTAAGTACTTTACAAAAATCTAATTCTAGTTTTTCTCAACAATGAGAGCACTGGTGGTCTAGTGGTAGCGGCCCCGCCTTGCGATCCTAAGGTTGTGCGTTCAAAACCGGTCAAAGTCAATAGTCAAAATCAATAGGTATTTATTCAATAAAATCACAAGGGTCACTTTGAAACGTCTTAAAGCTAGGTGACTCTAGGTGCCAGTTCCACGCGACCAAAGCCTAGAAGAACAGGCAACAAACTTACGGCTTGGTTCCTACCGTTCATTTGTATGATCCTTTTACAATGTAATATAATATATTATTGAAGTTAAGTGAGTCGTCGTGCATTAAAAACCGGTCGAGCACCAATAAGTTTTGCAGTTCAAAAATTTTTGTGCACAGTGCCAGTACTCTCAAGCGGTGAAGGAAAACATCGTGATGAAACCGGCGATATGTCGTAAAACCTAAAAAGCTCGATAACATTTACGAGTATGTGCTTATAATCCATTCACTGTTTCGAAAGAAACTAGTGACACGACAAGAAATATAGGTACATAAACTTTTTTAATTTTATTTAGCTTAAGCTCGAAATATACCAACTTTCTATTATTTTAATTAATTAATAATTTGATCGAACGTTGTAAATACAAAATACCAATTATCAGTTAGAATATTAAAATTAATCGGTAATTTTTCGACCCCAATATTCTCTCTCGCTCACTCCCCAAAGTTTCCCTACTGCCTTGTTCCCCACTGCGAAATTACCTTAAGGTCGCTTCCCATTGTTCGTACGGAATGCTATCTCAAATTGAAAGCAAAGATACAATAATTGTGTCCGTAATCGCATAACGACAATATGTCCGCGCCTTATGCTAGTTTATTTTATTAATGTTTGGTACGGATCTGCTTTAGCATCTGGGCGCCATTCTTTTCGTCATTATAACACTGATTACGTTAGCCAATGAAGTGGGGCGTTTTTATATTGGTATACATATTTTTGTTTTTAGCTTTAATGCAATAAAAGTGAGCAAGGAAATCTAAATAATGTTGAGATAGAGCGTGCGTGAATACAATCTTGCACAGTCGTAAATGTGCACATTGCACATTGTTAAATAATTATCACTAGCATAGTAAAAAACAATGTTGCTTGATAGAGTGTCTGTCTGTCCCTATGTATGCTTAAATCTTTAAAACTACGCAACGGATTTTGATGCTGTTTTTTTTAATAGATAGAGTGATTCAAGAGGAAGGTTTATATGTATAATACATGAATAATATAGAAGAGAAACACTGATAATTTTAGAGGTTTCTAATGTGATGTCGTAAATAAACTAATTTTTTTGCGCTTACATTGCAAATGCTGGCTGAACCCTACGAGATAGATCAAAATAATGTGCTACAGTATTGTACACCTTAAAAAGGTCTACAAAAAAGCCCGTGATGGTATATGTCTATCTCTTAGGAATAACCCACAATAACCGTGCGAAGCCGGGGCGGGTCGCTAGTTACAGTATAAATTATTGTACCGGCATCAAGCAGGTAAAACAATAAAAAAATCAAATAATTTGGTTAATTTGCAGCAACATTATTATAATAAAAAAAACCATACGACCTTTACTACGAATTAGACACAGCATTGGACTAAAACTCTTTTGTTTAATTTAACACAAATTCACCTTTTTATTTTTATTCCACCCAGCTTTAGTCGAAACCAGACTTTAGCCCGTTCTCGTGTCCGAGTCTGAAGCGGCTCGCCTTCCATTTTTTCATAAAACTGTAGTAATGTCTATGGCAATAAACATTTTATGGCTGTAATATTATGATGACAGTGGTTTTACGGCGCGGCTTCAGCCAATAACTGTAAAAACGGTTTAATTTTCACGGTTTCAGAAGCTTTGGAAACGGGTCAGTAATGATTCGTTTAATTTAAACTTCGGGGAAAACCTAAGCACCAATCCTTATGTAGGTATTCGTAGAAAATAGAAAAACTGGCTAAGTGCGAGTCGGACTCGCGCACATAGGGTTCCGCACATTATCTATAAAAACGGCAAAAACATAAGTCTGTTGTATCCCATACAACAGACATAATGTTTTTGCCGTTTTTCTCCCTCCCATAAAATAAAATATTTGTTTTATTTTCATTTAATGATTTATTTTTAAAGTGAATAGGTATATAACTAAATATTCTGTGAATATTTTAAGCGTCTATCGGTTGCCGCTATGAATATCGAGCAAAAACAAAAAGTCACGTTTGTGGTATGGGAGCCCCCTTAAATATTTATGTTATTCTGTTTTTTATTATTTGTCGTTATAGGGGCAATAGAAATACATCATCTGTGAAAATTTCAACAGTCTTACTATCATGGTTCATGAGATACTGCCTGGTGACAGACGGACAGTGGAGTCTTAGTAATCCGTATTACGCTAATCCGCTGTCCTGTACCTTTGGGTACGGAACCCTATCAATTTGCGGCTAACAGATTTTAAGCCCCATGTGTCTGTAATTTCACCGGCAACCACACCCGAAACGCAGCAACACTGGCAACAAATGGCATGGTGAATACAAAAACAAAGAGCTCTGCTACTCTTTGTCACCTTTTTTGAAGTCAGCTTTGGGACCACAAATATGGTTTCAATGGCAGTCAACTTACGACCTTATTCAGTAAGCAAAAGGTCGTAAGTTGCCTGCCGATCACTTCACATTCGCCTAGATCCACGTACTTCTTACCACGAGTAGGTACTTTGCGAGCTAATCCTTGGTAATGAAGCAGGCTGCAGCGGTAGGTAGCTAATTTTCAAAGGTGCGATAGTCGAGCTCGTGGATTACCTCTCTTTGTGAACTGCGATGCATAAGTCTGATGAAGCCTTTCATAGCCTCGGCTATGAAAAAATATTAATCTTAAAATAAATACTTAAATATACAAGGTGTTCCCTTAATTGTGTATATAAACTTCATGGGGCTAATGTTCCCATCAATATGAATAACTTTTTGTAAGGAACCAACACTGTGAACGCGAAAAAAAAAAGCTGTTTAATACATTTTAGCCAGGTAGGTATTGAACTTTTGTATGAAACAGCTGTTTTTTTTTTCGCGTTCCTTACAAAAAGTTATTCATATTGATGGGTACATTAGCCCCATGAAGTTTATATACACAATTAAGGGAACACCTTGTATAATACTTAATTCTTAAATACTTTTGCCTAGCACTAGGCAAAAGTTGGATTAATATTTTTTCCGCATCTGACCTAGATGGGGAAAAATAGATCAAAATAAATTAATTAATTAGGGCGAAGCCAAGAGCTAATGTGACTCTCGCTCGCACGTTTCGACATGTTGAAAGATATAAAATCACTAAACTCATTTTCGGAAAATCGCAATCAACCATCTTGTGTGCAATCACATTGCACACAGTTTAATAAAAATTTCATTTTGATTGATAAAAGTTTTCCTACTTAAAAGTTTGCTTTACTAGTTTTCGTACTTATGCTAATTTAACAAAAATTTACGAGAATAATGTCAACGTCAAATAAGATTCTCATTTTTTCATTGGTTTTAATTTATAGGTACTTACTACTAGCAAATGGAACGAGCATATGGCCCACCTGATGCCACCTGTATTCCTCAAGTTAGTGAACGTTGGGCACGTTCATATCGTGCGTTACTTGCGAAACAATACTTTGGTATAGCTGGTATAGCTGATGATTACCACTTATCATCAGGTGAGCTATCTGCTTGTTTCATCAGCAAGTAATATAAATTAAATTAAATTTATTGTACCTACACCAAACAAATTATCATTATACCTTAAAAAAACCGGCCAATTGCGAGTCGGACTCGCGCACAAAGGGTTCCGTACCATCTATAGAAACAGCAAAAAAAAAAAAGGTTTGTCGTATGCCCTCTTAAATATTGGTTTTATTCTGTTTTTTGGTATTTGTTGTTATAGCGGCAACAGAATTACATCATCTGTGAAATTTCAACTGTCTAACCATCACGATTCATGAGATACAGCCTGGTGACAGATGGACAGACAGACAGCCAGATGGACGGTCAGCGGAGTCTTAGTAATAGCAGTTTTACCCTTTGGGTACGGAACCCCAAAAAGACCCTTTTCGAGTAAACACTTTTGTTTGAGATTGTACAAAAAGAGTGCTATAATCTGCCAGCAAAAGAATCGCAAAACAAAATTGACAATAATTTAGCCAGAAAATTTTCTAAATTAAAAATTCTCATGCCGTTCGGGAGAAAATGGTATTTCAGCCAAAATATGTTAATTTTACAACTTTGTTTTGGACTTTTCGGCGGCAAAGTTGAGGTATCATGTTTTGAAAATGGAACTTGAATGTTATGAATTTACTCTAAAATTGGGTTAAAGTTTAGCGAAGCGGGAAAACGGGTTTTTTAATCTGCGTATATACATAATTCTATAGTAAGCAGATCGGTGTTGCCAATTTCAACGCCAATTTCACCTAAATATTTTCCAAGCAGTTTTTTGAACAAGTTTCATCCGAATTAAATCAAATGAGAGTATAGAGTAGTAGAGCTCTTTGTGAAGGGATCGTCCGGGAATGTACTACCACCACGCCTTTTTCTGCCGCCAAGCAGCGTTGCTGTGTTTCGGTTTGAAGAGTGTGGTTGCCGGTGCAATTACATGCAGGCACATGAGGTTTATTATCTGTATGCCTCAAGTTGATGGACGCAGGGCAGTGCATCGTAGGGCACGTTCCTATCGTGCGTGACTTACGAGGCAATGCTTTGTTAAAGGTGTGCCTTTAATTACACCGGCAACCACACTCTTCAAACGCTGCTTGGCTGCAGAAATATAGGCAAGGTGGTTTTCCCCGGACGAGCCACACACAAAGAGCTCTACTCTCAACGTAATTCATGTATGTGACTAGGTGAGTGTTTATTGTTATTAACATGCGAAGATGCGTGCTGTAGCTAGTTCATATGACCTTCGTAAATCCAATACTTGTAATGTTCGGTATGTTGGGGTCACCACATTGCGTGCTCGCTCTGAGGGGGTAACGTTTGACACCCTCACGTGTCGGATACCACAACCACACCCCATATTAATATGCCCCATACTGTGGAGGTTATTACCTTTACTGAAAGATAATTAAAGTATTTACAATATACATGGTGTTTATTGAAACTTTCTGTTCAGAAATGTATTTGCACAGTGCCTGTAGTCTCAAACGGTGGAGGAAAACGTCTTGAGGAAACCGGCATGTCGTGGAACCTAAAAAACTCTGAAACATGTGTCATCTGTCACGTAACACTATCTGCGCATGTCTAAAACATGTGTCATCTGTCACGTGCATAGGGTGAGGGTGTGGTGATGTATTATTTAATATAATTTAATTAATGTGATTACTTGTATTTTTATTAGAAACATTCCAGTAGGGGTTCCAATATCTAAAGATAAGAAGGGTTCAGTTATTGTACGACCAGTTAATGTACAGAACGTCAATGTAGGTAGGAACGGCATAATAATTCGTATCCATTTTTTTTTAAATAGAATTATAATTATAAATAAAATTATTAATGAATTACCCTGATAATTATATTTTTTGCATAGTATAAAACAAAGTCGCTTTCTCTGTCCCTATATCCCTACGTATGCTTAAATCTTTAAAACTACGCAACGGATTTTGATGCGGTTTTTTTTATAGAAAGAATGATTTAAGAGAAAGGTTTATATGCATAATACAAGCATAATCTCTTAAAGGGCTGACAACTATCAAACAACTTCTCGCTCACACGTTTCGACATGTTGAAAGATATAAAATCACTAAACTCATTTTCGAAAACTCGCAATTAGGGCTTGCATTCGAATATTCGAATATTCGAATAATTCGAATATTAATTCCGTTCGAATATTCGAATATTAAAATAGCAATATTCGAATATTCGATTTATAATAATAACACCAAACTGAGAACTCTGATGTGCATAAAATGCCAGGTATAAACTCGCGCGATATAACCATTCAAGACGATACAAGTTAAGATCGTTCGGGTAAACAACATGACAATGTTTTAGGGTTCGGAACGCGGTTCGGAAACGTTCGGGAGTGCCGCGCGCAAGTGCGTAGTCCATTTGCGATTTGACGAGACTTTTCTGTCTATCCATCTCTGTCGCTCACGTTGTCGCTCTTATATATTTTTGTGTACTTACTCTAGTAGCTACTTACGTGTTACCGTTATTGTGTTTTTTACTTGTTATTGTGTTCTTCTTCTTCTTCTTTTCGTGTCAAGACACACTCAAACTTTTCTAGACCAAAATGCTGCCACCTCAATAGCCCTATCTGTTGCCTTGCTTAAGTCCTCCCAAGTGCAGGTGGTCGTGCACAGCGGACAAGAAAGCAGGTGTGGCATGTCCTGTATGGGGGCTCCGCAATTGCACGATACTCTGGTTGGGTCAGTGATTCCCCACTTAGCCTTTTCCTACAACGGCCGACCTGGGTACGGAGGCGATTAAGCGCTTTCCATATCGGCCATTGTAGATCGTGTCCAGGTGGTAGGTGTTCGTTTGGGGGTATGAACTGGACAGGGGGAGGGTGTTCATTCCTCCACAGCCGACATCTCATGTTTACAGCACTTTCTTCCGTGGAGGTGGTGTGTCTCAGGAAGCTTTTCCTGCTCTTTAGGCGAGCGCGTGGAATTTCGTATCCATACAGTGGGTGACGACTATCTGCTTCCTGTTTCCTCTTTTCTATGCAACTAGCTGTTTCGCGTCGGACGTTGGGAGGGGCTATTCCTGCCAGTGGGTACAGCAGGTTAAGAGGAGTGGGCTTTAAGCAACCAGTTATAATGCGGCAGGTGTCGTTCAGCGCAATGTCTACCTCTTTGGCGTGGGCAGAACGATGCCACACTGGACATGCAAACTCTCCAGCAGAATATGATAGAGATAAAGCGGTTGTTCGTAGTACATGCGGTGTTGCTCCCCAGCTGGTTGATGTGAGTCGGCGTAACAAGTTGTTTCTAGTTACGACTTTTTGCTTCGTATTAAAACAGTTATTGTGTTAAATTTTATTGTAGATATTGCTAAATACATGCAAATCTAGATTTTAAAGACTGTTTTTACTAAGAATTTGTGAATGTGTTCAATTAATGTTACTCTAATTGCAAATTTTATTATGGTTGTGTGATAAATAAGACCACTTAAAAATGTCTGTGTACTTATTTACTCTAGTAACTACTTACCGTTACTTACATTGTTTTACTTGTTATTGTGTTAAATTTTGTTGAAGATTATAAGACTATTTTTACTAGTAATTTATGGGTAAATTTTATTTTAATTTAATATTTCAATTTCGTTCCTAAAAGTAACACTTAAAACAATAAAAGATGTGATTTTAATGAAAACATAGTTTTTTTTCTATTATTCGAATAATTCGAATAGTACCCGCAATTGTACCCGAATATTCGAATATCAAAGTTTTCGAATATTTGCAAGCCCTACTCGCAATCAACCATCTTGTGTGCAATCACATTGCACACAGTTTAGTAAAAATTTCATTTTGATCGTTACAAGTTTTCCTACTTAAAAGTTTGCTTATGTACGAAAACTAGTAAAGCAAACTTTTGTGTAGGAAAACATGTATCGATTTTTTCTAAGAAAATGAAAATTTTTTCTAAGCTGTGTGCAATGTGATTGCACACAAGATGGTTGATTGCTATTTTTCGAAAAAGAGTTTAGTGATTTTATATCTTTCAACATGTCGAAACGTGCGAGCGAGTGTCACATTAGCTCTTGTCTTTGCCTTAAGGATAACCCACAAAAACCGTACTAAGCCGGGGCGGGTCGCTAGTTATAAATAAAATGATTAATGAATTACTCTGATAATTATATTTTTAGCCTTATTTGCCCGTATTCGCCTATACCTATGTATTTACAAAAAGATATAATTGATGTCCAAGAAGGGTAGTCAGAGGCACGTCCTATACATACATTTGGCACATATCCACATTTTGCTGTAGTTGTTATTCGAAATGGAGGTGAATGGAATGTAGTAGCATTATATTTTATAAAAATTACTTACGAGTACAAACACTTTTCTGCGTTTTATAATTTACGTAGGCCCATATGAATGCTTGCTGCATAAGTAAGGGGTTACATTGTGAGGTTTCTTTTAATTAAAAATGTTTAGAACGTGGTTTAAAATTACTTATACCTACCCAGGATAGCATTACTATCAGGGCTTCTTTGAAATATTCGGAAATCTTTCAAAGCATTTATTTTATGAGTTTCCTTTACTAGTTTTCGTTGTTTTTAAAAAACCAGCTGATGGAACAAGCTGATGGCCCACCTAATGTTAAGTGGTAACAATCACCTATATGAGGGTTACCACTTAACATTAGGTGGGCCATCTGGGTAATGTAACTTAACTTAACTTAACTTAACTTAACTTAACTTAACTTAACTTAACTTAACTTAACTTAACTTAACTTAACTTAACTTAACTTAACTTAACTTAACTTAACTTAACTTAACTTAACTTAACTTAACTTAACTTAAAAGCATTGCCTCGTAAGGCACGCATGATAGGAACGTGCCCTACGATGCACTACCCTGCGTCCATCAACTTGAGGCATACAGATGTTAAGCCTCGTGTGCCTGTAATTACACCGGCAACCACACTCTTCAAACCGAAACACAGCGTTGCTGCTTGGCGGCAGAAAAAGGCGTGGTGGTAGTACTTCCCCGGACGAGCAACACACAAAGAGCTCTACTGTTACTATCAGGGCTTTCTTGAAATATTCGGAAATCTTTCTAAGTATTTATTTTGTGGCTTTCCTTTACTAGTTTTCGTGTGTATAAAAACTTTTTAGAAAGAACTTGATTGGATTAAAATGATAGTTTGGCTAAACTGTTTGCAGAAAACTTGGTTTATTCCGACTTTTTATAAATAATTTCAGTAAGTTTATATCTTTTAAAATGTTGACACAAAAAATAGTAAACTCATCAACTGATTCCATATGGTCTTGAGCTTTATATAATGCAGTTAATAAATTGCTGAGATACCATCTTGAAATTTATAAAATGTATCTTAATGAAGGCATTGTAGCTACAGAAGGGCTTATTTTAAAATTCTAGTGTCTTCCAACCCACCTGACCAAGCTTCACCTAGCCGCGACGCGCATCCAATAACTTAGGTAAAGTTGAATAAACTCGAGCTTGAAATCAATACAGGTTACATAGTAAAGTAGGTAGGGTAGCCGTAGGTAAGGTAGGCGTAAGTAGGGTAGCAACTCCAGATGCCACCTCTTCAAAGTTTAATTTGAAAGATAAAGGTTGTAACATTTTACTACGCCGTCCGTGTCTCCCTGTGGCACTGATTTAAAGATAACTTAGTGTAATATAGGCTTCAGTCGTTAAATGCACCCCCTATGGAGTAAAAAAAACAGTAAATGAAGTGGTGAAAAATCGCAAACAACCATGATTCAAAGGCCGTGCTAGAATGTCATTTTCATCTTTTTTTTGTGGCCATCTGACGTGATGTTAAGTGGCAACCATTACCTATAATAAAGCGGTGCCTCGTAAGTTACGCATGATAGGAATATGCCCTACGATGCCCTGCCCTGCGTCCATCAACTTGAGGCATACAGATGTTAAATGTGCCTATAAATACATAAAATACAAAGAGCTCTACTACTGTTTATTTAGTTTCGTATTAGTCAAACTTTTAAGTAGAAAAACACTTAGATTAAATCAAAATTATATGTTTACTAAACCTTTGTGAAGCTATTCGCCGAAATTTGATCACGATTTTTTATAACTACCTTTAGTAATAAAATATCTTAATTTTATTTTAAATATGCGAGCGAGAAGTTGTTTGACGGTTGTCAACCTCTTAGAAACTCTGTTAGTCACGGATATACCATAAAAACTTAGACCCGTTTCCTGATTACGCACCTGACTACTGATAAGAGATAAGCCGAAATATAGGAACAAATATTTACAGATCGTGCAAGCAAACATGATAATACCGATTGCCGCTTGAAAATACATAAATAAAATAAATATTGGTGGACTTTCCACACAGCACTATCTAGCCCCAAACTAATTCAAAGCTTGTGATAAGGGGACCAGATAGCTGATATAATACATACACATATATACATTTTTTGGTAAATACATACTTATAATACTTATAATATTATATAACACCCAGACAGAGAACAAACATGAATGTTCATCACACAAATGTTTGCTCTCGGTGGGGATCGAACCCACGCCCTACGGCGCAGAAGGCAGAGCTACTACCAACTGAGTTGTGAAGGCTGTCAAACATAAATCATATTTACTATTCTATGCGGGTAACTATAAGCTACCAGAGCTAAAACTGCATCGTTCGTTGTCAAGCAACAAGTTAAATCGATAAAGCATTAACTTTATTGTACTGTAAAAGTGCCTATCCATTTAGTGTCATTTCTTTAGCTACATTGAACGTTGTATTTATTTATTCCGTCTACATAGTTTAAACGGTAAAATAGTGGTCCTAAAAATCTTCAAGTTACTTTTTAAGTGAATTTGCTGTCCTTGTTCTACGAGTAGGTAAGTACTATCTAGGTTGGGTGCAGCATTATGCTGAGACGACGACCTTTTTGCTCCGCACAACATACCTAATTTGTGTATAGTGCCTACTTTTATTTTTATTTTATTTTTTACTTTTATTTTCACTTTTTTATTTTAGGTACCAACCTACCCACTGTTATTTTTTGTGTTTTTTTGTGTTGGGACAAATAAATATGTTTTCTTTCTTTCTTTTTTCTTTTACCTAAATCTAGTATTTTACATAGGCAGGAGATTTATTTTAGTTTTTAATGGATTCTTAACAAGCAGACGAGAGATTTAGGGTATAATGGGACTTTCTGTAGTTCTTCCAGGCGTGGTTGCGTGGAACTACACCTAGATTCACCTAGATTTAAGACGTTTCCAACTATGCTGATCCTTGTAATTCAACTGAATAAATACCATTTTAGTCTTCTGTTGTCACCAAGCTTGGTAGACAGATTGATAAACTCAGTATCGGTGTTAAAGCGATGACAAGAGCTAATGTACCTCTCGCTCGCACGATACGACATGTTGAAGGGTTTGAAAGATATAAAATCACTAAACTCATTTTTAAAAAATCGTAAACAGTGTGCAATACCATAGCACATAAATTACATAGATACCTACATTGAGTAGTAAAAGTTGTATCGATCAAATTGAAATTATATTAATCTGTGTGCAATGTTGCACACAACTTGTTTGATTGCGATTTTTCGATAATGAGTTTAGTTATTTTATATCTTTCAACATGTCGAATCGTGCGAGCGAGAGGTACATTAGCTCTTGTCATCTCCTTAAGAACTAAAGAGCAGGCGCGGTTCCAGCCCTCAAACAAGGTTGTGATCACAGCCACCCGAAAATCGGCCAAGTATGAGTCGGAATGTGAAGGAGATGTTTACAAAATGTATATGACGATCTGACCAAGATTTTATACAGAGCGCCTATAGTTCCACGTGAACAAAGCTACGGGGCAAACACTGTGTCTGAGACGTCACAAGTCTATAGGGTTGTGGGCATGCCCATTGTGCCCACAAAGGATCCGCGCTTGCTAGAGAGATGATGCTGCCGATTCCCTGATGCGTTCCCTTAGTCAGCTCTTACGAAATCCACGGGATGTGATTCTTTTTATGCCATAACGGTTGCACCACGTAGTTTTTACCTGAAAACTATATTGTTTTGGCAGTTTATCTGCGCCTTCATCATGGTTGGAAGATCTATGGCTGGCTGCAGAGGGTCTACCATGAAACACATGGTTTATTCTGGACATCCTTCGCAATTTTGGCTGGTAAGTTTACTTATAGTATGCCATAAATGTTTCCCAATATCGATCCCTTTCTACTCTAGTAGATATATTTAACAAAAAAGATAATGAACAAATTCATGCTGTTTTACTTCAGTTTAAAATAAATAAATAAACATTTTTGGACTTTCCACACGGCACTATCAAGCACCAAACTAAGCCAACGCAACGCTTGTAATATGGAGTCTAGATAGCTGATATCTCTAATACTATAAGAATCAAAGTCCTGACTGACTGACTGACTGACTGACATATAGACAACGCACAGCCTAAACCACTGGTCCTAGAAACTTGAAATTTGAGGAGTACGTAGGTCTTATGGCGTAGAGGTGTACTAAGAAGGGATTTTTGGAAATTCAACCCCTAAGGGTGTAAAAAGGGATGAAATCGTTTGTATGGAAAATTGTATTCCTTGAACCTACAAACTTGAAACTTGGAGTAGATATACTTCAAAGCAAAAAAATAGGAAAAGCATTTTTAGTTTTTCAAAACTACCCTTAATAAGTGTGCAAAGGGTTAAAAAGTTTGTATGGGAGATTTTTGACCGCTGGTCCTATAGACTTGAAATTTAAAGAGTACATAGGTCTTATGGCGTAGAGGTTTACTAAGAAGGAATTTTCGGAAATTGAACCCCTAAGGGTGTAAAAAGGGTTGAAAACGTTGGTATGAAAAATTGTATTCCTTGAACCTACAAACTTGAAGTAGATGTACTCCAAAGCTAAAAAATAGGAAAAACATTTTTTGTTTTTTAAAACTACCCTTAATAAAAGTGCATAGGGATGTCAAAGTTTGCATGGGAGTTTTTTAACGCGTGGTGCGATTGACTTAAAACTTGAAGTAAATATACTAAAAAATAATTAATTAAAAATGACGCTTTCAACTTTTGATAATTACCCCTGCAAAGGGTGCAAATGACTGTAAAAGTTAGTATGGGAGATTTTTAGTATAGTGCGATAGATTTCATAATCATAATCATAAATCATTTATTTGCTTCAATATAGGTACATAAAGATGACAAGAAAAATAAATAAGTAGCACTCATTCCCCATAGCTGGGATGCAAATTGTAGGTGTGGGCTTTATACATTTTGGTAGGTAGGTACTTTTTATACAAACAACAGTAAAATTCAATAATTTCAAACTTGAAGTAAATATACACCACAATAAATTATTTAAAATCACGTTTTCAATATTTTAAAACTACCCCTGAACAAATAAGTACATATTTTCCGTGTAAGGTTGTCTTTGTTGTATTTGGCAAGTTTTTGAGTCTGAGTACCTATACCTACCTACCTAATATAGGTAATGGCCGTGTATAGGTATCTCTTATACCTACGTAGGTATTTAAAATCCTACCCTAATAATATACAAATCAATGTGAAAGTTACGATGTTTGGATGTTTGTGGCTCAATCACGGCACCACTTCAACGCGTGCGAAGCCGCGGGAAGCCACAAGTAATACATATACATATTTTATGCATGAAAGACATCCTTTAAATGTAAGCCAGGGTAACAATCCGTTGATCTTTTAATTTAAGTGGTATAGTATAAGGGAATTATTTTTAAAGCGGGATCATTAATTCGTAAAAAAAAGGATACAATTAATAGCTGTACGATTTGCAGTCATGAATAAATCCACTTTAATTTAAATTAATCAATGAAGTTTGTAAATTAAATCCTCTTTAGTGTGTTATGATACTGAAAAATGTGGGTAAATGGACGTACCTTCGAGACATCTTCACATCCTCACATGCTCACATCCTCACATGCTCACATGCTCGCATGCTCACATGCTCACATGCTCACATGCTCACATGATCACATGCTCACATGCTCACATGCTCACATCCTCACATGCTCACATGCTTACATCCTCACATGCTCACATGCTCACATGCTCACATGCTCACACGCTCACATGCTCACATGCTCACATGCTCACATGCTCACATGCTCACATGCTCACATGCTCACATGCTCACATGCTCACATGCTCACATACTCACATGCTCACATGCTCACATCCTCACATGCTCACATGCTCACATGCTCAAATGCTCACATGCTCACATGCTCACATGCTTACATGCTCACATGCTCACATACTCACATGCTCACATGCTCACATCCTCACATCCACATCCTTGAAGAACCTTAAGTTTACTAGCAGTGGACTTCTTTGGGCTGATGATGATATATAAAAGAAAGTCACACTATTAATAACTCAAGAACGGCTGAACCAATTTGGCTGAAAATTGGTGGGAAGGTAGCTTAGAACCAGGAGACGGGCATAGGGTAATTTTTATCCCGACTTTTTTTGTTTTTTTGCTTTTTTTGTATATTTTATACAAACAATCGAAGAGGCAGGAACTTCAAGTTGTCAGTTAGTACCTGTTTCTTCTGACAAAATTACGTGGCTCAAGATTGTTCCATGGGGAAGAAAATACAATTTATTTATTATAGATGTTGCCAATCATATCTATTTGTAAGTATTCTATAGTAAACGTGCGCGAGCGAAGCCGCAGGTAAGAGCTAGTAATAAATAAATATACTTTGTTTTTTTAGTTAATAAACTTATAATAGTTATATTATCACACAAATGTTTGTTCTCGTTGGGGATCGAACCCACGGCCTACGGCGCAGAAGGCAGAGCTACTACCAACTGAGCTGTGAGGGCTGTCAATAATAGTGGTAGACTCCAAAACTATATGCTATGCATTCAATGTTGGAGTGCCCCAAGGGTCCGTGCTTGGACCAATGTTATACACCAGCTACACTGCAGACATGATCGCCACATTCAAGCTATTTAAAAAAATAATTGCGTAATTTCACATGGCAGGAATTGACAACAGTTTTATTCTAGGGTCGTCAAAGATCTGAGATGACAACCTCTGCAGATGTCGAGGGTATGAAGAAACTGACTGATGTAGTGGACTACGATGCTCTTCATATTCAAAAGTAAGATCTTACTTGCTATCCCTTTGAAACGCTCGTGGCGTAGCTTGATCCAGGGTTATGTATCTCTAGACTAAAGCTGAATTAATGTGCACGTACATCTACCCATCTACATAATTCAGTAGTTCTTATAATGTTTTAAAATACCAATTATGAATTCTATAGACGCTGGTGGAAGTTTCTAATCTAGCACAAGATGATGATAAGAGCACATGAATTTATTTACAGACTCATCGAAAACAGAACCAGTGAGAAAGTGCAAGAACTACTGAACCAAGAAGAGATGCATCTATGACAAAGAAGAGAACAACTCAAGCAGCTCTTAGAAACTGAAGAAGAGCAGCTGATAGAGGAGTTGAAAAGGAAGCAGGAGAGAGAAGAGTGTGGTTACTGCAAAGAGAAGAAGGGGAGAATAAAGGCGTGTTTGGAGAAAATTGAGGCTGAAAAGCTAAGGGCGTGTCTAAAGGGGTTAGAGAGGGAAAAAATGTGAGTAGGTTTTGTTTTGAGTTAAATAACAAGATGAAGAGTCAGTAGTAATCTTTTCTAAACATTAATAATAGAGAACAGATTTTAAAGCCTATTTTCTTTTTTAGAGCAAAAGGAATGATGTGCACCAAAGAGGATGAGAAACGTCTGAAAGAAATGCAAAAGTTGCAAATGCTGGAGAAACGGAACATTGAGAGGCAGGAACACGATATTGACATGATGTGGCATCATTTACTGGTCAATAGAGTGAAGAAAAAGGTAATAATTTTGTTTCGTGTTTTTCTTATTTTTATTTAATTATGTGTTATTTTTTCAAATTTTTAAATTGTCAATCTGGAATACGCATACACGTGAAGGTATTTTAAAAATAAACAATACATATCCATCATTTACAAGCTTAAAATAATAAGAAGGAAGAAATCTCACATTTATGTTATGATATTGACTACTATTCTTATAACTTTCCTAGTGCACCTGCGACCAATCTTCCATACTTTAACAATCCACTCCATCCAAAGTTTGTCTCGAAGAGATCGCTTTCGCGATAAGACCGCCCATTGTACTACTATATTTTATATTTTTAAGTGTTTTTTTGTTCAGTTTGATGTACAATACAGTATTTTTCATTCATTCATTCATAGACGTTCTTGTGAGAACTCTGTCCTTTTCTCATGAAAATTTTCTTGGGGTAAAAAAAATATGTGTAAATATCCTCCGTCGAATAACAGAGTCGCTGATGTTATGCATAGTTGGCAGTTCATTAAAATTATGTTCAGAGCCTTCGTGAATTTCTAGTTATATTGGTATCCCGTAGCGAGCACTACGGGATACCATACTATGTAGAATCTATTTAGCAATAGCAGATAAGTGGTTGTAATATAACGTCGTCATTTTAACCACACTGTGCCTTGTGAACCTCGGAATAAATATCAGTAGTAATCTGGGGCCTAATAACGAAAGAATTAACAACAAGAGGACAACAAAATAAGGTTGAATATCGGTACGATACGTTAACCACACACATTATTTTCAAAATAAACTTTTACTTTACTTTACTTTACATTTCTAAATGTATTATACCCCGTTTACACTCAGTTCATGTCCGTGCAAGTATGCAGAGCAGGTGTTCTTTGAGCAGGGACTTGGGCAATGCGAGAATGTAAACAGGCCACTTCCATGTCCACTCGCGTTGCCGCTCGCGTTGCCGTGTTGCGTGAACACACATTGCCAGCGATGCTGCCGCAGACACATGGACAGCAACATTTTTGTCGCGAATGGCAGCACGAATGTCTAAATGTAAACGCAGTATTAGTGATCAAGGCCCTAGTTTACGGAATGGTATCAAATCAATCTCAAATGTACATAGTACAAATATTTTTTACAGGAGCACTCGGAAAGGGTAGACGAAGACAGAAGACAAAAAGAGATGGTGGAGAGAAGAATAGCATACGACGAGCAAATAGCCAGCGCAAATAAGTAAAACATTTTATTTACTCGTTGCATCTACGTGCATAATGTTAGATTATGAACTATTTGTATTCTACCGTTCATTCAATGTTTTTTTTTCGTATGGACTAAAATGCTGGTATAATCGTATAACGATTGCCGACAGCGTTACCGGGCTATGGCGAGCGCAGAAGGCGCTCTGCCATAACAAGCAAAATGGTATCATCATCTTCTTGCCCTTATCCCACGCTGCATGGGGTCGGCACAACAGGTTTTCTTCTTCCACTCTCCTCGATCATTCGTCATCTCAGTGCTCACTTCTTTTTTACTCATGTCATCTTTCACACAGTCCATCCATCGTTTTGGCCTGCTTCTCCTTCTAAAACCATTCACATCCATATCTTTTCTCGTAATATAACTTTCTTCCCTCCTCATGACTTCCCATACAACGCTTACATATTGCTACTCAACTAATCCGTCACAGGCGCTACTTTAAAAATTCCTCTAATATACTCATTCCTTATTTTATCCATCCTTGTCACTCCGCACATCCATCTCAACATTTCTGCTGCATGCACATCCATCATCCATCCCTGTGGTTGCCAAACACTCAGATCCATACAGAACGACAGGTCTTATGATCATCTTGTAAACTTTCCCCTTAAGATTAAGGGGCATTCGTGAATCACACGGTAATAGGAATCAAAACTTTGATGATATTTTTTGCAGACTTAGCAGTATGTAAAAATCATTTAAAACTTAACTAAGTTTAAATCAACTGGTTTTAACTTATCATGCTTTAAAACTTCAAGATATTGCAAAAAAAAACTCCCTCATCCATCCCTGTGGTTGCCAAACACTCAGATCCATACAGAACGACAGGTCTTATGATCATCTTGTAAACTTTCCCCTTAAGATTAAGGGGCATTCGTGAATCACACGGTAATAGGAATCAAAACTTTGATGATATTTTTTGCAGACTTAGCAGTATGTAAAAATCATTTAAAACTTAACTAAGTTTAAATCAACTGGTTTTAACTTATCATGCTTTAAAACTTCAAGATATTGCAAAAAAAAAACTTTTATTCCCATTACCATATTGGTTTCGCGGTAAGGCAGCCGATCAGCCGTAACGGAGATGTGTGGAAATAAACAGATAGAACTGAGTTACAATTGCGCTATTGCATTACCTCACCTCTCATGTCCTGACGTTACTCGTTGTTTAGGAAACGGCAGGAGGCGATACGGGAGGAAAGAGCAAAAGAGAATCGGAGACTGGAGAGAGTGAAACAGAAGATGGAACAAGACCATTATGAGAGTAAGTCCTCAAATCTCAGCGTGCTACGGTGCTACGCCGTAGCACTTACTACCATTATAATTGTAATGAATGGCAATGATAATGAAGATTTGCAACAAAATAGTGACCATATTGTTGTAATTATAACTACGCTATATAATTGATCGAGTGAGCGAAGCGAACGAAGATTCTAGTTTCAACTTGGGCGATTTGGCATTTTATGTATGTATGTATGTATGTATGTATGTATGTTTGTCTGGCCATAACTTTCGAACCGTTGATCCGATCTGCATGAAATTTGATAAAACGACAGCTTGTACTTGAGAAATTTACTGGTAAGTATATGAGTAAAATCGGCTGAAGGGTTTTTAAATTATGGGGTTTTTTAAGGGGGCAAAAATAAAAAAAGTGACTTAAAAAAATCAAGTTACATGTCATACGAAAGGGCTTTGTTTGGACATTCCAAAACAATTTTTACTTTTTTTCTGGGACGCTCGGTTTTTGAGATACAACAAAAAAGTTAAATTAAATAACCAGCGACCCAAGAGCTCCCATCTCTAAGAGTTTCGTTGCCATCAAGGTTTTTCTACTGGTCGTCCAGTTCCTTTGATTTTTCTCATTTTTTTTTCTTGAAATAAATTAAGGAGGTACTCAGTTCTCATAAAATGGTGACAACGACCAGGTCTGATGATGGAGCCAAGGGCTGTTCAACGGAACTCTTCAATAAATAGGCCAATAGAATTGAAACTTGGTTTCCGTACCAAGTTAGTAGGCGGTAGTCAGAAAAAAGTCCAAACATAATGTTTGGAATTGCCTTTGACTACCACCTACTCAAAGTTTTGGTGCGTTCGTCGGGTCGCATCACGAGATCTCAGTTTGGGGCGAACTACTAGTTTAGTACGTATACGTAACGACTCGCGGCGATCCGCAATATGACACTAAAAACTTTCATACATTTTCAGACGACGTCTGTATTCGTAGCACGATACTTATTACATACATTATATTAGGTACCTATATTATAAAAAGTAATTTTGATAGGTACTATACTAAAATTTGATCCAATATTTACATAGCAACTGCTATGTCAGTTTACACTAGCCAATTAGAGAAATGAGAGATTATCCGACAGACGACAATTCGTAGTGTAGGTAATGTTACTAACGGATGTTTGTAAAGTAAATAATTCGGGTGTTATTATATAAAATCAGGAAATTAAATCACATATTTACTTGTAAGAAAAAAAAATAACAAGTAGATGGCCCACCTGATGTGAGGTGATTACCGCAGCCTGTAGCAATTTCACCTTACCTCACATGTCTTCGAAAACGTGCCCTATATGGTAAAGCAATGTGACCATCACTCTGAGATTTGACCCATAATTTCGTTATTTCGGTTCCAGCAATAAAAAAGAAGAAGGACCAGCAGCACAAAAACAAAAGCAACTACATCGAAGGTCATGAGATGAAGATGTCCCGACTCAGAGCAGAGAAAACAAAAGCTAGAGAGATTGACAATGGAACTATCAGAGTGGCTTTGGAGGACTTGGAGCGGGAGAAAGAGAGGAACCGGATTCAAATGGTATCTTTCTGTCTCTTTTACTCATGACTGTACTATCATCATCATCTTCCTGCCCTTATCCCACTTCATGTGGGGTCGGCACAACAGGTCTTTTCTCTCCACTTCCCTCTATCATCCGTCATCTCAGTCGTCACTCCTTTCTTACCCATGTCATCATACTGTACTATACAGCTACCGAACTGACAAACAAGCATTAGACCAACTCAGTTTGCACAATGGAGGCTAGACTATACTAAAGTATAGTCGTAAAGTGTAGTATATATCTATACTAATGTTCTAAAGATTATGTTTATATATTTACAAAAAAAAAGTTATTAAGTATTTTATCAGTTATGGGAATCACTTCTATAGTACAATTTTTGGTTATTTAGAAGATAAAAAAAAAAAGAATTCACTTCAGACCATACAAATACAAATACATACGTTTTTATTGTTTCCAAAAGATACATAAAATATTACAACGATGAAATCGCCTTTTATGTAAAAAAAATACTTGTCATAGGACATCTCGCTCTTGCCTAAGTCTATTTACAACAGATTATTTCAAAGGCGTTAGATTCAAAACATTTGATTAAAGTTAAATGAAATAAATAGGTTGTAAGACCATGATTTATCCATTTTAAAATTATAAAATTGATTTAAAATATGATTTAGAACTTTAAAATGATTAGCGCGGCTCTTATTTCCTAGGATAAGTAAAAAAATAATAAGAGTTCCGATAATCTTATCTTATAATTCTTCAGGCAAATAAATACATTTCATTTCATTTCATGTGTATATTGTGTGATAAAAATTGTAATGGTTAGAATTTCCACTTAGCAACAAAAAAACAACATCTTTATAATTTTCAGAGGAACCTACAAATTGAGAAGCGTATATTCGTGGAGAACTATAACCGGGAACGTCAAACAGCGTTGCAGCTAGAAGACGCGGCTGAGAGAATCGCTCAAGAGTGGAAGATCGCCGAGCAGAACAGGACTGATGAGCAGCTGGTACAGCATGAGGAGGAGCGGAGGAGGTGTAAAGAGGCAAGTATTTAAAATAAATAAATAAATAAATATTGGTGGACTTTCCACACAGCACTATCTAGCCCTAAACTAAGCCAAAGCTTGTAATATGGGAACCAGATAGCTGATATAATACATATACCTATGCTTTTTTTTTTGTAAATACATACTTATAATATACACCAGACAGAGAACAAACATCTATGTTCTTCACACAAATGTTTGTTCTCGGTGGGGATCGAATCCACGGCCTACACTACGGCGCGGAAGGCAGAGCTACTACCAACTGAGCTGTGAAGGCTGTCAAAAAAAAATATTCACAATGAAGACAAAAATCAAAGCACCGCGGTAGCCTAGTGGGATTAACACTAGCTTTTTTTTTATACAACTAGATATATAGATAGATAACACTTTATTGTACACAAGAATAGGTACATCATAAATCTAGGCGTAACTAAAAGTACAATGGGAGGCCTTATCGCTGAAAGCGATTTCTTCCAGGCAACCTAGCTGATGGAACAAGCAGATGGCTCACCCGATGTTAAGTGATAACCATCACCTATAACAAAGCATTACCTCGTAAGTCACGCACGATAGGAACGTGCCCTACGATGAACTGCCCTGCGTCCATCAACTTGAGGCATACAGATGTTATGCCTCATGTGCCTGTAATTACACCGGCAACCACACTCTTCAATCCGAAACACAGCATCGCTGCTTGGTGGCAGAAAAAGGCGTGGTGGTAGTACTTCCCCGGATGAGCCCTTCACAAAGAGCTCTACTACTCTTCAAATTACTCTTATTTGACCGTATCTACTTAGGTATGTCTACATTACATTCTCAAAGCATATTGATTTGGTAGGTACTTACCAAGCGATCTGAGAGCATATCTACCGGGCCTGGGGATCAAAATCGTGACACTGTTTCCATTTTCTAATGTTCGCCAATTTTTCAGGCGAATATCCTATTATATTATAAGTAAAGTACCTAAGTATGCAACGTGTTACAGATAATACCCCTATAACCTCGGAAACAGGGTATTCTACAGGTCAACTATTCGCTACAGCAAACAACTATTGACAGGTATTATAAGGCTTTTGAAATTCTGGAAACATCAATTTATTTATTTTCCAGCAAGCAGCTCAGGAATACAAAAGACACGTGAACAAAAGGTTTACAGAAATGGAAATATCGAAGGAAAATCGTCGGCAGCGGATGGAACAAGTGAAGAAAACCGCTCACAATGAGCTCCGGAGAAGACTGGACAGTGCTAAAGAGGAGTTGAGCAGACAGATTGAATATAGGAACATTCTTACTAGCCAGTTGAAGGACAATCAGCGGTTTATGGTAAGTTTTTACGTAATGTGTTTTTATTATAATACCTATACATAATTATGTATATTTTTATTTTTTATATTTATAAAATGCGTACCTAGTAGGACCCATATGACCATAGACTCACTATAATTCAAAGCTAGGAACATTCTTTTTTTATCTTATATCTTATAAATCCGGTACTTACAAATCCTGCCAACACAATAAAACCACTGCAAAAATAGAATTGTTGCCAAATTAAGAGTAGTAGAGCTCTTTGTGAAGGGCTCGTCCGGGGAAGTACTACCACCACGCCTTTTTCTGCCGCCAAGCAGCGTTGCTGTGTTTCGGTTTGAAGAGTGTGGTTGCCGGTGTAATTACAGGCACAATGAGGCTTAACATCTGTGTGCCTCGGGTTGATGGACGCAGGGCGGTGCATCGTAGGGCGCGTTCCTATCGTGCGTGACTTACGAGGCAATGCTTTGTTATAGGTGATGGTTGCCGCTTAACATCAGGTGGGCCATCTGCTTGTTCCATCAACTAGTAGTATAAAAAAAAAACTAAGACTACGTACAATTAAAATGGAACTTTTACCAAATAAAATAAAATTGTAAGTACATAATCGTTATATTATTTATTTTAGGAATCAGAGTTGGTAAATGTGGAAGTCAAGGATAGGCCATTTACTAATAAGCGAATAATGTTCAAAGAAGCTTTGGAGGATGTACTCAACCAAAAAAATATTACAAGAACCAGGTAAGCCACTAATAATAAAAGCATATTGTAAACTCTGCTCCATAGGACCACACAAAAGTACAAAAGTTACAAAACTTAATAATTCGTTCAATGGCTCCGCATTGAGATGAGAGGAATAAATCAACATTTCATTTATTTTCAGTACTAATCCCGTGCACCCGTTTAGAAGATGTCTGACTATGAACTCTGAAGAAACGACGACAAAATTTCCATTAATTTAATGTAGAACTACCTGTCTAGTGTCTTTGTACTTAATATAACCACGAAAAAATCTCAATAAAACCGTTATTTCAATAGGTATCTAAAAGTATTTGAATTTCCCGCTTATTTCGCCTAAGAAAGTTCGGTTTCCGTCTAGAAGAATTTGGAAGAGCGCCACCTTTACGCAACTATCAAAAGTAAAAAGTTACATTTCAAGTTACGTTTCTATTTACGTAGTACCCTAATGATGAATGACAGCGTGTATTTGTGTTTTATTATTACCTATATTATTTTACTACTGTTACACTGGCTGTTATTTACTTAGATAACAAACGTGATAAAATATTTAAAAAAAAGAGCATAAATGAATGAGAAATCGATTGCACAAGTGCTCTTTCGATAATGTATTACGCCAAAACTTCTTCTTACCTTCGTTATCTTGGTAGATTGGAACGTAAAACAACAAGAAAAAAATTCAATCAAACAAATCAAAAAGTTGGTGTTATGGACGAAGTCGGAGTGGCAAACAAAATAACTTCGAAAAATATCTAGTTCGAGGGTAATTTTGCAATGTTTTCGCCATGCTTATTACGCTTATTGACCTACCTCACCATAATACACAAAGAATCGTCATGAGCGCCTTGTAAATCTAGTTCATATTTGCTACCGGCTTTTGATGTGAAAACTCGACAAATATGTTTGAGGGCGAAGATATCGCTTTCAACGGGCTGGAAGTATGCAGTTACAGACATTTACAGGGTATGGCGAAAAACATGAACTTGCCATCAAACGTAAAAGTAAGTAAATCATTCAAATTATCAGCATGTTGTCCATGACTGTTGTTTGGTCAAAGTTTTAAATATTAACTTACTTCTCCCTCTGAGGATTTGGCAGTTATTATTCGCGCGTTATAGCGAAGCAGCATTCAACCTGAAAGCAACTGTTTCTGACTATAGGTACCTACTTGGCAGATAAAATAAAAAGAATATTACGCTACTAAAGTATCTACTTACCTATCTACTTAGTAATATACACTCTAAAGTCTTTGCTTTTCAGAAAATCCATCTAATTGAGATGATCAGAGCCAAAAAATACTGCACAGAGACAGATCTTAAAGCTATTGTTAACCGAGTCAAGATGGAGCGCAAAGTAAATGCTCAAAAAAAGAAAAAACTAAAGAAGAAAGCTTTTAGAGTTCAGGTAAATATTTTTCTAATCTTTAATTGCTTTGTTACATTTGAATACATAAGATAGAGGAAGAGGATAATGCACAATACACCCCACTGTGGGACATCAGTGCAGATCTCATTCCCCCACCATGAATTAGAATTAGATGCCGTTGATATTGGTGATCATTCAAAATCTAGAGATGTAATGTCCAATTTGCATAAGTTAATGGCTTGATGCAATTTTCTTATCACCACTCCCAAGTCTACCATCGGACCACCAGACATACGGAAACGAGAGATAATGGGAACAGCCAAAGAGTGAAATTCCTTACCTGCATCCGTTTTTCCGAATGCCTATAATTTGGACGTTTTCAAGAGACTAGTGAATAGGTATCTTCTAGGTAAGCGTGTCACACCGTAGACCACATCATCACTTAACATCAGGTGAGATTGCGGTCAAATGTTTTACCTATCAAATGTAAAAAAAAAAAAGAAAATACTTGGATATTGACTGCAACTTTTATTTCTTTGAAACCATTGGTATCATTTCCATCTGAGCATGTTCATGCTTCAGTGTCCAGCTGTGGGTGTTAAGCCTAAAAACTCCAACATCGAAATGGACCACTAGCTCATGCAAACTTCCTAATTTTTATCCATAAACTGCATCTTCCTGCCCTTATACCATTTCATGTGGGGTTGGCAGAACAATTTGTTTCTCTCCATGGTCTATCCACTATCTCAGTAGTTACTCCTTTCTTACCCATGTCATCTTTTACTGTTATTAGGTATGTATTATTTCCAGGGTGCTGAAATCTCCTCGACCAGCAACAGTCAATCACCTCCAATAACACTCACACCAAAACGCTCTTCTGAATTCATTGTCCAAAACAGCCCCAACATCACCCATACATTACTGAAGTATCAAGCTATACCCAATATACTCCGCACTGGTACTTCTATTCTACAGCCTCTGAAGAGGCACATTGAGAGTGACAGGGTTCTACGCAGCTTCAACTCAGTGAGAAGACCTAATTACAGGTACATGCTTGCAAGAAAAATTAATATTTGAGGATATAATGCTGTCTCATAACTAAGCAAAACTTGTTCTATGGGATGAAAACCATTTGTCTGATATAATAAGTACTTATATTCACATTTATTTTTTCCTCTTTACACATGTACTAGATACGAGTAGTAACATTACATGTGAATTTTAAGAGTAGTAGAGCTCTTTGCGAAGGGCTCTTCCGGGGAAGTACTACCACCACGCCTTTTTCTGCCGCCAAGCAGCAACGCTGTGTTTCGGTTTGAAGAGTGTGGTTGCCATGCCGGTGTAATATCAGGCACATGAGGCTTAACATCTGCATGCCTCAAGTTGATGGACGCAGGGCAGTGCATCGTGCGTGTCTTACGAGGTAATGCTTTGTTATGGGTGATGGTTACCACTTAAAATCAGGTGGGCCATATGCTTCTTCCATCAGCTAGTTGTATAAAAATAAAGATATATAACATGCTATTAGATATGTCAGTTTGTGTAATACCATGATTTTCTTAGAAGTAGCTTAAAAGTAGGTACACACTAAGTACACAAAATAAAAAAGACTAGGTAGGTATAGTACCTTCATATACACCTAATAATAATTTACAATTAAACCATGTATATACTTTTCAATAAATATTTATGAATATTCTAATTAGCCCTCAGCTTCTACAAATGAACTGTAAAGCTAGTTAAAAATAAAAATTGGCTTTCACAGGATTATGGAGCATAATGACTGCATGATAGGTGTTGTCAGTGCTCAAGATTCCATGCAAGAGATTCAACAGGAGCGAGTGCAGGAGATCAGGCAAGAGAGGTCCTATCAGAGTGTGACCATTCAGAAACACAGGCCAGTTATGAATGCTATAGTACTGAACCCGGATAGACAGTTGGTACCAATATCAAGGAGCTCTGTAAGTAATTTTTTTATATACAAGGTGTTCCATAAGTTCTGTATATAAACTTCAGGGGGCTAAAGTACCCATCAATATAAACAACTTTTTCTAAGGAACCAACACTGTGAACGCGAAAAAAAAAACAGCTGTTTCATACATTTTAGCCTGGTAGGTATTGAACTTTTGTATGAAACAGCTGTTTTTTTTTTTCGCGTTCACAGTGTTGGTTCCTTAGAAAAAGTTGTTCATATTGATGGGTACTTTAGCCCCCTGAAGTTTATATACACAACTTATGGAACACCTTGTATATTTTTATAAGTAATGTTATCTGTACTGTACCCCGAGTCTGAGTTTTGTTTTTATTTTCCGTATCGTCGGGCCGTGTTTTTTTTTATACATCTAGCTGATGGAACAAGCAGATGGCCCACCTGATGTTAAGTGGTATCCATCATCTATAACAAAGCATTGCCTCGCAAGTCACGCACGATAGGAACGTGCCCTACGATGCACTGCCCTGCGTCCATCGACTTGAGGCATACAGCTGTTAAGCCTCATTTGCCTGTAATTTCTCCGGCAACCGCACTCTTCAAACCGAAACACAGCGTTGCTGCTTGGCGGCAGAAAAAGGCGTGGTGGTAGTACTTCCCGGAGGAGTCTTTCACAAAGAGCTCTACTACTCTTGTGTTATGTGGAGGTTTCCGATTGGCACTGATTTGGATCAGATGATCTCTAGATCGCTTGCTGTTCAACTATTTTATATGTATTTTGTACTTGTATGCATTGTATTTTTCTTTGTATTTTTTTTTTGCATATCTAGAGTAGTAAAACTACTTTTTTTACAAATGATCCGACAGTCTAACTTTTTACAGAACATTCCAAAACCAGCGAGTCGGCAGCGCAAGCTAAGCGGCATCTACCCTCTCCAGCCGCGAGATAAACCCTACGATGTCGTACCGACCGTAGGCTTCCGACGAAACGACGGCCGAGTGGCCAAAATAAACGCCGTCATACAAAAACCACTATGTAACGCTCTCCTACCGAAAAACCGCTCCATTCTACCCAAGAAACACGCGATTATAACCAAACAGCGAGCGACGGTCACCGTTCAAGATATGATCAACTATAAAATTGATCATTCATCAAGCGATGTGAAGGCTATAGAGGCAGGTCTAGGTAGCTCGAGGATTTACCGCGAGATAGACCGTCAAATCTATAGCGACTGCCGATCAAATGAAGAAGGAGCTGTTAAAGAAAGCCAAGTTGACAGTTCACTCAGCATGACTCAGAGGCCGGATCCAATATGCTCCTTATCTGACATAACCGGAGGAAGAAAAGATCTGAATCAGTCGAGAAAGGTTTATAAAGGTTGCCAACGTCCTAGAGCTAATGCTAAAAACAAAGGATGGAGTTACTGTGTCGAATATCAAGAACACAGAAACAATGACGCCAGAGAATGGAACATTTATGACATTGGCGGTCAATTACTGGGCAACACTGATCAGAGAAACGAGCAGAGTACTAGAAACATCCAATGTTCTAGCACAGTAAAAGATACCCAACCAGTTTCTACCAACTACAGAGTAACGCAAGGAAGAATTACGGAACCTATATCCAGAAGCTACAAAGAGGAATATCTGAGATTCAACGAACTGTCGAACAGGGCAAATGACGCCAGATCTAGCACAAAAGACCAGCGATCGAACCGAGAAATATCTAACAGAAACATAGAACATGCTAGAGACTCCAAAAATCAACAGTTCTATCAAGACTCAACAGGCAAGAATATGATTTATGCTAGATCCGTTATAAAAGACCACCGATGCAACCAAGAGGTAGCTGTCAGAAACATGGATCATACCAAATCTCACGCTCAAAACCGCCAGTTCAATCAACCAACAGACAAGAACACGATCTACGTCAGATCTGATATAAAAGACCAGCGATGCAACCAAATAACATATATAAGAAATATAGACCACGCCAGATCTGGCGCTAAAAACCAGTGCGTCAATCAAGACACGATAGAAAATAGCGTGACTTACGCCAGAAATGATGTAAAAGATCAAAATTACCATCTAGAATCAACTAAAAGAAATATGGGATACTACAGATGTGAAAGTACCGACACAAGTTCGCAATACCCCAACATGGCGTCTCTAACCGACGTTTTTCCAAATGAAGATTATTCCCAAGAGCCAATGGAAATCGGGAATGATGATTCAAGCTTCACAGTGTACTATCACAAGAAAATAAGGGCGGAACAAATTAAAAGTCAAAAGGGGCGTGAGTGTGAGCGATTGCCGCGGATAAACGATGCCTTCAGTCAGTTTAACGATGTTCAGTACCGGAGTCTAACCCAGCCATTGTATGTGCAAGTTAGTGCCGAGTCTGACTTGGGTAAGATCTTCTTCCTTCTCTCAATTTATGGCTCTTGTCCGTCAGTCGAGAGACAATCTTGCCAGTGTCAAGTGATTTGTATTGAATACATTTTAGTCAAGTCAGTCCATAGTCAAGTCGGACGTCATTTGTTTTGAAGAAAATGGTGGCGGTTTTCTTCAAAACATTGGAAACATTTTCGGTCAAATCAGGATATTACATATTACACTTTCATTCCAAATGTTTACACTTTGTGCTAAGACCTCAAGTAATGTTGGTTAAAATACCACCGAAATTACACAACACAACTAAAAATAACACTAGAAAAACAAATACAATGAAAAAGCTATGTTGCTTCCCAAAATGTCAGAAAATGAATCTTGGGTATGATGTCTATTTACTTTCTATGCTTGTCAATGTTGGGACGCATAAATAATGTAATCATTTTTTAGGGCTTATTTCGCAGTATCTGAGTTACGCTATTTTAATTTAGACACTAATTTAGAGCTGATTTCACCACGCTCTTTTAGTTACTTATAAAGGATTAACAGGCTGTTAAATCTAACCTTAGATGTCAAACGCGTACATTTTGACATATTTAACGGCCCTTTAATCCTTTGTTAATCTAACAGAGCATGCTGAAATCAGAGCTTAGACTGGTCAAAAACAGAAATATTTTTATCGGAAACCGTTACTAAGACAAAATGGAATAGGCAATTAGACATAGACATATTAGGCATAGACAATCATAATCATTTAGATCATGATTCATAATGTTGCTATTAACGGTAGCTATTTTAAGTAATGCTATTTCAAATAGTGCAATAAATTGGATGGACAACTATTACAGTCCAGTTAGTAGTAGTAGCTCTGCCGTCTGTGCTGTAAACAATGAGTCTGATCCCCGACGAGAACAAACATTTGTGTAATAAACATAAATGTTTGTTCTCTGTGTCATAAGTGTTATATCTTTTTATGAGTATGTATTTACTTCAAATTTATATCAGCTAACTTATTCCTGTAGAAAAAGAAAAAGCTATATGTTTTCCAATAATAGAAGTATGGTTTATTATAAAAAAAACGGAAATATTATGGAAAACGGTGACATCTACAGAAAGAATCTACAGTTTCAATGTCACTTCTGATTTATGTACACAAAAAAAACTTTTTTTTTTTTTTCAGTACTTCCTGGGCTACCGCTGAACGGTACAAATACTTGTATGCTGGAAAGTATATACAACTTCAAGAATCAGTTTGTGACCAACCCTCCAGTCCTACTGATAGCGACCACACAGACTTTCTGCACTTACACTACGAATACCGTTCCTACTGCGTAAGTATTAAAAATGTCTTCTCAAAAAATCTATTAAGGGTTGCCCGTTTGAATACATCTTGTGATCTCTCTCTCTTGTCGTGTCACTAGTTTCTTTCGAAACAGTGTGGTGAAAGGATTTTGAGTGCGCCGTAAAAGCTCCTTTCGAGCACTTGACACATGTTATAGAACTTTTTAGGTTCTACGACATGCCAGTTTCCTCACGATGTTTTCCTTCACCGTTTGAAAGCACTGACATTGCACACGCATTGGACATTTTTCGAATGGAAAAGTCTAAAAAAAACGAATCGGATTCGAACTCAAGCTCTAACGCAGAAGGCCACCACTAGACCATCAGTGCATTACCTGTTTGAATCCTACCTATACTACAGTCAATAGAACACCTCAGTCTCACTACCGCCATCTGGGATGCCTGATGGAAACAATTTCTTTAAGAACTTTCCTCTACAACGTGTTCCAATCATTGTGTATATAAACTTCAGGGGGCTAAAGTACCCATCAATATGAATAACTTTTTCTATGGAACCAACACTGTGAACACGAAAAGAAACAGCGGCAACGAGATTGCAACCACGTATGAAATACCAACTACTACAAAATGTGCCAAATGTAATATTTGGATTACCCCTCTAAGAGCTGATTTCACCATGCTCTGTTAGGTTAACAAAAAATTAAAGGGCCGTTAAATATAATTAAATAAATATTGGTGGACATTCCACACAGCACTATCTCGCCCCAAACTAAGCCAAAGCGTGTGATATGGGAACCAGATAGCTGATATGCTACTTATATACTTTTTTTTGTAAATACATACTTATAATATTATATAACACCCAGACAGAGAACAAACATCTATGTTCATCACACAAATGTTTGTTCTCGGTGGGGATCGAACCCACGGCCTACGGCGCAGAAGGCAGAGCTACTACCAACTGAGCTGTGAAGGATGTCTGCGAAATATGTCAAAATTCAAAAAAAAAAAAAATGTATGCGTTTGACATCTAAGGTTCGATTTTACGACCTGTTAATTATTAGTAACTAACAGAGCATGCTGAAATCAGCTCTTAGAATCTAAAAAATTCTATTTTTGTTACTTGAACTAAGATCTTGGGGGATGTCTACCTACCCTTCCTAGGGATTAAAGTTGTGTGTTTTTTTTTCATCTCCTTATTCATCTTCCATCATCTTCCACTCTATGGTTAATGGTTCATGGTTAACTGTCTCTATGTATATACGCACGCATCATTTGCTTGTGTGCACTCGCTTGCATGTGTGTTGGCTTTCAGAGTCGCACAGCCGTCTGCCGCTCACTTAGCCGAAGGGAACAGTAAGTTTGCTTTGCACTAACTTTTTTTTATTTATCATAATGAGAAAGTTTTATTGATACGTGCTGCTACTTGTAATAAATAGGTAGGATGTCTACCATGCCTGGGTATGAAGTTGAGAGCCTTAGTAATTTAATTTTAAACCGACCTTAAACATTCAAAAAGGAATTTTTTTTGGATTTTATTTGATTTGAAATTTTATTGTTATTAATTCAACACTTTTCGAAAAAAGATCAAGATGGTGTTTTGGTTTGTGGTAACTCACCAAAAGTTTTGTTTTAGGTTTTCCATTAAATATATTGAGTATTGTCTTTACAGTCCGTTATTTTTTGCAAAAAGGTTAATTATATTAAGCTCATACTTACTGCTTTGGTTAACTTGCATTTTTTCACTTCGCATTACTCCTAAATGGGTTATTTTGTTGCAAAATTTCATCTTTCACCTTAAACTAACATAAGTATCGAAGCATAGTGCAGTGTTCCCACTGTTCGCATAGTGTGGGTAGCTCGGCAGATGCGATGTACAAAATACCCACATCAATAATAAACCACTCCATTCTGTATCTCGATACGTGAAGTTTTATTGAATACCAATATTCCCGTATAAACAAAGTCAAAGTCAAAGTCAAAATGTATTTATTCAATAAAATCACAAGGATCACTTTGAAACGTCTTAAAGCTAGGTGACTCTAGGTGCCAGTTCCACGCGACCAAAGCCTAGAAGAACAGGCAACAAACTTACGGCTTGGTTCCTACCGTTCTTTTGTATGATCCTTTTACAATGTAATAATATAATATATTATTGATGTTTAGTGAGGCGTAGGCATACAGAAAAAGGTAAACATAATCAAATCTATAAGACAGCACACGCTAAAACTAAACTAAGCTAAAACGACAACAAACCACATAGAAGAACAAAGTATACAAGAAGTACAAAGTATACAGCGGGCACCCATCAAAATGTTTACTGTTTCAGCGTACGAGCGGGCTAACCCCTACCAACAGACTGAGAGTCGATCAAACGACGTTTTTAAACCTGAGTACTGTAGAAACTTTGGATGCGACGAAGGTAAGTAACTGATAAAGCGAGCGAAGATAAATAAATAAAAATTAATATTGGTGGACTTTCCACACAGTACTATCTATCCCTAAAGTAAGCAAAACTTGTAATATGGGAACCAGATAGTTGATATAAAGCTTAAATACTTTAATTTGTTTTTTTTTTTGTAAATACATACTTATAATATAATAACACCCCGACAGAAATCAAACACCTATATTCACCACACAAATGTTTGTTCTGGGTGGGAATCGAACCCATTGCACGGCCTACAGCGCAGAAGGCAGAGCAACTGTCAAATATCTTGATATATTTAACAGCTAGGACTAATTCCAACCGTTTGTCCGAACTGCGTGTGCAAAAAAGGGGAAAAAATTGTACAAAAATGAAGTGCTATCTAATCAGAGTTACATTCAAATCGGTCCAGCCGCTTACGTTAATTGAGCAACAAACATCCGAACACTATTCGTAAGTTATGCTCGGCCAAACATACATACATACCACGTACATACATACGTTCCTATCGTGCGTGACTTACGAGGTAATGCTATGTTATAGGTGATGGTTGCCACTTAACACCAGGTGGGCCATCTGCTTGTTCCATCAGCTAGTTATATAAAAAAAAAGTTTGTATTACGGTAACCAATTAGTTGATATAATTCCAGTGCTGAGTTCATCGACAAATTCGCTGGAAACCACAAACTCTCAAGGTCTGGGCGCTAATGTCACTATTCCGGAAATGGTGGAGGATGCCCTGGAACTGATCAGCCAAGATGGGGTAAGTTTCTGTGTTGGTGTCGGCTTAAAAACCCAATGTAGCCATCGACCCAAAATAGCATCCATCAAGCAGCTAGCTAGTTGGCTAGCTCCAATAAGATACTCGGGGTATTGGCTGGCAGATGGGAAGGTCCATTGCGAGGGCGGATTTACATAATATTTGCCGCCACTAGGCTATTCATGCCGCCCCTATTGACCTCTACAATTCGATACCGTAATTTACAGACATATTCATAAAAAAAAATATCAATGAAATTGCAACTTTATAATTTGTGAACTATCGTACTCATTACAGCAGCTTTGTCCCGTTATTAGTATGATTGTGTTGTGAACTAAGGGATCGATGTGTCAGTTCCTTTCCAAGAGCTCAATCTTATAAGTAGAAAGTACATGATTCAGCTACATATTTGAAAAAAAAAACTAAATTGGTCGCCCCCTAAAACCTGCCGCCCTAGGCGCCAGCCTACTCAGCATTCACACAGTTCACAGTGTTGGTTCCTTAGATAAAGTAATTCATATTGATGGGTACTTTAGCCCCCTAAAGTTTTCGGTAGTAGTATTTTAACACCCTGTATACAATTATAAGTTTTATATATCAACTATATTCAGATCCCATATTCCAAGATTTATTTAATGTTAACTATGGGGTAGTTTGTGTAGAGATGCTGTGGCATTGATACTTAATGGTTGCTTCATTTTACATAACATAAGTAGCTAGCGGTACTTAGGTATCTAAAAAGTAGGATTATAAATATTTATAGTTAACATATAAACAAATTGTTTCAGGATTACATGGAGAGAATAGGCATGGACGTGAGAATTCAATGCATTATCTGCAACTGGGCTGGACCCAAGATTATACTGGAGTATCACATCAAAAAGGTAATTTAAAATCGTTTTAAATTTAATAAAAACATTTTAAAATTAAGTTTACAATTAGGATTTATGTATGATGTAGATAAAATAATAGAAACAGCCTCACGGTACGGCTCCAAGTCACGGTAGATATCCCCTCGGATCTCAAGTAGAAACAAGATTATTTGAAGATGTTGAAGGAGGTAGTCAGGGGTACGTTCAAATATTACATTTCACACATCTAAAAAGTTCTAAAGATCTGAGAAGTTATCGATCCCCACAGAGAACAAACTATTGTGTGATGAACATGGATGTTTGTTCTCTGTCTAGGTGTTATTATACAAAGTCTTCCAATACTTGGGTTTAAAACTTCCATCAAAATGAATAACACCTATACCTACAAAAGTTCAATACCTACCTGGCTAAAATGTATGAAACAGCTGTTTTTTTCGCGTTCACAGTGATGGTTCTTAAGAAAAAGTTATTCATATTGATGGGTACTTTAGTCCCCTGAAGTTTTAAGCCCAAGTATTGGAACACCTTGTATATTATGTATTTACAAGTCTGGGTCCCATATTTCAAGCTTCGGCTTAGTTCGGGGCTAGATAGTGCTGTGTGGATAGCCCAGCAATATTTATTTATTTTTATTTTATGTAAAAAGTCGTGCCATTCCTCATTTTTATTTCTTATTTTCTGATTATGCCGGCTAATGATTCCAGGAGCACGCCCAAGACATCCAACACCAGGATCGCTCCGAGTGGAGCGTTCTCCTGACCCTGGGTTCGTTGGCTGCGCGGCCGACGTGGAGCAGCCAGCTGATGCAGCTCGAAGGCTGCCTGTACGTCGTCAGCGCCAAGTATACCGATGATGATGTTGTGCTGGTCTCGCTATCGGTAAGTCTCATCACTCCAGAGGTCTCATCACTCCATTAGTAGTAGTAGTAGTAAGTCTCTTCACTGCAGTGGTCTCATCACTCCAGTAGTAGTAGTAGTAAATCTCATAACTCCATAGGTCTCATTACTCCAGTAGTAGTAGTAGTAAATCTCATCACTCCAGAGGTCTCATCACTCCAGTAGTAGAAGTAGTAAGTCAGTAAGTCTCAACACGCCAGAGGTCTCATCATTGCAGTGGTCTCATCATTCCAGTAGTAGTAGTAAGTCGGTAAGTCTCATCACTCCCGTGGTTTGGGGTTGGAGCAATGGTGGACTAGTGGTGGCGGCCTTGCCTTCCGATCCTAATGCCATGTCCAAGACATCCAACCCCAGGCCTCAGCGAGTGGAGCGTTCTCCTGAACCTGGGCTTGCTGGCTGCGAGACCGTAAGTTTCATCACTCCAGAGGTCTCATCACTCCAGTAGTAATAGTAGGAGTAAGTCTCAACACTCCAGTAATCACTCCTGTAGTAGTAGTAGTAAGTCGGTAAGTCTCATCACTCCAGGGGTTTGGGGTAAGAGCAATGGTGGACTAGTGGTAGCGGCCTCGCCTGCCGATCCTAAGTCATTCACAAGTATACTGGTGATGATGTTGCGCTGGTCTCATTAACGGCAAGTCTCATCCAAGAGTGATGAGACTTACCCATAATGAGCAGCACAACATCATCTCATGAACCCACTATTACTATTGGAGAGTGGTAGTAGTAGGTATTGAACCTTTAGGATCGGAAGGCAGGGCCGCTACTACTAGACCACCAGTACTCCAACCCCAGTACCCCTAGTCTGAGTTTTTATTTTCATTTTCCGTATCTTCAGGCCGTTTTTGTATGGAGAGTCGTAGTGGACTCGAGGTTTATTTATTGTTTAAAAAAACATTCCATTTTGGCAAGACCTAACAAGCCTCCTAAAGAAAAATTTTAAATATTTTAAAGTGAATAATAATATCAGATAGCAGACGTTCTAGTGAAGGGCCAGGTCAAGAGTACCCTAAACCGACGAGAATGTATGAAGAATGTTATGAGAGTGAATGAAGCGAAAGAGGTATGTAAGGATCGTAGCAAGTGGAAATCCTAGGTCTCTGCCTACCCCTATGGGAAACAGGCGTGATTTTATGTATGTATGTATGAATAATATCGACTGAAAAAGTTCACTGGGACATAGGTATCTTGCCATACATTAATAACACTATTTCACCATTCCAGATGATTACAACTGAAACAGAGATAGCAAAACGTGGGCGAATAACAGTCTACAACAAAGTGTCCGGTCGTCCTTACATCTACGAAGGCGATATCACAGAGCTACCCGACTCTATGCCGTACGAATACGGCCTAGATTGCCTTACCCTGGATGTAGGTAACCTAGACTTGATACCAAACAGCGCTAACTTGAGATTTGTGAATAGAGAGCTGGTCGGATCGAATGGGAAGGCTGTGATTGGACAACCTGAGCTCGATAATATTGAAATTATCGTTTATGTAAAATTGATAGACTGATTTTGTAGAAAGATCATTTTTAAATCTATCGTTCTAATTTGCAATCGCTCGGACAATAGATGAAAAGATTCTTCAAAACTACCCTCACGCGGCAGAAATTTGTCCTAAATGAAAAGCAGCGCAATAACGTAAAATTCTTTAAACTACCCTCACGCGGCAAAAAATTGTCCTAAGTGAAAATTAGTGCAAACTTAGATATGAAATTGAAACACTTGTCTAATTCCAGCAAGATTGTAGCGATAACTAAAAAATAACAGAGTCAAACCATTCAAAAATACTTGTAAAATTCCTTTTCACCTGTAAATATGATGTGCGAGCGATAGCCAATTAATTCGGTTTTCGGTCTATTTCTATTTCATTTTACATGATATAAGAAGAAAGAGAAAGAAATAGATACAAGTTCTTTAGTAATAGCGTTCTTTGATAACTGCTAGCTTTATATTGAATCTCTGGCTTGTATTTAAAAATTATGCCCAAGACTGAATAGTATCTTAAATATATAGTACCTTAAAGATATATTTATATCCGAGAACATGTGTTAAAAATCGATTTGTGCTTGATAGAAACTGGTCTATAAGACCAGTTTTGATTATTATCGATAAGTGTTTAGAAGTGCCCTTGGCCATTGTAGCAAGTTGAAATGGCAGTGGGCCGGCCATGTTTGCCGTAAAACCGATCAAGTGCCATTTGTATGTTAAGTTGAATCTTTAAGACATAAGTTTTACTTTAACTTTATTAGTAGCAAAAGATTCTATGAACATGTCATCTTTATTCTGTCGCTTTTCTTACAATTTCTCCGCTGTTGGCGCAGCATTACTAATTTTCTTTATATGATATTTTAAAACTTAATTAGAATATGCATTTAGCAGGCCAAAAATTTAACTTGTAGCACCTTGCATATTTTTTACTGTTAGGCTAGATAAAGTTCAAAATCAAGGTCAATAAAATCATAATGTTTGCAATATTCTAAATAATATTGGATTGTTATGAAAACTGATCATTTTGATTGGATAACTTTTTATTATAACCTTAGTATTTTTTGTACCTGTACTTAGTATTAAATAATATACCCAAAGAGGTTATTTACCTACTTTTTATTAGCGTAGGTATTGTTGGGTCCACCCCCATTTCCTTAGTAAAGCTATACATATAGTTAATTTATATAGTTTTTCATACTACTGATCGAAAACATAGAATAATAGTGTTATGTACCAGTGTGTAAAAATCTTTGATATTATTTTTTATAAACTGTTACAATATTTGAGACTGAATTTGTTAGAAATTTGAGTTATCAAATGTTCGTTTTAGAAGATGGTTTTTATTTTTGTACTTTATAATCGTGTTGAATACTTTGATAAGATAAGTACTACTTTGGTAGTAATAAGATTGTTGGGCATCTAATGTTGTGATAAAGAGTTTTTGATAGTATGTTTATGTTGATAGTCCTTAGTAGGCATGCTTGGTTTAGCGTTATACTTTTATGTCTAAACAGAGTATTGGATAAATTGAAGCTAACCAATCCTGCCTCTATATCGGACTTATTAATAAAAGTTAATATAAAAGTATGTTATTTATAAGCTTAAGATGGTTTTTGTACTACGAGTTTTGATCATACGATCGTTTTTTAATTAGATTTTAAGTAGTTGCTTTGCAACAAAATGGCTAACTTGATGCCTACCGTGCCTGACGTTACTTAAGTGCCATACTTACCTACTTTGTTAGTAATGTTCCTATTGTTCTAGATAAGTTACGACTAGGTATAAGAATTTGTTGACCTTTTTCCAAACTTTAGTTTTTCTTAATATCTGTTGCAGCAAAATCATTGCTGATTTTATAATTTTTGATCTCAATGTTGTTGTTTAAGGTTGATTTTTGAGAAATTAAACTTGTTAATCATTGATTTGTTTTCTTTGGAACATATCTAAAACATAAAATTGACAGCCTTCACAGCTCAGTTGGTATTGGCTCTGCCTTTTGCGCCGAAGGCCGTAGGTTCGATCCCCACCGAGGACAGACATTTGTGTGTATATGTTTGTTCTCTAATTATGTACGGCTGCGAGGGAGGATACAAAACGACCGAATTGTTGTTTGATTAAAATTTAATAAATAAAAGAAATTACAAGCTAATTAACCTAAGGTACGTGACCAATGTCCGATGTGAGGAACAGAAGTGAATCACTTGTCCAAAAAGTCGCACGGTATGGAAAACGCAGCAATAGCAGCGTTTTACCTGAAATAAAACGCATATTAATTTACTTACCTCACTGAAAGCTTTCAGTATTATTATGAAGAAAGGCGACTTCCGTTTCCGTCGATTTCTAATAGTTTTCGTACTTATATACCCTTGTGGTTCCGGTCAAGTGGCGCCACCTGGCGGCCGCGCGTCATTTTGCTTCGTTAAATGTTCAGCGCCATTTTGGTGTCATTGGCTTAGTTTCAGCAGGCAGAGATAAAAGTGAAAGCTTTCAGTGAGGTAAGTAAATTAATATGCGTTTTATTTCAGGTAAAACGCTGCTATTATTTTACTGTACGCTCACTGAAAGCTTTCAGTATTATTATGAAGATTTGTTTGTTATCGCCTGGTGTTGCCACTTGTAAGATCAAGGTTACTCTAGCGCCAATGTGAATTTTAAAATATTTTACCACAATAAGAAGGGTACAACGATGAATCTACAACCTGCTATGTATAATTGTGATTAAACTTTATTATTCATAATAAATCTAACTATTTATTCGATTTGATCTGAAATCAAATAAGTAATCATAAAAAACCCGTCAAGCATAGTGACTAGGCAAATAATCCCAATGACTGGACAATTTGTGGAGGAGTCCCATGACCAAATAATGGACTCTTTCAAGCGGATTTGATGATAATGATAATGATCATAAATCATAATAGGTACCTTGTTATTTGATAGCATAGATAAGCTATTGATTGCGTCAAATAGATGTCTTATATTATAAGAATTAATGCTGCTCATTAATTTCAATAATTTTCAGTCGATGCTTAGATCACGCAGATCCAAAGCTATCTGGAAATACTGTAATAGTGGCCGTCCCAAACAATGTTTTGGTCCAACCTGAAATAACAGTGCGTGATGCGGGCTTAGCTAATTATCTTACTATTTTATTGAGTTATTTCATTAATGGGTTTTCCATGATAAGGTATTTGAGTTACCTACGTATAGTATTACTGCGGTCTATATTTTATTCTAATAAAAACACTTTTCAAACGTCATAAACTGGAAACTTTGTTTCTGAGAAAAAACATTACAAACTTGAGTATCCAAAAACGTTAGATTATAATATAATCTCACGATTATGATATTATATATTTGGCTATGACGCTATGATGTAGAAACCAAGTATTTATGCGAAAGTGTCATATTGAAGTATATCCATTGTAAACATTGTAAAACACAGCGAAATTCTTGTTTTATATTAGTAACCTTAAAGGATTGTTTTAAGAGAAGAAGTTAATGGTTGCAAACTGTAGGAGTAATTATCGGTCCGTATTGCACATTTATACTAACATTTCCATATTTAATTCAAAATTAATAAAAACCCGTGTTGACTGAAGTTTCTACGAGCTATCCATGTTAACGGAGCTACCATAGCTCGAGTTTTGAGGTTGTCTCATCAAAAAGGCAGTTCCCACCGGGAACTATAATGTAGAATAGATCAGAGACCTGAGACTAAAAATACCTCGTGTGTGGGTAATTCCATGGAACACTAAATGCTTCATAAAAAAAAGAGAAGGTTTATTAGTTTTCAAAACTAATAATATTTATATATAGTTGTATGTGTGGGATACTTTAGATATCCAATAACACACAAATATCGTAATAAACGAGTCTGGGTCGTTGTCCCGAGCCCTGTTCGTATAGGCTGGTCATAGAACACTCGTCATGTGTAGTGATGACATCAATAAGCGGCCTGTTTTTCAAACTTGCCTAGGATAAATGCATGCTGAAGTCTATTAAATAATGATAATGATTAACCATGACTGATTCTATATTTCTCATATGTGACAAGTTGTTTCCACAAGTAGAATTGATTTCATACCTTCTTTAAGTAGATAAGCGACTAAAGACCTTTAGTTGTCGCACTGTATTTAAGTGCACTGCGATACACATGCTGCAGTAGGAAGGTACATGAACTTGGCTTTAGCAAGAGTGTATTCAGCATCTCTTTTTGGTAGCAGCGTTAAACAACTTTTATTGTTCTTAATTGTTCATGTGTGCCCCAAGCCCATTTGACACATACTTTAGAGACTTTTCAGAGCTAGATAATGTAGCGACGCTGTGAATAAGGATACGCAACGGTCCCCTAATCATTCCTTGAGAACGCTTTTGGTAGGGTAGGGTAGTCCTATAAAGGTATTCAAACACTTCATTACCAACACGGCTGGCAGAGCTTTCCAGTCCTATTAAGTTTTTGTGAGGGTAGTTTCTGGAACTGGTTTCTACTATGATAACTACCTTGACTGTAATCCAAAAATTCATGATGAATGTATGTCTTCGTTTACTATCAAAACAAGTGATCGTAGAGATGCACATGTTTTTAGATATTTATATTATCTCAAGTTTGAGCCAGTAAATATAAATGATAAAAATGTTGATATTATTTAGAACCCGTAAACACAAACCTGGTGCCAGTACCTGAAACGGTTAGGTTAGGTTTTTTTTTTTGCCAAAAACATAGATTTAAAAGGATGGGCTAAACCCTCAGGAACCCTAGGCCCAGAAAGCATTAGGGGTATACTTTTTTATTGCACCTAGAGCTGGTACAGTGGTAGTAGTATGCATAATTATATTAAAAATGCTTATGATACGAATATCAATAGATTGTAAAATGAGTCATACTTTTACAACATTAGGTAGGCGTAGGCTTTGATACGATAATCTTTTATCAAGTTTGGTGCCCGCATTTTCATCCCTTGTGGAAGAGCGTTAACTTCACCTAGCTTTTAGTTAGATTCATCTAGCTTTAAGACGTTTCAAGGTGATCCTTGTGATTACCATGTGGTTTAAGACTGACATTACGAGTCATATTTGTACTTACCATATTTAGTAGCCTAAAACCCTGAGCCTTATCAAGTTGCGAGACTTCATTAACAAATTAAACTTTCTCTTTGTAACTATTCAGTGACAGTTTTCAAATAGCAACTGGCTATAGGAACATCTTCCCTGCGAGGGTGTGCTTGTTCGACTTCCATGCGATGGAACACAGTTTTATAAACGCCGAACCCCCTGAGAGGCGGCTGTATGTTTGATTGGATTTCTGTTGCAAGAAACCATTAGACTATGTTCATCACTCATTATAAAGTTATTTCACTAACGCCCCCAAAAACTCTTGCGAGGCGGCTGTTAGTTTGATTGGATTTCTCTAGCGAGAACCCAAAAGTACCACGTCATTAACAGTTTAATTAACGCCCAAACCTCTTGCGAGCCGGCTGTTACATTGATTGTATTTCTCTAGCGAGAAACCCTCGCTATATTCATTTCATATATGAAATAGTGGCCATATTCACTTTACGTTTATAGTTCCATGCGATGGAATATTAAAACGCACATCCACCCCGCGAGGGTGTATTTCTTTGAGTTCCATGCGATGGAACACAGTTTTATAAATGCCTTACCCCCGCGAGGGGTGGCCCCAAAAAAGCTATGCTTTTTTTATTGAAGATATCACACTTTGTTTGATATGATCTCTCTTCACACTTCGCTTGCCTTACCCCTGCGAGGGGCGGTCAAGAAGGTTTTACCTTTTTAATAGAAGATATCATACTTTGTTTGATATCATTTCTCGACACACTTCGTTTGCCTTACCCCTGCGAGGGGCGGTCAAGAAGGTTTTACCTTTTTCATTGAAGATATCATACTTTGATATAATCTCTCGACACACTTCATTTGCCTTACCCCTGCGAGGGGCGGTCAAGAAGGTTTTACTTTTTTCATTGAAGATATCATACTTTGTTTGACATGCTCTCTCTTCACACTTCGCTTGCCTTACCCCTGCGAGGGGTGGTCAGGAAGGTTTTACCTTTTTCATTGAAGATATCATACTTTGTTTGATATAATCTCTCAACACACTTCGTTTGCCTTACCCCTGCGAGGGGTGGCCACGAAGGTTTTGCCTTTTTTTATTGAAGATATCATACTTTCGTTGCATTCGGATCGGCGACCTGCATACTTAATCAGAACGATTTAATAAAACCTATGAAATTATAAAGTAATTATAACAGAAGTTAAAGAACAAAGTTCTTTTAGTTAAACTCTTCAAATTCTTACAATTAAAACGTCTGTAGGTACTCGTATGAAAGTCCCAGAGAGAAATAACCAATATTATTATATTATTGTCTAAAGATAAAATGAGACTAAATTTCTTGTATAACAAGCAATAAACAAGCTAGTGACGTAAGATATCATACATTTTTCCCAATTTGTTTGTTTCCCAGTCTATGATAACTGGGGTTTTTAAATTATGATAACGGGGGCTTTAGGAGTAGCCAGTTCCCCTAATTTCTTATTAAAAGTTATAACTTTGATTTTCACCCTCACCGCAAGAACATGATAATCTTATAAAACAATAATTGAATCACAAAGCTCCTGCTAGAAAATCTACATCTTCTCAACATATAAAGTATCACCTACCGGTGCAGAGCCCGTGTTACTAGTTTACGGCAAAGAGAATACATTCTTTATGTTGCAAACTAAAATTATTATTTCTATAAAATAATAAAGTTTGTACTTACATTCGTTCTAGTAACCAAAAAGTTAAATTAACTATAGGAACGTGATCCGAACGAAAAATCGTTAAAATATTGATCACGGTCATCCATTTAATGTATAGAGGGTAGAACTCACGGTTTTTTCCTCTTTGCACAGTACGAAGAACATAATTTCACTTCACGAAATAAAAGATAAGAATCTAAAATATTTTATGCAACGGTCGTCGCAGCGATAACGCTGGACACAAGTTGCTTCGACGGAAAATAAAACGCCAATGACACCAAAATGGCGCTGAACATTTAACGAAGCAAAATGACGCGCGGCCGCCAGGTGGCGCCACTTGACCGGAACCACAAGGGTATATAAGTACGAAAACTATTAGAAATCGACGGAAACGGAAGTCGCCTTTCTTCATAATAATACTGAAAGCTTTCAGTGAGCGTACAGTAAAATAAAAGCATTTGCTTTGTATCGATCACGGTAGGTGATCGTTGTGAAACGCGGCGCGATTCGCGAGAAACACAGGTGCTGTAGCCGCTTACATAACACTCTGTCTGGGTGTTATTATATATTATTATAAGTATATATTTACAAAAAAAAAGTATAAATGTTCTATCTTGTTCCCATATAACAAGCTTTGGCTTAGTTTGGGGCTAGATAGTGCTGTGTTGGATGTATTTATAAATGCAAAACATTCTAATAAAGAGCAATGTGAATGTTGTAGGTATTTAGGTAAGTACCTAGATTTTGTTATTTTTTGGGTAAGAATGTAAAACCTCTCCTTGGTATAATAAACCTTTTTATAAACCTAGTATTCAAATAAATCTGACTAAATCACTGTCTCTCTTTTTACCAATAATTTTATCACAGTAAAGTTATTTCAGGTTTTAAATATCACTGTAATAATTTGGTTCTATTGTATGCCTTCCAAGTTCAGAGAAAATATATCTATGTCAGTTTCTATACAGCAGTTTATTGAGAAGTAGTTATGTTTACTCCTCCACCGGAACAGCCGCGGCAGAAGATACCCAAAGACGGGCCCGGACCTAGAGGAGTACCAGATTGTTACTATGTGAGTGGATCTTATTGTATTGGAGCATTCGTATTATAATTGTCTCTGACTACCCCCCTTAGACGTCCTCAAAGAATCTGGAGTTAGTACTTGGTACTAAGAGATATCTACCGTGCCTGGGGATCAAAGTCGTGAACTACCACCATGCCTATTTCTGCCACCAAGCAGCGTTGCTGTGTTTCGGTTTGAAGGGTATGGTTGTTGGTGAAATTACAGACACATGAGGGTTGACATCGTATACCTACAGATGGCATAAGTTGATGTACAAAACTTGTAGGTTATCCAATTTTTTGTTAAAAAAACTTGTTTGTATTGAAATCATTTTTTTGCTGAAACTTATTGGTTTCCCAATAAATAAATAAAACCTGCTGATTTCACCATGCTCTGTTAGCTACTAATCAAGGATTAACAGCCCGTTAAATCTCACCTTAGATGTCAAACGCGTACAATTTGACATATTACGGACCTTTAATCCTTTGTTAATCTAACAGACCATGGTGAAATCAACTCTAAGGGCCGGTTTCACCATGCTCTGTTAGATTAACAAAGGATTAAAGGGCCGTTAAATATGTCAAAATGTACGCGTTTGACAGCTAAGGTTAGATTTAACGGTCTTTTAATCCTTGATTAGTGACTAACAGAGCATGGTGAAACCAACCCTAAATGTTGCTATTTTTCTTATGTTACATAATGAATAGAAGTGACTTCGTATCGTATCTTAAAAAATATTATTGATCGAGTGAGCGAAGCGAACGAAGATCTTAGTTTCAACTTGGGCGATTTAGCATTTTATGTATGCATGTATGTATGTATGTATGTATGTATGTATGTATGTATGTTTGTCTGGCGATAACTTTAGAACCGTTGATCCGATCTGCATGAAATTTGATATGTCGATAGCTTGTACTTGAGAAATTTACTGGTAAGTATATGAGTAAAATCGGTTGAAGGGTTATTAAGATATGGGGTTTCTTAAGGGGGCAAAAATAAAAAAAGTTGCATAAAAAAATCAAGTTACATGTCATATGAAAGGGCTTTGTTTGGACATTCCAAAACAATTTTTACTTTTTTTTTGAGACGCTCGGTTTTCGAGATAAAATTTAAAAAGTTAAATTAAGCTAACCAGCGATCCAAGAGCTCCCATCACTAAGAGTTTCGCTGACATCAAGGTTTTTCTACTGGTCGGCCAGTTCCTTTGATTTTTCTTATTTTTTTTTCTTGAAATAAATTAAGGAGGTACTCAGTTCTCATAAAATGGTGACGACGAACAGGTCTGATGATGGAGCCAAGGTCTGTTCAACGGAACTCTTCAATAAATAGGCCAATAGAGTTGAAACTTGGTAACCATACCAAGTTAGTAGGCGGTAGTCAGAAAAAAGTCCAAAGATAATGTTTGGACTTGCCTCTGACTACTACCGACTCAAAGTTTTGATGCGTTCCGTCGGTTCGCATCACGAGATCTCAGTTCGGGGCGAACTACTAGTTTATATACAATAAATAACATAATATACATAATCCAATGCGTTACATCTAGAATTATGATGATAATAATTATGAAATGTGCGAAGCGAGAATGTATGCTAGCGGTTGTCGTGTCAGCGTCTTAATTTTGCTTTCCTCAGACCTCAAGAGTTCTCAATTCGACATCCCGCTACGTACGGTTCGTGAAGAAGCTGCGAGCTGAGGAGGAAGACCAGAGAAAAGGCGCCGAGATCAAATTGAAGGAATTGAAAGACAAACAGAACAGTGACTTCTTTATTAGATGCGATCGAAGGTATTTAGCTATTCTATTGAGTCACACAGATCACTTGGGGAAACTAGGTGCCAGTTCCAAGCGTTCAAGCCGAGAAGAACAGGCAATAAGCTTACGGCTTGGTTCCTACCGTTCCATGTTCTGGATCGATCCCACAACTTACAGGTCATAAGGCAGAGCTACCTACCTACTGACTATGTCGCGTTAAACACTCGCTGAAACTCGGTCATAAATTATCGGAACGAGACAGCAATATTGCTCTCTCTCTCTCGCACTTAGGAGAACGGCGCGATCCTTTTGTTTCAGCGCAGAGATGTGGATTATTGGAGTCGATAAAAACTATCGATACATGATCTCTCCGACCGCGCAACCACCGGGCGCTCTTGCTGAGTCATTCTTTTTATCGTGCATGCGCCCGCGCACTCTCAACACTAGTGTTAAGGGGCTGACAACTATCAAACAACTTCTCGCTCGCACGTTTCGACATGTTGAAAGATATAAAATCATTAAACTCATTTTCGAAAAATCGCAATCAACCATTTTGTGTGCAATCACATTGCACACAGTTTAGTAAAAAAATCATTTTGATCGATACAAGTTTTCCTACTTAAAAGTTTGCTTATGTACGACTAGTAGTTCGCCCCGAACTGAGATCTCGTGATGCGACCCGACAAACGCATCAAAACTTTGAGTCCATAGTAGTCAGAGGCAAGTCCAAACATTATCTTTGGACTTTTTTCTGACTACCGCCTACTAACTTGGTATGGTTACCAAGTTTCAACTCTATTGGCCTATTTATTGAAGAGTTCCGTTGAACAGACCTTGGCTCCATCATCAGACCTGGTCGTCGTCACCATTTTATGAGAACTGAGTACCTCCTTAATTTATTTCAAGAAAAAATAATAAGAAAACGCAAAGGAAGTGGCCGACCAGTAGAAAAACCTTGATGCCAACGAAACTCTTAGAGATGGGAGCTCTTGGATCGCTGGTTATCTTAATTTAACTTTTATTATTTTATCTCAACAACCGAGCGTCCAAAAAAAAAAGTAAAAATTGTTTTGGGATGTCCAAACAAAGCCCTTTCATATGACATGTAACTTGATTTTTTTATGTAACTTTTTTTATTTTTGCCCCCTCAAAAAACCCCATATCTCAAAAACCCTTCATCCGATTTTACTCATATACTTACCAGTAAATTTCTCAAGTACAAGCTATCGACATATCAAATTTCATGCAGATCGGATCAACGGTTCTAAAGTTATCGCCAGACAAACATACATACATACATATACATACATACATACATACATACACTAGTAGTTCGCCCCGAACTGAAATCTCGTGATGCGACCCGACGAACGCACCAAAACTTTGAGTAGGTGGTAGTCAGAGGCAAGTCCAAACATAGACTTTTTTCTGACTACCGCCTACTAACTTGGTACGGTAACCAAGTTTCAACTCTATTGGCCTATTTATTGAAGAGTTCCGTTGAACAGACCTTGGCTCCATCATCAGACCTGGTCGTTGTCACCATTTTATGAGAACTGAGTACCTCCTTTATTTATTTCAAGAAAAAAAAATATGAAAAAGCAAAGTAACTGACCGACCAGTAGAAAAACCTTGATGCCAACGAATCTCTTAGAGATGGGAGCTCTTGGATCGCTGGTTATCTTAATTTAACTTTTTTGTTGTATCTCAAAAACCGAGCGTTCCAGAAAAAAAGTAAAAATTGTTCTGGAATGTCCAAACAAAGCCCTTTCGTATGACATGTAACTTGATTTTTTTATGTAACTTTTTTTATTTTTGCCCCCTTAAAAAACCCCATAACTTAATAACCCTTCACCCGATTTTACTCATATACTTACCAGTAAATTTCTCAAGTACAAGCTATCGACTTATCAAATTTCATGCAGATCAGATCAACGGTTCGAAAGTTATGGCCAGACAAACATACATACATACATACATACATACATACATACATAAAATGCCAAATCGCCCAAGTTGAAACTAAGATCTTCGTTCGCTTCGCTCACTCGATCAATAAAATGCCAAATCGCCCAAGTTAAAACTAAGATCTTCGTTCGCTTCGCTCACTCGATCAAAAACTAGTAAAGCTAACTTTTGAGTAGGAAAACATGTATCGATCAAAATGAAATTTTTACTAAACTGTGTGCAATGTGATTGCACACAAGATGGTTGATTGCGATTTTTCGAAAATGAGTTTAGAGATTTTATATCTTTCAACATGTCGAAACGTGCGAGCGAGAGTTACATTAGCTCTTGTCTTCGCCTTAAGATGATTTATGACAGAGTTTGCAGCGAGTGTTTATAGTTAACGCGACTTATAGTTAGAATGGCGTGGTAGATGGCACAAACTAAGGGAGGCCTGTTACAAAGCAGTGGTTGAAGTCGGGCTGTGGATGATGATGACTATCTATGTGCTTTCTACTAACTGTTGGTATGTAGGTGTTTAGGAAAGTAAGGCAACCTACAACAACGAATTCTAGTGAAGTTTTCGTAACTGACAGGTCGCTGATAAACAATGTCGCGCGTCGCGTGGATCTTTGCATGGCGTCCTACCAGGATGACCTGAAACAGAAGAGGAAGAAGTAAGTTTCCTATCATCAGAGTGTTTACTCTTTCAAATAATAAACGAACCTCCAATTATGTTCATAGCAAATATTAGGTGGAATTCCATCCCTCTCCCATCGATGTCGTAAAACGCGTCTAAAGGAACTCATCAGAAAGTCTGGTAGCTGCAACTTCAAAATAAGCCTGAATGCCTCCCCATGTTTTTGAACAAGCAGATGGCCCACCTGATGTTAAGTGGTAACCATCACCTATAACAAGCATTGCCTCGTAAGTCACGCACGATAGGAACGTGCCCTACGATGCACTGCCCTGCGTCCATCAACTTGAGGCATACAGATGTTAAGCCTCATGTCCCTGTTACACCGGCAACCAACCCCTTCAAACCGAAACACAGCGCTGCTGCTTGGCGGCAGAAAAAGGCGTGGTGGTAGTACTTCCCCGGACGAGCCACACACAAAGATCTCTAGGTACCTACTACTCTTAAATGTTTGGGGGATTTGCCGTTGTCACCACGCTTTGCAGGCGGATTAGTGAGCATTGTATTGATGTTATGTAGGTAGGTACTCAACAGTCGCATCTTACGACATCCACGCGAAAGGAACGGAGTGTTCCTTATTTCCATTAACAGGCTGATGATGATTTCCTATTCAATGCCAAGAACACTATTTCCTAAGTAGATGCTATTCTTCTTTCAATGATTCAAGGTTAGTAGACCTATTGCAAGTGGAAGAAGAGGAGAATATCAGGAAGTTCGTGGAACAAGCGCAGGCAGGAGCCGCCGCGGTTTGGGAAGACAAGAAGAACCGCCTCCAGTACCTGCTGGAGAAACGGAAGAAGGAGCATGAAGAGAAATACAAGGACACACCGCTGTTAGTAACTCTTACCGTAACAATGAAATGGTATTTTTCAGTTGAGGAAACCAGTAGGTTTTCTAATAGCGGCGATGGGCTTACATCTTCCCAAGCAACATGATCACGTGAAAAATGACGACAAACTGACGTCATCTTTGAAACAATGACGTCCTTCGCTATAGATGACGTGATAAAATGACGTGATTCGGAGCTATATGTCGTCGTTTGCTTTATATGACGTAATAAAATGACGTGTTTCGGAGCTATATGTCGTCGTTTGCTTTATATGACGTGATAAAATGACGTGATTCGGAGCTATATGTCGTCGTTTGCTTTATAAGACGTCATCAAATAACGTGATTCGGAGCTATACATCGTCGTCCAATTTTTAAGACGTCATCAAATGACGTGATCCTACACTCTGTATCGTCATTCGCCTTTAATAACGTAATCAAATGACGTGACCCTGCGCTGGATATCGTCTTTCACCATACATAACGTCACCAAATGACGTGACCCTGCGCTGTGTATCGTCATTCGCCTTAAATAACGTCACCAAATGACGTGACCCTGCGCTGTGTATCGTCATTCGCCATAATGTACTGTTGTGTGTATGTTTCACATTTATTATATTATAGTATAATATACTGTACTATACTGTACTGTACTGTACTATACTGTACTATACTGTACTATACTGTACTATACTGTACTATACTGTACTATACTGTACTGTACTGTACTGTACTATACTGTACTATACTGTACTATACTGTACTGTACTGTACTGTACTGTACTGTACTATACTGTACTATACTGTACTATCCTGTACTATCCTGTACTATCCTGTACTATCCTGTACCGTACCGTACCGAACCGTACCGTACCGTACCGTAGCGTACCGTAGCGTACCGTAGCGTACCGTACCGTACCGTACCGTACCGTAGCGTACCGAACCGTACCGTACCGTACCGTACCGTACCGTACCGTACCGTACCGTACCGTACCGTACCGTACCGTACCGTACCGTACCGTACCGTACCGTACCGTACCGTACCGTACCGTACCGTAGCGTACCGTAGCGTACCGTAGCGTACCGTAGCGTACCGTACCGTACCGTACCGTACCGTACCGACCGTACCGTACCGTACCGTACCGTACCGTACCGTACCGTACCGTACCGTACCGTACCGTACCGTACCGTACCGTACCGTACCGTACCGTACCGTACCGTACCGTACCGTACCGTACCGTACCGTACCGGACCGACCGGACCGGACCGGACCGGACCGGACCGGACCGGACCGGACCGGACCGGACCGGACCGGACCGGACCGTACCGTACCGTACCGTACCGTACCGTACCGTACAGTACTATAATATGCTATATTATACCATAATAAATGAGAAAGGTGATGTGAATCTTTGTTACCACGTATCTCCGTAACTTATTTATTTAGATGAAATTTGAAACGAAGATAGTTTAGGTTCTAGAATAATACATAGGTTGATCTATGTATATTTCAAATGAATCTCTGAGGGGGTTTAAGTTTACAGGAATATTATTATTCCTTGTTCGATTCACGCAAAACCCGGTATAAATAAATTACAAAGTAAATAATTTATCACGGGGGTGTGCAATTCTGCTTTTGTTCTAGCCGTGCATGCTGTTTGGAAAGCAAAGCCAAACTATTTACTACCTACTGAAGGAATACAACGAAAGACCAGGCGGTATACATAATTATGACTATAGCCTGTTGAAAAAAATAAAAAAGTACGGTTTATTGTTTGACATTTTTTATGGCGGGCATCGGGTATCACAACAGTAATTAATACATAATTTTGTGAAAAGTTTTCATTAAATTCCTAGGGGTTAGTAGGTATGTACGTGGTTGCTGAAGAAGAAACGAAGAATGAGGAGATTGCTGTAAACGTGGTCATAGTCTCATCAGTATGGCTTACGCCAAGAAAGTTAGAGAGTTTCTGGCCCAATTCAAAGTTTTCTGCTCTATTTATCAAACTTTTAGTAAAACAAACATCCAGCAGAAAATTGAGGCGGAATTTTTACGATGACTAGTAAGTATGATCGAATTATTACTACCTAGGACATAATTATTGTTCACCAGTTTCTGGCATCTAAAATATTTTAGGTTAGTCAGTAAATATTTGTTAGGTTAAGTTTATCTTTGTAAAATGGAATATCTTCACAACAATGATTCCAGTATTTTGTCCGTAGACTTTGTTAGTGTACAAAATGCACGTGACAGGCCTTGACTAATAGTTTTTAACTACAGTATGCCTGCATGTCCTTTCGTTTAATTATAATGATATAAGTACTTTAAAAATAAACATTACTATTTTACTTTTTTTTTAAGGTTCAGTCCAACCATTTCTGTCTACTGATGGTGATACAACAAGTATCACACCTACGCATAGAGGTAAAGTATTAGCTACCTATATTTTTTTTCATTATGTTTATATTGGCTTAGTTACAATCTGATAGAGGTGTTTACTAATAACATTATAATTTTGTTTTTAGTGCCATAACAACCGTTCATGCCTACTGAAGAACTAGTTAGTGTTAATACTACACGTACACAATAAAATTGAGAGGTAAGTCTTTGTCTTCATATGACTTTTTTATCACATTGCCTGCCCAAAACATAGAAGATCTGAGAAAATAAAAGAGTTAAAATATGCACAAACCTATGGCTAATAATATGGCAGCTTCCATACAAAAATGTTCGAATTCTTTTGTAGTGTGTGGGTTCGAGACAATATTATAATGTGACTGCTGGGTTTTATTTAGTTAAAAGAAAATTATTATGTGTTTTAGGGTCATCACAATCATCGTTGTATACTGAAGAATTAAGAGTTCCAACAACGCATCATACCAAATTAAAAGGTGCTATGCCTGCAGATGGCTTTTCTGCAACTACACAGCATTGGAAGTTTGAGTGGTAGAATGTACTTAATATAATTACTTAATTGGTTTAATTATAAGTAAGTATTTTAAGGTGTGGAAATGTAGTGAATTATCCATGAATTTTGTTGTGAGCATTTTTTGTGTAATTTTACCCTATTAAAACTTATTGTCTTACTAACCTACCTATTGTGTTTGTTTTTTAGATGAGTCGAAACTCAGGACGTAATATAAGGTTGTTTGAGAAGACGAATACGGCCGGCAAAATACGTCAGGTTTCGCATCGGGTTCCTCGATCAGGTTACCGAATACGGGCACCCGACGGGAAACCCGATGCAAAAACCTGACGTATCTTGCCACTCTACGACGACATTAAGACGTTACAGGTGACGTCAAAATCTCGTCAAAATTGACGTAATTTAAGACGTGATTGTCACGATGAATACGACGACATTTTAGACGTTACAGTTCACGTCAAAATCACGTTAGTTAATCACGACAAATTTGACGCCATTTATGACGTGATTGTCACCACGTATACGACGACATTTTAGACTTCATCGTTGACGTCAAAATCACGTAAGCTAATCACGTCATTAATGACGCACTAATTTGTGACATCCTCACGTCAAAACTGACGTCTTAAATGACGTGATGCGACGTCTTTCGATGCCGTAAAATTCACGTCATTATTCACGTGACCATGTTGCTTGGGTTGTGACGCATGGAAAGGATATAATTGATTTTCCATGTGTCAGAATATGTTATTTATTTCAATAAATAATATATTATTTGATATCCTCAAAGGATTTTGACAGCCTTCACAGCTCAGTTGGTAGTAGCTCTGCCTTCTCTGCCGTAGGCCGTGGGTTCGATCCCCACCGAGAACAAACATTTGTCTGATGAACCTAGATGCTTGTTCTCTGTCTGGGTGATAAATAATATTATTCGTTCGTTCACCGTGGTACCATTAGATAGTAGGTACATAGTACCATCAATGGTACTGTGGCAATTATTGTTTGCCGTCGTTCCATTACATCGATGGTACCATTGCAAATAATATTTTTTGATAACCTTAGTACATTCGGAAAATAAACTAGTAGTTCGCCCCGAACTGAGATCTCGTGATGCGACCCGACGAACGCATCAAAACTTTGAGTAGGTAGTAGTCAGGGGCAAGTCCAAACATTATTTTTGGACTTTTTTCTGACTACCGCCTACTAACTTGGTATGGTAACCAAGTTTCAACTCTATTGGCCTATTTATTGAAGAGTTCCGTTGAACAGACCTTGGCTCCATCATCAGACCTGGTCGTCGTCACCATTTTATGAGAACTGAGTACCTCCTTAATTTATTTCAAGAAAAAAAAATAAGAAAAAGCAAAGGAACTGGCCGACCAGTAGAAAAACCTTGATGTCAACGAAACTGTTAGAGATGGGAGCTCTTGGGTCGTTGGTTATCTTAATTTAACTTTTTTGTTGTATCTCAAAAACCGAGCGTCCCAGAGAAAAAGTAAAAATGGTTTCGGAATGTCCAAACAAAGCCCTTTCATATGACATGTAACTTGATTTTTTTATGTAACTTTTTTTATTTTTGCGCCCTTAAAAAACCCCATATCTCAAAAACCCTTCATCCGATTTTACTCATATACTTACCAGTAAATTTCTCAAGTACAAGCTATCGTCATATCAAATTTCATGCAGATCGGACCAACGGTTCTAAAGTTATCGCCAGACAAACATACATACATACATACATACATACATACATACATACATACATACATACATACATACATACATAAAATGCCAAATCGCCCAAGTTGAAACTAAGATCTTTGTTCGCTTCGCTCACTCGATCAATAAAAACCAAAATGTACCTAATTAAATGTATTTACACAAAAAAAGTAGGTAATATAGTAAAATTCATGATTGTAGGTCTAAATGCGTTCACGTCCTACCGTGCATCTACAAACTGCGCGCCAAGGAGACTGAGGAGATCCAGCTGTACCAGATCAGGGAGAAGCAGGCTAGGAAGCTGGCTGAGAGAGAGAGAGATCAGATGTGGTATGAGGTCGCTATGAAGGAGAGTGATGCGTTGGTAAGAACCGTTAGATTTAGAACCTACCTATGCGTATGAATTATAGGTGAATAAATAATTTTTATTTTTGTAATTCTGATTTTTTATCTGGACACCTATTTAACGGATTTTGACTACACAATAATAATAATTAAGTTAAGAATACAAGCAGCCTGTCCCAGCTTCGCATGGGTGGGCATTAATTTTTTAGTAGGTACCTATAAACAGGTAGACCGCGCGTTTAGAGTCTCGTGGCTACCTATTTCATAAATTTGCACGCTCTTCTCTACTTAGGGATAATGTAGCATTCTAATGGTGACAGAATTTTTGAAATCAGACTAGTAGTTTTTAAGTTAAGGTAGGTATTCGTTACATACAAAAATAAAAATCTCTCCACTTTCTAATATTATTCTACAAAGATAGCAATTAGATATACTTATCTAAATTTCTTATAAGAAATTTAGATCTTTTTTGTGCTACAGTTATACAATAAATAATTTCCGATTTCTGAAAGGAACAGTCAACAAAAAAGGTTCAGTCAACAGTTCAACACATAAATATAAAATTCTCAGTGGGGCTCTTTGTGTGGCTCGGCCGGGGAAGCATCTACTACCACCATGCCTATTTCTGCTGCCAAGCAGCGGACCTGCAAAGTGCTTTGATATAGGTGGTGGCTGATGGTTACATCTTAATGCTACAAAAGAATAAAGGCTAATAAAGAATAACGTATTCGAACTTATTGTAAAGTTATTGAAATAAACAAGGTGTTCCAATACTTGTATTTAAAACTTCGTGTCCACAGTGTTGGTTCCTTAGAAAAAGTTATTCATATTGATGGGTACTTTAGCCCCCTGAAATTTTAAATACAAGTATTGAAACACCTTGTATAATGAGAATTTGAATTGGTTAATTACGTCTGGAAGCATTTTTAGTTATGGTCAAAAGTGTAGCACGTTTATGATTTCACTCCCTCGAACTAAATTTAGCAAATACACTAATGCAGTTTGCTCTAACATTCCGGCAGGCGGCGCGAATGGAACAAGACGTGATTGAACGCCTCCGTCGAGATCACGAGGCTAAGCAGTACACAGACAGGCAGTTAGAGCAGAGGCGCCTACAAAGAGAGAGGGAGAAGGAACTACTCAGGCAGGAGACTTTGCGGTTCAAGGCGATTTGGGACGCTGATATCAAGAAAGAGGAAGAAGGTATAAACAATTTGAACTTTGAATGACCTGCTGCCTGAATGAGAAACCCTTCTTTAGGGGTACGTACCCAAAGGGTAAAACGGGACCCTATTACTAAGACTCCGCTATCCGTCTGTCTGTCTGTCTGTCACAGGATGTATCTCATGAAGCGTGATACCTACCTAGTTAGTTGAAATTTTCACAGATGATGTATTTCTGATGCCGCTATAAAAAAAAACAGAATCTCTCTAATCTCTAACTACCTACTACTCTTTATGATTATGATGAAAGAATAAATAAATACCTAAACAAAGATTTTTGTCTCATTCATATTCGACGCTGAGCGCTCCATTAGCTTATCAAACCGCTACAAATAATCTAGTCCGGTTTTTAACGCACTACTAGATTACATTAAGTAATTTGAGACTGTTGATGTCTCTTTTCGTTAACATGTAAGTGGCAGTGACAGTATACTCCTTAGAGCCGCTATAAAATGGCAGGGAATATGAACAAGGGCCTTTGTTTGTAATTCCAGCGGAGCGCAAACGCATGGAAAAGCGTATGGAGACAGCTCGCGAACGCAAGCAGATGATAGTGGAGCGGCAGGAAACTGTGGCCAAGCTACAGGCCGAAGCACAGCTGATAACTGACACCTGGGACTCGCTGGCCGGACAAGGCTTGGCTGATCAGATGGCGAAGGTGGAACTGGCTAGGAAGAAACAGGTAAAAATTTACAAAAAAAACCTCCTTCAAACGGGAGGAGGTTCTCAATTCGACTGTATTTTATCTCAGTGTACAACTTGCTGATAGAACAAGCAAATGGCCCACCAGATGTTAAGTGGTAACCATCACCTATAAAAAAGCATTGCCTTGCAAGTCACGTACGATAGGAACGTGCCCTACGATGCACTGCCCTGTGTCCATAAACTTGAGGCATACAGAAGCCTCATGTGCCTGTAATTACACCGGCAAGGACACTCTTCAAACCGAAACACAGCAACGCTGCTTGGCTGCCATGGTGGTAGTAGGTACTTTCCCGGACGAGCCCTTCACAGTGCTACTACTATTATACACTCGCTGCAAACACGGTCATAAATTATCGGAACAAGACAGCAATATTGCTCTCTCTCTCGCACTTAGGAGAACGGCACGATCCTTTTGTTTAAGCGCAGAGATGTGCATTATTGGAGTCGATAAGAACTATCGACACATTTATACCGACTACTAATAATGACCTCTCCGACCGCGCAACCACCGGGCGCTCTCGCTGAGTCTTTCTTTTTATCGATAACGAGCATGCGCCCGCGCCGAGTACTCTCAACACTAAGATGATTTATTATGACCGAGTTTTCAGCGAGTGTTTACGCGACTATAGCGAGTGTTTAACTCTTAAAGTACATTAACATTACCTTTACAGCGAGAAACAGATGTATGCAATAGGAAGATGATCGAGCTGAAGAATGAAATAGCCACAATGGACAGTAAAAACGACTATTTGTTCGAAGAGGAGGCGAAACGGCAGCAGTTAGAAACGGACCTCAAACGATGCGCATACCAGTCTTGGGCGCAGAAGACTAATAGAGTAAGATATCTAAATACGTTCTGCCTTCTAACAACTGAGAACTGAAGGCAGAGCTTCCTACAGAGAGTTTGTTCGACCCCCGATGTCTGGGTGTTATAGAAAAGGGGAATTATAAAACAACCGAATAAAAAAACTTAGCGACTGATGATGACATACCTACTGTTTTAATAACTTGAGCGGTATGAATTTGAGTAGATAAGCGAAAAATTAACTAAACTAACGACGAATAGAACTAAGACGACACAAAAAGTGGGTTGTGATTAATCCATTTCAGATATTATAATTCCATCCGACTACATTACTAAGTGAGCGACTAGAAATACAGAGAGGGCAATAGATTCGATGTTAGGTTATGTTAGAACATATGTATAAACTACGCACGAGGCGAGCGAAGCGTGCCGCCGAAGTGCCAGAAAAGATTTTTTTATTGAGACTAATCTCTGAATTATATCCTTCATTATTTTTGACACTAAAAACTTTAATTTACGGTCACTCGTTTTAATACTACCCTATAAAAAACAAAAGCATAGTAAGGTCAGCTTAGTCTGCGGCTTGAGGAAAGTCTACCAATATTTATTAATATTTGAACGAGAGTTCCAAGCACTTTGACACAACTTTTATCTGGCGCTTAGTCAAAGAGGAGATCTTTACAGGTTTCTGTTTTTTTCAAACACTATCCTATAAGCTGAATGTTTTTAAGAGAAGAGTGAAGGTATCTTCTAGGTAAGCGTGCTACATCGACCGATTTTGTATGGAGATTCGATAAGCGACTCTATCAAGCGTGCTAGAAACTCTCGCGGCTCTATACTCGTACAAGACCCAAGCACGCAATATGGAATACTAAATACCAAAAATAAAACTCCGATATACTCGTATAACAGGTACAGATGAGTTTGGGTTAAACGTCAAGCCTATTACCCCTTTTACACTCAGCTCATGTCCGTGGAAATGTGCAGGACATGGGCAGGGACTTAGGCAATGCGAGAATGTAAACAGGCCACTTCCATGTCCAGTCGCGTTGCCGCTCGCGTTGCCCGTGTTGTGAACACCCATTGCCGGCGACGCTGCCGCAGACATATGGACGGCAACATTTCCGTCCACGCGAGTGGCAGCGCGAATGTCTAAATGTAAACGCAGTATATAAGTTGTAAAAAAAACTTTCCAGGATGTCCGCGCAGCCATGGTGGAACAAATAAAGGCCCGCAAGCAAGCTCGCGAGGCTCAAAAACAGATACAAATTGAACAAGACGACTACCAGTCACAATTGCACGAGCAACTGCAACAGCTGGTTGCTCACAAGGAACTGACCGAAGCTCAAGCCAGGAAACTGCATCAGAACAACTTAGTGCAGCAGATCGAGTATAACCAACTGTTGAAGGTATGTGTTAATCCCACTGACCTCAATAAATACACTGGACAGGCTTTCACCATTATAATGACAGCAATTTTTTGTGCCAATTTGAAGCGCCACTTTTGACATACGAGAGTCCCTAGAACTAATTGTGACGTATATTGCAAATGGCTGCCGTGGTAAATTCATAGATTTATAATACTATAGATTGCCTACGAGCGTATACCCGAGCAAGACGGACAACAAGTACATACAATTTATGGGTTGCCACATCTTACTATTTTCACCCAACCAAGCATAAGCTATGCTGTCGCCGCGGCTCCAGTTGTTTGTTTAATTATGTTTAATTAAAGCTAGTTTCTGCAGTTTAATAGTTTGTACCCTCCTCTAGGTTACGCCATTTTAATATCTTCTAAGGAATGAGCTAGAAAAAAGCCTACACAGCTCAGTTGGTAGCCTTCTGCGCCGTAGGCCGTGGGTTCAATCCTACCGAGAACAAACATTTGTGTGATGTGATACTAGACGTTTATTCTCTGACTGGGTGGTTGTGATTTGGCTTATTTTGGGGCTATATAGTGCTGTGTGGAGCGTCCACCAATATTTATAAAAATAATATAAAAAAAACAGGGCGAACTGGCACTAAGCTGGCATTTTAGACATTGACATCAGAACCCTAGGCCCCGCGAGCTAGAGTCCTGGATTTTCCTAGTGAGGGGGACAGAGCTAGCTAGTGGTGCTATTCTTCACATTCTACCACCTACCAATAGTTTAACTATGTTACTGCACCAGCTAGGTAAAATTTTTATGAATAAAAAACAATTTATTTATTTATCATTGATTTATTTATTCTACATCCCTACTCATCAGAAACTGTAATTCAAAAGGTTAATTTATAACGCGTGCTTCAATTTTAAATTAAGTAGGTATAAACAATACATCTTAACAGGAGGAAGCCAGCTTATGCTAGAGCTGACCATAAGCCTGAGCAATGCCACCACTTTGCCCTGAAGCGCGAAGTGATGGCATTATGAATACAGCTATCCTCAGAACACCACTATGAATATGTCATAAATACATTAAAATATATCACGTGTAAGTACGTATTTATTTATTAGACGATGAATATTTAATAGTTTGTACATAACAATTTCAGATGAGAATATTTTCTTAATTCTCACGTTTTAAAGCAAGATTTTAGAACATACTTTTTATATCCAGAAAAAAAAGCGGAGATACCGTTTATGTTGAAATAGCCCAAAAGTTTTTTAGTCCGTAAGTTTCTTGCCTGTTCTTCTAGGCTTTGGTCGCGCGCGAGGAACTGGCGGTACATTCACCTAGTACCAATTTAAGACGTTTCAAAGAGATCCTTGTGATTGTACTGAATAAAGACCGTTTTGATTTTGATTTTGGAGCTTGGTGACCTGGAGCTTGGTAACCCGTAGCTTTAACCCACCAGCCCAAAGTAGTTGCATCTTTGGGAAATCTGTAAAACAAACATGTTATTATTAGGCATATGTAGGTATTGAATCATACTACGCGATGGTGGTCTCAGACATAAAATAACTACCAACTTCTCATATGAAAATCGTGAGGAGACTTAAATTATTAAAATGTAACGCAAAGCTAAAAAAATAAATTAAATGAAATTAAAATATATGTACCTACTACCTATACCTATATTATATTTTTTTCATTATGTACTTAAGTCAAACAAACCTTATTTCTTTGAATAAGGTAATAATAAGTTGCGACATTGTCATTTGTTTTCTAGATTATTGTGTGTATTTGAACTTATCCTAACATTTCAGAGTCGAATCCACCCTAAAGTTGTTCGTTTCCCAACATTTTTGGCAAATAGATTTTGTTTTTGTTGGCAGCCCGAAAGATCGTATAACCCAGCCAAATTATGTTTCTATAGAACTGTATCGGTTTGAATAGCCATGTCATTTGTGTGGTTTATAGTAACCTATACTCAATTTTACAAAATAATTAAATTCTAGAAATCTACTATGATTTGCGATAGAAAGTAAACACAACCGTTAAATGATTAATTGTGGACACTGTGCATTCTCCGTTTTATAGTTTAATTGACAAATAGAACATAAAAGTGCTACATACCGAAGGAAGCTTAATTTTCAGTTTTCCGAGCTGTATCATTATCACAGCCTAAAATACTACAATGCACCACATTATAAACTTAACTCTACGTATACTGGGACCTAGGCACACACTATTTTCAAAGAACTTTGGCACTAAACACCTGTAAACTCACAAGCACCAAGCGGTTTGTTTAGCACCAAACTTGGTGCTAAACAATCAAAAACGTATACGCAGAAAGGGACAAAACATTTATATTATATTTCTCTCACTCATAGGTATAATTTGTATTATTGCGTCTCTCTTACTCTTGGTATTATTATTTGATGCTCTATCTATTGTATTCTTGATCTAAGGGTAAATTACATAGAAGTAGGGATGTTCCGATACCACCAAACGCAAAGTATCGATACCTACTCAAATCGTGTTGCGATACTACTAACTGGAGTACCTGAAAAGTATCGATACTTACTCATATCTATAGTATAATTTAAACTTTTTGGACTTATAATGGGACTTTATTTGATATGCTACGTATTTTGATATATAAAAATTAAATGTAGGCAGATATTTGAAACTAAAAATTAAATAATGAATAATCTTATAATAAAGAGTTATTAAGTCAACCAGCTTTTATACTATTCTTCATTTCAATAGATACCTGCTTGCTTCGATAAATCAAAATAATGTCAATTTATTCAGACGCACAGAACCTTATTAGATACCTTTTAAGTGTTAAAAAGCTTCTTCCAAAAATTGTGTGACAAGTACATAATAGTCACCCACAGCACAGCTACATACAAACCATGAGCGTATAGCTATCGATAAAAACATAGGTAAGATGTCGACTTGCGTGCATCACTAACTTTAGTTCCATGGACTCTCGTATTTGCTTACAGCGCCAAAATGGCGTAAATCAAATAGGCACAAATCTATCTTGCCAGCCGCCTGTCCAGTGTATTTATTGAGGTCAGTGGTTAATCCTATCCTACTTTTTTTTATTTATACAACTAGCTGATGGAACAAGCAGATGTCACCTTTAAGGCGAAGACAAGAGCTAATGTGACTCTCGCTCGCACGTTTCGACATGTTGAAAGATATAAAATCACTAAAATCATTTTCGAAAAATCGCAATCAACCATCTTGTGTGCAATCACATTGCACACAGTTTAGTAAAAAAATCATTTTGATCGATACAAGTTTTCCTACTATCAAACAACTTCTCGCTCGCACGTTTCGACATGTTGTAAGATATAAATCACTAAACTCATTTTCGAAAAATCGCAATTAACCAGTTTTCTTATATCTGTGTTATTATATCAATAGGAGAGAGCGAGACAAGACGAACTGGAAGAGATAAAGAAATGTCAGCTAGCCACAGAGGAGTATCAAGAAGAGATCAACAGAATGCTGTGTCGGTAAGTAGCAGTCTTGTTAGCAAGGCGACGCCAAGGGGGGACAGGGAGGGGCAGCTGCCCCCCCTAGAGATTAAAAAAATGTAGCCAACTGCAAAGAAACCAAAGTCCTAAGTTGGAACGATTCTTATGACAATCGCCATAGAGGCAAAGACACGCGCTACAAGCTGTAAATGCTCTTGACTGTACCTACAATTCATATGTAATTACAGGCACATAAATGTTATGTTCTGCCTCAAGTTGATGGACGCAGGGCAGTGCATCGTAGGGCACGTTCCTATCGTGCGTGACTTACGAGGCAATACTTTGTTATAGGTGATGGTTACCACTTAACATCAGGTGGGCCATCTGCTTGTTCCATCAACTAGTTGTATATAAAAAAAATATATTATTTCTCATCCTCCATAATATTAACTTGCCCCCCCCCCCTAGGCTATGGGCTGGACATAGTATGTCTATTTCGACATAAGACAACTTGTTTTTCCGCTTTTCGGAAGTCAAGTTCGATAGGTACGTGCCCTACGATGCACTACCCTGCGTCCATCAATTTGAGAGCACTGGTGGCCTAGTGGTAGCGGCCTCGCCTTCCGATCCTAAGGTACTGGGTTCGAAACCGGTCGAGCACCAATGAGTTTTTCTGTTCAAAAATGTATGTGCACAATGCCAGTACTCTCAAACGGTGAAGGAAAACATCGTGAGGAAACCGGCATGTCGTAGAACCTAAAAAGCTCTATAACATGTCATTGTGTCAAGTGTTCGAAAGGAGCACTTTTTTTTGGAGGGTTCTTGAGGCGCACTTAAATTCCTTTCACCACACTTTTTCGAAAGAAACGAGATCAACTTGAGGCATAAAACATGCTAAGCCTATGTTGCTGTAATTTCAGCGGCACCCATACCCTTCAAACCGAAACCCGAAAAACAGCGTTTTGGTCCACATACGAGCTTTGCTTGTATTGAGGATAGATGGCGCTGTTATAAAATGTTCGCCAATATTGTATTTTGTCCTGTTTCCAGACCATTCTTCAGCGATGAGGTACATCCCTTCATGAAGCAAATGGCTAAAGGTTTGAAGATGAGGGATAAATGCCCTTGTTCTAAACCGGATTACTGCAAGTAGGCAAATCGATTTTTAACTTTTACTTGACTGACTTTTTATTTGTGTTATGTTACGAAGTATGTACCTACCAGCGTTGCCAGACGTCCCGATTTTGGCGAGACGTCCCGATTTTTAAATCCAAATTAAATGTCCCACGTGGGACAGGCTCTGTCCCGCTTTACGGGGATAACTCGATCAACTATTTAACGATAGGGTGCCTAAATCTGATTTAAAATATTATATTTTTATTAAAATACATTTTCTATGGCTATTTTTGCTATCTATTAATTTGAAATAAAAAAAAAGATTCTCTGATTAAATACTTACGTTTTTTACTATGTCCCGCTTTCGATTAAAAAGTCCCACTTTTTTTCTGTCCAGCTCCCGAGGCTAGAAAACCTTGAGCCTGCTCACAAAATTATTTCTCTATGCCCGATTCTTTCTCTATGCGCCGGGGCCCTTGTCCACCTATCTACGCCACAGCCTACTATTATTCATTCTGTGGTAGTAATGGGTGTTTGGTGGTTTCCGTTACTGGGACTCTGATGGGCGCTTTTTATGGTGCTGCTTTGTTTTATTAAAACTAATTTTTAATGCTATGAGTTTTTTGACTTCCAAATACCTAATAACTTTTTGTTTTCTAAAAGCGCTGAATCAATTTTGTTTAAATTTTATAAATAATTTTATACTTCCCAAGGTATACAAAACAACACCTACAGCTGAAATTGGTTTTTCAGTGATTTTGAGTCGTTTTTTTATGCAAACAAGTTATATTATCCAAGTTATATTATTAGTTTTTAAGAGTAGTAGAGCTCTTTGTGTGTGGCTCGTCCGGGGAAGTACTACCACCACGCCTTTTTCTGCCGCCAAGCAGCAACGCTGTGTTTCGGTTTGAAGAGTGTGGTTGCCGGTGTAATTACAGGCACATGAGGCTTAATATCTGTATGCCTCAAGTTGATGGACGCAGGGCAGTGCATCGTAGGGCACGTTCCTATCGTGCGTGACTTACGAGGCAATGCTTTGTTATAGGTGATGGTTACCACTTAACATCAGGTGAGCCATCTGTTTGTTTCATCAACTAGTTGTATAAAAAAAAAAAAAAAATTACGAAGCCTTCTAAAGGTAGGTAATTATTGTATGCCTATTTCTCTCTTTCCTGTTGAGTTTTTAGTTGGTTTGTTGTATTATAAACAGTGATTATTTTTCCACGAGCTATTTGAACCGCAATAAACATAAGGAAAACAGGAAGAGTCTTGAATCAGACGGTTAAGTCTCAGACAACCGCCAAACAAATTCTCGCTCGATATAAAATCACTGATGTAATTATGAAAAATCGCAAACATGGTTATCCTAACGAAAAAAATTATAGTTTTGTTACTTACTTAAATATGAAATAATAATTATATTTTATTATATTATATTTTAATTAAATATTTAATATTATATGAAATTTAATATAAACTATTAAATTTTAAAGACTTGTTTCCTTTTTTCTTTATAATATTTAAGGCGACGACAAGAGCTAATGTAACTCTCGCTCGCACCTTTCGACATGCTGCTGAAAGATTAATAAACTCAAAACTCATTTTCGAAAAATCGCAATCAACCAAGTTGTGTATAATCACATTGCACACAGTTAAGTAAATTTAATTTTGATCGATACAAGTTTTCCTAGGAACTCAAAACTTTGCTCTACTAGTTTTCGTACATAAGCAAACTAATTGGATGATTGCGATATTTCAAAAATGAGTTCAGTGATTTTATACCGTTCAACATGTCGAAACGTGCGAGCGAGATGTACATTAGCTCTTGTCTTCGCCTTATTAATTTTTTTTGTTTGGATGTAAATGATATTTTTGCTGAATCTTTGTAATGTTATTCTTCGAAAGACTAACGGCCGGTTTCTGAAGCATGATCAAACCTAATCAGATATCAAATCACTTGCTATTTCAGTTAAATTTGAATTAAAAGCTGAAATAGCAAGTGATTTGACATCTGATTAGGTTTAGGGCTCTCAGAAACCAGCCGTTAGTTTGGGATTTTTCATAATCTACCTTCGGTAATTCTAATATCTTCAAAGACTTTGAAATGTAATAGCAGCAGTTGTTTGACAAATATCAGACTCTTAAAATGTCCACTCTTTATAAAACTACAATGATAGTGTCGTGTTGACATTGAGAATCGGCTTGCTTACCATCAACAGATTAGATCATATCATAACGACTACTTTGGCTTCGACATTGAATTTCAACTGCATTGCGCAATATATGAAAATGACATTTCTATCTTTGTTTTGGCAATTTAAGAACGGTGATGGATTTCTGAAAAATCTATCTTTTCTATTGATAATGCAGTATTTTTGGAAAGAACCTAGATCGGTACGGTAGTAGCAATGTAGTAAACTAAAGTTTAGCAAGATCTGTCTACTGATTTAACGCTTATTTTTGGATGGTTTAGAAGATTAAAAAGCAAGCAGGTAATTCCCAATGTCCAGTGTTGTGATGACGTCAGCCCCCACTCACTGGATTGCGCCAGGCATAGGCGAACAACAATGACTGACTCATCGTGTTTTGGTTTGGTTTATTTGTAAACAAACTTTGCTATGAAGATGGAATTATTTAGAATTTTCCCGTGTTATAACACGATTTTTAAATTTTGGATATTTACGAGGTCGATTGGGTCAAATATTCTTATAAACCAGCCAAATTGAAATATATAAAAATGGAATTTAATAATAATAAAAAAATCGCCGTTTTAATGGTTTTCAGTATATTCCGTTTGGGAATGTCGATTCCGCAGTTAAGATCCTAGACAAGACACAATTGAGACAAATGGATGAAGCTCAAACTTAGAGTAATAAACAAGTCCAACGGATAGATCAAATATATCAAAAAAAAAATAGGGGTTAAAATATGAAAAACTGACTTTAAAACAACTATGTGCGCTTTCGTTGAAGTAATATCACGCTTCATTCCGTCTACCATGGAGTGAAGTGAATCAGTCGACCTGTTATGGGTCTACAGAGCGGCTAGTATCGATAAGATATGAAGGCGCCTGTACAATAATTCACTGCCAACCAAAGTTCCTTGCGGGCAAACATTTGGAAGGCAAAACAGATACACCTAAACGGCGTAACTGTGAATTTCAAACTACAAGTTTGAATAAACCCAGATGTCTAGCAATATGCATGTTTAAAACTGTACCAAAATATTACCCTAGTCGGTGGATCACTTGGCTCGTGGGTCGATGAAGAACGCAGTCAACTGCGCGATGTAATGCTAATTGCAATACTGATACATCGACAATTCGAACGCACATTGCGGTCCGCGGATACAAATCCCGGACCATCTCTGTCTGAGGGCTGGCTGAACGAAATTTCAACCACATTGCATACTATACGAGCATGCTCATGACGGTTCTGTCTATAAGACACGTCCGTTTAAAAATAGACAGCGTTTCGACAATCGACGGTTGTGAACTGCGTAGCGCTTTCTCTGAGGCTTTACAGTCACAGAAAAAATGCTGCAAGCTGTTTACATTTTCGTCAGTTGATACACTGAGGAAGTCTTGTCTCAGACGTAAGGCACCTAACTATACGCTGGCCTCAGATCAGGGAAGATCACCCGCTGAACTTAAGCATATCAGTAAGCGGAGGAAAAGAAACTAACCAGGATTTTCTTAGTAGCGGCGAGCGAACAGGAAAGAGCCCAGCACTGAATCCCAACGCTGTGACAGTGGTGGGAGATGTGGTGTTCGGGAGGTTCCACTTTCTTGCCACTTGCAATCTTGTCTAAGTTCTCCTTGAACGGGGCTTTTTACCCATAGAGGGTGCTAGGCCCGTAACGACGGACGGCGGTGGCGAGAGGAACTCTTCTCAGAGTCGGGTTGCTTGAGAGTGCAGCCCTAAGTGGGTGGTAAACTCCATCTAAGGCTAAATATGACCACGAGACCGATAGCGAACAAGTACCGTGAGGGAAAGTTTAAAAGAACTTTGAAGAGAGAGTTAAAAAGTACGTGAAACCGTTTAGGGGTAAACCTGTGAGACTTGAATGAATGAACGGCGAGATTCAGCGCCGTTTTTAGTCTACTTGTAAGGCAAAGACGGCGTGCAATTCTCTCCTAGTAATACATCGCGACTCGTTCGATGCTAGTCTATGTAACAGCTCGTCATGAAGGTTGGTTCTTGCCAGTCAAGTCTGGCCGCGTGTTGTCATTGACTAGCTGTTGGACGGTATTACGATATACGCGCACGCGTTTTTTCGCGTCCGGCCCGACACAAAGCAATCTGGGCTTTTAGTCATCGTTTGATAGCTTAAAGCTCGGTGCACCTGTTAGTGTCGTCGTGAAGTCTCGGACTGTGCGCATTTGTCAGCGGTGTTTCAGTTTCAGGTACTCGCAGGACCCGTCTTGAAACACGGACCAAGGAGTCTAGCATGTGTGCGAGTCATTGAGACGTGAAACTCAAAAGCACAACGAAAGTGAAGGCGGGTGTAATCCTGCTCTGGGAAGATGGAGGCTCGATCTAGGTCGACCTCTCGCACTCCCGTGGCGTCCCATTTCCAAGTTGAGATCGGGATGCGCTCTGAGCACATCTGCTGGGACCCGAAAGATGGTGAACTATGCCTGGTCAGGTTGAAGTCAAGGGAAACCATGATGGAGGACCGAAGCGATTCTGACGTGCAAATCGATCGTCTGAACTGGGTATAGGGGCGAAAGACCAATCGAACCATCTAGTAGCTGGTTCCGTCCGAAGTTTCCCTCAGGATAGCTGGCGCCGATTTCTCAGTCTCATCCGGTAAAGCGACTGATTAGAGGATTTGGGATCGAAATGATCTCAACCTATTATCAAACTCTAAATGGGTGAGAACTCCGGCTTTCTTATAAAGATGAAGCCGGAGACTGATGACGGTGCTTAGTGGGCCAATTTTGGTAAGCAGAACTGGCGCTGTGGGATGAACCAAACGTAGTGTTAAGGCGCCCAAAAAACGCTCAAAGGAATCAAAAAGACGTAGGATCTCAAAGACGACAGGACGGTGGCCATGGAAGTTGGCATCCGCTAAGGAGTGTGTAACAACTCACCTGCATATAAGATCCAGCTCTGAAAATGGATGGCGCTGAAGTGTTTTGCCTATACACTACCGTTACGCGCAAGTGCGATGTTTCGTGGCATCATGAAGCGGTAACGAGTAGGACGGCGCGGCGGAGTGCGCGGAAGGGTCGGGGCGCGAGCCTGCCTGGAGCCTCCGTCGGTGCAGATCTTGGTGGTAGTAGCAAATACTCTAGTGAGGCCCTGGAGGACTGAAGTGGAGAAGGGTTTCGCGCGAACTGTAATGGCACGCGAGTCAGTCGATCCTAAGCTCAATGAGAAATCATATGTTGATGCGGTGTGTTATCGAATAATAAATGACGCCCGTCGAGCGAAAGGGAATCCGGTTATAATTCCGGAACCCGGCAGCGGAACCGTTTCACAAATCGTACTCTTGCTCAGCGAGTTTACGACGGGGCAACCCAAACTGGCCTGATGACGCCTCCGAGTGATCTGGAAAGAGTTTTCTTTTCTGAATGAGCGTTTAAAAACCACGGAATCCTATAATAGGGAGATGTGGTTCAAAACGCGAAGAGCATCACAATTGAGTGGTGTCCGGATTCTCTCTGTGGACCTTGAAAAATCAGGTGAGGGATGTACGTGGAGATGTCGCGCCGGCTCGTACCCATATCCGCAGCAGGTCTCCAAGGTGAAGAGCCTCTAGTCGATAGAATAATGTAGGTAAGGGAAGTCGGCAAATTGGATCCGTAACTTCGGAATAAGGATTGGCTCTGAGGACCGAGGCGTGTCGGGCTTGGAAGTGAAATTGAGGTGGCAGTGCATATACTATTCAATGCACTTTCGTTTCAGCGTGAGGCAAAGTTTAGTTAAGCATTAGCCCTTCGTGAATCTTCAAAGTTGTAAAAATGATGTCAATTTTGCATTTTGTGTTGCGACTGATGCCATTTTTCGACCGCCGTACAACGGTCAACTCAGAACTGGCACGGACAAGGGGAATCCGACTGTCTAATAAAAACAAAGCATTGCGATGGCCCTCGCGGGTGATGACGCAATGTGATTTCTGCCCAGTGCTTAGAATGTCAACGTGAAGAAATTCATATAAGCGCGGGTAAACGGCGGGAGTAACTATGACTCTTCAAAGGTAGCCAAATGCCTCGTCATCTAATTAGTGACGCGCATGAATGGATTAACGAGATTCCCACTGTCCCTATCTACTATCTAGCGAAACCACAGCCAAGGGAACGGGCTTGGGAGAATCAGCGGGGAAAGAAGACCCTGTTGAGCTTGACTCTAGTCTGGTACTGTAATGAGAAATGAGAGTTGCAGCATAAGTGGGAGATCGTTTGCGATCGACACTGTAATACCACTACTCGCATATTCTCTTTACTCACTCGATTGAGCGGAAACTGTTGCAGCCGTGTCGTTTCGCGGAGGCACAAGTATTACGGTGGATCCAAGCGTGAGAGTGGTAATTCTGTGAAAACTGAAATGTCGGTTCCCGCGTGATCCGGTTCGAGGACACTGCCAGGCGGGGAGTTTGACTGGGGCGGTACACCTGTCAAAGAATAACGCAGGTGTCCTAAGGTCAGCTCAGTGAGGACGGAAACCTCACGTAGAGTAAAAGGGCAAAAGCTGACTTGATCCAAATGTTCAGTAAGCATGGGGACTGCGAAAGCACGGCCTATCGATCCTTTCGTATAAAGAGTTTTTAGCAAGAGGTGCCAGAAAAGTTACCACAGGGATAACTGGTTTGTGGCAGCCGAGCGTTCATAGCGACGTTGCTTTTTGATCCCTCGATGTCGGCTCTTCCTATCATTGTGAAGCGAAAATTGCAAAGCGTTGGATTGTTCACCCACTAACAGGGAACGTGAGCTGGGTTTAGACCGTCGTGAGACAGGTCAGTTTTACCCTACTGATGGCGAGTCGTTGCGATAGTAGCACTTTCTAGTCCCACAATAACCATTGTGCCGGATATTTGGTTCAGCACTCGGTCGATCGGCCGGTGGTGCGACGCTAACATCCGCAGGATAATTTCTGAACGCATATAAGAGAGAACCCTGTCTAGGCAAATGCGGCAACGATATTTAAGGAGCCCCGAGAGTCGTGAGGCTCTAAACAATGTGATTTTTATAGCTGCGTTTTATTCCATAAGGCGTAGCGTCGAAGCCCATTTGGGTCGGGAGATCGGCGACAGGTTGGATGACCACGCCACGGCTCCAGGCCCAGAGGTAGCTCAGTTCGATGTCGGGGCTTGGAATTGTCTGTAGACGACTTACGTTCCTGGCGGGGTGCTGTAAGCAGCTGAGCAGTTCTGCTGCGATCTGTTGAGACTTTGCCCTAAGCCTGGTGTTTTCGTTATTTTATTTTTTAGATGGGAACATGATAATAGACACTAAATATTAAATAATTAACGGCAGCCATTTTTCGATTATTTTGATTGTTTTCAAAAAAAAAATATAATGTTATGTTTTATACCTGAAATAGGAAGTAAAGTTCTTTTTCTATTTATTTACTTACTAGACTATTTTTTGTCAAAAAAAGGTGGTAGGTTACCTACCCAATTTATAGGTACCACCTCAATTCTCCTTAATCTCAGTCTTCCATGGATCTTAACTTACAAACTTTGCGTCCTCGATATTTTTATTATTATAACTTTTTTTAGGTACCTAATAGATAAATTCGTATTAAATTACTAACTGTTAGTTTTTTGATGATCCTTTTTTGTTTGGTAGGTCTAGGTCGTACTTACTTCATTCTATTCATCAATTTTTTTTTGTGTTATAAGGGTAGGTACCTATGTATATGATGTCGTTTTTTTATCCATAATGTTATTTTATTTTACCATCAATGCACAACGGTATCCAAAAATATTTGCTTTTGAATATTCTTAATGGAGGAGACATTTAATGGGACCGAGATCTGCCAAAGCCCCTAAAAGATAAAAAATACTACTTACTTGCTGATGGAACGAGCAGATGGTACCATCGCATCGCCTATAAAATAGCATTGCCTCGTAGATACCTACCTAAGTCACGTGAACGTGCCCTACGAAGCGTGATGTGAACCCACATGTGCCTGTAACTTCACTGGCAACCACACCCTTGAAACCGAAATACAGCAGCCGGAAATATTTTATCTGAGATGGTAAAACGGCCCTAAGGAAGTTAAAAATGCTATAATCTTAAATGACGTCTTAGACCTTATTTCAATGCAAGGAGCGTCCAAGATTCGTGTTTAATAGAAGTCACGTAGGTACCTATCGCGTGTCGTGTCGGTATACCTACGCAGCCACAACAGCTATATTTTTTTTATAGGTTTTGGTCATTATTATTTCCCATAGCATACTCGTACCTGCGACGAGGTGGGCAGACGATCGCGATTTGACGAACACCTAGGTACCTATTTAAGTAAAAAAATTAAGTATCTACTAGCTGGTGCCCGCGACTTCGTCTGCGCAGGATTAGTATTTCGAGTATCTTATATTAGCGTAGGTACATATTCGTAACTCTAGCGGTTTTGGCAGCGCACGCCAGAATAGCTCGCAGATGGTAGATTTTTTTCCTACTTAGGTACTTGACACTTTATCGTCATATTTTGGACAATTCACAAAATATCTTTATAAATTCTATTCTTTTCTTTTATTTTGCCTATGTGTTATTCTATTATTGTAAAGTTTCATTAAAATCCATTCAGTATTTTTTTTTAAATCCATTCAGTGAAAGAGTAACAAACATGCATCCGTCCATACTTACAAACATTCGCGTTTAATATTAGTAGGATTATATCTGGTTTCCCTATTACAAGATTTTTGCTTAGTTAGCTAGATATTGCTGTGTGGAATGTCCACCATATATTATTATTACTTTCTTACTAATCATAACTTTTCCTCATAACTACTGGTCATTTGAAGTTTCTTTTATGTTACCATCGGAAAAGAGACAAGATTATATTTTACCAATTTCTAACATAGGATATTTTCTACTTACCTACCTGAAATAATGTAAAAATATGAAAAATTACCATGTAGGTAATAACTATTAATCATTCATAAAATGGAAAATTACCTATTTTAAACAATGACTTCTCCAATACCTACCGACCTAAGATTCACACTTAATAAGATGACAAACTACTTTATTGACTACAAATTAAATACTGACACGACAAGTCACTTTACTGGGTGACTGTACAAGAGATAATCCTTCGGTTTTCCTGTAGGAGAAACCCATAAAAAAAAATTATAAATGAAATCATTCGTTTTCCTCAATTTTCGCTCCATATAAAAACGTGCCTGCCACATTTTGTATCACTTGACTCCAATCCTCCAAAATGTACAGAATTGTAGCCTTCGCTCTAATAGCTGCAGTTACCTGCAACGACCTCATCCAAGGTCCCGAAGTAGGAAGGCAGATCTACAACGACACCAAAGCAGCCAGTCCAGCTATATGGAAGCAGAAGGACGAAGTAACGATCATAGCAAATGATACAGATGTGATCAGTCGAATCGTCATCACTGACCTGCGACCGAACAAGGATGGAGAAGCCAAAATCATAGAAGGTGGACAGGGACAGAAGAATGTAACAGTCGAGCTGAAGAGCCCGACCATCTTAAGAGGATACGATTTCCACATTGAAGTGTTCGTGGTCAACGAAAATGGCATTGATTTGCCCGAAGGTATTTCGACCACCGAAGGCCCGGCGTTCACGGAACAAATACCTGAGATGGAAAACGACACCAAAGTGAATTCTAAGGACGAAGACGGTGTGGCACCGACCTACACCATCAAAGATAATATTAAGGATGAAGATGGTGTGGCATCGACAGAGTCTAAAGATTCTGTGACCGGATACAAAACTACTGAAGCAAGACAGGACAAGGTTGAAGCCCCAATAATCACTGATAGAAAGTCCAGGAACACAAACGCATAGATATAACTGAAAAAGCCTCCCCATTCTCACATCTTTCCACCTGCATACGCAATTCAGAAGGTACGCAAATAGCCAATATTACTCCAGCTTATGATGTCGTTGTGGCGTCTTTTCATCCCCATCTAGTTCAGAAAGATGAGGAATTCAACAATGGACATTAAACCACTGAAAATGAAGCTATTGTAAGACCTGAGCCCCCAAGGGTGATCAGATCATGCAAGTGTAGAAAGTTGGTGGAAGAGTGAGGAGATGGTGAGAATACTATTAGAAATAGATATTTATTTTTCTAAAAAGTTCTATGAAATAAGGATTAATATTTGTGTAGACAATGTAGACATACGTTCTCCTGAAACCTGTGATAATATCATAAAGATAAACATGCATATTATGCATGTCAAATCATACAAAGAGATATTTTAGTTGATTTAATCTGATTTATTTATTGATCAAAGAACTTTCAAAACGAGTAACCAAAATATACCTAATACTAATAGGCTTGAAAAAACCTAAGGGCCACTTGCACTACAATCTGATTTAATTGTATTTAGTTTACCAAACTAAACAGAGTTAGCGAAAACATAATTTGTATTGTCCGACAGTCCTATGCTAATCATGTTTAGCGGTTTTTTTCTCTTGTGTAAGACGCTAATCTTTAACTGAAACTTTTGAACTTTATTTTTGTTTTTAATGAGTTAAATGTCCTTGTGGTGTGCAATAAAGAGTTTTCTATCTATCTATCTAATCGTGATTAGCTCCCTAACGTTAAAAGGCTCGCTAAACAGATTTAGCGATCGTTGTGCATGTAATGTTTGTTTTCTACTGTAAATTTACATCCTAACTAGTTATTTAATTTTAACTCATTTATTAGGAAATGTTTATTTAGTACAAATTAAATACATGCTTAGATAATAAACATTTTAATTGTATAAAATCTTAATACGAAATAACAATTACAAAACTGTGGAATGCTATTATCGTTATTTAACTAATATATAAATTGTATAAAATATCGCAATATTAAATTATAAAAGTTCAATTGAGCACTGTTTTTCTTTTGAGATAAATGATTTTTGATTTTGAGATTTAATTTTTGAGATAATATACTAACCGCCGGTTTCTGAAAGCTCGATCAAAACTAATCGGATGTCAAGTCACTCGCCATTTCAGCTATTAATAAGATAGAGATAGCAAGTGACTTGACATCCGATTAGTTTTGATCGGGCTTTCAGAAACCGGTGGTTACACTACTACAAAGTTTTGAAAGCTGCGATTTATTAGAACAAGGTAAATTAAAACTATTAGGGAACATTCGCACGGCGCCATCTTGTTCATTTGGTCTGGAACATCAACAAGATGGCGCTACGCAAAACTATTTTGCTGTCATTAAAGTATACTTATGTTAGGATTTTTCCAATGCTATATACAAGGTATTTTAATTTTACAATATTCAATTCGAATTCGCCTTTGTTAAAACAAGAATCTTTACTATGAGAATATACAACGTGTTTATTAAGAGTTGTAGGGATCCGAAAGCAGGATATTCTACCGGTCATAACGAACAACTTTTGTTCTACGACTTTTAAAATTTCAAAGTTTTTCATTCATCAAATGCCTCTTAAACTTTTATCTAAAATGAATCTAAACGCATCATGAGGCAGCCCTATTTACAGCTGTTCTTTGACCTCTAGTTGTCAATTGTAGATAAAATAGGTAACAGAACTGCCACCAATTACCTAGTAATGTGCCTACCTAATAATGATGTTGCTGTTTTTAAAGATCTTGGTATGTAAAAGAAATATTTTCGCGACTGTAATCCCTAGTCACGGTAAACATTCTCTGAGATCTTTGGTACTAATACCTATTCAGTAACTAGGTACCTACGTGGCTACGTACTCAATATTTAATAGAATATTTATTTTTGTTTGATTACTAGATGTCGTAAAGCAATGTTTATGATATTCATAGTTCTTTAAATTGTAACATGTTACTTTACCACCATGGTTCATTGACACCACAAAATTATTCAACTGCAATTTTGGGAAGTGTCTAGTCTGTCTTATTTAATCTTTGACATACCTATCTGTCATTGGTTGCATTTAAAAACGCATATCCAATCAGGACGGCCGACGGCCGCCGATCAGTGTTACCATTTGTGGCAGATTTCTACTATTTGGCAGATTTTAAATATTTCAAGAAAAATCTTATTAGTTTGAATTTTTAATGAAATAATATTTATAATTTATTTATTTTTTACCGAACTGGAAACTTCTTATTCTTTTTTACCTTTATTGATTTGGTTTCTAAACAACTTCTATCTCGTTTTAGATAACTGCAAACCGTTACAAACGATCAAAAGATAGTAACTGAATGTAATGTAGGTATTTAATTTATTCCGTAGCCACGAAGGATTTTTATTTAGGTATTTTTATCGTCAAGCTTGGTAGATTTTGACAGATTTTTTGGCAGATGTGTGGTAGAACCGCCACTTTCGAGATGGTCACCCTGTTTGTGTTTACATGCGTTGTTGTACATTGTTTTGTTGAGAAAATGTCATCAAACGTGTTAAAATGGTGATTGTTATGTAAAAAGCCGTCGTCAGTCAGTGTGTGTATGAGCAGTGCAGCAGTGGTAATGGTTTAGTGTGAAGTTTGAAGCCTGTGTCGTGCGAAATCTCGCAAACTTACCAAAATCCAGTTTTATCCAGTGTTATTATAGCCAGTAAATAATGACAAAATCCATAGGAACCAGTAAAAATATCGTGTCAGGGGATTGGCGGCGTACCTACCTACCTACCGAAAGGTAAGTATTTCAAATTATCTCGTAGGTTATCGTTGTTTTTTTCTTTCCTAGATAGAAGCGCGCGTGCGTGTGACCTTGACACGTACACAGACAGGGCTGTTGCAAATTTCTGAGAAAATATTAATTTTACTTTTCTATGGGAATTTCGAAAACGATGTATCCAACCGTTGCACACGTCAAAGTATTCCAGTGCTTGGTCTAAATACACGCTATTTGTTTTCCTACATAACTTCATCAACACGTTGTATATAGCCAATGATTAGTTGAGTATTTATGCTTAAGGCGAAGACAAGAGCTAATGTGACTCTCGCTCGCACGTTTCGACATGTTGAAAGATATAAAATCACTAAACTCATTTTCGAAAAATCGCAATCAACCATTTTGTGTGCTATCACATTGCACACAGTTTAGTAAAAATTTCATAAATTGTGAAAGTTCATAAACATTCGAAAATGAGTTTATTGATTTTATATCTTTCAACATGTCGAAACGTGCGAGCGAGAAGTTGTTTGATAGTTGTCAGCCCCTTAATCAAATAGACTTACGGCCGGTTTCTGAAAGCCCGATCAAAACTAATCGCATGTCAAGTCACTTGCTATCTCTATCTAATTCGATGTAATAGTTGAAATGGCTAGTGACTTGACATCCGATTAGCTTTGATCGAGCTTTCAGAAACCGGCCGTTAGGAATCTTGATATTATCATCATTATTATGTTATAAATACAATATCTTCATTTATACAATATCTACATAACATAGAAATTCTTCTAAAGGACCAATCGCGCTTATTTTGAAAGAACACACTGTTGAGCCACTGTCTACATCATAGTATGTATGAAGCCACTCATCTAATGAATGGTACCAGCTTTTTTTTATTCTGGATAGGCACTCATGTACCTATGCCTAGTCATACATACTACTTAGGCGATCACTTTCGTATCGCATGCGGAATTTCTGTGAACTACTTAGTAAAAGTCCCATTCAGAGATTTGATTGCAATGTGTTAAGTTTAGGTATAAGTTAGTTCAGTTGTCAACGCCTAGATGGCGTTAAGTAGTTCTGCTGTAAATGCCTAGATGGCGCTAATAGGCAATCAAAATTATTCTATTTCAACTGTGAAAATACCGCGATTGGCCCTTAAACTACTTAGACTACTTGTAATATACATCAATCATACTTTATCAGGGAATGTACTGGTATACCCTCTGGGATATTCTTCCTTCCGTTCAGACCTTCCAACTCTATCACAACCAAGCAGCCGACAACCTCAGCTCCGCAGGACTTCAGAAGGTTGGCAGCGGCTGTGACTGAGCCTCCTGTTGCTATCAGATCATCAACTAGGAGACATTTGAGTCCAGGTCTGATTGTGTCTTTTTGGACTTCTAGTATATCCTAATAGAAAAAATAAGTGATTATAACTTTGAAAGAATAATAAAGAATATTATAGGCCTTTACAATACTGAAGGTGGCAGTAAACATCATAATGTAATACTTTTTTTATCTATTCTTTTTAACACATAAGTCTTAAAGATTCACAATTAATTATGTTTCAAGACTACTTAGCTGATAAGATAACAGTACTTATAGGACACTTATCAGCTTATAATGTGTCTTGCTATGAAAACTTTACTGTCATTTCATCATCCTTAATAATTAATGTGAAACATTTAGATGTTTGGTTTAATGTCTAGCTCAATCACACCCTAACCACTTGGCTAATTCAGATGGAACTTGAAATAAATATAATTTTTTAAAACTTTATTTAAGAATTTCAATATAATATTTAAAATTACAGAGTATAGAGCATTTACAGAGTAGAAAATAACATGTCCTGGAGAGGAAGAGTCTTTAAATAATTGATATTAGCAAATATTACACCGCAGCAGCTTGTTCTACATAAATCTATTCACACAGTCAAAACTGAAACTTAGAGCTATGAAGTTACCTGGAACTTCAGAATCAGAATCAGAATAGTCTTTATTGTAAACTGTTAAATATATAAAGTGGTAGTATAAAAGTAGTAGTACAAAAAGTCTGCCCTATTCAAAATTGCATCTCTATTGTGAGTGTATAGTTTGAGAGTCTTTAGGACAAGTGACTGGCAACTACAGTCACAAAGATAAATTTTCAGACTGCATATCAAGAGTTGTGCTTATAAACTTACCGATCCATACTCAAGATCATATTTGTATGCCACCACTGCTCCAGGCAGCTTCCCCTTCTTCCTCACAGGTATGCAACCTACTTTCAACTCGGCTGCCAAGGAGAATGCAAACAGGAACCCCCTAGATTCTAACCCCACTATTGCATCAACATCCCGGAACTTGAACCGTACTGTCTCAATGAGGACACTGTTTAGGAGCTGACTTGTGGGGCCGTCAGCTATAGCTGAAAATATATCCCTGAAAATAATAAGATAAATATTACTTACACGCCTTTTTCTGCCGCCAAACAGCAACGCTGTGTTTCGGTTTGAAGAGTGTGGTTGCCGGTGTAATTACAGGCACATGAGGCTTAACATCCGTATGCCTCAAGTTGATGGACGCAGGGCAGTGCATCGTAGGGCACGTTCCTATCGTACGTGACTTACAAGGCAATGCTTTGTTATAGGTGATGGTTACCACTTAACATCAGGTGGGCCATCCGCTTGTTCCATCAGCTAGTTGTATAAAAAAAAAAAAAAACTTTTGTTGTTTGGGTATTGCGATAGTAGCCTTTTAAAAAATAATTACGTCTTACCAGAAGAGGATTCCTTTTTTGGGAAAATTGGGATAACTTTTAATTTTGGTTTTTATTTGGGCTATTTTCTGCTCATATTCTGAGTCCATGCTTGCGGAAGTAGGTACGAAAGTTGTGTGTTTCAGCTGCTTTCTGTTTGGGTAACAAAGTTTAATTTTGGTTTCAGCTTACAGCAATACAGCTGAAGTAAGTAGATGATTGAGGTTATTCAAACAACACGGAAAGTTCAGAATCTGAACTGAAAGTTCAGAAACAGCACTGAAATATATCATAATTTACGCTTGTTGAACACACACTAGTTCTACTAGGCAGTAAGTAAATAAATATAAACATAAAGTAAGCCGAAAAGAAATCTAATGTACCAACCAGCTGCGGGCTTGTTTGTTTTAGACATGACATGAGTCGGATATATCAAAACGTAACTTATATCGGATATGGGTTAGATATCATACCATATCGATATTCATATCAACATAATCCGATATCATAATAACTATTCAAAACCTCAACTGTTGCCTACTAAAGACACGAACAAAACGAAAACTTCACAAACCAAACACGATATGAAACAAACTCCAATTGATATTCGCTACCTCCCTTTCTAAGAATGAATTGTTTTACTGGTAAAAAAGAGATGAAGCGAATATGACGTAACAATAGCCAAATAGTTTGCGTTTGTCGTTTCGTTGTTAGTTTGCCATAACTAAAAATCATGTTATCGTTTGCAACCCATACGACTGATATCGATATCAGAAAACCGTCACAGATAAGAGAATACGTACAGGTTTAGATCTGCGTGACTTACCTACGTGGCAATGTTTTCTTTGTTATGGTTTTCTTAGGTGATGGTTACAACGTAACATCAGGTGTTTAGATAGTTGTATAAAAAAGCGATCTGAGAGGAAATCTTCCGTTCAGTAGGATTAAGAGAGCACTGGTGGTCTAGTGGTAGCGGCCCCGCCTTCCGATCCTGAGGTCGTGGGATCGAAACCGGTCGTGCACCAATGAGTTTTTCTGTTCAAAAATGTATGTGCACAATGCCAGTACTCTCAAACGGTGAAGGAAAACATCGTGAGGAAACCAACTTGTCGTAGAACCTAGAAAGTTCTATAACATGTGTCAAGTGCTCGAAAGGATCCTCTTGAGGCGCACTTAAAATCCTTTCACCACACTGTTTCGAAAGAAACTAGTGACACGACAAGAGAGAGAGTAGGATTAAAGTTTGCAACCAACTTATTTCTGAATCAATGAATAAAAAAAGGTATTTTTTTTTGTTAGTTAAGTACTAATTACTATACGATTACTAGTTACTATACGATTACTAGTTACTATACGATTACTAGTTACTATACAATTACTAGTTACTATACTATTTCTAGTTACTATACAATAACTAGTTACTATACTATTTCTAGTTACTATACAATTACTAGTTACTATACTATTTCTAGTTACTATACAATAACTAGTTACTATACTATTTCTAGTTACTATACAATAACTAGTTACTATACTATTTCTAGTTAATATACAATAACTAGTTACTATACTATTTCTAGTTACTATACAATAACTAGTTACTATCCTATTTTTAGTTACTATACAATTACTAGTTACTATACTATTTCTAGTTACTATACAATAACTAGTTACTATACTATTTCTAGTTAATATACAATAACGAGTTACTATACTATTTCTAGTTATTATACAATAATTAGTTACTATACTATTTCTAGTTACTATACAATAACTAGTTACTATACTATTTCTAGTTACTATTAAATAACTAGTTAGGAACTTTACAAATTTTCTTTTTTTTCTTCTTCCAAAGCTGTGAGTCTATTTTCGTGTGAGGCTATTTTCATTTCATTTCTATATAGAAATGAATTGACTTACTACAAAGATATTTCTAATAAGGTCTTCAGCACATCAAGAACACATAATCTTGAATGAGGTACTAGCCGCCTGAGACGCCATAAAAACCTAAATAAGGCTTCGAAGGTCGGCCTTGATCTATAAAATACAGGCTTGGGTATCTTAAGCTCGTAAATATACTACTTTTTCTCCATTTTTTATAAGAAAAACTGACGGGAAATATACCTCCTGATCTTAAGCTGCTCTTTCTGTTCTATAACAAATTGTATTCTCCAAGAGCACGTCCAAAGATATCACTCTGAGATGTAAAGTTAAGAGGGGGACAACCGTCAAACAACTTCTCGCTCGCTGCGTCTCAAGTCTTATGTTAAAGATATTTATTTCTCAGAGTTCACTTTCCGATAATAATATATTTTACAGAAAGTGTGAACGTACACAGTGGCATAATAGTGATATACTAGGTGTTCCAATACTTGTATTTAAACCTTCAGGGGGTTTTATTTCATTACTTGTAAACGTATTATTTTTATTGATTCAAAATACAATATAAAATCTATCTTGCCACAATTTAGAGGCTTACGGCCGGTTTCTGAAAGCCCGATCAAAACTAATTGGATGTCAAGTCACTTGCTATATCTATCTAATTCGATGTAATAGCTGAAATGGCGAGTGACTTGACATCCGATTAGTTTTGATCGAGCTTTAAGAAATCAGCCGTTACTCGATTATTATAGCCATTCCTAAAAAAACTTGTCAAGCAGTTATACCAAGGGCAATATCGGTTAGATAACCGTTTGCGGGAAAAAACGAAAACGCCCATGTCTAGTTTGTTTTGATTTGATTCTTGATTCTCCTTTCTTCTTCTTCCCTTATTTATTTAATAATGGCAATTTTTTTGTCATTTCGACTTATATAAACAAACCTGTTCAAGTGAGTGGATAGAAAAATGCCATTATGTAAATACCTCGAATAGGTAAATACCTATCCTCTTAAGAATTCCTGTAATTATTATTGGAAATCTTATTGTTAATATTATTGGAATTAAAAAAACCTTTTTTTTATTTAAATAAAAAGGGTGCCAATAATGTACAACCAAGGATTGTACAGCCGAGGAAAACACAGCCCGGAATTGATGTACAATTTGGTCGCGAAATCCATGGCTGTGTAATCCAAGGCTGTACATTCCAAGTCGTACAAATTCAGCACACCTTTGGAAAGCACGACCCGATAAAACGCAGCCAAAATTTTGATGCCAAAACTTAGGCTTTGTTTACACTCGTCAATTACTTACTCACTCACTTGTTGATCCGACTCGGATTGGTTAGGTTATGTTAAAACACATAAATTACGCACGAGGCGAGCGAGCAAAGCGAGCGTGCCGCGGCAGCGGCCGCCGAAGTGCCAGAATTTTATTTTTTTCTAACATTATTCTCTGAATAATTCTCTTATTTTATATAATTTTTAATCTGTGCTACTTGCCTATACTTACTGTGTAGTGCATCTAAACAGAGCATAGGCTTTCGACCAATCAGAGCATGGTCACAGAATCCATGGTCGTGCAATCCTGGCTGTACAATCCCGACTGTGCTGGGAAACCACAGCCTGGAAAACACGGCCCGGATTTCATGTACATTTTGTACATGGAATCCGGGCCGTGTTTTCCAGGCTGTGCTTTCCGGGTTGTACATTTACGGGCTGTGTAATACTTGGTCGTAAATTAACCGGACCCAATAAAAAAACTGGAAAGTACTCCCAAACTACCCGGGTCCGTTTAATGTATGACCATGTATTACACAGCCCGAGAATGTACAACCAGGAAAGCACGGCCAGGAAAACGCAGCCAGGAATTAATGTACAAAATGAAATCCGGGCCGTGTTTTTCAGGCTGTGCTTTCCCAGCACAGTCGGGATTGTACAGCCAGGATTTCACGACCATGGATTTTGTGACCATTGCTCTGATTGGTCGAAAGCCTATGCTCTGTTTAGATGCACTACACAGTAAGTATTGTACTATCCCATTCTTAAAAATAATGTAAAAATATATAAAATAAGAGAAATAAAAAGAGATTAAGGCGAGCGGCACGCTCGCGTTGCTCGCTCGCCTCGTGCGTAATTTATATGTTTTAACATAACCCAACCAATCAGAGTTGGATCAACAAGTGAGTGAGTAAGTAATTGACGAGTGTAAACAAAGCCTAAGTTTTGGCATCAAAAGTTTGGCTGCGTTTTATCGGGTTGTGTTTTCCAAAGGTGCACTGAATTTGTACCGCTTGGAATGTACACCCTTGGATACCATGGAATTCGCGACCAAATTGTACATCAATTCCGGGCTGTGTTTTCCAAGGCTGTACAATCCATGGTTATACATTACTACCAAACTAGCTATTCTTCTTCTTCTTCTCTCCGTTTAAGGCTCCTGTCATGCTCCTGTCTGTCATTCGACAGACAATTCCTCTTTTTTTATTCACGGCTGTAAACTTACTGATGACAGTTTGAAGTGAGAAATGTCACTGTCATGTAGTCCGCCATGTCAGTCAATATTGTCAAAAAAGTTCAAAAATAAACCGATCACGAACTTTTAGTTTTGTTTCCTCGGGTTTGGAAAATTAAATGAAGATTCTAAATTGAATAGTGATCTCGGTCGTTTGTCGATATTATTTAAAAACAGTGTATGAAGTACCAGAACCAGAATGCACACCTTTTAAATCTAGAAGAAATCCTTGTTCCGCAGCCAGTTTCGATTTCCCGCCACGAAAAGTGAAACTTACAAACTTATCCGCAGAACTTTCTTTTTTCACAATGATATCTTCAGAAGATTTAGAACGCCTTATTGTTGCGAAAAAGCGTGGGATACAGGAGGAAAAAGCACTGCTTGGTCTTGCGCCGCCAAATAAGCCTGCTGTAAGTAATGTGTTAACACAAGCATAGCGATTTACTCTCAGTCTGTGTGTACCTGTTGCACGGGCGGTTGTGTTGTCTGCTACGGTATTGATTTTCTCGTAGATACGTCCAGTATCAGTAGCGTTACATCGCCTCGTTGCACGCGAATTCGTTAGCACTTTAATTCTTATTGATTCCCCTTAGTGTGATTTTTTATTAGTTTTCATAATAAAAAGTGATGTCTAGAAGTTTGGCTGTGAATTGAGAGTATGTTTCAGTGATCTTCCGTCTGTCTTACGGCATTGCAGTAGGTGCTTACTGCATTATAATTCAGTTATCGTTGCATTCATAATTGTGTAACCCAGTATGAAAAACCAGAGATTTAGCAATGAAATAAGGATTATGTTGTCAATTTAACACTCATTATGAATGTCTGTATATTTTATTGCAAGAAACTGACTTACTTAAGATGGATAGATAACTCACCACACAGAAACACAGGATTTAAGCATACATTTAGGTAAAACAATAGGCAACCTTATCGCTGAGAGCAATAATAATTAAGATAATGGTAGAAATTAATTTGAATTAATGGTGGTGCTTGTCACTTTTTTTTTCATCATGTGTTGTGATTTCTCTATATTTTCTTTAAGAATTATTATTGTTACACATCAGATTCAAAATTTATTAAGTACTTATCATTTATTAGAAAATTACTAAAAGTCCTTCCTATCCAGCTGTGACTGTTTGATTTTCAATATTTTCTTAAAACATGCATTTATCCTGCTAATACCTATTATAAACGCAATAGTTTGTAAGTATGAATGTTTGTTACTCTTTCACGTAAAAACTACTGAATGGATTTTAATGAAACTTTACAATAATATAGCTTATACATCAGAATAACACATAGGCTACAATTTATAAAGATATGCTCCGAAATACTAATCCTGCGCAGACGAAGTCGCGGGCATCAACTAGTTTTCGATAAAGTTCAAAAGGAATGTCTAATTTTGTAGGTTCCTATATGTTTTCTTTTAAATAAACATATGCTTGCCTTTCAGGATCAAGATTCAGAAGAAATTAAAGATAGTGGATTGGGCTCCAAACAAGTGAAATTCATAGACTTAGAGAACTATAAATCTAAGGATTTGGCTGAGTACAATGCTGCCAACAGGGAACATAAAACTGACCTGTATGAATATGATGAGCCGATACCAGCCGATATAGAAAGATATATTCGGGTAAGTTCCTTTATGTAAATTATTACATCCTCTGTATACAGCCCTTATCTCAAACCTACAACCCAAAGATTGGAAAGGGTAGTAAGTACAAGACGAAGTGTCGCTGTGACGTGCGAGATAGAAAAGAAAAAAACCGGCCAAGTGCGAGTCGGATTCGCGCACGAAGGGCCATACCATTATCTATAAAAATGGCAAAAAAATCACGTTTGTTGTATGGGAGCCCCCTTAAATATATATTTTATTCTGTTTTTTAGTAATTTTTGTTATAGCGGCAACAGATATACCTCGTGTGTTCATAAGTCTTGAGACACAGTAAAACTAAAATATTTTTGGAGCTAAGTTGAGTATTCATTTATTGGATATTAAAATTAAAACTACTGACATCTAGATCTGTATTTAAAAATAAATCATTCAAAATGGCCGCCTTTGCATTCAAAGCAGGCCTTCAAACGCGTGCGCCATTCATCTATGGCGGCACGAATCTTTTCAATGGGAATCCGTTTCGATTCTTTAATAAGGGCTCGCTTGAGAGAATCCAGGTTTGGGTGAGACTTTCTGCATGCCCTCAGCTCCAATTCCGTCCATAAAGAATAATCCAAAGAATTCAAGTCAGGGCTTGACGAGGGCCAATCTTCGCTCCGAATGAAGCCTGGCAAATTGGCCTCCAGCCAACGTTGGGTAGTCTTAGCTTTATGGGAGGGAGCAGAGTCCTGTTGGAAAACCCAGTATTTTCCAATAGCGTATCATTTAATGGTTTAACCACCGCTTCCAATATGTCGGTTTGGTAATTTTGTGCCTTCACCTTGACGCCTTGCTGGCAAAAATGAAGCGAAGTGACCCCCTCGTAGGAAACACCCCACCAAACCATCACACTTGCTGGATGATGAGTACGCTGGACATTGCGTACAGATGGCTGGACGTCCTTTGAACTTCTGGCGTAAACCTTATTGTTCTGCCGGTTAAACTTTTCTTCCACCGTGAAGATCTTTTCATCGGTAAACAGGATATTTTTTGGATCGTGTCTCTTCAATAGGTTCCGACATCGTTCCAGTCGCAATTTACGAAGACGCTCGTTTAAATAATGCACTTTCCTTCGACTGGAGGCCTTTAGTTTAAGATCATATTTAAGTATCCTGTTCACCGATATTCCCGAAATGTTGGTCTGCAGAGCCACAGATAAGAGAATGCAGAGCTAATTTCTTTTGAGTCCGGCAAGGGTTGCGACGAATTCGCTCTCTGATTACTTTGATGTTGGCGGGCGTCTTTAATGACCGCGGGCGGCCACATCTTCCACGGTCTTCTAAAGAGCCGGTCTCCTTGTACCTCTTTATGGTATAATACACAAAGTTCCGACTACATCCCAAACTTTGGATTTCACTAAAAACTTGCATTGGTTTTTTTCCTGCTTGAAACAGTGAAATTACAGTCGCACGCAAAACTTTTGTTGGCGCCATTTTCACGGAGAATGAAACAAATATTCAAATGTATATTTTTTCTGCTTCAAAACATTCGAAATTTAAAATTTTAAAAGTTTAAAAAAGGTTGCATTAATTACTTTCTTTTTAAATTAATTAAATAAGTTCGTCTCAAAACTTATGAACACACGAGGTACATCATCTGTGAAAATTTCAACTGTCTAACTATCACGGTTCATGAGATACAGCCTGGTGACAGATGGACAGATAGACAGACAGACAGACAGACAGACAGACAGACGGACGGACGGCAGAGTCTCAGTAATAGGGTCCTGTTTTACCTTTTGGGTATGGAACCCTAAAAAGAGATGCATTTGTAGTTTTTTATATCTAACTAGCGGCCTGTCCCAGCTTCGCATGGGTGTGGTCATAAATTTTTTGAACATTTTAGGATAAACTTAGACCGTGTGTTCGAGCCTCGCGTCTACTTATTTCATACATTTGCACGCGCTTCTCCTTGAGTGAGTAAAATCGCACCCCGCGCGTGACCCGTGGACCCTTTAACATTTTTAATTTCGTCATATCTTTTGAATGGAATGTCCGATTTGAAAAATTTTAGAAGTTATCTATAGGTATTGAAACCGTCTTAATTATGAAATGATTTATTTGGATAAGGATTAATACCAAGGTACAAATAAAGACCCTTTTCTAGCGGAGGAATTTCAATATTTTTTTTATAATAAAAGTACACTTATTGTGACATAACTATAACCAATAGTTAGATTATATTAACTAATAGTTAGACATATGCTGTCGCGACATTTTTTGTAGATGATGACGTGTTCTACAAAATCGTAGTACATTATTTTGTTCTATCTTCAATAGTTTTCGCAGCGCACGCGATGTAAGGTTATTGTTTTCCACCTTGGGTTACATTATTGAAGTTTTAGTAAGGATCCCTGATTTTTTTGAAAATATAATATAGCCTATGTTACTCAGGGATAATGCAGCATTCTAATGGTGAAAGAATTTTTGAAATCGGACCAGTAGTTTTTGAGCCTATTCGTTACATACAAAAATACAAAAATACAAATGTTTCCTCTTTATAATATTAGTGTAGAAAATATTTCCAAGTGGCTGAATCTTCGGCTCTGGTACTTGTTACACCTCAGATTAAGAAGGTTTTTCCATTACGCAAAGAAAACTAAAAACTGAAACAGCTTCACGACTTTAATCCCCAGGCACGGTAGATATCCCCTCAGATCTCTTAGTACCGAGTACTAACTCCAGATTCTTTTGAGGATGTCTGAGGGGGGTAGTCAGAGGTACGTCCAAACATTAAATTTGGCACATACCCACATTTTGCAGTAGATGGTATTCTATACGTGACAGGTTGCAAGCCCATCGCCGCTGTTAGAGTACTAACTGGTTTCCTCACGATGTTTTCCTTCACCGTTTAAGAGCACTGGCATTGCGCACATAAATTTAATACCTAGGTTAAGTAAAACATCGCAAGTTTAGCTGTGTGCATGCATACGCAGCTAGTTCTAAAGAAAACGTAGGTTGAAACTAGGTATTTAAATCTTCAATACTCCTCAAATTATTGGATCGCGTGATCAGAGGCGGCCCCGACTAGGTATAGGTAGGTACCTCGCAATCTATGGGGCATTGTTTGATCAATATTCGGTACTAATGTAGATAAAGTTCATACGTATAGGTATGGCTATATTTACACTTCTAGGGTACGACAAGAAAAAAATTATGGAATAGGATGCATAGGAATTAGTGATAGGCCGAATCGTGATTTTAATATACATATAGAACACGAATAATCGGCCGAATGTTCGGTACAAACTTTACTCACTCACCCATCTCTAATAGGAAAGAGTCACTTGTTAAACAGTGGTAAATGCCATCTCTTGCCTATAGGAATTGACTAAACAAATTACGTTATGAAACACGATGGACCGACGATATTGTGAAGATAGCAGCTTGTTAATGGATGGAAAAGGCTGAAAATCAGTGTTAGCTGGAAACTTATGTCTAAATCCTTATGCACCTCTGTGGACTTCTTCAGGCTGATGACAATAACGTTAGAAACAACCGTACGGAGTTCTGACGTAAATCCCACGCCCACTTGTTTATTATTTCGATGAGATAAAGTCATATAAAATATGTTATGAATGAGTAGCATGAGATATCGACCAGTTCATCCAATTTCATTAATTCCTAAGTAGGCTTTATCAGTAATGGGTTTTGTGGAAAGTTGAAGGTTATAATCTAGCCTCGACCAAAACGTTTCTATTGCCAAACTCGTAAATCGCCTCCCTTGGCTTATTGCCTAGGGCCTCGTGGGAAGGTAGTCATCATCATCATAGTTTCTTTGGATTGGTAATACCTATTAGGTACATAAAGCGTGGATTTGTACATTATTTTAGTCTTGTTCTTCGCCAGAGCAGAGCTTCATTCAAGAGTAGTAGAGCTCTTTGTGAAGGGCTTGTCCGGGAAGTACTACCACCACGCCTTTTTCTGCCGCCAAGCAGCAACGCTGTGTTTCGGTTTGAAGAGTGTGGTTGCCGGTGAAATAACAGGCACATGTGTGTGCCTCAAGTTGATAGACGCAGGGCAGTGCATCGTAGAGTGCGTGACTTGCGAGGCAATGCTTTGTAGGTGATGGTTAACACTTTATTTTTATACAACTAGCTGATGAAACAAGCAGATGGCCCACCTAATGTTAAGTGGTACATTGTACAAAGCATAGCTTCGTAAGTCACGCACGATAGGAACGTGCCCTACGATGCAATGCCCTGCGTCCATTAACTTGAGGCATACAGATGTTAAGCCTCATGTGCCTGTAATTACACCGGCAACCACACTCTTCAAACCGAAACACATCAACGCTGCTTGGCGGCAGAAAAAGGCGTGGTGGTAGTACTTCCCCGGAAGAGAACTCTACTACTCTTAATAAAATCAGGTGGGCCATCTGCTTGTTCCATCTGAAGTAGTGTAAAAGAAAGACTGTTGTAAGCAGGGCCGTTCCGATCTGGCAGGTCGGAGCTAACCGTTGCTTCATATACTGATTTGTTATGATTATGAACGTCCAGCTACCTACGCCACGAGCGTTTATACATTATGCATTGTACATAGTTCTAGTAGTACACCACTGTCAAAACAGGTACCTATTTATACCTTGGGTATTGAATATGACACGGCTAATGGCGTTTACACCTATCTTATTTATTCGGAAATATAAATAAGTTAATACGCGATACATAAATAAAATCACGCCTGTTTCCCATAAAGGTAGGCAGAGACCACGGATTTTCACTTGCGATCCTTACATACCTCTTTCGCTTCATTCCCTCTCATAACAATGTAACAAAAGCTCAGTTGGTAGTAGCTCTGCCTTCATGCATGCAAACATTTATATGATGAACATATAAATGTGTTCTCTGTCTTGGTGTAACATTATAAAATTTACAAAAAAAAGTATATAAGTCTATTAACAGTTATCTGGTTCCTAAGCTTTGCCTAGTTTGGGGCTAAACAGTGCTGGGTGGAATGTCCGCCAATATTTATTTATTAATGATGTAATAGGTATATAGCTTGATAGTTTGGGGGTATGTTAGTATGATTGCTTCTGACAATGTAACGACCTAGCTATTCATATCAATTCTGCAAGCTGCAAGTGGGTGTAGGTGGAGTATCCGTCTAGTTTTATTAGAGCTCTAGTTGATTTGACATTGGCAATGAAAATAAGTATCTTCTCATATTAGATTTACCTACAATATAACATGTACATGTAACTAGCGAAAGATAGAGCTCGACTAGAGATCTAGACCATGCTTATACTTTACTTAAACTATGAATAATGATGAATGAAAAACACTGATTTTGTAAGTGTATAGGTTAAGCCCTTTTTTCTTGATAGACCTCTTTTACGAAACCCTATTAAAGGTTGCTCGATTAATGAAACATTTAGGAAACACAATGACGATAGTTTACGTCATAGATCTAGAATACACAATATATATTTTCGCCACATAAACCTGTCGCCCAGCGACAAAGCACTTGAAATAAAGAAAAAGAAAACCTGAACTTAGAACACAAACTTATTTATTTAATTATTTTAAACAAAATAAAATGATGACGAAAAGCAGAGACCAGCCCCTCACCATTTGCTAAAGGGGCATTGCCCCTGCAGAGCTGGTTTTCAGTGGCGCCCTATAATTCGTATACGAACTGAAATTATAATAAAACTGGGAAAATGAGTACCTATTTGGCATACAATTATAATAAATCACAAAAACTGTAAAAATGCAGCATTTGCAATAGCTCACCAAGATTATGTTGGCATGGTTCCAGTTTAATCCTTACGATGTCATTTTACTTGTAAATTGCCTGCAGCGTTGGTTTCCTGGGGTTTTCAATCGGCTGCCTGCCAATTTCCTTCATAGAATAGCGAATAGTGGAAAACTAGCCAGCTTAGACGTGACGGTTCAAAGTCATCAGGTATTTATTCAGTTGAAGCACAAGGATATTTTGATAAGTAAGGCCTTAGCTATAGATAGTTCTTTTTAGAAACGATTTTTAAGCTATTGCCATCTCTTACCAATGCGTAATTGCAAACAGAGACAGCGCAAATTTTAAGCATTATTTAAATTTAAACACCATTTTATAGTATAAGGGTTAATGGTAGATCCGCTGGTAGGTACGAGTATTATTATTATGGTGAAGTGCGTCCCAAAGTATATTTTTTTTCATCTGCACGTTATATCAACTTTTAGACACCAAAAAGAACGAAATCAATTTTTTTTGGTTGTTCTTGGACTAATAATTCAGGCTTTAATATTTGAGAAAAAGCTTATTTCTTTTTTTTTAATAAGATTCAGAAATAATGCGCGTGGGCTGGCTTCATAGGTTCATGAATTTAAAGCAGACTTGTATATCATTGCATTTTGTTTCGTATACCAACGACATAGAGGTCACCGGACGCGTCTTCGATTTATACCGAATGTTTATGTTTATTGGAGCGAATACGCATATCTCCTTGGCCTTATTAAAATAGGTCAAAGTTAGAATCACAGATTCATATACAGGCAAAAGAGTATGGTAATTTATGTGTTACGTATGCATAGATATCCCTCACAGCTCTGCCTTCTGCGCTGTAGGCCGTGTGTTCGATCCCCACCGAGAACAAACATTTGACAGCCTTCACAGCTCAGTTGGTAGTAGCTCTGCCTTCTGCGCCGTAGGCCGTGGGTTAGATCTCCACCGAGAGTAAACATTTGTGTGATGAACATAGATGTTTTTTACTTTGTCTGGGTGTATTATTATAAGTATGTATTTACAAAAAAAAGTATATATGTAAGTATGTAAAGTATCAGCTATCTGGTTCCCATATCACAAGCTTTGGCTTAGTTTGAGGCTAGATAGTGTTGTGTGGAAAGTCAACTAATATTTATATTTATTTTATTATTTGTGTGATGAACGTAAGATGTTTTTTCTCTGTCTGGGTGTTATATTATATTTGTTACCTATAATAATATTTTCGAAAATATTAAAATGTCCGAGCGAGAAGCTGTTTCACGGTTGTCAGTCTCAGAAGTGACACGACAAGAAGAAGACGAAGAACGGTAAAAATTATCCAACTCACTTTATTCAACATGCACGTGCGATTCTGTGCTTCAGGCCTCAGCTGTCGTTCCCGGGTCTAGTAGTCGTTTAGCCATGAAAACCAAAGTTCACTATATCATACAAGAAAACTATAAAAACACGGGATGTTTAAGTTGTTTGAAATAGTTTCGCCAAAGTATTGACGCACATAAAATCTAATTGCTGTAGTAATCATGGTAAATGTACTCATTAAAATTGAACAATTTAAATAAAGCACGGTCTTAGTATGTGAAGTTGAAATTGCTCACGTTAAGCTGTTTGCTACAAGGCTAGGCTACATGCTTACATTTTGTTTAGTAGAGTCCTTGGGAGATAAGCTTTGGCTAGACTTTTTTGCTCTAGCATTGGAGAAAATTGTACGTTTGGGGTTATTATGACAAAATACTGAAATAAATCGATTACCTACCTAAGTCAACCCAGCGGCTTTTTCGAATGGAATTATGTTTCATGAAAATTTATCAAAAAAAATTGTTTTTTTTTACATCTTGCTGATGGAACAAGCACATGGCCTATCTGATGTTAAGTGGTAACCATCACCTAAAACAAAGCAGCATTGCCTCGTAAGTAACACACGATAGGAACATGCCCTACGATGCACTGCCCTGCGTCTATCAACTTGAGGCTTAACATCTGTATGTTAAGCCTCATGTGACTGTAATTACATCAGCAACCACACTCTTCAAACAGAAACACAGGAACAGTGCTTGGCGGCAGAAAAAAGCGTGGTGTGCTTCCTCGGGCGAGCCCTTGCACAAAGAGTACTACCCTTAAAATCAATTGCAGTTTTGTACGATTTAAATGTATTTTGTGGCTTTTTGACTGCACTAGAAATCAAAATTTCATGATTTGTATACAGGTGCGAAAATATCTTTTGCTAATCGATTATTATGATGTCCTTGAAAAATAACCTTGCATTGATTATAGCTGGAATTATTTCTCGTTGATTATTGTTTATGCTTCAATACGACCCTGAAACCAATCAAAAGAAGCCTTCGAATCACGCAGAATAAGCAGTCGCAAGCTGAATTTTGTTCCAACTAATCCATTAATTCAGTTCTGTTGCTAAAATAGGCGTAAAATAATTCGTTTTATGCAAGGTATGCATAAATGCAAAGTTACAAAAAAAAATACTCTTCATAGATTATTACACCTAACACAAACATATTATACCTGCAAATACATTTAGTAGTAGATATATGAAGCAGAAATACAGTGGATTAAATCCTAAAAATCAAGGGATAATATAAAGTCAACACTGACTGAATAAGTGTTCATACTTCATAGCCAATACGCATGATAGATTTTGAAAAACTGTTCACACTCACTTCTATTATGAATTTCAGTGTGCTATCTTTAAAATATTTCCCTGGCTAGTCTGTGCTTGTACCAGGCTAGCATAGCAGCGTAGGAGCTAAAGCATAAAGGCACAGTCTAGAGCTCTCAGTCTGACTTACCCCGCGGCAGTAGCGTGTTTTGTTTCAAAACAGTGCTCCACTTGCCGTAGTCTGTCCGAAAAGTCGATTGTCATTCTGTGAAAATGTAGATAAGAATGTAGAGTGTTTTGTGTGTGTCCTAGAAGTATTTTTACTTTAAAAAGTAGAGCATAAATTATTTGTTAATAATTTGTTGAAATGCTCTCGTTTTGCGATAGTTTCCCAGTTTAGTGTTCGTTTTGTCTGCAGTTTTTCACTATTCAAACAAACGTAAGTTTACAGGCTACTTCTACCGTTACAGAACGCCGTATTTGTTTTTTTTTTATTATAAAAACCAAACATTTTTATTTTTTATTGGAAATAAAATAAAAAACATTTTTCTTGTCCTTAAAGGTTTGCTGAAATTAAGCTCAAGTTTACTAAAATGTAATTTACTAAGTACAGCTCCATCACGATGTTCCGTTTCATAAGTTTCAAGAAGAGAATATTCTGAGAATATACGAGATAATTCTGAAAGTGTTTCCAGTTCTTCTATGCTGGCGTGGAACTGGCACCTACATTCACCTATCTTTAAGACGTTTTAAAGTGATCATTGAGATTCTATTGAATAAATACCTTTTGACATTGATTTTAAAGGTAAGAATAGTCTACAATCCTACTAATATTATAAACGCGAAAGTTTGTAAGTATGGATGGATGGATGGATGGATGGATGTTTGTTACTCTTTCACGTAACAATTACTGAATGGATTTTAATGAAACTTTACAATAATATAGCTTATACATCAGAATAACACATAGGCTACAATTTATAAAGATATTGTGTGAATTGTCCAAAATATGACGATAAGTGTCAAGTAGGAAAAAATCTACCATCTGCGAGCTATTCTGGCGTGCGCTGCCAAAACCGCTAGAGTTACACACATGTCATGTATGATGGAATAGGCACCAGCTAGTACTACATATTTCTGTAGCCGCCTAAGTAGTAACATTTTGTTCATAATTTAAATGAACATTACTTTTAGGACAATCGCAGATGTTAAGCAGAGATGAACATACACCGTCCTTGACGTGATTGCGTATAATCGTTGATTATGTCATACAATGCATTGTCTGTGTACCACAGTGTGAAACATAGTTATTAGCATGTAAAGATACATACATAAACGATTCACATAAATTATGTTTGTTTATTGTCGTGCTTCATTCAGGTCAGGGGTCACGATTTCTTCTTCTTCATTTCTCCGTTTATGACACTTGTAATTCGACAATCTTGCCGGTATCAAGTGATATAGATTAAATACTTTATAGTCAAGTCAGTCCATAGTCAAGTCGGCCGTCATTTGTTTTGAAGAAAATCGTGGCGGTTTCCTTAAAATCTTACGAAACATTTTCGTTTAAATCAGGATATCTCGAAATAAAAATTCATACCAAATGTTTACACTTTGTGCTAAGACTTCAATTAATGTTGGTTCAAATACCACCGAAATTACAGAAAACAACTCAAAATAGTATTAAAAAACAATTAAAATAAAAGTCTGGAATATCAACTACTGCAAAATATGGGTATGTGTCGCAACTTACTTAACATACTTACAAACGCGAAAGTTTGTAAGTATGGATGGATGGATGGATGTTTGTTACTCTTTCACGTAAAAACTACTGAATGGATTTTAATGAAACTTTACAATAATATAGCTTATACATCAAAATAACACAGGCTAAAATTTATAAAGTTATTGTGTGAATTGTCCAAAATATGACGATAAGTGTCAAGTAAGTAGGAAAAAATCTACCATCTGCGAGCTATTCTGGCGTGCGCTGCCAAAACCGCTAGAATTACACATATGTACCTACCTACTGCGCCACGCTAATATACCTACTCAAAAAAAGCTACTCGAAATACTAATCCTGCGCAGACAAAGTCGCGGACACCAGCTAGTATGTATTATAATGACTATCTAAGGATTATATTAGAAATTTATGGGATGTCTACTGTGCCTGGGGATCAAAGGCGTGAAGTTTCAGTTTTCAATCAAGAATTGAACGCAAGAGAAGCCGCGTTCAAGCATGCTATTCACGCCATGAATACAAAATATAAAACCTTTTATAGGCAATTTCCGAGTGTTATTAATAATGGAATGCTTTCTTTGCCGCGACGCTGTCAAGTGCCGAGTCATTTGTTAATTGTCCCGGAGTAAACGTTGAGCAACTGTGTGATTGATCACGCATAATAATAATAATAATAAATTTATTTATTCAGACAATATGGTCCATGGTGTTAGTTACAGAAAAAGTTTATACATAGGTTAGTAACTTATAACTAATAGCGATTTGGTCCCCTGGATGAGTTTTTTTTTTTTTTACATTTGATAGGTAAAACGTTTGACCGCAATCTCACCTGATGTTAAGTGACGATGCGGTCTACGGCGTGACACGCTTACCTAGAAGATACCTATTCACTCGTCTCTTGAAATCGTCCAAATTATAGGCATTCGGAAAAACGGACGCCGGTATGGAATTCCACTCTTTGGCTGTTCGCATTATAAAAGTAGAAGCAAAGCGCTTTGTGCGGGCAGTAGGTATGTCAACCATGAATGGATGTCTCGCTTCCGTACGTCTGGTGGTCCGATGGTAGAACGGGCATGGGGGAACCAAGTTGTGGAGTTCCATCGCACACTCTCCGAAATGTATCCTGTAAAATACCGATAAACAGGCAACTTTGCGCCGATGTTCAAGAGTCAGGAGCTTAGACTCGAACAACGTGTCACGTGGACCTATGGACTCGTTCCATACCAGAGGACAGTTTAGTTTTTCATCAATCGCATCTAGGATGCCGTTGCTACTTCCGCACAATGTATGTAGCAGAGACGCAATTTTTTTGCGCCAAATGGCATATACAAAAAAAATATCTTTCTGTTACATTTTTCTTTTTTTTATAAAAAAGCTATGTGAATTCCTCAAGTGTAAGATAATAAATACTATAAAACAAATAAAAACACGCTTATACTCTATTATCTGTTATTATCTATCTACTAACTAGCTGATGGAACAAGCAGATGGCCCACCTGATGTTAAGTGGTAACCATCACCTATAACAAAGCATTTCCTCGTAAGTTACGCATGATAGGAACGTGCCCTACGATGCACCGCCCTGCGTCCATCAACTTGAGGCATACAGATGTTAAGCCTCATGTGCCTGTAATTACACCGGCAACCACACTCTTCAAACCGAAACACAGCAACGCTGCTTGGCGGCAGAAAAAGGCGTGGTGGTAGTACTTCCCCGGACGAAACACACACAAAGAGCTCTAGTACTCTTGGTAATTGGTTTATTGAGAAAACTATTTAAACAATTTTTTTTTGTAGGAAAACTTGTTCGGGTCATTACTATATTTTTGTTGAACCTTTATGATGGTATTCTCAGATACTCTGTTGCTTGCGATTTTTTTATAACACCTTCAGTAATTTTAAATCTTAAAAAATTTAGAAATATGCATGTTGTTATCATTTAATAAATTAATATTTTATTTTTTATACCTGTGTATCTATGTGTTCGTCCATCTTCTTTGCAAAAAATACCACGCACGGTTTTTTTTTTCACACAGAACTAACTAGCCCCAAAACTAAGCCAAAGCTTGTAATATGGGAACCAGATAGCTGAAATAATAGTACATAATATACTTTTTTTTTGTAAATACATACTTATAATATTATATAACACCCAGACAGAGAACAAACATATGTTCATCACACAAATGTTTGTTCTCGGTGGGGATCGAACCCACGGCCTACGGCGCAGAAGGCAGAGCTACTACCAACTGAGCTGTCAAGGCTGTCTAATTTGTCGATAACATTCAAAGCATTTATCACGATTGCAATCAATTCAAATTCCTAATCACCCTTTTAAAAGCCTTTCTAGTTAATCCTCTGCCACTTAAAAGATCGGTATCGTATGTTTCGCTTGTCCAAAATAATAAATCTTACCGTAATAGAATTATCGCGACCACACCCGAAGGTACAATGTCTCATTTGTGTAGAAAACAGGTAGCCGGTCGATGGCGCAGAGTTTACCAGCACGAACAATTAACATGCTCTTTGTTTTGTTAATCTCAAGTATTGTCTAGGTCACAAGAAACCGGTGCACGTAGCTAGCTCAAAATAGTTTTTCTGAAATTTATATTATGAAAAAGCCTAGGTGTCCAATTGTGTGGCCTTCAGCAAAAAAAAAATATTTAATAAGTTATTTCAGACAACACATTAATGAAAATATAATAACTACAAGGCCCATAAATAATACCTTAAAAATGAATATAATTGTATGTGCCGTACTCCTCGTCAAGGTGTCTCGCAGGCGCCCTCGAAGGAGGTAGTCAGAGATACGTCCAAACTACAAACATTACATTTGGCATTACGAGTACATAGGTGACATCCATTGGTGCACGGCTGGATTACTAGCTACGAGCTTACGATCGGAAGGCTGGGTCGCTCCCAACCGGTGCGCCAGTTCAAAATACCAGTTACAAATATGATGATGAAGTCGATCTGCCTACTACGTGTAGGTGACTGTTCCCTGGGCGCGGTGCCGCTCCTTTGCGTGCTCCCGGAGCCACTCCTCGACTATTGTGTTTCATATTTATTAATTTTACGGCCTTGTTCGATATTTTACTTTTCAGCCAGTTCATTTAGGGCAAAATACTTCTAAATGGGTGTGTCAAATATACTTAGATGTATCTTTGACTACACCCCTTTGGCTGAAGCAGGCAGTCCACCTTGGTGGCTTCCACTGGGCCAGATACTCAGCCTATCGGTGAAATATACTAGACGAATATTGGGAAAACACTTCTTCTGTGCCCCTCGTGCCCAAATACCTACACGAGGGAAGACCTCAATGCAGCCACAGGTAGGGGTGGCCACATATTTAGCTAGGACAATTCAAGCATCGACACGATAAGAAGAATATTTATTGAAAGTGACCAAAAAAGAAGCGTTCGGACTTTGCGGTAAGTCGTTAAGCCATGATGGAGGCTTTCAGCTCTATACGATAAAGAAACGGCTTTTCGACTTTAATTACCTACGGCCGGTAAGATCTTTAATCTCTCCGTTTAGTACCAAGCACCAATTCAAGATTCTTTGAGCGGTCACTCCCACTAAACCACCGAAGCTATTAATAAAATGGATCCCCAGGCACGGAAGGAATCTCCTCAAATCTCTTAGTACCAAGTATGAACTCCAGATTCTTTGAAGTCGTCTAAGCGGGGTAGTCAGAGGTACGTCCACACATTACATTTAGCACATACCCACATTTTGCATTAGTTGGTATTCCATACGTGACAGGTTGCAAGCCCGTCGCCGCTGTTAACAAAATGACTTGAAATAAATCCGTTAATACTACTTAATACCGTAGTAAAAACCGTTTGTCGTGGCCGCCCCTAATAACTGTCGACTGAACACTCCCTTTAGCGCAAAACATGAAATAGGTCGTCTGTTATCGTACGGCCTTAATAATTATATGACAAAATAGCTTTTACTCGCAACTTGGTTCGCAATATTATAATCACAAAAGCGACGGAACTACATATACAAAAAACTAAATTACTGACACAATAATATCTAATGTTAGCTATACTATGTTATAATTTTAGCTACTTTCGTTTCCTAGTCACAAACACAATATTTGGAACACCTTGTATAAATAAAAACTTGCAAATGACCCATGATGTTGACCCTGATGTTGAGGGATTATCTCTACTCGTAGTTACGTAGACGACGTATTTTGACGCAGACAACCGTCAAATATCTTCGTCTTCTTCTGAAAAACAAATATCTTAATATTGAATAACAACTACGCCTACGGCTTACAGCGCAGAAGCTGCCTTCTGCGCTGTAAGCCGTAGGTTCGATCCGAGATCAAACATTTGTTTGATGAACGTATAGATGTTTGATATCTGTCTGGGTTCAGACCCAGACAGATATCAAACATCTATACGGTAAGTCCACCAATTTTTATTTATTTATTTCAGAATAAATAAATAAAAATTGGTGGACTTTTCACGCAATACCATCTAGCCCTATACTAAGCGAAAGCTTGTAATATGGGAACCATATAGCTGATATAATACAAATATACTTTTTTTTTGTAAATACATACTTATAATATTATATAACACCCAGACAGAGAACAAACATCAATGTTCATCACATGTTTGTTCTCGGTGGGGATCGAACCCACGACCTACGCACGGCGCAGAAGGCAGAGCTACTACCAACTGAGCTGTGAAGGCTGAATAAATGTTTGAAATGTCCACCAATATTTATTCTTATTAATACATTTCAACGCCTTTCCATAAAATTAAATGTCCAAATAAGTTTGTCTGTCGCGTGCCGCGTTACCATTTGCAAACTACTATTAGGCAGGTACTGTAGGTAGGTGTTTTGCCACGGTTCGAGATTTTGCTACTTCTATTCTGTGGCAAAAACAAACACGTCACTTTGAATAAGCGTGCAATGATAAATGAGCTTTATTATCTTTATTCAACGAAAAATAATAGAAATTACACATGCGTTTCATCTAAGAGCTGATTCTGAGTATTGGGTAGGTACAGTCGACATCAAAAGTAAATGATTATCAGACTTTCCAAAGTGTTTTGAATGAATAAAAAATTTAAAAAAATTATTTTTCATACAGCAGATGAAATAATCAGTAGAAAATAATGAGTAAACAGCTAAGTCCTTCTAATACCTTGAAAAACAATTAAAATATTAAAAAAGTACAAAATCAAAAATCTAAACGGTAATTTTTTTTTTATTTTTTTTTAAATTTATTTAACAAAATCACTAATTACAGTATTCACTTTACAACATCGTGAAACCTAGTAAGGTTTGTGTCGATGTTGGCACTGACTCGAGCTGTTACACTTTTTAAACACAGAAATTATAGTAGGTTTAATTTGGTAAGTAAACTTCTTAAAATTAAAGTTAGGACTTATTGCATGCATAATAAGTAAGAAGGTAAAAACAATAACTTTCCTTCATTTGATACACTTATAAGGGTCAGTTGGACCACAATTATTCAATACAATCACAATAATCACTTTGAAACGTCTTATATACTAGGTGAATCTACCGCCAGTTCCTCGCGACCAAAGCCTAGAACAAGCAAGAAACTTACGGCTTCATTCCTGGCGTTAATTTGTTTAGTTGATTGATAGTAGTAGCATGTGGAATGCATCGTAGGGCACGTTCTTAACGCACGTGATTGAGAGGCAATGATGAATTGATGATTACCACTCAACATCAGATAGGCCATCTGATTATTCCATTGGCGAGTGGTATTAAAAAAAAACTTAGGATGCTCTAACGTAGCTCTGAAATGGAACCGTGCCAGGATTCGTCCAATAAATCCCCTGTTATTGGTAGATCCTGTCGCAATGCGTCACTGAAAAAAATGATTGCTTACTGTCACACAGTTAAGAGATTTTCATTAGGACTAACTACTTTAAACATTATCGACAAATGTTTCAATAACAGTTAAATACAAAACAGTAACTCTAACTGATTAAACAGTACAAATTACTAAAAAAACTAAAAAAAAAAAAATTGTCACCATTACTGTAATGTCAGTAAGTTTTAATGGTTAGAACCGTATCACTAAATGAACGAACCCGTTGTTTTAACTGATAGCACAGTACAACTAACTGACCATGGTTTTCCAAATATGTCTGTATTGTAACAGTACATTTTAATGTTTTGATCGTGATCACTAAATGAACAAAACAGTTAATTCAACGAATAGTACAGTTCAACTAACTGGCCATGGTTTTCCATAGATGTCTGTGTTGTAACAGTAAATTGTAATGTTTTGATCGTGAACACTTAATGAACAAAACAGTTAATTCAACGGAAAGCACAGTACAACTAACTGTCCATGGTTTTCCGTAAATGTCTGTGTTGTAGCAGAAAATTGTAATGGTTTGATCGTTATCGCCTAATGAACAAAACAGTTAATTCAACGGATAGCACAGTACAACTAACTGTCCATGGTTTTCCGTAAATGTCTGTGTTGTAGCAGAAAATTGTAATGGTTTGATCGTTATCACCTAATGAATAAAACAGTAAATTCAACGGATAGCACAGTACAACTAACTGTCCATGGTATTCCATAAATGTCTGTGTTGAAACAGTAAATTGTAATGGTTTGATCGTTATTACTAAAAGAACATAACAGTTAATTTAACGGATAGTATAATACAACTGACTGACTATGAGCTCTTTAAAATTATCTGTATTGTATCAGGAAATTGTAATGATTTGAACGTTATCACTAAATGAACAAAACAGTTACTTCAACTGATAGCACTGTACAACTAACTCACCACAGTTTTCCAATAAATTGTCCGTGCTGTATCAGTAAATTGTAATGATTTTATCGTTATCATTAAATGAACAAAACAGTTAATTTAAATGCTAGAACAGTACAACTGACTGAACATGACCTCTACAAAATGATCTGTATTGTATCAGTAAATTGTAATGATTTGAACGTTATCACTAAATGAACAAAACAGTTACTTTAAAAGATATCACATTAAAACTGACTGATCACTACCTCATAAAAAGATATGTATTAAAGCAGTATATTTTAATTATTTGAGTGTACTTAACTGTTATTTAAACAGTTTCATTCATTAACTAATAACTTTCAAGCCATTATAAAATATATACCTACTTCAGGTGCTATAACTACTACCGTTCAAATATTAAAAAGCCGCTGGCGCTGAGTTAACCATTTTTGTGACTATGATGAAAACGTGAATTTTGTCTCGTTGGTTTGTGCCGTACTCTCACTTTTTGTGTTAAACGGTACGATTATTAGTTGACCTATCCGGACGTGTTAATATTTGCACTATAATAAATAGCTTTACGTAGTGTAGTAGGTACTTACTTATTTCAACTACCTATGTGCCTATTTGTTGGTACCTATTTTGTTATAACCGAAATAAATATTTGATTGCCAATTTGTTTAAAAAACTACCTTTATGTAAATATATATACGTACTTATAGCCAACCTACCTACTACCTACTTATAGCCAACCTACCTACTACCTACTTATAGCCAACCTACTGTCAGTAAGTACCTAATTCAAACAACCGTATGTTGGTAACCTACCTACCTAGTAACGTTACGTGAAGGTATACCAGAAGTTAGTGCACTAGACAGAAATAACTACCTCTACTTAATCCATAATAGGTATAGGTATTATCCTTACATAATAGGTATAAAATAAAGTTTCGTTTCGCGTCTGTCTGTCTGTTTTTCATGTTCATTGGTGCCCTCCAAAAGCTCCTCATATTAGGTAGGTAAGTATATCTTATTAGGCTTATTATATTACACATAAGTATTTATTGACGGATTTCGGAAGACTGGTAGGTACCTAACGTGCATTTTGACTATCGAAACATTAGTAGGTAGGTACCTATATTAAGATTACTAATACCTATATTCCGGATGGGCAAACCTGGACGACGAGTTGAGGGAAAAGAAGGAAACGAAGACGATGGAGGATGATCAAAATTCACAAAAATCGTACAAGGCCGCCGCCTTGCTAGATACCTAACAAGCTTTTGGATACATCGCCGACACGTTTGTCGAACACCTGTGATTAGTGCACAAAAACCGACACCAACGTCGATCACTGGCAAACACAAACAAAAACAGCCAAACACAAACAAAAACAAACAAACACCCATCCACATGTTCGTGTTTATTGTTTGGTAGGTACCTACCTACCTATTCGCTGTTTGCTGTTGTTTTCCAAGCATGTGGATCTTTTAACCTTCCCCTCTCTTACGAGTTGTATTTTGTGGAATAAACGATTAAATTAACTGTTAATAATAATAATAACAATTTAAAATATTGTTTATCTCATTACACAATTGAAATCTAATGTTTCAAACAATAAACGCAAATGCTCGCTCACGTAAGTACGTAACACGCGCCGCTCCTCCGCCCCCCCCCCCCCCCGCGCTTACGCCGCGCCGCCGCTGGCCGCTGCGTGCGACACGCTAGTTGTAGCCATGGGTAACTCACTCAAAAAACATGATCTGCAGCGCATCAGCTCATTTACAGTCTCGAGCCGGAGCCGAACCGCGGTTCAAACGACTCAGAATTTCAGGACCAATTTATTTTCATGGTACCTTCAAATACTCCAAGCAAGCACCGATAAGACATGGCAAAAGGACTAGACGCCAAAACAAAAAATACTACGATAAAAATAATTTTGTAGAAAAATAAACGAGTCTTGCGGAAAATAAACAGGAGAAAATCCGTGAATTTCTATGTTAGCAATAACTAATAAATATTGCTAACAATGAACGACGGAATGAAAAAAAATTCAAGTAAAAGTTCTACTATTCAAAATGAACCATACTTGATTAAACGATAAAACGGAAAATATTTATGCAAATTATGACGAGCCTAGAACGCAAAATATCCTTAAATATGTATGCTAAAACGCGAGGGCACCCACGGGCTGTTGCTAAAACAACTCAAGTTAATAATTCAAATTCGTAATCCTTCAATTCATCCTAACTCCACTCACTCACCCGTGCAGATATTACTTCAAACGATTCAACGGTTCGAGTACGTAGTAAACCTCCCAATGAATAAAAATAAATATTCTACTCAAACGGTTCAGGGTTCTGTTTATCATAAAACCAATCTTTGAACCGTTTGAGTTGTGTATCACATTTTATGAGTAGACCTGAGAACCGCTCCACAGATGAGCGGCTCCAAAAATGCAGCATTGGAAATTAGATCATATTATCTAGACAAAACAATTCAAATTCAATTCAAATTCATTTAGCAAAATTTTTGATCTGGATATCTTTTTTCTAATGTAGACCCTATCAAGCTAGGAATAAAATTTATATTAGGCTGGCATGAGAGCTGTTGAGCCGCTCCAAAAGAAATAGAGCCGGTACTGACGGCTCACTACAGTATGAGCCGCTCCAGACGCGTACGTCCGACTCCTTCTACCCACGGCTAGCTAGTTGCCTTCTACCCTTCGCTATGTTCAGTTCAGTATAATTTCGGCAAGTTGTTAATTATTTCTTCAATCTTTTGTGGCGAACGATCCTATTTATGTATTCCGAAATCATCTATTATTGTATATTCCGAAATTTCCGAACGTATCTTATTCTGAGCGCATCTTGGCATTGTGATGGCTGCACTGTGTGTGGCCGCCAATGGTAGGACTTGCCGCGCGGTTCGGCGACGCCCCTTCACAGGCAGCCAACATAACCCGGCTCTGTGAGCGCGTGGCCGCCAAATATTCGCTCTCTTCCCTCCTGACCTCGCGACAAGCCAGACATATTGTAAACGTATCCGTATCTGACTATCTGTCTGTGAACTCAATATTATAGAGGTTTTATAATTGTAATAATATAACAATTCAGGAAGAATCATATAAACCCTAAACTTTTTTTCAGTTGAGTTGTGTGTGACAGTGCAAAATGATGTGTATCAATCTTAGCGAAAGTGTATGAGTGACGATACCACAAAAACACTTCTTACAGACTGGGGATTCGAGAAGTACCTACGTGAATTATTTTGAAGGTAAGTCAATTCATAAGCATTAGAGATAGAGATTAGAGATTGAGCGTATAAGGCAAAAACAAGAGCTCATGTAGGTACCTACCTCTCGCCCGCACGTTTCGACATGTTGAAAGATATAAAATCACTAAGTAATCCCATTTTCGAAAAATCGCAATCAACCATTTTGTGTGCAACCACATGGCACCCGGTTTACGACTTTTTGTATTGGACTTAGTCGTAAAATTTTCGGGGTTTTCTAACAACATACTTCTCTCTCATTACATCTCTTAATTCCAGCTCACTGCAGACTTCAATCATTGGTATCCTGAAAATGAACATTCATTGGATGATAAACTACCGCTACTAAAGAGCAAATTACTCCTCATCATCAACACGATCACCATTTGTGGAAGAATTGAAGCAATTTGCACAAGGTTAGTTTGTAATTTAATTTAGTTTAATGTATTGTCACATACAACACGATTTTTTTTCCATAGTACTAACCAGTTGTCAGTATAATTCATGAGTAAAGAGTAGGTAGGTACCTATAAACGTTAGACGATAAAAATCTTAGTCACTAATTTTCGTTCTTGTTGCTTTACAGATCAAATTCCCGAAACGAGCAACCTGGACTTATTGCTACTTCTGCCGCACATCATTGGCAGAATTGAAGCAATTTGCACGAGGTTAGTTTGTAATTTAAATTAGTTTAATGTATTGTCACATACAACACGATTTTTTTCCATAGAACTAACCAGTTGTCAGTATAATTCCTGAGTAAAGAGTAGGTACCTATAAACGTTCGACGATAAAAATCTTAGTCACTAATTTTCGTTCTTGTTGCTTTACAGATCAAATTCCCGAAACGAGCAACCTGGACTTATTGCTACTTCTGCCGCACATCATTGGCCCGGTGCAATTGAAACGAAAAAGAACATGAGTCGCAGAAGTGCGCCAAAGCTTTATTTCACACATCGAAGATGAAACAGAAATGTCCTGGAAGAGCGACAAACGTTTTTATTTTTAGTTTTTTCATCTTAAATAAATTACTTCAATTAAATCTTTTTTAATTTATTTCAGGTCGCCTGCATACCTGCCTACCTATGCAGTACTGCGTAGGCAGTAGGTATCAGGGACGGTCCTTCACAACCTTTTACTGTGCTTTTACAGTACTCGCTACTGTAGGTGTACAGTTACAGGTATTGTGAAGGATAGTGCTTTTTAATGTGCATTCTCAGTAGCGGGTACTGTTACTGATCAGTAAGTACAGTACCCGATATTGTGCGTACACGTTAAACAGTACTATCCTTCACATTACATGTAACTGTGCACTTACAGTACCCGCTACTGTTCTTGCGCATTAAAAAGTACTATTCTTGACATTACATGTAACTGTGCACTTACAGTACCCGCTACTGTTCTTGCACATTAAAAAGTACTATTCTTGACATTACATGTAACTGTGCACTTACAGTACCCGCTACTGTTCTTGCGCATTAAAAAGTACTATTCTTGACATTACATGTAACTGTGCACTTACAGTACCCGCTACTGTTCTTGCGCATTAAAAAGTACTATTCTTGACATTACATGTAACTGTGCACTTACAGTACCCGCTACTGTTCTTGCACATTAAAAAGTACTATTCTTGACATTACATGTAACTGTGCACTTACAGTACCCGCTACTGTTCTTGCACATTAAAAAGTACTATTCTTGACATTACATGTAACTGTGCACTTACAGTACCCGCTACTGTTCTTGCGCATTAAAAAGTACTATCCTTGACATTACCTGTAACTGCTCACTTCAGTACCCGCTACTGTGCATGCACATTAGTTTTTTTACTGTTTCAAACAGTACTAATATTTTACTGTTTTAAACAGTAACATTTTTTTACTGTTTAAAACAGTAACATTATATTACTGATTAAAACAGTAACATTTTTTACTGTTTAAAACATTAACTTTATTTTACTGTTTAAAACAGTAATTTTTTTTTACTGTTTAAAACAGTAAAATTTTTTGACTGTATAAAACAGTAACATTTTTTACACATTTTTGCTACTCAAAACATTTAAATTTACTGTCATAACGGTAAAATTTTGCCTCGAACTTTAACTGTTTTAGGAGCAGTAAATGTTACTGATTTGCTCGGCAGGCTCCCCTGGTACTGTTCAAAGCAGTACACATGAACGTTTTATCAGTTCTTTTTAATGATTTTTTTTTTCAGTGGTGTAGCTATGTCAAATCTAAAACGAGCTGTTTCTCCCTGGCTTTAAGATTCAATATTCTTTACAGCTGTTTCGACCACAGATAGCAATGTCGCTTTTCGTGGAGTAAAACTTGTGTGCGTAATTTATTCCTTTTGTGGTAAAACTTTCAAGGACTTCATTTTGTTTGATGTGCAGATAATGGTAACTGGTTTGACTGGTTGCGTGGCTAGGAAATATAAAGGGCAGTCCTTGGCAGGTCTCTAGTGGTACCTAGAAATGAAATGAAATGTATTTATTTGCCTGAAGTATGGTAAAATAAGGTCTTATGTCTAACTAGCGGCCTGTCCCAGCTTCGCATGGGATATAACTTTTTTAACATTTAGGATAAACTTAGACTAAACTTAGTTAGAGTCTCGCGTCTACTTCTTTCATACATTTGCACGCCCATCTACCTGAGTGAGTGAGAACGCGCCCCGTGGCCCGCTACCGCGTTCGCTAATATTTTTAAAGCGAACTAAAAATTTTAATTTCGTAATATTTTTCGAATTGAATGTCCGATTTGAAAAATTCAAGAAGTAATCTATAGGTATTGAAACAGTCTTGAATATGAAATGATTTATTTAGATAAGGATTAATATAAAGGTATGGATAACATGGTTTGATTTCGGTCGGCATTTCTATCAACTTTAAATATGTAAAAAAGAAGTTTTAGTAACATAACTACGATAGTTAGACATTATGGCATCGCTGAGTTTTTTATAGATATTGTTCTTTAATATTGTAGAACATTTTTGTGTTCTATCGTCAATAGTTTTCGCAGCGCATGCGATGAAAAGCCAAATTATGGCCAATTTGTACCTTGGGTTACATTATTGAAGTTTTAGAAGGGATCCCAAATTTTATCTCGTAATAAATGTAGCCTATGTTACTTAGGGATAATGTAGCATTCTAACGGTGAAAGAATTTTTGAAACCGGCCAGTAGTTTTTGAGCCTATTCGTTACATACAAAAATACAAAATTGTATCTTTCCTCTTTATAATATTAGTGTAGATTAGTGTAGATGTCGATTGGTCTCACACACTTCGTCGATGACCGACGTGCAACATAATGATATTATTCAAAGTAAATTAAACAAAACATTATAAAATTAAAAAAAAAGCTAACTAGCTGAAAGTAACCTGTATTTGCCAGGTTCCTCAACTTATAGAAAGCACACGGTGGTCTAGTGGGAATGGCCCAGCCTTCTGATAGTAAGGTCGTGCAAAAATTTTTAACTTCGAAAAATGTATCTAGGTATAATGAAATTCAAAATGTGGGTATGATGTACGAAATGTAACATTTGGATAAACCTACCTCTGACTATCCTACCAAAGAATCTTGAGTTTGAAAATAACAGTCGTGAAAAAAACAGGGTTTTCTATTTTTTCGTAACAATATGTATACAGGGTTACAGGAAAAGTCGTGCTAGATCCGTTAAGGGCGTGGGGTACCCATCATTTCTGACTTATTTCACTACTAGTGGCTTCCCGCGGCTTCGCACGCGTTGAAGTGGTGAGCCGTGATTGAGCCACAAACATCCAAACATCGTAACTTTCACAATGATTTGTATATTATTAGGGTAGGATTTTAAATACCTACGTAGGTATAATAGATACCTATAGGCGTACATTACCTATATTAGGTAGGTAGGTACAGGTACTGAGCTTAGCACAAACATGACAAATACAAAGACAACCTTACACAGAAAATATGTACAAACTTATTTGTTCCTAGTTTCTACCCCAAAAACAAACGAAACGAAACAGCTTCACGACTTTGATCCCCAGGCACGGTAGATACCCTCAGATCTCTTCGTACCAACTCAAGATACCCGTTTTTAGAATGTCCCTTACAAACATCGACGCCTCGTTGTATCCATGTTACTCGAGCGCAACGAAGGAGGGTAACGTTTTTAGGGATTGTTTTCTAAAATCAAACTGTATATTTATCCACAGAACACATTTTCTGTTAGTTTGAAGTTAATTACACTACGCGTTAAAAATCTCCCACACAAACCTCGAAACTTTGGCAGTCTTTTGCACCCTTTGCAGGGGTAGTTTTAAAATATTGAAAACGTGATTTTAAATTATTTATTGTGGAGTATATTACTTCAAGTTTGAAATCGAACTATGCGTTAAAAATCTACCATACTAACTTTTACAGTAATTTTCACCCTTTGCAGGGATAATTATCAAGTTATCAACGTCAACGATAGTTAAAAGCGTCATTATTAATTATTTATTTAGTATATTTACCTCAAGTCTTAAGTCAATCGCACCACGCGTTAAAAAACTCCCATACAAACTTTGACATCCCTTTGCACACTTATTAAGGGTAGTTTAAGAAAACTCAAAATGCCTATCCTATTTTTTTGCCTTGGAGTACCTACATGTAATCCAAGTTTCAAGTTTGTAGGTTCAAGGAATACAATTTTTCATACCAACGTTTTCAACCCTTTTTACACCGGTAAGGGTTGAATTTCCAAAAATGCCTTCTTAGTACACCTCTACGCCATAAGACCTATGTACTCTTCAAATTTCCAGTCTCTAGGACCAGCGGTCAAAAAACACCCATACAAAATTTTACATCCCTTTGCACACTTATTAAGGGTAGTTTAAAAAAAAACTAAAAATGCCTTTCCTATTTTTTTGCCTTGAAGTATATGTACTCCAAGTTTCAAGTTTGTAGGTTCAACGAATACGATTTTACATACAAACGTTTTCATCCCTTTTTACACCCTTAGGGGTTGAATTTCCAAAAATCCTTTCTTAATACACCTCTACGCCATAAGACCTATGTACTCCTCAAATTTCAAGTCTCTAGGACCAGCCGTCAAAAAACTCCCATACAAACTTTTACATCCCTTTGCACACTTATTAAGGGTAGTTTAAAAAAACTAAAAATGCCTTTCTTATTTTTTTGCCTTGAAGTATATGTACTGTAGATGCTTTAGGACGTCAATCATTAAAATAGTGCATAGGTTAATTGAATAGGCCGTAGACAAGTAAAAGTTAAGAAATTAAAAAAAATATTATAAAGTTTATTTTACTCTAAGAGATATCTAAACAAAATATTATGGCAGTTGTTCGGCAGATATGTTTTAAAATATCTACGTTTCATCAGCTATCTAACGAGGTATAACAATCTATGATTTATATTACATTTCGTGGGAAAAAAGTAGTTGGGACGCTCCAGGTAGCAGTTATAACGGTCCCGCGCCTATTGTCCTTCAAGTTAAGACGCACTGTGCGAGCGAGACTAGTGACGATTTATGTAGGTGCGAATGAAAGAAAAAATATTGTAGAGACCGGTTAGGGCTGGGAATACAACACGGGATATTGTTTTGGTTGACAGTCTGCTTTTGTGCTTCGTACATAGTAGATGTGATATCGTTTTACTCTTTTTCTCGACTTGGCTGTGATTCTGGACTATTTCTTCTGATTTGTGACTACTGCGCTTGTTAACCGGACTCTGATTTGTACTTGTGATACGGATGTGTTGAAGATGACGTCCTACACACCTGAGGAATATGCTGATATGCTTATTTGTTACGGATACTGCGATTGTGTGTCTGCGCAAGCTCGCAACGAATACATAACCCGATTCCCCGGTCGTCGAGTGCCGGATGTGGCCGTTTTTAACAAAGTTTATCAAAGACTTCGAGAAACTGGCTCTGTTTTGAGACGAAATATAGATATGGGAAGACCACGAAATGATGACGACGAAGAACGTAAGATGACGTAGTTTAGTGTGTTGTATTTCATTTTGCATTAAAATCAGTATAATCGTTACAGCCCTTTCACACGGCAGTCCAGTTTTTTGCAGGATCCCGTTTTCTGCAGGATCCAGTTTGATGGCGAATGTGTTTATATGCTAGCGTTAACACGAGCATCCTGCATGCGGGATCCTGCAAAAAACCGATCCGGTCGAATTGTGCCATTCGGTTTTGTCACTAGAAACTGGATCCGTAATCCAGTAAAAAGCGGGATCCCGTTTAATCACACATATATTTCAATAGCAGTGTTCACACGGCTACCTGCTTGCGGTTTTTTGGTTTTGCGGCGCGGGATTGGCCGCCGGTTTCTGAAAGCCCGATCAAAACTAATCGGACACTTGCTATCTCTATCTTATTCGATGTAATAGCTGAAATGGCGAGTGACTTGACAGCCGATTAGTTTTGACCGAGCTTTCAGAAACCGGCGGTGAGTGTCGCAAATAGCAGTATGTATAAACCTCCCGAGAACCTTTTTGAAATCTGCAATAAATAAAAAACACACAAATGACGGTTCCTTTATCAAAAGTTTTGTGTAATGTTTATTTTTTATTTTTTGAAGAATAATATTTAATTTAATCAGAATAATGAGCCTTAGCCCAGCAGTGGGGCAGGACAGGCGAACAACACCCATACTACTCGGACTATAAATGTTTCACTTGGAACTCTCCCAACAAAGTGGTTTCGCGTGTGAAGTTTGAAGTTTTACTTTGTCGGAGCTCGGAGACACAGCTCAACTTGACAACATCCTGTTTACTATCATTCCCGTCTATCTTTCTCTACCTATCTGTTTAGTTGAGCATCAACATAATCATTATATCAGCTATTTAGTTCACACGGTACAAAATTTGCTTAGTTTGGGGTTGTGTTGAATGTCCAGCAATATTTATTTATTTTATATTTTATATAGTCATTTATTTCAGATATAATCGATATCACATTAAAATTTACACGTTAAAAATAATAAAAATGATAGCTAAATACTGATGGAATAAAATCCACCAAACCATTATAATATGGGATACTGGCTCCTGAAACACAGTTTCTTAACTCAAAGTCAAAGTCAAAAGGTATTTATTCATTAAAATCACAAGGATCACTTTGAAACGTCTTAAAGCTAAGTGACTCTAGGTGCCAGTTCCACGCGACCAAAGCCTAGAAGAACAGGCAACAAACTTACGGCTTGGTTCCTACCGTTCTTTTGTATGATCCTTGTTACAATGTTGGTATTATATTACAATATTGAAGTTCCAGAATGGTGCAAATCGACTAACTAGTTCCGGAGCCTATGGATTCAATAATAATACTGTAACTAATTATGTCAATAAAACTCATTCTTACTCTTTAGATACATATTCGTACATACCTAATCTAACCCAAACTAATTATGAGAAACACAATTATTAGTAGTTAGTGAAATACTACCGCAGTTAAGAGGCTTACACATGGCAACACCAGGGAACGCTGTTGGCAACTTTTTCAACCACACCTTTTTCTGCCGCCAAGCAGCGTTGCTGTGTTTCGGTTTGAAGAGTATGGTTGCCGGTGTAATTACAGGCACATGAGGCTTAACATCTGTATGCTTGAAGTTGATGGACGCAAGGCAGTGCATCGTAGGGCACGTTCCCATCGTGCGTGACTTATGAGGTACCACTTAACATCAGGTGGGCCATATTATGCTTGTTCCATCAGCTAGTTGTATAAAAAAAAACTAGGACGAAAAGTACCTACTAGTACGTACCAGTACCCCAAATCTGAGTTTTCCGTATCGTTAGGCCGTTTGTGTACGGAGAATCGATCAGCGCCTCAATCGGGCGTACTGAGGACGAGTCTCCAAAACTGCCTGAGTTTACGGAACACAAAAATAAAACTCAGACTTGAGGTATTGATACGAAAGTTCGAGTAGCGCAAGACACAGTCGTGTACTAGAATAATGATGTTTCATTAGATAGCGAATCCTACAAATGGGTAAACCAGCTGTGCTTAGACGACTGTGCTCAAAAGAAAATATGCGCATAATTGTCGCGTCAATTAATTGAGCTGTTGCCGTTTAGTGGTGATTGATCATCGATTGTCACGGTATAGTGATGTAGCTGCTGTCATTATTATTAAAACGTTTAAACTGTTCTCAAAGGATTCGTTTTCTGGCATTTTGGGAAGCAACATAGCTTTTTCATTTTAATTGTTTTTCTTGTGTTTTTTTGAGTTGTGTTGTGTAATTTCGGTGGTATTTTAACCAACATTACTTGAGGTCTTAGCACAAAGTGTAAACATTTGGAATGAAAGTGTATTATGTGATATCCTGATTTGACTGAAAATGTTTCGAATGTTTTGAAGAAAACCGCCACCATTTTCTTCAAAACAAATGACGGCCGACTGGACTATGGACTGACTTGACTAAAAAGTATTTAAACAATACAAATCACTTGACACTGGCAAGATTGTCTGTCGAATGACAGACAGGAGCCATAAACGGAGAGAAGAAGAACTGTTCTCAAAACATGTACCTACAGGACTATTTTTTATCGTTGTGGAATACTCATGGATATCCTTCTTCCACGGCGGTAGCGGAAGGATTATGTCGGACTTTAACTGACTAAACCATAACGGGGTCCTTCGGTATGCTTGTTGTCGAGGCTATGGGTGCGTTTTACTATTCTTCCATGGCCCCGACGGCATTGGCTTGGTCTTGTCCCATCTCATTAAGGCGAATACAAGAGCTAATGTACCTCTCTAGTAAAAAAATAATTTTGATCAATACAAGTTTTCCCATTCAAAAGTTTGCATAAGTACGAAAACTAGTAAAGCAAACTTTTGAATAGAAAAACTTGTATCGATCAAAATGAAATTTTTATTAAACTGTGTTAAACTGTAAACACAAAATGGTTGATTGCGATTTTTCGAAAAGAAAATCTGTTAAGTCATAATATATCTTTCAACAAGTCGCAACGTGCGAGCGAGAGGTACATTAGCTCTTGTCTTCGCCTTAACAGACCTACACACATAAAATACTTACGAGAAAATCTGTATAAAATTTTAGAAAACATAGCAAGTGGTCCGTCTCCGTATGATTTATAAGCGTACCTTCAATCGGTGTTTGTAAGAGCTCCTGTAATTTGTAGAATCAGTCATACTAACCTTTAAGATAGTAAATATTGAAGTAGTAAAAGTGCTTTCCACAAAGATTCTATTTTATTTCAGTAAAGGGCACGTTTCACATCAAAAATTCAATTACAGCTCCAAATAACTCGAATCGAATATGAATTGGAAATGTCGATTGCCCAATGGTTCAAATGCTACATTGTACGATAGAGCTTCAAATACCTATAATATAAAAAAAAATATAAACGTAAGTTACTATTTTTGAGGCTACATGAAGCCCTAACACTGAATCCATTGTGATAATACTTAGAACAAACATAGTTCGTAATGTAGATACAGGCTGAATTTTTCTCCCGATAAATAACCGAGAACGGGGTAAAAAAAATAATGAACGCAACAAATAGATTACAGAATTTTATATTGCTATCGCTCATGTACTTCTCGCTTCCACATTTCATCGTTTTGAAAGATAAAATCTCTGAACTTATTTATGTATTAAATAAATAAAAGAAAAATCGCTAACATACAAGTTGTGCTTTTTAGTTGCAAACTTGTTTCGGATCAAAAAAATATTGTGATGTTAAGTGGTAACCATCACCTATAACAAAGCATTGCCTCGTAAGTCACGCACGATAGGAACTTTCCCTACGATGCACTGCCCTGCGTCCATCACCCTGAGGCATACAGATGTTAAGCCTCATGTGCCTGTAATTACACCGGCAACCACGCTCTTCAAACCGAAACACAACAACGCTGCTTGGCTGCAGAAATAGGCATGGTGGTAGTACTTCCCCGGACGAGCCCTTCAAAAAGAGCTCTACTACTCAAAATTTATCTTATAACTTGATTAATTACGGTTTTTCATAAAAACGTTCAGTGATTTACATCTTTCAAAATGTAGTAGGTTCTCTAACGGGTTAGCTCCTCAAAGTACTGTAAATTGTTCGTACCCATATAATTATGATCGCAAAGACTAAAGCCATCTATATCGTAAGTCAATTACATGTAAATGCGTTGGAAACTGATTTGCATGGCGACACTCGAGTGGTTTTCCTCCTGTCCGGTTGTAGGCGGTCATTGCCGTGGCTTTCAGCTGCCATAATCATCAGCTGTCACGGAAGACTGCTTTGATTTGTTAAATTTGGAAATTCAATATAACTTGACCTCTCATTTGACATGAGAGTTAGATTTAATTACTTAGCATGTGTTTTTATTGAAAATTATAATGACAACAAGATTATAATTAAAATTAACGAAATGTACAAAATACACATGAAACATGATGTTGAATAAGGGCGAGTTTTCCACCAACGCCCCACTTGTCCGAAACCAGATGGTTTTTTATGTTGTTGTCGACAGCGCTACTGAGGTCTATTTCTGCCGCCAAGCAGCGTTGCTGTGTTTCGGTTTGAAGAGTATGGTTGCCGGTGTAATTACAGGCACATGGGGCTTAACATCTGTATGCCTCAAGTTGATGGACGCAGGGCAGTGCATTGTAAGGTACGTTCCTATCGCGCGTGACTTGCGAGGCAATGCTTTGTTATAGATGATGGTTACCACTTAACATCGGTGGGCCATCTGCTTGTTCCATCAGATAGTTGAAAAAGGTCTGCCAGTGATGTTTTCACCCAATAACACGCTTGTTAAAATCCTGATATTCTTTTATGTTGTTGTCATCAGCGCTTCGTTAGTCCCCGAATCCTACATCACTCGTAGGACTAGTTTTCCACTAACGACCCGCTACGCTGCCTTCGCTACCCTGATCCTTTTATTTTGTCATCGACAGCGCTACGTTGTTCCAGAATCCCGCGCGCGAGTTTTCCCCCAATAACCAGGTAGAATAAGGTCGAATATCGCTTGTATACTAACGATATGTTCTTTAATGTTGTCGACAGCGCTACGTAGGTCTACCCGCAATGTTGAAGGCGGGCGAGTACTCCCCGAACAACCCCTTGGTGCGCGGCGAGCGGACGTGCGGCGACGCGCTTCTCGGCCTCGGCGAGTACGAGCGCCGCAGGAACACGCTGCGCAGGGCACGTCAGGCGCAGTACAGGGAGTACCTGGATCGGGTCAGTATCTTATCTATGTGTCTGTAGTGTATCAGTACAGGGAATATCTGGATCGGGTCAGTATCAGAGATCAGTGTCAGTATATACTCTTATACTGATACTGACCCGATAGATAGAGATCTGATAGAGCTCTTTGTGAAGGGCTCGTCCATCCTCCATGTTGCAAAGGGTATGGCAACATGGAGGCAGGCCGAGTTTTTAAATTATTTACTTCTACTTTTTATCTCCATGCCTTCCAATACTGAGTGTCCCATGCACAAAGCGTAGCTTCTGTATTCTGTGACCCCGGTTCAATTCCGCCATGATATACACTGTAAAGTTAAATCTTTAAATAACAAAACCGCGAAAAACATGATATGCATTTTCCCTATTGAGTATACGAATTCCTCAAATACTTGTAATAAATGAACACCCTTTATTTAGTAAATAATTTAATATTCCAGCAAGCCAAGAAGAAACAAGAGGCCAAAGAGGAAGCGAAAAGAGAACGTCGCGAACAAGAGCAGAAAGAGAGAGAGCGCGAGGAGAGAGAGAGACAACTGCTGTTGGAGCGAGAGAGATATAGTCCCGAGCGACGGAGATCCGTTAGTTATGTATCGGCGCAGCAATATGGAACTGTGCAAAATAAGTAAGATAATTTTAATGCAACAATAGTGTAGGAGTAGTAGAGTTCTTTGTGTGTGGCTCGTCCGGGGAAGTACTACCACCACGCCTTTTTCTGCCGCCAAGCAGCAACGCTGTGTTTCGGTTTGAAGAGAGTGGTTGCCGGTGTAATTACAGGAGCATGTCGCTTAACATCTGTATGCCTCAAGTTAATGGACTCAGGGCAATGCATCGTAGGCCACGACATATCGTGCGTGTCTTGCGAGGCATTGCTTTGTTGTAGCTTATGGTTACCACTTAACATCAGGTATTTCCAACAATAAGTGGTATGAAAAATTATAACTTCAATTGAAAAAGCAAACTAACTAAATTTATAGAAAAACAAAATATTTACGTCAAATAAAAAAATATGAGCTGGCAAACAACACATTTTTCTATTCTAAGTTCTGATGGAACAAGCACATAGCTTTAACGTGACGACTAAGAGCTGATTTCACCATGCTCTGTTAGTTACTAATCAAGGATTAACAGGCCGTTAAATCTAACCTTAGATGTCAAACGCGTACATTTTGACATATTAAGGGCCGGTTTCACCATGCTCTGTTAGTTACTAATCAAGGATTAAAAGACCGTTAAATCTAACCTTAGCTGTCAAACGCGTACATTTTGACTTATTTAACGGCCCTTTAATCCTTTGTTAATCTAACAGAGCATGGTGAAATCAGAGCTAAATCCGCGTAAATAGATTGAAACAGAATAGAAAAATCCAAATTAAAAAAATAGTGCGACAACAGAATCTACTACACCATTTAGATATTTCTAAGAGTTGTGGCTCCCAAGTTAATTGACAATTTTTTTTTCAGTAAAGTGGACTCGGCGATCCAAGTGGATGGCCTATCGAGACCGCTGTCGGTAGCCGTACAAACAGATGATGCGGAAATGTACAGAGTAAGTCTTGCTTTAAGGGGCTGACAACCGTCAAATAACATTTCTCGCACATTTCAACATTTTTAAAGATCTAAAATTACTGAATTTGTTTTTGAAAAATAACAATAGAATTTTTTGCAATAACATTGTATATATTACAATAATAAGTTGTGAAGGATGTCAAAATACGATACTTTGATACGATTCTGAACGTCATATCTCCCGTATTTAGTACCGTAATTTAGTAATATATTTCCAGCTATCGCCATCCCCTTCCAAGCTGACTCAAGCCGAGCGCGAGTTATCGCCGCGAACGGTCGCCGAGCCGAGAGACGCCGCCTGGAACAAATGGGACACTTGCGAGCGGAGGCGTAGCTATGGCGACTTTGACGGTAAATAATACGAAAACAACTACATACATACATAAAATCACGCCTGTTTCCCGTAGGGGTAGGCAGAGACCACAGATTTCCACTTGTTATGATCCTGATATACCTCATTCGCTTCATTCAGTCTCATAACATTCTTCATACATGCTCGTCGGCTTAGGGCCAGTTTCACCATGCTCTGTTAGTTACTAATCAAGGATTAACAGGCCGTTAAACCTAACCTTAGATGTGAAACGCGTACATTTTGACATATTTAACGGCCCTTTAATCCTTTGTTAATCTAACAGAGCATGGTGAAACCGGCCCTTAGGGTACTCTTGACCTGGCCTTTCTCAATTAAAACATACTGCAGAGAAAACATGGACGAGGATAGCGAGAGATAGGGAAGAGTGGAAGAGCTTGGAGGAAGCCTTTGCCAAAAAAAGGCGAATAGATAGTGTAGATTTTACACCGTGTAAAATGTTATTTTATTCTTTAAATGTATCCCACTAATATTATAAACGCGAAAGTTTGTAAGTATGGATGGATGGATATTTGTTTCTCTTTCACGTAAAAACTACTGAATGGATTTTAATGAAACTTTACAATAATATAGCTTATAAATCAGAATAACTCATAGGCTATAATTTATAAAGATATTGTGTGACTAATCCTGCGCAGACGAAGTCGCGGGCACCAGCTTGTCTGCAATAAAAGGCATAAAAAAAACTAATTGGAGTGAATTAGCAAGTTATAGTGGCATTGGGAAGGTCTTGTGGCTCGAATTTGAACCGCTGGGGAATAAGAAAGTTCTCGAATGAGATCATGAACTGGAAAACGAAGCGTGGGACGCCTACACAATAAGCCTACTTCTAAACAAAATAAAAATGCAAAAAAAGACAAAGTCAAAATTCAATAAAATCACAAGGATCACTTTGAAACGTCTTAAAGCTAGGTGACTCTAGGTGCCAGTTCCACGCGACCAAAGCCGAGAAGAACAGGCAACAAACTTACGGCTTGGTTCCTACCGTTCTTTTGTATGATCCTTTCACAATGTAATAAATAATTTGTATAATTTCCAGAGCGCACGTCGTCAGTAAAGAAAACGAACCGCGACAAGCTGCATTCCGATCTCCGTCATTCGTACATGCCGTCCTTATTCGACGCGGACGCTATAGAACTAAGGAATTTGCAGGTTGAAAAGGTAATTATATTTTTTAAGTTCCTATTACACCATCTCTGAGTAACGTTCTCAATCCTTGAGATAAAAATATTGCCGTATCTACTTATTTTTTTTCACTACTTGCTGATGGCACACCTGACGTTAAGTGGTAACAATCACCTATAATAAATCGTTGCCAAGTCACGCATGATAGGAACGTGCCCTACGATGCACTGCCCTGCGTCCATCAACTTGAGGCATACAGATGTTAAGCCTCATGTGCCTGTAAGACCGGCAACCACACTCTTCAAACCGAATCACAGCAACGCTGCTTGGCGGCAAAAAAAGGCGTGATGGCGAAATATCCTGTTGGGAAGGCGGGATCAGGGAATCACTAAATAGTATAAAACAAAGTCGCTTTCTCAACCCTATAACCCTATGTATGCTTAAATCTTTAAAACTACGCAACGGATTTTGATGCGGGTTTTTTTTATAGAAAGAGTGATTCAAGAGGAAGGTTTATATGCATAATACAAGCATAATATAGTAGAGAAACACACAATAATCGTGCGAAGCCGGGGCGGGTCGCTAGTAAATAATAAGCCTCGAAATGTGCTCCTGTAGCAAAGCGCGTTTTTATTTCGACAAAGAGCCGTGACAGAAATATTCCTACCCACAGTGTTGGTTTATCGATCTAACCTTATTCTAAATACGTTACAGGTGGTAGTACTTACTTTAGACTTTTATTGGGGGCACTCCACGTGGGCATTCGGCGTTCCCGATTTTATTTGCTCGTGAATTTGTCTATTCGTATTGCTTGTAAAAATAGGCAAATATAAATAAATAAATAAATAAATATTGGTGGACATTCCACCCAGCACTATCTCGCCGCAAACTAAGCCAAAGCTTGTGATATGGGAACCAGATAGCTGATATACTACTTATATATCTTTTTTTTTTTGTAAATACATACTTATAATATTATATAACACCCAGACAGAGAACAAACATCTATGTTCATCACACAAATGTTTGTTCTCGGTGGGGATCGAACCCACGGCCTACGGCGCAGAAGGCAGAGCTACTACCAACTGAGCTGTGAAGGCTGTCGAAATCGTCGTATCGTGTCAAAAACACATCGTCGTATTTGGGAAAATGAGACGAACACAAATAGCCATGTGAAGTGTTACCATTATAAACAAAGACAGGTGTACTTTAAGGGGCCGTCCATTAATCACGTGATTTTTTTTAGCATTTTTTAACCACTCTGCGTCATCATTTTCACGCACTACGCAGAGAATCTGTCAGCGGCGAGAAATAAATACACGTGATATCTTACTACACCCCCCTCCCACCTTGTGATATTACGTGATTTTTGCTAAACCCCCTCCCCCTCCTCCCCTTTCAAGTCTCACGTGATTAATGGACGGTCCCTTACTTGACGGATAGCGTTACTCAGAGATGATGAAATGGGCACCAAATAAAATAAATATTGGTCGCACATTGAGAGCACTGGCATTGAGCACATAAAATTTTAGAAAGGTCATTTTTATGAATCACGACCGGATTCGAACTCACAACCTTGCGATCAGAAGGCAGGGTCACTCCCACTAGTCGAACGGTGTTTTTTAAACAAAACCAATTCTCTCATTCGACCATGTTGTCTGAATAAAAAACTGAATTATTATTATAAATTCTAAAATATACAAGGTGTTCCAAAAATTGTGTATATAAACTTCAGGGGGCTAAAGTACCCATCAATATGAATAACTTTTTCTAAGGAACCAACACTGTGAACGCGAAAAGAAAAACAGCTGTTTCATACAAAAGTTCAATACCTACCTGACTAAAATGTATGAACCAGCTGTTTTTTTTTTCGCGTTCACAGTGTTGGTTCCTTAGAAAAAGTTATTCATATTGATGGGTACTTTAGCCCCCTGAAGTTTATATACACAATTTTTGGAACACCTTGTATAAATATATTTTTCTTTTTGTAGGATGCGGCCGAGCGTCGCCAGTTCTACCAACAGGAGCTGAAGAATCAAATCAAGGAGCAGCAGAGGATCAGGGAGGAACGGAAATCTAGAGAAAAGTAAGAACCTTACTTGCACTGAGTATAATGCTGTCATTATTAAATAAATAAATGAATAAATATTGGTGGACATTCCACACAGCACTATCTCGCCCAAAACTAAGCCAAAGCTTGTGATATGGGAACCAGATAGCTGATATACTACTTTTATATTTTTTTTTGTAAATACATACTTATAATATTATATAACACCCAGACAGAGAACAAACATCTATGTTCATCACACAAATGTTTATTCTCGGTGGGGATCAAACCCACGGCACAACCTGCGGCACAGAAGGCAGAGCTACTACCAACTGAGCTGTGAAGGCTGTGAAGGCTCTCTCATCTTCAATCAATCAATCAATTCAGCCTGTATGCACCCACTGCTGGGTATAGGCCTCCCCTTTAAAACGCCACTCTCTCCGGTCCTGTGCCAGACTTTGCCATTATTATCTTATTTTATTTTATTTATTTTTGAACAAAATCCACAGCTCTTAATATACAATGTAAATACTTAGGTTTCTAACATTCCAATAACGGATTTAAATTTTAAGAACAAGAAATGTAGGTATAAAAAATCTCTTCCTGCCCTTATCCCACGCTAAGTTGGGTGGGCCAACAGGTTTCCTTCTTCCACTCTATAATTCGTCATCTCGGTGCTCACTTCTTTCTTACTCATGTAATCTTTCACACAGTCCATCTATCTTGTATTTGGCTTGCCTCTTCTTCTAAAACCATCCATATCCAACACTTCTCGTAATATGACTTTCTTCCCTCCTCATGACATGCCCATACCACGCTAACCTATTACTCCTCAACTTATCCATCACAGGCGCTACTTTCAAACTTCCTCTGATATACTCATTCCTTATTTCATCCATCCTTGTCACTCCACACTGATCGAGAGCACTGGTGGTCTAGTGGTAGCGGCCCCGCCTTCCGGTCCTAAGGTCGTGGGTTCGAAACCGGTCGTGCACCAATGATGAATTTTTCTGTTCAAAAATTTATGTGCACTCTCAAACGGTGAAGGAAAACATCGTGAGGAATCCTCCATGTCGTAGAACCTAAAAAGTTCTACAACATGTGTCAAGTGCTCGAAAGGAGCTTCCTAAGGCGCACTTAAAATCCTTTCACCACACTGTCGAAAGAAACTAGTGACACGACAAGAGAGATACTCCACACATCCATCTCAACATGCGCATTTCTGCCGCATGCACTCTTCTATCATCCGTCCCTTTGGTTGTCAAACACTCAGAACATAATACATAATGCAGTGTGATTTGAAAATTATAATTAAAGAAGTTGTTCCATTACACCTTAACATTACGTGTTAATGTTCAGATTGCTGGAACAAGCGGAGATGCGTCGCTTGGAGGAGCAACTAAGGATGCTGCGAGTCGCACAGGAACGGGAGATAGACAAACAACACGATATCACTGCAGCCGTAAGTATAACATTATTTTTCCTTTTATTTGGGTAAACAGACAGTAATACTATTTATATTCTTCATCATCATTATCATACAGCACTTGAATATCACACGAAAATGGCTCGCGAGGCCGATACGGGAGCGACAGCTCGACCGCATACTTGGTTACTTAAGGTTCATAAGACTATTACGTAATTGAATAATTACTAGTTACGGTACATACCAACACCGTTTACAAAAGGTATTTTAAAGAATTTAAATATAATATGGTTACCACTTAACATCAGGGGGGCCATCTGCATGTTTCTGGTGAAACAAGCGCTGAACTCGCAGTTTTCTTTTCTACACTAAATTATAAAGAGAAAAGATTTGTATTTTTGTATGTAACGAATAGGATCAAAGACTACTGGTCCGATTTCAAAAATTCTTTCACCATTAGAATGCTACATTATCCCCGAGTAACATAGGCTATATTTATTACTAGAATTAATTAGGGATCCCTTCTAAAACTTCAATAATGTAACCCAAGGTGTAAAAAATGGCCATAAAATGTCTTTCATCGCATGCGCTGCGGAAACTATTGACGACTAGCGGCCTGTCCCAGCTTCGCATGGGTGGTCATAAATTTTTTGAACATTTTAGGATAAACATAGACCGTGGGTTCGAGCCTCGCGTCTACTCATTTCATACATATGCAGCGCCCTTCTCCTTGAGCGAGTGAAATCGCACCCCGTGCGTGACCCGTGGACCCGTTAATATTTTTAATTTCGTCATATCCTTTGAATGGAATGTCCGATTTGAAAAATTTAAGAAGTAATCTATAGGTATTGAAACCGTCTTAATTATGAAACGATTTATTTGGATAAGGATTAATACCAAGGTACAAATAAAGACCCTTTTCTAGCGGCGCACAGTATGACAAATGACCCGAAAATCGGACATCACTCTTTTACGATACTAATCGAAACTTTAAGCTGTTTTTAATGCTAGAGTAGAACTCCCAGAAGTCAATTCAGTTTAGAACTCGAATAATATTTTTTTTTAGAAAATTATAGATTTTCAGAAAATCGCGAAAATAAAGGAACTGCAAAACATATTTGTACATTTATTTCTAGGGTAAAGTTGCATTATATACAGGGCATTTTATAAGCTAAGCAAAATAGTTTTAGCTATAACAGTAAAGTTAATATGCTTATTTTTTTGATTTTTACATTTTATTTTTTTTCTCCTATACCATTAGTGATTAGCACCTGATATTTATCTGAAAACATTCTTCGTAACTGTATTGTTACATGTACAAAAAATCACATGCTAATCTATCAGGAAATCGAAGATATGAGGTTTCTATGGTTTTCAATAATTTCTATGATATTAGGGTTGTCACAACAAGATCATAAAAAAATTACTAGAGAAAATTATAAACCGAGTATGCAAGTATGAAATTTTGTATTAAACACGAAAAGGATTTTTACTCGACTGTGAGGACGAAGGATTATGTTACGTTTTCTATTTGTAGAGTTTGCGTGTCCATGTGATCAAATTCTACGAGACTTGATGTTTCGTCGGCTTCAACGTGCGACTGAATAATTCTGTTAAAAGTATGGGAAAGTGAACTCAATAGAGAAACGAACGCTTTTCTTTGTGATACTTGAACTGGAGAAAGGGGGTAGCATAGTTTTTTTGCCTCGTGAACGCGATTGTATGGAGGAAAGGCGTTAAAACCTTTATCTTTGAGGTCTTGATGCAAAAAATGATATGTCTCAACTGAGAATTTCCTATCTATATAAATAACTAAAGTTCCTTCTGCAGTGTAAGGCGTTGGAATTGTTTTCAATTTTGCTGCTACTTTGGTTGGTCTTGTTGGACTGAGAAGAAGAGATGTACTGATTACATATTTTAAGTCTTTTGCCGTATTTTTATTTAATTTTTGCCCTTCTATTTCTATTGTTTCTCCAAAAACTTTAATAACTATTTCGTCTGGCTCCTTTTCTAATAATGATGATAATCGTTTACGACTTCTTAGTTGTTGTCTTGTACTGAGCGCGGTATATAATGAACCCCTGATTTGACAATCATCGCTAACTTCTAATCTAGAATCAGGTTCATTAATGCAACTTGGGCCAAGTTCGGAATGATCAGTTATGTAACTCGGGCCAGTTTCGGACTGATTAGATATGTTACAGTGACAAAATTCGAGTTGATCAGTCATGTTTCTGGAGTCTGGTACGGGCTGATCAGTTATGTTATTGGAGCTAGGTTCGGGTTGATCAGCCATGTAACTGGAGCCTGCTTCTGACTGATCAGTCATGTGACTGTGACTAGGTTCGGTATGGGCAGGCATATAACTAAGATTAGGATATGCACATCAACACACAACAGGAACATTGGAAGTGTCCCCTTGACGACTTTCTAGAGTTTTCTTTTCAAAATCTGAAAATTCCTTATCTCGAAAATCTGTGCTGAGAATGTTTGTGTGCTTTTTGGTAAAATGTTTCCAGTTACGTCTGCTTTGATTGTATAAAGAATCGAATTTGGCAGTAAATTTTGATACATATACTTTGATGTCGTTATCATTTTTATAGTCATCACTCATCATTGAACGATAGACTGTTTAATATAGCAGCTGTCCGATATTCTAAAGGTAAATCACTCGGTCGAGTATTTTTGCCTTTTTGCTTAGCCAAATTAATTAATACCTGGTAGGCTTGAAGTCTCGTAAATACAGATTCTTCTTCTCCTTTCGCACTTGTGGATACTCCCGGAGGTTGAAGAGCACCGGCTGTGGCGTTATCCACAGCATCATTGATAGCCACTCGTGGACTAACAAGAGGGTTGGCGCCCTCTTGTCCCCCTAACACTAAGTCAGCCTCGGATCAGGAAATTCTGCTATATCGATTGGTGTTTGTGAGAGTATAGATTTATAAAGTCAGATTACCAAAAAGAAGCCTAAAATATTGATTGTAAGTACCTAAAATGAACAGAGATTCCTTCCTAGAGAGTATTGAGAAAAAGAGTAATAACAGTGATATAAAAAAGATTAGAAAAGATTAACACTACATAGTGCCAACCCTAACAACAAAACTTTAAAATTCAATAACTCCGAATTCCTACGTGTTACGCATCTGATATTTAACAGGCACGTTAACATAGCACTAATGAACACTGTGAGTGAAAATGAAGTGCTAATATCTAAAGAAAACAGCGCAAAAAAATAATTTCAAAATTACTAAAAAAATTATATAACTTTCTTTATTGTTCACCTAGAAATCAATTATATGTTTCCAAAAATAGCAGTTAGTTGATTTTATAGCGTGCTCTTATTGAAACTTTTAAACTTTGCTTACATAGAAAGTTACAGCATTTCTTTTAGTTTTCTCTGACATACAGAGAAAAATAAATAAAAAATCATAACTCCTATTCTAAACTGAATTGACTTCTAGGAGTTCTACTCTAGTATTAAAAACAGCTTAAAGTTTCGATTAGTATCATAAAAGAGTGATGTCCGATTTTCGGGTCATTTATCATACTGTGCGGCGGCATTTCAATTATTTTTTTATAATAAAAGAACACTTATTGTGACATAACTATAATAGTTAGACATATGCTGTCGCGACATTTTTTGTAGATGATGACGTGTTCTACAAAATCGTAGTACATTATTTTGTTCTATCACCAATAGTTTTCGCAGCGCACGCGATGTAAGGTTTTTGTTTTCCACCTTGGGTTACATTATTGGAGTTTTAGTAAGGATCCCTGATTTTTTTGAAAATATAATATAGCCTATGTTACTCAGGGATAATGTAGCATTCTAATGGTGAAAGAATTTTTGAAATCGGACCAGTAGTTTTTGAGCCTATTCGTTACATACAAAACAACAAAACAACAAAAATACAAATCTTTCCTCTTTATAATATTAGTGTAGATAGAACACAAAAATGTTTTAGAATATTAAAGAACACATCAATATCTACAAAAAAACTCAGCAATACCATATGTCTAAGTATCGTAGTTATGTTACTATAACTTATTTTTTACATTATAAAAGTTGATAGAAATGCCGACCAAAATCAGACCATGTTATATCCATACCGTGGTTATACTACTTCCCAGGACGAGCCACACACAAAGAGCTCTTAAAATGTGATGCGAGTAGAATAAAAAAAGGTACATCTGCTTGTTCCATCGGCGAGGTCTAAAAAAAACTTATTTCTCAATTTCCAGATAAAAGACAACGCCAGAGACTACGAATCAAAACGCACAGAGCTCCAACGTGACATCGACATGGAAACACAGAAGCTACGAGCCTCCTCGCACCCCACTCGGAATCTACCCAAACGATCCACGAACACCTCTAAAAGCGATTCACAAAATCCACCCTACTACTACCAAAGCGACCAGACCTTCCAACCTATACAGAAAAAGCCATATTCATTCAACATACCTGACAACTCAATATTCTCCTCAAACTACGACGTTGATTCGTATCTACGTAAAAACTTGAACTTCAAAAATAAACAGGGCATCGAAATATTCAACAATAATGACAGAATCAGAGATCAGGAACCAATCAAAACCGCGGGCGCGAAAGAGAGATCCGCCACGAGCGAGACGGAAGATACAAGGAAGTATGTTATAGAAAAAGCGTTGATCCACGAGCCTAAAGAAAGAAGACCCATCGAAAAACCTACAACAATGATCTATGACGTAAATCTATCCGTCCCTGTCTTACGACACTCTCCGAAAAAGCAGACGGAGACAAATGAAAACACTAGTCCGCTCAGCGATGCTATGAAAAAGGTTGACGACAAGTGGAAGGTGCCAGCTGTTCAGAAGAACATACTCAAGTCTTTGCCTAACGAAGACGGGAGGAATGTTAGTATACTGACTCAGTTGGGGTCTATTCGGAGGCAGTTGCAACTCGAACAGCTGAAGTTAGATAGAATGCTGAGTAAGAACGACACATGAGGACTATTTATACGTCTATACTCAGCGACAGCGCCCAGTGCTTATCGGTAGTCGGTATTAATGTATCGAAAGTTCTTATCGACTCCATTAAAGCACAACTCTGCGCTTAAACAAAAGGATCGTGCCGTTCTCCTAAGTACGAGAGAGAGAGCAATATTGCTGTCTCGTTCCGATAATTTATGACCGTGTTTGCAGCGAGTGCTTAACGCGACTATAATAGTCTTATCATATTGGTTGCTGAGCGCTCCATTAGCTTAACAGACCGATAAGTCCGTTGCTGTCTCTTTTCATTGGCATTAAAGTGACAGTGACAAGTATCTATAGAGCCGCTATAAAATGGCAGGGAATATGAATAAGGTCCTAAGTGTAGAGTAGAAATATATGAAGAGTTGTAAAGCTCTTTGTGAAGGGTTCGTCCGGGGAAGTACTACCACCACGCCTTTTTCTGCCGCCAAGCAGCAACGCTGTGTTTCGGTTTGAAGAGTGTGGTTGCCGGTGTAATTACACACGAGGCTTAACATCTGTATGCCTCAAGCTGATGGACGCAGGGCAGTGCATCGTTTCTACTGAGTGAGTATTATTAGTGCATTCTCGAGGTTCATATCTGAATTGGTGCGAAACTTTTGGAATCTTTGAGATTTTCATAAGTAAATAAGCTTTGATCTTTTGTTTCTTCTTTTATTTGTGGCTATTCAGTGGCCGATAGGGTTTGCCACGAATTTGCCAATGTCAAGTTGTTAAAAACTTAAAACAAAAAGGAGGAGATCTGAGTATCTTTTGTTTAGATAACCGTGACGTCCGAACCTTATTATAGATTGACGTTCTTATTGGTTTCGGTAAGATATATTTGTAATTGAATACAAATACACATATTTGTTGTATTTGTATTTGATAAAAACAACAAATATGTGTTCTGGAAAAGGGCGCTGATATGACAGCGCTACTCAATTTTAACATTACAATTGTTTTGTGTTCCATTTAAGTATATTTAAATTGATGGGCCAAAGATCTAAGTCAACCAAAGTTTTACTGCGCACCAAAAGAACACTTACACACGGATACAAATCAAGCTACACAAAGCCAGAGAAAAATGACGCTTACTACAAGGACATAAAAGCGAGCAATGTATAGTCTGGAACACTGGTGGTCTAGTGGTCGCGGCCCCGATCCGAAGGTCGTGGGTACGAAACCGGTCGTGCACCAATGAGTTTTTCTGTTGTTTTAATGTATGTGCACAATGCCAGTACTCTCAAACGGTGAAGGAAAAAGGAAAAAGGAGCCTTTTGAGGCGCACATAAAATCCTTTCACCACACTGTTTCAAAGAAACTAGTGTTGACACGACAAGAGAAGAGAAGTGTATAGTCTGATGCGTATCCGTGTGTACGGTGGGAATCTTACTGGGTTCCCATATTTATGATAGATGTATTTTGTTTCATAAATGTTTTTTTTTAATACATGCTATTGATACATTATAAAACCAGACACAGAACAAATATCATCAAGCAGATACTTGTCCACGGTGGGGATCGTACCTACAACCTACTGTGCAGTAGACGTTGAGTGTTTCGGTTTGAAGAGTGTGGTCGCCGGTGTAATTACAGGCACATGAGGCATAACATGCCTCAAGTTGATGGACGCAGGGCAGTGCATCGTAGGGCACGTTCCTATCGTGCGTGACTTACGAGGCAATGCTTTGTTATAGGTGATGGTTACCACTTAACCATCTGCTTGTTCCTTAAGCTAGTTGTATAAAAAAAAGCTGTTAAATGAGCTGAAGCCAGTCCAAATATAAATTTAATCCTTCCAAGCTTGGTTTAATAATATAAATATTATTAAATTTTAATTCCATTTGGGTCCATTGTTTTAAAAAACATTAATTGATGTTTAATTATTTTATTATTAATAATTAATGTATTGTTATGTTTTATTATGATTTTACCTCTGTAAAGTTTTAATTATTATAGTTTGAATTTTATACATTTATTGAATGTTAGCAATATGTAAATAATGCATGTATTTACGTTTTAAAATTTTTATTTAGTGTAAGAAATGTGATATGAACCAAAATCAATATTGATTTTGACAGTCTCCTTCGAACTGTAATATTGATACTGGTGGTCTAGTGGTAGCGGCCCCGCCTTCCGATCCTAAGGTCGTGGGCTCGACACCGGTCGTGCACCAATGAATTTTTCTGTCCAAAAATGTATGTGCACAATGCCAGTACAAAACGATGAAGGAAAACATCGTGAGGAATCCGGCATGTCGTAGAACCTAAAAAGTTCTATTATCATGTGTCAAGTGCTCGAAAGGAACCCCTTGAGGCGCACTTAAAATCCTTTCACCACACTGTTTAAAAAACTAGTGACACGATAAGAGAGAGACTGTAATATTGTTTTCTAAAAAGGTACCCGATTGAAAAGTCAAAGTCACAAGGATCACTTTGAAACATCTTAAAACTACGTGACTCTAGGCGTCAGTTCCACGCGACCAAGCCTAAAAGAACAAGCCAGAAACTTATGGCTTAGTTACGGTATTTTTTTTGTATGAAACCTTTCAGTTTAGATTTGTAGTGCCAAAAAGTCATACAGCTTCCTTTTTAGGGTTCCGTACCCAAATGGTAAAACGGGACCCTATTACTAAGACTCCGCTGTCCGTCCGTCTGTCTGTCTGACCGTCTGTCACCAGGCATGAACCGTGATAGTTAGACAGTTGAAATTTTCACAGTTAAGTATTTCTGTTGCCGCTATGACAACAAATACTAACAAACAGAATGAAATAAATAATTAAGGGGTCTCCCATACAACAAACGTGATTTTTTGCCGTTTTTATAGATAATGGTACGGAACCCACCGTGCGCGAGTACGACTTGCACTTGGCCGGTTTTTTTTGAAATAAATATTCCATTTTGTAAATACTTACTAGTTTTACCTGAAACCTTACTAGTTGTACCCATGAAAGAGTAAACCTACCCAATAGTGATACCACCAGTGATAGAAAAACCAATGAAAGAAAGGAAAGGAGCCTCTTCGAGGCGCACTTAAAATCCTTTCACCACACTGTTTTGAAAGAACTAGTCACACACAACTAGAAGAGGCACACAAATAACTTCTGAGCGCAAAACTAAAAAAAATTTGGCTTAGAAGTCTAGAAACGGATATCCTAGTATTTTCTACTCTTTTTTCTCTTAAGCTGTACATATATTTACTCTTGTCGTCCTGTATATGCAACCCTAGATTAATTAAAAAACCGCGCCAAAAAAGAATTCAAAATGGCGCCTCTAGGCCTTACCTCTCGCTCGCACGCCCGATCCAAACAATAATGTGGAGTGAGAAGGAATGATTAGCTATCGGCGTTTTTTACTCGATAAGTTTCTATATTGGCGCGCGATATAGTTAAAATGAGTCGTCTAGTTTCAAATGAGGCAATCTGTGCTTTTTGTCCAAAATGACTTATTGATATGGCAGCACAGATAATTTTGAATATAACCGTCTTAGTTTGACTTCGATTAGGTATCAAAGCCGGCAATTTGTCATTGAAAATGAAATCATAGGTTGGGATCAAATCCGGCGATCTGTAATACTTAAAATTCAAACGCGGAAACCTTTTTTTAATTTACCAACATTTTTCAAAAGTCAGATTGCCGGTTTTGAAACTAGTCGACTCAAATATAGTGTTTCATAACAAAAATTATCAAAGAACATTTGATAGCAAAGCAATTTTAATTTTTGTCAGTAGATGAATGATGGTGTAAGCATTTTTAAGTTAAGCGCACATTTATGTATAAAAGACTGCATGTATATAGTAATTGAAAGAGCTTGGATTAATGACAGTGAGAATATAATAAGGATATTATTTGTATTTTTATAAGCGTTATAGTTTTGCAATACGTTTGTTATTCAGTAAAATTCGTCCACAAAATGATATGTAATCAATCATTCAAGTTCATTTTCTGTAATATTGCTGTAAGACCTTATTATCATCATATCACAAACGCTTCTAATCCTTAGCACTCACTAGAATGACTGAACGAATGTAATAGATATCATTAGAAAATACACATTAGATTTAGTATAATTATGCCATCTTTATAATCTGTATTCAACATTGTTAGATTATTGGCTAACAGTTTTTGTAACCCAATTATTTCTATGAATAAATAAATTGAATGAATACTTATGTTTCAATTTATGTGCCTACCTAAATATTTATTGCATATTATGTGTACTGGAACTTTGGAAGTACAGGCAGCAACAAAAGTTCATAAACAATTTTGAGTTTTTAAAATACTTTCTTCAATTATTAGTTGTTGTCATGTCTCTGCAGAAGGACAGATAAGCAAAATCCCAGTTTAGCAGAAGGACAGATTCGCATAAAGGCAGGTAATGTACCTTCTATAATTAACCATTTATCAGCTATACCTTGCACGTAGCACAAAACAAAAGTATTTTACTAATCTTGCTTTCTCCCGAACCTCGTCACCGAGGAATCGTATTCACATAATCCTTTTAAATTTTATCATCGAATTAAAGTTAATTTGTGCTACAATACATCGAACGAAATACTCGGAGAACAGAAGCGATAAGGAGTGCGCAAGAGTCACCATCGCGTCATATCGGCGCCATTACTGATCGAGAAGCAGCCATTTTGCTTGAGCGGCAAACGCGGACCTGCTACAAGAGCCAATCAGCGATAAGCCACTCCCCCCACCACGCAAGTGTTGCCTGCTAGTTAGTTCAATCATTATTGTAGCGTAACCATTGAGCGTGTGACAACCCGCCGCCTACAAACCTGGCCTAAACACCGCTTTCGCTTTATATGCGCCTGGTAGCCGAACTAGAAGACATCTCGTCCCCACTGCGCACAAGGCCTTGTGTTAAATTTATATAAGTAACATCTACTTGTGTTTTGTGTTGCAGACTTCTTCTCTCACTGCTTGCCTGGTACATCGCTGTGTTAAAGTATTAATACTTTCCAATAACATTTTAAGAATTGTAACTATTAATTATTTTTTTCTGTGTTGATCTATACTTCATGTACTGTCTTTATGCAAATCTGTCCTGCTAATCTGGGATTTTGCTATTCCGGGAATTTGCTTTTCTGTCCTTCTGCTGCAGAGACGTTGTCATGAAAATAGCGATAGTCATGTTTAGATGACCATGGCGGTCATTAGGTTAAATTAATTCAAGATTACAAATCTAATTCATAAAAATTCGTTGCTTTTATGATTAGGGTTTTAGATATAAGGAAATAAAACGATAGGTTACAAATTGTATGCAATCAACTTTTATTTACAAAATAATTCGAATTTTAAAACAATACAAAACAGCGGAAACCTTATATTTCCATAAATATATTTAATTGTATAATCTATCCGACGATAGTTGAGCATCAAGAATATTTTGGATAAAACCATGTTATGGCACAGAATATTCCATCCACGTGAACTGCGCATAACCAAAATTTACTTATAAAATGTGGCGCAATTTAGCCACGTGGCTCGTTAGAGGCCAATTTGATAATCACCAATAACCAACTGAACTCCTAAAAGTGTCTACACACGGACCTAAAATCGGTGGCAATATCGGAAGAGTGGTAGGGAGCGCCTTGATCGCTTCATGTGTAAGTTCAAATTATTATTATTTAACATTAACTCAGAAAACGGGTCGGGCGTAGGTTATGGGGATGGATAAAATTAGAGCCAATTTCACCATCTCTGAGTAACGCTATGCTTCATGTAGTCGTACACTAAAACAAATTATGAATTCACATTAGATACAAGAATGTGTCTTACTAGGCTAATCATAAGGTATCTTTCAGTGTGTAAAGCTAAGTACGAATTACTTTTATCCAGCTCTTCTGATTGCTTAGAAAATTGACAAAAAGTCGGTTATCGGTCAGTTTCAATAAGACATTTGAAAATTACAAAGCATTGGATGGTTTTACTGCCTGGCTTTTACAAAACAATGTTTTTATTAAAAACTAAAATATTTTTGGTTCACCATGATAACTTATAAAAATCTAATCTATCAATATATCTAAAACGTGTAACATAATACCCCTATAACCCCGGAAGCAGGGTATTCTACAGGTCAAGACGAACACCTATGTAGGCAGTACATTACATACTTATCTAATTTATAAAATTAGCAATTACAAAATAGACCTATTTTTTTTTCCACGAGTTGTAAAATATCTATATATTGTCTTTTTTATTTACTGAATTTCAAAGCATAATAAAACCTACAGCATAAAATTGTTCCTCATGTACCGAAGTGCAAAATAATAGTCTATTAATAAATGATATTTGCCACAAACATATTATTGAGTATTATTATAATAAAAGTAACAAATTTATATTACAGCTTGGCAAAACTCTAGAAACAGAGCAAGACTGTACGTCGAAAATGTATGGAAAGTGGCGCCCTTAACATTTTCAAAACTATTTTGCCAATTTATATCTAATTTATTATAAAAGAGTAAACAACACAACGATTTTAAAATGTTTCAAAAGTTATTAGTGAGTAAACACTCTAAGAGCTGATTTCACAATACTCTGTTAGTTACTAATCAAGGATTAACAGGCCGTTAAATCTCACCTTAGATGTCAAACGCATACATTTTGACATATTTAACGGCCCTTTAATCCTTTGTTAATCTAACAGAGCATGGTGAAATCAGCTCTAGAAGTACCTATCTAATAGACATTACAATAAACAAATCAATACCTACTTTTCTTACCTAAATGTAAAAAAATCACAATTCGCTTCCATAAAACGTTATTTATACATGTTATTTAATGTAAATCGGAATTAATGATATTACAGAAAAACATCTTAAGGGCCGGTTTCACCATGCTCTGTTAGATTAACAAAGGATTAAACCGCCGTTAAAAATGACAAAATGTACGCGTTTGACATCTAAGGTTAGATTTAAGGCTATACTATTTATGTGGCTATAGTAACAATGGAGCGTTGCAAGTGTATCAATGTGAACATTGTTAATAAATCTAACAAAATAACTATAGTCGTATCATTTAACTACCATTTGTCAGACAATATATATGTGGCTGTGGTAACAATAGAACGTTGCAAGTGTGTCAATGTAAACATTGCAAATAAATCTAACAAAGTAACTACAGTCGTAGCATTAAACTACCATTTTTCATACAATATATATGTGGCTGTGGTAACTATGAAACTTTGCAAGTGTGTTAATGAGGAGAAGGCGTATGCCATGCCCAACAATAGACTTCTCAGGTAGATGACAATTATGATTGCCTATAAAAAGTACCTACCTACTTTCGATGGTGACATCGAAAGAGTGCTGAGGGAGCTGAGATCTCGCGATGTCCGTTATACCAATACACAAAGTTTTGACTTGCCTCTGACTATCACCTTCTAACTGGACCTATATTTAGGTACTACCAAGTTTCAACTCAAATGGCCTAGGTATTTATTGAAGAGTTCCGTTGAACAGACCTTGGCTCCATCATCAGACCAGATCGCTAATCACATATATTTTTTCTTCGTTTACTCGATCTATTAATTGCAAGTGCTGCGTTCACTCTAGGTAGGCAGCTGTACCTATACCTACTGCACGCAAAAAAGGGAACGGCGGTGTTGTTGGATGATCTTCTCATTGTAAACTAAATAAAACCGTTTTAAAAGTAGAGGATTTTACGATTACAAATGAATGACAGCCCTCATAGCTCGGTTTGTAGGTAATAGCTCTGCCTTCTGCGCTATAAAGATAGATAGATAACTCTTTATTTTTCACCACACAGAAACAAAATACAGGATTAAGGCATACATTTAGGCAAAACAATGGGCGGCCTTATGGCTGAGAGCGATCTCTTCCAGGCAACCATGGACAGATAGAACTAATTTAAAATTAACGGCGGTGTAGTCACTTACGGAAAATATTATAATTTAATGACTAATAACCTACTAGCCGCGCCGCCGTTTAGTAGAATCTATAAAGTATTGCGTTCTGGATAAGGGTTACGTTTCTTTGGCACCGCCCCGTCTTATAAAATCAAAACTTGCATGCTTTGCTTCATTACCATTACTTAGATTAGACATAGGTACCTTTAACAGATAAAATTAAATGACGACGATGACGGATCAAAAAAAACTTCATAGTTATCGAATGTCGTCCAATTGCAATAGGTAGGTATAATGCGAAACTCATTATTCTATGTGTAGGCAGGACCTGGGCGATCCGTTTTTTTAATACAGATTAACATAATAAATGAAAAATTTCCATTGACCTGTCCCCGCCGAGGTAGGTACGTAAAAAATACCTATCTACAGGTCTATTTGCAATAATTGTTCGTTTATAGGTATAACATAACATACATAATATACTAACGAAAGGTCTGTCTATCGCTATAACCTACCTACATAACATCGGAACAGAACATTCAGTCAGTACCTACCAAAAGTAATAGCGGCCCTTCGCATTACTTAGCATAGCATAGCGCGTCAGACGTCAGGTCATGTTTAGAGTACTGCGTACTTATAGCATACTATAGGTATAACGCGGTACGAAATGTCATGCCATATGGCATTACACTATATAGTACTGTTTTGCGCATGTCTAGTTGTGATCTTGAAAAAGAATAAGCCCCTCAATCGAGATGTCGTGAGAGGCGACAAGTCAACGCAACCGAGGAATGGGCAGCAGCATTTCCGGAGTAGGTAGGTAGGTACCTAATTCGAGGGGGCGCCAGCGCGCCCCCACGAGGTCTATATCCATGTCTATCCTAAGTGCTTATCTATACCATCTACTAAGTATCTCTAATCATATTATTCCTTCTTTAGTAGGTAGGTATTCATTCGAAATATTCAAAAAGAGGCAGAGGCAAGAGGTACCTAGGTACCTGAACTGAAGCCAACTGAACAATCATACGTGTGTATGCGTGCATAGGTATGACCTAAAAGAATCACACTTTACATTAATCCGACGACAAAGTAGGTATAGATAGATAGGAAATTTAACAAAACTAATTTTGTGCTCACGGCAAAGACAATAAAACTTGTCGAAACATGTTCGGTTGTAGATTGGTCGTCGGGGCGGGGCGGCGGGGCAACGTGGCGTGGCATTGGTGTTGCCAACGGTTTTATTAACACACCCGATTAGTTTCAATCGACGCCGGATGACATACCACCACAAATCCATCATAGTATTTAAACGAACTACTAACGCTATATAAAAAACAGCATGCAAAATTTCAAGTTCATTCATGCATGTTGCATAAAATTTATAGCATAGCTCCCAATACCTCATAATAATAATTTTTTTGGTAAGTAATATTTGTTTTCTAACATAATCTAAAAATATTACAATCTAGCCATAATTACGGTCAATAGGTAATTTAATACTGACCTAGTTTTTTAAAGTAAGCTACATCTAAGAATGTGTCCACTAACACTTTTCTTACTGCCTCTATTTAAGGCAAAGACACTTTGTTCTTGTGTTCTTGATTAGAGTTTTTCACCTTCAACTACATGAATTATAACTTTACACTACACTAGTTCAAAAGGTTTAGTTCTTTTAAGTCTTCTCACTATGTCCGTGTTGTCGAGGAGCTGGATGGCCTCGATGATGAAGTCTATCTCTCGTTCACATGATGATGAAGTCTATGTTCGTGAGCTTCTGCATATTTTTTTATAACATTGTCAACGAACTCAATATTAAGGTCCCGGTGAAGGTCATTATTTCTGACGTACCAGGGCGCATTTACGATCTCTATGCACTTTATTCTGGAAAGTTTGTATAATTAGGATGTTAGTCTTTTTGGTACAGCCCCACAACTGTATACTATATGTCCATATTGGCATTAGGACCTGTTTGTACAAAACAATTTTATTTTGAACTGACAAAGTGGAATGCCAGTTCATATCTTTTATTTTTTCACATGAGCTTTCCAGCGAAGTTTTGCATCAAGTGTCATGCCTAAGTACTTGGCTGTGTTTTCGTAGGGTATGATCTTATTATTGATATACACTGGACAAAAATGTTCCTTCTGATTTGTAAAATTTATATGGACCGATTTAGATTCATTTAATCTGATTCGCCATTTTTCTGTCCAGTCGTGGACTTTGTTAACAGCCAATTGAACCTTTTCTACTGCTTCTACGTGAGTGCTTCTAAATAATGAAAAATTTTGCTGCCGATCGCGGCATTATTGGGAGGAAAAAAAAACGAGTTTGCAACACTGCGCCTGCTCACGTCCACTCAGGCAGCAGACACACACAGCCATTTGTATTGAGCGACGTGCGCGTTGCGCACGTCGCTCGCTCGAGCGTACTCCTGCGCACTGGAACTTATGCGGAATGTAGATTCGTAGATTACCTACTTTGATTTGATTTTTGTAAAAAGTGATTTAATATTATTGTGATTGTGATCTGCGTTACCTACCTGAAGTGTGAAATGGAAGAATTTCTTGATTCTACCCGTTTGGGCCATACAAGGAACAGTTTCATTGGTAAGAGTTTTCATGTTATTTACTTTAATAGCTTTTTATCTCTTATGAAATAAGGATGGTTCGAATCATCTAAAGTACCTATCTACCTACCTTGAGATATGATTAAATTGAATACATGAATAAAATAGAGGCAGCAAAGTATTTTGTCGTTTTAACAAAGTTGTGATTTTACAAATTATGGGAAAAGGTTTTTGGTGGTTCAATAATTTTATTATAAGGTACTTAAGTATAATAATAATTAAAACCATTTAAATATTAGGTACTACACAGTTCCACCAATTTATCTATTCCAACGAGAGCGGCGCGGCGTGGTGGTGGCGCCAAAATTGTTGACGCCATTTTGTTTCGTACTTTGAAATCCATGTAGGTGTTGATTGGAAAATTTTATTTGAAAATTATTACGAGGTACATACGTATAATGTACCAATGTATCTGTGACAATTCCATATATTAATATGGTATATACCTTGCTTGCTACATACCTACCATTTACTACTTACCATTTTGGTACTTACCTAAAACAGAAAATAAATGTAAGGAATTTCACTAGGTTATTCTTCTTAGTACCTAGTAGTATTGTTATGTTTTGACATGCATTTTAACTACCTACCTTTAGCTTTACATTAGCTCTTGTATTCGCCTTAACAGTAACGGTATAATATAAACGAACCCATATAGGTACCTAATAATACTTATTTCTTAGAAAATTAACAGAAACTAAAAAAAATAGCAAAATTGTAGTTATTGAAGTTGGTTGTTTTCAATGTGATAGCATTATCAGTTACATATACATTTAATTTAAACATTTTATTTTTATTTTTCAGATGAAATCTAATAGCAATGTTTCATCTCCTACCTATATTGTTCGTAACAGAAGATGATGGGCCAGTAGATACGTCAATTCAGGTAAACCATAATTCATATTAAAAACTACCACCATTCAGTTGGTTTTATATTTATTAGAATAGGGAGAATGTACACTGGGTATTTGGTGGAACAATGTAGGGATTAAAGAAGCTGATCAAGGGTACCCAAGTGGTCATTTACCATCAACAAATTTCAAAAAAAAAAATGCAGTCTGGTATTTTGCTGTTTTTTAAATAATGACTTGTTTATGTATTTATTACAGTATTACAGTAATGGAATTCACTATAAGACAAAGAGTTGGAATATTTGGATTGTCAAAATATTGGAACAGCAAAAATTTTAAAAATATTTAGCAAGAATGGGCACTTGAGGTATCTTTATCCAAGAAAGAGGTTACCGAAGTGTATTATATGTCGCTTACCATGTCGTCGGAGGAAAAATTGTGCAGGCCGTAGTGGCCTCTTCCACAACAGGTTGATTACACATCAACGACTAGTTACTTCTTTCTTCAGAAAGTCAAAATGGAAAAGTAGCATAAGCAGCGAGAGCGATAGCAGGTGCTCTAAAAAGAATAATTCCAAACGTGTGAGGCCTCTTCCAGAAAGTTTTACTGTTGACGACTCTGATTTTGAATCAACCTCATCTCCACAAGAATATTTAAACTGGTTGCGGGGAACATCATCGCCCCGAGAGACAGTGGTGACAAAGTGGCTCACCACTTTTCAATTAAACAGTAAACTGAAAGCAGAAGGTCTATCATGCAAAGAATACTTTGACTGGTTTCCTGCCCTCACTTTGCCCGATGGACATGAACTGGTGAGTAGTTGCATTAGATATTAGAGGTTTAAAACCTGTCTGATCTCATCAATAAATTGACATATTCCGCTTCCCTAGGTATACTTATCTTTAATCCCTCATCATTATTTATATGTAGGTATATCATGTAGTTAATTTTACACATGTTATATGTTTTAATTGTATTTGTTGCAGTTATCCCTGGACTTCCAGAAAGTGTACCCAAATGCTGACAAGTTTTTGAGGAAAAATTTCCAATTATTAAAACAAAGCTTCTGCAACTTCTGGCAAAAAAGGAAAGTTCTTCCAGGCAAGATCAAACTACGCTTGAGCTGCTCGATTTCGCTACCGGTAGGTAATTTTAATTACTAAGATCATATTGCAAAATATTTGTTTTTAGTATTTGTATTTTGTTACTAAGAGCCCCCTGCGGATTTACTATCATACTGGAAACATGCATGGGACGAGCGTTTTTTTTGAGTAATCTTTGGATTTAAATGTTGCTTTATCTTTTACAAAAATAAAATCACCATTCACGCCACGATGTATAGTTAAAAAAACAATAGATATGTTTATAATTATTATAAAAGATTAAGATACGGTAATGTAAGTGTATTAATGTATTTTCATAATGTATTTTTTCAGTTGGAGAATACCAGGCATCATTAGCAGCATTTTTGGGAATAATATCGCTTTTACGTCAAGTGCCAACTGCTTCTGTACCAAGGAAAAAATTGTGGAGGCTGTCAAAGGAAGAAGTACGTTCAAGCTTTCTTACTCGTGTAACAACAGCTTCAGATATTGAAGGATATTGCGCCGACAGGGATGCATTTGTGGCTGCTAAAGGTATTCCACCCCAACCGTATGTACTTGCTGTAGGAAGTTCATGGGCTACAGTAACTCATTATGAAATCGTCGTTAATAACGGATTGAGATACCAAATGCCTGATGTTTGCTCTGCAATCAAAACAATTTATCACATCTATTGGGCACTAGATTCAGCATAGCCAAAAGACTCGGGTATTTGCTGGATGTTTATACAACGTGCAATGTTCAATATGAGGTCTAAGTATGACTTGAGGGTGTACCTCTGCGTGAATTGTTACACGTATTGGACGTTTAGGTTTTGAATGTTAATTTACCTTATTGATTTTGGATATAATTATTATCTAACAAGAATATGGTACCCTGCGAACTGTGCCAAAACTCATTTCAGACATTTTGACAATTAAAAGTCCACATGCAGTTTTATCATCCTTCCGTAAATAAATTTAAATGTGCTAGTTCAGATTGCACCAGAAATTTCCAATTATAGAATTCATATAAAAGACATTAACAAAATATTTTAAATAGTGCAGGTAGGTACTTTATCTTCTAGGCGTAATTGCAGGAACTAGTTTAGATAATGTAGCAATGCCCTTTGAAATAACTATGGCTCGACTATTTTCATCTCTATATGCCAATCTTCTAATACCATAAAATACTGCAAATATTGTTTTTTCACATTCTGAACAGTACATTGTTTTGCGAGAACCACTTTAAATAATAAATTATTGCTACGTTTGTGTTAAGGAGAATACAAGAGCTATTGTGACTCACTAGCACGTTTCGACATGTTGAAAGATATAAAATAACTAAACTTATTTTAGAAAAAATAGCAATCAACCATTTTGTGTTCAATCACATTGCACACAGTTTAGTAAAAAAATCATTTTGATCGATACATGCTTAGGAAAATTAGTTTATTGATTTTATATCTTTCAACATGTCTAAACGTGCGATTGAGAGTCACAGTAGCTCTTGTATTCGCCATAAGTATAATTATAGTAGGTATGTAAAATAATAGTACATATTTTATAAAATGTGTCGTCGTAAATTTGTATTAAGTGTAAGCTTATTATTACGTTGGTACCTACTCATAAAAGTAATTAATTTCGTGTAATCATAACTACTATAATATTTTACAACATACAAAGTATTGATTAGACTTGACTTGTACCCCAAGTCGTGAGTTTTTTTTGTTTTTGGTTTTCCGTATTGCGCGTGACCGCAGTTTTGTATGCAGACACGAGAGTTTTCAGCACGCCCGATAGAGGCGCTTATTGCTTCTCCGTTTAAAACTGCGGACTCGCAATACAAAGAACCTAAAACGAAAAAAACTTACGACTTAACAGACTTGGGTTACTACTGGTAATGTCAGATTTTATTGCAAGAAGTGTTCAAACTTAGACTAACTATTATGTAGGTACCTAATTATAAGAGAGTAATAATTTTTTTGTAATCATACCTTATAAGTTCTTATTTAACAATACACAAATACCCTGAAAATAATAGATTGTTTTTATCATAATTTGGACCACTGTTAGGTAAAACCGTCGTAGCTGCTATTGTTTAGTATACTTTAGGTGTTTAGAATTTAATTTCAGTAGCTATTTTCACAGCTATACTGCCATGCATTGTTACTACGAATAAGCCTTTGTTTCAGTAGGGAATTATTGTACTGCCAGTACCTATGTATCTAATACTCATTTGTGTTTCAAACATAAACTAGTTTACTGTAATATAAGAGTATGTTGGCAAACTAGTTTATTGGGGTAGCTAAATGACAATACCTACGATGGCATAATTACTTTTTTGGGAAATCAAATGAGTATTAGTTACTAGTACTAATACACTAGTAAGATACAATTTTATTTAAATGCAGGAGCTACTCTACTTCGTGAAAACAACTATACTTCCTTGTTATTATGACAGAGCCTTTGCTGCAGTAGCAGTTTTATTTAAATGTGGGAGCTACGCTACTTCGCGAAAACAACTATACTTCCTTTGTTAATATGACAGAGCCTTTGCTCCAGTAGCAGTTTTATTTAAATGCGGGAGCTACGCTACTTCGCGAAAACAACTATACTTCCTTGTTAATATGAATGAGCCTTTGTTTCAGTAGCTAACTCTCCTTTGCTAAAACAACTACACTTTCTTTGTTTATACATAAAAGCTTTTGATCAAGTTGCAATATTATTTAAATATAGGAGCTATATACTCATCTTCGCCAAAACAAATTATACTTTAATTGTTCATATGAAAAAGTTTTTGTTCGAGTAGCTTCTATATAACACAACTGTATTTTCTTTATAACTACGAATAAACCTTTGGTTCAGTAGCAAATGTGTTATTACATTATTTGCTAATATATTTATTAGCTACTGAACCAAGGGTATATTCGTAGTAAAAAAGAAAATACAGTTGTTTTATATGGAAGCTACTTGAACAAAGGCTTTTTTATATGAACAAAGGAAGTATAAATTGTTTTAGCAAAGTTGAGTAGCTCCTACGTTTAATTAATATTGCTACTTGAATAAAAGATTTTATGTATAAACAAAGAAAGTGTAGTTGTTTTAACAAAGGACAGTTAGCTACTGGAGCAAAGGCTCTGTCATATTAACAAAGGAAGTATAGTTGTTTTCGCGAAGTAGCGTAGCTCCCGCATTTAAATAAAATTGCTACTGGAGCGAAGGCTCTGTCATATTAACAAAGGAAGTATAGTTGTTTACGCTAAGTAGCGTAGCTCCCGTATTTAAATAAAATTGCTACTGGAGCGAAGGCTCTGCCATATTAACAAAGGAAGTATAGTTATTTTCGCTAAGTAGCGTAGCTCCTGCATTTAAATAAAATTGCTGCTGGAGCAAAGGCTCTGTCATATTAACAAAGGAAATATACAGGGTTACAGGAAAAGTCGTGCTAGATCCGTTAAGGGCGTGGAGTACCCATCATTTCTGACTTATTTCACTATGAAATACCCTATTCTAAACTTAACTCTTTTCGAGATATTCGATTTTTAATTTTATTATTGAAAATTGCCGGTTTTTAGGCTACTAAATTTAATTTTGTTTATTTTGTAGATGCTTTAGGACGTCAATCATTAAAATAGTGCATAGGTTAATTGAATAGGCCGTAGTAGACAAGTAAAAGTTAAGAAATTAAAAAAAATATTATAAAGTTTATTTTACTCTAAGAGATATCTAAACAAAATATTATGGCAGTTGTTCGGCAGATATGTTTTAAAATATCTACGTTTCATCAGCTATCTAACGAGGTATAACAATCTAGGATTTATATTACATTTCGTGGGAAAAAAGGAGTTGGGACGCTCCAGGTAGCAGTTATAACGGTCCCGCGCCTATTGTCCTTCAAGTTAAGACGCACTGTGCGAGCGAGACTAGTGACGATTTATGTAGGTGCGGATGAAAGAAAAAATATGGTATAGACCGGTTAGGGCTGGGAATACAACACGGGATATTGTTTTGGTTGACAGTCTGCTTTTGTGCTTCGTACATAGTAGATGTGATATCGTTTTACTCTTTTTCTCGACTTGGCTGTGATTCTGGACTATTTCTTCTGATTTGTGACTACTGCGCTTGTTAACCGGACTCTGATTTGTACTTGTGATACGGAAGTGTTGAAGATGACGTCCTACACACCTGAGGAATATGCTGATATGCTTATTTGTTACGGATACTGCGATTGTGTGTCTGCGCAAGCTCGCAACGAATACATAACCCGATTCCCCGGTCGTCGAGTGCCGGATGTGGCCGTTTTTAACAAAGTTTATCAAAGACTTCGAGAAACTGGCTCTGTTTTGAGACGAAATATAGACATGGGAAGACCACGAAATGATGACGACGAAGAACGTAAGATGACGTAGTTTAGTGTGCTGTATTTCAATTTGCATTAAAATCAGTATAATCGTTACAGCCCTTTCACACGGCAGTCCAGTTTTTTGCAGGATCCCGTTTTCTGCAGGATCCAGTTTGATGGCGAATGTGTTTATATGCTAGCGTTCACACGAGCATCCTGCATGCGGGATCCTGCAAAAAACCCATCCGGTCGAATTGTGCCATTCGGTTTTGTCACTAGAAACTGGAACCGTAATCCAGTAAAAAGCGGGATCCCGTTTAATCACACATATATTTCAATGGCAGTGTTCACACGGCTACCTGCTTGCGGTTTTTTGCTTTTGCGGTTTTGCGGCGCGGGATTGGCCGCCGGTTTCTGAAAGCCCGATCAAAACTAATCGGACACTTGCTATCTCTATCTTATTCGATGTAATAGCTGAAATGGCGAGTGACTTGACAGCCGATTAGTTTTGACCGAGCTTTCAGAAACCGGCGGTGAGTGTCGCAAATAGCAGTATGTAAAAAACTCCCAAGAACCTTTTTGAAATCTGCAATAAATAAAAAACACACAAATGACGGTTCCTTTATCAAAAGTTTTGTGTAATGTTTATTTTTTATTTTTTTGAAGAATAATATTTAATTTAATCAGAATAATGAGCCTTAGCCCAGCAGTGGGGCAGGACAGGCTAAGAACAACACCCATACTACTCGGACTACAAATGTTTCACTTGGAACTCTCCCAACAAAGTGGTTTCGCGTGTGAAGTTTGAAGTTTTACTTTGTCGGAGCTCGGAGACACAGCTCAACTTGACAACATCCTGTTTACTATCATTCCCGTCTATCTTTCTCTACCTATCTGTTTAGTTGAGCATCAACATAATCATTATATCAGCTATTTAGTTCCCACGGTACAAAATTTGCTTAGTTTGGGGTTGTGTTGAATGTCCAGCAATATTTATTTATATTATATTTTATATAGTCATTTATTTCAGATATAATCGATATCACATTAAAATTTACACGTTAAAAATAATAAAAATGATAGCTAAATACTGATCGAATAAAATCCACCAAACCATTATAATATGGGATACTGGCTCCTGAAACACAGTTTTTTTTTTAATACTACTAGCTGATGGAACAAGCAGATAACCCACCATGTTAAGCGGCAACCATCACCTATAACAAAGCATTGCCTCGTAAGTCACGCACGATAGGAACGCGCCCTACGATGCACCGCCCTGCGTCCATCAACCCGAGGCACACAGATGTTAAGCCTCATGTGCCTGTAATTACACCGGCAACCAGACTCTTCAAACCGAAACACAGCAACGCTGCTTGGCGGCAGAAAAAGGCGTGGTGGTAGTACTTTCCCGGACGAGCCCTTCACAAAGAGCTCTACTACTCTTAAAAGTTTCTTAAGTCAAAGTCAAAAGGTATTTATTTAATAAAATCACAAGGATCACTTTGAAACGTCTTAAAGCTAAGTGACTCTAGGTGCCAGTTCCACGCGACCAAAGCCTAGAAGAACAGGCAACAAACATACGGCTTGGTTCCTACCGTTCTTTTGTATGATCCTTGTTACAATGTTGGTATTATATTACAATATTGAAGCTCCAGAATGGTGCCAATCGACTAACTAGTTCCGGAACCTATGGATTCAATAAAAATACTGTAACTAATTATGTCAATAAAACTCATTCTTACTCTTTAGGTACATATTCGTACATACTTAATCTAACCCAAACTAATTATGAGAAACACAATTATTAGTAGTTAATTAAATACTACCGCAGTTAAGAGGCTTACACATGGCAACACCAGGGAACACTATAGTTGGCAACTTTTTCAACCACACCTTTTTCTGCCGCCAAGCAGCGTTGCTGTGTTTCGGTTTGAAGAGTATGGTTGCCGGTGTAATTACAGGCACATGAGGCTTAACATCTGTATGCTTGAAGTTGATGGACGCAAGGCAGTGCATCGTAGGGCACGTTCCCATCGTGCGTGACTTATGAGGTACCACTTAACATCAGGTGGGCCATATTATGCTTGTTCCATCAGCTAGTTGTATAAAAAAAAACTAGGACGAAAAGTACCTACTAGTACGTACCAGTACCCCAAATCTGAGTTTTCCGTATCGTTAGGCCGTTTGTGTACGGAGACTCGATCAGCGCCTCAATCGGGCGTACTGAGGACGAGTCTCCAAAACTGCCCGAGTTTACGGAACACAAAAATAAAACTCAGACTTGGGGTATTGATACGAAAGTTCGAGTAGCGCAAGACACAGTCGTGTACTAGAATAATGATGTTTCATTAGATAGCGAATCCTACAAATGGGTAAACCAGCTGTGCTTAGACGACTGTGCTCAAAAGAAAATATGCGCATAATTGTCGCGTCAATTAATTGAGCTGTTGCCGTTTAGTGGTGATTGATCATCGATTGTCACGGTATAGTGATGTAGCTGCTGTCATTATTATTAAAACGTTTAAACTGTTCTCAAAGGATTCGTTTTCTGGCATTTTGGGAAGCAACATAGCTTTTTCATTTTAATTGTTTTTCTTGTGTTTTTTTGAGTTGTGTTGTGTAATTTCGGTGGTATTTTAACCAACATTACTTGAGGTCTTAGCACAAAGTGAAAAATTTGGAATGAAAGTGTATTATGTGATATCCTGATTTGACTGAAAATGTTTCGAATGTTTTGAAGAAAACCGCCACCATTTTCTTCAAAACAAATGACGGCCGACTGGACTATGGACTGACTTGACTAAAAAGTATTTAAACAATACAAATCACTTGACACTGGCAAGATTGTCTGTCGAATGACAGACAGGAGCCATAAGCGGAGAGAAGAAGAACTGTTCTCAAAACATGTACCTACAGGACTTTTTTTTCTCGTTGTGGAATACTCATGGATATCCTTCTTCCACGGCGGTAGCGGAAGGATTATGTCGGACTTTAACTGACTAAACCATAACGGGGTCCTTCGGTATGCTTGTTGTCGAGGCTATGGGTGCGTTTTACTATTCTTCCATGGCCCCGACGGCATTATCTTGGTCTTGTCCCATCTCATTAAGGCGAATGCAAGAGCTAATGTACCTCTCTAGTAAAAAAATAATTTTGATCGATACAAGTTTTCCCATTCAAAAGTTTGCATACATACGAAAACTATTAAAGCAAACTTTTGAGTAGAAAAACTTGTATCGATCAAAATGATTTTTTTATTAAACTGTGTGCAATGTGATTGCACACAAAATGGTTGATTGCGATTTTTCGAAAATGAGTTTAGTGATTTTATATCTTTCAACATGTCGAAACGTGCGAGCGAGAGTCACATTAGCTCTTGTCTTCGCCTTAACAGACCTACACACATAAAATACTTACGAGGAAATCTGTAAAAAATTTTAGAAAACATAGCAAGTGGTCCGCCGAATCCATATGATTTATAAGCGTACCTTCAATCGGTATTTGTAAGAGCTCCTGTAATTTGTAGAATCAGTCATACTAACCTTTAAGATAGTAAATATTGAAGTAGTAAAAGTGCTTTCCACAAAGATTCTATTTTATTTCAGTAAAGGGCACGTTTCACATCAAAAATTCAATTACAGCTCCAATAACTCGAATCGAATATGAATTGGAAACGTCGATTGCCCAATGGTTCAAATGCTACATTGTCCAATAGAGCTTCAAATACCTATAATATAAAAAAAAACATAAACGTAAGTTACTATTTTTGAGGCTACATGAAGCCCTAACACTGAATCCATTGTGATAATACTTAGAAAAAACATAGTTCGTAACGTAGATACAGGCTGACTTTTTATCCCGATAAATAACCGAGAACGGGGTAAAAAAAATAATGAACCCAACAAAGGGATTACAGAATGTTATATTGCTATCGCTCATGTACTTCTCGCTTCCACATTTCATCGTTTTGAAAGATAAAATCGCTGAACTAATTTATGTATTAAATAAATAAAAGAAAAATCGCTAACATACAAGTTGTGCTTTTTAGTTGCAAACTTGTTTCGGATCAAAATAATATTCTGATGTTAAGTGGTAACCATCACCTATAACAAAGCATTGCCTCGTAAGTCACGCACGATAGGAACTTTCCCTACGATGCACTGCTCTGCGTCCATCACCCTGAGGCATACAGATGTTAAGCCTCATGTGCCTGTAATTACACCGGCAACCTCGCTCTTCAAACCGAAACACAACAACGCTGCTTGGCTGCAGAAATAGGCATGGTGGTAGTACTTCCCCGGACGAGCCCTTCAAAAAGAGCTCTACTACTCAAAATTTATCTTATAACTTGATTAATTACGGTTTTTCATAAAAACGTTCAGTGATTTACATCTTTCAAAATGTAGAAATGCGAGCGACTAGGTTCTCTAACGGGTCAGCTCCTCAAAGTACTGTAAATTGTTCGTACCCATATAATTATGATCGCAAAGACTAAAGCCATCTCTACCGTAAGTCAATTACATGTAAATGCGTTGGAAACTGATTTGCATGGCGACACTCGAGTGGTTTTCCTCCTGTCCGGTTGTTAGCGGTCATTGCCGTGGCTTTCAGCTGCCATAATGATCAGCTGTTACGGAAGACTGCTTTGATTTGTTAAATTTGGAAATTCAATATAACTTGACCTCTCATTTGACATGAGAGTTAGATTTAATTACTTAGCATGTGTTTTTATTGAAAATTATAATGACAACAAGATTATAATTAAAATTAACGAAATGTACAAAATACACATGAAACATGATCGAATAAGGGCGAGTTTTCCACCAACGAACGCCCCACTTGTCCGAAACCAGATGGTTTTTTATGTTGTTGTCGACAGCGCTACTTAGGTCTTTTTCTGCCGCCAAGCAGCGTTGCTGTGTTTCGGTTTGAAGAGTATGGTTGCCGGTGTAATTACAGGCACATGGGGCTTAACATCTGTATGCCTCAAGTTGATGGACGCAGGGCAGTGCATTGTAAGGTACGTTCCTATCGCGCGTGACTTGCGAGGCAATGCTTTGTTATAGGTGATGGTTACCACTTAACATCGGTGGGCCATCTGCTTGTTCCATCAGATAGTTGAAAAAGGTCTGCCAGTGATGTTTTCACCCAATAACACGCTTGTTAAATCCTGATATTCTTTTATTTTGTCGTCGACAGCGCTACGTTGTTCCAGAATCCCGCGCGCGAGTTTTCCCCCAATAACCAGGTAGAATAAGGTCGAATATCGCTTGTATACTAACGATATGTTCTTTAATGTTGTCGACAGCGCTACGTAGGTCTACCCGCAATGTTGAAGGCGGGCGAGTACTCCCCGAACAACCCCTTGGTGCGCGGCGAGCGGACGTGCGGCGACGCGCTTCTCGGCCTCGGCGAGTACGAGCGCCGCAGGAACACGCTGCGCAGGGCACGTCAGGCGCAGTACAGGGAGTACCTGGATCGGGTCAGTATCTTATCTATGTGTCTGTAGTGTATCAGTACAGGGAATATCTGGATCGGGTCAGTATCAGAGATCAGTGTCAGTATATACTCTTATACTGATACTGACCCGATAGATAGAGATCTGATAGAGCTCTTTGTGAAGGGCTCGTCCATCCTCCATGTTGCAAAGGGTATGGCAACATGGAGGCAGGCCGAGTTTTTAAATTATTTACTTCTACTTTTTATCTCCATGCCTTCCAATACTGAGTGTCCCATGCACAAAGCGTAGCTTCTGTATTCTGTGACCCCGGTTCAATTCCGCCATGATATACACTGTAAAGTTAAATCTTTAAATAACAAAACCGCGAAAAACATGATTATTAATATTCCAGCAAGCCAAGAAGAAACAAGAGGCCAAAGAGGAAGCGGAAAGAGAACGTCGCGAACAAGAGCAGAAAGAGAGAGAGCGCGAGGAGAGAGAGAGACAACTGCTGTTGGAGCGAGAGAGATATAGTCCCGAGCGACGGAGATCCGTTAGTTATGTATCGGCGCAGCAATATGGAACTGTGCAAAATAAGTAAGATAATTTTAATGCAACAATAGTGTAGGAGTAGTACACGCAGAAAAAAATATTGTTGGCTCCAGCAATAAAACTTTAACGGGGGAGAGCCCACCATATTGTATAGTCCGGGCAACAATGTTTTTATTGTCAAGAATTAAGTTGTCAGAACAACAACATTCATTCAAAAAATATATGTATTGATACTACAACAATGTTTCTTTTGTCAAGTTAAATCTCAGTACAACAATTATTATTATGTGTATTGATACTACAACAATGTTTCTTTTGTCAAGAAGTAAATTGTCATTGCGACAATATATCTTTAACAAAATATATGCATTGATACTACAACAATGTTTGTATATTGTTAACACAACAATATTTTTTCAATAAAGTGTGTTTGTATACTACAACAATGTGTCTTTTGTCTGTGGAACTAATCCCATTTAACTGTGACTTTGCTGTAATAACAATACTAACTTAAAAGAGCAACAGCTGTACTTTGTTAAATTAAATATTTTCCTTTGTAACCACCATTAAAGCTTAGTCACAGTATTAAGGTTGTTGGACTTAATCAACTCATGATTATGTACAGTAGCAAAGTTATTTGAATGCAGGAGCTACTCTACATCGTGAAAACAACAATGCTTTGTTAATATGAAAGAGACTTCGTTCCAGTAGCAATGTTATGTAAATGCAGGAGCTACGCTACTTCGCGAATACAACAATGCTTCCTTTGCTAATATGACAGAGCCTTCGCTCCAGTAGCAATTTTATTTAAATGCGGGAGCTACGCTACTTAGCGAAAACAACTAAACTTCCTTTGTTCATATGACAGAGCCTTCGCTCCAGTAGCAATTTTATTTAAATACGGGAGCTACGCTACTTAGCGTAAACAACTATACTTCCTTTGTTCATATGACAGAGCCTTCGTTCCAGTAGCAATGTTATGTAAATGCAGGAGCTACGCTACTTTGCGAAAACAACATTGCTTCCTATGTTAATATGACAGAGCCTTCGTTCCAGTAGCAATGTTTTGTAAATGTAGACGCTACGCTACTTCGCGAATACAACAATGCTTCCTTTGCTAATATGACAGAGCCTTCGCTCCAGTAGCAATTTTATGTAAATGCGGGAGCTACGCTACTTAGTGTAAACAACTATACTTCCTTTGTTCATATGACAGAGCCTTCGCTCCAGTAGCAATTTTATTTAAATGCGGGAGCTACGCTACTTAGCGAAAACAACTATACTTCCTTTGTTAATATGACAGAGCCTTTGCTCCAGCAGCAATTTTATTTAAATGAGGGAGCTACGCTACTTAGCGAAAACAACTATACTTCCTTTGTTAATATGACAGAGCCTTCGCTCCAGTAGCAATTTTATTTAAATGCGGGAGCTACGCTACTTAGCGAAAACAACTATATTTCCTTTGTTAATATGACAGAGCCTTTGCTCCAGCAGCAATTTTATTTAAATGCAGGAGCTACGCTACTTAGCGAAAATAACTATACTTCCTTTGTTAATATGGCAGAGCCTTCGCTCCAGTAGCAATTTTATTTAAATACGGGAGCTACGCTACTTAGCGTAAACAACTATACTTCCTTTGTTAATATGACAGAGCCTTCGCTCCAGTAGCAATTTTATTTAAATGCGGGAGCTACGCTACTTCGCGAAAACAACTATACTTCCTTTGTTAATATGACAGAGCCTTTGCTCCAGTAGCTAACTGTCCTTTGTTAAAACAACTACACTTTCTTTGTTTATACATAAAATCTTTTATTCAAGTAGCAATATTAATTAAACGTAGGAGCTACTCAACTTTGCTAAAACAATTTATACTTCCTTTGTTCATATAAAAAAGCCTTTGTTCAAGTAGCTTCCATATAAAACAACTGTATTTTCTTTTTTACTACGAATATACCCTTGGTTCAGTAGCTAATAAATATATTAGCAAATAATGTAATAACACATTTGCTACTGAACCAAAGGTTTATTCGTAGTTATAAAGAAAATACAGTTGTGTTATATAGAAGCTACTCGAACAAAAACTTTTTCATATGAACAATTAAAGTATAATTTGTTTTGGCGAAGATGAGTATATAGCTCCTATATTTAAATAATATTGCAACTTGATCAAAAGCTTTTATGTATAAACAAAGAAAGTGTAGTTGTTTTAGCAAAGGAGAGTTAGCTACTGAAACAAAGGCTCATTCATATTAACAAGGAAGTATAGTTGTTTTCGCGAAGTAGCGTAGCTCCCGCATTTAAATAAAACTGCTACTGGAGCAAAGGCTCTGTCATATTAACAAAGGAAGTATAGTTGTTTTCGCGAAGTAGCGTAGCTCCCACATTTAAATAAAACTGCTACTGCAGCAAAGGCTCTGTCATAATAACAAGGAAGTATAGTTGTTTTCACGAAGTAGAGTAGCTCCTGCATTTAAATAAAATTGTATCTTACTAGTGTATTAGTACTAGTAACTAATACTCATTTGATTTCCCAAAAAAGTAATTATGCCATCGTAGGTATTGTCATTTAGCTACCCCAATAAACTAGTTTGCCAACATACTCTTATATTACAGTAAACTAGTTTATGTTTGAAACACAAATGAGTATTAGATACATAGGTACTGGCAGTACAATAATTCCCTACTGAAACAAAGGCTTATTCGTAGTAACAATGCATGGCAGTATAGCTGTGAAAATAGCTACTGAAATTAAATTCTAAACACCTAAAGTATACTAAACAATAGCAGCTACGACGGTTTTACCTAACAGTGGTCCAAATTATGATAAAAACAATCTATTATTTTCAGGGTATTTGTGTATTGTTAAATAAGAACTTATAAGGTATGATTACAAAAAAATTATTACTCTCTTATAATTAGGTACCTACATAATAGTTAGTCTAAGTTTGAACACTTCTTGCAATAAAATCTGACATTACCAGTAGTAACCCAAGTCTGTTAAGTCGTAAGTTTTTTTCGTTTTAGGTTCTTTGTATTGCGAGTCCGCAGTTTTAAACGGAGAAGCAATAAGCGCCTCTATCGGGCGTGCTGAAAACTCTCGTGTCTGCATACAAAACTGCGGTCACGCGCAATACGGAAAACCAAAAACAAAAAAAACTCACGACTTGGGGTACAAGTCAAGTCTAATCAATACTTTGTATGTTGTAAAATATTATAGTAGTTATGATTACACGAAATTAATTACTTTTATGAGTAGGTACCAACGTAATAATAAGCTTACACTTAATACAAATTTACGACGACACATTTTATAAAATATGTACTATTATTTTACATACCTACTATAATTATACTTATGGCGAATACAAGAGCTACTGTGACTCTCAATCGCACGTTTAGACATGTTGAAAGATATAAAATCAATAAACTAATTTTCCTAAGCATGTATCGATCAAAATGATTTTTTTACTAAACTGTGTGCAATGTGATTGAACACAAAATGGTTGATTGCTATTTTTTCTAAAATAAGTTTAGTTATTTTATATCTTTCAACATGTCGAAACGTGCTAGTGAGTCACAATAGCTCTTGTATTCTCCTTAACACAAACGTAGCAATAATTTATTATTTAAAGTGGTTCTCGCAAAACAATGTACTGTTCAGAATGTGAAAAAACAATATTTGCAGTATTTTATGGTATTAGAAGATTGGCATATAGAGATGAAAATAGTCGAGCCATAGTTATTTCAAAGGGCATTGCTACATTATCTAAACTAGTTCCTGCAATTACGCCTAGAAGATAAAGTACCTACCTGCACTATTTAAAATATTTTGTTAATGTCTTTTATATGAATTCTATAATTGGAAATTTCTGGTGCAATCTGAACTAGCACATTTAAATTTATTTACGGAAGGATGATAAAACTGCATGTGGACTTTTAATTGTCAAAATGTCTGAAATGAGTTTTGGCACAGTTCGCAGGGTACCATATTCTTGTTAGATAATAATTATATCCAAAATCAATAAGGTAAATTAACATTCAAAACCTAAACGTCCAATACGTGTAACAATTCACGCAGAGGTACACCCTCAAGTCATACTTAGACCTCATATTGAACATTGCACGTTGTATAAACATCCAGCAAATACCCGAGTCTTTTGGCTATGCTGAATCTAGTGCCCAATAGATGTGATAAATTGTTTTGATTGCAGAGCAAACATCAGGCATTTGGTATCTCAATCCGTTATTAACGACGATTTCATAATGAGTTACTGTAGCCCATGAACTTCCTACAGCAAGTACATACGGTTGGGGTGGAATACCTTTAGCAGCCACAAATGCATCCCTGTCGGCGCAATATCCTTCAATATCTGAAGCTGTTGTTACACGAGTAAGAAAGCTTGAACGTACTTCTTCCTTTGACAGCCTCCACAATTTTTTCCTTGGTACAGAAGCAGTTGGCACTTGACGTAAAAGCGATATTATTCCCAAAAATGCTGCTAATGATGCCTGGTATTCTCCAACTGAAAAAATACATTATGAAAATACATTAATACACTTACATTACCGTATCTTAATCTTTTATAATAATTATAAACATATCTATTGTTTTTTTAACTATACATCGTGGCGTGAATGGTGATTTTATTTTTGTAAAAGATAAAGCAACATTTAAATCCAAAGATTACTCAAAAAAAACGCTCGTCCCATGCATGTTTCCAGTATGATAGTAAATCCGCAGGGGGCTCTTAGTAACAAAATACAAATACTAAAAACAAATATTTTGCAATATGATCTTAGTAATTAAAATTACCTACCGGTAGCGAAATCGAGCAGCTCAAGCGTAGTTTGATCTTGCCTGGAAGAACTTTCCTTTTTTGCCAGAAGTTGCAGAAGCTTTGTTTTAATAATTGGAAATTTTTCCTCAAAAACTTGTCAGCATTTGGGTACACTTTCTGGAAGTCCAGGGATAACTGCAACAAATACAATTAAAACATATAACATGTGTAAAATTAACTACATGATATACCTACATATAAATAATGATGAGGGATTAAAGATAAGTATACCTAGGGAAGCGGAATATGTCAATTTATTGATGAGATCAGACAGGTTTTAAACCTCTAATATCTAATGCAACTACTCACCAGTTCATGTCCATCGGGCAAAGTGAGGGCAGGAAACCAGTCAAAGTATTCTTTGCATGATAGACCTTCTGCTTTCAGTTTACTGTTTAATTGAAAAGTGGTGAGCCACTTTGTCACCACTGTCTCTCGGGGCGATGATGTTCCCCGCAACCAGTTTAAATATTCTTGTGGAGATGAGGTTGATTCAAAATCAGAGTCGTCAACAGTAAAACTTTCTGGAAGAGGCCTCACACGTTTGGAATTATTCTTTTTAGAGCACCTGCTATCGCTCTCGCTGCTTATGCTACTTTTCCATTTTGACTTTCTGAAGAAAGAAGTAACTAGTCGTTGATGTGTAATCAACCTGTTGTGGAAGAGGCCACTACGGCCTGCACAATTTTTCCTCCGACGACATGGTAAGCGACATATAATACACTTCGGTAACCTCTTTCTTGGATAAAGATACCTCAAGTGCCCATTCTTGCTAAATATTTTTAAAATTTTTGCTGTTCCAATATTTTGACAATCCAAATATTCCAACTCTTTGTCTTATAGTGAATTCCATTACTGTAATACTGTAATAAATACATAAACAAGTCATTATTTAAAAAACAGCAAAATACCAGACTGCATTTTTTTTTTTGAAATTTGTTGATGGTAAATGACCACTTGGGTACCCTTGATCAGCTTCTTTAATCCCTACATTGTTCCACCAAATACCCAGTGTACATTCTCCCTATTCTAATAAATATAAAACCAACTGAATGGTGGTAGTTTTTAATATGAATTATGGTTTACCTGAATTGACGTATCTACTGGCCCATCATCTTCTGTTACGAACAATATAGGTAGGAGATGAAACATTGCTATTAGATTTCATCTGAAAAATAAAAATAAAATGTTTAAATTAAATGTATATGTAACTGATAATGCTATCACATTGAAAACAACCAACTTCAATAACTACAATTTTGCTATTTTTTTTAGTTTCTGTTAATTTTCTAAGAAATAAGTATTATTAGGTACCTATATGGGTTCGTTTATATTATACCGTTACTGTTAAGGCGAATACAAGAGCTAATGTAAAGCTAAAGGTAGGTAGTTAAAATGCATGTCAAAACATAACAATACTACTAGGTACTAAGAAGAATAACCTAGTGAAATTCCTTACATTTATTTTCTGTTTTAGGTAAGTACCAAAATGGTAAGTAGTAAATGGTAGGTATGTAGCAAGCAAGGTATATACCATATTAATATATGGAATTGTCACAGATACATTGGTACATTATACGTATGTACCTCGTAATAATTTTCAAATAAAATTTTCCAATCAACACCTACATGGATTTCAAAGTACGAAACAAAATGGCGTCAACAATTTTGGCGCCACCACCACGCCGCGCCGCTCTCGTTGGAATAGATAAATTGGTGGAACTGTGTAGTACCTAATATTTAAATGGTTTTAATTATTATTATACTTAAGTACCTTATAATAAAATTATTGAACCACCAAAAACCTTTTCCCATAATTTGTAAAATCACAACTTTGTTAAAACGACAAAATACTTTGCTGCCTCTATTTTATTCATGTATTCAATTTAATCATATCTCAAGGTAGGTAGATAGGTACTTTAGATGATTCGAACCATCCTTATTTCATAAGAGATAAAAAGCTATTAAAGTAAATAACATGAAAACTCTTACCAATGAAACTGTTCCTTGTATGGCCCAAACGGGTAGAATCAAGAAATTCTTCCATTTCACACTTCAGGTAGGTAACGCAGATCACAATCACAATAATATTAAATCACTTTTTACAAAAATCAAATCAAAGTAGGTAATCTACGAATCTACATTCCGCATAAGTTCCAGTGCGCAGGAGTACGCTCGAGCGAGCGACGTGCGCAACGCGCACGTCGCTCAATACAAATGGCTGTGTGTGTCTGCTGCCTGAGTGGACGTGAGCAGGCGCAGTGTTGCAAACTCGTTTTTTTTTCCTCCCAATAATGCCGCGATCGGCAGCAAAATTTTTCATTATTTAGAAGCACTCACGTAGAAGCAGTAGAAAAGGTTCAATTGGCTGTTAACAAAGTCCACGACTGGACAGAAAAATGGCGAATCAGATTAAATGAATCTAAATCGGTCCATATAAATTTTACAAATCAGAAGGAACATTTTTGTCCAGTGTATATCAATAATAAGATCATACCCTACGAAAACACAGCCAAGTACTTAGGCATGACACTTGATGCAAAACTTCGCTGGAAAGCTCATGTGAAAAAATAAAAGATATGAACTGGCATTCCACTTTGTCAGTTCAAAATAAAATTGTTTTGTACAAACAGGTCCTAATGCCAATATGGACATATAGTATACAGTTGTGGGGCTGTACCAAAAAGACTAACATCCTAATTATACAAACTTTCCAGAATAAAGTGCATAGAGATCGTAAATGCGCCCTGGTACGTCAGAAATAATGACCTTCACCGGGACCTTAATATTGAGTTCGTTGACAATGTTATAAAAAAATATGCAGAAGCTCACGAACATAGACTTCATCATCATGTGAACGAGAGATAGACTTCATCATCGAGGCCATCCAGCTCCTCGACAACACGGACATAGTGAGAAGACTTAAAAGAACTAAACCTTTTGAACTAGTGTAGTGTAAAGTTATAATTCATGTAGTTGAAGGTGAAAAACTCTAATCAAGAACACAAGAACAAAGTGTCTTTGCCTTAAATAGAGGCAGTAAGAAAAGTGTTAGTGGACACATTCTTAGATGTAGCTTACTTTAAAAAACTAGGTCAGTATTAAATTACCTATTGACCGTAATTATGGCTAGATTGTAATATTTTTAGATTATGTTAGAAAACAAATATTACTTACCAAAAAAATTATTATTATGAGGTATTGGGAGCTATGCTATAAATTTTATGCAACATGCATGAATGAACTTGAAATTTTGCATGCTGTTTTTTATATAGCGTTAGTAGTTCGTTTAAATACTATGATGGATTTGTGGTGGTATGTCATCCGGCGTCGATTGAAACTAATCGGGTGTGTTAATAAAACCGTTGGCAACACCAATGCCACGCCACGTTGCCCCGCCGCCCCGCCCCGACGACCAATCTACAACCGAACATGTTTCGACAAGTTTTATTGTCTTTGCCGTGAGCACAAAATTAGTTTTGTTAAATTTCCTATCTATCTATACCTACTTTGTCGTCGGATTAATGTAAAGTGTGATTCTTTTAGGTCATACCTATGCACGCATACACACGTATGATTGTTCAGTTGGCTTCAGTTCAGGTACCTAGGTACCTCTTGCCTCTGCCTCTTTTTGAATATTTCGAATGAATACCTACCTACTAAAGAAGGAATAATATGATTAGAGATACTTAGTAGATGGTATAGATAAGCACTTAGGATAGACATGGATATAGACCTCGTGGGGGCGCGCTGGCGCCCCCTCGAATTAGGTACCTACCTACCTACTCCGGAAATGCTGCTGCCCATTCCTCGGTTGCGTTGACTTGTCGCCTCTCACGACATCTCGATTGAGGGGCTTATTCTTTTTCAAGATCACAACTAGACATGCGCAAAACAGTACTATATAGTGTAATGCCATATGGCATGACATTTCGTACCGCGTTATACCTATAGTATGCTATAAGTACGCAGTACTCTAAACATGACCTGACGTCTGACGCGCTATGCTATGCTAAGTAATGCGAAGGGCCGCTATTACTTTTGGTAGGTACTGACTGAATGTTCTGTTCCGATGTTATGTAGGTAGGTTATAGCGATAGACAGACCTTTCGTTAGTATATTATGTATGTTATGTTATACCTATAAACGAACAATTATTGCAAATAGACCTGTAGATAGGTATTTTTTACGTACCTACCTCGGCGGGGACAGGTCAATGGAAATTTTTCATTTATTATGTTAATCTGTATTAAAAAAACGGATCGCCCAGGTCCTGCCTACACATAGAATAATGAGTTTCGCATTATACCTACCTATTGCAATTGGACGACATTCGATAACTATGAAGTTTTTTTTGATCCGTCATCGTCGTCATTTAATTTTATCTGTTAAAGGTACCTATGTCTAATCTAAGTAATGGTAATGAAGCAAAGCATGCAAGTTTTGATTTTATAAGACGGGGCGGTGCCAAAGAAACGTAACCCTTATCCAGAACGCAATACTTTATAGATTCTACTAAACGGCGGCGCGGCTAGTAGGTTATTAGTCATTAAATTATAATATTTTCCGTAAGTGACTACACCGCCGTTAATTTTAAATTAGTTCTATCTGTCCATGGTTGCCTGGAAGAGATCGCTCTCAGCCATAAGGCCGCCCATTGTTTTGCCTAAATGTATGCCTTAATCCTGTATTTTGTTTCTGTGTGGTGAAAAATAAAGAGTTATCTATCTATCTTTATAGCGCAGAAGGCAGAGCTATTACCTACAAACCGAGCTATGAGGGCTGTCATTCATTTGTAATCGTAAAATCCTCTACTTTTAAAACGGTTTTATTTAGTTTACAATGAGAAGATCATCCAACAACACCGCCGTTCCCTTTTTTGCGTGCAGTAGGTATAGGTACAGCTGCCTACCTAGAGTGAACGCAGCACTTGCAATTAATAGATCGAGTAAACGAAGAAAAAATATATGTGATTAGCGATCTGGTCTGATGATGGAGCCAAGGTCTGTTCAACGGAACTCTTCAATAAATACCTAGGCCATTTGAGTTGAAACTTGGTAGTACCTAAATATAGGTCCAGTTAGAAGGTGATAGTCAGAGGCAAGTCAAAACTTTGTGTATTGGTATAACGGACATCGCGAGATCTCAGCTCCCTCAGCACTCTTTCGATGTCACCATCGAAAGTAGGTAGGTACTTTTTATAGGCAATCATAATTGTCATCTACCTGAGAAGTCTATTGTTGGGCATGGCATACGCCTTCTCCTCATTAACACACTTGCAAAGTTTCATAGTTACCACAGCCACATATATATTGTATGAAAAATGGTAGTTTAATGCTACGACTGTAGTTACTTTGTTAGATTTATTTGCAATGTTTACATTGACACACTTGCAACGTTCTATTGTTACCACAGCCACATATATATTGTCTGACAAATGGTAGTTAAATGATACGACTATAGTTATTTTGTTAGATTTATTAACAATGTTCACATTGATACACTTGCAACGCTCCATTGTTACTATAGCCACATATATAATGTCTGACAAATGGTCGTTAAATGATACGACTATAGTTATTTTGTTAGATTTATTAACAAAGTTCACATTGACACACTTGCAACGCTCCATTGTTACTATAGCCACATATATATTGTCTGACAAATGGTAGTTAAATGATACGACTATAGTTATTTTGTTAGATTTATTAACAACGTTCACATTGACACACCAGCAACGCTCCATTGTTACTATAGCCACATATATATTGTCTGAAAAATGGTAGTTAAATGATACGACTATAGTTATTTTGTTAGATTTATTAACAATGTTCACATTGATACACTTGCAACGCTCCAATGTTACTATAGCTACATATATATTGTCTGGCAAATGGTAGTTAAATGATACGACTATAGTTATTTTGTTAGATTTATTAACAACGTTCACATTGACACACCAGCAACGCTCCATTGTTACTATAGCCACATATATAATGTCTGACAAATGGTCGTTAAATGATACGACTATAGTTATTTTGTTAGATTTATTAACAATGTTCACATTGATACACTTGCAACTCTCCATTGTTACTATAGCTACATATATATTGTCTGACAAATGGTAGTTAAATGATACGACTATAGTTATTTTGTTAGATTTATTAACAATGTTCACATTGATACACTTGCAACGCTCCATTGTTACTATAGCCACATATATATTGTCTGACAAATGGTAGTTAAATGATATGACTATAGTTATTTTGTTAGATTTATTAACAATGTTCACATTGATACACTTGCAACGCTCCATTGCTACTATAGCCACATATATATTGTCTGACAAATGGTAGTTAAATGATATGACTATAGTTATTTTGTTAGATTTATTAACAATGTTCACATTGATACACTTGCAACGCTCCATTGCTACTATAGCCACATATATATTGTCTGACAAATGGTAGTTAAATGATACGACTATAGTTATTTTGTTAGATTTTGTAACAATGTTTACATTGATACACTAGCAACGCTCCATTGTTACTATAGCCACATATATAATGTCTGACAAATGGTAGTTAAATGATACGACTATAGTTATTTTGTTAGATTTATTTACAATGCTCATATTGACATACTTGCAACGTTCCATTGTTAACACAGCTACATATATATTGTACGACAGATGGTAGTTTAATGCTACGACTATAGTTATTTTGTCAGATTTATTAACAATGTTCACATTGTGACACCTAAAACGTTTTATTGTTAGCACATCTAAGTTTTTATTAACTTTGATGTAAGGACAAAACTAAATTGTTCCTAGCACATTAAACGACGGGCAATCAGCGCACAATAAAGAAGTTGCTAATCCCAACTAAGCTCTTTCTGTAATAGTAACAAAATATTTAGTTGCTGCGACAGGAAATTATCAACAAAGCATTTATTGTGGCTTTGTTGGCCATTTTTTTCCTGCGTGTAGAGTTCTTTGTGTGTGGCTCGTCCGGGGAAGTACTACCACCACGCCTTTTTCTGCCGCCAAGCAGCAACGCTGTGTTTCGGTTTGAAGAGAGTGGTTGCCGGTGTAATTACAGGAGCATGTCGCTTAACATCTGTATGCCTCAAGTTAATGGACTCAGGGCAATGCATCGTAGGCCACGACATATCGTGCGTGTCTTGCGAGGCATTGCTTTGTTGTAGCTTATGGTTACCACTTAACATCAGGTATTTCCAACAATAAGTGGTATGAAAAATTATAATTTCAATTGAAAAAGCAAACTAACTAAATTTATAGAAAAACAAAATATTTACGTCAAATAAAAAAATATGAGCTGGCAAACAACACATTTTTTTATTCTAAGTTCTGATGGAACAAGCACATCTTTAACGTGACGACTAAGAGCTGATTTCACCATGCTCTGTTAGTTACTAATCAAGGATTAACAGGCCGTTAAGTCTAACCTTAGATGTCAAACGCGTACATTTTGACAAATTAAGGGCCGGTTTCACCATGCTCTGTTAGTTACTAATCAAGGATTAAAAGACCGTTAAATCTAACCTTAGCTGTCAAACGCGTACATTTTGACATATTTAACGGCCCTTTAATCCTTTGTTAATCTAACAGAGCATGGTGAAATCAGAGCTAAATCCGCGTAAATAGATTGAAACAGAATAGAAAAATCCAAATTAAAAAAATAGTGCGACAACAGAATCTACTACACCATTTAGATATTTCTAAGAGTTGTGGCTCCCAAGTTAATTGACTATTTTTTTTTCAGTAAAGTGGACTCAGCGATCCAAGTGGATGGCCTATCGAGACCGCTGTCGGTAGCCGTACAAACAGACGATGCGGAAATGTACAGAGTAAGTCTTGCTTTAAGGGGCTGACAACCGTCAAATAACATTGCTCGCACATTTCAACATATTTAAAGATCTAAAATTACTGAATTTGTTTTTGAAAAATAAGTATCAAATTTTATGAAATCACATTGTACACAGTTCAGCAAAAATGTTATTTTGATCCAAACAAGTTTTCCTACTAAAAAGGTAAAGGTAAGGTTGCATAAGTACGGAAACTAGTTAAGGGGCTGACTACTATCAAACAACTTCTCGCTCGCACGTTTCGACATGTTGAAAGATATAAAATCACTAAACTCATTTGCGAAAAATCGCAATCAACCATTTTGTGTGCAATCACATTGCACACAGTTTAGTAAAAATTTCCTTTTGATCGATGCAATGCAATGTGATTTCACACAAAATGGTTGATTGCGATTTTTCGCAAATGAGTTTAGTGATTTTATATCTTGTGATATGGGAACCAGATAGCTGATTTAATACATAAATACTTTTTTTTTGTAAATTCATACTTATAATATTATATAACACCCAGACAGAACAAACATCTATGTTCATCACACAAATGCTACTACCAACTGAGCTGTGAAGGATGTCAAAATATGATACTTTGATACGATTCTGAACGTCATATCTCCCATATTTAGTACCGTAATTTAGTAATATATTTCCAGCTATCGCCATCCCCTTCCAAGCTGACTCAAGCCGAGCGCGAGTTGTCGCCGCGAACGGTCGCCGAACCGAGAGACGCCGCCTGGAACAAATGGGACACTTGCGAGCGGAGGCGTAGCTATGGCGACTTTGACGGTAAATAATACGAAAACAACTACATACATACATAAAATCACGCCTGTTTCCCGTAGGGGTGGGCAGAGACCACGGATTTCCACTTGCTACGATCCTGAGACACCTCTTTCGCTTCATTCACTCTCATAACATTCTTCATACATGCTCGTCGGCTTAGGGCCAGTTTCACCATGCTCTGTTAGTTACTAATCAAGGATTAACAGGCCGTTAAATCTAACCTTAGATGTGAAACGCGTACATTTTGACATATTTAACGCCCCTTTAATCCTTTGTTAATCTAACAGAGCATGGTGAAACCGGCCCTTAGGGTACTCTTGACCTGGCCTTTCTCAATTAAAAGGTGATAAAACATACTGCAGAGAAAATATGGACGAGGATAGCGAGAGATAGGGAAGAGTGGAAGAGCTTGGAGGAAGCCTTTGCCAAAAAAAGGCGAATAGATAGTGTAGATTTTACACCGTGTAAAATGTTATTTCATTCTTTAAATGTATCCCACTAATATTATAAACGCGAAAGTTTGTAAGTATGGATGGATGGATATTTGTTTCTCTTTCACGTAAAAACTACTGAATGGATTTTAATTAAACTTTACAATAATATAGCTTATTACTATTATTACTACTATTACTATTGCCCAACAATGGGACACTATAGTCCCATTGTTGGGCAAAGGCCTCCCCCCATTTCCGCCAGTCACTACGATCATGAGCCTTCATCCTCCAGTCCCTCTCATAGGCGTCCAACTCGTCCCGCCATCTCATGCGCGGTCTGCCACGACGCCGCCTCGCTGTGTCAGGGCACCACTCGGTAGTGGTTTTGGCCCACAGGTCATCCGGCATGCGACAGATGTGACCGGCCCAGTCCCACTTTAGTCTAGCGGCTTTATGCCCCACGTCGGTAATTTTAGTTTTGGAGCGCAGAATGGTGTTTCGGACGCGATCTGTTCGTTGGATTCCCAGAATGCTGCGCTCCATTGCCCGTTGGCAAACCTTGAGTTTGGATTTCTGAATATTTGTCAAAGACCAAGTCTGCGAGCCATATGTTAGAACGGGAAGAATGCACATGTCCATGAGTTTACGTTTGAGTTTCATTGGAAGGTTGCCCTTCAGTAGTTCCTTCATCGACCAGTAGGTCCTCCAGGCGTTCTCAATACGTCTGGCAATTTCTTTGTCCTGTCTGCCTGTCTGGAGGGACACCACTTGGCCGAGATAGATGTATTCATGGACGTAGTGCATCGTTTCACCATTAACTGTCATGCTATAGGCAGTGCTGTTAGTCATTACCTTGGTCTTTGACATGTTCATCATCAATCCAACTTCAAGGCTTGCATTGCTCAGATGTTCAAGCATGGATTGTAGTTCCTGAGCTGTATTAGCGAAAAGAACAATGTCATCAGCGAAGCGGAGATTAGTCAACCTCACTCCGCCAACTTCAATGCCCTTGTCTACCCAACTTGCCGCTAGCTTCCTGAAAATCTCTTCCAGCGTGCTATTGAAGAGTTTCGGTGATAGTGGGTCGCCTTGCTTTACTCCCTTTTCTATTGCAAATGATGGGCCAGGAGTTTGAATTTTAATGGCTGCTGTACTGTTGAGATAAATTTGTTTGATGATTTTGATGTAAGTTTCATCAATGTTTTGATTTTGTAGAGCACTGAATATTGCTGAGTGGGAGATACTATCAAAGGCTTTCGAATAATCAACAAAAGCTAGGTAAAGAGGAATTTGGAATTCGTGATGTTTTTCTAGAATTTGGTTTATTGTGTGAAGGTGATCTGTGGTTGAAAGTCCTGTGCGAAATCCAGCTTGCTCGGGAGGTTGCTCTGAGTCTAGCTGTTTGCAGATACGGTTCTCAATAACCTTTATAAATGCCTTATAAACATGGGAAACAAGGCTAATAGGCCTATAGTTGTTAATATCAGATTTTTCACCTTTTTTATGTATTAGAATTACGTTAGAATGGCAAAATTGTTTTGGAAATTTTCCTGTGGATAGAATGTTGTTGAACAAATTGGTAACGTGGGGTAGAAGGGTAGGTTCGCCAATTTTTAGGGCTTCTGTGCTTATACCATCTTCTCCAGGGACTCTGCTATACTTCATTTTCTGAAGCGCACAATGAACTTCAAAACCAGTAATGGGGGGAATGGAATCAGGGCAATAGTAATTTTCAGCGACTGGTTCTACTTTGTTAGGTCCAGCACAGTATAGACGCTGGTAGAAGTTAGTGCAAATATCTAAAATTTTATCGCGGCTTTGATGTTTTTTGCCAAGGTTATCTTTAAGACCAGTGATCCAGGATTTTCCTTGGGATATGCCTTGTTTAGCTATTTTAAGCGAGCGGTTGCTGTCTAAGGCGATCTGCACTGTTTTTTCTTTGAAAAACCTATTGTCTTTCCTTATGCTCCTTTTGACTTCTTTGTCTTTTAATCTGTACCTAGGATCTGTAACGTCTTTTGCTAAAATAAGTCTATCTTCTATTAACGCTATTGTTTCTGCTGAAAGTTTCTTTATCTTATTGGGCATGCGTTTCGTTTTTCTACTAGCGGATTTGATGCTATTCTCGATGTTAGTGAATTGTGTCTGAACATCGTCGGTGTCTAAATCCAAACGGCTAAAGCTGTTCTTCAAATCTAAATTAAATTGCTGTTTGTTCATTAAAAGTGTTTCTTTATTCAGTCGTTTTATCCTATTTTTGAAAAGTTTTTCTCGGTATAATTTAATATCAAAAGTTATAGTTGCACGTAATGGCCTATGATCTGAAATAAATTTAATTGTATTAAGGGCTTGTATGTTTTTAATTATTGCTTGGTCTGAACTAAGTATGTAATCTATTTCATTTCTATATCGGTTGCCTGGAGAGGACCACGTCCACCGTCTGCTAGGTTTCTTTTTAAAGTAGCTATTGCTAATAAAGAGACTTTGCCCGAAAGCAAATTGGATAAGACGCGATCCCCTTTAATTCCTTACCCCCAGTCCATATGGACCCAAAAATTTACAGCTATCAGTGTCTTCTTTCTCACCAATTTTGGCGTTGAAGTCACCAACTACGATGTTCCAATTGCTATGGTGTTCTTCGCAAGCTTTATTTAATGTGTCATAAAAGTCTTCTATTTCTTCGTCCGAGTGAGTAGCAGTAGGAGCATGAGCTTGAATAATTGAAAGGGTTTTATTGTGAGTGACTTTAAATTTAAGCAAAGCTATTCGATCGGAATATGAAATAAATTCTATGATATTACTTTTCCACTTTTTATTTACTAAAAATCCTACTCCGTAGAGTCCTCCTGCATTACCACTATAATAAAATATACTGCTATCTCTTTCTATCGTATCTTCTCCTTCCCTCCTAACTTCGCACAATCCTACTATGTCCCAATTGATATCAGTTAGGGAATTTTCAAGTTCCAGTAATCGTTCTTCTGATTTTAAAGTGCGTACGTTATAGGTAAGGATGTTAAGAGTTTTATCTAAGTCCGGTTTCGTTTTGGCTTGGGTTGTTTGACGGGGAATCGATCTCGCCCGGAGATTCTTAGCACCCCTGGCCCCGGGATGGTTTTGTTTTCCGTCATCAACAACCCCAATCCCAGAGCCCCCGGGAACTTGGGGCCTATCGTTTCTGGTGTCTGTCATATTGGGGGGGGTTTGGACCTTAATATAGCTTATAAATCAGAATAACTCATAGGCTATAATTTATAAAGATATTGTGCGACTAATCCTGCGCAGACGAAGTCGCGGGCACCAACTTGTCTGCAATAAAAGGCATAAAAAAAACTAATTGGAGTGAATTAGCAAGTTATAGTGGCATTGGGAAGGTCTTGTGGCTCGAATTTGAACCGCTGGGGAATAAGAAAGTTCTCGAATGAGATCATGAACTGGAAAACGAACCGTGGGACGCCTACACAATAAGCCTACTTCTAAACAAAATAAAAATGCAAAAAAAGACAAAGTCAAAATTCAATAAAATCACAAGGATCACTTTGAAACGTCTTAAAGCTAGGTGACTCTAGGTGCCAGTTCCACGCGACCAAAGCCGAGAAGAACAGGCAACAAACTTACGGCTTGGTTCCTACCGTTCTTTTGTATGATCCTTTCACAATGTAATAAATAATTTGTATAATTTCCAGAGCGCACGTCGTCAGTAAAGAAAACGAACCGCGACAAGCTGCATTCCGATCTCCGTCATTCGTACATGCCGTCCTTATTCGACGCGGACGCTATAGAACTAAGGAATTTGCAGGTTGAAAAGGTTATTATATTTTTTAAGTTCCTATTACACCATCTCTGAGTAACGTTCTCAATCCTTGAGATAAAAATATTGCCGTATCTACTTATTTTTTTTCGCTACTTGCTGATGGCACACCTGACGTTAAGTGGTAACAATCACCTATAATAAATCGTTGCCAAGTCACGCATGATAGGAACGTGCCCTACGATGCACTGCCCTGCGTCCATCAACTTGAGGCATACAGATGTTAAGCCTCATGTGCCTGTAATCACACCGGCAACCACACTCTTCAACCGAAACACAGCAACGCTGCTTGGCGGCAGAAAAAGGCGTGATGGCGAAATATCCTGTTGGGAAGGCGGGATCAGGGAATCACTAAATAGTATAAAACAAAGTCGCTTTCTCAACCCTATAACCCTATGTATGCTTAAATCTTTAAAACTACGCAACGGATTTTGATGCGGGTTTTTTTTATAGAAAGAGTGATTCAAGAGGAAGGTTTATATGCATAATACAAGCATAATATAGTAGAGAAACACACAATAATCGTGCGAAGCCGGGGCGGGTCGCTAGTTAATAATAAGCCTCGAAATGTGCTCCTGTAGCAAAGCGCGTTTTTATTTCGACAAAGAGCTGTGACAGAAATATGCCTACCCACAGTGTTGGTTTATCTATCTACCCTTATTCTAAATACGTTACAGGCGGTAGTACTTACTTTAGACTTTTATTGGGGGCACTCCACGTGGGCATTCGGCGTTCCCGATTTTATTTGCTCGTGAATTTGTCTATTCGTATTGCTTGTAAAAATAGGCAAATATAAATAAATAAATATTGGTGGACATTCCACACAGCACTATCTCGCCGCAAACTAAGCCAAAGCTTGTGATATGGGAACCAGATAGCTGATATACTACTTATATATCTTTTTTTTTTGTAAATACATACTTATAATATTATATAACACCCAGACAGAGAACAAACATCTATGTTCATCACACAAATGTTTGTTCTCGGTGGGGATCGAACCCACGGCCTACGGCGCAGAAGGCAGAGCTACTACCAACTGAGCTGTGAAGGCTGTCGAAATCGTCGTATCGTGTCAAAAACACATCGTCGTATTTGGGAAAATGAGACGAACACAAATAGCCATGTGAAGTGTTACCATTATAAACAAAGACAGGTGTACTTTAAGGGGCCGTCCATTAATCACGTGATTTTTTTAGCATTTTTTAACCACTCTGCGTCATCATTTTCACGCACTACGCAGAGAATCTGGCAGCGGCGAGAAATAAATACACGTGATATCTTACTACACCTCCCTCCCACCTTGTGATATTACGTGATTTTTGCTTAACCCATTTCAAGTCTCATGTGATTAATGGACGGTCCCTTACTTGACGGATAGCGTTACTCAGAGATGATGAAATGGGCACCAAATAAAATAAATATTGGTCGCACATTGAGAGCACTGGCATTGAGCACATAAAATTTTAGAAAGGTCATTTTTATGAATCACGACCGGATTCGAACTCACAACCTTGCGATCAGAAGGCAGGGTCACTCCCACTAGTCAAACGTTGTTTTTAAAACAAAACCAATTCTAACTCGACCATGTTGTCTGAATAAAAAACTGAATTATTAATATAAATTCAAAAAATACAAGGTGTTCCAAAAATTGTGTATATAAACTTCAGGGGGCTAAAGTACCCATCAATATGAATAACTTTTTCTAAGGAACCAACACAGTGAACGCGAAAAAAAACAGCTGTTTCATACAAAAGTTCAATACCTACCTGACTAAAATGTATGAACCAGCTGTTTTTTTTTCGCGTTCACAGTGTTGGTTCCTTAGAAAAAGTTATTCATATTTGTAGTGTTTAACATTATACTATGCGCGCTGACTGGGGAGGCAAGCGTGGGCGGGTAGCTATTAAACACGCGGTCGTCGTGTGGCACTCAATTCCAGCCAACCGAACCAAGCAGACGTTAGCGTTATTATAACTATTGTGTGTATTATTTGGTACCCAAGAAACCTGTACAGTACAATATTGATGGGTACTTTAGCCCCCTGAAGTTTATATACACAATTTTTGGAACACCTTGTATAAATATATTTTTCTTTTTGTAGGATGCGGCCGAGCGTCGCCAGTTCTACCAACAGGAGCTGAAGAATCAAATCAAGGAGCAGCAGAGGATCAGGGAGGAACGGAAATCTAGAGAAAAGTACGAACCTTACTTGCACTGAGTATAATGCTGTCATTATTATCTTCAATCAATAATTAAATAATAATAATAAATAATTGGTGAACATTCCACACAGCACTATCTCGCCCCAAACTAAGCCAAAGCTTGTAATATGGGAACCAGATAGCTGATATAATACATATATACTTTTTTTTTTGTAAATACATACTTAGAATATTATATAACACCCAGACAGAGAACAAACATCTATGTTCATCACACAAAGGTTTGTGCTCGGTGGGGATCGAACCCACGGCCTACGGCACAGAAGGCAAAGCTGAGCTGTGAAGGCAATCAATCAATTCAGCCTGTATGCACCCACTGCTGGGTATAGGCCTCCCCTTTAAAACGCCACTCTCTCCCGTCCTGTGCCAGTCTTTGCCATTATTATCTTATTTTATTTTATTTATTTTTGAACATAATCCACAGCTCTTAATATACAATGTAAATACTTAGGTTTCTAACATTCCAATAACGGATTTAAATTTTAAGAACAAGAAATGTAGGTATCAAAAATCTCTTCCTGCCCTTATCCCACGCTAAGTTGGATGGGTCAACAGGTTTTCTTTCTTACTCATGTAATCTTTCACACAGTCCATCCATCTTTTCTTTGGCCTGCCCCTCCTAAAACCATCCACATCCATTTCCAACACTCTTCTCGTAATATGACTTTCTTCCCTCCTCGTGACATGCTCATACCACGCGTATTCTCTTATCTGTGACCACGCTAACCTATTAATTACTCCTCAACTTATCCATCACAGGCGCTACTTTCAAACTTCCTCTAATATACTCATTCCTTATGTTATCCATCCTTGTCACTCCGCACATCTGATCGAGAGCACTGGTGGTCTAGTGGTAGCGGCCCCGCCTTCCGGTCCTAAGGTCGTGGGTTCGAAACCGGTCGTGCACCAATGATGAATTTTTCTGTTCAAAAATTTATGTGCACTCTCAAACGGTGAAGGAAAACATCGTGAGGAATCCTCCATGTCGTAGAACCTAAAAAGTTCTACAACATGTGTCAAGTGCTCGAAAGGAGCTTCCTAAGGCGCACTTAAAATCCTTTCACCACACTGTCGAAAGAAACTAGTGACACGACAAGAGAGATACTCCACACATCCATCTCAACATGCGCATTTCTGCCGCATGCACTCTTCTATCATCCGTCCCTTTGGTTGTCAAACACTCAGAACATAATACATAATGCAGTGTGATTTGAAAATTATAATTAAAGAAGTTGTTCCATTACACCTTAACATTACGTGTTAATGTTCAGATTGCTGGAACAAGCGGAGATGCGTCGCTTGGAGGAGCAACTAAGGATGCTGCGAGTCGCACAGGAACGGGAGATAGACAAACAACACGATATCACTGCAGCCGTAAGTATAACATTATTTTTCCTTTTATTTGGGTAAACAGACAGTAATACTATTTATATTCTTCATCATCATTATCATACAGCACTTGAATATCACACGAAAATGGCTCGCGAGGCCGATACGGGAGCGACAGCTCGACCGCATACTTGGTTACTTAAGGTTCATAAGACTATTACGTAATTGAATAATTACTAGTTACGGTACATACCAACACCGTTTACAAAAGGTATTTTAAAGAATTTAAATATAATATGGTTACCACTTAACATCAGGGGGGCCATCTGCATGTTTCTGGTGAAACAAGCGCTGAACTCGCAGTTTTCTTTTCTACACTAAATTATAAAGAGAAAAGATTTGTATTTTTGTATGTAACGAATAGGATCAAAGACTACTGGTCCGATTTCAAAAATTCTTTCACCATTAGAATGCTACATTATCCCCGAGTAACATAGGCTATATTTATTACTAGAATTAATTAGGGATCCCTTCTAAAACTTCAATAATGTAACCCAAGGTGTAAAAAATGGCCATAAAATGTCTTTCATCGCATGCGCTGCGGAAACTATTGACGACTAGCGGCCTGTCCCAGCTTCGCATGGGTGGTCATAAATTTTTTGAACATTTTAGGATAAACATAGACCGTGGGTTCGAGCCTCGCGTCTACTCATTTCATACATATGCAGCGCCCTTCTCCTTGAGCGAGTGAAATCGCACCCCGTGCGTGACCCGTGGACCCGTTAATATTTTTAATTTCGTCATATCCTTTGAATGGAATGTCCGATTTGAAAAATTTAAGAAGTAATCTATAGGTATTGAAACCGTCTTAATTATGAAACGATTTATTTGGATAAGGATTAATACCAAGGTACAAATAAAGACCCTTTTCTAGCGGCGCACAGTATGACAAATGACCCGAAAATCGGACATCACTCTTTTACGATACTAATCGAAACTTTAAGCTGTTTTTAATGCTAGAGTAGAACTCCCAGAAGTCAATTCAGTTTAGAACTCGAATAATATTTTTTTTTAGAAAATTATAGATTTTCAGAAAATCGCGAAAATAAAGGAACTGCAAAACATATTTGTACATTTATTTCTAGGGTAAAGTTGCATTATATACAGGGCATTTTATAAGCTAAGCAAAATAGTTTTAGCTATAACAGTAAAGTTAATATGCTTATTTTTTTGATTTTTACATTTTATTTTTTTTCTCCTATACCATTAGTGATTAGCACCTGATATTTATCTGAAAACATTCTTCGTAACTGTATTGTTACATGTACAAAAAATCACATGCTAATCTATCAGGAAATCGAAGATATGAGGTTTCTATGGTTTTCAATAATTTCTATGATATTAGGGTTGTCACAACAAGATCATAAAAAAATTACTAGAGAAAATTATAAACCGAGTATGCAAGTATGAAATTTTGTATTAAACACGAAAAGGATTTTTACTCGACTGTGAGGACGAAGGATTATGTTACGTTTTCTATTTGTAGAGTTTGCGTGTCCATGTGATCAAATTCTACGAGACTTGATGTTTCGTCGGCTTCAACGTGCGACTGAATAATTCTGTTAAAAGTATGGGAAAGTGAACTCAATAGAGAAACGAACGCTTTTCTTTGTGATACTTGAACTGGAGAAAGGGGGTAGCATAGTTTTTTTGCCTCGTGAACGCGATTGTATGGAGGAAAGGCGTTAAAACCTTTATCTTTGAGGTCTTGATGCAAAAAATGATATGTCTCAACTGAGAATTTCCTATCTATATAAATAACTAAAGTTCCTTCTGCAGTGTAAGGCGTTGGAATTGTTTTCAATTTTGCTGCTACTTTGGTTGGTCTTGTTGGACTGAGAAGAAGAGATGTACTGATTACATATTTTAAGTCTTTTGCCGTATTTTTATTTAATTTTTGCCCTTCTATTTCTATTGTTTCTCCAAAAACTTTAATAACTATTTCGTCTGGCTCCTTTTCTAATAATGATGATAATCGTTTACGACTTCTTAGTTGTTGTCTTGTACTGAGCGCGGTATATAATGAACCCCTGATTTGACAATCATCGCTAACTTCTAATCTAGAATCAGGTTCATTAATGCAACTTGGGCCAAGTTCGGAATGATCAGTTATGTAACTCGGGCCAGTTTCGGACTGATTAGATATGTTACAGTGACAAAATTCGAGTTGATCAGTCATGTTTCTGGAGTCTGGTACGGGCTGATCAGTTATGTTATTGGAGCTAGGTTCGGGTTGATCAGCCATGTAACTGGAGCCTGCTTCTGACTGATCAGTCATGTGACTGTGACTAGGTTCGGTATGGGCAGGCATATAACTAAGATTAGGATATGCACATCAACACACAACAGGAACATTGGAAGTGTCCCCTTGACGACTTTCTAGAGTTTTCTTTTCAAAATCTGAAAATTCCTTATCTCGAAAATCTGTGCTGAGAATGTTTGTGTGCTTTTTGGTAAAATGTTTCCAGTTACGTCTGCTTTGATTGTATAAAGAATCGAATTTGGCAGTAAATTTTGATACATATACTTTGATGTCGTTATCATTTTTATAGTCATCACTCATCATTGAACGATAGACTGTTTAATATAGCAGCTGTCCGATATTCTAAAGGTAAATCACTCGGTCGAGTATTTTTGCCTTTTTGCTTAGCCAAATTAATTAATACCTGGTAGGCTTGAAGTCTCGTAAATACAGATTCTTCTTCTCCTTTCGCACTTGTGGATACTCCCGGAGGTTGAAGAGCACCGGCTGTGGCGTTATCCACAGCATCATTGATAGCCACTCGTGGACTAACAAGAGGGTTGGCGCCCTCTTGTCCCCCTAACACTAAGTCAGCCTCGGATCAGGAAATTCTGCTATATCGATTGGTGTTTGTGAGAGTATAGATTTATAAAGTCAGATTACCAAAAAGAAGCCTAAAATATTGATTGTAAGTACCTAAAATGAACAGAGATTCCTTCCTAGAGAGTATTGAGAAAAAGAGTAATAACAGTGATATAAAAAAGATTAGAAAAGATTAACACTACATAGTGCCAACCCTAACAACAAAACTTTAAAATTCAATAACTCCGAATTCCTACGTGTTACGCATCTGATATTTAACAGGCACGTTAACATAGCACTAATGAACACTGTGAGTGAAAATGAAGTGCTAATATCTAAAGAAAACAGCGCAAAAAAATAATTTCAAAATTACTAAAAAAATTATATAACTTTCTTTATTGTTCACCTAGAAATCAATTATATGTTTCCAAAAATAGCAGTTAGTTGATTTTATAGCGTGCTCTTATTGAAACTTTTAAACTTTGCTTACATAGAAAGTTACAGCATTTCTTTTAGTTTTCTCTGACATACAGAGAAAAATAAATAAAAAATCATAACTCCTATTCTAAACTGAATTGACTTCTAGGAGTTCTACTCTAGTATTAAAAACAGCTTAAAGTTTCGATTAGTATCATAAAAGAGTGATGTCCGATTTTCGGGTCATTTATCATACTGTGCGGCGGCATTTCAATTATTTTTTTATAATAAAAGAACACTTATTGTGACATAACTATAATAGTTAGACATATGCTGTCGCGACATTTTTTGTAGATGATGACGTGTTCTACAAAATCGTAGTACATTATTTTGTTCTATCACCAATAGTTTTCGCAGCGCACGCGATGTAAGGTTTTTGTTTTCCACCTTGGGTTACATTATTGGAGTTTTAGTAAGGATCCCTGATTTTTTTGAAAATATAATATAGCCTATGTTACTCAGGGATAATGTAGCATTCTAATGGTGAAAGAATTTTTGAAATCGGACCAGTAGTTTTTGAGCCTATTCGTTACATACAAAACAACAAAACAACAAAAATACAAATCTTTCCTCTTTATAATATTAGTGTAGATAGAACACAAAAATGTTTTAGAATATTAAAGAACACATCAATATCTACAAAAAAACTCAGCAATATGTAATGTCTATAATGTCTAAGTATCGTAGTTATGTTACTATAACTTATTTTTTACATTATAAAAGTTGATAGAAATGCCGACCAAAATCAGACCATGTTATATCCATACCGTGGTTATACTACTTCCCAGGACGAGCCACACACAAAGAGCTCTTAAAATGTGATGCGAGTAGAATAAAAAAAGGTACATCTGCTTGTTCCATCGGCGAGGTCTAAAAAAAACTTATTTCTCAATTTCCAGATAAAAGACAACGCCAGAGACTACGAATCAAAACGCACAGAGCTCCAACGTGACATCGACATGGAAACACAGAAGCTACGAGCCTCCTCGCACCCCACTCGGAATCTACCCAAACGATCCACGAACACCTCTAAAAGCGATTCACAAAATCCACCCTACTACTACCAAAGCGACCAGACCTTCCAACCTATACAGAAAAAGCCATATTCATTCAACATACCTGACAACTCAATATTCTCCTCAAACTACGACGTTGATTCGTATCTACGTAAAAACTTGAACTTCAAAAATAAACAGGGCATCGAAATATTCAACAATAATGACAGAATCAGAGATCAGGAACCAATCAAAACCGCGGGCGCGAAAGAGAGATCCGCCACGAGCGAGACGGAAGATACAAGGAAGTATGTTATAGAAAAAGCGTTGATCCACGAGCCTAAAGAAAGAAGACCCATCGAAAAACCTACAACAATGATCTATGACGTAAATCTATCCGTCCCTGTCTTACGACACTCTCCGAAAAAGCAGACGGAGACAAATGAAAACACTAGTCCGCTCAGCGATGCTATGAAAAAGGTTGACGACAAGTGGAAGGTGCCAGCTGTTCAGAAGAACATACTCAAGTCTTTGCCTAACGAAGACGGGAGGAATGTTAGTATACTGACTCAGTTGGGGTCTATTCGGAGGCAGTTGCAACTCGAACAGCTGAAGTTAGATAGAATGCTGAGTAAGAACGACACATGAGGACTATTTATACGTCTATACTCAGCGACAGCGCCCAGTGCTTATCGGTAGTCGGTATTAATGTATCGAAAGTTCTTATCGACTCCATTAAAGCACAACTCTGCGCTTAAACAAAAGGATCGTGCCGTTCTCCTAAGTACGAGAGAGAGAGCAATATTGCTGTCTCGTTCCGATAATTTATGACCGTGTTTGCAGCGAGTGCTTAACGCGACTATAATAGTCTTATCATATTGGTTGCTGAGCGCTCCATTAGCTTAACAGACCGATAAGTCCGTTGCTGTCTCTTTTCATTGGCATTAAAGTGACAGTGACAAGTATCTATAGAGCCGCTATAAAATGGCAGGGAATATGAATAAGGTCCTAAGTGTAGAGTAGAAATATATGAAGAGTTGTAAAGCTCTTTGTGAAGGGTTCGTCCGGGGAAGTACTACCACCACGCCTTTTTCTGCCGCCAAGCAGCAACGCTGTGTTTCGGTTTGAAGAGTGTGGTTGCCGGTGTAATTACACACGAGGCTTAACATCTGTATGCCTCAAGCTGATGGACGCAGGGCAGTGCATCGTTTCTACTGAGTGAGTATTATTAGTGCATTCTCGAGGTTCATATCTGAATTGGTGCGAAACTTTTGGAATCTTTGAGATTTTCATAAGTAAATAAGCTTTGATCTTTTGTTTCTTCTTTTATTTGTGGCTATTCAGTGGCCGATAGGGTTTGCCACGAATTTGCCAATGTCAAGTTGTTAAAAACTTAAAACAAAAAGGAGGAGATCTGAGTATCTTTTGTTTAGATAACCGTGACGTCCGAACCTTATTATAGATTGACGTTCTTATTGGTTTCGGTAAGATATATTTGTAATTGAATACAAATACACATATTTGTTGTATTTGTATTTGATAAAAACAACAAATATGTGTTCTGGAAAAGGGCGCTGATATGACAGCGCTACTCAATTTTAACATTACAATTGTTTTGTGTTCCATTTAAGTATATTTAAATTGATGGGCCAAAGATCTAAGTCAACCAAAGTTTTACTGCGCACCAAAAGAACACTTACACACGGATACAAATCAAGCTACACAAAGCCAGAGAAAAATGACGCTTACTACAAGGACATAAAAGCGAGCAATGTATAGTCTGGAACACTGGTGGTCTAGTGGTCGCGGCCCCGATCCGAAGGTCGTGGGTACGAAACCGGTCGTGCACCAATGAGTTTTTCTGTTGTTTTAATGTATGTGCACAATGCCAGTACTCTCAAACGGTGAAGGAAAAAGGAAAAAGGAGCCTTTTGAGGCGCACATAAAATCCTTTCACCACACTGTTTCAAAGAAACTAGTGTTGACACGACAAGAGAAGAGAAGTGTATAGTCTGATGCGTATCCGTGTGTACGGTGGGAATCTTACTGGGTTCCCATATTTATGATAGATGTATTTTGTTTCATAAATGTTTTTTTTTAATACATGCTATTGATACATTATAAAACCAGACACAGAACAAATATCATCAAGCAGATACTTGTCCACGGTGGGGATCGTACCTACAACCTACTGTGCAGTAGACGTTGAGTGTTTCGGTTTGAAGAGTGTGGTCGCCGGTGTAATTACAGGCACATGAGGCATAACATGCCTCAAGTTGATGGACGCAGGGCAGTGCATCGTAGGGCACGTTCCTATCGTGCGTGACTTACGAGGCAATGCTTTGTTATAGGTGATGGTTACCACTTAACCATCTGCTTGTTCCTTAAGCTAGTTGTATAAAAAAAAGCTGTTAAATGAGCTGAAGCCAGTCCAAATATAAATTTAATCCTTCCAAGCTTGGTTTAATAATATAAATATTATTAAATTTTAATTCCATTTGGGTCCATTGTTTTAAAAAACATTAATTGATGTTTAATTATTTTATTATTAATAATTAATGTATTGTTATGTTTTATTATGATTTTACCTCTGTAAAGTTTTAATTATTATAGTTTGAATTTTATACATTTATTGAATGTTAGCAATATGTAAATAATGCATGTATTTACGTTTTAAAATTTTTATTTAGTGTAAGAAATGTGATATGAACCAAAATCAATATTGATTTTGACAGTCTCCTTCGAACTGTAATATTGATACTGGTGGTCTAGTGGTAGCGGCCCCGCCTTCCGATCCTAAGGTCGTGGGCTCGACACCGGTCGTGCACCAATGAATTTTTCTGTCCAAAAATGTATGTGCACAATGCCAGTACAAAACGATGAAGGAAAACATCGTGAGGAATCCGGCATGTCGTAGAACCTAAAAAGTTCTATTATCATGTGTCAAGTGCTCGAAAGGAACCCCTTGAGGCGCACTTAAAATCCTTTCACCACACTGTTTAAAAAACTAGTGACACGATAAGAGAGAGACTGTAATATTGTTTTCTAAAAAGGTACCCGATTGAAAAGTCAAAGTCACAAGGATCACTTTGAAACATCTTAAAACTACGTGACTCTAGGCGTCAGTTCCACGCGACCAAGCCTAAAAGAACAAGCCAGAAACTTATGGCTTAGTTACGGTATTTTTTTTGTATGAAACCTTTCAGTTTAGATTTGTAGTGCCAAAAAGTCATACAGCTTCCTTTTTAGGGTTCCGTACCCAAATGGTAAAACGGGACCCTATTACTAAGACTCCGCTGTCCGTCCGTCTGTCTGTCTGACCGTCTGTCACCAGGCATGAACCGTGATAGTTAGACAGTTGAAATTTTCACAGTTAAGTATTTCTGTTGCCGCTATGACAACAAATACTAACAAACAGAATGAAATAAATAATTAAGGGGTCTCCCATACAACAAACGTGATTTTTTGCCGTTTTTATAGATAATGGTACGGAACCCACCGTGCGCGAGTACGACTTGCACTTGGCCGGTTTTTTTTGAAATAAATATTCCATTTTGTAAATACTTACTAGTTTTACCTGAAACCTTACTAGTTGTACCCATGAAAGAGTAAACCTACCCAATAGTGATACCACCAGTGATAGAAAAACCAATGAAAGAAAGGAAAGGAGCCTCTTCGAGGCGCACTTAAAATCCTTTCACCACACTGTTTTGAAAGAACTAGTCACACACAACTAGAAGAGGCACACAAATAACTTCTGAGCGAAAACTAAAAAAAATTTGGCTTAGAAGTCTAGAAACGGATATCCTAGTATTTTCTACTCTTTTTTCTCTTAAGCTGTACATATATTTACTCTTGTCGTCCTGTATATGCAACCCTAGATTAATTAAAAAACCGCGCCAAAAAAGAATTCAAAATGGCGCCTCTAGGCCTTACCTCTCGCTCGCACGCCCGATCCAAACAATAATGTGGAGTGAGAAGGAATGATTAGCTATCGGCGTTTTTTACTCGATAAGTTTCTATATTGGCGCGCGATATAGTTAAAATGAGTCGTCTAGTTTCAAATGAGGCAATCTGTGCTTTTTGTCCAAAATGACTTATTGATATGGCAGCACAGATAATTTTGAATATAACCGTCTTAGTTTGACTTCGATTAGGTATCAAAGCCGGCAATTTGTCATTGAAAATGAAATCATAGGTTGGGATCAAATCCGGCGATCTGTAATACTTAAAATTCAAACGCGGAAACCTTTTTTTAATTTACCAACATTTTTCAAAAGTCAGATTGCCGGTTTTGAAACTAGTCGACTCAAATATAGTGTTTCATAACAAAAATTATCAAAGAACATTTGATAGCAAAGCAATTTTAATTTTTGTCAGTAGATGAATGATGGTGTAAGCATTTTTAAGTTAAGCGCACATTTATGTATAAAAGACTGCATGTATATAGTAATTGAAAGAGCTTGGATTAATGACAGTGAGAATATAATAAGGATATTATTTGTATTTTTATAAGCGTTATAGTTTTGCAATACGTTTGTTATTCAGTAAAATTCGTCCACAAAATGATATGTAATCAATCATTCAAGTTCATTTTCTGTAATATTGCTGTAAGACCTTATTATCATCATATCACAAACGCTTCTAATCCTTAGCACTCACTAGAATGACTGAACGAATGTAATAGATATCATTAGAAAATACACATTAGATTTAGTATAATTATGCCATCTTTATAATCTGTATTCAACATTGTTAGATTATTGGCTAACAGTTTTTGTAACCCAATTATTTCTATGAATAAATAAATTGAATGAATACTTATGTTTCAATTTATGTGCCTACCTAAATATTTATTGCATATTATGTGTACTGGAACTTTGGAAGTACAGGCAGCAACAAAAGTTCATAAACAATTTTGAGTTTTTAAAATACTTTCTTCAATTATTAGTTGTTGTCATGTCTCTGCAGAAGGACAGATAAGCAAAATCCCAGTTTAGCAGAAGGACAGATTCGCATAAAGGCAGGTAATGTACCTTCTATAATTAACCATTTATCAGCTATACCTTGCACGTAGCACAAAACAAAAGTATTTTACTAATCTTGCTTTCTCCCGAACCTCGTCACCGAGGAATCGTATTCACATAATCCTTTTAAATTTTATCATCGAATTAAAGTTAATTTGTGCTACAATACATCGAACGAAATACTCGGAGAACAGAAGCGATAAGGAGTGCGCAAGAGTCACCATCGCGTCATATCGGCGCCATTACTGATCGAGAAGCAGCCATTTTGCTTGAGCGGCAAACGCGGACCTGCTACAAGAGCCAATCAGCGATAAGCCACTCCCCCCACCACGCAAGTGTTGCCTGCTAGTTAGTTCAATCATTATTGTAGCGTAACCATTGAGCGTGTGACAACCCGCCGCCTACAAACCTGGCCTAAACACCGCTTTCGCTTTATATGCGCCTGGTAGCCGAACTAGAAGACATCTCGTCCCCACTGCGCACAAGGCCTTGTGTTAAATTTATATAAGTAACATCTACTTGTGTTTTGTGTTGCAGACTTCTTCTCTCACTGCTTGCCTGGTACATCGCTGTGTTAAAGTATTAATACTTTCCAATAACATTTTAAGAATTGTAACTATTAATTATTTTTTTCTGTGTTGATCTATACTTCATGTACTGTCTTTATGCAAATCTGTCCTGCTAATCTGGGATTTTGCTATTCCGGGAATTTGCTTTTCTGTCCTTCTGCTGCAGAGACGTTGTCATGAAAATAGCGATAGTCATGTTTAGATGACCATGGCGGTCATTAGGTTAAATTAATTCAAGATTACAAATCTAATTCATAAAAATTCGTTGCTTTTATGATTAGGGTTTTAGATATAAGGAAATAAAACGATAGGTTACAAATTGTATGCAATCAACTTTTATTTACAAAATAATTCGAATTTTAAAACAATACAAAACAGCGGAAACCTTATATTTCCATAAATATATTTAATTGTATAATCTATCCGACGATAGTTGAGCATCAAGAATATTTTGGATAAAACCATGTTATGGCACAGAATATTCCATCCACGTGAACTGCGCATAACCAAAATTTACTTATAAAATGTGGCGCAATTTAGCCACGTGGCTCGTTAGAGGCCAATTTGATAATCACCAATAACCAACTGAACTCCTAAAAGTGTCTACACACGGACCTAAAATCGGTGGCAATATCGGAAGAGTGGTAGGGAGCGCCTTGATCGCTTCATGTGTAAGTTCAAATTATTATTATTTAACATTAACTCAGAAAACGGGTCGGGCGTAGGTTATGGGGATGGATAAAATTAGAGCCAATTTCACCATCTCTGAGTAACGCTATGCTTCATGTAGTCGTACACTAAAACAAATTATGAATTCACATTAGATACAAGAATGTGTCTTACTAGGCTAATCATAAGGTATCTTTCAGTGTGTAAAGCTAAGTACGAATTACTTTTATCCAGCTCTTCTGATTGCTTAGAAAATTGACAAAAAGTCGGTTATCGGTCAGTTTCAATAAGACATTTGAAAATTACAAAGCATTGGATGGTTTTACTGCCTGGCTTTTACAAAACAATGTTTTTATTAAAAACTAAAATATTTTTGGTTCACCATGATAACTTATAAAAATCTAATCTATCAATATATCTAAAACGTGTAACATAATACCCCTATAACCCCGGAAGCAGGGTATTCTACAGGTCAAGACGAACACCTATGTAGGCAGTACATTACATACTTATCTAATTTATAAAATTAGCAATTACAAAATAGACCTATTTTTTTTTCCACGAGTTGTAAAATATCTATATATTGTCTTTTTTATTTACTGAATTTCAAAGCATAATAAAACCTACAGCATAAAATTGTTCCTCATGTACCGAAGTGCAAAATAATAGTCTATTAATAAATGATATTTGCCACAAACATATTATTGAGTATTATTATAATAAAAGTAACAAATTTATATTACAGCTTGGCAAAACTCTAGAAACAGAGCAAGACTGTACGTCGAAAATGTATGGAAAGTGGCGCCCTTAACATTTTCAAAACTATTTTGCCAATTTATATCTAATTTATTATAAAAGAGTAAACAACACAACGATTTTAAAATGTTTCAAAAGTTATTAGTGAGTAAACACTCTAAGAGCTGATTTCACAATACTCTGTTAGTTACTAATCAAGGATTAACAGGCCGTTAAATCTCACCTTAGATGTCAAACGCATACATTTTGACATATTTAACGGCCCTTTAATCCTTTGTTAATCTAACAGAGCATGGTGAAATCAGCTCTAGAAGTACCTATCTAATAGACATTACAATAAACAAATCAATACCTACTTTTCTTACCTAAATGTAAAAAAATCACAATTCGCTTCCATAAAACGTTATTTATACATGTTATTTAATGTAAATCGGAATTAATGATATTACAGAAAAACATCTTAAGGGCCGGTTTCACCATGCTCTGTTAGATTAACAAAGGATTAAACCGCCGTTAAAAATGACAAAATGTACGCGTTTGACATCTAAGGTTAGATTTAAGGCGAAGACAAGAGCTAATGTGACTCTCGCTCACACGTTTCGACATGTTCAAAGATATAAAATCACATAACTCATTTTCGAAAAATCGCAATCAACCATTTTGTGTGCAATCACATTGCACACAGTTTAGTATAAAAATCATTTTGAGATCAAAATGATTATATGTTTTCCTACTCAAAAGTTTGTTTTACTAGTTTTCGTACATAAGCTAACTTTTAAGTAGGAAAACTTGTATCGATCAAAATGAAATTTTTACTAAACTGTGTGCAATGTGATTGCACACAAAATGGTTGATTGCGATTTTTCGAAAATGAGTTTAGTGATTTTATATCTTTCAACATGTCGAAACGTGCGAGCGAGAAGTTGTTTGATAGTTGTCAGCCCCTTAACGGCCTGTTAATCCTTGATTAGTAACTAACAGAGCATGGTGAAACTGGGCCTAAGCAAGGTGTTTCAATACATGTGCTTAAAACTTCAGGGGGCTTAAGTACCCATCGATATGAATAACTTTTTCTAAGGAACCAACACTGTAAGCGCGAAAAAATATATAGCAGTTTCATACAAAACTTCAATACCTACCTGGCTAAAATATATGAAACAGCTGTTTTTTTTTTCGCGTTTCAATGTTGGTTCCTTAGAAAAAGTTATTCATATTGATGGGTACTTTAGCCCCCTGAAGTTTTAAACACAAGTATTGGAACACCTTGTATATCACTAAGAAAACTGACTCACTAATTGACGGGTCTCACAGATCATTTGGTAGTAGCTCTGTAGGCCTGTAGGATCACATGGATCTCTTTGTAACGTTTTATTAACTAGGTGATGGTCGCGTGGAACTGGCACCTAGTTTTAAGACGACAAAGTGTTCCTAGTGATCCAACTGAATTAATACCTTTTGACTGACTACAATAAACCAAATTACCGAACATTTTGTAACACGAAAAAGTAATTATTGAGCTCCACTCCACAATTCAAAATTTGTTTTTATAACAGTCCAAAAGTAAGTTTTAGTTTAAGGCCCTTATTCATATTACCTGCCATTTTATAGCGGCTTTATAGAGTATTCTTGTCACTGTCACTTTCATGCCAACGAAACTAGACAGCAACATACTTATCGGCCTGATAAGCTAATGGAGCGCTCAGCGTCCAATACGAATAAGAGGGTAAGTGTAAGTTCTAGCGGCTAGAATTCTGAGGCGGCATTTTCAAGAAATTCTCCAAGGTAGGTCCGTGCCTGCCTAAAGGGTCTCTAGGAAACATAATCATGCCTCCAACCCAGTTGAACTGCAGTGTTCTGTTGTTGATGACGTCAGCCCAGCGCGGATTCTCGCCTTTCAGGTCGTTGAACCCGTCGTTGCTGACTATGATACCTTCAAACTCGGCCGCGCATTGAATTATGTATCTGAAAATGAGGGTAGATTTATGTTAAACTAGAGTAGTAGAGCTCTTTGTGAAGGGCTCGGCCGGGGAGGGTCCGGTTAATTTACGACCAAGTATTACACAGCCCGAAAATGTACAACCCGGAAAGCACAGCCTGGAAAACACGGCCCGGATTCCATGTACAAAATGTACATGAAATCCGGGCCGTGTTTTCCAGGCTGTGCTTTCCCAGCACAGTCGGGATTGTACAGCCAGGATTGCACGACCATGGATTCTGTGACCATGCTCTGATTGGTCGAAAGCCTATGCTCTGTTTAGATGCACTACACAGTAAGTATAGGCAAGTAGCACAGATTAAAAATTATATAAAATAAGAGAATTATTCAGAGATTAATGTTAGAAAAAAATGAAATTCTGGCACTTCGGCGGCCGCTACCGCGGCACGCTCGCTTTGCTCGCTCGCCTCGTGCGTAATTAATATGTTTTAACATAACCTAACCAATCCGAGTCGGATCAACAAGTGAGTGAGTAAGTAATTGACGAGTGTAAACAAAGCCTAAGTTTTGGCATCAAAATTTTGGCTGTGTTTTATCGGGTCGTGCTTTCCAAAGGTGTGCAAAATTTGTACGGCTTGGAATGTACACCCTTGGATTACACAGCCATGGATTTCGCGACCAAATTGTACATCAAATCCGGGCTGTGTTTTCCTCGGCTGTACAATCCATGGTTGTACATTATCGGCACCCGGCCGGGGAAGTACTACCACCACGCCTTTTTCTGCCGCCAAGCAGCTGTGTTTCGGTTTGAAGAGTGTGGTTGCCGGTGAAATTATAGGCACATGATGCTTAAATGCCTCAAGTCATATCAAGCGTGATTTTCAGTGCGCCTCAGAGCCTCCTTTTGAGCACTTGACACATGTTTTAGAACTTTTTTAGGTTCTACGACATGCCGGTTTCATTATAACTTGAATAATGTTAAGGCAAATGTATGATTACTCTTAAAATTTTGTTAAATAAACATTACTAACATATATTATGTAACACTAGTAGTAGTTAAGTTAATATTGAGGATGAGAAAAATATGAATTGTATCTACAGTCAAAAGCATGAAGCTTTATAGCTTGTAGCGCGAGTCTTTGCCTCTATCTATGGCGATTGTAGTAAGAATGGTTCCAACTTAGGCCTTAGGACTTTGGTTTCTTTGCAGTTGGCTACATTTTCTTAGTCTGTAGGGGGGGGCAGCTGCCCCTCCCTGCCCCCCCTTGGCGACGCCCTTGATCTAAAGTGAACTCAATGTATATTTTGCATAATAAATAATTTAATTTGACTTACCGATCGTCGTACGATGAAATGTTATAGCCCAAAACCTCGCGGCTCGGCGTGAAGATGACGTGTCCCTGACGTTCCAAGTGCACTAAAAGCTGAGGCTGCGAGCTCTTACCGGACTTGTTCCTGTAATATCGCGTGGCACAAACGTAGCTAAGTATTGTTTACTAAGTACATAATATTTTTTTAGGGCAGCCTTCACAGCTCAGTTGGTAGAAGCTCTGCCTTCTGCGCCGCAGGCCGTGGGTTATTATATAATTATGAACAAGATTTCATACTAAAAAGTTTGAATAAGTAGGAAAACATGTTCGGATCAAAAAATATTTTAGATAAGCTGTGTGTTTTTTGTTTGTATTTAAACCAGAGAAGCGCCAAATCGTTTCTTAAGGCGAAGACAAGACCTAATGTGTGTGTGTGTGATTGCACACAAAATCGTTGATTGCGATTTTTCGAAATGAGTTTAGTGATTTTATATCTTTCAACATATAGAAACGTGCGAGCGAGAGTCACATTAGCTCTTGTCTTCGCCTTAAACCTCCTTTCAGAAGTTGAATTTCCTTAATTCATTGCACCTTTACATTTGTCAATACCATATTCCTAAAGAAATCCACTTCTGAACACAATAATATACAGTTTCAGCAAATACGATCTGGTTCTAAGTCTTTTCCTACGACCATTGCAGTCGTCCGTCCATCGGATACAGGGGACGTCCTACAAATCGTCATCCGATTTTATCCACAACTGAGAGCACTGGTGGTCTAGTGGTAGCGGCCCTGCCTTCCGATCCTAAAGTCCTGGGTTCGAAACCGGTCGTGCACCAATGAGTTTTTCTGTTCAAAAATTTATGTGCACAATGCCAGTACTCTGAAACGGTGAAGGAAAACAAACATCTTGAGTAAATCGGCATGTCGTAGAACCTAAAAATTTCTAGGTATAGTATGTGTTAAGTGCTCGAAAAGAGCCTCTAAAGGCGCACTTAAAATCCTTTCACCACACTGTTTCGAAAGAAACTAGTGACACGACAAGAGAGAGATCCACAACTAAGTTTGCATTGATAGAATCTAGAATGAGAAAACCCGTTGAAGAGACCCGAAGAATATACTGACACAGCTCGCAGATTCAGCAAGTTGAACTGGTAATGGGCAGGTCATATAGCTCGATGAACCGACAGCCGATGGCGAAATAAATAAAACTCTAACGGCGACTCGAATAAAACCTCTACATTACATAATAATCCCAAGTTTCTAAGGACATAATATGGTAGACCTTTTAGATTTTCCCTATCACACTGGAAATTAAAAAACGATGAGTTCACGAGATGAGTTCGATGAGAACGTGCCTTACTATACACTGCCTTGCGTCCATCAACTTGAGGCATACAGATGTTAAGCCTAATGGGCCTGTAATTTCACCAGCAACTCTTCGAACCGAAACACAGCAACGCTGCTTGGCGGAGAATAAAGCATACTTCCCCGGACGAGTCCTTCACAAGAAACTCTACTACTGCTAATAATGATCTAGTAATACATGTTTTTAAACCTAACATAAATATGTAAGGGAGGGGACTGTTCAACCCTTGAATTCGAGCGTTATTATCGATTAATTGAAATAAGTACCTGAATCTAGGTACGAATGCTTTCACAGCGTGCCCGCGACTCAGGAAATAATCTATAACTATTTGGAGTCCGCGAACTGAAAAGTACCGACCGTCCCCATGCCTGAAAATTAAAAAAATATTTTTGATTCATAAATACTTATAAATATCTGTGTGTTATTAGATCGGATATTCGGATGCATATTTACCTAAAGTTGAGATGTTGGCTATTATGGAAAGCACTTTTTATCGAAAAATCCCGGGGTCTCGGGAAATTAAAATATTGCATTTGTCTAAAAATCCCGGGATCCCAGGAAATTCAAATTTAAGTGACACGTATGACAATAATTGTCATTCATGTATTTGTAATTCAGGACAATTATTACCCTGTTACAACGTAGTTTCAGTTTTTCAGTTTAGTTATTACATAACCAATAATATATTACTATTTCTTGGAGGTTGGTAATTACAGTAACATACATTGTTTGTTTTTATGCAACTTTTAGAATGCATAATGGTGGTACTTCACATCGCTATTCCGCATTTACGTTTTTATTTGCTCGTTTATTTGACATAGACATAGACAATCATTTATTTACAGATATATACAGACAGCCTTCACAGCTCAGTTGGTAGTAACTCTGCCTTCTGCGCCGTAGGCCGTGGGTTCGATCCCCACTGATAACAAACATTTATGTGATGAACATAGTTTGTTCTCTGTCTGGGTGTTATATAATATTATAAGTATGTATTTACAAAAAAAAAGTATATATGTATTATATCAGCTATCTGGTTCCCATATTACAAGCTTTGGCTTAGTTTGGGGCTAGATAGTGCTGTGTGGAAAGTCAACCAATATTTATTTATTATTTACGACACTCAAACATGATAATGAAATATACTTATAGAAATAATAATACATCATAACAACAGAAAAATAAACGAGAAAAAAAAACCCTTGCGTATACTTCTATCTCGTAAAAAATAGGCAAATATAGGCGAACAGGGTAGCATTACACATCGTCGTATTTGAGAAAGTACGACAAATACGCGAACACTTATAGCGATGTGAAGTGTCGCCAGAGTTAATATTGACAGACAGAAACATTTGAACCCCACCACATCCTCGAATTGTGAATTTGTATAAAAACGCCTCAAACGTGGACATAACTCGGCCACACTGTACTTCTCGCTCGCACGTCTCAACATTTTGAAAGATATAAAATCAATGAAATTGTTTATTTAAAATCACACACAACTTGGTGATAGCGATTTGTTATAAACAAGTTCAGTGCACACAGTTCAGCAAATTATAATTTTGATCCCAACATGTTTCCCTGCTAAAAAGTTTGTTTTGTTAGTTTTACAACTCAATCGTTTTGGTAATGTGGAATCTCCTACTCATCCCACATAAATCTTCGCACATGATTTTTTATTTTCCAGTTTCGCATGTTACCACAATATGCGGCTGGACCGTCGCCATACAGCTAGCTAAAGCGGCGCGGGTCTCCTACTCATCCCACAGCAAGAAAACTTATTTGGATCGAAATGATATTGGTGAACCTTTGTTTTTCTCCAAAACTTTGTTGTTTGATATATTTTATAAATAACTTCAGTAATGTTTCATCCTCAAAGGTTGAAATGTGCTAGAAGTCGTTTAAGGGTTGTCAGCCCCTTAATTTTTCTAGACTACTAGTCAGGGTGAACTGGATGAAAGCCTTTTATGTCCATATTTATCCTAAAATAATAAGCGTTTTTATACAAACCCACTCCCTCCATCCTCTTGTGACGTGGGTCAAAATGTGCTGTGACCAAGGTATGACCAGCGCCAATAGAGAAACGAAGCGAATAAAATGCGCCGCTAATCATTAGAGTAGTAGACCTCTTTGTGTGTGGCTCCCAGTGGCGTAGCTATCGTAGGATCAGGTGGTGCAGTGCACCAGGGCCCCGCAGCTCAGGGGGCCCGCTCACCTAAGCTTTGGAAAGAGAGGGTCAGCCAGCTCCCGTAGCTAGAAAATCTCACGATTTTTTTTTAATGATTTATTTTTAAGGCCAATATAAGTTCAAGCTATTTGGAAAGAGGGGGTGAGGGCCCGATTCTTTCTCTATGCACCGGGGCCCTTGTCCACCTAACTACGCCACTGGTGGCTCCGCGGAAGTACTACCACTATCCCTATTTCTGCCGCCAAGCACCTTTGCTGTGTTTCGGTTTGAAAGGGCACATGCGGACTAGCATCTGCATGCCTCAAGTTGATAGATGCACTTAAAATCAGGTGGGCCATATGCTTGTTCCATCAGCAAGTTAACAAAATAATGCAATAAAAGTAGTATAAAAAGAAAGAAAGAAATGACCTACCTGATGGTAACCATCACCTATAATAACAAAGCATTACCTCGTAAGTCACGCACGATAGGAACGTGCCCTACGATGCGTTGCTCTGCGTCCATCAACTTGAGGCATTCAGATGTTAAGCCTCATGTGCCTGTAATTACACCGGCAATCACACCCTTCAAACCGAAACACAGCGTTGCTGCTTGGCGGCAGAAAAAGGCGTGGTGGTAGTACTTCCCCGGACGAGCCACACACAAAGAACTCTACTACTCTGGGTTAAGGCGAATACAAGAGCATACAATAATGTGACTCTCGCTCGCATGTTTCGACATGTTGAAAGATATAAAATAACTATACTCATTTTCGAAAAAAAGCAACCAACCATTTTGTGTGCAATCACATTGCACACAGTTTAGTAAAAAAAAAAACATATTTGTCGATACATGTTTTCCTACTCAAAAGTTTGCTTTACTAGTACTTACTAATGAAATTTTTACTGAACTGTGGGCAATGTGATTGCACTTGTTTAGTGATCTTATATCTTTCAAACGTGCGAGCGAGAGTCACATTAGCTCTTGTCGTCGCCTTAATGTGTAATGATTGGCGGCATCATTTAGTTTTCGTTACTTTAATGGCACTGGTTGTACCGCTGTATCAATATTTTAGTTAGTTATTGATCGAGTGAGCGAAGCGAACGAAGATCTTAGTTTTAATTGATCGAGTGAGCGAAGCGAACGAAGATCTTAGTTTTAACTTGGGCGATTTGGCATTTTATGTATGTATGTATGTATGTATGTATGTATGTATGTATGTTTGTCTGGCGATAACTTTAGAACCGTTGATCCGATCTGCATGAAATTTGAAATGTCGATAGCTTGTACTTGAGAAATTTACTGGTAAGTATATGAGTAAAATCGGATGAAGGGCTTTTGAGATATGGGGTTTTTTAAGGGGGCAAAAATAAAAAAAGTTACATAAAAAAATCAAGTTACATGTCATATGAAAGGGCTTTGTTTGGACATCCCAAAACAATTTTTACTTTTTTTTTGGGACGCTCGGTTGTTGAGATAAAATAATAAAAGTTAAATTAACTTAACCAGCGATCCAAGAGCTCCCATCTCTAAGAGTTTGGTTGACATCAAGGTTTTTCTACTGGTCGGCCAGTTCCTTTGCTTTTTCTTAAAAAAAATTCTTGAAATAAATTAAGGAGGTACTCAGTTCTCATAAAATGGCGACGACGACCAGGTCTGATGATGGAGCCAAGGTCTGTTCAACGGAACTCTTCAATAAATAGGCCAATAGAGGTGAAACTTGGTAACCATACCAAGCTAGTAGGCGGTAGTCAGAAAAAATTACAAAGGTAATGTTTGGACTTGCCTCTGACTACTACGTACTCAAAGTTTTGATGCGTTCGTCGGGTCGCATCACGAGATCTCAGTTCGCGGCGAACTACTAGTATTATATTATATTATAATTGCATTTCCTGTATCCTACCAGTACTACGGTACTACTACCTATCCTACCCACTACCGCCATCTAGGATGCCTTACGGAATAATTTTTTTTACAAATGATCCTTATTAGTTCGTTACTCTGAGACGGTAGTTGGCAAATCCCGAGATACCTTTTTAACTACGGCTATCCAAATTATTACTAGTAGTTCGCCCCGAACTGAGATCTCGTGATGCGACCCGACGAACGCATCAACACTTTGAGTAAGTAGTAGTCAGAGGCAAGTCCAAACATTATCTTTGGACTTTTTTCTGACTACCGCCTACTAACTTGGTATGGTTACCAAGTTTCAACTCTATTGGCCTATTTATTGAAGAGTTCCGTTGAACAGACCTTGGCTCCATCATCAGACCTGGTCGTCGTCACCATTTTATGAGAACTGAGTACCTCCTTAAGTTATTTCAAGAAAAAAAAATAAGAAAAAGCAAAGGAACTGGGCGACCAGTAGAAAAACCTTGATGCCAACGAAACTCTTAGAGATGGGAGCTCTTGGATCGCTGGTTATCTTAATTTAACTTTTTTTGTTTTATCTCAAAAACCGAGCGTCCAAAAAAAAAAGTAAAAATTGTTTTGGGATGTCCAAACAAAGCCCTTTTATATGACATGTAACTTGACTTTTTTATGTAACTTTTTTTATTTTTGCCCCCTCAAAAAACCCCATATCTCAAAAACCCTTCATCCGATTTTACTCATATACTTACCAGTAAATTTCTCAAGTACAAGCTATCGACATATCAAATTTCATGCAGATCGGATCAACGGTTCTAAAGTTATCGCCAGACAAACATACATACATACATACATACATAAAATGCCAAATCGCCCAAGTTGAAACTAAGATCTTCGTTCGCTTCGCTCACTCGATCAATTATCAACAGTCTTGCCACTGGTAGACTTAACGCCTTAACTAGTATTCAAATATAACTCATAAGAGGCTGGCAACCGTCAAACAACTTCTTACTGGAAGATTCAGATTCAGTAATATATAAAAGAAAACATGTGATATTTTACCTGTAAAAATGTCCGTGTGAGAAGTTATTTGACGGTTGTTTGTCATAAGCACGAATCGTGACGCAAGCATTGATTTTCAGGCGCCTGAAACATGTTTTCTGTCCGTTTCAGGCTATTTCCCATCGATCCATGCAATATCCTGAAAACCCGTTTTCAGGCGTTTTCAGGACCCCTTATGGACCTTTGAAGGACATTTCACTATAGAGCCATATTTGCATAGGAGTGAAAGAGATAGCACTACTAGAAAGAGATAGCAGACGTTCGAATATTCTAGACTACTGCTCTAGAATCAATCGAAGGAAAAGCACTACTAGAAAGAGATAGCAGACGTTCGAATATTCTAGGCTACTGTTCTAGAATCAATCGAAGGAAATGAACGAGAGCTATTACTGTAGAAAGAGATGCAAGTATGGTCTAGTATGATCCAGAACATTCTCGGGTTAGCTGCGTCGTATATAAGACCAGTCGGCGAGGGCGAAGACAGTCAGTTCGTTTTGTGGAGAGGACTCGAGAAGAGAGTCACTTCGAGGGAATGGCTCAGGGAAGAAGTCAGTTCGGTGAGATGGCTCGAGAAGAGAGCCAGTTTGTGAAGATGACTCGAGGAAGAAGTCAGTTCCAGGGAATGGCTCAGGAAGAAGTGAGTTGGAAGAAGTGAATAAAGGAAGAGAACTTTTGTTAAGTAATAGTTGAGTGATAATTAAGTGTGTTAAGTAGTGTTAAGTAGTGTTTTAGTTATGTAAAGTGTTAGTGTAAATAAATAAGTCATCTCTTGGATTATTATTGTGCATTTTCTATCCATACGATCCCCGTGCTCGTAACAATATTATGTATTCTGATCAGCTATCTGGTTCCCATATTACAAGCTTTGGCTTAGTTTCGGACTGGATAGTGTGGAAAGTCCACCAATATTATGTTTTTATTGAAATTCCAACAACAATTCAGCGTCAGTCTACGCATTCCTACGTTAGCGTCGATGCGGTCAGTCATTCACGCCATGTCATCGTTACAACGCCAAGGAGATCACTTACGCCATTCCAACGTTACATCGTTAATGAGGTGACTAAGCGTTACAACGACAATGAGTTCACAAACGTCATTTAAATGTAGTCACTTACGCCATTCCTAAATAACATCCCCGTAGTTACATACGCCATTCCAACGTCACATCACCGTAGCTACTTACGCCATTCCAACGTTACATCACCGTAGCTACTTACGCCATTCCAAAGTTACATCACTGCAGCTACTTACGCCATTCCAACGTTACAGCTCCATAACGGAGGTCACTTACGCCATAGCAACGTTAAATCACCGTAGCTACTTACGCCATTCCAACGTCACATCACCGTAGCTACTTACGCCATTCCAACGTCACATCACCGTAGCTACTTACGCCATTCCAACGTCACATCACCGTAGCTACTTACGCCATTCCAACGTCACAGCTCCATAACGGAGGTCACTTACGCCATAGCAACGTTGCTGCCGTCAATAACTATCATCCTCAATCCTGTTGTATTCACGTATTTCTCGGGATTGTATACATTACTGCCGATACTGTTCCGTGACAGCTTCTTGCCCACTATCACTTCCTTTATGTAAGTGTCTTCAGCGGTTGCGCGGGCGCGTGGCTAGAACAAGATGAGACAGAGATTCTGATATAGGTACAAGGTGTTCCAATAATTGTGTATAACTTCAGAGGGCTAAAGTACCCATCAATATGAATAACTTTTTCTAAGGAACCAACACTGTAAACGCGAAAAAAAAACAGCTGTTTCATACATTTTAGCCAAGTAGGTATTGAACTTTTGTATGAAACAGCTGTTTTTTTTTCGCGCTCACAGTGTTGGTTCCTTAGGAAAAGTTATTCATATTGATGGGTACTTTAGCCCCCTGAAGTTTATATACACAATTAAAGGAACACCTTGTATAAGAGAAGAGACATACAGCCTTCATAGCTCAATTGGTAGTAGCTCTGCCTTCTGCGCTGGAGGCCGTGGGTTCGATCCCCACTGAGAACAAACATTTGTGTGATGAACGATAGATGTTTGTTCTCTGTCTGGGTGTTATTATATACTTATTAGAAGTATGTATTTACAAAAATAAAAGTATGTATGTATTATATCAGCTATCTGGTTCCCATATTACAAGCTGTGGCTTAGTTTGGGGCTAAATAGTGCTGTGTCGAAAGTCCACTAATATTTATATTAAATACTAGCGGCCTGTCCCAGCTTCGCATGGGTGGTCATAAATTTTTTGAACATTTTAGGATAAACTTAGACCGTGGGTTCGAGCCTCGCGTCTACTTATTTCATACATTTGCACGCGCTTCTCCTTGAGTGAATGAAATCGCACCCCGCGCGTGACCTGTGGACCCGTATTACAATTTTTAATTTCGTCATATCTTTTGAATGGATTGTCCGATTTGAAAAATTTAAGAAGTAATCTATAGGTATTGAAACCGTCTTAATTATGAAATGATTTATTTGGATAAGGATTAATACCAAGGTACAAATAAAGACCCTTTTCTAGCGGAGGCATTTCAATTAATTTTTTATAATAAAAGAACACTTATTGTGACATAACTATAATAGTTAGACATATGCTGTCGCGACATTTTTTGTAGATGATGACGTGTTCTACAAAATCGTAGTACATTATTTTGTTCTATCTTCAATAGTTTTCGCAGCGCACGCGATGTAAGGTTTTTGTATTCCGCCTTGGACCCAAGGTGACCCAAGGTGGAAAGGATCCCTGATTTTTTTGAAAATATAATATAGCCTATGTTACTCAGGGATAATGTAGCATTCTAATGGTGAAAGAATTTTTGAAATCGGACCAGTAGTTTTTGAGCCTATTCGTTACATACAAAAATACAAAAATACAAATGTTTCCTCTTTATAATATTAGTGTAGATATTTAAGAACAAAAGGTGTGTTCTCATCTTTTGAAAAGTTTATCTTCTGCTTGTCGTGTCGCTAGTTTTTTCGAACAAGTATGGTGAAAGGTAAGTGCCAAAACATAGCAACGCTGCTTGGCGGCAGAAATAGGCATGGGGGTAGTATTTCCCTGGAGCCACAGACAAAGACTACTCCAATGATTAGCTAACAATGGAAATGCTAGAGAACTGGTGGTCTAGTGGTAGCGGCCCCGCCTTCCGATCCTAAGGTCGGGGGTTCGAAACCGGTCGTGCACCAATAAGTTTTTCTGTTCAAAAATGTATGTGCACAATGCCAGTACTCTCAAACGGTGAAGGAAAACATCGTGAGGAAACCGGCATATCGTAGAACCTAAAAAGTTCTATAACATGTGTCAAGTGCTCGAAAGGGGCCTCTAAAGGCGCACTTAACAATCCTTTCACCACACTGTTTGAAAGAAACTAGTGATACGACATGAGAGAGAATGTAAATGCTGTAATTCATATTTATAATTTATTATAGTATTAGAAAAACTTTTAGTTACCTGTATCTTAGATGGAGTACTGCATCCGTTGAATAAATTTTCCGATATAAACTGTAGTATTTTATCCTTTTCTCTCGCGTTGAGGTTCGCTAGCCCCGTCTTTATCTGGCGCGTGATGCTTCGAGTCCTCTCTGGTCTCCGAAGCACGGTCACTTCGGAATCACCACTCATAGAGCTGCTTTGGCTGAAATTAAATAATTAATAGAACCCTTATTGTAATATCTTTAGAGGATATACTGGAGCCAAATAAAATACGTAGATTATAATGATTTTGATATATTGAAGTAGACTCAATGTTGACCGACCAGTGTCGTCTATGCAAGTGATTTTAGAAATAATTAAAGATAGTTCCTAACGCCCACATGATTGCACTGCGTTTTGATGTGTGTTTGCTCTTGCAAATTGAGAAGGCGTTGGGCCTGAACACTTATTCATATTCTATGCCATTTTATAGCGGCTCTTTAGAGTAGTACTTGTCACTGTCACTTTCATGCCAATGAAAAGAGACAGCAACAGATTTATCGGTCTGATAAGCTAATGCAGCGCTCAGCGACCAATTTGAATAAAAGGGTTACTAAATAAATATTAGTGGACTTTCCACACAGTACTATCTCAGCCCCAAACTAAGCAAAGCTTGTAAATGGGAACCAGATAGCTGATATAATACTTTTTTTTGTAACTAGATACTTGTAGTTGTTTGTATACTTGTTTGTTCTCGGTGGGGATCGAACCCACGGCCTGCAGCACAGAAGTCAGAGCTACTACCAACTGAGCTGTGAAGGCTGTCAAGTAATATTGAAGGGATCAAAGGGAAAGGCTTTTCCTGCCAGGTACAGACAGACCAACCAAGTGGAAGCAAGCAAATATGTGTCATTACTTACTTTTTTTACCCTATTTTTATAAATACTAACTTAGCAAATAAGTTAGCCTGTAAGTTTACTAACAAAATATGGACGACAATTGTCTGAATTAATAATCTAATTTAGAAATTAAATATTTTTGCACTTGAAGTTATTTTATATCTTTCAAAATGTTGCAATGTGCGAGCAAGGTATACTAGCAGTTGCTATCGCCAAAACTTGGTTTCTTACCTCACCGATGTTAACACACAATCTTGATTGCTTGTACTATCCAAATCAATAATAGTCTGCTGTGCGCTCTTGTTGATAGTAGATTCCGTTGTCAAATCAATGGTTAAAAATGAACTTGCATTTATATTCTTGGTTCCATTATTGTTACTGTCATCCATCAGCTGGTTGTTCACATCCAAGATGAGATCATCGATAGATCGCTTTTGTTTTATTGGTGTGGAATGATGGATGGGGAATTTGTATTTCTGCGGAGTGGATACACCAGGTTCATCATCGATGATGATCGGTTTAGCTTTGCTTCTTCTGTACTCGGGCTGATTACCCTTCCTAGCTCTCTGTGTCACGTTTCCGGATTTGACTCTCTCTGTAACGTTTCCTGTTCTGCTTGCATTTATTGCATCACCGGTAAGGTCGGTTACAAGTAAGACGGTGTTGTTGAGGCTGTCATCAATTTCTATAACACTGGTTTCACTCGGGCTGCTGATATTGCTGCAGTTAAGTCGACTTTTGCTGTCACGCCGGAGTTGACTGAAGAGCTTTTTGATGGTGCCTTCGGTTTTCCGCATGCGTTTCTGCTTGGCTCGCGCGGACTTCTGTGAGGTCATCGGCGGAACATTCATGTTGCTCTTAGATGACGGGTCGTTCATTGATAGGGTTGATGATCGCCTCTGGAAATTGAAATGAGAAAATTTATATATTTGTCTGTAAAAAAAAATCAACCAAGGCTTCACATCCGCTTCCATATATACCTATAAAAGTAGTAGAGCTCTTTGTGAAGGGCTCGTCTGGGGAAGTACTACCACCACGCCTTTTTCTGCCGCCAAGCAGCGTTGCTGTGTTTCGGTTTGAAGAGTGTGGTTGCCGGTGTAATTACAGGCACATGACTCTTAACATCTGTATGCCTCAAGTTGATGGACGCAGGGCAGCGCATCTTAGGGCACGTTCCTATCGTGCGTGACTTACGAGGCAATGCTTTGTTATAGGTGATGGTTACCACTTAACATCAGGTGGGCCATCTGCTCAATCGACTATTAGTATTAAAAAAGAAAAATTAAGCCTTTAAATTGCCTGTGTGTTCATTTTTCTTGGAAAACTTCGAGTTCAATTTGTTTTTCAATTCTTCTTGCCTTAGTTGAGTGGATTTAGATGGGTTAACATTAGCTCCTGTAGGTAAGCTAATGAAGAACCAATAAAAGAAATGAACAGTTTACATCAAGAGGGATTTAAATAGAAAATGATCATGGGAGTTTTATTGGTTTTAAATACTGGCTTGATCTTAGCCTCAGGATGCATAGACCAGGCAAGCTCAGCAAGGTTACTATATTCCTTTTATTCGTTACATTCCTTAATTAAAATCACACTTAGAGTTCCCGCACATGGGCATCCGGCCACAACAACACTTCATTCGGCCAGCAGCTTACGCAAACTAGAATATTTAGTTACGTACTTAAGTAGGTGTATTTACACGACACATATTACTAACAAATTTAGTTAGTAAACACAATAATCAACAGTCACAAACAACCCTAGAGCACAAGCAGACCAAAAACATAAAATACAAAAAAACATTTTTTTGTTACTTTCAATGAATGAAGCACATGTTGAAATATTGAAATATCTACCTACATCCTACAATGCTCCTTTCTTGCTTGTATGCCAAGCTATTAAAGGCCTTATCTCATTCAATTTAAAGTTTTAAATAATCTTTTAACTTTGAAATCATGTTTGGGTGTCTAAATTTTTTGTGTAAACTTTTATGATAAGGTAAGGGACACTTTGAAGCAAATTTTGATTGTTGACATTTATATTTAAGAAGGGACAACATTTTCATATATAATGTTTAGAAAGACACAAATAAAAAGGGTATATTGCATGTTAGTGTACCACTACATGGTAAACTAAGTAGGTATATGAGGAAAGTTTTTAACTTATAGATCAACGGGATTGAACAAAATGTTTTAACTTGAGTTTCCATTGCCGAAGCACTTACACAAAAACTCTGTTTTGTGTATCAAATCGCGTTTACACTATCATACAACCTCTTAGTAGTAGAGCTCTTTGTGAAGGGCTTGTATGGGGAAGTACTACCACAACGCCTTTTTCAGCTGCCAAGCAGCAACGCTGTGTTTTGGTTTGAAGAGTGTGGCTGCTGGTGTAATTACAGGCACATGAGGCTTAACATCTGTATGCCTCAAGTTGATGGACTCAGGGCAGTGCATCGTAGGGCATGTTCTTATCGTGCAGACTTACGAGGCAATGCTTTGTTATAGGTGATGGTTACCACTTAACATCAGGTGGGCCATCTGCTTGTTCCATCAGCTAGTTGTATAAAAAAAAACCTATTGAAATTCAAAATGTTTGATATTTCATATTCAACAGCAAATATTGGGATCGATCATGGATCTAACAGTTTCGAATAGTTGTTTCATTTAAGATGTTGCGAAACATTTAGGGGTTATGTGTTTTGGTGCAAACCCTCATTATAGTAGTTACGTATCATGCAGCGGTTAAATCTTTATCATCACCAATAAGCATTTGCAAGCTGCACACGCGGAACAGCGCAAAGATTCCACGGCATCAGAAGTTTAGACTATAAATTTTACCTGTTGGCTGCAAAAATAATCAAGGTTTTTGAAGTAAACGTAGGTTTTAACTAACGGATAGCTGTGTAGACGGCTTGCCCATGATCCAGTTGGAAATCTACAGTTATATTCAGAGAAGGATCAGCGTCAGATACAATGGCACACACAACAAGAAAACACTCGTAAATTTTGAATGAAATAAAAACTTCTAATCTGCTTTCTGGACAAGGACAATAGATACTATAATAAACAAACAACAGGGCAGGGTCCGGTTAATTTACGACCAAGTATTACACAGCCCGAGAATGTACAACCAGGAAAACGCAGCCAGGAATTCATGTACAAAATGTACATGAAATCCGGGCCGTGTTTTCCAGGCTGTGCTTTCCCAGCACAGTCGGGATTGTACAGCCAGGATTACACGACCATGGATTTTGTGACCATTGCTCTGATTGGTCGAAAGCCTATGCTCTGTTTAGATGCACTACACAGTAAGTATTGTACTATCCCATTCTCGATTAGGCAAGTAGCACAGATTAAAAATAATGTAAAAATACATACAATAAGAGAATTATTCAGAGATTAGTGTAAGAAAAAAAAAATTTTGGAACTTCGACGGACGCTTCCGCGGCACGCTCGCTGTGCTCGCTCGCCTCGTGCGTAATTTATATGTTTTAACTAACCTAACCTAACCAATCCGAGTCAAGGATCAACAAGTGAGTAAGTAATTGACGAGTGTAAACAAAGCCTAAGTTTTGGCATCAAAATTTTGGCTGCGTTTTATCGGGTTGTGTTTTCCGAAGGTGTGCTGAATTTGTGCGGCTTGGAATGGTTTACACAGCCATGGAATTCGCGACGAAATAGTACATCAATTCCGGGCTGTGTTTTCCAAGGCTGTATAATCCATGGTTGTACATTATTGGCACCCCTTTATACATACATAGGTAATTGGGTGACTATCTCAAAAGTGTCGATTTTGCCACTCACTGGCCCAAAATTCTGCCAAAATCTGCCAAACTTGACGTCAAAAATGACGTAGGTAGGTAAAATATACTCTTGTAATAATCACTGTATTTGTTATTTTATGCTCGTATTTTCTCTTCTTAATGAATCGATCGCTACATAGGACTGCACACGATATATGCCAAAAGAGAATGAGATATGACCAAAAGTTTATTGGAAACCAAATCAATAACGGTGAAAAGAATAAGAACCCTATTACAAATAAAATTGAAACAATTACCGTTCTTATTTCTCACGACGTACCTGTGAAAAAATAGACTAGGCGGGAATTCCCCGCATAATCTGGTAATCATGAAACAGAAGTTTCCAGTTCGATAAAATATAAAATAAATTAGAGTTTAATACAGATTTCATTAAAGATTTCAAATCTGCCAAAGTCTGGCACTTTAGTAAATCGTCACCAAACTAAAATTTAAGAGCCAAATCTGCCAAAATGACTGAAATCTGCCACAAATGGTCACACTGATAGGCATCACATTTTTTTATTTTTCTCCTATAGTTCCCCTCGAGCGTCGAGGTAGTCTTTTATCCTCTTTTACCTCGTCTCTCGAAACATCAAATAAAAAACAAAAGGACAGTGATCAGTGCTGCCACCTTCACCTAACTTTTCTAAGAAAAGCATAATGATTAATGCGTTTGAAAAGATATAGATGGCGGAGCCAGCTAGAAGAATGTTTATTATGTCCAACTTGTTATATTCCACTATTTCCTGTAAGATTTCGTCAGACTCCAAATATCTAGGTAGGTATATTTCAGTTATAACAAAGTACTCTGTGTAGGTATACTTCGTCCAAGTCTGAACCCGTACATTTAAATCTGCATATTTTGGAATAGAATGGAATGATGGTGAAATAAACGTAGGTAGAATAATTATGTAGGTATAATTATTATTCCTACACAATACTTTTAATTTTAGATTTTTTTGATATTTGGAGAGTGAAGGTTACGTAATAAAATAAAACACAACGGTTAAACCTATTGTCTTGCCTTAGATTTATTGATCAAAGTTACCGTAATTTACCTACGTCATAGGAACTACCATAGCAATCTTTGAGAGGGGTTAATAATCAAACTAGGTATAGGTACGTAGGATTTATCCATGTTTAAAGGAATCAAAAATTAAATATACGAGAACAAAGATATCACCATAAAACATTTTATTATTTATAGGTACATTTGAATTTACCTATTCACATCGCTATTCGGTATTCGTGTTTTTCTAACGTGTATTGGCGCATTCGTCTTGTTCGTAAAAAATAGGCAAAATATTGGCGAATAGGGTCATTACATTACACATCTAATAGGTAATTACGAATTACGCGAACACGAATAGCGATGTGAAGTGCCACTATTAGGTATTTAATATTGAGTATTATTCAGGCTGTAGTTGTTATAATTATGTATTTATTTAGGTAAGTATATTAAAACCTGAGGGCCTAGTCTTTTAGAGTTTTTTAGTACACGCGAGTACGGTGTCGGTGTAATAGCAACATGACCTTAGCCGCCACATAAAGAATTTTATTGTTGCTATATTCTTCTTCTTGTCGTGGCACTAGAGTAACCTCACTACAGCGTTGCCAGATTAATTTATTGCCAAGTCGGGTTTCTGGAATATTTTGAGTGAAAAAGCGGGATTCTTTCGTCGTAAGCGGGAAATAGTAAAAAAACATATATACCTACCTACATAAACAGAAGTTTTTACATATTTATCTTTTTATTTGATTTCATATTACGTTTACGTGACAATAGATAGCAAAAATAGCCATAGAAAATGTATTTGAATACTTATCATATTTTAAATCAGATTTACTCTATCGTTAAATAGTCGTCGTCTAGTTATCCCTGAAAAGAGGGACTGAGTCTGTCCAACGCGGGACATTTCATTTTGATTTAAAAATCGGGACGTCCCGCCAAAATCGCGATGTCCGGCAACGCAGCCTCACATGTTTCAAAACAATGAATAGCAACATTAAATTGGTTGAGTGGCTGCTAGCACAGAAATGGGTCGCTTTTCGTATTGCCATTCCTTAACGCTTGTTACACATAAACACTGACACTAGGCTCTTTAATATTTATGAGATCAAGTTGTAATTTATTAATGGTTAGGTAGGAACCTACCTCTTGCATCCAAGGGTAGGTAGGTGACATACCTAAATAGATAGGTACATAATTAAGGTTAGGTACCTATAGTGAGTCTTGATCGTGCGTTGGGTATTCTACACCCCAAAGAACACACTTAAAAATAAATTATTTCTGTAGAGTAAAATATACAAAACAAATCCGTAAATAGGTAATTAGGTCTTATATACACACGCTTTACCTACGGTCCTAAAATAAGTTGGTACCTAGTGCACCTTTCTAGTTTTTCTAGGGATCTCTGCTCGAACTAATTTATAAATATGGGGTTTCGGGTACCCCATTTAAGCCGGATATAGCTTATTTTGCCTAATAATACTAAGTCTAATAATACTACTTGTAGCTTCTTTTTACGGATCAAATGTTACTTATTAACAAAACTGTGTTAAATTGTTATACGAAATGTATTTTATGGGTCTATTTACAGGTATACACTTCAACGTTTTTGATGCAAGTGTTGCATTCGACGCGACAGCACCAGTGAAACTTGCAGTTGCATCGCTCTTTTACTACTGTTTTCTTCGTATTGTAGCCTCGGCCGCAGCATAACAGCGAACAACCATCCATACCAGATGATGTCCGGTTACATTCGCGTCCAGTTGTGCCGAGGGAACCCTGTTTTTAAATACAAAAAAACTCGAGTTAGCGTACCGTACACAACGTAGCGTACCTAGACGATCTTTATCCCAAAATGGGATGAACATACCCTGCCCTCTTTAAAATCATCATCATAATCAGCACCCTGAAGAATTCTACTGCTTCATATAGGTATCTCCTACTCATTTCCAGGAAGAACGATTCTGAGCCCTCCTAATTCATCGATTTCACAATATCGTCGGTACATCGGGTAAACTATGATATCTGTTGGGAATCCCAACATAATAAGTATTTTTCGTAAAATAGCTATTTATACTTATTTGATTAAGCTTCTACTAAGTTAGGTAGGTAAGTCTAATAAATAGCCTACGAAATCACTTATGATGCTCGCTTTTTTTTCGTAACATTATACGAACTTATTTTGAATTTAGAATTCCCAAAGACGAAGACCCACCAACCGTCTTACTAGATATTTACCACTGTTTGGTTCTTTATACAGTAGTTTGGTGATTCCTCAAGGTACAGTAGATCCTGCGCTGTGGGTAGGCTATAGTGTGGATCGCCGATGCGAAGTTTGCCGCGTCGTGACACTCGCACCTCTGTCGCGCCCTCATACTTGTCTTTTAGGTAATCACCTGCAAGAAAAATTTTATTTAATTAGCTTTACATACCTACATAATTTATATTATGCCTGTTTTCATATTGGAGTAGGCAGATACCACGGATTTCCACTTGCAACGATCCTGACAATGATTTAGGTACCTACCTTTTTTTGTTTATTTTTATTTATACAACTAGCTGATGGAACAAGCAGATGGTCCACCTGATGTTAAGTGGTAACCATTACCTATAACAAAGCATTGCCTCGTAAGTCACGCACTATAGGAACGTGCCCTACGATGCACTGCACTGCGTCCATTAAATTGAGGCGTACAGATGTTAAGCCTGTAATTACACCGGCAACCACACTCTTCAAGCCGAAACACAGCGTTGCTTGGCGCCCAAAAAAGGCATGGTTGCTTCATTCACTCATTCATAACATATTTATGATGGAACTAGTTAAAAGTCAATCAGCTTGTTATTGTTCCTTAATACCTATTTATGGGTAAATAGAGTGGGGTGTATGAAACCCCAAATTTAAATGAGCTAGGATGACGGTAGATTTTATATTATCTGAGTGTAGGTAATGTAAGCTGAGCCTCTATTTCATTTTATTTCATCTGATTATAACGGTCTATAAGAAGCTCGTAAACTTAGTTATGGTGCCGTAATAAGCCTAAGAAGCTGTTTTAAATAGCTATAAATTAAAGTCGTGACTTTATTATAAAGTAGGTCTAGTAAGTGCCTACCTATATATTTTATGTTGAAATAGTTCGCGTCGATCGATGGTAGGTAACTACGAATTTAAAGTGAGGTATGACGTCCAAAACAGATGATTTCACACCTAGGTGTAGGCATAGGCATTATGTAGATATCTACCTTTATTACCTAGATACAAAAGAACGGTATGAACCAAGTTAATCTGTTGTCTGTTCGCTTGGTCGCGTTAAAACTGGCACAAAGTGATCATTTTGATTCAACGGAATTTACCTAATGCATTTTTGGCTTTGACTTGAGATAGGAAGTTAAAAAAAAAAACTTGGAACAGACATTTTGATACAAAACAAGAGAGGAAAAATAACAAAGTGGAATACAATATCTCAACGCTAAAACGTCCAGACCTATAATAAATTAGGTAGGTACTTACCTACCTACTTATTATAGATAACAATACCTTTTTATAATGGTAATAAAAAAGGTTATAATTATTTACAATTGAAAAGGGTCCATTAGTAGCGAAGAAACTCCAATAGCTATTAGATTTTTATTAAAATAATCATCCGAAATACCAGGATGGCATGAACACGGAGGAGTAATCGCCTCCTATTAGCGTGGAACTGTTGTTGATCTGTGGCATCAATCAGTTGCAGAACAATGGATTTATTTAATTGTGTGTGAAGGAGACTCATTATGAATGAATGAGGACGAACGAAGTAGGTACACCATTTTTCTAATGTGAAAGGTTTCCTTGACTAAACCACAAACCTTTCTATTTTATACATTCACTCTATCACGAAGTTATACCTACTGTATTGTAGGTATCCCAAGTCTGAGTTTTGTTTTTAATTTTTCGTTACGCCAGACCTTTTTTGTATCGAGACTCGTGAGTTCTCAGAACGCCCGATAGAGGCGCTTATGGAATCTCCATACAAAAAAGTCTGACGAAAAACGAATTACGAAAAACCAAACTTAGACTACTGATAGAGTACTGGACTGTAACTTAATTATAGTGACATAACTTTGGTGGCGAGTTTTTTTTTTAAACATCTAGCTGATGGAACAAGCAGATATTAAGTGGTAACCATCACCTACAACAAAGCATTGCCTCGTAAGTTACCCACGATAGGAACGTGCCCTACGATGCACTGCCCTGCGTCCATCAACTTGAGGCATAAAGATTATAAAAATTAGGTTATAAAAATGTAATTTGTATCGTCCATAATAACTGGGTTGGACCACCCGGCAAAGGCAGCTAAAAAAATAATTTATTTGTCACAGCCAAATGATCTTTTAATGCCATAGCCTGAAGGTTATGGCCCCGGCCCACGGTAATTATGATCTACAAGGCAAGAGTGCGGCGAAAGCAGATTAAGGCTGGTCGCAGACGCTCGGTTTCCGAATTAGGTTTTCAGATCAGGAATTCAGATTCAGAATTCCGTGAGACTAGCGCAAACGTCCGGTTTTTATATTCGGATTTTTTTACGATCAGTACGTATCGAGACGCCTGTGAAAGCACATATACACGCGTAATCATGGAAGACGATGACTAATTGATTGCTATTGCACTTTTACAAATAAATTTTACATTATTAAATTTTACATTATTTATTTTTACAAATTTTACATTAAATTATCGGCTTCACACATTTTTCTACTACGACGACACGAGTCGTAGACGTCCACTCGCGCGGATCTGGAAATATCCGAATTGAAATTTCCGTGCGTGTACGGCGGACGAGCCAAAATGTACGCGAGCGCTGCGTTCGGGATGACGTCATTAGGTTTTTTCCGTTCTTACAATCAGAACGCACCGAACCGAACGTTAGGTTTATTTTCCGTTCGGAAAAAGAAGAATCATGTGCGCCTTGTTGAACATTTTGTATGCAAGCAGAGCATTCGGGTTTCCGAATCTGAATTCCTGATCTGAAAACCTAATTCGGAAACCGAGCGTATGCGACCGGCCTAAGACGCCGACAACCGTCAGACAACTACTACGCGTATTTCATAATTAATATAAAATTGGTACATAGGTAGTGCTGACTTGTAGTGCTTGTTATTGTGCAAACAGTTTTCTTAATTTAATAGCTATCTCCAATATAATATGTAATTGAGTTCAAGTATTTAACATTCTGTTCAATAAATCTGTACAAAAACAAAAATGAGACGCAACTAAATTATATTCACTTTACTTTACCTTTGCCGTGAATTAACAATGCTACCTAAGGTCTTGGGTTTAATCACGAATGAATTGTGACATTTGTGGCGTTCACGTATCTTAGCGATATTCGACCTTATTCTGTTGTTGTTAGGGATATGTTTACACGACTAATGTCCAATGTGTTCATGATTAGACCCATTATAGCTCTTAGTAAAAATTACTCAAGTTGAAGCATTGTTCAAAGTTAGCCCTGTCACTGTTTGTCATTACCCATTGGTAAGAGATGGCAATAGTTTAAACTGTCTTTCGGCAGATTTTTATAGCGACTTTGATCCACAGGCACTTTAGCTATCTCCTCATTACCCAGTAACAATTCAAGATTCTATGAGGCACATTCCCATACATTTTGCAAGGTATTCCATATGTAACCAGGTTGCAAGCCCAAGCCGCTGCTAGAATACTACCAGGTTCACTCACGATGTTTTCCTTCACCGATTGAGAGCACTGGCTTGCGCACATAAATAAATAATTAAATATATAAATATCGGTGGACTTTCCACACAGCACTATCTAGCACCAACTAAGCCAAAGCTTGTTTGTTCTCGGTGAGGATCGAACCGAAGGCCTACGGCGCAGAAGGCATTGCTAATACCAACTGAGCTGTGCAGGCTGTCATGAATATAGATAAATCCATTTGTTTTTTTCACTGTTGTACCTACTGGATTCGAACCCATGACCTTACGATCAGAAGGCGGGTCGCTCCCACTGGGCCAGTGCAGTGCTTTACGTCTTTCATTATTATTTTTTATACTACTTGCTGATGGAACAAGCAGATGGCCCACCTGATGTTAAGTGGTAACCATGCTATAACAAAGCATTGCCTTGGTAGGTTCGTTACGTAACACATAATCAACTTACCCACTTCCCTGAATGTAGCCAGCTGCTGCCAACACGTGATGAGACTGCAAGACCCTGAGACACCATGGCATTTGCATGTCACCTTCGACTTAGCGATCACGGCCTGAAAATACGAATGAATTGGGTAATTGTGAGTGGACCTTTTCACGTTTATAAGTATCTACTAATGTAACGGCCCGTCTGGCCCAAAAAGCGCTGCATTCACCGCTGGGCCAAAAGCCCTGTATTCACCGCAGTTTGTATATTTGTTAAAAATTGTGCCGCCGAAAAAAAAATATCTGAAATTTCCCCGCCATGTTGTGAACTTTTATTTCGTACGTTTATTAATCGTCCATAAAACTATTATACCAAGGGTTAAGGTTATAAATTTTGGCTCTATATGGGAAATTTACTCTACAAATCACATAATTAATATGTATGTTTAAAATATAGGTAGGTTTAAGAGGAGTAGTAGTAAAGTGTGAAGGGCTCGTCCGGGGAAGTACTACCACCATGCATTTTTCTGCCGACAAGCAGCGTTGCTGTGTTTCGGTTTAAAGAGTGTGGTTGCCGGTGTAATTACAGGTACATGAGGCGTAACATCTGTATGCCTCAAGTTGATGGACGCAGGGCAGTGCATCGTAGGCCACGTTCCTAACGTGCGTGACTTACGAGGCAATGCTTTGTTATAGGTGATGGTTACCACTTAACATCAGGTGGGCCATTTGCTTGTTCCATCAGCTAGTTGTATAAAAAAAAATAGTTTATTTTTGGAAAATACAGAATGCTAAGGTAATAATAATTGTTTGCCGAAGCATTGTCTCCCACTAGGGCACGCGCCTCGACACCTATTCCGCGTAAAAAAAGTAAAACTCATTGGTGCACGACCGGTTTCGAATCCACTAGAAAACTTCTAGATACTTCTAATAATTTAAAAAATATCATCAAAATTATATCAAAGTACATAGTTTAGGCGTTGGTTATTCTTTCGATTAAACCTTGAGTTGTACCTTGAGTCAGCTAAAATTTGTGCCGCTGAGGGAATCAAACCGGCACGCCGCACTGATATGTGTTTTATATTTTTAATATTTTTTTGTTTTTTTTGTAATTTCTAATTCCCAGAGCAGAAATCATAAAGTGATACAAAAACCAAGTACCTTTAAGAATGTAAAAAACAACTTACCCGTCGCCCCGCCTCGTTGTTATGCCTATTCATCAGTTGGCGGCCTTGCTCGCGACTCCCTCTCTTCACCTTGCGCTCTCTCTCTCTGACATCTACGAAGCTTTCTGTGAACCTGGTACAAAATATTGAAAAATAAGGCTTTTCGTGAAAATGAGCGTTTTAAATGATGTAAGGCTTTATTGCCAGCCTACTCCATCTAAAGAAGAAAGAAAGAAAGAAAGAAAGAAAACTTTTTTATTATTCTTTCTTCTTTTTTTTTTCTAAAATCCTATCCCAGGCTCAGCGTCCCGCAAATAGGGGTAGGAGTGAAAAAGTTTCTATTTCGATTCGTTATTTTCACAAGAGTGTCTCATATGATTGCCACATCTGGTGGTGACCGTTCTGTTTCAATCACGCAGCCCTTTTTTTGACAAACTTATCTGATCCAACGTGGAAAGTACTATAATTTACTCTGTGCCAAAGCTTACTTGACTACGTTCATATACTTGGGCAAAAATGCAAATCTTTTCCGGCAAAATGTGTGAAAAGGATAGCAACATTCACTCGCTACGACTGCTACGCCTGCCGCTACGTCAGAGCTACGAGGGGTTGTTATCGTAGCAACGGTGTGTTCACCGCAAATTAGACATTATACTCATTGAAATAGAAGCCAAATTTTATGAATGAGCTATGGAGGACACACTCATCGTAGCTCCCGGTACTAGCTTACTAGTTTGAAAAAGTCAGTTATGACAAGAACTATATAAAACATTGATTAAGCTCCAAATAGAGAAGTTGCATGTTTCGAAATTGAATTTCATACTTTTGCCACACTGGTTCTTTTAAGGTGTACTTACCACATGCATTCTTGATTTTATGAATATTATATCCATATAATACAGGTTAAACATTATAATGTAAAAACTTAAAGGATAATAATCTTAATGGTAATAAATTATGTATGTTGAAGTGATCACCGGGACGAAAAGGCACGCAGGGGTAAAATCCGAGTAAGCGGATTAAATAACGCTTGCAACCTATGAGTGCCTGGTAGTCTAACTCTGCAATAGCCGCCCTTAAACCGGGTAAACCCGAATTATCCGGGTCTAATCCAGATTCAAATAAGCAGTGTTTTCACAAAATGCAGTTAGAAGAAGAAACATAATGCTTTTAAATTTGTTACTTAATAAATTCTAAAAAATAAATAAACAAAAAATAAATCATGATTTATTTGTTCATACAACACAGGGTTATAGGTTTATACGACTTTTTAAAATACTTGATCATACAAAGTATAGTCTTTCTATCTGCAGAATGGCTGTAGTTACATATCAGACGAATTTCCGACAGAATATTTTAAATTCCTGCCAGCCTCCTTTTCTTCATGTCAACCTAGTATCACGAATGCCCGGATGCGGGAAAACCTCCCCTAAGCACGGCAAGGGATATCACTTTCTATTTGAAAATCTCCCCTGCTTCACGTTCTAAGAATTTATCACCCTCTTCATTTTATACTCTCCTAGTAGAGCAAATACAAAGAGCGAAGTGTGGAAAGGAACGCGCTTTCCCTGGAACTTTTCATCGCATTCCAGGCATTCTTTACCTGCTTAGCCTCATGATTTCCCAGTAGAGAAAATTCAAAGAGATACGTCGGAAAAGCTTTTTTAAAGTTCCCCCTCGTAAAAAGCTTAAAGCTCCACCTTGTTTTGACTGTGTGTGTGAAAAACTAAGCTCCGCCTCCTGTGTTCTACACTTTCTAACCCACACAAGAACGTTTTCCTCGCTGACGTTTTCTAACCATTTCTAAGGTTATAGATTCCTGGTATTAGCAACCTCACAATTTCATAAAGTCGATTTAGAGAAAAACAACATTTTCATCAAAGTTGCCGTGAAGGAGTCTTCCCCCATAAATTATAATTACTATTGAATACCATGAGTTCTGTGCTTTAATTTGTGCCTTCCTGCTTGACTATATAATAATGGTATAAAATATCAGCGACCACAATTTACCCCAGGTAAGAAGGGTATGGGTATAAGTAACAAAAAAGTTTAGCTGTAGCATTTTTGAGAAATTGCGATACAAAAAGCTATATTTTGTGAGGGTAAGGTAGGTATGTAAGGGTTATTATGTGTGACAACTTTTACCAAGTCTATGGACTGTTGTCAAACTGAAATTTACCTACTGAGTTATTAATATGGGCTGCCAATGATGAATAAGCGTTACAAAGACGCATATACCAAAAATATTATGTTCCATAAAATAATGGTAGAAGGAGAAATAATTTCAACATCACTGTTCACGGAAGACAGATACTGTAGTTTCATCCAACCAACAGCAGGAATCGCGTAGCGTTTGCTATTTCCTCTCATGCTCTGTGCTCCTAGTGTAAAAGACGCGAAAGTGTGACGCAAGCAAGATTAAGGGGCGCACCAACGTTCGTGTCTAACTCAACGTATAACCTCTTATTCACTCTTGTTACCCTGGTTACTTCGCCTCGAAATATGCAGAATATACAAGTTTTTGTACAAAAAATATGGTAAATGTTTGAAATATGTAAAAGACCTGTGATGAAAAAGTTTTTCAACCAAACGTAAAATGAATAAAACATTTCCGATTTATTTACGCACTCTTACATTTTATAATCTCCTGGTACCTTTTCTATCAGATTGATCGGAGAAGAAAAATGTGGTGTGTTAATTTCAGGTTTCACGGTTCCTCTATTATTATTTTCACCTGAATATGGAGTCAAGCCGTCCTCAAAATTCTTCGCTACAGGAATCCAAAGAAACCGACATGCCTACCCGAAAATCCATTCCTCTTTATGAACAGTCGTATAAAAAACGGGAATTCTTTTGCCGTCTACGTTTTCAATAACCCTTTCATTTTCAGCCGGGTCTCTAACCCTTTCAGTACGTGAAAACTCGCCAGGGCAGCATGAGGCAATAGGAGCTATGCGTATTCTACGGAACGTAGAGGGTGGCTACACGATCGACTATGGGGTGGTGAGGTGGTGGGTGCTACGGTTCGCTACGTGACGTAGGAGGTATGACCCGGCTTCACAAAGGGTAAACCAGAACGTTTTATAACTAAACTTTACTATTTGAAAAAAAAATCGTGATTAACTGACGCATATCGAGGTCGCATAAAGTTATTTCTTTCAAAATGCTTAAGGTTTGCAAAATAGTACACCTGTTTTCTTGTGAACAACGAGGACCACAGATTGGATCCCACAAAATCACACATCGTGGAAGGCCCGTAATGAGATGGCGAGACGAATTCGACTACCACCAAGTTCATGTTGATCAAGCCTGTGTCGCTCAGTGGGACCATAACAGCTGAATAATAACAAAAATATATATTTTTCGGGCTTTTGCCCGTCGTCGCCTGATTTTATGAACCGAGTCACAGCTACGTAGACATAAATAACTATAGGTACAGCCACACCGTGCGCTCGTGTCTGCTAGCCTCCTGTTCACTCCTGCTCGCCTAGTTCCCAACCTGTCGTAAGCCATGGTTTGACAACCGTGAAGACTAACTGACAGCTGATTAAATTATAAAACAGGAGAACTTAAAAAAGTCATGAGAACCAAATTAGATTTACCTGTTTTGCTTGGTACAAACCAACATGATTACTTTTTAGAGAATTTTGTACACAAGTAACGATACGTAGGCAAGGTACACCTACTTTTCAGTTTGCTTATTAAATTATCGAGATTAATTTTGTATACCTATATATCTACTTATTTGTATTTTTGACTACAATAAATTAATAAAATACAAAAAATGGTACATTACATCGATATAATCTGTAAGTATCACTTTTTCCTTAGATATTTTTTTTTTCTAATCTAAGCTTCGAGCTTGAATTTTTTTAATCGTAGATTTTTTTATTTTCCTGATGGTTTTAGATGTCATTTTTGCCTTGTGAAGAGTACAGGTGGATTTTTCACCTGTCTTACATCTCACCTGAGCACTAGGAGATAAGGAAACGTCAGGAGAACAATTTTACCTTACCCACGTAAAGTGAAATTCAGGTGAAAACTCACACATTGAAATGTTCGCACACATATGCAAAACTGAAACAGGTGAAGGATTGCGGACTGAACAGCACACATTCATAAAGCCATGAATGAATATAATGAAACAAACGTGTATTTTTTCTCTTTCTTCCCTGTAGGTAAAGGAAAATAAATAGCATAGTGAGTAGGAGGGAAACATGTTCTGTTCTATTTACTCGTTGGGGGATATCTATCTAAAACCCACACAGACAACGTTTCTCCTTGGACTTTGTGGCACTCTGAACGCCGAGTAAGTTACACCTGAGGGGAAAAAAGTTACACCTGAAAATGAACACACATGTAAACTGTGGTTGTTTCACTACTATCACGCATTTTGGAGCAAAGTGTGAAGGAGATGGCTATCATCAACGTCTTTTTGCAAAAGCAATTCTACCTGAAATTACAATTGAAATATTTTTGGGGATTATTCGAATCGAAATCCTAATAGAAGCTTGTCCACTGTGCTCTTTTTTTCTAGTTACCTACTACCATGAAGTTTTATGGGAGATAAAATGTTTTGAAATCTCAAACGAAAATCCATGTTTTTAAAAGAACAGGTAGAACAACTTCGTTACGCTTCTGTAATCCTAGTATACAAGGTACGGGGTAAAGCAGGTGAGCTCTACCTGAAAGGTTTTCAGAGTTAATTTCGAGATTCAATACAAATAAAATCAATTTTTTATCACATCAATTCGAAAATAGATAGTTTGCTCTTCGAAAACAGGTAGCAAAATAGCACTTTGATCCCAAGGGCGGTAAAGTACTTTACCGCCCAAGGGCGGTAATGTGATTTGAATTTGGAATGTGCTTATTGAGTAAAAGTTCCAATCACCAAAGAGATCACGAACAATGTATGAACAAGCAGGCTTTATGATTAAAAAAAAAGCGCCTGAACTAAATAAAAATAAACAAAAACACGTGAAACGCGCATTCCACCTTTGTTCATAATTGTTTACTCAAATTCAGATTTTACTTAGTTTTATGAAAATAAATAAAATTACAATAAATACATGATTATGACTATGAGATTATGTGACATTGTGACAATGTGACTATGTGACTATGTGACTATGTGACTATGTGACTATGTGACTATGTGACTATGTGACTATGTGACTATGTGACTATGTGACTATGTGACTATGTGACTATGTGACTATGTGACTATGTGACTATGTGACTATGTGACTATGTGACTATGTGACTATGTGACTATGTGACTATGTGACTATGTGACTTTGTGACTTTGTGACTTTGTGACTTTGTGATTTTGTGACTTTGTGACTTTGTGACTTTGTGACTTTGTGACTTTGTGACTTTGTGACTTTGTGACTTTGTGACTTTGTGACTTTGTGACTTTGTGACTTTGTGACTTTGTGACTTTGTGACTTTGTGACTTTGTGACTTTGTGACTTTGTGACTTTGTGACTTTGTGACTTTGTGACTTTGTGACTTTGTGACTTTGTGACTTTGTGACTTTGTGACTTTGTGACTTTGTGACTTTGTGACTTTGTGACTTTGTGACTTTGTGACTTTGTGACTTTGTGACTTTGTGACTTTGTGACTTTGTGACTTTGTGACTTTGTGACTTTGTGACTTTGTGACTTTGTGACTTTGTGACTTTGTGACTTTGTGACTTTGTGACTTTGTGACTTTGTGACTTTGTGACTTTGTGACTTCGTGAATTTTTGACTATGATTATTCATAAGTTGCACTAAGCTATTTTCTCATAGAGGGTGATAAAAAGTAGAGTGTCCACCTCGGGAGCAACACTATTTTAAGCTCGAGTGAAGTACTTTGAATCCCTCGCTACGCTTAGGATTCTACTTTAGAATCCCTCGCTACGCTCGGGATTCTACTCTAGAATCCTTCGCTCCGCTCTGGATTCAAAAAACACTCTCGCCATAAAAATAGTTGTTTGCTCCCTTGGTAAACAATCTACTATTGTATACTCACCCGATTTTAACCTTTCAACCGTGTTCTTTATAAGTATGTACATATACTTATTGGGTTTTTATGACCAAGTAGTAAAAAATCCTTCAGTTTTTTGGTAAACAAAATATATGTACCTACTTATAAAAAACACGGTTGTAAGGTTAAAATCGGGTGATTTAAAACCTTTTTGTTTATTTCATACTATTTTGATAATTAAAATTTTTATCTAGCATGTTAGATAGGCTCACTGTAAACTAGTTTTCGCGTGGAAAAAAAGTAAAACTTTGTTTCAGTCGTTTTTGCGGGGAAATTTCGATATAGTGGGGGAAAAGTACTAGGCGCCCATGAGTTCTCAAGCAGTCCTTTCGTTGCTAGGATACCGACGCGACGTGGCGGGCTTTCTTTCTCCACAAACATTCCACGAAGTTGGGGGTTGAGGAGTAAACGTTTTAACAAAATAATAATTTCTTCCAAGGAGAGCAGGAGATACAAAGATGGCGTAGACCTCAGACAAATTGAATTTCTAGACCAGTTGGTAATTTGTAGTTGTACTTAGTTCGGAGTACCCGGCTATAATAAATACGGAGAGGTATGGTTATGTCATCATCAACCTATGTTCGTCCACTGCTGGACGTAGGTCTCTCCCAAGACGTGCCACTGAGCCCGGTCTTCGGTTCTTCTATGGTTATGTAGAACATCGTTTTTATCGTGAGGAAAGATTTAAATAAATTATTATTATTATTATTATTATTTAAATGATTGTCTATGTCTATGTCTATGTCTATGTCTAAATATTTATTATGATCAATTGATAAAAGTGACAACGTGAAACTGTAAACTGGTTTTATATATATATATTTTTTTTTTAAGTTATGATTAAATTATAATTACCAAACAAGACAAGAAATTCAACATTATAAACAAGGGAATACATGCATAAAAATAATCAAGTAGCATTAAAAAATATCTGAAAGGAAAACAATACGCCGTGAAAACCACGTGGAAATTACGTCATAGATTGCGGCGAGTATCTACCAGGACACCATAATTTGCTAGGAGCTTAGAAAATTCATTCAGCGTTTTCCTGTTTTCCAAGCCCCTCCTCTCTCCCTCTTTCATCTACCCTTTCCGGTTACGCTTGTGCTTGTCTATCTGTATGCGTATAGTTTCATAGTTATGAGCTGTCCGTCAACACTTTCTGAGAAGTATTGTGTCTTAATCCTGAAAACAGTATGTTGAACGCACTCTACAATGATGTGAATGAAACTAATGAATTTATAATTTAAAGCGTTTTAGTTTTATTTTAATTGTAACCAAAACTCTTCTTATACTTAGAAATATGACATAAAAATTTGAGCACCTTCAAAGATTTGTATGTGTTTTTTTAACTATGTATATATTTTCAAGGATATTATAGACGCCAGCACTCGCCAGCATGACGAAGAGATTATAATTGTCTGATTTACACACTAGATGAAAAAAATCGGAGTTTAATTTTTATTTTTTTCTCTTTTAGTAAGTTCTATGCAAAACCGGGAAATTAAATAGAAACGCTATATAGTTGGTCAGCATGTGGAAGAAGGTAGATAATCTATACCAACGTTTATAAACAGAGTAGACCCAAGCAGTATATATATATATATATATACTCTATCGTCTATACCAGATGAATAAATAAATAAATATTGGTTGACAGCAACTCAAGAAACGGCCCTGCTTCACTTCTCACAGTACCAGGGCAACATAACAGATAAGGAGCTCACTTGTATCCATACTCGAGGTTGTCGCCGCAGCCTCCCCATACCCACTCGGAGTGCAGGTGCTTGGGCCGGGCCGCGCGACTGCAGCTGCAACTAGACAAGCGGCCGTCGCGGCACGCTCGCGATATCGAAAGCGACACCCCAGCTGACGTTATTGCGTATGTAAATGCTGTTTCTCTTGAGGCTGTGGACAATACAAATTCTTCATCATCTATAGCCTGAGGAAGCCCACAGCTGGACATAGGCCTCCTCTATACATTTCCATAAAAACGTTTCCGAGCCCTCTTCATCCACCGACTTCACAATGTCATCGGGCTATTAGGAAATACACATACAATAAATAATATTGACAATGCAAACTATTATGAGAATAAACACAGCACCTACATTATATAATTGATCGTGCCTCTGACTACCTCTAAACTCGTAGTAGAGGACCTAAGATAACTTCAATCTCGAGTACCTACCCAAAAATATGTAGGGATGTCTACCGTGCCTGGAGATTACGGCCGCAAGCTTTGTTTCTATACTCTAGAAGAGTATTTTTCTCTCCATCGGAAAATATCTCCACTATTTTCACACTACAAATCTATCTGGTGAGACTCGGGCACTAAATCCATGTTACTGTTCGGTGAAGACAGGTTAGTGATTTATCGTGACTCGGATTTCTAGTATTCTTTTAGGTGTTCTAGATAAAAGCGGAAAGGAATTGCTTGTATTATGTGTAAGTGTAGCTTTTAATGTTGACTTCACATCGCTAGGTATTCGTGTTTGAGTATTCGTCGTATTTAAGAGTAGTAGAGCTCTTTGTGAAGGGCTCGTCCGGGGAAGTACTACCACCACGCCTTTTTCTGCAGCCAAGCAGCGTTCCTGTGTTTCGGTTTGAAGAGTGTGGTTGCCGGTGTAATTACAGGCACATGAGGCTTAACATCTGTATGCGTCAAGGTGATGGACGCAGGGCAGTGCATCGTAGGGCACGTTCCTATTGTGCGTGACATACCAGGCAATGCTTTGTTATAGGTTATGGTTACCACATAACATCAGGTGGGTCATCTGCTTGTTTCATCAGCTAGTTTTTTTTTTTTTTTTTTTTTTATGAGCCCTCCTGGTCCCACTGCTGGGCAAAGGCCTCCCCCCATTCCTTCCACACGTCGCGATCCTTGGCTATGTTTGCCCAGTCTGTCAGGAAAACATCTAGCTCGTCCCGCCATCTCCGCTTTGGTCGGCCGCGTCGCCTTCTCACTGGGTCAGGACTCCAATCAGTGGCTATCTTTGCCCACAGCTCACCTGGCATACGGCAGACATGACCAGCCCAATTCCACTTCAGCTTGGCGGCTTTCGAAGCTACGTCTGCGATTTGTGTCTGTGAGCGCAGTTCTGTGTTACGTATTCTATCCAGTCGCTTGACACCTAGAATACTGCGCTCCATCGCACGTTGGCAAACCTTGATTTTGGACTTTTGAAGTTGCGTCAATGACCAAGTTTGCGCACCATAGGTTAAGACGGGGAGAATGCATGTGTCCATTAGCTTACGCTTTAGTGACAGTGGGAAATCGGGATTTTTCATCAGATCTCCCATGGCCCAATAGCTCCTCCAGGCGTTTTCGGTACGGCGAGCGATCTCCTTCTCCTGCCTGGACTCGAAGGATACTATTTGGCCAAGGTAGATATAATCGTCCACATAAAGCAATTCTTCTCCGTCCACTTCAATTCTGGTTTTAACGCTATTGGTCATGAGTTTTGTTTTCGACCTGTTCATCTTAAGTCCAATCTCGAGGCTTGCCTTGCTTAGGTCTTCAAGCATGTTTCGTAGCTCCGAAGAGGATGTAGAAAATAGGACAATGTCATCGGCAAAGCGAAGGTTAGTCAACCTTACTCCGCCGATGTCAATTCCTTTTCCATCCCATCCTGCCGCCAGCTTCCTAAACACCTCCTCGAGGGTACTGGTAAACAGTTTCGGAGATAGCGGGTCGCCCTGTTTCACACCTTTTGTAATTTTAAAAGTAGGTCCTAACAAATCAAGTTTTATTGCTGCTGTGCTATTAGAGTAGATTTTACGAATTAAGTGGATGTAAGTCGATTCAATATGTTGGTTCCGTAAGGAGTCAAAAATGGATGAGTGTTTGATACTGTCGAATGCTTTTGTATAATCTATGAAGGCAATATATAAAGGGATGTTGTTTTCTTGATGTTTTTCTATGATGAGGTTTATCGCATGAAGGTGGTCAGTTGTAGAAAGTCCTCGTCGGAAGCCTGCTTGCTCTGTTGGTTGTTCCAATTCTAACTGTCCTGATATGCGGTTCTCGATGATTTTAATGAATGCCTTGTATAGGTGAGAAACAAGGCTTATAGGTCTGTAGTTATTTATGTCTGCTTTGTCACCTTTTTTGTGCAGAAGAATAATGTTGGAATGGCAAAATAGTTTTGGAAATGTGCCCGTTTTCAAAATTGAATTAAACAAATTCGTAACTGGTGGTAAAAGCGTAGGTTCTCCTATCTTTAAGGCTTCGGTTGTTATTCCATCACTACCGGGAGATTTATTGAACTTCATTTTGTTTAAAACTTTGTGCACTTCTAATCCAGTTATGTAAGGAATAGTTTCAGGGCACGAGTAAGGAGTATCAGCAGCTGTATCCGTGTTTGATGTTGAAGGATTTGTGTGGTCTGAGTACAGGTCTTTATAGAAATTCGTGCAAATTTCAATGATTTTTCCTCGGTTTTCATGTTTTACTCCTTTATCGTCCCTCAAGCTAGTCATCCATGATTTTCCTATACAAGTTAACTGCTTTGCGGCTTTGAATGAGGTATTTCTTTCTAACGCAATTTGAAATACTTTTGTATTATAATTTCTACAATCCTTTCTTATACTTCTTTTAACTTTTTTATCTATAACTCTATATTTTGGATCTTTGTAATCAGTATTAACTCTTTCATCTATTAGCATAATAGTTTCTGTTTTTAGTTTTTTGAGTTTACTTTTAATTTGTTTTACTTTACTACTTGCTTCTTTTATTGATCGTTCTATCCTATCAAACTCTTCTTGTACATTTTCTATATGTACTGGTAACAACTTAAAACTATTTTTGAGGTCAATGTTAAATTTTTCTTGACATACTATTAGGGATTCTCGGTTAAGTTTTTTAATATTGTTATTAATCATATTTTTCCGTTGAATTTTAAGATTGAATATTAACGTAGCGCGTAAGGGTCGATGGTCTGAACTAAATTTGATTTTATTTATTGCTTGTACATTTGTAATTACCGTTTGAGTAGATGAGAGAACAAAATCAATTTCGTTTTTGTATCTATTGCCTGGAGATCGCCAAGTCCAGCGTCTTTCGGGTTTTTTGTAGAAAAAACTGTTATCAATACGAAGATTTTGCCCGAACGCAAACTCTATAAAACGGTGACCACGTTCATTTCAAACTCCCAAACCGTGTGGGCCTAAAATGTTATTGCAATTGTCTGTGTCTTGTCTAACTCCAATCTTAGCGTTGAAGTCTCCGATAATAACGTTCCAAGTACTGCGATAATCGCTACAAGCTCGATTTAGTTGGTCGTAAAAATCTTCAACTTCTTCGTCTGAATGAGTAGACGTGGGAGCATGCACTTGAATGACAGTAAGATGTTTTTTGTCAGTTATTTGAAATTTCAGCACCGCAATTCTATCAGAGAACCCTACAAACTCCAGTATGTTGTTTTTCCATTTTTTTGCCACCATAAATCCAACTCCATATAGACTTCCGGCTTCTCCATAGTGATAAAAGATGTTATTATCTCTTTCAACAGTCTCCTCTCCTTTCCTCCGTACTTCACACAAGCCCACAATGTCCCAATTTACTTCTTCAAGGGCGTTTTCTAATTCGATTAAGCGTTCATTAGATTTAAGGGTACATACGTTGTAGCTTATGATTTTCAGATTGCAGTCGGTATCCAGTTTTCGTTTAGCTTGAGTCGTCTGACGGGGAATCGATCTCGCCCGGAGATTCTTAGCACCCCTAGCACCGGGGTGGTTCTGTCTTCCGTCATCGACAGCCCCAACCCCAGTGCAACCGGGAACGCGGGGCCTATCGCTAGTTGTGTCTATCATTAAGGGGGGGTTTGGACCATAACCCACCGCGCTGGTCCAGTGCGTGTTGGTGGGTGGGTGGGGCGCCAGAGCCTCGTTCGTTGTTCGGCAGGGTTTACCACGGGCAGGTGAGGTTGGCTTGAATTCCGAAGGTGTTATTTAGAATCCCTTAAACCCCTAGTAGTCATCAGCTAGTAGTATAAAAAATAAAAAAAACCCCAAAACGCCTTTCCTCTCCACTTCCTTTCCCTTACAAACGTAACGTTTTTAAGACTAGTAGTTCGCCCCGAACTGAGATCTCGTGATGTGACCCGACGAACGCACAAAAACTTTGAGTAGGTGGTAGTCAGAGGCAAGTCCAAACATTATGTTTGGACTTTTTTCTGACTACCGCCTACTAACTTGGTATGGTAACCAAGTTTCAACTCTATTGGCCTATTTATTGAAGAGTTCCGTTGAACAGACCTTGGCTCCATCATCAGACCTGGTCGTCGTCACCATTTTATGAGAACTGACTACCTCCTTAATTTATTTCAAGAAAAAAAAATAAGAAAAATCAAAGGAACTGGCCGACCAGTAGAAAAACCTTGATGTCAACGAAACTCTTAGAGATGGGAGCTCTTGGGTCGCTGGTTATCTTAATTTAGCTTTTATTATTTTATCTCAATAACCGAGTATCACAAAAAAAAAGTAAAAATTGTTTTGGGATGTCCAAACAAAGCCCTTTCGTATGACATGTAACTTGATTTTTTTATGTAACTTTTTTTATTTTTGCCCTCTTAAAAAACCCCATATCTCAAAAACCCTTCATCCGATTTTACTCATATACTTACCAGTACATTTCTCAAGTACAAGCTATCGACATATCAAATTTCATGCAGATCGGATCAACGGTTCTAAAGTTATCGCCAGACAAACATACATACATACATACATACATACATACATACATAAAATGCCAAATCGCCCAAGTTGAAACTAAGATCTTCGTTCGCTTCGCTCACTCGATCAATTAGTCTTAGGAGGTAATTAAGGCGAAGACAAGAGCTAATGTGACTCTCGCTCGCACATTTCGACATGTTGAAAGATATAAAATCACTAAACTCATTTTCGAAAAATCGCAATCTACCATCTTGTGTGCAATCACATTGCACACAGTTTAGTAAAAAATTCATTTTTATCGATACATGTTTTCCTACACAAAAGTTTGCTTTACTAGTTTTCGTACATAAGCATACTTTTAAGTAGGAAAACTTGTATCGATCAAAATGAAATTTTTACTAAACTGTGTGCAATGTGATTGCACACAAAATGGTTGATTGCGATTTTTCGAAAATAAGTTTAGTGATTTTATATCTTTCAACATGTCGAAACGTGCGAGCGAGAAGTTGTTTGTTAGTTGTCAGCCCCTTAAGTACCCACATAAAGTAGTTACATTTATAATGTACATAATGCAAGCTATAAGATAAGATAAGATAATTCTTTATTGCACATAAATAAAGTACAATACGAATACGAACTTAATGCTAATTAGCATTTTCTTCCAGTTAACCTTTGGTTATGTGGAGTGGGTGGTAGTGCTCTTTGAGACAATAAAGGAGAAAAACCTTTAAAAAACAACAACTATAACATAAAACTAACCTACTCAATTAAATAAAAGCTATAGCATTAATAATCTACCTGTTAGCTTCTAATGTTGATTTTAATTTTGATCACCAAAAGCATGCTGGCTCTGAACATAATATCTTATTTTTAGAAACTAGAAATATTCAACTATATCTTGCACCTTTTTGGAAAATTGTAGCCTGTGACGTACATCCACTACTATAATTCTAATAATATTCCATAGAAAGATTTCTTCCCCGGTTATTATGCCACAAAACTCTTTACGATACTTTTATAGAGCTGCGTCAGCTGGTTCGCGAAAACAGCTTTATTTCATTCTTCTATCGTATTATTATCATTTTGTCCTTGGCATAAGATCGCTCACAGCAATTTTCACCCGCTGACAGTGAGATACATAATTCATCTACACTTCTACATCTACACTAATATTATAAAGAGGAAAGATTTGTATTTTTGTATTTTTGTATGTAACGAATAGGCTCAAAAACTACTGGTCCGATTTTAAAAATTCTTTCACCATTAGAATGCTACATTATCCCTGAGTAACATAAGCTATATTATATTTTCAAAAAAATCAGGGATCCTTACTAAAACTCCAATAATGTAACCCAAGGTGGAAAACAAAAACCATACATCGCGTGCGCTGCGAAAACTATTGATGATGTCTAACTATTATAGTTATGTCACAATAAGTGTTATTTTATGATAAAAAATTAATTGAAATGCCGCCGCTAGAAAAGAGTCTTTATTTGTACCTTGGTATTACTCCTTATCCAAATAAATCTTTTCATAATTAAAACGGGTTCAATACCTATAGTTTACTTCTTAAATTTTTCAAATCGGACATTCCATTCAAAGGATATGACGAAATTAAAAATGTTAAGTGGTCCACGGGTCACGCACGGGGTGCGATTTCACTCACTCTGGCGTGCAAATGTATGAAATAAGTAGACGCGAGGCTCGAACCCACGCTCTAAGTTTATCCTAAAATGTTCAAAAAATGTATAATCTGCTGCTGGGACAGGTCGCTAGTCATAAATAAATTGGTGATCTTTCTACATGGGAATACTAATTACTGCAATATATGGGTATGTGCACCAAATGTAATGTTTGGACATAGGTACATCTGACTACCCCCCTTAGACGTCCTCATAAAATCTGGAGTTCGTACATATAAACATCCTATAAACATCCCTTGGTACCCAAGGGATGTTTACCGTGTTTCGGAATCAAAGTGGTGAAGCGTTTTTTGTTTTTCGTAAAGTTAGGCCTTTATTCTATGGAGATTCGATAAGCCTCGATCGTGCGTGCTGAAAACTCACAAGTCTCCATACAAAGACGGCCGGATATTACGAAATACGTAAAATAAAGCACACACTTGGGGTATTTGATACTTATAACATTGTAATTTAATTATTTTTTTAGGGACATCACAATTTAATTTTACTCGCTCTTTAATGTTTGTATGCCGCCAGGGAAAACACAGAGATCAATACTATGCTTACCATCTACTTTTATGTAAACATAACTTGTGTTTTCAAACTAATAAATAAATTAAATGAAAACTGGTTCCTATCATGCTTTGCTTAGTTTGCGTCTAGATAGTGCTGTGTAAAAATGTGAAACAGCTTTACGACTCTGTTATACCGTCAGAAACGGCTTACCAATCAACGTCAATGGTCCAAAAACCGTCCTATCCTCAGTAACAGTGCAGTTCCACCGGCGGCTGCTGAACTGGTGCTGGCACTCTTCGATTCCCTGCCTCGCGCCAGCACTCACGGCCGGCATATGCTCCTGTGGAATAAAATAAATATTATTTCAGTCTCAACGATTTAAAGAATAAAAATACTGTTTCGGGGAATAATATTTTAAGAGATCAGCAAAAAATGAGTTTGATCGAAACAAGTTTTCCTACCAAAGAGTTGGCTCTACTAGTTTTAGTAAAAAAAATATATCATAATGCTGAACAAAATGCTGTGTATAAATAATTAAAACTTAACATCAGGTTCCAACCATATGTAGAATGCTCTCAGTAGTAATAAAAATAAATTACTTGATCCCAAAACACAGAAGAACACTAATATCCTGGTCCCAAAGCTTTCACTACCTTAGGCATTTTTTTATTTGCTTGCGTTGTCTCCACTCTTTCTTCTTCTTGTTGTTCTTTGTTCATTTTCTTGGAAATAAAAATTATCAATGTCTTATCTTGTATGATCTTTGCAGTGTAGCCCGCAATTTCGTTTTAGGTTAGATCTTGAAAGAATGACCGGTGGAGAGATGTAATGTTCGGTGCAGAATTTCGTTTATGAGAGCCTTTCTGTCCCATCGGCTGTCAATTCTCATAGCTAAATTCCTATGGCCACTTCGACTACCTTTGCTCTGCTATCCATAGAGAGATTAGCTTTCTCTCTCTCTTGTTGTGTCACTAGTTTCTTTCGAAACAGTGTGGTGAAAGAATTTTAAGTGCGCCTCAAGAGGCTCCTTTCGAGCACTTGACATGCCGGTTTCCTCACTATGTTTTCCTTCACCGTTTGAGAGTGCATTGTGCACATAAATTGTTGAACAGAAAAACTCATAAGTGCACGACCAGTTTCAAACCCACGCCCCAGTGCAGAGATTTGCCAATATTACCTTATGTCTTCGGCAGACGCGCTTCTGCCCAGGAGTGAGGCTCAGCGAGGAACAGAGGGAGGCGTCAGCGAAGAGGTCTGGCTGGTCAGACCACTTCTCGAAGTCTAGGAGGCCCATGGAGCTGTAACAAGAAAGGTTTATTTATAAAACCATTGTAATGTCCCAAGGAGGCTCATGTCCTGAGATTGAACCCACGGCCTACAGCGCAGAAGACAGAGCTGCTACCAACTCTGTATGAGGGCTGTCAAAGTAAAGTATAAGATCGAGTTGAATGTAAAACACATGAGTAATATCGACAGCCTTCACAGCTCAGTTGGTAGTAGCTCTGCCTTCTGTGCCGTAGGCCGTGGGTTCGATCCCCACCGAGAACAAACATTTGTGTGATGAACATAGATGTTTGTTCTCTGTCTGGGTGTTATATAAGTATGTATTTGCAAAAAAATTAAAAAAAATAATTAGTATATCAGCTATCTGGTTCCCATATCACAAGCTTTGGCTTAGTTTGGGGCTAGATAGTGCTGTGTGGAATGTCCACCAATATTTATATGTTTATTTATTTAATATGAAATAATAATACTTGCAAAAAACTACATCACAGATTATTAGAACTTCCTATTATATTGTAAAACACTGCTGTACTTCTGCTGATATCCACCTTTAGTAATATAATTATTGTTGTAGTTGGGGTTATTTCCATAAACTTCAATCTGGAATTTATAACCTCGCAGTAACATCGGACTCTTCAGAGCTATCGTCACACTCTTCATCCCCAGCCCTCCGCTCTCGTATACGCCTCTCCGTCCTTGTCGTCCCGCTGGTCCGTGACGTATATAGCACTGATGACCTCGTCCTGAGGAGCATTGATAATAACATCATCTGTTCTCGTCCACAACGCTGGGTTAGCTTCCTTCAGTTCACTGTAGATCTTTCGAGATTGCTGTAGCGTATCCGATTCTAATGTCGTTTGTTTTAGCGATAGCTATGAGCGCTAGCGTAAAAATGATCACAATTTTCGACATTATGTTCGTTTCTGTGGATGGGTGAGTGGGAAATGAAGGCAGTGATACAATGTTTGGTTTTGAATAGAGTTGTATTAGATCATCGATTAGTATGTTTGTCATTAAGTTGCTAATTGATGGAGCTTTATTTAGTAGGAAGGGTTTGAGAAAGTCACGTCGTACGTAGCTCACTCTTTTGTTATGTGTCATCTATATCTACTTCATTATTCTCGATTTACGTAAATGTTGTCTGAGTGTAAATAGTCTAATTTGACTTGACGTCATTTTACCTTTCTTGGTCTGCTTTTCGTGAAATATGAAAAGGAAATTTTCACCTTACTTATATAGCTCTTAGTGATAACGTCCATCATAAACCTCCATCATCATCATCGTCATAAGTCTGAAGAAGGAAGCATGATTATGAGAGGTCACCACATTAAGCAGGCGGTGGCCGAAGTACTGCTGTTATTTATTACCTGGTATAAATGATTTCTTATTTGCCTTTTTTGTAAAGAGCAGTAAGTATCAATATTTATCAATTTTTATGATTCTAAGTAAAAAATAAATACCCAGATCAGGCCATTAATATAGCCCAAGCCTAATTAAGGCTAATGGAACCTAAAAACCTTATTCATCGCGACTTATTTTTATATATCTGCGGAAACTTGTAATTGGCCATCAATATGTGTAGCAACTTTGTACGCTGCATGTATTTAATATCACCTACCTAATGTATACCTACCTTGCTGAAAGTTTCCCCAAAATTGTAAAAATAAAATAAAAATCTTTAAAAGATGTATCAAGTGCTTGTAAAAATCCCTTTTTGAGGACTACTGAAAATCCTTTCACCACACTGTTTCGAAAGAACCAGTGACACGACAAAAAAGCCAATATAATAATAATAATTGTTAATTTACTGTATAATATTGTTAGAATAGTTCTTGGAGGGCATCAAAATGTCCAAGACATGAGCGTCGCAGGTTGTGGTCACAGTCACCCGAAAATCGGCTAAGTACTATGATATAGTGCTCTCCTACAAAGGAGATGTTTATAAAATTCATGACGCCCTGACCAAGATTTTGTATAGTATATAGTTCCACATGGGTAAAGCCGTGGGGCTAACACTGTGTTTGATGTCTCAAGTTTATTAGGGTAGGGGTACCTACTATGATAGTATCCACAACGGTGGATCTGCGCTTGCCTCGTTGGGGCATTGTAATGGTTTTGAACTCGGTAATGGACCTTCATAGGTATAGATTTACTCAAAAGCATGGAGTGATCTTGTCATTAAAAAAAAAATTAAACAACTCGGCTTTTTGAAAGTAACAAAATAAAAATGAACTAAAAATTTTGCGATTAGTTTTGTATACATTTATATTGCTATTTTGCGATATATGAAAAACGGAGAGACAATTTAGAGATCACTTCAGTCTAGCGTAACAATGGTATCGATGACGATGGTGACTGACACTACCTATCTGCTGTCTCAGATTCAGATAAGCATTCCAAAGTTCATGCCAAGGTTACAAAAATACACCCCATTTGTCGGAAAGCCCGCTCGTTCGAACCTGGGTCACTTTGCTACTATAAATAGGATTCAGAGAAAGTATAGGTAACGCAATTCACAACAAATAGGTATATTCTCAGATCGCATGTCTACATTTAAGCATAAATTAATGCTCATTTATTATTCTGATATTTTGTAACTTTTCAATAATCTTATAGGTAACTCAATTTTTATTATTTAAATTATGTATTTTATCATTTTTTTAATGTACCATTGTAATTAATTTGTTTTCTTAGCTTATGCCTATAATTGAGGTGACATTTAACACAATAATTTAATAATTTTAGGCCTATTGATTTTGTTGGTGTAACTTAATAATAAATAAATAAATCGATAGAAAAAAATAACGTTTACATTAAAACAACTTTAATAATAATAAAAAACAACAAAACATTTCCACACAGTCACTTCTTACCGTGATTGTACAAAAACATACTAGTTTCAATCGCGTACACTTCCACCCAGAAGTTATAGCCTCGAAACACAGTTGGACTATCAAGTTCGATGGTCACCGATTTTTCTCCTATCCCTCCCGATTTGATGTAGGCATCTCCCCACTTGTCCTGACGTAGGTCCAGGATCTTGATAGCGTTGATGATTTCATTTCGCGAACAGTTGACTGTGAAAGTATCCGATCTCACCCAAATAGCGGGATTTTCCTGATGCACTTTGCTGTAGATCAATTTGGAGGAGACATCTGGGTATCCAAGGAATAAGTCGTTGCATTGCGTGTTTTGTACCAGTAGAAGTAGGGATAATGGAATTAATACTTTGATGGACGGCATTTTTGACAGCACGTCTTGTTATTGCGATTTCGGACACAGGTATGTCTTTTGTAAGTGTCGGAATAATGTTTCACATGGTAGTGTGAAATATAGATTCCCTGAATGAGTGTATAAATCAAAATACAATAGGCAATTCGTCAGTACTACGTATCGATGATAATATTTACTTTGCGCTATTTTTTCCCCGCGGTTTGACTTGTATACTTATGACGTGCTCTGTTATTGACTCTACCAAAAATATTGTGTCTCTTATACACTTTGCAGTGGTTTTATTGTATTGTATCAACTTAGAATCAGAAAGATAGATAGATTAATACTGGATACCAATTGCTCTTTACAAAAAAATCTATTAAGGAATCATTTACACATGCAGGGTATGCATAACCCTTCTTCAGACTTATGACGATGATGATAATGAGGTTCATAATGAATGGCGTTATCACTAAGACCTAAATTTTTACTGAAAATTGCCTCACTCATATTTCACGAAAAGCAGACCAAGAAAGGAAAAATTACGTCAAGTCAGATGAGACTATTTACACTCAGGCTACATTATACGTAAATCGAGAATAACGAAGTAGATAATAGATGACACATGACAAAAGAGTGAGCGAACTACGTGACTTCCTCAAAACCTACCTACTAATATAGCTCCATCAATTAGCAGCTTAATGCCAAACATACTAATCGATGATCTAATACAACTCTATTTAAAACCCAACATTGTATCACTGCCTTCATTTCCCACTCACCCATCCACAGAAACGAACATAATGTCGAAAATTGTGATCATTTTTACGCTGGCGCTCATAGCTATCGCTAAAACAAACGACATTAGAATCGGATACGCTACAGCGCAATCTCGAAAGATCTACAGTGAACTGAAGGAAGCTAACCCAGCGTTGTGGACAAGAACAGATGATGTTATAATCAATGCTCCTCAGGACGAGGTCATCAGTGCTATATACGTCACAGACCAGCGGGACGACAAGGACGGAGAGGCGTATATCGAGAGCGGAGGGCTGGGGATGAAGACTGTGACGATAGGTCTGAAGAGTCCGACGATACTGCGAGGTTATAAATTCCAGATTGAAGTTTATGGAAATAACCCTAACTACAACAATAATTATATTACTAAAGGAGGATATCAGCAGCAGTACAGCAGTGATTTACAATACAATAGAAAGTACTGATTATCTGTGATGTTTTGTTATTTGTGTACCTATATAGTTTTTTGCAATTATTACTCATGTGTTTTATTTTATATTCAACTCGATCTTAGTGCAGTATGGTCGCTCAGCGACAAACCCCTTTAAATCTACACTAATATTATAAAGAGGAAAGATTTGTATTTTTGTATGTAACGAATAGGCTCAAAAACTACTGGTCCGATTTCAAAAATTCTTTCACCATTAGAATGCTACATTATCCCTGAGTAACATAGGCTATATTATATTTTCAAAAAAATCAGGGATCCTTACTAAAACTCCAATAATGTAACACAAGGTGGAAAACAAAAACCTTACATCGCGTGCGCTGCGAAAACTATTGATGATAGGACAAAATAATGTACTACGATTTTGTAGAACACGTCATAATCTACAAAAAATGTCGCGACAGCATATGTCTAACTATTATAGTTATGTCACAATAAGTGTTCTTTTATAATAAAAAAAAATAATTGAAATGCCGCCGCTAGAAAAGGGTCTTTATTTGTACCTTGGCATAAATCCTTATCCAAATAAATCATTTCATAATTAAGACGGTTTCAATACCTATAGATTACTTCTTGAATTTTTCAAATCGGACATTCCGCTAGTATCTTATACTTTAAAACTTAATCTTATACTTTAATTTGACAGCCCTCATACAGAGTTGGCAGCAGCTCTGCCTTCTGCGCTGTAGGCTATGTTTTGTTCGATCTCCACTGAGAACAAATATACAAGGTGTTCCATAAGTTGTGTATGAAAACTTCAGGGGGCTAAAGTACCCATCAATATGAACAACTTTTTCTAAGGAACCAACACTGTGAACGCGAAAAAAAAAACAGCTGTTTCATACAAAAGTTCAATACCTACCAGGCTAAAATGTATGAAACAGCTGTTTTTTTTTTCGCGTTCACAGTGTTGGTTCCTTAGAAAAAGTTGTTCATATTGATGGGTACTTTAGCCCCCTGAAGTTTTTATACACAACTTATGGAACACCTTGTATATTTATATATTTTTTTCAATATATTTGTATGATTGAGCTATCAGGTTTCCAAAGCATAAACTTTGCTTAGTTTGGGGCTAGATAGTGTTGTGTAAAAAATGCACCTACTCATATAGGTTACGCTTTTCAATCTCCATCCATCTCGGTAATCAGATTACCTAGCTTTATTTTTGGATACTTGTTTGTAAAACGGCATTTATCCTCAGTCAGGTATTACACGACGTACCAACGACCTTAGTTACTAGTAAGACCTAGTTCACACTAAAATTAAAGACGCAACAGATCGTATCAACAGATCAGAAAGTTAAAATTGAATTTCTTCGGAGAATAGGCCTTAAAAATTTTGACCTATTCTTATCCTACATAAAATAAAATATTATAAATACAAAAGTAAAAGTTTGGATGTTTGTGGCTGTGACGCAGACTAGCGCTAATTTACTTCTCAATCGCACATTTCAACATTTTTAAAGGCATAAATTACTAAATCAAGTTATGAAAAATCGAACCAAGTTTTGGAGAAAAGACTTAACAAAATATTATTTTGATCCATTTAATTTTACAATTTTCAAAGAAGCCGCGGGGGCAGCTAGTATTACATAAATTGTTTTTTTACGCAACAACATACACACTACTTCTATTCTACTACAAGTAAGGCCCAGTTTTACCATGCTCTGTTAGTTACTAATCAAGGATTAACAGGCCGTTAAATCTAACCTTAACTGTCAAACACGTACATTTTGACATATTTAACGGCCCTTTAATCCTTTGTTATTCTAACAGAGCATGGTGAAACCGGCCCTTAAGCTCTTACATATATTCGTTACTCAAGTTAAAACATTGCTCAAAGTTAGCCGTCTCTGTTTGTTATTACCCATTGGTGAGAGATGGCAATAGTTTAAACACTGCTTATGTTTTGACGGATTTTTATTAGTAAGGCCGTAAGCATGGACTTAATATTGCCATAAGTCAAACAGTAGGAACAAAGACTTATAAATTAGTTGAACGATTGGTAGAGCTGAGGCTATTAGCTTTATCAATGTGAATAGAACACCCACCATTTTTATACGTTGAGAGATGTTAAGCCTCATGCCTGTAATTTTCATTAGTAGGGCCGTAAGCATGGACTTAATATTGCCATAAGTCAGACAGTCGGAACAAAGACTTATAAATTACTAGCGGCCTGTCCCAGCTTCGCATGGGTGGTCATAAATTTTTTGAACATTTTAGGATAAACTTAGACCGTGTGGGTTCGAGCCTCGCGTCTACTTATTTCATACACTAGCGGCCTGTCCCAGCTTCGCATGGGTGGTCATAAATTTTTTGAACATTTTAGGATAAACTTAGACCGTGGGTTCGAGCCTCGCGTCTACTTCTACACTAATATTATAAAGAGGTAAACTTTGTATTTTTGTATGTAACGAATAGGCTCAAAAACTACTGGTCCGATTTCAAAAATTCTTTCACTATTAGAATGCTACATTATCCCTGAGTAACATAGGCTATATTATATTTTCAAAAAAATCAGGGATCCTTACTAAAACTTCAATAATGTAACCCAAGGTGGAAAACAAAAAACCTTACATCGCGTGCGCTGCGAAAACTATTGAAGATAGAACAAAATAATGTACTACGATTTTGTAGAACACGTTATCATCTACAAAAAATGTCGCGACAGCATATGTCTAACTATTATAGTTATGTCACAATAAGTGTTCTTTTATTATAAAAAATTAATTGAAATGCCTCCGCTAGAAAAGGGTCTTTATTTGTACCTTGGTATTAATCCTTATCCAAATAAGACGGTTTCAATACCTATAGATTACTTCTTAAATTTTTCAAATCGGACATTCCATTCAAAAGATATGACGAAATTAAAAATGTTTACGGGTCCAGTGTATGAAATAAGTAGATGCGAGGCTCGAACCCACGGTCTAAGTTTATCCTAAAATGTTCAAAAAATTTATGACCACCCATGCGAAGCTGGGACAGGCCGCTAGTATTTCATACATTTGCACGCGCTTCTCCTTGAGTGAGTGAAATCACACCCCGCGCGTGACCGGTGGACCCGTAAACATTTTTAATTTCGTCATATCTTTTGAATGGAATGTCCGATTTGAAAAATTTAAGAAGTAATCTATAGGTATTGAAACCGTCTTAATTATGAAAAGATTTATTTGGATAAGGATTAATACCAAGGTACAAATAAAGACCCTTTTCTAGCGGAGGCATTTCAATTATTTTTTTATAATAAAAGAACACTTATTGTGACATAACTATAATAGTTAGACATATGCTGTCGCGACATTTTTTGTAGATGATAACGTGTTCTACAAAATCGTAGTACATTATTTTGTTCTATCTTCAATAGTTTTCGCAGCGCACGCGATGTAAGGTTTTTTGTTTTCCACCTTGGGTTACATTATTGAAGTTTTAGTAAGGATCCCTGATTTTTTTGAAAATATAATATAGCCTATGTTACTCAGGAATAATGTAGCATTCTAATGGTGAAAGAATTTTTGAAATCGGACCAGTAGTTTTTGAGCCTATTCGTTACATACAAAAATACAAAAATACAAAGTTTACCTCTTTATAATATTAGTGTAGATGTTGAACGATTGGTAGAGCTGAGGCTATTAACTTTATCAATGTGAATAGAACACCCACCATTTTTATACGTTGAGAGATGTTAAGCCTCATGCCTGTAATTTCACCAGCAACCACACCCTTCAAACCGAAACACAGCAACGCTGCTTGGCGACAGAAATATGCATGTTAGTACTTCCCCGGACGAGCCCTTCACAAAGAGCTGTACTACTCCACCTGTGATCACCACGTCTTGCAATGTGTCCTGCCCGACTTTATTTCAGCTTCGTAATCCTATCTCTAACATCTTTGGCCTTTGTTTGTCTTCGGATTTCAGAGAGAGAACCCTCATCAAAACAAAATATCAAATGTACATTTCAATCATCATCAAATTATCAACATCCCCGATAGTGGTTTCATAAACTACTGAACAGCTATCTGATACCTATACCTCTACAATATACTTATCTCCAAACGACAAACTCAATTAAAGAATGGTATAAAATCCATCTCCACATATTATTGAGACAGAATCTTGCAAACCAGTTAACAATTTTATTCCATTGCTAGAAAGTAGCCTCTTTGAGGCGCACTTAAAATCCTTTCACCACACTTTTTCGAAAGAATAATTAACACGAATCGAAGAATTAATTACAAAAAAATGTCTCCAAAAATTCTGGCAATACTAGCAGTTCTCTTCATCTACGTGGAATGCCGAGGCAGTACCAACATGGGGAGTACTTACGGAGCTCATATGATCTACCATGAAACGCACGAGAAGTACGGAATCCCGTTCGCATACAGAAGTGAGGATGTGCTGGTGCAAGGGACAGGAAACGAGCTCATTCACGGCGTGATCGTCCACGATTTGAAGGGAGATGGACTGAGCTATGTCAAGGCTGGTGGGATTAACAGGAAGAATGTGACTATCAGGCTTGAGAGCGGGGTGCGGGGGAACGGGTATAAGTTCATGGTGGAGGTATATGCTTTGTGATTGTGAAAATTATTATTAGGTCCGTATAAGCCGTAAGTTTGTTGCCTGTACCCCAATTATGAGTTTTGTTTACCGTATTTGGTTTTTCGTTTTTCGTTTATGTTCCGTGTTCATTGCGGGTTTTGTATGACGACGCGATAGAGATACCGATAAGGAACTATTATGTTCTACTACTAATTTTCATCATACTTGCAACATAAAGTTCCGTTTCGGTATCTCTATCGCGTCTTCACACAAAACCCGCAATAAACACGGAACATAAACGAGAAACCAAATATGGTAAACAAAACTCATACTTGGGGTACTCTTCTTCTAGGCTTTGGTCGCGTGGAACTGGCACCTAGAGTCACCTAGCTGTAAGACGTTTCAAAGTGATCCTTGCGATTCAAAAGAATAAATACCTTTTGACTTCTAAACTTATACTATTAGTTATACTTCTCAACTTAATTGTATGTATATTTGGACGACAAATTTTTTTAAATAAAAAAATAAATATATAAACCTGGATTGTCTCACTTACTTATTCAGGATTGTGAGCAATATATTTGAAGACAATCAGAAACTGAAACAACTACATGACTTCGATCCCCAGACATGGTAGTTAGATATCCTCTCAAATCTCGTAAGGTTTTCCCAACCTGGAAGATATCGCTGTTAGCCATAAGGCCGTTAAGTAAAAAATGCGTATCCATATTTGTACTGGTAATCAATAAAGAATTAAGTCCCAACATCAAATTAAAGATAATAATTTGAGGCATGTATAAGGATGTTACGTTCAAAAATTCGTTTGACACATGTCGACTTTTTGCAGAACCTAGTTTTTTTATTTTTTTATTATACTACTTGTTTATGGAACAAGTAGATGGCCCACCAGATGTTATATGGTAACCATCACCTATAACAAAAGATTACCTAAGGATTACTTAAGTTGGTATTCCGCAAGTCCGCGAGCCCATCATCGCCAGAATACTACCAGGTTTCCTCGCGATGTTTTCCTTCACCGTTTGAAAGCATTGCGCACATTGGTTAGGTAGTAAGTAATTAATTATTTCTCAATGGATAGCAAGACCAATCAAATCGATATTGCCCTCAGTAGCTTTGTTAGCAGAGTATGAAAGTGGCCACTAATTTGATTGAAACCAAATATTGAACACTAAGGACGAGGCCATTTCGCTAATAACTATGTTCAAAAGCTCTTGTAACAAGGGAATAAGGTTGACTATTGCACGGTTAATTTGAGATATTAAAGGAGGTCTGGTAGATGAAAAGCTCTTTATTGTAAGGAAATAAAGTTCACATTAGCGTGATTTCAATCAAGTAATCGATGTAAAATGACCTTTAGACAGCCTCGTTGATACACTTGATATGAATGTGTAATAGTTATTTATAAGAGTAAGTTTATATGGTCCCTACCGTTTTTTTATCCAACTAGCTGATGGAACAAGCGGATGGCCCAGCTGATGTTAAGTGGTAACCATTCTACTAATATTATAAACGCGAAAGTTTGTAAGTATGGATGGATGGATGGATGGATGTATGTTTGTTACTCTTTCACGTAAAAACTACTGAATGGATTTTAATGAAATTTTACAATAATATAGCTTATACATCAGAATAACACATAGGCTACAATTTATAAAGATATTGTGTGACTAATCCTGCGCAGACGAAGTCGCGGGCACCAGCTTGTCACCTATAATAAAGCATTAACTGGTAAGTCACGCAAGATAGGAACGTGCCCTGCATTCATGTTAAGCCTCATGTGCCTGTAATTACACCGGCAACCACACTTTATTTTTTTTATAATTATTGTGTACTTTCCGTGCCTTGGCTAAGCATAGGCTAATTTCATTTTTTTCTTTATTTTTTTTATATCTCAAAGATTAAATAAGTACTTACCTACCTAAAATAAATGTGATATTATTATTTGTGGAATGAATATTACTGTGGTTAAATTGAAACTCTGTAGGAATAGCTCTAAAGCCAATTTGCCTGAAAATTTATGTAAAAAGTTATTTAATTAGGTATTCACTTAATTTAACATTCATTACACCAATTTTATTTTACATTCATTAGGTAACCATATATTATTTTAGCTTTTTCATTTTATTTTCAATAATTGTAAACACTTTAATTAAAAACGAACCCAAGTTTTTAACTGTAAGTAAAGTAGCGATAGGTAATTTAAAAAATATTACGGCATTTTCAGAAAAAATAGCAAATATTTTGCGTGTCAACCGATCTGTGTTTAACAAGGAGTTAACCTCGAGAATTGGATCTACTTAAAACTCAGGACCTTGACTTAAGGAAATAAATTTAGCTCCATATAACCCGATCCGAACCGGTAAGCTGACCCAACATTGGCTATAACTCGGGCAATAAAGAAACGAACCATAAATAACGGAGGCAATCATTACCTCCCACTCACACGCTATTGTCGTCAATAGTTCCTTTTCCCTCGCACTCGTGAGAGGTCGATTAGCTTTACTTGCATGGGTTATACCTCTCTCGAGCTACTGACCATTTCAACGTAAATCTTCACACAAACAGCACCATGTTTAAGCTAATATTGCTTCTCAGTGCTTCGATATATCTCGTTGAATCAAAAACAGTGGTCGTCGGTCAAATTTACGACTACAATGGTCAAGTGAGGAAAGTCTTCGAGAAGAATATAGAAGCTAGTGCGTTCCCTCTTTTGAAGAGAGAGGAAGAGGTGTCCTTCGAGTATCCACAAGGAGATCAGAAAATCAAGGGGATAGCGTTGAAGGATTTGGAAGAAGGGGAGGCACAAGCGTCCATCACCCGGGGCGGGTTGGGATTCAACTTCGTGAATATCAAGTTGAAGAGTGCAAGAGGCTCAGGTTTTAAGTATCTGATTGAGATATACGCCTAACATAACTACTTATATCTATACTTTATGATTTATGATTATTGTAATGGTTATACTATAAGATTTATTAATATTGTATGTATGTGTAATATGGTACGCGGAAAAATCATATCGGTATGTGACCTACTGAACTACTAAGTAGAATAGCATTGTTTTGATTAAAATGTACCTACTGTGTTATTCTGCGAATTTTACTCGGCTATTTTGTTTCCTTCGGTAGAAGTACAGTTAGGATCGAAAGTAAATGATGATCGGAGTTTCAAGTGTTAAGTATGAAAACTGGCATATTTTAATTTCTTTATCAGGACTATAATAGGGAAATCCCAATGATAATTTGACCTCAGATAAGTACCGACTAATCTAAACTTACTTAGAGAGAACCTTGGCGGCAGAAACAGGCCTGGTAGTACTTCCCCGGTTGAGCCACACACGAGGAGTTCTATTAGGTAGTACCTAGGTACTGTTTATATCAACCTCATATCACTTCTATATTGTGAAGTGATAGTGCTACTTTTAATGAACACAATAACAAAGTGTCGCCTTAAATAGAGACTGTAAGAGAAGTGCAATGGACATATTCTTAGTAATATTATTTCTATAAAACGAAGTCAAAGCAAAATTACTCAATAGCCTACTTAGCTTGATTCTAATGATATTAGGGTACCGCATATCATGCGCTATACTAATTTAATAAAAAAAAAACTTCTCTGTATAACAAACGTAATAAAGAGGGAGCATTCTTAAAAAAAAAATACTTGTCGCTTGCACATTTAAACATTCTTGAAATTATAAAATCATTTGAAGTAGATAAGAAACTTGCAAACAAGTTTCAGAGAACAACATAAGAAAGGTTTTGTAGGTATATATAATGTAATCAAAATTTACTACAATCAAAAAAAAAAAAAAAAAAAATTTTTTGCAAGCAAACTGACTTTATTTGATGGTTGTCTTCCTCTTAAGACATCCTAGGTAAGGATTGGTACAGATAAGTATTGAAACGGGAAAATTACTTGTTTTATTATATTATCTGTACCAGATAATAGAAAAATGCCAGGAATCGATTAGGAAACATTTATTTTAGAGATCAAAATGTTTATCGGTTTTTCAATATCTATATTAATTAACAAAAAATGTATCACAACGCATAAACTTCCACTAAAAACTTATACCCATTTCCCCTAACACCACTCTCCAGAGCTATAGTAACACTCCTCGCTCCGACCCCTCCTTCCTTAATATACGAAACGCCATCGCCCTTCAAATCATGGACCACTACAGCATGGATCAGCTCACTTCCATAGCCTTGGACGGTCACTGTCTCATCTCGCTTCATGAAAGGCATTCCGTACTTTTCGTGTGTCTCGTGGTAGATGAGGTGCGATCCGAATGAGCTGCCTTGGTGTATATTACCTCGAGATTGGATGGTTATAAAGAAAAGTGGAAGAACAGCCAGGATTTTGATCAGCATTATGTATTTTTGCTATTGGTTTTGTGAGGTAAGATGATTTCAGATGTAATTTATGGGACAGACAATGCTACAGTTTCTTATAGTTTGTAACTTGTTCGGGGAATGTGTGGAGAATGTACGAGATAATATTATTTTGTGAAAAGGATCTTACAAAAGAACGGTAAGAACCAAGCGGTAAGTTTGTTGGCTGTTCTTCTGCTTGTGATTCGAATGATCCTTTTGACTTTGAAGAGCTAAGTTAATTTTTCAAGTTGATTTAGACTATATTATGTACTTATAGTCTTTTAAATATACAAGCTGCTATTTATGTACGAAAAAAAGTGTTGAACGAAACCAAAGTCACCTAGCTTTAAGACGTTTCAAAGTGATCCTTGTGATTTTATTGAATAAATACCTATTGACTTTGACTTTGACTTTGACAATGTTTCAAAATGTCAAATGTGTGTTTTAAATCCGAGTTATATAAGGTTCTAATTATTTTGGTCGTTCCTTGATGAGATGATTATATTACCACATAATGATATAAATCGTTAGGTATTGATAGTGATATTTTTTTTAAATCTTCTTTCTAATGGAGCAAGAATATGGCCCGCCTCAGCAAGCGCAGATCCACTGTTGTGGGTACTATGGGCATGCCCACAACCCTAATAGACTTGAGACATCTCACACAGTGTTCGCCCCACGGCTTTACCCATGTGGAATTATAAACTACAAAATCTTGGTCAGGACGTCATGTATTTTATAAAAATCTCCTTTGTAAGAGAGCACTATATCAATCATGAAGTTCTCCGACTCGTACTTGGCCGATTTTCGTGACCACAAGCGGCATTTTTGAGCGCTGGATCCGCGCCTGCGCCTTAGCTATAACAGAGCATTGCCTCGCAAGGCACACACGATAAAAACGGACCCTACGATGCACTGTCCCTGCATCAACTTGAAGTAGGTATATGTGCCTTTAATTCTACTGGCAACCACACCTTTCAAACCGAAACACAGCAACGCTGCTTGGCAGTTGCAATTATGAATGTTTTTAGGGTTCCATAACTAAAGGGTAAAACGGGACCCTATTACTAAAACTCCGCTGTCCGTCTGCCACCAGACTGTATCTCATGAACCGTGATAGTTAGACAGTTGAAATTTTCACAGATGATATATTTTTGTTGCTGCTGTAACAAATACTAAAAAACAGAATAAAATAAATATTTAAATGGGCTCCCATACAACAAAAAAAACGCCGTTTTTATAGATTATTGGTACGGAACCCTTCGTGCGCGAGTCCGACTACCACTGGGCCGGTTTTTTTATGAAATTGGTAACAAGTCGCATTCGCAATACCTACTAAATGATTTTCTTTATCTAAGGTCTATATAAAAAGGTCCTGTGGAACTGGCACCTAGATTCACCTAACTTTAAGACCTTTTAAAGTCCTTGTTATTAAATTAAATAAATACCTTTTCCCTTTGAGAGAGAAATCTAGACTGTAGAATAACACTATATTTATTTAGTAAATTGAAACGCCTTTCGAATTATATATATAGCAAACAGTGTACTGGGATTATTCAAAGCTTGCTTGAAAATATAATAAGGCGTCGAATCAGATTTGTTTTACGGTCGATGGAATTATTAATACTCAATACATTTATTGCTTACACATGGTTTAGTTTAGGTACAAACATAGTTGTTGGGTGTTAGTAAGTATCACATGGACCCTGCATAGGGTATAGCACCATGGAGGCAGGCCGAGGTTTTCAATTAAATAGTAGGCAGACATGTATTAGTCTTGCTTAATAGTTAATACCATAAGAGTAGTAGAGATTTCTGTGTGTGGCTCGTTCGGGGAAGTACTACTACCACGCCTTTTTCTGCCGCCAAGCAGAAACGCTGTGTCTCGGTTTGAAGAGTGTGGTTGCGGGTGTAATTACAGGCACATGAGGCTTAACATCTGTATGCCTCAAGTTGATGGACGTAGGGCACGTTCCTATCGTGCGTGACTTACGAGGCAATGCTTTGTTATAGGTGATGGGTACCACTTAACATCAGGTGGGCCATCTGCTTGATCCAACAGCTAGTCGTATTAAAAAAACCGTTAAATTATCTACGTAGTGTCTCGTGGTTTTTTTATCAAATCTGTCATGCAGAACGTTTCACTTTTGGTAGCGACTGTACGTACAAACAGTCACACAATGCATTGCTTGACACATTGACTACGATAAAAAGAATTACTAAAATACAATACGAAGCACTATAAAACACTATAAAATCAATAAATCAGAGTACACATTTGGATAAAATTGTAGAGGGTGTAGTTTACGGTCATAGTACCAGATAGCCTGGCCTTGATTTGTGGTTCCGTGTCTTTATAACTATAGAGATGATAAAACATCGTACGGAAACGAGAACCCCAAGTCTGAGTTTTGTTTTTCGTACTTCGTTTTTTGTAACGTCAGGCCTTTTTTGTTTGGAGATTCGCGAGTTATCAGTACATCCGATATAGGCGCATAACGAATCTCCATACAAAAACGGCAAATGAATAAACAAAAAATAATATTCAGACTTGGGGTGCAGGTAGCTTACCGCCCGTGTATCCTCACTGTGAATTAGGTTTGTATCAAATCGGAAGAAACGGGCGTGTGGTTCTGCATCGTTCTGCTGTAAAGAATATACAGAGACTTCCGTCTGTATATTCTTTACATCAGAACAAAAAAATGGCGCAGTAAACTTCCTCAGGCTGATGACTATGATGAGACCAATAAGATGGTTTGCCGAATCTAGGTAAAACTAAGTTACCGAATTAACTATACGAGGTTTTATTATTTAACTGTATTACGACTATTTTTTTAAATCCCTCTTAGTTAATTAAAATTTATTTACTTTGTCACATTTATTTCAATAAACAGCGATTTTAACTGATATTTTTGAGAGATGTTACCTATATTATAGGAAATGGCATACCCAAACCATCATTGTCACACTGCAACCAACTCCACCTACCTACCTACCTACCTGCCTACCTCTACATCCATATCTCATGCTAGGCGTGAATATAATGGCATGTAATAATGTTTAAGTAGCCCTAATGAGGGACGAAAGAACCCCTTTATATCCCGACCGGTTTCGAGTTTTTGTTTAATTATTCAATTCGGGACTGGGCGTAAGTGAATTTAGTTTTTATAGTGGTTTTGGGATGGTTTGTGAGGTTTTGGGTAAATTGACATCGTCTGTAACTTATTTCAAAATGGGGCTTGGATAGCAGCGATAAATTAACCTAAAACATTGTTCCATAATATGACAAACTCGCTGGTGCCCGCGACTTCGTCTGCGCAGGATTAGTATTTCGACTAGCTTATATTAGCGTGTAGTACTTGTGGGTAACTCTAGTGGTTTTGGCAGCGCACGCCAGAATAGCTCGCAGATGGTAAACTTTTTCCTACTTACTTGACACTTATCGTCATATTTTGGACAATTCACACAATATCTTTATAAATTGTAGCCTGTTGTTTATTCTGATGTATAAGCTATATTATTGTAAAGTAAAGTAATTAAAATCCATTCATTACTTTTTACGTGAAAGAGTAACAAACATCCATCCATCCATACTTACAAACTTTCGCGTTTATAATATTAGTAGGATTAATAGAAGAGCTCTTTGTAAAGGGTGGTAGTACTTCCTCGTCCGAGGAAGTACTACCACCATGCCTATTTCAGCATGCCTTTGGTGAAATTACAGGCACATGGGGCTTAATATCTGTATGCCTCAAGTTGATGGACGCAGGGCAGTGCATCGTAGAGCACGTTCCTATTGTGCGTGACTTACGAGGCAATGTTTATGTTTTGATCGAACTTTTATTCTCCAATAATTGTCAGTTTTGCGAGTTTTACTACCACTTCATTTGGTTAATCCATAGCGCTTTATAAAAAATATATCTAAAATTTATGTCGGTGACCTTTAAGGTTTATTCTTCTGCAATTTTAAATATCGGTCTTCCTGAAAACCTGCGAGGCCTCTCCAGTAGTGGACTTCTTCCGGCTGATGACGAAGATAGATGAACAATCTTTGTGTCAGCATAGATATATAGATAACTCGTTTGATTACAACGAATAATAAGATAGGAAACACGTGTACACTTAAAAAATACAACATAATATCGCTATATGGTTTTCTACCAGGCAACCATAATAGTTATTGATCGAGTGAGCGAAGCGAACGAAGATCTTAGTTTCAACTTGGGCGATTTGGCATTTTATGTATGTATGTATGTATGTATGTTTGTCTGGCGAGAATTTTAGAACTGTTGATCCGATCTGCATGAAATTTTATATGTCGATAACTTGTACTTGAGAAATTTACTGGTAAGTATATGAGTAAAATCGGATGAAGGGTTTTTGAGATATGGGGTGTTTTAATGGGGCAAAAATAAAAAAAGTTACATAAAAAAATCAAGTTACATGTCATATGAAAGAGCTATGTTTGGACATTCCAAAACAATTTTTACTTTTTTTCTGAGACGCTCGGTTTTTGGGATAAAACAAAAAAAGTTAAATTAACATAACCAGCGATCCAAGAGCTCTCATCTCTAAGAGTTTCGTTGACATCAAGGTTTATCAACTAGTCGGCCAGTTCCTTTGCTTTTTCTTAATTTTTTTTCTTGAAATAAATTAAGGAGGTACTCGGTTCTCATAAAATGGTGACGACGACCAGGTCTGATGATGGAGCCAAGGTCTATTCAACGGAACTCTTCAATAAATAGGCCAAAAGAGTTGAAACTTGGTTACCATACCAAGTTAGTAAGCGGTAGTCAGAAAAAAGTCCAAAAATAATTTTTGGACTTGCCTCTGACTACTACCTACTCAAAGATTAGATGCGTTCGTCGGGTCGCAACACGAGATCTCAGTTCGGGGCGAACTACTAGTTATAATCCAGGGAAACTGGATAGCTGATATACCTAATGATTTATATATTTTTTAAATATATTCGTAAATATATATAATATAATAATAGACCGCCCATTGTACATTTTATTTTTCTTTAATTGTTATATTTGGTCTTATTTTGTTAGTGGTAAGGAGTACAATAAATAAATTTCATCCATTCATTCATTCATAACACTCAGACAGTAAACAAACATCTATGTTCCTTACACAAATGCAAAATAAAATATTATTTAATATCTTCAATAGTCTGCGTATCTGCTTAAACAAAAATATACGTAAATCATGATCGATAACGAAAATAATGAATCGACTACAATCTCCTATAGATTGTAGTCGATTACCTACCTACTTATTACACGGCAATTATCCACACCTTATCAAATCACTATCACGTTTATCTTCAAACTAATTACATGTTATAAATCTTAGCTGAATCCCACCTTTATCGTAGTTTATACTTTTCGTTATTATGAAAGGAGGTTTGTACGTTGCAATACTCCTTACGGCTCTGTTATGTGGTGTTATAGTGAGCGATGATATCGCAAATGAAGATGAGACAGAACTTCATCATGTGTACTCTACTGGTGATGAAATAAATGATGATGCAAAGGAATTGAGTGATAGTGAAGTGAATGATGAATTAAATTCAATTTTAAATGATAATAAAAACCCGCGAGAGCAAGCCGCACAAGATAGCTTTATAATCAACGATAAAACAGAAATCAATAAAAGCTTTAAAACTGTTGGAACCGATTTTCGTAAGAAACTTTTTGGTGAATATGCGACAGAAGAAAACTATAATGACGAATCACTATTTTCTGCTGAAGATTTGAACTACGAGTATGCTGACGATAGAGATTCTAATGAATTCAAAGCTGGAATCAGTGACGATGGAAAAACAAACAAAGAAGAAACAAGAAGACCCAATCTCTCACTTGAATTAGGAGTTGAGGAGATATTTTCAAGTGATGAATATGAAGGTTGGGATAACGAAGAAACCAAGAAATGGGCTAGCAGAGATAAAAGCCCTACCTTGGTTATAGAAAAAGAAAAAGCTCGGGTTAGAAAAGAAGACAGAGGCCGGGTTAGAAAAGAAGATCAAAAAGAGGTTATAGGAAGAGGCCGGAATTATAAAGAAAATAGAAGGCAGGATAAAGAAGAAAATAAGCTTAGAGAAAGAGATTGGGTGATTAAAAAAGAAGGCCGGGTTAGTTTAGGAGGAAGAGGTTGGATTGGCAATGAGCTCCACGCGAGTGACCAAGAAGTGGATCATATCACGAATCCCTTGAATTCGTCTACTTTCATCTTAGTCAACCATTACTTTTGCATGACCCAAGACGTAACTGGTAAGCCTTTCTTCTACAAATTCTACAAATACACAGCTCTTACCTAGAACAAGCTAGCTAGAAATTTGGTCATAACTTCGTAAATTTTAGTCGTAGAACAAAAATTTTTGCACCGTATGTTATGGATTTTTTAGCTCTATAAATCTACATTCTCAACTAAATTCACCACGGATCCTCATTAGGTCTAAACATCAACATTTGCTTTAAGTTACGAATTATGCTTTGGTTATCTGTGTGATAGCCAAATCCGCGAAAGACTGTGTTATATAAAGATACGCTATAAGGAAATAATATCTACCTACCTACTCATGTTTAAAACGTATGAACCGCTAGATTCTTTTATTTCATAAAGCAAGTAGGTACCTATAGTACCTAAGTATGATAAAAAAGCCTCTGGAGCCTCTTAAAGGCCCACTTATAATCCTTTCACCACACTGTTTCGAAAGAAAGGAAAGACACGACAAGAAGAAGAAGATAAAAAAGTATGTGACGGAAGTTTATGAATGGTTATTAATGATGATAAGATTAAGATGGCGCTTGTTGGCGTTGCCAATATAAATTTATCTTTATTTCAAATCCTTATCGTTTTCAATGCACAATTACCTACCGCGCGATGCATCGTAGGGCACTATAGGAACGTGCCCTACGATGCACTGCCCTGCGTCCATCAACATAGAGGCATACAGATGCTAAGCCTCATGTGCCTGTAATTACACCGGCAACCACACTCTTCAAACCGAAACACAGCAACGCTGCTTGGCGGCTGAAATAGGCATCGTGTACTTCCCCAGACGAGCCCTTTTCAAATAGCTCCACTCTCTCTCTCTCTCTCTCTCTCTCTCCCTCTTGTCGTGTCACTAGCTTCTTTTGAAACAATGTGGTGAAAGGATTTTAAGTGCGCCTCAAGAGGCTCCTTTCGAGCTCTTGACACATGTTATAGAACTTTTAAGGTTCTTTGACATGCCGGTTTCCTCACGATGTTTTCCTTCGCCGTTTGAGAGTACTGGCATTGTGCACATAAATTTTTGAACAGAAAAACTCATTTGTGCACGACCTGTTTCGAACCCACGACCTTAGGATCGGAAGGCGGGGCCGCTACCACTAGACCACCAATGCTCACTACTCTACTACTACTAGTGGTTCGCCCCGAACTGAGATCTCATCATGCGACCCGACGAACGCACCAAAACGTCCAAACATTAAGTTTGGTATTTTTCTGACTACCGCCTACTAACTGGTATGGTAACCAAGTTTCAACTCTATTGGCCTATTTATTGAAGAGTTCCGTTGAACAGACCTTGGCTCCATCATCAGACCTGGTCGTTGTCACCATTTTATGAGAACTGAGTACCTTCTTAACTTATTTCAAGAAAAAAAAATAAGAAAAAACAAAGGAACTAAACGACCAGTAGAAAAACCTTAATGTCAACGAAACTCTTAGAAATGGGAGCTCTTGGATCGCTGGTTATCTTAAATTAACTTTTTTGTTGTATCTCAAAAACCGAGCGTCCCAGAAAAAAAGTAAAAATTGTGTTGAAATGCCCAAACAAAGCCCTTTCATATGACATGTAACTTGATTTTTTATGTAACTTTTTTAATTTTTGCCCCCTTTAAAAACCCCATATCCTAATAACCCTTCATCCGATTTTACTCATATACTTACCAGTAAATTTCTCAAGTACAAGCTATCGACTTATCAAATTTCATGCAGATTCGATCAACGGTTCGAAAGTTATGGCCAGACAAACATACATACATACATACATACATACATACATACATAAAATGACAAATCCCCCAAGTTGAAACTAAGATCTTCGTTCGCTTCGCTCACTCGATCAACTACTCTTAATATAAAACTGCTGTTTTTTTTAACCTTTAAAGATCATCACCTTTATCAGTTCTTTTGAGCGGTCGCTTTACGCGATGTATTGAAAATAGCTTGTATTTTACAATTTTTATCTTTTCAGTAAAACACCTTGTACTCTACGGTTCCAAAGCCTGGGAGTTTCCGTTGCAGGATGTGAATCTTACCTTGACCTATCCTACTGTAAAGGTAATTCGGTATTTCGTTTTTGACATAAGTTCCACATGGGGTCTTTCTAAAGACCCCATGTGGAACTCTCTCATGACTCTCTCGATCTGGGGCCTTATGCTCACTTCGAGCGAGATTATCTCACGGAGGAGATGACGTCATATCTCGTTCAATAACTCGTTGAAGTTGCGTCTCGCATGAACTTTGAATGAGAAAATTGGGGAGTAGGATGGTGAGAATGGGGATAAATAGTTAACGAACGAGATGACGTCATCTCTACCGTGAGATAATCTCGCTCGAAGTGAGCATAAGGGCCCTAGTCGTATGTTCGTTTGCCAGCGATGGGACAAGGCATAAGAATGTAGTCATAAAATCAGAAATTAGGAAATCTGTAGAAGAAACAAGGTCATTTGAGGAGTTAAGATGCTGACACCCGTCTAACTTCTCGCTGTTTGTCTATTTTCATTTAAAACGAGATATTTACCATGATTTGTGAGTTTGATTGTTTCCCCATACTTCGGCACAGTCAAACTGAAAATGATTTTCTTAGCCATGATAGTTTCAAATATTATCTTCACTGGTTTCATAAGTTCTTTTTTTTTATACAATTATTGATGGAACAAGCAGATGGCCCACCTGATGTTAAGTGGTAACCATCACCTATAACAAAGCATTGCCTCGTCAGCCACGGACGATAGGAACATGCCCTACGATGCACTGCCCTGCGTCCATCAACTTGAGGCATACAAATGTCATGTGCCTGTATTTACACCGGTAACCACACTCTTCAAACCGAAACACAGCAACGCTGCTTGGCTTACTTCCCCGGACGAGCGCTTCACAAAGAGCTCTACTATTCTTAAGTTTTCTTTATTCATTTAGATATGTATATATATTAAATTGTTATATATATCTGTGTTAGTCGTTTTCTCTGTGTTTGTTTAAGTGTGTATGATGTTAAACAGTAATTCCCTGATCTTTCTAGCCAGAGTCAGCACCAAGCCGGGATTCCAAGGAGGCTGTGGAGTACATCATCACCGGCTTTAAGGTGATCCTGTACGTCGAGGGAGCCCAAACCAGGGGATACATCACTGATGGCGGCATTTTACAAGTAAGCTTAACAGTCTCAGTCAACATACCAAGGTCCTGGAATAAATAATTTACTTTACTGCCATTTTAAACTTTTAAACTTTTAACATTTATGATACAATGGGAATGGTGGTGGTCGTGCGTGACTTACGAGGCAATGCTTTGTTATAGGTGATGGTTACCACTTATCATCAGGTGGGGCATCTGCTTGTTCCATCAGCTAGTAGTATAAAAAAATATGGTTTTCAAAAATTCATAACGAAAATAAGAACACTGAATGTGCTGCCGGTTTTTTTAACATTGATCTAATTTCTCAAGTTTAAGCTATCGACTTACTAAATTGCACGATGATAGGATCAACGGTTAAAAAGTAATGGGCCGAAAAACGCCAAGCCAAATCGCCCAAGTTGATTGTAAAATCTTCGTTCGCTTCGCTCACTAGATTAATTATTAAGCTAATGTACCTCTCGCTCGCACGTTTCGACATGTTAAAAGATATAAAATCACATAAGTAACAAATTTTTGAAAAATCGCAATCAACCAACTCGTGTGCACCTCTCGCACACACGTATTGAACATAGTTTAGTAATAATTTCATTTTGTTCGATACAAGTTTTCCTACTCAAAAGTTTGTATATGGGTATATGTACGAAAACTAGTGAAGCAAACTTGTTAGATTGCGATTTTTGGGAAATGAGTTTAGCGATTTTAACCGCCGGTTTCTGAAAGGTCGATCAAAACTAATCGGATGACAAGTCACTCGCCATTTCAGCTATTACATCGAATAGGATAGAGATAGCAAGTGACTTGACATGCGATTAGTTTTGATCGGGCCACGATCGGGCTTTCAGAAACCGGCGGTAAATCTTCCAGCAGGTCGAAACGAGTAAGAGGTAGGTACATTAGCTCTTTTCATCGCTGTAAGATTGTTTATTAAGGCAATTCTCTCTCTCTTGTCGTGTCGTGTCTCTCTAGTTTCTTTCGAAACAGTGTGGTGAAAGGATTTTAAGTGCGCCTCAAGAGGCTCTTTGAAGGCAATTGAAATTTTATTTTGTTTTGTTACAGGACAAGTTAAGCATGACGTTCATAATCAGCGACGCCACCGCTCTCTTCTACAAGTTCTGGTTGTACGGAACACCGAAGACGAACCACCAGCTCGTGGAACTACATAACTTGTATTACATGTGTAGTTAAGATTTATTTACCAAACAACGTGTTATGGCGACGACAAGAGCTAATGTGACTCTCGCTCGCACGTTTCGACATATTGAAATGTATAAAACCACTAAACTCATTTTCAAAAAATCGCAATCAACCATCTTGTGTGCAATCACATTGCACACAGTTAGGTAAAAATTTCATTTTGATCGATACAAGTTTTCCTACTTAAAAGTTTGCTTATGTACGAAAGCAGTTCAAGTACAAGTAAAGCAAACTTTTGAGTAGGAAAACATGTATCGATCAAAATGAAATTTTTACAAAACTGTGTGCAATGTGATTGAAAACAAAATAAAATTGTTATCCTACCAAAATAAATGCCTTGGGAACTAGTTTTCGTACTTATACAAACTACATCTAGAAACTACAACTACAAATAGGAACGTGCCCTACGATGCACTGCCCTGCGTCCATCAACTTGAGGCATACAGATGTTAAGCCTCATGTGCCTGTAATTACATCGGCAAGCACACTGTTCAAACCGAAACACAGCGTTGCTGCTTGGCGGCAGAAAAAGGCGTGGTGGTAGTACTTCCCCGGACGAGCCCTTCACAAAGAGCTCTACAACTCTTAAAAAATATTATTAGTATTATTATTAAAAGACTTTCTTTAGGTACGACTACTAAAAGGTATACCTATAGATTATAAAGAGTAAGGTTATAGTTTTATGACTCGTCTAGACGTAGGGCGCAGGTGGTTTTACTGTGAATAATAAAGCCTTAATAACGGGCCATAACATTTGTGTGATGAAATATTAATATTCATATTGTAGAGCACCTGCGGTCTCGTGGGAGTTACCCCGCCTTCTGTTCGTTAGGTCGGGGGTTCAAATTTGGTAGTGCAGCAATGGATTTTACTCTTCGTAAAATTTATGTGCAAATGCCAGTGCTCTCAAACGGTGAAGTAAAACATCGTGAGGAATTAGTAATTATTTTAGCAGCGGCGATGGGCTTGCAACCTGTCACGTATGGAATACCACTGCTAAATGTGGGTACAGCGTCGGACTGGCCATATAGATGAAATGGCATTTGCCAGCCGGGCCTCAGTCTGCGCGGGCCCCCCACGGGCCTGGCTTGCGGGCTTTTGGCAACCGTAGGATAGGATCAGATAGTTCGTTCATACAATAAGAGAAAGGAAATAGAAAAATTCGAAAAATGGTTGAACGCGGGCAAGCCACCCCGGCAAACTAGTTTTGATTTTTTCGAATCAACTCAACAGACGTACAACAGACGTGTATCATTATAGCGTAATGGTAGATGGGATACTTTATTGAGATAAATGTAATCATTTATCCCAATAAAGTATCCCATCTACCATCATCTAGTCTCGGGCCCCGGGTGGTCAGCCACCCGGGCCCTTCCGGTCCAGTCCGACCCTGTGTGGGTATGCGCTAAGTATAACTTTTGGATTGGAATATCATAACTATGACCCTTCTTCATCTTATTTTCATGTGAGCAGTTTCTTTCGAAACAGTGTGGTGAAAGGGTTGTAAGTGCGTCACAAAGAGGCTCTTTTCAAGCACTTGACTCATGTTTTTTTAGAACGTTTAGGCATTATGACATGCCGGTAAGGTTTACTCTCGATGTTTTCCTTCACCGGTTGGGAAGTACACACACTTGAAACATTCTCAATGAAGATAGAAGAGTAGATACTTGGAACAAGATATCGAGGATATCTATCTACCGTGCATTTAAAAAAAAAAAAAATTTTAATTTTTTTGTTTGGGACTTTTGTTGGTATTTCATACCTGACAGGTTGTAAGCCGAATGCAAAAAAAGCTCTTCAAGAAATATGATGATGAATATACTCACAACCAGCTCCCATTACTCCAAGTCTCCCGCGCGTTGGGACGATGAGCATTCTTCGCCTGCTCCAGTTCAGAGCATTCGGTGAGGATCCACACCAGCGCTGCCAGCAGTATCAGGAAGCGGAACACAGAGCTCCACGTCATCTCTTCAATTTAAGGGTCCATCTTTTGTTCTTTGCAATCAAGGCGCCATTTTTTCACATTTTTATGAAGAGTTTTGCTACAGTTGCATAATCATTATCATCTTTAAAAACTTATAGAAAACTTAGAGTTATATCCAGTGTTATTTTTAACGGACTTCAGAAAAAGGAGGAGATTCTCAATTCGACTGTATGTTTTTTTTTATTCAACTTAGCTAATGGAACAAGCAGATGGCTCACCTGATGTAAAGTGGTAACCATCACCTATAACAAAGCATTGCCTCGTAAGTCACGCACGATAGGAACGTGCCCTACGATGCACTACCCTGCGTCCATCAACTTGAGGGATACAGATGTTAAGCCTCATGTGCCTGTACACCGGCAACCACACTCTTCAAACCGAAACACAGCAACGCTTGGCGCTGCTTGGCAGATTGCGGTCAAACTCTAGTCTATAACTTGAGGCTTAACTACAACCAAAGTTAATTTGAGGCTTAACGTTCTTTATATTTGGTTTCAGTTGTCTGCTACTAGCAATTACGTGCAAGCCTCCGCAATAAGATGAAACTGTTAATGATGATTGCAATCTTGGGATTTTGTAGCTAAAAGGAAACGGCAGCCGCGTGCATGTGTACAAGCACTAAGCCCCAGGTCTTTCATCCAATTGACCACAGCCTCCTAATGCGCTGTAATGCTGTTAACGACAGATAATCCGTAGTCAGACTAGCGTAATGTAGACAGGCTTCACAGCTCAGTTGGTAGTAGCTCTGCCTTCTGCGCCGTAGGCCGGGGGTTCGATTCCCACAAATATTTGTGTTATGAACATAGATGTTTGTTCTCTGTCTAGGTGTTATTATAATCTAATAAGTATTTATTCACAAAAAAAAAGTATATATGTATTATATCAGATATCTGGTTCCCATATTACAAGCTCTGGCTTAGTTTGGGGCTAGATAGTGCTGTGTGGAAAGTCCACCAATATTTATTTATATTTATTTAATGTGAGGGTGTACTTTGGCCCGTTGGAGTATTCACTATATCTACCCACTCATTTTATACAGTCCTAGTTGCTACCAATAGTAACTAATATATAAACGCTTAGGTATTTTTTTATGGTAAATAAATGAATTACTTATATTTCTTATTTCGCAAGAGCAACCATACTACTGCAAGTTCTTACTTGCAGGAGTGTAATTAGAGAGAAATGTGGAGTGAAAGAAGACGTAGTGATGAGGGTAGAGAAAGGTATGTTAAGATGGTTTGGGCATGTGGAGAGGATGGATGAAAGGAGATTAACGAAACAGATGCATCAGGCGAGCGTAAATGGGACTGTTGGGAGGGGAATACCTAGGCGAATGTATTTCGATCAGATAGCAGACCTTCTAGAGAAGGGCCAGGTCAAGAGTACCCTAAACCGACGAGAATGTATGAAGAATATTATGAAAGTAAATGAAGCGAAAGAGGTATGTAAGGACCGTAGTAAGTGGAAATCCGTGATCTCTGCCTACCCCTATGGGAAACAGGCGTGATTTTATGTATGTATGTATGTAAATAAATGAATTAGTATTTGTACCCATGGTACTCGTACCTATATACATTCAGTGACAAAAGTAGAAGAACAAACAGAAAATAATCATAAAAATCAATTTATAATAATTATAGTGGAAGTAATTGCGTTACGAACATACAGGAAAAAAACATACAGTCGAATTGAGAACCTCCTCTTTTTTATAAGTCGGTTGAAAATATATTTATGGAACCTGTTTCTATAATTCGGCTTACAACTTTTCTATACTTCCTATTACACAAAGGTTAACTGGAAGAAAATACTAACTAGCGTTAAGCTTCTTTTTGTGAATAAATAATTTTCTAATCTAATCTAGGTACTCTATATATTTTATTGTTCTATTTTATGGCTAAGATAACCACTGTACAATATAAACTGTTGGTTAACATCAGCCAAAGAACTCTAGGCTAGGATTAAATAAAACTCCCGCGTACAGCCTCGCACAAATTATATCGGAGCCCAACAACGTGGCTAAAACCAGATTCAACAAAAAAACCAACACATATTGCTGTTGAGAAGAAAAATAATCTGGTTATTGTTGTGGATAGCTTTTTACAGCACACGATTTAAGAATGAACCATATATGTACTTAAATATTTCGTTATAATTTTAATAGTTTGAAATTCTTTAGCTTTTATTTAAATAAATAAATATTGGTGGACAATCCACACAGCACTATCTCGCCCCAAACTAAGCCAAAGCTTGTGATATGGGAACCAGATAGCTGATATACTCCTTACATACTTTTTTTTTGTAAATACATAATTATAATATTAATAACACCCAGACAGAGAGCAAAAATCTATGTACATCACACAAATATTTGTTCTCGGTGGGGATCGAACCCACGGCCTACGGCGCAGAAGGCAGGCAAACAACAGAGCTGTGAAGGCTGTCAATTCGATGGCTTGTAAATTGTACAATTTTACAAGTGAATATTAATACGGTAAATGAAATCCTACTAAGGAATGTGTGGAGAAGAGCTAGCTAAAAATCGTACGCTACTAATCTATTTAGTTCATAAGGACGTTTTTCAAACGGCTTTACTTATGAAAATAACACAGCGGCGATTAACATGTAACATGCAAAAAAAAAAGATTATGAAATAAAACTGAAAACAGCTTCACCAAAAGGATACCAAGTTCGTACCAAGGGGAGTTCGTACCAAGAGGAGTTCGTACCAAGGGGAGGTTCGTACCAAGGGGAGTTCGTACCAAGAGTGGTACGAACTCCAGATTATTTGAGGATGTCTAAGGGGGGTAGTCAGAGCGTACGTCCAAACACCTGGCACATACCCATATCTTGCAGTAGTTGGTATTCCATAGGTGACAGGTGGCAAGCCCATCGCCGCTGTTAGAATACTACCTGGTTTTCTCACGATGTTTTCTTTCTAACATTCCAAAAAAATGTATTTAAGTAGTATATCAGCTATCTAGTTCCCATATCACAAGCTTTGGCTTAGTTAGGGGCGAGATAGTGATAGAGGCTTTGTGGAATGTCCACCAATATTTATTTATTTATTATAGCTAATCTATACTTAGGTACTCTCAGTTTTTGTTACAAGAACTATATTTATAACTTTAGATTTTCTATTTCTTGCCAGTGCAGAAAGTAGGTTTGCTATAATAAGACTATCTAGTTTTTTATAGCACATAAGAGTTTTCTCACCTAGATGTTTCTATAGACAACAGAAAAAAAAAGTATAAAAAAAGAAAGTTATGTGTTTTGTTTTGCTATTTTTTCCCTACAATCTCCTTGTTTGACGCATTTCGTACTATACAAGGTGTTCTAATAATTGGTTTTAAAACTTCCGGGGGCTAAAGTACCCATCAATATGAATATTTTTTTCTAAGGAACCAACACTGTGAAGGCGAAAAAAAACAGCGGTTTCATACATTTTAGCCAGGTAGGTATTGAACTTTTAAATGAAACAGCTGTTTTTTTTCGCGTTCACAGTGTTGGTTCTTTAGAAAAAGTTATTAATATTGATGGGTACTTTAGCCCCCTGAAGTTTTAAAACCAATTATTGGAACACCTTGTATATATTAAGCACTAGTAATAAATAAATAAACCGTTCAAGCCAGTCAGTGTGGGTAATTAATAATGAGTGTATGTGGCAAATGTAATATTTATGAAAGTACCTCTGAATACCCTCCTAGAAATCCTCGAAGAATCTTGTCTTTGCCTTGCTACGAAGAGGATTGATGGGATAGATATCAAGCGTGCCTGGGGATCGAAGTTGTATAACTATTTCTTTTTTTTTAAACAGTTTCACAATAGTTCGACGCCCAACCCAAGTGATTTTTGGCGTTATTGAAATCGTTTTTCGTTATATTAATCGAATCATATCGAGAGTAAAATCGGGATGAAATAATCGGGTCGTATGCTTTTATTACGTCGTACGTTAAAAAAGTCTTACAACCCTATGAGCCGTAGTTGTCATATTAAAGAAATTAGTAACGCTTTTGAATTTCCTATTGTGTTTTTACTTTTTAAAATTATTTAGGGAGGCACCTACCTACGTCTCACGCCGAAGAGTCATTGTGTAAAAATATAATTTGAAATTGAATAGAGTTGTTCGGGTTCGTGGGTGATTATTTTTTATGTGCTGTTATTAATTTTAATGGTTGTGATTTAGTATTTTAATTCATATTTATTATTTATTCTTTCTATTGGGAGATATAAAGTCAAATTAGATTCAGGTAAGTATTTATGTTCTTTTTATTGTTGAACTTATGAGTTTTTTATTAAGCTTAGTAGGAAAGCTATAGTGTATGTTAAAAATATGCTAAATCAAGAAAAACATGCGTGAATTTATCGTTTACAATTGACTTAGATAAATCAGTTTTATGCTTATAAGTTTTATATAGATTTAAACCCTATTTATGTGCCTAGTATTGAACCTTATTTATACTCGAATATTTGTGGTGTCCTAAACTACCTATGCATAATATAAATGTAGCTCTCATCCTTTTCATTCATAAACTCTTCTACTAATTAAAAAGTTACTTTAAAAAAAACTCAGATTGCAAAAAAAGCTAAGTACTGAATTTCGCAGATTTTTTTATCTCACCATAGCAACATAAGTACATTGATCCAAATCAAAATATCAAGGTTTGTTTAGTCATCAGGCAAAAGCCTGAAGCACAATAAATTCTCAACTTCTTGCATTCCTCATAAGAAACAAAACAAAAACACACTGCACTCAACTTAAACCGCACTTAAGTTGCGTAAGCACTGCTTAGGTATAACCAAAGCACATTGTTTCGAAAGTTTAAGTTTCGAGTTATTAAGCTCCGGGGGACGTGCGTTCACCTCGGGTGGTGGAATGATACTGGCGAGTTCAGGTTTCGGGACTTAGGGTGTACTATGTAGGTTGTATTGTACCTATAGTTCGATTTATAAAAACTGGCAAACAAAAAGATGCAGACGGGTTAGCTCTTGCTTTCTTATACCAACTGCTAAGTATTCGTTGCGTGGAAGGCACCTAGATTCACCTAGCTTTGAGACGTTTCAAAGTGATCCTTGTGATACAATTGAATAATACTTTAACTTTTGAAGTCCCTAAGCAAAAGCGTACCTACTATAACATGTGTCAAGTGCTCGAAAGGAGCCTCTTGAGGCGCAATTAGAATCCTTTCACCACACTGTTTCGAAAGAAACTAGTGACACGACAAGAGAGGGAGAGCGTACTGCCCACTTGATGGAAAGCGGTTACCGTAGCAAATAGACGTTTGCAACACTAACTGCTCCACATGCACATTTAAGAGGCTATAAGAGGCTTACAATCAAACAACATCTCGCTCGCACATTTGCAAATATTATGAAGTTGAAAAATTCCCTGAGTGTTGTGAAAAATCACTTTCAACCAATTTTCAGAGAACAACATCACGAAAGGTTGAGAAAATATATAATTTCGATCCAAACAAGTTTTCCAAACAAAAGTTTGATTAAGAAATCTAGTAAATTAAATTATTTGGTAGGCATATTTGAGAGAACTAAAATTTACTTAAGTTTACTTTTCTTTTGTCATCAAATTTTAAAAGAGTAGAGCTCTTTGTGAAAGGCTCGTCCGGGGAAGTACTACCACCACGCCTTTTTCTGCCGCCAAGCAGCGTTGCTGTGTTTGAAGAGTGTGGTTGCTGGTGTAATCACAGCCTCATGTGGCTCAACATCTGTATGCCTCAAGTTGATGGACGCAGGACAGTGCATCGTGGGGCACGTTCCTAACATGCGTGACTTGCGAAGCAATGCTTTGTTAGGTAATGGTTACCACTTATAACATCTGCTTGTTCCATCAGCTAGTTGTATAAAAAAACACTTTGTTTTTGCTACGTGACTTTTTTACTTCCATAGGCGACACAACAGCGACCTTTTCTGACTCATGTAACTTTGATCTTGACCTTCCTCAGCCTCGCTTCCCTTCTTCATCTTCTTCCATGATACTCTCTATGGAGCGAGCAAACTCTATTTAGGTAAGTACATCCTATTTCATCTCATTTATATTTAAATACTTACTTATATTTAAATTTAAATCACAATAACGGCCGGTTACTGAACGTCCGATCTTTTTTTTTTCGAATGGTCTAAATGCTGGTGATCGTCTGGCGATTCTTACAGCGCTATCGAACAATTAAAGTCCGAAAAGTCCGATCAAAACTAATCGGATGTCAAGTCACTTGCTATCTCTATCTAATTCGAATAGCTGAAATGGTTAGTGACTAGTGACATGCAATTAGTTTTGATCGAGCTTTCAGAAATCGGCCGTAAGAGTTATTAAGCCACCACTAAAATTAAAACAATGCTTTAATTAAAAAAAATTGAAATAAATAAATCAATGCGCTTTCTTTCTTTTCTTTCAAAACGATGCTATAATAGTTTTAAATTTGGTGGCTTAATTCGTAAACTTTCTCATAAAAAAATGCTGCTGTACCCAAGTCTCAGTTTTATTTTTATTTTTAGTGAGAGAAAGAGAAGAGATGGATAAGGTAGGCAGCGTAGAGCTCTGATTGAACTCCTGTAGAAGTGGTTAGCTCTACATCCTTGCTAGTTCTGATCTCCTGGTACAATTCCTTCGAAATAATATCGGATTTTTTGTTTTACTGGGTAAGGTAGGTATGTTTAAGAATTGTAAAGAGTTACGTCTCATACTATCACCACGCCTATTTCTGCCGTCAAGCAGCGTTGCTGTGCTTCGGTTTGAAGAGTGTGGTTGCCGGTGAAATTATAGGCACATGAGGCTTAACATCTGTATGCCTCAAGTTGATGAACGCAGGGCAGTGCATCGTGGGGCACGTTCCTATCGTGCGTGACTTGCGGGCAATGCTTTTGGTGATGGTTACCACTTAACATCAGGTGGGCCATCTGCTTGTTGCATCAGCTAGATGTTTAAAAAAAATTCCTTACTAGTTCTGATCTCCTGGTACAATTCCTTCGAAATAATATAAGAATTTTTGTTTTGCTGGTAGGTATGTAAGAATTGTAAAGCTATTTGTGAAGAGCTACGTCTCATACTATCACCATGCCTATTTCTACCGCCAACCAAGCAGCGTTGCTGTGTTTCGGTTTGAAGGGTGTGGTTGCCGGTGAAATTACAGGCACATGAGGCTTAACATCTTTTTATGAGGCAATGCTTTGTTATACGTGATGGTTACCACTTAACATGAGATTGGCCATCTGCGTGTTCCATTACCAAGTAGGAAAAAAAAAGGTATTGCAAGAAAACAAAATTAAATACATGTATTATTTTTATAGGCATGTTGATCGTCGATAGGCAAATTATCTGCATCTCAAACACGAGTATAACCGCTGGTAGAAGCTAGACTACGAAACCAACCCTGGGTTTCGTACTTACGAGTTATATTTATGGGTACTTTACTCTAAGTAATGGGTTCTAATGAACTTACAACATTTTCTTATCCATTAAATCAAAATAAGAGAGCGGACATGACTACATAACGAATATACAGTTTCCGGCCTTTGATGCGGCACATGGGTAAAGACTACGAAATTCAATTGATGTTACTTTTTCTAGTTGTAATCGATTACAATACATATTTATTTATTTATGCCACAGATAAACTATTTATAAATAAAAGAATGAACATGAAAAGTAAGTGACATAATATCTAAATTCTTTTTTCCAAAATAATCCAAAAAAAAAACGACTATAATTACACTGATAATAACTAAAACAAAGCTTTTGGTGAAAGAAAAACAAACCAAAACGTTATCTGTTTTTGTTTTACGAATTTTTGTATTTTTTTTGATTTTGTTGATTTTTTCATAAAGCGCTGAATAAATTTCGATTAAAAGTACATGGGATCTCTGAAGTAAGATTTACCAAACAAAAAGAATCAATCAATCATCGAAAACAATTTATAATTGACGGGCTAATCGCGTAACAAACGTACAAAAAACACAGTTGAATTTTGTGAACCTTCTTTGTTGAAGTCGGTTATGAGTAGGCTGCCGCTCGATAACGCTGTTTTGAAGAAAGCGTCATGTTTTTTTTATTTATCGCTCTACATAATAGGCATATTAGGCAATAGGTAAAGCCTAAAACTCTCCGACCAACTAAAAACATGACATTATGCAGGGTGGACTGTGTGATCAGAAGCAGTGAATAAAACCTTCAATAGCGCCATCTCTTAGATTTCTTAGTAACTAACAATATTCTGAGAAAGGTTTGTCATACACATCGAAATTCTGGTTTCGTGTTTTTTCTGACTAAATATACCATGAACGAAAAAAGATTTGATAGATATAAAATTACTGAACTTTATTTTTTATTCGTTTTATTTTTATTGCTTACTAAACTAAATGAAATCACAAAAATCTTTATTGAACTTATTATGAAAAATCGTGCGCAATAAGACGGAGGTCTTATCTGTGATTGAGGTAAGAAGCCACAGCAACTGTCGCGATTTGTACTCTCACAGGTAACGTGGATGTAATGGTGTTATTACACGCAATATCAGGGTACCAATGCTAATGTGTACTTCTGTCTGCCTATCAGCAGTGCCTTATTATTTTCTCGTTATGCTACAAAAAGTAGTTCGGTATCTACCTACGGACTTACTTATCTATTCTTAGTAATCGGACCTGCATCTGCGGGAAAACCTACCTACCTACATACACTTACCTGCATAATAATTATGTACCTACATACCTAGTTAGATACGATTTCTACTGGAATCGTGAAAGGAAGTAAAATACAACATGATAAAAAAATACCAAACTAAGCTGATAGGTTATTTTATTTTATTTCATTCACAGCGCCATCTAGTAATTGCATTTGTAAGCACGTTGCCGCGTTGCTAGCTCACTGGCAGCATGTTTACATTATATAAAAAATATAATAGTATTGCTACTCAACGCGAGATGGCAGTCTAGCAAATACATAGAACTCGTTTAAAATCTCTACTCGACGCTAGGTGCCGCTGTCTATTTCGTCGCGTCTCGCCAGCATATAATCTAGTAACTATGGAGTAGGTAAGGTAAATAGCACAGAATAAATTAAAGGCAGGCAGTAGGTGTAGTTTAAAGGCAGGTTGGTGAATAAGTACCTACATAGGTAGGTAGTAGGTAGGTGTGTGTAAAGGAGAATCATAGGGTTCTTGAGTTCTTGAGAGTTATCTGAGAGTTATATAATTATTCTTGCACGTTTAAAAACGTAAGTCTTACTTATATTGTCTTAATATTTTTTTATCTTAATTTGTAAACAATTATTTAGATAAAAATCTGTTTAATATAAAATATTACCAAAATATAGCTAAATTACAAATTAAGGTTTTTTAATGTTGACCTCTTTTTGTTTTGTGTTTTTTTCACTTGCAACTGATATGCATAAGGCCTAAACTATTTCAAAAGTTAGTGGCAGATGGAAGTAGCACCGCCCGTACGCCCGTAGGGCTTCCGTTTTACCATTTTAGTTCGGACCTAGTAATTACAAATTCATTCCTAGGTTGGTAAGTGAACCTACCTACTATAGGTAAGTACTTATGCAAAGACAAAATAAAATAAGTGAGGAAATAAAAAATCTAATTCTAACTACCATCAAGTTCTAGGTAGGTACGTTCCATTCTGGAACTCCGATAGGTAGGTGAGGTACCTAACCTAGCCACCTATCTATTCGAAATTCATATTTGGAACGCTCAACCGGTCGCCCTTGTAATAGTTGGCTGGTGTTATCAAAAAGCCAGCTGATGCTGATCCGTGTCATGGATTCGCTATGTCCAAGTTAGTTCTTATTTGTTTGAAATAAAGATTGTGGTGTGTGTTGACAGCGGTCTTGGTAAAGTGGTCTCGTCGTCTCGTCGGCAAGTGCAGCGCGAACGAAAATATACGGCGCGCCGAGTTGTTTTGCCGCCTTATCACTCGGGTCAAAGATCAAGCGGTTATGGAAAGATGTACCAACCCAATCCACCTACGTATTACCTACTTACCTTCCTATGTGGCTCTCTTTAAATAAGGTTTACAATAAAAACAAGATAAATATAATTATTTATCTAAATAGCTCGAAGTTGTAGGAATGCAGATATATAAATAACATTAATTACTTATATTATATAAATACCTTTACCATTTAGGATACCACCAGATACCAGATATCATTTAGGTAAGTAACTTCTTATTCATGTCGTGTCACTAGTTCTTTCAAAACAGTGTCGTGAAAGGATTTTAAGCGCTTCTCAGATTTTAAGACTCCTTTCGAAGTAAGTACCTACCTAACTAATAAGCCATCATGTTTTTGTTGAACATCATAAAAAAGATACCTACTGAATAACAGATCCCGTAAATAATCTATAAACACAAACATGAATATTTTGTAGGATAAGCTCAGTACAGGAAAAACAGCAGACTCATCTAGTCAGGCCCCGGTCGTCGGTATAATCTCTCGCGCGGGTGTAGGGCACAGCGCGGGCGGAGGCGGGCTCTCGGCCCGCCAACTTAAAAATGCCGCCGCAGAGCCTTCGAATCGATACGAGGCGCGTCACGTGCCGCCGGCGCCAACCAATGGCAACGCGTCGCCGCGGCCTGCGGGGAGGCGCCCGCCCGCTCTTCACTCCGCGCCCGCCAGTGCACGAGGACGCGTCAACAAGAGTGGACGTACGCCGCTCGAGTTTATAACAAATACGAGTTTCTCCGAAAACCGGTCCGATGCATCGTGACATGTTATAGTGTACAGTGGTCGCTATGAGTGCGTGGACGGAGGAAGCGCTTTCCTGGCGCGATGAGCGACTGGGTTTGACAGAGCTACCAGCCAGTGCGAACAGGAGAAAACTACGCAGTGCCCCGTACAGGCTACACCGGCCTCATTTGCCGCCGACTCACGTGTCTGAAGTGCCGACGGAGACATCAGGGACGCACATCTCGAGGTTGTATCCGGAAATCATGGCGCTGATATTCGAGCGGCTGCCGGTGAGAGATAGAGGACGTGCTGCTCAAGTTTGCCGAACTTGGCGAGACGCAGCTGATCGTAGATCTGTGTGGCGCGGAGTCGAGGCGTCGCTGCATCTCAGGCGACCCGCTCCAGTGCTGTTCCAATCTCTAGCCAGACGTGGAGTACGGAAATTACAAGTATTATCACTTCGGAGAGGGTTGAGAGATGCAGTCTCCTCGTTACCGGGACTGGAATCCTTATCTCTCAGTGGATGTTACAGCGTCACCGACACGGCACTGGCGAGTGCGTTCGCAGCGGAAATGCCTTCCTTGAGACGGTTAGACCTATCATTGTGTAAACAAGTCACAGATTCGTCACTAGGGCGTATAGCACAATCTTTGAAGAACTTAGAAGAATTAGAACTGGGTGGCTGTTGCAATATAACCGACACAGGACTGTTGTTGATCGCTTGGGGTCTGAGGAAGTTGCGTCGGTTGAACCTACGGTCATGCTGGCACGTGAACGATGCCGGTATAGCTCACTTGTGTGGAGGTGGAGAAGCCAGAGGAACGCCAGAGCTGGAGTATCTAGGATTACAAGACTGCCAAAGGTTAACAGATGAAGCGTTGAAGCATACAGCGGCAGGGCTTCCTAAGCTAAAATCTATAAACTTATCGTTCGTTGTTGCTGTCACCGATGCGGGACTGAGGCATCTATCTCGGCTTCAGTTCCTAGAAGATGTCAATCTACGGGCTTGCGACGGAGTCTCCGACACGGGGGTTGGATACTTGGCCGAAAGTGGCAGACTTTTGGCGTTGGATGTGTCGTTTTGTGACAAAGTGGGTGATGAAGCATTATCACATTCAACTCTGGGCCTATCCGGGTTGCGGTCGCTATCATTGAGCGCCTGCCGGCTGACGGACGAGGGGCTAGAGAGGGTCGCGAGGTTATCAGCACTAGAGACTTTGAATATAGGGCAATGCACGCGGGTCACTGATAGAGGATTACTAGCTCTGGCCGAGGGGCTGCTGAATCTAAAGGCGATAGACTTGTATGGGTGTACGTGTATCACGCCGCAAGGCTTGGACCATATCGTGAAGTTGCCGAAGCTCAGTATACTCAACCTCGGCCTCTGGCATGTGCGGTGACCACACATAGTGTCTGAACGTTTGTCTGTGTGAGTGCGGCGCCGACGCCATGTTGGAGGAGCGAACGAGCTCCAAGGTTGACTTGTGAGGACAGTGTTTAAAGGAATTAACCAATTTTAAGATATTATTATTAGGATGGGGTGACTTTCTTTTGAATTTGTTTCGTGAAGTTAAGTTTTTACTGTTGCTTGTGATTGGATTCATGTTTGGTTTCGTGATAATTTTGTCTGTTTATTGAGATGTTTTGTAAGAAAGTAACCCCAGGACCTAGTCGCGATGTTGAGCCAGACCTTTTTGACTATTTTCTTATTCTAACGTAAGTAACCTAATTATGTTAAAAGTGATTCTGAACAAATTTTTTTTATGTCGAAAAGGTCTGGTTGTTCAAAGTTATTGCTCCATTAGTTAGATAGGTATTTAGCCATTCTTCAAATTATAATTGTTTTTAATTCGACCTTAGGTGAACTGTTAGGAAACTATATTCAATTAATGTTAATCGTTAGGTTTTTTATTTTCATTGTCTTATGCCTACATACCTAAAGTGATTCTAACAAATTTGTTACGTATTAATTTAGCGTTAAGTGTGTCTTGTAATTTATCAGCCAAAACTCTTCAAAAATATGTTATGATTTTAGCTATAATAAATATCAATTGAGAATTTTTCACCATGGCAACTAAATGAAATGTCTTCTCTTTATAAGCGATGCCAAATTTATACATTTTCCTTTAAATGTGCCTCAAATGTAGTCTGTCGAGGTTACTTCCAATTAATTCTTAAAATCGGTAAGTTCTATTAATTTTTTTGCAAAAATGAGTGAATAAATGGATAAAATTGCACATTCCATTATTATAAAATGGTCTTCCAACGTTGTGACGTGATGGAGTTCTTCGTCAGCCGAGGACAATAACGATGTTAATTTACGTGCAACATTTTCTAAAGTTTTAATAGATAGAAACTGTTAACCGTATGTATTACATACGTAGGTACCTATTAAATATTTATATAAATGGGTAGGTACTCTCAGAAACTTAATTATAGCACTTTACATGGCTTTTTTAGTTCGCGTATGCGTCCTACAACCGATTTCTGAAAGCCCGATCAAAACTAATCGAATGTCAAGTCACTTGCTATCTCTATCTAATTCGATGTAATAGGAGAAATGGCGAGTGATTTGACATCCGATTAGTTTTGATCGAGCTTTCAGAGACCGGCCGTTGTTTTGTCAAATACGCCACGCCATCTTAGTAGTAACCCTTTTCGCCTTAAAAACGAATACCAAAAAGCCATGCGAAGTACCACCATAGCAATTCAGTATCTTCAAAATGTTTAGACAGATTCGAATGAAACTTTATAGGTATATGCGAGCTAGAATGTAGCTGAAAAGATGTTCGATATAAGTTATTATGTAACTAAAATGTTACATCATAAAAACTTACGCGCGTTTTGACATTACAATGGAAAACTAGCTACAATTTTGTTTTTTGAAACGTATTTATATTTTGTAAACGTAACTCAGATTTATATATTTTTGATCATTCACTATCTAGCTCAAACTTTTACATGCATGATAAAGTTTCACGAGAATCGGTTCAATGTTTCCGAAAACAGGTAGGTACCTACCTATTGAATTCATAAGCTTGTATGGAAAGCCGTAAATGGGACCGTACTAATGGAAAGAGTAACAAAGAGTACCCGCCGTAAAAAGACGACAGAGATACTTATTTATTTTCGTAGAAATAAATAAAATAAATAATACAATTTGAGTATCTTTATATTGACCTTGCCCAAAAGGTAACAACGCCTTCATATAAACTTTAGGAAATAATGCATTATACTGACATCATGTGATTTTTAATTAATTTTTTAATCCCAAATGTTCACGATCTCGATTATTATACGTAATTTTTGATATTATAGCATAATTTGTTTAACGTGATTTTGCTTAAGGTCGAATAAGAAATGTAGTACATTGTATACTTCGCAAATACGTTGTTTTGTACAAAACGAATGTAAAATAGAAGAAAATGTATTAAAAGTCATCGTTTAAGTTACAAAATTATGTTTGACATTTTATTTTTCACCTTGCCCTTTCGATTTGGAGAAACTGCTTTAAAACTACGTCTTGTTTTATGGTATTACTAGTGGCTTCCCGCGGCTTCGCACGCGTTGAAGTGGTGAGCCGTAATTGAGCCACAAACATCCAAACATCGTAACTTTCGCATTGATTTGTATATTATTAGGGTAGGATACCTACGCAGGTATATAGATACCTATAGGCGTACATTACCTATATTAGGTAGGTAGGTAGGTATAGGTACTGAGTTTAGCACAAACATGACAAATACAACAAAGACATTCTTATACGGAAAATATGTACTTATTTGTTCCTAGTTTCTACCCCAAAAACAAACGAAACGAAACAGCTTCACGACTTTGATCCCCAGGCACGGTAGATACCCTAAGATCTCTTCATCGTACCAACTCAAGATTCCCGTTTTAGAATGTTCCTTACAAACATTGACGCCTTGTTGTATCCTTTTTACTTGAGCGCAACGAAGGAGGGTAACGTTTTAGGGGTTGTTTTCGAAAATCAAACTGTCTTTTTGTTATTTATCCACAGAACACATTTTCTTTAAGTTTTAAGTTAATTACACTACGCTTTAAAAACCTCCCATACAAACCTTGAAACTTTGTCAGTCTTTTGCACCCTTTGCAGGGGTGGTTTTAAAATATTGAAAACGTGATTTTAAATTATTTTACTTCAAGTTTTAAATCAATCGCACCACGCGTTAAAAAACTCCCATACAAACATTGACATCCCTTTGCACACTTATTAAGGGTAGTTTCAAAAAACTAAAAATGCCTTTACTGTTTTTTAGCCTTGGAGTACATGTACTCTAAGTTTCAAGTTTGTAGGTTCAAGGAATACTATTTTCATGCAAACGTTTTCAACCCTTTTACACCCTTAGGGGTTGAATTTCCAAAAACCTCTTCTTAGTACACCTCTACGCCATAAGACCTATATACTCTTCAAATTTCAAGTCCCTAGGACCAGCGGTCAAAAACCTCCCATACAAACTTTTACATCCCTTTGCACACTTATTAAGGGTAGTTCTAAAAAACGAAAAATGCCTTTCCTATTTTTTGCCTTGGAGTACATGTACTCCAAGTTTCAAGTTTGTAGGTTCAAGGAATACTATTTTTCATGCAAACGGTTTCAACCCTTTTACACCCTTAGGGGTTGAATTTCCAAAAACCTCTTCTTAGTACATCTCTACGCCATAAGACCTATATACTCTTCAAATTTCAAGTCTCTAGGACCAGCGGTCAAAAAACTCCCATACATACTTTTACATCCCTTAGCACACTTATTAAGGGTAGTTTTAAAAAACTAAAAATGTATTTCCTACTTTTTTGTCTTGAAGTATATGTACTCCACGTTTCAAGTTTGTAGGTTCAAGGAATACAATTTTTCATACAAACGTTTTCATCCCTTTTTACACCCTTAGGGGTTGAATTTCCAAAAATCCCTTCTTAGTACACCTCTACGCCATAAGACCTATGTACTCTTCAAATTTCAAGTCTCTAGGACCAGCGGTCAAAAAACTCCCATACATACTTTTACATCCCTTAGCACACTTATTAAGGGTAGTTTCAAAAAACTAAAAATGTATTTCCTATTTTTTTGTCTTGAAGTATATGTATTCCAAGTTTCAAGTTTGTAGGTTCAAGGAATACAATTTTTCATACAAACGTTTTCATCCCTTTTTACACCCTTAGGGGTTGAATTTCCAAAAATCCCTTCTTAGTACACCTCTACGCCATAAGACCTATGTACTCCTCAAATTTCAAGTCTCTAGGACCAGCGGTTTAGGCTGTGCGTTGTCTATATGTCAGTCAGTCAGTCAGTCAGTCAGTCAGTCAGTCAGGACTTTGATTCTTATAGTATTAGAGATTATGTAGCTGCTGTTTTCTTATTTTATTACTTGGTAGTGTCGTTAGTTTTTATTGAAATAAATTAAAATAATATTGGCCTTTAAATTTGATGAAGCTAAATATTGTAGGTAACATTGTACCGACATTAAATTTACTGTAGGTGTTGAAAATTCTCTACCATTGTTGGAATTATGCATTTTTAAGGCAAGTCTTGTCGATAAAATAAGAAAAAAGTTTCTCTTAAACCTGCTTCAGGTCTAGGTAGAAAAAACCTGCCAAGTGCGAGTCGGGCTCGTGCACGAAGGGTTTCGTACCATTATCTATGGAAACGGCAAAAAAAACACGTTTTTTTGTATGGGAGCCCCTTAAATATTTATTTTACTCTGGTTTTTAGTAATTGTTGTTATAGCGGCAAGCGAAATACTCATATCATGAGAACTTCAACTGTCAAGCTCATGATGGACAAGTGTTCTGAAATCAAAAGGTATTCATTCAATTGAATCACAAAGATCACTTTGAAACCTCTTAAAGCTAGGTGAATCTAGGTGCCAGTTCCATGCGATCAAGCCTAGAGCAGGCGATAAACATGCGACATGGTGCCTACAGTTCTTATTTATGATCCTTGTTACAAAATAATATATTAATGTAGCTCCAGTGTGGAGCCAATGGAACTTTAGAAGGTCAATTATATTCGGTAAATCAAGAAAATACTTGAACATCAAAAACAAAAAAATCACGGAGTGCCGAAGTATTTTCTGTAGATTTTTAATGAAGATTGGATATCTAACCAAAGCTGATTATATAGGTTTATCTATTGTATTTCTAACAATCATGACACTAAAATGTTGACCGTGATTTTTAATCAAAATACATGCTTACAATTTTTTTTTTATTTTGACTGCAATTACTTTAAAGAGAGAAATATTCAAGAGATGATGAAATTCAAGAATAATATGCGGGTTTCTTAAATAAGATCAGTCTATTTGTACAAGGAACAGTAAAAAAATTGTACAAGGAATCAGCCATTCAGTACTTCCCCAAGTATGAGTTGTGTTTACCATATTTGTTTATTGCGGGTTTTGTATGAAGACGCGATAGAGATACCGATACGGAACTTTATGTTACAAGTATGATGAAAATAAGTAGTAGAACATAATAGTTCCGTATCGGTATCTCTATCGCGTCTTCATACAAAACCCGCAATGAACATGGAACATAAACGAAAAACCAAACTGGCACACACAAAACGTTGTGGTAAACACAACTCATAAGTCAAAAGGTATTTTTCAGTTGAATCACATGGTCACACTTTCACAAGGTTACACTTTGAAACGTCTTAAAGCTAGATGAATCTAGGTGCCAGTTCCACGCGACCAAACCCAGATGAACAGGCAACAAACTTACGGCTAAGTAGATAGTATAGGTACATATAAAGGTACCTACATAAAAAAACGCGCTTAAAGAACCTCCAACGCTGAATTGAGAACATCCTTTTTATGTTACTAACAAATATCTATGGACTAAGTCTGAGTTAAATAAATTGAATTGAATTTAGACGACGATTAAAAAAAACTAATTAATTCAACGATGTAAAAAATATGATAAATTTTGTCACATTGAAAAATAACTACTTTGCAATATTAATTTGTTTATTTATACTTTATTGCACACAAATACACCATTTAAGAACAGTAGGAGGTACTGCTAATGCATTTTCTACCAGCCAATATAAGTGGTGGTATATAAAAAGATTGACGTACGATAATTTAAAAATTATGTTAACATCATAGATAGGTACTCTATGTATACCTAAATAACATACCTAAATAAAATATTATCAACAATAAACTGAGTAGGTAAGATACACGTGCAGAACATAATTGTCAAGACAATGGATACGTAAATAAATAACCACTTTCAAAAGAAAACTTAACAAGTATTTGCACTGAAGTATAACCGGCGTTAAAGAAACGAATCTTAAATGGCGACGTTTATTACATCTCTCTCTCACACACTGTTGTTGACAATATTGACCTTGCACTCGCACTCGTGTGAGGTATAGATTAGCGCCGCCATTTAAGATTCATTTTTTTATTGGTACGATTCAATATTTAACTGTTGTCTGAATTACAATATCGTTTTTTTTTATAATGAATAAACCGTCCTTTAACTACAATCTCACCTGATGGTAAGCGACGATGTAGTCGACGTTGGAGCAGAACGGTCTAGAAGACACCTATTCACTCTTGCCTTGAAGAGATTTAGATTGTAGTGGTCAGGAAAAACAGACGACGGTTATGAGTTCCTCTCCTTAACAGTTCGCATGATGTAGCTAGAAGCAAAACGCTTAGTGCGAATAGGTGGTAGGTATGTCGTATTCTTTAGTAGTAATACTATACCTTAATACATAGACCCCAATATATTCGTACAATAACTATACCATAGCTACATGCTGCTTTCGAAAAAACTCCTCGTTTTAAAATTTTGATTGCGTAACATTTTAAATACTTATTTCTCAACACAAATAAAGCTTTCACCCACTTCGAGCAGCTTTGGATCACCATATTGATTTTGAACGCCTTATAATTATTATAATCCAACTAGTGATCAAAACGTATCCAAGAAATCATTATTAATTTAATTTACAAAGGAAAATAAATATGCAAACATACATTTTTGTAAGGGTAACTTCATCCGTAAAACATAACCCTCTTTGTAGAATGCCGAGTAAAATAACATTGTTATTGAGTAAATATTGGAGGTCATACCACACAGTACTATCTAGCTCCAAACTAAGCCAAAGCTTGTAGGTAGGTACCTACTATGGGAACCAGCTAGCTGATATAATACTTATATGCTTATTACTTATAATATTATATAGCACCCAGACAGAGAATAACCATCTATTTATATATTTAGATCATCACACAAATGTTTGTTCGCGGTGAGGATCGAACCCACGGCCTACGGCGTAGAAGGCAGAGCTACTACCAACTGAGCTGTTGGCTGAATGAATAGGAACGCCAATAGCGATATGTATGGTTACATTGTTCAGCACATTGTTTTATTGTCTTACGGCCGGTTTCTGAAAGCTCGATCAAAACTAATCGGAGGTCAAGTCACTCGCCATTTCAGCTTTAACATCGAATTAGATAGAGATAGCAAGTGACTTGACATCCGATTAGTTTTGATCGGGCTTTCAGAAACCGGTCGTTTGACTGATACATACCCCAATAATGCCTATTATTGGGGTATGTATCGATCGGATGTCAAGTCGCTCGCCATTTCAGTTATTACATCGAATTAGATAGATATATTTACCATCAACGGCACCCACTTGATAAAAGGACATTGAAATTGTGAAACCAATCAAGTGGGATAACAAAGAAATTTAAAGGACAGAAGTCGAGAAATAGATTAGTGAAAAAAATAGAGTACTTATAGTAAAGTTTTTTTTTTGAACTCAATATTTGAAAGAAAGAAAGAAAGTAAACTTATTTATTAACCCAAACAGAAAGATATACGCTAAATTAGGTACAGCGCAAAGAGAAAATAAAAAAAAACATAAAACAATAAAAATAAAATTAAAAATTAAAACTATAACTAAGGTAATTGAAAAACACTACTGTGTGGTGCAATAAGGGTTAATAGATCCCTGACTCAGTATTTGCTGCACCGATACCCATTTTACAGGTAACATTTTAATATTTGACTTTAAGTACAAAACAACAGTTAGATTACATAAAACTTATTACTAAGTGAGGTTGTTGACGTATTTTCATAGAAACTAGACTATCTTATCTCTCATTTACAGAGCCATAAAGGTTTGGGAATGGAGGACAAACAGACAAAATGGTTTTATTACTTTATTTCACTGTATTGTTCATATACATCTTAAACCGTTTCACTAGTTTTCGAGGAAAGAGTGGAATATGATCCTTTAGCACCAGACAATACACAGTAAGAGTAGAGAAAGTGTTATTTTTGTTTATCAGGCTACACCAAACGTAGGTAAACAATATATTAATAAAAATATATAGGATTTTGTTTAAGAATAAAACATTTAAAGCCTTCACAGCCTTCACAGCTCAGTTGGTAGTAGCTCTGCCTTCTGCGCCGTAGGCCGTGGGTCCGATCCCCACCGAGAACAAACATTTGAGTGATGAACATAGATGTTTGTTCTCTGTCTGGGTGTTATTATGTATTATTGATCGAGTGAGCGAAGCAAACGAAGATCTTAGTTTCAACTTGGGCGATTTGGCATTTTATGTATGTATATATGTATGTATGTATGTATGTATGTATGTATGTTTGTCTGGCGATAACTTAAGAACCGTTGATCCGATCTGCATGAAATTTGATACGTCGATAGCTTGTACTTGAGAAATTTACTGGTAAGTATATGAGTAAAATCGGATGAAGGGTTTTTGAGATATGGGGTTTTTTAAGAGGGCAAAAATAAAAAAAGTTACATAAAAAAATCAAGTTACATTTCATATAAAAGGGCTTTGTTTGGACATTCCAAAACAATTTTTACTTTTTTTTTGGGACGCTCGGTTTTCGAGATAAAAATTAAAAAGTTAAATTAAGATAACCAGCGATCCAAGAGCTCCCATCTCTAAGAGTTTCGTTGGCATCAAGGTTTTTCTACTGGTCGGCCAGTTCCTTTGCTTTTTCTTATTTTTTTTTCTTGAAATAAATTAAGGAGGTACTCAGTTCTCATAAAATGGTGACAACGACCAGGTCTGATGATGGAGCCAAGGTCTGTTCAACGGACCTCTTCAATAAATAGGCCAATAGAGTTGAAACTTTGTTACCGTACCAAGTTAGTAGGCGGTAGTCAGAGGCAAGTCGAAACATAATGTTTGGACTTGCCTCTGACTACCACCTACTCAAAGTTTTGATTTGTTCGTTGGGTCGCATCACGAGATCTCAGTTCGGGGCGAACTACTAGTAAGTACTAGTTATATATTATAAGTATGTATTTACAAAAAAAGTATATTTGTATTATATCATATATTTGGTTCCCATATCAAAAACTTTGGCTTAGTTCGGGGCTAGATAGTGCTGTGTGCAAAGTCCACCAATATTTTTTGTTTTTTTTAAAGCAAGTAATTTATCAAACACGTACGACAAGAGCTAATGTGACTCTCGCTCGCACGTTTCGACATGTTGAAAGATATAAAATCACAAAATCATTTTCATTTTGATCGATATAAGTTTTCATACTTAAAAGTTTTCTTATGTACGAAAACTAGTAAAGCAAACTTTTAAGTATGAAAACTTGTATCGATCAAAATGAAATTTTGACTAAACTGTGTGCAATTTAATTGCACCCAAAATGGTTGATTACGATTTTTTGAAAATGATTTTATGTCTTTCAACATATCGAAACGTGCGAGCGAGAATCACATTAGCTCTTGTATTCGCCATAAGTGAATTTAGGTACCTATCAGTTCCACGCAACCAAACCTAGAAGAACAGCCAACAAACTTACGGCTTGGTTCGTACCTACCGTTCGTTTGTATGATCCTCGTAATTAAATAATATAATAATCGAACTAACGGTCGGTTTCAAAAGCTCGATCAAAACTAATCGCATGTCAAGTAACTTGCTATCTCTATCTAATTCGATGTAATAGCTGAAATGGCGAGTGACTTGACAACCGATTAGTTTTGATCGAGCTTTCAGAAGCCGGCCGTAAGTGCGGTAAAACCAAAATAAAGCTAAAATTAAACTAAAGTTAGCACTTCATTTCAACTGAGTCGATATTTTAACTTGTTATTATTCACTGTATAGTTCACTTTTGACAGATGTTCTAGAAGATTCCGCTCTTTTGCGATTTTAAGTCTTAGAGGTATCAGAATAGAGCTGCTTTTTCTATGCAAAATTATTTATGACAAATCCTGTTAAGGTGCTCCGGGGTAAGATCGGATCTGGGGTAAGATCGAATAAATCGAATATGTCCATAACGTAGGGTATTTTTTGATTCTTGGCAACATTGCCTGCAACGCCATTTTGTTGGGCCCATCCCACTAGTCGCCGCCAGTCGATCGGACCATCAGCGCGCATTTCATTCACTCGGATATGAAAAGGTACGTAAAATGTGATTTTTTAAGGATCCGGACTTACCCCCGGCAACTTTAATCGTAAATTCTGGTATAACGGCTGTGTTTTTTACGAGTTTTGTGGCTTATCATATTAATGCGGCAACTTGTTTGCTGATTAAAGTGGTCTAGACACGCTAGAACTGTATGTAGCCTGAGATCCGGTCTTTCCCCATCAAAATTTGAATGGGTAAAGTTCGGATGAATTCTGTCCGATCTTTCCCAACTGTAAAATATAAACAGTTTCTCAAACTTTTAAAAAAATATTTGAACTAAAAAGGCATTTGCTAGAGGTAGTACCTACCTACGTCGCTCAATTTTTTTTTATTTTGTGAACCAATTTGCCTGTTAATAAAAGCTAAAAGCTGTAATTATGTATGTACGGTACGTAATCCCATGCACGCTTAGCTTGCGCACACTTTTAGCTATGGTGTGTTTGCTTCAATTTATTATTATGCCTAGAAACTACAAAAAAAAAATCTCTGCGGGCGACTTCCTACTCAAAAAAGATTTCAAGAAATGACTTACTAGAAATAATAGAAATAAGTAATTTATCTACACTAATATTATAAAGAGGAAAGATTTGTATTTTTTTTGTTTTGTTGTTTTGTATGTAACGAATAGGCTCAAAAACTACTGGTCCGATTTAAAAAATTCTTTCACCATTAGAATGCTACAACTATTGATGGTGGAACAAAATAATATACTACGATTTTGTAGAACACGTCATTATCTACAAAAAATGTCGCGACAGCATATGTCTATTATAGTTATGTCACAATAAGTGTTCTTTTATTATAAAAATTTAATTGAAATGCCGCCGTTAGAAAAGGGTCTTTATTTGTACCTTGGTATTAATCCTTATCCAAATAAATCTTTTCATATTCAAGACTGGTTCAATACCTATACATTACTTTTTGAATTTTTCAAATCGGACATTCCATTCAAAAGATTTTAAAAATATAAGGTCACGGGGCGCTTTCTCACCCAGCGCGGGCCCGGGCAAGGCGCGAGTTAGAAGTGACTCGAACCCACCACGGTCTAAGTTTATCCTAAAACGTTGAAAAAATTTATGTCCACCCATGCGAAGCTGGGACAGGCCGCTAGTGGTTAATAATTTATTAACTAGATCTAATTTGTTTCATTGATCAGGCTGGTTAGTTATTAAAACCAACTATGAGGTGCTTGCTAAACCTTTGTATATCCGTACCTACGTACCATAGTTAGAGTGGAGGTGTCAAAGTTTGAGAAACATAGAAACTTCATTTTTTCTGAACCGGGGTAACATCGGATTATAAGAATGAAAAAAACAATATTTTGCCTCTCACTTTTTTCGTTGAAACAGTATCTCGAAAATGTATATTGATGCTTTATTATTGGATAAAACCGGATATTTTCATTATAGGTAGCTTATGTTTGGAGCTACAGAGGCGATTTTAGAATGTAGTCCGATGTTACCCCGTCAAGGTCCGATCTTTCCCGTGGTTTTATAAAAATTACTATCACTTTAATCCTCTATAACTCGGCCACCGTTGTGTTTAGAGGGTTAACGGATAAACCGATTTATAAACCTGTCTTTTATACAAAGCTCTAACTAAATTTTAGGTTCGCCAACATTTTCATAGTCGAGAAAAAAAATATTTTGCAACATACGAATGGTTTGCTAAAAAACCGTCCGGTCTTACCCCGGAGCACCTTACAAGGAAAATCACTTTGTTATAGCCGCCATTAATGATGGCTATTATAAAACAATGACATTTTCTATCATACTAAAATTACACTTTAGTCAAAGTTGTAAACTCTTACAGGGCAATAAAATTACTATTTATTTTATTACTAAAATAAATATTTTGAAACGTTGCACTAAAAATACCGGCTTTAAGAAAAAGTTCCGACTGTGACAAAAAATTCCGAACCTTTGTACCTGAATTCTGACATTTGCTTAGAATTTCTATTTAATGACAACTTTTATTTCTAAACATCAATAGGTATATGGTTTTTTTTTTTAAAATGAGTGTTCTAGTAATTCAATGATTAGTTAATTTAAGAATGAGGTGAAGTCTTCCAAATAGGCTCCTTTCGAGCACTTGGTAGGTACATGTTATCGAACTTTTTAGGTTCTACGACATGCCAGTTTCCTGTTAGGTAGATGAATTTGAAAAACACAATATCAAATACAATGTTCTACCTAATCTACTTATTTTTATAACACCCTTTTTTTATTCTTCTTCTTCTCTCAATTTATGGCTACTGTCCGTCATTCGACAGACAATCTTGCCAGTGTCAAGTGATTTGTATTGAATACTTTTTAGTCAAGTCAGTCCATAGTCAAGTCGGCCGTCATTTGTTTTAAAGAAAATGGTGGCGGTTTTCTTCAAAACATTGGAAACATTTTCCGTCAAATCAGGATATCACTTAATACACTTTCATTCAAAATGTTAAAAAGAAACAAACAGATTATGACGTAGGCAAATTCGTGAATCAAATGAACATTAACGAAATGACTTATCTGTCCTTGAAGACGTTACGTTTCATAATCTTTGTTCACGTAATATACTGTAGATACCTACCCATTATTTACTCTGTATCTAACGAGTCGTTTATTGGACCTTGTCCCAGATGTTATTTTAAATGAGTTTAACTAAATATAAAACTTCAAGAGTAGTAGAGCTCTTTGTGAAGGGCTCGTCCGGGGAAGAACTACCACCATGCCTTTTTCTGCCGCCAAGCAGCGTTGCTGTGATTCGGTTTTAAGAGTGTGGTTGCCGGTGAAATACTATCACATGAGCCTTAACATAATATGCCTTAAGTTGATGGACGCAGGGCAGTGCATCGTAGGGCCCGTTCCTATCGTGCGTGACTTACAATGCGATGCTTTGTTATAGGTGATGGTTATCACTTAAGGGGCTGACAACCATCAAACAACTTCTCGCTCGCACGTTTCGACATGTTAAAAGATATAAAACCACTAAGCTCATTTTCGACAAATCGCAATCAACCATTTTGTGTGCAATAACATTGCACACAGTTTAGTAAAAAAATCATTTTGATCGATACATGTTTTCCTACTCAAAAGTTTGCTTTACTAGTTTTCGTACATAAGCAAACTTTTAAGCTGTGTGCAATGTGATTGCACACAAAATGGCTGATTGCGATTTTTCGAAAATGAGTTTAGGGATTTTATATCTTTCAAGATGTCGAAACGTGAGAGCGAGAGTCACATTAGCTCTTGTCTTCGCCTTAACAACAAGTAAATTCAGGCAACCACACTCTTCAAAACAAAACACAGCAACATTCCTTGTCGGCAGAAATAGGGCTGGTGGTAGACGGACGAGCCACACAAAGAGCTCTACTACTCTTGGCTTAAGTCCTAAGCCGTTTTCAGTGTTAGGGTCCCGTTACGAAAAGACAAAAACGGAACCCTAAGATACCTTGTCTGTCTCTCATTATTATTGTAGATATCTCACGGCCCCATTGCATACCTGCTTTTTCGTATCCACCGGTAGGCCTCTTTGTCAGGCCGCCATTTTTTGCGAGTTCCAACCGAAGGCATCCATTTTTTTGCGGGACGATCAAAGGACAGTGGTATTTCAGAATCTAGTTTTGGAAATTGCAAAATTATCGGTTCAGTATTCTGTAATTGGTGGGTTTTGTTGAGAAGGGCCGGTTATGCTTCATTTTCTGACAAACTGGGACCGCTATATTGTTATATTGTTTTTGTAGTTTATAATAATGTAATGTTTGGACGTACGTACCTCATACATACGTATGGACATAGATGTTTGTTCTCAGTCTGGGTGTAATATAATATTATAAGCATTATGTATTTACAAAAAAATAAAGTACAATAAATGTATTATCAGCTATCTGGTTTCCATACGACAAGCTGTGCTTAGTTTGGGGCTAGATAGTGCTGTGTGGAAAGCCCACCAATATTTATTTATTTATTAACAAGCCCGCGACTTCGTCTGCGCAGGATTAGTCACACAATATCTTAATAAATTGTAGCCTATGTGTTATTCCGATGTATAAGCTATATTATTGTAAAGTTTCATTAAAATCTGTTCAGTAGTTTTTACGTGAAAGAGTAACAAACATCCATCCATCCATACTTAAAAACTTTCGCGTTGAATGATAAAGTGAATAGGCCTGGCCATGCTCAAAATTGCACTGGTATTTACAGCAGTCATAATATGACGGTGACAGGACTTCAGGTAGCTAGAGTTTAAAAATTGCGTTTGCAGACGAGACGTAGGAGCAACATTCTGCGGCACTGCTGAATTATAACGGCTAAGCTTGTTAATTTTAGCTATTTCTATAGTGTTATACTGTAGAGCAGGAGTAGCGAACCTATTTGAATCAACGTGCCATTTTCCAGCGTCACGGAAGACCAGCGTTGTAGTAGTGCATCAAACACTATTACAGCATAAAGCTGAGTGATGACCGATTTTGTTGTCACAATATTGTTCTTTATATTTAATTTTCGCCTATGTTTTTTGTGTCGCAAAATAAACATTTTTAGATATGATTTTCTAAAAAAAACACGAGGTCGTAGACGCCGTAGTGCCTTTAAATAATTTAAGCCAAAATATAATAATTATTTTATTCATTTCAATGGAAATACCAACAGGGGCACTGGGCATGGGCCGCAGCGGCCCGGTTAGTCTCTGAACGGATCGGGTGGGCGGGTGAAGTAGTAGTAGTTTGAACTAATAAATGCAAACTGTTTTGATACGTGGCGTGCCCAAAATATTATGTCGTGAACCATCAATAGCACGCGTGCCTTGGTTCGCCATCCCTGCTGTAGGGTTTACCACTGTGGGATAAGGATCATCATCTTTTAGTTGATGGACGCAGGGCAGTGCATCGTAGGGCATGTTCCTATCGTGCGTGACTTACGAGGCAATGCTTTGTTATAGATGATGGTTGCCACTTAACATCAGGTGGACCATCTGCTTGTTCCATCAGATAGTAGTATAAAAAAAAAAAACGGATTAGGAACCAAGCCGTAAGTTTGTTGTCTGTTCTTCTAGGCTTGGTCGCGTGGAACTGGCATCTAGATTCACCTTTAGATTTAAGACGTTTCATTGTGATCCTTGTAATTGAATAAATACTTTTTGACTATGACTTTGAATTTGTGAATACTTCTTGATCAATCCTGGAATACTTTGAAATTCAACTCGCGATGTGCAAAGTGAGTTTGTGTGTATTCAAATCATGTTTTTAAAACTGGTTGGGAATATTAAATGTTGAATAAGAATTTTATTTTGCCATTTAAAATCAACAAAGTCTCAATAAGTTTTTTTCAGAACACGAAACTGGATTTATGATTTAAGTCAAAGTCTTGGTTGTGTCTTAATCCTTCCTATTGGCTGTGCCATAATCTTTCCTAAATCCTACTACTACTATTACAAACGCGAAAGTTTGTAAGTATGGATGGATGGATGGATGTTTGTTACTATTTCACGTAAAAACTACTGAATGAATTTTAATGAAACTTTACAATAATACAGCTTATACATCAGAATAACACATAGGCTACAATTTTTAAAGATAATATAACGATAAGTGTCAAGTAAGTAGGAAAAAAATTACCATCTGCGAGCTATTCTGGCGTGCGCTGCCAAAACCGCTAGAGTTACACATAATGTACCTACTAAGCCACGTTTATCTATGCTACTCGAAATACAAATCCTGCGCAGACGAAGTCGCGGGCACCAGTTGAAAAAAGTTTACATATTATTATTATTTGAAAGCCTACGTACCTGCGCTTTAAGACAAAAAAAAAACCCTTTAAATTTCAAGTCTCAACCACCATCGCCTTAGACAGTGCGTTGTATTTAAGTCAGGCCAATAGTAGATTGTGTAATAAGGGACCAAAATAATGTATTTAAGGCTTGAGCGATTTTTTGAATCCAGAGCGAAGTGAAGGATCCTAGCGTAAGATCCCGAGCGCAGCGAGGGATTCTAGAGCATAATCCTGAACGTAGTATGGGATTCAAAATACGTCGCTCGAGATTAAATAATTTTGTTACCGTGTGGCACACACTGCTTTTCATCCCCCTCTATGAGAAAAATAAATAAAGGATTCTTTTAGAAGTGACGAATTTATATTTAGGTATATAACTAAATTACAAATTTATATTACTCTCGATTTGTTCGGTAGTAAATTGTTTATGACAATTTCTGCGTTTAATTTTACACTTTCTGGTGTTAATATTTCACTTTCACTGCGAGAACGCATAATTATTCAATCTGTGTGAATAATTTTGAAATTGACTGTAATATTTTTATAAAAACTAATAAAAAAAAAACAATAAGAATTTCTCGCATAAGTATTTCTTTTTTATTTGGTTATCCAATACCGCGGCGGCAGGTGCGCTTTTTTTATTCAGCCAGGACTTTATCGAAGCGAATTGCGTTTAAACTTTGTAAATTAATAGTGTGCTAAATTCAAAAGTTATTTCGTCACTGTTATTAAGTGCGCTGGAATGACCTATTTTGCACGCACTTATCGTGGGATAATAGTAGATTGTTTACCAAGGGAGCAAACAACTATTTTTATGGCGAGAGTGTTTTTTGAATCCAGAGCGGAGCGAAGGATTCTAGAGTAGAATCCCGAGCGTAGCGAGGGATTCTAAAGTAGAATCCTAAGCGTAGCGAGGGATTCAAAGTACTTCATTCGAGCTTAAAATAGTGTTGCTCCCGAGGTGGACACTCTACTTTTTATCACCCTCTATGAGAAAATAACTTAGTGCAACTTATGAATAATCATAATCATAGTCACAAATTCACGAAGTCACGAAGTCACGAAGTCACAAAGTCACAAAGTCACAAAGTCACAAAGTCACAAAGTCACAAAGTCACAAAGTCACAAAGTCACAAAGTCACAAAGTCACAAAGTCACAAAGTCACAAAGTCACAAAGTCACAAAGTCACAAAGTCACAAAGTCACAAAGTCACAAAGTCACAAAGTCACAAAGTCACAAAGTCACAAAGTCACAAAGTCACAAAGTCACAAAGTCACAAAGTCACAGAGTCACAGAGTCACAAAGTCACAGAGTCACAGAGTCACAGAGTCACAGAGTCACGGAGTCACAGAGTCACGGAGTCACGGAGTCACGGAGTCACGGAGTCACGGAGTCACGGAGTCACGGAGTCACGGAGTCACGGAGTCACGGAGTCACGGAGTCACGGAGTCACGGAGTCACGGAGTCACGGAGTCACGGAGTCACGGAGTCACATAGTCACATAGTCACATAGTCACATAGTCACATAGTCACATAGTCACATAGTCACATAGTCACATAGTCACATAGTCACATAGTCACATAGTCACATAGTCACATAGTCACATAGTCACATAGTCACATAGTCACATAGTCACATAGTCACATAGTCACATAGTCACATAGTCACATAGTCACATAGTCACATTGTCACAATGTCACATAATCTCATAGTCATAATCATGTATTTATTGTAATTTTATTTATTTTCATAAAACTAAGTAAAATCTGAATTTGAGTAAACAATTATGAACAAAGGTGGAATGCGCGTTTCACGTGTGTTTGTTTATTTTTATTTAGTTCAGGCGCTTTTTTTTCATCATAAAGCCTGCTTGTTCATACAGTGTTCGTGATCTCTTTGGTGATTGGAACTTTTACTCAATAAGCACATTCCAAATTCAAATCACATTACCGCCCTAGGGCGGTAAAGTACTTTACCGCCCTTGGGATCAAAGTGCTATTTTGCTACCTGTTTTCGAAGAGCAAACTATCTATTTTCGAATTGATGTGATAAAAAAAGATTTTTATAGGTAGTAGGTATTCGATTATAATAACAACCTAGAAACAAAGGTCTGTCTCGATCAAAGTAGGTAAGCCTTATAATTTTACAATGAGCTACTAGGTAATTTGTTTTAAAATAAACACATGTTTACCTTTTAATTATAAGCGAAACGTTTCCATTTGAAGTTTCTAAGTACAAAAGGTTTCCTTATGTTCTGTCTTCATTACCTTTTCAAACTTCGAACGATAGTTTCAAAATTAGTCAAGATGGCCGATAAGAAAAAGTTCGAAAACTCCTTGAAAGTAATGAGGTTTAGTCTTCTTTTCTCCGGCATCAAAACCGAATCACCTCCTTTGAATTACATAATAGATGCATTCGTGAACTCTTTTCTCTATTATACGAACTTGGTGACACTGTACACTGTTATATTTGGTGAAATCGCCTGGTTAGTTCGAGGCGTACAAATCGGTCGTGAATTCGTCGAATTATCTTTGCCTTTGCCGCTCATAACTATAAGCGTCCTCGGTACTGTAAAGTCCTATATCCTTTACTTAAATAAAAGTACCGTCTGCGAAGTCATTGACACACTGATCGAAATCCACCCTGAATTCTCTGACATAAAACCTAAAAACATGCCGAATGAAGAGGAAAAAATTACTAAAGAATCAGTGACAATCTTAAATGCATTGATAAGTTTACTGATAGTCGTTAGTTGGTCGGTTTTGATAATGTTTTGCTTAGCGCCACTCCTACTGATGGGATTCGAGAGCTTTACGAAAGGGGAAACCAGTATTCTGTACCCGTTTGTAGTAGAATACTGGTTCGATGTGTACGATACTAAGTTGTGGCCGGTTTTGTATATGCATCAAGTTCTGGCAAGTAAGTGCTAGTATCTAACAAGTGATTATAAAAGCGATATGATTAATAATAAGAGCACTTAGAATAAGGAATTTTAATCCGTTTTTTTCACGATAGAATTTATCATCATTACCTATTCTGGGATGAGTTAAGACGAAGACAAGAGCTAATGTGACTCTCGCTCGCACGTTTCGACATGTTGAAAGATATAAAATCACTAAACTCATTTTCGAAAAATCGCAATCAACCATCTTGTGTGCAATCACATTGCACATAGTTTAGTAAAAATTTCTTTTTGATCGATACATGTTTTCCTACTCAAAAGTTGGCTTTTCTAGTTTTCGTACATAGCAAACTTTTAAGTAATATGAAAACTTGTATCGATCAAAACGAAATTTTTACTAAATTGTGTGCAATCACATTGCACATAAATGGTTGAATGCGATTTTTTGAAAATGAGTTTAGTGATTTTATATCTTTCAACATGTCGAAACGTGCGAGCGAGAACTTGTTTGATAGTTGTCAGCCCCTTAAGTATAATATAAGAAAACATCTCATCTATGTTCACCAAATGTTTGTCTTATACGGGCATCGAATTCACAACCTACAGCGCAAAGTAGAGCTTTCAACCACAATTAATCTGTAAGAGTGTGGCAGTAACGCTCTGTGAAGGGCTCGTCCGGGGAAGAACAATCTTACTATGCCTACTTCCGCCGCCAAGCAGCGTTGCTGTTTCGGTTTTTTTTTTATACAACTAGCTGATGGAACAAGCAGATGGCCCACCTGATGTTAAGTGGTAACCATCACCTATAACAAAGCATTGCCTCGTAAGTCACGCACAATAGAAGCGTGTCCTACGATGCACTGCCCTGCGTCCATCAACTTGAGGCATACAGATGTTCAGCCTTAGTGTAAGTGCCTATAATTTCACCAGCAACCACACTCTTCAAACTGAAACACAGCAACGCTGCTTGGCGGCAGAAAAAGGTGTGGTGGTAGTACTTCCCCGGACGAGCCCTTTACGAAGAGCTCTACTACTCTTAAAAAAAGGGTGTGGGTAAAATTACAGTACCATGAGATTTAATAGCTATACGCCTCGACTTGATGGACCCAGGGCTGTAGTACGTCTTAGGGCACGTTGACAACGTGCGTTACCTAAAAGTTTGTGATAAATATGGTTAGAAGTTGGCTCTTAGTATGCACATATCTCAAAATTTATAGCTTTGTTCCAACTAATTAATGAACGAATAAAAATAAAAACCTTATATACACACAAAATAAAAAAAAATATAAAAAAGAGAACAAATATCGAATCTAGTTAGTTAGTGTATTGTACAAGTTATTTTTAAATTATTATTTACGAGTATGTTATCTTTTAACTACTATTCTTATAACTTTCCTCGTGCACCTGCGACCAATCTTCCATACTTTATCAATCCTCTCCATCCAAAGGTTGTCTGGAAGAGATTGCTTTCAGGGATAAGACCGCCCATTGTACAACTTCATTTTATATTTTAAGTGTTTTTTTTAGTTCAGTTTGGTGTGCAATAAAGTATTTTTCATTCATTCATTTTCTGTAATAATATCAAAAAGTAAAGACAATCATGCCATGGACTTATATAAAAAAGTTTTAATATTTTTTCAGCTGTAATAGTTTGTATGAATCTGTTTGGTTCTGAAATCTTATTCTACGTGACATGTGCATATATAGAGATGCATTTCCGCATTCTCTGCCATCGTTATGCGAGCTTAGAGCTGGCGTCTTCCAGGCAAGTCAGGGAGGATCTAGTGCGGTGTGTGGTGAAGCATCAACAGCTGATTTAGTAAGTGCTAGCTTCCGCATGCGGCTTTGCGCAAACAACTACCAAAGTAGATTTAATTGGAGAAACATTTCAATAATATCTTGCACTGTCCTTGTCTAACTAACATTAGTTTCTTAAGGCAATGACTCGAGCTGACACTTTGAAACGAGTAGTTTTGGAACCATAGACTACAGAAACTTCTATGATATTTTCAATTTACCTACTCTCGATTTATTAAAGAAATTGCATCTTTAGGCCCAGTTTCACCATGCTCTGTTAGTTACTAATCAAAGATTAAGGGCCGGTTTCACCATGCTCTGTTAGTTACTAATCAAGGATTAAAAGACTATTAAATCTAACCTTAGCTGTCAAACGCGTACATTTTGACATATTTAACTGCTCTTTAATCCTTTGTTAATCTAACAGAGCATGGTGAAACCGGCCCTTAGTTAAGTTGGCAGACCATTATGGGTCGAGGCTGATATTTTTATAAAAAATAAATAAATAAATGACTTTCCGACATTTTTTTTTCTAAGCTTGCGACATTTTCTATTCCATTCTTATGGTGTGGATAAATAGAGATGTAACACCAATACCTACTTACCATTGTGCTTGGGAATTATTTCATAAGTTCTCTTCCTTTGTTCCAGCTTGGTCGATCAAGCCGAGAAGCTGTTTTCGAAATCAGCTCTTTTTCAAATAGTGACCAGTTCACTTCTTATTTGTCTTAGTGCCTTCAATATTACGGTGAGAACAGTAATTTGATCGAGTGAGCGAAGCGAACGAAGATCTTTAGTTTCAACTTGGGCGATTTGGTATTTTATGTATGTATGTATGTTTGTCTGGCCATAACTTTCGAACCGTTGACCCGATCTGCATGAAATTTGATAAGTCGATAGCTAATGCTTGAGAAATTTACTGGTAAGTATATGAGCAAAATCGGATGAAGGGTTATTAAGATATGGGGTTATTTAAGGAGACAAAAATATAAAAAGTTACATAAAAAAATTAAGTTACATGTCATATGAAAGGGCTTTGTTTGGACATTCCAACACAATTTTTTTCTTTTTTTCTAGGACGCTTGGTTTTAGAGACACAACAAAAAAGTTAAATTAAGATAACCAACCATCCAAGAGCTCCCATCTCTAGGAGTTTCGTTGACATCAGGGTTTTTCTACTGGTCGGTCAGTTCCTATGCTTTTTCTCATTTTTTTTTCTTGAAAGAAGTTGAGAAGGTACACAGTTCTCATAAAATGGTAACAACGACCAGGTCTGATGATGGGGCCAAGGTCTGTTCAGCGGAACTCTTCAATAAATAGGCCAATAGAGTTGAAACTTGGTTACCATACCAAGTAAGTAGGCGGTAGTAGAAAAAAGCCCAAACCTAATGTTTGGACTTGCCTCTGGCTACCACCTAATCAAAGTTTTCATACATTCGTCGGGTCGCATCACGAGATCTCAGTTCGGGGCGAACCACTAGTACTAAGACACTAATATTTAGTAACAAGTTAATTAATACTAGAATCACATGACTTGTTGTGACTGATGATCAGTACCCCAAGCATGAGTTTTGCTTACCATATTTGGTTTTTCGTTTTACGTTTTTGTTCCGTGTTTTGTACGGAATTTGTATGAAGACGCGATAGGGATACCGATATGGAACTTTACAAAACCCGCAATGAGCACGGAGCAAAAGCGTAAAACGAAAAAAATATGGTAAGCAAAACTCATACTTGGGGTACTGAAATGGTTTCTTCGAAGGTAACGGAGGATATGAAGACGATGTTCGCGTTCGCAACGTTCCTGACGCTCAGCCTGTCGCAGGTATCACTGCTGTGCTACTTCGGAGACAAGCTGATGGCATCTGTAAGTACACTTTCAACCTCATCAAAGTTGAGGACTTTTGTACTGAAGATAATTTAATAATAATAATAATAAATATTGGTGGACTTTCCACACAGCACTATCTCGCCCCAAACTAAGCCAAAGCTTGTGATATGGGAACCAGATAGCTGATATACTACTTATATACTTTTTTTTTTGTAAATATATACTTAGAATATTATATAACACCCAGACAGAGAACAAACATCTATGTTCATCACACAAATGTTTGTTCTCGGTGGGAATCGAACCCACGACCTACGGCACAGAAGGCAGAGCTTCTACCAACTGAGCTGTGAAGGCTGTCCAATTTGACCAATCATAGAGAAGAAACAGGCATAGACAGAGACGGCAATAGTTTAAGTATTGTTTACAAGCTGGTGCTCGCGACTTCGTCTGCGCAGGATTAATAATAATAATAAATAATAATAAGAACTTTATTGAGGACAGAAAAGAAAAAGGTTATAAGGTGCTCCGGGGTAAGATCGGATCTGGGGTAAGATCGAATAAATCGAATATCTCCATAACGTAGGGTATTTTTTTATTATTGGCAACATTGCCAGCAACGCTATTTTGTTGGGCCCATCCCACTAGTCGCCGCCAGTCGATCGGACCATCAGCGCGCATTTCATTCACTCGGATATGAAAAGGTACGTAAAATGTGATTTTTTAAGGATCCGGACTTACCCCCGGCAACTTTAATCGTAAATTCTGGTATAACGGCTGTGTTTTTTACGAGTTTTGTGGCTTATCATATTAATGCGGGAACTTTTTTGCTGATTAAAGTGGTCTAGACACGCTAGAACTGTATGTAGCCTGAGATCCGGTCTTTCCCCATAAAAATTTGAATGGGTAAAGTTCGGATGAATTCTGTCCGATCTTTCCCAACTGTAAAATATAAACAGTTTCTCAAACTTTTAAAAAAATATTTGAACTAAAAAGGCATTTGCTAGAGGAACGTCGCTCAATTTTTTTTTATTTTGTGAACCAATTTGCCTGTTGCTAAAAGCTGTAATTATGTATGTACGGTACGTAATCCCATGCACGCTTAGCTTGCGCACACTTTTAGCTATGATGTGTTTGCTTCGGTTTATTTTATTATTTTATATTTATTATTATGACTAGAAACTACAAAAAAAAAATTCTGCGGGCGACTTCTATTCAAAAAAGATTTGGAGAAATGACTTTTAATAGAAATAAGTAATTTATGGTTAATAATTTATTAACTAGATCTAATTTGCTTCATTGATCAGGCTGGTTAGTTATTAAAACCAACTATGAGGTGCTTGCTAAACCTTTGTATCTCCGTATTCCTACCTACGCACCATAGTAAAAGTGGAGGTGTCAAAGTTTGAGAAACATAGAAACTTCATTTTTTCTGAACCGGGGTAACATCGGATTATAAGAATGAAAAAACAATATTTTGCCTCTCACTTTTGTCGTTGAAACAGTATCTCGAAAATCGATGTTGATGCTTTATTATTGGATAAAACCGGATATTTTCATTATAGGTAGCTTATGTTTGGAGCTACAGAGGCGATTTTGGAATGTAGTCCGATGTTACCCCGTCAAGGTCCGATCTTTCCCGTGGTTTTATAAAAATTACTATCACTTTAATCCCCTATAACTCGGCCACTGTTGTGTTTAGAGGGTTATCGGATATACCGATTTATAAACCTGTCTTTTATACAAAGCTCTAACTAAATTTTAGGTTCGCCATCATTTTCATAGTCGAGAAAAAAAATATTTTGCAACTTACGAATGGTTTGCTAAAAAACCGTCCGGTCTTACCACGGAGCACCTTAAACGTTAAAGTACATTGGGTTTGTCCTACATACGGCGGTCTTATTGCAAGCGATCTCTTCCAGAGAACCGTTATTGATCGAGTGAGCGAAGCGAACGAAGATCTTAGTTTCAACTTGGGCGATTTGGCATTTTATGTATGTATGTATGTATGTATGTTTGTCTGGCGATAACTTTAGACCCAATGATCCGATCTGCATGAAATTTGATAAGACGATAGCTTGTACTTGAGAAATTTACTGGTAAGTATATGAGTAAAATCGGATGAAAGGTTTTTGACATATGGGGTTTTTTAAGGGTGCAAAAATAAAAAATGTTACATAAAAAAATCAAGTTACATGTCATATGAAAGGGCTTTGTTTGGACATTCCAAAACAATTTTTACTTTTTTTTTGGGACGCTCGGTTTTCGAGATAAAATTTAAAAAGTTAAATTAAGTTAACCAGCGATCCAAGAGCTCCCGTCTCTAAGAGTTTCGTTGGCATCAAGGTTTTTCTACTGGTCGCCCAGTTCCTTTGCTTTTTCTTATTTTTTTTTCTTGAAATAAATTAAGAAGGTACTCAGTTCTCATAAAACGGTAACAACGACCAGGTCTGATGATGGAGCCAAGGTCTGTTCAACGGAACTCTTCAATAAATAGGCCAATAGAGTTGAAACTTGGTAACCATACCAAGTTAGTAGGCGGTAGTCAGAAAAAAGTCCAAAGATAATGTTTGGACTTGCCTCTGACTACTACCGACTCAAAGTTTTGATGCGTTCGTCGGGTCGCATCACGAGATCTCAGTTCGGGGCGAACTACTAGTTTTAATCAAAACTTAGGACTAATGGTTTGCATCATTGACTGCGTAGTTGAGCTAATTTGGTATCCACAGTCCCACGAACTAGTTAAAAAACTGTGTTTCAGGAGACGGTTTCTCGCATAATCGTCCCAAAATATACTTAAGGCATATTATTGTTAACAACACTTTATTTAATATATTTTAGAGTTCAAAAGTGAGTGGAGCCATTTACAAGTGCCCCTGGTACCAGTTCGACGATCAGACGAAGAAGGCCGTGCTCATTATAATAATGAGGTTTGTACAAGGTTTTAGCTTATTTATCGTATTTTGTTATTTATACCAAACGGTGGGGAAACCTGTTCGTGTGTTCGTGTCTTGCAACTCCGTGATAAAGTAAATTCCACCTAGTCCAAAAATTAACCATGGGTATATGTAACGTTAGGACATGCCTCAGTACCTCAATATCTATATACTTTTAAGAGTAGTAGAGCTCTTTGTGTGTGGCTCGTCCGGGGATACTACCACCACGCCTTTTTCTGCCGTCAAGCAGCAACGCTGTGTTTCGGTTTGAAGAGTGTGGTTGCCGGTGTGGTTGCCGTTGCCGTTGTGTACACTTCCTAATATTTATTTTCATTGTCCATTACCATTCTACTTATTTATATAATAAGAAAATCAACAGCAATTACAATGCTTAGACAGCTAGGTATTTGTATCATAGATATTTGTTCTCTGTCTGTTTATTATATTTGATCGAGTGAGCGAAGCGAACGAAGATCTTAGTTTCAACTTGGGCGATTTGGCATTTTATGTATGTATGTATGTATGTATGTATGTATGTATGTATGTATGTTTGTCTGGCGATAACTTTCGAACCGTTGATCCGATCTGCATGAAATTTGATATGTCGATAGCTTGTACTTGAGAAATTTACTGGTAAGTATATGAGTAAAATCAGATGAAGGGTTTTTGAGATATGGGGTTTTTTAAGAGGGCAAAAATAAAAAAAGTTACTTAAAAAAATCAAGTTACATGTCATATGAAAGGGCTTCGTTTGGAAATTCCAAAACAATTTTTACTTTTTTTTCGGGACGCTTGGTTTTTGAGATAAAACAAAACAAGTTAAATTAAGATAACCAGCGATCCAAGAGCTCCCATCTCTAAGAGTTTCGTTGAAATCAAGGTTTTTCTACTGGTCGGCCAGTTCCTTTGCTTTTTCTTAAGTTTTTTTTTTGAAATAAATTAAGGAGGTACTCAGTTCTCATAAAATGGTGACGACGACCAGGTCTGATAATGGAGTCAAGGTCTGTTCAACGGAACTCTTCAATAAATAGGCCAATAGAGTTGAAACTTGGTCACCATACCCAGTTAGTAGGCGGTAGTCAGAAAAAAGTCCAAAGATAATGTTTGGACTTGCCTCTGACTACTACCTGCTCAAAGTTTTGATGCGTTCGTCGGGTCGCATCACGAGATCTCAGTTCGGGGCGAACTACTAGTATAAATATGTTTATACAACATAAAAATAAACATTATATATGTTTGTTCACACTCACACCCCTAGTACAAACATTGTTTGATTTAAGGCTGCTTCTTATTTTCGTCTTGTCAATAGTTCCTTCGAAACAGTGTGGTGAAAGGATTTTAAGTGCGCATCAAAAAGGCTCCATTCGAGCACTTGACATAAGGCTGCTGTGTTGGAATGTCAATTAATTTAATATTTATTTATTCTGTTATTTATATATTTATTTATTTAGTCCTTTTCTAAGGGTAAATAAATAAATGTTTTTTAATGTAGTATATAAATGAAAAATAAATGCCAAGAAGAACGATCTTCATTAAATAGAGTACGGAATTGTATTCTTCTTGACCTGTTTCCACTTGACGCACTTCTAAAGGATTCATTCGCTTTTACAGCGCGTTCTGGCTATATCTTACATCTATAAGAGTAGTAAGCCCTTTGTGTGTGGCTCATCCAGGGAAGTACTACCACCATGCCTATTCCTGCCAACAAGCAGCGTTGCTGAGTTTCGGTCAATTCCTTTGCGGTGAGAGTACCGACTGATAGACTCTCAATGTACTTAAACAGCGGATTCTGGCCGAAAGGTGTCGTGTTCAGGAAGTTTAATTACAGGCACATGAGGCTTAAAATCTGTATGCCTCAAGTTAATGGACGCAGGGCAGTGCATCGTAGGGCACGTTCCTATTGAGCGTGACTTACGAGGCAATGCTTTGTTATAGGTGATGGTTACCACTTAACATCAGGTGGGCCATCTGCTTTTTTCATCAGCTAGTTGTATAAAAAAAAAAGTTCATCGGAAGCCTGACATGAGACACCCGCACACTCGTCATCGCTGACGTTTAAGTTATATTATTATGTATGTTAGTCTTTAAGGTACTACATCTACACTAATATTATAAAGAGGAAACATTTGTATTTTTGTATTTTTGTATGTAACGAATAGGCTCAAAAACTACTGGTCCGATTTTAAAAATTCTTTCACCATTAGAATGCTACATTATCCCTGAGTAACATAGGCTATATTATATTTTCAAAAAAATCAGGGATCCTTACTACGATCCTTACACAACCACAAAACGCCGCGCCGCCACTGGCATATTTCCTGTAGTTTTCATACATTTTATATGGACTCGCCGCACACGGTTGACGCCGGTAGCTGCCACACGCTACAAATCGTCGCTGCTCGCTTCGTATGAAAACTACAAGAAATATGCTAGTGGCGACGTTTTGTGGTTGTGGCCGGAGGCCCGTGTGCGGGACTAAGTGTTCCCGTATAAATATTTTCAAAATGTACAAAAATAAATACATATGAAACAGTTGAGATGTCTGCAGACCGTTGCAAACGCTTATTCATTTAATTTATTTGTGAAGGGCACGTGGAACATGAAAAATCAGATATCCCACTTGATGCTAGGCTAGTATATTTTAGCTCCTTTCATAGTGTAATGTCTTATGGTATATTGCTCTGGGGGAAAGCTGCTGATATACAAAGTATATTTGTACTTCAAAAACGGGCGATACGTGCCATTTATAAAATGAAACCACGCGAATCATTGAGGGAGCGATTTAAAGAAATTAATATTCTCACAGTAATTTCACAGTATATTTATGAAAATCTATTATACACTCATAAACACATAGATAGCTTTAAGAAAAAGAGTGATGCACATAACGTTAACACTAGAAATAAAAACAAATTATGTATTCCTAAATTTCGACTCCAAAAGGTAAATGGCTCGTTTATGGGGAACGGTATACGCTTCTATAATAAACTTCCAGAAAGTGCCACTGCCACTATATTGATGATAAAAGTGCGTGGCCCGATGTCCCGGTCGCTCTGCCCATCGGCAGCTAACATGTCTGCAATGTCTGTACCTACTATTGTGTGTTTTATTTTTCTCTGATTTAATAGATTGTATTTAATTTTAGGCATTAGGTATTATTAGTTTGAAGCGTAGCGTGTGCTGTCTTATAAATTAGATTATGTTTACCTTTTTCTGTATGCCTACGCCTCACTTAACTTCAATAATATATTATATTACATTGTAAAAGGATCATACAAAAGAACGGTAGGAACCAAGCCGTAAGTTTGTTGCATGTTCTTCTAGGCTTTGGTCGCGTGGAACTGGCACCTAGAGTCACCTAGCTTTAAGACGTTTCAAAGTGATCCTTGTGATTTTATTGAATAAATACCTATTGACTTTGACTTTGACTTTGATGTTTTAAATCTAACGCCCTTTAAATGATTTTTTTTTATTTTATTTTTTTTATTTATTTATTTGGTGAACATAAAACATAGGAGACAAAATAATAAGAGAACACTGAAAACTGCATAAGTAAAACTTGTGTCGCAGTTTCTAGCACCCAACCTTCGGCAAAGAGGAGATAGGCGTTCACAATTTAAAGTAGTAGAAAAAGAAAAGAAATGAAATAATTTATTTGCGTAAAGAGCTCTACTACTCTTAAACTGTACTGGGTATTTTCCATAACTTTGTTGTTTACTGTAATTTTCCTTCGTAACCAGGGCAAGGAAACCATGCAAGTTTACGGCCGGAAACTTTGCTGACCTCAACTTGATGGCATTCACTACGGTAAGAAAACATTTATATTGTAATCATTGAAAGCATTTCAACATTTTTGTAAATATAATGTAAAATCGCAAACAAAATTCTCAATATTCAAAAAAAAATTTATGTACGAGATGTTGTTTTACTGTGCAAGAGGTTAGGTTAGCGCCGGCTTTTTTTCCAAAAAATAATTGCCTTTAGCCCACTTCATGTGGGGTCGGCACAATAGGATATTTTTCTCCACTCTTCTCTATCAGCCGTCATCTCAGCAATCACTCCTTACATATTCATTTCATCTTTCATACGATCCATCCATTTTGTGTGTGGCTTGTTCTAAGTACTACCACTATGCCTCTTTCTGCCGAGCAGCGTTGCTGTGTCGAAACACAGGAAACCTGTGGTTGAATCACACCCTTCAGACCAAAGTTTGAAGAGCGTGGTTGCCGGAGAAATTACAGGTACATGAGGCTTAACATCTGTATGCCTCAACTTGATGGACGCATTGAGTGCATCGTTGGGCACGTTTCTATCGGTGATAGTTACCACTTAACATCAGCTGGGCTATGTGGTTGTTCCATCAGTAAGTGATATAAAAATAAAACTAATCTATGGCCTACCTCTACTCGTGTATCCTTTTACATTAATTCATTATTCTTGTTTCTTGATGTTTTTCCACATCAGCTGGGCTATCTACTTGTTCCATCAGCAAGTTGTATAGAAAAACTTATATTTGGCCTACCTCTACTTTTTTTTTATACAACTATCTGATGGAACAAGCAGATGGCCCAACTGATGTTAAGTGGTAACCATCACCTATAACAAAGCATTGCCTCGTAAGTCACGCACGATAGGAACGTGCCCTACGATGCACTGCCTTGCGTCCATCAACTTGAGGCATACAGATGTTAAGCCTCATGTACCTGTAATTACATCGGCGACCACACTCTTCAAACCGAAACACAGCAACTATATGTATCTACTCCTGTATGTATCCATTCTTCTCGTTACATGACGTTTTTCCACGCATAACATGCCCCCCACCATGCCACCTTCACTCCTCATCTTCTCATTCCCTTTGTCACATTCAATATTATAAAAAAAAAACAATTCGCCCGTGTTCTAATATGCTATTGGTAAACTTGTTACGAGATGGATATAATGACGCATGCAGCTGAAATTTCGCTGCTGTCAAACCGGAACATTGAGTTGCTACGACATACCTCTAGGACTGGTTTTAAAGGAATTTGTATTAAACTACCAATATTAAATAGACAAAACAAATGATATACTTTGTACTGACAAGGAGTGGAACCTACTGTCTTTACCGTCGTTGGAATTTCCGGAACGATATAACTTATTATTTAAGGCGAATACAAGAGCTAATGTACCTCTCGCTCGCACGTTACGTTATGTTGAAAAATATAAAATCACTAAATCCATTTTCGTTCAAAAAAACCATTTTGTGTGCAATCACATTGCACATAGCTTAGTAAAAAATTCATTATGATCGATACAAGTTTTCCAAAAGTTTGCTTATGTACGAAAACTAGTAAAGCAAACTTTTGAGTAGGAAAACTTGTATGAACAAAATGATATAGTCATAATTTATTCTACAATTAATTTACAAACAAAGTATATAAGTAAAGTAATAGGTAAAGATAGCTATCTGGTTCCCATATTACAAGCTTTACCTAAATAAGTAGGTATACATATTTATACACGGGAAGTCGGGGGATGGAGAGGGTTCAGAATCGTTCTTCCAGAAAATGTATAGGGTAGCTAACTTATAATGCTCATCAAGCAATCATTTATTCACGTAGGTAATGTTTTTTTTGTTTCAGATTTTAAGCCGATCTTGGTCATATTTTGCACTCTTGAAGACAGTCTACAATTAAGTTCTGCAAGTAAAAGGCTAGGCTTTGAAATTTTATTGTTAACTTTTTAAATTAGCTGAATTTAACATAATAAATCAAACTATTAACATGTCATATAAAAGAGCCGTTATAAATAAGAGGGTGAGTACAAAATTAGCACCTAAGACAAAAATAGAGTTGAATAAAGTACCTGTACCTAAAATACTTTTTTTTATGAACCTTCTTAGAGTTTAAAATGGAATACTCTCATAGTCATGTTCGAAAATGGAATGGAATTCCCAGCCTACTTACCTACTGGTTTTAAAAAAAAAACTTTGAAAAGGAGGTTATATTCACAAGGGCTTGACAGAAAACCAGTACCTAGTAACCTCCTAGTGCTAAGCTCTGCCTTCTGCGCTGCAGAACAGGGTGTAGGTTGTGGCTTTGATTCCCATCAAACATTTGTGTGATGAATAGAATGTTCGTTCTTTGTCTTGATGTTATAAATTTAATGCTAAGGAATTGCCCGGATTGTCAAAATGACGGTAAAATTATACAAAATAGCAAGGAATGATGTGAATTTTAAAGGGTTTATGAAAAAAATATAAAACTCGGAAGTTTTATAATTATTATTGTTGCACGTCATCTCTTGGCTGGTAGAAGATGCATTAGCAATGCTAGAAGCTCGTATTGTACCTAAAATAGTGTATTTCGATGCAATAGGTACAGTATAATTAAATTAATAAAATCCGTAATTTATGCTGGGAAATTTCTTTGCTGGACAATGCGTCTGCCCATGTTCCGAGTCATAAAGTGGTTACAAAGATTACCATAAATTCATTAATATTTATAAAACGGGAAATTTGCAACAAAATTTAAAATGTCCAAAGAATTTACTCAAAAACATTCAACTGACTCCGAGACACGCATGAGACCGTTTTCAAGTAGACAATGCATGTCTATCGCGGTAAAAAATCCAGGTAGATATCTCGATATACCACCAACATCAATTTACAGTTGTTTTGAATCTTATCGTCCTTAAAATAAAGCCTGAATTCCGGTAAGTGGATTGTAGATATACCTGGCAGCCGACTCTCAATCTACAATCTTGTTAACATTCGATTTAAAACCTTATCTCCACTTCATAAGACGAGTTTCAGTCCTTTATCAAACAATCACAGATGTTTTGACAGCAAAATTATGAAAACAGTACGACTAACCCTTAAACCAACTACATAAGGTTCATTTTACTGGCGTAGAGCTTGGGTTGTGATCTTGGTGGGACGATGGTATTTCGCAAGGTTTTTGCTACAGTTGTTTTGAATTTTGTTGCTATGGATTTAGAGATCATTTTTGATTGAACAGGATGAAATTTAAGTTTGTAAGAGAACACGACAGCGGGTACCCGTGTGCGACGGCATGCAACGATACTGGATTGTCGGGTACACAAGGGATAAAGTCTCCAAATTTGTATTTGCTGGGGCAGAGATATTTTTAAAATTATATCTTTAGTTTCTTTGAATAATGAAAAGAGTTAGTGCAAGTGCAAAATATAATAGGAAAGTTATATATTCTATTCTATCTCCTTCTTTTAATATGTCATGAAATTCAGAGACAATTTGATATTCCACTGATTCGTACCTATTGTAGAGATCCCAAAAAACACAGTTTTCTCTATTTGTTTTTCTTTCGGGAATTTTCTAGGTTCTAAATCGCGGTTCATATGTGGCTTGAGTTTTTACAACTAAGATATCTGATATCTACCGTGCCTGGGGATCAAACTCGTGACGCTGTTTTTTCACTGAATCATTAAGCCTGATAAATATAAAAGAGGTTTTATCAAACAAAATTGAAAACATATCTCTACAAATATATCTCGTGTGAGATTTTTCGTTTGACAAGTAGGCGGGTGGACCGCCGCCGGGTACGTCTGATTTTTTTGTTTTTTATTTAATTTTTTTGTTTTCTCCTCGTGAAATCTGTATCGCACGATATACGAACTCTTTTTTTACTTGTTTAAAAAAAAACTTAATAGTGACAAAGAGAGGTGCTACATTATTATGTACAGATAATGTACGTATTTTAGATATTTTATTATATTATATTATGTTTTAGTCATTTTAGATTTTGATTATGGGTTCTTTATAGGTCAGTCAGTGGTCAAATCCAGCACGAATTTCGAATGTTAATGTCACACTGCATAACTCTACCCCTACTAAATAAACTAATAAATAAAATATTAAGTACAAAAGTTTTCAATTTATCAGGTGGTTTTTAGGGTTCCGTACCCAAAAGGTAATGAAATGAAATAAAATAATTATTCTTTGTGTGTGGTAAAACGGGACTTAAACTAAAAAACAGAATAAAATAAATTTTTAAGTGGGCCTATCCTATCCAAGAAACGTGATTTTTTTGCCGTTTTTATACATAATGGTACGGAACCCTTCGAGCGCGAGTCAGACTCGCACTTGGCCGGTTTTTTTTATTTATCAATGTTATGTTTGGACGTACCTCTGACTACCCTTAGACATCCTCAAAGAATCTTGAGTTGTAACTTGGTACTAAGAGATATGAGGGATATCTACCGTGCCTGGGGATAAAAGTCGTGATGATGTTACTGTTTTTTTTTTTGCAAAGAATTAATGTCAGCATAACTCCGCAACTTATAAAGGAAATAAGGTATACTTACAAAAGCTTTTTTTTTTAATAAATCGTATACTTGTGGTCGCTACTTTATTCTTATCGTTCGCCGAATAGAGACATGACTTCACAGTGGGAGATTTTTTTGTGAGACAGGGGGCAGAACTACTACCGACTAAATCTCCCACAGCGTTTGGAAGAAAAAAATGAGAAATGGGAGATATGCGCGTGAATACGTCGCCGGTTGAAAAGTCTCTATCAATAATCTATAAAAGTCAATAGGAATCCTGGTCACTACATAGTATAAAACAAAGTCGCTTTCTCTGTCCCTATACCCCTATGTATGCTTAAATCTTTAAAATTACGCAACAGATTTTGATGCGATTTTTTTTATAGAAAGAGTGATTCAAGAGGAAGGTTTTTATGCATAATACAAGCATATATGTTTTCCTTTGTGTACAATAAAGATAAAGATAATTTATTTTCATAAACATGTTTGTGTTAAACATAAGTGGTAACAAATGACAGGTATGTGTATAACATGTTTTACCGATCTCGGTGTGCAAAAAACAAACACAGAGATGGCATGAAATGTCAATAGTAAAATAATGAAGTAAGCAGCTTTAAGAGTAGCAGAGCTCTTTATGTGTGGCTCGTCCGGGGAAGTACTACCACCACGCCTTTTTCTGCCGCCAAGCAGCAACGCTGTGTTTCGCTTTGAAGAGTGTGGTTGCCGGTGTAATTACAGGCACATGAGGCTTAACATCTGTATGCCTCAAGTTGATGGACGCAGGGCGGTGCATCGTAGGGCACGTTCGCTTTGTTATAGGTGATGGTTACCACTTAACATCAGGCGGGCTATCTGCTTGTTCCATCAGATAGTGGTATAAAAAAAAATACAAACTACACTGACATGAATAAAACTAATAGGAAGTCAATAAAAATAAAGCTAGAATCAATATAATTTGTCGTTTAAGAACTCAATACTATAATAACATTTTTTAAAATTGTTATCTATTAATATAACAAGTGACTTAAGTGGACCCAATAAGTAAAGATAATATAACCATACTTCTAGCGAATAAATAATTTCATTTAAACAAATACGAGTAACGAGGAAGATTTATTTCTAAAATATTCGTCCAAAATGTAAAAATACGTTTTTAACGCATCATAAGCTTGAAAATATCGAATTTCTTATAAAAAAAATGTTCATAACAAAAAACTATTCGACACAAAACAGATTTCCGACCTTTCTCACTTCTCAAAATTAAGAACATGACTCTCACCTCATAAAAAAACATCTCAAATTCCTTTCTTACTCCATAAATTATAAGGTCTAAATTACATTTTGTCTAATCCTCAACTCTATAGCCTTATGGTTTCAGCAATAAGGTTCAATATACGAATATAAAAACATAATAATTTTATGTAAAATTTAGTGACAAAGAACTACCCCATAGAACAGGTTCTTTTAATTTATGTGCTGTCAATTTTGTGCGTATGTGTGTATGTGCGTATGTGTGTGTGTTCACTTGCTAGACGCAGCAGGGGGCAGCGCTCTGTCATGCAAGGGGTGTGAGCCCGGTTAATAGGGTTGCTACACAAAATTTTTACAAAAAAAACACTGATATAGTCACTTTTTTCTCGACGTTTGACGCCATACATTCAGGTCTACAACGATGGTTCTAGAAAAGTACTAAACAACCGAGAATGTTCAATTGCTATAGCCCACAACTGCTTCAGAACAACGCTGGACAACACACTACACAACAGACGGTCGCTAAATTAGAGGAGCTGTGATTGGAATGTCTCCGACACCCACTATAGCGGACCTTGAATCAACAGATTACCACTTTTTATGAAATTTAGAAAAATTTTGACAGCCTTCACAGCTCAGTTGGTAGTAGCTCTGCCTTCTGCGCCGTAGGCCGTGGGTTCGATTCCCACCGAGAACAAACATTTGTGTGATGAACATTGATGTTTGTTCTCTGTCTGGGTGTTATATAATATTATAAGTATGTATTTACAAAAAAAAAGCATATTTGTATTATATCAGATATCTGGTTTCCATATTATAAGCTTTGGCTTACTTTGGGGATAGATAGTGCTGTGTGGATAGTCCACCAATATTTATTTATTTATTTAAAATAAAAGGTTTCGATGTCAAAACCATCTCCAAAGATTTACTCTCACTTCCACATTTTTTTCAGCAAAGGAATTAATATATGCACGCTGTAAACTTTTTGCTGTAACTTTAGCTTAATGACATACTTTGACATAATTTTAAGCTAGCCGTAAAAAAACACTTAAAACTCAAGGTAACATTGAAATAAAAACTATAATGCTTTACAAAATAAACAAAAACTCCATTGAAGTAAGTATCTAAGTACAAGGTAGCAATAACAGACCGACCGCGACCTGCGGTGACCGGCAGTTTTTGTGCAGTGACGTTATTGTTTCAACACGTTTTGAAGGTTGGACAAATCATTGACTTCTGGGAGTTGTTAGTAGACTAGCATCCGCCTGCGATTCCACTCGCGCTGTCTTACCCTGATAATAAACCTGAATGTTATGTCCTGTCACGAGCTATGTATATTCAAAGTTTCATTCAAATCCGCTCAACCATTACGGTGATGAGTGGTCTCCAACATACACTTACATTAGTGACTATAGTCGCGTTAAACTCTCGCTGCAGGCTCGGTCAGTGCTCAACCTATAGTCGCGTTAAACTCCCGCTGCAAACTCGGTTATAAATCATCTTAAACAAAAGGATCGTCCATTCTCCTAAGTGCGAGTGAGAGAGAGAGAGCAATATCGTTGTCTCGTTCCGATAACTTATGACCGAGCCTGCACCGAAAGTTTAACGCGACTATAGTGGTTACTCGCAACTTTATCCTCATGCCAAAGTCAAAAGGTATTTATTCAATAAAATCACTAGGATCGCTTTGAAACGTTTTGAAGCTAGGGTGACTCTAGGTGCCAGTTCCACGCGACCAAAGCCTAGAAGAACAGGCTACAAACTTACGGCTACGTTCCTACCGTTACATGTACAATTGTACATTGATTGTCTGCGAATTACCATTTCTTGTGTGATGTTCACATTTTTATTTACTCATTATTCAGCTTTATTATGTAGAAGTCTGAATAATTTGAGCACACTGACCCGCATCGTCACGAACAGCAGTATTTGAGTATTCGTCTTGTTCGTGAAAAATAGGCAAATGAGAGCGAAAAGAGTCACTATACATTGTTGTATTTGGGAAATTATGACGAAAAGCCAAGGTTGCCTGGAAGAGATCGCTCTCAGCGATGAGGCCGCCCAATGTATTGCCTAAATGTATGCCTTAAACCTGTTTATTTTTCTGCGTGGTGAACATTATAGAGTTAACTATCTATCTATCTAAAAGCGATGTGATTTGCCCCCACAACCCTTTATGATTTCAGCACGTCTTCATAATCCTTCTTATTTTACTTAAATAAGCAATTTAAATTATATAATTTATAATTATATATTTTAAAATGGGTGACAGCCCTGCTACGTCTAGGGTCACGCTACGGCGGGCACAGCAGGGGTGGCTCATACGTCACCGCTACGCACACCCTCTCACGCACGCACACTACATTACATTAAACCTTTTCATTACTAGATTAAGTACATGCATAAAACTTTTTAATCAAACTTAACACAAGTGAAACTCCGGAATTTTGCAGAAAATATTATTTATTTTTATTTAGTTCTGCCTTCTGCGATTTTCTTATGGTTGTAATTTTGATTCGGTTAAATTATGGCTTCAAGTCTTTTACCATTTCTTGATAGAACCTTTTAAACTTTCAAACTATTAACAACTTGCTTTTTCGAATTTTGGATGTCAGAAATTCGGATTCCGTTTTCCAAACGAAATACTATTTTATGAATCAACCTTATAGGACCAGTACCCTAAGTATGAGTTGTGTTTACCATATTTGGTTTTTCGTTTTTGTTCCGTGTTCATTGCGGGTTTTGTATGAATACGCGACAGAGATACCGATACGGAACTTTATGTTCTACTACTAATTTTCAACATAAAGCAACATAAAGTTCCGTATCGGTATCTCTATCGCGTCTTCATACAAAACCCGCAATGAATATGGAACAAGAACGAAAAACGAAAAACCAAATATGGTAAACACAACTCATACTTGGGTTACAGTTTTAAATGCTACGTGGACTGCAATAGGCTTTCAATGTTACTTTTAAATTCGAGTTTCACTTCTACACCCTTTTTACCCTTTCATTTATGCAATAGCACACACACACTCAAACTCTCATTCGAATGCATAATATAGTAGTGTGCATGTCCAGTCACCATGTGTTCAGCTTTTGACAAGTGCCCATAGGAATTTGATACTATAGGAATCCGTTGTAGTACAGAATATGCAATAATACTAAAGGTATGCAAAATATACTAAACTAGCGACCCGCCTCGGCTTCGCACGGTTATTGTGGGTTATCCCTAAGAGATTATGCTTGTATTATGCATATAAAACTTCCTCTTGAATCACTCTTTCAATAAAAAAAACCGCATCAAAATCCGTTGCGTAGTTTTAAAGATTTAAGCATACATAGGGATATAGGGACAGAGAGAGCGACTTTGTTTTATACTATGTAGTGATGCAAAAGATAAAATCCCTCTATCCATATCACCGTAGTTGGTACTTACTACAGGCAAAACACATTTGTGTGGCGAGAAAGCACGAACTTAATAGGCTGAGTAAAGATCTAGATTTCGACCTTTTCTGCAGCCGCTGTCTGGCTGAACTGAACAGGGAATTCTTTGGTAATGAATAGAACGCACTATATAATATTATATTCACTACTCCATCTATTTTGATAATTATACTGTCGACTACGGCGTTCACATTAAATAATATAAATATTTGTGGCCATTTCACACAGCACTATCTCGCCCCAAACTAAGCCAAAGCTTGTGATATGGGAACCAGATAGCTGATATACTACCTTTAAAAATAATAATTTAATAATGTTTTTTATCCGTGAAAACCTTTAATTCTCTCATTTCTATGTCATGTAAGTATGTTATTTAAGTGATAATAAGCTGTTGGTTTTCCAATAAATAAATAAATAATTGGTTGTGGTTTAATACAAAGCATAGCACTGGTCTAGTGAGAATGACCTTCTGATCGTAAGGCCGTTGGTTCGAATCCGGTCGTGCACCAACGGTCTCAGTTAAGAATAAAAATTTGCGAAACATGCTGCGGAAAGATAACTTGTATGAAAATGACATTAGTTTGACATGCTAACGCCAAGCGAATGTCATTAATTATCAATCATTTATCTTTTCAGAAAGTAGTGGTCCGGATTCATTTCTGGCATTTTGGAAAGCAACATAGCTTTTACATTTTAATTTTTCTATAGTGTTATTTTGAGTTGTGTTGTGTAATTTTGGTGGCATTTTAACCAACATTACTTGAGGTCTTAGCACAAAGTGTAAGCATTTGGAATGAAAGTGTGATATGTGATACCCTGATTTGACCGAAAATGTTTCGAATGTTTTGAAGAAAACCGCCACCATTTTTTTCAAAACAAGTTTTAATGACCGCCGACTTGACTATGGACTGACTTTACTAAAAAGTATTCAATAAAATCACTTGACACTGGCAAGATTGTCTGTCGAATGACGGACAGGAGCCTTAAATCGAGAGAAGAAAGAAAAGAAGAAGAAGTCGTGTCGTGTTAAGCCAAGATGTTATATAGATTGGCAGAATTAGGGTTAATTAATTAGAAGATTAAGTTTTGATAAATGAGATATATATATATTTTTTGTTTTATTATTGGGTAGTGTGGTCGCCCAGCGACCAAGCCCTTAAAATAAAAAAATAAAAAAAAGGAAGTAGAAGTGATGGCCCTAACAGAAAGTGAATAGGAAAATTGTCTAGGACTGGTCATAAACTATGTAGTTTCAATGAAAAAAGAATTACATAACAAATATAATCCAACGTAGGTATTTCGAAGGACTGTTTTTACTACATTAATTTGAATACATAATTGCCGCTAAGTTAAACAATAAATTATAATACAATGGCCTCCGTAATTACGTTTACTTAATCACATGTTTACTAAAGTTTCAAAATATTGGCTTATTATAGTACTTAGTGGATAGATTGATACTGTGATTCAGAGAATAGCTAATTATAAAAATATACTTACAGGATGTTGGTATTTAGAGTAGTAGAGCTCTTTGTGAAGGGATCGTCCGGGAAAGTACTATCACCCGCCTTTTTCTGCCAAAAACTACAAATGGTAATGTTAAGTACTACTTAGCAACCATAAAAGGTTGTAGAGCTCTTCATCTTCTTTTTTTTTATACAACTAGCTGATGGAACAAGCAGATGGCCCTCCTGATGTTAAGTGGTAACCATCACCTATAACAAAGTGATGCCTCGCAGGTCACGCGCTATAGGAACGTGCCCTACGATGTACTGCCCTGCGTCCATCAACTTGAGGCATACAGATCAGCCTCATGTGCCTGTGATTACACCGGCAACCACACTCTTCATATCGAAACACAGCGTTGCTGTTTGGCGGCAGATAAAGGCGTGGTGGTAGTACTTCCCCGGACGAGCCCTTCACAAAGAGCTCTACTACTCTTAAAACTACTGTTGCCTGAAATAAAATTATATCACTCGCAGTTGGTAGTAGCTCTGCCTCTTTGCTCTGTGCTCTGTGCCGTAGGTCGTGGGTTCAATCCAATTGAGAACAAGCATTTGTGTTATGAACATTGTTTGTTTTCTGTCTGGGTGTTATAAAAAATATTATAAGTATAAAAAAAGTATATCAGCAATTTGGTTTCGGATTCGAACCTGCGAACTTAGTCTATTCTTTTTTTTATGCCAAAGCTGGCAGACGAGCATACGGACCTGATGGGAAGCGGTCACCGTCGCCCATAGACACCAGCAACACCAGAGGCGTTCTCTAACTTAGTCGGCAGGTATTATTTAACATATTATGACTTAGAATATTCGAGTTTGGATTTAAAAACAGAAAGTTTCAATTGCCTTGAACAAAACGAACTAGAGCAAGACGGATGTAAAAGATCATTCGGCAATTTTAAATGTTCCATTTAAATACTGTCCCATGCCCATATCTAACGACCGGTTAACTAAATAAACAAAATAAATAAATATTGGTGGACTTTCTACACAGCACTATCTAGCCCCAAACTAAGCCAAAGCTTGTAATATGTGAACCAGATAGCTGTTTTTTTTTTGTAAATACATACGTTTATAATATATACACCCAGACAGAGAACAAACATCAATAATCATCACACAAATATTTGCTCTCGGTGGGGATTGAACCCACGACCTACGGCGCAGAAGGCAGAGCCACTACCAACTGAGCCGTGAAGGCTGTCATTTTAAATGTTCCAATCTTCCTTACTCTTACAATCACCTCCATCCAAAGGTTGTCTGGAAGAGATCGCTTTCAGCGATAAGACCGCCCATTGTACCTACATTTATTATTTTATTTTTATTTGTTTTTGTACCTACTGTTGTTTTGTTTGGTGTACAATAAAGTATTTTCATTCATTCATTCATTTTGTTCATTTCATTCATTCATTCATTCATTTCATTCATTCATTCATTTAAATATTGTCCCAGGCACTATCTAAACGACTGGTTAGCTATTGTTGAACTTAGTCTCGCCAACCTGTTGATTTGCAAAGAGACGCTTCCTGCAACCATTTATCATTCCGCAGAGCGCGAGCGCCAGAAAACGAATAGAATCGAAAAAAATACGAAAACGCACAAAAAGATAATAGAGCAAGAGCTAGGGACGTAAAACTCTCCTCAACTACTACTGGATACAGCTGCGCACTCAGGTAAGCCGAATAAAACCGGCCAAGTGCGAGTCGGACTCGCGCACGAAGGGTTCCGTACCATTAACTATAAAAACAGCAAAAAAATCACGTTTGTTGTGTGCCCCTTAGATATTTATTTTATTCTATTTTTAGTATTTGTAATTTAATAGATTTATAATCTTTATTTCTCAAAATGAATTACAGAAATTCACTTGCTGAGAACAATATTGAAATAAAAAATTTATTGGTTTCGTACATTTAAAACATTTAAATTAAATGGGCAAGTAAAGAAAGTGTTGATCACAGTCAAGTTACGTAGGCAAGGTGGTAGTACTTCCCCGGAAAAGCCCTTCACAAAGAGCTCTACTACACTTAAAGTAGGCATGGTTTCAAAAAACGTGAAATGATGTAGAGCATCAACCGTTGGCTCCGTCACTAGCATCCACGAGTCATGACCAAAAAGGCCCAAAAAGGCGTATTTCAAAGCGTGCACTCAAAAGATGGATCTGCCACAAATCGCACTGGACGCGAACGAGTTAAATGGATGAAAACGAAATGGATTGGAATAGAATACCGTGAAAAATTCGCTCTGATTTGTGTTGTTCAGATCTGGGGAATCGTGACTGACTGACAGACAGTAATTTATGAGCGATTCTTACAAAGCATTGAGAACTTATAAGAAGCATAGGAGAAACAGAAGTTTTAGAAACAGCTTCGAAGTTTGGATCACCAGGCAGATAGATATCCTCTCCCGTCTTTTAGCACCAAAGATTTTGATCACCAGGCGAGATAGATATCCTCTCCGTTCTCTTGGCACCAAGTACCAACTTAGGATTATTTGTGAATATCCAGGGTTGTCAGGTACGTCCAATTATTACACTTGGCAATACTGACCTTTTGCAGTAGTTGGCATTCTAGACGTGACAGATTGCAAGACTATCGAAAAATGCATATGTAGTGCATAATGCCAGTGCAGTGGTCTCAATCGGTGAACTAAAACATTGTGTGGAATCCGGTATGGCATAGAACCTTAAAAACTCTAAACTTGTGTCAAGTGCTCGAAAGGAGCCTCTTTGAGACGCACTTAAAAATCCTCCACCACACTGTTTCTAGAGAACTGTGGCACACAGTGGCGTAGCTATCGTAGGGCCAGGTAGTGCAGTGCACCAGGGCCCCGGAGCTCAGGGGCCCTCTAACCTAAGCTTTGAAAAGAGAGGGTCAGCCATCTCTCGAAGCTAGAAAACCTTGAACCTGCTTTTTAAATCCTGTATTAAATTAATAACCCTGGCTCACTGATACACCATGCCGGCCTCTTGTGTGACCTGTCCCGTCCTTTAGTTCACCATCTGTGTCTCCCGGTTTTCCCGCCTAACCCTGTCGCCGTCCCACCAAGTCGTGTGGCTGACATTGACAGGTTAGGAGCTTGACACTGACAGTTACCTAACCGCTTGTGCACATGAGATAGGTTCTTAGATTAAGTATCATAAATACCTCCATGGATAGGGTATTATATCTACTAGGTAGATACAAACACCACACTGCTCACAAAATTATTTCTCTATGCCCGATTATTTCTCTATGCACCGGGCCCTTGTCCACCTAGCTTCGCCACTGGTGACACAACAAGAAGAAGACCAGAAAATAACGGACGCAGCTGAATCACGCTATAGAAGAACATGAATCCTATATCCCAAGTATTCCCGTGTACACCCTCGGTTGCAGAGACACGCAACAAGTGGATGGGCGAGGGACGATCAACAGCGGAAATCGCATTCCACAGAGTTTATCAAGTTGAATATTCCAGACGAAATGGCACAGCAATGAAAGTGAAAGAAGATATAATAAAACGTACAAGTTCCAAAGATAACATAATAAAATTGTATAACTTGTATGTTTATAAAATACTAGCGGCCTGTCCCAGCTTCGCATGGGTGGTCATAAATTTTTTGAACATTTTAGGATAAACTTAGACCGTGGGTTCGAGCCTCGCGTCTACTTATTTCATACATTTGCACGCCAGAGAGTGAAATCGCACCCCGAGCGTGACCCGTGGACCCGTTAACGTTTTTAATTTCGTCATATCTTTTGAATGGAATGTCCGATTTGAAAAATTTAAGAAGTAATCTATAGGTATTGAAACCGTCTTAATTATGAAAAGATTTTTTTGGATAAGGATTAATACCAAGGTACAAATAAAGACCCTTTTCTAGCGGCGGCATTTCAATTATTTTTTTATAATAAAAGAACACTTATTGTGACATAACTATAATAGTTAGACATATGCTGTCGCGACATTTTTTGTAGATGATGACGTGTTCTACAAAATCGTAGTACATTATTTTGTTCTATCATCAATAGTTTTCGCAGCGCACGCGATGTAAGGTTTTTGGTTTCCACCTTGGGTTACATTATTGGAGTTTTAGTAAGGATCCCTGATTTTTTGAAAATATAATATAGCCTATGTTACTCAGGGATAATGTAGCATTCTAATGGTGAAAGAATTTTTGAAATCGGACCAGTAGTTTTTGAGCCTATTCGTTACATACAAAAATACAAAGCTTTCCTCTTTATAATATTAGTGTAGACTAGCGGCCTGTCCCAGCTTCGCATGGATGGTCATAAATTTTTTGAACATTTTAGGATAAACTTAGACCGTGGGTTCGAGCCTCACGTCTACTTATTTCATACATTTGCACGCGCTTCTCCTTGAGTGAGTGAAATCGCACCCCGAGCGTGACCCGTGGACCCGTTAACATTTTTAATTTCGTCATATCTTTTGAATGGAATGTCCGATTTGAAAAATTTAAGAAGTAATCTATAGGTATTGAAACCGTCTTAATTATGAAATGATTTATTTGGATAAGGATTAATACCAAGGTACAAATAAAGACCCTTTTCTGGCGGCGGCATTTCAATTAATTTTTTATAATAAAAGAACACTTATTGTGACATAACTATAATAGTTAGACATATGCTGTCGCGACATTTTTTGTAGATGATGACGTGTTCTACAAAATCGTAGTACATTATTTTGTTCTATCATCAATAGTTTTCGCAGCGCACGCGATGTAAGGTTTTTGTTTTCCACCTTTGGTTACATTATTGAAGTTTTAGTAAGGATCCCTGATTTTTTTGAAAATATAATATAGCCTATGTTATTCAGGGATAATGTAGCATTCTAATGGTGAAAGAATTTTTGAAATCGGACCAGTAGTTTTTGAGCCTATTCGTTACATACAAAAATACAAAAATACAAATGTTTCCTCTTTATAATATTAGTGTAGATATTATATGAAAAAATCATACAGATTTGTAGTCGCATCAACCACTCGCTGCAGGCTCGGTCATAAGTTATCGGAACGAGACAGCAATATCGCTCTCTCTCTCTCTCTCTCGCACTTAGGAAAACACGATCCTTTTGAGGCGTGTGTTAAGATGATATATGACCGAGTTTGCAGCGGGAGTTTAACGCGACCATGGTCAATAATATTGAAGCTCACTGTTTGTCAACAATAAATACCTACCATGTAATAAAATACCCTCAGTATGATGTCAGTTGAGGAAAAGTTGATTTACGATTAAAAATACCAGGAAAAATAGGGAAGGGATATACCTCTAGAGGCATGGTAGAAAATATCTGGAAAACAGAACCAGTAGGAAATAAAATAACGTTAGGTAACATACTTTGTACAAATAAAAATGTTACGGAAAGAACCATTAAATATTCATTTACATAACTAGGAAAGGATTAAAATTTCATTCCACTGAAATATTCAAAATCATTAAATTTTCATAATTTTCTAGCTTATAAAATCACAGCGACTATTGAAAACTTTATAGATCAGTATTTTTGTTGAGCGATCAAACACGTAACATAGAATATATCGTTTTTTTTTAAGTTGATTTCTGACTTGCCTTAGACGTTGCAAAGGAATATTCCACCGCAACTGAGCCTTTATACTGCTGAGAAAAGTCTAAATCATAACTGTCAATCAATTGACATTGACAGCTCTCATAGCTCTTGATAGTGCTCTGCCTTCTGTGCTGTAGATTGTGGGTTCGATCTTCACAGACGATAAATAACCGTGCGTTGAATATTCTTCGAAACTAATATTATTCTTATATTAAAATGACACAGAATTATTTTTATTTATATAAGACCAATAGAAAAATGAAAATGATAAAAAAAATGAAAATAACGCGAATGAATTGTCGAATTTGAATAACAATAAAAAAATATTCAAATGAGGATTAACAAAAGTTCAGTCAAGCTAACATAACATAACATTAAAATAAAAAAAACGTAACTTTAATAACCTTTGCTAAAAATGAAAAGTGAGGAAAATTTATTTAAAAAAAATAAGGTGAGCCTTCCAAAGTGGTAAGTTCAAATTGATAGTCCCCCAAAGATAACGCCAAACTGTAGTTCGCATTTTTGCACGCAATCCCTACTTTCCCCTAAATGAGGATAAAATAAAACTGACTCGTCGCTTTTTACTCGTCTTATTGTAAATATCGAGGAATATAATACGCATTGGTGGTCTAGTGGTAGCGGCCCCAACTTCGGATCTCAAGGTTGTGGGTTCTAATCCTTGTAAACTAGGTATGAAACATTTGGTCTTGAAATAATGTTCTTTCCACTAGTATCAAGTAGGTAGGAAATCTAACTGTCGGCTCATAGGTACTACCTACTGGTACTACCAACAACTACTACTACCAGTTCTTCTTCTCTGACCTATTCCAATAAGTTCAACCAGTTGACTCCATTTATGGCTCCTGTCTGTCATTCGACAGACAATCTTGCCAGTGTCAAGTGATTTGTATTGAATACTTTTTAATCAAGTCAGTCCATAGTCAAGTCGGCCGTCATTTTGTTTTAAAGAAAATGGTGGCGGTTTTCTTCAAAACATTGGAAACATTTTCGGTCAAATCAGGATATCACATATTACACTTTCATTTCAAATGTTTACACTTTGTGCTAAGACCTCAAGTAATGTTGGTTAAAATACCACCGAAATTACACAACACAACTCAAAATAACACTAGAAAAACAAATAAAATGAAAAAGCTATGTTGCTTCCAAAAATGTCAGAAAATGAATCCTACTACCAGTTACATTTACACCTGCCCGTCCATTTGAAAGATAATCTTGCCAGTGTCAAGTGGAATTATTAAAAAAAAATATAAGTCAAATTAATTCAAGTCGGGCTGTCATCTTTATGAAAATTTTCGTTCTAATCAGGATATCAGCGTATCGGATACACTTTCATTCCAAATGCTCATATTTTGTGATAAGACCTCAAATATTGTTGGTCAAAAAACCACTCAAATTACACAACAGATCTCAAAATAAAACAAACAAAAGCTATGTTGGTTTCCAAAATTACAGAAAAAATTGTCCAAAATATATTGGCTAACGTCACATTTTTAAATTAATACTTAAGTAGCAAGAAAAACCTAGAAAAACTACATTTCCATGTCATGTCAACGTCGAAAAGACATTTAATATTTGAATATTTAAGCGTAATTAAAAGGGGAAATTTACCTTAATTAAGAAAAAAAACAGGTGTACATAAAAATAGAAGTGACAGATATTAAGGAAAATACTAATTTAATCTTACCGCGTAGCTGTCGATTCTCTAAAACACAATATCACGGGAAATTCCACCCAGTGGATCCGCGCTCACTTCGATTATTAACCGTCTTAATAATCTAGTAGCTGGCACACTTGCATAAAAGCTACTTGCACATGCCACCTACTTCCATGTGTATACGCTAACTGGCATGCCTGTATATGCCACGCAAGTAGTTACCCCATCATTCTATTTTTTGTCAGCTACTGACATGCAACGTGAGGGAGGGTACGCGGGGGGCTACGAAACCGGCAAATGCAGGCATGCAAGGACGCAAACTAAACTTTGCAAACTTGTTTAACTTGCAAATCTATCTTTTGACAGCCTTCACAGCTCAGTTGGTAGTAGCTCTGCCTTCTGCGCCGTAGGCCGTGGGTTCGATCCCCACCGAGAACAAACATTTGTGTGATGAACATAGATGTTTGTTCTCTGTCTGGGTGTTATATCATATTATAAGTATGTATTTACAAAAAAAAGTATATATGTATTATATCAGCTATCTGGTTCCCATATTACAAGCTTTGGCTTAGTTTGGGGCTAAATAGTGTTGTGTGCATAGTCCTCCAATATTTATTTATTTATTATATCATATTATAAGTATGTATTTACAAAAAAAGTATGTATTTGTAGTATATCAGCTATCTGGTTCCCATGTCACAAGCTTTGGCTTAGCTTGGGGCGAGATAATGCTGCGTGGAATGTCAAAAAAAAAACATTGCGCCAGCAACTTCTACATGCCGTTAAAAAGCATGCCCGGTACTGTTCTATTTTACTGGCATGTGTGCAGCCGTTTCGCCTCACTCACTTTGCCATTTCCATTCGCCGAAACACTAACGCGGCTAGTGATGGCAGAATGTACAAATGAAAATTAAAAACTCTGCGGATTCCGCGGGCACTTCTGATTGGACGACTTTGATGCACAGTCTCATCATCTTTTACCAGTGAAGTCACTGTTTTTTTTCTGATATATTTATAGCAATATACAGAATGCTCTATCTGTGTGCCCAAGTGGTGCTCTATCCTTGGACTTCCGCTTATCACTACTTTTCGGGATAGCCTGTATACATCATATTTTCTTCTTCTTCTCTGATGCTCTGATGTAGTTCCAATGCGGCCTCTTTGACTTCCATAAACATGATAGCGACCTTCTCTTTTATCTGGCTCAAGTAAATTATTCTGGGTCTTCCTCTTCCTCGATTTCCTTCAATTTACTGATTTTTATTACAAAGAAACTGACTGATTAACTTAAATGATTTATTTACAAAGAAAATAACAATGAACACAAGTATTTACAAAATAAAATTGTTTTTTTGTTAAATTAAATTGAACATTAATTTATTAAAGTATTTTATGAATTTCTTTTAATCTACTGAATAAATTATCTTTATATTTTCCAATATATCATATATTACAAAACAAATATTGGACAGTTCTAAAAAGTGAGCAAGTCTTCAGAAAATAAATAACTTTATTTCAAAAGAAAAATGCAGTGACATGACAGGGACACTTATAGATCCTATTAATTTATTTCTACTTCAAGAATAAAATGTTTACTTAGAGTTCCGTTTTCTGTTGTGTTTAGAAAATATTATTAGGGAAAATAAGAGTAGAAGAGCTCTTTGTGAAGGGCTCGTCCGGGGAAGAACTACCACCATGCCTTTTTCTGCCGCCAAGCAGCGTTGCTGTGTTTCGCTTTGAAGAGCGTGGTTGCCGATGAAATTACAGGCACATGAGGCTTAACATCTGTAAGGCTCAAGTTGATGGACGCAGGGTAGTGCATCGTAGGGTACGTGTCTACCGTGCGTGACCTACGAGGCAACGCTTTGTTATATGTGATGGTTAGCACTTAGCATCAGTCTAACTGTTCCATATGAAAATCGTAATAAATAAAATCTTTATTAAAAAAATAAAAAACCCGACTGCCCAAACTAAAAGGATGGAAACAAGATTATGTTTTAAAATTCTTCTGAATAGTTTCGTTCTTCAGTCGTGACGAATGATACAATTTAATAATCACATGCAGTCGGAGGCTCGTCTACCTATGACCTAGGAGTATACTGACGACTTTCCTGCATCGTCTATATTAATGGACTGACCCGAAGCTGGTTTTGGTTTTGGGTTCTTCGGGAGCTAAGGGTCAATCCAAGAATACATCGATCTGGGATCTTGGATCTTGGATCTTAGATTGGATCGCGGTCTACTCCGAAAACGAAAGATTTACCTAATAACGTTATGATTACATTTCGCGTCAACATAGAAACCTCTACGCAGTGGACAAAAAAGGTTTTGTTTTTTTTTCTACTATCTGATGGAAATAGGAAATGGCCCATCTGATAGTAAGCCGTATCTATCACCTATGTAGTGGTAGTACTTCGGTGGTAGTACTTCCTCGGACGAGCCACACACAAAGAGCTCAACTACTCTTAAAATATATATTCAATACTCGTTTGTCGTTTTGCAGAGCAGACACCCTTTATAGAGTGATTTCAAGTCGAGAAGGAACCTAATTCAGTATATTGTACACACTCTTGTCGATTAATTAAAAATGCCCTATAAAAATCGAAGTTACTTGATCTTCTCACCAGTTTCTCAAGGAAAGCCAGTAACAAAACAATTTGTTGATAAAATGGGCGATGAACATTTGCCGTTCAACCAAATGATCAAAACAATTGAATTTATTTTTCGCTTCAGTGGGGTTAACATAAGAAGCGCTGTTATAAAAACATCGGACGTAGTCAAATCTCGAATAGTATTTATCACTAACTACATATTGTTACATTTGGCTCTATGGGGTGAAACCGGTTGGTTAATAAACGGTGTTATATGTGGTTACGATATCTTTGGTCTCACGTACACCGCGCCATGCGTATTACTTACATTGCTGAGCGTCGGTAAACAAACCTTATTCGTTCTTAACGAAAAACGTGTGCACGAATTGATAGAAAAACTGAGAAATATGGAGAGGAGAGAGGAAGAAAGAGAGCAAACGAGCGAGAAGTTAGAAATGATTGACAATGAGAAGAACTTTTTGTATAGAGTGCTGAAGTCTATAAGCTGGCTGTATGTTGCAGTAATCATTTCATTCTCGTTGATGCCTTGCCTAATAATGTACTTGAATTACACCAAGACAAGAGAACTGGAACTAGTTCTGATGTTTTTGATCTGGTACCCTTTTGACCAGTTCAACCTGAAAGTTTATCCGTTTATCTATTTACATCAAATGTGGGCTGGTAAACATGCAATTTTATTTATTTATTGAAAAATCTTGAGCTTTAGAAACTTATAAAATAGGTCCTTATATTATGTAGATTATTTTTATTCCAATGTTGTTTTGTTTAGTTTATTAAAAATCATTCGCTAAACTAAGAAATTTATTGAAGTTTAAGGTTATAATTTTTATTATAATTTGTAGTGAATTTTTAATGAATTATTATTTTATAGCAATTATCGTCGTCTTCTACATCTGTTCTACTGACTACTTTTTCTTCACGTCCTGTACGTACCTCCGTATCCAATTCAAACTGCTTCAGGGAAACATTGAGACTCTTATCCCTGTAGAAAAAAACTTGAATTGGACTTTCAGCAATGACAATGAGTTTAAAGAAAAATTCAGAGAGTTGGTTATGTGGCACCAGGATTTGATTATGTAAGTTTTTGTATTTTTAATTATTGTATATATTGAATTACCTAGTCAAATATTAAATATACAATAAAATATAATATTCAATGGATACAATCATTAAGATTTGAATGAATCAAAAACTTAGCTGCTTTGTAGTTTTGAATGTCCTTGCGGTGTTTGTGCACGTTTTGTTGTGTCTTTGAACGGAAGCTTTCAGCAGAAAGAATATGTTTTTCAGGACCACTGTTCTTTTGGAAGAAATCTATTCCAAGTCGGCATTGCTGAACTTCTTGACCAGCTCTTTAATCATTTGTCTCACTGGCTTCAATGTTATGGTAAGTATTGTTAGATTTTGGGATACACTAGGTGTTCCAATACTTGTATTTAAAACTTCAGGGGGATAAAGTACCCATCAATATGAATAACTTATTCTAAGGAACCAACACTGTGAACGCGAAAAAAACAGCTGTTTCATACAAAAGTTGAATCTGGCTAAAATGTATGAAACAGCTGTCTTTTTTTTGCATTCACAGTGTTGGTTCCTTAGAAAAAGTTATTCATATTGATGGGTAGTTTAGCCTCCTGTAGTTTTAAGTACAAGTATTGGAACACCTCGTATAATGTATGCGTTTTAACATTTACACCTTTATCGTAAACATATGTCATACTAATTATTATGTAATTTTAGCAATATTTTTTTTCCTTTCAGATGGTAGATGAAGTTGTGATCGTTATTAGTTTCTTGAGCTTTCTAATGATGGGTTTGTTTCAAGTATTCTTTATTTGCTTCTTCGCTGATCTTCTTAGTGTTGCTGTAAGTATTTGTCTTGTTTTTTACTTTACTTACCTAATTTTGTATTCCATAATTTAAGTATTGCGTAAGTATCTAATTGTATTCAGTGTAAAATTTGAAATTTTGCTTACTTTTCATTAACTTTATTGGCTATTTCATTAGCTGGAGTGTTCTTGTAAATAGCACGCGATGGATTCTTAACATTCATTTTCACAGCCCTCATATCTCAATTGGTAGTAGCTCTGCCTTCTGCGCTACAGGCTGCGAGTTCGATCCCCACCGAGAACAATATGTGTGATGAACGTCGATGTTTGTTCTCTGTCTGGGTGTTAATATTATACAGGATGTCCCAGAAACAGTAAAATAAAATTTTGTAGACACGCGAGACAAAAGAATATAACAAGATGTAGATTTTCGCGTTGATTTTTAAATGATAATAACTTTAAAAATACTTAACTTAGACTTTTTTTATTTTTTCTGATAACTATTATGACTTGGCTTGGCTTATCACCCGTTTTCGGATTGCCGTCGGTTTCTGGGACATCCTGTATAAGTATTTTTGTGGTTTTAACATCAAACCAATCTTGTTTAACAGAGTGGAGAGGTATCGGCAGCTGTTTACAAAAGTCAGTGGTACATGGCTGATGTGAAAGTCTCAAAACAGATGCATCTAATACAAATCAGGTATGTAACTAATATTCACTTTGCAATAAACAAACCATCCCCTATTGGTTCCCTATCATATTATTATAAATATTTTTGTTCTCCCTTTTGACTGCATCTATGAACATACGTGAAATGAGTTTAAAACTAAATTAAAAAATATATTGATAAATAAAGCCATCTACAGCGTCAATGAATTTTTGTCTGACTGAATGATTATTATTTTTATTAACTTTCTTTCTTATTTGACTTTTTTCCATTTAATTTTGATTTGAATTTTATTATAAATTATTTAATGTTCCCAATTACTATTTTTTTTTGAATCTATAAATGATTTAATGTAAAATTTATAAATTAGTTTGTAAGAAAATGCTTTGTATGCCTAATGGCAGAATTTTGTGTTCTTCTCTAACAATGACATCTGTTTTTATGAACCTACCTTACCATAGATTCACAGAGAATAAATGATTTATGATTTATGAGTCATATCATAATCTATTGTTAGAATCCCAGCAGCTTGAATCCACTGGAACTCCTGGAACCTAAAAGAAGTCAAACAATCATGGAATATCTCTTGTAGCTATTTTAATTAAGGGGCTGACAACTATTAAACAACTTCTCGCTCGCACGTTTCGACATGTTGAAAGATATAAAATCACTAAACTCATTTTAGAAAAATCACAATCAACCGTCTTGTGTGCAATCACATTGCACACAGGTTAGTAAAAATTTCATTTTGATCGATACATGTTTACCTACTCAAAAGTTTGATTTACTAGTTTTTGTACATAAACAAAAAGTAGGAAAACTTGTATTGATCATAATGAAATTTTTACTAAACTGTGTGCAATGTTATTGTACACAAAATGGTTGATTGCGATTTTTCGAAAATGAGTTTAGTGATTTTATATCTTTCAACATGTCGAAACGTGCGAGCGAGAGTTACATTAGCTCTTGTCTTCGCCTTAAAACGGTTTTTTTTTTTTTTAAATTAGCCTGTTTCGTCCCACTGCTGGGCAAAGGCCTCCCCCAAGGACTTCCAATTCCCCCGATCCCGAGCCTCCTCCCACCATCCACCCTCGAAAGCAACCAAATCGTCCCGCCAGCGCTTTCTCGGTCGTCCACGAGGCCGCCGTCCGTCAGGAACCCATAGTGTGCAGATCTTCGCCCACCTATCGGAAGGCATCCGGCTGATGTGTCCCGCCCAACCCCATTTGAGCCTGGCAGCCTTATTTCCAACATCACTTATGCCTGTCAAGGAACGCAACATGGTGTTCCGCACTCGGTCGATGCGCTTGAAACCGAGAATGCTGCGTTCCATGGCCCTTAAAACGGAATATTTACCATGACCTTTTTGTTCTATGAAAATACTGTCGTGATACTTTTTACTTGCTCATAATATACTGTAGGTATATAATATATATCAGGGGTGGTGAACCTTTTTCAATAATAGTGCCATTTTATCAAAAAAAAATATTATGAGACCGTCGACGTGCCCTCAAACAGTTTCAATAGGAATATAATAATTTTAATGATTATTATTATAATTTCAACATAAATTCCAACAGTGCCCACTATTTAGCCAAGTAGTCACTGACCGGGTGGGCGGGTGAAGGAGCGGATAGTTAGAACTAAAAATGAAGACTGTTTTGATCCGTGGCGTGCCCAAAATATTGTGTCGCGAGCCATCAATGGCACGCGTGCCACTGGTTCGCCATCCCTGATATATATACAATAATGTAATATGTATTATGGCAATAAATATTCCCATCTCTATTTAGAAACTGATTATTGTTTGACAGGGCACATAAACCATGTAAGCTGACTGCGTTTGGATTTGCAGATGTGAATCTCAACTCATTCATGAGGGTAAGATTTTTCGTAAGCTATGGTTTAAGATAATCTATATTTACAATTGGAACACCTTGCTGATCGAGTGAGCGAAGCGAATGAAGATCTTAGTTTCAACTTGGACGATTTGGCATTTTATGTATGTATGTATGTATGTTTGTCTGGCAATAACTTTCGAACCGTTAATCCGATCTGCATGAAATTTGAAAAGTCGATAGCTTGTACTTGAGAAAGTTACTGGTAAGTACATGAGTAAGGATGAAGGGTTATTAAGATATGGGGTTTTTTAAGGGGCAAAAATAAAAAAAGTTACATAAAAAAATCAAGTTACATGTCATATGAAAGGGCTTTGTTTGGACATTCCAACACAATTTTTACTTTTTTTCTGGTGCGCTCGTCGGGTCGCTTTACGAGATCTCAGTTCGGGGCGAACCACTACCTAGTATATATTTAGAAATAAAATAAAATCTTACTTATCTTGTTTTGTTTTTTCAGGTTTTGAGCACCTCTTGGTCGTACTTTGCACTTCTGAAAAAATTATATGAATAAATTTATATTACTCGTATGTCTCAACTAAAGTGCTTGTTTGTGTAATATAAAATATATTTTAAGCAGGTAGGTAAAAATACAAATTACTGTTTGGAAATAATATTAAAATGTAAAATACTGGTTGTGTAGAAATAAAAAAGTTTTTTGAATATCTTGATATGTATACCTATATCAATGCTTTAAAAAATAGTTTGTAAATAAATAAAATATTGGTGGACTATCCACACAGCACTATCTAACCCCAAACTAAGCCAAAGCTTGTGATATGGGAACCAGATAGCTGATATACTACTTATATACTTTTTTTTGTAAATACATACTTACTTATAATATTATACTTATATGATATCAAAGCGGGATCCGAAAGATGATTAGACTTTAAAGTTAGGTCGATGACGAAAAAATGTTCTAAGCAACTGTTCCTTTCGGGATGGATATTTTACTTGGAAGAAATAAACTAATTTATTCTTCTACTAAACGTTTTAATGTTTTCCGTACAATGGTTTTTTAGGTTATATAAATTAGGATAGAAGCTGTCAATGTCAAATAAGCACGAGGCTATTTACCACTGAGATGAAACTGACAGTTGATGTGCACTTCCGTGACGACTTTTTTTTTTATTTTTTTTATTTAAGTATTTGAAGGGCTTTGTCGCTGAGCGACCACACTGCCCTATAATAAAACATCAAAAAAATACATCTCGTATCAACACAACTTATAAAATCATTTTCAAATCGGTTCATAAATGACGAGTTAAGCGGAAACAAACACAAAAAAAAGTCGAATTGAGAACCTCCTTTTGAAATCGGTTAAAAAATATGCTCTACTAGGCCAATGCATTAACTTCATCAAAAATGTGAGAAGCGCAAGGTGGCAGTAGGTAGGTATCTAATTACATATTGCTATGTCGAAATTATCGAATTGAAAATTTATGTCCTCCAACATAAGCCTACATCGAACTGAAAATGATTGCTTCATTACCATATTTGTTGGAAAATGTCAGTTGATTCAGGGCATTGAATTTTAGAGGTGACAAGAAAATAAAAAATCACAAAATTGAAAAGGTATTTAAATAAATAAATAAAATATTGGTGGACATTCCACACAGCACTATCTCCCCCCCAACTAAGCCAAAGCTTGTGATATGGGAACCAGATATCTGTATACTACTTACTTAGGTATATACTTTTTTTGTACAACACAACTTATAAAATCATTTTCAAATTGGTTCATAAATGACGAGTTATGCGGAAACAAACAAAAAAAGTATTTAAATAAATACTTAAATAAAATATTGGTGGACATTCCACACAGCACTATCTCCCCCCCAACTAAGCCAAAGCTTGTGATATGAGAACCAGATATCTGTATACTACTTACTTAGGTATATACTTTTTTTTGTAAATACATTCTTATAATATCATATAACACCCAGACAGAGAACAAACATCTAGGTTCATCACAAAAATGTTTGTTCTCGGTGGGGATCGAATCCACGGCCTACGGCACAGAAGGCAGAGCTACTACCAATAGAGCTGTGAAGGCTGTCTTCAATTGATTCAATGATCACTCTGAAAAGTAAAGCTAGGAGAAACTAGATGCCAGGTCTACGCGACCAAGTCTAGAAGAACAGGCAATAAACTTGGTTGGTTTGGCTTGGCTTGGTTCCTTTTTGTTGTATAATCCTTAAGGCGAAGACTACTGCTAAGGGGGCATCCATTAATTACGTGAGTTGATTTCGGCGATTTTTCGACCCCCCCTCACCCCTTGGTGAGATGTCGTGAGATTTAGCTCAACCCCCACTCTCACCCCTAATCCCACGTGAGATTTTAATAAAGATTATTTTTCATTTTATAATTATGTGCTTGATTGCGTTGGATTAATAAAAAACACACAAAGACTTTTTGTTGACTTGTTTAGGCCCAGTTTCACCATGCTCTGTTAGTTACTAATCAAGGATTAACAGGCCGTTAAATCTAACCCTCGATGTCAAACGCGTACATTTTGTCATTTTTAACGGCCGTTTAATCCTTTGCTAATCTAACAGAGCATGGTGAAACCGGCCCTTAAGATTATTTTCAATGTTTCAGTAATAAAATATTACTCAGATTTCAGGCAATTTCAGGCGGGAAAAAAAAGTGATATTTACAGAGACCCCCCTCTCCCTAACGTGAGATTCTGCTCGACCCCCTCCCCCCCCTAAATACCTCACGTGATTAATGGCCGCTCCATAACATGGACCTCTCGCTCGCACATTTCAACATTTTAAGATATAAAAAAACGCAATCAACCAAGTTATGTGCAACACATTGCACACAGTTCAGCAAAATATATAATTCGTACATAAGCAAAAGTAATTTCATCCATAAGTTCAGTGATTTTATATCTTTCAAAATGTCGACATAATAAAAAAAACATCTTTTAGAAGTGAGATCATTCATATTATATTATACAATATTTATAATATTAATATTGTTATAGGTACAAAAAGTTGGTAGGATAATGAATGTCTAGGTTTAAGTTATTTATAAGTTTATTACACCTACTGTCCTTGTCTTCGTGTTTATAGCTGGGTGTGAAATAAAAACGTATTCTATTGTATTCAATAAAGATTAAATAAAACTATGTTTAATAAAATAATGTTTAATTTATTGTGAACTTAATTTAATTTTGTGCTGTCTAATAGATATGTAAATCTACTTTTTCTTTTGTTTGTGCACTAACAACAGGCCTTCTACTATCAGGAAGGTTATATATACAGGTCAACTGCTGAATATTCAGTAGAAACATTGAAACATTTTTGAAATTCACAACAAAACTATAAAATATGGAAGATAAAGTATTACTTTTTGATAAATCACTTCAGAAACTCCACGTGCTCTTTAAGTTCTCAGGAATGAACTTGCAAAATGAAATAAAAACAACTTCAGATATCATAAAACATAGATGGCTGTTCATTTTCAACTTGCTATGGCTCATATCAGCTCTAGTTGCGTCATTCTACTACATATATCTAGGGATAGTTGAAGGCAAGAGTTTTGTAGAACTGACCAGTGTGGCACCATGCACGGCATTTTCGTTACTAGCATTCTTCAAATCATTTTTCCACCTTACCAATGAAGCTAAAGTCGCCAAGCTCATTGAAATAATGAAGAAGCTTGAAATAGATGAGAATAAAAGGGAGGCATCGGCTGAGAAGAGTAAAATTGTAACTGAAGATAAGAGATTCCTGAATAGAGTAATCAACGTATTGTACTTCTTGAATTGTTCAATGCTGGTAGTATTTGATGTGACGCCTTTAGTATTGATAGCAGTGCATTATAACAAGACGAATGAGTTTGTGATGCTGTTGCCGTATCTAGATGTTTTTTCCTTTATACCATACGAGTTCAAGTATTGGCCGTTTGCTTATGTTCATCAAATTTGGTCAGGTGACTACTAATCTACTTACTTGCTTATATTGACAGCCTTCACAGCTCAGTTGTTAGTAGCTCTGCCTTCTGCGCCGTAGACCGTGGGTTCTATCCCCACCGAGAACAAATATTTGTGTGATGAACATAGCTGTTTGTTCTCTGTCTGGGTGTTTTATAATATTAAAAGTATGTATTTACAAAAAAAAGTATATAGGTATGTAGTATATCAGCTATCTGGTTCCCATATCACAAGCTTTGGCTTAGTTTGGGGCGAGATAGTGCTGTGTGGATTGTCCACCACATTGTGTTGTAAAGTACTTTAGTTAAATGCTTAACAGCTATTTTTCTAGACGAAAATGATATTAAAGACCAATGCTCAAACAAACAAAAAAAAAGGATAGTAGACCTCCTTGTGTATGGCTGAACTGAACACAGTTCCTATTTACACAGCGTTGCTGTGTTTAAAATACACGAATACATAAAATTGGTATAGAACAAACTAAGAGAGGCCTATACCCAGCAGTGAGTGAAGTAGGGTTGTGGATGATGAGGCTATATTTATTGTGGTAATTGTTCTCAGTTATGTTTATGATTTCAGAATGCATTGTCCTCCTAGAAATGGGTGCATCTGATTACCTCTTCTTCACGTCCTGTACATACATCAGGTTATTAATATATAATAATTATAATATAAAGTATTCTAAATAAGCATTATTAAGATCGAAGGATCGTAGGTTTGAATTCGGTAATGCACCAATAAATATTTTCCTTTCGAAAACTTAATACCTACGTGCAATGCCAGTGCTCTTTGAGGTTAGTAGTTTTAAACGGCAGCGAAAGGCTTGCAATCTGTCACGTATGGAATTACCAATTCTTTAAAATAAGAGTACATGCCAAATATCTATGAATATGTAATTGGACGAACCTCTGACTACCCCCCTTAATGATCCGCAAAGAATCTTGAGTCAGTACTTGGTAGTAATAGATCTACCATGCCTGCGGGTATCGAAGTCGTGAAGCTGCTTTTTTTCCTTATTTTCTCGCATGCCACCATGTTCATGTTTTCCATTGACCTAAAAATTTAAAATTGTAGCTGTTTAATGCATGAGGCCGAGTGGACAACAGGGTCAACATAAATAAATAAATATCTAATGCTTACTTTGGGGCTGTCTAGACCCAAACTAAGCATTGCTCAGCTTTGCTTTGTAAGCAAAGCATACATTCAAGGACTGATAAAAAATTTAGTAGCTGCTTTAAAAAAAAAATACGAACCTATTTTCTAATCATCATTATCATTAACAACAGTCTACTGCTGGACATAGGCAACCCCGTACATATCTAGGAAGACTGATTTTGAGCCCCTTCTTTTATCAGATCATCATCGGGTCCCATCAGGTCATCGTCAGCTCTCATTTTCAGGACATTGAATATACAACGTGTAACATAATACCCCTATAACCCCGGAAGCAGGGTATTCTACAGGTCAAGACGAACACAACTATTTGACGACTTCTAAAATTTCTTAGTTTTTCATTCATGAAATGTCTCTTAAATGTTCCTCCAATATGAAACTAAACACACCATGAGGCAGCCCTATTCAAAGCTGCTTGTACTTTCCGTATTAAGTGATCTTGGTACTTACGTACGTGGTAATATATCAGGGGTGTTGCAAATTTCTGAGACATTATTAATTTTGTATTGGAATTTGAAAAACGATATATTCAACCTTTGCACACGTCAAAGTATTCCAGTGCTTGGTCCGATCACTTGGTCTTTGGCCTTAAAGGGGTATTATGTTACATATCGATGATGATGATGATGATGATACATCATCATCATCATCATCGGCCTTTTCCATCTATAAAAGATGATTTAAGCAGCGTCTGTTATCGAGGTGCGGCACTTACGAAAATGGCTGTATTGTATATGTTATAGATATCATAATTAAAATATTTAGACTTGACCCTTAGACATCCTCAACGAATCTTGATGATTACTTAACCCAAGAGGTCTGAGGGGATATCCACCGTGCCTGGGTACCGTTGTGAGGCTGTTTCTGTTTTCAGAACTCAATTTCGGCTGCTTCGACATGATATCGAAATGGCTATCGGTGAAACTCATACGTCTGAACGAATGCCAGATGAGATTTTTCACATGAAGCTTACAGAGCTTGCACGTTGGCATCAGGATATTATTGGGTTAGTTCTATTGTACAAGATGTAAAAATACCACTCCTGAAAACTTCAGAGGGCTAAAGTACCCATCAATATGAATAACTTTTTCTAAGGAACCAACAATGTGAACGCGAGAAAAAAAACAACTGTTTCATGCAAAAGTTCAATACCTACCTGGCTAAAATGTATGAAACAGCTGTTTTTTTTCGCGGTCACAGTGTTGGTTCTTTAGAAAAAGTTATTCATATTGATGGGTACTTTAGCCCCCTGAAGTTTTTGGGAGTGGTATTTTAACAGCCCGTTTAATAATAAAAAATAATAAAAAGGAGGTCTTTTTAATAGATAACACTTTAATGTACATAAATACATACATACATACATAAAATCACGCCTGTTTCCCATAGGGGTTGGCAGAGACCACGGATTTCCACTTGCTACGATCCTGACATACCTCTTTCGCTTCATTCACTCTCATAACATTCTTCATACATGCTAGTCGGCTTTATTGTACACAGGGATATATTATCATAAATCTAGGCGTAACTTGAAGTACAATGGGCAGCCTTATCGCTGAAAAATATTTCTTCCATGCAAGCTTAGGAAGGAAAGTAGATACAGAGCGGTAAGGGACGGCTTTATACTACTTGCTAAAGAACGAGCATAAGCCAACCTTATGGTAAGTGGTAACCATCACCTGTGTAACACATAAGTGGTAACAAAGCACTGCCTCGCAAGTCAAGTGAACAATAAACGACCATGCACTGCCCTGCGTCCATCAACTTGAGGCATTCATATGTTAAGCCTCATGTGCCTACAGCAATGCTGCTTGACGGCAAAGATAAGAACGTGCCCTATACGATGCACGATAGGTCTTCTTGTTTAACAGTGCAGCGGAGACTCTTCAAGAAATATACTCCAAGGCTAATCTATTCAACTTCATGACGAGTTCTATGGTCATCTGTCTGACAGGATTCAATGTTACGGTACGTATACACAGATTTATTTTATTTCTAAGACTCCGCTGTCCGTCTGTCTGTCTGTCTGTCTGTCTGTCTGTCTGTCTGTCTGTCCGTCTGTCACCAGGCTGTATCTCATGAGGTGTGACAGTAAGACATGCTGCTATAACAACAAATTCTAAGAAACAAAATAAAATAAATATTTAAGGGGGCTCCCATACAACAATCGTGATTGTTTTGCCTTTTTTATTGATAATGGTATTTCGTGCGCGAGTCCGACTCGCACTTGGCCGGTTTTTTTTGTCTAGTCATGTAATTTCATGTAAATGCTGCCACTTAGCTATGAGATCCAGCAATGTACTGTTCAGGCTGATGATAATGATGAAGATAATCATCAATTTTATCGATAATACCAATCTCTGATATAGGTACATACAATCTTAACTACAAGATTGTACCTATAATCAGTTTTACTGACTACTAAGTCCATAATGTGTCAGGTTGCAAGCCTATCGCCGCTACTAGAATACCACTGCAGGATGGTTTCCTAAAAGCAAAAGGTTCTCGATGAGGTTTTTTTTATGGTCACATTACTTCTGAATGGCTGTCTGGTCAAATATTGATGGGAGTTTCATTCATGAATAGATGATGCTAAATTATTTTAATATATATCAGAGTTTTTGCAGAGTAAGACAAACGTGGAAGAAAAGAACGTGGAAAGAGAAACTACGGACGTCCAGTAAACCGATGTGTCCACTTTGTCAGCGTCGAAGGACCGTAGATAGATGAGGGTAGCCCAAGATCGCGTGTGGAATGGCAAGAGCTGGATGCCTTCGCCCAGCAGTGGGCTAAGTCGGGTTGCGGGTGATGATGATGATGAAGACAAAATATCCTGCATACAACTATATTGCAATTCGTGTCCAATTGTCCATGAGTAAATTCATAATCTATGTTTCAGATTGTAGACGATTTCACTGTTGTGGTGACATTCTTGACATTTCTCTTCATGGGACTGATGCAGATTTTCTTCCTCTGCTTCTTCGCTGATATGATGGCGAGTGCCGTAAGTATCTATAGACGTTCAACCTGCGTCCACAGTGGCGTGCACAGTGCTTCGTTTCTTCGTTTCATAGGGTACCAATATAACAAAGCATTACCTTCCTTGCAGGGCATAATTTTCCCTACAATGTGTCATACAGGTGTTAAGCCTCATGCGCCTGTAATTTCACTAGCACCCAGACTCTTCAAACCGAAACACAGCAATGGCTTGATAGTCCTTCCCGACAGGACCTTCGCAAAGAGCCCTATGCAAGGGCGTCACCAAGTGGGAACAGGGAGGGGCAGCTGCCCCCCCTAGAGATTAAAAAAATGTAGCCAACTGCAAAGAAACCAAAGTCCTAACTAAGGTCTAAGTTGGAACCATTACAATTTCCATAGAGGCTAAGACTCGCGCTATAAAGCTTCATGGCCCTTGACTGCACCTACAATTCATATTTTTCTCATCCACCGTAATATTAACTTGCCCCCACGACGCCCTTGGCCCTATGACTACTATAACTAATTGTTATTGTACTACTATTATTCTAGGCTTGGTCGCGTGAAACTGGCACCATCTAGTTTGAAGACGTTTCAAAGAGATCCCTGTGATTCAATTGAATAAATACTTTTTGACTGTGACCTCGTTATATTCTCGTCTCGTCTTATTCTCAGAGCATGGAGGTGAGTAGCGCAGTTTACAACAGCCGATGGTACCTTACTACTGTGAAGTCAGGCAAAGGACTTTTGCTGATGCAGACACGGTCGCAAAAGCCTTGCATGCTGACTGCTTGTGGTTTTACTGATGTCAACCTTAATGCTTTTATGAGGGTAAGGTACACAGGTACACACACACACATTTTCTTTCATGTAACTTTTAAATCAAGTCAATCCATCGTAAAGATATCCGTCATTTGTTTTTATACAACTATCTGACGGAACAAGCAGACGGCCCACCTGAAGTTAAGTGGTAACCATCACCTATAACAGCATTGCCTCGCAAGGCACGCACGATAGGAACGTGCCCTACGATGCACTGCCCTGCGTCCATCAACTTGAGGCAAACAGATGTTAAGCCTCATGTGCCTGTACTACACCGGCAACCACACTCTTCTAACCGAAACACAACAACGCTACTTGGCGGCAGAAAAAGGCGTAGTACTTCCCTGTATGAGCCCTTCACAAAGAGCTCTACTACTCTTAAAAATATAGTGCTGTGTGGAAAGCCCACCAATATTGAATGTTGGTCAAAACACCACCAAAAACTCAAAGCAAAGAAATGTTGCTTCTCAAGATGACAAAAAACGGATCTCATATAATAACTTTATTCGACTTTTTGTAATAGAGCGTAATAAAATTGCGTGTCTGTAATAATTATGGCATGTGGGTGAAACAGCGATTTTTCTTATGAAGTTGAGACGATTTCGAAACCTAAATTTATATTTATTATCACGTTTTCCCTTTACGTTTGATCACGTGGCACCGCATTCGGGATATTTTGGAGTTATATAAATTACCACAATTGACTTTTTAGAGTTCCGTACCCTAAGGGTAAAACGGGACCCTATTACTAAGACTCCGCTTTCCATCCGTCTGTCACCAGACGAAATTTTCACAGATGATGTATTTCTGTACCCCAAGTAGTTGTGAGTTGTGTTTACCATAATTTGGTTTTTCGTTTTTCGTTCTTGCTCCGTGTTCATTGCGGGTTTTGTATGAAGACGCGATAGAGATACCGATACGGAACTTTAGGTTGCAAGTATGATGAAAATTAGTAGAAGAACATAAAGTTCCATATCGGTATCTCTATCGCGTCTTCATACAAAACCCGCAATGAACACGGAACAAAAACGAAAACCCAAATATGGTAAACACAACTTGGGCCTTGGGGTACTTTTGCCGATATAACACAGAATAAAATAAATATTTTAAGGGGCTCCCGTACGACAAACGTGATTTTTTGTTGTTTTTATAGATAATGGTTCGGAACCCTTCGTGCGCGAAACCGACTCGCACTTGGCCAGTTTTTGTTTTTATTTGTCCTTTTTATATGTTTTCAGGTACTAAGCACCTCGTGGTCGTATTTTGCTCTACTTCAGACAGTCTATGGAGGAACAGATAAATAAATAAAATTAAAATTAGTTATACTTTATTTATTGTACCTATTATTTATTGTAGTTATAGTAGGTTTGTAGGAAAACATTGATTGATGAAGAAAATTACAACGAATACAAGTGCTTAGAAAATGTAGAAAATACACAAAAAGTTGTTGAGGTATCTGCAGACCGTTGCGAACGATCTAGAGATAGCTCAACTGGTCCGAATCAGTGCCAATCGAAAGCGTCACAAAGACGCTCCGGCTGCATTGCCACGCTGAATGGCAACGCTGATGCGCTGAACTAAATGCGCACCTGTAGGTAGGCGTTTTAGTCGGACGTGCATTTAAATTTATATACCCCGTTTACACTCAGCTCATGTCCGTGGAAATGTGCAGAGACATGGGAAGGGACTTGGGCAATGCGAGAATGTAAACAGGCCACTTCCATGTCCACTAGCGTTGCCGCTCGCGTTGCCCGTGTTGCGTGAACACACATAGCCGGCGACGCTGCCGCAGACATATGGACGGCAACATTTCCGTCCACGCGAATGTCTAAATGTAAACACAGTAGGTAATAAATATAAATTAGTAAAGTACCTATTATATTAGTAAATATTATATTAGTACCTACTCGGAAATAAATTATCCATATTGAGAACCGAACACACCAGTTTTGACCATTTTTTTTCCTCAATCCCAAGCGACTTAGTCTGCGGACTAACGTAGCCTTAGCAGAATGTTTGAACCTTCCTTAGCCTCTACAGGTAGAGAAATTTAAAATCAACCAATGAGAATGTTTGTAGAGTCAGCAAAAAAGGTCGCCTTTCTAAGAATTCGGTTCCTGCGAGGTTCTTTTTTATAAAGGTAGGTAAGTATAGTCTTTGTAGTTTACCGTTCTTTCATCCTAAGCTATTTCACTGGGGAATAGTTTGTGTTTATTTTGAGAGCAAAAGCAATATTTTTTGTTGGTTTTAAACACCCATACTTTAACATCCTTTACTCGGAATGGCTGAGACGCTTTATGTAATGTAACCTACATTTATGATACTAGCTAGGTTCATTTATTAGTAGAGAGCAGATTAACAAAGCTTTAGGTAGGAACTAAACTGTATTAGGTACTCTTTAGCTCTACCTACTTAGAATCAGAATTAGGAAAATTGTCGGCAAATCAACACGCAGGTAAGTAAGTACCTAATTTAAGTGTAGGTACATTCTGTTCCCATTTTTGGTAAGTATTTAATTAATTATGTTAGATGACCTAATGTAGGTAAAAATATAATATACCTATCTAACATTTTCGATTAGGTAATAGTGTATCTACTGTTTATTAATATTTAATTTTTGCTACGGGACTTATTCTAAGTAAATAAAATATATATCGCCTGGACGCTTTAACCCTATAAAAGTTTAGTGTGGTTTAGTTCTTATTTTGACTGGGCCTCTACCAAACTTTACCTAACAGCTCTACAAAAGAGAAATGGAAGATGTAATACCTATAACTGCCATCTGTGACCACAAACGCGAAACAAAATGTCGGCAAAACAGCAGCGGGTGAAAGTGTGGCGGGCGCCATTGTTCTGTTTTACCGACGCAGCTTTTAGCAATCTGTCATGGCGCAAAAGTATACATTTTTGTGTACAATAAAACAAAATAATGTTTTTCGTACGTAATTTACTATGTTGGTGCTGTAGAAAGTGTTATAAAAACTCCAAAGTATCATGATAAACGTGTATCAGTGTTAAACAAGTGCTTATTAGTTTAAAATGGACAAGAAAAATGCCATTCGGAGAGCCAAAAGGCCGTCCAAAGTGCTTGAAGAAAATTATTGGGATTGTAGCGTTTGTACCTACAGAAATAATGCAGAGGCCTTCAAATGTTCAATGTGTGATGTCAGAAAAGGTATTTAGTATCCCATTATTCCACAAAGTAACTGTAAAAACACATAACTTAGAAGTTAGCGTTTCTCCGTTTCTAGGCCACGTAACTAAATTAGTTAGATAAATTGGCACATAACAACGTTATAATCACCCCACTAACGAGTTCTAACTAGGAATTATAAAATAAACTGGCTAATGTGTCCAAAAATGAGAGCTATTTCCAATAAGTTTTGGTCTTTTTTGCAACATAACCTCCAAAGGACAATGAAATATTGATTTTATTACAGAAGGTCTGTGTAGCGCTGTTACTAGGTATGCCAGCCAGACGCTATTGATTGCCTAGGTCATAATGTAGGTTATCCTAGTTAGTGTACCTAAAACTAGTACCTTGGTATCTAGTAGATAGCTACTTAATAAAACCAAAAGGCTGCTGATATTTCGAGTCAATTGATCAGTCAGAACAGTAGTCCTTACCTATGAATCAAAAAGTAGTTAATCGAATACTACTACCTATTAGATTAATCTACATTTAAGTTCAATAATTTTTATTTTAAAATCTTGTATTTTTGGCGCCAGCCGCGCGCACTTTGCATAAAATAGTTCACAAATATGCCGTAACATTGTATTAGCGTGGCAATCGCTATAAACCGGCTGATGACAATGGTCCAGTCACGTAGGTCGCTGCGTAACTTTTTGAGGTGTACACGTAATTTTGCCGGTTAGCATTCATTGACCTTTCCGTACCTACCTTGCATGGTGTGGTAGGTATGTAGAACACCTATTACATGTAGGTATGATTCTACACGTCACCATCACCAATTAAGTACCTTCCTACCTACTCATACGTAAGAGCACTGGTGGTCTAGAGCGAGTGATCCCGCCTTCTGTTCGGAAGTTCGTGGTTTCGAATCCGGTCGTGCACTAATGGATTTACTCTTCGAAGAATGTATGTGCGCAATAGTATTTTAGAAGCGGCGATGGACTTGCCAACTGTCACATATGGAATACCAACTACTGGTAGGAAATTTAAATGTATGTGTGGGGTCAAGCAAGTGCGAATCGGTCGAGGAGGTTTACTTAAACCTATCACAGGCACCAGTCTCTTGGAATGTACTTAGCTTGCACTACTCAGTAGGTATCTACTTAACCCTAGTTAAAACAAACCTTTTATGAAGCGAGAATAACTAAATTTTTCAGTACGGATTTTTAAAGTGACGCTGACCACTTGTGGCTGGCACTGCGTGTGACCCGCTCCAATGTAGGTAGGTACTTAGGTAGGTAGTGGTTATTATACCTACTTAGGTATAGGTACTTAGGTAGGTATACAACCACAAAGCAGGATTTTCTTTTCACACGAATAACCTCACGCAAGTAAGCTAAGTAGGGTAAATACGCCCCTTATCGTCCAGTTAGCGGAGTTGTCACATTCAAGCACCAAAAAGTCTATGTTATTGTAAGTTTATAGAGGTGTAACTTTTTCTGCATATAGCCTATATCCTCTATTTTCATTTAATGTAAAGTATTTAATTATGAAGTAGACTGCGAATTTTATAAAAATATTTTAATGTCAAATACCTATTTTGACCAGTTTTCGTCCACAAAATCCAGTTTTCGACCACCTACTCCCCAGTTTTCGACCATTCATTTCTGATGGGAAAATATTTCAAATATAGGAGTAAAAATTGATAGAAACGAAACAAAGTTATAGTTATCATGTCGTATATTTTAAGAGTCATAATAATAATCAAAATTTCTGCATTCAAAGTTCAAAACTTACCATCTAGGTATCGAAAATCATTTTTGCTAACTTCTGATTTTAGTTTCTATAATGTAATAGTGTACCACAAGAGTTTTAAGTACTTATTTATTATATAATATTATTCAATAGTAACATATCATCATCATCATCAACCTATGTCCGTCCACTGCTGGACGTAGGTCCCTCCCAAGACGTTCACTGAGCCCGGGCTTCGGCTCTTCTCATTCCGTATTTGCCAGCTACATTTCGCAACGATGATGACGACGAAGTGTGGCGACGATCTCGTCGCCCCACCTCTGCGGAGGGCGTCCTACGCTACGCTTACCTAAACGCGGTCTGAAGAACCACTGGGACCACTCAAGTATTAGTTTGATCCAGCGATTGTCAGTTCTACGGCATACATGGCCGGGCCACTGCCATTTCAGCTTGCTAATCCTTTGAGTTATGATGTCGACTAGTTTAGTACTCCGTCGGATAACCTCGTTTCGGATTCTATCCTCCGGAGAAACTCCGAGCATAGCTCTCTCCATAGCTCGCTGGGCGACTTTCAGTTTGTGAGCCGACCCTACTGTTAGTGTCCACGTTTTGGCAGCATAGGTCATAACAGGTAGGACGTACCTACTGGTTGAAGACTTTCGTCTTCAAACATTGAGGGATGGGTGACGATAAGACCTGAAGAAGTTCCCCAAACGCAGCTCAGCCCAGCTGAATTCTCCGGTTTAGCTCTCTCTCAAAGTTGTGTCTACCCAACCGCAGGGGCAGACCCAAGGTAGACATATTCCTGTAAAACTTCGAAAGGCATTCTGGCGACAGTGATCGGTTCGGGTGATGCGATCAATAATCATGATCTGAGTTTTATCCAAGTTCATACCCAGCCGACCCGCCGTGAGGCAGCAGCTAGGCTGTTCAGCATCTGTTGTAGGTTCTGCAACGATTCTGCCAATATGACGATGTCATCAGCAAATGCAGTAATGTTGTGATGTATTCGCCGTTAATATTAATGCCCATTAGGGTGCAACTCAGTGTCTTAAACAAATCTTCCAGTGCGCATGAGAACTGGAGGATATTACGTCCCCTTTTCTCACTCCGCAGCACAACTGGTAGGTTTGGACAGCTGGTTCTGGACCTGAACAGACATGGTGGCATCATTGCTTAAACATCTCAGCACTTCGATGTATCGCCAGTCAACCTGACATCGTTGTAAGGACTGCCGAACAGCCCTTCAAAGGCCTTCTCCACAAACGTAGTCCACAAACGTTAGGCACAATGGCTGATTATACTCTTCATATTTTTGTATAATCTGCCGTATTGTGTGAATGTGGTCTAATCCTGCTCGAAACCCAGCCTGCTCCGGTGTTTGAAACTCGTCAAATCTCGCGCAAGACGGTTCGAAATAACCCTAGAAAACAGCTTGTAGACTTGGCTCAAGAGCGACATATGTCTATAGTTTTCAAGAAGGCTTTGTTGCCTTTCTTGAAAAATAACACCACGACACTTTTGCTCCACACCCTTGGAGTTCTTCCATGGTTAAGAACGGAATTGAAAACACGTTGGAATTCTTTCAGAACAGGAAAACTACCCGCCTTTAAGAGTTCCGAAGTGATTTCATCTTCCCCTGGGGCTTTCCCATTTTTCAACTGTTTCAAAGCTATCTCGATCTCGTCAAGGCTGATCTTTGGATATCTTCTGTGTAGTGGCGTGTCAGTGTAGCTCTACCATCCTCGTTACTTGATTCGGGACACAATACCTGCGAGGACACAATACTACCGACCGTAAAATTCCTCTATTTCAGCTAAGACCTCCGGCCTGGAGAGGAGTAAATCAATAATTTCTTAAATGGTCGAAAACTGATCGGATGTATCGGTTTTCGTCCACAGTATTACTAAGAATTTTAGAGGAAATTTATATGTAAATAATGCAAAACCTCAATAAAATAATAAAAAAGGAATTAATACATGTTATTCTATAGCTTAAAATTCAAATTTATTGATGTTTTACAGCATTTGTTGCATATTAAAATCATGGTCGAAATCTGGAAGTCGTATTTACCCCATCCTGTTCTCGACCACTAGCATTATATTAGTATCTGTATTTGTTGATATAATCATATTAGCCTGGACGAAAACTGGCTAATAAATTTAGGAGGAGTAATAAGACTCATTATTGTTTAAAAGCAGCAGTTAGTTTTCATACATAAAAAAATACAAGACTCCAATTTCTTGACATGATACCACCAGTTCCCGACCACGTGGACGAAAAATGGCTTTTCATATAAAAGCGTGGTACAGTTCTCGTCCACGTAATTTAAATAACTTATTATTAATATTTAAAGCGAAAAACATTATAAACGTATTATTTGATCTATTATGAAGGCATACGAATAACTATTATTCTAAAAGTCATAAAAATGAGTGAATAACTTAGCGTGAAAGCGCCATCACTTCACTATTTTTTTCGTTGTTTTTAGCGCTTTTGTATCAGATCACGGCCGACCCCAAACTGATTCTATTATTTATAATTGTTTCACTTGTGCTGGTGACTTGAAACTTTTTTGAGTGTTTGCTTGGACATTCAAGAAGGCGCCAAAATACTCTCTCTCAATGTGTGCATGTTAATTTTGCTATTTTTAGTATTTATCTACTAGTAGTGCCGCGAATGGTCGAAAAAGGGACGTGGACGGCGAACTAGCGCATCTACCCTACTACCTACCTACCTAGCTAGTAGCGTAAGTCACAGGAGCTCTGTGGCGTGTTAGGTAGGTAGGTAGGTAGGTACGCGACAGATGTTTACTTGCGTGTCTCCACTCGAGACTGTTATACCTATTATCACGCAATCTGGCATCTGTCATTTGTCACCTTGCATTCCTTGAGAACTGAAGGCCTAGAGAAGCCGCATTTGAAAGTTTTGAAGGAAGCCACCATTTTCTTCAAATCAAATGACGGCCGACTTTACTATGGACTGACTTGACTAAAAAGTATTTAAACTTACTTTTCCTAAATACTTTTTATCACTTGAAGATTGTCTGTCAAATGACGAACGACGAATTTCTGGTGTTAACGTATCCTAGCAATATTCGACCTTATTCTGTTGTAGGTAGGGATACGATACGTTTACGCGACTAACGTCAAATCCATTCGTGGTTAGTCCACTGATTGCGGGCCGCATTCGCTTTCAAGCGCTTTTATTTCTACAATAGGTAGAGAAAGTTTCAGCAAGACAAATTTAAAATTATGAATATGATGGTGTCATAACTTCTTTTTATGCAGGTATGACGCCGATTGCGATTACTCCTGAATAGCCAATCTATGTCCAATTTCGATGGGGTTTCTCAATGGTTTACGTTCTCACTTCGATGATCTCGAAAAGATCCCATAAAATTAAGTAAGGGATAAGAAGTTTTTGTCAACATAAAAAACGCGCATAAAATCAAAAACGTAATAACTACTGCGTTTACATTTAGACATTCGCGCTGCCATTAGCGTGGATGGAAATGTTGCCGTCCATATGTCTACGGTAATCTGTGTTCACGCAACACGGGCAACGCGACCGGCAACGCGAGTGGACATGGAAGTGGCCTGTTTACATTCTCGCAATGCCCAAGTCCCTGCTCATGTCTCTGCACATTTTTACAGACATGAGCTGAGTGTAAACGGGGTATAAAATATAGCAGCGTTGCTGTGTTTCGGTTAAAAGGATGTCGGTGCCGGTTAAATTACAGGAACATAGGTACCTATGGGATCGTCGTCTTGTCATCTTACTACTTCCGACTAACTAGTTTTGGCTAAGCACATTCCCATCTTTTAATATCCTTTCTTTTAAGATTAATTTCCTCACAGGGTCAAATGGCTCTGAGCAACGGTACCGGTAGAATAACGCGTAGCGCTGAGCCGCCCTGGGTGGTGCGGTAATGCTGAGCTGGAACTGATTTGCTGCAGTAGCACACATACCTATATGTTATTGTTTTGATTTAACTTATAGGTATAATTTATTTTTGTTTAGGTACTTCACTCCATTTATTATCTCACTCCATTTATTATCTTACATTTATTTTTGTTATAACCATATTTATATTCTTTTATGAGTATTGTTGCTTTGTTTTAGATTTTTTGTAGCAAATAAATGTCTGTGTAGAAATATGCTACGGTAGAAAGTCTAAGTATTCTATGACGAGGTTCGCCGTTGGGAGGAATAGACTACAGTTCCTCAAGCCCCTAGGGCATAATACGTGCTGGGTTCCAACAAAGCTTTGAGAAGGTTTCTCGGAACAGGGAAATTTTGAATACAATCTAAGAATGGACGATTATTTTTGCCTAAATCGCCAAAAACCTTCATAGATTTGTATTAATGAATGCGGATTTATTTTTTAAAAGACAATTAGGTACCGAGCTTCTTCCTTATTACAATACTCCAGGATTATAATCAGTAGCACATCCCAGTATCTATTCTGCAAATATATTGCTAAGCCATCCTATTATGCACGGCTGCGCTAATTATAACGCAATATTAAATTCACAAACGCATCTAGCTTAATATGTTCTCTTAAACTCACGTAGGTGTAAGTAGGAAAACTAGCGAAAATGGATAAAACAAACATCTATAAAAAGAAAATCCGTTACATAGGTGGTGTTACTTAGCTCTTTTTTTATACTTCAGGCAGATGGTCCACCCGATGATAAGAAATAAACATCACCTATAACAAAACATTGCCTCGCAAGTCACGTACCATCAGAACATGCCCTAAGATACACAGCCCTGTCCATCAACTTGAGGCTTACAGATGTTAAGCCTCATGTGCCTGTAATTTGACCGGTAATATCACCCTTCAAACCGAAATACAGCAACGCTGCTTGGCGGCAGAAATAGGTCTATGCCTATTTCGGCCGCCAAGCTAAAGTAAGTAAAAACAAGTAGTACTTCCCCGGACGTGCATTTCATAAAGAGCTTGCAGGTTAAAGTTGGGTGGCAGAAATAGGCATGATGGTAGTACTTCCCCGGACGCGCCCTTCACAAAGAGCTCTACTACTTTCAAAAAAAGATGATGAAAATGAATAACTTGCCCTGGTTTCAATTCACTGCGGTTTTCGTAGGAACCTCGACCAGGAAGCCTCGCATCAACCCGGCGATGGTCGCAGCGCAAGCGGCCGGCACAGCCCCCACCAGTTCACAGAAGCGGCCCCGGTCCGCCAACTCGCTCAAGAAGAAACGGCACGCGCCCAGACTCAGAAACGTTGATCGGAGCTCGGCGCAGACTAGAGAGGTAAGATGACTTTCCTTGAAGTTAGAAAGAGAAAGAAACAGGATTTCTTCTGTCTCTTTAAAAGAATCCACTGTTTTAAGATTGACACGGTCCTCTTATTCCCTAAATCACGTTAATTAATACCATTTGTATGAAAAATTTGGTCTTTTCGCAGAACGATATCGCGTGTTACGTTTTAGACAGTAACCTTCATACTTCAACATAAAAACAACTACAGTCAATACCTGAATTTTATATAAATTGTTCTTAAGAACTAGTGACACGACAATATGAAGTATTATAAGTAGTTTATTACATACGTTTCTGTCCCATATCGCGGGAATCAAACTCGCACTACGCCGGTTAGTTAAGCCCGCCGCGCTACCGAGGTCTGTAAGTAATTTAGAGTAGTGTCGTTTCCATCCTGTCTAAACAGGTCAGTGTATCAGTTCATCCTGTCCTATTTGACTCAACACAACCTATAAAGAAGCACGTTTTTATTCCATGGACTTTCGTTATTTGGTTCAACTCAAATAAGTAGACGAGCCTTGCCTTTTTCATTTAATTGGGATCTGCGTTTATTGTTATTTTTTCTTTTTAAGTATATTTCGTCATCAACATGGCTTTCATGGCGTTCACGACTTTTTTTGGTTGGTATTTGTCATCTCATTGAATGATTGTGCATATTTATTAGTTTTTTTCGAATATTACAAAGATCACTTTGGAACGACTTTAACTAGGCTACTAGTTCAGTTCAATCCACCACGGCTAGATTAATACACAAGAACCTAACGGGTTTTTTCCAACCGATTTTAATAAAATTATACATTTTGGTGAGTGTGGGATCTGTTTCTCCCATACAATCATTTTTCATTTATTAATAAAAACATTTTACACGTCGAAGAAATTACAATATAATATCTTCCTTCTACTTCCTCCGGACATCTGACGTACGGATAAGGGACCCTTCATAGCAGTTGATATCCCACATTTCCGCACCGCTTTGCTTCCACTTTTCTGGTGCAAACTGCCAAGGAGTTAAACTCTAGCGTTGTCGGTTTATCCGGTTTTACAAATTAGGAATAGTCAAGGCAAGAGTGAACAAGTGGATCTAATCAAAGCGTGCTCCACTTTAGACTGCATCTTCAATTTCCATCAGATACGATAGCAGTCAAACAATTTACAGTTTAGCTATCGAAAAATTAAAAATAAATATCCTGCTTGAATATTACAAAGCTCCAGTGTACCATTTCAACTTTAGGCACGTGTGGGCAAGTAAAAATATATCGATTGAATAAATGATGATGATATCATCTTCATAATTTTCTTGCCCTTATCCCACTTCATGTGTGGTCGGCACAACAGGTTTTTTCCCTCCACTCTCCTCTATCAGCTGCATCTCAGCAGTCACTCCTTTCTTACTCATGACGTCTTTCTCACCATCCATCTTTGGCCTACCACTACTCTTATCCATCCATCCACATTCATGTTACATGATATACTTCCCTTCGATTACATGCCCATACCACGCTAACCTATACTCCTCATCATTTCAGTCATTGGTGCCACTCTCAAACTGCCCCTAATAAACTTATTTCTTATTTCTCGTAACACCACGCATCTCGACATTATTTTCTTTGCTACATGCACTCTTCTCCATCATATGCATAGCATATGCAAGCCAATTGCAAGAATTTACCAAACTATGTTTTCTAATTTGAATTGTGGCGCATGCGCATACGTGTGACTGGTATCTCTCTGATTGGCCTTAATAGAAGTGAACTGGTGGCGCTGCCTATATTTAGATTTTCGCTTATATTGAGTGTAATGACATAGAAGACCAAGACAGAAAGTTTCAATTCCAGTCTCCAGTTTGGCTACAGTTTTCATCCAAAGTGTTCAGCAAAACTGTGTGCAATTACACACAACTCGGTTAATTGCAATTAACCATTTTGTGTGCAATCACATTGCACACAGTTTAGTAAAAATTTCATTTTAATCGATACAAGTTTTCCTACTTAAAAGTTTGCTTATGTACTAAAACTAGTAAAGCAAACTTTTGAGTAGGAAAACGTGCATCGTTAAAAATGAGTTTAGTGATTTTATATCTTTCAACATGTCGAAACGTTCGAGCGAGAGACACATTAGCTCTTGTCTTCGCCTTAAGTACCTAATATCTAATATGATATATCCAAAATATGTGATTTTTTTCGTAGAAACCTTATCATGATGGTCTTTAAAACTACTCACAACGGAACATTTAGAAATAACACAAAGTAAACGGGCTACTTTCGTGGTAATTCATTGCTATTTTATTGTATAGCTGACCTGCTTACAAACTATAAGCAAAACAGCAATACAATTGCAGGTAGAAATTGCCGCAACTTCTATTCTAGCAATTTATAAGCGCCGGTGACCAACCTAACTGCATCATCGTCATTTCAATTTCTACGAATCAGGGCTCATGTTATATTGGTATCTAATTGTTTGCTCATCTTTACTGTGAGAATTTTTATCCTTCCGTGCACTGGTTCTTTTTGGAACACGACTTATGACACTGGTTTCGGGAGTTCGTTTGAAACCGAACTACTGCTACTAATGAACCTCTTTTATTTTATACTACATGCTGATGGAACAAGCAGATGGACCATTTGATGTTAAGTGGTAACCATCACCAAAGCATTGTGGTAACAACAAAGCATTGCCTCGTAAGTCGATAGGATCGTGCCCTACGATGCACTGACCTGCGTCCATCAACTTAGGAATGCAGGTGTCCGGAACACAGCAACGCTGCTTAGCGGCAAAATGCTTGGTGGTAGTACGAGCTCTTCACAGCGAGCTCTTCTATTATGGCTTCCGGTTTATAGTACTAATCTCGGTTATCAGCCCAAAGAAGTCCACTGCTGGACATAGACATCCCCTATAAATTTCCAGGAAGAACGATTCCGAGCCCTCTCCATCCACCGACTTCCCGCGATCCTGACAATGTCGTCAGTCCATCGGGTAGGAGGGCGTCCCACGCTTCGTTTTCCTGTTCGTGGTCGCCATTCGAGAACCTTTATTCCCCAACGGTTATCAGTCCTTCGAGCTATATGACCTGCCCATTGCCACTTCAACTAAAATTAATGAAAATTAATTAATTAAAACAAAATAATTTATGATAGAAAACAGATGACTTCTTGACTGAACAAACATATGACAGAAAACGAATCTCTTCTTCTTCTTTCAATTTATGGCTCCTGTCCGTCATTCGACTGACAATCTTGCCAGTGTCAAGTGATAAATATTTATTGGTTTAGTGAATACTACGATAATAATTTTTGATTTTCCCTCAACAGGTAACCGTCAGCGGAGTGACAGTTGTCATAACAGAATACAAGCCCAAGAAATCGGTGTCAAGCAGCTCCAGTGACGTGGAATCTTCGAACGACGCTCGCGTATGACCACTGATATAAATGATCTCCTAACTCTCGAATTCTAGGACGAGGGTTGAACGGTACCTCATCGTGAAATTCTAGATGGAAGGACTTCAGAAGTCTGCAGAATTCCGGTATTCAATCAATCCTCTGTGCGAAAAGTATTTCTGTTAACTGCTTGTAGTAATTGTCAATGTTACGTCACAGTGAAACAAGGTGAGTGAATTTTTTTAGCTGATTGATGGGTTCTAGGAAACTGGATGTCTAATCTTGACTCTGGCAACTGTTTTTGCGTTTGGAATCCAAAAAACGGAAAAAAAAGTCAAAGTCAAAAGGTTCAATAAAATCAAAAGGATAACTTTGAAACGCCTTAAAGCTAGGTGCCAGTTCCACGCGACCAAAGCCTAGAAGAACAGACAACAAACTTACAGCTTGGTTCCTACAGTTTTTTGTCCAAATTCGGAACTGACACTCTTCATTTGACTTGAAAGTTGAGAGTTACTGTATAATTTACTGACATTTTGAATTCATCTATGGTCCAATTTAACGCAACTTTTTTATTGTAGCCTTAATTCAAATAACATTAACACTTCTTGGCATTTTGAGTATCAAGAGACAAAGTGGATGTCTAACGTGCTCATGGATTTTTTAATACAACTTGCTGATGTAACAAGTATATGGCCCACCTGATGTTAAGTGGTAACCATCACCTGTAACAAACCATTGCATCGTAAGTCACAGTGAAATCTTAGGATTATAGTCATGACTCTATTTCTACTTTTAAGATACAGTCTATTCCAATAATGCGAGTTATAAATTTATTTATAAACTCAACCACGCAATTGCACCAATTTGGATATGAACTAGATAATTGTGACCTGGAATTTCATACCGACTTCTTTACATCAAAGAACAATGCAAACAAAGCTACGGGAAGTTAGTGTTAGAAAATTTTGCGATGGTTCTTGAATCATAGATGAGATTTAAAAAATGCAATAGAAAATTTGTAGAAGATATGATTTAATTTTGAAGCTTTCAATAAGGCAACATTATTCAGAATTTTGAAGAGGCTTTAAGATCTTGACTGAAATGAAATCTGATGAAATTGATGGATAATGAAGGATAGATACATAATACGCGCGATAAACATAACCCGGTCTCCTTTGGCACTCGTGTCTTTTCTTGGTTAAAAAGCTTGACACTTTATTTATGAAGAGCAATGTGTATTTAGTTGTCATGCAAAAATTATCAATAGCAATCTATTTAAAGGGTTCACCAGACTCCACTCAGTTGATTCATGGAAAACTAAAATTTGCTTAGACGAAAAACATTGTGAGTTAGACAAAAAGATCAGATACCTTATTAGAACATATAAAATTTCCCGCAACAAGATTTGTATTCAAAATAACTGACGAAAAATCTTGATATTTTAATTATAAAAGCCAATCGCACTTCCTATTTTATTTTGAACGCGCCATCAACATGCCAACGAAAATTTATGTCATTCAGTTACAACATCGGAAAACATACGCCCGTTGAAAATATAACAACATTTTTAATTTATTGAAATGAAATTGTTACAAATAAACACATCATCACATTCATGTGATTAAATTAAATCTTATATTATTTATGACAACTTTTATTTATTTCTCAATATTCTGTTTAAGCTTTATGTAATGCCATTTTGTTTTTTGAATAACTTATTTTAGGTGTAGGTTTTTAATTTAAATTTATGGAATAAGGGACGAGTGAAATTGTAAATAGAAATGAGACCAGCGGGTCACTGCCAGAACGAATTTGTAAATAATAATTGGAATGCATAATATTAAAAAAATCTAATCATTTTTGTTTAAAAAATTTGAAGAAAAGAAAGGTAAAAAAAAAATCACGCGTGGTATAGTCGACCAACTCATTATAAGCATGATAATATCAGGACATTATTATGACAGTTCTTTGTGGTAAATAAGGTTTTGTCAGGAAACTGTCAATTTTATACGCATGGCAAAATTTCAGCTGACAAATTAAAACACCGTGTATTTTACGAATAATCTGCACATACTGGGCATAACATTTTGGTATGGGGAACAAAGAAATACCAGCACAATTTTATAATTTAGTTTCGACTATTTGATTTAAACGATGAAAAGGGCTCGAACCATCGGAAGTGGCAATTTCATTTATTATACCAAAACGCACAATAAGTCTTATTATCCTAACATTTTTGATTAGGTAGGATTATGTAGTTTTCATAGCATTAATGATTAGGACATGATTAGATTGTTTGTGTAATGAAACTTTTTCAATTTAAAATTCAGCGAAATTCAATTCAGATGGTCAAATTGATATAAAATATGTGTGAATTTCGATCTAATTGAATTTAGTCAAAGACACAAGTTTGAAACATTATTTAAAATGTTATTCATTCTTGATATCCATCTATGTTTGATGAACATCAGTGATATTACTTTTGATACATTTTTGTTTATAAACGTAATTTCACTAAAATTGGTACATAACTAATTTTATTGCTCTAAAATAAATTCTTTTTTTTTTATTTACCATGTGAGCTTGATTGTTTCTCGATATTTCGCGCCAAGTCTTTACGAGCAGATATTAATGTCATTGGCAAATGAATCGGACTACCCTCTTAAGCATTATTTTATTGATTAATCTTCTTTCTCAACTAAATCGCGATTACAACACGTAACGGAAAATTAGTAATATTGGAACGCAGACATAATTGGCAAGTTTTAAGAAAACATTTGTGATTAATAATATGGATATCCTTATTGCCATCCTTTTAAATATGTACAGATGGATACAGATCAAGCTAAACAAAGCCAACGAAAATTACTCTTACTACAAGGACATAAAACGGAGCAGTGTATAGCCTGATGCGTATCCGCGTGTACGTACACTTTACTCGAATATCATAACTAATCGAGATTAATCATAAATTTATCAAAACCATAAACCACAGCCCTGGACTAGAGTTCCTTGCATCTTTGAAGTATTTAGCTTTAAGTTTTAACGTGTGTTTTTGTATGTAGATCGTAGGCTCTTGTAAGATTTATTTTATTCTATGTTCGATTTTAAAAGTTACCTACTTTGTCGTATTTATTCAATCCAGCCGTTGTGGCTGACCGGCTAAATTTGGAATATGTAGGAGTTTGACCTGAATACTATAAGGTTATGTACACACGGATCCAGATCAAGTTACACGAAGCCAAGGAGCAATGACGCTTACAAAAAGAACAAAAAAACGAGCAGTGTGTAGCCTGATGCGTATCCGTGTAGATGTACCGTGCGAGTGAAGATGCGGATTGGAGCTAGTGTTAGTAATATTGAACACAATGTGATCTAACTAAGCTTATAAATAAATAGTAAATCACTAGAAAAATAGAAGCTAGAAGTTTAATTTATAGTTAAATAGTTGAGCAGTGAATGCTGATTCGGAAATTATATGATTATATTTCTTTCGTAGTTTATGTAATGTTATATATAAAAGCACAGAATATAAATAACAAAAAGTATAGCATAATTGTAAAGCCTAGTAGTAAAACATGTAGGTGCCTACTGGTTTTAAAAAAGTAATATTTATTTTTGTTTGAAATTAAGTAAGCATAGTTGAGTGTAACCTATACTTTGAAATGTTTTGCCAATTTAGCCAGCTATTTTTATACGAAAAAAAAAACATCAGAATAACTATGACACCAATTTTTATATCAACATAAATTAAATGTACTAGTGGGTAATATTTTATAAGGATATTTTTAAAGAATTTTGTACTCAACTTACAGTTTATAATAATTGTCAAACTGCAACTGTTTAAAAATCATGAATTTCGATGAAATAATGATTTAAATAAATAAAATAAAACTTGTAAACCACTTTACAATAAAATATAGTTTATGATTTTCCGATTAAATTTTAGCGTTGCTATTTTGTTATTTATTTGTTGTACTTAGCCACTTAGGCAATGGTATTTCTGATCCACAAGGCTGCGCCAGTTTTCAAAATGTATAATTATAATGTATGAATATCTATTTTTGTACAAAATCTGTGCAGTTTCGCTTCTATTTGGCTAAAATGTTAACTTATTGTAACAGTAGTGCTAAATGTTAATTAATTTTAAGTCATTTATCTTTCTGTACTGTATATAAAGGATGTGGAAAGTATTTTGTATTTTATTTAACCTAGCCTTATAATGCCTAATAATAATATATTCAATTAGCAATCCTATCTAAAGTAGAAAGAAAAAGTTTCGACAAATAAAAAAGGTGCTGATCCCATACATTTCTGGATTTCGCGTCAAAAAACTTATAAATTATAATATAAATAATTATATTCTTATTGCCATTCAACAGCAGACTGTTCTTCTTTATGACTAAGATTAGACAATATGACTTCGATTAGGGCGTGAATTTTAATTGTAAATACTTACTTACCTAATAACTTACTCTCTATAAATAACTTGTGCCTCCATTTTAGGTATTGGCCGTTTTTCCTCAATTAAATACCGGGAAAAGTTATAAAATACACTTTTAGACCGGAAATCCCTGTAAGGCGCGAAGTAAAATGGAAGCTTGTAAAAATAATCACAAATTCAGTAAGATCATTTCGCGATCCAACGAATGACTCATGAAGCTTGTAGTAACTGCTGGTTAACTGTGGCACGGCTGCGAATGAACAGCTGACAGAGATCGGAAGAGGCTTGGCCGTTTCTAGAGACTACCTTTGCTAGCAATATGAGTATGGGCACGTAAGGGTCTTATTTAAACGTCCGTAGCAGGTACTACACGATTTTACTGTCCCTATACAAATTGCGGAAGCAAAAACAATCTGCAACGGAATTAAATTGTAGAAACAAAGCCAAGTGGTTTAGTGTCTTACACCATATAAATAATGATCATGATGATGATATTTTTAGTATGTATTCGAACATAACTTCGTACGATTTTGACAACAACAGCAGTGCAGTGGTGAGTAAAATGTCACTATGTATTTATTAAAAAGTTTTATAAACCCCCTAAGGTGGATCGTTTGACAAGAATAATGTAAGAACCTACTTACACAACTTTTTTGTGTGAACATAAAATCTCATTCGAATCTAGGTACCTAACTACCCAAGTTGTATACTTGCACCTAAGTTAATTTATAAATAGGTATGTATTAGCTAGATTTTCAGAGTTATGGTTTCCCTGACGTCTCAGACTGACACATTTTCAGCATGAATTCTCTACGAGTCATGCGCGAGGCCATAAGACAGCCTAGCCGTGCCCCGTTACAGTCGCCTCTATCATCAGCCGGATAAACGATCCATGCTTTCTGCATCATCTGAGAGCAAATCGTAAACGGAACATAAAAACACTCCAGTTTAGGGCCCAGTTAACCGTGCAGGTAAAGTTCGTAAATAATTTTATGGACCAGATTAATGCATTTTGCGGTAGTAGTGAGGTACTGAAATAACTTTGCTTTTTTTTTAAGTTACCTAGTCAAGTATGTAGGAAGGTAAACATACACACGGATACACATCCGACAGCTCGCTTTTATATCGTTGTAATAAGCGTAATTTTTCTATGACAGCCTTCACAGCTCAGTTGGTAGTAGCTCTGCCTTCTGTGCCGTAGGCCGTGGGTTCGATCCCCACCGAGAACAAACATTTGTGTGATGAACATAGATGTTTGTTCTCTGTCTGGGTGTTATATAAATAAGTAGTATATCAGGTATCTGGTTCCCATATCACAAGCTTTGGCTTAGTTTGGGGCTAGATAGTGTTTTTTTATGGCTTTGTCATAATCAGATTTTCAAGAGCCTTTTTATCTACTCACCTGAGAAGGACTTCTACCACGAAAGCTATTTACAAACTTGTTGAATTCTTATTAATTCCTTACCTTTGAGGCACTATGTTTTATAATCAGAAAACGCAGAGGCGGAAATTCTGTAGTTTTTTAATAAATACTCGCGCTCACCGCCGTGCTGTGGGGCCATTTTTCATTCTTCTCATTACTTGCAACCCTTTGCAGTTCCACCCTCGTAGCGATTGCAAACAAACGCTGTTTTTTTCCAGTTATTAAAAAAATAAATATTGGTGGACTTTCCACACAGCACTATCGAGCCCCAAACTAAGCCAAAGCTTGTAATATGGGATAGCTGAATAAAACATACGGTATATACTTTTTTTTTGTAAATACATACTTATAATATTATATAACCCCAGACAGAGAACAAACATCTATATTCATCATCACACAAATATTTGTTCTCGGTGGGGATCGAACCCACGGCTTACGGCGCTGAAGGCAGAGCTACTACCAACTGAGCTGTGAAGGCTGTCAATTGTGTTCCACGGCTACCTTCCTGAACCAGAATTTATTTCTAGCCAGGAATGAAATGGCTATTTTAAGAGGCTTTAGATGAAACCTGAAAAATAAAATTCGAGACAGCATGCTTCTTGCTTTTTTTATGCTTCTTGCTGATAGAACATGTTGTCGGCCCATCTGACGTTAGGTGGTAAACATCACCTATAATAAAGCAGTGCCACACAAGTCACGCACGATATGAACGTGCCGCCCTGCGTCCATCAACTTGAGGGATACAGATGCTAAGCATCATGTGCCTGTTATTTGAACGGCAACCTTACAAACTGAAATATAGCAACGCTGCTTGGCGGCAGGAATAAGGTGGTAGTACCTACTTCCCCGGACGAGCCTCACACAAAGAGCTCTACTACTCTTACTAATTCGGGTACTACGCGAGTGAAGCCACGGATGAAACATATTGTGCATATCCCTCTAAGAGGTTTGTTTTGCAATCCCTACGCTATAGTTCACCCCGGCCGGATCCCGCGGGCATTTTTCATTCCGACTTGATTAAATCCTCCTGCTAATATATGGATCCGTATTGCAACTATTGTCTGTTGTCAACCGTTTTATGCCGTACTTCATTTCCTCTACTCCTGTTTCATAGCGCCCTGGTACAATTTATGGGACACTCGCAGGCTTCAAATCTTTAGTCTTAGTTGAGTTATCGTTCTTTTACTATTTCATAGCGCCCTAGTACCTACCTAGTTACCGTCCTTTCACCCTACCTTATGTCTGGGGATAGTTCCCTTCCATTTCGCTTTAGCAACTTCACTTTTGTATGCAAAAACTCTTGCAAGTGATTTACCTAGGTAGGTACCTAACAACATGTTTACCTACCATAAGCTTTTGTAGATAAATATCGTTAAAAAATATAATTTCCAAACCCTTTCCATTTTCGTGGGACATTCCAAGCTATCAGAAAATTGGTGGAACCCCAGATTAGGTAGAGCTTGCCAAGTTTTTTTCGTTACCTGCTTACCTATTTTTGAGGGGATACTGGGGTAGTAATATACCCGGTTGGTTTAAGGTTAAGTCAAAAGTTTGCTTTACTAGTTTTCGTACTTATGCAAACTTTTGATTAGGAAAACTTGTATTGATCAAAATTATTTTTTTACTAGTCAAAGTCAAAATGTATTTAAGTAGGTATTAGCATAATATCTTAAAGCTAGGTGAATCTAGGTGCCAATTCTACGCGACCAAGCCAGAAGAACAGGAAACAAACTGACGGCATGGTTCCTACCTTTCTTTTGTATGAAAGAGTTTGTCTATGGCCCTATGGGCCTTTCTTTTGCGTGGGAAAATATCTTACAAATGTCTCCCACTCGGGGAGAGTAGAAGGGGATATCGGGCTCTCTGTCAGCAGACAGCGAACCGACTAAATACCCACCTATGTACTTGCTTTCACTTCAGTGCCAGTGCATGCATCGTCGAACCACTCGTCGCCTGAAGAATGGTTCGGTTCGACACTGCATTGCATCGGCACTAGACCGAGTCGCGGGGTAAGGTCCCGGTTGGATTCTACCGCGGCTCGGTCGGATGGCCATTCTAACCCATTCTCCCCGATGTATTTCCAGGGGTCAGATTACATCGGTTTTCGGTAGCGTGCTAAGATCGGCCGATAGCGACATATTATAAATTACGCTGTCCGTCTGTCTGTCTGTCACGACTCTCGAAGCACGCGATGCAAAAAGTTCGGGACATGAAGCTAGTAATTTTAGTAACTACACCGTTTGGAGGTGGTAGTTTTCTTCTTGTCAGAGCTGGTAGGTATTAACGGTTGGACGTAGACCCCGGTAGCCACGACCATCTACGAGTGGTCAGTGAAAAATCTGTATTTCATTTTATCAGCTAGACATTAACTACCATTTTAACCATCGCGGGAAGTCGGTGAATGGAGAGGGCTCAGAAATGTTATTCCTGGAAATGTTTAGGGTAGGCCTATGTCCTGCAGTGGACTTATTCAAGCCATGGTGGAAAGTGGTGATCGTCACCTACGGACACCCGCAATACCAGAGACGATGCTGATACGCTGCCGGCCTTTCAGGGAACCTTATTTGATTTTATTTGATTGGTAAAACTATTTCACGCATGTGCCACCTAGCACGCAGTCAGGGCGATCTCGATCGCAGCAATGAATCACCACAAAATACCGCATCCAAAATAATTATTTTCAATTCTGCAACATACCGCTAAGTCACGCCAACATTGTAAGTTTAATTGTCTTCGTTGAAGGTGGGAAAATACGGAAATACCTAGGTATCCTTGGGAAACATATACCACCTCACCACAAAATAAATTAAAAACTTCATCGAAGGTTTTTTTTTCGATAATACAAAATTCTTGCCTAATTGTATGACGATTGCCAACAGCGTTACCGGGCTAAACTTGTTGAACAGAATAGGTAAACAATTATTATATTTCGCTCGTAAGATAACATAATTAATTACTAAGAAACACAATATTTAGATCTAAACAAGTTTTCCTACCAAAGAGTTTGTTAAAGTAATAAAACTAGTATCTACAACATGATCTACAACCAATTTTTTTTTCAATCAACATCCTATCTTTGCTGAACTTTTGTCATGCTATTCTCCGTAACTTGGTTGTTTTTATTTTTCATACGTTTAATTCATGTAGCTATGAAAAATTGCTCAAAAAAATTAAAATATGCGAGCGAGAACTTGTAGTAGGTAAACTACGCTAAAACCACTTTTTTTTCTCTCCTCTCGTAGACTATAGTTCTAAGACCATACCGCCTAGTCTAACGTTTTGTTTTTTTTCCCTTTAGTTAGTTTAGCAGTTTTTGTCTTGCGTAATTTTTTCTAAGTAGATATGATATCAATTATTGATATACCTACATCTGAATGAAAACATACCAATAGCTGGTACACATCTGAATGGTTTATTTTGTTTCTTCTAATTTAAGGGTACCTTATTTACATTTTCTTTATTTTACACAATTGTTTGATGTTATTATGTAGGTACAATTAGATACGCTAAGTCCACTTCAGTTTCCTGAAAAAAAAACAGAAACTGGTGCATGTCACAGAGTCGCAACTTCAATGAAGGCCACTAGGTATACCACCATAGTTATTTTAGGCACTAAGCAAACATGCACAGGGTTCGTTCGGGCGTACTGCTGCATATTCTATGGCGTATAGCCTGAGGGCTGTTTGCTTGAAACAAACACACCTACCCCACACAATGCTGTATACCGTGTATACCTATTTAAGTATGCGGAGAGCCCAGGGAATGGCTGATTCAGTGTTACCAACTGTACCAAATCTAGTTACGGTAGCCATTTGGAATATTACCCTGCTTAGCTAGCGTACCTTACCTAGGTAGATAGGTATTTTATTATTTGTTAACTAACCTACGTAATAGCACATAATAAAAATATCGTATCTACTATGTAATAGGTAAGTGTTATTAGATAGATATAATAATGCTTTATGTAGGTATACGATCATCATAAACCTAGGCGTAACTAAATAAAATCGGTACCTAAGTACATTGGGTGGTCTTATCGCTGATAGCTATTTCTGCCAGTCATGTAGGTTGTTACTACGTAGGTAGGTTACTGTTATTATTACTAACAAAACATTTCTTTGGCGACTGTACATTGTACAACGCTACATTTTATAAGTTCATTTTAATTTCACTGATATTTTCGAAGACCACACACAATCTCAAAAGTGCCGCCAAACATTTCCCGCCATTCCACCAATCAACGCTCTGACAGTGACATTTTAAAACCAAAATGGCGAATGCAAAATCGAATGATAGTGTTGTGCACTTACACATCTTATTTTGAATGATCTTAAATTATCAAATGGACATTTTATTAATTACATTTACTATTATGTCATCCATCATATAATGTATTTTATAATGTTGCTTTTTGTTTTTATTAGTTTTCGGGACACTTTTTCCAGGCTTTTTGTTTAGTTCGTCATTCAGCGGAATAAATATCTTATTTTATAATATTTAGGTACCTTGCACTTGAAGAAATCACAAAGATTATATGAATTCCAAAATCTTTGTAAATAAACATGTCGCATAATAACACCCTAAACTACATAAAAAACGTTGTTTTGGCTTGGTCAGACGCGTTCATATTTTGGATATTGTTCGATTAAGTATATAGTAGGTACGTTCAATTTACAACTTGTTTTTTTATATTAGTGTGAAAATACAATGGATCAAGTGGATGTAGCTACTGTAATTACAGTGAATATGCGACAACGAAAATAATAAATAACTATATTTATGCCCTAGGTAGGGTAAATTTATCATTGAGTTTAATTTGACAGATCCATACCATTGTAAAAATTATTATCTTTTCCGAAGAAGTCCAAAAATGGACATAGGTACCTACCTACCAAGTGTGTACTGTACTCCACTTTGCCGTTGTCAGGGAGAACGGTTTCAAGCCTTCTTTATCTACGACTTCTAATACGTCACAGCTACTAAAGCAGGTACCAACTGCATTTAGTAATATAAATATACCTAGAGCCCTGGAAAAATGAAACATCCCATCACTAGCAACAATAACGTCCGTCGCGATATGCAGAAACCGAAAATTCAACAAAAATAAAACACAAAATAAGGGGAATAAATAAAATAATAAAAATATAAATATAAATCCAGTGTTTTTGTTTTCCCTTCTTCGGATGGGCTCGCGGAAAAAGCGCCCGCTTCTAGACAGACGTCAGATGTGAGCCATGGAAGGTCGTAAATGCACTTTTTGACTTTTTGGAGAAAATTTTAATTTTAAACTTTCGTCATCGGGAAACCATGTAGAACATATTAGTATTATTTAAACTTGTGTTAATTTCCAGATTTTAGAACTATGTTGCAGTAGGGTGCTGAGTGAAACGTTGTTACACGGGCAGAATTTGGAAAAAAGTTAAGTATCACATTTTAAAGTTAATTATTGTTAATAGTAAAATAATTAAAATCTATTATGTTAGTTATTGCTAAAATCCTAAAAGTTGATAGAATTTTACACAATAAAAGACTTTACAGTCATGTCGTTAATTTTTTGTTATTTAAATGAAATGATTACCTACTCCTTTTGTGTACAACATATCGCGAGGCGAAAACATAGCGAGCACCATACCTATCTAGTAAGACAAATTATTTAAGAAAATAAACTACAAAAAATATGTTGAAATATTTATATAATATTCGCCGTTATAGCTGTGATAAAAGAATGATGTATTTTCATACACACATCCGTTTAATTTTTACGTTTCACGTGCCAAGAAATATTCTTCAGGTGAGGAACAACGCGGATATCGCACGCAATAATACTTTTCATCACACAGCCGTTACGCAAGTTACGTCCTTGTGTACGACGGGCGCTATATTTCAAAGTGGGCAAAAGTACATTCGCGCCATAACTACGTAGGCGCGCACCGAACGGGACGACGCGGGCTTAATACCACTGCTCCAGTACAAGATGTTTCTTAGATTTTTTCTCCGTTTTGCCTGTTTACTTATCAATCATTCTCTAATTTCGTTGATCGGTAAGAACATAAAAAGGTCAGAAACTAAGTAAACAATGCTCTTTACAGAAAACCACAACCGTACAAACAACCAAATAGAAATTGATAGTTTCAAATATGTAAGATGCCGAAGGATTCAGTTCAACGTAAACACCAGACTTCCTAATGTTTACAATCAAATGATATTAATGTGGCAAATGACACTCGTTACATAATATACATACATACTACTTGCATCATTTACATACTAGGTACACTACTAAAATAATAAGAAATAATAATAGGCTAGAATGCAAACAAGGAACAAGTTTGCATACAAAACCTACATAATCTAGGCTGCGAGAAAGTGTTACGATTATAAAATATTCGAAGCTACAAACTATCTTGAAGAGGAACACAAATCCCACACGTAGAGCAGCGCAGTCGACCGTCGCAAGACAAGGACGGAGAATAAGACGAAGGGTTGCTCCGAGACCGATCAAGTACTGGATTATTCTCCTCGACTCTGCCGTCGTAGAAATACGGTTCAACATGAGCGTGCGCGTCTATAAAGTACCGCATTGAAATTCCACGCCAGAGAGATAAGGAATTTATTTTAGAACTACTCTTATGTCTCAAATTTAAGCTGGTTTTAAGTGAGATTTATACTGAAAAATCGCAAATTTTTTGCTCTTTAAAACAGTGTTGGAATACTCAAGAACTGTTCAGTAGTTTAAGAGAAATAAGCGATGGAAATGTAGACCAGAGATGGAAATATTTTCTACCTCGAATCCACTACTTTATAGGAGGTTCGTAACAATAGCAGCGAGGGGGGAGCGGCGCGCGCATCAAGAACCGAATACCGTTGTTCAAGAACGTTGAGATAATAAACCGGGTACTTTATGTGCATTTCGCCTAGAGAGGATATGCCAAGATAACAGTAACTTTCGTGCGGCCCTATGCGTTATACAGTAGGTATGTGTTTTTTTTTCAGACGTACGTCTTGGTCCTAAATCTAAAATTAAAAAGTAATAACGGAACTTGAAATTAGAAAAGGCGTTCTTTACGGTTTTTACTATAAATGTAATATGGTGATTAATGAGTTACCTACTTTTTAATCAGGAATTCGTAAGATATGCGGTCAGGGTCGACCTACTAGTTAGAGCTTTTATTCATTAGACGAAAATTACACTTTTGTGACTTTGCATTTTGCAGCGTTATTGTGTCACGTGACTTTTTGCCATTTCTTACCAATAATGAATAATGTCAAACATTGACCGGGTTCATTTTCAAGGTCCAATTTCAAGTAAGTAAGTTATAAGGGAAGTACATGTGTAGGTTAACTTATATTTTATGTAATTAATGTAACATCATTTTCATTATTCAAATTTTTTTTTATTTAATAACTACCAAAATGTATTAAAACAAAGCTATAGATATACCTCTCTCATGCATTAACTACAAATTATTCAACGCATCCCATCAAAATGCGGGCTGCGTATCTATGCACTTTGCATATCTATCGGTAAACGTTAGCGTGTATAGTATGTATATTTATACTTATAATATAGGTCTATGCATACTTATATAGGTATAGCACGGTGCACGCGTGCGTGTCGCGTTGGACCGTTATTTGGAAGCAAAAGTTTTGATGCTTATTTTAAACACTAGTCTGGACAGAAACTAGCGTTCACCTTTGTACATTGCTTAAAATTAGCTCTATCACTGTTTGTCATTCCTCATCGGAAAGAGATGGCAAGCCCAAGCATTGTATCTTATAATAGATTTTATAATATAAGTAAAGCCATGACTCGTACCATTTTGTGTGAAGTGGCTTTTAGAATTACAGTACAGAGTACAGACCCAGAAAAAAACATTAGTACATTTCTAGTTTTATTTGACTACTTAGGTATTTTTATTTGGAAATAACTGGATAATTAATTTTGACTAATAGTTTTTATTAGATAGGTGTGTATTAGGAAAAAATCAACGCTCTTTTATATAACTTCTTCTTTACTTACTTTCGCACTCGTCGTTACTTATTTTTAACCTATTTTTATAAATACTAACTTAGCAAATAAGTTTGCCTGTAAGTTTACTAACAAAATATGGACTACAATTGTCTGAATTAATAAATAAATTAAATTAAATTAAATTTAGCTCAAAGCCTGTAGGTACTTACTTATATTGTTATGATAAATAAAAAATCTACCAATTGCTTCATTTGAGGCTAGATAGCGCTTTGTGAAACGTCTGCCAACGTTTTATTTTTATCTCAGAAACTTACAAATAAAGTAGGTACCTACACACACATGACATTACCATAAGAATAAGATGTAATAGTAGGTACAATTAGGCTGATTTGGTGGTGCACTAACCTTCACCCTAGGATAAACCAGTTTTGTAGGGGTAGGTTCTGTGCTGTAGGTACTTACATGTTTTAAGAATAGTATAAAATATGTATTTATTATAATATTATTTATGTGTTGACGAGTGAAGGTGAGGATGAGATGAGATGGAGACAATTTCCAGAATTGGATACGTCCTGTCAGGATAATGATAGTGATGATGGGACGGGGACCAACTACCAAGACATACCGGACCTCGTAGTCATTGGTCGTGTCCACTCTCCACGGTCTGACCGGCCACATACCTACATACATACTTACATAGGTATAAACTTTTCACGACAGATAAACTTGCATTCCCTATAATAAGTTGGTATGGTATAAATGAGTTTGTATTACCTACATAAGTAGGTAGAGTGTTTTACGGTTTGGTTCCAAGTGTGAGTACGGTGATGTCATTTACCTACTATGCCATTAATAAACTATGACCACTGTAGACAATGGAAAGGGAAGTAAAAACACAAGTTGCGAAAGCTTCTTTCATTTTCATTCATTACATTACATAATTTGATACTGACACATCTTAATAGAAAGTATAATACCTATCTACATAGTACACTTACAATGGTTTGGGTATGTAGAGAAGATGGATGAAAATAGTGTGTGAAATTACATTTTGTCATTTACGGCCGGTTTCTGAAAGCGCGATCAAAACTAATCGCATGTCAAGTCACTTGCTATTTTTATCTAATTCGATGAAATAGCTGAAATGGTGACTTGACATCCGAATAGTTTTGATCGAGCTTTCAGAAACCGGCCGTAAGTGTTGTAGGTAGGAAGACAATTGATTCGACTAGTTTCAAAACCGGCAATCTGACTTTTGCAAAATGTTGGTAAATTAAAAAAAAGATTGCCGCGTTTGAATTTAAAGTATTACAGATCGGCGGATTTGATCCCAACCTATGATTTTATTCAGCATTTTCAATGACAAATTGCCGGATTTGATAGTCAAAGTCAAACTCAAGATCAAGAAGTCATTTTGGACAAAAAGCACAGATTGTCGCATTTGAAACTAGATGACTCAATTATTACATATTATATTATTACAGATTTGATAATATCTTATCGAAATATTTTTATTAAAACAATTCAATGTTTTCCACTAGGCTAAGTACTTATAACCTACTAACTTACCTACCTACTCCTTATTTCCATAAACCAAACCAGTTCCTAGTGTACCTACCTATCAGCAGCTGTCTATGTGACGTCACATCCGACAGCGGAAGTGCGTCCGCGCCGGAAGCAGGTGTGCACATGCACCGATAATAAAACAAGTGAAAGGAAAATTTTAATTATTATGCCCTTTTGCGTTACTTTTTTTTAAACTTTCGTATCTTTGGAATTCGAAATTCCAGTTCATTTTTATAAATAATGCGGTCTACGCGAAAAAAAAACTGCTACAAAAATGTCGTTTTTGCGCGTTACACTTTATACCTGTAGACTCGTATAATTAGCTACTACCTAGTTACCTATAGATTGATAACTTTTTACTAAGTATACAGGTTTAATACAATAAACATTTGGTAAAACAATAGGCGATCTTATCGCGGGGAGCGATCTCTTCCAGGCAATCTTTGCATGGACAGAAATGAATTTAAATTGACTGCGGTTTAGGTAGGTAAGGTAATAATAAAAAAATATTGAACTACTAATTATCTAAACAACCATAATACATATAGTATATACTGTACATATAGATTTAAGAGAAGTAGAGCTCTTTGTTGGGCTCGTCCGGGGAAGTACTACCACCACGCTTTTTTCTGCCGCCAAGCAGCGTTGCTGTGTTTCGGTTTGAAGAGTTTGGTTGCCGGTGTAATTACAGGCACATGAGGCTTAACATATGTATGCCTCAAGTTGATGGACGCATGGCAGTGCATCGTAAGGCACGTTCCTATCATGCGTGACTTACGAGGCAATGCTTTGTTAAAGGTGATTGGGCCATTTGCTGGTTCCATCAGATAGTTGAATAAAAAAAAAGGTAAATACAACAAGGATTATGAATTCAACATTATCAAAACTATTTTAAAGTAGGTACTTACTTATAATTTAAATATTTGAGTTGAGTTGAAATAACTTTATTTTAAATTAATACATACATTTCGTAAATTTAAGGCTCTCGAATGGCGACCACGAACAGGAAAACGAAGCGTGGGACGCCCTCCTACCCGATGGACTGACGACATTGTCAGGATCGCGGGAAGTCGGTGGATGGAGAGGGCTCGGAATCGTTCTTCCTGGAAATGTATATGTCCAGCAGTGGACTTCTGCAGGCTGATGATGATGATGATGATCCATTTCAATTTTCTCATTTGCAGGGCATTTCTTTAGCTATTTATATTCGGAAACAACAAAATTTCTCTTTCTTGAGATGTGACGTATGTGTTAAATAAACGGTTGGTTTCTAAAAGCTTGATCAAAACTAATCGGATGTCAATTTACTCGCCATTTCAGCTATTACATCGAATTAGATAGAGGTAGCAAGGTGACTTGACATCCGATTAGTTTTGATCGGGCTTTCGGAAGCCGATCGTAAGCTACTTAAAATATTGTTTAAAATTAATATAAATTGGTACTTTGCAAATCTTTTTTCGAAAATAAACGTTTTCATTATTATATTATAATTCCATGCAACAAACAATCAAACCATTCATTATACTAATTTATAGAACGACAATCGGTCACAAAACGTTCAACAAAATTACTATAATAGGTAGGTCGATCCACTACTTACTAAGTATCACTTATTCTGTGACTTTTATACTAAACTTTGTTCTTTACGGACGTCGTATTCAACGCTTGTGTATTTTAATGATGTGAAAATATTAAATAGTTGTAAAATTGGTTTATTTTATGGGAAATTAAGCTGGATTTACTGAAATAGCTTGCAGCACTTTAACTATTTAAGCCTATCTTTGCACTGTACTGTAAGTGCCAAGATAGGTACAGTCAGTATAAAAAATAATGTCTTTATTAGAATTTTGCAATTTTTTTATAGTTACTCATAATATTTCATAACTTCAAGATTAGAATGTGCACAATGCCAGTACTCTCAAACAGTGAAGGAAAACATCGTGAGGAAACCGGCATGTCGTAGAACCTAAAAAGTTCTTTAACATGTGTCAAGTGCTCGAAAGGAGCCTCTTGAGGCGCACCTTAAATCCTTTCACTACACTGTTTCGAAAGAAACTAGTAACACGACAAGAGAGAGAGAGAAGGTTAGAATATCAATCATTTTACGTTTGATCTACTTAGTTTGGGGGTTAGTTAAATAAAAAAAATAAAAATAAAATATTGGTGGACATTCCACACAGCCACCAACTATCTCGCCCCAAACAAAACCAAAGCTTGTGATATGGGAACCAGATAGCTGATATACTACTTATATATCTTTTTTTTTTGTAAATACATAATTAAAATATTATCCCAGACAGAGAACAAACATCTATGTTCATCACACAATGTTTGTTCTCGGTGGGGATTGAACCCACGGCCTACGGCGCAGAAGGCAGAGCTACTACCAACTGAGCTGTGAAGGCTGTCTCTGAAGTTGGTGCTCTGTGTCCATCAATACTTATAATTATTTCTCAAAATGCTCAAATTTTCAAGATCAATGACACCACCGCACCGCACCGATGACTGACCAATGTAATTTGGAGAATGCGAGCACTGAATTGGAAGTCTAAGGTCTAATTCCCTACATTGTAATAAAGTAGGTAAGTACTTTTTTAGGGTTCCGTACCCAAAGGGTAAAACGGGACCCTATTACTAAGACTTCGCTGTCCGTCCGTCTGTCTGTCCGTCTGTCACCAGGTGATGTACCTATCTCATGAACCGTGATAGTTTAGAAATTTTCACAGATGATGTATTTCTGTGGCCGTTTTTACAGATAATGGTATGGAACCCTTCGTGCGTGAGTCCGACTCGCACTTGGCCGGTTTTTTACTTTAGAAGTACGCTAAGTGCCTAATTTTTTTTTTATATTCAAACTTATTGAATAGAAATACTACAATCAAACACTAACCTCCTGTTTTTATCAACGAAGATTTTATCAACCCCCTACCCTGTCCCCGATACCAAAATGTAGTGAACTGTTGAGGGTTATTGCAAGATGCAGTACATTCGCTTGTAAAAAAATACAAATCGTTTACTAATAACATATAATAAATATGAATACCAACATGAAACCAGTAAAATAAAAAGAATAGGAAAGTGTTGTAAGTTTAAAAATTACGTCATTACTTATGCATCTAGGTACCAGTTCCACACGACCAAAGCCTAGAAGAAGCAACAAGCTTACGGCTTGGTTCCTACCGTTCTTTTGTATGGTATGGTATGGTCCTTATTACAATGTTGATATAATACAATTTTGAAGCTCCAGTGTGGTGCCAAGCGAATTTAGTGACGTGTGAAACACAGACCGCCGGTTTCTGAAAGCTCGATCAAAACTAATCGGATGTCAAGTCACTCGCCATTTCATTTATTACATCAAATAAGATAGAGATAGCAAGTGACTTGACATCCGATTAGTTTTGATCGGGCTTTCAGAAACCGGTGGTAAAGGTGTCGAACTCTCTATCACGAACGCGACTATCGAATCGTGTTACATTCGTTCGATTCCTGGGACGAAGCCGCGCCGGGGGCAAGCCAATATCTATAGCCTACCATTATACAATTAGGATAAACACTGGTGAAGCTTGCCAGGAATTTAGATTCTAAATGTTGTTTTATAATGGCCCTTCAAGTTTTTTCTGGAGTCAAAAAACTGCTGAATAGCCGAATTACTATCTCGCTGTCTGATGGAGATAAATAAATAACCTTTTAAATATTAATATGGAATACGAAAAATGTGTAGGTATGGTATGAGCTAGCGGCCAACTCTAGTTACGAAGTTTTTAGGCCGCCTTTAGGCGGGAGGCAATAATGTACGGCCAAATAATGTACAGCATGATATTGCACAGCACGATAATGCACACCCAGATAATCCGTGTCCACTGGTTTGAATTATTGGGTGTACATTATCATCCCGTACAATAACATGCTGTGCAATATCGTCACGTGTCAATAATGTACACCCAGATAATGTACAGCATGATAATTGGAAGCCACTTTAGTACCGTTGAGTCGGATTGGTTAGGTTATGTTGAAACATATAAATTACGCACGAGGCGAGCGAGCAAAGCGAGCGTGCCGCGGCAGCGGCCGCCGAAGTGCCAGAAATTATTTTTTTCGGTACCAAAGTGGCTTCCAATTATCATGCTGTACATTATCTGGGTGTACATTATTGACACGTGACGATATTGCACATCCAGATACTGCACACCCCGATAATGTACACCCAGATAAAACGAATCCAAAAAGGTACCAAAGTGGATTCCAAATATCATGCTGTACATTATCATGTCGTACAATAACCGGACTCCTTTAGGCCTCATGGCTAAAGCGTCTGCTCCAGTCTGCTCCGTAGCTCGACAGCGCTCATGCAAATGACAAACGGTCACCCATCCATCATCGGTGAGCGCGACACTTTGCGCTTTGTCGATTGGTTTAGGAAGGGCCAACCAAATAAGCTGAGTCTGTACTACCTAGTACACACCACATAGTAATTTAAACAAGATAAAAAGTTTTCATTTGATCGCCCTTTTTTCCATCCATCATATTTAACATAACATTATCAGGTCATAACATTAACAGGTCCATAACATTATTTTTTTTTTAATGGTTCAATAAGAAATATAGTTAGAATACTTAACTTTCATCAGCTTGTATCAGTATTAAAAAAACTCACCTGAGAAAATTTATCAAATCTTTGTAAACAAACCCATAAACAAAAACAAAACATTTCTATCAAACCTACTTTTCTCCTTATACCAAGCCATCTAGCGGCGAGTAGCAAAACTAGAAAGAACGAAGTTTCTTATACTCTCCTATAGATGTCGCTTAAATTAATTCTCATAAGGCCACAGAAACTAAAACATGCCCCAAAAGATGGAGCATGCAGTAAAAAAATCAAAAAAAGGTATTTGATTATTTTTCTTAAAATATTTTATTTATGTCTTAGGTGTGGGATTCTTTAGATCCATTAAAACACAAATATATTATTATACGAGGTTATGCCCTCCGCCCGGCCATGCCGTCCAAGCAAGTGTGGCCAGCATGTCGCTAGTGTTGCCAGCGCGACTAGGCTAGACACCACATCCTCATCTTTATTAAAATTTACAAATTTCAGAACACTTACAGTAAACCATATTTGTAAAAGAGTCAGTAATCATGAAAGTATAAGGCACAGTTTAATAGTTATGGATTAGTTTATACTTTATATTATTATACTTTGTATATAACACATTTATAAACAAAGCAAACCACAACTTATACAGGTACACAAAAATGTATAAAACACACATGATGCATGAGCATTTGTAGCTCTTTGCAAACGCTATTATTTATTACTTACATTTTAGATTGTATTGTCACCATTGATTTCCTTATTTACTTACCCATATTCAATACATATTGTAGTATGTAAGTACATACCTAAATTATTGGAAATGTAGCATAGGTTGAACAAAGATTAAACACGATGAAATAAATAGTAAGATTAGTTTGTATAACAGTTATAGTATAGGTACAACATTTTAAGTCAACACTAACATTTTCAAATATTTTGGAATAGTTATAGGTATTATAAATAATAACTGATTAACTCTTTCTTCTTACTATCACTACCTATATTCCTTCCCCTTATCCTTTTTTTTTATCCTTAACCTTAAACTAATACCAGGTAATATAATAAAATTTGACCGATTCAAAATGTTGAACGTTCCGTTCGCCATTCTATTAATTTGCGGCCTTTAGTATTGGACATTGATTAACATATGGAATTTTAAAATTTCAAAAAGTTAAACTACTGGTAGAACTTACAGGTTAGTCAAGGCACTAATATTTGTTTATCTGTGGTCAAGGCAATCCATTCGTGCTCTTTGATTGAATTTTACAAATTCATATTCAATAAACTATACTAAAAGGAAACTAGTTAAAATAGTTGGGTGAGACATCATATAGAAATCATGCCGATTTCACCTCTTGTTACTTTTATTTGCTGGTTTAAATCTAAAAGTTCTTACATTGTATCAGCATGAAAGGTGCTTTAATTGTTATTATTAACATGAACATTTTTGTAGGTACATTTACATATTTAATAATTGAACGAATAGATTTCAAATTCATCGTATTAGTAGAAGGATATTTCTACAAGAATAAAAGCATAATTCTTCATAACTCATAAATCTTGTCTGATGCACAACAGATTTTATAAAGAAATAGAATAATATCATTATCATAACATTGATTTTGTCAGTCGTTTTCAAATTTGAATGTAACCTCTTTAGTAAGCTGAAAGAACAATTTAGCCTAACTTGGTTCCTAGTAGTTTCTTCATAGCTCAATTCAATTCAACAGGCGATTCGTTTTCTGACAATTTGGGAAGCAACATAGCTTTTTCATTTTAATTATTTTTCTCATCTGCGTCTAAGGTTTTTCTAGTGTTATTTTGAGTTGTGTTGTGTAATTTCGGTGGCATTTTAACCAACATTACTTGAGGTCTTAGCACAAAGTTTAAGCATTTGGAATGAAAGTGTCTGTATATATGATATCCTGATTTGACCGAAAATGTTTCTAATGTTTTGAAGAAAACCGCTACCATTTTCTTCGAAACAAATGATGGCCCACTTGACTATATGGACTGACTTGACTAAAAAGTATTCAATACAAATCACTTGACACTGGCATGATTGTCTGTCGAATGACGGACAGGAGCCATAAATTGAGAGAAGAAGAAGAATTCAACAGGCAGAACATTTACCTCCATGAGCAGAACAACTCAGCTCTTGGCGTTTGTTTTGTGTTGATTAGCATAATCTAGTTCTTGCCGGAATAGGTACATAACATCAAGAAGAGGTCAATCCACCGGTCTGATCCAAGATCCGTGCGGATACAATCGATCATACTTTGAAGCAGTCTCTAATTACCCAATTATCAATTTACCTAACCCATTGAAGTATGTAATCACTGATTGATTCTGTTACTCAGATACCCCCCATTTTCCAGATAGGCAGGTACACCAAAATTTACAAGTTTATACAGGACCTTTAGAACAGCTAGGGACTAGGGGTATGTAGGTATAAGAACTGACCAAATCTACCACCAATCCAATTGATAATGTTCTCTAGGCTATGTATAACTTTCATTAGGTATCCATGGCAGTATCAAATAGATTATACTTAGGTCAGGTTTCATCGCCCCTACTGCAGCCGGCAAATATGAAGTATTTTAGATAGTACCTAAAACACACTCAAGGTGAATATAGGTCCGCCCAAGCAGGAGGTGTGAAAAGACGTAAACATTTAAAACAAAGATGAAGATCTAGATTTCATATTTTGTCTCTTCACTCTCAGACCATTAACAGACATATCATGGAAAACCAAGGTTCTTTCAAGATAGGTACAATGTTTAAATTTTCATAATAAAACCTATTATCTCTTTGAACTTCTTGTACTTAGTAATTTTACCTTGTTTTAAGTATGTACCTACCTAGGTAAATAAGTAACATAATTTATTTATTCATCATCATCACCCTTATTCTAATGTAATAATGGTAGTATGTACACTTAGTCAATATACTATATGACTATAAGGTATTGATATAGGTTCAATTCATTAATACAGTTGATATAGCTTTTGGTAGAATCCTTACCAGAAAAAGACACGCTTAGATATATTCAGCTTGTTCATTAGATGTCTCATGCCTTCAAAGAGTCTAGTAACTTTTATAAGTCAGTACGTTCTTTTTACAGTTGCTCACTACCAGTCTGAGTGACCAGTAGATTTTATCAACATTATCAAAATCATACAACACATTGAAAAACTTACTTAGTGACACATTAAAAACTGTGTGCAAGGCCAAAGTTAAGTTTTAGTAGAGATAAAAAGTACTTTTTCTCCATTATCAGATAAAATAGGGTAAAATACCAATTTCTATCAAAATGTTGCTCAAACATTTATTTTTAATTGTTATGTATTACTGATAATTTATTTCTATTCAAAACCAGTTTTTAAACTGTACTTTGTCAAGTTTAGTTAAACCAATGTAATTCTTTTCCTTTTGTTTACTTGATTATTATATTAATGTCTATTATAAATCTTCATTTAGTTCACTTAGTAATAAATACCAAGGTAGGCAGGTTGAATGTTCTATTGGCTTGTGATAAGCAGATAGGTTATTTAATACTTACTTTCACACATCAATTTGATGCTAATAGCATTCTCTATCAATCATCCAGGAAATACAAGAATATAGTGAGGTATGACTGTCTCTACCTAAGTATATAGGCATCGGTACAATAATTTTACTTTTTACGTGGATGTTCCATCCATACACCATGTTTGAACATAGGCACAAGTCTCTTTTGCTGCTGTAGCTACAGAATGCAAACTCCTACTAACACAATTTCTGCTTTTGTTTCCATCATTCCTGTAATTATTATTTTTTAGAAAATAAATAACCTTTATTTTATTTTCGTAAATGCTGTCGACGTTTCTTTAAATAGATCAACCACTTTTTAAACAGTTTGATTTACGTATGGCTGTTTTGAATTTATATAGTGTTCTACAATGTAGGTAGGTAGCTCAAAAATCTCTGAACAAAATATGCAGTTATGATTACCATTCTATTGATAGTATAAGTATATAGTAAGTATTTATAATAGCTACCAAGCAGTTCGGTCGATTTTTGGAGTGTTCGTACCCGAGTGGGTTTTACCGCCTTGTTTGCTGTAAATGATGATGGTCTATCTTACATATATTATATTAGCAGAGTTATAATAACATAATTAGAATAAATTGTCAAGGCATTTAATTATATTATGTATTCGTGCATATTTATGCATATTCGTGGCGTTATCAACTGTTAACAGTTGCATTGCCGTGTTTGTGTAGGTTAGGTTTCTTCTTAATTTCTTGTTACATAATACCTACTCACATTTTAATAATGGGAGGTAGTTTGATATTCTATATTATTACGGAACAAATATTTTTATTTCTTTCTAAAGATGCGGTAATATTATTATAAATTGTGAAATTCACAACACACATAAACTTTTGACAGTAAAGCAACCACTACGAATACCACTTGTTAACGATTTTAAATTAATAAATTTCATTTCATCTAAAACACTCAAAAGCTAAGTGTTATTAAGTATGTTTGTGATCCAGTTTCCGATGCATATTTAACAAATACGAATTATTCATGGCCTTTAATTTTTATTATATTGTCACATGTGATCACACACAGTGCATTTGATGATTTTTCATTTCTTTTGCCTTTTTGTCATTTCCGATGACCATTTATTAAATGCATGGCTTTGTTTTCCATCTCTGATGAAATATTTCTTGCATGGCTTTTTGGTTATCTTTAATAACATTATACATAGCCTTTATATCATCTCTGATGACATTAATTACATGGCCTTTACATCATTTCTGATGAGATTAATTACATAGCCTTTCCGTCGTCTCTGATGTGATGACACTTATTGCATGGCCTTTATTTACATGACCGGTATTTGGAGCCTGTAACATAACATTTTTCATATTAGATATTGTTTATTCATTATCCCATCCTCGTCGCCACTTTGTGGGATTCTTTAGATCCATTAAAACACAAATATATTATTATACGAGGTTATGCCCTCCGCCCGGCCATGCCGTCCAAGCAAGTGTGGCCAGCATGTCGCTAGTGTTGCCAGCGCGACTAGGCTAGACACCACATTAGGGAATCTTTGTTAAATACGAAGAAAAAAAATCTTATTAGGTAGGTAGGTCATATTAAAGTTCCAAAAAAATGTAGTTAAAATATGTTGCATGTTGTTAGTTTTTGCACACAAACATGTTGTATTGTACACATACCTGTTATTTGTTACCACCTAAGTTTAACACATGTTTATGCAAATAAATTATATTTATCTTTGTCATCGGACCTACTTCATAAGCATAAACTAACGTAGGTAATTCGAATACAAAAAATAATTTAAACTGATCTTCGTATCGGAAAATGGCAAAATGAAGCATCCTGATATTTAAAAAAAAATATTTTAGATGTTAAAAAAAACCTATATGTCTTCTGTTGATAAGGCTAAAACATTTTCTAGAATTGCATTCGGTGCGCATGTTGGATCCCTAATTGTTTGTAAGCGTAATCATTATGTAAATAGGCAAAAAAAGCATAAATAAATTTATAGATGCTAACTTATTTTGTATCTCGGACGATGGAAATCACCTCAGATCTCTTGAGTACCTACTCAAGATTCTTTGAAGATGTCTAAGAGTAATTTATAGTCAGAGGTACCTAACCTACCTACGTCCAAATATTACATTCGGTTGATACCCATATTTATTTTGCAGTAGGTATGTGTCGGTATTCCATAGTGAAAGGTTGCGAGCTCATCGCCGCTTTTAGAATACCCACTGGTTTCCTTACGATGATTTGGTAACCATATAAATGGACAGACATACACAACTGTCAATTTATAAACTTTTAAATAACGGGTTTAAATAAAACAAACACAATTGTTCCGTAATGAAGATATTATATTTCCAAAGAACATGTTGGTATTTTTTTTCTCAGCATAACTTCTGTTAATACAACGTGAGAAACAATATAATTGTTATATTATATACCATTATAATAACAAGTATGTAACTAATATTAATATAATTATTGTGATTTCGTACATTCATCTACACACTTTAAAACGATACAAAAGTTCGGCTGCAACGTGTCGTGATATGAAACGTAAATAGAGTTTGAAAATTTAAACTGGAAGGAATCAAGTGAAAGTAGAGTTCTAACGATACATTGCAGCTTACGAAACATTCTGCCTATATCAAAGGTACACATACATTCTACATACGAGCATCCAAAGCCTTGTTTATCTCTATCAGTGATCCAATAACGTTTATAGAGAAGATATAAGAAGGTATAAAACACACCTAGGACAATAGTTACCAAAACCAATTAAAACTATTGCCATTTTAGGTTAGAACAATATTGTGTCAAAAATAAGTTTAATTCATTGTCCTTAGCGAGTAGAATCTTAGAGAAGAATACCTAATATTGAGAAGAATGAGATGTTTCGATGTTCGTTGGAGAGAAAGAGGTGTTCAAACGTTATAAAAAAACTGCTTACAACAAGCTTCATTCAAATCTTAAAATTTACTTAACTAGTAAGTTAACTGTAGGTATTTAGAGGATAACAACTTGAGACACAAATAAAAAAACGTTTTACTCAGTATTATTTTGTATCAGTATTATCTTTTATCACATAACAATACTGTTTGTAAATGCTTATTATAAAAAGCTCACAATATAAAATTTACAAGAATGTGGGTACTTTAAGATTATAGCTGCCTTTGAATTGATGGTAAGGCGCGTCCTTTTATCCTTATTCGCACGTCAACAGCCGTAGAGTTCGGACGTCTACACGTAGCACGAGTTAAAACGCCTAACGAAAAATACTTTACTTAGAATGTAAGGCAGTGCTTTGACTTGTACAAAAGCTTCATCTCACAAAATAGTTCTATATTTCTATCAGATTTATGTACGTGAAGCTAGAGATACATTTAAATAAATTTTAATGATATGCCGCCTGTCAGCTGTTTTTGTGCATGATATGTTAGTTATAGTTCAAATGAAAGTACTGCAAGAGGCAAATTATTTATCTAATATTCACGGTAACAATAAAACATCTAGATAACTAATCAGTGTCTAATTTTCCTAATAGAGGTCAATAAAAACACCTTAGGTCCTATGCCTATTAAGGCTGTAAGGTCTTCAATAGGCCTTGGAGATTCTTATCTACAGTGGCGATCCTAGTGGAATAGTTATTTAAGCTACATATATAATTGCTCCATAAATAAATAACGGAATGCCCTTAGAATTTCATAAAGAGAAGAATATAGTCGAAACTAAAAGGGCATTCTGCTAAAATACCATGTAAATACACAACAAGTTAAATATAATATAAATAATTTTAAATAAGTAAAAACTTTAGTATATTTGACTAGTAATAATGTTAAAAATAGACATAGGTAACTGTTTCTATAAGTAATCGATTATTGCTCTTAAACAAGGTATACATAATATCGGCAACATTTATTTGATACAAATTATTGGTTCCTTTCCGTTATATTTAAAAATAAAACTCAAAATATAAAACAAAACGTTTTATTTACAAATAAAAATAAATGAAATTAGTCGTGGCGCGATCGAAGGCAAGCGGGCGAAAGGGTATAAGTTAAATTTTTGATATTTTGGCAATTGATAGTTCAGTGAAAAGCGATGATGATTGGTAAGGTAGCGAATGATGAGTGTCAAGTGCTGATGACGCTAATCACAAACATGTTTTGGACTTAGCTTTCGTCGTTACAGCATCGTCGCCGGGATATCATCCTCCTGTTGGTTAGAACTTTATTAGACTCAGTTCTGTATAGATATATCATATACCGCCGGTTTCTGAAAGGTCAATCGAAACTAATCGGATATCAAGTCACTCGCCATTTCAGCTATTACATCGAATTAGATAGAGATAGCAAGTGACTTGACATGCGATTAATTTTGATCGGGCTTTCAGAAACCGGCTGACAATCTAATAAACGTATATATTTTTTTATTCTTTGTACACAAGGATTGCTTTAAATTGAAATCTTTAAGTTATAGGTACAGCACAATGAGCGGTAAGCGATCAAATTGCCCAAAAAACAACAAACAGAAGAACAGCTTTACGATTTTAATCCCCAAATATGTTAAATAGAGACCAAGTACAAGAATCTATGAGGATGTCTATCTAGGAGGGGGGTAGTCAGAGGTTCATTTGGTACATTTGGTGGTTTTTTTGAAGTTGGTTTTTCATACGTGACAGGTTGCAAGCCCATCGCGGTTTGAATACTGGTTTCTTCAAGATGTTTTCCTTCACCATTAGTGAGCACATCCATTTTTTACGAAAATTTATTGCTGCACAACTGCAGTCGAACCAACCTCCTTTTGACAGAATCATAGATCGATTACATAGGTGTAACTAGGTAGTTTCAATAACCCTTGATATTTTAATGTTTAATGTAACAAAAAAAAATGAAACATCTTAAATTATCGTAAAATGTAGAGGAAGATCACGCGGGTGCTTAAAACAACAGCGGTTAAAATTGTGTTTTTTTTTATTTGTCGACTTAGATGTAGTAATAGTAACAAACTCGAGTAATGTAGCTTTACAGCTTTAGTAGTTAACTTAGCATACAGTGAAAACACCTACTTGAAAAATTCTGTGCATCGCATGGTATCGGAATCATAAAATTACTATGATTATTTGGTAACTTTACAAAACAAATAGTGTGTGCTGCTTAAAATTTTGATGAGTTGAAAACGTGAAAGTTTATTAACATTGATTTAGTTGAAAAATGTGTTAAATGTAAATAAAAGTGGAATCAATGACATTTATGATAATATGTAATGAATAATATTATAATATATAACAATATTATGATTACGTCTACGTCGAAATTACGTAGATTTTAATCAAACTTTAAATACTTCAACTTGGGGTTTATTTTTGGCAGTTTTGAATTAAGCTTTCAGGCAATGAGCTTTTTCACTTTGCTTAATAATAAAACAATAAGCTCTTTAATTTCTTTAATAGTTCAATCCAGTCATTTAAAGTTCTGCTTTGTATTTCTTTTATAAACTTAATAAGACTGGAAGATAGTTAACAACCTTTAATTGACTCAAAATTATATTATTGTGTTCGATGACTGGCGCGCATTTTAGTTGTCAGACACACACACTCACACACCACTCTCTTTTTTTTCTGGCGTTGAATGACTAGTCCTTTGGTCAAGTTCTCTAACAACTATCAGTGAGCCACTAATTATGTCATATCAATTCACAGTCACTTGCTATACTTATAAAAAAAAAATTGCTCCTCCGTAAATCTGAACTGACAGGTAAGTTGGTGGACTTGGTGGTATGTGGTGTATCGGGTACCGGTGACCTAGCGTTTTAATACGAGTTTTTCTAAATAAAAATCAATTGCAATATTTTCAGTCGCAGTAATGAACAAGTGAACGAAACAAGCAAAAGCTTCAAATTCCATTCTCAATAGATCCAGTACAATACCCATATAATTACATTGTCGTCGCACACCGTCAGCAGTTCGTCTGCTAGGGTCAGGTCGGGCGTGCTGGACTCCGGGCCAGGGTCCTCGTTCTCTTCCTTCTGGAGCTCCACTATGAGAGTGTTCTGGAAGCATTCCAAGTCTTTCTTTATTCTTTATTGTACAGTGTCTGAATGAAAAGGTTCGTCAGTTTTCAACTTGATTCGTTCAACGTATCACGAGCACAATACGTTTTGGAACTGAGTAGACAGAATATACTGAGTTAGTTATCATTGCTTGTGCTTGATGTGATGTAAAAACAAGAAAAACCTTATTCGATAGCAAAAGTGACATTTATTTAAATGTTAGCTGCACTGTTTCTCTCCGTTAGGAACTTCATTGGTTGGTATAACAAGACTGATTTCTGCAATCTGGTGCAAGCGAAGCCCGACTCTAGCGGCCGGGTTCTGAAAGCTCGATCAAAACTAATCGGATGTCTAGTCACTCGCCATTTCAGCTTTTACATCGAACTAGATAGAGATAGCTGCAAGTGACTTGACATGCGATTAGTTTTGATCGGTCTTTCAGAAACCGGCCGATAATGTAATAAATGTATAATTCTTTTAAATTCTGTAAGGTGAACTTTTCGATTCCGTGACTGTACACATATGATTTACACAAAAAATATAATAACAGGCGAGTTTAACGCTAGGTAGAGTTTTATTCCAGCAAGTCTTAAGTCTTCGTTAAGTCTTTACTTAATTGATGATGATAACGGTTGCTGGAAACCTTTGAATGAAGTGCCGATCATACAAGATCAGTCGATCTGGAAATCTATGGAGGGCTGTTTATTCAATAGTCGACATCTTATAGCTGATTTCACTAAATATCACAAATTCTCTAATTATTATCTCTATTCCTTGTTTACTTGACACACTGTGGAAATTACCAGACATACCAAATAATAGACATAAAAATATACCAAAATTTATCAGCTGATACGCAAGATTTACAAATCGAGTTCGGATCCAGTTTGGGATATCTGGAATCTACTGATAGCCCCGACAAAGAAAGTACACCTGTGGTAAAGTCAGGACTGTCATGCGACTTCTGGGTGTTTACTTATTTACCAACTGCTTACCTCGTTCTTAAGTCTATTGAGCAGTTTATCCTTTTCGGTCTTTAGAGCCTCACATCTCATCGTCTCGCTCTCGTCCAGCACTCCTTTTATTTCCAGTTCAGCTATCAAAGAGTCCTTCTCACTAATTGCTCCTTCCAAGATATCTTGTCTGAAAACAAATAAAGTTATCACGTCAGTATTTGCTGTAGCAGTCGTTAAGGCAAGATGCAAGAGGTTCAAGCCTAGTGTGCTCTGTAGGTACTTAGTGCTGTGTTGTAACTATCAGAACGATACAAAATCTTCGTTCTCACGCACTTGGACATTTCTCTCGTTTTCTCGTCAGTTGCTCGTTTAGAACATGGGGTTCTTTACACACTTCTATGGAAATTAATTTGCCTCATTCTTTAAGCTGCTTTTTAAACTGCTCTTTTCTCTAACTAACTATCATTATCGTCTGGTGGGCCATATCGTATAATATGTTTGTTTGTTTTATCTGCAAGTAGTTTAAAAAATAAACTTACATCACATGCGATAATTGACGCAGACCCTCATCCCGTTTCCGCTCTGCAGTGCGCAAAGTCCTCTCCAGCAGTTTCAAACGTTTTAAAGCGGCTGAACAGGTTGGGCAGTTCATGGCTGAAGCGTTTTGGAGTGAACGTATGCGTTGCTCCAACTTTTTCATCTGGAATGTAAAAAAATTCGTAATAAGTCTACTAATTGGTTTCACCATCTCAGAGTAAGATAAAAATATTTCTGTCTTAGTTTAAAAAAAATCGAATATACAAGTTTGGTTGAATCCACCCTCACAAGAAGGGAATAATTTGTATCACACTTTTGATAAAACTTTAATCATTGTGCACAATTTTTTTTTATTTTCTTGTATAATTAAATTTGTTCAACTTCTGTACTATAATATTTTAGACTTACTTTATGCAAAGTTTCGATTCTCCTCTGCTCTTCCTCATAGAAAACCTTTTCTCTTTCAGCTGCGACCATAAACGATTCTTTCAAGGCTTCTTCTAGTTCCAATATCCTTTTGTCTTTACAATCTAAGGTCAGTCCCGATTTCTTATTCATACTCTGTTCTAGTTCATTTATTCTTTCATCTTTGCTTCTTACGACAGCAAGAAGTTGTTCAAATTCCGCGATGTTGTTATTCTCTCTCAAAGCTTCCTCTAATATCGATATACATCTTTGCTGTTCCATAATTTTTGAATTCTTTATGCTCATCTCTTTGGTCAATTGAGATATCTTTCGAGTCAGCTTACAAATACTAGGCGATTCTTTTTCACACAGCATTACGTCTAATTCGTTGTCGCTTCTGCTATATCGGCATTTGTCTAATCTATTCGCTACCTTACCACTCTTTTGCAATTCAAAATAGCTTTGACTTCTTTTTATACTTGTCAGCTCTCTGCTTTCAGATATTTTAAGTAATTCGGAAAGTATGAGAGAAGATTCGTTCAATTCTATTTCTAAATCAATTACTTTCATCTTCTTATCTTCAAGTCTTACTTTCAAATCGTCCTTTTCCGCCAAAGTTTTTGACAAATCATCAATCGCTGCCAATTCGTTAAGCCTCGCGCGGGATATTTCCTAACAGAATGGGGTCAAAATAATGAAAAAACAAAATATAAAAATCAATATAAAAATGAAAGTTTTACTTCAACAACAAAATTCAACAATATAAAACGAAAAGTTAAGATCAACATAGACTTTAGATTTATTTATATGATATTTCGCATAACAAGTTTGAAAGCCGGATAACATTGACTAATGGACAACTTACTTCTTCTATCTAGATACATGATTACTTAACAGTTTTACAATATTGTATTTTTTATATGAATACTTAAAAAATAATTTCCACTGAACACGATTATTCTTTTTAAACACTTAAAAATTACCGCTAAACTAATAATTATCTTATTGTGTGCAGGTTACAATATACTGAGGAGAGTTGTTTATGGAAATATCAACAAGAATGTTAATTATTATCTGAACACTTTCATTATACAAAATGCTTAATACGAAACTGCACAATGCTTAGTTGAGAGACGTGGAGAACTGATATCGTTCTTGGAATCAAAACGACGGTTAAATAAAGATAATCGAAAGTAAAAAGAGCAAAGGAATGAATGACAGTCTTGGTGCGAAGGACTAACTTAGAAAAAGCTTTTGAGGAAGCCCGCGGGCCCGGCCTGTTTGCATGGAACAAGAAAGGTTTGTTATCGTTAGTACGTATTAGTAAGAAAATAAACATATTATATTAGTTGGCAGTAAGTAAAGAGATCTCAAAAGCTGTGCAGTATGAAAACTTGGAAACTTTAACTCAGTGTTTGGTATTCTACACTCAGAAGGTGATGAGGTAATTTCAAAGTTGCACAACTTTTAAGTAATTTAAAAATATTAGTAGGCAGTAATGCAATAAGTATTAAATTTGAGTAGTCTGAGAAGAACATTAGTCATTAGAATTGGAATAGAACGTACCTCTTCTTTTTGTGCTTGTGCTTGTTGCTGACTCTTCATTTTGGCTTGGAGGGATCTCATAGATCTGAAATGTAAAGTTTTAGATCAACATTTTCCAATATTAATATTTAATTTTATTTAGTTTCTAGCTAGGGTACCTGTACCAACTCCAATAGTAAGCTAAATTAGTAATACGCAAGCTATAAAGCTCGTACCGAAAACCGCTAGGAAAAAAAGGTTCGAATAGCAACATTGTAAAAATCACGGAAAGTGGGTGAATGAAGATATCTCAAATTTGTTTTCCTGGAAATATATGGCCTATGTTCAGAAATAGGCTTTATAAGACGTAACGACGATATCATTTTAAAATTTTCACCTACCACTGGTACTGCTTCAAAATGAAATGTTTACCGCTTGACTTAAAGTAGCGTCTTAATCTATTAACGTACAAATAGACATAGCAAACATTTTTTTTTATATAATCTTTTTATTTTTGATCCTTTTATCTATTGGTGTTCTTTAGCTATATTCTAGTACTCGAAAGGTGCCTCTTTGAGGCGCACTTAAAAAACACCGCACTGTTTCGAAAGAACTAGTGACAAGAAAAATTATCTATATTCTTAATGTCCACGACAACTTTATACTACGTACGCTATTCTTTATTCTAAATTGGATTTTAAAATTATAGCAATAAGCTTACTGTGTCAAATCCATGATCTGTTTCTCCTTTTGCGCCTGTTCTTCTTGCGACATCTGCACCAGCTGTAGCAATCTCTCCGTCTCTGTTGTGAGTCGTTTTGCCTCTTCCTTGCTCTGCTCCATCTGCTGTTTCAGTTGGTCAGCCTCCTTTTGCGATTCTGTCAGCTTGCGGTTCAGTTCGCCTACCGCTGCTGTGCTTCCGCCAGCCTGAAAAGTATAAGCATTTTCTTTATTCACAATTTACATGACCTTATTACCTTTAATACCAGAATAATTACATAATACAATCTTTTTTTATATTTAAATCCTCAAGTAAAAAACACTCAGTAAATCCGTTTTGATTAACATGCTTTCATAAAGACAAGGAATATCTCAACTTAAAGATAGATCACACTTACCTTCCTCAAAGATGCTTCCATTTGGTCCATTTGCTCTTTTCTCTTTTTTAACTGTCGATCTAATTCCGCTAACGCTTTCTCTCTCTCCTCCACGTCTTTCCGCTTAATTTCTACTGTTCTCCTCTGTTCATCAAATTGTTTTCTTGCGTCTTCTAACTTCTTGAACTCTTCTTGAATCTGCTTCCTAGCTTGGACTGAATCCTCTCCAGCTTTGGCGTTCTGAGCGCCAGCTGCCTGGAGTTTCTTGTTCGCTTCGCGGAGATCGAGCTGTACGGAGAATTGAAAGTTAAAAATCTATCCACAAAAGTTTTTTGTTCGATAGAGACCTCACACTTCCATTTTTTCATAATTATGAATATTGTTTAATAATAAGATTATATTGCACTGTTAAATGTTTTCATATTGTATACTTAAAGTATTTAAATTGTTTTAAAATTAAAAAAGGACAAGATTTGACTTAAATCTAAAACTATGAAATCGAAGCCTTGCTTGCTTTTAATAATATTAGAACATTTTATTACTCAACTATGTAGTATTAAAAGGATAGTGTGCGGTCTCTATTCATAAGTAAAGGCTCAGACATTGGAAAAGCAAGACGAATAAAAACGCTATCTCATTTTACAAAAGCTGTAGATACATTTTACAGTAACATGGCAAAAATAATCCTTGATCACAGCAAAGAATCATAATTAATGGTTTAACTTTTATGAACATTGCAAATATACACAAAACAATAGCTGACACTGCTGAAAAAATAACAATTAAAATGTAGACAAAAACATTTAAAGCTGACTTTTGAGATGCACCATTGCTCATTGCTACTACGTCGGTTTATTCGTTTTTTCAATGTTTCAAGTTCAACTATTTACCGATCTGAAAGTTAAAAACAATAAAAGTTTATGGGCAAAGTAAATAAATATAACAAATAAATTAATAGCAAATGAATGCTCAGCCGAATTCGAACATTTAGAACATTCAGACCAGTTAAGAGTTAAACATAAAAGTGGTGCCAATATGAATCTTACATCTAACACAATACAGTCTATAAATGCACTTCACGTTGGGTTGCAAGACTTGGTGCGAGTGAAATGTAAGGTGTGACGAGCACATTCCGGTACCACATTTAACAATGAATAAATTACATAAACAAAATAATACATGAGGGGTTGGAGGATGCCTAGCTGGTCGTGGTGACATGCTACTATCTAATAAATTGCCAAGTGATGGTGCTTTTGACGGACCTACACTTTCACGGATTCTAGCGAACAACAAAACTAATATAGATAATAATGAAAGAGTTATTATAAAAAAATCTACAGCTGCCGCCCCAGCTTCGTTTTCCTTTTATTGGATCCATTCAAGTTTTCTACGTCGTTCCTTTGGGGTATAAAGTAGTCTTTAAGCTAATAAAGGTTACGAACTATATTTGTTCTAAGCTTAATCTTGATCGGCAGGGTGTGATTGAGCCACAAACATAAAACAACGTACCACTTTTGCATTTATATATATCTCAACTGAGCCCACGTGGTTTTTTTAACAGAAACCAAATACCTACCTGTGTATGAATCTTTGAGGTTGACTTTGCATTTACCCTTATTATTTAAAAAAATACATTAATCGCTCAGATTTCATAGCAAAAAGCATGTTTCGATCGTCTAGATTAAATATAAACACAAACTTATAAAAAAATAAAATAAAGATAGTAATTAATAATTATATAACCGTCAAAAGTATAATCACTGAAAGGCATAAAACAACAGTGATCGGCAATGATGACCAACAAAAAACCATGAACATCAAAAACATCTACGCGACACCAATGCAATGATAAGCGTACGCGAATTTACAAAAGTTCAATCGAGTTCTAAGAGTTTTTAAGTAGAACGTAAAAGAACGTAGCTCGGTAGCTCGTAAATTTTCTAAAATATTGCCAATGTAGTTTGATCGGTCAAAGAGTGGTAAATCTAGCATCAATCTTAAAAGTGACACAGAAAAAGCTGACGAAAATTCACACTAATTATATTTATCACACGGTTTTAATAATGAATTTCTCAATCAATCAATAGCTAATTATAATTGATAGTAGAAACCAGTTATGTATTTCAGAAATACTTATTATTTGCCAAAAATTGGTTGGTCTTAATTTTATCCTTGAAGTATATATTAATCTTATTACTAATATTACAAATCGATCATCAAGCATCGATTATTTACTAGCTACAACTCAAAGGCAAACAGAACTCAATTGAACTGCGCTATGTCACACCGACCATCCGCTGCCGGGCGATCCTCCAACTGACCTGACTCTTCTCCAACTCTTGAACGAGCATCTCCAGTTGCGACTGGCATCGCTCCCTTTCTGTGGCCAGCGAGCGGGACTCCGCTTGAGCCGCTTCAAGCTGCTTCTGCATTTCTCGTACGTCCGAGCCTCCTCGCGCTTGAAGCTGCTGCAGCTGCTGATTTTGTTGCTGCATATGTTTTTCTAAACTCTGTAATCGCTGTTGGCATTCCGCTAGCGCTTTTTCTGCTGCAATTGCTTTTGTTTTTTCCTGCTCGACTGCTGCTCGCCATTTGTCTATTTCTCCAACCCTTTGCGCATCCTTCTCAGCTTTTTCTGCACGCTGTCGTATTATGTCCCTTTCTTTGACAACATTTTGGACTTGCTGTTGGAGTTTTGCGATTTCGCGCTCTCGATTTTCAATAACAGCTTTAGCGCCTCGCTCTGAATCTTGCGTCATTTTATTTTGCTCTTGTTTTAACCTACGCACTTCTTCTCGTTGCTTTTGCAGTTCTGTTTCTGACGCGTTCAGTTCTCGTTGGAAGTTCACTAACATATCTTGAGATTTTTCTAATTGGGCTACTAGTTGGTCGCGTTCTATTGTCAATTGCTTTGTGTCTGCCTCTAGCTTGACTATTTGCTTTTCTATCGCGTCTGCTTGTTTATCTCTCTGTTCCAGTATAGAAGCCATCTTTTCTCTATCTCTGACGGACTGTGCTAACTCTTGCTGTAATTTAACTAATGTCTCTTGCGTTCTGTGATCTAGATTTCTTTGCTGTTGTTCGATGTTTCGTCTCGTATTCTGTATCTCGGCTCGAAGTGCATCTCTTTCTTGTTCAATCTGTCTACTCTCGAGTATGGTTCGTTCAAGGCGCTCGTGCATTCGACCCAACTCATTGGTCATTCGATCATATTCCACTCGAGTAGTTTCATTCGTTTCCTGGTACTTGGCTAAGTGCATTTGAGACTTTTCTAGTTCCTTTGCTAATCGACCAGCTTCCATTTCTGTGTTATCCCGTGCTTGAATAGCTTTTTCAAGTTTGTCTCGTAAGCGTTCGATTTCGAGTCTGTCTTCAGTACGGGCTTTGTCGCCAGCGACTGCCTGCAACTTCATCCTTTCAATCTGTTGTAATTCTCCTTTGAGTCGTTCATTATCCTTATCCAGCTGCTCAGATCGGAGTTTCATCTTCTCACATCGATCTCGGAACTTTTCACATTCGATGTGAGCTCGCTCCAACTCTGATCGTTGCTTTTCCAGCGCTGCACTGAGCTTTGTGACTTCACTTTTAGAAATCTCAAGCTGAATATTCATTTCGTGCAATTTGGTCTCTGCCGCTTCTTTGTCGGCTACCATTCGTTGCACATCACCCTGCGTTGCTTCGTACCGTTCGCGATGTTTGTCGATCTCTGCCTGCAGTCTTGCAACTTCAGTAGTCCACTTATCCTGTTCAAATTGATATTTACCTCGTACGCTCTCGACGCGTTCGAGTTCGGACCGAAGACGTGTGACTTCCTCTTCAGCCTTGCGTGCTCGTTCCAAGTCGATCGTCATCTTTTCAAGCCGCGCGCGAAGTCTTTCCACCTCCAGTTTAGTTCGTTCATGTTCTTCTTTCGTGTCGTGATACTTTCCATATCTTGCTGCGTATCTTTCTGCTTCTTCTCTGGCTCCTGAAGCGTCTTGTTTGACCTTATCCAACTCTGCTTGGACCCTTCTAAGTTCTGCCGAGACCTTGTCGTGCTTATCGTACATCTTTTCAAGCTCTACTTGTACTCTAGCCATTTCTTCCTGTGTCTTTTCATTAGAAGCTTGCGCTTTTCCACACTGTGTCATAGCTCGGTCGTATTCGAACTGTAATCTCTCACTATCAGCAACTAAGTTTTCTTTCTCTGCTTGCAACCTTCTCAACTCAATCTGGCTCTTTTCGTATCTATCTCTGACCATTTCGATATCCACACATAGTCTATCCATTTCTTCCTTGGCCTTTTCTTCTTGTTCTTTGGTCCTGCCTAGTTGCAACGAAGCTCTATCATACATTTCTTGTAAGCGTGCCATTTCATCTTGCATCTTTCTCTGCTCATCTCTGGATTTTGTCGACACATGTAAATGCTTTTCTAGTTCCAATTCGATACGATCTTTATCGGCTTCGAGGATTTCTATCTTGTTTTGCAGCCTGTAGATTTCGTTCTGAGACCTGTAACCAGAAAATACCTTTAGTTAATAGTTAATAGAATAATATATATTTAAGCTAGCACATCGTCACCAACACAAGACGAAACGACACCTATGATAAAGTACCTATCATACTTTTCAAGCATTTTCTCGTATTCCTTGTGCGCGGTCTCCTTTTCTTCAACAGTCTTTTGTGAGGAGTGGATTGCTTTGTCTAGTTTTTCTTTCACTATTTCGAGTTCAGTCAACGCATTGTCCCGCTCCATCTGAAATTATCAAATGAAAAATGATTCTAGTCCAAGCTCGGGAAAAGGTCAGTCCGCGACTTCAGACCGAATAACTATTCACGCAGCTAGTAAAACTATAGTAAACGGGACAATAATCATCGATAAAATTAGTTGAAAGCACATTATAAATTTTATCATTAATCTTTAGCATAATACCTACCATTTATAGAAAAAAGTGAAAAATGACAGTCTTTAATATTGATACACGATATGAATTCCCCTGATTTCTTGGCACTTTTAAAGATTCAACTCCACATCCTTTGATGATGTGTAAGGGGGTATTTTTAAGTATTATAATAGACACGTCAATATATTTGGCTTTAGGAACATAAATATATAAATAAGCATCCCTTTTGTGTTTTTTTTTTTTCAAACAAATTATATCTTCACCTCTCATTCTTTTTCCCAACATTACCAGCGTGTTCTTCGCGTGTGTCAATAGCCAAAAGTCATTTATTCAATAAAATCACAAGGACCATTTTGAAACGTCTTAAAACTTGATCAATTAGGTGCCACGCGACCAAAGCCCAGAAGAGCAGGCTACAAAATTATGGCTTGGTTCCTACCGTTCTTTTGTACGATCCTTGTTATAATGTAATATAGGTGTGAAACTATATCCCTGTATAAAACTGACCGTAAGTTTCTGGTGCTGTTGATGCGCCTTGTCCCATCGCTCCCTGAGGACGTCCAGCTCAGTAACAGCGCTGTCTCTGTCTCTCGCGGCTCTGTTAGCAGCTGCCGCAGCAGCTTCGACTCTTTCGCGGCAGCTGGCAGCCTCCGCCAGTGAGCTGTCTCGCTCTTTCTGGATGCGAGCGACTTGAGCCTGAAAGAGAAAGATGTATGATGATAGATCTTAGTAGAACTTTGTGAAGGGCTCGTCCTGGAAAAAAATGAACAGCTTCACAAGATCCCCAGGCTCGATAGATATCTCCTCAAATCTCTTAATACTCAGTACCAACTTATGATTGTTTAATTAGTAATTCATTTGGGGTTGAGAAGGTTTTCAGAGTCATATTTGTAGATAATTTCGTGGCATACTAGCTTTTAACTTTTTATTTCATCCTCTTTCACAATATCCGCCTTAATAAGGAATTTAGGTCACAATTGGGCCATTTACATGTTTTCTCCGAAAATTATTTTGCCCACCGAAAGTGCTTCAAAGTCCCATAAATATTTATGCTGTCGGAGCCTAAGACCCCATACTGCTTGGCAGGGTTCCAGGGGATGTCAAGGCAAATTGACAACATGGATTTATTTGCCAAATGTTATGAAAATAATCATAAATTACTATTTGGACTGCCTGAGACGGCAGAACAAGGTTAGTGGTATATAAAATATAATTATTATGAGTGTTATTTAATATTATAAGTATGTATTTACAAAAAATGAGGACTGGACAATCCCATGCCTTCCAACCTAGTACTAAACTACGCATTACGATGATCTTATTTTTTTCACTACATTTTAACACTATATTTCCAAGTTATATATGTCAGCATAACGAAGAGAACATAATTGTCTGACTTACACGCTATATAGAAAAAATCGCTAAGTTACCTAAATTTTTCCGTTTGATCTCGTTTTGACTTGGAAACAAAATCAAAACGCTTTATTAGGACGAATTACGTTTGAATTACGTGTGTAATTTGCGCTGAGGAATAGAATAGATTGGCAAATAGGTTACGGCGCGCTCTTTTTAAAATAGGAGTAGGTACATTAGCCAATAATAATAATAATAAATATTGGGGTACATTCCACACCGCGCTATCTCGCCCCAAACTAAGCCAAAGCTTGTAACATGGGAACCAGATATAGCTGATATAATACATAAATGCTTTTTTTTGTAAATACATACTTATTTATAATATTATATAACACCCACAGAGAACAAACATCTATGTTCATCAAATAAGTAATCAATAAGTAAAATATTCAGTACGTGTCTATCCAAAGATCTCCCATAAATATTTGATGTCCAAATTGTCCAACTCCGAGGCTAAAAGAAGCTGGATCTAAGCTATAATTCATTCCGTAGCGATCAGAAATAGCCAATCACGCCAGACACGGAATCTGAGTGACAGATAAAACTATCCTACGGTACCCCAACTCTGAGTTTTGTATTTTTTTTGAGTTTCGTATTTCGTCTCGTCAGGCTTTTTTTGATCGGGCGCTGTAAATCGCGACACAGTTTTTACTACTGCGATTTTCGATGTTCGTGTTCGTGTGACCATCCTTTTTTATTTTTTCAATACAACTAGCTGATGGAACTAGCAGATGGCCCACCTGATGTTAAGTGGTAACCATCACCTATAACAAAGTATTGCCTCGTAAGTCACGCACGATAGAAACGTGCCCTACGATGCACTACCATGCGTCCATCAACTTGAGGCATACAGATGTTAAGCCCCACGTGCCTGTAATTACACCCGCAACCACACTCTTCAAACCGAAACACAGCAACGCTGCTTGGCGGCAGAAAAAGGCGTGGTGGTAGTACTTCCCTGACGAGCCCTTCACAAAGAGCTACTACTCTTATTTTATACATATTATGTATAATCGCCTTAAGTCCTGTGGTTTTTTCTTTTTTTTGTACCAAGATTGGACGCCGTAAAACGCGACAGTTTTTACTACTGTGATTTTCAGTGTTCGGTCTACTTTAGTTTGTATATCGTCTAGTGATATACTGTTTTTTTTTTACATTGTTTAGACCGTCCTTTGACTACCTCTACTATCTCACCTAATGGTAAGCGACGATGTAGCCGACGTTGGAGCAAAACGGTCTGGAAGATACCTATTCACTTTTGCCTTGAAGAGACTGATATTGGTCAGGTCAGGAAAAACAGACGACGGATAAATAAATAAAATAAAAAAAATTGTGTGGAGACCCGTGAGTTCTCAGCACGCCCGCTTATCGAATCTCCATACAAAAAGGCCTGACGTTACGAAAAACTAAACTCAGACTCGTGGTACGGGTCATCGGTCGACTATTTTAGTGAGGGCCGGCCGGCGGAGTGCATAATTTATAAAGTCTGATTTGTTCCCGCTGTATTTTAGGGATTACTATTTTGAGAAACTTTAATATGCAGCTTTTTGGGGCAATCTCTAATACTATAAGAATCAAAGTCCTGACTGACTGACTGACTGACTGACATATAGACAACGCACAGCCTAAACCGCTGGTCCTAGAGACTTGAAATTTGAGGAGTACATAGGTCTTATGGCGTAGAGGTGTACTAAGAAGGGATTTTTGGAAATTCAACCCCTAAAGGTGTAAAAAGGGATGGAAACGTTTGTATGAAAAATAGTATTCCTTGAACCTACAAACTTGAAACTTAGAGTACATGTACTTCAAGACAAAAAAATAGGAAAGGCATTCTTAGTTTTTTAAAACTACCCTTAATAAGTGTGCAAAGGGATGTAAAAGGTTGTATGGGAGTTTTTTGACCGCTGGTCCTAGAGACTTGAAATTTGAAGAGTATATAGGTCTTATGGCGTAGAGGTATACTAACGAGGGATTTTTGGAAATTCAACCCCTAAGGGTGCACAAAACTTCAAAGCAAAAAAATAGGAAAACCATTTTTACCACCCTTAATAAGGTTGCAAAGGGATTTGTATCGTTGTAAGTTTGTATGGGAGTTTTTTAACGCGTGGTGCGTGTGACTTAAAATTTGGGGAAAATATACTAAGAAATAAATAATAAAGAATAACACTTTGAATTTTTGATAAATACCCCTACAAAGGGCGCAAATGACTGTAAAAGTCAGTATGGGAGATTTTTAACGCATAGTGCGATTGATTTCAAACTTGAAGTAAATATACTCCACAATAAATAATTTCAAATCACGTTTTCAATATTTTAAAACTACCCCTGCAAAGGGTGCAAAAGACTGCCAAAGTTTCAAGGTTTGTATGGGAGATTTTTAACGCGAAGTGTACCTAATTAACTTCGAACTAAAAGAAAATGTGTTCTTAGGATAAATAACAAAAAGACAGTTTCATTTTCGAAAACAACCCCTAAAACGTTACCCTCCTTCGTTGCGCTCAAGTAAAAAGGTTTCAACGAGGCGTCAATGTTTGTAAGGGATATTCGAAAAACGGGAATCTTGAGTTGGTACGAAGAGAGGGTATATCTGAGGGTATCTACCGTGCCTGGGGGATCAAAGTCGTGAAGCTGTTTCGTTTCGTTTGTTTTTGGGGTAGAAACCAGGAACAAATAAATACATATTTTCCGTGTAAGGTTTGTCTTTGTTGTATTTGTCATGTTTGTGCTAAGCTCAGTACCTATACCTACCTACCTAATATAGGTAATGTACGCCTATAGGTATTTCTGATACCTATGTAGGTATTTAAAATCCTACCCTAATAATATACAAATCAATGCAAAATTTACGATGTTTGGATGTTTGTGGCTCAATCACGGCTCACCACTTCAACGCGTGCGAAGCCGCGGGAAGCCACTAGTGAGCTATAAGAGTAGTAGAGCTCTTTGTGAAGGGCTCGTCCGGGGAAGTAATACAACGAGCTGATGGAACAAGCAGATGGCCCACCTGATGTTAAGTGGTAACCATCACCTATAACAAAGCATTGCCTCGTAAGTCACGCACGATAGGAACGTGCCCTACGATGCACTGCGTCCATCAACTTGAGGCATACAGATGTTAAGCCTCATGTGCCTGTAATTACACCGGCAACCACACTCTTCAACCGAAACACAGCAGGACAGCAAAACATAGCGTGGTGGTAGTACTTCCCCGGTCGAGCCCTTCACAAAGGGCTCTACTACTCTTAAACATATGTGTACCTATAGCAATCCAGTATACGAGATACAGATGTCTAGACGATCTGTCGCCCGCAATCACTCCTTATCGATCGGAGCTATTATGCGGAAGATATTAAAGCTCGGCGGCTACGTGTCCTTGCTTGTACAATACGTACTATTTAGTAATGGGTTTTTGATTGCTACCGTACCCGGAGTCTGAGGTAGATATCTGAATAATTTTGTACGCCTGTATTGGTAGGTTTATAGTGATAATTATTTTTAAGAAGAGTAGGTATGAGAGTGAATGAAACGAAAGAGGTATGTAAGGACCGTAGCAAGTGGAAATCCGTGGTCTCTGCCTACCCCTATGGGAAACAGGCGTGATTGTATGTATGTATGTATGTTTGTACCTAAAATATTGACAAAATAATATATTTGATTTGAGTTTGAGTTTTACGTTTTTCGTTCTGTATCGAAAAAAAACTCAGACTTTATTTTGACAAGTTTTAGAAAAGTTTTTATTCTGACAATGTGGCCTAATAGCCCACTGTCTGTGATTTTAGTAGTTAGTCATAACTTCTTGAAAGTAAAAGAAACTCTTGTAAATGGACCTCTCTCGCTTCTCTCGCTTCTATAACTAATAACTACCTTTAGTAATTTACATCTACATCTTTAAAAATTTTGAAAGATCCGAGCGAGAACTTGTTTGACGGTTGTCTGCGTCTTAAAATGTTAACTCAACAGGGTGTGGTGGTGAATGGGTTTATGAGCGATACGCTCAATGCTCTAATTTATGGCCGTCATGCGTGACGCTTTTTAGTTCAAAGAAAAGATATTAAAACAACTATTCCAAATTGTAAAGTGTATGAGAAAATCACTATATTAAAAAAGTCACGGGCGTTGCAACCTATAAATCCATATTATAGTGCAATTTTATCTTGCAAACTTATGGACAAAGCGCGGGTAGAATATAAAAGCGGATAGAAATCTAGGGCACATGAAAATTCCAAAGCATCTTGGAAATATTATCTCTAAGAAAATTACTCTTCTTCTCTCCATTTTTGGCTCCTGTCCGTCATTCGACAGACAATCTTGCCAGTGTCAAGTGATTTGTATTGAATAAATACTTTTTAATCCAGTCAGTCCATATTCAAGTCGGCCGTCATTTTGTTTTAAAGAAAATGGTGGCGGTTTTCTTCAAACATTCGAAACATTTTCAGTCAAATCAGGATATCACATATTACACTTTCATTCCAAATGCTTACACAAAATTACACAAGAAAAACAATTAAAATGAAAAAGCTATTTTGTTTCCCAAAGTGCCAGAAAACGAATCCAAGAAAATTACTCAGATGAAGGCAAAAGAAATGGTAAGAAATCAGGTTTCTAATCCATTCTGACAATATAGGTCAAAGATGACAATCTTTTGAAGTATAGGAGATACTGAACGAAGTCGGAAAGTCGATTCAACCGATGTTGGAAGGCCGATTCAATTACGATTTCTGATTACCTACATCCATACCGCACATTCCCAACATATGTGGGCAATGCCAGTGTTCTTAAACGGTGAAGGAAAATTGTGAAGAAACCAGTTATTATTCTAGCAGCTATCAGATATTCTAGCATTTTTAGATGCGAAACATATACATATATATATACTAGCTGACCCGACAGACGTCTTAACTATGAATATTGAATTCGAATTGGTATAATACACCAATCAATCGGTGTTGTCAATTATATGTCAAACGTCATGTCCAAAGCGCTAAAGTTAGATTATAAATATTTTTTTATGGTGGTTAAGTATTCTTAAATTTTCTAATTTTCCGCGCAATTTTATTATTTTTTTCATTCTTATGAACCTTCTCCTGACAGAAATACAACAAAAAAAGAATTAGCGAAATCGGTTCAGCTGTTCTCGAGATTTGCGCTTAGCAACACATTCAGTGATTCATTTTTATATATAGAGATATATATTTTTATACAACTAGCTGATAGTACAAGCAGACGGCCCACGCGATGCCAAGTGGTAACCATCACCCATAACAAAGCATCGCCTTGCAAGTCACGTTCTATAGGAACATGCCCTACGATGCACTGCTCTTCGTCCATCAACTTGAAGCAAACAAATGTTGAGCCTCATGTGCCTGTAATTACACCGGCAACCACACTCTTCAAACCGAAATACAGCAAATATATTGGTGCACAACCAGATTCGAAACCACGACCTTACGATCAGAAGGCGGGGCCACTCCCACTTGACCACCGGTGCTCTAATATACAAGCTTTATAATACGTAAGTTCAAAATATGAATTACCCAATTATTTGGCGACAAGGCTATTGTTGATATGACCAACGAAAATAAACGGGGCTGCTTTTACCTGCTCGCGTCACGCGAACTACAATCGGGTGATTAAAAACATTTTGACAATTAATGAGCGATAATTAACTTTTATACAATGTCGAAGAGAACACTGTGTGCGTTCGTGTGGAAATATTGTATAGGGAGGGAAGCAATGCAGTGAAACACGCAGTCTCAACATCGATTGGAGCCTTATTATGCGGACTTTATGCCTTTTTTTGCCGCCAAGCAGCGTTGCTGTGTTTCGGTTCGAAGAGTGTGGTTGCCAGTGAAATTACAGGCACATGAGGCTTAACTGTATGTTGATGGACGCAGGGGATGTTCCACGATGAAATGCTTTGTTATAGGTGATGGTTACCACTTAATATAAGGTAGGCCATCTGCTTGTTCAATCAGCAAGTTATATGAAAGAAAACCCAGCACAGGTAACAACACAACTAAAAATTCCTCTCTCTTGTCGTGTCACTAGTTTCTTTCGAAACAGTGCGGTGAAAGGATGTTAAGTGCGCTTCAAGAGGCTCCTTTCGATCACTTGACACATTATAGAACTGTTTAGGTTCCACGACATGCCGGTTTCCTCACGATGTTTTCCTTCACCGTTTGAGAGTACTGTCATTGTGCACATACATTTTTGAACAGAAAAACTCATTGGTGCACGACCGCTTTCGAACCACGACATTAGGATCGGAAGGCGGGGCCGCTACCACTAGACCACCAGTGCCCTCCACTAGACCACAAGTTCCACGATGAAATGCTTTGTTGTAGGTGATAGTTACCACTTAAAATCAGATGAGCCATCTACAAGTTAAAGGTATGAAAAAAAAACCCAGTACAGGTCAACTAAAACTTCCTAAAAAGTGTCACGAAAAAAATAGCTTACATTGGCCTTGTCGTGTTTGTCCCTGAAGCGGTCGCAGTCGAGTTGTGCCGTGTCTCTCTCCTTCTGCAGTCTGGCAGCCTGCCCGAGCGCCTTGTCCAGTTGCGACTGCAGGGACTCGAAGTCGTACGCTTGCTTCTCGCGGTCCACTTGGAGCTGTGGACAAAGAAATTTTTATTAAAAAAATATTTGGCAGCATTTTAGTACTGCATCAAACACTTATGACACCAATGTATTGTATGTGCTTGGTGTGAAAGGATTTTATTTGGCGCCTTGTGAGGAGGCTCTTTGAGGTGCACTTATGGTGACGACAAGAGCTAATGTGACTCACACTCGCACGTTTCGACATGTTGAAAGATATAAAATCACTAAACTCATTTTTGAAAAATCGCAAACCATTTTGTGTGCATATAACCATATTGAACACAGTTTATTTCGCCAAAGAATTATTTATTATTTACGTTTTTGTGACACTAAATAAACGCAATTCAAGTCACTTGCTATATCTGGCTAATTAGATGTAATAGCTGTAATGGCGAGTGACTTGACATCCGTTTTGTTTTGATCAAGCATTCAGAAACCGGACGTTTTTTGATTATATTTGATTTGTTTTTACGCGGTGTATATTGAGTCTAATATGGTTTGAATTTGTTGTAAAATTGTGTGATATATTTAGAATCATTTTCTTTTTCTTATGCAAGAGTGTCGCGGCGATATTCTCGCGAATTTTAATAGAAACTCCTTGTCAAACTCTACTCTAAAGAAAATCACTGATACTTTTTAGATAATGATCTAAATTGAGCCATAAAGTATATCCATATTGTAAGAACTTTTAGTTTCAGTCGCTTTAAAATTGTTGAAGGAATTTTCGATCACTATTTCTTATCTGGTAGTGTGAACCGTGTCTCCAGAGTCGCCCTTCCAGCTTTATTATTTACTAGCGGCCTGTCCCAGCTTCGCATGGGTGGACATAATTTTTTTCAATGTTTTAGGATAAACTTAGACCGTGGTGGGTTCGAGTCATTTACACGCGCCCGTCTACCTCGCGCCTTGCCCGTGCCTGCGCTGGGTGAGAACGCGCCCCGTGACCTTATATTTTTAAAATCTTTTGAATGGAATGTCCGATTTGAAAAATTCAAGAAGTAATAATGTATAGGTATTGAACCAGTCTTGAATATGAAAAGGTTTATTGGGATAAGGATTAATACCGAGGTACATATAAAGAGCATTTTCTAGCGATAGCATTTCAATTAAATTTTTATAATTAAAGAACACTTATTGTGATATAACTATAATAGATATATGCTGTCGCGACATTTTTTGTAGATAATGACGTGTTCTGCAAAATCGTAGTACATTATTTTGTTCTATCATCAATAGTTTTCGCAGCGCACGCGATGTAAGGTTTTTGTTTTCCACCTTGGGTTACATTATTGGAGTTTTAGTAAGGATCCCTGATTTTTTGGAAAATATAATATAGTCTATGTTACTCAGGGATAATGTAGCATTCTAATGGTGAAAGAATTTTTGAAATCGGACCAGTAGTTTTTGAGCCTATTCGTTACATACAAACATACAAAAATACTAAAATACAAATGTTTCCTCGTTATAATATTAGTGTAGATGTAGATTATATTTGTTTCTTTATTTTATTCTTTCGTAATTTATTATAGAAAAAGATATATAAGTTCAGAATTGAATTTAATACGTTTTAGTTAGTTCTGTTATTTGTATTTTCAATAACTTTAGTGTTAGAACCACCCTTACCTTTCTTACTTCAGTAGCTGCCTTATCCATCTTCTCCTGCAGTTTGTCGATCTCGGAGTGTGCTGCGTCGAGAGCCGCCTGTAGTTTGTCTTGCTGCAACTGAGCCTTGCCGAGCGTGGCCTGGGTTCTCTCTAGTTCTTCTCTGGACTTGTCCAGCTCTGCCATAGCTTTGTCTCGCTCAGAGTGGAGACGGCTGATAGAAGACTGCAGTCTGTTTGTAAATAAAAGGCAAACTTTATAAAACATCTCATAAAAATAAAAACATTAAATTTCGTTTAGTACTAACCTATGTCGGAAACATAATCATGTACAAATAGAAACATTGTTGTCGTTACAGACTGCTGCTGGTTTCAAAACTAAGCTTTGTTTGGATTCATTTGCAACAGATTTATTTATTTCTTCATCTTTCATTGAATCTCTTGAAATCAGTGAGCAGAATAACTTATTTTTAAAAGTCTGACATAATACTAAATACCCTGTTGACTAACATTTGATTGTATCTTTGAATATTTTCCCATATCTATGATATTTTCCCTCCTTAGTATCGTATCGGTGTAACCGTTTTAATAAAGTCAAAAAAAAATATACGAAATACAGATACATAACTAAGTCATTAAACTCTATGACAGTAAAAACATCATCAAGCCCCACAAAGAGCCACAGTTTAAAAGAGCCAATAATAAAGTTACGCTCTGTTCACTCTTACAAGACGAAATATACTAGTCAGAATAATTTGAATATCGAATAATACTAACCGGTCATACTCCTCCTTCAAGCTATCCTGTTCAGTTTGTGCATTCTCAAGCTTCGCCTTCAGACGGTACACTTCGCCCTGGCTCTTCTCCAACTTCTCTTGCAACGCTCCGGCTTCCACTCTAGCTCGTTCAGCGTCAGCCTGAGTCACTCTCAGCTCGGCTTGAGTACGCCTCAAGTCTTGCGCACTCTTATCCGCTTTCTCCTGCACTCTATCCAACTCTTGCGAAGTCGTCATAGTGCTTCTACCGAAAGTGGTCTGAGAACGTTCGAGCTCGTGCTTTAGCCGCTCGTTTTCTAGCTCTAATCTGGCTAAGCGCTGTTTAGCCGCTTCCCAATCAGCACCTGATCTGCCCACTTCGCTAGCAGCCTTGTCGAGTTCGGCTTTAGATTTACCTAACTCAGACTGAGAGCTTTCTAACTTGGCTTCAAGACGGTCTTTCTCGGCTTGTGCTCTTTCAAGCCTTGCACCCAGTTTTTCTACTTCACTCTCTAGTGCATGTAACTTCATTTTGTATTCTGCTATCTCTCTTTCGTGAAGCTCTCTTTCCTCGTTCTTTTCGTGCTCAGCTCTGTCTCTCTGTTCTCGTAGCTGTTGAATTTGCTTCTCTTTATCGCCGATAACCTCTTCTAAGGAAGAGAGAGCCCCTTCTGAGGAACAATGGTGTGCTTGCATTGCGTTCAGTCTGGCACGTGCCATGTCTACTTGATTGTCTTTCTCTTTAAGAAGATCCTCTAGATTTTCGATCTGAAAATTGTCTGTGCTTAATTTTTTTGTTGGATTTTTTTTATTAAAAACAACTAAATAATTATAAGTTGAAAAAACAGCATTAAATAGTCTAGGTACACAAAGGTTTTTCAATAAATCTAGCAAAATATGAAACAAAATATTGCGAAATAAAAACAAACAAAACAAAAACCAAATATAAAATACTTACGATAAAAACATAATGATGAAACAAGCTTATAAAATTGCTATTTCTGTATAAAAAACTTTACTTTGACCCAGTTTCGGCAGAGCACGTTGCCCATACCGAGATATTTTAGCGCAAAATTGCAACGAGAGAGCCAAACATTAAACAGATAATAAATTTAGCTGAACCCACGATGAGTCAGTTGATATATCGAGCACTTTATTTTTAAACGCTTTCAACGTTCTTATAGAAAATAGCTTTATAAAACAAACTACACTGGCATCTAAATGTTCGACGGAAATTTCGAGATTCCGATACCAATTTGATGATTGAATCAAAACTAGTTTATTTTTAGTAGTTACTAACTTAGTAGGTAGTTATGCCGCTTTCTGCTTATAAAAAAATCAACACAAAGCTTTGCATTTGTGTATTAAAACCTAATTGCTCATTGGTCTGAAAATGTTTGTATCAATGAACATTTCAAATAACCATGTTTTCATCCATAATGGCGTATCTAACCCAACGTTATTTTGTACATCGATTGAAAATAATAAAATTGACTTCAAAGACGAAAAAATTTGATGTATCGATGCTTAAATTTGAGACACGATTTTACAGAAAGGCACAGAAAGTACCTACAGTCCTTAGTAAATAAAACTTATAAGAAGGTCCCCCGCTGGATCATTCTCTAAACTCCTTGAATATCGAACGAACTATTTAAGAGGCTGACCACCATCAAACAACATAAATGTTTGCGATTTTCACAACTACAATCAGTGATAATAGGTTTTTTTTAATGTGCGAGTAAGATGTTGTTTGTTAGTTGGCTGCGTCTTAAGAGTGGGTCAAAAAACATAAAAAATTAGAACTGAATTGAAAACCTCTTTTTTTTTATAAATGCAGAAATAATAACTACTAGCAACAATACTAAAATACACAAGATATTTCAAATATAAATTATTGGAAGGAATCATATGTAACTAAAATTTCTAAAGGACAGTAACAAATTTTATATTATCTGCGTAAGTACCTAACTACCAAAATAAGTCATAAATTCAAAAAATGATTATGTCGATATCAAAACGGTATTTCTGTTCATAGAGAAAAGAAAATCGATACCTAAGCTCATTTTTATAATTCTCATGCACGGTAGCCATCCCCTCCAGATATCTAGAAACATTAAGATGCTTCTTGATTTCTTCGCCTTGATTCAATTTGACCCTTTTTATTTACAATGGGATCCATCTAATATCAATACTACTCGCTTCCAGATCTCTAAAAACGTGACACATGATCGAGGAATGTCTAACTCCTCGATTCCTAGATCTCGTGTACGCTTGGATTCAATTTGATTCTTTTTTAAAATTAGTATGTCATTTTGCTAACTAGTATTTATACTATGAGTATATAGGTATTAACAACAACAATATAGCACCTTTTTCCTAAACCCTATGCTTATCGACTTTATCTTGTGCCAGTATTGATTCAATTTTACTCTTCTTTTTCAGAATAAATACAATTTAGCTATATCTATACGAGTACATCTACCAGCAACAATACTAGCACCTTTCCCTTAGTCCTTAGTTTATACTCATCGACTTTATCATGTGCCAGTCTTGATTCAATTTTTCTCTTCCATTTTAGATTATACCATTTAGCTATCTTATACTCTTCTATATTGGAATATACCATTTAGCCATCTAATATATATACGAGTACATCTACCAACAACAAGACTTGCACTTTTTCCCCCGTACCTTCCGCTGCAACACATTGATCTTCCTATCCTTGATCTCAGAGTGGTCCCGAAGCTCAGCCAACTCGTGAGCTGCGCCCATCGCTGCTGCCGTCTTCTTATCTACCATTCGGCTCTTCTCGTCTAACCGGGCTTTTAATTCTTCCACCTGTTGATACGTAATAGCTTTAGGGATAACGAATATCTTCATTCATTTAATACCTTTATTATCTTCTTTATTTTATTTACCACCGATTGCTTGCTTACTTAGACGTATAAAAATAAATAGTTACAAAACAGATTTTACAGTCGTAACCACGGCTGTTGCGTAGTTGATTTTTGGAAAATAATATGAAAAAATAATATTTTTTGTTGCGTCTGTAGCTGAAGCTGACTGATAGTTTAATTGTTCTTTCAATCTGTTCTTGAAGCTCGTAAGCAGACTGAAAAGGAAAGCTCGTAGTTGAAACTTAAAATGTGTCTTCCTTGCAAGTTTCTTTCCAAAATATATTTTTATTTATCTACAGAAGTCGAAAATAGGAAAAGTTTCGACTTAAAATATATATATAATTTTTACATTATTGCCTTGGAATCTTAAAGGCTTCGCTAAAAAACGTTTCACGTTCCATGTACCAAACGTTATCGTTACCAAATTATATCTTCAACGTACTGCTTAGTCGGATTTCAACTCATTTAGTTCAGTTATATTAATTTCTTCATTCTTGGTCCTTTCATTATGTTTTGAGCAGTAATATCTAATAACCATCTAGTAGGCACAAAATCTTCTATCTACTGAGGACTATTATCAATTGGTAACTTTATTATGTGTTATATATACTTTTCTACGTAGACTCTAATAAGTTCTAGTTAAAATTTGGCTTCATGGAAGGCAAAGTGAACACAATGTTACAAAATAGTATCTTACAATCTTGAAGTGGCCTCTACATTATTCTAGATAATTAATATAGTTTGCATATCGCTGTAGTGTACATTTCGTATTTGTACACAATGTATTTTATCATTTCGGTGTATCTTCAATAAACTCAAACTTCAAATAAATCATAATACAAAAGACATACCTATGTTACAACTTACGTCTGTCTGTAGCATACTGTAATGTTCTTCTTTTGCACACAAGGACTCCTTGAGAACGGCTATATGGCGCTGGTAATCCTGGTGCTGTTCCTCCAAAGCCTTCATCTTTGCAGCCATAGCCAGGATCTCTTGGTCTCGCCTCTGGATCTCCAAGCGGAACTCATCCAACTGCTCATCATTCCACCAGCCGAATATAAAATTAGATAAAAACCCAAAACGGTTAGTAGAACAGGGAAATGGAAGACTCTCAAATATCAAAGTAATCTATCTACTAGGCAAAAGTGATGGAAATGATCGATCTTAAAAACCACAATCTACTCAATAATACTGGATCATGACTTATAGTAATGTTAGTACCGAAGGATGAGCGAGAAGCTTATGTTAGTAAAGGAAATGTTCCCAGCACTTGGTTGAACACGAGTACGGTGCCATGGAAGACATTTCAACAATAAATTCTCACACGTTCATATCATGCAATTCTTCAATCATAAAACGTCGTAAATTTAAGGAAAAAACTTATCGAACTACCGTCAAATGGAATGGACATACACCTGGAAAACTTTCTATTCTATACACTAGATGTGAAAGTCAGAAGCTTCGATGGGGTAGAAAGCTTTCCAGTCATCGGTGACATGTGTCAGAGTCGACAGAGAACATCGTACGATGCACGGGCGCCTACGTTGTGATACATTTATCTAACGTAGTGTGAGACAGACTGATGACATGACCACTAATGAGAGAGGTCGGGTCAGTGATGATCTACTCTAGTTGATGTTATGGTGGGTGGCGCGGGACCAAGCTGTACGGACGATCACTGGCGATCAACATCGAAAGCACAACATGATCAAACCAAAACGGATCGACGACTCCACACAAACATACTCTAACATAACGTTCAACTCGATCGACCTCGACAGTCTTTATTCTAACAGTCTATCTCTATCGTCGGTTTCGGCGACGCCGACTCTTCGATCTCACATTACCTAACCGTACAGTTACATCTAAATTCATATCTTAACCGCTCTCTCTAAGGCCCTATTTAACAAAAATATTTAAATCGACTTCTTTCAAGAATATAATTTCTCTTATATCAATAAAAATAGCTTTAACAACGAACAAGTTTACATAAAAATACGTCTCAACACATTCGGCGATTTCGGCTAATTACGGACTTAAAGCGATAAATTGACACGGTAGCGTTCGCCTCGGCAAGGCACCGGCACGGCGGAGGCGTCTATAGCGTGGTGGCGCTATAGTACGGCGCGAAGGCCCTCGCAGAGATGCGAAGAGGCGCAGCGCGCGGCGTCTGCGGTGGCGCGCTCGTGCGCCCGTCCTTCATCACGCGCACGTCGTTCAGCAGAAAACTTACTTGTCTCTTGAACGGCGGCTCAACCTTGTCGTAGAGCGAGCCGTGCGAGGGCGCCATCGTCAGTGACGGCGGCGGAGGGCTGCCTAGCAATGCCAGCTCGCCCTCCAGCAGGGCCACTTGTCGCTCCAGCGTAGCAATGCGAGCCTCCTTGGTCTCCAGCACGGCCGTGAGAGTGGCGCCGGCCGAGCCGCCCGGCAGCCCTGCGGCCGCCAGTGCGCGCTCGAGCTGCAGCTGAAGTGCTCGTAGCGTGTCCGCCGTCGCCTTGAGCTCCTGAGTAGGACGCAGCGGTCTGAGCGGGACGCAGGCCGCCGCCGGCTGCGTCGCGCAAAGCGCCCCCCCCGCCCTTACCTCGCACCGCGGCGACGGCGACGGCGACGCTCGGCGCGACGTAGCCCCGACCGCCGGCGGAATACAAATAGCTCACTTCTAAGAACGATCGCTCGATTGAATGTCCAAAACTTTCACACGAGACGTCTTCTCTAGGGCTTATGTGATCGGGGATGAGCCGCTAAACATGCAATGTCGTGATTCGGTTGTGTTGTGTCTTCTTAAATTTTGGTGTTTCGGCCGAATTGGTTAACGTTTGGTTCGAAATTTAGATTGTTTTTTGTTTGTATAGTTATGAGTGGCGGATCGGAATAGAGTAAACGATGGTGCTCTGGGATCAAGCTGACAGTGTCACAGAAAGGTATCGAAAGAACGTGGGAGAGTGGAAAGCGAGAGTTGGACAAAGAGTTATGAAGCTATCGAGCGTGGTCGATCTTGAACATAAAAAGGCTCGCGACAGACACATTCGGCTCAAGAGTCAAGAAATGAATGAAATGAAATCTATCAAGAGCAACTCTAACAGAAACAGTGACGATGATAAAGGTATCACAAAATAAAACGCCCATGTGGTCAACAGTTCTAATCATAAGAAAAGCAGAGATGACGTGCAAACACAGCTAAGACAAAGTGTAGGACACATTGTCAAAATCGCAAAATTTCTAATTCTGGCAGCTCGATTAGAAGTTTTGTTATATGACAACGATCATGCAGCACATAAGACATAACACGAGGTTGCGATAATCACCTGCTTTTGTGCCATTGCCTGCATTTGTTGGAACATTTGTCGCTCTTCCTCTTTGCCTGAAAGTTATACCATACTGTACACCTGGGTTTTCGCCTATATTACAACTTTTTGGATATCTTACGTACCCATGCCTTTGTTTTGTAGCATCTCCAGTAGTTTTTTAATGCTTTCATCTCTTGCTTGTAATGTTTGCTTTTGTGTTTCAATCCTTAGTTCGAGTTCCTGTTTGAATAAATATTTAATTATTAAAGCTTCAGGAAAAACAGTTTATCAATAAAATTAAACATATTATCTACGTTCGTTAACATAATAAACAGGAACCTCATCCTAATCTTGTTTCCATTATTCTTATAATATTTTCTTCTATAATCCATCATCACTCACTCTTTTCTTACTCATGTCATTTTCTATACATTCCATCTAAACTTTCTCCAGTTTTCATATCCCTTTATCAACTATCACCTTAGTATTAATTTCACATTTTGCTCTCACATCCTTTCATATCTATCATTTCATCTCTCTCACTCTTCTTACCTTGATAGTATCCCTCAGAATTGCGATCTCCCTCTGCAGATGCTCGTTCTCCGCAAACAGGGCTTCCAGTTGTCCCTGTAGTTCTGGTGCTGGCTGACGCAGTCGCAGCCTCAGCTCCTCCTCCAGTTGACGGACTAGCATTGCTTGTTTCTGTAGAGAAATGAAAACTATATTTAATATTTAGTTGCTTTATTAAATGGGACAAACCACTGCCTCCAAATAGCCGAAGCAGCGATCCCTTGCGTCTAAACATAAGTATTTTACTTAGAGCAAAGAGTCAAACACTTTCCTATTCATTAAAACTATTTTTATTGATATTTTTCAACATGTCGAAACGTGCGAGCGAGAGTCACATTAGCTCTTGTATTCGCCTTATGAAGATTAAAAGATTCTGTTAACAAAGCGGAAAAGACTAAAGTGAAAGATAGCAATCCCTATAGAAGATCCACAAAAGCTCCACAGAAACTCTGTAAGTGCACTGAGCATTCTTTGTACTACAGATTCAATATTGAAGTTTCCCACAACAACGGCAGTTCGATATTAGTTCGACATTTCGTTACTTTTACACTAGAGAAAGAACATGATGCGGTTTTCAAGCACTTTATTTGATACTAGCAGCATCGATGACGGCGGAAATGACGACATTGTGAGCGGAGGCCATATTGTTTTACGGGGTTCTCGTTCTTACACGAGAACCCCGTAAAACAATATGGCCTCCGTATCAATATGGCAGGATTGAGATAAATTAATATAAAAAACCGGCCAAGTGCGAGTCGGACTCGCGCACGAAGGGCTCCGTACCATTATCTATATATTGTACAGGAGCCCCCTTAAATATTTATTTTTAGGATTAAAAAAAGATGTAGGTATTATTTTTATATACCTGGAGGGCGAAAGTGTTTTGAAAGGGGTATGAATGCCGGGAAAATTACAGGAACATGAGGTAACCACTCGACATCAGTTGCGCTGTATGCTTGTTCCATCAGAAAAAGTATAAAATATAAATTAAAAAGCAAATAAATTTTAAATCTATTTTGTTAAAAAATAAAAAATAAAAAAGTGTTTTAACTGGGAAGATTAAGAGTAGTAGAGCTCTTTGTGAAGGGCTCGTCCGGGGAAGTACTACCACCACGCTTATTCTGCCGCCAAGCATCGTTGCTGTGTTTCGGTTTGAAGAGTGTGGTTGCCGGTGAAATAACAGGCACAAGAGGCTTAACATCTGTATGCCTCAAGTTGATGGACGCAGGGCAGTGCATCGTAGGGCGAGTTCCTATCGTGCGGGACTTACGAGGTAATGCTTTTTTTATAGGTAATCATCATCATCATCATCAGCATCAGCCCAAAGAAGTCCACTGCTGGATATGCCTCCCCTTTACATTTCCAGGAAGAACTTATAGGTAATGGTTATCACTAAACATTAGTTGGAATATAATTATGCTTGTTCCATCAGTAAAAAGTATCACAAAAAATCATTGAAAAGTGAATTAGGAAGTGTTTAACTGGGAAGAGTAAAAACAACAAAATGAAGGTAGAACAATAAACTCACGCAAATTTCAGCGCAGTTTTAAAATAAACTGCACTGAAACGTTTCAAAAGCTTTGTTTCGGGTTATCATTTCGGTTTTAATTACTGTGAAAACGTTAGAATGACAGAAGTTTTAATGAATCGTCCTGAAACTCTGTATTTACATACGTAACTATAATTAGTTTTATCTTTTATGGTACGTGCGGAGTTTACGACAAAGCGTTTTACGCTGCCTTTTGTCTCTGGTTTTTTTTATAGTAACAAGTGAATGAACAAGCAGATAGCCCACCTTATGTTAAGTGGTAACCATCACCTATAACAAAGTATTGCCTCTCAAGTCATGCAAGTCATAGGAGCGCGCCTTCTATTCCGGTCATACAAATGTTATGTCAAAAAGATTTGAATCTACCTACCTAGGAAATCTTTCAATAAAATACAAATTTGGTAATTTTGAATTAAGGAGCCCATGTTGTTTTACGACTATGTACACACGGATACGCATCAGGCTATACACTGTTCGCTTTTCTTTGGTTTTGTGTAACTTGATCTGTATTCGTGTGTACACACAGATGCAGAACAAGATAAAGAAAAATGATGCTTGCTTAAAATCGAGCAGTGTTTAGCCTGATGTGTGTCCGTTTGTACAATGATGTTTGCTAAACTTTTTACGCTCTATCTTTTGTCAAACAGAAAATCAACTTCACATAACTGTGTATTGCCACGGTACCCCAAACTTCATAATGGTCCATCGTTCTTACCTATGTTGGGAGCATGGGCTGACAAACTATCAGGTTTTATAAAATAATGAAGGTCTGGGGGCTCATTCTATATGGGCAATTCGTCCCTCCCATTTTTGAAGTATGTCATTTATTAGTTGCATTTCGGCCATGACGTCAGCAAGCAAAATCGTTTGGTAGCATTTCGTCCCTCCGTTTAATTTCAACAGACGAGCAAAACTTTTAGACACGGCAAACGGCAACTACTGATTGTTATTAATAGCACTCTAACATCCTTTGACACAAGTTTAAAAGTGAGAGATTGAATATCTGTTGATATTAAATCAAATATTTTATTATGTAAGTCTGCAATCCCTTGTTATTGCAATTTCAACTTTATCCGCAATAAAAAAGAATATAAAATAGCAGATCCGACAATCTATCAGTGTTACAGCAACCCATGAATTGTGTTTCAGGCCCGTTCGAACTTGTAATACGAATTTTATGGAATACCCGCATCGTAAAATCGAGGGTGCTTCGCAGAACATTCCCTTCGAAAAGTATGCAGTCGATACTAGTTACTACTACTTACTCACTACTCGATTGGAAAGCCCGGTAGACTTAATTCACCTGGATTAAATCACCTGGGTGTATTTAGTGCTACTCACGGTAGATTTGGTGCACCTGGGAGAACTTACACGGATGATAGACGACACTTATGACTCTAGTAGCATTATTTTTACAAACTTGGGTGGTCTTAGTGCTATTTAAATAATCATTGTTGCTTTTATATAAGGATTAATAAATAAAAAAAAAGTATTTTAGTTATGTATTGAATATAATTGAATAAATCAACAGAAATAAAAAAATATGATTTGGCCCTTCAGCAAAAGTTTTGTTTTATATTTTTCAGTTTGTTTGAAGTCGCCTTTTTTTATGGAACAACATTATATTGATAAAAAAAAATTTTGCACGAATAAAGTAGCAAATAAAAACATACACAGCTTGAAAGGAAAAATCCCTTGATTCCAACGTTCGACCTTACGATCGTAATGCGGTGTCACTCCCAGCGTGCTCTTAGTAAAGCATAGCATCGTGCCAAAAATGAGTTCGAGAACCACTAGTAACTCCGACTTGCTCTGTGCCCGCCTCACGTCCGAATACCAGTTTTATTAGTTTTCATCCGGACCTTCGTGTATTATTGAACTATTTTTTATTTCAACGAGGATATTTCGAGATTTTTGGATAAAATCTGTCTTTTTCGCTTGGGAGTCGAAATTTTTGCACCGAAACCTTTTGGGTATCCTACTCATATTATAAACGCAAAAGTTTGTCAGTATGGATGGATGAATGTTTGTTACTCTTTTACGTAAAAACTACTGAATGGATTTTAATGAAACTTTACATTAATATAGCTATACATCAGAATAACACATAGGCTACAATTTATAAAGATATTGTGTGAATTGTCCAAAATATGACGATAAGTGTCAAGTAAGTAGGAAAAAATCTACAATCTACGAGCTATTCTGGCGTGCGCTGCCAAAACCGCTAGAGTTACACATATGTACTACGCCACGTTAATATAAGCTACTCGAAATACTAATCCTGCGCAGACGAAGTCGCGGGCACCAGCTAGTTGACAATAATTTAGATGAAGACGATCTGTTCTAGCCTTGTTGTTTTTTTTATAATACATGCAAATGAAACAAGCAAATGGCCCACCTGATGTTAAGTAGTAACCATCACCTGTAACTAAACACTGCCTCGTAAGTCACGCACGATAGGAACGTGCCCTATGACGCACTACCCTGCGTCCATCAACTCGAGGCATACAAATGTTAAGCCTCATGTGCCTGTAATTACACCGGCAACCACACTCTTCGAATCGAAACACAGCAACGCTGCTTGGCGGCAGAAAAGGGCATGGTTCAAGAGTGAGATGCTCGACGTTTACTCCTGTGCCAGCCACTATTATATAAGACGTTTCAAAGTGATCCTCGTGATTGTACTGAATAAAGACCGTTTTGATTTAAATTTTTATTGATTTAGTAGATCATTCAGTGCTACGCATGTGCTACGAGTGTGCTACGAGTGTGCTACATGTGCTACGGTTTAAGGCTTAATTGTTTTATGTAGACAATTATAAAATTAATAAATTAATATTGGTGGACTTTTCACACAACACTATCTAGCTCCAAACTAAGGCAAAGCTTGTAATATGGGAACCAGATAGCTGATGTAATACATATATACTTTTTATTGTAAATACATACTTATAATAAATAATAACACCTAGAAAGTGAACAAACATCTATGTTCACACAAATGTTTGTTCTCGGTGGGTATCGAGCCCAATGGTTCTATTTTATCGTTACTTTTGGACAGAGCTACAGTTATTCCCGTCCTTGTTGTTTCAATTTATAAAAAATGAGACGGCAACATTTTTAGTGCTGTCAAATTAAGTTAGTTTAAGGGTGCAACATTTTCACGCGGATTTAGTCATTCACAAATTGTAGCTTCCTAATTTGACGTAAACTGGATAGAAAAATACAAATTTTATGTTATTCCGAGGTGGTATGCTAATTTGTTCTTTAGCATAAACCGAATAAGAACTTTTATATTTTGCACAATTTTATAAAAGTAAGCCACCCATACCTATCGCCCACAATTGAGGTAGTAGGTATTCAGATACAAAGTAGGTATTCGAGTATTATGTCAGTTATCGTTCCCATAATACAAGCTTTACTTAGCTAGAAGCGCTGTGCGAAATATCTGTCAGCATTTACTTATTTACGGATTCTAGCTATTTCTATTTTTAGATCGTTTGCAACAGTCTGCAGATAGCTCGACTGTATTATGTATATTTGTACATTTTGTTAATACTTGTATTTTTTGTTTTTTTGTAAATAAATGTATTAGGTATAACTGAAACAGACTTCGATCCTCGGGCAGATAGTATTATTTTTATACAACTAGCTGATGTAACAAGCTGATGGCCCACCTGATGTTAGTGGTAACCATCACCTATACAAAGCATTGCCTCGTAAGTCACGCACGATAGGAACGTGCCCTACGATGCACTGCCCGGCGTCCATCAGCTTGAGGCATACAGATGTTAAGCCTCATGTGCCAGTAATTACACCGGTAACCACACTCTTCAAACCGAAACACAGCGTTGCTGCTTGGCGGCAGAAAAAGGCGTGGTGGTAGTACTTCCCCGGACAAGCCCTTCACAAAGAGCTCTACTACTCTTAAAATAAATACGATAGATATCCCCACAAATCTTTTAGTACCGATTTCCAACTCAAGATCCTTTGAAAATGTCATAGGTACGTCAAAATATAAAAAAATCTAATCAGATCAAACAACGTTTATTTTGTATCACAAAAACATAGGTGAAATTCAAAGAACAATTTGGCTCATATCTACATAATGCATTCATATTCCATTTAAATTTATTATATTTTATTTTAAGAGCACTGATGGTCTAGTGGTAGCGACCCCGCCTTCCGATCCTAAGGTCGTGGGTTTGAAACCGGTCGAGAACCAATGAATTTTTCTATTCAAAAATTTATGTGCACAATGCCAGTACTCTCAAACATCGTGAGGAAACCGGCATGTCGTAGAACCTAAAAAGTTCTATAACATATTGTGTCAAGTGCTCGAAAGGAGCCTCATGAGGCGCACTTAAAATACTTTCACCACACTGTTTCCAAAGAAACTATTAGTGACACGACAAGAGAGAGATTCATATTCCATGTATCATAATATTTTTGTTTATCACTTTACAGTACCCCAAGTATGAGATTTGCTTACGATATTTCGTTTTTCGTTTTACGTTTTTGTTCCGTGTTTATTGCGGGTTTTGTATGAAGACGCGATAGAGATACCGATACGGAACCCGCAATGAGCACGGAACAAAAACGAATCGTTTTCGCTGCGTGCTCATTGCGGGTTTTGTAAAGTTCCGTATCGGTATCAATATCGCGTCTTCATACAAAACTCGCAATGAACACGGAACAAAAACGTAAAACGAAAAACGAAATATCGTAAGCAAATCTCATACTTGGGGTACAGTTCTGATAAACTGTACGTAGGTGACTACGCTACCAGCGTATAACTATTGATTCCCGCAATGACACGAAATTTGTCCATTATAACTAACAAAGATTCGTAGAACAGAGTACATAAATCAAAAGCGGGTGGATAATGCCAGTGTTGGCAATATAAAGGGTTGATATCGTTAGTTTTGGAACAGCCTTCATAGCTTAGCTGGTAGTAGCTCTGCCTTCTGCGCCGTAAGCCGTGGGTTCGATCCCCACCGAGAATAAACATTTGTTTGATGAGCATAGATATTTGTTTTTTGTCTGTGTGTTATTATTAATTGTAAGATTGTATTACTTACCATTAAAAAGAAAACTCGTCTTCTTTTTGGTAAATAAATAAATTAGGTTTTGCATTTGAAGTAGGCGTAGCGTTGGCGTAACTTGTGGGCGTCCCGAAAATATTTAATTTAGGAATAAATTGATAAATTGCAAAGGAAAAAATATATTCTTGCACGGCCACTGTTGTACGATAGCGTACTATTTGAAAGAAGCGTTACACCAAGTAAAGTTAATAAGCCCACTGGCCTCACAAAACACACAGCCAAACGGCCTTTCCCGTCCCAATTTCTTCCTTAATTCGACCCGAATCGATACTTCGAAGGCCCACAATCGCTTGCCATCAAACATTTACGTTCACTGTACGTTTTGTAGTGACGATTATTTTTGTACTTCTAGCATAATTATCTACACTAATTTTATAATCTACACTGATATTATATAGAGAAAAGATTTGTATTTTAGTATGTTTGTAACGAATAAACTCAAAAACTACTGGGCCGATTTCAAAAATTCTTTCATCATTAGAATGCTACCCTATCCCTTAGTAACATAGGCTATATTTAAATGCTTTAGGCTATATTTTTCTTATTAAAAAAAGCAACTGTGCCTTTTCCACCTAAGAATCATTTGGAATGTGCAGCAGTATTAATTTATTTATATTTATATGTCAGTCAGTCACTTTTAATATTTAATCCTTCAGTAATATTTAATTTTCACTAGTTTAACTGAAAAAACTGAAACAACCCCACGACTTTGATCCTTAGGCACGGTATCCCTTCAGGTGACTTAGTATCAAGTACCAACTTAGGATTCTTTGAGAATTTCTAAGAGGGGTAGTCAGAGGTACGTCCAAATATTACCTACATTTGGCGCATACACACATTTTCCAGTAGAAGGTATTCCATACGTGACAGGTTGCAAGGCCATTGCTGCTGCTAGAATACTAACAGGTTTCCTCACGATGTTTTCCTTCCCCGTTTCAGAGCATTGGCGTTGCGCACATTATTTATGATTAGTAGAGCTCTTTGTGAAGGGCTCGTCCAGGGTAGTAGTACCACCACGGCTTTTTCTGCCGCCAAGCAGCGCTGCTGTGTTTCGGTTTTAAGAGTGTGGTTGCCGGTGTAATTACAGGCACATCAGGCTAAACATCGTTATGCCTCAAGTTGATGTACGCAGGGCAGTGCATCGTAGGGCACGTTCCTATCGTGCCTGACTTACGAGGCAATGCTTTGTTATAGTTGATGGTTACAACTTAACATCAGGGCCATCTGCTTGTTCCATCAGCTAGTTGTATAAAAAAATACATATTTTTTTAAACTAGTAATACATATTTTTGGTAAAATGCAATTCTGGCCTGCCACACAAGCTTAAAATACACAAATAAAACCATTTAACTTCCCATCAGCTCATACATTTCAGATTACGTAAGTGACAGGGAGATTATTCCACACGGCACGCGACCCCTCCTACCCCTTCCACCCCCTTTCAGTACTCGCAGCAGTCATTTTGAGTTGCCGAATAGTTTTAATACTAAAATTTCAGTTATTTTCACTCTTCTAGTGTTTGTGGTCTTGGTAGCGACCCTGCCTTCCGATTCTAACGTGGGCTCCGAACTGGTATTGCACCAATGAGTTTTTCTGTTAAAGCGATGATGGAAAATATTGTTAGGAAACTGTAGAGCCTTAAAAGTTCTAAAACATCAAGTGGTAGAAATTAAAATTCTTTCAGGTTCACCTAAAATCCTTTCACCATACTGTTTTGAAAAAACTAGTGATACGACAAGACATCAGGTGGGCCTTCTGATTGTTCCATCCGCTAGTTGTATAAAAAAATTAGTTATTTTCACTCTATTGCAGGCGTCCATAGGCTACGGCAACGGCTTTCCATCAGGTGGACCGTAAGATTATTTGTTAAATGGTGACATGGTTGTATTAACAAAAACTACCTAGAGCTATTTATTATTTATATGTAGCGGACATTCCACACAGCACATCTAGCCCAAAACTAAGCAAAACATGTGATATGGGAACCAGATAACTGATATAACATATATACTTTTTTTTTTAAATACATACTTATAATATTATATAACACCCAGACAGAGAACAAACATCTATGTTCATCACACAAATGTTTGTTCTCGGTGGAGATCGCACCCACGGCCTTCAGCAGTGCTACTACCAACTGAGCTGTGTGTGCTATCTAATTACCCTACGTTTACACTGCTGGTTATAGGACCTTCAGGGCCTAATCACGAAAGATTTGAAGTTAGTCGCGTAAACGTATCTTGTTCCTAACTACAACAAAATAAGGTTGAATATCGGTACGATACGTTAACGCCACAAATGTCAAACTTCATTCGCAATTACAGAAACTCCCAACAGCACGCCATTCTTTCCAGTTTTGTGCCAATTAGTCAATAAACAAGAAGATTCTATTTTCACCCTCGTTATTTTTGTTTTGAACTTGGAAATGATACTATAAATACTTTATGCTGACTTGTTGATTTTAAGTCATATATGATCCGTACCCCAAGTATGAGTTTTGCTTACGATATTTCGTTTTTCGTTGTACGTTTTTGTTCCGTGTTCATTGCGGGTTTTGTAAAGTTCCATATCGGTATCCCTATCGCGTCTTCATACAAAACCCGCAATGAACACGGAACAAAAACGTAAAACGAAAAACGAAATATCGTAAGCAAAACTCATACTTGGGGTTCTGATATTTACAAGTTTTCCTGCTTAACATTTTTTGTGCGTTCCTTTCCAAAAAAAACCTTGATTATTTATTATTTTGTGGAAGATGAACAGCTTAATGAAACTGAATTGGTATCAATATAAGTTTTCAGAGAAACCAATTATATTTAGATGAACCTTTGTAAAGTTTACTTAGAAAAAAGGTTGTGTGAGATTTTCCTAACAGTATTTAGTGATTACATGTTGATCTTCAAACATGTTAAAATGTGCGAGCCAGAAGTTGCCTCACAAATTCAAAGTCAAAATCTTTTGAATTTGACTTTGTGAGGTAACTTCAACAAAATCACAAGGATCACTTTGAAATGTCTTAGAGCTAGGTGACTCTAGGTGCCAGTTCCACGCGACCAAGGCCTTGAAGTCAGCTTTCAGCGCTCTGAGTTAGGTAGGTACATATTTTACAGTTGCTACAGACATGTCTTTGTAAAATGCGTTCTGTGAGGTTATTCTATTGTTTTGAAAACAGGTATAGTAACATCAACTGGGCCATACGCTACTTCCAAGACTCTTATATGATTGTAAAAAAAATGTCGCGAGGTACGAAATAGGGCACATGAAATTACATGCACATGAGGCTTAACATCTGTATGCTTCAAGTTGATGGACGCAGGGCAGTGCATTAAGAGTAGGGCTCGTTCCTGTCGTCGGTAACTTACGAGGCAATGTTTTGTTATAGGGGATGGTTACCACTTAACATCAGATGGGCCATCTGCTTGTTCCATCAGCTAGTTGTATAAAAAAAAATGGCGGCCGATTGCGCCATAGTGATTCTAGTTCAGGACACAAAGGATTTTTGAATGAATGAATGAAAATGCTTTATTGTACACCTTACAAACGAACAAAATAAGAAACAAATAATTACAACTATAGATATGTACAATGGGCGGTCTTATCGCTAAAAAGCGATCTCTTCCAGACAACCTTTGGATGGAGAGGAGCCTATAATAAGATGGTTGGTTTGGGTGCACCATACAAATACCATGGTAAAATAATAAAAATTATAAAACAACATAAGTAATTATGTACCTACATAAACTAGCTAAACATACAAAAAATAAATAAAATTTGTGATTTTTGTGATGCGTTAGACAAGATTAGGTTTTAGGTTGCCGAAAAAAATCGACAGATAGTAAAATTTTGATTGCTACTTAATAGACCCATAACCTTCAATTATACCGTTCACTTCACTAAACCTCCACTTAAGCAAATTAAACATCGCTCCACACCATTACAAAAACGCATAAAACCATCCCCTGAATGATAGCTGATTGCCACCCCGACCCTCCCCATCCCCGTCATCTCGTACCCGTAATCGTAGTGTATCGATTTTACGTGAAGAGGTGGCTGTTTGGAGGTTTAAAAGCCTTTCGATGGTCCTAGTGCTGAGGTGAGCTCATACCTACACGCATTTCACTTGATACAGCATTGGCATAAACAGTTACACATAGTTATTACTTCTAAGCATTCTCAAATGAAGCCGTCCAACTTTTATTAGTTACCTAAGCAAAAGAGATTTTTATCATTAGAAGTTTTTTTACTTATTTAACTTACTAAGCTCTGATTTCACCATGCTGTGTTAGATTAACAAAGGATTAGAGGGCCGTTAATTATGTCAAAATGTACGCGTTTGTACATCTAAGGTTAGATTTAACGGACTGTTAATCCTTGATTAGTAACTAACAGAGCATGGTGAAATCAGCTCTTAGGTACCTAATTACTTTAAGATACCCATTAATTAAGAAGGTACCATAATAAAATTGTAAAAGGATCATACAAAAAAACGCTAGGAACCAAGCCGTAAGTTTCTTGCCCGTTCTTCTAGGCTTTGGTCGCGAGGAACTGGCGATAGATTCACCTAGTATATAAGACGTTTCAAAGTGATCCTTGTGATTGTACTGAATAAAGACCGTTTTGATTTGATTTGATTTGATTAAATGGGCATAAAAATCATTGTAATACCCCAACGGGGCTCATGTCCTGGACATATTGTTATCCCCTAAGAACCTGTATACAACATGAGACAATGAATAATTGATTAAGTCAAAGTCAAAGTCAAAGTCAAAATGTATTTATTCAATAAAATCACAAGGATCACTTTGAAACGTCTTAAAGCTAGGTGACTCTAGGTGCCAGTTCCACGCGACCAAAGCCTAGAAGAACAGGCAACAAACTTACGGCTTGGTTCCTACCGTTCTTTTGTATGATCCTTTTACAATGTAATAATATAATATATTATTGAAGTTTAGTGAGGCGTAGGCATACAGAAAAAGGTAAACATAATCAAATTTATAAGACAGCACACGCTACGCCTCAAACTAATAATACCTAATGCATAAATACAATCTATTAAATCAGAGAAAAATAAAAAAAAACACACAATAGTAGGTACAGTACAGACATTGCAGACATGTTAGCTGCCGATGGGCAGAGCGACCGGGACATCGGGCCACGCATTTTTATCAACAATATAGCTATCTAAAGTATAATAAGCTTTCCTTATTAGATTATTCTTAATGTACACTTTAAATTTTCTAATAGGAAGCCCAGTGGCACTTTCTGGAAGTTTATTATAGAAGCGAATACCGTTCCCCATAAACGTGCCATTTACCTTTTGAAGTCGAAATTTAGGTATACATAATTTGTTTTTATTTCTAGTGTTAACGTTATGTGCATCACTCTTTTTCTTAAAGCTATCTATGTGTTTATGAGTGTATAATAGATTTTCATAAATATACTGTGAAATGACTGTGAGAATATTAATTTCTTTAAATCGCTCCCTTAATGAGTCACGTGGTTTCATTTTATAAATGGCACGTATCGCCCGTTTTTGAAGTACAAATATACTTTCTATATATATATCAGCAGCTTTCCCCCAGAGCAAAATACCATAAGACATTACACTATGGAAGTAGCTAAAATATACTAGTCTAGCTGTAGCTTCATCTGTAAGCCATCTTATTGTGCGAACTGCGTATGCAGCCGAATTCAGTCTACCAGCAAGTGATTTGATGTGTGGACCCCACTGCAATTTTGCATCAATATTAAGTCCTAAAAAAATAGTAGAATTGACAAGGGTAAGTGATTCAACATTTAATTCAATATTGGTTGGTCGTTGAACCACATTTGGCAAAGTAAATTTAATGCATTTCGTTTTCCCAGCATTGAGCAAAAGATTATTAACAGTAAACCAGTTAAGTACTTGCGACAGAGATGCATTAACGTCATCGAAGTTAGTCTTCAATCTGTCGACTTTAAAAATTAAAGAGGTATCGTCAGCAAATAGAACTATTTCACATAAATCTTTTACAAAAGGTGGAAGGTCATTTACGTAAACTAGAAATAAGAAAGGACCCAATATCGAACCCTGAGGCACCCCTATATCAATGACCGATCCAGAAGACCTCTCACCGCCAACATCAACTTTTTGGATTCTATTGGTTAAGTAAGACTCTATAAGATCAATAGCTCGGTTTAGGATGCCGTAGTGTTTAAGTTTAGATAATAAAGTGGCATGACTTACACAGTCAAAAGCTTTGGACAGATCGCAGAATACCCCGATCGCATCTTGTGAGTGTTCCCAAGCATCATATATGTGCTTCAGGAGCGTCGAGCCGGCATCAGTCGTTGATCGACCTTTAGTAAATCCAAATTGATGACCATGAAGTATGCCGTTGACGTTAAAATGTGATATTAAATGATTAAGAACAACTTTTTCAAAAATTTTACTTAACGTAGGTAGTACCGAAATAGGCCTGTAGTTGGCAGGATCTTGTTCATTTCCAGACTTGTACAGGGGAATGAGTTTACTGTGTTTCATTAAATCAGGGAAAACGCCCTCATCAACACATCTATTAAAAATGTATGCTAGACATGGTGCAATATCAGTTATAATAGCGCCTAATACTTTTGTAGACATTCCCCATAGATCTTCAGTATTTTTAATATTTAAGGATTTTAATGTTTTGACAACATTATCAGCATTAATAAATTTAAAACTGAAGATATTATTACATTTTTGAACGCTAGACTCTAATAGTGTTGTCGCTTCAGTAGCTGAGGAATTTAAGGATGAAGTCACAACTTTAGGTATACTGGAGAAAAAACTATCAAACGCGTTGGCGACTTCAATATTTTTTGTAAAAACATTATTGTTTACTTTTAAATTTATCTGTTTATTACCGAGCTTCGATTTGCCTGTTTCGTTATTGACTACCTTCCAAGTTGCTTTAATTTTATTTGTCGATTTTTCAATTTTATTTCTTATATGCAATGATTTTGCCGCGTGACATACTTTTTTGAAAATTTTTGAGTAGTTTTTTGTGTGTAAAATAAACGTTGGGTCATTCAGCATTGACTCCCTAGCAGCGTATAGGTCATATAATTTATTCCTACTTTTATAAATACCTGGAGTTGCCCAGTCAGCGAACTTGACACTTACACTAGTTTTACATGTTTTAAGTTTAAAAGTATCATTATGTTCTTCATTTATTAAATTTGACAATTTTATAAAAAGATCATTTGGGTCAGTCAAGTATGGTAAAAGGGACACTTTCAGTTCAACATTGTTCTGAAACTTTTTAGTACGGCTATCTGTGATAGGCCGATAGGTGAAGACCTCGTCTACTGATATTTTATTAGCAAACCTAGCGCTATGACCGTAATGATCGGAACTAAAATGCTTAACTACAGACTTACAAATTGGATCATGACTGCAAAAGATGTTGTCTAGACAGGTGGCTGTTGTTAGCGTCACTCTTGTTGGGTCTTTAAACAAGCAGTGTAGATCAAAACATTTAAACAAATTTAAAACCTCTCAGATAGTGGATGAACCGGAATATCTATATTAAAATCACCGCAGACTATTAAAGTTTTTTTACTATCGAAGGTCTTAAGCAAAACCTCTTCCATAGTGGATTCATACAACGCGAAGTCCGCGTTATGGTTATAATTATGATTATGGTTTAGCCTTGAGTTATGGAGCTGAGTTGCTGCTTACTATTGTAGTCTTTCACAAGCTCAAAAAGTTTGGACGAACCTCCGAGTACCCTACGAAGACATACTCAAAGAGTTTTTAACTAGTACCATGTGCAAAGCTATTTTAAAACATTCAGAATTTTTTCCGATCGGAAACTTCAGATTCTGTCTGTAATATACATTTTCTAATGTTATAAAAAAACCCAGCAATATTATAAATATAAATAAATATTGGTGGACTTTCCACACAGCACTATCTACCTCCAAACTGAGCAAAGCTTGTAATATGGGAACCAGATAGTTGATATAATACTTAAATACTTTTTTTTTTTGTAAATACATACTTATAATATAATAACACCCAGACAGAGAACAAACACCCATATTCACCACACAAATGTTTGTTCTCGGTGGAAATCGAACCCACGGCCTAAGCGCAGAAGGCAGAGCTACTACCGACTGAACTGTGAAGGCTGTCAAAATTTATGTATTCTGTTAGAATATTCAAAAGTCAAAATCTCCTTACTACTAAAAAACTGCCTTAAAACTAGACTGTCTAAAAACTACCTTCATTTTACATCTGGCTTTAAGTTTCCTAGGAAATGCTTAAACATTTTCAAGATTGTAGATAAAGTTTCTTTGAGTCATTTTAATAAGTCCAACGGCAAGACGGTACGTGAATGGCGTCCTTAAGGAACGGTGGAAAATATCTCTCTGCTGCAAATCAGAGTCGGATTGAGGCTCATTTTGCTCTGGACATTGCACAAAGCGTCATCTAGCCCCAAACTAAGCAAAGCCGGTAGGTAAGCCGTAGTCATCAAAAAAATCAAAACGGTCCTTATTAAGTACAATCACAAGGATCACTTTCAAACGTCTTATATACTAGGTGAATCTTTCGCCAGTTCCTCGCGACCAAAGCCTAGAAGAACGGGCAAGAAACTTACGGCTTGGTTCCTAGCGTTTTTTTGCATGATCCTTTTTATAATTTTATTTTTTAATTTATTTATTTTTAAATTTTATACATCGCAGTTGGAAGGCGGTTTGGGGACTACAGTGCTGTTTTTTTGAACAAGTAATCTCCTATGCCTATCTTGAAAGGTTAAGAGATAAACAAAAAGCTTTTAAAGTCACGGAAATGTCTGAACAACGTTTAGGTCAGTAATAAATAAATAAATATTGGTGGACATTCCACACAGCACTATCTCGCCGCAAACTAAGCCAAAACTTGTGATATGAGAACCAGATAGCCGATATAATACATAACATACTTTTTTTTTGTAAATACATACTTATAATATTATATAACACCCAGACAGAGAACAAACATCTATGTTCATCACACAAATGTTTGTTCTCGGTGCGGATCGAACCCACGGCCTACGGCATAGAAGGCAGAGCTACTACCAACTGAGCTGTGAAGGCTATCTCTAATATTAACTGGTAAGCAGCTCCACAATGCATTGAATCGCAAGGCACGATAGCAATGTGTCCTACGATAACCATGCCCATTATTTCATATCGGTACAAGCGACTCTGCATTATTTTGGGCAAACGCTTTTATCACCAATATCAAAAAATCGCCTCTTAAGTCATGCACGAAAGGCACGTGCATGACTCATGTGCTGCAATTTCACCGGCAACGAATCGAAAATCAGCACCGATGATAGGCGGCAGAAATAGGTATGATAGTAGTACATACTTCAACAGACGAGCCACACACAAAGAGCTCTACTACTCTTAAATACTCAGATGCTGCTGCGTTCCCTTATTTACTTCTTACAACAACATTCTTATAATTCATTGGTATAATGTTCCTATCCCCACTGTTATGTCGTTAGTTCTGAATACAAAAATATGGAAAAAATACCCGAGTGCCACCCTGCTATGTTAGTAAGAATGTTTTGCAAAAAAATACCGAGTACTTTCGAATCGCGGGGGAGCTACCAAGAACCGCTTAAGGGTGGTACCAGGAATACATAAATCACTAAGAGTTCTAAGTTTATTTCTGACACGCTGGGGATTCGTGGGACGTTATGGCAAATCATATTTACCTTGAAACATGGAGCTTCTAGCAAATTGAATCGATGAGACTTATTTCTCAGGTTTAGGGGTGGGTGGTTACATAGTGTTCTTTTTTTACTACGAACTGGTCTGGTAAGCATTAATTTCTATAACTACAGTAGTATGTATTAAGTGTTGTAACACAGAGGTACTTGTGCTCACGATTTATTAACGAACTAGTGGCTTCCCGCGACTTCGCACGCGTTGAAGTGGTGAGCCGTAATTGAGCCACAAACATCGAAACATCGTAACTTTCGCATTGATTTGTATAGAGGTATTATAAGGGTAGGATACCTACGCAAGTGGTATAAGCGATACCTATAGGCGTACATTACCTATATTAGGTAGGTAGGTATAGATACTGAGTTTAGCACAAACATGACAAATACAACAAAGACAACCTTACACGGAAAATATGTACTTATTCGTTCCTAGTTTCTACCCCAAAAACAAACTAAACGAAACAGCTTCACGACTTTGATCCCCAGGATGCGTAGATACCCTAAGATCTCTTCGTACCAACTCAAGATTCCCGTTTTAGAATGTTCCTTACAAACATTGACGCCTTGTTGTATCCTTTTTACTTGAGCGCAACGAAGGAGGGTAACGTTTTAGGGGTTGTTTTCGAAAATCAAACTGTCTTTTTGTTATTTATCCACAGAACACATTTTCTTTTAGTTTTAAGTTAATTACACTACGCTTTAAAAAACTCCCATACAAACCTTGAAACTTTGTCAGTCTTTTGCACCCTTTGCAGGGGTGGTTTTAAAATATTGAAAACGTGATTTTAAATTATTTACTGTGGAGTATATTTACTTCAAGTTTTAAATCAATCTCACCACGCGTTAAAAAACTCCCATACAAACATTGACATCCCTTCGCACACTTATTAAGGGTAGTTTTAAAAAACTAAAAATGCCTTTCCTGTTTTTTAGCCTTGGAGTACATGTACTTCAAGTTTCAAGTTTGGCGGTTCAAGGAATACAATTTTTCATTCCAACGTTTTCAACCCTTTATACATCCTTAGAGGTTGAATTTCCGAAAATCCCTTTTTAATACACCTCTACGCCATAAGACCTATATACTCTTCAAATTTCAAGTCTCTAGGACCAGCGGTCAAAAACCTCCCATACAAACTTTTACATCCCTTTACACACTTATTAAGGGTAGTTCTAAAAAACGAAAAATGCCTTTCCTATTTTTTTGCCTTGAAATATAAATACTCCAAGTTTCAAGTTTGTAGGTTCAAGGAATACTATTTTTCATGCAAACGTTTTCAACCCTTTTACAGCCTTAGGGGTTGAATTTCCAAAAAAACCTCTTCTTAGTACACCTCTACGCCATAAGTCCTATGTACTTTTCAAGTTTTAAGTCTCTAGGACCAGCGGTCAAAAAACTCCCATACATACTTTTACATCCCTTAGAACACTTATTAAGGGTAGTTTTAAAAAACTAAAAATGTATTTCCTACTTTTTTGTCTTGAAGTATATGTACTCCAAGTTTCAAGTTTGTAGGTTCAAGGAATACAATTTTTCATACAAACGTTTTCATCCCTTTTTACACCCTTAGGGGTTGAATTTCCAAAAATCCCTTCTTAGTACACCTCTACGCCATAAGACCTATATACTCTTCAAATTTCAAGTCTCTAGGACCAGCGGTCGAAAAACTCCCATACATACTTTTACATCCCCTAGCACACTTATTAAGGGTAGTTTTAAAAAACTAAAAATGTATTTCCTATTTTTTTGTTTTGAAGTATATGTATTCCAAGTTTCAAGTTTGTAGGTTCAAGGAATACAATTTTTCATCCCTTTTTACACCCTTAGGGGTTGAATTTCCAAAAATCTCTTCTTAGTACACCTCTACGCCATAAGACCTATGTATTCCTCAAATTTCAAGTCTCTAGGACCAGCGGTTTAGGCTGTGCGTTGTCTATATGTCAGTCAGTCAGTCAGTCAGTCAGTCAGGACTTTGATTCTTATAGTATTAGAGATTGCCTGCTAAATATGCTACTAAGCCAATTTATTAATATCTATAAAATAAAAGCTTACTACCTGACTTTTTGCGCGATTCTATACGTATGATTTTTATTTGTTCAATCAGTACACACGAATCTTTTAATTACTTATGTTAATTTATTGAAAAAATTCTGGTGATTGGATTTTTTATTTTTACAACGCAATGGAATATTTCAGGCTTCAGCGTAACTTCAGTAACACGGCAAAATAATATATAATATCAAAAAGATTTTAAAAATAAACTCAAGCGTCTGTGGCGACACTAACGGAATTATATAGAGATAGCAAGTGACTTGACATGTGATTTGTTTTGATCGGGCTTTCAGAAACCGGCTGTTAGAGAGACACAATAGTTTTTCCTGGAAATCTAGGACTTCAGGCTTCTTCTAGTCGTGCTACTGGTTCTGTTGGAACAGTGTGGTGAAAGGATTTTAAGTGCGCCTCAAAGAGCCTCCATTCGGCCACTTAACGCCTTCGAACTTTCTAAGTTCTACGACATGCCGGTTTCCTCAGGCTAATGATGATGATGAAAAGACGAATTGTAAATCAGCCCTTGCGAGACAAACTTAACTAATAGGAGTTCTAACTACCCGCATAATTACCAGAAAACTTCTTTAGGAGCAATAAATCCATTATGAGAAAACTCGCCCGTCTCGCCCGGCTATTTATACTCTCGAGGCTATGCCAAAGGTCGACGCCACCCAACAGATGGCAGCACGGTACATTTCATTGATCGCTGTAGTACTGTTACGTAACCGCCCATTCAGAGCTGGTTTCAGGCAATATTTTATAAGAGATGTTGAATGAAATGTGGAGTAGAAATGTCTTTTTAGAATTTCTGAAAGAGATTTAGTGTTTGAGATTCTTAAATTGAATCACAAGGATCCTTTTGAAACGTCTTGAAGCTGGATAAATCTAGGTGCCAGTTCTACGCAACCAAGCCTAGAAGCACAGGCAACAAACTTGGCAAACAGCATGGTTCCTACCTTTTTTGTATGATCCTTGTTACAAAATATATCCAGCATTGCAGTCGAACACATCGCTGATGATGTTAAGGTTGCGTGGATGTTAATTTATTTATAGAGAGTAATAGTTTACTCCACTTTATAGTGGGGTAATTGGGACTTGTCGTGCATTTAAACTGCAAGCTAATAGCGGCGTCGCAAGTCCATGTTTGTAAATAGCTTCTAGATTCCAAGAACTAGTTTCTTTGAAGGGGTATTTTCTTTTAAAAGCTAAATTAGGTTTTACTATGTTAAGTTACAGCTAAATTACGGTCAGAGGTATGTCTAAACATGTTCAAAGAGTATTGAGTAAGTTAATGGCATTAAGAGAACTGCAACTGCCTGTGCTCTTAAACGGTGAAGGAAAACATCGGAAACCTGTTAGTATTCTTACAGTGGCGATGGGCTTGCAACCTGTCACGTATGGAATACCAACTACTGCAAAATGTGGGTATGTGTCAACTACCCCCCTGACTCTTAGAAGTCTATGAATATGAACTTTGATTAAGTACGAAAACTAAACAAATTTTTAGGTAGAAAAACTGTTTAGATCAAAATAATTTTTCTACTGAAACTTTATAATATTATGCTCGGAAACTTGGTTGTTTGCGATTTTTCGCAACTAAAATCAGTGATTTTATTTATGTCTTCAAAAATCTTGAAATGTGCGAGCTAGAACCTGTATATTGTCAAATGCAGGAGAAGAAATACGAGCCAGCTATAGAACAGAAAGCGTATATTATTAGTATTGTACAGGTCAGTTGGTCGAAGAAAAGAGGACGACCCGAGATCGCCAACAAGCTTTTATAGTTCAACATATTGCCGGCGGGAAAATTAATTGAAATTATATTAGCTTGCTTCCACGATCTAGACTCGCTGTCCTTTTTACAAATCTTAATTAAATCGAACTTTTCCTGTCTAACTACGTTTAGGTACAATGTAGGCTGTGTCTTTATGATTACTCAAAGCCGTAAAAACAACTTTTTTCAAAGCACGGTCGCGTCATAACTCATTTCGCCAAAAGCTTGGAAAATCTTGGCTATTTTGAGAAAATAAGCTCCTGTTTTCGGCAAAAACCTCGCAAAAAAATCATATTACCTTACGGATACCAATATTCATTAAAAGGCTAATTCTGGATACAAGAAATGTTCATGATAGAAATCTTGAAGCAGCTAAACGGTTAGTGGGCGTAATTACAAAGATTTTAAAATATAAGCATTTGGTATGATGGCTTAATTTTGTAGTTTGTTTATTCTTAAATAAAAATTATATAATATGCTGTCTGTAGATGGATCAACAGATACAACAAGCACAAGTTTTGTTAAAAAATATATTAATTTACATTATTTAAGGTTTACATTATCCTACTAATATTATAAACGCGAAAGTTCGTAAGTACGGATGGATGTTTGTTACTTTTTCACGTAAAAACTACTGAATGAATTTTAATGAAACTTTTCAATAATATAGCTTATACATCGGAATAACACATAGGCTACAATTTATAAAGATATTGTGTGACTAATCCTGCGCAGACGAAGTCGCGGGCACCAGCTTGTTATAACTAAAACTAACCAAGTAGAAAGAAACCTTAGTTAACAGTGTAATGATTTCTCGAATTTTATAATTCATTTTGTAAATATTAAGCTTGTTTTTTTAGATTAAAATTGAAGTAGCATAATTAATTTTATATCTTCCTGTCTTTTAGTCAGTCAATTGACCGCCAAGTCGCAGCTTTGGTCGGATAGGTGGGTAGGATTGTTAACGTTGGTAGGTTGCCGAACTGTAAAAAGTGGGAAAGGAGAAGATTGTAAAAATGTGGCATTCTGGAAAGAGACTTGGTGGAGTAAACTTGACTGGCTAAACATGCTGTCATCTGTAACAAGTGCGAAGAATAAAAGTGAAATTGTTTTACCTGTGTTCAAGAGGTGATAAAGTGTTAATCTGCTGTAGAGCATTTCAGCAGAAACCATGAAATAAATTAGTTATTACATATTCAAATCCATTTGAATGTTATTTAATGAGTTACAATAGAGTTTATTAAACTTTGAAATAACTTTCTCAGCCACAACTGCCCACAACTTAAATTGGTTACAAGTAACATTGCTTGTGTCGTAGCTTACTATGTTATGTAATCGGAGACACAAAGGTTCTGACCCCTCCAGTCAGCCGTGAAGGATGGAGGGCACTGCGACGCTTATCGGAATTAATAGATCGGAACAACGAGGATGTGATAAGGAAACTTCTCAGTTATGCATTTGAGAAGTTCACAACCCATTTTATTTTTACTTTACTGGCTTTTTCAATCCAGTCTCAAACCACAGATTTTAGTACCCAAACTAAGCAAGAATTGGTAATATAAAGGTTCTTTGTGAAGGGCTCGTCCGGGGAAGTACTACCACCACGCCTTTTTCTGCCGCCAAGCAGCAACGCTGTGTTTCGGTTTGAAGAGTGTGGTTGCCGGTGTAATTACAGGCACATGAGGCTCAACATCGTATGCTTCAAGTTGATGGACGCATGGAGAAAAAAGATAACTGGTGGAACATTTAAAGGAGTTGTCCTCACGAAGTAAGAATATATACAGACGGCTCTAAAACAAAAACAGGTACAGGTGCCGGAACATTCTCGGAAGACCTAAACATCCACATATCAGCAGCTTTGGGCCAGCACAACTCCATCTTTCAGGCGGAATGTGTCGGCATAATCCAAGCTGCCAGTGCAGTACTACGAAGAAAGGTAACTGGGTACAACATCAGAATCCTCTCAGACAGTGCTGCAGTACTACAAGCTTTAAGCAGGCACGAGCATAACTCCGGATTAACCATACAATGCCACCAGCTACTGGAGGAGGTATGTAAGTCCAACAAGAACATCACTCTACAGTGGATCAAAGGTCACAGTGGATCTAGAGGTAACGACGGTGCAGACGCCCTAGCTAGGAGGGGCTCAGAAATGCAGACAGCAGGACCAGAGCCAAAAATACCTCTCCCCTTTAGCCAAGCACGATCCTGGATCCGCAGCAGAACACTTGAACTACACCAAGCAAACTGGGCAAGTACACAGGACTGCAGGCAGTCGAAGGAGGCTTTCCCGGACTTAAATCCGAGATACTCCCGAAAACTCCTGAGCCTGAAACGTGACAAACTCCGTATTGTTATCGGAATTGTCACAGGTCACTGCTCACTAAACAAACATCTATTTACACTGGGTGTTACAGACAGTCCCCTATGCAGAGGATGCCTAAACACAGAGGAAACAGCAGCACATGTACTCCTGGAGTGCAGCAGCGTGGCGCCTCAACGAGCACTCTATCTTGGAACACCGAAGACACCTAGGGAAGCCTGCACCAGCATAAGCGAGCTGCTGGCCTTCCTAGAGGACATCGGGTGGCTGAACTAGCAACCACCACCCGTCACGCAAAAAGGGCCCACCAGCGGCCTACTTGCGGAAACCAGTCCGCTCACCAAGTACCAAGTACCAAGTACCAAGGAGTTGTCCTGATTTGGTACGGAGGCTGGTTTCGTGACATATTCCGACCGGAACCAAACTATGCTGTACTTGGAATGGCAAAAATATAGAACCTGAAAACCATAAAAATAAATTTCGAAATTATAAAATAATAAAACCATGATTAAGACATGTCTCTTATTGGAGTGTATCCATTCCATAGAAGAGTTTCTTGTTAGCAGACTGAAAATATCCCATTAAATTTTTTGTGAAGGGATATCTACCGTGCCTACGGATCAAAGTCGTGAAGCTGGTGAAGTCGTCGAGGCGCGAGTGACCCGAGGGCTGGCATTGATTTGGATCAGTTGAGCTACCTCCAGATAGTTCGTGACTATCTGCAGATAGCTAAAACGTTTGCTGCTCAATTGAGCGCTGAGCTACTATATAGCGACCAATATAAATAAGACCTACTTACTATTACTTTGCTAATACAATACTAAGTGCCATAACTGGAAAATAAGACAGTGTATCTAAATGTAATTGTACCTACTCATTCCCAAGAAAGAAAATAGAATTTAATGGGCAGTCAAATTGTCTTACCGTTTTATGGAACAGTAAATTTTATTGGAATAATAAAATATTTTGTCGTAAATGGTTATTTTCACTGTTTATTGTTTTGGTTAGTTTAGGGTTCGAACACATTAGATAAATTAAAAACCATATTACTTTTTCAAGATTTCTTTGGGGCTTAACATAATTATTACATAAATAAGAGTAGTAGAGCTCTTTGTGAAGGGCTTGTCCGGGGAAGTACTACCACCACGCCTTTTTCTGCCGCCAAGCAGCAACGCTGTGTTTCGGTTTGAAGAGTGTGGTTACCGGTGTAATTACTGGCACATGAGGCTTAACATCTGTATGCCTCAAGCTGATGGACGCAGGGCAGTGCATCGTAGGGCACGTTCCTATCGTGCGTGACTTTCTAGGCAATGTTTTGTTATAGGTGATGGTTACCACTTAACATCAGGTGGGCCATCTGCTTGATCCATCACCTGGTTGTATAAAAAAAAATTAAAAAAAAAAATTATGTATTACAAATACACTAGAGAGCAATTAATTCAAAGTTGATATTTCCGATGCTAGAATTGCTAGAAGGCAAGTAGGTGTTTGTTTCAAAATTATCATAAAATTAAAAAAAAAACTTGAGTTTTCAGCACGCCCAACAGTCACAAAGATTTAATATAGTCCCAAAAGTTATTACCCGAGTGAAAGTGAATCTTTGTGATTTTCCTTAAGTGTAGGTAAACACTATAAAAACAAATAAAAAACGCCCAATAGTGTCGCTTATCGAATCTCCATACAAAAAAGGCCTGACGTTACGAAAAACTAAATACGGAATATGGTAAACAATACTCAGACTTGGAAAACAGACTAGTACACTTGACTTTGTCTATCAAGCTCAGCTTTCCTTTTACTACAAATTTGGCATATCAGGTAACAAGCCGACTCAATTTTGCACGACGAATTTTAACAATACATACTATGATTGGGCGATCCTTGATATCCACCCAGACATAGAACAAACATTTATGTTCATCACACAAATGTTTGTTCTCGGTGGGGATTGAACCCAAGCCTACGGCGCAGAAAGCAGAGCTACTACCAACTGGGCTGTGAAGGATGTCTATGTTTATAAGTAGTAAAACCTATTCAGCAGTATGTGGTAATCGATATTAGTTCAGCTTTGTTTGTTTTTAAATACCACCCACGGTTGCTCTGCATCCTTGAACTTATCATATCACATACATAACCTAGACCATCTGTTTGCCATCCTAAAACGTAATCTATTACAACACTATACGATTCACTTTTCTCTAAGGTCCTGAACATAATCCACTCTGTTTCTAAGAAAACTCGGTGCATTTAAAAAGATCTAAGTCCTGGTTATTTCGAACTGACAAAAAAGAGTTCTATGTCTTAGAGCACAAGGTCTTTTTTGTAATAAGGATGAAATATCCTAAGTAACATTGCTAGATCGTTTCAATTAAGGCGTTGGGTTCTGCAGATGCGCCTTGTGCTATAAAAAGTTGGTCTAAGTGATAGAATCTGGGTAATCTCGTGTTGGCCATTGACCTTTTAAAGACCTTTTAAAACAACTCACTATTTCGTTTAATGAAAAAAAATCCCTTGTTACTGCCAGGCAATAACTCAATTCAACTACCTCTGAGTTACGCTATCCGTCACATAAAAACAGAATGGATTGTATTCTTGTCCGAAATAAAAAACTTTTGATTTGATTTGAAAAATATTTCCATTTCTACTTTAAACTTTAAAAAACGACGGGTATATTTTTGGTGGGCCTGTTGAAAAGAAAAATCCAGTTATTCACGACCTATAGTTTCCTCATGTTTTCCCTCACACATACATTATCCATACGATACAAATAAATATGCACGACCGCTTTCGAACCCACGACCAGAAGGCGGGGTTCCGCTAGACCACCGGTGTTTATAAATACAACCCGACGTAAATCCTAAGTCCTGGCACCATAAGTACTCAACACAATTCAAACCGTGCTAATCTCTTGAGAGGTGGCAGAGCAGCTAATACCTCCCTTGGGAGGAAGATTAGAGTGGCATCCAGAGGATTTTATGCTCCTCACCTTAATTCTATTACTTAGATATTTATTCATTGCCTAGGTATATTTTGTATATAAAAAAAATACCAAGGTAATGACAGGCATTTTTAGGGTTCCGTACCTAAAAATTAATACCTGGATTTTTCTCTTCGAAAAATGTTTGTGCGCAATGCTAGTCATGGAACGAAAAACAACTGGTTTCAGTTTGTATTAAAGCAGCGGCAAAAGGCTTGCAAGCTGTCACGAATGGAATGCCAACTATTTAAGTAATTAATATAGATCACGGTAGCACAGCACGATCGAATACATAATACTTATAAGTATAGTTATATACTATTAAGTATGAAACTATTTTTTTTATACAACTAGCTGATGGAACAAGCAGATGGTCCACCTAATGTTAAGTGGTAACCATCACCTATAACAAAGCATTGCCTCGTAAGTCACGCACGATAAGAACGTGCCCTACGATGCACTGCCCTGCGTCCATCGACTTGAGGCACACAGATGTTAAGCCTCATGTGCCTGTAATTACACCGGCAACCACACTCTTCAAACCGAAACACAGCAACGCGACTAAGCGGCAGAAAAAGGCATGGTAGTACTTCCCCGGACAAGCCCTTCACAAGCTCTACTACTTCTTATAAAACAACATTCTAGTATAACATTTAGCACAAACCCACGTTAAGCAAAACAAAATAGAATGTTAAAATACAAGTTGTCCTTTATTCTACACCACTGCAATCAGCTCCGGGCGAAACGCGAATCTGGAAAACGCAGGCCAAGTTTCGAACGGAATAAACTTTAATCCTCCACAGCGGCACAAGTTGCGACCAATGTCCAGTAGCGTAGCTAGGTGGACAAAGGCCCCGGTGCATAGAGAAAGATTCGGGCATAGATAAAGAATTTTCTGAGCAGCAATTTTCGTCGTAGGGCCAGGTGGTGCAGTGCACCAGGGCCCCGGAGCTCAGGGGCCCTCTAACCTAAGTTTTGCAAAGAGAGGGTCAGCCAGCTCCCGAAGCTAGAAAACCTTGAGCCTGCTCACAATTTTATTTTAAGATTTTAAATGAACAACAATCAGAGAACTCACGATTTAAGACTTTCAACACATTCGCCAAGCGTCCTCGATAAGCATGTGCTGTTTGTTATTGTTATTTGGTAGTTAGGTCGAGTACGGCCGTAGCGCATTGCATCAGCAATAAACTCACGTGCTTGACGGTCGTGAGATCAATTCGACTATTCCACCCGTCAACTTTTTAGTTAAGTTTTCATCCCGATTCTTACTCTTACTTGCCCACCTAGCTACGCCACTGCTAAAACATATCACAATAAAAAAAACATTTTATTAATATAAAGTTGGTAGAATCTTGGTCATAGCCAGTCCCGTCCCGTTGCAGTGGTATGCCAAAAAGGCCCAGACTCAGCTTTTGCTGCCTAACAAAGTAGTTAATCTACCTTACCAAGCAGCGCTATGAAACTCGTAAAAACCAACAAATTACAGATAAATAACAATAAAATAAAAAGCTACAGTTGAAAGCTAAGCGTCCGCCGCGCAATCCAATTATTTTATCCGTTTAAAATATACAAATGAACAAAACTTGAGGTTTTCATCTGCGCTAATTGAATGAACTGTGAATGAACTGTGAATGGAGGTGGCACGGAAACAGGTCATTACTGGCGCTACACCTGCAGGCAGGCTTTATTGTAGGGTCAAATGGAGATCCTATCATTCTTTATGGCGAAGTGAGATCCAATGTTCCGTACGTTATAATCAATTTTAAGGACTTCAAAAACTACAAAAGCAATTGGTTGATGGTGAAATTTAGTCACGCTTGACAATTTTATCTTTTTTTTTTATTTAGCTAGCTGATGGAACAAGCATCAGGTTGGCCACCACCTGATGTTAAGAGGCAAACATCACCTATAACATTGCCTCGCAAGTCACGTTGCAACAACACATTGCCGGCGACGCTGCCGCAGACATATGGATGCAACATTTCCGTTCACGGGAATGGCAGCGCGAATGTCTAAATGTAAATGCAGTAGACTGCATAGTTTTTCTGTGAAACTGAGGAAATAATCACATAAAGTTCTATAAAATGTGTCAAGTGCTCGAAAGGAGCTTCTTGAGGCGCACTTAAAATGCTTTCACCAACAGTTTCGGAAGAAACTAGTGACACGACAAGAGAGAGAAAGAGAGAGAGAGATCACAGAAAAATATGAAATTTAATAATCAGACGAACTAACAATCACAAGGTTTCCACTCGGCTTCATAAAACACAGAGCATCGAGCACGTCCAAGAGGCTCTTCCAATAATGACATTCGTCTCGTTAGGCGGCGCCACCGCGGCTGTCAGGCCTGGCAGACGGCCAGCTGGGACATGACAGGCGGCAGACCTGTTGACGCTGATGAGTAGCATTGGCCACGGTAACTTATCCTGGCGATATTCGACCTTATTCAACGACTATGCAGACGATAAAATAACTCAATAATGTATTTTTTCTTTTTATAATTATGTAGTACACTGTAATTGAATCTATGTAGTACAAATTACATAACCCACGATTGAGACTTGTAAACTTGTTTACCAACAAAAAATCTGTATCTGTATTCTGTTGTAGTTAGGGATACGATACGTTTACGCGACTAACGTTTAATTCGTTTAAGGCCTCTGTTACCAACATTTTATTCGTTATTGCACACACGATTGACACAAAAAAATACATAATAGTCGTGTACAAAGGTTAACCCTAGAGGATATAGGGGTGGTTTTCAGGTAAAAATAATAAACTAATGTTATAGAGTAGCAGAGCTCTTTGTGAAGGGCTCGTCCGGGGAGGTACTAACACCACGCCTTTTTCTGCCGCCAAGCAGCGTTGCTGTGTTTCGGTTTGAAGAGTGTTGTTGCCGGTGTAATTACACACATGAGGCTTAACATCTGTATGCCTCAAGTTGATGGACGCAGGGCAGTGCATCGTAAGGCACGTTCCTATCGTGACTGACGAGGCAATGCTTTGTTATAGGTGATGGTTACAACTTAACATCAGGTGTGCCATCGACTTGTTCTACCAGCTAGTTGTATAAAAAAAAAGTCTTACCCATTGACTGAATAAACTGGATCTCTCGGTACCAATTATCAATTCAAAATTTGAGGGTGTCTGAAGAGACGTACATTAATTCATTTATTTTATTTCTACAGTTTTGTGAAAACTTATAGCTATGTGGTATCATCCAAATATTACATTTGGCACATATCCATATTTTTCAGGAGTTGGTATTCCATTCTGCTATGCGTCAGATTAAAATATATCCGGCTTTGCTGATGACAAGTCTAAAATAGTCGAGACAGAAATATTTTTATTTTATATTCTGACGTTACTCTGTGATGATAAAATCCACCCTTGGACGGAACATTTCACACCTGCTTTTTTTAATCATATATTCATGCCAACTAGTCTAGTATTATGCTAGGATCCGCCCGTGGCTCCACTCGTGTAGCATCCGAATAAAAAGAAACCTAGGCTATACAATATTCTATATTTCAAGTCACGAACAAATATTGGGCATGAAACTTAGAGTTTCATCAAAATTCAGGCAGCCGTTATGGAGGTTACCACACTAAATTTACGTGGTGGGAATTGAATCCACGTACAAAACAGAAGGCAGAGCTAGTACCAACTGAGCCGTGAAACCAGTAGAAATATAATATTTTAAAACAGGCGACTCAGGACTAACGAACGTACACACGGAGGAAGAATTGAAGGTACACCGGGCAGGAGACGGGCTTAGGCCGTGTCGTCAATTGAATTTGAACTATATTCGTATTCATAATGAGTTGAATTTACACACTTCAGTATCCGTGATTAAACTAGGGCCGGCTATAACTCACGAAGCCAATATTCGACTATATCTTCAAACGAATGAAGTTCAAATTCAAAAGTCGGCACGTGCACGGTCCGGCGCTGTCCCAGCGTAGCGTGTATCCTGGGGCCGGCTATGTTTCACAAAGCCAATATTGGACTATATCTTCGTACAAATAAAGTTCAAATTCAAAAGTCGGCACTTGCACGGTCCGGCGCTGTCCCAGTGTAGCGTGTATGCTGGGGCCGGCTATGTTTCACAGAGCCAATATTGAACTATATCATCGTACAAATAAAGCTCAAATTCAAAAGTCGGCACGTGCACGGTGCGGCGCTGTCCCAGCGAAGCGTGTATCCTGGGGCCGGCTATGTTTAACAAAGCCAATATTGGACTATATCTTCGTACGAATGAAGTTCAAATTCAAAGGTCGGCACGTGCATGTTCGGCGCTGTCCCTGTGTAGCGTGTATCCTGGGGCCGGCTATGTTTCACAAAGCCAATATTGGACTATATCATCGTACAAATAAAGTTCAAATTCAAAAGTCGGCACGTGCACGGTCCGGCGCCGTCCCAGTGTAGCGTGAGTCCTTAATTTGAATGATGTCGGTCTAGTCGAGTGTTTATGACTTGGCAACCATCGGTCGTCTAGCCTACGCGCTTGTTTACTACCGAAAATAGATTTCTTGCGACATTTTTGTCTTGGTAAAGAAAAAATTCGCCTTGCAACTTGAATACTGGTCTCGATAGATTGCTCTTCAGATTTATTAGCTCCCACTTAAGATTCTATAAGGATGTATGTGGATAGTCATATTGGTAAACAAGCTGGTGCCCGCGACTTCGTCTGCGCAGGATTAGTCCCACAATATCTTTATAAATTGTAGTAGGTATGTGTTATTCTGATTGTAATGTTTCATTAAAATCCATTCAGTAGTTTTTACGTCAAAGAGTAACAAACATCCATCCATCCATCTATACTTACAAACTTTCGCGTTTATAATATTAGTAGGATACCCACATTCAGCAGTTCATATCTGACAGGTTACAAGCCCGTTGCCGCTGGGCTTGAAATCAGATGTCAAGTAACTTGCTATCTCTATCTAATTCGATGTAATAGCTGAAATGGCGAGTGACTTCACATCTGATTAGTTTTGATCGAGTTTTCAGAAACCGGCTGTTAGTGTATTTTCATACCTGTGGCTCAGTATTTTTCTATCTTTGTGAGCGCAATGGTATTACGCAAATAATTTATTTATAATACACATAAGTTCACATTTCTACTTTGGTATATAAAATGGTAATCCTTTGTGCGAAAACGTAGAAGAATTCTCTCTATATTAAACGAGAGAAGAGAATGTGCGTTTATTAAAAAATATCTGTGTTTAATAAACACCCTTATTCAAAATTTCATGATATAAATTCTTGTTAGTCATCAGCGTTTAAAATTGTTCTCTCACTCTTGCACTAACATTCGAAAAGTTAGTTTTCATAATATCACGGCCTGTTTTTGGAAGCTCGGTCAAAACTAATCGGATGTCAAGTCACTCGCCATTTCAGCTATTACATCGAATTATATTGAGATAATAAGTGACTTGACATGCGATTAGTTTTGATCGGGCTTTCAGAAACTGGCCGTAGATCTATCATATCGACAGTGAATATATTAAATATTTTTGGTTATAGTAAAGTCAGCCGTCATTTGTTTAAAATGGCTTCAAATTTACGAGATATTTTTTTTATCAAAGCAGTCCAATTCCATTTTCATTCCATCTTTGTAATGCTGATTAAAATAACACCACAATAACAAAACAGAACTAGAAAGAACACTAGAAAACAAAAAATAAACGAGCTATATTGCTTCCCAAGACGACAGAAAACGAATCTTGAAAAGTTTTACTTTCTGAAAGAAGGTTTATTTTATTTGACACTAGCGTCCGCCCGTTAGTGTCAAATAAATACGCCTAGCAATAATTAGAACGCGTTTCTTGATAATTAAAGAGTAGTAGAGCTCTTTGTGAAGGGCTCGTCCGGGGAAGTACGACCACCACGCCTTTTTTTTGCCGCCAAGCAGCGTTGCTGTTTCGCGTCGAATAGGGTTGCTGGTTGAAATTACAGGCACTTGAGGCTTAACATCCATATCTCTAAAGTTGATGTCCATCAGCAGGACAGTGTATCATAGGTTCACTATCGTGCGAGACTTACGAGGCAATGCTTTGTAATATGTGATGATAACAAAACTAGTCTTTAAAAAAAAACTAGGTGATATGAAGATCTTTCAGGACGGGTTTGACCAATGCAGAGTAAACGCTATCTGACACATGAAAATATTTCTGTCACTGTTCTAGACTTGTCGAAAACAAGGACGGACATATTTAAATCTGACGAATATGTAGCGTTACTCTTGCTCAAAGTCAAACAGCCGGCTTCTAAAAGCTCGATCAAAACTAATCGGATGTCAAGTCACTCGCCATTTCAGCTATTACATCGAATTAGATAGAGAAAGCAAGTGATTTGACATGCGATTAGTTTTGATCGGGCTTTCAGAAACCGGCCGTGAGACGTCCAAATATTACATTTGACTCATGCAGAGTGAGAGAAGGTAATGATTATCGCTGCCATACTTGTAAAATACATTATTTTCTTTAGGTACTACTATATGCATTACCAAGCGATTGTGAATAAGGCAGCCTCGTCTATAACCTTGTTAAGACATTCCAGACTACGTAATGGAATTCGTGCTGTCAGTTCATTATCTTTTGTGTTTTCATGTCGTAATCACGAATGAGTTGTGGCTGTGAGGTAATTGAGTCTCTTGAGATTTTAAATTGTCTTCGCCTTTACTAGTGGTCTTTGATTACGTTCTTGTTCTAGATCGTAACACTGTGGCAGAGTGGTTGTGACCATATGTCGAGGCAGTACCATTCTTTAAAATTTCTCGCCACTCGTAATTCTCGGACGGACCTCTGACTACCCTTAGACCAGTGGTGGATTTACCAGCAGGCTGAGTAGGCTGGAGCCTAAGGCGACAGATTTTAGGGGTCGGCAATTACTAAGTATATCAATATCTTGTTTTTGGGTATATTTCTAATCTAAGAAAAGCTCAATCAATGTACCTTTTACATGAAAGATTGAGCTCTTGGAAAAGGAACTGACACATCGATCTCCTAGTTCACAACACAATCATACTAATAACGGGAAAAAGCTAATACAATGAGGACGATAGTGTACAAATCATAAAGTTGCATTAACATTGTCTTTTTTTTTTTATAAATATGATCCTAAACTAGGCTATCGAATTGTAGGCGTCATTAAGGGCGGCGTGAATAGCCTGCTTGCGACAAATATGTAAATCCGCCACTGCCTTAGATATCCTCAAAAAATCTAGAGTTGTTACTCGGTACTAAAGGCTCTGAGAGTATATCTGCATTGGAGATCAAAGTCGTGAAGCTGTTACAGTTGCAGTTTAGAAGTACGAAAATGTAATGGGAAATAAATAAAAAATGCGAAGTCGACCCGTCGTAGAGCCTTCGTAGAACCTTCGTAGAGCCTGCGTAGAACCTCGTAGCCAGACAGTCTGGCGTCCCATATGCCAAAGCGGTATATGCCAAAGAGGTATATGCCAAAGAGGTATATGCCAAAGAGGTTGTATACCAAATGGGCACAAAGACCTCGCCAGATGAATAAATAGGACAAGAGAATTCTTTAGTGATTTAACTACCCGCTAGTATTGTCAAGTTGCCAACTATAGTAATTTGGCCCGAAAATTTATAACTCTTAGCTGTAATTTATAGAAAGTAAGTTACTTCTATTAATCTGCCTGTGAACGTGGCCTACATAATAGTTGGTTTTAATAAGGGCAGTGCCGCTTTTCCATCTAAAGCTTTATCGAGACATAAGTTGACGTAACTAGTGATTCGAACTAACAACAAAAATCAAAGTAACCTGCCTAAAATCGATAGCACTATCTAGAATCAGATCGCATCGTATATCGGGGTTGTACAATCAGCTACATAAGTGGATAACCTGGTAAAATTATGCCTATGAATTATTTTTTTTATACTACTAGCTGATGGAACAAGCAGATGGCCCACTTGATGTTGTGGTAACCATCACCTATAACAAAGCATTGCCTCGTAAGTCACGCACGATAGGAACATGTTCTACGATGCACTGCCCTGCGTTCATCAACTTGAGGCATACAGAGATGTTAAGCCTCATGTGCCTGTAATTTCCCCAGCAACCACACTCTTCAAACCGAAACACAGCGTTGCTGCTTGGCGGCAGAACATAGCGTGGTGGCAGTACTTCCCCGGACGAGCCCTTCACAAAGATCTCTACTACTCTTACATGGTTCTGCACAGCACAACCACAAACTAAGCTGTGAGGATAGTTATCATAGAATAAAGTTTCCAATATGCCTCTAATATGTCAGCTTGGTATCGACCAGCGGTCCTCAATGGGCGTTCCATTTAGTTGTGTACAGTCAGCTATAAAATCTTTTTAACTTTATTATTCTCCTTCTGCGTGGGCTGTGGGTTCGATCCCCACTGAGAATATCTGCACTGGAGATCTAGTGGGAGCGACCTCGCTTTCTGGTGGTAAGATCGTGGGCTCGAATCCGGTGGTGCAACAATGGATTTTTATCTTTAAAGATTACGAGTATTCTAGCAGCGGTGATGGGCTTGCAACCTGTCACGTATAGAAAACCAACGAGTCCAAAATGTAGGAACGTATAATAAATGTGATATTTGGACGTAAGTCTGACTACCCTAAGAAATCATCAAAGAACGTTGACTTGTTGGGTAAGGTAAGAGATTTGTGAGGATATCTACCGTGCCTGGGGATCAAAACCATGAAGTGGTTCATGTTTGTTTTATTTACTTTCAAAGAGAGAGTGTAAAATGGGCATGAAGAATATAATGTTTGTATTACGTATGTACAGAGCCTTCGTCATGCTGTAATAGAAATTAGGATCAAGGTTTTCAAGAACAAAGGAAATTGTTTAGTTTTTTCTTGAAATATTTTTTTTGTTTACGTATAACGAAGACTCGCTAAAGTTGATAAAAGCTTCCTATGTAAAAGCATTACTTTTTTTAATAAGTTGACTCAGGATATACGAAATTTACATTTTAAAGAGTTTAGCGCCAAAATAAGGACATTTCTATTGTTAAAATCTTTTTATACCATTGACGAAGCCTTGGCTGATAATTTTAGCATGTAACAGTTTTTTATTTTGATTGTTTCTGGTGTAGGTACAATTATGTACAAATATTATTGTGTATTTTTTTTTTGTCTACTGTATGTACTCTTTTGTAAAATGTGACTTTTCCGAGTGTACAAATTGTATCAAAATGGAATAAATTGAATTGAATTGAATTGAATTGAATATATATTCTTCTATGTATCAAGCTTAAAATAGTTCAGAAAAAATCTATTCTATTCTAATAAGATCTGCACGAACGTCCCGCAATTACTGTATTTAGTTTGTATTATAAAAATGTATTGTGCATTGAAAAATCTATTATTTGAAAAGAAGTTTAACATAAATCCTGAAAAAAAATCCACTACCGTTTATTTCTTTTTGCGGTGAAGGGTCACTCACACTACCGGTGTTTTTTGCGAATGATTGAATTCCTTGAGTAAGAATATAAATCGGTGGATCCATGGCACCTTATGGAGAATACAAGAGCTAATGTGACTCTCGCTCGCACGTTTCGACATGTTGAAAGATATGAAAAAACTAAACTCATTTTTGAAAAATCGCAATTAACCATATAATGTGCAATCACATTGCACAGTTTTGTAAAAATATTTTTACGATCGATACTATTTCCTACTCAAAAGTTTGCTTTACTAGTTTTCGTACATAAGCAAACTATTAAGTAGGATATGATAACTTGTATCGATAAATATGTTTTTTTACTAAACTGTGTGCAATGTGATTGCAAACAAAATGATTGATTGCGATTTTTCGAAAATGAGTTTAGTGATTTTATATCTTTCAACATGTTGAAACGTGCGAGCGAGAGTCACATTAGCTCTTGTATTCGCCATAAGTGAGAATATAAATCGGTTGATCCATGCCACCTTAATGGCAGCATTGACATGCAAGTAGGCCAATGCAAGCTATAAGAAAATGGTTCCTCCATTGACCCATCAACTCAATGAGAGTTTCCCAGGCATGCGTATTACGTATGACGTAAGCCCACTTCGGGTTATTTCGGCAATTTTCGGGCAGACTCGTGACAAACGTGATTGGTCTGTTGATCGCGTGCGATGATTTGTTTGGTTAGCTCGAATGTATTATTTTAAAAGTTGATTGGCGATTCGATTATTTGAGACATACTATGTACCTGCATTCTCGGTATAGGTACATTCTAACAATTTGTGTATCTTATAATTCAAAATTAAGAAGTAATTAGTAAGTTCATTATTTTGAAATCTTAGTGTTGGCAAAAAAATTAAGTAGCCTATTATTGGAACTATAAATGAAAATTTTGTCTTATATTTAACACAGCACTTTCAAGCCAAGTACCAGTAGGTGTAGAAAAATCAACCTTATAGTCCAACAATCTTTTAGAACGGTTTAAAAAAAAGGTTGACTTCCTTTTACTTGGACCTAGACAAAAGTATAATTAAGTGGGTACAATAGTAACGAATAGTAGAAAGGCTCACCATGTGGGGCGTTGAAAGAGAGAAAGAGAGAGCGAATACACTATGAGATAGAACTAACCTGGTTTTCCTGGTTGAGCAGCTTCAATTGGTCGTTGATAAGGCTGTACTTGGCGCTCTCCTCCTTCCTCAGCGCCCGTTCCTTCTTCAGCTCGGGACTCCAAAAGGTCTTAATGCTGTGCATGCTGGAGCCGAGCTTCTGATTGGTCAGTTCCAGTTCCTTCTTAAGGTTTCCCAGCTCCCGCTGCAGATCGGAATTCTGCGATTGCAGCTCTCCAAGGAAGAGGGGGGGCGGCTCCCGACGGTAGTACTCATCTTCCGGGTGGTGCGTCGGCGGGGGCGCGTAGGAGCGGTCATAGTCGCGCTCCAGGGACTGGTAGCGCAGGGGGCGCGCGCGGGCGCGGTGGTGCGCCCCCGCGGAGGCGCTGCGGCCGCGCTCCTCGGGCGCCGGCGAGGGCTCGTCCTCCCGCGCGAGGTAGGGGCTGCGCCGCGACGGGCTGCGGTCCTGAGGGAGCCGCGCGCGCGTGCCTCCCGACCACTCCCGCCCGCGCCACTCGGCCTCCCGCCGGTCCTCATCGGCCGCGTACTCCCGGAGATACAGCTTGACAGCTTGCCTCACTCGAGACACATTGCACCGGACTCCGCGACGGCCGCGCGACCACTGAGCGCCGCCCGCCCGGATCGATACCCGCGGCGCGCGCGTGCGCCCGGCGCGCACAACTCAGCGGGCTCAGCGATTGATTCCCGGCTGCCGGCACAGACCATCTACTACGCGAACGTACAAAAGCGTCACTCTGAACGCAAGCCGGTCTGTTACAGACGGGTACAAAACCCTTTTTGGACTCGTTCTATACCTAACAGCTGCTTTAGTAGAGATATCCATATACATCAGAAGCTTCGTTCAACCGACACATTACCACCAGTTGAAAAATTATAAAACACACATGTAAAATTATAAGAATTTTCCTTAAATATCATCGTAGACAGGATTCTTCCATTAAAAATGCACACGCCTTCGCGTTCATGAATCTAAACCTATAGCCATAAAGCTCATTTTACATTGCAACTTGTATCTCAGTGTCGCAAGGTAGCCAGCGAGTGTTCAGTAGGAAACGGGGGCGGGTAACCCTACCCACTACCACACCACTACTCTAGTAGCAGAGAGTAAATTTAACTGGAGAGCAAATTGTGCACTTTTTATTATTTTTTCGCGGCGAGGTTACACTTACACACGTTCCGTCAACATAGCTAATGTATGTGCACTGACTTATTGCAAATATAGACCGGTCTATGTATAGGTATGTAGAGTTTGTAATAAGAATAAGAACTATTGATCCGGTAAGCGCAGCGAGCTACGATCTTAAACTTTGATAAATGACAGCCTTCACAGCTCAGTTGGTAGTAGCTCTGCCTTCTGCGCCGTAGGCCGTGGGCTCGATCCCCACCGAAAACAAACATTTGTGTGATGAACATAGATGTTTGTTCTCTGTCTGGGTGTTATATAATATTATAAGTATGTATTTACAAAAAATAAGTATATATGTATTATATCAGCTATCTGGTTCCCATATTACAAGCTTTGGCTTAGTTTGGAGTTAGATAGTGCTGTGTGGAAAGTCCTCCAATATTTATTTATTTAAATCGACGTTTTTTGTCCGAGAATAACTTTCGAACATGATCTATTTCCATGAAATTTGGTAGGTCGACAGTTTGTATAATTTTATTTTATCTGGACATCAGACGGAGACATTATAATATGATAAAACAATATTAACATATTAATAACTATGCGAAAAAAATATTATCATGTTTGCCGATAAACCACGCTTGGCAGGCGTATTGGTAACCGTAGTCTGAGTGCTTAGTACAAGAGGTGGTGAAATGTTGCCATAGTCAAAGTCAAAAAACAAAAATCTAAGACAAAGCTATTTATTCAATTGAATCGCAAAGATAACTAAGGTGTTCTCATAGTCAAAAGGTAGGTAGGTACTTATTCAATTGAACCAAGGATTACTTTGAAACGTCTTAAAGCCGGGTGAATCTAGGTGACAGTTCCACGCGACCAAGCTTAGAAGAACAGGCACCAAACTTACGACATGGCTCCTGCTGTTAGTACCTACGTAGTGGCGTAGCTCCCGAGGGCTAGACAGTGCCGTGCACCAGGGCCCACGACCTCAGAGGGCCCTTTGACCCTGACCAGCAAACCTCGTATTGAACTAGCTAAAATGTTTCCCATCTTTGGAATGTAAATAAAATAAGTTGCAACACGACTCATGGCAACTCATTGAAGAATACAGCGAAATTTCTTACCCAAAAAATTACCCAAGTTTCGACTTCTGTTCGATAATATTTCTTTGTTCTTTATTGTACACAGTGATAACATTTAGTAAACTTAATTATAAAACATGTAAGTACAAAGGCGAGCTTAACCCTAAAAAGAGTTCTCTTCCAGCAAACCTTGAAGGATAGATAAAATTGAAATGAGAGGTGGTTGCGTGTACAAAATGAGAGATGAGAAAAAAATTAATTATATTAATATTATTAAAAAACAAGATAAAATAAATAAATCTACACAAGAGTTACATGAACATACATATAATTTACTTAAATATAATTATATCTTTTGATTTGATAAAACCCTAAACAGTTAATCTCACACATAATCACACACACCCGTGAGTATCAGTACCTTCTTGCATTACAAAGCTTATTACAGATAATTTCAAGCTTTCTGTCTACCTAGTGAAATAGACTGAAGCAGATGAACACTTTAACACCTCTTATTTATTCGTAGAACACAGGTAAAACAATTTCCCTTTTATTCTTCGCACTTGTTACAGATGACAGTATGTTAGCCAGTCAAGTTTACTCCACCAAGTCTCTTTCCAGAATGCCACATTTTTTTCAATCTTCTCCTTTCCCACTTTTTACAGTTCGGCAACCTACCAACGTTAACAATCCTACCAACCTTACCGACCAAAGCTACGACTTGGCGGTCAATTGACTGACTAAAAGACAGGAAGATATAAAATTAATTATACTACTTCAATTTTAATCTAAAAAAACAAGCTTAATATTTACAAAATTAATTATAAAATTCGAGAAATCATTACATTCGGCCATCCGCCATCATGCGATCTCCTGACGCATGATCAAATAAATAAACTGAACGTACTAATCAATTAAGAATATTTATATTATTTTAATTTTAAAGAAGAACAAAAAAAAACTTTTTCTTTTATTGTAATAGCTTACATACAAATTCATTTTATTATTTCAGTCCTTATCAACTTCAATTTCTTATTAAAATTTATTTTATTTTATAATTATAGAAAATACTCAAATAAATTGAATTTACGATTTTAACACAATTACATTTTCAGTAATTATAAAAACAACATGTGAATAACAAAAAAAACAATAACTCCCAGTGTTTCGCTACATTATTATACTAACAATATTACTTTAAATTATTAATCATTACATTTGGCATATAATTAGTATCAGATCTGACTGTATTATTTTGTTGCCGACCTTTTGTAGGCATATTTTCGTCATCATTATCCTCGCTTTCGGATGAAGTATTACTTTTGTTAGATATTAGCATCGTTGTTATGAGAAAGGTTAACATTGATCCAAGGTCGAATCCGATCAAAAGCAACTTCGCTATCGTATTTACTTTTAAGAGTACTAAATCCAGTAAGTTCAAAAATTTTATATCGATCATTATATTATATACTTCCGTGATTTTAAAGAAGCCTATAAATTTTTATAAGAGCTTAGTACTATTGTCTTTATTGTTAAAATTGGTTCTCGGTTTTTTTTATTAGAAATAAATTAGAATATTATTATTATTTACTGTAACTGTAACGATGACATGGGTGTCGGAAGACCAGCGTTATAATAGCGTATGCTGCTATAGCATTAATGCCGAGTGACTGCCAATTTATATCACTTGCCTACTTACTTGTATTGTCTTTTCTTGTATTTTTTTTTATAAACTGCATTTACGTGTGGCATAAATAAATGATTCTGTTTTGTATTGTATTGTATTGTAAGATGACATTTTCCATTAACTACGTGATAAGCACCTTGGTGCAATTTTGATCGATTGATTTTCTTTACCCGGTTCAATACTACTGTAACCTTCCACATACACATCCCCTGAAAAGTTAGATCCCTACGCTATAACTTCAACTAACCCTGACAAAGGAACTTGGGTAGAATTTAATGTAGTCAAGTTTGCGTTAAGAGCAGGACTTTTGTAGAAGCATAGTTTGCAATTGTCTTTGAACACAGACACAGAAGAAAACTCTATAAAGTTTTGCCCTATAAGCAATGCTGTTGTCACAAACTCATCAGTAACTACAAGATCTTCGATCGTCGCCTCAATATCATCGATTTCAATGTTCACAAAGCTTCTATAGACAGGTGTAACTACAGAATTACCGAAACCTTTGATGATAGGCAATTGTGTGTATCTTTTTAAGAAGTTTAGGTCTTGAGCATCATCTTAACGAACTTCGATTTATTTGAAAAAAATACTGTTAGTATCACCAGTCGTGGAAATAGTCAAAGTTTTCCGTTCTTCAACGTCCGTACGCGAAACGCGGTATCATTGGTAGAAGTTTACAGTTTTCATTGTCGTGATCAACCCTTTGGACACTTTTGGCATTTTACTAACGGCTTAGGGCATTTAAAGTAAGAATGACCTATTGCGCGACATTTAAAAAAAAGTCGCTAAGCCAAGGAGGTAATATCATAATGGAGAGTGCGATAAGATCCACAACCTTTTACAACTGTGTATCAAACAGTGATCATCTATCTTTGTTCCTCCCACGCAGCCTAGCTACAAGTAAAAGAAAAGAAGATGTTAGTTCACTCACTCCAACTCACTCACTGTCTGTGTAAATAGTGTCCGTCAGTTGATGCAATGCTTTGATGTTCTAGTTGGAGTTTGTTGAAATATGCGGTGAAGCGAAATAAATAGTGAAAAATCAAAAGAATCATTATTATTTAAGCAAAATATATTTGAAAAGGCGAAAGTATATCCCGTGCAGCTGTGTCTTGTGCATCAATAAAAACAAAAGGAAACAAAACAAAAGGAGGTTAAAGACCCGGAATTGTCATTTGATACGTAATATTCTTTTTCAGTTTACAGACTGTAATTACATTTTATTAGTACTAGTCATATTTTCCAATATGAAAACGATGTAAACCCATTAATTATTGTAAAATAAAATTTATTGTTTTAGTCATCTGTTCTAGTGATGTACATACACAGATTAATTTAGCTTTATATTTCACACCTTCTAGGCGTCTCGCGCCGGCTCAAATTTCGTTAAATTTTACATTATTATTTTTTTAGGTTCCCGAAATGCCCAGAATGAAGATGGGTGTGGATAAAAGATGTTAGGCGTGAAAACTAGGAGTCCACAAAATTTTCCTATGCATGGACGAAATGGCCCTAAGAAAGTATCGAGTGGGATGGACATCGCTATCACGGCCAGGTCAACATGGGAAATAATATTGACGATAATAGTGTTCCAGTATCTATATTGGTTTTGGGTTGTCGCAATAAAAGTCAGCAACGAGTTAAAATTAAAAAGTTGATTTCCGATTAAAACGCCTTTTTCATCCATCTCTTATTCTATCGATAGGTTAGTCAATGTAGTCCCTTCTCTAGTAACTCACACGAATACAATATCGACAACTGCACACTAACAAAAAAACGGACACGCCAAAAACCGAAAGGCTCCGTCCAGTATGATACTTCGTCCAAGCGCTAAACTGTTGTTTGAAGTTGACGCCAAATCTCCTGCAGATGTCTTCGAAGACTTTCGCTTTCGTTTAGAATGAGTGTGTGTAACAGGAGGATCCTCCTCAGGAGTCATCGCACCGTCGGAGTTCATAGAAAAAGAAAAAAATACTGTAGTTATCATATTCACCAGATAAAACTTATTTCTTAGTTTCAAACTTTTTTATATTTATATTCAAGTTTTATTTATTTTTTTAATTTTTCATATGGTTTACTTGGCTTAGCATAACAGCTGTTCATGTAATTTTGCGACGTACTTAGCCACTTACAGGTCCAGTGCTTAAATGCTTATATATATATATATATTTTTGCACAATTGTACTAATTATTTTGTTAGTTTTGAACTTACAGGTATACATACCCCATTTTTCACTAAGAAATTCACTAATAGCGCACCTGGCTAAGCTCTGGCATACATAGCCTGCTAATAGCGCACATGGCTAAACTCTGGCATACATAGCCTATACCTGCATACATAGCATGTACCTACTACCTACCTATAAATATATCTATAAATTTTTACTTTATACCTCTAGATATTTAATTTAATACACTTTGCTTCAGAGTCTCGCATCAGAGGGTAGGCTTGATCATCGATATATATAATTTTACGACAGTTTATCAGGTGACAACTATAGTATAGTTAATTTCTGCTTGATATAGGTAAGACAATTTTTATTGCTATTGGAATATTGATAGTAGCAATAATGTGAAATGGAATAAGTCTCTGTTCAGTACAGACCAGTTCGTGTGAGGAACAATTCAAAATGCGAATATAAAATAAGATAAAAAAAAAAAAATAACCTACCCTTCAATGTTAAAATTATCGGATAATATTAAAATTTGTAAGATTTCACCTACTTTATTCTAGAAAAATTTGCTCAATATGTATTCAACTTGAATGTTCATGGGTAATAGTATAGGCATTGACAATTTAAAAAAAAAAGAATAGTGCTGGTACGGCCAGATAGTCTCGGGGCAATAAGTCGAATTTAATAACCTTTGACTCGAAATAAAAATATCATAATGTGGATGAAATAAATTTTAATCACAGCTACAGTTACCAAGTAGGTAATTATTTGGTAAATATCAGTGCATTGTGTACGTAGCAAAATTGTTAGCATTATCTAAATAAATTTTATGGCATACATAGCCCCCTGAACTCACTTGGTCCATCACAGCATACCCTACTTATTGTTATGGCATACATAGCCCCCTGAACTCACTTGGTTCATCACAGCATACCCTACTTATTGTTATGGCTTATATAACCTCCAAAACTCACTTGGTTCTCTACATCACTATATTTAATTTTTTTTTTTTTTATGTAGGTAGACTTTTTATCGTAAAATATTCTTTCAATTAGCAACATGCCATGGTGGCAAAAAGTTTCACCAGTAATAATTTTATCAAGTAACTGCGGTAAAAATTTGATGAAAGACATCAATAAGTTTCAAACTTAATACTTACGAGTGAAACAGCATGAATTTTATTCCTAGTATTCGTTAGACTCCACATTGTTAAAAAATATAATTTTAGCAAAAATTGTTATGACAAAAACTTTTGTGACGGTATTAACAAAAAATATTTTCATAGATATGGTACAGAAAAGCAACTCATGATCACACACAGTCACTTGCACGTTTAGTAGATTGGTATTCTTTGTCGATTTCTATCAGCTTTTTCTAGAAAATCTATCCAGACTTTGTAAATTTTATGTTTAATGGGTAGGCACAAGTACCAACAGCTCCATAAACCGAATAGTGCTAGCATGGCCAGATAGTCTCGGGGCAATCCCGACTGGACCACGCCAACAAAGATTCAGTAGAAATAAAGCCGCTAAGTACCTATGCTTTCAACTGAACAAAACTAGCACGCTCGGATAGTCTCGGGTCAATCCCGACCGATACATGCTAGTGAAATCTGTATCTCCATTATACTTAAATGGAATAAAATATTGTACCAATCTTCCAAGCGGCAATAAAATAATATCATGTGGGCAGAATAGGTAACATCTTACATACCTTGGTTCAATCCAACTTCTGAGATGAAATAGACTGAAGCAGATGAACACTTTAACACCTCTTATTTATTCGTAGAACACAGGTAAAACAATTTCCCTTTTATTCTTCGCACTTGTTACAGATGACAGTATGTTAGCCAGTCAAGTTTACTCCACCAAGTCTCTTTCCAGAATGCCACATTTTTTTCAATCTTCTCCTTTCCCACTTTTTACAGTTCGGCAACCTACCAACGTTAACAATCCTACCAACCTTACCGACCAAAGCTACGACTTGGCGGTCAATTGACTGACTAAAAGACAGGAAGATATAAAATTAATTATACTACTTCAATTTTAATCTAAAAAAACAAGCTTAATATTTACAAAATTAATTATAAAATTCGAGAAATCATTACACTAGTAACATCTAGGCAGAAAGCAGCATGTTCAGTCACGTCAATAGTAAATGAAAAAATATAGCCTACAAGCTGGTGCCCGCGTCTTCGTCTGCGCAGGATTAGTCACACAATATCTTTATAAATAGCCTATGTGTTATTCTGATGTATAAGCTATATTATTGTAAAGTTTCATTAAAATCCATTCAGTAGTTTTTACGTGAAAGAGTAACAAACATCCATCCATCCATACTTACAAACTTTCGCGTTTATAGTATTAGTAGGATGTAAGTAGGTATTCCAAACATTAACCAAGAAAGTAACCAAAAACATGTAAAAAAATAAAAACCAGCCAAGTGCGAGTCGGAATCGCACACGAAGGGTTCCGTACCATTATCTAAGTATAAAAAAGGCAAAAAAATCCCGTTTGTTGTAGGTATGGGAGCCCCCTTAAATATTTATTTTATTCGGTTTTTAGTATTTGTTGTTATAGCGGCAACAGAAATACATCATCTGTGAAAATTTCACTGTTTAACTGTCACGGTTCATGAGATACCTACAGCCTGGTGACAGACGGACAGCGGAGCCTTAAGTAATAGGATTCCATTTTACCCTTTGGGTACGGAACCCTAAAACGGAAGTGCATTAAAAAAAAGAACCTATCATGTAGAAAGTCATAGCTTAGCGCATATTTATGATAGTACTTTGTTTAAGTAAGTAGGTGATGGCTACCACTTAACATCAGGTGGGCTATCTGCTTTTCCATCAGCCAGTAAAAAAATATTTTCCTTAAGGACTAACATCGATTTTACAGAGTACTAATAAATATGAGGGGATATCTACCGTGCCTTAGAATCAAAGTCGTGAAGCTGTTTGTCAACATGCTTTGCGATACAGCCATTTTGTCTCGATACAAGGCTTACTTACGTAGTAAGTAGTGCAAAGTAGATTTTATAAGTAATGTTTTGTAGTTTGTGTGTTTTTTATTGATCTTTAGGGTTCCGTACCTAAATGGTAAAACCCATAGTGCTTCTAGGGTGCTTCCATACAACAAACGTGATTTTTTTGCCGTTTTTATAGATGGTATGGAACCCTTCGTGCGCGAGTCCAACTCGCACTTGGCCGGTTTTTTCTTTATTGAGCAAAGATATGCAGATAGCTCAAATGCTTCGTTGTATTTTGTACATACTCTGTGCTTGTAAAGGTTTAGTAAAAAAATCACTTATTTTTATTTTTAAAGTTTAGTAGCTATGTTCTGCCTTTTCTTATTCTCAGCGGTTTCAGCGCTGCACAGCAAAGACATTTTCATCCCGTGACCTACTTAGATCGTGCGTCCTTGTCTAGCGTGTGGAACTTGTGTGTATGCGTCTCCCTCATAGGATAAGGTCGCCTTATGTCGGTCAGATGATGGTTAGTGATCGGGACGAGGTTAGTGATGGGAATTAAAGGATATCGATAGTTATAAAAAAGCGAGTAAAATGTCTAAATTCTTGTTATTTTTTTATAGAATAGTAAGCATAACTGATGAAAAGGGCTATCAGTGATACTTTATAGAAAAAATAGTACATATTGCCAATTCTGTCGAAATTGCGCGAAAATTTCAATGAAACTTGGAGGAAATGTTCATATTACCGGTCTACATTGCCGTAATGTAGGTATGCCATGCGAAGACTTCTGTTTTTATTTATGTAATAGGTATACATTTTGATATAGGTAATCAAATATTTGCTTTATCCAGAAGGTGTCACACCAGCAAACATAGCTTGCCTGTTGAATTCACTAATCTGTGCGCGTAGCAGCCTCTGCCCCGCCGCCGTATGGTCGCAGTTTCACCACTTTCTAAAATAAAAATACTTAGAATACCTATTACAGTCCCGATGCTGGCTCTACCTATTCATATTTATTCCCTAAAATATCGCTCAAGCTGACTCTGCCTCTCAACGCTGAAGATTTGTTGATTTATACATCGATAATTTCATGCACAACACTATTTTCAGCTCGGCGCTCGCACGATGAATGAAAAGCGTGGATCGCACAATAAAAATGACGCCGGTGCGGTCGTTAGTGGGCGCCACTGTTGCAACAGTGAATTGCGTTTGCGGAGCACTCCTGTGCCTTTGTGCTGCCCTGGTACTTTGGATGCTGGATTTAATGAAACATTAGCGAATACGGGAGCTTTTGATGACTGTTTGGTACGGTCGGTATCCTATGAAAAAGATAGCTAATTATAGTTTCGGTATGAATAGGGCGAAATCAAAATCAAAACGGTCATAGTTGAAGGGTTGCGAGAGGGGCGGCAGAATGACCGGCCCAATTACACTGGAACTAATTGATTTTAAAAACAAAATCTGGACAAAATTTAGAATTTACTAAGATGTACCTACTAGGTACCTACCTACATGGGAATACAAAGTTAATTGAAATAGGTATCGAATGAAACTCCCCAGAAAAAGGAGGCAAGAATTTAATTTATATCATTCCCCCTTAAAGCTTATTTTATTCACTGAAAACAGTTAATAAAAAGCATTTATTAAGCTTTTCATCACTTTTTTGGTATTTGAATTTAGTACACACCAATACATACGACCTCCATCTCACTCAATGCTATAGGTACAACCTCCTTGTGCAGAAAATACTCGATACAAATTCCTTGTGCAATGAATACTCGACATTCAAACTCCTTGTGCAAATAACTTCTCGAGATTTGATTGGTCGACATCAGAATTAAAACTGTTTTGTGTTCTATTTTAATTAATTAAAACTTCCTTTTTTCTTCATTCAATTTTCGCTTAAATCTTTCTTTTTCTTGTAGTCATGGTATAAAGCATGGAGGAAGTATTTCGTCTAAGGTATAAAGTATAGTAGGTATGCAACTATTGAATGAAACGAAATTATATCGAGGGCCATGAATCACTCACGTCGCTCAGGATTCTAACACTTGAATCACTTGCTACACCCGTGATCCAATCATCATGAATCACTCCCTACGGTCGTGATTCAGTCGTCAGAATCCTTTACTTGCTCGTGATGGCCCTCGCTTTAAATCCGTCTTTTAATCACTAATTGCTTATCCTATTTGTCAAACTTTGTGTTTTCCTTTTAATGAACCAAATGTTAGTCAAGTGTGTTTCTAGCATTATACCTACCTACTGTTCTAAACAAAAAACAGAAAATAAGTGAATTCGTTCTTACAACGAACACCAAACTTATTTTGCCTCCCAAGGAACACGAAGAAAATTCCTCAAAGATTTTTGATGAGACTATGCTTTATTATCTAGCTTATAAGAAAACTAAGATTTGGGGTACTGCCATATTACGGTGGAAGAGACAAAAGTCAGCGTGCGACCGGATTACCTAACTTAATAAAAAACCTATAGCTGAAAGTAAAAAAAGTTACATGAGGTTTTTTTCTTTGAAAATTCTATGGTTCTTGAAGGATCATAGGTACAGAGCAGTCGTTTGTAGTAGGTAGGTAGAAAGGTAACTAAGTTTTACGGGCATGCTAAAAACCTAAAATTATAATAGCGCCATCTGTTGACGAGTAGAACTTTTACATTCGTTCAGGATACCTTGAAACCGTTTGTTTGTCTTGACAGTGACATTACTCAGTTTGATGTCATGTCATGTATATTTTCTGAACGAACTGCTTTGCTTTGATGAGGTTATAAATTTTGTTTTTCTTAGAGTTACGATAATTTCTTCAATATCTTTTCGAGATGTCCATAGTGCTACCACCAGCCAGTGGAACTGGCAGGTTCTTTGCAAAAGCAGCCAAATCCATCCGATTAGTTCGCCAGGGATGCACGAATAGGCCCTTTTTCCACATCTCTGTTACCCACGTAAGATACATTAACATTCGTCGAAATAAAATCATAACATAACACATAATAGCAGTTGCTGACTAAAATTTGTATCTTTTGGCTATGTGACTACTATTTTTGACTCGATAAGTTTTATATTCAACTTCCAAACAAGGAAATTTGCTCATAGCTTACTACATACCACCTCTAAAAGTCGTAGGTACTGTTTTCATTCAAATACGTTTCATTTTCAGCGCAAAAGACCCAATCACCTACCAGTAATTGAACAACTAGGCTCCTTTGACCCAATGCCAAATGCAAACAACGAAAAATTAGTTGCCTTGAACTTGGAAAGGCTGAAGTTTTGGCTCGGCAAAGGTGCTCATGTTACAAATCCAGTTGCTGAAATACTTGGTAAGTTATTTAGCTCTACAATATTTGTCATATTATATTAGTTTTGTTACTAGGTAGGTAGATACATTCCTTATAAACATTCTATGTCAAATATATAACATGGATTATAGCAATGATTCACATGGTTTTGAGCCTATTCCATCTACTACCCGAGAACTACACAGTGTAATTAATCGGACCTCTACTTTGAGGGCGGACTGGTTTCCGCAAGTAGGCCGCTGCTGGGCCCTTTTTGCGTGACGAGTGGTGGTTGCTAGTTCAGCCAGATGCCAGCTCCATGCAAGCAAGCAAGAAGAACAGGCAACAAGCTTATGGCTTGGTTCCTATAAATGCTATAATCGCATAACCACAATAAAATTATGGATAATCTAAAAATGTTTACTGAATTAATATTTTGTATCTAAAATTAATATCTAAAAATTAATTAATAATTAATAACTAAAAATTAATTAATAACTAAAAAAGTGTTAAAGATTTTAAATTTACAATTATTTTAATCTGGAATTTACTTTTGTTTTTTTTTTATTTTAAATATGTTCATATCCTAACCTTTTTTTTAATACCTGTGTTAGCTGTGGTTGCCTTTGGTGGATAAGTACAGGGCAGGATGTTGTTTTGTTTGTGTCTAGTATTAAGTTTTGTGTATTATCTCTTGGTGATCCTAATAAATAAATAAAATGTATTTTCAGGACTAAGCGGCTTCTTCCCTATCCACCCACGTTCATACATGACTGCATGGAGAAACCGTGCAACAGAACGAGATATTCTAGCCAAACAAGCAGAAGAAGACAAGAAAGAGGTTGCTGCTACTTCATAGGTTTTAAAATAGAATGTAGATTAGACTAGTCATAAATTATGTAAGTACTATTCCATTTTGTTTCACTGTTTTATCTCCTCTTGATATACACAGAATTAGTTTATTTTATTTTAATTCTGCCTTCCCCTTGAAGTTAACATTCAGTACTAATGAGGGAATGAATTACCTAACTTTGTATAATTTATTTATTTAGTGAACATAAAACATAGGAGACAATAATAAGAGATCACAAAAAACTGCATTTTTTTTAATACAATTAGCTGATGGAACAAGCAGATGGCCCACCTGATGTTAAGTGGTAACCATCACCTATAACAAATCATTGCCTCGTAAGTCACGCACGATAGGAACGTACCGTACGATGAACTCTCTTACCACACTCTTCAAACCGAAACACAGCGTTGCTACTTGGCGGCAGAAAAAGACGTCGTGGAAGTACCTCCCCGAAGGAGCCCTTCACAAAGAGCTCTACTACTCTTAAAACAAAAGAAAAACTTGTGTCGCAGTTTCCAGCACCCAACCTTCAGCAAAGAGGAGATAGTCGTTCACAATTTAAAGTAAGTAAAAAAAAAAGATCTAAAGGCTAGGTAAAATTTAACAAAATGAAATTGAGAGGTGCATGATATTTTTGTGTGTTGGTGAGTGTGAAGTGTAGGTGTTGTATGTTGGTGGCACAGGAGAATATGATGTATGGGGGGGGATGTGATTGTGTATGATAATGTCGGTGTCTCTGAGAGTTCTCCTGATTACACAAGTCTCTTAATGTTTCACAGGAGAACTCCCATGTGTGTGTGTCCGTGTGATAGATAGAAAATTTAGGGATAAAATATTTATTTTTTTATCTTATCTTAATATCTTCGTCGTAAGCAAGGTGAGATAGGCATTCTTTTATTTTATTTTTACATTTTTTGTATAGTTCTTGACAAATGTTTAATATTTTGTTAATTCTATAAAGAGTGGGGCTCAGAAAGGTGAAGTGTCTAAAGGTAAGCACGGTCCTGCATGTTCTGTTAGTGAAAGAAAACACTTTTAATTCTCCGGCTTGTGGTTGTCGTCTTAGCTACACAAGTCTGGGTGCAATGCACTCGTAAAATTCAGTATAAATATTTTACGTACAGACATCACACTATAGTGTTACAAAACTATAGTTAAACACATAGTGTTATATAGATTTTCAGTGGGGAAGAGCATTGTCTTCCGATGATATAACTTTCAGAATGTAGCTCTTTCCAATCGGATCAGCGTCGTCTTCGGTGCGCCCGCCCACGAAGCAATGCAATAAGATATAACCGATTGTGCCAATGCGAAATACACAGTGCTTCTCTCCGACATATCTTTCTTCCCCGGCAACAGCCCAAGCCGAGGTCCGTACCTAAGTGGTGCCCTTGCGTTTGTTGCCAATAAACCCTTTTTGTATGGCAGAGCGCCTTCTGCGCTCGCCAGTAGCCCGGTAACGCTGTCGGCAATCGTCATACGATTATACCAGCATTTTAGTCCATTCGAAAAAAAAAAAAAAAAAAAAAAAAAAAAATACACAGTTCGGAGGGTGCGAAGATCTGCGCTTGGTCTTAGTTTTTTTTTAATATACAAGGTGTAAAGTCATGTACGACATTAAATTGAAACACGTACTCCTAATTGCATTTTTAGATTTTAGGAGTTGGTTTTATCAAAAAAGCCTGAATATTTATCGAGATATCGATACTTTTCCAATAAATAATTTCTATGCAACCTGTATCTCTAATCGCCGGTGATGAGGTCAAATTTCCGGGGTCATGAAGTCATGTGACTCATCAATCAAACGAAAAAAAGGACAAAGATATCATATTTATACGCGTTAGACCGCATAAGAAACATATTTGTGCGCTCACATTGTAAAATTTCGCTGTGCGACAAGGACAGATATCATTCCGCTTACGTGTGTGATAGAGACAGATAGGTACGTAGCGCGCCCCACTATGTGCCACGCTGCCGCCCGGTGGCCAGTGAAAGACATTATTATTTAGTAAACAATCGCCTTGGTAGCGACCTTGACATACCTATCTAATTTTGAAAATTGTAAATTCGTGTTATTACTCGTGACTAGTGTCTAGATTTGGTACCGCGAAATAGACTTTTTGTGTGAGTGTGTGTCTTGTTAATGTCATCAAAATGCAGAACTTGTATTATGAAGGGAAAGATAATTGTGAAACTAGGCATACAAAACAAACTCTAGAACAGTTGAAGGAGCTCTTCAGTGCATTCATTTGTATGTGCAACATGCAACAACGTGAGCATATTGGAAACGTACGGATTTGAGGTACCTAACTAGTTTTATTTTTCCTACATGCTAACGTTGCTCTACTATATCGGCGAATCAAAGACGCCGCCGCCGGCCGCGCGCCCGCGCTGAAAGGGCGTTCACCTTTAGGCACGGGCGCGCGGCACAGTTTAGGTTTAGTCGTAGTAGATATGTATGTGCGGTTTCTGCGCGCGGGGCGCGGCATTGAATGAACGTACGTTGCTTTGTTTGTGTGTTTATACAGAATGTTCAATAATTTTATGCTTATTCTGATATTTAGTTTGTTTGAAAATAAAAAAATCTCAATTATGAATGAATGTTAATACAACCTTTTTTAAATCAATACTAGATAGTAGTACTACACGTGTATTAATTTAATGTCGTACAGTCGTTTACACGTTGTATATTAACTTTCGTACTTTTTTTTTTTATTAGCTGTTAGATTTATTTGGGGCTTCCAATTAAGTGTGCTGTCTAGTAAAACGCCTAGGTACCTAGTGCATTCAGTACGATCTATGGGAGCGCATTTACATTACATTACAACTATAGCTGAGAGTTAGTTATGTTGCAGACGTGAGACTTAATACTATACTCGGTTGGAGGTTGCGATGAGTTTGTTGGTGCTAGGGCCATGTAGCTGGTTTTTTTACATTAAGGGTCAACAGGTAGCTTGAGAGCCAGGAAGACACATTGCGTAGGTATGGCATTTTCCGCATGTATTTTTGTATCATCCCAGGTATTCCCAGTACTAGCAGGGCAGTGTCGTCAGCATATGCAAGAATTTTACAGTTTGTAAGAGACAGCTTGCAAAGGTCATTTGAGAAACAGGCTTGGACCTAGGACACTACCTTGTGGGACTCCATATTGCTAGGCGTTCGTCTATGCTGACAACTTTATTTGTCCAGGTAATTTATGAGCCTATAGTTTAAGCATTTTTCCAAAAATTTCGATAAAGTGCTCAAAACTGAAATTGGCCTATAGTTATCGACACTGCCTCTGTCCCCAGACTTGTAGATAATAGGGTGTACAAGTGCCTTTTTAAAAACTAACGGGACAATACTATGATAGAAACATAAGTTAATCACGTAAGTGTTAACGGGTACAAGTTTATTTTTTGCAGATTTTATAATAGAGCAAGGTATGCCGTCCCAACCCACAGCAGTTCAGTTTAAGGCCATTTATAATTCTCAATACCTCATCAAGTCATCAGTGTCGACATCCAATAACCCCATGGAGTTAGAATTGCTACATTTCGAATTCTCATAGAGGACAGTAGTAGGCCGTGATTCTCTTGAAATTTTAGAAGCTACATTTTTACCGACGTTAGAAAAATAGTTTTGGGTGGCATTTGACAAGTCTAGTAGTTCAAGTTGCTTATGTTTTATGGCTTTAGGGCTAGGTCAGAGTTATCAGGACATTTAGGTCAAGAGTTATCAGGACTAATATTTTTATATATATGTCACTAATAAGAGCAACGGTTCGAATAGTTCTGAGAGATTCTAGATAATCAGCTATGCTATTAATAAATATACTACATTTTTTTTAAGATGGTGGACGATAGACTGCAACTATAGCAATATCATTTTTACATTTAACTGTGAGGTGAGACAGTTCGCCTCTTCAATAGAGTGTGTTAAGTTGTCCTTTACGTAAACCACTATACCATCGTTTTGGTTTGAGTAAGTAGACTTAGGTATATATGAGACAAACCCATCGTACCCAGAGTAGCGGAATATTGGGAGCTTTGCTCAGCCAGCATTCCGACAAAACAATAATATCACAGGGCGTTGGGATTCTGTTTAACAATACCTACAGTTCACCAAATTTTTAAGATGTAAGATTTTTAAGGAGTTATTTTTAATATAAGTTTTGCAGTGTTCCGGGTCACATGTGTATGATTCTGATACTGAGAAATCCTGAATTTCATTACTAGTTAAGCTTAAATCATCCATTGTGGAATTTAATATTATGACAGGAGGGCTGAGTATTCCAATCTAATATTTGATCGAGTGAGCGAAGCGAATGAAGATCTTAGTTTCAACTTGGGCGATTTGGCATTTTATGTATGTATGTATGTATGTATGTATGTATGTATGTATGTATGTATGTATGTATGTTTGTCTGGCGATAACTTTAGAACCGTTGATCCGATCTGCATGAAATTTGATAAGTCGATAGCTTGTACTTGAGAAATTTACTGGTAAGTATATGAGTAAAATCGGGTGAAGGGTTTTTGAGATATGGGGTTTTTTAAGAGGGCAAAAATAAAAAAGTGACATAAAAAAATCAAGTTACATGTCATACGAAAGGGCTTTGTTTGGACATTCCAAAACAATTTTTACTTTTTTTCTGGGATGCTCGGTTTTTGAGATACAACAAAAAAGTTAAATTAAGATAACCAGCGACCCAAGAGCTCCCATCTCTAAGAGTTTCGTTGGCATCAAGGTTTTTCTACTGGTGAGCCAGTTACTATGCTTTTTCTTATTTTTTTTTCTTGAAATAAATTAAGGAGGTACTCAGTTCTCATAAAATGGTGACAACGACCAGGTCTGATGATGGAGCCAAGGTCTGTTCAACGGAACTCTTCAATAAATAGGCCAATAGAGTTGAAACTTGGTTACCGTACTGAGTTAGTAGGCGGTAGTCAGAAAAAAGTCCAAACATAATGTTTGGACTTGCCTTTGACTACCACCTACTCAAAGTTTTGGTGCGTTCGTCGGGTCGCATCACGAGATCTCAGTTCGGGGCGAACTACTAGTAATATTATAGACACAAGTGTAGGTAACGAGCGAGCATGACATTCATACGTTTCGAGGCGGCCCTCCAATAATTTATTAATGTACCTGTACCTACCTATCTCTGGTCGGAAACGCGTTCTTGTTCCAGTTTGCTTATTTGCTCAATGGCCGAGTTATACTTTTGATTTGTAAATTTAAACGAGGTCTTGATAATAGCGCAGAGGGCTTCGAACTTTTTGTTTTGCTCATCCTTGAAATTCGAAATCATTATTCGCATTTCCGAAGTAAACGTTTGCAGATGAGAATCTGACCCAGCCAAGGTGAGTTTTCGCTTAGCCTGGCGACACAACTCAATTCCCACTGACTATGACGTTGATGCTTGACTCAAGTCGGGTTCCGAGTAGGGTTGCCACCCGTACTTTATAATAAAGTATTGTACTTTATTTCAGGTAATTGTACTCTATACTTTATGAGAACAATAAAGTACACGAAAATACTTAATTCGCATGATTTCATTTCTTTGGGATTTTGAAAAGTTTAGTCGTAAGTATTTTTTCGTTAAACGACTTTAACGATTGGTGCTGAATCGATGTCGCCACTCGCCAGAGACACATCACTTATGCACTCGTTTTTAACAATTCCTGAACGCAACAAATGAAAAATAAATTGTAGTACTTTATTTTGATACTATGTACTTTTTTTTTCTTACCTATAACATCCAATGTACTTTATCGGCAATAAAAAAAGGTGGCAACCCTAGTTCCGAGTTACAATGGTGGATGGTATCAGACAGTGAAGTCGACGGGGCGGAGGCGGCGTTCGCTTAAGTGGCATTTCACCCACAGATTTCAACTAATGCGCTCTATTGGTACCAGGGCAGCAGAAATTAAAGGTGGTAATCGAGTCCAAGAGTATGGTTCTGTCCAACGCAAGCAGACCTCGGCACACACACAAACAGTGAAGTGCGTTGAGTGGTCAGTATAGTCATCGTGTCAGTGTTTGTACTCGTACGAATATTTACGCGGTAGATTGTGTGCGTGCGTGAAGCAATAGGCAGCCGGGTGCGCGAATGCGCGTGCTTTCTTCAACGTGTGCGCACGTGTGGACGTACGCTTGTGTTGAATTATTGATGTAAATGTAGTGTTGTTGCATTTTACTCCCTGAGTGAGTGAGAACGCGTTCGCTAATAATATTTTTAAGAAAACTAAAATTTTTAATTTCGTAATTTCTTTTGAATGGAATGTCCGATTTGTAAAATTCAAGTTTGTAAAAAAAGTTATCTATAGGTATTGAAATAGTCTTGAATACGAAATGATTTATTTGGATAAGGATTAATATAAATGTATGGATAACATGGTCTGATTTTGGTCGGCATTTCTACTTTTATTCAACTTTTATTATGTAAAAAAGAAGTTATAGTAACATAACTTCGATAGTTAGACATATGATCGCTGAGTTTTTTGTAGATATTGATGTGTTCTTTAATATTGTAGAACATTTTTGTGTTCTATTGTCAATAGTTTTCGCAGCGCATGCGATGAAAGACATACCTATTATGGCCAATTTTTTGAACACCTTGGGTTACATTATTGAAGTTTTAGAAAGGATCCCTAATTTTTTCTAGTAAATATAGCCTATGTTACTCAGGGATAATGTAGCAATCTAATGGTGAAAGAATTTTTGAAATCAGACCAGTAGTTTTTGAGCCTATTCGTTACATACGAAAATACAAATGTTTCCTCTTTATAATATTAGTGTAGATTTATTTAAACTCATGAAAAAAAACAGAGGTTCACTTTAATAAACCTGATCTCCTCAGAGGTCCGAGGGGAAGGAGATATATATATAAAATATATAAATAACAAAAAAAGTGTATTATATATATAAATAACAAAAAAAGCATTCATAATTTGAATTAAATTGGGTTAATCAGTTCTTATAACTTTTACCATTAATCTCTTAAGTCTCACAGGTATTGGGCGGCATCCATGTTTAGATTGAACAGTAAAACGGCAAATTACACAATGAATTCATTTTATTGAAAGTGAAAAATACAATTTACAACAATACTTCCAAATACAATGCTGGTAGCAAACTGTCAAGGCACAAATTTGCTTCACAAGCTAACTTTTAAACATGATTACAATGATGACAAAAACGTGAGGTCTTCCTAATTACCAAATGGGGCACTAATAATTTCTAACGCTTATTTAAATGCCAAAAAAACAACAGATTTTAATAAAATGGCAACAATTGAGGCATTATGTGGGCAACACTTGCTAACTAAATAAAAATCCTTAACTACCTAAAACATTCCTTGAGCAATCTTTTAGGATACTGAAGAATTCATTGTTCCAAAAGAGATCTTAGAAAATAGGGGAATAAAGAAAAACGACCTATTCTTAAAGGGCTAAGAGTGTCCATCCCTAAAGACGCGGCCACACCAATAGGTTTTTACGACGAATATACAGCAGAAAATACGGCGGATATACCGAATGCAAACATATTGATATGAACGCCAATAACGAATCAGATTAACTAAGAATTTAACTAAAAGGATAAAAAAACTGTCAGGATATACAAAAACAACTTAATACTACAACTCAAGTCTACGATTTCCTTTAATACAAGTCCAAAAATGCCCGTCTTTCGTCTAGTCAGCGACAATGACTTGGAAATTCTTACCGATTCCACAAATTAATGACAACTAATTTGAAATTGATAAATACACGAAACCAGTGTTTTAATATGTTCATTTCTAAAATTACATTGTCAGAAAGCCAATTTACCCATGCATATTTGGTTGTTTTAGAATCTCATAATTTCATTTGATGTTCAAACCAAGCACAATTTGAAGGCTTTTGAAAACCAAAAAGTACTCAAAGTGGCTCTTTATAGGTATCCACGCAAGCGTATTTATAATGATTTTATAGCAGATAACTAACCAATTCGCACAAAAAAACGCTTGCGGTCAACCAAAAGGGCTTTATGATTCCAAGTCAAAGTCGCGACTTGTCGTATGTCATTTATTAAAACTGTCTGTGCGCGCGAAGCTGGTGATAGAAGCCGGTGCTATTTTGTACTTCCACTCGCTAGTGTAGACAGTGCTTTATTTATCCTTGTTCACGACGTCTTTCACCAAACGAGAGGCTGGAATAAAAAAAAACACATTTCAGATAGTGAAAACTGTAAAGGTATGTAACACAAATTGTCCCAGATTATAATGATGCCTTGCATGAAGTGGTATTTTTTTTTTTAAACCACAATGATGAGGTCGGTTTTTGTTATCTAGAAATGACTCGTTTACCTACTAACTGCCTAGCCGCGAAACCAACATGGTATCAGAATGTACACTACGATTATATTTTTAGCAATATCAGCAATACTTATCAAGAAGTTTTATAACATGATAAGTAATGATGACTTGGATGTAAACTATCTTTTGATTAAGTTTTAGAGGAGAATTGGATACCTCTAAAACTGTAAAAAATATTATCAAAGTTTTGATTCCCATTACCATTTTGGGTTCGTGGTAAGGTCATCCATAAATTACGTCACACGAATTTCATGATTTTTGACCCCTCCCCCGCCCTTGTCACAGATGATCACATTTGTGAGACCCCCTCACTAGTGTGATGTCTAATATTTTGCAATGTTACATTTAGTTTATGATATTAGTTCAGTGTTCCGAAATTATTCACAGCTCAATTGGTAGTAGCTCTGCCTTCTGTGCGGTAGGCCGTGGGTTCGATCCCCACCGAGAACAAACATTTGTGTGATGAACATTGATGTTTGTTCTCTGTCTGGGTTTTATATAATATTATAAGTATGTATTTACAAAAAAAAGTATATATGTAGTATATCACCTATCTGGTTCCCATATTACAAGCTTTGGCTTAGTTTGGGGCTAGATAGGCTGTGTGGAAAGTCCACCAATATTTTATTATTTTTATTTCCATTTTAATTTTATTTCAATTAAATTCAGTGTCGTAATACTTAGATATAAAATATTAAATTTTGAAAAAAGGTGATGTCACAAAATTTGGGACCCCTCCCTGTCACACAATGTCACATTTCGTCGACCCCCTCCCTCCACTTAACGTGGGACGTAATTTATGGATGGCCCCTAGGCAACAGGTCATTGATAATCCTAGGCTTTTGTGTACAAGGCCTTCAAACTCTTACATACTTATTATATTACATACTATGTTAGGTACAGTTTAATTAATCTAAAAGCATAGCGAGACACATAATACATAGTAGTAATAAGTGCAATCACATCGAAAGCACGAAGAAATGATTAATAAAGGTGAAATTTATGGATCTACGATCAAATGATCTACGGACAAAATAAAGTGGTGAGTAACATCTTGAAAACCGTAAAGTGACGAATGGGATTTGGAGAAAAAATGGAATTTTGTGAACAATAAATTAGCTAGCGAGCTCTGCTACGAAAATCGGTTTATTAACCTCTTGTATGCTGGAATTCCAGATACAATAGAAAATGTATTGTGTCTCTCGTGGATTTACGTTCCGACATGTGGTTAATTTACTCTAGATTTCAAGGGGGACTATAGGGGAACCCTCGTAATGTCCGAAACGAACCATTGAATAAATAATACTAATTTCATGCCTAGCCCATAGACTGCAGACTTGCCGAGGTTTCAGGCACAATGGGTTATGTATTGTCTGGTGATGATCAGCGCAAGAGTTTAATTTGTTATAAAACCCTAAGCAGAATACTTTCTGCATATTTTATTAATAATTAATAATAAAAAACCTAGCAATCTCCTATTTTTTATAAGATGCATGGTGAGTAATAATTAGTTATAGCCTGCTAAAATTATTTATTTATTTAATTTAGTCATCCGATAAAAATACAACAAAAGACACAAACAAGAATGACACAGGAACAAAGACGCCATTTTGAAAACACAAAGTTCAAAAATAGAATCGAGACAAAAGCGAGCATGCCATTGGTTAGTAAAAGCAGTTTTCCACAACTGTTTACTTACTTACCACTGTGACTGATTTCTACTGCTTATTCCTGTTTACCTATAATGAGTAAAGTGCGTGAGTGTGGGATACCTACTTCTATATAGGCTTATTATGCAAATGGACAACATCACAGAACAAAACATACTACATAGACAGACAAATAGGGATAATGTTAAAATCATAGAATTCTAATAACGTTACTAAGACATATCTACCAAGCTAAATACTTAACAAGCTAAGTACCAAATAAGTTTATGGGAGGATGAATTAACGATCCATAACTAGAACAGTTTTTGACGTTTCTACAAAAAAGATATTATATTCTCAAAATTCTAGAAACATTACAGATGTTGTAACGCTTTCGATCGTTGTAATACAGCAATGAATTCAATCGAATTAACTAAATTAAAAATAGAACATACAGTGCCTTGCCTGAAGAGCATTGTACTATAGACTTGAAACTTTTGCAACATTCACTCGCTCAATTTTTTCATGGAAGTTTCAATTTTTCTGTTAGCCCCTTGGACCAGCTGCTGTACATTTACTGCGTTTTTTTAAATAAAACTATAATTAAAAAATTGGAAAACCACCTAAAATAAAATGCAGGAGAGAAATTTACTGATCCTTCGGTGAATCAAAAGGACAAATAAAAATAATTAAATGTATTGAACATCTAATGCCACCTGCGTGTTCAAGTTGAGTTATTATAACCCGCGTTAACAAAAAACTACGAAAAAACTAAAACTTCACTAGTATAGGCGTAGAACTAGTATTTACTCTAGGCCTCTAGGGTATAGATGCCCTTTACTCTTCTAAACAGTCACATAGGGACAATATAAGTATAGTCCTCAGCTAAAACTATTAGTTTATCAACAAAACTTTCGGATTCAATCTCATTTATCGACAATTTCTGAAACTTTTAAAATTTCGAAATAGTTTTAGGCACAACAGATTTTCTTCGACTGGATTTCCTGGCTCCCAGAAAAGCCAGAATCCAAAGGTGAATCCAAAAAGAATTCTTGATAAAACTAATAAAATTTAAACTTTTTGTGCGACGTACCATTACCGTAGGCTGCGTGAAAATATATAAATAATTATTAAATAAATATTAATTCCTTAAATAATTATAAATTACATTTCATACATCACAATCCAGTCCAAACTAGGCAAAGCTTGAATTATGGGAATCACATAGCTGATTTAATAATTATGTACCATTTTTGTTTGTATATACTAATAATTTATAACTAGAGATCGTATAATGACTTTAGGTAAATATGCATCCGAATATCCGATCTCTAGTCATTCACACACAGGCAGAGACCAAACACCAATATTTATTACACAAATGTTTGTTCTCGGTGGGGATCGAACCCACGGCCTACATCGCAGAAGGCAGAACTACTTCCGACTGAGCTGTGAGGGCCGTTGTTAGTATGTTTATTAAAATATACAAGAAATTATGGAATCAAAAATGGTCACCATTATTACAAGCTTTGCTTAGTTTACACTAGAAATAAAGAGAACTATAGTCGCGTTAAACTCTCGCTGCAAACTCGGTCATATATCATCTTAACACACGCTTAATCAAAAGGATCGTCCGTTCTCCTAAGTGCGAGAGAGAGAGCAATATTGCTGTCTCGTTCCGATAACTTATGACCGAGCCTGAAGCGAGAGTTTAACGCGCCTATAACACAAATTAAATAACCTCAAAAACCAAAACCCAAATACCTAATTAGAAAGCAACTTTTAAGTGGACCCCCACATTCCCGATACCAAAATAAGCAATTAGCAAAGCCATGCAAAGCTCGCTCGATTATGCACTTTCAGTACCTGTAATAAGGTCTAATCTTTGTGCAGCTCCTTAAGAGTATTGCTAACTTTCTTTACTGTTTTGTCAATGGACTTTTCGATCCCCTTGACGAAGTTTTTCAGATCTAGAAATCAGAGCAATGGAAAGAATCGAACAATATCACATTTGGTTTTCACTGAATATTTAAAAAAAATCTAACCATAAATAAAAAGTATTCATTTAATGTGAATATTTTTTTTTTCGGCACATTTTTTGTGCCTAAAATTGGTGCAACACTAGTGTGCACGAGGTTTAACAAATTACTAATTATGATCATAAATTAATAGTTTTTGAAAGATAACGATAAGGCTAAATAAAATATCCATTCTTATAAAACCTTATCTATTAGAAACACAAAAAAGGCGCTTACAAGAGGCCATATCATTATACTCGAAACATTCGACAATAAGTTATTAAGTAAGCGTTTATTATTGCGTGAACATGAGGTAACTCTTCAAAAAATATTTACCTATTTCCTTAAATTATTCTAGATGGCAGTAGTGTGCAAAGTATTGGTAGGACCAGTGGGGTAGCTAGGTAGACAAGGGCCCCGGTGCATGTAGAGAGAATCTGGCCCTCACGAGCAAGCTCAATATTTTCTAGCTTCGGGAGCTGGCTGACCCTCTCGTTTCAAAGCTTAGGTTAGAGGGCCCCTGAGCTCCGGGGCCCTGGTGCACTGCACCACCTGGTCCTACGATAGCTACGCCACTGGGTAGGACTCAAATCTCAAACAGGAAATATATTGATTATTTTCTCTGTACCTGTGTAACGTCAGGCCCTTTTTGTATGGTGATTCGATAAGCGCCTCTATAGAAGTGATGAGTCTCTATACAAAAAAGCTTTGACGTTACGAAAAACAAAATAAGAAAAAAAAACAGACTTGAGGTACGGATCAGAACAAAAATAAAAGTTTAACGTCCTATCAGAGCAACGCCATCTAGAATTAGATTGAGGAAGCATTTTTTAAAGAATATTCCTCATTTTAAACAGCATTAAGAAAGCTCAGTTACCTGCGTTGGCAATGTCTTCAACACGTCCGTGGTGCTTCTGGTAGTACGGGCGGATGACACGGTTGTAGATGATCATAGACCCGTTGTACTCAGTAGGCATGTAGCACCAGATTATGAAGATGCACTAGGAAATAGACAAAATACATAATATAAGTTAAGCTATTTATAAATAAATAAAAATTAAATCGTTTATTTCAGACAAGTCCACATACACACATTCTTTCTCTCTTGTCGTGTCGTTTCTTTCGAACAGTGCGGTGAAAGGGTTTTAAGTGCACCTGACAGTCACAGAGGCTCCTTCCATATGATTGACACATTTGACATTATGTTTTAGGACTTTTTAGGTGCCTAGGGAGTGGAAGGGCATGGGGAGACCTTTGTCCAGCAGAGGGACAGTAAAGGTTAGAAAAAAAAGTAGCTACGACATGCCGACATTTTGGTCTCACGATGTTTTCCTTCACCGTTTGAGAGTATTGGCACCTACTCATATCAGAAGTTAATGGATTTATCAGAATTATTGAAATTGCTTATTATATTTGTCTCTTATCATAACTTGTTATTATGTTCCATTACTAAATTCGACACTACATTAAGCTAATGTTCTTATTTCTCAGTCATGACATGACATAGTGTTAAGAACATAAAATAAATTTAACAAAAAAAAAAAACCTATCTATAAAACATGACTAATGCAATTTTATGAAATTTTATTTGAGCACTATTGAGTTTAGAGAATTAATACAATAATATTGTTCACTGTACAAAAAAATATATTTAATGTAATAAATAACACTAACATATTTTTCTTGAAGAGAAGAATTATATCTTAGATCAGATTTCTTACAAAAGACCGCATTGAAATTAAAGCCTTCGAGCTTCGTTACGGAACGCGACCACAACAATAGAACGACAATCGGAAGGAAGAACACGAGACTTTTAACTATAATCCTCGTTTTAGCCGGGGTTTAAAAAAGGGATAGTTTTAGTTCATAGAACAATTTTGTAATTGTTGTTTGTTTAAACACTGCAATGCTACCTAACCGCGAAACCAAAATCGCAATCGGAATCATAACTTAGATGATATTTTTTGCAATATTAGCAGTATTACAAGTTCTAGGTATAGCATGATAAGTTATAACCAGTTGATATTAACAATCCCCTAGTTAAGTTTTAATGGATCTGAATAGAACTCTTTAGGTATTGACACCACACAGAAACATAGTACAGGGTTAAAGCATACATTAAGGTAAAACAATGGGCGACCTTATCGCTGAGAGCGATCTCTTCCAGGCATCCTTGGATACTGCTAAGACTATAAAAACTAGCATCAAAGTTTTGATTCCCATTACTATTTTGGGTTCGCGGTGGCTGCCGTACCGCAAGTCCGAGTTCTGAGGTGTCTTTTGTCAACCCAGTCAAGTCTATGAGTCTATTATATTCCTGTCGTATTTTGGTTTGAAAGGGGCGGGTGCTGGTGAAATTACAGGCACATGAGGCTTTACATCTGTATGCCTCAAGTTGACGGACACAGGACAAAGAATAGTATAGCGGGTGGCAATAACACCGAGTCCAAGAGCTGATTTCACCATGCCCTGTTAGTCACTAATCAAGGATTAACAGGCCGTTAAATCTAACCTTAGATGTCGAATATCCTTTGTTAATTTAAGAGAGTATGCTGAAATTAGCTCTAAGTGCCTCCAACCAAAACCCATCCGGAGAACGAGCTCACATTACGCGTAAAGCAGTGAGCGCAACTCAAAGTACAACTTTAGTCCAAATAATATAATAACAGCACCTATCTACCTATAAAAACAAAGAATTTATTAGCATTAGTATGTAGTGTAGCTATCTACATCTACATCTACACTAATATTATAAAGAGGAAACATTTGTATTTTTGTATTTTTGTATGTAACGAATAGGCTCAAAAACTACTGGTCCGATTTCAAAAATTCTTTCACCATTAGAATGCTACATTATCCCTGAGTAACATAGGCTATATTATATTTTCAGAAAAAATCAGGGATCCTTACTAAAACTTCAATAATGTAACCCAAGGTGGAATACAAAAACCTTACATCGCGTGCGCTGCGAAAACTATTGAAGATAGAACAAAATAATGTACTACGATTTTGTAGAACACGTCATCATCTACAAAAAATGTCGCGACAGCATATGTCTAACTATTATAGTTATGTCACAATAAGTGTTCTTTTATTATAAAAAAATAATTGAAATGCCTCCGCTAGAAAAGGGTCTTTATTTGTTCCTTGGTATTAATCCTTATCCAAATAAATCATTTCATAATTAAGACGGTTTCAATACCTATAGATTACTTCTTAAATTTTTCAAATCGGACATTAAAAATGTTAACGGGTCCACGGGTCACGCGGGGTGCGATTTCACTCACTCAAGGAGAAGCGCGTGCAAATGTATGAAATAAGTAGACGCGAGGCTCGAACCCACGGTCTAAGTTTATCCTAAAATGTTCAAAAAATGTATGACCACTCATGCGAAGCTGGGACAGGCCGCTAGTAATGTATAAATGTGTATTGTAGCTAGTATGTCTGCTGTAATGTAATGTACCTCTATATAATCAGTACCTATCATCACAGTATATCAATTCTGTGGTATTGTGTGTACTCTAATTAGTACCAATGTTGAAGGTCATGGCTTGTTTGTGCCATACAAAGGAATAATTAACTACAAATGTTGCCATTCTTGTATCAACATAGTTACTTTCTACAAAAATGAAATACTTGCTTGAAAAAGTATCGCTTGTTTAAGCTACGATATTTTGATAATGATAACGGATTTTAATACCAATTTTTTTATCAGTATTTTTTTACTTTGTTGAATGACAGATCAAAATAAATATATCATTTAGAAAGTAAAGCAAACAGGCTTTTGCATAAATTACACGATAGATTTATAAATGTTTATTAATGTTCCTACATTTTAGCTAGATTCAGTTTAGTTCAATTTAGTTCTTACAACTAATGACAAACAATGACAAGGGTAGAAAGGAATTGGTAATAATAAGTTACTTTTTAAAAGTCCTGTATTTATTGGTAAAGGTGGCATCATTTTATATTTTGCAGAATGGATTTGCTGTTGGAACAAGACATTGATCGGTGGTAACCATGACCTATAAGGAAGCATTGCCACACTAGCCATGCACACTATGAACAATGAACATGTTCTATGATGCACTTCCCCCTGCATCCATCAACTTGAGGTATACAGATGTTAAGCTTCATGTGCCTGTAATTTCATCAACAACCTTCAGACTGAAACAGCAAAGCTGCTTGGCAGCAGAAATGGGCATGGTGGTAGTCATAACCCAGACAAGCCCTTCACAAAGAGATCTACTAATCTAGAAATGTATAACTATGTTTGTACATATTCCTAGACATTAAATGACTAACTAGAGGAAAGTTTTACCAAAAATTAGGTACTTGATGAGAGTAAATATAGTTTAGTTTGGTTATGGCCAGAGATAAATGTGAACTGATAACATTGATAGACAAATTCTCTTTAGATAAACTATAGATAACAGTGGCGATTGAAAACTTTATCTGAACCATTTATAAGTATTACTTTTAGTTATTTCCTTTCACCAAACTGTTTCGAAAGAAACTAGTGACATGACAAGAGAGAGAGATTTATTACCTGATGAAATTGCATCAGCTTTTGTGCTGGCTGAGTCATAGTCAAAAGGCAAAAGGGAATGTGTTAAAGTTAGGTGAATATAGGCACCAAAACTTATTTCATAGTTTCTAACCTTTTTTTGTATGATCCTTTTACAAAATAATAACAATGAAGCTCCAGTGTGGTGCCAATCCAACTGAGTGAACCCAGTTAAATTGTACAGACCTTCTATACAAACAATCTACCTGTTAAACATATCTATCTGTGAAACCCTGGTCGGGAGAGACCAGGGTTTCATTAAAAGATCATTCAGTGCTCTCAATAAAACATATTTACAAATGAATGGTCATTAACATTTCAATATTAAAGTCATAAGATAAGAAGTTGGTTGCATCAATATTACCAAAGCATGGTGGGTAAAGTTTATGAAAGAGCCATAACAAGGTGTCTGTAAAAAAATAAAATAGGTAGAACATTGTCTCTGCTTTAAAAATTCTTCAATAAATCCTATTCAGAGTTCAATGTTATAAAATGTAGGTGGGTGTCTGTCAGCAATGATAAGAATGAATGAACTATAAACAATGACTCAAATACACCTACAGAAACACAGATTTATGTTAATTAAATGCTATTTCTGCCACATTATATTTAACCTGTGTAATGAGTAAGTAGGTAACAACTAGAACAGGTTGAAATAAAAAAAATATGACCTTGGTAGGTACTGACCTTTATCAACCAGTAGAGGGGGAACCAGCCGACAATGAAGTCAGAGAAGTATTCCACGATTGAGAAGCAAGCGTAGACCACCCAGTACGTCAGCCATTTCGTATCGTCGTCCTTACTTGGGGACTCCAAAGCCCTCATCGACATGTAAGCCGGATACACAAATCCGATCGAGTTGCATATCAATTCAGCGCCGAATCCAAACACTAAATATAAACCGGTGAACGCCACGAGACCTGCACAAGCAAAATGAACGTCAAAACCAGCTAAGGTTATAAATAAACGCGGAATAAAACCAAAACTTACCAATGAATAGGTACACTCGGCTGACACCGGATTTTTGCTCAGCGATTTCGAAGTACTTCGTCCATGGCTTGCTTTTGTCGGTAAGGCTGCGCTCTATGGTTTCTTTGTACTCGAGCAATTTGGAAGACATGGTGCCTGCTTTTGAGGGGTTTAAATGAGGTAAATTGGCAATCTGGCAACAAATCTAGATGCACGGCACGGCACCACGGGTGACAAGACAATGACAGCAAAGTCAAATCAAATATGGCGGATGGCGGGCGGGCGGCGGCTGGACAGGCCAGCTTTTTTTTCTAAATGTTTGCCTTAGATAAAGGTTTTTTGGCCATAACTTCATTATAACGCCATCTATCAGTAAATAGTTCTATTTCAATGTTTTTGGGTTGCGCCATCTATGAGCGAGTAGCCACAATTTTGTTAAGTATTAGTTATCGACAGATGGCACTGTAATAAATCATAGAAACAAAATAAACAAAATAAAAAAAGTAGGATATAATTTATTAATGAAATTCTCCCCCCTTTTAGAAATCTTTGCTATTTAATCCTACGGCTGTAGATTTGACTCCGGTTGGGCATCGAAATTGAAGGTGCGAGGGGCCCAGATTCAATTTCTATCCTACTAAGTACCTACCTACTACTATTTCTTGAATGAGAATTACCAAGCTACTTCACCTAACTATGTACCTAATAGGTACTTTTCAAAGTGATCCATGTGGTTTTACTGAATATATACCAAGAATTTGACAAACTACCTAGGTACCTACCTAATACCTCTAGCTAGAACTATCTCCTATTTTGAATGCTCGTCCAGAATACCCTAGGTAGGTACTTTTTTTACTATAGGTACCTAGCTGTGACTATAGTAAAAAAGTATTATTTTATAGAGTTTTAATAAGAGAATACCTACCTAGTTACTAGGTAGGTATGGTTACTAGTATTCTCTTATCTGTGTTATGGTTAAGAAAGTTGTACAAGTTAAATGAAAGTTGTAAAATTTTCGTAAAATCTTTATTAATCTCTTTTAAAATATGAAAGCATTTAACATTTTTATCTTTGTGCATCGTAAATATACATATTTAGGTAAATGCTCTTTATGGATCGGATGACTTAATTTTAATTACTAACTAAGGACACAAGTATTGCATAATAAGTTTGTAGGTACCTACTATATTCTATTGACCATGTTTTTCCTACGGGGGTCTTACACAAGACTCACTTTCTGTTTTAGCTAAGCAGGGTGATTGCGTAAATCTGTTGCAATCAGTTTCTATATGAAACCAATAAGTAAGTATATAAAACAATATGAAAGTTATGCGACATATAGAAACACCAGTTGTAATCTAACTTTGTTAGCAACTGCAGCTAAAATGTAACCGCGTAGCCGTCATATTATTTACATATTACAAACAGAAACTGATTGAAACTGATTGCAACAAAGTTACGTGATCAGCCAGCTGATTTCACCATGCTGCCTTAGATTAGCAAAGGATTATAGGGCCGTTAAATATGTCAAATTGTACGCGTTTGAAATTTAGGTTACCTATATTTAACGGCCTGTTATTTGTAACTAACAGAGTATGGTGAAATCAGCTCTTAGGAACACGCCTATGGGAAGTTAAGCCAATGAATGAAAATTACATTTGTTTGACCTACGAATAAATAATTATTTAGGTATTCGTAGAGTTTGACAGAATAGATATTCATTTCAAAATAATGATTTTGTTTCTTTATTTAAATACAGTTTAGCTTTCCACTGGCGTACGCGCATACAGAAAGTTGGTATCTTTACATTAGTAAAATCACTAGTAGGTGTCACAAGCAGAGCAATGAATCGTAGGGCACGTTCCTATCGTGTGTGACTTACGAGGCAATGCTTGTTAGGTCATGGTTAGGTACCACTTAACATCAGGTGGGCCATCTGCTTGTTCCATTAGAAAGTAGTATATAAATAAATATTTAATCAAAGGTAAGACAATCAGTCAGTCTGAAATGAAAATAAAAGTAGGAAGTAAACAGTTAAGACACAGACAACCGATAAACAACTTCTCGCTCGCACTAGTTCATATTTTTGAAGATCTCTGAATGTTATTATGAAAGTTAGATGAATTTATGTACCTAATAATAATCTCCTTCACATAATTGTTATGTATTTTTCATAATTACATTGCATTACATTTTTATATCTGGTTTTTGGGTATATTTCGAAGCTAAGAAAAGCTCAATCATGTACCCTCTGCTTATAAGATTGAGCTTTAGGAAAAGGACATACATTGATCCCTTAGTTCACAACACAATCCTAATGAGAAAAAGCTGTTATAATGAGGATGATAGTCCAAATCATAAAGTTGCAATTACATTGTCATTTTTTTTTTAATAAATATGATTGTAATCTAAACTAACGAATGATAGAGGTCAGTAGGGGCGGCATGGATAGCCTACTGGCGGCAAATCTGTAAATTCTACACTGTTAGTGATTTTATATTTGCAAATTGTAGAAATGTGCGAGCGAGATTTTTCTGGCGGTTGTCAGCCTCTTAAGAACTAGCGGTAAGATATCAGAGCTTTGTGCATTAGTGCATGTAAAATTACCGAAAGTGCTTAGCTTGTGCAATAATGGATACGGAGAAATACTAATAGTGGCAATTCCCTCGCTTCATCGCTGTTCGCGTTTGCGTATTCGTCGTATTTTGTAGCCTACCTCTAGTCTCAGTAGTTCGGTTGTTTTGTTCGGTTCGGATACTAAAAAAGTCTCATTAGTTCGGCTGTGACGTCTAACCTAACTATTGAGCCTTTCTCTGTAGTTCGGTTAGTGATTATGAAAAAACTTCACAAGTATACAAGGTGTTCCAATACTTGTACCTAAAACTTCAAAGGGCTAAAGTACCCATCAATATGAATAACTTTTCTTCTTTCTAAGGAACCAACACTGTGAAAGCGAAAAAAAACAGCTGTTTCATGCAAAAGTTCAATACCTACCTGGCTGAAATGTATGCTGTTTTTTTTTCGCGTTCACAGTGTTGGTTCCTTTGAAAAAGTTATTCATATTGAAAGTACTGTAGCCCCCTGAAGTTTTAAGCACAAGTGTTGGAACTTGGAACATCTTGTATAGGTAGTTAATTTGTTTTACCATTAATGCCCATAGAAGGTATTACTTATGACTGGCAATACTTATACAATGAAACGTTAGCAGTTGTGGATGCCTTTTTTTTATTATAATTGCCTATTTTGCACTAACAAGACTAATACGCAAATTCACGAGCGAATAAAGACGCGAATACCGAATAGCTATGAACCACCTAAAAAAAAGCATGTATTGACTAGAAAGAAATAAAGTTTGCATTATTTGTAAGTTCAAGTTTGATATAAAAGTGTTTTTTTAATACATAGGTACATTATATACTTTGAAGCGTAACATCTAAGATAGGTAAGTATTTAGAATCTGAAAAATAGTGTTTTCGTACACTCATTTAGAAATAAGCTAGAGTGATACACAAATAGAGAAAAATATATGAGAAATGGTCTCAGTCTTATTCTATGTTATTAAAATAAGCCTATTTATTCCCCTAGTATCAGTAGTCCGATGATTTAGTCCTATGATAGGACTGATGAGACTTTTTAGTCTCATCAGTCCGATGATGCTGATCAATACAGATCATCGGACTACTAAGCTTTTTAGTCCGATATATACACATTTCGACTTTCCCAAAAAACAAAAAATTAACAAAACAAACAAACAAAAACAAAAAAAAAGACAAATCTTCCATTTTCATGGATGAGACTAAAAAGTCTCATTAGTCCTATCATAGGACCAAATCATCGGACTACTGACACTAGGGGTATTTATTTATTTATTCTAGTAACGTAACATGAAAACAATAAGACGGACATATTTATTTGTAAATAACAATTTTTATTAATAAAAAAATGTAAATACTTAACAATTTGATACAAAACGGCTTTAAAAATCCTATCTACCATTAATAAATCTATTCTGATAAAATCTGTTATTATAATTTTGGTTAATAAATGCATCATTTTACAGACTACTTATTAAAAAAAAGCATGGTAGGTATGGGTACCCAACTTTAGTCTTTGGTCACTATGACAAATTAACGTATCGTGGATTTGCCTCTAACGCCTAGTAGAACAATTTTGGGTACCTAATACCTATAAACCTACAAATTGGGTATAATTTGAAGTTTTTTTTTCGGATATATCATCATCAGCATGCGGAAGTCCACTGCTGGACATAGGCCTCCCCTATACAATTTCCCGGATGAACGATTGTGAGCCCTCCATCCACCGACTTCCCACGATCCTAATAATACCCCGTTTACACTCATGTCTGTGGAAATGTGCAGAGACATGGGAAGGAACTTCGGCAATGCGAGAATGTAAACAGGCCACTTTCATGTACACTCGCGTTGCCGCTCGCGTTGCCCGTGTTGCGTAACACACATAGCCGGCGACGCTGCCGCAGACATATGGACGGCAACATTTCCGTCCATGCCAATGGCAGCGCGAATGTCTAAATGTAAACGCAGTATAACAATGTTGTTGGTCCTTTGGGTAGGAGGGCGTCCCACGTTTCGTCTTTTAGTTCTTGGTCGCCATTCGAGAACCTTTATTATTTCGGATTACAAGCGGTGTGTTATACACCCGCAACAATAAAAAAACGAATCTTATATGGTAGTGCCAATCATTTTCTCTCGCTCACACACTAATTGTTGACAATAGTTCCCTCTCACTCACTCGTGAGAGGTGTAGATTAGGTTCTTTAGTGGTAAACAATAACTTTAAGTAGGTACCTACCAATATGACGAAAGAAGATGGTAAAGGTAGGTACCTTCTTTGGCGTAGCTATCGTAGGACCAGGTGGTGCAGTGCACCAGGGCCCCGGAGCTCAGGGGGCCCTCTAACCTAAGCTTTGAAAAGAGAGGGTCTGCCAGCTCCCGAAGCTAGAAAACCTTGAGCCTATTCAAATTTTTTTTTAATGATTTCTTTTAAAGGGCAATATAAGTTCAAGCTATATGGAAAAAGGGGGTGAGGGCCCGATTCTTTCTGTACCACTGGGGCCCTGATCCACCTAGCTACGCCACTGCTTCTTTCTATCTACATTATTATGTTTCAAAGGCTGAGTTTCACTTACTAAACCAGGTTTTTCAACTCAAGTCAATTTCGAAAACTTGTGTTAACCCCAACGGAATTTATTTAAATATATTTTTGAAGTAGGTACCTAATTTTTAAAAGTTTACTAGCTATCCTAAGAAATGGAAAAAAATGGAAGGTTTCTTATTATTATTCTTAAATCACCAAATATACATAATTATGCAACTCAGACAGAATAGAATAGAATATTTTTTATTTGACACCCAAACACGGGTACCTACCTACAGCATGACTTAACAAGAAAAAAAAACAGGAAGAAGAAATGGAAACACAGTAGGTAAATTGATAGTAGGTAAATCTTTGCTAAATCCATATTATGGATGCCGACCAGTTTTTCAGATCTACTCTGAGGTACCTAATGAGTACATAATTATTTGGTGAATTTAACTATATACAATTATAGTGAGCTTCAAATGTTCTTGGCTCAGGATACCAGCCTAGCAGGTGTGTTAAACACATTTCCATCGATACATAGGCAGAGGTTGCTGACTATAACTTCTTAATCACTTTTCTTTTAAAAAAATAAAAACTCTTCAATTACAAAAGAAAAAATTGCAGGTTGACTTCCCTGAATTATTATTAAAAAATATTGAAGTTGAAAATATTTTTTCATTAAAAACAGGATATCGGACTTGTGTGTGCTTGTCTTATATTTCAGTAGAATTCGAAGCAGGAAAGTAATGCAGATTCAATTCTCATATTTAGCAGAAAATATGCTCGAAGTAAATCTTAACGGTTAAATCTAGTATTCTTGGGGCGACAAACTTATTTATGTTTAGTATTTTACTAAAAATTACTAAACCGCCGTTAATTTTGTAACTTCTAATATGCTCTCTTTATAAACACCACTAGGTATGTCCTAGACACTAGACATGTCCGTTTAAGATTACGAGATTCCTTAATTCTTTGTCATGTTCCAATTTTAAATACATAGGTAAATCCTTTCGAGTTTATGGACAGCACTAGTTTTTGCTAGAAAATTACTTGCTAGCACATGGAAGTCAGATGAGATTGAACTATCTATTTATTTACACTATCAGGCCTTTAATCATAATTCTTACCATGTCTTGCGACTCCATAAAGTATATCTGTCATTGTCACTTTCATGTCAATGAAAAATGACAGCTACAGATCGGTCAGCTTGGCAAAAAAGTCTAGAAACGGAACTAATTTGACATGCGGCTGTTTCGCATGTGAGTGAACGTCGAAAATGTATGGCAAGTGGCGCCCCTATCGTTTTCAAGACTATTTTGCCAAATTATAGGTAATGGCCGCGTGACCCAGGGATCGTGGTTTATGGGTAGGTCCAGGGCGATGAGACACACACCCGAGGCCCTTACCTGCCACTCCCACAACTACGTGAGCTGCAGAAGAAGATTTATGAGCTTGTAAAAGAGCGCTCAGGGGTCAAAATGATTAAGACCTTTATCGTAAAACTTGGCGAAGTACTTCTTGATGCGTCCCCGCACGGTCTGGATGTGTTACGAAGTTTTATGTTTCTTTTTGGCATCGCGTCTTTCGCTCGGCGCATGGGGTTTCAGCTCCCGGCAGTCCAACTGTAAGTGAATTAAGGCGCTGTGAGTAGCTAAAATTAAGCCAGAACGATTAAGAGAGTTGACAAGGCAAGCCATCAGGTGGCGCACGCGTACGTTAAATATTATTGACAGTTTTTATGAGATCGTGTTGCTGGGGCCTTATGCTCACTTCGAGCGAGATTATCGCACGATGGAGATGACGTTTTAGCGGAAATATTTGCTAAATAATAAGATTTATTTAACTTTAAGATGTTCGTTTATTTTACACGAAACGATTAATACAGTTACAATAGTGCAAAGTTATAATTAAGGAACCACAAACTCTTGCGGCTAATGCTAGCGACAGACTGTATAACATTTTTCAGTCGCCGAACTTTACAAGGGTCGAGTGTAAACAATAAGTATGAATGTAGCTAGGTACGTATATACGTAACACGCTACATCTACATCCCTCATAAAAAAAAAAATATAAAATTACTTGAAAATGTAAATTGAAATGACATTAAAATGACAGTAAATGACATTAAAATTCATTAGTAAATTACACTATAAAACTAAAGTAGGTAAAGTATTGAAAAATATAAGTAGGAAGGTATATGTAATTCCTAATCTAACAACTTAGTACCTATAACACAAAGTTCAATATAAGATTTTTTTTAATGTTTTTAAATATATAGGTAGGTACATAAGAAAGTATATAAAACAAAACTTTAAATTTGTTAATAACCAAATACTTAATTAAGTTATACATCAAATTTTTGCGTACACCTGTATAGTCAGGCTCGACTTTAAAATAACTCTAGAAGAGTGTTTTAGGATAGTTATTATATAATAATTAAGGGTAACTGCCACCTGCTATAACTACTGAAACTCCCGTCTTTGTGGCAGTGCCGTATAAAAAATAAAATGAAGTGGTTTAAAGTTCATGGTAGTAATGACGTACGCTGTGACTGACATTCTGGAATGCGTGAGTCTATTTTTAGAACAAAGATCTTTATACGATACGACACGATTAACGCGCACTGCACTTATAATAATTTTATTCACTCTTTACACTTGAATACGTTTGTTCTCATGGTGCTGAAGTGTTGATTTGCTGTAAATAGGTAAGTACCATAGTCCCTTTGGTCTGAGTGAGTGATGACTGCTGTGCTGATGACTGCGTTCGTTGTTCGCTATCGGTAAGTATATACTTGACACACTTAAGAGTCAAATATCAAACCGTACAGTCTTCTTAACCGTGCGACCGGATCTCGTTATGACTGGTGTTGTTGTTCCCACATCAGATTTCGACGGATCGATTAACTTCGATTGCTGAAGTGTTAGAAGTGGCGCACTTAATGGTGCTGTTGTTTCAAACGTTGTTGGACCCTGAGAAACCATTGTTTCGGGTGTCGCATTGCTAGGTGTGTAGTTTATAGCGTAAGCTGGTTTAAGCCTATCTAGCGAAATAGCGACGTTTCGAGAACCTACCTGGACTGTATAAAATTTAGGGTTCCGATTTATAACCTTATATGGCCCCTCGTACGGTGGAGTTAATGATTTCTTCACTTCTCTTCTTATAAAGACGTAATCTGCAGTTGTTAGGTCCTTGTGAATAAAAAATTTCCTATGATCAGGCTGTTTTCTTGTACTTGTTTGCATTGTGGCTAATGTCTCCATTAAACTACGGGTATACTCTGCATCATTAATTTGTGCTTCGGTTGTTACAAAAAAATCACCTGGTAGACGGATAGGCATTCCAAATGTCATTTGCGCTGGGCTAAATCCTATGTCCTCTTTTAAAGTTGATCTTAGACCTAGAAGTACCATAGGTAGCTCTCTTACCCATTGATTTGAGTTATTGCAGCGTGTCATAATGGACGCTTTAAGTGTGCGATGCATGCGCTCTACCTGTCCGTTTGCTTTAGGGTTGTATGCTGTGGTGTGGATTTTTTCTATACCGAGTCTCTTTGTTAATTGTGTAAAAAGTTGTGACTCGAATTGTCTACCTTGATCGGTTGTTATTTTTACTGGACAACCAAATCTTGAAATCCAATGTTCTACGAATTTGTTTGCTACTGTTTCGGCTGTGATATCCTTGATAGGTATGACTTCAGGCCATTTCGTAAAACGATCTATAATAGTGAGGCAATATGTGAAGTCCTCCGATGGTATCAGTGGTCCGATAATGTCAATATGTACGTGGGTAAACCGATTTGAGTTTTCAAACTCTTCCAATCGTGTTATTGTATGCCTAGGGACCTTGCATTTTTGACACTTTAAGCGTTTTCTTACGAACTTGGCGACAACATTGTTCATGCCGGGCCAAAGATAACGTTGAGCAATAAGGCGTCGTGTTGCAGTTACTCCTGCGCGTGGCTTAGTCCATGTGTAGGTACACGATAGAGCTTGTTCTCGGAATGCCGTAGGTAATTCTCGACTTCTCGTTCTGAGTAAGGCATGATATTTAGTTTTAGTTCTGTATCTTCGATTTGGCTTTTGTATAGCTCGTAGGCGAAGATATCAGGCAAGTGGTTATTTGTATACGGGTGTTCCCTTTGTGCAAATATAGTTGCACGTTATGTTTGGGAATCGCTTTGAACGATTCTGGTTTAGTTTTATCGGGATACCGCAATAGTAGTGTGATATTTATCTGTGGTATTGACGACTTTTATAGTAGGAAAATCGTCTTCTAAAATCACTTGCGTATATCTGTTAAGGTCGGTCAACTTATCTTTTAGTTTACTGCCGTTTATATCAACTAATATCTAGTTGGTTTTTGGCTAGGAAATCTGCTCCGATAATTGACCGTTGTAGGTAAGTACATCTGCCATAATGAAAGTCCAGCGCATTGGGCGCTTTAGGCCAAGATCTGGAGTTACTGGTATTCACTCCATATGTATATTGGCGTTCCATTTGCAGCATATAATGTAGGTATATAATGTATCTGCCAGAATGAAGGTCCAGCGCATTGGGCGCCGTAGGCCATGACCTAGAGTTACTGTGTTCACTCCATGTGTAGGTATTGGCGATTCATTTGCAGCATAATATGTATAATAGTAAAAAATAGTGGTGGCCGTACTTTATACTGATGGTGACGGCGGTGATGAGTCTGCCGTTATGGTGGCAGCAGTGATGAGTCTGTCATTATGGTGACAGCGGTGATGAGTCTGTCACTAGATGGCTGCGCCTGGGCCGTCTGCGCCGTAGGATCCGTATCGCCGCATCCTCCGGTCCAAGCTGCGTGTCGAGCTTGGTGTGAGCAGGGGTGGTAGTCATTGTGAAACTACTTTATGGCACAAACCACTGAATTTAATTTAGTTAATAAAAATAGTCACTTGCACTATCGCGTTTCGTTTATCCACTTTTACTGGTTATCACATAATACGTGAATTTAAAACCCGTAAAAATGGATCACGTCGGAGTCACCAATTTAGCGGTTTATTCCGTTAATAATAAGATTTATTTTATTTTAGAGGAGAGTTTTTAATTAACACGAAACGGTTATTAAAGTTACATAGTGCAAGGTTATAATTACGGAACCACAAACTCTTGCGGCTAATGCTAGCGACAGACTGTATAACATTTTTCAGTCGCCGAACTTTACAAGGGTCGAGTGTAAACAATAAGTATGAATGTAGCTAGGTACGTATATACGTAACACGCTACAACGTCATATCTCGTTCAATAACTCGTTGACGTTGCGTCTCGCATGAACTTTGAATGAGAAAATTGGGGAGTGAGATGGTGAGAATGGGGATAAATAGTTATCGAACGAGATATGACGTCATCTCTACCGTGAGATAATCTCGCTCGAAGTGAGCATAAGGCCCCTGATAGCTGTATTGTGTGTGAAAAACTACGATATCAACAAATTTTTTGGTTGACAATGAAATTTAAATAAACTTTGAGATGGATGTGTGGAGTGACGAGAATGGATAAGATAAGAAATGAGTTTATTAGAGGCAGTTTGAAAGTGGCGCCAGTGACTGAGAAAATGAGAAGCAATAGGTTAGCGTGGTATGGGCATGTCATGCGAAGGGAAGAATGTCATGTAACGAAAAGAGTGTTAGTTATGCATGTGGATGGATATAGGAGTAGAGGAAGGCCAAAGAAAAGATGGATGGATTGTTTGAAGGATGACATGGGTAAGAAAGGAGTGACGACTGAGATGACGGATGATAGAGGGAAGTGGAGAGAAAAGACCTGTTGTGCCGACCCCACATGAAGTGGGATAAGGGCAGGAAGATGATGAATGAAATTTAAATAAACTAGGTAGTAATTTACTAGTAACGTGACTAGATTTACGCTTGACCCCGCTGGGTTAGTTAAAAGTAAAGAAAAAGTTTGCCTAAAATTTCCATTTTTTTCTAAGAGCAAGTCAGTTTTATTCGTTTGTCTAAGAGATATTCTAATGAACTTTAACAAATACTAAAAAACAGAATAAAATAAATCTTTTTGGGGGCTCCCATACAACAAACGTGATTTTTTTGCCGTTTTTATAGACAATGGTACGTAACCCTACGTGCGCGAGTCCGACTCGCACTTGGCCGGTTTTTTTCTTTATCATATCAATCTTCCGTTTGTCTCGTGCCTTTTACTTTGTTGATACCTATCTATCGTTATCAGATAGTTTGCATTTGATTATTGTTTGCATTGCATTCAAAGATACTATTACCTACTTTTAAGATGTATCTTCATTTAATATTAAATTAAATGTATTAAGGAAACCATTTAGTATTCTAACAGCGACGATGTGCTTGCAACCTGTCACGTATGGAATATCAACTTCTGAAAAGTGTGGGTACCTATGAGTCAAAATATAACAGGTACCTGCTTGGGCCTACCTCTGACTACTCACCCCCATTAGACATCCTCAAAGAATGTTGAATTGGTGTTTACGTTAAGTTAAGTTCCAAGAGACCTAAGGGGGATCTACCTTGCCTGGGGATCAAAGTTGTGAAGCTGATATTTTTTTATAGCTACGTAGGTAGAAACGGAAGTAGTTTTTATCCCATTTTTCGTCACACTTACCAATATTTCATCGTCCGGAACTCTCGATAGCAAGTCCAGAACTTCATTGTTTGGTATCGTGTGGGGCCGAAGTATTTTCCTCGTGAACTTATTAATGCCTGAAAATATATCATCCACATAAAAAAATACTCTAAGATTCATTCCGTCTATGGACCGCTTGCACAACGATCTAATATTAAAGCATTTAGTTAAACACGTTTACAAAATAAACATAATTATCGTGAACATAATTTTCATTGTCTGACAGTTTGCTTATTATGGTGCGTCATTTCTATTCTTGTACAAGACGTTAATTGTAAATAACTTCCTAAATGTGATTAGTGGCTCGCTAAACACGATTAGTGACCGTGCAAACACCCCTAAATATATAAGACTAGCTTTAGACCGCGGCTTCACTTGTGCGGTACCAGGATAAAGAGCCTAAATGTTATTTTAGATCATGAAAAACGATACAAATATCTATATAATCAAAATCAAATTAAAAAGCCTATAATGCTATTTAAGGTGCCTATGTAACTATGTATTGTACCTAACGTTAGTTACTTAACGTTCCAAGTTTCATTAAAACCCATGCCGTTACAGAGATGAGTGGGAACAAGCATACATCACAACATCACAAACTTTCGCATTTATGATTAAAAGCACTTTGTTTGACATTTTGTCTGAATCTTTTTAGTAATAGGATTATCTTACCCCACGCCATGAGTAGGTATCTCAGCGGTATCACGTATAGAACCATCATAGCTCCGAACAGCATTATTATCGCTAAATAACTTAAATATGGCACTGTGAAATTCATTAGGCTGAAACAAAAGAAAGGGACAGAATTTTAGCTTTGCACACGTTAAAGTATTCCAGTCCTTCGTCTGGTCACTTGGTCTTTGGCCTTATAGAGGTACTAGCGACCCGCCCCGGCTTCGCACGGTTATTGTGGGTTATCCCTAAGAGATTATGCTTGTATTATTCATATAAACCTTCCTCTTGAATCACTCTTTCTTTAAAAAAAACCGCATCAAAATCCGTTGCGTAGTTTTAAAGATTTAAGCATACATAGGGATATAAGGACAGAGAAAGGGACTTTGTTTTATGCTATGTAGTGATTATGTAACCCGTTGTATACATTAATAAGCACTTTATTGTCATTATACAATGGCGAGTGACTATATTTTTTTAATAAATACTTTTTATTATTATTAATCTTGTTATAGGGCCTACATATTTTTTTTGCTAATATAATGACTTACTTTTTCACAGCTTCCCCAAGAGCAGCAACATAGCCAATAGCGTTTTGTACAGTTTGTGTAACTTCTTGGATAGCCTGAAGTCTTTCCTTGAGAGATTTCTTTTCTTCCTGAAATACATTATTATTGCGTCCCAAAAGTTTTGAACCAAGTTTGATTTATTTTATTCCTTAGTGAAGATAAAAAACAACAAAAATACAATACCTTTATGTTTTCAATCAATACCGTGCGACCACTTTCATTTATATACTTTTTAATAATTTTGCGGTCTGGACCATAAGAATTAAAAAAACATAAGATTTCTAGTAAGCAAATAATATTTTGTTTCTCAAAGGAACGTATCACTTTTAATTGAAGAATTCGGTTTTGGTTGGTGAAGTTAATTGATCCATTACTCAAGTCGGTTGTTTTAAGAGCATCCTTGACCCCTTTATTATGGCATGTCCGTGACCTTTTCTTTATTTTGCTCTTGTAGCTAAATGTGTTCTACTCTTTGATCGATGTTTTTAAGTGAGATAGCAAAGGCGCTCAATAAAAGATTGATAGGTATTCATGATATTTTACAACATAAATATAAGAGTAGTATAGCTCTTTGTGAAGGGCTCGTCCGGGGAGGTAGCGTTGCTGTGTTTCGGTTTAAAGAGTGTGGTTGCCGGTGTAATTACAGGCACATGAGGCTTAACATCTGTATGCCTCAAGTTGATGGGTGCAGGTTAGTGCATCGTAGGGCACGTTCCTATCGTGCGTGACTTACGAGGCAATGCTTTGTTATAGGTGATGGTTACCACTTAACATCAGGTGGGCCATCTGCTTGTTCCATCAGCTAGTTCTATAAAAAAAACAGTTAATCTTACTTACCCTCTCGCCTTCGTCTTCATCATCTTCTTCAGCCAACAAATCTTCATCATCAACTGGTGCTAATAAAAGATTTCCACCTGAAAATGTTTCATCAAAATGTAGTTACAGAAAACTTTTGATGAAAACTTGCAAACATCGAGTACACATTAATTTAAGCATAAATCTGCTCCAGCTATATATAGCTAAAAATTTAGGTACAAAGCCCAGATAGTATAAACTTTGTCAGAAATTACTTCGTTATTAATCTATATCACCTATATAACACCTTAAAATTAAAATGATAAATTCCAAATTTCTAAATATACCCGCTTTATTGTAAAATTATAATGCATGGTACATTGTGCATACGTAGACTTCAAACCATCTTTATGTAAAAGGGCTATTTTTTTATACAAAACATGCAGACAACATAAATTTTATGAACTTACGAGTGAACAACTTAGAAACAAACTCCCATGGACTACCATTGCAAGTTCTTTTAATAACTTTCAACCGTACTATAAAAAAGAAACAAAATAATAATGAACAAAATATACTAAAAAATAATGATGCAAATGTAAGAATAATAAAAAAATTGTACGATAACAATAACAACTAGTCGCGTTAAACACTCTATGCAAACTCAGTCACTCAAATCGTCTTAGCAATGGTGTTGAAAGTACTCGGCGCGGGCGCATGCACGTTATCGATAAAAATAATGACTCAGCGAGAGCGCCCGGCGCGGGGCGGTTGCGCGGTCGGAGAGGTCATTATCGGTAGTCGGTATAAATGTATCGATAGTTCTTAATGACTCCAACAATGCACATCTCTGCGCATAAACAAAAGGATCGTGTTGTTCTCCTAAGTACGAGAGAGAGAGCAATATTGCTGTCTCGTTCAGATAATTTATGACCGTGTTTGCAGCGAGTGTTTAATGCGACTAACAAATTGAACAACCACATTTTTTGTTTGATAAATTATTTTTATTGGTATGTGACTACTGGTGGTATTGACGCATAGTTATTTGTATGTGCTACCAACCTATGAGAGAGATAAATTGAAAGCAAACAACTATTCGCTCAAGCTTACCAGTGAGTCTATAGATGAGCCAGTTACGTAGAAAGAACACTAGGAGTAAGAAAGGCATCATCCACATTTCGTAGTAGTAGCAGAATGCTAGCCAGATCATAACTCCAAAACCCGACAATAGCCTGGATTCCCATTCGAAGCAGTCTCTGTAGCGATAAAGAGATTATATTAGGACTCTTAGAAAATAATTTTAGAGAAAGGGGACAAATAGCGACAGTCCAGAAAATTACGCAGTTAAAACGAATGAAAGTCTAAAAAATCAAACGATGAAAATGTCATTTATGTAAATAATTTTAATCATGGCAATTTTAGACCCATCACTATTCATTGTGATACCGAATGATAGAAGAGAGTATAAAAGAAGACCTGTTGTTTTCTGACTCTGATATCATGTATGTGGATAATCGTGCACGGGCATTTTATAAAAGTATCACCCAACATTTTTGAACTCAAAGTGGAACTGTAGATCATCCATGCATCACAATATACATTTTAATTATTTAACGAATCGGTTTGACTATTAGCTTGTTAATTATTCACTTGGTAGCCGCGATAAAATCCGCTAGTAGAAGTTATTCAGTAAGAACAGTGCAACTTACTGTAGGATCTTGCCAACTTCAATAAACCACATGATGATAGCTTTTAGTCGCATCACATTCCTAATGAACAGTTGTCTCTTGAACTTTGCCTCCTGATGCATGTACTTTGGCTCGGCTGGGTTCACTGCTCTTATTGCTGCTTTTAACTAAAAATATGAAGAAAACATTGATTTAAATGTTCCGTGCCTCTCCTAACACGTTTGCTTTTTCTATTTATTTTTTATTATCACTCAGTTTATCTACATCCTACAGTTTAAAATCCTAAAGATCTTTTTGGTTATATCCGGACCATTTAACACTGGAGTCTCCAATCTTATTTTCGCTTTCCTAAATTAGTTTGTCAATTGTTGCTACAAGAAGTCCTTAGTACTTCGGACGGTACTAACTGGATTCCAAATAGCCGTCATCTCCAGCAGTATCTGTGGGTAGTTTCCTTTGGCTCGCGCTCTCATCTTTTTATCCTTCAGCGCGTACCACCTCTTTTCCCCGTTGCGTATCGTCAGAAGCGGTATCGCTAGCTTCCCTAAAAACTCTACTTTATGGTCGTGGTCTTCATCATAGACTGTGATTTCTAGTATGGAACTGATGTCTTTTATTGTACTGAAACAAAAGTTGAGTCATATAGTAGCTCTTTCTAAAGAAAACTAATGATATTTATGCAATTTACGTGTAAAACATAATGTTTTTCACAATTCTAGCTTATGTAGTTAGTCTAGGTTATTAGCTACTTTAGTTGACTATTCTTTCACTCCTTGCTTTCGTAAACACATTATTATGTCCAACCCGAAATCAATTACTAGGCTGATTAATTTCAGTGATCTCGTTACTATACGGTAATAATTAAGTCTTACTTAATTATTATCCATCAAAATGAACGTTACTTACAATGTAAATATCTTCATCCAATTAGGCGTAAGCGTTTTATACTCCGTATGAGTTTGAAGCCTTGCGTTTCCCAACTCAAGAACGCAGAATGGATCTGACTTGCCTCCGAGATCTGCTGCCGCTAACCCTTTAGCACCGTACACCTTAACGCACAACCAGCCAACGCCGGCGGATTGTTCGTTCAAGCGAAACCATGCCTAGACAATAAAGAAATAAAGTTTATTTTTGCTGTGAAAAAAAGTGAAATAATTGCCTGTTTGAGTGCAGTATGTAAAACTTGAAACCAAAATCAAGAAGAATATAAAGGTGCATTTTATGCATAGGACAAAAGAAAACAAATAGAGCAAGATATTGACATATAAAATCAGCTGTAGGTCTAGTAAAGTTTTAAAAACCTGATCGTCGAGTAAACCTTGGCTCTTGATTTACAAAAAGGAGATCTTTTGGTAGTATTTTGAATGGAGTCTCCTAGTATTAAGGCACTTACGTATCTCCTCTCGATAATCTCGATATCTCTCTTGTTCTCCTTATAGCTGGTTAGGTCTGTGATTGTCTCCGACTGCGTGGTGCCACTAATCGTGAGGAGCAGGAATATGGAGCCGTTGCCTTCTTCTAGATCTTTCCAAATATTGTGAGTTTTCTCCCGCTCCAGTGCCGATAAGTCTATGACACATCTGGAATCATCATTATACAAATATAGGTGGACAGACATTCCCAAATACTTCGAAGTGTTGCAATATAATAACTTCTACATTAACCCTTTCAATTGTTTGTTTTTCCATTTTCCATCAGTACCTAATAGTCTATGCATCTTTTGAATGATTCGTTTTCTGTTGTTCAGGGAAATAACAACTAGCTCTAAACTAACTATATAACTAATTTCAGTGGTATTTTGATTGAACCAACGACGTTATACTCGTATCTACTTAATATGATAACGTAATATATGTGATTGAAATAAAATGTTTAGAGTATTTTTTAAGGAATCCACCACCATTTTCTTCGAAATAAAATAATGATAGCCAAAATATCAATAAAAGAATTGATGATCTTTAAATGGCTGAACAAGTTTCCTTGAACCATAACTCAAGTTTGATCAAATCCCCTTTCAGACAAAAACCTTAAATCAAAATCAATTTATCCTTTTGGGAGCTACAACGCCACAAACAGATACTTACGCTAAAGTTATAACTTTCCTCTGTTGGCGTCGGAGGGTAAAAATAATTTAATTATGATAATTTTGTCTACTCAATAAGAAAAATCCATTGTTATGCTCGCCATTTTATCTATATCTTTTTATTATATCTTTTTATTAGAAGATCTGTGCAAATACTAGAGTTAAATCAGAGTAATTTTCCACTAAATTTGCCCAAAGCAAGACGCTACAGAAGACAATGACTGAACTCGCCCGGGTGAAGTCGATTTATATTAGAATATTTAGCTCAATTCAAATCTAACTGTATTAGGTACTCAGCGCTTGGAGCGCAGCCAAATTCAGGTACTAATGAAACAGGTCTGCCATCTAAATTGCTTTTATTAACGTCGGGCGTCTACGTCTTTAAGGATGGAATCTTTTTAAGGAAGTCTTTTTTTATTCAAAGAGTTCAGTTCTGAAATCATCATCATCAGGCTTAAGAAGTCCACCGGTAGACAAAGATCTTCCCTATACATAAACAGGAATCACGTTTCTGATCCCTCTCCATCCACCGACTTCCCTCACAATGTCGTAGGTTCTTTGGTTATATATATATATATACCTTCCCAAAAAGTCGTCCTTCGTTTGTTTATCCTTATCCCATACGGTGACCTCGAGAATCTGTTCCTGGTCATCATAGAGATGCAGATCGAACTGCTCCAGCCAAGACGGATGAAGGGACTTCCACACTACCTTACTCTTGTACTTCTCGTTGCCTAACCTGGAAAAAAGACGTTCAGTTTTAATTATAATCATTTATTCATTATTTCATGCTGTTAAAATAGTTCTTAGGGGATAGGACACGTAGACGTAGACGCTCCTGAAGCACATATATGATGCTTGGGAACACTCACAAGATGCGATCGGGGTATTCTGCGATCTGTCCAAAGCTTTTGACTGACTTACACAGTCACACACATGCCACTTTATTATCTAAACTTAAACACTACGGCATCCTAAACCGGGCTATTGATCTTATACAGTCTTACTTAACCAATAGAATCCAAAAAGTTGATGTTGGCGGTGAGAGGTCTTCTGGATCGGTCATTGATATAGGGGTGCCTCAGGGTTCGATATTGGGTCCTTTCTTATTTCTAGTTTACGTAAATGACCTTCCACCTTTTGTAAAAGATTTATGTGAAATAGTTCTATTTGCTGACGATACCTCTTTAATTTTTAAAGTCGACAGATTGAAGACTAACTTCGATGACGTTAATGCATCTCTGTCGCAAGTACTTCACTGGTTTACTGTTAATAATCTTTTGCTCAATACTGGGAAAACGAAATGCATTAAATTTACTTTGCCAAATGTGGTTCAACGACCAACCAATATTGAATGAAATGGTGAATCACTTACCCTTGTCAATTCTACTATTTTTTTAGGACATAATATTGATGCAAAATTGCAGTGGGGTCCACACATCAAATCACTTGCTGGTAGACTGATTCGGCTGCATACGCAGTTCGCACAATAAGATGGCTTACAGATGAAGCTACAGCTAGACTAGTATATTTTAGCTACTTCCATAGTGTAATGTCTTATGGTATTTTGCTCTGGGGGAAAGCTGCTGATATACAAAGTATATTTGTACTTCAAAAACGGGCGATACGTGCCATTTATAAAATGAAACCACGTGACTCATTAAGGGAGCGATTTAAAGAAATTAATATTCTCACAGTCATTTCACAGTATATTTATGAAAATCTATTATACACTCATAAACACATAGATAGCTTTAAGAAAAAGAGTGATGCACATAACGTTAACACTAGAAATAAAAACAAATTATGTATACCTAAATTTCGACTTCAAAAGGTAAATGGCTCGTTTATGGGGAACGGTATTCGCTTCTATAATAAACTTCCAGAAAGTGCCACTGGGCTTCCTGTTAGAAAATTTAAAGTGTACATTAAGAATAATCTAATAAGGAAAGCTTATTATACTTTAGATAGCTATATTGTTGATAAAAATGCGTGGCCCGATGTCCCGGTCGCTCTGCCCATCGGCAGCTAACATGTCTGCAATGTCTGTACTGTACCTACTATTGTGTGTTTTTTTTTTTTTTTTCTTTGATTTAATAGATTGTATTTATGCATTAGGTATTATTAGTTTGAGGCGTAGCGTGTGCTGTCTTATAAATTTGATTATGTTTACCTTTTTCTGTATGCCTACGCCTCACTAAACTTCAATAATATATTATATTACTAGTAGTTCGCCCCGAACTGAGATCTCGTGATGCGAACCGACGGACGCACCAAAACTTTGAGTAGGTGGTAGTCAGAGGCAAGTCCAAACATTATGTTTGGACTTTTTTCTGACTTCCGCCTACTAACTTGGTACGGTAACCAAGTTTCAACTCTATTGGCCTATTTATTGAAGAGTTCCGTTGAACAGACCTTGGCTCCATCATCAGACCTGGTCGTTGTCACCATTTTATGAGAACTAAGTACCTCCTTAATTTATTTCAAGAAAAAAAAATAAGAAAAATCAAAAGAACTAAGCGACCAGTAGAAAAACCTTGATGCCAACGAAACTCTTAGAGATGGGAGCTCTTGGATCGCTGGTTATCTTAATTTAACTTTTTTGTTGTATCTCAAAAACCGAGCGTCCCAGAAAAAAAGTAAAACTTGTTTTGGAATGTACAAACAAAGCTCTTTCATATGACATGTAATTTGATTTTTTTATGTAACATTTTTTATTTTTGCCCCCCTAAAAAACCCCATATCTCAAAAACCCTTCATCCGATTTTACTCATATACTTACCAGTAAATTTCTCAAGAACAAGCTATCGACATATAAAATTTCATGCAGATCGGATCAACGGTTCTTAAGTTATCGCCAGACAAACATACATACATACATACATACATACATACATACATATATACATACATAAAATGCCAAATCGCCCAAGTTGAAACTAAAATCTTCGTTCGCTTCGCTCACTCGATCAATTACATTGTAAAAGGATCATACAAAAGAACGGTAGGAACCAAGCCGTAAGTTTGTTGCCTGTTCTTCTAGGCTTTGGTCGCGTGGAACTGGCATCTAGAGTCACCTAGCTTTAAGACGTTTCAAAGTGATCCTTGTGATTTTATTGAATAAATACATTTTGACTTTGACTTTGACTTTGACTTTAGTATTCCAGCATATTATTTTGCCCCAACGGGGTTTTTGGTGGTCGATAGGTCAGATTTCTCTTAAATAGTGATTTCATAATTAAAGGTTGGAAGATGATAAACTAAGGCATCACATCCCTCGACATAGAAGTCGAGGGATGACTTGCCTTGTAGACGTGAGATGCTCTTGATTTGACTCTTGCTATAGGACTGACATTTAAACATTAGTTAAGTGTTACAAAACATATGTTGTTTTCAAACAAAATTAAAATGAATAAAGTAAAAATCTGAAAAGTAATTAAATGAGCTTACATACAATTACTATTAGCTGTATTAACCAATGCTTATAATGCGGGACGCCATAGTACCTATCCCAGGTACTATGGCGTCCCGCATCTTGAATGTATTAATAATTAGGGCCATTTCCAGGTCTCCCTAATTCACTATAGGTTGTCTTGTTTATCAGAAGCGCATCATCTCACCTAAACTTACAGTAAGGGTCACTGGACCTGGTGTCCAGGTCCATGGCAGGCAGGTTCTTCGCTTCCACCAGGACGATGGTGACCACCGAGCTCCAGATCTGTGCCTTTAGCCGCTTGTTCACGTCACTCAGTCTTGTGTTCTTTAGCAGGTACTGTAAGAGATACCGTATTAAATGTTGTATGAGTACGATCTTCTTCAATGGAAAGTCTTCTCCTCACGTGGTCTCTCAAGTAGATATTCAAGTAAGTCATAACCGTCGTCTGTTTTTCCTGAATACAGTATCAATCTCTTCAAGGCAAGATCGAATAGGTGTCTTTAAGACCATTCTGCGCCAACGTCGGCTACACCGTCTCTTACCATCAGGTGAGGTTATAGTCAAAGGAAGGTATATTCCTTGTTATAATACTATTAACAAGCTTAATAAAAACACTAGAGAGAAAAATCAAAACTGAAGTTCCTGGTGACATCAATCTGGTGACAGCGCCTTTACCATAAAATATCATTAATTGCCCTTATGATTTCAAATTGAGGAGCAATAGATAAGTGTAAGACAGGAATATCATGAGAAGGAGTAAAAGTCCTAAGAAAAGATGAATATGAATGTCGATGGATATAATGTGGATGAAGACAAATAAAAGAAGGATCAACAATGTCATGGATGAAAAAGGATTTAAGAAAATGAGCACAGAGATGACGGCTGACAGAGGAGAATGGAAGAAAAGAACTTGGAGTTTTCTTAGGTCTCCTTCGTGGCTTAAACAAAGATCGTCGTTGGATGGTTTATGGTTTAACGCACGTCAGCCAATTACAAAAACTTTGTGAAGGCGGAAACATTTTAAATTAATTTATCAATAATGTTATTTCCGTTATCTTTTTAGAATGAACTTTCAAGACCTCAATAAAATTGTATAAGACAGAATTAAGTGATTGGTTAATCAAACAAATGGTTAGAACAAGTAACGCCTGTTAGGTCTTCTTAAAAAAAACATGCACAAACAAAAAAACAACGACACGTAACAACCTATAGGGCACGATAGACAAATGCCTGACTAACGCGAAAAGAAAAAGTATAAAAGTTGTTTTTCACAAACAAAATAGAAAGTAATGTCTATCCACACACTTATCACAAACTATCTCTGTCCTATTTAATCGCCAGTCGTATAAAGATTCAAGCTTATCTCAAAGAACTTGGCCCCTACACTCCCTACCTATTAGGAACTAGTTGTTCGCCCCGAACTGAGATCTCGTGATGCGACCCGACGAACGCAACAAAACTTTGAGCAGGTAGTAGTCAGAGGCAAGTCCAAACATTATCTTTGGACTTTTTTCTGACTACCGCCTACTAACTTGGTATGGTAACCAAGTTTCAACTCTATTGGCCTATTTATTGAAGAGTTCCGTTGAACAGACCTTGGCTCCATCATCAGACCTGGTCGTCGTCACGATTTTATGAGAACTGAGTACCTCCTTAATTTATTTCTAGAAAAAAAAATAAGAAAAAGCAAAGGAACTGGCCGACCAGTAGAAAAACCTTGATGTCAACGAAACTCTTAGAGATGGGAGCTCTTGGATCGCTGGTTATCTTAATTTAACTTTTATTTTTTTATCTCAAAAACCGAGCGTCCCAAAAAAAAAGTAAAAATTGTTTTGGGATGTCCAAACAAAGCCCTTTCATATGACATGTAACTTTATTTTTTTATGTAACTTTTTTTAATTTTGCTCCCTTAAAAAACCCCATATCTCAAAAACCCTTCATCCGATTCTACTCATATACTTACCAGTAAATTTCTCAAGTACAAGCTATCGACATATCAAATTTCATGCAGATCGGATCAACGGTTCTAAAGTTATCGCCAGACAAACATACATACATACATACATACATACATACATACATACATACATACATAAAATGCCAAATCGCCCAAGTTGAAACTAAGATCTTCGTTCGCTTCGCTCACTCGATCAATAAAGATAGTTAACTCTTTATTGATTACGACAAATGAGGTTTGCAAGTCCTCGTTTGTTTCTTTTACTCATATTTCCCTCAAAGATGCTTTCCTATTGGTGAATGTGCTCGGTTGAACTCTTTGATGTAAAAATTGTTGAAAATAGGCAGGTTTTTTTTTTATACCACCAACTGATGGAACAAGCAGATGGCCCACCTGATGTTAAGTGGTAACCGTCACCTATAACAAAGCATTGCCTCGTAAGTCACGCACGATAGGAACGTGCCCTATGATGCACTGCCCTGCGTCCATCAGCTTGAGGCATACAGATGTTAAGCCTCATGTGCCTGTAATTACACCGGCGACCACACTCTTCAAACCGAAACACAGCGTTGCTGCTTGTAGGCAGAAAAAGGCGTGGTGGTAGTTCTTCCCCGGACGAGCCACACACAAAGAGCTCTACTACTCTTAAAAGCAGCAGGTTAGTCATTTGACTCATGCGGTTAGTAAACCTGCGACAAAATTCCCCAACTTTTTCGCTAAATATGAACTGGTTTCTACGGCTCAAGAGTAAAAGTTTTCTATCAAAGTTAGAAGCCGGCTTAATAACTTTCATACGCTGTTGTCCTAAATCTTATATACATTTTATATTTTTTTATATATTTTCTTATACTACTCGCTGATGGAACAAGGAGATGGTTCATCTGCTTTTAAATGGTAACCATCACCTATAACAAAGCATTAGCTTCGAAATTCACCCACGATAGGTAGGTACGTGCCGTAGACTGCCCTGCGCCCATCAACTTGAGGCGTACAGATGTTAAGCCTCATGCGCCTGTAATTATTACTGTACTATAATTAGTAGACCAAACTAGTAGGAAAACATCGTGAAAAAACTGACATGTCGTAGAACCTAAAAAGTTCTTTAACATGTATCAAGTGCTCGAAAGGAGCCTCTTGAGGCGAACTTAAAATCCTTTCACCACACTATTTCGAAAGGAACTAGTGACACGACAAGAGCGAGAGAGTAGACCAAACTGAACCTTTTTTTATATCACTTCATAAGTCACGCTCGATATGAACGTACCCTACAATGCACTGCCCTGCGTCCATCAACTTGAGGCATAAGTACAGATGTTAAGCTTCATGCGCCTGTAATTATTAAGATAAAGATAAAGATAAAGATATTTTATTTGCAAAACATAAGTAGAATTGTTGCATTCAGGTATTAAAGTAGGTAATATAGGTTTCATTATATTTTGCCTTGAAATAAGGCGTGCAAATATTTATTTTAAATTTACTGTACAATTATTAGTAGACGAAACCGAACCATTATATACAAAATATCATGCGGTTAGTACAATATACTGGGTTATTCAACCAACACCGATAAGCATGTATCAGAATACCCTATGGAACTTGTTTCCTTCAGTCCTCAGCCTCTCAATGATGTCGGTGCAGCTTGGGATGGTCGGTAAGCCCGGCTGGCCGGGGAGGCTGCCGGCCCGCGGTCTGAAGTCTGTTGTTCTGTTGTTGGAAACCGAGTCAGTATAAATAAGACAGCTTTTAATATACCTCTACTTGCTGATGGAACATGCAATGGCCGACCGAGTTTTAAGTGGGAACCATCATTATCATTATCCGCAGCCTGATTTAGACCACTGCTGGGCATAGTCCTTTCTATGATCTTTTTTTTAAACGATCAAGATTCTCCTATCTACAGCCTACGACGCTAATAACGGGAATATCACCTCTAGCAAATCATTGCGTCACAAGTCACGCACGCTAGGAACATGTGAGGCACCTACGTCCGCAAACTTGAGGCATAAAATGTGACTATTCAAACTGAAACACAGAAATAGGCTTTCTGAATATCCGAAGTCAAAGCACTTCGGATTTTAAACAATAAATATAATTTTGTAGTCATTTGTGCTACAATCAGAGAGCCATGCCGTTAACGCCACTAATAGCTTGGGATAATATTTTTGCTGTATAAAAGAAAGGTAAAAAGAACTTTCGGTAAAGATCGCGGTAAGTTGGTAGACGGAAAAGACTCAAAATCAGCAGCAATGGAATATTTCAGGCTGACGATAACGATGGAAGCAAAAAATATTTTTCGCTTACCGTGGCAGTGCGCAATATTTTATACGGCGGGGTTCTAGGCTGAGAGATAGATATAATATACTATAGGCGATGATGAGTAAGGAACTTAATAATCTGGGAGTTTTAAATATTTTTATATCAATTCTAAGTTGAATTCCGTGAACGGAAATAACGGCGTGGTTGAGCCCCAAATATCCAAACATTTAAAATTTACCATTTTCAATATAAAAGCTACATAGCTCGTAAGCCCTCGTATGAAAATTTTACGATCATCCGGCTGATGACAATAAAATATAAGTATCAGCTCTAAAAGACAGTATATGACTGGTCTTATAGCTATTGCCGAAATATAAATTTGACAATGTTGTGTTGTTGGCACTTCAGCAAAATACTTAATACCTTTTCAAAGCAGTAAGATTGTCATCATCTTTGATCTTGTGGGTTGTTTTTTTCGGCTGACGTTGTTTAACTCACCATAAATATATTAATGGTCTGTTATTTGACTGACTATTGAGAGACTGCTTCATCATCATCATCAGCTTGAAGTACATCCCACCGTCCAATATCTACAGTTGAGCATAGGCCTTCCCTATACAACAAGTAACATAATACCCCAATAACCCCGGAAGCAGAGTATTCTACAGGTCATGGCAAACACCTTTTGTTTAACTACTTTTGAAATTACGTAGTTTTTCATTCATGAAATGCCTCTTAAACATTCCTCCAATATGAAACTAAGCACACCATGAGGCAGCCCTACTCACAGCTGTTTGGACGTTCCGGGTGTACGTGATCTTGGTACTTACGTAAACAGTATCAGGGATGTTGTAAATTTCTGAGACAATATTAATATTACTTTTGTATGGGAATTTCGAAAACGATATATTCAACCTTTGCACACGTCAAAGTATTCCAGTGCTTGGTCTGATCACTTGGTCTTTGGCCTTATAGGGGTATTATGTTACATTTTGTATATTTCCAGGTAGAACGATTCTGAGTATTTTCGATCTCGCGGTAGGCGAACGCAATGGGAGACTGGTTATTTGACTTTCTTCAGTTGGATGATATTAATAATTTACAATGTTACGCGGTCGCAAAACAAAAAACTGGCCTATGAATTAGGTTTTACGATAGCAATAATACAATTTCACTGCTATGTCCAACAGGAAGACACTAACAACTATAGGAACCAATGTACGGGTTGGTAGGTATCTAAATGTCCAGAATCCCTCTTAGCAGGAGTTGATCACAGGGGGATTGTGGAATAAGCCGGTATCTAAATATCAAATGGGTATCCATCAAGTATACCATATAGGATATAGACAGCACTAATTAAGCAGGAAATAATCGAGTGATACTTTCCTGCATGACTGAAAACAACCATAATAAGGTAAGTTGTGAGGAAAAATTGTTCCAGTTGTGCAAAGAAAAACAATTTATATTTGTTTGATAAAATATCTGTCACTATTTTTTCCACTAAAAGTGTAGCTATATCTATTGCTATATATACTCTGCATATTAATTTATATTAGGTATAACCGACAACGAATCTTTGTGGCTTTAAAATATGCTCTGAAAAACTCCTTCACGCATGCGCAAAGTTGTGAAGAGTTTATGCAGTATACATATATATAGATAGAAATACTTTATTGTACACAAATGAAAAACACATACAGAGAAAAAATAGGTACAATGGACGACCTTATCGCTAAGAGCGATCTCTTCAAGACAACCTTTGGTAGGAAAGGAAAAAACGAAAATCAGAAACACAGCGGTGTACAAAACCTATTTCAACTATTCCTTATACGTAAAATTAAGTAAATACCAAAAAAATATATAAAAAAGAATACATATTATTATACTGGCCTAATCACGAACGAATTTGACGTATCCCTATTGTATCCCTAACTACAACAGAATAAGAATATACATTTCGATATTACATAAAAGCCGGACCAAGAAATTGTGCTAGTTGAAACAAAAAGATCGCGGAAAAACGCGAATGTCGAAAGTCACTGCACGGAAAAACTATTCAGCGGAAGCCGTCTAACAAATCGGTCAAACATCGCTTAGATATGATAAACAAATGTCAAAATTCATTCGTGATTATGCCTCTGGTAGAATAGAACCACACGACAACCAACTTTAATGCCGCAAAAAGAACCGCTGAGCTAAGTAGCAAATTATTAAAGGAATTACCTTTCGTCACTAGAAGATAGACAGGAGATGCACGATTCAGTAGAACTCCTAGTTTCATCATAATCATCATCGTTGTACGCCAAGTTAGTCGCTGATAGACTTCTTTTATAAAAGACATTGTTCTTTTCTATGTTAATAAAGTTTTGGGACAATCCTTTGGAATCATTGGAGTCTGGCTCGTCTATGACGAACGATGGGATTGCATTCTCAGTTTTTAAAGAGTCTACGGAACTTTTATCATCGTCTATAGAGTTGTTGTTGTCTTCGGAGCTTCTTTCTTCAGATAAATGGGAAATGAAACGCTTGGATTTTTGAATTTCTTCTTTGAATTTCGATTGAACTTGATCTTGTATATCTTCCATCCGATCTTGAAGTTTTTCTTGCATTTTCATGAAACGATTTTTTAAGCGTTCCATCTTGTTGTCTTTGTCCGACATTTTAGCACTAATTTCACAGTCTTGGTGTTATTTTAATACTTTTAATAATACTCCGACATATTTTTGTAGGTTAGGACGTGTATCACTATCGACAAAAAGATCTCAACTAATTTTAATTCCGATGTTTAACTATAGAACGTTTGGTGCCTAAACTTTTCCTGTAATAAGTACCAACCTACCTACAGTGTTTTCAACAACTTTTTCTGAGAATGGAACACAGTTTATTTTACGTGCGATTTATATCATTTGGCGAAAGCTCGGTGTTTCTCGCGAATCGAATATATTACTAGGTTTGTTGAACCTTTTTGCGATTCGCAAAGCAAAAAATGTATGGTAACAGGAACGTAGGGGTATTTGCGGAAACAACAGTTTGTAAGTACACTGAACTTCAGATGTCCAATCAAATCTCAACTTTATACTATCCAGATACGATCCAGAAAAGCTTGTGTTTTCAACTTGGACATGTTTTGCTATAACTCCTCAATCTATTTTGGGTCTTAGCTTGTTAGTATTAGAGTTCTAAACTGTGGTGCCGGTGTACAAGGCTTTGTTTACGTCTTGTGCTTTGTTCCAGTTATAAGGATTATCTAACGTCATGGATGGATGAGCAAATGTGGACATTCACTAACATAATATTTAGATCCCTATTTCCCTCCCTATTATCCCTATTATGTGTCAAAAAGTCCAAAGTTTTGATCGGATACAATCGAATTGAATAGCTACCTTCTTTCTTCTTCTTTTCTTTGTTTATGGCACCTGTCCGCAATTTGACAGACAATTTTGCCTGTGTCAAATGATATAGATATAATATTTTATAGTCAAATCAGTCCATAGTCAAGTCAGCCGTCATTTGTTTAGAAGAAAATGGTGGCGGTTTTCTTCAAACATTCGAAACATTTTCAGTCAAATCAGGATATCACAATAGGTACACTTTCATTCCAAATGTTTACAATTTGTGCTAAGACCTCAAGTAATGTTGGTTTAAATACCACCGAAATTACAAAACACAACTTAAAATAACACGAGAAAAACAATTAAAATGAAAAAGCTATGCTGCTTCCCAAAACCTACCACCTATTAAACTAACCTATTTTTATACCACTTAACATCAGGTTGCCCATCTGCCTGTAACTATCACCATATAGCATTGCCTCGTAGGTCACGCACGATAGGAACGTGCCCTACGACCCACCTCATGGTAAGTGGTCATCATCTTTTATAGACGGTATTATTGTCTATAAATGATGCAAAGTTTCATACAGCAAAAATTCCGATGGACAATTGAAGGTTAATAAAACCGGCCAAGCGCGAGTCGGACTCGCGCACGAAGGGTTCCGTACCATTATCTATAAAAACGGCAAAAAAATCACGTTTGTTGTATTCTGTTTTTAAGTATTTCTCGTTATAGCGGCAACAGAAATACGAGTACATCATCTGTGAACATTTCAACTGTCTAACTATCACGGTTCATGAGATACAGCCTGGTGACAGACGGACGGATAGCGGAGTCTTAGTAATAGGGTCCCGTTTTACCCTTTGGGTACGGAACACTAAAAAGGCGGAGGTTTTTTTTATGTTTATAACTGTTCCGCATAACTGGTAACATTATGAACCGATTATAATTATTTATTTGAGAGGAAATACTTTCAGATTGGTCTTTTCATAGAAGTTTAATCCAAATTGGTTCAGTAAATCGGCTTTAAAATCAGAATACCAGGAAAAAGTTATGTCATCCAAGTAATTGAAATTACGTATATTGCTGTTTCATGTTTTCAGTGTATTTGGGTACAGAACCCTAAAAATGATGCAGGATAATGTCAGTGGAATTAGCTGTTGTAGAACAAGATCATCTAGATATTTATGTGATCAAACAGCTTAAAGATAATCCTCCCTATACAGTAAATTCTAGTACACACAGATGCAGATCAAACCACACAAGGCCAAAGAAAAATGACACTTACTACAAGGACATAAAAGCGAGCAGTGGATTGCGTTACCCGTGTGTCCAAAATAAACTGAAACAGCTTCACGACTTTGATCCCTAGGCACGGTAGATATCCCTTTAGATCTCTTAGTACCAAGTACGAACTTCAGATTCTTTGAGGATGTCTAAGGGGAGTAGGCACGGTAGATATACCTTCAGATCTCTTAGTACCAAGTACGAACTCCAGATTCTTTGAGGATGTCTAAGGGGGGCACTTACACTTGGCACATACCCACATTTTGCAGTAGTTGGTATTTCATACGTGACAGGTTGAATGCCCATCGCCGCTGCTAGAATACTAATTGGCTTCCTATTTATGCTTTTCTTCACCGTTCAAGAGCTCTGGCATTGCGCACATAAATTGTTCGCTACGAAAAATCCATTGGTGCACGGCCGGATTCGAGCCTACGACCTTACGATCGGAAGGCGCTACTAAACTCACTCCCACTAAACCACCGGTCTACAAATAACTGAAACAAATTGCTTCTTTGCTCTAATGAGGTATGATTGTTGTTGGCAGGTATAATACAAGATAATGATGATAATTTTTAACTCCTATTTACCTACGCTACTTATAGTAGTTACGTCTTTCGTTCGTGAGGTCACCCGTGCCTGAAGTCTGAGTTTAGTTTATTGTTTTTAGTTTTCTGTATCGTCAGGGGCCTTATGCTGAGATTACCTCACGGTAGAGATGACGTCATATCTCGTTCGTACATATCGATATCGATAACGACAGACGTCATATCGATTTTTATATATATATAGAGCAGAGATTACACATCATATTCATCAGAGCTAAAACAAAACTGTACGAAGTTACTGACAATTTTACTTTATTTGACAGCCTTCACAGCTCAGTTGGTAGTAGCTCTGCCTTCTGCGCCGTAGGCCGTGGGTTCGATCCCCACCGAGAACAAACATTTGTGTGATGAACATTGATGTTTGTTCTCTGTCTGGGTGTTATATAATATTATATTAAGTATGTATTTACAAAAAAAAAGTATATATGTATTATATCAGCTATCTGGTTCCTATATCACAAGCTTCGGCTTAGTTTGTGGCTAGATAGTGCTGTGTGGAAAGTCCACCAATTTTTTTTTTTTTAATCACTCTTACATAGGAGCAGATTGGTACATCTCCTTCAAATTCTTTGCCAGCTTAAGCCATGCAAATTAAGCCATGTTCAACAAAAAAATATTTGTTCTCGGTGGGGATCAAACCCACGGTCTATGGCACAGAAGGCAGAGCTACTACGTACTGAGCTGTGAAGGCTGTCAAAAGCTCAACTATCCGAATCAGTGCAATCGGAAGCGTCCCCAAGAAGCTAGCTGCATCACCACGCTGAATGGCAATGCTGATGTCGGTAGATATACCTATTTAGGTATCTATTTTTACTTTATGCATTTGTTTAGGAGGTTCGTATATTTTTTTTTAATTTGTATGTATGTGTGTCTGGCCATAACTTTCGAACCGTTGATCCGATCTGCATGAAATTTGATAAGTCGATAGCTTGTACTTGAGAAATTTACTAGTAAGTATATGAGTAAAATCGGATGAAGGGTTATTAAGATATGGGTTTTTTTAAGGGGGCAAAAATAAATAAACTTGTATAAAAAAGTCAAATTACATTTCATATGAAAGGGCTTTGTTTGGATACTCCAAAATATTTTTTCCGTTCATATACTAACTATAGAAGGGCACTTATCGCGTCTCCATACAACCCGGCCCGCAGTACAGAAACTAAAATCGAAACACAAACCTTGGACTTGAAGTACAGACTTTGTGCGGAAATAGATATTGGACTAACAATCCAGTTACCATATACTCGTACCTAGTTCTATACCCACGCCATGTGGCGTTGTACGCGACAAAGTGATAAAACTATAACGCAGAAAGTTCCATACTATTCCCAAAGGAAAACATAGGTATACCTATGAAGTACAGTCACTGAAAAAGTCTGCTTGTACGTTTTGCAATGCCGATTTTAGATTTGGTGCGCACCGCGATCGCGTATTTTACCTTTGGCATTTGCTTTGGCATTGTCTCTTCTTTTCTATCTTACATGACTTGCTTGCATGCTTACTATCTGACAGCCTTCACAGCTCAGTTAGTAGTAGCTCTGCCTTCTGCGCTGTAGGCCGTGGGTTCGATCCCCACCGAGAACAAACATTTGTGTGATGAACATTGATGTTTGTTCTCTGTCTGGGTGTTATATAATATTATAAGTATTTACAAAAAAAATATGTATATGTATTAAATCAGCTATCTGGTTCCCATATTACAAGCTTTGGCTTAGTTTGGGGCTAGATAGATGCTGTGTGGAAAGTCCACCAACATTTATTTATTTATTTACATGCTTAAAAAGCATTGCCTCGCAAGTTACGCATGATAGGAACATGCCCTAAGATGTACTATCCTGCGTCCATCAACTTGAATAAAAAATATATTATGACTACGAGTATTATGGTATTTACTAAGTAAAGTTACATTTGTTTATACCAGATTTGGTCACGGTTGTAAGGTTACAGTTGTAAGGTTGTAATTTTTAACAAATTCAAAAAATATGGAGGTATTATTTTTTATTTTTAGTTCCGCTTATCTTGTAACATTATGAACCGATATTTTTTTATTGTAGAGGATTGGTCTAATACCTTCAGATTGGTCTTTTCATAGAAGTTTCATCATGTTTTCAGTGTATTTGAGGTCAGTTTTTTTTACAGAAAAGTTATAATATCTAATTAAATAGACTTTGTCGCCGACTGTACCCTTCTATGATTTCCACCGGATATTGTGTGGTGGTAGTTATGTTGCAGTTTTATCTTCGTGTCCATGTTCCTATTACCAGCAGACCGTAGCATATACAATACAAGGTGTAAAAACAGTTACGTAACATTAAGCAGGATTTAAGGCCAATTGATAAGAGGTAATGTCAAATGGTAAGTTCAGAGACTTAACCTCAACAATGAATAAAAAATAAAAAATATAACATGATTTGCATTAAAACTGCGTAAAATTCAAGACCTAGCAAGGGAGTAGCTACGAGCTGGTTAAAACTAGTTTCCGGTAGGTTAAGTGCCTATCTACCTACTATATTTAAATCTTTATTTTATTAATAGGTAAACCTATCCACTCTGTTTGTTTTACTGGTTGTTCGTTCTTTGTTGTCTATACAATCTTTTTAATCTTTCTTTCATTAATAATTTACCTATAAAGTGTTGGAAAGTGTTGATATTTAGTAATTTATGGAACTTAATGGATAACTGTTTATGATATAAAAATGCTTTTTATCTTAACTTTTAAGACATAAAGTCAATTATCCGATTTCATTACACAAATGTTTGTCCTCAGGATCCAACCCACAAACGCTACTACCAACTGAACTGTGCGACTTGTCATCACAGTTTATCAACTGTCTTTTTCCACCTTGTACTTCACAGGTTTAGTACTGTGTGCTGTGCTAACGCTACAAACCTTGAGATAGGAGATAATAGACATGATTTTGTAATTAGTATCCAGTTAGGCTCTAGGGAATCATTATCATTACTGTGTTTTTAAATCGTGGCATTGGGCATTTTTAACCATCTTTAAAAAAGGAGAAGGTTCTCAATTCAAATGTATGTTTATTTATGTATATTTTATTTTTGTTTTATACCTACCAATTGCTGATGGAATAAGCAAATGGCTCTCCCAATGTTAAGTGGTAACCATCACCTATAATAAAGCATTGCCCCGTTTTTTTGCATTTGCATGATATGCACGTGCCCTACGATGCACTGCTGTGCGTGCGATGTAAACCTCATATGCCTGTAATTTCACCGGCAACCACACCCTTCAAATCGAAACACAGCAACGCTGCTTGGTGGCAGAAATAGGCATAGTGGTAGTACTTCCCCAGAAGACACCTTCACAAAGAGCTAGCAGTTTTAAAACATCGCTCACAATCAACAAATTGAATGAGGGACAGCTAGCCATTTACGACGGATCGCTATCTGTCCAGACTATAATGGTAATTGCCTAGCCATTCCGGAGCCTTTGGGGTCGCCTGTGAGTTTCTTTACAAGGGTTGACCTCAAACTTACCCCTTACAAACGAATTTATACAGTAGGTACTAGCTGCCGCCCCCAATTGTTCTAAGTTTTATCCCGATCGATAAAAGGAGGAGGTTTTCGATGGTATGTTTGTATCGTATGTTAACAAATTGGGTCAACGCCGTCGAGGTACCCATTTAGACCCAGGAGGACATGGCGGGACGATCTCGATAGCCATTAAAACTGAACCTAAGATCAAAAAGTGTGGAATGGTCTTTGGCTTGCAGTGGGACGTTAGAGGCTAAAATAAATAAGTACCTCAATAAAATTATGCTACGCGATTACATCGCCAATTATGAATTGATTTTTGACGACGCAAATCCTATAACATTTCATCTTAAGATACCTTACGATAAAATAATATAGCATCTTAAGGTATCACACACTGTTAAGATACGATAATAAATATTATGGTCTCATTCTCTTGAAAATGTTATATATTTCAATACATTTATTGCTTACACATGGTTTAGTTTAGGTACATACATTGTTGTTAGGTGTTAGTAAGTATCACATGGAACCTGCATAGGGTATGGCAACATGGAGGCAGGCCGAGATTTTCAATTATTATGCGTAGGTATAGTTACAGTAAAAACCTCTAGTTAGGTAGACATTATCAGGTATTGTGAATGTATGTCAAAGTTAATTTATAATAAGGAATTATTAATAAAAAATAGATTTAGTTCAAAGTGTGATAAGGTAGAATGTTAAATAAAAAAATGTCAAAGTTAAATATAGGTAATTTAAGTGTTAAGTTTAAGTTATAATAATGTTAATAATTAAAAATTATACGTTTATTTAATTATTGCAAATATTCAGATGAAGTCGCCCTATCACTCAGTATCTTAAGATGCCGTAATATGAAAATAAAAATTACATTAACCGTGTGTGACATAGTGATTGTATGGCGAGCGATATTTTTTCTTAAGATGAAATATTATAGCATCTTCGTCGTCTGTGGTACGCTTTAGCCAAGGCTTTATTATGCATTACAATATATTGTTAATGTGTTAATTCTTTGTCAATAAATGATTCTGATTCTGATTCTGATGATTCTTTAGGTTCATAGGTATTGCTAGTCCATTATTTTACATTATTCTGGCCTATGGAGACGTGCAGTGGCTAGTAGGTACCAACACTTTCAATTTCGATTTTGTTCTACAATTCTTCTTTTTTACGGAAGCCTGTATAGGCTGGCTTTATTCAACAACCTTCCATCTCATAATGCACAATACTGGTCTTGTACAATGCACGAACAAAAGAACAACACAAATATTTCAAACACGTTTTAGTAGTCACTTCACCAATATTTCGTACGCTTTATTACCATCCATTCAGAAAAATAACTTTTTACAAGTACACTCATTACCCCGAATTCGTATAAAACAGGTTGTTCTTTATCTGTCGATTTGTTTATTTTGTTTCGCGATTCAAGGATTTGTGAGCGGCATGCGCGTGCGCAGCGCTACGGCCCGTATTGAACTGATGTAATTGAGGTTACCGTCATGTTTTTGCAATAACTGGTTCGTACATTATGTTGCAGTTTTCTTTCAAAATTACTTTTACCACTAGGTAGGTATTATTTTTTTATTTTTGTTCCTTCAAATTACAAAGTTCTGCGAAGAGTCATGTATCTCGATACAAAAACCTACCTGCATTCTTCTCGAAGAATGTTAGGTATGAATGTGGATAGATATAGGTGTAGAGGTAGGCCAAAGGATGGATGGACTGTGTGAAAGATGACTTGAGTAAAAAAGGAGTGCGCTGGTGGTCTAGTGGTAGTGGCCCCGCTTTCCGATCCTAAGGTCGTGGGTTCGAAACCGGTCGTGCACCAATGTGTTTTTCTGTTCAAAAATGTATGTGCACAATGCCAGTACTCTCAAATGGTGAAGGAAAACATCGTGAGGAAACCGGCATGTCGTAGAGCCTAAAAAGTTCTATAACAAGTGCTCGAAAGGAGCCTCTTGAGGCGCACTTAAAATCCTTTCCCCACACTGTTTCGAAAGAAACTAGTGACATGGCAAGAGAAGAGAGAGTAAAAAAGAAGTTACTACTAAGATGACGGTTGATAGAGGAGAGTGGAGAGACCCTGGAGAGAAGACCTTGTTTTGTCTACTCCACATAAAGTGGGATAAGGGCAAAATTATGACAAATTACAAAATTAATTACAAAGTCTGTCTTGGCACAAAGTGTGAAAGTGTACTTATTATACCTATATGATATACTGATTTGAACGAGAAAACAAAAGAGTTTGTCGTAAGTTTTGGGGGAAATCGCCACCTTTTTTTGAAAACACAAATGATGACCGACCTTACCTCCTTAATAAGGACTGACTTTGACACCAAATTTTACTTGACACTGACAAGTTTGACTGTTAAAATGACGGACAGAACAGGAGCAATTACCTCCATGGGAGGATTCATTTTCTGACATTTTTGGAAGCAACATAGCTTTTTCATTTTATTTGTTTTTCTAGTGTTATTTTGAGTTGTGTTGTGTAATTTCGGTGGTATTTTAACTAACATTACTTGAGGTCTTAGCACAAAGTGTAAACATTTGAAATGAAAGTGTAATATGTGATATCCTGATTTGACCGAAAATGTTTCCAATGTTTTAAAGAAAACCGCCACCATTTTCTTTAAAACAAAATAACGGCCGACTTGACTATGGACTGACTTGACTAAAAAGTATTCAATACAAATCACTTGACACTGGCAAGATTGTCTGTCGAATGACGGACAGGAGCCATAAATTGAGAGAAGAAGAAGAAGACCTCCATGGGAGCAATCCTGCAATGCCTACTCATGATGACGCTACCCATCTTGGATCTACACAAAGTACCTTGTTATCTTAAATTGCCTTGACATTGGACTTCATTCATTGAACACGTTTTCTACGTAGGTACTTAGTCATTTTGATGTTTGTAATGACGAATTATTACATCTCATCTCGTTCAAAACTAATTGGTTGTCAAGTCACTGACCATTTCAGCTATTACATCGAATTAGATAGAGATAGCAAGTGACTTGACATCCGATTAGTTTTGATCGGGCTTTCAGAAACCGGCCGGTAGACACCTAACCACTATATGAGTGACGTTAGTGTAGGTTATTTTTATACAACTTATTGATGGAACAAGCAGATGGCTCACCATACATGCTAAGTGGTAACCATCAACTATAAGCATTGCATAGTAAGTCACGCTCGATGCCCTACGATGCACTGCCCTGCGTCCATCAACTTGAGGCATACAGATGATTAGTTTCCTCTGCCTGTAATTTTATCGGCAAACACACTTTTCAAACCGAAACACAGCAACGTTGCTTGGCGGCACAGACACTGATGTATACCTACCTAACATCCTAAATAGGTAAGCAGCACCTTACTGCAATGAAATCGTGTTCTTGGAATGGAATGCAATATTGTGAATATTCCAATATTGCTTTTAAAATGTGCAAAATGAAACGAAACAGTTTCACGACTTTGATTCCTAGGCACTGTAGACATCTCTCTCACAAACTTATTGCCAAGTACAAACTGAAGATTAATAAGGTGTGAAGTTGTCGTTTTTTGCTGTTATTTCATATGAAGTTAACGACAATACCTATTATCATCATTCCACTGCACTGCTGGACATAGGCCTCCCATATATATTTCCAGAAAAAATAATTCTGAGCCCTTTCCATCCACCGATTTCCCGCTATCTTCACATCTGGTAGGAGGGCGTCCCACGCTTCGTTTTTCAGTTCGTGTTCATTTTGATCGATACAAGTTTTCCAACTCAAAAGTTTGCATAAGTAGGTACGAAAACTAGCAAAGAAAACTTTTGAGTTGGAAAACTTGTATCGATTAAAATGAAATTTTTACTGAACTGTGTGCAATGTGATTGCACACAAAATAGTTGATTGCGATTTTTCGAAAATCAGTTATTTTATATCTTTCAACAAGTCAAAACGTGCGAGCGAGATTACATTAGCTCTTATCTTCGCCTTAACCAAGGAACTAATGTCTTATGCCCGACTATAATACATAACAATATAACTAATTTTAATCTCTCATGAGGTTTGCATAATGAATTGAAAAGAACCCATAAAATGCAAATCCACGACACGATACATAGCCGGCATGTCAATTTTATTATGGCTAGTACACACAGAATATAACGAAACTATAGCGTTGGGCGTGATGCACACGCTATGCAGTAATTATTGGCTTGCTCATTTTAAAAGATTCCTTTTTATTAGAAGTAGGTACCTATTACGTATTCTCTTATCTGTGCTATTACCTACCTCATGGGTTATGGTTGCCTGGTACTTTAAAAGTACCTTCGTATGGGTGACATCATACTAGATTAGCACCTAGATGCTATTTGAAATTACACAAGGAATCATCAATATCTATAAGAAAACCTACAAAAATATTCTTGGTGATAGTAACGCGCGATGATTTTTAAATAGCCCGATTACAAAAAAACCCTTCACGTACCTACAACTTTGAAGATGTTTTTCCAAAATGGTGAGAGAAACATAAAAAAAACGCGGATTAACTTATTAGTTAAGAAGATCTATTTTTGATTATTGTATTTTTATTCCTCACAATCGATTGACATTAACTAAGACCTTACATACTAGGCACTCATAACTTGCCACTGGATATTTTCTAATTTATGTTAATGATCTCTCTTTTTAGCCTAATTTAATTTGTATGATATCTTGTTATTGTTTTGATTCATTTGAGAAAATGATGGTGCTGTGCACCGCAGTTGCTGCCTGTGTACTCCGGCGTCACGGAAGACCAGCGTTATAGTAGTGCATCAAACACCATTACAGCATAAAGCTGAGTGACGATCGATTTTGTTGTCCTAACCAATATTGTTCGTTATATTTCGCCTATGTTTTTGTGACACAAAATAAACGTTTTTTGATTTGGCTTGGATAATATCACCTAGTGGTCTACTGGTAGTGATCCAATCTTCCGATTCTAAGGTCGCGGGTTAGAGAATCCTGTCGTGCACCTATGGATTTATTCATTTACAAAAAATTGACGTGCGCGATGCTAGCGCTCTCAAAAGGCAAAGGAGGCAAAGGTGGAAAGGCATCGTGAAATCCGCGGCTTAATTAGCTCCGCACGTATTGATCATGGCTTTTGGGTGGTGTACTGTACAGGTTGTTTGGGTACCAAATAATACACTTAGATCGAATAACGCCCGCCTCGGTTGGGTGGCTGGAATCGAGTGCCAGCGATCGGTTTCTACCCGCCGAACCAGACAGCGCGCATAGTTTATTGTTATACACTACACCTACCTTTTACAAAAACAAAATATAAATTTAGGAACTTATTATACATAATAAGTTCCTAAATTTATATTTTGTTTTTGAAAGTTAATATTACCTACAGTAATATTAACTTTATAAAACATATCTAGATCTTAATTAATTAAGAATCACAGTAAACAATATTCATCAGCAGTTGTACTAGCTTAAATATATCTTTAAACAATTCACTTAGTTTTTAACTATTAGTGACAGTGATAACGAAGTGCTCAGTCAATAAGTTACAAGTTACTAATAGCCCAATGGCATAACCTTAAACCTCATTTAAATTCAGGATATAGTAGCCGAAAGGCTATTACAATATTGTAGCGGGTCGCATCTCACAACCACGAAACTATAAATATCTAGCGTTCGTTAATTTGCAGAACAAAACACTCATTTACTCTTTATACTTTTTGTTTGTATTTTTTTGGTACTTACTGTAATAGTTATAACCACTGGCAGGATCGCCACTTGTACTGTACAGGTTGTTTGGGTACCAAATAATACACTTAGATCGAATAACGCCCGCCTCGGTTGGGTGGCTGGAATCGAGTGCCAGCGATCGGTTTCTACCCGCCGAACCAGACAGCGCGCATAGTTTATTGTTATACACTACAGGTGGTTTAGGCCGACTAAGCTGTGAGGATGGTGTACCTAAATGCTGCGAGTATGAATGAAAAAAAGTTGCCTTTGCTTCTTGTCGTGTCACCAGCCCACCAATACACACACTCAACACATTCACGATACTCATATACCCAAGTGAGCCAATTCTGTGATGCCCAGAATTAAGAGACTGGTAGCAATAGAGCCCACTTATACACACATTCATACATTAAAACCCCTCATTCATCACAAGAGACCCTTACCTGGTCCTTATCCTCCTGTGACTTCGGCCAGAGCGTGACGTTCATAACAATCTCGCCCATGTCCTGGCTCGGCTTGCCAGGGTCATGGAGGCACAGCACTAGGTCCTGGGTCCTGCCGAGCTCCAGTGCCGTCAGGTCCAGTTGGCAGGAACCCATGAAGTCGTCTTGGAGACCCCAGTCGTAGTCGAATACCTTTGAATTTTGGATGATTATAATTTATGTTACCTATGGCATGCACGGTAAGCTCTGGGCCTAATTAACCACTGAGTGGCGCCCTCCAGAGCTAAGACGTGGCTTCATACCAAGAACGGGATGGCGGGATGAGCTCAACAAATACCAGACCGAAAGGAAGATAGCACAGGACTGCACAAAGCGGGGGAGAATGGGGGGAGGTCTTTGCCCAGCAGTGGGGACATAGAAGGGTAATAAAAATAATAATCATAAAATTCATGACATGACGTCATTTTTAAAAACAAATCCAATCTGTCCCTAGCTGGCGTGATGCTGACTGGAAGCTAAAATATTTATTCATTTACCTTCAACTGTACTGGCTGGAAGGGATCTTCGATCGGCACTGTGAAACACTCGTCCCACACCGGGTTCAAGTCACGGTAGACGATCCTGGACTTATGCAGCAGCCGGCCACCGGCCTTGAACTTCACGTACGGATCGCTGGTCCCTGACAACAAACCTGGCGTTCGAACCCGCGAACGTGTAGTTAGAAGAAGCGAAAATCATAAAAAAACTGGAGCTAGGGACAAAATATTGGGATGAGGTCTACCAGCAACTCTAAAGGGGCTTACTAGTTCCTAGTATGTATTGGATTAAGGGAGGTAGGTGCTGCGCAAACGTAGATACTTTTTGTTGATACAGTATAGCAGTTTGCTTGGTGTGGTGCTAACGTTTGTATGGCATGGCCGTACATACATATATACAAAAAGTATCACCGTTTGCACAGCGCCTAAGATGCATTTTATTTATCATCACTTTTGTATCACACCAGATACAAAAATAGTAAATATTTTGAAAATTATGAATCGTTAAACCTTAGTGCTTGTGGCCCACTAAAATCTCATTCGGACCTCCTGGTGTTAAATGGTTACCATCACCTAACAAAGCATTGCACGCACACGCACGTTCGGAACGTGCCCTACAATGCCCTGCGTCTATCAACTAGAGGCATACAAGTGATCTGATAAGGTAGAAGTAACTAATTGGAGTAGGTAGTTACCATAGGAAAGGACACTACTCAAAAAAAGCTAGTAGATAGAGAGCTAGAGAAAAAAATACACATTTTCTTCTCAAAAGTTCAAATGAAAATGAGATAGTGGAAAAGGAACTTTCGATAGTCCTACATAGAATGCATAACACCTAATCTACTTAATTGATATAAAGTTTTGTTGTTACCACTTAGCTCTTTGGTGCATTGAAATGTATACCTGTAGATAGTTAAAAAAAGTCAGCGTTTATTATTTTAACAAAAAATACAGGATATTTCAAATAGTCTAGAATATCTTCAGTATAGATAGCATGAAAAAGCTTCAGTTTACAGTAAATGGAATCAAACGATTATTATTACAGTTTTCTAGCTATACGACGTTTCAAAGTGATCCTTGTGATTTTATTGAATAAATACCTTTTGACTTTGACTTTGACATAATAACGAATACTTTATTTCGGGAAAATTAATTAAAACATTGTGGTCCACAATCCTACTAATCCTACTAATCCTACTAATATTATAAACGGGAAAGTTTGTAAGTATGGATGGATGGATGTTTGTTACTCTTTCACGTAAAAACTACTGAATGGATTTTAATGAAACTTTACACTTATACATCAGAATAACACATAGGCTACAATTTATAAAGATATTGTGTGACTAATCCTGCGCAGACAAAGTCGCGGGCACAAGCTTGTTCGAAATAAATTATTTAATTAAGACGCAGACTACCGCTAATGTACTTCATTAATACATTTCAATATTTTTGAAGTTGAAAAATCACTACCTAAATGAAGTTTTTCGCAGCTCAGTATTACGAAAAGAGAATTTGTTGTGCTTTACGATAATCTTTAATTATTTCTTCAATCAGGTTACAAACATTGGCATTTAGATTATAAAAAGGCAGTTAACAATATGGGTCCCGGCGCAGAGAATCGACCAACACGTTAAATCTCAAACAACGCGGCGGGTCAAGGCAACTTATAATGATTCGTTCAGAAACCTTGCCGGCAGAGGACCCTGTCATATTTTAAGTTATGAAAAATCGCAAACGACCAAGTGCGACCAAGTTTCGGAGAATTGACAGCCTTCACAGCTCAGTTGGTTGTAGCTCTGCCTTCTGCGCCGTAGGCCGTGGGTTCGATCCCCACCGAGAACAAACATTTGTGTGATGAACATAGACGTTTGTTCTCTGTCTGGGTGTTATATAATATTATAAGTATGTATTTACAAAAAAAAAGTATTTATGTATTATATCAGCTATCTGGTTCCCATATTACAAGCTCTGGCTTAGTTTGGGGCTAGATAGTGCTGTGTGTAAAGTCCAGTAATATTTATTTATTTATTTATTTATTTATTTAATTGCATTACAAAAGTTCATCAAAAATTAATTTAGATCCAACCAAGATTTCCAGCCAAAAAATATGCTTAACTAGTTTCATACTTATTTAAGTTTTAGGTAGAAAAACTAGTTTGAATCAAAATGATATAATTTATGATATTCTAAGAGACCTTTTAACAAAGGTATTAAGAATATATTATCTTTAAGAATATTGTTCACTACACCTGCATATTCAATTAGTTTTTAAAGAAAGCGCTGTATTTTGCAAATTCAATCTGCAGTTTACGCCACGTTCAGACATCCAATTTCCCCAGACTCTGTTTTAAAAGGGATGTATTCAGATAATTTTTCTAATTTATAACTTTTATCATTATATTCCAAAGCTTACCATAAGTATTGTAAGTTCGTGGTAGCTAGTGGGCAATCTGTTGGGCAACCTCCAGGGGCTGACAACCGTCAAAAAACTTCTCATTCGCACATTTTATCATTTTTGAATATAGATAGATTCTGAACTCTGTATTTTTCACCACACAGAAACATAGTACAGGGTTAAAGCATACATTTAGGTAGAACAATGGGCGACTTTATCGCTGAGAGCGATCTTTTTCAGGCTCCCTTGGAAGGATATAAATCAGAATTGACGACGGTGTACTACTACTATAGTCGCGTTAAACTCTCGCTGCAGGCTCGGTCAGTGCTCAACCTATGGTCGCGTTAAACTCCCGCTGCAAACTCGGTCATAAATCATCTTAACACACGCTTAAACAAAAGGATCGTCCGTTCTCCTAAGTGCGAGAGAGAGAGAGAGAGAGAGAGCAATATTGCTGTCTCGTTCCGATAAATTATGATCGAGCCTGCAGCGAGAGTTTAACGCGACTATAGTTAGTTACTAACAAAATAAATGAGCAATTTTAATTCATCTTAAACGTTAGCTAACCTAAGTTCGTTTGTAATCCTGGATCTAAATCTCGTTATTAAATCGTTTTTTTTAATTCGTCTTTTTGGTCTTGTCCTTTGAAAGGGTAGTAGGGTGTGTGTGTGTCACACTTCAGTACCATAAGAACTGAATACGTCCCTGCCACATGCGGAGACAGTGCAAGACACGTTTCCACGAACGAACGAATATAATATTTATCTGTGGAGATATGGAATAATCTAGATTTTCACATCTGCTTTCTTGAAGCGAAGAGCTTGCAATTTTAATGGCACACACATGTCAGCTCCAGGCTTAGGGTTGAAAATTTGTAAATCTTTGAATATCTTTTTCACCAGTGGTGTCTCGCGTGACCGTGATCTCTCTCGTAAAGCTTTGGTGAGCGAATATTTAAAAAACTATTTCTCAGTGAGCCTCTTCTCGCTCGCACATTTCATTTTTTTAATTTAGTTTAAGGGCTTTGTTGCTTGGCAACCACACTGCCTTATAATAAACAAAAAAAATACATCTCGTATTCAGAACTAACCGCGGGTTTCTGAAAGCTCGATCAAAACTAATCGGATGTCAACTCACTCGCCATTTCAGCTATTACATCGAATTAGATAGAGATAGCAAGTGACTTGACATGCGATTAGTTTTGATCGAGCTTTCAGAAACCGGCTGTTAATCTACCTAATTAACCTTAATTCTGCCAACCTATATATAACATCTTGGCTTGACCCGACAGGGGACCATATTTCAATATTTTGAAAGATATAAAATCGTTGAACCTTCTTTGAATTTTATTGTAATTTCTAAAAAAATTTAATCAACCGAGTCGTGTGCAGTAACATTGCACACAATTCAGCAAAAACATTATTTTTATCCAAAAAAGTTTTCCTCCTTATTTATGGATTTAAATTACTCCTGCGAACCTAATAAACCTAGCGAAGCTATTATCCAAATTAGCTGTCAATTTTGTTGGACAAAATGACAGGTAATTCTGAAACTGGCAGGTAATGATCGGACCCAGAACTGTCAGTCGGAGTTTAATTGAGTTTGTTGGTAGCCTGTAGTGCGATTCCGTAAATAACATTCATCTAAGTGACCGCGGAATCCGCAGGGACTTTTCAATTTGGCATTCTGTAATGCATTCTCCCATAACTAGCGCCACGTGTGTGTTTTGGCGAGTGGAAATGCCAACGTGAGTGAGACGAAACTTGTGATCGAAGTGAGCGCATCTTACATACATACATACATAAAATCACGCCTGTTTCCCATAGGGGTAGGCAGAGACCACGGATTTCCACTTGCTACGATCCTGACATACCTCTTTCATTAGCGCATCGTATTTATTAAGAATATTTTCTGTCAATACTTCACCTAGCTAAAACACAAGATAATTAACTTTTCAGAACATTAAATGAACGAGTTCTAGGTAAAAATATATAGTAATAGTTTATTTTTTATATAATTTGCTGATGGAACAAGCAAATGGCCACACAATATATGTTAAGTGGTAACCATCACATATAACAAAGCATTGCCTCGTAAGCCACGCACGATATGAACGTGTCCTACGATGCTCTGCGCTGCTTCCATCAATTTGAGGCATGCAGATTACGATGGACAGATAACGGGATCATACTCGTAGGTGCGTGAATTTATCAATTGATCTTGTGTTCAAAAATGTATGTTGCCAGTGCCAGTACCGACTCTCAAACGGTGAAGAAAAACATTGTGAGGAAACCGGCAAGTCGTAGGACCTCAAAAGTTCTAAACTGTCAAGAGCTCGAAAGGAGCCTCTTTGAGGCGCACTTAAAATCGACTTGAGGCATACATATGTTAAGCCTCATGTTCCTGAAATTACACCGGCAACCACACTCTTCAAACCGCAACACAGCGACGCTGCTTGGCGGCAGAAAAAGGCGTGGTGGTAGTACTTCCCCGGACGAGCCCTTCACAAAGAGCTCTACTACTCTTAAAGGTTCTATGTTTACCATGATATACCCATCGGAAAACTACGGGATATTCCATCTCTCAGTATTGTAAGACCAGCAATTAGTAATCTTATGCCTAGGTACAAGTAGAAGTTAGAAAAAAAAAACCATAGTATGTATAATTATTCTTAACTTTTATTCTGTTAAAATGTGTTTGCAATCAATTGATGGTGGTCAAGGTGAGGTAAGGCATGGATAAAAATAAAAATAACATGCAAAATATGTGAAAAACACTAGAAAAAACAATTCTAGTTACTAGAGTGTGTTGATGTGATGTGTTCATGTGAGTTGCGATATTAAGATCTGATTTCACCATGCTCTGTTAGATTAACAAAGCATTACAGGGCCGTTAAATATGTCAAAATGTACGCGTTTGACATCTAAGGTTAGATTTAACGGCCTTTTAATCTTTGAATAGTAAATAACAGAGCATGGTAAAATCAGCTCTAAGATAGTGAGTTACAATTTTTTATGTCACAACATAAAAAAAACCGTTGTTTTGTCCGATTTAAAGTGATCCTTGTGATTTAATATATAATTTTAAGAGTCGCTTGCACAATGATCTGATTTAATAGTATTTAATACCAAACTAATCAAAATTAACGTAAACATAATTGGCATTGTGTGATAGTTTCCTAATCATGTTTAGCGGCTTATTTTTTTTGTGCAAGGTGTTTATCGTGAATAGCTTTTAAAATTATGTTATTAGGGGCTCCCTAACGTGCGTTTAAACTTTAATCGTAGTGCACCATCAGGCCTTAGAAATAAAGTGGATGGCAATTTCTAAAGTAAAATATATTACCGTTGCTTCAGCCGTGTACGTGCGAGATCAAAATAAATAGTGTTGGATATTACTTTGGTGTGTGTAAGTGTTGTTTTGAGTGCTTGTGAATTCTATTAGAAAGAATATATTTTCTGTGTGGAATAATTGTTTTGTGTGGAATCTTATGTGTGCGGATCATATTTCGATCCCTTGATGTATGTCAAAGCCACAGCAGAGTAGTGTAAATTTATCAATGTATTATTTATCTTATATGATCAACATAAAGTGTATATTACAATGGCAGTATTATGAAAATCCACTGCAATGATAGCGTGCTCCAAGGTCAGGATTACAATCATTGAAAATTATACTCTATTTCGACTAAATAAGATAAAGAATACATTGATATATTTAAGGGGCCTACCTGTCAAAGTACTCCTCGCTCGCTCATTGCAACATTTTGAAAGATATAAAGTCACTGAACTTATTTTTTTTTTTTTTACGAGAAACTTATTTATGAGAAATCGCAATCAACCAAGTCATTTGTAATAACATTTCAGACAGTTCAGAAAAAATATCCTTTTTATCCAAGCAAGTTTTTCCACTAAAAATATGCTTAAGTTAAAAAATTAGTACCTAAAACAAACTTTTATGTAGAAAACTTGTTTCAAAATTATATTTTTACTGAGCTGTGTGCAATGTTATTGCATACAATTTGTTTGATTTAGTTTTTTCAATAATAATTTCAGTATCATTATATCTTTCAAAATGTTTAAATGAGCGATCGAGAAGTACACTAGCGGTAGTCAACCCTTAAGCCCGGTCTCCACCGTGGGCGGAGCGGAGCCATTAAGGACTCCGTTTAACTCGCAAGAATAAACTGCATACTTGTATTTCCACCAACAAATAGTCGAGCGGAAAGGACTGAGCGAGCAGAAAGTGTTGAAATGAACTCGCTCAGCTCTTTTTCCTTTTGCATTGGAAATCAAAAGATGAAACTCTTTATTGGTGGAAATGTAAACCTATTTCATTAAAGAGGAGTCCGTTCCGCTAACCATTTCTCGCTCATTACCCTTTCGCGGTGGTGACCGGGCTTTAACATCTGCCACACTGTGCGTTAATTTGCGCTGACCCTAACTGTAGTGTGAGCGTGTGCTTGAATATTTTCCCTCGGCTTGCACTCACCGTTTTTATCCATAGCTACTAGGTTTTGCCCCCGTTTCAGGTGTATCCTCAGTTGGAAGAACGCGTGATGCCTGAGCTGCTGTTCCCTGAACCTTTGGCCTTCATCTGGCTCCTGAAAATCATAAGGTAGTTTACTAGACTATTAAAAGTAAAGAATATTATAAACGCGAAAGTTTGTAAGTATGGATGGATGGATGGATGTTTATTACTCTTTCACGTAAAACTACTGAATGGATTTAAATGAAACTTTTCAATAATATAGCTTATACATCAGTATAGCACACAGGCTATAATTTATAAAGATATTGTGTGACTAATCCTGCGCAGACGAAGTCGCGGGCACCAGCTTGTTACACATATATTTATTTTCTCTGCGCAAAAGGTTATTGGCATAAATGCCTTACAAGGATATTACCTGTTTTGCAAGACCGGTGCCTGGGATAGGTTTTAAAAGGAAAACCTGTAATACAGGTCACCAGTGCTGCATTTTGCAGGTTCAACTTATTTGAAGGAGACAAAATATACATACCTTGTTACTAAAAACTTTTAAGAGCAATTCAGATTGAATGTTGCTATAAAGAGTTTAGAGGGGCAGAGCAGCATAAAAAAATAAACAAAACAATAATACCTAGTAGGTAACGTATTAAGTACTTAGTAAGATGGAAAGTTCTTTTTATTTAGATACTACTTGTCGATGGCACTACAAGCAGATGGCCCACCGTCTGTTAAGTAGTAACCATCAGCTATAACAAAGCATTGCCTCGTAAGACACGCAGAATAGGAACGTGCCCTACGATGCACTGCCCTGCGTCCATCAACTTGAGGCATACAGATGTTAACCCTCATGTGCCTGTAATTTCACCGACATCCACACTCTTCGAAACACAGCAACGCTGCTTGGCGGCAGAAAAAGGCATGGTGGCAGTACTTCCCCGGACGAGCCATCACAAAGACCTCTAAGACTTTTGACACCTACGACAACAATTATGTAATCGATTACCTACTGGTTAGACAAACAAAACATAGGCTTCAAACTACTGCTTAATAAAACTGTACTCGCATGTAGCTTTGTCCAAGAAATAAATAATAATAATAAATATGAGTAGTAGAGCTCTTTGTGAAGGGCTCGTGCGGGGAAGTACTACCACCACGCCTTTTTTCTGCCGCCAAGCAGCAACGCTGTGTTTCGGTTTGAAGAGTGTGGTTGCCGGTGTAATTACAGGCACATGAGGCTTAACATCTGTATGCCTCAAGTTGACGAACGCAGGGCAGAGCATCGTAGGGCACGTTCCTATCGTGCGTGACTTACGAGGTGATGCTTTGTTAATGGTGATGGTTACCACTTAACATCAGGTGGGCCATCTGCTTGTTCCGTCAGCTAGTTGTATAAAAAAAAATACTTACTAATTGTAGCAGTTCTGCAGGCGGACCCCGCGGGTAGTGCGCAGGAGTGCCTGATGTTGAGGGAACTGGTTCGTTGGACGATTGGCGAGTCATTGATAGATCTGGGGACAACGAAAACAAATTCAGTACCATTCTAATTCTAATGCAAGGTGGGGGAATAAGATCTGCACTGACGACGTCCTGAAATGTATTGTGCATTGTCCCCCTGCTAACCTCACCCCAGCCAGCCCAGCTCCTTAAAGCAATAAAGCAGGACTTTGGGTTGGCGGCAGCAATGTTCTAGCATCCTCGATTGTAATGTGGATGCAGGGCAGTAAGATCCGATTAGCTCTTGAAGCCCCGTTTTAGACCTAGCTTCATTTGTTGCAGAGCAATAGGTCACTGTCGCTCCTATCATGAGAAGATGGTAAATGAGGTCAGTGACCCGTGATGATGCCCACCATCAGCTTTAGTTCTTCACGTTACAATCTTTAACAGGATGTTTGTTAAGGCGAAGACAAGAGCTAATGTGACTCTTGCTCGCACGTTTCGACATGTTGAAAGATATAAATTGACTAAACTCATTTTCGAAAAATCGCAATCAACTATTTTGTGTTTTCCTACTCAAAAGTTTGCTTTACTAGTTTTCGTACATAAGCAAACTTATAAGTAAACTGAAATTTATACTAAGCTATAAAATGGTTAATTGCGAATTTTCGATGATGAGTTTAGTGATTTTAAACCTTTAACATGTCGAAACGTCGAACGAGAGTCACATTAGCTCTTGTATTCGCCTTAAGTGCCTGTTTGTTGAAGGATTCAGTACCATTTTGAAATGGGTGGTTAAAAGTTAGAAAGCTCTGAACTCCCCTCGCTCTTCTTAAGGTGTCGATGATTAAACTGTCCCAGCTAAATAAGTAGCATCAAAAGAGCTACATCGTTTTCCCTCGTTTCTTACCTATTTATTAAATATGCATTCTAAAGGAAAGAAAGTAACTGGCACTGTGAAGACTAGAAAACGTAAAAATAATTGCTGAATACTCTTGACTAAGTTTATTTTCTGCCGCCAAGTAGCAACGCTGTTTTGGTTTGAATTTGAAGGATAGGGTTGCCACTTTATATTTTCAACAGTTTACAATAAAGATTACTATAATTCTGATTTTGCATAATATAACCGACTATATACAAATAACTCCGAAAAACATAAAACAAAAATTTTGCTGAAGGGACCACAAACTAAACCAATATGTGTATTACTTTTTGTTGAATTTTCAAAAATCACTGAATTGTTTTCCACAAAAAAAGAATGACCAAAACATTTCTTCTTCTCTCCATTTATGGCTCCTGTCCGCCATTCGACAGACAATCTTGCCAGTGTCAACTGATTTGTATCAAATACTTTTTAGTCAAGTCAGTCCATAGTGAAGTCGTCCGTCATTTGTTTTGAAGAAAATGGTGGCGGTTTTCTGCAAAACATTCGAAACATTTTCGGTCAAATCAGGATATCGCTTAAACACTATCATTCAAAATGCTTACACTTTGTGCTAAGACCTCAAGTAATGTTGGTTAAAATGCCACCCTCTCTTGTCGTGTCACTAGTTTCTTTCGAAACAGTGTGGTGAAAGAAATTTAAGTGCGCCTCAAGAGGCTCCTTTCGAGCACTTGACACATGTTATAGAACTTTTTCGGTTCTACGACATGTCGGTTTCCTTACGATGTTTTCCTTCACCGTTTGAGAGTACTGGCATTGGGCACATAAATTATTGAACAGAAAAACTCATTGGAGCACGACTGGTATCGAAACCCACAACCTTAAGCTTTGGTCTCGCGATGGTAACGCACAACGCTGCAATATGCGGCTCAAAGGTAGTGTCACGACGCAACGTCTACAGTCTCTGCGGAAAAGTGGTCAGTTGATTTTGCCGCAGCTACCAAAGTAAACGTTTCAAAATTAACAATATTTTTGAAATTTGTACTTTGCATGAGGAGGAGGACTTTTATGTTTTTTGTCTTTATTTTTTTATAAAGAAGGATAAGTGCAGACTAGACCACCAGTACTCTTAAAATTACACAACACAACTCAAAATAACACTACAAAAATAATTAAAATGAAAAAGCTATGTCGTAACAGAAAACGAATCACCAAAACAATTCATAATTGGCGAGTAATCGCGTAAACATACAAAGAAAAACTACGAGTCGAATCGAGAACTTCCTCCATTTCTGAAGTCTACGTCAAACCACCCTTAAACGTTCCATACACAAGTAGAACAAATATATTAACAATGGCGGTAGCAGCTCCGTGCTCAGCTTTTTCATTCACGTCACTCTTCATTGCCCACTGAATAAGTATTCCAGACATGAAACGCGCGTTTCTACGCCATGCCAGTTTTATAGGGAACAGTAAGTAGTCGGACAAAGAAAACTTTCTTTTTAGGGTTCCGTACCTAAAGGGTAAAACGGGACCCTATTACTAAGACTCCGCTGTCCGTCCGTCTGTCACCAGGCTGTATCTCATGAACCGTGATATTTAGACAGTTGAAGTTTCCACAGATGATGTATTCCTGTTACTGCTATAACAACAAATACTAAAAACCACAATAAAATAAATACTTAAGGGGGCTCCCATACAACAAACGTGACTTTTTTGCCGTTTTTATAGATAATGGTACGAAACCCTTCGTGCGCGAGTCCGACTCGCACTTGGCCGGTTTTTTTATTTATATATCATTGCGATCACGTGCCTATAATCAGATATTTTGAGCCATTTTGTTTGCGTACCTACTAAGATGTCACTCCAGTGAATATATCCCCAAAGGAATGATTTTTGTGTGATTGCTTCCTGTATGTTTCGGCGCTATAATATTTTTCGTTAGGTTAGGATGTTTTGCCAGTCCGGTCTTGTAGGATGATTCTAACAGTTGGATCTTTAACAATAGACATTTGTGTTACGTGCCGGATTTTCATTCAAAACACATTGAAAGCGTTCACAATTTTCACAATTCACAATCCGCTTCAGCCGTTTTGGTTATTTCATCCGTAATGCAAATTTGTAGAAATTCGAGCTGAAATTGCGTTCAAGCTACATAGATACCTAAAATCGACCTAATTTTCTGTAGAAAACCTAAAAAAGTGTTACAAAAAATAAAAAATAAACTATTTTATGATATTCTTGCACGCAAGCTCTTTTTGCGCAGAGAAAATAAATAAATTATTTTATCTAATCTTCATCACTCACAGATCACAGAAAAACATGTCATGTTATATTCATGGCATTGTGTTGACAACACGCACTTTGCCATTTCTTTTAGCCCAAGAACTATTTGCGGTGTTTCCCGTCACTGTCAGGGGATATCTTTCGGAAGCTTTTATTCAATCTACATGCCAAATAGGAATAATTTCTTCTTGTCGTCTCACTAGTTTTTTTCGAGACAGTGTGGTGAAAGTATTTTTAGCGCGCATCAAAGAGGCTCTTTTCGATAACTTGACACATATTTTAGAGCTTTTTAGGTTTACAGAAAAAAGACAGAAGTATTTTTTGAAAATTACTAAGTTTTAAAAATAAAATAATAATAATAATAAAATAATAGTCTCCTGTCTGCAAAATATCCCATCTACAATATTTAAAGTACTTTCCCTTCATGTCATAGTCTTGGGACGTCCTGTATAGTGTTCCTAAACAGCATAGTGCAATATTCTTTCCCCTAAGACTTTCCCCCTAAGAGATCACTAGTCTTTTATTGAAGACCACGTCAATAAACATTAAATAAAATCACAAGGATCACTTTCAAGCGCAATAAAAACTAAGTTAAATAAAAACTAATGTTGCGCCGGACGCCTAGCAACTTGTTTCGTTATTTATCCTGACGTACAGGTGTTTTCAGAAGGCTGAAATATGTTTTCAGCCGTTGCCAGAAGAGGCTCTGTCACCTCCCAGTTGATTACAATTTCGAGCAAGTTGCCGTGGTTTTCAGGCGCCTGAAACATGTTTTCAGTCCGTTTCAGGCTATTACCCATCGATCCATGCAATATCCTGAAAACCCGTTTTCAGGCGTTTTCAGGACCCCTTATGGACCTTTGAAGGACATTTCACTATAGAGCCATATTTGCATAGGAGTGAAAGAGATAGCATTATTAGAAAGAGATAGCAGACCTTCGAATATTCTAGACTACTGTTCTAGAACGAATCGAAGGAAACGAACGAGAGCTATCACTGTAGAAAAGAGATGCAAGTATGGTCTCGTATGATCCAGAACATTCTCGGGTTAGCTGCGTCGTATATAAAGCCAATCGGCGAGGGCGAAGTCAGTCAGTTCGTTTTGTGGAGAGGACTCGAGAAGAGAGTCAGTAAGTGGAAATGGCTCAGGGAAGAAGTCAGTTGAAGGAAGTGGATACAGGAGGAGAACTTTTGTTAAGTGATAGTTGAGTGATAATTAAGTGTGTTAAGTAGTATTAAGTAGTGCTAAGTAGTGTTAAGTAGTGTTTTAGTTATGTAAAGTGTTAGTGTAAATAAATAAGTCATCTCTTGGATTATTATTGTGCATTTTCTATCCATACGAACCCCGAGCTCGTAACACTAATATGAGTTAAATATTTTTTTTAATAAGTATTATTTTTTTATATATCTTTCATAGTACCACGCAACTATCAAAATAAGGCTAGATGGTTCTTACCGTTTTATGTGTGATCTATTTTCCGAAACTTTAATAATAGGTATATCTAAAAAAGCTCCCTCAAAGCAGTTCCCTCCCCCAGAGCTCAAATTAATATCAAATATTTAATTAACATAAATAAAATAATATAAATATATAAATTGAAAGTTTTTCTTTACTTAAGCCTTTGAGTACCGGCGTAGGATGCTACTTTGAAGAGCAAAAGGCTCATCTTTCAAAGGGTGATTGGGTTTCCAAAGGACTAAATTCACTGAAGCGAACAAAAAGGCACAAAGACACTTTGTTCGTTTCCTTTCGCGAATGGCAAAAGAAAATATGGTTAGGTAACAAGTAGGTATTAACACTCGAGAGATGTGCGAAACGAGGCATCCATTCATGGTTGACATGCTTCCTACCCGCTCCAAGCACTTTGCTTCAACTTTTATCGATAGCCAAAGTGTGGAGTTCGCTGTTGTCAGGTAAAAACCAAGCCGTTAGTTTGTTGCCTGTTCTTCTAGGCTTGGTCGCATAGAACTGGCACCTAGAGTCACCTAGCTTTAAGACGTTTCAAAGTGATCTTTGTGATTTTATTGAATAAATACCTTTTGACTTTGACTTTGATTTTGACTTCATGTGTCGTCATAAATAAAAACTTTACTTTCTTTCTTTCATCACAAGCTTTGCTTAGTTTGGGGCTAGATGCAGTGTTATGTAGAAAGTCTACCAATATTTATTTACCGTCTTTCTTTCGGAAGAGGCGCATACTCCGCCACTTCCTAACAGCGGCCTTCAGCCTCTTCATCAGCCATCAGCACAGCTGGCGCCATCCGGTCAGAAACACATCACTGGGACTCCATCGAAGGTTCATTTCAAACCAAACTCGGGTCCACATTCCATTAGAACTTATTTTTTTTTATAAAATTTGTTTTGAGATATTTTTTATGAGGCTTTTGTTATTCACGTCTTTACTGACGCACTATTTGAAATAAAATAAAAACAAAATCTTTTTATTGTTTTACAGCATTTATAAATCGTGATGGGATCTCCTCTGAACCTGTGTCTCTCATTCTGTGGTCTTAAAGTAGCTAATTAATTATCTAAAAAGTTTTTTTTTTATACAACTAGCTGATGGAACAAGCAGATGGCCCACCTGATGTTAAGTGATAACCATCACCAAACAAAGCATTGCCTCGTAAGTCACGCACGATAGGAACGTGCCCTACGGTGCACTGCCCTGCGTACATCAACTTGAGGCATACAGATGTTAAGCCTCATGTGCCTATAATTACACAGGCAACCACACTCTTCAAACCGAAACACAACGTTGCTGCTTGGCGGCAGAAAAAGGCGTGGTGATAGTAACTCCCCGGACGAGCCCTTCACAAAGAGCTCTACTACTCTAAGATGTAGGTACTTTTATGTGTTTTATAAGTAAGATGCGGAAATGAAGAGCTATAATATACTTATTAGGTCTCCTTCTTCTTTTCAAGTCACTAATTATTTCGAAAGAGTCTTGTGAAAGGATATTTAAGTGCACCTCAATAAGTGCTTGAAAGGAGCTACTTCTTTCAAGCACTTATTAGGTACAATTGTTCAATTATCTTCGTATCATCTGTAGATTTTTTATATCGACAACAGAATAGCACTAAACATACATAGTACACAGGCCCATTAGTAGGCTTTGCACCTACAATTTTCAGTAACCCAATTTATTATCAATACCGGGGTGAAGCGTGTGTTAGCAAATTAAGGGGCTGACAACTATCAAACAACTTCTCGCTCGCACGTTTCGACATGTTGAAAGATATAAAATCACATAACTCATTTTCGATAAATCGCAATCAACCATTTTGTGTGCAATCACATTGCACACAGTTTAGTAAAAATTTCATTTTAATCGATACAAGTTTTCCTACTTAAAAGTTAGCTTATGTACGAAAACTAGTAAAGCAAACTTTTGAGTAGGAAAACATGTATAGATCAAAATGATTTTTTTACTAAACTGTGTGCAATGTGATTGCACACAAAATAGTGGATTGCGATTTTTCGAAAATGAGTTATGTGATTTTATATCTTTCAACATTTCGAAACGTGCGAGCGAGAGTCACATTAGCTCTTGTCTTCGCCTTAAACTAATTCGCGCTCTGATTAATTTAGGCTTGTTCAAACGAAATAAAAATAGGACATGTCCACATGTTGGAATAGACGTGTTATAGACACAAAAACAAGGAATAAAACTGTCTTTATTTATAGACGAAGTTCAGAAAAAAGTTTTTAGAGGGTTCTTCTTAAAAAAACCAATAATAAATAATAAACAACAAGCTTTATAAAAATAACATAACTTTCATACTTATTCCTCACAAATAATTTATAATATTTGTAGGAAGCAAATTTTTTTTATATTTTAAGGTAGGTAAGTTTTTTTTATACATCTAGCTGATGGAACTGAGGTTTTATGTTAGAAAACCCAGAAATATTTCACGCATTACGAAACTGTCAAAAGAAGTCAAAAGTTTTCTCATCACACAAATTGTAAGTACTACTCAACTTCAGAAAACTGAAAGAAAGTTTTTCTTTATTCTATGCTCTCAGGAACCTTTTGTACAAATTATAGGTAGATAAACACTGTGCAACAAAGTAAATAAAACAACGTCAATTAAAAGGTACAATGAACGGCCTTATGATAATGAAAAATAAATGAATAAAATATTGGTCGACTTTCCACACAGCACTATCTAGCCTCAAACTAAGCTAGAGCTTGTAATATGGGAACCAGATAGCTGATATAATACATATATACCTTTTTTTGAAAATACATACCTATAATATATAATAACACCCAAACAGAGAACAAAAATCTATGTTCATCACACAAATGTTTGTTCTCGGTGGGGTCGAACCCGCGGCCTACGGCGCAGAAGGCAGAGCTAATACCAACTGAGCTGTAAAAGTCATGGCATGTGCCATGTTCAAATGATGAAACTTAAAACTAACATATTTTATAGTTGGTACTTTAGTTTTAATACCACTTCAAAAGCTTTCACTATTCATGGTCCCGTGCTTGGGCATTTTTTAGCGCTGAAGGAAACATCGTGAGGAAACCATCAGTTAGTATTCCAGCAGCGGCGAAGTGCCTGCAACCTGAAACGTACGGAATACCAACTACTGCAAAATGTGGGTATTTACAAAATGTAATACTTGGACAACCTCTGACATCCTCAAACAATCTTTAGTTTGTACTTCGTACTTAGATCTGAAAGGATATTTACCGTTTGGGGATCAAAGTCGTATATCTGTTTATATCTATATATATAAAAGAAAGTCGTGTTAGTTACTATTTATAACTCAAGAACGGCTGAACTGATTTGGCCAAACGGCCGAAATTGGTGGGGAGGTAGCTTAGAATCAGGAGACGGACATAGAATACTTTTTATCCCTTTTTTTATATTTTATACAAACAATCGAAGAGGCTGGAACTTCAAGTCGTCAGTTAGTACCTGTTTCTTCTAACAAAATTACGTGGCTCAAGATTGCTCCATGGGGAAGAAAATTCATTTTTTTTTATTAAAGAAAGTAAACGTGCGCGAGCGAAGCCGCGGCTAAGAGCTACTTTTTAATAAAATAATAAAATAATCTAATTAAAACTTAGCGCAAACAACTGTTTAGGGAAAAGAGGAAGAGACCACTAGCGTCCCTGAGGTACGCCGAATTCTCTCGCAAGAGATAATTAAACGGAGTAAAAAGATTAAAATTTTACTCCATTTGCACCAAAAAGTAGCACTAATTGCGTTCTAGCAAAAAACTTTTATTTTTTCGCTAACAGTAAATACTAACTTGATTATTTTTATTCCGGGTTTTGTCATAATTTGTCGAGGATTTTTATAAAAGGTTAGCCTTTGCCATGGCTTTTACTAGCTGCATTTATTCAAGGAAAATAATATTTTTATAAATTTCATGGAAATCTTGTCTGCGTGGATAATGATATATTTTATAAACTATCACCACAATTTAGTACACCATATTTTTTTGTTATATTATTCTCCGAGACGTGGTCGTTTGCGATTTAAAAACTACATTCAGTGGTTTTATATCTTCTAAAATTGTTAAATGTGCAATCGAGAAGTAACCAAGCGGTTGGCAGCTACTTAAATGGTAAAGAAAAACCATGAAGACATCCACGACTTAAGCAGATCCTCCATTGACCCTGTTTTTGTTTTGGATAAAGCTGAATCGGCCAAGTGGATGATTATAAGTGCTAAGAACGCCTCCATAAGTAATCCTATAAATAATGTTCCTAGTACGACAAAGTACTGAAAATAAGGACGTAATAAATTATCAAGAAAGCAGTGAAAGGCCTACAGAGCTCTACGCCGACGCTACGAAGCTACGAATGCGTAGCACCACCGTAGCTCTTTTACGATCTTGCCAGCTTAATAACGTTCTGCATTTGAATGTATACTAACATGGATGCTGTTCTAAATTTAAACGTTTATTTTATAAGAATAAATAATTGAAGAAGCTTATGGCCCACCTGATGTTAAGCGGTTACCTCTGCCGATATCAACTGCTTTACTCACTGAGCACGTTTATTGAAGACGTATCTTATGAAGCATCGCACTCTGAGATGTAAATTTGCTAAGTTTCTTTTGTCTTTTATTGCACCAGCATCCGCCACCACTACCACCACCTTTAAAATCGGAACACAGTAAAGCCAGTATCACTGCTTTGTGATGTTATAAGTATGGTGGTAGTACCTACTTCCCCGGACAAACTCTTTCACAAAGAGTTCTGATACTATGTTAAGTCGACAAAATCATTTTTCTAAAATTGTAAATCCGTTATTGGCTATATGTTAGAAACCTAAATATTTACATTATATTGCGAGCTGTAGATTTTGTTCAAAAATAAATAAATAAAATAAATCATTGCAGGTTAGATAACGATTCTATTTAACTAAATGAACCCTCTACCTATAAATGTTGCTTAAATTTATACAATGCTTAAAGTTGAACCAGCCACAGTTTGTTATTTCCCAAAAGCAAGAGATGGGAATAGTTTATATTTTGTTTATTTTTTATAAAAGTACCAGAAGCGGCTTTGATCTCCAGGCACGGTAGATATACCTTAAGATCTAAGATATTTGAGGGTATCTTATTGTTGTAAGTTCTATAAGATGTGTCAAGTGCTAGAAAGGAGCCTCTTGAGGCGCACTTAAAATCCTATCACCACACTGTTTCGAAAAAGAAACTAGTGACACGACAAGAAGAAGAAGAATCGTTGTCACCCAAGTACCAACTTTAGATTCTTTAAAGATGTCTAAGGGTATAGTCAGAGGTATGTACAAATATTATATTTGACACTTACCCATATAGATTTTTATAAAGAAGGCCATTAAGTTAAGCTAATTTTCTAGTAACATTTGAGAAATATTTTTCAGGGAAATTTTACGTTCAAAAGTAAACTTTATTGCAACGAGATAAGGTGATATACCTACTCAGGTTTTATTCATCATAATACCAGAGGTAAGACTTTATTCAAATGAGATAGGGTTCATATTTCACTGAAATTGTCCATAAAATTTCGTTGTGTGGGTTCTATCAAGTTGTTATCAGTATCCCGGATATCTGGTTTTGAAACTGCAGATAGAACAATTTACTAGAAGATAAGTATATTTTACCCACAAGTTAATCTGGCTTTATATTATTTAATTATTGTTTGTAGTAAAATAATTTATTTACAAAGAAAATTACAATGAATACAAGTATTTGTGAAATAGACAAAATACATTTGAAACAGTTGAGCTATCTGCAGAACGTTGCAACCGATCTGGAGATAGCTCAACTGATCTAAATCAGAGCTAATCGAAAGCGTCCCCAAGGCACTGACTGCAGAGTTAGAAGAGTAAGTTTTAAGAGTAGTACAGCTTTTCGTGTGTGGCTCGTCCGGGGAAGTACTACCACCACGCCTTTTTCTGCCGCTAACGACAAGTAGTAGACCGGGGGAAGTACTTCCACCATGTCTATTTCTACCACCAAACAGCGTTGCTGTGTCTCGGTTTGAAAGGTGTGGTTACTGGTGAAATTACAGGCACATGACATAACATCTGTATATTTGAAACGCAGAGCAGTGTATAGGGCACGTTTCAAGTGTACTTATTTACAAAAAGTTACAGTTTTCTGTAAGATAGCTATATGATGCTTCCCATAATGAAAGTCAAAAGGTATTTATTCAATTGTATCACAAGGATCACTTTGAAAAATCTTAAAGCTAGGTGAATCTAGGTGCCAGCCCCACGCCACCAAGCCTATAAGAATAGGCAATAAGCTGACAGCTTGGTTCCTATCGTTCTTTTGTATGATCCTTGTATGACAATATCACTACATAGTATAAAACAAAGTCGCTTTCTCTGTCCCTATGTAAGTCAAAGTCAAAGTCAAAATGTATTTCTACACTAATATTATAAAGAGGAAAGCTTTGTATTTTTGTATTTTTGTATGGCTCAAAAACTACTGGTCCGATTTCAAAAATTCTTTCACCATTAGAATGCTACATTATCCCTGAGTAACATAGGCTATATTATATTTTCAAAAAAATCAGGGATCCTTACTAAAACTCCAATAATGTAACCCAAGGTGGAAACCAAAAACCTTACATCGCGTGCGCTGTGAAAACTATTGATGATAGAACAAAATAATGTACTACGATTTTGTAGAACACGTCATCATCTACAAAAAATGTCGCAACAGCATATGTCTAACTATTATAGTTATGTCACAATAAGTGTTCTTTTATTATAAAAAATTAATTGAAATGCCTACGCTAGAAAAGGGTCTTTATTTGTACCTTGGTATTAATCCTTATCCAAATAAATCATTTCATAATTAAGACGGTTTCAATACCTATAGATTATTTCTTAAATTTTTAAAATCGGACATTCCATTCAAAAGATATGACGAAATTAAAAACGTTAACGGGTCCACGGGTCACGCTCGGGGTGCGATTTCACTCTCTGGCGTGCAAATGTATGAAATAAGTTATCCTAAAATGTTCAAAAAATTTATGACCACCCATGCAAAGCTGGGACAGGCCGCTAGTATTCAATAAAATCACAAGGATCACTTTGAAACGTCTTAAAGCTAGGTGACTCTAGGTACTGGTATTCTCTTATCTGTGCTCTAGGTGCCAGTGCCACGCGATCAAAGCCTAGAAGAACAGCCAACAAACTTACGGCTTGGTTCCTACCGTTCTTTTGTATGATCCTTTTACAATGTAATAATATGCTAAATCTGTAAAACTACACAACGGATTTTGATGCGGTTTTTTTTATAGAAAGAGTGATTCAAGAGGAAGGTTTATACCCATAATACAAGCATAATCTCTTAGGGATAACCCACAATAACCGCGCGAAGCCGGGGCGGGTCGCTAGTAATAGATATAATAATGAAGCTCCGGTGTGGTGTCATTCGACTTAAAAGCTGTGCTTAGTTTCGACCTGTTCCACTAAGTTCAACTATTAAGTTCAACCAGTTGAACTAATTGCACGAAAAATTCCAGTTATTTCAACTTTGTTATTTTTTGTAAAAGTTGATTTTTCTGGTCAAATAATGATAATAATAAATAATAAATATTGGTGGACATTCCACACAGCGCTATCTCGCCCCAAACTAAGCCAAAGCTTGTGATATGGGAACCAGATAGCTGATATACTACTTAAATACTTTTTTTTTTTGTAAATACATACTTTTAATATTATATAACACCCAGACAGAGAACAAACATCTATGTTCATCACACAAATGTTTGTTCTGTGTGGGGATCGAACCCACGGCCTACGGCGCAGAAGGCAGAGCTACTACCAACTGAGCTGTGAAGGCTGTCGAAATGAAATGAAATGTTCCTATTAGTTCAACTTACGCCCCTTGAGGAGTATTTTCACGATGCTGGTTTTGCAAAATGAAAATGTTTGACTGATTCTCGGGGTGTTTTATAGCGCTGTGTAATGCCCACCAATATTTATTTATTTATGAATCGGTAAAAGAAAAAGGAAATAACTTGGATTCAGGAGACTATCCTACGGCCTTGGGTAACCGCCAAAGATGTCAAGGGTAACCAGAGCAAAGGTAATACTCGTATAGAACCGTAACTCGCCAACATTTACTCAAACTTAAGACTTTTTCTCTTGTTTACCTTTCCTATATTATTGACAGCACTTAAATGTTTCTTTCTTAGAAACTACACAAGGACAGCATGGGGACACAACAACCCAATTTTAATGTTCTAGTTATAAATTGATTTAGAATACTGTAACAAAAGAATTAACATTGAAGACAAAGAAAATATTGAGAACAGTCATCTTTTCTTTTTTATACAACTAGCTGATGGAACAAGCAGATGGCCCTGATGTTAACCTGATGTTAAGTGGTAACCACCACCTATAACAAAGCATTGCCTCGTAAGTAAAGCACGATAGGAACGTGCCCTACAATGCACTGCCCTGCGTCCATCAACTTGAGGTAATTACAGTTAAGCCTGTAATTACACCGGCAACCACACTCTTCAAACCGAAACACAGCGGTGCTGCTTGGCGGCAGAAAAAGGCGTGGTGGTAGTACTTCCCCGGACGAGCCCTTAACAAACAGCTCTACTACTCTTAAAACTCTGTTTATTGATCATCAAAGTAGGAGCTTCCGTTTTGTCTTCTAATAATAAAATCTAAGCAGATTATAGTCTGGATTTATAGTAGAAATGGAAATAATTATTTGCGGCAATAATATCCACTTACGCGTAAAGTACGTTTATATAGGTACTAGTTCGTTTGAACCGTAGTGGTAACATTTTATTTCGTCAGCCAAAAGTCATGTAAGATGAACAACTTCTTCAAGCCTCCAAGGAATTGCGTTATTTTCGTCCACAGTTTGTCTGGTGTTGTCGGGTGGGGAAATGAATTTTATAAAAGGGTTTCGCATCTGTTCTCTTCAATTATTGATGCTACGTTGGAAGAATCTACATTTTGTTTGTACGCCGAAGGAATGAGGTAAATAAAGTTTGAGGATAAAAGTTTTTTGGTTTGTCTAGCTTTGATTAAGGCTATGACGACTACTAATGTACCTCTCACTCACACATTTCAACATTAGATAGATAGATAGATAGATAACACTTTATTGTAGGTACACAAGGATACATCATAAATCTAGGCATAAATTAATATAGTACAATGGGCATAACATTTTGAGTTATATAGAATAACTGAACTTATTTATGACAAATCGCAATCAACCAAGTTGTGTATCGCAATCGCAATCAACCAATATTGAACTCAGTTCAGCAAAAAATTCATTTTCATCCAGACAAGTTTTCTTACCTAAAACTTTGCTTTACTAGTTTTCGTTCATATGCAAAATATTGAATTATGCGAGCGAGAGGAAATTAGCAGTTGTCTTCGCCTTAAGATTACCTGGAAGAAATAGCTTATAGCGATTAGGCTGCACATTGTCATTTACTAGATCTGTGATGTATCCTTGTGTACTTTGTGTTACACACACAGTTTGACAACTGTCAAAAATTCAATGTAACAAAAATAAAGTTTTTTTTACAATACTACAATTGACAAGCACGCTTCTTCTTCTTCTTGTCGTGCCACTGGTTTCTTCCGAACCAATGTAGTGAAAGGATTTTAGGTGTGCCACAAAGAGGCTCCTTTCAAGCTCTTGACACATGTTTTAGAATGTTTTACGACATGCCGGTACCCTTACGATGTTTCACCGACACCACCTTTACCGTTTAGCTGGTGTGTACACATTTTTGAACAGAAAAACTCATTGTTCTACTATCGTTTTTGAACCCACGACCTTAGGAAGGCGGGGCCGAAACCACTAGGTCACCAATGCTCTGACTAGCACGCTGCATGAATACGATAATATAATATATAATACGATAAGTTGTCCTTGGTACGCTGCATTACATGTCGCGCAGAATAAATCAAAATTATAATACTAACATTTCAGCGTTTTACATAGTGCCAGTACTCTCAAACGGTGAAGGAAAATGAGGAAACTGGCATGTCGTAGAAACTAAAAAGTTCTAAAACATGTGTCAAGTGCTCGAAAGGAGCCTCTTTGGGGCGCACTTAAAATCCTTTCACCACACTGTTTCAAAAGAATCTAGTGATACAAGAAGAAGAAGCGTTTTTCAGTTGTCTGCACCGGAGTCTGCAGTCAGCATCTATTTAAAAAAAATCATTATCTGAACGTCGATAGAGATAAAAGTCAAAGGTATTTATTCAGTTAGATCACAAAGTTTACTTTGAAAAGCAAATGGTTCTAGAATCGCTTCTATTAAAGCCATTAGAGTTAATTGCAGGCTCAAACATTTTTGCTAGTGCTATCAAACGGTAAAGGAAAACATAGTGAGGTACCTACTAGTTAGTATTCTTACATCGGCGAAGCGTTTGCAACCAAAATGATATTAAAAACAAAAAAGGTACATAGATATAGGTACAATTTGATGCAGACGAACATAAGGGATCGAGAATTTACAAGGTTAGTAGATAATTAGTGATTCAAGACCCTACACTAAGTCCTTGCAGACTTGTGCTGTATGTGTCCGTTCCAGATGACGTTATACAGATTTGGACATCAAGTTTATGCTTGGTACTAAGAGATCTAAGGTGATAACTTTTTTTATACAACTAGCTGATGGATCATGCCGGTGGCCTGTAACGTTACAAAAGTTAATCCTCTTCCTAAAGAGGATTAAACGCCCAAGTTAATTTAGAAGAGGACTTTACCTAGCCTAAAATATTGATTGTACCTAAATACCTAAAATGAACAGTAACTTCCTTCCTAGAGAGTATTTACAGAGAAGTATTAAGAAAAAGAGTAAAAACAGTGATATAAAAAGGATTAGAAAATATTAACACTACAGGCCCACCTGACATTAAGTGGTAACCACACACGATAGGAACACGCCCTACGATGCACTATCCTGCGTCCATCTACTTGAGGCATACAGATGTTAAGGCTCATGTGTCTGTAATTTCCCTTGCAACCGCACTCTTCAAGTCGAAACACAGCAACGCTGCTTGGCGGCAGAAAAAGGCGTGGTGGTAGTACTTCTCCGGACGAGCCATTCATAAAGAGCTCTACTAATCTTACATATCTACCATGCCTGGGGATTAAAGCTGTATCTGTTTTCCATTAGTTTTCATGTGCAGTATTTCAACATCCTCTTTTAGTTCAAAATGAAAAACCCCAGCCAATGTAATTTAGTCTCTATACGTATGAATCTAGGACATTCTATTTGACTTCCTGCTACATCACGCTAGGAAATTGTATTTTATGTTGGAACAAAATGAACGCTGTAATAAAGGAACTGTTACCAGCAGACGTGGTATTGTCTGAGAGAAACTAAAGCCACAAAATGGACGAATTACTTTTGTTTTGTGTCAGCTTTGTATGGTCTCAGAGGTCTATAGTTGGTTGGAGTGATAAAAACAACAGATTAAAACAGTTATTAGTAGATTATTAGTAAAATTCTTCACCCCACTGTTTCGAAAAAAATCGTGACACGACAAAAAGTTAAAGTTTACGTGAATGAACGCGATAGTCCACGAAGGCCGCACTTACTATCTAGCCCCACACTGAGCAAAGCTATAAGAACAAGATAGCTGATTTTTATGTTTTTGTTAAATACATACTCATTATGTAACACTGAAACAGAGATCAAACATGTACCTACCTATGTTTAATACACAAATAATGTTTGTTCTCGGTGGGAATTGACCCACAGGCTACAGCGCAGAAGGCAGAGCTTCACCAACTCAGCTGTGAGGTCTGCTATCGTACGTCGTTATACAGACCCATTACATAATGCATATAGTACATTGTGTGGGTCGTAAGCCTAATTTTAAATCTAAATTATGTTGAGAGAGCATAATCCCGGAAAGGGTAAGCCGTTACGTGAGACAGTAACATATTTCACTGGTCGAATAATACATTATGCAGGTTAGAGGTATTTATGTTGACCTCGGTTGACCCTGACCTTTGCCAAACAAATTTCCGCTGTAGGAGTTATTTGTCTATCTTTTGTTTTATAAATGACATCGTACCTTTTAGGTTGGTTGTTTCTTTGCGAGACTTCATCAAATTCATTTGTTTGGCAAGACGCTGAATATTCTGATTTTAAAATCATAGAGGAGGCCTATACTCAGTAGTGTGTGCAAACGGGCTGAAATGATGGGATGGTGATGATAATGAAAAAAATGGCAAAGTTAAGAGTAGTAGAGCTCTTTGTGAAGGGCTCGTCCGGGCACTACCACCACGCCTTTTTCTGTCGCCAAGCAGCGTTGCTGTGTTTCGGTTTGAAGAGTGTGGTTGCCGGAGTAATTACAGGCACATGAGGCTTAACATCTATATACCTCAAGTTGATGGACGCAGGGCAGTGCATCGAAGGGCACGTTCCTATCGTGCGTGACTTACGAGGCAATGCTTTGTTATAGGTGATGGTTACAACTTAACATCGGGTAGGCCATCTGCTTGTTCCATCGGCTAGTTATATAAAAAAACAGACCCTTTTCGAACAGTGAAATTTGTTACTGTCTCACATAACGAAATGAAAATCAAAACTGTCTTTATTCATATTATTCACAAAGAACTCTTACTAAAACAAGTATATTTATTTATTCAGCTAATAAACCCACAATCCACAGTTAGTTTGAGATGTACCTACTATAGTTTAAGAGTTTATCCATTCTACCTAAGATACTCAAAACTCAATACATTTATTGCTTACACATGGTTCAGTTTAGGTACATACATTGTTGTTAGGTGTTAGTAAGTATTACATGGACCCTGCATAGGGTATGGCAACATGGAGGCATGCAGATTAACCCTCGATCGATCCAAATTGTAAATATGACCCGTTCTGAGCAATTAAAAAATGTGACCGTGAATTTTAAGCAGAACAGTAACCCCAGTCCCGAGTTTTATTTTTCGTAACGTCAGGCCTTTTTTGTATGGAGACTCGTTCGCTCACAGCACGCCCGAGACGCTTATCGAATCTCTATACAAAATCATGACGTTACCAAAAATGATAAAATAAAACTCAGACTTGAGGTACGGAACAAACCAGAACAACATAATATATCTAGAGAAATACTGTAGCTTTAGGAATTATTCAATGGTTTTTATTTGACATTGTTATTATTTGTGCTGACATTTTATAAATTTATATTCTAGATAGGACCTGACGTTTTGTTTTTACCATAATATTTTGTTTTATTTAAATTGAATTATATAATTACAAGCTGGTGCCCGCGACTTCGTCTGCGCAGGATTAGTCACACAATATCTTTATAAATTGTAGCGTATGTGTTATTCTGATGTATAAGCTATATTATTGTAAAGTTTTATTAAAATCCATTCAGTAGTTTTTACGTAAAAGAGTAACAAACATCCATCCATCCATACTTACAAACTTTCGCGTTTATAGTAATATGTTTTGTGGGTCATAAAAGTTTTCTAGGTTATAGTTTGCTGAACACGTTTGTGGAAAGAAAATTGTATGAAAATTACATTAACTTGACATACTCTCACGCGAAACTAATGTCATTTTTATTCTCCATGGTTATGTTGGCTGTCATAATAATATGTTTTGTGGGTCATAAAAGCTTTCTAGGTTATTTGTTACCTACCTATTTGAGTTGACCTCTGACCTTGGCTGATAATGGCTGTGAAACCATTCTCGTTCTTTTCTACCTGTTATAGGTATTTATCTAAAAAAAACCCGAATCATCTTCTCGACTTTGATCCCCAGACACGGTAGATATCCCCTAAGGTCTCTCAGTACCAAGTACGAGCTCGAGGTTCCTTGAGGCCGTCTAAGGGGGGTAGTCAGAGGTATCGAGGTTCCTTGAGGAAGACCAAGGGGGTAGTCAGAGGTACGTTTAAGCATTTGGCATATACCCACACTTTGCAGGAGTTGGTAATGTTAGTATTCCAATGTTACATGACAGGTTGCCATATTGCAAGCCCATCGCCATATTGTAGGTATGATAATGTATTTATAAAGAAAAGTATATAAGAAGTATCAGCATTTTACCTCTATATTATGGTCTCCTTAATACAAGCTTTGCTTAGTTTGAGGCTAGATAGTGCTGAGTGGAGCGCCATTTTTTTTTTTATTAAGTATAACCTTTTTTTTATGGTATAAAGCCATCACGCAATAGAAATAAGAAACTCAATATTCTCAAAGATTTTATATTTTCTCAAAAGTTATTATCCGAGTGGGGTTTGAACCTATAACCTGCCCCTTGATACGAGGCTTGATTCTGATTTACTTAACACAAAATTCACTTTTTTGGTTATAACTCTGCGCTCACTTATCGTATCACTTCGCGGTTTACGTCACTGGGTGCGCCTCGTGAGCCCGCGTGTTTTGGTATAGTGTAGTTAACACTATCAAACTAATATAAAACAATATTCTCAAGTAGCAAATTTAAATGAAGGGCCTTATACCCCACGATCAGTGTCAACGTAAGGCTCAAAAAAAGATTGTATAGCTGTAGTAAAAATAGATCAATGTTACCTCCTCGGTTTTAAAAAAGATATATGATATGATAGTCCATATGACTATGATCTTTTTTCTCGTGTTTTCACGGTTTTTGTTACATACAAGTTATTCAAACAATAAAATAAAATGTATTGTTATTTATTAGTAGATATTTCATTTTATTAAAGTAACATAATTAAGAAAACAAGTAAAAGAGATCATGGTCAAGTGACTTTGATCTTTCTCTAAGGTATTTTTTGGATAAGAAATATTTTTTTTAATAGATTCTGTTTAGATGTTAGTAACGAGTTGCAATTGTAATTATATTATTCCTTTTAAAGTGTTGTTACGGCTCCAAGGCCCGTATCCGAAAAATGCAAAACGTCACCCCTAATATAAATCTTTTGACAGCTAACTATGCTGTCACTTCCTAACTACTACTCTTATATACCGCTACGCTAACCGCTATCCAAATCTCTAACCTGTACTTCTTATTCATCAATATACATAAAATTTTCAAGAATCCAAGTCTGCTGATTTATCCACGCCACGAGAGGAACCCCATTATATCTGCGCAAACAGTGTAGTATTATGAGATACCCGCACGATTCATTTTGTGAATAGAAATCAAATGTTATTAAAAAAAAAACTCAAAATATGTTAACTATGACAATGATCATTCTTCCCCTGTACCCTTCAAATAAAAACGTTGAATAAGCCCCAGCCTCCACGATCGATGTAGTAGGTAGTATACATTGAATCTGCCCAGCATTACATGACCTCGATAACTTGTACATCGATTTATGGAAGCCCCAGGTTACCTATTGCTAGATGTTAGAAGTCTATACGCTTTAGAAAGAAATAAAGAAAGATTATACATTTATTTGACATAGCTACACACAAAACGGACAATGGACAGGTGCCTACAGGCGAACAAATAGGTAGATAGGTATTTCTAATCAAAAACTTAATACAATAAAATACATAATATAAAACAAAGCTGGTAGGTAGCTACGGAAATTGGTCCTAGCCAGTCCCATCCCATGCAGAGTGGTAGGCAAAAATTTCCAGACTCAGCTTTTTACTGCCTAACAAAGTAGATAATCTACTTTTCCAAGTAGCGCTGGTTCTCAGTCAGGACCTTAAATAGGGTGACGTCACTACAGATAGATAAAATAATAATGGAAGAAAAATATTAAAAAATAAAATAATAATATAAAAAATTCTAGAAGTCGTCTCCCTATTACAAACCACAAGAGGTTTATAGGGTGCAATAATATTCATTCTGCAATTGTACTGGTTTAATAAATAAAAAGCTTGTTCTCTTTTGAGACATTAATAATTTGCATGGCGATACCAACAGACAGCTTTTCTTCTTGTCGTGTCACTAGTTTCTTTCAAAACAGTGTGGTGAAAGCATTTTAAGTGCGCCTAAAGAGGCTCCTTTCGAGCACGTGACAGCTTTTGAGAAGTGAACTATTATATATATATAGGAAAGGATCTCTTGTAGAACCAGTTTTATGTAAGCAGCGTTGCTGTGTTTCAGTTTGAAGGGTGTGGTTGCCGGTATTTCAGGCATAACTTCGGCATGCCTCAAGTTGATGGACGCAGGGCAAGGCATCGTTGGTCACGTTCCTATCAAGTGTAGCTAGGGAATGCTTTGATATGGTGATGGTTACCACTTAACATCAGAGTCTGCTTATTCTACCAGTAAATAATCCTTTCACCACACTCTTTCGAAAGAAACTAGTGACACGACAAGAAGAATACCATTTAGAAGAGTAAAAAAAATTGTTTTGTGATTCAATTGAGCAAATACATTTTGAATTTGAGTTTAAGCAATGGGAAAATACATGTCTATTTAAAGTTTTAATAATGAAAAAGCTATAAGTATTTGACTCTGCAAATATGAAGGAAATCTTGCCAAAATGACATAGTGAGTTGAAATTTCCCTTGATTTTAAAAAAGAAATGTAACCGCTGATAAATTAAAACTTACTCCATAAAAACAAAAACTTTTTAAGATTATTAATTATAATCATTTATTGTAAAACTGTGTAAATAGATCTTACAGAGGTAATTTTTAAAGCAGACATAATTTTACCAAAGTTTTGACCTTATAAACATACCTTAACTTCTTTGAAAGTTTGAACAACTTTATAATGTTCTCGATTACTGATATTTAGAATATCGAAAAGTTAGAATAGTCTTCGAGCACTACGATAACGTAAACTCGAACTAACTTAAGAATAAATTGGCTAAGCTAAAGCTTATCTTCTAATTAGCTTACTAAAGCTAATTAGTTTTATTAAAGCTCAAAAGGAGCCTCTATGAGGCGCACTTAAAATCCTTTCACCACACTATTTCGATAGAAAGTACTGAAAGGACAACAAGAAGATTAGTTAGTAGCATAAAATCAAACAAGGGTAGGCTAGAATAATTTGACCGTACCATAAAAGGAAGAAGAAATAGCTTACTAAAATCTTGATTACAGGAGGTAGGCACCGTCATAATGAAGGGAGTTAACGCAAGGAAAGCAATAAATAAATACAATTTCTCCGACTTCAGGTGAAATCGCTTTTTCTCTCGGCTGTAATTCCCAACAAGTTTCTAAGATCACTAACACCATGCTTTATCATCATCTTCCTGCCCTTATCCCAAGCTAAGTGGGGTCGGCACAACAGGTTTTCTTCTTCCACTCTCCTCTATCATACGTCATCTCAGTGCTCACACCTTTCTTTCTCATATCACCTTTCACACAATCCATACATCTTTTCTTTGGCCTGCCTCTCCTTCTAAAACCATCCACATCCATTTCCAACACTCTTCTCGTAATATGACTTTCTTCCCTCCTCATGACATGCCCATACCACGCTAACCTATTGCTCCTCAACTTATCCATCACAGGCGCTACTTTCAAACTTCCTCTAATATACTCATTCCTTATTTTATCCATCCTTGTCACACCACACATCCATCTCAACATTCGCATTTCTGCTGCATCCACTCTTCACTAACACCATGCTTTATGTGCGTAACAAATTCAAACATTGTTTATAGTTGTTACATATAGGTAATAAGAAAAAAAAAATATTTTCTCTTACAAATATTCTTAAAATTAGATTTCAATATGTATTATAGAAACTAAAAGTAAACCCGTTTTGTGAGAGACTGGTACCTGAGATAACTTTGTGAAATCTGTGTTATGTGCGACTGGCTATCATGTAAAAGCATTGACACCTAGCTTTAAGACGTTTCAAAGTTTTCCTTGTGATTTAATTGAATTAATATTACATTTTCACTTTGACAGGACGCAGATTCACAGACTTATAAGACTTTTTTGTAGCAGCTGTAAAAGCTCTTCATCGTATGGCGTTATATGACGGCATAGGGCTTTAGAGAAAACCAGAACTGCCGTGATGTAAAGTTACGTAGCTATAATAAGTTGAGCTTCAGTACTTTAATACAGTTTGTAGCTAAGCGTCGTTCCAAGTTAAATGAGTCAATCTACAACAACTTCTTGTCGTGTCAAGTTATTTCGATTCAGTGTGGTGAAAGTACACCTTAAAGAGGCTCCTTTCGAGCACTAGATACATGTTAAAGTAGTGACACAACAAGAAGAAGAACTGCATTAGCCCGACTAAGCAGTAAGGATGGTTTATGTGCTGGGAAAGCCTCTATCCAAAACCCTATCCCAGTTACTTTTTTTTTTAAACTACACAAAGTTTAAGAGAATGCTCTCTGGCATAATACTGCGCATATTACATTTAGACATTCGCGCTGCCATTCGCGTGGACGGAAATGTTGCCGTCCATAATGTCTGCGGCAGCGTCGCCGTCAATGTGTGTTCACGCAACACGGGCAACGCGAGCGGCAACGCGAGTGGACATGGAAGTGGCCTGTTAACATTCTCGCATTTATTATGTTTCATAAATCATTTTCTATTATATCTACAGTGACCCGTAAATAGGGACAGAAGTAAAAAAAGTTGCACCTGATGCTGTATGCTGCTTTTGCATCTACAATATACCCCGTTTACACTCAGCTCATACCCGTGAAAATGTGCAGAGACATGCGCTGGGACTTGGGCAATGCGAGAATGTAAACAGGCCACTTTCATGTCCACTCGCGTTGCCGCTCGCGTATTGAGTGAACACACGTTGCCGGCGACGCTGCCGCAGACATATATGGACATCAACATTTCCGTCCACGCGAATGACAGCGCAAATGTCTAAATGTACACGCAGTAATAGATGCAAAAGCCTTTTCACATTTACATTTTACTAGCGACCGCCTGTGATTTCGCTTGCGTGGTAGCGGTGATTGCTGACATTTTGGTTTCGTTTATATTTTATACCTTGTTCATTAACTCATTTTCATACAATTTATCTTGGTTTTGTATGTCTTATTACAACGATGACAAACTGGTTAGATGGGTCAAATACCAGTCTTACCCTTATACTACTTTGCTACTTAAAACAACTGAGAAGTAGGACTTAGCACGATCTCTGCGTCTAACTTTGAGAATAAATAGGTTTAACTTTCAGCCACTGCGATATTTCCGTATATTTACATTCTTGATAAGTTTGTCGTCTTCGTAAATTGAGAGCCAGTTTGGCTTACAGAGAGTTTGTAATTAATGTTACCTAATTTCTGGTTTATCAGACGTATTCGTCTGATCTCTAGAGAATATTTAAGACAGCCTTCACAGCTCAGTTGGTAGTAGCTCTGCCTTCTGTGCCGTAGGCCGTGGGTTCGATCCCCACCGAGAACAAACATTTATGTGATGAAGAACATAGATGTTTGTTCTTTGTCTGGGTGTTATATAATATTATAAGTATGTATTTACAAAAAAAAGAAAAAAGTATATAAGTAGTATATCAGCTATCTGGTTCCCATATCACAAGCTTTGGCTTAGTTTGGGGCGAGATAGTGCTGTGTGGAATGTCCGCCAATATTTATTATTATTATTATTATTATTTAATTTAACTTGTAATATTATTGAAAATGTTTTTGACGTGTATTTCAATGTATCATTTTCTAAAATACAGCTTTGAAAAGCTTTGTACACACAAAAAATTAAAAAAGTAAACAATATTTTTACAACTATCAACATTAGTACAAAGTTTTTTCTACGGGATCGATAAAATGTTGGTTAGTGCGGCCCCTTATCAAGGGGATGGTCGTGGGTTCAAATCCCACTCGGATAATAACTTTAGGGACAATATTAAAATCTTTGTCGATAAAATGACTTGGGTATTCTGTATCCATCTCTCGTCTATTACTGTAATTAAAGGTTGGATTTTCACATCTCATGAATCTAATACCCCGTTTACACTCAGCTCATGTCCGTGGAAATGTGCAGAGACATGCAGAGACAGGCGCAGGGACTTGGGCAATGCGAGAATGGGACGGCAACATTTCCATCCACGCGAATAGCAGCGCGAATGTCTAAATAAATGTAAAGGCGCTATTAGGACTAGTAGACGCACGGCCGGGTATCATCCATATCTGGTTAGCATACCACCTATTCGCACTAAGCGTTTTGCTTCTAGCTACATTATGCGAACTGCTAAGGAGTGGAACTCATTACCTTTGTCTGTTTTTCCTGACCACTACAATCTAAATCTCTTCAAGGCAAGAGTGAATTGGTGACTTCTAGACCGGTCTGCTCCAACATCTACATCGTCGTTTACCATCAGGTGAGATTGTAGTCAAGGGACGGTTTATTTATTATTAAAAAATATAAATAAACTTCTGATAGAGGAACACCCATTCCATCTTAACCGACTTTCTAGAGTGATGGTTTTCCCCTCAATGTGAAATCGAGCGTTGTCGAACTGTACGCTAAGTCTGTTTTGTTTTTGGTGGTCAGGCCTTTTTGTATGGAGTCTCGTGAGTTCGTAGCATGCCCGATAGAGGCGCTTATTGAATCTCCATACAAAAAAAGCCTGATGTTTTAAGAGTAGTAGAGCTCTTTGTAAAGGGCTCATCCGGGGAAGTACTACCACCACGCCTTTTTCTGCCGCCATGCAGCGTTTCTGTGTTTCGGTTTGAAGAGTGTGGTTGCCGGTGTAATTACAGGCACAGGCTTAACATCTATATGCCTCAAGTTGATTGACGCAGGGCTAGGCATCGCAGGGCACGTTCCTATCGTGCGTGACTTACCGGTAATGCTTTGTTATAGCTGATGGTTACCACTTAATATCAGGTGGGCCATCTGCTTGTTCCATAAGCATCCAACAAGTTGTATAAAAAAAACGTTACGAAAAACTAAAAACAAAACTCAGACTTGGGTACTGAAGTCTTCTCGACGTAGCCAATTACGTAAAGTGTAGTGGTTGAATTAAATTCAATTGGGCGTGTTTATTGGCATTGTACAGTGGTTCAAAGAGCAATAATTATATTCAGCCTTCTAAGCTGAAGGTTCTGACGTTATGAAAACATTTATATGATTTTTGTTCTGTGTCTGTTAGTTAGCTACGTGTAGAAAATTCATTTTAAACTTTAGCATGAAAAGTCAAATTAGATTTTATCGCGGAAAGTGAGGTCCTAACGTCGTGGGTTCGTAACCGGTCGTGCAACAATGAGTTTTTCAGTTCAAAAATGTATGTGCACAATACCAGTACTCTCAAACGGTGAAGGAAAACATCGTGAGAAAACCGGCATGTCGTGGAACCTAAAAAGTTCTATAACATCTGTCGAGTGCTCGAAAGGGGAGCCTTTTGAGGCGCACTTAAAATCCATTCACCACGCTGTTTCGAAAGAAACTAGTGAGACGACAAGAGAGAGAGATTGCGGGAAGTTGGTGGATGAAGAAAGCTTATAATCGTTCTTCCTCTAATAGGCCTACGGTTTGATAAAGTTATTTGATACATTCTTCGCTCAGACTGAGGTAGGTCGGCAGGTATGACTTGTACCAAATGTAATATTTGAACGTACCTCTGATTACCCCTCTAAAAATTGTCTGTTGGTACCTACTGGTACTTCTACCGTGCCTGTCATCATGTGCTTAATGTATCAGCAAAGTTTATTTACTTATCTAGCAAATCATAATGAGATTATACCGTAGATAATATTGTATACTACGCAAAGGTTCTATCTTATCTACTAGAGCACTTGTTTACAAAGTCACCAATGAATAATTTATACTGATTTGACAAGTTACTATTAAGTACAGCATAAAGCTGAGTGACGACCGATTTAGTTGTCACAGTATTGTTCTTCTTCTTCTTCTTCTCTCAATTTATGGCTCCTGTCCGTCATTCGACAGACAATCTTGCCAGTGTCAAGTGATTTGTGTTGAATACTTTTTAGTCAAGTCAGTCCATAGTCAAGTCGGCCGTCATTTGTTTTGAAGAAAATGGTAGCGGTTTTCTTCAAAACATTGGAAACATTTTCGGTCAAATCAAGATATCACATAATACACTTTCATTCCAAATGTTTACACTTTGTGCTCACTCAAGTAATGTTGGTTAAAATACCACCGAAATTACACAACACAACTCAAAATAACACTAGAAAAACAAATACAATGAAAAAGCTATGTTGCTTTCCAAAATGTCAGAAAATGAATCGTATTGTTCTTTAATGGTTCTTTATATTTAAGTTTCACCTATGTTTTTTTGACACAAAATAAACATTTTTTGATTTTGATTTTGATTTGAAGTTGTCGTTGCCATTGTCTAAATTTAAATTTATTCTTTATTGCTCACAAATGATTTACACAAAAAAGATATGACATTAGTCATTTACTATTTTACTTTAACCTATAGGGCACGGAGTTAATTATTTTATTTTATTTATATATAAAAGCCTATTTTATGACAAATGAATATATATTATATACGACCTGATCGTAGATAAAAGATAAAACCTATATAAAACCTAAACGATAAATAGACTACCTAGTAGAACCAACAAGCGCCTAAGTTAGTTAGATACCCCCACCCAGTTTTTAGGGTTCCGTACCCAAAGTGTAAAACGGGGCCCTATTACTTAGACTCCGCTGTCCGTCCGTCTGTCACCAGGCTGTCATCTCATGAACCGTGATAGTTAGACAGTTGAAATTTTCACAGATGATGTATTTCTGTTGCCGCTATAACAACAAATACTAAAAAGAAAATAAAGTAATATTTAAGGGGGCAAAGATCACGTTTGTTGTATCCCATACAACAAACGTGATTTTTTTGCTGTTTTAATAGATACGGACGGAACTCTTCGTGCGCGAGTCCGTCTCGCACTTGGCCGGTTTTTTTTAATTTACCAAATGCCTGCCTGCTTAGCAAACATCGCTCTCTTTCCACTCGTCCAGTTTTTAGTGGTCTCACACTGATCTTTCATGTACTTACCTAGCTTTAAACAATAATACCAAATATCCGTGTCACTGACTATCTAAATCTAAGGGAAAGTATAGCGTACATGGTGAATTAAAGTCGTGGCTCGTGTGCCTATTTTTTTATGAAAAATTATAAATTATATGTCATCTTTGCGAGTACATTTTTATTGATAATCCATTAAAAATATTCGCATTTATATTTTAAGAAAATAACAAAAGCCTCACTCCAAAAAGCTCTTGATCACCGGCTTTTGAGAAGCCGATGATAATACAGCGGTTTATTTACCAAGAAGCCTTACAACGTTAACCGTCACTCATACACACTCCACTGCGACTAATGAAAAATAACACTTTTTTTTCTTGGTTGAATGTTGGAAGTGCACTGTGCCATAAAAAAGTAAAAAAACGCGGTACATTCGAGGCGAGAAATTCGTAAATTGAGTTTAGAACGCGACCTCCTTCGCGGGGTGCCGCCGAATACTGGCTGGTGTTGCTAGGGATGGGACACGGAGACAAGAAGATTGTGGTTTTGAGTAAACATTCTATCGATAAAATTACTCAATATTGCCTTCATTCATCACGAGTTTTTCAAAACTACAGAGTCGTGAGGTAAAACATTTGGCACACTCTTTGACAAGTAGGCGCTTACTTAGAAACGATTTATAAAAATAGGTACTAATAAATGAAATAGCTTCACTCTCTTAGTTGCTCGGGATTCCACTAGTGTTTTAGTAGTAAGTTTAAAGCAATTACTCTACAATTCAGAAATTTAAATCGATATTCGTGCTTTTGGTAAAAAAATTGTAGCTTTTTCTAATCTAACGATAACAAAACCTACTAATTATGATGATGATAACCTTATCGTCAATTGTAATCTCTTTCTGACATCCCATTTTTCAAGGCTTTATTTGCATAATATAAAATGTCGATCGACGAAAGATTGCATGCATCGAGGGTGAATGATTAATGCATGAGCATAAGTAGACAAGTGACCTAAGAATCCAGCTGAATAAAGTAAAAAGCGAGCTATAATACCATACTTAGAATAAAGCTCGATAAGCGCCGTGATATTGAGACTCGTGAGTTACAAAAACGGTCAGACGATACAGAAAAAAAAAACAAAATCGAAAAACTAAACTCGGACCTCAGGTATTGATCATACCACAACCTAACTGACCTAACTAACCATCCTTTTTTATTACTTTTTATTCAAAGTCAAAGTCAAAAGGTATTTATTCAATAAAATCACACGGATCACTTTGAAACGTCTTAAAGCTAGGTGCCAGTTCCACGCGACCAAAGCCTAGAAGAATAGGCAACAAACTTACGGCTTGGTTCCTACCGTTCTTTTGTATGATCCTTTTACAAAGTTATATAAGTAATACAATATAGAAGTGAGGCGTAGGCATACAGAAAAAGGTAAACATAATCAAATTTATAAGACAGCACACGCTACTCTTCAAACTAATTAATAATAATCTATACTGTCCCTCTTCTGGTCGAAGGTCTCCCCAAATTTTTTATTTCTGTACCCCAACAGTATGAGTTTTGTTTACCATATTTGGTTTTTCGTTTCTGTTCCGTGTTCATTGCGGGATTTGTATGAAAACGCGATAGAGATACCGATACGGAACTTTATGTTCTACTACTAATTTTCATCATACTTGCAACATAAAGTTCCGTATCGGTATCTCTATCGCGTCTTCATACAAAATCCGCAATGAACACGGAACAAAAACGTAAAACCAAATATGGTAAACAAACTCATACTTGGGGTACAGATCTTTTAATGATTTTTTTATAAACAAATCTATAGGAGTTATTTATGTACTCTAAGGAAGACTCAACACTGTAATTTGCCTTCAAACAACACGATGGGTAGTATAATGATAATTTAAAATGCCTATAATTTGACACGAAGGCTTTATTAAAGTTTACAATTTCAATTCACAAGAAGGTTCACAATTTATTAAAATTGTTTTGTTGTGTACGACAAATTATCGTATAGCTGACGAAGACAACTCTCGCTCGTACATTAAGTAGGAAAACTTGTTCGGATTAAAATTGATTATTATTATTGTGAATGGCTCGTCTGGGAAAGAACTGCTACCATGCCTATTTCTGCCGCCAAGCATTGCTGTGTTTCGGTTTGAAGAGTGTGGTTGCCGGTGAAATAACAGGCATATGAGGCTTAACATCTGTATGCCTCAAGTTGATGGACGCAGGGCAGTGCATCGTAGGAGATGTTTCTATGGTGCGTGACTTGCGAAGTAATGCTCATGGTATCCACTTTCCATCAGGTGGGCCATCTGCTTGTCACATCAGCAAGTATAAAAAATGTGATTGCACACAACTTGGTTGATTGCGATTTTTCCTAAATAAGTTCATAAGTTATGTTGTAATGTGCGAGAGAGAGGTAAGTACATCAGCAGTTGTCATCGCCTTTAAATAAAGTCCTAACGTGCGAAAGTTGGAACAAAAACTGTTACTATTTTACAACCACGTTCATTTACGCGCTTTATTACATAAGCTGAAAGTCACACAACGGAAAATAAATATTATTGTATCTTGTATTATATGCTGAGAGTTTCATAGAATCAGAAATAAAGAGAACAGAAAATGAACCAAGGTCCGAGCTATCAAGTTGAACTGGCAAAGGGCATGACATAAATCTCTTAGAAACAATCACCGCTTAGGAGTAAAGTTTTACGAAACAAAATATGTGTAGATGACCAAGTCAAAGTCAATGTCAAAAGGTATTTATTCAATAAAATCGCAAGGATCACTTTGAAACGTTTTACAGCTAGGTGACTCTAGGTGCCAGTTCCACGCGACCAAAGCCTAGAAGAACAGGCAACAAACTAACAGCTTGGTTCTTACCGTTCTTTTGTATGATATGATACTATATTATTGAAGCCAGTGTGACGAACCGCTCCAAGAACCGGTAGACGAAGAGTGGAACGAAAAGTGTTAATCCTGAAAATATATGAGAACAATTTTGAAGTTTTAGCTACATATCATAACGGGCGTAATATGAAATTGTCTGTTTTTTCAAACACCATCACTCTAGCCTGCCTTCTGCTGATACTCCAATAGTCTCAATAGTCTCTTGAGTTAGTAAGAAACCTTTGTGTAGAGATCTTTATCTTTTAAACTAGCTTTTCTTTTGACGAGATGTTGTTTTTAACCTACGATATATTTATCTCTCTATACTATATATTTTTTTATATTTTAAGGTTTCAAGACAATGAATACTTCAAGACAAAAGTACCTAAGAGTAGTAGAGCTCTTTGTGAAGGGCTCGTCCGGGGAAGTACTACCACCACGCCTTTTTCTGCCGCCAAGCAGCGTTGCTGTGTTTCGGTTTGAAGAGTGTGGTTGCCGGTGTAATTACAGGCACATGAGGCTTAACATCTGTATGCCTCAAGTTGATGGACGCAGGGCAGTGCATCGTAGGGCACGTTCCTATCGTGCGTGACTTACGAGGCAATGCTTTGTTATAGGTGATGGTTACCACTTAACATCAGGTGGGCCATCTGCTTGTTCCATTAGCTCATGGTATAAAAAAAAAAAAAAAAAAAAAAAAAAAGCTATTTACAAAATTTTATATGTTATAATTAAAATTATAAGTACAAATACACCCACATTTTGCAGAATACCATACCTATACTCACTAGTAGACAGGTATGGGCGATGGGCTTGTAGTCGAATTAGTTTATCTAATATATAAAAGGTTTATCTGCCAAATGTTATAGTCTTTTAAGGATATCCTTAGACGGCCTTAAATAATCTGGAGTTAGTACTTCGTACTAAGAGATTTGCAGGGATATCTACCGTGCCTGGGGATCAAAGTCGTGAAGCTGTTTCAGTTTTTTTTACTATGTATATACCTACATAGATATATCATAGAAAAAACAAACGTGTATTTAGTATAATGATAATAATAACATACAAGCCCAAATCAAAATTCATAGGCGCATACCTCAACAATAGTTACAAATGCTAAAATGGTATTCAGCTCAGCATAAATGTTGAGTGTGATGTGGTCACACAATTAATTTGTTTAATCGTGGGAAGCAATTAAATAAAACAAGAATACTTAATATAAGTCAAAGTCAAAGTCAAAATGTATTTATTCAATAAAATCACAAGGATCACTTTGAAACGTCTTAAAGCTAGGTGACTCTAGGTGCCAGTTCCACGCGACCAAAGCCTAGAAGAACAGGCAACAAACTTACGGCTTGGTTCCTACCGTTCTTTTGTATGATCCTTTTACAATGTAATAATATAATATATTATTGAAGTTTAGTGAGCCGTAGGCATACAGAAAAAGGTAAACATAATCAAATTTATAAGACAGCACACGCTACGCCTCAAACTAATAATACCTAATGCATAAATACAATTTATTAAATCAGAGAAAAAAAAAAAAAAAAACACACAATAGTAGGTACAGTACAGACATTGCAGACATGTTAGCTGCCGATGGGCAGAGCGACCGGGACATCGGGCCACGCATTTTTATCAACAATATAGCTATCTAAAGTATAATAAGCTTTCCTTATTAGATTATTCTTAATGTACACTTTAAATTTTCTAATAGGAAGCCCAGTGGCACTTTCTGGAAGTTTATTATAGAAGCGAATACCGTTCCCCATAAACGAGCCATTTACCTTTTGAAGTCGAAATTTAGGTATACATAATTTGTTTTTATTTCTAGTGTTAACGTTATGTGCATCACTCTTTTTCTTAAAGCTATCTATGTGTTTATGAGTGTATAATAGATTTTCATAAATATACTGTGAAATGACTGTGAGAATATTAATTTCTTTAAATCGCTCCCTTAATGAGTCACGTGGTTTCATTTTATAAATGGCACGTATCGCCCGTTTTTGAAGTACAAATATACTTTGTATATCAGCAGCTTTCCCCCAGAGCAAAATACCATAAGACATTACACTATGGAAGTAGCTAAAATATACTAGTCTAGCTGTAGCTTCATCTGTAAGCCATCTTATTGCGCGAACTGCGTATGCAGCCGAACTCAGTCTACCAGCAAGTGATTTGATGTGTGGACCCCACTGCAATTTTGCATCAATATTAAGTCCTAAAAAAATAGTAGAATTGACAAGGGTAAGTGATTCACCATTTAATTCAATATTGGTTGGTCGTTGAACCACATTTGGCAAAGTAAATTTAATGCATTTCGTTTTCCCAGCATTGAGCAAAAGATTATTAACAGTAAACCAGTTAAGTACTTGCGACAGAGATGCATTAACGTCATCGAAGTTAGTCTTCAATCTGTCGACTTTAAAAATTAAAGAGGTATCGTCAGCAAATAGAACTATTTCACATAAATCTTTTACAAAAGGTGGAAGGTCATTTACGTAAACTAGAAATAAGAAAGGACCCAATATCGAACCCTGAGGCACCCCTATATCAATGACCGATCCAGAAGACCTCTCACCGCCAACATCAACTTTTTGGATTCTATTGGTTAAGTAAGACTGTATAAGATCAATAGCCCGGTTTAGGATGCCGTAGTGTTTAAGTTTAGATAATAAAGTGGCATGACTTACACAGTCAAAAGCTTTGGACAGATCGCAGAATACCCCGATCGCATCTTGTGAGTGTTCCCAAGCATCATATATGTGCTTCAGGAGCGTCGAGCCGGCATCAGTCGTTGATCGACCTTTAGTAAATCCAAATTGATGACCATGAAGTATGCCGTTGACGTTAAAATGTGATATTAACTGATTAAGAACAACTTTTTCAAAAATTTTACTTAACGTAGGTAGTACCGAAATAGGCCTGCAGTTGGCAGGATCTTGTTCATTTCCAGACTTGTACAGGGGAATGAGTTTACTGTGTTTCATTAAATCAGGGAAAACGCCCTCATCAACACATCTATTAAAAATGTATGCTAGACATGGTGCAATATCAGTTATAATAGCGCCTAATACTTTTGTAGACATTCCCCATAGATCTTCAGTATTTTTAATATTTAAGGATTTAAATGTTTTGACAACATTATCAGCATTAATAAATTTAAAACTGAAGATATTATTACATTTTTGAACGCTAGACTCTAATAGTGTTGTCGCTTCAGCAGCTGAGGAATTTAAGGATGAAGTCACAACTTTAGGTATACTGGAGAAAAAACTATCAAACGCGTTGGCGACTTCAATATTTTTTGTAAAAACATTATTGTTTACTTTTAAATTTATCTGTTTATTACCGAGCTTCGATTTGCCTGTTTCGTTATTGACTACCTTCCAAGTTGCTTTAATTTTATTTGTTGAATTTTCAATTTTATTTCTTATATGCAATGATTTTGCCGCGTGACATACTTTTTTGAAAATTTTTGAGTAGTTTTTTGTGTGTAAAATAAACGTTGGGTCATTCAGCGTTGACTCCCTAGCAGCGTATAGGTCATATAATTTATTCCTACTTTTATAAATACCTGGAGTTGCCCAGTCAGCGAACTTGACACTTACACTAGTTTTACATGTTTTAAGTTTAAAAGTATCATTATGTTCTTCATTTATTAAATTTGTCAATTTTATAAAAAGATCATTTGGGTCAGTCAAGTATGGTAAAAGGGACACTTTCAGTTCAACATTGTTCTGAAACTTTTTAGTACGGCTATCTGTGATAGGCCGATAGGTGAAGACCTCGTCTACTGATATTTTATTAGCAAACCTAGCGCTATGACCGTAATGATCGGAACTAAAATGCTTAACTACAGACTTACAAATTGGATCATGACTGCAAAAGATGTTGTCTAGACAGGTGGCTGTTGTTAGCGTCACTCTTGTTGGGTCTTTAAACAAGCAGTGTAGATCAAAACATTTAAACAAATTTAAAAATCTCTCAGATAGTGGATGAACCGGAATATCTATATTAAAATCACCGCAGACTATTAAAGTTTTTTTTACTATCGAAGGTCTTAAGCAAAACCTCTTCCATAGTGGATTCATACAACGCGAAGTCCGCGTCTGGGGGACGGTATACACTCACAACGATGTGCCGCTCCAGCTCCACACATGACAGCTCAATAGTCCTCTCAATACTGAGATTTGCAATGTCTTTACGTTCCCTGCATTTCAAGATATTATTTACAATAATTAAAGAACCGCCATGTATAGCGTTCTTGCGTCTAAAAGAGCTCAATACGCTGTATTTATTATAAAAAGGGAGCAACTGTAGTTCTAATATCCAGTGTTCTGTAATACACATGATATCTATATTGAAACAATTCAAAAATAATTCTAACTCTAATACTTTGCTGGAAAGGCCTTGCATATTTTGGTGTACAACATGTAAAGTGCCAGGCTTTTCCATTGTCGAAGATATCGATAGATTTCCATTGTCGATATAACAGATAGAGTTTTGGGTCTAAAATACATACACACATACATATCAAATCATGCCCATTTCCCTAGGGGATAGACAACGGATTTCACTTGCTAACGATCCTCACAAACATACCTTTTTTTACCTACCTTCATTCACCCTCATTCTACATACTTTTCTCAAAAACGTTTTCTATCTAATCGCGATACCTACGCCGAGGTATATTCTTCCCAACCGAAATAGCAAAATATATTATTGAAATGTGGAATTGGTCCCTAATGGGTCATTCGATGGAATGTTGATAAAATAACTCACCCGTTCGTGTGACAGTACAGTAAAGGCGGGAATACACATGATTGTAGCTGGCACACTTGCATAAAAGCTACTTGCACATGCCACCTACTTTCATGTGTATACGCTAACTGGCATGCCTGTATGCCAGTAACTTCTACAGGGTCCGGTTAATTTACGACCAAGTATTACACAGCCCGAAAATGTACAACCCGGAAAGCACAGCCTGGAAAACACGGCCCGGATTCCATGTACAAAATGTACATGAAATCCGGGCCGTGTTTTCCAGGCTGTGCTTTCCCAGCACAGTCGGGATTGTACAGCCAGGATTGCACGACCATGGATTCTGTGACCATGCTCTGATTGGTCGAAAGCCTATGCTCTGTTTAGATGCACTACACAGTAAGTATAGGCAAGTAGCACAGATTAAAAATTATATAAAATAAGAGAATTATTCAGAGAATAATGTTAGAAAAAAATAAAATTCTGGCGTAATTTATATGTTTTAACATAACCTAACCAATCCGAGTCGGATCAACAAGTGAGTGAGTAAGTAATTGACGAATGTAAACAAAGCCTAAGTTTTGGCATCAAAATTTTGGCTGCGTTTTATCGGGTCGTGCTTTCCAAAGGTGTGCTGAATTTGTACGGCTTGGAATGTACAGCCTTGGATTACACAGCCATGGATTTCGCGACCAAATTGTACATCAATTCCGGGCTGTGTTTTCCTCGGCTGTACAATCCTTGGTTGTACATTATTGGCACTCACTTCTACATGCCATTACCAAGCATGCCCGCTACTATTCCATTTTACAGGCATGTGTATCCTCGGCTTACCTTCCATGTTAATTTACCAATAAATACGAGCCCCAGGCAATATTTCCACACCCATGCGATGGGACTACAAATACTTACCCTAATTAAATTGGCAAATAAGTATTGATATCTAGTATTTTCTACTCAGTTGCTGTTTTACTACCGGGAAGAGCGCGAGTGCGAAAATGTCTAACGAGTTAGAGAAAATAGCTTACGTGTACGGAGATGTCTGTCTACGGAAGCAAAGAAGAAAGCGACAGAAGCTACTCATCACTGAACTATTTCTTGACTATGCAAAGAACTCCACCCTACATGGATTGCGGTACATCGCCGAAAAAAGTCTCACGACCTTAGAAAAGCTGTTCTGGATCATCACGTTTGTGGTAAGCACTGCTCTCTGCTCTATCCTTATCTACAACGTCTACGACAAGTGGAAGACCAGTCCAGTCATCGTCACAGTCAGCGAAAGGCTTGTGTCTGTCGGTGAAGTGCCCTTCCCATCTGTAACTATCTGCCCTCAAATCAAGAGCAATGCTTCTGTTTATAATTTCAGCAACGAAATACTCTTAAATAAGAAGGCTTTTACAAACGGCACACTGCTTGACGAAATGGATGAGAAACAAGCTAAGTTAGCCGATGTTGCAATAGTTTGCAAATACTCCGGGATACATACAAAAAGTCAAAGAAATTTTACTAATGCCAGTATTGTTCAGCATATCGACGATGTGGCGCCTGAGTTAATAAATACTTTAAGGTTGTGCTTATGGCGTGGTAGACATAAAAAGTGCAAAGATTTGTTCCAAAAAGTATACACAGCTGAAGGAGTGTGTTTTAATATGAACGGCCTCTCGGCAGAGGAATTGTTCCGTGATACCGTGCAGTCTGATTACAAGTATTCTGAAAGTAATGAAACAACAGCATGGTGGTCTATTAAAGATGGCTACTTGTTCTCGCACCCAGCATATGAGTACTTTCCTAAACGTGGTAGTGAGAACAGCGCGAGTCCCGACCTACAGGTCGTTTTAAGAAGCAACAGTAAGGACGACGACGTGCTTTGCAACGGCTTGAACTCTGGATACAAAATATACATCCAGCATCCAGCAGATTTTCCCCAATCCTCGATGTACTACTACGCAGCACTCGACAGGCAGGTGTCTTCCTTAGCCATCAGCTTCAACTATCTGCAGAGCTCGAGTGCTTTAGAAAGTTACGATGCAGAAGTGAGGCAGTGCTATTTCCCCACAAACCGTCAGTTGCGTTACTTCAAAATATACACGGCAAAGAACTGCCGGGCGGAGTGTTTGTCGAATTATACATTAAATACGTGTAAATGTGTGGGATATTATATGCCACACAATGATAGCAGTCAAATATGCGCTGAGGGAAAGATAGAGTGCATGAAGAGAGCTCATCGTGTCATGGCTAAGAAGGAGCTTCATCTTGAACTTGAAAAGAAACCCGAAGGCTGTCGTTGTCTACCCGCTTGCAATACCGTTGAGTATGATGCTGAAATTTTGAAGACAGACTTTCATTTAAAAAGATATTTGAACCAAAGATATGGTGATTATATTGATAATAAAACGAGTTTTTCGCGTATAGAAATGTATTTTAAAAAGCCTCAGTTTCTGTCAATGCGGCGTTCGGAACTTTTCGGTTTGACCGACTTTCTGGCTAATATAGGGGGCTTGCTTGGGTTGTTCCTGGGCTTTTCATTCTTGAGTCTCATTGAAATTGTTTATTTTATCACTCTGAGGGTAGGTTACACTTTAAGTAGAGATTTAAATGAAGAAAAGAAGAATCGAGTCAATTCTTTCAAATTGAGCATGTGATTGCAACTTTTCAGATTCTAAACTATTGCAACGTTTTCTGAAAATAACTATAAAATGTTTTGAATAAAAAGTATTTTATTCAATTTTCATGGTATAGTAATGTATGTGTGTGAGTACGTATGGTTAAAGTGGTCAGAAAAACAGCACAGAAGTCATGTACACACCAGTTGTGGTTTTAGTCTCAATCATGTGAATCGATACTAACGACGAGATTGTTAAAAGTTTGTTAATGAGTTCACATTCTTAATTTCGATTAGGTAATTTTATTTTATTATTTGTGGATGAATTTGTTACTTCTCGGCAAAGTCAAAGTCAAAAGGTATTTATTCAATAAAATCACCAGGATCACTTTGAAACGTCTTAAATATAGGTGATTCTAGGTGCCAGTTCCACGCGACCAAAGCCTAGAAAAACATGCAACACACTTAAGGCTTGGTTCCTACCGCTCTTTTGTATGATCCTTGTTACAATGTAATCTAATACAATATTGGAGCTCTATCAGTGGTGCTATCGAATTTAGTGAGGTATAAAAGAAAAATGTAAAGGTAATCAAATTCATAAAACAGCACACTAAAATAAAATAAACTACACGCTTCAAACTAATAACACCTAATGCATACATGCAATCAATTTTAGTAGAAAAAAAACACACAATAGTACAGACTGTTAGCTGCCGATGGGCAGAGCGACCCGGACATCGGGCCACACACTTTTATCATTAAGATAGCTATCTAAAGTATAGTAAGCTTTCCTTATGAGATTATTCTTAATGCACACTTTAAATTTCCTAATAGAAAGCTCAAGCATTTTTATTGTTGTGTGTAATTTTACGACTTAATAAATTTCTAGAAAAAAGTTAAACAGTAGGTTAATAAAAATAATGAAGTACAGTAGTAGTGGTATCTAAAATAGATGATTACATAAAAATGTATAAACCTTTGTAATATCTTTGCATAGACACCTTGCTCTAACTAAGTATAATATACTTGTATGTAGACGCGAGTGATCACTGCTTCGGCTATTACTCTAGGTATATTTATTGGCTTTATTAATGAGTGGTAGAAGTGGTAGAGCTAATAAATTTACATTATTCTGCTGTTTATTGAAACTAATCCTAAATATATCGTAATCGATACTATCCTTAAGATACTATACTAATCACTATCTTCAGACAAATTACCGAATAGAGAGAGAGAGATAGAAAATGTGTTTGTAAAGCAAAATCCTCCTATGCATGTCTCTATCTTGTATTTTTCTTCATTAAATTCTTGATATTTTCAAATGTTTTACTTCTAAGCCTCAAATCCAACTTTAGGGAGAACCAGGTCTCATAGAAGTTCTTGATTTTTTTAGGTTTTATAAAATTGCACCACCCACCAGAGGGTTTTTAATTATAATACTGAACTTCTACCACTTGACACGTGAATATGTCATATATAAGCGTTATATGTTAGCATTAGATGTCATCATGTAATGTGCAACCGCCATTTCCTTAGTTCAAGCTGATTGTACCATGCCGTTGTTTGTTTAAAATCCAAATGGTAGACATAGCTAGAGGTCAGTTAGGGCGAACCACTAGTCTTTTATAATACTTGTTGGTGGAACAAGCAAATGGTCCACCTTTAAACCATTGTGTGGTATATTTCTTGACAAGCTGGTGCCCGCGACTTCGTCTGCGCAGGATCTCACAATATCTTTATAAATTGTAGCCTATGTGTTATTCTGATGTATAAGCTATATTAGGTGTATTTTAAAGTTTCATTAAAATCCGTAGTATTTACGTGAAAGAGTAACAAACTTGGTAGGATAATGGGCTTGCTTCTAAACAACGAGCTCCCTAAGGTAATGTCGCCATCAACCATGGCTAAGCCATTGCATGCAATGGAACTTCAATTACTTAACCTAATTAAATTGGCAAATAAATACGGCTATCTAGTTTATTTTACTCAGTCTCAGTTTTACAACCGAACAGTACGCGAGTGCAAAAATGTCAAGCGATATAGAGAAAGTAGCTAACGTTTACGGAGATGTCTGTGTACGGAAGCAAAGGAGAAAGCGACAGAAGCTACTCATCACTGAACTATTACTTGACTACGCAAAGAACTCCACCCTACATGGATTGCGGTACATCGCCGAAAAAGGTCTCACGACCTTCGAGAAGCTGTTCTGGTTAATCACGTTTGTGGTAAGCACTGCTCTCTGCTCTTTCCTTATCTACAACGTCTACGTCAAGTGGAAGACCAGTCCAGTGATCGTCACAGTCAGCGAAAGGCTTGTGTCTGTTGGCGAAGTGCCCTTCCCATCTGTAACTATCTGCCCTCAAATGAAGAGCAAAGCTTCTGTATATAACCTCAGCAATGAAATACAGGCTTTTGAAAACGGCACATTGTTTGACGAAATGGATGAAAGACGAGCTAAGTTTTCCGATATTTCAATGGTCTGCAATTATTACGATGACTCTACACTAACTAAAAGAGATTTCACTAATGCTAGTATTGTTGAGCATATCGACTTAGTGGCGCCCGAGTTAACAAATACTTTAGCGGGATGTGCATGGCGTGAGGATAATGATACAGATTGCAGTGATTTGTTCAAAAAAGTATACACAGCTGAAGGAGTCTGTTTTAACATGAACGGTCTCTCGGCAGAGGAATTGTTCCGTGATACCGTGCAGTCGGATTACAAGTATTCTGAAAGAAATGAACCAAGAAAAGGGTGGTCTTTAGAAGATGGCTATATAAACTCGCACGCATTAAACTACTTTCCTAAACGTGGTATTGAGAACAGCGCGAGTCCCGACCTACAGGTCCTTTTAAGAAGCAACAGTAAAGACGACGATGTGCTTTGCAACGGTTTGAACTCTGGATACAAAATATACATCCAGCATCCCGCAGATTTCCCCCAATCCTCGATGTACTACTACGCAGCACTCGACAGGCAGGTGTCTTCCTTAGCCATCAGCTTCAACTATCTGCAGAGCTCGAGTGCTTTAGAAAGTTACGATGCAGAAGTGAGGCAGTGCTATTTCCCCATAAACCGTCAGTTGCGTTACTTCAAAATATACACGGCAAAGAACTGCCGTGCGGAATGTTTGTCGAACTATACATTTGAGATATGTGGATGTGTGGGATATTATATGCCACACGATAACAGCAGCCAAATATGCGCTGAAGGAAAGATGGAGTGCATGACGAGAGCTCATCATCTCATGGCAAGTAGAGAGCTTATCCTTGAACTTGAAAAGAGTACCAACGGTTGTCGATGTCTACCTGCTTGCAATACCGTAGAATATGAAGCTGAGGTTTTGAAGACAGACTTTCATTTGAAGAGATATCTGAAGAGTTTCTATGGTGATTTTTTGGATAATAGAACAAGATATTCGAAGATAGAAATGTATTTTAAGAAGCCTCAGTTTGTATCAATGCGGCGTTCGGAACTTTTTGGTTTGACCGACTTTCTGGCTAATATAGGGGGGTTGCTTGGGGTATTCTTAGGCTTTTCATTTTTGAGTCTTGTTGAAATCATTTATTTTATCACTTTAAGGGTAGGTTACTCTTTGAGAAGTGATTTAAAAGAAGAAAAGAAGAGTAGAGCCAATACTGTCAAAATACAAAAGACTAATTAAAATTGCAATAATTGCAAAAAGGTTTACTTAACTTCTGTAACTTTTTTCCCAAAAGAATATATAATATTTTGAATCAAAATAATTTTATGCAATTTTTCTATGGTATATACTAAAAATTTGTCCTTTCTTAAATAAATTATTGCGTTCATTAATGTGTTATGTTTATTTTCTACCTTTGATTGTTAAGTTTCAAATCTGACAAAGTTAGAAAAAACCAAGAACCCTAGTGGATTGAAATAATAAAGTAGGTACTTACCAACTACTTTACTTGTTTTAAAGTTCTATTATTCGTATCTTCCCATAATCTGCATGCGCATTGCTACCCACCAGAGAATAACTTATCCATGAGAACTATCCGTAACGTCGCAATTTATAACATGAGTCCCAGAGCTTTTCAACATCGAACCGTCTTCTTTTAAGCGCGTTCTTGTCAACCATTGGTAAGAATCGGTGCCTTAGCTGTTTGGTTAGGTATAAGTACCTACGTATATAAATCTAATGCACTTTTTTCATCGTTGTTGTTTTATTAATTTACTTCTTATTTTGGCTTTTTCTTTTGTCAATAAGCACCTTTTTTAGTTTTATACAGGCTGTCCCAGAAACCGACGTCAACCCGGAAACGGGTGATAGGCCAGTCATAATTAATATCAGAAAAAACAAATCTAAGTTAAGTACTTTAAAAAGTTATTAGTATTAAAAAAAAAACGAAAAAATCTACACCCCATGATGGTCTTTTGACTAGCTTTACTACAAATCTTTATTTTTTATCAATATTTGACTTCGGTTTCTGGGAAAACATATAATTTTGGTATATAGTTAATATACATTTTATCATAGTTATTTTATTATATATTTTACGAAGTTTAAGGAAATCTATGAAATTACTTTAACCAACATAACATATTATGTAATACTATTTACTTACCCTTAGAAAATAAAAGATGATTCGCCATGTTCCAGGTTTCTCTCGATTTACACAAAAGTTTAAAAAAGTCCATTGCTTTAAACAAATCACGTCGTTCACTACTTTGGTAAATTTAATACACCTTTCACGAGTATTTTTTTACAGTTTTACAACCGTACTTTTTTTAAAAGAAGTTTTTTTTTAGAATCTGAAAATTAACCTGAGAACCAGAAAAGCTTTACAAATAGACAATTTTTTATGTTTTACAGAAACAAATAGAACAGTAACACATTTTTTGAAAGGGTCTCAAAATGGGTAAGACTCCTTTATTTGTGGCCTTAAATGATGAAACTAAGTAGGTACAATTTTATTGCAACGTACTTTTTCTCGAAAGTTTAAAAAGAAGTTGGTTTCAAATATCACCCTCAAACAAAATAATGTTCTTCTTCTTATCGTGTCACTAGTTTCTTTCGAATTAGTGTGGTGAAATGATTTTAAGTGCGCCTCAAGAGGCTCCTTTCAAGCACTTGACACATGTTATAGAACTAATGTTAATATTATACGACATGCGTTAGCATTCTACTAGTCTGTGTATACGACCTTGGTCAAATTAATTACGCAGCTTGTACCAACTGCCATGTCTCTTTCTTATAACATCTAAACCACAGATATAACAAGCTAAACAACATGTAGGTAGTAATTTAAACAGTCAGAATATACTAGACACACAGTCCAAAGCGACCTTCCTATTCAACTTGGGTTAATTTACCACCTCCGTATTTTAAGCCATTACATATCTCTGTTGTTTCCAAGCGTATTAGGAAGGAAAACATCGTGAGGAAACCAGTTAGTACACCCACAGCAGCGATGGGCTTACAACCTTCACTTGGAATATCAACTACTGCAAAATATAGGTATTTGCCAAATATAATGAAGTAATTGAAGCTGTTTCAGGTTTCTCAAGGTATTCACAAAACATTCTTTATTTGTACGTTAGATAAGACTATTTATTCACAACAATCTTTAACATCAAAAAGAAGCAACTAAGAAAATGTCTGAATCTTTGTAGCTAACAATTATAAATTTTAACAGATTTTAAGTAAAAGTGTAGACTTTCTTTACCAATATTGATTGACGTGCAACCTTAATTAATAAAAATTTAAATTGATTTCCCAAACAGGTATGAATCCTTGAGTCAATATCACTTATTATCTTTTTGAGTAACAACTTAAATACGAGTGCCTTATGTCACGATTTAAACAAGCTAAATTGTGGATAATCAAATCTCTAAGCTGTATAACGTACGTTTAAAACAAAGTAAATAATGAACTGAAATGTATTTTTACAAAATCCTTATCGTCCTCCCACACCTAATACTATTTTTAACCCTGTGGTAATATTTGAATAGCCACAGATGGATGATGCAATAACAGTTATATAGAAACTGCTCCAGTTACTGAAGTAGGCAGAAAATGGATCACTTATCTTTATTATTGTTCAATCAATCCAATTTCTCAATATTTTTGTGTTTTTATATACGTATCTGCGACTAAAACAATAGTTACCTCGCTGTTTTGAAATGCCTTATAAGGCGAATACAAAAGCCTCTCGCTCGCTCGTTTGGACATGTTGAAAGATATAAAATCACTAAACCCATTTTTGAAAAATCGCAAACAACCATTTTGTATGCAATTACATTGCAGACAGTTTAGTAAAAAATTCATTTCGATCGATACAATTTTCCAACTCAAAAGTTTGCTTATGTACGAAAAGTAGTAAAGTAGTCTTTGAGGTTCAAAGAGGCTACTTTCGAGCACTTGACACATGATTTAGATTTTTTTAGGTTCTACGACATGCCGATATTTCCCTTCGCCGTTTGAGAGTACCTACTCTGGTGCACATACATGATTGAACAGGAAAACTGATTGGTGCTGACCTGTTTTAAAACCACGACCTTAGGATCCGAAGGCGGGGCCGCTACCACTACACCACCAATCAGTGCTTTCATTTCAAATTATGCTACAATTTATATTATATTATGGAGATCAATCCAATCTCTGTTACACAAAGTACCTACCTAATGGCGGTAATTCTCTTTACCTCGGTACTGGCATTGCGTCCTTAATTATTTCGAAGAGAAATATCCATTGGTGCACGATTGAATCTGAACTTACGATCAGCGTGGCGTATGACAAATGATAAAGTAAAATCGTTTTTAAAATGATCTTCCAGCAACGAACGCTTTGTGCCGTTTGACCTTTCAATACTTCCAATCTTGCTGTACCTATTTATACTTCTCTAGACGACACAGACACAGACGTCGGACACTCAGTTCATAGTCGGAGTTCGTTCTTCTAGGGGGTAATTCACGTTATCCTTATATAATAATAATTATTACTATTTTGTAAATTTTTTCTTTCATCTTGACCCCAACTTTTATATTTACGTGGCACATCCAAGGTGGCAACCAAAGGACAACTTCTACCTGAAGTATTGTACAAACATTTATGTGATGAACATAGATATTTGTTCTCTGTCTGGGTGTTATATAATATTATAAGTATGTATTTACAAAAAAAGTATATAATGTATTATATCAGCTATCTGATTACAAGCTTTGGCTTAGTTTGGGGCTAGATAGTTGTGTTTGGAAAGTCCACCTATATTTATTTATTTATTAAGTCCATGCTTGCCCCTTAATAAAGAAATAATAATCTGACACCCAAATAGAAGAATGAATTATGATGACTGAATTTTTATTGATAAATATCTCATCAACTTTGAATACAGATCGAACACATTAATACGCATAATATAAAGTAGTAGGTACCCTTATTTCTTATAGATACCTCTTTTAGTGCCATCTTTTATCTTCTGACAAAAGTAAAATGAAAACGGTATCCTGAAAACACCAATGAAACAACTGCGACAACGAGTTTCATCATAATACGACCCCTTAATTTTAGTTCAAAAGTTCTAACAGAGATGGCGTTATTTTCAATTTGTGTTTGATGAACCCTACTAGAGATGGCGCCACTAGAATGTTGATTATATGCACAATTTAATTCATTGGCCACCACATTGGAATTTTTTTGGCATTATATATAGCGCCATCTATCCCTGAACTAAGCAATTTTTGTTTTTACCTACCTACTATGAGAACCAGACAACCGGAAGCACCCGGAAGTATAGGACGAGAAATAACTTTAATATATTTTTTGTAAATACATTCTATAGGTCTCTCTCTTGTCGTGTCACTAGTTTCTTTCGAAACAGTGTGGTGAAAGGATTTTAAGTGCGACTAAAGAGGCTCCTTTCGAGCACTTGACACATGTCAAGATGAGAACTTTTTAGGTCCCACGACATGCCGGTTTCCTCACGATGTTTTCTTTCACCGTTTGAGAGTACACATTGGCATTTGCACATAAATTTGTGAACAGAAAACTCATTGGTGCACGACCGGTTTCGAACCCACGACCTTAGGACCGAAAGGCGGGCCGCTACCACTAGACCACCAGTGCTCTCCTTCAATAAGTAGGCAAATGCAATACCTAAAATGTATTAAAAATAACACACAGACAGAGCAAATATTCATCACGCAAAATGTTTGTTCTCGGTTTGGGTCGAAACCACAACCTACAGCCAACTAAAACTAGACTTATACCTTATTAACTAGAGTTACTACCAACTGAGCTTCAGTTGGTAGTAAGTTGTGAGTTCAGTTTTCTTAAGTACAGACTTACAGACTCAAGCTATTTAATCGTACTATTAAGGGGCATACAAGAGCTAATGTGACTCTCGCTCGCACTATTGCTTTACTAGCTTTCGTACATAAGCAAACTTTTAAGTAGGAAAACATGTATCAATCAAAATTATTTTTTTACCAAACTGTGTGCAATATGATTGCACACAAAATGGATGATTGCGATTTTTCGAAAATGAGCTTAGTGATTTTATATCTTACAACATGTCGAAACGTATGCCTATAATTTGGACGATTTCAAGAGACGAGTGAATAGGTATCTTCTAGGTAAGCGTGTCACACCGTAAACCGCATCGTCACTTAACATCAGGTGAGATTGCGGTCAAACGTTTTACCTATCAAATATAAAAAAAAAAAAAAAACGTGCGAGCGAGAGTCACATTAGCTTTTGTATGCCCCTAAACCTACACACAGCTTTTTATACTGTGTGATGAAACAAGCAGATCTTAAGTGGTAACCATCACCTATATCAAAGTATTGCCTCAATTTGCCTCGCAAGTCACGCACGATAGAAGCCCATAATGCACTGCCTTGCGTCCATCAACTTAAAGCGTTCAGATTTTAAGCCTTATGTGCCTGTAATTTCACCGGCAACCACACACCTCAAACCGAAACACAGCAATGGCGGAGGCATGGTGGACAGTAATGACATTCGTGTGGAAAGTAGTTTGTGGATGGTGTTAATTCGTTAAGCATTTATTATTCTTCATATCGACGGGGTCATCGAACTTTTTGCACGCTTGTTACATTGGTACAGAATTTACTGAGGAAAAGTTTTACAGAGGTATTTTTTTGTTTTGTTCGTTATGATATATTACAACATAGGCGTAGATAGGCCAAGCGACAGACTAAAGTCAGTATTTCTGACTTGGGCACATGTCTGAGGTAGGTAGGTGCTACTATCTGAGAGAAATTAATGCTATTAGTATTGTCTACCAGTCATCCTGGGTGTTCAAAAAGATGGTCAGGCATGTATATTATAAAGTAGTATTTATAGATAGATATAAAATAAATAAAATTATAGGTTCATATCGTATTTTTGTACTACTTTCTGTGTCGTTTTTTCTATGTATAGGTGTTCTTTTTCAAAAAATCTACGAACTTTGTAAGGAGAAATAAAATACTGAAAGCGTTATAAAAACCATGAAATACCGGCGGCTCTACCGGATTTGTTGTCAAACTTCAGATAAATTAATATATGGAGTTCAACAAACTTTTATAATAAAAACGGAATCGCTTTTTGAATAATAAACTCCGAAATTTCAGTTTGTTCCATAGCCTTTTGACAAATTATTATTTCAGAGTCCGTACAAATCTTGAGCTTAAACTGCTCATTCAATCAGTACCCGAAGTCCGAGTTTTGTTTTTGTTTTCTGAATTGTCAGTAACTTGTTTTTAAACTCAGGTTATTATTACATAAAAGTAGGTTCATATTTGACGGAGTTATGCGGTTACAAGCTTAAATAAAAAATATTAAAATAAAAAAACAGCCGAATGGAAAACCTCCTCCTTTTAGAAGTCGTTTTAAAAGACTCAAGGTGTGATTGAGCTACAAACATACCTACAAACAATCGCAGGAATTATAGTAAGTAGGATAGGAATATTAATACATCCCTGGGTCACTTTTTCAATCATGCCCCGGATGGATTTTCAATCATCCTCAACCGTCGAAAATGGAACGGATTTAAGATTGAATAGGCCATCTTACCATCCTCACAGCTTATTTTGCCTAATCCACAGAAACGAACGGTAGATACCAAGCCGTAAGTTTGTTGCCTGTTTTTCTAGGCCAGGGGTCACCAAGTAGTTTCGCTCGAGGTCCGTTTTAAGAAATGAAATGACTATCGCAGTCCGCACAACATTTTATGGAAAAAATATTAGACAAATATAATTACGGAAATAACAAAGGTAGTTTTTTACATATCAATGAGAAAAATAAAATTTTTTGTTGCGGACTATTTGTCCGAAGTTTGGAGTAAAATTGGAATCCTGGAGATGATCATCAGTAAGTCGAGATCGAAATTTATTCTTAATGAAGTTCATCTTCGAAAATGCTGCTTACATGCTGGATACATTTTTATTAAATTCGGTACTCTACTTTTAACTTTGAAAGACATTTTAAATACGAGCGGAGCTGACGTTCCGGGCTTCCTAAACAATGTTTTCCTTCAATGTTTGAGAGCATTACGCACAATTTTTGGATATAAAAATCCATAGATACACTGGATTTGAACCCGCGACCTCATGATAAGAATTCGAGGTCGCGCCCATTATACCACTGGTGCTGTGATGCCTAGTGAATTCAGAGATTTTGAAGTAGTTCAGGCTATTTTGTAAACATCAAATTCCCGGGAATATCACCTAGTGGAACCACGCTCACTTTGAATACGAGCTTCGGCTCACGTTGTCATTTTCTACGCCAAAACACATAATGCCAAAACAGTATTACAGAATGCCAAATTGAAAACTCATTACTGATTCCGCGGTCGTGTGTTGCTTTCAGAATGATTTCATTTTCTTATCATCATTATCATCCACAGTCCGCTTTAATCCTCTAAAAACCCCCCCTGTGAGCCATCCTCTGCAAAGGTATGGCGAGTTGGGGTCGCGTTTGCATTCACCATCTAGCCACGGCGGTAGGCCCGGATTTACTTAACCGGGCCACTTCGTCTGTGTAGGGGCAACCTTGCTCACCAAGGCCACCCACCAGACGTGTAGATCTAGCACGATCCTGTGCCAGCTTAACCTATTTCAGCTAATAGTAACTACACTTACCTCAAGTAATCTTCCTGATGTATTAACCAGCTGGACAGCATAGGTAGTGAGTTTTTTATTATATGCATAGGTAGTGTGTGTGTTAGGGCTTCAACACACATGAAATTAGGCTTACCATAATTCGCTTTAGACATAAAATATTTTGACGGCATAAAAAATGACTGTTGTAGGACTTTTGGCCATAAGAACAGATCCCTGTGGAGTAAAGTGGGAACACTTACAAGTACCTCTTCTCACGCGGTGTCTCGGTGAGTTGGCCGGCGTGCTGTGCTCCGAGCTCTGGTACTCTGTGCCGCTGCTGTCGGCCACGGCAGTCGCCAGAGAGAACTGGTTCCCGTGACATCTCTCCCTGCTTCTGCTTCGCTGCCAACGGCTCTGAAACATCAGGTTTTTATTAAAAATCTGACAATACTTTACATCGGGTTGGCCATCTGCTGGTTCCATCAACAAGTAGTATAAAAAATAAATATAATGTGCACGTTCTTCTTCTTATCGTGTCTCTAGTTCTTTTAAAACAGTGTGGTGAAAGGATTTTAAATGCACGTTGGAATTCATAGATTTATCTAGCATACTGTTATTCCTCAATTTGGCCTGCATCCTACTCACAGCTAAGTGGTAGCTTTGCCTTCTGCGCTGTAAGCCGTGGGTTCGATCCCCACTGATAACAAACATTTTGTGTATAAAACATAAATGTTTGTTCTTTGTCTGGGTGTTATAACAAAAAAATACAAATAACCACAGATTTAAGCTCGTGTCAATAACCCAATTTAGACAAACTATAGATTGAGCTTAATACGGCGTTTACATTTAGACATTCGCGCTACCATTCGCGTGTACAGCTCACAGAAGGCAGAGCTCTACCACCAACTGAGCTATGAGGGCTATCATGTTTTATGATCGTTAGAAGTACATTTACTCTCAAAATATTATGTTTCTGTTTTGGGATGAAACTAAAATATTCAAGAGCAAGAAAAACACGTAGAAGTAACAGTGGCTTTTGCTGGCCAACAAAATAGCGAGCAAGTAAACAAAGTTTCCAACTTTAAACCATCAAAGGTATTTTTGGTTTGTACAAACAGCGACCACTTCCAAACAAAACTTGCACCCTTCAGTTAAATTTTAAAGTGTATGTTGCTGAGGCTTGTACTTTTGGGATGAATGCCTTATCGTGACAAGAAAATTAAAGGCAACACACTACCACCACCAACCAATATGTGGATGAATATTTTGCTCTCTCCTCTCTCTTGTCACTAGTTTCTTTCGAAACAGTGTGGTGAAAGGATTTTTAAGTGCACCTCAAGAGCACTTGACATATGTTATAGAACTTCTATAACATAGTTACTACGAAATGCCGGCTTACTCACGATGTTGTCCTTCACCGTTTGAGAGTACTGGCATTGTGCACATACATTTTTGAATAGGTAAACTTATTGGTGCACGACCGGTTTCGAACCCACGACCATAAGGCGATCGGAAGGCGGGTGATATTTTGCATTGATTTGATTACCCGCTCTCCTTCAAATATCACACACATCAAATATGCTGTTCTGCGGATGAATGTATTGCATTGATTAAAAAAAAGACGACAGTGAATTTCGTATAGTTGTTTGTCGTTTAATAATTAATTTTTTATTTTACTACATTGCTTGCACAAATGCAAAAACGATAAAAAAAACAATATCTATAGTTTGCTATTGTGTGTTGTTTGCCCGCGTCAATGTTATGTGATTCGACGGAAAAAAAGTCCTAGACACATTCCCCCATCTATAAAATATCGATAGAACTAGCAATGTTACTTACATTTTATAGCTTACCTTAACATTGTTTCGAACATCGTCGTAAAGTTTTACGATGATGTTCTAAAGTCTGAATCTTATGATCAGTTTCATATAAGTTTTAAGAGTAGTAGAGCTCTAGTACCTACTTGTCGTGTCACTAGTTCATAAGAAACAGTGTTGTGAAAGGATTTTAAGAGCACCTTAAAGAGGCTCCTTTCGAGCACTTGACACATGTTTAGTAGAGCTCTTTGTGAAGGGCTCGTCCGGGGAAATACCACCACCATGCCATTTTCTGCCGCCAAGCAGCGTTGTTGTGTTTCGGTTCGAAGAGTGTGGTTGCCGGTGTAATTACAGGCACATGAGGCTGTACATCTGTATGCCTCAAGTTGATGGAAGCAGGGCAGAGCGATAAGATTGTTGCCACCTCTTTTTTTTTCGCTAGTACCTATCAAATATGTTTATTTCAAATATCAAATTTGCTTTGGCAATGCTTTGTTATAGGTGATGGGTTCCTAGTTCCTAGTTCAGGTGGTCCATCGGCTTGTTCGATCAGCAAGGGGCCATCCATAAATTACGTCACACGTTAAGGGGGAGGGAGGGGGTCGACGAAGTGTGACATTGTGTGACAAGGGGTGGGGTGGGGTCCCAAATTTAGTGACATCACATTTTTTCAAAATAATAATTTATATCTATGAATTGTAACACAACATTTTATTGAAATATAATTTAAATGGAAGTAAAAATAATTTCGGAACATTGCTGTTTTAATTTCATACATTTCTACATATATAAAACTGAAAATTAAGTGACATCACACTAGGTAAGGGGGGGTCTCACTAATGTGACCAGCTGTGACAAGGACGGGGGAGGGGTCAAAAAATCATGAAATTCGTGACTCGTATATTATGGATGGCCCCAAAGGAATAAAAAAAGTGATGACTCACTTTAAGGTTGGTGAAGAAGTGCTGCGTCCGATGCACGACGCTCAGCGGCGTGTGGTGGTGGGCGGAGCGGGCGCGCGGGGGCGGTGACGTGGGCGCAGTGCACGACAGCTCCGACGCAGACTTCGAGAGCCGTCCGCTCAGCGCATCTGACCGCTCTGGAACAAACGTCCGCTTAGTGTGTACACCTTTTGTCAAATTCAAAGTGTATAAAGTGTTTAAAGTGTATTCAAAAGGTATTTGTTAATTCACGAGCAGGAAAACGAAGCGTGGGACGCCCTCCTACCCGATGAACTGACGACATTGTTTGGATCGCGGGAAGTCAGAGGATGGAGTACCGTTCGTCTACTTTGTTGTATAAAAAAGCTTGTTTGTCTACTTTGTTGTATAAAAAAAAAAAAAAAAAAAAAATGGAGAGGCCTCAGAATCGCTCTTCCTGGAAATGTGATGGGGAGGCCTATGTCCAGCGGTGGACTACTTCTTCTTCAGACTAATGATGATGATGATTTATTCAATTGAACCACGTGACTTGATTTCGATAGGACTGGATAGTTATTTGCACAGATCTTTATATGACTAGATAGCATTATGACTACTCATTGTATCGTTTTGTAAAAAAAAATGTGCACAGTGCCAGTACTCTCAAACGGTGAAGGAAAACATCGTGAGGAAAACGGCATGTTGGAGAACCTAAAAAGTTCTGTAACATGTGTCATGTGCTCGAAAGGAACCTCTTGAGGCGCACTTAAAATCCTTTCACCACACTGTTTCGAAAGAAACTAGTGACACGACAAGAAGAAGAAGATCGTTTTGTAGGGGTACAGTTGTATTTACATCCCATTTACAAAATAACAAGCGCTTTAAATTGTGATGGTAACTATCATCTATTCTGTGTTAAGCGCTCGCAATTTAATTAATTTCCAACTGAACTTTAGATGCAAAGGTCAAAAGGCAATAAACTTGCTGCTAACTTATTTTAATAAAGTTATAAATGCTGTTTACCACGTACTAAATATATTCTACACGTTCTGCAAAAATAATAGTATTTTATTTGCACTAGCCGTTACCCGCGATTTTGTTTTCACCGCGGTATAACATGTCGGAGAAACCCATTTATACAAGGTGTTCCATAAGTTGTGTATATAAACTTCAGGGGACTAAAGTACCCATCAATATGAACAACTTTTTCTAAGGAACCAACACTGTGAACGCGAAAAAAAAACAGCTGTTTCATACAAAAGTTCAATACCTACTGGCTAAAATGTATGAAACGGCTGTTTTTTTTTCGCGTTCACAGTGTTGGTTCCTTAGAAAAAGTTGTTCATATTGATGGGTACTTTAGCCCCCTGAAGTTTATATACACAACTTATGGAACACCATGTATAATTAATACTAGCTTCCGCCCGTATTATTAAGTTCTACAAAGAAAATAATTTCATTTCATTTCAAAACCACAATTCTATATTATAGTTTTTTTTTTAATTTATTTATCATCCTGATTTTATTTCTTATTAGCTGGTGCTCGCGACTTCGTCTACGCAGGATTATTATTTCGAGTAGCTTATATTAGCGTGGCGTAGTACGTATGTGTAACTCTAGCGGTTTTGGCAGCGCACGCAGCTCGCTGATGGTAGATTTTTTCCTACTTACTTGACACTTATCGTCATATTTTGGACAATTCACACAATATCTTCGTAAATTGTAGCCTATGTGTTATTCTGATGTATAAGCTATATTATTGTAAAGTTTCATTAAAATCCATTCAGTAGTTTTTACGTGAAAGAGTAACAAACATTCATCCATACTTACAAACTTTCGCGCTTATAATATTTAGTAGGATAGTAGGAAGTAAATTAAATTAAAATAAATTAAATTAAATAAGTTAAATCATAACGGTCTTTATTCATAAAGATTTTTATATTTTCCCAAAAGTTATTATGCGAGTTCCCCTTGATCGCCATCATCATCATCATCAGCCAGTTCTTGGCTGCGCCATCGGATTCTAATCAAACTCAACGAATAACTCAGGGACATGCTACTACGGTACTTATGCGACCCTGGCTCAATCTACAGGTCTGACATATTTCTATCAAGAATCCTTATTCAGGGTCTATATTCAGTTCAATCATAAGGGTCACTTTGAAACGTCTTATGACTAAAGAAAGAAAAAAAAAAAAAAACACATTATTCACAGGTTCTAGCCAGTCCCGTCCGTGCAGTATGCCAAAAAGGTCCAGACTCAGCTTTTTACTGGCTGACAAAAGTAGGTAACCTACCTTGCCAAGCAGCGCTGGTTTTCAGTCTGAACCATAACTAGGGAGACGTCACTACAGATCCAAAATAATAATAATAATAATGGCAGAAAATAAATAAATAAATAAAAATATACTAAAACATAAAATACAAATACATAGATTTAATTTTCAGGTGCAAAAATGGACTAGGTGAGTTTAGCGCCGGTTCATTGTGACCAAAGCCTAGAAGAACAGCAAAAAGTATCATTCGTAATTGTGTCATAATCACCCCGAATTACACAATTTCACGCATGAATAATATTAATGAGACACATTGCATGTGTCGCCGCGTATGATAACCTAATCACGAACATGTACGTACCTACTTATGACCCCATTTTGTTTAAACTCTGGTTTTCCAGAATGCGGGTTCCGCAATAAAGCGTCACCATAAGCGTGACTTGCGAAGTAAATCTTTATAATCACCTACAACGCATTGCCTCTCAAGTCACGCTCGATAGGAACATGAGGCATACAGATGCTAAGCCTCATGTGCCTGTAATTTCTCCAGTAACCACACCCTAGAACACCGAAACACAGCAACACTGCTTGGTAGCAGAAAAAGGAAATAAATAAATATATATTTGTAGACATTCCGCCCCAAATATTTGTTCTCGCTGGGTATCGAACCCACGGACAGCGCAGAAGGCTATTACCAACTGAGCTATGAGGTTTGGCAAATTAACTCATTGACGCTCTACAACCGTTAATTTGCTGGTATCAATTTCTTAGCTTATTTGGAAACACTCGAAATGCCAAATTATATCTTTATAAAATCTTAAAATCTGCTGAGTACTTTTATATAATTTTATTTGCTTCCATTTTTTATTGCTCACAAGGCCCGTAACCAATTAAAACACAAATTAAAGTTTTTGTGACAAAGTAAAAATGTTATTTATAACGCTATTGTCATTAGTAAGTTAGTAAGGACAATAGCTGAAGTGTTTTTTTTTTTAATATCCTAAAAGTTATTGTTTGTTATTGTATGTGAATTGAAGAGATAAATACTATAAAAACCAATAAAAATGAAATAGCTGACGTACGCAGCAGTTTAGTTGTAACTTCTAATAATATAACTACATATTATAACGGTGGCCGTTTCTTGTAAAACAGGGTTTAATAAGCTGAGCATCAGTAATGTAATTCACCCCTCGTGGAGTTTACCGAAATTGGGTATGATCTGAAAATATCGCACAATTTTTCGCTATTTTATTTACTTTTTATACTTAAACGGAATGAACAATCTCTTAAATATTCATTACCAGTTTATAACGTCACAACGTGTTGGTTATCAAACATTTTAGAAACTATATTTACTCATTTATTTAATGGGAAACCAACAGTATGGCCGATTATAGGTTTCAACTTCAGATTCAAAAAATACAATATTTGAATAGTAAGCGGATTATTATGGAGGTATTTACACGCTAAATGCAAAGTCAGAACAAGTAGATGGCCCACCTGATGTTTAGTGGTAACCGTCACCTACAACAAAGCATAACCTCGTAAGTCACGCACGATAGGAACGTGCCCTACAATTCTCCCCTGCATCCATCAACTTGAGGCATACAGATGTTAAACCTCAAGTGCCTGTAATTACACCGGAAACCACACTCTTCAAACCGAAACACAGCTATGCTGCTTGGCGGCAGAAAAAAACGTGGTGGTAGTACTTTCCCGGACGAGCCCTTCACAAAGAGCTCGACTCTTAATCATCATCACGCAAATGTAAAATAATTAATAGTAAAACGGAACGTTACTGGCCACTACCGTTCCGTTCAACGTTTCGATGATTATTTATTGTACACAAATGATTTATACAAAAAAGACATGATAGCATGTACAAAGGCGAGCTTAACCCTAAGAGAGATTTCTTCGACTTCTTCGATGATTCAAATTCAAAACGCATTTATTTTCCTTTACAAAGTGTGGTGGTACAGTAGGACTTATAGTAGGTAGGTACGCACGAGATACCTATACATAGGTATGTCAGTACCCACTTTGCAAGGGTCTTGAGCTCGAGAGAGGTTTAAAAAAAACCTGTTATACAAGTATCCAGACAGAAGATGATTGATCGTTACTGCTTAAAATTATAAGACTCTTTCTGACATCCAAGACTCTACTATTACTTTTTACGTAAACATATAGCTTAGTTTCGTGTCATACATTTTTATGACCACAAAAACCTTCGCAGGTCAAACGTGACGGCTACCAATCATACTGTGCACGCACCATCGCAATACTGTTGGGCGAATTTGGACGTTCCTGCAAACTTTTTAGCAGAAAAACTTGTTTCGATCATAATAGTTTTTTTGCTGAACTGTGTGCAATGTTGCATACAACTTGGTTGTTTGCGCTTTAACTTTTTTTTTTGTACAACTAGCTGATGAAACAAGCTGATGGCCCACCAGATGTTAAGTGGCACGCACGATAGGAATCTCACGGATTATTGAATCTCCATACAAAAAAAGACTTGACGTTACGAAAAACGAAAAACAAAATTCAGACTTGGAGTACTGAACTAAAAAATATTACCAAAGAAAACGTAGGTCGTCATGCACGCGGAATTTTTGAACTGGTTTTTTTAGCACGCTATGTCGCGTGTAGCGTGTTAATGTACTGTAAAGTAATAAAACCTAATATTCTAGTTCGAGTTCAAACAAGAGCTTACAGAATTTAGTTATAACTATTAAAACCTTGGTTTTCAACATTATTGTCATTAAAAACGGACTGTTTACCATGATTTGTGAGTTTGATTGTTTCCCCATGTTTTGGTGTTAGCACGAGATAATTATTAATAATAATATATAACACCCAGAACGAGAACAAACATCAATGTTCATCACCACACTAATGTTTGTTGGGGTCTCGGTGGGGATCGAACCCACGGCCTACGGCGCAGAAGGCAGAGCTACTACCAACTGAGCTGTGAAGACTAAAGCGTATTTATAAATAGAAATTTTACCATTTACAAGACGCTGTAGATCTAGGCATCGAACCCAACACCTACAGCGCAGAAGGTAGTTATTACCAGCTGAGTTATGAGGGCTGTCAAGTACATTCATATTCTTCATAATGAATAGCAATATCCTGTCGTAGACAAATACTACGCATTCGTAGCACTTCCGTAGCCCGTAGCACGTCCGTAGCTCGTAGTACTTCCGTAGCCCGTAGCACTTGTAGCATTAGCGAAGAAAACCGAAAAAGTGTTACAACTTGATCCTCGGACACAGTAGATATTCTCTCAGCTCTCTTAGTAGTACCAACTTAATCCTATTTTTTTTATACAACTATTTGAAGGAATAAGTAGATGGCCCACCTGATGTTGTGGTAATCATCACACACAACCGCACGATAGGAACGTGCCCTACGATGACCTGCGTGCATCAACATAATGTATTCAGGTTCTTCTCTGTTAGAATACTAACTGCTTTCCTCAGGATTTTTTCTTACACCGCTTAGTTTACTCGTAGCATTAGTATGAAATAAATTGTCGGTAAACATTTTTCATAGCGCCTTTGAACACAAAACTATGTCAAGCTTGTAACAAAAGCATAATGAAAATAAGTACCTTCCGTATTTATTCAGTTATTTATGTACAACGTGCAACATAATACCCCTATACAACCAAGGGCCAAGTGATCAGACCAAGCACAGGAATACTTTGAAGTGTGCAAAGTTTGAGACGTTCGTTTTCGAAATTCCCGTACAAAAGTTAGATTAATATTCTCTCAAAAATTTGCAACAATCCTGATAATTAATACCTTGGTAAATACGCTGTTTGTGTTTACTAATTGGTGGCAGTTCTGTAGCTTATTTTATCTACAGTTCACAATGAAAGGTCAAAACACAGCTGTAAATAGGGCTGCGTCATGTTGTGCTAGTTTCATTTTGGCGGAAAGTTTAAGAGGTATTTCATGAATGAACAACTTCGAAATTTCAAAAGTCTTATATCAATAGATGTTTGCCATGACCTGTAGAATACCCTGCTTCCGGGGTTATAGGGGTATTATGTTACACGTTGTTTATTTTTTCTGGTAAATACCAGCCTAAAACAACGTAAAGGGCAGTGAATGTTTATTTATGGTTCAATCTAAGCGTAATGACTGAATGATTTCGATAAAAAATATAGCTAGAACGTTATATACTTAAAATGTTTTAATGTACGAGCGTTAAGTGTTCTGGCTGTTATCAGCCTCTTATTATTCTGCAGGCTACTTTGGAGTAACGAAGAAAATTATTTTATTTTATTTTATTTCGCAATAATAAGCTTGTCAACGCGTGCAAAATTTCATCACAAAACCTTACACTCTAGCGGGCAGTCAGGTAAAAATAAATGAACGATAAAACTAGATATACTTTTGTCTAAGGGGAGTAGTCAGAGGTACGTCCTATTTTTTTTTATGAAAACTAGCTGATGGAACAAGCAGATGGCCCACCTGATGTTAAGTCACCATCACCTATCACAAAGTATTATCACGTAAGTCACGCACGACAGGAACGTGCCCTACGATGCACTGCCCTGCATCCATTAACTTGAGGTATACAGAAATTAAGCCTCATGTGCCTGTAATTACACCGACAACCACACTCTTCAAACCGAAACACGGCAACCCTACTTGGCGGCAGAAAAAAGCGTTAGTAAAATTTACTAATTTAAAATTAAAGAGGCAGAGTATTTTTCAAAAATCAATGTCTTCGTTAATAACACTTTTGTGGGTAGGTTTTTCATAAGTTTCCCTAATATGTAATGTCATTGTATAAATGGTCCATGGAGGGATGATGTGATCCCATTTATAAAATTCCGAGCTTATCTGGTTACTGGTATGAATTAAACATGAGTATTGTTCGTCTCTTTCTTTTGCTGAGGTTTTTCCAACTTCGTTGTTTTTTCTCGCTCACACTCACCTGAGTATGAAGATTGAACGTGAAAAACTCATGAAAACAGAAATGATACAATTAACATGTTATTTACGCATTTTAAACTGAAACTGAAACAGCTTCACAACTTTGGTCCCCAGGCACGTTGATATCCCCTCAGATCACTTTGTACCAAGTACAAACTCCAGATTCTTTGAGGACGTCTAAGGAGGATAGTCAGACGTCCAAACATTACGTTTGGCACATACCCACATTTTGCAGTAGCTGGTACTCCATACATGGAGTTGCAAGCCCGTCGCCTCTACGAATTACTACGAATTTATTGTTTTAGAATTTCTGTTAATTTAGTAAAAATACTGAATTGACTTCGGCAGTTTCAAGTACCTATGTTTTTAATTTGAATATAATGATTATTTTTACGTTATTCCTTTGTTCTAAGATATTATGTAACTTAAGAGGAATTATTATTTATTGTACATTATTTCGATTCGATTGGCATCATAAGAACACGGGATGCTTTTTTCACTTTTGAGTCGGTTCGATTCCCAGACAAAGCAAGTAATTTTTAGAAAATCATTGAATGCGATATAACTAACTTTTAAAATAAAATAAAAGTCTCGTTTCAGCAAAATATCCTACAACAATATTTACAATATTTAAGGTACTTTCCTCACATCACACTTCACTTTTTTCATGTCGCATAGTTTTAGGACGCCCTGCCTTGCAAATCATGCATGATATGAACGAACATGTCCTACGTTCATATCATGTATGATCATGCATGATGTATGATGTACGTGTGCACTCTTTCTCTTGTCGTATCACTAGTTTCTTTCAAAACGGTGTGGTGAAAGGATTTTATGTCGAAAGGAGCCTCTTGAGGCTCTTTTCGAGCACTTGACACATGTTATAGAACTTTTTAGGTTCTACGACATGCCGGTTTCCTCAAGATGTTTTCCTGCACCGTTTGAGAGTATTGGCATTGTGCAGAAAACAGAAAAACTCGTTGGTGCACGACTGGTTTCAAACCATGACCTTAGGATCGAATGGCGGGGCCGCTACCACTAGACCACCAGTGCACTGCCCAGTGTCTAACAAGGCATGCTGCCAAAAAAAACCGTTTATCATTCACTTGTTCATAGTCTATACCGTCAAATGGTTAATCGATAACTTTATCAACTAGACTTTTTAGAAGAGTAGTAGGGCTCTTTGTGAAGGGCTCATCCGGGGAAGTACTACCACCACGCCTTTTTCTGCCGCCAAGCAGCAACGCTGTGTTTCGGTTTGAAGAGTGTGGTTGTCGGTGTAATAACAGGCTTAACATCTGTATGCCTCAAGGGCACGTTCTTATCGTTCGTGACTTACAAGGTAATAATGCTTTGTTATAGGTGATGGTTACCACTTAGTCAAAGTCATAGTCAAAAGGTATTTATTCAATAAAATCACAAGGATCACTTTGAAACGTCTTAAAGCTAGGTGACTCTATGTGCCGGTGTCCATGCGACCAAAGCCTAGAAGAACAGGCAACAAACTTACGGCTTGGTTCCTACCGCTCTTTTGTATGATCCATATTACAATGTAGGTATTATAATACAATTATTATAATACAATTGAAGCTCCAGAATGGTGCCAACATCAGCCATCTGCTTGTTTCATCAGCTAGTTGTATAAAACAAAAAAAAAACTGCATTTTATTAGTTGAATCACAAAGCTCTTTATGATGCATCTTAAGGCGAAGACAAGAGCTAATGTGACTCTCGCTCGCACGTTTCGACATGTTGAAAGATATAAAATCACTGAACTCATTTTCGAAAAATCGCAATCAACCATCTTGTGTGCAATCACATTGCACACTGTTTAGTAAAAATTTCATTTTGATCGATACATGTTTTCCTACTCAAAAGTTTGCTTTACTAGTTTTCGTACATAAGCAAACTTTTAAGTAGGAAAACTTGTATCGATCAAAATGAAATTTTTACTAAACTGTGTGCAATGTCAATGCACACAAAATAGTTGATTGCGATTTTTCGAAAATGAGTATAGAGATTTTTTATCTTTCAACATGTCGAAACGTGCGAGCGAGAAGTTGTTTGATAGTTGTCAGCCCCTTAAAGCTAAGTAGAATAACAAGCAGGAATTTAACCTTATGGTTTGGTTCCTACCGTTCTTTAATATGGTCCCTATTACAAAATAATATTTATGAATCACTTAAAATCCTCTCACCACACTGTTTCTAAAGAACTAGTGACACGACAAATAATACATAATGAAGCACCAATGTGGTGCCAATCCTATGGTATGACTATAGGCAATAACACTTTACCTCCTACCAGGTTCTATAATAATTATTGAGAGCATTATCTTGTAAACAGCTTAGACACTAAATCCACTGCCGCCATAGAGTATATATCGACAGACCATGTCAAGAAACTGCCAGCCAGCCAACTTATATATTACTAGCGGTTCGTCCCGGCTTCGCACAGGTGGACATTTATTTGTTTAACATTTCAATATAGTCTATGTTACTCAGGGATAATGTAGCATTCTAACGACTGGTTTCTGAAAGCTCGATCAAAACTAATCGGATGTCAAGTCACTCGCCATTTCAGCTATTACATCGAATTAGATATAGAGATAGCAAGTGACTTGACATGCGATTAGTTTTGATCGTGCTTTCAGAAACCGGACGTTAGTGAAATAATTTTTGAAATCGGACCAGTAGTTTTTGAGTTTATTCGTCACAAACATTCAAAAATACAAATCTTTTCTCTTTATAATATTACAGTAAGCATGGTATCTGCAAAAATGAGTATGTACGTATTATGTCAGCTATCTGATTCCCACATCACAAGCTTTGTTTATGCCAGGTTTAGGTTTTGTAGGCCTAGATAGTGCTGTGTGGAATATTCACGACAATACTACGTCCTGACAATAACATAACAATTTAACTCCTTGTATAACAATCCACTATCCTTTTGTGTAGCCCTTGGGGAATAATAAATAATTTGTCCTATTTTTTTGGTCACGTCACCAAACCTGCCCTTTGATTACGTATCTCACGACAGGGCAGCGATAAGCACAAACAGCTAAACAGGCAAAAATGTTTCACAAGCTGGTGCCCGCGACTTCGTCTGCGCAGGATTAGTAACACAATATCTTTATAAATTGTAGCCTATGTGTTATTCTGATGTATAAGCTATATTATTGTACAGCTTCATTAAAATCAATTCAGTAATTTTTATGTGAAAGAGTAACAAACATTCATCCATACTGTGGTGTCTAGCCGAGTCGCGCTGGCAACACTAGCGACATGCTGGCGACACTTGCTTGGTGCGGGCGTGCTGGGCGGACGGCATAACCTCGTATAATAATATATTTGTGTTTCATTGGATCTAAAGAATCCCACAAAGTGGCGACTGAGGAGAACGTGAGTAATTTAACTCATTTTTACTTTTCATTTTTAGCAATTGGGTGAATGGTTTTTATATCTTTTATACCTACCTATTGCAACTGAAATCTAGACTGGAAAAACCAGCACCAGTTTTAAGGGCAATGCAACAAAGTAGCTATTCTATTGTTGCGCTGAGCATGAGCCACGACCTAAAATGAATAAACAATATCTAATATGAAAAGTGTTATGTTACAGGCTCCAAATACCGGTCATGTAAATAAAGGCCATGCAATAAGTGTCATCACATCAGAGACGACGAAAAGGCTATGTAATTAATCTCATCAGAAATGATGTAAAGGCCATGTAATTAATGTCATCAGAGATGATATAAAGGCTATGTATAATGTTATTAAAGATAACCAAAAAGCCATGCAAGAAATGTTTCATCAGAGATGGAAAACAAAGCCATGTATTTAATAAATGGTCATCGGAAATGACAAAAAGGCAAAAGAAATGAAAAATCATCAAATGCACTGTGTGTGATCACATGTGACAATATAATAAAAAATTAAAGGCCATGAATAATTCATTCATTTTGTTGATATGCATCGGAAACTGGATCACAAACATACTTAATAACACTTAGCTTTTAAGTGTTTTAGATGAAATGAAATTTATTTATTTAAAATCGTTAACAAACATTACAGTATTTTATTAAATTGGGTTTATGTTAAACATTTGCGATATTTCCTTTTCGAACAACATTTGTACCCAAACTAGAATAACCCAGTGTTATAGTATACCAATGCCAGGTGTGGCAGGCAAAACACAGGAAGATTATTGGGTATTATCTCGATTTCCGTTTCATTTGTAACTTACTATATACTTACCATTATCATTATAATTAATCTACTGGGTGGGTATAATCTACCTAGTTGATTATTCGTAGTGGTTGCTTTACTGTCAAAAGTTTATGTGTGTTGTGAATTTTACAATTTATAATAATATTACCGCATCTTTAGAAAGAAATAAAAATATTTGTTCCGTAAAAATACAGATATCAAACTACCTCCCATTATTAAAATGTGAGTAGGTATTATGTAAAGAGAAATTAAGAAGAAACTTAACCTACACAAACACGGCAATGCAACTGTTAACAGTTGATAACGCCACGAATATGCATAAATATGCTCGAATACATAATATAATTCAATGCCTTGACAATTTATTCTAATTATGTTATTATAACTCTGCTAATATAATATATGTAAGATAGACCATCATCATTTACAGCAAACAAGGCGGTCAAAACCACTCGGGTACGAACACTCCAAAAATCGACCGACCTGCTTGGTAGCTATTATAAATACTACATACTTATCTCATCTACATACTATCAATAGAATGGTAATCTTAACTGCATATTTTGTTCAGAGATTTTTGAGCTACCTACCTACATTGTAGAACACTATATAAATTCAAAACAGCCATACGTAAATCAAACTGTTTAAAAAGTGGTTAATCTATTTAAAGAAACTTCAACAGCATTTACGAAAATAAAATAAAGGTTATTTATTTTCTAAAAAAAAAACAATTACAGGAATAATGGAAACAAAAGCAGAAATTGTGTTAGTAGGAGTATACATTCTGTAGCTACAGCAGCAAAAGAGACTTGTGCCTATGTTCAAACATGGTGTATGGATGGAACATCCACGTGAAAATTAAAATTATTGTACCGATGCCTATATACCTACTTAGGTAGAGACAGTCATACCTCACAACATTCTTGTATTTCCTGGATGATTGATAGATAATGCTATTAGCATTAAGTCTGCCTAGAACTACAATTTTATGTGTGAAAGTAAGTATTAAATAACCTATCTGCTTATCACAAGCCAATAGAACATTCAACTGGCTTAACTAATGACATACAACATAGTATGTCGGTACCTTGGTATTTATTACTAAGTGAACGAATGAAGATTTATAATAGACAATAATATAATAATCAAGTAAACAAAAGGAAAAGAATTACATTGGTTTAACTAAACTTGACAAAGTACAGTTTAAAAACTGGTTTTGAATAGAAATAAAATAACAGTAATACATAACAATTAAAAATAAATGTTTAAGCAATATTTTGATAGAAATTGGTATTTTACCCTGTTTTATCTGATAATGGAGAAAAAGTACTTTTTATCTCTACTTTTATTAACTTTGGCCTTGCACACAGTTCTTAATGTGTCAATAAGTAAGTTTTTCAATGTGTTGTATGATTTTGATATTGTTGATAAAATCTACTGGTCACTCAGACTGGTAGTGAGCAACGAACGTACTGACTTATAAAAGTTACCAGACTCTTTGAAGGCATGAGACATCTAATGAACGAAGCTGAATATATCAAAGCGTGTCTTCTTCTGGTAAGGATTCTACCAAAAGCTATATCAACTGTATTAATGAATTGAACCTATATCAATACCTTAAAGTCACATAGTATATTGACTAAGTGTACATACTACCATTATTACATTAGAATAAGGGTGATGATGATGAATAAATAAATTATGTTACTTATTTACCTAGATACTTAAAACAAGGTAAAATTACTACAAGAAGTTTTAAAGAGATAAAAGGTTTTATTATGAAAATTTTAACATTGTACCTATCTTGAAAGAACCTTGGTTTTCCATGATATGTCTGTTAATGGTCTGAGAGTGAAGAGACAAAATATGAAATCTAGATCTTCATCTTTGTTTTAAATTTTTACGCCTTTTCACACCCCCTGCTTCTGCGGACCTACATTCACCTTGAGTGTGTTTTAGATAGAGTACCGGCTGCAGTAGGGGCGATGGAACCTGACCTAAGTATTATCTATTTGATACTGCCATGGATACCTAATGAAAGTTATGCATAGCCTAGAGAACATTATCAATAATTGGATTGGTGGCAGATTTGGTAAGTTCTTATACCTACATACCCCTAGTCCCTAGTTGTTCTAAAGGTCCTGTATAAACTTGTACATTTTGGTGTACCTGCCTATCTGGAAAATGGTGAGTATCTGAGTAACAGAATCAATCAGTGATTACATACTTCAATGGGTTAGGTAATTTGATAATTGGGTAATTAGAGACTGCTTCAAAGTATGATCGATTGTATCCGCACGGATCCTGGATCAGACCGGTGGATTGACCTCTTCTTGATGTTATGTACCTATTCCGGCAAGAACTAGATTAAGCTAATCAACACACAAAACAAACGCCAAGAGCTGAGTTGTTCTGCCCATGGAGGTAAATGTTCTGCCTGTTGAATTCTTCTTCTTCTCTCAATTTATGGCTCCTGTCCGTCATTCGACAGACAATCATGCCAGTGTCAAGTGATTTGTATTGAATACTTTTTAGTCAAGTCAGTCCATAGTCAAGTGGGCCATCATTTGTTTCGAAGAAAATGGTAGCGGTTTTCTTCAAAACATTAGAAACATTTTCGGTCAGGATATCATAATATATACACTTTCATTCCAAATGCTTAAACTTTGTGCAAAGACCTTAGACGCAGTTGAGAAAAACAATTAAAATGAAAAAGCTATGTTGCTTCCCAAATTGTCAGAAAACTTATGGCCTGTTGAATTGAATTGAGCTATGAAGAAACTACTAGTAACCAAGTCAGGCTAAATTGTTCTTTCAGCTTACTAAAGAGGTTACATTCAAATTTGAAAACGACTGACAAAATCAATGTTATGATAATGATATTATTCTATTCTATTTCTATATAAAATATGTTGTGCATCAGACAAGATTTATGAGTTATATAGAATTGTGCTTTTATTCTTGTAGAAATATCCTTCTACTAATACGATGAATATGAAATCTATTCGTTCAATTAATAAATTGTAAATGTACCTACAAAAATGTTCATGTTAATATTAACAATTAAAGCATCTTTCATGCTGATAGAATGTAAGAAATATTAGATTTAAACCAGCAAATAAAAGTAACAAGAGGTGAAATCGGCATGATTTTTATATGATGTCTCATCCAACTATTGTAACTAGTTTCCTTTTAGTATAGTTTATTGAATATGAATTGTAAAATTCAATCAAAGAGCACGAATGGATTGCCTTGACCACAGATAAACAAATATTAGTGCCTTGACTAACCTGTAAGTTCTACCAGTAGTTAAACTTTTTGAAATTTTAAAATTCCATATGTTAATCAATGTTCAATACTAAAGGCCGCAAATTAATAGAATGGCGAACGGAACGTTCAACATTTTGAATCGGTCAAATTATATTCTATTACCTGGTATTAGTTTAAGGTTAAGGATTCAAAAAAAAAAGGAAAAGGGGAAGGAATATAGGTAGTGATAGGAAGAGGAAAGAGTGAATCAGTTATTATTTATAATACCTATAACTATTCCAAAATATTTGAAAATGTTAGTGTTGACTTAAAATGTTGTACCTATACTATAACAGTAACTGTTAAAATAACTAATTTTACTATTTATTTCATCGTGTTTAATCTTTGTTCAACCTATGCTACATTTCCAATAATTTAGGTATGTACTTACATAATACAATATGTATTGAATATTGGTAAGTAAATAAGGAAATCAATGGTGACAATATAATCTAAAATGTAAGTAATAAATAATAGCGTTTGCAAAGGGCTACAAATGCTCCATTGCATCATGTGTGTTTTATACATTTTTGTGAACCTGTATAAGTTGTGGTTTGCTTTGTTTATAAATGTGTTATATACAAAGTATAATAATATAAAGTATAAACTAATCCATAACTATTAAACTGTGCCTTATACTTTCATGATTACTGACTCTTTTACAAATATGGTTTACTGTTAGTGTTCTGAAGTGTTTAAATTTTAATAAAGATGAGGATGTGGTGTCTAGCCGAGTCGCGCTGGCAACACTAGCGACATGCTGGCGACACTTGCTTGGTGCGGGCGTGCTGGGCGGACGGCATAACCTCGTATAATAATATATTTGTGTTTCATTGGATCTAAAGAATCCCACACATACTTACAAACTTTCGCGTTTTTATTATTAGTAGGATAATGGAGGATGTTTTATTCGACACACACACACACATTTACACACATAGTTTTGTTTGACACACACGTTACAGTCACACTTGTGCCACGCTACTTTCCAACACAGACTAATATAACACACAATCCGATATTAGAGACCGATCCGATATCCGATATTAAAGAAGATGTAAGGCTCATCTTACATTTTCATCTTACTTTTACATACTTACCCATCTAGCGACAGGTGTCCAATAAGCGTTAATATACAGCCATCGGTGTCAAACGCCGCTTGTTCGATTTATTTTTTTATTTTTTTATGTCGATTCGCTATACAACAAAATCATGGAAGTTTCAGCTAGTGAATACGCGCTCATTTCGATTTAAAAAAAGACAATATTTTGGGAATTTATACATTTTGCGGTTTCAACATTATGAGAATTAATCATAAGGGCCTTATGCTCACTTCGAGCGAGATTATCTCACGGTAGAGATGATGTCATATCTCGTTCCCTGTTCCTAAAGGATTTCCATCACGACCTTAGCCTCACTCACGTTGCCATAAAACACTCACGCGTGTTGGGTGCCAGAATGCCAAATTGAAAACTCAATTCCGCGACTACTTTTTTTTTTATACTACTAGCTGATGGAACAAGCAGATGGCCCACCTGATGTTAAGCGGCAACCATCACCTATAACAAAGCATTGCCTCGTAAGTCACGCACGATAGGAACGCGCCCTACGATGCACCGCCCTGCGTCCATCAACCCGAGGCACACAGATGTTAAGCCTCATGTGCCTGTAATTACACCGGCAACCACACTCTTCAAACCGAAACATAGCAACGCTGCTTGGCGGTAGAAAAAGGCGTGGTGGTAGTACTTCCCCGGACGAGCCCTTCACAAAGAGCTCTACTACTCTTACTTGAGTGAATGTTTTTTACGGAATAGCACTACAGTGCTAAAATCACAAAAAATGTATGACAACCTTTAGTAGGCGATCACAGCGTCGGTCGAGCGCAAATTTTTTAGTTCAAAAAGTGATGTTCAATTGCTTGTGCTTGTCGCAGACCTGTCGCGAGATACAGTATCAGGGTTACCTGTCGTATTTTCTAACCGCATGTCACTAGGTACATCTAGACAGCAGACGCCCACGCTAACCCCTCGAGACTCAATTAAACGTCCCGATGTTTTGCCGACAAAGCCGTGAATATATTCACGCCTTTGTAGGCAAAACAAATGAAATAGTATATCCTTCTCCTTCCTTGACACAAAAGGATATTAATATACATGGTGTTCCTATAATTGTGTGTATAAACTTCAGGGGGCGAAAAAAAAACAGCTGTTTCATAAATTCTTGCCGGGTATTGAACTTTTGTATGAAACAGCTGTTTTTTTTCGCGTTCACAGTGTTGGTTCCTTAGAAAACGTTATTCATATTGATGGGTACTTTAGCTCCCTGAAGTTTATATACACAGTTATTGGAACATCTTGTATATAATGTACAGTGACGGAATGAAAAGTTCGTCAGTTTTCAACTTGATTCGTTCAACGTATTACGAGCACATATTACCTTTTGGAACTGAGTAGACAGAATATACTAAGTAAGTGTTCATTGTTTGTGCTTGACGTGATGTAAAAACAAGAAAAACCTTTTTCGATAGCAAACGTCACATTTATTTAAATGTTAAACTTCACTGGTTGAAGTTAACATTTATATCTATCACCTTCACTATTATGCTGGATCATATCTTCACTATTATGCTGGGGCCACACTATCGGGATAACTTGAAGATTTGCGTTGTCGCGACACGTCTGGCCAAAGTCTTCGTCCTATTTTACTTACGAACTTTTATCGCGACAACGCGAACACGAATCTTCTCCTTCAAGTGTGGCCGCAGAATTACTTATGCTCCAACATTTCACCATTTTCATAGTATTAAAAATTGCACAAATGTCTTACATCAAAAGTAAAAAAAAAAGTCAAAAAGTCAAAATGTATTTATTCAATAAAATCACAAGGATCACTTTGAAACGTCTTAAAGCTAGGTGACTCTAGGTGCCAGTTCCACGCGACCAAAGCCTAGAAGAACAGGCAACAAACTTACGGCTTGGTTCCTACCGTTCTTTTGTATGATCCTTTTACAATGTAATAATATAATATATTATTGAAGTTTAGTGAGGCGTAGGCATACAGAAAAGGTAAACATAATCAATCAATGATTTATTTCTTTTGCAATACAATACAAAATCATTTATTTATGCCACACGTACCAACTTTACCTACTTATCTTTCTTTATTTGTATAGTATCATCCCTGATCGCTATGCAATGCATGCAGGTGCATGTAGTGCCATTAACGTTTGTACATTAACTGGGTAAAATTAACGCGATCTTCCCCTAGGCGTTAACTTTTAAACTTTCTATGCAATAAAATAGTAAAGAGTAAAATCAAAACATTGGTCACCATTTCCAGAGGAATCTAGAAAAGCAATGCTTCAATAGCTCAGTTTATTAGACCGAGCTCCTGTCCTATCAGATGTAAAATGCAATTAATGGTGAATGAAAATGAAATAGGAACAAGCCGATATTCATGAGCACAGCCTCTATTCATTAATGTAATAGAAAATCGACCAGTTTCGTTCAAATCTATTATTAGTATAATGCAGCAGGCCAAAGAAAATATGGATGTATTGTGTGAGAGATGACATGAGTAAGAAAAGTGTGAGTACCGCCAATTCATTATCACCATTATCTACAGTCGGATCCACCCAGCAGTGGACGAAGACAGACGAGTAGACTTAGAATCAATGGGTGAAGTTGGGCTGTAGATGTCAGTGATGATGATTATCTGCCTGCCCTTATCCTACGCTGTATGGGGTTGGCACAGCATGTTTTCTTGTTCAACTCTCATCTATCGTTCGTCATCTCGTTGCACAATTTTCTTTATCATGTCATCTTTCACACAGTCCATCCATATTTTTTTGGTCTGCATCATTAGCATTATACCTACATGCCTTAAGTATTGTAGAATACTTTACTAACAACCACTGGAAATTGTGTGCTTCATACTATTTCAAAGCACCTTTAAAAACACTAGCATTCATTTATAAAAACCGGCCAAGTGCGAGTAGGACTCGCGCACGACGGGTTCCGTACCATTATCTATAAAATCGGCAAAAAAATCATGTCTGTTGTACGGGAGCCCCCCTTAAATATTTGTTTTGATTTAATTTAATTATTTATTTTTAAAGTGAATATATAACTTAATATTCTGTGAATATTTCAAGCGTCTACCTGTTGCTGTTATCAATATCGAGCAAAGACGAGCAAAAAAATCACGTTTGTTGTATGGGAGGCCCCCTTAAATATTTATTTTATTCTGTTTTTTAGTATTTGTTGTTATAGCGGCAACAAAAATACATAATCTGTGAACATTTCAACTGTCTAACTATCACGGTTCATGAGATACAGCCTGGTGACAGACGGACAGCGAAGTCTTAGCAATAGGGTCCCGTTTTACCCTTTGGGTACGGAACCTTAAAAAGCTGGTATTACATAATTGGTCTTAACTTAGAATGCAACTTGTCCCAAGTTGTAAGTAACTACTTTAAGCTGAAAAACACTACGTTGAACCCGCTACTTTTATTAAAATGTAGCACGAAATCTTGCGTGTTGGAAGAAATTAAATGAAAGCAGGTTTTCACTGTATAAAATCTTAGAGTAAAGACGTAATACAAAGCCGTGCAGATATAAACAATACTTATTTACGGATATGAATATAGATGACTACAACATTATCTGGGATACAAGTTGGAGAGTGTGCGATGAAACTTTACAACTTTTACAACAAGCAGCAACGCTGTGTTTCGGTTTGAAGAGTGTGGTTGCCGGTGTAATTACTGTCACATGAGGCTTAACATCTGTATGCCTTAAGTTGATGGACGCAGGGCAGTGCATCGTAGGGCACGTTCCTATCGTGCGTGACTTGTGAAGCAATGCTTTGTTATAGGTGATGGTTATCAATTAATAGGTGGGCCATTGGGCCATCTTCTTGTTCCATCAGCTAGTTAAAAAATGTAGTGTAAAAAAAATTGTGTGTTCTTGTGGAAAATAAATAATTGTCTTTAGTATGTCTACCTTTTAACAAAACGTTTGTGATCAAACTGAACGCGAGGTTAATTAAAAAGACATCTAAGATAATATTATATAACCGTTATTATGTATACTCTTCATAATGAATATTTAATGACCCTAAATCGATACGCGCATCAAAATCGTGTTTATTTTTTTATTACTAGTTTCCGCCTGTGACTTCGCTTAAGTGGTATACAAAAATGAAACTGGATAATTGCTATTCTAAAGGCCGGTTTCTGAAAGCTCGATCAAAACTAATCGGATGTAAAGTCACTCGCCATTTCGACTATAACATCGAATGAGATAGAGATAGCAAGTGTAATGATATGTGCCTTAACATGCGATTAGTTTTGATCGGGCTTTCAGAAACCGGCCGTAAGTAACTCACTATATTTATTATAACTTTTACTTAAATCGAACGCCATAAATAACTTTAGATTAGTTCTTAAAAAAATGTATAGGTATTTGTTTCAGTGGTACGATGCGATAGATAAACAGACACAATGAGACTTCAAACTTATAGCACCCTTTTCTTAATCAGACAGTACGTATATAACATACTATACATATATTAATAGTACATAAGTTAATTGATCATGTGCTTGCCAACGAACCTAGCTAAAGTATCAATAGTAGATGAATCGAATAAAAGCGCATACAAGAATCAAATATACATCATTTCATATCTGCCTTCTATTTAGTTAACATTAAAAAAGGAAAATGAAGTCTATTATACTCTGTGTGGTATTACTCCAAGTGGTCACAATGATCAAATCTGAATGTTGCAAGAGCCCTATCGTCTGGTATACGATGAGGGAGCACTACAAATGCGATGATATACCTGGAGGCATCATGCAAGGATCGGTAGAAAACGACGGCATCGTCGGCGATATAGGTATGTATAAATAAATAAATATATTAATATGCGAGTAGTAGTAGAGCTCTTTGTGAAGGGCTCGTCCGGGGAAGTAATACCACCACGCCTTTTTCTGCCGCCAAGCAGCGTTGCTGTGTTTCAATTCGAAGAGTGTGGTTGCCGGTGTAATTACAGGCACATGAGCCTCAAGATGATGGAAGTTCCTATCGTGCGTGACTTACGAGGAAATGCTTTGTTATAGGTGATGGTTACCACTTAACATCAGGTGGGCCATCTGCTTGTTTCATTAGCTAGTTGTATAAAAAAATAATAATAAATGTGGACTTTCCACATAACATATCTATCTAGCCCCAAACTAAGCCAAAGCTTGTAATATGGGAACCAGATAGCTGATATAATACAAAACATCCTTTTTTTGTAAATACATTCTTATATTTTATAATAACATTCAGACAGTGAACAAACATCTATGTTCATCACACAAATGTTTGTTCTCGGTGGGAATCGAACCCATGGCCTACGGGGCAGAAGGCAGAGTTACTACCAACTGAGCTGTGAAGGTTGTGAAAAATATACAACGTTCCTCAGAGTTTCTCTAATCGATTTTAAGAGTAGGTACTCCTTGTGAAGGGCTCGTCCAGGGATGTGCTACCACCACGCCTTTTTCTGCCGCCAAGCAGCGTTGTTGTGTTGGCAGAAAAGGCGTAGTGGTAGTACTTCCCCGGACGAGCCCTTCACAAAGAGCTCTACTACTCTTGAACATCTACTTAACATGAGGTGGGCAATTTGCTTGTACCATGAGCAAGTAGTAAAATAAACTCTTTTGGTGTATGTTCTGCAGCGCTTACTTTGACTGGTTCATTCTAGACTAATTCTAATTGAAGGTGGGGATTAAGATCTACACTGACGTCCCGCAATAGGGTGTCTTGTGTCAATTCCCCCTGCTAACCTCACTCCAGCCAGTAAAACTCCTTAAAGTAGAGGAGAAGGACTTTGGGTTGATGGCAGCTATGGTCTAGCATCCGCATGTGTGCAGGAGCAAGAACCGATCAGCTCCTGCACTTTCAGGCTATTTTACTCGATTAACAAAATCATTTAATTTATACAGTGAACAAGATTTGGACGCCGAGTTGTAACATGAACATTTGTGGGTCTGGGAAGAGTGAACCAGGCAGCTACTGCGGCGTCGGCTCCTGTAACGTGTTTGGATGTAACTGTGACGGTGGCTGCATCCCCGGTGACCCACTGGCGAACTTCAGGGCGCTTTACGGAGATATCATGTACCCAGAGAAAGCTAAATACGTTGAGTGGTACGATCCTTTTGGCTGGGGTAAGCACGAGTAAAATATATGTTAAATTGTATGAAAAATACAAAGGAAATGGTTTGTGTTTTTTCTATGGCCTGGGAATTCAATAAAAACTGCTAAGCAAACGTTTTTTTATTATTCATTCATTTGCTATTGATGGACGCAGGGCAGTGCATCGTAAGGCACTGTTGTAGGTGATGGTTACCACTAAACATCAGGTGGGCCATCTGATTGTTTCGTCAACTAATTGGAAAAAATATTAATAATAATAATAATAATAACTTTATTGAGGACAGAATGGAGAAAGTTATAAACGTAAATGTAAATTAAGGTTTGTCCTACAATCGGCGGTCTTATCGCAAGTAGCGATCTCTTCCAGACAACCGTTATTTTAATCAAAACTTAGGACTAATGTTTTGCATCGTTGACTGCGTTGTAAAAGTTGTACTATTAGTGTTTTGCCATCACAGTGCAGCCAGCATCCACCGCAGTGGAGTGGTTATCTGTGTAATTTGAATAATGGATTTAATTATTCTGCCTATGACCTAGTTGCTTGTCATATCTGATGAAAACTGAAGCTAAACTAGAGTAAAAAGAACCCGTGACTAAGCTCGAGCACCATGAGATCAAGGAATGTCTACCATACTAAGGAATATCTGTGTTTGTTTGTAGATTTAAAGGAAGAAGTGCCGGTGATTGCACAAGCAGGTGGGACGGATAATAGAAGATAATAACGATAGATAATAGAAGATGCCAGTGCTTTTAAACGGTAAAGGAAAACATCGTGAGGAAATCCAATGTCTTAGAACCTAAAAAGTTCAAAAACATGTGACAGATGCTCAAAAGGAGCATCTTCGAGGCGCACTTGACAGCCTTCACAGCTCAGTTGGTAGTAAGCTCTGCCTCCTGCACCGTAGGCCGTGGGTTCGATACCTACCGAGAACAAATATTTGTGTGATGAACATAGATGTTTGTTCTCTTTCTGGGGTGTTATTATATATTTTAAGTATATATTTACAAAAAAAAGGATATATTTACTTAAAATCCCTTACACAAGAAGAATATGAAATAAAAATTTTGGCAACACGACTATCGACCAGCACAACAGATAGCGATAGCGATACGAGTGAGATTTGTTCAATCAACAACTAACCACCCATTTTCCTGCTGATGCTACCTATCACTACTTTCATTTGATTGCAATTACGATCTTTTGACATTTACAGTCATACACACGGTACAGTTTGTATTGTAAAAAAATCAAACATTAAAATTAAATAGGCGTATATACCAATTTTTAAGAATAGTAGAGCTCTTTGTGAAGGGCTCTTCCGGGGTAGTACCTACTACCACCACGCCTTTTTCTGCCGCCAAGCAGCAACGCTGTGTTTCGGTTTAAAGAGTGTGGTTGCCGGTGTAATTACAGGCCTTACATCTGAATGCCTCAAGTTGATGGACGCAGGGCAGTGCATCGTAAGGTACGTTCCTATCGTGCGTGACTTACAAGGTAATGCTTTGTTATAGGTATAAAACATTCTCATCCTGTGTTTGCTAGTTTTGCAGAACAACCTCCTCAAGCATAAATCAACGCTATATTCAATTAAACGCAATATTGATTGTGATGTTGCGTGATTTGCGATCATAATCCTCGTGTTCTTATCCCTATCACGCTACCAAGTTATAGAGGTTAAACCACTACCTGACCCTACCTTCTTTTTTTTTTATTTATTTAAAGGGCTTTGTCGCTGGGCGACCACACTGCCCTATAATAAAACATCAAAACAAAATACATCTCGTATCTAAACATAATCTACTTTTAACCCTTATTCTGCCAACCTATTTAACATCTTGGCTTGACCCGACAGGGTACAGCCCAGCTATTAATAATACCAACATTTATACATCGCCTTTCAAAAAAATTTTGTCTAAACGCATTGTTTCGGACACATTCCAGCAAAATATGTTGTACGTCTTCTAATGTTCTACTACCTTCTGTTTCTTATTCGCTCCATTTATGGCACCTGTCTCACGTCGCCGACAATCTTGCCAGTATCAAGTGAAATAAATAAAATACTGTTTCATTACTCATACTCGGAAAGTAGGTCTGAAGTTGCCAGAGGAGCGGGTTGAAAGAAATACTTTCAGCCCTAGGGAGAATACCATGAGAATACTTTTCAAGTGACAGCTGACAAATTATTTAAAAAAATAACTAGTTCTAGTTTCACATTTCCTAGGAAAATAAACAAACCTCTTTGCTTTACGAATGTCAACAGTATGACTGTTGACAAGCTGTTGACCTTCTGTTGACATTCATAAACTAAAGAGGTTTATTACCAAAGAGGTACTTAGGTATTCAGCCAAGTTAGTAAAAAGTGTATTTTTTTAAATAGGTTTCATAATTATAACCCTTTATTCTCATAATAAAAACATTTAATGTCTTTCTTTTTAACAAATCATGTAATTTTAACCTTTTTTATAAATATAATATAAGTAGCAACAAGTATCCATAACATCAAATGACATCGAACATAAAAACTCTGGTTAGAATGCAGCATGGACTTTAACCTTTTTCGATCGAACATAAAAACTCTTTAGTTGGAAAGCCAATCATGAAAAGAAAAAGTGAATCCAAAAATGAAAAGTGAATCCAATCCAGATCCAATCCATGCTGGATTGGATCTGGATTGGATTCACTCATTTTTTCTTTAGCTAATTTTTTCATGTTTCAATTCATGTTTTTATTTTTACTTTCCTTGTATTCGTAATGAAAAGCACAGTGTTTCCCTGGGGACTTATTTAGTCCCTCGAAGCATTGGCGCCCGAGCATAGCGAGAACCCCGTCTCGGGACTAAATCAGTTACTTTCACCCTAGGATAACAATGTACTATTTCGTTCGGTCCATCATTTTTTTGAAAATAGTGGCGGTTTCCTTCAAAACTTACATAACCTTATGGTTCAAATTAGGATACCACTACAGTTCCATTCCAATTTATCTTAAGTAATGTCAGTTAAAATGTTTTCTAACGACTCCTCTTTTAATTGTTCTTAGACAATTGAGCCTCGAATTATGATTTATTTATGAATGTAAAAAAATGTATTCATAAATTAAATTATCTTGGTTTCTCTTCTTTTTCCTTCCTGTAATGTTTTGAAGTGTGTTTTTATCATTCTATTATTTTTGTTTCTTTATTGTTCACACCGTTAATAATAAATGTTTTTTCTCTGTTTTCCTTCTTTCTTAGCTACTGTTTGTGTTAGACAATAAATAAACAACCACAGTTTCGCTCAAACGTAAGGATCTTCTAGTCGTGTCACTAGTTCTTTTGAAACAGTGTGGTGAAAGGATTTTAAGCGCGCCTCAAAGAGGCTCCTTTCGAGCACTTGACACGTGTTTTAAAACTTTTTAGATTCTGCGATATGCCGGTTTCCTCAAGATGTTTTCCTTCACAGCAGACATCAGAAGAATATTAATTTACTGTTTTTTTATCTCCTTATTCTTAGTTTCTTTCTACGTATCTAGAATAGCTTCATTTGACACGACAAGGATTCTTTTACCCCTTTTTACTCACTTTTTACCTTGTCGTGTACAGTTTGTATGAACAAATCCTTTTTTTCTTTCTTTTTTTTATACTACAAGCTGATGGAACAAGCAGATAACCACCACCTATAACAAAGCATTGCCTCGTAAGTCACGCACAATAGGAACGTGCCTTACGATGTTCTGCCCTGCGTTTATCAACTTGAGGCATACATATGTTAAGCCTCATGTGTCTGTAATTACACCGGCAATCACTGCTTCAAACCGAAACACAGCGTTGCTGCTTGGCGGCAGAAAAGGGTGTGGTGGTAGTACTTCCCCGGACGAGCCCTCCACAAAGAGCTCTATTACTCCTTTCTTCTTGTTCTAGTATAAAACTCACTCTGTTTCGGCTGCGGCGAGTGTTTCTTCGTGGACATGACGTGGTTCAGCTCATGTCAGCTGTCGCAGCGCACGCAGGAGATCATTGAGCATGCGCGCGGCAGCTTCCTTTTGTTTCTTCTCAGCTTTAGCTTGAATATGCGCCTCTGTTACCTGAAATGAGGAATCAATTTTAAGGCGAAAACAAGAGCCAATAATAAGCAAACTTTTGAGTAGGACAACTTGCATCGATCAAACTGAATTTTTTACTAAACTGTGTGCAATGTCATGTTTAATGAGTTTATTGATTGTATATCTTTCAACAAGTCTCTCATCTCATATGAACAGGCTCTACGTTGCACTGGGTCCATCAACTTGAGGCAGATGATAACCCTCATGTGCCTGGTCATTTCACCGGCAACCACACTTTTCAAACCGAAACACAGCAACGCTGCTTTAATAGGCATGGTCTCAAAGTTATTATCCGATTGGGGTTTGAATCACAAGCTTCCCCTTGATATACATAGGGCTTATTCAACTGAATGTAACTTCGGTTATTGAGCAGAGCTTGATAATAATATATGTAAGACCTGTAGATGGAGCTTCAGTCGCATAAGTACCGTAACTATAGATCCATAATGAGTTATCGCTTCCCGTAAACGTCTCACATTAATTTCAGAGAGCCTAAAGAAACTTTACGGGTTTTATAGCGTCGTATCTTACCGATAACGAGTCGTTTTGGATATACGTTACGAACAGGAAAAAGTAAGCCCGCCTCGTGATTTATTCGCGAAAACACACACACATATAAAACAATTGAAAGTGGAAAGAAAACAAAAAAAAACAAGGGAATACAAATACAAAGATTATTTTACAATAAAAAAATATTTATTTATTCGAGACTTCATTTTAACAACAATCAAAATATGCAATGGAATATGGAAATATGGAATGCTGCAGATAGATATGCCTAGAAGGTGTTTGTGTGCTACCTACATGCAGCCGAAAAAGGGCCTCTATTGAGCGCCCTTCCAGTGGAAATACGCGAAGCTGCATCTCTGGGTATCTTTAAAGGGAAATTATACCACCATCTTTTGTCCAAACAGACATCTCAACAAAATTGAGCATTTAATAGAATATGTAGGTATATAATAGTATGTATCTCTTTCATGTGTATGTATGTATGGTAGGTAAGTAAATACTTATTGAATAGGACTAAATGAGCACTACCACCCACTCCACATAACAAAAAGATTAACTGAAAGAAAATTCTAATTAGCATTAAGTTTGCCTATGTACTTTACTTATGTGCAATAAAGAATTTTCTTATCTTATCTTATGACGTAGATTTAATACAGGAACATCAAAATATTACATTTGGCACATATCCACATTAGTTATTAGTATTCCATACGTGACATATACTTTGCCGCTGGCCGTTGTTAGAATACTAACTGGTTTCCTCACGATGTTTTCACACATAGATTTTTCGAAAAGAACAATGCATTGTTGCACGACCGGATTCGAACCCACGACCTTACGATCAGAAGGCGAGTGTCTTACCTACGATAGAACTACCCAAATTACAGTTTTTGTATGAAAATTGCGATATATTTTATGTGTAATTGCGGGCGGCGGTCTGTGTTCCCCAGTAATAAACTAGCTACTGAGTAAGACGGACGTTTCATTGCTTTCTGTACACCTGTGAGGCAATAACATAACTTTTAACTGTGGGGCAATAATATAACCGCAATACCGTCATATTGTTGCAATTAGTTTTAAACAGAAACTGATTGCAACAATATGACGGTATTGCGGTTCCTTATTAGCTGTAGTCGCTTACACAACCCTTACGCTTTAGAGTAGTAAAGCTTTTTGTGAAGGGCTCGTCTGGGGAAGTACTACCACCACGCCTTTTTCTGCCGCCAAGCAGCGTTGCTGTGTTTCGGTTTGAAGAGTGTGGTTACCGGTGTAATTACAGGAACTTGAGGCTTAACATCTGTATGCCTCAAGTTAATGGACGCAGGGCAGTGCATCGTAGGGCACGTTCCTATCGTGCGTGACTTACGAGGCAATGCTTTGTTATAGGTGGTAGTTACCACTAACGTCAGGTGGGCCACCAGCTTGTTCCATAAGCTAGTTGTATGAAAAAAAACTAAAAAAACACAGTTTGATGGTGTTTCTGTCAATTGGTAATCGCAAAACTTGTTTTTTATTTATATTTACTTATTGGTTTCAAATGCCCTACTACCAAAATAAATAAATAAATTACCAATAATTAATAATAATAATTTAAATAAATTACCTACTAGTATTATTTTTTTTGTTTGCTAATTAAAAAAAAATTAAAAATATTCGAACCTATTGTAACAGATAGTAAGAAAGTTACATAATTGTCTGACAGAATTCAATTAGAATCACGAATCATCAATAATATTAATAGCTTCTACTTTATTATACAAATCAGCCCTAATAGTTTTACTGTTCTGTGCAAAGAATAGTTAATTATACCTACCTTACATACAGCTGTGGTTACAATAGCTGTACAAAAGTTAGCTGACTGGAGCTTTAAACTGTATGAATAATTAAAAATTGCCCGTGCAATATACTCACTGGAACTACGATCAATGTGGTGTGGCTGTGCCACAGTTTGTTAACATAGTGCACCCTTGAAAATAATTATTACCGCGCGTTGCACGAACTTATTCCTACGACTCGTAAAACTCTGACGGTATTTTCGATTCGCAAAACTCGCGATTCAAATCGATTTACAATTTTATAAAAAGTATTATATAAATATATTTAGAATTTAATAGAATATAAAATCTTTATTTTGTATCTTAAATATCTAAAGTTACAAAAGAGCTGTTACAATTAGTTTGATGACAAAAAAAGCCATACAGAGCTGGTTTTCAGTGGCGCCATTTTTGTGGGTGGTATCAAAATACTGGCCTATTTTTAGGGATATAGAGGTATTATAATATCTTTGAGGATAATACGTTTAGGCTGCCTGGCGTTACGTCATTAGATTATTTGATTCGTTTAAGAAAGTAATGGTATGCCTAATGAAGCGCCATTGAGGTAAACATACCATTTAACTTTTACAAGAGTAGAAGAGCTCTTTGATAATGACTCGTACGGGGTACTACCACCATGTTCTGCCGCCAAGCTGCGTTGCTGTGTTTTGGTTTAAAGGGTGTGGTTGCTGGAGAAATTAAAGTCTCACATCTGTATGCCTTAACTTGTTGGACGCAGAGCAGTGCATCGTAGGACACGTTCCTATGGTGCGTGACTTGCGAGGCAATGCTTAGTTACAGGTGATGGTTACCACTTAGCAACAGTTGGGCCTGTTTGTTCCATCAACAAGATAAAAAAAACTATTTAACCTTTTACAATTTTACTTTCATTTTACAAATGCACAACGCGGAACGTTACAAAATTGGAGATTATATAAAATCCATACATATAATACGAGTGTGGTAACCTATTCGGCATTGTTTGTACCGTAATAAAGGAATTGGGAACAATAACATGGGTATCAATGGCTTTTGAACCGGCCTATTGTACCTAGGCTTTTATTGAACTACTGTACATACATATTCAAGTGCGTAGCCTACTCTTCACCACGACTGTAACAAACGGTTTGCGTAGCTTTAAGAAACACAGTTAAAAAGTAATCGTAGAGCTCAACTTTGGTGACAGACTTTGGACCGCCTGAATCACCCTGCAGCAGCGTTATTACGTAATTTTGTTGCAATCAGTTTCTATATGAAACCAATAAGTATATAACTTTACCTACCTAGAAACGACAGCCAGAGGCAAAATATACTGTTATATTATATAACGCCACCTTTCTTATCTCATTATAAGTGAACGGTTATGTTTTTATGAGAATAAGGGACGGTTTCACCATGCTCTGTTAGTTACTAATCAAGGATTAAACGACCGTTAAATCTAACCTTAGCTGTCAAACGCGTACATTTTGACATATTTAACGGCGCTTTAATCCTTTGTTAATCTAACAGAGCATGGTGAAACCGGCCCTAAATGTCTTTAAACCTAATCTACATATTCGAACCCGATCAGGAAGCGGTACTTCCACTACGCCACGTGCACTCGAAAGGAGGAATGTATTCAATTCTGCCTGAGTTACCGTCATGGACCTAACAAACCGTAAGTGTACATGTAGCCTAATTATCGTTGCTTTGCTAATGAGCCTGGGGATTGAAATAGCTTGTACGAGAGCTTAATTGTAATGTTGCGAGCTATATGTGTTTCTGCGTACCTAAAATAAAATAAATTGGATTGCTGACGATAATCCCTAGACACGATATCGTACTACCAATACCATTATCATGAATACTTGTACTTGTGTTATGTTCTATATTTTTAAAGTTCACGCGCCTATAGCACAAAGCTGAGCGATTTTGTTGTCCTTACCAATATTGTTCTTTGTATTTCGCGTATGTTTTTGTGACACTAAAAAACGTTTAATTTGATTTGGTTTATTTATTAAGTTGTCACGCTTGTCACTTCCTACTTCCCCCTGGCCGGTCAGTTGGCTAACTTGGAGGCTCCGAGGACCTGCAGCTTCCGGTAGACTGGTAGAAGATGCGATACTTTCTGGTACCGGACACTGGAGGGGTAAATACGATACGTGACACTATTGACATTGGCGTTATTAAAACACAAACATTTATCATGGGTTTCATAATACTCGCTGAACGCTCCACAGGGCACAGGTTAAGGGGCTGACAACCATCAAACAACTTCTCGCTCGCACGTTTCGACATGTTGAAAGATATAAAATCACTAAGCGAGAGTCACATTAGCTCTTGTCTTCGCTTTAAATGGCCGTTAAAACGGCTGCCACGTCTTTTTCTTGAAATAATATATCTAACTTGAAATTTTATCATTTTTAATATTAGTAAGTATGTATTGTAAATGATTTGTATATATATATTTTATATCCGGGATTATATTTCTATAGCAGTGCCTGATGGCTTAATTTAAGTTGTAGTAAACATCTCTAGCATTCTACTATCCTTAAGATGAACAGTTCAATTCTAGAGCTGCCATTTGCCTCCCAGGTTGCAAGCCAATCACTGGTATAAATATAGCTGATTATTTCACAAACAACAAAAACAAACATCAAAAATTAACAAAGCAGTAACAAATAATTTCCTAAAAATAAAACAGAGTAACAAAGAGCGTCCTAATCTCTGAAAGTGATCTCCACCAGGTAATAGTAGCTATAAAATGAGCTTAAATTTGTCTAATTAATCCAGATTCCCCACGTTATCTTTAGTCCCATCAATAAGTGAGCACTTTCAAAACTTCTGAAGTTTCGCAGTTCCGGAACTTTGTAATAAAACTTTGTACGACCTGAATTCTCGCTCGGAACTTCTAGTTTAACTTTTCCTGTATTAATAAGATGCTATGGCATTACTGTAGTGTTTGTTTTAGTATTTAAAGATTCTTGAGTTTTCTTTCAGTTATATTTGAAAGTTAGAATCACTTTTTTTTGTTTGCTCATATTTTTAATGTACCTACTATAAAGTGTACTAGTTTACGAATACTTTTATAACGTTCATAAATTGGTCTAAATACTATAAATATTTAAGTAAGAGTAATCATTATAAATATTCAAATTTTGGTTCTTTTAAAACCACGCTACTCTAAAACTGAAAGAGCTGAAAATCACTGAAATTATTCATGAAAAATCGCAATCAACCATGTTGTGTGCAATGACATTAAACTCAGATATTTTTGCTGAACTGTGGCCAATAACATTGATGTATGCGATTATTCATAAATATGTACAGTAGATTTTATACCTCTCAAAATATTGAAATGTGTACATTAGCGGTAGTCTTCGCCTTAAGGAAACGTTAATGATTACCGTGGTCTTGAGTTATGGAGGCTATAAAGGCCTCTGAAGTTGAAAGTTTCTGAAGTACCTACACTATTACGAAATCGTTAGAAAGTTTCTACCAACGTGGCTTTGATTAATTTAAAGTAAATATTTATACTAGGAAGAGGAAGCTGGAGGCATTTCATAAGAAAATTGCAGTAAATTCAAGTATGTATTTGCAAAATGAACAAAATACAACATTAAACTGTTGAGTTAACTTTCAACAACCTGCAACCTGCGATCTAGTAATAGCAGTTTAATTAAAGTGGTGTCTCTTTTTCAGAAATTTTTATTTTGTACTACTTGCTGATAGAGCATGCAGGCGGTCCACCTGATGTTAGTGGTAACCATCACCTTTAACAAAGCATTTCCTTGCAAGTCAAGCATCTAATGAACGTGCCTTGTGATGCACTGCCCTGCGTCCATCAACTTGAGATATATGCTGGAATGTATTTTTTGAAGGACCTATAAACAAATAAAAAATGACTGTACCAATCTAAGGGCCGGTTTTACCATGCTCTGTTAGATTAACAAAGGATTAAAGGGCCGTTAAATATGTCAAAATGTACGCGTTTGACAGCTAAGGTTAGAGTTAACGGCCTGTTAATCCATGATTAGTAACTAACAGAGCATGGTGAAACTGGGCCTAAGTAGGTCTAATTTGGACAATGGTTCTTTGCTCGAAATAAGGCAGATAATCCAGTCTGCCACCTACCTCACACATCCACACATACTTCGTTTCTTCAAGAGGGCTCAGCACGGCAAATCCTGGTATCGGTAAGTACTGGAGGTGGGCAAGTCACTGAACGTTCCAAATAAACAGCATCTAAAGTGGCACAGCACTGCGAGAACGTCTCACACAACGAATACTGCACGGTAGTGATAAAATGAGTACACTTGTCTATCCATGGAATAGTTTCTCAAGATGATTGAGGACGCGACCGATTGTATGTAGTCGCACAAGCCAACTGTCGATGCCCTCGCGTAGAGGGCGCGCGATGCATCGGCCCGTCAATTCAAAACGACGGTAGTTGTAGAAAAGCGGATGGCAAACATAAATTATGTACCCTTTAAAAATGAGCAAAGATCCAACACTGATGTTAAGCCTCATTTGCCTGTAGTTTGTTTTTTTCTATCTCAAACGCTGTTCCAAGTGGCGTAGCGTGAAAGTTGCATTAGGATATGTTATAATTATAAGTCGCGGTAGAATCCAGGACCCCGTGACTCAGTCTGGTGCCGATGCAACGTTGGACCATTCGTCAGGTGACGAGTGGTCTCTAAGGCACTAAGATGAGTGAGGGAACATCGGTGGGCTTTAAGTCGGTATGCTGATACTATGTGACAGAGGGCTCGAAATCCCCTTGTCCTCTCCCCGAGTGGGAGGCATACGTAAAGCATTTTCCCCGTAAAAAAAAGGGTATGTTATAAGAAATTGACCACCAACTCCTGTGCCATGGATCTGGTTGTAATAGCTGCCTACAGGTACTAAGGAGTAAAGAGGTCGGCTTTATTTTTAGTTTTATTATACACGCGGAGGCGGGAACCAAGCTCCCTAGGGGTCAAGTTATCAGACTTTCAGATAAAAATAAACGTAAAAGGTAAAGGTTTTTCTCGGAACCCGAATTCGGCTAAAAAAATAGCCTATTAGCAGAACTGTGAAAGAATTCCTTTTATTTCTACGTAACCTAGATTTTAAATACTTTTGAAACTTTGGAACCCAGCTACGGAAAAGGGTGTCGTTTTGTTATAACTGATTTCTGATTAAAAACTACGATAATTTCGTGTGTTATATTTTTTTTCGAAAATCGGCCGGATTTCTTTACTTCCACGGCCTATTTTTGTTGCCAAGTAATGCTTGTATTACTGTTTTCCGATTTGAAGAGTATAGATGCCGGTGGGCCTTTTTGGCATACCAGTCTCTGCAACGGGACGATGGGACGGGACGGGGCTATGACCAACTTTATAATATTAATGTATTTTTTCTTTTTTATTGTTGTGTTTTTGTTAGTTGGTAGGTATTCTGTTTGTCTGTACCTGTCCGTTCTGTTTTTTTTTATTTTTTATCATTTTTGTGTGTATGTCAAATAAATAAATGTATTTTCTTTCTTAATTTTTTTTGGTGTAATAACAAGTACATGAGAATTCACACCTTTGGGAGGCAATGCATTATCACATTTTCTCAAAGTTCTATTACTTTATGTCATTAAAAAAATAAAACCAGCCAAGTGCGAATTGGACTCGCGCACGAAGGGTTCCGTACCATTATCTATAAAACGGCAAAAAAATCACATTTGTTGTATGGGAGCCCCCTTAAATATTTATTTTATTCTGTTTTTAAATATTTGTTATTATAGCGGCAACAGAAATACATCATCTGTAATACTTTCAGCTGTCTATCTATCACGGTTCATGAGATACAGCCTGGTGACAGACGGACAGATAGATAGACAGACGGACGGACAGCGGAGTCTTAGTAATAGGGTCTCGTTTTACTCTTTGGGAACGAAACCCTAAATAGATCAACAGCGACTGGATTCGGACATAAAACCATACGATATGTGCTTATTCTCTCAATCTCTTATTGATTTGTGTTATCCGCTTAGAACCGTAAGCCGAGTTTTCGGAAACTTTTAATGAAGGGCAGAGTAAAAGCTTTTATAGGTCAGTTATAACAGAAACAGCTTCACGACTTTGATCCCCAGGCATGTTTTAGTACAAAGTTTTAATACTACCCAACTAACAAGTTACTAACAAATTAAATAAAGCTAAGGTATTTTAGCGGTCTGCTAAAAGGTTAACGGTCGTAAGTTACAATTTTTGGGTAAGAAAACTGATTTGGATCAAAATGATATTTAAGTTATGTAGTGTTTTTTTATACAACTAGCCGATGGAACAAGCAGATGGCCCACCTGATGTTAAGTGGTCACCATCACCTATAACAAAGCATTGCCTGGTAAGTCACGTACATTAGGAACGTGCCTTACGATGCACTGCCCTGCGTCCATCAACTTGAGGCATACAGATGTTAAGCCTCATGTGCCTGTAATTACACCGGCAACCACACTCTTCAAACCGAAACACAGCAACGCTGCTTGGCGGCAGAAAAAGGCGTGGTGGTAGTACTTCCCCGGACGAGCCATTGCAAAGCATTGCCTCGCAAGACACGCACGATAGGCACTACGATGCACTGCTTTACCTGATTTTTTGCGATTTTATTTAAATAAAAACGTACAGATTATATTTTTGAAATGGACAAATGAAAGATATATAGCTAGATAACTCTAGTTATGAGTAAAAGAAAAATAAAGCAAGTGACTATTGGTGGTCCCAAGAAACAGAAATGAATTGTATTTAGTTCTGAGTTTCGTAGTAAACCTACTACTTGGAATTATTTAATTATTGTTACCTTTCTTTACGTAGCTTTCTGGAAATGGCTATTAATGTGGAGTCGCTAAAACGTTTTCGAAGAACTGATTAAACTTTGTTTACTAAATATAGAGCCCTCAACTACCAACTGAGCTTAGTTGGTAGTAGCTCTGCCTTCTGCGCTGCAGGTTCGATAGCCACCGAGAACAAAAATGTATTGTGTAGTGAAAATAAATGTTTGTTTTCTGTCCGAGTGTAAATAATTAAATCTACTCTGTCAAGAAAGTACCGGGAAACGATCAATAATACACAAAATGTTAGTTATTCATCCAAATTTATTTTATCGCCTTCAAAGTATGCTTTAACAGAAACGATACACTTACGCCAACAAATAATCCAATCATCAAAACATTTTTAAAACGCTTTTTCTGGAGTTGAGTTCAGTTCTCGCCTCGGATTCTCCTTTATGTCTTCTCCCGAATGAAAACAGGTACCACGAGTACCACGAGCGGTAATTAGAGTTTAGGAAAAAGAAAGAAGTCGGCTAGAGCCACATCTGGTGAATAAGGTTGAGGCTCGATGGTATTTTTTGAGTTTTTGTCAAAAATTCGTTCTCAATTATGGCCTTGTGCGGAGGCGCATTATCGTAGTGCAAAGGCCTGTTTTCAAAATCAGTCACTCTTAAGGGGCTGACAACTATCAAACAACTTCTCCCTCGCACGTTTCGACATGTTGAAAGATATAAAATCACTAAACCCATTTTCGAAAAATTGCAATCAACCATTTTGTGTGCAATCACATTGCACACAGTTTAGTAAAAATTTCATTTTGATCGATACAAGTTTTCCTACTTAAAAGTTTGCTTACCTATGTACGAAAACTAGTAAACCAAACTTTTGAGTATGAAAACATGTATCGATCAAACTGAAATTTTTACTAAACTGTGTGCAATCACATTGCACACAAATTGGTTGATTGCGATTTTTCGAAAATGAGTTTAGTGATTTTATATCTTTCAACATATCGAAACGTGCGAGCGAGAGTCACATTAGCTCTTGTCTTCGCCTTAAGCAGGTGTTTTTGATAAAGTCGATTTAACGTAAGCATTCTGTATCATTTTCAGACTCCGAACACGAAATTCCATTGGCGATGCTAAATTTAAGACAAACTCTTTGTTCGATGTTTTTGTCCATTATGAAATTCGCATAGATAGATTGATCTAACTAAAAACAGCACTGTATTTGATTTAAATAACAGATTGAACTCAAACTTCTCTTTCAACTCAAAAATAATTCGGAAACATGAACAAATCATCCATTCCCGATACTATTTTAACAGAATGTATATATTCCACACAGAACTATCTACCCTCAAACTAACTTGCTTGCATTGATATAATACGTATATTCAACTTTGTTTTGTATATAAATACTTATAATACTACGAGAAGTATTTACCACCCTTATAGAGAACAAACATCTATGTTCATGACGCAAATGTTTGCTTTCGGTGAGGATTAAACCCATAATCTACAGCGCAGTAGTGCTATTCCGTTAACAACATAATCACAGGAAGTACACTTAGTGGATCCGCGTTCATTTCAATTACGCTTCATCTTACTCACGTTGACATTTCCACCTCCAAAACACACGCGGGTAGTGATAGTGATGGGTTAATGTAATAAAGAATGCCAAATTGATAATTCACTGTGGATTCCACGATCACTTGGGAGGTTATTGCTGACGGAATAGCAATACAGATAGCAGAGCTACTACTGAGCTGGGCGTCATACTCTATGAACTTCACAATGTCTCCGAATACTATTTCCACTCGATGAAGACAACGCAGCAGCTGTCCCAAGTTTTCCGTACTTCCGAAGATTGCTCTTATTCGTATTCATATCCCTCTATTTGCCAGCATTCCTCTCACAATATTTGAACTGTGAAATACATTCGAAATTTTACTCGATCCAGCTCAGAAAAAGCAGATAGACCACTTTTTTTAATACTTGCTGATGGAAAAAGCATAAGGCCCGCCTGATGTTCAAGAGTAGTAGAGCTCTTTGTGAAGGACTCGTCCGGGAAGTACTACCACCACGCCTTTTTCTGCCGCTGAGCAGCGTTGCTGTGTTTCGGTTTGAAGAGTGTGGTTGCCGGTGTAATTACAGGCACATGAGGCTTAACATCTGTACTCCTCAAGTTGATGGACACAGGGCAGTGCCTCGTAGGGCACGTTCCTATCGTGCGTGACGAGGAAATGTTTTGTTATAGGTGATTTTTACCACTTAACATCAGGTGGTCCATCTGCTTGTTCCATCAGCAAGTGGTATAAAAAAAAATCACTGGTAACTATCACCTATAACAAAACATTGCTTGGCAAGTCAAACTCGATATGAACGTGCCCTACGATGCATTGCCATGCTTCCAATCCGCAGCTATTACATCATACATTAATATATGATTGTCACATCACTTTAATAAAAACTGATATACATTAATTATTACGTATGTTTTTGATGATAATGATGACATCTTAGATAAAATGTACTAGCTATCTTCCGATTAAGATGTTTAATCCCATAGGAGCTATTCTGTGTCAAAGCGTAGTTCTCTCGAATTTTGTGTCGCAGGCGGATTTTGCCGTTTCGCTAGCGTTCATGTGTTTCCCTGTAGTGCAAGCCATATGGGTTTTACGATTGCAAAATATGCATACAAAAGCTTGAAAAACTAACTTGTTTTAAGTGGCCTCGGTCGGCTCATATTTGTTATCCAATACAGTCAAAACCGATACACATATGTCTGCATGTTATTTTATCAGTTTTTTGTAAGCTTACCGAGCTTTTGACCGCGTGATAATACGGTCTACGGTGTATCACGCTTACCTAGAAGATACCTATTTACTCTTGTCTTATAAACATACAAATTTATAGGTGTTGAAAAACGGATGCCAGCAAGGAATTCACTCACTCACACTCACATTATTTTCTCGTGCTTTTGACTACCTATTTTAGATATTCTTAAATAATATTGAGAAAGTACTGGGTAACGAAAGGTCTGAGAGTATATAATATTAATATTAATTAACGGGGCGTTGAGTGGTTAGAATTAAATTTATGAGTTATGACTTTTTTATTTTTCTATTCTACGCAGAGGACTGCGTTGTAGGTTCAAAACCGGTCGTGCACCAATTAGTTGTCCTGTTCAAAAAATCTTGTGCACATTGCCAGTACTCTCAAACAGAGAAGAATAACATCGTGAGAAAACCAGCATGTCGTAGAACCTAAAAAGTTCTAAAACATGTGTAGACGCTCGAAATAACCCTCTTTGAGGCACACTTATAATCCTTGCAACACACTATTTCGAAAAAACTAGTGACACGACAAGAAGAAGACAATTTCTTTTGTACAACTAGCTGCTGGGACAAGCAGATGGCCCATTTGATGTTAAGTGGTAACAATCACCTATAACAAAGCATTACCTCGTAAGTCACGCCCGATAGGAACGTGCCCTACGATGCACTGCCCTGCGTCCATCAACTTGAGGCATACAGATGTAAAGCCTCATGTGGTACTTCCCCGGACCAGCCCTTCACAAAGAGTTCAACTACTCATAAGTACGACACACCCTCGCAAAACCTGACTTTGACTTGCCAACACAACTCAATTCAAAATCTCAAAAGGTAATAAAAATAACGAGCTCTCCCACAGAATCAAAGGCTTTCAAAGTTCCTCATGTGAAAAGATAATCATGAAAGCGTGTCAAGCTGAGGTTTTACACCCTTGAGGGCAAATGAGGGTGGATATAACGGGTACTATGAACCGAATGTATTATTTGATGTAAGTTTATTTATTTTACGCAAAATTATCAAAAACATGTAGCTTGCTAATTAAATAGAAATAATTGACAAAGAAAATTACAATGAAAAACAAAATGTACAATATACACGTGAAACAGTTGAGCTACCTAACTTAATTTAAGTACCTGCTAGTATTTCATTGTATCAGCACTTTTTGGTTTTATTTTATCATGTAAAACTTTCATCAAATAAACAAATAAATAAATAAATCTGCAGCCCGTTGCAAACCATCTAGAGTTGTGTATATGTTATCATGTTGCCTAGACTTTTTCAAAAACTAGGTCAGTGTTAATTACCTAGTAGCCGTAATTATCACTAGAATGTAATATTATTTAAAAAAAAATCTTGCCTCGACATATTTTGGGACTAGATAGAGTTGAAAAGTTTTTTATTATCCCAAAAGTTATTATCCGAGTGGGATTTCAACCCACGACCTTGATACGAAGCTGCGCTAACTACTAGCGCCATTGGACTAATTTACACCCGGTGAGTAACTTGTATATTATAAAAAATCTTTGTCATTTCCTTAAGTCTCTCTTTTGTCATGTCACTAGTTTCTTTCGAAATAGTGTGGTGAAAGGATTTTAAGTGGGCCTCAAGAGGCTCCTTTCGAGTACTTGACAAATGTTATAGAACTTTTTAGGTTTCACGACATGCCGGTTTCCTCACGATGTTTTCCTTCCCAATTGAAAGCGCTGGCATTGCGCACATATTTTTTCGAAGACAAACAACCAATTGTGCAGGACCGGATTCGAACCTGCGACCTTACGATCAAAAGGCGGGTTAACTCCCACTAGACCACCGGTGCTCCCAGTATCTCAGTAATAAAATAAAGACCCATTTTCCGAAAACTTGGTCAAACAGAACCATCTAAATTTAACGACTATTGTCTAACAAACAAGAGATACTCATCTACTAATCCACTTAGCTCATTCGTTCTGATAGAAACCGTGTGCCCACAATTTCCTGCCATTACCACACATCTATCTCTCTCACTCACTCTTTCTACATTTGTTTTCCGCTGTCTCTTTCTGACAAATGTTTATTGCTTTATCTCACAGGACAGCTGCCAAAACATTTGGGTCGATGTACTGTAATGCCTACGAAAGTGCTACGAAAGTGCTACGAGTGCTACGGAACTAGGTCCTGTAAAACTTTATTTTATAAATCGCAGGGCAAGTGTTATAAGCTGATGTAAGTTGAACTAGATTTTAGTAATTTAGTTTTAAAGGCCAGTTTAAGCTCAAGTGAGTGGTTTATGCCATAATTAGGCAATCAGTGGGGCAACGGTAAAGCCGTCATATTTATAGTTTCACATTAGCATGAGTGGCTAACAAAGATTCATGGTAATCGCAAACTTGCTTCTTTTTAACCCACTTCAAGAAAAAAAAGGAGGTTCTCTCTTCGACTGTATTTTTTTTTAAATGTTTTTTACCTACCTTTCTGGTTTCAGATAGAAGCCTATTGAAACTGATTGTGGCTGAAGATCTGATGATAAGCGGTTAGCAACATTATTGTTGCGGATCCGATCTTTAACTAATCCTTAATCCTAATGACGTAGTAAAATACATAGGAAATTAATGTTGAATCTTTCTACTTCTTCAGAGACCAAGTCAAAAGGTATTTATTCAATTGAATCACAAGGATCACTTTGAGACGTCTTAAAACTAGGTAAACCTAGGTGCCAGTTCCACGCGACCAAAGTCTAGAAGAACAGTTGTATGATCCTTGTTACAATGTAATATAATACAATATTGAAGCTCCAGTCTGGTGCCAATCGAATTTAGTGAGGTGTAGGCATTCAGATGTTAGGCCTCATTTGCCTGTATTTTTTTAAAATTGAATGGAACACGTTCATTTAACACACATTGTGTTCGACGCCAGGAAGGTTTTACATAATTGGAGCTTGCGAAAAGCCCAATTTCAGGACAACTACCTTTATAACAGCTTTTTAAATGAAAGCAACGGTCTATTGTGTCAAATTGAATGTAGTCCTAAACCCATTTAATTATTATTTTATTTCAACCTTGTAACCTCGATTCTACAATGTAACAAAATATATCCTACTAATATTATAAACGCGAAAGTTTGTAAGTATGGATGGATGGATGTTTGTTACTCTTTCACGTAAAAACTACTGAATGGATTTTAATGAAATTTTACAATAATATAGCTTATACATCAGAATAACTCATAGGCTACAATTTATTAAGATATTGTGTGACTAATCCTGCGCAGACGAAGTCGCGGGCACCAGCTTGTTTTCAATAAATAAATTCAATTGCTGCTAAAATATAGTCAAGTAGGAAGCGACCTCGCCTTTTGATCGCAAAGTTGTCGGTTCGAATCCGGTCGTGCAACAATGGATTTTTCTTTTCCAAATTAACGTGCGCAATACTTTTATAATATTATAAGTATGTAAGTATGTTACAAAAAAAAGTATATAAGTAGTATATCAGCTATCTGGTTCCTATATCACAAGCTTTGGCTTAGTTTGGGGCGAGATAGTGCTGTGTGGAATGTCCACCAATATTTATTTATTTATTTATTTCAAACGGTGAAGGGAAATATTGTGAAGTAACCAGTTAGTATTCTAACAGCGGCTATGTGCTTGAAAACTGTAACGAATCGAATACTAACTTCTGAAGATGTGGGGGGGATGACTGTCAAATATAATACTTTGACGTACCCCTTAAACATCCCCCCTTAGAAGGAAGTCTTGATTTGGGACTTAGTACTCAGTTCAATAAAATTTCAAATTCAAATTTGTTATTCACTAACTTAATCTATTTTAACATCATATGGGTTTGAGATCTTCTTTTAAATATATATTTATTTATTTACTTATTTAACAGTACAATACAAACTAACAGCCTGGGCCAAAACGTCTGTGTGCCAGTTAACATATTAATCATCGTATAAATACGATTTCAATACTTACAGCCGGTATCTGAATGCTCGATTAAAACTAATCGGATGTCAAGTCACTCGCCATTTCAGCTATTACATTGAATTAGATAGCGATAGCAAGTGACTTGACATCCGATTAGTTTTAATCGGGCTTTCAGAAACCGGCCGTTAAATATCTAACTTAAAAAACTTATGCAAGCTACATTTAATAGATGGCGCTTCATGTGAAACATATCTACATCAGGCTTCTGATTAATCAAAGTGTTGAGAAGTGTGAGTGCGCTTGCCGTAGGAGCATATCGCGCGGTGTCGGTGCGGTATACAAAGTGTTCCATTACTTGTGTTTAAAACTTCAGGGGCTAAAGTACCTATCAATATGAATAACTTTTTCTAAGGAACCAACACTGTAAACGTGAAAAAAAACAGCTGCTTCATATAAAAGTTCAATACCTACCTGGCTAAAATGTATGAAACAGCTATTACAAGTATTGGAACACCTAGTATACCTATGTCAGAAGATCCCGCTCTTCCATGTTCCGAGATCTGAAAGGATATCTACCGTGCCTGAAGATCAAAGTCGTTTAGCTTTCATGTTTTTAATATTTAGATTTGTAAAACAGGGATTTGATATAAAGTCGGTACCTTCCTCTAAATAATAAAAAAAGGTTCTTAAACCATAGCACTTTTGTAAATCTTCAAAGCTCATCTTTAAATAAACCATTTTGGAAAGTTCTTTGTTTACCTAAAATAAAGTAATTGCTTTAACTTTGTTTTACCAGATGGGGTAGTTAAGAATCGCCGACCGAAGCAAAGCTGAAATGGACGTTATTTTTACTGAAAAGAAATAAACTTCACAGCTCAGTTGGTAGTAGCTCTGCCTTCTGCGCCGTAGGCCGTGGGTTCGATCCCCACCGAGAACAAACATTTGTGTGATGAACATTGATGTTTGTTCTCTGTCTGGGTGTTATATAATATTATAAGTATGTATTTACAAAAAAAAAAGTATGTATGTATAATATCAGCAATCTGGTTCCCATATTACAAGCTTTGGCTTAGTTTGGGGCTAGATAGTGCTGTGTGGAATGTCCACCAATATTTATTTATTTAAGCTCATGGTTGAGTATTCCCAGACGCAATAAACATCGCCTTATCTTAATAAAGTTGGTAGTAGCTGCTCTGCCTTCTGCGCTGTAGGCCGTGGATTCGATCCCCACACAGAACCAATATTGTGTTATGAATATAGATATTTGTCGTCTTGGTGTTATATGGTATGTACAAGTATGTATTTACAAAAATTGTATTTATGTATTATAACAGTTATCAAATTTATAACAAAAAATAGTTTGTAGCCTCTACGCATACCTAAGCTTTTTATCCCGAAAAATACTTGGAACGAGGTAAAAAAACATTACAAACTCAAGACCCAAAATAACCCAAGCCCAAGGACCCAAGAACCCAAGAACCCAAGGATCCAAGAGCCCAAGAGCCCAAGAACCCAAGAATCCATGAACCCAAGGACCCAATAACCCAAAGGAAGAACGTTGAACTAATTGAACAGTTTTCGTAATTTTTGAGTTTTTGGTGTGTAAAAGTTCATTATAATGCTGTGATAACGTTTCAAAAGTTATGAAATGTAAAATATAGCAAATGTACAAGCCAACTGTACAAGCTTTGCTTAGTTTTTTTTTATACAACTAGCTGATGGAACACCCAGATGGGCCACCTGATGCAGTGGTAACCAAGTAGTAACAATCACCTATAATAAAGCATTGCCTCGCAAGACACGCACGATAGGAACGTGCCCTACGATGCACTGCCCTACGTCCTGGTAGTACTTCACCGGACGAGCCCTTCACAAAGAGCTCTACTACTCTTAAATTTTAGGTAAGAGCTGTGTTATTATTAATAATTGATCGTAGAATAGACAAGGTATAATAACAACAGAGGTTTTCAATAAAGTCTACAAAATATATTGACAGTTACCAAAACCGTACTGTATTTCATTTTATTATTCTAACCAAGTTTTTACGACCAAAGGTAACCGATAAACTGAAATTGGTGTTACTCGTAAAGCGTTTACCATGAAATAAATCGGACGCGTAACTGTGATCATAAATGACTGTACTTCAAAAAGTATACCGAAATAGTGGTAGTCAGGTGGTTAGACCCGACAGGTTGCATAGATAGCCATGTGGCGGCCACCAGTTTACCACCATTCATATTTACAGCCCTCATCATCAGCCTGAAGAAGTACTCAATCAACTTCCCGCGACCTTACAATGTTACAATAACTTCAAAGTCAAAAGGTGTTTATTCAATAAAATCACAAGGATCACTGTAAAATGTCTTAAAGCTAGGTGAATCTAGGTGTCAGTTCCACGCGACCAAAGCCTAGAAGAACAGGCAACAAGCTTGGTTCTTACTTCTTGGTTTATTTTTTAGTTACGTCTAGATTTATGATGTATTCTTGTGTACAATAAAGTATTATCTATCTATCTATCTTACCGTTCTCTTCCAGTTCGTGATTGCTATTAGAGAACTTTTATTCTCCAGCGGCTGTCGGTTCTATGAGCTATATCTACTAAAGACCTGGCTATGGCCACTTTCACTTGCAAATTCTGCGAGCGGTGACCTTGGTTCTTGTACGGATTTCCTTATTTCAGATTCTATCACTGAAACTTCTAACATAGCTCTCTCAATAGCCCGTTGCGCGATTTTTAGCTTAGAAATCAACAACATACAACCGATATTCACAAATTCACAAATAAAAGACATGTTTTGTCGAAGACATTAAGATCTGTGAAATATGATTGTATCTGTAGAATATTTTAGATCTGTGGTAAATTTTAAATCTGCGTCTGAACATGTTGTTCGCTCTCGCTCTCCCTATAAATCCGTCACGGTGCACGGACGTGTGTGCGCTCGCGCGCCGGCAATAAATGGAAATACAGTAAAAGTGAAGTTTATTTCAACTACCAAACCACTACATACAACAAAGGCAACCACCTCAGGCCTTTAACATGGTCCTTCGAACATAAAGAAAAAACGAGCTTCCAGTCGCTGCCGGTCGAGAACACGTGTCTGCGATTTGTATCGTCGAGGGGGAGCCAACGAGACGCCATTACAGCGTGCCGCGCATTTTTCAAGATAGAAGCCGAAGCTTCTAGTCGGCCGATGGGGTTTTTGCCTGCCGACAGAGTCAACGCGTGCCGCTCAAGCTAGAAAACACGAAGGGGAGCCGACCAGACGCCATTACCTCACGCCGCGCATTTTTCAAGCAAGAAAACTTCCGTTTCATTGAAACCGCAGCTTGTGGGGTCCTTGTCTGCCGACAAAGCCTACGTGTGCCGCCCATCTTTCAAGCTAGAAAACTTCGTATTCGTCGAAAGCCGCAGCAGATGAGGTGTTTTCCTGCCGACAGTCAACGCGTGCCGCCCATCTTTCAAGCTAGAAAACTTCGTATTCGTCGAAAGCCGCAGCAGATGAGGTGTTTGCCTGCCGACAGTCAACGTGTGCCGCCCATTTTTCAAGCTAGAAAACATAAAACTTCGCATTCGCAAGTATAATTTTAGCATAGCATTAGTCAGACCATTCTAGAATTTTATACTTTGTCTAGATCTAGAAAGAATCGATTGATCGACCAATTCGATCAAACAAAAATAGTTCTCTCAATTTACGCTTCTAACTTTCCAAGCCGAATTGGCAGCACTGTAGCCCGTCCAAATTCTATCATTGGTCGCGAACACAATAGCCGCTACCAAAGCGCCATCAATCGAGCTGGGAAGCAAACAAATTCTCATTTTGTTTGTTTGGTTAGCAATTAGCACGTGTATTTCAAGGCACGTTTCTTGTAAAATTTTAGAGTGCCTATTTAAATTCTAAATAGTAGACAGATTAAATTGTATAATGGAGGATAAGTTAAAGGGGCCAGAGCTTGCCGCTCTGAGGAAGTCAAGGGGGTACGTCAAAGCAACTATCACAAGGGCCAAAAAATTCTTGGAAGAAAAAGAGGCAAGCAATGTGTCTATAATAATATTAAGGCGAGACCGTCTTACCTCGGCCTTCGAAGAGTACACTAGGCTTTGCCTCGAGATACATATTCTAGATGAAAACGACTCCGAAGATCTAGGTAAGATTGAAAATCTGTACTACGAAGTTGTTGCTCAAATGAACGATATAGTTGACAAAAGCTCTCCGAAGAGCACCAGCCTACCACCCACCTCGAACTCCAAGGCATCTGATAGCATCAAATTGCCACATATAACTATCCCCACCTTCAGTGGAAAATATTCTGACTTTTATGCATTTTTCAACATGTTTGACTCTGTTGTGGGGTCCACAGACAAGCCGCCGGTACAAAAGTTGTATTACTTAAAAACATTTCTTTCAGGAGAGGCTCTAGCTCTTGTTCACAACTTACCGTTGGTTGACGACAGCTATGTCGAAGCAGTCAATCTGCTCAAACAGCGGTACGAAAACAAGTTCCAGATCATCAATGAGCACATCAACATGCTCTTGGGTCAGCAATCAATAGCAGAGTCGGTACCTACTGCGCTCAGAACCTTTGTTTCTACATGCCAGCAGCACATGGCTGCCCTTAAAAACTTGGGGGAGCCTGTCATGCAGTGGGACAGTATCCTTATATATTTGTTGTCCAAGAAATTAGATGTTCTCTCCAGTCGCGCCTACCAACTCGAGCGTGACCAAGCAATGAAGCCAACCATGAATGACTTTTTGTCATTTTTGGAGAGGCGAGCTCTTGCTTTAGAGAACACAGACAGCATCACTGTCAACAAGCCGCAGCAGAAACAAAGGTATACTTCTAATGTGGTGTCATCCATCAATGCCGCATCAAAGGAGTCAACGAACTGCATCTATTGTAAGTCTAGCCACAGAATTTTCCAATGCCCTAGTTTTAAGCTTGCGCCTGCCGACAAAAGGGTATTATTTGCATCCCAGCATAAACTGTGTGAAATCTGTCTCACATTGCATAAGAACAAAAAATGTCGCTTTCATTTTAAATGTGGAGTGTGCAAGAAGCCTCACAACACCTTATTACATAAGGATGAGGCCATACCAGCAGTACTGCCAACAGTGACTTTGATGTCTGGGGCATCGCATGGACAAGTTTTATTGCCTACAGCTTGGGTCAGGTTATATTCTAGCACAGGAACGGTGATCAATTGTAGAGCACTGTTAGACAGTGGCTCACAAGCATGCTTTGCTACGCAGAAGCTAGTAAGCCACCTAGGTGGCACTCTAAATTGCACTAACAGCAATATTATAGGCATAACTAATGCTGAAAAAACAATCACTCACTCGATCAATGTTGAAGTACATTCACAAGTATACCCCTACAAGGCTAATGTGAGGTGTCATGTGGTACCTCAGATAACATCCAGGTTACCACAACGAACCTTTGACATCTCACACTTAAGGCTGCCAGAGAGCAGTCAGCTTGCTGACCCTAACTTTAATAAGCCCGGTGACATACATCTGCTTTTAGGCGCTGACATTCTTTTTCAGGCCCTTCTGCCACAACCTGCTGCTACTGAGGAGCGTGGGGGTGATGCTGCTGTTTCCAGCCACCCAGATCAGCCGCGCCTGCTTCACACCTCTTTCGGCTACATCATCGCAGGGCAGATAGCAACATCATCAGCTGCAAACAAGGTGGTCTCTCTCTTTTGTAGCACTTGTGAATCAGACATTAGTGAGTCCTTATCCAGGTTTTGGATGCCTGATCAAGTCAATGAAATATACCCAGAGAAATTACCTGAGGTAGAGCATACTGAAAAACATTTCAAAGATAATATTGAGCTTAACGACAATAAATTCCAAGTGACAATACCTCTCAAGGTCCCTTTGGTTGACATGAACCACGAATTAGGAGATTCCTTTCACTTGGCCTTAAGCCGATTTTTAAATCTTGAAAATAGATTTTCCAAAAATCCCAAACTATTTGAGGATTACAAAAAATTTATCGATCAGTATGTTTCACTTGGTCATGCCAAATACATAAATTTAAATCAGTATGATTTATCCAAAGATCCTGTCTACTTTCTTCCCCATCACCCTGTGATCAAAGAAGACAACAAAACAACAAAGTTGAGAGTTGTTTTTGACGGGTCTGCGAAAACAAAAAAGAAAATTTCACTCAATGATATGATGATGAATGGTCCAGTTGTCCAAAGGGATCTGTTTGATGTATTGACTGCATTCAGACTTGACAAACATTTCTTCATTTCTGACATAAAAATGATGTTCAGATTCATTATGCTCAATCCTCAACAGAGATCACTTCAAAACATTCTCTGGAGAGACCAGCCCAATGAGGACATCAAATGCATACAATTGCAAACTGTTACCTACGGACTAAAAACATCATCCTACCTTGCAACAAGATGCCTCATTGAGCTGGCTCAACGATTCAAACCTCAGTTTCCTTCTGCAGCATCCATTCTAGAGAACAACACTTATGTAGACGATATTTTAGCTACACATGACAATGAGGAAGTACTGGTCAATTTACAAAAGGACTTGGTTCAACTTCTTTCTCTGGGTGGATTTGAGTTGCACAAATGGTCTTCCAACAGTGCCAAAGTGCTGAGTAATATTCCAAAGGAAAAACAGTACTTTGGTGAGGTAGACTTGGATAAGGATGATCTCTCTGTCAAAACTCTAGGAGTCAACTTTGATATGAGGACTGATACCTTCAAATTGTCAACTTCACAACCATGCTCAGTCACACAACACACAAAAAGACAAATTCTGAGCTATGTCAGTAAGTTCTTTGACCCCTTGGGGCTAATGGGACCAATATTTGTTCAAGCAAAAATTATCATGCAGTTACTGTGGGCTGAGAGCATAGGTTGGGACGAAAACCCGCCAGATCATATTAGGGATAAGTGGATAGAATTCGCCAAAAGCTTATCAGAGATGGAGCCACTTTACATACCACGTTGCATAAAATCATGCAATCAGGCTACCATCCAACTAATAGGTTTTGCAGATGCATCACTTACTGCACATGGTTGTTGTTTATACTTGCGAGTAGTAGACTCAGATGATGAGGTAAGTATGAACTTAATTTGCTCAAAGTCCAGGATCAATTCCCACAAGAACAAGCTGACTATACCCAGGCTAGAGCTCAATGCTGCCCTTCTGCTAGCTCGGCTGGCCCACAAAGTAATGAAGAGCCTGCACAATAAAGCATTGAACCCTCAAACACATATGTTTGTGGATTCCCAGATAGTGCTTGCATGGCTCAACACTGATATTGCAAAGCTGAACACCTATGCTGCCAATAGAGTCCGAGTAATTAATGACTATTCATTACAGAATTCATTTAGCTGGGGGTATGTAAGTACAACTGACAATCCTGCAGACTGTATTAGCAGAGGACTGCTGCCTCATGAGTTAAAAGGCCACACCCTATGGTGGCACGGCCCATTACTACTACATGACAAAATGGTAACAATTCACAATGCTTATGGTGAACCTTCTCTCTCTACTGACCTTCAGTCAGAGAGCAATGACGACATTATGGTACCGGTGGCTTGTGCGACATCAACGAATGACAACAAAAAATGCATTTTTCAGTCAATAATAGAAAAATTTTCAAGCATAACAAAAATGACCAGAGTCTTAGCCTATGTTCTAAGATATCTCAACAATTTAAAGCCCAACTCTATAAAACGCAAAGAAAGCTTCCTGTCTGTAAACGAGTTAGATAGTGCACTATCACTATTAATAAGGTCTGAGCAACAAAAATACTTTAGCAAAGATATAAAATGTATTCAGGCTGGTGATCAATGCCATGGCAATCTGAAATCTCTATATCCTTTCATAGGCCAAGACAAATTGTTGCATGTAGGTGGCCGACTTCAACATGCCACACTACCATTCTCCAAAATGCACCCAATCATATTGCCTAAGAATTCAATTGTCACGGAATTGATCATTAGACGCGAGCATATCAGGCTTTTACATGCAGGACAAAGGCTAGTTTTAAGTAGTATTAACCAAAAATATTGGCTAACAGATGGCTTGAGATGTGTCAAAAAATTAATTCACAAATGTATTATCTGCTTCAGGTTGAAAGCCGAGGCCTCCAGTCAGCTGATGGGGTCTTTGCCCGCCGACAGAGTCAACGCGTGCCGCCCCTTCGAGAAGGTCGGCATGGACTTCGCTGGGCCAATTTCGGTGAAGCAGAGTCGAATAAGAAAAGCAGTAATAGGAAAAGGTTACATACTAGTCATAGTCTGCTTTGTCACCAAAGCCATACACCTCGAGCTCGCGTCAGATTTAACGACAGACACGTTCCTAGCATGCTTCAAAAGATTTGCTGCTAGAAGGAATTTGCCCAGTGCTGTCTACTGCGATAACGCGTCGACTTTTAAGGGGGCGAAGGCCCGATTAGGTGACCTATATCGGCTACATGGTGGTGACAAGGCACATCAAGCACAGGTGCAGACGTTTGCTGCCGAAAAAGGAATACAATTTCACTTTATACCTAGTTACAGTCCTGTGTTTGGTGGGCTTTGGGAAAGATCTGTAAAAAGTGTAAAACACCACCTGAAGCGTGTAATGGCAGGAGCGTTACTGACGTATGAGCAAATTAACACTGTACTCACTGAGATAGAAGCGGTCTTAAACTCGCGTCCCATTAGCGCTATGTCTTCTGATCCTTCAGATTTTTCGTGTTTAACACCCGGGCATTTTTTGACCGGTGCTCCAATGAACTCATATCCTGAGAAAGACGTCAGCGACACTCCGACCAATCGACTCAAATTTTGGGCTATATGTATTAATATGAAACAGATGTTCTGGAAGTACTGGAAAGACAATTATCTCACAACACTGCAAAATCGTCCTAAGTGGCACAATGTTTTGCCAAACATTACTGTAGGTACCCTAGTCATACTTAGGGAACAAAATGTACCTCCTTTACAATGGCCTATGGCTCGTGTGACAAAAGTCTTTCCAGGCACTAAAGATGGCATTGTAAGAGCCATAGAAGTAATGACATCCAATGGACACTCTCATCGGAGGTCCATTACAAAAGTATGTGTATTACCAATAGATACTAATTAAAAGAAGGATTGTTATTCCTAACTCATTAGTTTAGTTTTTATAGACTTAAGTATCTTATTTAAGAGTTGTGAAGTAACACTCATTGCCTCCCTATGAAGGTATTATTATTATATAATTAAGATTGCACAATTTAAGGAAAAATTGTATCAATATATTCTTAAGTAAGTTTAGCAATATTAGCAGATTATTTAAATTTGTGATAAATGTTAACGAATGGTCTCATAAATGTAATTTAGCGTTATGTAGATGTTAAATTAGTTTACATTGATGAAAGCAAATGTAAAACTTAGCGATTTAATTAAACAATTGAACTAAGTGTTTGTAACACTAGGCAGGTAAATAATAATTAATGTTCTGCTCTTTAAAAGTTTTGATTTAGCAATATTGTAAGCATTTTTATGACCTTTCTTCAAAGGGTCAGTTTTGTTCTTTTAGGCCCCAGCATGTCGAAGACATTAAGATCTGTGAAATATGATTGTATCTGTAGAATATTTTAGATCTGTGGTAAATTTTAAATCTGCGTCTGAACATGTTGTTCGCTCTCGCTCTCCCTATAAATCCGTCACGGTGCACGGACGTGTGTGCGCTCGCGCGCCGGCAATAAATGGAAATACAGTAAAAGTGAAGTTTATTTCAACTACCAAACCACTACATACAACAAAGGCAACCACCTCAGGCCTTAGACAGTTTAATAACCCTTGTCAATTTATAGCGGGTATATTTGTCACTGTTACATTCATGTCAACGAAAAGAGATAGCAACACTCTTATTGGCCATTTTAGCTATTGAACTCTGCGACCATTATAAAACCCACCATTAGACAAGGCACAGCCTAAACTTCGTACGTATTGTGTTTATTTGGGCTTAGAATTAGTACCTCCATTTCCTGAGGTTTACGGCATTAAGCCAGACTGTACCTGTCTACCAACTATTTAATTTAAACCTCTCCCTGATTCTATATTGGTATACCCTATGCAAGGTTCATGTGAAACTTACTTACACCTAACAACTATGATAGATAGATATCATTTATTCGACTAACTAATACACACAGATAGGTACACAAAAAATACAAAATCAGAAAAAACAACTTTTGTGTACTTACCCATGTATACACAATGAATGTATTGAGTATCGAGGTTTAGAACTTAAAAAAGCGTGGAGTCATGTGCTAATAATGAATTTATTTGGGTCGTGGGGCAAATCTATTTAGCTCTTTTGCGACGAGTGTATTTAATTATTTAGTCCTACCAAGATGCTGTTATTAACCTAGACATTCCCGACACAATAGAAAAAAAAAGATGCCGTTTATAACCGAGCTGGGATTCCCGACACAATAGAAAATTTATTGTAGATCAACGTTCCGATAAACAAAGTTAAAACGCCTTATCCATAGCAGCCGGAAGACTAAGCTCCCACCCCCTGCCCGATAGATCGTCGACATTGTAAAGCCCTCACAGTTCAGTTTGTCAGCACTGCTTTCTACACTGTAAGCCGTGGGTTCGATCCCTCCGAATATAACATTTGTGTATGAACATTTTTTTATACGACTAGCTGATGGAACAAGCAGATGGCCTGATGTTAGGTGGTAACCATCACCTATAAAAAAGCATTGCCTCGAGAGTCACGCACGATAGGAACGCGCCCTACGATGCATTGCCCTGCGTCCATCAACTTGAGGCATACAGATGTTAAGCCTCATGTGCCTGTAATAAGATCGTGGGAAATTAGTATTTATTGACATAACTAAATTGGTACAATGAGATCTGATTATATTTGGACGTACCTCTGACTACTAAGAGATGGGAAGGATATCTACCGTGCCTAGAAATAAAATCGTGAAGCTGTTCCTGTCTCGTGAAATAGGAGTCTAAATTCCTGAAGTTAGGTAGTCAAAGCTGTTATGAAGGAAACTTTTTTCATATCAGCACGAACAACATGATGTACTATTACGATTGTTGGAAACTACCCACGGCCTATTTCAAACTGCCAACTTATCGCGACCAGGTTCTAGGCATTTATTATTACATATACAATATAAATAATAGGTAGGTATAATATATTTTTATATACAACTAGCTGATGGAACAAGCAGATAGCCCACCTGATTTTAAGTATTAACCATCATCTATAACAAAGCGTTACCTCGTAAGTCACGCATGATGAGTAGTAGAGCTCTTTGTGAAGGGCTCGTCTGGGGAAGTACTACCACCACGCCTATTTCTGCCGCCAAGCAGCGTTGCTGTGTTTCGGCTCTAAGAGTGTCGTTGCCGGAATAATTACAGGCCCATGAGGCTTAACATCTGTATGCCTCAAGTTAATGGACGCAGGGCAGTACATCGTAGGGCACGTTGCTATCGCGCGTGTTTTTTTTTTTTTTTTTTATACAACCAGCTGATGGAACAAGCTGATGGCCCACCTGATGTTAAGTGGTAACCATCACCTATAACAAAGCATTGCCTCGTAAGTCACGCACGATAGGAACGTGCCCTACGATGCACTGCCCTGCGTCCATCAGCTTGAGGCATACAGATGTTAAGCCTCATGTGCCTGTAATTACACCGGCAACCACACTCTTCAAACCGAAACACAGCATTGCTGCTTGGCGGCAGAAAAAGGTGTGGTGGTAGTACTTCCCCGGACGAGCTCTTCACAAAGAGCTCTACTACTCTTAAAACTTGCGAGGGAATGCTTTGTTATAAGTGATGGTTACCACTGGGCCATCTGCTTGTTCTATCAGCTAGTTGTATAAAAAACATACAAACTTTGCCTATAATTTGGAGCTAGATAGCGCTCTATGTCTACCAACACATAGGTACGTATATTCATGTTCTTTATTTCTGAAGACATTAATATAAATAAGATAAAGTCATGCTTTATTTTATTAGGCAAGACAAATTCTTGTCTTTACGAATGGTCCATACTTTCGTAACCCACTTCAGATGTTGCCAAAACGAATTACTTCACAATAAAATATTGGTCTAGTATGATGTTTTTTTATGAGAATATCGACCTGATTTCCTAAGAAACACTGGATTCTAAGGGTAGTAGGTAGAGCTCTTTGTGACCCTCAGAGTAATACCACCATGCTTATTTCTGCCACCAGTTTAGTTTGAAGGATGTGTGAAATTATAGGCACATGACGCTTAGCATCTGTGTGCCTCAAGTTGATAGACGCAGGGCATTGCATCGTAGAGGGTGTTCCTAACAAGCGTGACTTGCGAGGCAATACATTGTTATAAGCAACTAGCTGCTGCCCGCTTCGTCTGCGCAGGATTAGTATTTCGAGTAGCTTATATTAGCGTGGCTTAGTACTTATGAGTAACTCTAGCGGTTTTGGCAGCGCACGTCAGAACAGCTCGCAGATGGTAGATTTTTTGCTACTTACTTGACACTTGACGTCATATTTTGGACAATTCACACAATATCTTAATAAATTGTAGCCTATGTGTTATTCTGCTATATTATTGTAAAGTTTCATTAAAATCCGTTCAGTAGTTTTTATGTGAAAGAGTAACAAACATCCATCCATCCACCCATACTTACAAACTTTCGCGTTTATAATATTAGTAGGATGATTACCACTTAACACCTCACTCCTTATTCCATCTGCAACTGATAGAGAAAAAAAACGGCCTGCGGCTAACCCACAGAGGTCTTAAATCCTGAAGAATGTAAGACAACCTTGAACTGCTTGACCTCTTTGACCTCGTTGATACACTGTTGGTCACATGTGTTGGTCATGAACTAAATAAATAATTTATCCAACTTGTGTTCGATTTCACGACCAAATACTTAAACGTCAAATCATGCGATTTCTATTCAGTAGGATCAGTAGAAGTAGGTAGGTACAGTCGACTAAACTACTAATACAACTCGTAGTTGTCATAATTATGACACACTTAAAACAGTGTATATATATTAAAAAATAAGTGAACCCATAAATAAATACATAGGCTCTACGAGAGACTATTTATGATCGGGAAGTGAAGGATTCAAATAAAAAAAAAAGTTAATTAATATCAATTTAAATATATAGTTATAATAACAGATTTGACATGTTTAATGGTGTGCTACTAATAACTTACGGCTCATTGGCATCTGAAATAAATTAACTATGATTCTTTTAGTTTTTGCTATGTAAGAGTTAAACTTATAAGAACAATTTTTTCTTCTTTTCTGTATAATCTACTTTTATACGTACACCTAATCTACTTATACCTAAATTCGTGTAATCTACACTAATATTATAAAGAGGTAACATTTGTATTTTTGTATTTTTGTATGTAACGAATAGGCTCAAAAACTACCGGTCCGATTTCAAAAATTCTGTAACATTCTGAGTAACATAACTATATTATATTTTCAAAAAAATCAGGGATCCTTACTAAAACTTCAATAATGTAACCCAAGGTGGAAAACAAAAACTTTACATCGCGTGCGCTGCGAAAACTATTGAAGATAGAACAAAATAATGTACTACGATTTTGTAGAACACGTCATCATCTACAAAAAATGTCGCGACAGCATATGTCTAACTATTATAGTTATTTCACAATAAGTGTTCTTTTATTATAAAAAATTAATTGAAATGCCTCCGCTAGAAAAGGGTCTTTATTTGTATCTTGTATATTAATCCTCCAAATAAATCATTTCATAATTAAGACGGTTTCAATACCTATCGATTACTTCTTAAATTTTTCAAATCGGACATTCCATTCAAAAGATATGATGAAATTAAAAATGTTAACGGGTCCACGGGTAACGCGCGGGTTGCGATTTCACTCACTCAAGGAGAAGCGCGTGCAAATGTATGAAATAAGTAGACGCGAGGCTCGAACCCACACGGTCTAAGTTTATCCTAAAATGTTTAAAAAATTTATGACCACCCATGCGAAGCTGGGACAGGCCGCTAGTATTTAATGTAATGAAACTACTGATGTCTGTGACACAGTTTTTGTACTTCTACAGATGTCATCGTTTTCTATTGTGGTGCGAAACGACTAAAGACCCAAAATAATTATGCAGAAACTGTTTTATGTTCCTAACAAAAAAAAAAAATTTAAAATAATATTTGTTCCTTACGGGATGGATAAAATGAAGCGTATTTCGTTAAATTTATTCCGAGATACTATTTTGAAAGTATGAAATGTATACATCTTAGTACAGCTGACTGTACCTACGGCTGTCCCAAATTAGTATTCCCCTCACAAACATTGACACAACAATGGCAATAAATGGACAATTCCCGGGAGAAATTCAATTCTGTCTCACAAACTCTCAACAAACAAACCTACGGCTATATCTATTTATGAGACATGCCAAATAACAGTATGATTTGCCTAGGGAAGCCTGCACCAGCATAAGCGAGCTACTGGCATTCCTAGAGGACATCGGGTGTCTGGACTAGTAACCACCACCCATCACACAAAAAGGGCACACCAGCGGCCTACTTGCGGAAACCAGTCCGCTCTCCAAGTACCAAGTATTTATTTTTTATTTATTTATTTATTAGTAAGTAACAGTATAATTATAAATCTTGTAGTAGCAATTGAAATTAAATTAATATTATTTATATACAATACACACATAAAGAACGATAGCGTTACATTGAGATGGTACATCCACCCTAAGTAACGTGAAGGTAACCCAAGCAACATGATCACGTGAAAAATGACGACAAACTGACGTCATCTTTGAAATAATGACGTCCTTCGCTATAGATGACGTGATAAAATGACGTGATTCGGAGCTTTATGTCGTCGTTTGCTTTATATGACGTGATAAAATGACGTGATTCGGAGCTATATGTCGTCGTTTGCTTTATAAGATGTCATCAAATACGTGATTCGGAGCTATACATCGTCGTTCATTTTTTAAGACGTCATCAAATGACGTGATCCTACACTCTGTATCGTCATTCGCCTTTAATAACGTAATCAAATGACGTGACCCTGCGCTGGATATCGTCTTTCACCATACATAACGTCACCAAATGACGTGACCCTGCGCTGTGTATCGTCATTCGCCTTAAATAACGTCATCAAATGACGTGACCCTGCGCTGGATATCGTTTTACGCCTTATATATCGTCACCAAATGACGTGACCCTGCGCTGTGTATCGTCATTCGCCATAATGTACTGTATGTTTCACATTTATTATATTATAGTATAATATACTGTACTGTACTGTACTATACTGTAAATACTGTACTAAACTGTACTGTACTGTACTATACTGTACTATACTGTACTATACTGTACTATACCGTACCGTACCGTACCGTACCGTACCGTACCGTACCGTACCGTACCGTACCGTACCGAACCGTACCGAACCGTACCGTACCGTACCGTACCGTACCGTACCGTACCGTACCGTACCGTACCGTACCGTACCGTACCGTACCGTACCGTACCGTACCGTACCGTACCGTACCGTACCGTACCGTACCGTACCGTACCGTACCGTACCGTACCGTACCGTACCGTACCAAACCGTACCGTACCGTACCGTACCGTATCGTACCGTACCGTATCGTACCGTACCGTACCGTACAGTACAGTACTATACTATGCTATATTATACCATAATAAATGAGAAAGGTGATGTGAATGTTTGTTACCACGTATCTCCGTAACTTATTTTATTTAGATGAAATTAAGTATGAAGATAGTTTAGGTTCTAGAATAATACATAGGTTGATCTATATTTAAAATGAATCTCTGAGGGGGTTTAAGTTTACAGGAATATTATTATTCCTTGTTCGATTCACGCAAAGCCCGGTATAAATAAATTACAAAGTAAATAATTTATCACGGGGGTGTGCAATTCTGCTTTTTTTCTAGCCGTGCATGCTGTTTGGAAAGCAAAGCCAAACTATTTACTACCTACTGAAGGAATACAACGAAAGACCGGGCGGTATACATAATTATGACTATAGCCTGTTGAAAAAAAAAAAAAGTACGGTTTATTGTTTGACATTTTTTATGGCGGGCATCGGGCATCACAAAAGTAATTTATACATAATTTTGTGAAAAGTTTTCATTAAATTCCTATAGGGGTTAGTAGGTATGTACGTGGTTGCTGAAGAAGAAACGAAGAATGAGGAAATTGCTGTAAACGTGGTCATAGTCTCATCAGTATGGCTTACGCCAAGAAAGTTAGAGAGTTTCTGGCCCAATTCAAAGTTTTCTGCTCTATTTATCAAACTTTTAGTAAAACAAACATCCAGCAGAAGATTGCCTATCATACAATTGAGGCGGAATTTTTACGATGACTAGTAAGTATGATCGAATTATTACTACCTAGGTACATAATTATTGTTCACCAGTTTCTGGCATCTAAAATATTTTAGGTTAGTCAGTAAATATTTGTTGGGTTAAGTTTATCTTTGTAAAATGGAATATCTTCACAACAATGATTCCAGTATTTTGTCCGTAGACTTTGTTAGTGTACAAAATGCACGTGAAAAGCCTTGACTAACAGTTTTTAACTACAGTATGCCTGCATGTCCTTTCGTTTAATTATAATGATATAAGTACTTTAAAAATAAACATTACTATTTTACTTTTTTTTTTAAGGTTCAGTCCAACCATATCTGTCTACTGATGGTGATACAACAAGTATCCTACGCATAGAGGTAAAGTATTATCTACCTATATTTTTTTTCATTATGTTTATATTGGCTTAGTTACAATCTGATAGAGGTGTTTACTAATAACATTATAATTTTGTTTTTAGTGCCATAACAACCGTTCATGCCTACTGAAGAACTAGTTAGTGTTAATACTACACCTACACAATAAAATTGAGAGGTAAGTCTTTGTCTTCATATGACTTTTTTATCACATTGCCTGCCCAAAACATAGAAGATCTGAGAGAATAAAAGAGTTAAAATATGCACAAACCTATGGCTAATGATATGGCAGCTTCCATACAAAAATGTTCGAATTCTTTTGTAGTGTGTGGGTTCGAGACAATATTATTATGTGACTGCTGGGTTTTATTTAGTTAAAAGAAAATTATTATGTGTTTTAGGGTCATCACAATCATCGTTGTATACTGAAGAATTAAGAGTTCCAACAACGCATCCTACCAAATTAAAAGGTGCTATGCATTGGAAGTTTGAGTGGTAGAATGTACTTAATATAATTACTTAATTGGTTTAATTATAAGTAAGTATTTTAAGGTGTGGAAATGTAGTGAATTATCTATGAATTTTGTTGTGAGCATTTTTTGTGTAATTCTACCCTATTAAAACTTATTGTCCTACTAACCTACCTATTGTGTTTGTTTTTTAGATGAGTCCAAACTCAGGACGTAATATAAGATTGTTTGAGAAGACGAATACGGCCGGCAACATACGTCAGGTTTCGCTTCGGGTTCCTCGATCAGGTTACCGAATACGGGCACCCGACGGGAAACCCGATGCAAAAACCTGATGTATCTTGCCACTCTACGACGACATTAAGACGTTACAGGTGACGTCAAAATTGACGTAATTTAAGACGTGATTGTCACGATGAATACGACGACATTTTAGACGTTACAGTTCACGTCAAAATCACGTTAGTTAATCACGACAAATTTGACGCCATTTATGACGTGATTGTCACGACGTATACGACGACATTTTAGACGTCATCGTTGACGTCAAAATCACGTAAGCTAATCACGTCATTAATGACGCACTAATTTGTGACATCCTCACGTCAAAACTGACGTCTTAAATGACGTGATGCGACGTCTTTCGATGCCGTAAAATTCACGTCAGTATTCACGTGACCATGTTGCTTGGGAAGAGATATTTATTCAATTTAATTACACGGATTACTTTGAAACGTCCTAAATCTAGGTGAGCCTAGAACTTAACTAAACAAGCTAGAAGAACAGCATAAAACTTACAGCTTGGTTCCTCAAGTCAAGTCAAAAGGTATTTATTCATTAACATAACAATGATCACTTTGAAACGTCTTAAAGCTAGGTGAACATAAATCCTACCGTTCTTTTGTATGATTCTTGTTACAATAAAATATAATAATGAAGTTCCATTGTTATGATGTAGTTAGACGATTTAACGCCAGCTGCACGCGTGTAATGTCAAAAAGCTCGTACTGAGTAGGTAGGTTTTGGTAAGATTAGTAGAGCTCTTTGTGAAGGGCTCGTCCGGGGAAGTACTACCACCACGCCTTTTTCTGCCGCCAAGCAGCAACGCTGTGTTTCGGTTTGAAGAGTGTGGTTGCCGGTCTTATCATCTTAACATCTGTATGCCTCAAGTTGATGGACGTAGGGCACGTTGCTATCGTGCGTGGCTTACGACAACGCTTTGTTATAGGTGATGGTTACCACTTAATACCAGGTGGGCCATCTGCTTGTTCCATCAGCTAAGTTGTATAAAAAAAAGTACTAGACTCTCTTAAGTACTCTCAAATAAATTAATAAGGTAGGACTAACGATGCCCAGTAATATATATGTCATGTCAGCTAATCTACGCATGTGTGTGTTAAAGGTCAACTTATAGAAGCTAGTTTCGTTGAGAACTGTTTTCAAGATTAATTTTAAGGGTAGGTGGTCGCCCAGCGACAAAGCCCTTAAAATAAATACAAAGATTATTTTCACACCGGCTTAAATTGGCAGTTCAGAGTCCGTTATGTACTCTATCAAATAAAATGGGTAGCATAGACTTACCTGGCTATATTTGAACTATGCATGCACTGAAACAAGTTAACAGCTCTCCAAAGAATCATTGAAAAGAGCCAGCGGTGATAGCAAATGGGCTATTTAGAAATCCCTTTCTAAATATACGAGAAACACACGCGAGAGAGATATATGAGAAGACCGTGGCGAGAGTCAGACAAAAATGTTACGGTATCAGGGCGAAAGGAGAAAGATGTAGTGTGTTTACGCTGATTTAATAGGGGTCGGTGGGGGCTACTAAACTGGGGCTACGAATGGTAACCTTTTTTCTTTTAAAATAACACATTAACCTTATAGTGCTCACCATGTTATCAGATCCTGAACTGATTACTGACTACACAATGCTGATTCGTTGATATCACATAACTAACAAAATTAGATCCCAGAAGGTTATTTTATTTATATAACGCATGTTTGGAATGTACGTAACTAAATTACTTGGATGTACCTCTGGTTACCTTAGACATCCTAAAATAATCTCAAGTTGTGCTTGGTATTAATTGATCTGAGAGAATAACTACCGTGCGTGGTGACCAAAGTATCATCTCGTTAAACGTGTTCGAACAAAGTTAAGAAAATATTAAAAATTAAACTGAGACTGAAACAGCTTTACTACTTTGATTCCCAGGCACGGTAGATATCCCCTCAGATCTCTTCTCTTCTCTCCTCAGTTCCAAGTACGAGCTTCAGATTCTTTGAGTACGTCTAGGGGGGTAGATAGAGGTACGTCCAAACATTACATTTGTAACAGACCCACATTTGACAGTATTTGGTATTCTATACGTGACAGGTTGCAGGCCCAACGCTGCTGTTAGAATAATAACTGGTATTGAAAATTCACCAAAAAACATTTTATCGAGAATTAGAACTTGTGGTTTCTTGTGTCTAAACTCAAACGTTCTTCCAAAGTTTGCTTTAAGATCTCAACTTGCAAACAGTGTACCTGATCAGATAAAGTCCCAAAGCTAATTTCTTGGCCACTTAGACAAGAGCAACTTCATTCAAAGTTAGGGTCCACACTTTGTATGCAAAAGTTATTAGAATATCCCAATCTACGTCAACCATAAAACAAGTCAATGTTTCAAAGTATGTTTTAAAAACAGATACTTAGCTTTGACGAATGATAAAATTAAATATAGCATTTACCTACTCGGAGGTTTATTAGTATGTGGTAACTTGGTCTAAAGCGGGCTTAGGTCGCCGGTTTTTATTTAGCTAAAGCTTTTTTTTCTACCACCTGCTTATGAACCAAGCTTTTTAAACTGTTGCCCACAGATGTCACTTCTATCTCAATACGTAGGTACTAATATGCACACCTTCTCATGTGCGAGCCATTTATTGGAGCATATAGAATGTGTAACATAATACCCCTATAAGGCCAAAGACCAAGCGATCAGACAAAGTACTGGAGTACTTTGACGTGTTCAAAGGCTAAATAAATCGTTTTCAAATTTCCATACAAAAGTAAAACTAATATTGTCTCAGAAATTTGCAACACCCCTGATACTGTTTACGTAAGTACCAAGGTCACGCACACACGGAACATACAAACAACTGTGAATAGGGCATCCTCATGGTGTGTTTAGTTTCATATTGGAGGAACGTTTAATAGGCATTTCATTAATGAAAAACTCCAAAATTAAAAAAAAAAAAAGGTTTTCGCCATGACCTGGAGGATACCCTGCTTCCAGGGTTATAGGGGAATTATGTTACACGTTATATATATACCTTAGTAGAATTAGAAGTATATTATTCGCTTATGTACGAAAACAAGTAAAGCAAACTTTTTAGTAGGAAATCTTATTTACAACAAAATGTCATTTTTGCTGAACTGTGTGCAATGTAAAATCAGTTCAGTGATTTTAAATCTTCTAAAATATATGTGCGAGCGAGAGGTACTTCGACAGGTGTCAGCCCCTTACCTTATTTATGCTACACGTGTCATGACCGCGAAAGAGATCCCTCCGTAGACCAAAGCATATCCTTGGTGATCCCGATGAAGAGATCGCAACTGCTAACGCGGAAGCAATCGAGTCATCGAATCGGATGACTCGATCGCTTCCGCGAGCAAACACTATACAGATTTACCGACCCAGCCGGCGGAGTCGAAGACGTTTCTTAGCGCCCGCCCACTCGGGGCCTAAACTAGATTAAAACCCTGGCAACAGCCCAAGCCGAGGACCATAGCGGTGCCCTTGCATTTGTTGCCCCAACCTAACTTTACCGGTTGAGCGCCTTCCGCACTCGCCATTGTTTGGTAGCGATGTGAGAATCGTCAGACGATCACCAGCATTTAGTCCATTCAAAAAAAAAAACCTCGAAAGTCTGAAAAACAACGAGTGTGATCACATAAACACACACATTAGAATCAAAAGTAGGTACTGCCAGACACTACTGTAGTTTGTAAAATGCTAAGAAAAGAAATTAGGACGCAGATAACCGTCAAACCACTTCTCACTCGCACATTTGAAGGTTATGAGAAATCGGAAATTACAGAAGAATTCCGCATTACAACGGTTCAACAATAATATTTGAATTGAGAGCACTGGTTGTCTAGTGGTAGCGGCCCCGCCTTCCGATCCTAAGGTCGTGGGTTCGGAACCAGACGTGTACCAATGAGATTTTCTATTCAAAAATGTATCTGCACAATGCCAGTACCTACTCTCAAACGGCGAAGGAAACATCGTGAGGAAACCGGCATGTCGTAGAACCTAAAAAGTTCTATAACATATTGTGTCAAGTGCTCAAAAGGAGCCTCTTGAGGCGCACTTAAAATCCTTTCACCACCCTGTTTCGAAAAACACGACAAGAGCAATAATATAATTTTGATCTAAAAAAAATCCTTCAAAAACTTGTATAACTAGCATTCGTACTTAAACTTTTAGGTTTGACGGTTGTCAGCCTCTTACGGATCACCAAGAGATTTGTCTGTTTGAATGGAGGTCGACAGGTTAACAAGAGTTACAGGCGTGCGCATATTTCAGATTTTCATTTCATTGTAGGTCATATGTAAAAGCCAGTAAAAGCCTACTGCATAAAGTAATTTATTTATTTGACTCGTTAGGCTTGTAACAGATAATTGAACACATGCTTTTTACAGATTTATAACTTAATGCTATTTTGACTAGTGTTTAGCAGAATATATTGCAGTAACAGGGTATATAGTAATTAAAATTGTCAAAGCAAAATGCGTCCACGACTATTGAAACGCAAAACAATCATACATCAATTTACAAGCTGGTATGCTAGTTTACAAGTTTTTTGAGACATAGGATTGTAATTATTGAAACACTTACTTGTCATCGAAGTAAAATTCCAAACTCATTGTAAATTCACACCACAAAACATATTATTATGCCCGAGAAATAGCTAGATCTCACGATACCAAAGCTTCAACACTGACACAACACCTCAATTTACACACAAAAACTCGATCTTCCACTCATATCACACCAAAACATCCGTGTTTTTTATTGTTATTATAGTGTGAAGAAAAAAATGACAGTTTAATAAAGAAAATAGGATGAAATACAACAAAAGAGTGGAAGAGGAAAGTTCGTAGAGGCAGCCTCCTGCTACGAATACCGCTACGGACTGACGCTGACGTAGGCGCGTAGCCCGGCTACGGCATTAATAGATGTAATCTGTAAATTACGTAGAACTGATACTGGTGTAAATTAAAAAAAGCTCAATACTTAGAAAATAAACGTTACAAGCGTTCATCATCATCATCAGCCTTAAGGAGTCCACTGCTGGACATAGGTAATTTCCAGATAGAACGATTCTGAGCCCTATCCATCTGACGACATTACCATATCTTTACAATGCCGTTGGTCCATCAGGTGGGGAGTCCTATGCTTCGTCTTTCGGTTCTTGGTCAACGACCACAATGTTTTGATTACCAATTGATTATTCAAGATTATTTGAGGATGTCTAACGCGGGGAAGTCAGAGGTATGTTCAAATATAAAATTTTGGCACATACCCACATTTTTCAGTATTCAATTAAATTCAATTCGTTTATTCAATCACAATTCTCTTACAAATCGTGTCTGAATCTTAACCTAACATGCAACAAAATAAAAATAAACAATTCTGTACGTGACATGTTGCAAGGCCATAGCCACTGCTAGAATACTAACTGGTTTCTTCACAATTTATATAATAGTATTATATCAACTATCTGCTTCCCATATTACAAGCTGTGCTAAGTTTGGGGCCAGATAGTGCTGTATTTTAATTTTCTTTATTTGTTCTATTTTTGTAAATGTTTATATGCCGTCAGGTTGGACTAGCGAAAACTTAATACTTAACCTAACACTAATTTTGTACCTAGTTTCCATAGACAATAAATATCTTTTATCTTTTATCAGATTTTTCAAGTCATAAAAGGGCATGTGCTGAAGCGGAGCTGACCAGCGAAAAGAGCTTTTGCATCGCGATTGCGGAGTTGCGGTTCTATACGCCAGTATCTACGCGCATTTTATTATCGTTTGGAGGGAACCGGCGGCGCAGTACTACGGATTTCGGCCTGGGATAAAAAATGAGATATCGCCCTTATGTAAAACAATCTTGGCCGGGCTATGGCAGCCGTTAGCACAAGTTATGTACGTGACGTGTCTTAGTAGGATAGACAGAAGATAGTTGATCGAGCGAGCTAAGCAAACAAAGATCAGTGACAACTTTAATTTTCAGAGAGCACTGGTGGTCTAGTGGTAGCGGCCTCGCCTTCCGATCCGAAGGTCGTGGGTTCGAAACCGGTCGTGCACCAATGAGTGACTGTTCAAAAATTTATGTGCACAATGCCAGTACTCTCAAACGTAAATATTCATTTATGTCGTAGTATGTTTTATTAATTAGAAACGATTTTAATATTTTTGTATATAGACAATTTTTTTCTATATTTTTATATCGATCGGAAGATTATTATAAATTTTTATTGACATTTCGTATGGGCCGTCGCTGTGTATTTTAAGTTGAGAACCCGGATTTACTAACTTATTTCTCCCTGGTCTCAATACGTATCTACGAGGCAGGTCGTCTAGATTATTATATAAATGGGGATATTTTCTTACAAATTTGCACAATTCTGGAACAAGTATGTTAATGTATTGTATTGAGGCATACACATGCCTGTAATTTCACCGGCAACCACACCCTTAAAACCGAACACAGCAACGCTGCTCGGCTGCAGAAAAGGGCTTGAAGGTAGTCTTCCCGCGGACGAGCCCTTCATAAAGAGCTCTACTACTATAGTATTTTTTAAACTCTCGCGATTATAACACATATTGAAAGTATTACACGGGTATTTATCACGTTTACCTTTGTTATTTTCCCGACGTTTCGGCTATGTTGCAATAGCCGTGGTCGCGGGCAGACTGGAGCATTGAACTTGAGATCTACCGTCGTCGAGAAGTGGAAGCAGTTTCAACAACTACCCTCACTTGATGTCAGAATCCATAATGTCCGTGTTCACACTACGACACACAACACTGACAGTATCCGCACACTTCGATAACACATCGCGACGTACACACCTACCAATGACGGGATTCCACGAAGAAGAAAGGCTGAATCCGTCTTCACGATTTAAATTAGGATAGGTTCCTACTTCTTAATTTCAATCGCCTCACGAATCATCCTTTTATGGTAGTGTCGTTCATTGGACAGTACCTTGGGATCATGTAGTTCAATCCAGTGATTAGGTCCTGAATCCACAAGGTGCTCTGCTATGGCTGATTTTGTTACCTGGCGGTTTTTAACTGCAGCAATGTGCTCCTTCACGCGCTCGGCTATTGTGCGCTCTGTTTGTCAGAGATTAAATGACAGATTGCAGATGTAGAGGGTGGTGGTGTGAAGCAGCATTCAGATATCTATCAATATCTTCTTCTCTGACAAACAAAGCTATACGCTATTATCTATGTGACCCTGAACATCTTTTTCTGAGACGCTCGGTTTTTGAGATATAACAAAAAAGTTAAATTGCCTCTGACTACTACCTGCTCAAAGTTTTGGTGCGTTCGTCGGGTCGCATCACGGGATCTCAGTTCGAACCACTAGTTATTATAAATAGCTTACCTAGATATGCTCTGTTCCCCCGACTGGTTATCTTCTATACATAACTAGTAGGTTGTATAGCGGACTCACAGCTACTCGCCTCGGCATCTTCATTATCGATGTGCCAATCATTATGTCCTAGCTGTCGCACTACTAATACGCGGCTTCGCTCGTATTAGTAGTACTAATACGCGGCTTCGCTCGTATTAGTAGTACTAATACGCGGCTTCGCTCGTATTAGTAGTACTAATACGGCTTCGCTCGTATTAGTAGTGATTGCTAACCATAATATTTAAGGTGTCTTCCTCGATAATAATTTTCGATAATTATTCCTTTCGTTAGGGATAAAAAGTAGCCTCTATGCTAATTCAGGTTATGAACTATATATTTTCTAAGTTTCATCCTGGGGCCTTATGCTCACTTCGACCGAGATTATCTCACGGTAGAGATGACGTCATATCTCGTTCAATAATTCGTTGACCTTGCGTCTCGCATGAACTTTGTATGAGAAAATTGGGGAGTTAGATGGTGAGAATGGGGATAAATAGTTATCGAACGAGATATGACGTCATCTCTACCGTGAGATAATCTCGCTCGAAGTGAGCATAAGGCCCCTGATCGGTTCAGTTTTGTGATTGAGCCACAAACCTCCAAAAATTTTAATTTTAGTTTTTATTAGTTTAAATATTATTTATGATCGCTGTATATTAGTTTCAATGCTTTATATGCAATGGTTACTACTTATCATCAGGTGGGCTATGTGTTTCTTTAGTCAGCAAGTAGTATAAAAAAGTAGGATAGGATAGGAAGTAAGATTAATACCTCATTCTTACTTATTACAAGACTTTGTGGGTGCCGAGGTTTTTAAATTAATTTATTAAAGTTAATGGGTAAGCAACGTTACATATAATTAACAGATATTCATCATGTTATGGCGAAGCTACACGTACAAAAGAGATAAAACATTTATACGAAGCGTTTGAGTGAAATTGAATCTTATTCTCAACAGTGTTAGGCTTTAACTTACTTTAATAGAGGTTAGATAAGTAACGTGGTGGCACGACACAAACTTCAAATAAAATTGAATCTTATTCTTAATGACATTAGGTTTGATTTGAGTAGGTACTTTTATAACTTTGCGAGAGAAAAAATATTTCACTTATAATATACTTTAGTGCTATTCCGTAAACAACATTATTAGCGGAATCCGCAGTGACTTTTAAAGGCGTTCTTTCATCAATGTATGGAGCCCGGGCTGGGTCTGTGTAGTGTATATAAATATCGCTTAGCAACATAGATAACAGTTTTTATTGCTTTTTTTCTTAATTTTCTTCGTTTTCTTGCGCTTTAAGATTTTCTAGATCAAAGAGAGCAATACAATTTACTAAAAATATGGAGGACTGACATGCGTGAAATGTCATATGTCAAGCTTGAGAATGGAACTCATTACCGTCAAAAAAAAAGCAACTAAACTGTCATAAAATGAAAAAATGCAATGCGACATGTCAAACGTCAATTACAGACTGTCATGGCGGCTTTATAAGTGTTCAAATAGTATTCAATTCGACCAGATAAACATTTAGGTATCGCAACTTTATATATCTACAAATTAATGAAATTGCACTTGTATGGTAATCTTCTATTTTTCTCAAATGTTTCTAGGTGGTGTACATAGACCAAACCCAGAATGAAATATGTCCTTTGGCATTTTGTAATACATTCACCCATCACTAGCGTCAGCCGTCAGCGTTACCCAATACAACCCGTATTGGCGCACTGAAATGGCAACATGAGTGAGGCGAAGTTTGTGATCAATTTGTCCAAGCAATAGTTAAATTACAGCTGCCTCGTAATGTGAGTAGTGTATTTTTGCAAAATTTATTTCTTGTCCAAACTTTTAGCGATGTATCTGCCTACCACCACCATAGGTCGTCTTTGCCATTCGTTGATCATGGCCTTGCTTGTAGTTACCTAGAAAAAAAAGTTTATTGCGAATGTTTTTATACAATGTAGTTCAGAGTATATCTAGCAAGAAAGCGATTATTGTAATCGCGTTTTTTTCTTATTACTAGTACTTGACAGCCTTTACCGCTCAGTTGGTAGTAGCTCTGCCTCCTGCGCCGTAGCCCGTGGGTTCGATCCCCACCGAGAACAAACATTTGTGTGATGAACATGTTTGTTTTTATTAAAGGTAAACGCGATAAATACCCGTGTAATACTTTTAAATATGTGTTATGATCGCGAAAGTTTAAAAACTACTAACATGTTTGTTCTCTGTCTGGGTGTTAATAATATTATAAGCATGTAAAACAAAAAGTATATATGTACTACTTAACTGTGTGCAATGTGATTGCACACAAAATGGTTGATTGCGATTTTTCGAAAATGCGTTTAGTGATTTTATATATTTCAACATGTCTAAACGTGCGAGCGAGAGTCACATTAGCTCTTGAATTCGCTTATACTTCAATTTCTAATTTAAAAAGCGCCATCTATGTTCACATTACGAACCTGATCACCCAGCAGTCGGTCCAGTAGTGTAACACACACATCACTAGCTCTAATGCCGGCTTCTCTCGTCAGCGCTGCGAAAGCTGTCGCTTCCATTTCAATGTTCTTCACTCCTAGACTTGTTAGCTTGCTTAGGAACTCCATTTTATCTGATTCTGTGTAGTCGCAAAACGGCCCATCCAGTCTACCTTGTCCTGAAATTATTAGAAAATATATTGCACACATCGAATTGAGAATATGGTATATTATTCTGAAAAAAAATAAACAAAATTATTGGAAGGCATTCCACACAGTACAACTAGCCCTAAGCAAAGCGTGTATTATGTAAACCAGATAGGTATTTGATATAATATCTGCAGATGCACAAGCAGATGGCCCACCTGATGTTAAGTAGTAACCATCACCTATAACAAAGCATTACCTCGTAAGTCAGGCACGATAGGAACGTGCCCTACGATGCACTGCCCTGCGTCCATCAACTTGAGGCATACATATGTTAAGCCTCATGTGCCTGTAATTACACCGGCAACCACACTCTTCAAACCGTAACACAGCAACGCTGCTTGACGACGGAAAAAGGCGTGGTGGTAGTACTTCCCCGGACGAACCCTTCACAAAGAGCTCTACTACTCCCTAAAATCTGATCCCATCAACAGCCATAGCTTGTGCACACCATGTGCACAGTGCCAGTACTCTCAAATCGTGAAGGAAAACATCTTGAGGAAACCGGCATGTCGTAGAACCTAAAAAGTTCTAAAATATACATCAAGTGCTCGAATGGAGCCTCTTTGAGACGCACTATCCTTTCACCACACTGTTTCGAAAGAACTAGTGACACGACAAGAAAATGAAGAAGGGCTGTTGAAATAAATGATTAGTTCCTGTTAACTACCTCTGTAAAAGTCATCGGCCGCCATCGTCCCTCCAAGATAAGTTGAGAAATCATCCGATTTTGTTACCAAGGAGTGTACCTCTTGACTCAGCCGTGCATCGAGAATCGATTTCATCTTCCGAACTTTACCCAAGACTGGCTGAAAATTAAAAACAAATTAAGCTCAAATTAACCTAGTTGTATGAACTTCTTGGACTACATGTTCTATTTTCAAAATCTAGATACAGCGTAAGCCATCCAATCAGAAGGCTGCAAAGTTGTTTACAAAACGTATTTTGTATCGTATGTTTAAAAAAAAATAAGTGCTAGTGATCGAAACTAGATCGAAATCGGTGAAGGAACATATTATTATCTTGAGGATTGCGAGCTTGCAACCAACAACTACAGCAAAAATATGAATATGTACCAAATGTTATATTTGGGCGTACCTCTCACTAGATAAGACAAGCCATTTATTCCAATCTTTGGGGATAGGTACATGTTTAAATCAACCATTTTGTGTGTAATCACATTGCACACAGTTTAGTAAAAAAATCATTTTGATCGATTCATGTGTTCCTACTCAAAAGTTTGCTTTACTAGTTTTCGTACATAAGCAAACCTTTAAGAAGGAAAACTTGTATCGATCCAAATGAACTTTTTACTAAACTGTTTGCAATGTGATTGCACACAAAATAATTGATTGCGATTTTTTGAAAATGAGTTTAGTGTTTTTATATCTTTCAACAAGTCGAAACGTGCGAGCGAGAGTCACATTAGCTCTTGTCCTTAAACTTGCTTATTCTGAGCAGTAGGATTAAAAATTATAAGTAAAAAACTTACTAGATCATAAGTCTTTTCCAAAGTCCCATTCAGACCCCAAGTGGACACCACCACAGAGCCGGCGGGAATACCCAGCCCTCCACTGGTTCCGATCCTGAAGATAATGGGATCCTTCGCTTTCGCGTACGACATCAGCTTGATCACTTCTTGAAGGAGGGTCGTCATTGAGGGTATACCAATACCATGCTGTGATTAACATCTTGTAAATTATTTATATCCACACCACAGAATACATAATACATAGGTATTAGGTATATTATACAACGTGTTGATGAAGTTATGTAGGCAAACAAAGAGCGTGTATTTAGACCAAGCACTGGAATACTTTGACGTGTGCAACGGTTGAATACATCGTTTTCGAAATTCCCATAGAAAAGTAAAATTAATATTTTCTCAGAAATTTGCAACAGCCCTGTCTGTGTACGTGTCAAGGTCACACGCACGCGCGCTTCTATCTAGGAAAGAGAAAAACAACGATAACCTACGAGATAATTTGAAATACTTACCTTTCGGTAGGTAGGTAGGTACGCCGCCAATCCCCTGACACGATATTTTTACTGGTTCCTATGGATTTTGTCATTATTTACTGGCTATAATAACACTGGATAAAACTGGATTTTGGTAAGTTTGCGAGATTTCGCACGACACAGGCTTCAAACTTCACACTAAACCATTACCTCGTAGGCACTGCTCATACACACACTGACTGACGACGGCTTTTTACATAACAATCACCATTTTATCACGTTTGATGACATTTTCTCAACAAAACAATGTACAACAACGCATGTAAACACAAACAGGGTGACCATCTCAAAAGTGGCGGTTCTACCACACACCTGCCAAAAAATCTGTCAAAATCTACCAAGCTTGACGATAAAAATACCAAAAATATGACTTCATACCATCTCCTTCGTGGCTACGGAATAAATTAAATACCTACATTACATTCAGTTACTATCTTTTGATCGTTTGTAACGGTTTGCAGTTATCTAAAACGAGATAGAAGTTGTTTAGAAACCAAACCAATAAAGGTAAAAAAGAATAAGAAGTTTCCAGTTAGGTAAAAAATAAATAAATTATAAATATTATTTCATTAAAAATTCAAACTAATAAGATTTATCTTGAAATATTTAAAATCTGCCAAATGGTAGAAATCTACCACAAATGGTAACACTGATCGGCGGCCGTCGGCCGTTCTGATTGGATATGCGTTTTTAAATGCAACCAATGACAGACAGGTAAGTCAAAGATTAAATAGGACAGACTAGACACTTCCCAAAATTGCAGTTGAATAATTTTGTCGTGTCAATGAACCATGGTGGTAAAGTAACATGTTACAATTTAAAGAACTATGAATATCATAAACATTGCTTTACGACATCTAGTAATCAAACAAAAATAAATATTCTATTAAATATTGAGTACGTAGCCACGTAGGTACCTAGTTACTGAATAGGTATTAGTACCAAAGATCTCAGAGAATGTTTACCGTGACTAGGGATTACAGTCGCGAAAATAATTCTTTTACATACCAAGATCTTTAAAAACAGCAACATCATTATTAGGTAGGCACATTACTAGGTAATTGGTGGCAGTTCTGTTACCTATTTTATCTAAGGTTAACAACTAGAGGTCAAAGAACAGCTGTAAATAGGGCTGCCTCATGATGCGTTTAGATTCATTTTAGATAAAAGTTTAAGAGGCATTTCATGAATGAAAAACTTTGAAATTTTAAAAGTCGTAGAACAAAAGTTGTTCGTTATGACCGGTAGAATATCCTGCTTTCGGATCCCTACAACTCTTAATAAACACGTTGTATAAGCAGTAATACGCCTATACCTACAAGCTTTGCTTGCTTTGGGGCTAGACAGTGCTGTGTGGAATGTCCCACATATCTCTTATTTGTTGATCGAGTGAGCGAAGCGAACGAAGATCTTAGTTTCAACTTGGGCGATTTGGCATTTTATGTATGTATGTATGTATGTATGTATGTATGTATGTATGTATGTATGTATGTTTGTCTGGCGATAACTTTAGAACCATTGATCCGATCTGCATGAAATTTGATATGTCGATAGCTTGTACTTGAGAAATTTACTGGTAAGTATATGAGTAAAATTGGATGAAGGGTTTTTGAGATATGGGGTTTTTTAAGGGGGCAAAAATAAAAAAAGTTACATAAAAAAATAAAGTTACATGTCATATGAAAGGGCTTTGCTTGGACATTCCAAAACATTTTTTACTCTTTTTTTGGGACGCTCGGTTTTTGAGATAAAACAAAAAAAGCTAAAATAGGATAACCAGCGATCCAAGAGCTCCCATCTCTAAGAGTTTCGTTGACATCAAGGTTTTTCTACTGGTCGCCCAGTTACTTTGCTTTTTCTTAATTTTTTTTCATGAAATAAATTAAGGAGGTACTCAGTTCTCATAAAATGGTGACGACGACCAGGTCTGATGATGGAGCCAAGGTCTGTTCAACGGAACTCTTCAATAAATAGACCAATAGAGTTGAAACTTGGCAACTACTATACCAAGTTAGCAGGCGGTAGCCAGAAAAAAGTACATAGATAATGGTTGGACTTGCCTCTGACTACTACGTACTCAAAGTTTTGATGCGTTCGTCGGGTCGCATCACGAGATCTCAGTTCGGGGCGAACTACTAGTTATTGTTTATTTACCAATAAAATCATCATCAGCCGGTAGAAGTTCACTGCTGGAGAAAGATAGGCCTCCCCTATACGTTAACGGGAAGAACGATTCCAGGCCTTCTCCATCAACCAACTTACCGTGATATTCACAATGTTATCGGCGCATCGTCGTCCCATGATTCGTCTTTTGGTACGTGGTCATATATAAAAAAACTAGGTAGGTAATTGATTGAGTGAGCGAAGCGAACGAAAATCTTACATTCAAAGTCAAATCTTACTGTTAGTCAAGTATGTATGTATGTTTGACGGGCCATAACTTTCGAACCGTTGATCCGATCTGCATGAATTTTTTTAAGTCGATTGCTTGTAGGTTCTCGAGAAAATTACTGGTAAGATATGAGTTAAACCAGATGGTCAACGGAATAGGCCAATAGAGTTGAAACTTGGTTACCATACCAAGTTAGTAGGCGGTAGTCAGAAACAAGTCCAAACTTAATGTTTAGACTTGCCTCTGACACCAACCTACTATTATTTTTAGAGCGTCCGGGTCGCATCATTTTTGGCCAAAAAACTGGCCAAAATAAAGTCAATCAAGCGGTTATGATTTTATTGAAAAAATACCCTTTGACTTTGATTGTGAAGCATTTTTTTTTATATTCCTCATCACTTACGCTAACAGAAAGCACTGGCCCGACTTTGTACATGGCGTATCTTAACGAGTGCTTCGTCAGATTCTCTAGCTTTCCTCTGCTCTGCCCGAGGACTTCTGCCATGTAGTCCGCAAACTCACGCATCCTGTGCTTCGTGCCGCCTATGCAGACAAACTGAAAACATTTATGCATTTCAGCCTTCATGCATGACAGCCTTCACAGCTCAGTTTGTAGTAGCTCTGCCTTCTGCGCCGTGGGCCGTGGGTCGATCCCCACCGAGAACAAACATTTGTATTATGGTACAGGTTTATATCTGCGTGACTTACCTACCTACGTGGCAATGTTTTCTTAGTTATGGTTTTCTTAGGTGATGGTTACCACGTAACATCAGGTGTTTAGATAGTTGTATAAAAAAGCGATCTGAGAGGAAATCTTCCGTTCAGTAGGATTAAAGTTTGCAACCTACTTATTGCTGAATCAATTGCAAAGTCCGTTTTGCGACGCACAAAGGTATTTTTTTTTAGTTAGTTAGGTACTAATTACTATACGATTACTAGTTACTATACAATTACTAGTTACTATACTATTTCTAGTTACTATACAATAACTAGTTACTATACTATTTCTAGTTACTACACAATTACTAGTTACTATACTATTTCTAGTTACTATACAATTACTAGTAACTATACTATTTCTAGTTACTATACTATTTCTAGTTACTATACAATAACTAGTTACTATACTATTTCTAGTTAATATATACAATAACTAGTTACTATACTATTTCTAGTTATTATACAATAATTAGTTACTATACTATTTCTAGTTACTATACAATAACTAGTTACTATACTATTTCTAGTTACTACACAATAACTAGTTATACATACATATACATATACATATACAAAAACAATTTCATTTCTATATTATTGACTTACTACAAAGATATTTCTAGTAAGGTCTTCAGCACATCAAGAACACATAATCTTGAATGAGGTACTAGCCGCCTGAGACGCCATAAAAACCTAAATAAGGCTTCGAAGGTCGGCCTTGATCTATAAAATACAGGCTTGGGTATCTTAACCTCGTAAATATACTACTTTTTCTCCATTTTTTATAAGAAAAACTGACGGGAAATATACCTCCTGATCTTGAGCTGCTCTTTCTGTTCTATAACAAAATGTATTCTCCAAGAGCACGTCCAAAGATATCACTCTGAGATGTAAAGTTAAGAGGGGGACAACCGTCAAACAACTTCTCACTCGCTGCGTCTCAAGTTTCATGTTAAAGATATTTATTTCTCAGAGTTCACTTTCCGAGAATAATATATTTTACAGAAAGAGTGAACGTACACAGTGGCATAATAGTGATATACTAGGTGTTCCAATACTTGTATTTAAACCTTCAGGGGGTTTTATTTCATTACTTGTAAACGTATTATTTTTATTGATTCAAAATACAATATAAAATCTATCTTGCCACAATTTAGAGGCTTACGGCCGGTTTCTGAAAGCCATCTATCTAATTCGATGTAATAGCTGAAATGGCGAGTGACTTGACATCCGATTAGTTTTGATCGAGCTTTAAGAAATCAGCCATTACTCGATTATTATAGCCATTCCTAAAAAAACTTGTCAAGCAGTTATACCAAGGGCACAGATAAGAGAATACGTATTATGAACATAGATTTTTGTTCTCTGTCTGGGTGTTTTATAATATATTTTTTTTATACAACTGATGGAACAAGCAGATGGCCCACCTGATGATAAGTGGTAACCATCACCTATAACAAAGCACTGCCTCTTAAGTCACGCACAATAGGAACGTGCCCTACGACGCACTGCCCTGCGTCCGCATCAACTTGAGGCATACAGATGTTAAACTTCATGTGCCTGTAATTACACCGGCAACCACACTCTTCAAACCGAAACACAGCAACGCTGCTTGGCGGCAGAAAAAGGCGTGGTGGTAGTACTTCCCCGGACAAGTCCTTCTCAAAGAACTCTACTACTTTTATTATAAGTATGTGTTTACAAAAAAGTAGGTATATAAGTAGTATATCAGCTATCTGGTTCTCTCATCACAAGCTCGGGCTTAGTTTGGGGCGAGATAGTGCTGTGTAGAATGTCGACCAATATTTATTTATTTATTTATATAACGTGTAAGTACCTCCACAATAATCCGCTTACTGTTCAAATATCATTGAATCTGAAGTGGAAACCTATAATTGGCCATAATATTGAATCTAACTTAGTACAAATTGTTTATATCGCTGTTGGTTTCCCAATAAATAAATAAACAAGCAAAATATTGGTGGACCTTCCACACAGCACTATCTAGCCCCAAACTAAGCAAAGTTTTTACTATGGGAACCAGATAGCTGTTATAATAAAAACTTATGTAGGTGCTTTTTTTGTAAATAAATACTTTTAATACATAACCCAGGCAGAGAACAAACATCTATGTTCATCACATAAATGTTTGTTCTCGGTGGGGATCGAACCTACGGCCTTCAGCACAGATGGCAGAGCTACTACCGACAGAGCTGTGAGGGCTGTCGAGTGGAATAGTTATTTAAAAAGTAATTATCTCATCAGTCTAAAAAAAATTACTGCCCGACAATCTCTCCAATACATTTCAAGGAATGATGTGAGCATTCACCATTCACAGAATTGAAATATTGGCAGTGATAAGGCTGCCCATTGTACTTTACTATTAATGATGGGTCCTTGTGTACACTAAAGAGTTATCATCTATCTATCTGTGGGGTGCCTTTTTCACTCCACAGAAGATAGATAGAAGATAGAAGAGATAGGGATAGATAGAATACTCTTTATTGTACATCACAAGAAAATAAAATAACATATAAGAATTAATTTAAACTACAGCGAAGTACAATGGGCGGTCATATCGCTATGAGCGATCTCTTCCAGACAACCTTTGGATGGACAGGATTTTAGTAATGTCAAATAGTACTAGAGCTCTTTGTGAAGGGCTCGTCCGGGGGCGTACTACCACCACGCCTTTTTCTGCCGCCAAGCGTAGCTGTGTTTCGGTTTGAAGAGCGTGGTTGCCGGTGAAATTACAGCCACATATGCCTCAAGTTAATGGACGCAGAGCAGTGCATCGTAGGGCACGTTCTTATCGTGCGGGATTTACAAGGCAATGCTTTGTTAGAGGTGATGGTTACCACTTAACATCAGGTGAGCCAGCTACTTGTTCCATCAGCCAGTAGTATAAAAAAACATGAAATCTTGGTACAAAAAGGTCGTTTCCTCACCTTAACATCACCGAATAAAGCTGGTAGATCATAATTCATGGTATCCAGTCCCAAATGGTACAACACATCCACATCCAAACTCTCTAGGTGCGTATTCGGTAAGCGAAGAGTTCCGTCTTCATTTCTGTAAAAGAACATTGGTTAACGTTTTTAGTACCAGGACCTCGAGATCAATGGGGGGCCCATGGATTTTTTTTCTTGCCAGATCACCAACTATTAACGGATTATTACCAATAAATGTTCTGTGTCGGCGTTTGCGATCATGATTTTAGTCATGTTTGCTGAAAAAATCACGAAAATTTTCAACTGAATATGAAGCTTCCCTAAATTTTAATCAGTGAGCAAGATTTAAATTACAGCCATCATCTGACTCCTCTTTCCATAAGGCTAGTTTGGCATAGGGCTTGTCTGGCAGTTTAGGGCTAGGTGAAACTGTGTGAAAATATCTAAAAATAGATGCAAAAGCCCATGACAGAGAGTCAACTTACTTGAGGCAGGGTCTTCCTAGCTGACCATTTTGTTGCAGACTGCAGTTGTCGTAATGTTTTGGTAGATCCTCGTTATCTGTCACAACGTAGTCACAGTCACACTTCATCTTTGGTCGCTATAATAATGATTGTAGCTCCTAAAAAATAAAAAGTACATAAAATCACAGCTGCTTCCCAGAAGTAGGCAGGGTCCACGGATTTCCACTGGCTACGATCATGACATACCTCTTTCGCTTCATTCACTCTCGTAATTCCTAACAGTTATTTATGAATTATTTTATTTTATCTCGTTAACCCGAAGACAAGAGCTAATGTGACTCTCGCTCGCACGATTCGACATGTTGAAAGATATAAAATCAATAAACTCATATTCAAAAAATCGCAATCAACCATTTTGTGTGCAATCACATTGCACACAGTTTAGTAAAAATTTCATTTTGATCGATACATGTTTACCTACTCAAAAGTTTGCGTTACTAGTTTTCGTTCATAAGCAAACTTTTAAGTAGGAAAACTTGTATCGAACAAAATGAAATTTTTACTAAACTGTGTGCAATGTGATTGCACACAAAATGGTTGATTGCGATTTTTCGAAAATGAGTTCAGTGATTTTATATCTTGCAACATGTCGAATCGTGCGAGCGAGAAGTGGTTTAATGGTTGTCAGCCCCTTAATGTTATAAAAGTTTTAATCGAGGGTTTAACTAACTCAAATTAGGGTCCCTAACCTAGACCACTATTATTTAAGCTAAACTTGAGCTAATCTAGAGTTACTTGCGAGTTTTAAGCATAATTTGACTTCTACTCTAATTTATAGGGAAATATTCTAATACTTAAGGATACCGTTACTAATGATATAGTAAAACCTGGCCTTGCTTAAGGTTCAATAACCTAGGTATACTTAAAATATTAAACAAAAACAACAAAACGAAATTCTACTCTTAAACACAAAGATTACAGTTTGAAGTTGCTATAGGGTTAAAATATAATTTAAAAAAAATGATTAAAAACCTACCAATTTAACAATAACAATTTTTTTTTGTTACAAACGATACTTTTGTCCGGATTTTAAAATACGAGTTAATAGCACAGTATTGCAAATGCAACTAAACTGATCAAATTGAATTCAATTGTATGACTGCGTTTGTGTGTCATTCCATACCTAACCTTATCGAATTAACCTTGAATGAATAACAGATCAGTGACTTTACTAGCCGAGATAATATTAATACTGTAGTGTAATATAAGAATAAAATAAATAAATATTGGTGGACTTTCCACACAACACTATCTTACGCCAAACTAAGCAAATAGATACCATAGGATTTCTTTCCATAATACCACAGATGCTGATCCTGAGCCACAAAGATCCTAACTTCCAAACATCGTAACTTTCACATTAATTTATTAGTAAGATGTTAGATAAGATGAATAAAGTCAGATAATATGAACTATAAAAATCTATGGATACTCCTTGAATTATTTGTTACAATTCAAACAAAGAAGTCAAACAACTCGATTTTTTTTTAAATTATTTGACGTCAATCAATTGTCATAATTTTCACAAACAGTAATTTTCTATAAATTTTGTCTGAGATGTTTTTATAAATTTTATTCAGTTTGTTTTCATTTTAGATTTAGTTTTTTTATTAAGATTTTACTGTGTTATTAATTAGAATTAGAGCTGCAAAATCATGCCAGCGTAAGTATTTTTTTCGCATTGTCCTAAATCAGGTATAATATAAACACAAAGCCAAAGAAAAATTACACTACAAGAGCGCAGTGTGTAACCTTATGCATACCCGTGTGTACAAAATTTACATATAATTTATTTTAAAATCTGACCATTTGCATGCTTGACCTTATAAAATAAAGGAAATTTTGTAATCATGATTATTAGTGACAGTCCTCACAGCTCAGTTGGTAGCAGCCCTGCCTTCTGCGCCGTAGGCCGTGGGTTCGATCCCCACCATAAACAAGCATTTGTGTAATGGATATAGATGTTTGTTTTCTGTCCGGGTGTTATAATATAGTATTACCTATAAGTATGTATTTACAAAAAAAAATCATCAGCTATCTGGTCCCCATAGTTCCTTTATACAAGCTTTGCTTAGTTTGGGGCTAGATAGTGCTGAGTAGATTGTCCACCGATATTTATTTATGATTACACCTAATTTTAATTTATTATAAGTAATGGCTAGTATTCTCTTATCTGTGGTAATGGTAGACTTACATGTGGGTTAGTATAATAAACTTTAGCAAAAGACAAAAAAAAATGCGATGCATTTATAAAATTCTACAGTTAAGAAAGAAAGAAAGAAATTTAGTGGGTAGGTAATCAAGAAGGTACTTTTCCTTAATCAAATTTACGATAAACAAGAACACGCAATATTATCACACTGCACAAAACACGATAAGAGCTATGCATCTATTTGAGTCTTGTAAGTTAGTTCGTTTACAAAGGTAATTACAATAATTACAAGCATTGACAAATTCTACAAAATACATATGAAACAGTTGAGCCATCTGCAGACCGTTGCGAACGATCTAAAGATAGCTCAACAGATCCGAATCAGTGCTTATCGGAAGCGTCCCCAAGGCTGGCTGCATTGTCATCCTGAATGCTGATGCGCTAAGCCCTCACCAGTCACCAGCCCTCACTGCTAAGACGCCCAGATAACATTTTGAAGGTCCGCTAGGCCTCGGTATCCCACGGACCTAGAGTCGCAACCCCAAAAGCAAATACGTGGGCTCTGTCGAGACCAGCATATTTTAATTTATCAGCTTCGAAGACTCTATTCACTCTTAGCTCTTACTTATAAATGCTAACTTTAGTTAAAACACTACTCAAAGTTATCCCTGTCACTGTTTGTTATTACCTAAGTACCCATTGGTGAGAGACGACAAGTCAAAAAGTCAAAAGTTCAATAAAATCACAAGGATCACTTTGAAACGTCTTAAAGCTAGTTGACTCGAGGTGCCAGTTCCACGCAACCAAAGGCTAGAAGAACAGGCAACAAACTTACGGCTTGGTTCCTACCGCTCTTTTGTATGCAATAGTTTAAACACTAATTATCTTTTAACACTTGCGCTAGCTGTGGCTAACTTTAAGGAGTACCTAAGCACAGGAAAGGTATCATTTTTGTTAAATTATTTTGTAAGAAATGTGAATAACTTACTGAAAGCCCTGAATTAAAAAAAAATAAAGACACCAACACACTAGACAATCAGTACCTTTTGGTAGGAGATGGCAATAGTTTGAGCACTGATTTATCTTTTGTGCTAGCTGTGGCTAACTTTTATTTTTAATACGTTCTAATTTTAATTTTACTTGCAGATGTTTATTGTTTTATTTAATTTTATTGTTTTGAATTTTATTAATGTTGATTGTGTAATTATTTGTTTCCTACTAGGTACAAAGTTTTTATATTATATGATCTCATTAAATTAATATTTATTAATAGTTTTAACTTAGCAAGTATAACGCATTCGACGCGGTCCGTACCTAATGTTGTAGAGTTATTATTAATAAAATGAATTTTATTTTGAATCTTATTAAATTGAATTTGAATTTGAACAGGTTAGGTATCAGGTTATTGTTAACAATTTTGTAAGAAATGTGTATTACTTACTGGAAGATCTGAATAAATAAAGACACCAACACACCAAACAACACAATAAATTATTATAGATACTAAAAATACAATGACTTCGTATACGCCAATTCACTTACAACACAACAAATAAACCAATCTGGTCAGAGCATGACCCATTGATAAAAACTAAACAGTCAAGGACGTAGATTACGCACTTCCTATTATGTAAATAATATTTCTAACAATTGATGCCTAGTTAATTTGTAGTAATAGTTCATTAATAAGTTACGGGTATTCATTGATGACCATACACCAGTCATTACGTAATTTTGTCCCAAAGCAATATGACTAATCTTGACTCTGGCGAAGACTACTGCTAATGTATCTCTCTAGACAAAAAACAGCAAGTGGTACCAAAACTATTTCATATTTTTTTTACAAAAAAGTGATCTAATAAACTACCTACCTAGGTCACATTTAAAGAAGTAACTAAGAGCTATGTTCTTTAACACAATTCTGTTTTATAATATTTTTTTACCATATTATTCAATTTAAATGGTAAATATAATTTTATCTTATTATTATTTTGTTGGTTTAACCTTTGTTGTATATGTAATTAATAATATCAGCTGGGACATTTTTTTATTATTATTACTGTTTTTTATTTACTAATGAATTTTTATGTGTTTTTATATTCTATTTAGTTAAAATAAATATTTAATTAATGTTATTGGTTTTTAACCGTGTTTATTAATGTAAATAAATAAATATTTTCATTTACACAAATTTTAAGCTGTCAATTATGATGATCAGGTGTTGTGTACCCTGCCCCGCCGCGGCGCCGTGCGCGCCCTCTGCCGGCATCAAGTCAGGTCTGCAAGATGGCAAGCCGATGGACGGCAAGCAGGAGCAACCCTGCCCTTGTCGCACTTGCTGCTGTGGCAAACCATCACTTGTTAAACCTGTGAGTCTTCCCTTCACTATCTTCTTCTTGACGTGTCACTAGTTTCTTTCGAATCGTGGCGAAAGGATTTTTTATCACATCAATTCGAAAGGAGATAGTTTGCTCTTCGAAAACAGGCAGCAAAATAGCACTTTGATCCCAAGGGCGGTAATGTGATTTGAATTTGGAATGTGCTTATTGAGTAAAAGTTCTAATCACCAAAGAGATCACGAACACTGTATGAACAAGCAGGCTTTATAATTAAAAACAAGCGCCAGAACTAAATAAAAATAAACAAAAACACATGAAACGCGCATTCCACCTTTGTTCATAATTGTTTACTCAAATTCAGATTTTAATTAGTTTTATGAAAATAAATAAAATTACAATGAATACATGATTATGACTATGAGACTATGTGACAATGTGACAATATGACTATGTGACTTCGTGACTTCGTGACTTCGTGACTTCGTGACTTCGTGACTTTGTGACTTTGTGACTTCGTGACTTTGGGACTTTGGGAATTTGTGACTTTGTGACTTTGTGACTTTGTGACTTTGTGACTTTGTGACTTCGTGACTATGATTATTCATAAGTTGCACTAAGCTATTTTCTCATAGAGGGTGATAAAAAGTAGAGTGTCCACCTCGGGAGCAACACTATTTTAAGCTCGAGTGAAGTACTTTGAATCCCTCGCTACGCTTAGGATTCTACTTTAGAATCCCTCGCTACGCTCGGGATTCTACTCTAGAATCCTTCGCTCCGCTCTGGATTCAAAAAACACTCTCGCCATAAAAATAGTTGTTTGCTCCCTTGGTAAACAATCTACTATTAAGTGCCCCTCAAGTGGCTCTTCACTAGCGTAATGCAATATTCATGCACAACTACTATGCTCAACTGGATGTGCCGTGGGTACTTTTGATCCCCTTGCTTTTTATCTTATTTTACAGGGCATATTTTTACCCATATCTGAGTGTTTTTTAATGGACATTCTGATGGACAGATGGCATTAAGTGGTACCTAGCCGTCACCTATAACAATGCACTGCCTCGTAAGTCACGCATGATAGGTAGAAACGTATCCTTCGATGCACTGCCCTGCGTCCATTAACTTGAGCAGTACTGATGTTTAGCCTCATGTGCCTTTAATTTCACCGAGAACCACACCCTTCAAAGCGAAACATAGCAACGCTGCTTGGCGGCAGAAGTAGGCATGGTAGTAGGAGTACTTCCCCGGACGAGCAACACACTATTTTAGTAAAATCCGTAGGCAAAAAGCTGTAGTGATAGACAGCTCTACACAAGAGTCGCAGTCAACAGCTGTTTTCATGAGTAACATATCCAGTTAGAATATTTAAACATGATGCTGGTAGCATACCGTTCCCAGACCGCTACCATACAAAGCAGTAGGTACCCACTAAGAACCGTTAACATTAAACGCTACAAATCACCTTTTCCAACAGTGCTACAAGCAACCAAAGATCCCAGACTCGTACGCACCCCGTCGCTGTTACATGAAGCCGACGGCACAAGTTGACGCAAACACCACTTACAAGCTGTCTTACCTGCCTGTCGATGGATGTAAGAATCTGCGAGGGGTGGCGAGGAAACCTGCGCCCAACCTTGTGCCCAGTTGCGAGCCTATGGAGGGATCGACTGTGCAACAGGTTATCTATTACTTAAACTACCATTATGAATGGATCCAATTTATAAGGCAGATCAAAATCGTGTCACATCTTTTACCATCAGTCGCTAAATCTCTAAACCTGAACTCCGACGGACTCACAGTCGGACTGAATACTACTTTCTATTTCAAATAGGAATTCCTGGTCCTCACTCAGATTCACAATATTGCAAAACGTAGTAGCAATCGATCGATAAGGTTCAGTTTAGAATTATCATTTAAATGAAGGGACTGCCTTAAATTCTACAATAAGTGGGCTCTACAAATATTCGCTCCCAGTCTTTCCAAATCCTAATTCTTCGATGCACGAAACTCAGCTCTTTTCATAACTTCCAGCTGTCGTTTCTCCCGAACCCCGTGTGCGTGACGCAAGCGATCCGGCCGTGTCACCACGACATGTGGGGCCAAGGACCCATGCAGAATCTGACCACGCAACGACACGACTACGTGCCCAAACCTTGCGTGCTGAGGGATAGCTGCAAACCACCGGCAAAGTTTCATGCTGTGGAACAGCCTTTTGAGAGTAGGCCCTTATTCATACTGGTCACTCAGCACTCCACTAACTTAAATGGCCGCGAAGTCGGTTGCCATCTCTTTTTATGAGACAGTGCCAAATATTATATAGAGCCGCTATAACGTGTATGTATACGTATAGGTCCATTGTACCGTGGTACTTGGCAAGTAGTTTTATGGTTTATCCAACTATAGGGATATCAAATCAAATCAAATATTTATTTATTTGAACACAAACATAAGGTTTACAAACATAAGGATATGAATACCAGGGTAAAATTTACTGACCCTTATTACTTTAAAGCCGATCTGATTGGCCAGACCAGGCACAGGTCGGCACAGTTTTTAAGCTACATAGCTAATTAGAATCACTATACATTATTGAACCAAAGTTTTTTTCATCTTTCAGGTTTATATTAGAGACCAATTCCGTTCCTTCTTCCTTCAGATCGCACAGTGAACAAGCTATCCTACCTGCCTCCCGAGAAGATGGTGCCTACCAAGTCTTACGCTCCAGAGCGTTGCTACGAGAAACCAGCGGCCAAAATAGATGGGTGCACCACACATAAGATGAGCTTTATGCCAAACCAGGTCAAGACTCTAACTAAACTTATTTTAAAACATTACGATGGTTAAAAGTTTATTGTTATCTAAAATTCCTTTTCCAGATTTTACCCAAAGAACCTGTGCCTTGGGCTTGCAAAGGCCAGTATCAAAAACCATGTCAGAAGCTCGATGTGAATACTACATACACTATGAGGTACTCCCAGCTTTCTTGAAATTCTATTAATTTACCCACATCAGATGATATTTCTAATCTCAACGATCACCATACTTTTTGTTTTTACGTTCCTCATTTTTATTTTCTTTTCTTATAATCTTTCAATCTCACTCCGTTTTATTTATATTTCAGCTTCCTAGACGCGCAGAGTGACTGTCGTCGACGAGCCATCATTCCTGACAGTTGCACCAATCCTGTTACGGTGTCCAAGAGATTCGAGACTGAGACCGTTTATAAGAACAGGTACTGTTCAGCTCAATGAATTCTTAAATTCAATGTATATCTATGAAATAACCTTATTCCCTTCATTTTACTCAAAAAAAAGAAGGGTGCCCTTCAAGATTTGACACTACGAGTATGTCTCTACTCTTGCACTCAAAAAATAGAAGGGAGCGCTTCAAAGATTTGGAACTTTGTGTCTACCCTTGTACTTTTCTTACATCCTGAATTTCCTATCATCTATTTCATTGTACTTGCAGCTACCTCCCAGCCAAGACTCCAATACCGCAGCCTGTAAAACCTATTCCCAACCTGATGCCTTCGACCGCGCAAATGGAAGGAGACACAGTTCAGAAGGTTAGATAACACTTTGCCTACTCTGGCCACCCTATAAGTATGGGAACTTTGGCGCAAACTTCAAATCAACAGGACTTTGAACTATATCCTTTTTACAAGATCCTTACCAACTCAACCTAATTCTACACGGGGGTATACAACTCATCTGTGTAAAGAAGAACATACAAGCAGAAACATAAATTTTTTGTAATCAAAAATGTATGCATTTATATCCCTTAAAAACGTCATAAAGTAAGATGAATCTAGGTGACAGTTCCATGCGAGCAAGCCTAGAAGAACAGACAAGAAACTCACGCCTTGGTTCCTAATCTCCTAGTCTCTCCTAATCCTTCCCTGCACAAAAAAACCTGTTCCTTTCCAGCTGTCGTTTCTCCCAAATCCCGTGTGCGTAACGCAATCCATCCGGCCGTGTCACCACGACATGTGGGGACAAGGACCGATGCAGAACCTAACCACACAGCGACACGACTTCGTGCCCAAACCCAGTGTGATCAGGGAGTCTTACAAACCATCGAATAAGTACCATTGTGTGGAACAGCCGTTTGAAAGTAAGTAAATTTAGACCCTACATAGAAGGTAGGTGAAGTCCCTGTTTAGAACAAACAAAATATTGGTTCCGCTGCGGAAAACTAACAACCGATTTTATAGTAGCTGAATTCATAGCTTGTTAAAAGCCGCTATATTTAAATGGAAAAACTTTTTGAACTTTCAATAAAGGAGATTTTCAAATTTATAATGTATGACATTCTTTCCTCTGACATATTTCCTTTCCAGGCATGTCTGAAGAACTATGGTATGTGTTTCAGATCGTACAGTGAACCGCATGTCGTACCTAAACCCTGGCAGGATTCCTGTGCCCGAATCTTACGCTCCCCAGAAGTACTACGAGAAACCTTCAGGTAAACTAACTTGTGCTAAGTGTAGTTATTCTTTAATTTTTAAGATATTGTTTCGCCTGCATCTCCGCTTGCGACATACAGACACTTGTCACACACTTGTTGTAGATCATTAATTATCATTTATAGTTTAAACCCCTTTGGATCAACCATCACGAGGTGTAGGTATAATAAAAATACATAGGTAAGTGCAAAATTTGACAATGTCTTTTTCAAAAGATGTTTTAAACGGCCACAGAAGCCATATTCCTGAATTTTGCCAGATAGCATCATTATTAAAAATTCAAGTTCTGTTCGTCAAGGCTTGGTCGCGTGGAACTGGCACCTAGATTCACCTAGCTAAAACGTTTCATCTAGCTAAGTGATCCTTATGATTTCAATAAAATTAAAAAAAATATAAAATCTGTCTTACTCTTCGCAAAGCCAAAATGGAAAGCAGCACAACTCAGAAGATGTCATACCAGCCGGTGTGTGCGTCGGCGCCGCAGCGGCCGCCGTGGGCCTGCAAGGGACAGTATCAGAAGCCATGCCAAAGGGTAAGCTCTTTCACGGTAGCCCCCTAAAAACAAGCAATAGCAGAAGTCAGCCTACGCAGCTCAGTTGGTAGTAGCTCTGCCTTCTGCGTAGGCCGTGGGTTCGATCACCTCCGAGAACAAACATTTGTGTGATGAACATAGATGTTGGTTCTCTGTCTGGCTGTTATTATTAATTATAAGTATGTATTTACAAAAAGTAGTACAAGTATAAATGTATTATACAGCTATCTAGTTCCCATATTACCAGCTTTGGCTTAGCTTTTGGGGCTAGATAGTGCTGTGTGGAAAGTCCGCAAATATTAGTACCTACTACTCCAGCAACACTCGTCCAAGTGACCGCGGAATCCGCAGTGCCTTTTCAATTTGTCAGTCTGTAATATAACAAGTTATGAAGTGGCGGAGCTCTAGATCGAAGTGAGCACGGATCCACTAGGTGATACTCTTTGTGATTTTATTGTTTACGGAATAGCACAAAAGCAGTAAAACGAGTCGAGATGCCAGTACTCTCAAACGGTGAAGGAAAACATCGTGAGGAAACCGGCTTGTCGAAGAACCTAAAAATTACTATAACATGTATCAAGTGCTCGAAAGGTGCCTCTTGAGGCGCACTAAAAATCCTTTCACCACACTGTTTCGACAGAAACTAGTGACACGACAAGAGAGAGTAAAACGAGTCGAGATGAGAGGTCATTCAATTGACGACCTTTTGCCGGAATGTCTTTAGATAGATAGCTATCTCTTTATTGTTCACCACACAGAAAAAAAATACAGGGTCTATATGTAAGTATTAACTTACATATAGACAAAACAATGGGCGGCCTTATCGCTGAGAGCGATCTCTTCCAGGCAACCTCTTTGTACCCACAAAAGATGAAGCTTTTTTTAGGACTACACAGAGCGATAGTGTTGAGATTTGTTGAACCAACAAGCAACGACTCATTTAACTGCTTGTTTTTAGTTAACAGCACTTACCTACCGACTTTTTCACGCATTATCTTTAGTACCTACCTGCTCTCCTTTCCTATTTCACTATTGACTTATTCACTCACAACTTTTTACCTTCATCACAGAAGACTTCATAGCTAGTTGATTATCCCACTGACTGGTTTGTGTGTCGTTTTTTTCAGTTGGAAGGCACGACTGTGTACAGATCTTCATTCCTGCCACCCGGAGAGGATTGCACAGAGTATATGGACCCGTGCTCTTATGGAGATTGCAAACGTAAGTACTTTAAGCCTGCCTACTTTTTAATTGCTATCTAAATCTAGACTTTTATTGAGTCCTTCGAATCCTTTAACTACCTGTTTCGAAGGTAGTAGCTATCGTAGGGCCAGATGGTGCAGTAGTGCACCAGGGCCCCGGAGCTCAGAGGCCCCTCTAACCTAAGCTTTGAAAAGAGAGGGTCAGCCAGCTCCCGAAGCTAGAAAACATTTGAGCCCGCTCACAAAATTATTTCTCTATGCCCGATTCTTGTTCTATGCACCGGGGCCCTTGTCCACCTAGCTACGCCACTGCTAGTGACACGACAAGAAGTGGAATTGAGTTATAATTTTTACTTACTTTTTCAGCTTGCGACTGCATCTGTCCGGCAGAATGCATAGCGACAGATCCCTGCGCTTGTAACTTTCCAAAAGCTGCATGCTGCACTTAACGTCCGCCGTTTTGTAATGGTGTTCTAAATTCAAGTATCAACAAGATGACGTCTTGTCAATCGTCATAAGTCGAAGTGAAAATTTTATTGAAGAATTGTGAAATACAAAGTATATTATACGTTGTAAATTATGGTAACTATAATAATGGCAACAATAAGTTAATTATGGATAATGTTAGACTAGTTTCTAATACAGTAAATTATATTTTGTAGATTTATTGCAATAAAAACACTTTTTGAGAACTTTGGTCCTTTTATTTTATATCACGTCTAGTGAAGAATGTTCTACAGTAACAAAAACGAATTTAACTTTCGTCCGCGATGGCGTGCACTGACGTATTTTGCAATTTAGTAAGTAACGAGGGCCGGGGATAACAATCACCTATAAAAAAATAAGTGCTATTGTGGCAACACTAACCCAAGTAACAACGGAATGGATGGGGAATTTTAAATTTGGAATTTTAAAATACATTCACCCATCACTAGCGCTACTTTTGGCGGTGAAAATGCCAAACATGAGTGATGCGAATGAGTGAACGATGAATGATGCGAAGAAAGCGCGGATCCACTAGGTAAGGGGTGCCGAAGCTATTAAAATTACGTGCCATTAAAAAAAAATGAAGTCATAGACGTGCCGTCAAATAATTTCAACCAAAACATAGTTATTATTATTATTATATATATTCAAAAAAATATACAACTTGTGTCCCACGGCCCAGAGGGTTATTAAGCCAAGTAGTCTCTGACCGTATCGGGCGGGCAGGCGAAGTAGCGGATAGTTTGAACAAAAAATGCAAACTTTTTGATTCGTGGCGTGCCCAAAATTTTGTTTAACGTGCCTTCAGGTGCACGCGTGCCATTGGTTCGCCATCCCCGCACTAAGTGATTTTTTTATTTCGGAATAGTAATACTAGCTATTGCACTGATCGCTGCCGTGCACGCCATCGTGGACGCAGGTTTATGCCAGCACTTTTGAGAATCACATTTTTTCCTGTCTTTTATATTTTGGCGAAACTAATTTAAAATATCATTACATAGGTCCGGTTCCTCTTAGAATAGAAACATTCACTAGGTACTGTATAAGATAGACATTCTGAAAATCTGCCCTTTACTGGACAAAGGAATCTATTATGGGCAAATCTTTGCAATCTACTAATTAGTAACATACAAGCAAAGCGAAAGAGAAGTACAAATTCTAGAGCTGCTTACGTCAACATGTAGTAATATTTTGTAACTTAAACTACTAAATACAAACTACCCGCGAATAAAAAAACTATGGACTTTGGATATTTTATATTTCCATAGTAAATTATACAGTCCTACAATGACCGACTTAGTAACTTTGGATCACTGATTTGCGACGCTCGTTATTATAACATACCACCCAGTGATGGACGTTTTGTTATAAACTTAGCATGGTGTGAGAATTACTCCATAGGCTTTTGATATTTTGTTACTAAACCCACAGAATATAAACAAGTACTACTTGTATCCAGTGATGGACATTGCCGATATGTCAATATCATTATCAGCCTTATTAAATCCCCCATGAATAACCAGGAAGGAGGATTTTGAGCTTTCGCTATCCATAGATTTCCTACAATCATTAATGATTAAGTCCTAGCCGTTTTCGGCTACGGCGACTATTAATTGATAGCCATATTTATTGCCATACATATATACATTAGTAACCGTCCATCACTGGATTGTATATTTTGGATATGATAAAGTATAGCGTCAACTCCTCTCCTCTGTAGGAGTATAGACATCCAATGTCCATCACTGGATAGTATAACATTGTGTTGAATGACAAAGTAAACCTACTATGTTTACTTATGTCCATCACTGGATAGTCTAACATTGTATTGAATGATGATTTTGGATATGATAAAGTAAACATTAAACTCCTCTCCTCTGTCTCCAATGTCCATCACTGGATAGTATAACATTGTGTTGCATGACGAAGTAAACTGCTACGTTTACTTGAGCCGTTGCAGCAGCGTTGAGTTGAGTAGGTTAGCGGCGGCGACTGTGGCCGTGCTTTCCTCTAGTTCGCGAGACGGGAAAGACGTAAGGAGCGCGAAAGGCGCTACCTAGAAAAAAACACATTATTGTTTTTTTATACAACTAGCTGATGGAACAAGCATATGGCCCATCTGATTTTAAGTGGTAACCAACACCTATAACAAAGCATTGCCTCGTAAGTCACGCACGATAGGAACGTGCTCTACGATGCACTGCCCTGCGTCCATCAACTTGAGGCATACAGATGTTAAGCCTCCTGTGCCTGTAATTACACCGGCAACCACACTCTTCAAACCGAATCACAGCAACGCTGCGTTTCGATGATGCTGCTTGCTGATGATGATGATAATGTCCCCGAGACGTATCCATCAATGGCGAACTTTACTACGAAGCTAAATTGAATTACTTGTATGAGAGCGAATATGGCTCGCAAATCCAAACTTTGTTTTGATTGATTGTTTTGAAGTCCTATCAGATGATAGGCAATACAGCTGACCAGAAGAGTTATACGTGGTAATTTTTGCCTTTTTTTTTTGATGTCAAAGACCCAAACATCTTAACTTCTTTATTAATTGTATTTTTTTTAATAAATACAGTTATATTGAATAAAATTATATAATTCCCGGCGGAGGGCATTGGTACGCCATAATTCAGGATTTCCTAGTTTACCCAAACTATTAGGACTAATACTACCAGGACCAATATTTTTAGAAAATTACTTCTGCATGATAATCGATTTCATATGAATGATATGATGAATGATATCTGTATGAAATTTTATAGGTTGGAAAAACTATAAAACTAATAAATATGTGACAATTACCTGATAGGCCGGTACAGCGCGCGCTACGTACTGCCTGAGGTCGGCGACGGTGTGGGAATGGTTGAAGCGGCCCGTGATGCGACTGCCATCCGCGAGACGGAACTGGAAACATTATTATTAAACTAGCTGGTGCCCGCGACTTCGTCTGCGCAGATGTTAGATTTTTTCCTACTTACTTGACACTTATCGTCATATTTTGAACAATTCACACAATATCTTTATAAATTGTAGCCTATGCGTGATTCTGATGTATAAGCTATATTATTGTAAAGTTTCATTAAAATCCATTCAGTAGTTTTTACGTGAAAGAGTAACTAACATCCATCCATCCATCCATACTTACAAACTTTCGCGTTTATAATATTAGTAGGATAGTCTCTCACATGACTTTAAAATTACAAAAAATCACGAAATATCACAAGGGGGGTGTAGTAAGATATCACGTGTAATAAATTTTTCATCAAGCCTTGACTCGTCGTTGCCAAATTCTCTGTGTAGTGCGCGAAAATGATGACTCCGAGTGGCGTTAATGAAACAAACTTTGATATTTAACAAATCACAGTGCCAACAACCGACTTGCAAGATGCTTATCCAGTTGTTAGTGTTGAAGAAAGCCTTGCTAATCCGTGGTCCGAGCACAAAGTACACTAAATATGTTCATTTACTAGTACTGTATTTAAGGATAATATTCTAAAAAGATTAAGATTATTTGTAGGTACTAAAAATTACACGTGATTTTGGGGGGTTATTCTTAAACCTCACAACCAAGGGGCAGGGGGGGGGGCTCTTAAAAAAAAAACATCACTTGATTAATGGACGGCCCCTAAATAAATGTATTTGTATCAGAGGAGATCTAGCAGTAATAGTTAGGATCTAGCTAAGCTGGGTTACCTGTATAGTGGTGGTTGGCTGAGCCTCGTCCAATAGCACGGCGTCCTGTGCGGCGCGCTGATTGGCCGCGCCGTCCTCAGCGTCGCTCGCGACCGGCACTGTCGCGCCCACCGTGGCCGGGGTCGGACTGGAATACAAACAATACCTTATAATTCCCAGGCACGGTAGATATCGCCTCAGATCTCTTTTTATCAAGTCAAGAACCAACTGATTTTTTTTAAGGATGTGTAAAGGGTTGTCAGATGTACGCCCAAATACTACATTTGACACAAACTAACACACCAAATACTATAATCGCGTTAAACACTCGCTGCAAACTCGGTCATAAATTATCGGATCGAGATATTGATCTCTCTCGCGCACTTAGGAGAACGGCACGATCCTTTTGTTTAAGCGCAGAGATGTGCATTATTGGAGTCTATAAGAACTATCGATACATTTATGCGCGATGAAAAATGGAAGCGAAATGTGTAATATCAGATTAAGGCCTCAAGTTGATGGACGCAAGGCAGTGCATCGTAGGGCACGTTCCTATCGTGCGTGACTTACGAGGCAATGCTTTGTTATAGGTGATGGTTACCACTTAACATGAGGTGGCCAATATGCTTGTTCCATCAGCTAGTAGTTTAAAAAATATTACTATAACGCTGATCTTGACAGCAGTACGCCACAACGCAGCAACTGCGACACCCATGTCATCGTTACAGTTACAGTAATAACAGCGATCTCATTCTCCCGTCACCCTTCTACCTCCGGACAACTAGACGCACGGACAAGTGCCACCCTTTCATGGTGAATATCCCCACCCTATCGCACAAAGCACTTTGCTTCCACTTTCCTAGTGCAAACTGCCAAGGAGTGGGACTCTCTACTGTAGTCGGTATTTCCGGAACATTATAACTTAGGAATATTCAAGACAAGAGTAAACCAGTGGATTATAGCTAAGCGTGCTCCACCTTAGACTGCATCTTCACTTTCCATCAGCTGAGATGGTAGTCAAACGTGTGATAGATAGATAAAAAAAATACAAAAAAAAATGATTTTAAGAGGTTTGTTGCTGGGCGACCACACTGCCCTATAATAAAACATCAAAAAAAATACATCTCGTATCAAAACTTAATATACCTAATTAACCCTAATTCTGCCAACCTATATAAAAAAAAAGTAAATAATAATAAATAAAATATCAGCTTACCTGCCAAGCATCTGCCCTTTGCCGGTGAAGGGCGACGCCTTAGCCGCATTCCTAGGGCACTCCTCGTGACGGCGGTCCTCCAAGCTCACTTTCACCTCGCCCGTGCCGGCCAGCTCGGGAGGAATCTCACTGGAAAACGAAGAAACTATACACCGTGTTCTTCACGTTATCCATAAACTTAACCTATAACAAAGCATTGCCTCGTAAGTCACGCACAATAGGAACGTGCCCTACGGTGCACTGCCCTGCGTCCATCAACTTGAGGCATACAGATGTTAAGCCTCATGTGCCTGTAATTACACCGGCAACCACACTCTTCAAACCGAAACACAGCGTTGCTGCTTGGCGGCAGAAAAATACGTGGTGGTAGTACTTCCCCGGACGAGCCCTTCACAAAGAGCTCTACTACTCTTAGATATTCTTATGTAGTAGTATATTCTTATGAAGAAGTGGTATAAGAGATGGATAGAAAATTATTTAATATATCAGATCTGGAGTTAGTACTTGGTACTAAGAGATCTAAGGGGATATCTACCGTGCCTGGGGATCAAAGTCGTGAAGCTGTTTCATATTTTCATATACGTGTAAGACGAGTGATTAAGATGATTTCTTCTTACCCTCGACGTATGTAATTGAGGAACTCCGAATGTTCCGGATCCGTGTAGGATCGCAGAGTGCCGTTGTCGACAGAAAATCCTTCGCGGTACAGACGAAGACGCACGGCTCGCGGCTCGTTCTGAAAGTTAAAAAATTAAATATATTTGCTATCACATCTATTCGAAAAACTAGCTTTTCGTTCACTTTCAATAACTTTTCCTCCCTAGAGAGGAAAAGGATTCTACAAAGAAACACTCGCCATTAAAATAGTTGTTTTTTTTTCATCTAATATTTTAGCACATGTATTCGCAAGAGCTAGTTTGTTCTTCGTAAACAGGGAGGGAAACTGGTCTTCGCTCCCTAGCGAGGAAAAGCGATTTGAATTTGGAATGTGGATATTGTTAGTTAAAGTTCCCATCACCAGAGTTAAACACGAAAATTTTATGAACAAATAACAGGCTCTATGACAAAGTAAACCATGCGCAAGCCAAATAAAAAAAGTTTGTAAAAAATAAAAACCCCGCGAATTGCATTCCATCTTCCTTCGCAATAATTACTCAAATTCGGATCTTTCTTAGTTTTATTTATTTATTCAAAATATTTTATAAAAATAAACAAACGTAGGTTCTATTCTTATTCATAAGTTACACTTATTTAGTTTCTCATAGAGGGTGATAAAAAGTAGAGTGTCCACCTCGGGAACAACACTATTTTTAGCTCGAGTGACTTACTTGGAATCCCTCGCTCCGCTCTGGATTCAAAGATACAATCTCGCCTTTAAAATTGTTGTTCGCTCCCTTGGTAAACAATCTACTATTTACCGGCCGCTACCACTAGACCACCAGTGCTCTCAAATAATGTAATGAGAGTGAATGAAGCGAAAAAGGTATGTAAGGATCGTAGCATGTGGAAATACGTTTTCTCTGCCTACCCCTATGGGAAACAAGCTTGATTTTATTTTATTAAAGTATATACTTACTTGGGTTTGAGCAGATGCTGTGGCACCTGCCGGGGCTACCGTTTCGTGGTCATCTGCTGTTTGACCTATAATTCATTACATATTTTGCAACAAGGAAATTCGTAGGGACATAAAAATGTGAAATATCAATTTACCTAGTCGATTTTTTTAGTTTTATAGTGTACCTACACTTAAAGAAATCACGAAAATTTGGGGATTTGGAACCATGACCTTCATCTTTACGAACATCCTACGCCATCGGATCCTTTTTTTATACAACTTGCTGATGAAACAAGCAGATGGCCCACCTGATGTTAAGTGGTAACCATCGCCTATAACAAAGCATTGCCTCGTAAGTAAAGAACATGCCCTACGATGCACTGACCTGCGTCCATCAACTTGAGGCATACATCAACTTGAGCCTCATGTGCCTGTAATTACACCGGCAACCACACTCTTCAAAACGAAACACAGCAACGCTGCTTGGCGGCAGAGAAAGGCGTGGTGGTAGTACTTCCTCTGACGAGCCCTTCACAAAGAGCTCTACTACTCTGAAAAATTCTTATCTCACCCGGCGAATAACTGATATTTGTTAATACGGTACTAATGCGACCATGGCTCCATGTACCTATGACATATTATTCAATTCTTTAAAGAGAGAGCTCTTTGTGAGTGGAAGTCTGGGGAAGTCCTACCACCATGCCAATTTCTGCCGCCAAGCAGCGTCGCTGTTTCGGTTTGAAGGGTGTGGCTGTCAGTGAAATTCCATCACATGAGGCATGACATCTGTATGCCTCAAGTTGATACACGCAGAGCAGTGCACCGTAGGGCAAGTTCGTATCGTGCGTGATTTACGATCCAATGATAAAAATTTGTAATAGGTCAGCAAGTAGTATAAAAAAAATTAAGCCAATATTATTTATATTTTATGTTAAACCTTTTATTCTGTAAATTTGAGGAGATACAGCCAGATATAGCCACTTAGCAATAAAAACATTTATTTTATATTTTTAATTAAACATTTCGTATACCTGTCTACCGACTATACGTATTATAATTTAAAACCTCGGCCTGCCTCCATGTTGCCATACCCTATGCAGGGTCCATGTGATACATACTAACTACTAACAACAATGTATGTACCAAAACTAAACCATGTGTTAGCAATAAATGTATTGAGTATTGAGTATTAATTATTATTAATGTTTATGTATTTTCTTTAGCTATCAATAAATAATTTCCATTTTCATTTTTAATTTCATTTTCATTAACAAATTCTTCTTTCCATCACTTAACACATGTTTTAAAACTGTTTAAGTTCTACAGCCGGTTTCCTCACGATGCTTTCCTTCACCGTTAGAGACCACTGGCATTGTGCACATAAATAAACTAATAACTTGTGGAACATTATAATATCCTTACCTAATCTATAGCCGGTGCCTCCAAAGAGGCCGCCACGCCCGCGACTGCTGGATGCTGGCTCATCTTCAAACACAACTGCGCCGCGTCTGCAAACATTTATTCACGTTAGGGAAACCATTAGCAATCAAACTGTACCCCGCCGTTTTTTTTATACAACTAGATGATGGAACAAGCAGATGGCCCACCTGATGATAAGTCGTCACCTATAACTAAGCATTGCCTCGCTAGACACGCACGATAGGAACGTGCCCTATGATGCACTGCCCTGCGTCCATCAACTTGAGGCATACAGATGTTAAGCCTCGTGTGCCTGTAATTACACCGGCAACCACACTCTTCAAACCGAAACACAGCGTTGCTGCTTGGCGGCAGAAAAAGGCGTGGTGGTAGTCCTTCCCCGGACGAGCCCTTCACAAAGAGTGCTACTACTCTTAATATGGAGACTTGATCAGCGCGTCTATCGGGTGTGCTGAAAACTCACAGAATGCAGGCGCGAAAGGCAGAGGTTAAAAACAGGTGGGTCCTCAACTTGTTTAGACGTTCATTCTTTATTATTTTTATTATTATCCCTCCAGGTTCCACTGCTGGGCAAAAGCTTGTCCCCCATTCCTTCCACACATCGCATTCGTGGGCTATGTTTACCCAGTGTGTCTGGAAAACATTAAATTAAGTACGAAAAGACGTAAAATTACCTACGCAATCTTAACATGGATATGTTCATTCATCAAAATCGTTTTCTAAAACTTATGGGTTTTTTTATATGTAGGTATATAAAAAAACCCATAAGTTTTACTACACTAGCTAATGGAACAAGCAGATAGCCCACCTGATGTTCTAATTCTAATTCGTGGTGGGGGAATGAGATCTGCACGGACGTCCCGCAATGGGGTGTATTGTGCATTGTCCCCCTGCTAACCTCACCCCAGCCAGTCCAACTCCTTAAAATAGCGGAGAAGGACCTTGGGTTGGTGGCAGCAATGTTCAAGCATCCCAGGTGGTGATTTGACCTGATGTTAAGATTGATAAAACTAGTCTTCTAAAACTCTTTTTTCCTATGTTGAACACAAACTAAGTAGCGTTACACGTACATCAGGGCTATTTTAAAACATTCGGAATGGTTTCCAATCGGAAACATCAGTTTTTATCTCAATTGATTTTGAACCCGAATCATTTCCGACATGGGGATTAAAAAAGGCATATCCATATTTAGATTTCGTAGTAGCGTATTTGATGTCATTTGGTACTTAAAAACTCTACCTATTCTGACCCCTGCTCATCACCTATAACAAAAAAAAAACTCACTCTTTAACACTTTTGAAGACCTCGGTGACAATATCCTTCTTTCCCTTGCCAGGTCCAATGATCTGTTGTCCTGATCGTTCTGAACCTCCCGCGTAGAATGCTTGACCTGACAAAACAAGACTTGTTTATTAAAATAGGTCACAACCAGGATGTATAAGAATGAACAAAGAGAATTGTTTGTCATGCAAATATCTTTGTAGAATAGGAACAATAAGTCCTTTTTTAAAACATTTGTATTGCAACAAGGTTGTTTATTGAAAGAACATTATCATTACTGAAAACTATACAGGATGCTTTAAAACATAATAAATAACTGTTGTAAATCACCTACCTACATCTTTTTTTATTTTAGTTTAAGTTCCATTAGAGCTGATTTCACCATGCACTGTTAGTTACTAATCAAGGATTAACAGGCCGTTAAATCTAACATTAGATGTCAAACGCGTAAATGTTGACATATAACGGCCCTTTAATCCATTGTTAATTTAACAGAGCATGGTGAAACCAGCCCTCTTTGTTGTAATACCTACAAATTATTTTTTATCATTTCAACGAATAAACTTTTAAGAGTCTCCCTTGGTAAACTCAGATCTCCGCCTTTTTGTTTTAAGTCTATAACAACTTGACATTGACAAATTCGTGACAAACCCTATCGGCCACTGAACAGCCACAAATAAAAGAAGAAGAAGAAAACATAATATACATGAAGCTTATAGGGGCTCACACACTTGTTCACCATGGAATCACCAGCATCACCTGTGGTTTAGACTGGTTAGGACAGGTAGGATAGGTTTGCTGCCAAGAGGATGGAAAATGTGCTGGACAATCCTTCTTTATCTAAATTTGTCCACAGAGAGCATGGGTGATAAGCATAGATCGGATATTTGGATGCATATTTACCTAAAGTTGAGATGTTGGCTATTATGGAAAGCACTTTTTATCGAAAAATCCCGAGACCCCGGGAAATTAAAATCCCGAGATTCCAGGAAATACAAATTGATGACAATTGCCCTGATGGCCAACGCAATATGGCCCTCGGGGCCCTGTATCACCCCCTTTCGGCTTAGTACACATGTAATGTGGCACCCTGTATACATCCGATTATTATTTATGCAATCCCGGGATTTTATTTTTAATAAAAGTATCTAAATAAATAATATAATATAATAAGCCACCCCTAAAAATGCACCCAAGTCAATGCTTTAATTTTTTTTCTTATTGCAAAAATCTTAGCACAACAGATTTTTGGCAGTCCCATTCAGAACTCTATGCATGTTTAGAAGCAATTCATTACATTTGAAACAGAGGTTGGGTCATTCATAAAGTTAATTAAAATAAACTCAGATAAGAGAAGATGAGCAATAACAGTCACAATTAATCTTTAAATCCATGCCTGCTTTACAGATCTGGTCAATACATGATAGAAAGTGAAAGTGAAAGTGTGAAAAATGTGTAAAAAAAAAAGTTAAAAGGTATTTATTTTCTTTCACAATACAGAGCTGAAACCATGATAAGTCGACAACAAGATAAATTTAATGCTATTGCATTGTGAAAGACTGGACAGTATTTCGTCACTAGTGATAAACTCATGGTAGATCCTATATGTAGATAGGATGCTGGGAGGTAGCTTATGAAACAACCTATTTCAGGGCCACAAAATCTTGTGTAAGTGTCACATCTGGACATTCTACTTCCATAAATAAAAGACAGACCTGACCTACTTCTGTCTCACTCCTTCTCCGTTTTTCATCTCTTTCCTCAACATACTATTTTCAGCCAGCTACCTTTCAATCTCAGCATTTAACCTGCTTACTTTATCATCCATGCTTTGATTAGATGTGGCAGCCAAGCATTTATTTTTGGAACATGATGGTTGGTTGCAGAACTCCTGGACAATGGCTTGGAATTTAACAGAAAGCCAACCGAACTTTGGTGCTATATCAAGACAGAACTTTAGTTGGTATATGAGTTACTTTATGGTTAAGAACTATACATATAACCTGGTAACAACAGAGATCATACCTTATTTTTTTTTTATTTGTCTTGAAAGAAGCTTAATTAGCAACTAATGGTTGTAAGAACCAATGCAGGCCAATTATTCAAGGGTGTAGTCAGGAATCAGGCTTGATCTACGAGAGAACTGAACAAAAATTTTCAAGACAAGTCCTATAAATGTGACATACAAAACTCATGCTTTTTAGAACAAAGTCAATGCTCGAGTCTAAATAATGCTAGCAGCATTGTTAGAAAAAGGGGTATGAGTGAATCAAACACAAAGACCAGTAAAACACAACAAAGAAAATCTAGACATTAGCATGAATAAGATACCTTCTTCTTCATCACTGGAGCTTTCTTCCTGTTGCAAGGAGTCCAAAGTAGCAAAATTTGTGTTCGGCTTCTTCTTTTCTTTTCTTGTTTTCGGAGGGGATGCTGGTGGAGATTCCATGTCGCTATCAGACAGAACTGGGACAATCGGAAGAGCAGGGGCCGCGGATGGAGGCTCTTCTACGTTCCCACCATGCTCAAAAAAACTGGATATAGCTTCCTGAATACGCAAAAAATAGTAAGTATTAAACTTTGTCTAGACACGGAAATAAATCAACAAAAAACCATCATTTCACAACAAAAATTGAGCAAAAACAGAAGAGAAACAGTGGCTCACTTCAAGCCGCCAATTAGAGGACTCCAAAAAGAATTTACTGCGTGTCTCATCCGCGCCCGTCACATCACAGAACTGCCGCACGGTTTCTTCTCTATTTTCCGACATTTTCACTTTATTGTATTCTATTTTCCTATTCAACAAATTCCGAAAAACAAACGCCGAAATGAATTCGCCGATGACTTGCTTGCTTTTGCTTTTATTTTATTTATAGTCTTGGCAACATTGAGTGCGATTAAAATCCTTGGATTGAAATGATGATCTGTGATCTTGCTTGATTGACTATGATTTTCTCAGTATCTACAGTGTTCGTGCATTGTTCTATGGTATTTCCTCCATCCAAGGTTCATACCCTATGGTTTAAAAGTTAAACTGACACTGACATAGAATTTGTACGACAGCCTGACAGCGACCGTCAGAGCGTGCAAGTTACTGCAGTGCAGTGCAGCAGTGCAGGCAGTCATTGACCTGAATTTTCGGATTTTCCTGTGTATCCTTTTTTTGATTTTCCGTTGACTATACAATATAATTGCTTAGGTAAGCAAGCTATCTAATCTATCTACTTCAGTCCATGTTTTACACTAAAACCACGTTTTTCAGTCAATAATTGTGCTTTCAGATGCCGGCCTAAATGAAGACACCCAGAAAATCATCAGGAAGCACAATGAGAAAATACTATCAGCTCATTCTTGTCATAATATGCTTCGTGAGCATCGTAACATTACTTATATACCGACACGAGTACTATAGGCTTCGATATGTGTTAGAAGTGCTGAATTTCTTTGGTAAACCTGGCCTCTCTGAAATTGAGTTTTGCGGTCCTGGATTTAATGCTACAATGTTGTCAGAAATCGTACGGAATACCTCGATGGAAGTGAGAGAAACACCTCCATTGTTTCAGCAGATAGACGACAACTTCTACTCATACTCATCCTTTTTGCGATCATATCAGAAATATGAAAAACTGACTCCTATGCATTCACATAAAATAGATACTATTGTAATCGGTAAAGCGCACATCAAGCCTATATTTCGTTGTAATATCTGGCTGGAGAATGCCGATAAACCTAAAGTAGGGAGATTCAGTTTTATAATAGCATCTGAAACCATAAATGACTACCAATTGTACATCTTCCAATGTAATCTGAGCAAAGACCTGGGAAAACCTAAAGGTGTGAGCTTCTATGTGAATGACTACAATATAAACCCTATCCATGCCCCTATCATCAAAGTTATTCAAGTCAACACCAAGAGAAAACCAAGGGAAGTTGCCAGCATTCGATTTGTCAATAATATTGTTCCTGCTATTTGTGTTATACCCAATCAAGTGCCATTAGTGTCCAGGGATTCCTTCATTGAATTCCTTGTTTTCCATCACATGATGGGGGTCAATCATTTTACCATCTATGACAGCATGATCTCTGAAGACATTATAAGAAGGCTTAATCTGTTACCACCAGACATCACACAATGGGACATACAATTTTTCCCTTTGAACTATCCCTATGTATTCGCAAAGTCTTACAGCATAGTGCGGAATGCTATAGAATTGGATTGCCTATTCAGACATTTTAGGCTGGATAAAGAAGATAACAGCAAAGCGAGTCATGCAATGGTTACATCATGGGATGAATTTATTGTACCAAGAGTGCACAGCAATATCAAAGCTGTTATAGATGATTTTGATCCAATGAGAAAGTTGCGCACGATAGAACTGAAACCATTACTGTTCTGTCTCAATCAAGAGATTGATTCCAACTCGGAGATTGGCTACCCAGACATTGTGAAGAAATCACATTATTATATCACACCCCAGGAGATTAAATCTGTGTATGTTAGGAATTTAGACTCTATGACAGTGTTTGATGATATTTACAACCTGACATCAGCCAGTAAAGTTTCTCCTTTAGAAATTATTGCAGTACATAAGTATACAGAATGTAGGGATCCTAAATCATACCATCCCAGTGGTATTGGATATAATGAGACACAAATGCAGGTGTTTCCGCACAAGTTTGAAGGTGCAATGCTAAGGTTCGGCCAAAGTTTGGTTAATGATAAAATATACAGACTGTATAGATCTGGTCAGATTTGGGAGAAATCTTCTAACGAGTTTGTGAGAGATATGTTGTGAATTATGTTAAAATTTTGCTGTGATTTTTATATTAACACTTACTGTCCAATGCCCTTAATAAATAATGTGGAGTCTTAAGGGCTAAGGCATAAGCATGGACAAAAAAATTGTGCAATAACTATACATATTAGGTAGAGAACATTATGCTGAATCAAACTAATTGTTTTCTATTAGATACAGTCAGCATGAAAAGTTGATGTTTTTTTATTAACTAAGTTTTTTTTTTTTTGAGATAAAACTAATTGTACATTTGTCCCTTTATGGCGAAAATCTTTCCGTGTTGGTTTGATCTTTCGAACGGAGGCGCGGGTCTCGCCACCAAATCTAGTAAGATTAGAAAATAAAAGGTTGTAGAATTTATAATAGCTCAGATACTGCCAGAATCATAGTAAGAAGTCATCATCAGTTTATTTTCAATTCCTTGATAAATTAAAACAATGTAGGTATTATAAAATTATGTCCTAGCCTAGTATAAGTATATTATTATGAAAGTAGATTGTTTTGGTGCACAATTCTAAGTAGATACATAAACAAATTATAGCATGTATAATGTAGGAAAAAAGTGAAGATTTGGTGCCTACTCAAAAGTTAAAATACCATCGACTTCCAAACAAAGTTCTGCTTATACCTTTAATGTCCTATACAACAAAAAGGTATTGATGTATGGTGACATGGTAAGTGGCTAAGTGGGAATTGCCATGCATGTTAAACTTCACATGTATGTTTTCAAGTCTATTTTGCTCGAGTCTATGATAGTTGTAGTCAAAATGTGCCTTGCTAACCTTTATATTAAAGATTGAAATGTTGTTTACTTAACTTATGAATTCAAAGTTAATTCGATATAACTAAAGACTGCTTGTTAAATTGTAACTTTTATATAAGTAATATTATTTTATGTCGGTTTGTGTTGCGAAATCTTGTAAAATAGGTAGTACCTACACAAATTCAAATGTTACTACCTTCTGCTTTTATTTTATACCTATGTATGTACAGTCAACAACGAAACATGATTAACATTTGATAATTTAAAATCTTTAACAACTTCGAAGCTCATAACAACGTTTTGGGTAAGTACCTAATCATGGAGGAATTGCCTTGGCTTATAAAAAAAATTAAAGGCACAGTTACCACTAAAGCCACAATATGTTCGAAAAAGTAATCATCAGAATTTTTTATATACTTCGGTTGCCGACTGTACTATAAACGCATTTTTTACTCTCTCTCTACTTCTTTAATGAAAGCATATAGTCTTTAATTAAAGTTTATCTAATTGAAGTTATTACTGGGACCCTTGCTCAGTTTAATTTTCACTCTTCAGTGTAGCTACAAATGAAGTGTCAAGCAAAACACTTTCCGCAGTAGCATACTACCTACTCACACACACTTACGTTAAGTACTTATGTTAAGTACCTCTATATTGGTCTGTACCTAACCTAGTTATTAGATAGATCACCTACAATAATGAAACACTAAAATTGGTACCTACCTAATGTTTTTTTACTGAATATAAACATTTATGTTCTAATGAGTAACCATGTATATTTTTACTTAATAATAACCTACCATAATGTGCCTACCTATTTACTTGTTGGTTTTTGACCTAGGAGCAGAATAAGTAATACCATATTTAGATATGCAATGCAGGTACCTACCTAAATTGTACCTTCATAACCTAACTGCACCGGCCGCGTGCTGTGGGCCACAGCACAAAATCTCACGGCCAAAGCCTGTGGCCGTGAGATTTTGTTCAATCGGTAGGAGGTAGGGGTCACACATCACATAGGTAGGCCACAAACGAAGGGATTCAAACGGGAATAAAACTCCCCATTCTTTGAGGACGAAATTCCGTTTAAACATTAAATTTTGGCATAATAAATCCACATTTTGCAGTACCTAAGTAGGTGTTATAATAAAACGATAGAAAACCAAGTAATGTGGTTTTATCCAAAATAAAGTTGTGCTAGAATGAATGACAGACACTTCTGACATTCCTGTCGTAGTCAGACATATTTCTATAAGAAGTATTTACACCACATTCACCCATGCTCTAAAACCTCAACTAAAGTAGTCTTGCAAACGAACAGGGATTCGTCGTTCTCTGGTCGAGCTTCGAATAGGTGTTCCCGGTATACTTCCTGGGATATCTTCCGTAGCATCCTCGAACTGTTCTTCAGGCTCTGGGTCTGATTCACTGTCTATGTTAGGTTGTGGAAGAAGGGCTAGCTGTCTATTTGAAATAGTAGCTTCGTGTCCATCTGCTAACCTAACATGGGAGTATGAAGGATTTGCTTCTAAAAGTTTAACTTGTTCACACTCCGAATCATATTTTGTGCGTCGATGGTTGTTTCGCATTAGTACAGGACCTGGCTCCGAGAGCCACGTTGGCAGAGATTCTCCATTTGCTTTTCGACGTGGATGATTAATAAATCTTTCATGAGGTGTAGCGTTAGTAGACGTACACGGTAAGGAACGAATTGAATGAAGTGCTTTTAAAAGCACATGCCCCCAATTTGTTGTGTCTAGCTCCCTCGTCCTCAGGCACAATTGAATAGTTTTCCATAGGGTGCCATTAAGACGTTCTACCCGACCGTTTCCTTGTGGATCATAAGGTGTGGGTCGGCTGCAAGCTACTCCATTTGATGCTAGAAAGGTACGTAATTCTTTTGATATGAAGGCGGTTCCACGATCCGAATATATGTACTGCGGGGCTCCGTAAGTTGAGAATAATTCTTTTAAACATTTGATAACTGTGCCAGCAGATAGGTCCTTACATGGGTAAGCAAATGGGAATCTGGAATATTCATCTATGATTGTCAAGATGTAGCGATTCTGCGTATTAGTAGGTAGAGGTCCTTTAAAATCAATATTAAGTCTTTCGAATGGTTTAGTCGCTTTTATAAGATTTCCTTGCATCTTTGCAAATCTCGGTTTAATTTCTTCGCAAATACGACAAGCTGATGTAATCTTCTTGATATACTTTCGTGTTTTCATAGCGATTGGTTTAACATTAGTAGACAAATTGGTGAAAAGTGAAACTGGGGGCACCGTAGCTTCCATAACATTGCAGATCTTGAGTGGTTTTTCTAGGCCTCCAAATTTGATCTCTAGTGTTGAGTGCAAGTTTAAGATATCATGTCCAATAACAACATCAGCACATAGATCTTGAAGAATGTACAAGGGCCTTCGAGTGTATTTGTGCTCATTCAACGTTATATTTGCATAAGAATCCATCAACGGATGTGGTCTGTTTCTTTGAAGCTAGTGTTATCGTTTATTTCCAAGGATGGCGTTTTAAACTTAGCATATGAGCGAATTTTTTATCGATGAAGCTAATCGAACTTCCGCTATCGATTAAGGCCTCGGCTCTGTAATCATTTACATTGATGGAAACTATTGTTTTACGAAGACTCGCTGGTGAAGCTGCTGATATTGCTCCTGTATATACCTCCATTTCCGCTGCAGCTGTAGTTTTGTCTGCATTTTGACTTCTACAAACCTTAGCGAAGTGACCTTTCTTCTCGCAGGTTGTGCAAGTTGAGTGGAATGCTGGGCATTTTATTCTCTGGTGGATGTTCCCACCGCAGAAGAAACAACGTCTTCGTGCCGGTGTTGCAGCCAGGTTTTGATTACTTACGTTTCCATCGTTATTGTTTTCTATTTGACTAAGTAACCTTGTATGATTATCTTTGCTTAAGTCTCTTGAATTGTTTTCAGCCATTTCGAGTGACATTGACTGATTGCTTGCCTCCTCCAGAGTTATTTCCAGGTTTTCTAGCAGTCTCTGTCGAATTCTTTGTGAATGTATGCCTGTAATAAAAGCATCGCGTACATATTCGTTTCTGTATATTTCGGCAGAAACGGCTTTGAAGTTGCATTCAAAAGAAAGTTGTTGTAGTGTAAGTAAATACTCTGCTATCGTCTGATCTGGCTTTTGCTTCGACGAGGTGAGCATGAATCTGGCGTGTATTTCATTTTTGGATTTAATATAAACTTTGTCCAATGCACTTATAGCTGTAGAATATGCTTTTTCTTCTCGAATTATTGAGTATATGATCGGTGATACGTTGTTCAGTAGTAATTTAAGCTTTGTGTTAGCGATGTGTCAACTCGGTTTACCAAATCGGTTCAAATAGGTTTGACGATTGAACGAGTCAAACCTATTTAGGAGTTTAACTAAATCGGTTTAAAAAATATTTCATTATTCATTATACGTGTTATTCATTTGAACAAAAAACTGTTTTTTTCTTTCATTTTTATGACTCGACGACATATTCAGGAAAACCCGTAAGTAACCGGGAATAAAGTAAGTACCAAACTATTTACCAAATACCAAAATACTATTTCGGTGCCATTTGCTTAGTAAACTGTTATTCGATTTGGATGCAAATCGGTTTGAATCGGTTTCAAACCGATTTGCCTATTTTTTCAAACCGATTTAACCGATTTGTGTTTTTAACCGAGTTGCCCATCGCTGCTTTGTGTCATCAGAAAATTTTGACAACCCTGTTTCTACGGAACTAAGAAAATTCTGGAACGTTTCCTTCCAGTGTCGGTACTTGAGTTCGGCCGTTGGAGTTCCCGGATCTATATCAAATTTTTCTGGCCTTAGCAGTCGCGTTAGATCCATGATTCACACGTTTTTATATTTTGGATAAATTGTTATAATAAAACGATAGAAAACCAATTAATGTGGTTTTATCCAAAATAAAGTTGTGCTAGAATGAATGACAGACACTTCTGACATTCCTGTCGTAGTCAGACATATTTCTCTACGAAGTATTTACACCACAGTAGGTAGTTGGAATTCTATACGGAAATACTGAAAACTGAAACAGTTTCACGACTTTGATCCCCAGGCACGTTAGATATCCCCTCAGATATCTTAGTACTAACTCCAGATTATTTGAGACGTCTAAGGGGGTAGTCAGAAGTACGTCCAATAATTACATTTGGCACATACCTACATTTTCTTCTTCTTCTCTCCGTTTATGGCTCCTGTCTGTCATTCACAGACAATCTTGCCAGTGTCAAGTGATTTGTATTTAATGAATACTTGTTAGTCAAGTCAGTCCATAGTCAAGTCGGCCGTCATTTGTCTTGAAGAAAATGGTGGCGGTTTTCTTCAAAACATTCGAAACATTTTCAGTCAAATCAGGATATCACATATTACACTTTCATTCCAAATGCTTACACTTTGTGCTAAGACCTCAAGTAATGTTGGTTAAAATACCACCAAAATTACACAACACAACTCAAAATAACACTAGAAAAACAATTAAAATGAAAAAGCTTGTAGTTGGTATTCCCTAAGTGACAGGTTACAAGCCTACCTATCATCGTCGCTGTTATGTGCCATCGAACAAAATTAAACGGTTCTTCTTCTCTCCATTTATGGCTCCTGTCTGTCATTCGACAGACAATCTTGCCAGTGTCAAGTGATTTGTATTGAATGAATAGTTTTTAGTCAAGTCAGTCCATAGTCAAGTCGGCCGTCATTTGTTTTGAAGAAAATGGTGGCGGTTTTCTTCAAAACATTCGAAACATTTTCAGTCAAATCAGGATATCACATAATACACTTTCATTCCAAATGCTTACACTTTGTGCTAAGACCTCAAGTAACGTTGGTTAAAATACCACCGAAATTACACAACACAACTCAAAATAACACAAGAAAAACAATTAAAATAAAAAAGCTATGTTGCTTCTCGAAATGCCAGAAAACGAATCCAAAAGTAAACGGTTCAAATTCGAACAACGCAACGCTATTGATCATAGATTTATAACTATTGATTGAAGCCATAGATTTATATTCTTGATCTATGATTGAAGCAAAGGCGTTCCGTAACGTCATGTCTATCACTATCATCTGTCAAAATTGATGAAAATTTTGACAGTTGACATTGACATACACCCAGCCGAATCGGAATTGAACACAAATATTTTCAAATAAATTTTAGAATTTGTAGGTGGGTGTTGAAAAAAAGAGGATTTTAATGAAAAACAACTTGCAATAACTCTTTGAAATTGTTCAACAATGGCTTCAACATCTAAAGACACCGCGCCGGCTAGTACAAAAGTTTCTGACAGCGTCTCCGACGACTTGGAACCAGGAGCATGTCCGGAGAGTATTCTGAACCCTACAGATTCCTTCGAAGAGTTTGCCTCGGAAATGTCTTCCAGCCTCCAAGAAAGGAACGCATTAACAGCGAAAAACAGCACTATCAGTGAAATACAGAGCGAAATCGGCGACGCTAAGGCAACGCAAATCAAGGAGACCAAATCAGCTGATGATCTGCAGAGTAAAGATGTGGGTGTTTCTAGTGTTTCTCTTTAGTTAAATTGTAAGAGCTCATCATCATCTTCCTGCCCTTGTCCCTGCCATTATGCCATTATGTGGGGTCGGCACAACAGGTTTTTTTCTCTGCACTTTCCTCTATCATCCGTCATCTCATTAGTCACTCCTTTCTTTCCCATGTCATCTTTCACACAATCCATCCATCTTTTTTTTGGCCTACCTTTACTCCTTAATCCATCCACATTCATACCTAACACTCTTTTTGTAACATGACATTCATCCCTTCTCATAACATGCTCATACCAAGCTCGGAAATAAATAAATAATAAATTGGGGCTAGATAGTGGAATGTCCACCAATATTTATATTTATTCCCATGAATACCAACAGTTGATAATGTTTGAAAAAAAAAATAGAAACAAAACCTTTACACATAATACTGATAAGAATTTATGTTTCAGGAGTCAATATCATCTTCAATAAGCAACTCAAACCTATTAGAAGAGAATGGAGACACAGATGATGATGATGGTAGAGATGATTATTTACAATCACCCGAACTGGTGAATAAGGAGAAACATGTGTTCATACTGAGTACCGCGGGAAAACCTATTTATTCTCGGTAAGTTTAGGTGATGGCTGTTGGAGTAAAGCCTCAACTGAGTGGTGGCCAAAGTCAGGCCAAGAAGACTAGGTCGTCCGAAAGTGTGATGGGTTGACACATTGTTAAGGTCGCAGGAAACACCTGGACCAGTGACACTCATGACACAGGAGGCTAAAACATGAAGGACTCAGCAGTGAGTGATACCAGGCTGAGATGATGATGATGAAGTTTTATTAAAATGAAAATACTAATCTGACACATGATGCACCTCCATCCATTCCTATAATGTTTCTTATTCATCTGCCTGAACACAGATAGAAACCCATTTTTTTTAACAACTCAAAAAAATTACTGCAGTAAAGTAAGATTTCAAATATTATTTTTGGATGATCTTTAATCATTTGGAGGTTAAAAATGACTGCAGGAAAGCTAAGTTTTAATAAACAATTTAATAACAATTGGAAAATTCTTGAGACCTACTTAGGAACCATGAAGTCACTTGTTTAGATTTTTAATAATAAGTTGGAAATTTAAGTCATAATTTCTTTGAATGTAAATTTGTCACTTCACTTCATCAAAGTTAAGAAGTTGATTGTATTAAGCCTATGAAGTATGAGTACAACTCAAGAAGATACAGTTGCAAAAAAAATAATTTTTTTTTTACCTATTATTCTTTTTAGAATTTTTTATAGTTGAAAGTTGGTTGAAAGTTCTCAAAAATTCAGAAAAAAAACATAACTCTAAAACTATGAAAAATCGCGGAAAATACATGGGTGTGATTCGGGTACCCCAAGTGGTGCTCTATCTTTGGACATCCGCTTATCACTACTTTTTGGGGTACCCTGTATAGGCAAATAGGGTCACTACAAATCTTCGTAACTATTTGGGAAAATACAACGAATAGGCGAATACGAATAGCGGTGAGAAGTGCTACCATTAGATATAGACATTCAGATACCAGTATCCCAAGTATGAGTTGTGTTTACCATATTTGGTGTCTCGTATTTCGTTCTTGTTTCATGTTCATTGCGGGTTTTGTATGGAGAGCCGATAGAGATAGCGATACAGAATTTTATGTTCTACTGCAAATTTTCATCATACTTTCAACATGAAGTTCCGTATCGGTATCTCTTTCGCGTCTTCATACAAAACCCGCAATGAACACGGAACAAGAACGAAATACGAAAAACCAAATATGGTAAACACACTCATACTTGGGGTACAGTACCCCAAGGCTGAGTTTGTTTTCATTTTCCGTATCGTCAGGCCCTTTTTGTATGGAGTTCTAAGCCCGCCCGATAGAGGAGCTAATCGAATGTTCATACAAAAAGGGCCCGACGATACGGAAAACGAAAACGTAAAACAAAACACAATATAGATATTCAGATAGCAGATATCAGCTCAGTACTTATTTCTAGATATGGTAATGAGGACAAACTGGCAGGTCTGTGCGGAGTTATCCAAGCCCTGGTCTCTGTGGTTGAGGAGCAGAATCAGGATATACTGCGGTGCATCAGCACTAAGGTAAAAAACCAGACTATTCAAGATGTTTTTTTATTAGTTTTATAGTGTTTACTACACTTAAGGAAATCACAAAGATTTTTAAATAGTCCCAAAAGTTATTGTCTCAGTGGGATTTGAACCCACGACCAAGGGGAAGGCTTGCTCGGATAATAACTTTTGGGACTATATAAAAATCTTAAATTCAAGATGATTTTTAAACCGTGTACCTTTTGCACACGCCTTTATTTATGAAATGCTGTATTAAATTAGCAAGAAGTTGTATTTCTTGCTTGCAATTTTTTGAGGAATATAACATCACAGAGTTAAGAAAAATTGGAAACAACATGTTTCGAAAGACTGCGTCAGCGGTGTACTCAAACAAAATTGCTGACCTGAAATGAGCTGACCAATACCTGCATTGTGAAGGCTGATTATTTTGTTCCATTTTCAGGATTGCAAAGCTGTGTTTCTAGTGAAAGGGCCTCTGATACTTGTCGCGGTTTCGAAGTCAAATGAGAGCGAGACGCAACTAGTTTTACAGTTGACGTAAGTATAATACAAAATCTTTTATTTACGCTACGCATAAAAACGATTTATGAAAAGTATAACTACAAAGTTGTAGCACGAAAAAACTAAAACGGGGAGAGCACTGGTGGTCTAATGGTTGCGACCCCGCCTTGAGATCGGTTTAGGTTCAAAACCAGTCGTGCATCAGTGAGTTTTTCTGTAAAAATAATTATGTGCCAGTACTCTCAAACGGTGAAGGAAAACATCGCGAGGAAACCGGCATTTTGTAGAACCTATAAAAGTTCTGAAATATGTGTCTAAATAAGGCTCGAAAGGACCCTCCTTGAGGCGCATTTAAAATCCTTTCACCACACTGTTTCGAAAGAAACTAAGAAACTACACGATAAGAAGAAGAATTATGACAATTGTAATAATAATAATAATAAGAACTTTGTTGAGGACAGAATGGAAAAAGGTTATAAACGTAAAAATACATTGGGTTTGTCCTACAATCGGCGGTCTTATCGCAAGTAGCGATCTCTTCCAGACAACCGTTATTTTAATAATAAGGACTAATGTTTTGCATCATTGACTGCGAAGTTGAACTGATTTGGTATCCACAGTCCCACGAACTACATAGTTAAAAAAACTGTGTTTCAGGAGACGGTTTCTCCCCTAATCGTCCCAAGCATCGCTGACGTGAGACAAAATCTAATTATGTGTTTATTACACTTATGGAAATTACAAAGATACATACATACATACATAAAATCCATGATTTCCACTTGCTACGGTCCTTACATCCCTCTTTCTAATTACAAAGATTTTTATTAATAATACAGCCACAAACTTGACATACTTTTGATAGCCGAATCCCACTTTACCGACAGAAGTTTAGTCAACATCAAAGACTACACAATCTATAGCACCCAACACCCAGACGGGACTGCACACGCAGGAACAGCATTAATCGTAAAGTCTTCCCTAAAACACCACGAATTACTGCCATACCAAACGCAACACCTCCAAGCGACCACAATTGCCGTTGAATCAAAAACCGGAAATATTATCGTCTCTTCTATATACTGCCCACCAAAACACAATATCAAAGAAGAACAATTCACACACTACTTCAATACCCTGGGTCCTAGATTCATAGCTGGTGGAGACTGGAATTCTAAACACTCCCACTGGGGATCAAGACTAATAACCACAAGAGGAAGACAACTAAAACTATCTATTGATAACAACAACCTTACAACTATATCCACTTCGGAGCCTACACACTGGCCCTCTGACAAGAATAGGCTACCAGACGTTATTGACTTCTTCGCATGCAAGGGAATGTCACAATATTCTTCCAAAGTTACCCCGTGTTTGGACGGTTCCTCGGACCACAACCCCGTGCTACTGACAATTGGTACAACCATCCTAGAGTATGAGTCAGTTCCCAAAATGTACAACAAATATACAGACTGGGACTCTTTTAGGGACATTATCGAAAAAAGACTGCAGCTGCAAATTGCCCTTAAAACCCCTGAAGATATAGAAGACGCAGCCACCCTCTTCACGAATCTTATTCAAGTTGCATGCTGGTCGACTACCCCAGAGATGCCAGCAAAATCGTCTAACCAAATCTGTCTACCCTTGGAAATACGAGCCAAAATTAAAGAAAAAAGAAGACTACGCAGAGTGTGGCATTGTAGCCGACATCCTAAAGACAAAGGGGCTTTTAATAAAGCGACAGCTGAGCTCAAAGAACTCATCAACAACGCCAAAAACGCAACACTGACTTACCACTTGGAATCATTAACAGCAACTAAGTCCACGAACTACTCCTTATGGAAGGCCACATCAAACCTAAACCAACCAAAAAGAACTCGTCCCCCTCTAAGAACTTCAAGCACTACATGGGCCAGAACAGCACAAGCAAGAGTAGACGCCTTTGCGAGCCATCTAGCAGATGTATTCAGGCCTAATGACGGCACAAACAATGATGAATCCGACATAGAAGCAATCCTTAACCAAGACTTCCAGCTAGACGCACCTCTGAAGCCTACTAATCCCAGGGAAGTTCTTAGATATCTCTCCAAACTTGACAACAAAAAAGCCCCAGGGTTTGACCAAATAACGAAAGAAATCTTGGTACAACTACCAAAAAAAGGCATTGTCTTCCTCTCAACACTGTTTAACGGAATCTTAAGGGTTGGTCACTACCCAAGTATTTGGAAGGCCTCACAGATCATTATGGTCCACAAGGAAGGGAAACCCGCCAACGAGGTCGGCTCGTATAGACCCATCAGTCTGTTACCCATTATATCCAAGCTCTTTGAAAAAAATCTCCTCTCTCGTATGTTGAAGGTACTGGCCGAAGATGCAGTAATTCCAGACCATCAGTTTGGATTTCGGCAAGAGCATGGCACTGTTGAACAAGTCCACAGAGTAGTTGACCATATCAGAAAAGCCTTGGAACTAAAAGAATACTGTTCAGCAGCCTTCCTTGACATACAACAGGCTTTTGATAAGGTCTGGCACAAGGGTCTCCTCTCCAAAATAAAGAACTCGTTGTCACACTCGTACTTCGGAATGCTAAACTCTTACTTAACAGAACGAATATTCCAAGTAAAGGATGGTGAATACACCTCGGCATTCCATGACTTACAGGCTGGAGTACCCCAAGGCTCGGTACTGGGCCCCGTGCTTTACAACATCTTTACATCAGACCTACCCGAAGCACCAGGGATAACAACTGCCACATTTGCGGATGACACTGCCATTCTTGCTAGTAACAAGGATCCGAACGAAGCCTCAAGATCCCTTCAAACCGGTCTAGACAGAATTGAGCAGTGGCTTACGAAATGGAGGATTAGAGCCAGTGCCTCTAAGTCAGCCCACGCAACATTTGCTCTCCGCAGAGGTGATTGTCCGTCTGTCAGCTTGGGAGCACACGCACTACCACACAATGAGTCAGTGAAGTACCTCGGGATGCACCTAGACCGCAGACTGACCTGGAGGACCCACCAACAAAAGAAAAGAGACGAACTGAACTTCCGATACCGAAACCTGCAATGGCTACTAGGAAGAAACTCAGTCCTGAGCCTGGATAACAAACTTTTGGTCTACCAGATGGTGCTGAAGCCTATATGGACTTACGGCATACAGCTGTGGGGTTCAGCATGCAAATCTAACGTCGATATAATCCAAAGAGCGCAAAATGGCATCTTGAGAAACATATCCAATGCACCATGGTTCCTAAAGATCGAAGAGCTGCACAACGAACTGGATACCAACACTGTCAGCGACGAAATAAAACAATACTCGACCAAGTATAAGCAGCGCCTAAGCAACCACCCCAATCATCTGGCATCACAGCTAACCGCCATAAACTACCCTAGAAGACTCAGACGACAACACATCATGGAGCTGGACTCATGATTAAACAAAAAGGGGGAAATGATCACTGGTGAAATTCCCCAACAAGTCCAGTACATACACCAAACCTGCTTAAAGTCAGGAGACTGATCGCAGATACAAATAGAACAAAAAAAAAAAAAAAAAAAAAAAAAAAAATACAGCCACGGTTGCATAATACCGTATTAACGTATCCCTATGAGTTATTCGCCGGGTGTGATTAGAGTCCGATGGCGCTGGTGGTAAGCGCGGCCCTGTTTTTTTTTATACAACTTACTGATAGAACAAGCAGATGGCCCACCTGATGTTAAGTGGTAACCATCACCTATAACAAGGCTCCTCGTAAGTCATGCACCATAAGAACGTGCCCCACAATGCAATGCCCTGCGTCCATCAACTTGAGGCATGTTAAGCCTCATGTGCCTGTAATTACATCGGCAACCACACTCTTCAAACCGAAACACAGCGTTGCTGCTTGGCGGCTGAAAAATGCGTGGTGGTAGTACTTCCCCGGACGTGCCCTTCACAAAGAGCTCTACTACTCTTAATCGCTGTATCGAGGGGAAGGGCGTGAGTTCAAATCCCACTCGGATAATGACTAAGTAGGATATTATAAAACTCTGTCTATTATTGTTCTAGATACGCCTTCAACCAAATAGTGTCGGTACTCACACTGACCCAACTGAACCGGATATTCGAGCAGCGACGGAACTACGACCTGCGCCGACTACTGTCCGGCGCAGAGAGACTCATTGACCATCTCCTCGTATTTATGGAGAAGGATCCGGCTTTCTTGTTAGGTATGAATTTACTTAAGAGATAGAACCCTACAACTTAGTTATCAATAGCGATGTCCACACTGTGCCCTTTTTGTTCATCAAAGGCATGCGTCATAGCGCAGTCAATAGCGCACGTGGTGCATGCCCTCGACGCATGCGCAATGACAGTTGAAAGCGTAGCGCGCGCTGTGATACACGTCCTTCTGCGTCGGGTGGATTTCTGTTCCACACAGCGTTCAACAACAAGATGTCTTAATCTCAATATCTTTATCTTCTCGTAGTTCACTCATAATTACGTTACTTCGATTATTATAATAGCCTCGTATCCAAAACTCACGCTTGATTCTTTTTTTTCTGGAATTTCTTATGACCAAGTAAGCAGCACATATTCCAATAAGTAAAATGTTGTTGTCGCACATGTTTCCACAAGCTGACAAACTACGACTGAACTAAATGACTATATTGGCGTTGCGTTCGTTAACGCATTCAATTATTGAATGCGCCAAACGAACGTTGAATAGAAAGATGAAGATGAAAGGGCACAGTGTGGACATAGCTAATGGTGTGCAGGCCGTTATTGTATGGGGACTCGAAGAGCACCTCTATCGGACGTGCTAAGGGATGCTCAAAGACCTAGAGGCAGACCATCCGCCCGTTGGTCAAACGACATTATAATAAGTGCTGGATAGGTCAAAGTCAAAGTCAAAGTCAAAATGTATTTATTCAATAAAATCACAAGGATCACTTTGAAACGTCTTAAAGCTAGGTGACTCTAGGTGCCAGTTCCACGCGACCAAAGCCTAGAAGAACAGGCAACGAACTTACGGCTTGGTTCCTACCGTTCTTTTGTATGATCCTTTTACAATGTAATAATATAATATATTATTGAAGTTTAGTGAGGCGTAGGCATACAGAAAAGGTAAACATAATCGGGATGGATGAGACTCGCACGCAATGGCCCGGAAAGAGTGGCGTATTAAAGAGGAGCCTTATACTCAGCAGTGGGTAGGGTTGCCAGATGTCCGGTATTTAAGCGTACAGTCCGGTATTTTCGAGGCCTGTCCGGTTAAAAATAAATGGTCATACCGGACAGAACAATGTCCGGTATTTTGAGGAAAGTCGGTACTACTGGTCACAAGCGGCTACAAAAGTAGGCATATATTTTGTTAAGTAAGTAGTACATTATAATATTCTTACCATTGTTTAATAAAAACTTTCTCAAAGTGAGCATAGTCTAGGCGACCACAATTTTATGACTGCATTATGTTTTGTTACTAATTTAGTTATTTATGTGATGTAGATTAATAAGAGTAACTAAATTATTAGTATAAAAAACCCGTTTTGTTCGACCTAGCTTACTCCCAAAACTTGGGGTTGTCCGGTATTTTTCGCGACTCACCTGGCAACCCTAGCAGTGGGTGCAAACGGGCTGACATGATGATGATGATGATGATCGTATTATGTATAAAAGTTTTCAAATGACGACTGCCAATCGTAGGCACGTCCAAACATTACTACCTACTTTCCTAATAATAGATAGATAGATAGATAGATAACACTTTATTGTACACAAGAATACATCATAAATCTAGGCGTAGCTTATAAAAGTACAATGGGCGGCCTTATCGCTGAAAGCGATTTCTTCCAGGCAACCTCAATAGAGTTATGTTTATAACTCCAGGTGCAGTCCGATGCCTGCCACTACCAGAAAAAGCTCGCGAGAACATCACCAACGCTATCATAACCTCGTGCAACAAGATCCGGGACCTGGTCTTCGCGATCATGATAGCCGGAAACCAGCTCATAACCCTGGTCCGGATGAAGAAGTACACCCTCCATCCGTCCGATATCCATCTGCTTTTCAACCTGGTCAGGAGTTCGGAGTCCTTCAAGACTGCGGAGAGTTGGACGCCTATATGTTTACCGAAGTTTGATGCTACGTACGTTCAATGTTTTATTTATACAACTAGCTGCTGGAACTAGCGGATGACCCACCTGATGTGAAGTAGTAACCATCAACTATAACAAAGCTAAGGGCCGGTTTCACCATGCTCTGTTAGATTAACAAAGGATTAAAGGGCCGTTAAATATGTCAAAATGTACGCGTTTGACAGCTAAGGTTAGATCTAACGGTCTTTTAATCCTTGATTAGTAACTAACAGAGCATGGTGAAAACGGCCCCAAGCCTCGTAAGTCACGCATGTTAAGGACATTGCCTACAATGCTTTACCCTGCGTTCATCAACCTGAGGCATACAGATGTTAAGCCTCATGTGCCTGTAATGTCACCGGCAACCACACTCTTCGACCCGAAACACAGCAACGCTGCTTGGCGGCAGAAAAATATTATGTATAACTAGCCTATTGCCGCCCCTTGCGTACTAGTAATGATTGCTAACGTTAAGCTCTTTGTTAAGGGCTCGTCCGGGGAAGTAGTACCACCATGCCTATTTCTGTGTATCGGTTTGCACATTATAAGCACATGAGGTTTAACACCTGTATGCCTCAACTTAATGGACGTAGAGCAGTACATCGTACGGCACTCTTATCGTACGAATTGCTTTGTTAGGTTATGGTTACTACTTAACATCAGGAGGGCTATATGCTTGTTCCACCAGCAGGTGGCATCAAAAAAGTGCCTCTTGGCTTCCTTTGAGGGGAAAGAATCTTGACTAAGTAGCTAGTACCGATAAAACTGAGGGGATCTAACTTGTCTTGTATTTTTATTGGTTTTGTTTTAATTTAGTAACTATTTTTTCAGGGGATTTCTTCATGGTCACGTGTCATACATATCAGAGGATTGCCAAGCCTGCCTACTCCTTCTAACCGTGCAGCGCGACGCGTTCTTCCCTCTCTCACAAGCCAAACACACGATCGCCGAAAAACTACGCAAAATGAAATGCCTTACCGCGATCAACGACGCTTTAAACCGCAACGAAGACTTACCGACCAGCAATATCTTAAAACACATTGGCATACCTGAAATTCGACATTTTATGTACAAATGCAAGTCCACAGCTCAACTTTTCACATCAGACCCGATATGTCTGGATAAGTTGCAGGATTACAGAATAAGGCATAAGGAACACGGTGATATTGTAGATGTGAAGATAGAAAAAATGAGTGATATAGATTATGTTAGGAAGTATAGAAAGTACTGCAGCCAAATACATTGTACGTCAACGCCGGCGAAGCTGATTTTTCAATCGAATTCGGAGGATACTATTTTGGCTTGGGTAAGTTATCTATAGACAAGAGACACAAAGGACATAGGACCCAGCAGTGGGTGAAACCATGCTGAATAAATTTATTTTCCAAGAAAATCAATACAATATTTACTAGAGTAAGGCCTGATTTCACCATGCTCTGTTAGATTAACAAAGGATTAAAGGGCGGTAAATATGTCAAAATGTACGCGTTTGATATCTAAGGTTAGATTTAACGGCCTGTTAATCCTTGATTAGCAACTGAGTATAGTGAAATCAGCTCTTACTGTACCTCAAAATACTTGTTTAGTTTCTGTATTGTTTTCACGATTCTCCAGCGTGTTTTGTATGAAGACTGGATATTGGTAGACGCAGTTCTCGCGTCTCCATACAAAACCATCAAATAGTGAAACTGCCTGGAAGTACTAAACATACATTTCTGGGGCTGCCTATGTCCAGCAGTGGATAAAATAATAATATTGTTGGACATTCCACAATATAAAATAAATAACCCTTTTTTTTTATACCATTAGCTGATGGAACAAGCAGATGGCCCACCTGATGTTAAGTGGTAACCATCACCTAAAACAAAGAATTGCCTCGTAAGTCACGCACGATAGGAACGTACCCTACGATGCACTGCCCTGCGTCCATCAACTTGAGGCATACAGATGTTAAGCCTCATGTGCCTGTAATTATACCATAAAAAACACTCTTCAAACCGAAAAACAGCGTTGCTGCTTGGCGGCAGAAAAAGGCGTGGTGGTAGTACTTCAACTGACGATCCCTTCACAAAGAGCTCTACTACTCTTAAAACACACGTTGGTCACTACAACTTACCAACATAAAAAAGATGTTAATAAAAAATATTGGTGGCCACTTACACAGCACTATGTTAGTCCCAAAATAAGCAAAACTTCTTGCACAATGGGAATCAAATAGCTCATGTAACACTTATACTTCTCTTGTTGTAAATACATCCTTATCATAAGCTTTATACTCTCTATTTATTGCAGGTAACAAATGGCTTCGAACTGTACGTAACATTCGATCCTCTGATGGAGAAAGACCAGACCATCCGCGCAGTAGACCGTCTTCTCCGTTGGATCAAGAAGGAGGAGGAGAGGATATTCATAATGAACGCACCGACCTTCTAGCATCCAGCGCTCAGGGCACTGGGTGATGCTATCAAAGGCTTCAGGAATTACAGTGCGGATGCCTCGAATGAAAGTGGGCGGGAACATTTGTGATGTTAGGAAAATTATAGTTATAGTTCTAAAAAGAGATACCTACAAAAGTAGAATTATTTTAAGAGTTGCCGGTTAAATAGGAACATGAGGCTTATCATCTGTATGCCTATGCATATTAGGCATGTTCCTATCGAGCGTGAAGTGCGAGGCAATGCTTTGTTATATTTATATGTGATGGTTACCACATCAGGTGGCCCATCAGGTTGTTCCATCAGCAAATAGTATAAAAAAGGGCCTTGTTGAAAGCTCTGTCGAAGAATCGGTCAGGTTATGATGCCCTAAGCTCAATGAAAAGTATTTATAATATGTTAAAATATACTTAGGACAGCTATTTTTACAAGATATTTTAACTGAACCTATAAAACCATAAAAAACAGCTTTTTTCTTAAACTTGGGAACTCGCGGCAGTTGTAAGCGCGGCAGAGCGCACGTTGCTTTACTATATTTCTATGTTTCGTGTGTAATTTTGAAATAGAGGAACAAGTAGGAACGACATTAAACATCACAGTCGTATATCAGAGACTAGATACCACAAATGAGTAAAACTACTTGTGGATAACATAATATGTACTGTTCATACATAGTGAGTCAGTTAGGAACTATTTCTCTGGTAGATAGATTTATAATCACTGTTTACTTGTAAAATGCATTTAATTTTATAATATATCGAATGAACTGTATTCTTTGTAGACTTATATTTTATGAATTGATAATGGTTAAGTTTGTAAGGTTAGATTATTAAAATTTTATGCTCAGATTAAATGAATGTGTAGATAGTTAAGTTTAAAAAATGTTATTGTTTTTTGAAATAACTAAGGTCCAAGTGAAATCATAAGTGTTCCTGACTTGGCAAGGGTCATATTGACTAGTTATGAGAGAAATTGTGGTGATAGAGGGAAAAGAAAAATGTATACTTCTGTGAAATTACCTGTCAAGATCTACTTATTAGTTCACAGAAGTTTAATAAGAACCTTTTAAGTTGTTATGTATTGCAACAATATCTTTTGGGCAGCTAGTAACAGTTTTACTACCTGTATGCCACTGTATAAGCCCAGCCTACTCTAAAAAAATGCTTCACTTTGAACCTGGCTTTATCTAGGAAGAACAAGATCTTAAAATTAGTAAAAATGTTGATATTCCATGTAAATATAAATTATTATGTATTATTGTGTATAACTTTCTAGGAAATTATTTTTATTCAACTGTTGTCTTAAGAAAGTCAATATTTTTTTAATAAACTTGTTAGTCTGAAATGTTGCGAGTTCTATTTATGTCTAAGCAAGGACATCCTCAAATATATTAAAATGACATAATGTAGGTTCCAATAAAAAAAGCAAGTTGAACTTAGTCCTATATTCACTTAAACAAAGCTGTACAAAATTAATCTAATAACGTCCACCCCTTTCCCTCCTCCTTTCCAAATCATGTCTATCTCTTTCCCTCCTCTCCTTCTCTCTTTCCCGAACACGATCCCTTTCTTTTTCCCGTTCACGTTCTCTCTCTCGCCTGCGTTCCCGGTCTCTGCTTCTGGAACGTTCTCGCTTTTTGTCTTTGTCACGTCTGTCGCGATCCCTTGACCTGCAACAAAAGAAAACATTTTTAACTTGGAACTGGTAAAAAATGGTGATCATCAATTTTTTTTTACCAAATCACTATGTAGTTGTTTCATGATGTAAAAGTTATCACTTACCTCTCTCTTTTCTTGTCTCTGTCTCTACGTTCTTTATTTCTTCTATTTTCTTTGGTTTCCCCATCAGCATTTTCTTCATCAGACGGCATATCCTCATCTAAATCATCATCAAGGGCGGACACTTTTGGTTCAATCTCATTGTTTTCTTCCAGCACAAACCGCTTCTGAATTCTCGGCAGTATGATATCACAAAGCCGCTCCTCTCTCAGGAGTTCATCAATAAACTCATCCACATGAATTATTTCAAACTGACCCTCGCGATTTTGCCGCCTCAACTTTCTGTTATCGTTGTATAGTGGCTCGAGGTACTTGTAGCAATCTACGGACGTTCCGGTAAGTCTCATGTAGAAAGCACCCAAAGCGCGTACATATTTAAACTCTTCATTCTTGATAAACTCCACCACTATGTCTTTCTCTGGCTGAATCTGCAGCATTTTCAAAACCAAACACAGAAAAGGAGTCGGATAAATAAAGCCACCGTGAACGCCTCCTACGTACCGTAACTCCATGGCTTTGTCGACCACCAACTCTGACGTTAGTGCAAAACATTCTTCCTTCCAGAATTTGCAGTCGTAAATGCGAGCTCTTATGATCTTCTCAATTAGATATTGAGGATTTGTTCCGCGAATTGATTTCGCATCCTTCACAGTGCGGTTCGCCATTTTTGCCTGATGTTTGTTTGTTTCTTCTTCTTCTTGTTTGCATGACCTTTTCCAGTGTATCCCGCAATTTCACCAATATAACGTTGTATATCAGAGCACCTTAGCACAGAGGAATTGCTTGGCGGAGAATTTCGATTCTTTTTTTTCGATTCCAAACAAAATAAAAAAATAAAAAACAAACAATAACTCAATCATTTGGTAAGTGAGCTACAAACGGGACAATACAATAACAAGACAAAAAAGTCAAATACAATTATCCCTTTTTTTCACAATGTGTTCGAGCTGATACACTCATATAAAAAAAAAACACGAGAACTGGAATTATTTTTTATGAAATTTATTTGCTATTGCATTATAAATATTATTACCATTTACATGTAAAAAAATAGACCACTGGTGCACTTAATATTATTGCAAAATAATGTCGGATCGATTTGATGTTCTGTGAATTTTTGCATAAAAAATAATTGAATATTTTGACAATATTTTCATGAAAACTTGCTAACGATAGAGAGCTGTATTCATTTGAAATATTTGAAAGTAGAATTGCCCTGTCTTAATTTTTTTTCATAATCTGTTTGCATTTTCGTATGTATCGTCGGTGTTACAATGCGAAACTTACAGTAAACTTTGGACGTATTGCCATTGTAACAATGTCTGACTTAAGGGGGTAGAATATTTTATAAGTTACAAAGAAATAATTATAATTTTTGCAACAGGAATGCTTGGCTGCTACACCAACGAGACCACAGGCAGGTGTACAACATTTTCGAAGTAGGTATATAAGTAATAAATTCAAAGAAAAACTTTAAAGTACCTGCGAAAGTAGAATTATTTTAAGAGTTGCCGGTGAAACTACAGGCACAAGAGGCTTATCTGTATGCCTATGCATACCTATTGGGCACGTTCCTATCGTGCGTGGCTTACGAGGCAATGCTTTGTTATAGGTGATGGTTACCACTAAACATCAGGTGGGCCATCTGCTTGTTCCATCAGCTAGTTGTATAAAAAATAAAAAAAATAAAGAAATTGTTTTGTGGGCACAACGATAAGGTTAAAGTTCTTTATTTTATCAAAAAAAATTGTAATTTCAATCCTTAAATCCTTAACCTATGGACAGCGTACCAAATACGATACGTACATTTTGTCAACTGCTTTTCGTTATGCTTCGCAATGTATCACATTTAATACATCCAATTTCCAAAAAAGTGAATAACTTACATTTTTTTCACCATATTTGTCATCTCTGGACATAATAAACAAACTATTTACAAAAATTATGAAAATAAGAGCTATATTTAAAAGAGATAATGCTAAAATTGAATATTTATTGGCTTTTACTTTACTTTTGAAAATCGGCTAGATCTAGCCACAAAGTGGCTAAAGCGGCAACACTGCAGTGCTCGGGCACAGGGTAAAAAAATATTCTATCAATGTCATTTTCAACATTGTGTCAAATCTGACACAAACACGACGCGGCCGCACCGCACCCTCCGCCCTCCTCCCGCCTAGGAATGGGTAAATGAAAAATATATCAGTATCGATTCGATAGATTTATAAAGTATCTAAAGTAAAAAATATCGATATTTCAACATATCCATTTATTTTTTACCTCAAAGCGCGTTAACCTCAAGTACATATTGCCAAAAAATTTCGATGTGAAAAAAACACATATTTTGTAGTTTTATTAGCTTTATTAATGAATCAGCTGAGTACAATTTTCTTTAGTAATTTTATTTTTGGTTGCGGTCTCAATTTAATCAAATATAAAATTATATAAAACATAAAAAAACTCTTATAAAATAATTTGATATTCAGAAATAAATATCGAATATCGTTATATCTCTAGGAAAAATATCGACAATATATATCGATAATTTTCTGAAAAAATATCGATGTTTTGTTAAATCGATGTTTTTTACACATCCCTACTCCCGCTGTTTTTTTATTGTACAATTTGTTTGTTTGTAATGTGCGTCTGTAATGTACGTACCGGTAAAATCGATAACGGTCGTTTTCCGAGCAAAGATTTATATTAATTGAAGTGTAAGAGGCATAAAAGTAACCTCCATCCAATTAGAATAGTTTTGTGTGTGTCGTATACCAACGCCAAGCGCAATGACAAAAGCCAAGAAGATGAAACGGAATTCTGGAGAGGCTGTGGAAGTTGGCGAGCCTGGCCCTGGTTGCAGTGAATCCCCGACCGTGTCTAGGAAGATTCCTGTTGAACATCGCAGTGATGAATATGACTCGGAAGAAGAAATGTATAATAACATAACAGAAGATGATGAAGGCGGTATGCGTATTGGGGATATCTACATTGCTCCTCCTCCTAAACCGGCCCTTACTTTCGATGCTACAGGCCCACGAATGATTATTACGCATATTGTCAACGAAAACTTCAAGAGTTATGCTGGGACTCAATATTTGGGGCCATTCCACAAGGTAGCAAATCTCTCAAACATATTTCTAGCTAATAATAATATGGGAATACACTGCTGTCCGTGCCGCGGGCCGTGTAATAGGTATAAGCTGGTTAAAAATATGTACTTATATCCTTGCCCTTTCCTTAAACATACTTTCAGTCTCACCCATCATTGACTACCTAGATGAATAGTAGGTAGATGCTGACCATACAAATTTAAATTTGTTGCCTATTTGTAAGTAATTACTACTCAATCTGTAAATTAGATACAGATTACACAAGATAAATACTTCCTATGATCAAACCAAAGCACTTTTACACACACTATTGAGCACCAAAGACATGATAAAAAAATTAAAAGTAACAATTTTGTTTTCACAGAGTTTTACATCTATAATTGGGCCCAATGGGAGTGGCAAAAGTAATGTGATTGATTCCATGCTGTTTGTGTTTGGCTACCGAGCCTCCAAGATCCGTTCTAAGAAGATATCAGTGCTGATCCATTCATCAAGCAAATATCCCAATTTGCAGAGTGCAACAGTTGCAGTGCATTTCAGCCGAATCGTAGATGATGTAAGTCCACAAAATAATTCAATTCAAAGAAAAAGTATCCAATCAAAAATATGGCTCAAATTTCCAAAGATGTAACAGTATTGTAAGTTCACATAAGAGAGAGAGGCTATCCATTGAACAGAACATAATTAGCGTTAATGTTGTGTCCTGTTTGTTTAACTTTGATCTATTTAATGGTGGTATTGCACTATTGTGAATGTGACCTGCCTACCACCATTTTTATTCCTGTTGGAAACAGGTCTTCTGAGTTTAAATGACAAATGGATGAACTGTTTTTGATTCAAAAATTATCAGATGTAGTATGGAAGATGAAACATGGGTCTCCTTCCCACCCAATGAATTGACGTCATTGTAAAGATCGGGGGCAAGAATGATGTGGATGTGCCAGTGGATGGAAAATTCCCGAAATAATTATTCCTGGAAATGTCCAGGGGTGGGATTTGGGGATCATTTTATATTAGGACCAGCAGTGGACTTCCCAGGCTGATGATGATGATGAATTTAAAAAGTTTAAAGAAATACTCAATAAGTTTCTTTAACACATTTTATTACATGAAATCTATAGCCAGATAACAGGAATCCACCTTACAAATACAATAGTAGAGTATAAATTGGTACATTCAATATTATGTCAAAATTTGTACAAAAAAAACAATAATTAAAGTTGATTGTCATAACATGTATCTGTGGTCCCATTCCATGTTCTCTAGTGGTCAAGTCTATTATTTTTATTAATAATACAATTCTGCAAATATTTACTGTTAACATGCTTCTTTATGTTACTATTCTCTGAATAAAAATTACTAATCTAGATCTTTGTAGCTAAAGCATTGCTACAGAGATCTCATAATGTCCCAAAAATAACAAACCGATTGAAGTTTGTGCTCACAACCTTCCCCTTGATACAGGAATGTTCTAACCAACTGCCCCAATGGATTCTGATCTCACCCGGCAAATAACTCATAGGGATCTGATAATCCAGTACTCATATGAATGACATAATGAATATAATTGACACAAATTATTAATGGCATTCTGCTTTAGTTACTTTCAACAAGGTAGTAGGTATAAGTGGATTCCTTAATATTCTTGTGAATAAAACTAGTTCAATGGCTGTTGCAGTTGAAGGTCGTAGTTCCTTTCATGCTATTGGTAGTTCATGAGGGAATGCTCTAGCATATTTCTCCTGCGAGCTTGTTCCATCAAATCTTCCAAATTGTTGCCATGATAGTGCTCGACCAATGAGCCCCAGTGGTTCTGTTCAAAATTTTTCCTGCTAGGATACACCTGATGGTCGGTTGGTTGTGTGCCGTATATACATGGCCCATCATATAACTTGTAAAGGTTATGGTAGTTGTGGTCACACCGCATTGCGCAAATGCCGTAGTATGTACGGAAATTGCTTGCACATACTGGAGGTGCTGGTTTGCAGCCACATAACTGGGCCGATGCAATCGCTAGCATTGAAACTGGAAATAAAAGTCAATTTTAGTTAGTTCCCTATCCCACCGTAATTGGATATCCATAGCATACTCATTTATACTATTCCAATTACTGGAATGGGGTAGAAACATTATCAAACCCAATAAATAGAAAACGCCTTAAATATTAATGTTAGCAACAACTGCGATCCGAGAGCGAAGCCGCGGGCGGCAGCTAGTAAATAATAAATGAAAGCCTTTTCTAAAAAAGTTTAGAAAAGGCTCGACCGGGGAAGTAAAGTACTACCATGCCTATTTCTGCCGCCAAGCAGCGTTGCATTGTTTCGATCCTATAGTGTGATTAATTACTGATGAAATTACAGGCACATGTGGCTTAACATCAAATTGTATGTTCGTTTGTATGAATGCTTAAAATTGATGGACGCAGGGCAGTGTATCGTAGGGTATGTTCATAACGTGCGTGACTTGAGAGCTAATACTTACCATAATAGGTGATAGTTACCAGCTGGTTCTATCAGCAAGTATGTAGTATGAAAATAACTAATGACTACTCAAAAAAAAAATTGTAGTTAATTAGGTATTTTATGCTGTGGAGGATGTAAATTATACGGTCGTTTTTCAATCAAAATATAAAAATAAAATCGAAATAATAATTATTATTATTATTATGAGCCTTCTATGTCCCACTGCTGGGCAAAGGCCTCCCCCCATTCCCTCCACTCTGTGCGATCCTGTGCTGTGGTCTTCCATTCCGGCTGGTATCTATCGAGCTCATCTCGCCATCTCGTTCTTGGTCTGCCGCGACGTCTTGGCTCTTGCGGGCACCACTCCGTTGTTAATTTTGCCCAGCGCTCATTGGGCATGCGGCAGACATGACAATTAAAAAAAAATATTATTTCACATAAATCAAGCTTACCCAAAACAATGATACAAGTCTTCATAATGCAGGTCTTCGTCTAATGTATATTAAAAAAATATTTCTCTCCTTTTATATGATAAAAATATGTTTAAATTAGTTTTCAATGCAATGTAACTGATTGATTTGCTGGAAACCATAATTATTTTTGATTTAATATGCATTAACTTTCCTCACTAGGTATTATTACCATGGATAAAATAGTTACTCAATTTTAAATATCGCTTTTTTTTTTTTTTTTTGGCGTCGCACTTTTGGTGCATTTGCCATTTTGCTTGTTTTTTTTTTTAAAATAAAAATTAGGGAAACATAGGGATTAAATTTACACGGAAGGATAAAAGGAGATCAGTAAGGTTAAAAATAAGGTAAGGAAAGGAAAATGTAAGGAAATATATACAGATAATGATTATGTATGTACTAAAAATTTACTAAATTTTTATATTATTTACATTTATAAATGATGCCAAACAATGATAAATACAAGGATCCAAGGAAGAAAGAAGAACAATGATATTAGTAGGGAGAGGAATTCGACAGGAAACAAGATCTTCACATAGTTTTTTATGGTCATATTGTGGACAAGCAAAAAATATATGATTGAGGTCACCAAATTCATTTCCACAGGCACAAAATGGATTAGACACTATTTTCATCCGTGCTAAATGAGCTGGGGTACATGAGTGCCCCAAACGCATTCTTATCAAAACAGTAGTGGCGCGTTTACTAAGTTTCAATGAAAAAAACCAGGGTTTCACCGGTATTGTTTTTTGTATTAGTCTATAATATTTACCTTTAATGTTACTAGAGTGGTCCCAATATTCATTCCAAGAGTTTTTAAGATAAATCTTGGGTAAAGCAATAAGATCGTGTACATAGTTTTTAAACGGGTAAAGGTCTCCACACTCTACAGCTTCATTAGCTAATTTATCGGCACGTACGTTTCCTATAATACCACAGTGGCTTGGTATCCACGCAAAGCTAACTGATAAACCGTTGATATTACATTGTAAAACCTTTGATCTAGCTTCCATTAATAGAGGATAAAACATTTTATAGCGAAAAGGGTATTTCAATAGGGATTGCAATGAACTCATTGAGTCACTAAAAATAATGGTATTTTTAAGTTTCATTATTAAAACGTAATCTAGTGCTTTCACAATAGCAAATAACTCGCCAGTAAAAACTGAAGTCTCAGGGGGTAGTTTGACTTTTTGTACAATATTGTACTGTTTGTGATATACGCCTACACCAACATAACCAGACTGTGAGTGCTTGGAGGCATCGGTAAATACCTGATGCCAACCATGCCATCGGTTATCAACAGCGGATATAAAATATATATTAGCATGCGTTCCGTGGCGGTCAATATTTAGATCGAAATAAATGTTAATAGGTAGTGTTAAAGCTTTATAGTTGCATTGGAAAATAGGCAAAAGAAGTGATTGATGAGTTGCAGCTGACAATGATTTATATTTGCTAAGGCTATTAATTAAAAGGGGTGGTGACTTATGACTCCAATAAGAAGAGGAGCAAATAAGTTCTGAAAGATGTTGGATTTTTGAATGAAGCTGGTGGTTCTGAACTTGTAATGTACGAAAAAAAAATCTACTAGACAAAAATTGCCGTCTTAAACGTAAAGGTGGTTCGCCACATTCTATTTGTAGTGCATTAATAGGACTGGACTTCATTGTTCCCATTACAATACGCATTGCTCTAGCCTGTATAGAGTCTAGTTTCTTGAAAAATAGCACTCTTCCAGGCTCCAACAAAAAGGTGCCATAATCCAGTATGCTTCTGATTAGTGCATTATAAATAAGTTTCAGGGAAAAGGGATGAGCACCCCACCAAACACCTGTGAGGCACCTTAGTAAATTAAGATGTTTTTCGCACTTTTCTACGATATATTCGCAGTGTGGACTCCCAACAAGCTTAGAATCCAATATGACACCTAGAAATTTGGCATGACTTTTTACCGGAATAGATATGCCATCATATATGTATAACGTTTAAAGGTGGTGTGGTCATTTTACGGGTAAAAGGAATAACGATGCTTTTAGAAGGAGACAACTCCAAACCATGTTTATCTAGCCATTTCTTTAAAAACTTTAGAGCAAATGTTATTTTAAATGCGGCTGTAGTAATATAAGTGTTCGAAGAATAAAGTAACAAATCATCAGCATACTGTAGGACACAAACCGTATCACTAACCGATGCTTCCAGATCATATGTATATATATTATAGAGAAGAGGGCTCAAAACAGAACCCTGAGGCAAGCCCTTCCAGGCAACTCTTGAGATATTCGTGGTGTTTAAGAAAATTTCTCTGCCAGCTAACATGTTTTGAATAAAGTTGGTAAGAAAATGTGGAATTTTCAAGAAATGTAATTTCTTTATAAGTACCTCAATAAGGACATTATCATATGCCGATTTAATATCCAAGAATGTCGCCACAACAGATTTACTTTGTGAAAAAGCTATACGTATGTCCGTTGTAAATACACTTAAGCTGTCCATCGAACTTCTACCTTTTCTAAAACCATATTGACTATTAGGTAAGATGCTCTGATTTTCATTGAACCACTCTAATCTATTTTTAACTAAATGTTCCACAATTTTGATTATAACTGGAGACAATGCTATTGGTCGGTAGGACGTAGAATCAGAAGGATCTTTAGAGGGTTTCAAAAATGGCAACACTATTTGCGTTTTCCATGTTGAAGGAATGACACCTGTCAACATGACAGAATTGATAAGCTCGAGAAAATATTGCAAAGCAATATCACTAAGGTGAGAGTAGAAAGAGTATGGAATACCATCTTTACCTGGAGCTGTATCATGAACGTCTGATAAGACGCCTTTCAGCTCGTCTATTGAGAAAGGAGAATCAAGGCCATAAGGACACTTAGGGACAGAAATATGAATTGGCGTTAACAATTCCCTAGGTGGAACAGTCGGTGGAGCCAAACGGTCTAAGAAACTGTCACTGAGAGAAGGTGGCATAGTGGCAAAAGTATTTTCACTAACTCCAGCTCTGTAACGTCTAATATTTTTCCAGACTTCTGAAGATTTTGTACTGGGAGATATTGTTGAGCAAAAACTCCTCCAGCCTAGCAACTTCTTTTCTTTTAATAGTTTTTTGGTTTTAGCCATGATTTCAATTAACTCGTGAAAATTAAACTCAGTCATATCAGAATTGTAAGTTAACTCTGCCTGCCTTCTCTGTGCAACAGCTACACTACAATCCATATCCCACCATGGTGGAGATGACAATTTCCCAGATGCATAATTTTTTAAAGGGAAAGTTAAATCTGCAGCATCTATCAAACTTTTGGTAAAACTATTTGCACAAACAGAAATACCTTGTGATATATGAGGCAAAGTGTTAATATTATTATCTATATGGTTTCTGAAATCACTCCATTTATCATTAATTATTTTATATCTCATTCTGGGTGGAGCTCTAGGTATTTCATTTACTCTAAATTCTAAAAACTTTAATATAATGGGGAAATGATCACTGCCATGAGTAGATGGCTGTGTTTGCCAAGTAACTGAAGATGCTAAACTGGGTGATACTATTGTTAAGTCTACTGCACTATTATTCTCTGAGGGTTTTGTTCGACGAGTTTGAGAACCATCATTTAGGATACATAGATTTTGTCTATCAATGATATCCAATAGGTCCCTACCATAAGTATTGGACACAGAGCTACCCCATGTTCTATGGTGAGCATTGAAATCTCCCATGACCACACATAGTTTAGGAACATGGCCTAACAGATTATCTATTTCAGTGAAAATTTGTGATGAAGGATGAGGGATATAAATAGATATAAAGAATATAAAGAAAAGAGGGGACTCTTCTAACACAGGTTGTAAAACTTAAAAGAAGGGATCCCAACCCGATTGTTAAACAATGTAAAAACAATAAAAAGATTTTTGATTTTTTTTTGATTTTGAAATAGAAATAAAGCATACATTATTAATAATGCATGCAACGGCGGTAAAATTATTATTATCATGTGCAGGAAGAGGGAAATTTGAAAATAAGTAAGAATTTTTAATAAGAAGAACGGCTCCTCCATAGCCATCAGGTCTATCGTCCCTGAGGCAGGAGAAGCCGCTCAATTTGAACACAGAGCCTGGCTTAAGCCAAGACTCTGTGATGGCGATAATAAAAGGGTTGTATACATTAATTAAATAGATAATTTCACTTTTTTTATTAACTACACTCCTGCAGTTCCATTGAACTGCGGATCTGGTGTGATCCATTGTGGTTGTGAGTGTAGGATAGAGATTATGTCAATAATTTTAGCAGCGTTGGACGGTTCTATAGCATTTGACTGTATGAATGTCTTAAGAAGAGCAATGATATCAGATATATTAAGCTGTCTATCCTCAGGTCTGCCCTCTTTCAGAGCGCAACCATTAGATAGGGATGATGATGGTGAATTAGTCAAGTTATTGTGTTCTTTTTGATGATAGCCTTTGGCTAGTTTGGGAGGTGCACGAGGTTTTAAGAAGACAGTTTTTCTATAGGATGATGTTGTGACATGGTTTGATGTGTGGGGTTGTTGAGTTTGAATATTTTGATCCTTGGCTGTTGCTAATATTTCAGCATATGACCTAGACAGGGGTGGATGAACTCTAGAAGCTTCTGCATAGGAAATACACTTTTCTACCATTGAAAATTTAATCTTTTGTTGCCTTGTATATTCCGGACATGACTTACTTGTGGCAAAGTGTATTCCCCCGCATGAGCAGCAAGAAATACGTTCCTCATCAATATCGCAAGAATCACCTGAATGCTCTCTACCACACTTGAAGCAGCGAGGCTTAGACCTACATTGCAACTTTGTGTGTCCAAACCGACAGCAATTGTAACATTGGATGGTTGGGTAGGTATATAGGTTAACTGTAAGTGCAGTATAACACATATAAATATGGTCTGGTAACACTTGACCATCAAATGTCACCACAACCGTCTGAGTTGGTTTCCACACTGGAGCTCCATTAACAATTTCTTTAAAGTTAATACGTCTTAGTTTTAGTATCTTTCCACATCCGCTGGGGACCGTGGTGCACTCTAACATCTCCTCTGGAGAGAGGTCTGTAGGTACTCCACGAATTACACCCATGCGTGAGACATTGTAGGTTGGTATGAATGCTTTCAGATTGTTACTATTGAGGCTATCATGATTTAAGAATGCATTAGCATCGGTATGGTTGTTGAATGCAATGGAAACTCTGTTTCTACCAATTCTTTTTACGCTACCATTAACCACATTGTAAATAGAATGCCGCTTCAAAAATTTCCCAAAAATAATTGGATGAAGAGTAGAGCCGTCATTCGGCAACTCAGAAACGCGTTGAACATGCACAATATACGGGGCATTATCGCTAACATCATATTGAGCTCTTGTAACCGGCGGCGCCGGCGGAGATGAATTTGGTGACGGAGCAGTGGGAGTAGATGTAGCTACCGGGTCTGAGATTGTAACTTTAGTCACAATCTCAGTGCTACACGGATTGCTAGGAATATTATTATCAGAAACTATTGGGGATTCCTCACAGCCACAACCTTGTTTGGAGTCACTGGATCCATGTCGTTTCCTCTTGTTGCAGTGTTTGCATATTTTGCGAGCGCGAGATCGTTTTAATTTCTTATTCTTGGAGACAGACGCGTCTGTATCCATTGCAGAATCATTGGATGGCAATTTATCAAAACTATTCGATAAAGTTACAAAGCAACCAGCCGGCGGGACTGTACCCCCGCCGGGGTCAGGCGGCTCCTCCATAATAAATAACTAAAAAAACTTACCAGATACTTTTATATATACACTAAACTACTAACGATAAAGAAATTAATTAAATAAATACTAAATTATAACGCTACTGATCAACTATCTTTGATTAAGTTAATTTTAAATTTTGGTGGGAAAAAAACGCGGCCTCCCTGTTCAACGTTTCCCGCCTTTTTTAAAAAATATCGCTTTGGTCGCGAGAAACTGGCGCTAGATTCAACTAGTTATTATAGTACCAGAAGTACTATTGTAAAAAAAAAAACAATTTACCTATTCAAAGTTGTGCTATTTTGAAAACTCAATGTAACTTTTTTTGCAGCTTGATACTTGAGAACAGAAATAATGTATTATGTATTCAATTGTCCGTGGTGGTCACGGCGCGACATAGAGTAGGACGGGTCAAAATAAATATTTTGAGGTAGTGCTATAGATTATTTGGGAATACTGTACTAGGAAGTAGTGATTGGCGGAATCGTGATTTCAACGAATACGAATAATCGGCCGAATGTTCGATAAACCTGACAAACATGCCGAATACCAACATTAAACGAATATTCGGGCCCCTCTACTAGGGAACACCAAAGGCATTTTTGGCAAAATTTGTTATTATGAGCCTGTAGTGTCCCTCCCAAAGTTATTATTTGAGTGGAATTTGAACCGTATCATTTGCCTCGCATCAAGCAAGGGGAAGATCTTGGGTCCAAATCCCATTCAAATAATAACTTTTAGGATTTTATAAAAAATCTTTATATTACAATTAAGTTTTTTTAATTAATTAATTAAATTTTTAATTAATTATTTTCATACATTCGCACGCCCTTCTACCTCGCCGCGTTGCCCGCACTCAGCGGAGTGAGAACGCGCCCAGTGGCCCTTTGCATTCGCTTATATTTTTAAAGCGAATTAAAATTTTTAATTTCGTAATATCTTTTGAATGGAATGTTTAAAAAATAAATGTCCATGTCCACCCGTGCGAAGCCGGGACTGGCCGCTAGTTATACAACGTGTTGATGAAGTTATGTAGGCAAACAAAGACCGTGTATTTAGACCAAGCACTGGAGTACTTTGACGTGTGCAACGGTTGAATATATCGTTTTCGAAATTCCCATAGAAAAGTAAAATTAATACTTTCTCAGAAATTTGCAACAGCCCTGTCTGTGTACGTGTCAAGGTCACACGCACGCGCGCTTCTATCTAGGAAAGAGAAAAACAACGATAACCTACCTACGAGATAATTTGAAATACTTACCTTTCGGTAGGTAGCTAGGTAGGTACGCCGCCAATCCCCTGACATGATATTTTTACTGGTTCCTATGGATTTTGACATTATTTATTGGCTATAATAACACTGGATAAAACTGGATTTTGGTAAGTTTCCGAGATTTCGCACGACACAGACTTCAAACTTCACACTAAACCATTACCTCGTAGGCACTGCTCAAACACACACTGACTGACGACGGCTTTTTACATAACAATCACCATTTTATCACGTTTGATGACATTTTCTCAACAAAACAATGTACAACAACGCATGTAAACACAAACAGGGTGACCATCTCAAAAGTGGCGGTTCTGCCACACAATAGCCAAAAAATCTGTCAAAATCTACCAAGCTTGACGATAAAAATACCAAAAATATGACTTCATACCATCTCCTTCGTGGCTACGGAATAAATTAAATACCTACATTACATTCAGTTACTATCTTTTGATCGTTTGTAACGGTTTGCAGTTATCTAAAACGAGATAGAAGTTGTTTAGAAACCAAATCAATAAAGGAAAAAAAGAATAAGAAGTTTCCAGTTCGGTAAAAAATAAATAAATTATAAATATTATTTCATTAAAAATTCAAATTCATGATTTTTCTTGAAATATTTAAAATCTGCCAAAATCTGCCACTTTTGTAAATCGTCACCAACAGTTAAAATTTAGGAGCCAAATATGCCAAAATGGCAGAAATCTGCCGCAAATGGTAACACTGATCGGCGGCCGTCGGCCGGCCTGATTGGATATGCGTTTTTAAATGCAACCAATGACAGACAGGTAAGTCAAAGATTAAATAGGACAGACTAGACACTTCCCAAAATTGCAGTTGAATAATTTTGTCGTGTCAATGAACCATGGTGGTAAAGTAACATGTTACAATTTAAAGAACTATGAATATCATAAACATTGCTTTACGACATCTAGTAATCAAACAAAAATAAATATTCTATTAAATGTTGAGTACGTAGCCACGTAGGTACCTAGTTACTGAATAGGTATTAGTACCAAAGATCTCAGAGAATGTTTACCGTGACTAGGGATTACAGTCGCGAAAATATTTCTTTTACATACCAAGATCTTTAAAAACAGCAACATCATTATTAGGTAGGCACATTACTAGGTAATTGGTGGCAGTTCTGTTACCTATTTTATCTACAATTGACAACTAGAGGTCAAAGAACAGCTGTAAATAGGGCTGCCTCATGATGCGTTTAGATTCATTTTAGATAAAAGTTTAAGAGGCATTTGATGAATGAAAAACTTTGAAATTTTAAAAGTCGTAGAACAAAAGTTGTTCGTTATGACCGGTAGAATATCTTGCTTTCGGATCCCTACAACTCTTAATAAACACGTTGTATATGATACTATGATATTTTTATTTACCCACAGGACGGAGAAGAAGGTTACAGAATCGTACCCGATTCGTCGATAGTAGTCAGTCGCACCGCGTTCAGAGATAGTTCGTCTCACTACATGCTCGACGGGAAGAGGGCTCAGTTCAAAGACGTTGCCGTGGTTCTGCGGGACTATGGCATCGATCTGGACCACAACAGATTTCTTATTCTGCAGGTATGTAAACGAGCGAAGCGAGCCGCTTAAACTTTAAAGTTAATTTTAAGCTCAAAATTCTTAGTGTAATTGTCATCGGTCCTTTTTATTTTAAAGCATAATATATTTTATTCGTAATTTTAGGGAGAGGTTGAGCAGATAGCTATGATGAAGCCAAAGGCGTCGACAGAACATGATTTTGGAATGCTTGAATATTTGGAGGATATCATCGGGACTTCTCGATACAAGGTTAGTTGATCGAGTGAGCGAAGCGAACGAAGATCTTAGTTTCAACTTGGGCGATTTGGCATTTTATGTATGTATGTATGTATGTATGTTTGTCTGGCGATAACTTTAGAACCATTGATCCGATCTGCATGAACTTTGATATATCGATAGCTTGTACTTGAGAAATTTAATGAGTAAAATCGGATGAAGGGTTTTTGAGATATGGCGTTTTTTATGAGGGCAAAAATAAAAAAAGTTACATAAAAAAATCAAGTTACATGTCATATGAAAGGGCTTTGTTTGGACATTCCAAAACAATTTTTACTTTTTTTTTGGGACGCTTGGTTTTTGAGATAGAACAAAAAAAGTTAAATTAACATAACCAGCGATCCAAGAGCTCCCATCTCTAAGAGTTTCGTTGATATCAAGGTTTTTCTACTGGTCGGCCAGTTCCTTTGCTTTTTCTTATTTTTTTTTCTTTAAATAAATTAAGGAGGTACTCAGTTCTCATAAAATGGTGACGACGACCAGGTCTGATGATGGAGCCAAGGTCTGTTCAACGGAACTCTTCAATAAATAGGCCAATAGAGTTGAAACTTGGTTACCACACCAAGTTAGTAGGCGGTAGTCAGAAAAAAGTCCAAAGATAGTGTTTGGACATGCCTCTGACTACTACCTACTCAAAGTTTTGATACGTTCGTCGGGTCGCATCACGAGATCTCAGTTCGGGACGAACTACTAGTTTATGTATATTTATCGCCATTGGGTTCAAAGTGAAAGGATATTTGTCAGTTGAATAACAAGGATCACTTTGAAATTTCTTAAAGCTAAGCGAATCTAATCACCCGCCCGTTGGTCAACGACATTTTAGTAAATGCTGGGAATGGATGGATGGGACTCGCACGGGACCGGAAAGAGTAGCGTATTTAAGAGGAGGCCTATACTCAGCAATGGGTGCAAACGTGCTATAATGATGATGATGAAGTTTTTTTTGTTGGACTTTATACACTGCACTATCTAGCCCCAAACTAAGCCAAAGCTTGTAATAGGGGAACCAGATAGCTGATATAATACATATATACTTTTTGTTTGTTAATACATACTTTTAATATATAATAACACCTAGACAGAGAACAAACATCTATGTTTATCACACAAATGTGTGTTCCCGGTGGGGATCGAACCCACGGCCTACGGCGTAGAAGGCAAAGCTACTACCAACTGAGCCGTGAAGCCTGTCAAAAGTGAATCTAGGTGCCAGTTCCACGCGACCAAGCCTAAAAGAACAGGCAATAAACTTACGGCTTGGTTCCTTGCTACCGTTTCCTTACCGAATAAAACTGACTAGCTTCTAGAAAAAAAAGACTTTAAGCAAACTTTGTGTTTACTTATTGAAACAAGTGAAGTCAAGCGTGATTGTAATCCCATAACTAAATGACTTGTATATTTTAATTTCGTGATCAACCAAAAAGTAATTCGAAATTGTAATTTTTGAGTTCTAAAAATTCAACGGAACTTTTAAAACACTACTTCACCTTAAAACCACGAGTGAAATTACAGGCACATGAGGCTTAACACTGTATGCCTCAAGTTGATGGACGCAGAGCAGATCATCGTAGGGCACGTTCATATCGTGCGTGACTTACAAGGCAATGCTTCCAGGTGGGCCATGCAATGGTCACCAGGTGGGCCATCTCACCATCTGCTTGTTCCATCAGCAATATATACAACGTGTTGATGAAGTTATGTAGGGAAACAAAGAGCGTGTATTTAGACCAAGCACTGGAATACTTTGACGTGTGCAACGGTTGAATACATCGTTTTCGAAATTCCCATAGAAAAGTAAAATTAATATTTTCTCAGAAATTTGCAACAGCCCTGTCTGTGTACGTGTCAAGGTCACACGCACGCGCGCTTCTATCTAGGAAAGAGAAAAACAACGATAACCTACGAGATAATTTGAAATACTTACCTTTCGGTAGGTAGGTAGGTACGCTGCCAATCCCCTGACACGATATTTTTACTGGTTCCTATGGATTTTGTCATTATTTACTGGCTATAATAACACTGGATAAAACTGGATTTTGGTAAGTTTGCGAGATTTCGCACGACACAGGCTTCAAACTTCACACTAAACCATTACCTCGTAGGCACTGCTCATACACACACTGACTGACGACGGCTTTTTACATAACAATCACCATTTTATCACGTTTGATGACATTTTCTCAACAAAACAATGAACAACAACGCATGTAAACACAAACAGGGTTACCATCTCAAAAGTGGCGGTTCTACCACACACCTGCCAAAAAATCTGTCAAAATCTACCAAGCTTGACGATAAAAATACCAAAAATTTACTTCATACCATCTCCTTCGTGGCTACGGAATAAATTAAATACCTACATTACATTCAGTTACTATCTTTTGATCGTTTGTAACGGTTTGCAGTTATCTAAAACGAGATAGAAGTTGTTTAGAAACCAAATCAATAAAGGTAAAAAAGAATAAGAAGTTTCCAGTTCGGTAAAAAATAAATAAATTATAAATATTATTTCATTAAAAATTCAAACTAATAAGATTTTTCTTGAAATATTTAAAATCTGCCAAATGGCAGAAATCTGCCACAAATGGTAACACTGATCGGCGGCCGTCGGCCGTCCTGATTGGATATGCGTTTTTAAATGCAACCAATGACAGACAGGTTAGTCAAAGATTAAATAGGACAGACTAGACACTTCCCAAAATTGCAGTTGAATAATTTTGTCGTGTCAATGAACCATGGTGGTAAAGTAACATGTTACAATTTAAAGAACTATGAATATCATAAACATTGGTTTACGACATCTAGTAATTAAACAAAAATAAATATTCTATTAAATATTGAGTACGTAGCCACGTAGGTACCTAGTTACTGAATAGGTATTAGTACCAAAGATCTCAGAGAATGTTTACCGTGACTAGTGTTAGGTTTATGATTATACTCTTATAAATAATGTCAGTAATTTATAAAAGCTTTAGTATTTGTTTAATTTATTCCACTTCCTGCGGATGTTATCTTGGTTTTTGACATTTGTAAAAAACCAAGATGGCGACACCGACTGGACGGTGTCGGTAGGCTACGAACTTGGCCGACATTGGCATTCGAGCGCTAGCTTCTAAGCTGAGTGGTTGTGTCTAGTTAATGCTAATGTGCTATCGTTTATGTAAAAAGTGAAGAACCTAAATGTATGGTGTGCATGTGCATTGAAAGGTCAATGCACACGCACACAATGGATGTAATGTAAAGTGAAGTGAAGTAATAAATGCTTGGTGATTTTGACATTGGTGTTTTACCATTTCTACCTGACCACCCCCAAAAGGTCAGAAGGCGGGATCGACGGAAAATACCATCATCTTATTTTTCCGCACCACGTCCATGATTGGAACAAAAAAGATAAGTACAATTTTATTTATGGGAATTTTTAAATAGGTTTTCGCTTTTGCGTTTTAATAGGATACCTAGCCTATCGAATCTTGAGGGACTAGATATTAACAGAAGGCTTATTTTTTAGAATGGAGAAGTTTTTTTTTTTTTTTTTTACATTGATTTTTATTATTATCTTAAGGTACCCTTAATAAGGAAAAAGGGATGGATTAGGTAATACTGTGCTACTCACATTAGGTAGGTACCGAATGTGATGTAGGTATATATTATGTCGTGTCTCTAAAAACTAATTAAAATATGGGGTAAACTTAGTATTATAAAAGTTATAGATTACCTGGATAAGAAAAGTTATAGATTACCGGGATAAGGAAAATGGATAGCGATTTCTACACTTAATAGTCTTTAGGCTGAATGCAGGTCGCAATTTTTTTATCAACCCTCAACAAATATTTTTTTTCTTTTTATCCATGATTTCATTTAAGATTTATATACCTACCATCTCCTACTTTATGTATGACTGGCGGCCTGTCCCGGCTTCGCATGGGTGGATATAATATTTTTTTGAACATTTTAGGATAAGCTTAGACTAAACTTCATGCGTTTGCGCGCCCTTCTCCCTGGGTGGGTGGGAGCGCGCCCCGTGGCCCGCTACCGCGTCCGCTAATATTTTTAAAGCGAACTAAAATGTTTGGTTTCGTATCTTTTGAATGGAGTGTCCGATTTGGAGGGTTCAAGAGGTAATCTATGGGTATGGAAGCGGACTTGGATATGAAGTGATTTATTTGGATGAGAGATTAATATAAAGGTATAGATAACATGGTCTGGTTTCGGTCGGCATTTCTATCAACTTTTGATATGAAGAAAGGAGAAGTTATGGTAACATGGCTGCGGTGGTTAGACACTTGATATCGCTGAGTTTTTTTTGTGGATATTGATGTGTTCTTCAATATTGTGGAGCATTTTTGTGTTCTATTGTCGGTGGTTTTCGCAGCGCATGCGATGAAAGCCAATTTGAGGCCAATTTTTTTACACCTTGGGTTACTTTATCGAGGTTTTAGAAGGGATCCCTATTTTTTTTTCTAGTAATAAATATGGCCTATGTTGCTGAGTGATAATGTGGCATTCTAGTGGAGAAGAAAGTTTTGAGATCGGACAGTGGTTTTTTTTAGTCTAATCGTTATATACAGGAATACAAGTCTAAATAAATTAATATAGTACAATGGGCGGCCTTATCGCTGAAAGCGATTTCCTCCAGGTAGATAATGCTAGTAAATAGTAAATAATGAAATGAAAAGTTTTATGTTATATTTGGTATACTAGTTAGGTATATGAAGTTATAGGCAGTGGTAACCGCTTTACTTCTGGTTCGCCAAGCAGCTTTGCGCTTTGTTTCGGTTTGGTTGTCGGTAAACTTACAGACATATTCGGCTTAACATTTGCATACCTCAAGTATATGGACGCAGGTAACCAGGACACTTTAATAGTTTACATAGTAGGATACATTCTGTTGTGCGAGGCAATACTTTGTTATGGGTAATAGTTACCGCATCAGGCGGGCCATCTGCTTGTGCTTCAGGAAGAAGAAAGGAAATAAACAAAGGTACCACTTGAATTGATTTGTTTTTTTTTATTTTCTATTATTTTGCAATCTGCAAATTGGGCACTGAGCGAGAGTAACGAAGTTTCACGACGCCAGGCATTCGTCCAGTGACACATCCAACTATGGCCTTTTAGTCCTTGAGGAGCTCTTCTCCGTATATTCTTGTGACAGTTATGGCGGCAGGGGTCACAGGCTAGTTCGTACGGATGTCGGTCCATGCGTTTGGCGTAAGATTTGAGCTTGGTTTGGACGCCTTCTCTAACGGTTGGGATCTGAAGCTCCGTGTGAAGCTGATTGTTGGTAATGTACCACGGTGCGTTTTTGATTGAAAGCGTTATATTGTATCTGGTCGTTTGCTGCCGTTCAACATAGCACCATACGACCAGATGGGCTTTGTAATACATTTGTAAAGGAGTCGTTTGTTGGTCAGTGAGGGTTTTGATTTACGAGCCATCATCCGGTGTGGCTTGCGGAGTTGGTGGAATGCCTAGAGTTTTTCTTTTGGTGTACATGTGCTTCTTTCTCGAAATCAAAATCAAAACGGTGTTTATTCGGTGCAATCACAGGGATCACTTTGAAACGTTTTGTATACTAGGTGAATCTAGTGCCAGTTGCTAGTGCAAAGGACTTCTTTGCAGCATTGCGAATGCGACAGCTGGACTGACAAGTGTGGCGATTGGGGCTGTGTCGTCAACCAACGCAAGTGTACCCGCGGGAACGTCGTCTATCGTTGGTGGGTCAAAGGTGTAGATAAGGCGCAGCACGGGGTCCATAACACTCCCCTGCTCTGATCTCGTGTGTTCCAGTTCTGTCGTCACCTGGAGGTGCAGCTGATTAGGTGGGATTTTATCGGTGGATAGGGGTTCGCTGGAAGAGCTTTCAGGATTTTATAAAATGGGCCTTCGTGCCATACGTGGTCGAATGCTCAGCCGATGTCTGGGAGCGCGGCTGAGCGGTACTGTTTTTGTTCGAAAGCATTGTTTTTTTTGGGATACTAAACGGTGGACCTGTTCGGTTGTCACGTGGGCTTCGCGAGGGCCAGACTAGTGTGGAGGAGTCAGTTTTGATTTGGCTATCAGGGTTTTTCTTCAGGAAAAGTATCTCAAAAACTTCCGATGTTGTCGACGGAGGACTGATGGGGTGGTAGGATGACTCGTTTTCTGGATCCTTTCCTGATTTGAAAAAGAGGGATATCGGATAGTTTCCATTGCGCAGGGACGGAAAAGGAGGATGGATGAGGAGGATGGATGAGGATTTGAGTCAGTGGAAGGAGCTCTGAATATGGTAGCTCTCTGAGGGTCTTGGCGGTAAATAGGTAATATCCAGGAGCCCTATTTAGGTTTAGATTCCTAATTACGGAGCGGACTTAATTTTAGGTAAGTTTTTTTTATTGGTGGAGAAAGTTGATTAAGTTACTGAAGTTAGTCTAGCCTAGCTAGCTGGTTTGTTTTGGCATTCTGTCACTTTCAGTTCTTCAGTCCAGTAGGGTTTTGGATTGACTGAGTTGATACTCCTGGGTTATCACTATTTTGATCATTGGTTGAAATGTAGTCTTATAGAGACTGCGATCTGGGCCGGTTAAAGAGGTCATGATGCAAACTTTGCTGAGTAAGCGTCATGCTTGAAAGTTTATTTTGAGATGAATTTATGATTTGGAATGATTATATTATATGGTCAGATTAATAAGTTGGAAAAATGGGCAGTTACTAAGGCAGCTTGAAAGTTTCAGATAATTGGAGGATGGACGAAAAACTACCAATGATGGCCAGGAAAAGGAGGTGTATCCAGTAATCATGGTGGGACCCGTATGCCCAGACGAGGGGAAGGTCTGACGTATGATGGATCCGGAGGATCAGTTTTGGACATTCATGAGACCGAACGAGGGAAAGGTTTGGCTCATGACGGAATGAATGGAAATAATATGACCAGACGAGGGGAAGGTCAGGCATATTATTTCTGTTCAATGGAGGGGCGAACCACTAGTGATTAATAAACTATATTAAATAGGTCTAATTACTTTTATTGATAGAAGCGTGAGGACACGCTAGGCACAGGATGGCCGAGCTGTTAGGTTTATGATTATACTCTTATAAATAATGTCAGTAATTTATAAAAGCTTTAGTATTTGTTTAATTTATTCCACTTCCTGCGGATGTTATCTTGGTTTTTGACATTTGTAAAAAACCAAGATGGCGACACCGACTGGACGGTGTCGGTAGGCTACGAACTTGGCCGACATTGGCATTCGAGCGCTAGCTTCTAAGCTGAGTGGTTGTGTCTAGTTAATGCTAATGTGCTATCGTTTATGTAAAAAGTGAAGAACCTAAATGTATGGTGTGCATGTGCATTGAAAGGTCAATGCACACGCACACAATGGATGTAATGTAAAGTGAAGTGAAGTAATAAATGCTTGGTGATTTTGACATTGGTGTTTTACCATTTCTACCTGACCACCCCCAAAACTAGGGATTACAGTCGCGAAAATATTTCTTTTACATACCAAGATCTTTAAAAACAGCAACATCATTATTAGGTAGGCACATTACTAGGTAATTGGTGGCAGTTCTGTTACCTATTTTATCTAAGGTTAACAACTAGAGGTCAAAGAACAGCTGTAAATAGGGCTGCCTCATGATGCGTTTAGATTCATTTTAGATAAAAGTTTAAGAGGCATTTCATGAATGAAAAACTTTGAAATTTTAAAAGTCGTAGAACAAAAGTTGTTCGTTATGACCAGTAGAATATCCTGCTTTCGGATCCCTACAATTCTTGATAAACACGTTGTATAATAATACTAGCGGCCTGTCCCAGCTTCGCATGGGTGGTCATAAGTTTTTTGAACATTTTAGGAAAAACTTAGACCGTGGGTTCGAGCCTCGCGTCTACTTAATTCATACATTTGCACGCGCTTCTCCTTGAGTGAGTGAAATCGCACCCCGAGCGTGACCCGTGGACCCGTTAACATTTTTAATTTCGTCATATATTTTGAATGGAATGTCCGATTTGAAAAAATTAAGAAGTAATCTATAGGTATTGAAACCGTCTTAATTATGAAATATAAATATTATATATTAATAATAAATTTATTTGGATAAGGATTAATACCAAGGTACAAATAAAGACCCTTTTCTAGCGGAGGCATATCAATTATTTTTTTATAATAAAAGAACACTTATTGTGACATAACTATAATAGTTAGACATATGCTGTCGCGACATTTTTTGTAGATGATGACGTGTTCTACAAAATCGTAGTACATTATTTTGTTCTATCATCAATAGTTTTCGCAGCGCACGCGATGTAAGGTTTTTGTTTTCCACCTTGGGTTACATTATTGAAGTTTTAGTAAGGATCCCTGATTTTTTTTGAAAATATAATATAGCCTATGTTACTCAGGGATAATGTAGCATTCTAATGGTGAAAGAATTTTTGAAATCGGACCAGTAGTTTTTGAGCCTATTCGTTACATACAAAAATACAAATGTTTCCTCTTTATAATATTAGTGTAGATGTAGATAATAAAAAAAAACTGAAATAACTGAATGAAACTTTTTGATAAAATATAATTAACGTTTTTTTATCACATATCGTATATAATTGATTCAGGCGTGACTTTGCGGAATTATATTGTTAGGTGTTAATTAAATGAAACAAATATGTCGAATCATTACCGATTTGTACCGGTTAGTACTACATAATTTGTTTCAGTTAATTTATATCACACTAGCGGCCTGTCCCAGCTTCGCATGGGTGGGTGGACATTATTTTTTTCAACATTTTAGGATAAACTTAGACCGTAGGTTCGAGTCCCGCGGCTACTTATTTCATACATTTGCACGCCATTCTCCCTCGTCGCGTTGCCCGCTGCGCTGAGTGAGAACGTTCGTTCGTTTATATTTTTAAAGCGAACTAAAGTTTTTTATTCGTAATATCTTTTGAATGGATTGTCCGATGATGTGTTCTGCAAAGTCGTAGTACATTATTTTGTTGTCATCAATAGTTTTCGCAGCGGACGCGATGTAAGGAATTTTTTACGTAATTTTTTCCAACTTGGGTTACATTATTTAAGTCTAGTAAGGATCCCACATTTTTATGGAAATATAAATGTCACCCGGGGATAGTGTAGCTTCCCAACAGTGAAAGAATTTTTCAAATCGGTCCAGTAGTTTCGGAGCCTACAAACAATCAAACAAACAATCAAATCTTTCTTCATTATAATATTAGTATAGAAGTATAGGTAACGTACTCTTCTGTATGAAAAATCTTTTATTTACAGGCGCCAATTGCAAAAATATCTGCGCGCGTCGAACACCTAACAGAGTCACGCAAACAGAAGCTAAACCGCGTGCGAATGGTCGAAGCTGAGAAGACGAAGTTGGAGCAGCCAATGAAAGAAGCGGTGGAACTCATGAATCTGACCAATCAGGCGCTGCGAACGAGGAATATGATGCTGCAGAAATACGGGTATAATTCTACCTTCTTGTCGTGTCGCTTGTTTCATTCGAAAAAGTAGCGGCCCAATTGAACTGAAAGCCATCTCGATAGCCAGATATTAACGTAATCGGGCTGCAGTGTAGTGAAAGTATTTTAAGATAATTCTACCTAGAAATGTGCATAGTACAGTCGGTAATAGAAGTCAATATTTAAATAAAACAGCTAACGTGATTTTGAGACATCCAAACAGACTCGACCGCTCAGTGAGAGTGTCTGTATAAGAATAAAAAAGAAAGAATGAAAATGAGGAGAGCATGTATTTTAATCAGTGTTCTTCTAGAACAAAAGTGGTTAGACAGTGGTCCATATTATTATCCTTATTAAAATGATAACTGAATTATAATAGTTAGCGACAAAAGAGTTCTTGCCAACCAAGGAATTGTAAATTATTGTGTGTAATTAAAGTGCAGAAAATCCTCTAACAACTTCTTGCAAGGGGCATTATTTTTGAAGATATAAAATCAAAAAATATGTTTTCAGTAAGAAAATAAGAAACTTTAAATTTTTGTTACGAATTATTTTTTGTTACGAAAACTTATTGATTCAAAATTATATTTATGCTGAACCTATTTTATGTTATTCTCCAAAGCTTTGCTGTTGCCTTTTTTTCATAACTGCATTCAGTGATTCTATATCTTCAAAAATATTAAATGTGCGAGTGAGTTGTTCGACCGTTGCCAGCCTTTAATCGTAATAGCAGAGTTTTACCTACCATTAAAACTCTTATTATGTCCGGAGCCTTATTCGAGGCCTTTTAAACATATTTTGAGATTTGTCCTTCCGTTTCCGGCCGTATTTATAATATTTCTTCGTTGTAGTTCCGTTTTACGAGTATAGGGGGCGCTTCTTCCGTCCGTAAAGTTCACCAGTTTGTGCGAGCGCATTTCTCATCATTGTGGGTCTCAAAATAACTTAACTCTATGTACTACTATTTATTATAGACTATATTTAATGAACTATTAACACCAGGCAGAACTGACTGTAAGGCCTCGAATAAGGCTCCGGACATAATAAGAGTTTTAATGGTAGGTAAAACTCTGCTATTATGTCCTTCCGCCGTTATTCGAGGCCTTTTAAACATATTTTGAGACTGTGTTTGTTCTCGCCTGGTGAACGGACGCCAATGTGATATCAGTATATATTTATTATTATTATATATATATATATATATTATTTTTTTTATAACTTTTATAAACTTGTTTTTTTTTTTTTTTTTTTTTTTTTTTAATACCTCTATATCATACATATTTATCAAAATGAAATTTAATATATTTTTATTAATTTTACTAATTCTCAATCATGCAAGATAATTTAATGTAACAGTTTACTATTTACAATTTCTAATTTACTGGTTCAAAGAGAACCCCCAGTGAGGTGTTGATTGAAGTGTTACAGGGCTTAGATTGTATTTCTTTTTTATAAAATTTTATAAACGTATTTTCTGATCGCCAGTTAGCCCTCGCTAAGATTTTATCTAATGGCTCTTTGTCGATCCAACTCCTTGAAGCTACAGCGGACCTGACACTTCCAGGGGTTGCATCAACACCCGCCTCTCTCAAAACTGATTTAACCCATCCCGCAATAATAGTTCGGGAAGCAGGTCTTGCTGTACCACGGGCAGTCACAAACAAATTTTCTACATTAGCTTCTTCTCTCCTAGTCTTACCTAGAGATAGTAACGTTTTGACCCACAAAACTGGATTCAGATTAAGATTATCTTCATTCGATAATAATTTCCAACCAGACTGAATGTATGAATCGGAATCCGTTTTGGATCCATATATGGGCCAAAGTGTCACTGTGCTATCCGTATTATTGATTACAAACGAATCTTTAGAAATACTTAACAATGTTAAATCATGAACTCTACGCCCCGAACAGAGCAGCAAGAGGATAGCGCAGCGTCGCGAAACTTCGTATAAACTTTGTGAATTCACAGAATTACTTGATAACCAGGAAATTAAAATCGTGGGGTCCCATACACTCTGTTTTGGGCGTTTTCTAGAGTTGTTGACAGAAATAGATCGTAAAATTTGTTTAACTAACACGTTTGAACTAAGACGTGAGCTATCCTCTACTCCACACAACGTTGACACAACCGATTTATGAACTAAGATTGTTCTATAGGCTAAACCCTCTTTTAGATGAAGGTCAGCTAAAAACCTTGCTAATTCGGAGCCCGAAGGGTTATTGACCTGAACTGAAAAACATCTACACCATCTAACCCATCGCTCCCAAGCTGGTTTATAAGTATTGATGGTGGATTTTCGCCACCCCGCTCGTAATAACGCTTTTTGTTGATTTGACCAAGATTCTACAGCCCGAGACCACCCCCACATTTCCAAACCTCTAACGTCAGGTTCTGAACCTTCGGTGGAGGCTGGCCCGTTGACAAATCTACTAGGACGGTTTCTAACCGATGAACTGTGAATGGTGGTGCTGTCGCTCGTGCTTTGAGGTCTGCTCTCCAAAACGCCTGAGGCCACTTTGGAGCTACTACAAGAAACGTACCTTTTGCTCGGTTGAGATGCATGAGAACTCTTGGCATCAGATTCGGAGGTGGGAACACCCAAGCTAGTTCGAACTCCCATTCCCAAGCGAATGCATTGTGTCTCCATGCTGCTTGATCTCGCTGGTCTAGCGAGACATACCTTTGAACCACATGGGCTCGAGCCGACGCGAACAGATCTACTTCCGGAGTACCCCATTTTGCGAACACTACTTTTGTCAACGATGGAACTAAGTGCCACTCTGGGATTATGGATTTTCGAGAAAGACGATCGGCTACACTGTTGTATCTTCCTGGAATGTGATGTGCTACTAAATGAATGTCGAAACGGTCTAATATTTCGAAAATCTGATAGGTCAGATTCATCAAAATGGCCGATTGATTTCCTCCCTCGTTCCTCAGATACGCTACGACAGATTTGTTGTCGCATTGTAGCAGCAGTGACGAATGACTCAGAAAACGAGCGAATTGGGACAAACATTTTAGAACAGTCAACATCTCTTTGTGATTTGAATGAAACGACTCTTCTTCGCCTAACCAGTCGCCCCCCATTTGCATTCCGTTCAACTCTGCTCCCCAACCGGAGTCTGCCGCATCTGTCGTCAGGAAATGTGTGTTTGATGGAGGATGGAGTCTGGATGATGTTTGACAGTTTGTCATCCACCACTTTAGCTCTACAATAGCTGGAAGAGGAAGAGGCCAAAGCATCTCCGGCTGTTTCAGGAGGAGACTGTTGCAATGAGCTAGCAAGTAACGAAAATTTAGACGACCCTGAGGATCGGCCAGCCTGGCAAAATTCAAACTCCCTACTATACTCTGCATTTCCCTGAGGGTAGCTTTTTTTCTTTTTATTAGTTTTGATATGGTCCCCTGCAGACCAAGAATTTTCTTCTGTGGAAGACATTTTATGTTCCGCCACGTGTCCCACACTAGACCTAAATACTCCAACGTTTTTTGTGGGACTAGAATCGACTTTTCTGTATTTACTTCCCAACCTAATTCTTGCATGGTTAAGAGGACCGTTTTTGTCTGATCTACAAGTTTCGACTTGTCCTGGCAAACAATCAAGAAATCGTCTAGAAAAACTGCTATTCGTATACCCTGCTCTCGGGGGATTTCTGCAGTCCAGTTCGAAAGGGATGCAAACATTTTGGGGGCTGTTGCAAGTCCAAATGGCAAACAAGTCATCTGTAGTAGCTGGTTTCGATACAAGAGTCTTAGGAAGCAACGGTGGCTCTGAGAGACTGGTACGTGGTAGTAAGCTTGGGTTAAATCTATTTTCACCATCCAGTCGTTTGGTTGTAGGAATTCCGGGATACGATGGACAGAGATCAATCTGAATTTGGTTATTTTTACAAACTGATTTAATCGTTTTAGATTGAATATTGGACGCATGGAGCCATCGCTTTTGGGGGTTAAGAATAGGGTTGACAAAAAACTGGGCGTATCGGGGGCACATTCCAAAATACTTTCCTCTACCATATTGTTTATAATTTTGTCCATTTGGGGAGATGGACCAGTCTGGTAACGAGAACCTAGGAGCTGAGGTGAAACCAGCGGTGGTTTGGCTTGGAAAGGAATTTTGTAACCCGATATTACTTGAATCAGTGGGCTTGGTGCCCCTCTCTTTTTCCAGGCATCGGCAAAAAACTCTAGCCTGCCCCCCCGAAACGCCCGCAGAGAGTCAATATTTCTTATCCCCTTTGCCTTTGCCACGCGTGGCACTTTGTTGTGTATACGGCCCCTGTCGGCCGAATGATTTTCTGGTGTTTGCCGGAGTTTGCTGACGTGGGGCATATGTTTGGGGCCTAAACTGTGGCCGAAAAAACCGTTCATTATTACCATAGCCCGGGAATTCATAATTGTGGGCGTATGAGTAGAAAGGCCGTACTCCTTGCGGTGGCGGATACCTATTCGTGTATTGCGGTGCGATGGAGCGACCGGCTTGATTGTAACCGCTAGGTCCAGGTTGCGCAGCCTGGGACCCAGATGCAACTCGCTTCTCTTGCGCAGAGAAGGAGGTTTTCGGAGTAGAAAAGATTTTATTAACTCCCCCATTATTTTTTAGAAATTCTACGAATGCTTCTTTTTCAAATAAAAACTCGCACGAAGGTGGTATCTTTTTTAAGCTAACCTTCAAAAACTTTTCTTTTACCAAACTAATGAATGCGTCGCGTCTTTGTTCAATAATATCGGCCCTGCGACCGCATACTAACTGCAAACAATCAAGGGAGACTTTTTGAAAATCCCCAGAAAATATTTCCTTAATTTTAGAGACCAAGGACTCATTATCTAAACTACCTACTTCTTGAGTCCATTGAAGTAAATCAGACACACCTTTTTTCAACGCATCACTTTGCATAATAACCGCGCGGGTGATAGCACCCAGAGATTTATCAGTTGCAGCAAGACTACTCGCCTTTTCAAATTGTTTGAGTTCATCATTTACCTCCAAATCAACAAACCCCGGCCGTGCATTGTAAGATTTTTGAATCTCGGAATAACGGACATTTGTCCAATTTTCTGTTTTAAAATGTTGCAGCGAGCTCAGCAATTCTAAATGTTCAGAAGAAGCTTTTGCAACTGTTGGTTCTTTCAAATTTGTAGCCAACTCAAAATCAAATTTGAGGGTAGATTCTAAATTTTGCTCCGGTAAGCTCGGCTCGACGGGATTCTCGTTTTGCACAATAAATTCGGTAGAATGCCAACAGCCAGGAGGCGGAGGGTAGGCATTCCACGACAAAAAATTTTGAATTTCACTTACTTGTCTGGTAAGGTTTTCCAAAACCTTACCTTCCCTGCGTGATCTTTTTGCATGGTGTAAGTCCGCTTCGCACGTACGTTTGCGCCTTTTATCCACACCATTACCGCCATTATCACCATCCTCACTTGTCGACGAAGATGAGTTATAAACCCGATCACGCTCATCACTAGTATTATCCGACATAACAATTTGGAACAACTACTTATATCAATATAACTATTATCGAACGCTAACAGCGTTTTTATTTTATTTTAACGCAGACAAAATTAATTTATTGAGTGACCGTACGCGAACTGCGTCACGCACGTCTTCACGGCACGAAAATCAGGACGCCAATGATGAGAAATGCGCTCGCACAAACTGGTGAACTTTACGGACGGAAGAAGCGCCCCCTATACTCGTAAAACGGAACTACAACGAAGAAATATTATAAATACGGCCGGAAACGGAAGGACAAATCTCAAAATATGTTTAAAAGGCCTCGAATAACGGCGGAAGGACATAATATAAAATATTTTAGCCATGAAGTCGGCAAGTTGATTGAAACCAGAAAAGAAACAAAAGCGACTATAGAAGCGAAGCTGGCAGCCATAAATGAAAAACACAGTGACGTCATGAAGGTGCTAGACGAGAAAATCGTCCTTGAAAAGGAAGAGGCTAAGTAAATATCATCTTTTATATATTTTTTATTCTTAACAAGTGCTAATGTGAATCTCGCTCGCACGTTTCGACATGTTGAAAGACATAAAATCACTAAACTCATTTTCGAAAAATCGCAATCAACCATTTTGTGTGCAATCACAGTGCACACAGTTTAGTAAAAACATCATTTTGATCGAAACATGTTAACTCAAAAGTTTGCTTTACTAGTTTTCGTAGATAGCAAACTTTTAAGTAGGAAAACTTATATCGATCAAAATTATTATTTCACTAAACTGTGTGTGATGTGATTGGACACAACTGGGTTGAATGCGATTTTCAAAAATGAGTTTAGTGATTTTATATCTTTTAACTTGTCGAAACGTGCGAGCGAGAGGTACATTAGCTCTTAACACCTTAAATAGCTGACACTCGTGGCTTCCCTCTCGTATTAGTAGTGATTGCTAACAGAATCTTTTATGGCGTTTTCCCTCCATTGCGTTTGTTCATGTTTTCTACCCCTTTCCTGGTATTTTATTGGGATAAAAAGTAACCTTTACTACACTACTTACTACTTCAGGTTACGAACTATATCTATCCTAAGTTTTGTTGCTCTCTGAATAGTGGTAGAGCGTGTTTGAGCCTCAAACATCATAAACATAATTTAATTTCAATTTAAATACAGTTCACAGTCTTAGATACTTACTTTGATATGTTTGATATTATAAGTAGGTACTTATACAAGAAAATGTATAGATAAAGTAAGCGAACCAGGGTATGCATTTGATTAATTACGTTCGACAGCCTTCACAGCTCAGTTGGTAGTAGCTGTGGGTTCGGTTCCCACCGAGAACAAACATTTGTGTGATGAACATAGATGTTTGTTCTCTGTCTGGGTGTTATATAATATTATAAGTATGTATTTACAAAAAAAAAAAGTATATATGTAGTATATCAGCTATCTGGTTCCCATATCACAAGCTTTGGCTTAGTTTGGGGCGGGATAGTGCTGTGTGGAATGTCCACCAATATTTATTTATTTATATTTAAACTATACCAGGGATGAATGTAAACTGGGTCAATTCCTAAAAATCTTGAAAATTCAACAGGAAATTCCAAGTGCTTAACAAGAAAAAGCAAAGCCTCGCGGAGCGGCTACAACTTTGCCAAAAGAAGACGCTTACAATTATCTCTGATGTATCTCAGTTAACCAAGAAGAGGAAGAACTTGGATCAGCTTATAGAACAAGATAAAGGGAAGCTCATTGAATTGGAGTTGGTAAGATAATAAAATTGCTGCAGTATTTTTTAAATCTTTTCTGTAATAGACCCTAAACATGTTAGGTGCCACCTACTTTTTTCATCACCTTGTTACCAATTAGGTAACAATTTATTATTGCTTAATTTTTTTTTTATTTGCTTAGCACGGCTCCACATGGCGACATCTTACATAGTTTTGTTCAAAAATATTTGCAATACAATATAATTTATTTATGCCACACGTAAATACAGTTTATAAAAATTGGCCGTCACTCAGCATAAATGCTATAGCAGCATACGCTACTATAACGTTGGTCTTCCATGACACCAGTAGGTACGCGACAACGCAGCAACACCCATCCATGTCATCGTTACAATAATATTCAAAATGAGTTTCAACGCACGCCTGACGTTTACTGGCTGCTTTAAACAGGCTGTTCATGTTTCGGCTGCCGCAGCCTGGCCGCCTAGTGCGTGACTGGCCTAAGGGTATGACATTCCTTGTTGGTGCACTACAGATACATTCAGTTAGGATAACACAGTTCTCTTTTAGATCCCAGACAAATACACCAAGGAAATAGCAGAATGCGAGAAATTAGTTCAGAAGCACAATGAGGCTAAGCTCAAGACGGCTGAAGAGTTAAAATCCTTTTACGTAGGAGTCAAGTAAGAACTAAACAATCCTATAGTATAATAAAGACAGGTCATCTCTCTCTCTTGTCGTGTCACTAGTTACTTTAGAAACAGTGTGGTGAAAGGATTTTAAGCGCGCCTCAAGAGGCTCCTTTCGAGCACTTGACATATGTTATACTGGCTATGTGCACATACATTTTTGAACAGAAAAACTCATTGGTCTTGATCCGGCTGATAATGGTGGCAATGGCAAAGTGTAAAAAAACAGAACTTGAAAAAAAAAACAGCTTCACGACTTGATCCCCAAACACGGTAGATATCCTCAGATCTGTAAGTACTAAGTAGAGCTCCGGATATTTTGAGGACGTCTAAGGCAGTGGTTAACTCACAATGGTTTCATTCATCGTTTAAGAGCATTGGCATTGCGCACATAACTTTTGAAAAATATTCATGATGATACTTGTGTTTAAAGCTTCAGGGGGCTAAAGCTGTTTTTTTTTCGCGTTCTCAGTGTTGGTTTCATAGAAAAAGTTATTCATATTGATGGGTACTTTAGCCCCCTGAAGTTTTAAACACAAGTATTAGAACACCTTGTATATTTTATAAATATTATTTCTGTACCGACTTTTAACGAGATAAGATAACAAAGTGCTAACAAAGCTTTAAAATTTCAGAGAAAAAACCGAAGGTCTTCAACGTACCAAAGGTCAGCTCGACCCCAAATTGATGAAACTCAAAGCAATCGTCAGCAAAGCTAACGATATCTTCAAAAAGGCTGAATCAGAGCTTCATTTGTACATAAACCAGGAAAAGGTAGAGACAGAGAAACTGATTCAAATGAAGGAAAGCTATGAGAAAGCTAAAAAAGATTTTGAGGAGAACAAAAGGTTAGTGAGCATATTACATTGTAACAACGATCATACAAAAGAACGGTAGGAACTAAGCCGTAAGTTTGTTGCCTGTTCTTCTAGGCTTTGGTCGCGTGGAACTGGCTCCTAGAGTCACCTAGTTTTAAGACGTTTCAAAGTGATCCTTGTGAATTTATTGAACATATTCGATATAATATATCGAATTTGTATGTTATATTATATTACACCTTACCTTATTTTTTACATACCTGTGTAATTATTCTTATTAGGACAGCCTTCGCAGCTCAGTTGGTAGTAGCTCTGCCTTCTGCACCGTAGGCCGTGGGTTCGATCCCCACCGAGAACAAACATTTGTGTGATGAACATCTATGTTCATCACACAAATGTTTGTTGAGAGAACAAACATCTATGTTTGTTCTCTGTCTGGGTGTTATATAATATTGTAGGTATGTATTAAAAAAAAATAGTATATAAGTAGTATATCAGTTATCTGGTTCCCATTTACAAGCTTTGCTTAGTTTGGGGCGAGATAGTGCTGTGTGGAATGTCCACCAATATTTATTTATTTATTTTATTATGGATCTGTCATGATCGCGAAAGTCTAAAATCACTTTTATTTTGTATATTCTTCAGAATCAAAGAAGAGTTATCATCAACCTTACCGGACAGGGAAAAAGAGTTGGCTCAATTACAGTCGCAGTTGCCAAATATCAGACGCGAAGAGGCTGCAGTGCTGAAGGAAAGCTCATCGCTAGTGTATGTTCATTGCAAAAATTAGTTTTAGCCCCTTGAGTGAATGAATGAATGAACGTAATGAACGAATTGATCGCATTGAACGAAATGAACGAGATGAAGAAATGAATGAAAAATATAAGTAATAAAAAGTTTAAGAGTAGTAGAGCTCTTTGTGATGGGCTCGTCCGGGGAATTACTACCACCATGCCTTTTCTGCCGCCAAGCAGCGTTGCTGTGTTTCGGTTTGAAGAGTGTGGTTGCTGGTGAAATTAGAGGCACATGAGGCTTAACATCTGTATGCCTCAAGTTGATGAACGCAGGGCAGTGCATCGTAGGGCACGTTCCTATCGTGTGTGACTTGCGAGGCAATGCTTTGTTATAAGTGACTAAAAGTCCTATACCGACGTCACAGTTTAAAATAGTAATACCGCGTTTACATTTAGACATTCCCACTGCCATTCGTGTGGACGGAATTGTGGCCGGACATATGTCCGCGGCAGCGTCGCCGGCAACGTGTGTTCACATTTAGCCCGGACACTTAGGGAGCGTGGGCAACGCGAGCGTACATGGAAGTGGCATGTTTACATTCTCGCATTGTCCATGTCCCACCACATTTCCACGGACATGAGCTCAGTGTAAACGGGGTATAATATATCTTTCTCTCACAGGACTGAAGTAGAACAGTGTCGACAAGCAATGAGCGCTAGCGTAAGTCGCAATGATGTCCTTAATGTTCTGATGCGGGAGAAAAAGAACGGGAGATTCCCTGGAATATATGGACGATTGGTATGTTTATTTTATATCGGCTATCTGATTCACATTGCTATATGCATAATACTGTTGTACCTTTTACATTTATATTGTCACTTAAACTATAGTGGCGTGAAACTCTCGCTGCAGGCTCGGTCGGTTATCGGAACGAGACAGCAATATTGCTTTCTCTCTCTCGCACTTAGGAAAACGGACGATCCTTTTGTGTAAGCCAGTGTTAAGATGATTTATGACCGATTTTGCGGCGGGAGTTTAACGCGACTATAGTTGAGCACTGACCGAGTTTTCAGCGAGAGTTTAACGCGACTATAATACTTCTTGTAAATTATTAGTTATTGTTTAAAATAAGGCATGGATAATAAGATCATTTAGAAGTCATTCAATTCAATTATCAAAACTAGCACTCTAATTAACCCTATTTCTGCAAATCTATATAACATTTTGGCTTGACGATGCTATTAATCATACCAACATTTAATTCATACTAAAACAAACCTGATCTCAATGAATTGTTACGGATACGGAAGAAAAATATGTTGTACGTCTTTTAATGTACTGCATTCAGTACATTTCGGTGATGGCACTTTGTTCATCAGAAACTCAAACTTATTTGCTGGAATTTTAGTTTTAATTTTATATACATGTATAATTAGTTTTATACATGTTTGTATTTGTTACAGGGCGATCTCGGCGCGATAGATCTGAAATACGACGTAGCGATTTCAACTTGTTGCGGTGCGCTAGAGAACGTAGTAACAGACACCGCAGTGACTAGTCAGCGTTGCGTGGAGTATCTCAAGCAAATCGGCAAAGGACGCGCCACCTTCATTGGGCTGAACAAAGTAACGCATCTACAGAAATATTATGAGAGACGACAGACTTAGTAAGTATTTCATATTTATTGCCAACATGTACATACATCAGTTATACAACGTGTAACATAATACCCCTATAAGGCCAAAGACCAAGTGATCAGACCAAGCACTGGAATACTTAGACGTGTGCAAACGTTGAATTTATAGTTTTCGAAATTGCCATACAAAAATAAAATTAATATTGTCTCAGAAATTTGCAACACCCCTGATACTGTTTACTCAAGTATCAAGGTCACGTACACACGGAACGTACAAACAGCTGTGAATAGGGCTGCCTCATGGTGTGTTCAGTTTCATATTGGAGGAACGTTTGAGAGACATTTCATGAATGAAAAACCACGAAATTTCAAAAGTCGTAAAACAAAAGATGTTCGCCTTGACCTGTAGAATACCGATCTTCCGGGGTTATAGGGGTATTGTTACACGTTGTATAGCTTAGGTCCAAGGTAGATAATAGGCGAGTACGCGTACCCTGAGGGCGCTGCAAATGATGTAGAAATAAGGCAATACAATAATTCATACATACAATAAAAATAATTCATACAATACATGGGTACAAAAATAGGTAAGATCGTTGATACAATAGCATAGATAAGAGAATACAATAGGCAGAATTTAAAAATGTCAATGTAAACAAAATACTAACAGAAATTAATACCATCGCGCCGTGGCCGTGGGTAACGCGGCGAGGGAGGGAGCACCGAAGTGGAAGAGGGGCCTACAAATCTAGGAAATTGGTAGGTAGGTATGAGTTAGGTAGGTCAACGTTTATCCCAAAATGTTTAAAAAATAAATGGGCGGAGTATGCCGCTAGTGTACAATATAATGGGCGGTCTTAACAATGGCTCAATGGCAATATAACGAGCGGGTGAAACACAGCAACGCTGCTTGGCGGCAGAAAAAAACATGTTGGTAGTACTTCCCGGACAGCCTTTCACAAAGAGCTCTACTACTCTTCAACGCCTCTAACCTCCTTTTTATTTCCAGCCCGGAAGGCGTGCCGCGTTTGTTCGACCTTATAACAGTGAAAGATCAGCGGGTGCTGCCAGCTTTCTACTTCGCGTTGCGCGACACATTAGTCGCGAACGACCTGGAGCAGGCTACTAGGATCGCGTATGGCGCTACTAGGTACCGAACGGTATCACTGAAAGGGGACGTTATCGAGATCGCCGGTAAGATTATAGTACTACTTCATATTTGGCACTGATTTGAATCAGATGCGCTATCTCTAGATCGTTTGCAAAGGTCTGCAGATAGCTTAACTGTTTAATATGTATTTTGTAAAAAAAATTGTTAATAAATGACTTAATATTCTCATGATATACAAGGTGTTCTAATAATTGGGTTTAAAACTTCAGGGGGCTAAAGTACCCATCAATATGAAAAACTTTTTCTAAGGAACCAACACTGTAAACGCGAAATAAAACAGCTGTTTCATACAAAAGTTCAACACCTACCTGGCTTAAATGTATGAAACAGCTGTTTTATTTTCGTGTTCACAATATTGGGTCCTTAGAAAAAGTTATTCATTGATGGGTATTTTAGCCCCCTGAAATTTTAAACCCAATCATTGGAACACCTTGTATAATATGCGAAAGTTATAGTTAGTTAATGTTTCGATATTTCGATGTTTGTTGCTTTATCAGGCCCTAACCACAGAAGCGAACGGGATGAAACTTAGAACATATTATATTTCGTAACCTCTAGCCTAGCATATATGCTACTTTTTATTTCCTTTATTGATTGCATAATTATCGGATAATTGCTTTATTTTGAAATTGCTTTATTATTGTTTTAGTATAGTATAGTCTTTTAATTTATTATTATTGTCAGGAACAATGTCGGGCGGCGGTAAACACGTAATGCGAGGCAGAATGGCCAGCTCAGTACAACAAGACACCAGCAAAGAAGATCCCTTTGTTGTAAAAAGAAACGAAGAGAGGCTAGCTACATTGCAACAAAGGTAACACACATTTTAAGATTAGTAGAGCTCTTTGTTAAGGGCTCGTCCGGGGAAGTACTACCATCATGCCCTTTTCTGCCGCTAAGCAGGGTTGCTGTTTTTCGGTTTGAAAAGTGTGGTCGCCAGTGAAATTACAGGCACATTAGGCTTAAGGCGAAGACAAGAGCTAATGTGACTCTCGCTCGCACGTTTCAACATGTTGAAAGATACAAAAATTTCATTTTGATCGATACTTGTTTTCCTACTCAAACGTTTGCTTTACTAGTTTTCGTACATAAGCAAACTTTTGAGTAGGAAAACTTGTATCGATCAAAATGAAATTTTTACTAAACTGTGTGCAATGTGATTGCACACAAGATGGTTGATTGCGATTTTTCGAAAATGAGTTTAGTGATTTTATATCTTTCAACATGTCGAAACGTGCGAGCGAGAAGCTTAGTTGTCAGCCCCTTAACATCTGTATGCCTCAAGTTGATGAACGCAGGGCAGTGCATCGTTGGGCACGTTCCTATCGTGCGTGACTTACGAGACAATGCTTTGTTGAAGTGGTACCCCTTAACATCAGGTTGGCTATCAGCTTGTCCCATGAACAATTTGTATTAAAAAAAAACATGTATTTGTTGGTAGTAGAGCTCTTTGTGGCATAGTTCGTCTGAAGAATACTCAATATATTTATACTTATAACATTGATTGCTTTTACACATTAAATAAATATAAATATTGGTGGACTTTCCACACAATACTATCTAGCCCCAAACTAAGCCAAAGCTTTTTTTTTGCAAATACATACTTATAATATTATATAACACCCAGACAGAGAACAAACATCAATGTTCATCACACAAATGTTTGTTCTCGGTGGGGATCGAACCCACGGCCTAAGGCGCAGAAGGCAGAGCTACTACCAACTGAGCTGTGAAGGCTGTCAAATTGTGTAGTTTAAGTAGGTACATAACATACATAGTTGTTAGCTGCAAGTATCACATGGTATGTGTCACATCAGCTATCTGGTTCCCATATTTGCTTAGTTTGGGGCCAGATAGTCTACCAATATTTTATTTCTTAAACCCCAAACTATTGATAGATTAGCAGAACTACGCAGCCAGATGGGAAACATGGAAGATACCATGAGCACACTTCAGAGAACGGTGGAAAATGATAAAAAAGTCCTGAAAAAAGCCAGCGTTTATGTTGAGAACTTGACTACACAAGTGTCAGGATTGAAGGTAAAATATATAACTTCAAATCCTACTAATATTATAAACGAAAGTTTGTAAGTATGGATGGATGGATGGATGTTTGTTACTCTTTCACGTAAAAACTACTGAATGGATTTTAATGAAACTTTACAATAATATAGCTTATATATCAGAATTACACATAGGCTACAATTTATAAAGATACTAGCTGACCCGTGCCCACTTTATTTTATTAGTTTTTATTTTATAGTTCTAATAATTATAATTTTTATTTTTTTAGTTATAGTTCGTTTATATAATTAATAATTATTTTTATGTTTATATATGAATACTTTTCAGGCTGGAATCAAGAGACAAGAGGACTTAGTAGCTTCTTGTAGACTCGATGATGGAAAGAAAGCCGAGTTGGAATCGATTGTTGCAGAGGCATCTGAAAGACTGGAAAAGGCAAATGGCGACTGTGGAGAGGTAATTAAGAAGAACGTTATAATTTGCATACTACTTGCTGATGGAAGAAGCAGATGGAGCACCTGATGTTAAGTTGTTACTAAAAATAAATAAATATTTGTGGACTTTCCACACAGCACTATCTAGCCCCAAACTAAGCCAAAGCTTGTAATATGGGAACCAGATAGCTGAAATAATACTTATACACTTATTAATCTTATTATATACGACAGCCTTCACAGCTCAATTGGTAGTAGCTCTGCCTTTTGCGCCGTAGGCTGTTGGTTCGATCCCCACCGAGAACAAACATTTGTGTGATGAACATAGATGTTTGTTCTCTGTCTGGCGTGTTATTATATATTTTAAGTATGTATTAAAAAAAAGTATATATGTAATAAATCCTATATTTGGTTCCCATATTACAAGCTTTGGCCTAATTTAATGAAAGAATGAATTTGGGGCTAGATAGAGTTGTGATGAAATGAATGAATGAATTTGGGGCTAGATAGTGTTGTGTGGAAAATCCACCAATATTTATATTTATTTATTTATTTATTTAAGAAAAACGGTTAAATTTGCATTGAGAACTTTGTCTTGAGAACTATCGTGACTACATGTGGAGTAGTAAGAAAAGGGTGGTAGTACGTCCGGGGAAGTACTACCACTACGCCCTTTTATGCCGACAGCAGCGTTGCGGTGTTTCGGTTTGGAAGGTGTGGTTGCCATGCCATGAGTCTGGGTGTTATTATATAACTATCAATCAGCTATCTATTTCCAAAAGTTCAACAATATTTGTTTATTTAATTAACTAAGTCCTATAATTAAATAACAATAAATAAATATTGATGGACTTTCCACACAGCCACTATTCAGCCCCAAACTAAGCAAAGCTTGTAATATGGGAACCAGATAGCTGAAATAAAACTTATACAGGGTGTCCCAGAAATCAACGTCAAGCCGAAAACGGGCGATGGGCCAAGTCATGACAGATATGAGAAAAATATAAAAAAAAATATTTGTCATGTACTTTTCGAATTATGAGTATTACAAAAAATACAGAAAAACTGACACCCTGTGATGATCTTTTAAGTCCTGTGACTACAAATATTAACTATTCGTGAAACTTTTTTCTGTAATGTAACCATGAATAACCCTTCTGTAAAATACAATTCAAAATTAAATCATAACTGCCTCAGTTTTAAATAAAATGTTGATTTTTGGTCAACATTTAATTTAAAATAATTACATCACCCAACTTTAACCAACTGTACCGTAAAAAAAATGTACTACACTATTTTGGCAAGTAACTTTAAAAGATGGCGCATTTAGGATTCCAACATAGTATAACACTTGCTAGAGTACTCTTTAAATTTGGAAAAAAAAACTGGTTTTCTTAACTAAGCCGGATTTCATGTCAATTTTATTTAAAAAGATAAAATGTTTGTAACCTTTAAATTATGGACTTGATTGATTTTAATTTAAATACATCAAGGATTTACAGCAAATGTTCAAACTGTTTGCCTTCAGCTTTACTGCAAGCTCTAAATTAACTCGAAAAGATACGCCCGTCTTATTACACGGTCATTTTTAAGGAGATGTAGAGCTGAAGACAAACAGGTTGAACATTTGCTGTAAATCCTTGATGTAATTAAATTAAAATCATGACTGAAGAAATCCAATTGACTGAATTTTATTTCAAACTTGCTCCTAAAACTAACTAATGGGATGACATTAGTAGAGAAGAATTTATGGAAATGTTCTCCTCACTTAAAAAGGAACAGGAGGAAAGATTTACCGCCCTCATGATAAAGGTTCAGGAAGGAATTCAGACAAACACTGAACAAAATAAGTCTATACAAGGTTCCATTGAGTTTCTTGGACAGAAATATGATGAGCTGCTCACTAGAGTAGATTCCTTGGAACGGGAGAGGACATCGGACCGAAAATACATCCAATCTCTGGAAGACAGACTGGAACAGCTGGAACGACACCTGCGTAGCTCAAGTATTGAAGTACGAAATCTCCCGAAGAAAACGGGCGAATCAAAGGAAGACCTCCTGAATCTTGTTAAAAAGGTGGGGACCGCCTTGAATGTTCAATTACAACCGGCAGATGTCCGAGATGTATACCGCATTAATACTAAGAATGAAACCAACCAGCCCATCGTTGCTGAGCTATCGAGCGTGTTTCTGAAAGAGAAAATCATTGGAAATGTCAAGATGTACAACAAATCCTATACCACTAACAAATTCAACACGTCAAACCTAAAGCTCGTCGGGCCACCAATACCGATCTTTATTTCGGAGAGCCTCACCCCACAGACAAAAAAACTCTTCTTTATGGCCAGAGAATTCGCCAAAGAACATACTTTTCAGTACTGCTGGGCCTCTAGGGGCAGAATATACTTGAGACGTGCGGATGGTGGGCCTCTAGTGAGGGTAAATAATGAGAGCGACTTAGATAATATTGCTAAGAATAAGTGACTACCTCTTATAAAGCATATGCTGTACATTTTTATAGTACTAACCTTTACTTTATTTTTCTTTTTTATCAAAATAAGTTTTGTAATCATTTATAACACCTGTCTCTGTGTTCAAATAAACCAATACATGTTCTGTATAGACAAAAACCACACCAACCACACCGTACGAAAGCAAACACGAGTAAGTACCTCATACTTACACTCATCTTACAAATATGTTAACACGCACAATCCTTATCACCTGTGTATTATTTCCTTCGCTGCTCTGCTCACGAATACTTTGTCTCTTTATAATGGATGACACCTCTGTAATTATTGCGGAAGTTGATGACTCTCAGATTATAGATTGCATTTCGATTGGCAACTCGAGAAGTTGCCACAAACATTTGAACCCAAACAATATTGATAACAAAAACACACTCACGGTTGTTACACAAAACATTCGTAGCATAAACGCGAATTTTGACCTTTTTATGGCGTTTGTATCTGGCTTGGGCATTTCAGTGGATGTCCTGGTGCTAACAGAATGCAGAACTAGTTGTAATAATCCACCTCCTGACCTCGATAACTATGACTTGTTCTGGACTAAAAATAAGTTAAACCAGAATGACGGCGTGGTAACATACGTCAGACAAGAGCTGGGAGCCACAGCACATGAACCGACCGTCGACGATGGTAATTGCCTAATAGTTACGATATCACCTGACTATACAATTGTATGCTCCTATCGGCCACCGTGCTTCCATAACGCTGGTAATTATTTGTTATCCATTGACTCCGTTCTCTCAGGTGTGGCTACCAGCAATATAGTTTTCACTGGAGACATCAATTTGAATATTCTACCAGAAAATCTGTCAGGTTCTGGTCCAGATTATATGAACATGATGGCCATGCACGGGCTTAGACAAGGCATTAATTTACCAACCAGAGCCGGCTCGTGCTTGGACCACTTCATGATCAAAACAAACTGTGATTGGAAAACTTTAGTATTTGAGCAGCCGCTAACTGACCACTCCCCTATACTTCTTTACATAAATGATGCTGGGGTTGCCAAACTTGATTTAACATCTAACCGTGTGTTTATTAATGATGAGGGTATTAAGGAACTACTATCTCAAGAGTCGTGGAATGATCTGTTCCTAACCGATAATGTTGACATTGCTACAGACATGTTTACAGAAAAAATATTGTCTATTGTCGACCAAAATACGCAGATTAAGACATTTCCTAAGCGATATCAGCCACTTAAGCCTTGGATAACGAAAAGCGTAGTGAAATGTTTAAGGAAAAGGGATAGACTGCACAAAAAAGCTAAAAAGTCACCAGTAGACGAGAAACTTACGGAAAAATATACTAAATATAGAAATGTTTGTAACAATATTATTAAAAGCTTAAAAAGAGAGTATTATAAGAATAAACTATTAAAAAGTAAAGGTAATATAAAGGAAACATGGAAGATAATGAAGGAAGTGTGCAATTTTAAACAAACAAAGACTACATCCCAAAATCTGTTAAAAATAAGTGATGAGCCTACACAATCACTTAATCAAGTAAATTCATACTTTACCACTATTGGTGGGACGCTTGCTAATGAGACTTTACATAAAATCAATGCCACAGAAAGTGAACTTGCTGAACTGGCTAGATCACCAAATTCTCCGGTAAACTCTATATCACTAGCCCCTACAGATCCAAATGAAATAAGAGCTATCATTTTCGGACTAAAATCACATAGTGCGCCAGGATGGGATAAAATTACTGGTAAACTACTCAAGCGCCATGTGACATTTCTATCTGAACCCATTGCATTTTTATGTAATCGTAGTTTGGAAACGGGTACGTTTCCAACAGCTTTTAAAACCGCTGTTGTGTGTCCAGTCTTTAAAGCGGGGGACAAAAAGAACCCCTCAAATTATAGGCCTATTTCTCTCCTCTCTACATTAGCCAAAGTACTAGAAAAACTAGTTAAGAAGAGAGTTATGAAATACCTAGAAAACAATAATCTTTTAAGCGCTAACCAATACGGGTTCAGAGCAAGAAAATCAACTGAGGACGCAGTTCTGACCCTTACATCGCTAATAACCTCACATCTAGACAGTGGAGACAAATGTTTAGGAGTCTTTCTGGACCTCCAGAAGGCTTTTGACACTGTCTCCATACCAATATTGCTCGCTAGGCTGGAGAATGTGGGAATCAGAGGCCAGGCTCTGGAATGGTTTACAGACTACCTAACTCTAAGAACGCAACGTGTACGTGTTGAGAGACACGAAAGTGAAAGTGCAGTCTGCACGTATGGCGTGCCGCAGGGTAGTACCCTAGGACCGACACTTTTTCTAATCTACATAAATGACCTATGTAACACTACCCTGCCCGGCCTAGATTTGCTTATGTTCGCTGATGATACGGTGCTTCTTCTCCATGCTAAAACCTGGCAAAATGTGATGGCGCTAGCTGAGGATTGCCTCTCGTTGGTAACTAAATGGATGGAACATAGCCTTCTCACACTAAATATAAATAAAACTAAATACATGTGCTATAGCATAACGGCAGCTGGAGATCCTGGATCCAAAATTAAACTAAAAATACACACATACCCCTGTAACCTCACTAGCCGCCCAACATCATGCTGTTGTTCCACTTTGACCAGAGTAAACTCCATTAAATATCTTGGAGTCATTATAGATGATAGGCTGAACTGGAACGTTCATATAGAATCACTGGCTGCAAGGGTAAGAAAACTTATCTACGTCTTTAAAAGCCTTCGTAGTGTTGCTGAAAACAAGCTGGTAATCCAAACTTACAAAGCTTTGTGCGAGTGCATCTTAAGGTACTGCATATGCGCATGGGGAAGAGCGGCAAAAACCTATCTCATCACCGCTGAACGTGCACAACGCGCTGTTCTTAAAGTTATCCTCTACTTACCCTTCCGACACTCCACCACAGATGTTTATGAAGAAGCCAATGTACTTAGTGTTAGGAAACTGTTTGTATATGAGGGCGTGCGCCGCTATCATAGAAAAGTAGTACCTCTCATTCCTGACATAAGCAGAAGAGTAGAGCGGTGCCCCGTCCCCAGAGTGAAAACGCGATTCGCTCAAAAACAATTTGATGTTGTGATTCCACACCTCTATAATGCACTCAATAAAGTACATAAGGTTAAAAAGATAAGTAACCATGGTATTAAGAGTGTGGTCCTTACCTGGTTGAAAGGATTTGACTACGACGGCATCGAAACAATGCTAGTTAATCTCTATATATAATAGTTTGATGTGATATTATAAATCAGGCTATACACGTTTCGCTTTTACAATCTTGTGGTAGGCGTAAATTTTCACTGACAATGTTGATAAGTGGTAGGTATGTGAATATAAAATATATCTATTTATATATTATTTTGTGGGTAGGTACACACCCTAGTAAATGTTGATTGGTTCTAATTTGTAGTAGTAGTATTATAGGTACACGCCTACTGATTGCTTTTGTTTATTTATTATGTGGTACTAAACATGTTGGTTTTTTTTTACATTTTTTTTTACATTTTGTTGGTGTTTGTAATTTTCTTTGTCATACACGATACTTAGTTGGATTCGATTCTATTTTCAAAATTTTGTACTAGTTTGTATTTCTTTTTATATTCAAAATTGTATTTGTTTGTTTATTATTTTGTCTTGTTTTGTATAATTTACATTGACTACTTCATTTAATGGGAGAAGCCACTGGCTCCTGAAACACAGTTTCTTAACTAGTTCGGGAGCCTATGGATTCAATAACAATACTGTATCTAATTATGTCAATAAAACACATTTTTACTTTTTTTTTTACTTTTTACTCTAGCAAGTATCATACCATTTTGTAATCCTGACTAAATGCGCCATCTTTTAAAGTTACTTGCCAAAGTAGTGTAGTACATTTTTTTTACGGTACAGTCGGTTAAAGTTGGGTGATGTTATTATTTTCAATTAAATGTTGACCAAAAATCAACATTTTATTTAAAACTGAGGCAGTTATGATTTAATTTTGAATTGTATTTTACAGAAGGGTTATTCATGGTTACATTACAGAAAAAAGTTTCACGAATAGTTAATATTTGTAGACACAGGACTTAAAAGATCATCACAGGGTGTCAGTTTTTCTGTATTTTTTGTAATACTCATAATTCGAAAAGTACATGACAAATATATTTTTTTATATTTTTCTCATAACTGTCATGACTTGGCCCATCGCCCGTTTTCGGCTTGACGTTGATTTCTGGGACACCCTGTATACTTTTTTTTCGTTAATACATACTTATAATATTAAAAAATGCTTTGTTTTATAGGTTCAGAAAGAAGTCAACGAAGTGGTTGCGCAGATACAGGCCCTCAGTGGCGGACGCGCGGATGAATTGAAGAAAAAGGTCGACAGCCTCACTAAAAAGATCCAAAAGATCAATACTGAGATAACTAAATTGAAACTTGATATCACCGGCAACGATAGGTTAGTATTGGCTTGGCAATATACTGATATAGAAGGAATAGTAAAAGTATACAAGGTGTTCCAATACTTGTACTTAAAACTTCAGGGGGCTAAAGTACCCATCAATATGAATAACTTTTTCTAAGGAAACAACAATGTGACCGGAAAAAAAAACAGCTGTTTCATACAAAAGTTAAATACCTACCTCGCCCCCTTTAGCCTCCTGAAGTTTTAAGTATAGATGGCCCACCATATGTTAAGTGGTAACCACCTATAACAAAGCATTTCCTATTTAGTCCCGCACGATAGGAACGTGCCCTACGATGCACTGCCCTGCGTCTATCAACTTGAGGCATACAGATGTTAAGCCTCATGTGCCTGTAATTACCGGCCACCACACTCTTCAAACCGAAACCCAGCAACGCTGCTTGATCACTACATAGTATAAAACAAAGTCGCTTTTCTGTCCCTATATCCCTATGTATGCTTAAATCTTTAAAACTACGCAACGGATTTTGATGCGGTTTTTTTTATAGAAAGAGTGATTCAAGAGAAAGGTTTATATGCATTATACAAGCATAATCTCTTAGGGATAACCCACAATAACCGTGCGAAGCCGGGGCGGGTCGCTAGTTAATTGTAGACGAGTCACATCCCTAGCTCCCTCCGCACCCCTCGCTTACCTCCAATCCGATCCAACTCTGACCTAGTTTTTTAAAGTAAGCTGGACAAACTAAGACAAGGTTTAAGCATATAATATTTTAAAAATCTTTTGTAAATTTAGATGTTTAAGAGATAAAATAAATATTATTCTTTTCTATTCTTTAATGTCAATCATTATTTTTAAACTAACAGAAACATGAAGCTCTTGAAAGACAAAATCGCTCAAATGGAGGCGGATGTCTCGGAAACGGTGAAGAGCTTAGAAACTATATCAGCATCGAAGAAGCAGCACACTTTGGAGTCCGCTGAGTTAACCAAGGAAATAGAAGAGGTAAGACAGAAAGAGGTTTGACAGAATAATGTGGTCTAGTGGTAGCGGCCAAGGTCGTGGGTTCGAAACCGGTCGTGCACCAATGAGTTTTTCTGTTCAAAAATTTATGTGCACAATGCCGTCGGCATGTCGTAGAACCTAAAAAGTTCTACAACATGTGTCAAGTGCTGGAAAGGAGACTCATGAGGCGCTATTAAAATCCTTTCACCACACTGTGTCGAGTAGATAGAGTCTCACAAACAAGAATTAATAACAGTAAAGTACCTCATGTCTGAGTTTAGTTTTGCATTTTCTGTATCGAAACTGAAATAGCTTCACGGCTTTTATCCCCAGGCACCGTAGATATCCCCTCAGATCTCTTAGTTCCAAGTAAGAACTCTTAATCCTTTGAGAAAGTCTAAGGGGGGTAATCAGAGGTACGTCCAAACATGTCATTTTGGCACATTCTCACATGTAGGACGTTATATTAGTATCATTTAATTATCTACGAAAAAAGAAAGTACATTATATTCTAATTCTATTTCATGGTGGGGGAATGAGATTTGCACTGAAGTTCCGCAGTGGGGTGTATTGTGCATTATCCCCCTGCTAACCTCACCCCAGCCAGCTAGCTCCTTAAAGTAGCGGAGCAGGACTTAGGGTTGGTAGCAGCAATGTTCCAGCATCCCGATGATGATGATGATGTGGATGCAGGGGAGCAATACTCGATCAGTACATTAAATTGTATTATAGTCGCGTTAGACACTCGCTGCAAACACATAAATTATCATAAATGAATTAGCATAAATTATCGGAACGAGACAGAAATATTGCTCTCTCTCTCGCACTTAGGAGAACGGCACGATCCTTTTGTTTAAGCGTAGAGATGTTTCGATACATTCATACCGACTACCGATAATGAGCTCTCCGACCGCGCAACCACCGGCCGCTCTCGCTGATTCACTCTTTTTATGGATAACGTGCTTGCGCCCGCGCCGATTACTCTCAACACTAGTGTTAAGATGATTTATGACCGAGTTTGCAGCGAGTGTTTAACGCGACTATAATTGTAATTATCTTTGTAAATAAAAGTCCTATATCATTGCCTACAGATAGAAGAACAAATAAACGAAGGCAGCGGTGAATATAAGAACCTGAAGAAGGAGATAGCCAAGCTAGATGCCAAACAGAACAAGATCAAGAGTGAGCGAATGGTGGTAACCAACGAACTCAGCGCTGAAGAGAAGGCTATCGAGGACTGTGAAGCCAAGCTGCCTGTGTGGAGAAAGGAGGTATACAAAAATACTATTTCTCTTATTTTATTTTATGCAACTTGCTGATGGAACAAGCAGATGACCCACCTGTTAAGTGGTACACCTAGAACAAAGCATTACCTCATAAGTCACGCACGATAGGAACGTGCCCTACAATGCACTGCCCTGCGTCCATCAACTTGAGGCATACAGATGTTAAGCCTCATGTGCCTGTAATTACACCGGCAACCACACTCTTCAAACCGAAATACAACAACGCTGCTTGACGGCAGAAAAAGGCGTGGTGGTAGTACTACCCCGGACGAGCCCTTCACAAAGAGCTCTACTACTCTAAAACATATATATCGCATCGCGGTGTATTTCGGGACTCAGTGGGCATCTATTTTGTCAGGTTTTGACCTTGTGGATAGCCCTCGAGCAATTATTAGTCAGACTTTTATTTGAACATCAACTGCCACCTCTCGATTGTAGATGGCGCCACAACGAATCTATCATAATACGTGTCGGAGAAAGCAAAGGAACTGACCGACCCAGTAACAAAACCTTGTTTTCAATAAAATTTTTAGAGATGGGAGCTCTTCGATCGTTGGTTATCTTAATTTTACTTTTTCGTTGTATCTCAAAAACCAAGCGTCCTAGAAAAAAAGTAATAATGGTTTTAGAATGTCCAAACAAAGCCCTTTCATATGACATGTTACTTGTTTTTTTTTGTGTAACTTAATAACACATCATCCGATTTTACTCATTTACCAGTAAATTTCATAAGTTAAGCTATCGACTTACCAAATTTCAAAACTTGGTAAGTCGACTTTCTTAAAAAATAAGAAGAGAATATAGTAAACGTTTATTCTTGGTGACCGAACAACAAAACAATAAACAAACTTTAAGCCCGATCTCCACCGCGAAAGGGTAATGAGCGAGAAATGGTTAGCGGAACGGACTCCTCTTTAATGAAATAGGTTTACGTTTCCAACAAAGAGTTTTATCTATTGATTTCCACTGCAAAAGGAAAAAGAGCTGAGCGAGTTCATTTCAACAGTTTCTGCTCGCTCAGTCCTTTCCGCTCGACCATTTGTTGGTGGAAATACAAGTATGCAGTTTATTCTTGCGAGTTAAACGGAGTCCTTTATGGCTCCGCTCCGCTCGCGGTGGATACCGGGCTGTAGCCTGGACTATCTCTCGACTAAGGCGCTTTTATGAAAACTGTGAGGCAGCATTGCAAAGAAACCATAAAAATCAAAATCTTTTTTTTTTTCATATTGGTTGTTCTTCTAAATGAGCCTTCAATTTGAAATCGGATATGCAAGTTATTTAAAACCATTTTATTATCTTAGATTGCCGAACTAAAGCTTGAGGACGCAGGCGAAGACGAAACCGGCATAACCATACCCGACTTGGAAGTACCCGCGCCGTTGGAGACGCATACTCCTGAGGAACTGGACGCAGCCAATGTGGACGAGCTGAGGGCAAAATACAATATGCTGAAACAGCGGATAGGCGACGCTAAGCCGAATATAGGAGCTATTAAGGTATTTATAGCTAGATAGTATATAGTGTTGCGAGAGCAGTTTAGTGAGGAACTGTACGTAGACGACTTGAGGGCCGTACAATTATTATGTAAAAATGACGGTTAAGGATTTTGAACTTGATATACTGGCTATATGTTTTTCTAAAAAACGCAGGCAAAAACATCTATCTACCTTGCTTACGGATAAAAGGTGTGGAGGTGTGTGTTTTTTTCCATCCATTTATCCTATTTCCTCAAACGCCTAAATTCCTCAAACTTAATTACCAGTACCCCAAGTATGAGTTTTGCTTACCATATTTGGTTTTAAGTTTTTGTTCCGTGTTCATTGCGTATGATGAAAATTACTGTATATACTGTTAGTTCATTCTTCCTGCCCTCATTCCACGCTGAATGGTGTAGGCACAACAGGCTTTCTTCTTCCACCCTGTGTATCATCTCCACCGTCATCTCCTCTTACTCAAGTCATCTTTCTCACAGCATCCATCTTTTCTTTGGTCTGACCATCCACATCCATGCCTAACACTCTTCTCGTAATATGACTTTTTTCCCCTCATGACATCAAGTTACTTAGGGGGTTAAATTGTTATTTTCCCCCAGGACTACAGAGCCAAAGAGGCGGCTTACTTGGAGCGCGCGGCCGTGCTAGAAGGTGTAACGACCCGGCGGAACGAACTACGGGCGAGTTATGACGTTGTGCGGAAGAAGAGACAGACAGACTTCCTTGCTGGTAAGACTTTCATGTGTTGGAATCATTAAGACTACGCTTTAAAAGGTAAAAGAAAGAAAAAGATTAAACATATTTATATGTAGGTACAGCCTACGCATAAGTACACACGGTTCAGACTAATAATTACGGGCACATGAGGTTTAACATCTGTATGCCTCGAGTTGGTGGACGCAGGGCAGTGCATCGTAAGGCACGTCCTATCGTGCGTGACTTACGAGGCAATGCTTTTTTGAAGGTTATGGTTGCCACTTAACATCGGGTGGGCAATCTGCTTGTTCCATCAGCTAGTTGTATAAAAAAAAACTACATAAAGCTGAAGAAAAGTAGATAAAAATTAGGTAGGTAAATACTTAGATCTACTTAGTGTAAACTACGTAGATTACATAATATCATAACTTTGGACTTTTCTTACCTACTTAGCATTCTTATGCTTTTCTGTAAGAGTAGAAGAAATCTTTGTGAACGACTCATCCGGGGAAGTAGTACCACCATTTTTTTTTTTAATACCATTAGCTGATGAAACAAGCAGATGGCTCACCTGATGTTAAGTGGTAACCATCACCTTCACAAAGCATTGCCTCGTAAGTCACGCATGATAGGAACGTGCCCTACGATGCACTGCCCTGCGTCCATCAAATTGAGGTATACAGATGATAAACCTAATGTGCCTGTAATTACACCGGCAACCACACTCTTCAAACCGAAACACAGCGTTGCTGCTTGGCGGCAGAAAAAGGCGTGGTGGTAGTACTTCCCCGGACGAGCCACACACAAAGAGCTCTACTACTCTACCATGCCTATTTCTGCCGCCAAGCAGCGTTGCCGTATATGTTTGAAGGGTGTGGTAGCAAAATTACAGGCACATGAGGCTTGACTTGACATCTGAATGCCAAGTTACTGGACGCAAGGCAGTGCATAGGGCACGTTCCTCTCGAGCGTAACTTGCGGGGTATTGCTGTTAGGTGATGGTTACAACATAGCATGAGGTGGGCTATTTGATTGATTGATCAGCAAGAAGTTAAAAAAAGCATAAGCTCTTAGTCAATGTACTTAGACAGCGGATTCCGGGCGAAAGGTGTCGTGTTCAGGAAGTTCATCGGAAGCCTGACATGAGACACTGGCACACTCGTCATCGCTGACGTTGCATTTATTTTATTATGTATGTTAGTCTTTATGGTATTTATTTAATATGGACCATAAATGTATTTTTTTTTTATTATTTAGCAAAATTATATATTTTATCAAGGAATACGGGACCACAAAATTAATCAACTTATAGAGATATTGCAATCGAAATATCTATAATAACAATAATCATTGAGATGCGGAAGCAAGAAACTATACGTAACTTTAAGTTTCCTCTTTTATTATATTTAGAATTTACACTTTAACAAACACTTACACTTTGTTAACAGGATTTAATGTGATAACAGCAAAGCTCAAGGAAATGTACCAAATGATAACATTGGGAGGAGATGCAGAGCTCGAATTGGTGGATTCGTTGGATCCCTTCACTGAGGGCATCATTTTCAGGTAAAGATTGTTTTTCTTTATTTTTTAACCGGCTTCAAAAATAATTAGTCTCAATTCAACTGTTTTTTTTTGTATGTTCGTTACCTGATTTCTCAGTTAATTATGAATTGATTTTGATGATAAGAATCATCAATCAATTTTTGTTTTTTGATACGTGTACTTCAGAGGTCCCATAAATTTAAGCGCGCTTAAATTTATTTTTAGCGCAATTTAAACGTATCCTCTAAAACAAAAGATAAATACACAAATTACGTTTTGTCATTCTTTCATCTCTAGAGTCTAAATTGTTCGCAACGGTCTGCAGATAGCGCAACTGTTTCATGTGTATTTGGTACATTTTGTAAATACTCCATTATAATTGACTTGTAAATAAATATATTTCAATTATTATTTATATCTTTAACAATATAGGATAAAAAAAAAAATGAATACAAGTATTTACAAAATGTACAAAATACATATGAAACAGTGGAGCTATCTGCCGACCGTTGCAAACGATCTAGAGATAGCTCAACTGATCTAAACCAATAACAATATTAATTTAGTGTTTACCTACACTTAAGGAAAATCGACGTCGACCCATTCCCCGTCGATATGAACCCACGACGTTCAACGTCGTGGGTTCAAATCCCACTCGGGTAATAACTTTTGGGACTATATTAAATCTTTGTAATAACAATATTATTCCAGCGTGCGCCCTCCAAACAAGTCATGGAAGAACATATCGAACCTATCCGGCGGCGAGAAGACACTTTCTTCCCTGGCGCTCGTCTTCGCTCTGCATTACTACCGACCCACGCCGCTCTACGTCATGGACGAGATAGACGCGGCGCTTGACTTCAAGAATGTGTCCATCGTCGCTAATTACATCAAGGTAACAATGTACCTTCATTACGATTACACTAGCTGGTGCCCGCGACTTCGTCTGCGCAGGATTAGTATTTCGAGTAGCTTATATTAGCGTGGCGTAGTACATATGTGTAACTCTAGCGGTTTTGGCAGCGCACGCCAGAATAGCTCGCAGATGGTAGATTTTTTCCTGCTTACTTGACTCTTATCGTCATATTTTGGACAATTCGCACAATCACTACATAGTACAAAACAAAGTCGCTTTCTCTGTCCCTATATCCCTATGTATGCTTAAATCTTTAAAACTACGCAACGGATTTTGATGATGTTTTTTTATAGAAAGAGTGATTCAAGAGGAAGGTTTATATGCATAATACAAGCATAATCTCTTAGGGATAACCCACAATAACCGTGCGAAGCCGGGGCGGGTCGCTAGTAACTTTATAATTTGTAGCCTGTTATTCTGATGTAAGCTATATTATTGTAAAGTTTCATAAAAATCCATTCAGTAGTTTTTATGTGAAAGAGTAACAAACATCCATACTTACAAACTTCGCGTTTATAATATTAGTAGGATTGTAAAAAAAAATGGACGCAGGATAGTGAATCTTAGGGCATGTTCCTATCGTGCGTGACTTACGAGGCAATGCTTTGTTATTGGTGATGGTTACCACTTAACATCAGGTGGGCCTGCTTCCTGCTTGTTCCATCAGCTAGTTGTATAAAAAAAAACTTTTGGGTCATTATAAAAATCTTTGTGAATAAAGACTGAATTGATTTTACCAAAAACAATGATGGAAATATTTTAAGTTCGTCAAACCCTTACATTAAATTATAAGTATGTAATTCCAAAAAGCACATAAGTATTATATCAGCTATCCAAGCAGCGTTGCTGTGTTTCGGTTTGAAGAGTGTGGTTGCCGGTGTAATTACAGGCACATGAGGCTTAACATCTGTATGCCTCAAGTTGATGGACGCAGGGCAGTGCATCGTAGGGCACGTTTCTATTGTGCGTGACTTACGAGGCAATGCTTTGTTATAGGTGATGGTTACCACTTAACATCAGGTGGGTCACTGCTTGTTTCATCAGCTAGTTGTATAAAAAAAATATATCTGGTTCCCATAGTACAAGCTTTGACTTAGTTTTCGGCGAGATAGTGCTGTGTGGAATGTCTACCAATATTTATTTATTTATGTCTTAACATGTTCTTTTGTATTCTACAGGACCGCACGCGCAACGCGCAATTCGTGATAATCTCACTGCGCTACATAATGTTCGAGACATCAAACCGCTTGGTCGGTATCTATAAGGTCAGGGATTGTACCTACTCGGTAGCGGTAGAGAACGAGCCAATTCTCACGGAACCGACAAAAAGTCGCGATAAAATTATATAAAAATATTTGAAAATTGTGCTAATTCCAACCCCCGCTGCATCTCAAACGGTAGTTTCGGGAATTTTTATTTTATTGCACCCCTAAAGTACATAAAAGGTACCTTCCAAATTTCATACTCTTAGGGGGCATAATACATTATTCTTCTACAATACACTTCTCGAAGGGAGAAGTTGAGAATAATTGTTATAAATGTCGCGAAAGTGGCGGCTAATCATGCGTAGATTCCGAAAAGGGGGTGAATATCTACTATTTGTATGGATTTAAGGTTGGCTCTTCACATCGCTTTTGTGTTTCGCGTATTCGTATTTTCCCAAATGCGACGATGTGTCGTGACCCTTCTAGCCTATATTTGGCTATTTTTCACGAACAAAACGAATACGTAAATACACGAGTAAATAAAGCGAGTTCCGAATAGCGTTGTGAAGTGCCACTATAAGAATTTATGGGCTAAATAATAGCTAACAGATCGGTTTCTATGGATAACGGATAAGAATTGCCACCAAGCCTAAATTGTACCTGAAAATAAGTTTGTAATTCAAAATTACAATTTCGAGGCAAGTATTGGCTTTTTTGAGTGTTTTTTAAAAATTACGAGAAAATAATGATTGTAATGGTAAACATATTTTTAGATTCTCTAAGACATACGGCCGGTTTCTGAAAGCTCGATCAAAAGTAATCGGATGTCAAGTCACTTGCTATCTCTATCTAATTCGATGTAATAGCTGAAATGGCGAGTGACTTGACATCTGATTAGTTTAGATCGAGCATTCAGTAACCGGTCGTAAAACTCCGTACTCACATTCGGTATTACTCGATAGTTTTACTACAAAACGAGTTTAACGTGTGGACCGCAAAACTCACGCATCGAGCTGTGAGTTAAGCGGTCCACACGTTAATATTTACTCGTTTTGGAGTAAAACTATCGAGTAATACCGAATGTGAGTACGGAGCTTAAGACTAAAAGGGACTATAAGGGCTACTGTTTATGGGTTCCGTTTTTTACTTTTGAGGTGCGGGGAACCATAAAATGAAAAACAATCGCACATCATCTTTTCTAGTAGTTTTGCGAGTTATGTGATCTATAAACTATATTTATAATATTTGGTGTTAATCAAGTACTTCCCAATATTAAAGTAGTGTAGTAATTAGTAGTAGGTTTTTTGATATTCTAGAATACCCACGCCAATGAATAAATGAATCTTAATTGGCTAAAATAATCATACACACTATTGACTGTTGAAGTGGCAATAATAATAATAAACCTCTTTTATTTCCATCTTAAAATAAAATATTAAAAAATTTGGTACAATTCAATAAATTTATACAATTAAATTAAATTAGAAGTGAGAAGTGGCAATAAGCCGGTCATATACCTCGAAGAACTGACAACCGCTGGGGAATAAAGGTTCTCGAATGGCGACCACGAACTGGAAGATGAAGCGTGGGATTCCCTCCTACCTGATGGAATGACGTCATTGTCAGGATCGCCGGAAGTCGGTGGATGAAGAGGGTTCGGAATCATTCTTCCTGGAAATGTGTAGGAGATACCTTTGTCCAGCAGTGGACTTCTACAGGCTGATGATGATATCTCTAACTGACAACCTCTGGAGAAAAATAAATCTTGAATGGCAAAAACTGGAAGACGAAGGGTGGGTCACCCAACCGGATGGACCGATGACTTCGCGAGGATCGCGGGAAGTCGGTGGATGGAGAGGGCTGAGAGTCGTTTCCTGGATATGTAAGAAAGGCAAGCAGCAGATAACTTTTGACACTAGTAACCTTTCACTAGTACTCGTGAGAGTACTAGTGAAACTGAAGTAGTACTCGTAAATTCCAAAATGATTGTCAAGTGGTCGGAAAGATCCTCTTTGAGACTTAAAAATCCTTTCACCACACTGTTTTGAAAGAAACTAGTGATACGACAAGAATGAGACTGGTACTCGTGTGATGTATAGATTAGCGCCACCATTTATGATTCGTTTCTTTATTGGCGCGAGATAAAGTACTGTAAGTTATTTCGTAAAAAAAAACTCTTGTCACTTGGTATTGTTAAATTACAATCGTATATCTAATACATGCTGTAGCTGATAAGAATTTTGTTGAAATATCCAATACCATAGTCATTCCATAGTCCACAGAAATGTAGACACGAGTTTTATGCCTACGTAACATTCTCGGAGTTTCTGATCTACCCCACTTAAGTGACATGTTTCGTTAGGAATAGTTTAGTTTTGTTTGCTGACTATTTATCAACAATTTATCACTATGAATTTTTTAGCCGCGTGTAATTTTAGTTGATGTACCAAACCAGCTCTAGAAAAATGTAACCATTCTTAGGCTCCAGTCGGGTTAAAGGCGGGCCTCCCAACTGAGGAAATTTATATTTGTATAGTGTGCACTTTGTGGTGTGGCAACTATACAGGGTGCCCCATAATAAGTATGTTATCCCTAGGGGTGGTGATTCTCAGCACTCGCGGGAACAACAAAATGTACTGCGACCTTGTAAATTCGGTAATTTTTTCAAGAAATTTGCAGAAAAGTTTGCTTTAAAACTGATCTTACGACAGCGACAGTGTGTTGAATGGTTTCATCCCTAAAATCTGCTGTCTGTTGAACTCTGGTGTTTAATTTCACGTCGGTCGTAAGTTCAGTAGCAAACTCTGCTGACCATTTCTTTAATAAAAATAACCGAATTAAAAAAAAATAAGATAGTAAACCTGGGGTGGATAGATATTATTGAAAGGATTTTGGACCTTTGCAGAACTTAACCCATTTCAATGAACTGACGCTACCAAGAGTGGGAAAAATATGATTTATATTTGCTTGATTTAATAACTTTTTCTGTCTTTTTTTAAGTTTTGTTTAATATTTCTTAGCGACCCCAAAATATCATTAAGGTATTTAAAAACAGTATGAATAAACTCTAGTGAATCCTAACGATTTTTTTTAATTCTGTATGTCTGTACTTTCTAGATGGTAGTGCTGCCGATTTTAATGAAATCACAGACGGGTAAAATTCTTAACTCGTCAGTGGTTAGATCAAAACACCTTGCTTTTGTGTGTGAAAAATTTTTCAATAAATGCTTTGTGACCGAAACTGTTTTTTTTATATACCTAGATATGCAGAAAAAGAATAAATATTTTCACAAGAAAAAAAGTAAGAAATAGGCTCATGGGTCATGGTATGTATACTTCCCGATTTTATTGAATACCAAGTTCGTATCTGCTCATGATTATTTAAAGATATCTATGAGTTAGTCAGAGCCATGTCCAAACATAACATTTTTGACATGCCCACTTCTCTCAGTAGTTAGTATTCCATACATGACAGGTTACAAGCTCATCGCCGCTGCTAGGGTTATAACTGGTTTCCTCGTGATGTTTTCCTAGGTAAAATAATATACCAAGATCAACTTTTAATAGTTTATTCGAACATTATTGAAATATCTTGAATCACAATATACAGAAACGTTAAAATTAGAATAATAAATTAAAAACAGTTCAGCCTATGCACTCGGCGACTTATTAAACGACGGTACTAAAGAATACTTAGGTATAACCAGCTACATGATAAACTATAGTGTTGCCGAAATATCGTTAGTTTGTCGAAATATAAATAGTATCGATAGCATGACATGGAAAAATACTATCGATTTCGTTCAATACTTTCGATAATATTGAAAGTATTGATCCTGTGAGATCGAAACTCGATAGTTAAGTCGCCATTGACGTTCAATTCTGTCGTCATTATGTTGGTTACAGTTGGTTATATCATGTTATCGATAGCATCGATAATATCGATACTATATTGACTATCGACTATCGATAGTCAACATTAATAAACGATACACAAAGGTATACACATTAGACATTGGGTGTAAACAAGATCTACCTACTTTCTTTGATGAGATGTGAAATTTAAGGAAAGCAATCGCTTGGTTGAGAATTTACATGGTACCTTGCGAGTTACTAATACGTTCAGCGACATAAGTAGATTTAACGATAATTTGATGAAATTAGTTAAGTTATATCAACATTAATATCAGAAATGTTAATCTAATTTTGTCGCATGCATTTAAACGTCCCGTAAATAGGGAAATTGAAGTGAAGTTGCCGCTGACTGCATAAATAATTTATAACAGATGCGGAGGCCCGAGGCCTAATCGCGAATGAATGAAAAATTTTGTTGCGTTAACGTATCCAAGCGATATTCGACCTTATTCTGTTGTAGTTAGGGATACTATACGTTTACGCGACGAACGTCTAATTCGTTCGTGATTAGGCCTCTGTTTACCTTGCTACTTATAATTTTTCATATATTAAGCCGGAAATACACGGTTCAACCAAATTGAATCACTTGGTTGAATGTAGCAGAAATGAAAGGAATGCCAAACATTGAATGATTCATTTTTATGTTTACATGGATCAATTTGGTTGTTTTATCCAAATTGAAAGGCAAAAGTGAACCGTGTACTTTCGGCTTTACATTTGCAAATAATTGAATAAGAACTATGAAGCTTCAATCGGAAATGATTTAAAACAACGAGACAAAAAACAGAACCAATTTTATATACATACATACTTATATAAGCGATTACATCGCTATTACAACCAGTCTTTACAACTTACCAAACCAACATTTACATGTCCTCAAATATTAATGGTTTACTTCATAAAACTATGTAGTTATTTTGAGTTACACTGCGCGGATGGTATGAAGCAACATTCACTAGGCTTCAGCGGGATATGGCCCACCTGATGTTAAGTGGTAACTGTAGTGTATAACAATATACTATGCGCGCTGACTGGGGAGGCAAGCGTGCGAGTAACGACGAACGTGGTGGGGGCACTCAATTCCAGCCAGCCGAACCAGGCGGACGTACTATATCTAAGTGTATTATTTGGTACCCAAGCAACCTGTACAGTACAGTAACCATATCCTGTAACAAAGCATTGCCTCGCAAGTCACGCACGGTATGTACGTGCCCAACGATGCACAGCCCTGCGTCCAACAACTTGAGGCATACAGATGTTAAGGCTCATGTGCCTGTAATTTCACCTGCACCTATACCTTTCAAACCGAAACACAGCAACGCTGCTAGGCGCTAGAAATAGGCATGGGGGTAGTACTTTCCCGGATGAGCCACACAAATATCCTCCGCAGACTAGACTTTTTATTGCACGATAGTTTTTTTTTTTTTTACATTTGATAGATAAAACGTTTGACCGCAATCTCACCTGATGTTAAGTGACGATGCGGTCTACGGTGTGACACGCTGAAGATAAGATACGCAGAAGATACCTATTCACTCGTCTCTTGAAAACGTCCAAATTATAGGCATTCGAAAAAACGGATGCAGGTAAGGAATTCCACTCTTTGGCTGTTCGCATTATAAAAGTAGAAGCTAAGCGCTTTGTGCGGGCAGTAGGTATGTCAACCATGAATGGATGTCTCGTTTCCGTACGTCTGGTGGTCCGATGATAGTTTGGTCGTTCTCTTAATCAGTATGAAGGTATATGCAAACGCACACTACAATTCACTATCGGTCGCAATACGCATTAGCAGTCCAACCCGACTAAACTATCGGCAGATATAGAAAATCTGTAATCTGTGGGGCTCTAAGAATATTAGAGTAGTAGGGACTACTCTTATACCTAAAAACAAGCAAAAGTGATAACAGAAGTAGTAAAAAAAGACAATACTATAACAAATACAAAAAAAAAAAAACGTGATTTTTTGCCGTTTTTATAGATAATGGTACGGAACCCTTCGTGCGCGAGTCCGACTCGCACTTAGCCGGTTTTATTATATGTATAATAGCCCTGCGTATTATGGCATCGCCACGCAATCTAACTCAAAATGTTACTATACTGTTTTGCGGAGTAGACCCTTTTCGACATTGCTTGCCGGGTTTATGGTCAAGCCATACATTGTTGCATACAACGAATAAAGGCATGTGCCTAATGTTAGACTACCCTTAGACATCCTCAAAATCTTAGTAGGTACTAGTTGCCTCCATTAGGTTATCCTTACCTCTGATAGATCTGCCATGACATTTTTATAATGCCTGGTACTAAATGTGTTATTTTTTTATATATTACTGGCTGATGGCCCACCTGATGTTAAGTAGTATCCATCACCTATAACAAAGCATTGCCTCGCAAGTCACGCACAATAGGAACGTGCCCTACGATGCACTGCCCTGCGTCCATCAACTTGAGGCATACAAATGTTAGGCCTCATGTGCCTGTAATTACATGTAAATAGGTAGGTACCTACTAAGATGGTTATACTTTTGTGTGATAGATCTGTCATCATAACATTTGTATAATATCTGGTACTAAATGTGAATAAATTATTTATTAAAATTTTATAATAGTGTCTTTTTTTATCTTTGAAAATTATGTATACTGTAACCATCTTACTGTCGATAACTGTACCTAAGTCAAAACTAAACAAGGGTATTTGATCGGATGTCTACCGTGTCTAACAAACGTAAGCCTATTTTTAGTATTATAACATTAATTATACAAGGTGTTCCATAAGTTGTGTATATAAACTTCAGGGGGCTAAAGTACCCATCAATATGAACAACTTTTTCTAAGGAACCAACACTGTGAACGCGAAAAAAAAAACAGCTGTTTCATACAAAAGTTCAATACCTACCAGGCTAAAATGTATGAAACAGCTGTTTTTTTTTGGTTGGTGTTGGTTCCTTAGAAAAAGTTGTTCATATTGATGGGTACTTTAGACCCCTGAAGTTTATATACACAACATGGAACACCTTGTGTAAACAAATTTAATCTCTTTAAAAACGCGTAGACAATCAATTCGGTGCAATCATATATTTAAGCGATAGAAATTGATATAAGCTTTATTATGCGTGAATTGGTACACAACGTTGGTTTAACTACAGAATCTGCCTTCTGCCTGACTTGTCATTCAGAAGTTAGTAGTTTGGACCAGCGGTAGATAAGTGTACGACCTTATGCAATGACAAAACCTGGCTAAAATGTATTAAACAGCTGTTTTTTTTCGCGTTCAGTGTTGGTTTCTTAGAAAAAAATATTTATATTGATGGGTACTTTAGCCCCCTGAAGTTTTAAAAACCCAATTATTGGAACACCTTGTATAATAACATAACACCCAGTCAAAGAACAAACATCTATGTTCATCACACAAATGTTTGTTCTCGGTGGGCATCGAACCCACGGCCTACAGCGCTGAAGGCAGAGCTACTACCAACTGAGCTATAAAGGCTGTCCATAATGTACAAACGCAATATCTTAAAAACACATACGTTATCGTAACGATAGCGAAATAACGCTCCTAAGTTTTAAATGGTTATTAAAAGTGTGAAATCATTAAACAATCCATCTTTTCATACCGACATTTCTTGAACAAGAATCATAATTTCAGGTTTCAAATACATATCGCGATTCGGACTATTTTTTATATCGTCAACAACAGACGGGTGCCACGCGAAATTGAGCACTATCGTCGGTACTAATCTGAGGTCGACAAGTGTCTTACTGGCGTCCTCATCCAAGCTAAGCCGTTGGCCGGTCGGAGTTACGAGTAGGAAGGGAAATTCGGAAAGTTCTAGACTTTCACGGACGAATTCGTGGATTTCGTTGTAGTGCTCGTAAATCGAGAAGGTTCCCTGTGAACAAACAAAGAGATTTTAATTGAATAAAAGGAAATAAATAAATATTGGTGGACTTTCCACAGAGCACTATCTATCCCCAAACTAAGCCAAAGCTTGTAAATATGGGAACCAGATAGATGATATAATACATGTTATATACTTTTTTTTGGAAAAACTTATAAATAATATACAAGGTGTTCCAATACTTGTATTTAAAACTTGAGGGGGTTAAAGTACCCATCAATATGAATAACTTTTTCTGAGGAACCAACACTGTGAACGTGAAAAAAATATCAGCTGTTTCATACATTTTAGCCAGTTATTGAACTTTTGTATGAAACAGCTGATATTTTTTTCACGTAAATGTATTATACAGCTGTTTTTTTTTCGCGTTCAGTGTTTGTTCCTTAGAAAAAGTTATTTATATTGATGGGTACTTTAAAAGTTTTAAATACAATTATTGGAACACCTTGTATAATAACACCCAGACAGCGAACAAATATATATGTTCATCACACAAATGTTTGTTCGGTGGGGATCGAACCCACGGCCTACGGCGCAGAAGGCAGAGCTACTACCAACTGAGCTGTGAAGGCTGTTAATACTGTCAAAAGTGGCTCAACGAAAGTTCGCTACACGCCCGCTTATCTTGACTATACAAAACCAAAGCGGAAAATAGTGTACCTCGAGTTTTACTTTTAGTTTTTGGTATTTTGTTTTCGGTATCAAGATCCCGAGTATTTTTTTTTCTACCTTGCAGAATAAAAAAGAAACTCGTTTCGATCGTGCGTGACTTGCTTGCCAGGACTTTGATAAAGGTGATTGTTACTACTAAACATGTGGGCTATCTGCTTGTTCCACAAGCATGAAGTGAAGTTAGACATAAATACCCAATACCTACATGACTATAATTTTTTAATGTTCCTACAACTATTAAACAGACCTAGATAACTTAAACCGTATTTATTAAGCAAGACTATACATATGAACCTACTATTAAATTGAAAACCTCGGCCTGCCTCCATGTTGCCATACCCTATGCAGGGTCCATGTGATACTTACTAACACCCAACAACTATGTATGTAAATAAATAAATAAATAAATATTGGTAGACATTCCACACAGCACTATCCTAACCTAAACTAAACCATGTGTAAGCAATAAATATATTGAGTATTGAAAAAAAGTATAAAAAAGCCCCTGGATGTCTACCGTGCATAACAGTTGTGAGCCAAAACGTACCTGTAGCAGAATCCCATCTGGAAATCGAACTCTGATTAATGCGTATTTGTATTTGCGCATTTCTCTGAGCTCTTCTTTTTCTCGCATCGCTTTTGTTCGAAGCATTTGACTTTTTTCTATTACTTCAGTCCTGAAATAATAAAAACACATATCAGATCACAAAAAAAAACATGGCGTAAAGGAGTTGTTTCATCAATATATGGAGCCGGGGTCGGGTCTGTGTACAATATATATAATTAGCAATATAGTTTAGTGATTTTATATCTTTCAACATGTCGAAACGTGCGAGCGAGAGTCACATTAGCTCTTGTCTTCGCCTTAATAGGATCACACCAAGCAAGTCTCTTGCTCTGTTGTGTCGATAAGTTTGTTGCCTGTTCGTCTAGGCTTGGTCGCTTGGACCTGGCACCTAGATTCACCAGGCCATAAGACGTTTCAAAGTGATCCTTAGACACAATTTAATAAATATCTTTGGACTTAGACTGTACCTCAGCAGTTGTTCCTTCTTCAGTTCCTCAGAAGACATAGCGTAGAAGGAAGGCGGCAACTGGACTCTTCCCGCGGCTTGCGACGGCAGCAGAACTTGAAGATTGCGATCCAGCTCTAACGGTATCACTTGCGCGTCGCGAACTTGTTCTAGAACTGTCTGGAATTATAAATGTATTACAATTTTAGGAGATGGTTACCACTTTCCATTAGGTGGGGCATCTGCTTGGTCAATCAGCAAGTTATATAAAAAAAATCAAAAATTAAGAGTAGTAGAGATCTTTGTGAATGGCTCGTCCGTCTCGTGTAATTACAAGCACACGAGGCTTAACATCTGTATGCCTCAAGTTGATGGACGCAGGGCAGTGCATCGTGGCACGTTTATATCGTGCGTGACTTGGCAATGCTTTGTTGTGTGATGATAGGTGATGGTTACCACTTAACATCAGGAGGGCCATCAGCTTGTTCCATCAGCAAGAAGTATAATAAAAATACTACCAACAGTCTGTGAGGGCTGTTAAAAAATAAATATTTACATAACTATACAAGGTGTTCCAATACTTGTATTTAGAAACTTCAGGGGGCTAAAGTACCCATCAATATGAATAACTTTTTCTAAGGACACAACACTGTAAATGCAAAAAAAAAAAAAACAGCTGTTTCATACATTTTTGCCAGGTAGGTATTGAACTTTTGAATGAAACTGCTGTTTTTTTTTCGAGTTCACAGTGTTGGTTCCTCAGTAAAAGTTATTCATATTGATGGGTACTTTAGCCCCCTGAAGTTTTTAAATACAAGTATTGGAACACCTTGTATAGAAATGTTTGAAATAACTGTTCTTACCTTAAGATACTCCATAGAAGAGATATTGGCTTTATTGAAAACAAGAAACTCAGTTTCTCCATCTTCAAAGGGCAGCATTTGCTCTCTGTATCCAGCCGCATGGAGAATGTCCAAGGACCCTTCTAGACATAGGACCCGCTCTTTGAACGCTCTGAAATAACACTCTTTATGAGCTATAGTCGCGTTAAACACTCGCTGCGCTCGGTCATAAATTATCGGAACGAGCCAGCAATATTGCTCTCTCTCTCTCGGGCATAGAGATAGAATTTTGTGAGCAGGCTCAAGGTTTTCTAGCTTCGGGAGCTGGCTGACCCTCTCTTATCAAAGCTTAGGTTAGAGGGCCCCTTGAGCTTCGGGGCCCTGGTGCACTGCACCGCCTGGCCCTATGATAGCTACGCCACTGGCGCTAACCACCTGCGCCATCGGACTCTAATCACACCCGGCATCTTTGCGATTTCCTTAAGTGTAATAAACACTATAGAACTAATAATAAATAAATAAAATAAATATTGGTGGACTTTCCACACAGCACTATCTAGCCCCAAACTAAGCCAAAGCTTGTAATATGGGAACCTGCTATATAATACATATATACTTTTTTTTTGTAAATACATACTTATAATATATAATAACACCCAGACAGAGAACAAACATCTATGTTCATCACACAAATGTTTGTTCTCGGTGGGGATCGAACCCACGGCCTACGGCGCAGAAGGCAGAGCTACTACCGACTGAGCTGTGAAGGCTGTCGAATAACAATTTATTCAATTAACTCAAAGGATCAAACACAGATACAAATAAAACATGATCTTGATCATCATCTTCCTGCCCTTATCCCACGCTGCATGGGGTCGGCACAACAGGTTTTCTTCTTCCACTCTCCTCTATCATTCGTCATGTGCTCACTCCTTTCTTACTCATGTCATCTTTCACACAGTCCATCCATCTTTTCTTTGGCATACCTCTCTTTCTAAAACCATCCACATGATCTTGATGGTTGTGTTGAGAAAAAACATTTATGTATAGCACAAATGTATCAATGTGACTTACTTGTTAGACATTCTAATCTTGTGGTACTTCTCTTCATCGGGGAATGCAATAAGGTTTTCTATGTACTTGGACAGGGTTTCCACACATAAATCAATCTGAAAAGAATTTTTAGGTTACTTTATTTTTTATTATAAATAAATAATAAATAAATAAATATTGATGGACATTCCACACAGCACTATCTCGCCCCAAACTAAGCCAAAGCTTGTGATATGGGAACCAGATAGCTGATATACTATTTATATACTTTTTTTTTGTAAATATATACTTATAATATATAATAACACCCAGACAGAGAACAAACATCAATGTTCATCACACAAATGTTTGTTCTCGGTGGGGATCGAACCCACGGCCTACGGCGCAGAAGGCAGAGCTACTACCAAGTAAGCTTTGAAGACTTTGAATGTAGGTACCTTTTCTCTATTTCTATTACAGGTTTGCAGAATAAGTGCTCCTGCGCCGGCCAAGTCGTGATCCTTCATCTGGTCGAGGAATTCCCTGATATTTGCACGCCACTCGTCTCTGGGCAGGATGTCTTCGTTTAACATTGGACATCTGGAATTTAAAAATAATTGGATCAAAATCATGCCTACAGCAGAAACAGCTTTACGTCTTTGAATTCACAATCACAGAAGAAATCAAAGTCAAAAGGTATTTATTCTATAAACTCACAAGGATCACTTTAAAACGTCTAAATCCCCTCAGATCTCTTAGTACCTAGGTACCAGATAGATCTCTAAGTACCTAGGTACCAGATCTCTAAGTACCTAGGGACCAGATCGCTAAGTACCTATGTACTAAATTAAGATTTTTCGAGGATTATTGGATCACAATCAGGAGAACTCCCAGAAAAACACACACACACACTCTTAGGGCCGGTTTCACCATGCTCTGTTAGATTAACAAAGGATTAAACGGCCGTTAAAAATGACAAAATGTACGCGTTTGACATCTAAGGTTAGATTTAACGGCCTGTTAATCCTTGATTAGTAACTAACAGAGCATGGTGAAACTGGGCCTTAAACACATACACTAAACATACGCAACAAAACCCTTGTGCTACACATGGAATGAAATAATCTTGTTTTCAGGAGGCGTTGATACCTATAACACAGTTTTTTATGACAACAGTAGCCTATCATCATATCTCAACTTGTTTTTGTACCACAGAAGTAATTCCAAAATAAAATAATTTGTATTTGTACGATATAAATTACTTTTAATACCATGTTAGTTAGGCTGGGTTACCATGAAAAACGATAAACGAAGTTTTGTTATGCTACAACCGGTTAAAAGTGACAGCTGACATCCTATATTGATTATTTATTTTATTTATGTTGTATACAAGGTGTTCCAATACTTGTATTTAAAACTTCAGGGGGCTAAAGTACCCATCAATATGAATAACTTTTTCTAAGGAACCAACATTGTGAACGCGAAAATACAGCTGTTCCATACATTTTAGCCAGGTAGGTGTGAACTTTTGTATAAAACCGCTGTTTTTTTTCGCGATCACAATATTGATTCCTTAGAAAAGGTTATTAATATTCATGGGTACCTACTTTAATTAGCCCCCTGAAGTTTTAAGTACAAGTATTGGAACACCTTGTATAAAGTAAAACAAAACAAAAGATAACATGATAGAATAATTTGAAGGTAAGTCGAACCCTTGCGTCAGGATTCAGAAATAGGAAATGAAATTGCATTGTGATGATAAGAAACCAGAATTATAAGGGATTATTTAAATATAATGAATTTTGGTGTCTAGGTTTTGTTTTAAAACTTCTTCTTCTTGTCGTGTCACTAGTTTTTTTTTGAAGCAGTGCGGTGAAAGGATTTTAAGACCAGTTACGATCACTTGACACAATGTTATAGAACATTTTAGGTTCCACAACATGCCGGTTTCCTTACAATGTTTTCTTTCACCGCTTGAGAGTACTGGTTTAAAACTTAATTCAAATACATCCATGCAAATTGTAATTCTGCCACTCACTTGAAATAAACACCAGATACAGCCAGGTTCTTGGGCAGGTTCGGTTCCTTCTCGGAAGGAGTGATCTTACTCTCTTTTTGTTCCTCTGCCTTTGAGGATGATGCCTCTTCATTTTCCAGCTCTTTCTTCACCTGGGCCTGGAATCACAGTTACCACTTACATAAAGTCAAAGTCAAAAGGTATTTATTCAATAAAATCACAAGGATCACTTTGAAACGTCTTAAAGCTAGGTGACTCTAGTTGCCAGTTCCATGTGAATACGGCCTAGAAGGATATAGGATTTTATCATTGGTTATACATTTCATTTTTTAAGCTCCTCTTTATACCAAGGTTGTTTTTTTTAATACCACTTGCTGGTGTAACAATAAGATGGCCGACCCGATGATAAGTGACGCAAGGCAGAGCATTGTAGGGCATGTTCATAACGTGCGTGACTTACAAGGCAATGCTTTGTTGGTAACCACTTAACATCAGGTGGGCCATCTGCTTGTCCCATCAGCAAGTAGTATAAAAAACAATTCTACGATGAGTCATCATGCATGAGGGATTAAGCTAGAGTTTTAACCAGCCTTACTTTTCCAATAAAAAGTTGTGAGATAGCCCCTTTTAAAAGTGAACTCATGGCAGAGGTCCCAGAAACCTCGACAACAAGCTCGATAACTGGCTTCAAACAAACCAATCCATGCGCAATTTTTTTTATCATAAATAACAACAATTCCAACACTGCAATATAGACACGCCAGCGACAGCTGCTCGTCTATTAATAAATAAATAAATAGATATATAAATAAATAACCTTCTGTGCTTATAATGGTAGGTTTCTGGGACCTTTGCTGTGAGTTCACTATTAAAAGCGGTTATCTCACAACTTTTTACTCTACATAGATGACATGCACTACATGCCGTTGACTCATTTTATGCATTGAGGCATCCCAAGACTGCAACATGAAGGGAAATTACCTAAAATATTGTAGATAGGATATTTTGCTGAAAGGAGACTTTATTTTATTTTTAAAACTTAGTAATACCACAGATAAGAGAATACTGCATTCAAAGTTTCTAAATTAATTGCTTCGTCTGGGAATTGAATCTACTCAAAAAAAAACCCATGTATTTTTATGATGCCATTTATGATAGTATAGGTAGGCTGCCATTTATGGTAGATATACTACCTATACTATCATAAACGTGCTATAATATTTCATCATCATTTTGTGAAATAAGAAATACCTGTGCTGAATGACCTGTTATGCAAATTAAAATACCTGACTCATGTTTTAAGTAGTTTCATTATTATGTTTACCTATTTCAATAGTATTACCTATTAATATGTTTTCTATAGCTCAGGCAAAATCAAATCAATTAAAGATAGCATACCTGTATGAAAGCATAAGATGTGTTGAATGCTGGATTTTCTCTCTTCAAAGATAACCTTGACATAGCCGCCTCCGCTGCCACTTTACTCTCTGCTGTGAGCCCGGACCTCTTTACCGTAACTTCATTTCTCGACTCTGTTGAACTTCTACTACTGGTAGCAGCATCACTTAACTTATGTCCGGGACCTGCTAGCTTAAACTTAGCTTCAACTTTCTTTTTCTGAAAGAACTGCTTTATTTTCTTCTCCATTTTGGTTAGTTTCTTGGTGTGTACTCTTTGGGCAGTTTCAGTTTTGATACACTTTCTTTCAGTTGTTCTATTGTAGCTGATGTAGCTGTAGAGATAATAATAATATGGAATCATTGAATATTTGGGTGAACAATGTTATTGTTTGATAAGATTTTCGGTCAGAGTACAGCTAAGGGTGTGCAGCTATAAAATACTTAAAAATTGATGTATTTATAAGCCTCCTTTTTTAAGATTGCATCCTGTAGGGGGTTTATAGAGGGGTATACTTTGTTAAGGTCATTGACCTCTGAAGTCAACAATAACAGAACTAGGGTCTAAGAACGGAACATTGTACAAGGGCAAAAATTTGAACAAAAAATAAAGATCACTCATGCATGCATTCATTCCGTTTAAATTTCAGAAAGAAAATTATAAGTAGAAGGAAGTCTCTGTCAAGGACATATAAATGATAATAAAACAACAATGACTCACCGGGTTTCATGAACCGCTCAGAAATCCGTTTACCGTATACCCTCCACGAAATCAATATCAACAACAACGTGAAAAGCAAGATCAAGGAGAACGTCTTCAGAAGCAACAACTGGAACTCGTTGAAGAAGAAAACCTCCGCTATGTCTTCATAGAACGATAGTTCAGAGAGATCTACGATAGATTTAGGAAAACTTGCAACGGGCAATGAAGAAACACACGACTCAAAAAAATCCCTCGCGAATGACAAAGTATCCCCAACTTGAAGATACAGAGCCTCGTAAAGGGTGGAATTGAAAACCGCTGTGTCGAATAAAGACATTACACATGTAATTAGCACTTAAAAATTAAAATATAGGGTAAAATTTGCCACTCATACTACTGAATAAAAAATACGGATTTATTCGAGAAGTGAATTCATTGAATTGACAGAATTGAAATTTGAAAGAAAGAAACATGAAGTTGACAAATTTGTTGACATTGACAGTAACTGTTGGTAAGGTAAAAACCTTTAATAATTTTTTTCTTGGATTCTGGGTTTTTTGCCAAGTGAAACTTCGTTTTTGGGCTACCGGTGCTTTGCAAGTTTTACCAGTTTTTTAAATTTATTACTCGGTCCTGCATGACTTTACTGATTTGTTTTGCATAATACATGGCAAAGGATAGGCAACAGTGGAAAAGAGTAGTTTGTAAATCGTGACCTACCTCAAATAATTTAAATAAATCTGCATTAAGTACCTAAACCTTTCTAGATAAAGGCACGCAAAACACGGGTTCATCTGAGCCATGATTATGGCGTGGTAGAGTAAGAGGTAAGAGTTTACCTACAATGTAAGAAGGTGGATACTTAGGTATTTAAACTCAAGAGCAACCGGCATCAGAGAATTTAATAGGTAGGTAGGTACGGTACACACACACACAGGTAGGCAAAAATTATATTTCCTTTTTCATCGGCATACTACATCGCGCTTTTGTTCTATTTATCGCATGAGTCTGATAATTGCTGTGGGTGATTCTGAGCTGGGAGATGAGAGCCCTTCATTCCGTACCTACGAAAGAACACACGTATTAAACGTGGCTATTATGGTGTCGGGTTTCAAAAGATTTTTGGATAAGGATAACTCTAATGTTCTTATTAATGATACTGTTCTTCTAGTTTTGGTTTAATTATTCCTCTATGTATTTATTTGCTTGCGAGAGTTTTGAGATTATTGAGTGGTTACTGATTATAATAAAAATATTTATTTTTTAATACTAGGTCAAGAGTAGCCAACCGACGAGAATGTATGAAGAATGTTATGAACTTATGAGAGTGAATGAATCGAAAGGGGTATGTAAGGACCGTAGCAAGTGGAAATCCGTGGTATCTGCCTACCCCTATGGGAAACAGGCTTGTTTTATCTACACTAATATTATAAAGAGGTAAACTTTGTATTTTTGTATTTTTGTATGTAACGAATAGGCTCAAAAACTACTGGTCCGATTTCAAAAATTCTTTCACCATTAGAATGCTACATTATCCCTGAGTAACATAGGCTATATTATATTTTCAAAAAAATCAGGGATCCTTACTAAAACTTCAATAATGTAACCCAAGGTGGAAAACAAAAAACCTTACATCGCGTGCGCTGCGAAAACTATTGAAGATAGAACAAAATAATGTACTACGATTTTGTAGAACACGTTATCATCTACAAAAAATGTCGCGACAGCATATGTCTAAGTATTATAGTTATGTCACAATAAGTGTTCTTTTATTATAAAAAATTAGTTGAAATGCCTCCGCTAGAAAAGGGTCTTTATTTGTACCTTGGTATTAATCCTTATCCAAATAAATCATTTCATAATTAAGACGGTTTCAATACCTATAGATTACTTCTTAAATTTTTCAAATCGGACATTCCATTCAAAAGATATGACGAAATTAAAAATGTTTACGGGTCCACGGCTCACGCGCGGGGTGCGATTTCACTCACTCAAGGAGAAGCGCGTGCAAATGTATGAAATAAGTAGACGCGAGGCTCGAACCCACGGTCTAAGTTTATCCTAAAATGTTCAAAAAATTTATGACCACCCATGCGAAGCTGGGACAGGCCGCTAGTTTATACTATATGTATAATACTAAATACCTTTAACAGCACAATAGGTAGGTACACTTAGATTTCACACATTCATTAAATAAAACACGTGTCCAAACAAAGGCTAGTGTCCGCTGGGTTTCAGTGGCCCCAAACAAAAGTACCTAGGTATAGGTAGGTATGTGGTGCAGAAGTTTCTGCGAAAAGCTATAATCTTTATTAATTGAATAAAACAGAGTAGTACCTACCTACTTTATTTAAAACAATAGTAGACCTATTTACAGATTTTAAATCACAATATCTTAGCAACAGACTAAACCGTAAACTAAACTAATAATATATAATTCAATCCGAATTAAAATAAAAAAAAAATTTATTAATACTCAGGTAACATAAAATAGAGCTTACACTCTACACTTACCTACAAAAAAAAATATCCATACTCTTAGGTTTAAAATAATAACATGTATTGTGATTAAAAACTTGAGACCGTATGGGACGGATTTTTGTAGAACTAAACATATTTTTTTAATCTTTCCTTTGTCTTGTAAGGAACATAACTAGCGATGTAACGATCTCGAAATTTTTCAAACCGACTCAAACCGGTCTGAAAGATAAGCAAACCGACTTGTAAATCGAACCGCAAAAATCTATGTAAACCGGTTCGAAACCGGGTTACAAACCGAAATGACAAAGTCAATACGACGAACCAATTTGTATTGCTCATGCTAGAATTTTATGTTAAGGAAACCGAAACGAATGAGTTAAATTTGTATTTATAATCCGATATGAATACAAATTTAACTCATTCGTAGAACCCAAGAACAAATTGAATCGACTTTGTCAAGTCAATCTCATTTTCATATTTCGGTTCGGTCCGACCCGAAGTACCGACTCGCGGTTCCGCGCCGCACCGTGCGTGAGTTGAAGAGGGACAGCGATCAACAAACCGCTCACTTACTCAACTCGTCCAGATCGGTTTGGCATAGCTCAACCCGGTTTGAACCGGGTTGGTAACCCGAGTCGTAACATCGCTAAACATAACAATATCTCTTCAGATAGGTTGTTTAGCATACCGAAGGTTGAATATACCACTTCTTTACCACACTTTAAGTAGGTAGTTCTTCTTCTTCTCTCCGTTTATGGCTCCTGTCTGTCATAGATTTGATCTAAGCTGTCTGTCATTCGACAGACAATCTTGCCAGTGTCAAGTGATTTGTATTGAATAAATACTTTTTTGTCAAGTCAGTCTATAGTTAAGTCGGTCGTCATTTGTTTTGAAGAAAATGGTGGCGGTTTTCTTCAAAACATTGGAAACATTTTCGGTCAATCAGGATATCACAATAAACTTTCATTCCAAATGTTTACACTTTGTGCTAAAACCTCAAGTAATGTTGGTTAATATACCACCGAAAACCAAATAAAATGAAAAAGCTATGTTGCTTCCCAAAATGTCAGAAAATGGATCCAAATAGGTAGTTAGTTTTTAGTCTTCTTGTTGTGTCATCAGATTCTTACGAAACATTGACAGTTTTTTTTTGGGCGTCGCCGCGTCGCACCCACATTGACAGTTAGTAGTTCGATAATAGGTAGGTACTTCCCCGGACAAGCCCTTCACAAAGAGCTCTACTCTTCTTAGAATAGGTACATTTACGCTTCCGTGGGCTCTACTACTTTTTCCGGCGCCTATTTCTTAGATTATCATTGAAGCGAAGCGCTACATTACTACTTACAAGCATCGATCAATCACTATCACGAAATTCTTGGATCGACATCTTTCTTTTCTTACCTCCAACGTAGAACACTCGTAGAATTACCTGTAATCACCACTTTGATCAGAATCTCTAGATTTCGATACCTATGTCAATGGTAGATAACGGAGATAAAAGTTATCTTAGTAACTAGGTAGGTATACATGATTGTTATTTCAGAAGTATCTACCTACCTACAAGATATTTGATAAAAAAATCATACATACCAGCGTTAGGGTTGTAGGTAGGTAGGTATACCTATAGGTTTTTGTTCATTATCTGGAGCTCAAAAGAGTTTGACAGCTTCAATAACTTTGTTTTTCTAGTTCTAGACTTAGGTTAATAGTAGGTAGGTGCCCCCGTTTAGTTTTTAGTATTTGACATTGTTTTTATTATTTCCTCTAATTGTTATAATTTAAATTCCGACTGTTTTTCGTTTTTGAAATTGTATTTATTCCTGTTTTGATTATTCCTGTTGTTTGTATATCTGTATTCTTATCTTTGTTTCTATTTTTAATTGGTGTAATTGGCTAATGCCGTTCTAGTTAAATAAATAAATAAAGTAGAACAAAATTTATTCGGTGTTCACGTGGAACTGGGTGGCGTAGCTAGATATAGATAGATAACACATTTATTTGCCTAACTATTACACAGACACAAAAAATTCAAAAACAGCATAAAAAAACAACATAATTAAAACAACAAATAAAACAAACATTTTAAATAATAAGCATTTAGGTCCATTTGTGTGTTGCAGCAGTTGCAGTTAGGCAAAAGGTAATAAGCTCAGCGCATAAAATTGCTCAAGAGCAAAGCACTGATTTTCAGCTATTACCTGGCGAGACAACAAATTGAACGAGATGCCATACAACAGAAGTATAAAATTACAATGTGCAGAAATAAATAATACCAGCTCTTTCTTCTAGCTATCGTAGGACAAGGTGGTGCAGTGCACACAGGGCCCCGGAGCTCAGGGGGCCCACTAACCTAAGCTTTGAAAAGAGAGGGTCAACCATCTCCCAAAGCTAGAAAACCTTGAGCTTGCTCACATTTTTTTTAAATGATTTATTTATTTATGGAGTAGTAGAGCTCTTTGGTGAAGGGCTCGTCCGGGGAAGTACTACCACCACGCCTTTTTCTTTTCTAGTTGTTGTGTTTCGGTTTGAAGAGTGGTTTCCGGTGTAATTACAGGCACATGAGGCTTAACATCTGTATACCTCAAGTTGATGGACGCAGGGCAGTGCATCGTAGAGCACGTTCCTATCGTGCGTGACTTACGAGGCAATGCTTTGTTATAGCTGATGGTTACCACTTAACATCAGGTGGGCCATCTGCTTGTTCCATCAGCTAATTTTATTAAAAAGAAAAGCCCAATATGAAGTTCAATTTATGTGGAAAGAGGGGGTGAGGGCCCGATTCTTTCTCTATACACCGGGGCCCTTGTCCACTTAGCTACGCCACTGAGCCACCTAGATACCTAACCTACTTTTAAGACCTTTTAAAGTGATCCTTGTGTTTCAACTGAATAATTACCTTTTGACTCAGTTTCTTGACCCCAGTACCCCAAGTATGAGTTGTGTTTACCATATTTGGTTTTTCATTTTTCGTTTATGTTCCGTGTTCATTGTAGGTTTTGTATGAAGACGCGATAGAGATACCGATACGGAACTATTATTTTCTACTACTAATTTTCATCATACTTGCAACATAAAGTTCCGTAGCGGTATCTCTATCGCGTCATCATACAAAACCCTTAATGAACACGGAACAAGAACAAAAAACGAAAAACCAAATGGTAAACAAAACTCTTACTTGGGGTACAGTTCTGTACGCCAAGTCTGAGTTTTGTTTTTGTGTTTCGTTTTCTGTATCTACCGTTAATTGTCAGGGTACCTATATGGAGACGAGTCTCCATATAGGTACCGTAGAGGCGCTGATCGAGATCAGCGCCTCTATCGGGCGTGCTGAGAACTCACGAGTTTCCATACAAAAATGGTCTGACATGACGTTACGAAAGCCGAAAGACGTTACGACGTTACGAAAGTTTTCGCCAAGCAGCGTTGCTTTGTTTCGGTTTGAAGAGTGTGGTTGCCGGTGAAATTATGCACATGAAGCTTAACATCTATACAGATGTAGGCATACGCCTCAAGTTGTTGGACGCAGGGTAGTGCATGCACGTTGATATCATGCGTGACCTATTAGGCAATGCTTTGTTATAAGTGATGGTTTGGATAGGTAAGTTTGTTGCCTGTTCTTCTAGGCTTTGGTCGCGTGGAACTGACACCTAGAGTCACCTAGCTATAAGCTAGCTATAAGACGCTTCAAAGTGATCCTTGTGATTTTATTGAATAAATATACCTTTTGACTTTGACTTTGACTTACCACTTAACATCCGGTGGGCCATCTGCTTTTTCCATCAACAAGTTTTATTAATAAAATAACTTATAAACAAGACTTGAAGCGTAGACATCTAAAAATTCGTTGAAAACTACAAACACTTCAAGGTTTCGGGCGAAACTTTGAACACGCTTAATGTATTTTGGGGCCTATATTTAGAATTTGCGGCCAAACAGTAGTTAAACTGTGCTAACAGCTTTAGAGGGTAACAAAACAAGGTGACTAAATTGTTGAGACATTTTTATAAGTAATTGTTATTTTAAATAAATACTACCACATAAGAATAGTAGAGTTCTTTGTGAAGGGCTCGTCCGGGGAAGTACTACCACCACGTCTTTTTCTGCCGCCAAGTTTGTAATAGGTGATGGTAACCACTTATCATCAGGTGGGCCATCTGCTTGTTGCATCAGTAGTTGCATATAAAAAAAACTTTTACTTTACATAATGTAACTTTTTTCCAAAAAGAACCGAGTTCAAGTACCTACACAACTGATCGCAGATAAAACTTGGAAAAAAAAAAAAAAAGTACCTACACTTTATAACATAAAACAAAACTTTTGTTGAAGCAAAAAAGTCTTTTTGTGTAGGTACGATCTTAGGTAGGCCAAAGACCAAGCACTGGAATTCTTTGATGTGTGCAAAGGTTGAATATATTCCCATACAAAAGTTAAATTAAATATTGTCTCAGAAATTTGCAACACCCCTGATACTGTTTACGTAAGTACCAAGGTCACGTACACACGGTACGTACAGCTGTGAATAGGGCTGCCTCATGGTGTGTTTAGTTACATATTGGAGGATCGTTAAAGAGGCATTTCGGGAATGAAAAACTACGAAATTTAAAAAGTCGTAGAACAAAAGTTGTTTGCCATAACTTATAGAATACCCTGCTTTCGGGGTTATAGGGGTATTATGTTGCACGTTGTGTGTGTATTTTTGGTGTTTGTTGATTTTCACAAAAAGCACTGCATCAATTTCGATAAAATTTATAAGGTGTTCCCGTTTGTTGCCTGTTCTTCTAGGCTTTGGTCGCGTGGAACTGGCACCTAGAGTCACCTAGCTTTAAGACGTTTCAAAGTGATCCTTGTGATTTTATTGAATAAATACCTATTGACTTTGACTTTGACTTTGACATATAACCTCTGAAGTATCGCGGAGTAAACATACAAAAAAATCATACGGACAGATTTAGAACATCTTTTTTTTGTTTTTTTATTTTTAACTTCCGTTGCTTACTGTACAATGATAGGCTAACGAGAAGTTAGCCGATGGCTGAGTGGCAAACAATTTTCTACCTTTTATATCAGTACATAAAGCATTTTTTCGGGTAACACAGGTACCTTCACGATTGCCTAGCTTGTTCCACCGACCATAGTTATTGGGCCAGCAGACAGTACAAGATCGATCACTCGGAAATCTATGGTGGAACTAAGCCCTTGAAAGATCACAGGTATAATCTTTCAAGGGCTAAAAGTGATTATGATGATTGGGGTAATCTAGTACTGACAGTATCACGAACGAATTTGACGTTAGTCACGTAAACGTATCTTAGCCCTCGGAAATCTATGGGGGGGCTGAGATCTTGAAAGATCATAGGTATAATCTTTCAAGGGCTAAAAGTGATTATGATGATTGGGTTAATCTAAGTAGATCAGTGGTCTTATCATGAACGAATTTGACGTTAGACGTATCGTATCCCTAACTACAACAGAATAAGGTCGAATATCGCTAGGATACGTTAACGTCACAAATGTCTAAATTCATTCGAGATTAGGCCTCTGATACGATAAATCCTTCCTGTTTTTACATCTCATATAGTATATTGATCGAGTGAGCAAAGCGAACGAAGGTATTTATTGGAGATTTCTCTATGGCTTTTTTTACAATTTATCTACATTGGGAACGCGAAAATAAGTGTTTTTAAAAATTCAAACTGTTAATGAACTTCCCTTGCTGACTGTACCTAAGTATAAACGTTTAAACTTTATTTTGTTAGCGACACCATAGACTTTCAGAAGAACATTACAGGTAAGTAGGTACCTAAATAACGTTGATCACATTATTTTTATCAGAGGTTTTCTATGAACGTAGGCTATGGTATCTTGCTTCCCCATTTTCACCCTTATCCAATTAGAATAAAGACTAGAATACGTAAATCACGTTGAACATCTGTAGGCGGCGCACTGTCTAAGTGCACAATAAAATTATTGGAACAATCAACTACAGAACCCGAGAGCGGATATCATATTGAGTTGTTATAACCACCTCGTAAAAACATTAACCATAAAAGAAACAGTTCTCACTGATTTTAGTGAGAGGACTGGTGTGGTGGTCTATAGAAGTCTATTGGTGGTCCATCGTGTACCAATGAGTTTTTCTGTTCAAGAAATTATGTGCACAGTGCCAGTACCCTCAAACGGTGAATGAAACCGGCAAATTATAAAACATTGTGACAAGTGTTCAAAAGGAAAAGGAGAAAGGCCTTTGAGCCTTTGAGACACACCGCAAAAAGAAGGAGGCAAACTTTATTGAACAGACAGTGTCTTGACAGAGAATCCGCACCTATTTGCTTTTTTCTGTGTCCAGCAGTGGACTACTTTAGGCTGATGATGATGATGAAAAATGGTAAATGGGCTTGTTGCTAAAAAAAAATTAAAAAGCCGCTGTCGGCTTACATAGGAATACCTGTATGTAGGACCCTCATACTATACATGGAGCGAGGACTTGCGCAGGCTGGCAGCAACTGGATTGGGATAGCCAAAGACCGGGCTCAGTGGCACGCCATTATAGAGACCTGCAGAGGACTGCATAGGATGATGATGACTCATCATTGTCACCAGCCAGAAGAAGTCCACTGCTGGACATTGGCCTTCCTTACAAATTGCCAGGAAAAATGATTCTGAGCCCTTTCCATCAACCGACTTCCCGCGATCTTACCAATGTCGTCAGTCCATAGTCCATCGGGTAGGTCGGCGTCCCAAACTTCGTTTTCCTGGTCGATAATTACTATTATATTCTGAATTATCCTGCAAACCAAATAGGATATACTATACAGGTATACAGACTCCTTCGAGTAATAAACATTAAACTGGTGATGTATAGTGTGGCACCTTGCATGTACCTTCTGTGTCAATAAATTATGTAAATCTATGATATAATCTTAAGTAAATAGCAGCCCTTGTCCTATTTTCTCATAATAGACAATTCTATTTTTCCATAATAATGATAAACTATCTCATTACTTTTAATAGCCTTCTTGAATCTTGATAGCGACAAAAATTGGCATCCAACTAAGTAACTACCTCATTTTATGAAACTTCGGAGTACCTACCTAACTATTTTTGTTAGTCAAGTGCAACTGGCAGCTATAAAAAAAAAGTCTCTACTTACCAAAAGGCTGAACCAATTTGAATGATACTTGGAACCCGTAATGGCAGATGGAAACCTTTTTTGAACATGAGCTGATGGTACAAGCAAATGGACCACGATGTAAAATAGTAACCAACACCACAAAGCATTTTACACGTACGTTATGAACGCGCCGTTATGATACACTACCCTGCGTCCATGAACTTGAGGCATGCAGAAAATGAAATTTTACCGACCACACTCTTCAAACCGAAACACCAGCAACGCTGCTTGGCGGCAGACGAGTACTTCACAAAGGCGAGTCCTTCTACTACTCTCAAAATGATTATTATTTTCAAAGTCAAAGTCAAAGTCAAAAGGTATTTGTTCAATAAAATCACAAGGATCATTTTGAAACATAAATAAATATAAATAAATAAATAATAAATATTTCCACTCAGCACTATCTAGCCCCAAACTAAGCCAAAGCTTGTAACATGGGAACCAGATAGCTGATATAATACATATATACTTTTTTTTTGTAAATACATACTTATAATCTCTAATACTATAAGAATCAAAGTCCTGACTGACTGACTGACTGACTGACTGACTGACATATAGACAACGCACAGCCTAAACCGCTGGTCCTAGAGACTTGAAATTTGAGGAGTACATAGGTCTTATGGCTTAGAGGTGTACTAAGAAGGGATTTTTGGAAATTCAACCCCTAAGGGTGTAAAAAGGGATGAAAACGTTTGTATGAAAAATTGTATTCCTTGAACCTACAAACTTGAAACTTGGAGTACATATACTTCAAGGCAAATAAAAAAGATGTGCATTTTTAGTTTTTTTAAACTACCCTTAATAAGTGTGTAAAGGGGTGTAAAAGTTTGTATGGGAGTTTTTTGACCGCTGGTCCTAGAGACGTGAAATTTGAAAAGTACATAGGTCTTATAGCGTAGAGGTGTACTAAGAAGGGATTTTTGGAAATTCAACCCCTATGGGTGTAAAAAGGGATGAAAACGTTTGTATGAAAAATAGTATTCCTTGAACCTACAAACTTGAAACTTGGAGTACATATACTTCAAGGCAAATAAAAAAGATGTGCATTTTTAGTTTTTTTAAACTACCCTTAATAAGTGTGCAAAGGGGTGTAAAAATTTGTATGGGAGTTTTTTGACCGCTGGTCCTAGAGACGTGAAATTTGAAAAGTACATAGGTCTTATAGCGTAGAGGTGTACTAAGAAGGGATTTTTGGAAATTCAACCCCTATGGGTGTAAAAAGGGATGAAAACGTTTGTATGAAAAATAGTATTCCTTGAACCTACAAACTTGAAACTTGGAGTACATATACTTCAAGGCAAAAAAATAGTAAAGGCATTTTTAGTTTTTTAAAACTACCCTTAATAAGTGTGCAAAGGTGTGTAAAAGTTTGTATAGGAGTTTTTTGACCGCTGGTCCTAGAGACGTGAAATTTGAAAAGTACATAGGTCTTATAGCGTAGAGGTGTACTAAGAAGGGATTATTGGAAATTCAACCCCTATGGGTGTAAAAAGGGATGAAAACGTTTGTATGAAAAGTAGTATTCCTTGAACCTACAAACTTGAAACTTGGAGTACATATACTTCAAGGCAAAAAAATAGTAAAGGCATTTTAAGGGATGTAAAAGTTTGTATGGGAGTTTTTTGACCGCTGGTCCTAGAGACTTGAAATTTGAAGAGTACATAGGTCTTATAGCGTAGAGGTGTACTAAGAAGGGATTTTTGGAAATTCAAACCCTATGGGTGTAAAAAGGGTTGAAAATGTTGGTATGAAAAATTGTATTCCTTGAACCTACAAACTTGAAACTTGAAGTAGATGTACCCCAAGGCTAAAAAATAGGAAAGAAATTTTTAGTTTTTTTAAACTACCCTTAATAATTGTGCAAAGGGATGTAAAACTTAGTATGGTCATTTTTTGACCGCTGCGCTGGTCCTAGAGACATGAAATTTGAAGAGTATATAGGTCTTATGGCGTAGAGGTGTACTAAGAAGGGATTTTGGGAAATTCAACCCCTAAAGGTGTAAAAAGGGTTGAAAACGTTGGTATGACAAATTGTATTCCTTGAACCTACAAACTTGAAACTTGAAGTAGATGTACTCCAAGGCTTAAAAATATGAAAGGCTTTTGATAGCAAAGGGTGCAAATGACTGTAAAAGTTAGCATGGGAGATTTTTTACGCATCATGCGATTGATTTCAAACTTGAAGTAAATATACTCCACGATAAATAATTTAAAATCACGTTACAATTATTTTAAAACTACCCCTGCAAAGGGTGCAAAAGACTGCCAAAGTTTCAAGTTTTGTATGGAAGATTTTTAACGCGTAGTGTAATTAACTTCAAACTAAAAGAAAATATGTTCTGTGGATAAATAAGAAAAATAGAGTTTGATTTTCGAAAACAACTCCTAAAAGTTTTTTTAAACTACCCTCCTTCGTTGCGCTCGAGTAAAAAGGATACAACGAGGCGTCAATGTTTGTAAGGGACATTCTAAAAACGGGAAACTTGAGTTGACACGCAGAGATCTGAGGGTAGGTATCTACCGTGACTGGGGATCAAAGTCGTGAAGCTGTTTCGTTTCGTTTGTTTTTGGGGTAGAAACTAGGAACAAATAAGTACATACTTTCCGTATAAGGTTGTCTTTGTTGTATTTGTCATGTTTGTGCTAAACTCAGTATCTGTACCTACCTACCTAATATAGGTAATGTACGTCTATAGGTATATCTTATACCTACGTAGGTATTTAAAATCCTACCCTAATAATATACAAATCAATGCGAAAGTTACGATGTTTGGATGTTTGTGGCTCAATCACGGTTCACCACTTCAACGCGTGCGAAGCCGCGGGAAGCCACTAGTATTATATAACACCCAGACAGAGAACAAACATCAATGTTCATCACACAAATGTTTGTTCTCGGTGGGGATCGAACCCACGGCCTACGGCACAGAAGGCAGAGCTACTACCAACTGAGCTGTGAAGGCTGTCAACATCTTAAAACTAGGTGACTCTAGGGGCCCAGTTACACGCGACCAAAGCCTAGAAGAACAGGCTATAAACTTACGGCTATTATTTTGATATTATTAGCAGTATCCAAGTGGATAGAATAAATCATATGTAACTTATCATGTTAAAAAGGTTGTAGATATTGCTAATACTGTTAACAATATCTCCAATTTTTTTTTCATAAAACTAGCTGATGGCCTTCTTCATGTTAAGGGGCATCTATCACCTAAAAAACCATTGCCTCGTAAGTCACATATCTAAAGGTATCTTTTTATCGTGCAAACAAAGTCGTCATTACATAAAATTACATCATAAAAGGTAAATTTTACTCATTCGAGATCTTATCACATATCTTATCGAAGAAGAAACAAACAATATTGAAGTGAATGTTAAAGATTATAATATCTACGTGACTGATGAAGGTATTGGGTACCAAGTTTTATAGAGTAGGCATTTATGCTATTGTAATAGATATAGGCACATAGTTGATTTGGTTTTTCGTTGAGTGAGCGAAGCGAAAGAAAATCTTACAGATAACTTGGGCGGTTTGATATTGTAAGTATGTTTGTTGGGTCATAACTTTAGAACCGTTGATCTGATATACTTACATGAAATTTGGTAAGTCGATAGCTTGTACTTGAGGGATTTACTGGTAAGTATATGAGTTAAATCAGATAACGAGTTATAAAGACCTTAAAAACCTTAACAACTTCTTAAATACCTTAACAATGGCAATACTAATGTAGGTAATAATGGTAAATACTTGGTCTTATCTGCTTGTTACATCACAAGTAGTAGTAGCCAATTTTAAGCTTGCTTTAAATTTAAGTAACGTTTATAAGTATGGGTTTTAGTAATTAGTTGAAAATCTATCATGTGTTGATTTTGCGATAGGGCACTTTTGCCGGCAGACGAGTTTATTTAGGCTTTACATACACATAAATTAAAACTTCTTACATCTGAGAACTTTATAGTTTACTTTAGACAAGTTTATCCTAGTTTCGAACTACCTTTCATCCATTAGGACTTTGGGCTTCTTCAAAACTTTCTCGCAGTAATATGCCTACCCTATGTATAAGTTGAACTGAAATGGAAATGGGCATACCTTTAGTTTCGGTCGGTACTAACTTATCTTTTAAAGAAATATTCTTACCAAACAGAAATGTTTTCATCATAGTACGTATATGGTAAATACCAAAGTAAAATGCCGTAATCTACCTATGTTGACTTGTGTATTAATATTTCTATATAATTTCTTCTGCGTCACAGATGTACACAGTGTGACATGCCATCCAGAGCATACCTACAGTACACAGAGGTCTTAAATTATAAGTCTGAATATTTGACGACTATCACGGGCGAGACGCTCGCTCAGTCTCGTACGGGACGCGTGGGTTCGCCAGCTTTGTGACTCTACGTACCAATCAGACCATTAAACTCTAATTTTCCAATAGAAATAAGTAATATACAGCAAAGGAACGGTCAAAATAGCCACCACTTAACGGCTTCCGTACTATAGCCGCCATTTTTGTGAAGTGAGCACGCGGCACGGTGATGTTCCATTTTCGAAAATTGCCGCGAAAGTTTTTTTTTCATTAATCTAACGATGATCAATGCTGGCGATTCAGCCAGTGGTTCGGATTAATAAGTTTGAAAAAGTTTTATAGTGAGCGTGACCCGTGACGTCACAGTGGATCCGTTTGTGAAAGGAAAGATGAAAATTTTCAAGAAGAAGCTAAGGTTTTCAATAGCTTCGTCATTAGTGTAGACACCGAGTCTCGTGGTTTTGTGACTGTTTTATCATTTAAATTGTGAGCAGCAGCGGTGGTTTTTATTGGTTTGAAGAACTGCCGGTTCATTGACACAGGTAATTTTATTATACCTCGTATGCATGTAACTACATCCATCATTTTTTTATAGGAGCAATTTCAATTTATTATCAGTAAAATTTGTTATAAAAATCGTTAGTATCTGAAAAATAATAATACGTACCTATGTAAAGGTACCAACCTATATAATAAATACTTATATAAGTAATATGTATTATTATTATTTATTTATTATATGATTTAATAAATCGTCATAGGTAACGATAAAAGAGAACGTAATATGAAGATGGTGGATTACCGGTGGTCAGGCAGTGGCCCCGCTCGTAAGGCCGTGGGTTCTAATCCGGAAGTGCACCAATAGATTTTTCTTTTGGACAAATTTATATGGTGAAGAAAAACATTGTGAGGAACCCAGTAAAATTACAAGCATATGATTCTATTTCTCGTATCTGTGTGGATCAAAGTTGTGTATTTAGGCTTGGTCGCGTGGAACTGGCACGTAGGTTCTCCTAGCTTAAGGTTTTTCAAAGGTATTTATTTATTTGAATCACAAGAGACTTAAATCATTAAATTTTGTTCCTGTTTTGTTTTTTCTGTAATGAATGGATTGATTGCGTCTCGGTACACGCTACAAGAGAACCTAGATCACAGTATAATAACTGAGCTAAAGCAGTAGTTCGACTCGAGCGTGTTTTTGAATTCAATACCTTGGCGTAGGTATTGAATTCAAAAACACGCTCGAGTCGAGCTCGAGGGTTGCTACTATAGAGTTTTAAGAACATTTTCATTACTTTGTTAAAAAGTTATATATAACATGTGTCAAGTGCTCGAAATTACAATACTAGACTCAAAATAACTCTTGAAATGAAAAGCAATTATTATTATTTTTTAACTCACCAAGAAGATAGAATTCTCATGGCGAATCTCAATGACGCGCGTCACAATCAGCCTGTTTAGATTTTTAGCTGATTTACGTGGGCATGAAGGGGCGTTCGTTTGATTGCGTCACTGGTTGCGAGTGTTTGCATGAAATCGTACTACTGTATATCTGTAGCCTGTGCCTAGGTCTTGATTGCGTTAGTTCTAAGACTTAGCCACACAAGTAGATTAGATTGAGAAGCCGGTACGTCCCGGGGGAGAGCTCGCAAATAAAACAACTCCTTGATCTACTTTCCCGAGGAAATGTAGAGGGTGGTCAAGAATAGGTGTAAATTCTGATCCCAAGTTAAAAAAATGTGGAATGAAATGATATACAGGGTGTCTCAAAAGAAAGTTCACATTTGTTTTGGTTATTGCGTGAACGCAACTATTCTGAGGGGCGCGGGGGGGATGTCAATCGGTAGCCTGGCTTTTGGGAATTTAGTCACTATGGAGCGTTTCTCGGGAGCGGACCGTGCGTTGTGCGTACGCGAGTTTTATAAAAATGGTAATTCGGCGACTGTAGCGCGTAGAAAATTCTGATAATTCCTCGCGCCGACATTGCGGCCCATACGGTGACTTTAGGCGAATGTAGGGGTGTCTGATGTTTTTGTTTTGGATTGGTTGCACTCCAGTAGCGGCAATTTTGCTTGTTAACATAGCCAGTAAGATGAAAATGGGCTTCATCCGAAAACAAGATGTTGGTAAACGCGCTACAGTCGCCGAATTACCATTTTTATAAAACTCGCGTACGCACAACGCACGGTCCGCTCCCGAGAAACGCTCCATAGCGACTAAATTCCCAAAAGCCAGGCTACCGATTGACATCCCCCCCGCGCCCCTCAGAATAGTTGCGTTCACGCAATAACCAAAACAAATGTGAACTTTCTTTTGAGACACCCTGTATTTATTGTTTGTGAAATTAGGTAATTCAGGGTGTTCAGATTACATTTACTTGGTCCTCTAGTTCCAACCAGTGTGGTCGCAGGCACTGATAATTATTTGTTTTATTTATTTAATTAATTAGAACGTCCACTTAGACTAAATAATACATAATCAAAATTTACAAAAAATGTCAAAGATAATAAATGAATATAAAACCTGTAACAAAACGCCCACATGTTCTAGGGTACCCTGTAGGTATTACCTACTACAGTTTATTTTATTTAACCTCGATGTGACTTTCTAGAAATCAAAATATTGACAGTCTTTACAACATTGATAAAAAGAACAAGATGAAATCGTCATAACGCAAGTACCTTCGTACAATCAGCGACAAAAGTAGTGTCTTATACTACTAGCTGACGGAACAAGCAGATGACCCACCTGATGTTAAGTGGTAACCATCACCTATAACAAAGCATTGCCTCGTAAGTCACGCACGATAGGAACGTGCCCTACGATGCACTGCCCTGCGTCCACCAACTTGAGGCATACAGATGTTAAACCTCATGTGCCTGTAATTACACCGGCAACCACACTCTTCAAACCGAAACACAAAAACGCTGCTTGGCGGCAGAAAAAGGCGTGGTGGTAGTACTTCCCCGGACGAGCCCTTCACAAAGAGCTCTACTACTCTTAAAACAGTAGTCGAACATTTTTGTTCCTTAGAGGCTGTCAGACAACCGTCAAACAAAAATTGTGTAAGTGCGTAAACTAAATGACTTTAGAAAAAACTTGTATGGATCAAAATTATATTTTTGCTAAACCCTTGTTATATTATCTACAAAAACTTAGTTTTTTGGAAAGTGATTTAAGTTCTTCATAAACTCTAAAAGGTGCGAGCGAGAAGTATCTGCCTCTCTTTTCTCTTGTCGCGTCACTAATTTCTTTCGAAACAGTGTGGTGAAAGGATTTTAAGTGCGCCTTAAGAGGCTCCTTTCGAGCACTTGACACATGTTATAGAACTTTTTAGGTTCTACGACATGCTGGTTTCCTCACGATGCTTCCTTCACAGTTTGAGAGTACTGGCATTCTGTACATAAATTTTTGAATAGAAAAACTCATTGGTTCACGACCGGTTTCGAACCCACCTTAGGATCGGAAGGCGGGGCCGTTACCACTAGGCCCTGCCTCTAAAATATTTCTTAAACCAGCTAACTTTTGATCAAACTTTTGAACTTTATATGAAGCCTAAAGCCATTACTTACTGCAACCCGTACCCCGTAGTCTGAGTTTTATTTTCGTTTTTCGTAACGTCAGGCCTTTTTTGTATTGAGACTCGTGAGTCCGTGAGTTTTTGTATGAAAACTCATACTTGGGGTACCAAATTTGGCATTTTGTTGCTAAATACCGAGAAAATGGGAATCGAATAACTGAAACTGCTTATTTCCTTTTGTCGCTAAGTGTACTCGCTTTTATTTTATCTCTAACGTCAAACTACCTAGTCTTAACTTTGTTTACACCGGCAACACCACACTAGGCATAAGTACAAAAACTAGTAAAGCAAACTTTTTAATAGGAAAACATGTATCGATCAAAATGAAATTTTTACTAAACTGTGTGCAATGTGATTGCACACAAAATGGTTGATTGCGATTTTTCGAAAATGAGTTTAGTGATTTTATATCTTTCAACATGTCGAAACGTGCGAGCGAGAAGTTGTTTGATAGTTGTCAGCCCCTTAACCAATTTTCGTACTTAGTTAAACTTAGGTTAGAAAACGAATTTGAAATAAATTTATATTTTGGTTTATTGAAATAATCACTAAGCTGTCCCCACTAGTGGGGATTATGACATTGCTAACCTTTGTAAAGCTATTTTCCAAAACTTAGCGGTTTGCGATTTTTTTTATACAACTAGCTAAAGAAACAAGCAGATGGCCCATCTGATGTTAAGTGGTAACGATCACCTATAACAAAGCTATGCCTCGCAAGTCACGCACAATAGGAACGTGCCCTATGATGCACTGCCCTGTGTCCATCAACTTGAGGCGTACAGATGTCAAGCCTCATGTGCCTGTAATTACACCGGCAACCACACTCTTAAAACCAAAACACAGCGTTGCTGCTTGGCGGCCGAAAAAGGCGTGGTGGTAGTACTTCCCCGGACGAGCCTTTCACAGAAAGCTCCACTGCTCTTAAATTTTCATAACTACGTATATAAGAGTATACATATACTTATAAGAGTAGTAGAGCTCATTGAGAAGGGCTCATCCCGGGAAGTACTACCACCACGCCTTTTTCTGCCGCCAAGCAGCAACGCTGTGTTTCTATTTGAAAAGTGTGGTTGCCGGTGTAATTACAGGCACATGAGGCTTAACATTTGTATGCCTCAAGTTGATGGACGCAGGGCAGTGCATCGTAGGGCGCGTTCCTATCGTGCGTGACTTATTAAGGCAATGCTTTGTTATAGGTAATGGTTACTTAACATCAGGTGCTTGTTCCATCAGCTAGTAAAAAAAAATGTCCTTTTAGTTTGTGAGAAAAATGCAACCGAAGTAAATTCTTCTCTTTTTTTGAAGATTGTTTTGATTTAAGTAATTAAATTTTAATTTATATCTTGTTCGGCCATTAGTGTAGTTTTTGTGAGGAAAAAACTTGGTATGTTGATGTCATTGAATTTTTATACAAATCTCTTTACCTTGTGTTAAACACAACACGTGTGAGTCAATAAATGAGTTGTTTTCAATTATTTTTTACTCGCATTAAAATCTTAGAGAAATCACGTAGAAGTAATAACTACAGGTTCCTACTCATAAGGCTCGTAAGCACCGACTTTAGTGTACTTATATTGTACAGTCGGCATCAAAAGTTACTGTGGTTTTTCTTAATAGTAACTTTTTTGTCGTTATAGTATCTTTTTATTAATGTATAATGAAAAAACTCGGTTTTCTAATTAAGTGAGGTGTTTTTGGCTATTTTTCGACTCCCCCTCACCCCTTGCTGAGATGTCGTGAGATTTTGCTCGACTTCCTCCCCCAGCCTAATCTCACATGAGATTTTTCAAAATGAGTATTTTTCGAGCTATTAAATGAATATGTGCTTTATAAAAAGCCATAATCTGCTTACTGTACATATCATGTGATTGTTAATAATAATTTTTTAATATTTTTTTCTGAGAACGATATTTAGTAAACTGCTTCTCATTCTCCAAAAAAAGTGAACTACGGAACCTGTTAAGATTTATTAAGTACCTACTTGTCACAGGAAAAGTCATATAGGTACTAAATATTAACAATATCCCAAAATGTTTATAACCAACACATTCAGGAATTCGATAGGTAAACGTAATAAACGGGGTTTTATAAAATCTTTTATGAGCATCATATACCTAGTTTTATTTATTTTATTGGACTAAAGTTACATAAAGTTTTATTTTAATAAAGTATTAATTTAAAGTTAGGTTTGTCTAAACACTAGGTTCTCTATACAAGGTGTTCCAATACTTGTGTTTAAAACTTCAGTGGGCTAAAGTACGAACCAACACTGTGAACGCGACAAAAAAAAAACAGCTGTTTCATACATTTTAGCCAGGTAGATATTGAACTTTTGTATGAAACAGCTGTTTTTTTTCGCGTTCACAGTGTTGGTTCCTTAGAAAAAGTTATTCATATTGATGGGTACTTTAGCACCCTGACGTTTTAAACACAAGTATTGGAACACCTTGTATAACAGGTAAATTAGTCGACTAGTTTCAAAACCAGCAATCGCGGTAATTTTAAAGTATTACAGATCGCCGGATTTTATCCCAAACTATGATTTCATTCAGCATTTTCAATGACTGATTGCCGGATTTGACAGTCAAAGTCAAACTAAGACGGTTTTATTCAAATTATCTGTGCTGCCATATCAAGAAGTCATTTTGGACAAAAAGCACAGATTGCCGCATTTGAAAATAGGCGATTCAAATAGTGCACACATTATAAGTTGTAAAGTGAAGTCTTTGTGAAGGGCTCCTCCGGGGAAGTATTACCACCATGCCTTTTTCTGTCACCAAACAGCGTTGCTGTGTTTCGGTTCGATGAGTGTGGTTGCCGGTGAAATTACAAGCACATGAGGCTTAGCATCTGTATGCCTCAAGTTGATGGACGCAGGGCAGTGCATCGTAGGGCATGTTCCTAGATCCACGAGGCAGGCTTTGTTATAGGTGATGGTTACCACTTATCATCAGGTCTTTCTGTTTTTTCCATCAACTAGTTTCAAAAAACGTTTAGTTTTATCTACCGAATGGCAGTGACTGTACTTTGGCCTTCTGTCTTCCTTAAGTATCTCTATAGTAGGTTTTCTATTATTTTTGCACCATGAGGGATACTTAAGTACATAAGAAGTAATTACGTCATCTTTGTTAGCGTTCGTAAAAGCATCCTTGTAATTTATTTTATCACCGTAGATTATTGACTGTAACTAGCACTAAATAAATTAACTTTAGTTCCGTGTAGAGACAAAACAGAAAAAAAAAAACTGAAACTGAAAAACTGAAATAGCTTCACGAATTTGATCCCTATTTGACGGTATTTGCATACAGTTTAGGAAAAAAATAATTTTGATCAATACAAGTTTTCCTACTCAAAAGTTTGCTTTACTAGTTTTCGTACTTATGCAAACTTTAAGTAGGAAAACTTGTATCGAACAAAATATTTTTTTTACTATATTGTATGCAATGTGCATTGCACACAAAAAGGTTGATTGTGATTTTCCGAAAATGAGTTAAGTTATTTTATATCTTTCAACAAGTCAAACGTGCGAGTGAGAGGTACATTAGCTCTTGTTTTAAGCCTTAAGAGTACTTAATAAAATGCAGTTTTCAAAGGTGACCCTTTATTTATGCGGGCGAGTGTACTATGAACGCCACAACTGCTTCAGACGCCTGTAAAAACCATCGTTAGACCGAGTTCGTGATCTCCAATCGACTGCGTCACTACAAACATCCATTTTCTTCCAAGGCCTGCTCTATTTCCAGCCGATAATAAATCTCTTACGAAGTGTCGTCAGGAACTAGTAGTAACTGTTAGGTATTCTGTCACTACAGCATACCTATCAGTTACTACTACTTCCTAGCTCCATTCATCCCACAATCGAGACTTACAAGCATCAGCCACGTAACTCGATTCTAGACCTTATAACTATATAAATAGGGGCGAAACGTTGGTTTTATGTGGTATGTAGGTTTGTGAAGGTGATTTGTAGGTGGGTGACAATGGTTCAATTGGGAGAGTTGGGATTGAATGACAATGCTAGCGATTTTGATATGAAACGGTTAGTTTTACACGTGGTGTGGGTTCAAGGTTAGTGTTCTGGGTCTCACTATGGGCGCGAAAAAAACAAGAAAAAAGAAAAAAAATTATAAAAAAAGCAGACTACGTTGGACAGGATGCAAGCCCGTCACCGCTGTTTGGAATTGTAACTGGTTTCCTCACGATGTTTTCCTTAACCGTTTGAGAGCACTGGCATTGCGCGCATACATTTTTGAACAGAAAAAACAACTGGTGCACGAGCGGTTTCAAACCAACGACTTTACGAACAGAAAGCGGGGTTCCTTCCACTAGACCACCTATTCTCTAGCTCTGTGTACTACATGGGTCTTAAATGTTCGTAATTGTTAGTAATTCCGTAATTAGCCAGTTAATATGTGTGGCAAAACAGTTAAGCTATTGCCGTGACGTTATTCTTAGGCACGCTTAACAAATTATCAAAATGGTTATTTGCGATTTTTCGAAAATGTGTTTAGTGATTTTATATCTTTCAACATGTCGAAACGTGCGAGCGAGAGTCACATTAGCTCTTGTATTCGCCATAAGGGTGCGTATATAATATAGTTACGCATATGTACGTATATATAAAAAATTGAAAAAAAAAGCTTCACTTTGAACTTAGAACGTTTTGAACTTATTTATAAAAAAACGCAATCAACCAAGTTGTGTGCAATCACATCGCACATAGTTCTGCAAAAATATAATTTTGATCCAAATTTGTTATCCTACTCAAAAGTTTCCTTTACTAGTTTTTTTTTAATTATTTAAAATTTATTACTAGTTTTCGTTCTTATGCTTGTGGATTTGCTTGTTGTGCCTAATGTATTGAAGTTTTTCATTGGGTATGGAAACCGGTGTCCCTCTTGTGGGACGTAAGCTTGCTAATATATGAGTATTAATTAAAAAAAAGTGTTCGAGAAAAGGAGATTGCCGGCGCCATTTTGGATTGATCTTATAATAACTACCTATTCTGATTCTTAAAAATAATGGTTTATGTCATAATCTAGTTAAGGTCATAGCTCTGGCCGAGCTTGTAATAATTTTGTATTATTGACGGGTAGCGTTTTAGACCAGTTGCGTTTTAAACGAGATGTAGGTATTTTAGAACAGTTGCGTTTTAGGCGAGAAGCGTTTTCGACATCTGCCAGTTGCTTATTTTAGACAGTTTGTACTTAGACCACTTGCTAATTAGACAGCTGCTTTTTTAGACAAAATGATACAATAGTATCTTTTTTTTTTGAAATTGAGTTTTCAATGGAATACCATTGAAAACTCAATTTTAAATGGATTCGGTTAAAAACCTTGAATTTAGCACTTTACATAATGTACCTTTGCCTTTAAATGAATAGAAATGGGAAATTGTTGATGGTCTTAGTTGGAAAACTCTTCTTTAACATTCGTGTTCTAACCCAATTTAGAAAGGACGTGCGTTTTTCTTTGTGATTCGAATTCAGGTGAGTTTAAGAACACATTTTAAAATACCTTTAAGTTTTTTTTAATAATATTTCAATATATTTAAAGTATTACACGGGTATTTAACAAAGGTAAACTCGATAAATACCCGTGTACTCGTAATAGGTACTTTCAATATATGTTATGATCGCGAGAGTTTGAAAAAATAATATTTCAAAAGTTATTATTCGAGCGGAGTTTGATCCCACGACCTTCCTCTTAATAAAAATCTTATAAATACCTATAAGTAAATTGATAACTTCAAAGAACATAAATTACAATACATTTAGGATATACACAAAGTTTTTTAGAAATCTATTTTTGAATTTATTTCATGTTTTTTTAACATTAACGAAATTACCTCTATATGAAACGTCAATGTTTTATAATAATATCTTTAAAACAAAAAATATGTAATAAAACATGCTAAGATATGCATTGTGTCAATGAATAAAAACAAAAAAAAACCAGTACTAGTAAATGTACTTACCGATAAAACTATTATGAAGGAAATATTTAAAATCCACATTATTGATCGAGTGAGCGAAGCAAACGGAGATCTTAGTTTCAACTTGGGCGATTTGGCATTTTATGTATGTATGTTTGTCTGGCGATAACTTTAGAACCGTTGATCCGATCTGCATGAAATTTGATACGTCGATAGCTTGTACTTGAGAAATTTACTGGTAAGTATACGAGTAAAATCGGATGAAGGGTTTTTGACATATGGGGTTTTTTAAGAGGGCAAAAATATAAAAAGTTACATAAAAAAATCAAGTTACATGTCATATGAAAGGGCTTTGTTTGGACATTCCAAAAAAATTTTTACTTTTTTTTGAGACTCTGTTTTCGAGATAAAACTTAAAAAGTTAAATTAAGATAACCAGCTATCCAAGAGCTCCTATCTCTAAGAGTTTCGTTGAGATTAAGGTTTTTCTACTGGTCGGCCAGTTCCTTTGATTTTTCTTATTTTTTTTTCTTGAAATAAATTAAGGAGGAACTCAGTTCTCATAAAATGATGACGACGACCAGGTCTGATGATGGAGCCAAGATCTGTTCAACGGAACTCTTCAATAAATGGGCCAATAGAGTTGAAACTTGGTTACCATACCAAGTTAGTAGGCGGTAGTCAGAAAAAAATCCAAAGATAATGATTGGACTTGCCTCTGACTACTACCTACTCAAAGTTTTGATGCGTTCGTCGGGTCGCATCACGAGATCTCAGTTCGGGGCGAACTACTAGTAATAATATCTTTAAAACAAAAAATATGTAATAAAACATGCAAAAATATGCATTGTGTCAAAGAATAAAAACAAAAAAAAACCAGTACTAGTAAATGTACTTACCGATAAAACTATTATGAAGGAAATATTTAAAATCCACATTATAATTGTACAGTTGGTGAAAACAGTAGATTACCAATTTCCTTTCCTTCTCCAGTATTTTGTAATTGGTCGAAATAGTAATTTCAATGTGCAGATATAGTTAAACGTAAGGGCATGGACAAAGAATGAGATTTTTATGCATTGAAATAGTATTTTTGTTAAACCTTTGTACAACCTGCATAACCTGCTTGTTATAACAGTATAAGTCAGTAATTTGTTACTTACGAATTGTTATGACTAATAAGTTTAATGTCGGCATTTGCCAAATGTAATGTTTGGACGTACCTCTGACTACCCCTTTTAGGCATACTTAAAGAATCTAGAGTTTATACTTAGTACTAAGATATCTAAGAGGATATCTACCGTGCCTGGGGATCAATGTCCTGAAGCTGTTTCAGTTTATTGTTTAAGGCGAATACAAGAGCTAATGTGATTCTCGCTCGCACGTTACGACATGTTGAAAGATATAAAATCACTAAACTCATTTTCGAAAAATCGTAACCAATAATTCATCATAAAATATTTTATGATGATTAATAAAAGTTGAAGCCAAGCCAAGCCAAAAGGTGGAATTCCTTGCCGGCGTTCGTTTTTCCGAATGCCTATAATTTTGGATGTTTTCAAGAGAAGAGCGAATAGGGTATTAGATAGATAAACGTGCCACATCGTCGACCGCATCATCTGAGATTTACCTATAAGTTGTAAAAAAAAGTTACGCTATCCTACAGTTTTTTTTATACAACTAGCTGATGGAACAAGCAGATGGCCCACCTGATGTTAATTGGTAACCATCACCTATAACCAAGCATTGCCTCGTATGTCACGCACGATAGGAACGTGCCCTACGATGCACTGCCCTGCGTCCATCAACTTGAGGCATACAAATGTTATGCCTCATGCGCCTGTAATTATAAAGCTTAGCTTAGCTGTATTATACATATAGCTTATAATTATTGGCAACCACATTCTTCAAACCAAAACAAGCAACGCTTCTTGGCGGCAGAAAAAGGCGTGGTGGTAGTACTTCCCCGGACGAGCCCTTCTCAAAGAGCTCTACCCTGAAATCTATAGATTAAAATATTTCCTTCATTCTTTTTAACAAGTCTATAGTGTAAATGATATTCAACATGTTGCGAGTTGTCAAACAAGAAATGTATTTTTGTAGTTGACTGTACCTAAGCTGGTTTGGTATGTTCTTGTATCCGGACCGTTGTGGTACAGAACATAATTATATTAGCTACTCTGCTTGTGATACAATGACATCACAGGGAAATCCCTACAGACGATGCAAATTTCTGATTACTACTTAAGAAGCGGACTGTCATAATAACGGTGGTTATAAAGCGGTTATTGTAACTTTGACGGCCTTTGTTGTGATGTTCACTACGAGATGTTTATGTTTATAAGTGGGTTCAATTCCCGCGGAGGGACAAAATGTTTGCAAGACTGCAAACGTTTTAATAATCATAAAACATAATTATTTTTATTTCAGACACGAGATCTATTTCAGTTGCAAATTCTTAAAAACATAAAAAAACTAAATAAAAATGTATTTAATTAGATAATTAGTAAACCTTTGCAGGTGCTCACATTCGCAATACTTTTCGTTTAGTACAAGGCACACATAAATTAAACCCTTGCAAGAAGGTAGAAGGTATAGGTACATAAACAGGAAATATAAAAAATTGGGTACTTTCGTAATAATTAGGTAGGTGTTTACCCACTTAAGATGCAAGTTGCACCCATCGTCTATAAATATATATTGGTGAACTTTCCACACAGCACTATCTAGCCCCGAACTAAGCCAAAGCTTGTAATTTGGGAACCAGATAGCTGATATAATACATTATACTTTTCTTTGTAAATACATACATAACATTTTAATAACACCCAGACAGAAAACAAACATCTATGTTCATCACACAAATGTTTGTTCTCGGGAACCCACGGCCTACGGCGCAGAAGGCACAGTACTTGGTATAATGGGTTCTATCTTAGGTTTGGGTGTAATATTGCTACCATAAGTCTCGTAGATATCGAGTCAGTGACTGAATCTCTAGAAGAGCCTACGTGCTACGTGAAGGGCTTACGTGGAAATATATTTATAACTATTGCAGCGAAACAAGGGCGGATTCAGGATTTTTTTCTGGGAGGGTCACAAGGGCCGGACGGGCAAAAAAACCGGGGGGTGGCACGTGCCCCCGTGCCATCTAAATCCGCCCTTGTAGCGAAAGCACCAAGTTGAAAGCTTCGTGGAACAGCGTATTGGGTACTCTACCGATAGGTGCTCTAAGTAGAATACCTTGCTTGAACGGCTTAATGTTAATGCACCTAGTATAAGGCGGTTTTTATACCTCCCGGTTCAGGTCCTCTCGTGTAAAGGACGTTGAAAGAGGGCAGAAGTTCTAGTACTAGCAGGTTCTTCATGGTTTTTGAGGGTAGTAGAGCTCTTTGTGAAGGGCTCGCTCGCGAAATCTATAACCACCATGCCTGATTCTGCCGCCAAGCAGTGGTGCTGCGTTTCGGTTTGAAGAGTGTGGTTGCCGGTGAAATTACAGGAAAAATTATCTTACGTAATTTGCGAAGCTGTGTAATGGTTACAACTTAACAGCGGGTGGGTCATCTGATTGTTCAAGCAAGTTTTTTTTTTACAACTAGCTGATGGAACAAGCAGATGGCCCACCTGATTTTATGTGGTAACCATCACTTATAACAAAGCATTAAATCGTGAGTCACGCACGATAGGAACGTGTCCTACGATGCACTGCCCTGCGTCCATCAACTCGAGGCATACAGATGTTAAGCCTCATGTGCCTGTAATTACACCGGCAACCACACTCTTCAAACCGAAACTCGCTCCATGGCGGCAGAAAAAGGGGTGGTGGTAGTACTTCCCCGGACGAGCCCTTCTCAAGAGCTCTACTACTCTTAAAAATTAGTATAAAAGGTAAACTGATGCACATGTAAGTCTTATGCTTATAGATTCTTATATTTTATCAGCGTCGGTTATAGGATAACAGGTCTTCATCTATCAGTTAGTCTCGCATCTTATTGGCTGATATAACAGTGGCAGTTAACACTAGCTAATGAGATGAGAGAATATTCTACAGACGATCGGCGATCGCGGCCCTGATCACAAATTCATTTTAACATCTGTTTCGTTTGTCTTAGCAATTTTCGACCTTATTTTATTGTAGATAAGGACACGATATGTTTACGCGACTAACGTCGAAGTTCGTGATTAGGCCTCAGAATAGCTACTGACAACGCTCGTATGAACCGGACCTAGTGATATTTGCTGTACTACTGAGCTGGATGATGTTTTAGGAAACTAAATCTTAATGACAGCAAAAAATAACTAGAGGAAGGATTTTGTTGTTTATTGGTCACGATTCGATTACAAAATCCCGGTTTTTTAATGTAGAGGTAAAGCCATAAAAAAGCAATGTCGGTCGAGTATTGTACAGAAAACACTAGACAATCATCTTTGCACAGGTTAGATTGCTTTTAAGCGATGAGACCGCCGTTTTTTATAATTAACTAGCTCTTACCCGCGGCTTCGCTCGCGCACGTTTACTTTAGAATACTTACAAATAAAAAAATGGTTTATTGATATGATTGGCAACATCTTTAATACTTTTTTTTGTATTTTCTTCCCCATGGAACAATCTTGAGCCACGTAATTTTGTCAGAAGAAACAGGTACCTACTAACTGACGACTTGAAGTTGTTGCTTCTTCGATTGTTTGTATAAAACATAAAAAATAAAAAATAAACGTGATAAAAAGTATCCTATGTCCGTATCTTGGTTTCAAGCTAACTTCCCACCAATTTTCAGCTAAATCGGTTCAGCCGTTCTTGAGTTATAAATAGTGTAACTAACACAATATATATATTTATATGTATAAATTTGTTTGTAAGGTATTTATAGCCTTATTCGCCTTATTTGTTTGTACTTATAGGTACGATAAAGTAGTTTCATTCATTCATTCAATTATTCACCAAACAGTTTTCTAGTAGTTCTTGTATTTGTTAGTCAGGCATTTTATGATTTGCTCGGCTTTGCACAGGTTAAATTAATCAGAATCGGAATAGTCTTTATTGTCAACTGTTAAAAATATAAGATGGTAGTATAAAAGTAGTAGGTACAGTCAGTCATTCGCGACGCAGTGAGCGCACTGAACAGACGTGTCAACATTACTCAAGAAAATAAAAATTAATACGCCAAAGAAATATCAATCTTAACACCTAAAGAACAAAACTACAATTCAAAAGTGTATCGAGTGTGCTTTATGTCGTTCTTGTTCGATACAAACAAGCTACAGTAACTAGTCTACCCCACCAGCCCTCACCCCTGTGAGCCGGAGTAATCAAACAGTTAATCGGCCGTTAAAGTGAAACTTCCCTAACCATCGATAGTGTCCACAATGAATGTCAGACGCAGCCCACCTGGAACACCTAGTGGTAGTGAAGATCAAATGCCACCTTACTACCGTACTGGACAAGATGGATTTCCAATTCCAAAACTGAAGAGGAAACAACCAGATGATCTCAGTACATTTAAAAATGAACTTGCAGACTTTCGCGCAGACATACTCTCTGTTCTTCGCGACTTCACAAGTGAGCAAAATAAAAATATGTCCAAAATAGCAGCAGATATTACATCAATTTAACAACAGATTCAAGGCATAGAGCAAAAAACTGACAGTATAGTAGTGGAACAAAATAAGTTGAAATTGGAAATAGCGAGTATGAAAACATGCTGTAGCAACACAGAATTGAAAATTTCATCGATAGAAAACGACATCGAAACACTAAAAGTGACAACCAAGCAGGTTCCATCAACTACTTCGCAGTGTGAAGAATTCATCGCCGAATTGCGAGAAAGATGTACTAGAGAAAGAAATATAATTATTACTGGTATACCCGAGTCAAAGTCAACTTCCTCCAATGAAAGAATATCATACGACTTAACAGAAGCGACCAAAGTCATACGAATGGCATCTCCAGACTGCCCGGAGCCCACCAACTGTATCCGACTGGGAAAGTATAAGCCCGGAAGTTCTAGATCGCTGAAAGCTTCCCTAGTATCTGCTGAGTGTGCAAAAGATGTTCTCCGTAATAGAATGAAGGTAGATACTAAAAATGCCAGTATCTTCTCAGATAAAACTCCGCAACAACAAAAGCACATGACTACTCTTAAAGAAGAGTTGCATGCTCGCCAAGGCCAAGGTGAAGAAAATATTAGCATAAAATTTATAAAAGGTGTACCTAAAATAATAGAACTACAATTTTTTACCAAGGACAAAAACTCAATACAATGAATCAAATATGTTCAATATTACACAAACTATACGCACAATACATTTATTATTATTATTTTTATTAGAAAAATATTAGCCAAAGATTATTAGCGAAAATAAACCTATTCATTGCCAAATAACTTTTACCAAAAGAGCAGAAATACATAAGGAAATAACATGCACAAAGAATTTTAAGTCAATATTTATTTATTTATATTTATTTATCAATGAGTATCAAAAAAAATATCACTAAATAAAATAACGAATGAAATATTTTACTTAAAAAAAATCAAGAAAAAAAAACTAATATTAATTTACTAATATTATTAATTATATAAATTAATAATTGAATTAAATTAAATCGGATAAATATAAAATAATTATAAAAAAATTAAAGATATGTCTAGTTTGCATTAAATCTATGAACTACTTGTGACAACAAATAAAATAAGCTAATATAATTAGTCAACATAAAAACAACAACTTTACCCCTTGCACTTTTAACTTTTAATTGCTAACAATTACTATCCTACAACACCGCTTTGTTGGTAGAACCGGCCTCATCATAAAATCAGATTTTTAGTAGATAGAAATTTTTCTAAACTACCCACAATTTTTGATTATGCTCAATACACAACTAAACATTGTCCAAATTTATTTTTAGCATGATATTATTATTAGCATGTTTTAATTGTTTAGGTTAATATGTATTAAATATAAGTGCTCACTGCTTCAAACAAAAATGTAAATATTAGAAAAAACAATGTTTCTCAGTAAGTGATTTTATTGTAAAATTTTATGAGAAATAAATATCTTAAACCATAAACCATACAGTCTGCCCTATTCGAGCGTACAATATAAAGTTTTTTTTTAATCTTTTCCGTACTATAAGTGAAACACTAACAACTTCCGTAGTTTAAAATCATCATGATTATCAGCCTGCAGAAGTCCACTGCTGGACGTAGACCTTCTCTGCCGTCTCCATTTACTTCCCGCGTCACATGTTGACATCCGGATCGTGGTCGCCACTCATCATCATCATCTTCCTGCCTTTAACCCACGCTGCATGGGGTTTTTTTCTTCTACTCTCCTCCATCCGTATACCTACGCCACACTTAACTTCAATAATATATTATATTACATTGTAAAAGGATCATACAAAAGAACGGTAGGAACCAAGCCATAAGTTTGTTGCCTGTTCTTCTAGGCTTTGGTCGCGTGGAACTGGCACGTAGAGTCACTTAGCTTTAAGACGTTTCAAAGTGATCCTTGTGATTTTATTGAAAAAATACCTTTTGACTTTGACTTTGAAATCATTCGTCATCTCGGTGCTCACTTCTTTCTTACTCATGTCATCTTTCACACAGTCCATCCATCTTTTCTTTGGCCTACCTCTCCTTCTGAACCATCCACATCAATATCTAACACACTTCTCGTAATGTGACTTGTCGTAGTCGCCACTCCAGAACCTTTATTCCCAGCCGTTGTTGGTTCGTTGGTTCAATCAAAATAAAAAAAACAAAATCAATTTTTATTTTTATTTTGTGTCACAAAAACATAGGCGAAATATAAATAACAATATTGTAACAACAAAATCGGTCGTCAAACACTATTACAGCTTTAGGCCTGGTTTCACCATGCTCTGTTAGTTACTAATCAAGGATTAACAGGCCGTTATCTAACCATAGATGTCAAACGCATACATTTTGACATATTTAGCGGCTCTTTAATCCTTTGTTAATCTAACAGAGCATGGTGAAATCAGCTCTTAAGCTGTAATAGGGTTTGATGCACTACTACAACGCTGGTCTTTCGTGACGCCTTATGCCCTGCCTCTTGCCACATGCCTATTCAACAATCCTGCATATCAACAGTAGCTGAGGATAACATTAAGGCTGGCGCCAAAAGTTACGCAAATATTTCACAACGTTTCTTGGCTCTTGCGATCACGAGTGTGGCACAATACCTGCAGATTAACAGTAGTTACACTCAAACATATTTTTGCTGGCGAATTCAGGTGTTGTATATTTATAGTGGTACTAGCTGCCATATGCAGCTTTAAAGTCAAAGTCAAAGTCAGAAAGTATTTATTCAGTAAAAACACAGGGATCACTTTGAAACGTCTTAAAACTAGGTGAAAACAGGTGCTAGTTCCACGCCAAAGTCTAGAAGAACAGGCAACAAACTTACGGCTTGGTTCCTACCGTTCTTTTGTATGATCCTTGTAACAGTGAGGTATTGAAGCTCCAGTGTGGTGCTAATCAAATTTAGTGAGGCGTAGGCAAAACAGAAGAAACTTCGCTCGAGTGGTGTCGGTACCTATATGCTAACAATAAATATTATAGAGCACACAGTGGTCTGTCTATGTCTATTAGTATGAGAGTCAACAGGATTGCTAATCTAGATAATAAAATAAGCGTTATGGCAAATGTACCACAAAGTGATAATTATTCCGAACCAACCAGAAAAAGTAGTTGTAATTGACTGAAAGTATAAAAACTAACAAATTTTGCTGAAAAAATAAGGGGATTTACCTAATCTTTTATAAAAATCTTTTGGCATTAAATAGCTCTTATTAGTAGTGTTATAAATCATAAGATATTGTATATATTTTAAGAGTAGTAGAGCTCTTTGTTAAGGGCTCGTCCGGGGAAGTACTACCACCACGCCTTTTTCTGCCGCCAAGCAGCAACGCTGTGTTTCGGTTTGAAGAGTGTGGTTGCCGGTGTAATTACAGACACATGAGGCTTAACATCTGTATGCCTCAAGTTAGGCCACGTTCCTATCGTGCGTGTCTTACGAGGCAATGCTTTGTTATAGGTGGTGGTTACCACTTAACATCAGGTGGGCCATCTGCTTGTTCCATCAGCTAGAAGTATAAAAAAAAAAAACTTTTCCTCATAAAAAAAATTTGAAATCTCCAAATCCTCCTCATTAGCATTTGGGGTAAATACCTACTTCGAACCAAAGTAACCAACATAATTTATAAATATAAAATAAGTACTAGAAGCTTTTCTGGCACCAATAAAGGTGTAACATTGAGGAATCTCGAATATTTCACCCCTAAAATAGGATGGTGAAATTTTAAGAAAAAAGTTGCAAAATGTTCCAATCGTTCCCTTGAGTAGGTGTTTAAATGTTTTTTAAATAAGATTACAAGTAAAATATGTCTATAGACCTATTTAAGAAGTCATTGGCCTCAGTAAGAACAACAGTTTGTGCTAAATTTTATGCTAAGACTTGTTGAATTTTTAAGTTACTATTCAAAAAAAGATTAAAATAGATTCTTAACAGTAAAACAAAGAACGAGTTCTGACAACCATAGAATCAGCTACTACCGTCATAAATATAAATAAGTGAAGTATAGGTACACTGCTAACTTTATACTAGGTAATGTTTATTATTATTTTATATTTTGACTTTTTATGTTTTCATAAATTATTATAATTTGTTTTGGACATACAATTTTACCTACCTTATGGTTGTGTAGTTTTTTAATCTACCTACAGTATTGACGTGTAACTATGTTACTAATACATGAACATTGAAGGTTATCAGAATATAATGTAGAATTTAAAAACTTTGAAAAATTGATATTCTTTTAGGCCAATCATAAGCCTCCACCATTGCTTAAAGACCGTTAGAGCTGGGACTGATAGCTTAACATTCCCTTCAAAGCATTGAAGCAGCATGTAAATGCCACTAGCGGTCACTCATCTAGATAGCTTTTATACGCCTCGACCACTCCACGTTAATTGATGCGTTGATTGATTCATGCGTGACTTTGCACAGGTCTATTGTAAAATATTAAATAGACAAAATAAATATGTATCAAGCACTAATCTGCCAATCTAATCCACGTAAATTCAACAAAATGTAGACATGGGTGCACCTTCCACAGCACCTGCAATAAATAATCCTGCAAATTTGACAGCCTTCACAGCTCAGTTGGTAGTAGCTCTGCCTTCTGCATCATAGGCCGTGGGTTCGATCCCCACCGAGAACAAACATGTGTGTGATGAACATACATTTTTATTCTCGATCTGGGTGTTATATAATATTATAAGTATTTATTTAGAAAAAAAAGGATATATGTATTATATCCGCTATCTGGTTCCCATATCACAAGCTTTAGCTTAGTTTGGGGCTAGATAGTGCTGTCTGGAAAGTCCACCAATATTTATTTATTATTTAATTTGCATTACGTGAAGAAACTTGAGTAGATTATCAAGCAATTATCAAAAAATTATATATCCACAATACATCAAATCAAACAGTAAGATTTCCATACGTGTTTCTTCTCTTTTCTTCTTCTCTCAGCATCTTTAGGACGAATTATTATTGATATTCTGTGCACTGAAATGAATAAGTACTTTGATTGTGGATGGTATCACTCCTCAATCTATTGCCTGTTCTGCTAGGCTTGGTCTCAGACCTTTCGAAGTGATCCTTTTGATTTATCAGAATTAATGATTTTTGACTTTGTCTTTGGACTCGAAGCCTGCATCGCCGTGCACTGAGAAAGTCAATTTGTTGATACAATGGTCTGGAAAACGTAGGTGCTACTACTAACTTTCGATACCATAGTCGCGTTAAACTCCCACTGCAAACTCGGTCATAAATCATCTTAACACACGCTTAAACAATAGGATCGTCCGTTCTCCTAAGTGCGAGAGAGAGAGAGAGAGAGCAATATTGCTGCCTCGTTTCGATAACTTATGACCGAGGCTGCAGCGAGAGTTTAACGCGACTATAACATTCTGTATTTTGTGTTTCACAACGGAACATTTTCTTTGATTTTAACCATTACATCACTAGAACCAATAAAAATCCAAAACACTTAAACAACGCTGATATTCGACCAAATAGAATATGTATGTAATTTCATATTTGTCGCGAGTTGAGCTACTGCTAAGCATTCTGAATATTGTCGTTTTAATTACTTCACAACCTCTTAATTAAATTAACAATAACCTGTTTACATTTGCTTAAAGTCTCTGTTTATGACAGCTGATATTTAACTCTTAACAGATTTTAACAGTTGTGATATTTTGTCAAAATTTATAATAACAAGGTACCTCTTATTTTATTATCTTATTTAATTATTATTGGATGTTTTCCTGATGAACTGTGCAAACATAGCCCTGGATCGCGACATGTGGAAGGAATGGAGGAGGCCTTTGCCCAGCAGTAGGACCCGGAGGTCTCTTACTAAATAAATAATAAATAAATAAATAATTATTATTTTACCCAAATTTGCTGTCACTTTTTTGATAATAATTTCGGAACGATCAATCAGATGGCCCTTCTGATGTTAAGTGGTAACCATCGCCTATAACAAAGCATTGCACCATAAGTCACGCTCGATAGGAACGTGCCCTACGATGCACTGCCCTGCTTCCATCAACTTAAGGCATACAGTTGTTAAGCCTAATGTGCCTGTAATTTCACCGGTAACCACACTCTTCTAACGGGAAAACAGCGACGCTGGCTTGGCAGCAGAAATAGGTATGGTGGTGGTACTTCCCCGGACGAGCCCTTCACAATAAGCTCTACTACTTTTAACTGACACTAGCTCTGACACTTAAGCCCGATCTCCACCGCGAAAGGGTAATGAGCGAGAAATGGTTAGCGGAACGGACTCCTCTTTAATGAAATAGGTTTACGTTTCCACCATCAAAGAGTTTTATCCACTAAAAAAAAAAAGAGCTGAGCGAGTTCATTTCAACACTTTCTGCTCGCTCAGTCCTTTCCGCTCAACTATTTGTTGGTGGAAATACAAGCATGTAGTTTATTCTTGCGAGTTAAACGGAGTCCTTAATGTCTCCGCTCCGCTCGCGGTGGAGATCGGGCTTTAGTTTGGGTGTAATTGTAAATATGTCTTTCGTTTTATCAAACGGTACAGGTGTCTACGTTTACTAAAAGTGTATTTAATGCACCTAGGTGAATAAGCTCAGGTGAATTAAGTTTACGACGCCATTTCAATTTAATGTTCACTTGATTTTATTCAGAATACATTTGGTTTTCCATTATGTAAATATTTGACGATATATTTTGTAATAATAGAAAACAGTTTAAAATAACTTAAATTTTATAAGCGTCTTGTGTTTTGAATATTCATAAGTCCTATTGTCGCGTTTTGTCGCTTTATTGCCTGTTTAAGACTAGACAATAAAATTATAACAATAAAGATAAGTAGGATATCATGAATACACAGCCGTGCAAAAATATACTCGCTAGTGATAGTGAAATTCCCGCGGCCTCTGTTGCCTGGTGTCATTTTCTATTAACTTGGACCGACTGCTGCAATTTAGGGGTTTACTTAGGGTAATGAAGCCCGCAAATTCAAACTCAAAAGGTTTTTCAACTCAAAGACGTTTCAACGTGATTCAGTTGAATCACGTTGAAACGTCTTATGGCGAATATAAGAGCTAATGCGACTCTCGCTCTCGCACGTTTCGACATGTTGAAAGATATAAAATCACTAAACTCATTTTCGAAAAAAATGTTTTCCAACTCAAAAGATTGCTTTACTAGTTTTCGTACGTAAGCAAACTTTTAAGTAAGAAAACTTGTATCGATCAAAACGAAATTTTTACTAAACTGCGTGCAATGTGATTGCACACAAAATGGTTGATTGCGATTTTTCGAAAATGAGTTTAGTGATTTTATATCTTTCAACATGTCGAAACGTGCGAACGAGAGTCACATTAGCTCTTGTCGTCGCCGAATCTAGGTGCCAGTTCCACGCGACCAAGCCTGTTCCTCTAAACAGGCAAGACCCCCTCTCTCTACCATCACCTGGATCAACAACATTGTAATTACAAGAAGTTAGTGAGTAGGAAGGGCTTAAATCGTTTCAGGTGATTTGTTTTTTTTTGTAGCAAGAGTAGTGAGTTACAACAAAAAAAATCACATACAACGTTTTCGAATACATAAATAGTAGGCAGCAATATCTAACCCCAAACTAAGCCAGAGCTTGTAATAGGTATGGGAACCAGTAAGCTGATAGAATACATAATACTTTTTTTGTTGTTGTAAATACATACTTATAATATTATATATCACCCAGACAGAGAACAAACATCTATGTTCATCACACAAATGTTTGTTCTCGGTGGGGATCGAACCCAAGGCCTACGGCGCAGAAGGCAGAGCTACTACCAACTGAGCTGTGAAGGCTGTCACATGTTTATATTCAGGGTGCTGCTAATGAGGATGAGGACTTATGGTTAGGTAGGATGGTGCGTTGATCATCAATCAGTCAGTCACGAGTTTTTATACATATACATTAACAAAACATAGCGCTCAACAACTCAGGGAAATACCGTTGCCATCTCAAAGAAATTCCTTTAACAAAAAGAAAAGATAACGACTTTAATTCCCAAGTACTCTTATCCACAAGGAATCTTGAATTTGTACTTGATTCTAAAAAATCTGAGGGAACATCTACCTCGCCAGGAGATCTAAGCTGTGAAACGGTACCTGTTTTTAAAAATAAAACTTTACTTTGAGGCTGGACCAATGGCCTTCCAGCATAGATAAAAAAAAAAAATTGTTTCTTTGTCATGAAAAAAACACTATATACAACGTGTAACATAATACCCCTAAAAGGCCAAAGGCCAAGAGATCAGACCAGGCACTGGAATACTTTGACGTGTGCAAAATTTGAATGCTTTGTTTTCGAAATTCCCATACAAAAGAAAAATTAATATTTTCTCAGATATGTGAAGAAATTCTCAGAAATTTGCAACAACCCTGATAATGTGTACGTGACCTTGGTACATACGCTATTTGCGTTTCCTAATTAGTGGCAGTTCTGTTACCAATTTTATCTACAGTTCACAATTAAAAGTCAAAAAACCGCTGTTTCTTTGTAAATAAATTGAGAGTCATCACAAAAAAATGGGCCTAATAAATTTACACTAGATCCGCAACGTTCACCTATCATAGATAAGTATGATAATATAGAAAGCACTTAACTATTATCACACATTATCTATGATATAACATAGGTACTTGGATTTTGTATAGGGTTATCGTGATCAATCACATGGCACCTCACGTTTGAGATGAGAAGGTTTGGATATTCGTTGCGTCATTATGTTTTATTACTCATTACTTACTCAATTGGATCAGTTGAGCTATCTCTAGATCATTGCAGCGATCTGCAGGTAGCTCAACTGTTTCATATGTATTTTGCACATTTTGAAAATATTTGTATTCATTGTAATTTTATTTCACAACTAGCGGCCTGTCCCAGCTTCGCATGGGTGGTCATACATTTTTTGAACATTTTAGGATAAACTTAGACCGTGGGTTCGAGCCTCGCGTCTACTTATTTCATACATTTGCACGCGCTTCTCCTTGAGTGAGTGAAATCGCACCCCGCGCGTGACCCGTGGACCCGTTAACATTTTTAATTTCGTCATATCTTTTGAATGGAATGTCCGATTTGAAAAATTTAAGAAGTAATCTATAGGTATTGAAACCGTCTTAATTATGAAATGATTTTTTTGGATAAGGATTAATACCAAGGTACAAATAAAGAACCTTTTCTAGCGGAGGCATTTCAATTATTTTTTTATAATAAAAGAACACTTATTGTGACATAACTATAATAGTTAGACATATGCTGTCGCGACATTTTTTGTAGATGATGACGTGTTCTACAAAATCGTAGTACATTATTTAGTTCTATCTTCAATAGTTTTCGCAGCGCACGCGATGTAAGGTTTTTGTTTTCCACCTTGGGTTACATTATTGAAGTTTTAGTAAGGATCCCTGATTTTTTTGAAAATATAATATAGCCTATGTTTCTCAGGGATAATGTAGCATTCTAATGGTGAAAGAATTTTTGAAATCGGACCAATAGTTTTTGAGCCTATTCGTTACATACAAAAATACAAAAATACAAATGTTTCTTCTTTATAATATTAGTGTAGATAATTGAGTAAGTAATTAGGTATAAGCTTTTATACCTAATTTTACCTATTTTTTATCAGACTCGTCATGATATCGCTTTGATGGTGAATTGTAAATTGTTTATTGTATATTTTCTCTCAGAAAAGTAAGTAACTTAAACATTCTAGGCTTATCTAAAAAGGATGCGAGGCTTACTTGTTTTGCGAGAGACTGATGAGTGAAATAGGTTAAAAACAAATGTAATATAGAGGTAGGTCACCAATAAATGTTATAGATGGTTCCGAAAAGGGCAAATGTAGTATTTGTATGGCAAAATCAGAAATGGCGCAAAATAGCGAAGATAATAAAAAAGGGTTTTGCCGTACTTATGCATATCATAGAATAAATACAACGTACGTTCATATATGAGAGTAGTAGCTCTTTGTGAAGGACTCATCCGGGGAAGTACTACCATCAAACGAAACACAGCAACGCTGCTTGACGGCAGAACCCGTCTGAATAATCTAATCTAAGAGTAGTAGAGCTCTTTGTGATTCTAAGATTAGTAGAGCTCTTTGTGAAGGGCTCATCCGGGGAAGTACTACCACCACGCCTTTTTCTGCCGCCAAGCAGCAACGCTGTGTTTCGGTTTGAAGAGTGTGGTTGCCGGTGTAATTACAGGCACATGAGGCTTAACATCTGTATGCCTCAAGCTGATGGACGCAAGGCAGTGCATCGTAGGGCACGTTCCTATCGTGCGTGACTTACGAGGCAATGCTTTGTTATAGGTGATGGTTACCACTTAACATCAAGTGGGCCATCTACTTGTTCCATCAGCTAGTTGTTTAAAAAAAAAAAGAATAGTTGACGTCAGCAGCGTTGCTGTGATTTGGTTTGGAAGATGTGGGCGCTGGTGAAATTACAGCCACACAGGCCTAACAACTGTATGCCTCAAGTTGATGGACGCAGGGCAGTGCATCGTGGGGCTCGTTTCTATCGTGCGAGCCAATGAATGCTTTGTTAAAAGTGATGGTTACCGCTAAGCCATCTGCTTTTTCTATAAGCAAGTTGTACAGAAAGAAAAAATATTTACAAAACAGATTACAATTAAGTTCTAAAAAATTTATAATTGTAATTATTCATTTTTAGACCTGGATTTAATACTAACTACTGCCAAAATATGAGATTGGGTATATTATATTTGCACGTCCCTCTGACTACCACCTTGGACATCTTCAAAGAATCGTAAGTTGGTACTTGGCTAAAAGTTTTAAGAGGGTACCGTGTTTAGGTATCAAAGTCGTCAAGGTTTCTGTTTTTTTGTTATAATTAATTGAATAAATACAGAAAGTAGTTTGTGTATCACGTGTGGCGAATAAAAAAAGCAAGAATAGCACTTAAAAGTCTCGTGTGCATCCTTTAAGATGCGAACAGGTGATACCGGTATGGTCATTTACCGCCTACCATCCACGACAGGTGATCGCGCGGTTCTCATTTTACGAGTAAATTGGCGTTCGTAATTCAAATCGATATTTTTTTTTATTTCGATTTTGTTTTTTACTGTAATATTGTTTAACATTTTTAATTTGAACGTGATGATAGTGACGAGTGAATTTGAAAGGATTGTTTTGTTTTTTTCGTAAGTATTTTTTTTTATTTAGTTTTTATTTGTTTGAATTTTCAGGAGTTACCTATTAATAGTAATAATTTGCCAAGATAGTAGGTAAGGTATCGCTTACTACAGTCTACAAAAATATTTCGAACGGATATTAAAAAACTAAATAAGTAAAAAAAAACCTACCAAGTATAAATATATTAATAAATTTGATACAAAATATATAGTAAAAAAGATAAATGCTTTAATAATAATGATTATGTTTCGTTTAAAAGTCGATGTCTTTAGAATAGCTATACAATTACTACAATTTAAAATATTTTTATTGTTATATCTACTGAAGCCCTTCTTAAAAAAATTTATGACATTTTTAAACTTTTACTCAATTTAAATCAACATAATAGTTTGCATATCGTATTGAATGGATCATGTCGCCGTCACTCAGTTAATCTGGGTATTGCGTGATGCGTCCATAATTCATTATCCGGGAACAAAGCGAGCGCTTTAAACCTGTGACAACTTATGGGGATTTTTGTGGGCTTTAGCGCAAACATTTCACCTATACTGCAATTTTACTGGCGACAGTCGAAAGTCATTCGGGATTCTTTTATTTATTTATTCTTTATTATTATTATTTTGTTATGATTCTTATGTACTGGTTGCAAGCCAAGCAACTTAATGCTGAATGAGAGTCCGTTTTGCGATGCACTAAGTTATTTTTTTTTATATCAGTATCAAACTAGCTCTTCGGCGTCGCTCGCACACCCGCGGCTTCGCTCGCACACGTTTACTTTAGAATACTTACAAATACAATAATGGTTTATTGATATGATTGGCAACATCTTTCATAATTTTTTTTGTATTTTCTTCCCCATGGAACAATCTTGAGCCACGTATTTTTTTTAGAAGAAACAGGTACTAACAGACGACTTGAAGTTCCTGCCTCTTCGATTGTTTGTATAAAATATAAAAAAAAAGTAAAAAAAATCGGGATTAAAAGTATCCTATATCCGTCTCCTAGTTCTATGCTACCTCCCCACCAATTTTCACCCAAATCGGTTGATTTATTTATTTACATTAATAAACACGGTTTAAAACCAATTTTATTGATTGATGACGGAACATCAGAGGAACTGTCTCTTTGTTTTAACATTACTAATATCAGGGGAAAGTTCTTTGCCCAGCAGTGGGACATAAAATGTCCCATGCTGTGCTGTTCAACTCCGACTGGTATTTATTTACTTATTTTTTATATTGCAATGAAAAACACAATTCGTGTACAATAGGAGCTTGCGTAATGCGTTTTCTTCCAGCCAACCTAAGCGGTATAGAATAAGATTGACGTGTGATAAATAGGCACATAACCTTAAATTACCTCTATAATAAACAATGTATACCCCAAATTATAATAATAAAAAATAATTGTATACCTAAATACAATAATTGAAACATACCATTTGTTAACCTATAAGTACCTAGCGTTTTACTAAGTCACAGATAAGAGAATACTAGTAACTAAGTGTTTTCAAAGTCAAAGTATTTTGACAAGAGTAACTTAAATTTGTATCTGAATGTAAAATATAATCGTCTAAAACTAATCAATATAGCACTAAGCCGTTTTTATTTTAAAAATGTTTTTGTTCAAATTTTGCAAATTTTTGAAGGTTGTTCCTGTATAGTATAATACACAAATTCTGTCACAGATAACATATCAATGACGTTGCTCCTCAGCTTTCCATTATCAGACTTATCTAAATCTTTGACATGTCTTCTGAATGGAATACGTGTCGTGATCTTGACATTACAACACTTCCCTAAATGTCCCTGATATTTCCTCATTGTGTTACGTGATTCTCGACTTTAATTGTCCTCAACTCGGTGTTTCGTAAATGGGCTGAAAGTCTACAATCCTGTGGCATACATTTACCCTACATACATTACTTTTATGCATTGAACCGGTTTGCATTGCCCAACTCCTAAGTCGAAGACCTTGGCCACTTCACCTAATGTGCATTAAGATAAGGTGGACGAATTCGGAGGGAAACTTTACTTTGGCTTAAGAATAAGCGATTATTTGAAGAGTACAAGAAATGTGGTGGGAAGTTCAAATCACGTGGTCCACCTGATGTTGAGCGGTTATCTCTGTTTATAGCAATCGCATTGCCTTACATAGTACGTCTTCCGAAGATGTGCCTAATGTAGCATTCTAGTGATTATTTAAAGAGAACGAGAAATGCGGTGGAAAGGTTGAATCACGTCCACCTGATGTTGAGCGGTTATCTCTGTCTATAGCAATCGCATTGCCTTACATAGTACGTGTTCCGAAGATGTGCCTAATGTGGCATTGTACTGCGTCCATACTGGTACGGTACCTATATGGATACAGACCAAGCGACACAAAGTCAAAGAATAATGACTCTTACCACAAGGACATAAAGGCGAGCAGTGTGTGTACGTAGGTACATTATAATCATGAAATACTAAAAAGTATTTCTTTTTAATGAGAGTGAAAATTCGTGCTCAAAATTCTGATAGCTCCATCAGTTCTTTGCTAGTTTTTAATACTACTTGTATCAAAAATTCTCTCTTTACGTAGAATTATCGCATAAATATTTATACAGAACGATATGTAAATACATAATTAAAAAAAAACTGATAAAACATAACAATAAGAACAACAGATAACTGATGGAACTAGCAGAATTTTGAACATGAATTTTCGCTCTCATTAAAAATAAATACTTTTTAGTATTTCATGATTATATATATGATACTTTTTAGTATACACACGTATACGCACTGCTCGCCTTAATTTTACCTTCTTCGGTTGATGACTTCGATGAAAAATTATATGAATATAGCGTTCGTCACGATCTGATCGTAGGCGGTAATGAATTCCCCAGCAATACAGGTTCCCTTTTGTTGGTGACGAGGTATTCCCCGCCATTCGTATTCCATCCTACCAGTTCATTTCAGTTCTTCTCTGAACCTATATGGCAGTATACAATCGCCTTTTCTTGATATACCATATTATTGTGCAAATACGACGAATTCCCAATGTTTTTATAGATAGCGCTGCGTTAAAATGTAAATACGACGAATTCCAAATATGTTTTGATAGACAGCGCTGCTTTAAAATGTCCAATTATATTTATTTTATGGCTGCGAAGTGTGAATTCCTTTGGATCCTCTACAAAAGATGAAAACCAGTTTTTTTTATAAGCGGTAGGTACTTGTTTTATGTTTAATTTCATACGTCGCATTTCTTTTCGTGCTAATCTAGCGCCTTTAAACGGTTATATGGTTGGTCATTCATTCATTCATTCATTAAAACCTTAAAGGGTTAGGCTATTGCATAATTCATAGAAGGTATGTACCCAGGAGTCAATCGCACTTATTAGGAACAGCTTCATATTTTCTTGAGTACATTAATACCAAAATTGTTCAATCCTCTTGCCAAGCGTGGTGACTACGACAACTCTAATATAGAAATATAAGAAAATATAATAAATATAAATATAAGAATGTGGTGTGCAATAAAGAGTTTTCTATCTATCTATCTTTATATATAACTATCTATCGATCCATCTAACTATCTATCTAAATAATTATATAGGGAAGGACTTTGTCTAGAAAACTTTTTAATGAATGATGATGCCACAGTCTAAAACATTATTATTAGTAATTAGGGAATAGTGGTAGTGTATTTATTAATTTGGACTGTGGGATGATGAAAAAATAAGCCTGAAGACGCAGTCAGTCCAACAGTCAGTACGCAGTAGCGTACTTTCTATTTATGAAAAAGTAACCTGCGACGGGATGCTTTACTGGGTGGGTTGACCCGGAGCTTTCTTCATTTTCATATTACAGGAATTATCTTATTAAAGTCAATTTTTCGTTGAGAAAGCTGGTAGATTACTTTGGTTAATTATTTACAGCAAAAGTGAAAAATATTAATAATATAAGAAGACGTTTCTTCAAGATTCTAGGTAAAAATATGAAGAAAAAATCTGACCGTAAGAGATAAGTTCAAATAAACCGTCTTGGTAGGTATATTTTTTTGTGAAAATAAGTTCAAGTCCTTTAAACTGAATAAATCAGCTTTAAGCAAAATATTCGTATTTTTTTTGTACCACTTACAGCTTGAACGAAAATTAACTAAGTTAAAAAAACATACCAAAAGTATAATTGAGTACGATAACAAATTGAACACCTTTTTTAGTAGGTAAATTTGTTAGGATCACAATTATGTTTTTTTTATGGTATTCTCCGAAAATTAAATTTACTGTCTGTGGATTTTCATTTCTAAACCTTCAGTAATTTTAATACGTTGTAGGTATATTATAAAATGTTGATACCTACATTGAAGCTGGGACAGGCCGCTAGTATAATATACAGAACAAGCTCCACCAAGACAAAAAAAATGACGCTTACTAGAAGGATATAAAAGCAAGCAAAGTATTGCCATATACAGCCTTCCCAGCTCAGTTGGTAGTAGCTCTGCTTTCTGCGCCGTTGGCCGTGGGTTCAATCCTCACCGAGAACCAACATTTGTGTGATGAAAATAGATGTTTGTTCTCTGTCTGGGTGTAATTATATATGTATAAGTATAAAAAAGTATATATGTACTATATCAGCTATTTGGTTCCCATATCACAAGCTTTGTCTTAGTTTGGGGCGAGATAGTGCTGTGTGGAATGTCCACCAATATTTATATTTATATTATATTTATATACGTACGTAGGCAACCGTATGTACCTAGGAATATCCATTTCCCCTATCACGTCAGAACAATGATTTATCATAGATGATGATAAATAGGAAAAAGATATGAGGATAATTAAATAAATTAATACAGACTTTTCCAAATTAAACATTTACGTCATAAAGTCTTGGGACTTACCTATTAAGTGCTATTAGTAATAAATAAATGGTATTTACATAGTTTAGTGCTTTGTGGTGGGAAAACAGAATCCGCTTCACCATTTTTATCGCCTGGCACGGTAGTTATACCTTTAAATCTCTTACTAACAAGTCCTTCTTGATTTGTCACTAGTATTAGTGTTTAAAATTCTCTTTCCAGTGGTTTTTTTATACAACTATCTGATGGAACAAGCAGATGGCCTACCTGATGTTAAGTGGTAACCATCACCTATAACAAAGCATTGCCTCGCAAGCCACGTGCCCTACGATGCTCTATCCTGCGTCCATCAACTCGAGGCATACAGATGTTAAGCCTCATGTGCCTGTAATTACACCGGCAACCACACTCTTCAAACCGAAACTCGCTCCATGGCGGCAGAAAAAGGCGTGGCGGTAGTACTTCCCCGGACGCCCTTCACAAAAAGCTCTACTACTCCTAGGTACTAACAAACCTCTTAAGCTCTAGAAACTACTAAAAATCTTTAAAAAACCCTTAAACATTATTTTATTTGATAGTACGTCATCTTAAATTGTTCGTATTTGGACCGGTGTACTACAGAAGTAATGGTCTGTAAGTCATTGCTAAAATTAAACCAGGATCAGACCATTCTAATCCGTCACATCCTGATAGTAATTTATTCGTGGTTTACTAGATCGTGTAGGATTTATTCAGTAGGTTTATTAAAATCGATCCTTATGATTAATTACATGTTTATTTCTGCTGTCGAGCAGCGTTGCTGTTTCGGTTCGGTTCGTGGGTGCCGGTGAAATTACAGGCACATGGGGCATAAGAGCTCTTTGTGAAGGGCTCGTCCGGGAAAGTACTACCACCACGCCTTTTTCTGCCGCCAAGCAGCGTTGCTGTGTTTCGGTTTGAAGAGTGTGGTTGCCGGTGTAATTACAGGCACATGAGGCTTAACATATACATATATGCCTTAAGTTGATGGACGCAGGGCAGTGCATAGGGCATGTTCCTATCGTGCGTGACTTACGAGGCAATGCTTTGTTGAGGGCCATCTGCTTGTTCCATCAGCTAGTTGTATAAAAAAACATCTGTATGCCTCAAGTTGATGGACGCAGGGACTGCCCTACATCGGGCACTTTTTTATCGTGCTTGATTTTATTAATTTTATTTTTATTTTATTTTATTCGGAAAACAAACAGTGTTACATTCTATAATTAAAATTACTTAAAAAACTAATGACCAATTAGATTGCGAGGCAACGCTTTGTTATAGGTACTTGTTACCACTAAATATCAGATGGACTATATGTTTGTTCTATAAGCAAGGGATTTAAGGCCAAAAGCAAAATTAGATCCTCGACGCGTGCAATGTGAACATCCTTACAAAATAATTTTCAAATTTCCCAAAAGTTGTGAACCAATAACACTTACCTTATGTGCAAGTTCAAAACGCTGCAAAAATGTGGAAAAAACGCTGGTTTTTTTGACGATGTCTTTGAAACCAAATACATATGTTTTTAATAAAATACCTCGGCACTATTTTTTGTCCCAACACATCTCTCGGAATCATAAATTACTTACCGTCTTTACATTTGTTTTTTACTTAGAGCTGATTTTACCATGCTCTGTTATATTAAAAAAGGATTAAAGGGCCGTTAAATATGTCAAAATGTACGCGTTGGCATCTAAGGTTCGATTTAAAGGCCTGTTAATCCTTGATTAGTAACTAACAGAGCATAGTGAAATCAGCTCTTAATGGCCCTTAAACCCATTGTTAATCTAAGACAACATGGTGAAATCAGAGCTTAGTCTTGTATCTCTTAAAAATCTAAGGTCACATTCAAAATCCTAAACATTCTGAAGATCTTGAGTACCAAAGAGAGCCCTAACAAACGTGGCAGGCCCCCTTATATCAATTAATGCAGGTCCAAGCAGAACCCTAAATCATGACGTCCGCAAATCACGTGACTATTCGGAAACACCAACCGGATCAAAGTAATGCTAAGTTATTCTTGCCATAGCGTAATGATTACCTAGCAACCGCTCTAAAACTGCATGGTCTACATTATCTATCAGCATACTAGTCCCAGCCGGATCTGGGTACGTTGGTTTGATTCAGGATGTGTGATGTAATTTTAAGTAATTGTTGTGTGACTGTCCATCGTAATGCGAGCGGTGACCTAGAGAAGTCTGGCCACACATTTTTATGAACAGGATGTTGGTAAATCCAGAAAATTTCTGGTTGGAATATGTTCATTTTGTCATGGGGGTTTTGCGTTGTATTTGTGCTCGTAAGACAAAAAAGTAAATACTTTATCAATATTATAACTGTTTTACCAATTGCTGATAGAACAGGCAGTTGATCCATGCGTCCATCAACTTAATATTCGCGCTGCCATTCGCTTGGACGGAAATGTTGCCGCCCATATTTCCGCGGCAGCGTCGCAGGCAATGTGTGTAACGCAGGCGGGAACGCGAGTGGACATGGAAGTGGCCTGTTTACATTCTCGCATTGCCCAAGTCCCTGCTCATGTCTCTGCTCATTTCCACGGACATGAGCTGAGTGTAAACGGGGTACAACATGTGCCTGTTATACACCGGCAGTCACAACCTTCAAACAGAAATGCATGAAATAGAGAATGGTTATAGTACGAGTATTTTCCCAAATGAGCCCTTCACAAAGAGCCCTTCAGAAAGACTACAGATAGTGGTATAGGGCTACCGCACGCATGTATGAAATAAAATGCGTGTGAGCTTATAACTTTGGAGTTTATTATAAATTAAATTATAGAAATACAGTCAAGAGACACCATTGCTAGCAGATAATCATTTTTGAGAGGATTTTTTTAACTTATTTTTTAGGCTTACCATTTTTGTTTGAAGGAATGGTGCGGGTGGGGAAATATTTCATCTGGGGGTGTGGGTGTAGATAAAGAGCAGGTATATTGACATAACGATATAACTTCTTCATACTAGTATTGAAAAACGAATTAAAAAAAAAAGTGTTTTTAACTTTGATGCTTTTAATCTATTTTAAAAAAGATTTACGCCTAGGACAAGATAACGCTATAGATACGGCAGGTGGAAAATCCATCCACAACATTACGAGTTTATGCTAAAAGGGCAATGACCTATGCACGCCGGGGAATAACGGGTTTGAATCCCAAGTTTAAAGATTTTTTTATTTGAAAACAAAACCTTAAACCGTACTTAAAAGTCACGCGACAAAGATCCCGACGTTTTTAATTATGTTTTCGTATATTTATTACCATAAATCTACACAAAAACATGTTGAAAACTTTATTGTCAATGTTTGTAACCGTGTTTGCTGTTTTCACACAACTTATTGAAGTGTATTTGATATTTCAAAGCAAATCTTGAGATCTGTCATAGAATTTTATAAAGCACAAACCGATTAAGTACCTTGTGCCATTGTTTCGTTGACATGTTGTGAAACATTGTTTTTTGGTTTTCACTACTTCCTGATGCTACAAGCAGATGGCCCACCTGATGTTAAGTCATAACCATCACCTGTAACAAAGCATTGTATCGCAAGTCACGCGCACGATAGAAATGCACTCTACGATACGCTATGTCAATTAACTTGAAGTATACAGATTTTAAGCCTCATATGCTTGTATTTTCACCGGCAACCACACCCTTCAAACCGAAACACAGCAACGCTGTTTGGCGGGAGACAAAGGCATGGTGGTAGTACAGTAGGTACTTCCCGGACGAATTCTATTAATAAAGATTTTAATATAGTCCCAAAAGTTGTTATCCGAGTGGAATTTGAACCGACGACCTTCCCCTTGAAACGGGGCTGCACTAACCAACTGCGCCATCGGATTCTAATCACACTCGACGAATAGCTCAGGGACATGCTTCTACGGCACTTTACGTCTCAGAGTGATGGACGCAGTGCATTGCCGTGTAGGGCACGTCTTCGGTGGGTGTGCTCTATGATGTAATGCAACTGTTATAGGCAGAAGTAATCGTTCAACATCAGATAGATTGACGATCTATTGAATCACTTTACCACCTTAAAAGTGATAATTAGATCGTTATTATGGATTCCGTTGTGTTAGCCGCCTTAAACCCAGACGGTAAAAGCATTTTGATATATACTCAAATCCGCTTATGGCTATAAGCTTATTAATTATATAATTATAAGCAAAACGATTGACGTCAGATCTCTCTTAGTTTGGCTGTAATTTATTCTTAAAGAAAACCAAAAATATAAAAAAAGGAGTCGGTTCCTCTTCTGGAATGGGAAAGTACCACTATTAAATTATGTAGGTTTTATGTAGGTACGGTTTTTATATAATATTATTTAAGTAAGTGCAACTTGCATAGAAATAAGTGCCGTCAAAAAACAATCCATTAGCTGTATGTATATTCCATAAAAAAATGCATTCTGTTAATAAATATGGCATCTTAGTATTTAATATTTGCTGTTAAAACTAGGTTTTGTTTGATATTATGGCTTTGAAGTGGGTTTTCTTGTAACATTGACTTTACCCTCATAACTTTAATGTTCGTGCGATGACGTTTTAAATAACCTTCGCAATAGAAAAGGTAAATAAAAGTCATGAGGAAAGAAGAAAATCATACTTATTACGAAAAGTGTGTTACATGGATTTGGTTTTTTAAAAGGAGAGGCAGGTCAGAGAAAAAAATTACCCTTGTTTTTTTTTAATACAATAGCTGATGGAACAATCAGATGGCCCACCTGTTGTTAATTGATAACCATCACCTATAACAAAGCATTGCCTCGTAAGTAACACGCGATAGGAACGTGCCTTACGATGCACTGCCCTGCATCCATCAAATTGAAGCATACAGATGTTAAGCCTCACGTGCCTGTAATTACACCGGCAACCACACTCTTCAAACCGAAACACAGCAACGCTGCTTGGCGGCAGAAAAAGGTGGTAGTAGTAGTATAGACGTTGTGAAAGATAACATGGCGTGAAATCGCTGATTTATGCTTTTTATTAAAAATTACATCTAATAATATAAATTGTCCTGACTTACTGAACAAAATTAAATTTAATGTCCCTACTAAATGTAAAAGACACAATCCCTCTATCTATATCCCCATAGTTGGTACTAATTACAGACAAAACACTTTTCTGTGGCTTTCAAGCGCGAACTTCAATAGACTGAGTAAAGATCTAGATTTTGACCTTTTCTGCACGAGTGTTGGTTCAGCCAGACAGCGGCTGAACAGGGAGTTCTTTGGTAATGAATAGTACGCACTATACATATAATGTTATATTCACTACTCCATTTATTTTGATATAGGTACTGTCGACTACGGCGTTCACATTATATAATTTAATAATGTTTTTTATCCGTGAAATAAATTATAATTGGCTCTCTCGTTTCTATATCATGTATGTTATTTAATAAGCTGTTGGTTTTCCAATAAATAAATAAATAAATAAATGAGTAAGAAAGAAGTGGGCATTGAAATTAAGATCGATAGAAGAGAGTGGAAGAAAAAAACCTGTTGTACCGACTTCACTCAGCGTGGAAAATAAGATCAGGTTAGATAATAAGGAGCAGGTTTCTCGAAAGTATCGCTATCAAATTAATTCATTATGTTTTTATAGAAATATTTTACCTGACGTATGTAAATACAACATGCAGAGAAATAAGTACCTACTGTCAAAGACCAATTAAAAAAAAAAACAAAATAAAAATCAAAATATGTATGTTTATTTTGTGTCACAAAAACATAGGCGAAAATTAAATAAAAGCTTTATGCTGTAATAGTGTTTGATGCACTACTACAACGCTGGTCTTCCGTGACGCCGGAGTACAAAGGTAGCAACTGCGGTGCACAGCACCTTCATTTTCTCAAATAAATAGAAATAATAACAATCCATAACTTTGCTTCTATATAATTCCATGTACAAACTTTTTCTAAATAGCAAATAGTTTTTATGAAAATCATTTCGAAATGAAATGATTTTCATAAAAACATATGTCAATACTTACTTTTAACCCATTTTTAGAAATACTTATAATAAGTTTAGCCAACAAAATATGGACCAAATACTGTCTGAATTAATACATTAAATTAAATTTGCTAAATATCCCGTGTACATGTAGGTACAGACTATAATTATTTCACTGATTTAAAATGCTATTATAGGCACACGACTACACTTGCAGTTAGCAACAGTCGTCAGAAACAGGTAAAAGAGCCGTAAAAACTGCAAATGAAGCATTATTTAATTATCCAGAAGTACGGAACCTTCAACCAGTCGGCTGCCCATGCGCATAATATATTTACTTTTTTTTTGTATTTTTTCCTATACTCTTACTTCGAATGTAAGAGCAATAAGGTTGGCTATGGTAAGCATTTAAATCAATGCCAATAATGCAATACTGCTCGAAACTAAACAACCCCAATAGGCCTAATTATTCTTCTTCTTGTCGTGCCACTAGTTTCTTTCGAAACAGTGTGTTAAAAGGATTTAAAGTGCGCATTAAAGTGGCTCTTTTCGAGCACTTGATACATGTTGTAGAATTTTTTAGGTTCTTCAAATGCCGGTTTCTTCAAGATCTTTTCTTTCACCGTTTGGGGGTAGTGGCACTGTGCATATACATTTTCGAACAGAAAATCTCATTGTTGCACGACTGGTTTCGAACTGATGACCTTAGGATCGGGAGGCTGGGCCGCTACCACTAGACCACCAGTGCGCTCCTCTCCACCAGTTTTTTGTCTGATAACCTATCTTACCAAGTCAGTGGAGTCTGAACGTTTAATCTTCTTCTATATCTCTATATATATAAAAATCGATTGCTGTTCGTTTGTCTCGCTAAAACTCGAGAACGGCTGGGCCGATTTAGATGATTTTGATTTTGAAATGTTTGTCGTAGTCCAGGGGAGGTTAAAATGGTGAGAAAATATGGAAAAATTGCGAGGAAGATAGTAAAAACAACAATTTCATTTTCCCATATAAACTGTTCTACCTAAAGCGAAGTGAGAGTTTTAATGTCGTTAGGATATGTGATCGAAGTACACCGGGTCATCTAGTCCTACTATACTACTAATATTATAAACGCGAAAGTTTGTAAGTATGGATGGATGGATGGATGCATGGATGTTTGTTACTCTTTCACGTAAAAACTACTGAATGGATTTTAATGAAACTTTACAATATTATAGCTTATACATCAGAATAACACAAAGGTTACAATTTATAAAGATATTGTGTGAATTGTCCAAAGTATGACGATAAGTGTCAAGTAAGTAGGAAAAAATCTACCATCTGCGAGCTATTCTGGCGTGCGCTGCCAAAACCGCTACAGTTACACATATGTACTACGCGCCACGCTAATATAAGCTACTCGTAATACTAATCCTGCGCAGACGAAGTCGCGGGCACCAGCTAGTCAATAATTAATGTAACTCTAACATGTCTATAGCTTGGTAATACTCCTCTTGCACACAGGGCACAGTTATATTCGCCGGCGCACTTTCTTGCATTTAGATTGATGTGTGCAAATCACTTAAAAGAAATAATCCAAAGAGGTTAATTAAAATTGATTTATATTTATAGAGTCATAAAGTTTAGTTTTGTCTAATTTCTTATTGCAAATATAAATGTTTCTGCATATAATTGTGTAGATAATGGACGTGTTAGCAGGCTGATTCTGGAATACTTAGATATACATAAATCTTCATTTAATTTTATCATTTTAAATATCTAATAAAAAGGAATAAATAAATCACTATTGGAGAACTTTCTAAACAGCACTATCTAGCCCCAAACTAAGCAAAGCTTGGCTTTTATTAATATTCTTAGAAGTATTAAATGAAAAAAAAATTATGAAGATTTATGTAGATGGGAATCAGATAGCTGATATAATATCTCTAGCCTTTTTTTTTATAAATACATACCTACATACTTATAATACATTATAATACCATACTTATTACATGTTTGCCACATAAATATTTGTTTTTGCTGGGGATCGAACCTACGGCCTACACTAAACATTGGGAGAGAAATTACCATAGAAAGAGTATCGCATTTTGTGTAAGGCACATCGCACTTTGCAGGGAATTTTAGGACATTTTGTGATTAATGCACGCCCTATGTGCAGCCCTACGTGCACTGTGAGCTATTATAGTGCAGCTAATGCAACTATTATAGTTAGAGGTAACCGCAAAATTTTTCATATTATTGATAAAAGCTTTTTTATAACATAATATTAAAGAGATGATCTAACTTTGGTAGTTGTAAAGTTTTAACAGCATTCATAAAAGTTTTGAAAAGTTCAATGTCAAAAAGTTAATATTATCATAAAAACATTGACTTCTCAGCATTATGCTAACATTGGTGAGCATTCAAATATGAAGTTTAATTATAATTATCAATAGTACGTATTTTTATTATTTGTATAGTGTTAACATAAGGAAATTACAAAGATTTCGTAATATTCCAAAAGTTATTATGCGAGTTGGATTTCAACCCACGACGCCACGGTCGAATACAAGAATACTATTCGTTAAAATACTAACGGTTGAATACTATACACTATTCGTTGCGATGTGACTTTTGCACAATAAAGCCGAATTATAAGCAAAAAACACGGATTTCGAACAGCACAGCGATGTAAGAGTTTTGCTGACATCGTAGTTCTCTTACTGGTCCGGAAGTTGCTTTGCTTTTATTTTTGTAAAAACATAATTTGGTAGGTACTATAATTCTAAAACGGTGAAAGTATTTTTTTATTTTTTATTGTTTAATAGCTAGACGTTTGACTGCCATAAATCCTTACTAATATTATAAACGTGAAAGTTTGTAAGTATGGATGGATGGATGGACGTTTGTTACTCTTTCATGTAAAAACTATTGAATAGATTTTAATGAAACTTTACAATAATATAGCTTATACATCAGAATAACACATATGCTACAATTTATAAAGTTATGCTACTTAATGTCTAAATGTACAATATGAACTACTTGCACACGCACACACTTATCCTTATCCTTACAAAATAAAAATAAATAGTTTTCTTTGATTCTCAATCTATATTGCAACTTAACTTCATATTCATTAATAAACTTAGCATCGCAACAACTTCAATTATTCTTATTCATTCTTAGTAATCTGTGGATAAGGTAGTGGGTTGTACATTTACTCACACAATCCTTAGTACCATTATGTAAGTAAGATTACAATGTATCAACTGTTTGTTATACCTAATAACGTAAAATAAAATAAAAAATAAAATTAAATTGTGTGACTAATCCTGCGCAGACAAAGTCGCGGGCACCAGCTTGTAAATCATAAAATCATAAATCATTTTTTATTTGTGAATCCAGGTTACAATAAAATAATAAGATGGTGAGTGGTTTGGAATCTCCGGATCCTGCTTCTAAGCTGGTTTTATAATGGAGGCATAATCTCTTTAACGGAACTCTTTGACAAATAATCTAAGTGAGCCAGAACTTGGTTACCATACCAAGTAACGAGGAGTTAGTCAGAGGTCAGTCCGGATATTGTATTTGGCATCAATGTAAGACAAACATCACGAGATCTCAGTTCGGGGCGAACCACTAGTTTACTCAAATTTGTTTTTTGACACATAATGCGATGTGTCCAATTCAAGCTGTCAAGATAAATTGTATTAGTTGTTTCAAGTATACATGGAACTATAAAGCCATTATTATCTTATCTTATCTTTAGAGCAACTGAAACATACATTGACAGGTGTTTAGTCATGGCACATGTAAATATTAATTTTGTGCAGGCACGTATTGTTATTTTTCTATACATTGTGTAAAGTTATTTTATTTTATGTCAATGCTTTTCTTTGTCACGTTGTGGTTTAAAATCTTAAGACGCTGACAACCGCTATTGTACTTCTCCGTCACACATTTATACATTTTTGAAATTATGAAATATCGCAAACAACAAAAATTCCGAAAATAACATAACAAAAAATAATTGTTTGATTATTTGAAAATTATGATGTGGATGGTTTTAGAAAGAGAGGTAGGCCAAAGAAAATATAGTAATAATAAATAATGGAGGACTTTCCACACAGCACTATCTAGCCCCAAACTAAACCAAAGCTGGTAATATGGGAACCATATAGCGGTGGGGATCGAACCCACGGCCTACGGCGCAGAAAGCAGAGCTACTACCAACTGAGCTGTGAAGGCTGTCGGAATATGGATGGACTGTGTGAAAGATGACATGAGTAAGAAAGGAGTGAGCACCGAGATGATGAATGATAGAGGAGAGTGGAAGAAGAAAACCTATTGTGCCGACCCCACTGGATAAGGGCAGGAATATGATGATTTTTAGTTGAAACTTTTTGGTAGGAAAACTTATTTTGATCAAATTTATTTTTTGCTGAACTTTTGTTATATTATTATCCAAAACTTGATAATCTGCGATTTTTATAACTACGTTCAGTGAAAGAAGAAGAAGACATGCTGTAGTTGATGAATTCGAGTAGATAGGTACCTAAGCCTCGATAGGTTAGTATGTTGACATAAAGAATCACACCCAATCCAGGAAAACATCGTGAGGAAACCGGCATGTCGTAGAACCTAAAAAGTTCTAAAACATGTGTCAAGTGCACGAATAGAGTTTATTTGAGGCGCACTTATAATCCTTTTTGAGTGAGCACGCTGTTTCGAAACAAACTATAGTCGCGTTAACTCTCGCTGCAGGGTCGGTCATAAGTTATCGGAACGAGACAGCAATATTGCTCTCTCTCTCTCTCTCTCTCGCACTTAGGAGAACGGACGATCCTTTTGTTTAAGGCGAAGACAAGAGCTAATGTGACTCTCGCTCGCACGTTTTGACATGTTGAAAGATATAAAATCACAAGATTCATTTTCGAAAAATCGCAATCAACCATTTTGTGTGCAATGTGATTGCACACGGTTTAGTAAAAATTTCATTTTGATCGATACATGTTTTCCTGCTCAAAAATTTGCTTTACTAGTTTTCATACATAAGCAAACTTTTAAATAGGAAAACTTGTATCGTTCAAAATGAAATTTTTACTAAACTGCGTGCAATTTGATTGCACACAAAATGGTTGATTGCGATTTTTCGAAAATGAGTTTAGTGATTTCATATCTTTCAACAAGTCGAAACGTGCGAGCGAGAAGTTGTTTGATAGTTGTCAGCCCCTTAAGCGTGAAGCGTGTGTTAAGATAATTTATGACCGAGTTTTCAGCGGGAGTTTAACGCGACTATAGTGACACTACAAAGATCGCACACAAAATTCAAAGAATTTTTCATCCATTTATCCGCCCACTCGATCCCGGAAATACAGATAAAAAGAATAATGGTTTCCTTTCTTTCAAAATGACGGGAAAACTATTCGAACGAAGGTCTCTGTCGCGGCCTTGTGTGAAAGGATGGAGCGATGGTGCGCGAAGTGATTCATTGTTTGCCCAAAAAGAACCTTCGATTCTATTATATAATTGCTTCATTGACATTGACTGTTTTATGTACAGCTTTTGCATTTGTTTTGACCACGACAGAAATAGAAAGATAGCAAAACCTATGTTTTACCTTACCTTAACAACTTAGGGATAAACTGAAAAAAACTGTAACTTCACGACTTCGATCCCCAAGCACGGTAGTTATCCCCTCAGATATTTTTATCAAGTACTAATACCAATTTCTTCTTCTTTCTTTCTATCTTTTTTCAATCTTTCACATACCCACTTATGGATAAAACAAAAAACATAAAACTACTTGCTAAGTACAATAGGCGGTCTTATCGCTAACAGCCGAACATAAAAATCGCAGAGATACGACGACCGAAAGAAAAAAGAAAGAACATACATGTATGTTACATACAAACTTCGATATACAGACTGCACTGATTATCAATATTCATCCATGATCATGTGGTGTTTTTGGTTTTCGATTTTTTATAGGTTCAGATATTTAATATCCAAAAATTGTATGTAATGTGCGAGCGAGAAGTACTCAGATAAGTGACAGCCCCTTAATGGTATTCAACCGTGCCTATGACTACATAGACGGTTCGCTATAAAGTTTGCCACATACCCATTTTTAGGGTTCCGTACCTCAAGAGGAAAAAACGGAACCCTTATAGGATCACTTTGTTGTCCGTCTTTTTGTCTGTCAAGACCCTTTTTCTCAAGAACGCGTTGAGGTATCAAGCTGAAATTCATATCAAATACTCAGGTCTATTGTCTCTTGGAGCTGTGAAAAAATCAAACTTGTAAGCCAACGCAATCAAAAGATACAGCCGTTAATACTGCAAATTTTCGACGCACTCGCAAGGAAATAAAAACCTACAGTGTGTAATGATTTCTCGAATTTTATAATTCATTTTGTAAATATTAAGCTTGTTTTTTTAGATTAAAATTGAAGTAGTATAATTAATTTTATATCTTCCTGTCTTTTAGTCAGTCAATTGACCGCCAAGTCATAGCTTTGGTCGGCAAGGTTGGTAGGATTGTTAACGTTGGTAGGTCCCCGAACCGTAAAAAGTGGGGAAAGGAGATGATTGTAAAAATGTGGGATTCTGGAAAGAGACTTGGTGGAGTAAACTTGACTGGCTAACATACTGTCATCTGTAACAAGTGCGAAGAATAAAAGTGAAATGGTTTTACCTGTGTTCTACGAATAAATAAGAGGTGTTAAAGTGTTCATCTGCTGCAGTTCATTTCATCTCAGAAGTTGGATTGAACCAAGGTATGTAAGATGTTACCTATTCTGCCCACATGATATTATTTTATTGCCGCTTGGAAGATTGGTACAATATTTTATTCCATTTAAGTATAATGGAGATACAGATTTCACTAGCATGTATCGGTCGGGATTGACCCGAGACTATCCGATCGTGCTAGTTTTGTTCAGTTGAAAGCATAGGTACTTAGCGGCTTTATTTCTACTGAATCTTTGTTGGCGTGGTCCAGTCGGGATTGCCCCGAGACTATCTGGCCATGCTAGCACTATTCGGTTTATGGAGCTGTTGGTACTTGTGCCTACCCATTAAACATAAAATTTACAAAGTCTGGATAGATTTTCTAGAAAAAGCTGATAGAAATCGACAAAGAATACCAATCTACTAAACGTGCAAGTGACTGTGTGTGATCATGAGTTGCTTTTCTCTGTACCATATCTATGAAAATATTTTTTGTTAATACCGTCACAAAAGTTTTTGTGATAACAATTTTTGCTAAAATTATATTTTTTAACAATGTGGAGTCTAACGAATGCTAGGAATAAAATTCATGCTGTTTCACTCGAAGTATTAAGTTTGAAACTTATTGATGTCTTTCATCAAATTTTTACCGCAGTTACTTGATAAAATTATTACTGGTGAAACTTTTTGCCACCATGGCATGTTGCTAATTGAAAGAATATTTTACGATAAAACGTCTACTTACATAAAAAAAAAAATATTTAAATATAGTGATGTAGAGAACCAAGTGAGTTTTGGAGGCTATGTATGCCATAACAATAAGTAGGGTATGCTGTGATGGACCAAGTGAGTTCAGGGGGCTATGTATGCCATAACATTTTTTTTATAAGCAAGGTATGCTGTGATGGACCAAGTGAGTTCAGGGGGCTATGTATGCCATAAAATTTATTTAGATAATGCTAACAATTTTGCTACGTACACAATGCACTGATATTTGCCAAATAATTACCTACTTGGTAACTGTAGCTGTGATTAAAATTTATTTCATCCACATTATGATATTTTTATTTCGAGTAAAAGGTTATTAAACTCGACTTATCGAGATTGCCCCGAGACTATCTGGCCGTACTATTCGTTTTTTAAAAATTGTCAGGGCCTATACCCATGAACATTCAAGTTGAATACATATCGAGCAAATTTTTCTAGAATAAAGTAGGTGAAATCATACAAATTTTAATATTATCCGATAATTTTAACATTGAAGGGTAGGTTATTTTATCTTATTTTATATTCCCATTTTGAATTGTTCCTCACACGAACTGGTCTGTACTGAACAGAGACTATCCGGTAGTGTTAGCACCTTTCAATTCGTGGATTACCTACCTATCATTTATATATTTTTATTCCATTTCACATTACTGCTACTATCAATATTCCAATAGCAATAAAATTGTCTTACCTATATCAAGCAGAAATTAACTATACTATAGTTGTCACCTGATAAACTGTCGTAAAATTATAAATATCGATGATCAAGCCTACCCTCTGATGCGAGTCTCTGAAGCAAAGTGTACTAAATTAAATATCTATAAAGTTAAAATTTATAGATATATTTATAGGTAGGTAGTAGGTACATGCTATGTATGCAGGTATAGGCTATGTATGCCAGAGTTTAGCCATGTGCGCTATTAGCAGGCTATGTATGCCAGAGCTTAGCCAAGTGCGCTATTAGTGGATTTCTTAGTGAAAAATGGGGTATGTATACCTGTAAGTTCAAAACTAACAAAATAATTAGTACAATGGTGCAAAAATATATATATATATATAAGCATTTAAGCACTGGACCTGTAAGTGGCTAAGTACGTCGCAAAATTACATGGACAGCTGTTATGCTAAGCCAAGTAAACCATATGAAAAATTAAAAAAATAAATAAAACATGAATATAAATAAAAAACAAAAAAATTAGAAACTAAGAAATAAGTTTTATCTGGTGAATATGATAACTACAGTATTTTTTTTCTCTTTCTATGAACTCTGACGGTTCGATGACTCCTGAGGAGGATCCTCCTGTTACACACACTCATTCTAAACGAAAGCGAAAGTCTTCGAAGACATCTGCAGGAGATTTGGCGTCAACTTCAAACAACAGTTTAGCGCTTGGACGAAGTATCATACTGGACGGAGCCTTTCGGTTTTTGGCGTGTCCGTTTTTTTTGTTAGTGTGCAGTTGTCGATATTGTATTCGTGTGCGTTACTAGAGAAGGGACTACATTGACTAACCTATCGATAGAATAAGAGATGGATGAAAAAGGCGTTTTAATTGGAAGTCAACTTTTTAATTTTAACTGGTTGCTGACTTTTATTGCGACAACCCAAAACCAATATAGATACTGGAACACTATTATCGTCAATATTATTTCCCATATTGACCTGGCCGTGATAGCGATGTCCATCCCACTCGATACTTTCTTAGGGTCATTTCGTTTCCATGCATAGGAAAATTTTGTGGACTCCTAGTTTTCACGCCTAACAGCTTTTATCCACACCCGTCTTCATTCTGGGCATTTTGGGAACCTAAAAAAAAAAACAAAATGTAAAATTTAACAAAAATTGAGCCGGCGCGAGACGCCTAGAAGGTGTGAAATATAAAGCTAAATTAATCTGTGTATGTACATCACTAGAACAGATGACTAATAAATTTTATTTTACAATAATTAATGGGTTTACATCGTTTTCATATTGGAAAATATGACTAGTACTAATAAAATGTAATTATAGTCTGTAAATTGAAAAAGAATATTACGTATCAAATGACAATTCCGGGTCTTTAACCTCCTTTTGTTTTTTTTTTGTTTTGTTTCCTTTTGTTTTTCTTGATGCACAAGACACAGCTGCACGGGATATAATTTCGCCTTTTCAAATATATTTTGCTTAAACAATAATGATTCTTTTGATTTTTCACCATTTATTTCGCTTCACCGCATATTTCAACCAACTCCAACTAGAACATCAAAGCATTGCATCAACTGACGGACACTATTTACACAGACAGTGAGTGAGTTGGAGTGAGTGAACTTACATCTTTTCTTTTACTTGTAGCTAGGCTGCGTGGGAGGAACAAAGATAGATGATCACTGTTTGATACACAGTTGCAAATGGTTGTGGATCTTATGGCACTCTCCATTATGATATTACCTCCATGGTTTAGCGACTTTTTTTTAAATGTCGCGCAAAAGGTCACTCTTACTTTAAATGCCCTAAGCCGTTAGTAAAATGCCAAAAGTGTCAAAGGGTTGATCACGACAATGAAAACTGTAAACTACTACCAATGATACCGCGTTTCGCGTACGGACGTTGAAGAACGGAAAACTTTGACTATTTCCACGACAGTGATACTAACAGTATTTTTTTCAAATAAATCGAAGATCGTGAAGATGATGCTCAAGACCTAAACTTCTTAAAAAGATACACACAATTGCCTATCATCAAAGGTTTCGGTAATTCTGTAGTTACATCTGTCTATAGGAGCTTTGTGAACATTGAAATCGATGATATTGAGGCGACGATCGAAGATCTTGTAGTTACTGATGAGTTTGTGACAACAGCATTGCTTATAGGGCAAAACTTTATACGAGTTTTCTTCTGTGTCTGTGTTCAAAGACAATTGCAAACTATTCTTCTACAAAAGTCCTGCTCTTAACGCAAACTTGACTACATTAAATTCTACCCAAGTTCCTTTGTCAGGGTTAGTTGAAGTTATAGCGTAGGGATCTAACTTTTCAGGGGATGTGTATGTGGAAGGTTACAGTAGTATTGAACCGGGTAAAGGAAATCAATCGATCAAAATTGCACCAAGGTGCTTATCACGTAGTTAATGGAAAATGTCATCTTACAATACAATACAATATAAAACAGAATCATTTATTTATGCCACACGTAAATGCAGTTTATAAAAAAAAAAGTAAAGTAACAATATAAAAGAAAAGACAATACAAGTAAGTAGGCAAGTGATATAAATTGGCAGTCACTCGGCATTAATGCTATAGCAGCATACGCTATTATAACGCTGGTCTTCCGACACCCATGTCATCGTTACAGTTACAGTAAATAATAATAATATTCTAATTTATTTCTAATAAAAAAACCGAGAACCAATTTTAACAATAAAGACAATAGACTAAGCTCTTATAAAAATTTATAGGCTTCTTTAAAATCACGGAAGTATATAATATAATGATCAATATAAAATTTTTTGAACTTAATGGATTTAGTACTCTTAAAATTAAAAACGATAGCGAAGTTGCTTTTGATCGGATTCGACCTTGGATCAATGTTAACCTTCTCATAACAACGATGCTAATATCTAACAAAAGTTATACGTCATCCGAAAGCGAGGATAATGATGACGAAAATATGCCTACAAAAGGTCGGCAACAAAATAATACAAGCAGATCTGATACTAATTATATGCCAAATGTAATGATTAATAATTTAAAGTAATATTGTTAGTATATTAATGTAGCGAAACACTGGGAGTTATTGTTTTTTTTGTTATTCACATGTTGTTTTTATAATTACTGAAAATGTAATTGTGTTAAAATCGTAAATTCAATTTATTTGAGTATTTTCTATAATCATTTAATAAAATAAATTTGAATAAGAAATTGAAGTTGTTAAGGGCTAAAATAATAAAATGAATTTGTATGTAAGCTATTACAATAAAAAAAAAAAAAATTTTTTTTTTGTTCTTCTTTAAAATTAAAATAATCTAAATATTCTTAATTGATTAGTACGTTCAGTTTATTTATTTGATCATGCGTCAGGAGATCGCATGATGGCGGATGGCCGAATGTAATGATTTCTCGAATTTTATAATTCATTTTGTAAATATTAAGCTTGTTTTTTTAGATTAAAATTGAAGTAGTATAATTAATTTTATATCTTCCTGTCTTTTAGTCAGTCAATTGACCGCCAAGTCATAGCTTTGGTCGGCAAGGTTGGTAGGATTGTTAACGTTGGTAGGTCCCCGAACCGTAAAAAGTGGGGAAAGGAGATGATTGTAAAAATGTGGGATTCTGGAAAGAGACTTGGTGGAGTAAACTTGACTGGCTAACATACTGTCATCTGTAACAAGTGCGAAGAATAAAAGTGAAAAGGTTTTACCTGTGTTCTACGAATAAATAAGAGGTGTTAAAGTGTTCATCTGCTGCAGTTCATTTCAAGTGTACTTCCCGTGACCTCAGAATCTTGAAGTTTGGTACAAAGCAACGTCTTATAGCACAGATAAAAGAAAAATTGCGAAAAGCATAAATTTTTAGTTACATCATAAAATAAAAATATTTGTCATAATTTACGGAACCCTCAGTGCGCGAGTCCGACTCGCACTTTTTTTGAACTCGCTGGTTTTTTTTGCATATACATCTAAAGTCTGGTGATGTACACAAGGAGGAAGGATAATATCATATTAATTCAGTTAATTTACAAAAAAACCTATACGAATAATAAAAAAAATAATTGTAACCACAAAACAATTATTTTTTTACATCAAAAAAATTTAATAAATTGCCATTCGTTATCATTAATATAAACACGTCGTTATAATTTTTTGCAAGTATTACGAAATAAACTCCAATTAGTAATAATACTTTGATGAGCGTGGTTTCACAAATGTATTTATTACAACAATTATATAGGTAGTAAAATATAGGTTTTTATAACTATAGATAGGTACATTGTTCTAAACGCAATATCATGCTGAGCTGGACACCATTTTGTGACGTCTCCACATGGACGGCACTGAGAGACACATCTTTTTTTTGCCTTGTAATTGTACCCCCAAATTGTTTCCATTCTAGATTATATTTATATTATATATTATACTTTAAATCTCTGTTAGTTCGTTCTAGTGTGTCGCTCTTGTTATGGCATGTGTCGTCATATATATTTTTTTTTTCATAATGTACGTTATTATTTTATAACATACTCTAATAATACCACAATCTAGCCATAACTATGGCTAATAGGTAATTTAAAACTGACCTAGTTTTTTAAAGTAAGCTACAACTAAGAATGTGTCCACTAACACTTTTCTTACTGTCTCTATTTAAGGCGAAGACACTTTGTTCTTGTGTTCTTGATTACATATACAAATAAAAACTTGTTCTTTCTTTTTCTTTTTAATTGTTATATAGACTTGTTCAACTACCTTAGAGAAGACTATGGGAATTGAGTTTTTCGAATCCGTTTTTATCTTTTCACAAAAAAAAAAACTTTACAAAAGGTTATATGTATAAAATTGCATTCTCCAAAAACCATTAAAATCTGGACCGATTCTATTATGGTTTGTTCGAGACACAAATATCTATATATTTATCTATATAGGATTACAAACTATTTATAATATATTCCCTTATTTATACTCCCTGCTATTTTATAGCGGCTCTATAAAGTATGAAATAAAATAAATATTGGTTGACATTCCACACAGCACTATCTCGCCCCAAACTAAGCTGAAGCTTGTGATATGGGAACCAGATAGCTGATATAATACATATATACTTTTTTTTTGTAAATACATACTTAAAATATTATATAACACCCAGACAGAGAACAAACATCTACGTTCATCACACAAATGTTTGTTCTCGGTGTGGATCGAACCCACGACCTACAGGCACAGAAGGCAGAGCTACTACCAACTGAGCTGTGAAGGGTGTGATTGTACTAGTAAGGTTCCCATTTCAACATTGTCACAGTTCAAACATGTTCAAATTGCGCTAATTATATTCAATGTCAAAACAAATTACTTTCTAATGGTTAGGCGTACACAAAACCATAGCTGTTATAGTAGTTCGAACGTCATTGACATACATTCGGTTGACGTAATGATGTATCTTTTGTTGTTATGGTATTCTGGAGAATTTGCGAGCGTGAAGCGATGGCAACACGATCGTAGAGCGATATTAAAGTGTAATATGTGTATTAGTAAACTGTATAAAGTGGAATAAGTAACACAAACTGTGCGTTATAAACAAACGAAACGAGCATAACATACATACATACATACATACATACATACATACATACATACATACATAAAATTGCGCCTGTTTCCCATAGGGGTAGGCAGAGACCACGGATTTCCACTTGCTACGGTCCTTACATACCTTTTTCGCTTCATTCACTCTTATAACATTCTTCATACATTCTCGTCGGTTTAGGGTACTCTTGACATGGCCCTTCTCTAGAACGTCTGCTATCTGATCGAGATACGTTCGCCTAGGTCTTCCCCTCGCAACAGTCTCATTTACGCTCGCCTGATGCACCTGTTTCGTTAGTCTCCTTTCATCCATCCTCTCCACATGCCCAAACTATCTTAACATACCTTTCTCTACCCTCATCACTACGTCTTCTTTCACTCCACATTTCTCTCTAATTACACTGTTCCTCACTCTATCACTCAACATTCACGAGCATAATGGGATCTCGAAAGAGTTAGAAAAAAACTCTTCACGAAACGAAACGGCTTCAAGACTTTGATCCCCAGGCACGGTAGATATCCCCTTATGTCTATTTGTATCAAGTGCGAACTCCAATTTCTTTGAGGATGTCTAAGGGGTCTAAGAGGTCTGTGGTAGTCAGAGGTTCGGCCAACCTTTAAAGATAAAAAATCTGGTAAAATACCATATACTTTTTGACTAAGGTGCAAACTGTACAATGCCTTTTCTCAAACGGTGAAGGAAAACATCGTAAGGAAACCAGTTAATATTCTATTAGCGGCGAAGGGCTTGCAGCTTGTCACGTTTGGAATACCAACTTCTGGTTCAATGTTTAGGTATATGCTAAATGTAATATTTGGATGTACCTCTAGATGGATCCTTAGAGATCCTCAACGAAACAGAACCTACTAAAAAATTGAAGGGATATTATCTGCCTATAAGGATTTTTGTCTTCTTCTTGTTTTTCTTGTTACCAATGTGATGCTGTACCCGTGTTTCTTTAAAAAAAAAAAACAAAAAAAACTGTGTTGAATAAAAAATTATATTCTATTCTATTCTTTTTCTAAGGATCAAAGTCGTGAAACTTTTTTTTTGTTTTGGGGCAGTTTGAAAGTGGCGCCACTGAAAAGATGAGGAGTAAGAGGTTAGCGTGGTATGGGCATGTTATGCAAAGGGAAAAATGTCATGTAACGAGAAGAATGCTAGGTATGAATGTGGATGGATATAGGAGTAGAGGTAGGCCAAAGAAAATATGGATGGACTGTGAAAGATGACATGAGTAAGAAAGGAGTGAATACTGAGATGACGGCTGATAGAGGAGAGTGGATGGAAAAAACCTGTTGTGCCGACCCCACATGAAGTGGGATAATGGCAGGAAAATGATGATGACGATGAAAATGATGAATTGTTTTGAAACAACTTAAGATTTTAGTAGGCTTTTGTTTTTTTTTAAGAGTAGCAGAGCTCTTTGTGTAGGGCTTGTCAGGGGAAGAACAACCACCACGCCTTTTTCTACCGCCAAGCAGCGTTGCTGTGTTTCGGTTTGAAAATGAAATGAAATGAAAATACTTTATTGGTACACCAAACAAAACAACAGTAGGTACAATAACAAATAAAAATAAAATAATAAATGTAGGTACAATGGGCGGTCTTATCGCTAAAAGCGATCTCTTCCAGAATTATTCGGTTTGAATAGTGTGCTTGCCGGTGAAATGACACATGTATGCCTCAAAGAAAATACAATCTTCCAAGTGACCTTGTTACCACATCGTCCTCACATCGTGTTTAGTATTCAAAGTAAGTCCGCAGAGGTCATTCAACGGAACGGCTACCTACCTACCTCATTATGTAGGTACCTCTGTTGACTAGTAGGTACCTATTTTACTATGTGTTTAGCGTCATGTGACTTATTAACCAGCTTTGGCATTGGATGGTTTGTTTATTGCATAAATTAGCGGGTCAAATGTGAAGGCCTCTCAAATTAAATTGAGATCGGAATTCATCATGCATTCCGTTTTAATCTATTTTTAGGGTTCCGTACCCAAAGGGTAAAACGGGACCCTATTACTAAGACTCCGCTGTCCGTCCGTCTGTCACCAGGCTGTACCTCATGAACCGTTATAGTTAGACAGATGAAATTTTCACAGATGATGTATTTTTGTTGCCGCTATGCTATAACAACAAATAATAAAAAACAGAATAAAATAAATATCTAAGGGGGCTCCCATACAACAAACGTGATTTATTTGCCGTTTTTATAGATAATGGTACGGAACCCTTCGTGCGCGAGTCCGACTCGTACTTGGCCGGTTTTTATTTCTATACAATAAATTATTTAAGCTTCATACAATTCCGGTTGTTTCTGATCAATAATATATGATTATCATCAAAGCTATTATGTTTGATGTTTATTTGATGCTAGCTGTTACCTGCGACTTCGTTTATTCAACGGCTTTTTTTTTATACAACTAGCTGATGGAACCAGCCGATGGCCCATCTGATGCTAAGTGGTAACCATCACCTATAACAAAGCATTGCCACGTAAGTCACGCACGATAGGAACGTGCCCTACGATGCACTGCCCTGCTTCCATAAACTTGAGGCATACAGATGAGCTCTGTGTGAAGGGCTCGTCCGGGGAAGTACTACCACTACGCCTTTTTTCGCCGCCAAGCAGCGTTGCTGTTTCGGTTCGAAGAGTGTAATTACAGGAAAATGAGGCTTAACATCTGTATGCCTCAAGTTGATGGACGCAGGGCAGTGCATCGTAGGGCAGGTTCCTATCGTGCGTGACTTACGAGGCAATGCTTTGTTATAGGTGATGGTTACCACTTAACATCAGGTCTCTCTCTCTCTCTTGTCGTGTCACTAATTTCTTTCGAAACAGTGTGGTGAAATGATTTTAAGTGCGCCTCAAGAGGCTCCTTTCGAGCACTTGACACATGTTATGGAATGTTTTAGGTTCTACGACATGCCGGTTTCCTCACGATGTTTTCCTTCACCATTTGAGAGCACTGGCATTGTGCATATACATTTTTGAACAGAAAAACTCATTGGAGCACGACCGGTTTCGAATCCACGACCTTAGGATCGAAAGGCGGGGCCGCTACCACTAGACCACCAGTGCTCTAACATCAGGTGGGCCATCTGCTTGTTCCATAAGCTAGTTGTATAAAAAAAGTCTTTAAAAACATTTGGTTTGTCAAAATAATTGTACACGGCCACTAAATTTACATTTGAATCAGATCAGGGATCAGACAGGATATTGCAAAGAGCAGAGTGCGGAACATCATTATTATAGGTGCCACTTAGGACACAGGACATCCTGGAAACATTAGTTTCAATAAAATAAATGATTCATGCATACCCACTAAGTCATAGTGCACTTTGGTGCATGTTAGCCATCGCCGACCCACACTCTTAGTTCATTATACAATACAATTTACCTAAGCATGCATAAAATTAACTAGCGGTCGCCTGCGACTTCGCTTGCGTGGTAGCGGTCAATGCCAGCATCAATATTTAAGGCGAATTCGAATTTTGGACTCGTGAGTTTTTTCTAGCCAGTATTTGCTATTTTTAGGGTTCCGTACCCAAAGGGTATAACGGGACCCTATTAATAAGACTCCGCTGTCCGTCCGTCCGTCTGTAACCAGGCTATATCTCATGAACCGTGATTATTAGACAGTTGAAATTTTCACAGAAAAATATTTAAGGGGGAATTATTATTATTAAGAAAAATATTTATCGCATACAATAAACGTGATTTTTTTGCCTTTTTTATAGATAATGGTACGGAACCCTTAGTGCGCGAGTCCGACTCGCACTTGGCTGGATTTTTCGGGATAAAAAGTAGTTTTTACTATAATGTTAATTCAGGTTGCGAATACATTAATTCTAGGTATCGTTCTAATCGGTTCCGTTGTTAAACATCCAAATATCAAAACATCTTAACTTTTCTGAAACAGCTTCACGACTTTGTTCCCCAGGCACGGTACATATCCCCTAAGAGCTCTGGGTACCAAGTACTTCTTTCAGATTCTTTGAGGACGTCTAAGGGAGTCTTCTTCTTCTTCTCTCCGTTTATGGCTCCTGTCTGTCATTCGACAGACAATCTTGCCAGTGTCAAGTGATTTGTATTGAATAAATACTTTTTTGTCAAGTCAGTCTATAGTCAAGTCGGCCGTCATTTGTTTTGAAGAAAATGATGGCGGTTTTCTTCAAAAGATTGGAAACATTTTCGGACAAATCAGGATATCACTTAATACACTTTCATTCCAAATGCTTACACTTGTGCTAAGACCTCAAGTAATGTTGGTTAAAATACCACCGAAATTACACAACACAACTCAAAATAACACTAGAAAAACAATCAAAATGAAAAAGCCATGTTGCTTCCTGAACTGTCAGAAAACGAATCCGTCTAAGGGAGTCAGAGATATTCCAAACCTTACCTCCATGTTCCAAACATTATATATGACATTTATAATATAAGTAGGAAGTTGGATATGACAGCTTAGTTGTAATCGGTTACTCATGTATCCCGTTGGGCACTGTAATATCATTATTATTTCAGCCTGCATCGTCCCACTGCAGGGCAAAGGCCTCCCTATCCCCCTTCCACTCTTTACGGTCTTGGGCCCTTGAGGTCCAATTTTCGGCAAATGTATCGAGGTCATCCCGCCACCTCCGTCTGGGTCGGCCGCGGTGCCGCTTCCCGTTGTTAGGGGTCCACTCGGTTGTTGCTCTTGCCCAGAGCTGTAATATTATAGCATATACAAAACAAATGACTCCAAAAGATGAAGGTTCAAATAAAAAAAAAATATTGGTTTACTTTCCACACAGCACTAACTAGCTCCAAACTAAGCATAGCGTGTAATATGAGAACTAGATAGCTGATGTGATAGTATTTTTTTGTAAATACATACTTATTGATCGAGTGAGCGAAGCGAACGAAGATTCTAGTTTCAACTTGGGCGATTTGGCATTTTATGTATGTATATATGTATGTATGTATGTATGTATGTATGTATGTATGTTTGTCTGGCCATAACTTTCGAACCGTTGATCCGATCTGCATGAAATTTGATAAGACGACAGCTTGTACTTGAGAAATTTACTGGTAAGTATATGTGTAAAATCGGATGAAGGGTTTTTAAGATATAGGGTTTTTTAAGGGGGCAAAAATAAAAAAAGTGACTTAAAAAAATCAAGTTACATGTCATACGAAAGGGCTTTGTTTGGACATTCCAAAACAATTTTTACTTTTTTTCTGAGACGCTCGGTTTTTGAGATTCAACAAAAAAGTTAAATTAAGATAACCAGCGACCCAAGAGCTCCCATCTCTAAGAGTTTCGTTGGCACCAAGGTTTTTCTACTGGTCGGCCAGTTACTTTGCTTTTTCTTATTTTTTTTTCTTGAAATAAATTAAGGAGGTACTCAGTTCTCATAAAATGGTGACAACGACCAGGTCTGATGATGGAGCCAAGGTCTGTTCAACGGAACTCTTCAATAAATAGGCCAATAGAGTTGAAACTTGGTTACCGTACCAAGTTAGTAGGCGGTAGTCAGAAAAAAGTCTAAACATAATGTTTGGACTTGCCTTTGACTACCACCTACTCAAAGTTTTGGTGCGTTCGTCGGGTCGCATCACGAGATCTCAGTTCGGGGCGAACTACTAGTAATATATAGTAACACCCAGACAGAGAACAAACATCTATGTTCATCACGCAAATATTTGTTCTCGGATCGAACCCACGGACTAGGCAGAAGGCAGTAACTATCAACTGTAAAGGCTGTCAAAAAACGAAGGCCATTCCAACTGGTTCAATATGCGTTCGCGATGACGTGCACGGTAGCGATCAGTGATTTATTATTACCTAACAGGACGCGCCACCACGCCGCTCCGATCTTGTATGAAAGCGTGAAACACGTGCAAAATCACTAGACATTTGTGTGATGAACACAGATGTTTGTTCTGTCATATTATTATGTCTGGGTATTATGTAATATTGTATGCTAAGTATGTCATCATCAGGGGTCGGAATAGGTAGAGTTTTTAAGTACCAAATGACGTCAAATATGCTACTACGAAATCTAAATATGGATATGCCTTTTTTAATCACCGTGTCGGAATCGGAAACGATTCGGGTTCGAAATCAAATGTGATAAAAATTGTTATTTCCGATTGGAAACCTTTCCGAATGTTTTAAAATAGCCATGCTGTACGTTTAACGTTTAAAGCTACTTAGTTTAAGTTTAACATGGGAAAAAAGAGTTTTAGAAGACAATAATATCAATCTTAACATTAGGTAGGCCTTCTGCTTGTTCCATCAGCTAGTTATATATAAAAAAAAACAAGTTTTAGAAAACAATTTTTATTAATCTCTAATTCCGGGTTTAAAAGGTATATCCATGTTAAGATTGCGTAGGTAATTTTACATCATTTGGTACTTAAAAACTCTACCTATTCCGACCCCTGGTCATCATCATCATCATTTACTTCCTGCCCTTATCCCACTTTATGTCGATGTACTAAGTAGGTGTGTATCAACAAAAAAAATATATAACTATTGTAACAGTTTTATGTTAATATACGCATGAAGCTTAAATGGGCTGGCCATCCGGCATGTTTTTATATGGTGACGACAGATGGTGCAAAAGACCTGTACCCCAAGAGATACCGATACGGAACCCGCAATGAACACGGAACAAAAACGAATCGTTTTCGCTGCGTGCTCATTGCGGGTTTTGTAAAGTTCCGTATCGGTATCAATATCGCGTCTTCATACAAAACTCGCAATGAACACGGAACAAAAACGTAAAACGAAAAACGAAATATCGTAAGCAAATCTCATACTTGGGGTACAGGTCTCGAAAGAAAAGCGTTAAACGTTATGTAATACGATGGGTTGACGACATTGTCAGCGTTTGCCTCGTAAGTCAGCACGATATCAACGTGCCCTGCGATGCACTGCCCTGCGTCTATCAACTTGAGCCATACAGGTGTTAAGCCTCATGTGCCTGTAATTACACCGGCACACACACTCTTCAAACCGAAACACAGCAACGCTGCTTGGCGGCAGAAAAACGCGGTGATGGTATTACTTCCCCGGACGAGCCCTTCACAAAGAGCTCTATTACTCTTAAACTCTTACTACTCTCATTAATTTATTACTGTTGACATATTTTATTATGATATAATTATTCCTTTTAAAGTAAATCATTTAGGTAGACTTTTTCTTTTGTGTGTTGTTTCGTCCATTTTTGATTATTATTTCATTTTTTTTTTATTAAAATTTTTGTAACTTAGTATAATTGGCCGTATTAGCCGTTCTAATTATATTGAATAAATAAATAAACTTTACTCTACTCTTTCATTCATCCACATAATTGAAAAAACTGTTCCAAATAAAATGATATTTAATGTCCGTATTATGAACCTGACTAAAACCACAGTGCATTTTAGGTACAATTTGTACAAACATTAACAAAACTATGCGATTATGCATGAGAATTCGTAAGCCGGCGCTATGTTCACAATATTCTGTGAGTTATGACGAGATCTCGTTACCGTGTTTCTGTATTCCGTAATGAGTTTGTATTTTCTGGACGAGTGTTGAGTAACTTTGACGGCCCTCACAGTTGGTAGTAGCTCTGCCTTCTGTAGGCCGTGGGTTCGAACCCCATCGAGAACAAACATTTGTGCGACGAACATAAATGTTCGTATAAAAATGAATATATTATATTATTTTTCTTGTCGTGTCACTAGTTCTTTGGAAACAGTGTGGTGAAAGGATTTTAGGTACGCCTCAAAGAGGCTCTTTTTGTGCATGAACATACCTCGTGTGTTCATAAGTCTTGAGACACAGTAAAACTAAAATATTTTTGGAGCTAAGTTGAGTATTCATTTATTGGATATTAAAATTAAAACTACTGACATCTAGATCTGCATTTAAAAATAAATCATTCATAATGGCCGCCTTTGCATTCAATGCAGGCCTTCAAACGCGTGCGCCATTCATCTATGGCGGCACGAATCTTTTCAATGGGAATCCGTTTCGATTCTTTAATAAGGGCTCGCTTGAGAGAATCCAGAGGTTTGGGTGAGACTTTCTGCATGCCCTCAGCTCCAATTCCGTCCATAAAGAATAATCCAAAGGATTCAAGTCAGGGCTTGACGAGGGCCAATCTTCGCTCCGAATGAAGCCTGGCAAATTGGCCTCCAGCCAACGTTGGGTAGTCTTAGCTTTATGGGAGGGAGCAGAGTCCTGTTGGAAAACCCAGTATTTTCCAGCGAATAGCGTATCATTTAATGGTTTAACCACCGCTTCCAATATGTCGGTTTGGTAATTTTGTGCCTTCACCTTGACGCCTTGCTGGCAAAAATGAAGCGAAGTGACCCCCTCGTAGGAAACACCCCACCAAACCATCACACTTGCTGGATGATGAGTACGCTGGACATTGCGTACAGATGGCTGGACTTCCTTTGAACTTCTGGCGTAAACCTTATTGTTCTGCCGGTTAAACTTTTCTTCCACCGTGAAGATCTTTTCATCGGTAAACAGGATATTTTTTGGATCGTGTCTCTTCAATAGGTTCCGACATCGTTCCAGTCGCAATTTACGAAGACGCTCGTTTAAATAATGCACTTTCCTTCGACTGTAGGCCTTTAGTTTAAGATCATATTTAAGTATCCTGTTCACCGATATTCGCGAAATGTTGGTCTGCAGAGCTAATTTCTTTTGAGTCCGGCAAGGGTTGCGACGAATTCGCTCTCTGATTACTTTGATGTTGGCGGGCGTCCTTACAGACCGCGGGCGGCCACATCTTCCACGGTCTTCTAAAGAGCCGGTCTCCTTGTACCTCTTTATGGTATAATACACAAAGTTCCGACTACATCCCAAACTTTGGATTTCACTAAAAACTTGCATTGGTTTTTTTCCTGCTTGAAACAGTGAAATTACAGTCGCACGCAAATCTTTTGTTGGCGCCACTTTCACGGAGAATGAAACAAATATTCAAATGTATATTTTTTCTGATTCAAAACATTCGAAATTTTAAATTTTAAAAGTTGAAAAAAGGTTGCATGAATTACTTTCTTTTTAAATTAATTAAATAAGTAAGTCTCAAAACTTATGAACACACGAGGTAGATGTTTGTTCTCTGTCGGTGTTTAAATATATTATAAGCATGGATTTATAAAAAAACAAGTGTATAAGGATAATATTAGCGATGTAAATAGGTACGATAACTACTTTTTATAAATTGGTATTAATTTAATTAAAAGAAAAAACCCAACATTCGGTTGTAGGTATAGGACACTTATTAAGAGACGGATTGAATTTTTTAGAAAAATCACATCTGTCAATTTGTCTGGATGTAATATTATAAGGATGATTTTACAGAAAAAAAAAGTTTTATATCAGTTACCTGGTTCCCATATTACAAGCTTTGGCTTAGTTTGGGGCTAGATAGTGCTGTGTGGAAAGTCTACCAATATTTATTATTTGTTACATGAATCAAGCCAATAAATTTAACAATTTTATAATTTGTTTCAGATAAAAAATGCATCTAACAAGACGTACGTTTGTGTGGACGGTGGCGCTGGCTATTTTAAGTAAGTATTGATTATATTCGTCGGCCTAGAACCGCTGTTTCATAAAAACAGAGCCCATTTTATGACGGCCGTAATTCAGTGAGCAAATATTTTTACTTTAGATAGAGAGTAGTAGAGCTCTTTGTGAAGGGCTCGTCCGGGGAAGTACTACCACTACGCCTTTTTTTGCCGCCAAGCAGCGTTGCTGTGTTTCGGTTTGAAGCGTGGTTGCCTGTGTAATTACAGGCACATGAGGCCTAACATCAGTATGCCTCAAGTTGATGGACGCAAGGCATCGTGGACGTTCTTATCGTGCGTGACTTGCGAAGCAATGCTTTGTTATAGGTGATGGTTACTAATATACTTAACATTCGTTGGGCCATCTGCTTCTTCCATCAGCTAGTAGTATAAAAAAAAACCTCATATCCAGCAGTGAATTTATAAGCCGGATGGTGATGACGATAGAGGTATAATAATATTTGTACGCTTTTGTGTAGTAAACATTTTTCAAAATAAAGCCAGCTTGCATTGGCAAACTGGCATTATTTTGAAAAATGTTAAAAATGTTGAGTATTGACTCAAACATTATGGTATACCTACACTGAGTACGTTTTTACGTTGTTTGTGATTATGGCGAAGACAACGCAAGTTTGCTTATGTAGGTACAAAAACTAATAAAGCAAACTTTTGAGTAAGTAGGAAAACATGACGTATCGATCAAAATGATTTTTTACTAAACTGTGCAATGTGATTGCACACAAAATGGTTGATTGCGATTTTTTTAAAGTGAGCTTAGTGTGAGAGCACCGGTGGTCTAGAGGGAGTGACCCTGCCTTCCGATCGTAAGGTCGCAGGATCGAATCGGGTCGTGCACCAATGGATTTTTCCTATCGAAAAATTTATGTGCGCAATGCCAGTGCTCTTAAACGGTGAAGGAAAACATCGTGAGGAAACCAGTTAGTACTCTAACAGCGGCGATGGGTTTGCAACCTGTCACGTATGGAATACCAACTACTGCAAAATGTGGGTATGTGCCAAATTTAATGTTTGGACGTACCTCTGACTACCCCCCTTAGACATCCTCAGAAGAATCTGGAGTTAGTACTTGGTACTAAGAGATCTGAGGGGATATCTACCGTGCCTGGGGATTAAACTCGTGAAGCTGTTTCAGTTTCAGAGTTTAGTGTTTTATATCTTTCAATATGTCGAAACGTGCGAGCGAGAGTCACATTAGCTCTTGTCTTCGCCTTAAGGATGTCAATTTATTGCCTAGTTTACTATCGACTCGATAAAAATTAAAGATATTACTGACGTCAGCATTACAGCCACACCTTTTTTTGAGTTTTCAGTGAAGCTTATACTAATAGAATAGAAATTGTTTAATTAAAATACAAAATACAAAAATTATTTATTCGAGACTTCATTTTAACAAGGATCAAAATATGCAATGGACCCCGCACTAGGACTAAGCCTGTATCGCGGGAGACCTATAAAGATTTACAAAAATTGATAATATGTGGCGACACAAACACAGGAAGATACAGCATAACATAACAAGAAAAACAAAAGAAAGCCAGAACAGTGAAATATAGTTGGAAATATACTGAAAGCGAAAAACATTACCTACAAATAAATAATCTACGTACTTAATTAATCCTTAATTATTGTATTAGGTTCACAAAGCTCGATCGAGTAATAAAAGAAAAATATCTGAGTATAATCCCTGGGTACTGAGATTCATTGATTTATATATATAAAGAAAAAGTGCACTCCCTTACTGACTGATTTTCTCATCACGAAATCTCCGACATTAATAATCTAGATTATCTTCTTTTTCTTCTTGACGTGCCACTAGTTTGTACAGTGTCGTGAAAGGATTACGGTGCGCCTCAAAGAGGCTCCTTTCAAGCACTTTACACATATTGTAGAATGTAGAACTTTTAATAATAGGGCCACGAAGCTTAGGGGGCCCTCTAACCTAAGCTTTGAAAAGAGAGGGTCAGCCAGCTCCCGAAGCTAGAAAACCTTGAGCCTGCTCACAAAATCCTTCTCTATGCCCGATTCTTTCTCCACCAGGGCCCGTCCACCTAGCTACGCCACTGTGTCTCGCAGGCGCCCACGGATATGTCTATATACGATACTACACCATTCCTATTCACCTAGGGATGATTCACCAGAAACTCTTGAGGGTTGTACGCACTACATGTAATAACTCTGGTGCGAATTTTCACACAAATTGGGCACAAAAGGAATAGCTTCACGTGAACAAAGTCACGTCGGTTCCACTAGTAAGCTAAAGTATATTTTATTACTGAAATTTATATTAATTTTATCTTTACTTCATTAATATCGAAATCAGGTTGGCCGTTATTCATTTCCGAACTTAGGAACTTACCTACGAGAAGGTTAATAATACAACGCGATATTTATTGGTGAAAATACCCAAAATAAACTTTACTAGGATTAAACTGATTACGTGGATTTTTCTCAAAAATCAAACTATTTTGAGTAAGGCTAATTTTGTTATAAACACATTATCGGCCTGAAGAAGTTCCACTAGGGTAGACCGTACATAACATTAAAGATACAGAGCCCAATGCGTTAAATCTAATATTTACAATAATAATGCACTCAAAAAATATATACTTAAATAATATCTTGATTTTCTTAGTTGGTAATAAAATACAAAAATAGAGAAAATAAATCATACCAGAACTGTGAACAATGGAATCAAAAAATGAGAATAATAATACTTTCTAGATAGTGTGTGGAAAGTCCTCCAATATTATTTATATTTATGTAGTGATGGCGACTTGGTGTCCATGATGGTATACCCCAAGGCCGGCAAAGTGACTGCCGGTCTGAGTGGTAACGCTTGTGGGCAAAAACTTGATTGGATGACGTGTTTGTGCTGATTATTGGTTGATTTTACGCATCTCCGGTCTACTGGGTTTTTCCTCAGATTAATTAATGTATTTCCCGACGGAACCACAGAATTGCATTCCCAAAATTCCATTATTGCTTGTACTTTGAATTTTGTTCGAGTCAGAGAGACTCAAATATAATTTTTCGGGGTTCAATATGGTTTTTGACGCTTTTGAAGAAAGGTTGTTACCTTTAGGAGGGATTTTTGATATTCCTTGTAGAGCACCCATTCAAATATTGATTGGTGCTCTACAAGGAACTCTCTCTCTCTTGTCATGTCACTTTCGAACAGTTTCTTTCGAAACAGTGTTGTGAAAGGATTTTAAGTGCGCCTCCTTTCGAGCACTTGACACATGTTATAGAGTTTTTTAGGTTTTACGACATGCCGGTTCCCTCACGATGTTTTTCTTCATCGTTTGAGAGTACTAGCATTGTGCACATACATTTTTGAACAGAAAAACTCATTGGTGCACGACCGGTTTCGAACCCACGACCTTAGGATCGGAAGGCGGGGTCACTACTACTAGACCACCAGTGCTCTCACCCTGTTCCTTCTACAAGGAACAAGATCGGTGCTTTACGAGGACGGCCTCGGCTAAAAGTAATACTTAGTATACAATTTGTATCTTTCAAAATGGTGTATAAATTGCAATGTGCATTGCCGTGTAAGAGCCTGGGTGTATTTTCATGATTGATATATAAAAAAAAACCTTGATTTTTCGAAAATGAGTTTAGTGATTTTATATCTTTCAACATGTCGAAACGTGCGAGCGAGAGTCACATTAGCTCTTGTCTTCGCCTTAACTAAGCTTTGAAAAGAGAGGGCCAGCCAGCTCGCGAAGCTAGAAAACCTTGAGCCTGCTCACAAAATTATTTCTCTATGCACGGGAGCCCTTGTCGATCTAGCTACGCCACTGCTCAGTAGCGTCTCGGGGTTGTAGTATCGATATAGTTCATGATATGATCGTAAAAATTACCGAAATAAATCTATACAAGGTGTTCCTTAAGTTGTGTATATAAACTTCAGGGGGCTAAAGTACCCATCAATATGAACAACTTTTTCTAAGGAACCAACACTGTGAACGCGAAAAAAAAACAGCTGTTTCATACAAAAGTTCAATACCTACCAGGCTAAAATGTATGAAACAGCTGTTTTTTTTTTCGCGTTCACAGTGTTGGTTCCTTAGAAAAAGTTGTTCATATTGATTGGTACTAAAATCGCAATCGACCATCTTCTGTGCAATCATATTGCACACAGTTTAGTAAAAATTTCATTTTGATCGATACATGTTTTCCTACTCAAAAGTTTGCTTTACTAGTTTTCGTACATAAGCAAACTTTTAAGTAGGAAAACTTGTGTCGATCAAAATGAAATTTTTAATAAACTGTGTGCAATGTGGTTGAACACAAATTGGTTGATTGCGATTTTTCGAAAATGAGTTTATTGAATTTATATCTTTCAACATGTCGAAACGTGCGAGCGAGAAGTTGTTTGATAGTTGTCAGCTCCTTAAGAGGGCCTCCTGAGCTCCGGGTCCCGGATCACTGCACCACCTGGCCCTACGATAGCTACGCCCCACTGCTACTGAGTCAGTATTATTGCAGTTTAATTATTTGTCCTTCAGTGACTGCTATGAAAATCTCAGATCTATTATTTATATTGTTTTCACAAGCCTTCACAGCTCAGTTGGTAGTAGCTCTGCCTTCTGCGCCGTAGGCCGGGGGTTCGATTCCCACCGAGACTAAATATTTGTGTGATGAACATAGATGTTTGTTTTCTGTCTGGGTGTTATTATAATATAATAAGTAAGTTATAACAAAAAAAAAGTATATATGTATTATATCAGCTATCTGGTTCCCATATTACAAGCTCTGGCTTAGTTTGGGGCTAGATAGTGCTGTGTGGAAAGTCTACCAATATTCATTTATTTATTTATTTATTGTGGTATTAGGTGAAAATAAGATGAGTAGGTAACGACCTAAAATACGGCATAGAATCTCAAGATCATTACTTATTTATATTATCTTGAGCTACACGACCTCAATATTTGGATTGTAAATACTAATTATGATTCAATAGGCCTTCACCTTTATAACTAACCTATAGGTACGTCTTGTTGATTCACAGTCGGTACGCATCTTTATAATTATACCAACGAGGTCATAATTGTGTACAAGTTAGAAGAAAAAGTTTGGTGTAAGAATTTAAATAGAAAAACGTTAATTTAGGAGAATATTGTACTGTTTTTTATTAAGGTACAAGCAGATGACCCATGTGATTTTAAGTGGTAACAATTTCCTAACACAAAGCATTGCCTCGCAAGTTACGCACGATAGGAACGTGCCCTTCGGTGTACTACCCTGCGTCCATCAACTTGAGGCATATAGATGTTAAGCCTCATGTGCCTGTAATTTCACCGGCAACCACACACTTCAAAATGAAACATAGTGACGCTACTTGACTGCAGACTATCCTCTCCGACTATCGCTATGCATCTTTAATGAATCCGAGCAGGTCTGAGATCTGAGGATCTGAGAAGATGTCTATGTCTACCCTGCCTAGAGATAAGGTGGTTACCTTTTTCAAACAGAAACTCTCTCTCTCTTGTCGTGTCACTAGTTTCTTTCGAAACTGTGTATTGAAAGGATGCGCCTCAAGAGGCTCCCTTCGAGCACTTGACATATGTTATAGAACTTATTAGGTTCTACGACATGCCAGTTTCCTCACAATGTTTTCCTTCATCGTTTAAGAGTACTAGCATTGTGCACATACATTTTTGAACAAAAACTCTCATTGGTGCACGACCGGTTTCGAGCCCACGACCTTAGGATCGGAAGGCGGGGATCAAAAAGCATGGACGGAATGTCTCTCATAGTTCTTGGAATTATTTACACCTTGTAATGAAAAAGCAATCGAATTTTAATTATGTCTAGTAGATACCTAGCGCATTTTTTACTACAAAAGTTAGTTTTTTTAAACATCTGGTACTACCTCATGGTAGGTAATTATTGACTTGTCATTGACAATCATCAAAAAAAACTTAAAAGTCACGTTTTGTGGTTTGTTTAAAACGTTTTAGCATGGGTAACGAATTTGATTCTAAAGTTTATGACGGTAAAAAATAGGTAACCAGATTTTTCCTCATAAATTAAAAGCTTCAGTTTTTAAAGTCAAAGTCAAATTTAAAAGGTGTTTATTCAATTGAATCACAAAGACCACTTTGAAATGTTTTAAAGCTAGTTGAATCTAGGTGCCAGTTTCACGCGACCAAGTCTCAAGAACAGGTAACAAACTTATGGCTTGGTTCCTACCGTTCTTTTGTTGATCCTTGTTACAATATCATAAAGTCAAAGTCAAAGTCAATATAATAGTGATATAATATATTAGTCAAAGTAAAGGCCTATAATGTAACAATTCAGATTCGAGCATTACATGAGTAGGTAAGTGAGGAGAAAGAAGTGTAACATTTAATGATACAATTTGTATGATTATGTGTGGAGTGACGAGAATATGGATAAGATTAGGAATGAGTTAATTAGAGGCAGTTTGAAAGTGGCACCAGTGACTGAGAAAATGAGGAGCATATATAGGTAGGTAGTAGGTAGATAGGTTAGCGTGGTATAGGCATGTTATGCGAAGGGAAGAATGTCATGTAACGAAAAGAGTGTTCGTTATGAATGTGAATGGATATAGGAGTAGAGGAAGGCCAAAGAAAAGATGGATGGATTGTGTGTGACATGGGTAAGAAAGGAGTGACGACTGAGATGACGGATGATAGAGGGAAGTGGAGAGAATAAACTTGTTGTGCCGACCCCACATGAAGTGGGATAAGGGCAGGAAGATGATGATAACAATAAAATAAAAAATAAATATTGGTGGACATTCCACACAGCACTATCTCGTCCCAAACTAAGCCAAAGCTTGTGATATGGGAACCAGATAGCTGATATACTACTTATATACTTTTTTTTTTGTAAATACATACTTAAAATATTATATAACACCCAGACATACAACAAACATCTATGTTCATCACACAAATGTTTGTTCTCGGTGGGGATCGAACCCACGCCCTACGGCACCGAAGGCAGAGCTACTACCAACTGAGCTGTGAAGGCTGTCATTAGTGACGTATGATGAATTTGTAACATTACAGCTGCAGTGAGTGAGAGTACCAGTGATACAATTTGTACACTTTTAACTAATTCATTCTTAAAATAACTTATTGAACTACAGGTGAATGCTCATAATCGAATCTAGATTGATACATTACAAGCAAATGCTCGTCAGTGTTCAAACGCACGTTTTGTAACGTTATATCCAAAATTATTTGTAACGGTTGCTAATGAAGGTGATAACATCCTGAAAAGTGAAAATAATGAACAAACTATATGATAAGCCATTTATTTCCAAAATAACTTAAATAACACAGTTTTCTAGGACTCACGTGCATTTTCGATATATGATTACTTTACTTAATAGAAGATTAATTTTAGAGTTATGAATTTATAATATTTTTACAAGATAATATATTTTTTTTTTCATGCGTTAATTTTATGATAGATATTTAGCACTAAACACTCAAATGGGTTTTAATTTTTTATTTTGGGCACCCATCTTTGGGTGAAGGCAAACTATAAAAAAATAATTTTATGACTCTTAAGGCACGGTAGATATCCTCTCAGTTCCAAGTATTCAAGAGTTTTTTTTATAAAAAGCTGGTTCTACAAATATTTGATATAAAAACCACAGTTCTTTCGAGTTTTATCGTTGAGTATACCGACTCATTGTCCGAGTAGAATTCATTGTCGATTCTCGAAACTCGGTTCCTTCTAATTTTGAACTTCGCAATCTTCCGAGAAACTTTGAACTTTCTTCAGAAAACTTTACGTCAAATAATTCATTCGGAATCTAAGCAAGTTTTCAACAAATGGTAGACATCTTGATTCTTGTACTTTGATATTTGTAATAAATTTTACATTTATTATTAAATTTGTAAATGTGTTTTAAAATTATTTCAGTTCGTTTTGAAGCCACAAAAGTTTTGAATGTACCAATTTTTATTTTAGTAGCACTTAATCATATGGAAACAGATCAAGCTACACAAGGCCAAAGGAAAATGAACCTTATTACAAGGACATAAAAGCGAGCAGTGCCAGCCTGATCCGCATCCGTGTGTGCTTGAACTTTTTGCGAAAGAGTTTGTCCGGGGATGTACATTTTTTTTATGACATCTAGCTGATGTAATAAGCAAATGGCCCATGTTAAGTGGTAACCATCACCAAACACCATCACAAAGCATTGCGTAAGTCACGCACGTCAGGAACGTGACCTACAATGCACTGCCTTGCGTCCATCAACTTGAGGCATACAGATGTTAGGCCTCATGTGCCTGTAATTTCACCGGCGACCACACTCTTCAAACAGAAACACAGCAACGCTGCTTGGAGGCAGAAAAAGGTGTATGGTAGTAGTACTTCCTCGGACGAGCCCTTCACAGAAAGCTCTACTACTCTTACTACATATTTACTACTACTAACTATTTCTGTAGCCAAGCAGTTCTTCTTCTTGTCGTGTCACTAGTTTCTTTCGAAACAGTGTGGTGAAAGGATTTTAAGTTCGCCTCAAGAGGCTCCTTTCAAGCACTTGACACAATTGTTATAGAACTTTTTAGGTTTTACGACATGCCGGTTTCCTCACGATGTTTTCCTTCACCGTTTGAGTGTACTGGCATAGTGCACATACATTTTTGAATAGAAAAATTCATTGGTGCACGACCGGTTTCGAACCTACGACCTTAGGATCGGAAGGCGGGGTCGCTACCACTAGACCACCAGTGCTCAGCCAAGCAGTGATGCTTGCATTGCTGTATTCCGATTTGAAGGGTATTGTTGGGTCATGACATGTCCCGTGGTGGTAATGCAAGTTATAGGTCGAGGTAACCGCTTATCATCAGGTAAGGCATCAGCTAGTACAACCACATCTTATCATTAAAAAATTTAAACGAATAAAACACAGTCATCTCGTGGTTAACATAAGACAAGATGATTTACCAGGTAACTTTTGTATGAAACAGCTGTTTTTTTTCGCGTTCACAGTGTTGGTTCCATATTGATTGGTACTTTAGCCCCCTGAAGTTTTAAGTAAAGTATTGGAACACCTTGTATAACTAATTATGCAAAGTAGGTTAGTAGGCTAAACATTAATAATGATCTAAAAAGCCTAAGGAGCCTCTGACTACTCTCTAAAATCAAGATCTTGATCTATAAATCTGAGATGTCGACCATGCAAGCGTGTTGCTCTATGTATTTCCAAGGCGCGATCAATAAAACCGTATTCCATACGTGTTCCATACTGTTTGCCTCCGCCTCACTAAACTTCTATATTGTATTATATTACTTTGTCAAAGGATCATACAAAAGAACGGTAGGAACCAAGCCGTAAGTTTGTTGCCTGTTCTTCTAGGCTTTGGTCGCGTGGGACTGGCACCTAGAGTCACCTAGCTTTATGACGTTTCAAAGTGATCCTTGTGATTTTATTGAATAAATACCTTTCGACTTTGACCATAGATTCTATTTTTTTTAATTTATTAACAACATAACAACTGGATACATACATTTTGTAAAAAAATAGCATCTAAAATGGTGAGTTAACGTATTTTACAATACCAAGTAGTACCAAGTACCTAAATCTGTAAAATAAACTGAGGAGTTATTTATGTTGTGTGTATTAATATGAATTAATTTTATTATTACATACTACATTTATGTATTGATAATAACTGAGTGCAAAAAATATCTCTTAGGTTTAGTGTTTATATTTGTTGGTGCAAACTCTCGCGTAAATCCAAAGTTCAAGTGTCTCGATTAAAACGAGAGAGAGAGAAATAGCAGTTTTTTGACTGAATACGAACACGAATAAGTTAAGTTTAAAGACAATTTTTTTAAAGTCAATTATTGCAAATAGGTACATCAGTAATTTAAAAGTTGAGACGCATTTTTGGGTAAAAAAAGCTTCCTTCCTTCCACTATTCGCCTTAAAAGTATACCAATATTTCCGTAGGTCAATGACAAATACCTACCTAAAATAGGTAGGTACTGGGGTGAGTCTGTTCTAACGACATTTCCATTCTCTCAAAAATCTTTTTCGTTCCTATTTCCAAGATAAGGTACAAACGCTCGAAGATAAAAAAGGACTCAACAGACAGATTCCAAATTTACAATTCAAATGCACGTAATGATGCCCTGAAGACCGTTTTAGGGATATTTGGATGATTTCAGTCAATTTATGCCAGGAAATCTCGATTAAGAATTCTTCTCAACAAAGAGATGTCTGCTCTTGCGGATGAGATGCTTAACATTATAACCACTTGGTATAGAGTGCTTTGATAGATACTAGACCTAGAATAGTTTAAAGTCAAGGTCTAATCTTTTTATACGAGTATATCGCCGCTCCAACCGAATAAAATGGTAACCGACTATAACGATACAAGTGCTTTTATTTGAAATAATTGTTCTTGAGGTGTGATTACACCTTGTGAATTTTTTTCAGGCATATCGCACGAGTAGTTCTTGAGTTAGACTTTTTGCAATGGCTTTTACTTGATTATTAATCGAAAAATAAAAACAACACTTTGATCCGAGCAAAATCGTAACAGGTTACTACTCACTCCTCGATGTCTCGCTATTTCTTGTAAGATGCAATTACGATTTTATTCAGTTAAAATTATAAAACTTATTTTTTGTAAAGTAGGAAACCCTCATGTTCCCGTTATAATTCAAGCCTTTTATTTCAGTAAAGTTTATTACAATATATTATTTAAAACATCTGGAATGGTTACCATCGATAATTGTATTTTACAGATAAATAAAACAATCGCAATCTATGTAGCGCTAATAGGTTGCGATGATTTACTCACGTAGTAACAGGTTACGAGATCCAGAGACATTTCTTTGGCAAGCAAAACACGTCGCTCTCATTTCATCCTCAGGTAAAAGAAAGTGACAGCACATGCCCCCCACCCAGCACGTGCAGTCCAATTATTTACTCTAATTAGTCGTCCATTTTTCCATTCCATTAAGTTAGTGTTTAATTATTTTGAAGAATGAAAAAACAAGTCTTGCGAAACCCTCGTGCCAGAAGAATGTTGAATTTGTTTCAACCAGACTACCGCGATCCAGGTAAGCCCTGGAACCTGCCTAGGTAAGTACCTAATGCTTCGGAGTACATACCAAGTCTTTACCGCGAGATGAGATCTGACACACCAAGCATCACTTCCAGTATCGGAGATTCCACTTTCATAGATGGGTTTAACATTCAAGCACTATTCAAAGTCGTTAAAACATTTCGAATTTATCTTTGGTACTGGATAATATGGTTTTTGTAGCATCATCCTCTGCTATTCATAAAATTATGAATAACAGAGTTGGCACTCATAAACCAAATGAAGCTATGAACAGCAACGTGCGACAAACAGTTTACAATTCTCCTCTTGGTGCAGTATACCTCAAACAACAGTTGGCCAATGTATGTGTACGAGTATTTTCGGACCGAGCTACGAACTCCACCCTGATGATTATTTCTAAGACTAAACATTAACACCAGCTAAGGGAGACGTGACTTTAAAGCCAAATGAAGCGGTATTTTAATTAATTACTGTTAGTGAACTCAATTTAACTAGTACCTATAGGTAAATATCGATAGGAGTGGCATAAATGTAATGATCAAGCACATGAAGAGTGCATACATAAACAAGAAATCGTAACAGAAATACTAAAAGACACTGATCTCCGAAATACTCCGAAATATTCTCAATTATCATCCTTTATATAAGTATTATGTTGATATACAGGCAGAAGTTGAGGCTGATATAATAGAACATAGTGAACGCTCAACTTCAGAAAACCAGATATACCTACGTAGAAAACGGAAATGTAACAATAACAATTGGAGAGAATATAAAAATTAAAACTCTGGAGAAGCTTATGAAGGAGTTAAATAAAAGCTATACCATGAAGATGATTGGTCCGGTTTGGTCATGTAAAAAGAAATGCAGTGATTTTTTTCTTCTGAGCAAAGAGAAGATGTAGGTATCTTATGACTGTATCTGATGACTTAAAAGTCATGAAAAACAGTGGCAAAACATTGCTAGACATGTAATAGCCAACCCTGTAAAACGGATAACTTTGGAGAGAAAGAACAATAGGACTCAGACATTCAAATACAACTTCCCATGCAGGGATGCGAATTTCCAGTATTCAAGATTTTTTCTTGAACACAGTGAGTATATCAAAACAAGTAGTCTACACAGCATAGGAAAAAATAATAAAAAGACATTAGTTTGACGGACGGGAGAGGAACTCAAATGAACAGGCCTCACAGGATGCATGTTGAATCACACTTGACATAGTGGAAGGATTCAATATTTGTCAGAGCAGCTTAACATTACAAAAATGTATCGATTGTATAAATCCAGGTTTGCGCATCAAGATCATTTAACGGAATATCTGACTTCGAAGCGGCAATATGAAACTATATTTAAATCTAACTACTCATTTTTCTAACCAAAAAAAGATTTGTGTGCAATTTGCTCCCTGTTCCAACAAGCTGACGTTACAAGGTAAGCTTCTTTGGAGAAAAATTATAGGAAACATTTTCAGCCTAAGGAAAGAGTAGTTGCAATTCAAATACGATTTCGAAGACGAATATTTAGAATTAAATACAGACGAGGTTCTTGGTAAACCCAGGCGCGGACGGCTCACTGTGCTACCAGCAGCTGTGAAACCAAGTAATATCGTGGAGAGTTTAAGGCATTGCAGATGTACCATCAACCCATTGCCTTAAGTAAACCTCTGCATGACGATGTACTTGGATTGTGTGCCAGCGAAGCTATACCAAAACATTATCATGGATTTTGGAGTTGGATTTGGATCATGGAGTCGGAGCACGATTTTCCAGATAAAGATGATCCTGGGAAGTGAACCCAAGCGTTTTCATTAAAAATATTATTATTTTTATGCTTACTTGTATTAAGGAAGATTATGTGTGTCTAATTTAAATAAAAATCTAAACTAAACATAATCTACTCTTCATAGAATATAAACGTAATTAAAATTTACCTTATTCATTAAAGTTTAATTTAGTACCGAACAAAATGGTAACATTGCATTACCGATACAACCAACATCACTATTTTGAGTTCAATAAGATCGCGACTACCTATTACTGTACAGGCCATTATTGTAAATTTCCGCGAATAAAATCATAATGTTGCTTTACGGTGTAAAATTATGTCTTCAATTCTGGTAAAACATATTTTTATTCACTACTCTACATTCGTAAACGTAGTAATATTTAAAAAATATATTACGTTAACTAAAAAAATATAGCTATCTTTTGGTATAAAAATTAAGCCGATAGGTAAAATAGTTTAGGAGTTATTGGCAAAAAACGGTTTTTTATTTTTCCTGTAAAATTTGGTTTTTTCGATTACGGTATTATTCGCTGGGGACAGCGATATAGTTCTACTGTACGTGTGGTGCATGTCACTGAACTCCTTCTAAACGCCTGAACCGATTTGAATGAATTTTTTGTATGCTTTTGGGTGGATGATTTTGATTCACAAATCAAAACCATCCACCCAACAGCAGTTGGCTTTCATTTCATACTTTGTTTAATATCCTAATCGCTTGAAATATCAAGCAGAACAAAGTCTGTCGGGTCCGCTAGTAGAAAAAATAACTTGAATTTATATTAACTAGACAATTACCTACTCGATAATGAATACATCCTTTCGTGTAGGTGTTATTGAACATGTTTCTGGTACCACATTGGGTGTCTACCGTGAGTGGGTTGTTTTTCCTTTTTGTTTGGTTTGTTCATTATAGCTACGTATAAGGATCCTTTGAAAAAGTCCAAACCTCAGCAATGCTATGGGAAACAGAAAGTGGGTTCTTTCTGGTTCATAGTCTGGTCTTAGTTAGACATAGGGTAGTGTATGTACACATGGTTCTGAAGATTTGTTTTTATTTGATATATACCAACACAATAAAATCGCACGTGATTTCGTCCGAATGTTTGACACCATTTTTCAACCCATTTGGGTGCAAATTTTCCACCAAAACCCCTCAATGCATTTGTTTTTCGGAGATTCTGTGATGAATCAGTCAGTCAGTGGATTTCTCTTTTATACAATTACATAATAGATGCAAGTTACTGTTCCTTTTTTACAATACCTAACGTAAATAAATTTGTTACAGATATCAATGGAATTAACACGCAGTCAGTTTCAAGTATAGAAGTCACTACAGAAGAACTAGACCCAACGACTATAAACATAGACACCGTGAAAAGCCCACCTACTTTTATCATTGATGTCAACGAGCTGAAAGGAAATAAATCAGGAAAGGCCCAGAACAAGCACGATACAAACGTAGATACCGAAGAAGTAAACCCAGATGAGGCACCTTCTATAAAACAAACCAGTTACAAACCTTTAGAAAGCGCTTCCAGAGTCATCTTACCAGCAAACGCCAATCCAGTCAATGAAATCGCATCACCGAACAAAAGCAAACCTTTGACAACAAAACACAGAGTAAAAGAACTTGAGATTGAAGACATAAAGACGTTGATACAAAAGAACATACATAATAGGAATAACATGCGTGCACATGTGCAATACGATGAGGTTACAGGAGAGCTGATTGGTGGAGAGCATCCTTGCCATAGAGAATGCATGGAGGGTGAGCTACCGATGATATGTTACTACCATTTCAACCTAGAATGGTATCAGACTATGAGCAAAGCTTGCTTTAACTGTCCGTTCAATGAAACGGACTGTGCAAGACTTGACTGTATTCCTGCAGATGGAATGAATAGACCTCTCAATGTCATTAATAGAAAAATGCCCGGACCAGCAATTGAGGTAAGTTTCAACTTGCAGAAATGTCTTTGTTTTAGATATTAAATGTAAAGTGCTAAGTATAATAATATGTAAGCTTGATAAAGCTTGATAAGGTCAATGTGAATAATGAAGAAGCGTGGCTGTGTTTCGGTTTGAAGAGTGTGGTTGTCGGTTTAATTACAGGCACATGAGGTGTAACATCTGTATGCCTTATCAGTCTAACATCTGAGCAATGGTTTGTTATAGGTTATGGTTACCTTTTAACATTAGGTGGGCTTTCGGTTTGTTTTCATCAGTAAGTTGTATAAAGCTTAAAAACCGTTCTTCCGTGAAATTTATAGGTAAGGTCTACTGTACTTCTAATACAAACTAGAAATGTACAGATTAGACAGCGAAATATTGGTATATATTTAGATTAGTTGAGCTATCTGTGGATCATTTGCAACGGTTTTTGGAAATTATCTATAGACTAGTGGCTTCCCGCGGCTTCGCACGCGTTGAAGTGGTGAGCCGTAATTGAGCCACAAACATCCAAACATCGTAACTTTCGCATTGATTTGTATATTATTAGGGTAGGATACCTACGCAGGTATATACCTATAGATACCTATAGGCGTACATTACCTATATTAGGTAGGTAGGTAGGTATAGGTACTGAGTTTAGCACAAACATGACAAATACAACAAAGACATTCTTATACGGAAAATATGTACTTATTTGTTCCTAGTTTCTACCCCAAAAACAAACGAAACGAAACAGCTTCACGACTTTGATCCCCAGGCACGGTAGATACCCTAAGATCTCTTCATCGTACCAACTCAAGATTTCCGTTTTAGAATGTTCCTTACAAACATTGACGCCTTGTTGTATCCTTTTTACTTGAGCGCAACGAAGGAGGGTAACGTTTTAGGGGTTGTTTTCGAAAATCAAACTGTCTTTTTGTTATTTATCCACAGAACATATTTTCTTTAAGTTTTAAGTTAATTACACTACGCTTTAAAAATCTCCCATACAAACCTTGAAACTTTGTCAGTCTTTTGCACCCATTGCAGGGGTGGTTTTAAAATATTGAAAACGTGATTTTAAATTATTTTACTTCAAGTTTTAAATCAATCGCACCACGCGTTAAAAAACTCCCATACAAACATTGACATCCCTTTGCACACTTATTAAGGGTAGTTTTAAAAAACTAAAAATGCCTTTCCTGTTTTTTAGCCTTGGAGTACATGTACTCTAAGTTTCAAGTTTGTAGGTTCAAGGAATACTATTTTTCATGCAAACGTTTTCAACCCTTTTACACCCTTAGGGGTTGAATTTCCAAAAACCTCTTCTTAGTACACCTCTACGCCATAAGACCTATATACTCTTCAAATTTCAAGTCCCTAGGACCAGCGGTCAAAAACCTCCCATACAAACTTTTACATCCCTTTGCACACTTATTAAGGGTAGTTCTAAAAAACGAAAAATGCCTTTCCTATTTTTTGCCTTGGAGTACATGTACTCCAAGTTTCAAGTTTGTAGGTTCAAGGAATACTATTTTTCATGCAAACGGTTTCAACCCTTTTACACCTTTAGGGGTTGAATTTCCAAAAACCTCTTCTTAGTACATCTCTACGCCATAAGACCTATGTACTCTTCAAATTTCAAGTCTCTAGGACCAGCGGTCAAAAAACTCCCATACAAACGTTTACATCCCTTTGCACACTTATCAAGGGTAGTTTTAAAAAACTTCAAATGCCTTTCCTATTTTTTTGCCTTGAAATATAAATACTCCAAGTTTCAAGTTTGTAGGTTCAAGGAATACAACTTTTCATACAAACGTTTTCATCCCTTTTTACACCCTTAGGGGTTGAATTTCCAAAAATCCCTTCTTAGTACACCTCTACGTCATAAGACCTATGTACTCTTCAAATTTCAAGTCTCTAGGACCAGCGGTCAAAAAACTCCCATACATACTTTTACATCCCTTAGCACACTTATTAAGGGTAGTTTTAAAAAACTAAAAATGTATTTCCTATTTTTTTGTCTTGAAGTATATGTATTCCAAGTTTCAAGTTTGTAGGTTCAAGGAATACAATTTTTCATACAAACGTTTTCATCCCTTTTTACACCCTTAGGGGTTGAATTTCTAAAAATCCCTTCTTAGTACACCTCTACGCCATAAGACCTATGTACTCCTCAAATTTCAAGTCTCTAGGACCAGCGGTTTAGGCTGTGCGTTGTCTATATGTCAGTCAGTCAGTCAGGACTTTGATTCTTATAGTATTAGAGATAGTTTATATCATTCAAATATAATATCAATAGGCAATTTAGGTGAAAGGCGGTTTTATCTTTCCCTAAAAGACCGACAGCGCATCAGAATCGCCTCTGATGTCGTTAGTCTACGTGCAAAAGGTAACCACTTCCCATCAGGTGTCCCGTCTGTTCACCTGCCAGATATGGCATAAAAAATGCAACTTGCAGCCTCGTCAATAACGCTTTCACTTTCACTGCTGTCGTTTTGTTTTGAGGGTTCAAAAAATTGTGGTTGAAAATTCCTGAAAAATTTGAAGTATTCGTTTTACGATAAAGTTTTGTAACAAAGTAAAATTGTGAGAAGAATTCTCAATATTTTTACTATGTGTTTTTATTATTCGTTTATAAAAAGCTTTGCGGCCTTGTGCAAAGCTTTGTATAAAATAAGGTATTTTATAAAGAGATCGTGTGTAGTTTATCTAATTATGTACCTATTATGTACCTCATTTAAGAGATCTCGCTTAGAAATAAATTTGTTGTGTTTTGTGAAATATTAATGAAAATGTTGTGTCCGCCTATTATTGGCGTATGTTTCAGTCTAAAACAATAACATAATGTGTTTATTGATCGAGTGAGCGAAGCGAACGAAGATCTTAGTTTCAACTTGGGCGATTTGGCATTTTATGTATGTATGTATGTATGTATGTATGTATGTATGTATGTATGTTTGTCTGGCGATAACTTTAGAACCGTTGATCCGATCTGCATGAAATTTGATATGTCGATAGCTTGTACTTGAGAAATTTACTGGTAAGTATATGAGTAAAATCGGATGAAGGGTTTTTGAGATATGGGGTTTTTTAAGAGGGCAAAAATAAAAAAAGTTACATAAAAAAATCAAGTTACATGTCATATGAAAGGGCTTTATTTGGACATTCCAAAACAATTTTTACTTATTTTTTGGGACGCTCGGTTTTCGAGATAAAATTTAAAAAGTTAAATTAAGATAACCAGCGACCCAAGAGCTCCCATCTCTAAGAGTTTCGTTGGCACCAAGGTTTTTCTACTGGTCGTCCAATTACTTTGCTTTTTCTTATTTTTTTTTCTTGAAATAAATTAAGGAGGTACTCAGTTCTCATAAAATGATGACAACGACCAGGTCTGATGATGGAGCCAAGGTCTGTTCAACGGAACTCTTCAATAAATAGGCCAATAGAGTTGAAACTTGGTTACCGTACCAAATTAGTAGGCGGTAGTCAGAAAAAAGTCCAAACATAATGTTTGGACTTGCCTTTGACTACCACCTACTCAAATTTTGGTGCGTTCGTCGGGTCGCATCACGAGATCTCAGTTCGGGGCGAACTACTAGTTAATATCAAAGTCAAAAGGTATTTATTCAATAAAATCACAAGGATCACTTTGAAACGTCTAAAACGTAACCCTACATATCACTGTTGGCGTTCCTAATTATAAATAAATCTCATAAAGTATAGTAAAACCAGCCGTTCTGTGGATCTTTTTCGACAGTATTACTAAATAGCTTTTCATTTTCAAAGATTTTGATACCAAAATTTCGCACTCATTAAACACTCTTTTGATTAATTAATATTTTATTCAGAGCAGGCAAAATATAAGAGGCCAATGTAATTAAATTTCAACCGAAATGTACAAAATTTACAGCCAAAATGAAATTAATTATGGTCGATTTTAAATATTGGGACAGTTTTATGTTTACATATCATATTTTTTACACTACTTCCTGCTGGAGCAGGCATATCACCCACTTGATGTTAAGTTGTAACCATCACGTAAAACCAATCATTGTTAAGAGCGCTGGTGGTCTAGTGGTAGCGGCCCCACCTTCCGATCCTAAGGTTCTTGAGGCAAACAATATGTTTAGCCTCATATGCCGGTAGTTTCACCGGCAATCACTCCCTTCAAACCAAAACATAAAACGCTGCGCTTGACGGCAGAAATAGGTATGGTGGTAGTAGGTACTTTCCCGGACGAGCCCTTCATAAAGGGCTCTGCTTCTGTTAAAACCTATCTTTGAGCTTTTTGGATCTCATTGTTAACGTTTTCGGTTCTGAGCTGTTGATTGGCAGGAATAAAACTGTGTGGTGTTATGTTGGAACAAGGATCATACAAAAGAGCGGTAGGAACCAAGCCGTAGGTTTGTTGCCTGTTCTTCTAGGCTTTGGTCGCGTGGAACTGGCACCTAGAGTCACCTAGTTTTAAAACGCTTCCAAGTGATCCTTGTAATTCAACTGAATTAATACCTTTGACTTTGAAATATTTGGTATGTGAATATTTCACCTCATTAAAATGTTCATTATAATGCAATTTGAAAATATTACTCCTAGGTCTGCCAACACGACAGAGTCATCGTGGACGTGGAAAATGACCTGATGACGGAAGGTACCACGGTGCACTGGCACGGCCAGCATCAGAAAGGAACACCCTATATGGACGGGACGCCGTATGTCACGCAGTGTCCTATACCACCAGAAACTACATTTAGGTAATTATTTATTTATACATCCTACTAATATTTGACAGCCTTCACAGCTTAGTTGGTAGTAGCTCTGCCTTCTGAGCCGTAGGCTGTGGGTTCGATCCCCACCGAGAACAAACATTTGTGTGATGAACATAGATGTTTGTTCTCTGTCTGGGAGTTATATAATATTATAAGTATGTATTTACAAAAAAAAAGTATATAAGTAAAAAAAGTATATCAGCTATCTGGTTCCCATATCACAAGCTTTGGCTTAGTTTGGGGCTAGATAGTGCTGTGTGGAATGTCCACCAATATTTATTTATTTATTATAAACGCGAAAGTTTGTAAGTATGGATGGATGGATGGATGGATGGAACTTTGTTACTCTTTCACGTAAAAACTACTGAATGGATTTTAATGAAACTTTACAATAATATAGCTTATACATCAGAATAACACATAGGCTACAATTTATAAAGATATTGTGTGACTAATCCTACGCAGACGAAGTCGTGGGCACCAGCTTGTCAATTATAAAATAGTAGTCAGAGGTACGTCCCAACATTTATTTGGCACATACCCACATTGTGCAGTGGTTTGTATTCCCTAGTGACAGGTTGCAAGCCCATCACCGCATTAGACGTCCTCAAAGAGTCTGAGGGGATATCTACCGTGCCTGCATCAAAATGGTGAAATTGTTTCATTGTTTGTTTATACAAATAGTAACAGTTTACTTTTTAACTCACTTGTTTACTCTTTTATAAGCGACTTCAGTCACGTAAATAAATTTTCATATAAACTTCAACTTTCGCTAAAAGGAATTCCTATTATTCAAGTTTAGGTGTTGTATTAACCTGATAACCGATGGGGAATAAAAGTTCTCGAAGGGCGACCTCGAATAGGAAAACGAAGCATGGGACGCCCTCCTACCCGATGGACTGACGACATTGTCAGGATCGCGGGTAGTCGGTGGATGGAGAGGGCTCGGAATCGTTCTTCCTGGAAATGTGTAGGGGAGGCCTATGTCCAGCAGTGGACTTCTTTGGGCTGATGATGATGATGATGAGGTGTTGTATTTCATGAAACAAAACAACTTTTTTCAAACAAAATAGAGCTCTTTAAAAATGCCCTTCTTTTTGCGAAGCATTTAGTAAAAGTGGTGTGAGTTGCTGAACGAAGAGTATAGCTTTTTTACGATTCGTCAACTCACATCAGTTGGGACAAGATCCATGGTGTGAGTTAGCGAACGACTCATTCTTTGCCTGTATATATGACATTAAGGCGAATGGCTACCCCAATACTAGCGCCACTACATATTTTATTTTATCATTACGTTATACAAAGGAATTATCAAATATTCGGACCGCGCGTACACGATACCTATTACAAGCTTTTTTTTAATGTATCTGTAATAGTTTTATGATATATTATTTAGGCAGACACTTGTTTCAAGAGTTTAGTTCCTATTGGTGGCCACCAAGCTCTCCAAACAAGGTATCTGACTGAGTAACACGAAACAAAACTATTACAGATACATTAAAAAAAAGCTTGTAATAGGTATCGTCTACGCGCGGTCCGAATTTTTGATAATTCCTTTGACGTAATGAATAAATAAAATATGTAGTGGCGCTAGTCGATACTAGCGCCTGGAGGTATGGTACTTAGTCTAAGGGGTAGCCATTCGCCTTAATGACATAGATGACATTAATTTGACTGAATATTTTTCTTTGTATATGTAATCATCCATTCATGATTGACATACCCATTTTATTTTCATTTCTATCTATGTGTATTTTTTTTTGCCTATAGATTATCTCGATGTTTTTTATCCATTAATTATTTTTTTAGATTTTATTATAATGTAATATTATTCGTTTATTAGATTGAATTAGTTTATTTGGTAATTAATTGTAACGTTCTAATGTTCTAATTCAATAAAAAATAAAATACCCACTAAAATGGCGCGGGTGCACCAAGCGCTCGACGTTAAACGTCGACCGCATCATCACTTAACACCAGGGGAGACTGCGATCGAACGTTTAAAAAAAATATGAGATCAGTTTGAGGAACAAAGGACCTATTTCATGACCTGGGTTGGGTCTATGTACTACACCACGTAGAAACATTTGAAAAAAAAAGAAGATTACTATACAAATGCAATTTCATTAATTTGTAGGCAATTAAAGTTGCTGACAATATGTTTATTTGGTCGAATTTTATACTACGTGAATACTCTAAAGCTGCCATGACAGTCTGTTAATTGTCGTTTGACATGACGTGACGTTTGACGCATTGCATTTTCTCATATTTTGACATTTTTGTTGCTTTTTTTGACGGTAATGAGCAAGCTTAACATACATGTTAAGCTTGCATGTACATGTATGTTAAGCTTGCGAGTGGAGGAGCTCTTTAAAAACTTTTTTCATTTAAAACGGGATATTTTTAAAACTATTATTTTTAAAACTACTATTTTTTACTTTGAAAACTGTGGTGTACAACAGTTTTCAAAATGACATTTCACGCATGTCAGTCCTCCATATTTTTAGTAAATTGTGTTGCTCTCTTTGATCGAGAAAATCTTGAAGCGCAAGAAAACTAAATAAAAATAAAGAAAATAAGCAATCAAAACAGTTATCTATATTGCTAAGCGATATTTATGTACACTGTACACAGAGCCAACGCAGGCTCCATACATTGATGAAACAACTCCTTTGTGAGACAATGTTTTTATTAAATTTATAAGTATATATTTACAAAAAAAAGTATTATAAGCATTATAACAGCTATCTGATTCCCATATTACAAGCTTTGCTTAGTTTGGGGCGAGATAGTGATGTGTGGAATGTTCAACAATATTAGTATTATATTTATTTATTTATCAGGTATCAGTTTAATGCGTCACACCCCGGGACCCATTTCTGGCATTCCCACTCCGGCATGCAAAGAGCTGATGGCGCAGCGGGTGCCTTCATTATCAGAAAACCCAAGTCACAGGACCCTCATGGAAGGCTGTACGATTATGATAGGTAAGTCCTCACTTTAGAGATAAGATCTGGGAGAGATTGCTACTTGCAATAAACATTGACTGCGTATAACATTTTTCTCAATAAAGTTTTAAGAGAAGTAAAGAAAATACAGAAAAAGAAAGAAAATACATTTATTTGACATACCTACATACAAAAAATAAAATAAAATAAAAAAACAAAACAGAACGGACAGGTACAGATGCTTAACTACCAACTAAAAAAAAAAACACAACAATAAAAAAGAAAATACATTAAAAGTTGGTCATAGCCAGTCCCATTCCGTTGCAGTGGTATGCCAAAAAGGCCCAAACTCAGCTTTTGCTGCTTAACAAAGTAGAATCTACCTTGCCAAGCAGCGCTGGTTTTCATTCAGTAGTAGAGCTCTTTGCGAAGGGTTCGTCCGGGGAAGTACTACTACCACGCCTTTTTCTGCCGCCAAGCAGCGTTGCTGAGTTTTGCTTTGAAGAGTGTGGTTGCCGGTGTAATAAAGGCACATGTGGCTTAACATCTGTATGCCTCAAGCTGATGGATGCAGGGCAGTGTATCGTAGAGCACGTTCCTATTGTGAGTGACTTACGAGGCAATGCTTTGTTATAGGCGATGGTTACCACTTAACATCAGGTGGGCCATCTGGTTGTTCCATCAGCTAGTAGTATAAAAAAAAGTTCTTATTTATATAATTTTTATTAACTAAATTCCGATAAGTTCGCTTATCACGTCTCCATTAAATACGTCGGAAAAGTAGGCCAGTAATAATAGAAACCAAAAAAGAAAATCTCAAAATATCTGAGTGATTTTACGCGATTTTTCTTGGTACTCGACGTAGTTTTTCGACTCCCATTCAGGAGTTAATGATCTGTTGCAGACGAGCGACCGTCGGACCATCGCCATCAAATCGTTCTTAGGTCATTGAATTGGAAAATAACTATTTATCATCATAAAACGTGACATGCCACGAATGAAAATTGTTTATCTAAGCCATTCATACTTTTTCTGCACATACCTATAGTCTTAATAAATTTTTTTTATATACTACTAGCTGATGGAACAACCAGATGGCCCACCTGATGTTAAGTGGTAGCCATCACCTATAACAAAGCATTGCCTCGTAAGTCACGATAAGATTGCCCTACGATGCACTGATCTGCGTCCATCAACTTGAGGCATACAGATGTTAAACCTCATGTGCCTGCAATTTCATCGGCAACCACACTTCAAACCGAAACTGTCAAGAAGAAGAGTTACTAGCGTGACTTACGAGGCAATGCTTTGTTATAGGTGATGGTTACTGTACTGTACAGTACTTGTTGCTTGGGTACCACATAAAACACTTAGATCGCGTAACGTGTGCCTAGGTTGGCCGGCTGGAATCGAGTGCCCCCAACCGTGGTGCGTTCCGTTGCTACCCACCTACCCAGTCAGCGCGCATAGTTTATTGTTATACAAGACCATCTACTTGTTATCTCAGTTGTATAAAAAAAACACAAAGCCTAACTTCATCTTTCCATTCCTCCAGATCAGACCACGTTATGATAGTGACGGATTGGATCCACGAGCTGTCAGTGGGCATGTTCACTGACCACCACCACTCCCAAGGAGACAACAAGCCTCCGACTCTGCTCATCAACGGCGTGGGTCGGTTCAAGGTCTTCAATAACGACACTGAGCGCCCTAAGTACATGAGGGCTGCTAGATTCAATGTTGAACAGGTGAGTTTATAGATTCATAAATAAATAAATATTGGTGGACTTTCCACACAGCACTATCTAGCCCCAAACTAAGCCAAAGCTATATGGGAACCAGATAGCTGATATAATACATATATACTTTTTTGTCAATACATACTTATAATACTATATAACACCCAGACAGAGAACAAACATCAATGTTCATCACAAAAACGTTTGTACTCGGTGGGGATTGAACCCACGGCCTACGGCGCAGGATGCAGAGCTACTACCAACTGAGCTGTGAAGGCTGTCGTCATTTCTTTTGTGTTTTTCTACGAGTTGATTCCGACGGGTTTCTTTTGGCTACAATCACAGCTACAGTAACAACGAAGACAACGCGGGAGCAGGAAAGTCTAGAAAAGACATTTTACAGGTTACTTTTTTATACTGGTGGACATATCACTCATACAAGGTGTTCCAATACTTGTGCTTAAAACTTCAGGGGGCTAAAAGTACCCATCAATATGAATAAATTTTTCTAAGGAACCAACACTGAAACGCGAAAAAAAAAGCTGTTTCATACAAAAGTTCAATACCTACCTGGCTAAAATGTATGAAACAGCTGTGTTTTTCGCGTTCACAGTGTTGGTTCCTTAGAAAAAGTTATTCATATTGATGGGTACTTTAGACCCCTGAAGTTTTAAACACAAGTATTGGAACACCTTGTATATGTAGCCCCAAACTAAGCTAAGCGTGTAAAACGGGAACCATATAGCTAATTTAGTACCTTTATTAAAAGTATAAAAATTGTAAGTACTACAATTTTTTTTATTTTTTTTGTATTTACAAAAAAATTTTTTTTTTTGTAAATACCTTACAAAATAAAAACCTTATAAAATTTACCTAATAGAATTTTAAACCTTATTAACAGGGTTACAAGTATCGTTTCCGCGTGATCAACGCAGAGTTCCTGAACTGCCCAATCGAACTGTCAGTGGATGGTCACAACATCACCGTTATTTCTTCAGACGGATATGACTTGGAGCCTATCACTGGTAAGATAATTAATAATTGTTTTTTTATTTTATTCTTATTGCAAATACTAACAAAAAAAAAATATCAAACATCTTCGTTTTAATGGCTTTATTTATATGTAATAATAATAATAAACCTCTTTTATTTCCTTATTAACTAAGATAAGATATTAACAAAATTTGATTTAGTAATTTGGTACAATTCAATAAAATAAAACAATTAAATTAATAGTATCTGTCCAAAATAAACTATCACCATCTTTAATCAAAGGCAAACACTTTTATAAACAATGAAAAGCTAATTTTAAGCAATGCTAACGAGTACCTACCGTAATAATACAACTTGTAACGTAATACCCTTTTATGTCCAAAAGAGGTTTATTCAGTCCAAGCAGTTGAATACTGTGACATTTGCAAAAGTCTGCCAGTGCCAGTTCTGTTATTTCTCTAGAGTTTTTTTTAATACTACTTGCTGATGGAATAAGCAGATGGCCCACCTGATGTTAAGAGGTACCGACAAAGAATTGCCTCACAAGTCACTCATGCACTTCCCTGCCTCCATCAACTTGAGCCATACAAATGTTACGCCTCATGTGCCTGTAATTTTACTATAACCACCCTTCAAACACAGCAACGCAGACGGCAGAAATAATAAGCATGGTGTCAGTACTTCCCCAGACGAGCCCTTCACAAAGAGCTCTCTAAAAATGCACGATGCTAGTCTTGTTTATTTGCATAAAAATTTATATTTCAAACGTAGCTGCAAAACGTAGATAGCTCACGCCGATGCAGCTCGTAAAAAAACAGAACCGTGCACGAAATAACACTCAAGTTTTAAAGCTTGCATAACTTTTAATTACAAAACATTACGTTACTACAGAACACTTCGTTCAAAAGCTTGACTCATACTGACGCGGAGTGCTCTCGTTAAAAATAAAAATATAATGAATAAAGTTGATTGAAACTCTTACTGTCTCGTTATGGAATAAAAACAGAATCATACGCTGATTCCCATGGGAGGCATTTTGTACACTAGGGCTTTCACGGCTGTGAAAAGTACCCGTTTTATTTTACAAGGCAGTACAGTAACCAAGAGCGACGCAAGCCAAAGGCCCAGGGATGAGGGGGGGAGCAAAAAGAAAAATATGAATTGTAGGTACAGTCAAGAGCATGAACCTTTACGGCTTGTAGCGCGAGTCTTTGCCTCTATGGCGATTGTAATAAGAATGGTTCCAACTTAGGCCTTGGGACTTTGGTTCCTTTGCAGTTGGCTACTTTTTTTTAATCTCTCTTGCATAACTCGTACACTGTACATAATATTTAAGTAGGAAAACTTGTATCGATCAAAGTGAAATTTTTACTAAACTGGTTGATTGCGATTTTTCGAAAATGAGTTTAGTGATTTTATATCTTTTAGCATGTCGAAACGTGCGAGCGAGTGTCACATTAGCTCTTGTCGTCGCTTTAGATCAGGCGCGATACTCCTTTGAGTATTTTTCGATAATTTCATAGTCGGATTTGGCCATGCCCGCCCACAGAAAAATTCAACCTGAATAGTATCGAACAATAGGGATGAATATAATGCGTAAAAGCTGCGTTTGCAGTGTATTTTAAAACTGACAACCCTGTTTGTAAAATCATGCCCAAAGGAAACAATCCGAACAACGGTAAAACAATAAAATTATTAATGCAGTTTCTGAAATGGTAACTAAGAGAAACAATGACATTTTGCTCTTTAAATTAATTATGAATTTAAACAGCAAAATGCTCGGCGCTCTTAATGTTCTTCAGAGTAAATACGATGCTTTATTTAACTAAATAAATTAATACCGAAAGCTGTTCCCGAGAAGAAAGGCCAGAACTATCTAGAGAGGGTAATTGGAGAATGACGTTTACGACCCCGCCGGCAGGGTTGCGTGCAGTATAGACTATTAAACAGTATAGACTAAAATTATGTGCACAATGCCAGTACTCTCAAACGGTGAAGGAAAACATCGTGAGGAAGCCAGCATGTCGTAGAATCTAAAAAGTTCTATAACATGTGTCAAGTGCTCGAAAGGAGCCTCTTGAGTGAGGCGCACCTAAAATCCTTTCACCACACTATTTTGAAAGAAACTAGTGATACGACAAGAAGAAGTATAGATATTGGAACTGAACCCACAATCTACAGCAAGCAACTTCACAGCTCAGACCTCAACTAATACCAAATGAGCCTTTGTAATTATTTACCGAAAATTTGTTTTTTGCGATTGCTTATAACTGCCTTCAGTAATTTTGTCTACCAGGATAACTGGAAGACAATGCTATTAGTACTAAGTCCTTCTAGCACTCAAACTCAAACGGTTATCTGGAAGAAATCGCTGTGTGCGATAAGACTACCAGTAGGGATCGGTAGTCGATCCTAGTATTTTGTCACGTGTATGCTAAATGCATGTTTTTGCATATTTAATCATCAGTTAATGTTTTCTTTTTGATATTATGTTTTATTGTAACTATAGTCTTTAATTAGAATTAATTTTGAATATTATTATTATTTAGTGTACCTAACTGTAACGATGACATGGGTGTCGCAGTTGCTGCGTTGTCGCGTACTGCTGTCACGGAAGACCAGCGTTATAGTAGCGTATGCTGCTATAGCATTTATGCTGAATGACGGCCAATTTGTGTTTTATTTTTATTTTTTATAAGTAATAAACCGTCCTTTGGCCACAATCTCACCTGATGGTAAGCGACGATGTAGCCAATGATGGAGCAGAACGGTCTAGAAGACACCTATTCACTCTTGCCTTGAAGAGACCCAAGTTGTAGTGATCAGGAAAGACAGACGATGGCAATGAGTTCCACTCTTTGGCAGTTCGCATAATAAATGTAGAAGCAAAGCGCTTAGTGCGAATGGGTGGTATATTTACCAGATATGGGTGGTACTGAGCCGTACGTCTACTTGTCCTGTGATGGAAAGGAGATGGTGGTATTATGTCGTGAAGTTCCTGAGCACATTCTCCAAAATGCAACCTATAGAATATGGATAAGCAGGCAACTTTGCGGCGATGTTCAAGACTTTGGATCTTAGTCTCCGCCATGTGTTGCTCGCCTACTTCCTTTTAATGTCACTTAGTGTCACTTACTTACTTTTAATGTCTATTCTTGTATTTTTTATAAACTGTGTATGTGTAAATAAATGATTTTGTATTGAATTGTATATTGTAAATAATTTGTTAATTTGATTACGTTTGTTACAGCAACGTCACTTGTAACATACGCCGGTGAGCGTTACGACTTCGTGCTGGAAGCGAACGCAGAGATAGACAACTACTGGATAAGATACCGAGGTCTCATGGACTGCGATGAAATGTAAGTAATCCTCAGTTCTTACCCACCGTGCACCACCTGAGACCACCTTCTTTTTTGACGCTGGGAAAAATTGGTTACGCGTTCCTCCTCATTGGAGGATGGGGGGATATGTGGGACTCCCCGGTTTTCCGCTCCCGGTATACCAACTAAACAACCCAGTGACACTCTTGCGTCGCCTGAGTGGAGGGGATTGGGAATCCGGCACAGTCTTCTCATCCAGTCTCCCGCCGGCGACCGGTCCGTCATGACAGCGGGGCCCCCGCAATGCTTTTAAGGCGGGGCCCGCACGCGCCCCCCCTTTGCAGGGAGGGGCCCAGGTACGACCGTGAGTGGCCGGCCGCTGAGACCACCTAGGTGAACCGTGGAAAGTTTTTTTACAACGGTTCACCTCTGTCCACCTGCGTGTTCCTTGGGAAATATTTAGTTTCCACCGTCCACCTTGTTATCAAAACTCTTCAGATTTAAAGTGCATGGAGATTATGAATATAATTGGCCTATTTTAAATGTTTGTTATGTATGTTAAGCCACATGTGCCTGTAATTACACCGGCAACCATACTCTTCAAATCGAAACACAGCAACGCTGCTTGGCGGCAGCAATAGGCTTAAGGGGCTGACAACTATCAAACCACTTCTCGCTCGCACGTTTCGACATATTGAAAGATATAAAATCACTAAACTCATTTTTGAAAAATCGCAATCAACCATTTTGTGTGCAATCACATTGCACACAGTTTAGTAATAATTTCATTTTGATCGATACAAGTTTTCCTACTTAAAAGTTTACTTATGTACGAAAACAAGTAAATCAAACTTTTGAGTAGGAAAACATGTATCGATCAAACTGAAATTTTTACTAAACTGTGCGCAATGTGATTGCCCACAAATTGGTTGATGGCGATTTTTCGAAAATGAGTTTAGTGATTTTATATCTTTCAACATGTCGAAAAGTGCGAGCGAGAGTCACATTAGCTCCTGTCTTCGCCTTAAACTGTTATTAAATTTACGGAGTCTTGAGTAGAGTAAGTTTGTTGCCTGTTCTTCTAGGCTTTGGTCGCATGGAACTGGCACCTAGAGTCACCTAGCTTTAAGACGTTTCAAAGTGATCCTTGTGATTTTATTGAATAAATACCTATTGACTTTGACTTTGAGTTTTTACTTCAATATTTTGTCAATAGATTCACAAAAGCCAAGCAAGTCGGAGTATTGCACTACGAAGGAGCCATGGAGTCAGAACCGCCTGGTGATCCAACTTGGCATGAATTGCATAATGAAGGATTGGTGAGTACTCTAACTATAGTCGCGTTAAACTCCCGCCTGCAAACTCGGTCATAAATCATCTTAACACACGCTTAAACAAAAGGATCGACCGTTCTCCTAAGTGCGAGAGAGAGAGAGAGAGAGAGAGCAATATTGCTGTCTCGTTCCGATAACTTATGACCGAGCCTGCAGCGAGAGTTTAACGCGACTATAACACTTAAAATTGTTAATGACGAATAAAATAGAATCTTCATCATCATCATCATTATCCACAGCTCAACTTCACCCACTGCTGGGTATAAGCCTCCCTTTGTGCCATCTACTACGATCCTGTGCCAGTCTATCTAACCCATTCCGACCTGCGATTTTCGTTATGTCGTCCACCCATCTCGCTGCAAGACGACCCACGACTCTTTAAGGCGAATACAAGCGCTAATGTGACTCTCGCTCGCACGTTTCGACATGTCGAAAGATATAAAATCACTAAACTCATATATTAGTACTTTTGCACTAGTTCAGTATATACTTACATAGTTTGGTATAGTATATACATGTTTTCCTACTCAAAAGTTTGCTTTACTAGTTTTCGTACATCAGCAAACTTTTAAGTAGGAAAACTTGTATCGATCAAATTGAAATTTTTACTAAACTGTGTGCAATCACATTGCACACAGTTTAGTAAAAAAATCAATTTGATAATTTCAATTTGAATTTGAAAATGAATTTTTCTACTTTTTTTAATAATTCGTACATAAGCAAACTTTTAAGTAGGAAAACTTGTATCGATCAAAATTTTATTTTTACTAAACTGTGTGCTATGTGATTGCACGCAAGATGGTTGATTGCGATTTTTCGAAAATGAGTTCAGTGATTTTATATCTTTCAACATGTCGAAACGTGCGAGCGAGAGTCACATTAGCTCTTGTCTTCGCCTTAACAAGAAAAACAAGAAGAAGATAAAAGTGTGAAACATTGCAGGTATATAGTAGCTAGGTAGAATAATAGGATAGGTAGTTATAGATTCCGAAACTCCATGGTAAGTGGTTTGGTGTTAACAAAAAGTACCTATGCTGAAATGTTAGTATGAACTAAGTGCCACTTTTAGATACCATTGTAAGTCTTATCGATATCAAGTCAATCTTTCAGGACGTATGCATTTAAGTAGTTAAATAGAGTCGGACAGCTATTTAGTCCTAACTCGATGTAGTAATATCGAGATTTATTCAGAAAGCGACTTAATCGTAATGCTGTCAAGTCAAATCAAGATGTAGTCTCAAAGCTTCTAATCTGATAGGAACTTCATAGGAATAAAACATTAGCCATTGAATAAAACATTGACAGCTCAGTTGGTAGTAGCTCTGCCTTCTGCGCCGTAGCCGTGGGTTCGATCCCCAACGAACAAATATATTTTGTGTGATGAACATAGATGTTTGTTCTTTGTCTGGGTGTTATTATGTATTTTAAGTATGTATTTACAAAAAACAAGCATATACTTATGTATTATATTAGCTATTTGGTTCCCATATTACAAGCTTTAGGTTTGTTTGGGGCTAGATAGTGCTGTGTGGAAAGTCCACCAATATTTATTATTTTATTTATTAGAAACAAAAATAAACCTATACCTATTAATCCTATAGTAGGTACACTGTGCTATCCAAAATAGTCTTAACTTAGCTAAATGGCAAAATTGTTTGGCACTGGTTTTCTATTATGTCTATTTTGCTAGATTACGTCAAAAAACATACACTGTTCTTCTTTTATTTTAAACGAACAAGCAGATGGCCCATTAGATACCCTCATGCAATAAAATGGTGTTTAAAGTTAAATAATGCTTAAGATTAGCGCTGTCTCTGTTGCCATTATGCATTGGTAAGAGATGGCAATAGTTTAAGCATATTTTATAGTTTGACAGATTTTTTATAAATAAAATAAAATAAATATTGGTGGACTTTCCACACAGCATTAAAAACTAAGCCAAAGCTTGTAATTTGGGAACCAGATAGCTGATATAATACATTATATACTTTTTTTTGTAAATTCAGACAGAGAACAAACATCAATGTTCATCACACAAATGTTTATTCTTGGTGTCAATCGAACCCACGGCCTACGGCGCAGGGGGCAGAGCTACTACCAACTGAGCTATGAAGGCTGCCGGCTTTTTGTAGTAAGGCCGTCATTATTTTAGCCGTAAGATGTGCTACTGCGAAACATAGGGCCACCTACATACCCTACCCTATGCAGGGTAATACTTACTAACACCTAACAACAATGTATGTACATGAACTGAACCATGTGTAAACAATAAATGTATTGAGTATTGAGATCCCAAAGCAAAAGATAACTAAACATAAACTTTCTTTACCTCCAGCAACTAAACGCCCTGAATAAAGGCGAAGAAGAAGATGAGACCATCAGCGTAGCGGAGATGCAGTCTCTGGACGGATGGGATGAAAGCCTCAAGGAAGTGGCCGACTATCAGTTTTACGTTGCCTACGACTTCTACGCGAAGAATAATTCGCATTTCCATCGGTCACCTTATTACGGGTATTACCAAGGTATGAGTTTCAGATTTTTTTTTTATACAACTAGATAATGGAACAAGTATGTTGAGTGGTGACCATCACCATTGAATCACCTATAACAAAGCATTGCCTCGCAAGTCACGATAGGAACGTGCCCCACGATGCACTGCCCTGCGTCCATCAACTTGAGGCATACAGATGTTAAGCCTTATGTGCCTGTAATTACACCGGCAACCACACTCTTCAAACCGAAACACAGCGTTGCTGCTTGGCGGCAGAAAAAGGCGTGGTGGTAGTACTTCCCCGGACGAGCCCTTCACAAGAGCTCTACTACTCTACATACATGGACACCATGTATGTTTGTCCATCTGTCAAAAGTAACTACAGAATGAAATGAATGAATGAAAAATACTTTAATGAACACCAAACTAAACAAAAATTAACTTAAATAAAAATAGTATTATAAAAAAATTGGTAAGCAGCAAGCTGAAAGCGAAAGCTGAAGAATGTTTGTTTTAGAGCTAAAGAAAAAAAACTAGACATGGCTGCCCTACTCAAGGCCAATTTTGGCAATAGCCATTATAATAAATAATGGTGGACTTTCCACACAGCACTATCTAGCCCCAAACTAAGCCAAAGCTTGTTATATGGGAACCAGATAGCTGATATAATACATATATACATATTTTTTTGTAAATACATACTTCTCTAATACTATAAGACTCAAAGTCCTGACTGACTGACTGACTGACTGACTGACATATAGACAACGCACAGCCTAAACCGCTGGTCCTAGAGACTTGAAATTTGAGGAGTACATAGGTCTTATGGCGTAGAGGTGCACTAAGAAGGGATTTTTGGAAATTCAACCCCTAAGGGTGTAAAAAGGGTTGAAAACGTTTGTATGAAAAATAGTATTCCTTGAACCTAAAAACTTGAAACTTGGAGTACATATACTTCAAGGCAAAAAAAAAGGAAAGGCATTTTTAGTTTTTTAAAACTACCCTTAATAAGGGTGCAAAGGGATGTAAAAGTTTGTATGGGAGTTTTTTGACCGCTGGTCCTAGAGACTTGAAATTTGAGGAGTACATAGGTCTTATGGCGTAGAGGTGCACTAAGAAGGGATTTTTGGAAATTCAACCCCTAAGGGTGTAAAAAGGGTTGAAAACGTTTGTATGAAAAATAGTATTCCTTGAACCTACAAACTTGAAACTTGGAGTACATATACTTCAAGGCAAAAAAAAAGGAAAGGCATTTTTAGTTTTTTAAAACTACCCTTAATAAGGGTGCAAAGGGATGTAAAAGTTTGTATGGGAGTTTTTTGACCGCTGGTCCTAGAGACTTGAAATTTGAGGAGTACATAGGTAGTATGGCGTAGAGGTGTACTAAGAAGGGATTTTTGGAAATTCAACCCCTAAGAGTGTAAAAAGGGTTGAAAACGTTTGTATGAAAAATAGTATTCCTTGAACCTACAAACTTGAAACATGGAGTACATATACTTCAAGGCAAAAAAAAAATAAAGGCATTTTTAGTTTTTTAAAACTACCCTTAATAAGGGTGCAAAGGGATGTAAAAGTTTGTTTGGGAGTTTTTTTACCACTGGACTTAGAGACTTGAAATTTGAAGAGTATATAGGTCTTATGGCGTAGAGGTGTACTAAGAAGGGATTTTTGGAAATTCAACCACCAAGGGTGTAAAAAGGGATGAAAACGTTGGTATGAAAAATTGTATTCCTTGAACCTACAAACTTGAAACTTGGAGTACATATACTTCAAGGCAAAAAAATAGGAAACACATTTTTAGTTTTTTAAAACTACCCATAATCAGTGTGCAAAGGGATGTAAAAGTTTGAATGGGAGTGTTTTGACCGCTGGTCCTAGAGAGACTTGAAATTTGAAGAGTACATAGGTCTTATGGCGTAGAGGCGTACTAAGAAGGGATTTTTGGAAATTCAACCCCTAAGGGTGTAAAAAGGGTTGAAAACGTTGGTATGAAAAATTTTATTCCTTGAATCTACAAACTTGAAACTTGAAGTAGATTTACTTCAAGGCTTAAAAAAATAGGAATAACATTTTTGGTTTTTTAAAACTACCCTTAATAAGTATGCAAAGGGATGTCGAAGTTTGTATGGGAGTTTTTTAACGCGTGGTGCGATTGACTTAAAACTTGAGGTAAATATACTAAGAAATAAATAATTAAGAATAACATTTTGAAGTTTTGATAATTACCCCCGCAAAGGGTGCAAATGACTGTAAAAGTTAGTATGGGAGATTTTTAACGCATAGTGCGATTGATTTCAAACTTGAAGTAAATATACTCCACAATAAATAGATTAAAATCACGTTTTCACTATTTTAAAACTACCCCTGCAAAGGGTGCAAAAGACTGCCAAAGTCCCAAGGTTTGTATGGGAGATTTTTAACGCGTAGTGTAATTAACTTCAAACTAAAAGAAAATGTGTTCTGTGGATAAATAACAAAAAAACAGTTTGATTTTCGAAAACAACCCCTGAAACGTTACCCTCCTTCGTTGCGCTCGAGTAAAAAGGATACAACGAAGCGTCAATGTTATATTCTGTGTTATATATGGGATATTCTAAAAACGGGAATCTTGAGTTGGTACGAAGAGATATGAGGGTATCTACCGTGATTGGGGATCAAAGTCGTGAAGCTGTTTCGTTTCGTTTGTTTTTGAGGTAGAAACTAGGAACAAATAAGTACATATTTTCCGTGTAAGGTTGTCTTTGTTGTATTTGTCATGTTTGTGCCAAACTCAGTCAGTACCTATACCTACCTACCTAATATAGGTAATGTACGCCTATAGGTATCCCATATACCTACGTAGGTATTTAAAATCTTACCCTAATAATATACAAATCAATGCGAAAGTTACGATGTTTTGATGTTTGTGGCTCAATCACGGTTCCACACTTCAACGCGTGCGAAGCCGCGGGAAGCCACTAGTATAATATATAATGCTTTGTTATAGGTGATGGTTACCACTTAACATCAGGTGGGCCATTTGCTTGTTCCATCAGCTTATGGTATAAAAAAAAAAAAAAAAAAAATATACAACGTGTTGATGAAGTTATGTAGGGAAACAAAGAGCGTGTATTTAGACCAAGCACTGGAATACTTTGACGTGTGCAACGGTTGAATACATCGTTTTCGAAATTCCCATAGAAAAGTAAAATTAATATTTTCTCAGAAATTTGCAACAGCCCTGTCTGTGTACGTGTCAAGGTCACACGCACGCGCGCTTCTATCTAGGAAAGAGAAAAACAACGATAACCTACGAGATAATTTGAAATACTTACCTTTCGGTAGGTAGGTAGGTACGCTGCCAATCCCCTGACACGATATTTTTACTGGTTCCTATGGATTTTGTCATTATTTACTGGCTATAATAACACTGGATAAAACTGGATTTTGGTAAGTTTCCGAGATTTCGCACGACACAGGCTTCAAACTTCACACTAAACCATTACCTCGTAGGCACTGCTCATACACACACTGACTGACGACGGCTTTTTACATAACAATCACCATTTTATCACGTTTGATGACATTTTCTCAACAAAACAATGTACAACAACGCATGTAAACACAAACAGGGTGACCATCTCAAAAGTGGCGGTTCTACCACACACCTGCCAAAAAATCTGTCAAAATCTACCAAGCTTGACGATAAAAATACCAAAAATATGACTTCATACCATCTCCTTCGTGGCTACGGAATAAATTAAATACCTACATTACATTCAGTTACTATCTTTTGATCGTTTGTAACGGTTTGCAGTTATCTAAAACGAGATAGAAGTTGTTTAGAAACCAAATCAATAAAGGTAAAAAAGAATAAGAAGTTTCCAGTTCGGTAAAAAATAAATAAATTATAAATATTATTTCATTAAAAATTCAAACTAATAAGATTTTTCTTGAAATATTTAAAATCTGCCAAATAGTAGAAATCTGCCACAAATGGTAACAATGATCGGCGGCCGTCGGCCGTCCTGATTGGATATGCGTTTTTAAATGCAACCAATGACAGATAGGTATGTCAAAGATTAAATAGGACAGACTAGACACTTCCCAAAATTGCAGTTGAATAATTTTGTGGTGTCAATGAACCATGGTGGTAAAGTAACATGTTACAATTTAAAGAACTATGAATATCATAAACATTGCTTTACGACATCTAGTAATCAAACAAAAATAAATATTCTATTAAATATTGAGTACGTAGCCACGTAGGTACCTAGTTACTGAATAGGTATTAGTACCAAAGATCTCAGAGAATGTTTACCGTGACTAGGGATTACAGTCGCGAAAATATTTCTTTTACATACCAAGATCTTTAAAAACAGCAACATCATTATTAGGTAGGCACATTACTAGGTAATTGGTGGCAGTTCTGTTACCTATTTTATCTAAGGTTAACAACTAGAGGTCAAAGAACAGCTGTAAATAGGGCTGCCTCATGATGCGTTTAGATGCATTTTAGATAAAAGTTTAAGAGGCATTTCATGAATGAAAAACTTTGAAATTTTAAAAGTCGTAGAACAAAAGTTGTTCGTTATGACCGGTAGAATATCCTGCTTTCGGATCCCTACAATTCTTAATAAACACGTTGTATAATAACACCCAGACAGAGAACAAACATCTATGCTCATCACACAAATGTTTGTTCTCGGTTCTCGGATTATAATTTGTCATTTACCTATGTATTCCCTATTTAAAATCCTAAAATTATAAAATCTTAATAATCTTCGCTCATAAAATGAAATAGTCATCTTTTATTCATACAAATAATTGTTCATTATAATGTTAATTGTTAATTCCAGTTCCCGAAAAGCTAAACCGTCTATACACGCCCCAGTTGAACCACATCAGTATGAAGATGCCTTCAAGTCCTCTCCTCATCACGCGACCCTCACCAGACAACTTCTGCAACTCCTCAAGTATCGACGAAGACTGCAGAGCGGGCTACTGTGAGTGCTCCCATGTTCTATCCGTCAAACTAAACTCAGTAGTCGAAGTAGTGATAGTAGACGAAGGAGTCACATTCGACGCTAACCACCCTTTCCACCTCCACGGGCATTCCTTCCGAGTCGTCGGTCTAAGAAGACTAGCTACAGAGACAACTATAGAAGAGATACAAGAGTTCGATAGAGCTGGTCTTTTGAAGCGTAATCTCAAGAACGCTCCGAAGAAGGATACGGTAACAGTTCCAGATGGAGGGTATACAGTCATTCGGTTCAAAGCTGATAACCCTGGTTACTGGCTGTTCCATTGCCATATAGAGTTCCACGTTGAGATCGGTATGGCGTTAGTGTTCAAAGTAGGTGAGCATAAAGATATGGAGCCTGTACCCAAAGATTTTCCACGATGTGGCAGTTATATGCCTGATAACATGCTAGAACTGGCTACAACAGAAAAACCAAAGACAGGCTCGTTCTCTATATCCCATTGGTGGCCGGTTGTAGTTATAAATAATAACTCTACATCGTCAGCGATTAGTTTGACTGTGTCAACATTTGTAATCTTATGTAGTCTTTGTATAATAAAATTACATGTAACGTAGTTATTGCTTGTTACTTGTTTAGGATGAACGTATCAAATACGAATTTGTACTTACCTAGTTAATTTATGTTCATAATGGCTTGTACACTGTATGTATACTGAATTAGTGTTTTACTGAATGTTTATAAACTCTTTACTCGTCTATTTCCATTGAATTTAACTTGGTGTGTAATTCAAATTGATTGACAAGCTATGTGTATTATTTGTATTTGAGTACCTTATGTATCCTTTACTTGATTTCTATTACCATTGAATTTAATCTTGTGTATAATTCAAATTTATTGAATTATTGGTTAGCATTGTTTATGTATTTGTTTTCCCTGTGCCACTAAACTGCATCTTATGTACCTATACAACGTGTAACATAATACCCCTATAACCCCGAAAGCAGGGTATTCTACAGGTTATGGCGAACAACTTTTGTTCTAAAACTTTCGAAATTTAGAAGTTTTTCATTCATGAAATGCCTCTTGAACTTTCCTCCAAAATGAAACTAACGCTACATGACGTAGCTTTATTTACAGCGGTTTTTTGACCTTTCATTGTGAACTGTAGATAAATCAGGGTTGTTTCAAATTTCTGAGACAATATTAATTTTACTTTTGTATGGGAATTTCAAAAACGGATTATTCAAACTTTGCACACGTTAAAGTATTCCAGTGCTTGGTCTGATCACTTGGTCTTTGGCCTTAAAGGGGTATTATGTTACACGTTGTATATGAGTAGGTATATTTGAGTTGATGCATTGTTTGATAGGCTACCTTTTGTTGTTTGGAAAATACAGTGTAAAATGAATGACTCTTATTAATATTAATATAGTTACTAGCGAGATTGGTTGCAAGGAAAACCCGTAACTTCTTATGTTTTAGTTATTTCTCTTACCATTAACCATTAACTAAGGTGATTCAACTTTCAGGCTTTCTCTATACTTTGTATCTTATTAGGAAAATCCTAATTGACATTGTTATTTGTCATGGAAACTGACACATTAATTTAAAATATAACTTTAGTCACGGATAAAACAAGAATATTTGTATTTATTGTGATTATGAAATTTTTCGTGAATTTTACCTTATCTGTTAGCTTTTTGAAAATAATTTACTGTTGTCAGTTTTGTTGATAATTTACAGTTTTTAGGGCAATTCTTTTACATAATTTACGGGTCGCAATAGTACCCGCACCCGAAGTCTGAGTTTTTTGTTGTTTTCTGGTTTTATCGGGCCAGATTTTGTATGAAGACTCGATAACGCGCCTCTATCGGACGTACTGAGTATTCTTGTGGCTTCATACAAAACTCAGACTCGCAATACGGAAAACCAAGTACCAAAAACTAAAAACCTCGGACTCGAGGTACTGGAACAATCACGTTTGCGTATGGGTGGCACATGAGACGTACCTTTTTGACGTCTTAGAGTAGGTAGATATCGCCGACATAGCCCACAAAACTAGCATGTTGAAGTGGCAAAGGACAGGTGATAACCGACAACCGATAGTAAATAAATTTTCTCTAATAGCGACCACGAACATATTACTCTCATTTACATAACTACTCTATTGTTTTTGATAATCTGTAATGATAGATGTAATGTTTGAATTACACATACAAAAATACATACATACAAAAATACACAATACGTATCTGGATCAGATAACGGGACATTTTAGAGTAAGGTCAGCTAAACCGACGAGCATGTATGAAGAATGTTATGAGAGTGAATGAAGCGAAAGAGGTATATCAGGATCGTAGCAAGTGGAAATCCGTGGTCTCTACCTACCCCTATGGGAAACAGGCGTGATTTTATGTATGTATGTATTTACAAAAATACAACGACGACATCGTAAAGATCCCAACAGGTCGGTTGTTGGAGAAGGCTCAGAATCGTTCTTCCTTTTTCTACTATAATTTTTCCCACACAATACGACAGTTAACCAACTATATAAATAACTTTAAAATATGTGTGAAAATTAGATTTTTTCCTTATTTTTTGACAAGTTTTCATACGTGTTTTTACTACAGTTGCTAGTCTGAGTGTAGTCTGAGAAAACTGAAGGTAGAACCACTGGAAATTTATAGGTGAGGCCTATGTCCAGCAGTGGACTTCGATATGATGATCCTGGTATGATGGATGCAATGTAATGCACATAAGGCACGTCCCCGGTGGACGAACACTGTAAGGTTATGCAGTAGTTATAGGCAGATAAGTCAGCTTGTTTCCTCGAAATAATAACGTAAGCGAAAATTTACTTGACAACAAAATTTATTTGTATCCCTATTTCGTTAGTTGTATTGTATTTTTCATTACTCATACTCGGAAAGTAAGTGAAGTTGCCTGAGGAGCGGGTTGGAAGTAATACATTGCAGCCCTAGAGAGAATCCTTTTCAACTGACAGCTGCTGTCAAATTATACAAAAAAAACTAGTTCTATTTTCACATTTCCTAGGAAAATAAACTGCTTTGGTTTACGAATGTCACCAGTATGCCTGTTAACCTTCTGTTGACATTCGTAAATCAAAGAGGTTTATTACCAAAGAGGTTCTTATTCAGCCGAGTTAGTGAAAACAGTAATGGATTTTATTTTTACTTTCTTTGTATACGTAATGAAAAGCACAGTGCTTACCTCGGGTTAAAGGCTTATTTAGTCCCCCGAACAATTGGCGCCCTCGCTACGCTCGGGCGCACAACCCCGTCTCGGGATTAGATAAGATATTTTCACCCCTAGGGTAACAATGTACTATTGTATTTGTCATTACACTGCTTATTTGAGATTCTATATCTGTGATCCATTTTCGCCAAATTAATGTAAAAAAACATGTTTCCTTCTACGCGAATTTATTGATATTATGATTATGTCGTTTATGATTGTGATATTATTAGTTATGTTAGTTTTTATTTATGTTTATTCAATAAGGACATATTTTGTAATGCAATAAGTACATAATTTATGCAATATATTCATTGTTTTACTGTTTTAATAGCCCTGTCCCTTGACAAAGGTCGATGAAGTTTCCTTAATCCAAGACAGACACATTCCTAAGCATAGCTCATACTATAGGGACTCTTACACTTATTGTAAGAGTAGCAGAGCTATGTGTGAAGGGCTCGTCCGGGGAAGTACTACCACCACGCCTTTTTCTGCCGCCAAGCAGCAACGCTGTGTTTCGGTTTGAAGAGTGTGGTTGCCGGTGTAATTACAGGCACATGAAGTTTAACATCTGTATGCCTCAAGTTGATGGACGCAGGGCAGTGCATCGTAGGGCACGTTCCCATCGTGCGTAACTTACGAGGCAATGCTATGTTATAGGTGATGGTTACCACTTAACATTAAGTGAGCCATCTGCTTGTTCCATCAGCTAGTTAATATATTAAAAAGGAAGCAGAAAGCTGATATATCATAAAAAAGAAAGAAAGAAAGAAAACTTTTATATTTGACTCAAGAAATAGTTTTTTTTTTTAATTTAAAAACAACAAATAGTAGGTGAATTTTTTATATTAAAAATAACATGTAGGTATATTATTTAATAAATATATAGGTACCTATGTTACCCCTGCATAGTTGTGTGGGGTCAAAAAGGTCATCATCTCAGCTTTATTATGCACAGTACCTAGATAGGTATAGGTACGGTGCGGCGCTGGTTTTCAGACGAAGGATATAGTTTCCATATACTTTTTTTTGGAAATACATATTATTGAAAACACATATTATTATATGTATACATATACATACACCCAGACAGACATAAAAATCGCTCTTTCAGTAAATGTATGGAAAGGGCATGTCCAGCAGTGGACTTGTACAGGCTACTAACGGTGAAGGAAAACATCGTGAGGAAACCGGCATGTCGTAGAACCTCAAAAGTTCTATAACATGTGTCAAGTGCTCGAAAGGAGTCTCTTGAGGCGCACTTTAGATCCTTTCACCACACTGTTTCGAAAGAAACTAGTGACATGACAAGAGAGACAGGCTACTTATTAGGCTGATTATGATGATGAAATCAATGTGTGGCTGTAGGAAAGCCCGCTATTCTACAATGGTGTTTTAAGTAGAAAAGGTGACGAACTACGTCACAACTACTGTGGTTAACTGTGACGACGTAGGCAGGACAATGAAATTGCCAGAGAGTAAACCGACAGGTAATTACGTAACTTTGTCGTAGTCAGTAGTAAGTAGGTACTTAGTAGAGCTTTTTGTAAAAGAGTTTGTCTGGGGAAATACAATCAGAATCACTAAAGGAACGCCTCAAAGCTCAGTTGGTAGTATCTGCATTTTGCGTATATAGGTATTTTTGCTAAATACAAGGTGTTCCAATACTTGGGTTTAAAACTTCAGGGGGCTAAAGTAACCATCAATATGAATAACTTTTCTAAGCAACCAACACTGTAAACGCTAAAAAAACAGCTGTTTCATACAAAAGTTCAATACCTACCTGGCTAAAATGTATGAAACAGCTGTTTTTTTTTGCATTCACAGTGTTGGTTCCATAGAAAAAGTTATTTATATTGCTGGGTACTTCAGCCCCTGGAGTTTAAAGCACAAGTATTGGAACACCTTGTATATTCTCTGATGGAGCAAGCTAATGGCCCATCTGATATCACCAATAACAAAGCATTTTCTCGTAGGACACGCACTAACCATAGGAACGTGCCCTACGATGCATTGCCCTGCGTCCAGCAACTTGAAGCATACAGATGTTAAGCCTCATTTGCATGTAATAACACCGGCAACCACACTTTTCAAACCAAAACACAGCAACGCTGCTTGGTGGCAGCAAAAGGCATGGAAGTGCCTATGGAGGCCCCTGACGAGCCCTTTACAAAGAGCTTTACTACTCTTAATGATGTGATGGATACAATTTAAAGAGTAGTAGGGCTCGTCCGGGGAAGTACTACCAACACGCCTTTTTCTGCCGCCAAGCAGCGTTGCTGTGTTTTGGTTTGAAGAGTGTGGTTGCGGGGGTAATTACAGGCACGTGTGGTTGCGGCTTAACATTTGTATGCCTCGAGTTGATGGACGCAGGGCAGTGCATCGTAGTGCATCCTATCGTGCGTGACTTACGAGGTATTGCTTTGTTATAGGTGATGCCACTTGTGTTGCCACTGATGTTATCAGGTGGGCCATCTGCTTGTTCCATCAGCTAGTTGTAATAAAAAAAAATGTGAGGGATACAAAATAATGCACATAAAGCACGCTCTACAGACACGGCTACATTCTCTAGTTTAATTTGTTTGTATCTTGAAGATATTAGATCTAGGTAGACGCGAGTTTGCCCTGGGACCACATCTCGGTTGAACTTTCTAACAGAAGTAGAATCATTTGTATCCCTCATTCTACATTAAACGAGTCGGCTGACAAACTTACCTAACCCGACTATTACAATTCCAATTGCCCAACAAAACAGGAAATCATAGACTTGTATAATGTTGTGTGGCATTGGATATTTATTATTCACTTATTTGACTGTAAAGTCCAAATTGTGATATTTAAACATGGAATTTTCAAATATGGTATTTTATTAATCACTGAATATCTAACTGCCTGTGTGAAAGGCGAAGAGTTTACAACCTGCCAGGTATGGAATACCAACAATTACAAAATGTAGGTCTTGAGTTGGTACTTAGTATATACTTGGATATACAGGGTGTTAAAATATCACGCCCGAAAACTTCAGGGGCTAAAGTACCCATCAATATGAACAACTTTTTCTAAGGAACCAACTTTGTGAACGCGGAAAAAAACAGCTGTTTAATACATGTTAGCCAGGTAGGTATTGAACTTTTGCATGAAACAGCTGTTTTTTTTCGCGTTCAGTGTTGGTTCCTTAGAAAAAGTTGTTCATATTGCTGGGTACATTAGCCCCCTGAAGTTTTCGGGAAGTATTTTTACACCTTGTATACCATGCCTAGGGTTTTTTTGGGGAGCCGTTTCTGTTTTCTGTAAACATAGTATAATTGATAACTCAGCCGAATCACGTGATTTGGAATCGGGGGACAGGAAGATACTTCTGTTGCATTTCCACTAGCTGCGGTAATGCACGTGGGACTGTAATTTTATTTACCTTAACAAATTGAACACAAGGCAGCTTTATGGTTGGGGTTTTTGTAATAAAAGTTAAGCCCTGAATGTAAGTAATAGAAAAGTCGCAGTACAAAAATATATGATTATATAGAAAGTTTTGAAATTATCATAACTTTCAAAATAATCAGTTTTTTTTATACAACTAGCGTATGGAACAAGCAGATGGCCCACCTGAAGTTAAGTGGTAACCATCACCTATAACAAAGCATTGCCTCGTAAGTCACGCACAATAGGAACGTGCCCCACGATGCACTGCCCTGCGTCCATCAACTTGAGGCATACAGATGTTAAGCCTCATGTGCCTGTAATTACACCGGCAACCACACTCTTCAAACCGAAACATAGCAACGCTACTTGGCGGTAGAAAAAGGCGTGGTGGTAGTACCTCCCCGGACGAGCCCTTCACAAAGAGCTCTACTACTCTTTTTAAGTATTACTTAGTAAGTTCATGTTTAAAATTAAAAAAAAAATCAAAAATTTGTTCGAAAAGATTTGATAGATGGCGCTGAAGAACTGCCTTGACGTTTTTTGCAATTTTTGCGATGTTTTTGCGTATCATAGAAATATCAAAATCAAAGTTTAATTTCGCATTTAGTTTTGTGAGATTCATCTTGTGCTTGAAAATTTCCCGTTGTTATTTTGTCGTAATGTTTTTTGTTTATTACTCGTGAATGACTTTAACATAATTACTCGAAAATAACTGCCATTGTTTTTTTAGCGCCATCTAGCAAGTCTTGGAGTCCATCTATGGAATTATTTTCAAATCTTATCACGAAAACTCCTCATGAACCTCTTACATAGCAAAAAACCTTTAAAATAAAGTGCCCACGCATACGTAACCAAGAAAGACCTAGTATTTTCCATAAGCGAAGATCCTTCAAAGAACTCTCTAGATAATACGACTTCCCCGGAACCAACAAGTAAGTACATTATTGTTTAAGAATTGGAAATTTTGATTAGATAATTGTGTAAATACTTACCAGCTCTTACTAGAAGTATTATCAATTATCTTAAGTGTTATAGGAGCGAAAAAGTCAACGACTTAGCTGCCAAGTGGGTGTGTAAGGGTAGTTATACACACTTCGGCCAGTGCGATGAAGCAAATAGAATTGAAAAAACTGATACAACTTAACGACTTTGAGCCCCAGGCACGGTAGATATCCTCTCAGATCTCTTAGTACCAAGAAGTAACTACAGATTATTCAGTCAGACGTACGTCCAAACATTATGTTTGGCACATACCCACATTTTGCATGTTGGTGTTCCATACGTGACAGGTTGCAAGCCCATCGCCGCTGTCAGAATACTAACTGGTTTCCTCACGATATTCGCGCACATAAATTTTTCGATAGAAAAATCTATTGGTGCACGACCGGATTCGAACCTTACGGCCGGAAAACGGGGTCATTCCCACTTGACCACCAAATTGAATAGAATCGAAAAAGTTTTATTTAACACACAAATAAAGGTTACAACACTGAAATAGCTTCACGACTTTGATCCTCAGGCACGGTAGATATCCCCTCAGATGTCTTAGTACCAAATAGTAACAGATTCTTTGAGGACGTCTAATGGGAGTAGTCAGACTTATTTAACTTACGGGTGTTTAGCATAGGTGCGAGCAAAACCGCATGCGAATGAACGTCACAAATGTATAGATGCTGCCCTTATAATTTATATTATTTGCTGACTGTGAAAATGTAAAAATGATGCTTCCCACCTGTAGTGTATAACAATATACTATGCGCGCTGACTGGGCACGGTGGTGGGGGCACTCGATTCCAGCCCGCCGATCCAGGCAGACGTTACTCTAACATAAGTGTTTTATTTGGTACCCAAGCAACCTGTACAGTACACCATCTCTTGGTGCATTCCTTTAATTACTTTTTACGACATCAATAGGAGGACATGCAAAGGTCCAAGGCCACTAGGTCTCATGATTATCACCAGCCATTATTATCACACAAAAGAACGGTAGGATCCAAGGCGTTTGTTGCCTGTTCTTCTAGGCTTTGGTCGCGTGGAACTGGCACCTAGATTCACCTAGTTCTAAGACGTTTCAAAGTGATCCTTGTGATTTTATTGAATAAATACCTTTTGACTTTGACTTTAAGAAATCCACGGCTGGATATAAGCCTCCCCTATAGATTTGTCAATGCAATTTTTCCATAACATAAAATTACAAATATGTATGACGTCGGAGACGTCACAAACGAATTTTTATAATTATACGTATTTTTATAATTATTTATTCTACGTCCATTCACCACAATAATGTAGGTATACCAAGTATACCTAATTTATTGTGGTGAATGTATAACCTACACTATGGTGTAGGTACTTACGTAGCAAAAGCCCCAGTAGCATACCTACCTAAGTAAACAAGCCTGAGCATGTATTGTATATAATTTATAGGTACAGCGTTAGGGACCACTTTTTCCCTTATACCGGATTTTATGGGACGTTATAGTGTCTGTAAAGGATTTAACATAGAACAGTTGTTTTGTTATTCGATACACAAACACGGGTACAGGATGATATAACAAGAAAAAGACAAAAAAGTAAGAGTAGTAGGTAGAGCTCTTTGTGAAGGGCTCGTCTGTGAAAGTACTACCACCACGCCTTTTTCTGCCTCCAAGCAGCGTTGCTCTGTTTCGGTTTGAAGAGTGTGGTTGCCGGTGTAATTACAGGCACATGAGGCTTAACATCTGTATGCCTTAGATTGATGGACGCAGGGCAGTGCATCGTAGAGCACGTTCCTAACGTGACTTACGAGGCAATGCTTTGTTATAGGTGATAGTTACCATTTAACATCAGGTGGGCCATCAGCTTGTTCCATCAGCTAGTTGTATAAAAAAAAAGTTTTATATACTCATATATCCTATACTATGGATGCTTACCAGCATGTTGTGAGCCAAAATGGTCTATATAACCAGCTTGTTAACCAGCTTGATGCTTCCCAGCCGCCGCCAAGGTGGCCTAACCCACAGGAAAGATATGGTGTAGGTACAATACGTGTGGAGCTGACTACTAAGCCGTAAGTTTGTTGCCTGTTCTTCTCATCTATGCTTTGGTCGCGTGGAACTGGCACCTAGAGTCACCTAGCTTTAAAACGATTCAAAGTGATCATTGTGATTTTATTGAACCTTTTGACTTTGACGTTGACTACGTGGTTTCATTCCGATGTTTTCTTTCACCGTTTGATACTAACATTGCGTAATATTTTCGGTTGCTACCACTAGACAACCAGTACTCTTCACATAAATGAAACAGCTTCACGACTGTCTCCTCAAATCTCTGAGTACCAACCTAAGATTCTTTAAGGATGTCTTAGAGGGGTAGTCAGAAGTACGTCCAAATATTTAATTGCTGCCACATACCTTCTGCAGTAGTTGGTATTCCATACATAACATGTTGCACGCCCATCAGAAAACTAACTGCATTAATAATATTAACAACATTAATGGTTAAGTAGTCAGGAACTTATTTTCCTTATTTATCAGGTAATTTACAGTAATGTATTCCACCTTTCGTCAGTGTTACGTCACAGTTACGTGTATACGTGACCTAGGCTTGGGACTTTTGGGGTTGATTTGTCCACAGTACAAACATAATAGTCATCAGCGGAACATTACCTATACTGTTACTTATATACGGGATGAAGTGTAGCAATTTGCCATTTCTCTTTCAGTCGTTAAACGATGACGTTGTTTTTTTCTTAATTGATTTAATTTTTCTCTAATAGTTTTAATTAAATTAAATTTTGGAAGTGCATCAAGTTTGAGTGTATAATTTCTGTCAAAAACAAGTGAGTGTTTTCGGTTTTTTGTAATTTCGTAGATAAAAATGTGGTTCGCTACTACAAGCCTGAGGCATGGTAGACATCCTTCGGATTTCTTGATACTTGATAACCTTGAGGTCTAAAGGAGTAGTTAGTGGCACGGCCTAATGTTTAAGGCTCATATCCTCATTTTGCTACTAGTGTGATATGTGACAGGTTGCAAGCCTATCTCCTCCTAGGTTTTAGTGCAGTTTTGCAAAAAGATATTGGTGTACGATCGGATCCCATGACCTTAGCATCGGAAGGTGGTATGGCTACCACTATGTTATGTTAGCATTTTTTTTTGCATAATATGAATAATTTAATAAATAATTTAATTAAACCACTTGATGGAACAAGCAGATGTGTCTTACGATCTTGGTGCACGACCGGTTTCGAACCCACGACCTTATAGGATCGGAAGGCGGGGCGCTACCACTAAACCACCAGTGCTCTCACTGCCGTGCGTCCATCAACTTGAGGCGTACAGATGTAAAGCCTCAAGTTCCTTCACCGACATCCACACCCTTGGGCCATCTGCTTGTTCCATCAACAAGAAGATAGTATAAAAAAACAGATCTTTGATTCTTAAGAGGAAAAGTTTTGTATGTAAACAATGTGTATAGAGAAACGGGTCTACGTTTTGCATAACGAAACGAACCTGAGAGGAAAGATTTAATTTATGTAGTTTCATGAATAAAGCATTGTTATTCATAGCTAGCTCTTACCCGCGGCTTCGCTCGCGCACATTTGCTTTACTCGCAAAATCTTTAATTAAAAAAAAAAAAAATCTTCCCCATGGAACAATCTTTAGCCACGTAATTTTGTTAGAAGATACAGGTACTAACTGACAACTTGAAGTTCCTGCCTCTTCGATTGTTTGTATAAAATATAAAAAAAGGGAAAAAAAAACGACGGGATAAAACATCTTATCCTCTTCGATTGTTTGTATAAAATATAAAGGGAAAAAAAACGTCAGGATAAAAAATCTTATGTTCGTCTCCTGGTTCTAAGCTACCTCCCCACCAATTATCAGCCAAATCGGTTTAGCCGTTAGCCGTTCTTGAGTTATAAATAGTGTAACTAACACGACGTGTTTGTTAAATACAAGGTGTTCCAATAATTGTGTATATAAACTTCAGGGGGCTAAAGTACCCACTAAAATGAATAACTTTTTCTAATGAACCAACACTGTGAACGCGAAAAAAAAACAGCTGTTTCGTACTAAAGTTTTTGTATTTGTATTGCATAAAGTTCAATAACTACCTGACTAAAATGTATGAAACAGCTGATTTTTTTCGCGTTCACAGTGTTGGTTCCTTAGAAAAAGTTATTCATATTGATTGGTACTTTAGCCCCCTGAAGTTTATATACACAATTATTGGAAAACCTTGTATATATAGATTTGATTTTTCTTGCTAAGAAATCAAATTTAATGCAATATTGATAGTTTTTACAATAACTTTTTGAACAATGCGCTAAATTGGTCAAAAATTTATAAAACAATAAATTACTACTTGCAACTTGAAACAACTCACATTTTGACCGAAATATTGAATTTATATCAATTAAATTAATTTACTAACTTTGACTTATATACTCAATACCTGACAATGAAAAGTCTCGTGTCTACTACGATTAAATAGATACGACCTACCTAAATACTGTTAATGGTAATAAGGAAGTCTATCAGCTATTTAAATTACAACCTCGGCCTACCTCCACTTGCCATGTGCCTGACCCTGTGCAGGGTCCATGTACTACTAACTAACATCTAACAACTATGTACATACCCAAACTGAACCATGTGTTAGCAATAAAAGTATTGAGTATTGATTATTTTAATAGATTTACCTAAAATTAACCTACCTTGTTTGTAAATTTTAAAAAGGAGTCACTTTTTCTGCTGTAACTGATGGCGAATACAACAGCTAATGTACCTCTCGCTCGCTGTTTCGACATGTTGAAAGATATAAAATCACTAAACTTATTTTCGAAAAATCACTAACAACCATTTTGTGTGCAATAATATTGCACACAGTTTAGTAAAAATTTGCTTTACTTGTTTTCGTACCTAGGCAAACTTTTAGTGTGCAATGTGATTGCACATTGCACACTAAAATGCTTGTTTGCGATTTTTCAAAAATGGGCTTAGTGATTTTGAATCTTTCAAAATGTCGAAACGTGCGAGCGAGAAGTACATTAGCTCTTGTATTCGCCTTAAACTATTATTTACTTTTATTTCTGCTCGAGCATTATGAGTTTTTCATACATAAAAAACACAGCATAAATTATATTTCCTTTAATTTCAGGTCCAGCATAATGGGGTCAATCAGCTACACGTTGCTTGTCATTTCTCTATGTAAGTACTCATTTGGTATTATTTAAATGCTATGGCTAGGCTATGCTTCTTCCAGCTTTAACAGTTGGTCGGTTCAATATACACTGCTCACTTTTATGTAAAAAGAAAGAAACAGTTTCACGACTTTGACCCCCCCGACACGGTAGATATCCCCTCAGATTACTACCAAGTACTAACTCCAGATTTTTTGAGAACGGGGTACCCCCCTTAGACGTTCAAAAAAGAGGTACTTCAACAACGGAAGGGCATACAATTTTAAAAAGTTTACTCTCAAGACGCTAAAAATTTATCCTTTTTTGTGTAATTTAGCTACACTAAAGCTAAATTACACAAAAAAGGATAGATCACTGTCAGTATTTTAAATCTTGGCATATTTTTATATTTTAATATCACTGTAGAGAAGAGAATTCGCTTGACAGATATTTATTGCTTGAAGCTGTAAGAGAGGCTTAAGGCTAGACAATCCCATGCCTTCCAGCCTTGTTCTAAAAAATCGTATACCATTTTTTTTATAATGTCTAAGATGTTTTTTACCATGAAAAAAACACACTATGTATTTTCAAGGATATAAAAGACAGCATGACGAAAAGATTATAACCCTCATACTATAACATGGTGTTTAAATTTAAATAATGCTTAAAATTTGCGCTGTCTCTGTTTGCCATTACACTTTGATAAGAGATGGCAATAGTTTATCGTTTGACAGTTTTTTTGTAGAAAGGCCGTAATTGTCTAACTTATACGCTAGATAGAACCTCAAATTTTTGACCACGTTTTGTAAGCGCTAAACAAGACTTGCAAAAAAAAACTTTTATTCACATAACAAATGAACATTTTATAACAAATGAACGTTTTTTTTTGCAATTCTTGTTAAGAATAACGAGGGCTATTTTATTTTCACGTATTTATGTTTATTGTTTTAAAAACAAAATCCTTAAATATTTAATGAAATTTATTTAATTCTCTGTGGTTATAAAATACCTAAAACTGTGTAGGGAATCCTGGCCTTAAACTCATATTAACACGAACGGCCTCGACTGCCTAATTGTACCTTGTTTATGCGTGTATCTCTCAATGCTCAGTAGTTACCTTCACACAAAAATTTACTATATTTTAATCACTGAATTAAGTTAGGAAAAATCGCATAAAGCCAAGTTTTATAGAATACTAGCGGCCTGTCCCAGCTTCGCATGGGTGGTCATAAATTTTTTAAACATTTTAGGATAAACTTAGACCGTGTGGGTTCGAGCCTCGCGTCTACTTATTTCATACATTTGCACGCGCTTCTCCTTGAGAGAGTGAAATCGCAACCTGCGCGTGACCCGTGGACCCGTTAACATTTTTAATTTCGTCATATCTTTTGAATGGAATGTCCGATTTGAAAAATTTAAGAAATAATCGATAGGTATTGAAACCGTCTTAATTATGAAATGATTTATTTGGATAAGGATTAATACCAAGGTACAAATAAAGACCCTTTTCTAGCGGAGGCATATCAATTATTTTTTTTATAATAAAAGAACACTTATTGTGACATAACTATAATAGTTAGACATATGCTATCGCGACATTTTTTGTAGATGATGACGTGTTCTACAAAATCGTAGTACATTATTTTGTTCTATCTTCAATAGTTTTCGCAGCGCACGCGATGTAAGGTTTTTGTTTTCCACCTTGGGTTACATTATTGAAGTTTTAGTAAGGATCCCTGATTTTTTTGAAAATATTCTATAGCCTATGTTACTCAGGGATAATGTAGCATTCTAATGGTGAAAGAATTTTTGAAATCGGACCAGTAGTTTTTGAGCCTATTCGTTACATACAAAAATACAAAAATACAAATGTTACCTCTTTATAATATTAGTGTAGAAAATTATGTATTATATCAGCTATCTGGTTACCATATTACAAGCTTAAGTTTAGTTTGGGACAAAGGGACGGATGAGAGAAGAGTGCAGAAATGCGTATGTTGAAATGGATGTGCGGAGTGACAAGGATGGATAAAATAAGGAATTAATATATTAGAGGAAGTAGAAGTAGTTTGAAAGTAGCGCCTGTGACGGATAAGTTGAGGAGCAATATAGGTTAGCGTGGTTTGGGCATGTCATGACGAGGGAAGAAAGTCATATTACGAGAAGAGTGTTAGATATGGATGTGGATGGTTGGACTTTGTGAAAGATGACATGAGTAAGAAAGGAGTGAGCACCGAGATGACGAATGGTAGAGGAGAAGAAGAAAACCTGTTGTGCCGACCCCACTTAGCGTGGGATAAGGGCAGGAAGATGATGATGAACTTAGTTTGGGGTTAGATAATGTTGTGTGGAAAGTCCACCGATATTTATATATTAATTACATTTTCTCCCAAAGCGCGGTAGTATTTTGCGTTGATAATAAAGACATTAATGGCACACACTGGTCTATCCCGTCCTAAATTTCACCCAAATTAAGGGTTGGGAGTCTCGAATAAACCAGTAAACTATCTCTTATCTACGTACGGATTTATTTCGACCCTATTAAAGTGGTCTTCAAAGGTTCACGATAAAGGTACGAGATACTTGTACAATGCCAATGTAAAAATTCTTTACGGTATGTTAACTTCAGCAAAGCTATTTTAAAACATTCATAAAATTTTAAACATCTGATTTTGTCTCTCTTGCTCTTGTTTTGTTTGATTTTATACGAAAAAGACAGAAACTTGCCTTTCGAAATGTCTCCTCCGCCCTTATTACTTTTTCATTATCATTCATATATAATACGAGTACACGTTTATGTGGCGTATGTAAATGTTTACAATGAATTCTCAATAGGAAGTATGTAGATAAAATTTTGAATTAGAATTCGGATAAAATGTTTTATTAGTTTTTTTTTTCTATTTAGTTTGTTTGTAAAATCTTTAGTAATTATCTCACTAGGATAACCTCTAGACACCGTGACACTACGGATATTTATGATACGGGTTCTGAATTTAAATTTAACTAATTTACTGCTTGAAACAAATAAATTAATCCTTCCAAGGTTGCTTAGAAGAGATCGCTCTCACCGATAAGGTCAGCCATTGGTTTGCTTAAGGGCCGGTTTCACCATGCTCTGTTAGATTAACAAAGGATTAAAGGGCCGTTAAATATGTCAAAATGTACGCGTTTGACAGCTAAGGTTAGATTTAACGGTATTTTAATCCTTGATTAGTAACTAACAGAGCATGGTGAAACCGGCCCTAAATGTATGCCTTAACCCTGGTATTATGTGTTTCTGTGTGGTGAACAATAAAGATTTATCTATCTATCTAAACAAAACGTCGTCTGTTTTTCCTGATCACTCAAACTTGGGTCTCTTCAAGGGAAGAACAAATAGTTGTCTTTTTGACCGTTCTGCTGCATCGTCACTTACCATCAGGTGAGACGGTAGCCAAAGGACTGTCTAATTATAAAAAAAATAAACAGTTTTGGGACATCAAATATTTGTGATTTACAATGTTGTTTTACTTGATATTCGTATACTATGCCACCGGCACGGTGTGTTTGTCAACCTGGGCCTATCTTTATGGTAGACGGAACATAATGCTATCAAACAACCGCTTTGGGTTTCAATCTCTAGGCCGCAGAGAGTCGAGATCTTGATTATTTGAGGAAGTTACTATGCGCTAGTAGTACACTGTTAGCCTGCCTAGCCACTAGAGACCACAGAGTACCACTAGAGACCATAGAGAAGTAGTTTTTTTTTGTTTTCAGCCTCTTAATAACTAGCCTCCGTTACAAAGATTTAACAAAAATATCATTGATTTTTAAAAAATTCTAGTTAAACAATTATTTTCGTGATTGATAAAGTTTTTTGTAGGAAATTGGTTTGGATCAGAAATATATATCCACCAGAGCAAATATTTGCAGAGGGCTTATTACGAGTTTAGTGCCGATCGTCGATCGTTACGATACACCGAATTTTCTATGAAAATAAATCAACGGCATCTAGCGTATTCTTTGAGAACCTGTTTTTTTTTCATAGAATTTTCGGTGTATCGTAACGATCGACGATCGGCACTCGATCGGCACTAAGCTCGTAATAAGCCCTCAGATCATTAATACATTTGTCGCACCACGAGAATCAAATCTGCCCCTCTCATTAGCTGTACCACAGAGGTTGCACTATGCACTTGGTAAATTAACATTCCACAACTCAACTGCTTGGTAATTTAACATCATTTACAAGCGGCGTCACCTATTTACCGCAATATAATTTATTATTAATTAATTCGTACTGTGATAAATGGCAATTGTGTGCGTGGTACGTATTTATGAGAGAGGGGATTTTTGTTAAAGCTAGTATACACCATCGCTCATCCCGCGAGGTTGAAAGGATTTTGATGTTTTTTTATCTTTTTGACACGTTTACGCGTAAACAAGGAACCTGTGCTTTATTTAACTTCATGCAATAAAATTTACGCGTCATGACACAGGATGTCAACCGTGCCTGGAGATAAAAGTTGTGAGGCTGGTTTGGTTTATTTTGGTTTGAAAATCGCTTAAGTTAGAATAAAATTACAAAAATGCAATCGAAAATAAAATAAGTTGAATGTTTTTTAAAGAAACGAATTTTTGGAGTTATAGGAATAAAATGTATTATTTAAATTATAAAGAGTGATAAAATATAAAGAAAATATTCTAAAAAGCCTGTTAACCCCTCGAATACTAAAGTAAGCCTCTTACAGGGGTTGAGGGTCGACCTCACTTATGTAGAGTTTAAGGTATCGATAAATTAGCTGACGCTGTGTGAAGTGAAAGACAGCCGAAGTGCCTGATTTGTTGATAAATTAAAGTACACTTAAGTGTAATTTAATTCAGTGATTTATGCATACAGATTTAGAGGGTAGTAAAGCTCGTCCGGAGAAGTACTACCGCCATGCCTATTTCTGGGGTCAAATAGCGTTGCTGTTTGACCGTAACGGCTGAAACACAGCGTTGCTGCTTGGCGGCAGAAAAAGGCGTGGTGGTAGTACTTCCCCGGACGAGCCCTTCACAAAGAGCTCTACTACTCTTAAAATCTTAAGATTGTTGTATAATTGTTATATTATTATTATTATTATAATATGTAGGTATTTACAAAAAAAGGAAAATAATAATTATATTATTATTTTCCTTGACAGCCTTCACTACAGCTTCAGCGCGGTTGGTAGAAGCTCTGCCTTCTGCGCCGTAGGCCGTGGGTTCGATCCCCACCGAGAACAAACATTTCTGTGGTGATGAACATTGATGTTTGTTCTCTGTCTGGGTGTTATATAATATTATAATTATGTATTTACAAAAAAAAGTATATTATGTATTATATCAGCTATTTTGTTCCCATATCACAAGCTTTGGCTTAGTTTGGGGCGAGATAGTGCTGTGTGGAATGTCCACCAATTTTAATTTTTTTTTAATTTTTTTATTATTATTTTACTAATATTATCTACTATAAGCAAGCAAAGTTTGGGGCTAGACAAATAATGAGCTGTTCTGCCTGGCTGCGTATTATGTACACACGGATATGCATCAGGATATAGGTACACGCTTATGTCCTTGTAGTGAGTGTCATTTTTAATTGGCTTTGTGTAGTTTGACCTGTAACCGTGTGTACTATCATAACGTACTTATGTATCACACAGCTATCTGGTTCCCACATTACAAGCTTTGCTTAATACCGAATAAGATAACGCTGTGTGAAAATTTCTACCAGTAGTTATTTATAGCAACAAAAGTATATTTTCAAAATTGATGTAGGACTTTGCAGTGTCCTTTCCAAAATATTAAATATTTTGGAATTGTTCTGCAACAAACAACTACTTTGAACTTTTCTTTTATGCCAAGCTTACGGCCGGTTTCTGAAAGCCCGATCAAAACCAATCGGATGTCAAGTCACTCGCCATTTCAGCTATAACATCGAATTAGATAGAGATAGCAAGTGACTGGACATGCGATTAGTTTTGATCGAGCTTTCAGAAACCGGCCGTAACACTCGTAAACCCAACAATATCTTGACGTTGTTTCTTCCTGAAGATGCTTGTATACAAAACGTGTGTATATATATATATATATATATATATATAATATATTTATTGCTTAATGGTTTAGTTTAGGTACATACATAGTTGTTGGGTGTTAGTAAGTATCACATGGACCCTACATAGCGTATGGCAACATGGAGGCAGGCCGACGTTTTCAATTTAATAGTAAGTACATAGGTATAGTCTTGCTTAATAAATAGGTACCGTTTAAGTTAACTATGTAGGTCTGTTTAATCGTTGTAGGTACATTAAATTAAATTATAGTCAGTTAGGTATTGGGTATTTATGTCAAATTATGTTTATTAAGGATTTAATTTATAATAAATTTAATCTAGAATAAACATCAGAGTAGAGTGAATACAGTAGAAATGAGAGCGTTACGTAGTATGTGTGGTGTGAATTTGAGTGATAGAGTGAGGAACAGTGTAATTAAAGAGAAATATGGAGTGGAAGAAGACGTTGTGATGAGGGTAGAGAAAGGTATGTTAAGATGGTTTGGGCATGTGAAGAGAATGGATGAAAGGCGAACGTATCTCGATCAGAGAGAAGACGTTCTAGAGAAGGGCCAGATCAAGAGTACCCTAAGCCGACGAGAATGTATGAAGAATGTTATGAGAGTGAATGAAGCGAAAAAGTAATGTAAGGACCGTAGCAAGTGGAAATCCGTGGTCTCTGCCTACCCCTATAGGAAACAGGCGTGATTTTATGTATGTATGTATGTATTTATAATAAGAAATTGACATTCAGTTTAACTTCATTTAAATCGAATTTATTTATAATACCCCAGTTGTCTATCTGAAAATTGGTAATTAATTACAATAGATAATGTTAAGTGAGCCTTGGTTACTTTTAGGCAATAAATAAATGAACAGTCTATTTTCTGAATTAATGGAATGTTGAATCGTTTAAGATACGGTTGAAAACGATGATAACTGTTGAAAAGTTAATTAGTTATATTTTATATCAAAAGTTAATTTTTTTATGTTTTTTCTCTATCTGTTTATCAACTGCTTATAACCGCAAAGATTCAATATAGTCCCAAAAGTTATTACCCGAGTGGGATTTAAACCCACGAACTTCCTCTTGATACGGAGCCGCGCTAACCAACTTCGCCATCGGATTCCCTGAGTTATTCGTCGAGTGCGATTAGAATCCGATGGCGCAGTTGGTTAGCGCGGCCCCGTATCAAGGGGAAGGTCGTGGGTTCAAATCCCACTCGGGTAATAACTTTTGGGACTTTATTAAGTCTTTGTGATTTTCCTTAAGTGTAGGTAAACACTATAAAAACAAATTAAAAAAAATGCTAATAACCGAGTTGGGAGTTGTCAAAACACGCAATATTGAGAGACAATTTTAAGAGTAGTAGAGCTCTTTGTGAAGGGCTCGTCCGGGAAAGTACTACCACCACGCCTTTTAAGCTCACACCAAGCTAAGTGAACCTAGGTAGATCTGAGGAAACTACCGTGCCTAGGGATCGAAGCGGTGAAAATATATGCAAATTTATTTGCTTTGCGACTAAAGTGTATGTGGAACATGTTCATGGCCAGATAAATAGATAAATTGTACACTGACTGTATAGGTAGACCAAACTATGAAACAGCACCAGTGAAGCCTTGATGTGTGAATGTGAATGAACTACCAAATCCTATACCTGTCATACTACAACTAAATTATCTTGATACTTTATGATAAAACTTGATACTTTATGAGAAAGATTATTGTATTGTATTGTACCGTTACGTTCTTAAAAGATACACACTGAATTGAATACTAATAAATTTTTATAACTGCTTTTTTTATTTATTATTTTTCTTCGTTAGTTTGTAAAGAATTTTCATTGAATCATTCTTTCATGTTTTTTTTAAGTCTGGTTTAATCATTGAAAGAAAGAAAAAGTTTTTATTTAAGACGACACATGACATAAAAAGAGCGGCACAAAAAAACTAACTAATGAAGATTTTAAACATAACCTAATCTTACAAGTGAGGAAGCAATTTGGGAAAAAAAATATGATGCGTAACTAAGAAAAGTACGAGGTAAAAAAAATTCTTTAACGTTTCTTATCACGACGGTTTTAAGGAATCATGTTTTTTATGTTTGTCTGTGTTTGTCTGTGTTTGTTTATATTTTTTTATTATTATTATTCATTTATTTCAGAAAAATCCATACAATATTACTAATTTTACACAAAGCTCACTTTATTCACGTAATGATAAAAATAATTAAATAAAACGTCACAAGAAATTTTAAATTGGATACATAAAATACATATAAAGTGTATAATATTATATGATTTCATTTATGTTTTAACCAAACAGTGATTAGAGTCTAACCACAAGCTAAAATATTTATTTATAATATTTATAATTTTTTTACCTATTTATTATTTAACAGGATAAATATAAATATGTAGTACGAGTACTACACACACACACACTAACACTAACACTACCTACACAGGAAAATCCGTGAGAATTACTTCGAGAGTACAAAATACTATAGTAAAACAATATCGTTTTTAGAAAATTAAATAGTAAATAAATAAATTCTTTATTGCGAACTAAATTGTAAAAATGGGTAGATCAACTTTTTTTTGTCCAACCCCTGTCCCAGACATTTGAATATTTTTTTCTCAAAAAGTATGGTTGTTAATGCGAAAATTAAACATTTGCCGAATAATTAAGACTATATTTATGCATTAGGAACAAGCTTTAGTAAAAAACTTCAACTTTTACTTGAATTTATGCGGTTGTCCGGAAGACGCAAAGTATCATTTCATAGTACAACTATGTGTCCCCAGCCCCTACTAGTTTGCAAAACTTAGAACAGTGAAAAAAATTACTATTGTCACATAAAAACAAACTTGCCTACGACAATAAACCTCATTATTTGCTTCTAAAAAGCCTTCAATAAAATTTTTATTGGTCCTCTACTAGCGAATTTCCTAATTAATTTAGTTGTCCCTCAAGCTTACTGCGTATTGTAGGTCCATCGGGCAACCGCTAAAAACTTAAAGTACGATACAAAGATGGCGCTTTTAGTCTGCAGTCGATAAAGCAATTTATAACGGCAGCGCGGCAACAGAGCTGCCATTATAGTTTTCTGGATAAATTTCGAGTTAGTCGGCCCAGCTCAACAAAAGGGCGTGCGTGTCATTATTGTGTGTCCGCCGAACCACCTCACCAAAATCGTAAGTAACTTGATATTTTTTATAGATTTTATTGCAATAGTTTAGTCGTATTGTTAGAGTAATGTTAAACATTAAAATCAGGATATTATTTCAATATTTATGCAATAAAAGTCGGAAAACCTTATCAATTTCCTTTGGACAACCGTCACTTGGACAACTAAAATGGTTGTCCAAGAGACATTATTGGTTGTCCAGGGGAATAAATTTCAATTTCAACATTTTTGGAAGGAACTATAAACAATAAATACTACAAATCAATCGTTAAAAATAAATCTAAACTCTAACATTGAAATTCATGTAGAATCTTTTATTTTAGAATCTACAAAATGGGAATGGCTTCAAAAGAAAAACCAAAACGTTATAGAGAGAGAATAAAAGAAAATCCAGAAAAATATGTCGAAAGAAAAAGAAAAAAGCGGGAGAGCTACCATAAAAATATAATACTATTATCAGATCATATGCCGAGAACAAAGAAAACGCAAAAAAGCAATAAACACATTTCATATGAATGTAGTTTACAAGGATAAAGCCTTATGAAACAATATTTATATTTAATTCAAGAACTTCGTTTTTTAAGGATGATTTCATCATCATTTTCCTGCCCTTATCCCACTTTATGTGGGGTCGGCACAACAGGTTTTTTCCCTCTACTCTCCTCTATCAGCCGTCATCTCAGCAGTCACCCCTTTCTTACTCATGTCATCTTTCACACAGTCCATCCATCTTTTCTTTGGCCTACCTCTACTCCTATATCCATCCACATTCATCCCTAGCATTCTTCTCGTTACATGACATTCTTCCCGTCGCATAACATGCCCATACCACGCTAACCTATTACTCCCCATCTTTTCAGTCACTGGCGCCACTTTCAAACTGCCCCTAATAAACTCATTCCTTATCTTATCCATTCTCGTCACACCACACATCCATCTCAACATTCTCATCTCCGCTACATGCACTCTTCTTTCATCCATCCCTTTGGTGGCCCAGCACTCAGATCCATACAAAACAACAGGTCGTATGATCGATTTGTAAATTTCCCCTTTAGTGTGAGGGGCATTCGCGGATCGCAAGTTGTTCCTGTGACCTGTCTCCATTTCATCCATCCTGCATTTATTCGGTTCTTTACATCCCTATCAATCTCACCATAATTCTGTACTACTGAACCGAGGTACCGAAAATCGGAGCAGACTGGTAGGGATACACCATCTAAGGCAATAGTAGCGAAACTGGAAGGACCACCGAAGTCACAAAACAGATGCGCTGTCTTGGTCCTGCTTATCTGCAATCCGACACTCTCCAATTTCCCCTGCCATTTTACCAGCCTGCTCTGGACCTCAGTTGCGTCTTCTCCGATAAGTACGATGTCGTCGGCGAACAGCATGCACCAGGGTGCCTCCTCTTGTATGTCTGATGTCAGTGCATCCATTACCAGGAGGAACAACTAAGGGCTTAAAGCCGATCCTTGGTGCAAGCCCACAGCCACATTGAACTTATCGGTAACGCCAGCTTCGGACCTGACTTGTGTACAAGCTCTATTGTACATCGCCCGAATAAGCTGCAGGTAGGTACTTCCCAGCCACTCCTTTCTCTTTCATAGACCACCACAGAACCTCACGGGGAACCCTGACGTACGCTTTCTCCAGATCAATGAACACCATATGCAAGTTCTTGTGCGCACGGCGGTATTTTTCGCAAAGTTGACGAAGAGCAAATATTGCGTCCGTTGTCCCGCGTCCAGGCATAAACCCATACTGGTTCTGTGATACCTCACTCTCTTCTCTCATTCGTCCCGCTATTTCTTTCTGCCAAACTTTCATGCTATGTAACATGAGCCTTATTCCTCGATAGTTGTTACAGTTCTGTACATCACCCTTGTTTGTTTTTGAAAATGGGTACCAGCGAACTGTTGCACCATTCTTCTGGGATCGCCTCATCTTGTAACAACTTATTGAAGAATAAAGTCAGCCACTTCCATCCATTCGCTTTCAAAAACTTCCATAACTCAACTGGTATACCATCTGGTCCTAAAGCTTTTCCATTCTTCATACTTTGCACTGCTTTTTTTTCTTTTTTTAGGATGTTTTGCAAAAAAGTAATAATAAATATTTCTGATTATCATCAAAATCTTTAATTGTCCCTTTCCTTGTCTCTAAAAGTTCAAATACTAAGTAATTTAAGAAGAAGCATGTCTCTTAGACAACTGCAAATGTCTCTTGGACAACCGTGTTGTCCCCAGATGTCAGGCTCAATTAAGCTACATAATTCTGTTAAAAAAACTAAAAGCCTTACAAATATTTACGAACTATGTTTTGTAGTGAATAATTAATCTATCCTATTGTTTTTTTGAGAATTTAAGTTTGATTTGTTGGTTTTATAATACTTTTTACCAATAATAGATTCACAAGTTGTCCAAGAGACATTATAGTTGTAAATAATTCAAGAATAGTTAATGCGAAACTGTTAGATTAATTTTTAAATAAATGTTTATTAATTCTACAACACAACTGATATGCAAATTTTCAGTTTTAACTATTACATAAGAATCTAAAAATTTAAGTTTTGGTTGTCCAATGGACAGATTTTTCGGCCCCTTGTCAGGTTTTTTGGTAAAAAATCTAGTTTTGAATAGAAAAAGTGCGCTGCTCTTGGTGGAATTATAAAATTGGATAAATTATCTATCTTCTTATGAAATTGGAAACCAAATAAAAGCTACTAGCAATTTTTTTTTTTATATTCGTGTGAGGACAAAAAATAGTTGATCGACCCATTATATTCAATTAGCACAGACATTATGCCTTTGCCCTAACAGTTAAGATTAGTAGAGTAAGAATTTAAGAGTAGTAGAGCTCTTTGTGAAGGGCTCGTCCGGGGAAGTACTACCACCACGCCTTTTTCTGCCGCCAAGCAGCGTTTCTGTGTTTCGGTTTGAAGAGTGTGGTTGCCGGTGTAATTACAGGTACATGAGGCTTATCTGTATGCCTCAAGTTGATGGACGCAGGGCAGTGCATCGTAGGGCACGTCCCTATCGTGCGTGACTTACGAGGCAGTGCTTTGTTATAGGTGATGGTTACCACTTAACATCAGGTAGGCCATCTGCTTGTTCCGTCAGCTAATTGTATAAAAAAAAAAGTTATTCAACGTATTCTATAGTGACTTTCACAAATAGCACACAAAAAAGGATGATATTTTCAGAATTTCGAAATTAAATCCATTCCAGTTCATTACTCTTAATACATACTGAGGTCAGCATAAAACTTATTTAAAACTTTTTAATACAGTATAGTAATTTTTATACTAAATAATAATTAATATTTGAGAACATCAATTCTGTAGTGACTTCCATAATTAGCACACAAATACGAAATACAAATATGAAATTACAGGCTTAACATCTGTATGCCTCAAGTTGATGGATGCAAGGCAGTGCATTTTTCTATCATGCGTGACTTACGAGACAATGCTTTGTTATACGTGATAGTTACCATTTAATATCAAATGGGCCATCAGCTGCCATCAGAAAGTTGTACAAAAAAAAACACAAAACATGATGACATTTTCAGAATTATCTTGTCAGTGTTTCTGGGCTTTGATCGCGTGGAACAGACACCTAGATTTACCTATTTATTTTGTATCAACTTGTATAAATGTATACTGTGTTGTGCTGTTGGCGTTGCCAAATAAATAAATATATCAAGTATCAAGGTCAGTCTGCAAACGTTCCAAAGTGATCCTTGTAATTTTATTGAATACAAGCTGGCCCATGACTTCGTCTGCGCAGGATTAGTCACACAATATCTTTATAAATTGTAGCCTATGTGTTATTCTGATGTATAAGCTATATTATTGTAAAGTTTCCTTAAAATCCATTCAGTAGTTTTTACGTGAAAGAGTAACAAACATCCATCCATCCATACTTACAAACTTTCGCGTTTATAATATTAGTAGGATATACCTTTTGACTTTGCATTTGTAAATTGTTTATATCAAGTATCAAGATCGGTCTGCTCCAGTAGGTACAAATCTCCAGATGAATGGTGCGATTAGTCGAGCAAGCCGGTACATCCTTGATTGGTGGAGCGTGATTGTGAGCGACTGAGTTACGAGACCACTTCGAGATGTTCCACAAAACGACAAACGCGCTGGATTGTCGTTTTGAGTTACATTGCGGAAAAGATATAACTTTCTAGTAGATCAAAAAATGCTATCATAATAGAGCACTGATGGTCTAGTGGGGGTCACCTCGCCTTCCAATCGGAAGTTTGTAGGATAAAATCCAATGGATAAGAGACTATTTTAACAGTGTCTTAAAATAATACAGATAACATAGGTACATACAGATCGGATGGAATACAGAAATACAGAAATATGTATTTTTTTTTAAAGAACCGTTTTAGTCTTTTATTTAACAAAACGACGGGTCTTATAATAGTTTTTTATATTTTCCCCTTTAGTTTTAGGGGCATTCTTGGATCGTAGGTTGTTCCTGTGACTTCTCGCCGTTTCATCCATCCTGCATTTATTCTATTTTTTACATCCCTGTCAAACCGTAGAATGTGTATGCACACTATAAAATGAATTAAAACCCTTACTTTGCTTCAGGTATCACTGGCTACGAACAGGGCATATTCGGACCTTCATTCTCTAAGGATCGACCCCCCTTTTATCACCCCTACTACGATCAACCGAACCCCCCTACTTTCTTCGACTATTTTGAGGATTATGATCATGAGAAGATTCCTTCAAAACCAAACGTCAAATATCCCGTCTTAGACCAAGTCAAGCCAAAGATGATTGAAGATCCAGGACTGGACAGCATAGGAATGCCGAAGGATGGAAGGAATCACCCTTGCTACAGGGAATGCAAAATAGGAGAGAAGAAAGCTTGCTACTATAGATTTCACGTGGAGTGGTACCATGCCATGAGCAAGGTAATTTTTATTTATATACTTGCAGATAGAACAAGCAGATAATCCACCTAATGTAAGAGGTAACCATCACCCACAATGCAGTGCCTCGCAAGCCACGCGATAGGAACGTACCCTACGATGCACTGCCCTGCGTCCATCAACTTGAGGCATACAGATGTTAAGCCTCATGTTCCAGTGTGTGGTTGCTGATAAAATTCCCCGGCAACCTTTCAAACCGCAAAACAGCAACGTTGCTTGTCGACAAAAATAGGCATGGTGGTAGTACTCCCCGGACGAGGTCTTCTCACAGAATTCTAGAAAAGTATACTTAGTCTGTGTGCTATTAAAAAAAAAGTATTACATCAGCCATCTGGTTACCATGGTATACAATCTTTGCTTTATTTTGGGCCTAGTTTTTTTTTATACAACCAGCTGATGGAACAAGCAGATGGCCGATGTTAAGTGGTAACCATTACCTATAACAAAGCAGTGCCTCGCAAGTCACGCACGATAGGAACGTACCCTACGATGCACTGCCCTGCGTCCATCAACTTGAGGCATACAGATGTTTAGCCTCATGTGCCTGTAATTACTTGTAAGTAAAAGCCATGGTGGTAGTACTTCCCCGGACGAGCCCTTCACGTAGCTCTACTACTCTTAAAATATATTGTGTGTGTTAGTATAGTGTGTAATGTAAACAATATTCATTTATTTATTGCAGGCGTGCATGGACTGCCCGAATAATGCAACGCATTGCGATAACCCGGACTGCGTACCAGCTAACGGGGTGGGAAGAGCTATTACCGTTGTCAATAGAAAGATGCCTGGTCCAGCTATAGAGGTAAGCTTGAGCTTTTTAGAGATCCGATCGGTAAGGTCAAAGTCAAAAGGTATTTATTCAATTGTATCACCACCTGATCTTAAGTGGTAACCATCACCTATAACAAAGCATTACCCTTACATTACGTAAATCACGCACGATAGGAACGTGCCCTACGATGCACTGCCCTGCATCCATCAACTTGAGGCATACAGCTATTAAGCCTCATGTACCTGTTACACCGGAAACCACACTCCTCAAACCGAAACACAGCAACGTCGCTTGGCGGCAGAAAAAGGCGTGGTGGTAATACTTCCTTGGACGAGCCCTTCACAAAGAGCTCTACTACTCTTAATATTTCCAATTATAAAATATATTTCCAAGAGTTAATAAATTCTGAAAATAAATTCAAACCTACTGAAACTTCAAAAATCTAAAGTAGTTTCGAACGCGCTGCTATTTTTTAATTATTTAAAAAACCGCTTTGTTGCAAATTGAATGCTGCAAAACCGACTACATTGTTCGAAATTAAAACAACGAGTACCTGACTGTAGTTTTTGCAGTAGCTAACCACAATGTTACATATAAAGTAAAATTTTGCAAATGGCCATTGGAAATGCAGTGTTTCACAGTTTTTTACTGTTATTTGAATCGTTTCGTTAAACTGTAAACCCCTAAAGTGTTTGTAGTTTATATTTTTTAGCTTAAAAAGTTCGTTTCGAAAAGCTTTTATTTTTAATGTTGGGGAGGTTATTCGTGAGCCCAATTTTATTTTGCATTCGAATTATCAATGCAAATGCTGTTTTTTTTAGTTTCATTCAGTAGATTTCAATCAGATTTTTGGTTGTGGCATAGATATTTAATTAGTCACCCTTCTAGCTCCGGACAACTAGACGCACGGATAAGTGGATCCTTCATGGTGGATATCCCTCACTATCGCACGAAGCGCTTTGCTTCCACTTTCTTAGTGCAAACTGCCAAGGAATGGAACTCTTTACCGTCGTCGGTATTTCCAGAACGTTATAACCTAGGGATATTTAAGACAAGAGTGAGCAAGTGGATTATAGCTAAGCGTGCTCCATCTTAGACTGCATCTTCACTTACCATCAGGTGAGATGGCAGTCAAACGAATTAACAATAAAATAAAAAAAATAAAAAATACTGGTAATTTTTTTGTATGAATTAATTCACAACAAAAAACTTAACAACACTTCAAGTCTTAACAAGCCTTTTTACATACATATTTACAGAGTTAATTATTTAGTTATTATATATTAATACTAACTAGTAAGCAAACAAGCGTACGGCCCATCTGATGGGAAGCGGTAGCCTATGGACGCTTGCAACACCAGAGGTGTCACACGCGCGTTGCTGACCCTTTAAATATTTTAAAACGCCTTTTTTGAAGAACCCCATGCTGTAGTCTTCAGGGAAAACCTCAGCAGGGTGCAGGTGCATTCCACAACCTTAGAGTGCGCGGGAGGAAGTTATAAATAAATAAATAAAATAAATATTCGTGTACTTTCCACACAGCACTATCTAGCCCCAAACTAAGCTAAAGCTTGTAATATGAGTACCAGATAGCTGATATAATACATATATACTTTTTTTTTGTAAATACATACTTATAATATTATATAACACCCAGACAGAGAACAAACATCAATGTTCATCACACAAATGATTGTTCTCGGTGGGGATCGAACCCGCGGCGCAGAAGGCAGAGCTACTACCAACTGAGCTATGAAGGCTGTCTGTAACAGAACGTAACTCCCGTATAGTAATTAAAAAGCTAGGTGAATCTACTATATAATATTTGTCCACAGGTGTGCCAAGGCGATACTGTTGTTGTTGACGTCGAGAACAGTTTGATGGCTTCTGGAACTACCGTCCACTGGCATGGCATGCATCAGAAGGAAACTCCCTACATGGATGGAACGCCGTTCGTGACGCAGTGCCCTATATCACCTGAGTCTACTTTCAGGTATGATAAAACTCAGATATATAACTCTTTAATTCTTTATTGTACACAGAAACATTAACAGTATATGTATATGTAAATGTTGATTATAAAAAAACATGTACAAAGGCGAGCTTAATCCTAATAAAAGTGTTCTTCCAGCCAACCGTTGAGGCAAAGAGAAAGGATGAAATATAAAATTATAGCTATGTGTACATACTAGGAAAAAAACTGTTATTATGAGAGAGAAGACCTGTTGTGCCGACCCCACATGAAGTGGGATAAGGGCAGGAAGATGATGATGATGATGAAATAATCATCAACTATGTAATATAAATATACTACTTACACCCACATAAATATTGCTGAGTATGATTTGTATTTATTTATTTTACTTTAATTACAACGGTACACCAATTACAGTAATTAAAGACATCAGACTAATAATATTAAACTAACTACATAGATAGGTAAATAGAAATAATAAAAATAAAAATAGAGAAAAATTACAAAACTTTGAAATAATAATCAATAATACAATAATAAAACAATAATAATCCTACTAATATTATAAACGCGAAAGTTTGTAAGTATGGATGGATGGATGGATGTTTGTTACTCTATCACGTAAAAACTACTGAATGGATTTTAATAAAACTTTACAATAATATAGCTTATACATCAGAATAACACATAGGCTACAGTTTATAAAGATATTGTATGACTAATCCTGCGCAGGTGAAGTCGCGGGCACCAGCTTGTTATAAATATATACAACTCTTTATTGATTACTACAACAAAGAAGATAGCATACACATTTTTCCTTAAAAATAACAATTGTAGTAATACAATGAGCGGAATTGTCGTTAACAGCGATCTATGCCATGAAACCTTGGATGGACAGGACTGAAAATAAAAATGAGGGGGGGGGGAGTCTGGTGTGGCTTTAAGACATATGATAAAAAACTCATCATAATCATTTTCTGTTTTTTGTTCTATTCCTTCTCATCGTGTCACTATTTATTTCCGAAAAAAGAGGCACTTTTCGAGATTATTGAAGGATTGTATTTTTTTGTTAATTAATATCTTTCGTCAGATATGAGTTCAATGCCCTTCAGCCTGGGACCTTCTTCTGGCATTCTCACATCGGCTTGCAGCGCGGTGATGGCACTACAGGATCCCTCATCGTCAGGGAGCCAAGGGCGACCAGCCCGCATAGAAGGCTCTTTGATGTCGACAAGTGAGTTCATTAATTATTATAAAAAAACATTGCAAACACTACGGCACAGTTATTAGTTTTCCGCCAAGCAGCGCTGCTGTGTTTCGGTTTGAAGGTTGTGGCTGTCGGTAAAATTAAATAAATATTGATGGACTTTCCACACAGCACTATCTAGCCCCAAACTAAGCCAAAGATTGTAATATGGGAACCAGATAGCTGATATAATACATAATTGTACCTATTTTTTGTAAATACATACTACTTATATTATAATAACACCCAGACAGAGAACAAACATCTATGTTTATCACATAATTACTTACAGGCACATGAGGCTTAACATCTGTATGCCTCAAGTAGGTGGACGCAAGGCAGGGCATCGTAGGGCACGTTCATATAGTGCGTGCCTTATGAGGCAATTGCTTGTTCTATTAGCAATTTGAATAAAAAGAGGCATTGTTAGTAGTAGTAAGTCAAACACTATGGCCCTTATTTATATTCCCTGCCATTTTATAGCGGTTTTATATTGTATACTTGTCACTTATTGGTCCGATAAGCTAATGGAGCGCTCAGCGACCAATATGAATAAGAGGGTAATTATAATAAAAACAAGCTGGTGCCCGCGATTTCGTCTGCGCAGGATTAGTCACACAATATAAATTGTAGCCTATGTGTTATTCTGATGAATAAGCTATATTATTGTAAAGTTTCATTAAAATCCATTCAGTAGTTTTTACGTGAAAGAGTAACAAACATCCATCCACCCATCCATCCATACTTACAAACTTTCGCGTTTATAATATTAGTAGGATAAATAAATTGCTCTACAATTTATTTATTTTTATGATAATTACCCTTCAGTGTTTGTAAAAATGACCATATTTCCAGGTCTGAGCACGTTATGCTGATAACAGACTGGGTAAACAACGTTACCATCAACTTCTTCACCGACCACCACCACTACTCCGGCGACAACCGTCCTCGCGCGATCCTCATCAACGGCCGCGGCCGCTTCCACGTTACCAATGGCACCGTCACCTCGCTCATGAAGGCTCCAGTCTTTGAAGTTGAACAGGTAAGATTGTTTTTTTTTTTTGAACAAAAGCTCTTAAGATATAATGTAAACACTTAGGTTTCTAACATACAGCCAATAACGGATTTACATTTTAAGAACAAGAAATGTAGGTAACAAAAATCGACGACAGTTAAGTACCTCACAATAGGACTTAATAAAATTAAATGACAACTAAACAAAAACAAACGAAATAAACTTTTAGTTTTTAAGTAATTAAGTTTTAAGTAAAACGTTACCGTAGTGTGTGTTGTGTTTGTTTAAGTGTCAGGGTGTGTGTGTGAGTGAAGGTTCTCCCGATGACGCATGTCTCTTAAGAGTCAAGGTATAACAGAAGAACCAACAACATAATGTGTGTATGAGTGTGTGATGATGTGACTTCACCCATGACTCCATCAATTGTTGATTGTTATAATTTGTAAAACTTTGGTTGTAAAATTGTTTCACAGATCTCTTAGTACCAATAACCAACTTGTTTTTTTTTTTTATTTTAACGTTCTTATATTTACAAAATGTACTAAATACTCAAAATACATCATCAATCAGATAACTTTGTGAGTATGTTTTTGTATTTCCAAATAGAATGAAATGGATATGGAAGAGCGATGTTCTCTAACACAAGTATTTCATACTTACAAGAGGGCCTCAACAATGTAAATTTATACTTAAGATTGGCTACAGAAATAAAATATTTTTCATTTTCATTTTCAAATAAACATCCAAGTAATAATAGTAATAAGTAAAGCATTTTTAATAACCAACATCATCAGCTTCATATTAAACATATTTTATTTAGGAGTCATTATTTGTATAGAATCTGATAATCGTAGACCCTCTCCGATACGGCTACGTACTTATGTACGTAGCCGTATCGTAGAGGGTCTACGATTTTCGTCTACGGCGTAGGCCTTGGTAGAGGTACACCCTTCTTATTTTCTGGTTATTTTCGTATTGTATTGACGTAGATGCGGCATAGTCCCACAGATAAAAGCGAAGTAATTTTTCAAACTTAGAGCACATTAGATACAATAGCGGGACAAAAGCGTAATTTTCTTTTGTTCGAAGTAAAATGTTTTATCCTGAGCATTACTATAAAGAATAAAAGAAAAGTTTTATTGTGTTACTGTCACTGAAATGTGGGCTTTATTTTCAGGGGCAGAGGTACCGTTTTCGCTTGATCAACGGCGAGTTCCTCAATTGTCCGGTGGAGTTGTCGGTGGATGGACACAACATCACGGTCATTGCCTCGGATGGGTATGACTTGAGGCCCGTTACTGGTGAGTGATCATTAAACTAAACTTTTTTGAAGATTCCTTCCATGAAGGCATCTTTTTTGCTCAGTATATGGCACCTGTCAGTCATTTTACAGAAAATCTTGCCAGTATCTAGTAAAATAGATTAAATACATATTAAATACGGAATTCATTTTCTGTCATTTTGGGAAACAACATAATTTTTTCATTTTTATTGTTTTCTAGTGTTTTTTTAGTTGTGCTGGTTCTTTTAGGTATAGATAAGAAAAACATTACAGATTATAAGAATAATATAAAAATGTCAAAATAAATTCAAGAATTTAATAAGTATTAAATTAATTTAATTCATAATTCAAAATCTTTTATACAATAAAAACGTTTATCTACTAGCCACAAGTAAAGCTTTGTCTGTAACTGCTTTATTAGTAGCTCTGATGTCTCTAGGGATTTATTTTATTGGTGTTTCAACCAACATTACTTGAGGTTTTAGCACAAAGTGTAAACATTTGGAATGAAAGTGGTATCCTGATTTGAACGAAAATGTTTCGTACTTTTTTTTTTAATTGTCTGATAGCTAGACGTTTGACTGCTATTTCACCTGATGGTAAGTGAAGATGCAGTCTAAGGTGGAGTACGCTTGGTTATAATCCACTTGTTCACTCTTTTTTGAATATTCCTAAGTTATAATGTTCCGGAAATACCAACGACGGTAGAGAGTTCCACTCCTTGGCAGTTTGCACTAGGAAAGTGGAAGCAAAGCGCTCAGTGCGATAGCGTGGGATATCCACCATGAAGGGGTGGCACTTGTCCGTGCGTCTAATGTCCGGAGGAAATCGAAATAATTTACTTCAAAACAAAATTATGTCGGCCGACGCGACTATGGACTGACTTGACTAATAACTAAATTTATCCCTAATCACATATTTATATTAAATACAAGTCATATACAAACTATCTGCAGACCGTTGCAAACGATCTAACGATACCTCAACGGATCCTGTTCATACGTTTGGAAACAAAAACAGTTAATATTGAGTTAGTGCCGTGCTTTTTATGCTACAAGACCTTACAGCCTAGTTGATATTAGCTCTGCCTGGTCGTAGGTCATAGGTTCGGCGGTCGTTAGTAAATCAGGTAGTTATCTAGCAGCACTGATGAGCTTGCGACCTGTCACATAATGAAATACGAGACAGTATGTGTTATGTATATGTAATTTAATATACGGATGTACCTCTGACTACCACTCTTAGACACAAATAATCTTAAATTGGTACTTAGTACTTAGAGATAACTAACGTGCCTGGGGATCAAAGTCATGTGTGTTGCGTATATGTAATTTAATATACGGACGTACCTCTGACTACCACTCTTAGATATTCACAAAAAATCTTAAATTGGTACTTAGAGATAACTACCGTGCCTGGGAATCATAGTCATGAAGCTGTTACAGTTTCTGTTTCTAAAACATACAACCGAATTCATAACATTTTCCTTAAGAATATTGAAAGAAAATGTTTCAAAACCACTTTTTCCTGTTGATATTTTCATCTGTGTATTTAAATTCAAATTATTTGGATCCTTTTGTTCACTGTCCCGTTACGTATTTTTCCCTCTCATTGTCTGTGTATTTCGTAGTGTTGTACCTAGCTTCCGTATCCGGAAAAAGGTGATATTATCAGATTCGGAAGTTCATTCCAAATATCAAGGAAGAACTTTTTATTTGTTTTGCTTTTTTCATGAATTGACTTACATCTGTATTCTTCAAGTTGATGTAAACGGGGTAGTGCATCGTAGGGCACGTTTATACCGTGCGTGACTTGCAGGGGAATGCTTTGTTAAACGTGATGGTTACTACTCAACATCAGGTGGGTTATATGCCTATGCCATCAGGTAGTAGGATAAAAAAAGCAGTCCTCTCGTCAATTCTTGTATGTGTAAAAAAAACATACAAATATTGATTTTTATCCAAACATGTTGATCTTTTTAAGAGTAGTAGAGCTCTTTGTGAAGGGTTCGTCCGGGGAAGTACTACCACCACGCCTTTTTCTACCGCCAAGCAGCAACGCTGTGTTTCGGTTAAAAGAGTGTGGTTGCCGGTGTAATTACAGGCACATGAGGGCTAACATCCGTATGCCTCAAGTTGATGGACGCAGGGCAATGCATCGTAGGGCACGTTCCTATCGTGCGTGACTTACGAGGCAATGCTTTGTTATAGGTGATGGTTACCACTTAACTTCAGTAGGGCCATCTGCTTGTTACATCAGTTAGCTGTATTAAAAAAAATTGTACCTTGCAAATTTATAGTTTTACAAAAACACCCAGCTAATGTGCCCAGTCCAAATAAAGTCTGACTTGTCTCTTAAAAAATACTGAAGTCAAAGGTTTATTTCAAAGTGGCGATGGGCTAGAAACCTGTCAGGTATGGAATAACAACTACTGCAAAATGAGGGTATGTGCCAAATGTAATATTTAGACGTACCTCTTACTACCCCCCTAAGACGTAAAAGAATGTGGAGTTAGTACTTGGTACTAAGAGATCTGAGGAGATTTTTATTGTTTTGCTGCTCGGCGTTAAAAATAGATATCACTTTTGTCACCTAGTAGCAAACAATGTTTCTAAACTCATCTTCTACCTACTAGCAAGGGTTTTATTAATGTGTGCCTTGATTTAAATATAAAATAAGATGAATGTGAGCACCTAGACAAATCTGCGTGACTTACGAGGCAATGCTTTGTTATAGGTGATGGTTACCACTTAACATCAGGTGGGCCATCTGCTTGTTCCATCAGTTGGTGGTATTAAAAAAAAAAAAAAAAAAAACTTCAAAGGTTTTTTTGTGTAACATCTCAATTGATATCTATTCTTCTATACTAATATTATAAAGAGAAAAGATTTGTATGTTTGTAACGAATGAACTCAAAAACTACTAGTCCGATTTCAAAAATTCTTTCACTATTATTAGAATGCTACATTATCCCTGCTATATTATGCGTTATATTTAAATGTAAAAAATAAACACCCGTACGAAGCCGGGACGAGCCGATAGTGTAATAAGTTTAAACAAAACAAAAACAAACCGGCCAAGTGCGAGTCGGACTCGCGCACGTAGGGTTCCGTACCATTATCTATAAAAACAGCAAAAAAAACATGTTGGTTGTGTGGGAGCCCCCTTTAATACTTATTGAAAACTGCTTTTTAGTATTTGTTGTTATAGCGGCAACAGAAATACATCATTTGTGAACATTTCAACTGTCTAATTTCAACTATCACGGTTCATGAGATACAGCCTGGTGACAGACAGACAGACGGACGGACAGCGGAGTCTTAGTAATAGGGTACCTTACGGTACGGAACCCTAACAAAGGATCAAAGTCGTGAAGCTGTTTCAGTTTTTTTGTTTTTTTAGCTATTTCAAAGTTGAAGCCCATCTCTACTTCTTTTGTGCTGAAGATGCAATATCTTTGTACCTTCGGCCTCCCGGGCTTAGGATGTGACTTGGGAAGTCCTTTTAATTTTTGCTTTTTTAATCTCTTTTGTTTAGTCATTGAACTTTGTAAACGTGTAACACAGAAGGCGTCGACTTTAAATGAATCGAAATAAAATGGGAGCAAACACAGCAGAATACAATTTGTTTGTTGTTTTTTTTATACAATAAGCTGATGGAATAAGCAGATATTAAGTGATAACCACCACTTATAACAAAACATTGCCTCGCAAGTCACGCACGATAGGAACATGCCCCACGATGCACTACCCTGCGTCCACCAACTTGAGGCATACAGATGTTAAGCCTCATGTGTCTGTTATTACACCGGCAACCACACCCTTCAAACCGAAACACAGCAACGCTGTTTGGCGGCAGAAAAAGGCGTGGCGGTAGTACTTCAACGGACGAGCCCTTCACAAAGAGCTCTACTACTCTTAAATATCTCAATATTAATATTATAGAGGTATGGTCTTATTTTAAGAGCAGTCATCGAAATTACTTATGGACATAAAACTAATGGCACAGGATATTTATTGAATCACCCAGTAACCTCGCCTTAAAAGAACATCGCTTATCACTTGGTTCCCATCATTTTTTGAAGACTTTTCTAACGGGCTTCAAAGTCAAAGTCAGAAGGCTTTTATTCAGTAAAATCATAAGGATCGCTTTGAAGGCTTGACCTACGAGGCAATGCTTTGTTAAAGGTATCCTTGTTTCATTTACAAACGGTAAAAAAATATGCATGTATGTGTGATTGTAAGCAATCATATTTAGTACGAAAATGCACGTTATTCAGAAAATTACGTTAATAAGTTATTTTGGTAAAAATAAATGGCTTATTTAATTAATTTGGAACCTTTATACCTCCCACTCGATGGACCAACGACATTGTAAGGATTGCCGAAAGTCGATAAATGGAGAATATTTTAATTAACATTCTTGAAATGGAATGTATTTAGAAAACTGGTGGTCTAGTGGTAGCGGGCCTTCCAATCCTAAGGTCGTGGGTTCAAACCGCCCCCCGCTAACGCTGTTTCGCTGGCTATCCACATGGCTTTCAGTTTGACATTTGATTTCCATCCAACCTATTGCTATTACACTATGGGAATCGAATGTCAAACTGAAAGCCATGGATGGGAATCAAATGTCGAACTGAAAGCCATGGATGGGAATCAAATGTTGAACTGAAAGCCATGGATGGGCATCAAATGTTGAATTGAAAGCCATGGAAGGGAATCAAATGTTGAACTGAAAGCCATGGATGGGAAACAAATGTCAAACTGAAAGCCATCTCGATAGCCAGACATATACCTGAACCTATAGTGGGTACTATGGATGCTGACCAGTATTCTATAAGCAAAAGCCACTTTAAATCCTATCACTACAGTGACACTACAAAAATAAGAAAAAGTAGAGGAGACCAATGTCCTCTAATAATTCTAACTTCTTCATGCTAATGATCATGATACTTTCCTAGCCTATATTCACCTGAATACCTAGCTAGTTCTATGAATAGACTAAACACAATCAGATTGATAGGCTGATCAGATTATGCGCCGTACGCTATTCTTGTCTACGATAGAAACAATGGAATAGTTAAGTGCTTCGGACAGAGCGGGATTACTGCCGATTCGATACACTGCACGCCTATAGAATTAGACCGTGGTACATAATACATGGACAATAAGCTGTTGAAGCGGTTACCGGCATTATTCGGCCTTATTGTGTACAAATCCGAATAACACGAACACACTGGATAAACCAACGAATATAATGAACATCCAAGAACGTTTTTGACAAACGTCAAACAATCTCTCGCTTGCATATTTTAATAAATATTTTACTTTCCACACAGCACTATCAAGCCCCAAACTAAGCCAAAGCTTGTAATATGGGAACCAGATAGCTGATATAATACATTTGTACTTTTTTTTTTGTAAATACATACTTATAATATTATATAACACCCAGACAGAGAACAAACATCAATGTTCATCACACAAATGTTTGTTCTCGGTGGGGATCGAACCCACGGCCTACGGCGCAGAAGGCAGGGCTATTTCAACACTTATATATTATATTATATTATTATTATTATTTAAAGCACCGGTGGTCTAGTGGAAGTGACCCCGCCTTCCGATCGTAAGGTCGTAGGTTCGAATCCGGTCTTGCACCAATGGATTTTCTATCGAAAAAATTATGTGCGCAATGCCAGTGCTCTTAAACGGTAAAGGAAAACATCGTAAGCAAACCAGTTAATTGTAAACCGGTGTAATTACAGGCACATGAGGTTTAACATCTGTATGCCTCAAGTTGATGGACGCAGGGCAGTGCATCGTAGGGCACGTTCCTATCGTGCGTGACTTACGAGGCAATGCTTTGTTATAGGTGATCGTTACCACTTAACATCAGATGGGTCATCTGCTTGTTCCGTCAGCTAGTAGTATAAAAAAAAAAAAAGTTAGTACTCTAACAGCGGCGATGGGCTTGCAACCTGTCACGTATGGAATACCAACTACTGCAAAATGTAAGTATGTGCCAAATTTAATGTTTGGACGTACCTCTGACTACCCCCTTATACATCCTCAAAATATTCTGGAGTTAGTACTTGGTACTAAGAGATCTGAGGGGATATCGACCGTGCCTGGGGATTAAAGTCGTGAAGCTGTTTCAGTTTTCATTATTATTATTAGCCCCTTATAGATGACTAAGGGCTAAGATGGCTAAGGTACGTACAAAATATGACCCTTGGCACATACCCACATTTTGCAGTAGTTGGTATTATATACGTGACCGCAACACTCTTTGTAAATAAATGTATTTTTTTTATACAACTAGCTAATGGAACAAGCAGATGGCCCAAATGATGTTAAGTGGCAACCATCACAAAGCATTGCCACGCAAGCCACGCACGATAGGAACGTGCCTTACGATGCACTGCCCTGCGTCCATCAACTTGAGGCATACAGATGTTAAGCCTCATGTGCCTGTAATTACACCGGCAACCACACTCTTCTAACCGAAACACAGCAACGCTGCCTGGCGGCACAAAACGTTGTCCACGCATCGCACACTACAGTGCGAACCATTGTGTGGACGTGGTGTGGACGTTAAATGAACATACTCACCCTTCTTCTTGTCGAGTCCCTAGTTCTTTCGAACAGTGTGGTGAAAGGATTTTTAAGTGCACCTCAAAGATGCTCCTTTTGAGCACGTGACAAGACATGTTTTCAGAACTTCGTTTAAAAATTGAATGAAACTCACGAATTGTCAGGCGCGGTTGATATCTTTTTTTTTAATCATGGAAGAAAATAATTGTCTCTCAGCTAACATAAATCGTTCTCAGTGGTAGCCAACCGTGGCTTTACAATATTTTTAATAAATTATTATCCATCATTATCTGCTTTCTGAAAACAGAAAGTTGGGTTTGTTTTTTACAACTTGTACTCTTAACATGTAGAATACAATAAGCATAGCTATAAGGAGGTATTCCAATTTCAAAGGAAACACTGAACTAGTGCGCCTTGTTAGAGCCCTTTTGATCCGAATCAAACAATGTATTCAAATGTTAGATACTCATTCATTGTTAGATAGAGTTATTTGTTACAAGTGTGTATTTAAAAAAATATACTTAAATATTATATCTTAGTTAGTTACTATAGAACAAGCTTTGCTTAGTTTGGGGCTAGACAGTGATGTGTGGAGTGTCAACCAATTTTTTTTTATATATCTAGTTGATGGACCAAGCAGATGGCCTTGATGTTAAGTGGTAACCATCACCTATATATAACAAAGCATTGCCTTCCAAGTCACGCACGATAGGAAAGTGCCCCACGATGCACTGCCCTGCGTCCATCAACTTGTGGCGTACAGATGTTAAGCCTCATGTGCATTGTGCCTGTAATTACTATATTTGTCCTTAATTTCATCCCGAAAGTGTTCTTAGTTTCATACCGATTAGTTCTGTGCGTGATAGAGCCACAAAGAGCCATCATCCAAACATTATAACTCTCGAATAATATTATTGTTAGTGTAAACCGCTCAGATAGGTCATTTGCATACCTTCACTTTTTACATAAAAAATTAAAATAATGCGGTTTATTCACTGATCCACTAAATAACCTTACAAATGAGATTACGAAATATAATTCAGCCGTTTATTTTATTAGTCTCAGGGGCTCGCTTATTCATGGAAACTGAAATGTTTGATTTATAGACCCCCTAAAAAGTATATCATGTGCGTTTATAGGTACTTTTTTTAATTCCTTTTATTTGGGCAAACAAAGAGTAACACAATGTAGAGGTAATATGGTTTAATAAAAACACTTTATTTTCTGCACCAATATTTTAATTTCACCAACCAACCACTTTACATAACACCTTGAATACTTTGAACATATTAAGAGTAGCAGAGCTCTTTGTGAAGGGCTCGTCCGGAGAAGTACTACCCCCACGCCTTTTTCTACCGCCAAGCAGCATTGTTGTGTTTTGGTTTGAGGAGTGTGATAGCCGGTGATATTACAGGCACATGAGGCTTAACATCTGTATGCCTCAAGTTGATGGACGCAGGGCAGTGCATCGTAGGGCACGTTCCTATCGTGCGTGACTTACGAGGCAATGCTTTATTTTGGCGATATCTGCTTGATCCATCAGCTAGTTATATTTAATTTAATTTAATGAAGAATAAAAATAACCACACAGCCTTCACAACTCAGTTGGTAGTAGCTCTGCCTTCTGCGCCGCAGGCCGTGGGTTCGATCCCCACCGAAAACAAACATTTGTGTGGTGAACATAGATGTTTGTTCTCCGTCTGGGTGTTATTATATATTATAAGTATGTATTTACAAAAAATGTCTATTATGTATTATACCAGCTGTCTGGTTCCAATATTACAAGCTTCGGCTTAGTTTGGGGCTAGATAGTGCTGTGTGGAAAGTCGACCAATATTTATTATCAATAGAGCTCTTTGTGTGTGGCTCGTCCGGGGACGAGCCACACACAAAGAGCTCTACTACTACTTCTACTACTACTTGTAATATGGGAACCGGATAGCTGATATAATATATACACAAAAGTTCATATATACCTACCTGGCTAATATGTATGAAACAGCTGTTTTTTTTCGCGTTCACAGTGTTGGTTCCTTAGAAAAAGTTAGTCATATTGATGGGTACTTTAGCCCGCTGAAGTTTTAAGTACAAGTATTGGAACACTTGTATAATATACCGTCGGTCGGATTCATTACTGGAACATTTCCGAAATTACGTGCTTTGAGCTAAGTATGCAGAATGGTAGGAAATTGAATACTCTTTCTAAATCACTAACGGTACAACTCAAATTTTGTTGCTAATTGACAGAAAACTACAGAAAGTAAAGAAAAATTGATTTTAGTAATCTCTTCGACTTTAACTTTACTTTTACCCTCAATTACTCAGAACAGTGTAATTTTGAGATGTTCCATTACTGTTTCCGACTGACGATACTCTTGTTGATGGTTACCACTTAAAATCAGGTGGGCCATCTGCTTGTTCCATCAGCAAGTGGTATAAAACTAAAATAAAAACATTCCTCATATAATTGAAACAAAAACCCCGGTATTTACTAGAAAATATTACGGACGTAAAGGTTTTTTAGGTCAGGACTTAAACCGCATTATCGGTGTTCCCAGCCCCAAATTTCTACTATCACTATTCACAGTCGCAAAACTTAATGTGGAGTACGTTGAAATGTTAGGGTTACGTAGCCAAACAAGAAACCCTCACTAAATTTGTAACTACAATACGATTCGCTGCTTAGTCGGGTAGTTTTCAGCGCTTCTGGAACCATAATTTTATGTTTACGAGCAATTATTTTAAATAAATTAAAATAAGAAAAAAATACACTGAAAAACATAAAAGTTTTAATCACTGAATCAAAATAAATACGCACAGTTTTATAAAGACAAAAATCCATTTGTGCACGAACGATTTCGAACCCACGACCTTACTATCAGAAGGTTACTACTCCCACCACCAGTGTTCGGAAAAAATATTTTTAAAGTTATTATCGTGATTCCTATTTAAATTTTTAAGATTACTTATCCATAGCAAAGCCGTAAAAGGTGTCTTAAATAAAAATTAAAATAATTAAATTCCGCCTTGACTAAGAACTATTCGAGGAAACTTATAAAATATTTTTATACTAGCTGGTGCCCGCGATTTTGTCTGCGCAGGATTAGTATTTCGAGTAGCTTATATTAGCGTGGCGTATTACATAATGTGTTACTCTAGCGGTTTTGGCAGCGCACGCCAGAATAGCTCGCAGATGGTAGATTTTTCCTACTTACTTGACACTTATCGTCATATTTTGGACAATTCACACAATATCTTTATAAATTGTAGCCTATGTGTTATTCTGATGTATAAGCTATATTATTGTAAAGTTTCAATCCATTCAGTAGTTTTTACATGAAAGAGGAAAAACATCCATCCATCCATACTTACAAACTTTCACGATTATAATATTAGTAGGATTTTCATAATACATCATCATCATCATCTCAGTCCGGTATCACCCACTGCTGGGCTTTCATTTTCTGCCAGCGTCCTCTGCCCTATGCGTCTCTCGTCCAGGTGTTTCCTGCGATCTTTACAATGTCGTCATCGCGCTTTCGGTCGGCCCAGATTTCGTCGGCCCGATTTCGGCCAAGGCTTTACCCCAGCGGCCATCACCACGTCTGGCAAAGTGTCCTGCCCAACCTCCACATTCATAATACAATTTTGGAATATGTTTATGAAAAGGATACAAAAAGTTCTGCACAAAACGCAATTCTCCCAAAACCCACTCAAAAATATCTCGGAAAACTAGATATTTATCTAGTTTAAAACAAAGGTTTTATTTACAGGAACAACCTGTACCTTTTGTACGAATAATATTACATGAAAAGGTTTCTTTAATTATTTTGTTCACATTTAAAAGCGGAGGTTAGCCGAGTATGGGGGATTTTAAAAAGTCAGCATTTCATTTATTTTCCCAAGTACTTTTTGTGCTACACGATAAATGGAAGTAGTCATCAAAAGTTGTTCATATAAATTTCATATATTACTGACCAAGAAATGTAATAGAATGTGCTTACAAAGCGCGGATGTTTAGATGTTGGAGCAATTTAATTGAAGTCCTAATCCTGAACAAAGGTTCCCGCCAAAACCCACCCGAGTTTTGAAGATATATAAAATAAGATCCTACCAATGTGTGTTAAATAAAAATTCATCCATTAATTTATTTAAAATTAATTCAAAATACGTTTATACACATCAACTAAATTCACTTTTTAAAAAAATCTAAGTCACTAGTGTAGAAGACCTCTTTGTGAAGAGCTCGTCCACGTAAGAAAATACCACCGTTTTTTTTTTCTTTCTCTGTCACCAAGCAGCGTTGCTGTGTTTCTGTTAAAAGGGTGGTTGCCGGTGAAATTGCAGGCACATGAGGCTTAACACTTAACATCAGGTGGGCCATCTGCTTGTTCCATGAACTAGTATTACAAAAAAAAAGTTCCTATCGTGCATTCCGAGGCATTGCTTTGTTATAGATGATGTTTACCACTTCACATCAGGTGGGCTATCTGCTTGTAACATCAGCAAGTAGTATAAAAAAATGTACAATCCATCAAACTGCTCTATTTTTGAGACTAATTTCTACCCAAGTAGTTTTTCCAATGAAAAATTTCATCGGGAAATTGGAAAAGTTTGCCAACAGCGGACGGGCCAGACCGAGGCTTTAGTTACTCGTAAACTGAGGTCAAACACTTTTTGGCTTTGAAATGCTGATGTTTTGCTGTTTTTGCAGCTAGACCAAAATAAATCATCAATCTAACTGGTAAAAACCGGTTCAAAGAAAATATGTTTTGAGAAATGTGAATGTTTTGAGAGATTGTATTAAATGTATATTATTATGACAGCCTTCACCGCTCAGTTGGTGCCTTCTGCGCCGTAGGCCGTGAGATCGATTCCCACCGAGAACAAACATTTGTGTGATGAACATAAATGTTTGTTCTCTGTCTGGGTGCTATTAATAATTACAAGTATGTATTTACAAAAAAAAGTATGTTATGTATTATATCAGCTATCTGGTTCCCATATTACAAGCTTTGGCTTAGTTTGGGGCTAGATAGTGTTGTGTGGAAAGTCCACAAATATTTATTTATCATTTATTTATTATGCTAATGTGCCTAGAGATCAAAATCCTGAATCAGAGTTTTTGGGGTTTTTTTTATTTACCGAATTTGCTGTAGCAGGTGTGTTGCTTTGAAAATAAAATCAAAGTTATCAAAAATAAAATGGAGATATAAACAAAAAAGACAAATTTTTTGTAGGCGACTTATCTAATTATAATTTCTCTTACTAAATCGAAGTTTGAACAGAGACCCCAATGACCGGTTTGTGCATAAATCCTAAAATTTGATAGAAAACAAACTGCTAGACTAAACTAATATTAGAATTTGAATCAACATTAAATTCTGTAGCGTGCCTTTGCCACGTACACACAGAAACCATATTTCCTGCTATTTTAAAGCGGCTTTATAAGTCTCAAGTTGATGGACTGACGACCGGTTTCTGAAAGCCCGATCAAAACTAATCGCAAATCAAGTCACTTGCTATCTCTATCTAATTCGATGTAATAGCTGAAATGGCGAGTGACTTGACATCCGATTAGTTTTGAACGAGCTTTCAGAAACAGACAGGTAGTGTAGTGCATCGTAGAGCACGTTTCTATCGTGCGTGGCATACGAGGCAATGCTTTGTTATGTTTTGGTTACCACTTAACATACACACAGGCGAATCTTTACATACACACCCCCCCACCCCCACCTACCCTAACATACCAAACACAAAACACATCACATTTTATAATGTGCTACACGCCCTTTTCTGCCGCCAAGCTGCGTTGCTGTATTTCGGTTTGAAGAGTGTAGTTGCCGGTGTAATTACAGGCACATGAGGCTTAACATCTGTATGCCTCAAGTTGAAGGACGCAGGGCAGTGCATCGTAGGGCATGTTCCTATTGTGCGTGACTTACGAGGCAATGCTTTGTTATAGGTGATGGTTACCATTTAACATCAGGTGGGCCATCTGCTTGTTCCATCAGCTAGTTATATAAAAAAAGGCATCAGTGGGCCATCTGCTTGTTTCTCAGCAAGTAGAAAAAAATAATATATAAAAACCACGTGAAGGAAAGGTGAAAGAAAACATCATGCATGCAGGCATGACGTAGAACCTAAAAAGTTCCAAAAACATGTGTCAAGTGCTAGAAAGGAGCCTATTTGAGGCGCACTAGAAATGCTTTCACCACACTGTTTCCTATACAAGGTGTTCCATAAGTTGAGTATATAAACTTCAGGGGGCTAAAGTACCCATCAATATGAACAACTTTTTCTAAGAAACCAACACTGTGAACGCGAAAAAAAAAACAGCTGTTTCATACATTTTAGCGTGGTAGGTATTGAACTTTTGTATTTTAGCCCCCTGAAGTTTATATACACAACTTATGGAACACCTTGTATACACTTCTGTTGTTGTCTGTACAAATCACAATGAGTTTCGTTCAATAAAACGAAGCGGTCCAGTTGACTAACAGAAATAATATATTTTTTCTTGGAGTCATCTGGACCGCGTCGGTCCAGTCTGTCGCGGTCCAGACGACCAACTACTGTTTCGAAAGGAACTTACAACACGATAAGAAGAAGACTGATCTTCTAGGCGTGGAACTGGCACCTATAGAGTTACCTAGTTTCAAAGCGATCCTAGTGATTTTATTGAATAAATATCTTTTGACTTATACTGATTCAGCCAGCCTGTTTTCAGTGAAAATGCGTCCTCAGTGGCCGGTCAGTTTCCGATTTGCATATTCAAATTTTCTGTTGGGATCAAAGAGCCGTATGCCAGCCTAACATTTTACTGAATGTAGGATCCGTTGTACGGCTATGCTCGTACGCTTGTGAAATAGATCTTTAGACGAGAATAGTAACTATTTCTCGGTATTTTTCTTTGAACCTTTCCTATTAATCTTGCTATCTGTTTCGATATTCTAGAAACTTTGGATAGATAAATGTCGCGGCGTTTACAAGTAGTTTAGATGTGAGTTACAGATTATGGCCGTGTCAATTCTATTTGATCACTAACGGCCGGATTCTGAAAGCTCGATCAAACCAAGATGACATGTCAAGTCATCTCTATCGACACCAGTTTCTCAGGGCATTATTCTCTATGACATAGGAGATTCCGTGCCATAACCGTGTGACGTCACAGCGCGTGGTCTAAACGCAAACGCGATTCATAAACCAAAAAATGAACTAAGAATGACAACTAGGAATGACAACTAAGTCATAGGGAATACGGTTTTGTCCGATTTCCCGCCGCTGTCTAGTCGTATCTGTGTAACGCGATTGCATTGGCAATAATAGAGAATAATGCGCTAGTTTTTTTCGTATTACATAGCGCGAACCCGGCATGCTAACAACGCACCGACTCTACAGGCGCTCACACTTTTAAATAATTTTCTACATGAGTTCCAACATGTCGTCATTTTTAGCGGTAGCCTTAGTTCTATTTATAAGTCCTTAAGAACATATTTAAGTTTTTATCATTAATTAAGATAGTCAGCGTGTTGGTGTTACTCTGTAAGCTTACTGTCAAACTTGAAATAAATATTCTATTCTATCTAATTTGATGATATAGCTGAAATAGCAAGTGACTTGACATCCGATTACGTTTGATCGAGTATGAGGAATAATAATTCTCAAATAGCGACTTCTAACGGGAAGGCGACAGAATAACGAAGAATTATATATATATATAAAGATTTTATACTACTACATCGACACTTTGCCCTTTTTTAACAAAGGCCTCCTCCAAGCTCTTCCACTCTTTTCTATCTCTCGCTATCCACGTCCAGGTTTTCCTTGCAGTATGTTTTAGCTCTCATCTCATCTCACCTTCCCTTTAAACTATCTCCCCCTCTTTTGTTGTGTTTAGGGATCCAATTCAGCAACAAATTGCTCCATCTCTATTTTCCTCCTAAGAGGAAAAGAGGACCGGTTAGTCATGCTTAGAGTTAAAGCTTACATTGTAGACTCGATTACATACCAGAACCATGCACACCGCTCAGTTGAAATTCACAGAATCCGACCGTTCTAGTTGTAATGACTGCGCGCATAAATTAAAAATCCTCACGAAGTTTTGCGAAAATTATTCTTGCTCATTTCAGGGTTGGAAATTGTGAGAAACCTTTGAAGTTTGGCTTAAATTTACAAAGACAGAGCAAATATACCAGCTTGTATATTACATTTGTATGGATCTATTTAGTAGTAGGTAAGGGGTTCAAAGTCAAAATCAAAAGGTATTGAATAGGTATTTATTTATTCAATTCAATCACAAGGGCGACTTTGAAATGTCTTAATGTCGTGGGTTCGATCCCCACTGAGAACAAATATTTGTGTGATGAACATAGATGTTTGTCCTCTGTCTGGGTGTTATTATATATGTATTTTAAGTATGTGAATACAAAAAAAACATATATGTATTATATCAGTTATCTGGTTCCCATATTACAAGCTTTGGCTTAGTTTGGGGCTAGATAGTGCTGTGTGGAAAGTCCACCAATTTTTTATTTAATTCTAGGTGAATTTAGGTATCAGTTACACCTCAGTTACAGACCAAGACTTCTAGAAAGTCGAAAAAAGCCGTTGTATCTCTTTTAAAATAACCTTAAAACAAAACTCACTTGGGTGAATACTGTTAAAATGAATCCCTTTTTCAAATTACCGTAACCAATTAGGTAACAAAGGTACTGTTAGCAAAGGTTAAGGTGAGTATTAAGGCTTTGGTTGCCTAAATAACGATACCGCCATGACGGTTGTTTTATTGGAAACCCAACAGCATCTTTTAATTTGACGAACTGCTTTTTGACAGAATGCTGCTAAGTGAATCTTTTAAGCAGCAGGCACATAAATTCGACGAGATTTGTTGGTTTAAATCACAAGAAAATCATAAATCGTAAACTATCAAACATCGCAGATCATACAATCGGGTAGCCCAAAGGGTGCTGCATTCTGGACCACACTTGGCAGTTCTTCCTTTTTTATGTTGATGCGGAGGAAATCTGCACACAGACCTACCGCACTGAGGGATGCGATAGTGTACAAGATAGAGATAGTACTTCCTTGGACCTGTTTGTTGTTGACTTATAATTAAGACGAAGTGGTCCAAGTCATTTGAGGACGGCCGCTGAAGTAGCAACAGACCTGCGCTCAATTTCATTGCAACCTTGATAAATAGCTAGGCGTTCTTGACAGGAAATTCAAGATCCTATTCGAATTCATCAGCAGACAGTGTTTACGGTTGTTATTAAGGACGTTGCTCGAGAGCACTGGTGGTCCAGTCGTAGCGGCCCCGCCTTCCTATCCTAAGGTCGTGGGTTCCAAACCGGTCGTGCACCAATGAGTTTTTCTGTTCAAAAATGTATGTGCACAATGCCAGTTGTCTCAAACGGTGAAGGAAAACATCGTGAGGAAACCGGCATGTCGTAGAACCTAAAAAGTTCTATAACATATTGTGTCAAGTGCTTGAAAGGAGCCTCTTGAGGCGCACTTAAAATCCTTTCACCAGACTGTTTCGAAAGAAACTAGTGACACGACAAGAGAGAGAGATTAAGGACGTTGTATGACGGTGACCTCTTCTACCAACCAAGGCTTAAGGCACAATCCAGAGGCTCAAATCGTTGCCAATAGTTCGGCTTTGTCTCCAATTGATTCGTAATTGGATGTTAGGTCATTGTTGGCTAGTTGTAACTGGTTTCGGATTGTGCGCTAATTTTATAGTCTGTGATGGCTTGATAGCTAGTACAGCTGGGCGTTTAGTAACAAGACACAGAAATTTTGTTTTCTGTCGAATCGGTTTTGTCTATAGATAGAAAATTCTTTATTTCACAGAACAAAATGTATCGTACATAGGCGAACTTAATGCTAGAGGGCATTCTCTTCCAGTTAACCTTGGTGAAGTTTTGAAAAAACCGATAGGGTAGTCTATGTTTAAGCAACGTAGCTTTTTCGTTTTAATTATCAACAATATTTAAATGTTAGTTTATGAGCGCTATTCACTACTTAAGCATGCCAAAATAGCTGTTTAAGCTGTTTTATAAGTAAGCCTGTGTTATTCGTGGGTTCGATTCCCACCGAGAACAAACATTTGTGTGATGAACATAGATGTTGCTTCTCTGTCTGGGTGTTTTATAATATTACTAGCGACCCGCCCGGCTTCGCACGGTTATTGTGGGTTATCCCTAAGATATTATGCTTGTATTATGCACTAGCGGCCTGTCCCAGCTTCGCATGGGTGGTCATAAATTTTTTGAACATTTTAGGATAAACTTAGAGCGTGGGTTCGAGCCTCGCGTCTACTTATTTCATACATTTGCACGCGCTTTTAACATTTTTAATTTCGACATATCTTTTGAATGGAATGTCCGATTTGAAAAATTTAAGAAGTAATCTATAGGTATTAAAACCGTCTTAATTATGAAATGATTTATTTGGATAAGAATTAATACCAAGGTACAAATAAAGACCCTTTTCTGGCGGCGGCATTTCAATTAATTTTTTATAATAAAAGAACACTTATTGTGACATAACTATAATAGTTAGACATATGCTGTTGCGACATTTTTTGTAGATGATGACGTGTTCTACAAAATCGTAGTACATTATTTTGTTCTATCATCAACAGTTTTCGCAGCGCACGCGATGTAAGGTTTTTGTTTTCCACCTTGGGTTACATTATTGAAGTTTTAGTAAGGATCCCTGATTTTTTTGAAAATATAATATAGCCTATGTTACTCAAGGATAATGTAGCATTCTAATGGTGAAAGAATTTTTGAAATCGGACCAGTAGTTTTTGAGCCTATTCGTTACATACAAAAATACAAAAATACAAAGGTTTCCTCTATATAATATTAGTGTAGATAAGTACGTATTTACAAAAAAAGTATATAAGTATATCAGCTGTCTAGTTCCCATATCACAAGCATTGGCTTAGTTTGGGGCGAGATAGTGCTGTGTAGAATGTCCACCAATATTTATTTATTTATTTTATATTGTTTAGTTTTGGTGGTATTAGCAAAAAGTGTGAGCGAAACGTCTGATTTAAAAAAAAACATTTTCGTCATATTTTAAGTGATATCCTGATTTGAACGGAAATGTTTCGAAAGTTTTGACAGAAACCGCCACCATTTTCTTCAAAACAAATGAAAGCCGACTTTACTATATGACATCGATGAATTCATTGCAACGAAACTAATTTTATGATATATGTAGGCTTAGAGCAACACGGGCCACCGGCGGACCGGAGGGGAGTAGCCTTCGAAAGCATTCCCCTCTGTCAAAGTACAAGTCCACGCGGTCCTAGACGTACAATAAAACTGACACAGAATGTATCTATGTGTGCATGATATTGTTAGTGTATTTTTAATTAGGTATGTGTGAGTTTCGTAGTGACAGACGATTATTTTTGTGTGGGAATTTGAGAAAGTGTGCGTAACACAAATTTCCCCCCGCAAAAAATGGCAGACAGTTTTGTATCGGTACTAAACGCTACGGCCACTCCCCTCCGTGTTGCTCTATGTATGTAGGTAATAACGTAATAATTAATTATTGAAACTTATTTTAGAATAATAATTATTGTTTATTAATTTGTAACTATGTTCTTTTGATATTTGTTTTCTTTTGTCATTTTTTATTATTTAGTTCTTTTTTGACATAATAACTATACCTACCAATGTTTGTGTAGAGAATTTTCCTTGAAATGTCTTTATATGTTATAAAAAAATGCTTTACCCAAGAACCTTTATAAGCCACTGTATTTGACGTGTAACATGTGTTATTAATAAATTAACTTTGATCTTTATAAGTACATAGACTGACTTGAATAAAAGTATTTAACTATATTACTTGACACTGGTAAGATTATCTGTCAAAGACGGACAGGTGCCACAAATGGAGGAAAAAATAAAAAGAAAAAGAAATAGGAGCCATAGGGATTCGTTTTCTGACAGTTCAGGAAGCAACATAGCTTTTTCATTTTAAATGTTTTTCTAGTGTTATTTTGAGTTGTGTTGTGTAATTTCGGTGGCATTTTAACCAACATTACTTGAGGTCTTAGCACAAAGTTTAAGCATTTGGAATTAAAGTGTATTATGTGATATCATGATTTGACCGAAAATGTTTCCAATGTGTTGAAGAAAACCGCCACCATTTTCTTCAAAACAAATGACGGCCGACTTGAAGAAGAAGAAGAAGAAGAAGTCTAACGTCAATTCCTATCTCTTGCAGCATCAGCTCTGGTCAGCTACTCAGGAGAGAGATACGACTTCATCATCAATGCTGACAAACCGGTCGGCAACTACTGGATCAGAGTCCGGGGCCTATTGTTGTGCTCGAAGTAAGTAACGTTTCTATACACTTCTGGGGCGTAATCACGTTAGTCGCGTAAACGTATCGTATCCCTAACTACAACCTATGGAGGCCTATGTCCTATGGACTTCTACAGGCTGATGATTATGAGTTATAGAGCTCTTTGCAACCTGTCTGCTTGTTCCATCAGCAAGTTGTATAAAAAAAAATGGAATACGGACTACTGCATATCGTGGGTGTGTATTTACTCCAAGAATCATCTGAAACCCCCTTCGACATCCTCAAATAATGTTGAGTTGATACTAAGTACTAAAGTACTAGAATATCTACCATGCCTGGGGATCAAAGTCGGGAAGCTGTTTCGGTGTTTTGTTTAAAATTCTCTTTTTTTTATCAAAAGCTTTACTAATAAGGTGATAGGAATTTCAGAAGGTCAGGGGTACTTCTTAATATAAGATTTATCCTCTCATGCTAAGTTTTTAATAAAATGATTCCATTCTTGCCATTCAGCGTAGCAATACAGCCAGTGTCTTGGGGACGATTCCGATTGACACTGATTTGGATCAGTTGAGCTATCTCTAGATCGTTTGCAACGTTCTGCCGATAGCTCAGCTGTTTCATATGTATTTTGTACATTTTGTAAATACTTGTATTAATTGTATTTTTTTATATAAGTCATTTTATAAATAAATAAAAAAAGGAATTCCTATTCTTACTCTATCTATAGGTATGTGTTATATAGATAGAAAATTCTTTATTGCACAGAACAAAATGTATCGTACATAGACGAACTTAATGCTAGAGAGCATTCTCTTCCAGTTAACCTTTGTGTAGTTTTGATAAACCGAAAGAGTAGTGCACAAACATGGATGTTATGGAGCTATTTTCTACAAATACAGAAAAATACATATATTATATATTGATATAACAAATACTTATGAAAATAATATGAATAACGAATATTTATTGGTACATTATAAGATATAATAATATAATATAATATGTGTTAATTCTACAGTGGGAACGAAACAGTGAGACAAGTGGCTTTGCTGAGGTACAAGGGTGCTAAGTTAGAAGAACCAGCCCTAGACTGGAACACTCCTCGCACAGGATTGGTAAGCTTTTTAATATTTCCTAATGGAACAAACAGAAGGCTCACCTGATGTTAAGTGGTAACCATCACCTGGCACAGCATTGCCTTGAAAGCCATCCACAGTATGCACGACGCACTGTTTACCATCCATTTACTTGAGGCATACAGATGTTAAGCCTCATGTGCATGAAATTTCACCGGCAACCTTTCAAAGAGAAACACAGCATCGCTGCTTGGCGGCAGAAATAGACACGGTACAGTACTTCTCTGGACGAACCCTTCACAAAGACCTCTACTACTCTAATCTTGAGTTGATACTTGGTACGTGATCTAAGGGCATAGCTACCGTACCTGGGGATCAAAGTCGTAAAACTGTAGTTGTTTTTTCTGAGAACCAAAATACATACGAGTAAAGCGCCTTTCCAGACGTACGGAAAAATGTGACGAAATTCGCTTCATAAAACATTCCTTAGGTTTCTTGTCGAAAACTCAACCATGTTATCGAAACCCTAGAATCTTAAAACAGGGGCTTATCCAAATCCTTTCGGAATTCAATATGTGTTATGCCTAAGGAGTAGAGGCAGCATATACCGTACTTGAAGCATGAGTATGAAGTAGTATGAACCCATCAGAATCTGAGATAAACCTACACCCAAAAGACCAAAAAGTTAATGCAACCTTTTTTTAATCTTAAAAGTTTAAAAGTTATAATGTTTTGCACAATGGAAAAATAATTCTGGTTTGCAAACCTTAAATAAGTAAAAGTGTAATAAAATAACTTCATTGCTATATACATTGTTGTATACCTATTTACCAGATACTGAAAATAAATTATATTTTGAATCTATGTTTAGGGTAACGGCGAAAACTACCGGTAATTGTACTCGCTCGCACAATTTAAAAGATATAAAATAACTGAACTTATTTATAAAAAATCTCAATCAATCAACATAATATATGCGATTTTGATACGATGTAACTAGTCGATATGGTTTACTAGTCATTGGACCAAATGATAATTTTGCTGAACTGTCTGCAATGTTATTTCACACAACTTGGTAGATTCCGATTTTACATAGATATTATGTTCAGTGAATTTATATCATAAAAAATAAGCAAGAAGTACTTTGATGGGTTTCAGCTTCTTAATATTGCACTTACATTCATGATCATGTGCCTGTAATTTTACTAGCACCCGCACCCTTCAAACTCAAACACAGCAGCGCTGCTTGGCGGTAGAAAAAGGCATGGTGGTAGTACTTCCCCGGACGAGCCCTTCACAAAGATCACTACTACTCCTATAAGTACTTAATTGTTATTGAAACTACTATTTTGAGTTCTGTTGCGTAAGCTCTTCATAAAGAGCTATTCTACTCTACAGAGTAAAATATAAAGCAAGTATTTGAGGTTTAACCGCTCTATAGAATCTTTTCACTCTACAATCGTTATACATTCCGCGAAGGCTTTATCTCAAGGCTGTATTCAAACACCATAAAAGAGTATCAGTTTCGTACATCGTTTTGTATTGAGGCTGTATATAAAATACGCCCGCGGCGCTCGTAAAAATGTGACAGAGTTTTAGGCCATGAAAACTTCCTCTTCTAACGCAACATACACCGAGTACCCTAAGTCTGAGTTTGTTTTATGTTTTCCGTACCGTCGCGTCAGGCTGTTTTGTATGGAGACTCGATGAGCGCGTCTTTCGTGCTGAGAACATTTCTAATTATTTTCTATACCTGTGCATGACTGTTACTATATATGTACCTATTTACTACTTGCTGGTTTTTATTTTGTTTTTTTTTTATTATACAAAGTGTTCCATAAGTTGTGTATATAAACTTCAGGGGGCTAAAGTACCCATCAATATGAACAACTTTTTCTAAGGAACCAACACTGTGAACGCAAAAAAAAAACAGCTGTTTCATACATTTTAGCCTTGTAGGTATTGAACTTTTGTATGAAACAGCTGTTTTTTTTCGAGTTCACACTGTTAGGTTCCTTACAAAAAGTTATTCATATTCATGGGTACTTTAGCCCCCTGAAGTTTATATACACAATTATGGGAACACCTTGTATATGTACCTATTTACTACTTGCTGTTTTTTTATTTTGTTTTTTTTTTACTATACATTTTTAACACACGAGTCTCTATACAAAACTGGTCTGACGATCAGTGGCGTAGCTAGGTGGACAAGGGTCTCGGTGCATAGAGAAAGAATCGGGCCCTCATCCCCTTTCCACAGAGCTTGAACTTATATTGACTTAAAAATAAATCATTAAAAAAAAATTGTGAGCAGGCTCAAGGTTTTCTAGCTTCGGGAGCTGGCTAACCCTCTCTTTTCAAAGCTTAGGTTAGAGGGCCCCTTAAACACTGCATCACCTGGCCCTACGATAGCTACGCCACTGCTGACGATACGGAAAACGAAAATAAAACTTAGACTCAGTGTACAGTGGGTGGTACTGAGAGACACGCTAAAAATAATATCCTTATGAATACAGCTATTTTTTGTTGTATTACTTCCTAATGGAACAAGCATAGTGCCCACCTGATAATCATTCCGTATAATGAAGTAGAAGCAACTATTGTCTCGCAAGCCACGCACGATAGGAACGTGCCCCACAATGCTGCCCTGCGTCCATTAACTTGAGGCATATATAGGATAAGCCTCATGTGCCTTCGATTTCACCGGCACCTTCAAACTGAAACACAGTGCTGCTGCTTGTCGGAGAAATAGGCGTAGTGGTAGTACATCCCCGGACGAGCCACACACAAAGAGCTCTACTACTTTTAAAGTTTGGAAGTACTATGGTCATCGGTAGGTTTAGCTGGCAGGTACGTTCCTATCGTGCGTGACTTACGAGGCAATGCTTTGTTATACCTATACATCACCTGATGGTTACCACATAGTTTTATAAAAAAGGTAACACCAAGTTAGGAATACCAATAGCTTTACCTGCACTTCAATGTTGCGGATAGCCAAAGAACGGAATCTTACTGTTGCGAACACCTACAGCTTGGATGTTTCTGAGAGAGGTGTGAAAGGTATCTTTTATAGTAACGTGCTACACCGTCGATCGCATCATCGCTTATTTGCACTAAATGGTCTTTAAGGCAAACACACTACAAGTTAAATAACCTAACCAAATATACATTCTTCTTTCGTATATTGTGTGGGAGCATTCCACAAAAAGAAACCCTCTTTCACCCGATGAGTGAATGACGCTGTAAAGAAAATCCCAGTTCATTATCCAAAGATTCAGCGCTTATCTGTTTTTTGATATCGTCATTAAGTAAATAACTTGAAAATGATGGCCACGAGATTCCAAACGATGGAGTAATTTTCTCGTTTTACGCATTCTATATAAATTACCTACTGAAAGTAAGTACCTACTTTTAGTGGTAAGTGTACTTGAATTGAACGAAAAACGCTCGGATTGTGCTGAATATGCGTTGGAGAAATATATGAAGTGTTTTTTTGTTAGCAACAAAGTGCTAAAGTAAATTGTTTTCAACACCTACGCTTCTCAATGTTAGGCCTAATTTCACCATGCTCTGTTAGTTACTAATCAAGGATTAACAGGCCGTTAAATCTAACCTTAGATGTCACACGCATACATTTTGTCATTTTTAACGGCCCTTTAATCCTTTGCTAATCTAACAGAGCATGGTGAAACCGGCCCTTAATCTGTCCAAAAACACATCATCAAAAAAACATGCCTCTTTGTTTCACATAACTTTGAAATTTTGATTTTGAAAGATTCTTTTCTAAAAATAGACAATTCAAATTTAATTTAATCTAATAGCTGACATTATATACCTTATTTGACTTAGTTAACTATTATTATTATTATATCGAGACATTTCATATTATCAATTGCTATTCAAGTGACTTACTTTCTGCCTATTGTATTTTCTTATTTATGAATGAATGAAATGAATGAATGAATGAAAATGCTTTATTGTACACCTTACAAACGAACAAAATAGGAAACAAATATATGTGTAATATATTATGCTATTGTGTCAATGAGCTTAACTATTATTGTACCCATAATAGTATGAATTGTACTTACCTTTTTATCTACATAATTTGCAGCGCCCTACAGCGAACGCGCGGTTCCACGGGGCGCGTTCTCACTCACTCAGGGAGAAGGGCGTGCAAATGTATGACAAAAGTAGACGCGAGACTCAAACCTACGGTCTAAGTTTATCCTAAAATGTTCAAAAAATGTATATCCACCCATGCGAAGCTGGGACAGGCCGCTAGTTATAAATATTATAAAACCCAGATAGACTACAAACATCTATGTTCATCAGAGCTACTACAATTTTATTTGTGAGGGCTGTGACCTGTCAAGTACTATAACCCAATATCTATCTTATTGTTGGTTTTGCTACCTTTACACAAAAACAACGAAGTCGACAGTAAAAGATAGAAAATATTGTGTTAATAATAAATCATCCTGGTAACACTCGAGTGACAACCAGTTTCCAAGAAGCAAGCCAAAATAGTATTCCATTACCTACTTATGAATAAAAAACAGAACCCTGCCGCATAGGAAAGGGGCAAAAACTACCCTCTTATCGGATAACGGGCGCATTATGGAGGTCGCAAAATCAAATAGCTAGCAATGCGGTACTGTCAAAGATATTGTTTGATATCGAATGCTATTCCACAGGGGGACTGAGAATAACCCTCGTATTTTGGATGATACGCATATTTTCTCTGAACTTAGTACTGTTTACTCTAGCTGCCGCATTTCGCCTTTCACCTTTTGCTCACGTATTATGGACTGCTAACATAAATATTTAAGTCGTCTTCCCTTTCTTGATTTCGTTCAAGTTTTCTATCCATTTTCGGTATGTTTTGGCCTAAAACTAGCCTCTATAGACAAGTTACAAATGAATAATGTTTTAAATTTAATACCGAGCATGATTAAGCCACAAAATTCCTAACGTCATAATTTTTGGATGTTTGTGGATTTAAATATTAGTACTTACTATTAGTTTTTCTGTGATATTAGTAGGAAGTAAGATGCAATAATTTAATATCAGTTCAAAAGTAAAAATAAAATATGTTTACAAAACGGCATGTCGTCGAGCCTAAAAAGTTCTTTAGAATGTGCCAAGTGCTAAAAGGGAGCCTTCTTGAGACGAATTTAAAATCCTTTCACCACACTGTCTCTTATAAACTAGTGACACGACACGACTGGAAAGAAGAAGTTCGTTAGTCACTAACGTATTTTTTAAATATTTACAAGATATATCTAAGTATTTTCAGGAGTTGTAAGACTCATCGTCCATTCTACCTCGCCCAATGCCTTCTCATGGAATTATCCGCTGGTAGAATTGGTCTCTGGCCTAACGCCAGCCGCTATCCGAAGGCTTTGCATAGGAAGATTAGAATAATGTAGTGACCAGCGTAAAATATTACAGGCTAATAAATGCAGTCGGGTTAGACGAATTCGTGCAACTAGGTTATTTACGGCATAGCTACTAGTGGTTCGCTGTGAATGTAATAACGTGCCATGCCAGCGATGTTGCTTGAACTGCAAAAGCGTTTTGATACGCGTAAAAAGTAGTAGGTACCTAGTTTTGTTAGGAGTAGAGTTCTTCGTCTAGGGCTCGTCCGGGAAAGTACTACCACCACAATTTCTGCCGCTAAGCAGTGTTGCTGTGTTTTGGTTTGAATGGTGTTTGTGTCTGGGGTAAAATTACAGGCACATGAGGTACTTACTTTATCACTCAGTAGCATTTTTTTTTAGTAAAATTCAGTATGATCTTGGATCTCTTGGTACAAACTGAGTGTGGTTGCCGGTGTAATTACAGGCACATAAGGCTTAACATCTGCATGCCTCAAGTTGATGAACGCAGGGCAGTGCATCGTGGGGCACGTTCCTATCGTGCGTGGCTTGCGAGGCAATGCTTTGTTATAGGTGACGGTTACCACTAAACATCAGGTGGACCATCTGCTTGTTACATCAGCTAGTTGTATAAAATAAAAATAAAATAAATAGGAGACACACCTAGGTGATAGGATGTGTCTACCGTACAGTCATGGATCTTTTTTTTCTACAGATACTGAATCAAGTCCAACAAGGTGAGGAGCAGAACGTGACGATGCCAGTGTCCAGGTTGAGGGCTCTGCGAGCGGACGATGCCACTTCGAAGCCAGTTCCTGACCACAAATTCTTCATCTCCTATGATTTGCGGTTGAAAAACAATACTCATTTCCACAGAGTACCTTATTATGGGACAGATAAAGGTGGGTTTTGGCTAGTTCTGTATGATTATATCCTGATTATAATATTCGCTCTTCCTTATTTGATAGCACTGGTGGTCTATTGGTATACCCCGCCTTCTCCCTGAAGTCATGTCGCATGCAATTGTAACAAGATAACGTGAAACAAAGGCTTTTAAAAACATGGTTACGCTTTTAAAAAAACCGAATCTTTGGATATGATTTGGTACTGTGATAGGTTAAGAATATCTTGTGATTCTGAACTCTTATTTTTTTACAGTCGACTCGGTCTTCCATCTCTACACTCCTCAGCTCAACCACATCAGCATGAAGCTCCCCAAGAGTCCGCTCCTCGTCACCAGGCCCACTAACGGGTTTTGCAACGAATCTACCATATCCCCCACTTGTCAGCAGGACTACTGCGAATGCTCCCACGTCCTCAACGTCAAACTCAACTCCGTGGTAGAAATCGTTCTAATCGATGAAGGATTGATGTTTGATTCAAACCATCCATTCCACCTGCACGGCCACAGTTTCAGAGTTGTTAGTCAAAGGAGACTCGGCAACAGTACCACTGCAGATGCTGTCAAAAAGTTGGATCAAAATGGGCAGATTCACAGGAACTTGAAGAATGCGCCGGTGAAGGATACTGTTATCATTCCCGATGGGGGGTATACTATTATAAGGTTTATTGCCGATAACCCAGGGTATTGGCTGTTCCACTGTCACATTGAGTTCCACGCGGAAATTGGCATGGCTTTGGTTTTTAAAGTTGGAGAGCATGAGGACATGAAGCCAGTTCCTCAAGGATTTCCCCAGTGCGGTGATTATATAGCAACTGATTATAAGTTTACAAAACCGTCGGGTACAAAATATTAACAATAGAAACTATTTGGTGCTGTTCTTTGCTTGGATTTTTCTTTTTTTTCTTTATTTATGGCACCTGTCTGTCATTGAAAAAATTGTCAATTTTGACAGCTCTTTTAAAACATTGCGATTAATTTGTTTAATAACATAAATCTTTAATCTTTTGCCTTTCAACTCATGGGGCTCAGAACTACCATCGAATGGCCAATATACCAAAACGAGATTTTTTTGTATAAATTAAACTTTTAATTTAATTAGTAGTCCTTGTGATAGAAATAAATAAAAACTGATTTTTATTTTGAATATGAAGTAGATTCAAAATAAAAATCGGTCTTTTATATTGAGTTAAGCAGAAAAACTGTGATAAAAATAACTATGTAATTTTGTTCCTAATATCGTTAGTTAATAAAATTGGTAATTATAACATTTTATTATTAAGTATTACTACTAATTTACAATACTTTTTTCTAACGATGCTGAGTATGCTTGACATCAAAATGGATCTGTCCCAACGGGTCACGTGATTCTGATAATGTCCCATCGGATCACAACATCAAACAAATCCACTACAGATACAAACATTATTTTGAATTATTATTTCAAGACAGCATATTCATATAAGCAAAAATAAAAAATAAAATATCGTTTTAAATCTTAGTTAGCGTTGAATCTTTTTAGTTATCCCATTGGCTTTTTTGGTCTGATGTACGTTTCCACGTGATCAGGTGGGTTGTGATCAGAATCGCGTGATTCGTTGGGACATTAAATTGACAATACTTTTAAATTATAATTAATTTTATTCCGTAATACATAAATATAAAATATGGACCTGGATTGTGGTATTTCTAATTTGTCTGATATAAAGTTCATAATTTTATATTATATCTTTTATTACTATCAAAGGTTGAGTATAATTGTCATTTTCTCAAGTAACGTCTAAGAATACCATTAATGTCCTTTTTTTTAAACTAATAATTATAAAGTATGTAGGTACAGTTTTTTTTAAATAGATACTGTAACAATTGTGCCAATGAACACATTCTTATTAATATTTATTCTTTTAACATAATACTGCGTTTACATTTAGACATTCGCGCTGCCATTCGCGTGGACAGAAATGTTGCCGTCCATATGTCTGCGGCAACATCGCCGGCAATGTGTGTTTACTCAATACGGGCGACGCGAGCGGCAACGCGCGTGGACATGGAAGTGGCCTGTTTACATTCTCGCATTGCCCAAGTTCCTGGCCATGTCTCTGCACATTTCCACCGACATGAGCTGAGTGTAAACGGGGCTTAAGACAAAGTCAGGTAAGCCTATATAGGTTACTACTTAGCTAGATTGTAATGATAGGATCTTCTTTTTATTTTTGTGTCACTAGTTTCTTTCAAAACAGTGTGGTGAAAGGATATTAGAACAATAGCATTTGCTGCGGTATACTAATTTAGCAATAAAAGGATAGCTTTTTGATGTGAACCTTTGCAGGTCAAGTTATTTAAGAAATAAACAAGCTTTCGAATACAAATTCTTTTATTTTCTTGTTATCCTGTTCCATATTCTTAGAAATATTTCTCTTATGAGGATGTTGTTTCTATTAATAACAATGCACGTGTTTTGTTTCCGTTTATTTTGAAAGGATAGTCATAATTGACTTAGTTTCTTAGTTTCAACTTGGGCGATTTGGCATTTTATGTATGTATGTATGTTTGTCTGGCCATAACTTTCGAACCGTTGATCCGATCTGTATGAAAATTGATAAGTCAATAGCTTGTACTTGAAAAATTTACTGGTAAGTATATGAGTAAAATCGGATAAAGGGTTATTAAGATATGGTGTTTTTTAAGGGGGCAAAAATAAAAAGAGTTACATAAAAAAATCAAATTACATGTCATATGAAAGGGCTTTACTTGGACATTCCAAAACAATTTTAACTTTTTTTCTGGGACGTTCAGTTTTTGAGATACAACAAAAAAGTTAAATTAAGATAACCAGCGATCCAAGAGCTCCCATCTCTAAGAGTTTCGTTGACATCAATGTTTTTCTACTGGTCGGTCAGTTCCTTTGCTTTTTCTTATTTTTTTTTCTTGAAATAAATCAAGCAGGTACTCAGTTCTCATAAAATAGTGACAACGAGCAGTGGTGAACATATAACATAGGAGACAAAATAATAAGAGAACACTGAAAATGCGTGTCGCAGTTTCCAGCTAAATAAAAAGTACATAGTTAAAAAAAATTGTATGTGGGATTTCTTCAGAAATTATTATAACATATTTTTCACAAAATACGAGCGTGTCATGTTTCTATGGAGAAGGAGCAACATTGAATGTGAAAATGGATTGGTTTTTAAAAAACAGCACCCGTGATAAAACAGTCAAAATCAAAATTAAATAAAAATTGCAAGTGAGAAGTAGGTACATTAGCGATAGTTTTAAAGTAACTGGGTATTAGAGCGACCGGAAAACTACGTCACCAAATTGAGCTCGCTCATTGCTCCGTGTGGTGCTCTGAAAACCAGCGCTATACAAGGTCTACATGCTCCTGTAGCAAATGCTGAATGACTACCTTTTTGGTCGTCCTTCTAATATTATAAACGCGAAAGTTTGTAAGTATGGATGGATGGATGGATGGATGGATGTATGTTTGTTACTCTTTCACGTAAATAATATAGCTTATACATCAGAATAACAAATAGGCTACAATTTATAAAGATATTGTGTGACTAATCCTGCGTAGACGAAGTCGCGGGCACCAGCTTGTATTCTATACTATTCGATCCTATTCTATATAAGCTTACCATGAGTATTACAGTCACCGCTTTCTGGAAAACTACCTTTGCCTCTCCAAAGCAATTTCCGCTCACCTTTATATGAAAAAAACAGCGCCTTATCACAAAAATAGATCACAACAAAAACATCTCCCGGGAACTTAACCAATTAAGATAGCAGGGACTTAAATCAAGTCACAGAAAGAAAAGAGAGTGATAAATAGAGCAATGGTTTCCGGTGAATGAGAGAAAAATAGGCCCAGGGTTTTAAGAGTAATAAATTGAAGGTGGGGTGAATCATAATATTTTTCTCTTGAAAAGGAAACTATTTTTTATAATAATTTGTTTATACAAACACTGGGTGTTTAAATAAATTAATAAATATTTATAACTTTTAACCATATTTATAGTGTACTAGCTGGTGCAGGCTTTCATCGCCACGGGCGGTGCTTACATATAGTTATTATTATTATTATTATTCATTTTTTTTCACTTATTTGATTTAACTTTATACTAGTTTAACCAGATTTAGTTATTTAAGCATACCCATTTTATTTAAAAATAGGCTAAGTAATTTTTATTTTTTTATTTTACTTTTTTTAATTCTTACTGTGTAAACAAATAAAGCTATTTTTATTTTTATTTTTTATTTTATTTATAATTAGCTGGTGCCCGCGACTTCGTCTGCGCAGGATTAGTATTTTGAGATAGCTTATATTAGCGTGGCGTAGTACATATGGGTAACTCTAGCGGTTTTGGCAGCGCACGCCAGAATAGCTCGCAGATGGTAGATTTTTTCCTTCTTGTCACTTATATTTTGGACAATTCACACAATATCTTTATAAATTGTAGCCTATGTGTTATTCTGATGTATAAGCTATATTATTGTAAAGTTTCATTAAAATCAATATAATAGTTATAAGCTTTTATGAAATAAAGACGAAATTGCGTTTTCTGAAATAACAAAACTTATTTTTATTCACAATAAAATACAAAGTTTTAACACAGTTGATAATTATATTCTATACAGAGTAACTTACCTGAAATAACAAAAAACAACATTTAAAGCCTTTACTTCTAGTTTAGTTTAAATACTTTAATTATTACAGGATACTGTTACTCTTTCACGTTTTTATAAAATAACCTCACTCCTTCAACTTACTAAAAATATTGACAGCCGGTGTCACTGACATGACACTGACATCCATTAGTTATGCAGATAATAAATCCTAAAGAAAATTACTTATTGTAGTGATATTCTTTACATCAATTCAGTAGTTTTTACGTGAAAGAGTAACAAACATCCATACATCTATCCATCCATCCATCCATCCATACTTACAAACTTTCGCGTTTATAATATTAGTAGCATAGTAGGATTAAAATAATATGTAATAGGTGTGTTTTATAGTTATAAGCCTCTAATTGTAATTTTATTACAACTTTGGGCGTTGGTATGAAATCAGCTTATAAAACTTATTAACAAGCATAGTTTAATTTAAGAGTTGAAATAATTTAGTTTAGGAATAAGAATAAGAATAAGATTATTAATCAAAACTATAAGCAAACTTTTAACAAATGTAACTTAAAAAGTATTGTGTCTTACGATTAGTTCTCTCGTACTCGTACGAGCAGGTGCAGTTTGAATGAATATAGTGCAAAGTGTTGCAAAATTAACATTTACGTAAACAGGTTTCAGGTTCGATCCCCATCGAGAAAATACATTTCTCGATGGGGATCGAACCTGAAACCTGCTGCGCAGAAGGCAGAATCACAGATAAAGATAAAGATATTTATTATTTATGGATAATGTTTATTGTTTATAGGTACAAATTTCGTGTTAGGGGTTACAAATTTTTGTTTCCCTAGTCAGCCTGACGGCATATACAATAATATACATGTACAGATAAGAGAATTATACTTATTTGACTAGCGATCGAAACGAAATAAAACTAAAGAAATACACATAAACAAGTAAGAAGGTAGGTAGTAGACAATAAGTAAAATAAATTTAAAAATAATACAGTTTAACAGCATATAAAAAAATAAATACAAGGTTGCCTGGAAGAGGTCGCTGTTACCGATAAGGCCGCCCATTGTATTGCTATGTGTACCTATCCTTGTTTGTTGTGGTAATCAATAAAGAGTTATATGTCTATCAATCTACCTATCTAAATAAAAAAAGCACTATGTTTACGTATGTATTGCGATAGAAAAGCGCCGTCGATATAAAACACATGCCTTAGTAAGACGTTCATACATCGCATACACGTTCATACTTAGCACCATAGTGTATTTTATTATCCTGGAATGAGACCGACGATGGAAGCTTAGGGCTAAATTGGAGAAAAATAGGCGCGTCTTTCTATCTGAGATCTTTTGGCTTATTTTGTTCTTAATGTCACACCGAGTAAGAACTAATACACCAAAAAGTAATTGAACAAGCAGAAAATCTACGGAAGACTTTAATGTAAAAAAAAACAAAGGTAAGTCACGACCGACTTTGTTGTCTTAAGGCGAAGACAAGAGCTAATGTACCTCTCGCTGAAAGATATAAAATAACTTAATTAATTTTCGAAAAATCGCAATTAACCATTTTGTGTGCAATCACATTGCATACAGTTTAGTAAAAATTTCATTTTGATCGATACATGTTTTCCAACTCAAAAGATTGCTTATATACAAAAACTAGTAAAGCAAACTTTTGAAAATAGTTAATCGCGATTTTTCGAAAATGAGTTAATTTATTTTATATCTTTCAATAAGTCCAAACGTGCGAGCGAGAGGTACATTAGCTTTTGTATTCGCCTTAAAATCAATATTTTCATTTACATTTCCCCTGGTTTTATGGCACAAAATCAACGTGTTCATAAGTCAGCACAACAGTAAAAACTTACATTATTGCTTTAGCTAAATTACACAATGTTTGGACGTACCTCTAACTTCCCCTTAGACGTTCTCAAAAAATCTAGAGTTCACGCTTGGTTCACAGAGATTTGAGGGGATATCTACCGTGCCTGGGGATTAAAGCCGTGAAGCAGTTTTTTTGAGTTTTATTTACACAAAAATGTATATAACACTGTCAGCATTTTAAATCTTGGCACATATTTATATTTTAACTAGCTGGTGCCTTCGTCTACGCAGGATTAGTATTTCGAGTAGCTTATATTGGCGTCGCGTAGTACATATGTGTAACTCTAGCGGTTTTGGCAGCGCACGCCAGAATAGCTCGCAGATGGTAAATTTTTTCCTTCTTACTTGACACTTATCGTCATATTTTGGAGTGAATTGTCCAAAATACGACGATAACTGTCAAGTAAGTAGGAAAAAAATCTAAATCCACAATCTATATATATAAAAATGTTATGTTGGTTTGTGTACGCTTCAAAAACTCAAAAAGTTCTGCACCGATCGAGCTGAAATTTTTGCATGATATATAATCCGCATCAAGGATTGTTTTTATACCATTCAACCAGAGTGCGCCACAGCGAAGCGTGCCAGGGAACAGCTAGTATCTTTATATAATATAATTGTAGCCTATGTGTTATTCTGATGTATAAGCTATATTATTGTAAAGTTTCATTAAAATCCATTCAGTAGTTTTTACGTGAAAGAGTAACAAACATCCATCCATCCATCCATCCATACTTACAAACTTTCGCTTTTATAATATTAGTAGGATAGGTAGGATATTACTATGGCAAAGAAAATTCGCTTGGCAGATATTTATTGCTGTAAGCTGTGAGTGGAACTTAAGAAGATTATTAACAAGCATTTATAAAATCTTAAATCGAGTTTTTTTATAAAAAGACGAATAGAAGTTATAAATTGAGTTTCAATCCGAAACCATTATTATTGAAAAAACTTAGCTAGTTTTATAAAGTCTAGCACTTTTCTTCAATTCTCTATTATTCAAGATTTATATACAAACCATGGCAAAAGAGCATTCAAATGAACCGGCCAAGTGCGAGTCGGACTCGCGCACGAAGGGTTCCGTACCATATCCATAAAAAACAATTAAAAACATATTAAAAAAACATATTTTGACCACATTTTGAGACTTTGAGTCAAAAACTTAAAAAAGCTGGTCATAATCGGCCACGTGGAAGGGAACTCACGACATTTCAGAAGTAGTCACTCACTAGACCACCCGCTGTTCTTAAGGCAAAGACATGTACAAAACATAAGTATGAAAACTAGTAAAGCAAACTTTTGACTAGGAACACTTGAGTCGATCAAAATATTTTTTTATTAAACTGTGTGCATTGTGATTGCACACAAAATGGTTGGTTGCGATTTTTCGAATGGGTTTAGTGATTTTATATCTTTCAACATGTCGAAACGTGCGAGCGAGAGGTACATTAGCTCTTGTCATCGCCTTAAAAAGTAAGGTATCGGTGGTAAGAAATAGGATGGAATATTATACACCCATGTTCAGAATGTCGCATCGCATGAATATTTGATGGAAACGCTGAGGATCGCAGTTCTAGTACCGGCTTATGTTTATCGCTGTTCGGTGTTATAGGATAACCTTTAACCGCCGACTAAGCTCTCAGAATGTAAGTTGAAGTTGTAGTGCTTCTTTTCTTGTACATTGCAGGTGCAGCCTATTAGCTGGCTCAAAGTACAAATGTTTGTTTGAGTGGGGATTGAACCCACGGCCTACAGCGCAGAAGATATAGCCAACTGAGCTATTAGGGCTGTCGAATATGTTATATTGTTTGTACGTGTTCCTGTGCTGCAGCGGCAAAATGGTCTTGACTCAGCGTATGCCTCACCAATATTCTAGTACCTAGGCGCCGTTATTCAGCCAAGACCTAGGGTCTTCTTCTTTTTTTTCTTGTCGTGTCACTAGTGTAACACACTTTCGAAACAGTGAGGTGAAAGGATTTTAAGTGCGTCTTAACACTTAAATGGGCCGCTTTGCAGATTTGCAACATACCAAATCAGTATTTATGGTAGGTAATAAGTATTAATTAGCGATTGAAATAAATTTGAGATGGTAAACAATACTTGTATAATTTTCACGATGGTCTTTTGTCAATAGCCAGAAGTGTGAATGTCATGCCTACCCACATTTTGGTTTGAGTCCCACAAGAAAATGTGATTATGCCAATTATTTTTTTGAATTTATTGGGACTGTTGGGAAGGGAAAACCTCGGCGGACGTATCTCGATCAGATAGCAGACGTTCTAGAGAAGGGCCAGGTCAAGAGTACCCTAAACCAACGAGAATGTATGAAGAATGTTATGAGTGTGAATGAAGCGAATGAGGTATGTAAGGACCGTAGCAAGTGGTAATCCGTGGTCTCTGCCTACCCCTAACAGGCGTGGGAAACAGGCGTGATTTTATGCTTCTGTGTATGTAATTTTTTGAATGTGGACTGCAAGTTTTACAAGGTAAGTAGTGTAATAAAATTGTTTATGAAAAGATATAATTGTAGTAATTACGATGCAAAACTTTTTTTGGGCAAGTAGGTAATTGAATATTATATTGATTTTTTACCAAACCAGCTTTGATTTTTTTGTTTTACCAAAACAGCAATAGGTAAGTACTGAAACAGTGCTCTATTGTAGGTAAAATATTTTTTTAAAAAGCCTCTTTTCGAGCGTTTGACACACGTTTTACAACATTAGGGTTCTACAACATGCTGGTTTCCTCGCGATATTTTCCTTCAACGAAAGACTAAATGAAACGAATAAAACGTTTAAAGCGAATGGATACCCTGATACTAGCGCCCTTAGACTAAGTAATAATACCTCCATGCTAGCGCCACTACATGTTTTATTTTATCATTACGTTATACAAAGGAATTATCAAAAAATCGGACCGCGCGTACACGATACCTATCACAAGCTTTTTTTTAATGTATCTGTAATAGTTTTGTATTGTATTATTTTAGCAGGTACTTGTTTCAAAGTTTAGTTCCTATTGGTGGCCACCAAGCTCTCCAAACAAGGTATCTGACTGAGTAACATAAAACAAAACTATTACAGATACATTAAAAAAAAGCTTGTAATAGGTATCGTCTACGCGCGGTTCGAATTTTTGATAATTCCTTTGTTTAACGTAATGATAAAATAAAATATGTAGTGGCGCTAGTATCGGGGTATCCATTCGCCTTAATAGGATCTACAGAAGTAGAGGTTTCATTGTATGCTTTCTATTCAAACGCACTTCACAGCTGCAACGCTTGAATCCAGTTTGTATTATTCAAGTGGTTGCATGACACGACTCTCCATAGAAAACTGTGTTCATGCACAATGGAGCTTTGAAACGGGCAGTATTGTTTGATGATAAATAAAATACTTTTCGTAGTGTCTGTTTGGCCTAGCTAATGGTGACGAGCGGAAGCGAGATTGGAGGCGAGAGCGGGTGCTATTCTGACTCCAATACTCTCCTACTTTTTCTTCTCTTCGTTTATTTTCGACAGAAAATTGTGCCAGTGTCAAGTGATATAGATTAAATACTTTATATTTTAATTTGTTTTTATAGTGTTTACTACACTTAAGGAAAATCACAAAGATTTAATATAGTCCCAAAAGTTATTACCCGAGTGGGATTTGAACCCACGACCTTCCCCTTGATACGGGGCCGCGCTAACCAACTGCGCCATCGGATTCTAATCGCACTCGACGAATAACTCAGGGACATGCTACTACGGTACTTATGCGACCGTGGTTCCATCTACAGGTCTGACATATAACTATCAAGAGTCCTGCTCGATAACCGAAGTTGCATTCAGTTGAATCGACGAGAGATGTCACCGTGCTTAATTTTAATTTTAATTTGTTTTTATAGTGTTTACTACACTTAAGGAAAATCACAAATTAAAATTAAAATTAAGCACGGTGACATCTCTCGTCGATTCAACTGAATGCAACTTCGGTTATCGAGCAGGACTCTTGATAGTTATATGTCAGACCTGTAGATGGAACCACGGTCGCATAAGTACCGTAGTAGCATGTCCCTGAGTTATTCGTCGAGTGCGATTAGAATCCGATGGCGCAGTTGGTTAGCGCGGCCCCGTATCAAGGGGAAGGTCGTGGGTTCAAATCCCACTCGGGTAATAACTTTTGGGACTATATTAAATCTTTGTAAATACTTTATAGTTAAGTCGGCCGTCATTTGTTTTGAAGAAAATGGTGGCGGTTGCATGCGAAACATTTTCGTTCAAATCGCGATATCACATAATACAGTTTCATTCCAAATGTTTATGCTAGAAAAACAATTAAAATGAAAAAGCTATGTTGCTTCCCAAAATGCCAGAAAACACTTGCCTTCACAACAACTCTCGCTTAAGTAACCGCAGAATCCACGGTGAGTTTTTAAGTTGGCATTCTGTAATTCATTCACCCATCTCTATCCCCACACGCGTCTTTTTTTGGACAACACTGTGAACGCGAAAAAAATCTGCTTTTTCACACAAAAGTTTAATACTTACCTGGCTAAAATGCATGAAACAGCTGTTTTTTTTGGTGATACTCCCTGTGATATTGTTGTTTACAAAATAGCGCTACTACAATAGTTAAATTAACATATTATGTAGATCAAGCTTGAATGGTAGTTCTATATAAAAATAAGTCATTCTTGCAGGCAACGCAACGACAACGCCCCTAGTGTTGTTGGCGTCTATGGACGAAGGTATATTGACGTCTATGGTCACTTGCCATCATGTGGGCCGTAAGCCCGTTTGTCTGTGTCTAACATAAAAAAAAGATCCAACCAGAAAAGGGCATAGCGGTAGTACTTTTTTTATTTTTTATAATTAAAAGACTGTCCTTTGGCTACAATCTCACCTGATGGTAAGCGACGATGTAGCCGACGATGGAGCAGAACGGTCTAGAAGACACCTATTCACTCTTGCCTTGCAAAGACCCAATTTGTAGTGACCAGGAAAGACAGACGACGGCAATGAGTTCCACTCCTTGGCACTCATAATAAATGTAGAAGCAAAGCGCTTAGTGCGAATGGGTGGTATATTTACCAGATATGGGTGGTACTGAGCCGTACGTCTACTTGTCCTGTGTCATCACAGGACAAGTAGACGTACGGCTCAGTACTCTTATACAGATTTTAAGTCTCATATGACTGTAATGTCACCGGCACACGCACCCTTCAAACCGAAATATAGCAACGCTGCTTGGCGGCAGAAACAGGCGTGGTGATAGTATTTCCATAGACGAGCTCTTGACAAAGAGCTCTACTCTCACTAGCACGTAGTTACTTATAACGGTAACGGTAAAGATTATCAAACTTCCTTCCTACCAGATAATTCAGTGCCCTCCTTCAAAGGTAATGAAAAAATAATGAGACTTAAATTTATGCGTTTTAAAGATTCAAAATGAATTGGAGTGTTTCCTAGCATTTTAATAAAGAAAACGATTAATGTGCAAATTGGCTGAGGTGGGGACAAAATTGCGTTTCGCAAAGATCTCTAGAAAACGTAATGCTGCAGTTAGTATTTGAATACTGGAGTATGTTGACCTACACCTAAGTATTTTGACATCCTCCTCGCGTCGTGTTCCTCATTACTGAGGGTCGTGATTCCCCCGACGTTGAGCCATTACTGATTTGACGATGGTCCGCCATCTATGCCTGTCTTTGGCATTGTGAAGAGCATCGTGTAACTTAGTATTAAGTGATGAGCGGATTTGGTCAGACCATCTAAGTGGACTTCGAACCCTCGGGCGCTTGCCGTCGACCTTTCCAGTAACCATAAGTTGTTCCAGGTTCCAGGTTTTTGACATACATTCATTATAATAACTACTAACAAATAAATGGGCCCACGACTATTAAAATTTACTGTGATTAAATGCATGGAGAACTGAGATATTTGAATTGATCATCATTATCATCAGCCCGAGGAAGTACACTGCTGGGTATAGCCTCTGCTATACAATTCCAGAAAAAACTATTCTTACCGCAATAATAAATAATAATAAATGGGCTTGCAACCTTTTCCGTGTCGAAAACCAACGAATGCAAAATATGGGTATGTGCCAAATGAAATGTTTGGTTATGCCTCTACCCTTTTAGACATCCTCAATGAAACTTATACCGTGGTAAGTACCAAGTATACAACGTGTAACATAATAAATACCTCTATAACCCCGGAAGCAGGATATTCTACAGGTCATGGCGAACAACTGTAGTAATAAGATTTTTGAAATTTCTGAGATTATGGGAATTTCGAAAACGAACTATTCAAATTTTGCAAACGTCAAAGTATTTCTTGGTCTGATCTCTTGGTCTTTGGCCTTATAGGGGTATTATGTTACACGTTGTATAATTTATGAGGAATTCAACCATGTTACAGTCGTGTGTCGAGTGATTTTATTAAGACATAGAAAGACAGATACAGACAGATTTAAAAGTATTTATATTAATTTAAGATTGATTATTTATTGAATCACAAGGATCACTTAGAAACGTCTTACAGTTAGTTAAATTTAGGAACAAGTTCAACGCAAATAATCTTAGAGGATAAAATAGTATACAGTATTATTGATCGAGTGAGCGAAGCGAACGAAGATCTTAGTTTCAACTTGGGCGATTTGGCATTTTATGTATGTATGTATGTATGTATGTATGTATGTATGTATGTATGTATGTATGTTTGTCTGGCGATAACTTTAGAACCGTTGATCCGATCTGCATAAAATTTGATATGTCGATAGCTTGTACTTGAGAAATTTACTGGTAAGTATATGAGTAAAATCGGATGAAGGGTTTTTGAGATATGGGGTTTTTTAAGAGGGCAAAAATAAAAAAAGTTACATAAAAAAATCAAGTTACATGTCATATGAAAGGGCTTTGTTTGGACATTCCAAAACAATTTTTACTTTTTTTTTGGGACGCTCGGTTTTCGAGATAAAATTTAAAAAGTTAAATTAAGATAACCAGCGATCCAAGAGCTCCCATCTCTAAGAGTTTCGTTGACATCAAGGTTTTTGTACTGGTCGGCCAGTTACTTTGATTTTTCCTATTTTTTTTTCTTGAAATAAATTAAGGAGGTACTCAGTTCTCATAAAATGGTGACGACGACCAGGTCTGATGATGGAGCCAAGGTCTGTTCAACGGAACTCTTCAATAAATAGGCCAATAGAGTTGAAACTTGGTAACCATACCAAGTTAGTAGGCGGTAGTCAGAAAAAAGTCCAAAGATAATGTTTGGACTTGCCTCTGACTACTACCGACTCAAAGTTTTGTTGCGTTCGTCGGGTCGCATCACGAGATCTCAGTTCGGGGCGAACTACTAGTATATACAGTGTATATATATACTAGCTACATTAAGCGAACTGCTAAGGAGTGGAACTCATTACCGTCGTCTGTTTTTTCTGACCACTACAATCTAAATCTCTTCAAGGCTAGATTGAATAGGTGTCTTCCAGACCGTTCTGCCCCAACGTCGACTACATCGTCGCTTACTATCAGGTGAGATTGTAGTCAAAGGACGGTTTATTAATTATTAAAAAAAAAAAACAGTAAGTTTTTGATATTATCTAATTTTCAAAACGACAGTAACATACTTACATAATTACATTGTTTCTAACACTCATGTTAATATTAAATTCTGGAGAATTTTGATTTAAATTAAGGTAAACGATGAATAAATTGTAAATAATATTTTTGATATAAAAATTATCAGATTCATGGAATTTTGAAAGGACTAGGAGCAGAAGTTAAGAGTTCATTTATTAGTAGACGTATTTTATAGAGCTTACCTTCATTTCATAAAAGTTAATTTAAGAAATCAAAAGGTCTCGTTAAAAGCAGTGGTCTAGTGGTAGTGTCGCCCTGCCTTCGGAGCGTAAGGTCATAGGTTCGAATCTAGTCGTGCGCCAATTGATTTTACTTATTGAAAAATTTATTGTTTATCTCGGTGAAGAAAAACATCATGGTTGTAGGTTAAATTACAGGCACATGAGGCCCTCAAGCTGATAGACGCAGGCCAGTCATCGTTGGGCACGTTTCTATCGTGGCAAGACTTGCGAGACAACGCTTTGCTATATACTCCGTTTACGTCCGTAGAAATGTGCAGGGACATTTCCAGGGACATGCGCTGAGTGTAAACGCGGTTATATATGTGATGGTTACCACTTAACATCAACTGGGTCATCTGTTTATTTCATCAGCATGTCGTATAATAAAACATTAATGATTATTCTAAGAATGTGTCCACTAATTCTACTTACTGCCAATGTTTTTTGTTCCATATACCTACTCGTAACATAAGTTTGCACTTACACTACATTTAATTATTGTATCGTTTCATGTTTTTCAGCACGTCATTCTCAAGTTCTACGACGGCTACAAATCATGATATACCCTCTGTGGGTACACATTACTATGCGATATACACTACAAAGAATCGTAGGGACGGCACGTTAGTAGGGTTTATGAAACAGCAATAGAATATCGCATCCTCTCACGTTCAACTTGAAATAGTTCAGTTTACTATTTGACTAAGACTTCGTTACCAACTGTATAAAACGTGTAACATAATACCCCTATAACCCCGGAAGTAGGGTATTCCACAGGTCGTGGCAAACAACTGTTGTTATAAGACTTTTGAAATTTCGAAGTTTTTCATTGATGAAATGCCTCTTAAACTTTCCTCCAAAATTAAACTAACAAAACATGACGCAGCTGTTTTTGATCTTTAAATAAATAAATAAATATTGGTGGACATTCCACACAGCACTATCTTGGAACCAGATAGCTGATATACTACTTTTATACTTTTTTTTTGTTAATACATACTTATAATATTATATAACACCCAGACAGAGAACAAACATCTGTGTGAACATAGATGTTTGTTCTCGGATGGGATCGAACCCACGGCCTTAGCCACGCAATTAGTGTCCGTATCATGGTAACGTACACATTAACAGAGTTGTTGCAAATTCCTGAGACAATATTAATTATTCTTTTGTATGGGAATTTCGAAAACGAAGTAGGTATTAAAATTTTGCACACATCAAAGTATTCTAGAGCTTGGTCTGATCTCTTGATCTTTGGTCTTATAGGGGTATTATGTTACACGTTGTAGTCACCTGCTCATTAGGTTAAACACTATAACTCCCCAACTTGAAATCATTCAAAGTCCAAAGAAGGTATGATGCGAAGCCTTGTGTAGCTGTGTCCCTTTTTCCCAAATACCAAGGGTAAAATAGTTCCTCGGTCATGCCTTTGAACCATAAGGGTTCAGGTACTTGTATAAAGCAGAATCGACAATCATCCCTTTAATAAATTGCTAAATAACATTTGCGACCCGCGGCCCGGGCTGAGACGCAATGTCCAACCTTTAAACGACTGTGCAAGATATAAACTTACTGTTCAGACATAGACATAGACAGACATTTATTTGCTAAAAAAACACACAAACACATACAAAAACAATAAAAGAAAGGAAATGGCTAAACAGAGATAGATATTACAGTACTTTGTTGGTGTTTGTGTGCTGCAGCAGCAAAAGGGTCTCGACTTAGCGTATGCCTCACCACTATTTTAGTAGTTAGGCGCTGTTATTCTGCCGAGACCTTCAGCCAATAAACCTTTGGAGAAATAAATAAGTGGGGAGTGTTCTGTTATAAAATAAGTTACACTATACTATTATATTATTACTATTTCGGCTATGGCAGTGGTGCGACCTAGCTTGCCTAATCATTTCTTGACTGCTTTTAAGGGATTCTATTCTAGTGGTCTGGCTGTGCTCATCTAGCATATCCTACTAATATTATAAACGCGAAAGTTTGTAAGTATGGATGGATGGATGGACGGATGGATGTTTGTTACTCTTTCACGTAAAAACTGCTGAATGGCTTTTAATAAAACTTGGCTTGTCCCCTGTCGGGTCAAGCCAAGATGTTATATAGGTTGGCAGAATTAGGGTTAGTTAGGTAGATTAAGTTTTCATACGAGATATTTTTTTTTTGATGTTTTATTAGAGAGCAGTGTGGTCGCCCGTGGAAATTGCATGTCGTAGAACCTAAAAAGTTTTACAACATGAGGCAAGTGCTCGATACGAGCCTCTGTGAGACGCACTTAAAATCCTTTCACCACACTCTTTTTAAATAACTAGTGACACAACAAGAAGAAGAAGAATCCCCGACACTGGAACATATAAGATAGGATAGAATATTACAACGCTTGCAACTCGTAGCTTGCACACGCAATAACCTAATATAGCAAGTCACGTGACCTCTGTGGTGGCTTTTACTCACAGAGTCGCGGGGAGAACGAAATCTGCTCTAAATGAACCTCAATTCCTCAATTGATGGCCTCAGATTTAGTTCCGGGACAAACTACGTTGCGTTTATGTTTTATTGTAATTTTGTTTTTTTTTTCAAAAAAGGGTGGAGGTTCTCAATTCAAAGTCAAAGTCAAAAGGTATTAATTCAATAATATCACAAGGATCACTTTAAAACGTCTTAAAGCTAGGTGACTCTAGGTGCCAGTTCCACGCGACCAAAGCCTATAAGAACAGGCAACAAACTTACGGCTTGGTTCCTACCGTTCTTTTGTATGATCTTTTGTACGATAGGACTGTATTATTTCTATGTTCGTTAGCGCATAACTCCGTCATTTATGAAACGATTTGATAAATTCTTTCAGATTGGACTCATAGAATTACCAACTCAAGATTTGTTGATGTCAAAGGGGATGTAAGAGGAGCCATCAAGCCAATTTCTGCAGCCAAGCAGCGTTGCTGTGTTTCGGTTCAAAGAGTGGTTGCCGGTGTAATTACAGGCACATGAGGCTTAACATTTGTATGCCTCAAGTTAATGGACGCAGGGCAGTGCATCGTAGGGGACGTTCATTACGTGCGTGACTTACGAGGCTTTGCTATACCATCGCCTATAGGCGATGGTTATCACTTAACATCAGGTTGGCCGTTTTGCTTGTTTTATTTTGTTAGATCACCCATCCAAATATTGAAAGAAGCTCTATAAGGAATAACATCAGTGCTCTAAAATCGGTGATCTAAAAATCTCCGAGGAACGCTCCCAACATAAACGTTTTACCCCGCATAATTTCTAAATTGCCTAATATTTCCTTAAAACCTTTACAAAAATACCTTGAGAATTTTAATACAGTCGTTGACCTCAAAATATTAATAGCCTGCGGAATAATAAATATTTCGGCAAAATACTTTTTATTAGGCCACAGTTACATAGAGCGCAATGTGCACGGTTCAATGCCCAAAGTCTCAGTTTTGTTATTGTTTTTTCGTGTTCAATAACGGCAGGCCGTTTTTGTATAGAGACTTGACGATACAGAAAACGAAAAACATGAAACAAAACTCAGACTTGGGTACAGATTGTACTGGAGCTCTCGTTTCAGGGCATCTGATGCTGAAGATCATCAGATAACCTAAGAGTAGTAGAGCTCTTTCACCCGGGGAAGTACTACCACCACGCCTTTTTCTGCCGCCAAGCAGCGTTGCTGTGTTTCGGTTCGAAGAGTGTGGTTGCCGGTGTAATTACAGGCACATGAGGCTTTATATCTGTATGCCTCAAGTTGATAGACGCAAGGCAGTGTATCGTAGGGCACGTTCCTATCGTGCGTGACATAAGAGGTAATGCTTGTTCCATCAGCTAGTTGTATAAAAAAAAACCGTTAAACAACTTCTCGCTCGCACATTGTAACATTTTTGAAGATATAAAATTACTTAAAGAAGGTATTTGAACTTGAATAAAATGTAATTAGTAGGTGTAGGTCATGCTCTTAACAATTAATTGTATCTATATATTAATTAACAAATAAAGCTATTTCCCATTAATACTGCGCGCGAGCCAAATAAAAAAAAAGATTGTAAAAATATAAAAACTTTTAAAATAAAACATTGAAACTATCATTGTTAAAACATATTTTCATTTAAAACGAAATATTTACAATAATTTGTAAGTTTGATTGTTTTCCATTGCTTCGGCAAAAGTGCATCAATGGTCTGTCTGAAGTCCAAGTCAAATTCAAAGTCTGAAGTCTATTGAAATAAATTACTGTTGTAACAGACCTGTCGTGAGTTACCTAATGAGGGATCTGTTACCTATTTTTACTTTTGACAACCTGTTTTTTTTTGAAAACCCGACGATTTCGTATTCATTACTTAAATAGGATTTCGTTTTCCAGTGGGTTTTGTATGTAGAGCTATAAGTGCCCCCTATCGGGCGTGAAAAAAACATTCCTACACAATTTCGAGATAAAAAAGTTGATAAAAAAATAGACACTCTACCTATACGATACGATATGATACGATATATAAGACCGTAGTCGTCTTGAGTATTGTGTAAACTACGATAATGTCTCCGCTGTGTGTCTTCAGCTTAAGGATTATTAAAATCGCCGTTTTTCATAAAGATTACATCATGAGGTATGCTAAGCGTTTATTATTATCTCTTTTCAGGATTATCTGATTTTAAGCTTAATATTCTAGAGGACAATTTTATGCTTAGAAAGTTGGGAGTGGATAAGTGGGTACCTATTTAAATGTTAGGGCCCTATTTCACTGAGAGATTAAGGTACGGTTCTGCAACCATAAAAATTGTATGCAGCACTATGCAGGATACCACATCTAGTGTTGCTTGGTAGCACAATCAATTTAGTCGTGCAACTAGTATCGACGCACGGAATGTAACTGGTGGCACGCTGATGTAAGAGTTAAGAGTAGTAGAGCTCTTTGTGAAGGGCTCGTCCGGGGAAGTACTACCACCACGCCTTTTTCTGCCGCCACGCAGCGTTGCTGTGTTTCTGTTTGAAGAGTGTCGTTGCCGGTGTAATTACAGGCACATGAGGCTTAACATCTGATTGCCTCAAGCTGATGGACGCAGGGTAGTGCATCGTAGGGCACGTTCCTATCGTGCGTGACTTACGAGGCCATGCTTTGTTAAATAAATGATGGTTACCACTTATTAAGTATTTTAAGTACTATGTTTTTACAAAAAAAAGGGATATAAGTATTATATCAGCTATTTTTTTTATACAAACAGCTGATGGAACTAGCAGATGACCCATCTGATGTTCAAGTCTCAGTCTATGCCTCAAGTCCATCAATTTGAGGCATACAGATGTGAAGCCTTATGTGCATGTAATTAGGTACACCGGCAACCACACTCTTCAAACTGAAACACAGCTACATAACTGTTCCCATATTACAAGCTATCCTTAGTTTGCTAGATAGCGAGATAGTGCTGTGTGGAAAGTCCACCAATATTTATGTTACTTTAGTAGTTGACCCAAATATTCCACGTATCATGTATTTTTTTGTTTGCTGTTCTTTACTTTTATTGTTTTGGGCCGGTGAAAGAATTTCCTTCGGGGTTTTAACCGTTATAAGCGGCTTTTATGTCCTTGCCCGTAATTACAGTTATACTTACGGGTCAAAATTGTTTGCATAAAATTAGCGACCGCACGCAAACATTTAAAATAAAAAAAAAACAATTATTTTTATTGTTAAAAGCATTAAAATATCGTAACAGCCCGCAGCTTCGCTCGTGTGTTAGTAGTGGTTGGTATCATTCATATTTAATCATATTTGTTTTAAGTTTCATCCCCATCAGTTTAGCGGTTAAGGCGTGACTGGGCCACAAACATACAAACATGGTAGTTTTCGCATTTATTTATAAGTAGGATGTAGGATAGAATAGGCATAACTTATGCCAGGGTGCTAGATCGGGTAACCTCCTAGAAAACATCGTGAGGAAATCAGCATGTCGTAGAACCTAAAAAGTTCTAAAAAATATGTCAAGTGCTCGAAAGGAGCCTCTTGGGAGCACTTAATCCTTTCACCACACTTAACATTCTTATCTTTACTAGGCAGGCATAATATCCTTCCTATACTTAATAAATAAATGCAAATGTTAACAGCGAGCGTTGTAGAAAACATGAATAAACTTAAAGAATCTGAAGTCCTCAAATAATTTGGAGTCAGTCATTAGTATAAAAAGATCTGAAGGGATATCTACCGTGCCTGGGTATCAAAGTGGTGAAGCTGTTTGAACAAACTGAATAGAAGAAAAATGCCTTAAATATTTATACTGACAATCAGCAATATACGAGTGACTCCGCGGGTGGCTGCTAGTTTAGCATAACTCACGTTAGCACAATAAGCACCTACTCGTTTAGTTTCTGGGACAAATAGTTGAAGCAACTACATTCAATGTTGAGTGTCTAATGTACCCTATTAGTCTCAAAGTTGTCCTAACCCCGTATCTTTAAATAATTAAAATTTCGTATAGAAGTGAAACTTACATTCATAATAATGGAGGTTTTTGGATGCAAAGGCACAATCAAATAACAAGAGATTTTTTTTTATCTGGCAATTTTTTTTATCTGGCAAGGTGGGGCGACGAAATTTTGCTAGTAAGCGCTGGATGAGATAAGCTGAAGACTCTGAACTGGGACCTTTTTGCTGCTGTAGCACTATTATTAGGTACCTATTATAATATTTAGTAGATATGTTCCATAAGTAGGTCAAATACAGTCAAATTACCCTAAAATTTGTTTGTAAAAGATAAAATTTGTTTAATTAATTGTAAAAGAGTCGTTTGTTTCAATTGTTTTGTGTTTTATACCTATTATAATGTTACTGTTTTATCATGTTGTCACTGTTTTGTTCATTTTTTATCTCGGGAGAGACCTACGTCCAGCAGTGGGCCAACATAAGTTGACTAACTTAAGTAGGTTGTGTCATTTACGAAAGTTTGTAAATGACACAGCCTACTAAGAAGCCAACAATAAGTACAAAAGCGCTTCTACATCCTTTTAAAAAATAAAAAAGTGTTCTATTCCTATCTACGCAAACTACAAATTACATAATAGCGCTGCACGCGTCTCTGTCATTGTGTGAAAATCATAACAACCATTGTTGCGCCATTAATTTGACTCAACCCAATAATGTGGCCGTAGCATTGAGTTCTACTTCTAACCGCCGCTATTAGTCATTTCAGCAATGCTATTCCGTAAAGAACATTCACCCCTGTGACCGCAGATTCCACAGAGAGTTTTCAATTTTCAATACATTCACCAATCACTAGCGCTACCCCAGACAGAGTTTTAGCGAGTGAACATATCAACGTGAGTAAGGGAAAGCTCGAGATCAAAGTTATTCACTATCTTTTAAGTTCCTTAAAATAATTTAATGCTCTTCAATAATAAGGAATTGTACAAACTGACATATTTAATATCCCGCTTACACTCAGCTCATGTCCGTGTAAATGTGCAGAGACATGAGCAGGGACACTTGGGCAATGCGAGAATGTAAACAGGCCACTTCCATGTACACTCGCGTTGCCCGTGTTGCGTGAACACACATTGCCGGCGACGCTGCCGCAGACATATGGACGGCAACATTTCCGTCCACGCGAATGGCAGCGCGAATGTCTAAATGTAAACACAGTATAAGAACATGTTACATTTTTAATCTTTTTTCATACTACTAGCTGATGGAACAAGCAGATGGCCCACCTGATGTTAAGTGGTAACCATCACCTATAACAAAGCATTGCCTCGTAAGTCACGCACGATAGGAATGTGCCCTATGATGCACTGCCCCGCGTCCATCAACTTGAGGCATACGTATGTTAAGCCTCATGTGCCTGTAATTACACCGGCAACCACACTCTTCATACTGAAACACAGCATCGCTGCTTGGCGGCAGAAAAAGGCGTGGTGGTAGTACTTCCCCGGACGAGCCTACTATTCTTAAAATGTACTTAAAATTTACATGTGTAAAAATAAATTATTTAATATTAATATCCACTAAGTGAAGCTCTCTGTGATTTTGTTGTTTAGAGAATCGAGACTCCGTGCACCGACAATTTATTTGCAATGACCAGCGGGTGGTGACAAATTGTAGGATAAGCGCGGTTTACTGTGAACTCGAAAATGTATCGTTTGTTCAGAATAAGTTGTGGGGACTTACGTGCTCGGGTGGGATTGTTCACAGAATTACAAGACTAACCCTGTATTTTGGCTTTAGTCTTCTTCTATCGTTTCACAAATTCTTTCAAAACAGTGTGGTGAAAGGATTTAAGGCGAAGACAAGAGCTAATGTGACTCTCGCTCGCACGTTTCGACATGTTGAAAGATATAAAATCACTAAACTCATTTTCGAAAAATCGCATTCAACTAATTTGTGTGCAATCACATTGCACATATTTTAGTAAAAAATTCATTTTGATCGATACATGTTTTCCTACTCAAAAGTTTGCTTTACTAGTTTTCGTACATAAGCAAACTTTTAAGTAGGAAAAGTTGTTTGATAGTTGTCAGCCCCTTAAGCCCGAGCTCCTTTCGAGCACTTGACACAATGACATGTTTTAGTAGTTTTTAGGTTCTACGACATGCCGGTTTCCTCACGATCATTTCCTTCACAGTTTGAGAGTACTGGCACTGTGCACGTAAATTATGGAACACAAATAGTGGCACTGCACATCGCTATTCCATATTCGCGTTTTTAATTTGATATTATTCGTTTTTATTATGTAGAAGAGTAGTAGAGCTCTTTGTGAAGGGCTCGTCCGGGGAAATACTGCCACCATGCCTTTTTCTGTCGCCAAGCAGTGGGTTTCGGTTTGAAAAGTGTGGTTGCGGGTGTAATTACACGCACATGAGGCTTAACATCTGTATGCCTCATGTTGATGAACGCAGGGCAGTGCATCGTAGGATACGTTCCTATCGTGCGTGTCTTACGAGGCAATGCTCTTTTATAGGTGATGGTTACCACTTATCATCAGGTAGGCCATTTGATTGTTCCATCATCTAGTTGTATAAAAAAAAAGAAGTCATAATAACTCGAACACACTGTCCACACATTGTCGAGAACAGTGGTATTGATGTATTTACATATTCGTTTGTTCGAGAAAATAGGCAAATATAGGCGAATAAAGTCGTACAGATAACGTATTTAACGTATTTACTAAAATAGTGGTGAGGTATACGCTGCGTCGAGACCCTTTTGCTGCTGCAGCACACAAACACCAACAAAGTACTGCAATATCTATCTCTGTTTAGCCATTTACTTTCTTTTATTGTTTTGTATGTGTATGTGTTGTTTTTTTTAGCAAATAAATGTCTGTCTATGTCTTTGTCTATTTGGAAAAATAAGACCAATGCGTGCACACGTAGTTTTGTTGATTTTTCTCGTGTCTTGCCTTGTTTCTGTGTTATCTGTGTAAATCGTGTGTTTTGTACTCTGGCCTCATGAGATACGGGCTTGTTCTAGTGCGGGGACCAGTAACATTTATTTTTGGTAAGTGAATAAATTTGTATTTGAATTTGTATTTGAACACGTATAGCGATGTGAAGTGCCACTATTAGAATTTTTATCATGAATGGCTTTAATTTCTTTTTGTCCAGACTCTAATAAAATCTCTCGCTGACAATCGGAATCCTATTAATGAATCGTTAAAGACTTCAATCAAATTCTTTAAGAGGATTTAAAGTGGGTTTTGTGATTTTATTGAATAGCTTATTCATTGATCTGTAACTTATGGTATAAAATTATCTGAAAAACTAATAGTCTGGAAGGAATTTATACTCACTGATAAAAAACTCTGTATTAAAAAAAAATGTATTATTGTCTGTACTATGTGTAATTTTCTGTGCAATATGGTGTCTACATGACAAAGTAAACAGGCTGCCACGCCTTTTTCTGCCGCCAAACATCGTTGCTGTGTTTCGGTTTCAAGAGTGTTGTTGCCGGTGTAATTACAGGCACATTAGGCTTAACATCTGTATGCCTTAAGTTCTTTCTGTTTGCCTTAGCTTGGCAAGGTAGATCATCTACTTTGTTAAGCAGCAAAAGCTGAGTCTGGGCCTTTTTGGCATACCACTCACTGCAACGGGACGGGACTGGCTGTGACCAACTTTTTTATTTTTAATGTATTTTTTCTTTTTTATTGTTAAGTATGTGTTTTTTTAGTTACAGAATACCTACCGGTATTTCCGGTATTCTGTTTGCCTGTACCTGTCTGTTCTGTTTTATTTTTATTTTTGTGTGTATGTCAAATAAATGTATTTTCCTTCTTTCTTTTATGCCTCAAGTTGATGGACGCATCGTGGGGCACGTTCCTATCCTGCGTGGCTTGCGAGGAAATGCTTTGTTAAAGGTGATGGTTACCACTTAACATCAGATGGGCCATCTGCTTGTTCCATCAGCAAGTTGTATAAAAAAAAGGCTGGAATATAAATTTTGATGGATTTAGATAGGTAATGGTTATTTTTTTAAGTTAAATACGATGTTATGTGTTTTTGTTCTTCTCATTCTTCTTCTTCTTTGTTCCGCAAGGCACCTCGGCCCTCTAATGTCTAGCTATCGAGATGGCTTTCAGTTTGACATTTGATTCCCATCCATCCATCAATTGTTATTACAACATGGGAATTAAATTATGTCAAACTGAAAGCCATGGAGACGAATCAAATGTCAAACTGAAAGCCATGGATGGGAATCAAATGTCAGCCTGAATGTCATCTCGATAACCAAACATTACCGTAATCAGGGGCCTTATGCTCACTTCGACAGAGATTATCTCACGTTAGAGATGACGTCATATCTCGTTCGATAACTATTTATCCCCATTCTCACTATCTAACTCCCCAATTTTCTCATACAAAGTTCATGCGAGACTCAAGGTCAACGAGTTATTGAACGAGATATGACGTCATCTCCATCGTGAGATAATCTCGCTCGAAGTGAGCATAAGGCCCCAGGCCTCTGTCCGTCATGTCAGTGTCAAATGAAAATGTAGTTTTAATATTTTTTAGTCAAGTCAGTCCATATTAAGGTCGACCGCCTATTGTTTTGAAGAAAATAGTTTGCTTTACTAGTTTTTGTACAAGCAAACTTTTGAGTAGGAAAACTTGTATCGATTAAAATATTTTTTTTCAATAAACTGTGTGCAATCACATTGCACACAGTTTATTGATTTTATATCTTTCTTTCAATATGTCGAAACTTGCGAGCGAGAGGTACATTAGCTCTTGTCTTTGCCTTAACTCCTCAGTTAACTGGTGCACACGGATTAAACCAGAATGGGTCAGCCGGCTGTACCCTGCCATGTAAAGAGTTAAGGGGAATAATAATAATATTGATACCGATTAAGGACCGAGTCGCCTTTAATACAGACAGACAGACAGAGAGACAGACAGACAGACAGACGGACAGTGAAGTCTTTGTAATAGGGTCCCGTTTTACCCTATAAGTTTTAATTTATTAAAGTTGTAAGACACGTCCTACTTTTTGCAGTAGTAAGTATACGTGACAGGTTGCAAGCTCATAGCCAACGTTTTACTATAGTCACCGCCAATAAAACGTTACTGGACTTTATTGGACATCATTCCCGTTTCCCGTCGTGATGCTTAACTGGGTTTACGGTAAGTGACGAGCTTGACCCTGATCAGAGCTCACGCGATTCAGCTAACAATATCAAAGTACCTATTAACAAGGTGTTCCAATAATTGGATTTAAAACTTCAGGGGGCTGAAGAACCCATCAATATGAATAACTTTTTGTAAGAACCAACACTGTAATCGCGAAAAAAAAACAGCTGTTTCATACAAAAGTTCAATACCTACCTGGCTAAAATTTATGAAACAGCTGTTTTTTTCGCGTTCACAGTGTTGGTTTTTAGAAAAATTTATTCTTATTGATGGGTACTTCAGCCCCCTGAAGTTTTAAACCCAATTATTGGAACACCTTGTTTATTGAAAAAATAGGTTCTTGACTTGAATCATCAAGCACGGCAGGGCAGTGCATTGTAGGGTACGTTACTACGGTACTTACTAAGATAGATAAAATAGTCTTGTACCTACAAAGTGAGAGTACTGGTGGTCTAGTGGTAGCGGCCCCGCCTTCCGATCCTAAGGTCGTGGGTTCGAAACCGGTGGTGCACCAATGAGTTTTTCCGCTCAAAAAATTATGTGCAAAATGCGAGTTCTCTCAAACGGTGAAGTAAAACATCGTGAGGCATGTCGTAGAAACCTAAAAAGTTCTACAACATGTGTCAAGTGCTCGAAAGGAGCCTCTTGAGGCGCAATGAACATCCTTTCGCCATACACCACCATTAGGTACTACTTATCATCAGTTCATATGCTTGTTCAATTAGAAACAACAACCGACCAAGAGCAAGTCGGACTCGTGGACGAAGGGTTCCATTATCTATAAAAACAGCAAAAAAAATCACGTTTGTTGTATGGGAGCCCCCTTAAATATTTATTTTATTGTTTTTTTGTATTTGTTGTAATAGAGGCAACAGAAATACATCTCTGAACTGTGAAATTTTCAACTGTCTAACTATGAAGGTTTATGAGATACAGTCTGGTGACAGAAGGACAGACGGACAGACAAACAGACGGACGGACGGACGGACTGCGAACGTCTTAGTAATAGGGTCCCGTTTTAACCTTTGGGTACGGAACTCTAAAAAGCATATTTAAAAAAAAAGACAGCTGTCAGCCGAATCATTGTGGTTTGTAGTTGGTACAGATCGGGAATGTCGTCCATAATCGTAAGTTAAATGTGGAAATGACCATGAGAGGTTATGATGCTGATCTTTTACGTCCGATGGTCAACTGTTTAATTTCTTTGGGTTTCATTCGGTATTCATGAATTCCTTTTATCATTTTATGTAAGTGGTAAAAATTTAACTTCATTTAACATAAGTAATGGTCAGTTTCTGAAGGCATTTTTATGTAGGGCAATATACGCCTTTTTCTGCCGCCAAGCAGCGTTGCTGTGTTCCGGTTTGAAGAGTGTGGTTGCCGGTGTAATTACAGGCACACGAGGCTTAACATCTGTATGCCTCAAGTTGATAGACGCAGGGCAGTGCATCGTAGGGCACGTTTCTATTATGCGTGACTTACGAGGGAATGCTTTGTTATAGGTGATGGTTACCACTTAACATCAGGTGGACCATTTGCTTGTTCCATCAGCTAATTGTAAATAAATAAAAAATAGCTTAGTTTAACATACCTAACGGCCAGTTTCTGCGGGCATGATCAAATCAAAATTAGCTAAACGTATGTTAAATTTCTTGTTAGCTGGAAAACGCGTTGCACGAGAATCAGTCAACTGCGAGTTGGCATTCTGTAATACAATCCGTCACTTGCGCCACCCGCGTGAGTGTTTCGGCAGTGGAAATGCCACCGTGACGTGAGTGAGGTGTAGCAAGTTGCTGTCTGCTCTGATCGAAATGAGCGCGGATCCACTGGGTGATACTTCCCGTGATTTTGTTGTTTACGGAATAACATTACTGATCAGTTAACATCGCACGGTGTGGTATTTGATCCCAAAACCTGGCCAAAAATGATTTTTTTAAAACCGTTTCACACCAAACTGTTTAGTTTCTTCAAAAAGCCAGATAGTTTTTGCAACAAAGGTCACAAACCTCAAAGCGCTAGCGCAACTCAGCGTGCGATGTGATCAGTCGGAAGTTACCCTTCGTACAGTGTCATGTGATTTGTCGATGTGCTCTGATTTTTGGTGTTTTAAAACTCTTGTGGTTTTGTGCATATTCAATATCTTTTATTTGTTTTTTTTTATTATGTTTACAGAATCTTCTGGATTGAAGTCTACAAATAAGAAAAAAAAAGCAGAAAGTACTTAACAAATGTATATATTTTAGAAGATAGTAGTAGTGAGGAATAAATGCTTTGATATAAAACTAAGTGTTTGTAGTTTTATTTTTCACTTTACAATGTACGTCTGTATAGCTATTAGATATACCAAATAGTTTTGGCCAGGTTTTGGGATCAAATACCACACTGTGCATCGTTACGAGAGCACTGGTGGCCTAGTGGTAGCGGCCCCGCCTTCCGATCCAAAGTTCGTGGGTTCGAAACCAGTCGTGCACCAATGAGTTTTTCTGTTCAAAAATTTACCTGCACAATGCCAGTACTCTCAAACGGTGAAGGAAAACATCATGAGGAAACCGGCATGTCGTAAAACCTAAAGTTCTATAACATGTGTCAAGTGCTCGAAAGAAGCCTCTTGAGGCGCACTTAGAATCCTTTCACCACACTGTTTCGAAAGAAACTCGAGAGAGAGAATCGTTACGAGGCAATGCTTTGTAAGTTTAGGGTTTTTTTTTGCTTTAGGTGATGGAACTCAGTATTTTATGAGGATGTTGCGGAGTACAACAGTAACAACAAAATAATCAAACCACTAAGCTCTTTACTCTTTTAGCTCTCAAAAGATTCAAACCATTTATCAAATCTTTCAGTTCTATGAAATGAAGAATCTGTTGCTGGAATTTGTACCCAAAAAAAGTAATTAAAACCTATTGTTTGCGCCTACGAACAACACTACGGCGTCGTTCACTCACATCGTAGAGCACAGACAGCACTATTCAGCACGGAGCTCTGTCTATTCGCCTCGCGGCTGTCGTACCATACGCACGCTATACTACCAATTTGCTTAGAAATTAACACAAGTTTGTAATTTCTTATAACATTATAATCTGATACTACGTACAAAGCTGCATTTCATTTGCTCGCCAACACCTATTTTCAAGTTAAATACATTATTTTTCGCGCAAACACAAGATTTATACAACCACAGTACTCTGCAGATGTCATCAGAATAAACGGGCTGCAGGCTCAGAGTAAAATATTAAGTTTTTACACACACTAATGGCGAATATATCTTCTCGTATGGCGGAGAGCCAAGATGTCTGTTAATTACTAGCCGACTAGCGGAGCAAAGCGAGCTGGAGAGAAGAAAAACATATTGCTGGATCTAATTAGAAGATGTAGAAGTTCATCTTTAATGATGGCCCAACTTATTTTAAGACAAAAACAAGAGCTAATGTACCTCTCCCTTGCATTATAAATCGCAATCAACCATTTTGTGTGCAATCACAATGCACATAGGTTAGTAAAAAAACCGTTATAATTGATACAAGTTTTCCAACTCAAAAGTTTGATTTAAGCAAACTTGATGTCAAATTCAACTTCTTCTTTTTGGCTAATGTGGCTGTTAAATATGTAAGTCAATATATAACACTAGCGGCCTGTCCCAGCTTTGCATGGGTGGACATAAATTTATTGAACATTTTAGGATTTTTATTTTTTTATTTTAAGAGTAGTAGAGCTCTTTGTGAAGGGCTCGTCCGGGGAAGTACCTCGCCTTTTTCTATCGCCAAGTAGCGTTGCTGTGTTTCAGTTTGAAGAGTGTGGTTGCCGGTGTAATTACAGGCACATGAGGCTTAACATCTGTGTGCCTCGGGTTGATGGACGCAGGGCGGTGCATCGTAGGGCGCGTTCCTATCGTGCGTGACTTACGAGGCAATGCTTTGTTATAGGTGATGGTTGCCGCTTAACATCAGGTGGGCCATCTGCTTGTTCCATCAGCTAGTAGTATTAAAAAAAAAAAAAAACTTAGACTAAACTTAGTTAGTCTCTCGTCTACTTCTTCCATACAATTGCACGCCCTTCTTTCAACATTTCTATCAACTTTTAATATGTAAAAAAGAAGTTATAGTAACATAACTACGATAGTTAGACATATGGTATTGGTTAGTTTTTTGTAGATGTTTGTGTTCTTTAATATTGTAGAACATTTTTGTGTTCTATCGTCAATAGTTTTCGCAGCGCATGCGATGGAAGCCAAATTATGGCCAATTTTTTTACATCTTGGGTTACATTATTGAAGTTTTAGAAGGGATCCTTAATTTTATCTCGTAATAAATATAGCGTATGTTACTCAAGGATAATGTAGCAATCTAACGGTGAAAGAATTTTGGAAATCGGACCAGTAGTTTTTGAGCCTATTCGTTACATACAAAAATCCAAAAATACAAATCTTTCCTCTTTATAATTTTTTTTTTTTTTTTTTACAACTTATAGGTTAAACGTTTGACCGCAATCTCACCTGATGTTAAGTGAAGATGTGGTCGACGATGTGGCACGTTTACCTAGAAAATACCTATTCACTCTTCTCTTGTATATTAGTGTAGATAGTGTAGATGTAGATTTTGCACGTGGGTATGTGATATTTTGCCATCGCCACTACTAAAGTAGTAACTGGTTTCTTCGCGATGTTTTCCTTCACCGATTGAAAGCACTGGCATTGCGCACATATTTTTTTTATGAGCAAAATCCATTAGTGCACGTCTAAATTTAAAGCCCCGACTTTACGATCAGAAGGCGGGGTCATTCATACTGCTGGTGCAAGTTTTTAGTTAAAACCCAAATTGTATTGTTGTAATAATTTGGTATTCTTCTCATTCACGAGAAAAAACAGAATTATTATCCAAACTAAAACGAAAAGAAAACGAATTATTCAGTTCAATAAAAAAATATTACAAAACTTTTCAATGTTCGCACAATCGAATTTTTTATGAAACCCATCGAAGGAGTTCACGTGCTAATTCGAAAAAACGTAAAAATGGTATTTACCATCGGAAGTTACGAGAATTTGATGTTTCTAATTTGAAATTGATTTTAAATTAAATTGATATTAAAGTTTTTTGATCATAAAACAAAATCTCGCGAAAATCTTTGTCAAAAAATTATCTTATTATATTCTAATTATATCAATTCCTTTTGTTACAGGATCGACCGAGTAGAAGACACAGTATCCAGTAGTGGAAACCTAGCTAATAGCAGCGTAGTGCGCCACAAAATAGTAGTGTTAGGAGCAGCCAAAGTTGGCAAGTCCTCGCTCATAGCACAATTCCTTTACAACACATTCTCGACAAAATACAAAAGGACGATCGAAGAGATGCACCATGGGGACTTCAATGTGGCAGGCGTTAGTAATACTAATAACCCAATTATTGGAACATACAAGGTGTTCCAATAATTGGGTTATTACAAAAATGGGAAGTAAAAATTACAATAACTCCATTTATGTTTAACGTCTAATTTATATTCGTTTGATGTTTCTAATTTGAAATTGATTTTAAATTAAATTGATATTAAATTTTTTGATCATAAAAGAATTTCGCGAAAATCATCATCATGATCATTAAAGCAGTTATTTTGTAAAAAAAATTAAACATCATACAAGACCTACGGCTGGTTTCTGAAAGCCCGCTCAAAACTAATCGCATGTCAAGTCACTTGTTATCTCTATCTAATTCGATCTAATAGCTGAAATGGCGAGTGACTTGACATCCGATTTGTTTTGATCGAGCTTTCAGAAACCGGCCGTAAGTAGAATACAAGTTGTATTTGTACGTAAACAACAAGTAAGTAAGTTAGTAGTTTTTGTTAGTAATAGCGCTTTGTAAAGGGCTCGTCCGGGGAGGAACTACCATCATGCCTATTTCTGCCGCCAAGCGGCGTTGCTATGCTAGTTTGTAGGGCGTCTGTGAAATTACAGGCTCATATGAGGCTTAACATCTTCATGCCTCAAGTTTCAAGTTGGACGCAGGACCTTGTATCGTGGGGCACGTTCCTATCGTGCGTGACTTGCGAGGTATTGCTTTATTATGCTTTATTGTGTAGAAGTTCAAATAACTCGAACACTGCGTCCACACATCGTCACAAGGTTCGTGAAAAATAGGCAAATATAGACGAATAAATATAAATCACAGACGATCTGGAGCCTTTTAGTCTACGGAGAGACGTAGGATCTCTGTGTGTGCTCTATCGTCTGTACAATGGGGAGTGCTCTGAGGAACTGTTTAGTTTGGTGCCCGCGGCTAACTTCACATCACCACACTCCACAAAACTAAATTACATCCTCACCATCTCCTTAACAACTCGTTTTTCTCGGTCGTTTTTACCACGCACAACTAAGTTGTGGAACAATCTTCCTCTTGCGGTTTTCCCTCGGAGTTACGACATGGGGTCCTTCAAAAGGCGGGTTTATCTTCTCTTGAAAGGCCGGCAGCGCATCATTAACGCCTCTGGTGTTGCAGGTGTCTATGGGCGACGGTGACCGCTTCCCATCAGGTGACCCGTATGCTCGTCTGCCAGCTTTGGCATAAAATAAATAAATATTGGTAGACTTTTCACACAGCTCTATCTAGCCCCAAACTAAGCACAGCTTGTAATATGGAAACTAGATAACTGATAATAATACATTATACATAATACTTTTTTTATTGTAAATACATACTTATATTATACAGGGTGTCCCAGAAATCAATGTCAAGCCGAAAACGGGCGATGGGCCAAGTCATGACAGTTATGAGAAAAATATAAAAAAAAATATTTGTCATGTACTTTTCGAATTATGAGTATTACAAAAAATACAGAAAAACTGACACCCTGTGATGATCTTTTAAGTCCTGTGACTACAAATATTTACTATTCGTGAAACTTTTTTCTGTAATGTAACCATGAATAACCCTTCTGTAAAATACAATTCAAAATTAAATCATAACTGCCTCAGTTTTAAATAAAATGTTGATTTTTGGCCAACATTTAATTTAAAATAATTACATCACCCAACTTTAACCGACTGTACCGTAAAAAAAATGTACTCTATTTTGGCAAGTAACTTTAAAAGATGGCGCATTTAGTCAGGATTCCAAAATAGTATAACACTTGCTAGAGTACTCTTTAATTTTGGAAAAAAAAACTGGTTTTCTTAACTAAGCCGGATTTCATGACAATTTTATTTAAAAAGATAAAATGTTTGTAACCTTTAAATTATGGACTTAAAAATGCCTATGCTGCGTTTTTAAGTAGCTCACAATTCACAGGAACAAGTACATACCATTTCGACAATGTAAGTGAAACAGATAGAGCAACCATCTTGTCGAAAGAGTAATAACCATGGGTTATCAAGTAATTTGTTAGTTGATTGATTTTAATTTTATTACATCAAGGATTAACAGCAAATGTTCAAACTGTTTGCCTTCAACTTTACTGCAAGCTCTATATTAACTCGAGAAGATACGCCCGTCTTATTACACGGTCATTTTTAAGGAGATGTAGAGCTTGCATTACAGCTGAAGACAAACAGGTTGAACATTTGCTGTAAATCCTTGATGTAATTAAATTAAAATCATGACTGAAGAAATCCAATGACTGAATTTTATTTCAAACTTGCTCCTAAAACTAACAAATGGTTATTACTCTTTCGACAAGGTGGCGGCTCTATCTGTTTCACTTACATTGTCGAAATGGTATGTACTTGTACCTGTGAATTGTGAGCGACTTAAAAACGCAGCATAGGCATTTTTAAGTCCATAATTTAAAGGTTACAAACATTTTATCTAATTAAATAAAATTGTCAAGAAATCGGGTTTAGTTAAGATAACAATTTTTTTTTCCAAAATTATGGAGTACTCTAGTAAGTATCATACCATTTTGGAATCCTGACTAAATGCGCCATCTTTTAAAGTTACTTGCCAAAGTAGTGTAGTACATTTTTTTTATGGTACAGTCGGTTAAAGTTGGGTGATGTTATTATTTTAAATTAAATGTTGACCAAAAATCAACATTTTATTTAAAACTGAGGCAGTTATGATTTAATTTTGAATTGTATTTTACAGAAGGGTTATTCATGGTTACATTAAAGAAAAAAGTTTCACGAATAGTTAATATTTGTAGTCACAGGACTTAAAAGATCATCACAGGGTGTCAGTTTTTCTGTATTTTTTGTTATACCTATAATTCGAAAAGTACATGACAAATATTTTTTTTTATATTTTTCTCATAACTGTCATGACTTGGCCCATAGCCCGTTTTCGGCTTGACGTTGATTTCTGGGACACCCTGTATAACACCCAGACAGAGAATAAACATCTATTTTCATCACACAAATGTTCTCGGTGGGAATCGAACCCACGGCCTACGGCGCAGCAGGCAGAGCTACTACCGACTGAGCTGTGAAGCCTGTCAGGCACGGTAGATATCCCCTCAACTCTAGATTATTTGAGGACGTCTAAGGGGGGTAGTCAGAGGTACGTCCAAACATTACACTTGGCACATACCCACAGCAGTAGTTGGTATTCCATACGTGACAGGTTGCAAGCCCATCGCCGCTTAAATATATGCTTATAATTATTATATAACACCCAGACAGAGAACAAACATCTATTTTCATCACACAAATGTTTGTGGGAATTGAACCCACGGCCTACGGCGCAGAAGGCAGAGTGACTACCAACCGAGCTGTGAAGGCTGTCTGCGAAAAGAGTCAATAGAGTCACATTGTCGTAATTGGGAAAATAGGGCGAGTGATGGTTAACATCCGGTGGGCCATAATTATGTTTGTTACTTCCGCAAGAAGTAAACAAATAAGGAAGGAAGAATTCCCACAATCTGCGATGCGCCTACATTCTAAAAACAAAACTGAAAAAGTCCACTGATCAATAAATACCATTAAAGAATCCCTAATAATGTTCAAAATAAACAAGCGAAGGCAAATTTTCCAAATGGCTGCTTTTTATAACGATTCATTTAAGGATCAAAGGAAGCGCAAAAAAACATCCCTGTGGAGCTTTTAATAGCCCCTTTCGAAGAAAATGATCTGTGATAAACACCTGGAACACTAAAACGGTAATTTTGTTGGAGAAATTTCAAATCGGGTTTCGCTGTTGGTTCCCATCTTGCTAATACTTATCAATTACCTACATTATTCTTTTTTTATGTCTTAGCTGGCAGGCAAGCAACAGGTCACCTTTTAGCAAGTGCGCGCCGTCACCCATGGACCACGCATAGACGAATTGTTAAAAGAATTAGGTAGAATTGTTTTGTGGTAATAATGGGTGCATGTACAAGTGGTTAGTAGTTGAAGAAGCTAGGACACCTTACACGCCAGAAGCGATGCTGTGATATTTTTATATATTTTAATTGAGATACGATGCCCAACATGAGGCATACAGATGTTAAGCCTCATTTGCCTGCTGTAGTTTTACCGACAGCCACATCCTTCAAACCACCGGTATACACCACCACATAAAATGCCGATAAGGAGCCATAAATGAGCGAAAAACAATCACTTTCAGTATCACGATCAGAATCAAAATAATCGTTATTGTAAACTTTTGAATGTTTATGGTGGTGAGTATATAAAAATTACTAATAGTCTGCCTTATTCGGACGTACAATTAAATGTCACAAAAATTTTTGCTTAAATTCTATGAATTTACATACCGAAACTTTTAAAATATGTATTTTATCTCTATCTAACTTAATGAATATAACTTAATTTTAAGGGATCTATAGTTTACTTTGGTAGTTAAGTACCTTATTTATCTAAATTTTCTTCCAAGCTATAAAATTCTTTTGATATAAGCCATTTTTTTTTATGTTACTAAAAGCATTTCCTTTAAGTTATTTGAATTGTAAGGGTAAGTTATTATATATTTTAATTGCAGTGTTTAATTGAAACATTTCATAAACCAGGTGAACCTAGGCACCAGTTCAACGTGACCAAGCCTAGAAAGAACAAGCAAGAAACTTACCCCATTATAAAACACTGAGTAAAAGCGTCACTATCTATCTAAATCGTAGGATTTGAACCGTAAAATGCAAACGTTCATTTATCACCCAATAATTCAAGAGATTATGTACCACTTCTGAAGTTTTTACTACGGCTCGCTGGTGACCCCGCATTAATGTTTCCGGGAAGAATAATTCCTCTTTGTTCCGATTTTTGAAAAGGTATTTGTTCTTCTTCTTCTTCTTCTCTCCGTTTATGGCTCCTGTCTGTCATTCGACAGACAATCTTGCCAGTGTCAAGTGATTTGTATTGAATTTGAATAAATACTTTTTTGTCAAGTCAGTCTATAGTCAAGTCGGCCGTCATTTGTTTTGAAGAAAATGGTGGCAGTTTTCTTTAAAACATTGGAAACATTTTCGGTCAAATCAGGATATCACAATACACCTTTATTCAAAGGTATTTGTTCTTCTTTTTCCTCCATTTATGGCACCTGTCCGTCATTCGACAGACAATCTTGCCAGGTCAAATGATATAAATTAGATGCTTTATAGTCAAGTCAGCCGTCATTTGTTTTGAAAAAAATGGTTGATTGATTGATTGATTGATTGAAAATACTTTATTGCACATTAAAATAACAGTACAAAGGCGAACTTAATGCTATAAAGCATTATCTTCCAGATAACCTTTGTGTATTGTGGACATAAGATGTGTCAGTAGTGCACAGGAGAGGAAAAAAGTAGATCGTAATACATTTAAAAAGTAGTAAAATTACCTACAGAATCTAAATATGTATAATAAATAACACATACTAAATGCTACACAAATAACAATATAAAGGAATACATATTATATATATGGTGGCGGTTTCCTTCAAAACTTACGAAAAGTTTTCGTTCAAATCAGGATATCACACTTTCATTCCAAATGACACTTTGTACTAAGACCTCAAGTAATGTTGATTAAACACACAAATTACACAACCCAACATAAAATAACGTTAGAAAGAGCTGAGTAACGACCGCTTTTGTTGTCACATTATTGTTCTTTATATTGCGCCTATGTTTTTGTGATACAAAATAAATGTTTTTTTATTTGATTTGAAAAACGATTAAAATTAAAAAAGCTATGTTGCTTCCTAAAATGACTGAAACGAATAAGGTATTTCATCTTCTTCTTTTCTCCGTTTATGGCACCGGTCCGTCCATCAAGGAAATATCATATTCGTCTAAGGGTCCGTCATTTGACAGACAATCTGTTTACTTCTACTGCTGCTTTTGACGGCTGTCGCTTGACTGACCATTTGAGGAGGTTCAAGGGATTCGATTCCTGACATTTTAGGATGCAACATAGCTTTTGTCAGCGGTAACGCGCAGTGGCAATCCTGGGACCAAGAGGGATAATGAAGCACTAGCTTTAAATTATAATCTCTAATAATCTAAAATGCGCACTCTATTGTACTAGGTAATTCTGTAAAGATAGAGATGATGGTGAAAGAATTAAATCAATAAATCAATAAAATAAATAAAAAAATCCATGAAACCAGAGATTTCAGACACAGTATGTATAAAGGTCAGTAAAACTTAACTGTATGTTTTTTTGCTAAAAAAGTCGAACAGGCTTCTAAAAATCCGTCGGAAATAAAGCATTTCCAAGTTTCCAATCTTCCTCAACATCAACATCTTTCACCTGATACGCCTATCAGACCGACTGCGAAGTTGGCATAGCACCGAGATGCTTTACACTGGCTGGCCCTATTCTCACGCAATCGAGATATATTATGTCTATCACGCGTGAGATAGACATAGGTACAGCTCGGCAAAATGGTGTTTATGTGTGGTAAACAATAAAGAGTAATCTATCTATATTAATTCTAAGAAGAGATGTAACTAGTATAATGATTGGAATGTATTATGTTATATCCCGATAATTTTAAACGAAACTATCTACTATACGTGGGGATCAAAGTCGTGAAGCCAGAGTAATAAAGCTCTTTGGGAAGGGCTCGTTCGGGGAAGTACTATGCTTTTTTCTGCCGCCCAGCAGCGTTGTATGCTTCAAGTTGATGGACGCAGGGCAGTGCATCGTAGTGCTTGTTTCATAAATGCGTGATTAACAAAGCAATGCTTTGTTATAGGTGATGGTTACTACTTAACATCATGTGAGCAATCTGAAAGAAATAAAGAAAGAAAATACATTTTTTTTAGGACACAACACATACCTACATATACACTTATATAAATTAGGTACAGTAATAAAAAAGTAAACAGGAACAAAATAAGAAACAGTAAGTACTTAGGTACTTACATTAGATAATGTGAGAGATATACAAGAAAGGAGACAGGTACAAAAGAAATAAATAAATAAAAAAGCTAAAATTCTTGTTCCTACTATTTTTTTTTATAGACGGTCGGTATAAAAATGGTGTGTCAATCAGTCCGTTCGTGCCGACGCGACGTGCATGCGCACTCGAGCCAAAAGAGTTTCACTTGTGGAGCGGCAATTATTTTGCGCTGGTTCAAGGTTTGGCATCTCGATGTTATGGCGCTGGTTTTCAGATGGAACCAAATAAAGTGACTTCATGGCTGAACGGGTCCGGATACAGCAGGCTTGTTCCATAAGAACGAGAGATTTAAAAATTCTGTTTCAGTATCTTGAGAATAGGACCTCTGTGCCCTGGCGTCATTCCAAATATTCTTTAACTAAAAAGAGCAAAGTAACTCTAGTCTTGGAGACTCCCTCGACTTTCTTATGGCAAGTTTTTAATCAGATCATGCAGCCTACTCGCAAATAAACTTGTGTGGAAGATAAAATAACGAGTTTTTTGTATTGTCCAAGTTTAGAGTAGTAGATCTATTTGTGTGTATCTCGTCCGGGAAAGTACTATCACCATGACTTCTCTCTGCCGCCAAGCAGTGTTGCTGTGTTTATACTACTTGCTGACGGAACAACCTGATGTTAAGTGGTAGCAATTGTAACAAAGCATTATCACGCACGATCGGGGCATGCCCTACTATGCACCCTGCGTCCATCAACTTGAGGCATACAGATGTTAAGCTGCACGTTCCCGTTGCTCCAAACTCTTTAAACCGAAACACAGCAACGCTGCTTGGTGACAGAAATAGGCATAGTGGTAGTACTGCTCCGGACGAGCCCTTCACAAAGAGCTCTATTACTCTCATCTCCTGAAATGTTCTTATGGTCGCTTCTACCACATCCACGGATACTATTCTAGGACGAGACATTGGCACAATAATGGTTTATACCCCGTTTACACTCAGCTCATGTCCGTGGAAATGTGCAGAGACATGAGCAGGGACTTGGGCAATGCGAGAATGTAAACAGGCCACTTCCATGTCCACTCGCGTTGCCGCTCGCGTTGCCCGTGTTGCGTGAACACACATTGCCGGCGACGCTGCCGCAGACATATGGACGGTGACATTTCCGTCCACGCGAATGGCAGCGCGAATGTCTAAATGTAAACGCAGTATTATAGTAGGGGAGCCCAAGAGGGGATTTCGGGATTTCCTCGAGCGCGTCAGATTAATACACAGGGGGATACCTTGTACCTGGTTAAGAACCTCCACCAAATATGAGCCCCATATATAAAGCCGCCCGTCTAGGATAAAGGATCAGATTAGTAAAAAAAAATTGATCATCAGAAAATCTCGAGCGCGTCAGATTAAGTTAGGGTGAGTTAATTACATGCTAAAAAGTGTATATTCAACTAATCTGACAATTTGAGAGTGACGTAAAGAAACGGGAGGGCTACAAAGTTGTAAAAAAAAAACGTCATCTCGACATGCTCGAGCGTGGCTGATTTTTTTTTATTTTGAAGTGAATAATTCAAGGATAACGAAAAATATATAATCTGACGATTTCCACAAGCCGAAGTAACAAATATTCGTCGATAAAGTTTAGCTGCGTGGTGCCTATATTCCCCTCTGCGCGCTTCTATTTCGTGCCATGAAATCGAGCCAGAAGAAAAAGATGATTCTACTAATGAAGATGATGACTAATTAATCAATTAATTGTAAATAAAAAAATATTTTTTTGCATATTTTTTTAAATTATTTTCTTATAAATACAAGTATTCTACTAAACAAACTTATACTTTTTATTTGCATGCTATTTCCTGAGCTTTTCAATTAATTAAGTTGAATGGTTTAAAAAAATCAAAATAAAAATATTTTTTTTTGTCAGATTAGGCGAATCCCTCTAGATAATCGTCAGATTATGAGACAGCACGTCTAGGACATAAAGATGAACCATATATATCTTAATCTGACGCGCTTGAGTATTTCAAAATGGCGATTTTTTTTTGCATATTAAAATAAAGGCTGCGAGTTTGCGTCACATCGAAATCGTCAGATTATTGAACGAGATTTTTTTTTTAGGTTCACATAACACCCCCTTAAAAAATCTGACGCGCTCGATTAATTTTTTTTTTTTTCATTTTCAACCCTTAAGTACGACCACCCCCATCATGCAAACGATCAGATTAACATACGTACATTATTAAAAATACGTAGGGCATTGGTGCTATTAATATCTGACGCGCTCGAGTATGTCCATACAACAGTTTTTTTTTACATTTTTGAAAATCTATAGCCGCTCCCCCCACCGATGAAAAGGTATACTGATATAACATTTTTTTCTTCTTATCATCTAAGCTTTGCAACCCAATAGGTCTCTATGACGCTCGAGGAAATCCCCATTTAGCATCATGGCCTCCCCTACTCAATAAATCACTTACTTACCTTTAATGTCTATTCTTGTATTTTTTATATGTTTGACATGTATTTCTCCCATGTAAACTGAATAATCGAAAATAGATAGGTAAGTGTTGTAAATCCTTAATATGTTTGAAAGACGATAATTTTAATAAAAAAAAATGCAATTTCAATGTAGGATAATGTTTCTTTGCAGAACTGTGTCCAATGTTGCACACAACTTGATTGAATGCTATTTTTCATTAATAAGTTCAGTGATTTTATATCTTTCAAAATGTTTAAATGTGCGAGCGAGAGGTACATTAGCAGTGATCGTCGCCATAAGCTCATTATTTATTTCTTTATTCATTAATTGCGGACATGTACATCAATAAATAGCTTAGGTCAAGTTCTAGCATAAGTTATGTACATGCACTGCAATGACAAAATAATTTTAAAGGCACAATTAATAATCAGGAATAACAATAAGCAAATCTGTCGGAGGGTTAGTAAGCACTTACACATAATTAAAAATATCAGATCACATGTCAAAGTTAATTAAAAGAACGAAAGATTAATATAATATTACACAATTCAATTCAATTATACATATATAAATATATATAGTTTTTAATTCGAATTGAATTAGGATAATATTATTATTTAATGTACCTACTGTAACGTTGACATGGGTGTCGCAGTTGCTGCGTTGTCGCGTACTGGTGTCACGGAAGACCAGCGTTATAGCGTATGCTGCTATAGCATTTATGCTGAGTGACGGCCAATTTGTGTCACTTACTTACCTTTAATGTCTATTCTTGTATTTTTTATAAACTGTGTAGGTATGTGTGGCGTGAATAAATGATTTTGTATTGTATTGTATTGTATTGTATTGTATTGTATATGTAGATAGATAAACAATTATTCGGATTCAAATTCGTCAATAGAATAGTAGCATTTCTGTACAAGATATGTCATAAGTCGTTTAAAAAATATGTGGTTCTTTTGTTCATCCATTATTTTGTCTGGAATTTTATTATAAACTAGCAGCTTCTCGCAGCTTTGCACGCGTTTTCACATCCCTTTGCACAATTATTAAGAGTAGTTTTATAAAATTATAATTACTTTCCTATTTTTTAGCATGTACTTACTCCAAGTTTCAAATTTGTAGATTCAAGGAATACAATTTTTCATACAAACGTTTTCAACCCTTTTTACACTCTTAGGGGTTTAATTTCTAAAAATCCCTTCTTAGTACACCTCTACGCCGTAAGACCTATATACTCCCCAAATTTCAAGTATCTAGGACCAGCGGTTTAGGCTGTGCGTTGTCTATATGTCAGTCAGTCAGGACTTTGATTCTTATAGTATAGAGATAGAGATAGTTATTAGCCTAAAGTACAGGCTTCTTCCTATTGTTTTTAAATTTACTGCAGGGAAGGCCGCGAAGGAAAGGCCGTGAGTAACAATAGCGTCCTAAGTTTGTGCAGCAACATTTTCAAGGAGTGGTAATTTAAATTTAAATTTCTGGCGAGAAAATGCCAGCGCAGTCTAAAAACATAAACGCTCTCAGCTAAATTTGAACTATGGCGGCCCTGTTTCCTTACTTTCCACGGTTTATAATGATTCTTTACGAAATGTTACGCAACCCAAACATTTCGCGGACAGGGCCGTATTAAGGTACAGGGCCAGGGTATAAGGAAATTACCAGGTTTGTATTTTTGCAGCTTTCATGTTATAAGTTATTACTCAATACTCAATACATTTATTGCTTACACGTGGTTTAGTTAACATTTTAGTTTAAGTACATACATAGTTGTTATGTGTTAATAAGTATCACATGGACTCTGTTTAAAGCTATATTGAGGCAGGCCGAATTTTAAATTAAATAGTTGGTAGACAGATATGCCTAACAACTCTAAAACAATAATATATATTAATAACATACTATTAATACATATTATTGTTTTAGAGTTGTTTAAATGAAATAACCGACCAGGTCATTAACTATGAAAACGGAAAAAAATCACGTTTGTTGTATGGGAGCCCCGCAAAATATTTTTTTTTTATGTTTTTAAATTTATTGTTATAGCGGCAACAGAAATACATCATCTGTGAAAATTTCAATTGTCGAACTATCACGGTTCATGAGATAAAGCCTGGTGACCGACGGACAGGACGAAACTCGGAGTCTTAGTTATAGGGTCCCTTACTTTGTTCATAGTTTATAGTTCAAAGTTCATTTATTTTTAACGGATAATAGTTACATGTCATAGTAAAAGCTTACCTATATAATATGCTAGGTACATGATTACACATTCTAAATTTATTTTAAATATTTTTAATATCTTTGGGTACACTAAAAAAGATTAAAGGCACAAACAAATTAATCAGGGCTCTGCTTCGTCCCTTGCAAGTCCTGATTCCGGCCCACGATTCCACCGTGTTCTATCGCGTTGTGAGCGCCCGCCAGCACGGGGTCAAGTTTTTTCATTTGAATACATTCTATGGGAGTTGTTTGACGAAGTTTTGCATGCAAATCCTAAAACAAATGAAATGAATATCCGACTGTTGTCAGTACCCGTTTCAGTACGACTCTGTTAGAATCTGTTTGCATAGATTTCTATTTGAAATCAGTGAGTGGATTTAAATATTTGAAAGTTTTGTAATTACCAATTTTAATCAATTTTTTTTTAATACTTGTTTCTGATGGAAAAAGCTTATAGCCCACCTGATGTACAGTGGTAACCATTATCTAAAACGTCTATAAACAAATAAAATAAGTTATCCGCGGAGATCGGATATTCGGATGCGTATTTACCTAAAGTTGAGATGTTGGCTATTACGGAAAGCACTTTTTATGGAAAAATCCCAAGAACCCGCGAAATTAAAATTTTACTATTGTCTTATAATCCCAGGATCCCATGAAATTCAAATTTAGGTGACACGAATGACAATTGCCCTGTTACAACGTAATATGCCAATCGGGGCCCAGAATCATCCCCTTTCGGCTTAGTACACATGTAACCGTCCCGGGATTTTATTTTTAATAAAAGTATCCTAAGAAGCCGTTTCCATAATTTGTTAGCCTAAAATTAACTTTAGGTAAATACTCGTATGTATCCGATAATCCGATCTCTAGTTATCAGGTACCAATTATGTTACTCTGTTAGAATCAGTTTCAATAGGTTTCTATTCGAAACCAGTAAGGGAATATAGCAATTATAAAGCTTTGCAATTACCTACCAATCGATCATCTTCTATCGTATCACTAGTTCTTTCGAAACAGTGTGGTGAAAGGATTTAATGGCAATGGCAACCAATCGATAAAAACATCTATCTACCCATAATTTTGACAGCTTAGTTGGTTCAGCTTTGCCTTCTGCGCTGTAGGACGTGGGTTCGATCCCCACCGAGATCAACCATTTGTGTGAAAATATTTATTATTATTTATTTATTTAGTAAAAAGCAAACAGGGCGTCCCAAGACTATGCGACATGAAGGGAAAGTACCTTAAATATTGTAGATAGGACATTTGGCTGAAAGGAGGCTTTATTTTATTTTTAAAAGTTAATAATACTGCATTCAAAAATTTTGCAAAAATTACTTGCTCCGTCTGGAAGTCGAGCCGATTCCAATGTGAAAAAAATAACCCCTATTTTTTACAAAAAATATGAAATAATAATTTTCTTAAGTAAAATAGTATCTTAAAACAAAGGAACAACGTGAAATTAATTATTTTAATCAAATTAAAAACATACACATAGTCTTGGGACGCCCTGTATAGCAATCTTTACTTAGTTTGGGGCTAGACAGTAATTTGTAGAGAGTCCACCTTCTTCTTCTGCGTATTCTTGTCATGATACTAGTTTATTTTTGAAACAGTATTGTGAAAGGATTTAAAGTTTATTTTTTATTTTTATACAACTAGCTGATGGAACAAGCATATGACCCACCTGATGTTAAGAAGTAACCATCACGTATAACAAAGCATTGCCTCGTAAGTCACGCACGATAGGAACGTGCCCTACGATGCACTGCCCTGCGTCCATCAACTAGAGGCATACAGATGTTAGGCCTCATGTCCCTGTAATAACACCGGCAACCACACTCTTCAAACAGAAACACAGCAACGCTGCTTGGCGGCAGAAAAAGGCGTTGTGGTAGTACTTCCCCGGACGAGCCCTTCACAAAGCCCTTCAAAACATTTGATACTTGTTTTAAGAATTTTTATGCTTTTGACATGCCGGTTTCCTCACGATGTTATCCTTCGCCGTTTGAAAACCAATATTTATATCTGTTTATTATTAAATAACCATTCTTAGACTAGCCTATTTTGAATGATATCCATCCCATCCTATCTCCGGTAGTAGATAGAAAGCTTCTATTATCTATCTCAATCTATTGAACTGAACCGCTCCTCTGAAAGATCGAGCGAAAAATGAGAGAAGCATTTTATAATAAAACGTTTTCACTGTGTAATATAGCGTAAAGTAGGACTTACGCGATGTAGTCAGTTTTCAACTATTTTAAGAATAATTTTATATATTTTATAGATAGGAACGTGCCCTACGATGCACTGCTCTGCGTCCACCAACTTGAGGCATACATATGCTAAGCCTCATCATCATTTTCCTGTCCTTATCCCACGCTAAGTGGGGTCGGCACAACAGGTTTTCTTCTTCCACTCTCCTCTATCATTCGTCATCTCGGTGCTCACTCTTTTCTTACAAATTTCATCTTTCACACGGTTCATCCATCTTTTCTTTGGCCTGCCTCTCCTTCTAAAACCATCCACAACCAACACTCTTCTCTCTCGTAATATGACTTGATGATGCCTGTAATTACACCAGCAACCACAATCTTCAAACCGAAACACAGCAACGCTGCTTGGCGGCAGAAAAAGGCGTGATGGTAGTACTTCCCCGGACGAACCCTACACAAAGAGCTCTACTACTCTTCAAACCACCTCACCTATAATAAAAACAAAAGATAATCAACACTCATAATTTTCCACTAGAATTTCATTCATTTTCATTACAACGAAGATGCAGTAAAACTTGTGGGATTCTGATTGCTCTATAATCAATTTTCTCACCATTTCACGCCCGTTTGTTCGTCTCCACTGAGACATTTTGTGGCGCGATGGCCCGAGCGATATCGATCGTTGGTAAGTGTGTCGGTTTTAATCGGTAGCACAAGTCCAAGTTTGTTTTTAGTTTTCGGGAGAAATTTCTGGCTGCCATTGTCTTATACCTGCAAAAGTCAATACCTACCTGGCTAAAATGAATGAAACAGCTGTTTTTTTTTCGCGTTCACTGTGTTAGTTCTTTAGAAAAAGTTATTCATATTGATGGGTACTTTAGGCCCCTGAAGTTTTCGGGAGTGGTATTTTAATGACCTGTATATTTAATTTGAAAATTAAACTTTTTACCATCGCACAGCTCGCCATCGGCAGAGAGTCCATCCTCACACATTAAAGCCAGGGTGGTCGCGTGCCGTTTTTTTCCAGAGGAACTTCCTCTCGCGAACACTTAGGCTGTGGAATGATCTCCCTGCTGAGGTTTTTTCGTTAAACTATAGTATGGGGCTCTTCAAAAAGGGCGTTTTAAAATTTTTAAAGGGTCGGCAACGCGCTATTGATTCCTTTGGTATTGCAGGCGTTCATAGGCTACGGTAACCACTTCCCATCAGGCGGGCCGTAAGCTTGGTTATCTACTTTGTTGTATAAAAAAAAACATTTATTATATTTTATTCATTCTATTTATTATATACGAATACAATTTTATTTTATAAAGCAGGCTACTCGTTACCTCATAACTGGAATACTTCAAAGAACTAATGAAAGCATAATTATACTTTGTAATAATAGCAAAATAATGGTTATCTGTGGCTGACTGATTGAGGCATTCTCTTGGAACTGGGTCAATTTCCTGAACTTGAGCAAAGTATGATAGCTGTTTTGATCTCTCTAGTGTCTTAAGCATCAGTTTGTTTTCGATTCCTCTCATCTTATTTTACCGCCCAACTAATATAATACAATGAACTCGTAATACAAAATTGTATCTGTCTGAGTTCTTCCTCGGGCGAACCTTTCACCCTCCATTGTTGTACACCATAAAATACCTCATAGATCACTTTGTTATTTTTTTTTATACAACTAGCTCACGGAAAAGCCGATGGCCCATCTGATGTTAAGTGGTAACCATCATCTATAAAAAAGCATTGCCTCGTAAGTCACGCACAATAGGAACATGCCCTACGATGCACTGCCCTGCGTCTATCAACTTGAGGCATACAGATGTTGAGCCTCATGTGACTGTAATTACACCGGCAACCAAACTCTTCAAACCGAAACACCGCAACGTTGCTTGGCGGCAGAAAAAGGCGTGGTGCTAGTACTTCCCCGGACGAGCCACACACAAAGAGCTCTACTACATTTTAATCGCTTTAATCTTTAGTAGCTCTGCCTTTTGCGTTATGGGTTTAATTCTCACCAAATACAAACGTATGTGTGATAAACACTAATAAACAGTATGCTTGTACGATGTCTGGTGTTATAATGTATTACTATAATATATGTAAGTTGATATTTACATATAAAAGTATTCTATCAGCTAATGTATTCCCAAAGAACTAGCTCTGTTTAATGGGTTAGATTATGTTGGATGAAAACTGATGCTAAGGGTACAAATCTTAGTTGCGAAACTCCAGATATTCTTTGGAGATCTTAATTTAGGGTATCATGCTTTGTTAGGCATTGTAGATTTTAATTTTAAGTCATCTAAATAGATAATAGAACCTTAAAATCTATGCACAGTGTCTCAGAGGGGCGATAACATAGCTTTGTTGCAATTGGTTTTAATTAGTTTATTTTTAAAAGTGAATATCTATTACGGCTTTGCGGTTACATATTTGCTGTTTGAAGAGTAGAAGAGTTCTTTATATGTCGCTCGTTCGGAGAAGTACGACCACCACGCCTTTTTCTGCCGCCAAGCAGCGTTGCTGTGTTTCGGTTTGAAGAATGTAGTTGACGTGTAATTACAGGCACATGAGGCTTAACATTTGCATGCCTCGAGTTGATGGACGCAGGGCAGTGCATCGAAGGGCAGGTTTCTATTGTGCGTGACTTACGAGGCAATGCTTTGTTATAGGTGATGGCTACAACTTAACACCAGGTGGGCCATATGCTTGTTCCATCAGCTGGTTGTATAAAAAATAAAATAACCTGTGGATTTTGTTAAATAAATATAATTTAAATTATGGTTGTGATATATCTAAATGTGTACAATGCATGTAACAAAGTGCATGTTAATTTTCAGGTTTTCTAAGCTGTTTGGCAATATTTGGATTTGGAGATCAAACTTTTAACCAGTTGAGCCCATATTTAAATGCTAAATATGCTATTCTTCGAGCAGAGTATGTATAAAAACTAACATATAGAGGTAGGTACTAGTGGTTCGCCCCGAAGTAAGGTCTCATGATGCGATCCGTATGCTCAGTAAATTAGAGTAGGTCAAAGTCAAAGTCAAAAGGTATTTATTCAATTAAACCACAAGGATCACTTTGAAGGTGGTAGTCATAGGCAAGTCCAAACATTATATTAGGTCTTGCTTCTGACTACCGATGGTAACCAAGTTTCAACTATTGGCCTTAAAGCAGGTGGTAGTCATAGGCAAGTCCAAACATTATATTTGGACTTGCTTCTGACTACCGATGGTTACTAAGTTTAAACTCTATTCGCCTATCTATTGAAGAGTTCTGTTGAACAGAACTTAGCTCCAACATCAGACCAGGTAGCTGTCACCATTTTATGAGAACTTAGTAACACTTTAATTTATCACAAAAAAAATATAAGAAACATGCCGACCAGTAACAAAACCATGATTTCAACGAAACTCTAAGTTATGGGGGCTCTTGGGTCGTTGGTTATGTAAATTTAAATTTTACGTTTTATCTTAAAAACCGGGCATCAAAAGCATGTAAGTATGTGCTAAATGCAGTATTTGGACGCACCTCTGACTACCTTTCTACTAAGAAGGGTACGTCCATTCTTTATTTTCTTTGAAAATGTCTACATCCTCAAAGAAGTACCTACTTGATATACAGATCTGAGGGTATATCTACCGTGCCTGGGATCAAAGTCGTTAAGCAGTTTCAGTAACATTAAATAAATAAATTTAAATATGGTGGACTATCCAAACAGCATTATCTAGCCCCAAACTAAGCCAAAGCTTGTAATATGGGAATCAGATAGCTGATATCTTTCATTACTTTTTTTTTAATACATAAGTATATAATAACACCCAGACAGAGAACACACATCTATGTTCATCACACAAATGTTTGTTCTCGGTGGGGATCGAACCCACGCCCTACGGCGCAGAAGGCAGAGCCAACCAACTGAGCTGTGAAGGCTGTCAAAACATTTTTACTTTTTTGCAGTGGAGAGGCCAATGAAACCTACGTGAACGTAACAGTTCAAGAGAACCATTGCATATGCTCCAAGGTCTACGACCCCGTGTGTAGTACCAACGACAAATCATACTACAACCTCTGCCAGATGCAGTGTGAAGCCGGCTATAATGTATCTGTCGTTCATCAAGGCAACTGCATACCGTTCTAAATTTAAAAAAGAATAAAAAAAAAAAAAAAATGGTTGCCGGTTTTAACATATCTGTCGTTCATCAGGGCAATTGTATACCGTTCTAAATTAAAAAAAAATATAGAAGAAAATTATAAATAATGGTTGCACGTTTTCTTATTTATAGTTTTAAACAGGCAGCTAATAAAATAAATTAAATAAGTAAATATTGGTGGACTTTCCACACATCACTATCTCAAGCGCGCATCCACCGTTTTGTGGGCAAAAAAACATCATCATCGGCACCATCATTTCAGGTTTCGAACCCACGACCTTAGGATCGGAAGGTGGGGCCGCTTCCACTAGACCACCAGTGCTCTCTATAATAGTGTGTATAAAACTTATACTAGTTTGGTCGAATGCACCCCTAAAGGTAAGAAACCTTGATAAGTCACTGAAGGCTTAACAAGATTTAGGAACTTTCCGGTGGGAAAGTTAATTCAGTACACATTTCTGGGATAGACAAGGAACTATCGTGTTCGTTCACTTTCTCTCGCACGGGTTGAGACCAGTGTCGTTGCTAGGTTAGTATAATTGTAACAGCCTTCGCAGCTCAGTTGGTGGCTCTGCCTTCTGCGCCGTAGGCCGTGGGTTCGATCCCCACCGAGAACAAACATTTGTGTGATGAACATAGATGTTTGATCTGTCTGGGTGTTATATAATATTGGAAGTATGTATTTGCAAAAAAAAATTATATAAGTAGTATATCAGCTATCTGGTTCCCATATCATAAGCTTTGGCTTAGTTTGCGGCGAGATAGTGCTGTGTGGAATGTCCACCAATATAAAAAAAGAGAAGATTGTTTTTTTAAGAGTATTAGTAGAGCTCTTTGTGAAGGCCTTGTCCGGGGAAGTACTACCACCACGCCTTTTTCTGCCGCCAAGCAGCGTTGCTGTGTTTCGGTTTGAAGAGTGTGGTTGCCGGTGTAATTACAGGCACATGAGGCTTAACATCTGTGTGCCTCAAGTTGATGGACGCAGGGCAGTGCTTCGTAGGGCACGTTCCTATCGTGTGACTTACGAGGCAATACTTTCTTATAGGTGATGGCTACCACTTAACATCAGGTGCTTGTTCCATCAGCTAGTCGAATTAAAAAAAAACAATGATCATACGGACGGTAGGAACCAAGCCACAAGTTTGTTGCCTGTTCTTCTAGGCTTTGGCCACGTGGAACTGGTACCTAGATTCACCTAGCTTTAAGATGTTTCAGATGTGATTTTATTGATTTTTTTTACACTTTGACATTGACTTAAAATTATTAGGCGCAATTTCACCAAAGTTGTTGACAAAGCATTAACTACCTCTAATGGGGCATCTTTTTCTTGTAGTGTCACTAGTCAGAACAGTGTGGTGAAAGGATTTGAAGTGGGCCTCAAGAGGGTGTTTAAGAACTTTTAAGGTTCTACGCCATGCCGGTTTCATTATGATTCCTTCACCGTTTGAGAGTGCACATACATACATTTTTAAATAGAAAAACTCATTTGTGCACGACCAGTTTTAAACCCACGACCTTCGGATCGGAAGGCGGGGCCGCTACCACTATACCACCAGTGCTCTACATCAAAATTAATTTAAACGCATGGCTTTTATGTCCCGTGTAATAAAATTAACAAAGGATTTCTTTGATTACGTCCATTTTGATGTAAATTTGATTAAGACTAGCGATTAGATTTAACTGCCAGCAGCGTGTTTATTTATTTTAACGTACATTTTTAACAGACTTCAAAAATAGTTGGAGGTTCTCAATTACCCTGTTTTTTTTGTTTACTGCCGCCTGACTCGGTCATTTATAAATTGAACAATTTTTTTTAATACTTAATTTATAAAAAAAAATATTAATACTTTTGATAGAAATTTCAACAAAATCGGTTCAGTATGGCTTTTAAATCAAAATAAAAAAAATCTTTATTAAAAAATATAAAAAAAGCGTATTTTGCTTTTTTGTGTTGTCAGTGAATTTGAAATCAGTTTTTTTGCAGAAAAGTTATTTTATTTGACGGACTGCGTTACTCCGAGAATTTCAATTTCAATTTATATATTCACAAACAATTTCTTTACAATCGTATTTGAATGTCAACACTTATAACAAAATAATTAATACAATAAAGAATACATAATTTAACACAATAAAAATAATATATTACCTAATTGCTAAAATGCTGAGTGGAAGCCTTTTTTACGACACTATATTTTTATAATGTTTTTTAATATGTCTTCTTGTGTATCTTTTTGTTTTTAATTTTATCATTGTATTTTGTGTCGTAAATATTTTCTATTTCTATTTTCTAATTAAATTTAATAAAATGATAAAGATGATAAAAGCCGGCCTTAATCCGACTCTGGCGTAGAAATCTAGTTAATTAATCTGACGAGTTATTCATTGTTCCGTCGCATACCATTCTGCTGAATTATTTGACTTTGTACAACAAGTTTTCGCTTACAAAAGCCGGTAGCTTTTGTACCGAATGTAAAAATACAGCGAAGTGTATTCGGGATTTCAGACTGTGATACTTGTGTTTTTTTAGGAGTGTGTTTTGTGTAAAATCCGATTTGTTCTTTATATTTGACAGCCTTCACAGCTCAGTTGGTAGTAGCTCTGCCTTCTGTGCCGTAGGACGTGGGTTCGATCCCCACCGAGAAAAAACATTTGTGTGATGAACATAGATGTTTGTTCTCTGTCTGGGTGTTATATCATATTATAAGTATGTATTTTAAAAAAAAAGTATGTAAGTAGTATATCAGCTATCTGGTTCCCATATCACAAGCTTTGGCTTAGTTTGGGGCGAGATAGTGCTGTGTGGAATGTCCACCAATATTTTGAATACATTTTCTATGTGCTACTGCTGCTAACAGTTTCAGTGAATACATTCATATATTTTAAGGTGCTTTCCTTACAGAGCTCGTTCGTTTCCTGAAATAATCTTGAGCTGGTCTTTTTAAGGGTTGGGTTCCGTACCCAAAGGGTAAAACGGGACCCTATTACTAAACTCCGCTGTACGTCCGTCTGTCTGTCTGTCTGTCCGTCACCAGGCTGTATCTCATGAACCGTGATAGTAAGGGCTCGTACACAAAACTGCGATGCGATGCGATGCGATTTCGTGCGACAAGGCGTCTCCCAGGGCGAGTGGCGTAGAGGCGTAGAGGGAGCTCGCAGATTTTTGCGATGCGACGTCGCATCGCAGTTTTGTGTACGAGCCCTTAGACAGTTGAAATTTTCACAGATGATGTATTTCTGTTGCCGCTATAACAGCAAATACTAAAAAACAGAATAAAATAAATATTTAAGGAGGGGAGCTTCTTTACAACAAGCGTGATGTTTTTTGCCTTTTTTACCCTTCGTGCTGATGTGTATGAATAAGCACATGGCCCACCAGATGTTAAATGTTAACCACCACCTAAAACAAAGCATTGCCTCGCAGGTCACGCACAATATGATCTTTTATTGGATTATATGCTATATATGAATAAACAAATGGCCCACCTGATGTTAAGTGGTAACCATCATCTATAACAAAGCATTGCTTCGCAAGTCACGCACGTAATACTGCGTTTACATTAAGACATTCGTGCCATTTATTTATTTATTGATTTCATTATTGCACCAAACAAAGTTTGTACAAAAGTAGAGCTTAATGCTATACAGCATTTTCTCCCAGCCAACCTTGACAGGTGAAGAACAAGAGGTTGAAGCCATTCGTGTGGACTGAAATGTTGCCGTCCATATATCTGCGGCAGCGTCGCCGGCAATGTGTGTTCACATTCAGCCCAGACATTTCTTTCAATCAACCTCGGACCAAAGCGGACGTCGATATCCTTGTGTCGACATCGTTCTGCCTTTGGACTTATTTATTTATTACCTCTATAATATTGCATTGCCTATCTAACCTGACTTGTTCATGATAAGCGTGTCCAAAATAAATAATAAATTAATAAAAATATCTGTAGGTATTTAAATATATTCATGCACATTTCCACGGACATGAGCTGAGTGTAAACGGGGTATTTGGAACGCCTTACGCCGTATGCACTGCCCTGCAAACATCAACTTGAGTTATACAGATACTTGATACTCCTTCGTGTCATGTCACTAGTTCTTTCGAAACAATGTGGTGAAAGGTTTAAAGAACTACTTTTTTTTTTTATACAACTAGCTGATGGAACAAGCATATGGCCCACCTGATGTTAAGTGGTAACCATCACCTATAACAAAGCATTGCCTCGTAAGTCACGTACGATAGGAACGTGCCCTACGATGCACTGCCCTGCGTCCATCAACTTGAGGCATACGGATGTTAAGCCTCATGTGCCTGTAATTACACCGGTAACCACACTCTTCAAACCGAAACACAGCGTTGCTGCTTGGCGGCAGAAAAAGGCGTTACTTGTTATTTACTTGAGTGGTACTTGGTATTTCTACCGTGCCTGACGATCAAAGCCGTGAATCTTACCGGTTTTTTTCATATAAAGACATTTGGGGTAGCCGAGCGACTTTTTTAAAGTCTAAAGCAATTTCCGGAAGTGGAGCAATTTCACCTTCATTACCACTTTGATAACCTTTTTCCTCAGTTTGAATTGGCCATTGAAAGTCCAAAGTAAACTCATACGAACTTCCAAACTTCGCGTAATAGACAAATAGTCAATTTGATGGGGAAAGTTCCGAACGAACTATAAAGTTTTGATTACGGGGTAAATTAATGAATAAATTACGAAACTACTCACCGATCCAATCAATGAATGAACTTATGCTTTATTGTATACCAAACAAAAAATTATACTTTAAAAAAACCGGCCAAGGGCGAGTCGGACACGCGCACGAAGGGTTTCGTACCATTATCAATAAAAACTGCAAAAAAACACGTTTGGTGTATGGTGGCCCCCCTTAAATTTTTTTTTTATTTTAATTTAATTATTTATTTTTAAAATGTATAACTAAATATTCTGTGAATATTTCAAGCGACTGCCTTTTGCCGTTATTAATGTCGAGCAAAAAATCACGTTCGTTGTATGGGAGCCCCCTTAAATATTTATCTTATTCTGTTATTTAGTATTTGTTGTCATAGCGGCAACAGAAATACATCATCTGTGCAAATTTCAAATTTCTAACTTTCACAGTTCATGAGATACAGCCCGGTGACAGACGGACAGACAGACAGACAGACGGACGAGCAGCGGAGTCTTAGTTATAGGGTCCCGTTTTACCCTTTGGATACGGAACCCTAAAAAACTATACAATGGATGATCTTATCGCTGAAAGCAATCTGGTTCAGGCAGTCTTTAGATAGAGAGGATTGCAGAATATAGGAAAATTGAGAGTAGTACTCTTTGCGAAGGGTTCGGGGAAGTACTACCAACATGTGCCTGTAATTTCACCGGGAACCACACTCTTCAAACCATAACACAGCGTCGCTGCTTGGCGGCAGAAAAAGGCGTGGTGGTAGGACGAGACGAGCCACACACAAAGAGCTCTACTCTTATGTTTATCAATACTGTGGTATTGTACAAACAAAACACGAACAAACTGTTTATTTACAGACGTTTTTATGTAATTAATAAAATTGGAGCTGGCTAATATTAAAATGTTGCAAGAAAACACGCCGCTTGCATTTTTTAAAATAATTATTAAAATGAACGTACATTTTTGTTTCACACGTTCTTTTAAGTTTTCCTGAATCAAATTAGCCTTTATTGTTACAAAATTTAATTAAGTAAGGTGTACAGAGTGAAAAAAAACTTCTGACTTTTTGCTTCACGATCGGTTGGCAAAGAATATATTACGTTACCTATTCCTTGTTTCTTCCGATGAACATAAAAATTAAAATTATATTAAATTAAGCCTTTATTTCCAAAAACAATTATTTTATTAATCAAATTATTCTTTTTTTTTTCTTTATTTCACTTATTATTATCCTTGTAAATATGGATGGATGGATGTTTGTTACTCTTTCACGTAAAAACTACTGAATGGATTTTAATGAAACTTTACAATAATATAGCCTATACATCAGTATAACACATAGGCTACAATTTATAAAGATATTGTGTGACTAATCCTGCGCAGACGAAGTCGCGGGCACCAGCTTGTTATGATTATATTATTATGATTTTATGATTTTTACTTAGTTTTTTTATTTGTACTTAGGTTTGTTTTATTTGGACCCCCAAAAAAGGATATAGGCCTCCTCCATGCGATTCCATTGTTGGCGATCTTGTACTACTAGAGTCCACGTCCGAATAACATAGTCAAGCCGAAAAGGCGTGATTGAGTCTGAGTTTTGTTTCAGCAGTCTACCCTTTCGGGCATACAGCCTTCACAGCTCAGTTGGTAGTAGCTCTGCCTTCTGCGCCGTAGGCCGTGGGTTCGATCCCCACACAAAACAAACATTTGTGTGATGTTTGTTCTCTGTCTGGGTGTTATTTTATATTATAAGTATGTATTTACAAAAAAAGTATATTATATGTTTTATATCAGCTATCAGGTTCCCATATTACAAGCTTTGGCGTAGTTTGGGGCGAGATAGTGCTGTGTGGAAAGTCCAACACCAATATCTATTAATTATTATACAACTAGTGGCTTCCCGCGGCTTCGCACGCGTTGAAGCGGTGAGCCGTGATTGAGCCACAAACATCCGAATATCGTAACTTTCGCATTGATTTGTGTATTATTAGGGAAGGATTTTAAATATCTACGTAGGTATAAGAGATACCTATAGGCGTACATTACCTATATTAGGTAGGTAGGTATAGGTACTGAGCTTAACACAAACATGATAAATACAACAAAGACAACCTTACACGGAAAATATGTACTTATTTGTTCCTAGTTTCTACCCCAAAAACAAACGAAACGAAATAGCTTCAAACTTTGATCCCCATGCAGGCACGGTAGATACCCTCAGATCTCTTTGTACCAACTCAAGATTCCCGTTTTTAGAATGTCCTTTAAAAACATTGAGGCCTCGTTGTATCCTTTTCATGGGGCTGACGCGAAGGGTTTGTATGTAGCGTCACCAGTCGTCTCTCCCCGCTCATTAGGTTTAGACATGTAATACCTACCTATTAAAGGTAGTTTTAATTAACTAAAAATGCCTTTCCTATTTTTTTAGCTTTGGAGTACATCTACTTCAAGTTTCAAGTTTGTAGATTCAAGGAATACTATTTTTCATACAAACGTTTTCATCCCTTTTTACACCCTTAGGGGTTGCATTTCCAAAAATCCCTTCTTAGTACACCTCTACGCCATAAGACCTGTGTACTCTTCAAATTTCAAGTCTCTCGGACCAGTGGTTAAAAAACTCCCATACAAACTTTTACATCCCTTTGCACACGTATTAAGGGTAGTTTAAAAAAAAATCCTTTCCAATTTTTTAGCCTAGGAGTATATGTACTTCAAGTTTCAAGTTTGTAGATTCAAGGAATACAATTTTTCATACCAACGTTTTCAACCCTTTTTACACCCTTAGAGGTTGAATTTCCAAAAATCCCTCTACTCTACGCCATAAGACCTATATACTCTTTAAATTTCAAGTCTCTAGGACCAGCGGTCAAAAAACTCCCATACAAACTTTTACATCCCTTTGCACACTTATTAAGGGTAGTTTTAAAAAACTAAAAATGTCTTTCCTATTTTTTTGCCTTGAAGTATATGTACTCCAAGTTTCAAGTTTGTAGATTCAAGGAATACAACTTTTCATACCAACGTTTTCAACCCTTTTTACACCCTTAGGGGTTGAATTTCCAAAAATCCCTTCTTAGTACACCTCTACGCCATAAGACCTATGTACTCTTAAAATTTCAAGTCTCTAGGACCAGCGATCAAAAAACTCCCATACAAACTTTTACATCCCTTTGCACACTTAATAAGGGTAGTTTTCAAAAACTAAAAACGCCTTTCCTATTTTTTTGCCTTGAAGTATGTGTACTCCAAGTTTCAAGTTTGTAGGTTCAAGGAATACTATTTTTCATACAAACGTTTTCATCCCTTTTTACACCCTTAGGGGTTGAATTTCCAAAAATCCCTTCTTAGTACACCTCTACGCCATAAGACCTATGTACTCCTCAAATTTCAAGTCTCTAGGACCAGCGGTTTAGGCTGTGCGTTGTCTATATGTCAGTCAGTCAGTCAGTCAGTCAGTCAGTCAGGACTTTGATTCTTATAGTATTAGAGATATTGATTTACTATCCATAGAGCCACCTTTGATCACCTATTGTAAATGATATGGGTAATTTATTAAAACATACTATTCGATATTCGGATAAAAATCTAAAAGACAAAAGAGATATTATTATGTCAACGACAATGCATAAATATTGTGATTAATTATTATAAGTACAAGCAAGAGTTTCCACTTAATAAAACTTGGAGGAAGTTCAGTCGTTAGGGATCATAATGGTAGGGTCTGAAAAAATGAAAAAAAAGCCGGACTTTCAATGCTGCAAAGAAAAGTCGGATAATTTCCCTATTTTCTTGTGCACTACCCAAAAATGTTTTCTCATTACCCAAAGGTTAGCTGGTAGATAATGCTATCCAGCATTAAGCTTGCCTATGTGCAGTATATTTTATTTGTGCAATAAATAATTTTCTACCTATCTATCTATTTCTTTATTTCTTACTAGCGACCCGCCCCGGCTTCGCACGGTTATTGTGGGTTATCCCTAAGAGATTATGCTTGTATTATGCATATAAACCTTCCTCTTGAATCATTTTTTCTATAAAAAAAACCGCATCAAAATCCGTTGCGTAGTTTTAAAGATTTAAGCATACATAGGGATATAGGGACAGAGAAAGCGACTTTGTTTTATACTATGTAGTGATAGTGATTTTATAATTTCTATTCATTTCGTAGTGTTTACTACACATAGGCCGCATAGTAGCGTACTTACATATCCTTATGAGTTATTCGCCGGGTGTAAAGTAAGTAAAGTAAAGTAAAAGTTTATTTGGAATTAGATACAAGATAAAACTAAAAACTAGTGTAACGATACTGACTGCAGAAGTATAAAACGGTGTCGCAGCCAGTAACGCCCTCCTCTTGGCAGGTGTTTCCAATTTTAAAACATAAATCTACACTAATATTATAAAGAGGAAAGATTTGTATTTTTGTTGTTTTGTATGTAACGAATAGGCTCAAAAACTACTGGTCCGATTTCAAAAATTCTTTCACCATTAGAATGCTACATTATCCCTGAGTAACATAGGCTATATTATATTTTCAAAAAAATCAGGGATCCTTACTAAAACTCCAATAATGTAACCCAAGGTGGAAAACAAAAACCTTACATCGCGTGCGCTGCGAAAACTATTGATGATAGAACAAAATAATGTACTACGATTTTGTAGAACACGTCATCATCTACAAAAAATGTCGGGACAGCATATGTCTAACTATTATAGTTATGTCACAATAAGTGTTCTTTTATTATAAAAAAATAATTGAAATGCTGCCGCTAGAAAAGGGTCTTTATTTGTACCTTGGTATTAATCCTTATCCAAATAAATCATTTCATAGTTAAGACGGTTTTAATACCTATAGATTACTTCTTAAATTTTTCAAATCGCACATTCCATTCAAAAGATATGACGAAATTAAAAATGTTAACGGGTCCACGGGTCACGCACGGGGTGCGATTTCACTCGCTCAAGGAGAAGGGCGCTGCATATGTATGAAATGAGTAGACGCGAGGCTCGAACCCACGGTCTAAGTTTATCCTAAAATGTTCAAAAAATTTATGACGCCCATGCGAAACTGGGACAGGCCGCTAGTAAAAATTAAGTTGATACAAAAAAATAGCGGAAACATCTTTCACATGCAAGTGTAAATTATTGTGGTGTGAGGGTGTGTTTGTTTGTATGTAGATGTAAGTGTAGTATGTTGAGTGAGTGTGAGTTTCAGTCTGATGGTGCTGGTGGTTAGCGCAGCCCCGTATTAAGGGGGTGGGTTCAAATCTCACTCGGATGTTATACTTCTTTGATTCTTGAGATGTTATAAAAAAAAATCTTCTTTATCCGATTAGTTACCTGTCTTAAAGCCTTAGTTTTGTGAGTCTTTAGTTTTTTACAATTTTTTCTTGTCTTGTCTTGTATCTGTGTTATCTGCTTTTGTTTCAAACTATTATCTGTATAAATGATGTTTTTTGTACTTTAGCCTCCCGCGATACATATTCTAGTGCGGGGACCATCAGTAACCCTTGTAAGCATTTCCTTTTGGTAAATAAAAGAATTTGTATTTCTATTTGCATCATTTCTACGTGGAGGAAACTCTTTATGAAATTGCGTTATTTCCTTACTACTCAAGTACGCCCTTCAGAAAAGGTAACAGTCACTCGGCCAAATATACAACCTTTTTTTTGATGAAAGAAGTGTTTCACTTCGAGTTCATTTTTGAAATACATAAATTGGTTTACCGATGCACTCTCATAAGTAACAGGTACATGAAGCTACAAATCTAGTTTTAAACTCAGGCGATCAATTCAATTCGTTTATTCAATTACAATTCTCTTACAAATCGTGTCTGAATCATAACCTAACATGCAACAAAATAAAAATAAACAATTTAATTAACATAAGGTCCCCAGTGAAATTAAAACACAATAACTATATAATTCGCAATATTAAATGTCAACAATAATTACATGTTACTTCTGAAAATCTAAAAATTCTTCAATCGAATAGAAACACCCCTCCAACAAGAGCTTTTTCAGTTTAGAGATAAATTTGAAAGGGCTCTTTAAACATTTAAATTCTTCCGGTAGTACATTAAACATTTTGACCGCTTGATACCGACAACAGTGTTTTACGATTTGTAATCTCGGAGTAAAAGGAATATAGAAACTTTCGCAAACGGAATGATCGTATTAGATTCACAGTCACAGTACAAATGGTATATAATCAGTTGAATCACAAAGATCACTTTGAAACATCTTAAAGCTAGTTGAATCTAGGTACCAGTTCCACGCGACCAAGCCTAGAAGAACAGGTAACATTACCTCTTAGATAGAACTTACAGCTTATTCCCTCGCTAACGCTCGTAATTCTACTGCAGGTAAATGAAAAAAAAAGACGGATCAAACAATTGAAAGTCGAGCGTCCGCAGCCTTGCATAGGAAAGAGAAAGTTTGTGAACTTTTTATGGAGCAACTTTGCGAGCTTTCAGGATTTGAACAAATTAATATAACAATATTACGTAGATATCTAAGTTGGTAATTCTTTCATTACTCGGTGCCGATTTGGAGGGCGGGTCGAGATATTTACAACTTGGAAGAGAAGGGAATTTGTATTTTGAATACTTAGGAGTTTTTAATTTTTTGGAAGAATTTTTGTTTTACTGTTTTACATTGTGCCTTTAACTTTTGTTTTTACATTTTTTTGTTTTTGATGCTGTTGTTGGTTTAGATTAGTATAGACTTGAAATGAACAGAAAAATGACAGTAAAGTGTGAGGAATAGCGTGGCCCAAGAAACAGTACTCACCCGTATGACAATATAGTTATAGTTTAAAATTTTTGAAAGAATTAAATTTTAACATAATATAAATAGAGGTACAAATTTTCTTGATAATTTGTATGTAATAATAAACATCTCAGTAATAGGTTAGTGTGTGTGTCAAATATGTTTGTGGGTGTGTATGAGAGTTCTCCTGATTACACAAGTCTCATAAGAGCAAGTCTTTTAAGAGTAGTAGAGCTCTTTGTGAAGGGCTCTTCCGGGAAAGTACTACCACCACGCCTTTTTCTGCCGCCAAGCAGCGTTGCTGTGTTTCGGTTTGAAGAGTGTGGTTGCCGGTGTAATTACAGGCACATGAGGTTTAACAACTGTATGCCTCAAGTTGATGGACGCAATCGTAGGGCATGTTCTCAACAGTGCATCGTAGGGCATGTTCCTATCGTGCGTGACTTACGAGGCAATGCTTTGTTATAGGTGATGGTTACCACTTAACGTCAGGTGGGCCATGTGCTTTTTCCATCAGCTAGTAGTATAAAAAAAAAAGCCAGGGTTTCACAGGAGAACTCAGATTTTTTTAAACCTTCGTCTATCACATTGATTAATGAGATACAATATGATAGATACGGCCTCATAAACATGACAATGTGTCGAAAGATGTGTTTAAACTATATGGTTTAAACACTGATATACTGAGTTCTAGTAAGTTCACAAAAAAGACAACCATAACATCAAGAAATAAAAAATCCTCTGTAAATTCTTCACTACAAAGAACACTAATGAAATTAATACGAAAGAAAATCAAGACAATTCTGGAAATCACCAGCTATTTATGTAACAAATTAGTGTCTGATTGCGCGCCTACGTTCTTTGCTTATACTTAACTAGCGGAATGGAATGTTTAAGAGTAAAACTCTGTGAAGGGCTCGTCCGGGGAAGTACTACCATCATGCCTATTTCTGCCGGCACGTCAGTCACTTCAGTTAAGGCTGACGTGACTGACATGACTGAACTTACCCATCATCTATTCGACTAACGTGCGTGAATGACGCGCCTGACGACTGTGACTAACTTGAATTTTACACTTTTTAAGCTCGAGTGACGTACTTGGAATCCCTCGCTACGCTTAGGATTCTATTTAGAACTCTACTTAAGAATCCTTCGCTCCGCTCTGGATTCAAAGAAACATTCACGCCTTTATAATAGTTTGCCTAGGTGAACAACCTACTATTATTTTTTATTTATAAGGTTTCAAAGTAAAAGTACAGTAGATTCGTTCACTAGATCAAAGACTACCTACTCAAGCTAGGTTCTAACAAGCACTACAGAAGTTAACCTTTTATTGACATTATAAAATCTTAGTAAAATATACAAACACCTCTTCTTATAACCTTCAAATTACCGACGCCTTTGCCAAATTGACACATGAAAAAACAATGGTTCAAGTAAGTTATGTTGTTTGTTGCACACACGGGAAAGTAGACCTTAGGGCACTCGTGACAAGGGCGTTGTGTATCCAATGGATGTAGATAACGCATCTCCGTGTTTTGGTCTCGACATTGATCTTGGTGCATTACCAATGTTGTTAGAATTAGTATTCGATCTGTAAAAAAATATATTTAAATTTTACCTCAATATTGACAACCAATGTTTCTTTTTCTTTCTTTTCTTTTTTCGTGTCACTAGTTTCTTTCGAAACAGTATAGTGAAAGGATTTTAAGTGCGCTTCAAGAGGCTCCTTTCGAGCACTACCAATGTAATTTCGCGTGACTTCGTTCGCATACAAATTACAAGCTACAACCGGAGTAGTTGTACCGTATTCAATTACAGCGTGGATTTTTGAGACAGGACAGTCAAGGCAAGAACGTATCCCGTTGTAGATACCGGAAAACGTTGAAGACACAGATCTTTTATTTTCGAGTCATATCATTATCATACCTTGCTGATCATTATGTTATGAAAGTAAGCAATTAATTGTCATACAGATTTATAAAAAAAATATTAAAAACAAATAAAATTACTTTTGTGATGGCAGTTGATCTCGTTTCAAAAGTATCAAAATATATCAAAACAACTAAACTTCGAATATTAGAAAAATAATTTATGACTAAAGTAAAACTTACAAAATAAAACGCTTATAAAGCGACGCATTCCAAATGGAAAAATGTAGGTATTTATAATGTGATTAGCTGATAAGGCAACAAAGGTAATTAGCATTAATTTATAACCTCTAACTCGGTGAACATTAGAGGCTAATACCACTAAATTGTTTTATGAACACTAGTAGTCTTGTGGAAGTGACCCTGTCTTCTGTTTTTAGGATCGTGGGTTTAAATCCGGGTTCGTGCAAATTAATTTTTATCTTCAGAATAATGTAGTTTTTATATTACCTCTTGCTGATGGAACAAGCAGATGGCCCACCTGATGTTTAGTGGTAACCATGACCTATAACAAAACATAGACCCGTAAGTCACGCAAGATAGGAACGTGCCTTACACCACGATACAACTTCGAAGCTTCTCTTCTTAAGGCGAAGACAAGAGCTAATGTACCTCTCGCTCGCACGTCTCGACATGTCGAAAGATATAAAATCACTAAACCCATTTTCGAAAAATCGCATACAACATTTTGTGTGCAATCACACTGCACACAGCTTAGTAAAAAAATCATTTTGATCGATACGAGTTTTCCTTTTCCAAAGTTTGAATAAGTACGAAAACTAGTAAAGCAAACTTTTGAGTACCTACGAAAATTTGTATCGATCAATTAGTTGATAATGATTTTCGAAAATGAGTTAAGTTATTTTATATCATTCAACAAGTCGAAACGTGCGAGCGAGAGGTACATTAGCTCATGCTTTCGCCTTAAGCCTCATGTGTCTGTAATTTCATCGGCAATCACACCCTTCAAACCAAAACACAGCATCGCTGCTTGGCGGCAGAAATAGTGAATCGTAGGCGTGCTTGTTTGGTAGGTAAAACACCAAGTCGACTGTACCCAATTAAAGAATTATGCATCCATTAAGATTAAAAGCGTACCACTTGTACGGTGCTTAAGAAAGTACTTATTAAAGTTTATATGGCACTGAATTTAAGATTACCTACATCCAAGTTTTAAAGTTGTTGAAGCATGAAACTAGTTAACGATTTTAATATTATATGTTGTGAGTTGTTTTGTACTATTTTTAGCTAGCTAAAATTGAGTTGATTATTTTTAGTTAAATTTACTAGATACCTTAATAGTGTTAAAGGTTGCCTTTTCTTGAAGTTACGACACTTGGATTTCCTATGGTACCTTAGTGGAATAAATAAATGAATCTGAAAAAAAGTACCACTTAAAATGAGGTGGACTATTTGTTTGTTCCATCAGCTTGTTGAATTAAAAAAAAAATGACCGACTCAACTATGAAAAGACATTCGCGTTTTTTATGACTTTTTGACAACATTTAGGAAAAACTATTACATTAAACTATGTTATGATATATTTGGTAAATTTCACAAAAAAATAAAAACATAGTGCTTTTTACCAACAGACGGCGTTCTCGCCATAACGGCTCTCAAGAATATAAAAGAAGAAAATGGCATGTGGAACAAAATGCTCGAATTCCAAGACTTTTACATGAAGCAAATAGAAGATGTTCTACCCCATTTGGAGAAAATCAAGAGCTGTGTATGCCCTAGGGTGTACCTTCCTATCTGCGGGACCGATAATAGGACGTATACGAACATTTGCAAAATGAATTGTGTTAACCATTACAGAACGGAGGAGAGAAAGTGTGGAGTTCAGCACGTGGGCCTCTGTTTTCAGTTTATAGATGATTTTGATTATTAAATAAAAAAAAATATGTATATAAATATAATAATATTTAAGAGTAGTAGAGCTCTTTGTGAAGGGCTCGTCCGAGGAAGTACTACCACCACGCCTTTTTCTGCCGCCAAGCAGCAACGCTGTGTATAGGTTTGAAGAGTGTGGTTGCATGTGTTATTACAGGCACATGATGCTTAACAACTGTATGCCTCAAGTTGATGGACGCAGGGCAGTGCATCGTAGGGCACGTTCCTATCGTGCGTGACTTACGAATAATACTTTGTTATACGTGATGGTTACCACTTAAAATCAGGTGGACCATCTGATTGTTCCATAAGCTAGTTGTATAAAAAAAACATTTATTTACAAAGAGTGTTGCGGTCACATAATATGGAAAACCAACTACTGCAAAATGTTGGTATGTGCGTACCTTAGCCATCTTAGCTCTGAGTCATCTTTAAGGGGTTACTAACCGTCAAACATTTTATCTTTAAAAGTGTTGAAATATGCGAGCGAGAAGGATTTTGAGAGTTTTTTTTTCAACTAGGTGTTGGAACAAGTAGATGGCCCACCTGATGTTAAGTGGTAACCACCACCTGTAACAAAGCATTGCCTTGTAAGTCACGCACGATAGGAACGTGCCTTTCAATGCACAGCCCTGTACTATGAGATATGAGGGAATATCTACCATGCCTTAGGATCAAATTTGTGAAGCTGTTTCTGTTTTTATAAAGTTTTTTTTTATACAACTAGCTGATGGAACAAGCAGATGGCCCACCTGATGATGTTAAGTGGTAACCATCACCTATAACAAAGCATTGCCTTGTAAGTCACGCACGATAGGAACGTGTCCTACGATGCACTGCCCGGCGCCCATCAACCTGAGGCATAGGTACAGATGTTAAGCCTCAGGTGCCTGTATTTACATCGGCAACCACACTCTTCAAACCGAAACACAGCAATGCTGCTTGGCGGCAGAAAAAGGCGTGGTGGATGTACTTCCCCGTACTTAAAATCAGTAATCTTAGATCAGTGTATTCTTAGACCTAGATCGTGTACTACGTAGAGTTTGATGTGTGTCATTATCATGAACACATTCCAGTTAAGTGAAAATCAAAGCCGGGGAATTTCACTCTCCAAATCACTTTAAGATTTAAGTCTACCCAATGACTTAGAACGTACGAACGAGCATTGAATGTTCAATGAGCAATATTCAATGGATTATGATAAAATTTTGAAGAGTTGTAATCAAGACTTTGAGGAATATTTCGAACCATTTTGATGACCGTTCGTGCCTCAAGGGTGATTAAACATGGGAGTGAAAATAGTTCATCATCATCTTCCTGCACCTATCCCACTTCTTGTGGGGTCGGCACTAAAGGTTTTTTCTGCAGTTTTTCTTCCTAAAGTGATCAAGATCTATGGAAGAAAAACCTGTTCGTAAATGGTAACCATCACCTATAACAAAGCATTGCTTCGTAGGTCACGCCCGATAGGAACATGCCCTACGATGCACTGCCCTGCGTTCATCAACCTAAGGAATTGATGTTTGATTGATGTTCAATTAGATTGCTGTGGTTGCCTATAAATTGAAAGAGCACCTGATATAATCTACACTGTATATAAATTAATGACATTTGGTATATCTTTTTTTGCCAATCTTGAATATCAGCCATTGTACTGTTTTATTATATATTTTTAAAAGTACTTTTGTTCAGTTTGGTGTGCAATCAATTGAAATGAAATTAAATTAAATATTTATTTAAACCAAACGTCTGTTACAAACAAGCGCCTTGCTTGAAATTATATTATGTTATAAGTAGGTAGGTTCTTATCAAGTAGGTAGGCACTCGTTAGCTAATATGGTTAATAAAGGTAATACATCTAATTGCAATTTATTACAGAGAGGTAGTACGTAGGTACCTAATACTACATGTACTATTTGACTATGAGTCGTTTTTAGTTTCATTTCATCAATTAGTTTCATTCATTCATTCAATTGTGCCATGATCGTGAATATTTAAAATACAGTCACAGAAAGTTCTTCAATACACTTAAAACTTAACAACAATAATTGAAAAAACGAGAAAAGCGTGTCCTATTTCCATCGTCCGTAGTTTTTCATCGAGTGAGTAGGCAAAACGAAGACTTAAAAACTTTCAATACATGTGAGCACGACCGTTCCACAAATAAGTACAGTACGGAATTCTAGAATTAAAGTCACGGAGTCTTTTTGTGGGAGTAAAAATGCATTTTTTTTTTTTTAATATATTTATCAACAACATCATCCTTCTTACTACATCATCTTTACAGGCTTACCTAATACGATAGTGTAATTTCATATAGATTTTTTTATAAATTTAACTAAACAATCCAAATAATAACATATTAAATCATACATAAAAAACAAAAATTAAATAGAAAATAACATAAAATAAAGAAATATCAATTAGGTATATTCTAAAATATGCAAAGAAGTCTTTGCGAATTCGCTCAAAGAACATTGAAAAACATCAAGCTACTAGATTTAGTGTCCGAATGGTCCGTGTCAAGTGTGCCTTGCCCAGTAAGTTAGTTCTCCCTAAGTCTAAGACTAAGTAAGTCAACAGACTTTCAGATCCTCCTACTCGCGTTGTACTCCTCACTGCTGAAGGTCGTGACCCCTTCATGGATCTCTCTATCCTTAACAAATCTTCGCCGTCTGGATCTGTTTCCGGCGACATGGATGCCTTCATGGACCTTCACATCGAGAGTGGTGCGGATTTGGTCGGACCAACGTATCGGGCTTCGGCCTCTTGGTCTCTTGCCTTCAACTTTGCCAGTAATGTCGAATTTTTCCAAGTTTTCTCCTGGTTTCAGATATGACTTCAGATATGATCCACGTAAAGGAAGGCCTCTCCATTAGAGGCCTCGTTGATCTAAATCAACGAGGCCTCTAATGGAGAGGCCTCTAATGGAGAGGCAAGGGACTCTAAAGTCCCTTGCCTTCCCTTACTCCAATGGTTAGTTGCTGGAACGAAAATAAAAAATGATGAACTGTTAACCCACTTAGAAGCATCTTAAATAATTATTACATAATTGAAAATAAATCGATCACAATCTACCGCAAAAGATCTGAAAGGATTTTTTATGTGTTATGTCTATTTTAATACTCTTATTTCGAATATTTTTCGTATAAAATAATTTATGGAAGCATTTTTTTTCTTTTACAAACTACGTTAACTAAGGTGACACTTCCCCACAACACTAGTAAAAACATTTGGCTATCTTCCTACTGTATTATGCCTTATATGTATGTATATTATATATTTCCACTTAGTAAAATTAAGCTAATTCATTTAAATCATTTGATCTATCTCTCAACCATTTACAGTGGTCTGCAAATACCTCAATTGTTCCATATTTTGTACGAGTATTCGTTGTCAATTTAGGATTGAAAAAACGATTTATCTAAAGCCTTCAAATCTAGCCAGTACTGGTTTGTACAGCTATCTGTTTTGTTGTGTTGCGGTGTACATTCACGAGCTATTGATCTCGCGTTTGTGATGCTGACGCAGCACAATACTTTTCTCGCAAAGAGATAGAATTCAAGTAAATCGGGGACATTACTACAAATCTTACGAGGACATCGGGACGGAACTAAAGCGTTGGTTTTCAAACACCGGCTGCCGTTCTTCTAGCCGGCTCAATAGTTTTTTTGACAATGTGGTGAAAGGAGTTTAAGTCAAAGAGGCTCCTTTCGAGCACTTGACGCATGTTGTAGAACTTTTAGGTTTACGACATGCCGGTTTCCTAACGATGTTTTCATTCACCGTTTGAGAGTAAACAAATTTGTATTTTTACAGTTACAGTGACAGACAGCCGTCACATCTTAGTTGGTAATAGCTCTGCCTGCGGCGCCGTAGGCCGTGGGTTCGATCCCCACCGAGGATAAACATTTGTGTGATGAACATAGATGTTTATTCTCTGACTAGATGTTGTATAATATTATCAGTATATATTAACAAAACAAGTATACTAGTAGTTCGCCCCGAACTGAGATCTCGTGATGCGACCCGACGAACGCATCAAAACTTTGAGTCGGTAGTAGTCAGAGGCAAGTCCAAACATTATCTTTGGACTTTTTTCTGACTACCGCCTACTAACTTGGTATGGTTACCAAGTTTCAACTCTATTGGCCTATTTATTGAAGAGTTCCGTTGAACAGACCTTGGCTCCATCATCAGACCTGGTCGTCGTCACCATTTTTTGAGAACTGAGTACCTCCTTAAATTATTTCAAGAAAAAAAAATAAGAAAAATCAAAGGAACTGGCCGACCAGCAGAAAAACCTTGATTTCAACGAAACTCTTAGAGATGGGAGCTCTTGGATCGCTGGTTATCTTAATTTAACTTTTTAAATTTTATCTCGAAAACCGAGCGTCCCAAAAAAAAAGTAAAAATTGTTTTGGAATGTCCAAACAAAGCCCTTTCATATGACATGTAACTTGATTTTTTTATGTAACTTTTTTTATTTTTGCCCTCTTAAAAAACCCCATATCTCAAAAACCCTTCATCCGATTTTACTCATATACTTACCAGTAAATTTCTCAAGTACAAGCTATCGACATATCAAATTTCATGGAGATCGGATCAACGGTTCTAAAGTTATCGCCAGACAAACATACATACATACATACATACATAAAATGCCAAATCGCCCAAGTTGAAACTAAGATCTTCGTTCGCTTCGCTCACTCGATCAACTAAGATCTTCGTTCGCTTCGCTCACTCGATCAATAAGTATAAATCAGATGTCTGGTTACCATAGTACAAACTTTGGCTTGGTTTGGAGCAAGATAAGGCACCGTTAAAATATTGCTTTTTTTTTCTTTTATCACGGTCGTATTGCAGCAGCTATACACCGCTTTCTGCTTATGTCACAGTAGCGTCGCTAGGTGGACAAGTGCTTCGGTGCGAAAGAATAGGGCATAGAGAAAGAATTTTGTGAGCAGGCTCAAGGTTTTCTATAGCTTCGGGAGCTGGCTGACCCTCTCTTTTCAAAGCTTAGGTTAGAGGGCCCCTGAGTTCCGGGGCCTTGGTGCACTGCACCACCTGGCCCTACGATAGCTACGCCACTGTTCCGTCACCGCTCTTTCAATAACCACGACTTTACGAAAACATAAGGACGGTACCGAACGGTCGAGATAAATGGGGCATTCCTATCTGTGTTCCTGTCTATCCCCGGATTGGGGTTGAGTTGTATTCACTTTGCTAATGTTCAACTTGCTTTTATTCATTTTCAAGGTGAGTTTGGAAAAGTTAATTAGCGAGTCTTATTGTTTGTGATAGAATATGACGCAAGCCAATAAAAAAACAGATCAAATAAAAAAGCCCGCTTTTCATTATTATTTATTTTTATACTGTTTGCTACACTTAAAGAGCTTTTTTGTGAAGGGCTCGTCCGGGGAAGTACTACCACCACGCCTTTTTCTGCCGCCAAGCAGCGTTGCTGTGTTTCGGTTTGAAGAGTGTGGTTGCCGGTGTAATTACAGGCACATGAGGTTTAGCATCTGTATGTCTCAAGTTGATTTACGCAGGGCAGTGCATCGTAGGGCACGTATCTATCGTGCCACGACACACCATTTTATAGTACAAGGGATGTCTAGAATAACGTCCGCAGTAACGTAGTTATCTGTATCTAGTCTTTCCTTACTTTTTTTTAGCCCGTTTATGGCATCCGTCCGTTTATTGTCGATTGGAAAATTCCAAAACATAATAAAAAGAGTACTAAAGTTAGTATTAAAGGCACAGTAAAATATCTGATGAACGTAAAAAGTCATGTTTGAAAAAAATAAAATCTAGAAATTCAAAATTTCCTGACTAAGTAGCCAGATATAATTTACGTACAAACTTAGGAATCGCGTTAAAGTTAATTGCCCAAACTTTCAAGAAGGTAATTAGGCATTGTCATAAAACAGAATTAAGCATTCCGTCATAAAATACGGGATTAAGCATTTATGGTCACAGGCGTATAGACTTATTCCAAAATGAGTGTTTTGAGTTCTGAAACAGTTTGCTTTTTATTGTTTGGTAAGTTGACTAAGATCGTTAAATTGTAATGGATATCATATACGAGTAGCTCGAGAGCAGTGGTCTAGTGGTAGCGGCCCCCCCGCCTTCCGATCCTAAGGTCGTGGGTTCGAAACAGGTCATTCAACAATGAGTTTCTCTGTTCAAAAATTTATGTGCACAATGCCAGTACTCTCAAACGGTGAAGGAAACATCGTGAGGAAACCGACATGTCGTGGAACCTAAAAAGTTCTACATGTGTCCAGTGCTCGAAAGGAGCCTCTCGAGGCGCACTTAATATCCTTTCACCACACTGTTTCGACAGAAACTAGTAACACGACAGTCAAAGTCAAAGTCAAGGTCAAAAGGTATTTATTCAATAAAATCTCAAGGATCACTTTGAAACGTCTTAAAGCTAGGTGACTCTAGGTGCCAGTTCTACATGACCAAAGCCTAGAAGAACAGGCAACAAACTTACGGCTTGGTTCCTACCGTTCTTTTGTATGATCCTTTTACAATGTAATAATATAATATATTATTAGTTAAGTGAGGCGTAGGCATACAGAAAAAGGTAAACATAATCAAATTTATAAGACAGCATACGCTACGCTTCAAACTAATAATACCTAATGCAAAATCAATTAAATCAGAGAAAAATAAAAATAAAAGACATGCTAGTAGGTACAGTACAGACATTGCAGACATGTTAGCTGCAGATGGGCAGAGCGACCGGGACATCGGGCCACGCATTTTTATCAACAATATAGCTATCTAAAGTATAATAAGCTTTCCTTATTAGATTATTCTTAATGTACACTTTAAATTTTCTAATAGGAAGCCCAGTAGCACTTTCTGGAAGTTTATTATAGAAGCGTATACCGTTCCCCATAAACGAGCCATTTACCTTTTGAAGTCGAAATTTAGGTATACATAATTTGTTTTTATTTCTAGTGTTAACGTTATGTGCATCACTCTTTTTTTTCAAGCTATCTATGTGTTTATGAGTGTATAATACATGACAAGAAAGAGAGCTCGTGGAATTTACAACCGTTGAAATAAAGTTTCTCGAATGGCGACCATGACCTTTCAAAGTGATTCTTGTGAATTTATTGAATAAATACCTTTTGACTTTAACTTTGAACACACCTAGACGCCTTCGGTGTTCAAAGATAGAGTGCTCGTTGAGGCGCCACGCTGCTGCACTCCAGGAGTACATGTTTTGTACTCCTGGAGTGCAGCAGTTCTACAGTTCTTCAGTTGTGTTCTACGAAACTGAGTAAAATTGAAACTGAAACAGCTTCACGACTTTAATCCCCAGGCACGGTAGATATCCCCTCAGATCTCTTAGTACCAAGTACTAACTCCAGATTCTTTTGTGGATGTCTAAGGGGGGTAGTCAGAGGTACGTCCAAACATTAAATTTGACACATACCCACTTGCAGTAGTTGGTATTCCATACGTGACAGGTTGCAAGCCCATCGCCGCTGTTAGAGTACTAACTGGTTTCCTCACGATGTTTTCCTTCACCGCTTAAGAGCATTGCGCACATAAATTTTTCGATAGGAAAAATCCATTGGTGCACGACTGGATTCGACCCTGCGATCTTACGATCGGAAGGCGGGGTCACTCCCACTATACCACCGGTGCTCTTGCTTCGAAACGAAACTGAGTGGTTTGCAATATTTCATAACTAACTTCAGTACTTGTATATCTTCAAAAAATTTTAAATGAGTCGTTTGACAGGTGTCATCAACTTAATAATTTTTCAGTGTTAGCGGTGACATATTTGCGCACTACGGCGAAAGAATACCAACCTGAGGATTTCCCTTACTTCTTTAACGTTTGGTCTTCTGACGTGTTGGACCTGGACAAGTACGACTTCAAGACTACTAACAGCTGCGTAAAATGTCCAAGGTATAATGTTTGGACGTACCTCTGACTATCCCTCTTAAATGTACTCAAAGAATCTGGAGTTAATACTTAGTCTATAGAGATGTGAGGGGATATCTACCGTGCCTGGGGATCGAGGTCGTGAAACTGTTTCAGTTTTTTTTACTAACATAATATTTTTATTAGAACTATATTTATATTATAACTAGTAGTTCGCCCCGAACTGAGATCTCGTGATGCGACCCGACGAACGCCCCAAAACTTTGAGTAGGTGGTAGTCAGAGGCAAATCCAAACATTATGTTTGGACTTTTTTCTGACTACCGCCTACTAACTTGGTACGGTAACCAAGTTTCAACTCTATTGGCCTATTTATTGAAGAGTTCCGTTGAACAGACCCTGGCTCCATCATCAGACCTGGTCGTTGTCACCATTTTATGAGAACTGAGTACCTCCTTAATTTATTTCAAGAAAAAAAAATAAGAAAAAGCAAAGTAACTGACCGACCAGTAGAAAAACCTTGATGCCAACGAAACTCTTAGAGATGGGAGCTCTTGGATCGCTGGTTATCTTAATTTAACTTTTTTGTTGTATCTCAAAAACCGAGCGTCCCAGAAAAAAAGGAAAAATTGTTTTGGAATGTACAAACAAAGCCCTTTCATATGACATGTAACTTGATTTTTTTATGTAACTTTTTTTGTTTTTGCCCTTTCAAAAAACCCCATATTTCAAAAACCCTTCATCCGATTTTACTCATATACTTACCAGTAAATTTCTCAAGTACAAGCTATTTGATTTTTTAGCTAGCAAGCTATTTAATTTGATTTTTTTATGTAACTTTTTTTATTTTTGCCCACTTAGAAAACCCCATATCTTAATAACCCTTCATCCGATTTTACTCATATACTTACCAGTAAATTTCTCAAGTACAATCTATCGAGTTACCAAATTTCATGCAGATCGGATCAACGGTTCTAAAGTTATCGCCAGACAAACATACATACATACATACATACATACATACATACATACATGTATGTATGTATGACATACATACATAAAATGCCAAATCGCTCAAGTTGAAACTAAGATCTTCGTTCGCTTCGCTCACTCGATCAATTACGGACTATATTTATTAGAACTAGTTATAATAAATATTGTCCGTAACAGGATTAACGTATAGGTTACTTTTTGTCGGAAAAATTTATAACAAGGGCGACAACAACCCTTGGAGTTATTCGCCGGGTGTGATTAGAGTCCGATGGCGCAAGTGGTTAGCGCAGCTCCGTATAAAGGGGAAGGTCGTGGGTTCAAATCCCACTCGGATAATAACTTTTGGGATATTATAAAACATCTATTTCTGTTGGCGTTCTCTGAAATACACAGCTGCGTTCAGGGGCCTTATGCTCACTTCAAGCGAGATTATCTCAGGTTGGAGATGACGTCATATCTCGTTCGATAAACTATTTATCCCCATTCGCACCATCTCACTCCCCAATTTTCTCATTCAAAGTTCATGCGAGACGCAATGTCAACGAGTTATTGAACGAGATATGACGTCATCTCTACCGTGAGATAATCTCGCTCGAAGTGAGCATAAGGCCCCTGTAAATCTTGAAGGCGAACTTATGAACCGGCAACGGTCGGTCATTCTGACGCGAACTGTGAAGCAAACAGTTGTGCGTGCGCGCGTCTTAATGTAATTGTTATTAATAAATAATACCTCCGGGCTCGTCCGGGGAAGTACTACCACCACACCTTTTTCTGCCGCCAAGTAGCGTTGCTGTGATTCGGTTTTAAGAGTGTGGTAGCCGGTGTAATCACAGGCACATGAGGCTTAACATCTGTATGCTTTAAGATGATGGACGCAGGGCAGTGCATCGTAGGTCACGTTCCTATCGTGCTTGACTTACGAGGCAATGCTTTGTTATAGGTGATGGTTACCACTTAACATCAGGTGGGCCTTCTGCTTTTTCCATCAGCTAGTTGTATAAAAAAAAGGGGAGGTTGTGGGTTCAAATCCCACTCGGATAATAACTTTTGAGATATTATAAAACATCTACATATATTAAGAAATCTTGAAACATCACATTTCTATGTTTTTCTACAGAATTTTCCTGCCGATTTGTGGGGATGACAACAAGACGTACACCAACGAATGTAAGATGGCATGCATGAATCACTTGAAGCAAAAGGATCCTCCAGTGAACATGTCTCGAACGGGCCCTTGCGATGTGTTTAGTGTTAACTGATTCGTGTTATATTTTAAACCTCAATTAGTTTTTATACAACTCGCTGATGGAATAAGTGGTAACCATCAACTGAGTCCACTAGTTTCAAAACCGGCAATCTGACTTTTGCAAAAATGTTGGTAAATTAAAAAAAATATTGCCGCGTTTGAATTTAATTTAAAGTATTACAGATCGCCGGATTTGATAGTCAAAGTCGAACTAAGACGGTTGTATTTAAAATTATCTGTGCTGCCATATCAATAAGTCATTTTGGACAAAAAGGACAGGAGCCTTATGCTCATTTCGAGCGAGATTATCTCACGGTGGAGATGACGTCATATCTCGTACAATAACTCGTTGACCTTGCGTCTCGCATGAACTTTGAATGAGAAAATTGGGGAGTGAAATGGTGAGAATGGGGATAAATAGTTTATCGAACGAGATATGACGTCATCTCTAACGTGAGATAATCTCGCTCGAAGTGAGCATAAGGCCCCTGATTGCCGCATTTGAAACTAGACGACTCAACTGTAACAAAGCATTGCCTCGTAAGTCACTCACGATAGGAACATGCCCTACGGAATACAGAAGTTAAGCCTCATGTGCCTGTACTTTGACCGGGAACTGAAACACAGCAACAGTTCAATCACAAGGATCACTTTGAAACGTCTTATAAACTAGGTGAACCAGTTCCTTGCGACCAAAGCCTAGAAGGCCAGGTAAAAAAAAGTTAGAATAAATAATAGTACTCCATAGTTCTACCTATAAACTCCTTGGTTTGTAGTTATTCTATTTTCAAATCAAAGCATAAACATAATAAATTTCGTCATACCACAACGTCATTATTTTTATTTTACGCAGTCAAGTAGGCTAAGCTCGCTGCGCACCTTCTACCATCTTTACAATATCCAATAGTTTTTACCTGAGCTCGCCTCCCGTGACCTCCAACCTCCATTAGCCAGGCTACCACCGCTGCTGAAGGAAGGGTCACTGTCATTCAAATCCGCTTCTAAAAGCCTGATAACGTGAGAATCCCTGTGGATGCATTTACACCTATTTGTTTATAATGTAAGGGTGCAACTTTCTGTGGCCTAATCACGAATTTGACGTAAGTCGTTTAAACGTATTGTATCCCTAACAACAACAGAATAACGTCGAATATCGGATTCTTCTTGTCGTGTCACTAGTTTCTGTCAAAACAGTGTGGTGAAAGGATTTTAAGTGCGCCTCAAGAGGCTCCTTTCGTGCACTTGACACATTTTATAGAACTTTTTAAGTTCTATGGCAAGCCGGTTTCCTCACGATGTTTTCCTTCACCGTTTGAGAGTACTGGCATTGTGTACATAAATTTTTGAACAGAAAAACTCATCGGTGCACGACCGGTGGTAACCATCACCTAAAAAAAGTATTGCCACGCAACAGCAGTGCTCTATGATGCACTAAATGACGATGCAGTAGAACTTGAATCATACAGTGTTCAGCTACGTGAGACTTAAAAAAGTGATGGGTGCAGTGTCGCACGTCCTCAGTTGCCTTGCTCACTCTTGCCTGATGAGATTCACATTGTAGTGGTCAGGAAAAATAGGCAGTATGACAACCGACCGTAATGATATTTTTATTTTTAAATGTTTAGTAATTTTCTCTGTTCTCTGTTCCAACTGAACCATGTTCATTGATACACCACGGTGTGATATTCGCCCGTCAGATATTCATGGAAACGACCGCTCCTTATGTCAGAAATCCTAACCTTTCCGCATTCGAACCTTTTTGACCCTTTTTATAAGGTCAATAATTCCTAATGCACGGGGTATGGATGTGCTCGCACGGTGTTCAAAATTGATCCATCGCTTACGACTGTTGAGTTTCCTCAAGTTTTCTTAACTAAAAAATTATATGGTTGTTTTGTGAAAACTACATAGAATCTGATTCGGCTAATAAATAAGGGGTTCAATTGCAAAATTATCTTGAGAAAATAACAGCTAAACCAGATAGAATATCATAGTATAATTAAATATATTTAGGTTCATACAACACACATAGTGCGTGCAGTTCCTTGAATTATGCATTGCATTACAGAACAAACATCTCTCATCTATGTCCATCACAAAAATGTTTGTCCCCTTTGGAATTGAACCCAAAACCACACACAGAACGCAAAGTTATAAACTGAATTCAGAGACCTTTGTGTGTCTGCGTGATATAAAACAACGTTATTTGCTTTTAAAACTTTATTTAAGTCGTAACAGTTTTATTTTTTAACCCGCCAATCTGAAGGAATCGCTAGATCTAGCAGAAGACTGCTACTCCGTCTGCAACATCATTAAATAGCTATAAAGCCAGTACCTAGAGTCTGAGCATTTTATTGGTTTTTGGTTTCCTGTATCTACATCTACACTAATCTACATCTACATCTACACTATCTACACTATCTACACTATTATTATAAAGAGGAAAGATTTGTATTTTTGTATGTAACGAATAGGCTCAAAAACTACTGGTCCGATTTCAAAAATTCTTTCACCATTAGAATGCTACATTATCTCTGAGTAACATAGGCTATATTATATTTTCAAAAAAATCAGGAATCCTTACTAAAATTCCAATAATGTAACCCAAGGTGGAAAACAAAAACCTAACATCGCGTGCGCTGCGAAAACTATTGATGATAGAACAAAATAATGTACTACGATTTTGTAGAACACGTCATCATCTACAAAAAATGTCGCGACAGCATATGTCTATAACTATTATAGTTATGTCATAATAAGTGTTCTTTTATTATAAAAATTTAATTGAAATGCCGCCGCTAGAAAAGGGTCTTTATTTGTACCTTGGTATTAATCCTTATCCAAATAAATCATTTCATATTTAAGATGGTTTCAATACCTATAGATTACTTCTTAAATTTTTTAAATCGGACATTTCATCAAAAGATATGACGAAATTAAAAATGTTAACGGGTCCACGGGTCACGCTCGGGGTGCGATTTCACTCACTCAAGGAGAAGGGTGTGCAAATGTATGAAATAAGTAGACGCCAGGCTCGAACCCACGGTCTTAGTTTATCCTAAAATGTTCAAAAAATTTATGACCACCCATGCGAAGCTGGGACAGGCCGCTAGTTTATATGTATACATCCTGTTAAAGTCCACTGCTGGAAATAGGCCTGCCCTATACATTTCCAGGAAGAACAATTCTGAGCCCTCCCTATCTACCGACTTGCCGCGATCCTCACGATGTCGTCAGTCTAACGGGTAGGAAGGCGTCCCACGCTTCGTTTTCCAGTTCGTGATCGCCATTCGAGAACCTTTATTCACCAACGGTTGTCAGTTCTTCGAGCTATATGACCTGCCCATTGAAAATCCTGCGAGATACGACAGTTTAAAGTATTGTTCAATATTTGGATGGAGCCACGAGTTCTCAGCACATCCAATAGGGGGCGTCACTTTCAATAGACATAAGGTCTTAATGGGTTCAAAACCGGTCGTACACCAAACAGTTTTTTCTGGTCAAAAATGTATGTGCACAGTGCCAGTACTCTCAAACGGCGAAGGAAAACATTGTGAGGAAACCGGCCGTAGAACCTTAAAAGTTCTTTATGTCAATCGCTTGAAAGGAAGAGGCGCACTTTAAATCCTTTCACCACACTTTCGAAAGAACTCGTGTCACGCCAAGAAGAATACTAGACATAGTAGAATAGAAGACAGACTGAACAGACAGAAGTAGAAACAAAAAACATACATACATTTGAAGTTCATAAATAATGCTGAAGCTAACCTGTAGATGATGCATGGCCCATATCTCCTAACAGTCTGGTTCAAGCAGTGTAGTACACACGCATTTACATACGTTACGTTATTAAACGCGCAAGCTGGGTAGTACACGCGAGGACAATTATTGCAGTTCCGTATTTCATCTGAAAATGATCAGAGCAAATGTTTATTTTTTATTTTTGTATATTACTCGCTGTTTGGTTGAAGGCGGCAACAGAACGGGGACCAAGGTATGCTCAAAGACCTAGAAACAGACCACCCGCCCGTTGGTCAAACGACATTGTAGTAAGTGCTGGAAATGGATGAATGAGACTCGCAAGGGACCGGAGAGAGTGGCACATTAAAGAAGAGGCTTATATTCAGCAGTGGGTGCAAACGGGCTGAAATGATGATGACATGCTGTTAGAACGTGCACATGGCCTACCTATAGGAACGTGCCCAACGATGCACTGCGCTGCGTCCATCAACTTGAGGCATACAGTTGTGAAGCCTTATCTGCCTGTAATTACACCGGCAACCACACTCTTCAAACCGAAACACAGCAACGCTGCTTGGCGGCAGAAATAGGCATGGTGGTAGTTCTTGACGAGCCACAAACAAAGAGCTCTTCGACTCTTAAACGAGCAATATGACCTGCCCCGTACAAAGTGTTTATACCCACAAAAGTATTGATATTAGTCTTATAAGCAAACCTAACATCATGGGCAAAATTAACATCGGAGTGGTGCCCGCAAGAGCCAAGACGTCGCGGCAGACCAAGAACGAGATGGCGAGATGAGCTCGATAGATACCAGCCGGAATGGAAGACCACAGCAAAGGATCGCACAGAGTGGAGGGAATGGGGGCAGGCCTTTGCCTAGCAGCGGGACATAGAAGGCTCATAATAATAATACAAACCTAAGTCTTCAAGTTTTTTGAACTCAGGAAGCTGGTAAGGATTTGAAACGCCATACCATCTCTTCATCTTCAGAAAAGAATCAAGCTTTTCTGGTAAGAAGCCATCGAGTAATTCCGCTTGAGGCATTGCAGCTGTAAGAAAAAAACTGCTTCATGATTTTGATCCTCAGGCACGGTAGATACCCTCAGATCTCAATACTCAATACTTTCTTGAGGATGTCTAAGAGAGGTAGTAGCTGTAAGAAGCATGTTTAAAACAATACTACCACATTAGATTTAAAATCACACTAGCTGCTGTCTACGGCTTTGCTCGCATTTTTTTCTTATCCAGGTTTCATTCCGATTGGCTGAGGTGAGGTTTAGGCGTGATTAAGCCAGATATTCAAACATAACTTTGCATATTATATATAGGATTATATTAGGATATGATTTGTATTATAATAAAAACATTTGGTAAGTTAACTAGTGGTTTAATTTATAGCAATACTCACGGTTTTGAAGAAAAACTAAAAAAAGAATAAAATAATTGAATAAAAACACTATCTTATTAATTTCTAAAAAAACTTTCGACATGACTTCCGTAATTTCTTACACAGAGTAACAATATGCCTGAGTGACAATCTGCTCCCAGATCAATACATCAGCTTAGTACCTACTAAGTATGAACTTACTTCTTCTTCTTCTTTTCGTATCATTAGTTCTTTCGAAACAGTGTGGTGAACGGATTTTTAAGTGCGAATCAAAGAGGCTCCTTTCAAGCACTTGACATACTCGTAATATGAATAAACAAAAAAAGGATATATCGCACCCCTATAACAAGACTGAAAGAGAGAGAGAGAGAGAGAAAAACTGTTATCTGATTTTGTATCGAAGTTATTGACAAAATCTTAAATGTTTCATGTAACGTATCCGTTGAGAATCAATATTATATATTTTACTAGCGACACGCCCCGGTTTCGCACGGTTATTGTGGGTTATCCCTAAGAGATTATGCTTGTATTAGGTATGCATATAAACCCTCCTCTTGAATCACTCTTTCTATAAAAAGAAACCGCATCAAAATCCGTTGCGTAGTTTTACAGATTTAAGCATACATAGGGATATAGGGACAGAGAAAGCGACTTATTTTTATACTATGTAGTGATTCCCCTTAATAAACGTCGAGCAAGCGATAAAATTATTATGTATTATATCAGCTATCTGGTTCCCATATTACAAGCTTTGGCTTAGCTTGGGGCTAGATAGTGCTGCGTTGAAAGCTGACCAATATTTATTTATTTATGGTTGGCTGGTTTCCTCACGATGTTTTCCTTCATCGCTTGAGAGTAGGTACTGGCACATAAATGTTTGAACGGATAAACTCATAGGTAAACTATAGGCAGCTGTTTTTACTCTGTGTCGTTTTAGTTTCTTTTCTAAGGCATCATTATAATTTCCTTTGTAATTGGCTAATTATGGAAACAGCTAATTGATATTATACAGTCACGTACCTACTCTATAAGCTATTCGTTAAAGCTTATAATTTATCAGCCGTGGTGGTCCAATCAAAGAAAAAAACCTATATAAACTTTTGATTTTGTTTTACCTAATCTTCGGTTGCCGGTGAAATTACAGGCACATGAGGCTTAACATCTGTATGCCTCAAGTTGATGGACGCAGGGCAGTGCATCGTAGGACAGGTTCATTAGTGCGTGGCTTACGAGGCATTGCTTTGTTGATGGTTACCACTTAACATCAGGTGCGCCATCTGCTTGTTCCAAATGCAAGTAGTATATAAAAATTGGCAAAATCTCTTATCTGTGATGCAGATAAACTCGCGCGCGAGTCCTCTAGTTAATGATATTGGGTAATGGACATGTTAGGTTCGGACCAACCACAATATTAATGACTACACCATATTGTACTAAACGTGAGCTATTACTGGCTTATATGGATTATTATGGTATATTCGAACATGCTACTTACATAATTGATTCTGCTTGTAAGTAAGATATTTTTAGCATAGATTCGAATAGATTAGAAAATTCTTTATCGCACAAAAAGAAGTACATAGGCGAACTTTAGGGCCGGTTTCACCATGCTCTGTTAGATTAACAAAGGATTAAAGCGCCGTTAAATATGTCAAATTGTACGCGTTTGACAGCTAAGGTTAGATTTAACGGTCTTTTAATCCTTGATTAGTAACTAACAGAGCCTGGTGAAACCGACCCTTATGCTAGTTAGAATTTTCTTCCAGTTAACCTTTACGTACCTACTGTGGAGTGGGTGGTAGTGATTTTAGAGCATAGTAGGTTATTAAGCCGTTATTAAGCCGTTGTATACTGAGAAAACTCGTAGTACCTATGTACTACGAGTTTTCTCAGTATACAACGGCTTACGAGGCAATGAAATTAAATGATTTATGGCCAATGGTTAGTTTTAAATCAGTTAAGTACTTTTAAAATGGTACTAAAGCGCCACGCATACAGGTGCTCGTCAAATTATCGATAAAGTATAAAAAATTATAAATAGGTTTTAAACTAATAACTAGGCAATAAAATGTAGGCATAAGGCTGCGTTTCCTCCAGAGATAAGCGAGGATGCGTAGCGAGGGATGTGTTTGTAAAGAACCAGTAGAATCGCTGCATTTACCTCGCCTCGGTCAGCACAGCTCTAGTGGATGTGTTGCGAGGGATGTGTGCGAGGGATGTGTTGCGAGGAATGTGTGTTAAGAAGGATGTGTTGCGAGGTTGCGAGGTTTGACACATCCTCTCACCACACATTAATGCGCATTTTCAGAGCTCCGCTAACATCCTTGTAGGAACATTTTCATCGCACAGCTTTGGTGGAAACCCGCACACATTTTCACAGCACAGCAAGACATCCTCGCACGACACATTTCCATCGCCCATCTCTGGTGGAAACGCAGCCTTATGGCTGTAAAGAGGCCTGTCAAATAGCGTGCAAATTTCTATTTATTTTTATTAAATTAAAATCATTGTGGTGGTAAGAAATTTCTTCAGGTTGTAAACTGTTTTACTCACAAGTTTATCTTGGGTACAGAAATTCGGATAGCTATATTATCTAGATTTTATATTTTCAGGTAGTTTCTTATATAATTTTTGTCCTCCTAAATCTCGGTAGTTTAATAAATAAATAATTAAAATAATTATTGGTGGACTTTAACGAAGCAACTCAGTTGGTCCTAATAATATAGCGGCAAATGTTATTAAAAAGTTTAAGCATGACTTGGCTCCGCCAATCAGCTATCTATGTAACTTGAGCTTCAGTATTGGTGTTTTTCCGGAGACCTTTAAAAAAGCAGTAGTTTGCCCTATACATAAAGCTGGTGATAAATCCCTAACATCAAACTATCGGCCAATATCTCTCCTATCCAAGATCTTGGAAAAACTGATGAATAAAAGGCTGGTTAAATATGTAGAAAGTAATGGATTTATATCGGAAAACCAATTTGGTTTCAGGGTTGGACATTCAACAGAAGATGCTGTTCTAAAACATACCTCGCTCATATCAGCACATCTTGATCAAAATTACAAATGTCTTGGTGTGTTTTTGGATCTTCAAAAGGCGTTCGATACTGTGTCCATTCCAATACTATTAACCAAGTTAGAAAATCTAGGAATCAGGGGATCGCCTTTTGAATGGCTCAAAAGCTATATGAGTAATAGGACACAAATAGTTAAAGTGGATAAGTCTTTTAGCGATGATGATAGCTGTGGATATGGGGTTCCCCAAGGAAGTACACTAGGTCCTTCATTATTCCTCATTTACATTAATGCCCTGTGCAAAATTCACTTGAAAGGGGCGGACCTAATAATGTTCGCGGATGACACGGTACTAGTCTTTCACGATAAAACTTGGGACGGCACTTTCAGACTGGCAGAGAAAGGATTATGTGAAGTTAGTAGCTGGTTAGAGAATAATCTTCTCTCATTGAACACCATGAAAACAAAATACTTATGCTTCCATAAAACCGCAGCAACCAGTCCTCCTAAAAATCTCACCCTTAAAGTGCACATGCACCCTTGCAATAAGCTTGTGGACCACAAAAATTGTCACTGTAACTGTGATGCATTGGTAAAAGTAGCAAGCATAAAATATTTGGGAATAACCATTGATGATAAACTCACATGGCAGCAACATCTAACAATTACTGCAAAAAGAATAAGATCTCTGATATATATATTTAAAAATCTTAGGACTGTTGCTGACAATAACCTGTTAATAAAAACTTATAAGGCACTATGCCAATGCATAATAATATATTGCATTACATCTTGGGGGGGCGCTCCTAAAACGTATATGATTGAAGTTGAAAGAGCTCAAAGAGCTCTTCTAAAAATAATGATGTATCTTCCATTTAAATACCCCACAAATCTCCTACATAACCAACTTAAAGTCCTTAGTGTTCGCAAATTATATGTCTTACAATGCATCCACAGATATCACCGCCTCACGGTTCCGACTCTTAACTTACTAATAATTTGATAACTTCACTAGCTCGCAGACAGTACGATTATAATGCTCCACGTTTATATACAAAACTGGATATAAAACTGTGCCTAAAACATCATAGTAATCATCAATTAAAGGGCATATTAACGCAATGGTTATTATCAACTGATTATACCGGTATTGAGGACCTACTTAAGTAGGACTCTATATAATTTTAAGCAAAAACACATAAATAAAACCCATGCATACACTGACTCTCATATACACACACACACTCACCCTCACACTCACCCTCATACACAACCTCACACACACACACACACACTCACCCTCACTCGCTCACACACACTTTACACAAGAGGATTCTCCTGTGAAACCCTGGCTCTTAAGAGACTTGTGTAATCAGGAGAACTCTCATACACACACACAAACATATTCAACACACACTATCCTATTATTATTAGCAACAATTAAGCTAGAATTTTCGTTTAATTATATAATGTTAAAATTAGATTAATTCATAACTATAAAACTAGAAGTATATTGTCATTCGGGAGAGTACTGTTTCTTGGGCCACAGCTAACGCTATTCCAGGAGACAGAGCCTCACACTTTACTGTTGATTTTATTATTGCCAATAAACATTTTTCATTTCATTTTCATTTCATTTCATTTCATTTTCATTTCCACACAGCACTATCTAGCCCCAAACTAAGCCAAAGCTTGTAATATGAGAACCAGATAGCTGATATAATACATATTATACTTTTTTTTTGTAAATACATACTTATAATATATAATCTAACACCCAGACAGAGAACAAACATCTATGTTCATCACACAAATATTTGTCCTCGGTGGGAATCGAACCCACGGCCTACGGCGCAGAAGGCAGAGCTACTACCAACTGAGCTGTGAAGGCTGTGTTTTTCTGACATATTTAATCTATGACTTACACAAATCAATGTATTGTGTTCAGTGCTTTAATGTAGGTGATTTTTACCAATTATCATCAGGTGGGCCATCTGCTCATTCCACCAGCAAGTAGTAGGTATTATATAAAAAAACACTAGCAACAAACTTATGTTACTTGTAATTTTTTGACTTAGTTCTAAAAAAAACGAACGAAATCATGTAATTTTTCGTAGGTTTATTTCTGAGACAAACCGTGGATTAGGCAGACTAACGGCCGGTTTCTAAAAACTCGATTAAAACTAATCGGATGTCAAGTCACTTGCTATAACTATCTAATTCGATGTAATAGCTGAAACGGCGAGTAACTTGTCATCCGATTAGTTTTGATCGGGCTTTCAGAAACTGACCGTAAAATTTACGAATAAGCCCTATTTAAGACGCAGACTACCGCGAATGTACTTCTCGCTTGAACGTTTCAAAATTTTTAAAGATAACCACTAAATGAAGTTATGAAATATCGAACACAACCAAGTTTCGGCCCATTGATTAATATTTTAAAATGACTTTCTTCCCTCCATCTTCTTTCAAAACTGTACAAGTATTTGGGTTCATTCATTCATTCATTCATTCATTCTTTCATTCATTCATTCATTCATTCATCAAAACTTTTGCATTTTCTCGTTCGTTATGAATAATACGGTAACTAATTAGACATCCCCCGGTTCAGGGTGTTAAGGGAATACGTGTATCAGGGTGAAGGTATGTTTTTTTTTTTTTTTTTTTTAAATGAAATTTATTGAGTACTAAACATTGTTCGCTGTTAAAATAACATTTAAATGTAATTTATAACATACACATATTTTATTGAAGCCTCAGATCTCTAAACTAGACTTTGACAGTCTGTACGATAGACATCTGCGCTCCAAAAACAGAAAAAGACAAACCAAAAAGAATACTATATAAACAAAACATGATTAAAATTAATTATCGATACAGAATTTAAAAGATACTCATTAATTATCAATGAAACTATGTTGTGAATGTGTGTGTGAATGTGCGTGTGTGAATGAGTGTGAGAGGGTGTGTGTGTGAATGAGTGTGTGAGTTCTCCTGATAACACCAGTCTCTTGAGAGTCTGGGTTTAACAGGGTAAACCCGTGTTGTGTGTGCGTTTGTGAGTGACAGGGTGTGTTTGTGTTAAAGCTAAAAAATAGGTAGGTACCCAGTTATTTCACAATTTTAAATAAGCACTCAGTATCCTCATATGAATAAGTGAGAAGGATCTTTGTAATAAATGATTTTAGTTGGTAGTGGGTAAGGTTTCGCAGGGAGTTGTTTTTTGAAAGCTTATTGTACACAAATCCACCCAAAAAGCAGGAAAAACGGTTGATGAAGGATGTTTTAAATGAAGTTCCACCGAATACCTTGTCATTTCGTCTATTTTTCCGTTCCTGTGGGCATAACTTGTGTTGTTTTAAAATGAGTCTCAGTACAAAGAGCTGACGCACGGTGAGTATTTTAACATTTTCAAATAGAGATTTTGTAGAGAACCTATAGGGCAGAAAATAACTGACTTTAAGCACAGCACGCTGTGCTCTTTCCAGTGTTAGTAAAAATGTTTTGGCGGCTCCACCCCATGTTTCTATGCAATACGAAATTAGGCTTTGACAAAGAGAGAAATACACCGTTCTAATAGTGTTTTTATCAGTTACGTGACGGATGCTTTTAAAAATTGCTATTAATTTACGGACTCTTGCAGTTAGTACTCTTATGTGAGGTTGAAAGGACATCTGTGAGTCAAGCGTAATACCCAAGTAACGTAATGTGTTAGTACATTCCAATTTAGTGCAACTACATAGGTTATCAGCACAAGAGACAGAGTCGAGTAAATCAGTGTGTGCGAATATATTATATTGATTCTTAGCAGGTTGGGTTTTATTAAGCATAGAAAATGTTATATATTTTGTTTTAATGGCATTTAACTTGAGCAGACTATGAAGTAACCATTCGTTCGTCTTATTGAAACCAACCTGAGCGTCATGAAATGTACTGTTCCAGTTCTCTCCCTTGAATACCAGAGCAGTATCATCAGCGTATGCGAATTTTTTTCCATTAGCAAGTTGGAGATTACATAGATCATTTATATAAACAAGGAAGAGAGTTGGCCCAAGAATACTGCCTTGGGGCACTCCATATGTCACTGAAATAGCATCACTGGTTACGTTCTCAATTTTAACACTCTGCTTCCTGTCCGTTAGATAGTCCGAGAAAAGTTGCAGCTGCAATCCACGAACACCCAACGACTCAAGCTTATCCAAAATATGTGGGATTGACGGTGTCAAATGCTTTTGCTAGATCTAAAAAGATCGCAAGACATTTGGCACCGGAGTCAAGGCCTCTCACAATAAAATCAGTTAAATCACCAACTGCATCAGCGGTAGATTTGTTACGTCTGAATCCATATTGGTTGTTAGAGAGTAAACCGTGATGCTCAAGGTAATTAACCAGTCTGTTATTTAAAATACGTTCTAAAATTTTTGAAAAAGTTGGGAGAATTGAGATTGGACGATAATTGCTTATTTCGAATACAAAGCTACTTAAATATTATTACAGTAGTGGTTTAAAGTCTTACAAAGATTTGTCTAACCACTAGGTTCTCGATTAATATATCACATATTAACAAAGAAATGAGCGCACACTTAAACAACATTGGCAACAAAACAACGTCGTGGTATTTATCATACCTCCCTCGTACGCGCTGCGACGGAGGTATGCTTTATACAATAAATTTTATAATACTGCGTTTACATTAAGACATTCGCGCTGCCATTCGCGTGGACGGAAATGTTGCCATTTATTTTCGTGGCAGCGTCGCCGGCAATGTGTGGACAACGCGAGTGGACAAGGAAGTGGCCTGTTTACATTCTCGCATTGCCCAAGTCCCTGCCCATGTGTCTGCACATTTCCACAGACATGAGATGAGTGTAAATGGGGTATAAAGCGTGCCTTCGCTAGCGTGTGCGCATGCGCTTGCACTACCTAGGATGCTCCATTTTAAGATAAACTTTATTATATTTTTAAGTTATGGTTGCATTTCGGCCATGACGTCAGCAAGCAAAAACTCTTGGTGGTATTTCGTCCCTCCGTTTAATTTCAACAGACGAGCAAAACTTTTAGACACGACAAATGGCCACCATTGATCGTCACTAATAGCACTCTTTCCCTCAAAATTAAACAAATGAGTGCGTCATATCAACTGCTTCAAAATGACGTCAGAAGTATACAAAACTTTTCTCACCAGCTGTTCATAACTCATTCTAAACCGGCCGTAGCGCCCTTCAGCCACCGGTGTCTGGTCCAATGTGTAAGCACAATGGTATTTTGAAAATTTGTTTTCTTCAGTTTGTTTATTTGTTTTTTATGTATTTTTTTTTACTTTATTACTAACAATTAGGTTATTTTACTACTTACTGACAGAATGAATTGGTCCGAAATAAAAAACTTTGGAAGCAACATAGCTTTTTAGTTTTAATTGTTTTTCTTGTGTTATTTTAAGTTATGTTGTGTTATTTCGGTGCCTTTTTAACCAACATTACAGAATGAAATCACACATTGACATTTTCTTTTAAATCAGGGTTTGAAAGAAAGTGTTTCGAAAGTTTTGAAGAAAACTGGCACCATCATCATCTTCCTGCTCGTATCCCACGCTGCATGGGGTCGGCACAACAGGCTTTCTTCTTCCATTCTCCTCTATCATTCGTCATCTCGGTGCTCACTCCTTTCTTACTCATATCATCTTTCACACAATCCATCTTTTCTTTGGCCTGCCTCTCCTTCTAAAACCATCCACATCCATTTCCAACACTCTTCTCGTAATATGACTTTCTTCCCTCCTCATGACATGCCCATACCGAAGAAAACCGGCACCATTTTCTTCAAACAAACGACGGCCGATGAATAGACGACATATAAAGATCCCCTGAAGTGGATGGAGAAGGTTCCAGAATATTTTTTTCTGGTAATGTATAGAAGAAACTTACTTTTTGGACGCCCATTTCTAGCACTAACTACGGAAAGAATATGTTTTAAATAGAGAATGCGAAGTTTATAATGATGATTTGCTAGATGTAGATATTTTGAATATAACATTGCCCAAATATCGCCGAGAAGTTATGTTAAGCATTGCCGGTAAATAAATAAGTAACTTTCTCCTTTTCCTACAGATTTTTTAGAAAAATCAATTTGTTTCTATTTGAAATTTTTATTTTTTTATAATTAAGTATTAGAACAATTACAATGTATTTTATTTATATTTCTTAAGTAATTTATTTGTACTTTTATTTTTGTTCACTGCTACTTTGTACTTTTAATGGAGGAAAGTTTGTTGATTTATGTGTTTCTATGTTTTTTTACAGGCACATGAACCTTAACTTCTGTTTGCCTCAAGTTAATAGACATAGGGAAACACGTTCCAATCGTGCGTGACTTACGATGCAATGCTTTGTTATAGATGATGGTTACTACTTAACATCGGGTGGGCAATCCACTTGTTTTATTAGCAAGTTGTATAAAAAAATGGCAGTACACCGCTTATTCTATATTCTAGGACCCAACACCGGCTAGCCAGTACGTTCATCTCAACTAGGTCACCTGCGCAAGTCAGCTTCGTTACAAGCCTTCAGTCTTATCTAATTAAATATAAGCTCATAAGCTGTAAGTACTTCAAGTCAAGAGTTTTGTTTTTGTTTTTAACTGACTTCAAAAAGAAAATAAGAAAAAAGAATTCTCAATTTTTATTCACAAAACCTCAACCTCCTTCCTTCCTTTTACTTCCTTCCTTCTTTTCTTTTAACTGCTAGGCTGCTAGTCCTGTAATTTGTATAGTACCTCTAGTTTATTTGTATCATATATTTATTTATTACTGTAATTTATCATAATATATCATACTAAATCATGTACAAATCAAATCAAATCAAAATGTTTATTTGCAACTAGGTTATGGTATCTTAATAACAAAAGGTGGAAAACATATATTTAACTTATAAACTAAAACACAGACAATTAATAAAACACACACTCATGCGATGCAATAGCCAGTTTAATTGTAGTTTTAGAATATATTGTTTTTAGTTTATACGGAACTTAGTGGCTTCCCGCGGCTTCGCACGCGTTGAAGTAGTGAGCCGTGATTGAGCCACAAACATCCAAACATCGTAACTTTCGCATTGATTTGTATATTATTAGGGTAGGATTTTAAATACCTATAGGCGTACATTACCTATATTAGGTAGGTATGTAGGTATAGATACTGAGTTTAGCACAAACATGAGAAATACAAAAAAGACAACCTTACACGGAAAATATGTACTTATTTGTTCCTAGTTTGTACCCCAAAAACAAACAAAACGAAACAGCTTCACGACTTTGATCCCCAGGCACGGTAGATACCCTCAGATCTCTTCGTAGCAACTCATGATTCCCGTGTTTAGAATGTCCCTTACAAACATTGATGCTTCGTTGTATCCTTTTTACTCGAGAGCAACGAAGGAAGGTAACGTTTAAGGGGTTGTTTTCGAAAATCGAACTGTATTTTTGTTATTTATCCACGGAACACATTTTCTTTTATTTTGAAGTTAATTACACTACGCGTTAAAAATCTTCCATACAAACCTTGAAACTTTTACAGTCATTTGCACCCTTTGCAGGGGTAATTATCAAAAGTTAAAAGCGTCATTCTTAATTATTAATTTCTTAGTATTATTAAGTTTCTTAGTATTATTTAGTATATTTACCTCAAGTTTTAAGTCAATTGCACCACGCGATAAAAAAACTCCCATACAAACTATGACATCCCTTTGCACATTTATTAAGGGTAGTTTTAAAAAACTAAAAATGCGTTTCCTATTTTTTTGCTTTGAAGTATATGTACTCTAAGTTTCAAGTTTGTAGGTTCAAGGAATACAATTTTTCATACAAACGTTTTCATCCGTTTTTACACCTTTAGGGGTTGAATTTCCTAAAACCCTTCTTAGTACACCTTTACGCCATAAGACCTTTGTACTCCTCAAATTTCAAGTCTCTAGGACCAGCGGTTAAGGCTGTGCGTTGTCTATATGTCAGTCAGTCAGTCAGGACTTTGATTCTTATAGTATTAGAGATATAGATAAGTAAAGAGCACAATATGTATTGTATTGTAAAATTATAAATTGAATGAATATAATTAGCTTATTTGGCATTTTGTAAATTATTCTTCTAATCTGTAATGTTCTCTTTTAGCTACAAATGTTTTTTTGAATTTATAGCCTTTACGCTTCAGATCATAATCTAGATAGCTAAGTAAAGTATACTTAGTATATAAATACATAGGGATAGTATAGTAATATTGTATGCTCGAAAGGGGTAGACTGTTGGAACAAAATTACCTCTGTAAGATCTATTTACATAGTTTTACAATAAATAATTATTATTCTTGTTCTTGTAATTTGAAAATACTTCATGTGAATAAGTACATTTCACATTATTTCAGATCTTTCAAACAATTTGCCTCGCTGGCGGAATCAAACCCACTCTTAAATGCCATGATGAGATGTGTGCGATGAGTGTGGTTGCCGGTGTAATTAGAGGCACATGAGATCATCTATATGGCACGGTGGGGCACGTTCCTAACGTGCGTGACTTACGAGGCAATGCTTTGTTATAGGTGATGGTTACCACCTAACATCAGGTGGGCCGTCTACTTGTTCCATCAGCCAGTTATATAAAAAAAAATCTTTAACGTCTACGTACACGTAAGAGTGTCCGGCCGGTTTTGAACCCACGACCTTAGGATCGGAAGGCGGGGCCGCTACCACTAGACCACCAGGGCTCGCTGCAACCTGCAGTTCAGAAGGCAGAATTAGCTGTGAGGTCACTATAAATTCAATTTGCATTTTTCCAACAAGCTTCAATTCAATTTTACGAGTATATGTATCAGAACTTTTAAAAGAATAACTCGTAAAATTACTCGAATAAAAGTTTGCGAAGACATTAGGCGAGCCTTTAATTGACGACATTTCGGGTATCATGTTTTACGAACTTGTCAATTTGAGAAAATGTACGAGGGACAGACAAACGGGCGGTTTTTAAATTAATCTACGACTGACGCAAATAATTTTATTTTAACTATTGTATATCTTATTTTTTTTATTTTATTTGGTGACTCACTTTATTTGAACTTTTGATTATCTAATTTAATTATTTGGTGACTCAAATAAATAAAATAAGCATCAACACTTTTGAAGAAATAAAATCACTCATTGTAAATTATGAAAAATAGCAATGTTATTCTCAAAAAAATGATTATTTGTGATTTTTATAACGAAATTGAATTTAATATCATCAAAAAGGTTGAAATGTACGAGCAAGTTATATGACTATTGTCTACGTATTAAATAAATATAAATAAATATGAGTGCACATTTCGCGCAGTACTAACTAAACCCAAACTATGGGAACCATAAAGCTGATATAATACTTATTACCTTTAATATACTTATAATTATACTTCCAGTGTCACTAAATGACCGTTACATAATAAAAGCGTGAATTGTAAATGTTCGTAAATTATAGTTTATTGTTATTTCTAGTAGGTACGTAGCCCTTATACTTTATATTTAAGATGTATTCTTAGTAAGTAAATTGTGTGATTCTTAAACCAGATAATACATCTTAAATCGAAACGATTATTGATCTGCTACCGCGTAATGCATGATAACGTTGTGATGCTAATTTATTTTAATCTATTTTGTAATCTGTTTTAGTGCCGTTTTTATGCTCTTTTTACCCTTCTCTACTTTACTATGACTGATTTTAATGTTGTGTTTTATTTATTTTCTAATCCTGATTTTTGCTGGTTTAATTATATATACTAATATACACGGTGTTCCAATACTTGGGTATATAAACTTCAGGGGGCTAAAGTACCCATCAATATGAATAACTTTTTCTAAGGAACCAACACTGTGAATGCGAAAAAAAAAAACAGCTGTTTCATGCATGTGTTGTCAGTGTGTCAGTGTCAGTGTTGGTTCCTTAGAAAAAGTTATTCACATTGATGGGTACTTTAGCCCCCTGAAGTTTTTAACCACAAGTATTGGAACACCTTGTATAATATCAACAAGGCTTTTAAGGCTTTAACCCATGAGTTTAAAGGTGCGTTTGTTAGTTGGTTAGCCCGAGACTTTTTCGATTTTTCGACGAACACCCAGACAGAATAACTCCGACCAAAACTTTGTCACAAAACGCTCGTCTGCAAACTCCAAAGCTCTCTTCCCCATCAAGAAAACCAGAGTTTATTTAAGAAACTTGCTAAAACAAAGATAAATTCAAATCGAACTCCCATAGATTAATGTACCAAGTTTGGATGGACCGCGCTCTGATGGAGACGTATTAACTTTCATAATGTTATTGATGAACGACGTCATAAGTCTTTCTGATCAGGAAATTGCTAGCGATTTTGAGCTTTATGCCGATGCAAAAAGAACTATCATCTTCTTTGACTTTTGCTGAATGGGGGAGATCGCCACACAAATAGTATAAGACACGTCGCTGTGTCGTGTGAAATTATTCTGGGAGCGGCGATTGGCTTACACCTGTCTCGTGTGGAATACTATAAAAAGTAATACATGTACGTACCTCTGACTGCCATCCTTAGGCCCACTTTCACCATGCTCTGTTAGTTACTAATCAAGGACTAACAGGCCGTTAAATCTAACATTAGATGTCAAACATTTTGACATATTTAACGACCCTTTAATCATTTGTTAATCTGTTAGTTACTAATCAGGGATTAACAGGCCGTTAAATCTAACATTAATGTCAAACACGTACATTTTGACATATTTAACGGCCCTTTAATCATTTGTTAATCTAACAGAGCATGGTGAAATCAGCGCTTAGACTTCCATAAATAATCCTGATTTAATATTTGGTACTAAGAGATCCGAGGGGATATCTACCGTGCCTGAGGATCAAAGTCATGAAGCGGTTTCATGAATACACTATAAACTCATTTATTTATAGAACAGATAAGATGTAAATGGGTGACATAGAATTGACCGCCATAAAAATAAAAAGAGTTTTTTTTATAAGTAAAACTAGCTGATAGAACAAGACTATAACAAAGCATTGCCTCGTAAGTCACGCAAGATAGGAACGTGCCCAACGATGCACTGCCCTGCGTCCATCAACCTGAGGCATACAGATGTTAACCCCCATGTGCCTGTAATTACACCGGCAACTACACCCTTCAAACCGAAACACAGCAACGCTGCTTGGCGGCAGAAAAAGGCGTGGTGGTAGTACTTTCCCGGAAGAGCCCTTCACAAAGAGCTCTACTACTCTTAGGTATAAGGAATAAGAAAAAAAACCACGCAAACGAAGTTAAAAAACATTGTCATATAATATATTGCAATGTACCCCACGCTCAATAAACTGCTGGTCATAAATTTTCAGCGTGAAACCAAATAAGTGGGTAGCCGAATAAAAAAACTTGGCCATTTTGTGCAGTCAATCAACGCAATAAAATTTTAACGAGCAAAAGCCGATGTATATGATTCAAACTATAGTTATATACTGGGAATTTTGAACCAGGGGTTATATCTACTGTGGATATCTACTGTGCCTAGGCTTCAAATTCGTCTTGATGTTTCTGCTCATAGTTTAGACAACGTCAGATAATGATGTCCTTATGTATATAAATTATGTACTTATGCTATATGATAAGGTATATGAGCCAGATAAAAGAGAAGGTCGTTGTCATGTCGTACAAGGAAGTCAAGGAGGTGGCATTGGAAAGATCTTTTTCGATTAATTATGAATTTATGTTATACCAAAAAAAAAAACATGGTGAAGTACCATGTTTTTTTATTACTGTATTTTATTGTATAAAAGCTTATATGTTATTTTTAATTTTTATTGTCTAATTTCTTGTTTTTAAAGTGTATGTAGTGTTTTTGATATATTGTATTGGGAAGAGTTAGCAGCCGTAACACAGGTTCTACCTAGCACGGCTGTTAATGCACATAGTTTTCATAGTCAATAGTGGTTAGGTACCTTCAAAGTTTGCTAAAATATAATTTGTTTTAAGTTCTATAATATACCTATGTACCTAGCTATTAAGTTTTCCTTAAATAAACAAACATTTTACTTTTTTTTTACTTTACATTTACTCAATTGGGGGAAACTGCAGAAATTCTTAAATATTAAAGTGGGTATTAAAATGTTTTAGTTGGTTCTTGGGTAAAAACTTAAGAATATAACAATGCGTTTATGTTGTACGTCCGGAACGGACAAACTGTTAAAACTGTACATAACCATAGATCTTTTTTGTACTGCAGTAATACAATAAATAATTTCTGATTTCTTAAATTTAAGAGCTAAGCTCTTAAATTAGAAAGAAGAGAAGTATACAAGGTTTTCCGTTTGTGTTAAAAAACTTCAGGGGGCTAAAGTACCCAAAGTGCGGAAAAAAACAGCTGTTTCATACATTTTAGCCAGGTAGGTATTGAACTTCTGTATGAAACAGCTGTTTTTTTTCGCGTTCACAGTGTTGGTTCCTTAGAAAAAGTTATTCATATTGATGGGTACTTTAGCCCCCTGAAGTTTTTAAATACAAGTATCGGAACATCTTGTTTAAATTGGTGTGCTTAACATGACTTCTCATTCACACACAACTTTTATCAACATGTAAACAATGTTGTCAAAATTTATGCGATCTATGGTTTTTTTTATTGATAAGATTCTTTTTTTTATTGGCGCGGATCATACGACTCCATTCAAACAGTTCCACAAAACCTAATCAACCTTTTAATTACAGCCGTCTTATATAAATGAACGTGATCATTCAAGCCTGCAACAATAGGTCTTAGAATCTTAGATGATGATCACAAAGACAATATTTCTGGAGCCGTCAGGGAGTGCGTCTTCGCGCATTAATCTGGGACAACCCCGCTATTTGTCCGCGTCGCGACGACCGAGTATTGGAGCTCTGAATAGATCCTCAGGCTTGTGTCCTCATTTAAAAAAACTACCATAAAAAAACGGGTGCCAGTTATTTTTTTTTTATTATGAACAACACTATAATAATTACATGTATATTGAGATGTTGCACCAATAAATCTTTGCAGGTTTGTCTAGGTGCTCACATTTGTATTTTTTATACTTTATCAAGGCACACAATCCTTTGCAAATAGGTACAAGGTATAGATAAACAGAGAAATATAAAAGTTTGAAACATTGTTTCTTATTCGGCGACAAAAATAGGTGAGGTGATAGTTCCACGTGACCAATCCTAGAAGAAAACAAACTGAAACAGCTTCACGACTTTCACGCCCAGGCACGGTAGATATCCCCTCAGATATCTAAGTATCATGTACTAACTTAAGGTTCTTTGAAGATGTCCAAAGGAGTAGTCAGAGGCACGTCCAAATATCACATTTGGCACATACCCACGTTTTACACATCCTTCAAGAACGTTTAACAAACTTAGCAAATCTTTATACATTATAATTCTACTGTACTATGTCACTGAATTCCTCCTAACGCTGGACCGATTTGAATGAATTTTTTTGTATGCGTTTGGGTGGCACCCTGGATGGTTTAGATTCACAAATCAGCCCGGCAGATGGCGCTGCAGTCGCTTGAAATATCATGCCGGACAACGTCTGTCGGATCCGCTAGTATATCTATAGATTTCATACGAAATAATAGTAGGAACTGATTGGTGATGAAGCTTCAGTGTGGTGCCGATTGAATTTAATGAGGCGTAGGAATTTCTCACAAAGTTTATTGGTCTCGGCAGAATAACAGCGCCTAACTACTAAAATAGTGGTGAGGCAAACGCTGAGTCGAGTTGTTGCTGCAACACACAAACACCTACATACCTATGTGTTTAGCCATTTCCTTTCTTTTATTGTGTTGTATGTGTTTTGACGTATTGTTGTTTACGCTCCATCATTTTAATGATATAAATAGTAAAAAGTCAATATTTAATCTCGAAATATATATTAGCAGAAGCAGAAAAACCAGTTCTACGTTATTACAGTTAGTTGTGGTTGCCTTTGGTGGATAAGCACGGGGCAGGATGTTGTTTTGTTTGTGTCTAGTATTAAGTTTTGTGTATTATCTCTTGGCGATCCTAATAAATAAATAAATAAATAAATATGTGTGTTTTTTTGCAAATAAATGTCTGTCTAGGATGGCTACACTGTTTTTCACCCGCTTACTTAGGGCCTAAACTGGAGTAATAGTTCTGTAACATAGCGGTGCCCTTGAGCTAGTCGTTCATTGAACCATAGCGGTTAATGGCATTCCTCAGAAGATTCTTAAGTTGCATCAGATCACCTACATAAAAAAAGATGACTCATAGAAGACTTGCTTACGTATAGGGTTGAAGCCTCACGGGAAGATGGACGACCATTTACGCATCAATGGAAACACAGGATTAAGGTGAGGATGAAAGGAATTTGACTTCGAATCGAAGACTGAAGTTGCCACCAATTCTAATATTTAAAATATTTTTTTGTCGAATGCACTTTGTTTTTGTCGTTACATTTTTGTTGTTCAAAGCTAATTCATATAATTAATAGATCAATTTATGTTCACATTCCATGTGTTACAGATGGGGTTCTTTGATCGTGATTTTTTTTATACCACTAGCTAATGGAACAAGCAGATGGCCCACCTGATGCTAAGTGGTAACCATCACCTAAAACAAAGCATTGCCTCGTAAGTCACGCTCGAAATGAACGTTCCCTACGATGCACTGCCCTGCATCCATCAACTTGAGGCTTGCAGATGTTAAGCCTCATGTGCCTGTAATTACACCGGCAACCACACTCTTCAAATCAAAACACAGCGTTGCTGCTTGGCGGCAGAAAAAGGCGTGGTGGTAGTACTTCCCCGGACGAGCCCTTCCCACAGAGCTCTGTTTATCTTCTACTAACTGATGATGATGAAGACGAACGAAAAAATTAAAGAAATACATAGTAGAAAATTATGAAATTAATATTGAGCAAATGTGTTCCTAAGTTATAAAAAGAGAAAACATCAAAGATATAACTTTAATTTTTAATTCTTTAGTACGTAGTAACCAACGTAGACCGTAGGAGAACCAAAGTAGCCGACATAGCTCGCAGAATCAGCAAGTTGAAGTGGCAATGGGCAGGTCATATAGCTCGAAGGACTGATAACCGTTGGGGAATAAAGGTTCTCGAATGGCGACCACGAACAGGAAAACGAAGCGTGGGACGCCCTCCCACCCGATGGAATGACGACATTGTCAGGATCGCGGGAAGTCGGTGGATGGAGAGGGCTCGGAATCGTTCTTCCTGGAAATTTATAGGGAGGCCTATGTCCAGCAGTGGACTTCTTTAGGCTGATGATGATGATGATGACGTAGTAAACTAAGAAAGCATTCTTAATACCAAATTTTCCATTGTTTTCGAGACAAACAAGGAAAAACAATAATTCAAAAATAAATACTGTAAGTGTTCTATTTTACGCTTTGTTGTGCTTTTCCTGTCCACTTTGAAATCGCATTTGCGGAAAGGTAAAATGTTTTTACTTTATTTTTTTACGTGCAATTTATTTGCCTCCTTTGCTTTAAAATTCCAGGTTTTATGATCAAGAGATTCTTAAAACTTAATTAAATTAAAGGATATGAAATAAATTATTTAATTATTATTTATTTATCATGTTTCATAGTAACATTTACTGCTTATGAACTACACAATCGAATGAAATGTGTGAAGTGAAATTACAGGTACATGCGGCTTAACATCTGTATATTCCTCAAGTTGATGGACGAAGATCAGTGCATTGTAGGGCACGTTCATATCGTGCGTGACTTACGAGGTAATGCTTTGTTATAGGTGATGTCAAAGTCAAAGTCAAAAGGTATTTATTCAATAAAATCACAAGGATCACTTTGAAACGTCTTAAAGCTAGGTAACTCTAGGTGCCAGTTCCACGCGACCAAAGCCTAGAAGAACAGGCAACAAACTTACGGCTTGGTTCCTACCGTTCTTTTGTATTTTCCTTTTACATGGTTGTGATGGTTACTACTTAACATCAGGTGGGCAATCTGCTTGTTCTTTAAGCAGAAGTATAAAAGAAATTGAATGCCACAATTATGCACAAAAGTATGTTAAAAAACGATTAATTCTAAGCTCCTCTCAAAATATATTTTGTTACGAAACTTTTAACTACGTTGGTTTAAGCATAGGTTTAAAACAACGAGCGCATAAAATTACACTAAAATTAATTAAAACTAATTAATCAAACTAGTTAGAGGATTCTCAAATATAACTACCTGCTAGCTACGTTTTAATTAGCTGAGTATGGACAACAGTTAAATGAACAGTTTCCTTGCAAGTTGGTCTAGGAGCCAGTCGACATTTTTATAGAGGTACAATAACTAAAAAAGAAAGAAAGAAAAATACATTTATTTGACACACACAAAACGGATAATGGACAGGTACACGCAAATCGGCAAAACTAATAGCCGATTTGCGTGTACCTACCAAATTAACAAAAAAAAAACAAAAACACATTTAGCTACAATAAAAAAAAAAAAAAAACACACTTGTCTCCTTTAGTTTTAAGCACGCCAACCTCTTTGTTTTTCACCTGTCAAGGTTGGCTGGTAGAAAATGCTATCTAGCATTAAGCTCTCCTTTTGTACAAACTTTGTTTGGTGCAATAAAGAATTAAATAAATACTAAACAAAGCTGGTAGGCTTAATAATAATTGGTTCCTAGCCTGTCCTAGGAACCAATTATTATCATTAACTAGGGGCCTTATGCTCACTTCGAGCGAGATGATCTCACGGTAGAGATGATGTCATATCTCGTTCGATAACTATTTATCCTCATTCTCACCATCTCACTCCCCAATTTTCTCATTCGAAGTTCATGCGAGACGCAACGTCAACGAATTATTGAACGAGGTGTGACGTCATCTCCACTGTGAGATAATCTCTCTCGAAGTGAGCATAAGGCCCTAGCTGGTGCCCGCGACTTCGTCTGCGCAGGATTAGTATTTCGAGTAGCTTATATTAGCGTGGCGTAGTACATATGTGTAACTCTAGCGGTTTTGGCCGCCGGAATAGCTCGCAGATGGTAGATTTTTTCCTACTTACTTGACACTTATCGTCATATTTTGGACAATTCACACAATATCTTTATAAATTGTAGCCTATGTGTTATTCTGATGTATAAGCTATTTGTAAAGTTTCATTAAAAACCATTCAGTAGTTTTTACGTGAAAGAGTAACAAACATCCATCCATACTTACAAACTTTCACGTTGTATATGTGTACTAGCGACCCGCCCCGGCTTCGCACGGTTATTGTGGGTTACCCCTAAGAGATTATGCTAGTATTATGCATATAAACCTTCCTGTTCAATACTCAATACTCAATACATTTATTGCTTACACATGGTTTAGTTTTGGTCTTCGATCAACAATAACCTAGATTACGTGTGACGGGCTCAAAAACGGCCCGAGAAATAAGAGCACAAATAAATTTGTGTTCTTATTTGAGTTTAGTATGCTCCAACCACCGCCAACGTGCGCACGTGCTAAAATGCCTCAGTGTGCTTTAAAACTGCGAAAATAACCCCTAAAACAGTAAGGTTTCAGAAGGAATGTCTTTTTTCGGTAATTACATGTCAGTTTCCGTTTTGCGATACTTAAATCATTGTTAACAATTAAAAACAATTATTTTGTCGTTTATTCAAAGTCCGCCATCGAGGAACCTGTAGTGTGTGTGAGGAGTAGTAAAATCCAAAGAAGCAAACAGAAACGATATAGCTCACAAAGTAATAATGGAGAAAAGTACTTTATTTGTTGCAACATAAGGTTGATTACACAATAAATGTTATTTAACCTATGTCTTTTAATTTCTAAGTGACGGCTGTAATTTACGAATGATCATAAGTGTAAGATAGTAATTTGAAGATTTGTGACTTTATTACAAGGGTTTATGGTTGTAATTAGGTTGAACTTGAAACTGTTTAAACCTTTGAATCAGTTCGATGTAGCTGTTTATGTGTGTGTGAGTAGATGTTCAAGCGGACAGTTTTTAGCTTTGATTTTGTAGTTTCAAAGTGATCCTTGTGATTTTATTGAATAAATACATTTTGACTTTGACTATGTGACACGGAATCTAGTTGATTGTTGATCGAAGGTTTTGATACATACATTGATTGTTGTTAGTTGTTGGTAAGTATCACATGGACCCTGCATAGCTTATGGCAACATGGAGGCAGGCCAAGGTTTTAAATTATAATATGTATAGTCGGTAGACAGGTATAGTTACAGTAAAAAAGTAGGTGTTATCTGTTATACAAGGCACGAAAAAGAAGAACTAAGTACTCTTGAATTACTCTTTCTATAAAAAAAACCGCATCAAAATCCGTTGCGTAGTTTTAAAGATTTAAGCATACATATGGATATAGGGACAGAGAAAGCGACTTTGTTTTATACTATGTAGTGATGTATAAAAATGAGAACTTATCATACTAATTTAAATATATCATAGTTTCGAGATGCGCCATCAGGTGGTGCAGAGATGACGGATATCACAAATCCAAATCCATTTTATAAATTTTTACAATTAATTGTCTTTCTACAAAAATAAACCATGATTACACCGATTAAACTCATCAATTATGAAAATGGTGATTTTAATACTAAGTGCTCTTTACGACCAGCAGGCCTAGCACGGGCAGAGGAAAAGTTGTCTTTACACCGTTTATATCTACTTGACAGTAGAAATAGTTCTCTTTATTTCTACTGACAAGTAGATAAAAACGGTGGAAAGACAACTTTTCCTCTGCCCGTGCTAGGCCTGCAACTCGTTTGGTTTTTCCTCTTCCATGACAACCGCCGTTTCAAAAAACAAATAATAATAACAAAACTACCCTTTGCCGCAGTATTGACTTCACCCAAGTGATTAGCACGCACTTGACGTTTCCATACTGATTCAGCCAATAGATGGCGCTTCGCTAAAATATGAAGAATAATATTGCACGCATTGGCGACGCTCCGACATATAAATATTTGATTAATGATAATACCTTAAATAAAATTTATTATCATTAATTAAATATGTAATATATTCAATTTGAATTGATAAAATAAATGTTAGTTAATTAAATACTTTTTTGGGAAATGAGAGGCTTTATTTTTATTATTATTATTTATTATTATCATTGTTACGATACACTATAGGGTCTGGAACAAGGTGTTAGATAATACTTGTATCTATGCATGAGTTATTATTAGATTGAAGCGTAGCGAGTGCTGTCTTCTGAATTTGATTGCCTCGACCTATTTCTGTTATTAATTACTGAACTTAGTAAGCCATAGGCGCCTCACAAGTTCAAGTGGCACCAAACTGGAGCTTCATTATTATATTATATTGTAACAAGGATCATACAAAAGAACGGCAGGAGCCAAGCCGTAAGTTTGTTGAATGTTCTTATACAAGGTGCTCCAATACTTGTGTTTAAAAACATCAGGGAGCTAAAAGTACCCATCAATATGAATAACTTTTTTTAAGGAACCAACACTGTAAACGCCAAAGAAAAAAACAGCGGTTTCATACATTTTTGCCAGGTAGGTAGGGGAAGGTTGCTATAAATGGACCACATAACTTTACAACCTCATATCTACAAAAGTAAAAGTGATAAAATGAAACCAGTTAGGTATTTTCATTTCGTAGAACCCTTATTTATAATAAACAGAATGCACAAACAATTCGGGCTTACACTTTTTGATATAAACGAGGAAAAAATAATCTTGGGCTGTTGCTTTCTTTGGACCATGGGCACCTTCATTGAACCACCAGGTTGCCATTAATGGACTTCGAGAAATTAGTTCTAGAGGTCCAATCAAGGCAACTAATTATAATTATCAATGCGTATAACTAAATTGGTATTGAACTTTTGAAGTTTTTTAACACAAGTATTGGAACACCTAGTATTGTTATTTGTTGCCGGTTTGGTCGCGTGGACTAGATTCACCCAGCTTTTAGTCGTTTCAAATTGATCATTGATCTTTTGACTTTGATGCTAATGTTTTTTTATTATTTATTTATTATTTGTTTTGTGTGCAATCACATTGCACTAAGTTAAGTAAAATTTTCATTTTGATAAATATTCCTATTCAAAAGTTTGCATAAGTACGAAAACTAGTAAAGAAAACGTGCGAGGGAGAGGTACATTTGCTCTTGTATTCGCCTTAACATCTGTTTTAATTAAGGACAAATAAAAACACGAGCTCTAGAACTAAGACATTACTTTTTAAATGTTGGTTTAAATTGTCGGTCTGTTGTAATTAATTTATTATGCACAGGAGAAATATAAATGATATCATAAAAAATGTACATAAAATGTACATTAAAATATTAAAAAACCGGAGATGAGATGAATAATACAGAAAGTTCCTAGATATAGTTCCTAGATATTTAGTTCCTAGATATTTTCACTTATTGTCATTTTCAAGGATTGAATAAAGCCTGGTACCAAGACCATTATTGGTAAAAAATCCAACCAAATCAACATTGATATTGGATTGGAGTGTCTAGACTTTTCTGGCCGTTCCTCTGAAGGCCTTCATTTGCAATCGTTGGTTTGGCAGGTAGATTGGTGACAACAGGGTCGATGTCTAGTCTCAGGAGGTGCTGGTGCCATTTCCTGGCCTGCTCTCTTATTCCATCCATTGGAGGTGATGGAGGGTGGAGGCTACGAACAAGTAGATAGCTCTCCTGATTTTTAGTGGTAACCATCAATCATTGCCATGCACGTGCTCTACGATGCACTGCCTTGTGTCCATCAACTTGAGGCGAGGTGTTAAGTCTCATGTGTGCCTGTATTTTCAGTGGCACCCTTCAAAGCGAAAAAAAACTCGGCTTGACGACAGGAATAGACCCTTTGGTACTGGTGAAGTGAAAGAGGATAAGGAAATACATGGGTCTTGCCTTGCGTGATGGAAGGTTTGATGCCGTGTCTTCGACTTTCCTCTTGCCACTCCAATGATGTGCTGATTTTGGCGGAAGGCGCTGATTTTCTTAAAGACTTGGTTTTTGCCGTGTTACGAGGTGGAAAGATGATTTTACGGAATTTTTGTGAGGAGCGATATGGAGCTTGACTCAAACGACCGGTGGAGAAACGTCAAGTGTCTAACCCCAGGTTTTGGTCATGGATAGGAAGTTGGGTAGATGGGGGTAGGTAATATAATACTTAAATATGACAGATAAAGTTCCGTTCGGAAATTGCTATCTTTACGAAACAGGTACTACTTCACAAGCGCTCTTCACGACAAGCTACTACTGCTAAATAAAGGTAGCTTTACATAATGTTTGGTTCCCAGCATCCAAAAGCCAGAGCCCTTATCAACAAAACAGTCCATGACTCTCATCATCGCCACATTAAAAGTTCGACCCAGCAGTCCGTAATGACGCAACTTAATGAGACATCACGTTGGCGCATGCTCCGGAATACATTAAGTCGTATTTGCGAGGGCATTTGTGACGCCTTCAAATCACAGGATTTTTCGGCCATTTTCAAGGGTCATCAGTCAAGTTTTGCTGAAAAATTGTGGGAAGATAAAAATGCTGGATATAGGTTCAAAGGGTGAGTTTGTGGAGGAGTTAATTAAATGCCGACTACACTTTTTTTGTCAGATCTGCCTTATATTATGTTTAAGAGTAGTATAACTCTTTTTGAATGGCTTTTCCGGGGAAGAACTTCCACCATGCCTTTTTCTGCTGCCAAGCAGCTCTACTTTATTTCTTGTGAAGAGAGTGGTTGCCGTTGTGATTACAGGCACATGAGGCCTAACATCTGTATGCCTCAAGTTAATGGACGATGGCAGCAGAAATAGGTGTGATTTTATGATTTTACGAGACAATACTTTGTTATATATGATGGTTACGACCTACTACCACTAATTTCTACAATTTCACCGGAAACCTCACCCTTCAAACTGAAACACAGCAATGCTTGGCGCTGCTTGGCGAAATAAATAAGAATGGTGGTAGTACTTCCACAGACGAGCCCTTCACAAAGAGCTCTACTAATCTTAAATTAAATACCCAAACAGAAACGACCTATGATTTTAATAGTCTGAAACTTTTATTTTCAACCGCTATAAAAACCGATATAAAAACATCTGCGATAGCGGTTGAAAAAAAAAGTATAAACAAATCGAACGGTTCAGCTGGATATTATGCAGTAAATCCCTACGTTGAACAGCAATATCCTCAGGAAATAAATAGTGGTAGGTATGGTATTGCGATGCATCCGTCACCCAGAAACCTAATATCCTGTATTGGCTCTAAATCTATAAACAAATAAATAGGATCCTATAATTGAAAACATAACTTTGTGCTGCGATAAAAACGGCTTCGAATCAGTTTATGGATTTACGTTTTTGAATGACATTGCTTTCAAATAGTGAAGGAAAACATCGTGAGGAAACTATTTCGTATTCTAGCAGCGGCGGTGATGGGCTTGCAACCATGTTTGGAGTACCAACTACTGTAAAAATGGGTATGTGCCAAAATTTTGTATTAGGGCGAAGGTACTCGTATCAACCCTAATAATAATAAAATAATTAAAAATAACAAAAGCTTTATTTATTTTAACAATAGGAATTGAAGAATTACTTTGAAACTTATTTATTTACTTATTTCATATGCTTAATTATACTTAAATTCTACCCCTCTTAAACAACCTTTTAAGAGTAGTAGAGCTCATTGTGAAGGGCTCGTCCGGGAAATTACTACCACCACGCCTTTTTCTGCCGCCAAGCAGCGTTGCTGTGTTTCGGTTTGAAGAGTGTGGTTGCCGGTGTAATGACAGGCACATGAGGCTTAACATCTGTATATCTCAAGTTGATGGACGCGGGGTAGTGCATCGTAGGGCACGTACGTATCGTGCGTGACTTACGAGGCGATGGCTACCACTAAACACTAGGACAATCTGTTTTTTCCATCATTTATTGTATAAAAAAAACATGGCTTTGTTAAGCTTCATCTATGTCCTTGTATATACCACACAACATCAAAACGAAATTAAGGAAATAGATACATACATTCCTGCTCAAAGCAGATTGAATGCTGATACATAAAAGGGTACCTAATCCAACGGAATAGCGGAAATGTAGGACAGGGATGTACTCACTTTGAATAAAATAATAAAAATATAATGGTGAACAAATAATAAATGAAATAAATATTGGTGGACTTTCCACACAGCACTATCTAGCCCAAACTAAGCATAGCTTGTGCGCAATGCCAGTGCTCATATGGCGAATACAAGAGCTAATGTGACACTCGCTCGCACGTGTCGACATGTTGAAAGATATAAAATCACTTAACTCATTTTCGAAAAATCGCAATCACAGTGTCTCACATCGCAATGACAGCCTTCACAACACAGTTGGTAATAGCTCTACCTTCTGTGCGGTAGGCCGTGGGTTCGATCCCCATGAACATTGATGTTTGTTCTCTGTCTGGGTGTTATATAATATTTTATATGTATTTCCAAAAAAAAAAGTATATAGTATCAGCTATCTGGTTCCCATATCACAAGCTTTGGCTTAGTTTGGGGCTAGATAGTGCTGTGTGGAAAGTCCACCAATATTTATTTATTTATTTAGTCAACCATTTTGTGTGCAATCATATTGCACACAGTATAGTAAAAATTTGATTTTGATCGATACATGCAAACAAACAAACGGTAGTTATCCCCTCCCCTCAAAGGGGGGTGCCTGGGGATCAAAGCCGTGAAGCTGATTCAGTTTTGTTTTATTTATGCTATATATTCCATATGTATTCTATATTTTATACCTTCATATTCATTTAACATTTATTGTCCTTATTTCATCTCTGTCAGCGAGTTGGTAACACATTCATCGGATTTACATACTCAGTGTTTTATTTATTCAACCGGGCTATTATGAATTTTTAAAATGATTCGCTTTTGAAAAAAGGATGAGAGAGGCAAGAGGCCATTTTTTATTTGATGTAAAAGTAATTATGTAACAGAAATGTTGATTTAACACAAGATTTTATTTATTTTCGTTTTCATTTGCATATTTTTTATACTACTAGCTGTTGGAACAAACAGATGGCTCACCAGATGTTAAGTGGTAACCATCACGTATAACAAAGCATTGCATCATAAGTCACGCACGATAGGAGCGTGCCATACGATGCACTGCGTCCATCAACTTGAGGCGTATAGATGTTAAGCCTCATGTGCCTGTAATTACACCGGCAACCACACTCTTTAAGCCGAAACAGCGTTCCTGCTTGGCGGCAGAAAAAGGCTTGGTAGTAGTACTTCCCCGGACGAGCCCTTCACAAAGAGCTCTGCTACTCTTAAAAAATAAATTAATGAATACTTACTCGAGCTTCATAAAAGTTTTGACTATTTTTAGAATCATTCTAAGACGCTTTTCAACTAAATGAATTTGCGTTGAAATATTATAGGTATATACTGGAAATCTAATGAATAGAAATTGTGAGCGGAATATCTATTGTTCGCAGATTGAAAACTTGTGAAACTTACTCAAAATACGCGTTTTGAATCAAATTAAATAGTTTCTTAAACAAGCTGTAAACTAAATGAAGTTTCAAGCTTGTTACATCAATTTACATTATTCAGGCGTCGACCCCATGTGTCTGCATGCTATCTTATTTTGTATTTCAAAGTCAAAGTCAAAGTCAAAATGTATTTATTCAATAAAATCACAAGGATCACTTTGAAACGTCTTAAAGCTAGGTGACTCTAGGTGCCAGTTCCACGCGACCAAAGCCTAGAAGAACAGGCAACAAACTTACGGCTTGGTTCATTCTTTTAGTTCAGTTTTAATGTGCCTACAACGAAAACAGACCTACCTAGATAACTTAAACAGTATTTATCAAACAAGACTATACATAAGAACCTACTGTTAAATTGAAAACCTCGGCCTGCCTCCATGTTGCCATACCCTATGCAGGGTCCATGTGATACTTACTAACACCCAACAACTATGTATGTACCTAAACTAAACCATGTGTAAGCAATAATTATATTGAGTATTGAGTAGCTCTGCATTCTGCGCTGTAGGCCGTTGGTCCCCACCGAGAACAAACATAGTGTGATGAACATAGTAATTTTTTTATGTTTGAGTGTTATAACATAAGATGTTTTAAGTATGGATTTACAACAAAAAAGGTCGCGCAGAGAGACGGGTAGACGAAAGAGAAGAGTAGAGACGAGCAGATGCATCATGTCATGTATGTTTACACTTGTTATAACACTTGTTAATTCGATTCAATGTAATAATGTAGCTAAACAGAAACCCGAATAAAGATTATAGACGTAAGTCAAAGTCAAAGTCAAAGTCAAAATGTATTTATTCAATAAAATCACAAGGATCACTTTGAAACGTCTTAAAGCTAGGTGACTCTAGGTGCCAGCTCCACGCGACCAAAGCCTAGAAGAACAGGCAACAAACTTACGGCTTGGTTCCTACCGTTCTTTTGTATGATCCTTTTACAATGTAATAATATAATATATTATTGAAGTTTAGTGAGGCGTAGGCATACAGAAAAAGGTAAACATAATCAAATTTATAAAATTAAAAATGCTCAATTCAGATATTGCGTTATATTAAACTAACCTAGACAGCTCTAAAAGTGCAACGGTCTTTGTTGTTTCCAGTTGTAAGAAAGGAACGGCAATATTTATTGTAGTGTCAGATTAGAATAGTTTATGAGAATAAAAAAAATGCCTTATTATTCACAAAAACTCATTTTGCCAATTAAAGTGATCGAGTTATTTAGAGGAACCATGAAATCTGACAAAGCTACATTCAGAAGAATGACTAATTCACAGACTTTTGTATGGGATAACTTTTACAAAATATGATGCATACATGGGGTCAAAGCCTCAGCTTTAGTTAGTGTCGTGAATTTACAAGTTGGGGTTTTAGAAAAAGCTTTTTGTCATACTTAAAGTGTAAGGATGAAAATAATAAAATTTAAAAGCTAAATTAATATACATTTTATTTCTTTGGTATGAAAAGATTTTCACACAAAAGAATGTGCAATCCAATTATGCTTTAATTTTATGATATGTTTGTTTGTTTTTTATGAAGTGGAGTCACGTTTTTTTTTTATTCTACTAGCTAATGAAACAAGCAGTTGGCCCACCTGATGTTAAGTAACCATCACCTAAAACAAAGCATTGCCTCGTAAGTCACACTCGAAGGGAACGTGCCCTACGATGCACTGCACTGCGTCCATCAACTTGATGCATACAGATGTTAAGCCTCATGTGCCTGTAATAACACCGGCAACCACACTCTTCAAACCGAAACACAGCAACGCTGCTTGGCGGAAACCGAAGATTCCTAACCAGTTGCGGTAAGAGCAAAATTCATTTTATAACGATACTAGTTCCTAAGGAACATTGTCACTTCTTTTTTTTAAGCCATAAACCCCGTTTACACTCACTTCATGTCCGTGGAAATGTGCAGAGACATGAGCAATGCGAGAATGTAAACAGGCCACTTCCATGTCCACTCGCGTTGCCGCTCGCGTTGCCCGTGTTGTGAACACACATCGCCGGCGACGCTGCCGCAGACATATGGACGGCAACATTTCCGTCCACGCGAATGGCAGCGCGAATGTCTTAATGTAAACGCAGTAATACGAAGTTTCAAAAATATTTGCAGATCATCGATTTGAGAGTTTCTATTCTTCATTTCATACCTCTCGACCTTCTAGACCTTAAAAGCACCGGTGGTCTAGTGGGAGTGACCCCGCCTTCCGATCGTAAGGTCGTAGGTTCGAATTAGGTTGCGTAAATGGTTTATTCCTATCGAAAAATTTATGTGCGCAATGCCAGTGCTCTTAAACGGTGAAGGAAAACATCGTGAGAAAACCAGTTAGTACTGTAACGGTGGCGACGGGCTTGCAACCTGGCACGTATGGAATTTTTTGCCAAATGAAATGTAATATAGGTACTAACTGCCCGCACCAAGCGCTTTACTTCAACGTTGATCATGCGTACGGCCAAAGAATGGAATTCCTTCGGCGTCCGTTTTTCCGAACGCCTATAATTTGGATGTTTTCAAGAGAAGAGTGAATAGGTATTTTCTAGGTAAATGTGCCACATTGTCGTCAAAGTCAAAGTCAAAAGGTATTTATTCAATAAAATCACAAGGATCACTTTGAAACGTCTTGAAGCTAGGTGACTCTAGGTGCCAGTTCCACGCGACTAAAGCCTAGAAGAACAGGCAACAAACTTACGGCTTGGTTCCTACCGTTCTTTTGTATGATCCTTTTACAATGTAATATAATATATTATTGAAGTTAAGTGAGGCATAGGCATACAGAAAAAGGTAAACATTATCAAATTTATAAGACAGCACACATAACATCAGGTGAGATTGCGGTCAATCGTTTTACCTATAAGTTGTAAAAAAAAATGTTTTGGAGGGAGGGTCAGTCTCTTATCATCAGGTATAGCATTACTCAAAGATGGTGAAATACATTTTCATCGTGAAATAAGCACAAAGTCTTATTTCACGATGAAAATACACGCTTTATCTCTTAGACCATAAAGCTTTTTTTTTGTTTACGTATAATTAACCTTTGTCCTTGCAATTATTTAAAAACTCTGAAATGCCTTCCCTGAAAACGACTGTTTGTGATGTCTGTGTACCCTCGTTTTTTACGATTCTTTTACCTATTTGCAGGTCAAGCTGTACATTTTGAAATGATTCAGCAAGCTCCTGTTTTCTCATAATATAATAATAATAATAATAAATAAATATTTTTGGACTATCCACACAGCACTATCTAGCCCCAAACTAAGCCAAAGCTTGTAATATGGGAACCATATAGCTGATATAATACATATACTTTTTTTTTGTAAATATATACTTATAATATATAATAACACCCAGACAGAGAACAAACATCTATGTTCATCACGCAAATGTTTGTTCTTGGTGGGGATCGAACCCACGGCCTACGGCGCAGAAGGCAGAGCTACTACCAACTGAGCTGTGAAGGTTGTCAATATCAATTAAAAATATAATATCAATTGAATATTGCTGTGTTTCAGCTTGACTTGTTTTAACAGGCTTCTAGTGAATTACAAGCACATGAGGCATAACATCTGTATGCTGTAGTAGGGGGCCCTTAAAAAAGGGCGTTTAATTTTTTTTAAAGGGTCGGCAACGCGCTAGTGATTCATCTGGTATTGCAGGCGTTCATAGGCTACGGTAACCGCTTCCCATCAGGCGGGCCGTAAGTTTGATGTCTATTTTGTTGTATAATAAAAAAAAAACTTCAAGCTGATGGACGCAGGGCAGTGCATCGTAGGGCACATTCCTATCGTGCGTTATTTGTGAGGCAATGCTTCGTGGCCCGTTTGTTCCATCAGAAAGTAGTATAAAACAATAGTAATACAAAAAAACACGTGTTTAGTCAAGTCAAAGTCAAATGGTATTTATTCAATAAAATCACAAGGATCACTTTGAAACGTCTTAAAGCTAGGTGACTCTAGGTGCCAGTTCCACTCGACCAAAGCCTAGAAGAACAGGCAAAAAACTTACGGCTTGGTTCCTACCGGTCTTTTGTATGATCCTTTTACAATGTACCTAATAAATTCAGTGCATTTAGTTTCAACACTAAATGCACTGAAGCATACAAACGTATGTAGTTTGACCTTCCCTTTTATACAAATTCGCAGCTATTTGAAGAGAAGCCGACGTTTTTGTCGTACCCGGGTCAGTCAGATGTCTAGGCTGTTTAAATATACATTTATTTATACAGAAACAACTTAACGACTTTGATCTCATGGTAGATGTCCGTTTAGATCTCTTAATACCAATTCCCGCAAGATTCTTTGAAGATGTCTGAGGGGGTAGTCAAAGGTACGTTTAATATTAAATCAAATCAAAACGACCTTTATTCAGTTCCATCAAAAGGATCACTTTGTAAAGTCAAAGTCAAAGTCAAAATGTATTTATTCAATAAAATCACAAGGATCACTTTGAAACGTCTTTAAGCTAGGTGACTCTAGGTGCCAGGTTAGTTAAAGTCTTATTAACTAAGTGAATCTACCGCTAGTTTCCGATCCTAAGATCGCGGGTTTTAATCCAGTCGTCAAAATCAAAATCAAAACTGTCTTTATTCGGTTCAATCACATGGATCACTTTGAATCTCTTATAGACTAGGTCTTAGGTGAATCTTTTGCTTGTTCCTCGCGACCAAGCTTAGAATAACAGGCAAGAACAACTGGCATATACCCACATTTTGCAAAAGTTGGTAATTCATACATGCAAGCCGCCTGAATACTAACTGGTTTCCTTATGATGTTTTCCTTCACCGATTCAAACGACCTTAGGCGGAGTACCACACGACCACCAGCACTCTCATCCTACTAATATTATAAACGCGAAAGTTTGTGAGTATGGATGGATGGATGTTTGTTACTCTTTGAAGTAAAAACTACTGGATGGATTTTAATGAAACTTTACAATAATAAAGCTTGTACATCAGAATAACACATAGGCTACAATTTATAAAGATATTGTGTGACTAATCCTGCGCAGACGAAGTCGCGGGCACCAGCTTGTTTATTACAAGCTAAAGCATAGTGCTAGTACTCTCAAACGGTGAATGAAAACATCGTGAGGAAACCGGCATATCGTAGAACTTAAATGTTCTATAACAGTGTCAAGCGCTCGAAAGGAGCCTCTTGAGGCGCACTTGAAATCCTTTCACCACACTATTTCGAAAGAACTAGTGACACGATAAGAAGTGAATATCATACACATCAACACGAAATATCCGTAGGTACGTAATAATAATAATAAGCCGTTTATTCAGAAAATATTTACAAGTTAATGTATTTACAATTGTATAGAGGTACTATCTTAGTTGGGATTCTCTGTGTGCCCTTTAGCATAGGCTATAGGTACCGAAGGTACGTATTTAAATTTAAATTTAAATATTGGTGGACATTCCACACAGCACTATCTAGCCCCAAACTAAGCCAAAGTTTGTGATATGGGAACCAGATAGCTGATATACTACTTATATACTTTTTTTTTTTGTAAATACATACTTATAATATCATATAACACCCAGACAGAGAGCAAACATCTATGTTCATCACACAAGTATTTATATTATATTCAGTAGATATTCATTCAAATGAACGGTAAGCGGTCAGTGACGCGAAACGACTAGATATTTTAAACATTTTATGTATATTTGAAAGGATACGATACTCTTTGTGAACAGAGTTCGTGAGTTCAAACGGTTTATAGTTTAGAGATAAGCTTGAAAGTAAATACTGGCATCGAATTACTTTCCCTCATCCACATACATGATGACATGTATATGTGGATGAGCTATGAAGGCTGTCATGAATGACAGCCTTCATAGCTCAGTTGGTAGTTGCTCTGCCTTCTGCGCCGTAGGCCGTGGGTTCGATCCCCACCGAGAACAAACATTTGTGTGATGAACATAGATGTTTGTTCTCTGTCTGGGTGTTATTATATATTATTTATTTATTTATTTATTTATTTAATTAGAACGGTACACAGACCAATTACACTAACTAATTAATTACAAGAATACTATTAAAAATTAAAATACAAAACAAATTATTTCAGTCCAGTTAGTTCAAATTTAAGTTAAAATACAAAAGTTCAGTCAAGCTTACAAATAGTGTCAGATGAAGTTATTTAAATATAATCAAAATAAATAAATAAACCTAAATTAAAAATTAAATAATATTCTATATAATATGAAATTATTAAATTTGTCAACATGTCAATTAAATTTAATTATTCTATTTCACAAAACCTTAAACATTCTAACATAATTTTTTTCCAGTCATCTGCAAATATATCGCAGTGCGGGTTGCTTTTCAGTAGCTTATTGAGAGCGGTGAGGGTTCTCGGTATTGGGGAGTTCGCGCGCGCAACCGTACGACTAGAGGGCTCAGCAAATAGCCTGTGTCTTCTCGCCCGAAAGTAGTTGTTGGGAACAAAGAGCAGAAGTGACTCACTAAGCAGATCAGGCGCATCAACTATTCCGCGGAAAACTTTACACACAATTGCAATCTGATCCACTGATCTTCGGACCTGGAGAGAGTTATAGCCAAGGCACCCCAGGAGAAACTGCGTAGGGTACATGAAGGGATAGTACCCATACTTGTGCTTGTATAGGAACCTTAAAAAAGCTTTCTGAATTTTTTCTAGAAGTAGGGCATATGTACCTTCATGTGGGCTCCAAACACAAGAACTCGATTCAAGCTTGCTACGAATCAGAGTGTTGAACAAGAGTCGGAGAACGTGCTCACTCTGGAAATCCCGAGCATTTCTCAAAACGAAACCAAGTCTTTGGAAGGATTCTTTTGCAACAACAGAAATGTGGTCATGGAACGTAAGGCCTCGATCGAACATGACTCCCAAATCCCTTATCACAACTGACCTAGAAATAATGTCATCATGTATCTTGTAACCAAAGGATATAGGGTGCCACATCCGACCGAAAGTCATTACGGAGCATTTGGCATAATTAAATTCAAGTCTGTTATCAATGCTCCATTGATACACTGCATCAATGTCTCGCTGTAGTGATAAACAATCCTCCAAAGACTGGATAGCAGAGTATATTTTCAGATCGTCTGCATAGAGAAGACTCTTTGCAAACTCTACATGAGCTGGCAAGTCATTCACCATCAACAAAAAAAGTAACGGTCCCAGAACTGAACCCTGACTCACTCCGGAACGCGTGTGATAGAGTCTAGACTCGTAAATACCAAGCCTGACATACTGCTGGCGGTCGCGTAGATAATCAGCTATCAGCCTAAGCAGGTCAGGTGCAAAACCTATTGCGCAGAGTTTTTTTAATAGTATGTCGTTATTAACTCTATCAAACGCCTTCCGAAAGTCAAAGTAGAGTACGTCAACTTGCCGCTTACAATCGAGCTGCGTAGAAATATACTCCACTAGAGTGAGAAGGTTGGTATTCACCGATTTTTTCCCCCTGAATCCATGCTGAGCACTACATAAGAATTTTTCGACCTGCGTATAAATTAATTTATGAAGGATGTTTTCAAAAACTTTAGCGGACGACGATAAAATAGCAATTGGGCGATATTGCTCTACAGTCAGTTTGTTCGTGGTTTTTGGTATTGGAGTTACTCTTGAAACTTTCCACTGTGAGGGATACACACCTGTTCTGAGGGCTAAATTAAAAATATGACAGAGTGGAGATACGAAAGATAACGTCATATGTTTTATTATTTTAGGAGGGATGCCGTCAGGTCCAGTAGAGCTACTGGGTTTCAATTTCTTAATCCCATTTAAAACGTCAGTAGGCGTGAAGTCTAAAATATTTACGCAATTACTATTGCAGCTACTATCATTGGCATTGGTATCCGCAGCACTCAGCAAAGGTATATCAGAAAGAAAGGTGCTCGCGAAAAAACTTGCAAAAGCCTCCGCCGCCCGAACGCCTGAACAATTCTGTCCCATGTAAGTAACACTGGATTCGAACCCACCTTTGGCCCGCAAACTAGAAATATGACGCCAAAATTCGCGTGGATTTACTGCGATGTTTCCCTCAATAGTATGCATATGTGATTTATAGGCAGATGCAACACGAAGTTTTAATGATGACCTAAGTGTAGAAAACGATTTGTAAGAAGCCATTGACTTACTTTGTTTCCAATTGCCATGTAACCTCTTTTTCCATGCAATGTCACGAATAATGTCTGGAGTGAACCATGTTGGGTAGCGCTTAGTTGACGATTGTTTACGATTTTTCTTGGGAACACAGTCATCAAAAATACGATAAATAATACTATAAAAGTTACTAGCCGCACTATTCACGTCATTGCACAAGAAAACAGTTTCCCATGAGACGCTCTCAATCAAATTATGCAATAAACCGAAATCACATTTGTTGAAGTTCCAGTCTTTACACGGATTGATGTTGGTAGCCTCTATAATGTCTGAATAGTGAGTCATATCCACTCTTACCTCGATATCCAGAGCCGGATGGTAGGCATCTATAGGTACTACTCCCTCTGTACAGGCAACATAAACTTCCCGCACCTCAACACTCTCACGCACCAATACCACGTCTAGCATACCACCGTACAGATTAGTAACTACGTTGTGCTCAGACAGACAAGTAAATGATAAGAAATAACTGTAATAATTAATAATATTTTGTGATGCACTATTCAAGTTTAAATCACCAAAAATGATAACAGTACCTTTAAGATCATTTATAAAACTTTCGATTTTACAAAACAAACGCATATAGTCTTGATCAGTAGCACTGGGCTTAATATAAATAACACATAGGTAGTAGGTTCGACCGTGCCAGCTTAAACTTGCCCATAGATCCTCATTGCAGTCAGTTTCCAGCTCCTGACGTCGACGCAGTACTATGGGCAGGCGGGCGGCAAGTAAGACGCCTCCGCAGGGGGTACCTCTATCACGACGAACAACTCTCCAATCCGAGCACACCAGCTCCAAGTCATTTACAGATATGTCGAGGAATGTTTCGGTGGCAGCAACAATATGATGTTCAAGAAGCGTAAGATTGTTACGCCAATTGCGGAGCTTGGTTTTTAATCCTCGCACATTCTGATAGAAGACACGAAGCGTAGATGATTTACTGCGTGTTGTTTGCGTCACGAAAGGACTGGCGTCTGGGAGACGGGGCTCCTGGGGCCATTGCTAAGGCGGAGACGTTTAATCTTGCAGGTGCGACATGCTTTCTAAAGTTAATCCAAGGCTTTATTCTAGCGTTGATTGGCCATACATCTATTGAAAAGCATTTGTCATAGAGGTCAGCTGGAACTCCTAGCTTATAAGATTTATAGCTACCTTTTGCTGTCAGCTCTTCAACAGTACAGGTGTCTGAGGTACACAATTGCTTCAAGTATAGCAGAACTTCTGTAGAATTAGAAGCCATGTTCCAAAGATGAAGGTACCTAACAGATTCAGCCGCTTTCAAAGTTGTAATAGAGGGGCCGGCAGTACCACACAAAGAGAGTGGTCCTCGGCTCTTCCGCCTCCTAACCTCAGTCCATTGCTGATTGTCTGCAGTGGGTTCTCCATTAGTAACCGTTACCTGGTTATCATTAGACGTGACCGAAAGGGCAGCTACGACCTTTGTGGGCTCTGATACACGCGCGTGGTTCAGTGCCGTGGAAGCAGATTGAGCCTGCTTAGCCTGTTTTGGCTTTGTGCTGTTTTCCTTTTGTTGCGGCATTCTCTTGGTAGGTGTCTTGGGAGTACAAGTGGGGTAAGCCTTTGGCTGTTCCAGGTCAGCAATTTTGTTGTTAAGTGCAGCAACTTGTACGGCATGGCACTCTAGCTTAGTTTCACAACGAGAGAGCAACGAAACTACATTTGAAAGTTGGTTTCTTAGCGATGTTATTTCTAGTCGCAGAATTCGTATCTCGCTAGAGAGCTCATTAGACTCAAATTCCTGTAGAGCTCGCGGGCTGGGCAATGCAGGTAGTATTTTCTTTCGAAATGTTACATTGTCAGATTTCTTAGACAACCCCACAGGTGTAAGACTATTATCGCCTCCCTTTGCAGTGGAACAACAACATTCCGGGCATACCCATGTCATTTCTTCTTCAATGTTGAGATTTTTTCCGCCACCGCATAGCAAATCATAGGTCTTATTGCAATCTTTCATAGTGCAGCGCAGATAACTTTCCCCGTCAGCGATGGTAACATGACAACCGTAACAATTCATAGCCTTGTTTTTAATATGCGCGGTGTGGGTAAACAAAATCTGGTTATCTGGTTCCCATATTACAAGCTTTGGCTTAATTTGGGGTTAGATAGTGCTGTGTGGAAATTCGACCAATATTTATTTATTTATTTATACTTTACTTAAGGCGAAGACTACCGTTATTGTACTCACTCGCACATTTCAGCATTTTTAGGGTTCCGTACTCAAAGGGTAAAACGGGACCCTATTACTAAGACTCTGCTGTTTGTCCGTCTGTCTTTCTATCTGTCCGTCTGTCACCAGGCTGTATCTCATAAATCGTGATAGTTAGACAGATGAAATTTTCACAGATGATGTATTTCTGTAACAAATATTTAAGGGGACTCCAATACAACAAACGTGATTTTTTTGCCGCTTTTATAGATAATGGTACGGAACCAAGCTCGCACTTGGCCGGTTTTATTAAAGATATAAAATCACTGAATTTAATTCTTGAAGAATCGCAATAACAATGCACATAGTGCAGCAAAAATATCATTTTGATTGTAACAAGATTCTGTTACAACTCCGTATTTTTTTCTTTTTTCGTACTAATTACAACTTAGTTTATCTTCAAAGTACTTCTTAAAGTGCTATAAAAGTGGTGTCGGGTGGATAAAACGGTTGTCAAAGTAATTCATTGTGTGCCTATAAAATTCTTCAAACTGTTCAGCAACGCTGCTTTGCTGCAAAAAAAAGCATGATGGTTGTACTTCCTCGGATGAGCTCTCCACAAAGAGCTATACTACTCTTATAGTCAGGGGTCGAAATAGATAGAGTTTTTAGGTACCAAATGACGTACCTACGAAATCTTAACATGGATGGATATACCTTTTAAGCCCGGAATTGGGGATTAATAAAAATTGGTTTCTAAAACTTATGGTTTTTTTTATATACAACTAGCTGATGGAACAAGCAGATGTCCCACCTGATGTTAAGATTGATATTATTGTCTTCTAAAACTCTTTTTTCCTATGTAACACAAACTAAGTAGCGTTACACGTTACACATACAGCAAAGCTATTTTAAAACATTCGGAAAGGTTTCCAATCGGAAACGTCAGTTTTTATCACATTTGATTTCGAACCCGAGTCGTTTCACGGTGATTAAAAAAGGCATATCCATATTTAGATTTCGTAGTAGCGAATTTGACGTCATTTGGTGCTTAAAAACTCAACCTATTCCGACCCCTGCTTATAATATACAATTCATACAATTATACCAAGAGAGGTGGCATCACCGAACGGCTCTGATCAACTTATTGCTGAATCAGAGTCCGTTTTACAACGCATTAAGCTATTTTTTCATGATAAATGTTTATTTTATTTCTTAGTACCTACTATATCTTTTGTCGCCGTAAATAAATAAATTTCTTACTTTCTTTTTCTTTCATTTTGGTTCATAAAAGCTTGTCAAGCCACAAATATTTGCCTTCGGGGAACTGCTCGAAACTCTACGTAATTGCTCATTATGACAAATTGAAGCTTACAGTAATTGCTCTATAATCTTATTCATCAAAGTCATTCAGTGAGTGGATCCTTCGCCGTCCGGAACGTGCACGTTTCCGGTTCCGACTTCCCGCCTATTAATTCCATTGATTTGAAATTATGTCCACAATCTATCGGAAACGCGGGCACAGTATAGAGGTACAGAGAAAACAGAAATAACGGACTGCTTCACGCAGTAGTATGGGGCCGGGCCCCTAAACCACCTAGCTAGGTGGTTAAGGGCCCCGGTGCATAGAGAAAGAATCGGGCTTAGAGAAAGAATTTTGTGAGCAGGCTCAAGGATTTCTAGTTTCAGGAGCTGGCTGACCCTCTCTTTTCAAAGCTTAAGTTAGAGGGCCCCCTGAGGTCCGGGGCCCTGGTACACTGCACCACCTGCACCTACGATATCTACACCACTGGCTTTACGACTTTGATCGCCATGCGCGTTATATATCTCAAATTTCTTAGTACCAAGTACTTAGTAGAAGTCAAGATTCTTTGAGGCTGTTTAAGGGGTTAGTCAGAGGTACGTCGAAAAGTTAAGTCAAAGTAATTTGGCACATAGCCACATTTTGTAGTAGTTGGTATTCCATACGTGACAGGTTGCGGGCCCATCTCCACTGCTAGAATACTAACTGAAAAAACATTCTTACGATGTTTTATTTTCACCAAATGAGAGCACTGGCATTGCGCATTTTTTTTTCAAAGAGAAAAGTCCACACGCATCTTGTGTATATCCATGAATTCATCCATTTATTGACCTTGCCATTTCTTATTTTTAAGAAAGTTCTTTTAGCCGTTTTCGAGAACAATAACCTTGATAGAAAAAAGAAGCATAAAACAAAGTGATCCTATAAAGGTTTCGTTTTTCTTCAAATACAGAACTTACTTTTATAAGAGTAGTAGAGCTCTTTGTGTGTGGCTCGTCCGGGGAAGTACTACCACCACGCTTTTTTCTGCCGCTAAGCAGCGTTGCTATGTTCGGTTTGAAGAGTGTGGTTGCCGGTGTAATTACAGGCACATGAGGATTAACATCTGTATGCCTCAAGTTGATGGACGCAGGGCAGTGCATCGTAGGGCACGTTCCTATCGTGCGTGACTTAAGAGGCAATCCTTTGTTGTAGGTGATGGTTACTACATAACCTCAGGGCCATCTGCTTGTTCCATCAGATATTGTATTAAAAAAAACTTATAGTAAAAGTGTATCTACTGATAGCATCAGTACTGTTCTCTCTACCGCGGTCCATGGTTTCAGCCGGATGCCTATTGATGGAAGGCTTAAGGCCTCGTTGGAGATTTCAAAAGCTGCTTTAGTCTGCAAATTCAATCTATTTGACTTAAATTAGTTTGTTTCAAAGGGGCAGTTTTTGAGCTAGCAAAAGATTTCAAAGACATTTTGTCACACATTTAGAAGATCGTTGGAGGGTTGGCACTTGGCACCTACTTTTAATTGTCTTCTTAGATAAAATAAATCAGAAAAACAGAAACATTTCATTCATCATTTTTGATAGCCTGCTCAGTTGGTAGTAGCTTTGACTTCTGCGCCGTAGGCCATGGGTTTATTCCAACCTAGAATCAAACTTTTGTGTGATGAACATAGATGTTTGTTCTCTGGGTGTTATTATTAATTATAAATATGTATTTAAAATAAGTATGTTATGTATTATATCAGCTATCTGGTTCCCATATTACAAGCTTTGGCTTAGTATAGTGTGCCTCAAGTTGATGGACGCAGGGCAGTGCATCTTAGGAGACGTTTCTATCGTGCGTGACTTACGAGGCAATGCTTTGTCATAGGTGATGGTTACCACTTATCATCAGGTGGACCATCTGCTTGTTCCATCAGCTAGTTGTATAAAAAAACGTCTAAGTCTACATTCTAATAATATTATAATACCCAAACACGATACTAACATCTATGTTCAATTCACAAATGTTTGTTCTCAGTGGGGATCGAATAACGGCCTACAGCGCAAAAGGCAGCGTCAGAGTAACTACCACTCAGCTGTGAGGGTGGTCAAGCAAATGTGTATTTTATAAAAATAGGAGAGATTATAAATACTTCTTATATTTAATTTATGTATATTTATGTGCATTTAAGTTTGCTATCAAAACAAACGCCATATTTCAAACACCAAGCGGAAGATTCAAGCCATAATAAAAAACTTTTAAGTCGCTTCGAGTTACTTCCGCTGGGTAATAAAGAACTTTTTACACTACGCTCTGAATCACGCTTAAGGCGCTGACAACTGCTGTATCTCTCGCTCGCACATTTCAAAACTTTGAAAAATATAAAATCACTGTACTTAATACGGGGCAGTCCCAACAGCATCCTTTTTCTGCCGCCAAGCAGCAACGCTGTGTTTTGGTTTGAAGAGTGTGGTTGCCGGTGTAATTACAGGTACATGAGGCTTAACATCTGTATGCCTCAAGTTGATGGACGCATGGCGGTGCATCGTAGGGCACGGTCCTTGGTGCGTGACTTGCGAGGCAATGCTTTGTTATAGGTGATGGTTACCACTTAACATCAGGTGGGCCATCTGCTTGTTCCATGAGCTAGTTGTATAAAAAGAAATCCTGAGGACTGTTGCTGATAACATGATGTAGCCATGAAATGTCTTGTGCTGAGAACGATCAATGGAGGAATATACTTCTCCCATTGATCGTCCTCAGAACTTTACAACGGCATGTCTATTTAATCTAATTAGTTTTAAGGGTTTTTAAAAAAATTGTGTGTAAATTAATGTACTCTATGGACTCATTGGTCTGAAATAAACGATTTTTATTTTTATTTTATATTTAATTTATTACTAGCGACCCGCCCCGGCTTCGCACGGTTATTGTGGGGATGATAAGAGATAGACATATACCATCGCGGAATTTTTTGTAGACCTTTTTAAGGTGTACAATACTGTATTACATTATTTTGATCTATCTCGTAGGGTTCAGCCAGCGTTTGTAATGTAAGCGCAAAAAATATGTTATTTACGGCATCACATATGAAACCTCTTAAATTATCAGTGTTTCTCTGCTATATTATGCATATTTTATGCATATAAACCTTCCTCTTGAATCACTCTATCTATAAAAAAAAACCGCATCAAAATCTGTTGCGTAGTTTTAAAGATTTAAGCATACATAGGGATATAGTGACAGAGAAAGCGACTTTGTTTTATACTATGTAGTGATAGTGAAGAAATCCAAATCAACTAAGTTATGTGTAATCACATTGCACACAGTTCATCAAAAATATAATTTCGATCTAAACAAGTTTTCTTACAAATTAGTAAGTTGCATTGCATGAGTACAAAAACTACCAAAACTAGTTTTTTTTAATACAACCAGCTAATGGAACAAGCAGATGGTCCAGTGGTTGACCCTGATGTTAAGTGGTAACCGACACCTATATCAAAGCATCGCAAAGTCACGCACGATAGGAACGTGCCCTACGATGCACTTCCCTGCGTCCATCAGCTTGAGGCATACAGCTGTTAAGCCTAATGTGCCTGTAATTACACCGGCAATCACACTCTTCAAAAGGAAACACAGCGTTGCTGCTTGGCGGCAGAAAAGGCGTGGTGGTAGTACTTCCCCGGACGAGCCCTTCACAAAGAGCTCTACTACTCTTGCCACGTGCCACTACGTGCCACTGAGCCCAGTCTTCAGTTCTGTTTGCTATACCACTTACAATTTGCCCAGTGAGACGAAGACTTTATTTACTCAGACAGAAACTTCCAAGCATTTACGCCTTCTGTTATTGCCGCTGGCAAACAAAAATAAATTGCAAAACTTTGAGAGCATTCCGATATTTTTTCACTATTTTTAAACGCTCTGAATTCATCTAGGTGTTTCCACTTCTCATAAATTTCGAATGGAAACTAATATGCACTGATGATACAGCTGAAATACTTTAAAGTTTATTATGATGGGTAGAGAGTTCTAGAGAGATTCTAAGAGTAGTAGAGCTCTTGGTGAAGGGCTCGTCCGGGGAATTACTACCACCACGCCTTTTTCTGCCGCCAAGCAGCAACGCTGTGTTTCGGTTTGAAGAGTGTGGTTGCCGGTGTAATTACAGGCACATGAGGATTAACATCTGTATGCCTCAAGTTGATGGACGCAGGGCAGTGCATCGTAAGGCACGTTCCTATCGTGCGTGACTTACGAGGCAATGCTTTCTTATAGGTGATGAAAGTGGTAACCCACTTAACATCAGGTGGGCCGTCTGCTTGTTCCTCCAGTAAACATCTCGCTCACATATTTCATTATTTTTGGATGGTTAGTGAGAGATTACCGTGCCTGTATTGCAGGCATGGTAGCTTCTCAGTCATAACTCGTGAGCCTTTCTTATCCGATTCGAGAGATGAAACATAACGAACACGTATTTTAAGAGACAGACAACCGCCAAACATTTAATTGCTTTTGATTTTCTCCGAAACGTTGTTCGTTTGCTATATTTATTGACATTAAAATTGAGCTGTGAAGTGTGAATAGCTCAGAGGCGCGAGATAGCACTATATTCAGGCGCAAAAGAAAGTCGGGTTGCGAATAATAATGATGATGATACCAGGATAATCAGAAAACTCATCGAAGTAATCCAACAATCGTTTACTCAGAGGCTGACTTCTGATAACATCGATAGTGAGATTATCCTTAGCACGAGTTTCATATAGGTCGCGTTAATTAAATGTAACGCTGGGAAAAAGTGGAGAAGTGTGTGAGAAATGGGTAAGCTCGCGCAAATACACCCATTTTCGCGCAATTCACTTTCTTCCAACGTCATTTTTAAATGATGCGACCTATACACTCAAGTCATGCACCTATACACCGTTGATTAGCTCCGCACTCTTTGATCATCTTTTTACTGACTATAAGCACCCTTATCAAATGAAATGAAATGAAATGAAATGAACGTGGCAACGTAGTGGCACGTGGCAAGAGTAGTAGAGCTCTTGGTGAAGGGCTCGTCCGGGGAAGTACTACCACCACGCCTTTTCTGCCGCCAAGCAGCAACGCTGTGTTTCGGTTTGAAGAGTGTGGTTGCCGGTGTAATTACAGGCACATGAGGATTAACATCTGTATGCCTCAAGTTGATGGACGCAGGGCAGTGCATCGTAAGGCACGTTCCTATCGTGCGTGACTTACGAGGCAATGCTTTCTTATAGGTGATGAAAGTGGTAACCCACTTAACATCAGGTGGGCCGTCTGCTTGTTCCTCCAGTAAACATCTCGCTCACATATTTCATTATTTTTGGATGGTTAGTGAGAGATTACCGTGCCTGTATTGCAGGCATGGTAGCTTCTCAGTCATAACTCGTGAGCCTTTCTTATCCGATTCGAGAGATGAAACATAACGAACACGTATTTTAAGAGACAGACAACCGCCAAACATTTAATTTATTTTGATTTTCTCCGAAACGTTGTTCGTTTGCTATATTTATTGACATTAAAATTGAGCTGTGAAGTGTGAATAGCTCAGAGGCGCGAGATAGCACTATATTCAGGCGCAAAAGAAAGTCGGGTTGCGAATAATAATGATGATGATACCAGGATAATCAGAAAACTCATCGAAGTAATCCAACAATCGTTTACTCAGAGGCTGACTTCTGATAACATCGATAGTGAGATTATCCTTAGCACGAGTTTCATATAGGTCGCGTTAATTAAATGTAACGCTGGGAAAAAGTGGAGAAGTGTGTGAGAAATGGGTAAGCTCGCGCAAATACACCCATTTTCGCGCAATTCACTTTCTTCCAACGTCATTTTTAAATGATGCGACCTATACACTCAAGTCATGCACCTATACACCGTTGATTAGCTCCGCACTCTTTGATCATCTTTTTACTGACTATAAGCACCCTTATCAAATGAAATGAAATGAAATGAAATGAAATGAAATGAAATGAAATGAAATGAAATGAAATGAAGTGAAGTGAAGTGAAGTGAAGTGAAGTGAAGTGAAGTGAAGTGAAGTGAAGTGAAGTGAAGTGAAGTGAAGTGAAGTGAAGTGAAGTGAAGTGAAGTGAAGTGAAGTGAAGTGAAGTGAAGTGAAGTGAAGTGAAGTGAAGTGAAGTGAAGTGAAGTGAAGTGAAGTGAAGTGAAGTGAAGTGAAGTGAAGTGAAGTGAAGTGAAGTGAAGTGAAGTGAAGTGAAGTGAAGTGAAGTGAAGTGAAGTGAAATGAAATGAAATGAAATCATATGAAATCAAATCAAATCAAATCATTTTTTTTATGATGCAACACAAAAAAATCCGGCTTGCTGAGAACTAATGTTCACTATATTCACGCCCGGATGGGGGAGCTTATCGCACCTTGAACAAAACCCGCTGGAAAACGATATCCAAATCCGAGTTGTCAAAAGTCAGAATAGACATCAACCCTACACTCATACTATAAAATAGTTAAACCTACTAATATACTATATATCGCGTTCGTTATCAGTTGCTGTTAATACGCGAGCGGAGCAGCAGCAATATTTTTTATTATAATTACGACCCACCTATTTTAAAATAGACATCTACTTGTAAACTTTATAATGATATCATCCCGTCAAAAATCAGTACAAGTCCGCAGTCAAATTAGCGCTGTCTCTGTTTGCCAATGGAGAGAAGGAAGGAATGTTTATGGAGTCCAATCATTAGCATACCAGATGATTTTTCACTACAGCGTCACATAAGGCCACCAAGAAATCTACTCACTAATTCATCTAGTGCTTTTGGCGTGTAAGCGCTTACTATAAAATTACCTCTGAAACTTCGTATCCCATGTGTTTGCAAATGTAAATTTGCTCTACGATGCACATCCCTGTGTTCATTATCTTACGGCCTTAGATGTGTTTCATGTCCCTGTAATTTCATGGACGCCTATTTCAAACTAAAACACTGGAACGCTGCTTGAAGAAAGAAATTAGAAGAATAGGCAGAAATAGGCAGAAATAGGCATGGTGGTAGAATTTTCAGAAGTCGGAAAAATACAGGCACATGAGGCTTATACCGCGTTTACATCTAGACATTCCCGCTGCCATTCGCGTGAACGGAAATGTGGCCGGACATATGTCCGCGGCAGCGTCGCCGGCAACGTGTGGTTACATTTAGCCCGGACACTAAGGCACCGTGGGCAACGCGAACGTCAACGCGACCGGTGATGGAAGTGGCCTGTTTACATTCTCGCATTGCCCATGTCATGACTAAGTGTTTTTTTTTAATACTACTAGCTTATGGCTCAAGCAGATGGCCCACCTGATGTTAAGTGGTAGTCAAAGTCAAAGTCAATAGGTATTTATTCAATAAAATCACAAGGATCACTTTGAAACGTCTTAAAGCTAGGTGACTCTAGGTGCCAGTTCCACGCGACCAAAGCCTAGAACCATCAAGCCGGTAACCATCATCTATAACAAAGCATTGCCTCGTAAGTCACGCACGATAGGAACGTGCCCTACGATGCACTGCCCCGCGTCCATCAACTTGAGGCATACAGATGTTAAGCCTCATGTGGCTGTAATTACACCGGCAACCACACTCTTCAAACCGAAACACAGCAACGCTGCTTGGCGGCAGAAAAAGGCGTGGTGGTAGTACTTCCCCGGACGATCCCTTCACAAAGAGCTCTACTACTCTTACAAACCTAAACGGGGTATTAAAATCTATGCATCGTAGGGTACGTTCCTCTCGTGGGTCACTAACGAGGCAATACTTTGTTCTAGGTGATCGACCACTTAACATCACGTAGGACATCTGCTTGTTTTATTAGCATGTAGTATTAAAAAAAAGGTGACACAGTTTTTAGGAATTTAGAAAATCAGTGCTAGTGGTCGTAGAACTCTTGGCAAGTGGAGCAATTTGACAAGTTTGCCAATATCGAGAGTTGCTTTAACAGCGGGTGCCTTGTACGAACTTTGTCACTGCGTGCATAGTTTGGAACTGTTTTGTACAGAGGTAACCTACCCCCTAAATGTACCTACTAGCTTCTAGTGCAACATTTTTAAGGTTTTTGCAGAATAAGCAGACAGAAGGCTAAGTTCTAAGTGGTAACCATCACCTGTAACGAAGCACTTCTGTCACGGAAGTCACGCACGATATTAAAATATCCAGGAAAAACGATTCTGAGCCCTCCCCATTTACCATTTTCCCGCGATCCTTACAATGTCGTCAGTCGTCAGTCGGACGCAGGGCAGTGCATCGTAAGTCAAAGTCAAAGTCAAAGTCAATAGGTATTTATTCAATAAAATCACAAGGATCACTTTGAAACGTCTTAAAGCTAGGTGACTCTAGGTGCCAGTTCCACGCGACCAAAGCCTAGAAGAACAGGCAACAAACTTACGGCGTAGGGCACGTTTCTACCGTGCGTGACTTAAGAGGCAATGCTTTGTTATAGGTGATGGTTATCACTTAACATCAGGTGCATCTGCTTGTTCCATCACTAGTAGTATTAAAAAAACTACCAAGTTTATGTGTAGATGCCTAAGGAGGGTAGTCAGAAGAACGCCCAAATATATTTGTCATCTACATTCTCAGTAAATGATGATGATTGGTGCCAAAATCCCAACCTGAATAAACAAGCCCCTGATAGGCTCAGTATTTAAAACCAACAAAAAATGTACACGTTAAATGGTTTTCCTATCATTCCTATGTTTTTTTCTTTTGTATTCGAAACACAGCACGCGACATGGTTTCGGCAATAAAAAGTCGATGTTGCTCTAAACCACGAGAAATAAAATCAGAGTCTAGTATAGAAACAGAAAACGTTGTATAAAAACAGAACAAGAAACAGTTATATGACTGATCACAAGGCACGGTAGATATCCCCTTAGAGCTATTATTATCAAGTATGGACTCACTGCCCTGCGTCCATCAACTTGAGGCATTCAGATGTTGAGCCTCATGTGCCTGTAATTACACGGGTTCGGTACTGTAAGTTTGTTCAAAGGAAATGTACCAGTGTAGAGGGCCAGTTCAGAGGCGGATTTCTTATAATGATGATGACCTTTTTAAGTTCAAATCAATCAATTTAGAGCACTGGTGGTCTAGTGGTAGCGGCTCCGCCTTCCGATCCTAAGGTCATGGGTTCGAAACCGGTCGTGCACTAATGAGTTATCTTCCAGCAAACCTTGAAGGATAGAGAAAATTTAAATGAGAGGTGGGTGCGTATACAGTGAGAGTTGCAAATATATAATTACACTTAGACAGAGAACAAACATCTATGTTCATCATACAAATATTTGTTTTCGGTGGGGATCGAACCCACGGCCTACGGCGCAAAAGGCAGAGCTACTACCAACTGAGCTATGAAAGCTGTTCTGTAAAATACTAACTAGGCACCAAGTCAGTATACCACCCAGCGTTCTACAGCTCTATAATTACTCCAAGCATTCTAGTGTGGTATTAATAGTAACCCAAGGGTTATGTTAACGCCTCGTAATTTTTATGATGCATTTTTGATCGTTATCTATAATTTGAATATTATTTTGGTAAGTGTTGGCATATAAACTTTTACAAGCCTTATTTATGTGTATAATTTTGTACCAATAAAATTGTGTTAATTATCCAGCAATGATACGGTTACCTGTAAATGTGTGCCAAGGATTTATAGAAGTGCCTCTGACTACCCTCTTTCCTATGCTTAGTTTGGGGTTAGATAGCACTGTGTTATTCTAGTTAGGGCGCATAATACCTATCGGTTGTCGGCGGTCGAACCCACGCCTTTGCGATCACAAGTTCCACTAAACCACCGGTGGTGGTGGTAATAAAATAAGGGCTTAATAGGCACGTGGTAATTAATTAGGGCTAAAATAGTGGTACACGTTATGATAAACATTCAGATCTTAGTTCACTCGATTTTTATAATTTTTTTTGCTAAAAAAAATACTTTAAATACACTGTAAAAAACATAAATAAATAAAAAAATTGCTGAAACATCATATTTTTTAAAATATATATTTATGTAGGACATCCTCTGACCGCCTACCAGACAAAAATGAATTATCAAAATCAATTTATAAAGTTAGCGGTGCCTTCAGTCTTCACGTAACAAACAACAAAAAAAACACGCTCGAATTGAGAACCTCTTCCTTTTCGGAAGTCGGTTAAAAATAAAACGCATTTCCTTCCCAGCATTTAAAAGTTCTGCTAAAGATATAACGAATACCTAACCTTATCTAGGTATGTAGGATAGTGCGATTATTTCAGTTCACGTATCTTTCGTACGTGACTGCCTGTAATAAAGCCTAGGCGTTAAGCTGCGGACAAAACTCATTTTGAAACAGATAGCTCACTTTATATAGAAAAAAAAACGATATATCTCCCATTCCATTGATTCAATTTTATTCCAATTTCGAACCCTGGAGGGTTGGTCCTTGGTACTAGAAGTTCTGAAGGAGGGGCCTTCAGAACTTTTAGTACCAAGTACCAACCCTCCAGGGTTTGAAATTGGAATAAAATTGAAACAATGAGAAACAATTTTTTTTCCTTTTTCAAATGATGTAGGCAAATTAAAAAAATGTAGGAATATTCTAGGAATCCTTTCCTAGAATATTCTTTAATATGTTTTAATGAGGTAGTCAGAGGTTCGTCGAAATATTACATTTGGCTTATGCCTACATTTTGTAGAATACTGACGTATTATATACGTGACAGGGTGCAAGCACATTGCCGTTTTTAGAATATTAAAGAAAAATGTTTCCTCGCGTTGCTTTTGCTTCCTGATAATTTTCCTTTTTGTCGTGTCTTATATTTTTTTTAATTAGCCTAATTAATTTGCAAACTGAAAATAAATAAAACCGGGTAAGTGCGAGTCGGACTCGTGCACGAAGGGTAACGTATCATTACGTATAAAAACGGCAAAAAAATCATATCTGTTGTATGGGAGCCCCCCTAAAATATTTGCTTTATATTATTTTAATTATTTATTTTTAAAGTTAATATATAACTAAATATTCTGTGAATATTTCAAGCGTCTACCTGTTGCCGTTATCAATATCGAGAAAAACGAGCAAATAAATCACGTTTGTTGTATGGGAGACCCCTTAAATAATTATTTTATTCTGTTTTTAGTATTTGTTGTTATAGCAGCAACAGAAATACATCATCAGTGAAAATTTCAACTGTCTATCACGGTTCATGAGATATACAGCCTGGTGACAGACGGACAGACGGACAGCGGAGTCTTAGTAATAGGGTCTCGTTATACCCTTTGGGTACGGAACCCTAAAAATGTTTCGCATTGTTCCAATTTTATTCCAATTTCAAAGCACCAACCCAGATATTTTGGTACTTACTACTTATTCCGATGTATTTTTAACGCGTGTCGAAAATTTCAGACCCAGTTTACTAAGAGTGATTTAGCTGTTTCCTCCTTAACCCAGAAACTATATTACTGTATTAAAGGCATGGAGTTGATCCGTTTCATGATAAGATTGTATGATGTAAACTTAATGGGTATCGCCTTTAGTTTTTGCTCTTTTATTACTTTTGACGTAATTTTAGATTGCTCTATAAAGAAAATGAGCTTGGAAATATTAAACATGAATGCGCACGCTATTTTATGTACGTAAGCTATCTACTTTAGTAAAATAAAACTATTTATGATAAGGTTTATGAGTAATAGAGCTCTTTGTGAAGGCGCGTCCGGGGAAGTACTACCACCACGCCTTTTTCTGCCGCCAAGCAGCAACGCTGTGTTTCGGTTAGATGAGTGTGGTTGCCGGTGAAATTGCTGTCACATGAGGCATAACATCTGTATGCCTCAAGTTGATGGACGCAGACAGTGCATCGTAGGGCACGTTCCTATCGTGTGTAACTTACGAGGCAGTGATTTGTTATAGGTGATGGTTATCACTAAGGAGAGCACTGGTGGTCTAGTGGTAGCAGCCCCGCTTTCTGATCCTAAGGATGTGGGTTTGAAACCGGTCGTGCACTAATAAGTTTTTCTGTTCAAAAATGTATGTACACAATGCCAGTACTCTCAAACGGTGAAGGAAATCATCGTGAGGAAACCGGCATGTCGTAGAACCTAAAAAGCTCTATAACATATTGTATCAAGTGCTTGATAGGAGCCTCTAGAGGCGCACTTAAAATCCTTTCACCACACTGTTTTGAAAGAAACTAGTGACACGACAAGAGAGAGAGAGATATCTAAACATCATGTGAGCCAGTTGCTTGTTCCGTCAGCAAGTTCCATGGAAGCCATCGGCAGAAGCTAGAAAAATGAATAAACATACTTAAACAAATACAATCAATACTACATACACACACACATGTAAACAATTCAAATAAAAGTGATGCTGTCATTGGCTACGTCTTGCATGCTTGTGTATATGCCATCCCCTAAACCAAACTTCAGCCTTATATCTTTGTAATAAGGTTGAAATATGAGTAACAGAGTTGTGGATGTAAAATGGTGCTTTGGAGGCAGTCTTTGCCAAATCGTTTGTTGAATGTCTCTAATTAATGACTAGACTAAACGAAGTGGTAGATATAAATTGGATTCGTTTTCTGACATTTTGGGAAGCAACATAGCTTTTTCATTTTAATTATTTTTCTAGTGTTATTTTGAGTTGTGTTGTGTAATTTCGGTGGCATTTTAACCAACATTACTTGAGGTCTTAGCACAAAGTTTAAGGATTTGGAATGAAAGTGTACTATGTGTTATCCTGAGTTGACTGAAAATGTTTCGAATGTTTTGAAGAAAACCGCCACTATTTTCTTCAAAACAAATGACGGCCGACTTGACTACGGACTGACTGACTAAAAAGTATTCAATACAAATCACTTGACACTGGCAAGATTGTCTGTCGAATGACAGACAAGAGCCATAAATGGAGAGAAGAAGAAGAGAGAAAGAAAGCAGGTATAAATTGACAGGATAACGAAATACCTTTAATGACAAAGAATTTATGTATTTATTATTTAATTTTGATTATATTGAATTATACAAAATAATGGCAGGTCTCAAGTCATATTTTTACGCTACATTTATGCCACCTGACCAAACTTGTTTGGCTTGAAATGATTTTTTTGCTGAACTGTTTCAACAACTAGCTGATGGAACAAGCTGATAGCCCACCTGATGTTAAGTGGTAACCATCACCATATTTTCCTTCGCTGTTTGAAAGTACTGGCATTGTGTACATACATTTTTGAACAAAAAACTTATTGGTGCTCTCCGTGCTCACCGGTTCCGAACCCACGACCTTAGGATCGGAAGGCGGGGCCGCTACCCCTAGGCAACCAGTGCTTTCTTTAGTGATAACCATCACAACAAACAAAACACTGCCTCGTAAGTTACGCACGATGCACTGCACTGCGTCCATCAACTTGAGACATACAGATGTTGTACTCATGTGCCTGTAATTTCATAAGTTTACTATTTACTGATAAGTTTAAGTTACTGATTTACTGTATACTGTTATATATACATAAGTTTACTGATTTTATTCTTTTAAATGCTGATATGTGTGAACGAGAAGTAGGTACAATAGCGGTAACCTTCACCTTAAGGTTTCTTTTGACATTGAACAGATTAAATACTTTTACTAAGAACAAACAACTTTAAATGAGAATGAGAACTTTATATGAGATTAAATTCTGTTTTCTCGATAAACTTTTGTTTACGAGAAATTAGATAGTTCTCAAATGAATGAAACTTAAGAATATGAAAACAATTCGAATTCTTATCCTGGAAGAAGTACGTCTTTGTGTTTGTATCAGCATAAAAACATAATATAAAAGAAAACATACTTTTTAGCTTCGGCCAAACCTGCGCGACCAAAGCGACTGCGAAGCGGAAGCGTCTGCCGCGTGGCGGACGCTACCCATCTTATATCCTACTAATATTATAAACGCGAAAGTTTGTAAGTATGGATGGGTGGATGGATGTTTGTTACTCTTTCAAGTAAAAACTACTGAATGTATTTTAATGAAACTTTACAATAATATAGCTTATACATCAGAATAACACATTAGCTACAATTTATAAAGATATTGTATGAATTGTCTAAGATATGACGATAAGTGTTCCCGCACACAGGTCTCCGGCCACAACCACAAAACGCCGCCGCGCATATTGCCTGTTGTTTTCATACGAAGCGAGCAGCGACGATTTGTAGCGTGTGGCGGCTACCGACGTCAACCGTGTGCGGCGAGTCCATATAAAATGTATGAAAACTACAATCTAAAGGAAATACTAAACTACAAGAAATATGCCAGTGGCGGCGTTTTGTGGTTGTGGCCGGAGGCCCGTGTGCGGGAACACTAAGTGTCAAGTAAGTAGGAAAAAATCTACCATCTGCGAGCTATTCTGGCGTGCGCTGCCAAAACCGCTAGAGTTACACATGTGCCTCATGTGCCTGTAATTACACCGGCAACCACACTCTTCAAACCAAAACACAGCAACGCTGCTTGGCGGCAGAAAAAGGCGGGTGGTAGTACTTCCCCAGACGAGCCCTTCACAAAGAGCTCTACCACTCTCAAAACACATCACAACCGCGAACACTAGTCGAACACGTTGGTGTGCCCAGCGCTTAGTCAAAGTCAACGTCTTAAAACTGGGTGTCAATACTATCAAACGGTGAAGGAAAACATCGTGAGGTAACCGGCATGTCGTAGAACCTAAAAAGTTCTAGTGCCAAGTGCTCGAAAGGAGCCTCTTGAGGCGCACCTAAAATCTTTTCACCACACTGTTTCGAACGAAACTAGTGACACGACAAGAGAACACTAGGTGAATCTAGGTGCCAGTTTCACGCAACCAAGCCTAGAAGAACAGGCAGCAAACAAAGTCAAAGTCAAAAGGTATTTATTCAATACTAGCGACCTGTCCCAGCTTCGCATGGGTGGTCATAAATTTTTTGAACATTTTAGGATAAACTTAGACCGTGGGTTCGAGCCTCGCATCTACTTATTACATACATTTGCACGCGCTTCTCCTTGAGTGAGTGAAATCGCACCCCGCGCGTGAACCGTGGACCCGTAAACATTTTTAATTTCGTCATATCTTTTGAATGGAATGTCCGATTTGAAAAATTTAAGAAGTAATCTATAGGTATTGAAACCGTCTTAATTATGAAATGATTTATTTGGATAAGGATTAATACCAAGGTACAAATAAAGACCCTTTTCTAGCGGAGGCATTTCAATTAATTTTTTATAATAAAAGAACACTTATTGTGACATAACTATAATAGTTAGACATATGCTGTTGCGACATTTTTTGTAGATGATAACGTGTTCTACAAAATCGTAGTACATTATTTTGTTCTATCTTCAATAGTTTTCGCAGCGCACGCGATGTAAGGTTTTTTGTTTTCCACCTTGGGTTACATTATTGAAGTTTTAGTAAGGATCCCTGATTTTTTTGAAAATATAATATAGCCTATGTTACTCAGGGATAATGTAGCATTCTAATCGTGAAAGAATTTTTGAAATCGGACCAGTAGTTTTTGAGCCTATTCGTTACATACAAAAATACAAAAATACAAAAATACAAAGTTTACCTCTTTATAATATTAGTGTAGACTAGTGTAGATTACTAGCGGCCTGTCCCAGCTTCGCATGGGTGATCATAAATTTTTTGAACATTTAAGGATAAACTTAGACCGTGGGTTTGAGCCTCGCGTCTACTTATTTCATACATTTGCACGTATTCTCCTTGAGTGAGTGAAATCGCACCGACCCGTGGACCCGTTAACATTTTTAATTTCGCCATATATTTTGAATGGAATGTCCGATTTGAAAAATTTAAGAAGTAATCTATAGGTATTGAAACCGTTTTAATTATGAAATGATTTATTTGGATAAGGATTAATACCAAAGTACAAATAAAGACCCTTTTCTAGCGGCGGCATTTCAATTATTTTTTTATAATAAAAGAACACTTATTGTGACATAACTATAATAGTTAGACATATGCTGTCGCGACATTTTTTGTAGATGATGACGTGTTCTACAAAATCGTAGTACATTATTTTGTTCTATCATCAATAGTTTTCGCAGCGCACGCGATGTAAGGATTATTTTTTCCACCTTGGGTTACATTATTGAAGTTTTAGAAGGGATCTCTAATGTTTTACAATAATAAATATAGCCTATGTTACTCAAGGATAATGTAGCATTCTAAAGGTGAAAGAATTTTTGAAATCGGACCAGTAGTTTTTGAGCCTATTCGTTACATACAAAAATACAAAAATACAAAAATACAAACATACAAAAATTCAAATCTTACCTCTTTATAATATTAGTGTAGATGTAGATTAGTGTAGAAAATCACAAGGATCACTTTGAAACGTCTTAAAGCTAGGTGACTCTAGGTGCCAGTTTCACGCGACCAAAGCCTAGAAGAACAGGCAACAAACTTACGGCTTGGTTCCTACCGTTCTTTTGTATGATCCTTTTACAATGTAATATGGCTGAAAACTGCTAAGAATTACTCAAATCAAATAAAAAAAAAACAAAAATCTTTTTATTGTTTTACATTGTTTAACAATCGGGTTGGGATCTCTTCTTTTAAGTTTTACAACCTGTGTTAGAAGAGTCCCCTCTTTTCTGTGGTCTTAAGTAGGTACACTAATTATATATCTAAAAACATTAACAATTTAATCTAAAATAATATTGTTGTGTGTAGGTATCTTATAAATAAATTAGAATAGGTAGGTACTTATATAGGTATATATATATATATTTATATATATATATTATTTGAGTTGTTCTGGAATGTGAGTAGATGGAATAGGTTTACTCGTATAATTATAATCTTTAATTTAATTACTTTTTTAATTACTTCGTAGGTCCCTCAACAAACACTGGTGTCAGCTTAGTGGGGATTATGACAATAAAGCTAAATAGTCAGTTGTACTACCGCCGCATAAAGTCACTAGTTCTACTGGTAGTGCTAGAGATATAACAAAGTTATGTCATTTGTACTACCAGTTGAACTTACGTTATAATTAGAATACAAAAGTTGGCTAAATTTACTTTTATTTTTTGTAGTAGTACTAGAGATACAAAGGTGTGTCATTTGTACTTCCAGTTGAACTTAGTAGAACTACTGACACGGAGGCAAAATGCCTACGCCGTAGCCGTTACCGCATCTGTCGTTTGTTTTTTATTACTATTTTAACTCTGGTCACTATTACTATCTACATGTCTACGGGAGTAGTCAGAGGTACGTCCAAATACTGCATTTGGCACATACTCACATTTTGTTTGGTATTCCATACGTCACATTTAGTAAATCCATCACTGCTGCTAGAATATTTTTAAGTTTTAAAATACTTTCCTACTTAAGGGGCTGACAACTATCAAACAACTTCTCGCTCGCACGTTTCGACATGTTGAAAGATATAAAATCACTAAACTCATTTTCGAAAAATCGCAATCAACCATCTTGTGTGCAATCACAATGCACACAGCTTAGTAAAAATTTCATTTTGATCGATACAAGTTTTCCTACTTAAAAGTTTGCTTATGTACGAAAATTAGTAAAGCAAATTTTTGAGTAGGCGCGATCATAAAAGGCGGGACACTCCCACTAAACCACCGGCGCTTTACACTGTAGCAGACAGGATGTAAACTATGGCGTAGACCAGGGCTTCCCAAACTTATGTATACTGTGACGCCTTGAGAATTTTAACTTTTTTTGCGACGCCTTCCTGGCCAAAAAGTACCTACCAGTTGTAGTTCTAGCCTCAGTTATCAGAAAAACTCCATTTTTGCACATCATTGTGTGATTTTGTCTGTAGGTAGGTAAGTGTAAAACTCATTTTGTGATTTGTGTAGGGTATGGGTTCATTGCCTTTGGACAACCAACGAGAGTTTATTTATTTATTTAGGGAGACCAACAGCTTATTAAAACTTAAATTCTAATTAATATAGGTTTTTTTTTCACACTCTTCAAACCGAAACACAGCAACGCTGCTTGGCGGCAGAAAAAGGCGTGGTGGTAGTTCTTCCTCGGACGAGCCCTTCACAAAGAGCTCTACTACTCTTAAATTTATCAGAGAAGGTTAGGTTATCAGAGAAGCCTTCAATAAATAAAAGAACGCTAACTAGACTTGTTCGCATCAACACAGATTATGTGGATCATCTTACGTGGACGCCGCGACGCCCCTGGGATAATGCTGCGACGCCCCAGGACGTCGCGACGCACAGTTTGAGAAGCCCTGGTGTAGACAGTATCGTCAATATTAGTTTCAGCGTTATGTCTACTTGGTAGACCAAGGCCTTCAGTCTTACGATTACTTTGAAGACCACTAAATAGTCTGCTTGTAACGGTTATGTAATTGTACTGTTGGCAGCAATTAATAACTTTTTGCAATTTTAAAATGGAAAAAGCACGGTCCAGGCCGTATGTTTGCTGCCTGTTCTTCTAGGCTTAGTTACGTGGAACTGGCACCTAGGTTTAAGACGTTTTACAGTGGTCCTTGTGATTTAATTGAATAAATACCGTTTGACAACGATTTTTAATTTGACTCATGGTAGTTCTACCTACTCTATTTTGCCTAAGAACTATATTACTAATTTATGACTAAGAAACTATATTTAAAAAGAAAATTACTAATACTGCGTTTACATTTAGACATTCACGCTGCCATTCGCGTGGACGGAAATGTTGCTGTCCATTATGTCTGCGGCAGCGTCCCCGGCAACGTGTGTTCACGCAACACGGGCAACGCAAGCGGCAACGCGATTGGACATGGAAGTGGCCTGTTTACATTCTCGCATTGCCCAAGTCCCTGCTCATGTCTCTGCACATTTCCACGGACATGAACTGAGTGTCAACGGGGTATATGAATGCAAGTATATACATAATTTTCAATAATAATATAGATATATGAAACAGTTGAACTATCTACAGACCATTGCATACGATCTAGAGATAGCTAAATTAGCACAAAAAATCTACATTCCTATGCGTTGTGAAGCAAAAACTTATCATAATAATAATCCTTACACGAATTCCCAAAACATTTTTCTGAAATGTAAAAATGCATTTCGAAATAGACACTCGGATTTGTTAAATTCTTGTACATTTTCACAAACCACAATTTTTATTCAACAATGCGTAGTAAGTAGGTCGCATTAAACATCCAGAGAGGGCTAGGACATGGAGTATGTAACAGTATCTACTGATTAACTGCTGTTTCACTCTAACATCATTGTATTTAGTTTTTTGGTGTTTTTTGTATAACTTGTAAATAATGAACATATTGTTCTTCTTCTTCTCTCAATTTATGGCTCCTGTCTGTCATTCGACAGACAATCTTGCCAGTGTCAAGTGATTTGTATTGAATACTTTTTAGTCAAGTCAGTCCATATTCAAGTCGGCCGTCATTTGTTTTGAAGAAAATGGTGGCGGTTTTCTTCAAAATATTGGAAACATTTTCAGTCAAATCAGGATATCACTTACACTTTCATTCCAAATGTTTACACCTTGTGCTAAGACCTCAAGTAATGTTGGTTAAAATACCACCGAAATTACACAACACAACTCAAAATAACACTAGAAAAACAAATAAAATGAAAAAGCTATGTTGCTTCCCAAAATGTCAGAAAATGAATCCGAACATATTGTTCTTTTGCCCTGGAGGAGGGCGCTGACACTGCTACTCAGTTTCTAACTTTTGCAGCTGTCAACGTTTCCATTGTTTATTGTCACATGTTTTATGTTCAAAATAAATATATTTGAAATATTTGAAATTTGAAATACCTACCAGTCTAGGAAAACAGAAAACTGAACAGCTTCACGACTTTGATCCCCAGGCACGGTATATCCCCTCAGATCGTTAAGTACCAAGTAGGTATGAACTCCAGGTTCCTTGAGGAGGTCAGTAGTCAGACGGACTTCCAATTACATTTGGCTCATACCCATATTTTGCAGTAGTTGGTATTGATGTGACAGGTTACAAGCCCACCGCCGATACCGATCTAGGCTCTGGCAGAACACCAGTGCTGCGCTGTTACCTGTAAAATGGGTATGATGGGTAAGATGGGTATTGGTAATTAACTCATCAATACCCATCTAAGCCAAAAAGTGGTATCTAAAAACGACAAATATATGTTTTTCTAGTGCTACCTATATCACACAGCACAATGTTTTTCTGATAATTTAAAATTAATTATTATAAAAAAAATGCATCTTACAGACCTAGTATGATGGGTTAATAAATAATTACGTACTAATGGACGCAGGCCAGTGCATCGTAGGGCACGTTCTTATCGTGCGTGATTTTCAAGGTATGCTTTGTTAAAGGATGGTTACCACTTAGCATCAGGTGAGCTATTTGCTTGTTCCATCAGTAAGTAGGCAGTAAAAAAACTATAAAATTACTACGCCTCTGATCAAATTACAAATTACTTTTTTTAGAAGCTAGAAACTTTAGAACGTTTCAAAGTCTAACGGCGGGTTTCTGAAAGCCCGATCAAAACGAATCGGATGTCAAGTCACTTGCTATCTCTATCCAATTCAATGTAATAGCTGAGATGGCGAGTTATCATCCGATTAGTTTTGATGGCTTTCAGAAACCAGTCGTAAATGTTTTCTCCAAAAAATATGATTTACTACTTTTCGTATGTACTTCAACAATATTTTCGATCGACCTTATTTCGCTCACAACTACATTGTTGCTGTGCTTTTGTATAAGTAATGTTATTCTACGAAACTTGGTTCTTTGCTATTCTTCATAACTTATACAATGTGTAACATAATACCCCTATAACCATCAGTGCCAGCAAACACCAGTTCGCGTACAAATACGGAGTGAAGCAAGGGAGCTCCCACACTGTTGACTCGAGTTCTACAATTACAACTAACGAGGAAGCTTCAAAATCAACATCGCAGAAGCATTGATGCTTATGTAACATTGCTTTAGTCTTTTTTTATTTATTTGTATGTAAAATAAATAAAACTTTTTATAAATAAATAAATAATAACAAATATTGGTGGACAAAATGTAATAATCGCAGGCAGCCAGAGGCGTCAGTAAACTGTTAGGGCATACACGAGCCTCTGATTGCCTGTGATTATTAAATTTTATCATTCGTCAAGACTGCTGTTCAAGCAGGATTTTACTATCAATAAGTAATTTAAAACACTATCTTGTTTCTCTCCTTTTAGTAATGGCACTCGGGTTTTTAAATTTTTTAATTATGAAACTGAAACTGAAACAGCTTCACGACTTTAATCCCCAGGCACGGTAGATATCCCCTCAGATCTCTTAAAGTACCAAGTACTAACTCCAGATTCATTGAGGATGTCTTAGGGGGGTATTCAGAGGTACGTCCAAACATTAAATTTGGCACATACCCACATTTTGCAGTAGTTGGTATTCCATACGTGACAGGTTGCAAGCCCATCGCCGCTGTTAGAGTACTAACTGGTTTCCTCACGATGTTTTCCTTCACCGTTTAAGAGCACTGGCATTGCGCACATAAATTTTTCGATAAGAAAAATCCATTGGTGCACGACCGGATTCGAACCTGCGACCTTACGATCGGAAGGCGGGGTCACTCCCACTAGACCACCGGTGCTCTAGTTATGCTTGCTTTAATTAAGATATTATTAAAATTGTAAATACATACTTAAGATATAAATATTTTTAGCTCATTCAATACCATTATTGGACCGATTTAGATAAAACTTGGAACAAATAAACTAAGTTAGTATTCTGGATTAATATTATAAATAGTCAACTTTTTATACCGAAAAAATACTGAGTACTGGCACATCCACACGACCGGTTATGAGCCCACGACTTAGTATCGGAAGGCAGAGCAACTACCACTAGACCACCAAAGCTCATTCACTCGTCATCTCGGTGCACACTTCCTTATGTATTTTTTTATATCTTGTTAATGGAACAATCAGATGGCCCACCTGTATGTGACCATCATCGAAAACAAAGCATTTCATCGTAAGTCACGCTCGAAGGAACGTGCCCTACGATGCACTGCCTTGCGTTCATCAACTTGAGGCTTGCTACGTCATTTTTCACAAAGTTCATCCATCATTTCTTTGACCTTTTCTTCTAAAACCATTCATCCACCTAACCACATACTCTTCTCGCTACCACTGATGTAGGTACATATTAAAATCTGGTTATAGGTAATGATGAATATTTGAACTCAATTCGTGGTTTGTGGTTGTGGCTCGACAGGGCTTGCACAAAATGGAATTATTTTGCGTTTATGCCATTCAGAACTAAAAGGTGATGCAGTGGTTTTGTTAATGTAAAATGGTTTTAACATTATGAAAACTAGTGACTAGAAAATATTTTTAGTGTGTATTATGTTATTTTGTATGATTTTATTTTCATCTTGACTTGTCTTAAGCGACGAACAAATATTAGTATATTAAAGAACTTGACGAATTATGTATTTGACAAATTTAGGTTTGGATCAGTCTTCTTCTTTTTCTCTCCGTTTATGGCTCCTTTCTGTCATTCGACGACAGACAATCTTGCCAGTGTCAAGTGATTTGTATTGAATGAGTACTTTTTAGTCAAGTCAGTCAATAGTTAAGTCGGCCGTCATTTGTTTTGAAGAAAATGGTGGCGGTTTTCTTCAAAACATTCGAAACATTTTCAGTCAAATCAGGATATCACATAATACACTTTCATTCCAAATGTGCTAAGACCTTTGACACTTTGTGCTAAGACCTCAAGTAATGTTGGTTAAAATACCACTGAAATTACACAACACAGCCCAAAATAACACTAGAAAAACAAATAAAATTAAAAAAATATGTTGCTTCCCAAAATGTCAGAAAATGTATCTACGTCCATAGTCTCTAGTTTGATAAATCAAGGATTTGACGTGTCTCTTATTTAACAAATAAAGATTTGACGAGTATAAAATTTGACAAATCAATGATTTGACATGTGTTTGCAAAGTCACTTTATTCGTTATTTCTTTATTTAGTCATGAAAATAACAAATTCGAGTACTCCTGTCTAAATATATCAATTTAGACTGCAGTAACGATGGTTTCTCCGCTAATCTACAACACACGAGAAACAGCTTCGAGAAAATATGTTTATAAAGTCCTTCAGGGGATGTTGTCGTTGCGTTGCCTCAACGACAACGCCCCTGGTGTTGTTGGTGACCGCTTATCATCAGGTGGGCCTTAAGCCCGTTTTCTATATGTTACATAAAATAAAATAAACTGTGCTGTTCGGGTACTGTTACGTAAGAATAAAAACAACATGGTTATAATTTGTAGTGGCTATACCTGCATTCAATACATCTACACTAATATTATATAGAGGAAAGATTTGTATTTTTGTCTTTATAAAGTACTAGCGGCCTGTCCCAGCTTCGCATGGGTGGTCATAAATTTTTTGAACATTTTAGGATAAACTTAAACCGTGGGTTCGAGCCTCGCGTCTACTTATTTCATACATTTGCACGCGCTTCTCCTTGAGTGAGTGAAATCGCACCCCGCGCGAGGCCCGTGGACCCGTTAACATTTTTAATTTCGTCATATCTTTTGAATGGAATGTCCGATTTGAAAAATTTGAGAAGTAATCTATAGATATTGAAACTGTCTTAATTATGAAATGATTTATTTGGTTAGGGATTAATACCAAGGTACAAATAAAGACCCTTTTCTAGCGGAGGCATTTCAATAAATTTTTTATAATAAAAGAACACTTATTGTGACATAACTATAATAGTTAGACATGTGCTGTCGCGACATTTTTTGTAGATGATAACGTGTTCTACAAAATCGTAGTACATTATTTTGTTCTATCTTCAATAGTTTTCGCAGCGCACGCGATGTAAGGTTTTTTGTTTTCCACCTTGGGTTACATTATTGAAGTTTTAGTAAGGATCCCTGATTATTTTGAAAATATAATATAGCCTATGTTACTCAGGAATAATGTAGCATTCTAATGGTGAAAGAATTTTTGAAATCGGACCAGTAGTTTTTGAGCCTATTCGTTACATACAAAAATACAAAAATACAAAAATACAAAAATACAAAAATACAAAGTTTACCTCTTTATAATATTAGTGTAGACTAGCGGCCTGTCCCAGCTTCGCATAATTTTTTTGAACATCTTAGGATAAACTTAGACCGACTTTGAGCCTCGCGTCTACTTATTTCATATATTTGCACGCTAGAGTGAGTGAAATCGCACCCCGTGCGTGACCCGTGGACCCGTTAACATTTTTAATTGCGTCATATCTTTTGAATGGAATGTCCGATTTGAAAAATTTAAGAAGTAATCTATAGGTATTGAAACCGTCATAATTATATAAAGATTTATTTGGATAAGGATTAATACCAAGGTACAAATAAAGACCCTTTTCTAGCGGTGGCATTTCAATTAATTTCTTATAATAAGAGAACACTTATCATGACATAACTATAATAGTTAGACATGCTGTCGTGACATTTTTTGTAGATGATGACGTGTTCTACAAAATCGTATTACATTATTTCGTTCTATCGTCAATAGTTTTCGCAGCGCACGCGATGTAAGGTTTTTGTTTTCCACCTTGGGTTACATTATTGGAGTTTTAGTAAGGATCCCTGATTTTTTTGAAAATATAATATTGCCTATGTTACTCAGGGATAATGTAGCATTCTAATGATGAAAAAATTTTTGAAATCGAACCAGTAGTTTTTGAGCCTATTCGTTACGTACAAAAATACAAAAATACAAATCTATCCTCTTTATAATATTAGTGTAGAAGTGTAGATTATAGGTACCTACATACCTACTGATTGCTTTTGTTTGTTTATTGTAACATGTTGTTTTTTTTAGAGATTTTGTTGGTATTTGTAATTTTCTTTTCTCGTATAGTACAAAACTTAGTTGGATTCGTTTCTATTTTCAAAATTTTGTATTAGTTTGTATTCCCTTTTAAATTCAAAATTGTATTTGTTTATTATTTGGGCTTGCTTTGTGTAATTTACCTACATAATTACTGCTTCATTTAATGGGAGGAGCCACTGGTTCCTGAAACGCAGTTTCTTAACTAGTTTGGGAGCCTATGGATTCAATAATAATACTGTAACTAATAATGTCAATAAAACACATTTTTACTTCTTTTTTACTTTTACTTTTAACATTGTTTTGTTTTACGAAAAATATTTGAATAATCATTGGTTGCTTACACCCGTTCCATGCCAGCAATGCAACGCACGCAGCACGAAACAAACAAAGCAGAACGAAATAGCACAATTTCCAGTCAAATTATGACTATGCAATAGCGGGATGGAAATACTGCTGCTGAGCCACTGACACACGGACAAACAACATCTCTGTACCCCAAGTCTGTGTTTTGTTTTCCTAAAGGCAAATACAAGAGCTAACGTACCTCTCGCTCGCACGTTTCGACATGTTAAAAGATGTAAAATCACTGAATTCATTTTCGAAAAATCGCAAACAAACATTTTGTGTGCAATCACATTGCACACAAAATGGTTGTTTGCGATTTTTCGAAAATGGGGTTGAAGAAAGTTATAGGAGTGAATGAAGCGAAAGAGTTATGTCAGGATCGTAGCAAGTGGAAATCCGTGGTCTGCCTACCCCTATGGGAAACGCGTGATTTTATGTATGTATAAATAAATAACTTTTGACTTTGACTTTGACATCAGGTAGACCTGCTTCACAAACTCTGTGCTCTGTTCTTAGTACCCGTGTGTCAGTCACGTAATATCACTGCGGTTGTAACAGCTGTACTGTTTCGATCGTGCCGTGCCCCGCCGCTATTAAACCTATGCTCTCGTGTTACAGGCGCGCTTGTTCTTTAGCGGCTGCCGTCATCATGACCGGCATATGGCGGAGATGCGGTTGGTGTATTTTTTTTGTTAATTCTCTCCATTTATTATCTATTTACATTTACCTTTTTCTGTATGTCTACGCCTCACTAAACTTCAATAATATATTAAGTATATTACATTGTAAAAGGATCATACAAAAGAACGGTAGGAACCAAGCCGTAAGTCTGTTGCCTGTTCTTCTAGGCTTTGGTCGCGTGGAACTGGCACCTAGAGTCACCTAGCTATAAGACGTTTCAAAGTGATCCTTGTGATTTGATTGAATAAATACCTTTTGACTTTGACTTTGACTTTGAATCTGTCCATTTATTTTTGTTACAACTATAATTATATAATTTATTTATTGCTTTTGTTTCCATTATGTATTTTATATTGTTTCTTTTTTTTAGTATTTTTTTAACAAGATGTAATGTGTAAAGTGTGTGTTATTGTAGCAAAAAAATGTCTGTCTATGTCTATGTGTATCTTGAAAAAAATTGTCGTTTTTTTTTATAATGAATATACTGTTCTTTGACTACAATTAAACCTGATGGTAAGCGACGATGTAGCCGACGTTGAAGCAGAACGGTCTAGAAGAAACCTTTTTACTCTTGCCTTGAAGAGACTGATATTGTAGTGGTCAGGAAAAACAGACGACGGTAATGAGTTCCATTCCATAGCGGTACGAATGGATGGTACGGGGCCGTGCCGTGGATAGTGGAATGGAAATGGTCGTAATATTAAAAAAAAAGATCGGTTTTGAACTCACGACCTTGGGATTGGAAGGCGAAGCTGCTACCACTAGGCCACCAGTGCTCTCAAGTACGGTACGGCACGGCGTACCGTAGATTAGATGTCCTTTCAAATGTTTTAGTCCAAACTTATTTTTTTTTGTTCCCCCTTCCGCCAGAAGTAAAATGGCAAATGGTTTTGTATTATGTTTTACAGTGTATTTGAAGTCGCTTTATTTTTGTAAAATATCTATATTATAAGTTATAATTAAAATAATAATAAATATTGGCGGACATTCCACACAGCACTATCCCTCCAAAATAAGCCAAAGCTTGTACTGGAAACAGATAGCTGATATAATACTTATATATAAATTTGATTATGTTTACCTTTTTCTGTATGCCTACGCCTCACTAAACTTTAGTAATAATATGTTATATTATTACATTGTAAAAGGATAATACAAAAGAACTGTAGGAACCAAGCCGTAAGTTTGTTGCCTGTTCTTCTAGGCTTTGGTCGCGTGGAACTGGCACCTAGAGTCACCTAGCTTTAAGACGTTTCAAAGTGATCCTTGTGATTTTATTGAATAAATACATTTTGACTTGACTTGACTTGACTATATATTTTTTGTAATTTTAAACATCACTATCACTTCACTACATAGTATAAAACAAAGTCGCTTTTTCTGTCCCTATATCCCTATGTATGCTTAAATCTTTAAAACTACGCAACGGATTTTGATGCGGTTTTTTTATGCGGATAACCCACAATAACCGTGCGAAGCCGGCGCGGGTCGCTATTATATTATAATTATGTCACACCCAGACAGAGAACAAACATTTCATCACAATGTCAAAACTCATGTTCATCACAAAATCAAAACGGTCTTTATTCAGTACAATCACAAGGATCACTTTGAAACGTCTTATATACTAGGTGAATCTATCGCCAGTTCCTCGCGACCAAAGCCTAGAAGAACAGGCAAGAAACTTACGGCTTGGTTCCTAGCGTTTTTTTTGTATGATCCTTTCACACAATGTTCTCGGTGGGGATCGAACCCACAGCCTACGGCGCAGAAGGCAGACTTACTACCAACTCAGCTGTAGAAGACTGTCAAGTGTCCTAACTGACACTGCTTCTTAGAAGACTATAGTTTTACAGAAACCCACAATATACCTACTTAATGTTTGATTGAAGTTTCTAGAACCGTGAATAAGCTACTTCGGTGAAATTGCTTTGATTATTAGACTTAAAGCGATTTCGTTCCCGGGAAATAGAAAATTGAAAATTGTTGTTGGTTTTAGGTAGTTTATCTTTATTTTAACAATGCGAATGAAAAAAGCAGGTCACCTGATGTCAAGTAGTAACCATCATCTATAAAAAGCATTGGCTTGTAAGTCACGCACGATAGAAAACGACGATAAAAACTACGATTACGAGAATCAATAATTTACTAAGTAATACATCTAAGATTATAGAATAGTATCAAATGATCCAAGTGATTTTTATTTATTTATTTATAAAGCTTTTAAGAGTAGTATAGCTAATTTTGAAGGGCTCGTCCGGGGAAGTACTACCACCACGCCTTTTTCTGCCGCCAAGCAGCGTTGCTGTGTTTCGGTTTGAAGAGTGTGTTTGCCGGTTTAATTGGCACATGAGGCTTAACAGCTGTATGCCTCAAGTTGATGGACGCAGGGCAGTGCATCAAAGGGTATGTTCTTATTGTGCGTGACTTACGAGGAATGCTTTCACGAAATTTCAGAAATCACTTATAGAATTTGGTACAAAATTTAAATAAACTAAATAAACATATGAGATTTTCCCGCTCAGTTAAAACAATATGAATCAGCTTTGAGAAAAAACAAGCCTTCATGGCAGGCAACGCAACAACGACCATCAGGTGTGCCGTAAGAACGTTTATCTGTGTCTATAATTAAAAAACCTTGGGTATAGGCGAATTAACATAAGAAAACAATGTCAAATAGATAAATAGTGATCTGAGGAGATATCACCCGTGCCTGGTGAAGTTGTTTTTGTTTCTTTTTTACTTTGCCATGTTATAACTTACTATTAAGAAAAAACGTGAGTCTGTACTTTTAGTTTTTCAACGGCCTAACCTGTGCGTCAGTAACACGGGAAGCGGGAGCGTCTGCCGCGCGGTGGACGCTACCCATATTTTTCTGTGGCATTTTGCCCGCGTTGCTCTCGCGTAGATGTGCAAAGTTCTATATAGAAAGTACTAGCTGGTGTCCGCGACTTCGTCTGCGCAGGATTAGTATTTCGAGTAGCTTATATTAGCGTGGCGTAGTAATATGTATGCCTCAATTTAATAGACGCAGAGCAGTGCATCGTAGGGCACGTTCCTATCGTGCGTGACTTGCGAGGCAATGCTCTGTTAAAGGGGATGGTTACCACTTAACATCAGGTGGTCCATCTGCTTGTTTCATCAGCTAGATGTATAAAAAAAAATTATGTACCAACTGGTTTTCTCGCGATGTTTTCCTTCGCCGATTGAGAGCACTGACATTGCACCTACTCTTGCACGACCGGATTCGAACCCACAAATGGAAATACAAAATAACATTATTGACACTAATATTTTATTGACATAAACATAAATATAAACTCTACATAAACATAAATAAATATAAATATAACAATATATATAAATAGTATATAACAATATAACAATATATATGAATATTTATAAATATTTATTAATAGATTGTTATTGAACCCATAGACTCCCGAACTAGTTCAGACAGAATTTCAGGTGCCAGTGGCTTCTTCCATGATACCATAATATCATAACCTTACGATTGATTCCCACAAACCACCGATGCACTAATTTTTTGTCTACACTAATATTATAAAGAGGAAACATTTGTATTTTTGTATTTTTGTATGTAACGAATAGGCTCAAAAACTACTGGTTCGATTTCAAAAATTCTTTCACCATTAGAATGCTACATTATCCCTGAGTAACATAGGCTATATTATATTTTCAAAAAATCAGGGATCCTTACTAAAACTCCAATAATGTAACCCAAGGTGGAAAACAAAAACCTTACATCGCGCGCGCTGCGAAAACTATTGATGATAGAACAAAACAATGTACTACGATTTTGTAGAACACGTTATCATCTACAAAAAATGTCGCGACAGTATATCTAACTATTATAGTTATGTCACAATAAGTGTTCTTTTATTATAAAAAATTAATTGAAATGCCGCCGCTAGAAAAGGGTGTTTATTTGTACCTTGGTATTAATCCTTATCCAAATAAATTATTTCATAATTAAGAAGGTTTTAATACCTATAGATTACTTCTTAAATTTTTCAAATCGGACATTCCATTCAAAAGATATGACGAAATTAAAAATGTTAACGGGTCCACGGGTCACGCTCGGGGTGCGATTTCACTCACTCAAGGAGAAGGACGTGCAAATGTATGAAATTAGTAGACGCGAGGCTCGAACCCACGGTCTAAGTTTATCCTAAAATGTTCAAAAAATTTATGACCACCCATGCGAAGCTGGGACAGGCCGCTAGTATATTATAAATGTCTAAAAAACATGGTATTCCTTTTATATTTCCAGATAGTACACTCCAATGCACACGTATGCATCCGAGAATCCAAGAGTAGGACTCCCGCATCCTCTGATATTCATGTTCAATGTTCATTCACGGTGCATCAACTTTGAGAATTGTTTGAAATTAATCACCCGTAGTCAACTGATGTTCTCAACTAGCTATGTTGAGAACATCAGTTGACTGTGTATATTTCACACACTCTCAGAAATATACATACACTAACACCACTTACATAGGTACACTTAATTATTATTGATCGAGTGAGCGAAGTGAACGAAGATCTTAGTTTCAAGTTGGGCGATTTGGCATTTTATGTATGTATATATGTATGTATGTATGTATGTTTGTCTGGCGATAACTTGAGAACCGTTGATCCGATCTGCATGAAATTTGATATATCGATAGCTTGTACTTGAGAAATTTACTGGTAAGTATATGAGTAAAATCGGATGAAGGGTTTTTGAGATATGGGGTTTTTTAAGAGGGCAAAAATAAAAAAAGTGACATAAAAAAATCAAGTTACATATCATATGAAAGGGCTTTGTTTGGACATTCCAAAACAATTTTTACTTTTTTTTTGGTACGCTCGGTTTTTGAGATACAACATAAAAGTTAAATTAAGATAACCAGCGATCCAAGAGCTCCCATCTCTAAGAGTTTCGTTGGCATCAAGGTTTTTCTACTGGTCGGCCAGTTTCTTTGCTTTACCTTATTTTTTTTTCTTGAAATAAATTAAGGAGGTACTCAGTTCTCATAAAATGGTGACAACGACCAGGTCTGATGATGGAGCCAAGGTCTGTTCAACGGAACTCTTCAATAAATAGGCCAATAGAGTTGAAACTTGGTTACCGTACCAAGTTAGTAGGCGGTAGTCAGAAAAAAGTCCAAACATAATGTTTGGACTTGCCTCTGACTACCACCTACTCAAAGTTTTGATGCGTTCGTTTGGTCGCATTACGAGATCTCAGTTCGGGGCGAACTACTAGTTATAATGTTTTTAAAAGGAGCTGTTTATTATTTATTTATGCATATAGTAATTTTATACTTCTGTTGTATGGCATCTCGTTCAACCTGTTGTCTCGGAAGGTAATAGCTGAAAATCAGTGCTTTGCTCATGAGTAATTTTATGCGCTGAGCTATTAACCTATTAACCTTTTTACAACTGCAACACACACATGGACCAAAATGTTTATTCCTTAAAATGTTTCTTTTATTTGTTGTTTGAATTCTGTTGTTTTTTATGCTGATTTTGTATTTTTTGTGTCTGTGTATTAGTTAGGCAAATAAATGTGTTATCTATCTATCTATGATTTTTTTTATGGTTTGTTCCATGGAGGAAATAGTATGTTCGGTCTAACTTTTTAAAATTTTGTTCTGCACTGAAATGTAGTCCTTTTGCCAAGTCTTATTTTGTTACGCTAATGTTAGTTTCACGGTTTAGAATTTAGAGCCTGTATTGCCAACTCTTAGTAACGCTGGCCGTCAGATAAAACTATAATGAGGTAAAACCTGCCCCTAGTTTAGCAAGATCAACAAAGGACCATTAACGATTATCGGGGCACTACGATCAATAATCTGGTTTAGCGAGCTACTAGACTACTAGTATACTTAGTTATAATTGCATATAAGAGGCTAATCACTGATGGATGCAGGGCAGTGCACTTTCTCATCGTGCGTACGAGGTCATTCTTTGTTATAAGTGATGATTACCACTTAACATCAGGTGAGCCATCTGCTTGTGCCATGAGCTAGTTGTATAAAAAAAGTGGATGCGAAAAATGCATTTTTTTTTTACTTTGGAGACATAATAAAAATATTTTTTAATATCCGCGATGGTTCTCAAGCACTTTGTCATCCCAAACTGCATAAATATCGAAGTGAAGTAAATAAAGCTACATTTTGTTTATGCTCGCGATAAATTTACTCAAAAATTAACAAGATAAAATGGCGCAAGAATTTATGAAGATACAACTAAGATTCAAAGTAATCGAGTTGAGATCATAAATTACATTCGCACCTCAGATATATAAGGAGCAAGCTATGTAAGTTTAGTGAACCGCAGGGGTATGAACCATTTAGTATAAAAAAGTTTTTCGGTAGAGTTTCGGTACCTACATAACCTTCAATTTTTTAAGATTGATAAAAAGTAGCTGATGATGTTACAGTCAAGTGTACATAAAACCTTATGAAAGTCTGTAGAAATCAAATATGATACACAAATATTTGTATTGTGATGAATGACAGTGATTGGAAAAAAAAATACAACGTATTAAAAAAATATGTATTTTTCTGAGCTGGTGTGAAATGTTATTGCAGACACTTATATTACAATTTACAACACAGAAGGTGTCTTATGAGGTTATGCTTGTATAAAATTATTAAGATAGAACTTACACTTATTGAATAAAAAACTATCAAACCAACAAATTGATTTATTACTATATAACTGTATTCGTTTTCTGTCACTTCAAGCAACATAGCATTTGAATTTTATGCTATAGCAGTATTCAAGACCACACCAAGTGAATGAAAGTGTTCCATGAATGAAAAAGTTTTTTGGTAGAGCATATTTTGAATCAACACCCCCTCAGTTTTATTTTTATTTTTTTATTATATCGACGTCTCGGAACGTCACTACCTTAAAATTACCTGCAGCGCAAGTACTGATCTTTTTACGAACTATGCGATCGTCAAATTTGACATATCTATTCGTGAAAACGGGGTTTAGCGATTGTTTGGCGATTTTGACGAAAGTCGTGATATTCGTTAAAATTTAGCGAATTTCGCTAAAATGCGGGTATGGATGGTACTTTTGGTTTAACGATAGTGTTGTCAAATAAGCGAATTAGACGAATCATTTTCACGAATCCATAGACTGTGTTCAAAACAGATAGTTTCCGAGTTGACATTTTACAATTATCGCGAAAATTGACGATCGCATGCGATCGTCAAAAGATAGCGACCCCGAGTTCCGGACTCGCACAATTCGTCAAAATATCACGAATAGAAATGTCAAATTTGACGATCGCATAGTTCGTAAAAAGATCGGTACTTGCGGGGCTGTTGCTATAATTTTGCAACAACATTTAATAACTAATTCATTCAATTTAATCATATTCATTTCCATTCATTCATTCTATTCAATCATTTAATTCATTTAATAATCTTTTCATTCATACACTACCTACTTATTTTTTAAAATAAAAGAACAACACCCTCAGTTATTACTGGTTCATACCTTGCTCGATATTCCTCTGTGGCCCACACTCTTTATTCAGGCAAGTGTATGTTGATAATGTATAGCGACCGTATGCGCATAAATCAAACTGTAGTACTGGGACCCATTGTTATATATTTTTCATAGGCTAGGAGGTTAGACGAAGAGCTATGGGGCGTGGAATAGTCTAGTTTGGTATACCAGTACTATTAAACAGTAAGAAAAACATAGAGTAGTAGAGCTCTTTGTGAAGAGCACGTCCGGGGAAGAAATCTACTCGCCTTATTCTGCCGCCAAGCAGCGTTGCTGAATTTCGGTTTTGCTGTATACCTCAAGTTGATGGACGCAGGGCAGTGTATAGTATGGCATGTTGATATCGTGCGTGACTTACAAGGTAATGACGAAATACGGCAAATATTGAAAGGCGTCCGTTTTTTTTTGTGTAAAATATATATATATATACAACGTGTAAATGCTTGTACGACATTAAATTGAAACACGTACTCGGAATGGCATTTTTAGATTTTAGGAGTTGGTTTTATAAAAAAAGCCTTAATATTTAACGAGATATCGATACTTTTCCAATAAATCATTTCAAAACAACCTGTACCTATTATCAGTCGTGTTCAGGTCAACTTTCCGGGGTCACGAAATCATATGTCTATGAATCAAAAGAAAAAAAAGATAGAAATACCAAATTTACACGCGTTTGAGCAGAATAAACAATCAAAAAGTGCGATCTAGAACGACGTGACCAGGACAGATACATTTCACGTGCGTGTCGGAAAGAGACGAGAAGCGCGCCCCGTCCCGCGTCGCCCACGCCTAGCCACAGAGCGACTGAGGAAGCGCGTATGATTTAGTAATTGTTTCGGTAGCAACCTTGACCCATCTAATTTTGAAAATTGCATTGTTGCATTGCTAGATTTAGGTACCGCGAAATAGACGCTTTTTGTGTGTGTGTTTTTTTTCATAATAAACTAAATACGTTACGTACCTAGCTATCTAGTTACCGCGAAATTTTCGCTTGTCAATGTGTTTTTTTGTTATTAAACTAAGTGTAGTGGCCAGCACGATCGCCAGACCTCACTCCACTAGATTTCTTTTTGTGGGGCTTCATCAAAGAAGAGGTAGGTACGCACAAGAAGTCGATACAGTGCAAGAACTGCGCAGACGGATTGTACCTAGGTGCTTTCGACAAACTGAAGGCAAGTGTCGAACAGCTGTGTTGGTGAAAGTACGGGCGAACGTTCCCCGTCAATTAAATTAGTGTGTGCAACGTGCAGGGGGGATATTGAAAACCTACGGATTTGAGGTAACCTAGGTACATTTATTATTTATTTTTGCGGTACATTTTGTGTGTGTTCTGCCGCGCGCTCGACTTTCGGCTTTACCGGCCGGCGCGGCGGCGCCTTTGAGCGCCGCGCCGTGAGTGCGCGGCATATTCGCACTTATAGGCACCGACGACGACGAGTAATGAATGAACGTACGTTTCGTTGTTTGTGTACGTATACAGAGTGCTGTATAATTTTATGCTTTAACTGATGATTAGTTTGTTTGAAAATAAAAAAAAAACTAATTATGAATGAATTTCAATATTTTTTTTTTTAAATCAATACTAGATAGTAGCACTACACGTGTATTAATTTAATGTCGTACAAGCGTTTACACCCTGTATATATATTTTTATACAACTAGCTGATGGAACAAGCATATGGCCCACCTGATGTTAAGTGGTAACCATCACCTATAACAAAGCATTGCCTCGTAAGTCACGTACGATAGGAACGTGCCCTACGATGCACTGCCCTGCGTCCATCAACTTGAGGCATACGGATGTTAAGCCTCATGTGCCTGTAATTACAGCGGTAACCACACTCTTCAAACCGAAACACAGCGTTGCTGCTTGGCGGCAGAAAAAGGCGTGGTGGTAGTACTTTCCCGGACGAGCCCTTCACAAAGAGCTCTACTACTCTTGAATATCAATGTTAATGGCTTAATTATAAGGAATTACTACTTAATTATTACTGAGTTTTGCTGCAATAAATACTTTTCACTTTTTATTTTTTACTTACACCCTCAGAGTAATGTATGCAATGCATTCCTCGGTGACCTCGGTGGAGGTAACCCCTCTACATCAGGTATGTAGCTAGGTTAGGTAAGGTATTCCGATACATCCACGTGAAGTCGCGTGCATACCTCTACGTTCCAAATACAATTAAATTTCGAAATAGTCCAGCCGGAGTTAAACTATTTAGGAATTAATCTGGGACGGAATTCAATTTGGCCGTCACTACCTATGTGAATGTTCACTTTGGTGCTATACCTAATTAAATGAGCTGCTTATACCTTAAATTGCATTGAATAGATTTAAATAATTAAATTAGATTTTGGGAGTAGTAGAGCTCTTTGTGAAGGGCTCGTCCGGGGAAACACTAACATCACGCCTTTTGCTGCCGCCAAGCAGCAATGCTGTGTTTTGGTTTGAAGGGTGTAGTTGCGGTGTAATTACAGGCACATGAGGCTTAACATCTGTATACCTCAAGTTGATGGACGCAGTTGATCGTGGGGCACGTTCCTATCGAGCGTAACTTGCGAAGCGTGCGTGGTGGTAGTATGTGGGTACTTCTACGGACGAGCCCTTCACAAAAAAAAACTTCACTTCAAAATACTTACTCTTTTCAGTTTTCTATAAAAAAATAAATTGAAGCATTATTATTAGCTGTAGTCTTTGCCTTAAATTATCTTTCACAAAATGTTTACTATAAAATCTTAACAGTTTTGGTAAAATGTGGCAGTTATTTATAAGTAAGTTTTGAGAAAGTTGTTACAAAGTTCAAAGTTCTGGCAAAAAGATTCTAGAAGATGTCACATAAAATAACCTCAAAGCGACTTATGTTTTTCCAGTACAAGTTTCGAAGAGGTTTTAAATGTTCGAGAACTTTTTATTTGCCCACTTTGTTTGCGTCTTGTAAGAAATTACGAATAAGTACCTAACTGAAGTGCTATTCTGTCAACAACACTCACCCAAGTGAGCGCGGAATCCGCGGTGAGATTTGGCATTCTTTGTGCTATTCAGTAAATTACAAAATCACGGGGGGAATCCACGGTCACTTCGATAAGGCGAAGACAAGAGCTAATGTGACTCTCGCTCGCACGGTTCGACATGTTGACACACACAAGATGGTTAGCTAAATAAATATTGGTGGACATTCCACACATCACTATCTCGCCCCAAACTAAGCCAAACCTTGTGATATGAGAACCAGATAGTTGATATACTACTTATATACTTTTTTTTGTAAATACATACTTATAATATTATATAACACCCAGACAGAGAACAAACATCTATGTTCATCACACAAATGTCTGTTCTCGGTGGGGATCGAACCCACGGCCTCACCACAGAGGGCAGAGCTACTACCAACTGAGCTGTTAAGGCTGTAAAGAGTGAATATATTACAGAATACTCAGCAGATTCAGCTGTCACTTGGGCGAGTTTATTTTGATTTTTTTCATTGCTCATACTCGGAAAGTAGGCCTGAAGTTGCCTGAGGAGCGGGTTGAAAGTAATACTTCCAGCCCTAGGGAGAATCGTTTTCAACTGACAGCTGTCAAATTATTAAAAAAAAACTAGTTCTATTTTCACATTTCCTAGGAAAATAAACAACCCTCTTTGGTTTACGAATGTCAACAGTATGACTTCTGTTGGCATTCGTAAACAAAAGAGGTTTATTACCAAAGAGATACATAATCAACCAAGTTATTGAAAACTGTAACTGTAACTGTTTTTAACAAAACATGTACCTAATTTTAACCTTTTTCGTAAATATAATATAAGTAGCAACAAGTATCCATAACATCAAATGTCATCGAACATAAAAATTCTGGTTAGAATGCGGCATGGACTTTAACCTTTTTCGATGGAACATAAAAACTCTTTGTTATAATGCATCATGGATTGGATCTACTACAATTCACTCATTTTTTATTTAGCTAATTCATGTTTTTATTTTTACTTTCCTTGTATTCGTAATGAAAAGCACAGTGTTTACCACGGGTTAAAGACTTATTTAGTCCCTCGAACTATTGGCGCCCTCGCTATGCTCGGGCGCCAAACCCCGTCTCGGGCCTAAATAAGTTACTTTCACCCCTAGGATAACAATGTACTATTATTCAATTACATGATGGAACAAGCAGATGGCCCACCTATGTTAAATGATAACCATCACCTTTAACAAACCATTGCCTCGTAAGTCACGCACGATAGGAACGTGACCTACGATGCACTGCCCTGCGTCCATCAACTTGAGGCATACAGATGTTAGGCCTCATGTGCCTGTAATTACACCGGAAACCACACCCTTCAAACCGAAACGCAGCAACGCTGCTTGGAAGCAGAAAAAAGCGTGGTGTTGGCCCTTCACCAGACGAGCCCTTCAAAAAGAGCTCTACTACTCTTAAAACTCACACACACACTACACTTAGTGATACTTCCCGTGATTTTCTTGTTTACGAAATCACACTACTGATATTAGTCGACAGTGTATGACAGAGAACGCAATTTTAACCTTATTTCAAAGCATCAACGTCTAGTTTGTGTAACATTTTTTAGGTATCAATATTTTTATTTTTGGACGAGACAAGCTTCTATTCAGTTGTCAAGTAAATGACCTTTGTGAAATAATAATTGTCTTTATTGAAAGTTATTTTTATATAAAGCTTTATTGCATCTAAAGGTTTTTTTTTACAATGATTAGTCCGTCCTTTGACTACAATATCACCTGATGGTAAGCGACGATGTAGCCGACGTTGGAACAGAACGGTCTAGAAGACACCTATTCACTCTTGCCTTGAAGAGACTGATATTGTATGATCAGGAAAAACAGACGACGGTAATGAGTTCCACTCCTTAGTGGTTCGCATAGGTTGCAAGCCCATCACCCAGATCTTGGTGGTGTGCTGTGTGGAATCTACGTTCCTAACAATAACTGCCGGGGTCGGAAGCACAAGTTGTTTGCAGTGCCGGCGTGCCGCAAGGACGGATCCACCGTTGTGGGCACTATGGGCATGCCCACAACCTAATAGACTTGTGACGTCACACGCAGTATTCGCCCCAAGGCTATGCCCACGTGAAACTATACACTACAAGATCCTGGTCAGTGCGTCAATATTTTGTAAACATCTCCATTGTAGGAATGCTCTATATCGATCATGAGCGAGTTCATGCATTGGCCGACTCACATTTGGCTAGTTTCAAGTGGCTGTGACCACAACATATTTTGAGGGCTGGATCCGCGCCTGGCGTGCCGCACGGTGGCTCGAGCCGGCTCTTCCATCCCGCTCTCAATGCACTCAACGCTCTCCTCGACAGTAACTACCTACTACAGACAGACTTCTTGTTCCGTGTTCATTGCGGGTTTTGTATGAAGACGCGATAGAGATACCGATACGGAACTTTATGTTGCAAGTATGATGAAAATTAGTAGTACAACATAAAGATCCGTATCGGTATTTCTATCGCGTCTTCATACAAAACCCGCAATTAACACGGAAAAAAAACGAATTACGAAAAACCAAATATGGTAAACACAACTCATACTTGGGGTACTGTTCGCTGACAGCTGGTCCAAAGTTTTGACTGTATGTTTGTGCTTCTGTAAGCGTCTTCCTTAATTATTGTTGCTTGTTCCATAAGCTGGTTGTATAAAAAAAATGTGTCATTTGTAAACTGTGTTTGTATAAATGTAATAATAAGTTCCTACTTTTTTTTGGCATTTTTACTTTATTCAGGGTGTTATAATACTAGTACTGAAAACTTCAGGGGGCTAAAGTACCCATCAATATGAATAACTTTTTTCTTAAGAACCCACACTGTGAACTTGAAAAAAATAAAAGAGCTGTTTCATGTTCAATACCTACCACGCTATGCTGTATGAAACAGCTGTTTTTTTGTTTTCTCGTTCACAATGTTGGTTCCTTAGAAAAGTTATTCATATTGATGAGTACTTTAGCCACCTGATGATTTCGGTACTAGTATTTTAACACTCTGTATAAAGACTTAGTTTAAGACGTTTCAATATGATTCTTGTGATTCAACTGAATAAATACCTTTTGACTTTGATGTCGACAATATATTTTTATGAATAGGGTAAAATTATGTAGATACAATGTCGAGAGGGTCTTTATTGTATCTACAGTATGCAGTAAACTAAACACCTACAATAAAATAAAACAATACAAATATTTCTGGTCCAACAAAAGGCCAGTGACCTATTCGGCCCCAGTCTCGTTCTAATGATTCATTCATATCCTCTGGGACAGAATAAATAATATCTGACGTACGTAAGTTTCACTATGTGTCTGCTAATAATTACTGACGAGAAGTTAGTACCTAATACTCGTTATGTATTCTATTAGTTACCTATTTGGTTCACATTTCTTTCTTGTCGTTTCACTAGTTTCTTTCGAAGCTGTGTGGTGAAAGGATTTTAAGTGCGCCATACAAATTCTCCTTTCGAGCATTTGACACATGTTTTAGAGCTTTTTAGGTTCTACGACATGCCCGTTTTCTCACGATGCTTTCCTTCACCGTTTGAGAGTACACACACATTTTTGAACAGAAAAAAATATTAATAAATATTGATGCACGCCCGGTTTTGAACCAACGACCTTAGGATTGGAAGACGAGGCCGCTACCACTAGACCACTAGTGTTTGTTAGTCCCATACTACAAGATTTTGTTTCGGGACGAGATCACTCTGTGACATATGTATTTATTTATTCGGGACGAGATCACTCTATTTTCATTCATTTTTTTAGTTTTTTTTTTAAGTAATTTATTTGTACCTCTATCATAATAATTTATTCATTGTTCAATTTCTATTTCTGTTCACTGCTACTCTGTTATATTTAATTGAGGAAACTTTGTTGGTTTATGTGTTTTATATGTTATTTTTTTTTACTGATCCATTGTACTGTTTGTTTCCCAAATAAAATAAAATAAAAAATAAAATAAATAAAGAACAGGTTACAGAGGCGTGGGACGTCCTGCAGCGAGATGGGGTCCACCCATCTCGTCACAAAAATCGCAAGCCTTTTTTTTATACATCTAGCAGGTGGAACAAGCAGATGAAAGGAAGAAACACAGACTTGCTGTTTACTTGATAATTTGGTCAACAGTCAGAGGACCGTTCCAAAAATCATATTTTTTCTGCATCCATACGTACCTACACAATTATATTTTACAAGACATACGGCCGGTTTCCGAAAGCTGGATCAAAACTAATCGGATGTCAAGTCACCCGCCATTTCAGCTACTACATCGAATTAGATAGATATAGCAAGTGACCTTAACATGCGAGTAGTTTTGATCGGGCTTTCAGAAGCCGGCCGATAGTTTTGCTTTGTTTCAGAATAGATGGCGCTATTTGAAATTACCACCAATACCTATTTATTGGCTGGTGCAATAAACAGAAGTGACTCAAGCGTACCTCGGGGACATTCTCACACCAACTTGCGTCCTACCTACACAGCTCTAACTAGATATAGTTCGCTACATGGCTTTATTAGCACCTCTGAGGTACAATCAAGTGAATAAGTAATGGACAGTTCTCCTCCTTCCCCCTTCGCTGACGTGGTAGTATTTTGTACGAATATACGTTTGTCTTTTTTTATACTACTTGGTAAACAAGTACATGGCCCACCTGATGTTTAGCGGCAACCATCACCTATTAAGGCGAAGACAAGAGCTAATGTGACTCTCGCTCGCACGTTTCGACATGTTGAAAGATATAAATTCATTAAAGTCATTTTTGAATAATCGCAATCAATCATCTTCTGTGCAATTACATTGCACACAGTTTAGTTAAAATTTCATTTTGATCGATACATGTTTTCCTACTAGTTTGCTTTACTAGTTTTCATAAATAAGCAAACTTTTAAGTAGGAAAACTTGTATCGATCAAAATGAATTTTTTACTAAACTGTGTGCAAAGTGATTGCACACAAAATGGTTGATTGCGATTTTTCGAAAATAAGTTTAGTGATTATATATCTTTCAACATGTCGAAATGTGCGAGCGAGAAGTGGTTTGATAGTTGTCAGACCCTTAACAAAGAATTGCATCGTAAGTCACGCACGGCATAGATTCCGATCTGACTTACGAGGCACTGCCCTGCGTCCATCGTCTTGAGGCATACAGATGTTAAACTTCACTGGCAACCTCACCTTCAAACCGAACCCCAGAAACGCTGCTAGACTGCAAAAATGGCCGTAGTAGTAATAAGTACTTCCCCCAACGAGCCTTTCTCAAAGAGCTACTCTTAAACTCTCATCATCATCAGTAAAATTCATATATTTTGTAAAAACTTTATCGTTCTATACCTACTATTAAAATAGAACAACTAAAAGTGAATGTAGCCCTGGTTTTTCAGTATACAAGGACACCATAATCGAAGATTTGATACTACAATAAAAACTTAGGAAGCTTCACGACGTAGATCCCCAGGCACGGTAGATATCCTCTCAGGTGTCTTTGTACCAAGTACCAACTCCAGATTCTTTATGGCCGTCTAAGGAGGAAGTCAGAGGTATGTCCGAACATAACATAAATTGGATGGTCTGTGAGTTGCTCTTTAGATAATATAAATATCCAATCAGATCTTACAAATATGTAATTTAAAATTTAAAGCCTTTGCAAATATGATTTTAAAAACTTAACACTACTAACGAACTGCACAGCATGAAGTTTGAATGTTTTTTTTATAGCTGACGCTTTTTAATCTATAAAAAGCGTCAGCTATAAAAAAAAAGTCAGTGCTATTGAAGTTTTTGCCAAATCAATGCACATCTTATCAATTTTAACAATTGCCTAAATAAAAATATTAAATCTCACAAAAAACGACTAAGGTAGTTGACATTGACTGTACGTATGAAAATACCTGAATTAATCTACCCTTCCTTCCCAGGGCGAAATTAACCGTTGACCCAGAACGGGAATCACGTTATCCAATTTGTAGACTTGGAGCATATCCTTTATATCAAAAATGTATCTTGAGATACCTTCAAAAAGGTTCCGTATAAGTAAATTATAATATCTTGCGACCTCTGGCCCCGTAAACGGGCGAGTTTTGTGGCGATTTCGTGCAATTGTATAGCTTTTGCAGAGCTTATTGATCGAGTGAGCGAAGCGAAAGAAGATCTTAGTGACAACTTGGGCGACATGGCATTGTATGTTTGTATGTTTTTCCGGAGTAACTTGCAAACTGTTGATCTGATATGCAAAATATAATAGAATATATTTATTTTACGACACATAATACAATGATAAAATAAAAAAAAAATGATGCACAAGAAGACACTAAAAAACATTATAAATATAGTGTCGTAAAAAAGGCTTCCACTCAGCATTTGCGTTAAATTGCATTCAATTCAAAAATTGCAGTCAATTTGCATTAAAATGATGCGAAGGTAATGAAAAGATGAGAAAGGATGCGAAAGGATGCTATAGGATGCAAAATTATGCAGAAGGATGCGACTGCAGCTAAGCAGCGTTGTTGTGTTTCGGTTTGAAGAGTTGCCGGTGAAAGTACAGGCACATATAAGGCTTAACGCTATATGCTTCAAGTTGTGGGACGCAAGGCAGTGCATCTTATGCCACGTTCAAATCCTTCCATTTACGAGGCAATGCTTTGTTAACGGTGGTTACCACATAACATCAAGTTGAGCCATCTGTAATAAGAATTGGCTGCTAACAGTGGCCATACAATTAAGGAGGTAAAATATGGTGTTCTGATACAGTTTGTATTTAAATATTCTAATATTTTAAAAACCGAAAACGTGGATGACAGTTTAAAAGATGGACGGGCGACCTAACGGTTATTACAGGTGGGACGACGAGAATGGCATCATCAAGGATTAAATGGAAAGAGTTAGAGGAGGCCATTGTCTCGAGACAACCTGATAAAACATCAAGTAAGCAGAAAAAGTGAACCAGAAATAAGAAAAAACTGTACATAACTCAGAATAAAATATATGATAAATAATAATAATATGTATTATTATTATTATAACCACTCATTGCTCAATGAATTACCAGTCATTGCGACGCCGTATAAAATATTGAGCCTTTTTTTTATGCAACTAGCTGATGGAACAAGCAGATGGCCCACCTGATTTTAATCATCACCTATAACAAAGCATTGCGTCTTAAGTCACGCTCAATAGGAACGTGCCCTACGATGCACTGCCCTGCGTCCATCAACTTGTGGCATACAGATGTTAAGCCTCATGTGCCTGTAATTACACCGGCAACTCTTCAAAACGAACGACGCTCTACAGCAACGCTATTTGGGGGCAGGAAAAGTAGTAGTACCTACTTCACCGGGCGAGCCCTTCACAAAGAGCTCTACTACTCTTAAAGATCATGACATTATAATATTGTTATTAAAATTTATTTTGGAGTCATCACAATTTCATTTTACCATCTACTTTTATGTAATAAATAATATGTAATATGTAATATATAATAACAAATAAATGAATTATAAATAATTAGTGGAATGTGACAGTTTTTATTAGCCAATTTGATAAGAGCTTATTCGACTGATAAAGCTCTGTATGGCCACTAACGAACGCTCGTAGGTTATCTATGCTGGCCGCAAAACCTGGTTTTCCAAGGTGCCAAATGAACGATAGTACCTATTGGAAACGAGGTTAGACCGAGCTATGTGTTTGTTTCCATCGGATTCCGTTGAAATTCACAGATTCTGGTGTAAGCGTGTCGTGTTTCTACAAATGAATGTGTGTTGAACAATCTCCATATCAATTTGCCTTTCTCCAGGCAAATGGACATGGATGTTGTTCCTACATGCACATACTTAGTACCTAAGTACAGTGGCGTAGTTAGGTAGACAAGGGCTCCGATGCACAGAGAAACAATTTTGTGAGCAGGCTCAAGTTTTTCTAGCTTCGGGAGCTGGCTGGCCCTCTTTTTTCAAAGTTTAGGTTAGAGAGCTCCGGGGCCCTGGAGCACTGCACCACCTGGCCCTACGATAGCTACGCCACTGCCTAAGTAATAGAAGAAGTACTGTTCAGCAGAGGAGGTAGCCACCTATTGGACAAAGATGCTTTACATTTTAAACAGTAACAGCGACACAAAACAAAAAGTACCCGAAGACTGTTTTTTTCTGTATTCTGTATCGTCAAGTCGTAAGTAGAGGTACTGTACGGCAGAGCAGGTAGCCACCTATTGGACAAAGAGGCTTTACATTTTAAACAGTAACAGCGACACAAAAGAAAAGTACCCGAGGATTGTTTTTTTTTGTTTTCCGTATTGTCAAGCCGGATTTTGTATGGAGACTCGATAAGTGCCTCTATCGGGCGTTCTGAGAACTCTCGTGGCTCTATAAAAAACCCAGGCTTGCAATACGGAAAACCAAATATCAAAAACGAAAGAAAAACTCAGAGTACGGTCGGTATAGTTTTATCATAGTATCTTCAAGGGCCCTTTCTGAATCACGGAGCCTCCGAACATCGTCTCCGTGCCTTCAAGGAGCTCGCCATCTGAGTATAGTGAGGACCTGGACAAATTTAATATTCGTTTATAGAGTATTATTATCATAGTATCTTTATGCGTTACTCAAAATCTTAATTAAAGTCAGAAATAAGATGGATAGACTCGAACTCGAATATATATACCTAGAGTAATAGCCGAAGCAGTGATCACTCGCGTCTACACACAAGTATATAATACTTAGTTAGAGAGAGGTGTCTATGCAAAGACATTACAAAGGTTTATACATTTTTATGTAATCAACTATTTTAGATACCGCTACTACTGTACTTCATTATTTTTGTTAACCTACTGTTTAACCTTTTACTGGAAATAAATATTTTTGTTAATATTATTATTAAATCAAATCAAATCAAAATCAATATATGTTTATTTTGTGTCACAAAAACATAGGCGAAAATTATATAAAAGAACAATACTGTGACAACAAAAACGGTCGTCACTCAGCTTTATGCTGTAATAGATATATTAACGAGTTAGTGAAAGAAATTGCACACATCTAAAAAAATCAGTCCTTTCTGAAAATATAATCTGAAAAACCTTTTAAAATTGGCACCAAGTCAATTCTCCGTCATTTTATGTGCCTTCTGTTGAGGAGGTCCATGAAAATAAATAATTTTAAGTAGAAAAGTTTCCGAACTCGAGAAAAAGTATGAATCACATCAATTTCCTCAAAGATCATCTGACAATGACAACCCTGAAGAAAAATAAGCCATTCCGACCAAACGTTCACCTAGTTTAATAGATTTCATCTGAGAGTAAGGAAACCTGAGAGGTCTGAGAGTAGTAGAGCTCTTTTTGCAGGGCTCGTCCGGGGAAGTACTACCACGATGCATTTTTCTGCCGCCAAGCAGCGCTGCTGTGTTTCGACTTGAAGAGTCAAGTCGAGATCGTACCATAGCGGTGCCCTTGCGTTTGTTGCCCCAACCTAACTTTACCGGTTGAGCGCCTTCCGCGCTCGCCATTGTTCGGTAGTGCTGTAAAAACCGTCAGACGATCACCAGCATTTAGTCCATTCGAAAAAAAAAAAAAAAAAAAAATCTTGAGGAGTGTGGTTCAGTGGCTTAGTTATCGTAGGGCCAGGTGGCGCAGTGCACCAGGGCCCTGGAGCTCAGAAGGCCCTCTAACCTAAGCTTTGAAAAGAGAGGGTCAGCCAGCTCCCGATGCTAGAAAACCTTGAGGTTTTTTATTCTTTCTTCACGCACCGGGGCCCTTGTCCTAGCTACGCCACTGGTGTGGTTGCCGGTGTAATTACAGGCACATGAGGCTTAATATGCTTCAATTCGATGGACTCAGGGCACATTCGTAACGTGCGTGACTTACAAGGCAATGCTTTGTTATAGGTGATGGTTACCACTTATTATCAGGTAGGCCATCTGCTTGTTCCATTAGCATAAATGTATAAAAAAGGCACTGAAAGATTTTGAAAAGCATAAACCGTACGCTGGCACAACATAAAAGAAAGGATCTCACCCCTTAGACAGCCTCTAAATATCTTGAGTACATTAGTCTGAGGGGAGCACATTAGATTCCGTATACTTGGGGTTCAAAGTTAATTGATCGAGTGAGCGAAGCGAACGAAGATCTTAGTTTCAACTTGGGCGATTTGGCATTGAGAGATTTTGAGAAATTTACTGGTAAGTATATGAGTAAAATCGGATGAAGGGTTTTTGAGATATGGGGTTTTTTAAGAGGGCAAAAATAAAAAAAGTTACATAAAAAAATCAAGTTACATGTCATATGAAAGGGCTTTGTTTGGACATTCCAAAACAATTTTTACTTTTTTTTTGGGACGCTCGGTTTTCGAGATAAAATTTAAAAAGTTAAATTAAGATAACCAGCGATCCAAGAGCTCCCATCTCTAAGAGTTTCGTTGACATCAAGGTTTTTCTACTGGTCGGCCAGTTCTTTTGATTTTTCTTATTTTTTTTTCTTGAAATAAATTAAGGAGGTACTCAGTTCTCATAAAATGGTGACGACGACCAGGTCTGATGATGGAGCCAAGGTCTGTTCAACGGAACTCTTCAATAAATAGGCCAATAGAGTTGAAACTTGGTAACCATACCAATTTTGTAGGCGGTAGTCAGAAAAAAGTCCAAAGATAATGTTTGGACTTGCCTCTGACTACTACCGACTCAAAGTTTTGATGCGTTCGTCGGGTCGCATCACGAGATCTCAGTTCGGGGCGAACTACTAGTTAATTGGTGGACAAACAAACAGTGGTCAGGTGGTCTCTGAGTAATCTCTTTAGATTTTTTTAAGGATCTTTAAAGACCTTAAGTTTCTCAGTTGTAACGTGGACCTATTTTTTTTATCTATAGCTTGTTTTTCAGCTCTAAGGATTTTACACTTGAAGGCACCCTAGCACCAATTCCAGAAGGTCTCCGTCAAACCTCGTCTTTTCCTCTCTCTAATCATAAATCAGTAGCCACGAGGGGGAGGGAAGGTGTCAATTTATATTGGTAATGGTTATTAACGACCAAGACTGTCGGTCTGCGTATAATGGACAAAGTTGGTTAAAGTTGAACCATCAATAACTGATGGCACAATTGTGTGCGTTTTATAGTTTGGGGTCGATCGTAGAGACCAAGATATAACTAGTGTTCTAACATTATTAGTGACGTAACCGATGTTGGTTGGACTCAACCGCGTTATTGTTTTGACGTTCGATTGTTACGTTTTTGGTTATATCGATATCGTATGAATGACACAAACTGATTTCCATATACACAATGTGGAATGTAGAAACTGGTAACATTGAAACTGGAACAAAAATGTTACCAGTTTCTACATTAAAAATAAAATAAATATATAAAAAAAGCCTTTACCAAACAAAATTATATACAACTTTATATTTAAAACTTAAAAATAAATTCAGGGTTTGTTAGGATTCTTCTAGTAGCCTCCTCCAGACTTTTTCATTTGTCCCAGCACAGAGCTAGACCAAGCTAATTTGCGTTGCTGTGTTTCCGTTTGAAGAGTGTGGTTGCCGGTGTAATAACAGGCACATGAGGCTTAACATCTGTATGCCTCAAGTTGATGGACGCAGGGCATTGCATCGTAGGGCATGTTCCTATCTTGCGTGACTTACGAGGCAATGCTTTGTTATAGGTGATGGTTACCACTTAACATCAGGTGGGCCATCTACTTGTGCCATCAGCTGGTTGAAATAAAATTTTGCCATATTATTTATTTCAAACAGAATTGAATGAGTTAATATAATAAGAATTACTTTTTCACTCTCTTGGTTACAAGACTTGCATTGGTTTTTTGATCGAGTGAGCGAAGCGAACGAAGATCTTAGTTTCAACTTGGGCGATTTGGCATTTTATGTATGTATGTATGTATGTATATATGTATGTATGTATGTATGTATGTTTGTCTGGCGATAACTTTAGAACCGTTGATCCGATCTGCATGAAATTTGATATGTCGATAGCTTGTACTTGAGAAATTTACTGGTAAGTATATGAGTAAAATCGGATGAAGGGTTTTTGAGATATGGGGTTTTTTAAGGGGGCAAAAATAAAAAAAGTTACATTAAAAAATAAAGTTACATGTCATATGAAAGGGCTTCGTTTGGACATTCCAAAACAATTTTTACTTTTTTTTTGGGACGCTCGGTTTTCGAGATAAAATTTAAAAAGTTAAATTAACATAACCAGCGATCCAAGAGCTCCCATCTCTAAGAGTTTCGTTGAAATCAAGGTTTTTCTACTGGTCGTCCAGTTCCTTTGATTTTTCTTATTTTTTTTTCTTGAAATAATTTAAGGAGGTACTCAGTTCTCATAAAATGGTGACGACGACCAGGTCTGATGATGGAGCCAAGGTCTGTTCAACGGAACTCTTCAATAAATAGGCCAATAGAGTTGAAACTTGGTAACCATACCAAGTTAGTAGGCGGTAGTCAGAAAAAAGTCCAAAGATAATGTTTGGACTTGCCTCTGACTACTACCGACTCAAAGTTTTGATGCGTTCGTCGGGTCGCATCACGAGATCTCAGTTCGGGGCGAACTACTAGTTAGACGAGGTTTTTATTCGCTGACTTTGACAAGTATACCACTATCCTAAAGTGGGTTTTTGTTCAAGCACGTTAACCTTACAGAAACTCACTAGCGAGCTATTGTGTTTGCGAACAAAAAAATCAAGTAAACACCCCGAAAGCCTTCGTCCCACTCAACATCAGCGTTCTTTATCCCTAAATAATAAATGGGAGTAAGAAAGATTCGCACATAAAACAAATAGCAGGTTTCACGGCTCAATTGCCCGAGAAGTTTTCTTTTGTCAGTGGGCCAGTGGATGTAAGGCGAAGGTCAAACCAACGTGTTCCGTATGCATACGGGGGCATACACGGCGGCGCGGTGGTGATCTATATTTTTTAGAGAGCTGGCCACATAAAGCGGAATACTTACCTAGCAGAAGCATGTACTATGGCGATCTGTAAAAAGTAAATGATAGAAAAATGACAAATACACCACACACCTTCACAGCTCAGTTGGTAGTAGCTCTGCCTTCTGCGCCGTAGGCCGTGGGTTCGACCCCACCAAGAACAAAGATTTATGTGATGAACATAGATGTTTGTTCTCTGTCTGGGTGTTATTATATTAATAAGTATGTAATTACAAAAAAAATGTTATGTATTATATCAGCTATCCGGTTCCCATATCACAAGCTTTGGCTTAATTCGGGGCTAGATAGTGTGTAAAAAGTCGACCAATTATTATATTTTTTTTAAGCAAAACTAGGAGCTAAGTCGTAAGAGTCTTGCCTGTTGATGGACGTTGCGTGATGGATTTAGCGTGACTTACGATGCAATGCTTTGGTGGTGGTTACCACTTAACATCAGTGAACCATCTGCTTGTGCAATTAACAAGTATTATAAAAACAAAAACAAAAAAAAGTCGCCGACTCGACCGCAGGTGAACGCGGTTGAGTGCGCGCGTAAAACTTTTTTCAGACAGGACTTAGCATCGGCGCGACGCGTATAGGTCACAAGGACACTCAATATTAATTAGTCACTGTCGGGTTGTAGGGAGCCAAAAAAGTCGGAGTTTTTCCTCGATCGTTTAACATTTTTTGCTAACGACCAATGAATGAATTTAAATCAAAATATCTTTGGGAAAAAGCTTTTTTTATAATATTTCCAAAAGTTATTTATATATTTGATACGAGGCTTGATATCTTTGAGAAATTTGCCTTCATCAATTTTATGTCTCTTGTGTAGACAACCTTCAAGGTACCTTTCGCTTGCACATTTAATTTTTTTGGAAATATCATTGAATACTCCGTTCTCAGTTCTTTTCTCTCAACAATTTCTCCCAAAAAGATATAATAGTCCGAAAAGTAGTAAAAAAAACTTTTGCGAAGTATTTTGATAGTTGTCACCATCTTAAAAAACAATAGGCATGAAATTGATGCAGGAAAATTTCTCAAAGGTACCTATTCTGTGCCGGTGAAATAGGCACAAGAGACGTCTACTACGTCTCAAAGTGATCGTCTATCACTTTGAGTAATGCATTTCGGGGCACATTCGTATCTTATGCAAGATGTTCCAATAATAGGGTTTAAAACTTCATGGGGCTAAAGTAGGTACCCATTAATATGAATAACGATTTCTACGGAACCAACACTGTGAACGCGAAAAAAAAACAGCTGTTTCATACATTTTAGCGCGTTTACAGTGTTGGTTCCTTAGAAAAGTTATTCATATTGATGGGTACTTCAGCCCCCAATATGAATAACTTGGGTTTTACCCAATTATTGGAACACCTTGTATATGCGAGGCAACGCTTTGTTATAGGTGATGGTTACCACTAAAAATCAGGTAGGCCTTCTGCTTATTATATAAGCTAGCAGCAAACTTCTCATAATAATCCTCCTTAGACAGTGTAGCCAAGCCCTAAAGGCCAAGACCCCGATTTATCAATGCATTCGGCGATCGGGGCCACGATAGGTTTTTCTCGTCCGTTGTAAATAATAGAAGAGAAACTTTGTTTTCTTTACTTGATATTGGATCGCTTATTGATAAGACTGAACTGATTGTTTATTCTTAGCAATAACACCGTCATCACACTTCTTCTTATTGAAAAAAGTTGAATGAGGCCAGTCGACTCTGTGCCCTTGAAAATTCAACCAGGGAGAGTGCCTAGCGTGAATAGCGAGAGACAAGCGTGGAGGCGCCATCTCTCGCATTGCACTTATTCAACACCCCGACGGGTGGGAACGGCCGAGCACTCGCAGTCGTTCCCGGGCCCCTCCCTGCAAAGAGGGGGGGATGCGGGCCCCGCTGTCATGGCGGGCCGGTCGCCGGCGGGGGACTGGATGGAAAAGCTCTGCTGGCTTCCCAGTCCCCCTCCACATAGGCGACGCGGGAGTTCCACTGGGTTGTTAAGTGGGTACACCGGGAGCGGAAAACCGGGTAGTCCCACATATCCCCCCCATCCCCCCCATCCTCCAATGAGGGGTAATGCGTAACGCATTTTTCCCACCATCCAAAAAAAAGGTGAAACTCTCCGTGATTTTGTTGTCTAGTAGTCATTATAGTAAGTTCACCTCGGAATTCGAGATACCCAGCTGTAAGTCTGTAAATACTTGTATATTGACACCCTAAAAGTTGTCTCAAAACCTACATATGGTAGGGTGTACTCAACTATCAAATTTCAAGGTCAAAAGTCACAAAAATCGGTTTTTTGCACTTTTTTTGTTTATATCTCATTTCCTATGGGTTTTTTGCTATTTGTATTTTTATCAATATTGTAGAATACAAAATTCTCTACAAATTTTGTCCAAAAAAAATTTTCATACGAAGAACCGTTTTCGAGATAGAGGGCGGAGAGCGCGCGGTCACAGCATTACTTCAGGTCAACCGGTGCCTCCGGTCGAAAACGCGCCATGTATAGTTGATGAACTATCGATTTATCAATCGATTATAAATATTTGTCAATTTTTATTAACTATTATATTATATTTTATCATTTTTTTCCTAACCTATCCACTTTTTATTCAGTATTAATTAATTTAACAACACTTACCTGCCCATGTAATTGCAGAATTGTTAAAGAAAATATAGGAATTATATTTGAATTTTAACCTAATTAATATTAATAACTTCTTACATGATGAAAAAAAAAACAAATAAATTATGAATTAATCTTTTTATTAAAAAATATCATTCAAACCTTTATTTATTTTTATTAAAAGTAAAAAAATGGAATAAAGGGTACAAAAACTACAATTTGCAGTTGCAGAAAATTGTATTTAGCAAATCTTCTGGAGCAGGTGGTAAAAAAATGATAGGCTCCAGAAAATCGTTTCGCATTGCCCAACCCCATACCTGGGGTTCCAAATCATAGCCTAACCAAGTTTGAACTTGATAATAAACACGTTTGAAATGATGATGAGCAGCTGCACTTGTTGGTGGAATATTTGAAAGCTGCACAGGTTTATTCAGTTTTGTAGACTTAACGTAGTTAACGTATATAACGAAGATGATCGAGACTTTTCGGGATTTTAAAATTTACAGATTTGAAAGAAGATGCACTTAATTATTTTCTATTTAAAATGTCATTAGTGTAAATGGGAATATAATTATATTATGATTTAAGTTTTTCCCTTAATTATTTTTTAATTTTAGGAAACGGTTGTCAGTATTATTGAATAGATAGATTTAATGCATGAAGAAAATGATAAAATATAATATAATAGTTAATAAAAATTGACAAATATTTATAATCGATTGATTTATCGATAGTTCATCAACTATATATGGCGCGTTTTCGACCGGAGGCACCGGTTGACCTGAAGTAATGCTGTGACCGCGCGCTCTCCGCCCTCTATCTCGAAAACGGTTCACCGTATGAATGTTTTTTTTAATAAAATTTGTAGAGAATTTTGTATTTTACAATATTGATAAAATACAAATAGCAAAAAACCCATAGGAAATGAGATATTTACAAAAAAAGCCCAAAAAAAACGATTTTTGTGATCTTTGACCTTGAAATTTAATAGTTGCGTACACCCTACCATATGTAGGTTTTGAGACAACTTTTAGGGTGTCAATATACAAGTATTTACAGACTTACAGCTGGGTATCTTGAATTCCGAGATTCTAACCTAATTTAAGCTTAAATGACTGGACTATAGAGATGCGAAAGGTGACAGAGGAGTGACAGTGAGGTCTACTGTGCAGTAAATGTCCAGCGAGAAGTACATTCGCGGTAGTCTTCGCCTTCAGATGGCATTCGGCTTGTTCTGTCACCTAGTACATACATACTTACATAAAATTAAAGGGGTAGGCAGAGACCACGCATTTCCACTTGCCACGATCCTTACATACCTAAGTGGGTTGAGGGTTAGCATAAACCTTGTGATTTATGAACTACCAACAAGGTATAAATTTAAATTAAAAGCAGTAGTAAAATTCTTGTAAATTGCTCGTCCGGGATAGTAATACAACCATCCCTATTTCTGCCGCCAAAATAATAATATTCACCAATATTCAGACCCATATGATATGTATTCCTTTTTTATATTACTTGCTGATGGAATAGGAGTGCCATCTGCGGCACTCCTGATGTTAAGTCTCTCTCTCTCGTCGTGTCACTAGTTTCTTTCAAAACAGTGCGGTGAAAGGATTTTAAGTGCGCCTCAAGAGGCTCCTTTCGAGCACTTGACACAATATGTTATAGAACTTTTTAGGTTCTACGACATGCTGGTTTCCTCACGATGTTTTCCTTCACCGTTTGAGAGTACTGGCATTGCGCACATACTTTTTTGAACAGAAAAACTCATTGGTGCACGACCAGTTGCGAACCCACGACCTTAGGATCGGAAGGCGGGGCCGCTACCACTAGTCCACCAGTGATGTTAAGTAGTAACCATCACCTAAAACAAAGCATTACCTAGGTAAGCCATTTATTTATCACGGCTTTAACATTGCGACATAAAACACAATACGTACCCACAAATATTTTCTAATTTCGATATCAAAATACTCAAGTTAATTAGAAACCCATTTCATTGACGTTAATTAGAATCAGAATGGCATTAATTAGAGGATAATTAAAATTTGTGTGATATATACGCGAACTTCTTTGAAATTATAATAATGTTTCATAGTTACTTACTAGAGGCATTGACAAGTGGAGTCAAAGAGTTACTGTGTGGTATCCAAGAACTGGAACAAGAACCAGAGGGAGACCGTATAAACGATGGAAGGACGATTTGGAGATAACAGGAGGAAAGCTATGGCCACGAATAGTAATGGTGATAGAGGAAAATGGAAGGAATTGGAGGAGGCCTATGCCAAAAGGCATACAGAAAATCCCAACTAAAATATTAAACAGTGTAAATATATAAAATTGTAAAAAGTTTCTGTTATTTCTGTTGTTCTTATTATTATTATTATAAGTTACTTCTATTCTATCTCCACTATTATTAATGTGTTTGACTAGCATCCACAGGTGGCTCCACTCGTGAGGTACCCAATTAAGAAGCTGACAGCCGTTTAAATCTCGCAAGCATATTAAAATTTCAACATGTTTGAAGATATAAAATAACTAAATGTAGTTATGAAAAATTGCAATAACAAATGTTTGGAGAAACACATATTTTTTTTCATATTATTGGGCTTTCCACACAACACTATCTAGCCCCAAACTAAGCCAAAGCTTGTAATATGGGAACCAGATAGCTGATATTATACATAACATACTATTTTGTAATTACATACTTATAATTAATAATAACACCCAGACAGAGAACAAACATTTATGTTCATCACACAAATGTTTGTTCTCGGTGGGAATCGAACCCATGGCCTACGGCGCAGAAGGCAAAGCTACTACCAACCGAGCTGTGAAGGCTGTCAATATTACAATGGTTCTGAAAAAATATCTTCGTGACTTACTAGGCAATGCTTTGTTATAGGTGGTTACCACATAACATCATGTAGGCCGTCTGCTTGTCCCATTAGAAAGTCGTATAAAAAAATTAAATGTAATGTAATGTAAAATATAATACACGATAGGTCTTCGTCACGTTCTGTGAAATAATACATTTTGGGATTTCAACATTACGAGAAAAAAAACAACATTCTGGGAAATTATACATTTTGGGATTTCAACATAATGAGAATTTAACATTGGTGTCGATTCTGTTGTTGCATTATTCTAAACTAACCTAATCTGACAGCTCTAAAATTATAGCCGTCCTTGTTGTTTCGGTCTTTTGGAAAGGGACGGCAATATTTTTAGTGCTGTCAAATTAGGAAAAATTAGGAAATTAAACAACAGAATTTAAACCATTCTATTCCTAAAGGCGTATTACCTTGTCAAGCGTTGTTTTCGTGTACAGTTTGTATAAACATGCTTTTTCTTTCATTCTTTAATCTTTATGTATTAGGAAAACTATTCACATTTATACTAAAAAACTATGTTACAGCAGCAATTGCTTATACTTGTCGCAAGTTACGTAAAAAGTAAGTTTATTATATAATTTTCCGAGCCATACTGACATTTTAAAGGCAAAAGGGTCCACCCCTTCACTTTGCCATAACTTCGTTCACTCCAAGTTACGGTCGCTTTTCTCGCTCTTTAAGAGTGCTTGTAGCAATTTGAGATTCTGTTTGAGTTGGTAAGTTTGTTTGTTTAGCTTGGCGCCAGTGTTAGCTTATGCCCACGTCAGGATCGGTAAATCGCTTGCCCACAGGACGTAGATTTACATTAGAATGGTCATTATGATCAATAACGCCGCTTTTTTTATGCCAAAGCTGGCAGACAAGCATACGGACCACCTGATGGAAAGTGGGCACGGTCGCCCATGGACACTTGCAACACCAGAGGCGCTGCTGATGCGCTGCCGGCCTAATGTCGCTTAGTCTATGTCTTGTAATGGAAAGACTTCTTCGTTATTTTTGTAAGTTTAATGATACCATAGGTATTTACAGAGTTGTAGGGAGCGCGATACAATAGTTATGCGTGTAGTCGCGTCGATGGATTTTGGGGTCTGGGTCCGGGCGGGCTGCGTGTGCGCGGGGGAGGGGAGGTGGCAGCGCGCATACAGTCTAAAATAATTATAAATAAACATTTTGCACTTTGCTGACATTTTGCTACAAGCTTCAGCGTCCACACAATAAAAATGTTGCCTGTTCGTCAGCAATCTTCAAAAATCATCAAAGAGTTTTTTTTTTGTACAACTGGCTAGTGGAACAAGCAGATGGCCCACCTGATGTTATAACAAAGCATTGCCTCGCAAGTCACGCGCGATAGGAACGTGCCCTATCATGCACTGCCCTGCTTCCATCAACTTGAGGCATAGATGTTAAGCCTCATATGCCTGTAATTAAACCGGCAAACCCCACTCTCTCGGAACACAGTAACGCTACTTGGCGGCAGAAAAAGGCGTGGTGGTAGTACTTCTCCGGACTAGCCCTTCACAAAGAGCTCTACTACTCTTAAAGAGTTATTATAATTATTAATAAGAGTTATTATAAGAGATATCTATCATGTCTGGAAATCTGAAATAGCGAAGCTGTTTATTATTATTTAGAGTTTGATAGACATTTCGAACGTTTCTAAAAACTCCTCAATTCGAATGCTAACTGTACACTACAAGCTTCATCATTAAGACGTCTGGTACCTACTTACTCACAAACAGACAATACCACTCAGTCTGCAAAACCAACACAGACCTCATCAAACATAACAACACTGTCACATTCACAGGCAATTAAAAGCATAATCAAAAGTTGTTAACACGAGTCCCACTCCTCAGTCGGAGTTTAATGAGTTATGACGTCACATGCTCTGTGGCCGTGGCCTAAAGCTTCTTTTAAACGAGCAATATTTTGTATACAAGGTGTTCCAATACTTGTATTTAAAAACTTTAGGGGGCTAAAGTACCCATCAATATGAATAACTTTTTCTAAGGAACCAACACTGTGAACAAGAAAAAAAAACAGCAAAAGTTCAATACCTGGCTAAAATGTATGAAACAGCTGTTTTTTTTCTTATACTTTATACTTCTGAAGTTTTTAAATACAAGTAAGTTTTTTTGGAACTCCGTGTGTATCAAAAAAATAGTAGATTATATTACAGGCACATGAGCCTTACCATCTGTATGCCTCAAGTTGATGGACGCAGGGCAGTGCATCGAAGGGCACGTTCCTATCGAGCGTGACTTACGATGCAATGCTTTGTCTTTGTTTGGAAGAGATCGCTCCCAGCGATAAGACCGCCCTATGTGCTTCACTGAAACATTTGAACTATTTTTGTTTTTAATGTGTTAAATGTCCTTGTGGTGTGCAATAAAGAGTTTTCTATCTTTGTTATAGGTGATGGTTACCGTTTATCATCAGGTGGGCCATATGCTTGTCTCACCAACAAGTTGTATAAAATATATAGATTATATATATAAGAATGTTTACTTATATTATATTGTAACAACGATCATACTAAAGAACGGAAGGACCCAAGCCGTAATTTTGTTGCCTATTCTTCTAAGCTAAGTCGCATGGAACTGGCACCTAGCTATAAGACATTTGAATGTGATCCTTTTGATTTAAATGGATTAATACTGACTCAATACTTAATATATTTATTGTTTACACATGGTTTAGTTTAGCTACATAAATATTTTTTGGGTGTTAGTAAGTATCACATGGACCCTGCATAGGGTATGGCAACTTTGACTCTTACTTTCCATGGAATGCAAATTGACCGCTCTGTGATCTGTGAAATAAAGTTTTCTTTTTTTTATAATAATTGAAGGAATTTTCACGCTTAGGTAGGTCCTATTTTTTAATTTATTTATAATTAGAACGGATAAACCAATTACACTAATTATTAAACACGTACCATTTGAAATTTTAAATTAACATTATACATTAACATTACAAAATAATTAATTATCTATGTACAGTAACCTACCTAAAACTGTATTTTTTATTTTATTTTATGGGGTATAAATAATAACTTAAACCATAATACCGAAGACTAATAAACTTACCCTACCTTAACATGCATAACATAACAGCATACCCCAGGCTCTATGGCCTGTGAAATTAAGCGTTTTTTAAACGAGCAATATTTTATAATTATTGTTATCGAAGGCAAATAAATGTTTAAGTAATATTACGCTAATTTTCTGTCGTCTGCGAACAAAGCCTTCTATAGACAGCGAGAAATATGTTTTAATGCGGTTGGAGGCAAACTGACGCGTAATTATATTAAACTCTCTGAATCTCTTATAACTATTATAAATATCTATTCTAATAGTTATAAGGATTTGTACATACTCTCGAACGGGAAAGTACTACCACCAATTAATATATTTGTGCCTTAATGCTTAACATAAGGCATAACATCAGTATGCCTCAAGTTGATGGGCGCAGGGCAGTGCATCGTAGGGCACGTTCCTATCGTGTGTAACTTCCGAATCAATGCTTTTTTATAGGTGATGGCTACTACTAAACATCAGGTGGGGCATCTGCAAGTTCAATCAGCAAATCACATAAAAAAACCGGCCAAGTGCGAATCAGACTCGGGGGTGCGAATCAGAATCAGATGAAGGGTTCCATTATCTATATAAAAACACGTTTGTTGTATGGGAGCCCCCTTAAATATTTATTTTATTATGTTTTTTAGTATTTATTGTTATAGCGGCAATAGAAATATATCATCTGTGAATATTTTAACTGTTTAACTATCACAATTTATGATATACAGCCTGATGACAGGAGACAGACAGACAGACAGACGGACGGACAGCGGAGTCTTGGACCCTTTTGGTACGGAACCCTAAAAACGATGGTTCATCTCAGCTATTCGGCTTTTTAATAGTAAATAGCTCGATGCTGAGAAGTTATACGTTTTTTTTTCTACCCCGTTCCCAGTATTTTCTAGATCAAATGTATTATATATGCTCATTCAGCTTACGAACTATATTTGTTCTATGTTTCATAGCAATCGGATCAGTGGTTAGTGCGTGATTGAGTTTCAAACATACAAACGTCAAAACTTTAATATTGATATATTAGTAGGCAGTGAGCACTGGTGGTCTAGTGGTAGCGGCCCCGCCTTCCGATCTTAAGGTCAAGTGTTCGAAAACGGTCGCGCACCAATGAGTTTTTCTGTTCAAAGATGTATTTGCACAATGCCTACTCTCAACGGTGACGAAAAACATCGTGAGGAAACCGGCATGTCGTGGAACCTAAAGTGCTCGAAAGGAGCCTTTTGAGACGCACTTAAAATCCTTTCACCACACTGTTTCGAAAGAAGCTAGTGACATCACAAGAGAAGAGAGTAGAATAGGATAGTATTTGAAGATCACAAAACTTTAAAAGCGTACACCAATAAACAAAATCACAAAACAAAACCCTTTCAGTAATTTATTAGAAACATAAACACAATGGCTACCAGCCGAAGTTAAAACAATGAATCTAAAGGTGAGGTGAAGCTAAATTATGAGTTTAGTTGTTATTTGCAAATTGTTTCCGAATCTGCGATGAAAAGTCCCAACTTCTGAAATCTGAACTGAACTGAGATTAATGTACGGAGTTTTTGTACTTGTAGGCTCTAGTTCGGTCTTTTGTTGGACCAAAGAATGGGCTATGGCGATTTAAGAATAAGAGCATAATCATCATCTGCCTGAAGAAGTCCACTGCAAGATATTGGAGACTCAAATACATTTGACAGCCTTCACAGCTCAGTTGGTAGTAGCTCTGCCTTCTGCGCCGTAGGCCGTGGGTCCGATCCCCACCGAGAATAAACATTTGTGTCCACATAGATGTTTGTTCTCTGCCTGGGTATATATAATATAAGTATGTATTTACAAAAAAATAATTACAATGATTATATCAGCTATCTGGTCCCCATATTACAAGCTTTGCTTAGTTTGGGGCCAGAAAGTGCTGTGTGGAAAGTTCACCTATATTTTATTTATTTACAGGGAGAACGATTTTGAGCTTTGAAGAGTAGGAGAGTAGAGTTCTTTGTGAAGGGCTCGTCCGGGGAAGTACTACCATCATGCCTTTTTCTGCCGCCAAGCAGCGTTGCTGTGTTTCGGTTTGAAGAGTGTAGTTGCTGGGGTAATTACAGGCACATGAGGCTTAACATCTGTATGCCTCAAGTTGTTGGACGCAGGGCAGTGCATCGTAGGGCACGTTCCTATCGTGCGTGACTTACGAGGCAATGCTTTGTTATAGGTGATGGTTACCACTTAACATCAGGGGGGCCATCTGCTTGTAGCTAAATGAATAAAAAAAAAACATCGCAATCCGCCCTAGGTGTTTCTTACGCTACGTCTTTCGGTTCGTGATTGCAATGAAACCGTGGTGGTGAAAGTAAGGTCCATCAGCGGTGGTCGGTTCTACAAGCTATATGGTCTCTCCATTGCCACTTCAACTCCTTGCATCCCATACCTTGCGCCAAACAGATCAAAACTTGTACCACTGAGGGCAGGGTCAAAACTGCCAGCATGATGTATATTATTACTTAATAGCCGCTATAATTAACAGAACATGTTTCAGTCAGATAATTATGAAGGACATGTTAACATATTTGTCTTACGCTAGTTTTAAGAGTAGTAGAACTCGTGGTGAAGGGCTCGACGCAGGGTAGTGCATGTTCCTATCGAGCATGACTTACGCTTTGTGATGGTGATGGTGCTCCATTACCAAGTTGTAAAAAAGGTTGGGAATAAAGGAAATTATGCTACCCTTTATAAATTCTATTTTTGGTAAATAAATGAATTTGTAATTTGTAATGCAAATAATATACGAAGGTCGATTATGTACCATTTTTTGTAGATAGTCTGAAGTAAATATTTTTTCTACTTTATTCAGTTATTCTTCTGAACATTGAATAACATTCTTTATCAAGTACAGCCTGCTTCTCCACTGCTGCGGGCAAAGACCTCGCGCAATTATTTGCTTTGGGTGAAATGTACGCTTTAATCTAGTCTACATCTACACTAATATTATAAAGAGAAAAGATTTGTATTTTTGTTGTTTTGTTGTTTTGTTGTTTTGTTGTTTTGTATGTAACGAATAGGCGCAAAAACTACTGATCCGATTTCAAAAATTCTTTCACCATTAGAATGCTACATTATCCCTGAGTAACATAGGCTATATTATATTTTCAAAAAAATCAGGGATCCTTACTAAAACTCTAATAATGTAACCCAAGGTGGAAAAAGAAAACCTTACATCGCGTGCGCTGCGAAAACTATTGATGATAGAACAAAATAATGTACTACGATTTTGTAGAACACGTCATCATCTACAAAAAATGTCGCGACAGCATATGTCTAACTATTATAGTTATGTCACAATAAGTGTTCTTTTATTATAAAAATTTAATTGAAATGCCGCCGCTAGAAAAGGGTATTTATTTGTACCTTGGTATTAATCCTTATCCAAATAAATCTTTTCATATTCAAGACTGGTTCAATACCTATACATTACTTCTTGAATTTTTAAAATCGGACATTCCATTCAAAAGATTTAAAAAATATAAGGTCACGGGGCGCGTTCTCACCCAGCGCGGGCCCGGGCAAGGCGCGAGTTAGAAGTGACTCGAACCCACCACGGTCTAAGTTTATCCTAAAACGTTGAAAAAATTTATGTCCACCCATGCGAAGCTGGGACAGGCCGCTAGTATATTATATTTAAAACCACACCCATATTTCAAAACGTGTAAATTCATATTTCAAATCATGAAATCTTAAACATACTATATTAACATACTATATTGTGCAGGTCCCGTCTAGTAAGAGCAGTTACTGTTAGTCTAGTGCGGATTATTTATTTAAGAGATATTTCGGTAGATATCTTTATACCATCTTAAAGACTTCTAACTAGCTAACTTCTCCAAAACCACAGAAGTTATGCTATAGTGTGCAGTTCCCGTCTAGTTAGAGCGGTTAGTCTACTGCTGTGTGGAATGTCCATCAATATTTATTTATTTAAGAGATATTTTGGTATACCATCTTAAAAACTTCTAACTAGCGTACTTCTCCAAAAACACTCCGAAAGAACTTTATAAACAAACAAGATTCGTTTCATACAAGATACGTTTGGTACACCATCTTAAAATCTCCTAAAAAATTCTTCTGAACCAGCAAAATCTCACACGAATTCCCCACACGACTCCATAAAACCCCTCAACCGAAAATATTAAAACGGGGGCATAACTCCGCTTATTTAAGCTGAAATGAAGCCAACGGCCCGTAAGATGATAATCTGTGCCATCCCGAATGCGATTACCGTAATGACACGGCAATGATTAGGGAAACGATTCGGCACGACTTCACTTGAATGGCTCCAGCCGATTTGCATAGTATATTTTGGAAGTTTCTTCCGTCCCGGCACAATAACTGTTCTGCTATGATATATATGAATAACGGTTCTTTTTTTTCACAGATGACGTATTTCTGTTGCCGCTTTATCAACAAATAATAAAAAACAGAATAAAATATATTTAAGGGGGCTCCCATACAACAAACGTATTTTTTTTGCCGTTTTGATAGATAATGGTACTAGTTGTTTATACAAAAAACTAAATGTATAAATGAATAATACACCTTATTAAATTTATTACTAAAGTATTTTTTATACTGCCTGCTGATGGAACCAGCAGATGGCCCACTCGATTCTAGGACGCGCCCTTCACAGAAAGAACTACTACTTTTATGTAGTAGAGCTCGTACTCAAGATATTGTTTTATACATAATTCAACTGTCACAAAAGAGTTCTCTGCATAACCGAATCTATCCTTCCACCTCCAACCAACTGAAGAGGATCAAATATTTTTCTTTCTCAACGATACAACTTTTAGGTTGATTCGATAGGAATATATTATTAATTTTAATTTGTTTCCATCTAAACAACATACACTTTAGATATTTGAGATAATATAAAAGGAGGTATCAATGTTATATAGAGAGTTATGGCTCAAGTCTTTGAGTTCCATCTATTCTGGGTATGTTTTTGAGCTCTGCTAAAGTACGTCAAAGATTTCATAAGCTTCTAAGCCGTTTTATTTGTAAAGGCGAATGAGTTGCTGAAATTCGTAAATACATTCTGGTAAATTTGATTATCAATTTTTAAATCAAGAATAGTTTTTTCTTTTATGGCTAACTTTTAAATGGGCTCAGCACTGTCATGCAATCATCAAATTTAAGTTCTTAAAAAAAACTGAAAACTGATAAGATAATTTTTTGGGAAAAATTACTCAAAATCATAACGAAAGTGGTCTGCGAGTGGTTTTGAGAAAACCCGTAAATATTCTTTTTAAACCTTATTTACCTATACTATATTGTGAATACCGTGTTTACTAAATCGTAAACATTATCGGTTTTTGTTCCGGTGCTCCTCAATTGCTTTCGGCTGTGAGTTGATTTGCACCAGAAAAAATAGTACTTCGCTTTGTAAAGTACTTCAGCCAGCAATGTACGTTGATCTCGCAATCGTCGTAGAAGAGCGCGCGGGTCGTTGCACGCGAACTGATGATTATTTTACTTTTCACTGCGGTTTTTATTTTTATTATGAAAATAAATGTGCGTATTAACAGGGTGATTTATGTTCCTGTTATGCTCTTCCATGAATTTAAGTAAAAAAAACCGGCCAAGTGCGAGTCGGACTCGCGCACGAATGGTTCCGTACCATTATCTATAAAAAAGGCAAAAAAATCACGTTTGTTTTATGGGAGCCCCCTTAAAGTAGGTAGGTACACTTTATGTGTCACAAACCTAACTTATTTTTGGACTAGGTACGCTTTTTTTTTTTAGGTTACCTACTTTAACATAAGTATAACATTTATTTTATTTTTTAGTTTATTAAAATTTGTAATGGATCTCGTGTCTGAAATAAAGATATATTATTATTATTATTATTAAATATTTGTTTTATTTTAATTTAATTATTTATTTTTAAAGTGAATATATAAATAAATATTCTGTGAATATTCCAAGCGTCTACCTAATGCCGTTATCAATATCGGGCAAAAACGAGCAAAAAAATGACGTTTGTTGAACGGGAGCCCCCTTAAATATTTATGTTATTCTGTTGTTTAGTATTTGTTGTTATAGCGGCAACAGAAATACGTCATTCTGTGAATTTCAACTGTCTAACTATCACGGTTCATAAGACCGCTTTTGTTGTCACAATGTTGTACCTTATATTTCGCCTTTTTTGTGACCAATATAAACGTTTTTTGATTTTGAAGATGCATCCTGGTGACAGACGGACAGGGGAGTCTTAGTAATAGGGTCCCGTTTTACCTTTTTTTTATACTACTAGCTGATGGAACAAGCAGATGGCCCGCCTGATGTTAAGTGGTAACCATCACCTATAAGAAACCATTGCCTCGTAAGTCACGCACAATAGGAAAGTGCCCTACGATGCACTGCCCTGCGTCCATCAACTTGAGGCATACAGATGTTAAGCCTCATGTGCCTGTAATTACACCGGCAACTTCACTCTCCAAACCGAAACACAGCAACGCTGCTTGGCGGCAGAAAAAGGCGTGGTGGTAGTACTTCCCCGGACCAGCCCTTCACAAAGAGCTCTACTATTCTGGTACGGAAAAAACCGGGATGTTCATTGTCTCACGGGGCCGATAGAAGTAAGTTGGGAAGTAGAAATAATAATTCTGTTATTAAAAAGACAAATTAATGTTACATGCACCATAATTATGTTTTCATTTTTCCAGCAACTTCGAATCAGGCAAAGTTAAGTTTCAGAGACCACTATGATTTAGGAAATTGTTAGAAGCGGAAGAAGTCGCGGGCAACAGCTATAGTCGCGTTAAACTCTCGCTGCAAACTCGGTCAGTGCTCAACCTATAGTCACGTTAAACTACCGCTACAAACTCTGCCATAAATCATGATAACACACGCTTGAACAAAACAATCGTCCGTTCTCCTAAGTGCGAGAGAGAAAGAGAGCAATATTGCTGTCTCGTTCCGATAACTTATGACCGAGCCTGCAGCGAGAGTTTAATGCGACTATAGTTTAAGATTATTGCTAGAAAAACGTGTACAAAACCGATGAATAGACGAATAGAAAGAAATAGCATCACGACTTTAATCTCCAGGCATGGTAGACATTTCCTCAGATCTTTTAAAACTCAAACTACCGCCAATGTACCTTTCGCTAGCACATTTCAATATGTTTTACGATATAAAATCACTAAACGAAGTTATGAAAAATCTCAAATAAGCAAGTTACGGATACGGAAATAATACAATACATACGCGCAAATAAATCATTTCATTTTATTTCAAAGCTCAGTTAGGTTAGAACAAACAATTATCTACACTAATCTACACTTCTACACTAATATTATACAGAGGAAAGATTTGTATTTTTGTATGTAACAAATAGGCTCAAAAACTACAGGTCCGATTTCAAAAATTCTTTCATCATTAGAATGCTACATTATCCTTGAGTAACATAGGCTATACTATATTTTCAAAAAAATCAGGGATCCTTACTAAAACTCCAATAATGTAACCCAAGGTGGAAAACAAAAACCTTACATCGCGTGCGCTGCGAAAACTATTGATGATAGAACAAAATAATGTACTACGATTTTGTAGAACACGTCATCATCTACAAAAAATGTCGCGACAGCATATGTCTAACCATTATAGTTATGTCACAATAAGTGTTCTTTTATTATAAAAAATTAATTGAAATTCCGCCGCAAGAAAAGGGTCTTTATTTGTACCTTGGTATTAATCCTTATCCAAATAAATCATTTCATAATTAAGACGGTTTCAATACCTATATCAAATCAAATCAAATCAAATCAAAAGTTTTTTATTTCGGACAAAGTATACAATCCATTGTGTTAGTAAATAGTAGATTAGCCTAGTTGTTAGTAGTGAAATAAAAGTATAAAAAGTAAAAAGAATACAATTATTTACAAGGGAAGGTAATCAACTGGTACAATCACAAATATTGGTTGTATCAGTTGATCACCCTCCGCACAAAATGCCTCCACATAGGGGATGTGGATATATATAGATACATATATATATATATATATATATATATACATATACATACATACATCTTCTATAGATTACTTCTTAAATTTTTCAAATCGGACATTCCATTCAAAAGATATGACGAAATTAAAAATGTTAACGGGTCCACGGGTCACGCACGGGGTGCGATTTCACTCACTCAAGGAGAAGGACGTGCAAATGTATGAAATAAGTAGACGCGAGGCTCGAACCCACGGTCTAAGTATATCCTAAAATGTTCAAAAAAATTATGACCACCCATGTGAAGCTGAGACAGGCCGCTAGTGTGAAATAAATGTCTGTACTCTGTCTGGGTGTTATACAATTTTATTAGTATGTAGTAAGATAGACAGACATGCAGACACATAGACAAACAGACGCTCGTCAACTGGAACAGAAGGTGGCGTATCGACATTATACACTCGTCTACTTCATTAATTATTTTTAAGAGGAGTACAGGCCTTTGTGAAGGGCTCGTCCGGGGAAGTATTACCACCATGCCTACCGCCAAGCAGCGTTACTGTATTTCGGTTTGAGGGGATGGTTGCTGTTTATATTACAGACACATGAGACTTAACATCTGGTGCAGGTGATGGATGCAGCGTAGTGCATTGTAGGGCACGTTCCTATTGTTCGTGATTTGCGAGGCGATGCTTTGTTATAGGTGATGGTTGTCACTGACCAACATGAAGTCAGCAAGTAGTATTAAATAATTAAAAAAATGAAGTATAAATATGCTTTTATTATACTACCAAGTAAGCAAACAGGCGTACAGCCCACCTGATGGGAAGCGGTTATCGTAGCCTATGGACGTTTGCGACACCAGAGGTGTCACACGCGCGTTGCTGACCCTTGAATGTTTTAGAATGCCTTTTTTGAACCCCATGCTGTACTCTCCAGGGAAATAATCCGCAGGGAGCGCATTCCACAACCTTAGAGTACGTGGGAGGAAGTTCCTCTGAAACCGAATAGTGCGCGACCATCCTGGTTCCAAGGTGTGTGGATGAGCTCCCTGCCTATGGCGAGCAGTGCGATGATAGAATGAAGCTGTGGGCATCATGTCAAACAATTCTTCAGAACACAACCCATTATACAAGCGGCTATGTGGCTTATGTTCAGCAGTGGACATTTCCGGCGATTGATGATGATTGGTAATATTGGTATTGGTAAATAAACATTCCACACAGCACTAACTCTAAAAAAAAAAAAAAAAATTTATTCATAAAATACAAGTTTTAACAAAATAATGGGTTGGGATCTCTTCTTTTAAGTTCTAAGACCTGTATAAGAAGAGTCCCCTCTTTTCTTTATTTGTAAATACATACTTATAATATTACAAGCTGGTGCCCTTCAACTCGCCTGCGCAGGATTAGTCACGAAATATATTTTTATAAATTGTAGCCTATGTGTTATTCTGATGTATAAGCTATATTATTGTAAAGTTTTATTAAAATCCATTTAGTAGTGTTTACGTGAAAGAGTAACCAATATCCATCCATCCATCCATACTTACAAACTTTCGCTTTTACCTCTATAATATTAGTAGGATATAACACCCAGACAGAGAACAAACATCTATGTTCATCACCATAATGTTTGTTCGTTGGGGATTGAACCCACGGCCACCGGCACAGAAGGCAGAGCTACTACCAACTGAGCTGTGGAGGCTGGCATGATGATCAGTTAATGTGAAAAACGAGGGAAACAGTAATTTCACGGGATCAATAGCTAAATGAGGTGTGAAAGTGATACAAACAAAGGGTCTGCGGATATCGGGGTAAGACAGGGCCTTCCGGAGGTACACGTGAGCTACATACAGGCTTACGCCAGGCTTAATGTTCCAGATAGGTTTGTTTCTTGTAATGAATCTTATTTGCCAGTTCTTTCTAACCTGCCAGCAATTCTAATCCTACTTATATTATAAACGCGAAAGTTTGTAAGTTGGATGGATGGATGGATGTTTGTTACTCTCTCACGTAAAAACTACAGAATGGATTTTAATGAAACTTTACAATAATATAGCTTATACAGAATAACACATAGAATACAATTTATAAAAATACTGTGTGACTAATCCTGCGCAGACGAAGTCGCGGGCACCAGCTAGTCAGACATAAATATAAGCTGATATATACAAGGTGTTCCAATACTTGTGTTTAGAAACTTCAGGGGGCTAAAGTATCCATTAATATAACTTTTTATAAGAAACCAAGACAGAACGCAAAAAAAAATACAGCTGTTTCATACATTTCAGCCAGGTAGGTATTGAACTTTTGTATGAAACAGCTGTTTTTTTTCGCGTTTACAGTGTTGGTTTCTTAGAAAAAGTTATTCATATTGATGGGTACTTTAGCCCCCTGAAGTTATTAAATACAAGTATTGAAACACCTTGTATAAAAAAGAGATAAAAAAGTTTAAGTTTTTTCGTATCAAGAAACTATCATAAAACCAATTTTAGTTTTTTAACGTTACAACGAGTCTGTAGTACTAAAAAAACCCAGTAAGCCCGTGAATATTTCTTGGAAAATACCAAACAAAACCTTTGTATACATTTCCTAGCAATGTTAGCGAATGCAATCAAAACACTATTTTTGTTAATTTCTTCTTGGAAAAGCCGCATTGTAAATGCACTAAAATTACTTCTATAGCCTAAAAGTGCATTTATTCGTAAAAAGCATCACCTAATTCACAATCATAAGTATTATTCTTTGTAAATACAGAATAAAATGTTTTGAAAGGTAAATAAAACAGGAGACGAAGGTTTTTTTGATCGAGCGAACGTAGATTTCTCAAACCACTTTAAAAGGCTTACAACCGTCAAATAACTATGCTTTGTTAAAATTATACATCAATTATTACACTTATGTATGTATCTATGTATAATGTTAGTATATTTAAGCTAAGCTACACACATTATACATTTGAAAGAAAGAAAGAAAAGGTATTTATTTGTCACACAAACATACGTGGACTTTAGATTTAAATGCTAGTAATAAAAAGTATAATATAACCTAAAGAAAAAACAAATACACGTAAAAAGAAGCTATAGAAGCGTTATTAAGCTATTCGCTTGATATTTGTCGCACGTCATTATATGTTTATACCTCTACTTAGGGGGGTTGGTAGAAAATGCTTGTGCATTAAGCCCTCCTTTTGTGCATTAACATTGTGTTTTGTGCAATAAATGATAAATAAATAAATAAATAAAAGAGAAAGTGCAGATTAGTCCTTCATATGCCGAGTGCGACAAACAGGTCCCGTCTCAGCAAGATGCTGCTGACCATCCATAGATAGTAAGCAACGCTGGTTTTCAGACGAGACCCGAGGGCATTTGTTGGCAGACATTTCAGTTAACATTTATATTATTATTTACGCACACAAGCACCTCCATAGTCATAGTACATTTCATCCGAAGCTTGTCTGGTAGAGATTGTCTGGAAGAGTGATCTTATCGCTATATAAGCGATAAGATCACTCTTTGTAGTTAGTAGGTTAGTAGGGTATCCCTTATCCATAAGTTGTTGTATACAATTGACAGCCTTCACAGCTCAGTTGGTAGTAGCTCTGCCTTCTGCGCCGTAGGGCGTGGGTTCGATCCCCACCGTGAACAAACATTTGTGTGATGAACATAGATGTTTGTTCTCTGTTTGGGTGTTATATAATATCATAAGTATGTATTTACAAAAAAGTATATAAGTAGTATATCAGCTATCTGGTTCCCATATCACAAGCTTTGGCTTAGTTTGGGGCGGGATAGTGCTGTGTGGAATGTCCACCAATATTTATTATTATTATTACAATAAAGTATTTTATATCTACCTATCTCACTTTTAGCACCCCAGAACTTAGACTACCAAGTTATGCTTTAGCAAACAAGTAAGTGAACGATGTCGTAACCACCTCACGCAACATAGTAATTACTGAAATTTTCGCTCAACAAAACCATTCATCATTCGATTTTGAACGTTGTTCCGATCGCATAGGTCATCAATTCTTTAGATCGGTGTTATTTGATAACTATAATCAGTGTTACATGAAATATAAATTTAAATTACATTCACAGCTCAGTTGATAGAGCTCTTTCTGCGCTGAAGGTTGTGGGTTCAAATCCCATTGAAAACAAACATTATGTGAGTACGATATGGACATTTTTTTTTATAAACAAATGTCACGTATGTGATACCAACTACTGCAAGATGTAGACGTGCCTCTGACTACCCCCATCCTTCCTGACGTGTCACTAGTTTCTTTCAAAACAGTGTGGTGAAAGGATTTTAAGTGCGCTTCAAGAGGCTCCTTTCGAGCACTTGACACAATAGAACTTTTTAGGTTCCACAACATGCCGGTTTCCTCACGATGTTTTCCTTCACCGTTTGAGAGTACTGGCATTGTGCACATACATTTTTGAACAGAAAAACTCATTGGTGCACGACCGGTTTCGAGCCCATCTTAGGATCAGAAGGCGGGGCTGCTACCACTAGACCACCAGTACTCAGTAATGAGGTTACTGATTTAATATCTTTCAACATGTCGAAACGAGCGAGCGAGAGGTACATCAGTTGTCATCAAGTTCATGAAATCCACACGTGACATCCAATCCTGAAGCAATCAATTTACCAGCGTACACAATTTAAACAACTACGTTGATCTCGACAAAGACAAATTAAAGTTGGAAGGAAGACGTTACACTCAATGTAGGGTTGCACGATATTCCGACTAATTTTGATTTTAAGCCAGATCTAAAAGCTTATGTACTTTTTTTATACACCTAGCTGATAGAACAATCAGATGGCCCACCTAATGTGTAGATTTAAGCTTATTTAATAAGATTTAGTTTGTTAACCATTGGTTAAATAGTTTTAGTAAGTAAGTTTTCTAGTACCTACATTACATGTTTGGGAAAGCCGCGACATCGTGTAACACAGCGAAAGCTAAAACAGAAAGGCTCGTTGGACTTAGTCTTTTTTGCAACTTTTTTGGAAAATAAATATTATTATTATTAATATTATTATGTTAAGTGGTAACCATCACCTATAACAAAGTATTGCCTCGTAAGTCACGCACGATAGGAACGTGCCCTACGATGCACTACCCTGCGTCCATCATCTTGAGGCATACAGATATTAAGCCTCATGTGCCTGTAATTACACCGGCAACCACACTCTTCAAACCGAAACACAAAGACGCTGCTTGGCGGCAGAAAAAGGCGTGGTGGTACTTCTCCGGACGAGCCCTTCACAAATAGTTCTACTACTCTTAAATTGCACAATATAACTTTGATCTTCGGTAAATACACGCTATTTTTTAAGAGCAAACTATACATTGTCGTTACGGAGTACTTTTTTTTATCCGGTTTTTTTACTAAATTAGAAATTCACCCGACTATTAAACAACCTTAAAAGTAAGTGGCTACTTAAATTAAGTTTGCTAGTTTAAATTGGCCAAAGAGAAAGTGACAATTTTGCCTTGTAATCAGGTCAAGAACATTTTGTGGCGCGCCACGTTTCCCTAATTAGTGTTTCAGCTGAAAAAGAGTTTTGAGATAACCTACGTCTTTGGCGTGCTTTGTGAGACGACAACCAAGGAAAAGAAAGGTTTTTGACTAGAGATTTTTCAAAATTCTTGGATATTAAATGTTTTTTTTTAAAGTAACGGCCCTATGCAGGTCTTAAACTTATTATGATTGCAATTAGGTAAATTGATATAAATCGTAAGAAATATTTTTTTTTATTATAGAAATAATTTATTTAAATATGAATTCATATATCAATTCATTAAAATTGTCAACATTAACATACCTCATAGCCATGAACGTAAGTGCCTATTGGCCTTGGACGCTCCTTATATTATCTTATATAGATGTTATAGGCCTTCATATAACATACCAATTGTTAATTGTTCATAGACGGTGTAAAATGGATAATACATAGAATTAAACATGTTTCACCTAGAGTCACCTAGCTTTAAGACGTTTCAAAGTGATCCTTGTGATTTTATTGAATAAATACATTTTGACTTTTACTTTGACTTTAGTTACCTTAAGTTTTCTTTCTTTTTTTTTCGTGCCTTGTATAACAGATAACACCTACCTAGAGGTTTTTTACTGTAACTATACCTACGTATAAACTGGAGGAGGCCTATACCCGAAGAGGGGTTCCTAACCCCTCACATAAGAAAATAAAATTACATAGGATAAAAATAATTATAAAATCAAAGTACTTTAGAATAGACTTTTTGTATTTAGTTGGTAAGGATAATAAACGGGCTTTATTATTATTATTATTATTATACCTACGTATTATAATTTAAAACTTCGGCCTGCCTCCATGTTGCCATACCCTATGCAGGGTCCATGTGATACTTACTAATGAAATGAACTGCAGCAGATTAACACTTCAACACCTCTTATTTATTCGTTGAACACAGGTAAAACAATTTCACTTTTATTCTTCGCACTTGTTACAGATGACAGCATGTTTAGCCAGTCAAGTTTACTCCACCAAGTCTCTTTCCAGAATGTCACATTTTTACAATCTTCGCCTTTCCCACTTTTTACAGTTCGGCAACCTACCAACGTTAACCATCCTACCCACCTATCCGACCAAAGCTGCGACTTGGCGGTCAATTGACTGACTAAGACAGGAAGATATAAAATTAATTATGCTACTTCAATTTTAATCTAAAAAAACAAGCTTAATATTTACAAAATGAATTATAAAATTCGAGAAATCATTACACTAACAACCAACAACTATGTATGTACCTAAACTAAACCATGTGTACCTAAGCAATAAATATATTGAGTATTGAGTTTATTACCTCAAACTTTATAATTTCTTAACCAATAATATCTAATGCACATAATATGTACTGCATGCACTGCGGACACATAATTTATTTACATTATTACACTCAGGAAAAAAATGTCCATAATGGCGCACGTCATAATAAAATATGATTTACTTAATGCATGTCAAATGTACATTATAACAAGTTTCACCATTGACTGACAACTATAGAAACCTATTACAAATGTTATAGCATTTATACACGAGAACGTAGTGTCTTTTTAATGGACTGACGACATTGTCAGGATCGCGGGAAGTCGGTGTATGGAGAGGGCTCGGAATCGTTCTTCCTAGAAATGTATAGGGTAGGCTTATGTCCAGCATCATCATCATCAGCCTAAAGAAGTCCACTTCTTTAGGCTGATGATGATGATGATGATAAGTGAAAATACACAAAAAATTACGCAATACAATTGAAATAAAAGCCACGAGGGCCAAAGACAAAACCACATGGATATTTTTCAGAGAAATGATTCACGGAGATTCTTTATGATTTACTGAATTATAAGGACTTTGATCACATCTGTTTTTTTTTAATAAGAGTAGTAGAGCTTTTTTTTATACAACTCGCTAATGGAACAAGCAGATGGCCCACCTGATGTTAAGTGGTAACCATCACCTATAACAAAGTATTATCTCGTAAGTCACGCACGATACGAACGTGCCCTACGATACACTGCCCTGCGTCCATCAACTTGAGGCATACAGATGTTAAGACTCATGTGCCTGTAATTACACCGGCAACCACACTCTGCTCACCAAAAATATCTACCGATCGAACAGGTTGCCTCAATCTTTGTACCGTGTCACTTTTCATAACGAACATCGCAGGTTCGTAGTGTTGCACGTTTGTATTCTTTATATTTTATATATTCTTTATATATTTTTTCTATATAACCGTAAATTGGTAAATTTGGTTCTTTTGTTATGTTACTCACACACAGTGTTTTATTATTGTAGGTATAGGTTACTTTTACATAACCGCATTCTTAAATCTTTTAACCGTTTTTAATTTTTTACATTCATTTACATTTTGAACAAATCATTTATATTGATGAAATCTTAAAGTTTTTTATTTATTATTATTGTTTCCATAAAGTAGCTGTAATATTTTAATTTTACTTTAAATCAACTTTTACCTATTACGATTTCACCTTTAGTTTATTTAACGCATGTAATTTTAGCAATCAGTATAATAGATAGGTACTCGAAAACAGTTATACATTCCTATTATTTTATGCTGTTGGTTTCTACTTATGAGCTCACTCGTCTAATAACGGACAAGAAGATAAGACAAAGACAATACTGCAGACATCACTATCTAAGCTGTCCATCTTCTTCTACCCGCATGTTATACTTCTTCATCTTTTTCGATTAATTATGAATTTATGATATACCTACTTCACCTTGTTTATTTTTTTACTGTATTTTATTGTATAAAAGCTTATATGTTATTTTTAATTTTTATTGCCTAATTTCTTGTTTTTAAAGTGTATGTAGTGTTTTTGATTTATTGTATTGGGAAGAGTTAGCAGCCGTAACACAGGTTCTACCTAGCACGGCTGTTAATGCACTTAGTTTTTATAGTCAATAGTAGTTAGGTACCTTCAAAGTTTGCTAAAATATAATTTGTTTTAAGTTCTATAATATACCTATGTACCTAGCTATTAAGTTTTCCTTAAATAAACAAACTTTTTACTTTTACTTTTTATATTAGGTACACTGTAACAATGATCATACAAAAGAACGGTAGGAACCAAGCCGTAAGTTTGTTGCCTGTTCTTCTAAGCTTTGGTCGCGTGGAACTGGCACCTAGAGTCACCTAGTTTTAAGACGTTTTAAAGTGATCCTTGTGATTTTATTAAATAAATACCTTTTGACTTGACTTGACATCAGCCAGTAGTATAAAAAAAACGATTCAAAGAGATTCTTTATGATTTTACTGAATTAAAATGACTTTGATCACATCTGTTTGGACAGATTCATGTGAATTCTCTTTTTCGTTTTATTAATTTCGAGGCGCGTGTGTGATTCAACACAATTCAGATAATTTACGAACCGTGACCAAAAGAAGGATTGCTAAAATTCCAAATTTACGACGTAATAATGGGAGAATTACCGCGAATGGGAATGATTTTATTTTCGAGCATATTTTCGTTATTTAGCTGTGGAGTGACAGGCAATGGTTATAAATGGTTATAATGGTTATAACTTCAATAATATATTATATTACATCGTAAAAGGATCATACAAAAGAACGGTAGGAACCAAGCCGTAAGTTTGTTGCCTGTTCTTCTAGGCTTTAGTCGCGTGGAACTGGCACCTAGAGTCACCTAGCTTTAAGACGTTTCAAAGTGATCCTTGTGATTTTATTGAATAAATACCTATTGACTTTGACTTTGACTTTGACTTTATACATTTTAATGAGAATCTGAAAAATTCATACCATTTTATGTAAATGAAAATGTGTCGCTATTATAATTTATTACGGTTCACGACGCTGACAGCTGTCAAACAACTTTTAACTTACACATTTCAACATTTTTGAAGATATAAAACACTTATTCACTAATTCGCACTGAAAACACTTATTCACTTTCGACCAAGTTTCGGAGAATAACATTACCAAGGTTCAGTAAAAAAGTTGTTTTCCTCCAATAAGTTTTCCAACCAAAACTATTGTTTTTTTACTAAATCAAACTTTTTTTTATTTGTTTGCATTTTCCGCTATCTACAACTACCCAACGTTCAACATTTCGACTAAATAAAACAGGTGACAACGTATGTCTGACAATCTTTCTTCTCTCTTCTTCTCTCCATTTATGGCTCCTGTCTGTCATTCGACAGACAATCTTGCCAGTGTCAAGCGATTTGTATTGAAATCTTTAGTCAAGTCAGTCCATAGTCAAGTCGGCCGTCATTTGTTTCGAAGAAAATGGTGGCGGTTTTCTTCAAAACATTGAAAACATTTTCGGACAAATCAGGATATCACACAATACACTTTCATTCCAAATGTTTACACTTTGTGCTACGACCTCAAGTAATATTGGTTAAAATACCACCGTAATTACAGAACACAACTCAAAATAACACTAGAAAAACAAATCAAATGAAAAAGCTATGTTGCTTCCCAAAATGTCAGAAAACACCAGAATTAACATGTTCTAAAACTAATGTCTCATTCAAAATGTTTCTAAATCTATGAAATAAAAATGACATTCAAAATGTTAACTAAGGATTAATATTAACTAAGAATAGTGTAGGTAAAGTTAAAAGAGAAACATTACAAATTATAAGAATAAAATGTCAAAATAAATTCATAAATAATAAATAAATATCATTAAATTAATTTAATTCATAATTGAAAATCTTTAATACAATAACATTTATCTACTAGCCACAAGTAAAGCTACCAATAAAGCAGTTTAAGATAAAACTGCTTTATTGGTAGCTCTCTAACAATTCATTTCAATCAAACATTTGTATGCAAGCCTAAAGATCACTACAGATTTTGTTTTACAGCATACACATCACACGGTGATTTAAACCTTAAACCTGAGTCTGCCTATTTGAACCGAATGTGTGTCTGTATCGTAAAAATCCCAGTCATCTACAAGGCACAGTAAATAAAGGACTCTGCAAGCAGTAGTGTAACTTAATATGTATTTATTCTAGGCACTAAACAGACTGAACGAACAGTTTGACGAATAACCAATGCTATAATGATTGATAATATATTATATTGGTAATGATTGATATTTTTTATTATTACAGCGTTGATAAACAGCATCCTAAATAAAAAAAATGGTTAGTAACAAAAAAATAACATTAAGTTAATGAGTTGATCCAATAAAAACTATGGTAGGTGTATAAGACTATTTAATTAGTTAGGTACGTTTGTTTTTGAAAGCTCCATCAAAACTAATCGGATGTCAAGTCACTCGCCATTTCAGCTATTACATCGAATTAGTTAGAGATAGCAAGTGACTTGACATGCTTTGATCGGGCTTTCAGAAACCGGCCGTTAGTGTTAAAATTGTAGCCACAATATTGTTTTAAATTGTTAAAGTAACCATGACAACTATTGCATTATGTAGGTAAGTGTGTTTTATATAGGAACCAATTATAGTTAACAGTGTTTTTAAAATATTAAAAGATGATAAAATGACATTTTTACATTATTAGTGTTTATATTCACTGCTAATCAAAATAGAACAACATCCTATGTTAAATCTGCAAAATGGGGCACTGGTGACCTGTATTACAGATTTTTCTTATAAAACCTATCTCAGGCACCAATCTCTCGCAAAAAAGGTTTAACTTATTCAATTGTACCTTTTAAATAAATCATGGCATGTATAACCTTCTGCTCAAAGAAAATAAATAAATAAATTAACTTATCTTATTTTATTATTTCAACGAAAAATTATTCATAGATCGACTAACCACACCACACAGTTCAGTTATTAGTAACTCCGCTTTTTGCGCTGAAGGTTACAATCCCCACTGAGGACAAACATTTTTCTGATGAACAATGAACATTGGTATTGTATATTTACAAAAAAAAAATTGTCAGTTGTCTGGTTCCCATAGGACCAAGCTTTGCTTAGTTTGTTTCTAGATAGCGTTGCGTTAAAATCCGAAGATTTTTCATTATTTTATTTTATTTTTTTTCTTAGGAAAACAAACAGTACTTATAGTCTATGTAGTAATCTACACTAATATTATAAAGAGGAAAGATTTGTATTTTTGTATGTAACGAATAGGCTCAAAAACTACTGGTCCGATTTCAAAAATTCTTTCACCATTAGAATGCTACATTATCCCTGAGTAACATAGGCTATATTATATTTTCAAAAATATCAGGGATCCTTACTAAAACTCCAATAATGTAACCCAAGGTGGAAAACAAAAACCTTACATCGCGTGCGCTGCGAAAACTATTGATGATAGAACAAAATAATGTACTACGATTTTGTAGAACACGTCATCATCTACAAAAAATGTTAACTGTTATAGTTATGTCACAATAAGTATTCTTTTATTATAAAAAATTAACTGAAATGCCGCCGCTAGAAAAGGGTCTTTATTTGTACCTTGGTATTAATCCTTATCCAAATAAATTAAATATAATAATTTAACATTTCATAATTAAGACGGTTTTAATACCTATACATTACTTCTTAAATTTTTCAAATCGGACATTCCATTCAAAAGATATGACGAAATTAAAAATGTTAACGGGTCCACGGGTCACGCACGGGGTGCGATTTCACTCACTCTGGCGTGCAAATGTATGAAATAAGTAGACGCGAGGCTCGAACCCACGGTCTAAGTTTATCCTTAAATGTTCAGAAAATTTATGACCACCCATGCAAAGCTGGGACAGGCCGCTAGTTAACATATAAAGCTGTTGCCCATTAAAACGTTTTCGTTTTCATAAAGATGCTCATTGAACATAGTTGTAAATTCGTCAATGAATTTACTGTTTGTATAGAATATTCTTTGTAAATAGGTAAGCCTGAAAAAACGAGGCCCTTTCCGTATCAGTGAGAACGAATTGACAATAAAGCTGGCTTTACGATTCTGGTATGGCCCTTACAAAAGTATAGTCTGTGTAAGTTTGTTTGCGTCACTGCGGTAGAAAAACATATTTTTAGAGCATGCTGGTATTTGGGAGAATGTATTCAATAACTCGCTTTTATTAGCATCACTTGTAATGTACCCTTTGAGCTAGTGTAGTGTAAATATGTGAAATCAGAAATTATTTATTGTAGTACAAAAAAGATCTTATAGCTATGGTTATGTACAGTTTTAACAGTATGTCCGTTCCGGACGTGTACAACAAAAACGCATTGTTAAATTCTAAAGTTTTCACCCAAGAACCAACTTAAACATTTTAATACCCACTAATAGGTACTCGTAATTTCTTGCAAGTACATGACCTACAAGAAACCAAGAGGTAGATATTAAAGAGCTTCCAATTGTATCGTTCATAATATTCGTTTAAGTTATAAAATGCATTCGAGACTAACCATTTTCTCAAATGATTTTTGAATATATTTCCTTGAAGAGGTTTAATTTTATCGGGTAAACTATTGTAAATTTTGATAGCTGCAACAAATGTACTTTTTTATACATGGTTTTGTTAATCTGAGGTACATATACGAGTATTATATTTATGTTTCATTCTTAAGGAATCTAGTGAATTAAGAGCTAATTTCACCATTCTCTGTTAGTTACTAATCAAGGATTAACAGGTCGTTAAATCTTACCTTAGATGTCAAACGCGTACATTTTGACATATTTAACGGCCCTTTAATCCTTTGTTAATCTAACAGAGCATGGTGAAATCAGCTCTTAGTGTAAGTGAAAACTAATGCGGATAAAGAACAAAAAAAAAAGTGTCTTCACCATAAATAGATACAATAAGAAACGAGCTACTGGACACATTCCTAGAATAAGAATATACTAGAAATTTAAATCAGCAAAAAAATGCTCCATATTTATTATTTATTTATCAGTGGATAGATTGTAATGGTATTATGATACATTCTGAATACAATATATCCAATACTTATAAAAAAAACTTCTGACGAACTACCAATGTGACTAGATTAAATTGGTTTTATGGTACATTCTTAGTACTTACAAAATATCCAATATAAAAATTGAAAAAACTTGTAACGAACAATGTAACAAATCTTAAAAGTACCGAAAGGCAATGCTTTGTTATAGGTGATGGTTACCACTTAACAGCAGGTAGGCCATCTGCTTGTTTCATCAGCTGTTTTTATAAAAAAAACCTTGATTTTAACCTACTTCTAATTATTGTTTGATATGAAATTTTGTATGTATATGAAATTCGGATGACCACAATATCATTTGGATTTTATTAGAATTTTCTATTGGCTTTTATCCGGAAATATTACCGGAAACGGTAAACAGAAAACATGAACAAAACCAATACAGAGAAAACGCTTTATTGAATGAATGAATGAATTAATGAAAATGAATGAATTTATGAAATTATCATTTATAATTCCATCAGCAAATAGTACAAATAAAAACCGGCCAGGTGCGAATCGGACTCGCAAACGAAGGGTTCCGTACCATTATCTATAAAAACGGAAAAAAAATCATTTTGTTGTATGGGAGCCCCCTTAAATATTTATTTTAATATGTTTTTTTGTTTACTGAAGATAGAAATACATCATCTGTGAAAATTTCAACTGTCTAACTGTCACGGTTCATGAGATACAGCCTGGTGACAGACGGTCAGCGGAGTCTTAGTAATAGGGTCCCGTTTTACCCTATGAGTACGGAACCATAAAAAGCAACAAAACTTGATCAACAGTACCCCAAGTATGAGTTGTATTTAACATATTTGGTTTTTTGTTTTTGCTCCGTGTTCATTGCGGGTTTTGTATGAAGACGCTATATAGATACCGATACGGACCTTTATGTTGTACTACTAATTTTCATCATACTTGCAACATAAAGTTCCGTATCGGTATCTCTATCGCGTCTTCATACAAAACCCGCAATAAACACGGAACAAGAACGAAAAACGAAAAACCAAATATGGTAAACACAACTCATATTTGGGGAGCAGCTCACATTTTTCACATAAAGCTGTTTCATTCATTTACCGCCAGTACAATGTTACAATCTAGGTAAAGTACATTCAATAAACTATATCATTGTTATATCTCTATTATACTTAAAAAATGAGGTCTGACCTTACGAAAAATGACGCTTTGTATTCTTTTACAAATATTATAGGCCGTCTACCTGTATAGCAGCACTTTTCCGCCAAAGCTGACTTCTTTTGTATACTACAACAATGCATGATTTATTACCGCATACCAACTATGCAACTTCAGAATTCTATTCAAAAATCATCTTAAAAAATTTAATAATATAAAATACTTACAAGTATCTAATTGTGTGAAATCCAGTATCTAATCACTTATTACTGGATACTGTAAAGGCATACCTATTTGCATCAAGAAACAACCACTGGGTATGACATAAACACACAAATTATTTTCGCCACAAACACTGCCTGATTTACACTTCACATAACTCATTATTGTGCTATTTGCTGCTGCACATTATGGCTTCAGGAGGGAAGAAGCCTGCATTATTCTCTGCAGACCCCCTGGCAGCTATTATGGATCTGGATGCCAAGCTGGAGAAATGTGCAGCTTCATTTGAGGGACGGCTCTCGAGTGCAACTGCTCAAGCCACCTCTGGCCCTACCTTGGAGCAGATAGCAGCTGAGTTCACTCAATTTAAGGTCTGCATGTCAGTTTCTATTGAGCTGATTCGAACACAAGTTTCTCATTTGACTTCAGCAATTGATGAGATGGAAAACAGGAGCCGTCGCAAATTCCTTCTCTTCCGTGGGGTTAAAGAGTGTGAAGGAGAAGACTTGAGGACCATACTCTCTGATGTTATTGTCAACAAGCTGAAGGTTAAGGAGTACAACCCGAGCTGCATCCGTTTCTGCTACCGCCTAGGTAAGGACATCTCTAAGGCCGGAAAGAGGCCAATACTTGTCCGCTTTGGAAGCCTTGACATTCGTAGTCTCATATGGCAAAGCAAAAAGGCACTCAAAGGCGCCGACATCTCAATAGCCGAGTACCTCACGGCCCCAAGGAGGTCAATCTTCAATGAGGCTCGCAAAGTCTACGGCGTGCAAAAATGCTGGTCACAGGATGGTAGTGTGTATCTTCTGACAGCAGATGGCGCGAAGCATCGCCTCGTATCGCAAGTTCAGCTGAAGGAAATTGTGCTGAAATTCCCTCCCAGCAAAAAACGGTACATCTTTGGAAAAATTTCTACAGGTACACCAAATAACATGTGGCGACTTTTGCACAGCCTCGGTTTTGGCCGTAGCAAAGGCTCTGCTGGTTCTACTGTGGACGTAAATGCACTGAACAAGCACTTTGCAATGGTTTCGCACACGGTGAATGATGTTGTTAGGGCGAAAACAGTTTCAGACTTGGGTAGCCTGTCACTGCACACGTTCACTTCTTTCTCTTTCTGCTCTGTTAGCGATGACGAAATTCTTAAAATAGTTTCTAGCATTACCAGTAAAGCTGTGGGTCAAGATGGCCTTGGTCGTGACTTATTTATTCCCATTATTAATCACCTGCTCCCTCATATCTCACATATTATTAACTTTTCTCTCTCGTCTGGTTGCTTTCCATCCGTATGGAAAAAAGCTAACGTAATTCCTATACCAAAAAAATCTGTCACTTCTGAACTCAAAGATTTTCGTCCTATCTCTATCCTACCCTTTCTTTCTAAGGTTCTAGAAAGAGTTGTATACTGTCAACTATCTCAATTTCTCCAGTCACATTCTCTCCTTAACTCTTTCCAATCCGGATTCCGTCCTGCTCATAGCACTAATACAGCACTTATTAAAATCACCGATGACATAAGACTCGCTATGGACGATAAACAGCTCACTATCCTTACTCTTCTTGACTTTAGCAACGCTTTTAACTGTGTAGATCATTCAATTCTTCTAGCCGTTCTTCGCTCCTTGAATATTTCTCTGTCTGTGTGCGACTGGTTTCGATCCTACCTTTGTGGACGGGAGCAGCGTGTTCAAGTTGATGACACCTGCTCCGACTGGTGTGATGTTGTCGCTGGCGTTCCACAGGGCGGGGTTCTTTCTCCACTCCTTTTCTCAATTTTTATTAATACACTTGTCTCAGGACTCCGCTTCTCTTCTTTTCATTTATACGCCGATGATGTGCAACTTTATCTTTCTTTTGCTCCAAATAACATTACTAAAGCCGTGGATCTTCTTACTGAGGACCTCCGCGCTGTTTCCTCCTGGTCACAGAGATTTGGCCTCCAAATTAACGCCAGTAAGACTCAAGTGATGATCACAGGCAGCAGGGCCTTTCTTTTGAGGTTAGACCGAACCTCTCTCCCCTCCGTCATTTACAATGATGTACCCTTGGTCTATTGCTCGGATGTTAAGAACCTGGGCCTCGTCATCACTGAGAATCTAAACTGGGATAAACATATCGCGGAGGTCAGCAGAAAGATCTTTGGCTCAATGCACGCCATGAAGCGTATGCAAAACTTCCTTCCTTTCTCAGCCAAAATTACACTTGTTAACTCTATCCTTCTCCCTATTATTGATTACGCTGATACTTGTTACTGCGACGCTACTGAGGAGCAGCTTAATAAACTTGAGCGGTTGCTTAATGTCTGCATCAGGTATATCTTTGGGCTACGCAAGTATGACCACATTTCATTTTACCGCTCTCAATTGAAATGGCTCAAAATCCGTTTTCGGCGTGATACACATATCCTCTGTCTTCTTTATAACACCCTTCACAATCCCATGTCCCCTAGCTATCTTAAAGATCGTTTCTTTCCTCTCTCCTGCTCTGATCGCTCCTCTCGCCCCTCTCAACACCTACTCCTTAAGACTCCCGTCCATAAAACGTCCTTTTACACAGATTCCTTCACCGTCAGTGCGATACGCCTCTGGAACTCCCTTCCAGTGGAAATACGCGAAGCTACATCTCTGGGTATCTTCAAAGGGAAATTATACCACCATTTTTTGTCCAAACAGACATCTCAACAAAATTGAGCATTAAATAGAATATATATTATATATATTTATAGTTATATATTAGTATGTATCTCTTTAATTTGTATGTAGGTATGTATTGTAGTTAAATATATATTGAGTAGGTTATTTTTATGTTATAGTTGTTGTTTTTTAAAGGTTTTCTCCTTTTTGTCTCAAAGAGCACTACCACCCACTCCACATAACACAAAGGTTAACTGGAAGAAAATGCTAATTAGCATTAAGTTCGCCTATGTACTTTACTAATGTGCAATAAAGAATTTTCTTATCTTATCTTATCAAATATGGTGTGAAAGTAGTTCATGGGTTTTATGTGGCCTTTTTTTATACAACTAGCTGATGGAACGGGCATATGGCCCACCTGATGTTAAGTGGTAACCATCACCTTTATAGGTTATGGTTACGCTCCATCTGTGTGGACACAGAGAAGTACATCTTACTTCTACAGAAGCACATCGAGCACGTTGGCCTCGTTTTATTTTGTGTAAATAAATGCTTATTCTATTCTATTCTATTCAAAATGTCATGTTGAAGTACATTATATTTAGTCACTCAGCCACTCAGAGTAGTTAAGCTCTTTGTGAAGGGCTTGTCCGGGGAAGTACTACCACTACGCCTTTCCTGCCGCCAAGCAGCGTTGCTGTGTTTCGGTTTGAAGAGTGTGGTTGCCGGTGTAATTACAGGCACATGAGGCTTAACATCTGTATGCCTCAAGTTGATAGATGTAAGGCCGTGCATCGTAGGGCAAGTTCCTCTCGTGTGTGACTAACGAGGGAATGTTTTGTTATTGGTGATGGTTTATAAATATTGTAGGTATTATAAAAAACACTCTTCTAAAAATATAGGGAGCTGAGTAAATTGTAAATTGTGCCTTGTTTCAAACAATCGTAACGTGTCGAGGTCGTTGCAACAATGGACTCATTACTCAGCATGAAATACTCGAGTATTATGCCTCAGTAAGGTTCTATTATACACCAAGTACCTACACATGGATACGAATCAGGCTACGTGCTGTTCCTTTTATAAACTTAAACATATTTTTCATCCCATTATTCGAAAAGAGGCCCTTCGTTCCTCGATAAAAGCGCGCAAAATAGGTCAATCCCGCGCACATAATAACAGTGACGAAATGACTTTTGAATTAAGAACTTACTTTGAATCCCTCGCTACGTTCAGGATTCTGCTCTAGAATCCCTCGCTAGGCTCAGGATCCAACTCTAGAATCCTTCACTTCGCTCTGGATTCAAAAATCGCTCTCACCCTAATAATAATTTACATTCCTGTAACTTACGTACTATATTCATGCTAGACAGGAAGCTGTAGTAAACTAAACCTTATGCTTATTGTGGGATGATATACAATAAAACACCATTATTGTAGTATAAGAGAAATAAAGCTCTTTGAGAAAGGGATTTTGCGGGGAAGTACGATAGTACGGTGGCAGAAATATACATGGTAGTATAAATATCCTCATTTCTACCGCCAAGCAGCGTTGCTGGTGTTTCTGTTGAAGGGTGTGGTTGCCGGTGAAAATATAGGTATAGCCACGTGAGGCTTAACATCTGTATGCTACAAGTTGATGGGCGCAGGGCAGGGCAACGTTGGGACGTTCCTATCATGCGTGACTTACAAAGCTATGCTTTGTTATAGGTGATGGTTACCCCTTATCATCAGGTGATGGCCGCCTGTTCCATCAGTTGTATAAAAAAGTATACGAGTGTGTGTGCCTTTACGCCACGTTCACGTCCGGGCTATCGAATGTAGCCAAGTGTTGCCAGAGCGGTCGGTCGGCGGCGCACAGACACCACATTTAACATTGTATGCAATTATCAAAGTACATTACTAAGAGTATTAAGGTATGTTTGCTTAAGCTATGTAATAAGTAGTAGTTCGTACCGTCCGTGCTGGATTTAATCGTGTGGTTTATGACCTTATAGTAAGGGTATTTTTTCTCTGGCTTTGTGTGTACCAACGTTGTGCCTTATTTAGATTAATTCCAGCATTCTAAATTCAAACTAGACCTTACTCAAAAAAGTTTTGACTGTCATTTATTTTCTATGCTCATAAAAAGCCAATTTCGTTTTTAGGTGAGTTAGGTTCCATTTTGCAGCACAAAAGTTAGGTAATTATATTCTTTTGCTGTGTAATAATATTATTTTTAAGGAGATTTATACGTAGGTATCCATAGATTGTTTTTTTTGTGTTGTAAATAAATGCTTATTCTATTCGAAATGTCATGTTGAAGTAGATTATATTAGTCACTCAGCCGACTCATAGTTTGAGGATGCTTCTAAACGAACCGACAAATCAGGTTCAGAGTTCTCAGCCTTTACTAAGAATAAATATAAATACTACAAAAAAAACAGGTAAAACAGATACAGAAAAAACAGAAACAGCTTCACGAATTTTTAAACGAATCGACCAATCAGGTTCAGAGTTCTCGACCTTTTACAAAGAATAAATATAAATACTACAAAAAAAAAACAGGTAAAACAGATACAGAAAAAACAGAAACAGCTTCTCGACTTTTATCCCCAGGCACGGTAGTTATCCCCTCAAAATCTCTTAGCATCGTGTACGGTTAACTTATTTGTGAAAAATCGTAATCAACCAAGTTGTGTGCAATCATATTTCAGCAAAATATTATTTTGATCCAAACAAGTTTTCCTTCTAAAAAGTTTGCATAATTACAAAAACAAGTAAAGCAAACAAATGCTCGAACAGAGCCTCTTTGAGGCGCAATAAAAATCCTTTCACCACACTGTTTTGAAATTACTAGTGATTTGAAATATAAATTGGTGTATACAGGGTGCTGGTGATAAGCCCCTCATAGACCTTGGCTGTGATACTGATTGTCCTGCTGGTTGATTTTTGAATCTCTTTTGATATTAATATTGGCTGCATTTCGATGTAAGAGACTTAAAAAAATAAATGATTGACTTTTAGGAAAAATTCTGTAGGTTAATCGTATCATAGAGAATATTGGAGGTGTGACTATACGTGAATCTATACTATACATATATCGCCTATCATCGAAGTGAAATTTCCACGTACTATAATCTATTCTACGCCCCAAGGACGCAAATAAATGCAAATAGCCGAAAGGTTTAGGGGATTACTCACAGCTTATGTCCAAGAACGGACGGCGATAAACTTATAATATGGGTAACCATTTGAGAATATTCACGGCTTATGCTCGTGTTATATCGTGAATGGGTCACGAACGAAATTCTTAGGCTGTTATTATAGACGGGTCGTGATTTCCGCGCGTTTTTGCTTGCTCGTAAACGCTGGCTGCTGGCAACAGCCAGCGTATTTTTTTTTTTATAAAAGTAGGTATTTATTTTCAGAGTAGTAGATGCAAAATGGATAACAAAATTAAAAAAATAAGTCGTCCAATAAGCTCACATATTGCTTCTGACTGAATAAACTTGAGATCTTGAGTCATTTGGCTTAATGTAAAAGTATTAAAAGGGCTATTATTTATTCTGTGATGGAGGCTTTCACTCAAAATTCGGTGCTAGAGACTATTTAGATAGATAGATCAAAAGAAACGGCAGTTCGCGCAAACGTTGTATAGATGCGTGAACGCGCGTTTTTTATAATAAAACGCCAAGTCTGTAATCACCCTTATTCTTGTGAGCTTATACGCAATTTAACAGGTGACCTTTAAATGTGACCTTGCTTTGTAGACACAGAACGTTCGATTATCATAACAATGATTCTGAGGTAGCGTTAAGCTTTGGTCCCAGCTAAAGCAGTTGTGAGGCAATTACAGAGGCATTCAGGTACGTTACCTACGTACGTACCTGAAAGCCTAAAAAGATAGAGGTTATTTGCAGTAGTTAGGGTACCTGATATAAATAGGTAACCATAACCTATAACATAACTCTTCCTCTCAAGTCACGCACGGTAACTTGTCCTACGATGCACTGCCCTGCGTCCATCAACTTGAAGCATGCAGATGTTCATGTGCCTGTCATTTTCCAACCAACCAATCCCGTCAAACCAAAACACAGCAACGGTGCTTGGCGGCAGAAATAAGCGTGGTTGTATTACTTCCCAGGACGAGCCCTTCACAGAAATCTCAGAAAGAGAGATTCAGTGAAGAGCATTGGTGGTATTGTGGTAGCGGCCCCGCCTTCCGATCCTAAGGTCGTGGGTTTGAAACCGGTTTTTCACCAAAGAGTTTTTCTGTTCAAAAATTTAAGTGCCAATACTTTCAAACGGTGAAGGAAAACATCGTGAGGCAACCGGCATGTCGTCCAGCCTAATCATTTTTAAAACATGTGTCAAGTGCTCGAAAGTAGCCTATTTGAGGCGCACTTAAAATCCTTTCACCACACTGTATCGAATAAAGTATAGTAACGACAAGAAGAAGACGACCAAATTAGGGTTGCTTTCAAACGATTCAAACAAATCCTTAAAACAAGTTCATTGACTATTTCAGTAGACAGCTACTAACATTTTTATCCTTGGCGATAACGTGTGTGATATACCGTTTGAAAGCAGCCTATAAAAACTGTCATAAAACTAAATGAGCCCTAAACCACCATATTACTGACAAGAGACTGATCGTGTAAAAAAAGCCTTACATTTTTAATAACTTGCCTGAGTTTGGAACAAACAAATGATGTGTTATTACGCCTCATTTCTTGCCTTGCCTCTACATTTCTGAGTGTATAATATATTTGCTTGGCAAAGTAACCGGGCCACTATTTATTCGAGCCCTAAGTAACTAATTATATCAATGGAATTCAAAATTGCGTCGGTAAATAATAGTTATTTACAGTGGTTTTCGGTCACTGAGCCAACACGGAAACGCAACACGATATTTAGTTTCATTATCATCATCATCAACGTGAAAATCAACGGCTGGGCTATATTTTATACTACTTGCTGATGGAACAAGCATTCTGAACCATCTGATGTTAAGTGGTAAATATCAGCAATAATATCGCGTTTACACTCAACTCATGTCCATGGTAATGTGCAGAGACATGGGTAATGCAAGAATGTAAACAGGCCACTTCCAAGTCCGCACTCCTAAGTGTCCGGGCTAAATGTGAACACACATTGCCGGCGACGCTGCCGCGGACATATGACCGGCCACATTTCCGTTCACGCGAATTGCAGCGCGAATGTCTAAATGTAAACTCGGTATCAATATGAATTGTTGTGTTGCAATATGAACGTGTCTTACGATGCACTGCCCTGCGTCTATCAACGTGAGGAATACAGATGTTAAGCCTCATGTGTCTGTAATTTCACCGACCAGAAACCTTTCAAACTGAATCACAGCAACACCGTTTGATAGCAGAAATAGGCACGGTAGTAGTACTTTCCCTTCACAAGAACCACCTGATGTCAAGTGGTAAATATCAGCTATATAATACCGCGTTTACACTCAGCTCATGTCCATGGAAATGTGCAGGACAATGCGAGAATGTAAACAGGCCCCTCACCTTCTTTGTTGGTAGTATAGCTACTACCAACTTTGTTAAGATGGGTAAAAATATTTTCTTTCAGAAAATAGAGGCTGTGAAATGAAAGCCTTTGGTCTGCTGTTGAACGATACAGACTTAAACAAAAATAAAAATTCCAACTTCACCCTTTCATTAAGGTTGAAACGTGCTAACACTTTTAAAGATAATTATGCAAAGCTCCAGTTAAAGTGTTTGTGAACTTTTTACTTTTAATTGAGCTACTTTTGATAATTAATATATGGAATTCTTTAGCAAACATAGAGTTTTGTGTGGACTAGTCAAACAAGTAGATGGCATGCTAGAAGATTTTAGTCAGTAAAAATTTATCTCTATCTCTAATACTATAAGAATCAAAGTCCTGACTGACTGACTGACTGACTGACTGACTGACTGACTGACATATAGACAACGCACAGCCTAAACCGCTGGTCCTAGAGACTTGAAATTTGAGGAGTACATAGGTCTTATGGCGTAGAGGTGCACTAAGAAGGGATTTTTGGAAATTCAACCCCTAAGGGTGTAAAAAGGGATGAAAACGTTTGTATGAAAAATTGTATTCCTTGAACCTACAAACTTGAAACTTGGAGTACATATACTTCAAGACAAAAAAGTAGGAAATACATTTTTAGTTTTTTAAAACTACCCTTAATAAGTGTGCTAAGGGATGTAAAAGTATGTATGGGAGTTTTTTGACCGCTGGTCCTAGAGACTTGAAATTTGAAGAGTACATAGGTCTTATAGCGTAGAGGTGTACTAAGAAGGATTTTTTGGAAATTCAACCCCTAAGGGTGTAAAAAGGGATGAAAACGTTTGTATGAAAAATTGTATTCCTTGAACCTACAAACTTGAAACTTGGAGTACATATACTTCAAGACAAAAAAATAGTAAATACATTTTTAGTTTTTTAAAACTACCCTTAATAAGTGTGCTAAGGGATGTAAAAGTATGTATGGGAGTTTTTTGACCGCTGGTCCTAGAGACTTAAAACTTGAAAAGTACATAGGTCTTATGACGTAGAGGTGTACTAAGAAGGTATTTTTGGAAATTCAACCCCTAAGGGTGTAAAAGGGTTGAAAACGTTTGCATGAAAAATAGTATTCCTTGAACCTACAAACTTGAAACTTGGAGTACATGTACTCCAAGGCAAAAAATAGGAAAGGCATTTTTAGTTTTTTAGAACTACCCTTAAAAAGTGTGCAAAGGGATGTCAAAGTTTGTATGGGAGTTTTTTAACGCGTGGTGCGATTGATTTAAAACTTGAGGTAAATATACTAAGAAATAAATAATTAAGAATGACGCTTTTAACTTTTGATAATTACCCCTGCAAAGGGTGCAAATGGCTGGTAAAATTTAGTATGGGAGATGTTTAACGCATAGTGCTATTGATTTCAAACATGAATTTAATATACTTCACAATAAATAATTTAAAATCACGTTTTCAATATTTTAAAACCACCCCTGCAAAGGGTGCAAAAGACTGACAAAGTTTCAAGGTTTGTATGGGAGATTTTTAAAGCGTAGTGTTATTAACTTCAAACTAAAAGAAAATGTGTTCTGTGGATAAATAACAAAAAGACAGTTTGATTTTCGAAAACAATCCCTAAAACGTTACCTTCCTTCGTTGCGCTCAAGTAAAAAGGATACAACAAGGCGTCAATGTTTGTAAGGGACATTCTAAAACTGGAATCTTGAGTTGGTATGAAGAGATCTTAGGGTATCTATCGTGCCTGGGGATCAAAGTGGTGAAGCTGTTTCGTTTCGTTTTTTTTTGGGGTAGAAACTAGGAACCTATAAGTACATATTTTCCGTGTAAGGTTGTCTTTGTTGTATTTGTCATGTTTGTGCTAAACTCAGTACCTATACCTACCTACCTACCTAATATAGGTAATGTACGCCTATAGGTATCTCTTATACCTGTGTAGGTATCCTACCCTAATAATATGCAAATCAATGCGAAAGTTACGATGTTTGGATGTTTGTGGCTCAATTACGCCCCACCACTTCAACGCGTGCGAAGCCGCGGGAAGCCACTAGTAATACTATAAGAATCAAAGTCCTGACTGACTGACTGACATATAGACAACGCACAGCCTAAACCGCTGGTCCTAGAGACTTGAAATTTGAGGAGTACATAGGTTTTATGGCGTAGAGGTGTAATAAGAAGGGATTTTTGGAAATTCAACCCCTAAGGGTTTAAAAAGGGATGAAAAATAGTATTCCTTGAACCTAGAGGTACAAACTTGAAACTTGGAGTACATATACTTCAAGGCAAAAAAATAGGAAAGGCATTTTTAGTTTTTTAAATATACAAATCAATGCGAAAGTTACGATGTTTGGATGTTTGTGGCTCAATCACGTCTCACCACTTCAACGCGTGCGAAGCCGCGGGAAGCCACTAGTCTTGTATATATATATTTTTTTTTTTAATTTTTGTACTGTCTCACTGCTGGTCAAATGTCTTCCCCAAAAAGGCGTGGTGGTAGTATTTCCCCGGAAAAGCCCTTCACAAAGAGCTCTACTACTCTTAAAACTACTCTTACTCTTAGTTTTGGCTAGAAGCGCTTTTTGCGTTTTCATACATACATTTGATTATATTTGTTAGCATGAAATAGTGTTTCCCAGCGCTTGGGTAATCTAGCGTTAACTGTGGGCCCAAATTATGTCCTCTTAGTACATTACACACACACACACACACACTACACAGGTATTACGTGCCTAAAAATTTTTTTCTATATACAATGTGTAACTTATTACCCCTATAAGGCCAGTGACCAAGAGATCAGACCAAGCACTGGAATACTTTGACGTGAGCAATGTTTGAATACGTCGTTTTCGAAATTTCCATACAAAAGTAAAATTAATATTGTCTCAGAAATTTGCAACAACCCTGATAATGTGAACGTGAACTTGGTACATACGCTATTTGCGTTTCTTAATTGGTGGCAGTTCTATTAGCTATTTTATCTACAGTTCACAATGAAAGGTCAAAAATAGCTGTAAATAGGGTTGCGTCATGTTGTGTTAGTTTCATTGTGGAGGTAAGTTTAAGAGGCATTTCATGAATGAAAAAATTCGAAATTTCAAAAGTCTTAGGACATAAGTTGTTCGCCATGACCTGTAGAATACCCTGCTTTCGGGATTATAGGGTATTATGTTACACGTTGTTTAGGCCCTCAGAACTCAGATTACGTCTACTCCCATCTAGCATAAAGCTAGTAAGTACCTAAGTACGTTATCTAAGCTGTGGTTGTTCCAGAACTCTCAAAGGAAATAACTAACATGTAAATTTATTCCAACCTAATTAATGTTCGGTCGGGTAAACCTTCGGACTGACAGGGTTTGATAATTAAATGGATAATTTTCTTGGCACGGTGGGCAAATATGAAATTCAGAATTTGAAATAACATGGCTGGCTTTTGGTGGGCTGCCGAAAAGCGCAACTGGCTGATTACCATAGGCATAATTACTGTAAGAGCACTGGTGGCCTAGTGGAAGCAACTCCTTAGAATTCTAAGGTCGCGGGTTTGAATTCAAACGACAGTCACAGCTCTATATAGCATGCTAGATATTGACCGATTAAAAATAATGAAACGATATTGTATTTATTATTTATACTTTACTTTTGCAAGAAAAGCGATTGTTAAAGTCAAAGTCAAAAGGTATTTATTCAGTTTAAGGCGAAGACAAGAGCTAATGTACCTCCCACTCGCACGTTTCCACATGTTGAAAGATATAAAATCACTAAAACCATTTTTGATAAGTCGCAATCAACCATTTTCCTACTCAAAAGTTTTCTTTATTAGTTTTTGTACTTATGCAAACTTTTTTAATAAACTGTGTACAGTGTGATTGCACACAATATGGTTGTTTGCGATTTTTCGAATATAGTTTTAGTGATTTTATATCTTTCAACATGTCGAAACGTGCGAGCGAGAGTGAAATGTCGTAAAACTAAATGAGCGGTGCCAGTTCCACGCGGCCAAGCCTAGAAGAACAGGCAACAAGCTTACGGTTGATTCCCAACTCCCTGAAAAAGGCATATCATGAAACGAAAAAGTTTCCCTAATGAGGGGCTCCGAAACTTTTCAAAGCCGACTGACACTCCAATTTACTTATCCTATAGCTGGTGATGCTCAATTTAGGAAATGACTTTTTTAGAAAACTGTTACCGTCTTCACAAGATGACCGAGACACTGTAACTATGATTTGATGAAACGAACTGCAGCAGATGAACACTTTAACACCTCTTATTTATTCGTAGAACACAGGTAAAACAATTTCACTTTTATTCTTTGCACTTGTTACAGATGACAGTATGCTAGCCAGTCAAGTTTACTCCTCCAAGTCTCTTTCCAGAATGCCACATTTTTACAATCTTCGCCTTTCCCACTTTTTACAGTTCGACAACCTACCAACATTAACAATTCTATCCGACCAAAGCTGGGACTTGGCGGTCAATTGACTGACTAAAAGACAGGAAGATATAAAATTAATTATGCTACTTCAATTTTAATCTAAAAAACAAGCTTAATATTTACAAAATGACTTATAAAATTCGAGAAATCATTACATTAGTCTAATACAAGGTGTTCCAATACTTATACAATAAAACTTCAGGGGGCTAAAGTACCCATCAATATGAATAACTTTTTCTAAGGAACCAACACTGTGAATGAAAAAAAAAAATAGCTGTTTCATACAAAAGTTACATACCTACCTGGCTAAAATGTATTGCATAATAGCTCTACATGGTATCATGGTGACCGCTTTCAAGAAACCCATGACTTTACGATCTTTTGAGTGCAATTCGCAAACTTTTTTACTACTTAATCGCGAGGGTAGATTTTTATTGCAGAACCGTAAAATACTAGAACTCGGTAGATTCAATTTGAAGGTTCGTAGATAAAGAGAATTGCTGGCGAGATAGATGTTTTATTGGCAAAACATAATACTTAGTAGTTTGTGAACAGTTTCTACGCTGTTTTCTTTTGTTGTTCAAAACCATTGTTATTGCTCACATAATAAAAGGATCCTACTGGATTTGAAACGTTCCTTTAGGAACATCGGGTTTCACTTGACCAACATTGTTCGCTATATAATAAAGCCTCTGAGTGCTCTTATAACACCCAGACAGAGAACAAACGCCTAGAAATCTGCTCTGGGTCCACATTTGTATCATTTCGGTATATCGGTGTATCTCCGTTGCGTGGCCTCGGCGCGTATCATGATCGCTAGTTTGGACGCAAGATGATACCCGTTAATGATGCACGCCGTATCTGATACGGCCCAATCCACACTAACCGTGTATCTTGATACACCTCGTATCCGATACGCGTATCACGATCGGTAGTATGGACGTATTTTGATACTGTATCACGATACTGTATCGCGATACGATACGTGGATACACCGCGAACCATCTCTGTCGGTTTTTCCGCGATAATCAAAGGGGATACACGTCGTATCGAACAAGTTTGAATGTGAATGCATTTGATAAGCGATCATTTCCTGTGTTCCACTTGCCATTTCGTGATTTGAGTAAACGCAAGTCACCGTTAAACTCTGAGCAATTGGGTACGATAACATAGCTGAACCATTTGGGAACGAAGCCATGACTGAACCGTATGAGAGTAGAAGGTACATTGAAAGAAACGCGTTATCAGTAAAAGATACGAGGATCGGAAGAAAAATGAAGCGTCCATATTTGTAAAGATAAAGCCGATACACTGACATGATACAGCATTTGATAAGTATGGCCGCGTTTTTTACCAAATACGCCTTAATAATACGACATGGACAAAATGAGCGTCCATATTTATGATACAAATACTCGATACGATACGTCAAGATGCTACAAATGTGGACCCAGCTGTCTTTGACAGAACTAAAAATAATGCAGTTTCTTCCTTAAAAACTGTAACTGCAACACAGCAACGCTGCGTGGCGGCAAAAAAGGCGTGGTGGTAGTACTTCCCCGGACGAGCCCTTCACAAAGAGCTCTAATACGACTGTTGAAATCCAAGTTTACTTTTAAAAAACGTTTTAAATGTTTCGTTCTGGAGCAACAGAAAACTGGGTTGTCTGGTGTGAATAGCTATAGTGCACCATTCACTTGTTAGATTATAAGTTCATATATTTAGTCTATGTACCTTTTTGTATAATATATTATTATTATTATATTATATTATTATATTTTTTGCCACTGTTACCAACTGAGATTTCCTACAACCTGACAGGACCTACCTATAGTGGCATCGAAGAAATAAAATTCGAATCACAACGGTACTGGGCATTTATTACACCAACTTAGAATCTAAAGGTTCTTTACACAGACATGGAAATTTTTATTAATAATAAAGAGACAATTGAGACTAAATAAATCTAGGAGGTGATCTTAAGGATCTTGCACACAGCTATGTTGGAGGGTCCTACAGAATACAGTCAACGATAGTAATCCTAGTAAGGAATTAAAATTAATAATAAAAAGATTGCCGACTAACACACAGAGCTAAAAGGTGTGAGAACTAAATTCGGTGAACAATGATTTGCCTTGTAGTAATTTAATGTAAACCCCTAAATCTTAAATACCCTCCCACCTTGAATTGTTGGAAACCTTTATGTATATTAAATGAAGAAACTGGGCGCCAGGACTAGGTCCGAAGATAGAATAAATACCGACTTTTGCAAGTGACGGCCGATGCCGCGTGGCAACGCCGCTTTCCCACACGTGGGCCTCGCACGCGGTTGCACGGCACGAGGTGATGCAGCACGTGGTGCGCAGCGAGCTAGCGAGCCGGCGACGGCCACGTGCGACCCACTGATGCAGCCTCTCTCGTGGAGCAGCGTCCACACAGAATCCGCGTCCGATAAGGACGGTGTCTGCCAAGGATTCCACGTCCGATAAGGACCTCCTGAAAATCACCAAAGAAAGAATAAGCAAAGCGCGCAAGCATAGGTTAGACCAGTAAGGAACCCTTGAGCGCGAGAGTGCGACATGCGGGGAACACGTGGCACTACTCGGGGGTAGAAAAGCCTTACTGTCTAGCAGGTCAGCGCGCTGTAAAACCCTACACTATGAACAAAAAATATAACTAATCAAATTAACTCCAAGCATGTGGCAGCGCCAAGGAAAACCATGCATCCACCACGTGGGTAGATGAGACAAGTGGCAATGAAACACCTGTGCTGGAAGCGTGGCAGCCAGGATATGCGCAGAGGAACACAGAGCGTGGGGAAATACTATTATAAAAGCACGATATACCTTATCGGAGGCCGGATGACACGTAGATATCCTTCCCACAGGATATTGGAGTACGCAGCGCCTCTTGACGCCTGCGGCTCTGAAATGCAGCTCACGGCTTTCCAGATACGGCTCCAACGCAATTAACTCACTGGCAAGCTTCGATGGATCTGCATTAATGAAACGGATAGATGACAACAAGGAACTTTCAGAACACCATGAAGTGGCAACGTGGTTTGCAGGTGGTGCGTTTCACTGACCGTTCGAGATTTGGAGAGCCCGTGTGCGCTGGAGTGTGGTGCCGGAAAAGAAATAATAACGGGGGAACCCGCTATTTATGTCGAAAACCCCTCCAACAAATAAAAAAACTTCTAGAACAATTGTGGATTGAATTGACCATCAACAACAAAAAAAATGCGACACCTTGGGGTTATGTCAATGACATATCCAAATAACTGTCAAACAAAATAATCGAGTATTACGATTCTAACAACCATAGAGAAGTGGACTCTAGCGCCATCTACCGTATTCATGCGGTATCACCTTGTACGTGACTTGATAACCGCTATCGGAGTGCCAACATAATACCAGCTCCAACCGACAGATGTCGTCTCTGCTAACTAACAAAATTATAACATAACTATCCAAAAAAAATTCGTTACAGTATCCCCTTACTCCGTAGGATTTTACGCGTTCCACAAGCAAAATCCGTGCTGGCCCTCCAGCACATAAATCCAACCAACAAAACCCTAACACAAAAAAAAAATTCAGTACCTAAAAAAAAAATTCAAAACAAAATAAACCTTTTGTTTTTTAGCTTGACACAATAATACTAAAGCCATGTAAACCTAATCAGGAGAGATTGTTGAAATAAGCGAGACGTGGAGGAGATTTGAATAGGTATTAATGATAAACTTAAACATATACAGTAATATATCAAAATAAGAGAAGAATGTGTGTATGTGTGTGTATTAATGTATGTGTGAGTGTAGCTGTGTAGTGTGTTCCGTCTTGATCGAACTAAGAAAATCCTGACGTCATAATGTCGGAAGCTCGAAGCCGAATTCAGACTGAGGGTTCCAGTAACATATGTATCCGGACCCAAAATGTATTTGTATAGTGTAAGCAAATTGTAAAGTGTAACTGTAGGAATAAATAAATAAAATAAACTTTAATAACCCTGCTCCACATCTGCTGCAAACAACGCCTAAATATAACCAGTATACAAAAAAAGAATAAGTTACAGCGACGTGTTTAAGCAAGTGACATTAATAAACTACATGAGTAAGTAGATAATCCAATTTTTTTTTTTTTAGTATCAGAACAATGGTTACAGAGTCTTTCAAACCGCTCTGAGAGATCACCGGGGTAGATAAAGGCTTTTTGTACTCATTGTGATCCGTGAGGAAATTTAGGCTTATTTTTTACCCAATGTCGGATACAAAAAAAAAAAAAAAAAAAAAAGGAAAAGAATAAATAAAGAATTCAAGTTGTTGGCTAGTACCAGAACAATGGTTACAGAGTCTTTCAAACCGCTCTGAGAGATCACCGGGGTAGATAAAGGCTTTTGGTACTCATTGTGATCCGTGAGGAAATTTAGGCTTATTTTTTACCCAATGTCGGATACAAAACCAACAACGAGAAGAAGAAAACCACTTTCAACGAAGGAGTCGCCACCTGCTCCTCTACGAGTTTTGTTATGACTGAAAAAGTTACAAAACGGCTCAAGCTTCTTTTTATGCTAGAAAGGGCGAAATAAACTTAAATATACTACCTTCGAAAGAAACAAGACATTTCCCGCACTAGGTTTCCATCGGGAACACCGTGCATGCAAGGTAAGTTTGTTAAAAATAAAAAAAATATAAGTTAAAAAAAAAACAACGACCGCCGTACCTATTTATCAATAACCAAACTAAAGACATTCCGCAAACCATGAAATAACCGACACCCAGGACTGTTGTTAACGAACCAAAAATACTTTCTGTTGACCGGGGGATAATATCCCTAACAAAACTAAAGACATTCCGCAAACCATGAAATAACCGACACCCAGGACTGTTGTTAACGAACCAAAAATACTTTCTGTTGACCGGGGGATAATATCCCTAACAAAACTAAAGACATTCCGCAAACCATGAAATAACCGACACCCAGGACTGTTGTTAACGAACCAAAAATACTTTCTGTTGACCGGGGGAAAAATCTTATGTGAGAATCGAACCCACTACCACTACGACATCAAAACAAAAAAAAACATTATGTAGGAATTGAACCCACCACCACTACTAAATCCAAACAAAAAAAACTCTATGTGGGAATTGAACCCACTACCACTACTACATCCAAGCAAACCACTACGACATCCAAACAAAAAAATTATAATGTGGGGATAGAACCCACTACCACTACTACATCCAAACAAACCACTACAACATCCAAACAAAAAACTTAGAAGACAAACTTAAACTTAAAAAAAAAACTTAAAAAAAAAACTTAATGACTACGAGGTATATACCCCCCTAAACAAACCTACTACCAAAAAACGTTACAGTATCCCTGCAACTACGAACCAATTACACGGAAAAAGTTTGGGGTTTCAAGTCTTTAATATGCCAAGAACCCAAGTTCTTTTTCGTGTGAAAATCCTCTAACTCATATACTAATGAAGATATCTTCCGTAGAACGGTACACTTATCATACTTAGGGGCGAGTTTAGCCATAAAAAACTTCGACGCATCACTCAAAGGATAAGTTTTCTTCCACACAATGTCACCAGGAGCAAACTGTAAAGGACGTCGACTCGCATCATAGTACCTTGCACTTTTAAGATGAGCTTTTTCTATGGCCTGTTTTACGGAAGAGAAAGTATCCTGTAAAATACCTAACTTATGAGAATAATCAACCCTAGAAGCACAGACCAAGTCCAACGCAGATACTGAAGAATAACCATAGTACGAACCACATGCGACGGCTTCCCTACCGTGAACAAGGTAGTATGGGGTGAAACGGGTAGTCTCATTAGTAGATATATTCATTGAGAACTGAATTTTAGGTATCGCCAAATCCCACGTCCGGTGATCGCGACCTACTAAAATAGACAAAGCTGTAACAATGGTACGATTATACCGCTCTACAGTGTTCACCTGAGGACTATAACGGGGAGTTAAGTGTATTTGAGGGATTTTATAGCGCTGAAATAGAGTTTTTAGGTCACTACCAGTAAATTGCGATCCATTATCTGCAATTACTGTGCGTGGCACTCCATGAACCATAAATACTCCCTCTTCTAACTTCTTGCCAATCACACTTCCAACAGCTCTCCTTAAAGGAAAAATTAAACAATATTTACTAAAACAACATACAACCACTAATAGGAAGGTAAAGCCAGCACGCGACCTAGGAAGCGGTCCGACCAAATCCATACTAATGGTTTCAAAAGGCCTAGAACAGACTTTTGGAGAGCCCATTAACCCAGGAGTGGGTTTCTGCGAGTGCTTATAAGCCAAGCATACTTCACATTTATTTACGAACAATACAACATCCCTATACATCGACGGCCAAAAATACTTAAGTGACAGTCTCTTATAAGTTTTAAATATTCCCATATGAGTGGCCAATACCCCACAATGATGAGTTTTAATTAACTCCTCACGCCGATCAACCGGCACGACCTCCTTCCAATCAAACTCATCAGAACCTTTTTTATTCCTAGAATAACGATACAACACATCATTTTGTATACTATAATTCGGACAGGAAGTAGGGAATTGTTTGCATTTAGTATAGATTCCCTGATACCACGCATTTCCCCGCGTAATTTGAATAGGCAAAACGGGAACAGAGCGCGACAAAGCATCCGGTACAATATTATCCTTACCTTTACGGTGGACAATCTCGAAATCATAAGACGACAGACGACATCCCCAACGAGCCAAACGACCAGTAGGGTTAGATAGATTCATAAACCACTTCAAACTAGAGTGATCTGTAATCACTCGGAATTTCTTCCCTTCGATATAAGGCCTAAAATGTTCGATGGAAAAAATTACACCAAGAGCTTCCCTTTCAGTTGCAGAATAATTGCGCTCAGCCCTATTTAAAGATCGACTAGCGTAAGCAATAGGATGTTCCTCTCCCTTCTCCGATTATACAAAAAGGTAAAACTAAAAAGGTAATTAACTGTAACGAATTTTTTTTGGATAGTTATGTTATAATTTTGTTAGTTAGCAGAGACGACATCTGTCGGTTGGAGCTGGTATTATGTTGGCACTCCGATAGCGGTTATCAAGTCACGTACAAGGTGATACCGCATGAATACGGTAGATGGCGCTAGAGTCCACTTCTCTATGGTTGTTAGAATCGTAATACTCGATTATTTTGTTTGACAGTTATTTGGATATGTCATTGACATAACCCCAAGGTGTCGCATTTTTTTTGTTGTTGATGGTCAATTCAATCCACAATTGTTCTAGAAGTTTTTTTATTTGTTGGAGGGGTTTTCGACATAAATAGCGGGTTCCCCCGTTATTATTTCTTTTTCCGGCACCACACTCCAGCGCACACGGGCTCTCCAAATCTCGAACGATCCATCGAAGCTTGCCAGTGAGTTAATTGCGTTGGAGCCGTATCTGGAAAGCCGTGAGCTGCATTTCAGAGCCGCAGGCGTCAAGAGGCGCTGCGTACTCCAATATCCTGTGGGAAGGATATCTACGTGTCATCCGGCCTCCGATAAGGTATATCGTGCTTTTATAATAGTATTTCCCCACGCTCTGTGTTCCTCTGCGCATATCCTGGCTGCCACGCTTCCAGCACAGGTGTTTCATTGCCACTTGTCTCATCTACCCACGTGGTGGATGCATGGTTTTCCTTGGCGCTGCCACATGCTTGGAGTTAATTTGATTAGTTATATTTTTTGTTCATAGTGTAGGGTTTTACAGCGCGCTGACCTGCTAGACAGTAAGGCTTTTCTACCCCCGAGTAGTGCCACGTGTTCCCCGCATGTCGCACTCTCGCGCTCAAGGGTTCCTTACTGGTCTAACCTATGCTTGCGCGCTTTGCTTATTCTTTCTTTGGTGATTTTCAGGAGGTCCTTATCGGACGTGGAATCCTTGGCAGACACCGTCCTTATCGGACGCGGATCCTTTGTGGACGCGGTCCTTAGCGGACGCGGATTCTTTGTGGACGCTGCTCCACGAGAGAGGCTGCATCAGTGGGTCGCACGTGGCCGTCGCCGGCTCGCTAGCTCGCTGCGCACCACGTGCTGCATCACCTCGTGCCGTGCAACCGCGTGCGAGGCCCACGTGTGGGAAAGCGGCGTTGCCACGCGGCATCGGCCGTCACTTACAAAAGTCGGTATTTATTCTATCTTCGGACCTAGTCCTGGCGCCCAGTTTCTTCATTTAATATACATAAAGGTTTCCAATAATTCAAGGTGGGAGGGTATTTAAGATTTAGGGGTTTACATTAAATTACTACAAGGCAAATCATTGTTCACCGAATTTAGTTCTCACACCTTTTAGCTCTGTGTGTTAGTCGGCAATCTTTTTATTATTAATTTTAATTCCTTACTAGGATTACTATCGTTGACTGTATTCTGTAGGACCCTCCAACATAGCTGTGTGCAAGATCCTTAAGATCACCTCCTAGATTTATTTAGTCTCAATTGTCTCTTTATTATTAATAAAAATTTCCATGTCTGTGTAAAGAACCTTTAGATTCTAAGTTGGTGTAATAAATGCCCAGTACCGTTGTGATTCGAATTTTATTTCTTCGATGCCACTATAGCACTATAGGTAGGTCCTGTCAGGTTGTAGGAAATCTCAGTTGGTAACAGTGGCGCCCAACGTGGGGCTTTTTAAAATTTCGGTGACTGACACGTCTTTTACATGCTGTGTCATAAGAACAATGATTTGTTGTAGTTTATTGCCTTGAATTCTTGGAACCAAATAGTTTTCTTTAGTAATACTGATTATATTTTTTTTTTTTTTTTAAAGCAGCTCACGTTAAATTTAGATTTAATTTATATTACTGTGTGTGTATGTGTTATTATAACATTGATATAAATAGGTAGGGTGTATTTTTTTATTATTTGTAAAATACGGTGAACAATGCAATTTTTACCTTCTGCCTAATAAGGGGATATAATATTATTTAATAATTTTTTTTCTATAATTTCTTCTTTAAATTTGACAATTTTTTATTTCTCATACAGGACTTCTAGTTGATTTAATTATTTCTTTTTTAGGTATTGTTGGTGCTGTTTTTTTTTATTTTTCATACAGGACTTGTGGTTGATTTAATATTTTTTTTTTGTTTTTGTTTCTAATCTGGATATTGTGGTGCAATTTCTTTTGTTTTTTTTACACAGGATTGTTGTTAGTATTTTGTTGTTCGGCGATTATTTTCAACATGGAGGAGAGGCTCATTTGTTTTGACTCATTGAGGAAAGATGAATTGCTGTATGAAGTACAGATTAGGGATGCTGCTCCGGAGAACCATGTGGTTGCACTTCGCAAGCGGAGGAAAGTTTTGTATAAGGATGTCCCTCCTGATGAGATTGTCTTGTTCGAGGGGGAGATGGGAGTTGTTGAATTGTTTCGTAGTTGCAGGGATACTGTTACGTTTTTTGGTAGTATGTTTGTTTAGGGGGGTATATACCTCGTAGTCATTAAGTTTTTTTTTAAGTTTAAGTTTGTCTTCTAAGTTTTTTGTTTGGATGTTGTAGTGGTTTGTTTGGATGTAGTAGTGGTAGTGGGTTCTATCCCCACATTATAATTTTTTTTGTTTGGATGTCGTAGTGGTTTGCTTGGATGTAGTAGTGGTAGTGGGTTCGATTCTCACATAAGATTTATCCCCCGGTCAACAGAAAGTATTTTTGGTTCGTTAACAACAGTCCTGGGTGTCGGTTATTTCATGGTTTGCGGAATGTCTTTAGTTTTGTTAGGGATATTATCCCCCGGTCAACAGAAAGTATTTTTGGTTCGTTAACAACAGTCCTGGGTGTCGGTTATTTCATGGTTTGCGGAATGTCTTTAGTTTGGTTATTGATAAATAGGTACGGCGGTCGTTGTTTTTTTTTTAACTTATATTTTTTTTATTTTTAACAAACTTACCTTGCATGCACGGTGTTCCCGATGGAAACCTAGTGCGGGAAATGTCTTGTTTCTTTCGAAGGTAGTATATTTAAGTTTATTTCGCCCTTTCTAGCATAAAAAGAAGCTTGAGCCGTTTTGTAACTTTTTCAGTCATAACAAAACTCGTAGAGGAGCAGGTGGCGACTCCTTCGTTGAAAGTGGTTTTCTTCTTCTCGTTGTTGGTTTTGTATCCGACATTGGGTAAAAAATAAGCCTAAATTTCCTCACGGATCACAATGACTACCAAAAGCCTTTATCTACCCCGGTGATCTCTCAGAGCGGTTTGAAAGACTCTGTAACCATTGTTCTGGTACTAGCCAACAACTTGAATTCTTTATTTATTCTTTTCCTTTTTTTTTTTTTTTTTTTGTATCCGACATTGGGTAAAAAATAAGCCTAAATTTCCTCACGGATCACAATGAGTACAAAAAGCCTTTATCTACCCCGGTGATCTCTCAGAGCGGTTTGAAAGACTCTGTAACCATTGTTCTGATACTAAAAAAATTGGATTATCTACTTACTCATGTAGTTTATTAATGTCACTTGCTTAAACACGTCGCTGTAACTTATTCTTTTTTTGTATACTGGTTATATTTAGGCGTTGTTTGCAGCAGATGTGGAGCAGGGTTATTAAAGTTTATTTTATTTATTTATTCCTACAGTTACACTTTACAATTTGCTTACACTATACAAATACATTTTGGGTCCGGATACATATGTTACTGGAACCCTCAGTCTGAATTCGGCTTCGAGCTTCCGACATTATGACGTCAGGATTTTCTTAGTTCGATCAAGACGGAACACACTACACAGCTACACTCACACATACATTAATACACACACATACACACATTCTTCTCTTATTTTGATATATTACTGTATATGTTTAAGTTTATCATTAATACCTATTCAAATCTCCTCCACGTCTCGCTTATTTCAACAATCTCTCCTGATTAGGTTTACATGGCTTTAGTATTATTGTGTCAAGCTAAAAAACAAAAGGTTTATTTTGTTTTGAATTTTTTTTTTAGGTACTGAATTTTTTTTTTTGTGTTAGGGTTTTGTTGGTTGGATTTATGTGCTGGAGGGCCAGCACGGATTTTGCTTGTGGAACGCGTAAAATCCTACGGAGTAAGGGGATACTGTAACGAATTTTTTTTGGATAGTTATGTTATAATTTTGTTAGTTAGCAGAGACGACATCTGTCGGTTGGAGCTGGTATTATGTTGGCACTCCGATAGCGGTTATCAAGTCACGTACAAGGTGATACCGCATGAATACGGTAGATGGCGCTAGAGTCCACTTCTCTATGGTTGTTAGAATCGTAATACTCGATTATTTTGTTTGACAGTTATTTGGATATGTCATTGACATAACCCCAAGGTGTCGCATTTTTTTTGTTGTTGATGGTCAATTCAATCCACAATTGTTCTAGAAGTTTTTTTATTTGTTGGAGGGGTTTTCGACATAAATAGCGGGTTCCCCCGTTATTATTTCTTTTTCCGGCACCACACTCCAGCGCACACGGGCTCTCCAAATCTCGAACGATCCATCGAAGCTTGCCAGTGAGTTAATTGCGTTGGAGCCGTATCTGGAAAGCCGTGAGCTGCATTTCAGAGCCGCAGGCGTCAAGAGGCGCTGCGTACTCCAATATCCTGTGGGAAGGATATCTACGTGTCATCCGGCCTCCGATAAGGTATATCGTGCTTTTATAATAGTATTTCCCCACGCTCTGTGTTCCTCTGCGCATATCCTGGCTGCCACGCTTCCAGCACAGGTGTTTCATTGCCACTTGTCTCATCTACCCACGTGGTGGATGCATGGTTTTCCTTGGCGCTGCCACATGCTTGGAGTTAATTTGATTAGTTATATTTTTTGTTCATAGTGTAGGGTTTTACAGCGCGCTGACCTGCTAGACAGTAAGGCTTTTCTACCCCCGAGTAGTGCCACGTGTTCCCCGCATGTCGCACTCTCGCGCTCAAGGGTTCCTTACTGGTCTAACCTATGCTTGCGCGCTTTGCTTATTCTTTCTTTGGTGATTTTCAGGAGGTCCTTATCGGACGTGGAATCCTTGGCAGACACCGTCCTTATCGGACGCGGATCCTTTGTGGACGCGGTCCTTAGCGGACGCGGATTCTTTGTGGACGCTGCTCCACGAGAGAGGCTGCATCAGTGGGTCGCACGTGGCCGTCGCCGGCTCGCTAGCTCGCTGCGCACCACGTGCTGCATCACCTCGTGCCGTGCAACCGCGTGCGAGGCCCACGTGTGGGAAAGCGGCGTTGCCACGCGGCATCGGCCGTCACTTACAAAAGTCGGTATTTATTCTATCTTCGGACCTAGTCCTGGCGCCCAGTTTCTTCATTTAATATACATAAAGGTTTCCAATAATTCAAGGTGGGAGGGTATTTAAGATTTAGGGGTTTACATTAAATTACTACAAGGCAAATCATTGTTCACCGAATTTAGTTCTCACACCTTTTAGCTCTGTGTGTTAGTCGGCAATCTTTTTATTATTAATTTTAATTCCTTACTAGGATTACTATCGTTGACTGTATTCTGTAGGACCCTCCAACATAGCTGTGTGCAAGATCCTTAAGATCACCTCCTAGATTTATTTAGTCTCAATTGTCTCTTTATTATTAATAAAAATTTCCATGTCTGTGTAAAGAACCTTTAGATTCTAAGTTGGTGTAATAAATGCCCAGTACCGTTGTGATTCGAATTTTATTTCTTCGATGCCACTATAGCACTATAGGTAGGTCCTGTCAGGTTGTAGGAAATCTCAGTTGGTAACAGTAACACCTTTATTGTAAATTTATTAACACACACACACATGTTGTGGGTTTCCCTCTGTGATAACCAGACTCTTAAGAGACTGGGAGAATCATGGAAGCCCATGCAGGAAACACACACTCACCTATTACTGTACGATGTAAGTTTATTACCATTGTTTACTGTTTATTTTCAACATAATTGTAACTTATTATATAACAGAACACTCCACACTTATAATATAAATTTCTCACAAGGTTTATTGGCTGAAGGTCTCGGCAGAATAACAGCGCCTATCTACTAAAATAGTGGTGAGGCATACGCTGAGTCGAGACCCTTTTGCTGCTGCAGCACACAAACACCTACACCAACAAAGTACTTCAATATTCTGTCTCTGTTTAGCCATTTCCTTTCTTTTATTGTTTTGTATGTGTATGTGTGTTTTTTTAGCAAATAAATGTCTGTCTATGTCTATGTCTATGTCTATGTCTATGTCTATGTCTATGTCTATGTCTATGTCTATGTCTATGTCTATGTCTATGTCTATGTCTATGTCTATGTCTATGTCTATGTCTATGTCTATGTCTATGTCTATGTCTATGTCTATGTCTATGTCTATGTCTATGTCTATGTCTATGTCTATGTCTATGTCTATGTCTATGTCTATGTCTATGTCTATGTCTATGTCTATGTCTATGTCTATGTCTATGTCTATGTCTATGTCTATGTCTATGTCTATGTCTATGTCTATGTCTATGTCTATGTCTATGTCTATGTCTATGTCTATGTCTATGTCTATGTCTATGTCTATGTCTATGTCTATGTCTATGTCTATGTCTATGTCTATGTCTATGTCTATGTCTATGTCTATGTCTATGTCTATGTCTATGTCTATGTCTATGTCTATGTCTATGTCTATGTCTATGTCTATGTCTATGTCTATGTCTATGTCTATGTCTATGTCTATGTCTATGTCTATGTCTATGTCTATGTCTATGTCTATGTCTATGTCTATGTCTATGTCTATGTCTATGTCTATGTCTATGTCTATGTCTATGTCTAATACTCATAAACTACTATCTTAGGTAACCAGATACACCTAGTTTTAAGACGTTTCAAAGTGATCCTCGTGATTCATCTGAATAAATACCTTTTTGACTTTGTTTTTGATAGTCGATGGTATAGGTGTAGGCGTACTCTAAAATCTGTCCGGCTAGGCACTAGGCTTTGTATAATTGTGGCGCAGTTTGTCGCTGTATAAATCATCCAGTGTTGTGGCAGTGAAATCACGGCCTCAAATACAATCTTGCGGTTACAGCTGCTAGAATGGTAACTGTTTAATTACCAACCCTGCTCCAAAACCGTAGCTGTCAGATGAAAGTGTTTGAGCGAGGAATGAGCTAAATTATACTGAAATATGCGGCATTTGGTGTGATACTTACCAATATAACCAAACTTAGACATAGACATAGGCAATAATTTATTTGCCACAAGAACATACAACTTAAATAATAAATAAATATAAATAATAAATATTGGTGGACATTCCACACAGCACTATATCGCCCCAAACTAAGCCAAAGCTATATGGGAACCAGATAGCTGATATACTACTTATATACTTTTTTTTTGTAAATACATACTTACTTATAATATTATATAACACCCAGACAAAGAACAAACATCTATGTTCATCACACAAATGTTTGTTCTCGGTGGGGATCGAACCCACGGCCTACGGCACAGAAGGCAGAGCTACTACCAACTGAGCTGTGAAGGCTGTCGAAAATAATTGTCTGTAAATGACTGAAACAATCAGGCTTAAAATACAGATGTAGGTAAGTACAAGAAAACAAATATTAAAAAACAATTAAAACAGGTTTTTTTACAAATAATACTAATAACCACACTCTTCAAACCGAAACACAGCGTTGCTGCTTGGCGGCAGAAAAAGGCGTGGTGGTAGTACTTCCCAATCAGGCTTAAAATACAGATGTAGGTAAGTACAAAAAAAATATATTAAAAAACAATTAAAACAGGTTTTTTTACAAATAATACTAATAACCACACTCTTCAAACCGAAACACAGCGTTGCTGCTTGGCGGCAGAAAAAGGCGTGGTGGTAGTACTTCCCAATCAGGCTTAAAATACAGATGTAGGTAAGTACAAAAAAATATATTAAAAAACAATTAAAACAGGTTTTTTTACAAATAATACTAATAACCACACTCTTCAAACCGAAACACAGCGTTGCTGCTTGGCGGCAGAAAAAAGCGTGGTGGTAGTACTTCCCCGGGCGAGCCCTTCACAAAGAGCTCTACTACTCTTAAACTAATTAACTACCTTGGATTGTTTGTCTTATTCCAGTGCAGTGTCTCGCAGACGCCCACGGAAGCGTCTGTACTTGACACCTTTTGGCTAGAACTCTGCATCCATGAAGGTCCAAAGACTAGCTTGGCACTCTTACCATAAAATACTTTTTCAGAAGAGTATTAGAGCTCTTTGTGAAGGGCTCGTCCGGGGAAGTACTACCGCCACGCCTTTTCTGCCGCCAAGCAGCAACGCTGTGTTTCGGTTTGAAGAGTGTGGTTGTAGCACGTTCCTATCGTGCGTGACTTACGAGGCAATGCTTTGTTATAGGTGATGGTTACCACTTAACATCAGGTGAGCCATCTGCTTGTTCCATCAGCTAATTGTATAAAAAAAACCTAAAGCTAAATTTTGATGAGATTCCAAATCCTCAACTTGATTAATTTTTAACATGCATAGACAATATCATTGTTAAAAATGTATTGTTTTGTGGTTTGTATTATGATGCAACCGTAATGGCGGATATTCGCTACCGTAGGCTCACCGCAATCCGAATATTTCGGCATGTTGCTAGTGATATGCTTGTTATCTAGCTTGGACGGAAACAGCTGAGAAATTATAAATAAAAAAAGTTATAAACATTGGTAGATTTTCCACACAGCACTATCTCGCCCAAATCTAAGCCAAAGCTAGCCATATGGGAACCTGATAGCTGATATAATATGTAGTGTACATATAATATACTATGCGCGCTGACTGGGGAGGCGGTTAGCAACCGAACGCACCACGGTCGGGGGCACTCGATTCCAGGCCGCCAATCCAGGCGGACGTTACTCGGAACTAAGTGTTTTATTTGGTACCCAAGCAACCTGTACAGTACATAATACATATTACATTTTTTTTCTAAATACTTACTCTCTTTTGTTTGTCGTGTCACTAGTTTCTTTCAAAACAGTGTGCTGAAAAGATTTTAAGTGCGCCTCAAGAGGCTCCTTTCGAGCACTAAATACTTATAATATAATAACACCCAGACAGAGAACAAACATCTATGCATCACTTAAATGTTTGTTCTCGGTGGGGATCGAACCCACGGCCTATGTTGCAGAAGGCTACTACCAACTGAGCTATGAGGGCTTAATTGTTAAAAATGTATTGTTTTGTGGTGTAGTACAGGGTATGGTACAAACGTAATGGAGGATTATCGCTGCCGTAGGCTCACCGCAATCCGATTATTTCGGCATGTTGCTAGTGATATGCTTGTTATCTAGCTTGTGCGGGAACAGTTGAGATATGGATACAAATATGCAGTTTTCGCTGATATTAGTAACAGCACAGGTTGTATTAACTTCTTTAAGGTTTGTATTTGGGTATTGTATTGTATAGTTTTTTATAAATCTTGCTGATTGAACAAGTAAATGCCCCATATGATGTTAAGTGGTGACCATCATCAAATAAAGCATTTCATCGTAAGTCACGCTCGATAGGAACGTTCCTATCGAGCGTGACTAATAATATAATAACACCCAGACAGAGAACAAACATCTATGCATCACTTAAATGTTGATGGACGCACAGTAGTGCGTCCATCAACTTGAGGCATACAGACAGATGTTAAGGGGCTGACAACTATCAAACAACTTCTCGCTCGCACGTTTCGACATGTCGAAAGATATAAAATCACTAAACTCATTTTCGAAAAATCGCAATCAACTATTTTGTGTGCAATCACATTGCACACAGTTTAGTAAAAATTTCATTTTGATCGATACAAGTATTCCTACTTAAAAGTTTACTTATGTACGAAAACTAGTAAAGCAAACTTTTGAATAGGAAAACATTTAGCAATCAAAATGAAATTTTTACTAAACTGTGTGCAATGTGATTGCACACAAAATGGTTGATTGCGATTTTTCGAAAATGGGTTTAGTGATTTTATATCTTTCAATATGTCGAAACTTGCGAGCGAGAGTCACATTAGCTCTTGTGCCTCATGCCTTAAGCCTCATGTGCCTGTCATTTCACCGGCAACCACTCTCTTCAAACCGAAACACAGCAACGCTGCTTGGTGGCAGAAAAGGCATGGTGGTAGTACGTCCCCGGACGAGCCCTTCACAAAGCTCTCTACTACTCTTACAAAGTATTATATCAGTTATCTGGTTTCTGTAGTTCTTTGCTTAGTTTACTGCTAGACAGCGCTGTGGAATATCTGCCATTATTCATATCTAGGTATACATGTATTCAGGGACCCATCCTTATTAATTATTGAAAACCAAACCAACCTTTCCGTATCCGGATAAGCTTTCGGATACGGAAGGCTACATCTCTACCACCAACACCGACACAGTGAATATATTGTTAGCATCGTTACCGATTACCATTCCGTACTGTGGTTCCTGTTTCAATGTACTCCAGTGAGCGTAGTGACTGTAGTGGTTATAATATTTTTGAGTTCTAGAGAAAAATCTATGTTTAGACTTAAAAGTTACTTTTAATGCAAAAAAATTGAGACAAGTATTTTTTTTATTCTACTTTATGATAGAACAAGCAGATGACCAAACTGATGTTAACTGGTAACCATCACCTATATAACAAAGCATTGCCTTGCAAGTCACGCACGATAGTAACGTTCTCTCGATGCATTGCCCTGCGTCCATCAACTTGAGACATACAGATGTCAAGCCTCATAGGCCTGTAATTTTACCAGCAACCACACACGGCACACAGCGGAGGATCAAGGTTCATGCGGGCCTAGAGGGCAATGAGAGAACAGACCAACTAGCAAAATAAATTGTGTCCAGTCTCACACATTAAGGCGAAGACAAGAGCTAATGTGACTCTCGCTCGCACGTTTCAACATGTTGAAAGATATAAAATCACTAAGATCATTTTCGAAAAATCGCAATCAACTTAAAAGTTTGCTTATGTACGAAAACTATTAAAGCAAACTTTTGAGTAGGAAAAAATGTATCGATCAAAATGAAATTTTACTAAACTGTGTGCAATGTGATTGCACACAAAATGGTTGATTGCGATTTTTCAAAAATGAAGTTAGTGATTTTATATCTTTCAACATGTCGAAACGTGCGAGCGAGAAGTTGTTTGGTAGTTGTCAGCCCCTTAAGACGAAAGGATACCGGCTCTTTCTCCATACAAACGTAGTGGACTGTTTCCTCCCTGGATAATGACACAAGAGCAAATATTTTTGTACCATATTACCTTTCACTACCATGACCATGCCCATATCTTGGTTTTTTGACGAGTATTTACAAAAAAATGAGAACATAAAGGCATAGCTGAAGGTTTTGTATAATTATATAAAAATAAAAAATAAACAATCGGATATGTTTTGGGGGAGTAAATAGTCGACTACGAACGTTGTTTTGGTCAATTATTATATACCTAAAATGGTCTGAGATGCAGTTGTCCCTTTCTTGCTTGGGGCGGTGCGGCGGCATGCAGCGAGACAGCATTTTATTCAAATAGGTATTTGAATTTTTCAAAAGTCTCTCAGGTATCCTCTCCTCTTAAGCGACAGATTCGGCAGGGAACTCTCAATGAGTGGAATAGGAGGTAAAATGTTCTTTCCCAATGCCATCGAAGCGTATAAAACGGTTAGGAAGGGCATGCCAACGGGAGTATTAACGCAAATAATGATAGGGCACGGTGGGTTTTCAGAATACTTGACCCGATTTAAGTGTAAGGAAAACCCATCGCGCATAATGCCCGGTATGGACGAAACTGTAGCCCATATTTTATTTGAATGCCCAATGTACGGTAAAGAAAAATACAAGGCTGAATACGAACACATCATAACATGAACCACGATACCGCGAATCAGCTCATTAAAAGCAAACACAGTAAAGACGATTTCATTACATTTTGTATAAAGATAGCAAATAAGGTTCTTGTAAGAAATAAAACAAAATATGTTTAAATATGTTGCATGTTATATAATATATTGATATATACAACGTGTTACGTGTAAAGATCCTTTTTACAATTTTATTAAGGTACCTACTTAATTGTTTAGTGTTTGTAATGAGTTGGAGCATAGGTCAATCCCAAACTATTTTGTCACCTATATAATCAGATATTTTATAGTAAATTTTTGTAAGACTCTGACCCTTACTTGTCAGAGGGCAAAACTAGAGATAATGACGTTATGAGACGTCGAAAAAAAAATGCTGCTTGGTGGCAGAAATAGGCTCGGTGGTAATACTTCTCCGGAAAAATTGTACGTATGTATCAAATACAATATTTGGACGCCCTTTCAAAATACTTAAAGAATCTTGAATTGGTACCAACTTGGCACTTAGGAACACTGAAACATCTGAGGGGATATCCACCGTGACTGGGGAGCAAAAGCTTGAAGGTGTATCTGTATAGTTCTTTCTTATTGCCGTAAAAACCTCGCGTTTACCTACTCATTGTAATCCATCACAAAAACGTGTACGGGAATATAGCATCTATACCACACAGATAAGGCCCCTCAAAATATGGAACTAATGGGCAGTAGGAGACCATCATCGCAAAGAAACAAATAAACGTTTTTGGAACACACAGTCGCAAAGAAAATATCTGGGTTACTTTCTACATTTGATTTGATTTTTAACACGCTTTTAGAGGTATATATTTTATATTTTAGAAAAAAACTTAAAATACTTACGTTAATGTTTACTTACTTACGTAAATGCTACGTTCCTTGACAGGCATAAGCGATGTTGGAGATAAAGCTGCCAGGATCAAATGCGATTGGGCGGGACACATCAGCCAGATGCCTCCCGATAGGTGGGCGAGGATCTGCATACCATGGGTTCCTGATGGACGGCGGCCTCGTGGTGATGACGATGACCGAGAAAGCGCTGGCGGGACGACCTAGATGCCTTTGAAGGTAGATGGTGGGAGGAGGCTCAGGATTGGGAGAACTGGAAGTCCTTGGGGGAGGCCTTTGCCCAGCAGTGGGACAAAATAAGGAAAACAAAAACATCTTCATGACTTTGATCCCCAAGCACGGTAAATATACCCTGAGACCTAAGTACCAAGTGCGAAGTCCAGATTCTTTGAGAACGTCTAACAGGGGTAGTCAGAGGTACGTCTGAACATAACATTTAGCACATACCCACATTTTGCAGTAGTTTATATTTCATGCGTGAGAGGTGGCAAGCTAACTGCCGCTGTTCGAATACAAAGAACTTCTTGCCAGTCTAAGGCGATCCCCTTCACTAGCCGTGTTTAAATCTAAAGTCAAGATCTTTTATCTTGAGTCATGATTTTCATCATCATCGGAGTCATAGGTATATGTATGTATGTATATAAGTATGTATGTATATAGGTGTAAGTATAAGCAAAGAGCACCGGTGGTCTAGTGGGAGTGACCCCGCCTTCCGATCGTAAGGTCGCAGGTTCGAATCCAGTCGTGTACCAATGGATTTTTCCTATCGAGAAATTTATGTGCGCAATGCCAGTGCTCATAAACGGTGAAACCAGTTAGTACTCAAACAGCGGCGATGGGCAACCTGTCACGTATGGAACTACTGCAAAATGTGGGTATGTGCCAAATTTAATGTTTGGACGTACCTCTGACTACCCCCTTAGACATCCTCAAAAGAATCTGGATTTAGAACTTGGTACTAAGAGATCTGAGGGGATATCTACCGTGCCTGGGAATTAAAGTCGTGAAGCTGTTTCAGTTTTTCAGTTATAAATATAGTTAATATTAAATAAAATATTAGTTAATATTAGTTAATATTAAATAAAATATTAGTTAATATTAATATAGTTTATAGGTAGGCTTATTTATTTGTTAATATCGAATGTTTTTTTATTATACCCTTGATATTTTTAATTTTATAGTGTACCCTAACCAACCATCTTATTCAAGGCTCTTCTCCATCCAAAGGTTGTCTGGAAGAGATTGCTTTTTAGCGATAAGACCGCCCATTGTACATTAAGTTTTTCTATAATTGTTATAATTTGTCCTAATTTGTTAGTTTGTAAGGTGTGAAATATAGAATTTTCATTCATTCATTAAAAAAAAAACTTAAAAAAAAACAGCTGTTTCATACATTTTAGCCAGGTATTTAATTTATGTATAAAATAGCTGTTTTTTTTCGCGTTCACAGTGTTGGTTCCTTAGAATTCATATTGGTGTGTACTTTAGCCCACTGAAGTTTTTAAATAAAAGTATTGGAACTCCTCGTATAATGGTACTGAACCCTTCCTGCGCGAGTCCGACTCGCACTTGGCCGGTTTTTATTATCTCGCAAACCAGCTTTGTTGTTATAAGCTGTGGCTACAGTCTGCACTAGACAGCCCCTTACGCCACGTCACAGAGCCAGAACCCAACGTTTTTCAGCAAACATGAAAGCACGGAAATGTATGGACAATGGCTTCAAACGTGAGAGAGAAATGAAATGCGGATATCCATTCCGGAACTGAAATTGGACGGTATCTAGCGATGAAGCTATTTATATACGAGCTCTTTTATACAGGGTGTAAAAAGACGACTGAAAACGAAATGGGATAGAAAAGCTCCTCAAAACCGAACCAAAAAAAATTTTTGTCAGAATACTATGTTTTCAGATTTTACTCATTTTGACAGCTACGTGAATGCGTACAATATATGCATTCACGTAGTTAAGTTTGCAAGTAGTAGTTCTTACGGAATCTGCTTGCTAGACATTGCTGTTTTTTTTACTTTTATAATTATGTTTATAGATTTTAATTTACATTTTAATGAGATATTATGGTCTTAGTATATTTTTCTCTGTGTATGTTACTAGAAAAAAAAAGACATAGATAAGTCAACATAATTATTTTGATGTGTTTTCCCTACATTTTCAGAATCATGGTCTCATTGCAACCCCCAGTTTTCGTAAGTAGTCTTTTTTACCCTGTATACTATACGTTTGATTGCAATAGCTATCTAAAGGCGATCTGGCGCCATTTGACAAAATTGTCTTTGGTCCAATGACAATTCTGTGGAAGGCTTAAACAGCATCAGGAAATCAAAGGCCCATTTTTTGCACCACGCTACGTTATTTTCTAACGTTACTTTCCAATGTTTTCCGTTACTGATTCAGAGCACTGGATTCGCACACATACTAGGCTTTGGTCTCGTGGAACTGGCACCTAGAGTCACCTGACTTTAAGACGTTTCAAAGTGATCCTTGTGATTTTATTTAATAAATACATTTTGACGTTGACTTTGACTACTCGTAAATTTTTCAAAGAGTAAAATCCATTAGAACACGACCGTATTCGAGTCTACGACCTTAAGATCAAATAGGCGAAAATGAGAACGCCTTCTGATCGTTAGATCGTGAACTAGACCACCGATGCTTGTAGAAAAAAAATCTGAAACAGCTTCACGACTTTGATCCCCAGGCACGGAAGATATCCCCTCAGATCTCTTGGTACCAAGTGCGAAATTCCTTGAAGACGTCTAAGGGAGTTAGTCAGAGGTAAGTCCGAACATTACATTTGGCACATACCCACATTTTGCAGTTGGTATTCCATACGTGACAGGTTGCGAGCCCATCGCCGCTGGTTGAAAACTGAAGAAATTATAACTTTGAAGTCAAACATCTTGATTGCATATTTCTCTCCGGGTCGCAAGCAGAGCAGTAAAATAGTAGAGCTCTTTGTGTGTGGCTCGTCCGGGGAAATACCACCACGCCTTTTTCTGCCGCCAAGCAGCAACGCTGTGTTTCGGTTTGAAGAGTGTGGTTGCCGGTGTAATTACAGGCACATGAGGCTGAACATCTGTATGCCTCAAGTTGATGGACGCAGGGCAGTGCATCGTAGGGCACGTTCCTATCGTGCGTGACTTACGTGGCAATGCTTTGTGATGGTTACCACTTAACATCAGGTGGGCCATCTGCTTGTTCCATCAACTAGTTGTATAAAAAAAAAAGCAAATCCCCCACAAGAAACCGTAGTTAATTTCACCAATGAACTAAAATCTAATTAATCATACCCATTCAACACGAGGATAGTACAAAAGAACAGAATTCCATTCAATTTCTGTACGTGTAAGATTCGCCATTTTGTGGCTGACAAAATGTAGAACGCCTTTTGACAATTAATTAGAATTGTGATCGAACTCGCATCCGCAATATTGATACAGGAAATATTGAGGAGAGCTAGATCAAAGATATACCAACGATATTTTAGTTATTTAAAAAACTTATATTAGAAGCTATATAAAAAATATTGTATTATAGTAAAAAATAAAATAGCAGCCTTATCGTTAAAAGAGATCTCTTCCAGACAACCAAGGTGGGGTGACGTAGCGAATGTAGCTGGCAAAAACTGGATGAGAAGAACCGAAGACTGGGCTTAGTGGCGCATTTTGGGAGAGACCTACGACGAGAGTTGATGATGATTGTACTCAGTTAATAGTGGTTCACACAGTAATGCAAATAGTGCATTTTCCGGGAATCACTTGGTAACCGGGCTGCGAACATTCAGTCAAATCAACATCGCGGATCGACATCTCTTCATTCAATTTTAAGAGTAGTAGAGCTCTTTGTGAAGGGCTCGCCCGGGGAAGTATTACCATCACGCCTTTTTCTGCCGCCAAGCAGCGTTGCTGTGTTTCGGTTTGAAGAGTGTGGTTGCCGGTGTAATTACAGGCACATGACATTAACATCTGTATGCCTCAAGTTGATGGACGCAGGGCAGTGCATCGTAGGGCACGTTCCTATAATGCACTTACGGGGCAATGCTTTGTTATAGGTGATGGTTACCACTTTACATCAGGTGGGTCATCTGCTTGTTCCATCAGCTAGTTGTATAAATAAAAACAAGTTATTAATAAAACGCGTGTTTCATTCCAAAACCATCTTTTTACTTTGATGTCTTTTTACAATGATGGAGATAGCTTGAAACATTTTTACACCCAAGTGAGGATAGTTGTTGAAACTGCTGGCAATTCCCGGCGACAGTAGATCTCAAATCCAATGCTCCAGTTTGCCCGCGACCACGGCTATCGCAATATAGCCGACAGGGAAAATAATTAAAGTAATAAGCGATAAATACCCGTGTAATATTCAATATTGCTACACCCAGCTGTTTGTAAGATAAGCTGTCGTAAAGCACAATGTCAGGTAAAGAGCCTCTTCATACGGAAACCGCTGACGGCGCGACCCGCCTCGTATGTTACGCAACTATGTCGGGATTTACATAGTTCGGGATAATGGTGAACTCGGTGCAAAAATAGATTGGAGGATTTTCGTGGCGTTTTATCACCCAAGTTTTTGATGTTGCAGGAAATATTATAGATATTAAACCTTTTGGCAAAAATAATATATGCCATGTCTTTTTCTGCCGCCAAGCGTTGCTTTGTTTTGGTTTGAAGAGTGTGGTTGCCGATGAAATTACAGGCACATGCGGCTTAACGTCTGTATGCATAAAGTTGATGGCAGTGCATCGTAGAGCGCGTGACTTAAGAGGCAATGCTTTGTTATAGGTGATGTTACCACTTAACATCAGCTGGCTGTTCACATAACTTTGTTGCATTCAGTTTCAATCAGTTTATGTTTGTAATAAGTAAATATGACGGCTATGCGGTTACATTTTAGCTGCAGTTGCTAACAAAGTTAGATTACAACTGGTGTTTCGTTTGATGGATAATCGCAAAACTTTCATATTGTTTTATATACTTATTGGTTTCATATAGAAACTGATTGCAACAAAGTTACGTAATCACCCTGCTGGGTGGCTATCTGCTTGTTCCATCGGCAACAAAAAGTAAAAATCTAGCAACCCTCTTTGCACGGATAGCAGAGCAATAGTTTCAATTCTGTTATAAATAGGCAGCACTAAAGTTACATATAGCCGTTCTCATTTTCTCACTTTATAAGAAAAAGACGGCAACATTTTTAGTTCTGTCAAATTAAGTTATTTGAGATAGAGACATGCCGGTTTCTTCAAGATGTTTTCCTTCACCGTTTGAGAGTACTTGCATTGTGCATATACTTTTTTAAACAGAAAAACTCATTGGTGCACGACCAGTTTCGAACCACGATCTTAGTAGGATCGGAATGCGGGGCCGCTACCACTAGACCACCAGTGCTCTCGTGCTCTCTTCGAAACCATTAGGCCCTAAGTGTTTATTAATAAAAGATTCTGTTTGGCAATTAATTATACTCATTCTATTTTTAAATATTGGGTCTTTTCAATTTTTTCCATTCATCGACTTCTAGAAATCTTCACAATGCCATCTGTTCAGGGGAGGTGGGGGGAGGTGGCCGCTTCCTTTTCCGGTTTGTGGTCACCATTCTCGAAATTCATTCTGCATATTTGGCACTACACTGGAACTTCAATATTGTATTATATTACATTTTAACAAGGATCATACATATCAATGGTAGGAACCAAGACGTAAGTTTGTTGCCTGTTCTTCTAGGCTTTGGTCGCGTGGGACTGGCACCTAGATTCACCTAGCTTTAAGACGTTTCAAAGTGATCTTTGTGATTTCTTTGAATAAATATACCTTTTGACTTTGACTTTGACAGTGATTCTGGTTTTATGAGTCATACAGGTTTAGACTTTTATTGCCACTTTAACTTGCTAATAATTATATTAGAAACAGGACTTGGAACCGGTTTCAAATTTACCGGTAAATAACCGGTTAATAACGGTTTTAGTGTTAATTCGTACGGAGCGCGAGCGTTAAGAAAACCTTTTTAAAACCTTTTTAAACCGGTTTATTCCGCGAGCTCGTGTGGTCTGCCGACAGAGGCGCGCGGCGCGGCGGTGGTGGCGGCGGCTTCTTCAAAGAAGTACTAGGTAAGTCAAATGAAAAAGAACGAATCCTTTTCGTTCTATACAGGTTTTTCGAGCGAAACCTTTTGGATATTGTTCTTTGCAAACCGTTTTATTTAGAGGTTTAATTCGAACAGAACGAAATATTAAAGGTTGTAGGTATTTTAAGTAAAACTGGTTTCAAACTTTTTCCGGTTTCCAAGCCCTGAATTTATTAGATGTGCTTAAAGAGCATGAGTAGCCATTTTGCCTTTGCTGCTTTGGAGCAGTAGGTATATAAAAGAACAGAAATACTTACATTACTATAATCCCCAGGCACGGTAGATATCCCCTCTCAGATATTTTAGCACCGAGTTCCAACTTAATATTATTTGATGATGTCTAAAGGGGATAGTTTGAGGTCTGTCCAAATATTACATTCGGTAATAATGATATTCTGAACTATTTTTCGTACTTATAACTTTAACTTTAAGAACACTTCAATTCAATCAAAATAATATTTTTACTAAACTTTTGTATTTCTCCAAAATTTCGTTGTTTGTATTTTATAATTCTCATCGGTAATTTTAAATCTTAAAAAAATAACTGTGCGAACAAGAAGTTGTTTGACGAAGGTCAGCCTCTAAAGTAAAAAAAAGTAACTAGTCTACCTATCTTATTAACAACTTTATAAACTCCTTCACTTCTATCTAGGTATTGTAATATGACCTAATTACTTACCTCTACATTCGAACGTTCCCGCTAAGATGTTAATTAGTACTTAACTCAGAGTACTTTGTTGTTTTATTAAGGCGAAGATTACCGCTAATGTACCTCTCGCTCGCTATTTTTCATAAATGAGTTTAGTGATTATATCTCTCAAAATGTTGCAATGTGACAGCGAGAAGTACTTTGACGGGTGTCAGCCCCGTCAAAGTACATGTTTTCCTACTCAAAAGTTTGCTTTACTAGTTTTCGTACATAAGCAAACTTGCGGCTTCTCTGCTTTATTATAAAACAGTAGGTACTTACTCATAAAAGTTTGAAGACAAATAAAAAAAAATAAGGTCGTAGGTAAAAGGAAGAAAAATAAAACAATAAGACTTGGCACGTTAAATTCAAAATGTTATTTATTTTTAATTTCAAAAACAGATAATTACATTTTCTTAAACGTCACTTAACTAAGAATATATTTCACAAATTACTATTTAATATTTACATTTATAGTTATTGTACTCATTGGTATACTTTTATTTTAACCGTTCATTTCAACATTTTAAATAAAAGTTTTTTCAGCGAGAAAAAGGGTAGGTTACAATAAATTTTGACGTAACTTTTATTAACGCATCGTTGGCTTCAACAGGGGAAGTAAATACAAATTTGCGCTTTATTTATAGGCCATTGAGAATCTAATTTATCTGAAATTGACTGTAATGTGAAAATGTTGAAGTTTTGTAATCATTTTTGATTTTTTTATAAAATATTCACAGTCGGAAATAAAAAGAACGATACATTACAAGTACAATACAATAAGAGTAACAGAGCTCTTTGTGTGTGGCTCGTCCGGGGAAGTACTACCACCACGCCTTTTTCTGCCGCCAAGCAGTAACGCTGTGTTTCGGTTTGAAGAGTGTGGTTGCCGGTGTAATTACAGGCACATGAGGCTTAACATTTGTATGCCTCAAGTTGATGGACGCAGGGCAGTTCATCGTAGCGCACGTTCATGTAGAGCGTAACTTATGAGGCAATGCTTTGTTATAGGTGATGGTAACCACTTAACATCAGGTGGGTTTAAGCTTGTTCCGTCAGCTAGTTGTATAAAAAAAGTAAGTTCGTATTTTATTTATATATTCAGCATAATAATGCAGCCAGCGTTTTGGGGACACTTTCGACTGATACTGGATTGGTTAAGCTATCTCTAGATTGATCGCAAAAAAACCTGTTGTGCCGACCGCATGCAGTGTAAGTTATGACCAAGAAGATGATGACTGGAAAGGACCATGTTTTGTTAAAAAAAATATAATCTCGTATTTAAAGCGAATAGGTAAGTACTTATATGGCTTTAACATTTTTTTTCTAATTGCTGTTGAAACTTTACAATAATATAGCGCTTATCAGAATAACACATAGGCTACAATTTATAAAGATATTGTGGGACAAATCCTGCGCAGACGAAGTCGCGGGCACCAGCTTGTATTCACTTATATTTTTAACATGGTAGGTATACATTTTCAATGAGCAAAAATTAACTACTTGAGGTATAACATTAAATGAGAAGCTCTAAAAATATCCTTGTAAAATACATTGACGTCTTTTCAAAGTAGCGAAATTTTAACGTAGATACCTCCCATGGCCGGAAAATCCAATGTTCTAGAAAACTGCTTTCAAAGACCCTTCCTTCAACACGACCCATCTATAAACGTTCATCTTCTGGACTAGAAAAATAATAAAGATTCGTGGAAAATTAACCAAATCTGGTATTCAAAGACAATTTAGAACGTTTAAAGTTTTATCTATCTAATATATTTAGAGATAAATAAAGAAGGGATTAAGCACCTTGGAATAAGAATGTACGATGCTACCATGCAGTTTTAAGAATATCCAAGACTTTTAAAACGTATAAGCTTAAAAACGTATTATGCATTGTAAAAACTCTCACCAAAGATTTGATTCCAATTCCATTTCGATTTTGCGGTATCTTGGTTGTTCAGCGTTTTAGCTCTAAGGACATAATCTACAGAGATATATTTTTAAGATTTTTAAAAGAAATGTGAATCGTGCAGTAACTTTCCATTCACAAGTTTTATTTTGAACGTATTAATTGCTGTGATCATCCGATCGTTTCAGCGCAAAAAAATCTAATACAGTGGATGACTGACGACTTTTAAAGTGCTACTAGCGAATAAAAGAGAAAAAAAAAAGAAACAGTTTTACGACTTTAATCCCCAGACAACCAACTTAAGATTCTGTGACGATGTCTAAAAGGGGTAGTCAGAGTTACGTCCAAATATCACATTTTGGCATATAGCCACATTTTGCATTATTGGTATTCCATACAAGAAAGGTTGCAAGCCCATCGCCGCTAAAAATAAGAGAGTTTGACCTTATAAGCTGATTTCACTATGCTCTGTTAGTTACTAATCAAGGATTAACAGGCCGTTAAATCTAAACTTAGATGTCAACCGCGTATATTTTGACATATTTAATGGCCCTTTAATCCTTTGTTAATCTAACAAAGCTTGGTGAAATCAGCTCTAAACGTCCCAAAACATAATTTCGTGTCTCGTACCAAACCCTACCCGACGTCGTCCCACCTTTACGTGTTCTGTCAACTTTAATGTATTAAAAACTTCCGGAGCCCATTTCAGGAAACGACTTCGACTTGGCAATTTTCTAAACGATTTCTTATTTTCAATTTAAGTTTGAAGCTATTTTATTCAAAGATAATGTCGGGTGTATTGAGAGGGGAGGACAAAGGAGAGGGGTAAACGATTTGAAGGTATTCGAGTGTTGTTTCATTTTCAATTGAGAGAGTTGATTTAAATTGGAATTTGAAGAGGACTTTTTTTTACTAGCCGATCTGCCACCGGCTTTACACGGGTTTAATTATCCAGTAAATAATTTCTACAAATTAAGGAATCTTTTAAAAACTCTTCATACACTTTACTTTTGATACAGCACAAGTGACAAAAAAAAATAATTAAGAATTCGCCGATTATGTAGCCCGTATCATAAACTAAAATATTTAAAAATGGAACAGCTCAAACGTGGAGTAAATTTTGTTCTATTTTGAAATCTATCCATTTAGGCGCACTTTTCAAACGGCTTTCACGTTCGAACTGCACTTTGGCGTCGATACTTTTTAAAAGATTATTGAAGTTTAAAAATTTGTTTAACTAAGTTGAATGTACATTATGAGTTGCGCTTTTTAGAGTGGGTTACGGGTGGAACGGTAGGAACCAAGCCGTAAGTTTGTTGCCTGTTCTTCTAGGCTTTGTTGCGATGAACTGGCACCTAGATTTACCTAGCTTTAAGACGTTTCAAAGTGATCCTTGTGATTTTATATGTGATGGTTACCACTTAACATCAGGTGGGTCATCTGCTTGTTCTATCAGCTAATAGTATGAATAAAAAAATAAAGAAAAGGCACACATGTAATTTCAATTCAGGTCAATATTTGAAATTGTACTAATTCATTAACACGGAATGTCCGCGCCGTATTCCGAAGTGTCACTATGTCTCGCAGACTATATGACTATGCAGTACGCATTAATGTAACTCGTTTTTTGTCAGTATTAGTAATATACTTTGTCAGTATCGTTCAAAAGTTGCGCGATTGGCCGTACTTCACACGTTCACAATTTAGATGAAGGTAAAAGCGTAGAAACTTGCTTCGACAGCGCTTTAAAACGTCATACGCGCTCTTATATACGAGTATCCAATCATTTCAACAATCACTAGACTCCATCGCTTTTGGTTTTGAAAAAAGAACAAAATGTTTAACGACAGTAAATGTATTTATTGGTGGACATTCCACACTGCACCATCTGGCCCTAAACTTCAGAAAGCTTGTTTGGAAACCAGATCACTTCTTTTTGTCGTGTCACTAGTTTCTTTCGAAACAGCGTGGTGTATGTGACACATGTTTTTGAGCTTTTTAGGTACTTAGACATGCCGGTTTCCTCACAATGAACACCCAACGATCATAAAGCATTTTTTTTTTCTTGTTCGTTTTACCTACCTAATTGATTGTATTGCCTACTACCTGTATATTGTTTGTTAGTATTAGGTTTGACTTGTTTTATGAGAGAAAATACATGATATTTATGATTATTATTATTATTATAATGTTTTCTTATCAGAGCGTATCAGAGTACTGGCCAAGTACTCTGGTTTTAAGAGTAGTAGAGCTCTTTGTGAAGGGCTCGTCCGGGGAAGTACTACCACCACGCCTTTTCTGCCGCCAAGCAGCAACGCTGTGTTTCGGTTGGAAAAGTGTGGTTGCCGGTGTAATTACAGGCACATGAGGCTTAACATCTGTATGCCTCAAGTTGACGGACGCAGGGCAGTGCATCGTAGGGCACGTTCCTATCGTGCGTGACTTACGAGGCGATGCTTTGTTATAGGAGATGGTTACCACTTAACATCAGGTGGGCCATCTGCTTGTTCCGTCAGCTAGTTGTATAATAAAAAAACTGGCACTGTGCTCATACATTTTTGAACAGAAAAACTCATTGCTACACAGGTTTTGAACTGGGGCCTTAGAATCGGAAGGCAAGGCTGCCTGCCTCCATATTGCCATACCCTATGCAGGGTTCATGTGATACTTACTAACACCCAGCAACTATGTATGTACCTAAACTAAGCCATTTGTAAGCAATAATGTATTGAGTATTGAGGCTGATAGCACTGGAATGCTAGATAGCTGATACAATACTTATATACTTATCCAGTCATTCTTATTTCACTGCACCTCATAACAGATATAACTTTTAACGAGTCCAAAGCAGTTACATAAATACTTTTACCAGCTTGCTAGAGCAAACGTGTTCGCTGCACTCCGGAAAATGTGCCCTGAATTACGCGAGATAATTGGCTTGTTCCATTCCGTCTGAGGAGTGGACTCTACGTAACTGGCAGTAACTGTTTAGATACTCGTTTATTTTACAACTTTAGAATGAGTGTACTTTTGTTTTACACTTGAAATAACTAACAATCACAGCGTTTTATTGTTCAAAACGGTTGGGATTTATGATTTTGTTAAGTAATTATTTAGTGCCATGGTTTTGTCTGAAGTAGACAGCGGCTGAACAGGGAATTCTTTGGTAAGTAATGAATAGTACGCAATAAATAATATTATATTCACTACTCCATCTATTTGATATAGGTACTGTCGACTACGGCGTTCACATTATGTAATTTAATAATGTTTTTTATCCGTGAAAACCTATAATTGGCTCTCTCGTTTCTATATCATGTATGTTATTAAAGTTTTAATAAGCTGTTGGTTTTCCAATAAAAAAATAAAAAATAAAAAAATAAATAAACCTTTTTTTTATACAGCTTCCTAATGGATCAATCTGATGGCTCACCTGATCTAACATCAGGTGAGCCATCAGTGGTAACCATCACTTATAAACAATATAACATCGTAAGTCACGCTTGATAAGAACGAGCCCTACGATGCACTGCCCTGCGTCCATCAACTTGAGGCATACATATGATAAGCCTTATGTGCTTTTAATTACACCGGCAACCACACTTTTCAAACCGAAACACAGCAACGCTGCTTGGCGGCAGAAAAATGCATAGTGGTAGTACTCCCTCGGACGAGCCCTTCACAAAGAGCTCTACTATTTTTACTCTTAGTCTTGTTTTATTAATGAAATAACTTTACAATAATAATGGTAATTTATAATTGGCTTGTTTCACTCCGTCTGAGGAGTGCACTCGGTACTTAACTGTTTTATTCACTTGAGCCATCATTCATCTTGAATCATCATTCATATTGAATCTTGTTTTATTGCACTTAAAATAACTTACAATCACAGTGTCTTATAGCGGCCTCGCCTTTCGATCCGAAGGTCGTGGGTTCGAAACCGGTCGTGCATCAATGAGTTTTTCTGTTCAAAAATGTATGTGCACAATGCCAGTACTCGCAAACGGTGAAGGAAAACATAGTGAGGAAACCGGCATGTCGTGGAACCTAAAAAGTTCTATAACATATGTCAAGTGCTCGAAAGGAGCCTCTTGAGGTGCACATAAAATCATTTCCCCACACTGTTTCGAAAGAAACTAGTGACACGACAAGAGAAGAGTTAGACAATACTGTCGCTTGGTGCGAATTTCCTGTGAATAATTTTCACTTCACATTTCGTTTTAGCGCTAAAATGGCTTTATGATTTGAAATTATTTTATGCTCTCGTCTGGTAGATTCGCTTAAACTTTTATCTCAGAATCGTCTAAACCTGAATACAACATTAAATAATTTCAATTTACTGTACATTTCTTTTTAGCACTAAAATGGTGGGATTTATGATGCAGTAAATAATTTTGTGTTCTCGTATGTTCAAACTTTTATATTATAATCGCCTAAACCAAATAACAAACGTAATGACGTAATTTTAAAAGTATGAATACGTTTCACCTTCAAGTATTTAAAGTACAGGTGACTATATAAAGTACTATTTTAAGACGTATTAGCATGTTATTGTAGTATCGACTACTACGTGCTATCTTAAAGTATAGTCATAAATTATTTAATTGCGTCAATGGTGTAGGTACATAAAGATGAAGGTATTAAATAGGTCGAACTCATTTCCCATGGCTGGGATGCAAAAAGTAGGAGTGAGCTTGAAAAAATTGGGTAGGCACTTATTATATAAAACAACACTGTAAAATTTGCAATAATAATAAATCAAACAATATGCAAATGTAATATCAAAATAATGAATAGTTTGTTAGTATACTATGTGAAAATAATATATATATTAATCCATGTCAAAGTATAAGTAAGTACGCACTGATAGTAAAATTATGTTATGTCTATAAATTGCAGTTACCGTTCTAACCTTGTATGCCTTTGAAAAGTGCTCTTTTTGAACTTAAACTATTCAAAAACCTAATAAATCTAAGCTTGTGAGGTGGACGACGAATTTATTCCGTGACTCTTGATTTGTTGAATAAACACGAATAAGCTTAATTCCACCTTTTGATGCTCACTCCTCAATTAATAAAGTAGTAGAAAGTTTTCAACTGTTAATTGTACTGAGAACGGCTTAGCTGTTCATTCAAGTTAGTTGGTATTTAAAGCTTACTGTCGAAAACTATAACAATTTTAACTCCTTTGAAAAAATCCTTCCGGCCGTTTTCGCAACTAATTTTCGTAACCCATTGCGTAAGCGGAAATATCATTATTTACCCGCAACTGGTTGCATGTGGCAGAAGAATAAATATTCTTCAACCGCCACCAATTGTGAATGAAGAATTTTCTGGAAAGGGTTTTTTTTTTAAATTAGAATAGTTTACTTATGGCGTCTGATTGCGTAAAAATTATCCTTCCAAGATTAGTGGAGACGGATTTTTCTGCTGTAATATTTATAAAATTACAGTACCCTTTTTCTCGCCAAAAAACCAGTAAAATAATACTTACAGAACTTTACACCTTAATACATTATAATAAGAATCAGAATCCGTTATCCAAACTCCTGATGGATTTGGATAAGTAATGATGTACAAGCAGTTATGGCTATGAGGAAGTGTATGAGGTTGTGTGTGTGTTGTTTGGACGCCGGCGAGTTGTTTCCATGTTGCATAGCGGCGGGAGTTTCACCTGCGAACAAATGAATGGTTTAGAAAAAAATAGTTCAACTGTGGAATAGCTTCGTGAAAATAATAGACTTTTATAGCGTATGGCGTAAAAAGCACATGCCGTAAAAGTCAAAATTTATCGATTTTTATTATTATTTAAATGTCCGAATAAAAATAAAAATTGGCCACCTCTTGCGTTTCAGTAGTGCAAGATGCTATACAAAAAAATATAATAAATAAATAACCATTTAAAAAATGGGTAGAGTGATGGATCAAAATACCTACAATAAAATCATTTCAAATAGTTTTAAAATACTTCTGTAAATCATAGACTTTTATCGCGTATGACGGCAGAGGAAAATCCAGATGAAAAAAAAATTGGCAATTTCTTGCTTTTTAGTCGTTTAAGATCATGGTGATCCTTGTTTCAAGTCTATCAATAAAAACAGGTGGCTTAGAATGCGTGTAGTGATTGAATAGAATACCTACTTTAAGATCTTTTCATACAGTTTTACAAAACATGGTTGTTATTGTTTTTCTTAAAAAAATATACTTGAAACTATTTGCGATCGGTATATTGGCTATCTGTACAGTTTCCATAGTACAGGCTTTGCTTAGTTTGGGAATAAATAGTGCTGTGTAGCATGTCTACTAATATAATTTATATCTAAGTGACATCAATAGTGGCGCTTATCCCGTAAACTGACAAGATTTCAGACACTAAGGGTGACAAATCAACATCGAGCTATGCTGCGCTGTACTGCGCTGTGCTGTGCTGTGTTTCTTAAGCTACATTTTTTTAACAATCAACATCAAGCTGTGCTGCGCTTTGCTTAGCTCAGTATAAAAGTAATCCGCAGCTCGTGTAGTCGTTTATCTCGTCAAAAATGACTTTATTTTCAAAAAAACGTAAACATTACGACATAGTTGAATCCGATGAAGATGAAAGTGAAGAAGAAGCGGTTATGGATATTCGGCACAGCGCGGCTCAGCACGGAGGGTAGCGCGCCTCGCTCGAGACTGCTGCGTTTTTAAGGCGAAGACAAGAGCTAATGTGACTCTCGCTCGCACGTTTCGACATGTTGAAAGATATAAAATCAGCAAAGTCATTTTCGAAAAATCGCAATCAACCATTTTGTGTGCAATAACATTGCACACAGTTTAGTAATAAAAACATTTTGATCGATACATGTTTTCCTCCTCAAAAGTTTGCTTTACGTTTGTTTTCGTACATAAGCTAACTTTTAAGTAGGAAAACTTGTATCGATCAAAATGAAATTTTTACTAAACTGTGTGCAATGTGATTGCACACAAAATGGTTGATTGCGATTTTTCGAAAATGAGTTAAGTGATTTTATATCTTTCAACATGTCGAAATGTGCGAGCGAGAGTCACATTAGCTCTTGTCTTCGCCTTAAAATATTAGACGAGCGAGTTGACCAAACATAGCACAGCGCAGTACAGCGCAGCATAGCTCGATGTTGATTTGTCACCCTAGCGGCCCTACTACAAAAAAAAAACTGTCAAACGAAAAACTATTCTTAAACTATTGCCATCTCTTACCAATGCGTAATGACAAACAGAGACAGCGCTAATTTTAAGCATTATTTAAATTCAAACACCATTTTATAGCATAAGGGTAAAGATCTAATTGTGTTTTAGAAGTATCTTTAATGAAAACGAGAGGTTAAAACCGCAGACATCAATTGGCTAACTGTCAAAAATATATCTCACAGGATATTAACTTTAAACAAATTTTGTTTAAGACAAGTTGACAATTTAACAAAATAATTTCCCGAACCGAAAGTATAATTTCTAAGGCATGATTAATTTTGGGCCCTGTTTACCAAACTCGGGGTTTTGCCAAAAGCAAATAAGTGTAACTTAATAAACAGAAAACAAAAGACAAATTATATAATTTTATTCTGGGGGTACGAAGTTGGGCCGCTTTCACGTAATTAGGTTTATATTTAAGGCTTTTTTACAAAACAACGTTAAATTGTCTTACCGTTGAAAACTCAAGATTGTTTTAGACAGTTTTTTTCTTTTTTTTTTTGTAAAAAGAAACATTATTAACACATGAGGTCAGAGGCTTAGAACCTTTGAAAGAATGGTTGCTATCGAAGTTAATTATTTCTTTTTAAGGACTTCTTTATACAAGTTCCTGATGGAACAAGCAGATGGCCCACCCGATGTTAAGTGGCTTTGGAAGGTACTTATAATAATGCACCCTGGTGTTTAAGTTTACTAAAAGTGTGTATAATGCACCTAAGGGAATACGCTTAGGTGAATTAAACGTGTATCTGGCCTACGTTTTTGTGAATCAAAAAACAAGTTTAAACGGAGAAACGGAGAAGGAAAACATCGTAAGGCAATGTCGTAAAAAGTTCTAAAACATGCCTCAAGTGCTAAAAAAGAGCCTCTCTGAGGCGCACTTAAAATTTTTTCAGCACACTGTTTCGAAAGAAACGTGACACGACAAGAAGAAATAAAATACATCTACACTAATATTATAAAGACTTTGTAAACTTTGTATTTTTGTATTTTTGTATTTTTGTATTTTTGTATTTTTGTATTTTTGTATTTTTGTATTTTTGTATTTTTGTATGTAACGAATAGGCTCAAAAACTACTGGTCCGATTTCAAAAATTCTTTCACCATTAGAATGCTACACTATCCCTGAGTAACATAGGCTATATTATATTTTCAAAAAAATCAGGGATCCTTACTAAAACTTCAATAATGTAACCCAAGGTGGAAAACAAAAAACCTTACATCGCGTGCGCTGCGAAAACTATTGAAGATAGAACAAAATAATGTACTACGATTTTGTAGAACACGTTATCATCTACAAAAAATGTCGCGACAGCATATGTCTAACTATTATAGTTATGTCACAATAAGTGTTCTTTTATTATAAAAAAATAATTGAAATGCCTCCGCTAGAAAAGGGTCTTTATTTGTACCTTGGTATTAATCCTTATCCAAATAAATCATTTCATAATTAAGACGGTTTCAATACCTATAGATTACTTCTTAAATTTTTCAAATCGGACATTCCATTCAAAAGATATGACGAAATTAAAAATGTTTACGGGTCCACGGTTCACGCGCGGGGTGCGATTTCACTCACTCAAGGAGAAGCGCGTGCAAATGTATGAAATAAGTAGATGCGAGGCTCGAACCCACGGTCTAAGTTTATCCTAAAATGTTCAAAAAATTTATGACCACCCATGCGAAGCTGGGACAGGCCGCTAGTATTAAATAAATAAAAAGGTTAAACCTAAGAAAAGCTTTTAAAATAAAATACTTATACACTTTTTTTGTAAAACATACTTATAATACAAGGTGTTCCAATACTTGTATTTAAAACTTCAGGGGGCTAAAGTACCCACCAAGAAGAATAACTTTTTCTAAGGAACCAACACCCTGACCGCGAAAAAAAGCTGTTTCATACATTTTAGCCAGGTATTGAACTTTTGTATGAAACAGATGTTTTTTTGCGTTCAGTTCAAAACTTCAGGGGGCTAAAGTAGCCCCCTGAAGTTTTAAATACAAGTATTGGAACACCTTGTATTATAACATAGAAAACAAACATCTATATTCGTCACACAAACATTTGTTCTCAGTGGGGATTAATTAATGTTTATGTGTTTATTTTAAGTAAGTTTATGTCGGTTATACCTACTTTAAAAAATAGAATAGGTATCCATATTAATTTAACCCATACCAGACTCCCCCCTCTCTTTTTATGTTCAATCCTGTCCATCCCAAGGTTGCCTGGAAGAGATCGCTGTTAGCGATAAAGCCGCCCATTGTATTACTATTATTGTTAGTTTTTAAGTAAAAATGTGTATCTTTATTAGTTATGTTAATCAATAAAGAGTTATCTATCTAAACCCTCGGCCTATAGCGCATAAGGCAGAGCTCTGCCTTATGCGCTACTACCAATTGAGCTGTGAGGGCTGAAGTAGAAGTACTTACTCTGCACAACATGAACAGTCACCGAAGCCGCCTTTGCGTTCGCAGGCACACACGTGTAGTTCCCGGCATGTCGTGGTTCTGCTTTGCCAATCACTAGTTCGCTGGTTTGCCGGCCGTTGTGTACGCTTACGCCATCTGTTGAACAATATATGGAATAGAAGATTTTTCATTTGACACACAAACATGGGTACAGAATGACATAACAAGAAAAATAACAAGATTATGAAGAAATGGGAAATATAGTTAAACTTGGGACGCTCTGTATAATGGGCGTCCCAAGACTATGCGACATGTAGGGAAAGTACCTTAAATATTGTAGATAGGAAATTTTGCTGCAAAGAGACTATACTTTATTTTTATAAGTTAGTAATACTGCATGCAAAAATTTTCTAAAAATCACTTTATTTGTCTAGGAATCGAACCGACTCAAATGTGAAAAAAAACACCCCGTGTTTTATGATGTCAACGAAAGAATGCACAAAAAATAACAATTCCTCTTAAGTATCATAGTATCTTAAAACTATGAACTACAGAATAACGTAAAATATTTGATTAAAATTTCAAGGAAATTATTTATTGCCATAGTAAATATACAAACGACCACGAACAAACGTCGCCGATATAACTTCAAGTACCAGCCTACTGGACTTAAAACTCAAACTTCTGCGATAGCTATAAGCTATAGTTATCTAACTATGGCTTTTATGGTTTCGTATGTAGTTCATTCGTTCACAAATTAGTTCGTTATAAATATATTTTTTTGGAATAAAATTTGTGTAGAAGTGACACCGCCTGTTTGTATGGAAGAGACCGCACATAGTTCGCTGTAGTTTAAGTTAATTCTTATAAGTTATTTTCTTGTGGTGTACAATAAAGAGTTTTCTATCTTCTATCTACCTACTGTCAGTCAGAGGGGTTAGCAACTCTTGCCCTCTGAGACATTTAATTCAAAAACACACTCGAGTTGAACTACTGCTTTAGATAATAATAAATATGTACTGTGCCTGGAGTTTCACGGCCTCTACGATTAACATAAAAATCTTGCTCAGCAACAAGGGTGCTAAAAATTTAAATAATATCTTTGCATTGTTTATAAGTTTGATATCCCTGAAGCTTCACGCCGCTCTAAGCGATTAATACAAAATCTTGATCTGCAACAGGGGTGTAATAACTTTAAATTATGTCTTTGTACTATTTTGAAGGTTGACGTTCCCTGAAGCTTCACTGCCTCACTAAGCAAACAATGAAAAAATCTTTTTCAGCAACAGGGGTGCAGAAACTTTTAATCTTTGTATCTTTTCAAAGGTTGACCTCCCCTGAAGCTTCACTGCCTCGAAGCGATTAATATAAAATCTTGTTCAGTAACAGGGGTGCGAAACATATTTGGTTTCAATAGCGTCTGTTTTCCTCAATAAAGCCCGATAAAACGTAATAATCTTCGCAAAACAAGCACAATAAGGAAAATCTATAATGGCGATTGTACAGATCGAATCTTTATAGAAAACTATTATCACTGATTTTACTTATCGCAGTATAGACACAATACAATATAGCGATACGAGCATCACAACTTGGCCGAACAAATCGCAATTATAACAGAAAGGAAATTTTGAACGTCGTGTAATTTGCTTATTATTTACTTACATTTCGTTTTCATCATCTTTCTGCCCTTAATCGACCTGGGGGGGTATTTTGATTCATTCGATATCGGATTCGTTACGGAATACAATTTTTGAATTTCGAATTCTAAAACGCGATATGTTTCTGTTCGGTTTTCAAATTAATATAGGTACTTAGGTGAAGTAGTTTAGCATTTTACATTAAAAACATTGCAATTTTAACCATTTCAGTCACTCGTCTACCATTTATGAACCACGTACCTACAGTTTTATTTAATTTTGATTGTTTTATACATAATTCGATTTTGTGATATAGGTACAAACACGCACAATTTGCGGGAATTTCTTTTATTCGCGCCAACAATATTTTTGGTAGAAGTGAACTAAAACGATGATAAATAGTCTCTAAGAGTAGTAGAGCTCTTTGTGAAGGGCTCGTCCGGGGAAGTACTACCACCACGCCTTTTTCTGCAGCCAAGCAGCAACGCTGTATTTCGGTTTGAAGAGTGTGGTTGCCGGTGTAATTACAGGCACATGAGGCTTAACATCTGTATGCCTCAAATTGATGGACGCAGGGCAGTGCATCGTAGGGCACGTCCCTATCGTGCGTGACTTACGAGGCAGTGCTTTGTTATAGGTGATGGTTACCACTTAACATCAGGTGGGCCATCTGCTTGTTCCGTCAGCAAATTGTATCAAAAAAATAAAAATTGTATGGATTAGTAACTAAACGAGTGTTACAAGGAAATGAATGAAAACAGAGTTTTTAATAGTCTATTAACCACAGGTAGGTGACTTAAGAGGCAATCTTAACATCAGGTGGGACATCTGCTTGTTCCATCAGCTAGTTGTAGAAAAATAACCCGAAAAGCAATCTAAGCAATAATTATTTATTTTTGGTGATGAATCCTCTCGATTCAATACTTGGTAAATAGTTGTTACCTACATACATTCACATTTTTTTATACTAAGCTGTTTCTTTTCGTACCAAAACCTTTCACGTCACTCGCTATTTTTTCGAATCCTATTGTCAAAAGCTTTGTCTGAAATGACAAAATCGCGTTCCGACAAGGCTTTTCAGGAGCCATCGTATTCCAAATTCAAAAAATGACTTTCCGTAACGAATCCGATACCGAATAAATCAAAATATCCCCCCAGGTCCAGGTTTTCTCTCCACTTTCTACCATCGGACTACCAGACGTACGGAAACGAGACATCCATTCATGGTTGACATACCTACTGCCCGCACAAAGCGCTATGGATCTACTTTTATAATGCGAACAGCCAAAGAGTGGAATTCCTTACCGGCGTCCGTTTTTCCGAATGCCTATAATTTGGATGTTTTCAAGAGACGAGTGAGTAGGTATCTTCTAGGTAAACGTGCTACACCGTAGACCGCATCATCACTTAGCATCAGGTGAGATTGCGGTCAAACGGTTTACATATAGGTTGTAAAAAAAAAAAAAACTTTCCTATATCATCCGTCATCTCAGTAGTCACTCCTTTCTTACCCATGTCATCTTTCACACAATCCATCCACCTTTTCTTTGGCCTATCTATACTCCTTAATCCATCCACATTCATACCTCATACATAACGCTATTTTATTTACATGACATTCTTCCCTTCGCATACCACGCTAATCTATTGCTCCTCATTTTTTTAGTCACTGGCACCACTTTCAAACTGCCTCTTAAGATTTCTATAAGACTCCTAGTCTTAATTATTGGGATTTCCATAAAAGTTGCTGACAACTGTCGAGCAACTTTTTGTTTGCATATTTGAAAGTTTTTAAGGATATAAATTACGAAAAGTAGTTATGAATAAACAATCAATTTTCGGATAATATATTTTTTAATCTTCTTCGTTATTTTCGTTTCTTTAGTTATTTTGAAAAAAAAAGGAGTAAAAGAAGTAAAACGTAGTTAAAGACCTTTGGGTAAAAGGATTTAAAGTGCACTTCAAAGTTCTTTCAAAATTCCTCAAAAATTCTTTCGTGCACTTTTCACATGTTTTAGAACTTTTTTAGGTTCTGTACATACCAGTTTCCTCACGGTGTTTTCCTTCGCTGTTGGATTTTTTTTTATATTTTTCGTCCTTAACAACTCTTTGCAAAAGATTTTTTGGTCCCAAGAAAATTCAGAAACGTAAATGAAATGAACGAGAAAAGAGTAAACTTCCGATAAACTCAAACTACAGTGACACAAGAAAAAGGAAGAGCGAAAAAACTCTTTTCTAGGTCACTACTTTATTTACAACAAACTTTTCACTTTGCTTATACCAATCTGAAAGTTTTAAAGAAACTTGCTTTTTCTTGCATTGGATGTTCATGGCATTCAAAAACAGCTAGCTCACTGATATCATTTTTTTTATTATACATACTCATCTCAACATCAGGATATATGTTATATGGAACCTCTCCGGAAATCAATTTACTTTCAATATATAAATAGTGAAAGTAAGAACTAATTATTAAAGCTCCGAGTATTTCCAAGTTGAATCCGTGCATATATAGATCAGATAGATAGAACTTTATATTAAATTGTTTTGGAAGGCGATGTATGAATGTTGGTATTATTAATAGCATCTTGGCTTGTCAGGTCAAGCGAAGATGTTATAGAGGTTGGCAGAATTAGGGTTTAATTAGGTAGATTAAATATTGATACGAGATGTATTTTTTTTTATATTTTATTATAAGGCAGTGTAGTCGCCCAGCGACAAAGCCCTTAAAAAAAGAGAGATAGCTCATAATAGTAAATCTTTAAACTATTTAGTAATACATAATTTCCTCCATCATCCTTATTACGGTTTCTCACTTTATTCAATCATTTATAAACGTCAATTAAACATTTTCCCCATTTCAGTTTTGACATTATGAATAAATGAATTTTAAATTAATAGATCAATATTCAAGCTTTAACCTGGTTTTTGTCAAACCAAAACGCGCATTCATAAAATTTAGTTACGTTTACATAATTATATTCTTTAGCATATATTTATAATAATACATACATTTGTAATAGGTACTTCTAAAAGATACAAAAAATTTAATTAAAATTAATTTGTTTTCTATAAAAATAAACACTATCTTGTCTTTCCAACAAAATAAGTAGCTTTGCACAGAATGAGCTAGCTTAAAGTTATCCCAGGAAATTACTCCGTACCTAACAACTGAGCGAAAGAAGTTTGAACGTACTAGTATGTGTGTTTCACTCCACGAAGGCGTTTCTATTCTATATTTATTTTACTTTATCAGGAATAACAAAAGTTTGTTAAATTGTGATCTTACTTACATAATATACTATTGGGTACAGTGTTTGTTTTGCATTAAATTTATCTTGTTGTCGACTAATCACGGTTTCGGCTCAGTATTGTGAAAGAAAATAAATACCTTTTTACTTTACTTTACTTTACTTTGTGTGTGTGTGAATGTACAACCCACTAGGTTATCCACGGATGAAAAAATAATTGATGTTGATGTGAAGCTAATTTCTCTTTGAGCACCCATCCAAATAATGATAAGTGTTCTACAAGAAATAAAATTAACCGAACCGGAAGTTCTGTGTGATGAAACATAACAGGATTAGTAGTAAATCAGTGGATTAAAGTTTCGTGAAATTGAATGTAAGAATGAGTGCCGGAACAAAAACAGCTTCACCATTTTTATCCCCAGACACAGTAAAATAATCATCATCATAAGCCTGAATAAGTCCACTGATGGACTAGGCCTCCCCTACATATTTCCAGAAATTTTAAGCCCTCTCCATCAATCGACTTTATATATAACGCGATTATAACAATATCTTTAGTCGGGTAGGAAGGCGTCCCACGCTTTTTTTTCCTGTATTTACGATCTCTTAGTACTAAGAACTAACTCAAGATTCTTTGAGGATGTCTAAGGGGGATAGTCAAAAGTAGTCATCATCTTCCTACACATATTCTAATTCAGTACAGGTTTTTTCTCTCTTCCCTCTATCATCCGTCATCTCAGTAGTCACTCCTTTATTACTTATGTCATCTTTCACACAGTCCATCAATCTTTTCTTTGACCTTCCTCTACTCCTATATCCATTCACATTCATACCTAGCAATCTTTATATTACGTATTTATTAACACTTATATATATTATTCTTTATAATATACTAGCGGCCTGTCCCAGCTTCGCATGGGTGGTCATAATTTTTTTGAACATTTTAGGATAAACTTATACCGTGGGTTCGAGCCTCGCGTCTACTTATTTCATACATTCGCACGACCCGTGGACCCGTTAACATTTTTAATTTCGTCATATCTTTTGAATGGAATGTCCGATTTGAAAAATTTAAGAAGTAATCTATAGGTATTGAAACCGTCTTAATTAGATACGTCTTAAGATTTATTTGGATAAGGATTAATACCAAGGTACAAATAAAGACCCTTTTCTAGCGGCGGCATTTCAATTAATTTTTTATAATAAAAGAACACTTATTGTGACATTACTATAATAGTTAGACATATGCTGACGCGACATTTTTTGTAGATGATGACGTGTTCTACAAAATAATAGTACATTATTTTGTTCTATCATCAATAGTTTTCGCAGCGCACGCGATGTAAGGTTTTTGTTTCCACCTTGGGTTACATTATTGGAGTTTTAGTAAGGATCCCTGATTTTTTTGAAAATATAATGTAGTCTATGTTACTCAGGGATAATGTAGCATTCTTATGGTGAAAGAAATTTTGAAATCGGACCAGTAGTTTTTGAGCCTATTCGTTACATACAAAACAACAAAACAACAAAAATACAAATCTTTCCTCTTTATAATTATTATTATTATTATTATATTATTATTAGTGTATATTACACTATTCTAAATAAGACCGCCCATTGCACTGTTTTAATTTTATTTAAATTTTTGGTGTATATTAATTTTGTTTGGTGGTGGTGCACTGTTTCGAAAGAAACTAGTGACACGAGAAGAGGTATACTACCCCTTACTACTGTTGAATACTCACTCAGATCGTAGTTGATCATCCGGTTCTCGAAGTACCAGAAGACGTATGAGGGTGGCTCCGTGGACCGCTTCACCACGCACACCAGCCTCAGCATGGAGCCTTCGTGGATTATCTTCTCGGATTCACCGACTATTTCTGCGTACGCCGCTGTTGAAACAAAACAGTGGTTAGAGTTTTTATTAAATTATTTTATACTCAGTCATGATGATGACCATCATCATAAACATCATCATCATCAGCCTGAAGGATTCCATAGATGCCTCCCCTATACATTATCAGGAAGAATTGTCCTAAACCAGCTTCATCCACCGACTTCTCGTCTTCCTAACAACGTTGGTCCATCGTGAAGGAGGGCGTCCCATGCTTTGTCTACTTGTGATGATGGTGATGGTGAACAAAAACATTTAAACAATTGACTCAAGACAGTTTAACTGATACAAGTAACTGGCAGCCCTATCTAGCTGAATGGCAATTTATATAATTACTTATTTAAGAATAAATTGTCCCAAAGCTTTTTTGCAACCCTTTTTTTCACACCACTCAATCTTTGGCTAGCAGTTATTTACAACAAATTATTGAAAATAAATTTGATATTTTTCAAATTTACAATTTAAACACAAAATGATATTAGTGATTTAAGGGGCTGACAACTATCAAACAACTTCTCGCTCGCACGTTTCGACATGTTGTAAGATATAAAATCACAAAACTCATTTTCGAAAAATCGCAATCAACCATCTTGAGTGCAATCACATTGCACACAGTTTAGTAAAAATTTCATTTTGATCGATACAAGTTTTCCTGCTCAAAAGTTTGCTTTACTAGTTTTCTTACATAAGCAAACTTTTAAGTAGGAAAACTTATATCGATCAAAATGAAATTTTTACTAAACTGTGTGCACTGTGTGCACACAAGATTGTTGATTGCGATTTTTCGAAAATGAGTTATGTGATTTTATATCTTTCAACATGTCGAAACGTGCGAGCGAGAGTCACATTAGCTCTTGTCTTCGCCTTAATAAAAAATACCATTTGACTTTGAGTATTTTGCTTCATGTATATAGATAGATATTATGATTTTAGATACGACAGATACAAAACCCACTCGGTCGATCTCGATTCGTACAACGTAAATTGCCAGTGCGTAAAACGGAAAATTGTTTAATGAACTGAAAATTCTCGAGTTTTCTGATAATCTTTACTTCGGAATGCAATTGCTTCGAGTGAAATTTATTTCGTTCGTGTAATAGTTTTTTCAATAGTGAAAGTTAATTCAATGTCACTATTGAAGTAAATAATATGATCACTGAAATTCTGTGCGTAAAACGGAGTTACTGTGTTTCAGTTTGAAGGGTGTGAGTGCCGTTGAAATTACAGGCATATGAGGCTTAACATCTGTATGCCTTAGGTTGATCGCAGGGTAGTGCATCGAAGGATCCCCATTGTAAATGACTTACCAGTAAATGCTTTGGGTGAACCATCCACCCACTTGGATGAGCACTGCCCTGCGTCCATCAACTTGAGGCATAAAGCCTCATTTGCCTGTAATAACACCGACACCTTTCAAACCAAAACACAACACAGCACCGCTGCTTCGCGGCAGAAAGAGGCACGGCGGTAGTACTTCCCCGGACGAGCCCTACACAAGGAGCTCTCTACTCGCTCCAGCTACTCTCACTTACCAACTAGCACGAGCTTGAAGAATATACTGGTAGGAGGGTGTGTAGGGACTTGACACTCGTAGTAGCCACCATCCACTGACGTTGCAAAACGTATGTGTAACGCCCAATCCTGAAAAAATCCATTCATTAATTCTCTCATTCATGACCCATAAGCTGCGAGTATGGAAAAAACTGAAACAGTTCCACTACTTAGATTCCCAGGCACGGTAAATATCTCCTCGGATCTCTCTTCTCCTTTCGAGCACCTGACATATGTTATAGAACTTTTTAGGTTCTACGACATGCCGGTTTCCTCACGATGTTTTCTTTCACCGTTTGAGAGTACTGTCATTGTGCACATACATTTTTGAACAAAAAAAACTAATTTATGCACGACCGGTTTTAAACCCACGACCATAGGATCGGAAGGCGGGGCCGCTACCACTAGACCACCAGTGCTCTGTCAGATCTCTTAGAACAAGTACCTACTCAAGACTTTTTACGTATTTAAATGTATTGCATCGCATGCGCTCCGAAAACTATTGACGATAGCACACAAAAATGTTCGACAATATTAAAGAACACATCAATATCTACAAAAAACTCAGCAATACTATATGTCTAAGTATCGTAGTTATGTTACTATAACTTCTTTTTTTTTAAGTTGTTAGTAATGCCGACCAAAATCAGACCATGTTATCCATACCTTTATATTAATCTTTATCCAAATAAATCTTTTCATATTCAAGACTGGTTTATTACCTATAGATTACTTCTTGAATTTTTCAAATCTGACATTGCATTCAAAATATATTACGAATTAAAAACTTTAGTTCGCTTTAAAAATATAAGCGACGCGTGGGTCACGGGGCGCGTTCTCACTCAGCGCGTATCGCATCACGCGCGGTTGAAGGACGTGCAAATGTACGAAATAAGTAGCCGCGAGACTCGAGCCCACCACGGTCTAAGTATATCCTAAAATACCATAGGTCAAAATAACTAGCGACCTGCCTACTACTAGGTCGCTAGTTTAATATAATTTCTGTGGAAAAACACTTACCTAAATAATTCCATAACAAATGAACCTGAAGCACGAGGATGAAATTTCCTAGTACTGATTTTGCAATCAACTTTATTCAAATACAAATTACGAGCCTGGATCTGTCTTAATATAACTTGACCTTAAATACCGATATCTTTTTATAATGAAATTATTCCCCTCGGATAAAATGAAATTAGTTGTTCCAACGAATTTGAGAAAGATTATTTTTTACTTTTAAACGTAACTTTACAGATTCCTTATTGATATTTCTAAAAATACTTCTGCCTTTTAAAATGGGTGCAAAGTGTGGGTATGTGCTAAATGTTTTTGACTACCTTCTTAGACATCTTCAAAGAATCTTATGTCAGTATACTTGGTACTAAGAGATCTGAGGGGATATCTACCGTGCCTGAGGATTAAAATCGTGAAGCAGTTTCGGGTTCCTACCTGAGAGTCCCACTGAATCTCAAATATCCTACAAAGAATTCGAGAATTGTTTATTTTTTTATGCAACTAGCTGATGGAACAAGTAGTTGGCCCAACTGATGTTAAGTGGTAACCGTGACCTATAACAAAGCATTGCCTCGTAAGTCACGCTCAATAGGAACGTACCCTACGATGCACTGCCCTGTGTCCATCAACATGAGGCATACAGATGTTAAGCCTCATGTGCCTGTAATTACACTGGCAACCACACTCTTCAAACCGAAACTCAGCAAGGCTCTTTGGCGGCAGAAAAGGCGTGGTGGTAGTACTTCCCCGGACGAGCCACACGCAAAGAGCTCTGCTACTCTTCAACTGCTACTTTTAAGGTACATTAAAAGTGAAAGTTTCAAAGTGATCCTTGTAATTAAGCTGAATAAAGACCGTTATGGTTTTGATTTTTAATGGAATGAATCAACAATAATAACGACACAAGTATGAATAACGCAGTACCTAGTTGTTAATACATTGACCACCAGATCATTTTTCGCAAGCCAATAAACTCAATGCAAAACTATCTTGAAAAACATTTTTTTATTTCGATTTTTCAACACCCGGATTACGCAGTGTTGCCAACTTTAATAACTGGATTGTACCATTTAAAATAATTTAAATTCACAGAGAATTCTTAATTTCAATTCATGGGATCCAGCGTTGGCGGAACGCCAATGCCTGTAGGAACCAATAAATGAATGGTTGAAGAGTACAGCTAAGAATTAAGTAGTGGACGCGAATATTTATCGCTTGTCTTGGTGTTATAATATATAATAACAATTTATTAACAAAAAAAAGAATCCTTTATTCTATCTGTATGTCTCCTGTTGATGATGCAGGGCAGTGCACCGAAGGGTGTTCTTATTGAGCGTGACTTACGGGTATTGTTTTGATGTTATTGATGTTTGGTGATGGTTACTACGTAATCATCAGGTGAGCCGTCTGCTTGTTCCATCAGCAAGTTGTTTAAAAAACAGCTATTTTGTTTTGTATATCTTAAGGTTCTACTGCAAGCTATGTTTTAGTTCGGAGCAACATAATAATAGCCATCATAATTATTTTATTTTGAAATATTGGTAAACTATATATTTTTACTATAACACAGCTTTACGGAATATATTAATTATAATCCTATTAATAATATGCGAAAACTAAAATGACATGATATTTGAACGTTGGATGTTTGTGGCGCAATCACACGGTCGAAATCTGAATTAACATTGTCGATTACTTATTATCCGAAAAATCGATCAATCTGACTATGACGAAGATGATAGTAACCTCCTGTTTACTCATATTGATTTCTTTAAAAAATCATATTAATAACGACTAGATTGTAGACAAAACATAATCATATTATGTCACATAAATGTAAAAATACTTGACGTATTTTAAGAGTAGTAGAGCTCTTTGTGTGTGGCTCGTCCGGGGAAGTACTAACACCACCCCTTTTTCTGCCGCCAAGCAGCACAGTGTTTCGGTTGAAGCGTATAGTTGCCGGTGTAATTACGGCACATGAGGCTTAACATCTGTATGCCTCAAGTTGATGGACGCAGGGCAGTACGTCGAAGGGCACGTTCCTATCGTGCGTGACTTACGAGGCAATGCTTTGTTAGGTGATGGTTAACATCAGATGGGCCATCTGCTTGTTCCATCAGCTAGTAGTATAATAAAAACGTGCGACTAAAAGTCGCGCCTGATAAAACTTGACGAACTTAATCCCGTACTCCGATTGGTCATTAAAATGCAATCGGATTTGTGCAAACTTTTGTTCTATAGGAGCTTCGGAACATAGTTAATTGGAGATGTTTAATCTTTTGATTGAAGCAAGCGTAGCTTGAGAGTACTGCCTGATTAGCTATGCAACGTTCAGCGCAGTCACCATTCGGATGGGTGACCACTAAAATATGCCTTTTTTTGTTGACTTTCGACACAGCACTATCAAGTCCCTAACTAAGCAAAATTGTAATATGGGAACCAGATAGCTGGTAATCCTTGTATATTTTTTTGTCTCTTCTCTCTTGTCGTGTCACTACGAGTGTGTTGTTTGAAACAGTGTGGTGAAAGGATTGTCTCAAGAGGCTCCTTTCAAGCACTTGACACATGTTACAGAACTTTTTAGGTTCTATACATATCGGTTTCCTCACGAAGTTTTCCTTCACCGTTTTAGAGTTTTTTTTTATTCAAGTAGCTGATGGAACAAGCAGATGGCCGACCTGATGTTAAGTGGTAACCATCACCTATAACAAAGCATTGCCTCGTAAGTCACGAGTACTGGCATTGTGCACATTCATTTTTGAACATGTGATTTTTTTTTTGTGAATACTTACTATAATACTTACTTATTACTAATATATATAATTACACCCAGACAGAGAACAAACATCTATGTTTATTACACAAATGTTTGTTCTCGGTGGGGATCGAACCCACGGCCTACGGCGCAGAAGGCAGAGCTACTACCAACTGAGCTGTGAGAGCTGTGGTCTTTTAATCTTCATAAGTTACGTTTAACTGATCTCAGATAAAGAAGTTGTTAAGCCTACGAATGCCTTAAGGCTTTTAAACTCAGTCACTGGAAGCTGACATATACCGTTTCCTTTTAAACAAGACAAACATAAAACCAGGCCAACCGGCATGGATATGACACAAGTGCTGGTTATTCCCGTAACCTTTTTAACTTAACCCTTAACCACTGACGTACGAATGACATTCGTCACTGAAATCGTTATTCGTTCAAAACTTCGTTTTGCGCGGGAGTACGATTTCGTCATTTTTAGTAGTTTCCTAGCCGCTAGTGCCGCCTGCGCGGCGGGGGAGAGCGGACACGTGGCGCAAGTCCAATCAGTAGTAGTGTAACTAGAAATATATGTATGTGATGTATACTTATACAAGGTGTTCCATAAGTTGTGTATATAAACTTCAGGGGGGTAAAGTACCCATCAATATGAACAACTTTTTCTAAGGAACCAACACTGTGAACGCGAAAAAAAAAAAACAGCTGTTTCATACATTTTAGCCTGGTAGGTATTGAACTTTTGTATGAAACAGCTGGTTTTTTTTTCGCGTTTTAGCCCCCTGAAGTTTATATACACAACTTATGGAACACCTTGTATATGTGATTTGCTGATGATGTGTTATTGATCTCATAAAACCATCCATATTACGTTATAAATCGAAAGAAAAAAGTTCATATAATTATTAGTTTTTTTTTTATTCTTCAAAAATTATTTGTGTTTGTTTCGATACCTTTTAGTATGTTCATTAATAAATATTTTTCTGTGAATATTTTTGTTGTTTTATTTTTGTCTCAGTTTCTTGTATTTGAAATATTTTATTATAATACAAACAATAAACATATAAATAGCACTTGATTACTGCCTCAGAGGTCTTTAAAAACATAGACGAATGTCATTTGTAGGCCAGTGGTAGTGTTACGAAATGACACGTCAGTGGTTAAGGGTTAAGGCGATGAATTCTTGTCGTGTCACTAGTGTCTTTCGAAACAATGTGGTGAAAGGATTTTAAGTGCGCCTCAAGAGACTCCTTTCGAGCACTTGACATACGTTATAGAACTTTTTAGGTTCCACGACATGCCGGTTTTCTCACGATGTTTTCCTTCACCGTTTGAGAGTACTGGCACTGTGCACATAATTTTTTTAACAGAAAAACTCATTGGTGCAAGACCTTTTTTGAACCCACGACCTTAGGATCGGAAGGCGGCGCCGCTACAACTAGACCACCAGTGGTCTCTAAAAAAGTCAAAGTAAAAAGTATTTATTCAATAAAATCTCAAGGATCACTTTGAAACTTTCACTTTTAATGTACCATGGGCGTAAGATATGCCTATCCACCTTAAGGGTGATTTTTCTGTGAAGTGACCGATTGCCACCCCCGGCTTGCTCGTTTACTTTTGTTTTTAAAGACCAATATGAGCTAAGTATATCGTGGAGCTGGTCAAGTACTAAAAATGCCGCTTTACCTGATTGTAATAAAACTCTCTATTGGTCAAAATAATCAACAAAAAAAAGAAGGTGTGACCAGTAGTACCTCTCGCTCGTACATTTCAACATTAAAAAGAATATAAACTTACTGAACTGATTTTTCATAAATAATCGCAATCAATCAAGTTGTGTGCTGTTTCAGTTCTGTTCAGTTCTTTTTAACCGAATATCTTTCACTAATACTTATATTTCAGAATTATTATCTAAGATTTTCAGTACCCCAAGTATGAGTTGTGTTTACCATATTTGGTTTTTCGTTTTTCGTTCTTGTTCCGTGTTCATTGCGGGTTTTGTATGAAGACGCGATAGAGATACCGATACGGAACTTTATGTTCTACTACTAATTTTCATCATACTTGCAACATAAAGTTCCGTATCGGTATCTCTATCGCGTCTTCATACCAAACCCGCAATGAGCATGGAACAAGAACGAAAAACCAAATATGGTAAACACAACTCATACTTTTGGTACAGTTATTGCTTCACGCAGCCATTTTGATGAAGTTACTTTTACAATCAATCATTTTTACCTTCATTATTATGAAAACCCGGATTTTATAGTATTACTGAAGGAATTCTGTTTCGTCCGGGAATAAAATATCTATTACAGGCAATTTCAATAAGCTGACTTGAGATGTTAAGCTATGTTCCGCAAACGTAAGTTTTATGAAATAATATTTCTACAGACATTGTTTTATTTGATACCAGATGCCGCCCGCGGCTATCTCTCGTTTTAAGTTTTTTTTTATACAACTAGCTAATGGAACAAGCAGATGGCCCACCTGATGTTAAGTGGTAACAAAGCATTGCCTCGTAAGTCACGCACGATAGGAACGTGCCCTACGATGCACTGTCCTGCATCCATCAACTTAAGGCATACAGATGTTAAGCCTCATGTGCCTGTAATTACACCGGCAACCACACTCTTCTAACCGAAACACAGCGTTGCTGCTTGGTGGCAGAAAAAGGCGTGGTGGTAGTACTTCCACGGACGAGCCCTTCACAAAGAGCTCTACTACTCTTAAAACTACTTTTAGTTGTGATTGCTTACATAATATTTAAGGTGTTTTGATTTATTGGGTACCGAGGCCTACCAGATCTTCAACATTTTAAGAACAATAAAATAAAATACAATACGAAATCGTTTTTTAAGTCACTAGTAAATACAATTTATAAAATAGAAAAACGTAAGTGACATCAATTAGCCCCCACTCAGCATAAAGGGGTATTTTAGAGCACCGATGTTATTCCTTGTAGAGCACTTGCGGTGTAGTAGCTTCTATAGTCGCGTTAAACTCTAGCTGCAAACTCTGTCCTAATTATCGGAACGAGACAGCAATATTGCTCTCTCTCTCACACTTAGGAGAACGGCACGATTCATTTGTTTTAGCGCAGAGATGTGCATTATTGGAGTCGATAAGAACTGTCGATATCTATCATGACCTCTCCGAGCGCGCAACCACCGGGCGCTCTCGCGTAGTCAACCTTTTTATCGATAACGTGCATGCGCCCGCGCCGAGTACTCTCAACACTAGTGTTAAGATGATTTATGACCGAGTTTGCAGCGAGTGTTTAACGCGACTATAGTATTGGGGTATGCTTTATATTTTGCTAATTTTATCGAGTCTCAAACGTCAAATCAGCACTGTTTTTATTTGTAATTTATAAACATAATTCCTTCAGCGTTTGAGAGCACTGGCACTGTGCACATAAATTTTTGAACAGAAAAACTTTGCACGACCGGTTTTGAACTCACGACTTTCAGATCAGAAGGTGGGGCTGCAACCACTAGACCAAAGTGCTCTCCAAAATATAAATTACGATGGGATTTTAAATCAGAAATTGGCAGAAGATCCAACTTTTGCAATACCTGCATTGTCTTGATATTTTGACGTGTATTGTTGATACTGCATTGCGTTTTTTGTGGCCGTGACATTTAGTCGACATAGAAACAGCATAACTACAACCACAAAATGTTTTAATTTTATTAGTTTTGTACATCGCGGGAAGGTGGTTCTTTCTAAAAATGTATAAGTATTATTATTATTTTGATTTTCATTGTACCTTCTTGACGTACCTAAGAGCATAATATGTGTAAAGATTAATAAATAAATTAAATTAAATTATATTAAATCCCCACCAAAGTCAAATAATTGTGTGATGAAAATAGTCTGAGTCAAAGTTTTTCTAATAATTATAGCTATCATCAGCCTGAAGAATTCCACTGCTTGAGCTTTTTTTTTATAAAAATTTCTGATGGAACAAGCAGATAGCCCACCTGATACCAAGTGGTAACCATCACCTATAACAAAGCATTGCCTTGCAAATCACGCACGATAGGAACATTTCCCATGATGCACTGCCCTGCGTCCATCAACTTGAGGCATACAGATGTTAAGCCTCATGTGCCTGTAATAAAATTACACCGGCAACCACACTCTTCAAACCGAAACACAGCAACGCTGCTCGTTTATTCGTTGTTCTCGGTGGGGATCGAACCCACGGCCTCCAACGCAGAAGGCAGAGCTACTACCAACTGAGCTGTATGGGCTGTCTGTAAAACGGAAAAGTACTAACCTTCACATGTCTTCCATGTGCGGAGAAGAACCGATTATCAGCACTGTAGGTGACGAGTCCCACTGATAGTAGAGAGTAGTCTTTTTTTCTTATCCACGTCACCTGTTGGAGAATTAAGGCATTAGCTAAATATAATATCAACCAAGCTGAAGTGGAATTGTGCTGGTCATGTCTGACGTATAACCGTAATTACAGGCACATGAGGCTTAACATATGTATGCCTCAAGTTGATGGACGCAGGGTAGTGCGTCGTACGGCACGTTCCTTACTAGGCAATGCTTTGTGATAGGTGATGGTTACGACTTAATATCAGGTGGGCCATCTGCTTGTTCCATCAGCTAGTTGTATAAAAATGTCCAATGATTTTTTGACAAAAGACTAAGCTGAAACTAAGTTTGTATTCAATTAAGACCAGTTAATTTAAAAACTACACCTTTGAAACACAAAACGCCATTTTTTTACCATTGTATTGTGGAACTGTTAATAAAATATATTAAATTACCTATTAACTCCTACGAGTTATACTTATATTAAGCATCGCTATTATTTATAGAGGAAACATGGCAGGACATCCGTAATCAGAAATGCGGAAATTCGTAGGAGAACCAACCAAGGTAGCCGACAAAGCTAGCAGAATCAGCAAGTTGAAGTGGCAATGGGCAGGTCATAATAGCTCGAAGGACTGATAACCGTTGGGGAATAAAGTTTCTCGAATGGCGATCATGATGACATGGCAGGATGTACACAGCTTAAACATACTAGCTAGAACTCTTAATAGTTAGTAGATCTCTTTGTGAAGGGCTTTGCGAGTTGAGCTGTGAGCAAAGATAGCCACTGATTGGCTTCCTGACCCAGCGAGAAGGCGTCCGACCAAAGCGGAGATGGCGGGACGAGCTTGGTGTTTTAATGATGGACTGGGCTTGTATGGCCCAGTCCAACAAAACCTCAATATTAACACGTTTCTCAAACTTTTTTTGTAACTTTGAAACACAAATTACTTGAGAAAACTTCTGGAATGTTTGTTTTGTTTCACATGATATTAAAAAAAATGTTTACACGGTAATAGATTCCGTTCCGTATCGGTAGAGATACTGATACGTGACTTTATGTTCCACTACTAATTTTCATCATACTTGCAACTTAAAGTTCCATATCGGTATCTCTATCGCGTCTTCATACGAAACCCGCAATGAACACGGAACAAGAACGAAAAACGAAAAACCAAATATGGTAACCACAACTCATACTTGGGGTACTGGTTATTATTTAATGCTTTGTTCGCGAACTATTTCGAATACATTTTCAGTGAGCCGTCCACATAAGCACCTCTCCAAATTTGGTTGGATTATTTTGAGCTTACAAAGTTAATACTGGAAAAGTTATTTCTGCTTTTGGCTTTTCAGTTTTATTTTACTAATTTTGGTGAATTATTTAGTCTCTATTTTTTATGAAGGCGGTGCATCTTTGAAAGCCTTCACAGCTCAGTTGGTAGTACTTCTGCCTTCTGTGCCGTAGGCCGTGGGTTCGATCCCCACCGAGAACAAACATTTGTATGAATTAGATAGATGTTTGTTCTCTGCCTGGGTGTTATAAAATATTATAAGTTTGTAATTACAAAAAGAAAGTATATAAGTAGTATATCAGCTATCTGGTTCCCATATACCTCTAGAAAGCTTTGGCTTAGTTAGGGGCGAGATAGTGCTGTGTGGAATATCCACCAATATTTATTTATTTTATTTAAGGCACGTTCCTGTCAAGCGTGACTTACGATGCAACAACAAGGTGCTGGCCCACCTGACGGTAAGTGGTAAACATCGGCTTGCTCAATCTGCTAGTAGCTTCGATCAACAATCAACTAGATTGCGTGTCACATACAAAATCAAAGCTAAAAACTGTCCGCTTGAACATCTACTTACACACACATAAACAGCTACATCGAACTGATTCAAAGGTTTTTAAACAGTTTCAAGTTCAACCTAATTACAACCATAAACCCTTGTAATAAAGTCACAAATCTACAAAATACTATCTTACGTTTCGTCAATTACAGCCGTCACCTTGAAATTAAAAGACATAGGTTAAATAACATTTATTGTGTAATCAACCTTATGTTGCAACAAATAAAGTACTTTTCCCCATTATTACTTTGTGAGTTACATTATTACTTTCGTTTCGTTTTGTTTCTGTTTGCTTCTTTGTATTTTACTACTCCTCACACACACTACAGGTGCCTCGATGGCGGACTGGCGGAATAAACGACAAAATATTTGTTTTTAATTGTTAACAATGATTTAAGCATCGCAAAACGGAAACTGACATGTAATTACCGAAAAAAAAGACATTCCTTCTGAAACCTTACTGTTTTAGGGGTTATTTTCGCAGTTTTAAAGCACACTGAGGCATTTTAGCACGTCCGCACGTTAGCTGTGGTTGGAGCATACTAAACTCAAATAAGAACACAAATTTATTTGTGCTCTTATTTCTCGGGCCGTTTTTGAGCCCGCCACACGTAATCTAGTTGATTGTTGATCGAAGGCTAGTAGTAAAAAAACTATGGAGTGGAGTTATCTACAAAATTTCATGTAGATTTCGAGGTACATAACCTAATCCCTGAAGTGCACTAGTGGCCTATTGGAAGAGTCGTACCGTAAGGTCCGTAAGGTCGTGAGTTTGAATGCGGTCATGCACCAATGTAAGCATTGCTAGTGCTCGCATTCGGTGAAGGAAAACACTGTGAGGAAATCCAGTTTGTACTCCAGCAGCAGCGTTGAGCTTGCAACCTGTCACGTATGGAATACCAACAAATTCAAAAACCCCTTTTATACATCCTTAAAAAAACTTGGTACTAGAAGATCTCATAAATAATCTTAATATATTATATAAAATGCTAATGTTCGTACGTGTGTCCACGGTTTTCTCTATGATCCGCAACTTCGATCAACTTCCTGTTGGGATGGCAAATACCCCTTGGTCTCCTGGTGTGCATAAGGGAGTTTGGTCGGGGTGGGTGGAAGAGGGTGGTTGTGGGTGGCTAAAATGTGGAATAATATATATCAGTCCTTCTCTAACTATACATGTTAGAGAAGGACAGAAAACTTCTGTAAAATTCTTAAAATCTCGGGAATCTCGGGAATGATCTAGAATGTGTGCAACTGATGAAATCAATCTAGAAAGTTTCAAAGCTTTCTGGAATGATCTGGAAAGTTCCAAAAAGCCGTGCAAATATTGTCATTGATCTAGAATGTTTTAGAAATTTTCTGAAATGATCTAGAAAGTTCCAAAATGAGTGTAACTGTTCGAATCGATCCATATTAATATCCATCTACTTTAGAAAATGGATCCTTAAATATTTCTTATACCATTAAACATGCGATGTATTTTAACCCGAGCAACGCCGGGTTTCGCTGCTAGTAAATAATAAATATTGGTGGACTTTCCACATAGCACCATCTAGCCTCAAAAGCTTGTAATATAGAAACCAGATAGCTGATATAATATATGTATGCTTTTTTTTTGTGAACACATACTAATAATAAATAATACAATAAGAAACATTTGTGCGATGAACATAGATGTTTGGTATCTACCAAACATCTATGTCCATCGCACAAATGTTTGTTCTCGGAGGGGAACGAACCCACGGCCTACGGCGCTACAAAGCTACTACCAACTAAGCTATGAAGGCTGTCATATCCACAATGTCTTATGTATAGTGTTATATGTACAGTGTCATATGTACAGTGTCATATATACAGTGTCATAATGTACAGTGTTGGCAGTAAAGTCGTAAAACTGGTTCTGTTTTTTTACGAATACGTAAGAAGCTTTATTTCATTTTTTCCGATTGCCATCATTGTATGTGCCAGGAAATATTGTTATATTATACCTAAATAATGTAGATCAGTTGAACATTTTAGAATGGCACTCGGCAAACTTCCCTACCTACGTGTGTTTTTACTTTTCCGTGGCACAGTGAAATTTTATGCGGAATATTTACAAAATACATTACATGCAAATGGCGTAATTTGGGAGGGTTCCTGTTTCAGAATGGTAATATTACCGTGTAAACAATTTTTTTTAATATCATGTGAAACAAAGCAAACATCCAGGAGTTGCCTCAAGTAATTTGTGTTTCAAAGTTACGAATAAAGTTTGAGAACGTGTTAATATTGAGGTTTTGTTTTGTATGGTTCTTTTTGTTTTTATATCATGGGACGGACCAACTTTCCCGACTAAAATTAGTTTGAAACAACTTTACAAATAGGATAATTGGTTTGCTTTTCTGACTCTAAACTGAACTCAATATTGACTAGATAATCCTACTAATATTATAAACGCGAAAGTTTGTAGTATGGATGGATGGATTGATGGATTGATGGATGTTTGTTACTCTTTCACGTAAAAACTACTGAATGGATTTGAATGAAACTGTACAATAATATAGCTTATACATCAGAATAACACATAGGCTACAATTTATAAAGATATTGTGTGACTAATCCTGCGCAGATGAAGTCGCGGGCACCAGTTTGTATGAACATAAATAGCCTTACGTATCTATCTAACTTTAAGCGACCAGCTTGAGGTCAGCGAAACCATTGATAGGCGATCTAAAAGGCTCATAGGCACGCTGTTCCAAGTCTAAGTCTATATCTAGAGCACCGCCGCTAAGTTGCCTATCTATCGGCATTCAACAGGATACTATTGCAAAAAAACGATTCTTTACAAGAAAAAAAGTACCTAAGTATTATCAATATCTAGTTCCTATATAACAAGCCTTGCCTAGTTTTGGGCTAGTTATAGTGCTGTGTGGAAAATCTACCATTATTTTTATTTTTTTTATTAAGTTGGTTGTGTTGGTTGGTTGTTGTAAAAAAAAAATAAGTGAACACCACGCGAGGAACCACCCCCCATAGACATATATACATTTTTTTTAGCGATTAGATTGAGGAACACTGCTCTCACAGTGATATAGAGGTTTTAATATGGGCTCTTTTCCCATAGCTCCTTATACAAACAACTTACAAATTTAATTTCTTCAGATTCAGTGAACCATCCTAATGAAATGAAACGGGTCACTAGTTTTGAAGAATTTGTAAAGGTTGTATTGGAGCCACTAAGAACAAACCCTCTTGATAACAGTAATAATTTTATTAATTTATCCTTGAGACATCCTCAATAAATCTTGACCATCGTACTCGGTATTAAATATACAACGTGTAACATAATACCACTATAAGACCAAAAACTAAGAGATCAGACGAAGCACTGGAATACTTTGACGTGTGCAAAATTTTAAAACTTCGTTTTCGATATTCCCATACAAAAGAAAAAATAATATTGTCTCAGAAATTTGCAACAACCCTGATAATGTGTACGTGACCTTGGTACATACGCTATTTGCGTTTCCTAATGGTTGGCAGTTCTGTTACCTATTTTATCTAAATTTTATTTTTTATAACTAGCTGATGGTATAAGCAGATAGCCTACCTGATGTTAAGTGGTAACCATCACCTAACAAGTCATTGCCTCGTTAGGCACGCACTATAGGGAGGTGTCCTACGATACACTGCTCTGCTAAGCCTCATGTGCCTGTAATTACACCGGCAACCACACTCTTCAAACTGAAACACAGCGTTGCTGCTTGGCGGCAAAAAAAGGCGTTGTGGTAGTACTTCCCCGGACGAGCCCTTCACAAAGAGCTCTACTACTCGTAAATTATATATTCCTAAGCTCTTAAATTGTGCCACTGCTATGCTATTTTTAGTCCTAAATATCGATCTAGATGACTTTAAAAGTAGATGGTGGGAGGAAGCAGGATAGTGAATACTAGAAGTTCTTGGGGAAGGTCTTTGCCCAGCAGTGGGCGACGTAGGCTAAAGAAAAAATAAATCTTAAAATTTTAAGCTTTAAATTTATAATACACTCGAAAGCAAAGAATCTCTGAGTCACCAGTAAAACCTTAGGACGAATCATTGAAATTGGCTGATAATGGTATCAATGTGACTAACGGCCGGTTTCTGAAAGCCTAATCAAAACTAATCGCATGTCAAGTCACTTGCTATTTCTATCTAATTCGATGTAATAGCTGAAATGGCGAGTGACTTGATATGCAATTCGTTTTAATCGAGCTTTCAGAAACCGGCCGTTAGACTATTAGACCCGGATTCATTGAGTGAATTCATTACTCTTGAGTGTATCAGTAGGTTATAATATGATGTTTTTCCTCACCGTATTCTCCGTGATATCACTGACTTCACAATGAAGAATCGCCGTCGTGCCTATTTGAGCTATAACTGTGGTACAGTTTTCCGTTAAAAAAATACCCCCTCTTCCCTTACCCGTAATCTTATTTACATTAGAAGTAGCGTCTCTATACATTTTCTTACTTCTACTCATAGAAGTTGCTAACGAGCTTTCTTGGAGCTCTTCTTCTGTTTCCTTGTGTTTATGTCTTCTAACTAGTTTAGCATCTTCTAGAATGTTTATATGTACATCTTGGTAGTCTAGTTCTGACGTCAATCGGAGTGCTTGGGGTAGTTTGGGGTAAGGGGTTTCACTGTACAGTTCTGTGCTGGTTGCTGAGGAGTCGCTGGAAGTCATGACAGTTGGTGTTGTGGTTGTGGTGGTTCTTCTTCTGTGGCCTGTAAGAAAATGTCAATTTTATTGTTTTGACAAGAGTAATTCAAAGGGTCTTTGACCTTGGTTGTGTATAATGAATAAATGAAATAAAAAGTTTTCATTTTGGACAATTAATTATCCATAACTAAGACTAACTTACACAAACACAATGATTACAAAATTTTACCGGTGATAAAACTCAAAGATGATCATCCCTAGGTGGGCATTATCACTCTCTGAACATAACATTTCCATATAAGCGATACCTATTCGATGTGGTTTTCAGGATGCTGTTTTGACTGTCCCGGACTTTGCGAATCAGGGATGCAGTTTTTTGCGAAGGATAAATGGAGGTCAGTGAATTAAAGAATATAAAATAAGGAATAAAATAAAGAATAGAATATAATCTGATAAAACACTTAGATTAGGCTTTCGCTCGTCGTGTCGTGTTAAGTGTCGTTTGCAATAAAAGAGTGCAAAAGAGTACAAAATAAAAAAAAAAATGTAAGTAAGTAAATTATGAGACACAGAAAACAAAATTAAACGCTGTTTGTACAGTTCTAAGATTATAATAATTATGCTCTTCAATTATGCATCTATACAAGGTGTTCTATTACTATTACTGAAAACTTCAGGGGGTTAATGTACCCTAAAGAAAGCAGAAAAAGTTATTCATATTGATATGTATAACTTTTTCTAAGGAACCAACACTGTGAACGCGTCAAAAACAGCTGTTTCATGCAAAAGTTCAATACCTACCCGGCTAAAATGTATAGAATAGCTGTTTTTTTTTCGCGTTCACAGTGTTGGTTGAGGAACTAACACCCATATAGTACCCATCTTCATCAATAACTTTTTCTAAGGAGAAAAAGTTATTCATATTGATGGGTACTTTAGCTCTATCTCATGTCATTGTCATTATTGCTTGTTTCTGAAAACAAAGATTGCTTTCCTTATGATGTTTTCCGTCACCTTGTTATTTCAATATCTACACTAATATTATAAAAAGGAAAGCTTTGTATTTTTGTATGTAACGAATAGGCTCAAAAACTACTGGTCCGATTTCAAAAATTCTTTCACCATTAGTATGCTACATTATCCCTGAGTACATAGGCTATATTATATTTTCAAAAAAATCAGGGATCCTTACTAAAACTCCAATAATGTAACCCAAGGTGGAAACCAAAAACCTTACATCGCGTGCGCTGCGAAAACTATTGATGATAGAACAAAATAATGTACTACGATTTTGTAGAACACGTCATCATCTACAAAAAATGTCTCGACAGCATATGTCTAACTATTATAGTTATGTCACAATAAGTGTTCTTTTATTATAAAAAAATAATTGAAATGCCGCCGCTAGAAAAGGGTCTTTATTTGTACCTTGGTATTAATCCTTATCCAAATAAATCATTTCATAATTAAGACGGTTTCAATACCTATAGATTACTTCTTAAATTTTTTAAATCGGACATTCCATTCAAAAGATATGACGAAATTAAAAACGTTAACGGGTCCACGGGTCACGCTCGGGCTGCGATTTCACTCACTCAAGGAGAAGCGCGTGCAAATGTATGAAATAAGTAGACGCGAGGCTCGAACCCACGGTCTAAGTTTATCCTAAAATGTTCAAAAAATTTATTACCACCCATGCGAAGCTGGGACAGGCCGCTAGTATTTAATATAATGTTAATATCATATTAATTTATGATGAAGTAGTAGCGTGCAATTCAAAATAAGTACTGTAAGTACATAATAATCCCTTTGAGTCATTCACCGGGTGTGATTAGAGTCACATGGCGCAGATGGTTAGCGCAGCCCCGTACCAAGGGGAAGGTCGTAAGTTCGAATCCCAATCGGATAATTTCTTCGAGATTTGTATATTCTATACTAGCGACCCGCCCCGGCTTCGCACGGCTATTGTGGGTTATCCCTAAGAGATTATACTTGTATTATGCATATAAAACTTCCTCTTGAATCACTCTTTCTATAAAAAAAACCGCATCAAAATCCGTTGCGTAGTTTTAAAGGGATATAGGGACAGAGAAAGCAACTTTGTTTTATACTATGTAGGTACTACTCGTAGTGATATATTGTGCTAAACTATAAGCTCATACTTAAGTTAATATTTAAAACTTGTGTTATTTATGTTCTATAATATCGTTATTTTCAAAGCAGTACAGCCATAAACTGCACTGTATCAAACTTGGTAAGAATTTCACAGAAACCCGTTTCCGAAATTCCGTCAAAGCTAAGCACGTCACAAGATTTTAAGTTCACTGACAAAGTTTCAGGAAGATGTCGCTAAAATGCCTTTGTTTCCGAAAAGCGGAGTTCGTTTTATAACGGTCATTATGAACATACGAATAAGGTTTATTTTCGTTTTATCGACGCGGACAACCGTGAAACTACTTCTTCCTTGCAACATTTTTGACGATAATTCAATCATTGAGTACAACCATACCAGACTAGTAAAACTAGCTTTTTGTTAGGAACACTTGGTAGGATCAAAATAAAATATTTACTCAACTTTTTAATGTTATTTTCCAAAACTATGTTGTTTGCGATTTTTCATAAATACATTCAGTAATTTGACATCCTTAAAAACTATAAAAAAATATTTTAATCTTATTTAGACGAAATAAGTATATTTTTATTGTTTTATGAGAACAATGAATAGGTTATGAAAAATCTTTTTGTTAAGCATGCTACACAGGTTAGTTTTAGATATCGCTGTGTTAATATACCACTAAAATGTATTCAACATCTGATGATATTGAGGTCAAACGTTTACCAATAAAATAGAAAAAAATATGACGGCTAGCGTTACTCAGAGACTGCAACAATTTAATATAGTGCACGGAGCATGAAACGCAAAAGACCCAAAGAAGCATATAATCCAAGATCCTAATACAAATAGAGTTACGATCAAAATCATATTACGAGAAGAGTGTTAGGTATGGATGTGGATGGCTTACGAAGGAGAGGCAGGCCAAAGAAAAGATGGATGTAGTGTGTGAAAGATGACATGAGTAAGAAAGGAGTGAGCACCGAGATGACGAATGATAGAGGAGAGTGCAAAAAGAAGATAATGATGATGTTTTGATTTTAGTTTACTTTAAAGCCGTTACTATTGAACCGATTGCGATAATAATATAGTTCGTTAGCTGGATTAGGATAAAAGGTTACTTTGTATCCCGAAAAATAACCCGATATGGGCAAAAAAATTAAAGAAACAATAATGGCGCTTTAAATAAAGCAATCACTACTAAATACAAGCAAAGCCGCGGTTGGCAGGTTGTTTTACACAAAAGTCTTCATAGACAATAACACATATTCTGTAAAAGATACTATTTTACCATTACAGGTCCAATGATAATCACATCAAAGAAAAATAAAATAAATATTATATATTGGTGGACTTTACACACAGCACTATCTAGCCCCGAACTAAGCCAAAGCTTGTAATATGGGAATCAGATAGCTGATATAACACATAATTATATACTTTTTTTTTAAATACAAACTTATAATATATATCAACTCTCATACAGAGAACAAACATTTATTTTCATCACACAAATGTTTGTTCTCGGTGGAAATCGAACCAACGGCCTACGGCACAGAAGGAAGAGCTACTACCAACTGAGCTGTGAAGGCTGTCAAAGATTTGAATCACAACTTAATATATCCCAAATCGTCAACTCCACAGATATTCTTGGCAGTTACGAACGTTAGTAACACCCATAAGACGATCAAATAATCTTAAATTATAACGTGATTATCAAAATTAAATTCTAATTTAGAATTAATTGGTAACTGGATTCCATCTCAATTTAATTAATCTTTTGCTCATTAATTTCAGTAAATTTTCTTGAATTAGTGAAAATATAACCGTAATAATGACAGTTTTGTGGGCATGAGAACGTTATAAGGTTTAAGATTAAACAAGTGATGTATTAAATTGGAAAGTCAAAGTCAAAAGTCAAAGTCAAAATATATTTATTCAATAAAATCACAAGGATCACTTTGATACGTCTTAAAGCTAGGTGACTCTAGGTGCCAGTTCCACGCGACCAAAGCCTAGAAGAACAGGCAACAAACTTACGGCTTGGTTCCTACCGTTCTTTTGTATGATCCTTTTACAATGTAATAATATAATATATTATTGAAGTTTAGTGAGGCGTAGGCATACAGAAAAGGTAAACATAATCAAATTTATAATAATTTATTATAAATGTTACTACTTCGGAATTTTGTTCTTTTTTATAATATTCTACCTCTGACTACCCCTCTTACACGTCCTCAAATAATCTGAAGTTTGTACTTAGAGATCTGACGGGATTTCTACCGTGCCTGGGATCAAAGCCGTAAAGTTGTTTCAGTTTTTTTATAATATTTTACACTACTGTACAAAAATAATATAGTGTAATCGAACTGTGTTTTTAAACAGGGAGAAAATAGTGTCTTATCAGCCTTCACAGCTCAGTTGGTAGTAGGTCTAACTTCTGCGCCGTAGGCCGTGGGTTCGATTCCCACCGAGAACAATTTTTTGTGTGATGAACATAGATGTTTGATCTCTGTTGTATGTATTATTTTATATTATAAGTATGTATTAACAAAAAAAAGAATATATGTATTATATCAGCAATCTGGTTCCCATATGAAAAGCTTTGGCTTAGTTTGGGGCTAGATAGTGCTGAGTGGAGATTCCACCAATATTTATTTTATTAAGTTCAAGCCCCTGCTAATAAAACGAGAATGAATAAAAAGAACAACTGGTGACCAGTTTGGTTTTTAATGCTGGCCTCGGGTTTAGGTTATTACATTTTTTTTAATAAAACCAGCTATGGAATAAACAGATGGCCCACCTGATGTTAAGTGGTAACCATCACCTATAACAAAGCATTACCTCGTAAGTCACGCACGATAGGAACGTGCCCTACGATGCACTGACCTGCGTCCATCAGCTTGAGACACACAGATGTTAAGCCTCATGTGCCTGTTATTACACCGGCAACCACACTCTTCAAACCGAAACACAGCAACGCTGCTTGACGGCAGAAAAAGGCGTGGTGGTAGTACTTCTCCGGACGAGCCCTTCACAAAAAGCTCTACTACTCTTAAAAACATTTTGTGATTTGCCTTATTAGAAAGCTATAATGAACGTATTTTGTGAAAATACATTCGTTTAAATACTTTAAAAAGCAGAAAACACATTAAACTAAATCAAACCCCTACACTTATTCCATTACTAATATTATAAACGCGAAAGTTTGTAAGTATGGATGGATGGATGGATGTTTGTTACTCTTTCACGTACAAACTACTGAATGGATTTTAATGAAACTTTACAATAACATAGCTTATATACATTATAACACATAGGCTACAATTTATAAAGATATATACTAATCCTGCGCAGACAAAGTAGCGGGCAACAGCTCTGTTCCATTATAAAATTGAAATAACGTAAGTTTTGTCGCGATATTTTACTGCATCCAAACATTGCAACAACTTAATGTGCCAAATGTTATATGAGGAGGTACCTGTCTCCACCCTTCTTAGATATCCTTACAGAATCTTAAATTAGCTCTTGAAACTAAGAGATCTGAGGAGATATCTGTTTCTGTTTACAAACATCGCAATCTGGGTGTTATATAATATTATAAGTTTGTATTTACAAAAAAAAAAGATATATAAGTAGTATATCAGCTATCTGGTTCCCATATCACAAGATTTGGCTTAGTTTGGGACAAGATAGTGCTGTGTGGAATGTCCACCAATATTTATTTATTTATTTATCTAAAAGGTTGAAAAAAAAGTCTTACCTTTTTTATGATGCCTTGTGAAATTACCAAAAACGCTGCCCAATCTCTGCTGATTTCTCGTCGTACAAAGCTCTAGAGATTTCAAGTCATCCGCATTCTGCGCCACCAATATAGAGGACCGTTTCGACTCCATAGCACCACTAAGTACCTCAACTTCGAGTATTAGAACAATTGTTGCGTAAAGTAGTTTCAGTTCTTTACAGCAATACATTGTTTTGGCACAGCTGTGGTCACATTGGTTCACTATTGTCACTTAAGTTGATAGTCATTTTTACAGCTACCTCCTTTTTGTTTGTGAGTGTTGCATTCTGGAAAGAAAGAGAGGGATTTTAAAAGAAATATCACTATAATAAGAGTTAAAATTGTTAAAATCAACACGGTTTTTATTCAGTTTAATAACAAAGATTGCATTGAAATTTTGTGATGTGCGGTCGCCAAAAGTTGAATCTTTGAAAGTTAAGAATAACGTAGAGGAATGACAATATTGATAGACATTTATTATAATTTATATGCGCATTGTTGCACATATAAATTATGTTTCGCTCGCAAAATAAGCGAGTAAGAGTGGCTATAGGCAGGTCATATACCTCAAAGAATTGAAAACCACTGGGGAATAAAGGTTCGGCCAAACCTGCGCGTCAGTAACGCGGGAAGCGGGAGTGACTACCGCGCGGCGGAAGCTACCCATACTTTTCTATGGCGCTTTGCCCGCGTTGCGGTCGCGTAGAAAGTATGAGAAGCCATATAGAAAGTATGGGAAATCCGCCGCGCGGCAGACGCTCCCGCTTCACAGTCGCTTTGGTCGCGCAGGTTTGGCTGAACCTTAAAGGATCCTGAATGGCAACCACGAACGGAAGACGAAGAATAGGGCCCATATTCAGCAGTGGGTTTCTTCAGGCTGGTGAGAGTAACAGTTATATTATCAGCTATCTGGTTCCCTCAGTACAAAATTTTCTTTGGAAGTGGCTAAATAGTGCTTTGTAAAATGTCCACCATTTTTTATTAATTATTAATATCAATACTCTCAAAATTAAATGGCAAAGGAAAGCATTGTTCGGAAATAACCATTGGTTCCAAACCTCATTAGACGTTTTATTGAAATGATAAAAAGGAAATATTTGTATGTTTGTTACAAATTTTAAGAGTAGTAGAGCTTTTCGTGAAGGGCTCGTCCGGGGAAGTATTTACTACCAGCACGCCTTTTTCTACCGCCAAGCAGCGTTGCTGTGTTTTGGTTTGAAGAGTGACTGGGCCGATATAATTACAGGCACATGAGGCTTAACATCTGTATGCCTCAAGTTGATGGACGCAGGGCAGTGCATCGTAGGGTACGTTCCTATTGTGCTTGACTTACTAGGAAATGCTTTGTTATAGGTGATGGTTACCACTTAACATCTGCGTGTTCTACTGTTATTGCAAAGGTTCGATTTCAAATTATTTCACCATTAGAATGCTACATTATCCCTGAGGCTAGCATAGCATATTTCAATGTTAAAAAGAAATATTAACCCGTACGAAGCCGGTACGAGCCGCTAGTTCTTAATAATTCAGTTCTTAATTTGTAAGATATCTTTGTACTACGAAAGCTCGGTAAAATTGTACAGGTCACTAAACAATAGATAAAAACATTACCCTCCTTCTGCACAGTCGGCTAAAAATGTAGGTCAACATGAAATAAATTATTTAGTACTAGTTTCTGTCCGCAGTTTCGTTCGCAATACCCTGAATAAAAAAGCTTGAATGCAGACGACAGATGGTCACCGCGGGGAGATTCATTCTGTCTTGCTCAACTATAATACAATACTCGTATATAGAGAGATAGAGAAATTATCGTATCTTCTTCGAAATCCAGAGGGTTTGGTATTTGTAACGCGATAGTCAAAGTCAAAACAGTATTTAATCAGTAGATAGATTATAGCTTTATTGTAAACCATAAAAATTCATAATTTAACAAAAGGAATACTTAAAAAACTAAAGATTCAATAGGCGGTCTTATCGCTCGAAGCGATCTCTTCCAGACAACCTTTGGATGGACAGATATAGATTATAGCTTTATTGTATACAATAAAAGTTCATAATTTAACAAATAGAATACTTAAAAACTATAGATACAATGGGCGGTCTTATCACTCAAACCGATCTCTTCCAAACCTTTGGGTGGACTGACACAAATTGTATAAGTATGGAATATTATATTATATTAATATTTTAAGTTGATGGACGCAAGGCAGTGTATAGTAGGCCACGTTCCTACCTTGCGTGACTTACGAGGCAACGCTTTGTTAGGTGATGGTTACCACTTAACATCAGTTGGGCCATATGCTTGTTCCAAAAGCTAGTATTATAAAAAAAATACACTTGTACATATAAAATAACAATTATGAAAGAGCTTTGTTCGTTCAAAAATTATTCTAAATTCTTTTTATTTTCTTTGAGCTACGATTAAACTAGTTAAATCTATAATACACACGTGAGCTCCCATTTGGTTAGAGTTTCAATCACTTCGTAGCTCAGATAAGACTGGTTTAGCTAAATCATGAAAATATAACGTAGTCTAAAATCATGCAAATCTTATACAAATATAACGTGAGCTTCCATTTGGTAGAGTTTCAATGACTTCGTGGTACAGGTAAGACTGGATATCAGCAAGATTATGGAAATATCACGTTCAGTCTAGATACGAGCGTATCCAAAGTATTACAATGGTACCTATAATACTTTTTCGTGTCACTAGTTCTTTCGAAACAGTGTGGTGAAAGGATTTAAAATGCGCCTCGAAGAGGCTTTTTGAGCACTTGACATTTTATAACTTTTTATGTTCTACGGCGTGCCGGTTTCCTCACGATGTTTTCCTTCACCGCTTGTGAGTACTGGCACTGTGCATATATATATTTTTTAATAACTCTACAATCTAGAATCTGAAATAGGACATAAAATATACGAAACAAAACCGGCCAAGCGCAAGTTGGACACAAGCACGAAGAGTTACGTACCATTATACATAAAAACAGCAAAAAAATTATGTCTGTTGTATGGGATATATATAATATCCTTAAAAAATTTATTTTAATTATTTATTTTTAAAGTGAATATATAACTAAATATTATGTGAAGATTTCAAGCGTCTAACTGTTGCCGTAATCAATATCGAGCAAAAACCAGCAAAATTATCACGTTTATTGTATGGGAGCCCCCTTAGATATTTATTTTATTCTGTTTTTTTAGTATTTATTATTACAGCGGCAACAGAAATACATCATCTGTGTAAATTTCAACTGTCTTACTATCACGGTTCATGAGATACAGCCTGGTGACAGACGGACAGCGGAGTCTTAGTAATAGGGTCCCGTTTTACCCTTTGGGCACCAAACCCTAAAAATAACCATTTTCAATAGATTTCAAGAACCAAAGCAACGACGTTTTAGCATGTGCTTTATTACCCCAGGAATTCAAATTTGGGTACTTAAATTACCCTAGGTTGTTATACTTTTAGGTAAAATTACCCTTGATTATTTCTAATACCTAAATGACAGTTTGACTTATTATAACCTAAAACGAGGGAAATTTTCTGAATGATTGGCCTATAGATTATGATCAAACCAACAATCTAGCTATGAAATTTAATTTCAGTCGAGAAGTTGAAACACCAAATTATAATAATTACAAAGCTGTATTATAGACTTGCGTACCCACGGCTTTGTTCGCATGGTATGATTGATTGATATGGCGATGATTGATAAAATCAATATTTAAGGCCTTTAATAGATACTTTAGAGTAGTAGAGCTCTTTGTGAAGGGCTCGTCCGGGGAAGTACTACGACCATGCCTTTTTCTACCGCCAAGCAGCAACGCTGTGTTTTGGTTTGAAGAGTGTGGTTGCCGATGTTATTACAGGCAAATGAGGTTTAACATCTGTATGCCTTAGATTGATGGCCGCAGGACAATGCATCATAGGGCACTTTTCTATCGTGCGTGACTTACGAGGCATTGCTGTTATAGGTGATGGTTCCCACTTAACAGCAGGTGGGCCATCTGCTTGTTTGATCAGCTAGTTGTATAAAAAAAATATGTAAAATAACAGTTAAAGTAAGTATTCTAGCTGCGGTAATATACTAGTCACATGTAGGTGTACCTATTTCTGAAAAATGTGTGGTAATGTGACAACTGGAAGTACTCTGACTATCCACTTATTCATTCTCAAATGACCTTCAATATTGTAATACTTTGTAAAAGGATCATACAAAAGAACGGTAGGAACCAAGCCGTAAGTTTGTTGCCTGTTCTTCTAGGCTTTGGTTGCGTGGAACTGGCACCTAGAGTCATCTAGCTTTAAGACGTTTCAAAGTGATCTTTGTGATTTTATTGAATAAATACATTTTGACTTTGACTTTGACTTTGTAAGTATTTGGTACTAAGAGACAAAAACGCAATTTGGCGCAAGTAAGTTCTACTCAATATACCTAAGCATACTATTAGAATCACGAATGCCCATTATGTATTATATCTCAATATTTATCTAGGATAGATCCCTCAACTAAGCACCTTAATGGTGTTAGAGCATTAGTGAAATCCGCTTTAATCCTTTGCCTATAACTTGGCCTTATTACCTGAGATTGTTAGCCAATTATGTAATTACTATAATCAAGATACCTCAATCAAGTTTTGGCCTAAAATGAGCTCTAACACGGTAACATAAGGCTGTTTTGTAGCTTGGTGTTGATAAGTCCAATATTTGTTGTCGTAAGATAGGTCAACAAAACTTAAGTCCGTTATAGTATTTTTTTTTATACAACTAGCTGATGAAACAAGCAGATGGCCCACCTAATGTTAAGTGGTAACCATCACCTATATAATAACATATAGGTGACTATAACATAGCATTGCCTCGTAAGTCACGCATAATAGGAACGTGCCCTACGATGCACTGCACTACGTCCATCTACTTGAGGTATTCAGTTGTTAAGCCTCATGTGCCTGTAATTACACCGGCATCCACACTGTTCAAACCGAAACACAGCGTTGCTGCTTGGCGGCAGAAAAAGGCGTGGTGGTAGTACTTCCCCGGACGAGCCCTTTACAAAGAGCTCTACTACTCTTTAAATACTCTTTAATACTAGTCGTATTTTTAATACCGCAAAGCTTTGTTTTGGATGATGGTTAGGTACCACTTAACATCAGGTATAAGTATTGCCAAACAATGTGGCAATGTCACCAATATTTTCAGCATGCTGCCTTCTAGTGGTGTGGTGACTACGATAGTCCAGATAGATAGAAAAAACGTGTTAAACGTGAATAAACGTGTTTTCTTTCTTTCTTTTTCTTTTATAGACTGGACTGGACTGGACTATCGATAGTTTTATAAATAGTACAGTCGACATTACATTTCTATTAAATGATATCTATCTATATAGTGTTATAAAGGGATTTGTGTTTGTTTTTTAAATATTTGATTAATTTAAATATCAATCAAGTCATGATCAAACAAAGGATAAATTAGTTGAAAGTATTATCTAGTAACAGTTTTGCCTTCAAAAACCCCATCATCGTTATTTTTATGAAAATGAAAGGAATCTCTGAAAACATCAAGAAAGTTCAAACTGTTACAATCTACAGAAATATTCACCGATTATTTAAATCTATTGACATCAAAAACATCGTTTAGTAAATTGCGACCTATCATAAAGAATTGGTAAGCAAGTTACGGCCAATAACAATGTTGATTACCCTCTGGAAACATGCTACGCAATCGCTCTGTATCAAGGTCGAAAAAACATCTTTGTACAAAAAATTCCGTGCCCGAACGTTCCATGTTTTATTCATAAAGTCAGATGAGGGAATACTTTCACAGTGAGAACAAAATCGCTAGGAAAATCGCTAGGAAAATCGCTAGTGATTTATCTCAATATTTTACGTATACTACGTCAAATGCTACGACGTAGACACTCTACGGTTATTCGTAGAGCTACGGAAATCGACAGACAAGACCGCTTGGTGTAAGTATCTGAGCATTATCTATCAGGTACCCAGTACCCCAAGTCTGAGTTTTGTTTATAGTTTTTCCTAACGTCAGGCCTTTTTTTATATGGTTCTCGTGAGCTCTCAGTATACCCGATAGAGATGCTTATCGAATCTCCATACAAAAAAAAACCAGACGTTACAAAAATCGAAATACGAAAAATAAAACTCAGACTAGGGGTACAGCAGGGCTATTTTAAAACGTTTTCGATCGGAAAATCCAAAAATGCTACGACGTAGAGTCTCTACGGTTATTTGTATAGCTACGGAAAAGACAGACAATTACCGCTACGTGTAATTATATGAGCATTATCTACCAGTTGACAAGAAGAGCTATTTGAAAACGTTTTCAACCGAAAACGCCAGAAACGCTACGACGTAGACACTCTACGGTTATTTGTAGAGCTACGGAAATAGACACGATTGCTACGTGTAATTAATTATCTGAGCATTATCTACCGGTTGACGGGCAGTGCTATTTTAAAACGTTTTCAATCAGAAACATCAGAATTAGTCTCTCTTGCTCTTTGTTTGCTTATCTGGTTCCCATATTACACATATTCCCCATATTCCCATATTACAAGCTCTGGCTTAGTTTCGGGCGAGATAGTGCTGTGTGGAAAGTCTAACTTTCCCGCACGGATTTTTTTCGAATGTTTTAAAATAGAAAGAAAATTTTGTAGTGTGTGATATTGTTGAATAATATATGGGTGTTCATAGCTTATTACTTTATTTATTTTCCCGAAGTTTCGATTGATTCAGCCGTTGGCAATTGCTATAGTCGCGGGCACACTGGAGCATTCATATCAAAACTTTGAAACTTCGAAACTTTTGGAAAATAAATAAATTAAAACGAGATCAATACTTGTGTAATATTAAATATGCATAAGACATGTTTAAACACACGGGAGAGCTTAATTTTTAGGCATGTGATTTTGAGGGTATGGTGATTATTACACATTTTTTATAACGGTAGTAACCAAAAACATTCCATTCAGGAACATTGAAGCCCACAGTAGTAAAATATGCACCTACTTATATTTTACCTAGATTGGTACGTAGCCATCCGGAGGCAAAATATCATACCATACTTATAATGTTAGCATTATTTTTATCTCATTGTAAGAAAACTATCGTTTTTCTAAGAATAAACATTGATTTACAAAGAAAATTACATTGTATCTCTAATACTATAAGAATCAAAGTCCTGACTGACTGACTGACTGACTGACTGACTGACTGACTGACATATAGACAACGCACAGCCTAAACCGCTGGTCCTAGAGACTTGAAATTTGAGGAGTACATAGGTCTTATGGCGTAGAGGTGTACTAAGAAGGGATTTTTGGAAATTCAACCCCTAAGGGTGTAAAAAGGGTTGAAAACGTTTGTATGAAAAATTGTATTCCTTGAACCTACAAACTTGAAACTTGGAGTACATATACTCCAAAGCTAAAAAATAGGAAATTCATTTTTAGTTTTTTAAAACTACCCTTAATAAGTGTGCAAAGGGATGTCAAAGTTTGTATGGGAGTTTTTTGACGCGTGCGATTGACTTAAAACTTGGGGTAAATAAACCCCACAATAAATAATTTAGAATCACGTTTTCAATATTTGAAAACTACCCCTGTAAAAGGTGCAATAGGCGGCTCACGGCTCACCACTTTAACGCGTGCGAAGCCGCCAGAAGCTGCTAGTATAAAATATATTTGTATTTAAACATAACTTCGAGAATAGTGTGACCCAAATAGTGTACCAGCTATACTCACAGACCTGTGACTGTGTGTCTTGCCGTGCCTTGCGTGGTACAACGAACACTTGAACTAAAATTGTGGGTTTTTCGTGATATCCGGGAGAGTCATGCGGTACGATGAATTCTTAAATGTCGCGGTATCGATGGGTTGGGACAAGTAGATACAAACCAATAGAGACTTGGAATATATAAATATTTATGGACATTACACAGCGCCATCTATTTTTTAATCCAACTTGCTAATGGAAGTAGCAGATAAAATTACAGGCACATGAGGCTTAACATCTGTATGCCTCAAGTTGATGGACGCAGGGCAGTGCATCGTAGGGCACGTTTCAATCGTGCGTGACTTACGAGTAATGATTTGTAATATGTGATGGTAATCACTTAACATCAGGTGGACCATCTGCTTGTTTCATCAGCTAGAATTATAAAAAAAATGTTAAATAAATTATAATCAGACAAAGTTTAAGATATTTGAGACATTCAGAGAATCTATTTGTATTTGATCATTACAGGGTCAGGGTCAACTTTTTCACTCATGCCCTTGTTTATGGCCCGCTTGTGCCTGGGACAAGGTTTTAGAGTAAATAAATAAATAGAGGTATATATTGGTGGACATTCCACACAGCACTATCTCGCCCCAAACTAAGCCCAAGCTTGTGATATTGGAACCAAATAGCTGATATACTACTTATATACTTTTTTTTGTATATACTTACTTATAATAGTGTCCCACACCCAGACAGAGAACAAACATCTACCTCTTTGTTCATCACACAAATGTTTGTTCTCGGTGGGGATCAAACCCACGGCCTACGGCACAGAAAGCTGAGCTACACCAACTGAGCTGTGAAGGCTGTGTATAGACTTCGGTTTAAAGATCTTTATTATTAAATAACTCATAGAAGGACTTTACAGTCCACTTATAATGAGTCTTAATACAATTTCTAGTAGGTAGTAAAAAGATAAGGTTGGTAGTCAGTTAGTAGGTAGGTGCTTAATGCTAGAAACATTTTCTAAGTGTTGTAGGTAGACAAACAAAAAATCCTCATGTAGGCAAACACTCCAAAACGCATTCAAAACAAAACCAAGTCTACATTAGAGTTACATAAATAAAGACTTGTTCAGCAAATATATGCCATTCTCATATTATGAAATACATGGCCATGACATTTGGAGCAGACTAAGCCACGGGTTTTTCACGATGTTTTCCTTCACCATTTAAGAGCATTAGCGCTGCGTACTTATTCATTTCTGTTAGACAAATCCAGAGCCTGTTATCCTGTTTTGGCGACATCATTTAAAATTTGCATAAGTAGCACGAGAAATTAAATAAATGGTTCTACAGAAAAGCTTATCACATTTTCAGGCGTCAATAAAAACTTTATTTAAAAAAATATATATAACCAGGCTGCCTGATTTAAAAGGATAGATACTCGGAAAAAGGCCATTAGTATCAGCTACGTTGACTTGTATTATTAATTTATTTTAAACAGTCGCGTGGTAGGGGTGATTGCTAGCATAAATATTTAAGGCGGTTTTCCTTTTCAGACTTATAATTTTTTGACAGTCCGCTTCTGTCAATTTATTGGGGTTAAAAGTAACCTAATTGTTAATTTAGGTTACGTTCTATATTTATTTTAAGCGGCATCCTGATCGGTTTTGTGGATGTGGCGTGATTAAACCACAAAGATCTTATCCAAACATCGTAATGATCTCATTTATAAATTCGTAGCAAGTATATTCGTATCTCACTTCATAAAGACATAGACAGACATGTATATGCCACAAAAACACATACACATACAAAACCATAAAAGAAAACTGAAAACTGAAACAGCTTCACGACTTTAGAAATAGAAATAGAAATAGAAAATATTTATTTTACGACACAAAATACAATGATAAAATTAAAAACAAGAGATACACAAGAAGACATATTAAAAAACATTATAAATATAGTGTCGTAAAAAAGGCTTCCACTCAGCATTTGCCATATGAGCCTAGTGGCTTGTATGGCGCTGGTTTTCAGTGACGACTTTAATCCCCAGGCACGGTAGATATCCCCTCAGATCTCTTATACCAAGTACTAACTCCAGATTTTTTTGAGGATGTCTAAGGGGGTAGTCAGAGGTACGTCCAAACATTAAATTTGGCACATACACAGTAGTTGGTATTCCATACGTGACAGGTTGCAAGCCCATCGCCGCTGTTAGAGTACTAACTGGTTTCCTCACGATGTTTTCCTTCACCGTTTAAGAGCACTGGCATTGCGCACATATTGGTGCACGACAGGATTCGAACCTGCGCCCTTACGATCGGAACGCGGGCCACTTCCACTAGACCACCGGTGCTCTAAAACCATAAAAAGAAATGGAAAAATAGATAGGTACAGGTATTACGAGTAAATGTAGGGTCAGCAATTTTTTTTTTCTCTCCACTCTCTTCAATAAGCCGTTATCTCAGCAGTCACTCGGTTCTTACTCATGTCATCTTTCACACAGTCCATCCATATTCTCTTTGCCTACCTCTACTCATATATCCATCTACATCAATTTCTAGGAATAATGATATTAAAATTGTCAGCTAGATAGAAATTCCACAGATTTAATAATTTTGCTATCTCCATACAAAAGTTAGTAATTTACTCTCACATTTTAATGCAATTTTAAGGCTTTATACGGTGTTAAGGTATCATAGAATAAGGGTCGTGGTAAAATTATAAGTCTTATAAGTTTCATAATTTTCTTCACATAAAAATCCACTTTGTTTTCATTTCTACAAAACTGAAACATAAGTTGCCTAATTCTTCTTAGAAATAATATACAAATTATAAGCCTAGCTGACCTAGATTGTAAGTTTGAGTAATTAATGTAGAAGTCTATTATTTCATTACAAATTATAACATTGTGGAATCGAATACTAGCACAAAACATAAATTATTTAACATTTTCACAGAATTTAAGGGTATAGTTTTTCTATGAGAAAAAATGAAGAGCTCTTTTTTACAACATTCTTATAATATTACACTCAGACAGAGAACAAACATCTATATTCATTACACAAATGTTTTTTTCTGGTTGGGCATCGAATCTACGGCTTACAGCGCAGAAGGCAGAGCTACTAAAAACTGAGATGTGAGGTCTGTCGATATTCAGTCTGATGATATCTCAAAGGTGGTTCTTTATAAATGTTATCTTTTTGGTGCACATAAAATCCTTTCACCACACTGTTTCGAAAGAAACCAGCAACACGACAAAATGAAGAATTGTCTCTTCAATAATATTCCTATACCCACTGATGCGAATTGTCATCGTTTCGCTTTGAAAACGTGCAATCGTTAACAACTTGCGTTTGTAGATTGAAATTCTAGAAACTGTATTATTGAAAGTTCTAGTTCATCGCGAGAAGTTATTGCAGTTCCATTTTGAATATAACTGAACTTGTGAAAGAATAGATATATTTTACTAGGTTTTACATTGAAATTCATGAGTATTACAGTTGAATGGTCGCGAAAATACTGTGTGTCTTTCCTCAAAGATGTCGTTACAAACGAATTAAATAATGCCAAACTCTTTCGTTCAAAAGACGTTTCAAAGTACTGGATAAAGACCGTTTTGTTTTTTTGATTTTTCAGCAGCAAACCGTTTTTTTATTCTACTTGCTGGAACAAGCAGAAGTTCCACTGATGTTAAGTGGTAGCCATCACCACACCACATCTATAACAAAACATTGCCTCGCAGGTCACGCACGATATAAAAGTGTCCTACAATGCCATACGTCTATTAACTTAATCCCTAATTGCATTTAAAAAGGTCTGTTCGAGTCTTCCCCTTTCTGAAATTCATACAAATGTCACTAACTTGAATATTTTGTGATATTAATAAATTATATTGATGGACTTTCCACAAAACACTATCTAGCCGCAAACTAAGCAAAGCTTATTATAGGGACTAGATAGCTAATAAAATACTTTTTTACTATAGGTACATACTTATACTTTTAATATAAAAAAATTTAAATAGCCACGAAATAACGTTGAGCTTATTATAATTACTACCTATCTAGTATAAAGTATATATATAAACTAACTTTAAGTTGTAGTTTAGATTAGAATAAAATAATCAATGTCCACTTTGTGATTTTGCACGCAAAGAACTATGTAAGTACAATTAATTTAATCATAATTTACTTAGGTATACCTACTGTTTATTAGTAAAACCGAGTTAATTTCCACCACTTTGTAAATAAAGTTAGGAGGCTGTATTATTATTATCGGCAGTATCACTGTATAATTATTGATAATTTGGATGATTTAATACATACGTTATATTATGAGTACCATAATATATATTTAATACACAAGCAGTTCGAAGGAAGGCGCTGGGGGTCAGGATACAGAATCTCTCGTCTGATCCCCAACACACTTCACCTAATTTCTCTGTTGAGTGCCTACCATAGTTAAAGCATCTATTACCTATTTAAGAATATAGTCTTGTATCTATAATAAGGTATGTACTCAATGTATTTTTTTCTTTGCACAATAAATAATTTGATTGATTTGATTTGAATTTGATTGATTTGAAAATTATAACCCCTATTAACCTTCAAAAGACTCTAATTATATGTTCAACTCCATTAAGCGCCTACACACAGTTTGAAGTATTTAATACGTCGCTTATAACCACCACTTACTTTAAAACGTTGCCTAAATTTAAACATGGCTTATAATGAGATCAGTGCCTAATGTTATCTGTCACCCATCGGCAAAAGTTTTTTTTTCTTTTTGTCGTTGCACTTTTGGAGCATTTGCCATTTTGCTTGTTTTTTTTTAACAAAAATTAGGGAAATATAGGGATTCAATTTAAACGGAAGGATAAAAGGAGAAGTAAGATTAAAAATAAGGTAAGAAAAGGAACAATATAAGGAAATATATACAAAACGTTTCTTTATTACAGCCTTCACAGCTCAGTTGGTAGTGGCTCTTATCGAAATGTATAAAACACACACTCACCTATTACTGTACGATGTGAGTTTATTACCATTGCTATGATTAATTTGTATGTACTGTTTATTTTCAACATAATTGTAACTTATTTTATAATAGAACACTCCACACTTATAAATTTCTCATAAGGTTTATTGGCTGAAGGTCTCGGCAGAATATTTACTAAAATAGTGGTGAGGCATACGCTGAGTCGAGACCCTTTTGCTGCTGCAGCACACAAACACCAACAAAGTACTGCAATATCTATCTGTTTAGTCATTCCCTTTCTTTTATTGTTTTGTATGTGTATGTGTGTATTTTTAGCAAATAAATGTCTGTCTATGTCTATGTCTATATATCGAAGTATTAATAAGCACTTACACATAATTCATAATATCAGATCACATGTCATTTTTTCTTTGCCTTTACTAAATAACTAAGCAATATGGTCGCTTAACTGTATCTTTTATGTTATAATTATGTTTGTTCATTATTTTCTGTCTGGTTTATACCCTCGTTTAAATATGTTTTAAGAGTAGTAGAGCTCTTTGTGAAGGGTTCGTCCGGGGAAGTACTACCACCACGCCTTTTTCTACCGCCAAGCAGCGTTGCTGTGTTTCGGTTTGAAGAGTGTGGTTGCTGGTGTAATTACAGGCACATGAGGCTTAACATCTGTACGCCTCAAGTTGATGGACGCAGGGCAGTGTATCGTAGGGCACGTTCCTATCGTGCGTGACATACGAGGCAATACTTTGTTATAGGTGATGGTTACCACTTAACATCAGGTGGGCCATCTGCTTGTTCCATCACATATTTGTATAAAAAAAAACTATATCATTATAATAATGATTCTTCTTCGTCTCGTCATGTCAATAGTTTCTTTCAAATAGTGTGGTGAAAGGATTTTAAGTACCCTTCTTAAGTTTCCCTTCTATACTCAATCTTTCTCTTCTATACTCAATCTTTCCCTTCTATACTCAATCTTTCCCTTCTATACTCAATCTTTCCCTTCTATACTCAATCTTTCCCTTTTATACTCAATCTTTCCCTTTTATACTCAATCTTTCCCTTCTATACTCAATCTTTCCCTTCTATACTCAATCTTTCCCTTCTATACTCAATCTTATTTATCCCTTCTTTCCCAGCTATCTTCGGGAGTGGTTTGAGTACCTACAGTCCTGTAACACCTTTTCCCTAAGGTCATCAGATATCTTGGCCCTGAAAACACCCGTGCACAGCAGTTCCTTTTATCATAAGTATTTTACTGTCGAAGCTGTGCGTCTGTGGAACACTTTGCCGGTGGACATTAGACAGGAATCTTCACTGCATACTTTTAAGACCAAACTCAAACAGTTCTTTAGAAAAGATCCTCCCTAATTACTACTAACTACTACTTTCTAATCTCTCCCTAAATAACTTGTAACCATATTCCTATCGTTTGTAGCATTCGTTTTTTAAGTATCATATATATTAGTTTATTTTACATTACTCATGTATGTAATAAGATTAATTTTGTAAGTTAGTAATTATATTAAGTTCCTCAATTACGTAATTGTTTAAGTTTACGGCACTACGTGCACCGCCGCCCATTACCGCTCTGATCAAATACTTTCCATCCTAAGGTTGCCTGGAAGAAATCGCTTTCAGAGATAAGGCTGCCCATTGTACTTTATTAATTTATGCCTAGATTTATGATGCATCCTTGTGTACAATAGAGTGTTACCAATCTATCTAAAAATAAATAAGCTCCCTACTACTACCTTTGATGGCTGTAGTGCCCTTAAATTAATAAACAGTATAAAAGAGTAATATATACCTTGAGCATATAAACGATTTCAAAACACAAGGCTGCTTTCAATTCTTTCAAATAACATTCGTTTCGTAGGTAAACTCAAACGCTTTTCTCAGAGTGTTTGTTTGTTTTGAGAGTAAGTAAAGCGTAACGATGCACGCTCGTGGAGAAATAGTTGGTTTCCTCTTTAAATTGAGTATTTTTTTTAACTATATTATACTAGCGGCCTGTCTCGTCTCCGCACTGGTATACATTTATTTTTTAAACATTTTTTTTAACAACTTGAGGCATACAGTTGTTAAGAGTAGTAGAGCTCTTTGTGAAGGTCTCGTCCGGGGAAGTACTACCACCACGCCTTCTTCTGCCGCCAAGCAGCAACGCTGTGTTTCGGTTTGAAGAGTGTGGTTGCTGGTGTAATTACAGGCACATGAGGCTCAACATCTGTATGCCTCAAGTTGATGGACGCAGGGCAGTGCATTGTAGGGCACGTTTCTATCGTGCGTGACTTACGAGGCAATGCCTTGTTATTGGTGATGGTTACCACTTAACATCAGGTGCTTGTTCCATAAACTAGTTGAATAAAAAAAAAATGTTAAATCTCATGTGCCTGTAATTACACCGGCAACCACACTCTTCAAACCGAAATACAGCGTTAAAACCTTGCTGATGGAACAAGCAGGAGATCCACGTGATGTTAAGCCTCTTTTCCTTTAATAGCTTTAACGTCAATCCTACCCATCATTTATACTCATAATAATACGGAATGGTAGTCAAAGGTTCTTGAATGCCCTTGGGACGGGCCTTTGTTGTTTGTTACTGTGTTCTGAGGGTACGACTTACTTGTAATAAAGTTATTTATATACAGCAGAAAGAGCTGTGAAATAAGTCTTTGAAGAAGATACCCATTTCACTTTGAAATGTGAGGAGGTTTTAATCAAATAAAACCGGCCACGGCCGACTCGCGTATGACGGGTATAATACCATTATGTATAAACACGGCAAAATAATTACGTTTGTTGTATGGGAGCACCCTTAAATATTTATTTTATTCTTTTTTTGGTATTTTTGTTAAAGTGAAAATTTCAACTGTCTTATTACCACGGTTCAAGAGATACAGCCTGGTGACAGACGGACAGACAAACAGACGGACGGACGGACAGTGGAGTCTAAGTAATAGGCTCCCGTTTTACCCTTTGAACCCTAAAAAAGAGTGACACTTTTCTTCTGAATGCAAAGAAAGCTGGTCAAATCAGGATATCACGTAATACACTTTCATTCCAAACGCTTACACTTTGTGCTAAAACCTCAAGTAATGTTGGTTAAAATGCAATTTCGATGACATTTTAACACAACACAACTCAAAATAACACAAGAAAAACAACGAAAATGAAAAAGCCATGTCCAAAATGTCAGAAAACGAACCCTAGATCCACTCCTTAGCGGTTCACATAGACATTCGTTATTTCTGATAGAAGATATCAATGAACCAAGTATGAAAGGAGGTTCTATTCAATGACACAAGGACCAGTTTGGTATGTCAGTGAGGAGGTTTTCATTTAAAAGTGACATTTCAACTTAGTTTTCACAAGTATCCCGAAGCTGGAATGTGTCCGAAAGAATGCATTTAGAATAAGTTGTTTTGGAAGGCGATGTATGAATATTGGTGTTATTAATAGCATCTTGGCTTGTCCCCTGTCGGGTCACGCCAAGAGGTTATATAGGTTGGCAGAATTAGGATTCATTATGTAGATTAAGTTTTGATAAGAGATGTATTTTTTTGTATGTTTTATTATAGGGCAGTCTAGTCGCCTTGCGACAAAGCCTTAAAAATAAAAAAGTACGCGAAACTCTTTACGGTTAGGTACTCATAGGTTGCTTAATTCGGGTTTTAATGAATTTGCCATTCTACCATCTCAACAGTGACCATAAAACGTTCTAGAAGATACCTATTCACTCTTGCCTTGAATATATTCCGATTGTATTTGTCAGGAAAAACAGACAGCGGTAATGAATTCCACTCCTTAGCACTATTTATGAGAGCACTGGTGGTGGTCTAGTGGTAGCAGCCCCGCCTTCCAATCCTAAGGTCTTAGGCTTGAAACCGGTCGTGCAGCAATGAGTTTTACTGTTTAAAAATGTATGTGCACAATGCCAGTACTCTCAAACAGGGAATACAAGGTGAAGGAAAACATCGTGAGGAAACCGGCATGTCGTGGAACCTAAAAAGTTATATAACATGTGTCAAGTGCTCGGAAGGAGCCTCTTGAGGCGCACATAAAATCCTTTCACCACACTGCTTCGAAAGAAACTAGTGACACGACAAGAGAGTGAAGAGACTCCTTAGCGGTTCGTATCATGAAGATAGAACCGATAATTTATAACATGACATTTATTGATTTATTTTGTTTGCGAACAACACCAAGATAGCAATAAACTAAATACGAAAAGGGCAAATATAAACCAGATATTTCAATAGCCATTCTAGCATCGCTTGAACAAAATCGTAAAATACCTTCTTGTCATCAATAAATCAAGAACCCTTTTGGTATTTCATCAAACACCTTTTGTTAGATGAAAATACCGATGGCTGAGGGTATACAGCGATTTCAGTTCACAATACATCCTTTGAACGTTAGGTCAAAGTCGAGAGCCGGTCATCGATAGAGGCATGCCTATTTCTGCCGCCAAGCAGCATTGCTTCGGTTTGAAGGATGTGCTTGCCGGTGAAATTACAGGCACATGAGGCTTCTGTATGCCTCAAGTTGATGGACGTAGTGCATTGTTGAGCACGTTCCTAACGTGCCTGGTTTGCAATGTTATGTTATAGGTGATGTTTACCACTTAATATCAGGTGGGCAATCTGCTTGTTCCATTACAAAGTATATTAAAAATAAATTGTAAGAATATTGCCCATAATACTTTGTATTTTATATTAAAATCAAGACATAATTATCTTAGTATAAAGCTAATTAATCTTGTAACCATCAATCATTCCCTAATGAATCCCAGCGGTTGAAAAACTTTCTCTCAATAAATTCTAGATGTATCGTAGGTGTATTATATAAGCCGAGTTTTCACGATGGATATTGCCTCTGGTTTAGGCGAGGGTGCTTCATCATATCGTCAATGTGTACCTCACTTTATACCAAAACCAAATTGGTGTGGTCTAAGGTACAACATTTAGTAAAAAAATATTACATTCACGAATATTAAACATCAATCAAAGATAGTTAGAAGCATGTCCAGACATTATTTTATATGTAATTGTTTTATAATGCCCAAGTTTTTTATTGAATTACGGGAGTTTTCAGGCGCGTATTGCGCATACAAAACAAAAATATTTAGTATCATCTTTATTTTACAATCGTATTTTGCATGGCAAAGAATATTTATAACAAAATACCGCTTTCTGTTCGACTTTTACCAACTTTTACTTCCCTTTTAAAATGCTTTTAAAAGGGAATTAAATAAATTTTTAGTCTGAAAATCATATTACACAGTTAGTATTTTTTTATGTGACAGTGACATTGCGCTGTGAAATAACAATTGACATTGACATTATACGTTCCTATTTTAATTTGTATTTTTAATGGCATCTATATTTTTTATCATTCTACTAATTCTGTATTAGTCTGTGTTATGTTTGTATGCTAAGCAGCAGGATCTGGAAAGTTTAAAACTACACACCAACCACCTTTTTTTTTGTAAAACCCATATTCACGAACAATAAATGATTTGATTTGTTTTTTTTTAATGTTGGTTCATTTTGATCGATACATGTTTTCCTACTCTAAAGTGTGCCTTTCTAGTTTACGTACTTAATCAAACTTTTAGGTAGGAAAACTTGTATCAATCAAAATGATTTTTTTTACTAAACTGCGTGCAATATTATTGCACACAAAATGGTTGATTGCGATTTTTCGAAAATGAGTTTATTGATTTTATATCTTTCAAACATGTCGAAACGTGCGAGCGAGAAGTTGTTTGATAGTTGTCAGCCCCTTAATATTTTCTTGTAAATCAAAGTTGCGTGCTCGTTTTACAACAATTGCACACAATTAAAATAAAATAAGAAAGCTATTGCGATTTACTCGTTGTCATAGAAATACTACATAGTGAACTAATAACTCATGAAAAATATAACTAATAGCACAGTAAATACTAATAATAAAATGTTAACATTATAAACCCATTATTGTGAATAGAGTTATAAGGTGGTAATAGAGCTTTTGACATTTAGAACTTGAGTGTTGTTTACGAAATGAAATTATAATTGAGTAAACATGAGATAATATAACGAAAATAAATAACAATATGTTTGTATTACTGACTCAGACATAATACTCTTGACACAAAACCTTTGATAGTCACCTTTTAAGAGGTTACGGGCGCTCTATGAAACTTATTTTTGACGTCTGAAGAACAAAATAGGTTGGTTTGAATAATTTATGTAGCTAGTCTCAGGTATAAACACGAAATAGAAAATAAATATTTTTTCCGACTTTTAGACAAATTTGTTGAGGGCGTTTACTTCAGAGGCCTACCTATGTAATTATTGAAATCTATCTGAAATTTTCCCATGAAGTAATTTATTCCTAGGAAATTTATTTCATAGTGTACCTTTGCACTATGATAGGAATCCACCCTTAGGAAACTACATAATAAAGCCTAAAAAATAAAATTAAAAAAAAAAGAAAAGGAAATATGTTTGGCGATTTTCTACGACATGACAGCTACATAAAGAACATAATAGAAGGAAAGGTTGAAGGAAAGTGACGAAGAGCAAGGCCATGAATAAGTTACGGGAGAATTCGTTTTCTGACATTTTGGGAAGCAACATAGCTTTTTCATTATAATTGTTTTTCTAGTGTTATTTTGAGTGGTGTTAGGTAATTTCTGTGGCATTTCAACCAACATTACTTGAGGTCATAAGCACAAAGTGTAAGTAATTGGCTATAAAGTTTTTAATATAATTCACCTGACACTGGCAAGATTGTCTGTCGAATGACGGACAGGAGCCATAAACGGAGAAAAGAAAATAAGAAAGAAGTTACGTGACCCACATAAAAGAGAAGCTAGCTGTCATGTCGTAAGGACTGTAAGGAAATCAAGGATTGCATTGGGAAGACTCAATTGGAGGAAACTGCATCAGAAACCCGACAATAGCTAAGCTCTTAAATTTAAGAAAAAGAAAAGCAGAGGTGATCAATTCATAAACAAAATGTTAGCTGGAAGAAAGCAATGGATCTTGAATAAAGCTTGAGAATTGTGCCAAGCCCTACCTTCCACTTAACTAACGCCGTCGGATCAAACGAGCCCGCCTGAGGGGAATCGCATGTTTTAGCAGGATTGGACTACCAACCAGCTATTTTAATTTAACTTCAAAGTGACAGCTCAAAGCCGACCACGAAAAGATCTAGTCACGTGACCTAGTGCTGCCAACTTTGTTCTGCCGAGAGAAACTGTTGTTCTTTGTCTGGTGTATCCTACTATAATATTATAAACGCGAAAGTTTGTAAGTATGGATGTATGGATGTTTGTTACTCTTTCGCGTAAAAACTACTGAATGGATTTTAATGCAACTTTACAATAATATAGCTTATATGTATACATCAGAATACCACATAGACTACAAAATATATGCTTAAGTGTCAAGTAAGTAGGAAAAAATCTACCACCTGCGGGCTATTCTGGCGTGCGCTGCCAAAACCGCTAGAGTTACACATATGTACTACGCTACGCTAATATAAGCTACTCGAAATACTAATCTTGCGCAGACGAATTCGCGGGCACCAGCTAGCATATTAATAATATTTTATCCACAAAAAATAATATTACACCAGCTATCTGGTTGCCGTAGTACAAGCTTTGCCTAATTTGGGGCAGTGATGTATGGAGTGTCCAACAATATTTTTTTATTTATTAGACCGTGACAGATTAATATTATTTATAAACGGACCCGCAATGTAACTTATTGGTGACCCCTGCTTGATACAGTCTAGTTGTCATAGCACCCCTGCTTGATACAGTCTAGTTGTCATAGCCGCGCATATATATACCTAGCTTAGCTTAAAATATTAATACAAACCTTAGTTTACCGTTTTGTAGATACCATAAGGAAAATTCGAATGGTGCCCGGCAAATAGATTCATGGAAACGACGAGCCTTTTAACGCAGCGGGTTCTTTCGTCATACTTGTTTTAAAGTCGAGCGTCGCTACGTCGCTACCCAATAAGTAATTTCATGGTAGACTCTTACGTTTATGTGTCAGAAAGAACATCTACCTTTCTGCACACTCCCATATTAAAGGCACAACGTTGTTTAATGTTACATTTTCCCTACCTTTGACGTCCTACCCTTTTACATTAAGAAAATAACAATTCTATCGTAAAACAATATTTGTTTTCGATTTGTAAACTGGAATGGGTCTCAGTGGTGCCTTCGTTAAAATCAGCTTAAATCAAATCAAAACTTTTTCGAATTTACGATGTCGTAAATATTTTTTGGCTTTCGTTCAGATATGTCAGTAACCTTTCATTTGTCTCTAACAAGCAATACTAAATACAAATCCATATGCCAATATGCAATATCTACCGTGCCTAGGGACCATCGCAATAACTACCGTGCCTAAGGACCATCGCAATAACATTCTATACACACTGAACGTAGTGGAGAGCACTGGCGGTCTAGTGGTAGCGGCCCCGCCTTCCCATCCTAAGGTCGTCGGTTCGGAACCAGTCGTGCACCAATACGTTTTTCTGTTCAAAAATTTATGTGCACAATGCCAGTACTCTCAAACGGTGAAGGAAAACATCGTGAGGAAACCGGTATGTCGTAGGACCTAAAAAGTTCTATAACATATGTCAAGTGCTCGAAAGGAGCCTCTTGAGGCGCACTTAAAATCCTTTCACCACACTGTTTCGAAAGAAACTAGTGACACGACAAGATAGAAGATAGTGGGGATTTATGGTACAAAATACAGCTAACAGAAAATCCTTTATTTGTTGAAAATTTCCAGTACTTTAGGGTTTTTTCGAAATGTTCCAGTCTAGTCAACAAATTTATATTTAAGATTAAAATCATATTATAATATAATGTGGACCACTGATTCTGAATGTCTTTTTAAAACGTGAGAGCAATTATTATAGAATTTCCCTTCATGTCGCACTCAAAGAGAGTTCCAAAGGAAAGAGAGCTTTATACAGTTGATCTAAAGTGGACGGTGTTGAAGTGTTCAGAGCTCAACGAGTTCTGCTTCTGCTTGCTTACTTGGCTTAAGGCGAATGGATACCCCGATACTAGCGCCACTACATATTTTATTTTATCATTACGTTATACAAAGGAATTATCAAAAAATCGGACCGCGCGTACACGATACCTATCACAAGCTTTTTTTTAATATATCTGTAATTTTGTATTGTATTATTTTGGCAGGTACTTGTTTCAAGAGTTTAGTTGCTATTGGTGGCCACCAAGCTCTCCAAACAAGGTATCTGACTGAGTAACACAAAACAAAACTATTATAGATACATTAAAAAAAAGCTTGTAATAGGTATCGTCTACGCGCGGTCCGAATTTTTGATAATTCCTTTGTATAACGTAATGATTAAATAAAATACGTAGTGGCGCTAGTATCGGGGTATCCATTCGCCTTAATATAACTAAGCAAATGGCAGGGAACGTAAATAAAACGGAAGCATTCATACCGCTAAAAATGACACAAAAAATGTGTGTCGTGGCGTAGTTCGCCCGTACCAACCGTTTTTTATACTGCTAGCTGATAGAACAAGCAGATGGCCCACCTGATTTTAAGTGGTAACCATCACCTATAACAAAGCATTGCCTAGTCACGCACGATAGGAACATGCCCTACGATGCACTGCACTACGTCCATCAACTTGAGGCATACAGATTTTAAACCTCATGTGCCTATAATTACACCCACACTCTTCAAATCGAAATACAGCAACGCTGCTTAGCGGCAGAAAAAGGCGTGGTCACCCTGAACGAGCCCTTCACAAAGAGCTCTGCTACTCTTGAAACACAAGTAAACTACTAGCAGGTAGGCCTTAATGCTTGTTCTATCAGCAAGTTGTATTGAAAAGGTAGTTCAGCAGGCGCACTAACGTAGAAATGTCGTAGGTACCTAAACATTGAATTTGAAATTTAAACCCAAACCGAGAGGAATATAAGGACGACTTTTAACTGTGCTAACAGTCGTACTAAAACTGTGACCGAGTTTAAATAACGTGCCACAATTCGCGTCTATTTTCCTTGAAGGAAAACTTCTATGTTTTGTTTCCGTTCACTACCAAATGAAGTTACAAACCATAACTTGTACCATCCTATCCTACTAATATTATAAACGCGAAAGTTTGTAAGTATGGATGGATGGTTGGATGGATGTTTGTTACTCTTTCACGAAAAAACTACTGAATGGATTTTAATGAAACTTTACAACAATATAACTTATGCATCAGAATAACACATAGGCTACAATTTATAAAAATATTGTGTAAATTGTCCAAAATATGACGATAGTCAAGTAAGTAGGAAAAAATCTACCATCTGCGAGCTGTTCTGGCGTGCGCTGCCAAAACCGCTAGAGTTACACATATGTACTACGCCACGCTAATATAAGCTACTCGAAATACTAATCTTGTGCAGACGAAGTCGCGGCCACCAGCTAGTTCTATATAAAAACTTGTATCATGGAAACCAGATAACTGATACAAGTTTTTTTTTTGTAGATACTCTGCTATTGATATTTTGCAATATAACGGACACTGAAAAAGCATGTGTTCATCACACAAATGTTTTTCCAACGAAAATAAAAAAATATACAATAACTTTTCTGCAAAAAAACGACTGGGCCAAATTAAAATGGGACCACACAAAAGCACCAGCTTTCAAAACAGCTTTCAGTTTTTAAAAAAGAATCATCAATATCGGTTCACCCAGTCGAAAGTCCTGAGGTAACAAACACAAAAATAAACAGTCAAATTAAGAAACTTCTCTCTTTGAAATCTGTTAAAAAACTACAACACAACCAGGATCAAATTCACAACATACAGCGCAGAAGGCCGAGCTACTACCAACAGATCTATGAAGATACAATTCTACAACAGTAAGGATTTAATAATGAAGTAATAACTGTGGTCCCATAACATGAAAACTCCGTTAACCTATCAAAATAATCGATTAAAAGCATATCTAGACGGTCGAGTTGGAATTAATTTGTAGCCATTATCACCCAAAAGTTGGGGGAATATTGACGGTGTTATTATCGGAGTCAAGTCAATCCCACGGGCAAACTTCAGGGCGCATTTACATAAAAAACATGTTGTCTATGATTCTCCATTTTTTTACATGGTAAACAATATATTGATTGCACTAGTTTCTACCCACATAAATAGCAACACATGGCGGAGACTAAAATCCAGTCTCGAACACCGTCGCAGTTTTTTTTTAACAATTAGCTGATTGAACAAGCAGATGGCCCACCCGATGTTAAGTGGTATCCATCACCCATAATTTGTTATGGATCCCCCATAGTTTGTTTTGCATTGCCTTGTAAGTCACGCACAATAGGAACGTGCCCTACGATGCACTGCCCTGCGTCCATCAACTTGAGGCAAACAGATGTTAAGCCTCATGTGCCTGTAATTACACCGGCTACCACACTCTTCAAACAGAAACTCAGCAACGCTGCTTGGCGGCAGAAAAAGGCGTGGTGGTAGTACTTCCCCGGACGAGCCCTTCACAAAGAGCTCTACTACTCTTGCAGTTGCTTGCCTATCGATCTTCTATAGGTAACATTTCGGGTAATGTGCCCAGGAACTTCACGATATTATACCGCCATCACCATTCCACCACAGGACTAGTTGACATAATGAAAACATCACGGCGGGGTATCATCCATATCTGGTTTGCACTAAGTGTTTTGATTCTAGCTACATTATGCGAACTGCTAAGGAGTGGAACTCATAACCGTCGTCTGTTTTTCCTGACCACTTCAATCTAAATCTCTTCAAGGTAAGAGTGAATAGGTGTCTTCCAGACCGTTCTGTTCCAACGTCTTGTCAGGTCGTCCTTTGACTACAATCTCAGGTGAGATTGTAGTCAAAGGACGGTTTACTCATTATAAAAATAAAAATAAAATTACTTATACTTATTAATACTATTGTTAATTTATTACAGATATCAAAGTCAAAGTATTTATTCAATAAAATCACAAGAATCATTTTGAAACGTCCTTAACGTCAGTTCCACGCGACCAAAGCCTAGAAGAACAGGCAACAAACTAACGGCTGAGTTCTTACCGTTCTTTTGTATAATTCTTGTTACAATGTAATTTAATACAACATTGAAGCTCCAGTGTGACACGAGCAATCGAATTTAGTGGGTGAACAGAAAAAGGTAAACATAATCAAATTCATAATTATATCATAACAATTCATACTTAAATTAAACTAATGAATACAGTAAAATTACATTAGCACAATTAAAATTAAATAAAATGGAATTCCACACCTGATAAATTATAGCCGTACCTAAAAATGGGAGCTTTTCATTTTATTTTGGTGTTCGTTTCGTCTGTCCCGACAGTTGTCAGCACGTCTGATCGGAGTGCTTATCGTGTCACACAAAACAAGGGCTCCATAATACGGTTGATTGACCCCGTAATTTAATTGTTTAAATAATCGATACCCGGCGCCAACCAAAGACAAGAGTAATGAGTTTTGAGCTCACCTTCACAGCTCAGTTAGTAGTAGCTCTGCCTTCTGCGCCGTAGGCCGTGGGTTCGATCCCCACACAGAACAAACATTTGTGTAATGAACATAGATGTTTGTTCTCTGTCTGGGTGTTATATAAGTATTATAAGTATGTATTTACAAAAAAAGTATATAAGTAGTATATCAGCTATCTGGTTCCCATATCACAAGCTTTGGCTTAGTTTGGGGCGAGATAGTGAGATAGTGTGGAATGTCCACCAATATTTATTATTTATTATTCACAGCTCAGTGGGTTACTACCAACTGAGCTGTGAAGGCTGCTACTGCTCTGCCTTCTGCGCAGTAGGCTATGGGTTCAATCGCCACCGCGAACAAATATTTGCGTGATGAACATAGATGTTTGTTCTCTGTCTAGGTGTGTATTATAAGTATGTAATTACAACAAAAAAAAGTGTGATATATATTACATCAGCTATCTGGTTCCCATATTACAAGCTCTGGCTTAGTTTGGGGCTAGATAGTGACTTGTGGAAAGTCAACCAATATAAAATAAATATAAAAAATAAAATAATGAACATACTCGTACATTATTGCCTGGGTTTACTAGGTGTAATAGCGTTTTTACTTGGTACTAAGATATCTGAGGGGATATCTGTGGTCTCTATAATAAGGTCTACGCTCTACAGTCTTTCGTTTCAGTTTTCCTAAGTACGTATTTACTAAAAATATTTACAATATTTATCACAAGACAAGCTTTTATTGTAAATTCATCTTTATAAATAACGTGATAAAGTTACTGATAACGGAAGTTACTTGCGCGAATGACTAGGTTGAATGAGTTGTGGAATCTGGAACTTTGAAGGTAGAATAATATAACTAATAATAGTTGTTCATCATCTTCCTGCCCTTATCCCACGCTAAGTGGGGTCGGCACAACAGGTTTTCTTCTTCCACTCTCCTCTAACATTCGTCATCTCAGCGCTCACTCCTTTCTTACTCATGTCAACTTCCACACAATCCATCCATCTTTTCTTTGGCCTGCCTCTCCTTCTAAAACCATCCACATCCATTTCCAACACTGTTCTGGTAATATTACTTAATAATATGGTAGCTAATAGTTGTTTGTAACTAATAAGTTCCGATTCATAGTAACTTAACATAGGCATTTTGTCAAAACTACCCAAAACTTTTGGTTATCAAGCTCATTTCGAAAGACATAAATAAAAACAGTCAAGCGTTATAATATTGTTTTAGTTCTATATTTTGTTCGCTACCTCCTCGTGCTCCTACTAAATACTCCTACTGATAGGAGCACCGGGACACCCATGTCCTGATGCACCTACTGCAAAAGGAAATTGTAAAACGCTAAGTAGGAGCATCGAGACATAACGAAAATAGAATTACTTATAGGCATACTCTGATTCAAGTACAGGTGAGTGCAGTTATCTATAAAATATTAAAAGTCACTTCACTGTGAAAGTAGATTTCTGTTTAGATAAAAAACCTCCTTTTGCTTGTTGGTTATATTATATTATATTATATTATATTATATTATATCATATCATATCATATCATATCATATCATATCATATCATATCATATCATATCATATCATATCATATCATATCATATCATATCATATCATATCATATCATATCATATCATATCATATCATATCATATCATATCATATCATATCATATCATATCATATCATATCATATCATATCATATCATATCATATCATATCATATCATATCATATCATATCATATCATATCATATCATATCATATCATATCATATCATATCATATCATATCATATCATATCATATCATATCATATCATATCATATCATATCATATCATATCATATCATATCATATCATATCATATCATATCATATCATATCATATCATATCATATCATATCATATCATATCATATCATATCATATCATATCATATCATATCATATCATATCATATCATATCATATCATATCATATCATATCATATCATATCATATCATATCATATCATATCATATCATATCATATCATATCATATCATATCATATCATATCATATCATATCATATCATATCATATCATATCATATCATATCATATCATATCATATCATATCATATCATATCATATCATATCATATCATATCATATCATATCATATCATATCATATCATATCATATCATATCATATCATATCATATCATATCATATCATATCATATCATATCATATCATATCATATCATATCATATCATATCATATCATATCATATCATATCATATCATATCATATCATATCATATCATATCATATCATATCATATCATATCATATCATATCATATTATATTATATTATATTATTAAAAAATATAACTAAATCTTTAAAGTGTTCAGGTATGAGAGTAGTCATTATTTGTTTATTAGTTGCTTAAAAAGTATTGTGTAGTTGACTGTTCAATCTACATCTACACTAATATTATAAAGAGGAAAACTTTGTATTTTTGTTGTTTTGTTGTTTTGTTGTTTTGTTGTTTTGTATGTAACGAATAGGCTCAAAAACTACTGGTCCGATTTCAAAAATTCTTTCACCATTAGAATGCTACATTATCCCTGAGTAACATAGGCTATATTATATTTTCAAAAAAATCAGGGATCCTTACTAAAACTCTAATAATGTAACCCAAGGTGGAAAAAATAATCCTTACATCGCGTGCGCTGCGAAAACTGTTGATGATAGAACAAAATAATGTACTACGACTTTGCAGAACACGTCATTATCTACAAAAAATGTCGCGACAGCATATGTCTAGCTATTATAGTTATGTCACAATAAGTGTTCTTTTATTATAAAAATTTAATTGAAATGCCGCCGATAGAAAAGGGTCTTTATTTGTACCTTGGTATTAATCCTTATCCAAATAAATCTTTTCATAAATAAGACTGGTTCAATACCTATAAATTACTTCTTGAATTTTTCAAATCGGACATTACATTCAAAAGATTTTAAAAATATAAGATCACGGGGCGCGTTCTCACCCAGCGCGGGCCCGGGCAAGGCGCGAGTTAGAAGTGACTCGAACCCACCACGGTCTAAGTTTATCCTAAAACGTTGAAAAAATTTATGTCCACCCATGCGAAGCTGGGACAGGCCGCTAGTATGTTATATAATAGGAACAGGAGGAATTAAATTTAGAATATTACATTATTCCTCGTAGTTTTTATGTTCAGTAGGAGCATCAGGACATGGGTGTCCCGGTGCTCCTATCAGTAGGAGTATTTAGTAGGAGCACGAGGAGGAAGCGATTTTGTTTACTACTTGCTAACAGAACAAGCGGATATCTCACTTCAAGTTAAATGGTAACCATCACTTATAACAAAGCATTGCCTAGTAAGTCACGCACGAGCGGAACATGCCGCACGATGCACTGACCACGTCAATCAACTTGAGACATACAGATGTTAAGTCTCATGTACCTGTAATTTCACTGGCAACCACACTCTTCAAACCGAAACACAGCAACGCTGCTTGGCGGCAGAAATAGGTATGGTTATTCAATGCCCCACATAATAGTACCAATCGATACGACGAAATCTGTTTTAGTTATTCAATTTTATTTTTGTTTTCTGTATGGGTCTGTACTTCTGCCTTTATGCAAATCTGTCCTCCTGCTAATCTGGGATTTTGCTATTCCGGGATTTTGCTTAACTGTCCTTCTGTTGCAGAGACGAATTGAATACTATGCTGATTAAATAAATATTGGAACTAGCTGTTCCCTGCCACGCTTTGCTGTGGCACATTGTGATTGAATGGTATAAAAACAATACTTGATGCGGATTATACAAGGTGTTCCATAAGTTGTGTATATAAACTTCAGGGGGCTAAAGTACCCATCAATATGAACAACTTTTTCTAAGGAACCAACACTGTGAACGCGAAAAAAAAAACAGCTGTTTCATACAAAAGTTCAATACCTACCAGGCTAAAATGTATGAAACAGCTGTTTTTTTTTCCCGTTCACAGTGTTGGTTCCTTAGAAAAAGTTGTTCATATTGATGGGTACTTTAGCCCCCTGAAGTTTATATACACAACTTATGGAACGCCTTGTATATCATGCTAAAATTTCAGCTCGATCGATGCAGAACTTTTTGAGTTTTTGAAGCGTACACAAACCAACATAACATTTTTATATATATAGATAGATTAAACCAGAAATGTTCCTACTTTATACTTCTTGGCAAACGACAAGACATTAAACTTTTATTACCAAACAACGGTATACGAAAACTAGTTTTTAATCGAAAAACGGTCGATCACCATAAACTAGGCATAGTAAAGTTAAGAACTATCAATACAGTTCAAAACTTTACGACGTCACCGAGGCTGAAAATCTGTAAATTAAATTTGTACAGGCCAACTTTATTATGAACTCTTTAATCGTTTTATTTTTGTTTGATATGTTGGTATGTGCGGTGGCTGAGGAGTTTAGCATCACGACGCTTGAAAAAAAAAAAGAAAAGAAATTAATTCTGTCTTGTCGTGTCACTAGTTTCTTTCGAAATAGTGTGGTAAAAGGATTTTAAGTGCGCCTCAAGAGGCTCCTTTCGAACACTTGACACATGTTTTCCTTTACCGTTTGAGAGTACTGGCATTATCGCACAAACATACGTGAACTACAATAAAGTTTGTTTTATACTACTTTCTGATAGAACATAGTATCCACTCAACATCAAGTGGGCCATCTGCTTGTTCCATTAGCCAGTAGTAAAAGAAAGATACTTTAGGTATTTTAATACAATTCTCATAGTGCATAGCTTTACTTAGTTAAGGCTAAAGCGTTCAAAAATTTATATTTATTTAGTAAAAGCTCCCTATAAAGAGAAAATCACATTTAATTTTACCTGGATATTGAATGAATACTTGTATTTACTAAATGTACAAAATACACATAAAACAGTTGAGTTACCTATATGACAGCCTTCACAGCACAGTTGGTAGTAGATCTGCCTTCTGCGCCGTAGGCCGTGGGTTCGATCCCCACCGAGAACGAACATTTGTGTGATGAACATAGATGTTTGTTCTCTGTCTGGGTGTTAGTATAATATAAGTATGTATTTACAAAAAAAGTATATATGTATTATATCACATATCTGGTTCCCATATATTCAGCTTTGGCTTAGTTTGGGGCTAGATAGTGCTGTGTGGAAAGTCTACCAAATATTTATTTATTTGTTTATCTGCAGGTCGTTGCAAACGATCAAGAGATAGGTAACCTTTTCTTTTGCAGTATCTTATTGTATTCGTGATAACCGTTCACTAGAAATCCATAAGCTACTCGAATTCGAGCCAAAAAATGCGAAATAGGTCACGAGGGAAAGACCTAGGCTTCATGTCATCGTGTCGTTACAGACAGAAATGATTATGAGACCCTGTCACGATATTTTAAAAGTAAAGTTGGTCATTTAATTACGTTGACGAAATTGATATAAATGACATGTTATTTGAGTTTCTGTTGTTGATGGTTTTAGAAGTAGAGGCAGGCCAAAGAAAATATATATGAATGATCCTACTAATATTATAAACGCGAAAGTTTGTAAGTATGGATGGATGGATGTTTGTTACTCTTTCACGTAGAAACTACTGAATGGATTTTAATGAAACTTGATATAGCTTATACATCAGAATAACACATAGGCTACAATTTATATAGGTATTGTGTGAATTGTCCAAAATATGACTATAAGTGTCAAGTAAGTAGGAAAAAATCTACCATCTGCGAGCTACTGGCGTGCGCTGCCAAAACCGCTAGAGTTACACATATGTACTACGCCACGCTAATATAAGCTACTCGAAATACTAGTCCTGCGCAGACGAAGTTGCAGGCACCAGCTAGTGTCAAATAAATGTATTTTTTATTTCTTTTCTTTTGGTCATGTGATCATCATGTGATTGCCGGTCTCCTCATCTTCTTCTTGTCGATATACAAATTCTTTCAAAACAGTGTGATAAAAGGATTTTAAGTGTGCCCCAAAGGCTCCTTTCAAGCACTTGACACATGTTATAGAATTTTTCAGGTTTTACGGTACGCCGGTTTCCTTTCAATGTTTTCCTTCGCCGTTTGCGAGGCCTCGAGTCACGGTCGTACCATAGCAGTCGTGTTTCAATGCTTAGAACTGATGAATTCAATCAGATTGAGGCTTTGTTTGTCTGTCCATTGACTGAAGCGTAATTACAACGTAAACAATCAGGCTACCGTCAGTGCCTAACCCAATACCTAAATGCACACTGCACAGAGTGACCTAGTTTTGCCTTACAACTTAGTTGGTAGAACTCTACCTTCTACGTCGTAGGCCGTGGATTCAATTCCCATCGAGAACGAATATTTGTGTGATGAGCATAGATGTTTGGTATCTATCTGGGTGTTATTATAATATTGAAAATGTATGTATCTTATAATTATAAAAAAAAATAAGAATTAGATATCTCGTTCCCATATTACAAGCTTTGTTTAGTTCGTGGTCACGCCAGAATATCACACTTTGGAGCTTAATAGTGATGTCAATAAATAAATAAATATCTAGCCCCAAGCTTAGCCAAAGCTTGTAATATGGGAACCAGATAGCTGATAATAATACATAATATACCTTTTTTTGTAAATACATAATTATCATATTATATAACACCCAGACAGAGAACAAACATCAACGTTCATCACACAAATGTTTGTTCTCGGTGGGGATCGAACCAACGGCCTACGGCTATGTGTGGAATGTCCACCAATATTTCTTTATAATGGATTGTTAATTTTTATATTATTTTGTAACAGGGATCATACAATAAAACGGTAGTGGCCAAGTTGTAAGTTTGTTGCCTTATCTTTTTAGGCTTTGGTCGTTTGGAACTGGCACCTAGATTCACCTTGTTTTAAGACGTTCTAAGAGTAGTAGAGCTTTTTTCTGCCGCCAAGCAGCGTTGCTGTGTTAAGGTTTGAAGAGTGTGGTTACCGGCGTAATTATAGGCTCATGAGGCTTAACATCTGTATGCCTCACGTTGATGGACGTAGGGCGGTGCATCGTAGGGCACGTTCCTATCGTGCGTGACTGACGAGGTAATGCTTTGTTTAGGTAATGGTTACTACTTAAAATCAGGTGGGCCATCTGCTTGTTCTATCAGGTGGTTGTATAAAAAAAAGGACTTCTTATTATCCTTGTGATTCTACCTTTTTTCTTTGACTGTGACTAGCTATATCTTTAGATTTTGCCTTTGGTTCGATTAGAAAAAGTAGGTACCTAATACAAATAAACAATAGAAAATACGCCCAGGCTAAATAAATATTCGTACGAAGTACCTTTAAATATTTTAGAAGGTTCGTGGTCAACATGGTATTAATTCTATTCCGGCTCTGAATATCCATCCATATTTTATCAGTTTTCCGACATTGTCGGTGGCTAGGTCGAATTTAGAAATTTCGGTTATGGCTTTTTTCGCTTTATTTTTTTTAGATTTTTATTTTTAGATTTAGACAGATGTACATACATCAGTTATAAAGCTTAGGTCTAATGTAGCTATTAGGCGAATTTACGTACCTTGTAGGGCGCTGCAAATTATGTTAGAATTGGGCAGGTTTAATTCATTTGGGCACAATAAAAGGTAGGCTAAAACATTGGCAAATGGTAAGTCACTTTAGTAGTAAAATGTGAAATGTCTCGATGTAATAATAATATATACAAAACAGGTGCATCAGGCGAGCGTAAATGGGACTGTTGGGAGGGGAAGACCTAGGCGAACGTATCTCGATCAGATAGCAGACGTTATAGAGAAGGGCCAGGTCAAGAGTACCCTAAACCGACGAGAATGTATGAAGAATGTTATGAGAGTGAATGAAGCGAAAGAGGTATGTAAGGATCGTAGCAAGTGGAAATCCGTGGTCTCTGCCTACCCCTATGGGAAACAGGCGTGATTTTATGTATGTATTTATGTATTAATAATATTAGTAACGAAGTGAAGTTAGGTCCATAAGTGTCAGCTAAGTCAACTATATGATTAAATTAAATTTGAATCATAGAACATGAACTCTTTAAGTCACTCGCCATTTCAGATTTCAGATTAATTTTTTGCCAACATGTACGTACATAAAGTAGCTACTAAGCGAGTACACATACCCTGTAGGGCGCTGCAAATTAAGTAGATATAAGGTAGGTACAATTCATATTAATAAGGGTACAATAATAGTTATGCTCATTGATACAATAGCTTAGATAAGAGATACAATAAGCTATTACATCGAATTAGATAAAGATTGAAAGTGACTTGACATCCGATTAGTTTTGATCGGGCTTTCAGAAACCGTAACTAGCCTAATACTATTTATAAAAAATATATAAATAGTAAAACTGATAAAACACAATTATGGAAATTCTATAGTTATCTTAATCCTTTGGGAAATTTCGAAATTTGGCATGCTGATAGTAAGCAAGCTATATAACTCATAAAAGAACAAATGAAAAAATTAAGAATATTTTTTTATGCTCAGATGGTAAACTTTTTACAAAAAAGTACCTGAAACTCGGTTTCTAAGTAATCTACGGATTGAAGGTTTTTGGGGTCGAGTAATAAATCCAGTTGAGTACAGAAACCTCAGGGCACACTCACTCGCATTTATGACTAGGATTATAAATATTAAAAAAATAATATAGTTTTTGTGAATACTTTATGAAAAAACATACTTAACTTTTTTTATTCGAATTATCTAGAACAAGCTGGTGCCCGCGACTTTGTCTGCGCAGGATGAATCACACAATATCTTTATAAATTGTAACCTGTGTGTTATTCTGATGTATAAGCTATATTATTGTAAAGTTTCATTAAAATCCATTCAGTAGTTTTTACGTAAAAGAGTAACAAACATCCATCCATCCATCCATCCATCAATCCATCCATACTTACAAACTTTCGCGTTTATAATATTAGTAAGGATAAGCTAGTGGAAATTGTTACCATCACCTATAGCAAGGCAACTTAACATCAGGTGGTATATCGTTTGTTCCATTGGCAAGTAAATAAATAAAAAACAATGGGCGATGCATGACATGCGAGCCACAACCTTCTGAAACGTGCCCTACGATGCAATGCTCTGCGTCCATCAACGCGTTCTTCTGTATTATTTAGTTGCATTTTAATAAAAAATCATAAGAGCACCCAATGATGACAATAATGATCATTGTTATTTTTTTTTATCTTAGTTGTAGGTATGTAAGCACTGGTGGTCTAGTGGTAGTGGCCCCGCCTTCCGATCCTAAGGTCGTGGGTTTGAAACCGGTCGTGTACCAAAGAGTTTTTCTGTTCAAAATTGTATGTACACAATACCAGTACTCTCAAACGGTCGCAGAACCTAAAATGTTCTATTACATTTGTGTCAAGTGCTTGAAAAGCCTCTTGAGGGGCACTTAAAATCCTTTCACCACACTGTTTCGAAAGAAACTAGCGATACGACAATAGAATAGTGAGAAAACCAGTTAGCTAACTGTTCTAGTAGTAGTAAAGGACTTGTAGAATGAAAAAAAAAAAAAAAACATGACTTATCACTTATGGAATACCAAAAAGAATACAAAAAGTATTTCTTTCACTTTATCCATTATTTAGTTATGGGCTATCAATATCATTGTGTGAAATACCAAAAGATATTTTTTATTATTCACCTTCAAATAAAATATCAAACATCAAAAGATCTGAGGAAATTTTCCGTTGCCGGAGATAACAGTCCTAAGCCTATTTTGTTTCATTGTTGCTTTACACCGTTTGCCACAGACGCGTAGATACGCGTCGTTTCATTACAGTCTTGTGAAATATGGCTCGCTTATACTTTACCCAGCTATCTTAAATTGCCTAGATTTATACAGCGTACATATAGGTTGCGTAACTATCTGCGTTCACAGAGAGTAACTGAAAAAATATATATAAGCGTGTGTCCACAGTAAGGGCTGTCTATCTAACAGCAATCTCAATCTTCTCACAATCTTTACGACAGCCTACACAGTCCAGTTAGTTTAATAAAACTAGCTGGTGCCCGTGACTTCGTCTGCGCAAGATTAGTATTTCGAGTAGCTTATATTAGCGTGGCGTAGTACATATGTGTAACTCTAGCGGTTTTGGCAGCGCACGCCAGAATAGCTCGCAGATGGTAGATTTTTTCCTACTTACTTGACACTTATCGTCATGTTTTGGACAATTCACATAATAACTTTATAAAATATAACCTATGTGTTATTCTGACGTATAAGATATATTATTGTAAAGTTTCTTTAAAATTCATTCAGTAGTTTTTACGTGAAAGAGTAACAAACATCCATCCAGCCATCCATACTTACAAACTTTCGCGTTTATAATATTAGTAGGATATTTCAATGTGTACACAGCTTTGTGGGGAAAAAAAGAAAAAAATAAGGACAGGAATGCCGATAAGAAAAAATTGCGGGTAAGGGACGGGATTACGCTACACCTACGGTATCCATCTATGTAACCGTTTGGGGTGACCACAACTTTTCAAAAGTACACGAATTATTAAAATTTACTCGATTTGGTGTAAGGAATTAAAGTTTTTTGTGTAATAACTAATCAGTTTTACAGCCTTCACAGTTCAGTTGATAGAAACTCTGCACTGTAGGCCGTGGGTTTGATCCCCATCGAGAACAAACATTTGTGTGATGAACATAGATGTTTGTTCTCTGTCTGGGTGTTATATAATATTATAAGTAAGTATTTACAAAAAAAAAAGTATTTTAGTAGTATATTAGCTATCTGGTTCCCATATCACAAGCTTTGGCATAGTTTGTGGCTAGATAGTGCAGTGTGGAATGTCCACCAATATTTATTTATTTAGTTAGGTACCTACTGGCATAAAACTTTTTTTCCACTTAGATTACAATTAGATAAGTGTTTTGGGGAATTAAATTCAGTGTTGAGTTAGGTTTTTTTAGGAAAGACCAAATAGGCGTGTTTGAGGATCTCCTTGAGCAAATAAAAACACAGCAATGCTCCAAACGCCTCACCAAACAGAAAACGATGAAATAACGAACGGCTTTTTGATCAAGTTTATGTTTAAGCCAGGTGAATTAAGTCTACCTGATTGGGGCTTCAATTTTATTGAAAGCTGTGTTAGTTCTTCCAGGTGCACCAAGTCTAATTACGATTGCATGCGATCGTCAATTTTTGCGATAATTGTAAAATGGCAACTCGGAAACTTTCGGTTATGAACACAGATGTCTATGGATTGCTTTTCAATCTTTTATAGTTTTGGTGGGAACATGAGAAAGATCATGTCGCCGCATTATATCATCGTGAAATCAAAAGTACCATACCCGTATTTTAGCGAAATTCGCTAAAATTTTACGAATATAACGACTTTCGTCAAAATCGCCAAACAATCGCTAAAACCCGTTTTCACGAATAGAAATGTCAAACTTGACGATCGCATAGTTCGTAAAAAGATCGGTACTTGCGCTGCCGGTGATTAAATCCAGGTGAATTAAGTCTACCGGGCCTATCTTTTATTGTTTCAAAATATTGCATTGTTTTATTGTCAATAAAGTATTTTTTATTCACCACTATAAAATTCGCCATTTGAATGATCACAAATGTTTAACAGTCTATAAATATTACAAGTATTTTCAGACAACTGACTGCAACCAATATGCCAAAATGGCAGGTTTTTTCAACACGCTTTTATTTGTTAAATTACTTTAAGGGGCTGACAACTATCAAACAACTTCTCGCTCGCACGTTTTGACATGTAAAAAGATATAAAATCACTAATTAATTTTCAAAAAATCGCAATCAACCACTTTGTGTGCAATCTAATTGCACACAATTTGCTAAAAATTTCATTTTGATCGAAACAAGTTTTCCTACTTAAAAGTTTGCCTATGTACGAAAACTAGTAAAACAAACTTTTGAGTAGGAAAACATGTATCGATCAAAATAAAACTTTTACTAAACTGTGTGCATTGTGATTGCGCACAAGATGGTTGATTGCGATTTTTCGAAAATGAGTTTGGTGATTTTATATCTTTCAACATGTCGAAACGTGCGAGCGAGAGTCACATTAGCTCTTGTCTTCGCCTTAAATTACTTTGCTGCTTTTCATACCGCGTGGTCACCCTAAGGCCTGCATAACCTTACCCACCTCAATTCCTCCTTGTTGTTCACAACACGTTTCAGGGCCAAAGAGTTTTTGTACAATTCGATGCGGGTATTTGTAATTGGAATACCTTTATAAATAGTCTATTTCGTTCTATTAGTTCTATTATTTTCATAAAAATAACAATAAAAACTTGACCTCCTTTGCAGTGCTAACTTCAACTTAAGTTTATGTGAGTTTCAGGCAAGTAAAAACCTCTTGGGGTGGTAAAATTTTATGCCACTTAATTGCAATACCTATTAAGTTGGTAGTAGCTCTGCCTTCTGCGCCGTAGGCCGTGGGTTCTATTCCCACCGAGAACAAAAATTTGTGTGATGAATATGGATGTTTGTTCTCTGTTTGGGTGTTATATATTATAAGTATATATTTACAAAAAAAAAATATTATTATATCGGCTATCTGGTTCTCATATTACAAGCTTTGGCTTAGTTTGGGGCTAGATAGTGCTGTGTGGAAAGTCTACTAATATTTAATTATTTATTTTATTTATCTGCAGATAGCTTTACTGTTTATAATATTATAAAATTTGCAGAATAGGTACATAGTTTTTATCTGTAGTGAAGCCAAATACTTCAGAGCATTGAAATTCCCAACGAGGCAGGATCCGACTATAACAAGATTATACTTTTACGCGGCGAGTTCGAAACAATGCGTTTTGCATACGTAAAGCCAATCGCCGATTGAAAGTTCCCGAAATTCTGCCTTCAATTGGTCCATGTAAAATTGTTCATTTTTTCATCTATACCAGTGAATTAACATTTAAATGTTGAACTCAGCGTTACAAATAAGTGTATTTAAAACTAACTAGCTATCATAGTTTGAGTTGTGTTTAGGAAAAAAAGCTTCAAAGTCAAAAGGTATTTATTAGTTCTCTCAAAACAGTGTGGTGAAAGGGTTCTAAGTGCACTTCAAAGGGTTTCGAGCACTTGTTTTGTAAAATGTAAAATGTACCTCTCAATCGCGCATTTCAACATTAAATAAGATATAAAATCTTTATGAAAAATATTTTTCTTCAAAATATAATAATCTTTACATAAATATTTATAAAAAATCGCAATCAACTAAGTTGTGAAATAAAATGTTTATTTACGAGAAATATATTAGAAGTTAGTTCTTAGTAGGTAGGTAGTTTCACATATTTTACCAAAAGATTGCAGCATGCCAATGATTTGGTAAAATATGTGGTAGTATATTATAAATATCATTTTGATCCAAACTTTTTTTTCGACTCTAAAGTTTACATAGGTACGAAAACTAGTTAAGGAAACTTTTGAATAGAGAATTGAAGATTTTGTTTGCTGAAGTCCAATAAAACTTCCACTAGAAAAAACATACCCTCTCTATTGCTCGACACCACTCTGAGGCACCACTTTTTCAATTTATCCATGCCCATCCAATTTTACTTTGTTCGAAATTTTCCCCATTGTTATCTAAATACAACTGTGTTCTGGCTTTTATAGTAAATTGGAAGTTTGAACAATTTAAAGCTTCTACAATACAATATACAGAAAAGTGCCCTCAATCGGTGAAGGAAAACATCATGAGGAAGCCTAGTATTCTAGCAGCGGCGATGGGCTTGCAACCTGTCACTTATGGTATTCTTTACGTGACAGAGCTATCATTTATTATGTCTGTGCTAAATGTACTATTTGGACGCACCTCTAACTATCCCCTTCAGACATTCCTGAAATAATCTTAAATTGGTACTTGATAGCAAGAGGTCTGAGGATATCTACCGTGCCTGGGGATTAAGTCGTGAAAGCTTGTGTACGAACGAACGTCCAACCTCTCTGAAATTGAGTTTTTTTTACTTCAGTAGTTGTCAGTTCTACGACCAGTAGGGCTTGCCTATTGCCACTTCAACTTAATAATTTCGGTAACCTTGATTCCTAAGCAGATTACCTAACTTATAATTCTACCATCAGGCTTGGTAAGATGCTGTGATAATAAATAATAAATAAATATTGGTGGACATTCCACACAGCACTATCTCGCCCCAAACCAAGCCAAAGCTTGTGATATGGGAACCAGATAGCTAATATACTACTTATATACATTTTTTTTGTAAATACATACTTATAATACAAAACAGAAAGAGAACAAACATCTATGTTCATCATACAAATGTTTGTTCTCGGTGGGGATCGTTCCCACGGCCTACGGCGCAGAAGGCAGAGCTACTACCAACTGAGCTGTGAAGGCTGTGTGATAAAATATAACGTTGCTAATAAATCTACATGCAATATAATTTAAATATTATATTTACTGCATGTCGTTTAAAAGGCCCGTCGATCACATAATACCATAATGTTTAAGCTGGTAATTTCATGTCTACTTCATAAAATATTAAACCAGTAATTACTGAGCCTTGAAATGAAGGCATCGAGCTTTTGTTCGAAGGCTTGCACTCCTCGGCCATTAGCCTGGCACTAAGTAGGTTAAGAAAATGATCGTTGTAAAATTAAGGTAGGAAAGCTTGTAGACGGGTACGTCTATTATACTTCTCGCTTTTATGTATATATATAATAGTACAAGGTGTTCCAATACTTGTATTTAAAACTTCAGGGGGCTTAAGTACCATCAATATGAATAACTTTTTCTAAATAACCAACACTGTGAACGCGAAAAAATAACGGCTGTTTCATACATTTTGGCCAGGTAGGTATTGAACTTTTGTATGAAACAGCTGTTTTTTTTCGCGTTCACAGTGTTGGTTACTCCAGTTATTCATATTGATGGGTACTTTAGCCTCCTGAAGTTTTAAATACCAGTTTTGGAACACCATGTATATTGATGAATTTTCCACACAGCACTATCTTATCCCAAACTAAGCAAAGCAATTATGTTATATGGGAACCAGATGGCTAATATTTGAATACTTTTTGTAAATATATACTTATTATATATAATTACACCCAGAAAGAGAACAAACATTCATGTTCATCACCAAATATTTTGTTCTCGGTGGAGATCGAATTCACGGCCTTCGGCGCAGAAGGCAGAGCTACTACCAACTGAGCTGTGAAGGCTGTTGTGTCCTAAGAACATCTTAACTTATCCAGTGCAAGCGCACTTAATACTTAGCTGTGATTATTTAATCGCTAACCTGGTACTTTTTTAAACTTCTTTTTTTTCTCGTGTCACTAGTTTCAAAACAGTTTAGTGAAAAGGAGGTGCGGCTTAAAGAGGCTCCTTTCGAGCCCTTGACACCAGTTTTAGAACATTTTAGGTTCTGCTTTTTTTTCGATTCCCACCGAGTGTGATGAACATAAATGAACTCTGTCTGGGTGTTTTATAATACTTTAAGTATTTATTGACAAAAAATAAGTATATAAGTAGTATATCAGCTATCTGGTTCTCATATCACAAGCTTTGGCTTAGTTTGGGTCGAGATAGTGCTGTGTGGAATATCCACCAATATTTATTTATTTACTACGATATACTACGATGTTTTGCTTCACCGTTTGAGAGTACGGCACTGTACATGCATTTTTTAACTTAACCAATTCCATTCCAGTTCAATTCACCTTGAAATTCCTTGTCAAAAACAGAACAGCTTTACAACTTTGATCCACAAACAAGGTAGATATCTCCTCAGATCTTTTAGTCCCAAGTATTCAGTTTTTCCAAATTCTTTGAGGACGTCTAAGGGTTGTCATAGATACGTCCAAACATTACATTTGGCACATATCCACATATTGCAATCACTGTCAAAAAATCTACTCAAAAATAGTCAAAGGTCACCTTCAGGTCAAGGTCAAGTCAAAGGTTAAGTTCTAATATGGTGGTAGGTACCCTCTTTGTACCAGTCGGTTGAAACGACCCGAGGGCCAGTTTAGCTTAAACAAAAACTATATTTTAGGGTAAATTATTGCTTCCCAAGCTGATAACAGTGGCGTGTGAATTACCGCCTATTAATAACGTTATGTAGTGTTATAATCGTTATTGACGTAATAGCGTTTTGAATTACCCGATTTCGTAAACATAAGGCCTTTATGGCCGGTTTCTGAAAGCCCGATCAAAACTAATCGCATGTCAAGTCATTAGCTATTTCTAATTTGATGTAATAGCTGAAATGGCGAGTGACTTGACATCCGATTAGTTTTGATCGAGCTTTCAGAAACTGGTTTTTAATCTGTTAAATAAATTGATAAACATTCGACTGTCGCCCTCACAGTTCAGTTGGTAGTAACTCTGCCTTCTGCGCTGTAGGCCGTGGGTTCGATTCCCACCGAGACCAACATTTGTGTGATAAACATAAATAATTGTTACAAGACTGGGTGTTTTTAAATAGGTAAAAAAAAATATGGACATTCCACAAAGCATTTTTTAAACCCGAACTAAGCAAAGTGCTATTGGAATCAGATAGCTGAAGTAATACTTTTTTTTGTAAATACATATTTCTTAATAATATAATTTATAACAACCCGACACTGAACAAACATATTATGTTCATCACACAAATAATTGTTCTTGGTGGGGATCGAACTCATGGCCTACAGCGCAGAAGGCAGAGCTACTGCCAACAGCTATGAAGGTTGTCAGTGTGGAAGGTCCACTAATAATAACAATAAAATAGTCATAGGTACAAACGTAAGATTTATTTTCATCTTTGAATGTAGGACAGGGTACTTTAAAGCTAGTAGAGCTTTGAAGAATCCTGCCCTACATTTAAAGATGAAAATAAATCCAAGCACGTCGGTTTAGTGCCCAGCTCCCTGGGGCATGGACGGTCTAGATGCTTCAAGTCCTCTTTATTGGATTATTCGACACTCTACACGGCAGCCATTTTGTCTTCGACAGTTTGGACAAAGCATTTGGTAACGTACGTTCTGCATTGTTTATGAGGTGAATAGGATCACCCCATAAACAATGCCGGTCTATCCGAAAATAATAATAATTAATAATCATTTATTTGGTAATCATATAACACGTCATGGTACAAATTTAAGATAGGCAGAGAACCTAAAACACGTAAAGCATGAAAAAACTAATTATACAGTCACTATTATTTAAGAGTAGTAGAGCTCTTTGTGAAGGGCTCGTCCGGGGAAGTACTTCCACCACGCCTTTTTCTGTCGCCAAGCAGCGTTGCTGTGTTTCGGTTTGAAGAGTGTGGTTGCCTGTGTAATTACAGGCACATGAAGCTTAACCCTGTATGCCTCAAGTTGACGGACGCAGGGCAGTGCATCGTAGGGCACGTTCCTATCGTGCGTGATAAGTCACCTCGAGCATCGCCTCGTAAGCGAGGCGATGCTTTGTTATAGGTGATGGTTACCACTTAACATCAGGTGGGCCATCTGCTTGTTCCGTCAGCTAGTTGTAAAAAAAAAACTACTCTAAATAAGTGAAAATGATGGATAAGTCTAATGAGCAGTCTTCCTGAATAAGAACTGCTAATAAATATATTGTATCTATCAAGAGCTTTCGCAGACTATAACAATCCCTAGCAACTGTAGTAAAAATTTTGTATGAAAACTTGTCTTTTTTATTTTTTATGGACAAGCTTTCATACGTGTTTTTACTGCAGACGCTAGCGAATATAGTCAGGGAGAACTCAGGGTAGACTCACAAAACTTGAATAAATAAATACATATTGGTGGACATTCCAGTCAACACTAGCCCCAAACTAAGCTACAGCTTGTACATGGGAAGCAAATAGCTGATATAATACCTAAATACTTTATTTTCGTAAATAAATACTTTTAATATTATATAACACCCAGACAAAGAACAAACATCTATATTCATCACACAAATGTTTGTTCTCGGTGGGGATCGAACCCACGGCCTACAGCGCCAAAGGCAGAGCTACTGAGCTGTGAAGGCTGTCGAAAATTATGAATAGTTGAAAAGAGGTTCACATAATATTTTTAATTCAAATTAGCTGTATTTGCCCTGAGTCGTAAACACCTCTTAAACTATAAATATCTTAGTGCATAACTTAGCTAATACTTAAACTAACTCAATAACTTAATTAGAACGTAAAAAGAAGTTTGATTTCAAACGCCACCTAAAAAACAGGTGATTCGCTGAGCTTTTCGTGAATTAAGTTAAATTTTCCATATAACTAAAACAAAAGTTATTGCTCAGTAGTAAAATTACAAGCTACGTTAAATCAAAATATGAATAAAAACATCCGTTACTGAGATTTATTGATATAAAGTTTCCTAAACATCTTATTTTCGAAGCAATACTTAGGTATAAGTGACGAATACCACTCAACATGAGGTGGGACTTGATCCATTAACAATTATTAAAAAACACTTAAAGTTATATAACATCAGTTTAAAACTAATTAATTGCCACCAATAATTATTTCTTAACATATTATTTTTCGAAGAAATACTCACGTATAAGTGACGAATACCACTTAGCATGAGGTGGGACTTGATCCATTAAGAACTATAAAAAAAAACTTGAAGTTATAAAACATCAGTTCAGAACTAATTAATTGCCACCAATTATTTAATTATTAATTATAGTGACAAATTACCTCTGTTTAATTAAATACCTACTACTTGAAGGAAACTTTAATTAATAGAACCAAATATTTATTATGACGTTACTGTTATAAGTCACGCGAAAAGTATTTTTATACTTGTTAATATAGAGGTATAAGAATCTAAATCCTTACTGACTGCTTTCGAGCACTTGACACATGTTTCAGGAGCCTTTTGAAGCATATTTAAAATCTTTTCGCCACACTGTTTCGAATGAAACTAGCGACATGACAAGAAGAAGCAGCAATACGCAAATACACGAGCAAATATATACGCGAATACCGAATATCCATGTGAAGGACCACCTCTCTCTTGTCGTGTCACTAGTTTCTTTCGAAACAGTGTGGTGAAAGGATTTTAAGTGCGCCTCAAGAGGCTCCTTTCGAGCACTTGACACATGTTATAGAACTTTTTAGGTTCTATGACATGCCGGTTTCCTCACGATGTTTTCCTTCACCGTTTCAGAGTTTTTGTACACATAAATTTTCGTACAGATAAGCTACAATAAGATATAATACAGATAAGCTGTAAGGTCTTTTTTGGAGTTACTACCAACAGATATATAATATATTATATTACATTGTAAAAGGATCATACAAAAGAACGGTAGGAACCAAGCCGTAAGTTTGTTGCCTGTTCTTCTAGGGTTTGGTCGCGTGGAACAGGCACCTAGAGTCACCTAGCTTTAAGACGTTTCAAAGTGATCCTTGTGATTTTATTGAATAAATACCTTTTGACTTTGACTTTGACAGAGCTGTAAGGACTGTCATACGCAATTTCATCTTTATTTCATAAGTGATATACATTATTTTGTAAACTGAAACATAAAGTAAGTACAAAGGCGAGCTTAAAAGAGTAAAAGAAAAAAAAACCTTCAAAGATAGAGTGTGTATTGAATGTTAATAAGATTTTATGCGATGGTCCAAGAAGTTAGGCTATACACAGTTTAAAAGATTATATTTAGGGATCCTATTTAGGGTTCTTGAAAAATTTCAACGAAGTAGGTTCTCAATTGCACAACTCACACATTTCATTTTGCTAAATTTTACTTAAAGTCGCTTTAAACTCTCGCTGTAAACTCGGTCAGTACTCAACCTATAGTCGCGTTAAACTCCCGCTGAAAACTCGGTCATAAATCATCTTAACACACGCTTAAACAAAAAAATCGTCCGTTCTCCTAAGTGCGAGAGAGAGGGAGCAACATCGCTGACTTGTTCCGATAACTTATGACCGAGCCTGCAGCGAGAGTTTAACGCGACTATAGGTTTTAGTTCTTTTTTTATTTACTTTAAATTGTGAACGCCTATCTCCTCTTTGCCGAAGGTTGGGTGCTGGAAACTGCGACATAAGTTTTACTTATGCAGTTTTCAGTGTTCTCTTATTATTTTGTCTCCAATGTTTTATGTTCACTAAAGAAAAAAAAAAGAAAAAAAAACAACCGTATGTATTTTTTTAAGTTTTTTAAGCGATTACTCAACCAAATTTATTTTCATGATTCTTTTTAAGAAATTCGACCCTTAAAACCTTTAAAATATTGTGAAGATTGAAGCTTGTACGAAAATACTAACGCTTTACGTGGACAAAGCCATGTGATTACGCTAGTTATAACAAAATATAGCTGTTGGCTTTATTTATGAAAAAATGTGGTAAAGTTATGTTTTCGTGAATTATGGTAAAGTTGTAAATGAAAAATTATGGTATACAACTCGTGTTAGGTTTCAATCCTTGTCGACGGACTTGCGCATGATACTACTGCAATTTTTTTTTTATCAATCTAGCTGATGGAACAAGCAAATGGCCCACCTAGTGGGTGGAGTGGCCCACATGTGACAACTATCACCTATAGCAAAGCATTGCCTCGCACGATAGGAACGTGCCCTGCCACACGTACAATGCACTGCCCTGCGTCCATCAACTTGAGGCATACAGGTGTTAAGCCTAATGTGCCTATAATTACATCGGCAACCACACTCTTCAAACCGAAACACAGCAACGCTGCTTGGCGGCAGAATAAATTATACTCTCAAAATGCAAGAATCTAAGTTAGTATAGGTAAACTCGTTCTAAACTGTATTTTTCAAACCCAATCAATCAAAACATCGCTTCATTATTCTATTTTTCTCTTAAATAATGGCAGCGAGATTTTACACGCAGGAATAAATCCTATCTCGTTTCCATCAAAGCCATCGATTTTAGGAAATAAGCAACAAAACGAAACCGATAATGATGATGATACAAACGCTTAGCCTAAAATTGAATCCGCGTTTAGACCTCTCAATTCCACTCAGATTTTCGTCAAAGACATTTTAAGAGACGCTTTTGTGAAATAAGAGTTTTTGTGTAACACGGAGATTAGTAATAAATCTATTATCACAACGATCAAGACTTTGTTTTGTTCTACTTATTGATGGAACAAGCAATTGGCCCACCTGATGGTAAGTGGTAACCATCACCTATACACAGCATTGCATCATAAGACACGCACGATAAGAACGTGCCTTACGATGTACTTTTTTTATACAAACTGTAGATGGAACAAGCAGATGGCCCATCTGATGTTAAGTGGTAACCATCACCTATAACAAAGCATTGCCTCGTAAGTCACGCACGATAGAAACGTGTCCTACGATGCACTGTCTGCGTCCATCAACTTGAGGCATACAGATGTTAAATCTTATGTGCCTGTAATTTCACTGGCAACCACACCCTTCAAACCGAAATACAGCAACGCTGCTTGACGGCAGCCCTTCACAAAGAGCTCTGCTACTCTCAATAAGTCCCATCGCCGGATGATTTGCAACCAAAAAAAGAGGTCAGTCCCACTTTGACAGCCTTCACAGCTACCTACATGACAGCCTTCACAGCTCAGTTGGTAGTAGTTCTGCCTTCTGCGCCGTAGGCCGTGGGTTCGATCCCCACCGAGAACAAACATTTGTGTGATGAACATAGATGTTTGTTCTCTGTCTGGGCGTTATTATATATTCTATGTATGTATTTACAAAAAACAAAGTATATTATGTATTATATCAGCTATCTGGTTCCCATATTACAAGCTTTGGCTTAGTTTGGGGCTAGATAGTGCTGTGTGAAAAGTCGACCAATATTTATTTTATTTTTATTTTATATTTTATATTACCGCTGCTCAAGAAGAATAGAAAAATCATTATTATGTCTCTTAAATCTCTAAAATTACAAAAGAGCTGATAGAACTTGTTTGATGCCAAAAAAAGCCACCACTCAGTATTGGCCGTGTGAGCTTAAAAGCTCAGATAGTGCTGGTTATGACTGTCCTATAATTATTATTGACGACAGAATCTAGAAAATAGGTCGCTTAAAACTAACACTAACTGTTTTAGTACCGTGAGAACGGCCCAGGTGACTAAAATGAATGACCTTGGAGTACAAACTAAACCTATTATTTGTAAAGTCGTTATATTTGTACAAGCTCAGTGGTGTAGCCGGCAGAAACGCAATAGGTGCGGGTTCTAATCTTGCGGCTGGACAAACGTCAGTGAGCAATCATTGCTATCAAACAGAAAAAGTGAAATGTATAAAATATTTCTACAGTACGAAACGAACACGAGTTTTTTTTATACTTGCTGATGGGACAAGATGGAAGACCTGGTGTTAAGTGGTTACCATTCAATAAATTGCGTTACTAGGTATATGATGCTAAAACTCGCCAATAAATGACCAGATAGCAATCCCGTAAATCCACTTAAATATCCCAAAAAAGTTCATTTCTAGGAAACTTGAAACCGAAACGTGATGGATAACTAATATTTTAACTATAATAGGCAAAAAAAAATTCCAATGACACTTAACTAACTAATGAAATAATTCTTCTGGAAAAAACTGTCACAAATGCACCAAATATCCTAATAATGGTTTGGAAAACGAGTGGTCATCATAATTTCACAAAAGATGTTGAATAAATACAAAATGTAAAAAAAAACATGCGTGAAAAAGTATCTAAAATATCCCACAAAAATATATATCTAGGAAAATTGACAGAATAGTGATGTAAATCTAATATTTGAACAAAGAAATATTTAATAATACTTTTATTGCCAAAAAACCGTCTAATAATATTACTAAAATAGCCCAACAAATTATCCTTTTGGGAGAACTGAACAAGCGTACCAAATATCGAATGAATGGTTTGGAAAAACGACCCGTTATCATAATTTCCCATAAGACTATAAGATGTTGAACAAATACAAAATGTCTATCCTTGTGTGAAATAAACCCTCGTAAGTTTTTCTGTTACCAGCATTTTTATTCCGTAGATGAAACCTTACTGTAGAAACAATTTTTTTGTTCCTCTTTTTATTTTTCTAGAAAACGATTTTTTGAGCTTTTATATTATTCTTATCTAACTACAATTTTTTTTAATTAAATTTTAGAGAAAAAAGAACATTTATAAGTTTCAAATTCATTTAAGTGTAGTAAAAGTTTAATCGAACGAGTAATTAAATTTAACTAGAAAGTATACTTATTTAATCAGCCTATTAATCATATTTTTTTATTGAAAGTAAGAGAGTAAAATGTTTGCGCATAAACATTGATGTTATAAAAAACCTTAAAACACAGTCAAAAAAAAAATTAAGAAGTCATTTTTATTTTACAAGTTTGCGGCTCTCCTGATGGGAAGCGGTTACCGTGTGAACATATGAACGCATACACATTAGGTAGCCTATGAACGGCTTCAATACCCGAGGAATCACTAGCACGACCCTTTACTAATTTAAAAACGCCCTTTTGAAGAGCCAGCTCTAATCTATAATTTATATGTATTTAATTGCGATTACGTAATATTACATTAAAATTAACTAAACGTAGCATTACTTCGTGTAAAAACCATTCCCCAAAAAATCCCATCCAAAACAAGAATACCTAGTCTTAAATAGATAAGGACAATTTAGGCCTGAGAAAGTGTTTTATTCTGGCGTAAATCTCCTATTACCTGTCTTATTATACGACATTACTCAAATAATAAATAATTTGGCTTGGCTGATTTATATTACTTACTTATTGTTTTAGTGCTTATTTATTGCCACAATATTGTCACTAAAATGTACAAATAAAAATTAAATTTAAATATTGACATACCTTTTTTATATCCCGAATAAATCGCACCAAAACTTAGTCAACACATAACATCACTTTTACGCACTAAATATTTTTGATTATATTTTTTTAAGTTTCAACTTTCATCACTGTCACTTTTCACAAAACATCTCACTGAAATTAAAAAAAGCACATCGCATTCGAAATTCAAAATCGACGTGATCTCGCGCTGTCTCCGTCACACGTCCGACCACCACGACCAACGAAAACGTACTGGTTTGCGTATACTATGGTGCGAGGGAGACAACAAACTAGGGGTGAAATCTATAAGCTTAGAACGCAGCAACTCTTGCAAGCATCAATAGTTTAAAAAGTTTGATGTGTGGCCTTGGTGGAAAATTATTACCTGTCGGTTAAAAATGGCTGACCGCTGTCCGGTTTGGCAGAACTTTACAGAAACCGATAACCGAACGTTACTCTACAATTTTATTTAACCGCAGTTTTAATGGATTTCAGTATTTGAAATGTGGAACTGCGTAATAAATTTTGATAGGTTGTTCGTGATTTAAAAATAGCAATCCAATCTCAAACGGTGAATTATTGAATGCTTTTAGATACTAAACTTTTACTGCAGAAAATACTTTTCAGCAGTAAAAGTTTGGTGACACACCAAATGATGTTGAAGTATTTTTGATCTCGGCATTTTCCTCTTTCATAATTCAAAACTTTTGTGTCTTTCACTCTATTTTAAATTATTTTCCTATCTTTTCCGAAAAATGGGAACTTCAGCCATTATATTTTACATTATCCTCTAGTGTATTGTATAAAAAAAACATTGACAAAAAACTATTTTTATAACATTTACTGATGATGCTGATGAAACAAGCAGATGGTCCACCTGATGTTAAGTGCCACCACCTATAACAACGTATAGTGGTAGATCACGCACGATAGGAACGTGTCTTATTTATGATGCACTATAAAATGTTTATCAACTTAAAGCATGCAAAACGTATTAGGTACACCGGCACCCATATTCTCACAATCGATACACAGCAACGCTGATTAAGCAATGATTAATTAAAAACTTTTAAGCGTGGGTTTGATCCCCGAAGCGGGACAAATGTTTGCATGATTGTAAATGTATTTTCCAGATCTTTTTTTTTATAGTACCAGCTGATGGAACAAGCAGATAACGAACCTAATGTTAAGCGGTAACTATCACCTTTATCAAAGCCATGCCTCGTAAGTCACTCAAGATAAGAACGTGCCCTACGATGCACTGCCCTGCGTCCATCAACTTGAGACATACAGATGTTAAGCCTCATGTGCCTGTAATTACACCGGCAACCTACTCAAACCGAAACACAGCAACGCTTCTTGCCGGCAGAAAAAGGTGTGTTGTAGTAGTTCTTCCCCGGACGAGACCTTCACAAAGAGCTCTACTACTCTTAAAATCAATCAATGTCTTATCTACACTAATATTATAAAGAGGAAAGCTTTGTATTTTTGTATTTTTGTATTTTTGTATTTTTGTATTTTTGTATTTTTGTATTTTTGTATTTTTGTATGTAACGAATAGGCTCAAAAACGACTGGTCCGATTTCAAAAATTCTTTCACCATTAGAATGCTACATTATCCCTAAGTAACATAGGCTATATTATATTTTCAAAAAAATCAGGGATCCTTACTAAAACTCCAATAATGTAACCCAAGGTGGAAACCAAAAACCTTACAACGCGTGCGCTGCGAAAACTATTGATGATAGAACAAAATAATTTACTACGATTTTGTAGAACACGTCATCATCTACAAAAAATGTCGCGACAGCATATGTCTAACTATTATAGTTATGTCACAATAAGTGTTTTTTTATTATAAAAATTTAATTGAAATGCCGCCGCTAGAAAAGGGTCTTTATTTGTACCTTGGTATTAATCCTTATCCAAATAAATCTTTTCATAATTAAGACGGTTTCAATACCTATAGATTACTTCTTAATTTTTTCAAATCGGACATTCCATTCAAAAGATATGACGAAATTAAAAACGTTAACGGGTCCACGGGTCACGCTCGGGATGCGATTTCAGTCTCTGGCGAGCAAATGTATGAAATAAGTAGGCTCGCGAGGCTCGAACCCACGGTCTAAGTTTATCCTAATATGTTCAAAAAATTTATGACCACCCATGCGAAGCTGGGACAGGCCGCTAGTACACGATAAAAACGTTTACCAACTTGAAGCATGCAAACGTAATTACACCGACACCCACATTCCCACAATCGATACACAGCAACGCTGTTTGAACAGAAATAGCCTAAACAATGATTAATTAAAAACTATTGAGCGTGGGTTTAATCCCCAAAGCGGGACATAATATGTTTGCATGATTTAAATGTCATATAGCTCAAAGGACTGATAACCGTTGGGGAATAAAGGTTCTCGAAAGGTGACCACGAACAGGAAAACGAAGCGTGGTACGCCCTCCTACCCGATGGACTGACGACATTGTCAGGCTCGCGGGAAGTCGGTGGATGGAGAGGGCTCGGAATCGTTCTTCCTGGAAATGTATAGGGGAGGCCTATGACCAGCAGTGGACTTCTTTGGGCTGATTATGATAATGATGATGATGATTTAAATGTCTTTTCCGGGTCTATAAAGTACAAGACAACGGTACAGTCCCATTATAGGGTAAATACTGCATTGTGACTGTTAAAATGATTTAACACGATGCAAAACTGCAAGAGATACTATTTCTAAACTACCTTTAAAGCTCTCAAAGGACTCACTTAAGTATAAAACGAACGCAAATTGCCAACTTTTCATAATATGAAAACATCTTGAATTTTATTACAAGTCTTTGTGAGCTCTTTGTAACTGTGACTATGAATAAAACGTATGCAAAGTATCCCCAATTAAAAAAAAGACTTAAATAAATAAATATTGGTGGACATTCCACACAGCACTATCTCGCCCCAAAGCTGCTGCTGTGATATGGGAACCAGATAGCTGATATACCTACTACATAAATACTTTTTTGTTTGTAAATACATACTTATAATTATATAACACCCAGACAGAGAACAAAACTCTATGTTCATCACATAAATTATGTTTGTTCTCGGTGGGGATCGCCAACAACTGAGCTTTGAAGGTTATCAGATTTGTTTAAAAAAGCAAATTAAACTTGTTAGGGTTAAGCTTGCCTTTTTAATGTATAGGTACATGCCCTTTTTTTATTTTCAATTTACTATAATTGTGTGTAAAATAGAATTGATATAAAGCAAAGAACCAGGTTCTGGACTGCTATCCCCAGGCACGGTAGTATATCCTTTCAGATCTCCTGATTTATTTATACCTATTACATATTAAAATTATTTAAAAAACCCGTTTATATTTTTACAAGTTTCTCGATGTATATTAATAAAAAGAAACAAATTGCACCTGCAAACAAATTAATTGCTGTACCATTAAAACTTATGTTTGAAAGTTGTCTACCGATTCCATGACCTATTATAACAGCATAAAGGTTCAATATCGAATTAGAATTTGTTTAAAACCGCACAGATAATATTGACACGGACCACACTTTGCAGTCTACATTAACTGTAGTGGTGCTGGCCCACTTTTTGTCTCTGATGTGGTTGATGTGCGTGTAAATGGGCTTTTAGCTTTTGTTTTCTAACATGACAGCTAACAACCTACTAACATCACTATGCGAATGTTTAAGAGTCTGTGTATATTACACACAGTGTGTATAGAGAGCACTGGTGGTCTAGTGGTAGAGGCCCCGCCTTCCGATCCTAAGTTTGTGTGTTCGAAACCGGTCGTGCACCAATAAGTTTTTCTGTTCAATAATTTATGTGCACAATGCCAGTACTCTCAAACGGTGAAGAAAAACATCGTGAGGAAACCGGCATGTCGTAGAACCTAAAAAGTTCTATAACATGTGTCAAGTGCTCGAAAGGAGCCACTTGAGGCGCACTTAAAATCCTTTCACCACACTGTTTCGAAAGAAACTAGTGACACGACGAGATAGAGAGTGTGTGTATATTGTAGTATACGTTTTGTTTTGTAATTGAGCATTAAGAAGTTTTTTTGTAATTGAGAACAAGAGCATAGGATAAATTTAAATGCATTCTATCAAAAATATTTAAAAAAAGAATCAAGAAGTTGGTGCGTAAATGGTACTGAAAATTGACTTATTGTGATTTAGTTTTTATTGCCTGACCTGACAGCCTTCACAGCTCAGTTGGTAGTAACTCTGCCTTCTGCGCCGTTGGCCGTGGGTTCGATCCCCACCGAGAACAAACTTTGTCTGATGAACATAGATGTCTCTTCTCTGTCTATTTACAAGAAAAAAGTATATTTGTATTATATCAGCTATCTAGTTATTACAAGCGTTGGCTTAATGTGGGGCTAGATAGTGCTGTGTGGAAAGTCCACCAATATTTATTTATTTAATAATTAAATTACTTTCGACACCTTTATTATAATTATAACAAATTTTTAAACAAGAAACCTCACGACTTTGATCCTCAGGTAGCGTAGATATCCTCTTAAGTACCTACTCAAAATTCTTTGAGAATATCTAAGGGGGTAGTCATAGGGATGTAGACCGCTAATTAAATCGAAGTTAATATAATATAGATCTTATCACTAAAAGCAATTACTTCCAAGCATAGTTATACTGACATTTTCACAGAATTGTCTCACCATAAAAAGTACGACTTATCAGCTGCACCTATTCCACCACTTCAACCTAGCAAACTAAGCTTTAACTGCCCAAAAATAAGGTTGAAACTCGCGTTTAATGTCGCAGCTAATCCGTATATCTGTTACTGTTATTGCAAGGGTGTCCGCTTCTTCTAAAGCGTTATTTGTGTGAAGATTACGAGTTATTTATGCGTTACGGCCCAGGAACGCTGTTTTGGGAATTCTGGACCAAAAAGGTAAATAGAGAGAGGAACGCAGGTTAGCTACAAGATAGAACTGACAATGATGAAAACTACAGTCGTGGGTTCGAGTTCGGTCAACGGTTTTTTCTATCTGTTAAATTCAAAAAATTAAAATGTATGTAAACGGTAATGAAAAACAACGTGAGGTAACCAGTTAGTATTCTAGCACTGGCGATGAGCTTGCAACCTGTCACTTACCACCTTTTTCTGCCGCCAAGCAGCGTTGCTGTGTTTCGGTTTGAAGAGTGTGGTTGCCGGTGTAATTACAGGCACATGAGGCTTAACATCTGTATGCCTCAAGTTGATGGACGCACAGCAGTGCACTGTAGGGCATGTTTCTATGGTGCGTGACTTACAAGGCAATGTGTTATAGGTGATGGTTACCACTTAACATCAGGTGGGCCATCCGCTTGTTCCATCAGCTAGTTGAATAAAACTTGTTGAATACAAACTACTGCAAAATGCAGGTATGTATATGTAATACTTTAACGGACCTCTGATTACTCTTAGACAACCTCAAATCAAAATAAATATGAATTAAAAAAAACAGTAAAAATACAGTGAGGTTTGTCCAACAATTAGCGATCTCTTCCAGACAACCGTTATACTAAATCAAGTTGAGTTAGTACCGTAGCGTTATCTACCGTGCCTGAGGACTAAGTCGAAGCTGTTTCTGCTTTTATTCGACTAATGCAATAACATTCTTGTTCAAGTGGTAAAAGCTTTAAACCACAAACTTTATTAAAGTAAATAGATTTGGACGTGAACATTACCCGTGATAAATAGTCTGCCATAATTGTTTTGACGCATCACGCTCACATAAAAACTTAACAACTATCTCATCGTGACAAAATACTATGTCAACGGTAATCAACATTATCGTATTTACGACACGCTTTACGGTATTCGCGTTTTTATTTTCTTATTTGGCTTTATTGTGTTTAAACGCGAATAACTCCAATACATCGTCCACGAACAGTGAAAAGTTAAAATAGAGTCACTACACATTAGGAAAATAGAGTCACGCCGTCAGTCGTCGCCGTATTTGGACGTCGTACCTAATATAGTAATGACCGGGGGTCGGCATAGGTAGAGTTTTTAAGTAACAATTGACGTCAAATACGCTGCTACGAAATCTAGGCCCTATCCTAAGGTCGTGGGTCGAAACCGGTCGTGCACCAATTAGTTTTTCTGTTCAATAATTTATTTGCACAACGCTAGTACTCTCAAACGGTGAAGGAAAACTTCGTGAGGAAACCGGCATGTCGTAGAACCTAAAAAGTTCTATAGCATGTGTTCTATAGAGTGCTCGAAAGGAGCCTCTTGAGGCGCACTTAAAATCCTTTCACCACACTATTTCAAACGAAACTAGTGACACGACGAGAGAGAAGAGACGGATGTTCTATTTTATCTTAATCTTCTCTTCAGTATGTATTTTGGTACGTTTAGATCACGGAGGGGCACTGAAATCTTTTATGATGCTCTAAAATTTTATTCGGCCATGTGTTTTATACTTAAATTCTAAAAAAGCTTAGTTATTTTTTAGTTTATTGATTGGCTTAAGAGGTGATAAAGAAGGCGGAGATTTATGAGTCTGTTTAAATAAAAAAGTAGGTGATCGCGACCTTGTTCGAGTATTTTTATATTTTCCGTGGGTAAGTGTACGTACATTTTACGGTAACAAATACGTAAACAAACAAATTTATTACCCAAATAATCTTACCTAAGCGTTTACACATTAGTTATCATTGTGAGAAGTCTAGGACAATCCTGTGTCGCGGTAGGCCGATTTCAATATTATAACGATTACTAATTAAAAATCACAAAAATATATATAGAAGCAGAGAAAAAACGTACTCAAAAATGAAAGACTTTATTTAAACTACGTTATTATATTTGTATTTTTTTTTTTTACAACTAGCTGATGGAACAATCAGATTACCCACCTGATATTAATGGTAACCATCACTTACAACAAAGCATTGCCTCTCAAGTAACGCACGATATAAACGTGCCCTACGATCACTGCCGTGCGTCCATCAACTTGAGGAACAACTCTGAACACAACGATGCAAATTAACTAAATACTTCTCACTACCAATTGTTATTTAAACATGTTGTAAGACCGTAATGAATAAACGTTTTTTTATCTTTAAAAAAAAAAAGGTATACAGTTGTTAAGCGTTATGCGCCTGTATGAAATACCTATAATAAAAACCAGCAACCACACCCTTTCATCCGGAACACAGCACCGCTGCTTTGCTTTCATTTTAAGGCGAAGACAAGAGCTAATGTGACTCTCGCTCGCACGTTTCGACATGTTGAAAGATATAAAACCACTAAACTCATTTTCGAAAAATCGCAATCAACCATCTTGTGTGCAATCACATTGCACACAGTTTAGTAAAAATTTAATTTTTATCGGTACCTATTTTCCTATTCAAAAGTTTGCTTTACTAGTTTTCGTACTTAAGCAAACTTTTAAGTAGGAAAACTTGTTTCCGGAGTCATTCACGCAGCTAGAACATTTTGTATTCTTGTCCTTTCTTAAAACTGAAAATAATATAGAACAAAAACAAAAATCCATTAAATTAAAATTGCAAATACAAAGCGACCTCAAACATTGAATCGCGTGAGAATCCCCGATGCAAAAGTGATCAGAATTCCAACATCTAGAATTTTCCAGGCTAGAATATTTTTCATTGTAAAAATAGTTTTTCCGCTCAAAATAAGTTTTGCGCTCAAATCTAGGTGAAGTCGAGTGGCTTCGAGATGGGGACTTTTTCTGCAACGAAAGAAGGTAGTTCTGGTTATTCCAGCGGATTTTCTGTAAAATACTTTTTAGATTTGAAGATGGCATACTTGAATCAATAGTGGAGAGGTTGTTGAATCTCCATAAAAATACTAGCAAAAAGTTTCAGCAATTGCTCGTAGGATTTGAAGTGATTTGAAGATAGTGAGGCAAATGACAGCCATCTTGAAGAAGGTACTTGATTATTATGGTCTTTATTCATATTCCCTATTATAGCGGCTATATATAGCGGTATTATATTATAGTGGTAGTACTTCCCCGGACGAGCCCTTCACAATGAGCTCTACTGCTCTTACTCAACGACTCTTGTATATATTAGACTCTATCTTAATGTTTATAGGGTCTAAATTAGGTACGTGTCATAACTGCACAATGCTTGGTCGAGGATTAATTATAGTTGCGTGTTATATCAATTATATTTTGGTTTAACCAATTTAGTATCTAAATAATCCAAGATCAGAACCAAAACAAACTGAAGTTCTCACTAAAAGCTTAACAGCTGTTGCGCAAAATAAGCTATACAATATTTCAGTTCATTAGAGTGCAAACTTGGTTCGTTTGCATAGCTCGCTAGAATGCGGTGCTAATATCAGTGTCAAAGAGAACATTCTGCTAATTTAATGGGGCTTATTACTATATATATAGAGTTCAATTTTCAAGGCTTATTTTGCTGTTCATTTTCTTAATTTAAATTTTGATAATTCGGAACGTTTCATATGAAACTATTTAATTTGTGTTTGCTAATGTATTTAATGAGTAAAACCATTTTGTAGCGTATTTTTAATGTTTATTTTATGTTTGTATGTTGTAATATTGTATTTACTACGAGTAATGTGTTTACATAAAAAGCGTATGTCGAAAGTCGAAAACTGTTCCATACGATGTTTTGGAATATATTTAACTTCTTCTATAAGGCCCACTTGTTGTTAAGTGGTAACCATTACCTATAACAGAGCATTGCCTAGTAAGTCACGTACGATAGGAACGTGCCCTACGATGGCCTGCCTTGCGTTTATCAACTTAAGGAATACAGATGTTAAGCCTCATGTGCCTGTAAATTACACCGGCAACAACACTCTTCAAACCGAAACACAGCAACGCTGCTTGGCGGCAGAAAAAGGCGTAGTGGTAGCACTTTTAAAATGTTGAAATGTGCGAGCGATAAGTACATTAGCAGTTGTCTTCAATAACACAGGGTTATCCTAGTTTGGGTACCAATGTTGCCCAACCAGGAAATATCGAAATTGTTATACATAAACCCAATTTAACAAGCTACTGTAATGTTTGTTAGTAAATTTCATTTCTTCGCCTTAATATCGGGCGGGTTTTCTGCTTGTTCTATTCCAAGTAGTATAAAAAACCACTAGTACAAACAGTAACTTATGATTTTCTTGTTTAGAAAACAGACACACGGTATATCCGGTCATATAACTATGTATTCTGTCCCACATCTAAGCCTCCACACAGTTAGAAAATTAGTATTCTTAGCACGCGTTTTGCGGAAATGACGCTATTCAAAATGCCTCTCACACTAAAATTCGAGATTCGCACTCCAGCCCTCGTTATAATGAGGACGTTTGTGTAAAATTATATATATTTTCCGGAAATAGATAGGAAAGGCTGTTGTTTGAACTATGAACAGAACAGAACAGAAACATCTTCACGACTATGAGTACCAGAGTTCTTCTTTTTCTTGTCGTGTCATTAGTTATTTAAATCAGTGTGGTAAAAGGATTTTAAGTGCGCTTCAAAAATGCTTGATGCTGCAAAGATTTTAAACCAAAAATATATAATAGCCAATGGCCCACTTGATGTTTGTGGTAACCATCACCTTTAACAAAGCATTGCCTCGTAAGTAAAGCACGATAGGAACGTGCCCTACGATGCACTGCTCTGCGTCCATCAACTTGAGGCATACAGATGTTAAGCCTCATGTGCCTGTAATTACACCGGCAACCACACTCCTCAAACCGAAACACAGCAACGCTGCTTGGCGGCAGAAAAAGGCGTAGTGGTAGTACTTCCCCGGACGAGCCCTTCACAAAGAGCTCTACTACTCTTAGGTTCTACGATTTGCCGGTTTTCTCACGTTGTTTTCCTTCACCGTTTGAGAGAACTGTTTGGTTAAGTAGTAGTTAGAGGTTCGTTGAAATATTACATTTCGCTCATACCCACTTTTTGCAACAGTTGCTATTCCATACGCGACAGGTTGCAAACGCAAATTTTTATTGGAAATAGATAAGATAGGCATTTGTTTGAACAAATATAGGATTAATACATCTTTTGAAACATATTTCTACTTCGGACTTACCTCTTTGACGACCCAAAGGATCTTATTTATCAAAAGCTCCGCAGACTATATGATATTGAACTATTATTTGTTTGAAACGTAGCATGTGCTGTCTTATAAATATGATTATGTTTACCTTTTTCTGTTATGCTTACGCCTAACTAAATTCGATTGGCACCACAATGGAGCTTCAATATTGTATTATATTACATTGTAACAAGGATCATACAAAAGAACGGTAGAAACCAAGCCGTAAGTTTGTTGCCAGTTCTTCTAGGCTTTGGTCTCGTGGAACTGGCACCTAGAGTCACCTAGCTTTAAAACGTTTCAAAGTGATCCTTGCGATTTTATTGAATAAATACCTTTTGACTTTGACTCTGACTTAAAACATTCAAAGATTGAAGTTTCTTAAGAAAAAAATATAGAATCGTAGCGAAATAAGCTTTATGAAGAAGCTTAGAAGGTGGCTTTTAGGCAGAAGTTAGAAAGAGAAGGCCTCATTTAATCGTTAAAGTTAGAAAGAGATGATCTACAAAAACAACCTACATCTGGTTGTTTTGTTCGATACGATCCATTCGCTTCGTTTTATATAACACATCAATCTTTCAAGATAATCCATGTACCTCAAAAATAGCCTTTGTTTTTGCCATTTTACCCCGAAATTGAAGCTAATAACATGAAGTTATCGTATTAAGCCCAGTTTTGTAAGAGTAGTAGACCTCTTTGTGAAAGGACTACTCTACTCGTACTACTCGTCCGGAGAATTACTACCACCATGCTTTTTTCTGCCACCAAGCAACGTTTCTTTGCTTCGGTTTGAAGAGTGTGGTTGCGGGTGAAATTACAGGCACATGGGGCTTAACATTTGCATGCCTCGAGTTGATGGACGCAGGGCAGTCCATCGTAGCGTTCCTGTCGAGCGTGACTTACGATGCAAGGTGATGGTTACCACTTAACGTCAGGTGGGCGGTTGCTTGGCGGCAGAAAAAAGCATGGGGTAGTACTTCCCCAGACGAGCCTTTCACAAAGAGCTACTCCTAAACTACTGCGGTTGTCAATGTTTTAGAAAACCGGATCTTTTCTTACAAAATACCTACTTGTCTACAAGTTACCCGGTTATTGTGACGTATAGCCGGAACCGGAAGACCATAACTCATAGTAATGTTGTCATCAATCGGACTGTAGGGAAATATGAGTAAGTTACTATAGTTCAGGCAATTGAAATGGGGTCGAAGACGCTCGTTCGTCAATTTTTATAAATAAAACATTTGTGTACATTTTTATAGCCTAAAAAATCTTGCAAAGGGTTTTATTTATCATTTGGCAAGACTGAACTATTTAATTCTGTTATCTTTAGTAATATAAAACATTACCAACATTATCCTTATAGTTCAGACGCGTTTTTTTAACATTTATTGAAAGTGTATCTATTTATCATAAAAATATAAAAAGCAAAAAGACTTAGGATATCTGTGAGTGTTTACTTATACCCCTGGAATGGAAATAAATTCTCAGAAATGAAATGAGGCTTTGCCCAGCATTGAGATAATAAAGACTAGGGAAAAAACAGCGGTGACTAGCTCTAAATTAAGACAAGCTTTTACTGAGCAAAACATGAGAAATGTTAAACGAAGTTTTATATTAAAATTGGCAACTCAACTGTGAAACTGTTACTTAGTTATCCTGCAGTGTAGCTCAAAATATAATTATAAACTTATTGCTAGTTTAATTCCATTTTTACACCAATTTCAAAACGTTCGGCACTGATATTTATTTACTTCATTTACCTTACCTAAATATGATTGCATAAACATCACAGAAAAAATATAACAAGGTCAGATTTTTTTTTAAAAAGATTTTCTTCTAGAACATACGTGTAGCTATGTGATAATCACTGCTTAGACTTCTCAGAATGCATACTTTCACTAAAAGCTGGCACCTAGATTTAAGAGTCGTTTCAAAGTGATGTATTCAATTGAATAAAATATCTTTTGACTTCGACTTTGAGCTCTGCTGCTAAATTTGGTTACTTGTTACAAGACTTGTTATATTATAATTTTATTGATTTATTTACAAAAGGAACTGGTTACAAGCTATTTATCTAGACTCACTAAACTTAAATATTGTATTATATTACAATGTAAAGGGATCATACAAAAGAACGGTCGGAACCAAGCCGTAAGTTTGTTGCCTGTTCTTCTAGGCTTTGGTCGCGTGGAACTGGCACCTAGAGTCACCTAGCTTAGAGAAGTTTCGAAGTGATCCTTGTGACTTTATTGAATAAATACCTTTTGACTTTGACTTTGACTTAACATTACTATATTGTCTCTCTCTCTCTTGTCGTGGCACTAGTTTCTTTGGACACAGTGTGGTGAAAGGATTTCAAGTGCGCCTCAAGAGGTTCCTTTTGAGCACATGACATAGAACTTTTTAGGTTCTATGACATACCGGTTTGTTGGTGACACGATGTTTTCCTTCACCGTTTGAGAGTACTGGCATTGTGCACATACATTTTTGAACAGAAAAACTCATTGGTGCACGACCGGTTTCGAACCCACGACCTTAGGATCGGAAGGCGGGGCTGCTACCACTAGACCACCAGTGCTCTCTACTATATTGTATAAACATTTTATATTATTATTTTTGCCAGATGGCTCCCGTTAGGTTTGCGTGGATCAGCACACCATGCGTTCCTGATGAACGGCGACCTCGTGGTCGGCCGAGAAAGCGCTGGCGGGACTATCTAAATGCTTTTGAAAGTTTTTTGTTTTATTTTTTATTTGATTCAATGTTTAATTTTACAATTGATATTATTCCTGGTAATTTTAATATATAAATAACAGATTCTCTACTTACTTTTGTTTTAGAAACAATATTTTATAAATTTAATATAAGGCATGTAATTATTATATATACAAGGTGTTCCATAAGTTGTGTATATAAACTTCAGGGGGCTAAAGTACCCATCAATATGAACAACTTTTTCTAAGGAACCAACACTGTGAACGCGAAAAAAAAAACAGCTGTTTCATACATTTTAGCCTGGTAGGTATTGAACTTTTGTATGAAACAGCTGTTTTTTTTTTCGCGTTTACAGTGTTGGTTCTTTAGAAAAAGTTGTTCATATTGGTGGGTACTTTAGCCCCCTGAAGTTTATATACACAACTTATGGAACACCTTGTATATATATTTTGATTAGATATTTACTTAACTGTGCAATTAATGTATTAAGCTCCGTAATTTTGAAATGTATCGGTTTAATAGATTCTTTATTTCTTTTTCCTTAAAATAAATGAAAATTTATGAATCATATAATTATTATAGGGCATGTAATTATTATGATTGTATTATTTATTTAATTTGTACAATGAGTTTATTAGATGCTAAGAGTTGATTGTTAATTAATTATTGTTTGTGTGGTTTGTTAATATTTATTCTTATGGCTACACGGTATTTTCGCTACCTAGAAGGGAAGCAGAGCTTACAACACAAGTTTTTTTTTTTTTTTTTTTATACTACCAGCTGATGGAACAAGCCGATGGCCCACCTGATGTTAAGTGGTAACCATCACCTATAACAAAGCATTGCCTCGTAAGTCACGCACGATAGGAACGTGCCCTACGATGCACTGCCCTGCGTCCATCAGCTTGAGGCATACAGATGTTAAGAGCTCTCTACTACTTTTACTACGCATACAGCATTTTTAGAGCTGTTTCACCGTGCTCTGTTAGTTACTAATAAAGGATTAACAGGCCGTTAAATCTAACCTTAGATGTCAAACGCGTACATTTTGACATATTTAACGGCCCTTTAATCCTTTGTTAATCTTACACAGCATGGTGAAATCAGAGCTTAAGATAATAGAAGTATTAAGTCAATATTAAGGCATAGAAAAAATGCATAATTGGCTGAAAAAAGCCTTATAACATTGGTATTCATTATCATTATGATATAAATATAAAGTAAAGGCCTGGCAATAAGCGATCGCTTATTGTGCAAAAGTTTAATTCAACCACTGAAATAAATTCGCAAACAAACTCAATTTACAAAACTATGATAAGAGTAATATAACCTTTGAAAGGCCTCATTGTTCAGGTAGTAGCTCTGTCGGTCTCTGTCTGTTGTGGGTTCGATCCCTACCAAAGACAAATATTTAATTTTATGAGATAATGAATTATAGAGGAGAGAGGATGAAGAAAGCCTGTTGTGCCGACCTTACTAGAGTGAGGTCGGCACAACAGGCATGTTTTTTCTCAATCTGGGTGTTACATGATATTATGACGTTAGGGTATACATCGGACCACCAGACGTATGGAAATGAGACATCCATTGATGGTTGACTTACCTACTGCCCGCACAAAGCGCTTTGCATCTACTTTTATAATGCGAATAGCCAAAGAGTGGAATTCCTTACCGGCGTCCGTTTTTTCGAATGTCTATAATTTGGATGTTTTCAAGAGACGAGTGAATAGGTATCTTCTAGGTAAACGTGCTACACCGTTGACCGCATCATCACTTAATATCAGGTGTGATTGCGGTCAAAAGTTTTACCTATAGGTTGTAAAAAAGAGAATATTAAAAGTATTTCCTTAATGCTGGGTATGGGTTTGTAAAGAGCTCGTCCAGGAAAGTGCTATCACCACGCTTAAAGATTTCTGACGTCAAGCAAGTCACGCACGATAGGAACATGCCCTACGGTGCACTGTATATTTAGGGCAATAACATAACTTTGTTGCAAATACTTTCAATCATCGGTTTCTGTTAACATGTTAATATGACAGCTTTGCGGTTACATTAAGAGAATAAACGAATAAACTAGTAAGTTAAACTGAAAACCAGCGCTGCGTCGTCGTCGCCTTGGCGGCGGCGGGGCAGCATTTTGCTGAGTTGAGACCATTTGGGCTCATAAGGTACTGGTCGGCATCCATAGTAGGTACCTACTATAGGTTTAGGTATAAGAAACCTGCATTGTTGTTTTTTGTGTTTTAAATGTTTCTTTTTATATTATATGTACCTTTCTTCTTACCTACTATATACCTACCTGCTATGTTATGCAATTTTTTCTTCTTCTTGTTTTTCTTGTTAACTTATATGTGATGCTGTACCCGTGTATAATAAAAAGTATTCTATTCTATTCTATTCTAAGTTAATAGTCATATTTTCATAGCACATTAGACACAGGTAGAGTTAGATGGGTAACTGCTATGACCAGACATTGTACCTTGACAAAAGCCTTTTTTTTTAATATTGGTGGACTTTCCACATAGTACTATCTAGCCCCAAACTCAGCCAAAGCTTTTAATACAGGAACCTTTTTGCTGTCCCGAAGAAGTTTTAGAAGTTTTAGCAGAGCTAAGTTCGAGTTAAGCAGTATGAACCGGTACTTGTATGAACGTATTTACTTGCGTGCTATAGCTTGCTCGTTTTACTCCAATATGATGAAATAAGGGTATTTATATTCCCCACTATTTTACGTAATGTGTATTGAATTCATACTGCCAATTAACATACAAATTTTTAATTAAAATATGGCTCTGGATAAATAAATAAAATAATTTTGTGGTAATTTTTCCCAACGGTTTGCAGCCCGAAATAAAGTTAAGGCGCAGACTACCGCTACTATACTTCTCGCTCCCGTATTTTAAAATTTTTAAAGATATTCATCCACTGAACTTATTTATGAAAAATCTCAATCAACCAAATTGTGAGCAATATTTCGCTGAACTGTGTGCAATGTTATTTGTATGTACGGTAGGCATGTAAATACCGTGCGTGCCTTGCGAGGCAAAGCTTTGTTCAAAGTGATGGTTACCACTTAACATCAGATGGGCAATCTGCTTGTTTCATCAGCCGTAAGTTTGTTGCCTGTTCTTCTAGGCTTTGGTCGCGTGGAACTGGCACCTAGAGTCACCTAGCTTTAAGGCGTAGACAAGAGCTAATGTGACTCTCGCTCGCACGTTTCGACATATTGAAAGATATAAAATCACTAAACTCCTTTTCGAGAAATCGCAGTCAACCATTTTGTGTGTAATCACATTGCACACAGTTAAGTAAAAATTTCATTTTGATCGATACAGGTTTTCCTACTTAAAAGTCTGCTTATGTACGAAAACTAGTAAAGCAAACTTTTGAGTAGGAAAACATGTATCGATCAAAATGAATTTTTTACTAAACTGTGTGCAATGTGATTGCACACAAAATGGTTGACTGCGATTTCTCGAAAATGAGTTTAGTGATTTTATATCTTTCAATATGTCGAAACGTGCGAGCGAGAAGTTGTTTGATAGTTGTCAGCCCCTTAAGACGTTTCAAAGTGATCCTTGTGATTTTATTGAATAAATACCTTTTGACTTTGACTTTGAGCAAACAATAGAAAAAAATGGTTTTTAGAATAATATTAGTAAACCGATTGGTAATATTTGTCCTTTATGCTTTCTTTCAAACAATGAAATTCCACTAGTTCTTTTATATATTTCTGGGTTTGATCGGATCAAATTTATAGTAATGGCCAGTTATTGCAAGTTGATGCATTTCTCATAGCTATCTTATCTCACATTATTCAAAGATATAAATCAAATGTAACAGCTGACTCCATCACTCCGGACGTCTAGACATTTAGATAAGGGAGATGCACGATTTATGGCACTTCTGTTTTACGGGCTCAGCGTAAAAGGCGTTTGCACAAATTACTGAAATCCCGGATTTCTTTTGCGCGGTTTAACTATCACTGCAGCACTTATAAATTGCATTTTGCAATGATTTTATTGATTGAGTGAGCAAAGCGAACCAATATCTTACAGTTAACTTGGGCGATTTGGCATTTTATGTATGTATGTTTGTCGGGCCATAACTTTAGAACCGTTGATCCGATATGCATGAAATTTGATGTTGATAGCTTGTACCTGAGAAATTTACTGTTATGTATATGAGTTAAATAGAATGTCGAGTTATAAGATGTTTTAAGGGGGCAAAAATAATGGTTTGGTTTTGATCTATGCTCCAACTCATTAAAAACACTGTAGGTACCATAATAAAATTGTATAAAGGATCATACAAAAAAACGCTAGGAACCAAGCCGTTAGTTTCTTGCCCGTTCTTCTAGGCTTTGGTCGCGAGGAACTGGCGATAGATTCACCTAGTATATAAGACGTTTCAAAGTGATCCTTGTGATTGTACTGAATAAAGACCGTTTTGATATTGATTTTGATTTAACATTTAATCACTTCTTGCATCTAATCCGGTCACCCACTACGCCACAGAGGTCGAAAATGAATTCAGAACTAAGCAAAGAGCTTTTTTAAATTATCTTTTCGCAGACGCGATATGGAAATTGGGTTAGCCGATAACCAACAAAAAGCTAATTAGCATTTTGCATATTCTGCTTTGAAACAAAGGATGCTTCGTGATTTGTTCCGCTTTAACTATTTTGCCACATCAAGACATTTTTTCAACAACTTTTTTATGTTTGCCAGTATTTGTGTTATACATTTTTTTATTTCTTCTATTATCTTCACTTCAACTTTGTATTAGTAAGTATATTTAATTGAGGAACTTTGTTTGTCCATGTGTTTTATTGTACTGATCTATGTACTATTTATTTACATAATAAAATTAAACCATAGCGCTTCACTTTTCGACGTGTCTATGGCTTCCGTTAGACATCCACTTCATTGTTTCATCATCATCATCATCTTCCTGCCCTTATCCCACTTTAAAGCTCGGTCTCCACTGCGAAAGGGTAATGAGCGAGAAATGGTTAGCGGAACGGACTCCTTTTCAATGAAATGGGTTTACGTTTCCACCAACAAAGAGTTTTATCTTTTGATTTGCACTGAAGAGCTGAGCGAGTTCATTTCAACACTTTCTGCTCGCTCAGTCCTTTCCGCTCAACTATTTGTTGGTGGAAATACAAGTATACAGCTTATTCTTGCGAGTTAAACGGAGTCCTTAATGGCTCCGCTCCGCTCGCGGTGGAGACTGGGCTTATGTGGGGTCGGCACAACAGGTTCTTTCTCGCCACTTTCCTCTATCATCCGTCATCTCATTAGTCATTCCTTTATTATTATTTTATTCACTTCTTAATTTATTAAATGTTAAAAAAGTCTTAGTACTTCCCCAGACTAGCTCTTCACAAGGTGTACTACTTTTAAAACATGGGATGACAAAAGCCGAAGACCGGGTTTAGTGGCGCATCTTAGAGAGACCTACGTGCGGCGGTTAACTAACATAGGTCGATTATGATGTTAAAGATACACACTTTTTTTTTAAATATTGACGGACTTTCCCCCAGCACTATTTAGCCCCAAACTAAGCCAAAGCTGTAATTCGGGAACCAGATAGCTGATATAATACATTTATCCTTTTTTTTAATAATTCCATACTTAGTATTATATTTATAATAACACCCAGACAGAAATCAAACGTATACGTTCATCACACAAATGTTTGTTACCGGTGGGGATCGAACCCACGGCCTACGGCGCAGAAGGCAGTGCTAATACCAGTTGTGCTGTGAAGGCCGTCACATGAATTAAAAAACTATTTTACGTTTACCGCTGTTTTCTGGCAGCAAGAGTGTTAGGATTACGTTCAAAGTGAGATTTACTAGACATGGCGACATCTTGTCGAGATATAATCTCACTGTGACGGGGGTTCGAAATCAACGTGTACTTATCGGAACAAGGGTTCACGGTTATAATATTTGAGTGATAGTAAATGCTACGAAAATGGAGTTGGGCAGGGTACCTGGTAAGGCGAGGTAATGACAGGTGGAATAAGGCATAGGCAAATATTTTTTTACATACGAAATCCTATTGAAGAAAAGTTTTTAGGTATTTTGCGCGAAATTTTTAGAATTTTTCTGAGTTTACCAATTGAATTGATAATCGTAATATATTTTTAAATTGTATTTGATTATTTTATTTTCTTGCAATCGTTGTGGGAAGTGCAGTGTATCACACGACACTAAAAACCCATTATAAGTCGGTTTCTATTTACCTTTGCTAAAGCTCGGTAGTAAAACAACCTCTTATAATATAATGGGTTATTTTAGCCCATTGTATAACAATATACCTACTATTTTATTGTAAACAGGCGGACTACCGCCAAAGAAAACTTGTAGGATCAAAAATTTTATCGATATTTACCATAATTTTGTGAGGTTATCCAAAGCTTACTTGCTTGCTAATTTTTATAACTACCGGTAAACTTATATTTCAAAAAATGTTGAATTATGCTAGCGAGAAGTTTTTTGACAGTTGTTACTATAATACTATAGTATAAAATAAATAAATAAATAAAAAAATGAGACCCCCCCTAGTATCACTGCCATCCATCTTCTTGCCAAGAGAATTGAAATAAAAATGGGTATTCTTTTTTTGTTTAACAATTTATACGTTTAACCGCAATGTCACCTGATGTTAAGTGATGATGCGGTTGACGGTGTAGCACGTAAACCTAGATTATAACTATTCAATCTTCTCTTGAAAACATCCAAATTATCGGCATTCGGAAAAACGGACGACGGTAAGGAATTCCACTTTTTGGCGGTTCGAATGTGGCAGATATGTGCCAATAATACATTTGGCACATAACATGCTAATTTTATCCTTTTCATAACCAGAAATATTTTACATTTCAAAACAAGTGACGAAAGAAGATTTTTTATAATGTTTCATAACTACTAATTATAAAATAATTTATTTGCCTTTTGTATAACTTTAGTTATTAAAAAAAAACCCTTTTATATATCTTTTTTGTAATAATGATTGCTTATGAGCCACACACGAATCCCTATTTTAATATCTCAAAGATTAACCCACCATCGTAGCATCTTAATTCTGCCACAAAGGCCGCCCTGAACAAAAGCTTACGTTGAAATATCGAAAGGTCTATTGTCCAGTTGATATATAGACTTCGCAGCGAATGAGTTATGATCTCTTCAGGCCAAGTAACTCGGAAATCTTTTCAATAACTTTTGCGAGAGATTTTTTGAGGAAATGAGGTTGAAAGATGAAACTTCTAACCGTTGTTGGAGCTATATTTTTGAGATGATAAGTAGGAGGATTTTTTTTCTTTTGCAACGAAACAAGAGGTTTAAGCTAAAACAAAATTAACATTATTGGTTTCTAAGAAATATAGGTGTTCTGCATGATAGGTGTATTTTTGTTTTTAAACCATAAATGTGTTTTTTTTTATTAAGTATAAACCAAAATAACAGTGAAACAAAATTATTCATAAAAACTATTAAGTTTTGTGATTATTACAACACCCATCTACTTATTTTCTATTAGACAATACTATACTACATATACAATACAATACAATACTACAGCCATCACTACTAGCGATTTTTTTTTCAACTTTCAATGACGTTTTACTCACACTACGAGCTTTATAACGAAATCTTAAGGTATTTTATCTTATAATACTCGCACCATGGCTAATGTAATCTTATCACTAGTAATAATACGAGAATCTTATCTTTGCCTCACAAATTGGCTTCGTTGACCCTCCGACAACTAGGTCATCTGTTTTTGTACCTTGCTCAAGCTGTGAACAGTCAGCATCAAAAGTAGGTGTTAGTTTTGGATGGCTTATTTTTAAGTGCCCATAAAATTTAAGAATCACAGTCTAGTTTTGAGCTCACGATAAAGCGAGAGATTTTATGTTTTACCAGATAATTAATTTTAATACCTCTAGTTTAACTGTTAAGCTCTTTTTTAGAGTCTCTCGAGTTTAACACTAAAATTTTACACTACACGTAAAAACTTACGGTGTTGTTCATATTGGACACTAAGCGATCCGTTAGCTTAACTGACTGATAACCTGCCATCTCTTATCGTTGAAATGAAAGTGGTGAACTGGCTGGGAATATGATTAAAGGATTAAGTAAGTATTTATTTATTAAAATTTATTAAATGTTATTTTCATGTGGTGTCAGTCGGTTTGTCTATGTTTGTTTCAAAATCAAAATCAAGTCGGTCTTTATTCGGTACAATCACAAGGATCACTTTGAAATGCCTTATATACTAAGTCTATATCTTTATAATCAGATATTTAATAGTAAGCTTTTGTAAAAAGTTTTCTTTTATATTTTTGAATTTACTAATCGACAACTGATGAATCTCGCTTGGGACTTTGTTATAGAATTGTACACATTGTCCTGCAAGCGATTTGCTTACATTAGTGAGCCTAGTAGTGGGAACAGCGATTTTATCTTTATTTCTAGTGTTAACATTATGATGTTATTAACCAGGTACATTTATATATTCAAACTTATTTCGTAACGATTCTCTTGTTTATTATCATCATCATCTTAAAGAAGTCTACTGCTGGACATAAGCCTACCCTATACATATTGTTTATTTGTTTGTTTGTTTATATGTGGGTTAAGCAATCGGCTACAGCACCTGTGTTTCTCTCGAATCGCGCCGCGTATGCAAAGATCTACCTGCCGCGATCGATACAAAGCAAATGCTATCGCTGCGTTTTCCATCAGGTGTCGTACCGTGCGACTTTTTGGACATTATTCAAGTGATTCACTTCTGTTCCTCACATCGGACATTGGTCACGTACATTAATATAATTAATTTGTATTTTAATTTTATTAATTAAATTTTAATTTAACAATTCGGTCGTTTTGTATCCTCCGCCGTACATTACAATTACAGTACAATTTGTGTGTTAAATAAAAGTTTATTCTTATTTTAAGCATCGAAGAAGGTTTTCAGAAATACCGCTGACTGTACCGTAGGCTTGACGAACTTTCTGTTTGAGTTGCTGTCTCAATTAGCGATGGCGTTTAGAAAGAAAGTGGGTTGAGAAATAAAACTACGGGATCAAACAACAATTTTAAAACGAAGCTAAAATACACTGATCACTGTACCAAGCACGGTAAACATTCTTTTAGATTTTATCATTTAAAAAATATATATATTACAAGCTGGCGCCCGCGATTTCGTCTGCGCAGGATTAGTCACACAATATCTTTATAAATTGTAGCCTTTGTGTTATTCTGATGTATAAGCTATATTATTGTAAAGTTTCATTAAAATCCATTCAGTAGTTTTTACGTGAAAGTGTAACATCCATCCATCCATCCATCCATACTTACAAACTTTCGCGTTTATAATATAAGTAGGATTTTCTTCTGATTTCAATTTTATTTTTTTAAAGGACCTTGCTTTACTAGTTTTCGTACTTATGCAAACTTTTTAGTAGGAAAACTTGATGCCAGTACTCTCAAACGGTGAAGGAAAACATCGTGAGGAAACCAGCATGTCGTGGAACCTAAAAAGTTCTATAACATTTGTGTCAAGTGCTCGAAAGGAGCCTCTTGAGGCGCACTTAAAATCCTTTCACCACACTGTTTCGAAAGAAACTAGTGACACAACAAGAGAGAGAGTAGGAAAACTAGATAGGATCCAAATTATATTTAATTTTATGCTGAAAAGTGTGCAATCACATTGCAGCTCAGTTGATTGCGATTTTGAATGAATAAGCTTAGTGATTTTATATCTTTCTCAATGTTGAAATGTGGAAGCAAAAGGTACATTAGCAGCTTTTTTCATACAACTATCTGATGGAAGAAGCTGAGGGCCCACCTGATGTTAAGAGGTAACCATCACCTATGATAAAGCATTGCCTCGTAAGTCACGCACAATAGGAACGTCCCTACGATGCACTGCCCTGCGTCCACCAACTTGAGGCATACAGATGTTAAGCCTCATGTGCCTGTAATTACACCGGCAACCACACTCTTCAAACCGAAACACAGCAACGCTGCTTGGCGGTAGAATAAGGCGTGGTGGTAGTACTTCCCCGGACGAGCCCTTTACAAAGAGCTCTACTACTCTTAAAATATACTAGGTACTTTGACTATTAGTAATCAGAATATGGTGCGTTCTTAACAATAAGTGGGTCATCTGCTAATTCCATGTACAACCTAATATGAAAAAAACTGCAAGCATAAACGTAAGTTTGCAATTTACCAGAGTTGGCTACTCTGGTAGTATAAAAAAACTTTATTCTCTCCAGCGTATTACGCAATTAGATACTGCGGAACTTTGGAAGCGTTGTGAAACTTATCAATTTAGTAAAACCTAGATATATAGTTGAGTCAGACTCCCAACAAGTTTTTAAAAATAAAGTTAAAAGTGTTCTCCTACAGAAAGCCTAAGAGTAGTAGAGCTCTTTGTGAAGGGCTCGTCCGGGGAAGTACTACCACCACGCCTTTTTCTGCCGCCAAGCAGCGTTGCTGTGTTTCGGTTTGAAGAGTGTGGTTGCCGGTGTAATTACAGGCACATGAGGCTTAACATCTGTATGCCTCAAGTTGATAGACGCAGGGCAGTGCATCGTAGGGCACGTTCCTAAAGTGCGTGACTTACAAGGCAATACTTTGTTATAGGTGATGGTTACCACTTAACATCAGGTGGGCCATCTGCTTGTTCCATCAACAAGTGGTATAAAAAAAAAAAAGCCTACTATAGTATTGAAGATTATTTATGTGACAAATTTGATATCTGACATTTTCATTTCCTATTAATTATTATTTTTAAAAGTGTATAGTAGTATTAACTCTTTGACATTTTATTTTTTACCGTATTTACTGATTTATCTGTTTTAATTTACATAGTAATATAATTCTAAAAGTTGCATGCTGTAAAGCTGAATATGGCTGATCTATATAAATTTAAATTGACATGATTTAACTTGTTCCCATTTTCGCAATAAATGAATTATGAAATATGAATTAGTTTTTGTTTGTGAGTACGCGAAAACTCTAGTAAAATCCATACATCGAAAGTTATTATAGGACCCTATGAACAAGCCTTCGACGGAAATCTGTCTGACTAAGCGTAAATTTATTAGGTTGTCAAAACCAGTCGATTCCGGGAAACCCATACGTTAACTTAGTTTTATTAGTATCTGGTTGCGTCAGCCATAGATAAAGCAAACGAACCATAAATTGTAATGGCTCCTATCCTATTTATCAGGGTGAATTGTTATTGAATCCTACTTGGGGTGTGGGGCGGGCAGACGGGCGATTTTATGTGGATTCTATCATTTATTTATAAATGTTTATAAATATCAGCTTGTTTTTTTTTCTGGATCTTAGTACTAATTTTAGGCAGTAAAGAAAACAGTAATATTAAAATAAAAATCATTAAATCAGGTTTTTTTAAAAAACTGCAAAATTATTATTCGTTAAAGTGGTGTCTGATATACTATCACGTCAGCAGATTTGTGAAAATTTGTTCACGTCAGTCCCAGAGGGTTCCCAGGTGGCGATCGGGAGCATTTAGCTCCCGATCGCCACTGATTTGGATCTGTTGAGCTATCTCTTAATCAAGAGCTGACTAATTGGTTTTATGAGTATTTTGTAAATCTCTTAATAACCTGTATTTATTCAAATTTTCTTTGCAATTATATTTTAGTTGTTGTAAAACTTTGTAGTAATAGCATCAGAAACTCAAAGTTTTTAAATTTATTTTACATACATTATAAAAAACTTCGTAAGTTTGTAACATTAAGCTCAAAACAATGTAAGCGATACAAAATTATTGCGTTGGATGGAAGTAAAACCGCTCGTCTGCGTACCCCGTAGATAATCCAAAACGAATCGTCAGCCGCGTCCAGGGTACCACAACTGTAACATAAAGTGTTAGTAATTCGATACAGACGATGTTTTTATCTTGAAATATAGTACGGAACACGGGAAGCGTTGTGATTATCGATTTGCTAGGGTTTTGTTAGTGAGTGAGTTTCTTTTGTAATGTCGAGGCCAAAATTGGCGACAAATAAATTGTGAGAGATTGTGAATGCCAATATCTTTTTTTTCTCTATGACAGAACCAGCACTATACCCCAACGGATTTTTAGTGCCTAGTTTCGACCGAAAGGTGTCATCTGCAGACGCTTTCGTGCGTGCCTGAGAGAAACTTTTAAATATAGGTAACCTATGTTACTCAGGGATAATGTAGCATTGTAATGCAGAAAGATTTTTTGAGAACCTGTAGTTTTTGAGTTTATTTGTTACAAACATACAAATCTTTCCTCTTTATAATATTAGTATTGATATATTGATATGTATTTAGGTATTTAAGGTATTTAAGATATAGATATCTATAACAAAACATTCCCGTATTGCAAGGCACGTTTTTTTTATACAACTAGCAGATGGCCCTGATGTTAAGTGGTAAACATCCTACTAATATTATAAACGCGAAAGTTTGTAAGTATGGATGGATGGATAGATGGATGTTTATTACTCTTTCACGTGAAAACTACTGAATGGATTTTAATGAAACTTTACAATAATATAGCTTATACATCAGAATAACACATAGGCTACAATTTATAAAGATATTGTGTGACTCATCCTGCGCAGACGAAGTCGCGGGCACCAGCTTGTCACCTATAAAAAAGCATTGCCTTGTAAGTCATGCACGATAGGAAAGTGCCCTACGATGCACTACCTTGCGTCCATCAACAGATGCTAAGCCTCATGTGCCCGTAATTTCCGTTGCGTGCGTGCACCCATATCCATCCTTCTAGGCTTGGTCGCGTGAAACTGACAGCTACATACATCTAGCTTTGTCGTTTCAAAGTGATCCAATTGAATAAATACCATTTGACTTTGATAAATTTATGACTTTTTCACTAACATTGTTTTGTAAAATGCAAATGCACTGTTCAAAAAACTTAGTCAATATGACACTTACTTTGCATTACATATCACATTTTTAAATACTAAATACTAGGCATGACATGTCTAAATAATGTATTTATGTAATTTCTATTGTACCTATAGATTTAATTTCAATTTTATTTTTATTTGTGTGTGTTATTTTAATGAATTATTATTGTAGGTATTATGTTAAATTATATGTTATATACTATCATCATCTTCCTGCCCTTATCCCACGCTGCATGGGGTCGGCACAACAGGTTTTCTTCTTCCACTCTCCTCTATCATACGTCATCTCAGTGCTCACACCTTTCTTACTCATATCATTTTTCACACAATCCATCCATCTTTTCTTTGGCCTGCCTCTCCTTCTAAAACCATCCACATCCATGTCTAACACTCTTCTCGTAAATGACTTTCTTCCCTCCTCCCATACCACGCTAACCTATTGCTCCTCAACTTATCCATCACAGGCTTATGTTATATACCATGAAGTCTGAAATAAGGAGTTATATATTATTATATTTGCTAACTCGATGTGTGTATTAATATATTTTCAATAAAAAATACGGTTCATTTCAATGTTATTCAGTATTATTAATATGTCCCAAAAAGAATTAAAATTGACTTTTTTCTGAATTTTTGAGAACTTTTGACTTATACAGCTTTAAAAAATTCTAAACGACTTTTTCGAGTTTTTTTTGCAACTGTATCTTCATGAGTTGTACTTTTATTCATAAAACAATCAGCTTCGTAATTTTGATGAAATTTATGAAAATATTGGTGTTGTTCAGGTCGAAAGTTCTCAAATATTAAAAAAAAATCATAACTTGAAACTATGAAAAACGTGGAACATACATGGGGGTGATTCGGGTACCCCAAGTGGTGCTCTATCTTTGGACTTCTGCTTATCACTACTTTTTGGGACACCCTGTATAATAGCATCTCCGGTAACCCCACCCCACCCAACTAAAAAGAAACTCAACACTTAAAAAAATAACTGCCTCTAATAAGCACTTTCTAAATTTAGTGCGCGTATTAATATTTTACACCCTACATCAATGGCAACTTTTCCGCCCCAACACACCCCATGCCGAAGGGGAAAGCTAACTCAAAGCGACAAGCAAGGGTAGCTCGATCATACGGGGATTCCATTGCATATTGTATCAAACATCACCACTTTCACCAGACCCTTCATTTTAAGAGGCCATTTGCCATAAAACCGAAGCACATGGTTCTAAATAGTTTGGTTTTCATACCCCTATAAGATGCTCCGAATCGTATTACTTATCAAAATGAGTGAGAATCACGAATGTAGATTTTTGTCAAATATGCTTAGCTGCCAATATTCGGGAGAAATGAAATTGTGTTTTGATATTTTATTCAGACATAGTTTTTGCAGAAATTTTTGGAGGTAAGTAGGCGAAAGGGATTTATTTTAGAAAATGTTCTGAGTAAAGAAGATTTTGAGGTTTATTTGCCATAACGGCCATACAAGAGTAGTAGAGCTCTTTGTGAAGGGCTCGTCCGGGGAAGTACTACCACCACGCCTTTTTCTGCCGCCAAGCAGCGTTGCTGTGTTTCGGTTTGAAGAGTGTGGTTGCCGGTGTAATAACATGCACATGAGGCTTAAAGGCATGGTGGCTAGTACTTCCCCGGACGAGCCCTTCACAAAGAGCTCTACTACTCAAAAACACTTATACATTTCAAAATAGCATTTCAAAATACATTACCTACATGAAACGACAAAACTAAAACAGTAAGGTACAATAATAGGTGGTCATATCGCTGTATCCATACTTTTCCCTCTAATCGATTCTTGCCAGAACATAGTCCGTAACATAGCATAACGTCTATCAATCCAGCGGAATAGGTAACATGTGTCGGATTTTATTGCCACAAATCCTCTCGCAACACACATTATGTCCCAATGGCTTTGGGATTTACGAATAATATCAGTGGATAAGTTTTTTTATGCGAACGAGTGTTGGAGCAAGCAGATGGATCATCTGATATTGTACTGTTATTTTTGCCTATACATTTACATTAAGTTGAAGTGAGTTATATTGTTCCGTACGTAATATAAATTTTTAGAAATCAAAAGCTACAAAAAAATATATTTATATTTCAAACAAGCTGGTGCCCGCGATTTCGTCTGCGCAGGATTAGTCACACAATATCTTTATAAATTGTAGCCTATGTGTTATTCTGATGTATAAGCTATATTATTGTAAAGTTTCATTAAAATCCGTTTAGTAGTTTTTACGTGAATGAGTAACAAACATCCATACTTACAAACTTTCGCGTTTATAATATTATTGCTCAGTTAGTGACCCAGTAGGTGACAATATCTGTTTGAGGCCTGAATCGAACATATCAGTAATTTTTTAATTTTATTTGTCTCATATCTTGTAATTATCTAATAATGGTTTTTTAAGGTTTCTATGTCTGTGTGGTACTAACAAATTGAATTATTTTGATCTGAAATAAATGAATTGAATTGAATTGAATATTAATAGGATTATAAAATATTCGAGAAATTTAGTTATAGTAAATATACTAGTAATACAATAAAATTATTCTTGACTTGATTAAAAACTTCCCTATTCTATCAAAATGTTTTACTATATGTATCGGAATTCAAAAAATATTTGAAAACATAATACTTTTTTTTTTATATAACTAGATGGAACAAGCAGATGATCCACCTAATGTTAAGTGGTAACCTAACTCAAAGCATTACCTCGTAAGTCACGCACGATAGGGACGTGCCCTACGATCATTGCCCTGCGTCCATCAACTTAAGGCATACAGATGTTAAGCCTCATGTGCCTGTAATTACACCGGCAACCACACTTTGTGTTATGTGTCTAGACATAACAGAAAAAATAAAAACCCAGGGTAACCTATAGATTTTTAAATAAATGAGACATCGAATTATAAAATTTATAAAACGTTTGATAGGGCTGCTTGTTCCATCAGCTAGTTGTATAAAAAAACGAAGCATTAAAACCCTTTCTTTGTATTTCCTCAAAATTTGTTTTATTTTAGGTTTTTTTTTAAAACGCATTATTTACTTGCAATAAATAGGTACCATTCGATAGACGGTCTATTCTGAGCCAAACTCCCGAAGTAGAAGACAACCTGATTTCGTTCTGGAAGTATTATGCTGCCGTCAATTCTGATTAGTTTATCCAAGGTTGCCTGGAAGAGATCGCTCTCAGCGATAAGGTCGCTCCTTGCTTTACCTAAATGTATGCTTTAACCCTGTACTATGTTTCTGTGTGGTGAACAATAAAGAGTTATATATCTATCTATTATTAAATAATGGGCAATTTTATACAAAAAAATAATGCATTTCTTATATTTAATGGTCATTTAAAAGTGGCGTTTTGAGTAGGTACGAACTTTAGTGGATCCATTCGCCTCGTAAATATAACACAGAATTACAAAAGGCTATGGAAAGCACAAATTGGTATTTATCGCGTGAACCGGAATAGGTGAGAATTGTACAAAATAATAGCTCTTAGGGCATGGAAAGAAAAGTACGGCGCATTGATAGAGAAAAACTAATAAATCACCGGTATCACACTGACAATACTATTATTATTTTAACATGGAATTTTTATGTAAGTTTTACCTAAGTAATTCCTGTTATTCTTAGTTCAAATTCATAACAAATTCCTTTTTTTACAGATTTGTTGCTACCGAGCACGCTGAACTTTGATTCGATAAAATAATTTTCCGTTTTCATTGCAAAAAAATGACGTTTTTCCTATAAGGAACATCTAAAACTGCAACATTGAGTGTTGCAGTTTTAGATGTTTCTTATAGGAAAAACGTCATTTTTTCCTTAGTTTCCTTTCCTTTTATTTAGTCCTTAATTAAATCATTGATATTGCTATTTTATAACCTAGCCAACCTTCTTATTTTAGGCTCCTCTCCATTCAACAGAAGCTTTTAGCGATAATTTACGAGTAATTTAAAATTTTTGCGATATATTTCTCTATTTTTTAGTGAGTAAGGTGTACAATAAAGATTTTTATTTCATTCATATAAAATTATAAAGGCTTGCAACTTGTCACGTTTTTCCATTCGTACAAACATAATTGGACACTGGTCCTGTCAGTGTCAGTCATTTTTTACATTTATTTGATAAACTTGATGTTTTACAATAATTTTATTGCAACCATTGTTTTTATTTTTATTTGACATTTCTTGTGATATGGGTCTATTTTGTACAAATTGTACCTGAAATGAACGACTTGTATTTTTATTTATTTATTTTTATAATCAACTACTACAAAATAAAGGTATGTGCCAAATGTTATTACAGGTTTTTTAAACCTATCTCAGGCACCAGTCTCTCGCAAAACAGGTAAACCTCGCATCAAACCACTTTAGATAAGCCTAGATTGTTTTAGTTACATACTTTGTGAAGAGAAACTTAAACAATTTTTTTGCAATGTAATATTTGGACGTACATCTGTCTACCCTCGTAGATATCGTCGTGGGTATCAGTGCAGCAAATAGTGAGTCAGGGACCTATTAACCCTTATTGCTCCACACAGTACAGTGTTTTTCCATTAGTTTAAGTTTAAATTTTTTTTTATAATTTTTTGTGTTAAATGTATTTTTTTTTCTTTTTGCGCTGTACCTATTACCTACCTTATTTAACGTATATTTTTCTTTTTGGGTTAATAAATAAGTTTTCTTTCTTTTTTTCTTTTAAACATCTTCAATGAATCTTAAATTCTTACTTAGTATTAAGAGATCTGAGGTATACCTACCATACCTGGGGATAAAAGCCGTAAAGCTGTTCCGTTTTAATTCATTCATTCATCCTAAGAACCTAGGATACGTCATGATCGTTGTTGACTTTCGTTTTTAAACAAACAAAGTAAAATTTGTTTTCAAAGCTCTTTGGCGAGAATAACGTAAAATAAAATTTGAACATGAAAGTTATTTATCACCAGCCACGGTACCCCGTTGCCGGTGTAAATGCGATGTAAATCCTTATTTGGAATGTTCTAAGTAGCTCGGATGTTTAATTGTTATTCTGCTGAATTTATTTTTGGATGTTTTCATTTTAAGCAACCACAATATTTTTGGGTTCATTTCAAAATAAAACATCACTCGCGAAATATATATCTTTTAACGATAAAACCTTTTGTATTATTATATATTAATATGATATATTATTATTATTATTAGGGTAGTATTAAAACGAGTGACTGTAAATTTAAGTTTTAAGTGTCAAAAATAATTAATTTACGCTATAGTATTACTAAGTGAGCGACTGACTGCGAGTGACGAGAAATCAACAGAACAGCAACTTACAAACATTAATTTGAGTTACTTAAAATACAAAATGAGAAGCTTCATAATATTTGAGCGACCTAATATTTTTTTAAGTAGAACTGTCCAAAACGATGCCTCGTCTTGTGATATATAATTCAAAGATTATTCTAAATAAAAAAATCTTTTCTGGCACTTCAGTCGCCCTGCCACGGCACACTTCGCTCGCCTCGTCCGTAGTTTAAATGTTCTAACATAACCTAACATCGAATCTATCTTAATATTGATGTTGCACTCTCAGTATTTCTAGTCGCTCACTTAGTAATGTAGTCGCACGGATAGGATTTTAATATCCGAAATGGATTAATCACAAACCACTTTTTGTAAGCTCGTTCTGGATATTCGTCGTCAGTTTAGTTAATTTTTGGCTTTTTCAAATTCATACCGCTCAAGTTATTCAAACAGTATGTCATCATCAGTCGCTAAGTTTTTTTTATTCAATCGTTTTATAATTCCCCTTATTATTATTATTATACCTATTGTACCTCAAATTTAACACCGAAAAGTGCTCTTTCTGAACCGAAAATTGAGCACACGGGTGTTAAATTTTCTGCAGTAGTTTCATCACTGCTCGGCACGTCTTTTATAAAAAGTAACCAATAAACAGTTGAGTACACGACCTCATGTTTATTGCAAATTACATTTTAGTTTTTAGAGATATCCTCTCGTAGAGGATTCTACAAAATGTTGCATAGGTTTAGTGACGTGTCTTATTAGACCTATGTCTAACTGTGGGCTGGTTATTGATGAAGGTCTGGTACATTAAATAATAAGAATTTCTGGCCATTCCACACTGCAATATCTAGCCCACGACTTTTGCAGTAGTTTGCCAACTACAGCAAAATGTGACATAGTAGTGAATTCTATACTTTCTTGATTTGATACTTGGTATTATAAGATATCTTGTAAATTGTGTTTGTATAAATTTAATAATAAGTACCAAATTTTTTCTGTTGACATTTTAACTTTATATTATATTTATTTATTTTGTATTCTGTTTTGTAATATATTCTTATTTGTTTAATTAATGTTATTGGTTATACACCGTGTTAATTAAAGTTAATAAATAAATAATAAAATCTTTCGTATCTTTTCAAGGATAAAATTCGTGAAGATGTTTCTGTTTTATTTTAATGTAATTAATATTTGTTTTTATTATTCGTTTAAAAAGACCCGAGGCATTAAACTAATCTTATCAATTTATTTACGTAACGAGACAGAATATTTGTATTCTCTTGTCTTGATTTCAAAACAAAAGAAGTAGATCTTGTTTTATTGTTTGAAAAATCTTTTCAAAGCACAATGACTTGGTAGCATTAAGATACGAATCAGCGCACTCAGACAAAAACAACTTGTAGAGGTAGTTTTGTTTAAAAGTTTTCGGCTACAAAAAACCTACCAAAATCAAAAAGCTAAATAAAACACTGAAAAAAATGTAAATGTAAACCCCTAAGCTAGATCACCGGCACTTAGTGGGATCCACGTCAACTTCTTGTATTTGAATCCAGTCGTTCTCAAAGTAATTTAATTTAATCTTTTTCTTTTGTCGTGTCACTAGTTTCTTTCGAAACAATGTGGTAAAAGGATTTTAAGCATTAAAAAAAAAAAAAAAAAAAAAAAGCGCGGACTCCTTTCGAGCACTTGACACATGCTATAGATCTTTTAAGGTTCTACGACATGCCGGTTTCCTCAAGATGTTTTCCTTCACCGTTTGAGAGTACTGGCATTGTGCACATAAATTTTTAAACACAAAAACTCATTGGTGCACGACCGGTTTCGAACCCACGACCTTAGGATCGGAAGGCGGAGCCGCTACTCGCCGCGCTGAATACTAGACCACCTTGCCTGTTTGCTTGCTTGTTTTCGCGTTCACAGTGTTGGTTCCTTAGAAAAAGTTATTCATATTGATGGGTACTTTAGCCCCCTGAAGTTTTCGGTATTTTAACACCCTGTATACATACATATAATATACACTATGTACTTTGATCTCTCTAAGGTACCAAAGTAGAAAAACAAGGATTACTTTTCGAACTAATGAACCCTAAACCATCGAATCGAGATGAAAAAAAGTCACTTTTTCTTAGGCAATTAGTTTATTCCAGACATAAGATAAGGCTTATAATAATTAAAAGAGCTGAAACGGCTGAAAGGACGAAGATAGTTCGTGCTTGATAACTAGAGTTCAGTTCTTATCTTGTTTACTTTAACTAGTTTTTACCAGTGACTTTGATCGCACTGACTTCATACAGGCATACCAGTCAGAATTTTGAGAATAAGACCGCCGAACGGACAAACACACTGTATACGTACTTTTACTGTTTGTAACCTTATCCATACGGTCCTCAATAAAGTTCATATTTATTTAATTTTTATTTACTTTAGCGCAAATTCCCGCTTCGTAAAATTCACTGAAACATATTATTATTTTACTTTTTTTACCTAAATTATTAATCACTAGCTGGTGCCCGCGACTTCGTCTGCGCAAGATTCATACTTTGAGTAGCTTATATTATATTTTGGACAATTCACACAATATCTTTATAAATTGTAGCTTATGTGTTATTCTGATGTTATTGTAAAGTTTCATTAAAATCCATTCAGTATTACGTGAAAGAGTAAAAAACATCCATCCATACTTATAAACTTTCGCGTTTATAATAGTAGTATGATTGTATACAAAGTAACAAACAGACCAAAAGGCATACCTTTCTATTCTATAATGGATGAATTAGATTATCAAAGGGCTCATTACTTATCGAGACCACAGACTCAAAAGAGCTTTTAGTTCTCTAAGAGACTTGTTTTATAAAATTATGGAAGACTTATCGCAGTTTGTAGAAAAAACTATTTTAATCCATGCTCTTAGTTATATCGCCTGCAAATCTCATTAGTTTTAAGAGTTTATTTTTATAGTCAAAAGAAGTCTTGCGGCAAGAATAAGAATTAAGACGGGTAAATCGATTAAATTTAAGTAAATATTTATGGATAAATAGTCATTTTTCAAAATCGATGTATGTATTATTATCTGCAGTCTGCCCATAACATATTTTTTTTATAATTTTAAAGGTTTATAAAAAAATCTCATTAAACTTTACAACATTCAACATGTATAAAAGAAATACAGGCTGTCATACTGAAAATGTAAAAAAAATTGGTTAAAGAGTACTTAGTTCATTTCAGCCTTCACAGCTCAGTTGGTAGTATGTCTGCCTTTTGCGCCGTAGGCTGTGGGTTCGATCCCCACCGAGAACAAGCATTTGTGTGATGAATATAGATGTTTGTTTCCCGTCTGGGTGTTATTATATATTATAAGTATGTATTTACAAGAAAAAAGTATATATGTAGTATATCAGCTATCTAGAGGTAGTTCCCATATTACAAGCTTGATAGTGCTGTGTGGAAAGTTCTCCAATATTTATTTTGTTTATTTATTTGAACAGAAAAATTAAGTAGGTAAGACTATGTAGATATTGTGTGGGTAGTTTTTTAAGTATAAGTGGGTTCCTAGGGAATCTATCTACAGCTTCAAAATGTTTTTATAATAGATCTAGTGAAATTCCATTCACATGATTTCCATATTATTTTCGATTTTTTATACAACGTCATCGGTGATAGAATGTGACTTGGATACGGGCGCAGGTGTTTTCGATTTTATTTATGACTAGGTAATGTTAACTGGAATTCGGTATTATGACGGGGAATATGGCGCCATATTGAAACTAGGGGTGGGATGGATTATTCGTTTTATTTTCGGTAATCGGTATGTTTGGCAGGTATAGCGAATATTCGTATTATGATGATTTTTGGCAAAAGTGCCAAACTTTCTGCAGAACATGATTGAAATAAGCTTTTTTTATATATTATACCTTTTACTTTCTGGCTTGTATTTGATAAACTGTTTAAATGGGGTTCATAAGTCTATTTAAATTAAAAACTGATATAATTTATCTAAAAAGTAGTAAGTTTTTTATACCATAGCTGGCAGGCGAGCAAACGAGCCAACAGGTGCGAAGTGGTCGCCGTCGCTCATGGACACCTTACAGACCAAAGCCGATGCTCATGCGCTGCCGGCCAAAATGCAAGAAAACGTGTTCGGTAAACTTATCCCGAACTTTCGGCCACTTAGTAGTAATCCTAAAAATATCAATTTGTCCCATCACTAAGTGAAATACAGGACTAACGGCCGGTTTCTGAAAGCTCCATCAAAACTAATCGGATGTCAAGTCACTCGCCAATTCAGCTATTACATCGAATAAGATAGAGATAGCAAGTGACTTGACATCCGATTAGTTTTGATCGGGCTTTTAGAAACCGAAGCATTCTAATCCTACCAATTGTTTGGCCGCATATTCGGTTCGGTAAACTTACCCCGAATATTTAGCCGACTCTCGTATTCCTTAAAATTACAATTCGGCCCATCACTAATTGAAATACAATCATAAGTCATGGGGCGTTACGTTATTAGATCCAAACATGTCGTCTGATAAATTGAATAAATCAAATTACGATACAGAGCGCGCGTAATCGAATAATGGAAATAGATTTTAGGATGTCGAAAAACAAGTCATGCTCGCAAATTATTGTGCTAATTTCGTAATCTAAATTGATGATGCATTATTGGTTGACGTGGCACCTATTATTTTTAATTCACACATGTTGCTAGCTTCTTTTTAGTCTAAACATTTTTATTTGAGAATTTAAGCTAGAGTCGTAATAATTTTACTGTAACTTTTTATTTTATAATCAAAGTCAAAGTCAAAGTCAAAAGGTATTTATTCAATAAAATCACAAGGATCACTTTGAAACGTCTTAAAGCTAGGTGACTCTAAGTGCCAGTTCCACGCGACCAAAGCCTAGAAGAACAGGCAACAAACTTACGGCTTGGTTCTTACCGTTCTTTTGTATGATCCTTTTACAATGTAATAATATAATATATTATTGAAGTTTAGTCAAATTTATAAGACCGTTTATAATCGGCCTTAGAGGCTGACACCATTCAAACAAATATTTGCCCGCACATAATTAACATATTTTTAAGAATATTAAGTTACTGAAAGTAGTTATGGAAAATAATTACAAATAACCAAGTTTCGGTAAATAGCATCACAAAAGTTTAACAAAAATATTAAAATGAATCAAGCAAGTTTTCCTAAAAGTTTGATTAAATTCGAAAACGATTTAAGCATATTTATTGGTAGGAAAACTTGGCTTGATCAAATATGTTTACAGAACTGTGTGCACACATTTTGGTTGTTTGCGGTTTTTCATAATTTCATTTTATGATTTGATATCATCAAAAAAATTTAAATGTAGTAGTATAGAGTAAAAGTAGTAGTAGTAATAAGCAGTAGTCTGCGTCTTAAGACAAGAGCTAATATGACTCTGTGAATATGACTTTATCGATCAAAATGAAATTTTTACTAAGCTGTAAAATGGTTGATTGCTATTTTTCGAAAATGAGTTTAGTGATTTTATATCTTTCACGAGAGTCACATTAGCTCTTTTATTTGCCAGTGTTGAAGAAGTATTGTTTTTGTTACGTCTTAATGGTTACCACTTAACGTCTGGTGGGCCATCTGCTAGTTCCATTAGCAAGTTGTATAAAAAAGTGTGTTCTTTTATAATAATGTATTTTAGGTACAAAATTATATAAAACGTCATCATTCTACTTTATAATAAAATGCCATCGACACGCGTTTAAAAGCACTTTTACTTTATAATCATCGCTGGCACCTAGCTTATTACCATGCCATAATTACATTGTAATTTGTAAACAGCAATTTGTTACAAAAATACCGTTTCCTTGTGTCGCCATACGTGCTAAACGTTTTTGCCCTCATAAATAAAAGGGGTAGGTAATTATGCAGGGGTGAAATTGTTACTTTTTAAATACGTTATTTCTTTTTAACGTTTACTCTTTGTTGCCGATAAATGGTGCTTCCGCTATGAGTTATTGTGGTCGCTTTTCGTCTGCATTTTGTTTTTGAGAACCTAATTTGTGTTTATATTGTGCTTAATAAAATGACGTTCATTAAATATTTTACAGATCTGAGGGCATCACAATCTGTTGTTTTATTTTACCGTCTTTTTTAAAGAAAATAATTTAATTTTATATGCAGCCACTTTTGAAGCCACAAATGTTTACCAGCTAGTATTTTTTCGTTATATTTTAACTAAATATCGTAAAGAAACCTTTTAGACAGCCTTCACAGCTCAGTCGATAGTAGCTCTGCCTTCTGCGCCGTAGGCCGTGGGTTCGATCCCCACCGAGTACAAACATTTGTGTGATGAACATAGATGTTTGTTCTCTGTCTGGGTGTTATTGTTTAAAGTACTATGTATTTACAAAAAAAAAGTATTATATGTATTATATCAGCTATATTAGCTCTGCCTTCTGCGCCGTAGGCCGTGGGTTCGATCCCCACCGAGTACAAACATTTGTGTGATGAACATAGATGTTTATTCTCTGTCTGGGTGTTATTGTATATTATAAGTATGTATTTACAAAAAAAAAGTATTATATGTATTATATCAGCTATCTGGTTCCCATATTACAAGCTTTGGCTTAGATGGGGCTAGATAGTGCTGTGTGGATAGTCCACCAATATTTATTTATTTATTTAATTAGTATTCCTATGCAATTCCAACTTCCGCAAAATGTGGGTATCCGAATGTAATAACTAGACGTGTCTCTGACTCCCCTCCCTTTTAGGCATTCACAAAGAATTTTTAGTTCGTACTTAGTACTATAAGTCGGTTTTAGTGGATAGTTGGCATCAATACTCAATACTCAATATATTTATTGCTTACACATGGTTTAGTTTAGGTACAAACATAGTTGTTGGGTGTTAGTAAGTATCACATGGACCTTGCATGGGTATGGCAACATGGAGGAAGGCCGAGGTTTTCAATTAACTAGTAGGTTCATAGTTATAGTCTTGCTTAATAAATACGGTTTAAGTTATCTAGGTAGGTCTATTTAATCGTTGTAGGCTCATTAAAAAATTATAGTCAAGTAGGTATTGGGTATTTATGTATCATTATACTGGAAGGGCAGAGGGGGCATCCCTAATGACGGGATAGAGTAGCAACATGGCGGATAGCGTGAGAAAGTACTAATACTGTCAATAAACATAAGAAGTAATGAAGAGCTGTATACATTGGATATAAGTTAGCTCTAATAGAACCTATATAGAGATATTTTTTTTATTTATACTACCAAGTAAGCAAACAAGCGTACGGCCCACCTAATGGGAAGCGGTTACCGAAGCCTATGGACGTTTGCAACACCAGAGGTGTCACACGCGTTGCTGACCCTTCAAATATTTTAGATCGCCTTTTTTGAAGAACCCCAAGCTGTATTCTCCCGGGAAAACATCCACAGGGAGCGCATTCCACAACCCTAGAGTGCGCGGGAGGAAGTTCCGATGAAACCGAACGGTGCGCGACCAATCTGGTTCCAAGGTGTGTGGATGAGCTCCCTGCCTATGGCGAGTAGTGCGATGATAGAATGAAGCTGTGGGCATCATGTCAAACAATTCTTCAGAACACAACCCATTATTCAAGCGGTAGAACACACACAGAAAGGAGAAGTCTCTCCACAAACTTAATGGTTCAATACCACTTGGGATCATCAACGATTCTCACAGCACGTCTTTGGACCGAGTCAAAAGGACCAAGCTGGTACCCAGGTGCTCCTGCCCAGAGATGACAGCAGTACTCCATATGGGCTCGGACTTGCGACTTATAGAGAAGTAGTCGTTGTCCCCCATTGAAGTACAACTTCGCTCTGTTCAGCACACCGAGCTTCTTGGATGCCAGCTTTACCTTGTCTTCTAAATGACTACGGAACTGAACGTCGCCCATATCTACCGAGCCTGGGGATAAAAGTCGTGAAGCTATTTTGTTTCACATTTTAAAGCTACAAATATATTTTTTCACTTTTCTATTAAAATTAGTGAGTGCTTGAACACTAAGAGCGAGTTTTATTAATTCTTAAAATAATCCGTAAGATGAAAATAACTCCGTATCTGTTTTAAGATATGGAAATAATTTCATCTGATGCATAGCTTTACTCTGAGATGGTATAATCCATCCTAAGTAATTTATCAACATAAAAACCCCCCTCTCTTTCTCTCTTGTCGTGTCACTAGTTTCTTTTCGAAACAGTGTGGTGAAAGGATTTTAAGTGAACCTCGAGAGGCTCCTTTCGAGCACTTGACACATGTTATAGAACGTTTTAGGTTCTACGACATGCCGGTTTCCTCACGATGTTTTCTTCACCGTTTGAGAGTACTGGCATTGTGCACATACATTTTTGAACATAAAAACTCACTGGTGCATGACCGGTTTCGAACCCACGACCTTAGGATCGGAAGGCGGGGCCGCTATCACTAGACCACCAGTGCCCTATCTTTCCTTTGAGATGGTATAACCCATCCTTAGTAATATAACAACTTAAAACCCCCATTGCAAATTGATTTATAACGCATTTTTTATCTTCAGTTCAACGTTTATTTTTGGGCTATGGTGGCGTATTGTTTTTGTCCTGATGACGTCATTACGTCATAGACAAAATAAATAGATGACCATGCTTGAATTTCCCACTTATCTCCCTCTAATGAATGCAAGAAGCTTAACAGTTCTATTTCTGTAGCCTTATGAGCCCATCAATCATAATGATTGATTGAAAATAAGACGGATGTGAGTTTTCTTTTAAATCGTGGGTCGGATGTGCGGTGGTAATTAATATTCTAAGATATTTTGAATATTAAAACATTGGAGAGGTCTCAGAGTAGGTCTTCCTGGAATTTTAGGCCTGTGTTCATAGAGGAAAGGTCCTCTACCTTTACAGTTCAGTTGGTAGTAGCTCTGCCTTTTGCGCTATAGGCCGTGGGCTCGATCCCCACCGAGAACAAACATTTGTGTGATGAACATATACAAGTTTTCCTACTTAAAAGTTTGCTTATTTACGAAAACTAGTAAAGCAAACTTTTGAGTAGGATAACATAATATATCGAGCAAAATGATTTTTTTACTAAGCTGTGTGCAATGCGATTGCACAAAATGTTTTATTGCGATTTGTCGAAAATGGGTTTAGTGTTTTTATATCTTTCAACATGTCGAAACGTGCGAGCGAGAGTCACATTAGCTCTTGTATTCGCCTTAAGGGAATCGTACTATTCCATTGACAACTATCACCCAAGTGACCGCGGATTTTGCTGTGAGTTTTCAATTTGGGATTCTGTAATATATTCACCTATCACTAGCGCCACCCGCGTGAATATCATGGCGAGTGGAAACATAAGTGAGGCAAAGCTCGTGATCGAGTGACTGCACATGCACTAGGTGAAGCTCCTCTGATTTTGTTATTTACGGAAAATTACTGTCTGTATAAAAAGTCATGATCACCTAGTGTTTTTTTTACATGACATAGGTATACCTATAAATTTATATTTAGAAAGCTATTAAGCCTTCACAAATGCACTATGCACATCGTATGTACACAGATTACACAGATACCAACGCCAAATATATATACCCTTACTACAACGACATATTGGATTTGTGTAGCTAAAGATAAGAGATAAATTTTTTTCATTACAAACTTGACATAGTAGGAATACATCGGGTTGGCTTATGTAAATAAAATACAATCCTGAGTGGATGACATAGGTACACAAACTAGGAAGACCGGAAAGATAGCGTACCTATACCCTCCTCCGGAGTACTAGTTGTAACAGAGTACTATATATAGCTTGATCTGAGCCGTGCGTACGTACCTGGTATCAGCTGAAAATCAGCGTTGAGTGCAATACACCCAACATATTGTATGCCGAGCTGAATACCGTTTTAGTATAGGTAACTACTACTGTTGTCCCGTGAGCCGCTCAAAATTATAATTCTTAATGCTACATTTTTTTATATAATTAGCTGATGGAACAAGCAGATAGTCCACCTGATGTTAAGTGGTAACCATCACCTATAACAAAGCATTGCCTCACACACGATACGCAGTCACGCACGATAGGAACGTGCCCTACGATGCACTGCCCTGCGTCCATCAGCTTGAGGCATACAGATGTTACGCCTCATGTGCCTGTTATTACACCGGCAACCACACTCTTCAAACCGAAACACAGCAACGTTGCCTGGCGGCAGAAAAAGGCGTGGTGGTAGTACTTCCCCGGACGAGCCCTTCACAAAGAGCTCTTAAAATTATTTATTTTATTTATGTGTTATTGTTATCCCTACTTATGTTAAATAAACTTTTATTCTATTCTATTCTACCTAATAATACTATCATTCTGTATTCTGAACTTAGAATACTGCAAGATACGTAATAAAATGATTCAAAGCAGCGTTGAAATACAATTGATCCACATAAAATATGAATGTGTTTATGAGCATTTGTAAAATATGACTATGTATTTTGAATATCTACGATGCGGCGCTGTCGTACGCACGCGTTCCTCATTTATCATAATATTTGAAAGACGGTGATAAATTACGATGAAGGATTTTAATTTGACATGTTTATGAATTACGGATTTTAAGTTTTGAATTCTTGAATGCTGACGATGTGGTTGAAAGTCCTAACGTTAGCGTTTTTACGTTTTTGATTTGATAAAGAGTTTGGAAATTTTGTCTACAGACATTTTTTTTTAAATATTGTGTCTTCAAGTATAATTATAATTTTTTAGTAGTTTTGTTTGTTTAGTGTCTTTTGTATTGAAAGCATACCTGTTACGTTCACCATGACTAATCATGGTTTTTTACAGTTCAGTTGGTAGAAGCTCTGCCTTCTGCGCTGTAGGCCGTGGGTTCGGTTCCCACCGAGAACTAAGAGTTTTATTAGAGTAGTAGACCTGTTTGTGAAGGGCTCGTCCGGGGAAGTACTTTTTTAACAACATTCTAAATATCTGAAGAACTTCCTAAATATTTTTCCTTCCACAAGTTCTTTAGAGGCGATGCCTCCATAGTAGCCTATATCAATATTGACAAACCTTTGTTACATTATAAAATGCTTTCAAACAGTAGTGACACTTAACAAACTGTATAAGAAACATTTAAAATATATAAAGACTGTTCGCGACCGGTTCATAAAAAAATACAATTTTGAGGGTAGTTTTGTATAAAGTAGGGGTACATAGGGGAATGTTTGTTCAGAGTGTGGTTGCTGGTGTAATTACAGGCACATGAGGCTTAACATCTGTATGCCTCAAGTTGATGGACGCAGGGCAGTGCATGGCAGGGCACGTTCCTATCGTGCGTGACTTACGAGGCAATGATTTTTTAAAGGTGATGGTTACCACTTAACATCAGGTGGGCCATCTACTTGTGCCATCAGCTAGTAGTAGGTATAAAAAAAAAGAACGGTGCTCTAAAATCAGTGCTCTAAAAATCGATGCTTTACGATGAATACCCCCAAAAAAGGGTATAAAATAAATGTAGCATGTAATTCTTAGGTTAGATGACTGGTAAAACAAAATCAAGGAAAGACATTATCCATATCATTATGGACACATATCATTATGAATTTAATATTATTTTGTGCTAACTCAGCTATTTATTTATTCAGGTCTACCAACAGCTGTTAAAAAAATACAAGTTAAAATAATTAAACTTACACCTACGTACGTATATATACTATTTAGAGCTAATTGCACAACTAATTATAGGTAAACACTACATGCATTGAATTTAACTAAGTGGATAAAGTTACATTATGGTTTATGAAAATAGAACAATGAATATAAAAGAAGTTTTTTGTTGATGACAATAATTTCCTAATCAATTTGGTAAGCTATTTTTCTGTACTTTGAGCTTGCATATTTATTCTGTGCTAGCAAAAGTAGGTTGCTAACTGTTTCGTTTGTTTAGGGCCTGAGTTAATTGAGACCTTCGGACAGAAGTTTGAATAGTTTTAAGCCTTTCATTGACTCGTGTTGGATAACTGTGCAAAGTCCACATATTCAGGAAGAATATCCATTTTACAGATAAAATCTTAATGAGCAATTGTGGCTAAGTTTTTTTGTTACCACTTGCTGAGCGAGCGGAGCGGACCCATTAAGGACTCCGTTTAACTCGCAAGAATAAACTGCCTAATGCTCGACTATTTGTTGGTGGAAATACAAGTACGCAGTTTAACGGAGTCCTTAATGGCTCCGCTCCGCTCGTGGTGGAAACCGGCCTTTAAGATGGCCCACCTGTTGTTAAATAGTAACCATCGTCACAAAGTATATTTTCACAGGTCACGCACCCTCACAGCTTTTCAGCTTTTCACCAATTGAAATTAAATACGACAAAGCTATGTTATTGCCCCACTTTTCAGGTTGGCAAGTGGATGAACGCAAGGTAGTGCATCGTAGGGCACGTTCGAGCGAGACTTGCGAGGCAATACTGCCTATTACGGCCCCAAGGCTCGTATCCAAACAGATGCAAAACGACACCCCCAAAAATTCAAATATTTTGACAGCTACTTATGCTGTCACATCACCATAACTACTCTTATCACTACGCTAACCGCCATCAAATCTGTAACCTGGGGGCCGACCGGCACCTCTTATAGCAGTATTAAAATAATATTACACTGAAATTTCGTACCATATTATATACGTCATCAAGTCTGTTCAACTACAACCAGATAAAAAAGAATAGCTGTCAAGTATTTTCGTACTAGATGACGTTTCAACTTATAGAAGCTAGAACTGTTTTCAAGATTGTTTTCACAACTGCTAAAATTTACAGTTCATAATATTATTATAATACTGCTATAAGAGGTGCCGGTCGGTACCCTGTAATTTTTTTCGCCAATATACGAAATAATAAAGAATCTCAAGTCTTTTGATTTATCCACGCCACGACAGGAACCCCACTATATCTGCGCAAACATTGCCACCTTGTTTCATCAGCAAATAAAATAAAAAAACTGGGCAAGTGCGAGTCGGACTTGCGCACGAAAGGTTCCGTACCATTATGTATAAAAAATCACGTTTGTTGTAAGGGAGCCCCCTAACATATTTATTTTATTCTGATTTTTAGTAACAGAAATACATCATCTGTGAAAATTTCAACCGTCTAACTATCCCGGTTCATGGAGTTTTAGTAATATGGTCCCTTTTTACCCTTTGGGTACGGAACCCTAAAAATTACCACAGCCGCGATAGCCCTTCTCCCATGACTGGCTACCTCCAAATATGGTAGATATTATGGGTGTCAAGATTTTATCAATCAATCGCAAGAAACACGTTCTTGAAACAGTGAGTTCTCGCCCTTATAATGTGTTACTCAAAGATCTCTCAAATATATAAGCCTAGTGTTCACAGCAAAATGCCGCGGCGCTTGAATCATTTGCTTGTCAAAGGCTTCAGTTGGGCAATTTACTGCCAGCACAATACGAGAATTCGTATCCCAATAGTTTACTCATCTAGTCAGACGTCGTAGTAAATCGTACTACGTCATTGAAATACTGCCATCCTACTTGATGTACAGGATGTACTGCGAAGGGTGCTGGATTAACTCAAGAGCTGGTGAGGAGTTTTGTACATCATATTGTTTCAATCATTTATTAAGTGCTGATTTCACCATGCCCAACAGGCCGTTATGTCTAACCTTAGATGTCAAATGCGTACGTTTTGAAATATTTATCGGCCCTTTAATCTTTTGTTAATCTAACAGAGCATGGTGAAATAAGCTCTAGTGAAATCGCATTTTGGTTATAAAGTCATGCATAAATTATTTGTGTTTTTTTAATTGTAACTTTAGTTCATAAAAGATTTGCTTTTAACGCCAGGTTTATTCATTATTAATCTATTATCATTCATTAATTTAGTAAAATGTTTACTCATTCATTTACTACGGACTTTCAAAGTTTTTATTTCTATTATAAATACGATCAGCAGAGTATGATCCAGTTTCTCCAGTTGTATTATAAAGCGGATGTAAGCGTTTGCTTTGATTTTTACGAAAACGGTATGATGTAAAAAACATACCACCAGCTCTTGTTCTACTATTCATCGGATTTACGGATTTCAACTTCAATGTATTGGAATACCCCTCTTTGTTCCCTCACATATAATTCAGACTGGTATTAATAATTAAGCCATTGAATTGTGTGTTTTATTGTTATGTGAACATGGTTCAAATTATAGTGGTAATGTTTAAGCAGATATAATGGTTGGATCAACATTTCTGAAATGGCTACACTCGGTTTTAGGCGAATTCTTATGAAACGGACATCGCTAATGACAACTGTAATAAAACGGTGCACGCCATTTAACAATAAAAAGTCATGCATTAATTTTATTTTTATGTTACCGGTGCGACATTGTTATGAAAATTTCGATCGAAAGTTAAGTGGTGTATGACCGGATTCAAACCCACGATTTAGGAAACGACTATCGGTGAGCATTGAAAGGCAGAATCACTTCCTTTTCCTGAATCAGAAGTTTCCACCGTAGTAATAAGCGGTATTATCAGAAGGACAATTTAGCATAACGCCCTTGAGGGATGAACGACATAAAAGTAAAATGACCTACTAGTAAAACGTCTGGAAATTATTTCGTCATATAGATATTAGGTCTACTAATTATAACATCATAATATGAAAGAAAATAAGAACATTTTATTACTATTTAGCTAATAAATTGGATTTGAATTTGACTATGTAACTATGTGCGTACAAAACCATGTGTTTGGAATTTTGGATGTTTGATCCTCATTCACGCCGTGCTGGACCGATTTGGATGAATTTTGGAATAAGTGTAGATAAAAATAATGACAGGTTTTATCCAACTTCCGACTATGTACAAAAATTGCAAAATTTATGTATATAGTAGGAAAAGAAACGCGCTCTAGAGAGATTACGCCATAAGGCGAAGACAAGAGCTAATGTGACTCTCGCTCGCACGTTTCGACATGTTGAAAGATATAAAATCACTAAACTAATTTTCGAAAAATCGCAATCAACCATTTTGTGTGCAATCACATTGCACACAGTTTAGTAAAAAAATCATTTTGATCGATACATGTTTTCCTACTCAAAAGTTTGATTTACTAGTTTTCGTACATAAACTTTTAAGTAATGAGTTTAGTGATTTTATATCTTTTAACATGTCGAAACGTGCGAGCGAGAAGTTGTTTGATGGTTGTCAGCCCCTTAAATATTGTTTTCAGCAATACTTCTTACACACGGGCCAAGCCGGGGGAGGCAGCTAGTAAGTAAGCTTGTAGTAAATGTCATTGTATATCAAAGCGAATATAGTTCGTCAAAGTGCAATGACCAGCATCTGTTGGAATACCGATCGACATGCTCACTTTACTATTGCTAAGAGTAGTCACACTTTGGAGAGCTAGGTATACTGGTTGCTTTAGTACGTGTCTTGTGTTAGACTGAAATATCTCTGAATATATTTATCATCCCGTAAATTTTTTGAATATAAACAGTAATTAAGAGGCTGACACCCGTCAAATAACTTCTTGCTTACACATTTCAACATTTTTGAAGATTCAACTTACTCTCTCTTGTCGCGTCATTAGTTTCTTTCGAAATAGTGTGGTGAAAGGATTTTAAGTGCGCCTCAAAAGGCTCCTTTCGAGCACTTGATACATGTTATAGAACTTTTTAGGTTCCACGACATGCCGGTTTCCTCACGATGTTTTCCTTTACCGTTTGAGAGTACTGGCATGTAAATTTTTGATCAAAAAAGCTCATTTGTTCGAACCATCTTCGAACCCACGACCTTAACAGCAGATGGCCCACCTAATATTAAGTGGTAACCATCACCAGCATTGCCTCGTAAGTCACGCACGATAGGAACGTGCTCTACGATGCACTGCGTCCATCAACTTGAGGCATACAGATGTTAAGCCTCATGTACCTACATTGGCAACCACACTCTTCAAACCGAAACACAGCAACGCTGCTTGGTAGCAGAAAAAGGCGTGGTGATAGTACTGCCCTGGACGAGCCCTTCTCAAAGAGCTCTACTACTCTTAATTCATTTAGTACTTTATTTCTACAAAAATTATGAAATGTGCGAGCGAGATCTTGATTGACGATTGTCAGCTTCTTAACACATTAAACACGTGGCTTCATTATTTGTACATTGTATGATGTAAGCCACCAATATAGACACATTTGTTACCCCATATGGCATGTAATCAATAATTAAATCTCTTCATGCGTTCTTCTGTTACAAAACCTCTGCATTTTGAACTTTAACCTCCATACATTAAAGTCTATTTTCGTATCTGTACTATTTTAGGTAGCAATACGTTATAATCTCTACAATCCATGTCACCTAAACCTCAACTCTACACTCTATCAAATAGAGCTCAAATTTGTGTTAATAACAACTGTGTCGTGTCATCATTAGGTCGAATACACATTAATAAATTAATATAAGGGAAGGCTCCCTTACAATGTCGCGACGTAGGGAGCCGGCTTATTTTAATTTTAAATCAACGCTAAGTTATGCTAATGGGGTAAAAGTTATACGACAGGGTATAGCAAGGAAACAAAAGGAAAACAGGTGCCGGAATTACTGGCGCATGTCACACGGAACGTACACCCAGCGAAAGAAGCTAGAAAGTTCTAGAAGATTCTAGAAACATCTATTAAAAACTGGGAGAATTTTTTGTAAAATCAACTAGTTTTTTAAACACGGAACGTCTACACTGAGCTTGGAAAGCAGATGGAAAAATCTAGAATATTCTAGAAACTTCTAGTTTAAGACGCAAGAAAGTTTAGCAAAAACAATTAGTTTTTACATGCGGAACGTCTACACCGAGCTTGGAATAAGATTCAAAAAGATTCTAGTACAAGCTGCTAAGTTTTGTAAAATCAACTAGTTTTTACATACTGAACGTCCACATCTACACTGAGCTTGAAAGGAAACTATAAGATTCTAGAAGATTCTAAAAACTTCTAGTACAAGCTGCTAAGTTTTGTAAAAACAACATATACGACGTTCCGTGTGTAAGAATTAGTTGATTTTTCTGGTGTAGACCAAGCGAAAGAAGCTAGAAGATTCTAGAAACTTCTAGTCTAGTCTTCAAGAATGTTTTGCTAAATGAACTAGTTATCTAAAGTTTTAATTTATACTACATGCTGAAAGAATATGAAAATGGCCCACCCGATGTTAATTGATAACTATCACCTTCCTTTTGTCGTGTCACTAGTTTCTTTCAAAACATTGTGGTGTAAAGATTTTAAGTATGCCTCAAATAGACTCCTTTCGTGCGCCTGGCGTTGTGGAACTACACATCTCTCGCTCAACGTCCGATGGGCAGATATTGTGTGACTAATCCTGCGCAGACGAAGTCGCGGGCACCAGCTTGTAAAAAATAATGACGCCAACCTCGTGCATGCGCAAAGGCGGGATATTAAAGATGTCACAGCGTGGGACTTCCCCTAACTTGTTTCGAATTTGAATAACATTAATGAGTATATTGTTGAACTTGTTTGCGAACACGTTTCGTGTGTAATTACAAAGTTGTTTTTCCGAAATAAATGAAAATAACAAAAGAAAATTTATGTTGTTCTTTAAGGGGTGTTTTTTAAACACGTAGCCGCATTGAGGCTACGTGCGTTGCGTCGTTTTTTTTTTATACTACTTGATAAGGGCACAAATAGATTGCCCACCTGATGCTAAGTGGTAACCCTCACCGAACAAGATTACACTTAACATAAGTTGGACCATCTTTTTGTTCTATTAGCTAAAAAAAACCTCAACACCACCTATAACAATACATTGCCTCACTTACGAGGCAATGTATTGTTATAGGTGATGGTTACCACTTAACATTATGCTGGCGATCTGCTTGTTTCATCAACAAGTAGTTTACAGATAAACATAATTTATATAAATATCTTAAACAGTAACTCTTATTAATATTCCCTGCCATTTATGAGCAGCTCTTAAACAAAACAGCTGTTTCATACAATACCTACCTGGCTAAAATGTATGAAACAGCTGTTTAATTTCGCGTTCAGTGTTGGTTCCTTAGAAAAGTTGTTCATATTGATGGGTACTTTAGCCCCCTGAAGTTTTAAATACATTGGAACTCTTTGTATGAGAATAAAACAAAAGATTTTTCGAAAAAAAGCTGGTAAAATTCGAACAACACTACGCCACCTGGCCAAAACCTCATATTTTAGACGCTAACAATTTCCAAATAAGCCCCGCAGCGGGGTAATTTATCCGGTACAGCTGGCATCCTCTTAATTTGCTTAATTATAATATGAAGGGAAAATGTTGCAGTTAACAGACTTTCACAGCTTTTCTAGGAAGTTTATACAGCGTCAAGGGTCACTTATAGTCTTGCCCCTATTTACGGGGAGTTGCAGTGGCTGAGTATGCCAGCGTCCCGTAAATAGTAGACTAAAATAGAATATTATTTTAAACAGATACATCTTCACGACTTTGATCTTCAGACACGGTTGATATCAAAGTCAAAAGGTTCTTTTGACTTTGATTTTCCAGATCGTATCGCCTCAGATCTCTTTGGAATAAAGTACGGATTCATGATTCTTTAAGGATGTCTAAGGGGTAGTCAGAGGTACATCCAAAGATTACATTTGGCACATACCCTTTGTTGATGTTTGTCATGTTTTTCAATTAACTTTAGTGTAACCTGAAGTAAAATTTAGTGATTAAAAAAAATCTTATGATTCGAAAAAATCTTGTTCTTATTTATAAACGGTGCAGAAAAAATATAGTCAACAAAAAAAGTTGCAATCGAACTAGCTCCAAGTCATTACAAAACTGGAAATTAAAAACAAAAACGTAATCTTTCTTACAATTTACATTTATACTTCACTAGTGACATGTCCCGGCTTCGCACGGGTGGACATTTATTTTTAAACATTTCAATATAGCCTCAAGGGTAATGTAGCATTCTAATGGTGAAAGAATTTTTGATATCGGACCAGTAGTTTTTGAGTTTCTTCGTTACAAACATAAAAAATTACAAATCTTTCCTCTTTATAACATAAGTGTAGATACCAAAAAACGCTAGTTGGTTACTAGCGATTTTTTAAGCCGTAAGTTTCTCGCCTAGTCTTCTAGGCTTTGGTCGCGCGGAACTAGCGTGTGGCGGAACTTGGATATTTCAAAATGATTCCTGTGATAGAACCGGATAAAGACCAGCCCCGTATCAAGGGGATGGTTGTGGGTTCAAATCCCACTCGGACAATAACATAAAAAATCTTCGAGAATAAAGACCATTTTGATTTTAATATTTTAATATCCTGGCTAACTGATAACGAAATAAGCTACCGTTATAAGTTAAGTCTTAAGGTCGTGGTTTCGAAACCAGTCGTGCACCAATGAGTTTTTCTATTCAAAAACTTATGTGCACAATGCCAATACTCTCAAACGGCGAAGGAAAACATTGTGAGGAAACCGGCATTCCGTAGAACCTAAAAACCTAAAAAGTTCCATAACATGTGTCAAGCGCTCAAAAGGAGCCTATTGAGGCGCCCTTAAAATCCTTTCACCACACTGTTTCGAAAAGAAACTAGTGAAACGTCAAGAGAAGAGAGAAGAGCTACCGTCTGTATGAAAAATCTATCGGTTTAATAACCACTAACAAAACAGCAGACATGGAAACAACATGTCTCAATAAATCACGTCAAAACCAACAATTTAAATGCAAATAAAAACAGCCAGTAGATATTTCGGAGCAAAAAGGCAACACATGTTAAGAGGGAACTAATCCGCGCCCGCTGCGGCCCACCGCGTTTCAGCCATTTAAACTATTACTACAGATTGAATAAATAAGTGGACGGACTAAAGAGTTTTATTCCACGTTTTCTCTGAAATAATACCGAATTAATACCAAAGTAAAAACATAAAGCTCTCTGTGAAGGGCTCGTCCGGGAAAGTACTACCATTACGCCTATTACTGCCGCCAAGCAGCGTTGCTGTGTTTTGGTTTGAAGAGTTTGCTTGCCGGTGTAAGTACAGGCACATGAGGCTTAACATCTGTATGCTGCGAGTTGATGGATGCAGAGCAATGCATTGTAGAGCACGTTCCTGCCATTCGTGACTTACTCGGCAATGCTTTCAAAGTCAAGGTCAAAAGGTATTTATTCAATAAAATCTAGGCTAGGTAGAATCACCTAGCTTTAAGACGTTTCAAAGTGATCCTTGTGCCAGTTCCACGTGACCAAAGCCTAGAAGCCTATAGTACCATAACCATAATCTATAGATTAAATACCATAATCTATAGATTATGGTTATCACTTAACATCAGGTGGGCCATCTGCTTGTTCCATCAGCAAGTTACAGAAAAACTCGGAAACATCGGTGAAGGAAAACAACGTGAGGAAACCAGTAAGTATTCTAACAACGGCGATGGGCTTGCAACCTGTCACGTATAGAATACCAATTTCTCCAAAATGTTTGTGTCAAATGTAATATATGAACGTACCTCTGACTACCCTCTTTGGACATCCTCAAAGAATCTAAAGTTAAGACATCCGACAGAATATCTACCGTGCGTACGTACGTACGTGCGTATCTGGCGCTCAAAGTCGTGGTGCTGTTTCAATTTGAGTTTGCTACTAGCTTATACTTATTACTTAAACATTACATTATATTTACTCTAGCCTTATGTATCTGTCGTTGGTGTGTCGAAATTAATAATAAATAAATAAATAATCCAAGTCAAAAGGTATTTATTCAATAAAATCACAAGGATCACTTTGAAACGTCTTAAAGCTAAGGTGACTCTAGGTGCCAGTTCCACGCGACCAAAGCCTACAAACAGGCAACAAACTTACGGCTTGGTTCCTACCGTTCTTTTGTATGATCCTTGTTACAATGTAGGTATTATACCTATAATACAATATTGAAGCTCCCGAATGGTGCCAATCGAATCTTCTAGCTCCATCCCTGCGTCTATTAACGACTACCACACCGTTCTTTGTCCGCACCCCTCTGTGGTACAAAGCCGAGCATTGTCTGTGGATTGAACAACTGGACTTTACACATTGTGAATGAATTTAATAATGGGTATTTTGTCGTACAACTTAACCCCACTGAAGCCAGATTAATGAAATGGAATTTTGTTGTAATGAGATTTTGTTGGATGGGATTAAGTTTTGATGGATGAGACACAATTTATGAAGTTATAAGAATGTGTTATGGCAATACGAGTATACATTTTTATAGAACGAACAGTCACATTTTTTATTTTTTTGGAATTAATATTTATTTTATCTTGTCATAATCAAAGTTAACAGGGAAAATCAAGGTTTCAAAAAGATTTTGTGATTTTGAATTCCATTAGTGTATGACCGGATTTTAACCTCCGACCAGAAGACGGGGTCACCACTAAACCAACGGTGTTCTTCTTTATACTACTTGCTGATGGAACACGCAGTTGGCCCACCCAATGTTAAGCGGTAGCCCTCATCTTTAACAAAGTATTGCCTCGCAAGTCACACGCACGATATGAACGCTGCATGCCAGCCTGCGCTCATCAACTTGAGGCACACAGATGTTAAGCCTCATGTGCTTGTAATTTTACCGGCAACCACACTCTTCAAACCGAAACACAGCAACGCTGCTTGGCGGCAGAAAAGACGTGCTGGTAGTAAAAAAAAAATATGTCTTCGTGATAATTTGTTTATTAGATAATACATAGGTACATAGAGGTTTTTACTGTACTCGTAACTATACCTGTCTACCAACTATACGAATATTAATTTAAAACCTCGGCCTACCTCCATGTTGCCATACCCTATGCAGGGTCCATGTGACAAAGTTAAAGTCAAAGTCAAAGTCAAAAGGTATTTATTCAATAAAATCACAAGGATCACTTTGAAACGTCTTAAAGCTAGGTGACTCTAGGTGCCAGTTCCACGCGACCAAAGCCTAGAAGAACAGGCAACAAACTTACGGCTTGGTTCCTACCGTTCTTTTGTATGATCCTTTTACAATGTAATATAATATATTATTGAAGTTTAGTGAGGCGTAGGCATACAGAAAAAGGTAAACATAATCAAATTTATAAGACAGATTTGTGCTACTTACTAACACCTAACAACAATGTATATACCTAAACTAAACCATGTGTAAGCAATTAATGTATTGAGTATAGTACTTCCCCGGACGAGCCCTTCACAAAGAGCTCTACTACTCTTATCCTTATTATAATAGAGAATAACATAAAATACTACAACTTAAAACACAAGTCGGGACTCCAAATCTGAATGATTGAACTAAGAGTTGAAACCGCTTCAACTCGACAATGCACTAGTAATAACGATCGCTTCATAGATTGGCTCAGGGTTGCCACAAACTCTAAATGTTATTAAATGTAACTCGTGTCGCAGACTTTGCTGCGCCATATACTTTCGGCGTCACTGAAAACCAGCGCCATACAAGCCACTAGGCTTATATGGCAAATGCTGATTGGAAGCATTTTTTATGACACTAAATTTATAATGTTTTTTTTAATATCTTTGTGTTTTAATTATATCGTTGTATTTTGTGTCGTAAAATAAATATTTTCTATTCTATTCTATATTCTAATTTAGGCTTTTGTGTATGCAGCGTAAGATTCATGCTAGAATTGAAATAAACATCGAAATTAAAACAATCATTTTTACGTCTCGTTCAATTTTTTTTTTCGTAAGTTTTGAAGGAAACCCCCACCATTTTATTCAAAACAAATGACGGCCGACTTGACTTTGGACTGACTTAACTGTAAAGTATTTTATGTATATCACTTGACACTGACAAAATTGTCTGTTGAATGACGGACAGGTGCCATATATAAAGAAAAGAAGAAGGGCCACTTTAAAACGTCTTAAAACTATTAGTTGAATCATGGTGCCAGTTCCACGTGACCAAAGCCTAGAAGAACAGGCAACAAACTTACAGTTTCTTTCCTACCGTTCTCTTGTATGAACCTTTTTCAATTGTAATATAATACAATATCTTAAGAGTAGTAGAGCTCTTTGGCTTGCCTGGGGAAGTAATACCACCACGCCTTTTTCTGCCGACAAGCAGCAACGCTGTTTTTCGGTTTGAAGAGTGTGGATGCCGGTGAAATTACTTAACATCTGTATGCCTCAAGTTGATAGACGCAGGACAGTGCATCTTAGGGCACGTCCCTACCGAGCGTGACTTACGGGGCAATGCTTTGTTATAGGTGATGGTTACCACTTAACATGAGGTGGGTCATTTGCTTGTTCCACAAAAAAAAATTGAAGCTCCAGTGTGGTGCCAATCAAATTAAGTGAGGTGTAGGCATAACATAAGCTTTCACACAGTACATCCATTATCAAATCTTCCACAAAAATTGCCAACCCTAACTTTGATCCGGATTTACATAAGGCGAGACAACGCGCCAGTTCTGAAGCGTATTTGCAACTGCGTAATGTAGTTGGAACAATAGCTCTTTGATGGATTGAAGTAAAGCCTTAAAACTCGCTGTTCACCGGTCTTGAAAGAGACTCTCAGCTTAATGTGCCTTACCCTCTCGGAGGAAATGTAAATGGAGGAATTTAATCCCTATAGTACGACAAATCAAACTATGTTTTGTCTACAGCGGTTCTTTTTCGACTTCACTCCATTTAATTTTATGGTACCCGTCTGTCATTCGACAGACAATATTGCCAGTGTCAAGAGAAATAAAAAAAAACTTTTTTGTCACGTCAGTTTATAGTAAAGTAGGCCGTAATTTGTTAAAAAACAGCTCAACTGGTTTCCTCACTATGTTTTCCTTCACCGTTTAAGAGCACTGGCAATATATTTTTCTATTAGAAAAATCCATTGGTCCGGATTCGAACCTACGACCTTACTATTTATTTTGGTAATAGACGAAAAACGGTATTTACTCAATAGAATCACAAAGAATACTTTAAAACTCTCGAAGGCGGAATCCACGCAAGGACCTGACGCCGGCACCCGGCGCTTTCATACCATTCGATGTGTTCAAATTGCAACTTTATTTCCATGCGTTATGTACGAAATTTGATTGAAATGGAATGAGGCTTGTGACATGGCTTACGTCTTAGGTGAATTTCACACGCCCAAGCCTAGAAACCCAATCATACGTAAGCGTACTTAGATGCTTAAAATTTGCTTTGGTAATAAGATATGCAAAAAAGTTTAACCGTTGTTTATTTTTTTACTGATCTAAATAACTAAAGTCATAATTATAAACCTCTCATAGTCCAACGTGTCCGATTTAGATGAAACTTGGAATATATATACAATATAGAAATATATATAGAAATTAATACATTATAGAAATGTGAAAAAGAAATTGCTTCTATTTAAGAGCACCGGTGGTCTAGTGGGAGTGACCCCGCCTTCCGATCCAAAGGTCGCAGGATCGAAGCCGGTCGTGCACCAATGGATTTTTCTTATCGAAAAATTTATGTGCGCAATGCCAGTGCTCTTAAACGGTGAAGGAAAACATCGTGAGTAAACCAGTTAGTACTCTAACAGCGGCGATGGGCTTGCAACCTGTCACGTACCTATGGAATACCAACTACTCCAAAATGTGGGTATGTGCCAAATTTTATGTTTGGACGTACCTCTGACTAACCCCCTTAGACATCCTCAAAAGAATCTGGAGTTAGTACTTGATACTAAAAGATCTGAGGGGATATCTACCTTGCCTGGGGATTAAAGTCGTGAAGCTGTTTCAGTTTCAGTAAATAGCACGTTAGCGACCCCGCGAGCAGAAGATTATAAAAGTATTTTTTTCTAAAGCCACATCGATCGTAGGCAATAATTAAGATACCAAAGATGCCAATAGATAGCAGTCCATTCAATACCCTCTATAACTCACCATCTCATATTGTCAAAGATTTATGGTGAAATTTCACGCCAATCCCACGCCTCCACATAACACCAGGGGTCGTATGGCCGGAAACATTCGATAAAGTCATCGAGAGAGATGACGTCACTTTTTGTCACATCTTTATTGAGTAATAGAGATAAATGTTTATTCGGAACCTTATAGTAACTATAGTCAATACATAATGTACGGCTTAAAGGTAAACACAGCTTGCAGTTCAAGTTAATACCTAAACAAAGATTAAAAATTTTTTTAAATTTTCTTAAAAATTTTTAGATCGGTAAACAAAGAAACACATACAATTAAATTTTAAAAACATGTTGTATTATGTTCAAGTGTGTTAGAGGTTTAAATGAAATAACTGATGTGTATATTATAGAGTTGTTTATTAAAGTTAGTTTTTCCCTTCCATAGTCAAAGTCAAACGGCCGGCTTCTGAAAGCTCGGTCAAAAATAATCGGATGTCAAGTCACTCGCCATTTCAGCTATTACATAGAACAAGATAGAGATAGCATGTGACTTGACATACGATTAGTTTTGATCGGGCTTCTGAAACCGGCCGTAAGTCACTTAAAGGTAATTTTTCCCTTTCAAAGAAGAAATAAATAAATAAATATAAATATTGGTGGACATTCCACACAGCACTATCTCGCCCCAAACTAAGCCAACGCTTGTGATATGGGAACCAGATAGCTGATATACTACTTATATACTTTTTTTTTTGTAAATACATACTTATAATATTATATAACACCCAGACAGAGAACAAACATCTATGTTCATCACACAAATGTTTGTTCTCGGTGGGGATCGAACCCACGGCCTACGGCACAGAAGGCAGAGCTACTACCAACTGAGCTGTGAAGGCTGTCAAGAAGAAAAGATGTCAAGTATTCTATCGGCTCGCAAATCGGTAAATGTGTGAAAAGGTTGTCCTTGACGCTGTTAAATATTATTGAATAGACGCCGAACTCAACTATAAAACCTTTTTATACCTATAAATACCCATTCAGCTATTCTTGAGCGAAAACAGTCAATTTTAACGTGCCAATGATAGCCGTTTTATTGTTATTTATTTTTACGTAACCCTTATTATTTATACTACATGCTGATGGAATAAGCATATAGCCCACCTGATGTTAAGTGGTCACCCATAACAAAGCATTACCTCGGGAGTCACGCACGTTAGGGACGTGCCCTACGATGCACTGCCCTGCGTCCATCAACTTCAGGCATATAGATGTTAAGCCTCATGTGCCTGTAACTACACCGGCAATCACACCCTTCAAACCGAAACACAGCAACGCTGCTTGGCGGCAGAAATAGGCGTGGTGGTAGTACTTCCCTGGACAAGCTTCAAAAAAGCTTTACTACTCTTAAATCGTAAATAGATTTTACTCAAAGACTGATCTATCTCGTCTGATTACATTTCTCGAACACTTTTGAGCGTATACTCACAGTATCTTTCAAAGCTATCAACAATCGACACGTGCCCAAATCGAAACCAGAGATTGTCGTAAATAATAGAGAACCCTAGTTAATAGTTCTGGGGGTGTTTTTTGCTGCTGAGACTTTTGTTTCGATCAGATAAAAGATATAACAAAAACACCCTATAGTTACCCCATACTAACATCCCCTTGTTGTCGGTATTACTTACAACAAGTACAATAGTACTAATATTTATTACAGCCTTCACAGCTCAGTTGCTACGAGTTCTCTGCGCCGTAGGCCGTGGGTTAGTATTACTTGTATTACTACAATTTAAGTAAAAATTAAGTTTTAAAAATTAATTAAGTTTTTAAGTAAAAATGTGTAGGTATCTTTATTTATTGTGTTAATCAATAAAAAGTTATCTATCTAACATGTTTTTACTATGTTTTTTCTCTGTCTGGGTATTATATTGTTATTTAAAATTGAAGATTTTAAGTTGGCAGAAACCGCTCAGAATCATTCTTCCTGGAAATGTATAGTTACACTTCCTGAGGATGATGATGAAGTTGATGATGATGATGTTTTTATACCACTTACTGATGTTTATTTCTGGTTTTAAATAAATTTCATATCATTTCATACTCATTGAACAAAAATAAAACAGCGGTTGGAATATTCCCGTATTCCTACCGGTAGAAAATTACCCAAACATACCGAGCTTGATTCGCCTTTACTGCTTTCCATGGGAGATTGGCAATTTCTAACTTTAACGCGTTTAAGTCAAAGTCAAAAGGTATTTATTAAATAAAATCACAAGGATCACTTTGAAACGTCTTAAAGCTAGGTGACTCTAGGTGCTAGTTCCACGCGACCAAAGCCTAGAAGAACAGGCAACAAACTTACGGCTTGGTTCCTACCGCTCTTTTGTATGATCAAACTAAACTTAATCGCTCACGACATAAGTATGAATACTTTTAGTAATTCAGCCATTAACTCGAAAGAAGAAGCAGCTTTGTTCCGACTAGGTAAACTTAGTAGGAACAAACCTCCGCAGCAACATTGTTACTTCAATTCCAAAAACATTGGACCTCCATTGTCGGTTGACATAAAATAAGTAGATGCTAAATCAAAAACTATGCGAAAATACGAAAAACCACGACAATATCCGTGCAACGTTCCTAATCACTCTCTCGCGTCGGAGCCACAGTTTATTCGATGTCACTCTCATCATCATCGTCATCAGCCTGAAGAAGGCCACTGCTGCTAGGCCAAAAGAGGTCTACAATCACTTAAATTTTACTTCTTTATTTAAGTGAATAATACTTTTTAAAATGTAATTGTTTTATAAGTAAGTGTTTAAGAGTAGCTCTTTGTGAAGGGTTTGTCGGGGGAAGTACTACCACCACGCTTTTTTCTTCCGCCGAGCAGCGTTTCTGTGTTTCGGTTTGAAGAGTGTGGTTGCTCAAGTTGATGGACGCAGGGCAGTGCATCGTAGGGCACGTTTCTATTGTGCGTGACTTTCGAGGCAATGCTTTGTTATACGTGATGGTTATCACATAAAATCAGGTGGGCCGTCTGCTTGTTTCATCAGCTAGTTGTATAAAAAAAATTTAAACCTTATCTGTTCGGCGGAGGGCATTGGTATGCCATAAGGGTTATCCTAGTTTGGGCACCAATGTTGTCCAACCAGGAAATATCGAAAGTGTTATACATAAACCCACTTTAAGTCTTTACATGGAGGGGACAGCCGGCTGACCCATACTGGATAAATCCGTGTGCACCAGTTAACTGAGGAGTTAATAAGATACGTTATACTTTATTGTTTGTTATTGATTAAATAAATTTCAAATATCATTTCATTTCAAAATCAGGTAGAAATATTTAAAGCCTTCTCCATCTACCAAATTCACGCGATTTTACAATGCCATCAGTCTATCAGACGGAAGAGCGTCCCGCGTTTTTTTCTTCCAGTTTGGGGCTGTCATTCGAAAACCTTTTTTTACTAGTAGGGGTCGGTTTGACGAACTATTATAACATTACCATTGGCCGGCCCATTTCTACAACTTGCGAGTTCTTACTATAGAATCAGATGTCACTAAAGATAGCGTTTTTCATATACATTTTTAAGTTTAACATAAATACTAATTATTCCATAATATCTTGTGGCCTGGCATAAATGCCTGATTTATTTTCATTAGTTTTATAGTTTTTACCTACACTTTTTTAATGTAGTACATTTTTAATGATTCACAAGTTATTATTAGAGTTTTTTCCACGACCTTCTTGATACGGGGATGCTCTAATAAACTTTTTTAAATGATTCCACAAAGGCAAGTGAGTGGAAGATATCAGGTTTAGCAATTACAATATAAACATCGTGGCTTGGGAATAGAAGAATGAATCTTTATCTCTTGAAGGTAGGTTTTACACACTTTTGATATAATCTAGCCACAGGTAGTTGCTATATCTATGCATTATTAGTCTATGGTATCGTCTATGATCAAACACCACAGTGAGAAGCAAAAGGTATAAAGTAAAGTAAAGACAGCCTTCACAGCTCAGTTGGTAGTACCTCTGCTTTCTGCGCCGTAGGCCGTGGGTTCGATCCCCATTCGATCCCCACCGAGAACAAACATTTGTGTGGTGAACATAGATGTTTGTTCTCTGTCTGGGTGTTATATAACATTATAAGTATATATTTACAAAAAAAAAGTATATATGTATTATATCAGCTATCTGGTTCCCATATTACAAGCTTTGGCTTAGTTTGGGGCTTGATAGTGCTGTGTGGAAAGTCCTCCAATATTTATTTATATTTAAAGTTGTCCTACTAATCTAGCTATACTGTGACACCACTCACAGAATAAATCGATTCGAGACTTTCACGCTAGTTCGACATCGAACTCGCGATGAAAAAATATGTCGCGCGAAACGAAAATTTACTGGAAGGGACCAAAGTTTCCGAAGTTGGTTAGGAGTCAGCAAAAAAGTTAGCAGCTATATGGGCTAGAATAAGATTTAATTTTCCTGGATAGAAAAGTACCGTTTTTTATCATGTTTTTTGTAAACAATTTGCTGTTGGAACAAGCAGACGGCCCACCTGATGTTTAATGATACACATCACCTTTAACAAAGCATTGCCTCGTAATTCACGCCCGATAAAAACGAGCTCTACGATGCACTGCCTTGCGTCCAACAACTTTTTTGAAGAGTAGTAGAACTCTTTGTGTGTGACTCGTCCGGAGAAGTACTACCACCACGCCTTTTTCTGCCGCCAAGCAGATTTGCTGTGTTTCGGTTTGAAGAGTGTGGTCGCCGGTGTAATTACAGGTACATGCGGCTTAACATCTGTATACCTCAAGTTGAGGATGCAGGGCAGTGCATCGAAGGGCATGTTCCTATCGTACGTGACTTGCGAGGCAATGCTTTGTTATAGGTGATGGTTTCTCTTGTTCCATCAGATAGTAGAATAGAAAAAAACCAAATGAATCTAAGTAAACTTTGAGTCATGCTCAATTTCTGGTGTATTTTCAGTCTATTTTCTCGGGAAAGTTCAGCTAGTTTGGAATTTTTATAGAGACCAACTTTCGATAAGTTTGGAATCCTTGTGTTGAGAGCTACTCAAGTATTCTCCGAACAAAGTCATCTTCCGACTTTTACTGCGAGCGGCAAGGTTTTTGTCCTGTTCTTCTGGGCTTCGTCGTACCTTTACTCTGACTACTTGCCTTAGACATACTTGTTAGTTGTATTCTTCTTCTTCTTGTCGTTTTACATGTTCTTTCAAACCAGTGTGTTGAGAGGATTTTAGGTGCGCCTCAAAGAGGCTCCTTCCAAGCACAATTCATGTTTTAGTATTTGTATATTGGGTTCTCGTATACTTATTTTTTTTGACTCCTCGTTCACCTCCTGTGGATGGTGTAAGAGACGACTAAAGGAACTCACCAGAAAATGAGTAGCAGCATCTTCTAAGTTCCTGACACGGTCTCCAATCCAGCTGCCAAGCGTGGTGAGCGTGACTGACAATTCAAAACTTTTTTATTTGTGATGATTACCACTTTTTTATTTTATTATGCCCTATAAACCTCTAGTGGTTTGTATGGGTACTCACACTCATATGAGAATATTCGGAGTATATACAACAAGGACTTCTTTTAAGGTACACGAGTAATTTATAATGTTACAATCTATACGTCCTACCAAATATCCTACGTCATAAAAACCGCACCGTCTGCATACACACGATGAAACAAAAATCAAGACAAAACACCATTGTACTTAACAATAGGTGAGCCATCTGCTTGATCCATCAGCCAATTCTATAAAAAAAACAGGCTTGGAAGAGTGATCTGGAGTTTTCTAGGATTTATTTACATTCAATTGCTACGCCCACGCAATCCACAAATACTTGGGCAGTCAACTCTCCTTCGACCACGCTCCGCCTAGACTTTCAAAGAGTACTGAGTGGGTACTTGGTGTCTACGAGACTGGGGAAAACTACCGTGCCTGGGGCTTATAAAGATCAAGATCCTGTTTGATTTTCTTGCCTGATTTTCCAGGCTTTGGTTGCGAGGGACTGGCCGAGATTCACCTAGTATATAAGACGTTTCAAAGTGATCTCTGTGATTGTACTGAAGACCGCTTTGATTTTGAGTTTAAATTGTTTTATATTAAATAATTCAACACCATTGCTGAATTATTAATGTTCGTTCAATGATATCGTGTCTATTGTCTGTATGAAGGCGGTTCTAAAGCATCCGAAATTATATTCCATTTTGTAAAAGCCAATAAAAGGTTTTCTAATTTGTTTTTATTGAAAAAATCTTCTGAATGCCATTAAAACGTTCATGATGTACACCGTCTATCAATTTGATAAATTAATAGGTACTGCCAAAACGGCGATGGGCTTGCAACCAACTTGTCACGTAGGTAACTAACATAAAATGGAGTTATGTGCCTATAATGTAATTAAAGGATGGTGCTCTGACTAGCCCTCTTAGACATATTCAGTTGGTGCTTGACAGATACCTTAGTACCTGGTGGTTTAATCTCTTAAGATCTGAGGGTATATTTAACATGAATAAGGGATATCGCCGTAGATCACAAAGTCGTTAAGCTGATTGCTGATGGAACAAGCAGATGGCCCACCTAAGCTAAGTGGTAACCATCACCTATAGCTTTGTAAGTCACGCACGATATGAACGTGCCCTACAATGCACGATTTTCAGTTATTCCAGCCCTTCTAGCTCCCGGATCAACATATCACCGCTACCCCTACCCCAGGTATTCCCCACTCATAAATTATGAATCTCGCGACTCGATACAATCTCGGCCCGATGGGATTATTATGCCGAACCCATTGGCATCGCATCTACGTAGGTATTTTTCAAATTTTGTTTGTTTTTTATATAGTTTTTTTTGCTATAAACTGTTGGAACGTCTCTGGGCCATCTGATGCGGAGTGGTTACCTCTCCATATATGATTAAAAATATTTACATAATATAATATATTGTTTGCTATAAAAAAAGCATTTAGAAGGTGTTCCAATACTTGTATTTAAAACTTCATACATTTTAGCCAGGTAGGTATTGAATTTTTGTATGAAACAGCTGTTTTTTTTTCGCGTTCACAGTGTTGGTTCCTCAGAAAAAGTTATTCATATTGATGCTTACTTTAGCCCCCTGAAGTTTTAAATACAAGTATTGGAACACCATGCATAAAAAAAACATTTAAAGCTATAAAAATAATTCATTAAATTTATTAATTCTTTTTATGAGCGTAAATGGCAATGCAGCTCACTAGCTGACACTTCAGCAAAACACTTCTTGGGAGCGCTTTCGATTGGATCATTTGAATAATCTCTAGATCGTTCGCAACGGTTTGCAGATAGCTCAACTGTTCTATATGTATTATGTAAATTTTGTAAATACTTGTATTCATTGCAATTGCTTGATTTATTTGTTTATTGAACACCAAAATAATATCATCTTGATCATGATCATCATCAGCCTGAATTGTCCACTGCTACACATAGGCCTCCCCTATTCGAAAGCCTTCGACAGTTGGTAGCAGCTCTGCCTTCTGCGCCGTAGGCCGTGGCGTGGGTTCGATCCCCACCGAGAACAAATATTTGAGTAATGAACATAGATGTTTGTTCTCTGTCTGGGTGTTATATAATTTTATAAGTATGTATTTACAAAAAAAAAAGTATGTCTGTAGTATATCAGCTATCTGATTTCCATATCACAAGCTTTGCCTTAGTTGGGGGCGAGATAGTGCTGTATGGATTCTCCACCAATATTTATTATTATCTACACTAATATTATAAAGAGGAAACATTTGTATTTTTGTATTTTTGTATGTAACGAATAGGCTCAAAAACTACTGGTCCGATTTCAAAAATTCTTTCACCATTAGAATGCTACATTATCCCTGAGTAACATAGGCTATATTATATTTTCAAAAAAATCAGGGATCCTTACTAAAACTCCAATAATGTAACCCAAGGTGTAAAACAAAAACCTTACATCGCGTGCGCTGCGAAAACTATTGATGATAGAACAAAACAATGTACTACGATTTTGTAGAACACGTCATCATCTACAAAAAATGTCGCGACAGCATATGTCTAACTATTATAGTTATGTCACAATAAGTGTTTTTTTATTATAAAAATTGAATTGAAATGCCGCCGCTAGAAAAGGGTGTTTATTTGTACCTTGGTATTAATCCTTATCCAAATAAATCATTTCATAATTAAGACGGTTTCAATACCTATAGATTACTTCTTAAATTTTTCAAATCGGACATTCCATTCAAAAGATATGACGAAATTAAAAATGTTAACGGGTCCACGGGTCACGCTCGGGGTGCGATTTCACTCACTCAAGGAGAAGGACGTGGAAATGTATGAAATTAGTAGACGCGAGGCTCGAACCCACGGTCTAAGTTTATCCTAAAATGTTCAAAAAATTTATGACCACCCATGCGAAGCTGGGACAGGCCTCTAGTTTATTATATATTTATTAATTTCTAGCAAGAACGATTCTGAGCCCTCTCCATCCCGCTATCATCATAACGTCATCGGCCCATCGGTTAGGAGGCCGTCTTCAAATTAAGTTACTTAAGATTTGCAACATTTTACGCGTATTTAAGCATCACGTAAATTAGCCTAATTTGACGTAAATATATCCGCAACTGAATACAAAAATAAATGAAATAAAGGAATGTCTGTCCTAGGTGGTACGCTGATTTGGACTTTAGCGTAACCAGAATAAGATCTACCATATTTAACATAATTTTAGTTAGCTGCTACAACAGAATCGGAACCAGTATCGCTTACACTAAAGCACGTCGTTTGAAGGCGGCTTGATTAGCGGACTCACTTACCCCTATAAATACCTGTAACCAAGGTACACACTACCTGAGCCATGATTTCTCGTTAGGCTAATGGCCGATGTCATTTGTTTTACGAGGGCATTAGTCAATAGTACAAATGATGCTAATTTTCTACGTTTCGGGGAATGACTAGAGTACAGTTGCTTTCAGACTACGCGTTTTTCATGCGTTTGACGCTTCTTTTGATTCAATAATACTTTTGAAATGAATGAATGAATGAAAATGCTTTATTGTACACCTTACAAACGAACAAAATAAGAAACAAATAATTACAACTATAGATATGTACAATGGGCGGTCTTATCGCTAAAAATCTTTAATATCTACACAAACGACCAGCCCAGTACTCCATCCACACACCGTTTCTTATATGCTGACGACCTAGCACTGACTGCCCAAACCAAAAGCTTTGAAGAGGCAGAGGAGACCTTATCGATTGCACTTAAAGAACTGGAAAAATACTACAGCGAGAATGCCCTCCGACCCAATCCGTCTAAAACTCAATCCTGTGTCTTCCATCTCCGAAACCAACTCTCTAAACGGACCCTGGATATCTCCTGGCAAAATATAAGCATCGAACATTGCTCTTTCCCTCGATATCTAGGCATCACACTAGACAGGGCATTAACATATAAAGCTCACTGCCAGAAAGCTAAGCAGAAAGTTGGTACGAGAAACAATTTGCTGCGGCGCTTAACGTCTACTGCCTGGGGGGCATCCCCTCACGTGCTCCGTACAACTGGCTTAGCCCTTTCATTTTCGGCAGGTGAATTTGCGTGCCCAGTATGGCACCGGTCTGCCCATGCGAAGGAGGTTGACGTTTCCCTCAACGAAACATGCCGGATTATTACAGGCTGTTTAAAACCCACTCCCCTTCAGATGCTCTACTCGCTAGCAGGCATTGCTCCACCAAACGCTCGGCGTGAGTCTGCCTGCAACGCCGAAAAACTAAAGCAGGAAACCGATTCCCGTCATCCTCTCTACGGCTATCAGCCACCTCCAGTCCGTTTGAAGAGCCGTAAGAGTTTTCTGCGGTCAACGACCTCGATACCTAGAAGCCAAGTTCCCCCCTTTCCACCCCCTACACCAGTGCACTTGCCCCCTGGCCACGAACTGCAGTGGGCAACCTGGAAGTCTCTCAATCGGCTGAGGACCCAAGTTGGCTGCTGCAGAGAAAACCTTGCCAAATGGGGTTACATCGACCCATCTCAGAGCAAGTGTAGCTGTGGAAAAATACAGTCGATGGAGCACCTGCTGTTCTGTCCCCTATGCCCGACCAACTGCACACGCGAGGACTTAAACCAGGCAACGGGACGAGGTATCGAGGTCGCCTCCTACTGGGCTGACGTCATATAAAGTGTATTGTCATTGACTCGAAAGAAGAAGATCGCTAAAAAGCGATCTCTTCCAGACAACCTTTACCTTTTTTTACCAGTGAAATCTTCCACTTGGGAAGAGTAGGAGGGGATGACAGTAACAGCCTTCACAGCTCAGTTGGTAGTAGCTCTGCCTTCAGCGCCGTAGGCCGTGGGTTCGATCCCCACAGAGAACAAATATTTGTGTGATGAACATAGATGTTTGATCTCTGTCTGGGTGTTATTATATGTATATAATAAGTAGGTATTTACAAAAAAAAGTATATACATATATGTGCTATATCAACTATGTGGTTCCCATATAACAAGCTTTTGGGGCTAGATAGTGCTGTGTGAAAAGTCCACATATATTTATGTTTATTTATTTATTTATCATCATTATCATCTACAGCTTGACTTCACTGCTCGGTATAAGCCTACCCTATTTTGTGCCATCTACTACGATCCTGTGCTAGTCTAACACATTTCTGACCCGTAATTTTCTCACTGTCGTCCACCCATCTCGCCGCAGGACGTTTTAGGCTTTTTAGCGGTCGTTCATTTGCAATGGATTTGATGACGATGAATTGGATGACAGCATACCGATTAAAAACCCACAGATTTCCCTGCATTCAGCTTAGTGGAAATACATCGTCGAACCACTCGTCACCAGACTAGTGGTTCAACACTGCATCGACGCTAGACTGTGTCGCGGGGTCCCGCTTGGATACTACCGCGACTGATTAAAAAAAAAATAACCTCAACCACTTTTTTGAAGGAATGAATGACTGAATTTTTTATTTTACACACACTCTTGAGGACAAATAAAAACAACTGCACACTATCGTTTGTGGCCCTTATGAGGTCATATCGTCAAAATTACATTAATGGTAATATTCCAAATATTTTTTTAAGGGGATGACTACCTTGAATAAGTCTTACCTATGACTTACTACCCGAATGTAGTTGATGGTTCAAATTACGTGCTTTCGTTCAATCAACATACAAGTTAAAATATTTATATTACAAACTTTGACAGAACAAAAGTTCATCAAATAAATCTAATGCAATAAACTGACAAACTACAAAAAATTTAGAAGTTTATTGATTATTATCATTAGTGTTCGTTTATTTATAGGTCATCAAACAAGTTAGTATCTCTTTTATTTCTTTAATTTTTTCTTTCTAGTGAAAACTCGCCTAATTGGTACTCTCAATACTTCGCATGTCAATGTTTTGGATATCAAAAGGTTTAGAATTACACATCCAACAAGACACAAAATAAAATAATTTATTTAACCACAAACTTCAAAGGACATCGCAGAAATACTTTTATGTTTACAAAACATCTAAAAAGCTCCTGTCGTAAACGCTCACCACTAATGGACGAAATGATACTTTAAATAGCTAGAGCGGACGGTATTTTTCGAGGCATAAATTCGAAATATTTATGATGACACGGGACGGTAGTAATACGCAAACCGTTCACCACGTGTCACGTGACGTCAACATTATATAAAAATATATTATAGAGAGAACGGTGGTTTAATTCTAATTACAATTCGCGGTGGGGGAATGGGACCTACACTGACGTCCCGCAATGGGGTGTTTGTGCATTGTCCTCCTGCTAACTTACCCCAGCCAGATTTGAGAGTAGTACCAGCTAAACTTAAATTGTGTATAACGTGGAAGCTCTTATTATTTGTCAGCTAAAGTCCAAATTAGCGTAGCACCTCAAACATCCTTCAAAATAGCATTTTTCTATTGAGTTACGGGTATTTTTACGTCAAATTAATCAACACCAATTATTATTATCGTGATGACTATGCGTTAAAATACCCACGATTTACTAGAATGTGCTGATTTTAGAATTTTCATTTAGTGTTAAGCTAGTTTGAACTTTAGTATAATTAGAATAAGGTCTTTTATATTTTAAACAATTAAACGTCACCACGTCCAAAAATTTGCAAGAAAGCGTTGCTGTGTTTCGGTTTGAAGAGTGTGATTGCCGGTGTAATTACAGGCACATGAGCCTTAACATCTGCATGCCTCAAGTTGATGGACGCAGGGCAGTGCATCGTAGGGCACGTTACTATCGTGTGATGGTTACCACTTAACATCATCATCATTTTTTTATATACAACTAGCTGATGGAACAATTAGATGGCCCAGCTGATGTTATGTGGTGACCATCACCTATAACAAAGCATTACTTCGTAAGTCACGAACGATAGGAATGTGCCCTACGATGCACTGCCCTGCGTCCATAAACTTGAGGCATGTTAAGCCTCATGTGCCTGTAATTACACCGGCAACTACACTCTTCAAACCGAAACATAGCAACGCTGCTTGGCGGCAGAAAAAGGCGTGGTACTTCCCCGGACGGGCCCTTCACAAAGAGCTCTACTAATCTTAAATCTGCTTCTTCTATCGGCAGGTTTTATGAATGAATGAATGAATTATGAATGTTTTTTATTCAATAAACACACAGAGAGAACGACTGACACAGATAAAAATAAAAAGACTTGTGCTCAGATTCCGTTCCCTTCCTGTCAGCATATAAATATACCAGATAAGACGTGAGGCTATAAAAGTCAATGCTAAAACGTTTGATAGTTTGTGACACGTGTTCTCAGATTTAGAGTCTAGATTATAAGCCATAAACACGTAGGTATACTGATTGTCATCTTTGAGTACAGTCAGCCAAACTAAACTATAAAAAAAAACTTATTTCTCTGTCTGTATTATAAGTATGTATTTACAAAAAAAAGTATATAAGTAGTATATCAGCTATCTGGTACCATATCTTTTGTAGTAGAGCTCTTTGTGAAGGGTTCGTCCGGGGAAGTAGTACCACCACCTCTTTTTCTGCCGCCAAGCAGCGTTGCTGTGTTTCGGTTTGAAGAATGTGGTTGCCGGTGTAATTACAGGCACATGAGGCTTAACATCTGTATGCCTCAAGTTGATGGACGCAGGGCAGTGCATCGTAGGGCACGTTCCTATTGTGCGTGACTTACGAGGCAATGCTTTGTTATAGGTGATGGTTACCACTTAACATCAGGTGGGCCATCTGCTTGTTTCATCAGCTAGTTGTATAAAAAAAAACAAGCTTTGGCTTAGTTTGGGGCGAGATAGTGCTGTGTGGAATGTCCACCAATTATTTATTTTTTTGTTTTTTGCTGATTTTGTGATAAAATTGATAACCATGGATCCAGGCGGTTAAATAAAGCTCGAAAAGCGCGGCGGGATTGAAACCAACGACCCTGACAATAGTATCCTCACCTAGATAGCCAAGACCACCGGATCGGTGAAAAATATTTGAGTCTTACCAATGTTAAGTTGAGCTGCTACTTTAGCCTTTAAAATTGAAAAGCACGCCTACCAAGGACTTTTAATACTAAAATTGATATTCGACAGCAATGATTACAGCCAATTTAACAGCTTATTACCTCTTGCCAATAGAATAGGGTACACACAGATACGAGTATAGTAACAAGGATCATACGAAAGAACGGTAGGAACCAAGCCGTAAGTTTGTTGCCTGTTCTTCTAGGCTTCGGTCGCGTGGAACTGGCACCTAGAATCACCTAGCTTTAAGACGTTTCAAAGTAATCTTTGTGATCGAACTGAATGATTTTCCTTTGATTTTGACGCATCATACTTATATTGGTGGATTTCAACATTGTACATGTAACATTGGCTATATTATATTTTCAAAAAAATCAGGGATCCTTACTAAAACTCTAATAATGTAACCCAAGGTGGAAAGAGAAAACCTTACATCGCGTGCGCTGCGAAAAATATTGATGATAGAACAAAATAATGTACTACGACTTTGCAGAACACGTCATTATCTGCAAAAAATGTCGCGACAGCATATGTCTAACTATTATAGTTATGTCACAATAAGTGTTCTTTTAATATAAAAATTAAATTGAAATGCCGCCGCTAGAAAAGGCTCTTTATTTGTACCTTGGTATTAATCCTTATCCAAATAAATCATTTCGTATTCAAGACTGTTTCAATACCTATAGATTACTTTTTGAATTTTACAAATCGGACATTCCATTCAAAAGATATGACGAAATTAAAAATTTTAGCTCGCTTTAAAATATTATTAGTGAACACGCGGTTCCAAGGGGCGCGTTTTTACTCACTCAGAGAGAAGGGCGTGCGAAATAAGTACACGCGAGACTCTAACCTACGTTCTAAGTTCATCCTAAAATGTTCAAAAAATTTATATCCACCCATGTGAAGCTGGGACAGGCCGCTAGTGTATAAATATAAGCAAAAACCGTCGCCAGTTGCAAAATAAGAGTGCTATTTCATAGAAGGTATTTACGATAATCACGCAATCAAAGTCGGGGATAACTTTTAGTTACGACTAGCTATTAAAATAATAATGCTGTCTAAAATATGACCACAGATCTAAGAAGCTTCACCGCACTGTAAGCCGACTTTGATAAATGATAGAAATTATGTATAAACATTTTTAAATTGAATTTGGGGTGAACGTCTTACGGTTGACCACCGAATACTAGCTCGCAGAATAATCAAGTTGTCAAAGTCAAAGTCAAAAGGTAGTCTAGGCATTCAATAAAATGAAAAGGATCACTTTGAAACGTCTTAAAGCTAGGTGACTCTAGGTGCCAGTTCCACGCGACCAAAGCCTAGAAGAACAGGCAACAAACTTACAGCTTGGTTCCTACAGTTCTTTTGTATGATCCTTGTTACAATGTAATATAATATATTATTGAAGTTTAGTGAGGCGTAGGCATACAGAAAAAGTCAAACATAATCAAATTTATAAGACTACACACGCCTTGAAGAAAATGGGCAAGATAAAATAAATAATAAGCATTGGTGGATATTCCACACCGCACTATCTAGCCCAAAACTAAGCAAAGCTTATACTATAGTACCCAGACAGCTGATATAACACTTACACACATTTTTTTGTAAATACATACTTACAATGTATTACCCAGACAGTTTTTTTTTATAAAACTAGCTGATGGAACAAACAGATGGCCCACCTGATATTAAGTGGTAACCATAACATATAACAAAGTATTGCCTCGCAAGTCACGCACGATAGGAACGTGCCCCACGATGCACTGCCATGCGTCCATCAACTTGAGGCATACAGATGTTAAGCCTCATGTGAAACATCTATGTTCATTACACAAATGTTTGTTCTTGGTGGAGATTGAACCTGTGGCCTATAGCGCAGAAGCCAGAGCTACCAACTAAGCTATAGGGGCTGTCAATAAACAAGGTGTTCCAATATTTGTACTTAAAACTTCAGGGGGCTAAAGTACCCATCAATATAAATAACATTTCCTAAGGAACCAACACTGTGAACGCGAAAAAAAAACAGCTGTTTCATGCAAAAGTTCAATACCTACCTGGCTAAATTGTATGTACCAGCTGTTTTTTTTTGCGTTCCCAGTGTTGGTTCCTTACAAAAAGTTATTCATACTCAGCACAGTTGAAAGAACATAAACTAAACAAAAAGAGTAGTTTTAGGTACACACGGATACAAAACAAGCTACACATAGCCAAAAAAAGGAAAATCGAGTTCTGGTTAATTTTACCATCTAGATTTGCCATTTGTTACTGACATAAGTTGGGACAATTACCAACATCTTTTCGATGGTCATGGATTATTTTGGTGGTCGCCTAAAAATAAATGTCGGTTAATAACTTTTGTAGCTGGAATCGACAACGTACGGTAAAGTTAAAAGCAAAGCAGAAGTTGTTTTTTTGTTGATGTAAAAAAGTTTTTGGTAATATTATAATATTGGAATATTGCAGTTATTTTGTTATGGAGCCTAAAATACGTTTTACACATCATTTTTTTCTAGTAACTAATTCGTTTGATTATTCTAAGAGGTATTTTTATTCAAAGAAAGTCACAAAATCACTTTGAAACGTCTTAAAGCTAGGTGAATCGGTTGCCAGTTCAACGCGACTAAGAGTTTTGCGCCCAATTAAATTTGTACTCACATGTATCGATATAAATTTTGACAGCCTTCACAGCTCAGTTTGTATTAGCTCTGCCTTCTGTGCCGTAGGCCGTGGGTTCGATCCCCACCGAGAACAAACATTTGTGTGATGAACATAATTTTTAGTTCTCTGTCTGGGTGTGAGATAGTATTATAAATATGTATTTACAAAAAAAAAAGTAGTATATCAGCTATCTGGTTCCCATATCACAAGCTTTGGCTTAGTTTGGTGCGAGATAGTGCTGTGTGGAATTTTCACCAATATTTATATTAATTTATTAGTATAAGAAGTAAGAAAGGTGTGAGCACTGAGATGACGTATGATAGAGGAGAGTGGAAGAAGAAACCTGTTGTGCCGACCCCACTTAGCGTGGGATAAGGGCAGGAAGATGATGATGATTTATATTAATTTATTTTAAATACGTTACGCATTGTGGAAAGTCATTCATTTTTTTTTAATTCTTATAAATCCATGTATGTTTATCGACAATGGTGCACCTCTACTCCATCTCCTTCGATTTCCTCGTACATCAAAACAGTTGCATCAACCGAATCGTCACAAATGTAAGTACGTCACAATAACTGCACTCAAAACTGTAGAGTAGATAGATAGATAGAAAATTATTTATTGCACAGAACATAATGAACAAAAGCGAACCTAATGCTAGAGAGAATTTTCTTCCAGTTAACCTTTATTTAGTTTTGAAAAAACTTAAAGGGTAGTGCACAAACATGGATGATAGGGAGCTGTTTCTACAAATAAGTAAAATTACATCTACATCTACACTATCTACACTAATATTATAAAGAGGAAAGATTTGTATTTTTGTATTTTTGTATGTAACGAATAGGCTCAAAAACTAATGGTACCGATTTCAAAAATTATTTCACCATTAGAATGCTACATTATCCCTGAGTAACATAGGATATATTATATTTTCAAAAAAATCAGGGATCCTTACTAAAACTCCAATAATGTAACCCAAGGTGGAAAACAAAAACCTTACATCGCGTGCGCTGCCAAAACTATTGATGATAGAACAAAATAATGTACTACGATTTTATAGATTACGTCATCATCTACAAAAAATGTCGCTACAGCATATATCTAACTATTATAGTTACGTCACAATAAGTGTTCGTTTATTATAAAAATTTAATTGAAATGCCGCCGCTAGAAAAGGGTCTTTATTTGTACCTTGGTATTAATCTTTATCCAAATAAATCATTTCATATTCAAGACGGTTTCAATACCTATAGATTACTTCTTGAATTTTCTAAATCGGGCATTCCATTCAAAAGATATGACGAAATTAAAAATGTTAACGGGTCCACCGGCCACGCACGGGGTGCGAATGTATGAAATAAGTAGACGCGAGGCTCGAACCCACGGTTTAAGTTTATCCTAAAATATTCAAAAAATTTATGACCACCCATGCGAAGCTGGGACAGGCCGCTAGTATTTGATATAATCAATATTAAAATTGGTACAGAATATGATATAATATTACTTTCAGCACTCAAAAAAGATTTTTTGTCATCCTCATTGTCCATCTAAACCCTTTTATATATTTTAATCTCCCGTGAATTTACTTTTGAGTTATTTCTATGGTGTCCTGAAGATTGGATTACTCAACAAAAACATTTATCTACATCCATTGAAACCATCACTGACTTATTCACTGAATCGATCGAGTTGGTTTTCGGAGACGGGCTAGGATTTTTATATATTTTTTGGCTATCACTTCTTGCTGAAATATTTATTGGAATGATCTTATTTTTCCTCCGTCAATGATTATAATCGGAGCAGTTTGCTAGTATCATTTTAGCATAGATTTGTCCCATCTATACCTCGCTTCTATCTCTTTTGAGTAAGGATGACAAGTGTACAAAAATATCATTTTGATCGATTTTTTTTAATACAACATAGTAGACAAACAAGCTTACAGCCCACCTGATGGGAAGCGATTACCGTAGTCTATGAACGCCTGCAATACCAGAGGAATTACTAGCGCGTTGCCAGCCCTTTAAAAATTTAAAAACGCTCTTGTTGAAGAAGCCCATATTATAGTATATCGGGAAAACCTAAGCAGGGAGATCATTTCACAGCCCAAGTGTTCGATACAAGTTTTCCTACTCAAAAGTTTGCTGTACTAGTTTTCGTCCTTATGCAAACCTTTGACCAGGAAAACTAGTTTGAATCCAAATGGTATTTTTACTGAACTGTCTGCAATGTCACTTTTTCATAAATAAGTTCAGTATTTTAATGTCTTTTAAATTGTTGAATTGTGCGAGCGAGAGGTACAGTAGCAGTTACCTTCGCCTTAAGAAGTTTTGCAAGAAGTCATTTCTTTTACATGACTTCCAAAACTTCCTAATTCAAAATGCCAAACTTTATACGGATACGGAACTATAAAAGCGATCGAACTAAATAGTCCACGTTCCAGTTAGGTACATATTAAGGAGACCCTTACCATCAGGTGGGTCGTCTATAACTTCATTGTATACCTGCTTAGGGTCCCCCATAAATATAAGATGGCGAAAATCTTGGGTCGGTCTCGTAAATATAGAGTTACGAGTTTTAGATGTAGGAAATTACTAAGGACGAATTATGAGGACGTAAACTTCCATTTCGGTATGTAAATGTGTTTTTGGAAATATATGCGGCTTGCTATAACAATGACTAAGCTTATAGTAATATTTCCTTTTTTTTACTTTATACAGGATGTTAAAATAATCCCGAAAACTTCAGGGGGCTAAAGTACCCATCAATATGAATAACTTTTTTTAAGAAACCAACACTGAACGCGAAAAAAAAACAGCTGTTTCATACATTTTAGCCAGGTAGGTATTGAACTTTTGAATGAAACAGCTGTTTTTTTTCGCGTTCACAGTCATGGTTCCTTAGAAAAAGTTAATCATATTGGTGGGTACTTTAGCACAATTTCCACATAAATAATAAAACAACTAATTACTACAATATATACCTTTTTATATATTTCTATGTTTTCGGCGGTATAAGCCTCCTCCAAGGATCGCCAATCGTCCCTATCTTTTGCGTTTGAGTAGTAGTAGAGCCTTTTTCTGCCGCCAAGCAGCGTTGCTGTGGTTTGGTTTGAAGAGTGTGGTTGCCGGTGTAATTACAGGCACATGAGGCTTAAAATCTGTATGCCTCAAGATGATGGACGCAGGGCATTGCGTCGTGGGGCACTTTTTACCGAGAGTGACTGCTTTGTTATAGGTGATGGTAACCACTTAACATCGGATGGGTCATCTGCTTGTTTCATCAGCTAGTTGTATTAATAAAAATACTTTTTGGTGGTCTTCTTGTTTTCTTTTTTATATTTCGGTTATTTTATGATCATTTTACGATGTAAAAATACTTCTAGCAACAACAATCTCCACACATCTCAAGTGGTGTCGCGAGTAATGAATGCGAACAGATGTCTCCGTCATAGCAAGCTCGGAACGGGAATTTCAAGTTTTATTTTAGCGTTTGCATTTGTAAATGACGTGTATGATGGATTTCATTTGCAGATATGATATTTCTGTCTGAACTGAGCGGAGATGAGTAAAATCTAACATTAACTTGCACTGTGTTTTAAACTTATATTAAGGCGCTGATAACCGTCAGGGAACTTCTACTTCATATAATTAGTCTTGTTAGTTTCTTTCAAAAAAGTGTGGTGAAAGGATTTTAAGTGCGCCTCAAAGAGGCTTTCGAGAATATCTATGTAAACATTTGTAGGTAAATAATTATATACCCAGTAATATAAATATATACCTACAGGGATCTATATTAAAGTTTTTTTTTTAGATTACATTTATATTGCCTCACAGAGCACTACAAACCCACTCTCCATTACACAAAAGTTAACTGTAAGAAAATGCTAATTAGCATTAAGTTCGCCTTTGTACTTATTTTAAGTATAATGTTTTTCTTCTAACCTAATATAATGCCGTGGTCTCGGCCTAGAATTGGAACCCTCCATTGAGCAACTACTTAATAGTAACAATATTTTAAGCAAAATGTGGGTATATGCCAATCGTTATAGATTTAGAACTACCTCTGACTACCCTGTGTGACGACCGGATACAAACCCAAAACCTTTCATCCAAAAGGCAGGCTCACTCACCAGACCATTGATCCTCCAAACCGCTTTCAGTTAATTACCGAAAAGATAAAATGGATGACTAATCAGTCTATCCCATAACTCATACTCAATCAACTGTCTCTCGGTCGAATCTCCTTATTTCCCGAGGGACTGCCGTGTTTGCTAACGAGTTCCTGCCACTATTTGCTGGCGCTGATCAAACAATAACAAATATAGTGGGAGCTGGTGGCAGTTTACATAACTTTATATTTATTTTCTATTCATAAAATTACGCATTTGTTAGTAAATAAACTTACAGGATTCTACGAGAAGAGTATTTTTTTTCGAGACAAAATTCAGAGTAAATCTTTAGCCACTAAACTCTGTCTTATTATGGGAACACCAAAAGACATTAGGGAAGTCGATTCACAAATTATGTTCTAAAAGATTACTCAATCATCACATTTTAAATGATTTTTTATTGATAAAATAAATACAAAAAATGAAGTTACAACTCAAAACGGTTTTTATTCAGTACAATCACAAGGATCACTTTGAAACGTCTTATATACTAGGTGAATCTTTTGCCAGTTCCACGCAACCAAAGCCTTATGCAAACATATCTTTATCGCTCCCTTTGGCGTTGTCTTGATAACATAATCGAGGTAACAGCAAGCCACCGCTAAACCTAAGCGTAACTACCGCATACTAAACGCATATTTTTGAATGCACAAATTACCCACTGGGACCTTACTATTTTTGTTTTTTCGTATTGATGTGATAAGCATATTTTATATTAAGCTGCTCCTTATGCCGAAAGGCACACTAAATTTACTTTGCCTTAGTTTTATCTGTAAGAGATTTGTACCTAATTCTTAACAGAAGTAAATATTTTCAACCATAAAAAAATTGACACCCGTCAGTGCTCACTAAGCAAGCCTCTATTTACCCTGGGTGTTACAGACAGTCTATTATGCAGAGGATGCCTAAACACAAAGGAAACAGCAGCACTAGTACTCCTGGAGTGTGGTGCCTCTACGAGCAAAGTACGGTTCACACAGTACAATAGTGCAATGGGTCCATTTTCCGAGAATTACGCGGCAACCGAGCGACGTAGAGTCAGTCAAATCAACGTCGCGGATCGACCACATCTCTAATGAAATTATTAGTAAAACGCGTGTGTCACAACTATCATTCCAAAACTATCTTTTTACTTTGATGGCCTATAGACGCCTGACCAGCAAAAGTAAAATGCTGGCCTTCCTAAAGGACATGAAGTGGTTGAACTAGCAACCACCACCCGTCACGCAAAAAAGGCCCACCCGCGGGCTAGTTTTTAAAAGTAGTAGAACTCATTGTGAAGGGCTCGTCCGGGGAAGTACTACCACCACGCCTTTTTCTGCCGCCAAGCAGCGTAGCTGTGTTTCGGTTTGAAGGGTGTGGTTGCCGGTGTAATTACAGGCACATGAGGCTAAACATCTGTATGCCTCAAGTTGATGGACGCAGGGTAGTGCATCCTAGGGCACGTTCCTATCGTGCGTGACTTACGAGGAAGTTGCGGAGACCAGTCCGCTCACTAAGTACCAAGTACACTAGCCACTGGCTCTCGGGCTATCTAAACAACACTGAATTTTGTGCCGAAGATAGCAACTGAGGTCAAATAGACGCTCTTTGATTTGGATAAGCCTATTTACGAAGCTTAGCTGTTTCTGTTGATTATTATTAAACCCTATACATATCGACGCTATTCAGATTTAAATAATGCTTAAAATTGGTCACTGTTTGACAATGTCAAACTAAAGCCTGGACGACCGAGAGGCCAATACCGGGTCGCAACAGAAGACCAGCGCTACTGTATGGCAACATATAGTAGCATATGCTGAGCAGTTGGCCCGTTCACCACCACTGAATAAAATAATATAAATAGATATATAATGTTTTTTTATCTTTTTAGTTTTTATACTGGTTTGTTTTATTTATGTTATTTTCGTTTTTTTTTTACGGTGGTGGATGAATTAACGAGTTTTCTTTCGTTTTCTTTCTTTCAAGCTAGTCGCTATTTGTTACTACCTGTCTCGGTATATGGGCAATTCGTTCCTTGCATTTTTTAAGTATGTCATTTATTGGTTGCATTTCGGCCATGTTTGGTGTCTCATCATTATCGCCCCTTAGAAGTCCTTAAAGAATCTAGTTCGTACTTGGTACCAAGATACCCAAGCAACATGGTCACGTGAATAATGACGTGAATTTTACGGCATCGAAAGACGTCGCATCACGTCATTTAAGACGTCAGTTTTGACGTGAGGTGTCACAAATTAGTGCGTCATTAATGACGTGATTAGCTTACGTGATTTTGACGTCAACGATGACGTCTAAAATGTCGTCGTATACGTCGTGACAATCACGTCATAAATGGCGTCAAATTTGTCGTGATTAACTAACGTGATTTTGACGTGAACTGTAACGTCTAAAATGTCGTCGTATTCATCGTGACAATCACGTCTTAAATTACGTCAATTTTGACGTCACCTGTAACGTCTTAATGTCGTCGTAGAGTGGCAAGATACGTCAGGTTTTGGCATCGGGTTTCCCGTCGGGTGCCCGTATTCGGTAACCTGATCGAGGAACCCGATGCGAAACCTGACGTATGTTGCCGGCCGTATTCGTCTTCTCAAACAACCTTATATTACGTCCTGAGTTTGGACTCATCTAAAAAACAAACACAATAGGTAGGTTAGTAAGACAATAAGTTTTAATAGGGTAAAATTACACAAAAAATGCTCACAACAAAATTCATGGATAATTCACTACATTTCCACACCTTAAAATACTTACTTATAATTAAACCAATTAAGTAATTATATTAAGTACATTCTACCACTCAAACTTCCAATGCTGTGTAGTTGCAGAAAAGCCATCTGCAGGCATAGCACCTTTTAATTTGGTATGATGCGTTGTTGGAACTCTTAATTCTTCAGTATACAACGATGATTGTGATGACCCTAAAACACATAATAATTTTCTTTTAACTAAATAAAACCCAGCAGTCACATTATAATATTGTCTCGAACCCACACACTACAAAAGAATTCGAACATTTTTGTATGGAAGCTGCCATATCATTAGCCATAGGTTTGTGCATATTTTAACTCTTTTATTCTCTCAGATCTTCTATGTTTTGGGCAGGCAATGTGATAAAAAAGTCATATGAAGACAAAGACTTACCTCTCAATTTTATTGTGTACGTGTAGTATTAACACTAACTAGTTCTTTAGTAGGCATGAACGGTTGTTATGGCACTAAAAACAAAATTATAATGTTATTAGTAAACACCTCTATCAGATTGTAACTAAGCCAATATAAACATAATGAAAAAAAATATAGGTAGATAATACTTTACCTCTATGCGTAGGTGTGATACTTGTTGTATCACCATCAGTAGACAGAAATGGTTGGACTGAACCTTAAAAAAAAAAAGTAAAATAGTAATGTTTATTTTTAAAGTACTTATATCATTATAATTAAACGAAAGGACATGCAGGCATACTGTAGTTAAAAACTGTTAGTCAAGGCCTGTCACGTGCATTTTGTACACTAACAAAGTCTACGGACAAAATACTGGAATCATTGTTGTGAAGATATTCCATTTTACAAAGATAAACTTAACCCAACAAATATTTACTGACTAACCTAAAATATTTTAGATGCCAGAAACTGGTGAACAATAATTATGTACCTAGGTAGTAATAATTCGATCATACTTACTAGTCATCGTAAAAATTCCGCCTCAATTGTATGATAGGCCATCTTCTGCAGGATGTTTGTTTTACTAAAAGTTTGATAAATATAGCAGAAAACTTTGAATTGGGCCAGAAACTCTCTAACTTTCTTGGCGTAAGCCATACTGATGAGACTATGACCACGTTTACAGCAATCTCCTCATTCTTCGTTTCTTCTTCAGCAACCACGTACATACCTACTAACCCCTAGGAATTTAATGAAAACTTTTCACAAAATTATGTATTAATTACTGTTGTGATACCCGATGCCCACCATAAAAAATGTCAAACAATAAACCGTACTTTTTTATTTTTTTCAACAGGCTATAGTCATAATTATGTATACCGCCTGGTCTTTCGTTGTATTCCTTCAGTAGGTAGTAAATAGTTTGGCTTTGCTTTCCAAACAGCATGCACGGCTAGAAAAAAAGCAGAATTGCATACCCCCGTGATAAATTATTTACTTTGTAATTTATTTATACCGGGTTTTGCGTGAATCGAACAAGGAATAATAATATTTCTGTAAACTTAAACCCCCTCAGAGATTCATTTTAAATATAGATCAACCTATGTATTATTCTAGAACCTAAACTATCTTCATTTCAAATTTCATCTAAATAAAATAAGTTACGGAGAAACGTGGTAACAAAGATTCACATCACCTTTCTCATTTATTATGGTATAATATAGCATATTATAGTACTGTACTGTACTGTCCAATACTGTACAATACTATAACAGTACGGTACGGTACGGTACGGTACGGTACGGTACGGTACGGTACGGTACGGTACGGTACGGTACGGTACGGTACGGTACGGTACAGGATAGTACAGGATAGTACAGGATAGTACAGGATAGTACAGGGTAGTACAGGATAGTACAGGATAGTACAGGATAGTACAGTATAGTACAGTATAGTACAGTATAGTACAGTATAGTACAGTATAGTACAGTATAGTACAGTATAGTACAGTATAGTACAGTATAGTACAGTATAGTACAGTATAGTACAGTATAGTACAGTATAGTACAGTATAGTACAGTATAGTACAGTATAGTACAGTACAGTACAGTATAGTACAGTATTTACATTATAGTACAGTATAGTATAGTACAGTACAGTATAGTACAGTATTTACAGTATAGTACAGTATATTATACTATAATATAATAAATTTGAAACATACACACAACAGTACATTATGGCAAATGACGATACACAGCGCAGGGTCACGTCATTTGGTGACGATATATAAGGCGTAAAACGATATCCAGCGCAGGGTCACGTCATTTGATGACGTTATTTAAGGCGAATGACGATACACAGCGCTGGGTCACGTCATTTGGTGACGTTATGTATGGTGAAAGACGATATCCAGCGCAGGGTCACGTCATTTGATTACGTTATTAAAGGCGAATGACGATACAGAGTGTAGGATCACGTCATTTGATGACGTCTTATAAAATGAACGACGATATATAGCTCCGAATCACGTTATTTGATGACGTCTTATAAAGCAAACGACGACATATAGCTCCGAATCACGTCATTTTATCACGTCATATAAAGCAAACGACGACATATAGCTCCGAATCACGTCATTTTATCACGTCATATAAAGCAAACGACGACATATAGCTCCGAAACACGTCATTTTATTACGTCATATAAAGCAAACGACGACATATAGCTCCGAATCACGTCATTTTATCACGTCATCTATAGCGAAGGACGTCATTGTTTCAAAGATGACGTGAGTTTGTCGTCATTTTTCACGTGATCATGTTGCTTGGGTATCTGAGGTCATACTTACCGTGCCCGGGGATCATGGTCGTGAAGCGGTTTAGTTTTTTTTTTTCAGCTTCTTTTTCATCATCAGGTTTGATGATTCCACTGTTGGACATAAGCCTTCGCCTCCCATCTGAGGTTTGCCAAGCGTGGTGACTACGCTTGATAAGCAAATTGATGAATGATGTGTAGAGGCGCTGACACACGTCAAATTTCTACATAAAGATATAAAATAAGTTTCGTGATATTATATTTTTCAAAATGTTGAAATGTGCGAGCGAGAAGTAGGCACATTAGCAGTAGTCTTCATCATAATGAGCTCAAATCAATATATTTTCATAATTTCTTTATTTTAAAAACATAATAACAATAACCCTACAATTTCATTAAAAATACTAATATCAGAGGTTTACAAAAAATACAGTCCATAATCAAGCAGTTACAAATTCGCTTCAATAACTTGCGTAGCAACAATTTCAATAAGCTCATTGACTTCTTTGGAGTATTCTTGAAGTTTAGCTGGAACAGTGCCTCCCAAGAATCCATTGATGATGTTTGATAGGTCCTTTCCAAAGCTGACGATTTTTAAGTCAGACTCGATTCCTCCAAGACTGAAGTCCATGGTCAAGCTCCTAATGGATATCCCCGTGATAATTCCGATGCTAACGCGGATATTACCGACCAGACGGATCCCAACAATAGCAAATCTTCCACTAGCGTAGCTCTCAGTACTGCTGCCGAAGAGAGTAACTTCATTAGCCGCCTTGCCAAGAGTAAACTCGAGCAAAGGCAGGCGGATATCAAAAGTCAATCGACTGGTCAGAATGCTGAAGTTTATATTATGAACTACAATGTTACTTAGCCCAGTGAAGAGGATTTCTTCGACGACCAGCTGTGTGTTGAAGAGAACAGGTACTGGAAGAGCGTAGTCGAAGTCAGCGCCTTTTCTGTGGAAAGGATCAAGTCCGGCCTCCTGGATGGATTCTTTGACGTCTTCGATGGCTTTGATTATGTTACCAGTGACTATTCGCTCGTCGTTTTGGATTATTCCTTCTTTGATAAGTTGTGCTGTTGTTGACTCTTGAGGAAGACCGGCGATGGTCGCAATGAGCAGAGATAATACTATGAATACCTTCATTTTTTTGTCTAGAACGTTGTGTTGACTAAAGATTTTCGATGAATTAGTTTCCGACTGGCTGTGTAGCTTTTTATACTTATTAGCATTTTTGATTAAGATGTGATAATTATTAATCGTTTCAGATAAAATCTAAATATCGCGTCAAGGTGTTTTATCTAGGTCATTCTCCCATATAATTTGCGGCTGGTTTTCTTTTTCAAGTGGTATCTTAATCAATTTTCAAATCAAAACATTGCTAGATAAAGCTACAATCCACAATCCATTATCTATTATCATAATCGAATTAACTGATGTGTCGTTTTCGAAGGTCATTGTTGAAATTTGCACGTTTTCTTATCTACTTTACGTTATTGAGTAATAAAATCAATATAAAATGAGTAGACTAGTAGAATATTCTTCTTCATCTTGTCGTGTTTTTGTTCGTCAAGTTTTTTTTTTTAAACAGTGTGGTGGAAGGATTTTATGTGCACCTTAAAGATGCTCCTTTCGAGCACTTGACACCTGCACCAACACCACCCACACCTATTTTTACCCAATTGCCGCCGCCGATAGGCGATCTGAAACTTGAAGCACTCGACGGGTTACATGAAGCCATCACGGCACAACGAAACTTCATCTAATAAAACTTGTCAGCTATTCTTTTATCTGGTTGTAGTTGAACAGAGCCGATGACGTGTAATATTTGGTAGTTGCCGGTACCTACGAAATTGACAGTTCGAGTCTGTTATAGGAGGTGCCGGTTGGTACCCTGGTTAGTGTCTAGTATACTATGATTTCTAATACCTTTGTGATGTCTGTTATTTTGCTATATCTATTGTGAAAAGTTTTGATAATAATTTTCGTTAATCGATCACATTATCATACAAGACTAATCTTTGCAATAAAATCATTCGATCGATGAATTTATATCTCGATAGGTAAATCAATGACCTTTCATGAATGTTAATTATCAAGGTTGAAGCTTGTTTGTTTTGTTTTGTGACATTTATTCCAATAAGGTTCTTTTCATGTCCATTCTTGTATAATTTATATTTTTTTTTTGTCCGAGGCATAAATAACTCCTTTTTCTGCCGTCAAACAGCGTTGCTGTTTCGGTTTGAAGCACAGAGTACTTTGTTATAACTGAAAAGAGTGTGGTTGCCGGTGTAATTACAGGCTTAACATCTGTACACCTCAAGTGGTTGCCGGTGTAATTACAGGCTTAACATCTGTACGCCTCAAGTTGATGGACGCAGAGCAGTGCATCGAAAGGCACGATCCTACGATGCGTGACTAACGAGGAAATACTTTGTAGGTGATGGTTACCACATCAGGTTGACCATCTGCTTGTACCATCAGCAAGTTGTATTTAAAAAAATGTATTGTATTTGTTTTGTATATTTGGGTCACACTGCTGACTGCGCAATTTGTGTTAATTTTCCTCGTGTCTTGCCTTGTTTCTGTGATATCTGCTTTTGTTTCAAACTATTATATGTGTATATCATGTTTTTTGTACTCTGGCCTCCCGCGATACAGGCTTGACCTAGTGCGGGGACCATCAGTAACAGTTGTATGCATTTCTTTTTAGTAAATAAACAAATAATAAATAAATATTGGTGGACTTTCCACACAGCACTGTCTAGCCCCAAACTAAGTCTGAGCTTGTTATATGCGGGAACCAGATAGCTGATGTAATACATAATGTACTGTTTTTTTTGTAAGTGATACTTATAATATTATATAACACCCAGACAGAGAACAAACATCTATGTTCATAACACAAATGTTTGTTCTCGGTGGGGACCGAACACGCGGCCTACGGCGCAGAAGGCGAACGGAAAGCTACTACCAACTGAACTGTGAAGGCTGTCAATAAATGAATTTGTATCTTGTATTTGTATTATGTGCGCAAGGCCAGTGCTCTTAAACGGTGAATGAAAACATCATGAGAAAACCAGTTAGTATTCTGCGGCGATAGGCTTGCAACCTGTCACGTATGGAATACCAACTGCTGCAAAATGTGTGTAAGTGCCAAATGTAATGTTTGGACGTACCTCTGACTACCCTAAGACGTCCTCAAAGAATTAGGAGTTAGTACTTGGTACTTGGATCTGTAGAGTCTGTAGAGAGTACTGGCCAGAATGAATAAACATAGATGTACTATAATAGTGAGTCACTATAGTGACCAAATGGAAAGGTCCTACAGGAAAAAGGAGGACAGGTAGACCAAAGGCCAGATGGGCAGACGAGGTGCAAAGTGGAGCAAAAACCGCGAACTGCCATACCTGGCTGTTTCAAATTATTGTAGATAAGTTTAGTTAGGAATAAAAAGGCTTTTTTATTTTTATTATTTTGTTTACTAAGAGATCTGAGGGGATATCTACCGTGCCTGAGTATCAAAGTCGTAAAGCTGTTTGTATAAAAGCGTCCAAACTCACCGAATGGTTGCTCTAAATTATCCGAAGACGTAGCATGTAATGTAGGTTACGGACTATATCCGAACATCCGACAGGTAAATCACAATAACCCCGGGCGGACTCACCACAGCCCTAATGGGGTTAAGTGGATTGCGAAGATTTAGTGAATTGACCTTATTTATAAGCATAGAGTATAAGTTATATATACTCAAGTGTATTAAAAATTAAGATTTATTGACATGCTGGGCGACTTCGTCTGCGCAAGATTAGTCACACAATATCTTTATAAATTGAGCCTATCTGTTATTCTGATGTATAAACTATATTATTGTAAAGTTTCATTTCAATCCATTCAGTAAAAGAAAGAAGAAAGAAAGAAAATACATTTATTTGACATACCTACATACAAAAAATAAAATAAAATAAAAAATAAAACAGAACGGACAGGTATAGACAAACAGATGCCTAACTACCAACTAAAAAAACACATAACAATAAAAAAGAAAATACATTAAAAGTTGGTCATAGCCAGTCCCGTTCCGTTGCAGTGGTATGCCAAAAAGACCCAGACTCAGCTTTTGCTGCTTATCAAAGTAGAATCTACCTTGCCAAGCAGCGCTGGTTTTCAGTCAGAGCCTTGAATAGGGTAACGTCACTACCAATAAATAAATAAATAAATAAGTTAGGATGATGGTAGGTAAAAATAATAATATTTTATTACAAAGATAGATTAGAGATAGATAGACCTTATTTTTTTACGTGAAAGAGTAACAAACATCCATCCATCTATCCATCCATACTTACAAACTTTCGCTTTTATAATATTAGTAGGAAGTCTAAAGTTCATCTAAACGTACCGAAAAGATTATTTACAAAGGAAATTACAATTAATACAAGTATTTACAATACAAATACACATGAAACATTAATACAAGTATTTACAAAATTTACAAATACACATGAAACAGTTTATTTATCTGCTGAGTTAAATAAATAAATCAATTAATATTGGAGGACTTTCCACACAGCACTATTCAGCACCAAATTAAGCCAAAGCTTGTAATATGGGACCCAGATAGCTGATATTCTTTTTTTTTGGAAATTCATACATAAAATATTATATAACACCCAGACAGAGAACAAACATCTATGTTCATCACACAAATGTTTGTTCTCGGTGGAGATCGAACCCACGGCCTATGGCGCAGAAGGCAGATTTACTACCAACTGAGCTGTGAAGGCTCTCAAACGTTGTCAAAAGTTGCAAACGATCTAGAAATATATTGAAGTATTACACGCGTATTTATCGTGTTTTACCTTAATTATTTTCCCGAAGATATTAAATGTAAAAACTGAAACTGAAACAGCTTCACGACTTTAATCCCCAGGCACGGTAGATATCCCCTCAGATCTCTTAGTACCAAGTACTAACTCCAGATTCTATTTTGAGGATGTCTAAGGGGGGTAGTCAGTGGTACGTCCAAACATTAAATTTGGCACATACCCACATTTTGCATTAGTTGGTATTCAATACGTGACAGGTTGCAAGCCCATCGCCGCTGTTAGAATACTAACTGGTTTCCTCACGATGTTTTCCTTCACCGTTTAAGAGCACTGGCATTGCGCACATAAATTTTTCGATAGGAAAAATCCATTGGTGCACGACCGGATTCGAACCTGCGACCTTACGATCGGAAGGCGGGGTCACTCCCACTAGACCACCAGTGCTCAAAGTGATATTAAATGTAAAACGCGATAAATACCCGTGTAATACTTCAATATGTGTTATGATCGCGAGAGTTTAAAAAATAAGATCTAGAGATGGCTCTTGATAGTTACGCGCTTACTTTTAAGTACATGTTACCTAAACTACCTGAACCAAGAATGAACTTAATCATCTTTTTTCTGCCGCAAATGTAGACCTAACTTAAAGGAACAGCCTCAGTTAAAGTACGCCCAATAAGTTCTGTGAACAAGAAGCGCAAAGCTAGTATACACATAAAATAAAACAAATATGTGACTAGATAAAGTCTAGAGGCCAACAGTTTTCCCTCTGTAAGAGGCGTGCCGGCAATAACCGTAGCGGAAATCGTTTGTTAAAGCCTTTGAAGTACAGACAGCACAAAAAAGATTAAATATAATACTACTTCGTGATTAAATAAACAGATACATAGATTACGATTCATACAAAAGAACGGTAGGAACCAAGCCGTAAGTTTGTTGCCTGTTCTTATATGCTTTGGTCGCGTGGAACTGGCACCTAGAGTCACCTAGTTTTAAGACTTTAAAAAGTGAACCTTGTGATTTTATTGAATAAATACCTTTTGACTTTGGTGTCTGAGGATCAAAATCAGGAATATTTTTTTCTCCTTTTTATATTAAATAAACTAATACAAACAACATAATTATAATACAATGTAAAGCGTGAAGCAGAACAAAAATTATGAAATTATCAATCATTTAAATGTATGACTTGGATCTAACCCACAACCCCTGTAGGTTGTGGTTTCGATACTGTCATGTAAAAAAATAATTAAAAATAAAATAAAAGTAGTGTATTTACGCTTTGCACAAAATATACATAGACCCATATAAAAAAATGTAATATATAAAACAAAAATTACGTACGATCATTGGGCAACGATAACAATATATTAGATACCACAACGTCGACGCCATCGTAGTAAACCCAGGTGAAAATGGCAGGACGATCTCGACTATTTATACATTAAAAAGACCGGCCCACTGTGCCCACGAAGAAAGGGGGGCTTTTGCCTTGCAGTGGTAAAATAAAATAAGTAAAAATATGCCTATGAAGTTTGCTGACTGTACCTGTAAGTACCTCACTTGCATTGCAGTTCCTTGTGGATATTACCACTTACAGCTGCAATAAGGCTGAATTTCCTGCAACTTTGTATTTTATTTCAATCAACAAATCTACTACCAACTGTAAGTTTTGTTTTGATGTAAAATTTTGTTCCTGAAATGTACTAAGAAGCGAAATTATCCTTGCTTGATTATGACAAAATTTTAATCAGCTTGTAGTATAAAAAAGAACAGAGGTAAATAGTTTTTATATAGCTAAAAAATAGATGTATTACTTATTTTGCAACGCGCATTACGACAAATATTAAAATAAAATAAATATTGGTGGACTTTCCACACAGCACTAAGCCCGGAACTAAGCAAAGCTAGTAATATGGGAACCAGATAGCTGATATCATACTTATACATATACTTTTGTTTTTTATAAATACATACTTTTAATAACACATTTAAGAGTAGTAGAGCTCTCTGTGAAGGGCTCGTCCGGGGAAGTACTACCACCACGCCTTTTTCTGCCGCCAAGCAGCGTTGCTGTGTTTCAATTTGAAGAGTGTGCTTGCCGGTGCAATAACAGGCACATGAGGCAACTTCTGTAGTCCTCAAGTTGATGTACGCAGGGCAGTGCATCGTATGGCTCGTTCCTATACGTGACTTACGTGACAATGCTTTGTTATAGGTGATTGTTACCACTTAACATCAAGTGCGACATCTGCTTGTTCCATGAGCTAGTTGGTTAAAAAAAAAAGAATAATTTCCAAATTATTCTCCCCAAATTTATTCGAAGCCAGAGTATGATGAAACGCTCTACGAATCAATTCATACTCCCATGTGGTTATACATAAGCTGGTTTGCCATAAACTAAACATGGATAGGCAAATCTCCAGAGCATCTATTGTATCCCTTAATCAAATTTCGCAGAACTACCTGAAGCAACTACATCGGTGACTGTGGGTACTAGAGATGAAGAATAAAACCGGTTGCACACGCTTGGTTAGATGAATTTATTAACAAAAAGATTTGAAAGGAAGACATATTCTGTCATCTTAGGAAGTTACATTAGAGTAGTACATATTAGTATTTTGAGTTCAGTTGTATAATGTTTTTTATAAATGTTAAAAGATTATTATTATTTGATCCTAAGTTTTTCTTTAACTTCATTGTTTAGTTTTTTTTTATTTAACAATTAAGCTCTTTTTATTCTCACTATGCAAAAACGTTTTAATGGGCAATACAGATACAGGCATACAGATGTTAAGCCTCATGTGCCTGTAATTACACCGGCAACCACGCTCTTCAAACCGAAACACAGCAACGCTGCGGCAGAAAAAGGCGTGGTGGTAGTACTTCCCCGGACGAACCATTCACAAAGAGCTTTACTGCTCTTCAAAAAATGGGCTTTTTGTGATATAAAAGGCAAACAAGCTTATTTAATTTCCAGAACTATCTTTGATTTAAAATAATAAAATTAAGAGCCGGGTTCAAGTGTAAAAAGACGGGCATCCTCCAACCCTATCAACCTAAGGGCAAATCAAATAGGGATGATAAAGGGCTTTCCTCTGAGGCACTTATAATAACATGATAGGTAGATATGCAAATAACATCTTAGCTATGTCGAATTGGCTCTTTGTTTGATATTAACTTTTGATCTTTCAAAGTTTTGGTTTGTTTATCTTTATCTGAGGGAATAGGTACTCTAAATTTTTGGGTCACGACTCATTGACCCAATGTTTTATTGAAACCACTCTCTTGTGACTTTATAACATTGTGTACATTCATGAATTTTAGATGTGTGCGTAAACAGAAACAACCTCACGACTTTCATCCCCAGAATCAAGAATAAAATTTTACGCGCTATTGAATTGAATTGTAGTTGAGATGTCGTATACCTACTAATGTAAACCAATTTTATTTAAAGATTTAAATGATATATTTATTATAAACATTAATAAATAAAAAAACCTGGCCAAGTGCGAGTCGGACTCGCGCATGAAGCGGTCCATATCAATAAATACTGCAAAAATTTACTGTTTACTGATTAGGAGCCCCCTTAAATATTTATTTTATTGTTTTTTAGTATTTGTTGTTATTGCGGCAACAGAAATACATCATCTGTGAAAATTTCAACTGTCTAACTATCATGTTCATGAAAAACAGCCTGGTGACTGGTGGACATATAAACAGCGGAAACTCCGCGGACAGCGGAGTCTTACTAATAGGGTCCCGTTTACCCTTTAGGTATGGAACCCTAAAAAAGCGATAATTTTGTTTTTAGATAGCAACCACACACGTTTTACGTAGTTTTGTTTCCAACAATTTTTTTTAATAAGAATAAGTTTATAACTCAAAACTTTAAACAAACTTTTAACAAATGTAACTTAAAAAGTAAGTAGGTACACTTTTGTCTTACGATTAGTTCTCTTGTTCTTGTACGTTACGTACGAGCAGGTACTTTTACAAGTAGATTTGTCTATGGTTTTGCAGGTAGACACTTAGATAACTAGGTAAAGTTTGCTATAGTCGCGTTAGACTCTCGCTGCAGGCTCGGTCAGTGCTCAACCTATAGTCGCGTTAAACTCCCGCTGCAATCTCGCTCATAAATCATCTTTACTCACGCTTAAACAAAAGGATCGTCCGTTCTCCTTATTGCGAGAGAGAGAGAGCAATATTGCTGTCTCGTTCCGATAACTTATGACCGAGCCTGCAGCGAGAGTTTAACGCGACTATAGTTCGTGTTACGGCAAGGTAATAATTCGCGCTATTCCTCCTTGCATTCACCCTATCCGACTCTCAAAGGATCTTTTCTAATTTAAAAGTTCGTTACTCATGTACGCATTGCGTGACGGCTTCACCTTCACATTGAGATCTAAAACGTTGGCTTTGAAAAATAAGTCACCGTCATGATGAAACTGCAAGATTGTTATCTAATCAAGCAATAACGATAGCGGTATAGCAGTTGAATTAGTTGTTGCCTGTTCGATAAATAAGTTATCGCTCTCGCCATCTGTACTCGAAGTTTTAATCGTAGAGCTCTTTGTGAAGGACTAGTTCAGGGAAGTACTACCACGCCTTTTTCTGCCGCCTGTTTCTGTGTTTCGGTTTGAAGAGCATGGTTGCCGGTGTAATTACAGGCACATGAGGCTTAACATCTGTATGCCTCAAGTTGAAGGACGCAGGGCAGTGTATCGTAGGGCACGTTCCTATCGTGCGAGACTTACGAGGTAATGCTTTGAATGAACATAGGTTCATCGTTCAAATATTTGTTCTCGGTAGGGATCGAACCCACGGCCTACCGCGCAGAAGGCAGAGCTACTAGCAACTGACAAGCCTGCATCGCGGGTATCTGTTAGTATTTGGCATCCCGTGATACATTTTTTTTAGATGATTTTTAAAAATGATTTGTGTTTGTTTCGATAACTTTAAGTTTGTTCATTAATAAATATTTTTATTGCTTTATTTATCTCAGTATCTTGTATTTGAATTATTTTATTGGATAACAAACAATAAATATATTAATAGGACTTGCCTTCTGCCTCAGAGGTCTTTAAAAACACACACAAATTCGTAGGTCAGTGGTAGCGTTACTAAATGACACGTCAGTGATTAAGGGTTAAGGCTATGGTCTTGCACTGGAAATATTTAGGCTGGTAATGACGATGATAAGGTAGCGTTGGCCATTTTTTAGGAGACAAAGGTCAAGATCAAAAACCTTCGTAAACCTTGCGCTAACGAAGCAAGTAATACGTCTCTCGAGAGTAACTCATGATGAGAATCTTCTTTCAAGCTGCAAAGAACATTTACTACAGTTAATAATAAAGGCCTTTGAATATTACATGTACTATTTAGACGTACCTCTGACCCGCTAAAGAATCTTGAGTAGATTGGATAATCTTAGCTTATTTTTTTTTAATAAATTAAGATTATACAAGGTGTTCCAATACTTGTGTCTAAAACTTCAGGGGCTAAAGTAGGAATAACTACTATACAATATGAATAACTTTTTCTAAGGAACCAACACTGTGAACGCGAAAAAAAAACAGCTGTTTTATACATTTTAGCCAGGTAGGTATTGAACGTTTGCATGAAACACCTGTTTTATTTACGCGTTCACATTTTTGGTTCTTTAGAAAAAGTTACTCACATTGTTGGGTACTTTAGCCCCCCGAAGTTTTCAGCAGTGGTATTTTTACACCTTGTATACATTTTACGTTTTTGTCCTAGGAGAGATGTAAAAAGTATTCAAAACAAACTGGTACCTAGATTCATTTGGTTTATATGACTAATCTTCGAGAAGTATTAGGCACTGGCATTAATATTTTGTACTGGCATTGCGCACATATTTTTTTGAAGAGAAAAATCCTTTTTGCACTATTAGATTCGAACCTCATTATAATCGAAAAGCTGAGCCACTCCCAGTTAGATATTATATGTTCAGTTACATATTATGACCTTTAAAAATGTGTCTCTAACCGCGGCGCCAGACATAGCTTCACTTCACTTGTTTGAACACTTGTTTGATTGCTATGTGTGTGTATACTTTGTATGCACGACACTTTGTATACAAAGTCTTGTGTATACAAATTATACAAAGTCTTCAAACAAGTGAAGCTATGGCTGGCGCCGGGGTAAAACTTACCATTATTTGATGTCAAATTGATGTAACTAAACGATAACACACGAAAAAACGTAGGTAAAATAATGCACGTGTAAGTAGATAGTCGTATCTGTATTAAAACTTTGATTGCGAAAGGTAAATAAAAAAAAGAGTTTCTTATACACTATTTACACAAAAGAAACATTAACCTATATTATCCAACAAAAAATTATATATAATTAATTCATTAAATTCAGTTTCAAATTATGAGCTAATGCTTAAATCTTCCCAGATCTTGACAGCGTTCACAGCTCAGTTGGTAGTAGCTCTGCCTTCTGCGCTGTAGGCCGTGTGTTCGATCCCCACCGAGAACAAACATTTGCGTGATGAACATAGAAGTTTGTTCTCTGTCTGGGTGTTATTATTTTATATTATAAGTATGTAATTACCAAAAAAAGTATATATGTATTACCTATAGCTATCTGGTTCTCATATTACAAGCTTTGGCTTAGTTTTGGGCTAGATAGTGCTATGTGGAAAGTCCACCAATATTTTATATCTTAACTATAACTTATTTCTAAAATACTATTTATTAATTTTATATAATGTGTGATCCTGATGAGGTAAAAGCTTTTTTTTTGCGAAAGGTGAACTCTCAAAAACGGAAGCACGGATTCACAAAATGATTTATTCCTCAATCCTAATTGGAGAGTCTATCCTAATACGAGAGCCGGTCGAAAGGTTTTCTTTTTGGGCTCTATCGGATTCGTATAGCCAGCGTCAAAAGTAGAACAACATTTTTAAATCTTCTTCACAGTTTAGTTTGTACAAATAAATAACGAGCCTTTCGACTTTACTCCCACATTTTTTTTTATTATAAAAATATTTATACATATAGTGATTTACCTTATAGGTTAGTAAAACATCGAAAAAACAATCGAACTCACAAACTATACATAGTAAATTGCTCGTTTTAAATGAAAAATATGTGATAACTATGTCAATAACTATGACAGTTATTAACATTATTATATTATATCAAGACATTTCATGTATTTAAAAAAAAAAATTATTTTACGATTCAAGTGCCACTATCTGTCTATTGTATTATTGTTGTACCATAGTAGTATGAATTATACCTACCTGTCTTAAGTCTGCATAATTTGCAGCGATCTCAGGGTACATATACTCGCCTAATAGCTTAGTCTATACTCTAGACCTAACTGATGAGGAACCTATATAACATAGTAAGAAAACTGTCGGCTCAAAAATTCTAAAACAGGTGTCTATGACTCGAAAGGAGCCTCTTTGAGGCGCACTTAAAATCCTTTCACTGCACTGTTTCGAAAGAAACTTGTGACACGACAAGCAGAGAACTACAGATATGTATGTTGGTAATAAATAAATCTAAATTATATCTTTCTGTCAAAAGTTATATAAGTAGTAAAGCTCTTTGTGAAGGGCTCGTCCGGGGAAGTACTACCACCACACCTTTTTCTGCCGCCAAGCAGCAACGCTGTGTTTCCGTTTGAAGAGTTTACTTACAGGCACATGAGGTTTAACATCTGTATGCCTTAAGTTGATGGACGCAGGGCAGTGCGTCGAAGGGCACGTTCCTATCGTGCGTGACTTCCAAGGCAATACTTTGTTATAGGTGATAATTACCACTTAACATCAGGGCCATCTGCTTGTTCCATCAGCTAGTTGTATAAAAAAAAAGGTATAATGATACTCTAACTAGAGTGCCAAAGAAAACATAATTTTCTCTTAAAATATTAAAACTGTACCCAAAATGTCTACCTCCAGTGAAAGCTAAAGCTAGGAACTTTCAACTAACAAAATTCTCCCCACAGGCTGCCTCACGTGCTCAGGTAATTCTATGAAAAAACTACTAAATTGAGCAGATACGTTGGAAAAGTTTTACCTGTTTCCGTGTAAATTCAGCGGAAAGCGTGAAAAGTGGCGAACGTAAGAAATATAATACCGTGCGTTTACCGTGTGACGAGAACTATTTATGTAATGGACAACAAAATAATATTACTCTTGAAACGAACATATTTTTTTATGCGAAAGGGATTTTTGGGTTATTTTGTTTTCTTCTAAAACAAGATCTTTTTCTACTAAGAGTAGTAGAGCTCTTTGTGAAGGGCTCGTCTGGGGAAGTACTACCACCACGCCTTTTTCTGCCGCCAAGCAGCGTTGCTGTGTTTCGGTTTGAAGAGTGTGGTTGCCGGTGTAATTACAGGCACATGAGGCTTAACATCTGTATGCCTCAAGTTGATGGACGCAGGGCAGTGCATCGTAGGGCACGTCCCTGTCGTGCGTGACTTACGAGGCAGTGCTTTGTTATAGGTGATGGTTACCACTTAACATCTGGTGGGCCATCTGCTTGTTCCGTCAGCTAATTGTATAAAAAAAAAAAAAAAAAGATATTTATCATGAATTATAAATTAAATTTTTTCCCGATATTTAGTCACAGTTACTTGCGCCACGATCACTGTGCCGAGTACTAACTAACTGCGGAATTATGTATCTGCAAAACTGTACCGAAACATCGGTAAAAAATCAAACTTAAAAATCATGATAAATATCTTGTATTAAATTAAAACAAAATACAATACTAAAATGCATTTAACAGAATCATATCCGACTTCCTCCTATTATACAAAATGTAAAAGTTACGATGTTTTGATGCTCAGACGTTTGTGGCTCAATCACGCCCTATTAACTAAACCGATCAGTATGAAACTTAGAGAAAATGTAGTTCGTTACCACGATGAGCATGTGGCGGAAACGGGGAAGAAAGCATAAACCCAATAAAACGCCGTAAATATTGTTGTTGGTATCAATACTAATACGCGGGAAAAGTGCAGGCGGTAGCTAGTATATTGTTATGTCTTCTTATTGTCGTGTCACCTGTTTCCTTCTAAACAGTGTGGTGAAAGGATTTTAAATGAGCCTCAAAAGGCTAAGATCAGATCGGTTTTGAACCCACGACCTTGGGATCGGAAGGCGGGGCCGCTACCACTAGACCACCAATGCTCTCAAATTGTTATGTCATATACGAGATGTTGGCAATTTAAAAAGAAAATGGATATTCAACGGGTAAGATCGAAATGCAACTGCGCAAGTAATTGGAACATCCCCGTATCGAGTCATAGATTCAAATCCTATACTCGGAAAAAAAAGAGACATTATAAATTGTATGAAAATATTGCGTCTAGAAGCTAGTACAACCAAGGAGGCAATATCTCGAGAACACTTTATACCGACTATGATAAATGAACATCTTACACGATACTCTAGTTTTATTCTGGTAGCGTACAGCGTTGTTGAATTTTGCCGTGTACAGATTTCTATCCGTAGTGTGTGACATTAAATAAGTGTTTTCGTGTGTTGGGAAGTTTGCTCAGACTAATTCAGTGATGTGAACTGAAACACTCGTGGATACAGTTAATCTATTTCGACTTTTGACAACTTAATTTTCCGTTTTTCCAGCGGGTTTTGTATGTAGACGTTATTAAGGTCTCTGAGTGGTCCAATAACTAAAATCGCCACTAACCACCGGTTTCTGAAAGCTCGATCAAAACTAATCGGATGTCAAGTCACTCGCCATTTCAGCGATTACATCGAATAAGATAGAGATAGCAAGTGACTTGTCATCCGATTACTTTTGATTGGGCTTTCAGAAACCGGTGGTTAGTCTTTTGCCATCTACGATTCTACCATCTACATTTTTCCGGAGGAGGGCGTTGATATCTGTGACACAGGTTTTTTATTATGTACAAACTGCTTCTGATCATTATTTTATCTCGTCGTCTTCTTTTTTTCTTTGTTTATGGTACCTGTCCGTCATTCGACAGACAATTTTACCAGTGTCAAGTGATATAGACAAAATACTTTATAGCGTCTTGAGTAATAATGTTCTGTGCTTTATAGTCGCGTTAAACTCTCGCTGCAGGCTCGGTCATAAGTTATCGGAACGAGACAGCAATATTGCTCTCGCACTTACGAGAACGGACGATCCTATTGTTTAAGCGTGTGTTATGATGATTTATGACCGAGTTTGCAGCGGGAGTTTAACGCGACTATAGGTTGAGCACTGACCGAGTTTGCAGCGAGAGTTTAACGCGACTATAGTCAAATCAGTCCATAGTAAAGTCGACCGTCATTTATTTGAAGGAAATTGTGTTGGTCTTCTTCAAAACTTTCGAAACATTTTTCGTTCTAATCTTAATAATACACTTTCATTCCAAATTTTTACACCTTGTGCTAAACGTAATGTTGGTTAAAAACTACCAAAATGACACAGTAGAACTCAAAATACACTTTCACACTATTAAAACAATTATAATTAATGAATTAGATAGCCTTCACAGCTCAGTTAGTAGTGTAGCTCTGCCTTCTGTGCCGTAGGCCGTGGGTTCGATCCCCACCGAGAATAAATATTTGTGTGATTAACATTGATGTTTGTTCTCTGGCTGGGTGTTATTATATATTATAAGTATGCGTTTACAAAAAAAAAAGTTTATAAATATCAGCTATCTGGTTCCCTATATTACAAGCTTTGGCTTAGTTTGGGGCTAGATAGCGTTGTGTGGAAAATCAACCAATATTTATTTAATGAAAAACTATGCTGCTTCCAAAAATTATAGGAAACGAATTTATTTTATTTATATCTTTTAATGACATAAATGAAACAGTGACACGAACATTAGTATTAAGGTTACAAAACTCACTACCTACTTAAACTGAACTTAAGCACACAATAACTTCGATGCGGCCCACAAAGGCCATTCAAGTCGAAAGACCATTATTACGATCGTCTGAAACATTCAAATTGTCCATTTTCTCTCGTAATTGACATCCTCGACCTTAGTTTTAGTGTTGCCAACGGTCTGAATTTTGTAGCTATATTTTGCCGAAATCAAATTCAAGAGTGGTTAAGCTCAAAGCTCTTTGTGAAGGGCTCGTCGGGGAAAGTACTACCACCACGCCCATTTCTGCCGCCAAGCAGCAACGCTGTGTTTCGGTTTGAAGAGTGTGGTTGCCGGTGTAATTACAGGCACATGAGGCTTTACATCTGTATGCCTCAAGTTGATGGACGCAGGGCAGTGCATCGTAGGGCATGTTCCTATCTTGCGTGACTTAAGTACGTGGTAAAGCTTTGTTAAAGGTGATGGTTATCACTTAACATCAGGTGGGACATGTGCTTGTTCTGCTTGTTTTTATCTAGCACAAAAACATTTATATAAAATTGTATAAAAAAAAACAGATTATTTATCGCAGCACTTTCATTTTTTCTCTGATCCATTTAGTTTTAACTATTCCTACAAATTCGATTGTTTCACTTGGAATATACTTAACATATCAATGTATGTTATAATTTACGTTCCAGGTTTTAAAAATTGTCAGTCTAACACTGCCTGGATTTATCTATAAATATAATGAGTTGAGGTTAAGACAAGTATGAACCTGAATTACAAAATTCCTTTTAAAATAAGAATTGATTATAATTTAAATTTAATATTTTTATAATGTTTAGATAGCTAAATGTTTGTCTGCCATCCCACTTGATGGAAAGTGAAGATGCAGTTTTCAGTGTTGCACGCTTAACTATAATCGACTTGTTCACTCATGTTTTGAATAATTGCATACTCCTAAGTTGAAACATCAACAAAACTATGACAAGAGTGGCCAGATCTATCAAAAACTTCCGAAGCTGGTAATGCCCAAAGCGTCCAACCGTTACGGTTATAAAATCGAGTTCACCCCTCAAAGGGTTTTACCGCGTCATAAAATGAATTACAATAAATCCGTCCTCGTCACTGTCATAACGAGGGAGAAAGACGTCATATCGGTCTGTTATAAATCCAGAAATGTCAGTTGCAGGTGTGGTATGACAGGAGATTATGTTCGGGGCTGCAAGTGGACGGTTTAGTCAAGGTTTTAAGCCTTCGACCAGGTTTAATTCGAATTCATTCGGAAAATGATTGTAACTTCAAAATGTGGACGATTCACAATTACAGACAGCCCTTCAAATTCAGTTGGTAACTCTGCCTTCGGTGCCTCAGGCCGTGGGTTCCCAACCGAGAACAAACATTTAATATTGTGTAACATAGATGTTTCTCCTCTTTGTTGTTTTATCTATCGGTCTGAGTGTTATGATAATATTTTTACAGCACGAGAATATCGTAAGAAAAATTAAATATGTAACTATAATAATTATTAGCTATATCTGGTTGTCATAATACAAACTTCGCTTCGTTTGGGGCTAGATAGTGCTGTGTGGAATTTCCACCACTAATAATTTTAATTATTCATTTTAAAAATATACTTCCATTGTTCTTACATTCGGAACAAAACTCAAGCATTATTTATTTAGCTCGCTGTGAATTCTGAATGTGCTATAAAAAGAAAGCTTGCCAGTACCGTCACGATTGTTCGTCACATACATATTTAAAGTCGGTCTACTTCTAGAGAAGGAAAGTGTGTTGTATATACATAACACAATGTATAGATACTTAACTATTCGATTCTGATCGGTTATGTATCATCATCATCATCACCAGCCTGAAGAAGTCCACTGGACATAGGCCTCCAGGAAGAACGATTCTGAGCCCTCTCCTGACTGACTTCCCGCGATCTTAACAATGTCGTCAGTCTATCGGGTAGGAGGGCGTTCACGCTTCGTTTTCTTGCTCGAGATTCAAGAACGAGCGTTGTATGTTTTAAGATACTATGTTACTTAAGAAAAAATATTATTTTTTGTCCATTCTTTCGATTGTTTCAAACGGTGTTTTTTTCACATTGGAGTCGGTTCGATTCCTAGACGAAGCAAGTAATTTAAAAAAAATCATTGTAATTGGTTTTTAAAACCGTTCTAGTTATATAAATAAATAAATATGTAGCTATAACCTATGTAGGTATGTCAGTGTATGGCTACATGTAATCAAAAATAGTACTACGGTATGGCGAACACAAACTTGTAATATTTTTTGTAAGGGCGGAAGTGCTATACTGCCAAAACACTCACCCAAGTGACCGTGGAATCCACGGTCATTTTTCAATTTGACATTCTGTAATACATTCCCATTATTATCGCCACTCGAAATGTATGAGAGACTTATGTCCAGCAGCGGACTTCTCCAGGCTGATGGTGATGATGATGTAGTACCTGTGCGATAAATACGATTTATATCTAACGAATAATAAGTATTCGGAAAAGTATGTGACTATATTCCCTCCAAAACAAAGATCATGAAGACTGATTGGGACCCCTAAGACTTTGGTTTCTTTAAAGACGGTGACCGCATTATTATCGTGTCAAATAAAAACAGAACTGAACTGTCTACACAACTACATTGCTTTTTAGTCAAATAGGTTTATAGGTAATTATAGCCCTTAAGGCGGGGCAGGTCATATTCCGATTAAGCCAATTGAGCTTTAGAACGAAAACTGAGTAAGTATGATTCTGGCCAAGTCTAAATTGCGATAGGTCTGCTTCTTGATCAGACAGTTTCGGGATACGACTATTGTAGTTTAAGTCACTTTCTCTTTATGTCAGTAGTACGTCAGGTAGCTACGGATAGTATAACGTCAAATTAGTAATAGGACAGATTCGGAGAAAGGCAGTTATCAAATCAGATTTGCATTAAGTCGATTTCAAAATATGTCAGATTCTTAAAAAGATGTATTCCAAATAAGCTTTCAATCGCCATAAAGATGCCAATCAGTGGTTGCCGTTTGCCGTGTTTAAAAGTTTTGCATGTCTGTTGCAACAAAACGTAGGGACGAAATGCTACCATGTTTTGCTTGCTGTCATGCCCGAAATTCCACTAACAAAAGTCATACTACAAAAATGCGAGTTCTGGGAAGCAACATAGCTTTTTCATTTTAATTGTTTTTCTAGTGTTAGTTTGAGTTGTGTTGTGTAATTTCGGTGGCATTTTAACCAATATTACTTGAGGTCTTAGCACAAAGAGATACATTTGGATTGAAAGTGTTTTACGTGATATCTTAAATTGACCGAAAATAATAAATAAAATAAATAAATAAATAAATATTGGTGGACATTCCACACAGCACTATCTCGCCCCAAACTAAGCCAAAGCTTGTGATATGGGAACCAGATAGCTGATATACTACTTAAATACTTTTTTTTTTGTAAATACATACTTAAATATTATATAACACCCAGACAGAGAACAAACATCTATGTTCATCACACAAATGTTTGTTCTCAGTGGGGATCGAACCCGCGGCCTACGGCACAGAAGGCAGAGCTTCTACCAACTGAGCTGTGAAGGCTGTCAAATGTTTCGAATTTTGAAAAAAAACCATTTTCTTCTTAACAAATGACGGCCGACTTGACTATGGACTGAATTGCCTATAAAGTATTTAATACAATTCACTTGACACTAGCAAAATTGTCTTTCGAATGACGGACAGGAGCCATAAACGGAGTAAAGAAGAATGCCCATATACCGTATTTCTTAAAACTTACGAATAGGACTTTGCCTATAAACTTGTTTCCGAACAGGCAACAAGTTGAGGCATAGTAAGGCACCTAGATTCACCTAGCTTTAAAGCATTTCAAAGTGATCCTAGTGATTCAATTGAATAAATACTTTTTGACTTTATCTGATTAGGACTTTATTTGTTCAGTAAATCTAAGTGCCAGTTAGTAGTAGAGCTCTTTGTGAAGGGCTCGTCCGGGTAAGTACTACCACCACGCCTTTTTCTGCCGCCAAGCAGCGTTGCTGTGTTTCGGTTTGAAGAGTGTGGTTGCCGGTGTAATTACAGGCACATGAGGCTTAATATCTGTATGCCTCAAGTTGATGGACGCAGGGCAGTGCATCGTAGGGCACGTTCCTATCGTGCGTGACTTACGAGGCAATGCTTTGTTATAGGTGATGGTTACCACTTAACATCAGGTGGGCCATCTGCTTGTTTCATCAACTAGTTGTATAAAAAAAAAAAAAGTTCCAACGCGACCAAGGCTAGAAGAACAGGAAAAACTTCGCATTGTTGGGAACTTGACTTTAAGCAAGTATGTAAAAGGTAAAGCACCCCAAAGTTTTTAGGGATGAAGTCACGTTCTGATGCCGTTCAATGATAACTTACGTTTGCACATAACTTACTTCTTTGTTATCATGTGAAAAGTTCGGCGGCACCTTCGGAGAATTGCGTCTCAATATTTTTCCGAAATTCTCGATCCATGTTCTTGTCTTGTCTTTTGTTATATCTACCAGCTGTTTATATTGTTTTTGGCACCAATGTATGATGCAGAGTGTTTTGGCCGAAAGGTGTCGTATACAGACGCTTCTGTGGGCACCTGCGAGATACAATGATTCTGTAGAATACGGCACAAACAAACAATCTGTGTTATTTAATTAGTTTTAATTATACAATTGAATGTATTTTAGTTAAAGGTTTCATGTTACCTGTTGTCGTTGTCCTGTATACTTTAACTTCTGTAATTCCTGAAATAAATTATTATTATTAATAATTATTATGCAAATATTGCCTTTTAAGAGTAGAAGAGCTCTTTGTGAAGAGCTAAATATTCATTCCGAGCCTTTTTCTGCCGCCAAGCAGCTACGCTTGTTTCGGTTTAAAGAGTGTGGTTGCCGGTGTAATTACAGGCACATGAGGCTTAACATCTGTATGCCTCAAGTTGATGGTGGCAGGACAGTGCATCGTAGGGCACGTTCCTATCGTGCGTGACTTAGAAAATGCTTTGTTATAGGTGATGGTTACCACTTACCATCAGGTGGGTCATCTGATTGTTCCTTAAGCTAGTTGTATTAAGAAAAAAAAATTGCCACTATGTAAGAGACGCCGTATACATCAGCTAGTGTAAAATTAGAAGGATTAGCTTCAAAGTAGGAAGTCGGATAAAAGCCTCTTTTTTGGGTAAAAAGCGAGGTTTTGCGTATTCAACATTCTGCGCGCTAAAGTATTCTTTTGAATCGCGCCCCGTTTGAACCCGTTTCGTGCCCCGTTGTCGTGACCTTTCAACTTGCGAAACGTGAAAGAAGTTGGGCTGTAAACATTTTGTCTGTGAAATTGGTCTACTAGAAGAAATACAGTCTGGCTAAGACCACAATTACACTTTTGTAGAAAGAAAAGGAAGCATTTTATTAACCAAATAAAAACCGAAAACAAATTATGTAAGCTTTTATAAATTACAAAGATAATTTTGTTCAACGTATGTAGTGAATAATTCTCAAGAGCCTCTGAACGCACTTAATAATCCTTTCACCACACTGTTTCGTTCCACAAAGAAACTAGTGACACTACAAGAAGTAAGAGTAGTAGAGCTCTTTGTGAAGAACTCTCCGGTGAAGTACTAACACCACGCATTTTTCTACCGCCAAGCAGCGTTGATGTGTTTCGATTTGAAGAGTATGGTTGCCACATGCCTCATGTGCCTGTAACTACACCGGCGTGTAGTTACAGGCACATGAGGCTTCACATCTGTATGCCTCAAGTCTATGGACGCAGGGCAGTGCATCGTAGGGTACGTTCCTATTGTGCGTGACTTACGAGGCAATGCTTTGTTATAGGAGATGGTTACCACTTAACATCAGGTGGGATATCAGCTTGTTCTTTCAGCTAGTTGTATAACAAAAAAAAAAGAATGAAGAATCTTTGTAGTGTTCCGATATTTGGTTGTTCCCGATTTTTCATAACTAAATTCTGTGTTTTTTTATCTTTAAAAATGTGCGAGTGAGAAGTTGACGGTTGTCTGCCCTTTAATGTACCCTCTGAGGAACGGAAATACTTAAATGCTCCTGACGCTCTAAAATTCATGTGGAATAGATGAAAAAGGCATGTTTTTTGTATTCCATGTCCGACATTCTTAAATAAATTTGAATACTACCCTTGTCTTGTCCATGACCGTACCTTTCACAGTTCACCGGTACATTAGGTTTCTAATAGTCTTCTTCTTGCACAAGGTGTTTAAAGAATATTGCCGAAAAATTTAACAAACAAATTAAAAGATACTTAAGTTTAAAAAAAAACAATTAATGTGCTTTTTTGGAGTCATCACTACCTTTAATTAGTTTTTTTAATACTAAATTGTCTGTGAAATAATATATGTTGATGTAAAATAGTGACCATCACCTATAACAAAGCATTGCCTCACAACTTGAGGCATAAAAGATGTTAAGGCCCAGTTTCACCATGCTCTGTTAGTTACTAATCAAGGATTAACGGGCCGTTAAATCTAACCTTAGATGTCAAACGCGTACATTTTGTCATTTTTAACGGCCGTTTAATCCTTTGTCAGTCTAACAGAGCATGGTGAAACCAGCCCTAAGCCTGACGTGAGTGCCTGTGAAATTACAGGCAATGAAAATAATGCCTGTAATTACACAGGCCCCATGCCTTTCAAACCGAAACACAACGCTGCTTGTTCTTAATTATATATTGCACACAATATAATACCTCGAAACCGGCGAACTTACCTCCAATTCAGACAGCCTTCACAGCTCAGTTGGTAGTAGCTCTGCCTTCTGCGCCGTAGGCCGTGGGTTCGATCCCCACCGAGAACAAACATTTGTGTGATGAACATAGATGTTTGTTCTCTGTCTGGGTGTTATATAATATTATAAGTATGTATTTACAAAAAAAAAGTATATAAGTAGTATATCAGCTATCTGGTTCCCATATCACAAGCTTTGGCTTAGTTTGGGGCGAGATAGTGCTGTTTGGAATGTCCACCAATATTTATATTTATTTATTTATTTATAATAAGAGTTTTCTTCAGCAAACCTAATCTTTTTATAGGATTGATTATTGAATTTATTTAATTTGCCATAATTTTATTGATTACAATACCTTTAAATAATTTATTTATAGAATGACGTTTTAAATGTGCATCATTTTACTTATACCTATGGAATTATTATTGTTATAATTTTAATATCATAGTATTTGTATAATCAATGTTTAATTAATACTGGCCTGTAACAAACCTGTTATAAATAAATAACTATGAACTATGTTGTTCCTTGTCTTTCAGTTTTCAGGAGCTATCCTTTTACACTCTGTACTTACCCTTTAAAATGTGGACACGAGGGTCAGTGGTTGCACAACTACGTATATATTCGATCCCATCTATTTTAGGAAGCGAAAGTTAAGGGCCTATGTACACTGTTTGACTTGCCTAATGGGGAAACTAGGGTCTACGCGTAGGTAGGCCATATCTCTAGTTTATTTTTAAAACTCATGAAAATACTACCATGCCTATTTCAGATGCCTAGCAACGTTGCTGTGTTTCGGTATGAAGGTTGTGGTTGCCGGTCAAATTACAAACACATACATACATACATAAAATAACGCCTGTTTCCCATAGGGGTAGGCTGAGACCACGGATATCCACTTGCTACAGTCCTTACATACCTCTTTCGCTTCATTCACTCTCAAAACATTCTTCATACATTCACATTACAACAATTATATCTGTATGCCTCAAGTTGATGGGCGCAGGGCAGTGCAATGTATGGCACGTTCATATTGTGCGTGACTTGCGAGGCAATGCTATGTTATAGATGATGGTTCACTTAACATCAGGTGGGCCATATGCTTGTTCGATCAGCAAGAAGTAAAAAAAAACCGGCCAAGTGCGAGTCAGAGTCGCGCACTAAGGGTTCCGTACCATTATCTATAAAAAACGTTTATTGTATGGGAGTCCCCTTAAATATTTATATTGATATAGCCTGGTGACAGACGGACAGACAGACTGACGGACGGACAGCGTAGTCTTAGTAATAGGGTCCTGTTTTACCCTTTGGGTACGGAACACTAAAAAGGATGAAACGCTTGTGGAGTAATCCATCATTATTCCAAAAATTGTATACCCGAATTTTAAAATCTAAATTTTGATAAGTAATTACCTACTCCTAAATATTTCATTATTCAATAGTAATTCATTATTGTAGAGTAATTCGCTGTAAGACAATTTAATTATTCTTTAGGTAAAATATGGGCAAAAACAAAAGGGCAAACTGCAAAATATGGTACTAACTATTGCAAAATATGGGCATAATGCAAATGGGCAAACTGCAAAATATGGTACTAACTAATGCAAATGGGCAAACTGCAAAATATGGTACTAACTATTGCAAAATATGGGCATAATGCAAATGGGCAAACTGCAAAATATGGTACTAACTACTGCAAAATATGGGCATAATGCAAATGGGCAAATTGCAAAATATGGTACTAACTATTGCAAAATATTGGCATAATGCAAATGGGCAAACTGCAAAATATGGTACTAACTACTGCAAAATATGGGCATAATGCAAATGTGCAAACTGCAAAATATGTTACTAACTACTGCAAAATATAGGTATTCACAAATGTATTGTTTGGACGTACCTCTGACTCACTAAAAGCCGTGCAGCTGTTTTATAACAACTTATTATGTCGTTTATAAAGATAGACTAGCTCTTACCTGCGGCTTCGCTCGCGCACGTTTACTATAGAATACTTACAAATAGATATGATTGGCAACATCTATAATAAATAAATTGTATTTTCTTCCCCATGGAACAATCTTGAGCCACGTAATTTTGTCAGAAGAAACAGGTACTAACTGACAACTTGAAGTTCCTGCCTCTTCGATTGTTTGTATAAAATATACAAAAAAAGCAAAAAAACAAAAAAAGTCGGGATAAAAATTACCCTGTGCCCGTCTCCTGGTTCTAAGCTACCTTCCCACCAATTTTCAGCCAAATTGGTTCAGCCGTTCTTGAGTTATAAATAGTGTGACTTTCTTTTATATATCATCATCAGCCCAAAGAAGTCCACTGCTAGTAAACTTAAGGTTCTTCAAGGATGTGGATGTGAGGATGTGAGCATGTGAGCATGTGAGTATGTGAGCATGTGAGCATGTGAGGATGTGAGCATGTAAGCATGTGAGCATGTGAGCATGTGAGCATGTGAGCATGTGAGCATGTGAGCATGTGAGCATGTGAGCATGTGAGCATGTGAGTATGTGAGCATGTGAGCATGTGAGGATGTGAGCATGTGAGCATGTGAGTATGTGAGCATGTGAGCATGTGAGCATGTGAGCATGTGAGCATGTGAGCATGTGAGCATGTGAGCATGTGAGCATGTGAGCATGTGAGCATGTGAGGATGTGAGCATGTGAGCATGTGAGTATGTGAGCATGTAAGGATGTGAGCATGTGAGCATGTGAGTATGTGAGCATGTGAGCATGTGAGCATGTGAGCATGTGAGCATGTGAGCATGTGAGCGTGTGAGCGTGTGAGCATGTGAGCATGTGAGAATGTGAGCATGTGAGCATGTGAAGATGTCTCGAAGGTACGTCCATTTACCCACATTTTTCAGTATCATAACACACTAAAGAGGATTTAATTTACAAACTTCATTGATTAATTTAAATTAAAGTGGATTTATTCATGACAACTGCAAATCGTACAGCTATTAATTGTATCCTTTTTTTTACGAATTAATGATCCCGCTTTAAAAATAATTCCCTTATACTATACCACTTAAATTAAAAGATCAACGGATTGTTACCCTGGCTTACATTTAAAGGATGTCTTTCATGCATAAAATATGTATATGTATTACTTGTGGCTTCCCGCGGCTTCGCACGCGTTGAAGTGGTGCCGTGATTGAGCCACAAACATCCAAACATCGTAACTTTCACATTGATTTGTATATTATTAGGGTAGGATTTTAAATACCTACGTAGGTATAAGAGATACCTATAAACGGCCATTACCTATATTAGGTAGGTAGGTATAGGTACTCAGACTCAAAAACTTGCCAAATACAACAAAGACAACCTTACACGGAAAATATGTACTTATTTGTTCAGGAGGTAGTTTTACTTTGCAGGGGTAGTTTTAAAATATTGAAAACGTGATTTTAAATAATTTATTGCGGTGTATATTTACTTCAAGTTTGAAATCTATCGCACTATACTAAAAATCTCCCATACTAACTTTTACAGTCATTTGCACCCTTTGCAGGGGTAATTATCAAAAGTTGAAAGCGTCATTTTTAATTAATTATTTTTTAGTATATTTACTTCAAGTTTTAAGTCAATCGCACCACGCGTTAAAAAACTCCCATGCAAACTTTGACATCCCTTTGCACTTTTATTAAGGGTAGTTTTAAAAAACTAAAAATGTTTTTCCTATTTTTTAGCTTTGGAGTACATCTACTTCAAGTTTCAAGTTTGTACGTTCAAGGAATACAATTTTTCATACCAACGTTTACAACCCTTTTTACACCCTTAGGGGTTCAATTTCCGAAAATCCCTTCTTAGTAAACCTCTACGCCATAAGACCTATGTACTCTTTAAATTTCAAGTCTATAGGACCAGCGGTCAAAAATCTCCTATACAAACTTTTTAACCCTTTGCACACTTATTAAGGGTAGTTTTTAAACTAAAAATGCCTTTCCTATTTTTTTGCTTTGAAGTATATCTACTCCAAGTTTCAAGTTTGTAGGTTCAAGGAATACAATTTTTCATACAATCGTTTTCATCCCTTTTTACACCCTTAGGGGTTGAATTTCCAAAAATCCCTTCTTAGTACACCTCTACGCCATAAGACCTACGTACTCCTCAAATTTCAAGTTTCTAGGACCAGTGGTTTAGGCTGTGCGTTGTCTATATGTCAGTCAGTCAGTCAGTCAGTCAGTCAGTCAGTCAGTCAGGACTTTGATTCTTATAGTATTAGAGATAACGCTTTATTGTTCACCACACAGAAACATACTACAGGGTTAAAGCATACATTAAGGTAAAACAATAGAACGCTGGGAGCGATCTCTTCCAGGCAACCTTGGAAGGATAAAAACTAATCAGAATTGACGGCGGTGTATACTTACGGAATATATGATAATTTATTGGACCTATACGTGTACGACATATATCAAAATAAAAATCAAAATATTTTTATTTTGTGTCACAAAAACATAGGCGAAAATTAAATATAAAGAACAACTGTGACAACAAAAACGCTCGTCACTCAGCTTTATGCTGTAATAGTGTTTGATGCACTACTGTTGTCTCAATTTTACTCAAAATTAATATTATTAAAAGTATGTAATACGTTGCTTATTTATTAACTTTATCACCATCATCAGCCTGTAGAAGTCCACTGCTGGACAAAGGCCTCCCCAACACACTTCCAGGAAGAACCGTTCTCAGCCCTGTCCATCCACCGACTTCCCGCGAGCCAGTACCCCAAGTATGAGATTTGCTTACGATATTTCGTTTTACGTTTTTGCTCCGTGTTTATTGCGGGTTTTGTATGAAGACGCGATATTGATACCGATACGGAACCCGCAATGAACACGGAACAAAAACGAATCGTTTTCGCTGCGTGCTCATTGCGGGTTTTGTAAAGTTCCGTATCGGTATCAATATCGCGTCTTCATACAAAACTCGCAATGAACACGGAACAAAAACGTAAAACGAAAAACGAAATATCGTAAGCAAATCTCATACTTGGGGTACAGATATATTTATTAATAAAAATATTTAATTAAATTATTATAAAAATAATAGTCAAAAGAGAAAACCAGTTAGTATTCTAATAGCGGCGATAGGCTTGTAAACTGTGACTTATGGAATGATAACCAACTTCTGCTACTCACAAGACTCCTTTTCTGTCCAAGCTGTTAGTTTATGGAACTCCTTGCCAGTCTCCATATGGCGATCCCTTTCACTAGCCGTGTTTAAATCTAAAGTTAAGATTTTTTATCTTGAGTCATGATTTTCATCATCATCTGAGTCATAGGTATATGTATGTATGTATATATGTTTGTATGTATATAAGTATGTATGTATATAAGTATTTATAGAGTGTAAGCATGTAATCTTATTTATGTAGATATATATGTATAGTTTATAGGTAAGCTTATTTGTGTGTTCATATCGAATGTTTTTATTATACTCTTGCTATTTTTAATTATATAGTGCACCCTAACCAACCATCTTATTCTAGGCTCCTCTCCATCCAAAGGTTGTCTGGAAGAGATTGCTTCTTAGCGATAAGTCCGCCCATTGTACATGTTTTTCTTTAATTGTAATTATTTGTCCTATTTTGTTAGTTTGTAAGGTGTGCAATAAATAATGTTCATTCAGTCATTCATTCATTCATACTGCAAAATGTACCTCTAGATTTATGTTAAAATTAAATGTCTGTCTGTCCTAGTCGTAAGGTCTTTTCGATTTTTTTCAAAAGCAGTCAATAATTTTGGTAACAAAAACTCCCTTGCTCGCTTTCAGTAGAACCGCGCCTTAACAAACGTAAAATGAATTCAAAATTTTCTGTTTCAATTTGATAGCGAATGTATTAGCATTTCAGCTACGCGTTGATTTCATATGAAATTTAAATAACAAACGGGATTTAAATAATTGTTCGCTTTGTAAAAACTTCCTACAGTCAGACCAAGATAATTCCTTTTAAAAATTAGCTATTATATACCAATAAATATGATTCATATTAGATACATGAATTATATTTATTGGTACTTCATCACCTGCCAAGAAATTCATAAGAAACCTCGTCAATAGAGTCCTTTCGCGACCTACAAAGTATTTTTTTGTATACAATGTTTTGGTTTCCCGGTACTTAATGTAAACTTTTGTGTCGTAAATAAATATAATGTATTTCTTTCATATCCTTTAAATAAAAATAGGGGAGGCCAGCGATAAACTTTTTTCACGCCGATAACAGCAGACAGTGCCATCTAGCAACGGATGAAATCAACCCATACAGTGACAGCATCATAAGATGTTAAAAGACCGAGCTGTCACTGTCATCCGTCACTTTCTTATATAAAAAAGAAGAAGACCCGGAACGAGCTTCACTTCATACATTCGTCGTCAACTTCATTGCATTCTATTCGCTACACCATACCATACACGTTTAAAAATTGTAATTAGCATCTTCATTTAAATATACGTTATATATTTTGAAGAAAAGACAATTCATTGAAGACATCCCCGGTTACCTCCTCAGCAAGTAGGAATCCTAATCATAGGCTCAAACAAACTTGAACAGCCTGATGATGACGATGATGTATACTGATAGCTTTTGAAATAATAAGAATGAATTAGTGAGTGTTTTTTTTACCCGAGTGCCGAAGGCGCCCGGGTTATTATTCAACACACATAAACATATTATGAGGGTTTATGACGGGGTCACAGCTCAGTTGGTAGTAGCTCTGCTTTTTGCGCTGTAGGTTCTGGGTTCAAGAAGACAGGCATCTGGGACCACAAGAAACTGGGACCGCGGTCCCAGTCGCCTGATTGCAATTTTTGTTCTGCCATTTGGGACCACAACCTGTATAGAAGTAATTGTACAGTCGCCAGAAAAATCAAAATCTAACACGAAATTTTTTTACTATAATAATTATATACTAGCGGCGCGTGTCGTTGTAGGTCTAAGTAGATCCAGTAGTTTTTATAAACATATCTATGTACAATAATTTAAATATTATAAATTATCGTACATAGGTATGTTTTTAAATCATTTTACTTTATTGTAGTATACTGATGTAAGACTGATTTTTAAACGTTATTTTATTTTTAATTAATGTACATATTTATAATTGTTAGAATATTGTTTTATTGACGAATAAATATTTTACGACAGATTAGTTTTTTATTTCATATACATTTCGTTCTAACTTTACTTAAATTCGGATTAAACAATAGATTTAGTGGTAATATCCCACTTGCCTGAGGAAAAGTAATTAAATTAATGAATCAGGCGACTGGGACCGCGGTCCCAGTTTTTGTGGTCGCAGATGCCTGCCTTCTCCTGGGTTCGATCTCATCGTGGACAAACATTTAAAATAACAATATGAACAAAGATGTTTTTTCGGTCTGTATTTTTTGTTACTTTTTCTTGTTACAGACTGTTTGTTATATGTTTTTACATAACATTCTGACTTTATTTATTTATTTTATTTTAACAATTTTGGGAAACTAACAACTAGGTCAGTATACAGGTATATATTGAATACATGCAGTGTACAAAGTTGCTACACATATAATGGCCAATTACAAGTTTCCGCAGATATATAAAAAGAAGTAGGTATGAAAACAGTAACAGTAGATGACAGAACATATACATCTATAAATTAAGTAGGTAGTAAGTAAAGGTTCAGCTTTGAAAAAAGTTGTCACTAAGTAAGCGTTTAAGCTTACTTGTACTTGTATTAATAGGTTTGCTTTGGCCAAAGAGTTAAACGAAGACTACGAATAGCTAAGGTAAGTTTTTTTTATTTTTTATTTCATAATTTTCGTATGTGATACCGTTCACCTTTATAATTAAGTTAGGTTAGGTGTTGGGTAATAATTCCTTGGTAAGGTAGATATTTCTAAGCTGCATGAAACATGCTTCCGAAATTCTAATTTATCCGCATAATTTTGACATAATAAGTAGGTAAGCACAACACAGCATCCCAAGCTTAGGCGCATTAATTAGATGCGAATTTTCCTCAAGTCTCCGAATCTCCAAAGTGATTATGAATGTACATAATTCCGTAGGAACCGATTTAGAATATATTAGTGAGATAGTGGTGGATTTACAAATACTACTTATAGTGATTTATGGTATGTTGTAGCCTATAAGTGAATAGCTACTTCAGAATTGAAAGGAAATATTTTGATTTTTGTATTTATTTCAAACATTACATCTATCATTACAGGTTACACCTAATACAATAGAGTAGTAAAACAATAATTATTTTAGTATATAAAAAATGTCATAAAGCAAAAATTCAATCAAATTATTTACAAATAAATGTCATACGAAAAAAATAATCAATTAAACAATACCACACAAAGCAAAAACAACATAAAAATAATAATAATGATGGATTTTCGTTTCAAGATTATGACACAAAACAATGTACATCTAAATTTCATTCAAAAAATATTTTTATCTCCCCGCACGCAAGCAAGCAAACCATAATTTCAGACTTTCAATATACTTTCGGTCAGCTGGTTTAGAGGAATACTTTAGATACAATCATGGCTCCTTTTTAGGAAATATTTCAAGGGATTTTCGTTTCAAGATTATAACACAAAAAGTTGTTACAAATTACTCGGTAGATGGCAGTGGACAAAATGTAATTTTTTTTGTGTGTCACTACCGTGCCATTTAAGGGGCTGACAACTATCAAACAACTTCTCGCTCGCACGTTTCGACATGTTGAAAGATGTAAAATCACTAATCTCATTTTCGAAAAATCGCAATCAACCATCTTGTGTGCAATCACATTGCACACAGTTTAGTAAAAAGATCATTTTAATCGATACAAGTTTTCCTACTTAACAGTTTGCTTATGTACGAAAACTAGTAAAGCAAACTTTTGAGTAGGAAAACATGTAACGATCAAAATGAAATTTTTACTGAACTGTGTGGAATGTGATTGCACACAGTTCTTTCAACATGTCGAAACGTGCGAGCGAGAGTCACATTAGCTCTTGTCTTCGCCTTAAGTAACTATTTTATTGTAACATTTTCAGTACAAGGATAGAAAGATATCATAACAGTTCATAAGTGCTTGCCATGCCAGTTCCAAGCGCCACGTTGCCGTTTTTTATTAAACAACTTAAAATTGCTTTTTTTAGATAAATAAGTTAAATGAATTTATTAACAACTTACTTTATGGTAATAACAATAATAACAATAATAAAAACTTTTATTTCTCTTACATAACTAGTACACGTATATATATATATATTTTGGTTTTTCTCCTTAACTATTTTATTTAATATCTAAATTTAATTTAACTAACGACGTAAGAACCGCGTTCAGCGGTAAAGCCTCCTCCAGCTGCTTCCATTCTTCCATATCTCTAGCTGTTCTACTCCATGTCTTTCCTAGTTTAGCTATGTCGTCGCTCCATCCTTTGTGTGGTCTACCTGGTCTGCGTTATTACCAACTTACTTTAGTCACTTATTAACATGTATTAAGAAGTTTAACTTAAAGTAAAAACTGTATTGAATAAATAGTTTCAAAGTGATTCTTGTGATAGAACTGAATAACCATTTTGTTTAGGTTATGGTTAAGTCTTGAACTCGAATCTTGGTTTTGTTCCTTTAATGGTAAAATTAACACTTACCTAGCTGTCATTTCCTTCAGCTAAGGCCTTGTTGAAATGCCATCTGCTACAGATGTACTTACCGCACAGATTAGGTTCATAGTTACGACTAGATAACAAACGCAGATATATTATGTATAATGTATAAGCAACTGTGTTTGGATCTGAAGGGCACTGTAGCAAGTGAAATTACTGGGTGAATAAATAAGAAATAGGTACGATAATGAAATTTATTAACAAAAATATACTTTAGTCACTTATTAAAATGTAACTTAAAGTAAAAAATGCATTAAATAATAATAATAAATAAATATTGGCGGACTTTCCACACATCACTATCTACCCCCAAACTAAGCCAAAGCTTGTAATATGAGAACCAGATAGCTGATATAATATGTATATACTTTTTTTGTAAATACATACTAATAATATAATAAACACCCAGACAGAGAACAAACATCGATGTTCATCACACAAATATTTGTTCTCTGTGGGGATCGAGCCCACGGCCTAGGTCGTAGAAGGCAGAGCTACTACCAACTGTGCCGTGTTTCAAAGTGATCCTTGTCATTGAACTGAATAACAATTTTTTTAGGTTATTGTACGATCATGCAGGGAAGTCGTTAATAAGGCTAGGTAGACTTAACTAAATACTGGTATTTAGCTAATATTTTGTACTGCTGTCAAATTTGGTAATTTTATCAAAATTAAAAAACCCTTTTTCATTTTGATATTCTTTAGGAGCTGTAATAAAAAAGAGGCTTGGGCTTGAGGAGCCAATATCCATTCGACTCAATATTTGTTTTGAAGACTTGCAAGCCCATGTTTTGTATAGAGTAATGAGTACTTACCACACACAAAAGCACCGCATACCGAAAAACTATAAAAAAGCTCGAATTCGAGGTACTAACCTGCTGACGGGACAATAATTCAAAAAACTCATGCTAACCGTGATCTGTATTTCCTAGAAGCTTCTCCACAAAGTCCGTATCTCCAAAGGAGGTCCTGTCGGGTTTTACGCTTCGCTGGACCGGGGAATTACCGTGTCCCACTCATTCCGTGTTTTATTTACGCGCTGACAGCTTGGGGATACACGCTGGGCTTAGTTAAATCAACTGTCAGAGACAACTGACTACACTAAATCGCGTCAATAAAAAAAATCGAGACACTAAAAATGTGCCGAATAAAAAGTACTGTACTACAAGTCTGAGTTTTGTTTTTTGTTTTACGTTTTTTTTAATATAAAACAAGTTGATGGAACAAGCAGATAGCCCACCTGATGTAAAGTGGTAACCACCTATAACAAAGTATTGCCTCGTAAGTCACGCACGATAGGAACGTGCCCCACGATACACTGGCCTGCGTCCATTACTGCGTAATCACAGGCACATGAGGCTTAACATATGTTTGCCTCAAGTTGAAGGACGCATGGCAGTGCATCGTAAGGCACGTTCCTATCGTGCGTGACTTACGAGGCAATGCTTTGTTATAGGTGATGGTTACCACTTAATATCAGGTGAGCCATCTGCTTGTTCCATTAGCTAGTTGTCATCATCATCATCATCTTCCTGCCCTTATCCCACTTTATGTGGGGTCGGCACAACAGGTTTTTCTCTCCACTTTCCTCTATCATCCGTCATCTCATTAGTCACTCCTTTCTTACCCATGACATCTTTCACACAATCCATCCAAGATGGATGGATTGTGTGAAAGATTCTTTGGCCTACCTCTACTCCTTAATCCATCCACATTCATACCTAACACTCTTTTCGTTACATGTTTTATATTATATTATGTTATATTACAACTAGTTCTATAAAAAAAAAGCCTGTGTTACTTAGTTTTTTTAAATACTAACCTGAATTATAATAACCGATATGAATCCGTGAGAGTCTTTAGTTTTAAGGATTGCCTTTCAAAATCACTACATAGTATAAAACAAAGTCGATTTCTCTGTCCCTATATCCCTATGTATGCTTAAATCTTTAAAACTACGCAACGGTTTTTGATGCGGTTTTTTTTATAGAAAGAGTGATTCAAGAGGAAGGTTTATATGCATAAAACAAGCATAATCTCTTAGGGATAACACACAATAACCGTGCGAAGCCGGGGTGGGTCGCTAGTATTATATAAACAGTTTAATTGTTCGTTTATTTATCTTACAGTGACTGAGAGGCTGCAAGGTTGATTCATTATTTTGTAAAGTAAGGGTCTTATTGGGTAGCTACGTTTCCGGGTCTCTGTTCTAATCAGTTGCGACTGTTTTACTTCGTTTGTATGATAATTAGAGTTTCCGAGTTGTGTTCTCTAACTCAAAATAAGACAAAGATTGGAATTAAGAGTTCTAATTAGCTCGTGCGCAGCGCCTGAATTTATTGTTTCAATAAGTTTATACCAGAAACGTCTTTTTAAGCCCGCAAAATCTTGTTCCATCTCATCTTACTATCCACGATTTCTAAATGTTTTTTAAACTCCTTTCTGATGGAACAAGCAGATGGCCCACCCGATATAAAGTGGTAACCATCACACATAATAAAGCATTGCATCGTAAGTCACGCACGATAGGAATGTGCTTTATGATACACTGCCCTGCGTCCATCAAATTGAGGTAGACAGATATTAAGCTTCATGTGCCTTTTTTTATACTACTAGCTGATGGAACAATCATATGGGCCACCTGCTGTCAAGTGGTAACCATCTCCTATAGCAAAGCATTACCTCGTAAGTCACGCACGATAGGAATGTGCCCTACGATGCACTGCCCTGCGTCCATCAACTTGAGGCATACAGTTGTTAAGACTCATGTGCCTGTAATTACGCCGGTAGCCACACTCTTCAAACCGAAACACAGCAACGCTGCTTGGCGGCAGAAAAGGCTGGTTGTACTTCCCCGGACGAGCCCTTCACAAAGAGCTCTACTATTCTTATGTGTATAATTGCCTGTAATTTCACCGGCAATAACAAACAGTAACACGACAGTTTTTTTTATTTTTTTCATAATTCATTCCTCTTGAATAATTTTTTAGGCCAGCCGACTCAGTCATGCACCCAGTAACTAACTCGCAAAACTCGCGAAACGCATTGTTTCAAAACGTAGCCAATTATTGTTTCAATTCAATTCGATACGCCCTCTGGTGGATGCAGAAAAACCAATTGGAACTTGTGCAATAAATTACATAGCCGCCACTCAGCCGGTCTAATCGAGACTTTTATTCTTTTTAGTGGTGCGAATACGTAACGTAGTTGCAATAAGTTTGTTTTGTGAATAAAAATGAATACAGAAACCAGTATTGGTGGCCATCACTGTGGATAGATTGAAGAGTAAAGGTTGGCCAAAGAAAAGATGGATGGATTGTGTGAAAGATGACATGGATTAGAAAGTAGTGACTGCTGAGGTGATGGATGATAGAAGTGGAGGAAGTAGAAAGAAGAAACTTGTGGCCCCACCTTAAGTTTTTTATAGAATATCACTTACGTATTAATAAACAAAAAATAACAAATAATAATAATGTTTATCAAAAGAATATCGGTACCTAACTTTTCTGCTGCAAAATGGAACTTTGAACTTGTACAAATTGACACATTAAATATTACGTTTTTTAATAGTTTGACAGCCTTCACAGCTCAGTTGGTAGTAGCTCTGCCTTCTGTGCGGTAGGCCGTGGGTTCGATCCCCACCGAGAACAAACATTTATGTGATGAACCAATGTTCATCACATTAGATGAACATTGATTAGATTAGATTAGATGTCAGCTATCTGGTTCCCATATCACAAGCTTTGGCTTAGTTTGGGGCTAGATAGTGCTGTGTGGAAAAGTCCACCAATATTTATTTATTTATTTATTTATTTATAGAGAGCACAGGGCGTGCGTTGGATCGTGCTCGAGCGAGTGTGTCTCGTGGTTTGTCGCAAAGAAGCGCTTATGACGTGATGAAGCGGGCTCGTCATTGGTTACTCCCAATATCGTAAAGGCCTAAAATTCGTTAAAGTTTTTTTTTATACAACTAGCTGGTGAACAAGCAGACGGCCCACCTGATGATAAGTGGTAACTATCACCTATAACAAAGCATTGCCTCGTAAGTCACGCACGATAGGAACGTACCTTACGATGCACTGCCCTGCGTCCATCAACTTGAGGTATACAGATGTTAAGCCTTATGTGCCTGTAATTACACCGCCAACCACACTCTTCAAACTGAAACACAGCAACGTTGCTTGGCGGCAGGATAAGGCGTGGTGGTAGTACTTTATTATTGTAGAACATCATAACCCACAGTCTTCCGCTAATATTTATAACGAAATATTTATTAACATTTCATAAAAAGAAACCAATAAAAGATGGATAGCAATAGAAAAATGTTACGTAATTGGCTGACAGATACGTTTTCTCAGCAATGGTAAATGTTCACAGAAGTTTAAAATTAGTATATTTATATATTTGTTATGCAATAGTGCAGTTAAATTATTTACAAACAAAACAACATTGAATAGATGTATTTACAAAATTTACAATATACAGATGAAATAATAATAATTGTACTATCTGCAGACCATTGCGAACGATTTAGAGATAGCTAAGCTGATCCAAATTAAGTCCAATCGATCCAATCCAATATTGAAAAAAATGCTGTTTTTGAATATTTTTTTGCCTCCTGTAAATGTTGCAACATTTTCAGTTTTGATTAAAAACCTACAAAAAAACGTGGAAATGAAAAATGATACCTTTTTTTGAATTTATTGTTCTATTTTTAATGAAACTAAACTACACTGGTGCAGACTAAACTGGTCCCCCCCACGCTATGTTTTATCACAGATAAGAAATAAGTACTTCCCACGACGTTTGAAAGCTTTGTTATAAATGCACAAAACGATTTCCAAAGGGATGATTTGAACCCGCGACCCTATGAGAGGGCGAAGTCTCCCACTAAGCCACCAGATCATTCACCCCTTGGCCCATAAATCGTTTAATAAAATCCCGCCCCAAAGAAACAACAAAACATAATTTGCACATAATAAAGAAGTTCCCAACATTGATAAATCATTCTGCAACGTCTTACGTAAGTTCGCAAAACAGTAATTTGCATGGCGTTTACTTCTTTAACTTTTCAATCTACACTAATATTATAAAGAGGAAACATTTGTATTTTTGTATGTAACGAATAGGCTCAAAAACTACTGGTCCGATTTTAAAAAATTCTTTCACCATTAGAATGCTACATTATCCCTGAGTAACATAGGCTATATTATATTTTCAAAAAAATCAAGGATCCTTACTAAAACTTCAATAATGTAACCCAAGGTGGAAAACAAAAACCTTAAATCGCGTGCGCTGCGAAAACTATTGAAGATAGAACAAAATAATGTACTACGATTTTGTAGAACACGTCATCATCTACAAAAAATGTCACGACAGCATATGTCTAACTATTATAGTTATGTCACAATAAGTGTTATTTTATTATAAAAAAATAATTGAAATGCCTCCGCTAGAAAAGGGTCTTTATTTGTATAATAATAATAATAATAATATAATAATAAGCCGTTTATTCAGAAATTTACAATTAAATCTATTTACACTGTTTGATATTTTAGTTTAGATTTTCTGTGTGCCTTTTGGCATAGGCCTCCTCCAATTCCTTCCATTTTTCTCTATCACCTGCTATTCGTGGCCATAGCTTTCCTCCTATTATCTCCAAATCATCCTTCCATCGTTTATACGGTCTCCCTCTGGTTCTTGTTCCAGTTCTTGGGTACCACACAGTAACTCTTTGACTCCACTTGTCAATGCCTCTGAGGGTATGCCCTGCCCATCTCCATTTTAGGGTTTTGATTTTAAATATGGCGTCAGTAACCTGAGTCTCCCCTCGTATATCCTCGTTTCTTTTCCGGTCTTTTCTCTTTACGCCTAGCATGCTTCTCTCCATAGCACGCTGGCAGACCGAAAGTTTACGGAGTTGCGTGTTCGTGAGAGCCCAAGTCTGGCAACCATAAGTAAGTACCGGCAGAACACAACACTCGTACAGTTTGTCTTTATTTGTACCTTGGTATTAATCCTTATCCAAATAAATCATTTCATAATTAAGACGGTTTCAATACCTATAGATTACTTCTTAAATTTTTCAAATCGGACATTCCATTCAAAAGATAATATGACGAAATTAAAAATGTTAACGGGTCCACGGGTCACGCGCGGGGTGCGATTTCACTCACTCAAGGAGAAGCGCGTGCAAATGTATGAAATAAGTAGACGCGAGGCTCGAACCCACGGTTTAAGTTTATCCTAAAATGTTCAAAAAATATATGACCACCCATGCGAAGCTGGGACAGGCCGCTAGTAGAATATAAGCAGAAGTGCTATTCTGTCAAGGGCTAAAGCCCAGTCTCCACCGCGAAAGGGTAATGAGCGAGAAATGGTTAGCGGAACGGACTCCTTTTTAATGAAATAGGTTTACATTACCACCAACAAAGAGTTTTATCTTTTGTTTTCCACTGCAAAAGGAAAAAGAGCTGAGCGATTTCATTTCAACACTTTCTGCTCACTCAGTCATTTCCGCTCGACTATTTATTTTGTTGGTGGAAATACAAGTATGCAGTTTATTCTTGCGAGTTAAACGGAGTCCTTAATGGCTCCGCTCCGCTCGCGTTGGAGACCGTGCTTTACATTTGTGCTAGCTGTGGTTAACTTTAAGAAGTAAGTACAGGAAATGTATCATCATTGTTGTTTTTTTTGTAGTGTATTGCTCACTGGAAGCCCTGAATAAATAAATAAAAAATAAAATAAGGGCTCGTGGTGCTAAGTTTTTTTTTTTATTATTCTAGCTGATGGAACATGCAGTTGGCCCACTTTATGTTAAGTGGTAACTGTCCCCTATAACAAAGCATTTCCCCGTAAGTCACGCACGATAGGAACGTGTCCCACGATGCTCTGCCCTGCGTCCATCAACTTGAGGCATACAGATATTAAGCCTCATGTGCCTGTAATTACGCCGACAACCACGCTCTTATAACCGAAATAGCAACGCTGCTTGGCGGCAGAAAAAGGCGTGGTGGTAGTACTTCCCCGGACGAGCCCTTCACAAAGAGTTCTACTACTCTTATTCTCGTGATTGAAGTGAGCGCGGATCCGCTAACTGAAACCCCCCGTGCTTTTGTTGTTTGCTTGTTCTTCTGATAGCACTTAAAGATGAGTTGGCATTTAGTTGATTAACCAGACGGTCGTGGTGAAGGAAAACAACGAAAATATAATACCCAAGATCATTTACGGTGCTAACAATAGGAACCAAGTTTCAGTGTTCATTCCCAGTAGATTAGACTAGTTTGCAGGTCCAAAGTTTGAAGCCTATGTTCACCATTTCAGTAACCAGGCGTTTAGTTATAGATTTGTATTATTATTTTTGTGTTGTGTTTATCATAAGTTTGAGAGTGGTAGAGAGGTCTTTGTGAAAGGGCCTTCTTCTGAGGAAAGAAAATAAGATAAAAAAAGAAAGACAACTAGCTCATTTTGACCTTATTTATACATGTAGCTCATCTTCTTGTCACTAGTTTCTTTTTTTTTTTTTTTTTTATACAACTAGCTGATGGAACAAGCATATGGCCCACCTGATGTTAAGTGGTAACCATCACCTATAACAAAGCATTGCCTCGTAAGTCACGTACGATAGGAACGTGCCCTACGATGCACTGCCCTGCGTCCATCAACTTGAGGCATACGGATGTTAAGCCTCATGTGCCTGTAATTACACCGGTAACCGAAACCGACTCTTCAAACCGAAACACAGCGTTGCTGCTTGGCGGCAGAAAAAGGCGTGGTGGTAGTACTTCCCCGGACGAGCCCTTCACAAAGAGCTCTACTACTCTTATTTGAAATAAGTGTAGTTAAAATTTTAGATTTGCCTTAAAGTCGCTCCTTTCGAGCAATTGACAGCCTTCACAGCTCAGCTGCCTTCTGCGCCATAGGCCTTGGGTTCGATCTCCACCGAGAACAAACATTTGTTTGATGAACATTGATGTTTGTTCTCTGTCTGGGTGTTATATAATATTATAAGAATGTATTTACAAAAAAAAAAAGTATATATGTATTATATCAGCTATCTAGCTCCCATATTACAAGCTTTGGCTTAGTTTGGGGCTAGATAGTGCTGTGTGGAACGTCCACCAATATTTATTTATATATTTATTTACTTGGCACATGTTGTAGAACTTTTAAGGTTATATGGCATGCCGGTTCGATGTTTTCCTTCACCGTTTGAAAGTACTAGCACTGTGAACATACATTTTTGAACTTAAAAACTCACCGACTCGCAGATGGCCCATTTGATGTTAAGTGGTAACCATCATCTATTAACTAAGCATTGCCTCATAAGTCACGAACGATATGAACGTGCATAATACCTGATTAAGACTCATGTGCCTGTAATTTTCAAACCGATATAGCTGCTTGACGGGAGAATTATGCTTGGTGGTAACCACGGGTTAAGTGTTGGTGAACTCCAGGTTCAGGAAGTTAGCAAGTTCTAACAAAGGTTGAGCGGAGGAACGCTACTCGCATTGCATTTTGGTGTTGCTCCGTCGAAACTCAAGAACAAAGAAATTTTACTAATTCATGTTGACACTTGTACTGTACAGGTTGTTTGGGTACCAAATTAAACACTTAGATCGATTAACGTGCGCCTCGGTTGGGTGGCTGGAATCGAGTGCCAGCGATCTGTTTCTACCCGCCGAGCCAGACAGCGCGCATTGTTTATTCTTATACACTACAACACTATTGCTTAAACCATTAGAACTTCGAATAATCAAAGGTTAATTCTAGTCAAATTCAAAGTCAAAAGGTATATTAATAAAATCACAAGGACAACTTTGAAACGTCTTAAAACTAGGTTTTTTTTAATACAACTAGCTGATGGAACAATCAGATGGCCCACCTGATGTTAAGTGGTAACCATCACCTATAACAAAGCATTACCTTGCAAGTCACGCACGATAGGAACGTGCGCTCCGATGCACTCCCCTGCATCCATCAACTTGAGGCACACAGATGTTAAGCCTCATGTGCCTGTAATTACACCAGCAACCATACTCTTCAAACAGAAACACAGCAACTCTGCTTGGCGGCAGAGAAAGGCCCTTCACAAAGAGCTCTACTACTCTTAAAATCTAGGTGCCAGTTCCACGCGACCAAAGGCTAAAAGAACAGGAAACAAACTTACGGCTTGATTCCTACCGTGTTCTCTAGTTAGTTGTGTAATACACCTTCTGGCAAGGTCGGGCGACGATCTGTAGTAGTAGACGTAAGCACTGGATGAGAAAAGCCGAAGACCGGGCTCAGTGGTATGTCTTGGGAGATATATACGTCCTGCATTGGACTAACATAGGTTGATGATGATGATAATTCAATCCTTAGCTCAATACACTAGTAAAATTGAGTTTTAATAAACTTTGGGACCAACATTAACACACGCATTTTAAATTATACAACGTGTAACACAATACCCCTATAAAGCCAAAGACCTAATGGTCAGACCAAGCACTGGAATACTTTGACGTGTTCAAAGCTTGAATACTTCGATTTTTGAATTCCTATACACAAGTAAAATTATTCTTGTCTCAGAAATTTGAAACAACCCCGACAATGTGTATGTGACCTTGGTACATACGCTATTTGAGTTTACTAATTGGTGGCAGTTCTTGTACCTATTGCATATACAGTTCACAATTAATAGTCAAAAAACAGCTGTAAATAGGGATGCGTCATGTTGTGCTAGTTTCATTTTGGAGGAAAGTTTAAGAGGCATTTATGAATGTAAAACATCGAAATTTCAAAACTCTAAGAACGAAAGTTGTTCGTAATGACATGTAGTTTACCCTGCTTTCGGAATCATAGGGGTGGTATGTTACACGTTGTATAAAGAAACATACAGTTAAATATTTAATGTTTGTGGCTCAAAAATGCCCTTACTATTGAACCATTTTGAGTAAAGCTTGAGGAAATAATCGTTACCTGGATTGGCATATAGGCTTGGCTAGGCTTCTTTTTATTCCGAAAAAGTTTTAAAACAGGGTAGAAAAAGTGAACGTATCCAATAAAGAGAAATTACCTTAAATATTAATTACAAATTGAGCATAACCGCGAGCGATAGCTAAATAGTGGTAACAGCGGCAATAAAATTAAGAACCCATTAATTTTGGAGGTTATGTACGCTTATAAAGATAATTATATTCGCAAATATGAACTAGAGATTCATTTGAATTGTATGAAATTAATTTAGAAATGTCTATCATTATATTATCATAGTAGAGATTCATGACTTAGTGTATCAACTTATAATATACCTGTTGCTTTTTTTTAATACGTACTAACTACATACATCCATAAAATCTTAGCAAACATAATATGTACATACTTACAATGCCAGATCGCTCGAGATCGCTTAGATCTTCGTTCGCTTACTTAATAAGTAGTAAATTAACACGTAACAGTCTGACTGACTTACTGCTAATATACAGCGTAAACTAGAGAGATAAAAGAGAGATTTTTATATCACAAAATATACGCCAACAGAAAATTAAAAAAAATATGTTTGATTAAGGATCTAGAAATCCTTGAGATTGGATTGAATGAACAAAAAAATGATTTGTATAAATATTCTAATAAATCCTCGGATAGATTAGAATAATAATGAAGTTAGGAACTTTTGTTAAAGTTAGGAAAAATTGGGGGGAAGTTAGGACTTCCCCCCAATTCAACTCATTGCGATCCTGCACCATGTTTATCCAGTGCATTGAAATGCTAAAAAAAAAATATAAACCTTAGACTATTTTAAGACTTACCCCATTAGACAAATTTTAAGTTGATACTTATACTACGAAACTTGAGAGGACTACTACAGTGCCTGGGGATCAAAATCATCAAGATGTTTCTTGATTAATAAATCGTAAAAAAATAGCTACATGCGATAATAGTTGCAGGCTCTCCAGGTAAGAACAAGAGTGATCAAAGTCAAAGTCAAAAGGTATTTATTCAATAAAATCACAAGGATCACTTTGAAACGTCTTAAAGCTAGGTGACTAGGTGCCAGTTCCACGCGACCAAAGCCTAGAAGAACAGGCAACAAACTCACGGCTTGGTTCCTACCGTTTTTTTTGTATGATCCTTATTTATCACAAAGTAATGAAAGTGTGCGTTACTATTATAATGTACTGTACTATATCTCTGTGATAGTAGCTGTGACAGGGGCTTTTGTGCAAACGTAACTTAAGTTAATTATTCGACTTGAGTAGCTTTATGTTTTATCAAGATTTGCATAGTACTTCTGTTAATTTCAAATATAATAACTTACTACTTGTGTGTGTATTATCCCGTTTACACTCAACTCATGTCCGTGGAAATGTGCAGAGACATGGGAAAGGACTTGGGCAATGCGAGAATGTAAACAGGCCACTTCCATGTCCACTCGCGTTACCGCTCGCGATGCCCGTGTGAACACACATTGCCGCCGACGCTGCCGCAGACATATGGACGGCAACATTTCCGTCCACGCGAATGGCAGCGCGAATGTTTAAATGTAAACGCAGTATATAACAACTTCCGTTGCGTAGTCCGAGAAAATGGGGATCCGATCAAATGAAATTGTTTATATAATTTGTTGTTTTTTATATTAGAATTCTTATATACTTTATTTGTATTAACTCAGATTCACTTACTTTGTTTCTTTTCTTGCCTATTTTATTTCGATTAGTAAGCTTATTTCAGACAAGTCCGGTCACGTCATTTGGGACGACCAACCAGTAGTTCTATTCCGTAAACTACAGAATCACGGGAGGATCACCTAGAGGATCCGCGCTCACTTCGAACTCGTGCTTTTCCTCACGTTGGAATTCAAACCGACAAAATCCTCATGCCAACCGCATGAGGATTTTGTCGGTTTGAGTGCCAGAGATGAGAATGTATTTCAGAATGCCAAATTGGAAACTCAGCGCGTATTACGCGGTCGCTTGGGCGAGTGTTGTTGTCAGAATTGCACTTCAGAAATGTTTCCGAACATTTTAAAATAGCCCAGGTGCGATCACGAATGAGTTTGACTTTTTTGGCGTAATAGTAATCCTACTAATATTATAAACGCGAAAGTTTGTAAGTACGGATGGATGGATGTTTGTTACTCTTTCATGGAAAAACGACTGAATGGATTTTAATGAAACTTTACAATAAATATACATAAGAATAACACATATGCTACAATTTAGTACAGCAGACGTGAGGTCACCCAGATTGGTCTAAACTGAAATCCAGCGCTGCGTCGTCGTCGCCTTGGCGGCGGCGGGGCAGCATTTAGCTGAGTTGAGACCATTTTGGCTCATGAAGTACTGGTTGGCATCCATAGTAGGTACCTACTATAGGTTTAGGTATAGGAAACCTTGCATTGTTGTTTTTTGTGTTATTAAATGTTTCTTTCTATATGTATTACATGTACCTTTCTTTCTACCTACTATACACCTACTGTATACCTACCTGCTATGTTAAGCAGTTTTTTCATCTTCTTGTTTTTCTTGTTACCTAATATGTGATGCTGTACCCGTGTTTGTGTGTCGAATAAAAAATATTCTAATCTATTCTAATTTATAAAGATATTGTGTGACTAATCCTGCGCAGACGAAGTCGCGGGCACCAGCTTGTAGTAAGTATATTTCAATGCATTGACCATAAATCCTCTGCCCCACCGTCCACAGATTTGCACTACCCCTTAATCATCATACATGCGAAAGCCTGTTTACAAGTCATAGAATAAATAATGGCAACACAGAAGGGCATTCCCGTATACCATCCAATATGATTTGCTCCTATTACTGTAATGCAAACTCCACAGTTTGCCAAATTAGTTGTGCGAGTGGGTTTGCCAGCTGAATTATGCAGGAACGGGTATTGGCAAGAACTATTGATGGCAACACTATTCGAAATATATGGAATTGAATTAGCATAATGTTTTGTTTGATTATTTGAAAATTTTGCAGTTCGTTTTACGTTTTTAAATCTACATATTTGTTTAAAAATGTGCAAACAAAGCCCTTTTATATATAACACGTAACTTAATATAACTTAATTATAACACGTAAAAAAATTTTACTCGATTAAGGATTCGAGTTTATTCATATACTAACCAGTAAATTTCTCAAGAACAAACCATCGACTTATTAAATTTCATGCAGATCGGATCAACTATGGTTCAAAAGTTCCTGACGTGGTTGTCCCATAAATAGATGTTCTTAAATCTTATGCTTAAAATCCTTTCACCACACTGTTTCCAAAGAACTAGTGACAAGAAGAAGAATAGATAGGAAGCTATTTTTGTAATGATAATGTTGTTTCTACCATAAATCCAAAGCAATAAAGATTTTACAAAACAAAATGCCGGCGTCCTACAAAAATAGGCTGCCAAAAGAAAGGAATAAAAGAAATTCTGCGACAAAAGAGTGTACGTTGGATATTTGGAATTAAATCACGGAAGACAACACGCGAACGAAATAATAACAAAATGGCACCGTGAAAACCGCTAAGCAATACACAGATGCATAAAAAAATAGAAACACCAGTTATTTTCATTATTTTGAACTATTATTTTATTATTATGAGCCCTCCGGGTCCCACTGCTGGGCAAAAGCCTCTGCCCCATTCCTTCCACACGTCGCAATCCTAGGCTATGTTTGCCCAGTCCATCAGGAAAACATCCAGCTCGTCCCACCATCACTGCTTTGGTCGGCCGCGTCGCCTTCTCGCTGGGTCAGGATGCCAATCAGTAGCTAACTTTTCCCACAGCTCACCTGGCATACGGCAGACATGCCCAACCCAATTATACAATACTAGCTGGTGCCCGCGACTTCGTCTGCGCAGGATTAGTATTTCTGTAGTTTTTACGTGAAAGAGTAACAAACATCCATCCATCCATTCATACTTACAAACTTTCGCGTTTATAATATTAGTAGGATTTTGAACTAATAAATAAATATTTGTATGCATTCCATATAGTACTATCTAGCTTTAACAAATAAAAACTTACTCCGTTTGGGAACTTAATTTTAAGTCAAGTTAAGACCTATGTGCTTTATACAACTTGTTAATGGAACAAGTAGATGGCCCACATGATGCTAAGAGGTAACCATCACTAAGCGTTGCATCGAAAGTCACGCTCGATAGGAACGTGTCCTACGAAACCGAAACACAGCAACGCTGCTTGGCGGCAGAAAAAAGGCATCGTGGTAGTACTTCCCCAGACGAGGCCTTCACAAAGAGCTCTACTACTCTTTCTAAATGACATTAGCGGTCACCCATCAAAATGATGACCGCGCAGAACGTTGTTTAGTCGATCGCTTATGGACGACTAAACAAGCTACAATGTGACTAAGAAACAACCATTGACACCTCTAATCCAAAATACAAGCAGATCAATTCAGTTCTTACTGTAATCCCCCTATTCACTAATGGCAGTACTCCGATCCCTCGCAATAAACCGCAACCGAATTGCACCATAACACCAACGCCTACCTTGTGGTACTACGTAGCTGTAGCCTACGACGTAGCTACAAGCTACGCTGCGTAGGCATATGCTACGATAGCCATTACAAAATGATACTTCGAATGTTTTGTAAAATAAAATTATAATGTGTTTTCTTTGGTTCAATTTGTAGGTCTAGTCAATTGGGAATGGGCTTTAAACAGTTTTAATATTATGCAGTTTGTGACCTAGATATATACATAATAATCATTATCATTTATTTGCGGCTAAGACTCAAAAAACTCATAATTACAACTAAAAAATAACAGAGTTTAAACAGTAAAAGAAGATAAAGAAGAAAAAAAACATGTATAGATAAATGATAATATTGTGTAGGTGATGAAAGATTAAACTTTTAATACGACTGAAAATACTCTCTACACTACCTAGACCCAGTTCATATAACTTCTTTTTTATTAAGATTTATAAAAGATAAAATATAAAAAATAAAAAAATCAAAATGACTACTTAATCAAAACTGTTTACACAGTTCACTTTCAAAATACCTGAACGGATTTCTACCGTACCTGGAAAATAAAGTCCAAAATTTCATTTCATTAAAATAAAACAAAATCACTTCCAGCGCTCTAACATTTCACAAAAAGGATTCATTTGTAAACAGTGCGCACGGTCGGTTTTGGCTGTCCGGCGGTCCGACCATCCACCCGGACGCACTCCTAATTCCAAAATGTACCTACTATGACAGCAGCTGTACAGATGACGCACGGTAGTACAAAAGGACTAAAACAAGGTAATTCCATATGTGACAGGTTGCAAGCTCAGCGCCGCTATTTCATACGTGACAGGTTGCAAGCTCAACGCCACTACTGGAATACTTTTCATTTGGTAAAATAAAAAATATCGCGCCTTAGATAGATAGAAAATTCTTTATAGTACAAAATGTATCGTATATGAGCGAACTTAATGCTAGAGAGCATTCTCTTCTAATAAACCTTTGTTTAATTTTGAAAAACTGTAAGGAATGACACAAACATGGATGATAGTTTTTTGAATGAATGAATGAATTTTAATTTAACACACATAAAAACATATACAGAGAAAAACGTCTTTTTCATCCATAAACCCAAATTACATTTTTGATATATCATATATTAAAATCCTACCAATATGACAGCGGACAGATGAGGCACGTTAGTACAAAAGGAGTAAAACATGGTAAATCCATACGTGACAGGTCGCAAACTCAGCGCCGCTACTGGAATACTTTTTATTTGGTAAAAAGAAAAATTATCATATTTTCAGTATTCAAAATTATCATGTTTTATTTTATATCTTATTATGGGAATAAAACTTTAAAATAATTCAACATTCTAAGAATTCAACATTTTGCAAAACAAAAAAAAACAAGGTTCTGGGAAATAATACATTTTGGGATTACAACATTATGAGACATTTTTCGAAAACAAAAAAAAACAACATTGTGGTAAATTATACATATTGGGCTTTCAACAATATTAGAATTCAACATTCTGTTCCTGAAGGCTATCAATATTAGTCATTAGCTAAACAAGCTGAAAAGATAGTTGTCAAACTGCCGTCCTATCGCTAAAAGGCCGTTAAATGCAAAATCTACTTTTTGAGTTACGCGAGACAAAAACAAAAGGCGGGAAAGCATAGAAAAAAGATTTAACGGCAATCAAGCTAGGCAACCAACGTACCGCATAAGTTGACGTAAAAATTAAATAACCATTCAGCCATTTTTAAGCTTAGCAATGACACATGGCAACATTTAAGCATTGAATTGATATTAATTTGGTTCCGGCTGTGGTTCCGGTAACGGCATTTTCTTTTTTCATATTTCGAAAACTATTAAAGCTATTTGAATTCTGATAAAATTGGCCGATATAGCTTTTTTTTTTCAGATTACAATGCCATAAAAAAGTCAAAATTTAGCAAGTGTTGGATAACGACACTTTAGCTATAGGACGGCAGCCTTATTTTCTTGATAAATTAATGTTACAGAAAAAAGTATGATACAGTCCCTATAAAATTACAAGGATTATGAAACACAGCAGATACAATAATTTATTTACTAATCATTTATTTTTTTCTTATGTATTTCCCTTTTTGCATCTCTTACCTACTGTTTCTTGTTTTGTTTACTTTATTTTATTACTGTAATACTAGCTATATTTTTTTCTGATTCTGTTTTGTTTTATCGTGAAAAATTTAATCAAGCCCACTTTTATAAATTTTAAAAGCCCAACATACTCGTGGCGAGTTGGAAGGTTTGCGACATTGAAAACTGCATTTTTGTGCCCAATTATTTTGACCGGCACAGCTTTCAAACCATATAACTTCATAATTCCTTTATTATTCACCGTGAATAGGACAAAAGATATTACAGATTTTATCCTACAAGAGGATTAAGATGAAAAGGACTGGTTTTGGTTCGAATAAGTATGTGTGCTAAGCGGTTTTGTATGAATCAAGGGACTACGTTTTCCCGGGGTTTGGATAATGAGTTTTTGTGATGAGGTATTCTATATCATTGTAAGTGTTTTAAGGCTTATTTATAGCTACGGTTGTGAAATTAAGTTCACTTAATAAAATTCTTAAAAATAATGGTTATAAATATCACCACAGTCACATCTGTATAATATTTATCTTCTATATATCTAAAATCAATTGCTGTTCGTTTGTCTCGCTAAAACTCGAGAACGGCTGGGCCCATTTAGCTGATTTTGGTTTTGAAATATTTGGCGTATTCCAGGAAAGGTTAAAACGGTGAGAAAATAAGGAAAAATTGGGAGGAAGATAGTAAAACAAACAAATTCATTTTCCCATATAAACTGTTCTACCTAAAGCGAAGGGAGATTTTTAATGTCGTTAAAATAGGTGATACGAAGTACCGGGTCATCCAGTAATGAATAAAAAAAGTTTTAAAACATGTGTCAAGTGCTCGAAACAGCCTGATTGGCAGTGATTTGGATCAGTAGAACTTTCTCTAGCTCGGCTTTAACGAACGACTGTGGATTAAAATTCATTCATTTATTTGAGAGCACTGGCATAGCGCACATAATATTTTCAAAGATAAAATCCACTGGTGTACGACTGGATTTGAACCTTTGACCTAACGATCAGAAGGCGGGATCACTCCCACTAGACCACGCACAGGTGCTCTCACTCATGCAAACTTTCATGCAAAATCTTTGAAACTGGTTTTCATTAACTCCAACAATAGACTTTTAAGACCATACAGAGCTATAAATAAAATCTAAATAAATATTGGTGGACATTCCACATAGCACTATCTCGCCCCAAACTAAGCCACCAGATAGCTGATATACTACTTATATATTTTTTTTGTTATAAATACATACTTATAATATTATATAACACCCAGACAGAGAACAAACATCTTCGACAAACAACATGTTCGTCACACAAATGTTTGTTCTGGGTGGGGATCGAACTCACGGCCTACGGCGCAGAAGGCAGAGCTACTACCAACTAAGCTGTGAAGGCTGTCAAAAATGAAATTCTTCGGACTGATAACCATATTTGCGATCCGGCTGCGTTGCAACTGCGGCGTGGCTGCGGCAAAATTCCGGAAAGCCCTATAATAAAACGAATCCCCACCGAGGCGTACACGTACTGGACCTGACAGCTAGTGGCTGACGCCCACTGAAACCAAGTCTATAATCCCATTAGGTTGCTTAAATGGACCGGAAAAATCTCATTCTAGAAACTAGAAAATGCAGCTAAAACCTTGAACCTAGAATCTTGTTATTTGTATCATATTTTGAAAGTTCCAATCGAGTAATACGTACACACGGATACGCATCAGGTTGTACAAGATGTTCCATTAAACGAACGAAAAAAGACAGCCGTTTCATACATTTTAATCAGGTAGGTATTGAACTTTTGTATGAACCAGCTGTTTTTTTTTTTCGTGTTTTCGTGTTGGTTCCTTAGAAAAAGTTATTCATATTGATGGGTATTTTAGCCCCCTGAAGTTTTTAAACACAAGTATATACAAGTATACACAAGTAACACCTTATACACCACTATTTTGTAATTACCAAAAAAAAAACCGTATACTCAGTGTCAGTCACTGATCACGTTTATGTAGTTAAAACTCTAAAAGAATAATTAAAAAGAATATCCCAAGAAAAAGATGATAACTAGTTACCCATTATCCGTACGTACCTACTACAGAGTCTTATACCCGAGTCTCATTCTCATCCATTCATAAATTTTTGTCTCGTTCAAAACGAAACAAAACGCGCCGCTCGCGCAATACTAACTATTATTTCATCTATGGCCGGCAAACTCGTGTCGAACTAAACACATACCCGCGGACAATTTTTATTTTACGGGTGTCACTGACCGCTGCGCTCACACCTGCATCTAATTTAGAGTACTTCATTTATTGTGGTTTTCACGTTCACGATAGCTTGTCAGTACACTACCAGAGAATACGCATAGATGTTACGTACTTACGTATTTTTAGTCTGGGGAAATGTGAGTGATTACCTACGGATGTACCGCGAATGGTACCCAAACAATCGGCAACCAAATTACTCCACGATGTCCAGCATATTATACCAACGCATATTAGACCATGGCTCTGTTTACGTGCCGCAAGTACGAGGAGGGCCTGCATACTCCCGAAACTTCTACGATGACCTCCTAAATGATTTTGAAGAAGATCCTCGGAGGAGCACGCGTGACGCGGCATGTCGCTTTAGCACAAGCCAGTCCTGCGCTTGGAAGATTGTGCGCTCAGTTGAGATACACTACAGGCAGAACCAGGAGCTACTAGCCATCGCCAGGCTGGAGGATATTCCGTTAACAACCTGGCGGGAGCTATGGTTTCAGCAGGACGGCGCGCCACCGCACTATCATCGCGCAGTGCGAGAGTACCTATCTCAAGAGTTTGGCACCCGATGGATTGGTCGCGGTGGCCCAGTTTGCCTGGCCTCCGTGCTCGCCCGATCTGACACCCCCAATCTTTTTGTGGAGCGAAATAAAAAGACTAGTGTATGTGAGTGAGCCTAACAAATGTAGCGCATTAGACGCTTTTGATAGTGCAAAGACTAAGTAATTTCCCACAAAAACAAGTTGTTAAAACGTGTGTGTGTTTGCATTGACAATGAAGGTGGACATTTTGAACAACTTTTAAAATACTGTAGGTTAGTGACGTGCGTAGTTGTAAGTACTTACTGTAAATAACTTTATTTGTTGTAAATAGCTTGACGGTCCTAAGCCCGCCAAAGTAGGTATGAAGAAAAATGGCAATTAATTACAAATAAAAGGATTTAAAAAAAACCAAAAATATTGCCTTTTTTATGATACTTACCTACCTACCTACCCATCGAATTATTTATCTAGTGAGCGAGAGAGAAGGAATACGATGAGTGCGACAAGATGATGTGACGTAGGTAGGTACTATACCTACGCCGAGACGGTAGATGGAAGGAGTCATAATGAATGGAGTGCTTACGATGTTTACTAGCAGTAGTATTCCGTAGTATTTTCTTGTAGGGTGTCCATAAAATTGTGCAGGATTTTGCTTGAATACAAACCTCGATAGCTTGGTGAAAGTTAAATATTAAAAAGTTTTGACAGTGCCAATAGCATTAGTAGCCTCTGCTGCAACTATCCTTAATTTTTTTCTGGTTAATACAAAATAGTGGTGTATAGAGCTCGTTTTTGTTTTTCACAGTATATAAAAAAATATCAGCTATACAACGTGTAACTTAATATCCCTATAACCAGGGTATGCTACAGGTTATGACGAACAAATTTTGTTCTAAGACTTTTCAAATTTCGAAGTTTTTCATTCATGAAATGCCTCTTAAACTTTACTCCAAAATGAAACTAACACAACATGTCACAGCCCTATTTACAGCTGTTTTTTGACCTTTAATTGTGAACTGTAGATAAAATTGGTACCAGAACTGCCACCAGTTAGTAAACACAAATAGCGTGTGTAAAGTCACGTGCATATTATCAGGGTTGTTTCCAATTTCTGAGACAATATTAATTTGACTTTGTATGAGAATTTCAAAAACTAATATTCAAACTTTGCACACGTCAAAGTAGTCCAGTACTTGGTCTAATCTTCTTTGGCCTTCTTGGGGTTACTATGTTACACGTTGTATAGAACCCATTGTATAAGTTTCGCTTTGTTTGGAAATAGATAGTGCTGTTAAGGCGACGACAAGAGCTAATGTGACTCTCACTCTCACGTTTCGACATGTCGAAAGATATAAAATCACTGAACAAATTTTCGAAAAATCGCAATCAACCATTTTGTGTGCAATCGCATTGCACACAGCTTATAAAAAAAATCATTTTGATCGATGCATGTTTTCCTACTCAAAAGTTTGCTTTACTAGTTTTAGTACATAAGCAAACTTTTATGTAGGTAAACTTTTATCGATCAATATGAATTTTTTACTAAACTGTGTGCAATGTGTTTGCACACAAAATGGTTGATTGCAATTTTTGAGAAATGAGTTTATTAATTTTATATCTTTCAACATGTCGAAACGTGCGAGCGAGAGTCACATTAGCTCTTGTCGTCGCCTTAAGAATGTCCACCAATATAAAAATAATTGTGAAACATTATCAAAGCAAATTTTAAGCTATGTTTTAGTAGGAACATTTAATGGTAAAGATGTAAGTAAGCATTATAAAATATTCAAGGATCGTCTTGTTACGTACAAATTCATGAGATTTAGGCCACTTGAGACGATCTAATTTAAACGTTTTGCGGTTTTATACAATGGGGTTTTCGTCTACTTTAGGCAGATAAGTGCTTAAGTGGTTTAATAAACATTTTCAATGTATTTTTTGCTGAAAATATGAAATAAAAAATTCAATACACAATTTTTATGTATTTCGGGTCGACAAAAAAAAGTTTAAAGAGTGAGATGATTTAATAATAATAGAAAAGCATGAATTGAGGACCACTCATATTTTGGGAAACAGAATACAAATATAATACTTTTGGGATAGAAACGTAAAAACAGTTTTTTTTAAAAGAAATTCACAGAATGCCTAACGATTTATTTTTATATCAAAATTACACCAGAAAATACAAAACTCAAATGAACATTAGGTTAACAGAAAAACGTCCGCATAGCACAAAGTCTCGAAAAGAAGTGACCGCGCGCCACTTGTAGCCCGCCTTTTATAGTCGGTCGGCGCCATTACTGTTATCAGGGTTGGTCTCGTCTAACACGGCCTCTCCTGATACCCTGACGTCCCTGTCAGGCTCTTCTAGTAAGCAAGCGTCAAGTACAGGAAGAGATCTGTTCGATGGGCCAGCGTCAATGATCTCATCAGCTCTCGATGAAGGTCCTGGCTGGTCGGCTTCCGGTCTAGGCGAGTTCGCAAGCTGATCTCTATCATCTGGACAGTCGGAATCATCAGTTGCATCTGAAATCAGTTGTATAATGTTACTGGCTTGCCAACTGCCAATAATTAGACACTTTAGTATGTGTTAGGTTAGGTTAGCTAAAGTTAAAAACACCATTCCCAACACCAAGCAAACTGAAGTAGTTAGGAAAGTATTGATTTAAGATCCTTAAGAACCACAAACCAATAATCCCCAACCACAAATTAAATAAAGGGTCGACCCAGCAACATGTACGTACATGGAAAAATAACATACACTGAGCACTTACACGGCAGAGGCTCTTTAAAGTTTGCTTGCCACTCAGCGACTCTTCGGCATAGGCTCTTTAAAGTTTGCATACCGAAAAGCTTTCGCACCGTACCAACGAGGCATAGGCTCTTTAAAGGTTGCGTACCTTACGGTGGCTATCGGCATAGGCTCTTTAAAGGTTGCATACCGCATAGACTTTTCTCACTACCGGAAGAGGCTCCGAGTTCGCGTACCGCATAGGCTACTGGCATAGGCGCTTTAAAGTTTGCGTACCACATAGACTTCAGTCCCACCTTCAAAAAAAACAGCACACGTCTCAGGGGTCCACTTTCCTCTCCAAGGGACCATGAACTGAGCAGCCACATAGGTAGTCTTCCCATAAGCTCCAGCAAGTAACCTCAGTTCATATCGACCATTACGAAGGGCCTTAACAACACGGTAAGGCCTTCGCATACCAGGGTCCAACTTGCCTTGAGACTGAGCATACTTAACGACAAAAACCGTGTCATCTACTTGGAAAACCCGAGGTGGACGCCTATCCTCATTAACCACAGCATCCTGTTGTGCTTGGTTTCTCACCAGCCGTTCGGCCGTCCTATGTCTGAGCATCTCTCTTCTAAGCTCTCGATTAGTTCCTGCCTGAGTAATAGTAACGGCACCAGGGAACGTATCGCAGCGTATTAAGAACCGTGCGAACATAACGCTCAATTTGACCATTAGCGTTATGCATTTCTGGTGTAATGTGACGTAACTGTACAAGTCTTAGGACTTGCATCCATGATGTGAAACCCGCTGACTCAGACATACGTCCTCTATCCAATACAATTAACTTAAGAGTACCAAACAGAGAAATCACTAACTTAAATACACGCTTAAGTTCGTCAACATCCTGACAATTTATTGGCATCAACAAACAATATTTTGTGAATGCATCGACCACAAGCATGACATAGTTATAACCTTTCGACACGGGAAGAGGTCTCTAAACATCTACATGTAGTGTATCAAACAGACCGTCAAGTTTGTTCCAAAAAGTGATGTGTTGTAAAGGTGCGCGTGGTAGGTACACGCTTGTGGGCGATACATGCCAAGCAATGAGCTGTGTATTTTACAACAAATGGCCTAAGACTAAGAAACCAGAAATGTCTTAAGATTAAACCAACTACCTTAACAGCTAAATAAAGATGCGAAGGAGGCTCAAGCGATGACCAAAGCATGTAGCAAAGTAATTTTCACTCTTCGCCCGTTGGCGTGTAACGGAAATAAAGAATGTCATTTTGTTTCACATACCTTGATGGGTCCAATTGACCTTGACCTAGTGACTGGATCATAGCTTGAGTCTCCTCGTCTCCTGCCTGAGCAATTTGAGCCCCGTTACGAGAGCGGTCAATATGATTGACAATATGAATGCTAAATGGGTTGCGGATAAGATAGGTCGCGTGCGGCATCATGGCGCCTTTCCTATACGATAGCTGAAAGTTATAATCTTGAAGAAAGATTTACCATCTTGCCACACGCGGTAACAAGTCTCTTTTGTTTTGAGTCGCCTTGAGGGTGGTGTTACAATCAGTAATTACAGTGAATTGTACCCCTATCAAATAATGCCTGAAATGTTTTAGAGCTTTAACCATAGCTAAGGTTTCTAGCTCATAAGAATGGTACTTCGGCTCAGCACCTTTCGTGACCTGGCGTATTCGTGTTTCGTTGCTCAGACCGTAGTTTCGCAAAACATTTACTGATGTGATGACCAGCTTTTTTGCAATATGCACATGGTGAGCCAGCATTCAGGCTATCTGCAGGCTTGACTTGACTATCGTTACATGTACCAGTAGTCAATTTTGGCTTGTTAGAACAGTTAGCCGCTTTATGACCCGCCTCACCACATGTATAACAATTGGGATTGAAACGAGATGATCGAAATGGTCGCTTGTTATCTGATGTCTTGTTGCTACTGTCTTTTAATTCTGAACGCTGGCTACCCTTAGCATCAGTAACCACCTCCTTACCAGGCTTCAAAAACGTAGATAAGTAGTTAACCAAATCGTTGGGAACCAATTTAGCATTGGTTGCAGTAGCTTTCACGTGAGAGTCTTTAATACCACGCAACACAATGGATGTGATAAGCTCGTCGCTGAGACCCTTGACTATATGCAGGCGGAGCAAAGACTTTCGAGCATATTCTGCGTAAGTACGGAATTTGTTTGAATCGGTTGACAACACTTCAAATAAAATGTTAGCCGTATCTATTTTGTTCACACACAAGCATTTAAAATCATTTTTTAAATTACTCCACGAGCGGTCACTAGTGACCCAATCATCTAACCATGTTTTAGCGTCACCTTTCAAACAACTTCCGATACGAGACAAGCACTCACGATCGTCCCAGCGGTTGCTGACCTTGGCCCTATCTACCTCAGCAAACCAGGTGTCTACTTCGTGAATATTGGGATCGAAATTTGAGACGTAGTAACTACGACTACTTATCGATTTGAGCGACTGAATAGCCTCCACTATTTGCTCAGTACCGTTCCGAGAAGAGGGCCCAGCCAAGTCAGCCGGTTGCGTGCGCGTCTCTAGAGCCTGTAACCGAGACATGATGGTATGCCAGGACTCATGGCTATGACGATCGCGACGACGGCTTCGGCTTCGGTAGCTACGATGACTGCGTCGGTCGCGGCTACAAACAGGTCTACTTACATGAGTGTCGCTACGGCTAGAACTCCGACTACGATACCGTGTTTTTCGTCGCGGCGTATGCCCTCGCGATCGGCGGTGAGCATGGCTAGCAGCGTCACGGCTAGAACTACGGCTAGAACGCACTGTACGTCGCGGCGTGTACCCTCGCGAAGTACTGCGCGAGCGACGCCCTCGCGAGTGCCTGCTGTACGAACGCCGACCTCGCGGGCTCCGCGAGCGATGCACCCGCGATCGGGATCGAGACGATCTATCCATCTACACGTAGACACTCAAAAACACAATCAAAAATCACAGACCAAACGATAAAGAAAAAATAACGCCAAAAAGAGGGTATCTCGACTCATACTTTGCGGACATTTTATTTAAGCAAATAATCGAATAGCACTTTGTAAAAATGACCGAAAAACAACAACTTTTAGAGTGAGAGTGAGATCTTTTATCCCACGAATGATTTTGGGATAGAAACGTAAAAACAGTTTTTTTTAAAAGAAATTCACAGAATGCCTAACGATTTATTTTTATATCAAAATTACACCAGAAAATACAAAACTCAAATGAACATTAGGTTAACAGAAAAACGTCCGCATAGCACAAAGTCTCGAAAAGAAGTGACCGCGCGCCACTTGTAGCCCGCCTTTTATAGTCGGTCGGCGCCATTACTGTTATCAGGGTTGGTCTCGTCTAACAATACAATAAAATAAAATAAATAAATATGATAAAATACCTTACGAATTTGATCCCAACATGGTAGATATCGTCTCAGATCTTTTGATTCCAAGTACCCCTAAAAATATTTGCTGATGTCTTAGGGGGGTAGTCAGTGGTACGTTCAAATACATTACCTCATAAGTCACACACGATAGGAACGTGCCCAATGATGCACTGCCCTGCGTCCATCAACTTGAGGCATACAGATGTTAAGCCTCATGTGCCTGTAATTACACCGGCAACCACACTCTTCAAACTGAAACACGGCAACGCTGCTTGGCGGCAGAAAAAGGCGTGGTGGTAGTACTTCTCCGGACGAGCCTAACACAAAGAGCTCTACTACTCTTGAAAGTTGTCTTAAATGAAGTTTATATTTTTATAAGAATATACCATCTAAAATAATATACCATATAATTTTAGATGCTTTATTTTTGCATATTCAAGACTTGTAGGCAAATATTTTCCTTCTACACATCGTATTAATTAAAAAAAAACATTCCCTAACTGCATTTTGTACAGTACGAAGTTTTTTCTTCTTTCGAAACAGTACAATACAAGTCCGGCGCTACTTCAAAGACAATGTAACCCTGCAGTGGAACACGCTTTATTACTGAGCCGAGTGACCACGATTTATGGAAGATTTTGCGGGATTTATTATCATTGACGCTGTAAATCTAGCTTGGATAGGAAGTTCTAGGAGCTTATGGTTTGCTGAATTGAAAGTTTTCCGCGCTCGTATTATGTGCTATCTTCAATTTCCTGATAGGTTTTCACGGCGTCGGGGTACACACGGGTACATAAGGCTTAATACACGCTCGCTTTTATGTCCTTACTAGCTGGTGCCCGCTCGATTTTTTCCTACTTACTTACTATCGTCATATTTTGGACAATTCACACAATAACTTTAAAAATTGTAGCCTATGTGTTATTCTGATGTATAAGATATATTATTGTAAAGTTTCATTAAAATCCATTCAGTAGTTTTTACGTGAAAAAGTAACAAACATCCATCCATCCATCCATCCATCCATACTTACAAACTTACGCGTTTAGAATATTAAAGTAGGATAGTAAGCGTCATATTTATTTGTCTTTGTGGAGATTGATCTATATCCGTGAGTACTATATTTTAGTAAATTATTATAATGAACTTAGTACTGATGATTGGCGACAGTCGTGGCTACCAAGATATCTGAGTATCTGAGTTATATATTAGTGGTAGTACCTAGTATAAAACGGTAGGAACCAAGCCGTAAGTTGCCTGTTCTTCTAAGCTTTGATTGCGTGCAACTGGCACCTAGAGTCACCTAGCTTTAAGACGTTTCAAAGTGTTCCTTGTGATTTTATTGAATAAATACCTTTTGACTTTGAGATTGACGTAACATAAAAAATAACAATGGGCGGCCATATCGCTGAAAGCGATTTCTTCCAGGCAACCTTAGGATGGAAAGATATTACAGAGCGGTAATGGACGGCGGTGCACGAATTGCGGTAAACTTAAATAATTAAAATCGGCAGGATCGTAATACACTTACCTATAGGTCCCTACATATATTATTAATAATACATACACAAGGTGTTCCAATACTTGTTTTTAAAACTTCAGGGGGCTAAAGTACCCATCAATACGAATAACTTTTTCTATGGAACTAAAACTGTGAACGCGAAAAAAAAAACAGCTGTTTCATGCAAAAGTTAAATACCTACCTGGCTAAAATGTATGAAACAGCTGTTTTTTTTGTTGTATGTTGGTTCCTTAGTGCCCTCCTACTCTCCCCGAGTGGGAGACAAGAGCGAAGCATTTTCCACCGTAAAAAAGAAGTTCTCCAGATAGACAAAATTTTCTAAAAGTATGTAATAGGGCAAAATAGATTGAGTATTTGAAACGGCTGTTAGTGGTTGAGCCACAAACATTTGACTATCGTTACTTTCACTCGAATCATGGTCACTGCAATGCAAGCCCCAGAGACTTTTGTCTGGTAGACAGTAGCGGAGGCACCCCGCGCCTCAGGTGCCGTATCCGGTAGGCACCATTCTTCCTGATATATTATCTCCTTCATTTTTGCTTTATTTTACTGGTAAATGTGGAATGTGATGCTTTCGTTGCTTTTGGTAAGTAAATGTTTATATGTGGAGTTGAACTATGGGGAATAGCGGCAAGCTCGAATCTTGAAATTATTCAGCGCTTTCAATCTAAAATACTACGTATGATAGTGAATGCTCCGTGGTACCTCACAAACAGTCAACAGTAAAGCCAATTCGCTTCAATAAAGTCATCCCTCACTACGTTCAGGATTCTACTCTAGAATCCCTCGCTAAGCTCTGGATTCAAAAAATCGCTCTCGCCCTAAATAAATTATTTTAGGCCCTAAGACACAATCTACTGTTGTAACCTGGATCTTTTTTATAGTGGATGTGGAAGTACAGTCACACTGTTGGTCAATTATCTCCCGCGATCTTTACGATTAATTTATATTTAGGAGACATAAACGTGCGGCGCACCGTTGCCCATAGACATCAACAACACCAAAAAGGCATTGTCGTTGCGTTGCTTCTTTTTAACTCATAGAGTTATATTGCTATAAAAAAATGTAAAAAAATATATTTTGTTAAATGTTTTCCGTCGATTCTAAAATTACTTGGAGTTATTTGCACTGAATCTTGTTTGCATGTCTTGGTCTTACAATACTGAATACTAAATACTCGTTTTGGAAGTTATAAGTCTTTCACGCGTTTAACCGACTCAAAAACTTGAAATCACATCAAAATTCTGCCATAAACATAAACCCCTTCGCAAATCCCCTAAGCGAAACTTTTGAAACACCCCATAAACCTAATTTGGACAATTCACATGAAAATCATGATTATTTTTCATCGCAGCTTTTAGATACGATGTTTTTCTTCTCGTTACACGTCGCAGAAAAAAGGACGCGTAGAATAGACCGATGATAATTATGACTGTGAATGGATTTACTCAAACTCTTGGAAATCTATGGGGGAGGCCTATGACGAATGACTTTCTTCAAATGAGGTTTCTAATTACAAAAGAAACAGCTACATTTTTATCGCCAGGCACGGTAGATATCCACCCAGACATCTAAGGTATAAGTACCAACTCAAGATTTATAATCTTAATCATTTATTCATAATAAAAATACATGTCAAAATTTTTTAATAAGCCGGGTAGGTAATTTTCATATAAAGTAATTAATATTATTTAACATAATAAGTTCTTGAGGTTCTTTGAGGATATCTAAGTCCAATTATTTCATTTGGCACATACCCACATTATGCAATAGTTGGTATTCTATGTCTCTCTTGTCGTGTCACTAGTTTCTTTCGAAACAGTGTGGTGAAAGGATTTTAAGTGCACCTCAAAAGGCTCCTTTTGAACACTTGACACATGTTATAGATTTTTTTAGGTTCTACATGCCGGTTTCCTCACGATGTTTTCCTTCACCGTTTTAGAGTACTGGCATTGTGCACATACATTTTTGAACAGAAAAACTCATTGGTGAACGACCGGTTTCGAACCCGCGACCTTAGGATCGAAAGGCGGGGCCGCTACCACTAGACCAGCAGTGCTCTCATGTGACAGACTATGTGACAGGTTGCGTGCCCATCGCCATATTAACTGGTTTCCTCAAGATGTTTTCCTTCACCATTCGAGAGCATAGCGCATAAACATTTTACAAAGAGAAATAAATACCGGTGCAATACTGCACTCGAACCCACGACCTTACGATTAGGCTCAGAAGGCGGAGTAACTCCCATAAGACCACCGATGTTGTCAATGATGCTCTTTATACCAAAGTTTACAAACCAACTTATCAGAATGAACCGAAGGACACAGGGGGAAGGCGTACCTGCAGTGAGCGTACTTCTTTTATTTATTTAAGGATGGATAAAATAAGGAATGAGTATATTAGAGGAAGTTTGAAAGTAGCGCCTGTGACGGAGAAGTTGAGGAGCAATAGATTAGCGTGGTATGGGCATGTCATGAGGAGGGAAGAAAGTCATATTACGAGAAGAGTGTTAGACATGGATGTGGATGGTTTGAGAAAGAGAGGTAGGCCAAAGAAAGATGGATGGACTGTGAAAGATGACATGAGTAAGAAAAGAGTGAGCACCGAGATGACGAATGATAGAGGAGAGTGGAAGAAGAAAACCTGTTGTCCCGACCCCACCTAGCGTGGGTTAAGGGCAGGAGGATGATGATGATGACTTCTTTTATTTTCTCATTTCAAGTTTGTTTGCCTTGTCTCAGAATGTCTTTCATATTTTTTCCTCACAATTGTGCTTGAAATAAATCCTGTCACCACTTAGAGGAATGTTCGACATATCTCCAGCGAAGGAAATAGCACTTTTCCTCAAAACAAATCCTAAAAGCAACGCGTTAACAGGTTTGACATAGGAGGCTCGATTTCGGGCGTGTTCGGATATATCGCGGATACTGAAAGCGATTTAAAAACAAAAAAAAACTATGGTACTAAACTTATGATATATCGATAGAAATTTTGCATAAAATCTCTTTAGATTTCAAGTCACGTTTAAATAGTGTATTCAATAAAATCACAAGGATATCAAATTTCTTGGTCAAATTATTATATTTTTTACATAAAGATATCATAAAGTCCATGCCTCCAATTCAGATTACCTGCTTGGTACTTAAAACTGTCAAACAACTTGTGAGACTTATTAAAGGTGATGGATACCACTTAACATCAGATGGGCCATCAGCAATTGGTACAAAAAAAAAGAAGGATAGATAGAAGATAGAACATTCGTTGAATATCAAAAGGGATTTATTCAATTAAATCACAAGGAACACTTTGAAACGTCTTAAAGCTAGGTGCCAGTTCCACGTGACCATAGCCTAGAAGAACAGGCAACAAATTTATTGTACACCACAAGAAAAGACCATAACACTTAACTATAACCACAGCGAATTACAACGGGCGCTTATTAACCTTACCTTTGGATGGAAATTAGAGGTATACTACCAGCAGTGGACTTGTTCGAGCTGATGTTAATGCGAGGTATTTTCCACATTGAATTCAGATAAAGTGTATTCCATCAGATTTAGAACGTTTAAGCAGGCCGTACTTCCGGGAAGCTCCACCGCGCCCACACCCGAAGAGCTGGTGATTATGCCAAATAGCCGACATCCGTGAATGGGAGGGGAATGGAATCGCAATCGTTTGGCTTATTGCCTGTTGTGCCGGTTCACTTAAGCTTTGCTTTTCTGAGATACAGTGGCCGGTATAGAACGGTCTAAATAGTGTAGATAATTTAATACCAAATTGAGAGCACTGGTGGTCTAGTGGTAGCGGCCCCGCCTTCCGATCCTAAGGCCGTGGGTTCGAAAGCGGTCGTGCACCAATGAGTTTTTCTGTTCAAAAATTTATGTGCACAATACCAGTACTCTCAAACGGTGAAGGAAAACATCGTGAGGAAACCGGCATGTCGTGGAACCTAAAAAGTTCTATAACATGTGTCAAGTGCTCGAAAGGAGCCTCTTGAGGCGCACTTAAAATCCTTTCACCACACTGTTTCTAAAGAAAGTAGTGACACGACAAGAAGAAGAAGAATACCAAATTATCTCTTTTAGTTTCATTCTGAAAGAGCTTCAAGAGTTTGATCCCCAGGCACGGAAGATATGCCCTCAGATCTCTGAGTACCAAGTACGAACCCAAGATTCTGGGTAAGCTAGATATTCATATTTAAATATTCCATTTGGTAACCATATGTTGCTGTAGTTGGTATTCCATACGGGACAGGCGGCAAGCCTAATGCCGCTGTTAGAATACTAACTGGTTTCCGCTACCGACCCGTGGTCCGACCTCCATGTCGTACTGTTTGTACCACGGGTAAGTTCAACTATCCATGGTCCAACTGGTTGTACGACGGGGCAGCATGTTTACCAGTAATTTTATTTTAGTCCAACACTAAAAATTTCTGCATTCATTCAGTACAAGATCATTCAGTAAATCTGGACATCAGACATAATAATATTTAAACATTAAAGTTAAAATATACCTACTAGATATATACCTACTATACTATAATATTTTAGGTAAATATGTATTACCAAAAAAAAAAAGTATATAAATAGTATATCAGCTATTTGGTTCCCATTATTACAATCTTTGGCTTAGTTTGGGGCGAGATAGTGCTGTGTGGAATGTCCACTAATATTTATTTATTTATTTTTCTTCCTCTAAAAAATCCTTTAAGCACCGCGTTTCTAAAGTTATTCAAACGAATCAATCGTAATACATCTTGCAGCAACAACAATAATCTAATTTAACTAATATATCTAATAAATTACTGTATGTTTTTTTCTTGTTTGGGTAATGTTATACTTACTTTTATTTATATTATTTGTTTTTGCACTCAAACAAAGCACTACATTCACTCTATGCACACACACTATACCTATACACATACACTATAACTAAACACACACACACATACACACACCCGCACACCCTCTCTTCTTTTTCTAGTATATCTGTAGGTAGGCATTTAGGGTACATTCACTCGTTATACTATGCTGGAGGGCAGTAAAGTTCTTTTAGTGATATGATTAATTAGGAAAATCTATTATTGGCCTATTTTAAGATTACACACACCCAGCTATTGTATTATTGTATTTGCTGTTGATTTTCTATAATAATAAATAATAAATAAATAAATAAATTTAAACGTCTCCGTTTATAACGGCCGCAGTATGACGGTATCCGTTTTCTGAGGAAACAAGGTTTTAGCGCGCACTTCTCTTTACTTGCCATTATGATGGCATAACAGGAGTGTTTGTATGGTTTGTTCAACATAAGTATTGAGTGCCCATTTCTTGAAGGCAAAGACATTTCAAAGACGTAACGACTGAGACTTGGTCCGTTATAAACGTGAATAAACGTACGGTCTCCAAGCAGTGATGATGCCGTTTTTCGATTTTCCAATGCTATATTACTAGAATTTGGACGTTTCACTCATGAAAAGTAAAATTGCATCGGAAGAGTGAATAGGTATCCTCTAGATCAGTATGCTATACCATCGACCACGTCATCATTTAAAATCAGGCGGTAAGCCGTGAGTGTTAGTGTGAGTTTATTTTGACAGCTTTCACAGCTCAGTTGGTAGTAGCTCTGTCTTCTGTGCCGTAGGCCGTGGGTTCGATCCCCACCGAGAACAAATATTTGTGTGATGAAAATAGATGTTTGTTCTCTGTCTGGGCGTTATACAATATTATAAGTATGTATTTACAAAAAAAAAGTATATAAGTAGTATATATCAGCTATCTGGTTCCCATATATAGTGCTGTGTGAAATGTCCACCAATATTTATTTATTTTTATTATTTATGTATGTATGTATAGGTTTTAACCTATACATACATAAACTCACGCCTGTTATGGGTAGGGTAGGGTACCACAAATTTCCACTTACTATGATCCTGACATACCTCTTTCGCTTCTTTCACTCTCATAACATTCTTCATACATGCTCGTCGGCTTAGAGTACTCTTGACCTTTTTAACCTATAGGTTTATAAATATAAAAAAACTACCTAATCTTTTACGTCTCAGAGTGATGGACGCAGTGTAATGCTACTCAGGGCACGAAGTGCACGTTTTGGACTTCTCTGTGAAATAATGCTATAAATATACACAGATAAGTTTCTCCATGTTTGTTTTTTTTTTTTTCATTTATGCTCCGAACTCTACTTAAAAAAAACAGTAAAGGCAAGTATATCAACGAAATAAAAATAAAGCTAGTGAGCTATCTGCAGACCGCTGCGAACGATCTAGAGATAGCTCAACTGATCCAAACCATTGCCAATCGGAAGCACCCACAAGATGACTTACGAGGCAATGCTTTGTTATAGGTGATGGTCACCACTTAACATCAGGTGGGCCATCTGCTTGTTCCATCAGCTAGTTGTATAAAAAAAAACAAGATGCTGGCATTGCCACGCTGAATGACAATGCCGATACACTGACCTAGATATTCACCAGTAGCTTTGCTTTATGTAAATCATAAAAAATAAAAAAATTAGGAAAACAGATTTAATAATGTACTCTATAGATAGCGGCTTAAGGTTTTTAGTTACATAAAAGTAGCTGTCTTCGCATTTTTAGAGTGTTCGCCAATTTTCTCTGTAAGAGGCATGAGTTTGGGCTTATCCCGTTTCTGGCGAGTCAGTGACGCCGAGGTGGGAACTGAGGATCGGATTCATGTTAGGAACGATAGAAACTATGGAGTTCTTATTAATTAAACATAATAATAGTGATCTACAGTTTATATTATTTATTGTTTATATTATTAATAATGATGATGAGGATAATGTGGAGTGAAAGAAGACGTAGTTATGAGAGTAGAAATAAGTATGTTTAGATGGTTTAGGCATTTAGAGAGGATGGATGAAAGGACATTCCTATCGTGCGTGACTTACGAGGAAATGCTTTGTTATAAGTGATGGTTACCAGTTAACATCAGGTGGGCCATCTGATCCAGATACCTCCGTCTCTTCCCTGCCAAAAACTTATTCACACTCGCCTGATGCACCTGTTTTTTTTATACAACTACCTGATGGAACAAGCAGATGGCTCACCTGATGTTAAGTGGTAACCATCACCTATAACAAAGCGAACGTGCCCTACGATGCACTGCACTGCGTCCATCAACTTTAGGCATACAGATGTTAAGCCTCATGTGCCTGCAACCACACTCATCAAACCGAAACACAGCAACGCTGCTTGGCGGCAGAAAAAGGCGTGGTGGTTAGTACTTCCCCGGACGAGCCCTTCACAAAGCGCTCTACTACTCTTAATGTATGTACACGCAGAAAAAAATATTGTTGGCTCCAGCAATAAAACTTTAACGGGGGAGAGCCCACCATATTGTATAGTCCGGGCAACAATGTTTTTATTGTCAAGAATTAAGTTGTCAGAACAACAACATTCATTCAAAAAATATATGTATTGATACTACAACAATGTTTCTTTTGTCAAGTTAAATCTCAGTACAACAATTATTATTATGTGTATTGATACTACAACAATGTTTATATTGTCAAGTTCAATCTCAGTACAACAATTTTGTGTATTGATACTACAACAATGTTTCTTTTGTCAAGAAGTAAATTGTCATTGCGACAATATATCTTTAACAAAATATATGCATTGATACTACAACAATGTTTGTATATTGTTAACACAACAATATTTTTTCAATAAAGTGTGTTTGTATACTACAACAATGTGTCTTTTGTCTGTGGAACTAATCCCATTTAACTGTGACTTTGCTGTAATAACAATACTAACTTAAAAGAGCAACAGCTGTACTTTGTTAAATTAAATATTTTCCTTTGTAACCACCATTAAAGCTTAGTCACGGTATTGAGGTTGTTGGACTTAATCAACTCATGATTATGTACAGTAGCAAAGTTATTTGAATGCAGGAGCTACTCTACATCGTGAAAACAACAATGCTTTGTTAATATGAAAGAGACTTCGTTCCAGTAGCAATGTTATGTAAATGCAGGAGCTACGCTACTTTGTGAAAACAACAAGGCTTCCTATGTTAATATGACAGAGCCTTCGTTCCAGTAGCAATGTTATGTAAATGTAGACGCTACGCTACTTCGCAAATACAACAATGCTTCCTTTGCTAATATGACAGAGCCTTCGCTCCAGTAGCAATTTTATTTAAATGCGGGAGCTACGCTACTTAGCGAAAACAACTAAACTTCCTTTGTTCATATGACAGAGCCTTCGTTCCAGTAGCAATGTTATGTAAATGCAGGAGCTACGCTACTTTGTGAAAACAACAATGCTTCCTATGTTAATATGACAGAGCCTTCGTTCCAGTAGCAATGCTATGTAAATGTAGACGCTACGCTACTTCGCGAATACAACAATGCTTCCTTTGCTGATATGACAGAGCCTTCGCTCCAGTAGCAATTTTATTTGAATGCGGGAGCTACGCTACTTTGCGAAAACAACAATGCTTCCTATGTTAATATGACAGAGCCTTCGTTCCAGTAGCAATGTTATGTAAATGTAGACGCTACGCTACTTCGCGAATACAACAATGCTTCCTTTGCTAATATGACAGAGCCTTTGCTCCAGTAGCAATTTTATTTAAATGCGGGAGCTACGCTACTTTGCGAAAAAAACAATGCTTCCTATGTTAATATGACAGAGCCTTTGCTCCAGTAGCAGTTTTATTTAAATGCGGGAGCTACGCTACTTAGAGAAAACAACTACACTTCCTTTGTTAATATGACAGAGCCTTTGCTCCAGTAGCAGTTTTATTTAAATGCGGGAGCTACGCTACTTAGCGAAAACAACTATACTTCCTTTGTTAATATGACAGAGCCTTCGCTCCTGTAGCAGTTTTATTTAAATGCGGGAGCTACGCTACTTAGCGAAAACAACTATACTTCCTTTGTTAATATGACAGAGCCTTTGCTCCAGTAGCAGTTTTATTTAAATGCGGGAGCTACGCTACTTAGCGAAAACAACTATACTTCCTTTGTTAATATGACAGAGCCTTTGCTGCAGTAGCAGTTTTATTTAAATGCGGGAGCTACGCTACTTCGCGAAAACAACTATACTTCCTTTGTTAATATGACAGAGCCTTTGCTCCAGTAGCAGTTTTATTTAAATGCGGGAGCTACGCTACTTCGCGAAAACAACTATACTTCCTTTGTTAATATGACAGAGCCTTTGCTCCAGTAGCTAACTGTCCTTTGTTAAAACAACTACACTTTCTTTGTTTATACATTTTTGCTTTTATTCAAGTAGCAATATTATTTAAACGTAGGAGCTACTCAACTTTGCAAAAACAATTTATACTTCCTTTGTTCATATAAAAAAGCCTTTGTTCAAGTAGCTTCCATATAAAACAACTGTATTTTCTTTTTTACTACGAATATACCCTTGGTTCAGTAGCTAATAAATATATTAGCAAATAATGTAATAATACATTTTCTACTGAACCAAAGGTTTATTCGTAGTTATAAAGAAAATACAGTTGTGTTATATAGAAGCTACTCGAACAAAAACTTTTTCATTTTAACAATTAAAGTATAATTTGTTTTGGCAAAGATGAGTATATAGCTCCTGCATTTAAATAATATTGCTACTTGATCAAAAGCTGTTATGTATAAACAAAGAAAGTGTAGTTGTTTTAGCAAAGGAGAGTTAGCTACTGAAACAAAGGCTCATTCATATTAACAAGGAAGTATAGTTGTTTTCGCGAAGTAGCGTAGCTCCCGTATTTAAATAAAACTGCTACTGGAGCAAAGGCTCTGTCATATTAACAAAGGAAGTATAGTTGTTTTCGCGAAGTAGCGTAGCTCCCGCATTTAAATAAAACCGCTACTGCAGCAAAGGCTCTGTCATATTAACAAGGAAGTATAGTTGTTTTCACGAAGTAGAGTAGCTCCTGCATTTAAATAAAATTATATCTTACAGTGTATTGGTACCAGTAACTAATACTCATTTGATTTCCCAAAAAAGTAATTATGCCATCGTAGGTAATTGTCATTTAGCTGCCCCAATAAACTAGTTTGTCAACATTCTCTTATATTACAGTAAACTAGTTTATGTTTGAAACACAAATGAGTATTAGATACATAGGTACTGGCAGTACAATAATACGCTACTGAAACAAGGGCTTATTCGTAGTAACAATGGCAGTATAGTTGTAAGAATAGCTACTGAAATTAAATTCTAAACACCTAAAGTATACTTAACAATAGCAGCTACGACGGTTTTACCTAACAGTGGTCAAAATTATGATAAAAACAATCTATTATTTTCAGGGTACTTGTGTATTGTTAAATAAGAACTTATAGGGTATGATTACAAAAAATGGGTTACTCTCTTATAAGTAGGTACATAATAGTCAGTTTAAGTTTGAACACTTGCAATTAAATCTGACATTACCAGTAGTAACCAAAGTCTGTGATGTCCTAAGTTTTTTTTCGTTTTATGTTCTTTGTATTGCGAGCCCGCAGTTTTATATGGAGAAGCGATAAGTGCCTCTATCGGGCGTGCTGTAAACTGTCGTGTCTGCATACAAAACTGCGGTCATGGACAATACGGAAAACCAAAAACGAAAAAAAAACTCATGACTTGGGGTACAAGTCAAGTCTGGTCAATACTTTGTCAATATTATAGTAGGTATGATTAAACAAAATGAATTACTCTTATAAGTAGGTATACACAATAATCAGTTTAAGCTAGTACACTTCTTGCAGTAAAATTTAACATTACCAGTAGTAACCTAAATCTGTTAATTCCTAAGTTTTTTTTCGGTTTTGGTTCTTTGTATTGCGTGCCCGCAGTTTTGTATGGAGAAGCGATAAATGCCTTTAACGGGCGTGCTGAAAACTCTCTCGGCTGCATACAAAACTACGGGCACGTGCAATACGGAAAACCAAACACGAAAAATTACTCACAACTTGGAGTACAAGACTGGTCAATACTTTGTAAATTGTAAAATATTATAGTAGGTATGATTACACAAAATAAATAACTCTTATAAGTAGGTACCTACGTAATAATAAGTTTAAGTTAGTGCACTTAATACAAATTTACGATACACATTTTATACATACTATATTATATTATACTTAAGGCGATACAAGAGCAAATGTGACTCGCTCGCACGTTTGATTGCACAGAAAATGGTTGATTACGATTTTCCGAAAATTAGTTCAGTGATTTTATATCTTTCAACATGTCGAAACGTGCGAGCGAGAGACACATTAGCTCTTGTATTCGCCTTATCACAAACTAAGTAATAATTTATTACTTAAAGTGGTTTTCGCAAAACAACGTACTGTTCAGAATATGAGTTACCATAGCCGATATTTACAATGTTGCAGGGAAACTGATACTGCATAGTATCGTAATCAATATAAATTAACTGAGTATCAGTCTGGGTATCTGTTACGTTATAAGCATGATAATGCGAATCAAAAGCAATAGTTACCAATGGCAGCGCCATAAATACTATTTTACTATCATTGTACACGTAAATCCTACGTATTCTCGCGAAATGGACAATATCAGGACCCACGCTATGAATAATGACATAATCATAACGAAAATATGCAGAGAAGACCGAGACCCATGTGGATATTTTAATTTTTTCTGTATCAAACCAATCAAATTTTTGTGCAAGTATGGATGCTTCATGTAGAGTGACATTTGATAGACGCCCAAAAGAAAAAGGACTATTCAATTTCCTTTTTAGCAAAATATCATTCAACATTAGCTGATGTCTTTTAGCAATCGAGAGTGTCATATTAATCCTGTTATTTGTAGATTTAGAAGCTAATTTATTGGGGTGGTGTTTGGCTTCAAAACGCATTGACGACAAATAACGTAATGGTCCAAATTTTAGCATTGCAGAATGATAGTGCAATAAATTATGAAACTTTGGTTTTAGCGATTGACCAAAGAACAAAGTGAACATTTCACAAAGGTCTGCAACTAAGAATTGCAAATATTTTGTTTGTTCAGGCCGAAACCCTGAAGATGTTATTATATCTACCACAAGCATGAGTTGAATATAAATAGACCAATACTTATCATCGCGGGGAACCATTTCGCCAAACATTATTCCGAAATACTTGCAAAATACTCCAACTTCAGAAGCACTCAAGCGCATGTTTCCTTTGCGTAAATTTTCCATTGAAAGTGAAACTGGCTTATCAGCATTATCAGGGCCGTAGTCATATGAAGCGAGTTTTTTATTAATAAATTGTATTGTAAAATATTTACATTTATCCACCAGAACAACAATTAGCTCACACATTACATATTTCATTACTCCCTCGTTTAAATCGTGCATGATATCCATTCCAATTTGTGAGAACAAATCGAAATTATCTACGCGTAACCAAATGCATTCTTCTTTAACGCCAGTAAGGGACAAGTTGTTTGTCCTCAAATCATCAGTATAATTTTCCATGTTTCTTAATAGGGCCCTGTCTTCCCGAAATAAATGTTTCATAGCGTTTTTATTAACTTTGCAGTTTCTACAACTGAAGTTACTGGAAAAACTCTCTACGAAGCCTGTAATACTATGAAGACCCAAATTATCACCGAGAATTAAACCAAGTTCAAAAAATATGGTACCCTTAAAATTTGGAAGATCAAACGATATTCCATGTTCTATTAAGTAATTACATTCGTCAATTAATGGTTGAAATATAATCCGATTTCCGAATTCGACCCTGTCTGAGGAATGGTATAGTAAAACCAAAAAAATGTTTGACAGTTGTGAAACATAACATTCAGGTAAACAAGGCAGCGAAATATAAGCGGCCCCTAATTTATGAATTGAACTATGACTGCCCAGAGCATTTAGAGGCTCGAAGTCATCTACTTGTAAAAATAATGGCATTACTAATTTATTTTTATGAAGGGATTGTCTTGATTTCCAAAATGAACCGTGCATAAAATGCTCTATAGTTTGAGTGGAATCATGTGTCATTAACTTGTTCATATAATCCAAGGTTTTTTGCAATATGTCCGGCAATGAAAAAAACTTTTCTAAAACAACACGCAATGGCACCATATGTTCTTCACATTCTACTGCCTCATATATTCTTGTACCGCCTCTCTTTACGTAATCGTATCTACGTCCTACAATATACGACTGAGGTTCAATATAAGTTCCAAGTTCTTTAAAATACTTTAATCTTTTGTAATACGAGTCAAAATTTGACAAAGTACATAGAACATTATTGTTTAATATGTTGGAAGGTTCTGTTATGAGAGGCACTACCGAATGGTCGAATATATCTTTAACAGCCGTAAAAACAATATCTGCAGTATTTTGTGGTATTTGAGGATTGGCATATAGAGATGAAAATAGTCTAGCCATAGTTATTTCAAAGGGCATTGCTACATTATCTAAACTAGTTCCTGCAATTACGCCTACAGAAGATAAAGTATCTGCACTATTTAAATTATTTTGTGACATAGTAAGTTGAGATTCTATGTCTGGAAAATCAGGAGAAATATCAATAACGGGCTCATCTAACAACATATGAATATTTTGATAATGTCTTTTATACGAATTAAATAATTGGAAATTTCTGGTGCAATCTGAACTAGCACATTTAAATTTTTTTACGGAGGGATGATAAAACTGCATGTGGACTTTTAATTGTCGAAATGTCTGAAATGAGTTTTGGCACAGTTCGCAGGGTATCATATTGTTAGATAATAATTATATCCAAAAACAATAAGGTCAATAATTAACATTCAAAACCTAAACGTTCAATACGTGTAGCAATTCACGCAGAGGTACACCCTCAACGTCATATTTAGACCTCATATTGAACATTGCACGTTGTATAAACATCCAACAAATACCCGAGTCTTTTGGGTATGCTGAATCTAGTGCCCAATAGATGTGATAAATTGTTTTGATTGCAGAGCAAACATCAGGCATTTGGTATCTCAATCCGTTATAAACGACGATTTCATAGTGAGTTACTGTAGCCCACGAACTTCCTACAGCAAGTACATACGGTTGGGGTGGAATACCTTTAGCAGCCACAAATTCATCCCTGTCGGCGCAATATCTTTCGATATCTGAAGCTGTTGCTACACGAGCAAGAAAGCTTGAACGTACTTCTTCCTTTGACAGCCTCCACAATTTTTTCCTTGGCACAGAAACAGTTGGCACTTGACGTAAAAGCGATATTATTCCCAAAAATGCTGCTAATGATGCCTGGTGTTCTCCGACTGAAAAAATACATTATAAAAATACATTAATACACCCACATTACATCGTATCTTAATCTTTTATAATAATTATATACCTATCTACTGATTTTTATCTATACAACGTGGCGAGTGAATGGTGATTTCATTTTTGTCTGCGTATTAAATGTCCGTTTATAAAAAAAAAACAACAGTTAAACCTAAAGATTACTCAAATAAATGGCCGTCCCATGCATGGTTCCAGTATGATAGTAAATCCGCGGGGGGCTCTTAGTGACAAAATACAAATACTAGAAAACATGCAATGAAATAATCTGAGTAATTAAAATTACCGGTAGCTAAATCGAGCAGCTCAAGCGTAGTTTGATCTTGCCTGGAAGAACTTCCCTTCTCTGCCAGAAGCTGCAGAAGCTTTGTTTTAACTATTGGAAATTTTTCTTCAAAAACTTTGTCAGCATCTGGGTACACTGTCTGGAAGTCCAGGGATAACTGCAATAAATACAATTAAAACATATAACATGACTGTGTAAAATTAACTACATTACCTATACAGGGTGTCCCGGAACTTAACGATAACCTGGTACCGGGTGAGAGGCCAAGGTATGCAAGTTATGAACAAAATAAGAAAAAAAACTAGAAAATAAAATCTAATAAAATAAAATAAAATAAAATATAAAATATCTTTTAAAATTTTTTTAGCTATTTTTTTTATAGCTATTTTTTTCATAGCTGGTAGATTTGCACGACTAATGTCAAAAAAGCAAAATGTCGAAGAGCATGATAATACCTAACTATAAAACTTACAACTTACAACTTTTTTGACATTAGTCGTGCAAATCAAAGATAGGTATACCTAGGGTCTGAGCGGAATATGTCAATTTGTTGATAAGATCTGACAGGTTTTAAACGTCTAATATCTAATGCAACTACTCACCAGTTCATGTCCATCGGGCAAAGTGAGGGCAGGAAACCAGTCAAAGTATTCTTTGTATGATAGACCTTCTGCTTTCAGTTTACTGTTTCGTAATTGAAAAGTGGTGAGCCATTTTGTCACCACCATCTCTCGGGGCGATGATGTTCCCCGCAACCAGTTTAAACATTCTTGTGGAGATGAGGTTGATTCAAAATCAGAGTCGTCAACAGTAAAACTTTCTGGAAGAGGCCTCACACGTTTGTAATTATTCTTTTCAGAGCAGTTGCTATCGCTCTCGCTGCTTAAGCTACTTTTCCTTTTTTGACTTTCTGAAGAAAGAAGTAGTCGTCGATGTGTAATCAACCTGTTGTGGAAGAGGCCACTGGCTTGCACTACTTTTCCTCCGACGACATGGTAAGCGACATAATACACTTCGGCAACCTCTCCCTTGAATAAGGACACCACCTCACGTGCCCATTCTTGCCAAATATTTTTTCGAATAGTTGACGAAATGTCCTGTAATGCCCTGAGTTCAGTCTCCACTATTAGTTTTGCTATTAACGCACGGTCGCGGGAGGTGAGCTTCTCTGAATTGTCTGCTTTTTTTAGAAGCAATTTCCCCAAAGTCAGCGACGACAACAACTGGCGTAAATTTTTGCCGCCGTCTGTTCCAGTATTTTGACAATCCAATTTTTCTAACTCTTTATCTAATAGTGAATTCCAGTCCTGTAAAAAATACATTAACAAGTCATTATTTAAATAACAGCAAAATACCCGAACAGCAAATATTTTTTTAATTTTTGTAGCTGTTGATTGTAAATGATCACTTGGGTACCCTTGATCAGCTCCTTTAATCCCTACATTGTTCCTCCAAATACCCTGTATACATTCTCCCTATTCTAATAAATATATAATAATTCTTTTCATTTTGTAATTCCTTTGATTTGACATTTTATTACCATTTTGACTACCTTTGTTCTTATATTAATTTCATAATATTCATTTGATATAATTTTGACAATCCATTTTACTATTATTATTATTGTTCTAATTTTATATAATTTATTTTAATTTGACCTAAATTGTTTATAAATTTTAATTTGCATGCCCTTACACGGTGGAATTACATTGGCTCTAAACAAACTTTTATCATCTCATTACATGTAATTCTGCAAATAAATATACTTCGACTTTGACTTTGACTTTCATAAAACCAACTGAATAGTGGTCGTTTTTAATATGAAGTATGGTTTACCTGAATTGACGTATCTACTGGCCCATCATCTGTTACAAACAATATAGGAGAGGAAACATTGCTATCCGATTTAATCTGAAAAATAAAAATAAAATGCATGTTGATACCTTTTATTACACACACTTAAAACTAATAAGAATAATAAAACCGATAATGCTAACACATTGAAAACAACCAACTTCAATAACTTAAATTTTGCTATTTTTTTTGTGTCTGTTATTTTTTAAGAAACAAGTATATATATGGGTTCTATATGGGTTCGTATATATTATACCCCGTTCCTGTTATGGTGAATACAAGAGCTAATGTGACTCTCACTCGCACGTTTCGACATATTGAAAGATATAAAAACACTAAACCCATTCAACATGTCAAAACGTGCGAGCGAGAGGTGCATTAGCTCTTGTCTTTGCCTTAACAGGAGCGGGGTATAATATAAACGAACCCAAAAATATCAAATTGTGAAAAAATTGTGCATATTACCTCCAGTAAATTGTTGTCCAGCTGAATTTCTGCTGCTGTAGCAGTAGATGATTGATGTTCCTGAAATAGATGATAAAATCTTCTATACACCTACATAATACATAATAACATATATTATACAATATCATTGAAATTGGTTTAGCTGTAAAAAGGTAACCAACAGACAGTCAATGAACGGACAAAGAGTGTTTTTTTCACCTATAAGTTGATTACCTTAGCATTTTGTATGTAAATATGACATCTTCGTTCTAACAATTTTACCTTTTCAGGAGATAGCCCGGGCTTTTTAGACTGCTGAAAAAAAAAGTACTAGGTTAATCGATTTACTCTGTCATGTATCCTACTAAGTATCACTAGGTACTTATTGAGTAATACATTATAGAATTACTTATAGTGGATGGTTATAGGAGTAGAGGTATATAGGTTATAGAAATGATGGATGGATTATATGAAAGATGACATGGGTAAGAAAGGAGAGACCACTGAGATGATGGATGATTGAGGAACGTGGAGAGAAAGAATGTGTTGTGCTGACCCCACAATATGAAGTGGGATAAGGGCAGGAAGATGATGATGATGATGACTACTACAGAACTCCTAACTTCTAAAACTACTTCTATTTAGGATTGTAGTACATGCATACTTATATGTAGTACAATATCACCCAGACAGAGAACAAATATCCAGATTATCACACAAATGTTTGAACTCTGTGGGGATTGAACCCACGGCCGATGATTACTAAATTACTTCTACTGCTAAAACTACATTATCAGTGTATCATTTTTGAGAGTTTTAAAAAGAAAGTAATAATAACTTTAAATACAAACGAATTATGGTATACATTTAGATTTTGTATTGCAATCCTTAATTTAATTTTATCTACAATGCTTGATGTAAGTATTGTTAGCTCTTGGTCGTTGGCCATGCTTAGTATGTTAAGGTCGACTCCTTGGTCTATAAAAAAATGTAAGTAGGTATAATGCAGGTCAAAACATAACAATACAATACTACTAGGTAGAATAATCTATTGAAATTCCTTACATTTACTGTTTTAGGTAGGTACCAAAATGGTACCAAGGTAGGTATTAATATCCACGTATGTACCTCGTAATAGTTTTCAAATAAAATGTTCCAATCAAAGCGGACTTGAACCGCTTCGTACCTAGGTTCCTACCTATATGGATTTCAAAATACGAAACAAAATGGCGTCAACAATTTTGGCGCCACCACCACGCCGCTTTCGTCGGAATAGATAAATTGGTGGAACTGTGTAGTACCTTATATTTAAATGGTTTTAATTATTATTATACTTAAGTACCTAGATACCTACTAATAAAATTATTGAACCACCAAAAACATTTTGCCTTAATTTGTAAAATCACAACTTTGTTAAAACGACAAAATACTTTGCTGCCTCTATTTTATTCATGTATTCAATTTAATCATATCTCAAGGTATGTAGATAGGTACTTTAGATGATTCGGACCATCCTTATTTCATATCTTATGGGCAAATAAAAGTAAAGCAAAAGTAAGGCATAGTAAAGCAAATAACATGGAAACTCTTACCAATGAAACTGTCCCTTAGATGGCCCAAACGGGCAGAATCAAGAAATTCTTCCATTTCGCACTTCAGGTAGGTAACGCAGATCACAATCACAATAATATTGAACTGATCACTCTATAAAAACCTCAAATCAAAATAGGTAATGCCTAATGCTCTTGCGCACTGAACGTACGCATACAACACACGGAGTAACACAACACACGAACTACGGAGGAAGCTAGCGCAGTGTTGCAAACTCATTTATTTTTCTCCCAACAATGCCGCCATCGGCAGCAAAATTTTTCATTTATTTATTAAATAAATATTACTTAGGTACCAAATAAATTATTATTTGATCGAGTGAGCGAAGCAAACGAAGATCTTAGTTTCAACTTAGGCGATTTGGCATTTTATGTATGTATGTATGTATGTTTGTCTGGCGATAACTTTAGAACCGTTGATCCGATCTGCATGAAATTTGATATGTCGATTAAATTAAGATAACCAGCGATCCAAGAGCTCCCATCTCTAAGAGTTTCGTTGACATCAAGGTTTTTCTACTGGTCGGCCAGTTCTTTTGATTTTTCTTATTTTTTTTTCTTGAAATAAATTAAGGAGGTACTCAGTTCTCATAAAAAACGGAACTCTTCAATAAATAGGCCAATAGAGTTGAAACTTGGTAACCATACCAAGTTAGTAGGCGGTAATCAGAAAAAAGTCCAAAGATAATGTTTGGACTTGCCTCTGACTACCACCTACTCAAAGTTTCTTTTACTCAGTTCAAAATAAAATTGTTTTGTACAAACAGGTCCTAATGCCAATATGGACATATACTATACAGTTGTGGGGCTGTACCAAAAAGACTAACATCCTAATTATACAAACTTTCCAGAATAAAGTGCATAGAGATCGTAAATGCGCCCTGGTACGTCAGAAATGATGACCTTCACCGGGACCTTAATATTGAGTTCGTTGACAATGTTATAAAAAAATATGCAGAAGCTCACGAACATAGACTTCATCATCATGTGAACGTCGAGGCCATCCAGCTCCTCGACAACACGGACGTAGTGAGAAGACTTAAAAGGACTAAACCTTTTGAACTAGAGTAGTGTAAAGTTATAATTCATGTAGTTGAAGGTGAAAAACTCTAATCAAGAACACAAGAACAAAGTGTCTTTGCCTTAAATAGAGGCAGTAAGAAAAGTGTTAGTGGACACATTCTTAGATGTAGCTTACTTTAAAAAACTAGGTCAGTATTAAATTACCTATTGACCGTAATTATGGCTAGATTGTAATATTTATAGATTATGTTAGAAAACAAATATTACTTACCAAAAAAAATATTATTATGAGGTATTGGGAGCTATGCTATAAATTTTTTGCAACATGCATGAATGAACTTGAAATTTTGCATGCTGTATTTTATCTAGCGTTAGTAGTTCGTTTAAATACTATGATGGATTTGTGGTGGTATGTCATCCGGCGTCGATTGAAACTAATCGGGTGTGTTAATAAAACCGTTGGCAACACCAATGCCACGTCACGTTGCCCCACGCCGCCCCGCCATCTCCAACCGAACATGTTTCGACAAGTTTTATTGTCTTTGCTGTGGGCACAAAATTATTTTTGTTAAATTTCCTATCTATCTATACCTACTTTGTCGTCGGATTAATGTAAAGTTTTCAAGTGTGATTCTTTTAGGTCATACCTATGCACGCATACACACGTATGATTGTACAGTTGGCTTCAGTTCAGGTACCGAGGTACCTACCTACCTCCTGCCTCTGCCTCTTTTTGAATATTTCGAATGAATACCTACCTACTAAAGAAGGAATAATATGATTAGAGATACTTAGTAGATGGTATAGATAAGCACTTAGGATAGACATGGATATAGACCTCGTGGGGGCGCGTTGGCGCCCCCCACGAGCGCCTACACATAGAATAATGAGTTTCGCATTAGGTATACCTATACCTATTGCAATTAGACGACATTCGATAACTAACTATGAAGTTTTTTTTGATCGGTCATCGTCGTCATTTAATTTTATCTGATAAAGGTACCTATGTCTAATCTTAGTAATGGTAATGAAGCAAAGCATGCAAGTTTTGATTTTATAAGACGGGGTGGTGCCAAAGAAACGTAACCCTTATCCAGAACGCAATACTTTATAGATTCTACTAAACGGCGGCGCGGCGTGTGACAGAGACAGAATTCAATCCGGCCGACACCCCTCCTCGCTTGCACTCGAACCTGTACGCTACTGACGATACTCTACCATGGACACCTGTACCCCAAGTATGAGTTTTGCTTACCATATTTCGTTTTTTGTTTTACGTTTTTGTTCCGTGTTCATTGCGGGTTTTGTATGAAGACGCGATAGGGATACCGATATGGAACTTTACAAAACCCGCAATGAACACTGAACAAAAACGAAAAATGGTAAGCAAAACTCATACTCTTACATTAATTATAAGCTGTTTTAAACTTGATTGAAAGAGAAAGAAAACACGGTAGGTATAGGTAGGAACCTGCCTACTTAGAAGTCTGTTAAAAGGTTACGCCGGGTTTTAATGTAAATATAATAGATGGAATTAATAATTTTTATTTATTTATTCGATCACCGACACAGTGTTAAATACCTACCTACCTTTTTGTCAGTTAAATAACTATATAAAAATAAATATTTGCAGACATTCCACATAGCCCCAAACTAAGCAAAGCTTGTGCTTACTTTGGGAATCAGATAGCATACTGATACTTTTTTTGTTAATACTTAAGTACTTGGAATTCAATATAACATCCAGATAGAGAACAAACATCTTTTTCATCACACAAATGTTTATTCTCGGTGGGTCCAGATCGAACCCACGGCCTATATTCGTTAAGGGGCTGGCAACTATCAAACAACTTCTCGCTCGCACGTTTCGACATGTTCAAAGATATAAAATCCCTAAACTCATTTTCGAAAAATCGCAATCATCCAAATTGTTTGCAATCACATTGCACACAGTTAAGTAAAAATTTCATTTTGATCGATACAAGTTTTCCACTTCAAAGTTTGCTTATGTACGAAAACTAGTAAAGCAAACTTTTGAGTAGGAAAACATGTATCGATCATGTGTACACAAATTGGTTGATTGCGATTTTTCAAAAATGAGTTTAGGGATTTTATATCTTTCAACATGTCGAAACGTGCGAGCGAGAGTCACATTAGCTCTTGTCTTCGCCTTAAGGTCATCGGAAAACTTATTACTTAAAACTCCATGTCATAGCAGCTCCTTTTATAGTAACTCATTTACTGTCCAAGCTAGTCGACTATGGAATGCTCTGCCTCTGCATATCAGAATGGCACCTCCGCACTACACCTTTATACTGAAATTGAAGCAGCACTATTTATTGTCAATTGCTACCTAGCTATTTTTATGCACGTATTGCTATTAAGCATCTAATCTCTAATACTATAAGAATCAGAGTCCTGACTGACTGACTGACTGACTGACTGACATATAGACAACGCACAGCCTAAACCGCTGGTCCTAGAGACTTGAAATTCGAAGAGTACATAGGTCTTATGGCGTAGAGGTGTACTAAGAAGGGATTTTTGGAAATTCAACCCCTAAGGGTGTAAAAAGGGATGAAAACGTTTGTATGAAAAATTGTATTCCTTGAACCTACAAACTTGAAACTTGGAGTAGATATACTTCAAGGCAAAAAAATAGGAAAGGCATTTTTAGTTTTTTAAAACTACCCTTAATTATTGTGCAAAGGGATGTTAAAGTTTGTATGGGAGTTTTTTGACCGCTGGTTCTAGAGACTTGAAATTTTAAGAGTACATAGGTCTTAAGGCGTAGAGGTGTACTAAGAAGAGGTTTTTGGAAATTCAACCCCTAAGGGTATAAAAGGGTTGAAAACATTTGCATGAAAAATAGTATTCCTTGAACCTACAAACTTTTGCACGCCCAGGATGACTGGTAGACAATGCTATTAGCATTAAGTCCTCCTAGCACTACATTATTTTGTGTGAAAGTTTTAATAAATAAATAAATAAATAAAGTTTGTATGGGAGTTATTAATGCGTAGTGAGATTGATTTCAAACTTGAAGTAAATATACTCCACAATAAATTATTTAAAATCACGTTTTCAATATTTTAAAACTACCCCTGCAAAGGGTACAAAACACTGCCAAAGTTTCAAGGTTATAAATATAGGTAATGAACGCCTATAGGTATCTCTTATACCTACGTAGGTATTTAAAATCCTACCCTAATAATATACAAATCAATGCGAAAGTTACGATGTTTGGATGTTTGTGGCTCAATCACAGCACCACTTCAACGCGTGCGAAGCCGCGGGAAGCCACTAGTTATATATATTTATTATATGTATTAGTTTATATGTTTTCGTGATATAGCAAGTATTAGGATTGCTTATATTGTTAATAGGTTCAGGTACCTTAAATACCTAGTAGGTTATTAGTCATTAAATTATAATATTTTCCGTAAGTGACTACACCGTCGTTAATATTAAATTAGTTCTATCTGTCCATGGTTGCCTGGAAGAGATCGCTCTCAGCGATAAGGCCCATTGTTTTGCCTAAATGTATGTCTTAATCCTGTATTTTGTTTCTGCGTGGTGAAAAATAAAGAGTTATCTATCTATCTATCTATCTTTATAGCGCAGAAGGCAGAGCTATTACCTACAAACCGAGCTATGAGGGCTGTCATTCATTTATAATCGTAATATCCTCTACTTTTAAAACGGTTTTATTTAGTTTGCAATGAGAAGATCATCCAACAACGCCACCGTTTCCTTTTTTGCGTGCAGTAGGTATAGTTACAGCTGCCTACCTACAGTGAACGCAGCACTTGCAATTAATAGGTCGAGTAAACGAAGCAAAAATATTGGTGATTAGCAAGCTGGTCTGATGATGGAGCCAAGGTCTGTTCAACGGAACTCTTCAATAAATACCTAGGCCATTTGAGTTGAAACTTGGTAGTACCTAACTATTTAGAAGGTGATAGTCAGAGGCAAGTCCAAACTTTGTGTATTGGTATAACGGACATCGCGAGATCTCAGCTCTCTCAGCACTCTTTCGATGTCACCATCGAAAGTAGGTAGGTACTTTTTATAGGCAATCATAATTGTCATCAACCTGAGAAGTCTATTGTTGGGCATGGCATACGCCTTCTCCAAACGTTTCCTTAGAGAACGTTTATAGAAAATTTAAGGCATACATTAAGAATAATCTAATAAAGAAAGTTTATTATACTTTAGATAGCTATATTGATTATAAAAGTGCGTGGCCCGATGTCCCGGTCGCTCTGTTCATCGAAAGCTAACATATCTGCAACTAGCGGCCTGTCCCAGCTTCGCATGGGTGGTCATAAATTCTGTATTGAAAAGGTGGTCATAAAGCACATTCCAAATTCAAATCACTTTACCGCCCTTGGGATCAAAGTGCTATTTTGCTACCTGTTTTCGAAGAGCAAACTATCTATTTTCGAATTGATGTGATAAAAATAACATTTATTGTGTAATCAACCTTATGTTGCAACAAATAAAGTACTTTTCTCCATTATTACTTTGTGAGCTACATCGTTTCGTTTTGTTTCTGTTTGCTTCTTTGTATTTTACTACTCCTCTACTATTTGTTTTTAATTGTTAACAATGATTTATGTATCGCAAAACGGAAACTGACATGTAATTACCGGAAAAAAGACATTCCTTCTGAAACCTTACTGTTTTAAGGGTTATTTTCGCAGTTTTAAAGCACACTAAGGCATTTTAGCACGTCCGCACGTTGGCGGTGGTTGGAGCATACTTAACTCAAATAAGAACACAAATTTATTTGTGCTCATATTTCTCGGGCCGTTTTTGAGCCCGTCACACGTAATCTAGGTTGATTGTTGATCAAAGGTGCTGTCTTATAAATTTGATTATGTTTACGTTTTTCTGTATGCCTACGCCTCACTAAACTTCAATATTGTATTACTTTGGATAATACAAAAGAACGGTAGGAACCAAGCCGTAAGTTTGTTGCCTGTTCTTCTAGGCTTTGATCGCGTGGAACTGGCACCTAGAGTCACCTAGCTTTAAGACCTTTCAAAGTGATCCTTGTGATTATATTGAATAAATACCTTTTGACTTTGACTTTATCAAAACGACATATTTATTGTAAGATGAAAAGTAGTTTAATGCTACGACTATAGTTATTTTGTTAGGATTTATTTACAATATTTAAATTAATACACTCGCAACGTGCCATTGTCACCACAGCGATATAATTATAGCATAAAAAAAGTAGTTTAATGCTACGACAATAATTATTTTGTTAGATTTATTTACAATGTTCACATTAACACACTTGCAAAGTTCCATAGTTACCACAGCCACATATATATTGTATGAAAAATGGTAGTTTAATGCTACGACTATAGTTACTTTGCTAGATTTATTTGCAATGTTTACATTGACACAATTGCAACGTTCTATTGTTACCACAGCCACATATATATTGTCTGACAAATGGTAGTTTAATGCTACGACTATAGTTACTTTGTTAGATTTATTTGCAATGTTTGCATTGACACACTTGCAACGTTCTATTGTTACCACAGCCACATATATATTGTCTGACAAATGGTAGTTAAATGATACGACTATAGTTACTTTGTTAGATTTATTTGCAATGTTTACATTGACACAATTGCAACGTTCTATTGTTACCACAGCCACATATATATTGTCTGACAAATGGTAGTTTAATGCTACGACTATAGTTACTTTGTTAGATTTATTTGCAATGTTTGCATTGACACACTTGCAACGTTCTATTGTTACCACAGCCACATATATATTGTCTGACAAATGGTAGTTAAATGATACGACTATAGTTACTTTGTTAGATTTATTTGCAATGTTTACATTGACACAATTGCAACGTTCTATTGTTACCACAGCCACATATATATTGTCTGACAAATGGTAGTTTAATGCTACGACTATAGTTACTTTGTTAGATTTATTTGCAATGTTTGCATTGACACACTTGCATCGTTCTATTGTTACCACAGCCACATATATATTGTCTGACAAATGGTAGTTAAATGATACGACTATAGTTATTTTGTTAGATTTATTAACAATGTTCACATTGATACACTTGCAACGGTCCATTGTTACTATAGCCACATATATATTGTCTGACAAATGGTAGTTAAATGATACGACTATAGTTATTTTGTTAGATTTATTAACAATGTTCACATTGACACACTAGCAACGCTCCATTGTTACTATAGCCACATATATATTGTCTGACAAATGGTAGTTAAATGATACGACTATAGTTATTTTGTCAGATTTACTAACAATGTTCACATTGATACACTTGCAACGCTCCATTGTTGCTATAGCTAAATATATATTGTCTGACAAATGGTAGTTAAATGATACGACTATAGTTATTTTGTCAGATTTACTAACAATGTTCACATTGATACACTTGCAACGCTCCATTGTTGCTATAGCTAAATATATATTGTCTGACAAATGGTAGTTAAATGATACGACTATAGTTATTTTGTCAGATTTACTAACAATGTTCACATTGATACACTTGCAACGCTCCATTGTTGCTATAGCTAAATATATATTGTCTGACAAATGGTAGTTAAATGATACGACTATAGTTATTTTGTCAGATTTACTAACAATGTTCACATTGATACACTTGCAACGCTCCATTGTTGCTATAGCTAAATATATATTGTCTGACAAATGGTCGTTAAATGATACGACTATAGTTATTTTGTTAGATTTATTAACGATGTTCACATTGACACACTAGCAACGCTCCATTGTTACTATAGCCACATATATAATGTCTGACAAATGGTAGTTAAATGATACGACTATAGTTACTTTGTTAGATTTATTTGCAATGTTTGCATTGACACACTTGCAACGTTCTATTGTTAACACAGCTACATATATATTGTACGACAGATGGTAGTTTAATGCTACGACTATAGTTATTTTGTCAGATTTATTAACAATGTTCACATTGTGACACCTAAAACGTTTTATTGTTAGCACATCTAAGTTTTTATTAACTTTGATGTAAGGACAAAACTAAATTGTTCCTAGCACATTAAACGACGGGCAATCAGCGCACAATAAAAAAGTTGCTAATCCCAACTAAGCTCTTTCTGTAATAGTAACAAAATATTTAGTTGCTGCGACAGGAAATTATCAACAAAGCATTTATTGTGGCTTTGTTGGCCATTTTTTTCCTGCGTGTATGTAATCTGGCAGATGTGTCCTAAATCCGAGCGAGAGGTACATTAGCGCTTGTCATCGCCTCAAAAAGAAGAGCGACTCCATAGTTTTAGTTGTTCGGCAAAGGAGGCAGGAGGCCGCATCGACGTAAATCTTCGTTTGTCGCAGAACGCCCCGCCATCTGTTTGTAGGTTCCGATTCGTGGCAACCAATGTATTTTTACTTCACTAAATGTCTGGCCCGATTTATGGGGAATAGATTAAGGGTGCTTTTCAATGCAAATGCTGCAGTGAGAGGTTTCTTTTGTCTCAGTTTTTAAAGCAAATAGAGGTACTACTACCTACCTCTCACTCACTTGGCTTCATATTATTTTGGCTTTTCAATTAGAATTAAATGTTTTTAATCATCTAATAAGCTACAGCTTAGAGCACCGGTGGTCTAGTGGGAGTGACCCCGCCTTCCGATCGTAAGGTCGTAGGTTCGAATCTGGTCGTGCACCAATGGACTTCTCTTATCGAAAAATTTATGTGCGCAATGCCAGTGCTCTTGAACGGTGAAGGAAAACATCGTGAGGAAACCAGTTAGTATTCTAACAGCGGCGATGGGCTTGCAACCTGTCACGTATGGAATACCAACAACTGCAAAAAGTGGGTATATGCCAAATGTAATGTTTGGAATGACCTTTGACTACCCCCCTTAGACGTCCTCAAAGAATCTGGAGTTAGTACTTGGTACTAAGAGATTTGAGGGGATATCTACCGTGCCTGGGGATCGAAGTCGTGAAGCTGTTTCAGTTTCAGTTTAATAAGCTACATTTCATACAATGATGACAGTAGCCGACAGTACTGTCACTAGCGCCACCCGCGTGAGTAGCATTGCGAGAAACGCCAACGCGAACTCTTGATCAAAGTGAGCGCGGATCCACTAGGTGACACTCCCGTGACTTTCTTGCTTACGGAATAGCCATATCACCCAACTATCATACCAATAATTACCACATCAGCAACGATTTATTCCTTAAACTATTCCTGCAATAGGCAAAATGACCAGAACTGATACATGACCGAAACGTCCAAATATCTCATTAGTAAAATAACAAGCGCTGCCTAGCGTTTCGTATCGTGCGTGACCTGAATGCAATTGGTACGGTTATCAAAAGAAACTCATTCATTCTCTTCCAACTAATATATAAATACTAAAGTTACATGTTTGGATGTTAGTCAAAGTCAATGCAAAAAGGTATTTATTTAATTGAATCACAATAATAATAATAATAAACCTCTTTTATTTCCTTAATAACTAAGATATTTAAGATAATTTGGTACAATTCAATAAATTAAAACAATTAAATTAAATTACAATTAAACTAAACTAAAATTAAATTAAATTACAATTAAATTAAACTAAAATTAAATGACAATTAAATTAAATTTCAATTGAATCAAAATGATCACTTTAAAACGTCTTAAAGCTACGTACGTATGTAAGACGTATTAAAAACGTATGTATTTAAAACGTATGTAGGTGCTAGTTACACGCCCGAACGAAGGTTTTCTCTGTCTGGGTGTTATTATGTATAGATTAGGTAGTTATTATATTGTACAACAAAAAAAAGCTATCTGGTAGGTACACAGGTGGTCTAGTGGTAGCGGCCAAAAAATGTATGTTCACAATGCCAGTACGCTTAAACGGTAAAGGAAAACATCGTGAGGAAACTTAAACCAGATGTCATAGAACCTTAAAAGTTCTATAACATAATGTGGAGGCGCACTTAAAATGCTTTCACCACACTGTTTCGAAAGAAACTAGTGACACGACAAGAGAGAGAGAAGAGCTATCTGGTCCCTGGATTCCTATGAAGTCCATGATTAGATTGTTCTGTGTGGAAAGTCCACCAATATTTATTTTAAAAATATCAAACTTACGGCTTGGTTCCCACTTCTCTTTTGTATGATCCTTGTTGCAATGTAATATTAGTAAAATAATAATATAGGAAGTAAATTAGGTTGTTTGTGGCTCAATTACGCCATAACTACTGAACCGATCGGGATAAGATTCAGAGAGCAAATAATTATGTATTTCGTAACGTGGGCTTAAATAGGTTCATACTTTTTATCCCAAAAAACTACCTAAGAGAATGTAGAAAACTTGAACGATCCCATATAAAGACAAAACGCTTTATATTAATAAGACTAGCTGACCCGGCATACGTTGTTATGCCATATACTTACTACAATGACTATTAAAAAATAGGGGTTGGTGATATAAGGGTGAAAATTTAATGTTGTATGTATTTTTAAAGCCATATTATTAAAAAAAAAATGCCCAAAAAATAAAAATAAAATGTTAGGGGTGGACAACCCTTATCACTTAGGGGTATGAAAAATAGATAGTAGCCGATTCTCAGATCTTCTGATTATGCATAAAAAAAATCATAAAAATCGATCAAGCCGTTTCGGAGGAGTATGGTGACTAACTTTGTGACACGAGAATTTTATATATAAGACGAGAATTTTATATATAAGATTAAACAACACTACTAATGCGAGTGAAGCCGCGGGCAACCGCTATTGTATGATAAGCTTTGATTCGTGTAAGGCATGAGGAAGTTATTGGGAATATTTAGGGAGATTGAGAATAAGGTAATGTGTACCGTCACGGAAACGATGAAATATGTATTTGCTTAGTATTTGGCCTCGATATATTGATAAAAATAGGTACAAAAAGTAATACGACGATGTAGAGGTTACGGGAAATATAATTATTATAATTATGCCATCACATTGCACACAGTTTAGTAAAAAAATTATTTTGGTTTGAAAATGGTTGATTGCGATTTTTCGAAAATGAGTTTAGTGATTTTTTATCTTTCAACATTTCGAAACGTGCGAGCGAGTCACATTAGCTCTTGTATTCGCCATAAAGACGTTTCAAAGTGGTTTTTTGAACCAACAACAAAACGTAGGTATATCTTAAAGCTTAATTCAATCCAAAATCTAACCCAAATTAGAACGGGAGTGTGAATGGGACTTTTGGGAGGGGAAGACCTCGGCGAACGTATCTGGATCAGATAACGTACATTTAAGAGAAAGGCCAGGTCAAGAGTACCCTGCACCGACGAGGATGTATGAAGAATGTTATGAGAGTGAATGAAGCGAGGTATGTCAGGATCGAAGCAAGTGGAAATCCATGGTCTCTGCCTACCCCTATGGGAAACATGCGTGATTTTATGTATGTATGTATGTAACCCATAATCCGTTTCCCCGACTAATTAAACCCCCTAATTCACCAACGCTACACGACGGCTATCGCAGACGTACTTGCAAATGCAGAAAGCACGGTTTCATTACAGACGAACGGATGGAACTCTGGCAAATACAGGAACGGAATCCTACGTGCCAGCTAGTGTTGATTGCGCGGATTGTACTCAAGATAGAATGGACACCAAAGAGTACCAGTGGTCTTGTGGCAGTGACCTCGCCTTCCGAGCGTAATAGATAGATAGATATATAGATAGATGGATAGATAGATAGAAAAATAAATAGATAGGATAAGGATAGGAGGAAAGATCTCGATATACCTTTTACTCCGAGATTACAAATCGTAAAACACTGTTGTCGGTATCAACCTGTCAAAATGTTTAATGCACTAACGCCGGTAGAATTTAAATGTTTAAAGAGCCCTATCAAATTTATCTCTGAACTGAAAAAGCTCTTGTTGGAGGGGTGTTTCTATTCGATTGAAGAATTTTTAGATTTTCAGAAGTGACATTTAATTATTGTTGACATTTAATATTGCGAATCTTATAGTTATCATTTTAATTTCACTGGGGACGTTATGTTAATTAAATTGTTAATTTTTATTTTGTTGCATGTTAGGTTAAGATTCAGACACGATTTGTAAGAGAATTGTTATTGAATAAACGAATTGAATTGATAGATAGATAGATAAATCGATAGATAGATAGATCGATAGATAGATAGAAAGATAGATAGATAGATAGATATATTGATAGATAGATAGATAGATATATCGATAGATAGATTAGAAAGTTATTCGCCATGACCAGTAGAATATCCTGCTTCCGGGGTAATTATACACGCTGTACACAAAACTTAATTAAATAATTAAATGTTTGCTTTTACATTTTTATACTGTGATGAGTCACCAAACATGCGTGTCAAAGTGATTCCTTGTGATTTTACTGAATCAATTCTTCAAACATGTGAAACATTTTGATTCCAGAAACTTATACTTTCCTTAAATGCGGTTACAATTAAAATACATTCAAAACCAGTCAGGTCGTAAACAAAGGTGCCCATACCAAGATAATTTTTTAGCTGTTAGTGGATAATCTACGGTGATTGATATCTGTGGTCAAGTACGAACTAATAAAGGGATGTGCTCAGTTCAAGCAGAGCTGAATTTCATTGATAAATGTTATTTTAACTGGCGGTAAAGTTACTTGCGCTGTATAGTTTATTTGTATTTGGAATAGTGGAAATTACAACCTTCGAAGTTTATCAATTTCACAAGCCTAGCGCAAGTACTGATCTTTCTACGAACTACGAGTATGCGATCGTCAAATTTGACATTTCTATTCGTGAAAACGGGTTTTAGCGATTTTGACGAAAGTCGTGATATTCATTAAAATTTAGCGAATTTCGCTAAAATGCGGGTATGGATGGTACTTTGGATTTAACGATCGTGTTGTCAAATAAGCGAATTAGACGAATCATTTTCACGAATCCATAGACTGTGTTCAAAACCGATAGTTTCCGAGTTGCCATTTTACAATTATCGCGAAAATTGATATAAAGATAGCGACCCCGAGTTCCGTACTCGCACAATTCGTCAAAATATCGCCAATAGAAATGTCAAATTTGACGATCGCATAGTTCGTAAAAAGATCGGTACTTGCGGGGCTGTTCTTTTAGGCTTTAGTCGCGTCGAACTGGCTTCTAGATTCACTTAGTTTTAAGACGTTTCAAAGCGATCCTTGTGATTTTATTGAATAAATAAATACCTTTTGACTTTGACTTTGACAAAAGTGAAACAAGCAAGTTTCTGAGAATAAACAACATTACAAAAGTTCAAGAAAAAAAATTTTGCTGCTGTACTTCTCGCTCGCACATACAACATTTTGAAATATGCCTACTACTTTTCGTAGTTATGCCAACGTTTAGGTCAAATAATTTAAGATTTTTTTTATACAACTAGCTGATGGAACAAGCAGATGGCCCACCTGATGTTAAGTGGTATAACAAAGCATTGCCTCGTAAGTCACGCACGATGGGAACGTGCCCCACGATGCACTGCCCTGCGTCCATCAACTCTAGGCATACAGATATTAAGCCTCATGTGCCTGTAATTACACCGGCAACCACACTCTTCAAACCGAAACACAGCGTTGCTGCTTGGCGGCAGAAAAAGGCGTAGTACTTCCCCGGACGAGCCCTTTACAAAGGGCTCATTATTTTTCATTAAAATCGAGCCCGAGACTTCTCTGTGTACTTTTCACTATTCCTCACTTTTGATTTGGCCATGGACGCCTACTTGAAAAATTCACCCTGTAAAATTTAAATAAGTCTATAAAGCTTCAACAGAAGCTTAGATATTTGGTAACAAACTTAACGTAAACTTGTACCAAAGTTCGGTAAGTAGGCAATTTAAAATTAAGCAGAAATGTTATTTTAAACACGTCGAATTCTTTATTGTGCAATTTAAGTTTAAATTTTTCAAGTTTTAAACGAGAAAACTTTTATTATAATAGACTTGTAGAAAGGCTTATTACAAGTGCTAACATTTTATTTAAAAGTTTTTTTGCCTAGTATGCTTTTAAATTAAAATTATTTTTCGTTTCTTTACTAAACTTTATTTTTACTAACATTTTGATAAGAAATATTATATTGCAATTTGTACTCGTACCAATTATAATATTTATATTATATTTTTGTGTATTTGTAGAAAAAATCTCCCTTTTTTTTACAAATACACAAAAAGACATATTTGATAATATAAATATTAAAATTGGTACGATTGGTATCATTCATGTTTGTGTTCTACCCTTATGGTTTATTTCAAAACTGCACATAGCTTAACTGGAAGAGAATGCTCTCTAGCATTAAGTTCGCCATTGTACGACACATTTTGTTCTGTGCTATCTCTAAGTATCATTGAGTGATTTTGAAATTTTCTTGACTCACCCTCATTTCTAGATAAAACGTTCATGACAGGTCTACGATAAGCACATCACACACATCCATACAATAAATTTAATTTAATTTTATAAATAGGGAATCAATGCTGTCAAAAATCATTAATACTACAAAAGATAACTTTTTTTTATGTAAGAGTAAGACAAACGAGCTTACGGCCTACCTGCAGGTAAATGGTAACCGTCACCTACACTAACAACACCAGGGGCGTTGTCGTTGCGAAAAAATAAAAGATGTGAGCTACGTAATGAGAGTCTGGATTGCTTTAAAGCCTTGCAAAGTTATAAAGGTAATCAAAATCATAAAGTTTTGATACTTTTGCAGCGAGACGCTGCACGTTGCGCTTGCGATTTCCCGAGAGATAGCAAGCAGTGAAAATAGGTTTACATAAACTTCCTGTGCCTGGAATCCTCAAATATCTGCCGCCAAGCAGCGTTGCTGTATTTCGGTTTGAAGAATGTGCTTGACGGTGAAATTACAGGCACATGAGGGCATCTGTACTCAAATTGATGGACGCAGGGCATGTTTCAATTACAGGTACATGAGGGCATCCGTATGCCTCAAATTGATGGACGCAGGCCATGTTTCTTCAGTGCTTGATCTACGAGGAAATGCTTTCTAATATGTGAGAGAACTACTGAGTCAGATAGGGCCGAAAATGTTGACTTTAAACCACTACTTTTCTTCAGTTTATCAATAATCTTCAATCAATAATTCTTCAATAATCGCTTCTGGGAATTTGACAAACTGGTCACATTTAGGAAGGTGGAACGAGTACACGGTAACACTTTACTTCTCGGTGGCTCAGAACAGAATACCAGCTCAACTTGGTAACGCTCACTTGCAGACTTTCACGAACTCTACTTTTTTTTTAAAGTGGGCATTGAAACTGAAGCATCAGAGAGCAAGCCACTGATTAAATAAAAACTAAATTATTTAACATTGTAAATGTTGTTCATGATATTAAATTTTATAATGAATAAACTTAATTATCGTATAACTTTCTGAATAATTTATAATATTAAAGTATAATCATTGCATTAGAGTTTACACATAGGTTTAAGACATTTATTTTCTCTAAGAAGAATACAATTCACTTATTTTAGAGAAATACAAAAGTGACTTAGGTGTAAGATTACAAGTAGGTAAGTTAGAGTAGATACGAGTGTCAGAAGGACTTAATGTTAGCTTTAACATAGTAAAAATATGTAGGTAAACGTAAATAATAAAAATAAAAAATAGTTTGCGGGTATAAATGTAACTTAATTGAGTACCTAAGCAACGATATATTAAGGAAATGATTTAAAAATACGTATACAAAATAACAAACGCTTACATTATGTGATGTTTACCGTTTAACATCTTTTGTTATCTGCTTGTTCCATCAGCAAGTTATACAAGGTGTTCCCTTAATTGTGTATATAAACTTCATGGGGCTAATGTACCCATGAATATGAATAACTTTTTCTAAGGAACCAACACTGTGAACGCGAAAAACAAAACAGCTGTTTCATACAAAAGTTCAATACCTACCTGGCTAAAATGTATGAAACAGCTGTTTTTTTTCGCGTTCACAGTGTTGGTTCCTTACAAAAAGTTATTCATATTGGTGGGTACTTTAGCCCCCTGAAGTTTATATACACAATTATGGGAACACCTTGTATACAGTCTATCTCAGTTACCTTATTACTTTCGTCTTTTCAGTATCTTTTTCCTTCTTACTTTGTATACAAAATGTAGATTCAAATAGTTTACTGAACAGTGTACATTGAATAGCTTAAGATAATAAAAACTGTGAATCTAAGAATAAATAAATATACAAAAAAGCTTGTAAAATCTGAACACGGCTATTAGCATTATACCTATAATTTTTTTGTAGTAGAAAAGGGCGTACGCGTACGCAAAGCACGCGAATGGGATCGCAGTTATTTGCTTAATAAAAAATATTTAAAAATATCCCAGTCATGGTCTAGCAATAAAGTAAACAATTCCGAAATTCGACCTTAAGCTCAAGATTTTTCATTGAACAGGGTTCAAGTTCGTTTGAAGGGCGCAGAATAAAAGACTGGCTACAAATCAAGGCTATTCGCAAACAGTGAGTTGACTTTTTGCATAATTGACTCCTATTATTCCAGCTCATTTGGCCGGCTCTGGAAGCACTTTGAGTCATTTATCATTTTCTAGCTCATTGTGTTTTGTAAGTGATCTGGGATTTAAAGACGTGTGAGTTTTCTGCTAGGTCACTACAATGTAGACCTACTGAGCTGTTTTATACTCGGACTCAGCCACTGCTAGTTCAAGCCAAGCAATAATAGGCCTACTTTAGATTGTGATATGACTTTGTTTCCTTTTTTCAGTACAATCACAAGGATATTTCCGTACAATTACAATCTTGATAAAAGTGATTCTAAGCAACAGTTTTTCAGTCCAGAAGTACCTACCTCAGAATAATTTTGTCTTACTGGTTTTTTTGTCTTAATAATAAGTACCATCGATTTAAAACAGGACCCATAGCTGATGCTTTGTTTTAGGCGATGGTTACCACTTAATATCAGGTGGATTATCCATTTTTTAGCTTTTTTCTTCTTTTTTGTGGCTGTTCAGTGGCCGATAGGGTTTGTCACGAATTTGCCAATGTCAAGTTGTTATAGAATTAAAACAAAAAGGCGGAGATCTGAGTTTACCAAGGGAGAATCGAAAAGTTGATTCGATAAAATGATAAAAAAAAAATTGTATTACAACATTCTTCTTCTTCTTTCTTCTTCTCTCCGTTTATGGCTCCTGTCTGTCATTCGACAGACAATCTTGCCAGTGTCAAGTGATTTGTATTGAATACTTTTTAGTCAAGTCAGTCCATAGTCAAGTCGGCCGTCATTTTTTTTGAAGAAAATGGTGGCGGTTTTCTTCAAAACATTGGAAACATTTTCGGTCAAATCAGGATATCACATATTACACTTTCATTTCAAATGTTTACACTTTGTGCCTCAAGTAAAGATTTGAGAGTAATAAGACTAATAAAGACCTCAAGTAATGTTGGTTAAAATACCACCGAAATTACACAACACAACTCAAAATAACACTAGAAAAACAAATAAAATGAAAAAGCTATGTTGCTTCCAAAAATGTCAGAAAATGAATCTCGTATTACAACATTTTTTCGCTCTATTTATGTTGTACATCATTTTGATAGGCAATCTTGCCAAGTCAATACGCCAGTCGTGGTAAAGTCGGCCGTCATTTAGTTTTGTTTGACCAAAGAGTATAGTAACGATCAAGATGACTGCAACACAATTTGACAGTGTTTTTGAAATATTGACGGCATCAATGTAACATCAGCTTGAAGTTTGATCAAATTTATATAAATATTGTATTTTTGTTATTATCATTTTTTTTCCAATGAACACCATTGAGCAAAACGAACCTAAATCAGAAAACAATGCAACTAACTCAGACCCAAGCAAACAAAAAATTGTACAGATTCAAAATGAGCCCAAAACTGAAAAAGACACAGCAGATCAAAAGCAACACACAGTCATTAGTATAGAAGACGAACCAGCTACCACTACCAATTTTAGCGGATGTGGAAGAAATAAAAAATATTGGGTTATGCTATTTGGAACATATCCACCGAAAAAAAACCCAGCGGCGGAACACCAAAGTAGCTGGTTTCCTTGGAGTGAGTATACTTGTTTTTATGCTCTTGCTAAGAGACCGAGAAGATGGTTTACCCGATGTTAAGTGATTACCATCACACCTATCAAAGTATTGCCACGCTAGTCTCGCACGATATGAATATGCCATGCGCCTATCAACTTGAGGCATAATAAGCTTAAGCCTGTAATTACACCGGCAACCACACTCTTCAAACCAAAACAGCAACGCTGATTGGTGGCAGAAAAAGGCGTGGTGGTAGTACTTCCCAGGACGAGCCCTTCACAAAGAGCTCTACGAATGTTACTTTTACGTTTTTGTTATGTTACGGTGATATTAGCGTCCAATAGTAGCGAAATAGACAACTATTTCGCTACTATTAAGTGATTGTTTTGTTTGTATATATATTTTACTAGCTCTTGCCCGCAGCTTCGCTCGCGCACGTTTACTTTAGAAAACATAAAAAGTAAAAAAAACAGGATAAAAAGTACTCTATGTCCGTCTCCTGGTTCTAAGCTACCTCCCCACCAATTTTCAGCTAAATCGGTTCAGCCGTTCTTGAGTTATATATAGTGTAACTAACACGACTTTCTTTTATATATATATATATATGATAGCGCACACAAAAGATGAGTGTCAAAAAGTGTTTCTACAATATGATTATTAGTAAAATTACATTATTTAATTAGTTAAGATTAACTACTGTTAAAAGATTTTGTTAATTTGAATACTAATATTTTATTGTTATGTTATTTTTAGAATATTTGGTTGTAAACTTATAAGTCTGTAACTAAATTGTGTTAGCAGGAAGTAGAATACTTGATTGGTTAATTGAATTGTAACTATTTGCACGTAGAAATTATATTTTGATTTATTATAAAATGTAGGTTATTCTAATTGATTATTTAAATTGTTTTAAGTAACTTTGTATTGATACAATTGTAAACTTGATTATAGTCATGGTGTTGACTACACTGTCATGGCGCTTTGCTACTTTTGTATAAAAAGCCTGCTTCAAGTGAAGGAGACACAGTTTACGTTTACAACTCATCGGAATAGTACCTAGCTATCTAATTATTTAGTATTATCGAATCAGTGTACCTAAAAATCAGTAAATAGTGCAGTTAACATGTCGGAATACTTTTATTTACAACCCCCGAGCCAGCCCGCTCCTACATCAGAAGTTAAGGATGAACCCGAGCCACAGCCTGATCCGTCGACCTTCTCGCCTACCCTGCCAACGCCTCGAATTTGGAACATGGATGAAATTGCCCTACTTCGCAGCCAGGTTGCACTGTTGGGACAAATAGTGTCCAGGAGAGGAAGTACGAATACCCACAAGCTAAGTGAAATTTATTTGCCTAATTATGATCCTGATGAGCATAAAATTACAATAGAACTTTTGCAATTTCGTGGATTTGGAGGCAGTAGTATGCCTTCCAATGAATCAATATGTACTACCGCAACATTCAATGATGTATCATTTAAAGTTAAACTTCTTGTTGACGACTTGAACTATGACGTTATCTTAGGTATCAACTCAATACAAATTCCAGGAATAAAAATATCAATTACTGTCAAAGGCACCTTAATAAAAAGGGTACTTTATGTTTATAACTATGAAAAGACTTCTTTAACTGATATAAATACTGATTTAACCGACACTTCCCAACGATTGAGTACCCTTTATTTAATATACCCTTTCAAATTAATATTATAAAAAAAAAAAGATCCAACGTGGATCATTGTTGAAAAGGAAGACACCGATATGAAAAATATTCGAGACTATTAGGAACAAAGACGACTATTTATTTATTAGAAAATCAACAGCAATTACAATAATACAATTAATCATATAAAAATAAAAACTTTACTACCCTACAGCATACTTTTACGAGTGAATGTGCCCTATGTACAGTGAAACTAGAAAAGAAGAGTATGTGTGTGTGTAGGTGTGTTGTCATAATGTATGTACGAAGAGTGAGTGTAGTGTTTTATTTGTCTACAAAAACAAATAATATAATTACAAGTCTACCCAAAAAAAAAAACGCATTTGTATGTCATTTATTTACATAGATTATGTAGTTAAATTAAATAATTGTTGTTTTGCAAGGTGTGTTGTGATTGAATGGTTTAAATAACTTCAAAAACGCGGTGCAAATAGTTCGACCTGACTGAAAACCGGTCATTATATACTCATCATTATCATCATCCACAGGTTGACTTCACCCACTGCTGGGTATCGGCCTCCCTTAGTTTGTGCCATCTACCACGATCCTGTGCCAGTCTAACCCATTTCCGATCTGCGATTTTTTATACCGAACATGGTACGATGCATGGCTCTCTGTACAACTCTCATTAATTATATACTATTTTACTATAGCTATGATAAAAAAATCAGTATTCGATCAAACCTATTGATGATAACCATCCAAAAGCAAAAAGGGAAATCTGACTGGTGCATACAAAAAAAAAAGGTTATGTACAAAGATGCGCACTCTTAAAGATCACCTCACAGCCTTAGCCTTGACGCAATCTAGAGTTTGAATCACAAAACTAGGCGAATTACAATTATTTTTAAATTGTACAAAATCAAAAGCCACCGGATACTCTCCTTTAGAACTATTATTAGGGAAACGCTGCTCACCACCTGCAATAGAACAAATATAACTGACCAATGACAATGTTGATATAGATGAAATCCGATTAGATGCAGAAACAGAATGGCCGAAACAGCCGAAAAAAGTAAAGAACGTTTTAACAGTAAATGCGCAACAATCAAGCCATTTCAAGAAGAGATTTCACCCTTTGTAAAAACATTCAGTAGTCTGGTATTAAGCTAGGACACAAAGGAGTTGTTTCATCAATGTATGGAGCCTGGGTTGGGTCTGTTACAGTGTATATATTTATCACTTATCAATATAGATAACTGTATTGATTGCTTATTTTCTTCATTTTTACTTAGTTTTCTTGCGATTCAAGATTTTTTTGATCATAGATTTATTAAAAACTAGCGGCCTGTCCCAGCTTCACATGGGTGGACATAAATTTTTTCAACAGTTTAGGATAAACTTAGACCGTGGCTAGTTATTTCATACACGCCTTTCTCCCTTGGGCTGAGTGAGAATGCACACCGTGGTCCCCTGCGTTCGCTTATATTTATAAGGCGTACTAATTTTTTTTAATTTGTAAAATCTTTTGAATGGAATGTCCGATTTGAAAAATTCAGAAGTAATCTATAGGTATTGAAACAGTCTTGAATACGAAATGATTTATTTGGATAAGGATAAATATAAAGGTTATAACATATAAATGGTTTTTTATAAATGGTTTATAACATGGTCTGATTTTGGTCGGCATTTCTATCAACTTTTAAAATGTAAAAAAAATAGTTATTGTAACATAACTACGATAGTTAGACAAATGCTATTGCTGAGTTTTTTTGTAGATATTAATGTGTTCTTTAATATTGTAGAACATTTTTGTGTTCTATCGTCAATAGTTTTTGCAGCGCATGCGATGATATACATTTTTTTTACACCTTGGGTTATATTATTGAAGTTTTAGAAGGGATACAATTTTTTTTTTTTTTTTTTTTTTTATCTTGTAAGCCTATGTTTTTCAGAGATAATGGTGAACGAATTTTTGAAATCGGACTAGTAGTTTTTGAGCCTATTCTTTACATACAAAAATATGAAAATACAAAAACACAAATCTTTCCTCTTTATAATATTAGTGTAGAAGATATGGAAGACTCACATTCGTGAAATGTTTTATTTTCCTTTTTTTACACATGAGCAAACCAGATTGCTGCCGAATCCAAATTTGACTGAATAAATGACCGTGATAGCAATAAACAAAAGATAAAACATATTAGGAAGTTAAAAATTTTGATTAAAATTTGGTCCTATTTTTAATTGGCCTTGGTTACGGCTAAAGCGGATTTAATGGCCTTGGTTATTGCTAAAGCGGATTTAATGGCCTTGGTTACGGCTAAAGCGGATTTATTGGCCTTGGTTATGGCTAAAGCTGATGTAATGGCCTTGGTCATGGTCTGATTTATTATTCATTTTGACTTAGTCAAACCAAGTCACGGCGATGACCTCTGAGTTTGTCAGTTCTGCTAGACCAAGCTTTACCGCCTCTGAGTCTAGTTAATATTGGTATTATTGAAAATAATTTTTGTTTCTTTATGTTTACAGATCTTGAATGATTCGCTGGCCCCAGCAAGGGCCGCTCGTCAGTATGGCCGTGATAGCGCACACAAAAGATGAGTGTCAAAAAGTGTTTCTACAATATGATTATTAGTAAAATTACATTATTTAATTAGTTAAGATTAACTACTGTTAAAAGATTTTGTTAATTTGAATACTAATATTTTATTGTTATGTTATTTTTAGAATATTTGGTTGTAAACTTATAAGTCTGTAACTAAATTGTGTTAGCAGGAAGTAGAATACTTGATTGGTTAATTGAATTGTAACTATTTGCACGTAGAAATTATATTTTGATTTATTATAAAATGTAGGTTATTCTAATTGATTATTTAAATTGTTTTAAGTAACTTTGTATTGATACAATTGTAAACTTGATTATAGTCATGGTGTTGACTACACTGTCATGGCGCTTTGCTACTTTTGTATAAAAAGCCTGCTTCAAGTGAAGGAGACACAGTTTACGTTTACAACTCATCGGAATAGTACCTAGCTATCTAATTATTTAGTATTATCGAATCAGTGTACCTAAAAATCAGTAAATAGTGCAGTTAACATGTCGGAATACTTTTATTTACAACCCCCGAGCCAGCCCGCTCCTACATATATATATAAAATATATACAGTAAAATAAATTAAATATAAAATAAATTATATATATATATATATATATAAGATAGATTTTACTGTAATTTTTTGTGGCATATTATTGATCGAGTGAGCGAAGCGAACGAAGATCTTTAGTTTCAACTTGGGCGATTTGGCATTTTATGTATGTCAATATGTATGTATGTATGTATGTATGTATGTTTGTCTGGCCATAACTTTCGAACCGTTGATCCGATCTGCATGAAATTAGATAAGTCGATAGCTTGTGCTTGAGAAATTTACTGGTAAGTATATGAGTAAAATCGGATGAAGGGTTATTAAGATATGGGGGTTTTTAAGGGGGCAAAAATAAAAAAAGTTACATAAAAAAATCAAGTTACATGTCATATGAAAGGGCTTTGTTTGGACATTCCAAAACCATTTTTATATTTTTTCTGGAACGCTCGGTTCTTGAGATACAATAAAAAAGTTAAATTAAGATAACCAGCGATCCAAGAGCTCCCATCTCTAAGAGTTTCGTTGGCATCAAGGTTTTTCTACTGGTCGGCCAGTTACTTTGCTTTTTCTTATTTTTTTTTTCTTGAAATATATTAAGGAGGTACTCAGTTCTCATAAAATGGTGACAACGACCAGGTCTGATGATGGAGCCAAGGTCTGTTCAACGGAACTCTTCAATAAATAGGCCAATAGAGTTGAAACTTGGTTACCGTACCAAGTTAGTAGGCGGTAGTCAGAAAAAAGTCCAAGCATAATGTTTGGACTTGCCTCTGACTACCACCTACTCAAAGTTTAGGTGCGTTCGTCGGGTCGCAACACGAGATCTCAGTTCGGGGCGAACTACTAGTTATCTTGTATTTGTGTTTTTGTGTCATTAATGTAAACCTTCTATGGACCTGTAAGTTGTCTGAAATAAAGATTTATTATTATTATTAGTTTACTGGGAGAGTATGAAAAGTTCAAGTAATCGGTAGAAATCAAGCCGAATGTATGCTGCCCGTTCTTATTGGCTTGGTCGCGTGGAACTGGCACCTAGATTCACCTATCTTTAAGACATTCCGACGTGATTTTGATTTAATTGAATTGAACCTTATGTCTTCGACTTTATATCACTTTCTCCACCAGATTATGGGCCTCCATCACCACCTCCCGGACCACCTCCACTGGACTACAAGCCTGACACAAGGAATTCATTCGTAAAACTGGTTCTCATAATTGTCTTGATTATGATTATTGCCACAGCTGTGTTCAACGCATACGTTCTTGCAACGTAAGTTTGACAATGATATTTGATTAAGATTCCGTGTATCAAAGTTTTCGAGAACATTTCGCATAGCGGCAGTCACCAAACATATCCCAGGTAAGGTATAATATTTTGCTCGAAAATGTTCATCGTCAGCAGCCTAAATATGTACAAATCTGAACATAGGAGGTGGTAGAGCTCTTTGTGAAGGGCTCGTCCGGGGAAGTATTACAACCATGCCTATTTATGCTGACATGCAGCGGTGCTGTGTTGTTGTTTGGAAAATCCACCAATAATAATTGACTGATTTATATTTAATTAATTATTTAAAAAACAAACTTGCAGATTCCTAGTACAAAGGTACTTTCATTATCCAAATAATCTTACTAACCTACCTTAATCGTATACATTCAAACCTAAAAATGTATAAAAAATTACCTTTTCATTGCTCATACTCGGAAAGTAGGTCTGAAGTTGCCTGAGGAGCGGGTTGAAAGTAATACTTCCAGCCCTAGGGAGAATCGTTTTCAACTGACAGCTGTCAAAATTATTAAAAAAAAAACTAGTTCTATTTTCACATTTCCTAGGAAAATAAACAAACCTCGTTGGTTTACGAATGTCAACAGTATGACTCTCTTCTTCTTAAATAGGTTTTATAATTTATATTATACCCTTTATTCTCTCATTAAAAAATCTTTATTTTACACAAAACATGTAATTTTAACCTTTTTCGTAAATATAATTTATGTAGCAACAAGTATCCATACCATCAAATGTCATCGAACATAAAAATTCTGGTTAGAATGCGGCATGGACTTTAAGCTTTTTCGATCGAACATAAAAACTCTTTGGTTATACTTATAATGCAGCATGGATTGGATCTACTACAATTCACTCATTTTTTATTTAGCTTATTCATGTTTTTATTTTTACTTCCCTTGTATTCGTAATGAAAAGCACAGTTTACCACGGGTTAAAGACTTATTTAGTCCCTCGAACTATTGCGCCCTCGCTATGCTCGGGCGCCAAACCCCGTCTCGGGAATAAATAAGTTACTTTCACCCCTAGGATAACAATGTACTATAAAATTTTTTGCAGACCCGATGTAAAAGAATTCTTTCAGCACAGTGGTTGGACCATTATACTGCCAGCTTTGTAAGTTTATTACTCGTTATTACAACTTAAACATTTATGAGCATATTATTTGGGCTGTGGATGATGACGATGATGATAATTCAGGGGTCATTCTTTTCAGGGGTCTTCTTTTAATAGTAGACTACGGGATGATGTGTTCGCCGTGCACAAGGCAACCACCTTGCAGTTTCTTCTTCTTATTGCTTGCGGTAAATGACTATACTACTCATGTTTTTTATTAGTTTATGCTTTTACACTTGCCACTTAACATCATGTGGTCCACAGCTTGATGTTAAGTGGTACCTATATATGGAAGTAAGGAGCGCAGAGCAGACCATCCTTACAAAAGCATTGCGTCACAACCAAGCACCTTAGTTATGTTCCCTCAATGCACTGCCCTGCGCCCATCAACTTTAGGCATACAGATGTTAAGCCTCATGTGCCGTAATTTCACCGGCAACCACACCCTTTAAACTATTTATTTATTTAAAGACAATATCACGTCATAATAGGTTTATTGACCTTAACGCGATGGTATAAGTAAGTACATAGTTTTATTATTATACAACCTATTGTAACCAAATGTTTAGATTAACACCAACTTATCCTAATAAGTAGGTACTAATCCAAACATTTGGTTTCAATGACTACCTGTGCAAATTGTAGGAGTTTCGGCAGGTTATTGAAAAAAATATCCACGCTGTCCGCAGACAATATATTAAGTATATATATAGCGAAACACCTACAATTTTGTGTACAATTACAACCTACAAGTTTGGTGGCAGAAAAAGGCTTAATGATAGTACTAACCCGGATGAACCCTTCTCAAAGACTACTTCTCTTAAAATTTAATATTTATAAAAAAGGTCATACAATTTTTCTTCAGGTTGTGGGAATGAGTTTGCTTAGCGCCAAGATCACATCACACTATAAAACAGAAGTGGTGCTTTATGCTATAATAGCCACCGCTGGTGTTGTTTTTGTCTGTCTTCTACTAGCTTGTTCCAATGTAAGTTCATTTACTTAATACTAGTGGAAAATCATGCGACGAACTATATTCATGCAAACAGTGTATCACATTTTCAATCACTTGGAGAGCAAATTTTCAATAATCGATTTTTAGTGGTTGATTGAAAATCAAAGAGTATAATAAAATAAATAAATATTTGTGGACACTCCACACTGCACTATCTCGCCCCAAACTAAGCCAAAGCTTGTGATATGGGAACTAGATAGCTGATATAATACAAAATATGCTTTTTTTTTTAAATACATACTTATAATATTATATAACACCCAGACAGAAAACAAACATCTATGTTCATCACACATATGTTTGTTCTCGGTGGGGATCAAATCCACGGCCTACGGCGCTGAAGGCAGAGCTACTACCAACTGAGCTGTGAAGGCTGTCAATATATTTTCTTTTAATTTCCAGTTCGATTTTACGAGATGGTTGCTGTTCGTGATAGTGATAGCCTCTGCACTCAGCATCGTTATGATAACAGTGCTTATAGTTAAAATAGTTACTGGAACTATGATGAAACCGGTCATATTAGCAATTTTAATCAGTTCTACTGTCCTTCAGAGTATCGTAAGTACTGAAGTATAATTAAGGTTATGAATAAGAAGCATTATCATTTTTTTGAATGAAGGTCAAGATTTATCAGGACCTACCAACAGTACCTACCAATATTTTTGAATTAAGTTTGTTGCCTGTTCTTCTAGGCTTTGGTCACGTCGAACTGGCACCTAGATTCACCTAGCTTTAAGACGGTTTATAGTGATCTTTCTGATTTTATTGAACCTTTTGACTTTGACTTGTTATAGTAGTGAAAAATCGTGGTGGTCCCGGTATAAAATACAATATAAAAAATACTAATAATATATAAAATAATGGGTTCAGGGATTGCATTGGCACCCCGTATCCTTCGAGACGGAACACAGCAAAACGACCACTTTTGCTTCATACATTTTACCACTTTTGCTTGCACATACCCACATATTGCAGTAGTTAGTATTCCATACATGCCAAGCAGTGATGGCTTGACAATTTATGAAGTAAAAGTGGTCTTTTTTTTTATATAACTAGCTGATGGAACAACCAGATGGCCCGCCTGATTTTAAGTGGTAACCATCACCTAAAACAAAGCATTGCCTTGTTTGTCACGCACTACAGGAACGTGCCCTACGATGCACTGCCCTGCGTCCATCAACTTGAGGCATACAGATGTTAAGCCTCATGTGCCTATAATTACACCGGCAACCACACTCTTCAAGCCGAAACACAGCAACGCTGCTTGGCGGCAGAAAAAGGCGTGGTGGTAGTACTTCCCCGGACGAGCCATTCACAAAAAGCTCTACCTACTACTCTTAAAAAAAAACGTTAAAAACGTTTTGTAAATATCATACTCAACCTTCAATTCATGAGCCTCTACGAGGCGCACTTAAAATCTTTTCATCCCACTGTTTTGAAGGAAACTAGTGACACGACAAAAAGAAGAACCTACAATAACGCAAATTCAGCTACGGTACATATTTCGGTGAAATTTCACCTTATTGACTGCATGTGCTTTGTGTCTCCATACTAAAATTGGCAAACAAATTCAAATTCAAATTAGTATCTATGTTTACATTTTATGGGTTTGAGATCTCCTCTTAAGTGTATACCTGTGTTAGGAGATCCCGCTCTTTCGTGACAATTATATTAGAGACTACTAAGTTATATTATTCCTAAATTGAAAATAAATTATAAAAGCTGTAGCTCTTATCTTAAAATACAAAATTGAGCAAACAGAAACCAGAAAAACTAAAAAACACTCTTGACTTCAAGTACTACTTCAAGTGCTCTACTGGCACTTGAAGCAGAACTTCAAGTATTAGACTTCAGGTTTTAGAATCATCATCATCTTCCTGCCCTTGTCCCACTTCATGTGGGGTCGGCACAACAGGTTTTTTCCCTCCACTCTCCTCTATCAGCCGTCATCTCAGCAGTCACTCCTTTCTTACTCATGTCCTCTTTCACACAGTCCATCCATCTTTTCTTTGGCCTGCCTCTACTCCTTTTTAGAATAAGAATTATTAATTGTAAATCTGTGCTAGAGCGAAGTAGATTTACAATAATCCAAAACTTGAACTTGACTTGAACTTATACTTGAACTACAGTGCTGCCTGAAGCAAATGAATATTAATATTATAATGCATGTAATTCAAATAAGCTAACACAAACCTCATAATCCCTAAGTTAACTAGCAACCGCAAGAACTTGAACTGAATTATCGCACTTGTTTTCAGTCTTAATAGTTTAGGGTTCAGCAGCATATGCCCGTACGCAATCACTTTTAGTAGCTCCCATCTTCAACCTTCATCTTTTGTACGGCCAGAGAGAAGAGAATTCTTCGCAATATATACAGAAAGGCATTTATTATCATCTTGAAGCGCAAATTCTAATTTCATATTAGTAGTAGTTAAAAGGTGACATCCGTTAGAATTAAATACTATTTTGACCCAAAGTAAATCTATGTTTTCGTAGAAAAATTTCAATCAAAATAATATTTTCGCTACTCTTGTAATGTTATTCTCTGTTATCGGTTGTTCGCCAATTTGTCCTAACTATATAGTGATTTAATATCTTAAAAATATCACAGTGTGCAAGCGAGAAATTGTTTGAGTGCTGTATCTTAAAGTTCAGAGCAAAAATTGCTTTGCCGTTTCACTTATTATAATTGGTATCCCATACGAGACAAGTTACATGCCCATCGCCATTGCTAGAACATTCAATTGTTTTCTTTCATTTTATTCGTTCGCCGTTTAAGGTAAACGAATGCTTGGTGATAAGGGCTGAACATTCGTCGCATGTTGGCGCGACAGATGATCCTATAAAAACATGTGGTTGTGCCCGGCCTTGCTTGCTCATTGTTAATTTGTGACATACGAAATTTCTGAACAGCTGGTTCACACCATGGGCCGTCACATAAAATCTTACTATAGTACAGTTTTCCGTCAAAAAAACAAACTAGCCTACTTATTACTGTGCCCATAATAGTATGAATGATTCCTGCCTTATTTCTACATAATTTGCAGCGTCTTACAGGGTACGTGTATTCGCCTAATAGCTAGAGAAGTACTACCACCATACCCATTTCCGCCGTCAAGCAGCGTTGCTGTATTACGTTTTGAAAGATGTGGTTGCCGGTGAAATTACAGACACATGAGGCTTAACATCTGTATGCCTCAAGTTGACGAACGTAGAGCAGTGCATCAGAAGGCACGCTCTTATTGTATGTGACTTGTAAGGAAATGCTTTGTGGTTGTGGTTACCACTTAACATTAGGTTGGCCGGCCACCTGCTTGTTCCATCAGCAAACAATACAAGACTCTTTGTAAGACCCGGAATACTACAACCCAAGAGTCTTAGGACTAGAGTATGACTCTTAAATTTAAACTTTAATAAAAATCTTACCTATTATAAGAGCGACACTTTCTATCACAGGTTTTCTCATACTTATAAAGGTTCTTAAACTGTACTTTATTATGTTACGCCTAGATTAATGAAGTATTTTTATGTATTTTACATACAAGTAATATCTATATATCTATCAAACCCATAAAATGTACTACATACTAAGTTTATTATGATTATAAATAGCCCGTAGTGTCCCAATGCAATCTGTTCTGCTTTGGGTCACTGTAGACCAATCCTTAAGGTAGGTATCCATTTCGACACTCCACCTTCGCCGCGATCCTTTAGGCGTCCAATCTATGGTGGCTCTAGCTCATAACGCATCATACATGCGGCAGACGTGGCCTGCCTAATCCCACTTCAATTTACCCGCGTGCTTGTCGACATCTGCGATTTGTGTCTTCGAGCGCAGTGTTTATTTCAGTATATTTGAAAATATTTCAAATATACTGAAATAAACACTAAGTTTACTGAAATAAATATTTTGTATTTTCTAGATGAATTCTACCTCGATAAACTAAAATTCTGATTCAAATAGAGTGAACTGACTTATTTGACGCTCCCTATAATAAGGGTCTGGTACAAAAACCCCTCACGTCAAAAACACTCTCAAAACTGTAGCCAGAGGTTTTTATTTGCTACCATGTGATTTATTCGAGCTTTTCTCGCGTGTGGGACCTCAGATGACCCTTAATAATTCAGGGTCAGGGCATAAAATAGGCAAATAAATAAGAATGATATAGAATGGAAACTAGCATCTGAATTAATAAATAATAAATATTGGTGGACTATCCACACAGCACTATCTAGCCCCAAACTAAGCCAGAAGAGACAGAGAACGAAAAGATATATAAAAAAAATTGAAAACACTAAACACGAACCTTATTCCATTCAATAACCTAAAAAAAACCTAGGATATCTTGTTACGACTTGTTACGTTCTAGTACGTATAGTTGCTACAACTTGACTAGAGCTACTACCAATTGAGCTGTGAAGGCTACAGCTCAGTTGGTAGTAGCTCTGCCTTCTGCGCCGCAGGCTTTGCATTTGATTCCAACCGAGAACAAACATTTTGTGTGATGAACATAGGTGTCTGTTCTCTGCCTGGGTATTATATAATATTATATTTATGTGTTTACAAAAAAAAAGTATTTATGTATTTTATCAGATATCTGATTCCCATATTACAAGCTTAGTTTGGAGCGAGATAGCGCTGCGTGGAATGTCCAACAATTTACAAGAAAACACTTCGAATTCCAGGACTACGTGGGCAACCCATTCTAGCTGATTCTTATTTAGACTTTCTTGACGTACGGACGGTTATTTAAGGCGAAAACAAGAGCAAATGTACCTCTCGCTCACACGTTCGACATATTGGAAGATATAAATTCAAGAAACCCATTTTCAAAAAATCACAGTCATCCATTTTGTGTGCTATCACATTGCACACAGTTTAGTTAAAAATGTAATTTAAATATAAAAGTTTAGTTTTCCTACTCAAAAGTTTACTTTACTAGTTTTTGTACTAATGCAAACTTTTGAGTAGGAAAACTTGTATCGATTACAAGGTTATTTTTTACTAAACTGTGTGCTAAAAGTGATTGCACAAAAAATGATTAACTGTGATTTTAAGAAAAGGGGTTTCTTGATTTTGTATCTTTCAACCTATCGAAACGTGCGAGCAAGAGGTACATTAGCTCTTGTCTTCGTCTGTAAATAGTGTCATCAAATCCCACACCCAACAAACAAATGAACTAGACATAAAACCACCCGTTCGCTCGTTATAAAAAAATAACTTACTCTCTCATCGCCCATCCAAAGACGTTGTTTTGATTTATTTATATGCAAACCTTGTCATAACAAACCATAAAAAACGTGATCTGCGTGTAAAGTGTAATATTTCCCTTCAAAAATTGACTTTGATCGACACGACATCGAAAAAAATGGATACGTTTGAAAATGGTACATGGTATTTCCACGAATAAAATTCTCGTTTCTCTCTCATTCTCAAAGTTTTCGTTAAAATTTTGAGTTTTTACTCTAACTTAAAGCATTTATCATGTTGCAAAAATATCTTATTAAAATTACTAATAACTAGAAATAACTAAAAACTAATTAGATTAACTAAGTAGAGGTAAACCAATTTTTTTTGAGGTAAAGCAAAAAAAAAATGGAGAAAGATTGTGGCTGATTTTACCATGTTTTAATTCAATTTTTTTTTACTAAATTAGTATAGTGCATGATATGCGATACCCTAATATCATTACAATCTAGCCAAGTAGGCTTTTGTTTAATTTCGCTTTGACTTAATTTTATAGAAATAATATTACTAAGAATGTATCCATTGGCACTTTTCTTACAGTCTCTATTTAAGGCCACACTTTGTTCTTGTGTTCATTAAAAGTAGCACTATCACTACACAATATTAGGTTTATCACTGCACTAACTCAAAAGGTTTGGTTCTTTTGAGTCTTCTCACTTTGTCTGTGTTTTTAATTTAATGATAACGGTAAATAATTAATTACCACTAAGGTATAAAAGTAATAAAATGCTGATGGTTTATCAAATAGGTTTCGTTTCTAGTACAATCATTATTCTAGGTACCAGCGCGGCGGCGGCGCTACTATGCTACTCACGACAAGTTTGCAACAAGTGTAAATTGTACAGTGTTTTGTCAAACAACCTAGCAGCTAAATTAATAAATTGACAACTGGTCCTGAAAGACCCTGTCAGAAAACCAATGCACTAACGGCCGGTTTCATTACCCTTACCTTTTTCTGTTATACCTACGCTTCACTAAATTTGATTGGCACCATTCTGGAGCTTCAATATTGTATTATAATACCTACATTGTAACAAGGATCATACAAAAGAGCGGTAGGAACCAAGCCGTAAGTTTGTTGCCTGTTCTTCTAGGCTTTGGTCGCGTGGAACTGGCACCTAGAGTCACCTAGCTTAAAGACGTTTCAAAGTGATCCTTGTGATTTTATTGAATAAATACCTACCTTTTGACTTTGACTTTGTGAAAGCTTAATCAAACATAATTAGATGTCACTTGCTATTTCAGTTAAATTTGATGTAATAGCTGAAATAGCAAGTGACTTGACATCTGATTATGTTTGATCACGCTTTCAGAAACCGGCCGTAAGCAGATTAATTTCACTGCGCATATTATTTCTCAAAAAAGAGGAAAAACAGAAACTTGAAGACACAGATTGTAACATCTGATTGTTCCATCAGCTAGTAGTATAAAATTAGCGATGAAAATTCCAACGTGAGTGAGGCAAAGTTTCTTTATTCTTTATTGTACACAGTAATAACATTTAGTGAACTTAAATATAAAACATGTACAAAGGCGAGCTTAACCCTAAAAAGAGTTCTCTTCCAGCAAACCTTGAAGGAAAGAGAAAATTGAAATAAGAGGTGGGTGCGTGTACAAAATGAGAGTTACAAAAATATAATTATATTAATATTATTTAAAAACAAGATAAAATACATATACATATATACAAAAGACTTACATAAACATACATATAATTTATACTTACATACAACTACTTATATGGAAAGTGCTCTTTGACTTTGGCTTTAAATATACCAAGCGAGGGACTAGCGCGGATAGCATTGAGGAAGATAATTCCACAGTTTGACGGATTGGATAGTAAAAGAGCCGCCATAGCGACTTGTAGTGTGAGGGGGTGTGGGGGGGGGAAGTTTGTGATCGAAGTGAGCGCAGATTCACTAGGTGATACTCCCCGTGATTTGTTTTTACGGAATAGCACTACTGCTATTCGCTGTCGCTACTGCTGGTTTTTACATAGTAGCCCTGTCGGGCAGCTGGCAGAAATGTTTGGTTATTTTCGTTAACTTGTCCTAAATCAACTTATTTGGTACCCCGACCTCCGACATGACCTTCAACTACTCCAGGGTTTTTATTGGGATAAGAGCTAAGCGCGTGTTTTGAACTTTGAGCAACGGAAATGTATTACTGTTAAAGTGTGTTCTAAATAGAATTTGAATAGACTAACATCCTCCCAATCAGCTGCTTTAACGGCCGGTTTCAGAAAGCTCGATCGAAACTAATCGGATGTCAAGTTACTGGCCATTTGAGCCATTACATCGAATTAAGAGATAGCAAGTGACTTGACATGCGATTAGTTTTGATCGGGCTTTCAGAAACCGGTCCTCAAAGTGATAAATGTGTAAACGTAGTATGTGTTTAAATTCGGTAAATGTTATAGATATAAAATAATATTGTGTATTGTTTTTACCTATGAGCTTATGCTATTAAGTAAGCAAACAAGCATACGGCCAACCTAATCTTCTTCTCGACGTGTCGCTTCTTTCGAATCAGTGCGATAAAATGGTTGTAAAGGCGCCTCCTTTCAAGCGATTGACACATAATCTTGACTCACCTGACGGGAAGCGGTTACCGTAACCTTGCCCGCGCGTTGCCGACTTTTTAAACATATCAAATCACCTATAAGTAATACTAAATTCAAACGGAGATAGTAAATGCACCTTGATCAAACTCACAAGGTCACTGGTGGTGGTAGCGGCCCCGCCTTCCGTCGTGGGTTCGAAACCGGTCGTGCACCAATGAGTTTTACTGGTCAAATTTTTTTTTTTTTTTTTATATCAAAGTCAAGCTCATTTGGTTATCCATGGCCTATTGTGAAACTTGACCTAAGATGTATTAGAACGCACTAGATTGCCAATATTTTTCAGATACTTACAATACAGCTTCAGATGATCCTAGGAGGTAAAACTGTGGAGCTGAACGAGTCTGACTACGCACTTGGAGCTTTTATGATCTACACGTCGATAATAGACATATTCATTAAGATGGTGCAGATTATTGGCTTATCTGGGAATATGTAGCTGTGGAAGTAAGTAGATTTTACTATTCCTTTACAAAGCACAAGTTTGGCCGCATGTAGAATACTGTTCCCATTTATGGAACGAGGCACCCAAGTATCAGCTGCAACGATTTGACTCCCTACAGATAAGAGCAGTTAGCTATTTGACCTTATACCAGCGTCAAGCGATTCTAGACGCTATAGATTTTTATAATTGTTCCTGACTTTATAATTCGTTAGGTTTGTGGAGGCTAAATTTTAAACCCATGCGATCATTCAAATAATCTGTTGTAAATAGACCTAAGCAAGAGCGAGATCTCCTATGACAAGTATTTTTTACTTAAAAGGAGATTTCATCGGTATAATATTTTATGTATCTTTTTGGAAACAATTAAAACATGTTTTGTATTATTTACAATACAAAAACATTCATTCATGCCACACGTACACAGTTTATAAAAAATACAAGAAAAGACATTAAAAGTAAGTGACATAAATTGGCCGTCACTCAGTATTTGTATTTGTATTTTTATTTCATGTCTTTTTTTTATTCGTACCGTCTATTTTTTTATAAGTAACCGTTTTTTATAAATAATTTTCATATATAAGCTGGTAATAACCGCGAGGAGAGCGAATAAATGAGATAGAAACGTCTGTCTACATCAGCTACGGCGTAGAGCTTCGCTACGCCTCGTAGCTCGTTCGAAGATCCTTCAGCATCTACTTTGCAAAATGACCTACTTTCTAGACTTGGAGTTGCAAACTCATTTTTGCTTATAGAAAGTTGAAACCGTCAGCTCAGTCAACAAAGTCAATGTGACAAAATTTGTCACAATGACTTTGTTTATTTAGCAAAGTGGCGAAAGCATTTTTGCTAAAACTTTTAATTTTTATTTAATTGCCTTAAAATATTGTATCTAAAACTAAACGTACGCGAAACTAACGTAAATAATACAAGTTAAGTTGAATAGTAAAATGAGAAATTGATGAACAACAACTTAGACGAATGAGCACCACCTCCAGTGACGTAACGCCACAAGAGCCAGTCAAAGACGAAAGCCATGTTCTTCAAATCATCACAAACGATACAGAAAACACGAATAAAACTAACAAAGAAAATGAGAAAAAAATGGTCAATGAAGGGGAAATTGTAGTGAAAATCGAGGAATCTTTACAGCAAAATTTGAAGAGAAATATAAATGATAAAGATTTTATGGTATACAGATATCATGGACAGAACCAAGTGCTTCCAACTACTTGGGTGTATTTCCAGCAAGGTAATCTTTTTAATATTGGTGTACATTCCACACGTATGTTAAGATTTTTATTCATTTTCTCAAGATTAAAAATCACTTACGAGAACTAAAATGTTAAACAATAATAAATATAATAGCTCGTATCGAGCTAAACTAAGGTATTTGGGTAGATTTGAAAAAACTACGAAAATATGACCGAATGGGGTTGGTTCACACTAGGTGTTTTTGTTACTGATTCTAGTTTAAAAACAAAATATCACTAAGTTCAGTCTTAAAAAATGTTTCCTTTTAGTACTATGAGAACATGGTATAATACCTTCTTTTGGATAATACTTACATACCTCATCCAATAACACGAAGACAGAGAACAAACATCTATGTTCATTAAAAAAAATTATATCCAAAGGTTGCCTCGAATAAATCGCTTTCAGCGATAAGGCCGTCCATTTGACATCATTAAGTTACGCCTAGATTAGTGGTGTATCCTCGTGTGCAATAAAGTGTTATACATATATATATTCTAGAAGACAGAACAACTACCAACAGATCTGAGAAGGTCAAATGGACAAGTTTTTTTTCAGCTGGTCGACAGCTACCTGATGATGGAAGCGTCCCCCTGGACTACACCCCGGATCGAAATGCCTTCGTCCAACTTGTGTTCATCATTGTATTCATCATGATTGCAACCACTGCTGGATTGAACATCTTCGTTTATATCTCGTGAGTACGAAAAAACATTTAATTGGCTCACAAGAAATGTATTCTTATAAAATAAAGTATTTATTTTGGTTTTAAGAAATCTATTATTATTAAATAAGAAATAAAAGGGTTTCACAGTCCATTTTTTGGAGGTAGATTAAAGATAAGGTTGGTAGTCAGTAGTACTTAATACTTAATTTCTCGAAGGTATAGTATAATTAGGTAGACAATTATAACGGGTAAGGTATGTATGTTTATTAAATAGTTTTCTATGTAGTTCATTCATTCATACCATAATTAGTTTTATATAATAATATATCTATTTTGGAATAAATTTAGTATAGAAGTCCTTTGTGACACCGCCTTTTGACATTAATAAAATCCTATCCATCCAAAGGTTGTCTGGAAGAGATCGCTCAAAGCTATAAGACCGCCCATTGTACTTCGCTGTAGTTTAAAATCTTAAATGTTATGTTATTTTGTTATGGTGAACAATATAGATCTATCTATCTAAGGTAACCGGTTAGGTTATCTAAGGTTACCAGTTTATAACATTTTTTATGAAAGAGAAGAAAAAAATCCTTATAAACACAACTAAACGTAAGGTAAAAGTTTACTGACACTTATATAATTAGGCAGATAAACTTATTTATATAAAAAAATTAAAAACTATCCGATCAATAACTCAAAAAAGATTTTTACAAAAATTTATTGAAACAAACTTTAAGTTATAATAATAATAATAATCGTTTATTTCCCAAATGTGAAACATATAAGATGTGGACATGCCAAAGACATGTCCACACATTTATTATAACACAATGAGAATTATATTTAGTGGTTAAAACAATGTGCTTGTTTCAGAGAAGACCTATCGTCTATGTTTAAACAATATGGCTTATTTTTGGCTATTGGAGCGATGTAAGTTATTTTAAAAATATTATACCTATATAATAAAAACTTTATTTTTAACATCATAACATCCTCAAAGAGCGCGATATCTCTTCGAACATTATTTAATCCACTTTTTGTACTGATTACACAAATGTTTTGAAAAATATTATAATACCGACTACTAAACCGCGTTGTAAATGCTTGGATCAAAAGTAACATACTATTCCGGGCTACGAAGTTTTATATTCCAAGTTTTATTATTCCAAGAAGTATATTAGGAAAAACTGAAACTGAAACAGCTTCACGACTTTATTCCCCAGGCACGGTAGATATCCCCTCGGATCTCTTAGTACCAAGTACTAACTCCAGATTCTTTTGAGTATGTCTAAGGGGGTAGTCAGAGGTCAACATTACATTTGGCACATACCCACATTTTGCAGTAGTTGGTATTCCATACGTGACTGGGTGTAAGCCCATCGCCGCTGTTAGAATACAAACTGGTTTCCTCACGATGTTTTCCTTCACCGTTTTAGAGCACTGGCATTGCGCACATAAATTTTGGTTTATTGTCGTAATCCCCACTAAACTATCCCCACCAGTGGGGATTAAGACAATCTTCAAATTTTTTTTGGCGTTTTCCCCACTAACATGATACATCCTGGTTGGTGGGGATTATGACAATAAAAATAATTTAGGTTTATTTTATTTAACCGCTCAACATTCGGTGCCTTCTAAAATAAAACTAAGCAACTTTAATTTCAATCAAATTTTAATTATTTTTAAGTATTTCTAGGATAGGTAGGAAGGTATTTAAATTGATTTACAGTAAAATTAGGTAGGTACTAACCACATTTGTAGGTATAATTACCTAAGTAAGTACTGATTGGTTTAGTCAAAAATTGCATTTTTTAGCTCCATTATATTTGTTATATAATGGAGCTAATTTTATTATATTGTTATGTATTGGTGGACTTGGTGGACTTTGGTGGCGAAGCGAACGAAGATCTTACAGTCAACTTGGACAATTTAGCATTGTATATATGTTATGTATGTATGTTTGTCTGGACGTAACTTTCGAGCCGTTGGTACAATCGATAACTTAGATTTGAGAAATTTACTGTTAAAATAATTGTCTCATCATCATTAGCCTGAAGAAGTCCACTTCGGGACATAGACCTCATATACATTTCCAGGAAGAATGATTCTGAGCCCTCTCCATCCACCGACTTCGCGCGATCCTAACAATGTCGTCAGTCCATCGGGTAGGAGTCGGCCCCGCGCTTCGTTTTCCTGTTCGTGGTCGCCATTCGATAACCTTTATTCCCCAGCGGTTGTCAGTTCTTCGAGCTATAATTATGACCTGCCCAGTGTAATACAAAAAGACTGGCATTCCAAAACCATTTTTACTTTTTTCTAGGATGCCCGGTTTTTAAGATACAACGCACAATTCAAATTTACATAAACAGTGACCCAAGAGCCCTCATCTTTTAGACTTTTGTTGAAATCATAGTTTTTTTACTGGTCAGTAAGTTACTTTGCTTTTACTTTAAAAAAAATTGTAATATATTAGGAAGGTACTTAGTTCTTATAATATGGTGTCAGCGACCTAGTCTGATTATGGAGCCAAGGTCTATTTAAAATAAAATAAACAAACAGGCCATTAGGGTTGAAACTTGGTTACCATACTAGTGCAACCAAGTTGGTACCAAGCAAGTCCAAATATAATGCTTGGAATTGCCTCTGACTACCACCTACTTTAATTTCGTTCGGATCGTTTCGCGTAAGATTCTTAAGGGAGCAAACAAATTCAAATTTTGACTGAGCCAATCTGTACTGTAATTATCTACACATTTTGTAAGGACCTACCTCATTTTACCTACCCACTCAATTGTGGAGAAGCCCTTTCTGGGCTTCTGTCAAATGTGCGATGATTGTGAACAAGCCCATATCGGGCCGCTCAGCTGGCACCCAGTTTACGCCGATATTCACGTTAATTTATGTTTCTATCTTGTTTTAACCTATTGAAATGCGTTCTTGTTAGAGCAAGATGGGTATCTAGCACTCGTCCACGTGTTGCGTCATACAAAAATTCCGCGCAATCCCTAATCGAACTTCACTTCCTGACACTTGCCAAAGGTCGTATTTGTTTTGATTGTCAACGTAAAAATTAATGAGTAATTGCTAGAACGTGCTGTGAAAAACCAAGAAAAATATAAGTATTCTTGATTTTAATACTCCTGGCTGTGTTTCCAGTACTTTTTGTGTGATAAAAACAGCTATGAATCGGTGCTGGTGCTGGTGCCACAAATTAGGTGGTTCAAGTTACAATTGCAATACTATACTTTATTTTCTCTTGTATGTACCATTTAAAGTACATGAAATGGCAATAAAATTATTTCTTAATCAGTGTGTACCTAAATTAGGTAGTTAAACTGCTTAAAAACAATAGAAAACGCAGTTTTAATAGAATGCTGAACTCGCAAAGCCCTAACTGTGAGGGGAGGCCATAACGGGCCTCACAGTCAACGCCATTTTGCAAAAATCCGCCTCACAGTTGAGTGGCTACTGTATACAAATTAAAATACCTCCTATCCTAGAAATACTTAAAACTAATTAAAATTTGATTGAAACGAAAGTAGCTTAGTTTTATTTTAGAAGGCACCGAATGTTGAACAGTAACATAAAATAAACCTAAATTATTTTTATTGTCATAATCCCACCAACCAGGATTTAATATGGTAGTAGGGAAAACGCCAAAAAAAATTTGAAGATTGTCATAATCCCCACTGGTGGGGACAGCTTAGTGGGGATTACGACAATAAACCTAAATTTTTCGATAGGTATATTAGGGAAGGGCTTATTATTTGTATTTCATTTCATTTCATTTCATTTATTCAATCATAATTATTTTACAAATCATATATGAATATCACATTAAAAAGAAACACAAATATTATAATTAATTTAAATCTAACAATTAACAATAAAAAGCAAAAATCACAGTAATTAATAATCATAATAAACAATACATTACAAAAACATTTAATTAAGCACATATAAAATTTAATAAAAATAATCATTGAAATAAAAAATACAAATTAATAAGTTAAATGTCATGCTTATGTGTCATAAATTCATCCACAGAGTGAAAACACTTCTTCAGCAAAAAATTTCTTAAAGTTGTCTTAAATATGTTTGGACTGACAATACTTTTCATTTCTGTGGGTAAAGCATTAAAAAGTTTAACTGCTTGACACCGACAGCCATGCCTTGCCACATTCAACCTCGGACATATAGCTTCCAGGTCCTTCCTCCTAGTATTAAGTCGAACCATCTTCTTTTCTGGCGTTTCAAATTTAAATGGATGTTTTACTGTATCCATGAGAACCACTAAAATGTATAGACTGGGAAGGGTTAAGATTTTTAAGCTCTGAAAGTGATCTCTACACGATTCCCAAGGTGGTATCCGCACCATAGTACGCACAGCTCGTTTTTGTATAATGAAGGCCCTATTTATATTATACTTGTAACTATTACCCCAGAATTTCACGCTGTATCTAAATTTAGACTCCACTAGAGCATAGTAAATCGTTTTAAGTTGCTCGATATTTACCTCGTTTCTAAGGATCCTTATGGCATAGCAAGCTAAACTTACGGAGCTCTCTATATGTTCCAATTCGGATTTCCAATTTAAAAACTGATCAATATTCACACCAAGAAATTTTACACATTTTGAAATCTCGATCTTTACGCCATTGTTCACAATATTAATGCGTTCATGTTTGTGAGCAGTCGTTTGAAATAAAATAGCCTTTGTCTTGTTAACGTTCAGTTTCAGATTATTAACCGTAAACCAACTATCAAAGACCTCTAGGGCAGTATCAATTTTATTTGTTAGTTCCTGCACACTATTTGCTGGTATTTTCAACAAAGTTTATTATGTCATTTAGGAAGATAATAAAGAAGATTGGTCCCAATATTGAGCCTTGTGGGACTCCACGTTTTATATTAATTACTTTAGATTTGGTAACTATTTCCTGCTTGTTTTTAATGTTTCTTACTTCGATAAATTGCTTCCTATTGCAAAGATATGATGCCAATAAATTTAAAGCATTACCCCTTACACCGTAATACTCGAGCTTCGTAATGAGAATGTCATGATCTACCATATCAAAAGCCGAGGACAGATCCAAGAAAAGACTAGCTACCTTTTTTCTGCTGTCTAGATTTTCTAACACTTCATTTATAAGAAGTTCGACCGCGTCAATAGTTCCAACACCTCTTTGATAGCCAAACTGTCGATCATTTAGAACTTTGTGAAGATTTAAGTGTGACACAATTCTATCTTTTATGATTTTTTCAAATATTTTAGAAAAAACAGGCGTTAACGAAATCGGCCTGTAGTTCTTTGGATCTGTCTTTTTCCCTTTCTTATGAATCGGTAATACCCTGGCAATTTTAAACTGGTCAGGAAAAATCCCTAGGTCCATATATTTGTTGAAGACATTAGCTAGAGGTTCAGCAATGACTTCAATATTCTGTTTGATAACTGCTATCGGTATTTCATCATATCCAGATGAGTGTTTAACCTCCATTTTCTTTACAATAAATTCAATCTCTTTTTTGTTTGTATTTCCCATATCCATGTCAATATTTACTCTGCTTGTAAACTTTGTCATGTTTTTAAATGATAAGGATATCTTATCGTTAATTTCAATGTTCTTGGTGCTTTCCTCAAATTGTTTCGCAAAAATGTCAGCTATTTCTTGGGTATCGTCAATAATTTCGTCATTAATTTTGATTAAATAATTTTCATAAGTTCTATCATTATTTTTATTTCTATGCCTATTTATAATGTTCCAGATTTGCTTTGTACTATTCTTTGCTTGATCAACCTCATTTTTTACTGCTGCTTTTTTTGATGCTGTAATTACCTTTTTATATAACTTGATATAGTTGTTTCGGTATGAAATTATTGATTCATGACTATATTGCTTGCTCATTGAGTTCAAAAATCTCTTCATTTTACTAGAAGTTCTAATTCCTTTTGAAACCCAATTTATTTTATTCAATTTATTTAATTGTATGTTTTTTTCTCTGATTGCAAAGTGTTTTTTAAAAAGTCTTTGAAAGCCTAACAGAAAATATATGATTAAACGAACTTCACAAGTGAAATTCAATCATTATTATATGAATAGCTCCATTCTTCATATATAGGAAGTGTAGTAATTTTACTAGGTAGATGTTTAGAGTACTAACTATATTTCTCTAAAGTTTTTCATATATTTCTTAGGGTTGAATTCAATAAAACTTTTATTTAATTAACATAAATAATTATTTTTATTAAGATTAACTTAGCTTTAACTTAGATTCACTAATCTTAATTATAATAGTAAATCTTATTCTAAGATAGATGTTGCAAAGTTCTCTACTATAAGAGGTCGGTTGTAGAACTTGGCAAATGCCTGCGAGTTAGCAGTCCAGCCGGCCGCCTTGCGGATGGCGTCGACAGAGAGGCCGGCTGCGCGCGCTCTCGAGGTGGCGGCGTGCCGCGTGCTGTGCGCGCTGAACGTCGCCACGTCGATGCCACTCGCCGCTAACACATCTTTGATCCATTGACTGATGGATTGTGTTGTGGCACGTCTATGTGGACGTTTATAGGTTACAAACAGATAGTTTACTTCGTTTCGAATATTTTTAGTTACAGACAAATAATCTACTAAGCATTTAGCAGGACAAATATTAGGTTTATCATTAAAATAGGGTAGTATTAAGGTTGGCTGATCACGACCTGCTGTTGATGTTTTGATCAGGTCTGAAATAGTCATTGTAATTTGATTTTGGGAAAAAACTAAATCAGTTAGTTTTATAACAGAAATTGTTTGTACACGGTGACGTACACAATGCAAGAAGCATTGCTAATTTTTTAGTGATCTGATCTAGAGGCAAAACATCATTAGGATACCAGTCAGAAATAAATTCTAGTACCGTTTGGGGGTCCCAAATAAAATTATATGTAGGCAAGCTTGGTCTCTGTTTATATACCCCTTTTAGAAAACGTGAAATTTGTTCATCAGAACCTATTTTGCTACCTAACAACAATGAGAGAGCTGATCGGTGACTGTTTATAGAACTGTACGAGGCTCCTTTTTCATATTGTTCTGTCAAAAACAAAATAACGACCGTAATCGGAGCTTCTAAATAATAAATATTGTTATTTATGCAGTAATTCCACCACAACTTATAAGTCGTGTTATATTGCTTTAAAGTACCTGCCGAAAGAGAAGCCACCATTATATCTAACGACTCTTGAGGAACGTCCCGCCGTGTGAACGCTTGCCTGAGACAATCGCGGCCGCCAGGATAATCTCCTGCGGTAGGTGTATTCTGGAAGGAGACCGTACAGCATCGTTAAAGAATATAACTTCTGACACCAACAACTGGTTCAAGAGTGGAAACCACGGCTGTGAAGGCCAGTAAGGAAACACGATGATTCCAGTTGATTTTTCATAAACAATTTTGTTTAGGCATTTAATGATCATTGATAGAAAACAGTTTATTGGAAAACAATAAAAATAGTATTGATTCCAAGAAATCGTGAAAGCATCAACGTTGATTGCATCAGGGTCTGGCTTCCATGACACATATGTATCGCACTTGGCATTGGAGCGAGAGGCAAAGAGGTCTATATCAGGTTGACCAAAATGTTCTATAATAGTTTGGAAAGCATCAGTTCTATTTCTGTATCAGGATTCATTTTTCTTGACTCTTCGTCAGCCTCTTTATTGTCTTTCGTATTGATATATGAGGCATACAACCATAAACCTCGCTGCTCGCACCATTGCCAAATAGATCTAGCTAGGTCATTTAAATGGGGAAATTGAATCCCGCCCATTCTATTGATATAGCTTATGGCAGTTGTGTTGTCAATGCGCATCAGTATATCACAATTACATTTATTTTTAGCAAAGATCTTAAGGCCTAGAAAAGCCGCCTGGAGTTCCAGATAATTTATATGGAATTTAAGTTCATTTTCCTTCCAGTGTCCATTAGCACGCATGCTATTGCACACAGCTCCCCAGCCAGATCTGGAAGCATCCGTGAAAATTTCAAGAGCGTATGTAATATAGATTTCTTTGCGATCATAACATTTGATTTCCACCAATATAAATCAGGTAATAATACTGTTGACAGTTTAATCTTTGTATCGTAATCGGCATTTTTGAGAGCTAAAAACTTTTCTCTCTCAAAGATCTTAGTGTACAACCAGCCGTATTTAACGGCTGGACAGGCTGCTGTCAATACACCTATGAACTGTGAAAATTCTCGAATAGTGCAACGCGGTAATTTAATATATTTTTGTGTTAGTTGCAATATGCTATTACGCTTGCTTTCGGGTAGCGATATAGACATATCTACTGTATCAAACATAAAGCCTAGAAACTTGCAGTTCTGTTTAGGTTCTAGTACGCTTTTTTCATAATTAATTACGAAACCTAAGCATTCGAGAAGTTTCACAGTTTCTCTGACGTTATGGAGACATTCTTCATAGCTTTTACCAATGCAAAGGGTATCGTCTAAGTAGGATACTGAGCTAAAACCACGATTTCTCAAATAGCTAAATACCTCTTTCATTATTTTAGTAAAGGTTCTAGGAGCTGTTGAAAGACCGTAGCACATTGCATTGAACTCGAACGTTTTTGTTTGACCAGAGATATCCTCAAACTGAAATCTAAGATATTTTTTGTCGTCTATATGAATAGGTACCAGTAAGTATGACTCTTTAAGGTCAATAGTAGCTGCATAACCGTTTATTGGTAACAGATTACAGGCAGTTCTGTAATCTTCCATCTTGAAGTGATCTTTTTGAACGAATTTATTAAATGATTTCAGATTCAAAATAAACCTAAACGTCCCGTTAGGTTTAGGCGTCAAAAATATTGGTGATAAGAATTGCGGTTCCTCATTTTTGCATACAGATATTGCGCCAAGATCTAGTAAATTATTTATTGCCAGTTGCATTGAAGTTTTATCTATTTGAGAAATCTGGTTTGCTGGTTTGTAGAGCTGTGTTACAGTACTTGTTATAGGTATACGATAACCATGCAATACACAGTTTAAGACAAACTTATTTTTAGTAATAGCTAGCCAGCAATTATAATAATGATGTAACCTGCCCGCATGTACCTGGTTAGTCGCTACTGTCGTGTCGGTGCACGTTGTCGGTTGGCAGCCGGTCTGGTCTGCGCCGCCGGTGCTGCTGCAGCAGGAGGTGCCGGCGTTTCGACGCAGGCCGGCTTGCTGAGTATCCTCCGCGCCCCCCCCTGTTTGCCGACGTGGGGTACCGAGTAGGGGCTGACCAGTTTCCCGCCTGCCGCCTTGTTGGGGTTTGTTGCGGAAGTGCGGCCTTAGTAGTTACAGTAGGCGGTGTATTACGTTTTATCTGAAGGCCTTGTTTTTCAATGACTTTTGCAGACTTAATTTTATCAGAGAGTTTTGTTCCAAACAGAGTGTCATCTCTCTCTTCGTCTTGAATAATATTCAAGAACGCCTTGTCTAAACACGGTGTAATTAGCTTAGACCTAGTTTGGGTCTCCGTATAGTGGAGGTCTGATAGAATTCTACAACCTTCTGAAAGAAGTTTGATTACTTCTACTTTTTGTCCATTTTCTAGCAACTTAGACATAGCTTTAGATACGGCAGTGATACCTAGGCCCAACTGGCCTTGTTTTGCCTCTAGCTTTTTGTCTCTGGACCGAACTATCTCAGCGACAGCTGCTGAAATCTCTGGATTCAAGGATGGGGCTTTCAATAGCCTACAGTTGTCCGGAACACTATGTTCTTTAAACAGTTGTTCCTTTATTTCTTTACTCAATCCTTTGCGTAAAATAGGTAGCCAGCGCTTAGCTATGTCAGCATGAATATTGTCGCCATAGGTTGGAATTTCTTCAGCTGGGTCTCCCAGTGCGAGCCGTATTTCAGGATCTAGTTCCACGACCGCATCTGTCGTTCCTTCAAGAGTCGCTTCGAGGGATTGTCGAGATTGATTTTCCGTCGACAATGACTCGGGCAGCGTTTCGTCAAGAAGTGCTGCATTTTCCGTGGTTGCCAAGGTGGCTTCCATAGGAGGATTGGTCTCCGTCAACTCGTCATGAACTTGGGTTTCGATTTCTATAAATAGAAATAAAATGTGTTAAAAATATTTTGAGGGTACTTGTAAAAATTTTTTTTTACAAAAAAGTTTTATTGTACTTTTATGGTTGGCATAATTTAATTATGTACTTTTTTATGACCTTCGTGTATGACCCTCGGTCAACCTCCAGGTTTTTATCGCATCATGTCTAGCCTTCGTGAATAACCCGCAGTTAACCGCCCGGCAGACTTATAGATGGTTTCAACGAGTTTCTTTGGAATGTATGATAAAGAATACTTGTTCATCACAATGTGGGTACTTACCTTCATTTTGCGAATCTGATTCCGAATCAGAGGAAACAATAATTCGACGGCGTCGACCAGCATGTTGTTTTTCAAGCTTTTTAATTTTTGCTTGATAAAGCTGGATTAATTGGTCTTGATTTTTGCGTTTCGGCATTCTTCAGCACTTTTACACTTGATGACTTCCGAACTTGGAAGAGTTTGTAGACGCGTACATTCACTACCTCGCACGAAAAAGAATGAGGGCATCGTAGACGAGCGATAGTGATGTGACACTGTCGGATATATCGATTTAGTTGAATCGATTTAGTATTGCATACCGATTCAATCGATCTAAAAGCGTGCGAAACTACCTTGTAGGATAAGTTACTACCTAGTAAAATTACTACACTTCCTATATATGAAGAATGGAGCTATGATAATATAATCGTTACTATTTAACAGGTCACTCTCATGTAAACTTTGCTTGAACTCATTTCTATTACGCTCAGAGAAAAATCGTTGTTTTGCCTTGTAATAATCAGACTTATTATTGGAGTTTGTATCTTCCAAGTTTAAGCTACATAGTAACCCAGCATGTCCATCTCCTAGACCATTTTGATCTACAGCAGAGCTAGCTATTCTGTTTTCGGGAAGGTTGGTTAGAATGTTATCAATGCATGACTCGTGTCCATTCCGCGAAAAAGTAATAGAATTCACTAGATGCCTGAAATTGTAACATTTGAGAACGTTTGTAAATTCAGATCCTTTTTTACTCTCTTTTAAAAGATTAATATTAAAATCACCAACAATAATACATTTTTTGCTGAAAAAGTGCTCTAGTAAATTTTCCATTCTTGTAATAAAATCGACAAAATTTTTATCTTCCGGGATTCTATATATGCAACAGATATTTAAGTTATGGTCGGTATCTCTAGCTCCACATATCTCAAAACTATCCAATTTATACAGTTTTTTGCATAGTTCTTCAGTCTTAATATTTTTATGAGATAAAATCAAGGAACCCCCCCTTTTCTTATTTATTCTATAATTGTAGGAGGCCATTTTATCATTTTCTAAATAAAATACACTCAAGCTTTGTTTGTTTAGAAAATCCTCTGAAATACATACATAGTTAATGGCACGGTCGATGTTACTTAAATAAATATTTAACTCGTCTACTTTATTCGATATTCCACACAAATTCTGGTAGAATAAATTAATTTGAGACACCGATAATGTATTGTTATCTATTGTGCCACTATTATTACTGTTTATATCATTGTTGGTCACGAAAAAATGTTTCGATCGGATTAGACACATGAGTATCCGTCTGTGTGCCTATACAGTTGGATCCATTCCCCAGGCTAGAATTGCGATCTGGAGTCAGTGTTTGAGTATTTAAGTATTAGGAGCAGTGGACTTTTTCAGACTGAAAGTAGATATTTTAACCCTCGTATTAGGTACATATTTAACGCGTGTATGTGACAGCGTTGGCCACAAATTATTTTTTGCTTGAAAGTGTTTTTCGCTATACAAGGTGTTCTTATACTTGTACTTAAAATTAAAACGCAAAAAAAACTGCTGTTTCATACAAAATTTCAATACTTACCTGGCTAAAATATATGAAACAGCTGTTTTTTTTTCCGCGTTCACAGTGTTGGTTCCTTAGAAAAAGTTATTCATATTCATATACTTATATATATTTTTATCTATCTATCTATCTATATATTAAAATGATGCAGTGTTAGTATTATTAGGTATGTAATTTAGTGTACAAGTTATTTTTTAAAATTATTATTTATGAGTAAGGTATGTTATGTTTTTTACTACTATTCATATAAATTTCCTCGTGCACCTGCGACCAATCTCCCATACTTTAACAATTCTCTCCATCCAAAGGTTGTCTGGAAGAGATCACTTTCAGCGATAAGACCGCCCATTGTACTACTTTATTTTATATTTTTAAGTGTTTTATTTTTTGTTCAGTTTGGTGTACAATAAAGTATTTTTCATTTTCATTCATTTCATTTCATTATTGATGGGTATTGGAACACCTTGTATAGCATAAAAATGAATCAGGGTTTTTTTAATCTTTATTTTTCTCCTAGTGTTCTCATGCTTGGTTTAAACTACGCAATGGCATGTGTAGCTTGCACGAGAGTGATACCGTGCAATATTATATGTCTCGTTTTAGCGGTGAGTTGTTTCTTTTACCCACCTTTAACAGGCCTTAAAACGGGCATTTTCTCGTCCTTGTTTACGAAAAAATTCAATTCATCATGGCAGTTATGCTACATCACATATAATTAGCTCATAACAAATAGAATAGGTAATACAAAATGACGAAGAAAAGTTTTCCACTCAGCATTTGTCATAAATTTCCCATCCATTGTTAAAAAAAAGCCTATGGCTTATGTATGGCACTGGTTTCAGTGGCTAATCAAAAACATACAATTCACAGTAGCTCGTGAATTGTGGTTGTGGGTTTCAATCCAACCTAAGAAACATTTGTATGTACACATAACATAAATACATGAGTAACAGAGTAGCGTAGTTTAACCAGATGTCACTTTATTTAAGCATAAGTATGAATTTTCTTGTAGAAACTTCATAGAGTGTGGAAATAATAATATACTCTTGGCTACTCTCCTAGACAAGATAAATGTATTGCACTTAGGTGAATATTATTTTCATCCCATTTATTCGAAAAGAGACCTTTCGTTCCTTGATAAGTGCGCGCAAAATAGGTTATTCCAGCGCACTAAATAACAGAGATGAAATTACTTTTGAATTTAGAACACTATTAAACTTAAAAGTTTAATAACAATTCGTTTCGATAAAGTCCTGGCTGAATAAGAAAAGCGCGCCTGCCGCCGCGGTATTGGTTAACCAAATAAAAATAAATATGCGGGAACTTGTTATTGGTTTTTTTATTACTTTTTATCAAAACATTACAGTCAATTTCTATATAATTCACAAAAAATTAATGAAAGATGCAGTGCAGATGCATTCTAGCAGTGAAAATGAAATATTAACACCAGAAAGTGTAAAATTAAATGCAGAAACTGTCTCAAACAATTTACTACCGAACAAATTGAGAGAAATATAAATTTGTAATTTGGTTATGTAAATACAAATTCGTCACTACTAAAAGCGTCTCTTATTTATTTTTCTCATAGAGGGGGATGAAAAGCAGAATGTGCCACACGGTACAAAAATTATTTTACCTCGAGTGACATACTTTGAATCCCTTTCTACGTTCAGGATTCTGCTTTAGAATCCCTCGCCACGCTCGGGATGCTACTCTAGAATCCTTCACTTCGCTCTGGGTTCAAAAAATCGCTCTCACCCTAAATACATTATTTTGGTCCCTTATTTAATATTACTTGTATATTGACAGGTGGTGGGCATGAGTACCTTATGCTGTTATATCACATTACGATACCACACTGCGATTATTCTGCTTGCCGTGGTAGCCACAGCTGGCGTGGTTCTAGTGTGCACTATATTAGCTTGCACCAGTGTAAGTTTTGCACACAATCTCAGTTCACCAAGGCATAACCTTGGTTATAATGACAGCCTTAACAGCTCAGTTGGTAGTAGCTCTGCCTTCTGCGCTGGTAGGCCGTGGGTTCGATTCCCATCGAGAACAAACATTTGTGTGATGAATATAGGTGTTTGTTCTCTGTCTGGATGTTATTATTATATATATTTAAAGTATGTATTTACAAAAAAAAAAGTATTTAAGTATTATATCAACTATCTGGTTCCCATATAACAAGCATTGCTTAGTTTGGGGCTAAATAGTGCTGTGTGGAAAGTCCACCAATATTTATTTATATTTATATTGAAGTATTACACGGGTACTTATCGCGTTTACTTTTATTCGGCTCTGTTGCAATAACCGAAACGTCGGGAAAATAATAAAGGTAAACGCGATAAATACCCGTGTAATACTTCAATATGTGTTATGATAGTGAGAGTTTAAAAAATACTATAACCTTGGTTATCCCGATGACATGGTCACCTTTCATCATACAACAATAAAATTACTTTCCCTATATAGATTTACCGGCGGGATCAAAGATGTCCCTTAGCGCCCGCCCCAGTTGCCAAGAGGGGGGATAAAGCTTGTTTAGTCCCCGAAACTAGATTTATCTCCTCCTGGCAGCAGCCTATGACTGAATATTATATGTATGCTCATTTTAAAGCATAATTTAAATATGGACCAGAAAGGTAATTTACATTGTTCTGAAATAATGTTGGAAATGGATGTGGATGTGGATGTGGATGGTTTAAGAAGGAGAGGCAGGCCAAAGAAAAGATGGATGGATTGTGTGAAAGATGACATGAGTAGGAAAGGAGTGAGCACTGAGATGACAAATGATAGAGGAGAGTGGAAGAAGAAAACCTGTTGTGCCGACCCCATGCAGCGTGGAATAAGGGTAGGAAGATGATGAACCTATAGTCACCTTTCTCTAGCCTCTAAGGTTTGCTGGAAGAAAACTTTTAGGGTTATGCTCGCCTTTGTACATTTTCCCTTTTTATATCTTTTTCTTTATATTGTATTGTGTGCAATAAATAATTAAGCATTAGATTTATTAATTATATTATTTTCCAACAGTTTGACTTTACAAAATGGCTGCTTTACGTCATCGTGATCGCATCAGCTTTCGGCATTGCAGCTTTGACGGCGTCATTATACATGCTGATCTCGGGAAACTATATCAAGATACTGCATCTTGTGATGCTTTGTGGTGGTACAGTCATTAGTTCTATTGTGAGTATGACTTTGTTCTCCTACAAAGACGGGTCGAAGTCGAGTTGAAGTCGGGTCGAAGTCGGGTCGAAGTCAGGTCAAAGTTGAGTTGAAGATAAGACAAAATGCACCTTATGAAGCTTGCTGGTGGTACAGTACTTAGCTCTATCGTGAGTATTACTATGTTTTCCATCAAAGTCGGGTCAAAGTTGGGTTAAAGTCTGATCAAAGTTGGGTTGAAGATGAGACAAAATTCACCTTGTGATGCTTGCTGGTGTTTCAGTCCTTATTTTTATTGTGAGTATTACTATGTTTTCCATCAAAGTCGGGTCGAAGACGGATTTAAGTCTGGTCAAAGTTGGGTTGAAGGTAAGACCTTGTTATGCTTGCTACATAATAGCAAGCATAACAAGGTGCATTTTGTCAATAATATGTAATATGCTTGTACAGTCCTTAGCTCTAAGTATAACTATGTTTTCCATCAAAGTCGGGTCGAAGTCGGGTTAAAGTCTGGTCAAAGTTGCGTTGAAGATAAGACAAAATGTACCTTGTGATGCTTGCTGGTGTTACAGTCCCTAGCTCTATCGTGAGTATTACTGTTTTCCTTCAAAGTTGGGTCGAAGTTGGATCAAAATTGGGTTAAAGTCTGGTCAAAGTTGGGTTAAAGTTAAAACAAAATCAAAGTCGGTTGAAATATCGTCTGTATAAAAACGAACAAAAGCTGTACTTAGACAATTTGTCTGTCAATGTTAGGATAGGTAGATCTAAGCCATTCATCCTGGAAATATATAGGCCTATGTCTAGCCGTGGACTTCTACAGGCTGATTATGATGACTTCTTACTTGTCATTGTGTATTTCTGTGTGCCGGTTAGTCAAATAATTATATTCTAAGAGTAGTAGAGCTCTTTGTGAAAGGCTCGTCCGGGGAAGTACTACCACCACGCCTTTTTCTGCCGCCAAGCAGCGTTGCTGTGTTTTGGTTTGAAGAGTGTGGTTGCCGGTGAAATTACCTCTACAGGCACATGAGGCTTAACATATGTATGCCTCAAGTTGATGGAAGCAGGGCAGTGCATCGCAGCATGTTCCTATCGTGCGTGACCTACGAGTTAATGCTTTGCTATAGGAATGGTTACCACTTAAAATCAGGTGGGTCATCTGCTTATTCCATCAGCTAGTTGCATAAAAAAAAGTTATATTCTATGTTATATTATGTTCTTTAAGTTAGTAAATAGATGGTAATTGATATTTAAATTTTTATTCAATTGACACCTTATTCACCATCTTTTTGCACGCCCAGGATGACTGGTAGACAATGCTATTAGCATTAAGTCATCCTAGCACTACATTGTTTTGTGTGAAAGTTTTAAATAAATAAATAAATATTTCAGATTCTTACAATAGAGCTACAAATGATACTCGGCGGCAAAGCCGTGGAGTTGAGTGAGGGTGACTACGCGTTGGGGGCATTCATGCTGTACACATCAATCATAGACATATTTTTGAAGCTAGTGCAGATAATGGGTATCGCTGAAGATTGGTGATCGTATAGATATTTTTGAGTAAATGTGTTGTATCATTTCTCTGTTTTACTCAATTTTTTATACCACTTGTCAATGAAACAAGGAAACGGTCTCGCAGATATAAAGTGGTAGCCGACACCTATATAAGGTAATTAAATAAAAAAATATTGGTGGACTTTCCACACAGCACTATCTAGACGCACACCTTTAGACATCCTCGAAGAACCTTGAGGTTATACTTAGTACTAAATGATCTAAGGGGATATCTACCGAGTCTGGGGAAGGTGTTCTGTTGTCTGATTTACTTACTAACCAAGCTGATGGCCAACCTGATGTCAAGTGGTAACCATAACCTATAGCAGGAGGCATTACAAGTCACACGATGGGAAGGTCATCATCATCACCTACCTATGCTAGATCACTGCTGGACGTAGGTCGATAGGCACGTGACCTATAATTCAGCGACAAAACTACAATACCATAAACAGTTCTCTGAAGTAAGAAAACTTCAAAATGTACCAGATGGTATCAGCACCGCAATAATAACTAAGCTGTGTTTACACTAACCGAGTTGACTTAGACAACGCAGGATAGTTGCTAAACTGTCGTAAATCTAACTTACTCGCTCAGGCGGTTACGGGGCGTGGGCGACAACAGAAGTAAAGTCACGTTTCGTGGTAGACGCGACAACCTTAAGTTATGACACCTTTAAGTAAGTACATAATAATGTGTAAAAATGTCAGTTCAAAAATGTTAAGTCAATTAGTTACCAGCCCATCACCGCTGCTAGAATACTACCTGGTTTCCTCACGATGTTTTTCATCACCGATGAAAAACATGAGAGTGGCAGCACAAAATTAAATGAGAGTGCTGCCACTGCCGAAATGCCAGTTATTGCTTTTTTTATACAAATAGCTGAATGGAACAAACAGATGGCCCACCTAATGTTAAAAGGTAACCATCACCTATAACAAAGCATTGCCTTGTAAGTCACACACAATAGGAACATGCCTTACGATGCACTGCTCTGCGTTCATCAACTTCCTCATGTGCCTGTGATTGCTTGCATTAATTTACCTTAACCACATACAATACTTTTTAATGCAACTTTACTACTCGACCAAGTTGTTGGGCGAGTAGTCATGAACAATTTAGTCAGTCGACCAAGTTCCACTGCCTAGTGACGTATGTTGTAAGCTAGGCTTCTTGAAAAACTGCGAATGAAAATTGCATCAAGTGCAAAAAACTAAACGGGTACAGTATATTAGGTTTGCTCGTGGAAGCTTGCTGGAGGTAGAACCGATGAACGGCATTGTTAAGATCGGATGAAGTTGTTTTTTTTTATACAACTAGCTAATGGAACAAGTAGATGGCCCACTTAATGTTGAGAGGTAACCATCACGTATAACAAAGCATTGCCTCGTAAGTCACGCACGATAGGAACGTGCCCTACCATGCACTTCCCTGCGTCCATCTGCTTGAGGCATACAGATGTTAAGCCTCATGTGCCTATAATTACACTGGTAACCACACTCTTCAAACCGAAACACAGCAAAGCTGCTTGGCGGCAGAAAAAGGCGTGGTGGTAGTACTTCCCCGTACGAGCCCTCTACTACTCTTGAAACGTCTTAAAGCTAGGTGAATCTAGGTGCCAGTTCATAGTTCCATGCGAATAAGCCTAGAAGAACAGGCAGCAAACTAACGGCTTGGTCCCTATCGTTCTTTTATAATATGATCCTTGTTACAATATAATAATGAAGTTCCAGTGTGGAACATATAAGCTAGAAACGAAAAAAGCATTCTACCTTCGCACAGCTCCGAGTTTGACAAAGTATCCGAAGCTTGAGGCGGTCCAACCCTCAGGATTCAATTTCCCCTCTCATATATCTTGCAGTGTGATTCAGCCAGTTCAAGTTATAACTTGTATATTTATGAAGGAAATATCTTGGTTTGTTTTGTTTATTACGTGAAGGAATGGAGCGAATTGTGTAGATTCATTTGTGTAGGTAGTCGAGGAAAATTATAATTGTTTTCGCAACTTGTAGCTATGACTCCTGCGCGGTTGAGGGTTCGATCCCCGCCAAGGAAAAACTGTAAAGTGTATTAGTATAAAATATATAAAAGTATATAAGTGTGATGATAATTTGATGATAATTTGATGTTCGTTCTGTGTCTTTTATTTTATTTTACTTTATTATGAATAATAAACAGTTGTTAAGTAAGTAAGATTACAATATCTTACTTACTTAATGGTACTAAGGATTGTGTGAGTAAATGTACAACCCACTACGTTATCCACAGTGTCTGGGAGTTATATTGTATTACAGGTATGTATTTGCACAAAAGGTATAATATAAGCATATCAGTTATCTAGTTCCTATTGGTAATACAATCTGTGCTTAGTTTGGAAACTGGATGGCATTGTATAAAAAGTCATCAAATATCTATACCTTTATACTAATATTATAAAGAGGAAAGATTTGATTGTTTGTCTGTTTGTTTGCATTGAATAGGCTCCGAAACTACTAGACCGATTTGAAAAATTAATTAATTTTGGCACGTAATTTTGTCAGAAGAAACAGGTACTAACTGACGACTTGAAGTTCTTGCCTCTTCGATTGTTTGTATAAAATATAAAAAAAAGTAAAAAAAGTCGGGATAAAAAGTATCCTATGTCCGTTTACTGGTGGTCAAAGCTAACTCCCCACCAATATTCAGCCAAATCGGTTCAGCCGTTCTTGAGTTATAAATAGTGTGACTAACACGACTTTCTTATTCAATCACAAGGAACGCAAGTTTTCAATCAATTAGAATTCAATATTCATCTTGGAGGAATATAATACTTCGTCCAAGATATTCATAGTTAAGACATCAGGTGGGTCATATGCTTGTTCCATTAGCTAGTAGTATAAAAAAAACAACGTCTGTCGGGTCAGCTAGTTAATAATAAATACAGCTACATCACGATGAGCTTGATAAATAAAAGATTGTCTACATCGCTCACCATCCAGTGCTCAATAAAAATCCTGTTGAAATCCATTGATCGACTGAAAGATGGATTAGTCCATTTTGGAGTTTAGAAGCGATATTTCATTGGTAGCCAATCCATCATTGAATACAGCTTTGGTCGAAGTGGGCTCGATTGATTTCCACGTATTTTTCTTCATCGTAACTTTTCGGCTATATTTTTAGCGTTTGTCAATTTGTTCAAAACGGGGTCATATTGTCCATATGCCATTCTAGAGGTATAAAAGTTTGATGCTTCATTAAAAAAAATGACAATGATATAATAATTTCGTCTCGAAAAGATTGATCTCTTGAATGAATCCCGAGCGTAAGCGTTAGGTCCGATTAGAATCAACGATTTCGCGAGAGATTTAACTGCCCATTGAACAATCAGAAATCAGAAGTTATTTAATTGTATTGTATAACTGTAGTACAAAAAAGATCTTATAACTATGGTTATGTACAGTTTTAACAGTTTGTCTGTTCCGGACGTACAACAAAAACACATTGTTATAATCAAAAGTTTTCACCCAAGAACCAACTAAAACATTTTAAAAAAGTTACTTTGCAGCTCCGATTTGCTGGGGTCTTATGCTTACTTCGAGCGAGATTATCTCACGGTGGAGATGACGTCATATCCGAACCTTGTCAATGACTTTTACTATATATTTTTCATAATAATACATACTTTCAAGTTTGAGTTTTAATTCTGAATAAATAGTTTTCATATAGCATAGTTTTCACGTAACCTGCGGATTACAGTCGTGAAGCTTTTTCAGCTTCAGTTTTCATAAAACCCTAGAATAATCAGAATAATCAATTCAATAAAATCCTATTGGAACTTCATCTGATATTTTTGATCTTTACAGTACCTACTTCAACCGTAGAAGACACAAGTAGTGTAGATCATCATAAATTGGTCCAAAATGGATATCGCTTACGTTACCTTAAAGAGACGGTGTGCGGTACTGATTTTGAATTCGTTACTACGTGCTTTAAGGCGAAGACAAGAGCTAATGTGACTCTCGCTCGCACGTTTCGACATGTTGAAAGATATAAAATCACTAAACTTATTTACGAAAAATCGCAATCAACCACCTTGTGAGCAATCACATTGCACACAGTTTAGTAAAAAATTCATTTTGATCGATACCTGTTTTCCTACTCAAAAGTTTGCTTTACTAGTTTTAGTACACAAGCAAACTTTTAAGTAGGAAAACTTGTTATCTTTCAACATGTCGAAACGTGCGAGCGAGAAGATGTTTGATAGTTGTAAGCCCCTTAACTACGTGAAACTACGTAAAATACGTTGGCACTCTCACCAGAAAAGATTTAGCCGACATTTTTATGTGATGCCAATCGCGCAACCCTCATGGTGAGCTGGGTCTTCTGTATATTTCTTTCGTATTTGGGAGTTCCCCGACGCTAGGCAGGCAGAATCGTAGAGTTAGTGTTAAGTAACTTAGGAGGTGCTAGTGCCCATCTTCTGATCAGCCATCTTCTCCTCTTCGTGTGTGTTCTACCGCTTGTAAAATAACCTGTTAGATGTCGCTGATTTTTAACCGACTTCGAAAAACGGAAAGACGGAAGACTGGACGCTATAGCACTCTTTATGGGAGGCCTATGTCCAGCTGTGGTCTATGATTGGCTGATGATGATGATGATAATCTAAACTATGGGTTGTGTTCTGAAGAATTGTTCGACATGATGCCTACAGCTTTAATTTATCATCGCATTGCTCGTCATAGGCATAGAGCTCATGCACACACCTTTAGCCAAGCTAACCTGGCTCCAAGGTGCGTAACCAAACGGTGCGTGACAATTCACTTCCTCCCGCGACGGGAACTTCCTCCCGCGCACTCTAAGGTTTTGGAATGCGCTCCCTGCTGAGGTTTCCCCTAGAGACTACAAAATGAAGTTCTTCAAAAAAGGCGTTTTCAAATATTTTAAAGGAGTGTCACACTTCTAGTGTTGCCAGCGTTCATAGGCTACGGTAATCGCTTTCCATCAGGTGGGCCGTACGCTTGTTTGCTTAATTGGTAGTATAAAAAAAATACCAGCTTCAGCATTCCTTTAGCCGCCTCTTAAGAGATCCACGGGATTTGATGTAGAAGTTCTATTCTATGCCAAGACCATCACAGCCCGGATATTAGAATGTAAATTAAATCACTGTCGAATGCAGGCACAGTATTGGAAGCATAGACCACTTCAGGCCAGTTCCCGTAGCTCTTATTAGGTTAAGGCGAGCGAATATTAGATTCTAGTAGCTGCGTCACTATATTACTACACTGTTCATAAGTGCCTCTATAGATAAAGAAGATGGCTAGAATCGAAGATAATTATTTGCACGGTTTTATTTGTAGGTTTCGGATAAATAGGAAGGAAGGCATTGTTGCCTATCCGATGGACTATGTGTTTGAGGACTTCTTCTTCTTGTCGTGTCACTACTTTCTTTCGAAACAGTGTGGTGAGAGGATTTTAAGTGCGCCTCAAGAGGCTCCTTTCGAGCACTTGACACATGTTATAGAACTTTTTAGGTTGAGGACTAAGGGACATTCATGTGACGCAAAAATCTGCAGAGGCTTAGTTTAAGGAATTCCGCAACCCTACTAAGAATACTACATATTAACAGAAATATACCCTCAAAATTCTATACTCTTAGAATGCCTTGATTTGTTGACTGACGTCGTAAATTTTATTTATTATCAGTGGAAATTGTGCTTTAAAAGCAAACTTACAAAAATTTTACAAACAAATTAGTTTTAATTTTGTTTATTCTAAAGTTTTTTTGTTGCAGAACTAGCTGATGGAACAATCAGATGGCCCACCTGGTGTTAAGTGGTACCATCACCTATAACAAACATTACCTCGCAATCCACACACGTTAGAAACGTGCCCACGATGCACTGCCCTGCGTCCATCAACTTGACGCATACAAATGTTAAGCCTCATGTGCCTGTAACTACACCGGCAACCACACTCTTCAAACCTAAACACAGCAACGCTGTTTGGCGGCATAAAAAGGCGTGGTGGGAGTACTTCCCCGGACGAGCCCTTCACAAAGAGCTTTACTATTCTTAATAGTTAATCACGACAATTGCTTATTAATGGTAATCCTAAAATAAGCAGTGTTTAATTACCATTTTATTATTATCTTGTTATTATTCTGAGATTTTATTCAATCGTGTGTATTATACGTCAAATTAGCCAGCACCTATTTGCGTGACGACTAAATCCGCGAAGAGATACGCGACCAAAATGCTAATGTTAAGAATTCAGAGGTGGCATACTACTTCGGACTCTAGCGTAAACCGAATAAGATCTTTAATATACAATCTTAGTTATCTTTTCCACCAAAATTGCCACTTCTTCATGCCATATCCCGACTTAGTCATTCAAAGGCCCTAAAAACTCACTATAGTCGCGTTAAACACTCGCTGCATACTCGGTCATAAATTATCGGAACGAGACAGTAATATTGCTATGTCTCTCGCACTTAGGAGAACGGCACGATCCTTCCACCAATATTTATTTATTATTTATTTATTGCCTTGCAAGACAAGCACGATATGAACATGCCCTACGATGCCCCGCCCTGCGTCCATCAACTTCATCAATTACTATTTTTAGCCAGTAACGTAAGTTATAGTAATATAACCTTAGAAGCTCGTTAAATATATAAAACTTACGTTACTGGCTAACATTACTGTCGACTTCATGTTAAAATTCTAAAAGGTTTTGCGCTTTGTTTTTTAGATGATTTTAAAGTAAGTATTTCAAATTTTATTCAACGCAATAAAATAAAATCATCTTACAAAAGTATTTTCAAGTTGCGAAATGAAAGGAGACTCTCTATTCACTGAAAAGATATAAAAATATCATCTTAAATCTCAAAAAAGATTCGAACTCGAAGTATTCTTCTTATATTATCACAGTAAAATGTGGAATACAGTGTTTGCTAAAATGCTTTTAACTTAGGTACACTCAGCTACAAAGTTATTCGGTACTATTAAAATTTTATATGTATACTATAGTCGCGTTTAACTCTCGCTGCAGGCTCGGTCAGTGCTCAACTTATAGTCGCGTTAAACTCCCGCTGCAAACTCGGTCATAAATCATCTTAACACACGCTTAAACAAAAGGATCGTTCGTTCTCCTAAGTGCGAGAGAGAGAGAGGGAGCAATATTGCTGTCTCATTCCGATAACTTATGACCGAGCCTGCAGCGAGAGTTTAACGCGACCTTAGGAGTATTAGGTACACAATACAAAGTAATTCGTAAAAGAGGACACTTAAATACTACTCACAGGGCTCCCAAAGCTAAATAAAACCTAAGCTACTATTATTGACATTATTTTAACAGCCTTCACAGCTCAGTTGGTAGTAGCTTTGCCTTCTGCGCCGAAGGCCGTGGGTTCGATCCCCACCGAGAACAAATATTTTTGTGATGAACATAGATGTTTGTTGTCTGTCTGGGTATTATTATATAGTATAAGTATGTATTTACAAAATAAAAGTATATTATGTATTATATCAGCTATCTGGTTCCCAATATTACAAGCTTCGGGTTAGTTTGGGGCTAGATAGTGCTGTGTGGAAAGTCCAACAATATTTATTATAATGTCCATTTATGCAATTAAGGCGGGTTTATTTTTTCTTGAAAGGCCGGCAGCGCATCATTCACGCCTCTGGTGTTGCAGGTGTCTATGGGCGACGGTGACCGCTTCCCATCAGGTGGCCCGTATGCTAGTCTGCCAGCTTTGGCATTTTTTTTATAAATGTTTATGAATAAATTAAAGTTTTAGTCAAGAGAAAAAACAATATTATTTTGATCACAGCTATATTTGTGAGTTGTTATCTACACTAATCTACACTAATATTAAGAGGAAAGATTTGTATTTTTGTTGTTTTGTTGTTTTGTATGTAATGAATAGGCTCAAAAACTACTGGTCCGATTTTAAAAATTCTTTCACCATTAGAATGCTACATTATCCTTGAGTAACATAAGCTATATAATATTTTCAAAAAAGTCAAGGATCCTTACTAAAACTCCAATAATGTAACCCAAGGTGGAAAAATTAATCCTTACATCGCGTGCGCTGCGAAAACAATTGATGATAGAACAAAATAATGTACTACAACTTTGCAGAACACGTCATTATCTACAAAAAAGTAGCGACAGCATATGTCTAACTATTATAGTTATGTCACAATAAGTGATTTATTATATAATATTTATTATAAAAAATTAATTGAAATGCCGCCGCTAGAAAAGGGTCTTTATTTGTACCTTGGTATTAATCCTTATCCAAATAAATCATTTTAGATTCAAGACAGTTTCAATACCTATAGATTACTTCTTGAATTTTTCAGATCGGACATTCCATTCAAAAGATATGACGAAATTAAAAATGTTAACGGGTGCACGGGTCACGCACGGGGTGCGATTTCACTCACTCAGGGAGAAGGGCGTGCAAATGTATGAAATAAGTAGACGCGAGGCTTGAACCCACGGTCTAAGTTTATCCTAAAATGTTCAAAAAATTTATGACCACCCATGCGAAGCTGGGACAGGACTCTAGTTTAAAAATAAAAGTGTTATTCGTTAAATTTCGTTACTGACTGTGCAATACAAAAAAAATACAAATATTATACTAAAAGTGTAAAGGAATGCATCGCATCGACAAGGCACGTATCAATCTGTAATAATCTTAATGGGCGTCGATTTTTAGGGATCTGTAGAAAATTAAAATAAACTATCCTTTCTGTTTTTTGAAACTTCAAGATTCAAAAAACAGAAAGTGAAATAGCTTCACGACGTTGATCCCTAGGCACGGTAGGTATTCCCTCAGATATCTTAGTGAAATATATAAATGGTGAAATTGACTTCACCAGGCAATACAACTCGACGAACCACACGGCCGTAAAGTACCTACACACGGATACACATCAGGATAAACGTTGCACCCTTTTATATCCTTGTAGTGACATTTTTCTTTGATTGTCTGAAGCTTATTCTGTGTACGTGTGTACACCGTATCCGGGTAAGGTGTTGCCATCTAGCCGCAAAAAGATTAGAATAAAGTCAAATTCCATCACTTTTCCAAAATGACAGCCAAGTTTTTTAGTCTTAAGTAAAATAATAAAAACAGGCCAAGTGCAAGTCAGACTCGCGCACGAAGAGTTCCGAACCATTATCTATAAAAACGGCAAAAAAATCACGTTTGTTGCATGGGAAATATTTATTTTATTCTTTTTAGTATTTGTTGTTATAGCAGCAAAAGAAAATTTCAGAAATCTGTGAAAATTTCAACTGTCTAACTATCACGGTTCATAAGATACAGCCTGGGGCATTATTCTCTATTGCCAATGCAATCGCGTTACACAGATACGACAAGACTGCGGCGGGAAATCGGACAAAACTGTATTCCCTATGACTTAGTTATCATTCCTAGTTGTCATTCTTAGTTTATTTTTTGGTTTAAGAATCGCGTTTGCGTTTAGACCACGCTGTGACGTCACACGGTTACGGCACGGAATCTCCAATGTCATAGAGAATAATGCCCCTGGTGACAGACGGATAGACGGACAGACAGACAGACGGACGGACATCGGAGTCTTAGTCATAGGGTCCCGTTTTACCCTTTGGGTACGGAACCCTAAAAATTGCAATCCTATTGGGACTTGAGAAGCAAAGACTATAAAAATTAATAATTTAATCCCTTGAGTATAAATTATAATTATTCGATACAAGAAGTATCGAACACAAATAATCATCACAACTTCTCAATCAAATGAGTAATATTATATCTTTGTGTAGACTCGTACGAGGAAGTTTCACATTTCCTAATTAATGAAAGTTATTTCTAAAGGCGTTTGTCTACCAGGCACAAGTCCCTAGGCACGGTAAACATTCCATCAAATCACGTTATCAAGATTCTTGGGGATGCCCAATTGTCTAACGGGTATATAGATACATGTCAAAACATTACATAAACACACATGCACATTATTGTAGTAGAAAGGTCTAGAGTAGCGGTCCCGCCTTCCGATCCTAAGATCGTCGGTTCAAAACCGGTCGTGCACCAATGACGCTGACAATGTTATCGACCGCCACTCCATTCTCTATTGTCGTGGCACTAGTTTCTTTCGAAACAGTGTGGTGAAAGGATTTTAAGTGCGCCTCAGAGGCTCCTTTCGAGCACATTACACATGTTATAAAACTTTTTAGGTTCTACGACATGCCGGTTTTCTAACTATGTTTTCCTTCACCGTTTGAGAGTACTGGCATTGTGCACATAATTTTTTTAACAGAAAAACTCATTGTTTAACATCTCCATTAATCTCTTGCATCACCTATCGTCACCATAAATAAATTTCAAACAAAAGTTTTTGACAAAGTAGTGGTATTAAACAGGTTCTGACGCATCATCATCATCATCATCAACATCAGCCTAAAGAAGTCCACTGCTGGACATAGGCCTCCCCTATAAATTTCCAGGAAGAACGATTCCGAGCCCTCTCCATCCACCGGCTGACCGCGATCCTGACAATGTCGTCAGTCCATCGGGTAGGAGGGCGTCCCACGCTTCGTTTTCCTGTTCGTGGTCGCCATTCGAGAACCTTTATTCCCCAACGGTTATCAGTCCTTCAGTTCTGACGCATAATGACCAATAATTTAGAATTCTCATATTGACCAAACATAAACGCGAAATGCAACAAAGCTCAGGATGTAATCAAAACAAACTTAGGATGTAATCGTGACAAAACTCTCAAAGCCCACACCTACAATTTGCATTCCAGCTATGGGGAAAAAGTGCTAGCGATTTTATTTTTTGTCATCTTTATGTACCTACACCATTGAAGCAAATAAATGATTAAAGATTTATAAATCATCATCATCATCATCATCTCAGCCCGGTACCACCCACTGCTCTTTCATTTTCTGCCAGACTCCTCTGTCCTCATATTTTTTTTAACGGTTTATTCATAACGTTCTTACAACATGTTTGAATAACAATTGGTAGTGAAAAGTTATTGGTATTGGTTCATTTAAATACATACATACATAAAATCACGCCTGTTTCCCATAGGGGTAGGCAGAGATCACGGATTTCCACTTGCTACGGTCCTTACATACCTCTTTCGCTTCATTTACTCTCATAACATTCTTCATACATTCTCTCTCATTTATATAATTTTAAAATTAAGGATTAACAATTTTCTACAACTTATTCTAAGGCCACAGCTGCACAGGTCTCATCAAGAAGTCATAAAGCTCTAATTGAAGCCACGTGCTCTGTATTCACAGAGGGACTAAGGAAATGGCTGTAATTATTGCAGGCTTCTTGAGAGTTAGGGAATTGTCCACTGCCGACGTACATCGATGTTTTGTTTTTTTAATACGACTTGCTGACGGAACAAGCAGAGCGCCCACCTGATGTTTATTATTAGGTATTATTATAATAAATATTGGTGGACATTTCACACAGCACTATCTCGCCCCAAACTAAGCCAAAGCTTGTGATATGGGAACCAGATAGCTGATATACTACTTATATACTTTTTTTTGTAAATAATAATACTTATAATATTTTATAACACCCAGACAGAGAACAAACATCTATGTTCATCACACAAATGTTTGCTCTCGGTGGGGATCGAACCCACGGCCTACGGCTCAGAAGGCAGAGCTACTACCAACTGAGCTGTGAAGGCTGTATTAGTATTTAAGGTTATATTAGATTAATTAGGTATTATTAGTTTGAAGCGTAGCTTGTGCTGTCTTACAAATTTGATTATCTTTACCTTTTTTTGTTATGCCTACGCCTCACTAAATTAGATTGGCACCACACTGGATCTTCAATATTGTATTAAATTACATTGTTACATTTTCCATCACAGAGACATGGCTAATATTGAATTTTACTGCTAAAATAAACGTTCGAGTGTAAATTTGATTGCGATGCTGTTTATTTTTTGTTCGGCGTTTGTGGATGTTTACTTTACTGTACAGAATTACAGAACCCAGCAATATTTTTACCAAATAAAGTAATTAAAGTGAGTAGTTTTTCCCGCAGTTTTACCATACGTTCATCAATAGTTTCGCTAGATTCTGTTGGTGCAATATCTTAATTGTAGGGAATTGCATAAGAACCCCGACAAGAGCTAAGTTCTTAAATTTAAGAGAAATAATATCCTAAAGTAACATAAAAATATGTTACATCAGTTTTTGTTTTTTTAATTTAAGAGATTTTTTCAAATTTGACAAATGACAGAACTAAAATTATTGTTGACTTCGTAACTGAAACTGAAGATTCATTTTCTGACATTTTGGGAAGCAACATAGCTTTTTCATTTTATTTGTTTTTCTAGTTGTGTAATTTCGGTGGTATTTTAACCAACATTACTTGAGGTTTTAGCACAAAGTGTAAACATTTGGAATGAAAAGTGTATTGTGATATCCTGATTAGACCGAAAATGTTTCCAATGTTTTGAAGAAAACCGCCACCATTTTCTTCAAAACAAATGACGGCCGCCTTGACTATAGACTGACTTGACAAAAAAGTATTTATTCAATACAAATCACTTGACACTGGCAAGATTGTCTGTCGAATGACAGACAGGAGCCATAAACGGAGAGAAGAAGAAGAACTGAAACTGAAATAGTTTCACGACTCATCGCCAGGTACGGTAGATGCCCTCAGATCTCTTAGTACCAAGTACCAACTTAGGATTCTTTGGTGTCTTATAAGGGTAGTCAGAAATACGTCCAAATCTTACATTTAGTCTTTGTTGCTTAATTTTTTTAGCAAGGGACGGCAACATTGTTAGAGCTGTTGAATTCAGTAAGTATTGAGAAATAAAACAATAGAATTGACACCTTAGTACTGTAACAATAAAAGTTCTAATGGACTGACATGCACAACCCTACAAACTTCAGAAGTTTTTTAGAAAGAATGAAAAAAAAAACCCTCAGATTCCTTTAGCGGCGATGGGCTTGCAACCTGTCACGTATGGAGTATCAACTACTGCAAAATGTGGGTATGTGCCAAATGTAATTTTTGGACGTACAGCTCTGGCTACCCCCCTTAGACGTCCTCAAAGAATTTGGAGTTAGTACTTGGTACTAAGAGATCTGAGGGAATATCTAGCGTGCCTGGGGATCAAAGTCGTGAAGCTGTTTCAGTTTTCAGTTTTCCTTTAAACATCTTCTTCTTGTCGTGTCACTAGTTTCTTTCGAAACAGTGTGGTGTAAGGATTTTAAGTGCGCCTGAACAGGTGCCTGTGCCAACAGTTCGAAAGGAGGCTCCTTTCGAACTGTTGGCACAGGCACATGTTATAGAACTTTTTAGGTTCTACGACATGCCGGTTTCCTCACGATGTTTTCCTTCACCGTTTGAGAGTACTGACACTGTGCACATACATTTTTGAACAGAAAAACTCATTGGTGCACGACTGGTTTCGAACCCACGACCTTAGGATCGGAGGGCGAGGCCGCTACCACTAGACCACCAGTGCTCTCAAAATAATACCTATTACATTCAAACCAGACTGAAAAAGAGCAAGAGCGCCCAAAAAGATCAAATAAACTAATGCGTTTTTCAAAAGCCCGCATTAACTTTGACGCAGTAAAAAAGGTATGAAACCCGTCCAGTTTGTGTTGTTCGAGTCTGACCACAGGCTTGTTTGCGAAAGGATTCGAGTTTTTGTTTGCTGTGTTGTTGAGGTTTTCAATCCATTAGTTATAATGACTAATACAAATACAAAATCATTTATTTCCATAAAAAATGTGTGTTCATTATAAAATAGCAGACTTTGTCTCCTGTTTTAGTTTAAAAAACTGTGTTACAGTAGACAGTGCATTCTCCCATCTATGTTCACACATAAAACAGAGGCAAGAATGAATTAAAAGGTAATTTAAAGTAAAAAAAGTTAATGCAAAGAAAGTAAGTATCTTCTTCTTCTTTTCTTTGTTTATGGCACCTGTCCGTCATTCGACAAACAATTTTGGCAGTGTCAAGTGATATAAATAAAATACTTTACAGTCAAGTCAGTCCATAGTCAAGTCAGCCGTCATTTGTTTTGAATAAAATGTTGGCAGTTTTCTTCAAAACATTCGGCACATTTTTTGTCAAATTAGGATATCACATAAACACTTTCATTCCAAATGTTAAGACCTCAAGTAATGTTGGTTAATAGCACCGAAATTACACAAAACAACTTAAAATAACACTAGAAAACAACAATTAAAATGAAAAACCATATGACGGAATCGACTAATGTTGTTTATACTGACGTTGACATGAAAGCGACAGTGAAAAAAATACTTAATATAGCGGAGAATATGAATAATTCAATTCAATTCATTTATTCAAATATAATAATCCAATTTGTTAGTACCTTCCACACATAAATAGAATGTTATAAAACTAATAATAAGATTTAATTTGATAATTAATTCTGGTAACATGGCTATGGACCGAGGACATTGAAAGGAAGAAATCGTTTGATCGAAATTGTTTATCTAGAAGTAGGTAAAATAGGGGAATTAGTTATCCTTTTTTATTGCGTATGGGTATAAAGGGTTTAACCTGAGGTCTAGCCGTGTATACAAGTGTACCTACAACCAATGGATTAACCGAAATTTAATTCGGTTAAAAACGGTTCGGTTTCTAATTAACGGTTGGCAGTCATGCTCGAGCAAACATACAACGACAATTCGTTCATAAATGTATAAATTTTATTTATTTTCTTGTTCTTTCTTTCGCCCTCCTGATCGATGGACTGAAGACATTTTAAGACTCTTTAGCTCTTTGTGAAGGGCTCGTCTGGGGAAGTACTACCACCACGCCTTATTCTGCCGCCAAGCAGCAACGCTGTGTTTCGGTTTAAAAAGTATGTTTGTCGGTGTAATTACAGGCAAATACAAATACAAATACAAAAATTATTTATTCGAGACTTCATTTTAACAAGGATCAAAATATGCAATGGACCCCGCACTAGGACTAAGCTTGTATCGTGTACATGAGGCTTAACATCTATATGCCTCAAGTTGATGAACCCAGGGCAGTGCATCGTAGGGCAAGTTCCTATCGTGCGAGACTTGGCAATGCTTCGTTATAGGTGATGGTTACCACTTAACATCAGGTGGGCCATCTGCTTGTTCCATCAGATAGTTGTATAATTAAAAATACATTGCGAAGATCTCGGGAAGTCGATGGGTGAAAAGGACTCAGAATCGTTCTTTCTATCGGACTTCTTTAAGGTGTTGATGATATAAAATGAGGTCACTTGAGGTCACTATAAAATGAGGAAAACTGAGAACAGAGCAAGCAACATTGATAGAAAATAAAATAACATTATTAAAAGTATTAACGTAAAAAATCCGTCCGATTTTATGCGACAATTCAATATAAAATTGATGAATTCATTTATTGCTATACGATTGGGGATAAGAAGTATTATAACCTCGTTTTGTTGCGATCAGAGTCGAATGGAAGGGGCAGAAATTCATATTGTGAGTCATTTGTCATTCGTATGCTAATACTTTTTGTGTCAAGAATACGAGGGTGGGAGAATGGTTTAGGCACTCGTGTTATCAAACTTTATATTTATTTTTCAGTTCTAGAAATATAAAAAATAAAAATAAATATTGGTGGACTTGCCACACAGCACTATCTAGTCCCAAACTAAGCCAAAGCTTGTAATATGGGAACCAGATAGCTGATAGAATACATCTTTTTTTTTTATATCTCTAAATACTATAAGAATCAAAGTCCTGACTGACTGACTGACTGACTGACTGACATATAGACATCGCACAGCCTAAACCGCTGGTCCTAGAGACTTGAAATTTGAGGAGTAAATAGGTCTTATGGCGTAGAGGTGTACTAAGAAGGGATTTTTGGAAATTCAACCCCTAAGGGTGTAAAAAGTGATGAAAACGTTTGTATGAAAAATAGTATTCCTTGAACCTACAAACTTGAAACTTGGAGTTCATGTACTTTAAAGCTAAAAAATAGAAAAGGCATTTTTAGTTTTTTTAAAATACCCTTAATAAGTGTGCAAAGGGATGTAAAAGTTTGTAAGGGAGTTTTTTGACCGCTGGTCCTAGAGACTTGAAATTTGAAGAGTACATAGGTCTTATGGCGTAGAGGTGTACTAAGAAGGGATTTTTGGAAATTCAACCCCTAAGGGTGTAAAAAGGGATAAAAACGTAGGTATGAAAAATTGTATTCCTTGAACCTACAAACTTGAAACTTGAAGTAGATGTACTCCAAAGCTAAAAAATAGGAAAGGCATTTTATGTTTTTTAAAACTACCCTTAATAAGTGTGCAAAGGGATGTAAAAGTTTGTGTGGGAAATTATTAACACATAGTCCGATTGATTTCAAACTTGAAGTAAATGTATAAAAAGACTGATTAAAGTATGATTTTAGAAATCAACCCCTAAAACGCTACCCTTATTAGTTGCGCTCGAGGGTAGATCTGAGGGTATCTACCCTGCCTGGGGATCAAAATCGTGAAGCCTTTTCGTTTCGTTTGTTTTTGTGGTAGAAACTAGGAACAAATAAGTACATATTTTCTGTGTAAGGTTGTCTTTGTTGTATTTGTCATGTTTGTGCTAAGCTCAGTACCTATACCTGCCTACCTAATATAGGTAATGTACGCCTATAGGTATCTCTTATACCTACGTAGGTATTTAAAATCCTACCCTAATAATATACAAATCAATGCGAAAGTTACGATGTTTGGACATTTGTGGCTCAATCACGGCTCACCACTTCAACGCGTGCGAAGCCGCGGGAAGCCACTAGTATATTATATAACACCCAGACAAAGAACAAACATCAAGGTTCATCACATAAATGTTTGTTCTCAGTGGGGATCGAACCCACAGCCTACGGCGCAGAAGGCAGAGCTACTACCAACTGAGGCTGTAAAAAAAATATAGGTATGTTGTAGGGTGAGCTGAGCATGCATTAAAACTTTTGGATGGCCTTAAAAAGAGTGTTACCACTCTTTTTAAAATAAATGTTTACATCTAGTCAAAGTCAAAAGGTATTTATTCAATTTAAAAGGTTTTTTTTTACCATTAGCTGATATCACAAGCAGATGACCTACCTGATGTTAAGTGGTAACCATCACCTATAACAAAGCATTGTCTCGTAAGTCACGCACGATAGGAACGTGCCCTACGATGCACTGCCCTGCGTTTATCAGCTTGAGGCATACAGATGTTATGCCTCATGTGCCTGTAATTACACCGGCAACCACACTCTTCAAACCGAAACACAGCGACGCTGCCTGGCGGCAGAAAAAAGCGTGGTGGTAGTACTTCCCCGGACGTACTACTACTCTTTAAAAACCTTGAAATAACCTGGCAATAAACTTACAGCTTGGTTTTTTCTTTTGTATGAAACCGAGTCTACCTGCAAATATATCTTTAGTTTTAGTTCAAGTTTAGTTCATCCATATAAATTCATTTCACTGGATACCGCTTATGTGAGATTTCTATCCTGAATTCAGGAATTCCGGGGCACGTCGCACCGCTATTCCGGAGTCTTTTGTTTCCTCTCCGTATTTCCGGAATCAGTTTTACTATGGTACCTGGTTCTACACTCTGCTTCCCTTGCATGGTACACTGATATAAATTAACTATTCTATGAATACTATTCTACCTCTAAATTCCGAACTATTAAAATGTATTCTATCAACTCAGTCTAAATTGGTTTATCAGTTATGGAATATTTTATTTATAAATAAAAAATATAAATCTCTAAATACTATAAGAATCAAAGTCCTGACTGACTGACTGACTGACTGACTGACTGACTGACATATAGACATCGCACAGCCTAAACCGCTAGTCCTAGAGACTTGAAATTTGAGGAGTAAATAGGTCTTATGGCGTAGAGGTGTACTAAGAAGGGATTTTTGGAAATTCAACCCCTAAGGGTGTAAAAAGTGATGAAAACGTTTGTATGAAAAATAGTATTCCTTGAACCTACAAACTTGAAACTTGGAGTTCATGTACTTTAAAGCTAAAAAATAGAAAAGGCATTTTTAGTTTTTTAAAAATACCCTTAATAAGTGTGCAAAGGGATGTAAAAGTTTGTAAGGGAGTTTTTTGACCGCTGGTCCTAGAGACTTGAAATTTGAAGAGTACATAGGTCTTATGGCGTAGAGGTGTACTAAGAAGGGATTTTTGGAAATTCAACCCCTAAGGGTGTAAAAAGGGATAAAAACGTAGGTATGAAAAATTGTATTCCTTGAACCTACAAACTTGAAACTTGAAGTAGATGTACTCCAAAGCTAAAAAATAGGAAAGGCATTTTTTGTTTTTTAAAACTACCCTTAATAAGTGTGCAAAGGGATGTAAAAGTTTGTGTGGGAAATTATTAACACATAGTCCGATTGATTTCAAACTTGAAGTAAATGTATAAAAAGACTGATTAAAGTATGATTTTAGAAATCAACCCCTAAAACGCTACCCTTATTAGTTGCGCTCGAGGGTAGATCTGAGGGTATCTACCCTGCCTGGGGATCAAAATCGTGAAGCCTTTTCGTTTCGTTTGTTTCTGTGGTAGAAACTAGGAACAAATAAGTACATATTTTCTGTGTAAGGTTGTCTTTGTTGTATTTGTCATGTTTGTGCTAAGCTCAGTACCTATACCTGCCTACCTAATATAGGTAATGTACGCCTATAGGTATCTCTTATACCTACGTAGGTATTTAAAATCCTACCCTAATAATATACAAATCAATGCGAAAGTTACGATGTTTGGACATTTGTGGCTCAATCACGGCTCACCACTTCAACGCGTGCGAAGCCGCGGGAAGCCACTAGTAATCTATAAATATATTAATTATAATATTATGCAATCGTTTTTTTTCTCAATAAGTTTGTTTCAAAGTTTGGTCGTATTTTTTGCCGTTAGAATGTAGGTGTTAAGGTTTTCCGATCACGAAAATTATGATAGGCCATTTTTATAGACGATTTTTATAGTTAACTAACATTATCAATTGATCAAAGAACGATTGAGCCACAAAGTTCCGAATATTTCTTATCCATGTAACGCATTTTTATAAAATAAGTAATAAATGATTATTAAATTATGTTAACTAAATAATAATATAGTAGTTAAAAGAAAAGAGAAGAAAACCATCGTGAAATCTAATAAGAGCAAAAAATTATGAAAGATACGGTACAAATCTTAATGTTAAGAAGATTAATAATACACAGTCACTAATTTACTTTTTAGCTCTTGTGTTCCAAAACTTCCACACTCGTCATAACTCGAAGCATAAGGGTCAAACTATATATTATCTCAACACCTAGCACTCACTCAAGCTTGCAATTCAATGGTACTAGTGTAACAAATCGGTGCCAATAAATTGTACCATCAATGTTACTGCCTTGGTACAAGTGATCCGGCAGCGACAAGTCAGTACAGTTCGGTGCCAGTTGTACCATCAATGGTACTAGTGGAACAAATCGGTGCCAATTGTACCATCAATGGTACTGCTTAATGGTACAAGTGGTCCGGCGGTGGGCATTCCTAATCAATCGATATTGTTAAGCAACATTCATGCGGGCTTGGTGACCGCTAGTGGCATTCACATCTGAGTGCTTCTTAATGCTTAAGATATACGAACTAATTTACTTACTAGTACTATGAGGCTGCTTCAATATAATATTATTTTGTAACAATGATCATACAAAAGAACGGTAAGAACCCAGCCGTACGTTTGTTGCCTGTTCTAGGCTTGGTCGCGTGGAACTGGCATATGGCACCTAGATTCACTTAGCCAAGACATTTTAAAGTGATCCTTGTGATTGAATTAAATAAATACCTTTAGACATTGACTATGCAATAAAATGAGTTTTGCCAATGGATTCATGCTTTGCATAATAACGTAATTATGTATCATTCATGACTCAAGTTATTTCCTGGTGCGAATGAAAATACCAACAAAGCAAGCTGTGCAATTTGTTTCAATAAGGTATTGCAAAACACTTAGATCTATACATGTATAATGTTTTTGGTGCAAATCCAAAGACATAGACATAGATATTTATTTGCTAAAAAAACACACATACACATAAAAAACAATAAAAGAAAAGAAATGGCTAAACAGTTAGATATTACAGTACTTAGGTATGTAGGTGTTTGTGTGCTGCAGCAGCAAAAGGGTCTCGACTCAGCGTATGCCTCACCATTATTTTAGTAGATAGGCGCTGTTATTCTGCCGAGACCTTTAGCCAATAAACCTTGTGAGAAATTTATAAGTGTGGAGTGTTCTGTTATAAAATAGGTTTCAAGTATGTTGAAAATAAACAAACACTTATTAATCATATAAAAAAATGGTACATAAACTTACATCGTACAGTGATAAGTGAGTGTGTGTTTTGTGCAAGGATACGCTGTGTTGATGCTTATAGGTACAGAAGCGTGTCATGCTTTGTAGATTGACCCAAAGATAAAGTTTTCGCAATGTATGAGTTTTATCACGTACAGTCTAGAAGCGCGCGAATCCTGGCAAAGGCACAGATTAAATAACGATCGGTATAGGTACAACTTTGTCAGGTACTGGAGTGCTCGCGAGTTTTCGTGCAGTGTTATTTTATCATTTAAACCTTTTGCTAAGCTCCAAAGCCGGCAACCGGCCTAAAGCTAAGAGTAGTAGAGCTCTTTGTGATGGGCTCGTCTGGAGAAGTACTACTCGTACCACCTTACCACGTTCTTATATGTAGCGTTGCTCTGTTTCGGTTTGAAGGGTGAGGTTGCCAGTGAAATTACAGGCACATGAGGCTTAGCATCTGTATGCCTTGAGTTGGTGGATGCATAGCAGTGCATTGTAGGGCACGCTTTTATGATGCGTGACTTACTGGCAGTGCTTTAATTATAGTATTGGTTACCGCTTATCATCAGGTGGGCCATCTACTTGTTATATCAGCAAGTTAAATAGTAAATAATAATAAAAGCTTGCTACACTATCGACCGCGTCATCACTTAACATCAAGTTATATTGCAGTTTACCTAAAAGTTGTACGAAAAAATTTAAGATTGCCTCATTTGCAATGAAGAATAAAATTAAAAGTATCATTCTTCTCCTCCAACTCATCCATAAATAACAAAAACCATTTTTAATCCCGAAATAATGACCACAATTTATTACCCCAATGTTACATTCAGACGTTCGTAACGGACAAATTTGAAAACGCCGACAATTACCCGTGGCCGGAAGGCATCCGTCACCTCGTCCGTTCCTGGAGCTCGGTGGTCCGGCGCCGGGTGTCGGCCGGATACCACGGACGGATAATTTACTGCATCATTTCGTAAATACGCGTACCATAATCTTAGCATTACGATTACCTCACGCAAACAATGAACAAACATCTACGTGGTCATTGGACAAAATGTGTTTGATGGACAAATGACCCACAAGTCTACTGCGAAGAAAAACTAGGTCTAGTCTAGGTTGTGCCTAGCAGCGTAAAGGCAGAGCTCGTACCATGATCTTTGAATTAGAATCTTATCACCCAAACAGAGAACAACTATCAACGTGGTCATTACACAAATGTGATTGTCTTGTCAGTAGACCCACAACGTAAAACCATAGAAGGCAGAGCTCGTACCATAATTTTATTAAGGTTATTCTTTTTTTATGATGAAAATTTTGCACGCCTTGACGAGGCAGAATGTAACGGGCCACAAGCATTTTTGATTACCAACTATTGTACCTACATTCCTGCGAATAAATGATTATGATTATGATTATGAAGGTGGTATATTTAGCATTTTAATCTACATCACGTAAGCAAAAGACAAAAAAAGCAGTAGTTGATATTCCATACGTGACAGGTTGCAAGCTCATCGCCGATGCTATGTTTGATGTTTCCTCTTTGGGTTCATATTTTTGAAGTGAAAACACCATTGGAACCTGAATTCGAACCTTCGACCGTACGATCAGGTGGGTCACTGCCTCAACTCTAATTACTGATGGAAGTAGCATATGGCCCACCTGATGTTAAGTGGTAACCATCACACATTTGTTAAGTATATGTGATGGTTACCACTGCACACAGCATTGCCTCGCAAGTCACGCACGAAGACTCATATTTATATTGCTCGTATGTAAATGCAACCAATTCCCATAGCAATTATGCACTGTATTTGGCAATTTTGTTGGGTTCGGTCGATGTGTATTCAAGATAATACATTCATACTAGCAGCTTTTATGATTGGATGTTAGAATATTAATAGGCAGATTCACGCAAAATGCTTATACATAAATTATTAGAAATAACAAACATATTCTAGTTTTTTATTTGTTATCCAAATAAAATAACGTGTACCTATAGAACCGCTTTGGGATCAGCCTGTACACATCTGTAAAAACTATATCTAAATCAGTTCAGCCCAGCAGGCCAAGCACGGGCAGAGGAAAAGTTCTCTTTCCACCGTTTTTATCTACTTGTCAGTAGAAATAAAGAGAACTATTTCTACTGTGCTAGGCCTGCTGGAACATATAAAAAAAGAAGCGCCGAATCGAGGACATCTATCAACTTTACTGCTAATGCTATGCTTTGTAAATAACTATAAATTGTATGCTGTTGCTGTTCTTCTAGGCTTGGTCGCGAGGAACCTAGATTCATCTAGCTTTAAGACATTTCAAAGTAATCCTTGTGATTTAATTACTTTTCCGGGGAAGTACTAACACCATGCATTTTTCTGCCGCCAAGCGTTGCTGTGTTTCAGTTTGAAGTGTGGTTGCCGGTGTTACAGACACATGAGGCTTAGGCCCAGTTTCACCATGCTCTGTTAGTTACTAATCAGGGATTAACAGGCCGTTAAATCTAACCTTAGCTGTCAAACGCGTACATTTTGACATATTTAACGGCCCTTTAATCCTTCGTTAATCTAACAGAGCATGGTGAAACCGGCCCTTAACATCTGTATGCCTCAAGATTTCCAATTGTAACGTTCTAGGATGATTTTTTTACAGAAATTTTAAAACTAAGCAATTTTATACACCTACAAGATACGGATCAAACTACACAAAGCCAACGAAAAATTACAAGGACATAAGAGCCAGCAGCGTATAGCTTGATGCGTATCCATGTGTACTTAGTATATGAAGTCATATTTATACCATAAAAACACTTCGCCTTTTGGTTCGTAATCGCCATTCGAGAACCTTCATTCCCCACAGTTGTTAAGCTGTTCTTGGCAGCAGAAGGTATGTCGTTCTAACCAACACCGAATTAATTTGGCGAATCGCGACGTTCAAATCCTGCTTGTTTGACAATAGCTTGTGTTGGTCAACGGCCAAACTCGGATATAATCGTGCCTAATGGACGAAAACTGGGACTGGCTAATGTTTTGCTCTTTATAAAACTGACACCGTTCGACTAAGTTCTGTAAATAATAAAATATATATTATTAATATTATTAGGAGCCTTAAGTGTCCCACTGCAGGGCATAGGCCTCCCTTCCTTCTCTCCAGTCGCTTCTATTTTGGGCTACTGTGGACCAGTTCTTTAAGTAGGCGTCTATTTCGTCCCTCCGTCTCCGCCGCGGTCTGCCGTGAGGTTGTTTTCCGTGAGGCGTCCAATCTGTAGTAGATTTAGCCCATAACGCATCCAACATGCGGCAGACGTGGCCTGCCCAATCCCACTTCAATTTACCCGCGTGCTTGCCGATATCTGCGATTTGTGCCTTGAGCGGAGTAAACTGTTGCGAACGAGGTCTGTGATTTTGACCAGAATATATATAAATATAATAATATATATATGAAATACTACATTTAAGAATAGCAGTCTGAGGTGGTATTCTAATTTAGATTATAGCGTAAACAAAATGTGACTTTTCATATGTGACAAAATTTAAGTAATTATAGTTAGTTTTTATAACACCTAAAGCCAATCTCTATCATTTCGAAAGTACTAACAAAAAACCCTATCTTCTCTCTCAATTCATTGTTAAACCCGTAACATAACTGCATTTTATGACGGCCACCACTTTCCCAGAAACGAACGCTTAATGCGAATCTAATATTGGAATTACTGTCCGTTCCGCGTTTTGGCTATGGGGGCAATGAAATAGGTCTGGTTTAAACAGACCAAACAGATTATGGTACAACGAATACCAACAATGAACACTATGGCTATAGGCCTATATGTTTAACAGCGGACACTTCTTCAGGCAGATGAGACCTGAAGAATTCCTGAACAAAATTCCTGACGTCATTAAAAATGAAACCAAAGACTCCTTATTTCTTAATGATTTAAAAAACCTACTCTTGACTGAATCCTATTATTCTGTAGAAGAATTCCTAACCGATAAAATACTTGCAAGTGACTTTTCCGTAAAATAGATAAGACAATTCAAATTTAATTCAATCTAATAGTTGACATTATATACATTATTAGACTTAGTTACTATTATTAGTATATCGAGACATTTCATATTATCAATTGCAATGTTAATTAGACAATCTTATCCTCTGAATCTGGAGTTCATACTTGGTACAGATCTGAAGGGATATCTACCGTGCCTAGGGATCAACGTCGTGAAGCTGTTTCAATTTCTTTACAAAAACCGATATTTCTCAAGTAACGTCGCACCCTTCCTGAAGACATTTTCCCCCGCCTCCGATAAATGTGATTATGAAATTGGGTGTATGAATGGATAAATCTTTTCCGTAAATTCGCTGACGGGGCCCGATAAAAATTTACTGTGTTATAAGAAAAGCATTAATGGAGATTTTATTCAGCCCATGATTCACTAGTAGGTACGGTCCCGACAAAAGTAGAAGAACATTAAAATGTCTCGTTTAGCTCTTTGTGAAGGGCTCGTCCGGGGAAGTACTACCACCACGCCTTTTTCTGCCGCGAAGCAGCTTTGCTGTGTTTCGGTTTGAAGAGTGTGGTTGCCGGTGTAATTACAGGCACATGAGGCTTAACATCTACAAGCCTCAAGTTGATGGACGCAGGGCAGTGCATTGTAGGATACGTTCCTATTGTATGCCTTGCGAAGCAATGCTTTATTATAGGTGATGGTCACCAATTAACATCAGCTGGGCCATCTGCTTGTTCCATCAGCTAGTTGTATAAAAATAAAAAAAAGGAGAATAACGTTAAAATGTCTTCCCCGCAAGGACCGATCTTTATACGAACTATGCGATCGTCTAATTTGACATTTCTATTCGTGATATTTTGACGAATTGTGCGAGTACCTACGGAACTCGGGGTCGTTATCTTTTGACGATCGCATGCAATCGTCAATTTTCGTGATAATTGTAAACCAGCTAACATTTGATCAAAGTTTTCAACTTTATCTAAAGATCCAGTTTGAGCCATAACTATCTGCGCAAGCGAACTAAAGTCCACAGCAAAATCTAGCAAAAAAATTTTTGAACTTGATAAAAAGAGTGAGAAAGTAGTAGAGCTCTTTGTGTAACTCGTCCTGGTAAGTACTACCTATGCCTATTTCTGCTACCTTTTAAAGGGTGTGATGTGCCGAATTTAAATACATAGTTACCACTAACATGAAGGAGCACGACTTAGGTCCCCAAGTACGGTAGATATGTATAAGCCATTTCCATTTAAGAAAACTGTTATACTGTGTATTATAATATAAGTGTGCTTAAATGAAATAAATTATCTTATCTTTATCTTATCTTTATCTTTATATCCCTTCGGATCTCCCCAAGATTCTTAGAAGATGTCTAAAGGGTACCCTGAGGTATGTCCAAATACTATATACATTTGGCATATAACCACATTTTGCAGTAGTTGGCATTCCATACGTAACGGGTTGCAAGCCTATCGCCGCTATTAGAATACTAACTAGTTTCAAGAGCATCGCCAGCCCATGGCCCTGGGTGAGGCAATGAGGAAAATATGAATTGTAGGTACAGTCAGGAGCATTTTTTTTTTCAAATAGTGTACATTACACATTATAAAGTACTCTACTTATATTACAATCTAGCCACAATAGCGGGCTAATGAGTAATTTTACATTGACCTAAATTTTTAGCTTACTTCACTAAGAATGTGTCCATTAACACTTTTCTTACTGTCTTTATTTAAGGGGAAGACACTTTGTTTTTGTTTTCTTTATAAGTGACACTTGTTTACACTTACTCTACATTTTACTCATATTATATTATAGTCAAGAGCATGAAGCTGTACAGCTTGTAGCGCGAGTCTTTGCCTCTATGGCGATTGTAATAAGAATGGATCCAACTTAGGCCTTAGGATTTTGGTTTCTTTGCAGTTGGCTACATTTTTTTAATCTCTAGGGGGGGGGCAGCTGCCCCTTCCTGCCCCCTCTTGGCAACGTCCTTGACTAGTTTCCTCACGATGTTTTCTTTCAACGATTAAGAGCACTGTCATTGCGCACATACGTTTTTGCATTGATTCACAACCGTATTCAAACCCACTATCTTGTATTTAGAAGCCGCGTTTACTCCCTACAATACCACCGGGAACGAACCTTAAAACGAAGTAGCTCAGCCTCCCACATAATAAATGGACGATGTTACAAAGTCGCTGAAAATAAAACAGAATATTCTTCCCGGAAATCAATGGGGGACTGCTTCAGCCTATAATAATGATGATATTTCGAATAATTGGAGCCTTTCAGTATCGAATCAAACAAACCCTTTGAAGTTTCATCATTCATAAACTTTATTAAATCTGCTGAAATATTCCATTGTCACAGCAACACGGAAATCTTGTAAAATACCTATTGCCTCATTCAAAATCACTCATAAACTTCGTACGCCTTATCAGGGGCCTTATGCTCACTTCGAGCGAGATTATCTCACGGTAGAGATGACGTCATATCTCGTTCGATAACTATTTATCCCCATTCTCACCATCCTACTCCCCAATTTTCTCATACAAAGTTCATGCAAGACGCAACGTCAACGAGTTATTGAACGAGATATGACGTCATCTCCACCGTGAGATAATCTCGCTCGAAGTGAGCATAAGGCCCCTGATACAAAGTATTACTTTTACTCGGTCTGCCATTTGAAAAACAAGAGAAAACTTCGCTTAAAAACGTCCGATGACGTCATCAAGCAATTTTAAATTATGTAGTGTTAATATTTTTGATAATGTTATTTCAACAGAAAAGAAATGACAAGAAATTTTAAGGTCTTCCATTTCCATTTTTACTAAGGTACACAAAAGCGATGATGACGATGGGTAGTTTTACCAATCAGCCAAGTTTAGATGAATAAATTAAAAACATTTTACTGTATACATACTTCATACAGAAAATAATAAAAAAACATAGTATATCGTACAGTAGCGATACTCGTATCTATCAGGCATTGGATAAAAAGGATTGATAGAAAAGTTGGAAATGGTCATGGCGCACGTAAATAGAAAAATATGAGAATGAATGAATGAATGAAATGAAATGAATGAATGAATGAAAAATACTTTATTGTACACCAAACTGAACAAAAAATAAAACACTTAAAAATAGAAAATAAAGTAGTACAATGGGCGATCTTATCGCTGAAAGCGATCTCTTCCAGACAACCTTTGGATGGAGAGGATTGTTAAAGTATGGAAGATGAGAATTTGAACTCAGTATTTAAAAAAATATTTAGGTAACTAAACAATAAATATAGTACTACTACCTACATAAATATATTCGATATAATTAAATAAACTATTACACTAAACAACTACAAACTAAATATAAATAAAAACACCGAAAGCGCGCTGACTACCGAAGCCCAGCAGTGAACTTATTTAAACTTATGACGATGATGATAGCAGATTTCTAAAGCGTTGGTGAATATGGGGGCAAATCGAAGCAGAGACATGCTAGGCATTTCTATATTCCATTTCCAAGATAGGAACAGTGAAGGGGCGGCATACTTGTAATATCTGTGATTTATTCGGAAATGTATTGTACTCGTATCTGTTCCAAATCGCTTGAATTTGAGTTTTGTATTGAGTTTGAAGTCCGTACTTTGGTTACATAATCCATCTTTTAACTAAGTAATTTTAAATCATACAATAATAATAACGGTTCATTAATAACTTATTATAAGGACTTTTTTTATGCAACCAGCTGATGGACTTACTAGCTTTTTTTTATATACCTAAAAAATGTAGATGTTTTTTTAGAAAAGAGTGGATCTTTAAGCGTGCTATAGTCGCGTTAAACTCTCGCTGCAAACTCGGTCATAAATCATCATAACACACGCTTAAACAAAAGGATCGTCCGTTCTCCTAAGTGCGAGAGAGAGAGCAATATTGCTGTCTCAATCCGATAATTTATGACCGAGTCTGCAGCGAGAGTTTAACGCGACTATAGTAAAAGTTGAAAGTCAAAATCAAAGCCAAACGGAATTTAAGCAATTGAATCACGAGGATCACCCAGAAACATCTGAAAGTTAGGTGAATTTTGGTGCCAGTTTCACGCGAACAAGCCTAGAAGAACAAACAAACAAGAACGAACAAACAACAAACAAACAGCAAACTTACGGCTAATCAGTCAACCGTAATCAATATCAGTTGACTAATGGATCCCAAAAGCCATGCAGACCATACATTATAGGAATGGATCCCAAAAGCCCATACATTATAGAAATCAAAGGATAACACTGAATTTTAAGCGCTGACAGCCGGTTTCTGAAAGCCCGATCAAATCTAATCGCATGTCAAGCCTGAAAGCAAACAGAAAATAAGTAGGATTATTAATATTAGATATCTTAATTAAGTCACGTTTTATTGTTATTAGTAATCTCCTTTATCAATATATTAATCAATTTTTATTTACGAGCTTCAGCTGACAGCCTTTACTGCTCAGTTGGTAGTAGCTCTGCCTTCTGCGCCGTAGGCCGTGGGTTCGATCCCCACCGAGAACAAACATTTGTGTGATGAACATAGATGTTTGTTCTCTGTCATAGATGTTTGGGTGTTATATAATATTATAAGTATTTATTTACAAAAAAAAAAGTATATATGTATTATATCAGCTATCTGGTGTCCATATTACAAGCTTTGGCTTAGTTTGGGGCGAGATAGTGCTGTGTGGAATATCCACCAATATTTATTTATTTATTTATATAAGATCATTCCTTTGTAGTGGATCGATGTTTTGTCTCAAGCGGGTTGGCTCGTGTTATGTGGGTAGAACATGGACGAACTCGATTTACGCGAACATCGAGAGGTTGTTAAAAAAACTCGGAGAAATAAAATCAAGTGAAAAGACTAATAATTGCTATCTTTCGGTACTTAACTACTGGTTAAGTAGTTATGTTTTCATGTAAATAATAAATAAATAATAAATATTGGAGGACTTTCCACACAGCACTATCTAGCCCCAAACTAAGCCAAAGCTTGTAATATGGGAACCAGATAGCTGATATAATACATATATACTTTTTTTTTTTGTAAATATATACTTATAATATTATATAACACCCAGACAGAGAACAAACATCTATGTTCACCACACAAATGTTTGTTCTCGGTGGGGATCGAACCCACGGCCTACGGCGCAGAAGGCAGAGCTACTACCAACTGAGCTGTGAAGGCTGTCACTGAGCTGTGAAGGCTGTCACTTGCTATTTCTATCTAATTCGAGGTTATAGCTGAAATGGCGAGTGACTTGACATCCGATTAGTTGTGATCGAGCTTTCAGAAACCGGTTTACCAAACATCATTGCCGAAAATAATCAAAAAGAAAATAAGCATAAACATAAATTAGTTGAATCAAATCTATGGACGTATAAAGAGATATACTTAGAATGGTATCTCTAAAATCTACTCTTTTATTTTACGTCCATGATAAAATCTAATAATCTATTTTGAACCAATAAAAAGATACCCTCTAGAATTATTGTACTGATTTTCTTTTGTAACGTAAACAAACATATAAATCTACGTTTTCTGGTAGTAAAATGTCTTTAATTGACCAATGTAAACCCAACTAGAATTCTAATACCATTCATTAAAATAAATTGAACGTCTGACCAAACAATTGCGCTCTGCTCGTATTTTGCCTCCAGCATTGCTTTCCCAGATAGGCCATCTAGACTGTTCTAGACTTACATCTGTTTTATGTCTGAATCTACCAGTAAAAGAAAATTGAATACCTTTGTCTATGTTTGTGTATAAATGAAAAACCGGCCAAGTGCGAGTCGGATTCGCGCACGAAGGGTTTCTGTACCATTATCAATAAAAACGTCAAAAAAATCACGTTTGTTGTATGGGAGCCCCCTTAAATAATTATTTTATTCTGTTTTTTAGTATTTGTTGTTATAGCGGCACCAGAAATACATCATCTGTGAAAATTTCAACTGTCTATCACTGTTCATGACATACAGCCTGGAGACAGACGGACAGACAGACGGACGGACAGCGGAGTCTTAATCATAGGGTCCCGTTTTACCCGTTGGGTAAGGAACCCTAAAAACAAAGTGATTCTGACGGCATAAATAGCCTACTTTTTATCCTGAAAATGAAAGAAATCCTGAAAGAAACCCAGTAAATTGAAAATGTCTAATATATAAATCACTACCAAACGCGAATGAAGCCGCGAGCGACAGTTAGTTATTCATAAAATCTTATTTTTGAGGCGTCTAATGGAGTGTCGTTCATTTGTTTTCATCTACATCTACACTAATATTATAAAGAGAAAAGATTTGTATTTTTGTTGTTTTGTTGTTTTGTATGTAACGAATAGGCTCAAAAACTACTGGTCCGATTTCAAAAATTCTTTCACCATTAGAATGCTACATTATCCCTGAGTAACATAGGCTATATAATATTTTTAAAAAAAACAGGGATCCTTACTAAAACTCTAATAATGTAACCCAAGGTGGAAAAAGAAAACCTTACATCGCGTGCGCTGCGAAAACTATTGATGATAGAACAAAATAATGTACTACGATTTTATAGAACACGTCATCATCTACAAAAAATGTTGCGACAGCATATGTCTAACTATTAAAGTTATGTCACAATAAGTGTTCTTTTATTATAAAAAAATAATTGAAATGCCGCCGCTAGAAAAGGGTCTTTATTTGTACCTTGGTATTAATCCTTATCCAAATAAATCTTTTCATATTCAAGACTGGTTCAATACCTATACATTACTTCTTGAATTTTTCAAATCGGATATTCCATTCAAAAGATTTAAAAAATATAAGATCACGGGGCGCGTTCTCACCCAGCGCGGGCCCGGGCAAGGCGCGAGATAGAAGTGACTCGAACCCACCACGGTCTAAGTTCATCCTAAAACGTTGAAAAAATTTATGTCCACCCATGCAAAGCTGGGACAGGCCGCTAGTATATTATAAAGAAACAATTGTCTATGTTCTAAGCGAACATCGAGTCAAATGCAAAACCTTAGACGGAGCATATGCGTCTCGGCCTAAAATAAACATTATTTTGGTTTTAACATGCAAAACATGTGTTAAAATGCATAGGTACGCTCGCCCCAGAAATTCATTCATGAATTTTTGCATAGTTACACCTTTAAACTTTCAACTCGATTCAATTTGTTTAGATTAAAATGTTTTGCAAACGTAAAAGGTTTTTTGTAATGTCCATGTCTCAAATCTCAATTGATAGGCACCTTCTGCGCTGTAGGTTATTTCGATTCCATAAATCAGGGATGGCGAACCAATAGCATGCCTTTGTTGCCTGTTCTTCTAGGCTTTGGTCGCGTGGAACTGGCACCTAGAGTCACCTAGCTTTAAGACGTTTCAAAGTGATGCTTGTGATTTTATTGAATAAATACATTTTGACTTTGACTTTGACTTTGACATGCGTGCCATTGATGGCACGTGACACAATATTTTGGGCACGCCAAGAATCAAAAATTACATTTTTAGTTGCAAACTATCCGCTACTTTGCCCGCCCGACCGATACGTGGGGCACCGGCTGGAATTTTCGTTGAAATGATTCAAAAAAAAAAATGTTTATTCAGGAAAACAAATACAAGTAGGTAACTCAAAGACAGGGTCGATGATATCTGCAGAAGTGTAAAACTGTGTCGCAGATACCAACGCCCTCCTCCAGAGAAGTGGGATTATTAAACAATAGATTATGAGGTAAGTACAAGGTAAACTAACTAAGTACATGAGAAATGGTAAAAAGAAATAAAAATTAAAAGCAAAAAATAATCAAAAATAAAAGTAAAAAAAAATAAGGAATGACAAAATAACAGTAAAATAAAAAATAAAAAAATAATAAAAATCTAAATCATTAAAAAAATATAGATAAAAAAGAAAGAATGAATAAAAAGTTAACAGTAAAAGGTAATACTCAAAGTCTAGATAATATAATATTCTCCTAAATGTGTCTACATGAACTTAAGGTACAAAAGTAGGAGTAGCAGTATCAGAGTCAAATAGTAGTACTATGGCTGTGACAAAGTGAGCAATATGTTATTTGTGTGTGTGTGTTGTGTGTATGTTATTTGAGTGTGTGTGTGTTGTGTGTATGTTAGAGTATGCATGTTTATTCTAATTATGAGGGTGTGTTCATGTGTATATGAGTATAATTTGAGTGCCTACCTACCTATGTGAAATGTCCTTCTGCTAAAGCCAGTCTCTTGAGAGTCTGGGCTAACAGTTAAGTTTGATGAAGTGCGAGGTGTATGAATAATAATGGGAATGATAGTTGAAAAGGGTGGGAGAATGTTCGAAGGTTTGATATAGGGGAACAGCAGACAAATTTCTATGTTATAACCATAAGGAGGTCCTCGGTAGCATCATAGGTCAGGCTAAGAAGCCACTCGAGAGTTTTCTGTTTACATTTGTAGGAAGTGAGTGGGTAAATATTTAATTGATTGTTTACTCTGTTATATAAGGGGGAGCTACCGAAGTAAAAGTAACGGCTCGCCCCCGCAGTGCGGCGCGGCTCCACCTTACAGACCTTATCCGATCTTCGTTTGGATGTTATGAAGCTTGGGTCATAGTCTAGTTGTGCGTGTTTTCGGAGAATAGTTTGCAGTATGAACAGTTGTCTTACTGTGGCAACTTGGCAGATTGAGTAGAGGTCTTTAGTGGGGAACCAGATGGGTTTATTTAACATGACTTTTAGAACAGCCCTTTGGGCTCGTTCTAGTCTTAGCATTGTAGTTTTGGGCAAACCACCCCAAGACACTATACAATATGATGATATGGGCTGGGCGAGGGCATGAAATATAATTTTAAGCTGTTGGAAACTGATTGTGGATCGTAAGTTTTTGAAAACGTAGATCAGCTTTCTAACGCGGGAAACGGTGAAGTCTATGTGCTGTTTCCAAGATTATAATAGATATTAATATTATTATTATTCCACTTTAGTTTAGGTACATTATTTGAAGGCACGAGGGACAAGAAAAAATGGCACGTTGATTTAAAATGGTTCGCCGCACCTGCCCTATATAGTAGCGCTCTATGTGTGTGGCTCGTCCGGGAAGAACTACCACCATGATTATTTCTGCCGCCAAGCAGCGTTGCAATGTTTTGGTTTGAAGGGTGTGGTTGCCGGTGAAACTGCAGGCACAGGCTTAACATCTGTGTACTTCAAGTTGATGAACACAGAGCAGTGCATCGTAGGGCACGTTCCTATCGTACTTAGTTTGCGAGACAATGCAAGTAACGATGGTAACCACTTGGCCTTATTCTTGTTCCGTCAGGAAGTAGTAAAAAAAAGATATTACCTCATGAATGCGAGAGAGAAGCAAAACAGAAGATTTTATAATATCCTAAAAGTTATTACACGAGTTTGATTTGAACCCACGACCTTCCCTTTGATACGGGGCTGCGCTGACCACCTGCGATATCGGATCCTAATCACACCAGGCTAATAAATCAAAGGGATCTGTAAATACGGTACATAAGCGAACGTGGCTCCATCTACATATTCTTTGCTCAGTGCGGCTGGTAAGGTTTTGGCCCATATTATGAACCATCGTCTAGGAGAGTAGCTGGACGTATTCTGCCCGAAAGCCACTGTGGCTTTCGGTATATATATAAAAAAACCTATTAATTATTAAGTAACACACAAAAAAAACCACAAAACTTTAAAAAAATCTGTGTAAGTAAAGATGTTTTTTTTAAGAGTAGTAGAGCTCTTTGTGAAGGGTTCGTCCGGGGAAGTACTATCACCACGCCTTTTTCTGCCGCCAAGCAGCGTTGCTGTGTTTCAGTTTGAAGAGTGTGGTTGCCGGTGTAATTACAGGCACATGTGGCTTAACATCTGTATGCCTCAAGTCGATGGACGCAGGGCAGTGCATCGTAGGGCACGTTCCTATCGTGCGTGACTTACGAGGCAATGCTTTGTTATACGTGATGGTTACCACTTAATTTGTTAGTTGTATTAAAAACAAAAAAAAAATTACTGCCGCAGATTATACCGTTTTCAACAAGTTATGTCCAACATAAGTTCTGTATGCAAAGCAGACATCTTATTTGTGTGGTTTGTGTAGTACAAACCCGTAACTTATTCTAGAACTTACTTGCCATTGTATTAGCTCGTAGTAACCCACATCGCCAAGTTACACCATCTTTTCACATGCAAATATTTGTTGAGAAACTGCAAATACTTTGTGTACAGACGTTAGAAATAGGGCTAGTTTACAACGAACGTTTCGTACGTTGTTATTATTTAAGACGTAGACAACCGCCAAATAACTTCGCGCTCGCACATTTTAACATTTTTGAAGATATTATATACAAAAAGTAGTGAAGAAAATGGCAAACAACTAAGTTATTTTTTATTAAGTTTTAGTTAAGATTATTATTATTACTTATATATTATTATCATTACAAATTACAAAGGTTCAACTAAAATATAATTTTGATCCATAACAATTTTTTTTAACTAGTTTTCGTATTAAATCTAGGTTTTTCGCTAAACGTTTGGAATGATAATTTCCGAAACTTTGTCATTGAACATTTCGACTTTGTCATAGAACTATTCAATAGAACATAGTTTTTATACACCTTAAAAATTTTGAAATGTGCGAGCTATAAGTCTGTTGTTTGACGGTCGTCAGCCTCTTAAAGCCACGGATGGAAGCAAGGCACTATTATAACCTTTAACAGAATGATCTAATATCACTTTAGTCTGTGTAGATGACGACACGTACAAGTCTAAATGGGCCCTTACTTATACCAACTTCGTACCCTGTTTGCTCCACAAAGAAAACTTTATTTTTATTGTCTCACAGATAAAATAGACAGACAGAACGGATCTTGGAACAAAGCGTGGAAGTTTCTGTGATAAAAAGATAGTAACGACACAGGTAAAGAATATAGAGCTAGATTAAAGCACTTATCACAATACATAGAGAACAATATCATTTTTAAACTCTCGCGATCATAACACATATTGAAGTATTACACGGGTATTTATCGCATCGTATACCTGGTGTGTATAAAATAGACTGCAGTTGTGGCCGCGCCTATATTGGGCAGACTAAGCGCACAATAGCCGAGCGCGTGAACGAGCACATTGCTGCAGTTAATATCCGCCAGGTAACAAAGTCAGCCATAGCAGAGCACCTTGTGGATTCAGGACCTAATCACTGGATTGAACTACATAATCCCAAGGTACTGTCCAATGAACGACACTATAATACCACAAAAGAAAGATTCATGAGTAGATTGAAATTAAGAAGTATCCTAATTTCAATCGTGAAGACGGATTCAGACTTTCTTCTTCGTGGAGTCCCGTCATTAGTAGGTGTGTACGTCGCGATGTGTTACCAAAGTGTGCGGACACTGTCAGTGTCATAGTGTGAATACGGACATTATGGATTCTGACGATCAAGTGAGGGTAGTTGTTGAAACTGCTTCCACTTCTCGACGACGGTAGATCTCAAGTTCAATGCACCAGTCTGCCCGCGACCACGGCTATTGCAACATAGCCGAAATGTCGGGAAAATAATAAAGGTAAAACGCGATAAATACATAGAGAACAGTTTAAAAACAAGAGTCCGCGGTCACTTGGGTGAGTATTGTTGGAGGAACAGCACTACTTTACCGCCCTGACAGAAGACCAGCGTTTGTTCCAGAGTTAAGTAACTAAACTGTATACTTGTGAAATGCTTATAAATTACAATACGTTACTTATTAATTGTCCGAAAAAGTTGTGAAAAGAGCTCTGCATCACTTTACGAGTTAGGTAAGTACCCAAGCATAATTTTATGAGTAAATTGATTTGGAACTAAGGTACAAGAAAAAAATAAACAAGTGTAACGATACTGACTGCAGAACTTAATAGAACCGTTGGTTTGTGTTAGAATCCAACAAGTGAACTAGGTTGGATTCTACCGCGCATCTGGCTGGACGTAAATCGTAAACAAACTAGTTTTGGAGAATCACATTACCAAGTTTAGTTTCCGTTTCATTCTAAAGATCGTCAATAATTGCGCTATATTATGCTACTAGCTCTATACCGCGGCTTTGCTCGCGCACGCTTACTTTAGAACTTCTTTAACACTTTCTTTATAGGTACTTTATTAAAAAATCTCTACATAGTCGGGCGGCCCGTCAGCCCCCTTGGGGTTTGAATTTTGAAAAATCCTTCCTTAGTGGATGCCTGCATCATAATAGGAATACGTGTGTGAAATTTTAAGTTTCTAGCCCTAAGGGTTTGGCCTGTGCTTTTATATATCAGTCAATCACTTTTGCCTTTTATATATATAGTTATACCAGCTATTCCTTCCAGCCTGTGCCAGGCGGCTCGTTTCTGTAGTGTGTAAGCTTTTCAATCAAGTAGAGTTTGCTCGTATTCCTTTGATTCTCTCATGTTATCAAGTACTTTGTTTCAGACACTTGGAAAAACAAGTCGGGAGATAATAATTTTTGCAAGAGCTTTTGATAATTCCGAAAAAGTATCTTTAGTCCTTCTTTAGTTTGTAAATTCTTTAATTATGAAAACATCGGGCTGAAATGAAAATGTTTTCTATTGCTAACACCGAGGAACTAATTAGTGAAACAAGTTGGAACTGAGGCGGGTCAAAAGAGGCTTACACAGTTTCAGTTCATTTTAAATAAATAAAAATATCTAAAAACCTATTATTTTGTGTTCACGTCTGGAACCTCTTATATTAAATATTTTATTTTTAATGAATACTTTACTAATTATGCTAAGTATATTCTTGATTGCTCAATTCTTTAATTAATGTAATTGGTTTTATGCACCACTTTAATTAAAGTTACTAAGTAAAAATAAATTATTTTTTATTTAACATAAAATTCTAAGTGCGAATCTTACGGCCAATGACGGTTTTTTTTAATCGTTTTTTTTTACAATCTACCATAGATCAATAGAATGTCAGTAACAACAACATTTAAAAAAAAAAGTGTGTTACCTCAAAATAAATAAATATGAGGACTTTGCACAAAGTGGAGTAAGCATTTGGAATGAAAGTGTATAATGCGATATCCTGATTTGACCGAAAATGTTTCGCATGTTTTGAAGAAACCCGCCACCGTTTTTTTCACAACTAATGACGGCCGACTTGACTATGGATGGACTGACTTGACTATAAAGTATTTAATACAAATCACTTGACACTGGCAAGATTGTCTTGTCGAATGACGGACAGGAGCCTTAAACGAAGAAAAGATGAACGACTTGACTATGGACTGACTTGACTAAAAAGTATTCAATACAAATCACTTGACACTGGCAAGATTTTCTGTCGAATGACGGACAGGAGCCATAAATTGAGAGAAGAAGAAGAAGAAGAAAAGATGAAAAAGTATTCGTTTTCTGGCATTCTGGGAAGCAACATAGCTTTTTCATTTTAATTGTTATTCTTGTGTTATTTTGAGTTGTGTTGTGTAATTTCGGTGGTATTTTAACCAACATTACTTGAGATCTTAGTACAAAGTGTAAGCATTTGGAATGAAAGTGTAATATGTGATATATCCTGATTTCACTGAAAATGTTTTGAAGAAAACCGCCACCATTTTCTTCAAAACAAATGACGGCCGACTTGACTATGGACTGACTTGACTAAAAAGTATTCATTCAATACAAATCACTTGACACTGGCAAGATTGTCTGCCGAATGACAGACAGGAGCCATCATGGAGGTAATATCTTATACTTCGTCTAAGGGACGGAGTAAAGAAGAAGAATATTTTCTTACATCTGAAAACGGATGGACTATGTCGGAATAATAGTAATCTTAGTACTTTTCTTAGCAGCTGTGGTCTACTGTGTTAGAAAAAGATATAACTGTTGCAATGACCCATCTGATCCCCGTGAGGATATCAACAAGTTGCCTTCATCTCGTTTAAGACCTATAAATGTGAGAATTATAGAATGTAGCAATACATTTTCTATTGATTTTTGGATATATGTAGGTACAATTACAATAAAATTTTGGATATTTTTGAGCGCTTGGCTTTGTCCTGCGTATGTCATCAGAATTTTCTAGCATAAAAACGTTTAAAATTTTATACTGTGCGTACGTACGCAGTCACTTAGAATACGCCTCACAGGTGTGGAATCCCTGTTATAATATTTATTCTACTAGGTTAGAGCGTATTCAACAAAGATTTCTTCGATACCTGCAGTTCCGAGCAAAAGTTTACTTACCTAACTACATTGCAAGATGTCAAAAGTTTCATTTTCTTCCGCTCTATAAGCGTAGGGAAATAGCCGATCTGGCGTACCTCCTGAATATTGCAAATGGCACGGTGGACTGTCCGGAGCTGTTAGAACTACTAGGACTACGAACAAACACAGCCTCATTAAGAAGACCCAACGTACTTTATGTTCCCTTAGTCAAAACCAATTACAGGCAAAATGCTTTTATTATCAGAACTAGCAACTCGTTCAACACTTTGGTTAAGGCGGATGTTGATATAGATATTTTTAATACCTCAATAAGAACACTAAAGCGTACAGTCAGTGACAAATTCTTTATAAATTTTTAGGTTTTGTAATAACTTCCTTTCATTATTTTGATTACGTGCCTATTTTGTTAAATCTAACTTTTCTTTTTTTTGTTTAGTCGTCTACTTTACTGTTTTTTTTGTATAAGTGAATTTAACCTATCTGTGGAAACTTTTAATTGGCCTTCAGATAACATAATCTTTTTTTTTAAAGATTTAGTTAACTATTTCACAAACAATAATCTGTACCTAGCTGTAAGTTTTCCTAAAATTCCAAAATAAAATAAATAAATAAAATAAATAAAATAACTGCGGAGTCCTTGTACTCCCGATCTACTCAATATTATCTACTCAGTGCATTTATATAATGAGCAGTTTTGACGAAAATTGTTTAAAAAAATCGTTCCTACCTGTGCAGCTGTGCAATCAGTGGAAGGTAAACCTCAAGTACAAAATGTTGGAAAATGCTATTTATTGTGTCATACCTTTGATTATTATAATTGCTGTTATAAGATACATTCTTAGCAAGAAGTATAAATGCTGCAAAAGCACCGATCCAGTATAAAATCCAGGTGTTTTCAAAGAATAAAATAACATAGCTGTTTTTTGGCAATTTCCATTTTTTTCTTTTTTTATACTACTGTTTGAGCCTAAGAACCTGATGTTAAAAGTAGTAAAGCTCTTTGTGAAGGGCTCGTCCGGGGAAGTACTACCACCACGCCTGTTTCTGACGCCAAGCAGCGTTGCTGTGTTTTGGTTTGAAGAGTGTGTAATTACAGGCACATGAGGCTTAACATCTGTCTGCCTCAAGTTGATAGACGCAGGGCAGTGTATCGTAAAGCACGTTCCTATCGTGCGTGACTTACAATGCTTTGTTATAGGTGATGGTTACCACTTAACATCAGGTGGGCCATCTGCTTGTTCCATCAGCTAGAAGTAGTTACCATCACCAACCCAACTTAGAGAATGGTCGGAAAGAGACAGTGCATTGCCAGGTATTGCGGGAGTGGGATTAACAAAATACTCGTAAAAACAACATATTGACTGAATGTACCTTTAGGATTTAGGATGAGACCAGTGACTGTCCATCCAAACTCCGAACTACGTGACTCCAGGGTGATTACGTAACTTTGTTGCAATCAGTGTCTATATGAAACCAATAAGTATATAAAACAATATGAAAGTTGTTGCGATTATCCATCAATAGAAACACAAGTTGTAACTTTGTTAGCAACTGCAGCTAAAATGTAGCCGCATAGCCGTCATATTTACTTACTAGCTGGTGCCCGAGATTTCGTCTGCGCAGGATTAGTCACACAATATCTTTATAAATTGTAGCCTATGTGTTATTCTGATGTTTAAGCTATATATTCCTTTGCGATGAGAGTCCGACTGATCGACTCTCAATGTACTTAGACAGCGGATTCTGGCTGAAAGGTGTCGTGTTCAGGAAGTTCATCGGAAGCCTGACATGAGACACCCGCACACTCGTCACCGCTGACGTTTCACCTATATTATTATGTATGTTAGTCTATAAGGTATTTATTTAATATGGACCATAATTGTATTTTTTTACGTGTCTGAAATAAAATTTTATTATTATTATTATACTAGTAGTTCGCCCCGAACTGAGATCTCGTGATGCGACCCGACGAACGCATCAAAACTTTGAGTAGGTAGTAGTCAGAAGCAAGTCCAAACATTATCTTTGGACTTTTTTCTGACTACCGCCTACTAACTTGGTATGGTTACCAAGTTTCAACTCTATTGGCCTATTTATTGAAGAGTTCCGTTGAACAGACCTTGGCTCCATCATCAGGCCTGGTCGTCGTCACCATTTTATGAGAACTCAGTACCTCCTTAATTTATTTCAAGAAAAAAAAATAAGAAAAATCAAAGGAACTGGCCGACCAGTAGAAAAACCTTGATGTCAATGAAACTCTTAGAGATGGGAGCTCTTGGATCGCTGGTTATCTTAATTTAACTTTTTAAATTTTATCTCGAAAACCGAGCGTCCCAAAAAAAAAGTAAAAATTGTTTTGGAATGTCCAAACAAAGCCCTTTCATATGACATGTAACTTGATTTTTTTATGTAACTTTTTTTATTTTTACCCTCTTAAAAAACCCCATATCTCAAAAACCCTTCATCCGATTTTACTCATATACTTACCAGTAAATTTCTCAAGTACAAGCTATCGACATATCAAATTTCATGCAGATCGGATCAACGGTTCTAAAGTTATCGCCAGACAAACATACATACATACATAAAATGCCAAATCGCCCAAGTTGAAACTAAGATCTTCGTTCGCTTCGCTCACTCGATCAATTATTGTAAAGTTTCATTAAAATCCATTCAGTAGTTTTTACGTGAAAGAGTAACAAACATCCATCTATACTTACAAACTTTCGCGTTTATAATATTAGTAGCATGACAAACTGAAACTTATTGAAACTGATTGCAAAAAAGGTACGTGATCAGCCAGCTGGTAAGTGTTTGCCTAGGCTAATCTTTTGACTACCTAGTACGTCCCGGCACGACACGAAAACATAATTTAGCATTTGCACAAAAAACATTCGGTATAACAATAGGCAATCTTATCGCTGAGAACGATCTCTTCCAGGCAATATACAATGTAACTAGCTAGTGCAGCTTTTAAAACTGAAATGACGTTAGCGAAAACTTACCAAGAAACTTTCTTAATAGCCAACAAAGTATTTAAGTTTTAAGCAGAGAGTGAAGATAGGCAAAAGTTAGGCTCGACCAGGGAACGATTTTATGTTCTTTTGAGAATTAGGCGGAATATGCGTTACTTTTGCCATAAAAATTACAAATTACTTTTAAACGGTGTAGGAAAACATCGTAAGGAAACAGTAAGTGACAACAACAGCTGTAATGTGCTTAAAAACTTCCAGAAACGTCAAACGAAACTAAAAACTAAAAAAAAAATATAGTTGTGTTTATTATATGCTCCAATTATTTCTGAAATTTTCTGTTGAATAATTTACGTGTGCAATGCTAGTGCTCTCAAACGGTGATTGAAAACATTACGAGGAACGAAGTTACTATTCTACCAACGGTGATGGGCTTGCAACCTGTCACATAATGGAATACCAACTACTACAAAATGTGGGTTTTATAATATTTGGATGTACTTCTGACTAACCCCCTCAGAAATCCTCAACGAATTTTGAATTGGTACTTGCTGCTAAGAAAAGGTAGCACTTCACATCGCTATTCGTGATCGCGTATTTGTCATATTTTCCAAATAGGACGATGTGTAGTGACTCTATTTGCTTATTCTTTATACAAGGTGTTCCAATACGTGTGTTTAAAACTTCAGGGGGCTAAAGTAATCATAAATATGAGTAACTTTTTCTAAGGAACCAACACTGTGAACGCGAAAAAAAAACAGCTGTTTCATACAAATTATCAATACCTACCTGGCTAAAATGTATGAAACAGCTATTTTTTTACGCGTTCACAGTGTTGGTTCCTTAGAAAAAGTTATTCACATTGATGGGTACTTTAGCCCCCTGATGTTTTAAACACAAGTATTGGAACACCTTGATACAACGAATACGCAAATACACGAGCATAAAAACGCGAATACCGAATAGCCATTCCGAAGCCACCATGAGATATCAAAATCGAGAGTCCGTTCCTTATTTTCCTATATTTTTCGATACAAACAAAAGAGTACTGTAATTTTAGCACAAAAATACCTTATTTTTTCAGAGTGAGCGGTAAACTATGATAACAAAGCCATCGAGTTTATGCAAACCATTGCTCGTCCACGGTTCAATCTGCAGAGTGCAGGTTCTCATCGTAATCAGGGGAATATCGAGCGTGGTGTGCGCAAAACGATTCGCAGCGGCGCTCAACCTTCCACGCTTATGCAGTCAGAATAGAGTGTTTCGTTTTTACTTGGCACGGAATACTTAGGGCCAGGGAAGCTCAACCTTTTAGACATAGACATGGACATAGACATAGACAATCATTTATTAACTACTGAGCACACAACATAATAAACATGATAATGAAATATACATAATGGAAGAATAATAGATCATAACACAATAGAAAAAAAGGGAGAAAAAATATAATTACAGAACAATGTTTGCGGTGTATGTGTAAGTATAATACATAGACATTTACAACAGCTTATTCCGTGTTGAATTTGTAAGAATATACGAGAAATGTCGGTCCGTGAAAGCTACGGACCGATCATCATCATCATCATCACCATCATCATCAACCTATGTTCGTCCACTGCTGGACGTAGGTCTCTCCCAAGACGTGCCACTGAGCCCGGTCTTCGGCTCTTCTCATCCAATGTTTGCCAGCTACATTTCGCAGATCGTCGCCCCACCTCGTCGGAGGGCGTCCTACACTACGCTTACCTAAACGCGATCTCCACTCAAGTATTCGTTTGCTCCAACGATTGTCAGTTCTATGGCAAACATGGCCGGCCCACTGCCATTTCAGCTTGCTAATCCTTTGAGCTATGTCGACTACTTTAGTTCTCTGTCGGATAACCTCGTTTCGGATTCTATCCTTCAGAGAGACTCCGAGCATAGCTCTCTCCATAGCTCGCTGAGCGACTTTCAATTCGCCGCTTATGTTGATGCCCATCCCGGTGCAACTCAGCGTCTTGAACAAATCTTCCAGTGCGCATGTGAACAATTTGGGGGATATGACGTCCCCTTGTCTCACTCCGAGGCGCAACTACGGACCGATATTTCTCGTATATTCTCGTGGATTTGAATTATAAAATCGGACGCTGTGGACATGATCAAATACTTGTCCATAACGAAAAACCGTGAATTATGGTCAACTTGGCTTTTCATAAAGGTTATTACAATGGTTAACCGGTTTTGTCCGAACTTGGACTTGCCTGTCTCATGGCGGACATTACCACAATTATCAATCCCCCGTCGCAGGGGTTGATCGCAGGCGGATTGTGGAATAAGCCCTATCAAAACGGGATTTAAACTCTCATCTCATCAATGTCATGCAATATTGAATTTATAATAAAAACTAAATTATCTTATTATATTACTTAAGTATATTATTTTATCTTATTATGTAGCAATTTAAATATTCGTTATTCATATTATTTTCATAAGTATTTGATATTACAATATATAATATATGTATTATTCTGTATTTGTAGAAAATAGCTCCATAACATCCATGTTTGTGCACTACCCTTTCGGTTTATCAAAACTACACAAAGGTTAACTGGAAGAGAATGCTCTCTAGCATTAAGTTCGCCTATATACGATACATTTTGTTCCGTGCAATAAATAATTTTTCTATCTTTACGTCGGCACGTCTTCGCATCGCAACAGAAACAGCATTTATGCATTTAAGCATTTAAGCTGAGTGACGGCCAATTTGTGTCACTTTCTTACTTTTTTTTCTTGTTTATTCTTGTATTTTTTATAAACTGTGTATATGTGGCATGAATAAATTATTTTGTATTGTATTGTATTGTATAGAAACCAAATTTAAACTAGCCCTCAAAAGGTTGAGCATCCCTGGTTAAAACTAATAAGATCACGTACTCAAATAATTGTGGAAACAACACTTTCACTAAGACAATGGTGATAGTTCGATTCTGTAAAAAGATTAGGTATACTTCTCTTAATTTTGTAGATTCGGTTTCAAAGAGAATTTATTTATTTTGTTTTGGAGACCATCAAAGAAAAAAATAGATAATTATGTTATTTGTTATTTTTCATAAAATTCCAAATGTCATAGTTCATAAATCATTTATTTGCTTCAATGGTGTAGGTACATAAAGATGACAAAAATAAAATCGGTAGCACTCATTCCTCATAGCTGGGATGCAAATTGTAGGTGTGGGCTATATGTATATACATTTGGATAGGTAGGTAAGCTTTTTATACAAACAACAGTAAAACTCACAATAAATATAAAACAAACAATAGTAATTATATGTCAAATCAAAATAATTAATAGTATGTTAGTATAGTATGTCAAAATATATTAATCCATGTCAAATCCCCTACTCAATAAAATTATGTTATGTCAATGAATTGAATGTCTAGTCTCGAACCAAGCAAAGCTTGTTACTAAACCACCAGAACCAGGACCAGATAGCTGATAATTCTTCTTCTAGTCGTGTCACTAATTTCTTTCGAACAATGTGGTGAAAGGATTTTGAGTGCGCCTCAAAGAGGCTCCTTTCGAGCACTTGATACATGTTTTAGAACTTGGTTCTACGTCATTCCGGTTTCTTCTCGAGGTTTTCCTTCATTGCTTGAGAGTACTGGCACTACGCACATACATTTTTGATCAGGAAAGCACATCGGTGCAAAATTGGTTTTGAACTCTCGATCTTAGGATCGAAAGGCGGGCCCGCTACCACTAGTCCACCAGTGCTCTTGTACCCACAGCTTACAGTGTAGAAGGCAGAGCTACTACCAACTGACCTTCAAGGGTTGTCACTCTATATGAACTCTTAGAGTAGTAGAGCTCTTTGTGAAGGGCTCGTCCAGGGAAGTACTACCACCACCCCTTTTTCTGCCGCCAAGCAGCAACGCTGTGTTTCGGTTTGAAGAGTGTGGTTGCCGGTGTAATAACAGGCACATGAGGCTTGACATCTGTATACCTCAAGTTGATGGACGCAAGGCAGTGCATCGTTGGGCACGTTCCTATCATGCGTGACTTACGAGGCAATGCTTTGTTATAGGTGATGCTTATCACATAACATCAGGTGGGCCATCTGCTTGTTCCATCAGTTAGTTGTATAAAAAAAACTCGTAGCTACTATATATACAAGGTGTTCCATAAGTTGTGTATATAAACTTCAGGGGGCTAAAGTACCCATCAATATGAACAACTTTTTCTAATGAACCAAAACTGTGAACGCGAAAAAAAAAACAGCTGTTTCATACAAAAGTTCAATACCTACCAGGCTAAAATGTATGAAACAGCTGTTTTTTTTTCGCGTTCACAGTGTTGGTTCCTTAGAAAAAGTTGTTCATATTGATGGGTACTTTAGCCCCCTGAAGTTTATATACACAACTTATGGAACACCTTGTATATATACTATATATACTACCCCTATGTTGCCATGATTTTACGACCCACAATTTCGAAAGAAATCAAACCCCTATCGCCTAGTCAATACACCATACTGCCTACCAGGACAACATAAACAATAGGAAGTTTTTACGAGCCGCCAGTTTATGGCAATCCTTTCGGCGATGTCCGTCATAAAAGCAGGAACATGTGTCTATAATTTAACGGGTGAAATATTTACTGTGTTGCTACATTATACGACGGGTGCGATGATGTGTATTTATTTTGGAGATAAGGGTAGCATTGGGGTAGAAGAGATAGCGGTGAATAAATAAGCAACTCCTCAAGTTGATGGGCGCAGGGCAGTGCTTCGTACGGCACGTCCATACCGTGCGTGATTTGCGAGGCTATGTTTTGCTACGCCCCTTAATTACATATAAATAAAATAAATAATATGAGCCTGTATTTCTACTACTAAATTACACGCTTATTTATTATAGACTTTTCTTAAAACTAAATATTCTTGTATCTAAAAAATTAACTATCATTTTTCTGTTGTAGTAGTCGCCTCCTTGGCGTCGATAGGCCTCCCCCATTTCCTTCCACAGTGCTCTGTTCCTAGCCTTTGATATCCAGTTTGTCCCCGCTTTTTCAATGAATGTCTTCCCATCTTTTCTCTGGTCGACTTCTACCTCTTGTTTCGTTTCTTGGTATCCACTTTGTTACTCTTTTCGTCCATCTACTGCCAACCATCCTACAGACATGTCCTGCCCATTTACATTTAAGGCATCGTATCATTTTTACTGCGTCTGTTAATTAACAGACGCAGTAATTACATATAGCCCTTCACACAGAGCTCTATTACTCATATTTGTATTTTTATCATTATTATTATTTTAATTGTACATTCTTAACGTATCTAAGTGCATGAAATATGTGTAAAGATTAATAAATAAATGAAATGAAATGAAATAATAGTGAAAATGTTGAGTCAAAAAAACTTCCGCGCTCACTTGGGCGAGTGTATACAGAATAGCATGTCTGCTGGTTTTAAAATCGCTCAGCTTATGTATAAAGTCTCTTCTCAAATCGAGCGTAACGTTTCCGTTGAGGATGAAGCTTTAAATATTTATTTCCGCGGATGAATAAACGCTTCTCCTTTAACTAAAATATGAGACACCATTACAGGTTATTCGAGAGAAAATTCAATGTCCACAGATTGAAGAGTTCATGAGTCCAGGCCCAGCCAGTGGCGTAGCTATCGTAGGGCCAGGTGGTGCACCAGGGCCCCGGAATTCAGGGGTCCCTCTATCCTAAGATTTGAAAAGAGCGGGTCAGCCAGCTCCCGAAGCTAGAAAACCTTGAGCCAACACAAAATTCTTTATCTATGCCCGATTCTTTCTCTATGCACCGGGGCCCTTGTCCACCTAGCTACGTCACTGGGCCCAGCCTTGTATGACCCGATTAAAGAAACGAATCCAAAATAGCGCTGTTTTTCGAGTCTTTTGCAAGAGTAGTAGAACTCATTGTGTGTGGTCCGTCCGGGGAAGTTCTACCACAAGCAACGTTGCTGTGTTTCGGTTTGAAGGGTGCAGTTGCCGGTGAAATTACAGGCACATTAAGCTTAACATCTGTATGGCTGAAGTTGATGGACGCAGGGCAGTGCATGGTAGGGCACGTACCTACGTGCGTGACTTTTTACTTAACATCAGGTGGGACATTTGCTTGTTCCATCAGCAGTAGTATAAAAAAAAGGATTTAACCGTCAAACAACTCTGTGCTTTCACATTTTTTTTTTAATATTTCCACTGAAGGTAGTTACGAATCGCAAACAATAAAGCTTTGGAGCAAAATTCTTAAAATAAAAACTAAACAAAAATATTATTAGCAAATATAAATATAAACAAAAATATAATATAAGAGCAAAATAAGTTTTCCTATTGAAAAATTAAATTAATACAAAACCTCATAAAATTAATCTATAAAAACTTACTTAACCAAAATTCAATAAAGACTATGTTAAAAGAACATTACAGTATCTAATTCCAAATCTAATAAATAATTTACCTATTGAGATTAAAAACAAAATTACCGATAAAAATACGAGATACACTTTAAAAAAAAATATTCTATATAATATAAAACTTAAAAATATAAAAAAGTTTATCTTAATATGGAGCATCCTATGTAGTGCAAGCGCACGCGCACACGCTAGCGGAGGTATGCTCTAAACGATTCATTGTTTAAAGAATGCCTCCGTCCGTCGCAGCGCGTACGAGGGAGGTAAGATAAATACGACGTTGTTTTCTTGCCAATGTTGTTTGAGTGTGCGCTCATTTCTTTGTTATTGTGTTTATATATTAATCGAGAACTTAGTGGTTACACAAATCTTTGTCAGACTTTAAACCACTACTGTAATAATATTTAAGTAACTTTGTACCCAATAAAAAATAATTTAAAATACCTCATCCACATTCGAAGACATTTCTACATTCAAGATTTGTTATGTTCGTGCACTCAGCACGATTGCCTTCAAATGGGTACAGATTTTTAATGTAAATCTCTTTTTATTTGATTTAGAGTATCGATTCTAGTGAACGTGCCGGATCGTTTTGTTGAATTGCATTGGAGTAAATAAGGCGTTACAATATCTTTAATTTATGTTTATAATAGCGTCTTTCTGTTTCTTTTACTACTTTTTTTTTATTGTTTGAAAGCTGGACGTGTGACTGCCATCGCACCTGATGGAACGTGTAGATGTAGTGTGATTAAAATGAGGTATTGGTTCCAATACTTAAAGCTGATTTCACCATGCTCTGTTAGTTACTAATCAAGGATTAACAGGTCGTTAAATGTAACATTAGATGTCAAACGAGTACATTTTGACATATTTAACGGCCCTTTAATCCTTTGTTAATCTAACAGAGCATGGTGAAATCGGCTCTTAGATTAAAACATATTTAAGAAAGGAAATATAAAAAAAATGAAATTTTTAATTAAAATAATGGTTTTACATCATAAAACAAAGTTGTAAACAAAAATGTACGAGCGAGAAATTTCCTGACGGTAGTTAGCTTAAATTGAAAAAATGTGCGAGTGTGTCCGTTGTCAGCCCTTTAACTGAGTCTTAAACGCAGCAACACGAGTGACAAAGAATAAAAAGAACGGCAGAACAGAACATTTATTTCTAGAACTCGTAGAAAGATTTATTCCTTCTGATATAGAGCTCACACGGAAACAGATGCTAAACATCTGAAATTTATAGCTTTCCCACAAGATGCACTCTGTGGCGACTCCTCTGAAAAGACTATTCAAATAGGGTCAGCCCTCACTTTAACGTACGCATCCGTTTATAAAAAACTAGAAAAAATCCTATTTACTTATATCACCTAGATTCACCTGGCTAAGACATTTCTAAGTGATCCTTGTGATCCAACTGAATAAATACCTTTTGACTGTGACTTTGACTGACTTTTCTTTTTAAAGCTTGGAGAACCAACAACTGCTTCTGCAAATGCGGCGGCACTAACATAGTTAAATAAAATAAAAAATAAATATTGGTGGACATTCCACACAGCACTATCTAGCCCCAAACTAAGCAAAGCTTGTAATATGGGAACCAGATAGCTGCCCTAATACTAATTTTATTTTGTACTTATATTAAAATATAAAACTTGGACATACATAGTTTGTTTTTGGTGGGGATCGAACCCATTGTCTACAGCGTAAGTGTGTCATGTTGTATATTTATGCATATAACTCGTACCAACATTTATACCGCAGTGACTGGTAATAATTACAAGCAGCGTTGCTATGTTTCGGTTTGAAGAGCTGTATACCTGCTTATACCAGCTTAACAGCTGTATACCTGAAGTTGGTGGACGTAGGGCAAGTTCCTATGGTGCTTGACATACGAGTCAATGCTTTTTATAGGTGATGGTCACTTAACATCAGATGGACCATCTGCTTGATCCATCTGCTGTATAAAAATAAAAAGGCAATCGTGTGCGGGTAAGTGGGTCAAAGTCAGGTCTAGCTTTTTGGCGCCACGTTCTGTTTGCAGATGGTACTTGTGAGTCGCGAGACATGACACGGTGGTTGCAAATATGTGACATTATAACACTCATACACTGAGCATTGTATGTCTATTCAATGGTTTAGTGTGAATGCTTAGATTTTCAAATGAATGAATGACTGAATGGATGATTGATAAATACTTTATTGTGAACACGAATATTACAGAAAGTCAAAGAAAAATTACGCTTACTTTGTCCTTGTCCGAGCAGTTTATACTTATTGACCGAGTGGAACTTGAACCTACGACCTTTTCTTTCAATACTATCTATTTCATATCTATTTCATAGATAGCCATCTATCATAATTATCATCATCTTGATAAAGCACACAGCTGGACATAATAAGCCTTCTTCAGAAATTTCCGGAAAAACGAATTTAATAATAAATAATAACAATAATCATAAAAAAATTATTTCAGACACTTACAAAATTACATTTAAGGTCCATATTAAATAAATATCTTATACAGACATACATACATAAGTTAAACATTAGCGATGACGAGTCAAGGAGTTTGATCCTCCTTGAGTTACCAGTTTCTGTAAGCCTTTTTTTTGTATTCCATAGACTGTCTTTTGGCTACAATATCACTTGATGGTAAGCGACGATGAACCAGAACGGTCTAGAAGACACATATTCACTTTTGCCTTGAAAATACCCAAATTCTTACACTACATAAAGCTGTTTCTTTTTTAAAATCACTACAAGCTAATATTTGAAATATCTTAGCACATAATTTTTAAGTAATGGTATTAGTAAAGGTAACCCGATTACTGTTTAATGTAGTTCACCCCAATAACAGTTATCCAACACTAATGAAGCTGTGGCCGGTAACTGTATTGTGCCCGAATTTCCCCAGCTAGTAGGGGCTGAACTCAGGGGAGGGGCAATAGGGGGTTGTCCATAATAGTCATTTATTCATATTATACATTGTGCGTCAACATGGGTAGGTACATCATAGCCAAAGTCAAAAAGGTATTTATTCAATAAAATCACAAGGATCACTTTGAAACGTCTTAAAACTAGGTGAATCTAGATGCCAGTTCCACGCGACCAAAGCCTAGAAGAACAGGCAACAAAGCACGTTGTAATTCCCGTTTTCAACGAACGACAATGAATTTGAAAGTTACAGGATCAAACTGAACTCTGCATTTTATGTATGATTCGTTTAGTAAATCTATTATGTCCCATAGAATTATACCACATTTTGATACCTACTTTGGTTTGGTTACTACTACGTTGAATAATTAATTGATTGGTGAATAAAAATTAATTGGTCGGTGAATGGTGGTGAAGGTTGTTGAAGATTGGAACTTGGATTTGGGTATAATTATGAGGTCGTGTATTTAGGCGGCTTTAGAGCGAAACTCATGCAAGAATTAGAAAAAACAACCATAAATTACATTAAATAGAGATCAGGTATACTTTATGATATAGTCAAACCCTTAGATAAAAAAAAAAGCTTTGTTATACATTAAATATAAAAAAATATATTTTACAACTGAAAATGATCACGTTTAGTTTTTTAATAGAACTCGTTTAAAATAACTTGGAAAATATAGAGATAGTGTGCCAGATGTCAATTTACTGATTTCAAAATTCATTATTTTTATTGTTTTAGCAGTGTTTATAAATCGAGTTGGGATCTCTTGTATTAAGTTTTATAACCTGTGTTAAAAGAGTCCCCTCTATTTTGTGGTTTTATAGCAGGCACGCTAATTTATATCTAAAGATACTAACATTTATATCTTAACATATTAGGCAGGGGTATTCAGGTTTATCACTGGGTTTTTTGCCCCTATTCAATTCCTTAGTCCGGCCCACGAGTGTTTATCCGCAGAGGCGGCAGAATATTGTTTTCCGGAATAATGACGCGTTCCATGGCGATGTGGTTAGGCACGTCGTTAAAAGTCACACAATTTTCTTTGTTAGCACTTCCTGTAAGGCCGCTTTTGCGAATACCATACATGCTAGGGGGTTCACCATGTCAGAGAAACGAAAAAAAGGTTCTTTGTTCTTGTACACATAAAAAATAAAAAATAAAGATATTTTATTTGGAAAACATAAGTAGGTAGAATAGTTGCATTCAGGTATTAAATTAGGTAATATAGGTTTCATTATATTTTGCCTTGACATAAGGCGTGCAAATATTTATTTTAAAATCATACAAATATTAATTAGTAATCATTATTTAACACAAAAGGTACAGTTACATATTTTTTTACACAAATGGTACAATTGCATTATTATTTTTATAATGCTCAAAATACTCGCTCATTGAATAAAAACAGCAGTTTAAAAGCCAGTAACAAGTAAACTTTATTAAAAAGCATGAACAAAGCCGAGCTTAACCCTAAGAAGAGTTCTCTTCCAGCAAACCTTGAAGGATAGAGAAAAGTGAAATTACAGGTGATACAAGATGAAAGTTGCAAAATAAATTAATTATACAAGGTGTTCCATAAGTTGTGTATATAAACTTCAGGGGGCTAAAGTACCCATCAATGTGAACAACTTCTTCTAAGGAACCAACACTGTGAACGCGAAAAAAAAACAGCTGTTTCATACAAAAGTTCAATACCTACCAGGCTAAAATGTATGAAACAGCTGTTTTTTTTTCGCGTTCACAGTGTTGGTTCCTTAGAAAAAGTTGTTCATATTGATGGGTACTTTAGCCCCCTGAAGTTTATATACACAACTTATGGAACACCTTGTATATTAATATAATTGTGAAGCAAGATAAAATAAATAAATGTACAGATTACTTACATAAACATACATAAAATAAATTATATATACATACCTATTTATTTGAGGTTACGGAGGCATAAGGTTATTTGAGAATGTCTAAGGGGGGTCAGAGTTACGTTAAAATTTATAATTGGATACATTTTGCAGTATTTCGTATTGCATGCTTATGTGAAAGTAAAAGGCATTTAGTTATTTTTTTTAATTGAATCACAAGGATAACTTTTATTTAACAAATGTTTAGAAGCCAGATGAATCTAGGTACCAGTACCACGCGACCAGGCCTAGAAGAACAGGCACAAACTTATAAAATATATTAACACTAGTAGTTCGCCCCGAACTGAGATCTCGTGATGCGACCCGACGAACGCATCAAAACTTTGAATAGGTAGTAGTCAGAGGCAAGTCCAAACATTATCTTTGAACTTTTTTCTGACTAGCGCCTACTAACTTGGTATGGTAACCAAGTTTCAACTCTATAGGCCTATTTATTGAAGAGTTCCGTTGAACAGACCTTGGCTCTATCATCAGACCAGGTCGCTATCACCATTTTATGAGAACTGAGTTTATTTCAAGAAAAAAAAAAGCAAAGGAACTTGACGACCAGTACAAAAACCATGATGTCAACGAAATTCCTACAGATTGGATCGTTGGTTACCTTAATTTAACTTTTTTGTTGTATCTTAAAAACCGAGCGTCCCAAAAAAAAAGTAAAAATTGTTTTGGAATGTCCAAACAAAGCCCTTTCATATGACATGTAACTTAATTTTTTTATGTAAGTTTTTTTATTTTCGTCCCCTTACTAAACCCCATATCTTAATAACCCTTCATCCGATTTTACTCATATACTTACCAGTAAATTTTTCTAGTACAAGCTATCGATTTATTAAATTTCATGCAGATCGAATCAACGGTTTGATAGTTATGGCCAGACAAACTTACATACATACATACATAAAATGCCAAATCGCCCAAGTTGAAAATATAATATAAATAATACTATTATATTTTACATTTGGTACTAAGAGATCTGAGGGGATATATACCGTGCCTGGGAATAAAAGTCGCGAAGTTTTTCCTTTTTCTGTTTTCCCTTCTGTTTTTTATATAACTTGCTGATGGAACAAGCACCTATAAATCTATAACAAAGCATTGTATCGCAAGTCACACTCGATAGAAATTCGCCCTACGATGCACTGCCCTGCGTCCATCAACTTGAGGCTAAAAGATGTTAAGCCTCATGTGCCTGTTATTACACCGGCAACCACACTCTTCAAACCGAAACACAGCAATGCTGCTTGGCGGCAGAAAATGACATGATTATTGTATATTTTTTTATGTGGTATTGTGTTAGTTTATGTGGATTCAAATAACGACAAATTTCTTTGAAGCGAAGGGTGTTTAGGATTCAAAGTCGTGTAGCAGTTTTTCTTATATTAGCAGCCAACGCGCAACGGTACTAATTACTCAGTACTAATGAGCTAAAGGGAAGTCCAGCTCTAATGTCTAATGTCGTTTGTAGAATGCGTGCCGGGAATAAGTTAGCTGGTATAAGATAGTAGCTCATTTTTAAAAAATGCAACTGAAACAACCTCACTACTTTGATCCCTAGGCACGGTAGATATCTCCTCAGATCACTTGGTTCCTCAGCACCAATCACAGACTTTTTGAGGACGTCTAAGGGGGGTAGTCAGAAGTATGTCCAAGGTAGTCCAAGCATTAAAATTGGCGCAAACACATTTTGCAAAGTTAGTATTCCATACGTGACAGGTTGCAGGCCCATCGCCGCTGTTAGAATACTAACTGGTTTCCTCCACCGTTTAAGAGCACTGGCATTGCGCACATACATTTTTCGATTGGAAAAATCCATTGGTGCACAACCTGATTCGAACCTATAACCTTAAGTTCGGAAGGCGGGGTCACACCCACTAGACGACCTGTGCCCTTAATATATATATATTTTAATACTACTTGCTGATGGAACAAGCATATGGCCCACCTTATGTTAAGTGGTAACCATCACCTCAACCACAAAGCAACCACAAAGCATTGCCTCGTAAGCCAGGCACGATAGGAACGTGCCCTACGAATCACTGACCTGCGTCAATCAATTTGAGGCATACAGATGTTAAGCCTCATGTGCCTGTAATTTCACCAGCTACTTGACTTTCAATCCGAAAAAATAATAACTATAAAATATAAAAATTGTTTCTCGAAGATCTGGGAGGATATTTACTGAAGGATCGGGGATCAAAATCGTGAACTGTTTTTTTTACCTTTTCTTTGAAATATTTAAATAAAAATATGTTTATATTTGGACGCCTAGTGACTAAGCCTTAGTTTAAGTTAATTTTAGGTCTTAGGTTAAGCAAACGGTCGTCTGGAAGAAATCGCTGTGCGTGATAAGACCACCAATTGTAGGACTAAGTGTAATGTATTGTCTATGCTAAGTGCATATTTTTACATGTTTTAGTCCTCAATAAAGAAATTATTATTATGTATACCTAAAGGTACTTGAATGGCGACAACGAAGTGGAAGACTAAGCGTACCCGATGAACCGACGTCATCGTGAGGATCACGGCAAGTCAGTGGATAGAGAGGGCTCAGAACCCTTCTTCCTGGAAATGTATAGGGGAGGCCTAAGTCCAGCAGTGGACTTCTTCAGGCTCTCTCTCTCTCTCTCTCTCTCTTGTCGTGTCACTAGTTTCTTTCGAAACAGTGTGGTGAAAGGATTTTAAGTGCGCCTCAAGAGGCTCCTTTCAAGAACTTGACACATGTTATAGAACTTTTTAGATTCTACAACATGCCGGTTTCCTCACGATATTTGCCATCACCGTTTGAGAGTACTAGCATTGCGCACATACATTTTTGAAAAGAAAAACTCATTGGTGCACGACCGGTTTCGAACCCACGACCTTAGGATCGGAACGCTGAATGATGATGTAAAAATTTCCTCTATTTCTTCCAAGAGGATTCGCTGTATTCTTATCATTTAGCCCTCAAAGAATGTGTACCGTGTATAGAAATAAATACGACCACGTGTAGGTAGATATCATCAGGCTAAGCCGCCATTTTTTCTTATACCAGGTACGTTTATTAATACACGACCATGTCCTTAGCACGGGTTACTTGCGCAGAAACAGCTTCACGATCTTGATCGCCAGGCAAGGTAGATATCCCCTTATGTCTATTAGTATCTAGTACCAAGTTAAGATTTTGCCTCAAGATTCTCAAAGATGCCATAAAGATAACTCAATGAAATTCAGAGGTTTTTTAATTACTTTTGGAACAATAAAGTTATGTTACTTTTTGTTCCAATTTCTTGAAAATATTGGTATTTTTTCTTTTATGGCGCAGTCTTATGGATTGTGGATGAGTATTTATATTGGAAAGACGTAACTATTAGGTAAATAACAAAAAAAGGATTTATTTTAATTAATCATCTCAACATGATCAGAATTGTCTTGCAACTCAGAAATAAATAAAAAAACAAAAAATATGGCTCGTATCCTACTAACGATGGCAGAATATACATGGGGATGATTTAAAAACCAAAGGGGTGCCGCATATCTGGACCACCTCTTGGCAGTGTCCGGGAACATCTGTACATATCTATAGTAGTTATTGTTTGTTTTCTATTTTGTTCGTTTGTAAAGTGTACAATAAAGCATTTTCATTCATTCTGTGTTATTTGAAAACCACAGGTTTCGCGATAAATCGTGCTATGGGTACAACTTATAAAAAGGTTAAAACAACACCACAAAGGTTACATAAAATGAAATGCTTGTATTCACCAAACATTTTATTTTATTTTCTGAGAAATTATTTGGTTTCAATCCGTGGAAATGATTGGCACTAAGTACGCGTAGGCAAGCTTTTTATTAAAAAAATCGATTGTGCTTGAATAAACAAATATACACGTACAAAACCGAAAATAAAGGCAGCCTTACATCATAAGTAAGAAAAATATTATTTTAGATTATACAGGGTGTTTCGTCAGGACCATTCAGTAGCAGAAAGTCGTATAGAAAAAAGAAAAGAAATGCTCCCTCGACTTATCCTCAGGCACGGTAGACATCCCGTCGGATCTAGTACCATTTAGGCATGTTCATATTCGGATCTATAAAGTATTTCATGTGATGAAAAGATAGACTTATCGGTAAATACTATAAGAATCAAAGTCCTGACTGACTGACTGACTGACTGACATATAGACAACGCACGGTCTAAACCGCTGGTCCTAGAGACTTTAAATTTGAGGAGTATATAGGACTTATGGCGTAGAGGTGTACTAAGAAGGGATTTTTGGAAATTCAACCCCTAAGAGTGTAAGAAGGGTTGAAGGCGTTTGTATGAAAAATAGTATTCCTTGAACCTACAAACTTAAAACTTGGAGTACATGTACTCCAAGGCTAAAAAATAGGAAAGGCATTATTAGTTTTTTAAAACTACCCTTAATAATCGGGCAAAGGGATGTGAAATTTTGTTTGGGAGTTTTTTGACGCGAGGTGGCTAAATCATGGCTTACCACATAAACGCGTGCGAAGCCGCGAGAAGCTGCTAGTTTTAGCTATGAAATAGAAATATTTATTGCACTTATGTACTACATTTAGATGTAGTACATTGTTTGTTTCAAACATAAACCCTGATAAGGCATAGTTTTATTCCACTAGGGGCGCTTTATTATACTGAGCTTAGTAAATTCTCTACTTAATGAACTAATAATTACATTTTAACTTATTTATAACCTAAGCTAATGGAACCCTAAGCGATCGGTACAAATAAGTTTATAATCATATTTATGTATGTTTTTACAAAAAAAAATACAGTTATCTAGTTCCCATATTACAAGCTTTGCTTAGTTTGGGGCTAGATAGCGCTGTGTTTGGTAGCGGAGAGTTCACTAATATTTTTTTTTATTTAACCAATTTTGACCTAAAGCTCGGTGTAAGTAAAAAAATCCAAGGAATGACATATTACTTAAAAACATGTTTGAATATTAATATCAATAAATAAATAAATATCTAATCATATAATATATGTCAAAGTGTATTCTTGATAAAGACATGAAAATTATATTTATACACTAGCTTTGAGATGCAATATTAGCGGCCGGTTTCTGAAAGCTCGATCAAAACTACTTAATCGGATGTCAATTCATTCGCCATTTCAGCTATTACATCGAATTAGATAGAGATAGCAAGTGACTTGAAATGCGATTAGTTGTGATCGGGCTTCCAGAAGCCGACCATAAGCCATTAACTTTAATTAAAATCTTAACTTGCGTAAATTGCAGTGGAATGAGCAAAGCGTAAGTCGACAAAAAGTGCACGCTTGAGAGGCACCGCTCGAGATGTCTCGAGAGCGCTGCGTTTTTGCATCAGGGTTCTCATTTTTCGCAAAGAATTTGAAAATAACTCAGTTCTCTAGTTGCTATGGGTATACTTTTTTATTCTAGGGGCCATCCATAAATTATGTCACACGTTAGGGGTAGGGAGGGGGTCGACGAAGTGTGACATTGTGTGATAAGGGGGGGGAGCAGGACCTTGGGTTGATGGCAACAATGTTTTAGCATCCCCGACGGTGATGTTGATGCAGAGGAGCAATACCAGATCAACTCCTTCAGTCCCGTTTTTATTTTAGAATATTTAAAATGACTGACTCAAGTTATGAAAACCCACAAACAACCAAATTAGCGATAAAAACTTCCTGTGTTACGTTATTATCGCTAATTTGGTTGATCGCCAAAAATATAAAAAAAAAATCTGATGTCATAGATCCATAAAAACTTAAAAATAACACTTAATAATCAAACAATTTAAGTGGTTTTAGTGGTGCACCCTGGTAACACCATGAAACACGCCTGCAGAGTTCTGCGGGCATGTTTCATGGTGGCCGATAACCCGACACGGTGGGCCTCTCCGCCTGTCCCTCTGACTAGCAGAGGGCACAGCGTGATGGGGCAGGGTAGACCTACGGGTCTAACGAGGCGGAAGAGCGCGCGCCGCTCATGGTGGTGAATAGCGGGAGAAGACCTGGAGGGGCCTTCTCCCGCATTGCCCTTATTCACCACCCCGTCGCGACGGGCGGGAACGGCCGGGCACTCACGGTCGTTCCCGGGCCCCTCCCTGCAATGGGGGGCCTACGGGCCCCACCGTAAAGGCGGGGGTATTGCGGGGGCCCCGCTGTCATGGCGGGCCAATCGCCGGCGGGGGACTGGATGAAAAGGCTCTGCCAGTTTCCCAGTTCCCCTCCATATAGGCGACGCGGGAGTGTCGCTGGGTTGTTTAGTGGGTATACCGGGAGCGGAAAACCGGGGAGTCCCACATATCCCCTCCATCCTCCAATGGGGGGGAATGCGTAATGCATTTTTCCCAGCGTCAAAAGGCTTGGTCACGTGGAACGGATTCACCTATTTAAAAAATAAGGCCTAGGTGAAATTATGGCCTATTAAAGCGAAAAATCGGAATTAACGCAAGTTTTTTTTTTCTGCCGCCAAGCAGCGTTGCTGTGTTTTGGTTTGAAGAGTGTGGTTGCCGGTGAAATTACAGGCACATGAGGCTTAACATCTGTATTCCTCAAGTTGATGGACAGGGCAGTGCATCGTAGGGCACGTTTCTATCGTGCGTGACTTACGAGGCAATGCTTTGTTACAGGTGATGGTTACCACTGAACATCAGGTGGGCTATCTGCTTGTTACATCAGCTAGTTGTATAAAAATAAAGAAAAAAAGCCAAAAAGAGCCAAAATTATATAAATTTTTTACCGGAATAGTTTCCTACAATGTGTCAGAGCCGAAATAAGCACATGACTTACACGATGTTGAGTGTTTATGATATAAAGCGGTCACACAACAAGATAGATAGATATCATCATCATCATCAGCTTGAAGAAGTTCACTGCTGGACATAGGCCTCTCTTATATATTACCAGAAAAAGCGATTCTGAGCCCTCTCCTCCACCGACTTCCCGCGATCCTGACAATGTCATTGGTGCGTTTGTTAACTAGGCGTCCCACGCTTATTTGTTTGACAGCCTTCGCAGCTCAGTTGGTAGTAGCTCTGCCTTCTGCGCCGTAGGCCGTGGGTTCGATCCCCACCGAGAACAAACATTTGTGTGATGAACATAGATGTTTGTTCTCTGTCTGGGTGTTATATAATATTGTAAGTATGTATTTACAAAAAAAAAGTATATAAGTAGTATATCAGCTATCTGGTTCCCATATCACAAGCTTTGGCTTAGTTTGGGGCGAGATAGTGCTGTGTGGAATGTCCACCAATATTTATTTATTTATTATATCCTACTTCCTATCCTACTAATATTATAAACGCGAAAGTTTGTAAGTATGGATGTTTGTTACTCTTTCACGTAAAAACCACTGAAAGGATTTTAATGAAACTTTACAATAATATAGCTTATACATCAGAATAACACATAGGCTACAATTTATAAAGATATTGTGTGACTAATCCTGCGCAGATGAAGTCGCGGGTACCAGCTAGTAGTGTATAAATACTTTTCAAAAACTCGTCTACAAAACAAGATATATATTTACAGCGTAAAAACTTGCGCTCTCTCGTTATAACTTCGAAATGGATTTATACACCGTATTTTTACCAAATAATATCTGCAATGTCGCCCTTGTTTTTTCGGACAATGTATTTTTAAACATATTACTTGAAAGTGCCCTATTTCTTCATACTAGATTTTTTAACCAGTGGCCTATTTTCCCCAAAAATGCGTCCGTTTTGGACAATAAGCTCGTCAGTACGAGGTTATTGCGTGTAATACGAACACGCGCCGCTCATATTTCGCCGAGGTTTTTATTGTACTGCTGTTTGGACAAACTGTTGTTCAACCGACTTTAAAATAGGAAAAACTGAAACAGCTTCACGGTTTTAATCCCTAGGCACGGTAGATATCCCCTCAGATCTCTTAGTACCAAGTACTAACTCCAGATTCTTTTGAGGATGCCTGAGGGGGTAGTCAGAGGTACGTCCAAACATTAAGTTTGGCACATACCCACATTTTGCAGTAGTTGGTATTCCCTACGTGACAGGTTACAAGACCATCGCCGCTGTTAGAGTACTAACTGGTTTCCTCACGATGTACTTTAAAATAGGAGGCTGATAATAGACATTTGTGGACATTTCACACAGTATTAGGCCTAAACTAGGTTACATACTAACTGTGATATGGAAGCTACCAAGATTATATAATAGATAAGATTATATTATAAAAAGAGTAGTAGAGCTCTTTGTGTGTGGCTCGTCCGGGTAAGTACTACCACCACGCCTTTTTCTGCCGCCAAGCAGCGTTGCTGTGTTTCGGTTTGAAGAGTGTGGTTGCCGGTGTTTACAGGTACATGAGGCTTAACATCTGTATGCCTCAAGATGAGGGACGCACAGCAGTGCATCGTAGGGCACGTTCCTATTGTGCGTGACTCACGAGGCAATGCTTTGTTATAGGTGATGGTTACCACTTAACATCAGGTGGGCCATCTGCTTGTTTCATCAGGTGTAGTATACAAAAAATATATATATATCGCAATATTTTTTTTGTAAATAAAAATCATTATTACTTCTATACAAGGTGTTCCTTAAGTTGTGTTCCTTAAGAAAACAGCTGTTTCATACATTTTAGCCTGGTAGGTATTGAACTTTTGTATGAAACAGCTGTTTTTTTTTTCGCGTTCACAGTGTTGGTTCCTTAGAAAAAGTTGTTCATATTGATGGGTACTTTAGCCCCCTGAAGTTTATATACACAACTTAAGGAACACCTTGTATAAATGTGACATTCTACATAGCACTTTCTAGCTTATTAGCTTATAGCTTGATAGCTGATAAAATATATATACGCTTCATTTTTAATTCATGTTAATTAAAATACTTATTTATAATAATTTTATAACACCCAGACAGTGAATAAACATAATGATGAACCACCCGTTTGTTAAAAGGGGGAACAAACCAACAACCCAGAGCGCAGTAAATAAATGAATACTAAATATTGGTGGACATTCCACACAGCACTATCTAGCCCCAAACTAAGCCAAAGCTTGTAATATGGGAACCAGATAGCTGATATAATACATATAATATACTTTTTTTTTGTAAATACATACTTATAATATATAATAACACCCAGACAGAGAACAAACATCTATGTTCATCACACAAATGTTTGTTCTCGGTGGGGATCGAACCCACGGCCTAGGGCGCAGAAGGCAGAGACCAACTGCTGGCAGGCCAATCAATTAGTTAGCTATGATTCTGTTTTTACTACTTTCTAATGGAACATGGATTAAACAATAAAGAATTGCCTCGTAAGTCATGACGATAGGAACATGCCCTACGAAGCACCGTCCTGTGTCCATCAGCTTGAGGCATAAAAATTCAGCCTCAAATTGCCAGGATTTAAAAACATCTTCATAATAGGTATTGCGGAAGAGGGCGTTGATATTCGCGACACAGTTTTTTAACTCCAGTGGATATCATCGTTTTTCAATCTGTTCCTGTAGGTATTTCTGTTTCTTGTTCCATATAAATACTTTTTTTTTTGATAATATTATACAGCTTATTTTTGAGAAGTAAGAGTTCCCTAGATCACGCTAAATCGCAATGCGCAGTTGCGCAATTATGGTAGGTACAACACAACTTGTACATTTCTAAACTTAGATTAGACAAGTACTCTTATGGCGCGAGTTTTCCCTAAAACATTTGTTTTATCCATAAAACTAATAGTCGGTCCTCATAGCGTAGTTTCGCCCGCTACGCTCGCCAGCTGCAATACTTCGAACATATATACATGCATTCAGCGGCTTTCTGATAAGATGGGACCAAAAATTTACCCACAGCCGCACAGGGGCGACATGCTGACACAGTAGTAAGAGAAGTAAAGCTCTTTGTGAAGGGCTCGTCCGGGGAAGTACTACCACCATGCCTTTTTCTGCCCCCAAGCAGCGTTGCTGTGTTTCGATTTGAAGAACCGGGTGCCAGCGAAATTACAGGCACATAAGGCTTAACATCTTTGGGCCTCAGGTTGATGGACGCACGACAGTGGATTGTAGGGCACGTTCCTATCGTGCGTGACTTAGGAATCAATGCTTAGTTCTAGGTGATGGTTACCACTAAAGTCAGGAAACATCTGTTTGATGTTAAGTGGTAACCATAACCTATAACAAAGCAAAAAATATAAAATTGCAAAGAACCATGTTTCTGAGAACAGCATTACAAAAGTTTAACAAAAATTACAATTATATCCAAAAAAGTTGTCATATTTTTTTTTTTTTAACTAGTTTTCATACTAAATCAAAGTGTGGCTCCATACGTCTGTATGCAGTTGAATCCATACTCGCTGAAAATTGAACTGTCAGTTTCAGAGTTGGCATAGACCCAACCGGCCAATGGTGATTAGATAAGATACCTACCGACGTATACATCATTGAATATCTATTGAAATGTAGGGCACGTACCTATCGTGCGCGGCTTACGAGGCAATGCCTTGTTATAGGTGATGGTTACCACTTATCATCACGTGGGCCATCTGCTTGTTCCATCAGCTAGTTGTATAAAAAAAATGATACTACCACCATGCCTATTTTTGCCGCCAAGCAGCGTTCCTGAGTCTCTGTTTGAAGGGATAGGGTAAAATTACAGGCACATGAGGTTTGCACCATACCTGATACTACCACCATGTCTATTTCAAGCAGCGATGCTGTGTTCCGGTTTGAAGAGTGTGGTTGCCAGTGAAATTACAGGCACATGAGCCTTAACATCTGCATGCCTCAAGTTGATGGGCGCAGAGCGTGACCTACGATGCAATGCTGGTATAAGATAAGGTATTATCTACAGTGTATAGTTTAGGTATAATATTTTTCATTCCATTATCTAGACAAATGTCGTAATATAAGCGACAAAGTGAATTCACGAGAAGAAATGGGCAGAATTTTCTGTCCCTCCCAAATATGGTGAAGGACTATGTCCAGCAGAGAACTTTTCTAGGATGATAAACCGGTATATAGGCGATTCGACCCTCGAGATATTGAGATGACGTTTACGTTGGTAGCAATTCGTCCCTTTTTTGTATTAGGTTATTAAGTATTCTGTGTCATGACGCTGAAAAAAATGCAGAGGCTCAAATATTTTTCAACTAAACCACATTATTATAACGAATTTTGAAATGGCAAAATAGCTAAGGCTGTGGATTGATTTAAGCCTAAAGTTTATATTGACGTTGTCAAGGCTTGGATAAGACTGCGCAGGACCGTCAACAGTGTAAAATTCGAGTACAATGAGAGCACCCGGAAGTGGGTGAAGTTAGGTTGTGGATGATGATGATGACGCTGACATTCGACGAACAACGGTTGACGGTTTGACGTGGTGCAAGTAGAGTTTCATCAAACTTTAACCCAATTTGACCCAAATTTACCTACGCCCAATTACCCAAAGGGTAGTACAAATAATTACCTAAGGGAAGCCCTAATTACCTTTTAATTATGATTTAAAATGAGCGCTGACTACGCGAGCCTGTCCAAACTTGAAAATCATGGCATTAGCAAAAACTAAACTTGATAAATGGGGTATGGAACTGAATTTCCTGAAACCGTGTTAACTGAATCAGTAGGTACTTTTAGGTAGGTTTTGACAGCCTTCACAGCTCAGTTGGTAGTATCTCTGCCTTCTGCGCCTTAGGTTCGGGTTCGATCCCCACCGAGAACAAACATTTGTGCGATGAACCGAGATGTTTATTCTCTGTCTGGGTGTTATAATATATTATAAGTATTTATTTACAAAAAAAAAGTATTGTATTATAAAAAAGTATTGTATTATATTAGGTATCTTGTTCCCATATTACAAGCTTTGGCTTAGATAGTGATGAGGCTAGATAGTGCTGTGTGGAAAGTCCAACATTATTTATTTATTTATTTACTCTTGCGTCTTATTTCTTCGTGTATCAGACAGTACATTTAGAACTTATGAAATTGCTACCTAGTCCATTGTAAACATAAAATACTAGTATAATAATAGTCCATCGGAGAATATAAAATAGAGTAAGAAATAACATCTTTGTGCATTGCACAAATATTTGTTCTCGGTGGAGATCGAATCTACGCCCTACGGCCTACAGTGCAGAAGCCAGAGCTACTACCAACTGAGCTGTGAGGGCCATAAACTAAGTCTGTCATTCGATATAAATTAATTAATCAATCAATATTGGTCTACTTTCCACACAGCACTATCTAGCCCCAAACTAAGCCAAAGCTTGTAATATGGGAACCAGAAAGCTGATATACATAATATACTTTATTTTTTTTTGTAAATATATACTTATACTATAATAAAACCTAGGCAGAGAACAAACATCTATGATATGATGTTGAAATGAATTTTTATTGAGGTAATTATGGTACTTCACTCAACAATTTTCATTGCCGTAAATCATTTAGTTATTAACGATCACGCTTTTAGCACTGGTTCTTAACCTTCCGTGCGAGTTACATTTCTATGCGCTGCTAATTCACTGATGGCATTACCTGGCAATAGATTAATCAAACACCCGTTAAAATCAACTAAGCGTTGGTTAATTTGTTAATTACGAGGGAAATATTTTAATCCAGTTCATTTCTTTCGGCTATAAATTATGCGGCTATTTCGCTTGAAGCACTTTGCTCGAACGGGAAAGCTATTCCTTACCAATTTCGATCGCAAAGCAGTGATGCTCACACTTTTGTATTAAATATCTTGGAGAAGTAGTTTTTTTTTATACAACTAACTGTTGGAACAAGCTGATGGCCCACCTGATGTTAAGTGGTAGGCATCACCTATAAAAAAGCATTACCTCGTAAGCCACGCACGAGGAACGTGCCCTACGATGCACTACCCTGTGTACATCAACTTGAAGCATACAGATATTAAGCCTCATGTGCCTGTAATTACACCGGCAACCACACGCTTCAAACCGAAACACAGCAACGCTGCTTGGCGGCACAAAAAGGCGTAGTGGTAGTACTTCCCCGGACGAGCCTTTCACGAAGAGCTCTACTTTTCTTATAAAGTTTACCGGAGAAACGCTCAAACATAATCTGAAATAATCCTTTATATATTATTTTTATGAGAAATAGTTATTGAATAAGCAAAAGGCCTGCCTGATGCTAAGCGATTACTTCTGCCATGATTATTTTGAAGAGAAATTATTCTTTCCTAACGGTCACTAGTTTCTTTAGAAATACACGATAGGAACGTGCCCTTCATCTGCCTTGGCGTCCATCATCTTAAAGCATACAGATGTTAACCCTCATCTGCCTGTAATTTTAATCTCTAATCTTATTTTGTGTCGTTACTTACTTTTACCTTACATTTATAAATACTTCCTAAGTAAATAAGTTAGTCTGTAGTTTACTAACAAATTATGGACTACAATAATAATTGTTTGAATGAATAAATAAATTATGTAAGAACTAGTGGCTTCCCGCGGCTTCGCACGCGTTGAAGTGGTGCCGTGATTGAGCCACAAACATCCAAACATCGTAACTTTCGCATTGATTTGTATATTATTAAGGTAGGATTTTAAATACCTACGTAGGTATAAGAGATACCTATAGGCGTACATCACCTATATTAGGTAGGTAGGTATAGGTACTGAGTTTAGCACAAACATGACAAATACAACAAAGACAACCTTACACGGAAAATATACTTTTTACTTTAATGTACTTAGGTATTTGTTCCTAGTTTCTAACCCCAAAAGCAAACGAAACGAAACAGCTTCACGACTTTGATCCCCAGGCACGGTAGATACCCTCAGATCTCTTCGTACCAACTCAAGATTCCCGTGTTTAGAATGTCCCTTACAAACATTGACGCCTCGTTGTATCCTTTTTACTCGAGCGCAACGAAGGAGGGTAACGTTTTAGGGGTTGTTTTCGAAAATCAAATTGTCTTTTTGTTTGTTTGAAGATTATTACACCACGCGTTAAAAATCTCCCGTACAAACCTTGAAACTTTGGCAGTCTTTTGCACCCTTTGCAGGGGTAGTTTCAAAATATTGAAAACGTGATTTTAAATAATTTATTGTGGAGTATGGGAGAGAGATGTAAAAGTTAGTATTGGAGATTTTTAACGCATAGTGCGATTGATTTCAAACTTGAAGTATATATTTACTTCAAGTTTGAAATCAATCGCACTATGCGTTAAAAATCTCCCATACTAACTTTTACAGTCATTTGCACCCTTTGCGGGGATAATTATCAAAACTTCAAAGTGTTATTCTTAATTATTTATTTCTTAGTATATTTACCTCAAGTTTTAAGTCAATCGCACCACGCGTTAAAAAACTCCCATACAAACTTCGACATCCCTTTGCATACTTATTAAGGGTAGTTTTAAAAAACCAAAAATGTTATTCCTATTTTTTTAGCCTTGAAGTAAATCTACTTCAGGTTTCAAGTTTGTAGATTCAAGGAATAACATTTTTCATACCTACGTTTTCAACCCTTTTTACACCCTTAGGGGTTGAATTTCCAAAAATCCCTTCTTAGTACACCTCTACGCCATAAGACCTATGTACTCTTCAAATTTCAAGTCTCTCTAGGACCAGCGGTCAAAACACTCCCATTCAAACTTTTACATCCCTTTGAACACTTATTAAGGGTAGTTTTAAAAAACTAAAAATGTGTTTCCTATTTTTTTGCCTTGAAGTATATGTACTCCAAGTTTCAAGTTTGTAGATTCAAGGAATAACATTTTTCATACCTACGTTTTCAACCCTTTTTACACCCTTAGGGGTTGAATTTCCAAAAATCCCTTCTTAGTACACCTCTACGCCATAAGACCTATGTACTCTTCAAATTTCAAGTCTCTCTAGGACCAGCGGTCAAAACACTCCCATTCAAACTTTTACATCCCTTTGAACACTTATTAAGGGTAGTTTTAAAAAACTAAAAATGTGTTTCCTATTTTTTTGCCTTGAAGTATATGTACTCCAAGTTTCAAGTTTGTAGGTTCAAGGAATACAATTTTTCATACCAACGTTTTCATCCCTTTTTACACCCTTAGTGGTTGAATTTCCAAAAATCCCTTCTTAGTACACCTCTACGCCATAAGACCTATATACTCTTCAAATTTCAAGTCTCTAAGACCAGCGGTCAAAAAACTCCCATACAAACTTTTACATCCCTTTGCACCCTTATTAAGGGTAGTTTTAAAAAACTAAAAATGCCTTTCCTTTTTTTTGCCTTGAAGTATATGTACTCCAAGTTTCAAGTTTGTAGGTTCAAGGAATACTATTTTTCATACAAACGTTTTCAACCCTTTTTACACCCTTAGGGGTTGAATTTCCAAAAATCCCTTCTTAGTGCACCTCTACGCCATAAGACCTATGTACTCCTCAAATTTCAAGTCTCTAGGACCAGCGGTTTAGGCTGTGCGTTGTCTATATGTCAGTCAGTCAGTCAGTCAGTCAGTCAGTCAGTCAGGACTTTGAGTCTTATAGTATTAGAGATTTAGACTTACCCGAAAGTATTTGTAAATAACTGAAAACAGTGAACTGCCAAACAGTTTCATGGTTTTTCAGTAACAGCTGACGAAACCGGAAGTACTTGTTTATTTTTAAAGCCATCGCAGCGGGAATGGAATCTGACTGTTGGTTTTTAGTTAAAATTGCTTCAGTGAATCGCAGCGGCTTTGGCAAAAGAACTGCGTTTGTGAAACGGTTCGTCGGATTTAAACGGGTTCACACCCGATTTTCGATGAGCAAGAGCTGTTAATAGTATGCGTGTGCCAAAAAATGCAGGTTAGCTGTTTTATTGATTATATATCTTGACAACTGAGAGTTTTTTGACTTCTTACTGATGGAACAATTTGTCCAATTTCAGTAGAAATACTTTTAAATGTTTGTATTGTTTAGTGATCACGTCCACTTATCTTATCTTATTTACTCGATCTTCAACGGCCCCAACGGAAGACCAGCGCAAGTTATCACAACTTACATATGCTGAGTTGGGACCATTTTGCAACTTTACTGTCTTGGTTTTATTAATTGTCTGTGTTTTAGTTTATAAGTTTAATATATGTTTTCCACCTTTTTTTAATAAGATACCATAACTAGTTGCAAATAAAAATTTTGATTTTGATTTGATTTGAACAAGCATTTTTTATAGAACTTGGTGATGAAATAAGCATAATGAGCAAGAATTTTTAATAGTATATGCGCGTATAGGTTTCATTGTTTTCATACATACATTTCAAGAACACTGGTAATCTAGTGGTAGCGGTCAGGCCTTCCGATCCTAAGGTCGTGGGTTCAAAACCGGTCGTATACCAATGAGATTTTCTGTACAAAAATTTTTGTGCACAGTGCCAGTACTCTCAAACGGTGAAGGAAAACATCGTGAGGCATGCTATAGAACCTAAAAAGTTCTATAACATGTGTCAAGTGCTCGAAAGGAGCCTCTTGAGGAGACTTAAAATCCTTTCACCACACTGTTTCGAAAGAAACTTATGACACGACAAGAAGATACATACATAGAATTACGCCTGTTTCCCATAGGGGTAGGCTGAGACCACGGATTTCAACTTGCTACGATCCTGACATCCTTTCGCTTCATTCACTCTCATAACATTCTTCATACATTCTCGTCGGTTAAAGGTACTCTTGACCCTCTTGATTGTTTTCATACTACTTACTAAAAGAACAATCATATGACCCACCTGCTGTTAATTAAGGTAGGTACCATCACCTATAACAAAGCATTGCCTCGCAAGTTATGCACGATAGGACCATGCTCTGCGATGCACTGCTCTGCGTCTATCAACTTGAGGCTTACAGTTAAACCTCATGTGACTGTAATTTCACCGGCCACCAAACCCTTCAAACCAAAATACAGACAAAAAAACTCTGACCCTAACTGGTGAGAGGGCACCTAGTACCGTTTCGAGACGGATATTTAAAAAAAACGAAACACAGCAACACTGCTTGACTTCTGAATTCTGACTTTTTCTGACCTCTGACTTGCTGAGCTCTGAGGCGATAAATATGCATGGGGAATAGATTTATTTTATCATCCTCCTGATTGGTGGGCAATCTTAAGTTGGGTCAAACAGAAAGCGATCTCGGGGTCAGCCTGGAAAGCATTGGTTGGACTGGTTTGACGCATTTCGCAGGGAAATGCTGTATGCACGGGAAATAAAAGATTGGGTCAATAATGGTTATAAAAACGAATATTTCATATACGTCAGATACGTGTGGAGAGGCCTAATATGAATGTTGTACACTCCAATTGTAGATTTAAGCAAAAAGTAGTGGTCCAGTTTTTAAAAATAAGTTAGATTCCAAGGTAGATGTTTCCCTTAGACTTTATAGTACCAAACACCAGTTTGGGATTTATTGAGGATGTCTAAGGCGGATAGTCAAGAAAATTGATACAAAATAAATTGAGTTCAAAACTTTTTCGATCTAATAACGATACAGTCGGAACTTGTGTCTTAGAAAACTGATTTAACTCGGCTACTTATTGTATGTTTATTGTTTTCGTTTTCTTGAACGTAAAAGTTTCCAGGTATTTTATTGCAGCAGTTTTCTTAAAATGTCTGTTATTTTATATTGGTCACGAAATGTTTTGATGATTTCTTATTCAGTCAAAAAAGTACACGGATAATAATATTCTATCAATCAGTTCCCATACCACTAATATTGACTATACTATTCTATGGTACTGCGTTATCATCTGTCTAAAGAAATCCACCGCAAAGTTTATGGCATAAGCATCCTCCATTACATTTCCAGGATAAACAAAGCCTTCTTTGAGCCTTCTACATCTACCACTTCTTCAAAACTTCGTCAGTTTATCATGTAGGCGGCTTTCTACTACGCTTCGTATTACGAATTGAGAATTTTTATTCCCAGCATTCTTTGTTCTCCATTGTGTAAACGGTCCGCCAATATCTAGACCCACAGGAGACTACAAACAAACAAACATCACCACATTATAAAAGTTCCACCAATCCACCTGAGATCTCTAAATCAATTTTCCCACTGCACTCGCATCATATATAAACAATACTTATCTCCCCAGGGTATTAGAAAACTTGAGCGTCCTCAAAATCTGTGGAAAACTTTGTAAAATTGGTCGGACCGAGTTCGGGCGAGCGTGGCATACGAATCGAGAGAAAATGTGACGCAGCGACGCTCCGAAGTGGCCAGACTTGAACTTCTTAATTGCATTTGGACCTTTTTTGGGGAAACAGAATTAAGATGAGCGGGTTACTTCGGACTTTTGATAAGGAAAGGTTGGGAAACTCTTTTTAACTTGATTTTGAGCGGACGTGGACTTTTGATGGGGGAAAATCTTATATAGCGTAGAAGTTTCTTTTATCGACTTGTTCTGAAAACCCGTAAAGGAGTTTATATGATAGTATGAGTGTAGTACCTAGTAGTTGTATATTACCTTATTTATGTAAGGTTTCCAGAATTATTGCTAAGGACAATTTTTTTTTAATTTAGTACAACTAGCTGATGGAACAAGCAGATGGCCCACCTGATGTTAAGTGGTAACCATCTCCTACATCCATCAACTTGAGGCATACAGATGTTAAGCTACAAGTGCCTGAAATTAGGTACACCGGCAACCACACTCTTCAAACCGAAACACAGCAACGCTGCTTGGCGGCCGAATAAGGCGTGGTGGTAGTACTTCCCCGGACGAGCCCTAAAACACGTGCATGCGGAATTTTATACACATAAAGGAGCCACATATGCGGCCAAATGCTTGGAAAATTCCAAATTTGCTTGAAACTCAAACGCACTTGAGACACACAGTTCTGCATTTATGATGATTATGGGGTTATACTTTTTTCTGCTGCGAAGCAGTGATGCTCATATTGGTGTGTTCTGATTTGATGTTGAGGGTGCCGGCCGGTCCAATAACAGTCTTGTTGGACGTTGTGTAAGAAATCATTTACACGGGACCCGTGATTTAAGATTCGTCAAGAAAAATAATACGTCATGACGGATGCACGTTTACATTGCATTCGGAAATTAGTATTTTTAGATTTTACGATACGTCTTAATCTCAGAATATGATATGATATCCCTTGATTCGTAATTTAGAGTTCAATCTTGGATGTGCGGAGACCCCCGGACCTGTTACAAAAAAACAATTCAAGTTTTTTGTCGAACGTGAGCACGTCATTATCAGAAGGTAATTAATGCGTAAAATTAAGGCGTATCCCTCTTTTTTCTACCCTCATCACTACGTCTTCTTTCACTCCAATTCACTTCTTTCAATGAAATAAACAAAGCTTAATACATGTCTAGTAAAGAATAAGTCGTAATACAGTTCCACAAAGAATGGTCAGCCCCATGCTTCCTTCCCATATATTATTTTAACTGCTACCTATCTCCTTAAACCACATTGTTCGTCCTGATTTATAACGCGGACACTACTGACCTTAAAAGGATTTTCTAAAGCTTTTTAGAGCAAGATTCTATGTGCCTTTTCACATACGGTACAATAAATTTACCAACTTACAAACCTAAACGGTAAGTACGTGAAGAATAATCGAGTAAGATTGATTTTTTTTCTCTCTCTCTCTTGTCTGTGGTGAAAGGATTTTTTAAGTGCGCCTCAAGAGGCTCCTTTCGAGAACGTGACACATGTTACAGAACTTTTTAGGTTCTAATACGACATGCCGGTTTCCTCACGATGTTTTCCTGGCGATTTGGCCTTTTACGTAATTATGTATATGTATACATACATACATACTCGTACATAATTACGTAAAAGGGTATGTTTGTCTGGCCACAACTTTAGAACCATTGATCCGATCTGGTTTTTTTTTTCTCATAAAATGGTAAGGTAAATATGCCAACGTAAGCAGTACGTGAAGAATAATTGAGAATTTGTTGTTGTTGCCTGTTCTTCTAGGCTTGTTTGCGTGGAACTGGCAACTAGTGATTCAAATGACCTTTTGAGTTTGACTTGTTTTTGACTTTGAGACGTTTCGTAATTTTTTTCGACTCAACTTCTTCATTTACGTGATTCTCGGGAAACGTTTGTGTGTTTATCTTTGTCTCACATTTATTTTAAAAATATTAAATACATTTCATGTTCTGATACAAGAACTACTTACTGCTTTTCTATTAACTCTAAAACGGGGGCATGTGAAAAGGGTGCCTACTAAGATGGAATGTGGCTTAACCATCCAAGCCTCTTTAGTGAAGAATTTAAATAGTTTCAAAGTTTATTTAAGCTGATTAATTAATAAAATGTTCACAACTCTAATCCCCATAAACAAAGAGATAAGGAAAAAAAATATTCAGAGGCAGGTTGTGACCTTACAGCTCAGTTGATAGTAGCTCTACCTTCTGTGCTGTAGGCCGTAGGTTCCATTCTCAATGAAAACGATAAATTGTAGAAATAGAATAGAAAATTCTTTATTGCACAGAATAAAATGTATCGTACATAGGCGAACTTAATGCTAGAGAGCATTCTCCTCCAGTTAACCTTTGTGTAGTTTTGATAAACCGAAAGGATAGTGCACAAACATGGATGTTATGGAGCAATTTTCTACAAATACAGAAAAATACATATATTATATATTGATAATATCAAATATTTATGAAAATAATATGAATAACGAATATTTAATTTTTTTTATTTTTTTTTATAAGTAATAAACCGTCCTTTGGCCACAATCTCACCTGATGGTAAGCGACGATGTAGCCAACGATGGAGCAGAACGGTCTAGAAGACACCTATTCACTCTTGCCTTGAAGAGACCCAAGTTGTAGTGATCAGGAAAAACAGACGATGGCAAAATTAAAAATTAAAAATTAAAAAAAAAAAATTGAAAAATTAAAAAAAAATTAAAATTAAATTGGTACAAAATAAGATATAATAATATACTTTAGGTACTACATACTCACAAATGCATAAATTATATAGATACTTACCGTTTGAAATTTAATAAGAAAAAATTGTAAATTGATAAATTATCTGTTTTTTTATTTCAAACTAGCTGACCCGACAGACGTTGTCCTGTCTTAACTATGAATATTGAATTCTTCTTCTTCTTCTCTCAATTTATGGCTCCTGTCCGTCATTCGACAGACAATCTTGCCAGTGTCAAGTGATAAATATTTATTAGTTTAGTGAATACTTTTTGGTCAAGTCAGTCCATAGTCAAGTCGGCCGTCATTTTGTTTTGAAGAAAATGGTGGCGGTTTTCTTCAAAACATTCGAAACCTTTTCGGCCAAATCAGGATATCACATAATACACTTTCATTCCAAATGTTTACACTTTGTGCAAAGACCTCAAGTAATGTTGGTTAAAATACCACCGAAATTACACAACACAACTCAAAATAACACTAGAAAAACAATTAAAATGAAAAAGCTATGTTGCTTCCAGAAATGTCAGAAAACGAATCTTGAATTCAAATTAGTGTAACACAGCAATCAATCGGTGTTGTCAATTCTATGTCAACGTCATAAGGTTACATTAAAAAAGTTTATACCTCTATTGTCGAAAGCGCTAAGGTTAGATTAGAAATAATTTTATATGGTGGTTAAGTATTTTTAAATTTTCTAATTTTTCGCGCAATTTCCTTATTTTATTCTTTCATAACAACCTTCTCCTGACAATAGCAAACACAAAAAAAAAGAATTAGCGAAATCGGTCCAGCCGTTCATGCGTGATGGCGTGACCAAGGGAAATAGGGATACATATTCAAAGTCAAAGTCAAAAGGTATTTATTCAATAAAATCACAAGGATCACTTTGAAACGTCTTAATTCTTCTTCTTATTATATATGTATATATATAAGATATTGATGTAAATACTATTTTATGTATCTATATTATTTAAACCTAATTTATTATAGAGCAGTGCAGACTCCCCCTTGACCGTAGGTACGTTTCAGGACGCAAATAAGGAGTAATGTTTCTCAAGCCCTGGAGGGTGCACTTTATTTCAAAGACACATTTTCGTAACTTCATTGTTTGCATTCTAGATTTCCTTAAGTCTAGTACTCGCGTGCGAGTTTTTAATTTTTTAAGCTACCTGAAGACTTTTGTTAGTTTAAATTATGTGCACAGTGCCATTCTCAAACGGTGAAGGAAAACATCGTGAGGAAACCGGCATGTCGTAGAACCTACAAAGTTCTAAAACATGTGCTTGAAAAGAGCCTCGTTGAGGCGCACTTAAAATCTTTTCGCCACACTGTTCCGAAAGAAACTAGTGACACGTCAAAAAGGAGAAGTAATGGGTTAAGTGAACAAAGTCAGCTCTCACAGCTCAGTTGATAGGAGCTCTGCCTTAAGCGCTGTACCGTGACCGTGGCCGTGGGTTCGATCACCAGAACAAACGTTTATAATATGTCTCATCTGGTTTCCATGATACATTAACACATTTTATATTTATATTTATCACTGCTCCTCCAGTTTAATAAATAAATAAATATTATTGGACTTTCCACACAGCACTATCTAGAACCAAACTAAGCCAGAGCTTGTAATATGGGAACCAGATAGCTGATATAATACATAAATACTTTTTTTTGTAAAGACATACTTATAATATTATATAACACCCAGACAGAGATCAAACATCTATGTTCATCACACATTTGTTTGTTCTCGATGGGGATCGAATCCACGGCCTACGGCGCAGTAGGCAGAGCTACTACCAACTGAGCTGTGAAGGCTGTCAGCTCAAATATACAGTGCATTTATCAAGTACCTAACCTAGTATGTATTAATAAACCTATCATCATACCAAATTTCATGTAGTTCAGATTAACGATTCAAAAGTTATGCTCGGACAAACACACATAGACAGACTTGAAATGTCTTTACCTAATTTAATTGCCCCAGCTGTCGCTCCAATCTTAGTTCGCTTAGCTCACTCGATCAAAATATACCTCTATATGTACTTACTTAGTATTTATGAAACATGCAACATTTACAGTTGCAGCTGGCTTATGAGTACCGAGCCTTACAATAAATGTTCATGCTCCGGGCCACAGAATATCTAAACTCAGCAAATCAGCTCTATTTACTTATTTTGCTTAGACCACGGTGTTTTTTTTTAAGTTTCTTCTGAGTTTTGCAATTAATGTTAAAATTGTTTGAAATTTCCCCCAAACCCAAACATCACCCAAAAAAAAGGGTTTTTATCTTGTTTTTTTATTATTACCTAGCTTCCTGTTGGAAACAAGTTTTTTTCTATGAAAAAAAAAGTTGGAGTAAGAAGATGGTCCACTTGTTGTTAAGCGGTTACCTTTGCATATAGAAATTACATTACAAGTAGGTACTATTATTCTTAGATAGAAATTTTTTATTGCACATAATAAATTGTATCGTACATAGGCGAACTTAATGCTAAAGAGCATTTGCTTCCAGTTAACCTTTGTGTAGTTTTAAAAAAACCGTAAGGGTAGTCCACAAACATGGTTGATAGGGAGCTATTTTCTACAAATACACTGTTGTGCTTAAAAGTATAAAAAAGAGGTACAAGCTACATGTTAACACAGAAAAAATGTTTTTTTTATTCAACTAGCTCATGGAACAAGCAGATGGCCCACCTGATGTCAAGTGGTAACCATTACGTATAACAAAGCATTACCTCGAAATTCACTCACAATAGGAACGTGCCCTACGATGCACTGCCCTGCGTCCATCAACTTGAGGCATACAGATGTTAAGCCTCATGTGCTTGTAATAACCCTGTCAACCACACTCTTCAAACCGAAACACAGCAACGCTGATTGGCGGCAGAAAAAGCGGTGGTGGTAGTACCCCGGATGAGCCCTTCACAAAGAGCTCTACTAATCTAATACAACTCATATACAGTTATTTGTATCTTTCCCTACTGCTATCTTTACTCTGTGATGAAGCTTATTTAGTGTTACGACTTACGAGCGCGCTGGTAAAGTTTTATGTGGCTAGGCATTGCATATGACCTGCATTTTTATTTTACTGCATATGCAAGCTACTAAGAAAACTAAGGAAGAACGATTTTTCGAGTTTTTTCTTAGAAAAGTTTTGGAATGATAAAACATGTCTTTATTATGCGGTTAAATGTAAGTTTGTGTCAGATTTAATATAATAGAGCATGTATTAACTCATATTTTCTCATGTATTATCTTATATTTAGTTTAAAACATCTATTAAACCTAAAGACACATTTATTATTTCACATGAGGCTTAGCAACTGTATGCCACAAGTTGATGGCCGCAGGGCAGTGCATCGTAACCCAACGATGCACTGTCCAGCGTCCATCAACTTGTTTATCACTACATAGTATAAACAAAGTCGCTTTCTCTGTCCCTATATCCCTATGTATGCTTAAATCTTTAAAACTACGCAACGGATTTTCATGCCGTTTTTTTTATAGAAAGAGTGATTCTAGAGGAATGGATATATGCATAATACAAGCATAATCTCTTAGGGATAACACACAATATAATATAATAATACACAATAACCGTGCGAAGCCGGGGCGGGTCGCTAGTCTATAATAAATGTGATGTTCCTAGCGTGCATAACTTACGATACAATGCTTTGTTATAAGTGATGGTTACCACTGAACATAAGGTGGGCGATTGACGATCCTTGGAGGAGGCTTATACCGCCGACGGGGTCCATACAAAAGTATTGAGTTATTAAGATAATCATTTAAAATTTAGTTTTTTTATTTTACTTAATGACAATTCTCTTAATGACAGAAGACTATGGAAATGATATTTCTCATACATCTAGCAGTCCATCTGCCTTGGTTTGGTTCATTATCATTGGTGTGGATTCACTGTTATTATTATTGACGTCATCACTGACAATTAAAGTAAAAATGGAAACGGGAAAACTTCTTCTTAAACCTAAAACGCAGGGACCCAACCTGAAAAAAAAATACAGCAATATGAACTGTATCACGACGGCATAAAGGTCATAAATAAGTAATGTTCAGAATTGTTCTTCCTGGACATGCACGGGGATGCCTGAGGGCGCCTTCAGTCTCATGAGTACAATTATAATAACTAGATTTAAAAAAATAACTACGGTACTTTTTAAATAAAAAAACTTAAGGTGTCATCTCTCGTCAATTCAACTGAATGTAACTTCGGTTATCGAGCTGAACTCATGATATTAAAGTAATATTTCAGCCCTGAAGATGGAGCCACGATCGTATAATTACCGTAGTAGCAAATCCCCGAGAAATTCGCCGGGAGTGATTGGAATCCGATAGCGCAGGTGGTTATGTTAGGTCATGGTGGTGAATAAAGGGAGAAGACCTGGAGGGGCCTTCTCCCGCATTGCCCTTATTCATCACCCCCTCGGGCGGGAACGACCGGGCCGGCCGGGTGTGCGGGCCCCACCGTAAAGGTGGTCTGGTCACCTGCGGGGGGGGCCTGGATGGGAAGGCTCTGCCGAATTCCCAGTCCCCCTCCACATAGGCGACGCGGGAGTGTCGCTGGGTTGTTTAGTGGGTATACCGGGAGCGGAAAACCGGGTCCACCGGGAGTCCCACATTTCCCTCCCCATCCTCCAATGGGGGGGAAAGCGTATCGCATTTTTCCAAGCGTCAAAAAAAAAAGGTCAAGGGAAATGTCGTGGATTAGAATACCACTCGGATAGTAACTATAAACTAAAAAAAAAATGTGTTAGTTACAACTTACATACCTTGTCATATTAACCTGATTCTCTTCAGTTCGATTTTCATTTGCACAATTGAGCCTACACTCGTTGACATAAGTCTTATTATCGGTTGCACAGATAGGCGCGTACACTCTCTCACAGTTTGAGCAACCTAAGTACTTGAGTGGTACCCAAACATCTTTCGTTTTCGAAGATATCATCGCCAGTTGATGGAGAATGTAGAGGGAAATTACTGAAACATAAATATTTGGAGACATTCCAGAAAGTGCTTATACTGTTACAAAGTGTCATAGGTTCGGTAGGAACCAAGTCGTAAGTTTGTTGCCTGTTTTTCTAGGCTTGATCGCGTGGAACCGGCACTTAGATTTACCTACCTTCAAGGGCTCATCATTCATTCGATCATTCAATTTAATTAATGTTCATTCAATGCGCTGAATAAACTAGCATGGCAGTTTGTATATGAATGGCCAGAAAAGAAAACTTTATGACAAAATAACAACGAGAAAGAACAAAAGAATTTGCCAAGCACAAGATGAATCGAAACAAAGTGAAATGAAACTTTGCATATGACATATATCTACTCTTCTACACTAATATTATAAAGAGGAAAGATTTGTATTTTTGTATGTAACGAATAGGCTCAAAAACTACTGGTCCGATTTTAAAAATTCTTTCACCATTAGAATGCTACATTATCCCTGAGTAACATAGGCTATATTATATTTTCAAAAAAATCAGGGATCCTTACTAAAACTACAATAATGTAACCCAAGGTGGAAAACAAAAACCTTACATCGTGTGCGCTGCGAAAACTATTGATGATAGAACAAAATAATGTACTACGATTTTGTAGAACACGTCATCATCTACATAAAATGTCGTGACAGCATATGTCTAACTATTATAGTTATGTCACAATAAGTGTTCTTTTATTATACAAATTTAATTGAAATGCCGCCGCTAGAAAAGGGTCTTTATTTGTACCTTGGTATTAATCCTTATCCAAATAAATCATTTCATATTTAAAACGGTTTTAATACCTATAGATTACTTCTTAAATTTTTCAAATCGGACATTCCTTTCAAAAGATATGACGAAATTAAAAATGTTAACGGGTCCACGGGTCACGCTCGGGGTGCGATTTCACTCACTCAAGGAGAAGGGGTACAAATGTATGAAATAAGTAGACGCGAGGCTCAAACCCACGGTCTAAGTTTATCCTAAAATGTTCAAAAAATGTATGACCACCCATGCGAAGCTGGGCCGCTAGTAAATTATAAAGACAGAATACAACAAAACATTGCCTATCACGCACGATAGGAACGTGCCCTACGATGCACTGCCCTGCGTCCATCAAATTGAGTCATACAGATGTTAAGCGTCATATGCCGATAATTTCACCAACACTTTTAAACCAAAACACAGCATTGTCACTATTTTTGACAAAATAATCATTTGCAAAAAAGTTAATTACATACCTGACACGGCGACTCTACCGCACGCCGCCATTTTGTGCAAAAACATGCCATTAATGATTACGCAGAAATCAGTTGTTTTATCTTAATTAATGCGCTTGTTATTACCGACGTTAATTTTTATCGATAAAGAGAAATTGGAATGAGTAATTACGTAACGTTGAGTAATGAGTACTTATGAACCTTTAAAGTTGATGAGGAAACACGAAGTAGATATGTTACAATGGTGCTGTAACTATATCATCATCATTTCAGCCCGTTTGCACCCACTGCAGAGTATAGACCTCCTATTAATACGCCACTCTTTACGGTCCCTTGCGAGTCTCATCCACTCATTCCAGCACTAACATTTCTGCAATGTCTGTACTGTACCTACTATTGTGTGTTTTATTTTTCTCTGATTTAATAGATTGTATTTAATTTTATGCATTAGGTATTATTAGTTTGAAGCGTACCGTGTGCTGTCTTATAAATTTGATTATGTTTACCTTTTTCTGTATGCCTACGCCTCACTTAACTTCAATAATATATTATATTACATTGTAAAAGGATCATACAAAAGAACGGTAGGACCCAAGCCGTAAGTTTGTTGCCTGTTCTTCTAGGCTTTGGTTGCGTGGAACTGGCACCTAGAGTCACCTAGCTTTAAGACGTTTCAATGTGATCCTTGTGATTTTATTGAATAAATACCTTTTGACTTTGACTTTGACACTCACTACAATAATGTCACAGATCACTGGTGGTCTAGTGGTAGCGGCCTCGCCTTCCGATCTTGAGGACGTGGGTCCAAAACCAGTATTGCCCCAATCAGATATTCTGTTTAAAAATGTATGTGCAACTCTCGAACGGTGAAGGAAAGCGGTGAGGAAACCGGCATGACGTAGACCATAAAAAACATTGTGTAAAGTGCTCAAAAGGAGCCTCTTTGAGGCGTACTTGGAATCCTTTCACCACACTGATTCGAAAAAAACAGGTGACACCACAAGGAGATTTAATAATCTTGAAACATTTTATACTATTTAATTCTAATTAAGTTAAATTAATTATAGATCTCGGGGTATTTTAATATCTCCATTCTCACTCATTACAAGACATTACATTCTTCCCTAATTTCCAAATTCCTCAGCTAAATCTGTTCAAACATTAAACGTCAGGTAGTAAAATGAGAGTTACTGGAATCACTGCAATGAACGAAGGAGAAAGGACTTTTTAGGGTTCCGTAACCAAAGGGTAAAACGGGACCCTATTACTAAGACTCTGTCTGTCTATCTGTCTGTCTGACTGTCCGTCTGTCACCAGGCTGTATCTCATGAACCGTGATAGTTAGACAGTTGAAATTTTCACAGATGATGTATGATTTTAAGGCTGGGTGTTATTATATATAAGTATGAATTTACAAAAAAGTGTATAGCACTATATCAGCTGTTTGGTTCCTATAGTTTTGCCTAATTTATTAGATTTAAAACCACATAGAAGAGTAGTAGAGCTCTTTGTGAAGGGCTCGTCCGGGGAAGAACTACCACCACGCCTTTTTCTGCCGCCAAGCAGCGTTGCTGTGTTTCGGTTTGAAGAGTGTGGTTCCTGGTGAAATTACGGACACATGATGATTAACATCTATAGGCCTTAAGTTGATGGACGCAGGGCAGTGCATCGTAGGGCATGTTCCTTCTGCTTTTTCATCAGCAACTAGAATAAGTATTGTTTAAAACCTTTCTAGATCCCTTAATTCCTCTGATATGTTTTTCACCGTAAAATATCATTGTCTTCTACTAAAAGTTATCCAATTCTGAGTAACGACATGCAATAACTTTGCAACAATTTTGGTGGTTTTACAGCTTACGTGCTGTGAAGGAATTTAGTGAACATTTTGGCAATATGCATTAAGATACAAATCTTGTTTAACCTGAAAACGGTCGCATTTATGGTTTTCTTTTTCAACAATGAGGCGAGGAAACCAGTTAGTATTCTAACAGCGGCGAAGAGCTTGCAAACTTTCACGTTTGTAATGCCAACCAACTAACTTGATAAGAATAAGTTACTTTTTAAGTAATTATTTCCCGTCCCAAGACTATGCGACATGAAAGGAAAAGTACCATAAATATTGCAGTTTTTTTTTTTTTTTTAATACCACCAACTGATGGAACAAGCAGATGGCCCACCTGACGTTAAGTGGTAACCATCACCTATAACAAAGCATTACCTCGTAAGTCACGCACGATAGGAACGTGGCCTACTATGCGCTGCCCTGCGTCCAACAGCATGAGGCATACGGATGTTAAGAAGCCTCATGTGCCTGCAGGCACATGAGGCTTCTTAACATCCGGCAACCACACTCTTCAAACCGAAACGCAGCAACGCTGCTTGGTGGCAGAAAAAGGCGTGGTGGCAGTACTTCCCCGGGCAAGACCTTCACAAAGAGCTCTACTACTCTTAAAATGTGCTCAATGTTTTTTTTTCAAACGTAACAGCGTTTGTGTTGTAAATATAGATTTTTTCTGGGTCATATAACATATTTATCATAAGATTTAAAAAAAAGATATAGCTTTGCTTATATTTGCGTTCGAGGCAATATAGTTCTGTGTGGAAAGTCCACCACCAATATAATCTCTGATCTTCTATTCCGTAATTCAACATGTTCTGTCAGAGCTCTTTATGTCGGCTGCTGGCACACCGTTTCGTACAACTCTTTGTAACAAGCAACAAATACTAGCGTCAGTCACACGAAAATGATATATGAAATGTCACAAAATGCAAGCCGTGAGTGGTTCCGGAAATATTGCGCTGGGCCGGCCTGTATCTTTTCTTTTGTTGCTCGTTTGAAAATGATCCTTATCCTTACTATTTTACATCTAGATTCAAATGTAACACATCTGTAAATCAAAAACATCTAGGATAAAAACTATGTTTTGGAAAAACAGGAAGGCTTAGCACTTTCAAAGCCTCTAATTTATGTGATCCAAGTATGTATTACAAACTCAAGTTTTATTTACAGAATTACATGTACGCACAGGGATGATACTATACGTAGAAAGATAAATGTTCTGCTAAAGATATTGTTGAATACATATTCCTTCTAACCGATGCCTTTTAACCCCTGCTGTTTGAAACTCAGACATGGAATCTTCGCAGGCTAGAGGTTAAGCGCCACAGCGCATAATGAACTATTGTATAGTGAACTCTGACTTAAAATGTTTTATATTTTGCGGCGTGAAATATTATTATTCTAGTATATAAAAGTTTCTGAAAGCCCGATCAAAATCAATCGGATATCAAGTCACTTGCTTTCTCTAGCTAATTCGATGTAATAGCTGAAATGGCGAGTGACTTGATATCCGATTAGTTTATATTATCCAGTGCCCGCATAAGATCAGCAACAGTGGAAGTTTTAAGGATGATCTTTGCCCAGCAAAACACACTAGATAAAAACAGGTAATATTAGAAATATTGGTAGGTAAGCAAGGTATTATTCAAAATATTTTGTTTTGTAAAGGAAAATGTCCAAAGTAAAGTATATCCAATTAAAACATTAAAAAAACTCATCTGTGGTTAACAGCCGCGGAAACAAGCGAGGGTAGGGTTACCGCATTTGCTATTCGAAACGCAAAACAAGTTAAAATTCAAAGAGTACAAGCGCTTTGAATTAAGAATTGGTAAACATGACAAGAATTGCAACAACGCAGTTTTTGCATTTCAAAAACAAAATATTTATAACGGAATCCAAATGCCAGTGCACTGTCAAGTTTTCTGCCTCCAAGAATCAAGTGGGTATGGTCTTATGCTGGGAGTTTCACTACGAGATAGAAACAGAAATTAGGAAATCACTTCTCATTTTCTAATTTCTAATTTTATCCCGTATCTGCGAGCTATGCCCGATATAGACTAAAAAAGAAAGGTAATATTACATTTATTATGACATAGCTCGCGGAATTAACAAGTTGAAGTTGCAATGGACAGGTCATAATAGCTTGAAGAACTGACAACTGAACAAAAGTTCTTGAATAGCGACCACGAATTGGAAGACGACCCCTAACTCCTCCACATTGTGAGGATAGAGGGAAGTCGGTTGATGGAGAGAGCTCAGAATCGTTCTTCCTGGATATATTAGGAGAGGCCCATTTCCAGCAGTCTCTTTCTCTTCTCTCACTAGTTCCTTTCGAAACAGTGTTGTGAAAGGATTTTAAGTGCTCCTCAAGAGGCTCCTTTCGAGCACTTAACACATGTTATAGAACTTTTTAGGTTCTAAGACATGCCGGTTTCCCATAAATTTTTGAACAGAAAAACTCATTGGCGTATGACCAGTTTCGAACCCACGAACTTAGGATCGGAAGGCGGGGCCGCTACCACTAGACCACCAATGCTTTTCCAGCAGTGGACTACGATGATTACTACGATGACTACCATTAGGGTATGAGCCGTGTTTTTATTGAAATTGCCAATGTAAAAAATCGCGACAACACAATTTTTGTAATTCGAAAAGGAATTTTATTTCTATCGAAACACATCGTCGTAGCGGGTTGTAGCACTTACTGACTACGAAGCGTAGCACGTGCTACGAGAGCTCTCATGTCGAGTGTTACGCCGCTAAATATAGGCTGAAGTATTAATATGGTTGTTTACAAATTGTGTAACAAAATCCTACTTAATATAGAGGTAGAAATGCGAATGTACGGATATTTAAATGATAGGATGTTTGTGGCACATACACACGCATCAAAGATATTTCGTAACTAGACCTATTATGCTAATCAAAAAATCTGGACTTAGTACTTTGTACTAAGAGATCTGAGGGGATATCTACCGTGCCTGGGGATCAAAGTCCTGAAGTTGTTTCACTTTTTTGTTTTACTTATTGTTAAGTACACCTTCAAATTCTAATCACTACTCAATACTTTATTGCTTACACATGGTTTAGTTTAGGTTCATACATTGTTGTTAGGTGTTAGTAAGTATCACGTTGACCCTGCATAGGGTATGGCAATATGGAGGCAGGCCAAGGTTTTAAATTAAAAAGCGTATAGTTGGTAGATAGGTAAAAACCTCTAGGTAGGTTACAGTAGGCACGAAAACAAATTAATATTTATATTACTATACACTTCAAACCATTTAGCTGTCGAATATCTACCATTTCACAACAAACCAAGATCAAGTCGGACTAGCACGATATTTATTTGGTATTTTGCGACGACCCTACTTACGTAAAAGCTGTGTCCCAAAAATGTTGATGCTGGTAATAAGAGCTGTCGCATCGAATACCACCGGTACACTGGTTCGGAGTCAATGCATAAATGTTTGTTCGACCAGTGTTCAATGGGAATTAGCTATTGGTGTTTTAGAACAGCTGGGTTACTGTCCTACTTAGAAATTATACTAATAATATAATGAGAGGCGACTACCAAGTGATCTAACCTAAGTCATGCTTTATATCCTACTAGTATTGTAAACGCGAAAGTTTGTAAGTATGGATGGATGGATGGATGGATGTTTGTTACACTTTCACGTAAAAACTACTAAATGGATTTTAATGAAACTTTACAATAATATAGCTTATACATCAGAATAACACATAGGCTACAATTTATAAAGATATTGTGTGAATTGTCCAAAATATGACGATAAGTGTCAAGTAAGTAGGAAAAAATCTACCACCTGCGAGCTATTCTGGCGTGCGCTGCCAAAATCGCTAGAGTTACACATATGTACAACGCCACGCTAATATAAGTTTCCTAGTAATTAAGTCAAGTATATATATTAATATATATAGTATAATATATATATTAATAATAATAATATCATCATCATCATCATCATCAGCCCAAAGAAGTCCACTGCTGGACATAGGCCTCCCCTATACATTTCCAGGAAGAACGATTCCGTGCCCTCTCCATCCACCGACCACCCGCGATCCTAACAATGTCGTCAGTCCATCGGGTGGGAGGGCGTCCCACGCTTCGTTTTCCTGTTCGTGGTCGCCATTCGAGGACCTTTATTCCCCATCGGTTATCAGTCCTTCGAGCTATATGACCTGCCCATTGCCACTTCAACCTGCAACCCTAATAATAATAGCAACAGAGTTATTTTTTAAGCCTACTTTCTTTGTGTTTGTTATTTATTTTCTCTTTTCTGTATTCTTATTAATATGTGTTAAACTTATTTATTTATTTATATTTAATTTTCATATTATTTATATCGGAACAATTCGGAAATGTTTTAGTAAAAAAAAAAAAATGGGGGAGGCCTGTAGTAATTAGATAAATAAATAAATAAATATTGGTGGACTTTCCATACAGCACTATCTAGCCCCTAACTAAGCCAAAGCTTGTAGTAAGGGAACCAGATAGCTGATATAATACATAATACTTTTTTTTTGTAAATACATACTTATAATATTATATAACACCCAGACAGGGAACAAACATCAATGTTCACCACACAAATGTTTGTTCTCGGTCTTCTAATCTAAGACTGATCATAATAATAGAGAGAGAGATTTATGGAATCTTTTTTTTTTTTTTAGAAGAGATTAGATCTATAAAGGATAGACCTAATCTCTTCTAGTCGTGTCACTAGTCTTTCGAAACAGTGTGGTGAAAGGATTTTAAGAGCGCGTCAAAGAGGCTCCTTTCGAGCAATCGACACATGTTTTAGAACTTATTAGGTTCTACGATATGCCGGTTTCCTCACGATGTTTTCCTTCACCGTTTGAGAGTACTGACACTATGCACATATCTTATTCTAGGCTCCTCTCCATCCAAAGGTTGTCTTGAAGAGATCACTTTTTAGCGATAAGACCGCCAATTGTACATTTTGTTTTTCTTTAATTGTTATAATTTGTCCTATTTTGTTAGTTTATAAGGTGTGCAATAAAGAATCTTCATTCATTCATTCACATAAATTTTTGATCAGAAAAACTCATTGGTGCACGACCAGTTTTGAACCCGCGACCTTGGGATCGCAAGGCGGGGCCACAACCACTACACCACCAGTGCTCTCTAGTGCTACAAACCTAACAGAGGCGTAATTTTTTTTTAAATATTGGTGGACATTCCACACAGCACTATCTCGCCCCAAACTAAGCCAAAGCTTGTGATATGGGAACCAGATAGCTGATATACTACTTATATACTTTTTTTTTGTAAATACATACTTATAATATTATATAACACCCAGACAGAGAACAAACATCAATGTCCATCACACAAATGTTTGTTCTCGGTGGGGATCGAACCCACGGCCTACGGCACAGAAGGCAGAGCTACTACCAACTGAGCTGTGAAGGCTGTCAAAGGCGTATATTAGCTGTTTCCATAGCACTGTTGCATGTTACGCGATAGCTTTTTGAAATTGGATGGAGGCGCAGCGCGTTATTCGACGTATTTAATTCACAAGAAAATTGAACAATCCCATACGATTTCAAATTCGGACGTGTGACCTTTGGGACTCGAGCAAATTCAAATATTGGAGGTATTTTTGTGATAGGTTTTGGAATAATCGAGTTCGATATTTGTTTAACACAGCTGTTTTTAAGATAATATATGTGTGGGACGGAATTGTTTGTTTTATGTTATTAGGAATTGTATTTACAAAATCAAAGAGATATTCAATACAATATTTTTTTTATCATACATCTAGCTGATGGAACAAGCATAACCTAATGTTAAGTGGTAACCATCACCTATAACGAAGCATTACCTCGTAAGTCACGCACGACAGGAACGTGCCCTAACGCTACGCGTTAAGGCTCATGTGCGTGTAATTACACCGGCAACCTCACTCTTCAAATCGCAACACAGCAACGCTGCTTGGCGACAGAAAAAGGCGTGGTGGTAGTACTTCCCCAGACGAACCCTTCACAAGGAGCTCTACTACTCTTAAAATCATGATCTCGTCCTGGCCGTTGCGACTACGGCGACATTGTTAATGCTTTACTGCATTCATTTGTCTATACCTATAGTGTGCTCTGAGATGACTTGAATAACTAACTTTATATAAGCTAGGACCTAGCTTATATTATATTAAACGAGTTAGTACCTAGAGAGTCACCTAGCTGCTAAGGGAATCTATGAGCCAGTTCCACGTAACAAAATGTGGGGGCTACAAGCTCTACTGCGATGTATTCTGTGACGATTTTAAGTTTGCAAGTCTGCAGTTTTCAGCAGCGTCGCGTCGTGGGTCCGCTACCCGAACAGTCGTCATCTGCCCCCCGTTAGAGTAATTAGTTATACGCCTTGTATTTTTTTTTTTTTTTTTTTACAATGAATAGACCGTCCTTTGACTACAATCTCACCTGATGGTAAGCGACGACGTAGCCGACGTTGGAGCAGAACGGTCTAGAAGACACCTATTCACTCTTGCCTTGAAGAGACTGATATTGTAGTGGTCAGGAAAAACAGACGACGGTAATGAGTTCCACTCCTTAGCGGTTCGCATAATGAAGGTTGAAGCAAAGCGCTTCGTGCGAATTGGTGGCATGCTAACCAGGTATGGATGGTACGGGGCCGTGCGTCTACTTGTCCTGTGGTGGAATGGAGATGGTGGAATAAGGTCATGTAGTTCCTGGGCACATTCTCCGAAATGTAGCCTATAAAAGATCGATAAGCAAGCAACTTTACGACGGTGTTCGAGGCTCTGGATTTTAGCCTCCGCCATGTATTGCTCACCTACTAACCTGAAAGCTCGGCGCTCAATCGAGTCCAAGGCAGCAAGCTGGTGTTTTGCCGAGCCATGCCAAAGGTGACAGCAGTACTCCATACCAGATCGGACTTGTGCTTTATAAAGACTGAGAAGCTGTCCCGGTGTGAAGTAACGCCTTACCCTATTAAGGATGCCTAGCTTCATAGAAGCCGTGTTTGCCGTTTTTGCCGTTTTGTAATTCGGACAATAAGCGTTAATCGGGATATACAGTTTTTGATTGGCATACGTCCTTGTGCTGGAGGCTATATACAACCCATCAAGTTAAATAGACACAGCACCCCGATACCAAACTTACAGAAATACAGCCCTTCCTATCCATTTTTTTCCTAATTTTTTTGATAAAAGTAATTATTCTCGTTTTAGTAATTAGTCTCGGCAGAATAATAGCGCCTAACTACTAAAACAGTGGCGAGGCATACGAGTTGAGACCCTTTTGCTGCTGCAGCAGACAAACACCTACATACCTAAGTACTGTAATACCTATCTGTTTAGCCATCTCCTTTCTTTTATTGTTTTGTACGTGTATGTGTGTTTTTTTAGCAAACAAATGTGTGTCTATGTCTATGACTATGTCTAATGATAACTCTAGAGTAGGGACTGCTATCACAGCTTAGTGGAGTAAATTTTTTGTAGGTACTAAAGAATACATACTGGTATACCAGAGATCTTGAATATTAATGTTTGTATTTCTTTATTTAAGTACAAATCCATTATTTTCATTTCTATGTTTGTCAAATAAAAATCTTTATTTCTTCGCAAATCATTAAAAAACCAATCAACGCCGAAATTAATAATGGATAATCTTGATCACTACTTATCTTATAATTAGAACTCATCCATTGCTTTTAATTCAGGGTATTATTTCAAGCTCACATTTTTATCGTTCTCGATCTTTGTGCTAATGGATTTTAATTAATAAAAACGTACATTTAAATAGTTGTCACGAACAAAGAAGACTCGTTTAAATAGCAATTGTTTTGTCAGCCACACGTTATTATCATCAGCCTGAATAGTACACTGCTGGATAAAAATCACGCGACCTATCAAGTTTTACTAAATGTTTACTTTGTTTCGATATGATATGATGATGAATAATATAAAAACTTTTTTTTTATTATACTACCAAGTAAGCAAGTAAGTTAGAGCACCGGTGGTCTAGTGATAGTGACCCCGCCTTCCGATCGTAAGGTCGCAGGTTCGAATCCTGTCGTGCACCAATGGATTTTACCTATCGAAAAATTTATGTGCGCAGAGCAATGCCAGTGCTCTTAAACGGTGAAGGAAAACATCGTGAGGAAACCAGTTAGTACTCTAACAGCGGCGATAGGCTTGCAACCTGTCACGTATGGAATACCATCTACTGCAAAATGTGGGTATGTGCCAAATTTAATGTTTGGACGTACCTCTGACTACCCCCTTTATTCATCCTCAAAAGAATCTGGAGTTAGTACTTGGTACTAGGAGATCTGAGGGTATATCTACCGTGCCTGGGAATTAAAGTTGTGAAGCTGTTACAGTTTTTTCAGTAAGCAAACAAGCTTACGGCCCACCTGATGGGAAGCGGTTACCGTAGCATATGGACGTTTGCAACACCGGAAGTGTCACACGCGTTGCTAACCCTTTAAATATTTTAAAACGCCTTTTTTGAAGAACCCCATGCTGTATTCTCCAGGGAAAATATCCGCAGGGAGCGCATTCCACAACCTTAAAGTGCGCGGGAGGAAGTTCCTCTGAAACCGAACAGTGCGCGTCCATCCTGGTTCCAAGGTTCCAAGGCAAACTTCTACCAGTATGCGCTGGCAGTTATTTTTTTTTCTATTTATAAGGCAAACTAAGGTTAAGAAAAACCATGCGCCCTCTTTACAGGATAATTATTAGTATCATAATGTAGGCTGCGATAATGGTACACCTAATAAGTAAGTCCAAAGTACATAATCGTTTATATGTCTCAAATTCTACGTGGTACAGTGGTATTAAGTTACTACTTAAAATGTAAAAGCCTTTTGTATTTAATACGAATGAATACAGACAGATAAACATCTTCATTTCAATATCTTAATGAGCTGTTTGATAAATGGCTGCTATATTTCGAGACGTTGAACATCTGGGAGATGTCGGCGATGTGTCTTCAGGGCCTTGTTTATTTGTTTCAATTTGTTCGTTTGATTAATTGACATTTCAAGCGAATAAATAAACAGATAACTAATATAATACTTGGATACTTTTTTTTTATAAATACGATATAGGTTATTGTTGACTTTTTGAAAGACATGAAATCTTGTATTGATCAAATGATATTTTTTCCGGTCTTTAGTAATGTTATTCTCGGAAACTTGGGTTATTGCGATTGATTATAACTGAACTCGGTGATTATATCTTCAACAATTTTTTTTTTAATACAACTTGCTGATGAAACAAGCTGATGGCCCACCTGATGTTAAGTGGTAACCATCACCTATAACAAAGCATTGCCTCGTAAGTCACGCACAATATGAACGACCCCTTCGATGCACTGCCCTGCGTCCATCAACTTGAGGCGTACAGATATTATGCCTCATGTGCCTGTAATTACACCGGCAACCACACTCTTAAAACCGAAACACAGCGTTGCGGCTTGGCGGCAGACAAAGGCGTGGTGGTAGTACTCCCCCGGACGAGCCCTTTCACAAAGAGCTACTCTTAAAATTATTTTATCGATCAAAATGATATTTTTACTGAAGAAATGTTATTCTCGGAAACTTGGGTGCTTGCGATTTATTATAACTGTACTCGGTGATTATATCTTCAACAATATTAAAATGTGCGAGCAGTAGTTTGACGTTAGTCAGCGTCTAAATGAAAAAGCTATGTTGCTTTCCAAGATGTCAGAAAACGAGTCCCCACAAATCTCTATACATTCCTCACGTCTGATAAATGTCACACAGATTTGGAGCCTGTTTTTTCACGCCCGTTCATAAGGAATTTCGACATATTATACGAAATATAATATAATAAAATATACAGCCTTCACAGCCCATTTGGTAGTAGCTCTGCCTTCTGCGCCGTAGGCCGTGGGTTCGATCCCCACCGAGAACAAATATTTGTGTGATGAACATTTTTTATGTTTGTTCTCTGTCTGGGTGTTATATATCATAAGTATGTATTTACGAAAAAAAGTATATTATGTATTATATCAGCTATCTGGTTCCCATAACACAAGCTTTGGCTTAGTTTGCGGCTAGATTGTGTTGTGTGGACAGTCCACCAATATTAATGACAAGCTGGTGCCCCGTGACTTCGTCGGCGCATATTTTGGACAATTCACATAATATCTTTATAAATTGTAGCCTATGAGTTATTCTGATGTATAAGCTATATTATTGTAAAGTTTCATTAAAATCCATTCAGTAGTTTTTACGTGAAAGAGTAACAAACATCCATCCATCCATACTTACAAACTTTCGCGTTTATAATATTAGTAGGATTATTTATTATGAATAGAATTTAATTTTATTTGCTTGAAACCAATGCTAGAAACATGGTTACAAGCTTTTACATTATTTATAAAAATCCGTTAAATGCAAAATCTACTTTTTGAGTTACGCGGGACTAAGTGTTCCCGCACACGGGCCTCCAGCCACAACCACAAAACGCCGCCACTGGCATATTTCCTGTAGTTTTAATACATTTTACATGGACTCGCCGCATACGGTTGACGCCGCTAGACGCCACACGCTACAAATCGTCGCTGCTCGCTTCGTATGAAAACTCAGGAAATATGCCGTTTAGTGGTTGTGGCCGGAGGCCCGTGTGCGGGAACCCTAATGCATGTTGTGTACAATAAAGTATTTTCTGTCTTCTGTCTAGAGTCTGTAGCATTAAAAAATAAAACAAGAGAAAAACAGATACCTACATTATGATTTCACTTTTTATCTTTAGTATTTTCTCGAAGTACTTCTTCTTCCTGACGTGTCACTAGTTTCTTTACAAACAGTGTGGTGAAAGTATTTAAGTGCGCCTCAAGAGGCTCGAGCATTAGAGCTTTTTAGGCTTTACGACATGCCAGTTTTCTCGAAGTACATATAATATATATAGTAAAATATATGAGTGAAACTTCAAAGAGAGATAAAATTTTATAAATTAACTGTCATTAACAATTTTCATCGGTTCGCATTCCATCGATGAGCGGTTCCGATTCGTTTTAACGATTCACAAATCGAGACGAGGTTAAAACGAGACGATAATCGAATCAATCGATGTATTATCCGTGTCAATCGGACACATCGATCAATTACCCTTTGTACGGTGTTATTCGGAGTGCTACGATTTGTGACACACTCGTCAAAAGTCCATATATCTTTTCTTTTTGGGAGTTAGTGTGGCAAGGATTCCAACGGGCTTGCCAGTGACATCGATCACATGTCGAAACGTGCGAGCGAGAGTCACATTAGCTCTTGTCTTCGCCTTAAGTCTCATATGTCTGTAATGGCGTTTACCGAAAATACCACCGATACACGCAATGCGGCAGGGCTTAGCCCAAGCTTTCTCACCACATATCACGCGTGTATCATTATGGTCCTGAAGTAGTTCACTGTCGGACATAGGCCTCCGCTATACGCGTGTATGGTGACGAACATGCATCCCTACTAAAATACAAATTACCCCAGCAGAATATACTTCTGTTATATGCCAAAAAACTCTTACTAGGCCAACTGTGGCGGTATTTGGGCCGTGGCCCTGCAACTTAATTATGCAGATGTGCCATATTTGCAAATCTTATCAACATGTTCTATGAACAAAACATCTGTATGTCACTAGTTTTACGATTTGAACCAAAACGCGAAATTATGTGGATTACGGAGATAAAGCTAAGGGCACACTAAAAACTTATTAACGACTTTTTAAAGCCTGTTTACGACTGCGAGATATAAAGCAGCGATTTAGAAGCGATTACGTTTACCCCGAAATTAAAAGCATTGTGGTTTCTGGTAATAATAATTTAACTTGAGAATTTTCGTGTTTTACAGTTCAAAGCCCTTCTGCCTGCAAGTATTTCAGTACTTACAAAGTGACTAAAAGGAAACATCAAATGAAACTTGAAGTCGTAGTTAGTGACTTAAGAAATTAATAAAATAAATTAGGCTTACTTGCTGTGTTTCGGTTTGAAGAGTGTGGTTGCCGGTGAAATTACAGGCACATGAGGCTTAACATCTGTAAGCCTCAAGTTGATAGACGCAGGGCAGTGGATCGTAGGACACGTTACTATCGAGCGTGACTTAACATTCAATGCTTCGTTATAGGTGATGGTTATCACTTAACATCAGGAGGACCGTCAGACCGTCCATCAGAAAGTTTTATAAGTAAAATTGCTATCTAATCAGAGATTTCAAATTTTGTAGATGAATGGCGTTCTTGCAACCCGTTTTCCAGAAGTGATTTGACATCTGATTAGTTTTGATCAAGCTTTCAGAGACCGGCCGTTAGAGTATCAACTTTTCTACTGTTTCCTTGTACACCTGCGACCAATCATCCATACTTTAACAATCCTCTCCATCCAAGGAAGAAATTGCATTCAGCGTTAAGACCGCCCATTCTACCGTGTAGCCAATACACTGTATGTCAGATAGTGCGTTTTGAGAAAACGCGCAAATAAACGGTTTTTATTAGATTGTTCGGTATATTTGATTGCCGAGTTTTGGCTTTTTTAACCGTAAAAATTTCGTGAATACCGTGTATTCTAAATCTTTTTTTTTTCAGTGTAAGTAGCAGAAGCATAGAATAGATTATAAACGATTGAACCCGGTTAAGACATAACACTGTTACCGATAAGTTAAGATACAGTGTATTGGCTTAACACGGTAGCATTGTATTATTTTATTTTATATTCTGAAGTGTTTTTTGTTCAGTTGGTTCAATAAAGTATTTTTCGTTCATTAATTCAAGTTGAACCCTAGAGATCGGTATCCCACTGCATCATCACCCGAATCTCATTATCGCTGAGCCGTCAGCGCGTCACATCCGTCGCGAGTTAATCAGCGCGTTAAACCGAACGGCACAGCTACGGATTCACAACAGACGCACACTGAGATCCCTTCAGCTAATACTTATCTCTTCACCTAATACTTATCCCTTCACCTACGACTAATATAACTTCCCTATCCTTATACTATAAGGATAAACAATCAGCTTCACTTTGATCCCCAGGCACGGTAGATATTCCCTCAAATCACGGAATATATTGGTGGAATTTGACAGCCTTCACAGCTTAGTTGGTTATAGCTCTGCCTTCTGTGCCGTAGGTCGTGGGTTCGATCCCCACCGAGAACAAATATTTGTGTGATGAACATAGATGTTTGTTCTCTGTCTGGGTGTTATTATATATTATAATAAGTATGTATATACAAAAAAAGATGTATTTTATCAGGTATTTTATCTGGTTCCCATAGCTTTGGCTTAGTTTGGGGTTAGATAGTGCTGTGTGGAAAGTCCACCAATATACATATGACGTGATTTGAGGGAATATCTACCGTGATGTAGTAATATCTCTCTAGAATCCATTAATTAGCTCACAACTTAGCAATGCAGTTGACACTACAAACATTCACTAAACTACTATTATTTTCTGACTCCATAATTTACCAAACCATTTCCCTTTGGTGTCACAGATTATTTCAATGCCTTGGAAAATCAGATTCTGGACGAAAATTTCAGCAAATTTCACCGGAAAATGCCAATCAAGAAAAGGAGAATCAAGTTTTTCGGCTGTATAGTCAAAGTCAAAGTCAAAAGGTATTTATTTAATAAAATCACAAGGATCACTTTGAAACGTTTAGCTAGGTGCCTAAAGCTAGGTGACTCGAGGTGCCAGTTCCACGCGACCAAAGCCTAGAAGAACAGGCAACAGACTTACGGCTTGGTTCCTACCGCTCTTTTGTATGATCCTTGTTACAATCTATTATAATACAATATTAAAGCTCCAGTGGGTATAGATTTGTACGAAACATAACATTATGTGAAACATTAGTTAACCAATCCAATTTAGTGAGGCGTAGGTAAAGGTTTTACAGCATTAATACATTTTTAAGTTAAACATGGCTGAACATACTTAGATTCAATTTATCACCGTTTATTACCTGTGTTTCGCAATTAAATTATTATTGTTGTACTGTATAGGTTGCTTGGGTACCAAATAAAACACTTAGTTCGAGTAACGTCCGCCTGAGTCGGCCGGCTGAAATTGAGTGCCCCACGACGTTCGTCGTACCCGCACGCTTGCCTCCCCAGTCAGCGCGCATAGTATAATGTTATACACTACAATTGTATTGTATTGTTAACAAAAATATGTAATTCTCAAAACAGAGTCCAAAGGCTAGTTGGTTCAGATCAGTGCTGGTGCGCCGACGGACTTCAAGCGATGCTCATTTCCTGTAGGAAGCTGGATGCGAGTCTGGCTTCCGATCCAAGGTCGCCCTGGATGTTTGTGGCATAGAGTACACCGCAGAAGGTGTATTACAACAACACTTATCCAATAACTGACATCTTTTTACAAAAACGAAGTCTATAGAGCCTAGAGCAGCCTTTCCCAAAGTGGGCAATAACGCCCCCTTGTGGGCGCTGCAGGCCTAAAGGGGGGCGGCAAGAGATCCAGAAAAAAATGGGGGGAATTAACTTGAGACCTGAGCGCCGTTGTGTTCAGGTCTCAAGTTAACTCTTGCGGGTTATAGTAAAAGTCTCGTTTAGAATGAATGTTTAATCTCCGCTAATATAGCTCACAATAATTAATTTAATTTGAAGTTATAGTGGTTTTTAAGTAGGTGAAAAAATGGGTTCGCAATTTTTTTTTTATCTCAAAGTGGGCAGAAGACAAAATAAATTTGGCCTAGATTCTTTGTTAGCACTATTAACACTTAGTTAGATTTTAGAAAATATGTGCACCCTTAGTGGTTAAAATATTGTAGGTATCATCAATGTCGCAGGAGCTTTGCTCCTTCAGAAAATGCTGAGTGGTGTTTGTTTTTCGTCATAATTGTTTATCAAAACAAATCCTATTTGTTGTTGGTGTTCTAAGTCGAAATTTTTGAAAACGAAAATAATATTAACTTATCATTATTTTATTATACAATTTTATGATGGAACAAGCAAATTGCCCACCTGATGTTAAGTGTTTACTATCACCTATAACAAAGCATGCCTCGCAAATCACGCACAATATGATCCTGTCCTTGGATGCACCGCTCTGCGTCCATCAACATGAGGCATACAAGTGATAAGCCTCATGTGCCTGTAACTTTACCATTTCATGCGGTCTCCAGCGTTTAATAGGCATCTAGGTACATAAAAAAGGACTTTCTATACATTCTACTCTTTGACCAATAACCATAGATTTAAGTGAAATATTTTCTCCGCATCCTCTTAACCTCGGTTAGTACGTCACAAAGTGCCTTTAGCTATGCACATAGCTGTCCTCCGAAGGAACCCGTATTTTTGTAAGCGATTTTATTTCGATTGTCGTCTGCGTGGCCATTTAAGAAGTAATAGGTTAGCGTGGTATGGGCATGTTATGAGAAGGAAATGAAGCCTTATTAGAAGGGTGCTAGATATGCATGTGGATGGTTTTAGAAGGAGAGGCAGGATAAAGAATCCTACTAATATTATAAACGCGAAAGTTTGTAAGTATGGATGGATGGATGTTTGTTACTCTTTCACGTAAAAACTACTGAATGGATTTTAATGAAACTTGACAATAATATAGCTTATACATCATAATAACACATGGGCTACAAATTATAAAGATATTGTGTGAATTGTCCAAAATATGACGATAAGTGTCAAGTAAGTAGGAAAAAATCTACCATCTGCGAGCTATTCTGGCGTGCGCTGCCAAAACCGCTAGAGTTACACATATGTACTACGCCACGCTAATATAAGCTACTCGAAATACTAATCCTGCGCAGACAAAGTCGCGGGCACCAGCTAGTATATAATAAAAAAAATGACATGAGTAAGAAATAAGTGACTACCGAGATGACGAATGATAGAGGAGAGTGTAAGAAGAAAACCTGTAAGCCAGCGAGGGGAAGATGATGATTTGAATGATTGGCTCACTGCAGCCTCCAAGCCCAAACAAGTTTTCTTCGTTAAAGGTTTGATTAAGTATGAAAACTAAAAAAATCTAAATTTTTGGTAAGAAAACTTGTGTGAATCAAAATGAAATTTTTGATGAAACTTTGTAATGCGTAAATTTGTTGTTTTGAATGTTTGGAATTTTCCATAGCTACAAAAAATGTTGAGATGATGTTTGACAGTATGTTATGGTCCTTGTATTTTTATTTTAAATTTTGTGTTGCCCGAAAAAAGTCTAGTCAATAAAATATCACAGTTCTTTGATAATTTAATATCATGTCATTTATATTTAAATACTTTTGCGTACAATATAATATCCCAAAATACCTCAAAAGTTATTTTCCGAGCGGGATTTGGACCCAAGAATTGGTCGATTCACCTTCTTAGTGTAGGTAAACACTACAAAAACGAATAAAATTATTTATATCTAAACTTACACGTACTTTGGTAGGTAGGACAATTTTTCAGGTATCTCTACACATACAAAGATAAGGTAAAGGCAAGTTCCAAGCTGGTAATAAGTTGGATCTTAAATAAGGCTTGCTGGCACCCTTGGGAGAATTTCCTTGTGATTTTCCTACAGTGGCAATTTTCAGATTTTTCTCGACGCTGCACCGTAGAATGTAACCTATGGCGTTTTTAATAATATGTAGCGGTTGCAATTTCTGTTGAAAATATGAGGATTTACACGTTTTTTAAGAAATAAGACTGGCAAAGTATTTTGCACTTTTGGGAATAAACTTTTTTTATACAACCAGTTGATGGAACAAGCAGATGGCCCACCTAATGTTAAGTGGTAATCATCACCTATAACAAAGCATTACCTCGTAAGTCACGCACGATAGGAACGTGCCCTACGATGCACTACCCTGCGTCCATCAACTTGAGGCATATAGATGTTATGCCTCATGTGCCTGTAATTACACCGGCAACCACACTCTGCAAACCGAAATACAGCAACGCTGCTTGGCGGCATAAAAAGGCGTGGTGGTAGTACTTCCCCGGACGAGCCCTTCACAAAGAGCTCTACTAGAACTTTTGCATGTTGGCACGGTAGACCTTACCTTACATTTTTAGTATTTACAATACAATACAATAAAATAATTTAAATGTCTGTTCCACGCGACCAAACCTCCAAGAACAGGCAACAAACTAACGGCTTGGTTCCTGCCGTTTTTTGGTACGAACCTTTCCGTCTTGTCTAGGCCCCCTGGACAACTAAACATCATCAGGTGGGCCATTTGCTTTTTCCCTCTGGTAGTAGTATAAAGAAATGAAAATTCTAGCTATAGATTATTAGATTAATCGAATTTCAGAATCCCAAACATTAACTGCTAGCTTAATATTTGAAACTTCGGCCCGGCTCTCCAAATATTGCCATGCCCATTATTGCCCATGTAGTTAATTATGAAATACACCATTTTTTAAATTAAGACCTTACCATGTAACATAATAATTGCAATAAACAATATGAATTCTATTATATTTTAAGGCGATGACAAGACCTAATGTTCCTCTCACTCGCTCGTTGTTCACATGTTGAAAGATCACTATAATACTTACACATTTTCAAATTGCACACAGTTTAGTTTATAATTTCATTTTGATCGATACAAGTTTTCCTACTCAAATGTTTGCTTTACTAGTTTAGATCAAAATGAAATTTTTACTCAGGTATTGCAATGTGCGATTTTTCAAAAATAATTTAGTGATTTTATGTCTTTCAAAATGTTGAAATGTCCGAGCGAGAGGTACATTAGCAGTTGTCTTCGTCTTAATACCAGAGGCATGTTCCAAACTCAATACAAAGCGCCTGCGTGTCAGTAGTTCTACTAAGAGATTACGTTGAAATAATCCGTCAGTCGATAGACTCCGGATCGCTTTATCAGCCCGTCATCGTCCCCAAGTGGAAACTGCTAATTGATCAGCAAACCAATAAGATTAGCCTGATTCAATTGTGGCGGGGTACAGTGAGAAATTCCGGAATTAACTAGTTTCTTTAGGGTTGGGACTGTGTCGATTGAATGCATGAATGTCGTTTTCAAATGAGTTCTCTGTGTGCGGCTCGTCCGGGGAAGTACTACCACCACACCATGCCTATTTCTGCCGCCAAGCCGCGTTAGTGGGTTTCGGTTTAAAGGGTGTGAGCGCTGCCTAGTTTCAGAAAACTAATTAGGAGCGTTAGAAGTTGGTTTAAAAATGCAAAAATTAAGTATTGGTACTAATAGTATTTGAAAATTTTCTAGCATTGACCAAATACTTACTTTGCGTTTAATTTTCAATGAAAAAATTAGTGAAAAGTTTATTGTTATTTCAACTGACGAAACTATCTAGTGAGTCATCATCGTATGAGTGTCATTAAATCAAGCCATTATCAACTAGCACAACACTATTTTTCTGTTTTAGTACCCATAGCATCGGTCACTGGTGCCATCACTAGCAAGTTTGCAATACAAAAAAATTATACAAGTTTGTGACAGATCTCAAATTGGGCAATAAGATTGGTGTCTTAAAACTTTACTGAAGATATTCATAAAATAATTCAACAACAAGGTGAGCTCATTTAAAAAAACTTTGACTTTTCAAGCCAAAATTTTGTAGCCATAGATACATTTAGTTGACCATTCGTTTATAGTTGGTTGGTTTCGAAGGTATTTATGCAATTGAATCACAAGGATCACTTTGAAACGCCTGAAAGCTAGGTAAATCAAAGCAATTTCTATGGATATATTCCCTAGTGTCGTTTACAATCGTTGGAGCAAACGAATACTTGAGCGGAGACCGCGTTTAGGTAAGTGTAGTGAAGGACGCCCCCGGCGAGGTGGGGCGACGATCTGCGAAATTTAGCTGGCAAACATTGGATGAAAAGAGCCAAAGACCGGTGGCACGGCATGGGAGAGACCTTCGTCCAGCGACAACAGTAGACTTACATAGGTTGATGATGATAAATATATGTTAACCATTTTAGTAGGTCATCTCTGAATTTCTTCTATGTTTTTGTGACACAAAGTAAACGTTTTGATTTGAAAAATGTATGTGCACAATGCCAGTACTCTCAAGCGGTGCAGGAAAACATCGTGAGGAAACCGGCATGTCGTAGAAAACCTAAAAAGTTCTATAACATGTGTCAAGTGCTGGAAGGACGCAAGGCAGTGCATTGCAGGCCACGTTCCTAACGGTGGTTCCTAAGGTGATGGTTACCACTTAACATCAGATGGGCCATTTGCTTGTTCCATCAGCAAGCTGTATAAAAATAAATAAACTTAAATCCTTTCACCACATTGTTTCGAAAGAAGAAGAATCAGCAAAAATAAAGCAAGAATCAGTGCTAAGTTTCAATTCAAATGTATAGATTGCAGGATACAGTTTAAAAGAGCTTGATAGGAGATTATCCTCTTTCGAAATGTTTGTTGTTTGAAAACTTATCGAGATGTCTCTTTGTTGTCTGAGTTTATTAGAGAATTCAAAAGATAGATTTACTGACAGTAATTAGCACAGATTACTTAGCCAAAGTCAAAAGGTAAAAAAAAGGTAAAAGTCAAAGGATTCAATAACATCTCAAGGTTCACTTTCGTCTTAAAGCTAGGTGACTCTAGGTGCCTGTTCCACGCGACCAAAGCCTAGAAGAACAGGCAAAAAATTTACGGCTTGGTTCCCACCGTTATTTTGTATGATCCTTGTTACAATAAAAGACGCTGACAACCACTATCTCATTTTACAATTTTGAAGATATAAAATTACTGAAGAAGAAAGTTATGAAAAATCGCAAAAAACAAAGTATCAGAAAAAAAACTACCCCGTTTCTGGCATTTTTTTGGCATATTTAGTTACAAGTAGTAGTATATCCAAGCCACTAACTATATTCGTTTTAAGTTTAATCCCAATCGGTGTTTAAGGCGTGACTGAGCTACTAACATCCAAATATCTATATTCTTAGGAAGTAGGATGTAATATTTTTATAAGGTCTTGACTATGTTCTTATAATAATATCTTTTTTTTATACAACTAGCTGATGGAACAAGAAAATGGCCCACTTGATGTTATGTGGTAACCCTCACCTATAACAAAGCATTGCCTCGTAAGGCACGCGCAATAGGAACGTGCCCTAAGTTGCACTGCCCTGCGTCCATCAACTTGAGGCATACAATTGTTAAACCTAATGTGCCTGTAATTACACCGGCAACCACACTCTTCAAACCGAAACACAGCAACGCTGCTTGGCGGCAGAAGACGGCGCGTGGTGGTAGTACTTCCCTGGACGAGTCCTTCACAACAAGCTCTACTTTATTTATTTACTAACGACCCGCCCCGGCTTCGCACGGTTTTTGTGGGTTATCCCTAAGAGATTATGCTTGTATTATGCATATAAACCTTCCTCTTGAATCACTCTTTCTATAAAAAAAACCGCATCAAAATCCGTTGCGTAGTTTTTAACATTTAAGCATACATAGGGATATATGGACAGAGAAAGCGACTTTGTTTTATACTATGTAGTGATTTAACAAAAATAATAATTACAGTTTAATTTAAACAACATCTTGAAACCTAAGGTTTGTGTCAGTTAGACCAAAAACAACATTTATAAAAAGCAAGTAGGTAATCTAAACCAGGATCCAGGAAATAAACCCAAATTCGACCCACAAATATGATCAGACGAACAAAACTTTTCGGGACTGAACCTTCCAAAATTGAAAGAGTATTCATAAAGCATCGTTATTCAAATAAGGTTCGTCTCAATTGTCTGGTTGTACGTGACTTTACTCAGTTTACTTAGCATAGGATATTGATAATAGCTGGACCACTTAACCACTTAGCCGACGGGGCTGTGGAATGTCCTCGAACGTTTTTTGCGCGCGGCAGGGTTCCCGATAAACAAATAGCCAAAACTTTCCATTATTTATATCGATAGTAAACAAATAACTGTTCTCTCAAGTGGGAAAAACAAAATTTATTTTATTGTTTTACTCTAAATTACGAGTATAGTGATTTTTAAAAAAAGTCTTTTTGTTCTACAGACATTCAAACGTCACGCCAGAAAAATGGCGTGTCTATCGGGGTTTTTCGCCGCGTGCCATTTTTTTGGTAAACATTTTCATTTGATCTACTCATTTTTGATAAGAACATTACCTACTAGATGTTAGATAAAATACCAGCGGTAATATCGTTAGTACAGAAAAACAGAACTTTTTTTTTTTGCAATACGGCAAACCCCCCTAAAAATGGTAATAATTATTTAGGCTGATGACGATTTTCCTTTTAATGATAGCAAAAGTAGAATAGCTATCTTAAAGTAGCTGTGAAAGTGTCTTATGACTGACAGTATTGAAGGGATTGAGATTTTATTCATTGCTCGTATAAGAAGTTTTAGGAAAAGTTTTGGTTCCAACAAAGGTGGAGTCACTCTCGGATGAAGTTCTTATTAGGAACTATTTTTTTAAGGAAGGAAAGGTATTTTTTTTGTCGTTTTGGTAAGCATACTTACATATATTTTTAATGATAATAGTTTTTCTAGTGTTATTCTAAGTTGTGTTGTATAATTTCGGTAGTATTTTAACCAATATTACTTGAGGAACAAACATTAAATTTAAATTAAAACATAAGTATAAACATGTCGAATGAAAGTGTTCTATGTGAAAATGTTTCGTAAGTTTTGAAGGAATCCGCCACCATTTATTCAAAACAAATGATGGCCGACTTGATTATGGACTGACTTGACTATAAGTATCTATATCACTTGACACTGGTAAGATTGCCTGTCAAATGACGGCCAGGTGCTACAAACGGAGAGAAGAAGAAGAAGGGAAGGAGTCTCAAGATTTTTTCATGGAGCCCGGCCTATTATCTGCCGAAACTTGCGGTGAAGATTTTAAATATTGATAGAATACACTGGACCAGGGGTGGCGAACCTTTTTGAATCAACGTGCCATTATTTATAAAAAAAACACAATTTCACCCTCACGTAATTTCAACCAAAATATAATTATTTTAGACATAGACATAGACAATAATTTTTGGCCACAAGAACACACAACATATAATTAGGGTAATGTAGAAAATAAATATTCAACAATTTCAACGTAATTGCTCCACGGATCGGGCAGACGGGCGAAGCTGCGGATACCTTGAAATAAAAATTAAAAACTATTTTGATCATTTGACATTTTATAACCATTTTGACTACCATTGTTCTTATATTAATTTCATAATAATTATTTGATATAATTTTGACAATTAATTTTAATATAATTTATTATTGTTCTAATTTTATTTAATTTATTTTTATTTTTATTTGACCTAAATTGTTTATAAACTTTTATTTGCATGCCCTTACACGGTAGAATTACATTGGCTCTAAACAAACTTTTAACATCTCATTACATGTAATTCTGCAAATAAATATACTTTGACTTTGACTTTGATCCGTGGCGTGCCCAAAATATTGTATCACGTGCCATCTGTGGCACACGTGCCATTGGTTCGCCATCTCTACATTAGACGATATACACGATAAATAAAAAATGAGAGTTTTTAATTGTTTTATCTTTTTTTTTATTTTTAAACTCTCTTACAGAGTCTTCGGAAACTAGTAAAAGCACTCCCGAAACAGAAGCATAACAGAACTTCCGTTTAGTTGATAAACAAACCGAGGTTATACAGATAACAGCAGGGTGACTACGTAACTTTGTTGCAATCAGTTTCTATATGAAACCAATCCTACTAATATTATAAACGCGAAGGTTTGTAAGTATGGATGGATAAATGTTTGTTACTCTTTCACGTAAAAACTACTAAATTGATTTTAATGAAACTTTACAATAATATAGCTTATATACATCAGAATAACACATAGGCTACAATTTATAAAGATATTGTGTGATCAAACAATATGAAAAACAGAAACACCAGTATTAATATAACTTTGTTAGCAACTGCAGCTAAAATATAACCGCATAGCCGTCATATTTACTTATTACAAACAGAAACTGATTGAAACTATACCCCAAGTATAAGTCGTGTTTACCATATTTGGTTTTTCGTTTTTGTTCCGTTCATTGCGGGTTTTGTATGAAGACGCGATAGAGATACCGATACGGAACTTTATGTTCTACTACTAATTTTCACCATACTTATCGGTATCCGTTCAAACCAAATATGGTAAACACAACTCATACTTGGGGTACTGATTGCAACAAAGTTACGTAGTCACCCTGCAGAACCCAAAACAAAGAACCCGTAAAATCAACTTCGTAACCACCATGTCATTTACCAAAGTACCCCTGGAATTACTACTAAAAGCCCCTTTACTACCCCCATTGGTATGTTGCACTAATCAGCAACCCTCTTTAATAAAAGCCGTGATTTGCCACGGTGTGCTACCATCTGTCGCCCCTTGATACATTTAAATCACAAACTAGCCATAGAGCTTTGAAAATTTCTGACTCGCCACAACTAGAGAAACTCATTTGAATACAAAAATTTGCTTATTTTTAGTGTTTTAGCAGAGGCGATGGTTCGCCCATTTAACCTGCTAAATGTGTGTGCCAAATGTACTTTTGGACATACCTCTGACTACCCCCTTAGACATCCTCAAACAATCATGAGTTGGTGCTGATAAATCTTAGGCGATATCTATCATGGCTGGGAATCAAAGTCGTGAAGCTGTTTCGGTTTAAACCGACTTAAAAAAGGAGGAGGAGCTCAATTCAAATTATGTTGTGATGCGATTACTTCGCCAATTTATATTAATTTTGATGATAATTTTTCTGTTGGTACTTGATACAATTTTTGATTGAAATTAAATCAGGGCTTTTTGAAACAATCAACGAAAACAAAAATGAAAAACCGGCCAAGTGCGAGTCGGACTCGCGCACGAAGGGTTCCGTATCTATAAAAACTGCAAAAAGTCACGTTAGTTGTATGGGAGCCCCCTTAAATATTTATTTTATTCTGTTTTTTAGTATTTGTTGTAATCGTTGTAATAGCGGCAACAGAAATACATCATCTGTGAAATTCAACTGTCTAACTATCACGGTTCATGAAATACAGCCTGGTGATAGACGGACAGACAGACAGACAGACGGACAGAGGAGTCTTAGTAAAATGGTTCGTTTTACCCTTTGGGTACGGAACCCTAAAAACCCACATGACGTTTTCGTTTTTCTGTTTCGCATCTATCGTAGGTTCACAATAAAATCACAAAGCATTTGGTTGAGACGAATGCTACCAAATGTTCTGTAACGTAATTGTGATTTGTACCAAAGGGGATGTATCAGTATTAATTACTTTTTATATTATACGTGTCATTGCTTTTGATTGTAAATTCCAAGGATTAATCGTCGGATGAAATTATTTATCATAATATCATCATTTTGACAGCCTTCACAGCTCAGTTGGTAGTAGCTCTGCCTAGACCGTGGGCCACCGACAACAAACATTTATGTGATGAACGTAGGTGTTTGTTCTCTGTGAAAATCTGGCCAGTGTCAAGGGAAATATATTAACCCTTAATTACTTGTGTGGGGTTTTTTACACCCCCGCGACTATTTGATCGTCTCTAGTTAGTGGAGTTTTGAATTTACAGCGTTAATTTTTGTTCTAGCTTCCTAAAACTAGCGGAACTTTGTTATTTAATCACATAAAACACTCTGTGGCGTAAGGTTGAGGCAAGAGACTGCGAAACTCCGAAATATTATGTTATAAATGCCAGCAACTGTCATGTGTGCACATATCAGAAATGCAATAAATAAAATTAGTTCCTGTATTATAATGAGTTGAGTTATGACATTTTTATGGCACTATCTAATAGTTTATATGTTAATTAAGTTTACTTATATGTTTAATCATTAAATCAAAAGATTATCATAAATAAAAGTCTGATTTTGCATGTGTTTGGTAGTTTTTTCTAATTCTAAAACCGGGGTGTAAAACACCCCACGCGAGTTATTACTTAAGTTTTTATTTTAGTAACTAAAGGTTAAATACTTTTTAGTCGTCAAGTCAGTCCATTGTAAAGTCGATCGTCAATTGTTTTGCACAAAATGGTGGCAGTTTCGTTGCAAAATATTTAAATAATTGATTTGATAATAATTGAATGAATAATTGATTTAAATGATTTGAAGAATATATTTTGTACAAATCAGAATTTCACATAATACTTTTTTCATTCAAAGTTTCACACATAACAAACTTTCACATAAAATAAAAACTCAAAATAACACTAGAAAAAACTGAAATATATATTTTCAGTTTTTATTAGTAATTTTTAAATGAAATAGCTATGTTATTTCCCAAGATGATAGAAAATCATATTATTTATCTCAGAACAGTGCGCCATTTTGAAAAGCTCGGTCGGTAAGTTAAAATGATAACTGAATTTAGAACGTATTCGAATTTCGAACGATTTGAAAATGAGATTGTATGCTTTTCTTGGAAAATGAAATATGGTCAGAATGCACGTTTATAGAGAGGTTTTACAGTATGGCAGTAATGTAGCAGTACAGTAAGTCAGTATCTACCGTGCCTGAGGATCAAAGTGAAGCTAAATAAAATTATAATAAAACCATACTAAAATTGTAAAAAGGATCATACAAAAAACGCTAAGAACCAAGCCGTAAGTTTCTTGCCTGTTCTTCTAGGCTTTGGTCGCGAGGAACTGGCGATAGATTCTCCTAGTTTATAAGACGTTTCAAAGTGATCCTTGTCATTGTACTGAACAAAGATCGTTTTGATTTTTACGCTGTTTTTTTTCGGTAAGTCAATTAAGCACTGACATGTAACTGCAGTGCAATTCTATCAACAACATTCACCCAAGTGACCGCAGTAGCCGCAATGAGCTTTAAAATTGAAATTCTGTTATACATTCACCAATCACTAGCGCCATCTTTGTTATAGGTGATAGTTGCCACTTAACATCGGGAGGGTCTTCTGCTTGTTCCATTAGCACATATTATAAAAAAAATGAAATTGAGTTAAAAAATGAATAACGTCTGAACGAGAATTATTAGGTCAAAAATAAAGCACCTGCCATAATTCTACGAGACATACGTAAATATTATTTGCAAATTGCATTTAGCTTTAATATCATAGGCAATATTACAGTCATATAAAAGCAAATTAGTCTAATAAACACAAAATTATCGGGCAACTGGGCACAGCAATTAATATAAATTTGTTCAATAAACAAACTTAGTAGTAATGAGTTGCCCGTGTTTAAAATACCATTTTGTATATTCACTGAAAGCTCTATAGGTATATTACTGCAATTTTGATACAAAGGACAATGTTTTTTTTTAAATGTTCCCATGTCACATTGGACAATGTTCCCATGTTCCCAATGTCTGAAAACCAGCGCTACTCCCCAACCCAGTTGGAGAGTGGCATCAAGCTGAGACTGAACCCATTTGACTACACTCGCACAGGGAAAGCCTTGGTGTGTAGTGTAGGTAGTAGGTTCCTTTTATTTTTTAGTGTTTCAGTTCTAAGTGAATTTTGAATGTTTTCTGTTTTGTTTGCTTACTTTTTTTATCTGTTTATTTATTCTACCCAACTCATCATCATCATCATCAGCCTAAAGAAGTCCACTGCTGGACATAGGCCTCTCCTATACATTTCCAGGAAGAACGATTCCGAGCCCTCTCCATCCCCCGACTTCCCGCGATCCTGACAATGTCGTCAGTCCATCGGGTAGGAGGGCGTCCCATGCTTCGTTTTCCTGTTCGTGGTCGCCATTCGAGAACCTTTATTCCCCATCGGTTATCAGTCCTTCGAGCTATATGACCTGCCCATTGCCACTTCAACTTGCTGATTCTGCGAGCTATGTCGGCTACTTTGGTTCTCCTACGGATTTCTTAATTTCTGATTCTATCCCGTAGTGAAACTCCTAGCATAGCTCTCTCCATAGCCCGTTGAGCGACTTTGAGCTTGTTGATGAGGCCAATAGTAAGCGACCACGTCTCTCAACCCAACTAGTTCTTTTTTTTTTGTGTACCTACCGTTTCATATACCTACAATTTCTATGTCTTAGCTTGTATTATTTTCTACTGCTTATATTCTTACTTGTCTTTATGCTACATCTGTGTCTGTGTGTTTGTTGTCAAATAAATTTATATTATATTCTATTCAAAAGTTAGAATTCGAGACATCGCCGCTGTTAAAAGCTATTAGGTGGAAACCTCACGTTTTCCTTTACCTTGCACTGGCATTGAGACCATAAATAAAAATAAAAATAAATTACTTCCACACAGCACTATTTCGCCCCAAACTAAGCCAAAGCTTGTGATATGGGAACCAGATAGCTGATATACTACTTATATACTTTTTTTTGTAAATATATACTTATAATATTATATAACACCCAGACAGAGAACAAACATCTATGTTCAGCACACAAATATTTGTTCTCGGTGGGGATCGAACCCACGGCCTACGGCACAGAAGGCAGAGCTACTACCAACTGAGCTGTGAAGGCTGTCATAAAAGTTTCAAACAGAAAAATCTATTGATCCACGAACTGATTCGAACCTACAGCTTTACTGTTACTTACTTATCAGAAGGCGGGGTCTTTCCCACTAGACCAACGGTGCTCACATTACTCACAAAACTACCATAATACAATATTTCATCTCAGCACTGAGCCAATGCATCCTGGGCCTATCGCTGGCAACTCCGTATCTTCACACTCCGCGGCTCACGAACGGCGAACTGAAGTTACCGTTCTGTAAAAGTGGCGACCATCAAAAACGGCATACAAAATGGCAGCAAATCTTGACTTTTGACAGCCTTCACAGCTCAGTTGGTAGTAGCTCTGCCTTCTGTACCGTATGCCGTGGGTTCGATCCCCACCGAGAACAAACATTTGTGTGATGAACATAGATGTTTGTTCTCTGTCTGGGTGTTATGTAATATTATAAGTATGTATTTACAAAAAAAAAAATATATGTAGTATATCAGCTACCTGGTTCCCATATCACAAGCTTTGGCTTAGTTTGGGGCGAGATAGTGCTGGAATGTCCACCAATATATTTTTATTTTTTTTGTTAGCGTTCAAATAAAATAAACTCCTAGTTAAAGTTCACCAGTTTAGTAAAGTCCAGTAAAGTAAAAGTTATTTATTCAATTAAATAATAAGCATCACTTTGTTTTTTTTTTATAGCAAGTTGAATTTAGTTGCCTCTGTCACGCAACGAAGCTAAGAAGACAGAAGACTGTGTTCAAAGTCAAAAGGTATTTATTCAATAAATAAGGATCACTTTGAAACGTCTTAAAGTTAGGTGACTCTAGGTGCCAGTTCCACGCGACCAAAGCCTAGAAGAACAGGCAACAAACTAACGGCTTGGTTCCTACCGTTTTTTGTATGATTTGTTTGTTCATAAGTCAGTGCATGAAGGATCAGAATCGTTAGAAATGGAAATTCGTGCTGATGTCTGGCACTAGACCACTGTAGGCTGCTGATGCTGATAATACCTACTTCAAACCTTGTAAGCGGACTGGTTTCCATCGGTCCTGTATACATATAGAAAATGAAATCTTCTCTTTTTCTTCTGGCCTTATCCCATCTTTATTTGGGGTATTTTGGTCTGTTTTGGGTCGTCATTGTGTCAATATTGTTATTATCCAAGTCTTTCTTAACGACAGACATCCACGTAAGTCGGGGTCTTCTGCGCTTTTGATCCTGACTTGTAGTTTAAATTTGTAGTTGATAACAAAATTCCATGCTTTAGACCCCATCTACTTCGTCTCCTTTACATTCGATCCTGATGCGTCTTCTGAGCAACACTTCGCTTAGTTCTGATCTGCATTCTGTCATGGAACTCTCATTCCAGCTGGCTATGTGGACTCTTGCATGTAGGCTCTATTGTTCTTCGCGTTGCTTCGGGGGTACGCCTTAGTATTAATATTATTTCCGAATCGCAAAACAAAATAAATCTTGAGCACTTGGTCTCATAAAAACATTGAGAATTATTTCTCGTACCAGTCGACCTTTCCGCTAAGTCTATTACATCCGGTTTATTTAAAGTCAAAGTCAAAGTCAAAATGTATTTATTCAATAAAATCACAAGGATCCCTTTGAAACTTCTTAAAGCTAGGTGACTCTAGGTGCCAGTTCCACGCGACCAAAGCCTATTACGTCCGCTAAGAACCTGCCAAAGCTTTTAAGGAAACAAAACGTAAACTTAACTACACTAGTGCGGCTTGGCTCTATTTGGTAAGGACATAGTTTGGGATGTTATAGTTATAGTTTCTTGTTTTAGCGTAATTAGTTGATTTTCAGTCAGGTTTATTTTGGGAAGGCAGCTGCAGATTGCGAATTTAGACTAACGTGCTAATTATTTCTAATAATGACAGCCTTCACAGCTCAGTTGGTAGTAGCTCTGCTTTCTATACCGTAGGCCGTGGGTTTGATCCCCACCGAGAACAAACATTTGTGTGATGAACATAGATGTTTGTTCTCAGTCTGGGTGTATCAGCTATTTGGCTATATCAGCTATTTGGTTCCCATATTACAAGCTTTGGCTTAGTTTCGGGCGAGATAGTGCTGTGTGGAATGTCCACGAATATTTATTTTATATTTAATTATTTGACACATACTGCACTAAAAGTTAATTAAATTTAACGTACATTTAGTCGGCTGTCAAAACATAAAAAAACGTATAGTTTTAAAATTTTAATGGAGTGTTTCCTTTCAAATGAAGTTATTACACAACTTTCTTAATCCCGAAATCAAAGCTGAGTATCTCGGTAGGCATTTGACTATTTTCAAACGGTGCTTAAAAACGAAATAAAAAGTATTTCTATCAAATTATGCATAATAAATTCTATTTGCGTTTTATTCACGTCCCAAATAGTCTGAAATAAAAATATTTTTACCTTACATCATAATATTTTCGACATTTCACCGTGTCATCAAAATGTTTACGGCATATGCGTTTACGAGCGTGTTATAAAAGCGACACCTTCGGTTTTTCCGAATGTAAGCCAAATTATTGTGGAAGTATTGAATGGAATCTTTGCCATAATATTTCAGTAACTAAAATATCTTCTCTAGAGATATAGATTTACCTCTGCTATTCGACTAAGTCAAAAATCAAAATCAAAACGGTCTTAATTCACAAGGATCACTTTGAAACGTCCTACAAACTAGGTGTCCAGAGGCAGTTCCTCGTAACCAAAACCTAGAAGAAAAGATCAGAAAATTTCTAAAAATATTTTAACAGTCACCATCAGTCATTATTTCAGCCCGTTTGTCCTTACTGCTGAGAATAGGCCTCTTCCTTTAAGGCGACGACAAGAGCTAATGTGACTGTGTCGCTCGCACGTTTCGACATGTTGAAAGATATAAAATCACTAAACTCATTTTCGAAAAATCGCAATCAACGATTTTGTGTCCAATCATATTGCACATAGTTTAGTAAAAATTTCATTTTGATCAATACAAGTTTTCCTTCTTAAAAGTTTGCTTATGTACGAAAACTATATAGTAAAGCAAACGTTGATTGCGATTTTTCGAAAATGATTTTATATCTTTCAACATGTCGAAACGTGCGAGCGAGAGTCACATTAGCTCTTGTCGTCGCCTTAATACGCCACTCTTTCTGGTCCCTTGCGAGTCTCATCCACTCATTCCCAGCATTCACAACAATGTCTTTCAACCAACGGACTGTCTAAGTCTTCGAGCATCACTTGGCCACCGTTCCGTAGGCGCCTTCGTCCTTATCTCATCGTCTCTTTTTGCCATGACAAAACTAAATGTAATTTAAACGCAGTTAGCTACAGACTTACACGTACTTGAAATAACCTATGATATCTCGTCACTTGTTTACATACAGACACCAAGCTTATCCCATCCCGTTTGTATCAGTGTTACCCCACCTTCCCCTATCCTATTAGCAATTTATCACTATGTGTGACTTCCTTAGTGTCCCTTTGGATTTTCCATGAATATTGGGGTATCATTCCATAAATAAATAATTAAATTAGTGGATAGAACAGTTAAAAGCGACCTGCATCGAACGATGGTGTCGGAATCCATCGTAAATCTTAATTAAACTTGTCAGATGATTATTGTTATTAATTGGTTCCACGTCGAAGTTTATTATGCTATGAAGAATATGACCTATGGTGAAGATAATATAATGTAAACCATAGTATAATATAATTATATTATATATTCTGTTTTGACAGCCTTCAAAGCTCAGTTGGTAGTGGCTCTGCCTTCTGCGCCGTAGGCCGTGGGTTCGATTCCCATCGAAAACAAACATTTGTGTGATGAACATTGGTGTTTGTTCTCTGTCTGGGTGTTATACTTGTATAATATTATAAGTAGGTATGTATTTACAAAAAAAAGTATTATATATCATATCAGCTATCTGGTTCCCATTTATTACAAGCTTTGGCTTATCATAATGTTCTGTACTAAGAAACCACTGTGTCTTGAAACTGTTTATTTGATTACCGGTGATTCTGTTTGGCAATAAATTATTCTATATAGTTTGGGGCGAGATAGAGCTGTGTGGAATGTCCACCAATATTTATTTATATTTATTTATTTATATAATATGGTGAGGATAACCGTCAGTTTACAGGGTGTTGAGTCAAAGCGGAGATCAACCCTTAGAGATCCTCAAAGAATCTTACGTTAGTATTTGGTACTAAGAGATGTTATGGGATAGATATCCCATAACTCTTAGTACCAATCTCTTAGTAGCATCTCTTAGCACGGCAGATGCCGTGCCTGGGGATCAAAATCGAGAAGCTGTTTCTGTTTCAATGCGGAATTAAAAAAAACTCAAACACACAAAACAAAACTAACAAAGACGTTATCTGTGGTATATGATTTTTTTGTTTTTGTTGATTTTTTAAAAGCTCATCATTTTTGAATGAAATTTTTAAATGGACCTGAATCATGACATTTCATTTCAACGTTTTGAATGTAAAATCACTGAACTTATTTACGAAAAATCGCAATCAACCAAGTTGTGTGCAATCACATTGCACAAAGTGTACTAAGTCTAAAACCAAACATGTCAGGAGAGCTCAAATTTGGCTTTCCTTTAAGGGGCTGACAACTATCAAACAACTTCTCGCTCGCACGTACATGTTGAAAGATATAAAATCACTGAACTCATTTTCGAAAATTCGCAATCAACCATTTTGTGTGGAATCACATTGCACACAGTTTAGTAAAAATTTCATTTTGATCGATACAAGTTTTCCTACTTAAAAGTTTGCTTATGTACGAAAACTAGTAAAGTAAACTTTTGAGTAGGAAAACATGTATCGATCAAAATGAAATTTTTACTAATCTGTGTGCAATGTGATTGCACACAAGATGGTTGACTGCGATTTTTCGAAAATGAGTTTATTGATTTTATATCTTTCAACATGTCGAAACGTGCGAGCGAGAGTCACATTAGCTCTTGTCTTCGCCTTAAAGAAAAATCGTTCTGCCTCTCTGGAACACCGGTTGACAGTATTTCTTGACATAAAAATTGGTTACCAGCATGAAGGCTATAGCAGCTTACTACTATAACGCTGGTCTTCCGTGACACCAGTGAAGTTTATATCTTCGTGGACAGTGAACTGATGCCCTAAATTGAAATACTCATACTTCGCCAAGCACGAAATCAGTTCACGCCTGATTTATGCACCTACCCCAGCGAGTTTTGAGGTCTATCTTGATAGATGGCGCGCAGGTGTGGATTTGGAAGTCCAAAGTTAATAGGTTTATTTTTTATACAACTTATTAATAGAACAGATGGAAGAAGCTGATGTTAAGTGGTAACCATCATATATATCAAAGCATTGCCTTGTAGGTCACTCACGATATGAACGTGCCCTATGAAGCACTATGTGGTAACCATCACCTATATCAAAGGGTTGCTTCGTAGGTCACTCACGATATGAACGTGCCCTACGTAGCACTGCCTTGCGTCCATCAACTTGAGGTGTACAGATGTTAAGCCTCATGTGCCGGTAATTTCACCGACAACCACACTCCTCAAACCAAAACACAGCAACGCTGCTTGGCGGCAGAAAAAGACGTGGTGGTAGTATTCCCCGGACAAGCCCTTCACAAAGAGCTCTACTACTCTTAAGCTCTAGTGCTAGGTTGTTAAAGAACTGCTGTTGACTATTACATGGGTATTTAGTATTACTATAGTATTACAACTATAGACTGTGATATTACGGTATTGTAATAGAGTAGTAAAGCTACTTGTGATGTTCTAATTGTTCTATAGATAACATAGACCATAGACAAAAACCTATATAATGTAGATAAATCTTGGAAAATATAAGTAAGTATAATAAGTATTGGTGGACATTCCACACAGCACTATCTCGCCCCAAACTAAGCCAAAGCTTGTGATATGGGAACCAGATAGCTGATATACTACTTATATACTTTTTTTTTGTAAATACATACTTATAATATTATATAACACCCAGACAGAGAACAAACATCTATGTTCATCACACAAATGTTTGTTCTGGGTGGGGATCGAACCCACGGCCTACGGCGCAGAAGGCAGAGCTACTACCAACTGAGCTGTGAAGGCTGTCAAATATATATAGGTTGTAGCTTGAATTACCATATAGGCTACTTTTATCCCGAAAAAAAAAGAGTATAAAAGGGTATTTATTTATTTATGCGTTCTCTGAATACAACTCTGATGGCATACAGACTCATATGAAAGTTTACATACTAAGTTTAGATATATTCCACGTTGATATTTCAGATAAGACTTCAGTACTTAATGTAAGTGATTTAAACTATTTTGTTTGTTTGTAGTTTGTAGTTTAGATAACTTTCAGTTAAAGCGCTTTGAAAGGAAAGGTGAGAGATAGTATCAAAGCTTAATCATGACATGTGTACTAACATTTACGTCATGAAACTTGTAACAAAATTTGGCTTTCAGCAGGAGTAAGTACTTAGCTAGTGGAAATACAGCTAGATGGGTTAAATAAAAAAAAATATTGAATCGTTTTTATTATTAGGGTGAATTAGCGATGTCGGGATCGTAACAAGAAAGAAGTCGTAGAAAGATCTCTGCTAAAACCTATGGGAAGTCGGCGTGATTGATGTACCTATTTTTTTATATCACTTGTTACTCATTAGTAATCTTATCGAAAGGTCTTAAATGAATTCCCTTCGGTTTTTTATACAAGGTGTTCCAATTTGTATTTAAAACTTTAGGGGGCTAAAGTACCCATCAATATAAATAACTTTTACTAAGAAACCAAAACTGTGAACGCGAAAAAAAAACAGCTGTTTCATACAAAAGTTCAATACCTACCTGGCTAAAATGTATGAAACAGCTGATTTCTTCGTGTTCACAGTGTTGGTTCCTTAGAAAAAGTTATTCATATTGATGGGTACTTTATCCCCCTGAAGTTTTAAATACAATTGGAATATCTTGTATAGAACACTTAGTAAGGATAATTTTCCCCCTCATGGTAGATGAACAGGTCTTTGGTGAGTATATTAGGCTGTTTGTAATAAGAGCTACTATATACAGGTCGGTCGAACGGATAGCTATAAGGCTTGTTATCAAGCATGTACTTCTTGAACGGTTCGTACATCTTAGCGGGAGCTGTGTACGGATAAGCTATCACGAATAACTCGATGGGAAATCCATCAGTAGTGCCCTTAGGCAGCATCAGTCGGTTTGGTCGACAGTCGAAATTATCGGCCATGTCTAAGGGAACTGTGCCTTCTTCTTCCAACATTTCGACGAGAACATCAGAGGATACAGAATCTTCTCTGAAGAAGAAAAAATCATTCGAGTTGCGAGTGATTTCATTCTCGCCAACCACCAAGTCTTGTGTAAACCAATCAAGGAGGTAGGAGTTATAAATTTTTTCTATAACAGTTAAGGGTCTAAAATTGACATCATATTTAGGGTTAATATACACTTTGAAAGCGGCTCTTTGTTGAGCTGTAGATCTGGCGTTAATATTCACGGAAAAGGCTCTATGGTTGATACGAGGTTGTCGGACAGCATAAGAGTTGGGGTTGGGAGATTGAAGTTCATCCTCACTAAAGAAGACAGCGTTGTCAGCGTTAAATTCAGAGAACTCGAAGAACGTTACTAGTCTTTCGACTTCGACGTCTTCTATTTGAACTCCGGGGAAAGCGAGACTTTCAGTAGTGTGTGGAGGAAGCTTCTTCTTATACTGATTCATGTAACTGATGATCTTATTGTACATTTGGAAGAAAACTGGGTCATTTATTGAGGTCTGGTAGAAGTCAAGAGCACTGGGCAGGGAGGAGTATCTGTAAGAGAAGAAATAGAAACAGAAATAAAAAAACACTCAACGGTCAATTACTTAGGCTGACAAATCAATATTTCAAAATTTTTAATCCACTCGAATTTTGAAACTCACTTCGCTCCTGCCTCATGGGAATTCAATTTTTGTTTATTTAAACTGAAAAAATATATAATACATTCATTTGTATATTGTTGAAAAAGGCGGGAACGAAGATGAGCGAAACTCCCCGGTCTAACGGGATAATATTACTTATGATATATCAACGCCACTTACAGTTGCACATATGCCAATTATTTTGGCTGTACGAGTAGCTTACTTGTCAACAGAGCGGGGAGCAGCACCTAGCAGGCGACGAGCAGTTGCTTCGTATGACCGTTGGTAAGACCTTGTCGAGTTCTTTTTGAACGAATTCGCGTTGAACAGCCAGTTGTTTCCAATGCAGTTCAGCATCCTGGAGTCAAGGAAGTCAACTTCTTGGTCGGACGACTGAAATAATAAAATAGTGTCCGCTGCGCTTCAGGTGACTTTACAAACAAAACTATTAAAATTATAAAACCTACCGCATTAAAACGTACGTTCTGCAAGAACTGAAGAAATGACTGTTCGTAGCTGTCCAAGAACGTAATATCTTCAAAGTTTTCTTCATAAGAATGCACATTATAGAGATTTGGTCTTTGCGCAAATGGGTAAGAGCTGATGGTAAGCAAAGGATAATATCCAGGTGAGATCGGAGAGAACCAAGATAGACCGGGGATCGGGCCTAAGCCATTGGTTACACGCTCGAATTTGTATCGGATAAGAAGCTGTTCGTAGAAGAAGCAGGCATATTCACCAAGACGCTTCTTAAAAGGTCCAAATTTGTTACCGTTCCACCAGAAAGGCATTTGTGCGTGGAACCAGAAGTAGTAAGAGTTTAAGCCAACATCTTCAGTGAAGTAGGTCAATCTTTGTTCTTCGCTGTTGAAGACAAAGGAACTGGAATAGTTTGCGTAGTAGACGTATTTGTTATTTTCTTTGACCAAGCCAGAATTAATAGACCCAGATATTGGAATACCGCCTCGGTTCTTGACGTAGTTAAGCTTGTTTTTGGTATCTATATTAAGGAATAGATCTGGGTTAATTTCATAGGGATCTGGGAGGACGAGACCTTGCGTGTCAGGTCTCTGTAGAACAGCGATGTAGAAGGTGTACAGGAATTGGCCAGGGTTTAGATTGATGCGGCCATAAACTGCGTTTTTGTAAAAAGTGTCAAAGTCCTTAGCATAGTAAAATAGGTTAAAAATAGCTATTGTTTCTTCTATAAGATGTTCGTAGAAGATGGAAAACACTTCATTTTTCGGCATGAAACCATTGTCTCTGAAAACCAGGAATTCTGCAACAACGTTGGCGTTCTGAAAGTAAAATTCAGTATTTATAACATAACAAACAAATAATCATATTTAATACCCCATGTGCTTTCTAACTAACATAATAATATGCCAGATGTTAGTTTTGCCGTGCTTTTGCCAAACCCTTAACAGAATCAGAATCTTGTGCATAGATATGCACAAGATACTTTATATTATATAGTAACTTGGGTATAACTGTGCATGAAGATGACAGTGACTACCTTTTTTAACCGACTTCAAAACAGCTGGCTGTATGTTATTTTTTTGTAGTACATTTGTTACGTCATATAAATTTATCGACATTGTTTCAGTGTTTTTTTTGGAAAAATCAACAATAACTATTTACATAGATGTCGTTTTGGTTTGTGGTTTCCTTCACCAACTTCAAAAGTTACGTTTTTCGTTTACAAACATGATACGTAACTTATGATGTATTTAAAGTCGGATTATTTGTGTAAAAAGTTAATTATCTACGGTATTATCTGCCTGATATGACATGAATTAATAATCGTCGCTATCGTCAATCACTCTGATTGTCCAAAGTGAAACATTTGAATGGCTTTATAGGCTTCCCCATTAATTTCCACAAAGATACATATATTCAGATGGCCCACCTGATGTTAAGTGGTAACCATCACCTATAACCAAGCTTTGCCTCGTAAGTCACGCACCGTAGGAACGTGCCCTACGATGCACTGTCCTGCGTCCATCAACTTGAGGCATACAGATGATAAGCCTCATGTGCCTGTAATTACACCGGTAACCACACTCTTCAAACCGAAACAACGCTGCTTGGCGGCAGAAAAAGGCGTGGTGTTAGTACTTCGCCGGACGAGCCCGTCGCTCGATACCAAATCGACACTTTTAGTTTAAGCACACCAACGTCCTGTTCTTCACCTGTCAAGGTTGGCTAGTAGAAAATGCTAGACAGCATTTTCTACCAGCCTTGACTGCATAAAGAACAAAGTTCGCTAAGTTAAAAGCCTCGCGTGTTCGCCAAGCATACGGGTGTTGTTGTGTAGTGAAAATGCCAGTAAGGAAGAACCGAAGAGTATTCTAATAAGATTTTTATGCGTATTTACTGGGAAAATATTGTAGATTACGTGTACAGTTATAGAATCACAAATAGTGGTAAAATTCTAATGAAATAATGTAACTATTTTGTAATAGTTACATTTTTGTAAACAAAGATAGAAGTGTAATTATTGTATTTTAAAGTGATCTAAATACATGTAATTATGAATAAATACGTATGCTACAGAGTTAAAGTGTTAGTTTCAGTGAATATCTGTTGTGAAGTGGTAAAATAATGCCAAATGTGTCACGATTTTGACTGAACTTGGAAAGAAATTAAATAATTTCTGTATCATGTAAGTTTTTTTTAACTATTATGAGGACATAAGCTCTTATGGACCGTATTGTCTGAATAAATAAATGAATTAATATTATTATTAGGAAATTTTACAACGAAAACAATGATGTTTAATTTATAACATATAATTATATTATAATCCGGTGCAATTGATTTTTCTAATGACGTTACGTAAAATAAAATGCAGTGAAAACTCCCAGGCACTTATGTAATCGGGATGTGCAGTGGCTTCAACGCGAGACGGATGCTCTCCTTCTGTACAATTTAGATACAATATATAATAAAATAAGAGAGAGTTTGGGCCCTCTTATGATAAAATTAAATAATCACAGGCAATCGGAGGCTCGTGTATGTCGTAGCAGTTTACTAACGCCTCCGAATGCCTGCGTTATTACATTTTAACAATAAACAGCAGGATTTTACTAAAAATAAGTAATTTAAAACACTATCTGGTTTCTATCCTTTTAGTTCTGGCACTCGGGTTTTTTAATTTTTTAATAAAGATTATATTTTTAGCTTTTTTGTTAAGACTTATAAAGAACGTAGGTGTTCTAATTTCGCCATAGATTGCTGATCATGTGGATGGTTCAATAATTTTCGAGGCAGCATTTAGTATTTTTTACCAGTAATATCTAGTTCTGTTTTCATGAAACCTTATAATACATTTTTTTAAATTTCACATTTAACCATTTCTTTTTTTGAAATAAAATAAATATAAATTTAAAATTTCATACAACACTATCCCTAAACTAAGCGAAGATGGGAACTATGGGCACCAGATAGCTGATAGAATACTCAAATACTTTTTTTTTGTAAATAAATACCAACAATACTGTAATAATGTTACGAGGACACAGAACAAACGTCAATGTTCATCACACAAATGTTGTTTTTCGGTGGGGATCGAACCCACGGCCTACAGCGCAGAAGGCAAAGTTACTGCCAACTGAGCTGTGAGGCTGTCATTATTAGAAATAATTAGCACGTTAGTCTGAATTCGCAATCTGCAGCTGCCTTCCCAAAATAAACCTGACTGAAAATCAACTAATTACGCTTAAACAAGAAACTATAACTATAACATCCCAAACTATGTCCTTACCAAATATGTCAATATGACGTCAATTAAGGAATTAAATAATACTCACAGTATAATTATCGGTATTTTCCTCGAAGTCATATTCTATATCAGTTTTATAGTATTCATCATTAGTGATTGAAGGTTGGTTCACTTCTCCTAATAAAGACAACACTCTTGCTTGTTTCGCGGTATCAGCAGCAGTATCTGAAAAAAAAAACAATTAATAGTAGTAGAGCTCTTTGTGAAGGGCTCGTCCGGGGAAGTACTACCACCACGCATTTTTCTGCCGCCAAGCAGCAACGCTGTGTTTTGGTGTGAAGAGTGTGGTTGCCGGTTTAATTACAGGCACATGAGGCTTAACATCTGTATGCCTCAAGTTGATGGACGCATGGCAGTGCATCGTATGGCACGTTCCTATGGTGCGTGACTTGCGAGGCAATGCTTTGTTGTAGCTGATGGTTACCACTTAACATCAGGTGGGCCTTCTTGTTCCATCAGGTAGTTTTATAAAAAAAAACTATTATAGTTCGCTAGTGGTCAACTACCTTTTTTGTAATGCGCTGGTAAAATATAAAAAAAAAACCTTACATTGTATATACGTTGTGGCCAATCCGAGTAGGGACGCTAAAACAATTAAGGTCTTCATCGTGTGCAGGCGACACACGTACTGTAGTAAATAATTTTATATACAAATTATATACAGCAACGTCTCAGTACACCTTTGACGTTATCTGATAATAAATTGACTTTTAATATACCTTAGTTAGTGCATCGGGTGCAGTCAGCTACTAAAGTAGTAAATTATTAATATATAAAATAAAGGGTATAGCAGGATAGTCTTTTGAAAAGTGCCCCCAAAGCCAACTATGGCCAACTATGGCTTCGAAACTATGGCCAAACGATGCCTTATATAGGGTGTGTACAATGTCCAAAATTTCAACCCCCTCAGTACCCCCAATCGGCTACGACACCCAATTGTAACTAAAACTGTTTTATTTATTTTCTCTAAATCTATGTAACTGACTGGTTTCAAACTTTGCGCAAATATTGCTCTAACCTAAAGTAATAACACACAAAATCAAGAGCTCTTATCGCCTCATATCTTACGAAATAAATAAAAAGTAAAAATTGAAAGACCCTGTATTGTGACTTTCTTTAGTGGTACAAACACAGTTTTTTTTTTAAACATGCACTGACATTCAACCTACGAAATCCCCAAAATTCGCTAGTCTGTCAAAGGTGGAACACTGCTAAATAAGTCAAAGTCTCCGAACAAATCTGAATACGAATTTATTTTGTAAGTAGCAACTTAACACTTTAACTTATGGACTATAAATTATTCTAAGAGGGTTCGTATCTACGAAAAATAATGACTAAAATAAAACATTGAAAGGAAACCTATCGTATTACCCATACTTAAAAACAAATTATTCTTTTATTAATCCTCAATCCTCATCACTCTATTCGTTAATAACAGTAGAAGTATCTTGGTTACAATCAAATATATTTGTGAGAATTTCTGCAGGTTTTATGATTTTTGAGATGTATCTCGCATTGGATAAATAATAAATCACTGTAGCTATGTGAGAGCAACAGCCTGCAGTTCGATTTCCATTAGGGCATGTGCAGTAGTGGCCTTTGATCCCTGAGTAATTATTTTGATTTGGTTCATAACTAAGGAAAATATGATAAATATTTTTATTGATGTGTCGAGACTTGATATGAATTCTTAAAACATCGTTTTCTTTACAGTATTCGAGGTTGATGGAACCATCTGAGTTTTGTAGTTCAGCGAGATAGCATATTGATTGTTTTAATTGGTACGAACCGCCAAAAAATATTTCCAGAGCATTTCGTGTCAACTCAGGAAAGTCCAACAAGTCATTGCTTGATATATGTTTAAAAATAGTTTTCTTCCTTATCCAGCCATTGGTCTCCACTAACTTTGCCATGTTGTTGACTGTCATCTCGGACTTCATCTTTAAATTGTCGACTATTTCATCGGTATTATTAACGTCACTAAGTAGTCGTTTTCCATACTTATTATTTAAAAAACAAGCTATTTTACATAATGTACCAATTTTAGGTAAGATTTTATTGTCAACTTTATGGTCTAGTAAATGATATTTTTGTTTTATTATGCCATGTACAGATTCTACTACCCATCTTACTTTAGTAACAAGCCGCGATTTATTCGATTCTAAGGTATCAAGCTGTGCTCTGTTACCTTTTAAGGCAGGCATTAAAACTATCAGTCCCCTACTCTCCAATTCACTAACCACGTCACGGAAACCACGATCAACAACAATAAAATCACCCGGTTTTAATAAATTGGGCAAAACGTTTGTATCAGACATAATTAGTTTCATTATGGATGCTACATATCTACATATCTATTACAAAACCATCTGTTGTACATATTGTGAATGGCTTACATAAGGAAGTTTTTTTTTGCCCTGAATATGTTTTTTTCTGATATAGGTATATTAAAGTTTTTCCTTGGTTTTACCCAAGCATATTACTACTCTAACGTCGTACATCAGTAAAATAAATTCGTATTCAGATTTGTTCGGAGACTTTGACTTATTTAGCAGTGTTCCACCTTTGACAGACTAGCGAATTTTGGGGATCGTAGGTTGAATGTCAGTGCATGCTTAAAAAAAAACTGTGTTTGTACCACTAAAGAAAGTCACAATACAGGGTGTTTCAATTTTTACTTTTTATTTATTTCGTAAGATATGAGGCGATAAGAGCTCTTGATTTTGTGTTTTATTACTTTAGGTTAGAGCAATATTTGCGCAAAGTTTGAAACCAGTCAGTTAGTATTGGTGGATATTCCACACAACACTATCTCGCCCCAAACTAAGCCAAAGCTTGCTTGCTTGGGAACCAGATTGCTGATATAATACTTATATACTTTTTTTGTAAATATACGCTTATAATATTATTGACACCAAGACAGAGAACAAACATCTATGTTCATCACACAAATATTTGTTCTCGGTGGAGATCGAGCCCACGACCTACAGGCACAGAAGGTAAGTACAGCTGAAATTCAACCATCTTACTTTAAGTGGCGGATACAGGAAAGCCTCTGCCTTCTGCGCTGAAGGCCGTGGGTTCGATTTCCGCCGAGAACAAACAATTGTGTGATAAACAGGGGTCGGAATACGTAGAGTTTTTAAGTACCAAATGACGTAGAATTACCTACGCAATCTTAACATGGATATGCCTTTTAAACCTGGAATTGGGATTAATAAAAATTGTTTTCTAAAATTTATGGGTTTTTATATACAAGTTAGTTAGTCTGTTGGAACAAGCAGATGGCCCACCTGATATTAAGATTGATATTATTGTCTTCTATAACTCTTTTTTCCTATATTAAACACAAACTAAGTAGCGTTACACGTACAGCAGAGCTATTTTAAAATATTTTTCGAATTTCGAATCGGTAACGTCAGTTTTTATCACATTTGATTTCGAACCCGAATAGTTTCCGACACGGGGATTAAAAAAGGCATATCCATATTTAGATATTCGTAGTAGCGTATTTGACGTCATTTAGTACTTAAAAACTACATATTCCGACCCCTGGTGATAAACATACTTTATTCTTTACTTCAAAACAACCTAAAACTGAATTTTTAGGTTAATAAAAACAAGTTAAGCAAGTTAAGTTAAGTTAGGCTAATAATATTCATTTTTAGTAATCCTAGGAAAACTAATACTAATATACAAACCCTATAGTACCATTGTACAAGGAATTAATGTATAATAATGTATGTATAATGTATCAGCTGGTTTTTCCGAATAACGTAATATAAAATAAAAAAAGACAAAACAAAATATTAAATAAATAAACATTGATATACAATACCTATTCAATTCAGGCTTTAAACAGATGTTGCTGTCTATGAGTAGTTAGAAAGAAGGAAAGAAAGAAAGAAATACATTTATTTGTCATTTATTGTAGTGAGTGGCTCAGTGACCCCGGCGCCAGACATAGTTTCAAAGATTTGCACACTTTTTTGAAGACTTTGCAAAGCTTTGAAAACACATTTGAACAGATATTGACGCAACCTGCCAGACATGCTTCGCAAACACTTTTCTGCACAGTACTAGTAGACAAACAGACTGGACGACGATTTCGTGGACGCAGTGTGCCTATAAAACTGCGTTTGCATTTAGACATTAGCGTGGACGGAAACGTTGCCGTCCATATGTCTGCGGCAGCGTCGCCGGCAATGTGTGTTCACGCAACACGGGCAACGCGAGCGGCAACGCGAGTGGACATGGAAGTGGCCTGTTTACATTCTCGCATTGCCCAAGTCTCTACCGATGTCTCTGCATATTTCCACGGACATGAGCTGAGTGTAAACGGGGTATTATATTTATGTGCATGTAATAATTTTTTACATGTGCAAACAAAATATAATAAGAAAACGTTCGAGAAAAAGACCCGAATGGATGTGTAAAATGTATCGTAATAGAACAAGGTATGTAAGAGGTACAACAATATTTGATTACCTATTATTTCAAAACATTTTAGCAGTGTCTCACAAAATCGTTCAGCTCAACAACGCCGGACTTTGCGCGAGTGTTTGAACACTTTCAACTTTGAACGCTTTGATGTGTGCAGAAAAACCGATATCGTATGGCAAAGTGCAAATCTTTGTTCAAAGGAGTTGTTTCATCAATATATGGAGCCGGGGTCGGGTCTGTGTACAGGTTATATAATTATCGCTTAGCAATATAGTAACTGTTTTAACTGTTTTAATTTGCTTTATTTTTACTTCGTTTTCTTGCTCATCAAGATTTTAATGGTCAAGGAGAGCAACACAATGCCCTAAAAATATGGCGGACTGACATGCGTGAATGTCATTTTGACAACTGTTGTATAAGTCAAGCTTGAGAGTGAAAGTCATAACCGTCAAAAGAAGCAACAAATCTGTCAAAAAAATTAAAAATGCAATGCGTCATATCAAACGTCATGTCAAACGTCAATTACAGACTGTCATGGCTGCTCTAAAAATGTGCACATAGTAAGAAATTCGAACAGATCAACATTTAGTGATGAACACTTTATTAACCTACATTTTTAATGAAATTGCATTTGAATGGTAATCTTCAATTTTTTTCAAATTTTTCTATGTGCGGTACATAGACTGACCCAGAATAAACCTGTCCTTTGAACTCATATTCAAAGTCTCGTGCCACACATAGCAATCAAACAAGTGTTCAAACAAGTGAAGCTAAATCAGGCGCCGGCTTGACAATAAAACAAAACGCCACTACTAATGTTAATCGCACAATATTTTGTGTCATAAATAATATTCGTACATACCTACTTACAACACCTGCAAAGGATAAAAGTAACCAAGCAATAAATTTCAAAACACTTTTTTTGGTGATGTTATTTGTCGTATATTTTGGAATTGACATAGACATAGACATAGACAGACATTTATTTGCTAAAAAACGCACATATACATACAAAACATAATAATACATATACATACAATAACATAATAATAATAGGAATAAAATACACTATCAAAATTATCGGTCCAGTTGACCAACTGAAATATATTTTTTATTTTAGGGGTCATCTCGACCGCGTCGGTCCAGTCTGGCGCGGTCCAGATGACCAACTACTCGGTTTGAAGACATTAGTGCTATTCCGTAAACAACATTCACTTAAGTGATCGCGGAATCTGCATTGAGTTTTCAATTTAGCAGCATCATGACGAATATAAAACTAAAAAAAACTGAAACAGCTCCACGATTTTGATCCCCAGGCACGGTAGATATCCTCTCAGATCTCTTAGTACCAAGTACTAACCCCAGGGGCCTTATGCTCACTTCGAGCGAAATTATCTCACGGTGGAGATGGCGTCATATCTCGTTCGTTAACTCGTTGACGTTGCGTCTCGCATGAACTTTGAATGAGAAAGTTGGGGAGTGAGATGGTGAGAATGGGGATAAATAGTTATTGAACGAGATATGACGTCATCTCCACCGTGAGATAATCTCGCTCGAAGTGAGCATAAGGCCCCAGATTCTTTGAGGACGTCTAAGGGGGTAGTCAGAGGTACGTGTAAACATTATATTTGGCACATACCCACATTTTGCATTATTGGTATTCCATACGTGACAGGTTGCAAGCCCATTGCCGCTGTTAGAATACTAACTGGTTTCCTCACGATGTTTTCCTTCACCGTTTAAGAGCACTGGCATTGCGCCTTTAAATTTTTTGATAGGAAAAATTCATTGGTGCACGACCGGATTCGAACCTACTACCTTACGATCAGAAGGCGGGGTTACTCCCACTAGACTACCGGTGCTCTAATCATTAGAGTGAGTGTCTTTGAGAGTGTTTTTATTATTAGTTATTTGTCTTTGTGTATACTCATTAGACTCTAATGAGTATACACAAAGACAAATAACTAATAATAAAAATTGGCAAAGTGCGAGTCGGACTCGCACACGAGTTCCGTACCATTATCTATAAAAACGGCAAAACAATCACGTTTGTTGTACAGTGTATATTAGTTTTATTTTGATTTAATTATTTATTTTTAATCTGAATATATAACTAAATATTCTGTGAATATTTCAAGCGTCACTTGTTGCCGTTATCAATATCGAGCAAAAAAATCACGTTTGTTGTATTTGAGCCCCCTTAAAATATTTATTTTATTCTGTGTTTTAGTTTTTGTTGTTAGCAGCAACAGAAATACATCATCTGTAAAAATTTCAACTTTCTAACTATCACGGTTCATGAGATACAGCCTGGTGGCAGACGGACGGACAGACAGATAGACGGACGAATAGCGGTGTCTTAATAATAGGGTCTCGTTTTACCCTTTCGGTACGGAACCCTAAAAATGCTATCTATTCCAGACAGATAGATAAAGTGACATTAGTTCACATATTCTTGAACGAAACGGGTTATCAAAGTAGGTACCTAATTAGTGTCTGGAAACGAAAATAATTGCCTGAAAACCGGAATTTTGTACTGTTTATTTAATTTATTTATCAGACCACTTCTAACATGCATATTTTAACATTTTTGAAGATATAAAATCGTAATAATTCTATAATGTACACAGTAAGAATCTAGTAAACTCTCTCTCTCTTGTCGTGTCACTAGTTTCTTTTGAAACAGTGTGGTGAAAGGATTTTAAGTGCGCCTCAAGAGGCTCCTTTCGATCACTTGACACATGTTATGGAACTTTTTAGGTTCTACGACATGCCGGTTTCCTCAAAATGTTTTCCTTCACTGTTTGAGAGTACTAGCATTGTGCACATAAATTTTAAAAGTGATAAACTCATTGGTGCACGACCGGTTTTGAACCCACGACCTTAGGATCGGAAGGCCACTACCACTAGTGCTAAATATAGCCTCTAAACTATAAATATAATCTAGTAAACTTAAATATAGCCTTTATCATGTACAAAGACGAGCTTAACCCAAAAAGAGTTCTCTTCCAGCAAACCTTGAAGAATAGATCATAATCATTTTATAGTAGCAATGGTTTTCATGCCTTCATTATTAGAATTAATTTTAATTTGAACAAGCCGATGGCCCACTTGATGTTAAGTGGTAACTATCACCTACAAAGCATTGCCTCGTAAGTCACGCACGATAGGAACGTGCCCTACGATGCACTGCCCATCAACTTGAAGCATACAGATGTTAAGCCTCATGTGCCTGTAATGACACCGGCAACCACACTCTTCAAACCGAAACACAGCAACGCTGCTTGGCGGCAGAAAAAGGCGTGGTGGTAGTACTTCCCCGGACGAGCTCTTCACAAAGAGCTCTATTACTCTTAATAAGTAAGAGATCTTAAGTTAAATATGAAATTTAAATTACCCTACCACTTCGACTGACTCCTCATTTTACCCTCTTATTCATATTGGTCGCTGAGCGCTCCATTAGCTTATCAGACTTATAAGTCTATTGCTGTCTCTTTTCGTTGGCATGAAAGTGACAGTGACAAGATATAGAGCTGCTACAAAATGGCAGGAAATATGAATAAGGACCTTAATATTTTCTGTTCAATTGCGGGTATATTTAGGTACATGAAATTGGGCAGCACCAATTTTTAAGTTTATTTATTTATTTGAGCAGCGCAAATTACATTTTATTTAACAAGGTTGGGGCCATCTTATAAGGCGAAGACAAGAGCTAATGTGACTCTCGCTCACACGTTTCGACATGTTGAAAGATCACTAAACTCATTTTCGAAATATCGCAATCAACCATCTTGTGTCCAATCAAATTTGCAACACTTTTAAGTAGGAAAACTTGTATCGTTCAAACTGAATTTTTTACTAAACTGTGTGCCACATTGCACACAGTGATTGCGGTTTTTCGAAAATGAGTTTAGTGATTTTATATCTTTCAACATGTCGAAACGAGCGAGCGAGAAGTTGTTTGATAGTTGTCACACCCTTAAGCAAAAAATACTTGTGTCAGAAGACCCCGCTCTTCTATAACCATATTTTGGTTACAATTTTATGTGCTCGTACTCATATACAAGGTGTTCCTTAAGTTGTGTATTGAAACTTCAGGGGGCTAAAGTACCCATCAATATGAACAACTTTTTCTAAAGAACCAACACTGTGAACGCGAAAAAAAAAACAGCTGTTTCATACATTTTAGCCTGGTAGGTATTGAACTTTTGTATGAAACAGCTGTTTTTTTTTTCGCGTTCACAGTGTTGGTTCCTTGGAAAAAGTTGTTCATATTGATGGGTACTTTAGCCCCCTGAAGTTTCCATACACAACTTAAGGAACACCTTGTATAAACATAAACAAAAAGAAACAAAAAGAAATACTGATCTAAAAAGAACTAATAACAAAATAATATTTTAGTTTTTACCCTTCATATCTTTAGGTGAGAGTGCTGCGTGTATCTACGTGTACGTGAGTGTGTGTGTGTTTGTGTGTTAGTGTGTTTGTGTCGAGGGGTGTTGTATGGCGGGTGTTTGAGTCAGTGCGTGCTTTTATTCTGTGGGGATGTCTCTGATTACACAGATCTCTTAAGTATCTAGGTTTCACAGAAGAATTTACGTGATGACCCGCGTAAAGATGTTGGATTATATTAAACTAACGGACTCGACAGCACTAAACATGTTGCTGTCTCTTTCTTATGAACCGAAACAACGAGGACGGCTATATATTTAGCGCTGTGTAATTAATGCAACCGAATCGACACCGATGTCTGGTGCACGAGAATTGTCCCTAAGTCATTTCAAATGTCACAGCACACGGCTCCGATTTGTCACACCTAACAGCGTTTTAATGGTACCTAGAGGCGAGAGTAGGCACCGATTCTCGCTGTCACCCCTACTACGAGCCAACAATGGTAACCTAACATTAATAAATAAATATTGGTGAACATTCCACACAGCACCATCTCACCCCAAAGCTTGTAATATGGGAAATATAGCTGATATACTACTTTTTTTACTTTGTAAATACATACTTATACCTAATATTATATAACATCCAGACAGAGAACAAACATCTATATTCATCACACGAATGTTTGTTCTCGGTGGGGATCGAACCCAAGCCTACGGCGCAGAAGGCAGAGCTACTACCAACTGACCTGTGAAGGCTGTCAAAACTTTAAAACTTGTCAAAATAATATAGCTTATACATCAGAATAATACATAGGCTACAATTTATAAAGATATTGTGACTAATCCTGCGCAGACAAAGTCGCGGGCACCACAAGGCTTGTAAGTAATATTCCTTAAAAAATATCTGACAAGGCTTTCGAAATTAGTAGGTAGGTAGGTACAGCATAAAACACACTAATACAACACGAAAACTAAAAATTGCCGACGCAACAAAACTATACCATAAAAACATTATTAGCAATGCAACGAGCGAAATGGGTTCAATAATTTTTTTATTTATTTTATTTTATTTTATTCGGAAAACAAACAGAGTTACATTCTATATTTAAAACTACTTAAAATACTAATCACCAATTAGATGTTTCGTATAAGTATATGAAACTACAAAAAACTTGTTTGCAGTTAAAAATTAAAAGTTAATGAATAAAGAAATTAGTTAAGAACCATTTTAAACCAGTGGTTAGAGAGAGATTGTTTGTATGCAGAAGGTTTGGATGAAAATAGATCTAATTTGGGGAAGCCAACTAGTTCATTAAAATAGATCTAATTAAATAAAATTGTTTATAAATGAAAGTAATTTTTTTTATTTTAATTATCTATTGTTCTACCAATTTCAATAATCAGTTCAAGTCACAATACACACATGTACATAATTACATAATGATAAAACACACATTAAACAGTTGAGCTAACAGTAGACTTATAATAATTACTACTAGGTATTATCTATCAGGAATTCTACAATAAACCATTATACCATAAAATCCCCTTTTTAAAAAGTGTATCAATCAGATTCCATAAATAAACTACTTAAAACTTTTTATTCAATCGATAATTAAAATTAAATAAAAATACATTTTCAAATTTCGCGCGTAAATTGACGAAAACGCTAGACTCAGTGGACACCATAATGCTGTGATCATAACGTCAGTGGGCTGTATAGAAAAAAAATATACAAAGCCTACATACCTTGGAGGAAATCGTCTGAGCTAGAACAGTTAAGGCGACGACAAGAGCTAATCGCAATCAACCAATGCAATCACATTGCACACAGTTTAGTAAAAAAATCTTGTATTCGCCTTAACTGTTGACATATTTTAGTTTACACAGCCGTATGACGTCAATATATCGGCTACTAGGTATTTCATTGTGTTAAAAACTGATTAAAAAACAGAAAATTTCAAATTGTTTTTTTTTTTTGTTGTTTAAGAACTAAAACAAACATTTTCTGTCTGCTTTTTGCCTAAGCTTAGTTGATGGACGCAGAGCAGTGCATCGTAGGGCACGTTTATATCGTGCGTGAGTTATGAGGCAATGCTTTGTTATAGGTGATGGTTACCTCTTAACTTCAGGTGGGCTATCAGCTTGTTCCTTAAGCTAGATGAATAAAAAAAGGATATCATGTATTGATTTAAGAAAATAATTTATTAATGAAAATTCACTAATGAAATAAGCACATCCAGTCAAACAGTATACGACTTTCCACAAGTCAAGCCCAATACTGCAAATAAGCTTGACATAAAAACACAATTTTCGCTCCTATTCAAAGCTAATAAGATTGAGAATCGAGTAGCAATGGTAGTTTTAAAGCCAGCGGGGTTCCTCGTTACGAGGAATGCTTTTTCTATTTCTAACGCAAACTACAATCAGAGTACAATTCTGGCTTTGCTAAATGTTTACGCTGCACTGCGAACGTGTTGGATGCTTGGCCATTTATACTTTATTCTTTGTCACTAGTAGGTATATTGGTTTAGAAGTTTATTATTAAATAACTCGGAAGGAATTTACAGTCTTATAATGAGGCTATGTGTAAACTGCGCGGTTAATGGGCTGACAATTATTGTTAAACAACTTCTGGCGTTAAAAAAACGCAATCAACCCAACGCTTTTTATAAACGCAAAAGTATTAAAACTTTTTATACAAACAGTTTGGTAGGAAATCTTTTTGGACCAAAATTATAGGTATGTTTGCTGAACTCAACTCAGTTGATTTCGATTTTACATAAATATGTAAACTTATTTAAGTTCAGTCATTTTAAATCTTGCAAAATGTTGAAATGTATTTTTTGATGACAAAAATTAAATATAGTCCGAGTTATTATCCGAGTGGGATTAGAACCCACGACCTTCCTCTTTTCCCCTTCCCTATTTTATGATGGTTATCAGGCCCCTTAAAAAAAGCCATTACACAACAACAACAATGACATTACACAAAAAACTTAAATAACACGAGAAAAACAATAAAAAAGACATGTTACTTCCCAAGATGGAACGAATCCCATTTCTAATATTCTATGACGTATTTCCTTTATGAGATCAATGTTGTATGTCAGTGTCAAGTTCCTGACCTGTCAATGTCAGCCGTATGATTTGGCAGGACGGCAGGCGGGAAAACCAGATACATGGATGGAATGTGAGCAACAGCAACTCAATTATAAAAATAAAAAAACCCTGCCAAGTGCGAGTCGGACTCGCGCACGAAAGTTTCCGTATCTATAAAATCGGCAAAAAAAATTACGTTTGTTGTATGGGAGCCCCCATATTTATTATTATATTTATTTTATTATTATTAGTATATTTATTTTATTCTGTTTTTTAGTAGGTATTAGCTGTTAAAGCGGTTATACAGAAGTACAACATCTGTGAAAATTTAAACTGTCTAACTGTCACGGTTCATGAGATGCAGCCTGTTGATAGATGGACAGTCAGACGGACGGACAGCGGAGTCTTAGTAATATGGACCCGTTTTACTCTTTGGGTACGAAAACCTTACAAGCTATAGGGATATTTTTTTCGAAACAGTGTGGTGAAAGGATTTTAACTACGCCTCATCCTTTCGAGCACTTGACACAAGTTTTAGAATTAGGTTCTACAACATGCTGGTTTCCTTACGATGTTTTCCTTCACCGTTTGAGAGTAATTAGCACAGTGCACATAGATTATTGAACTGAATAACTCATTGGTGCATGATTGGTTTTGAACCCACGACCTTAAGATCGCTACTGCTGGTTTATAGAGGTAGATAATTGACCCCGGGTACCGAATACCTGTATCGCGTATCAATGAGCCAATAAAGATAATAAATTATTATTTTAATATTTCACCGCGCTCGCCAATTTGGGAGAACTTTCTAAAAGAGTTCAAGCGAGCGTCAAACATAATTTTCGGCTGTAAATAACGAGTTATTTTATGAAAACATAAATTTCACCCGTCTGTTGTTATTGCAAAAAGTGTATTTGAAATAGTAACAGCTTTTAACGTTATTGGCACCTACACTATTTACAAAAACGGTTCGTTTGTAAATATTACTTACAAAACTGTTGTAATATTATGCACAAAATGTATGATGTACCTACTTATTATGTACAAAATGTGCGAGCGAAAAGTAAATTAGCGGTAGTCTGTTTTTTTATAGAACTTTTTGAGAGGTAACCATCACCAAAAGTAATCATCATTTACAGCGCATTAACTCTTAAGTCACGCAAGATAGGAACGTGCCCTACGATGCACTGCCCTGCGTCCATCAACTTCAGGCATACAGATGTTAAGCCTGTAATTTCACCCGTAACCACACCATTCAAACCAAAACAGAGCTCTTTGTGAAGGGCTCGTCCGGGGCAGTACTACCACCACGTCTTTTTCTGCCGCCAAGCAGCGTTGCTGTGTTTCGGTTTGAAGAGTGTGGTTGCCGGTGTAATTACAGGCACATTAGGCTTAACATCTGTATGCCTCAAGTTGATGGACGCAGGGCAGTGCATCGTGGGCTACGTTCCTATCGTGCGTGACTTACGAGGCAATGCTTTGTTATAAGTGATGGTGATTACCACTTATCATCAGGTGGGCCATCTGCTTGTTCCATTAGATAGTTGTATTAAAAAAAAGTATATCCATTCATTCATCAATATCGAATACGTAGGTACGTAAAGTTCCACAGTTCATTCGCAGCGTCAAAGAAAAACTATCTTCCCTCAACACTTTTCAGTTCCCAAAATACTATCCAAAGGCACCATCCATATTTCGATGGCCAGCTGCCAGGTCTAGAGTCAAACAAATAACTTTTATAGCCGCGTATATTCCCGCAAAAAGCTGGCCGTGGCGGAATTTTTGTTTATTTATTTCAGTGTCCTGGATTGTTGAGTACTGGACCGTGAGTGACTGACCGTACTTGCGTACCGTGCCTGCAATATACTGGCTACTTTCGCTCGCAAACTGAATTTACTTCGCAGAGGTACGAGCGGCGTATTTTTTTTTAAAGTTACGTTTAAATTTAGAGCACAGGTCTAGTGGGAGTGACCCGCATTTTGATCGTATGGTCGTACACAAATTTTCATCTTCGGAAAATTAAAGTGCGCAGTGTTCTCAAACGGTGAATAAAAACAGCGTCAGGAAACCTGTCATGTATGGATTACCAATGGAATGCAAAATAGTGGCAGTAAGTTACTAGTTATATAATATTTGGGATATGCAATTTATGTATAGACACTTGTAGTAATTATACTTAATTGCATCGAGAGTACTTGTGGCCTAGTGGTAGCGGCCCCGCCTTCCGATTCTAAGGATTCGTGAGTTCAAAACCGGTCGTGCACCAATGAGTTTTCTGTCCAAAAATTTTTGAGCACAGTGCAAGTACTCTCAAACGGTGAAGGAAAACATCTTGAGGAAACCACCATGTTGTAAAACCTAAAAAGTCCTATAACATGTGTCAAGTGCACGAAATGACCTGCACTTAAAAATCCTTTCACCACACTACAAGAAGAAGAAGTCCCGTTAGTCGGTCTGGAAGACCCATACAAATGAAACATGGGATCCGGTGAGAGACCCTCACCGGGCACGGATAGGCTTTGCTAATCAAAGCGTGCAGCACAAATGTAGCAAAGTCAAATATTTCAACAGTGCGCGTATTTTCGCCTTTTATCAATCGTTTATACAGCTTATAGCTGTACAGCTCGAAGAACTGACAACCGCTGGAGAATAAAGGTTCTCGAATGACGACCGCGAACAAGAAAACGAAGCGCGGATCGCCCTCCTACTCGATAGACTTGTTTTTGTTTTTTAAAAGTTCTTTAATAACTATATTATTTCCAAAAACACTTAAATCTAAACACTGTTTAGCAAAGTTTATAACTCTTAACTACAACTTTACAGGCTAAGGTGCCTCTAAAAAAGTCTTCGACAAAATAACTATTTATAGGTCACACACTTTAGAAATCCTAACTCACCTAATCAAAGGGCAATGGAGAGAAGTAAACTGAAAATACAGAAAATACATAAAATTAAAAATCTGATAAGTGAAGACAATAAACAAATGACAAATATAAATATATAAACAAATACACAGTCACACAAGCCTTGAAAATGAAATCTTAGTCATTTATCCATTGTTTCATGCTGTATAAAGGTTCTGAAATGGGCAGGTCATCTGTCACGTTACATTGACGATAATTAGCTAAGAGTATATTTTTTTTATATGTATAATTTCAATTTACAATTCATTATTATAATTATGGACATGAATTAAACATATAGATGAAATATAATAATATTGGTGGACTTTCCACGAAGCACTATCCATCCTCAAATTAAGCAAAGCTTGAATATAGGAAACCAATTGCTGGCATGTGCATCGCACAAATGCTTGTTCTCGATGGGGATCGAACCCACGGCCTTCAGCGCAGAAGGCAGAGCTACTACCAACTGAGCTGTGAGGGCAGTCCAAAATACTTTTAAAACGCTACTGTGAAATCAATTACAAAATCCCAGAAGTACTTTTACATATTCAAGCACGCGGCTTAAACTTTAAAATATGACTCTTCTGAAAACACATTAAAAACGATTTAGTGGCTTAATAGTGTAGCTGGGTGTTGCAATATTTTTAAAATTACCCTTCACATTATAAATATAGCATTTTACTATTTATGTGCGTAGCAATAGTGTTCAAAATTGAATGTCTTTCGGGGATTTAATATTTCGGTGCTTGATACTTTGACTGAGACTTATGGCACTCAATATAACGTAGTTGCTAAGGTGTTTCACAGTTGGAACATTCTTCTAGGACTGGTTTTCGAGGCTTGGCCGCGTGGAACTGGCACCTAGATCCACCTCAGCTAGGTGGCTCTAAGACGGTCCTCACTCAGTGATCCTTGGTGATCAATTGAATAAATATCTCGTGGCTTTGACTTATTGTGGAAGTCGATGGATGGAGAGGCCTGTAAAGATTTCTTCAGATAGATGATGATTATAATTATTTTTGAGTTATTTTTATGATTTAATTTTTCATAAGAAAAAGTTATAAAATTCGGCTGGCCTATTTTTAAATAAATATAAATGTAAATATGCCCCTAGTAAATCAAAATGTATGTTTATTAAACCTTTGTAATGCTTTTCTCCTGATGTTAAGTGGTAACCATCACCTATACAAAAGCATTGCCTCGCAAGTCACGCACAATAGGAACGTGCCTTACGATGCACTGACCTGCGTCCATCTTGAGGCGTACAGATGTTAAGCCTCATGTGCCTGTAATTACACCGGCAACCACACTCTTCAAACCAAAACATGGTGGTTATAGTACTTCCCCGGACTAGCCCTTCACAAAAAGCTCTACTACTCTTAAAACTATCATTAATTTATCGTCAAAAATTTTAAACCTTCATAAATGTACGAGCGAGAAGTGAACCTTCCCACTATACTTTAGTTAAATGACTGTCTTTTAAATACTAATGACACGACTAGAAGAATAAGAACGAAAACATATTAAGGCAACGACAAACACTTGACTTTTTCTTTTTTTATACAGTTAATTTGGTAGCTATGGCATAAAAAATATTATGAGCCGAATATTAAATTTTCTAATAGCAACGATCGCGATCATGAAGTTAACAGTTTCAGAGTTTTATAAGATTTAAAATCAACAAAATATTCATGAACTTCTTAAACTGACTATACCTACTTTAAGCAAAGAAAACCCAACGTACCTTCAGCACTGGTTTCAAACTCGACTACGTGCGACGAGAGCGTTGTTTGGTCGCAAGAGCTGCGTGTTCGGTGCTATGGTAACAGTGATAATTTTCTTCCTATCTGTCCAATGCTTTCACCAGTTTCGCCGATTCTAGTACACACGATACGACAAGGCTCGTATTACCAGCTAGTTAGTGCTGTGTGAAATGTCCACCAATATTTAATATTTACTTAGATTTTGTTATTTTCTTATGATTTAATTTAAAACGGTAATGGGTAGATCATATAGCACGTAGAACCAACAACCGTTGGGGAATATATAGGTTTTCGAATGACGGCCACAAACCAGAAGACTAAGCGTAGACCCCGTTTATGTCCGTGGAAATGTGCAGAATCATGGAAAGGGATTTGGGAAATGCGAGAATGTAAACAGGCCACTTCCATGTCCACTCGCGTTGCCGCTCGCGTTGCCCGTGTTGCGTGAACACACATTGCCGGCGACGCTGCCGCAAACATATGGACGGCAACATTTCCGTCCACGCGAATGGCAGCGCAAATGTCTAAATGTAAAAGCAGTATTAGGAGTCCCCCTCTTCCCTATGGACGACGACATTGTTGACATTGGTGGATGGTAAAATAAGTTATGATAATTATTTATTTCAATATGGCGAAGACAAGAGCTAATATGACTCTCGCTCGCTCACGTTTCGACATGTTGAAAGATATTAAATCACTAAGCCCATTTTCGAAAAATCGCAATATACATTTCAATTTGTCGAAACGTGCGAGCGAGAGGTACATCAGCTCTTGTCTTTGCCTTAATGCACACATTATAATACAATGTGTGAAGGCTCACTTCAACTTTCTGATTCTGCGAGTCATCCAAGTTCTAACTAACTCTAAATTAGTATTATTAGTATTTTTTCTTTTAAACATCTCATTTGGGATTAGTTGCAGTTCGTGCGTCGTCATTTTAGAGTAAACAACCAAATAAGTCGCAGTTCGTGCGTTCTGCTACCCGGCACAAAAAATACCTAAACCTTTTGTCGCATTTCGTGCGTCGAGTAAATTTATAATTATGTACAACTAAGTTTTAACCATAGAGCAGCAAAGCTCGTAGAAGTCTCATTATAATTATTCATTTTATCCCCCTATTAAGTTGTATTTGTTTCCTGGTCAGTTCACTCTTTATGTATCCACTCTATATCTAAACGTGAAAACCTTATATTTCGCCTTTTGTGTTCTAATATTGTTGATATCTGTTTTATGTGCTGTTAGTTTTCCTTATAAATAAACAATTTGTTCAATATTTGAAGGATTCAATAAAAAACTACAATTTGTGAAAATAAAATGTATATATTTTAAATAGATCTGTTTATCTGTTTAATCAAAATCAAAATCAAAATCAAAATATGTTTATTTTGTGTCACAAAAACATAGGCGAAAATAAAATTTAAAGAACAATACTGTGACATCAAAAACGGTCGTCACTCAGCTTTATGCTGTAATAGTGTTTGATGCACTATTACAACGCTGGTCTTCCGTGACGCCGAGGCACACAGGCAGCAACTGCAGTGCACAGCACCATCATTATCTCAAATAAATCGAAATAATAACAAGAGATCAGAAATAAATTAGGGTTAAAACAAAAGACACATTAAACTAGTAGTTCGTCCCGAACTGAGATCTCGTGATGCGACCCGACGAACGCACCAAAACTTTGAGAAGGTGGTAGTCAAAGGCAAGTCCAAACATTATGTTTGGACTTTTTTCTGACTACCGCCTACTAACTGGGTATGGTAACCAAGTTTCAACTCTATTGGCCTATTTATTGAAGAGTTCCGTTGTTCAGACCTTGGCTCCATCATCAGACCTGGTCGTTGTCACCATTTTATGAGAACTGAGTACTTCCTTAATTTATTTCAAGAAAAAAAAATAAGAAAAATCAAAGGAACTGGACGACCAGTAGAAAAACCTTGATGCCAACGAAACTCTTAGAGATGCGAGCTCTTGGGTCGCTGGTTATCTTAATTTAACTTTTTTGTTGTATCTCAAAAACCGAGCGTCCCAGAAAAAAAGTAAAAATTGTTTTGGAATGTCCAAACTAAGCCCTTTCATATGACATGTATTTTGATTTTTTTATGTAACTTTTTTTATTTTTGACCTCTCAAAAAACCCCATTTCTCAAAAACCCTTCATCCGATTTTACTCATATACTTACCAGTAAATTTCTCAAGTACAAGCTGTCGTCTTATCAAATTTCATGCAGATCGGATCAACGGTTCTAAAGTTATCGCCAGACAAACATACATACATACATACATACATACATACATACATACATACATAAAATGCCAAATCGCCCAAGTTGAAACAAGAATCTTCGTTCGCTTCGCTCACTCGATCAATTATAAAATACGGCAATATACATACATTCCTACTTCTTTTATAAGATGAACAACAATATAATATAATAATAACATATCAAATTAAACCAAACGTCCAGAACGACTACCTGGGTGAGATACTATCTGAGAGTGTAACAGGTATTTCTTTAGAGAGAATTTAAAAGACCAAACGGATTTACAATTTCTTATTGGTGGCGGCAAATTATTCCAACATTTCGTGGCAGCATATTTAAAGCTGCCTGTTTACCTACCAGTCTTTGATTATTTATCCCTAAGCTAAGATTTAAATTAACACTAAAACTTAGTAAATAAACAAGTAAAACATTTAAAACAGTACAAGTAAAGTTGGACAGATAAAAAATCAGCCAATAGTAGGTAGACGTAAACAATTTCAAATAAAAAAAAAAAAACTGATATGGTAGATTGATACTAAATGTGTTTTGTTATACCTCTAATCACGTCTTTTTAATTATAAACTTTAATTAATTGTGTAATAGTAGTTCGAGACAATCACCAACCGGTGTAATATTGGTTTTGTCCTCTAATAAACTTGTCACCATTTTTGATCATCGCGATCTATTGTGGTCTGGTTTCGATTCCGATTAGTATTTTTTTGTAGAATTTTTAAATGCATGTCTTTTAATTCATTATTGAGTTCCTGAATAAACTCGAAAAGTAAACGGGGTTTTCTCTTTTCGATTTTTGAATTAAGGCGATGGTTCCAGCCTTCTGCAGCGTTGGTTGTTCGATGCCGCTGACCATAGCAACACCAAATTCTAGCCAGAGAGTCATTGTTCATCCACTGTTTTTCAAAGTATTCACGAAATTTGGTCTCTGAAGGTTGTTCATTTGCATATTTTTGTTTGTTGATGTAGTCCCAACCGACGTCAATGTAGTTTTGAGGAATTAAAGCCAGTGAAGTACGGAGCTGGATCAATTTGGAATTAGTCATCTTCAATGATTTTGCTTTCTTCTACTACTAAACATTTAGCAAATAAAGAAAGTGTGAGTGAAACAGAATACCTATTGTTTCTTAGTTGTTTGATCAGCGCTGGCCAGCCGGCTTATCTGTGCAACAAAGGTACGGATAACGCAGGTAGGTAATACTAATACAACAAATGCCTGTAATAAAATAGGCTAATACTAATGAACATAGGGTCACAGCAAATAATCTGAATTATTTAAGTGATTTAAGATTATTATATTAAGCCTTTGCCAATTCTATTTTGTTCATGTACTCGTATATCTATGGTATTACTTGTTCAAGCTATTCATACATACTCGACGCACGAAATGCGACAAAAGGTTTAGGTATTTTTTGTGCCGGGTAGCAGAACGCACGAACTGCGACTTATTTGGTTGTTTACTCTAAAATGTCGACGCACGAACTGCAACTAATCCCTCATTTGTGGTAGGGGTAAAATATTTATTGAAGTTTAGCGTAGAAATTGGTTTGTAAGTCAGCTGAATCATACGGTGTAGTATCACGGAGCAGTTAGTTTGTCGCATAAAGGTAAACTCCCACTAATCTGTTAGCGATGTTATCTGTCAGAGGCGTGTTTGAGTCCAATGAACGTTGACTGTCTCTTTACTTACGAAGGTACCTAAAGGCACCTAGTTACATAGAGCATGAATATCGTAGCGCTAAAATAGAGGCGAAACACAGTCTAGGGCGGAACAACTCTAAAAAACTTATTCTGAGACAGTTTACGTACAGTGTGTCTGAAGTTAAAAAAAAACTAAACAAATATGTAGTACTAATCCGCTAATTTAATTTGCATACAAAGCAAACAATACCAGGACAATTGCAGTATGAATATTGTACCCTAATAAACCTCTTGGGGTTTGTGTGGTCATCACACTCTTATAAAAATATTCACAGTAAATGCAAGCACTTCTAAGGTTATAACACCAAAGATAACACACCAGTAATTTATATTGTTACAGTTTACATCCTTACAAATATCCTACCCACTCAGTAAATTGCAGCTTCTGCACTCATATACTGCGTTTACATTGAGACATTCGCGCTGCCATTCGCGTGGTCGGAAATGTTGCCGTGCATATGTCTGCGGCAGCGTCACCGGCAATGTGTGTTCACGCAACACGCGCAACGCGAGCGGCAACGCGAGTGGACATGGAAGTGGCCTGTTTACACTCTCGCATTGCCCAAGTCCCTGCTCATGTCTCTGCACATTTCCACGGACATGAGCTGAGTGTAAACGGGGTAATACACACGCTGAAAAATCGAAACAAAACACCATCCATGTCCACCATTGCAGATCTTCCCCCACCACGAATTAGAATTAGACACATTGCTCTATGGACGCGATCTTGTCTACTAAACTATGTAAAGAATTCGTTTCTGTATAGTTTTAATCAGACGCGCCATTGCACCGTTTAAAACTTTAGTCTGCTCAAAATGCAAAGAGCCAATTTATAGGGACAAAGAAAAGGCGAACTGTGGGTGCAGCGCGGGTGTACCGCGGGTGCAGAGCGGGTGCATAGCGGGTGCGGAGTGAGTGCGGATTGGGTGGATTTGTCGCGTTTTTGATGCATTTTTTTATGTCAAAGAAGTAGATAAATAGATATTACTTTATTAGCCATTACAGCGTCACCAAAAAAGTATAAAAACACATAAAACATAGCACAAGTAAAATTGTCTTTAAACCTAAAAAACCGGTAACCACACTGCCCAAAAACTGCACAGTAAAAATAAAAAAAATCAGAGCGCGTTTTAATATTAAATGTCTAATTCTTCTTGGCGTGACAAATCAAGTGAAAACAGTGTGGTGAAAGGATTCTAAATTCGCCTCAAAGAGACTCCTTTCGAGCAGATAAAATGTCAGAAGAACAATGCCTAAATCATCGAGATAATTATGCCTAAAAATGTCTCCAAATCCCGAGCTCAGTAAAATACCTGTGTTTTATCTTCACACCTTTGTAATTGTGCCAGCGAAGCTAAAATATTCACGAAGCGTTTAAAAGTCGCTTAAAATTCCTTAGATTGGAATAAAATGCACTTGATTTATATGTACGTCCCGCCTCTGGGCGGAAAATGCATAATGTATCTTCGTGGAAAATATCTTTGATTTGCGAAGAAATGAATATTATAAAATGAAAATGGTTTAGGAAAAGAAAGTGGTTTTGATCCCATGCTCATTAAAACATGGATGAAATCCTTTGGATGATTTCCAAATGAAATTCAAACTTTTTGGCCTGGACTTTCCTGCCCTCATACCATGAAGCATGGAGTCTGCACAACCGCTCTTCTCCTCTCTTCTATCATTCGTCATCTCACTCACTCTTTTCTTTTCTTTGGTCTATATCTATTACTCATAAGAGTAGTAGAGTTTGTGATGAGCTCGACCGGGGAAGTACTACCACCATACCTTTTTTTGCCGCTAGGCGGCGTTGCTGTTTCGGTTTGAGGAGTATAGTTTGCCGGTGAAACTACAGACACATGAGGTTTACCATCTGAATGCCTCAAGTTAACGGACGCAGAGCAGTCCATCATTAGGACACGTTGCTATCGCGCGCGACTTACGAGGCAATTTATTATCATAAGTTATGGTTACCACTTTACATCAGGTGGGCCATCGGATTGTTCCATCAGCAAGTATCGCGTGATAAAAGCACAATAAGTAAGTTATGTGCAAGCATAGTGCCAGTACGGTGAAGGAAGACACCGCACCGTGAGGAAACCGGTATATCGTAGAACTTTAAAAAAAACATGTGTAAAATCCAATCACCACACTGTTTCGAGAGAACTAGAGAGACATCAAGAAGAAGAAGAATTAAACCACCTCGTGTATCTCCCTAGGCGAGTAGATTCGCATAGATGTTCAATTTCACACGTGAAATCTCACCTATTGTTATTTTCGCACCTGACTTCGTAGTAAAAGCTAGCATTAGTAATTCTAGTTCGCTGCCAGGTCCCAATAAGCAGCTAACAAGGTTCCTGCATACTCGTTATCATTAGAAGGTAATGCAGCCACTTAAATCGGCTTTGGATGAGACACACAGCTATTAGAGAGTTATTTAGTTAGCATAGTATATGCCTTTTCTGTCGCCAAGCAGCGTTGCTGTGTTTCGGTTTGAAGGGTGTGGTCGTCGGTGAAATTACAGGAACATCTACTACTAAAACTCCGCTGCCCGTCCGTCTGTCTGTCGGTCTGTCTGTCTGTCCGTCTGTCACCAGGCTGTATCTCATGAACCGTGATAGTTAGACAGTTGAAATTTTCACAGATGATGTATTTCTGTTGCCGCTATAACAACAAATAAAACTAAAAAACAACTAAAGAACAGAATAAAATAAATATTTAAGGGGGCTCCCATTAAACAAACGTGATTTTTTTGCCGTTTTTAAAATAATGGTACGGAACCCTTAGTGCGCGAGTCCGACTCGCACTTGGCTGGTTATATTTACTTATATGATTGATAACATTTATATTTAAGGCTTGTTACCTGTTTTAGGTACGTTCATGTTTTTTACCTCGTTCCTGATAGTTTTTCGACACTTATTTATATTAAAATTTATCCCGATCTACTTTCTTTCTTCCTTCTTTAATTGTTATAATTTATTTCTCTATCTATTCGATTGTAAGGTAAACAATTAAGAATTTTCAATTATTCATACACTTAATCTGTCTTTTGCACTCATAACTCATATTATAAGTAAGATTTGATAACACGCCATTTTAGAGGTAAACTTGAGAGAAAACGTACGAAAAGTTCTCGTCATCTGACAAGTACAACAGATTTTCACGTTATTAAGTAACTTGTGACAGTTGACATTGGCAAATTAGTGGCAAACCCTATCGGCCACTGAACAGCCACAAATAAAAGAAGAAGAAGAACTTGTGACAGTAACGTGACGGCACTATAAAATTGAGAGCACTGGTGGTCTAGTGGTAGCGGCCCCGCCTTCCGATCCTAAGGTTCTACGACATGCCGGTTTCCGTGAGGAAACCTAAAGTTCTATAACATGAGTCAAGTGCTCCAAAGGAGCCTGTTGAGGCGCACTTAAAATCCTTTCACCACACTGTTTCGAAAGAAACTAGTGACACGACATAAGACTATAAAATTTGCAAACAAAATAATTATTCTCGCTACCTTCTTCATTCTCGACAGAGATGACGTCATAACACACGATGCAATTTAGCTTGTAATCTGAATCTTAAATGACTAATTAACTAAGACGAGGAGGCTTTAAGAGCTGTATGTAAAATGAACTTTACACGAGAGGTTATAAGGTCTTCATTGGTATAACGGATTATATTGCAACAGGATTTTCCCGCTTAAGACGAAGTGATATGCAGAACGGTAGACGGGACGCGGGAAATGTGGGAATATCACACGCCCGTGCGCAATTTCAATGCAACTGGCTTTTAAAAACAAAATAAGCTTCTTTACAAAAATGTAAGCCCGTAGCTAAATTAGGTATTTATCAAGGTACACGGGAACTTAAAATTCATAACAATATCTCTTATTGAAACAGACTCCTAGACTTTTACTCCTAGAGAAAAAGTTTTAAGGCAAACTTTGTATTTCCTTTTATCGAACCTACGGCCGGTTTCTCAAACCTCGATAAAAACTAATCGGATGTCAAGTCACTCGGCATTTCAGCTATTACATCGAATTAGATAGATATAGCAAGTGACTTGGCATGCAATTAGTTTTGATTGGGCTTTGAGAAACCGGCCGCTAGTGTTCTCAAGCGTGATTCGAATCCCATAACAAAATCTACAAGTACCCAGTCAGGTACCTACTATATTTTAATGATAGATCAAAAACAAATTATTTTAAAGAATTTTTTATCACACTTGCTATTGTAACACAAAGATGGCCTACTGGATGGTAAATCGTAACCATCTTTTATAACAAAGCATTGCCTCGCTCTCGCACGATAATAACGTGCCTTACGACGCACTACCCTGGGTCCATTAGCTTGAGGCATGCAAATGTTAGGCCTCATCTAACTTCACCGGCAACCACACTCTTCAAACCTAAAATAGGCATGGTGGTTGTATTTCCCCGGACGAGCCACACACAAAGAGCTCTACTAATCTTACTGGTAGCTTTGGAGCTCAAAAAAATTATATTACGTAAGGAATTTGCATCGCACTTCATCTTATGGCGACGACAAGAGCTAATGTGACTCTCGCTCGCACGTTTCGACATGTTGAAAGATATAAACACTAAACTCATTTTCGAAAAATCGCAATCACCCATTTTGTGTGCAATCACAATGCACACAGTTTAGTAAAAATTTTATTTTGATCGATGCAAATTTTTTTACTTAAAAGTTTGCTTATGTACGAAAACTAGTTAAGCACAAGCTCTTGTATTCACCTTAAGTTCGTTAGGTAAGTTATTCCAAGGTATTGAAAGCTTGGAGCAATCATTAACAGTTTCCTGTGATGTGGCGTGAAGGCGATTAAAGCCAGCTGTAAGGCAATTTTCAGAGTTTCAAAGTCCGACTAGCCTTTTTAGAACAGAACTCTCTTTAACATCCTCAAAACTCTTTGAGGATGTTAAAGGGAGGTTGTCAGAGGTACGTGATATTTGACGAGTTGTAGAGCTCTTTGTGAAGGGCTCGTCCGGGGAAGTAATACCACCACGCTTTTTCTGCCGCCAGGCAACGTTGCTGTGTTTCGGTTTGAAGAGTGCGGTTGCCGGTGTAATTACAGGCACATGAAGCTTAACATCTGTACGCCTCAAGTTGATGGACGCAGGGCAGTGCATCGTTGAGCACGTCCCTATCGTGCATGTCTTACGAGGCAATGCTTTGTTATAGGTGATGGTTACTACTTAACCTCCGCGGGCCATCTGCTTGTTCCATGAGCTAATTGTATAAAAAAAATTGCAGTACTTGGTATTAAGTCAAAAATCTAAGTTTTCCCACGTGCGATGGAGTGCGGTATTCAAGGTTTCAAGCTAATGGATAGAGTTCATAAGACGGAACTGCGCTCAAGACACAAATTGTAGACGTAGCGAAAGCCGCTGTCACGAAGTGGAATTTGGCTGGTCATGTATGCCGATGCTACGTGAGTTGTACGCAAAGGTAGTCAGTAATTGACACAGTGTGATGCGGCCGACCAAAACGGAGACAGCGGGACGAGTTTAATTTTTTCCTCACGAACTTTTTTTGTTTTTTATACAACTAGCTGATGGAACAGGCAGATGGCCCACCTGATTTTAAGTGGTAACAAATAACAAAGAATTGCATCGTAAGTTACGCACAATAGAAACATGCCCTACAATGCACTGCCCTTCGTCCATTAACTTGAGGCATATAGATGTTAAGCCTCATGTGCCTGTAAACACCACCATAACTGGGCCAATATAGCCTACGATCGTAGTGTTTGCAAGGAATGGGGGGAAACCTTTGCCCAGCTGTGGGCCCCGGAAGGCTCATGATAATAGACCAAGCTACTGAAAAGTTACTAGCAAATACAAGGATTTCGTAGCAGCACCCCTCATTGGTGCACCCTTGGCTTAGGCCTGTTATTTACCGGCTCTCTCTCTTGTCGAGTCACTAGTTTATTTCGAAACAGTGTGGTGAAAGGATTTTAAGTGCGCCTCAAGAAGCTCCTTTCGAACATTGCACACATGTTATAGAACTTTTTGGGTTCTACGACATGCCGGTTTCCTCACGATGTTTTCCTTCACCATTGAGTTTTTCTGTTCAAAAAATGTATGTGCACAATGCCAGTACTCTCAAACGGGTACTGGCATAGTGCACATACATTTTTTGAACAGAAAAACTCAATGTTGCAGGACCGGTTTCGAAGCCACGACCTTAGGATTGGAAGGCGAAACCGATACCATTAGACCACCAGTGCTCTCATTTACTGGTTAATAGGAGCCGATATACCTATATACTAGTCCTAAAATAATAAAGTATTACTTGCATTTTGCTGTCTTTTTCCAATAATTCTTCTACAATATTTCGTTAGTTATTTCTCATCGCCGAAATCCACATGAACGCGTTTCATCTTAAAACCACGAAGCTGTACAAAGATCGTATTAATTCAAAGGCAAGTCCTCGCATTTCAGCGACCGGGAGAACTCCCACAAACGCTAAGTCCATATTATTTTCATGAGGCAACTTTCATAAATACTACTCGGGTTTAGGAAGCTTTTGAGTGTTTTAAAGAAGGATTTCTACTTTGAACAGTTTTAAGACTAATACTCAACTGAGAATGGCTACAGTTGAAACTAAGCTGTCTTTGTCTTTTGAAACTTGAAATAGAGATGATGTTTTAGAACTAGACTGATGCACAACATTTAGAGAAATTTTGACATACTAAAATAATAAATATTGGTGGACTTTCAACACAGCTCTATTTAGCCCCAAACTAAGCCAAAGCTTGTAATATGGGAACCAGATAGCTGATATAATAGATTATGCTATTTTTTTTGTAAATACATACTTATAATATAAAATCATACCCAGACCGAGACAGAGAACATTTCACACAAATATTTGTTTTCAGTGGGGATCGACGGCCTACGGCACAGAAGGCAGAGTACTACCAACTGAGCTGTGAAGGCTGTCAATACTATAACATGATAAAGCGATTAAAAAAATTAGGTTCTTGATTCGACTGAACTGATAATTATTCGTAAACATTTTAGCCTAGTGATGCCTCATGTTGATGGACGCAGGGCGGTGTATTATATTATATCGCTCGTTCCTTTAAAATAATCGAATTATATGAATATTTACGAACATTTAACACATCAATTATCAAAGCGGGTTGTATTAAGGAAGCCAAATAGTTTATATACAGCTCTTACATAAACTATACTCAAGTTAAAACATAACTTAGGGCACCGACTACCGCCAAACAACTTCTCGCTCGCACATTAAAAAACGCCCTGACGCTGTATAAATAAAATGATTACACAGCAATTACAGATTATACAAATATATTATAAGGTGCAAAGGCCAGTTTATATATAAATTATATAAAGTTTTCATCACTCTTCATTTGCATCACTCTTCTATAACAACCATAGAGCAACACGGAGGGGAGTGGCCGTAGCGTTTATTACCGATACAAAACTGTCTGCCATTTTTTGCGGGGGGAAATTTGTGTTACGCACACTTTCTCAAATTCCCACACAAAAATAATCGTCTGTCACTACGAAACTCACACATACCTAATTAAAAATACACTAACAATATCATGCACACATAGATACATTCTGTGTCAGTTTTATTGTACGTCTAGGACCGCGTGGACTTGTACTTTGACAGAGGGGAATGCTTTCGAAGGCTACTCCCCTCCGGTCCGCCGGTGGCCCGTGTTGCTCTAAGATAACAACGAAGTTCAATCAACTCACAAACTAAACAACTTATTACTCCTCGTATTTACTTGCCATCTAGCCAAAAGCCGAGTACTATTATTGTACAGTCAACAGCATTAGTAGCTTAACAAAGATTTTTTATAATATACTAGCTCTTTCCCGCGGCTTCGCTCGCGCACGTTTACTTTAGAATACTTACAAATAAGAGAATGGTTTATTAATATGATTGGCAACATCTTTAATAATTTTTTTTGTATTTTCTTTCCCATGGTATAATCTTGAGCCACGTAATTTTTTTTGAAGAAACAGTTACTAACTGACGACTTGAAGTTCCTGCCTTTTCGATTGTTTGTATGAAATATAAAAAAAGATAAGACAACGGGCTAAAAAAGTATCCCATGTCCGTCTCTTGGTTTTAAGCTACCTCCCCACCAATTTTCAGCCAAATCGGTTCAGCCCTTCTTGAGTTATAAATAGTGTAACTAACACGGCTTCCTTTTATATTATTTTCTATTTATATTTATATTTATTTTTTTATTTATATTTATTTTCTATTTATATATATATAGATATATCTCAAAAAAATACCGAGTGGGATTTGAACCAACGGCCTTCCCCTTGATATGGCACTCTAGATAATAATAACTTTTGGGGTATTATAAAAAATCTTTGTGATATCCTTAAGCTTAGTTACTATCAAAACTAATAAAAATAAGTAGCTTAGTGTGATAGTTCCATCAGATAGTAGTATAAAAAAAAATAAAAAAAAAGTGAATTTTGAATTTTTGTTCGTATTGCATAACATAAAACAATAGTCAGACAAAATGACTTGGAGCAAAATCTTAGGATAATATAATAATATTTCGTCATAAAAAAACCCTATCTAATGTTAAGCAGTAGTTCAGTATTTTTCGATTTTCAAAGGGGTGTGTCACTAGTTTCTTTAGAAACAGTGTGGTGAAAGATTTTAAGTGCGCCTCAAGAGGCTCCTTTCGAGCACTTGACACATGTTATAGATCTTTTTGGGTTCTACGACATGCCGGTTTCCTCACGATGTTTTCCTTCACAGTTTGAGAGTACTGGCATTGTGCACATACATTTTTGAACAGAAAAACTCATTGGTGCACGACCGGTTTCGAACCCACGACCTTAGGTTCGAAAGGCGGGGCCGCTACCACTAGACCACCAGTGCTTAATTTAATTTTAAGTGCGCCTCAAAGATGTTCCTTTCAACACAACACATAGTCAGTATTTTTGACGCTGACGATATTGTAGGACTAAGTAGGTAATTCTTTCATTTGGCGTGGGAAGGCGGTGTTTGTCACAACATTGTATTTCGCCTAATTATATTTTGTTTGCTTAGGGAGAACAATAACACGAGGGACTACGCATGCGAGGTTTAGGTGAATATAAGCTTAAATAAATAAAACCCGTACTTATAATAATCTTTAAACAGGCACGCCTTTTTCTGCCGCCAAGCAGCGTTACTGTGTTTCGGTTTGAAGAGTGGTGGTGGCCGGTGTAATTACAGGTACATGAGGTTTAACGTCTGTATGCCTCAAGTTGATGGACGCAGGGCAGTGCATCGTTGGGCACGTTCCTATCGTGCGTGACTTACGAGGCAATGCTTTGTTATAGGTGATGGTTACCACTTAACATCAGGTGGGCCATCTATTTGTTCCATCAGCTAGTACCTAGTATGATAAAAACCTCTCACACAAGAGCTTTATTGTCTAACTATACAGCGACCCGATTACGCTAATGTCTGGCTATCGAGATGGCTTTCAGTTTGACATTTTATTCCCATCCATCCATCAATTGCCATTACATTCTGGGAATCAAATGTCAAACTGAAAGCCATGGATGGGAATCAAATGATTCGTTTTATGACGTTTTGGGAAGCAACATAGCTTTTTCATTTTAATTTCTAGTGTTATTTTAAGTTTTGTTGCATAATTTCGGTGGTATTTTAACCAACATTACTTGAGGTCTTAGCACAAAGTGTAAACATTTGGAATGAAAGTGTATTGTGTGATATCCTGATTTTACTGAAATTGTATCGAATGTTTTGAAGAAAACCGCCACCATTTTCTTCAAAACAAATGACGGCCGACTTGACTATGGACTGACTTGACTAAAAAGTATTCAATACAAATCACTTGACACTGGCAAGATTGTCTGTCGAATGACGGACAGGTGCATGCCATAAACAAAGAAGAGAATCAAATGTCAAAATGAAATCCATCTCGATATTAGCGTAATCGGGCCGCTGAGTATACTGAGCATCTATGTGACAATATATTTATATTGTCAAATAGATAGAAGCTCTTATGTGGATCTGCTTGTTACATCAGCAATTATAAAAAAAAACTCGAATATGTCATGTAAGTAAAAGTGATTAACGTTATCACGCGGTGGGAATTAAAATCGCCGCGTTCGCTCATCCTGTAAAAAACTGTCAGTAATTGAAAAATATAAATTATTCGTATGCATTTAATTCAACGCTGTTTTTAAATGGTAAGCTGTGGAATAGTTAAAAAGCGGTAAGCCTAATGCTTTCATTTGTCGAGCAAATACCGCATTAAATGCTAGAATATTTAAACACTTGAAAAGCTACAGAAAATAACGCCAGTGGTATATTTTATTTGCCCACATTAGTTGTTGAAACATGTTGAACATTTTGTACATTCAATCTTTTTTTATACTACCTACTTGCTGATGGAATAAGCAGATGGCTCACCTGATGTTAAGTGGTAACCATCACGTAAAACAAAGCATTGCCTCGCAAGTCATGCATGATAGGAACGTGCCCCACGAGGCACTGCCCTGCGCCCATCAAAATTCTATCTAATTTCTAGATTCTAAAAATTACATACATACATACATAAAATCACGCCTGTTTCCCATAGGGGTAGGCAGAGATCACGGATTTCCACTTGCTACGGTCCTTACATACCTCTTTCGCTTCATTCACTCTCATAACATTCTTCATACATTCTCGTCGGTTTAGGGTACTCTTGACCTGGCCCTTCTCTAGAACGTCTGCTATCTGATCGAGATACGTTCGCCTAGGTCTTCCCCTCCCAACAGTCCCATTTACGCTCGCCTGATGCACCTGTTTCGTTAATCTCCTTTCATCCATCCTCTCCACATGCCCAAACCATCTTAACATACCTTTCTCTACCCTCATCACTACGTCTTCTTTCACTCCACATTTCTCTCTAATTACACTGTTCCTCACTCTATCACTCAAATTCACACCACACATACTAAAACACAACACAAATTCTAAAAATTATTGAGGATAATTCATATTTTATTTAGATTCGAGCCTATTCTTCTTCTTTTATTTGTGGCTGTGGATTAGTCATATTTTCCCAGAAACGACGATGTGTAGTGACCTATATTTGCCAATATTTCACGAACAAGACGAATACACAAATATACAATTAAGAGTAATCAATTTTAAGAGTAGTAGAGCTCTTTCTGAAGGACTCATCCTGGGAAGTACTACCAACGCGCCTTTTTCTGCTGCCAAGCAGCGCTGCTGTGTTCCGGTTTAAAGAGTGTGGTTGCCGGTGTAATATCAGGCACATGAGGCTTAACATCTGTATGCCTCAAGTTGATGGACGCTGGGCAGTGCATCGTAGGGCATGTTCCTATCGTGCGTGACTTACGAGGCAATGCTTTGTTATAGGTGATGGTTACCACTTAACATCAGGTGGGCCATCTGCTTGTTCCATCAGCTAGTTGTATAAATAAAAAGACAGAGTCAAAGTCTGAGTCATGTTCATCGCACAAATATTTGTTATCGATGGGGATCGAACCCACGGCCATCGAGCTGCAAACTAAATGTTAGACCACTCAGCCAGACCTGGGATTATGGAAACAGTGTATGAACACACCTAATCCTATAACCAAGCTCTATTTGCACATGTCTATAATATAGCGAGCAAATTCGAACAACCTTCGGGGATCGGCTAGTCCCCTTTTAATTTGAAAGAGAAATCGAAATCTGTATGCCTGAGGCACGGTTTAGAATATTCGGTGTTCCATGTTTACACAATTTTTTAATCTCGTACATCATCATCATTATCAGTCTGAAGAAGTCATAGGCCTCCGATATAATATATTTTTAAGAAGAATGAATGAATGAATTTTGAGAGCACTGGTGGTCTAGTGGTAGCGGCCCCACCTTCCGATCCTAAGGACGTGGGTTCGAAACCGGTCGTGCACATGAGTTTTTCTGTTCAAAAATTTATGTGCACAATGCAAGTACAGTCAAAACCTGATATAGCGACATTGACGGTATGTTTGCTGAATAGTTTACTAGAGATTCGGGCGGGACCTTACAATCTGGCTGTAATAACCGATCGGTCGTTGTAAACGATGTCGTTATAATCGGTTTCGACTACTCTCAAACGGTGAAGGAAAACATCGTGAGGAAACCGGCATGTCGTAGAACCTAGTTCTATAACATGTGTCAAGTGCTCGAAAGGAGCCACTAAAGGCGCACTTAAAATCCTTTCACCACACTGTTTCGAAAGAAACTAGTGACACGACAAGAGAGAGAGGAAAAATGAATCTGAGCCCTCTCCATCCACCGACTTCGCACAATGTCGTTGGTCATAGGAGTGATTGCTTTTGTTGCAAATCCCTCGCCAATTAAGCAACTGTGCGAGTGAGAGGTAACTATTCTTAACAGTAGTGTGTAAATGAGAGGAAACGATTAGCGCCGTCGTTTAAGATTGATTTATTTATCGGCGCGGGTTAAAAAAAAACGAGTCGACAAAAAGTGAACGTGAAATTCCTAGCTTATTTTTGCTACAATTCTATTCAAAGTGAATATATTCGATAAAATCAAATGGATTTGTAAACGTCTTAAAGATAGGTGAATCTGGCCTAGATTCCCACGCAAAGAAGCTTAGAAGAACTTGTGCTGAAATGTAATAAACTGTCTGTTTATATGAAAATTTCAAGCACAGAAAAAAAAGAGGCATATTAAAAAAAACATAAATAAGGTAATCCCTTTTTTACCTCTCATATTGTTGGAAAATCTTCATAAAAAAACTTCGACAACACAAAAAAAATACATACATTTCAGTGTTGCGATACTGAATTAATACGATACTATGGCATCTTGCCCGAGGCTTTCGCCACACGAACATAATAACTACATTGCGTAGTCGTTATTGCGAGGCAATAGGGTTCAAATTAGATTATATTCAGAAAATGTGACCGCTTACATTTAGACGTGGGTTCCCACTTAATTTTGTTATGATTTTGTATTATTTTACTTTTGTTTTCGATGTTTCTTTTAATGGTATCAAAGGAGACGTTAGGGGAGAAATATTGTAATGGAAAAAAATCTTATCAATACGATTGCGATATCATCGCCAACGCAATCTATACAATCGAATCTGATTTAAATATTTGTATAATTTTATTTCAAAAGACTGCTTACAATCTACAAATATCTTTGTGCAATGTTAAAGTGACAGGTTCGAAGGACATGACCCAACCCAAGCATTGTAGATGTCTCTTTTAAAATTAGGTAGTTAATCATCATCCTGTAGAAGTCCACTACTTCAAACTTATCTCATTTTTTGGGGTTCCGTACCCAAAAAAAAACGGACCCTATTACTAAGACTTCGCTGTCCGTCTGTCTGTCCGTCTGTCACCAGGCTGTATCTCATGGACCGTGATAGTAAGACAGTTAAAATTTTCACAGGTGATGAATTTCTGTTGCCGTTGTAACAAGAAATACTAAAAAACACAATAAAATATATATTTAAGGGGGCTCCCATACAACAAACGTGATTTTTTGCTGTTTTTATAGATAATGGTACGGAACCCGAGTGCAAGTCCGACTCGCACTTGGCCAGTTTTTTATATTGCCTGCTGATGGCCCACCTGATGTTAAGTCATAACTATAACCTATACCAAAGCTAATGCTCTGTTAACCGGCTAACTGATTAACCGACTTACGAGGTAATCCTCAATAGTCATGCACAATCGGAACGTGCCCTACCATGCATAGGATGCCAATCACCTATCACCCAATGGACCGACTACATTATGAAGATCATGCAAAGTAGGAGGACAGAGAACGCTTAAAATAGTCCTATAAGGAAGTATGAAGAGTGTGATAGCCCTTGAAATTACAGGCAGATGAGGCTTATGCCTCAATTTGATGGATACAAGGCAGTGCATGGTAGGGCACGGCGTGACTGTCGAGGCAATGTTTTATTATAGATGATGGTTACCACTTAACATCAGGTGGGCCATCTGCTTGTTCTATCAACAAGTAGTGTAAAAAAACTTGTTACTGACAACAGCTATTATTATAAGGAAACTAGGTTTTAAATCCAGGCGTTTACAGCGAAGTTGCATTTTATTTCCGCACAAGTGTTCAGACTTCAGACACTCATTTCAGATAGCGTCTCTCACACGTCCGCTGCGTTTACAGACGAGATTTAGCCATGAAATAAGCGATTTAATCAAATATTTCAAAATAATAATAGTAAATAAAGATAACGATAAAAAAAGATAACAAAATAAAGATTTGTAGAATAGAATAATCTTTATTTTGTTAAATAAATATGTGTGGAAATTCCATACTGCACAATCTAGCCCCAATCTGTAAAGCTTGCAATATGGGAACCAGATAGCCGATACATATTTCCTTTTTTTGTAGGAGTACAAAATACTTAAGGAATACAATACATAATTTTAATGTAATAATACACCCAGACAGAGAACAAATATCTATGTTCATCGCACAAATGTTTGCTCTCGGTGGGGATCGCACCCACGGCCTACAGCGCAGAAGGCAAAGCTACTACCAACTGCTGGTGTGAGGGCTGTTGTTTTTTTAACAAACCATAATGCCCACTGCTGAGCACAGGTCTCCCCTAAACTCTAACTATCTCCATCCCTTGCCTTCTTCCACCATTGTGTCGCAAATGAGTCGAGATCGTCTATCCAATCCTGTTTTGGCCGACCCCGACATCGCCTTCCTTCTGGTCGCCACGGAATATAATAATTAATTTATTTGGTAGATAACTTAAATAACCAAGCGTGAAAAAATTTGTATTAGTATGTGCCAAATATAATGTTTGGACGTACCTCTGACTACCCCCTAAGAGCTGATAACACCATGCTCTGTTAGATTAACAAAGGATTAAAGAGCCGTTAAATATGTCAAAATGTACCTACGCTTTTGACATCTAAGGTTAGATTTAACGGCCTGTTAATCCTTGATTAGTAACTAACAGAGCATGGTGAAATCGGCTCTTAGACGTCCTCAAGAATCTGGAGTTAGTTCTTGTTACTAAGAGATCTGAGAGGATATCTACCGTGCCTGGGGATCAAAGTCTTGAAGCTGCTTCGGTTTTTTTTTTCAGTATAAGACCGGGAACGTAAATTCAAAATGGCCCTTATCTGGTATTTGTTTTTTTCTTTTTCAAATCAGTATATTTTCTTGCGGAACTTTAAACAAATGGAGTAGGTAACACAATAAGAAACTATGGTAGCTACAGTAGTTATAAAAACTGTGACGCAACTATCAACGCTCACCTATCTAGGAAGATTTACGTATGGAGACTGTAGAGTTCCATAAACAGAATGGTACAAAGTATCAATATTACAAGATCCACTTTGAAATATTTTTTATCTAGATTCCATCACAACAAGCTCTAATACTGTTATTTTTTTAAGTCTTTTTTAAATATCGATTTAAAATATAGATTCGCCGGTTTCATAGCGTTTGGCTTGAGAAAATGCATAAATAATACGAGACGAAACCCGTCTTAAGAGTCTCAAGATTGGATGAAGATTACTTTAAATTAATTCTTATGAAATATTCCCTTCTATTTTGAGAAAACCTTCCAAAAATAGTAATAAATATTATGTTCTCATCAAACACTCATCATGTTATCTTACAACACTAGCAAAGGTGAACTGAAGAACAAAAAATTTTTTTTTTTTTCAATACTTGCGTTTGAATCTTCAGGGCGCTAAAGTACCCATCAATATGAATAACTTTTACTAAGGAACCAACACTGTTAACGCGAAAAAAACAGCTGCAATATGAATAACTTTTTCTAAGGAACCAACACTGTAAACGCGAAACAGCTGTTTTTTTTCGCGTTCACAGTGTTGGTATTGGTATTGATGGGTACTTTAGCCCCCTGAAGTTTTAAACACAAGTATTCAAAGTCAAAGTCAAAATGTATTTATTCAATAAAATCACAAGGATCACTTTGAAACGCCTTAAAGCTAGGTGACTCTAGGTGCCAGTTCCACGCGACCAAAGCCCAGAAGAACAGGCAACAAACTTACGGCTTGGTTCCTACCGTTCTTTTGTATGATCCTTTTACAATTTAATAATATAATATATTATTGAAGTTTTGTGAGGCGTAGGCATACAGAAAAAGGTAAACATAATCAGATTTATAAGACAGCACACACTATATTATTGGAACACCTTGTATATCCTTATATGTATATATATAAATGAATTTGAATGTTTCTGTCTCAATCATTCTCTCACCACTGAACTTATTGGAATGGAACTTAGAACATATATTATTGTTTATAACAGGAATGAATATAGCCTAATTGTTATCCTGTAACAATACCAGAAACGGGCTGGAAAAAATAACGAGTCCATAAAAGGGAACTTTACTTTTTGTGTTTCACCCGGTGACCTTCAACATTTTCACGTTTATAATTACATTGACATACATCCATTTTGACCACCATTATTCTTATATCAATTTAATAATTTTCAACATTTTTTTTATTTGACCCTAATTATTTCCATGTATTATCTATCTATTATAATTATTTCTATTTTATATAATTGCTATTTTTTATTTTATGAAATAGTTTATAAATTTTAATTATGCATACCCTTATACGGTAGAATCACATTGACTCAACAAACATATTTAACACTAGCGGCCTGTCCCAGCTTCGCATGGGTGGTCATAAATTTTTTGAACATTTTAGGATAAACTTAGACCGTGGGTTCGAGCCTCGCATATACTTATTTCATACATTTGCACGCGCTTCTCCTTGAGTGAGTGAAATCGCACCCCGCGCGTGAACCGTGGACCCGTAAACATTTTTAATTTCGTCATATCTTTTGAATGGAATGTCCGATTTGAAAAATTTAAGAAGTAATCTATAGGTATTGAAACCGTCTTAATTATGAAATGATTTATTTGGATAAGGATTAATACCAAGGTACAAATAAAGACCCTTTTCTAGCGGAGGCATTTCAATTAATTTTTTATAATAAAAGAACACTTATTATGACATAACTATAATAGTTAGACATATGCTGTCGCGACATTTTTTGTAGATGATAACGTGTTCTACAAAATCGTAGTACATTATTTTGTTCTATCTTCAATAGTTTTCGCAGCGCACGCGATGTAAGGTTTTTTGTTTTCCACCTTGGGTTACATTATTGAAGTTTTAGTAAGGATCCCTGATTTTTTTGAAAATATAATATAGCCTATGTTACTCAGGGATAATGTAGCATTCTAATGGTGAAAGAATTTTTGAAATCGGACCATTAGTTTTTGAGCCTATTCGTTACATACAAAAATACAAAAATACAAAAATACAAAGTTTACCTCTTTATAATATTAGTGTAGATGTAGATGTAGATTATTATTACAAGTAATTCTGCAAATAAATATACGTTGACTTTGACTTTAGCCGGAATATTACTTTCCAGATCAGGCTAAACGTCCTCTAATAAAGGAACCCATTAGTAAGCGTCTCGTTGGTGTATTATCATTAGCTTAAATACTGGGACATCATTCGAGGGGTAGTCAGGGGTATTAAGAGGGGGGGGGACTCGTATGAGCTGTTAGTTCTCTGAAACTCTTTGAAACCGAAGGTCACTGTAATTCTGAAAAAGGTGACTGTGGCCACAGTTTTTAGCTATTGGCTTGCTCCATCAACACCTATGGTCATAAACCTCTTTCTTTCTTTAATTCACCACGGGTTTATACATAACTATGGTAGTAGAGATTTTGAGAGTACCTTGTAGAGCTCTTTGTGAAGGGCTTAAAGTCAAAGTCAAAGTCAAAAAGGTATTTATTCAATAAAATCACAAGGATCACTTTGAAACGTCTTAAAGCTAGGTAACTCTAGGTGCCAGTTCCACGCGACCAAAGCCTAGAAGAACAGGCAACAAACTGACAGCTTGGTTCCTACCGTTCTTTTGTAAGATCCTTGTTACAATGTAATACCTATAGAAGCGTATACCGTTCCCCATAAACGAGCCATTTTATTTTTGTAGTCGAAATTTAGGAATAAATAATTTGTTTTTATTTCTAGTGTTAATGTTATGTGCACCACTCTTTTTCTTAAAGCTATCTATGTGTTTATGAGTGTATAAGAGATTTTCAAAAATATACTGTGATATTACTGTAAGAATATTAATTTCTTTCAATCGCTCCCTCAATGATTTACGTGGTTTCATTTTATAATTGCCTCGTTACTACGCTTATTTCTACAGCGAAGCAGCGTTACTGTGTTTCGGTTTGAAAGGTGTGGTTGCAGAATTCTACACTTGAAAAATTCGACCAATTTCCCGAAAACAGGTGAATAGCTTAGAAAAACAATACAGTCTTAGTCCGCCCCTGAAATAAGGTAATTAAGGGGTCAGAACAAACATTTTTTCCCGGAAAATGTCCGAACTGACAGCGTTGCCTAACGACTGCCCACAATGCTTCCCAAACTTTGTTTTTTAATCGCATACTCGTGCAAATAATGACTCGTTTGGGTTAGGCTAGTATTTTAGTCAAGTTCCATGTATATTTTAGTCTTCGAAAGGAGTACTTATGAGGCGTACTTAAAATCCTTTCACCACACTATTTCGAAAGAACTGGTGTCACGAAGAAGTCAAGTTCTGAGTACACTGGTGTCCATTCTGTCGATGGGATTGGTCAAATAAGCGTTGGAAAGACGATCTCAACGTTTTCGAGACACAATGGTGAAATCTTTTCACCACACTGTTTCGAAAGAGACCAGTGACACGACAAGAGAGAGAGAGCGCAGAAGGCAGAGCTACTACCAACTGAGCTGTAAGGACTGTCAAAAAGAAAACTTATAACAAAAGTTTACCATAAACTAGTAGTTCGCCCCGAACTGAGATCTCGTGATGCAACCCGACGAACGCATCAAAACTTTGAGTACGTAGTAGTCAGAGGCAAGTCCAAACATTATCTTTGGACTTTTTTCTGACTACCGCCTACTAACTTGGTATGGTTACCAAGTTTCAACTCTATTGGCCTATTTATTGAAGAGTTCCGTTGAACAGCCCTTGGCTGCATCATCAGACCTGGTCGTCGTCACCATTTTATGAAAACTCAGTACCTTCTTTATTTATTTAAAAAAAATAAATAAGAAAAGGCAAAGGAATTGACCGACCAGTAGAAAAACCTTGATGTCAACGAAACTCTTAGAGATGGGAGCTCTTGGATCGCTGGTTATCTTAATTTAGCTTTTATTATTTTATCTCAATAACCGAGCGTCACAAAAAAAAAGTAAAAATTGTTTTGGGATGTCCAAACAAAGCCCTTTCATATGACATGTAACTTGATTTTTTTAAGTAACTTTTTTTATTTTTGCCCCCGTAAAAAACCCCATATCTCAAAACCCCTTCATCCGATTTTACTCATATACTTACCAGTAAATTTCTCAAGTACAAGCTATCGACATATTAAATTTCATGCAGATCGGATCAACGGTTCTAAAGTTATCGCCAGACAAACATACATACATAAAATGCCAAATCGCCCAAGTTGAAACTAAGATCTTCGATCGCTTCGCTCACTCGATCAAATATCTCATTATATAGATGACAAAAAAGCTTGCGATTGAACGTGGCAACTCAGCCAGTGCTCAAAACCTTACAAAGTCAAGTTTGATAAGTCCAAGTGTAATTTCCCGACCGTTACCATCCACGTAGGCATCTGATTCAATCCACCGCAGCATTGAGTCAGCTTCCGTGGAATTAAGTTATCCTCAGTCAGATTGCCTCGGCGCCGCTTGGATTAGATTTTAAACTACGTCTTAATGAAGTTTCTTAGGTTATAAGAGGCAGCGATTACCTAAATGTATTTGTGTAATGAACATTGCTCTCTGTGTGAGTATAAATATAAGTATACAGTCTCCAGTGTTATCATCATCATCATCATCAATCCTACGTCTGTGGACTAACATAGATCCACAGACGTAGGTCTCTCCCAAGACAATTATTAGTTCGAAGCGTAGCGTGTTGTCTTATAAATTTGATTATGTATACCTTTTTCTGTTATGCCTACGCCTCACTAAATTCGATTGGCACCACACTGGAGCTTCAATATTGTATTATATTACATTGTAACAAGGATCATACAAAAGAACGGTAGGAACCAAGCTGTCAATTTGTTGCCTGTTCTTCTAGGCTTTGGTCGCGTGGAACTGGCACCTAGAGTTACCTAGCTTTAAGACGTTAAAAGTGATCCTTGTGATTTTATTGAATAAATACTTTTGACTTTGGCTTTGACTTTGACGTTTTGACTTAAACTACACTTACCTAAACGCGATCTCCACTCAAGTATTCGTTTGCTCCAACGCTTTTTGGTATTAGTAACCTGTATTATTTAACTACCGCCAAGTCAGTACGGAATTGTTTGACGGTTGTCAGTATCTTAAACACTTAAACCAAACGCTCGCAAACATACCGCCTTCAAATATCCTCGTACGATTAAGACCAGCCAAGCTAGAGTTCTGAATGTAAGGTACCCACTAAATGCATTCACATACCTACCATTAAGTACGAATTTACATATCATTGCACCCCTCAGCATTCCTGATCAAGAAATATTTCTTGTGCTAAGTTTCTTGGCTGTTATTTTAATTATATTTAATAGAGCTTGGGACTGAACTATGCTCCAACCTTAGAGCAACACGGGCCACCGGCGGACCGGAGGGGAGTAGCCTTCGAAAGCATTCCCCTCTGTCAAAGTACAAGTCCACGCGGTCCTAGACGTACAATAAAACTGACACAGAATGTATCTATGTGTGCATGATATTGTTAGTGTATTTTTAATTAGGTATGTGTGAGTTTCGTAGTGACAGACGATTATTTTTGTGTGGGAATTTGAGAAAGTGTGCGTAACACAAATTTCCCCCCGCAAAAAATGGCAGACAGTTTTGTATCGGTACTAAACGCTACGGCCACTCCCCTCCGTGTTGCTCTATGGCTCCAACTCATTACAAACACTAAACAATTTAGTACCATAATAAAATTGTAAAAAGGATCATACAAAAAAAACGCTAGGAACAAATATAATATATAATACGTTTCACGCACATGAGGCTTAACATCTGTGTGCCTCAAGTTGATGGACGCAGGGCAGTGCATCATAGGATATGTTCCTATCGTGTGTGGCTTGCGAGGCAATCCTTTGTGATGGTCCTGATGGTGATGGTCCAACATCAGGTGGAGTTATTCCATCGTAAGAAGTATAAAAAAAAAGTAATCGCCTGGCTTGACAGACGTACCTCAAAAAATCCTTGTTCATAAATAAAATACTGAAATCAGAGAAACATTCAAAAATTTAATTGAACGCGTTTTTTAGGTAACAGAATTTTTATATCCTAAAAAACATGCCACCTGTGCAGAATAATATAATTAAATTAAATAACGTGGAATTTGTACCATTATTGTCATATACCCAAGTAAATCAGCTGCGAATTACGCTGTTGTAGAGGGTGCTACGGATGCTAGGTACGTAGAGCCTCTACGCCGTAGGTGGTCTACGCCGTGTTCCTATTTTGAGGGGAATGCTTGGCTCAAACTGGTCACCTAATTTTGAGGCCATGCGCATTCATGCTTAAAACATATTCTAGCAGAAGTACGGGCTATACCCCTAAGGGCGATTTTACCATTTCAGAGTAATGCTACCTGATGAAAATATCTCCTCTCTACTTTAGACTTGTCAAAAACAAATACGGATATATTTTTATCGAATGGATACTATAAATATAAGTATTCTTGTATATTTGAAACATTTGCTTCTATTATGGGAACCAGATATTTTACTTCTTTTGTAAATACATATATACAGAGAACAAACATTATTATGTTCATTACTAAAAAACAAAAACATTCTCTGTGGGGATCGACCCACAGCCTACAGCGCAAAAGTCAGAACTACTACCAACTAAGCTGTAGAGGCATGTTTATGCTTTAATTTGCCAATTCTCTAGCTTCACATGATTCGATTGTTACATTCACATTCGAATCCCCTCATGTGGCGTGCCGCAACACACTTAGTTCACGTAAGCTCGAGCTGTATCGCTACAGGATCGCGATCCTATCGCTTAATTAGTTACAGAATAAGTGTTCTGATTGAATCTTGATGTGTGTTGATTATTTAGACTTTAGAATACTTTTTAACGGCCAAGTGCGAGACTGCCTTTCAAGTTAAAAGTTCAGCAATACATCCGTTTAAATACGGATTAAATAATTTGGTTAATAACAAGTTTTTTTTTTTTTGATTTATATAAGTTTGACAACACCTGGATTTTTTTAATATTCAGTATAATAAGAATCTTAAGTTGGTACTTAGTACCTACTAGGAGATAGAGTAGGGCATACACTAAACACGGGTACAGCATAATATAACAAAAAAACCGGTTGAGTGCGAGTTGGACTCGCGCACGAATGGTTCCGTACCATTATCTATAAAAACGGCAAAAATATCACGTTTGTTGTTTTATTTTATATATTTAAATATTTATTTCATTCTTTTTTTTTAGTATTTTTTGTTGTAGCCGCAACAGAAATACATCAACTGTGAAAATTTCAACTGTCTATCTATCACCGTTCATGAGATACAGCCTGGTTACAGGCGGAAAGACGGACAGACAGAGAGAAAGACGGGCAGTGGAGTCTTAGTAATAGGGTACCGTTTTACCCTTTGGGTACGGAACCCTAAAAACAAAGGTAAAATCCAAATATACAAGAAACATGAGTAGGTACCTAACACATCTAAGAATAATAATTAATCAATTTAAGTAGATATTTAATCCTGTTATTGTGAATTTGTGAGCCAAAATGAGATCATCATTTCTTCCTTTATAGAATCAGGCTAAGTTTCATTCGGCCATTCAGAAATGGTCGAATTTAAAAAAAAAACTATTCAAGATGAGCATTAAAAAACACAATACTTACGAATCAATCTTTACTGTAAAACTTATGTTCTTAAAATGAAAATTGTCTGAGTTTCAATAACCCATAAAATCGATGAAATTGCTTCCAAAGTATTAAAAGACAGAATGTTACTATGTGACACATGTTTTATCTCGGAATTCACACAGTTATTTTGAAATCGTGTATCATACATCATCTGTGAAAATTTCAACTGTTTAACCATCACGGTTCATTAGATACAGCCTGGTGACACACGGACAGACAGACAGCGGAGTCTTAGTAATAGGGTCCCGTTTTACCCTTTGCCCTTTGGATACGGGACCCTAAAAAGACAGTATAGTTGGTGTTCTTGTTAAAAAACCATGTTAGCTAGACCACGTTTTGTGATTCATACGTCATAAATTATGTACAGCATAGTTAGGTAGTAAAACTGTAACACTTACGAGTAACCAATCTATCATACTTGCATGTTTGAGTATGATCAGTTATAAAATTCGCCGTTTTTATTAGCTATCTCAATTTTACGAGAGAACCGAGGTTGTCACGTGTAGTTTCAGTTTCGAAGACGCTTCGGATTGTAAACGACAATCAATGATGTTCAACTTTAGATAAGATTCTCGTTTGTTTAGAACTTCAAAGGTTATACTTACTAAACTAACTAGTAACCTAATTAGTTCTATAAGTAACCAACGATTACTAGCTAACCTACCCTACTTCCCAATCCAACCAAATATCAAACAATACAAAAAAAAATATTTATAACGTTACCATTGTGAGTTTGATTGTCAATGTCCCGTTTTAAATGAAAATCATTCATTTTTCGTTCATAACAATGACAGTTTCAACAATTATAATACTAAAAAAATGAATAATATTTATAATAATATTTAATAATGCAGATAGCGCTACCTGGCCCTACAATAAACAAAGCATTTAGTATTAAAACCAGATAAACTAAATTCTTATATACTTTTAGTAATACATACTCATAAAACATTATAACACCCAGGCTCTGATGGAAGACCAGCGTTGGTTTGCAACCAACTTATTGCTGAATCAGAGTCCGTTTTGCGACACACAAAGTTATTTTTAAATTTACAAAGTTATACATACATACATACATAAAATCACGCCTGTTTCCCATAGGGGAAGGCAGAGACCACGGATTTCCACTTGCTGCGGTCCTTACATACCTCTTTAGCTTCATTCACTCTCATAAAATTCTTCTTACACTCTCGTCGGTTTAGGGTATTATTTACAAAGTTATATGTTAATTTTTTATTTTATTTCTTAGTATCTACTTTAACTTTTGCAATCGTAAATAAATAAATTGGGATTCGAACCCGCATCCAGCTAAATACAGAGGTCCTACCAACAGTGATGCCAATCGTCGTCAATGCAATAAATAAAACCACACCTAAAATTATATTTGAAACGAACTGAAAATAAACAGAATTATTATAATCAAAATTTACATTTCTATTGAATTTCCAATGAGATGAAAACTAGAATATCGATGGGATAGCTTTTCAAATTACTGTGGAAATATTAGTCATTCGTCGAATGGAAAATAGAAGCCTAGAAATATTATTTTGGAATGTAATGTTATGTAATGACCAGGAGTCGGAATAGGTAGAATTTTTAAGTACCAAATGACGTAAAATTACCTACGCAATCTTAAAATGGATATGCTTTTTAAACCCGGAATTAGGGATTAATAAAAATCGTTTTCTAAAACCTAAGGGGTTTTTTTTATATACAACTAGCTGATGGGACAAGCAGATGGCCCACCTATTGTTACGATTGATATTATTGACTTCTAAAACTATTTTTTACCATGTTAAACACAAAATAAGTAGCGTTACACGTTACAGCAGGGCTATTTTAAAACGTTCGGAAAGGTTTCCAATCGGAAATGTCAGTTTTTATCACATTTGATTTGGAACACGAATCGTTTCCGACGGGGATTAAAAAAGGCATATCCATATTTAGATTTCGTAGTAGCGTATTTGACGTCGTTTGGTACTTAAAAACTCTACCTATTTCGACCTCTGGTAATGACACTTACTCATACATATGTAATACCAACTGTTATACCAAACCACGAGAGCAACCTACTATATCTGAGCAAACACCAACTACTGCCAAATGTGGGTTTATGTCAAATCTAATATTTGAACGTACCATAGAACCCTCAGACATTCCGACAGCCTTCTCAGCTGAGTTGGTAGTAGCTCTGCCTTCTGCGCCGTAGGCCGTAGGTTCGATCCCCACCGAGAAAAAACAATTGTGTGATAAACATACACGACAAAGAGCTGTACCTATCACACTATCAAATCCTATTACCTGATAAAAACTATCGGATGTCAAGTCACTTGCTATGTCCAGCTAATTCGATGTCATAGCTGAAATGGTGAGTGACTTGACATCCGATTAGTTTTGATCGAGCTTTCAAAAACCGGCCGTAAATGTCCTGATATATCTAAAAATAAGCTATGAGAAACATCACGGTAATCGATGAAGGAACTGATGCGTGAAATGGGAACATACAAATACACTTCAGCACGAACCCACGCCACAGTAGCAATAATACTTACTACGTACAAGACATTGTGTGGCACTTAGGAATACAATTTAATTTCTTTTTTATGATAACAAATGCTTTACATGTTTGATTTGAAATAAAATAGTCCGTAAAAATATATATATAATACAAAAACAATACATAAGTAACAATATTTATCACAATTCAAAGAGACAAATAGTGCTCCTTCACGCTCATCTTAAATATTATTCGTTTCTAAGATAAAAACAGTACCTAATTATTTAAGAAGTCACAGCGCATTTAAGGTGGCATGTCGGCAGTTATACCGCCCACACCCGTCACGTTGACTAACTTGTACTCGAGCTAGGTAGTCAATTATACAGTAAATAATCACCTAATTTCAGTGAACATATTCCATTTGTGTAATGCTACGCCTAATTTAATCAAACCTACTGTAACACAAATTGATTGTTTCCTATCCTATTTATCTACATCAATTTATATTAATTACCATGTTCAATCAACAAATTACATTGCCAACCAAGCCATAATCAGCCTTGTAAGTAGTGGAATAAGTTAGGTTTTAGTCTAATGTTGGTTTATCGGAGCAAGCGAGCAAGATTAGCCGGTAGCAGCCGAAGATAGGCGTCATAAAATGTCACCATCTTTGTAAGTACAGACCATCAGCCTACCACAGGAGTGGGGCCATGAAACGTCTCGTATTTTTCTACCTAGCGCGTTTCATTAAGAACGGAAGAAAGGTTTCATTAAGAACGAAAGAAAGTAACTTCTTCTACTTGTCGTGTCCCTAGTTCTTTCGAAACAGTGTGGTGAAAGGATTTCAAGTGCGCCTCAAAGAGGTTCCTTTCGAGCACTTGAGAAAGATTTGACTGACTGACCTACACACAATGACACACTACACTACACATTCATTATAAATCACGTTTTAAACACAAACACTTGTTTTTTTGCGATTAACATTAACTTCAACTTAGTTTTTTGTTTTATTTGTTAACTTTAACCTTATTATTTTGGTTTGTCTTCTCAGATCATCTACCTACTTACTTTGTTTATAAAATGTAGATTCAATTTGGTTAGTGCACAGTATCTAATATATTAAAATAGACGATAAGAAAAACTATAAATCTAAGATAAAATAAATTTGATTAATTATCTTGGGAAGCAACATGGCTTGTTCATTTTAATCGTTTTTCGAGTATTCTTTTGAGTTCTTTTGTGTTATTTCAGTGGTATTATAACCAACATTACTTGACGTCATAGCACAAAATGTCAGCATTTAGAATGAAAGTGTATTATGATAGGGCAATGAAAGGGCATTAGACTCTTATAGTTTATAAGACGTTTCAAAGTGACCCTTGTGATTGAACTGGGGTGGAAAATGTCTTTGTCTGGGTGATATATTCAATTTATAAGTAGGTATGTATTTACAAAAATAAAGTATTAAAATATTAATATTTATTCGTTTTATAGTGTAGTAACACTGAAGGAAATCACAGATGTTTATATAGGGAGTCCCAAAAGTTAATATCTGAGTGGGATTTGACCCCACGACCTTCCCCTTGATACGGGGCCGCGCTAACCAACTGCGCCATCGGATTCTAATCACACTCGACGAATAACTCAGGGACATGCTACTACGGCTTATGCGACCGTGTGGTTTCATCTACAGGTCTGACATAATTATACCTAACTATAAAGAATCCTGCCCGATAACCGAAGTTGCATTCAGTTGAAAAAATTGAAGTTGGTGGGTTCAAATCCCACTCGGATAATAACTCTTGGGACTATATAAAAATCTTTATCAAAATGTTGTATCAGCTATCTGGTACCCATAATAAAGCTTAGCTTAGTTTGGGGTTATATATCCTGATTTGAACGAAAATATATCTCGTAGGTTTTGATGAAAGCACCACCATTTTATTCAAACACATAACTGCCTGGCTTGACGTAATGTTACTTCTATTATCAAAGTTATGACAAAACGATTGGTGCGGATTAGTTGTGCGGGAAGCATGTTAATCAGGAATAGGCCATGGATGGCGATAGGTCCAACCGACTGGCTTTTTCATTTCAAAAAGCCACTAGCATTCACATAGGTATCCAATCAATCGTGAGCGAGAAATTTACGCCACGCGCGCAACTTATTTGTTTGGTATCTAACCCAGAAGGATGCTAAATAAAATGTAAGTGGAATGTAACTACTGGTTCTATTCGACAATTGCGTAATGCGTGTCTACTGAGTTCTGTGATGTTGTAAAGTGTGTGTACTGTAGCACCGGTCGGTGCCGAATCGGCTTCTTCCCTCCCCGGCCTCCGCCAGCCGGTGTCCGCTTGTAGGTGAACGACGCGTTTATTTATTTATTCGATCACCAACACAGTGTACATCGTTACATTCGTTTAAAAACATTAATAACAAATAAAATGCCACCGCAGCTACAGGCGAAGATATTTGTTGCGTTATTTGCATATATTGTTGGTGTTGTCTCAGACATATTTATAAATGCAATAAATTAAATAGCAGCTTTTTTCATAGCCATGCCGCGATACGTCCGTATCGCTAAGGGCAGCTATAAACCGAGAACCACAGTGTTTGCCCATAAAATTGAGCTTCAAATCAGGAGTAACATACTACATCAGCCATGTTCACAACTCATCCCCCCGTATTTCGACAGCGTTAAGGTTTACATTCGCACGGTGCGCACTCAGATAGAAACTGTGTAGTAAATCAATAGTTATTGGAAATAGTTCCGATGTTTTATGAAGTTAGCAATTTTCTATAATGCAGTGGATTTGCGAAGGCTGTTTTGACGGATAAGTAGGTAAGTAGGCTAAGCTGGGATGAGCGGGAGAAGTTACAGACATATGTCATAAAGATTTTCTTATCGTCGAACTGGTAATCTGATTCGTTTTCTGTCATCTTAGGGAGTAATTTTTCATTTTAATGGTTATCCTAGTGTTATTTTAAGTTCGGCTGTGCAATTTCGGTAATTACAGGAAATCTAAGCAATGAGGCAATAGGTTAGCGTGGTATGGGCATGTCATGAGGAGGGAAGAAAGTCATATTACGAGAAGAGTGTTGGAAATGGATGTGGATGGTTTTAGAACGAGAGGCAGGCCAAAGAATAGATGGATTGATTGAGTGAAAGATGACATGAGTAAAAAGGAGTGAGCACTGAGATGACGAATGATAGAGGAGAGAGGAAGAAGAAAACCTATTGTGCCGACCCCATGCAGCGTGGGATAAGGGCAGGAAGATGATGTTTACAGGAAATCTAAGCATAAAGTGTGAGCAATTGGAATAAAAGAGTATTATAGTAGGCAATCTTGATAAGTTCTGTTGCCCACACTAGGTCTCTATCGAGCCTGTATAGCGGGCTAACAGCTACTACACTACTACATCACCATTATACAAATTACTAAATGTTTTGTGTAGGGTAGACCGAGGCGAATCGGATCAGTGGGTGCATCGGATCAAAATAAGAAATTCGGTAATATTTTGAAAAACGCGTTGCCACGGAACTCAAGCTACTGGCGCCTTAAGACCCACTCCAGCCCCGCACCTCCCACCGTTATCAGTGTTTCTATTCGACTTGTACATCAGTGTCAGAACTGCGATCAGCGCGTCTGGTTTTTGTGTGTGTTACAATTCTGGTGCGCATCTAAGGTAGGCACTCATAATTTTTTGTGTAATGCTAAGGATTCGTGTCAAAACTTTGAATTATATGTTTTATATTGATCGGGATGTTTTATATTTTAGAAAACATTATACTTTTTAAGCGAAATATTACAGGTTAATGTGTAAAATATTTATTTCAAACATCTTATTATATGGGGTTATTCGGATCGCGTCAGCGGGGGCGAATTGGATCACTTTTTTAAAATGATTTATTTTATATTTAAGGTTAATGATTAGTTTTTATTTCCTTGTAGATGCTTCGCACATACAAAAGAAAGACTAATGCGTGAGAATTGTCCCAAGAAAAAAATAGAGAAGCTGCAAATAGAGTCTTGGCCAAAGAGTTAACCTTACGTCAGGCTGCTGAGATTGACGAAATACCATACACGATTCTACAAAGAAGAGTTATTTTCTCCAGATGAGTCATTAAAACGCATGGTGGACAGCCAGCCTTAGATGACACTGCTGAGAAGATTTTAGCGGACCGTTTACTGCACTTAGCAAGTCGTGGCTTCGGCATTACGCCCAAAGCGGTTCATAAATAAGCATTTGAATTCGCAGAACGTCAAAAATTCCAACACAATTTTAACAGAGCAGTAGGAATAGCTGGTCTGCACTAGTTCCATTGGTATATGGAAAGATATAACCAAAAAATTTAAAGAAAATAATATCCATCAACCATCAGAGTATTGGATTCAATGCCATGCATGCGAAGAATGGTGCCACAAAAATATTTTGTTCTAAGAGAGAAAAAGTCCTGTATAATGTGTGATTTATGTGTTACTTATTAATATTGAACTCATTATTCATTATTTAAATGTTGGTAATGATTCCAAAGCTTAATTTAAATTATTTTATATAAGTTATGTTTGATCCTATTCGCCCCGAGAATTGGGGCGATTCGGATATTTCTGCCTTTCAAGTTTTTAGTTAATATTTTGGAGAATTAATGAACAATCTAAGTTTTAAAATGTTTATTGCGTAGCTAGATAGTTCCTGAATACTATTTTGTTGATAAAAGTTTCATAGATTACAGCGAAGTATGATTTTAACATGCTCAAAAAAAAATTGATCCGATTCGCCTCGGTCTACCCTACTTCGTCTGTTATACACCTTTCTCTTTAGTGTTTGGATGCCAGATGAGACCAACGTATTATTAGAGGTATATTGTGTTGTGAGGTTAAGTCCAGTCTATCTCCAACTCTAATCTTAGTTATAAAATAAAATGTTAGGAGTCCTACCTAACTTTTGACTCTGACTTGTTGCGTACAATCGGTAGACAAATAACTACTATGTTTAAAACATAATTAATGTTATTTAAATAACGTTATCGTATTTTCTTCTTATCGAAAAACGTGTGTCACATCATGCTTCTTTAATGAGTAGCCTCTGACTACTCCTTAAAGGATGAAAACTGTAACTTCCATTGCGGGCATCCCGTGAAGATTTTATTTATTTTCTCATAAGTCTTATCAAAGTAAACTTCACTGAGATCAATTTCAAAAAATATTAGAAATCCTTTGACCTAGTAAATAAAGTTTCTGCGAAGCTCTATTCACCTTCAGTCTGCAATAGCTCATCAGTGGTATTACTAGGTGGAGGTACACTGCTTAGTATGCGTTGGCCATCCCCGTAGAGAACTTACACGTGAAACAAACTCATTTATCTAGGAATTCACGTACTGGTGGTGAAATAACATCTGTACACTGTTGATTTTTGGAAAAAATATCTTAGTTTTACTGCAAAGATAGAGAGCAAGGTGGTCCAGTGGTAGCGGCCCCGCCTTCCGATTCTAAGGATGTGGATTCAAAACCGGTCGACCAATGGGTTTCTCTGTTCAAAAATGTATGTACACAGTGCCTGTACTCTCAAATTGTAAAGAAAACATCGTGTGGGGAAACCGAGCACGTCGTCGAAAGTAAAAAAAAATACATTGTGTACAAGTGCTTGAAAGGAGCCTCTTTGAGACTCACTCCTTCCATCATCTTGAAGCGCACGATGTCTGGAAGAGATCGCTTTCAGCGATAAGACAGCCCATTGTACTACTTTATTTTATATTTTTAAGGGTTTTTTTTTGTTCAGTGTGAATCACTTGGTGCATGACCGGTTTTGAACCGACGACCTTAGGATCTGAAGGCTACTAGGCCACCAGTGCTCTATCGATCTATCGATACAATAAAAAAACACCTTTCCCCGATCTGAACTCTATTCCTAAAGTCGAAAGCAAAATGAACGTAATTAAAACCGCTTGCAAGATGCAGACGTAATGAACGGAGGTTTGTTCATTAGTATTCTCTGCGATGCTCAAATTATTCTCTATTGGTGCCTTAACAGGTAGTAATTTGATTATGCTCCCTTTGAGTGCCTTTGGGGGGAACGGACGAAGAATAGAATCTCGATTGGAGCTGTAGGTATATTGATAAATAAGTACTCGTAAAGATGAAAGGACCGTTTTTATTTTGGGTCTGGTCTATTTACGCCACATAGAAAAATTGGAAAAAATAAGAGGTTACCATATAAGTGCAATTTCTTTAATTTGTAGGCAAATAAAGTTGTCACCTAGGTAAATGTTTATCTAGTCGAATATTTCAATTTGTGAACACTTCTGGAGACGCCATGACAGTTATGTAATTGACGGACGTTTGACATGATGCATTGAATTTTGCATCGCTTCGACAGTTATATGTTTTTGTTGTTGCTGTCGTTGCGTGCGCGTTTTTCGTATTTAGTTTTCGTAACGTCGGACCTTTTTTAAACGAACTCGCAAAGTCTCGATACAAAAAAGGCCTGACGTAACGAAAAACTAAAAACAAAACTCAGACTTGGCACTGGTACTGGAATTGATACTGTTGTCAAAATGACATTTCATGCATGTCGGTCCGCCATATTTTTAGTGCATTGTGTTGCTCTCCTTGACGAAGATAATCTTGATGGACAAGAAAACGAAGTAAAAATAAAGCAGATAAGCGCTTAAAACAGTTACTATATTGCTAAGCGATAATTATATACATATACTGTACACAGACCCGACCCCAGCTCCATATATTGATGAAACAGCTCCTTTCACTTCGGCGTAACCTTCTTGTCGTGTCACTAGTTTTTTCGAAACGTGTGGTGAAAGGATTTTAAGTGCGCAAAGAGGCTCCTTTTTTTAGGTTTTATGACATGCCGGTTTCCTAACAATGTTTTCTTTACCGTTTGAGAGTAATGTGCATATTAATTTTTGAACATATACAATCATTAAAGAAGAGATCCCAACCCGATTGTTAAAGATTTTTGATTTGTTTGATTTTGAAAAGACCAATGCTTCAATGAAGTCCATTGTAAAATATGAAATAGCCAAAAACAAATATTTGCATTGCTTAAATTGGGCTTTGTGTGGAATGTCCACTAATATAAAATTAATTTCAATAAATAATTTACAATAAAACATTCAGTGGATATTTCACACTGCACAACCTAGCCCCAACTTTAAGCAAAGCTACTGTGGGAATTGGATAGCTGATAAATCTTAATATATATAAATTACGCGTCACGTTGTTGGTCCGCGATGGACTCCTAAACTACTTAACCGATTTCAATCAAATTTGCGGACCGTGTGCAGTTTGATCTAACTTAAAAGATAGGATAGTCTTCATCTCAATTTATAGCCGCAATATTATTTTATTGCAAATTTGACACCGCCCAACAAAGTGGGCACGGGTCAGCTAGTACCTATAAATATATTTTTTGTAAATACATACTAATTCAAAAATAAGTTATATTATTATTATTTTTTTTTTTATACAACCAGCTAAAGGAACAAGCAGATGGCCCACCTGATGTTAAGTGGTAACCATCATAATACAAAGCAACCCTATAACAAAGCATTGCCTCGTAAGTCACGCACGATAGGAACGTGCCCTACGATGCACTGCCCTGCGTTGTAACATATTTTCCTATAACCTAGGGGTAATCTAGGGTAAATAAACACAACTATATTTACTAAAAATAATACAAGCTTTATTTTTATTGCCTAAGTGTTTTTATGTACAATTCTTGTTATGAAAAGATTATGCATATGATGTTAACATTAATATTAGTGTTCTGAAATCCTAAATACCTGGGGGAACACAAAACTTATAATTATAGTGTGTGTATACAGTAAAATACAAAATATGATATGGATTGGTGAAGCGTTTGGTCAGAGCTAGGCTAAAACTTACTCTCTAGTATTTATCTGAATCGATGGCTCTTATACGAATGATATACCGCAACCAGGCGAGGTAGAACGTCGACGAATTTCACGCGGGCATCGGAATTGCCTCTGACTAACCTTTTGGGGAATATTAAATGGGTCCTCAGAATGAATGTAGCTACGAGGTAACTATGTGTAGTCTACCACGAAGATAGTAAGAACTTGGCGGGAGCAACCACTTCAATCCCGAAGCAGCTTGGCGAAAGGCAACTGCCGGCGTCTGAGGTATCTGAGGTTGGCACCGAAATGCGCCGACACACGACTGGGCAGGAATTCAGCTCCAGGGTACAGCCTTTTCTGATCGACCAAACATAAAACTTGAATTAGAACTGACTCACAGAAACACGAAAGGAAAATCCAAATATCACAATCTCTCTTCGGAACTCACCAGGCCTTGAAGTATGATCACTGAATATAACACAACGACGGCGCGTTGTCGGACAATTAAGTCTCGTGCGTCTCGTAATCGACGACGGGTTATTTATTTAGTAAATAACAGAGAATTAAATACTATTCTCTGACGATTCGAATATATCCACCATCTCTCAAAAAATATCAGTTATCATTTGTCGTGTCATGTCTGCGCCATAGACACACATCGACCATTCATCTACTCAACTCGATCGTACATGACCGATTCTATAATTCGGACAATCGAGATACCCGATGAAACAAACGAACAAGATTACGTCAATTCGGTCTTAATGAATCAAATTAAAAATCCCTATAATCCTCCAGGAATTATCCCGAGGAATCCAAAACAAGTTAAAACTGTATCTATCCAATAAAACTGAAAAATAACAAAACGCGATTAATCGACTCGATATAATCGTTCGAAATGAAAGTTCACTATCTAAAAAAAACAACATACCATAGATTTTTCTACACTCTACTTTTTCAATTAGGCTTGCCAGCAACTGAACAGTAATTCGCTCAAATCGGATGATCGATAATCGATCGACCGAGGGAAAAAATGATTTGAATGAATAAAAACGATATATCTGCCTGACTTGAGTTTCCACAGAGGATCGTGAACAAAATGCAGTGGATTACTTAGTATTACCCTTTAACTTGAGAGAACATATCTAATTATCGATACGATCAATATTCGACGCTCGCTCGTGTAACACGGCAACACCAGCCTATCAGCTGTTTCGTACACAACAAAATTATGACAAACTCGTTAGACAAAATGGTTTTTATAATGGTGATAAAACGTTATAAAATGGTGTGTATAAAATTACAATGGCTCGCGACTGAGTTATGTGTCGCGCGAAGCGCGACACATAACGAATTTTCTGTTTAAGGCGCCAAGGTTCACGGATGAGTTCTTATGGTAATAAAACTATCTTAATGAAAGGAGGATTCAAAATACAATGGCGCGTAAGTTGAAAAATCTATGAAATTTTATATCTTCTATATTAATGGTTTTCAGTAAAAAAAACGGACGTTACAGCACATCTCCCCCCGGGTAAGAATTCACGTAGGGAATTCGCCGGACGCCCTCGTCCGTACTCGCGAAGCTTAACTACCATCTAATTATTCACAATTCTACACAAAATAATAAAAAAAACAAGAGTCTACATAATGAAATGAAAAAAAAATGAAAGTAAAAAAAGAAAAAAATAAGTAGTACCTAAGTATGATTCCGCATAATGACTGTCATTAATAAGATTGATCTTCAGATCGACATAGTATATCATTCGGATATTCCAGGCCAGAAGATCGCGGTGAACGTCGGCAAATATTTACGACCTACACAATAATGCACCGGGTAATGTTAGCGGGTCATTAACAGATGTGTATAACGAGTTGCCGGAGTTCGTATTGAAAATAATGAAAGAAAAAATTACCCTAAAAATTGGGGTAACTCGTGTGAGTTGGTATCCTATGCAATAAGGTTGGAATCAAGTCTTTGGCACTAAACTGACTGAATACAATTTAAATGTTTTTAAATTATAATCGATTAAGCAAAAGAAATAATGGTCAATCGAAAAATCGAAGCTGTTGATGATGCTATAATATACGTCCTGAATCGCCTCGTACGATACACCTGGAACTGAATGTTATGGTGGTTGGACTATTCTAAACCCGGGCCAACACGGGGTGCTAGGTTATATATTAATAAACTATATGTGTAGGTAGGTAATCAATAATTCAAGTTTTTGGCTAGTAGGTACCAGAACCATGGTTACAGAGTCTTTCAACCGCTCTGAGCGTTCACCAGGGTAAGGTAAAGGCTTTTGGTACTCATTGTGATCCGTGAGGAAATTTTAGGCTTATTTTTTACCCATTTGACTGATACAGAACCAAAAACAAGAAAACTCTCATAATCTACCTACTAAGGAAACATGGCATTCCACGTCAAAAGCTAACGAGTTGCATAACCGCTCGACACTGAGGCTTATTTTACGAGTTGTATAACCGCTCGACACTGAGGCTTCTTTTACGAGTTGTATAACCGCTCGACACATGAGGCTTATTTTACGCTAATGACGGATGTAAATATATCCCTATCAAATCTCACAAACTTAACAACGTCACACACAAAAACAAAAAAAAAACTAACCGTGTGGAAGAGCCCTCCACAGATTGAAGTTACTGAGACATGACAACGCTTTCAAAATTATCATAATACCTATTAGTTGAAAGTAACCGACCTACTTCCCTATTAATCCTAATAATCCTCGCGCAATCCAGCGGCGGCGGCGAGGAATGCTCCTTGGAAAAGGACCATGTAACAAATTCTGACCAAGTTTTCCAATCATTAGAATGTCTACTATCCGCTGGATGTGTATCAGGACGTTGCTGATTCATTTCCTCAAGTTTTTGAGACCGCAGACCCAGGAGCTTTGTCGGTTGAGCATTTCGGACAAGTTTTGAATGTTGCTCCCTTTTCTCCACAACGATAACATACTAAACTAAAAGGAGCTTTGCAAATACTCAGACTATGACCATTTACTCTACAACGGACACAGAAATCATCATTAGACTGAACCGCTGCCACTCTGGGTCCGGGGTGCTGGGATGAGTTTTTGTAACTTAGATCTGGTGCTAAAGAGAGATTGTTACTCCGGGGGGGTTCTGTAAAAACTTCAGAGCGTTGCTTAGCATGCTCTAATAGCCTGCATTTGCTTTTCAATTCCATCCATGACTTGACAGGGCTTAGCGCCAATTGTGTTGTATAGAAAGGTCTAACATTGTAAAGAACTATATTCAACTTTTCCTCATCTGAGATAGACTTTGATAATCTTGTAAAAAAGTTTTGCATAATGCTTAGGTAATTAATAATACTTTCATCTCTACCTTGGGTACGCGATCTGATTTCCTGCATGAGCCTGTGATCATAATCAAAAGGTAAATACTCCTCCAGTAACAAAGACTTCAATTCATACCAATCATTGACATCTAGTCTGACAGCACGGTACCAGCACAAGGCCTCATCAGTGAACAGTTCAGATGATGAATTGAAAAGTTTAGTATCAGAAACACCCCTTGACAGACATAATTCCTCCAGTCTTTGCAAGAAAGCTTTAACACACGTCTTCCCATTAAATTTAAGATTCAAGGTGTGAATAGCAGAATACTTACTACAACTTGCATTACTGGTTGATTTTATCTCTGTTTCAGGTCTAGAATTTGAAGCACTATCATTACTATCATTAGCTATGTCAGAAGGAGCTGATGAGACTGCACTCTTGAAATTGCAAAAGATATTATCTAACTTGTTCAACAACTTTCCCAAACGCTCCTGCAACGTTGTGTATGAAGACAACAACTCATCAGTATCACATGGTGTAACCAAACGCCCAAACCTATGAAACAGATGGTGGCCTAAGGCTTGTACTCTATTCAAAATCTTCAGGGAGCATGGCTTCATGGAGGCACCAGCAATCAAATCATTGAGACTATCTAGTTTAGTACGAATTACTGCAAGTTCAGAAGAAATCTCAAACTCAGTATTAACAACTTCATCAAAAGGAATTTCCTTATTCAGGTCTCGAACCTGAACCCTCAAAGCGGTGACGGTATCCCCCGCTGGTTTAGCGCCCCTGATTTTAACTTCGTATTCCAGCTCATCCTTAGCCAAGACATTGAAAGCAATTGGCCTTTCTTCCAACATTATGAATGTATAGAACAAAAAATATTAAAATATTAAAAATTCTCAAAATTTTTGAGGTAATGTTTTAAAATAAGATTCAGTATAGGTAGCTAGATAGTAATAGAACTCAGACTGACCAAACTTACAAGAATAAACACACTTTTACTATGATAAAAAATAAAATCTGAGTTTTCATTCAGCCTAGCCCGGACCAATTATTTCATGAGCTATATTTGACCAGAAAAAAGACTTTTTTTTAACTTTTAGCCACGCAATCACCAGTCCCTGTTCGGGCGCCATTATGTAACATATTTTCCTATAACCTAGGGGTAATCTAGGGTAAATAAACACAACTATATTTACTAAAAATAATACAAGCTTTATTTTTATTGCCTAAGTGTTTTTATGTACAATTCTTGTTATGAAAAGATTATGCATATGATGTTAACATTAATATTAGTGTTCTGAAATCCTAAATACCTGGGGGAACACAAAACTTATAATTATAGTGTGTGTATACAGTAAAATACAAAATATGATATGGATTGGTGAAGCGTTTGGTCAGAGCTAGGCTAAAACTTACTCTCTAGTATTTATCTGAATCGATGGCTCTTATACGAATGATATACCGCAACCAGGCGAGGTAGAACGTCGACGAATTTCACGCGGGCATCGGAATTGCCTCTGACTAACCTTTTGGGGAATATTAAATGGGTCCTCAGAATGAATGTAGCTACGAGGTAACTATGTGTAGTCTACCACGAAGATAGTAAGAACTTGGCGGGAGCAACCACTTCAATCCCGAAGCAGCTTGGCGAAAGGCAACTGCCGGCGTCTGAGGTATCTGAGGTTGGCACCGAAATGCGCCGACACACGACTGGGCAGGAATTCAGCTCCAGGGCACAGCTTTTTCTGATCGACCAAACATAAAACTTGAATTAGAACTGACTCACAGAAACACGAAAGGAAAATCCAAATATCACAATCTCTCTTCGGAACTCACCAGGCCTTGAAGTATGATCACTGAATATAACACAACGACGGCGCGTTGTCGGACAATTAAGTCTCGTGCGTCTCGTAATCGACGACGGGTTATTTATTTAGTAAATAACAGAGAATTAAATACTATTCTCTGACGATTCGAATATATCCACCATCTCTCAAAAAATATCAGTTATCATTTGTCGTGTCATGTCTGCGCCATAGACACACATCGACCATTCATCTACTCAACTCGATCGTACATGACCGATTCTATAATTCGGACAATCGAGATACCCGATGAAACAAACGAACAAGATTACGTCAATTCGGTCTTAATGAATCAAATTAAAAATCCCTATAATCCTCCAGGAATTATCCCGAGGAATCCAAAACAAGTTAAAACTGTATCTATCCAATTAAACTGAAAAATAACAAAACGCGATTAATCGACTCGATATAATCGTTCGAAATGAAAGTTCACTATCTAAAAAAAACAACATACCATAGATTTTTCTACACTCTACTTTTTCAATTAGGCTTGCCAGCAACTGAACAGTAATTCGCTCAAATCGGATGATCGATAATCGATCGACCGAGGGAAAAAATGATTTGAATGAATAAAAACGATATATCTGCCTGACTTGAGTTTCCACAGAGGATCGTGAACAAAATGCAGTGGATTACTTAGTATTACCCTTTAACTTGAGAGAACATATCTAATTATCGATACGATCAATATTCGACGCTCGCTCGTGTAACACGGCAACACCAGCCTATCAGCTGTTTCGTACACAACAAAATTATGACAAACTCGTTAGACAAAATGGTTTTTATAATGGTGATAAAACGTTATAAAATGGTGTGTATAAAATTACAATGGCTCGCGACTGAGTTATGTGTCGCGCGAAGCGCGACACATAACGAATTTTCTGTTTAAGGCGCCAAGGTTCACGGATGAGTTCTTATGGTAATAAAACTATCTTAATGAAAGGAGGATTCAAAATACAATGGCGCGTAAGTTGAAAAATCTATGAAATTTTATATCTTCTATATTAATGGTTTTCAGTAAAAAAAACGGACGTTACAGCGTCCATCAGCTTGAGGCATACAGATGTTAAGCCTCATGTGCCTGTAATTACACCGGCAACCACACTCTTCAAACCCAAACACAGCATTGCTGCTTGGCGGCAGAAAAAGGTGTGGTGGTAGTACTTCCCCGGACGAGCTCTTCACAAAGAACTCTACTACTCTTAAAAATATACAATAACACTCATAATGATCACAGACATAATGTTCATTACATAAATGTTTGTTCACCAATTATTCTCTATATTTAACACCTTTTTTTTATGTTCTCGGTGGGGAGAGGCCTACGGCGCAGAAGGCAGAGCTACTGCCAACTGAGCTGTAAGGACTGTCTGGTTTATTGCTGGGGCTTTCCATTTTTTTTCATACAACTAGCTGATGGAACAAGCAGATGGCCCACCTGATATTAAGTAGTAACCATCACCTATAACATTGCCCCATAAATACACCGGCAACCACACTCTTCAAACCGAAACACAGCAACGCTGCTTGGCGGCGAAAAAGACATGGTAGTAGTACTTCCCCTGACGAGCCCTTCACAAAGAGCTCTACTACTCTTATTTGCTTTGCTTTCGAAAAACCATCGCAGATAGAGACTTCTGGCTACAAATTTCGCCAAAACAACTTCCTCTTCCACACCTCCACTTCTCAAGATAAAGTTACTACTTCATTACCCACTCGGAACTACTAACGAACTAAACTTATAAGTCTAACTTATTTTCAAACACTTCGGCACAGAACTAACTAGTGCCTATCTGCTTGCGAAATGAATAAGAGTGTTGGGTATATCTTAAGGCGAAGACAAGATGTAGTGTGACTCTCGCTCGCACGTTTCAACATGTTGAAAGATATAAAATCACTTAACTAGTTTTCGAAAAATCGCAATCAACCATTTTGTGTGCAATCACATTGCACACAGTTTAGTAAAAATTTCATTTTGATTGATACATGTTTTCCTACTCAAAAGTTTGCTTTACTAGTTTTCGTACATAAGCAAACTTTTAAGTAAAGCAGAGGTAAAATTCACTTCATTGTCTATTTATACGGTTGTTACATGTTACACAATATTAAACGATATTCACATGTGAGCTACAAGAGTGACGGGAGGTGACTGTCGAACCGAGGTGCGGAGTGTCACATTGTATTACAAAACTGCATGCTAAGCAACACGCGGTCCCTACAAAGAGCACCCACGATTCAAGGATACATAAATTATATTTGAATTGTTGTGAACTTATTTATTATATTTGGTTTTACCTACCTACTAGATTGTATTACCTAGGTACTTATTATTTATTACCTTTATTGTATTTACTGGATTGTATTACCTACTTACTAAATTGTTTACTAGTTTGTTAACTAGGTTTGCCTTGTTTTCTGAGAGAAAATAAATTATTTTTATTATTTTATTGCTAGCTACCGCCCGCGGCTTCGCTCGCGTATTGGTATTGATTGCTAACATTATAAATCCTATACCTACTATAAAAATTATATTGGTAGGTATAGGTTTGTGTTAGTTATAGTAATGTAATAGTATATTTTGTAAACTTGCATTTATTTTTGTAGTAGGGAACTGTTTATTTTTAAGATAGCACACCAACATCATTAGGTACTTACCTTAAAGGTTGTCAGGTAATTCAAATAGCATTAAGCCCACCTTTTAATAAAATAATAATATATATATATCTATTGGACATAAAAAAATACTTGACACGTTTTCCTTGGTTGGTTTAAATTTTACACCCAGTTACTGTAATTTTGAAAATTAAACTAGAGTAAGGTGCACATGCTTTTTCTGTTTTATTTTTTAAGAACAGTATGAATTAATGAATGAAAATACTTTATGTACACCAAACTGAAGAAAAGTATACATAAAACAATAAAGTACAATGAGCGATCTTATCGCTGAAAGTGATCTTTTCCAGACAACCGTTGTATGGAGAGGATTGTAAAAGTATGTATACCTACCCTCTTTCTTATTTTTCTTCTCAGTCACGTAAATCTCAATACTGCTGTACGCGTAAAAACCCTCGCTGTTTTCATATAACTTTTTGCGTATATTTCTTTGCGTAAGTAGACTTTATTACGATATTACTCATGTTTTTCGTAATCCTTACCAATCTCTACTATGCCATAAATTGAAGTATTTTATTTTTTGCGCTACATTGTTTCTTGATGAATGACAGATAAACTTTTTTTTGTAAATCCTGCGAGAAAACCAATAAGCAATCTGAGCGCGGTGGATGGGTTTGCAACCTTTCACTCGGATGGAATACAAGATGTGTCTTAGACTTTTTAGATGTCTGAGGCGGGTTCCTTAGATATATTCAGAATGTTGCGTAGAAACTTGGTAATACCAATATATCTGAGAAAATGTATACAGAGGCTAAACTACACTCGCTAGCCAGTGTAATAAAAAAACGCATCGAAACTTGTCAAATTGACAATACAATGATAATTTTGAAATTTACCGTACAGTGTTTTGATACACATAAAAACAAAATCACGTTGAGTTTCTCTTCGATGACGAGCTTCGCCTCACTTTTTTGATATTGAACATTGAGATCGAACCCACGGCCTACAGCGCAGATGGCAGAGCTACTACCAACTTAGTTGTGAGGGCTTTCAATAATACAACAAACTAAGAGTAGTATAGCTCTTTGTGAAGGGCTCGTCCGGGGAAGTAGGTACTACCACCACGCCTTTTTCTGCCGCCAAGCAGCAACGCTGTGTTTCGGTTTGAAGAGTGTGGTTGCCGGTGAAATTACAGGCACATGAGGCTTAACATCTGTATGTCTCAAGTTGATGGACGCAGGGCAGTGCATCGTAAGGCACGTTCCTATCGTGCGTGGCTTACGAGGCAATGCTTTGTTATAAGTGATGGTTACCACCTGATATCAGGTGGGCCATCTACTTGTTCTCTCAGCTAGTTGTATTAAAAAAAAAACTATCCACTGACTTCCTGTGAGGAGGTGTCAACCAAGTATGATATTTATTAGTAACTTTTATTTCCTCATAATTATGTTTATGTGTGCGTTATGTAGCCTGATAAAAGCAAAGTGAAATGCTCTCTTTTTTATACATATAGCTGGTGGAACAAGCAGATGGTCCACCTGATGTTAAATAGTGACCATAACCTTCAACAAATCATTGCCTCGTAAGTCACGTGCGATGGGAACGTGCCCTACGATGCACTGTCACCTAAAGCATACAGATGTTAAGCCTATTGTGCCTGTAATTGCACTGGCGCCGCCCCCATACGGGCGTGAATACAAACATTAGTTGTCAGCAAGCCAGATTTGAGCAATTATCGCATCTTCATATAAAACCCGCAGGAATACGATATCCGATATATCTAATACGAAATCCTATGTTCGAAAATACAAGATAACGACCTTCAGAAGAAACGTTCAGCTCGCCTACGCCTCAGTGAAAACACATTCATTTTCATCTCCGCTCTTACAACGCAGCCTTAAGATTCTATAAATAAAACAGAAATGATTCACAAAATTGACAAAAGTATTGAAATATTAACAGAAGGTACTAGAAGATTAAAACTTTGCTAAATGAACTGAAAAATGTTCGTTTTGTTTCAACAACTTATGGGGCTGGGACTGGTTCAATTTGGAAATTATTTCAATTTTTAATAAGGACGCAGAAATTTAGCTTTCTGTTGTCAACAAGAAATCCCCTAAAAGGGGTATTATTGTGATAATTAGGGAGGAATAATTTAAAACTTTTAGGGTACAATAATGATGTCCATTCAGGTGCGCGAACAAAGTTTAGGGGTGATTTGTCACGATGAAGTTGTTAACTTTATTATTTAGAATTTTCGGCGAACGCGTGCTACGAATGCGTAGCCTCTGTAGGATGTACGTAGACTTTGTTTAAATCTACGTCGTTCATAGACCTATTTTGACAGGCTTCACAGCTCAGTTGGTAGTAGCTCTGCCTTCTGCGCCGTAGGCCGTGGGTTCGATCCCCACCGAGAACAGACATTTGTGTGATGAACATTGATGTTTGTTCTCTGTCTGGGTGTTATACAACGTGTTGATGAAGTTATGTAGGGAAACAAAGAGCGTGTATTTAGACCAAGCACTGGAATACTTTGACGTGTGCAACGGTTGAATACATCGTTTTCGAAATTCCCATAGAAAAGTAAAATTCATATTTTCTCAGAAATTTGCAACAGCCCTGTCTGTGTACGTGTCAAGGTCACACGCACGCGCGCTTCTATCTAGGAAAGAGAAAAACAACGATAACCTATGAGATAATTTGAAATACTTACCTTTCGGTAGGTAGGTAGGTACGCCGCCAATCCCCTGACACGATATTTTTACTGGTTCCTATGGATTTTGTCATTATTTACTGGCTATAATAACACTGGATAAAACTGGATTTTGGTAAGTTTGCGAGATTTCGCACGACACAGGCTTCAAACTTCACACTAAACCATTACCTCGTAGGCACTGCTCATACACACACTGACTGACGACGGCTTTTTACATAACAATCACCATTTTATCACGTTTGATGACATTTTCTCAACAAAACAATGTACAACAACGCATGTAAACACAAACAGGGTGACCATCTCAAAAGTGGCGGTTCTACCACACACCTGCCAAAAAATCTGTCAAAATCTACCAAGCTTGACGATAAAAATACCAAAAATATGACTTCATACCATCTCCTTCGTGGCTACGGAATAAATTAAATACCTACATTACATTCAGTTACTATCTTTTGATCGTTTGTAACGGTTTGCAGTTATCTAAAACGAGATAGAAGTTGTTTAGAAACCAAATCAATAAAGGTAAAAAAGAATAAGAAGTTTCCAGTTCGGTAAAAAATAAATAAATTATAAATATTATTTCATTAAAAATTCAAACTAATAAGATTTTTCTTGAAATATTTAAAATCTGCCAAATGGCAGAAATCTGCCACAAATGGTAACACTGATCGGCGGCCATCGGCCGTCCTGATTGGATATGCGTTTTTAAATGCAACCAATGACAGACAGGTTAGTCAAAGATTAAATAGGACAGACTAGACACTTCCCAAAATTGCAGTTGAATAATTTTGTCGTGTCAATGAACCATGGTGGTAAAGTAACACGTTACAATTTAAAGAACTATGAATATCATAAACATTGCTTTACGAAATCTAGTAATCAAACAAAAATAAATATTCTATTAAATATTGAGTACGTAGCCACGTAGGTACCTAGTTACTGAATAGGTATTAGTACCAAAGATCTCAGAGAATGTTTACCGTGACTAGGGATTACAGTCGCGAAAATATTTCTTTTACATACCAAGATCTTTAAAAACAGCAACATCATTATTAGGTAGGCACATTACTAGGTAATTGGTGGCAGTTCTGTTACCTATTTTATCTAAGGTTAACAACTAGAGGTCAAAGAACAGCTGTAAATAGGGCTGCCTCATGATGCGTTTAGATTCATTTTAGATAAAAGTTTAAGAGGCATTTCATAAATGAAAAACTTTGAAATTTTAAAAGTCGTAGAACAAAAGTTGTTCGTTATGACCGGTAGAATATCCTGCTTTCGGATTCCTACAATTCTTAATAAACACGTTGTATAATATTATAAGTATGTATTTCCAAAAAAAAAAGTATATATGTATTATATCAGCTATCTGGTTTCCATATTACAAGCTTTGGCTTAGTTTGGGGCTAGATAGTGCTGTGTGGAAAGTCCACCAATATTATTATTATTATTGTGTAAAGATTCTTATCTACACAATTATAATAATAATATTGGTGGACTTTCCACACAGCACTATCTAGCCCCAAACTATTATTCTTATTATTTTTCCGTAGTGCAGTAGAATAATAATATTATTTTGTACACAGTAATTTTCGTAGCATAAACTAAGTTTTCATGGTAGCCCGTAGATTCTCTACGTCGTACGCAGACCTTATTTATCTTAATACAATTATTCTCGTAGCGAAGACTTGTTTTTATCGTAGCTCGTAGGCATCTTTATCATAAGCTATTTATTCTCGTAGTCTAGGTATGTCTACGTCCTTCTTTCTTTATCGAATTTTCTCGTAGACTATAGCTACGTCATAATATCATCCACACCGTAGCATAACTTAAAAACTATTATAAGTAAAAAAAAACTAAACTACGAAAAAACTATTGATTACCTTGTTTTTTTTAGATTATATTTAATGAAAATTGTTTAAATAAAAATACAAATACCAACTTTATTAGTATAACTATAAGATTATTTGCCTGGTACAAGGAGGTACCACGTTAGATCTCGTTAGATAAAATATTTCGTTTAGGTATTAGACATAAAACTTTGGTATAACAAAAATCTAGATCTTTAATCCTCTTAAATTTAAAACCCGAACTTTAAAATGTTTCTATCAAGTTAAGCAAGTTATTAGCAATTTTATAGAAACTTATTAAAACTTTTAACTTTTTTTCATGAAAAAATGTTGTTAAATTTCTTTTAGGTTTAGAAGTTCTCTTTTATTCAATTCACGTAGTAAGTGCGTGTTCAATAACGAAGCCTGCTGCTGGCGAATTCATTAGCAAATTAATGATTTTGCAAGTGTTCTTACAGAACGTAGAGGTCGTTCTTATTCGTACAATTTTATATAAAAAACAGAAACAAAACAGAAATAGCTTCACGACTCCTCCAGGCACGGTAGATAACCTCTCAGATCTCTAACCAAATTAAAATGATTTAAGAAAGTCGTCTAATAACCCTAATTACCGTGTGACGTCTCACACAGTGTTCGCCCCACGACTTTGTCCACGTGGAACTACAACACTGTACAAAATTTTGGTCAGGCCGTCATCATGTATATTGTAAACATGTCTAATGATGCAGAATGCACTATATCGATCATGAGCAGTTTATATCAGACTCGCAGTCGCATTTTCGGGTGGCTGTGACCACACCTTTTTCGAGGGCTGGATCCGCGCCTGTTATCTAGAGGTACGTCCTACGTCCAAATATTATATTATGACACATAAGTACCTCCCTACCTACATTTTACAGTGCTGGTATTACACTAACAGATTTTCTCATGATGTTTTACTTCAAAAAACTCATTGGGGCGGTCGGATTCGAATCCACGATCTAACGATTAGAAGGCGGTGTGACTCCTCCACCGGTTCTGTAAAAATATGTAACCCGTTTTACAAAATGTAAACAAACATTATTCAGAATCATTCTTATTCTGCGAGTAGGTAGGTCATTTAAATCCGGTAGAGGGCGTGCGCAGTAATTAGTGGTGTGGAAAAACACTTTGATTCGCCTGGTAATCTGTTTTGGAGGCCTAATGACCTCGGGTGAGAACGTGGATTTAAGACAAAACGACTGTGATGTGAACTAATTCGTTTGTCTTTCTTACTAGTGTTTTTTTACTCACTTCGCTTTTGAAGCCTAAGGGGCTGAATTGAGAAGAAAAGCTTAGATACACACATATACAAGTTGTTCCAATACTCGTACTTAAAACTGAAGGCCATCAATATGAATAACTTTTTCTAAGAAACCAACACTGTGAACGCGAAAAAAACAGCTGTTTCATACATTTTAGCAAGGTAGGTAGGTAGAACTTTTGCATGAAACAGCTGTTTTTTTTTCTATTTTACAGTGTTGGTTCCTTAGAAAAAGATATTCATATTGATGCTTCGATCAACAATCAACTAGATTGCGTGTCACATACAAAATCAAAGCTAAAAACTGTCCGCTTGAACATCTACTTACACACACATAAACAGCTACATCGAACTGATTCAAAGGTTTTTAAACAGTTTCAAGTTCAACCTAATTACAACCATAAACCCTTGTAATAAAGTCACAAATCTACAAAATACTATCTTACACTTATGATCATTCGTCAATTACAGCCGTCACCTTGAAATTAAAAGACATAGGTTAAATAACATTTATTGTGTAATCAACCTTATGTTGCAACAAATAAAGTACTTTTCTCCATTATTACTTTGTGAGTTACATTATTACTTTCGTTTCGTTTTGTTTCTGTTTGCTTCTTTGTATTTTACTACTCCTCACACACACTACAGGTGCCTCGATGGCGGACTGGCGGAATAAACGACAAAATATTTGTTTTTAATTGTTAACAATGATTTAAGTATCGCAAAACGGAAACTGACATGTAATTACCGAAAAAAAAGACATTCCTTCTGAAACCTTACTGTTTTAGGGGTTATTTTCGCAGTTTTAAAGCACACTGAGGCATTTTAGCACGTCCGCACGTTAGCTGTGGTTGGAGCATACTAAACTCAAATAAGAACACAAATTTATTTGTGCTCTTATTTCTCGGGCCGTTTTTGAGCCCGCCACACGTAATCTAGGTTGATTGTTGATCGAAGTATTGATGGGTACTTTAGCCCCCCGAAGTTTTAAGTACAAGTATTGGAACACCTTATATATCGCACGTCACAAACATTACCGTGCCAACTCAAAAAAGTCGATTTCGAGAAAACAGGTTTTGAAAGTTCAAAAAATCATATTGTCTAAAATATACATTATCATGCCTAACTTTAAATGTAAGTTTAAAGGTATGTTATCTGACTTTACTTTCTAAGGTATTGGTATAATAAATAATGAATATCTTTAAAGTTATCAGTAATTTTTCACTAGCACTTTGAGTTAGTACTATATTGCCTGTTTAAATTAATTCAAAAATGAAATAAGACGTTAATGCCTGTTTTATTTAGAGGTTTTTGTAAAATTCGACGGTCGTATATCAAAATTAGCCATTATTGATACACATTTTCATCAATACAAGCAGTCCTATTACTGGTCTTTTTGTTGATCTTATTGGATTAAACACAACAAAATACCAAATAATATTGTTTTTAGAAAATCAACTTTATTATTATCATCATAGGCTCATCACTATAGGCCTCCCCTATTCATTATCAGGAAGAATTATTCTGATCCCTCTCCATCCACTGTCTTTCCTGTGATCCTCACAATGCCATCGGTTCCTCGTAAAACGCTTCGTCTTTCAGCTCGTGGTCGCCATTTGAGAACCTATATTCCCCAGAGGTTTTAAATTTTCTAAGTTTTCCCCATTTCAGATTCTATCACGTTGTGAAACTCTCGGAACAGTTCTTTTCATAAATTCTTGTTTCTTTGTAAATCACCTACCTACCTTTTCAGTCCATTTCAGTTTCCAGTTTTGATCGTTTCATGTCTTGATTTATTTAGGTGGAACTCTTTTTTTTACGTTTGTGAATTCTATTCCCAGATTTCAAACTATTTGGGCTATAAGGTTATGGGTTTTAAGACTGTTGAATGGCATTTGCGTCAGCTGGCAATCTCGTGCAAAATCGTTTGCAATGATGTTAGTCATCTTTATACCAATGTTAAACGAATCATGAAAATAAATGCTTGACATTGAGTGCATGTGCTTAAACGTATTAAGAATCGCTAGTCCTGTAGTATTATCACTGCGCTCAGATTGCAGGAATCGGAATCCGTACACAATTTATAAAACAAAATAATTGAAAGTATGTGCATCGACGCAGTTTTTGAATTCACAATAATGTGGCTCAACCTCCTGTTTAACACACAGACCACGAAAAATAGTATCTCCCCGATATTGCATGTATTTCAGTCGAGACTTCTCATAAAGTTCATTTAATACCAACGTGCCATTAATTTAATTATAATTTTATTATAATACAGTTCTGTAAGAGCTGTACTGGCATACGACCATTGGCATACACGTCATGATATCAGCAGCATTTTGGTTAAGAGAGCAGTTATTGAAAGAATATTATCAAGGAGATACAAGATATTTTTAAGAGCTCTTTGTGAAAAGCTCGTCCGGGGAAGCACTACTACACTGCCTTTTTCTGCCGCCAAGCAGCGTTGCTGTATTTTAGTTTGAAGAGGTTTTTAGTGGTTGCCGGTGAAATTACAGGCATATGAGGCTTAACATCTGTACGCCTCAGGTTGATGGACGCAGGGCAGTGCATCGCTGGGCACGTTCCTATCGTGCGTGACTTGCGAGGCAATGCTTTGTTATAGATGATGGTTACCAATCAACATCACGCGGGCCATCTGCTCATTTCATCATCAAGTTATATTAAAAAAAAGGTATTTATTCGCATAAGTCACCACGTAGGTTAGCAGGTAGAAAATGCATAAGCATTAATCTTTCCTATTGTACTCTAATTTTATATTTTTATGCAAAAAATTAACTAAATATAAATAAATGTCAAATACACAAGTTCTTATTATGCTAGAAGGAAGAACTGCTATTACATACGGCAAATACTAATAAAGTGTAAGATTATTAATGCCCGTTTATGCCTTTTCATTATTGATCTGTTCCAAAAATTTATGTGAAAGTAAAAGTTTTATCCGATATATTCACAGACCAAACCGTAGCATTCATAAATAGACACCTGCACACAGCCAAAATACAATAACTTTAACGAGTCATACCGTATTAACTCCAAAAAAATTGATGCATTTTAGTATCAAGTCAAGTTATTTTCCGTCCTACCCTCAAAAAGTAAATAATGAACATGCAATATGGTATTAAATGAAGACAAAATATTATTTTGAACAAACAATAAAGTATCATCTTACAGATACAATTATGTTGATTGCTCAACTGCGACGTTTTTTATCCAAAAAGATGTTTTATTTTAAAATACAACAGAAAATTACGTTTTGGTGCCTGCGCTGTTATGTTGTAACGGACTATGTTGAGATGCGACGGTGCTTCTTGTTGAATAAATGAATGAAATGAATGGTCAATAAAGAGTCTCAGGTGATTTTCTTAGCCATTGGAGGAGGTAAAAATACAACTGTATTATCATTTTGTAGAGAAAAAAATCCTCTTTACGATGGCATACTTAACTCAAAAGTGCAATATTTTGAGTTGGCACGGTAATAGTTGTGACGTGCGATATGTGTCCTTGTGATTCTGGCATGGAATAGGGCCCCTTTATTACCTCCCGTGGATGTCGTAAGAATACGTCTGCCAAGCGTGGTGACTACAGAAATCTCCCCAAATACAAATGTACAGCAATAGACTTAAGGGGCTGACAACTATCAAACAACTTCTCGCTCGCACGTTTCGACATATTGAAAGATATAAAATCACTAAATTCATTTTCGAAAAATCGCAATCAACCATTTTGTGTGCAATCACATTGCACACAGTTTACTTAGTTAAAAAATCATTTATCTTAGGGGATGTTTACCGTGCAAAGGAAAAGAGAGATTTTTTTAATTTTATCTCAATTTGCACAAGCCTTGAATAGTGAATACCTACCTAAACTCGTTTACCAGAAAGCAGTCCCTGAAACTTTATATATTTGAGTTAAATTACGTTACAAGTATAAAGACCTTTCTCGTATGAGGGCTAAGGTTCGGTAGGTATGTATGTATAGTTCACCCGAACGTAAATTTTCTGGGTCGTATAACACAGCTGACAGTTGCGTACGTATATCTGACCCGTAGCCGTTTCGTGTTCCAAGATATTTTTCTAGAATGAATATCGTGATCATCAGCAGCCTGAGGCTGTATTAGGCCTCCCACACATCCAGGAAAAACACACCAGTGCTCTATAACGGTGAAGAAAAACATCATGAAACCAGTTAGTATTGATTGATTGATCGTAAATACTTTTATTGCGCATTAAAATAGTAGCACAAATAAGAACTTAATGCTATGAAGCATTATCTTTCAGATAACCTTTGTGTAATTGGGATAAAATATGTGCCGGTGTGCCAAGAGAGGAAATAATGTATAGTATTCTAGCAGCGGCGATGGGGTTGCAACCTGTCGCGAATATAATACAATTAGATACATACAACAATTTAAAAATGTGGGTATATGCCAACTACTTGGACGTAATTCTGACTATCCTCCTTAGACATCCTCAAATAATTTTGAGGGAGTACTTGGAAATCTAAGGGGATATCTACCTTTCCAAGTGATCTACGTTAAATATACAGGGTAGAAAAAGACAGCTGCCCAAAACTTGATAATCAAATCAAAGAGATAAACGGCCAAACTATGTAACGTTATACGTTATCTAGATTCATAGAAGCTGATATGCGCTCAAAGAATTATAATTATTAAAACTATAACCTGCCAGCCTTTACTTACTGTTTTATTTAAAACACCTAACTTGACTACAAGTCCTGAAAAGTAACAGCTGAGTAAGAATATCGTTTATAACTTAAAAGCAAAGCACTAATTTTTGTGCAAGAAATATTTAACTAAACCGCAATGAATCATTTCAGCAAAAGTATTAAGTCATATTCCAGATCTTTATAGCTTTCAATCACGAATTCAAATTGATACTCTACTTCCAAAAATAAGAATCACAATACGATTTTGTAATACCTCAATGAATAATCATTTATCATACGACTAAGTTCCAAATCATCCGTTCTCGAGGACCGCACTCAGAGAGGTCACTTAAATATTAATAGCCATTGAATTGTTCATGAGCAGTGCTTCTAAGCACGACTGTCGTCAGTCCCGACTATTGGCTATTGGACGGTCATTGAGGTCACTTATGGGCGCGTTTCCTTCACGCTGACGCATGCACATATTTCAAAATGATCAGTATGTGTATGAATAGATAACGTGTTCACTGGGACAGACATGTCAAGTGCTTGAAAGGAGCCTCTTTGAGGCGCACTTAAAAATCCTTTCACCACACTGTTTCGAAAAAAACCAGTGACACGACAATCTGGGACAGGTTGAATTGTGGGGCGAGCAATGTCTGAAAGACGTTCGTAACTAAAGCCGTTTTCTGAAATACTGAAGCATAAATCGAGATTCAAGTTTTTATATTCTGACAGACAAATGATAGTATTTTTTTTTGCCTATTTCGTCCCATTGCTGGGCAAAGGCTTTTAGTTTCCTATCCCATTTATTTTACAATTAGGAACCCAATGCTAATGTGCCCTTCCTAATCCCATTTGAGAGTATATAAAAAATAATTACGGTTGAGTATTCTGAGATTTAAGTTTAGTGCACACAAAATCTCAGGTTTTTTATACATAAGTACCGTAGTAGCATGTCCCTGAGTTATTCGTCGAGTGTGATTCGAATCCGATGGCGCAGTTGGTTAGCGCGGCCCCGTATCAAGGGGAAGGTCGTGGGTTAAAAACTTTTGGGACTATATTAAAATCTTTACTATAATTTTACTTGAAAGTCTGACGAAACAACTCTAAAATAGTGAGGGTTCTGGGTACGGCCGCAAATGACGCAACACTCGTTCCGTTTATATTTTTATCGGGAATGGTTTAATAAGGAATTTCTTTGAAGCCACCTGCGGCCGGATTTCAGCAATTCAAAACATTCCAATTTAGATGAAAAACGCGGGATTTGCGCCGCGAAGAATGAAACTGGTTATGGACGTGTCGGTTCTGAGAATATTTGGTTCCGTACAGTGAACGCAAATAAAGTTTAAGAGTAATAGAGCTCTTTGTGAAGGGCTCGTCTGGCGAAGTACTAAGTACCACCACGCCGTTTTCTGCCGCCAAGCAGCATTGCTGTGTTTCGGTTTGAAGAGTGTGGTTGATGGTGTAATTACAGGCACATGAGACTTAACATCTGTATGCCTCAAGTTGATGGACGCAGGGCAGTGCATCGTAGGGCACGTTCCTATTGTGCGTGACTTACGAGGCAATGCTTTGTTATAGGTGATGGTTACCACTTAACATCAGGTGGGCCATCTACTTGTCCCATCAGCTATTAGTATAAAAAAAACGCAAATAAAACATGGAAGCTTTAACCCGCTAAAAAATACCCAACAAATTACTGTGCCGCGGCGCAGGGCAGGGCCCTAATCACGAACGAATTTGACGTTAATCGCGTAAACGTACGTATACATTACTACAACACAATAAGGTCGGATATCGCTAGGATACGTTAAGGGGCTGACAACTATCAAACAACTTCTCGCTCGCACGTTTCGACATGTTGAAAGATATAAAATCACTAAACTCATTTTCGAAAAATCGCAATCAACCATTTTTTGTGCAATCACATTGCACACAGTTTAGTAAAAATTTCATTATGATCTATTCAAGTTTTCCTACTTAAAAGTTTGCTTAAGTACGAAAACTAGTAAAGTAAACTTATGAGTAGGTAAACATGTATCAATCAAAATCAAAATTTTTACTAAACTGTGTGCAATGTGATTGCACACAAAATGGTTGATTGCGATTTTTCGAAAATGAGTTTAGTGATTTTATATCATTCAACACGTCGAAACGTGCGAGCGAGAGTCACATTAGCTCTTGTCTTCGCCTTAACGCCACAATATCAAAATTCATGATTAGGCCACAGTTCGCCTTATCATGAATTTTGATTGTGAGCAGGCTTCGAAATGTCGTAGGTGACCTAAACATGGGATGGCATATTAAACCCAAAGTCTACAGGAAAAAAGGTTACTATACTTAACTAAGCTGCTACCTAACTACTTTTAACTGCTAACAGTCATCATAAAATAAGTTCCGATGACGTTGAAGTTTTTGTACCACAATCCGCTCTATTCTAGACTATTTTCCTTGTAGGAATAGGTACTAAAGTGAAAATCACTTTGTTTAAGGCTTACTGCCAGTCCTTTTACTCGAGCAGCCTCTGGGTAAACCACACCCGGCGGGCTGCCAGCTCTATACGAGTCCATTACAACAATATCTTCAGGATGCTGATGCGGCTGCCTCGTTTTTGCAGCGCATCAGGGATGATCGCGGAGGCGCGCACAGACGTCTTTCACGCGATTATTCGAAAGAAAGTCGCTTCCCTACTCCATCCAGCGTGCGCGAGGCAATGGCATCCTGAAGATGATTTTAGCACGGACAGACTTTCCTATTTTTATTTAATACAGGTGGATGCCGATAGTAATGGGCTCCAAATTTTTATTTTTATTTATCATGTTTATAATTTCATATGGTTTCATATTTATTTGTTGTAACATTTTATTGTATCCAATTGTATCTGACATTTCAATTTTATTTCATTTTATTTATATAAAATCATTTCATTTTTATCATTAGGTACGTGTATGTAAGTTCATGTAAAATTAATAATATTGTATGGATTTAAATCTGCAATAAATTAATAATAATAATAAGTAAAGGATATCTAGTGGTCAATTCTTATAGTTAGGTAACTTATAAGAAATTGAAGAATGATTTAAAAGGGTTCCAAGTGGTCTCTTTGGCTGCGGAACCCAAAAGTGGCATGAATATCGTTACTCCAGAGTTCTTAGTTATTATTCCACGTAGATTTTATTCAAAGTGACGATTAAGTAAAATCTGTTTTGTCGCTTAATTTGGACTGCATCGATTAATTTAGTTCATGGATGTTTATTTTGTTAGATATTTAACTGTTTTTTATTCAATCCTCACTACTGGTATCACTATACAACAGTCTATCGTAGTGTCATTAATTCAATAATTAACTCGTAGGTTCTATTCCACCGCAAAAATATTAATTTATCTACCAAGTATAGCAACAGTCATATATGTTAACACAAAGATAAACTCGCCGTTCCCACTCACAGAAGTAAGCAAATCGTTTGTAGGACAAAGTGCAGGCTTCTATAAAAAAAGTCCCAAGCGACGTGCATCAGTTGTTCTAGGCCTGTTCTGCTAGCTTTAGTGGCGAGGAACTGGCACTTAAATTCATCTAGTTTATAACGTTTGACGTTTCTAAGTGATCCTTGCAATTGAACTGAATAAATACGTTCACATTTTGATTTTGCCAATCTAAAACTTTGGATAATAACCGATGAATTGAATAGAAAGTTATTACCAAAATATTCCAGTTTCCAATAACCTTTTGAATTATTGCTTCGCATGTCGTATTTTATTTTAGTCCATTTTCTCGATTGTATTTTATCTTCTGATGATGTATTACTCAATTATTTGTAAGTTATGGTATTTCTATTCCAAAAAAACAAGCAAGGATAAAAAGATAAATTACCCACCTAAGACAGTGTACAGTCTTTCACAATAAACTACATTTAAACTTAACTTTATCACACGCCTAACTTTAACCAACAAGTTATCCTATTCAAATAGCCGACAAACTAGCGGCACAGAATAAACATAGCTACTGTCCGAGACGGGGAGTTCTCCATTAGGTGAAACTTGGCCCGAGTTAGCACCTACCTTATTCAATAATAGTAGACGGTGCTAGGTTCGGCGAATGGGGCAACCGTTTGGGGCTAACGTGACAACTGTCAAAGTTTTTAAAATATCAGCTTAGATTTTGTATCTTTCAAAATGTTGAATCGTGCGAGTGGGACGTACATTTTTTTTTTATTTGGACTATCACCGCACTATCTAGCCCCAAACTAAGCTGTAATATGGGAACCAGATAGCTGATATAATACATAATATACTTTTTTTTTGTAAATACATACTTATAATATATAATAACACCCAGACAGAGAACAAACATCTAGAGGTATGTTCATCACACAAATGTTTGTTCTCGGTGGGGATCGAACCCACGGCCTACGGCGCAGAAGGCAGAGCTACTACCAACTGAGCTGTGAAGGCTGTCAAAATTAGCAGTTGCTTTGTATGACAGAGACAGGGCATTTTTAAGCTTTGTATGTTTTAGTATTTAGTTTAAGCACTAGGTAGGTACATACTGCACACCTACCTTATTTATAAATTCTTAAGTTCTGATTGTTATTGAGAAGGCATAAAAAGGTACAAAAAGGTATTAAAAATCCTTGCCACGAATGCTACAAGTTACTCTCACTGTAACATTACGTACACACAAACATTTTTTTTAAATAAACATCTGAGTAATATTTTGACTAACTAGGAGGTACAATAAGGTACCTACATACTATTACCTACCTAATCTTACGATCATTTCTTAAACATTTGTTGCCCCTGTATATTTTACCCCCTCTAAAATATAACCCTGAGTACACGTCCACCCTTCGTCCACAGTACCACTTGCACTTTGATTGGGCAAGTTGAAACAATTTGACGGCGCGCTGGGGTCCAAGTGGCCCGTACCGTACCTTGTTACGGAACACGGTTTACTTGCGAATAATTGTAGGGTTAAGTTTACGAAGTGCAAGATCAAAGTAATAGTTTGAATACGCTGCGAACGTAGAACCTTTGTTGGGTGCTGATAATTAAATCTTGATTAAATTTTCTAATGAAGTTCGTTGGAATAAACTTTTTGGAAAATGCATCCACTTCCTGTTCTAGAGTTGGGCACCTACACTTTGCAGTTATAAAATGAAATAAGCTCTTGTTATCCCCTCACTCGGTAGACGGTAGACGCCTTTTTCTGCCGCCAAGCAGCGTTGCTGTGTTTCGGTTTGAAGAGTGTGGTTGCCGGTGTAATTACAGGCACATGAGGCTTAAGGCCGGTTTCACCATGCTCTGTTAGTTACTAATCAAGGATTAAAAGACCGTTAAATGTAACCTTAGCTGTCAAACGCGTACATTTTGACATATTTAACGGCCCTTTAATCCTTTGTTAATCTAACAGAGCATGGTGAAACCTAGCCTTAACATCTGTATGCCTCAAGTTGATGGACGCAGGGCAGTGCATCGTAGGGCACGTTCCTAAAGTGCGTGACTTACGAGGCAATGCTTTGTTATAGGTGATGGTTACCACTTAACATCAGTACCCCAAGTATGAGATTTGCTTACGATATTTCGTTTTTCGTTTTACGTTTTTGTTCCGTGTTCATTGCGGGTTCCGTATCGGTATCAATATCGCGTCTTCATACAAAACCCGCAACGAACAAGGAACAAAAACATAAAACGAAAAACGAAATATCGTAAGCAAATCTCATACTTGGGGTACAGGTGGGCCATCTGCTTGTTCCATCAACTAATGGTACTTATAAAAAATAAACATTTTTTCAGTACTGTTGGTGCAGTAGTGCTGTGTCAACAACATTCCCAAGTGACCGGGGAATCCGCCCGCAGAGAGTTTTCAATTTAGCATTCTGTAATATTCACCCATCACTAGCGCCACCCGCGTGTTTTGGCGAATGCGTGAGTGAGGCAAGCACGTAATCGAAGTAATATCTAAGTTGTATGTATGCATTAGGTATTATTACTTTTAAGCGTAGCGTGTGCTTTCTTAGGTAAAAATTTGATTATGTTTACCTTTTTCTGGTATGCCTACGCCTCACTAAATTCGATTGGCACCACACTGGAGCTTCAATATTGTATTATATTACATTGTATCAAGAATCATACAAAAGAACGGTAGGAACCAAGCCGTAAGTTTGTTGCCTGTTCTTCTAGGCTTTGGTCGCGTGGACGTTTCAAAGTGATCCTTGTGATTTTATTGAATAAATACCTTTTGACTTTGATTTTGAAGTGAGCGCGGACTTACTAGGTAAAACTCCCTAAAAACTGATTTTGATTGATAATCGATACACAGGTCTTTGAGGCTGTCTAGTCACAACAGATGAACTTAAAACATACGGCGAAAGTGCGTGACTCAATAGGGGTAGGTACGGCCGACCTAAGGGGTGCAAGACAGCCCTATACCGTTCAGTCCCTAAATTAAAAAAGGAAAGAACAAAGCCATATTTAGTACAGTCGGCGGCATAAGGTTTACAATTTCTGCAATATTTCTTTGGATTTAGCAAATGGCCTTTTAATTGCAAGCAGATCTTTAAATAAAGTTGAAAATATTTATCAATAGTGGTATACTGGCTTTTGAAATTTTTCTAAAATAAAATCTATCTAAAATTTACTTTTCTCGCTGATTGTAATATTTCGGGCTTTGTTTTAATGTACCTAGGTCAGGAATACGAATCTTTTTGAATCAAAGTGCCATTTCTAAAATAAACACAAGGCCGTTAGCCGCAGCGACCCGGAGGGCGATTTAGCCAAGTAGTCTCTGCCGTATCGGGTGGGCGGGTGAAGTAGACGGGTTTTTAGTCGGTTTGACACCAGTCTGGTGGTGAGTCCGACAGACCCCCTCGGCTCTTCTCGGGCCGGGGGACATGCGTAATGCATTTTCCCATCGTTCCCACCTACTTATACGAGTAGCTGTACTACAGACTTTCGAACTCGAGTTTCGTATACTAACCAGAATTCTAAGCACGCTCAATAGGGAGCTCTTATTGAGTCTCCATACAAAACCCGGCCTGACAATACAGAAAACAAAATACGAAAACAAAATCAGGCTTCGGGTATTGGGCCTTGATCACAAATAAGTTCTACATCTTATAGGACCTAAAAAAATCTTCTAAAATGTAAACCTACTTTAGAATAGAATATAAAATAGAATAGAAACTCGCTGTGCCGTTGTCATTTGACTGTGAATAAACAGATAAGGTAAATATGCATAATACGTGGGATGATGTCATCACTGCTGGGGCCTTATGCTCACTTCGAGCGAGATTAACTCACGGTGGAGATGACGTCATATCTCGTTCAATAACTCGTTGACGTTGCGTCTCGCATGAACTTTGAATGAGAAAATTGGGGAGTGAGATGGTGAGAATGGGGATTTAATAGTTATCAAACGAGATATGACGTCATCTCTACCGTGAGATAATCTCGCTCGAAGTGAGCATAAGGCCCCAGTTTGTATAAAAAGTACCTACCTACCCAAATGTATAAAGCCCACACCTACAATTTGCATCCCAGCTATGGGGTATGAGTGCTACCGATTTTGTTTTTTTGTCATCTTTATGTACCTACACAATTGAAGTAAATAAATTATTTATGATCACAAGATTTCATACGTACCTACCTACATAAGAGTAGCCACAACGTATACCTGTGTGACTATCGTGGTATGACAACCGTCAAACGACTAGCTCACACATTGTTTTACTAGTTTTCATAAAGTACTAATGTTCCAAACGACTAATGTTTCAGTGTCAGTAAATTCTGTGATTAGAATCTTTAAAAAAAAATTAAATGTGCGAGCGAGTTGTTTGACTAATGTCTAGCTAATGGCCGTATGATAATGTTTGACAATATTTATTTAATCCAATGCAAGGGCTCTAAGGGAAAAAGAAAGGTGATAGACCAAAAAAGCCGTTGACTGAGGATATAAAATATGTTAGTGGATGCAGGTGAACATTGGACAACCACTGTTAAATACAGGGACGTATGGAGCGTGGAATAGGGACCGGTGGCGTTCTATTGTGTCGGAACCACCCACTTCGGGGTTGATGCGCCAGGATAGTAAAAAAAATAGTATGGAACAACGTGGAGCAGGCTTCATCCTCCAAAGAATCACATTCCACACTAACACTTAGGTACCTATTTACATGTAAATGTAAATATAATAATTCGGAAAATCTAGAATATGGACAAAATAGATTTGGGAATACATATTTGAATTCGGAAAATAATCTTTTGGAATGAAACCCTGACATCAAGGAAAGTATGCCAACATTATGTATGTATTGCGTTTGAAATGGCAATCAAGGAGAAGAAAAATAAAAAAAGCTATAATAATATTATAGAGCCACAAAAATTTACTGTGACAAGAACGTCCAACTGTGGACAATTTACGCACTCTTGAAAATCGAGAATATCTCTGTACATATACCTACACTGACATAATTTCAGTGAGGTAGGTAGTTTCCGGAAATTTATTATTCTTTTCGGCTTTTTTTGGGGTGACGAATGAATATGCCTATTGGAAATGACACCGCGTGGGCGTATGGAACTTAGCATAAAGCGACAAAAGTATCTATCGAGTCGGTCTGTACGGGCTAAGCTAATCGTGTGGCTATCTTTTTATTTGTACTAAGGTAGTGGGTTTTTCTAGGTACATCAGTTTGAGCTTTTTTTAAAAGATGCTCGTATGCATGTAGCACCAATAAACGAATCCAAAATGACGGCACTTATCATTATCTCTCTCTCGCACACTAATAGAGTGCGAGGTTATGATTAGCGGCGCTTTTTATTTAATAGATTTTTTATTAACGCGGGTCATATTGGTATAGCCTTATGACCAAGTTTCCAAGCAACCAGAATCATGAGTTTTGAGTGTTGATTCTTTGATTGTAAAACAATAAACCTACTTTGAAACTCGATCAAAATCAAGCAGAATTTTGTGATAATTTTGACTTGAGAGGAAACAGGGGGATCCAGATAGTAAATTATAAAACTGGCATAGACGTGAAACTCCTGCAAGCCGTATCGGATTGGGCGTACTCCAGGGGTTGAAAAAGGGAGAAAATCTGAACTATGCTACATGCCAAAAAAAACTGACTAGGTGATCGGAATTGGATATTTTTAGGGGTTAAAAAAAGGGCAAATACTAGTAGTACTAGTCTGTAAATTCTGTAAGCACAGTCCAGTAAGCTTTAACGTTTAAAAGCCTAGACTCTTAGATCTAAATTATTTAAATTTAGCAAAATTATCTAATGTCCACCTACGGAGCGGAGATTTTTCAGAAGGTAAATTTGTTTTCTTTTAAACTAATTAAATAAATTTAGCAATGGCGCCTGTTTACAATGATAGAGACAAAATAATATACGGACATTTTGTTATATTTTATTATTCAAGCAGAGAATAAAAGCAGAAAAAACCCTAATTTAAACTTCATCCCAACCTACCTAGACAAAGCGAGTTTCTATTCTATATTTTTATATTCTACAATATTCTAAGAAAAAATCTTGACTGTCTTATTTGCAAAGATCGTTGGCCAAACGAAGTAGACTTCGGTTGAAAAACTTAATCCTTTCACCACACCGGTTCTGTAACCATCACGTGGCCGCTATTTACTCGATATGAGCAATGTCATTTCAGATAATTCTCACAAGTAATTTAGAAATGTTGTAACATTCGTAAGACATTGTGACCAAGATAGTACAAGTAACTTGAGTGGCGAACAGTAAAAGAATAAAACAGTCAAGCGATAAGGACAACTAGACTAGAAAAAAACAATATATTCTTGCAACTCTTGTATGTCTCTCATACACAGAATTATAAAATAACCACAACTTGTGATTGTTAAACTCTTTTGGATACAATATCTTTCATACATTTTAAACAAACATAATCATTTCAAAATAAAGGTATTATCACTTTGGATGGACCGTCCTAACCCATTCAAGGATTTGTTTAAAATACTACTTGCTGATAGAACAAGCAAATGACCCACCTGATGTTAAGTATTAACCATCACCTATAACAAAGCATTGCCTCGTAAGTCACGCACAATATGAACGCGCCCTACGATGCACTGCCCTGCGTCCATCAACTTGAGGCATACAAATAAGCCTCATGTGCCTGTAATTTCAATTCAACCACACCCTTCAAACCGAAACACAGGGTGTTAGCATCTGTATTTTAAAATGAATATATTGTCCATGTTAGTTACAGTAAAATACACAAAAATGCCATTTCTATGCATCATTATCTAGAGTTGTACAAAATTTGAGCGCACTAATAAATATGATTCATTTAATTATAATAAAACATAAAAATATGGTGTGTTTAAATTAGTGCAGTCAGTTTTATTTGTAGACAATGATGCAAGGAAATCGCGAGCTGTCTTGAGGATTCAAACTATAAAGTATTCATAGCTAAAGGAACCAAATGTTAGCAATTTAAGGCGAATACAAGAGCTAATGTACCTCTCGCTCGCACGTTTCAACATGTTGAAAGATACAAAATCACTAAACCCATTTTCAAAAAATCGCAAACAACCATTTTGAGTGCAATCATATTGCACACACAGTTATGTGAATATTTCATTTTGATCGATACAAGTTTTCCTATTCAAAAGTTTGCTTATGTACGAAAACTAGTAAAGCGAACTTTTGAATAGGAAAATTTGTAATTTTGAATAGGAAACACGAAAATGAGTTTAAAATTATTTTATATCTTTCAACAAGTCGAAACGTGCGAGCGAGAGGTACATTAGCTCTTGTCTTCGCCTTAATGCTTCTTCCAAACATTCTACAGACTTCAGCTTCAGCCTGAAGCTTCGCATGGTGAACCCGGATGAAGAGTAGTAATATGCTATTCTAGTTCAACTCTATCTTTTCAAGATTCATCCAAATCGGTCCAGCCGTAACGCCGTTAAGTCAATTACATCCAAACATAGATTCGATTTTACAATATAAGTATCCACATCACTGTAAGCAAGTTATAGTCTCGCTCAAATATATTTTTCGGCTCTTGCTACCCTCTTGGACATAAAGATTTAAATCGATCTGAAGGGATGTTTACCGTGCCTGAGGATTACAACTGTAAGCCATTTTTTTTTTTCGAGTTAGGATCGTAGTTGCATTAGTTTCCATATAAAACACTCTATAAATACACTTCTGTAGATACGAGCTTACAGGATGTGGTACAATTCAAGACCCACGGGTGTGAGCGTGTGAGCAATAGTATAGCTTTCTCACTCACACCCATGCTATGCGTTTATGACGTTTGAAAACAAGCTGCGATGTTATTGTTCGCTTACTTGGCAGCTTTACAATGAGAAATATTCTTAAAAACGCTTCCCGATCGAATGTTAGATGGCGCTGTACGTACCGGCAACTAAAATTTTCTTTCGTTCGAATAAGTGAAATGCTTTTTCTGTTACAAAGGCTCACTACTGTCGTGTTTAAGAGCTATTTGTGCTCGAAAGGAGCCTCTTAGAGACGCATTTAATAATCCTTTCACCACACCGTTTCGAAAGAAACTAGTTACACGACAAGATGATTGTTTAAGAATGTTCCTCATTGCAATAAAATGCCATAAAACTACCCCGTTTGTAATCGCCATAAAGATAACTGTCAAACGATTTATAAGAAAGTGATATCAAAACAATACTTTCACCAAAATCATATCCATTTCTTACTTTTTCAAATTCTCATAGAAAATTCACATTCGATATATCCGCAAAGACCCCTTATTCACAGAACAACAATAACAGTTCGAATTGCTTTAGAATATTTATTTGACAAAAGAATAAATATTTGAAAATTTGTATGACATTCCAAAAATTACTAACAGGACCCCGATATTCTCTAGAAGTTCGAGAGTTAACCGGTCAGTAACTTTTAGAATATTATAAAACCCTTTGCTTAAGCGTTGTTCTAGAATATGGGCCTACACTTTCATCGTCAAGTATCTTCGTCAAAACGATAAAACTGCTTCGCGCAAAATAACTTTTCTAAACTTAACAATGGATACATCAATCTAATACTGATGTAAACTTGCATGTAGAATAAAGATTTCTACATAATTACTCTGTTCTATAAACTTTCTATTGTTCCAATTATTTTTCTTATATTATTTACAACTTCGAGAATAAGTGCATCTTTTTATACAATTTAGTCTTATGTTTTTTGAAGAAGGCATTTTATTTTGTTATGATATAATACGGCAGGTTTGTCTGAGCCGCTGACACAATATAATATTATAGTGCCACCAACATAAATGACATTCATTCATTTCGCTGTCATCTTTATTTGTATGAGATGATAATCTGCCTTGCTGTAATCTATTCGATAATGAATAAATTACTATGTCTAGGACCGTTATTATGAACTCTTTTATTTTTCGATAAAAAGTGCTTTCCATAATAGCCAACATCTTAACTTTAGGTAAATATGCATCCGAATATCCGATCTCTGGTCATAATAAGGGCCTGGACTGCCAACAATGCCTTCAACAAAGTAATAATTCCTCTCTATTTTAAAAGTAGTAATTCCTCTCTATTTACAAACAAATATATGACTATCCAACTGCTTTTGCGTCTCACTATCTGCCATCTAATATTTAACCTATACATAATCCAAGATCAGTTACCATAGTAACGTTTACACTGATTATTTTCAACTATAGATCGATCAAATCTTCAGGCAGTTGCTAGACTTTACAACTACAACTAACTGTTGTTGAAAACACTAAATCACCAGAATCTCTGTGGCCTGGGCCCTGTCCACCTGTTCACCGGCCTAGGCCCGTTTCTGGGCCAGAACTGATTGCCGAAGTTAGGGCCGGGCGGCCTAAAGTTCCTCGGGCTCCAGTTTCTAGGAAACCTTTGGTTCATCGGTCTCTGTCGAGACTGGTAGTCGTATTCTTCGTAATCCTCCGGCCGGTCGTCGATGTCTCTATCGAAGCCCCTGCTTCGCAAGTCTTCTTCGTACGCGTCGTTTGACGCTTCGTCGTCCAGGTCGATGACATCTTCGAAGGTCATTCGCCTGTTAGGAGGCATGACCTCGAAGGGATTGACCATTTGGGATAGGATCGGCGCTGATTGCGGCTCTTTCTTGTCGCTGTTTATTTGTATTAGGTTCGAGTGGTTCTTGTCGTGCGTTTTCCCGTTGTCGCCTCCGACGAGGACCTTGTTGTTGTTGAAACTCTGACGCCGGCCATCGGGTTGGTTGTACATACCTTCTGAAAGAAATAAATCATTTGTATGAACCTATCAAAAATTGAAGCGTTAAACTCTTTCGCCTGAAGCTCTGTCCTTACAAACTTTAGACACCTCTTTTGAAACACTTGGGGTGCGAAACCCTATTAGTCCATCAAGCCCAGTTCCCACTTTAAAAACACCCATTCACTCATTCACCCCACACTTCACTCATTCACACCACAAACATATTTTACAAATAGTTATGTAAGTAGTAATTTTATTATATGTATCCCGTGTCGCAGACGTTGCTGCGCCACATACTTCCGGCGTCACTGAAAACCAGCGCCATACAAGCCACTAGGCTCATATGGCAAATGCTGAGTGGAAGCCTTTTTTACGACACTATATTTATAATGTTTTTTAATATGCCTTCTTGTGTATCTTTTTGTTTTTAATTTTATCATTGTATTTTGTGTCGTAAAATAAATATTTTCTATTCTAAACGGAAAACGACCTCGCGGTGGACCGCTGCGGTGATGGAGGGACGAAATAGACGCCTACTTAAAGAACTGGTCCACATTAGCCCAAAGTAGAAGCAACTGGAGAGAAGGGAGGCCTTTGCCCTCCAGTAGGACACTACAAACAGGCTCCTAATAAATAATAATAATAATAGGAAAAAGCAATGTCATCTAAGGAAATGAATTTATTTATATTTTGCTGTTTTATGTTTTCAGTGTAAGTAGATGAAGTCGGTTTTTTTTTGCAGAAAATATAATATATATTTAAAGATTGGGTAAGATAGAGGTATACATACGTTGGTCTTCGTCCTCAGATAGATCCATATCGACTATTTCCACTATATCCGAAGGAGGGATGGGTGGTATCATCGGCGGCACTCGGTAATCCTGAAACGGAATAAAATTTAGATTATAGTACAAAGCTGAGTGACGACCGACTTTGTTATCTTAACCAATATTGTTCTCTGTATTTTATTTCTATATTTATATTATATATATTATTGTATTTATTTTTGTGACACAAAATAAACGTTAATGTCAGTTTTCAGCAACGCACGTGTGATACCTCTCGTGTTGCAAGTATCGATAGACTAGAGTTCGGTAACCGCTTTCCATCAGGTTGTCCGTACGCTTGATTGCTATTGACAGATTATGTCAAACGTCTTTAAGCTAGGTGACTCTAGCCAGTTACACGCGACCAAGCCTAGAAGAGCAGGCAACTAACTTAATGCTTGTGAAGTGGACTGTATTGAAAGACTTCTCAGATTTGTTTGATTCTTTATTTTTTCTTGTTAGTTAAATACACTTTATTTCACTGTATTACTTAATTTCACTTTCTTTTACTTTTACTAAATATCTTTCACTGAATTTCACTGAATAACAATCGAGGCGAGGTGCTCGCTATTTATACAAACCAGGGCGATCGGCTGACCAATCAGAAGCCAGCTTGAACAACCAATCAGCTCGCTTATTGCTATCCCTGTCTAACACTACATGTTGCTAATATTGCTATCTCTGTCATAGTTCTTTGTAGTAATCTCTAGAACATTCTAACCTATTTCTGGCACTTTCTAGCCTATTCCTTAGCTACAGGGTTTTATTTACGACTGTTTGCGTATTTTCTTAACCTAGCTCGGCGTCCATAACAACTTGGTTCCTACCGTTCTTTTGTATGATCCTTGTTATAATAATATATTATAATAATGAAGCTCCAGTGTAATGAGTTGGTTACCTGGTCTAAGTTGACTGTTGGTCTCGGCACAGGAGGCGGCGGATGGTTCAAGTTCAAGGGAACTGGGGGCTGATGCGTTAGAGGTATCAGGTTTCTGTGGTCCACATCTGAAAAGGCTAAAATTCATTGTTTAATAACAACTGTGTTATTTACTGAATAAATAAATATTTTGAGATCACTGGTGGTCTAGTGGTAGCGGCCCCGCCTTCCGATCCTATGGGTTCAAAACCAGTCGTGCACCAATTGGTGCAGTTTTTCTGTTCAAAATGTATGTGCACAGTGCCAGTACTCTCAAACGGTGAAGGAAAACATCGTGAGGAAACCGGCATGTCGTAGAACATGTGTCAAGTGCTCGAAAGACGCGTCTTGAGGCGCACTTAAAATCCATTCGAAAGAAACTAGTAACACGACAAGAGAGGGAATTTGAATAAAGAAAGAAATAATATTAAATAATTTTATAACCTTCAACTGCTGGAGGGCCAACTGCTTGCTCAATTAGCAAGTTGTATAAAAAAAAAGTAGCTACTATTTACCAGTACCAGGCAAGCAAAGCCGAGGAAGAACGCCAGTATTGAGACTTAACCCAAATACTCAAAAGCTTCCCGATAAACTTGTTCCAAAAATGTTAATCCGTTATAGGATGTATGTTAGAAACCTAAGTATTTACATTGTATCTTAAGAACTGTAGATTTTGTTCAAAAAAAAAATTAGATTGTTTTTTATTTACCTTGATGTTGTCTGTTAGTAGCGGCGATGGGAGGAACTGGCGGAGGAGCTGGCGGCAGTAACCTGTGATCAACATCCTCTATATCTGTAAATATTACAATTATGCATTATGTAATGTATTAAATTCTTCTTTTTTTTGTGTCACGACTCACTCGAACTTTCACTAACTTCAATAGCCACTTCAATAGTCTCTGTTTAAAATGTTTGTAATCACAGGCAGATGAGGCTAACCTATTTAATGCCTCACGTGGATGGACCCCAGGCATCGTAGGGCACGTTTCTATGCGTGACATGTGAGGCTATGCTTGGTTATAGGTCACGGCTGTTAATTAGCATCACGTGGGACATATGCTCGATCCATCAGCAAATAGTATTTAAAATAAAAAATAAACATATATATCATACAAATTAATTCCAATATTTATAATCCTGATAAATAATGTTTAGTGTTTGTTGAGCTAGGAAACAACAAGAAATACATAGAGCTTATAAATTTATACAAAGCATCTTTTTCATGCTTACAAGCATTACAAAACTACAGACATACAAATAAGATAATCGTGAAGATAGACATTACGACTACTACAAATAAAACTATTAAAATTCAAGCTACATAGTAAAAATTAATGGGTGTTTTTTTTTTATTTTCTAGACTATTATTATGTAGACATAGACATAGACATAGACAGACATTTATTTGCTACTTTAACACACACATTACAAATTATTAAAAAAACTAAAAAAAGAAACATTTTAAAAATACATAATGATTGAATGAGATGAAAATAAATATAGTTGTAACAAAAATAAATGGACAGATAACAAATGGAGTGAATTAACAAAACTAAATTAACTTAAAGATATGTGTGCTACTGCAGCAAATCGGTTCCAGCTCAGCATTATACTTCACCGCCCTTGGCGGCTCAGCGCTGTTATTCTGCCGGTACCCTTGATCAGAGCCATTTGACCCTGTGAGGACATTATTAATAAAAGGAAGAATATTAAAAGATGTGAATGTTTTTAAATAAAAATAAGAAGGTATAAAAGAAAATTGGAAATAATGTAGATATTTCTTTGGTTTCTCCCGATTACACAAGTCTCTTAAGAGCCAGGGTTTCACAGGAGAAACCAAAGGGTGTGAGTATGTGCATGTAGTGTAAAAAATAGATAAATGTGTGATTGGTTGCGAATGCAGGTGTCGTGTGTTTGTGTGCGAGTAAAAATGTGTATTTTTTGGCTTCTCCTGATAACGCAAGTCTCTTAAGAGCCAGGGTTTCACAGGAGAAACCAAAGTGTGTGATGTGTGAATTGTTAAGCTAATATAGATATTTATATATATATATATATATATATATATATATATATATATATATATATGCGTGTGGCTAGATAGATTCGATTCCTTGTGTGTAACTGTCATAATCAACAAGAGAATGGTGCACTATAACAATTTGCACCAGACAACCCAGCTTTTTGTTTTTCTAAAATAAATTTCTTATAATGTTTTTTAAACGTGTATTTTGATTCTAGCAATCGAAGAGGTGGTGGTATATTGTTCCAGCACTTGGTTGCCTGGTACCGAAAACTGCCTCTAAATGCAACAGTTTTGTGCTTACTATAATGCAATATATTACGAGTTGGCCTCTTGTCGTATTTACTTCGAGGATGGTTAAGCTTAGAGTGAAGGTACTCTGGCATCCCAGATGTCATGACACCATGGACCATCACTCCTAAATGCAATGTCCTCCGCGAAGCCATATTAAGAGTGTCAGAGTTATTTAAATAAGGTGTTATATGTGTACGCGGCGGGACATTGTAGCAGAACCGACAACACGCATTTTGTATTCTTTGCACGAGGCGGGCAGTTAGAAATGAACTAATTAGAAATGAACCTATTTTGTAAAGAACCTTCAGTCTATAAAAGCAAGTCTTCACTAGGTTCAAGATATGACTCTCGAAACGAAGAGAACTATCAAATAATATCCCAAGATTTCTAGCTTCATTAACCTGTACAATATTTTGCCCATGAATCATCACATTTAGGCTCTTTCCTGCCATGTCACCCAAGAATCGTTTTGACCCAAGCAGCATAAATTTCGACTTAGTAGGGTTTAAAACTAATGCATTGTTTCGCGACCACTCCGCAATATGTTCCAGATCATCATTAACTTTTGTCAGTTCAATAGATACGTCTTTAGATGATAAGGGCAAGTACAACTGCACATCGTCAGCGTACAAGTGAAATTTGCAATGCTTTATGTTAAAGCAGATGTCGGCGCTGTAAATTATGAAAAGTAGTGGCCCTAATATTGATCCTTGCGGTACACCTCTACTAACCATCTTCATAGACGAGGAAAGCTGCGATCCATCTGCCCGATTGACTTGAACAAGTTGTGATCTATTGCTCAAATAACTATTGAACCATTTAACTGAGGAAGCATCCACACCGTAAAATGATAACTTTGAGAGCAGTAGCGGTATATTTATCGAATCGAAGGCACGTGAAAAGTCGAGTAATACTAATATCGTACCCAAACCCTTGTCTTGGTCACAAAGTATACTATCGACAACATCCAGCAGAGCTGTTGTAGTGCCCCTACCCTTGCGAAAACCAGACTGAACAATGGGTAAGACGTTGTTTCGTTCAATAAATCCACTCAGTTGCCTATACACTACTTTCTCAATAATCTTGGAGAGAACTGGTAGAATACTGATTGGCCGTAAGTCCTTGATATCAGTTGGGTTCGATACTTTGGGTATAGGGTTCACCGTAGCAATTTTCCACTGACTTGGGAAGGTCGATGTTAGAATGGATTCATTGACAATGTTAGTTATCAATGGCAACGTACTAGGTAGCGTTAACAAAACCATATCCATGGAAAGTTGGTCTATCCCACGTGCGTTTGTTTTTATTGATAAAATAATTTTTGCCACTTCCTCCTCAGACACTACTTCTAGAGAAAACGTATTTTCAGTAAACCTATGATATTCGAAAAAGGTCAGTTGAGAAATCGATACTGTATTTTTGCCTGGCACATTAAGAAAGTGATCATTTATGTCATCTGGGCAATCGAAATTATCAGGTAGGCTATCTTCATTGGGCCTAGATAAAATATTTTTTTTTTAAATCTTCCATAGTTTTTTCTCATTTTTTATTTCAGAATTTATACTGTAGTCATAGTACGCTTTTGTTTCATTTCGGATACCTTCAATAACAAATGATTTCAACTCTTTATAATATTTCTTATCACAATCTAACCTAGTGTCACGGTATTTTGCGTGCGCATCGTTTCGACAACTCATCATCATCTTAATATTATCTGTGATCCATGGAGTAGGTCTATCTTTTATCCTTATTGTTTTAACAGGCGCATGTTTATCAAGCAGGCTTGTTATAATGGACGTAAAAGCATTCACCATTACGTCAACATTAGCTGCATCAACAACCACATTCCAGTCAATAGCCAGCAGATCGTCATCAAACTGTGTTCGACAAATGTTTTTAAGGGGTCTGAACGTTATAGACTTGGGAGGTATGGTCTCTCGTTTTATATTGAGTGTTGCAGAGACAAAGGCATGCCCTAATGAACCTGTAACATTAGATACTCTAACGTTACGCACGCGACAATCTGTGCAAATAAGATCAATTAGAGTCTCGTTGTCCTCAGAAAGGTGCGTAGGCGCGGTTACGGCTTGAGACAAACCTGAATAATTCAAGAACTGATTAAGCTTGATTGTTTTACAATCACTTGGATCTAGCATGTTAATATTAAAGTCACCCAGAATAACCACCCCATCACACCCAGATAAGTGAGCAACAGATTCCGTAAGAGCATCAATGAAAACATCCACATTGACCCATTGTGGACGATAAGCAGTACCTATTACTATACGTGACCGATTAATCGTTACTGACAGCCACATTTGCTCGATATCCGCGTGTGGGTGAGCAACTGTACGTACATTTATACCGCGCTTGACGTAGAAACCTATACCGCCTCCCCTACCTTTACGTATGTGTGACGGCCTTGGAGTGTAACGTAGCTTGTAGCCGGGTACCTTTGGTGCACGTGCTTCCTCACCTTCCCTAATCCATGTTTCATTGGTGGCTACTACGTCACACCTAAAATTATCCATTGCAACTATGAAATCACTGTGTCCCGTGCCCAATGAGCCTGCATTATAAAGACCCAACGTGAATAGTTTTGACTTACAACCCATTGAAATCCCAGAACAAACAAATATTTTGTGCTTTGAACAAATAAGAAAATTTTGCGATTGAGGGTGCGTTGCAAGTACAATGGAACAGATATGAATAAATGTGATGGTGCGGTGAATGTGTAGGTGAGGTATATAATTTTAAATAAAATAAAATATTAAAAGATTTAGTTGATGCCTCACAAGACTGTAGCTCATGCAGAGACTCATTGAATAAAAAGAAATCTCAAATAAAGTTATATCGATCAAATAACATACATAGAATAAATTGACATATCACTATAAACATACTGTAAACAAATAAGTGTAGAAAATCAATTGTTAGTACTGGCGGAAATGGTTTCATTATTGCAGTAGCAGCACAACAGAAGTAGAAATAAAATGCAAATTTTCTAACTATAAAACACATCAATAACAACACAACATTCCCTAACATTGGATATAAAAATACGAGTATCATTGCAATATACAGAGTAGAAAACAATTCTAGAGGTATTATTTTAGACGATTTCTTAGAAAACATTTCTCCGATCGGGGACGCCAACTGCACCGGGGCCAAAAACCCTTACGAGGTCGGCCTCTGACCGCAGTCGATGGCGTGGAGAGTCCTCACTCTGATGTTGGCGGGCATATACGCGCCCGTCTTTTGACCAAACAAATCTCCAGGCCAGACGCGCTCCAATCTCACGCGCTCTCAGAAGCAATTGCCTGTTTTCTCTTGTGAGGCGCTCGTTGACATAAAATCGACGAGATTCACCAGCCAGTCCGGCATCACCGGTTGAGACGCCACGGCGTACTCGGGCAGCCCTCAGCAAGTCGTCACGCAAGGCGCGGCGCACCAGTCGCACAGCGATAGGCCGCGAGCGGGCACGTCCCGTAGTCTCATCGCGCGCCACACCGACCCGGTCGGCACTGACTATATCACCGTCACTCAGTGGTACTCCCAACTTACGTGCGAGAGTTAGCACAACATGGACAGTGGCCTCACCTTTGGCCTCTGGAACTCCCACGATGTCTACATCATTAGATAAGGCCAGCTGCTCCGACTGTCGGATATGCTCCTCAAAACGATGTACTGTCTCTCGGAGGTGACTGTTCTCCTCTCTAAGGACATCAATGATCTTGGTCTTCTCAGCAAGAGACGATTTAAGGTTTTCAAGTTGAGAGTCAATCGATGTCAACGTACTTCGAAATCCACCCAGGATATCATTTGTTGATTGCAGCTGCTCCTTTACTATTTGCCCAATGGATTCGGATATAGCCATTTTAACTTCCTGCTTAATGAGAGCACGTAAACTGGCCGAATCTAAACTGCATACTTCCTCTGCCATGTTCTCTGGGGGTGGCGCAGGTATAGGTGATGGCTTTCGTCTGGTGGTAACATTGCTGGAGCTCTCCTGATGATCAAACTCCGGGACGGACATTTGAGAAGCTGAGCGAACCGGTGTGTTCTTATTATCGCTCTTGCGCTCTTTGTTTCGGCAGGCCTCACACTTCCATACATCCTTGAGGGACTGTCTCATAGAACTATAAGCACGTTGCGCTATATTAGCGCATTCCAAATCATAATGATTTTCGTCATTACTTTTAGACAACCAGCGCAAGACATCTTCTTATAGTCATTCATATTAAAAACAAAAAAAAACTCTTGTTTAAAGATTTAAAACCAAAAAAAGACTAATAAAATGTGCAAAAATAATCTTCTTGAGCGGAGATCCGAACTCGGACCACACTAGCGTAGTTAACGACTCAAGTCGATGGTACACACGCACGGCCAGAGTACTCTATGACTACTACGACGAATTTAGCGAGTGCAAACAACCACAGTAAATTGCGTCTTAGCAACAAGCAAGTCGATAACTGGTTGAGCAACTCAATGACGCACGCACAAGTGTTCACTGTTCGCCGCTTTACGAAGAACTTTTAGCAATTTACGGCATAGGTTCCCGTACTTTATGATTGTTTTACACACTCTTTCATAGATATAGATAAAACGAGTTCACTGGTATACATTTCGATTCGGGAAACTAACTTTTAACCACTATTTACATTAAAAAATCAACGGAGCAAAGCAGTACGCGTCTGTCTCACAGGGCCCAACGACCTACCCTTATGTGGCCTAATAACAATAATGTCAAAGGAAGTCCTAGGGTTGAAACAATTTGAGTTTGACTTTAACTAAAGTACAGAGGATGACATTGACTTTAACTTAAACAAACCCTCTGTAGGGGTTGTTTATTAATAGTCCTACTAATATTATAAACGCGAAAGTATGTAAGTATGGATGGATGGATGGATGGATGGATGATTGGATGTTTGTTACTCTTTCACGTTAAAACTACTGAATGGATTTTAATGAAACTTTACAATAATATAGCTTATACATCAGAATAACACAAAGGCTACAATTTATAAATATATTGTGTAACTAATCCTGCGCAGACGAAGTCGCGGGCACTTGTGAATAATATGAATATTAAAAAAGTTTTTTACCGCGCCATTTATCATTCTTCCGAGCATCACGATAGGTGGTAGCGTCTAAGCCAAGCAGTGAAGTAAAATCGTCTTCAACATGCAATGCTATAACAAAGCAAGCGGGTTTAAAGCATTACAAAGTAGTGGCTACACTACAAAAATCTGGGTTTGTGCCATAAGTATTGCATGGACGTGCCTCTGAAAGCCTCTTAGGTACCCTCAATTAATCTTGAGTAGGTAAGTACAATCTGCTTCATTGTTGAATCGAATCTAAAATTACCGCTCACTCAGACCCGTGTGCAGGTAATGATTTGAGCCAAGCGCAGATCCACCATTGTGTACACAATGGACATGCCCACAACCCTAATAATCTTGTTACCTAATTATTTTCTCCGTAGCTTTGTTCACGTGGAACTATAGACGCACTGAACAAAATCTTGGTCAGGGCGTATATACATTTTGTAAACATCTCCTTTGTGGGTGCGCACTATATCGATCATGAGCGAGTTCATATTCCGACTCATACTTGGCCTATTTTTGGTGGCTGTGACCACAACCTTGTTTGAGGGTTGGAACCGCGCCTGATTTGAGCCCATTTTTGATAATTTTGACAATTTCTTTAATAAAATGATTAAAACCAAGATGAGGGTATGTCTACCGTGCGTGCTTAGTCATAAGCTTTAAAGATTTAAAACATTAGAATTATATTAAATTAGCATTCGGTTTTATTTCTTACTACAAAATTTATATAAAAAAATATATTTTCATGCATATTGTTTTGAATGACAGCTGCGAAGTACAGCATATTATAAGCATAGCTGAAGGATATGAACATGTGTAGTAAAAAAATTACTGATATATATTACAGATTATATACAAGGTGTAACATAATACCCCTATAAGGCCAAAGACCAAGAGATCAGAACAAGCACTAGAATACTTTGCCGTGTGCAAAATTTGAATACTTCGTTTTCGATATTTCCATACATAATAAAAAATTGTATTGTCTCAGAAATCCTGATGATGTGTACGTGACCTTGGTACATACGCTATTTGAGTTTACTAATTGGTGGCACTTCTGTTACCTATTTTATCCACAGTTCACAATTAAAGGTCAAAAAACAGCTGTAATTAGGGCTGCATCATGTTGTGTTAGTTTAATTTTGGAGAAAAGTAGAGGCATTTTGAGAATTACAATTTCGTAATTTCAAAAGTCTTGGAACACAAGTTGTTCGCCATGACCAACTGAATAAACTGCTTCCGGTATTATAGGGGTATTATGTTACACGTTGTATATCAGTAATACGTAAAAGTATAAACGATCCATAGATAGCCTATTCAAGCTTTATGATACAAGTTTTCAGTTAGTAAAATGGGTCCACAAAAAGATGATTTTTACATGATTTAAGTAAACAACGTTTTAATTCTATGTTAAAATGAACAGCAAGCAATAAAACTTACCATCCTCGGTTTTCCCTGAAGATTGAACAAGCATTCAATACATGTGTCATTTAGTTTCTTTCATCCTAAATCATGACTTCGTTAAATAGCATAGACTTAATTTTTAAAACTGTCCTATAATTAATTCTTCATCATAATCAGCGAGCAGAAGTCTACTGCCAAACAAAGACCTGTAGGTCCATCTAGGCCAGGGGTTCCCAAACTTATTTTGTCTACTGCCCACTTTGAGAATAAATTATTAAAACTTCAAATTTATTCAGTCTTTGGCTCATATTGAATATTACACGGGTATTTATCGCGTATTACCTTTATTATTTTCCCGACGTTTCGGCTATGTTGTAATAGCCGTGGTCGCGGGAAGACTCATAAAAGGTAATACGCGATAAATACCCGTGTAATATTCAATATGTGTCAAGATCGCGTATGTTTAAAAAACACCACTCTTTGGCTGTACGCATTACGAAAATTGAAGCAAAGCGCTTGGTGCGGGCAGGTATGTCAACCATGAATGGATGATGAGAATAAAATGTACTTACGTCCTAATATAGGTAGAACCGGCGGCGGTGGTGGTGGTGGTAATATCCCCCTATGGTCGACGTCTATTGGCGGCATATCCTGTAACACGGCAACCTTGTTACGGCAACCATAGAAGTATTCGATTTAGTACCACTTCTGTTTATATGCGCAATTAATTAAATATAAGTGCTCTTAATCGGTGAAAGAAAACATAATGAGAAAACCAGCTAGTATTCAAATGGCGATGGGCTTTCCACCTGTCAAGTGTGGAATACCAATTACTGCAAAATGTGGGTATATGCCAAATGTTATATTTGGAGATACCTCTGGCTATCCCCTTCAAGAATCTTAAGTGGTGATTATTACTAGGAAGTAGCGCAGTTGTTTTTGTTTCATAAATAGTAGGGGATGAAGGCTTAGTCCCCTACTATTTAGGCTAGGACCTAGCCTAAAACCACAGACTACCACCATGCCTATTTCTGTCATACCATTGCATCGCAAGTCACGCTTGATAGGAACGTGCCCTACGATGCACTACCCTACGTCGATCAACTTGAGGCGTACAGATGTTAAGCCTCATGTGCCTGTAATTACACCGGCAACCACAATCTTCAAACCGAAACACAGCGTTGCTGCTTGGCGGCAGGAAAAGGCGTGCCGGTAGTACTTCCCCGGACGAGCCCTTAACAAAGAGATCTACTACTCTTGATTCCTTTTGTTCTATTAGTACCCCAAGTATGAGTTGTGTTTACCATATTTGGTTTTTCGTTTTTGTTCCGTGTTCATTGCGGGTTTTGTATGAAGACGCGATAGAGATACCGATATGGAACTTTATGTTCTACTACTAATTTTCATCATACTTGCAACATAAAGTATCGGTATCTCTATCGCGTCTCATACTTGGGGTACAGTAAATGCAATGATAGTTACCGGCGCGGGAGTGAATATCCTCGCGATAGGCGGCGGCACTGGCGCCGGCGGCGGCGACTCCGGCGTGTCAGTCACGTGCACGCCCAGAGATATTGGCAATGCGGGCGGAGCCTGTACATAAAATATAAAATAAATATTGGTGGACATTCCACACAGCACTATCTCGCCCCAAACTAAGCCAAAGCTTGTAATATGGGAACCAGATAGCTGATATAATACATATATCCCTTTTTTTGTAAATACATACTTATCACTACATAGTATAAAACAAAGTCGCTTTCTCTGTCCCTATACCCCTATGTATGCTTAAATCTTTAAAATACGCAACGGATTTCGATGCGGTTCTTTTTTATAGAAAGAGTGATTTAAGAGGGAGGTTTATAAGCATAATACAAGCATAATCTCTTAGGGATAACCCACAATAACCATGCGAAGCCGGGGCGGGTCGCTAGTAATATTATATAACACCCAGACAGAGAACAAACATTTATATTCTTCACACAAATTCTTTGAAGTTATTAATCACTGGCCCGCTTGCACAACGACTTATTTATTTAAGGCGAAGACAAGAGCTAATACCTCTAGCTAGTACCTCTCGCTCGCACGTTTCGACATATCGAAAGATATAAAATCACTAAACCCATTTTCTAAAAATCGCAATCAACTATTTTGCCGTTAAAAAGAACTGACACTGCGCACATAAATTGTTGAACAGAAAAACTAATAATAATAATAATATAATAGGTGTTCGACCGATTTTGAACACACGACCTTAGGATGGGAAGGCGGGGCCGCTACCACAAGACCACCAGTTCTATCAAACTGGCCACTGGATAGCTGACATAAGACTTGTATACTTTTTTTGTAAATACATCTATATATTTTATAATAAATAACACCCAGACAAAGAACATTCATCATCATCACACAAATGTTTGTTCTCTATGGGGATCGAACCCACGGCCTACAGCGCAGAAGGCAGACCTACTAATAACTGAGCTTTGAGGGCTGTCAATCATTGGGGGGATTGGTGACTTCAGAATTAGAATTGCTACTCAGAGATGCTGTGACCAATCCCTCGATTTGATCCCTTAGTCACCCCTTATGACAGGGGTTCCCAAACTTATTTTGTCTACTGCCAACTTTGAGATAAACAAAATTTTTTAGCGCCCCCATTTTTTCACCTTCTTAAAAACCACTATAACTTCAAATTAAATTAATTATTGTGAGCTATATTCATCATCATCATCATCAGCCTTAAGAAGTCCACTGGTGGACATAGGCCTCCCCTATACATTTCCAGGAACAACGATTCCGAGCCCTCTCCATTCACCGACTTCCCGCGATTCTGACAATGTCGTCAATCCATCGGGTGGGAGGGCGTCCCACGCTTCGTTTTCCTGTTCGTGGTCGCCATTCGAGAACCTTTATTCCCCAACGGTATATTAGCTATATGAGCTATATTAGCGGAGATTAAACATTCATTCTAAACGACACTTTTACTATAACCCGCAAGAGTTAACTTATGACCTGAGCGGTAGTACACAACGGCGCTCAGGTCTCAAGTTAATTCCCCCCATTTTTTTCTGGGTCTCTTGCCGCCCCCCTTTAGGCCTGCAGCGCCCACAAGGGGGCGTTATCGCCCACTTTGGGAAAGGCTGCCTTATGACACCAGCTGATGGTTTCATTCTAAGCTTTTCTAAGCTTCTAATTCAATATAATATAATTAATTACCGGTATACTCCATGCATTATTGTTCCAGTTATTCGTTCTCTCGGGATGGTACGCCTCTGGTTCATCTGAACAATAAAAAGCTTAATGAAAAATAGATCATTTCTATTCATTAGATTCGCGAGCAGATCCAAACTATTTTATCAAATGATTACTTCACTATCTCTGAGTAACGCTATCCGACAGTTAAAAATATTATACGGGTATCAAGACCTTTTTATTCATACATCTAGCTGATGGAACAAGCAGATGGCCTACCTGATGTTAAGTGGTAACCATCACCTATAACAAAGCATTACCTCGTAAGTCACGCACGATAGGAACGTGCCCTACGATGCACTGCCCAGCGTCCATCAACTTGAGGCATACAGATGTTAAGCCTCATGCGCCTGTAATTACGCCTGGGTGATGGGTATACATAACGGATGGATACTCAGAGATGGTAAAACAGGCGCTAAATCTGGAAACAACTTATGAATCATCAAAATAACTAAAATTATTAATACAGCTTTACATACCGCTTGGTGCAACTCCTTGTAAGCATAACAAAAATAATGTTCTATAGCAGGGGTCACCAAATGGCGGACCGCGGTCCGGATTCAGACCGCCGGCTTATTTTATGCGGACCCAGAAGAATCTAATGTATTCTACATCGGCGATAACGAGCCGCTGCGGAGATGAGTGGGAACAAACATAGACACACTCACTCATTTCCATTTTGTAATATTAATAGGATTAGGATTGACGTTTTTAATGATTGCTAATCATCATCTACAAAACGGACCGCAACAGATTTTTTTTTAAACCGATCATGGATTTACTTATTGGTAATTTTTGTTTTATAGCATACCAAATATGATTAATAACATGTATGAAATAATGAACACAGCTTTACATACCAGTTGGTGCCACTCCTTGAAAGCATGACAAAAATAATATTATATAGTCGGTGCCAAATAACGTGGCAATACAGGTCATTCACCGATCTTCACCACGATGTCGCAAAATTCAATTTATGTATCGCTATTTCTATCGTTTTCCATACAAACCAGTCGCCAGACAGTATCGCTCGAATCTCGTGGTACTGGGTGCGTGAACGTCCATGATTGTTTGTCTAGACATGGCAGAAGTTGCAAACCTTTACGCCTATCTACTAAAAAGTGATCAATACTCATATACTCAAAGTTATCCTTGAGATGTATAAAGATTTTTGAATTTGACTACTTACCTACTACACTGTGGTAGGGGCTGTGTGGTAATAGCACATAATAAATAAAAGTACAGGTACCTGTACAGTACAGGTTCACTTCGCAGATTATTTCAATTAATAAACAACCGTTGCTGCGACATGATAAAGCGCAATTCAGCTTGCACAGCGATACCTGCCTTACCTCAATAATTGCCTAAATATTCGCCTCTCTTTCTAACACGTAACTCTATCTCGTACTTGTAACGTCGGTCGTCTCGTGAGTTCGTACTACTTATTCACCTGTGACGTGCGTACGTGATGTAGTACTTAGCTACCAGGTAGGAAGGTAATGTATGTAAGTATGTATTTAAAGTCGTTTATGTGTAACGAGCTGCTGCCCGCGGCTCCTCCCGCTTTACTAAGCGAAAAACTAAGACTAAACTACCTAGGTATTAAGGATAGTTTACCTACAAGTAGGTAGGTACCTACTTAAACAAACCATAGCAAGTGAGTAGGTAAGTACCTACGCCTTACCCACTTATTACTCAGACTATTGGCAAATACTTAGGCTACCTAGAGGCAATATTGTAATGTGTTCTAAACTGGGTCTAAAGGTTATAATAGTGCAATACAATAATCTACTAAATACTCATGTTAATAAATACAAACCTACCTAAATCTATTTGTTAGGTACCTATTTGATAGTATTTCTTACAACTATGATTTTTTTTATACTTATACCTACACCCTAAAATACGTACATTATAATAATCTCGTTTTTATTATGACACCCACTACGGTTACAGAGTACCTACTAGGGCATGCAGTATCGATACTTTTCTCAGTACCGGTAATTTTCGGCCGATACTGGCTCAGTACCGGTAATTCCCGGTACTTTCGATACTGAGCTAATTATCTTCAATTAACTAACTGTATAGCCGTAAAATGAAACAAAAACGGTAGTAAATAAAATAACTTAAGATTATTCGTTTTTTTATATGATCTAGAACAATAATATAACTTAGACACAACAATCAGAATAGGTGAGGTCAAGCTAAATAGAATAATCATCAAATGAATCAACAACTGGAATGAACAGTAACAAACTATGTTATCTAACTAAATCAATAATTCATATGCTGGTATTTACTTGGAACAGAAGTACCAAGTCTAGTTATTATATCTTTTTTATACTACCGCCATTTTATTTATATGTTTGTTGGTTGTCACAATCCAAAATTTGGTTATTGTAGTATTTCTGGTTTTAAAGTAAACGTGCGATCATAAAATAATTTCGTCAGACGTCTACGACTAAGAAAAACAATGAAAACGTGTGTAATATGATTAGGGAAGACCGAAGACTGATCATCAACAAGATTGCACACACTTCGACCATCTCCTATGAACATACAAAAAACATAATTGTCAGTTAACTTAGATTTTCTAAGGTCTCAGCTAGGTTGGTCCCCATGTTGCTCTCAGATGAGCAAAAGCGCGTTGAGTTCACAAAATCTTGCGACTGTATTGTCACGTTTGAGGCTGAGCCTCAAGATTTTTATAGCAGATTAGATAACAGATTTAATCTGAGTTCATCACTGTTGAAAAGGGTGAGATCTCAGGGTGTCATCATGGTGGACCACCTCGTTAAGGGCGAAACCATTAGCTCGGCATTTTACTTAACCCTTTTGCGTCGTTCGTTACAAGAAATTAAAGAGAAATGCTCAAGATACTGAGATAGAAAGTCTCGCTTTATCTGGATGGATTGAATCCATGCCTCAAATTCAAGATTGTGGTTTCTACGTTGCTTATTCTCCTGATTTGGCCTTGACTTTTAGACTTTCATCTGATCCCAAACCTCAAAAAAAAAGTCAGCGGCCAAAAATTTTCATCGAATGAAGAGGTCGAAGAATGTGTAATTGGATATTTTGTTTATTTTTTTAGCTTAGGAAGACCGACAACTTATTAAAACTTAAATTCTAAGTAATATAGGTTATCAGAGAAGCCAATTAGCAATCCTCATGTATGGTTACAGAGTAGATGAGAAAAAAAAAAGCAAACAAACATTTACGGCCTTACTTATAAATGGTAGGAGTACTTTTTTTAAATAAAAATAAAAATTGTTGGTATTGAACTTTGTTTTCTTGGTTAGGTCGCGAACTTTTCAATCCACCCACTTGCAAACAACAATCAGAACGAGCTATGATAAATCGAATAATCATAAAAAAATCAACACAAACTACGTACCTAATCGTAATACTGAAAAAAAAAGATTTCATTAGAAGGTTGTTAAATCTAGGTTCATAATTCGTTAAAAAATTGAAATCTAAATAGAAAAGTGAAACTGAACGCAGTGCTAGTGTTTATTTATGGAAATTGATGTATATCGCACTAGAAAACATCGACAGTTTATGAGTGATATCGAGTATCGAAAGTATCGAAAGTACCGGTACTTGCTTTGTGGAGTACCGGTACTGATCAGTATCGAAATTACCGGGAATTTCGATACTGATCAGTACCGGGAGCATGCCCTAGTACCTACCTATACATAAATGGCGAACGGACCATGCCGAGCCACAGTCGTGCACACCTGACGCCACAGTGACTTGAAAGTAAAGAGTCACAACTTAAAATTTCGCCGTTTTTGGGATTACATAATTAATTGAAGTTTATTTCGCATACAATTAATGAATTAAGTATAATTTTGAATCTATAATGTTCTCGATATTTAAATTATATTGATACACACAAATCAGATGTGTTTTTGACATGTTTATGTAATTTGGTACTCATAACTTTAATAAAGTTTTCAAAAATTATTTAAAAAATCACTGGTTTGAAATAAGGTCTGTATTTTTAAACAAAAAAATATGTGCATAGAACATTGAAAACATCAAATTTCATAATTTCATATTCCCCGATTTTGTATATTTTTGAGTTGTGTTGATTTTCCTCTTGCTTTCTTGTAGCCCGCGTACCACGATAACCTTGCGATACCGGTTTTGCGACTGGTTTGTATGGAAAACGATAGAAATAGCGATACATAAATTGAACTTTGCAACATCGTGGTGAAGATCGGTGAATGACCTGTATTGCCACGTTATTTGGCACCGACTATAGAGGTATACAGGGTTACAGGAAAAGTCGTGCTAGATCCGTTAAGGGCGTGGAGTACCCATCATTCCTGACATATTTCACTATGAAACACCCTACCCTAAACTAAACCCTTTTCGAGATATTCGACTTTTAATTTTTTTATTGAAAATTGCCGATTTTTAGGCAATTAAATTTATTTTTGGTTGTTTTGTGTATCTTATTATTATTATTATTGCATTTTTACATGTGTAATTAGATGCTTTAGGACGTCAATCATTAAAATAGTGCATAAGTTAATTGAATAGACCGTAGTAGACAAGTGAAAGTTAAGAAATAAAAAAAAAATTAGAAAGTTTATTTTTCTCTAAGGGATATCTAAAAAAAATATTATGGCAATTCTTCGGCAGATGTTTTTAAAAATATCTACGTTTCATCAGCTATCTAACGAGGTATAATAATCTAGGGTTTTATTCAATTGCATTGAAAAAAAATTAGTTTTATAGGCGACAGTGGAGAAGAAAATTTATACTTAGCCCTAAAAAGTAAAAGTAAAACAATAGGTAAGCATGAAATGTCATTTATTAAAGGTTTTCACACAACTTTTTCTTATTCTACAGTTCATGTTCAACATGGCCGCCTCTATTTCTGATACATTGTCGCATCCTTCTACGGAGACCAGTCTTCACTACTCCAGTGGTCAACGTGGTCCTCATTTTATTTGCTGCATCCACAATCCTTTCTCTTAGGTCTTCCACAGACGAAACTGGATTCGGCTCGCTGTACACAAGACTTTTCATGCACCCCCACACATGAAAATCCATGGGGGTTAGGTCCGGACTTCTTGCTGGCCATGGCAACGGCCCACCTCGTCCTATCCATTTGTTTGGATAATTTGTGTCCAGCCAGTCTCTGACACTTCTCCTGAAATGGGCAGGGCAGCCATCGTGTTGGAACCACATGTCCCTGATCAGGTTGAGTGGCAGATCATCCAGCAAATCACTCAAGTCTGCTCTCAGGAAATTTTCGTAGCTTTCCCCATTTAAATTATCCGGTAGAAAGTAAGGTCCAATCAAATGATTGGAGATAATGCCCATCCACACATTCACGCTGAATCTTCGTTGGGACCCCTTCACTCTTTTCTTATTGGGATTCCTTAGTGCTTTTGGGGCCCAGTAATGGGCGTTGTGATAGTTAGTTATGCCATCTTTATCAAATTTGGACTCATCCGTCCACAAGATATTTCTTAGAAAATCTGGGTCTTCTACGTCAGCATTTAGCATAAATCTGCAAAAGTCCAATCTTCTCGCGGGGTCTCCTTCTTCAATAACGTGTACCGGCGTGTAATGGTATGGGTATAGGCCAGCAGTATGCACTGTAAACCACACTCTCCATTGCGAAAGTCCCAGATCACGGGCAACAATATTAGTGGAAGTAGTCGGATCCGCTCGAAAGCGTTGCACTATCTCATTGTCCTGTTCTTCGTCGTCAATTCGTGGTCTACCCATGTCTGTATTACGTCTCAAAACAGAGCCAGATTCTCGAAGTCTTCGATAAACTCTGTCAAAAACGGCCACATCCGGCACTCGACGACCGGGGTAGCGAGTTACGTATTCGTTGCGAGCTTGCGCAGATACACAATCGCAGTATCCGTAACAAATAAGCATATCAGCATATTCCTCAGGTGTGTAGGACGTCATCTTCAACACTTCCGTATCACAGGTACAAATCAGAGTCCGGTTAACAAGTATAGTAGTCACAAATCAGAAGAAATAGTCCAGAATCACAGCCAAGTCGAGAAAAAGAGCAAAACGATATCACATCTACTATGTACGAAGCACAAAAGCAGACTGACAACCAAAACAATACCCCCTGTTGTATTCCCAGCCCTAACCGGTCTCTACACATTTTTTCTTTCATTCATACCTACATAAATCGTCACTTGTCTCGCTCTCACGGTGTGTCTGAACTTGAAGGACAATAGGCGCGGGACCGTTAGAACTGCTACCTGGAGCGTCCCAACTACTTTTTTTCCACGAAATGTAATACAAACCCTAGATTGTTATACCTCGTTAGATAGCTGATGAAACGTAGATATTTTTAAAAACATCTGCCGAAGAATTGCCATAATATTTTTTTTAGATATCCCTTAGAGAAAAATAAACTTTCTAATTTTTTTTTTATTTCTTAACTTTCACTTGTCTACTACGGTCTATTCAATTAACTTATGCACTATTTTAATGATTGACGTCCTAAAGCATCTAATTACACATGTAAAAATGCAATAATAATAATAATAAGATACACAAAACAACCAAAAATAAATTTAATTGCCTAAAAATCGGCAATTTTCAATAAAAAAATTAAAAGTCGAATATCTCGAAAAGGGTTTAGTTTAGGGTAGGGTGTTTCATAGTGAAATATGTCAGGAATGATGGGTACTCCACGCCCTTAACGGATCTAGCACGACTTTTCCTGTAACCCTGTATATGATAAAAACAAAAAAAAATATGTCACCAATCATATCAGCCATTCTCTTCTCTTGTCGTGTCACTAGTTTCTTTCGAAACAGTGTGGTGAAAGAATTATTAAGTGCGCCTCAAGAGGCTCCTTTCGAGCACAAATCAGCCATTATAGTTTTCGTCGAGAATTTATAAGATGGTTAACTTTCATGACTTTTACGAAACTTGTAGAATATGCTTATTTATATACTTTTGTACTGCTCTACAATTAATTTTGAGCATAGAAACTGCATCTTCTTAACAGTTTTTTTTACACAAATACTTTCTTGAACATATTTATTATCCAAAGGTTATCAATAACGTTGCTCTTTTCTACACTAATATTATAAAGAGGTAAGATTTGTATTTTTGTATTTTTGTATGTAACGAATAGGCTCAAAAACTACTGGTCCGATTTCAAAAATTCTTTCACCATTAGGATGGTACATTATCCCTGAGTAACATAGGCTATATTATATTTTCAAAAAAATCAGGGATCCTTACTAAAACTCCAATAATGTAACCCAAGGTGGAAAACAAAAACCTTACATCGCGTGCGCTGCGAAAACTATTGATGATAGAACAAAATAATGTACTACGATTTTGTAGAACACGTCATCATCTACAAAAAATGTCGCGACAGCATATGTCTAACTATTATAGTTATGTCACAATAAGTGTTCTTTTATTATAAAAAAATAATTGAAATGCCGCCGCTAGAAAAGGGTCTTTATTTATCCAAATAAATCATTTTATAATTAAGAAGGTTTCAATACCTATAGATTACTTCTTAAATTTTTCAAATCGGACATTCCGTTCAAAAGATATGACGAAATTAAAAATGTTAACGGGTCCCCGGTCACGCACGGGGTGCGACACTCAAGGAGAAGGGCGTATGAAATAAGTAGACACGAGGCTCGAACCCACGGTCTAAGTTATCCTAAAATGTTCAAAAAATTTATGACCACCCATGCGAAGCTGGGACAGGCCGCTAGTGTTATATAAGTAGGGAGTGAGAACAATCATAGACACACTCACTCACAAACTTTCCTTTTGGAAATATCAGTAGGATAGGATTGACATTTTCAATGAAGGTTGCTAGTCATCATCTACAAAACGGACCGAGACAGGATTTTTTTTTTAACTGACCCTCAATTTTAGTAATTGGTTATCACTGTTTTATAGCATGGCAAATATAATATGTAAATAGCAAGTATGGAATAATGAACACAGCTTCACATACCAGTAGGTGCGACTCCTTGTAAGCATGACAAAAATTATATTTAATAGCATGATAAATGTTTAATATGTTAACAATGATATGTAAAAAAATTAAGTGGCTAGTTTCTTGTCTTTAGTATATGTTTTATGTTTTTTAGTATTTTACAAGATACACTCTTATCTCTTAGATACCGTTAGAATAAATAGCTTTTATTAATTATTTGAATTAATTTTAAGCAACAAAACTGCATCTTCTAAATCTTGTTTTTACCCAGAACTTTTATGAATCTATTTGATATCAAAAGGTTTATTTTAAGAAAGCCCAAGCCAATTCAAATTTTTGGCCATGAAATTATAAATATTGGTGGACATTCCACACAGCACTATCTCGTCACAAACTAAGCCAAAGCTTTTACTACGGGAACCATATAGCTAATACTTAAATACTTTTATTTGTAAATACACACTTTTAATATTATATAACACCCAGACAGAGAACATCTAATTATGTTCATTACACAAATGTCTCGGTGGGGATCGAACCCACGGCCTACGGCGCAGAAGGCAGAGCTACTACCAACTGAGCTGTGAAGGCTGTCAAAATTATGAGAGAAACTAGCTGAGGTGGTTATTTTGTTCGCGAATGCGCTATAAATACTAACCATTTAGCAGGTCTATACTGCCATAGAAGGAAGGTGCTGGAATCCCCGTGCTCTCAGGTGTCAACAGGTCCAAGCCAGGCAATGCGTCCTGAGACTTTTGGGACAGGGTTCCGCTGGCCACTGAAATACATTTCCATTAAAACCTCAGTAATATATTCTCAAAAGCATTTATATCACAACACGTATTAACATAGAGTTCAAAACACAAAAAAAAATACCCACATTTTTTGCAGTAGTTGGTTTAAATAGCCGGTTAAAATTCGGTACAATAGAAATACATATTATTTTGTTATGCTACCGGCCGGTTTCTGAAAGCTCGATCAAAACTAATCGGATGTCAAGTCACTCGCCATTTCAGCTATTACATCGAATTAGATAGAGATAGCAAGTGACTTGACATGCGAATAGTTTTGATCGGGCTTTCAGAAACCGGCCGTCAATGTTCTACTTCTTGACAATCTAATTAAAAAGTTAAACAAACGTATTGACGAACACAAACGGACACATTAAGAGGTTGACAACCGTCAAACAACTTCTCGCTCACATAACCACACTCAATAAAATAGTAATAATATTCTTCATCGCCGACTTAACTGTCAGTGCAGTTAGTTTAAACCATAGATTAACTTACCAGAGTTATTATCTGACGTGGTGATATTATTGTCGTTTGGCACGAAGGTTTTCAAAAAGTCATTGATATTGAAATCTTGCTTTTCATTGGGCCTCGAGTTTAGCACTTCTATTTTATTCGCTGAAACAAAAATAATAATTGGCATCTCACTTTACGCCTTATTACAAAACGCAAGATAACGCCAGGTTTCTATCAAAGGCATGATCAGTGGTGTAGCTATTGTAGGTGCAGGTGGTGTAGTGCACCAGGGCCCGGAGCTCAGAGGGCCCTCTAACCTAAGCTTTGAAAAGAGAGGGCCTCTTCCGAAGCTAGGAAACCTTAAGCCCGCTCAACTTTTTTTTAATGATTTATTTTAAAGGCTAATAAGTAATACGTTCAAGCTATGTGGAAAGAGGGGGTGAGATTATTTCTCTATACAACGGGGCCCTTGTCCCCACCTAGGTACGCCACTGGGGCATGATAGAAACCAAACCCTGTTATCTTTAGACCGTTTTATTTCATCTCGAAAGTTCGGAAAAAACAATACCGCGCGAAGAGCGCGCAAGTAATGACGTTGAAGCGGAAAAGAAAGACGCTGCTAGTCAACGAAATACAGAAAAGAGTGTTGGAAATAAAGTGCGACTGTGTGAAAGCTAATGAAACTATGCTTGGTACAAACAAGTTGTTCGATGAATGACAAACCATTTGCGTGGCGCAAAACGAAAGTTCATTATAAAATTGCATTCTGCGCAGCTTAGTCACGTGGTCAGTAATTGCTGCTCCCGTGCGAAGCCGGAACGGGTTGTTAGTTATCACAAAGTGCCACGTATTCTTATAATCATCACCTTAATTAAGTCCACGGCGGAACATAGGCCTCCTCCATATTTGAGAACTAAAAGAATTCTTACTTCATGACAAGAGCTAATGTACCTCTCGCTCTCACGTTTCGACATGTTGAAAGATATGAAATCACTAAACTCATTTTCAAACAATCGTAATCAACTAAGTTGTGTGCAATTACAGTACATTACACAATTACGTTAAAAAAAGTTTGTAAAAAAAATTATTTTGATCGATACAAGTTTTCCTACTCAAAAGTTTGCTATACTAGTTTTCGTACTTATGCAAACTTTTAAGTAGGAAAACTTGTGTCGATCAAACTGAATTTTTCACTAAACTGTGTGTAATATGTTTGCACACAACTTGGTTAATTGCAATTTATAAAAAAATGAGTTCAGTGATTTTATACCTTTCAAAATGTTGAAATGTGCGAGCGAGAGTAACATTAGCCTTAATTCAAGAGTCTTACCATTACTATTAATGAGGTCTGTATCGTTAAACATCGACAGTGGGTTGTCAGACGTGAGGAAAGACGACAGGCCGAGATTGTACAGCGATCCGTCCGCAGCTAGGGATGTGTTGAATGTACGGTCGATGTTGTATGATACTGCAAACAAAGAAGAATCAAAGTTATTCATATTTGACAGACCCTTACAGCTCAGTTTTGTAGCTCTGCTTTCTGCGCGAAGGTCGTGGTTCGATCCCCACCGAGAACAAACATTTGTGTGATGGACATAATATGTTTGTTTTCTGTCTGGGTGTTATAAGTTTGTATTAACATACCGTGCATCGTAGGGCACGTTCATATTGTGCGTGAGTTACGAGGCATTTCAAGAGTAGTAGAGCTCTTTGTGAAGGGGGCTCTTTGGGAAAGTACTACCACCACGGCTTTTTCTGCCGTCAAGCAGCGTTGCTGTGTTTCGGTTTAAAGAGTGTGGTTGCCGGTGTAATTACAGACACATAACTACCAACTGAGCTATGAAGGCTGTCGAAATTTGTTTCAATTCTAATTTGAGAGGGACCCGAGAATGTTAAGTTTCAAGGTAAGATTTAAAAAACTCACTGTCATCATCCGCTTCATTATCAACCGGAGGAGGCAGATCCAGGTCCTCATCAGGACCGGGCGAAGGCACGTCTTCGTCTCTAGCCGGGGGCGAGGGCGCTGCGTTCGGCAATGTCGGTATTAATTCATCAAGTTTCCTCTTTAACGCGCGGACGCGCGAGCCAAAGTTTTTGTAGGCCTGTTAAAAATCATTAAGACAATGACTACCGCTAATGTTCCTCACACTCGCACATTTAAAAATTTTTAAAGATATCAGATATCACTGAACTTAGGTAGGTATTTAGTATCCAAACAAGTTTACCCACTTAAAAGTTTGCATATGTAGAAAAACTAACAAAGCAAACTGTTTATAGTCGCGTTAAACACTCGCTGCAAACTCGGTCATAAATTATCGGAACGAGACAGCAATATTGCTCTCTCTCGCTCTTAGGAGAACGGCACTATCCTTTTGTTTAAGAGCAGAGATGTGCATTATGGGAGTCGATAAGAACTATCGATACCTCTCTGACCACCGGGCGCTCTCGCCGAGTCATTCTTTTTATCGATAACGTGCATGCGCCCGCGTCGCGCACTCTCAACACTATTGTTAAGATGATTTATGATCTAGTTTGCAGCGAGTGTTTAACGCGACTATAGTAGGAAAACTTGATTGGATCAAAATTATACTTTTACTGAACTGTGTGCAACGTGATTGCACACAACTTGGTTGATTGCGACTTTTGATCAATAAGTTCAATGATTTTATATCTTTCAAAATGTTGTTATATACTGTAGTCCCCCAAGTCCGAGTTTTGTTCATAATTTTTAGTTTTTCGTAACGTCTCGGTTTCATCATCATCATCATCAGCCTAAAGAAGTCCACTGCTGGACAAAGGCCTCCCCTATACATTTCCAGGAAGACCGATTCCGAGCCCTCTCCATCCACCGAGTTCCCGAGATCTTGACAATGTCGTCAGTCCATCGGGTAGGAGGGCGTCCCACGCTTCGTTTTCCTGTTCGTAATCGCCATTCGAGAACCTTTATTCCCCAACTGTTATCAGTCTTTCTAGCTATATGACCTGCCCATCGTCACTTCAACTTGCTGATTTCTTTTTGATCAGTTACATAGCAGAACTTTACTTACATAAGCCACAACTTTGACTTCTCCTCTCTGGGTGGAATAATACTGATTTGCCGATGTTAGCAAAGCCAGTAATGCTTCCCTAGCTACAATCTCCCGCTGCAATGCTTGCGAGTACTTTTCCACCCGTGATATGCCATCATTTAGTTCTTTATCTGTATCTTCCTTATTACTTTTGTCTGTAAGAAAATAAAATATATTCATATTAGACTAGACATCCCTATAGACATGTTCACAAAATGTTGTATAGCTTTATAAGTTATTCCTGCTCATCCCCAGGGGGATGAATGGAAAGTTTTTAGTAGCTACTAGAAACTTACATACCCATTTTTATTTATGATTTAGTTAGTTATGTTTTTGGTTCATTTGTTTTGTAATGTATATTTAATAGTGTTATTAAAACTTTACGTTCATCAAGTGGGGACAAGTGGGAATAACCCTAGCTGTGTGTGTGCTATTCAGTATTTTATCTACACTAATCTACACTAATATTATTAAGAGGAAAGATTTGTATTTTTGTATGTAACGAATAGGCTTAAAAACTACTGGTCTGATTTCATAAATTCGTTCACCATTAGAATGCTACATTATCCCTGAGTAACATAGGCTATATTATATTTTCAAAAAAATCAGGGATCCTTACTAAAACTCCAACAATGTAACCCAAGGTGGAAAACAAAAACCTTAAATCGCGTGCGCTGCGAAAACTAATGATGATAGAACAAAACAATGTACTACGATTTTGTAGAACACGTCATCATCTACAAAAAATGTCGCGACAGCATGTCTAACTATTATAGTTATGTCACAGTAAGTATTCGTTTATTATAAAAAATTAATTGAAATGCCGCCGCTAGAAAAGGTTCTTTATTTGTACCTTGGTATTAATCTTTATCCAAATAAATCATTTCATAATTAAGACGGTTTCAATACCTATAGATTACTTCTTAAATTTTTCAAATCGGACATTCCATTCAAAAGATATGACGAAATTATGACCACCCATGCGAAGCTGGGACAGGCCGCTAGTTATTTATAAACTACAGGATATAAGAACATGTATTTCAAAGGATTTTTTTTTGTAGGAATAGGACCTTTAATACATCTATATTCCTCAATGTATGCATGGCAGTGCACAGTGCAACCAGGGCATGTTTCTATCGTGTGTCACCTATGAAGCAATACTATGCATCAGGTGGGCCATCTGCTTGTTTCATCAGCAAGTTGAATAAAAAAAATAACAGACCTGTCTCCACAGATTCATATTTTAATGAAGTGAATATCTTACCTTTTAGATGAGTACATAATGCATCGGTATCCTTTAACTGCAGAGGGCATTCATGTATGTGCTTCAGTTTTTGGTCCGTGTCAATTTCCAAGTCCTGGCATTGTTTTATCTTATTTACTAGTTGTTGAGGCTGAAAAATAAAAGGTAAATTAAAGTGGGGTTTTTTAGAGACTTACACAGGGTTCTTGAAAAAGGGTGTTTTAAAATATTGAAAAGGTCAGCAAAGCCACAGATAAGAGAATACTAGGCAAAGCACATCTTACAACAATGGTTTCAATTAATTAGGTGGACAAGATGTTCATAATTTTGTTTTTGGTTTTATGTATTGTAAGCAGTGGTGGTCAATTAAGGACAGGTGAACATTTCTGAGTAAATCCAAACTTTTCAAATATTTCTTTTGTCAACTAAAATAGATTTTTCAATTTGTCTATGCAAAGCTGTTAATTTGACTCTACATTGAACAAAAATGCACTCTCAAGTTTACAATTTATCTGTATGTTGCAAAAAAACATGATTTGAAAATGACAAATTTGGGACATATTTACCAAATTGAACACAAATTACTTACAGCCGGTTTCTGGAAGCTCGATCAAAACTAATTGGATGTCAAGTCACTCGCCATTTCAGCTATTGCATTGAATTAGATAGAGATAGCAAGTGACTTGACATGGGATTAGTTTTGATCGGGCTTACCGAAACCGGCCGTTATGGTTTTAGTTCATGGGCTCAGCATAAAATAGTTTTTGACATTAGCATTATCAATACAAATAAGTTACTGTTTTTTTTTCAATAATTTTTTTTTTACAACTGTATATATAAAATAGGTGCATGTAATATCAAGCAAGATATGCCATACTTGAAAATCCAGAGGATCATCATCAGTCTTCTTGACAGCTCCAGCGCTGAGCAAACCAGTCAAGTCGGAGAGAAACTCATCATCATAAACCGACCTCTGCTCCCATATCTTAAAGATGCGTAGGATTTTAGGTCTCACTTTATCATCCCTGAAATTAATTAATAGACAAGGTTAAATTAAGGTGCTAATAGCTATTTCAAACAACTTAGGGTCGACAAGTTTGGTCATTTGTTTTTGTTTGATTTCATAGAGATAATTAGGTAATAAGTTGTTAAATTGAGATGACTGTAGTTACTAACCTGACAAGAGGAGTAGCCTTCTGCAAATTGAGCCCCCAACTCTCAACAAACTCATAGTTCTTCCGTTTGCTGTATTGGATCACATCATTGGCCAAATAAAAGAGAACAAGCCTCTGTTCAATTTTTACTCGCTTCAGCACATTCAACCAACTAGCCACTATCTTTTTATGATGAGTTCTTTGCTTCAAACACCATGAAGATAACCCTTGGATACATTCCTGAGTGTCTTTCAGATTTATCAATCTCTTCTCAAATGTTAGAGGGTTGAAGTCTCCCTTATCACCCATGGTCACAAGACACTAATACTTTCATTAACAACACTCCATTTGTCCATGATAAAATATGATAATAATTAGAAAAATAGTAATCACACGGTTAGCTCAACATCTTGATCACTCACGCGATGGTAAGCAAAATAAACGCGGTGATGCGATGCGAACCGCCACAAAACGACTGTGTCGAAAGGTTAGAGTTAGATCAAAATGTCCTATTTGTAAAAATTACGATGCAATAATCCAGTATTATTTTTATTTGCCAACTTACAAAGGTATAGCAAGTCGTCAAATACTTTGCTGATTTACGTTTTCATGAAAAGAAACAACAACCGACCGCCATTTTTCTGGGTAGACTTTTATTATCTGTTGTTTTCCGACAGACCATTCGCCACAGAATATGTATTCTAAATTTCTAACGCGGAGCAAACAAAGATTATGCAATACAAACAAACAAAATATTAATTAATAACTAGTTAACTTCATTCATGGTCCTTATTAAAGACTAAAAGAATAAAATATCTGAGAATATAATTTATAAATAAAAACAAACCGTGAAAAGTATCTACCTACTACCACAGTTACAGCTTTACATTTAATACAGTGCAGCGGACGCGGAGCGGCCGGCGCGGCCGGCTATGTTTTTATTTAATCCTTCTCCAGATTTTTGGTATTTCTCATTCTCAAGGACAACTTCTACGTTCCATCACTATCTACAACTACAAAACTTTAGGGAACATTTTGTGAAATAGTATCATTTTGGGGGAAAATAATTGAAATCTGGCAACATTTATTTCACACACACTTTGTTTGTTTGGATAACTTTGGTTTGGTGACTTGTTTCAGTAATAAATAACATAATAACAAAGTACTCTGTGGTGACTTGACTGGCTGTAGCTGCTCGTGTGTAGGTAGATTAAACGGTCTGCTATTTTAGTATAGAATAGTATTTACGAATACGAAAACTACGTATTTGTAGTGATTTTATTCAGTCGGTTGTTTGCTTCAGTTATTCTACTTAAAACAGTGAAGTTCACACGCAGTAAGCTTCTCTTCTGGTTTTGACTTTTTGCTACACAGGTTCAAGGTTAGTAGTTGGTCGGTACCTAGGTACCAACTCGGTCATAAAATCTGTGCCCCTCGTCGGAATGCGATACTCACTTCGTCGCTTAGCTCCCCGCGCTCACCTCTGCTAGGACATGGTGTTTTGTGGCTCACCATAACGCGTCTTTCAGTACGGTACTGTTAGGCACCGTTAGCACCATCATGTACGGTAGGTAGGTACCTACATGGTACTCAATATAAATCTTCTTGTAAGGAAGATTTTTTCACTAAGTATTTACGTAGGTATATAAAATCATTTTATACATGGTGTGTTTATTGACTGACTTCTTAATAGATGTTACTTAATACTTAATTTTATTCTTCATTGTACAAAAATTTAATATTTCTGTCGTTTTCGGAAGTTGTAGTTGTCACCCTGAGGGTCTACCTAGCTACTTGTTTATCAAACCGTACGAGTACGAGCGGCGATATGCAATTATCGATGCTAGGTCACTGTGGTACAGAGATACTGAGTTTATTTATTGTGCTTAACTACCTACCTGCTGCTTGCTGCATCTATCTTTTTAGATTCGTAGTTAACATGATCTACGGTGCCGTTGACTTTATATTACCTTTTCGCCTAAATGCAAATTTATCATTATTTCCAGATTGAGAACACACGGTACCTACCTTATTCAAGATGCTAATACTTTCTGGAAATAGTTTGGGCGAAAGACAAAAATACTTAAATGAACAAGTCAACAAAGCTGCGACCAATAAGGCTTTTGACAAACCTAAAATAGATCCTGGGATAAATGACGCCGAAATGATTTTTATGATCGATTTGGCGGCCAGACACAAAAATATAGATTTTGTATTGGAAACTTTTAAGTCCAACGATATTGTACATATTAGCAGAACACTTAATAAATGCACATGGCTGGGTGACGATGACTTCGCCAACACTATGAATGTCCATAACCTCCACATAAATGTTTTCCCGTTTATGTCTGTAAAAATAAAAAAGAAACTACTTTGTATGCTTTCTATAAACTTGAAAATGGAAGCTCGTTGTGAAGCTTTTTACGAATATTGTATGAAAGAGAAATTATTTAAAATTGCAATGAAGTTCCTATTCAAAACATCTGAATCATTCAAAAATGATGTTATTCTCCAGAAGTCCAAGGCTTTTGATATGGTGCTGACTGACAAGGAAGAAGCATTGGCCAATTTTATTGGAAATTCATTCACCTTGGCTGAAACATTTTTGAAAAACATGGAAGCCAGCAGCAGACACGATGTAGTAGATTTATTGCGCTATATGTATTCAATATCAAATGATCAATACTTGAGTTTGTTAGAAAAATACAAATATATCGAGAATTGGCGTACCAGGCCCAACCGATTCGGAAGAAGACTTTCGAAGGACATAATAAAAAAACACAAAGATAAAGTTTTAATGAATCCCCTGTTGTATATAAATCTTCTCAATACAGAACAAATTGCCAAGAATAGCACGATAAGTGATGTTAAGGTATACGCTGTTTCCCTTTTCCCTGGTGAAGAATCAGTTTTCTGGAGCGCAAACTTTTATGAAAAATACCAATTTATTATAGACATTATACCGGCGAACGAGAGGTTCAGTTTCATCAAAAAAATATTTACAGAAAAGTATCCGAATGAACACTTTGAAATGAGTAAACAGTTTTACGATCTCAAGTATTATAAGATGATGACAACTGTTGAGAAAGAAGATTGGGCTTTGCGTCACATTGCAACTGGAGAAGAAATACTTGGAAGCGGTAACGATTACAAATGGTATGAGTTCGTACAATTCGATAAAGCTTTTGAGGCTATTAAAAAGTATATACTAATCACCCCAATCAAAGAAAAAAGAATGAAAATGATAAATGTATTGGTTCATTCAGCAAGAGCTCAAAAAGATCTGGAGACTTTGTTAATATTTTTTTACAATAAACATGTCAATGAGTCAAGTGACAACAAAATGAAATTTGTTGATAAATTAATTGAAAAACATAATGTATTTGAATTTGAAGAAAATTGCTGGATGGCATTGGACAAGATATTTCACAGCTTAGATGTGTATTTGAATACTTCAAAATACTTATCGAACTATAGAGCGATTGCTTTGATATATTATATAATAAAAGATAAAACAGTACCTAAAGCGTTAAACGAGCACATAGACAAAGATATAGTAACTGCTTATGATATAAAAAGGGCCAGCGAAAATTTGAAACCTGAAAATAAAGATAAGGTATTTCAATACATTCATAAGTTTTACTTGACGAAACTTAGCTCTTTAGCTTGTGAAGACAACTTGAATGATAAAAAAGTTACTCGATATATTACAGCTTATTTGGACTTATTAATCCAATACTCAAAAACGAAAGACGACATTGCTGATACTATGAATGCATTTATCAAAGCACAATGGGATCAATTTCAACATCATACCCTTTTCAATGAATCTGGTGATGTACATTTCTCTGAAAAAAATATTAAACAGAACATGAAAAAAGATGCAACGCTAGTTATCGGTGAATTTCCTCTTATTAAAAAATACATCGAAGATAGATACGGACGTACTAACTGGTTGTTTAAAAAATTGAAAATATACTTCCATCATGACATTGCAAAAAGATACTTGCAGTTATTAAATGATTGTCTTTCCGATGATGACGTGAACTACCTTATGATTCAGGTTGCAGTTTACGGAATATTTAAACTAGCTGACGAACCATTCAAAATAGAGTTCATTCAAAAATATGTTCCAGCGAATCCGAAAATAGATCATGCTAATATATCTCGAAACTTGTTAAATATTCAACAAGCAATATGCGGATACGCGTGTGTGTCCCGTCCAGCTTTGCCGATAGCGTGTATTATCCAGTACATCACAGGGGACTACGTTCATAGCTGTCTGCCTATGTTTAACTATTATCTGACGAATTCGCCCATACAAACATGCATTAAGTTTGTTGAATTGATAATAGACAAACCAGTTTCCATTCAAAAACACGGATTGAGACTTGCTTTTCAATGTTTCAGCGCAGAAAACTTGAAGTCTCTGGTTAATGATGTATGGAAACGTTCTAAAAATGTGTCACTACGGAAGATTCTATATAAATCACTTTATAGTAAAGTATTGGAGGAATGTGATCAAATACAACTGGATCTGTTTGAATTATTGAACACATTAACTAAAGATCTACATCAGGATGATGATGCCGAGTTGTTTAAACTACTAAGCCATAACGACATGCCAGACCATTTGAAGGGTCTATACCTCGTGAGTGGTTGGAAAGCAGTCAAAAAACTACCTGAAAGAAAGGTAAATTTCCACTATATGACAGATGTTGTAAACTCAATCGAAAAGCACATAAATTTGGTTCCTGGGGATGAGGTCACCGCCATAACTGATGATCATGTGTTAAAAATGATTGACGAAAAAAATATACTAAACACAAATTTAAAAAAAGGTTTGGAATATCTGTTGGTTGCTAAATGGGAATTAACTCTCCGACACCTTTCGAACGTTCACAACGAAAAGCAGTTAAAAAAGAATATGGAAGTCGTGAGACATGTATTAAAAAAATGCTTTGAAATGTGGAATGTGGTAAACGAAGAAAAATATGTAATGCGAGAATTTTGTAGGTTTTTTGTCATGGGGTTGCAGAGAAGCTATGATATCCACGAGATAGAGAGTTATTCTAAGATGAACATTATAAACGAAGCTATATTGAAAGATTTGCAAGATAACTTGCCAGAACATGAGATTTATACATTGATTATGAAAATTCGCCTCAGCACTATTACTAGGGATATTGTTATTTCTTGTAAACAAGAGTTTGATAAAAAGTCAGGTGTAGATGTAGTCACTGTTGCGACCAGAAAGTATTTTGTTAAAGCTTTTGTTGAGCTGATTAAGGAGTATATAGACAATGGAAAATATTTTGACTCATTCTACACACAGATTGAAAGTAGTGTTAGTGAACAATTAACAATAATTAAGTCGGAACTTGCCGATTTTTTTATAAATCTTGACGATATGTTCGTGCTTATGTGTGTTGGTTTGTTAATATTTGAGATAACAGAGGTTTATTTACTAATTCTTAGATTTTTACCTCTTAACTACGAAGGTACTTTCATCACAGAATATAAAGAAACTTTAGACAGAGTAAAACTTTTCAAAAATACTGAAGTCCAGTGTTTTATGTACGAAAAATTTGTTAATCAGGATTTCATGTTCAGGAGCCAATCGCTTACTAATGCAGCGGGCAAATAAACATAAAGAATGAGGTTTCGTACAAAATTCATTATTGACCTCTAACCTTGTGGCGAGCCATCTAATCTGATTGCTAATTTATAACTATCTATAACCTTATGTATTTTATGGATTTTGATTTACCTACTTAAAAAATGTAAGATCAAACATGAAAGTACATCAAACATTTTGTTTATTTTTTCAGTATTTTTCCTGCCTTGATCTAACATATTGTTTAATATTTTATGATAATAAATGTCTTTAAACCTATCTGCAGACCTATTTATTTATACTTTTAAAATTAAATTAATTTAATAATATTATTATTATAAATACATCCATAAAATCCTATTAGGGGTAGCTATTGTCGTCTGTTTTTCCTTATCACTACAATTTGAATAAAAGAAGCTTACGGATTCAATCTCTTTTTTTTTTTATAAATATTGGTGGACATTCTACGCAGCACTATCTCGCCCCAAACTAAGCCAAAGCTTGTGATATGCGAACCAGATAGCTGATATACTACTTAAATACTTTTTTTTTGTAATTCATACTTATAATACTAGTTCGCCCCGAACTGAGATCTCGTGATGCGACCCGACGAACGCACCAAAACTTTGAGTAGGTGGTAGTCAAAAGCAAGTCCAAACATTATGTTTGCACTTTTTTCTGACTACTAACTTGATACGGTAACCAAGTTTCAACTCTATTGGCCTATTTATTGAAGAGTTCCATTGAACAGACCTTGGCTCCATCATCAGACCTGGTCATTGTCACCATTTTATGAGAACTGAGTACCTCCTTCATTTATTTAAAGAAAAAAAATTAAGAAAAAGCAAAGGAATTAACCGACCAGTAGAAAAACCTTGATGTCAACGAAACTCTTAGAGATGGGAGCTCTTGGATCGCTGGTTATCTTAATTTAGCTTTTATTATTTTATCTCAATAACCGAGCGTCACAAAAAAAAAGTAAAAATTGTTTTGGGATGTCCAAACAAAGTCCTTTCATATGACATGTAACTTGATTTTTTTATGTTACTTTTTTTATTTTTGCCCCCGTAAAAAACCCCATATCTCAAAACCCCTTCATCCGATTTTACTCATATACTTACCAGTAAATTTCTCAAGTACAAGCTATCGACCTATCAAATTTCATGCAGATCGGATCAACGGTTCGACAGTTATGGCTAGACAAACATACATACATACATACATACATACATAAAATGCCAAATCGCCCAAGTTGAAACTAAGATCTTCGTTCGCTTCGCTCACTCGATCAATTATATAACACCCAGACAGAGAACAAACATCTATGTTCATCACACAAATGTTTGTTCTCTCTCGGTGGGGATCGAACCCACGGCCTACGGCACAGAAGGCAGAGCTACTACCAACTGAGCTGTGAAGGCTCTTGGGATAGATATCCCCCTTAAAATTACTTAATCAATTATTAGCAAGGTGTGGTTAAATGATTACAAGTATATTGGATTGGACGCCTGTATTTCTTTAAGTTTGTGGGACTAAACATAGTTAACAATTTTTTATTGTGAATTGAAACTTTTTACATAAGGTTTGATGAAATAATTTATCGTGGAGTCGACAAATTTTGCAGTAGCAACAGTAACTATCATAAATAGCTTGACAACCAATGATCAAATACAACTTAACACACAAATATGTTAGTTTACCAACATAAGTAAACTAAAACAAGGAACAACATCATAAACAAACTTTTTATGACAGTTATGTCATAGAGCTTCTCACTGACTCAACAGATCTACCGTTTCTAAGTTTGATTTGGTTACTAGATTTGTAAAGCTATAATGCATCTGTTCTAAATAATACTTATCAATAGAACATATTTTTTACCGCTGTTACAAATTTGCAGACCTGAAGTTAGCCGGTAAGTTGCGCAGAGGCGATTTTATTTCCCAAAAAGCTATTTTGCAGAGGAACGAATGAGTTCAGGACATACAATGTATATTAAACGTCTAGGTACACTGCAAGATGCGAACACAACGATAACACGAAACAAAATGGATACAGCTGGCTGATCACTTAACTTTGTTGCAATAAGTTTCAATCAGTTTCTGTTTATAATAAGTAAATATGACGGCTATGCGGTTAACATTTTAGCTGCAGTTGCTAACAAAGTTAGATTACAACTGATGTTTCTATTGATGGATAATCGCAAAACTTTCATATTATTTTACATAGAAACTGATTGTAACAAAGTTACGTAATCGGCCTACAGGTCTTATGGATCCTACATAACAAACCAAAGCCATCGGCGGGGCTTGGTTCTCGCAGGTTTTTTTAAAAGTGGGTTTTTAATTATGGACAGTAGTCTAAAAACCCGTACCGGTGATTTCGGTGTGTAAGCTCCGATATCGAAAAGGAATAGTTGGCAATAATTAAATACCTACTTATCTAGATCCCAAAGTGGGTAGTTCATTTTTTCTCTCATTCGTTACGTTTAAAGGTAATCAATTTTAAATAAAGACAACCAATTTAATTGTCCTGTTAATTGACTTTGAAATTACTATAAGTGAGACAGTTTTCATTTCACAACTTAATATGATCATAGTAAAGGGATGTTTAGTAAAATTAGGGTGTAAAAAGACCTCTCCGAAATCTGAAAGGGACCTTCAGGTTTCCGAAGATAACTATTCACGATATGAAACTTTTATTACTTTAAACATACTGATTGGTGCGAAAGTATTGATTTTTTTCGGTTAAACTGATTCTTAATTAAGGTCAGCATAAACACCTTTGTAACTAATAATAGTGCTAGGTGTCCAGCGCTTCTGTAAATACGTTATTTTGGTCAGCATCCATTTAAAAAAATGTCATATCCATCAGATCCAAAGATCCATGTAGTGGTAACTGTCTTTTCAGTATTTGAGAGTGGTCTTTTTACAGTCTGTATTTTACCTACCTATGAATATCTACGACAGAGTTATTTAAAGTTTACTTAACTTTCCCTAAAGGATAAGGTAATTATCATAAATCATAAAATGCTAATAAAAACAGGTAACATGATTTTGCTATAGTAGTTCTGTCAATCGTGCAATGCTCCGTCGATGCAATTCTTAATCAACGATTACTAATAATTGCACCAGTCATATCCACAATGATTTTTGCAAATAAATTTTACCACCAGACTTACTTACACTGTAGATGTTCAGTTAATTTTAGAGCTGGCTTTGTACCTACCTATGTAATGCTATAAGTACCTAGGTATTTTAAAAGCAACATTACAAAAAGTTTGTTATTTCCTAAAAATATCAAGCACCAACCGAATTTTAATAAATTAATGGAAGACATAGTCTAAAAACTTGTTACAAAATCGCAAAGAACTATAAAAATCTCCTATTTCTATTTATAAATAGACTTATGAATACACAAGGAAGGATTCCCATTTAAGGAATTATGTACTTTAAATCTATGTTTTGAATAAACAATATTAAAGAAGTTGTATGTGTCACAAAAATTGCTTTTGAATATTATTTTGTCTAATAACCGTCACGATTTTAGGAAGCATCACAGAACAAAAAGATACATCAACTTTGAAATAAATTATCAAAAACATTTTGAAAACTGTTCAAAAATCCACCTTAACAAACATACCTATCATAAAAGTATCATAATACCTTGACAGATTTTGTCATGTACTTACGTTAAAACTGAATAAACTGAGCTACATACCTCACATTAAGAATAAAACTGTGCCAACGACCTTCTGCCTTACCGCGAACCCAAAACTGTAATGGGAATCAAAACTTTGATGATTTGGGATAGTTTATATCAAAAGGGGTTTATCTTATCATGCTATAAACTGATTGATATTGCTAATATTGCCGAAGTTTTGATTCCGATAACCGCGGTTTTATTTTTTAACAAAGCCTTACATACATACAAAATCGATCCATTTATATCACATACAAATTTGCGTGCAGCAATTTCTTTACCAAATATGAAATTTGAGATATGATTTTGGAGAATTTACGTAATTATAATGAATTATTTAGATATTTTCATACCTGGTAAACATTTTCAACGTTCAAATGCATTAAAATACTACCATACCTAGTTGAAACAAATAAGTTTGATGTCATTATTTTAATTATGACGCGTCCACATTTTAGTGTCAATATACTTATGACGGGAATTGTGATTGAAATCTAGTTGCTAAGGAGGTATGATCAACTATACTTAACACTTTTAACTTTAATTAATTATTTATTGCTCTCATTAAAGTCAACAAGATAAAATTTTAAATCTTGTATGGTAGGTAAGGTACCAGAGTTGCTCAGCTATTTCTGAAAGTCACGCAAATTCCATACCCATGCATTTTTTTTCTTTGGTACACTGACATAGGTAAATGCTTTTTTGGTACTCAAAAAGCTTACATTTCTTACACGATCGCCTTCAGTTGTTTTTAACAGAATATTCCAAAACGACTAGCAGGCAAAGTACTGTAATTTGATAAATACAAAATCAATGCATGATTATCGGCACAGAATACACTAAACATTATTGCAAGGAACTAATACTAAATAAAGATGAATTTCATTTACAAAACAACATCTTAGTGTGAGTTTTCCTGGAAATATTTGTTTAAGAGGGCTATGTCCAGCAGTGGAGTGCTGATGATGATAACTTAGAGGTAGGTTCTTAAGAAAATACTACGTTACGAGAACAAGGGACAGAACATGCAGATGACCCACCTGATCTCTCTCTCTTGTCGTGTCACTAGTTTCTTTCCAAACAGTGTGGTGAAAGGATTTTAAGTGCGAAAAGGCTCCTTTCGAGCACTTGATACAAGTTATAGAACTTTTAAGGTTCTACAACATTCCGGTTTCCCACCTGATGATGTGCGGTCTCTGTCTATAACAAGCACGTCCACCGAACCAGTGACTGAGCTGTACAGAAATACTTTTTATATGCTGCAACCAAGTAACTAAAGGAATTAAATATAACTTTTGGAGGAGTAAAGCTTTTTTTTTACTAGTTGGTGGAAAAAGCAGAAGGCTCATATAATTTTAGATGTAATAATCACCTTTAACAAAGTATTGCTACGTAAGTCACGATAGAAACGTGCCCTGCGTTACATTTGGTGCATCTCTCTGTATGCTTCAAGTTGATGGCAACTTAAAGCATTCAGAGTTTATGCCTCATGTGTCTATAAATAAATAAATAACTAAATATTGTTGGACTTTCCACACAGCACTATCTAGCCCCAAACTAAGCCAAAGCTTGTAATATGGGAACTAGATAGCTGATATAACAAATATATACTTTTTTTTGTAAATACATACTTATAATATATAATTACACCCAGACAGAGAACAAACATCTCTGTTCATCACACAGATGTTTGTTCTCGGTGGGGAACGAACCCACGGCCTACGGCGCAGATGGCAGAGCTACTACCAACTGAGCTGTGAAGGCTGTATATTTTCCCTTCAAACCGAAACACAGAAACGCTGCTTGGCGGCAAAAATAGGCATGGTACTACTTCCCCGAACGAGCCCTTCACAGCAGTAAAAGTTGTCTGGTAAATGAAACCCTTCTAAATTGAATTATCATCTACATAATACTCACATTACATACTAAACTATGCTATGATTTAGTATCTATATCTAGGTCAACAGGCGTTTCTAGATCAGTTTTGCTTGCTATATCATTGTAAATTTTACTTTTTGTTGAGTGTAAGAAATACCACAAAATGGACAGTAACATTATTTTTCTCTTTTTAAATTTCTATCATCGTAGACAATCTTGCAATTAAAACAAGTGCGCACTTGCAAACAGGAGCATTTAAAATTATTTACAATGCAATACAATACAAAATAATTTATTTATCCCACACGTAATTACAATTTACGTGGCAAAAAAAAACAGGAGAGAGAACAGACATCTATGTTCATCACACAAATGTTTGTTCTCGGTGGGGATCGAACCCACGGCCTACGGCGCAGAAGGCAGAGCTACTCTGAGCTGTGAAGATGTTTCAATGTGATCCTTGTTATTTAATTGAATTAATATACTTTTGACTTTGACTTTTCAGAATGCCTTCATATACATGGATGTATATGAAGGCATTCTGAAAAGTCAAACTATCACGACTAGGCGGTATGGTCTTAGAACTACAGCCTGCTCGAGCGAAAAAAAAAACTCACAAAACGCAATCTATTGATTGACAATCATTTCAAATGTCCAATGAGTTCTTTGTTATTCAAACTAGCTCTCAGGCGTCCTTATTACAAGAAATTAAATAAAATACATCTAGTCGATGCACACAGATAATTAAATAAAACTAAAATAGGGAAAAAAAAACAGTAAAATCAGACTGATTTTAACCAATGGCGTTTCTTACACTCAATACGTCTTACAAATAAAATACAAAAGCTTACGTAGACGGCGTCTGCCTTGGTTTAACGTCGTCGACTTGTATCAGCTGTTCTATTGGGATGAGGGATAGTTCTCCGCCCAGCATGGGTGCTGGAAGATTCTGAAAAAAAAAACAATTTTTAATAAATAGCTTACAGCCACATTTGAAGTTAAAACCAAAATGACAGAAACAAATGACAAAATAAATATTCAGGACAATCTATTGGGTCGGTATCTTTTGTGAATTATTGTTATAATCAGAGAGGATTGGCCTTCCCCAGCTTCTAAGTGTAAGCTACTCGATTATGAGACTTAAATGGTATAAGAAGCGTAAAAGGAGGAAGATGCGTGCGAGGTCCATATAGAAGTACAGAAGTGGAATTACTACATTTAATTACTGCTAATGTATCGAAAATAAAAAACTTAAGGCGAAGATAACTGCTAATGTAGCTCTTGCTCGCACATCTCAACATTGTGAAAGATATATAATCACTGAACTTATTTATGAAAAAATCGCAATCAACAAATCGTTGTGCACAATATTGGACACAGTTCAGCAAAAAAATAATTTTGATCCAAACCAATCTTCCTACTCAAAAGTTTGCTTTACTAGTTTTCGTACTTATGCAAAGTTCAGTGACTTTATATCTTTCAAAATTTTGAAATGTGCGAGCGAGAGGTAGGTACTTTGACGGTACTTGACAGACAGAGTATACTACTACTAAAATGTATGTTTCAGTGCTCTGTAGGGTACTTACACAGTTTTCAGGTGTATGCGGTGTGTGTACCTTTTCTGCTTTGGCAGCCGCCTCTCTTGCTTTGCGAAGGCCGAGGGAAAACACGGCCACTGTGCGAACGCGCTTTACCAACGCAGCCCGAGCCCTGGACCTACCTGTTTATAAAATGAAGTGAGTCAAAGCATAATTATCAAAATTTAAAACAGTGGTTCACCCCGATCTGTGATTTCGTTCGACTCGGGCAGTTGAGACAAATCTTAGATTAACAAAGGATTAAAGGGCCGTTAAATATGTCAAAATGTACGTGTTTGACATCTAAAGGCCGGTTTCCACCGCGAGCGGAGCGGAGCCATTAAGGACTCCGTTTAACTCGCAAGAATAAACTGCATACTTGTATTTCCACCACCAAATAGTCGAGCAATATGCAGTTTATTTTTGCGAGTTAAACGGAGTCCTTAATAGGTCCGCACCGCTCGCGGTGGAAACCGGCCTTAAGGCCTGCTTTTGTTAGTAACTAACAGAGTATGGTGAAATCAGCTCTGTAACTTACTGCTTTTATCCTTCGGCTTGTCGTCTTCACTGGATGTCGCGCTGGCGTCGATAGATGGCGCTGATGACGGGACCGCATTCAAATCCGGCTCCGAACCGCCGGCGCTGACACTGCCTGATAGCTCCTATAAGGAAGTTTCATGTGAATTTGTTGGCAACTAAATAACTAACATTACCTACATACATAAAAAAAACATACATAGTCCTCAGGGCGTTAACCTCTTATGACTGTGATTTCAGACTATACTAGTTTGGATTATTACAAGAGTTAAGCACGGTTCTACATCATCATCAGCCTGAAAAAGTCCACTTGTGCTGACTAAGGCATCCGCCAAATTTTTTCAAGCCATTTCTATCAACTTGCTTCGGTCTACAAAACGGTCCACGGTATAAATAAATAAATTTGCGGGCGAATACTATTAAAAAAATAAATAAAAAAACATACTTTTATTTTGGACATAAACACACAACAACACACGTATACAGCATGCGCAAAAAAGTACAGCAGTAACACAAATAGATAGGTAAGAATTAGGTACATAAGCAATAAAAGAATATTAAAGTTATAAGTGGTCATTTTAATTTGTGGCCATAGACCGCCGAAACGGATAGGTTCAGTATGTATGGAAGATTAGTAACTATAATGATCTTAATTTATGTTACCTGTAGAGTAGGATTGACAAGTGGTCTATGCTGCGCCGGGTTCGGTATACAATGCGCCGATCGGTGCAACGGTTCGTCTCTGAGCCCACGGACCCCTAGAAGCGATAGTGGCGCCCCTGGTGTTGCCTCCTGGAAGCAAACAGTAACACTCATGCACGCATGCAAATGCTATTGAAAACAGTCGGCTACACATTAGGTTAATCACGAAACTACCCTAACTATGATACATACATTACAGAGCATCGTAGGAAAAGAACAGCGCAGTGTGATGAAGGGTGAGCGTTAGTGAGCCGAACGAAATATCGTACAATATCGCACGATTCGCAGCGTTTAACTTCATACAGTTTTTTTTAACAACTTATAGGTAAAACGTTTTACCGCAATCTCACCAATCTTACAGTTCTAAGTTTTAGTTTTTTTTTTATACAACCAGCTGATGGAACAAGCAGATGGTATGGAACCTTTGAGTGGTAACCATTACCTATAACAAAGCATTGCCTCGTACGCACGATAGGGACGTGCCCTACGATGCACTGCCCTGCGTCCATCAACTTGAGGCATACAGATGTTAAGCCTCATGTGCATGTAATTACACCGGCAACCACACTCTTCAAACCGAAACACAGCGTTGCTGCTTGGCGGCAGAAAAAGGCGTGATGGTAGTACTTCCCCGGACGAGCCAAAGAGCTCTTGTATCTTTAAAGCTGTGGATTTTGTTCAAAACTAAATAAATAAAAAAAAAAGCGTAACTAGGTACCTTTCGTCTGATAGGCTTGGTAGGACTAACATCTTGCAGCATTTGCAACGACCCAGTAACTGTTGTAGTAACTGTGGGCTCTGTTATAGATGCAGCTTTAGCTCTGAAAGAATACATAAGAGTTATAACTTCAGTCGTCAGCTACAATTCAGTTTAGATTAGTTTTATAAAGGGTGAAAGCGATAGGGAATCAAACAAAAATGTGTTGGTAAAGGAATCGGAAAATTTGTATTAAGAATTTAAGTTTAGTTCAGGCCCTAAGAGGGCCCTTAGAGCTTAAGAGGTTGGAATGGAACGTTTATGATTGCTACCGTTAAATTTTTGAAGAATTTGCTCGCTCTGTAAAGCAAGTAATTTAACAAATATTTTGAATATTCTAATCATTAAAATATGACAAAGAATAGATGTATGGATTGTGTGAAAGTCGATGTGGGTAAGGAGTGAATATTTAAGATGACGGATGATAAAGAAAGTGGTGAGAAATAACCTGTTGTGCCACACCTGTGTTGACCACACATGAAGTGGGATAAGGGCATAAAGATGATGAGCAAATGCAGCTTATTTTGCCCGATTTAATTTTGGCAAGTATAGTTATATAAGTGGTAGTATGCTTCAGGAAATAGGATTTATATACAAGAGGAATATGAAAGAAGAATAAGACTCTAATGACACCAGTATTATCGATCTCTTTATTTGTATACAGAGTGTTAAAATACCACTCCCGAAAACTTCAGGGGGCTAAAGTACCCATCAATATGAATAACTTTTTCTAAGGAACCAACACTGAACGCGAAAAAAAAAGCTGTTTCATGCAAAAGTTACCTGGCTAAAATGTATGAAACAGCAAATTTTTTTTCGCGTACAGTGTTTGTTCCTTAGAAAGACTTATTCATATTGATGGGTACTTTAGCCCCCTGAAGTTTTCAGGAGTGATATTTTTACACCTTATATAAAAAGTCGTTTTTTGAGAAACTCAGTACTGGCATTTTCGCATAAAATAATAAAATTATTATGATTCAAGGTCTCAAACCAATACTGTCATCATTAGAATTCAAAACGATCAAAATAATATTAAAAATATGAATTACCTTTTGCGAAATTCTATCGGATAAACAGAGTTTCGTTAGCTCGCCTTCGGTAAATAAAATAAACACAAATTATGAATAAAATGTATTTAGAAATAAAATTTAGTTACAATAAAGCAATAATACTGAGATAATGGAATTGATAAGTAAAAATAATGCACTCCAACTACACACCGATCCAGTCATACTTTGTCAAATTAACTGAAAACAAAACAAAATAAAATTATAATCTAGCAAAATTACTAAGGACCTATTTCACTAGTTCTGAGTAACGTCCGGGGAAGAACTACCACCGTCTATTTCTGCCGCCAAGCAGCGTTGCTGTGTTTCGGTTTGAATAGTGTGGTTGCAGGTAAATTACAGGCACATGAGGCTTAACATCTGTATGCCTCAAGTTGATGGACGCAAGGCAGTGCATCGTAGGGGACGTTCCTATCGAGCGTGACTTATGAGGCAATGCCTTGTAATGGTTACCACTGGTGGGCCATCTGCTTGTGCCATCAACAAGAAGTATAAAAAAAAAACGCTATCCGTCCATTCAAAATATATTTTTTCTAGCTGATGGAACAAGCAGATGGCCCCCTCATGTTAAGTGGTAACCATCACCTATAACAAAGCATTGCCTCGTAAGTCACGCACGATAGGAACGTGCCCTACGATGCACTGCCCTGCGTCCATCAACTTAAGGCGTACAGATGCTAAGCCTCATGTGCCTGTAATTACACCGGCAACTAAACTCTTCAAACCGAAACACAGCGTTGCTGCTTGGAAACAGCGTGGTGGTACTTCCCCGGAAGAGCCACACACAAAGAGCTCTGATGATGTGTAGCGTTACTCAGAGATGGTGAAATAGACTGTGAATAAAACTACTCCTAATTTTAATGAAATTAATAATCAAAACTACATAGAATGAAGCCAAGCTAATGTATTATTAATTTACGCCTAGATTTATGATGTATCCTTGTATAGGTACAATAAAATGTTACCTATCTAAGACTTTTTACAGACTACAGGGCTCGTCCAGGGAATTACTATTACCATGCCTATTTCTGTTAAGTGTGTGTCTATTCAACTCGAGGCATACAGATGCCTCGAGTTGAATAGACAAGCCAAGCCTAATGTGCCTGTGATGACACCGGCAACCACAACCTTCAAACCGAAACACAGCAACGCTGCTTGGCGGCAGAAATAGGCGTGGTGGTAGTACTTTCTTGGAGAGCCACACACAAAGAGACTACTCTTATTGTTGTGAACCACCACTTTTTATGCACAGTCTATTTTTTTAATAGCCCTACTTATGTCGCGAGAAACGTTAACAAGGTGTTGTCATTTGCATTGTCCCGCCTCGGGAACCGAACTCTCGCGTCTTGGCATAATAAGATATTTTCAAAACGGTAGGAAGCAAGTCGTAAGTTTGTTGCCTGTTCTTCTAGGCTTTGGTCGCTCAGAACTGGTACCTAGATTCAACTAGTTTTAAGACTTGATTTTAATGAATCTTTTGAATTTGAAAACTCACCTAAAAGGAGGTATCTCGGGTATCTTCCCGATGCAAATCTTCTTCTTGTCCTTATCATTAGGCTTGTCAATCTGCTTTGGCGTTGTCGGCGTGACCGTGCGGGGAGTGTTGATTCTGGTAGTACGGACGTCGTCCAAACTAGAATGTTCCGACTGAAAATATAAATAAAATCATTAATTTTAATTCATTATCTTCATTATCTTCGTAAATGTTTGCACGATTGTGACTAGGAGGATGTAATACTCATTTTTGTATATTAAGACCATTGGATAACCTTAAATGTATTCTGTAATTAATGAATGAATGAAACTATCACTTTACAAACTATCTTGCGCAACACACAGCGCTATCTAGCGTCAAACTTAGCAAAACTTGTAGGTTCTCTCAGGTATTTTCGAGGGGAAAATCCATTGGCACGAGCGGATTCGAATGCACGACCTTATGACCCAGGCAGGGTTACTTCCACTAGACCACCGGTGCGTTACGAATTATAGAATAATAGAATACTTATCTACCTTAAAACAACAGAAATAAAATAAATGTTCAAGCTAATGCGTACCAAAAGCGGCGCGTGCGCATTTTTGATGGCTTCCCGCCGTTGGAATTCGACCTTAGCCATTTCAGTGGCAAGCCACGCTGGGATCTCGGGGATTGCTAGACGTAAAGCTAGTACAATGACTATAATCACGTGCTGAAAAAATAAATTTGATATTAAATTAAAAGTAAAAACTGGCGTAGCCAATAGGATGAATTTATAAAAAAAAGGCCACGCAAAAATTTACTTTACCTCTAAGGCAACAATAACCAGAATCGTCTGCGCTGGGGTCGCTTCAGGTAGGAGTCTATGCACGGGCCCGGAGAGGCCTATTAATGCACAGTTTACGAGTACAGCTACTGCTACCATTGTTTCCATTGCGTGCTGTGGATAAAAGTTAGCTTGTATTGTACATTGTAAATACATAACTATAAAGGCGAAGTGAGTCGTTAAGTAGAATTTGCGAACGCATGTTAAATTTTTTTTTAAATCAAGAACAACTAAATTAACTTATTTTTCAAATCCTGCTATAAAACTTCTTTTAGATTGCTTAAATTATTCATACGATATACAAATAACATACCTGCCAACTGCCAATGCTCTTGACCCGTTCTCCAAAAGGTCTCTGTGCAACGTGACAGAGTTTGAACGCGTCCGCTCTCACTTCCAGCGCGTTGTTGAGTAAGGCGCACACAGCGGCCAATGGGAAGGCAGATGAGAATAGCACCACGTGACCCAACTGCGTCAGCATCTCTAGGTATTCGGCGAACGTGCCGTCATACTGAAACAGAAGGGATTTATTGAACAACTTTTGGGACATTATAAAGTCTTTTTGATTTCCTCAAGTGTAGGTTAACATTCACCTACACTTGCCTACATTAGCCTGTTTGAAAATTGTAATCCGTTTGATAATGCCCGTCATTTTATAGCGGCTCCATAAGGATTTTCTTTAGGAAAACCAACAAGACTCAGCTTCAACTTCTACTTTAAAAATACAAATGTTAAAATTATTTCAAAATGTATACTTGTCACTGTCGCATTCATGTCAACTAAAAGAGAAGGAACTACTCTTATCTACCATTTTAAATATAGGAACGATCATTAAAAAACCCACAATATAAAAACTAAAAAAATCACCTTAAAAAGCTGCGATTCCAACTCCGCTTGATGAATAACCTTCTGTCCGACTAAAGGCGAGTCTGAATCGCGTCTATCGTCTTTCTCTGTCGCACCATTGACCAAGCTGTTCTCTGGCGGATCTCCTGATGAGTTGGTGCGCTTGTCGAAGAGATCGATCAGCTGAGCTGATGTTGGGGCTAGAAGAATGACACAAATTGTCAGTTTGGAGGATGTATTAGAGCCATTACGCATTGTCGAATGGTCACCGGCGACTTATTCACTCTTCTCTTCTTTTTCTTGTCGAGTTACTAGTTTCTTTCGAAACAGTAAGGTGAAAGGATTTTAAGGGCGCCTCAAAGAGGCTCCTTTCGAGCACTTGATGTATATCTTAGAATTCTTCTCTTGATGGTTCTCAAGAGAAGACCACACTCGTGTTGTTGTCGGTGAAATTACAGGCACATGAGGTTTGATGCAACATCTGTATGCCTCAAATTGATGGACGCAGGGCAGTGCATTGTAGGACACGTTCCTATCATGCGTGACATACGAGGCAAAGCTTTGTCACTATCATAGGTTGTTACCATCAGGTGGGTCATTTGCTTTTCGTAAGTTGTATAAACATATACTTACTTTTATTAGGACTCAAAGCGCCGAAAACATCAACGCATATCCTCGCCAATCGGAGGTTCTCAATCAGGTATGGAACAGCTGATTCTTTGAGGTTTCCTATCACTTGTCTTGTTATAAGCAGCACCGCTAATTGCTGCAACAATCATAAATAGGTTGAAACAAACCGTGCCTTGGTGCCTTCCGTCATAGAATAGGATCCATCACGCTCCAAAATGAAGTCATCGTCAGTCTGAAAAAGTCCACCGGTGAGCATAGACCTCCTCTATACAAGGTGTTCCAATACTTGTGTTTAGAAACTTCAGGGGGCTAAAGTACCCATCAATATGAATAACTTTTACTAAGGAACCAACACAATCAACGCGCAAAAAAAAATGCTTATCAATTTTCATACAAAAGTTCAATAGCTACCTGGCTAAAATGTATAAAACAGCTGTTTTTTTTTTCGCGTTCACTGTGTTAGTTCCTTAGAAAAAGTTATTCATATTGATGTGTACTTCAGCCCCCTGAAGTTTTAAGTACAAGTATTGGAACACCTTGTATACTTCTAGTATGAATCATTTTGATCTCTATCTAGCTACCGATTTTCTGAGCGTCGAGTCTATTGAGTGGGGTGTATTCAGTTCCAGTGAAAACATGACGAGGGTTTTGGTAGGTCGGATTGGTGGGGTAAGTAAGTGGCTTTTTTGTATACTAGTAGAATATACAAGGTGTTCCAATACTAATCTTGTACTTAAAACTTCAGGGGGCTTATTGATGGGTACTCTCATCAATAAGAATAACTTTTTCTAAAGAAACCAACACGCGTAAAAAAAACAGCTGTTTCATACATTTTAGCCAAGTAGGTATTGAACTTTTGCATGAAACAGCTGTTTTTTTGCTTTCAGTGTGGGTTCCTTAGAAAAAGTTATTCACATGGATGAATACTTTAGCCCCCTGAAGTTTTAAGTACAAGTACAATTGGAACACCTTGTATAGCAATATTCTTATATCAGTTCATGATCGTTATCAGCAGTCTGAATAAGTCGACTGCTGGACATAGGCCTCCCTTATACATTTCTAGACAACGATTTTGAACCCTCTTCATCCACTGACTCCCCACGATCCTCACAATGTCGGTCGATGGGCTTTTTATACTGTTTTAATACGTACTTTAAATAGTGTTACAAATTCACTGAATTGATGTCCCTTACCTCTTTCAATTTATCCATGTCCTGGAGATAGAACGCAATGTAGAACAAACTTATGAAGGAGTTGACGAACTGAAACTGAAATAAAGACCTAATTAGAATCGTGATTTCACAAAATTGTCATGAATGCTACTTCTAAAGCGCTTCTACAGCTTTGGGAAAGAGTATAACATTATGTCAAGAATAAATGATTCACATGAATATCTAGCACATAGTAGACTAATAACACGACAAGTCAACCCTAAAGTCCTAATGGTATGACCAGAACCAATAGGGAAGCGAATCGAACAAGAATTGCCGCTAGTTATTACGTCTCGCTCTACATCATTATTAAGAATAGTGTGTGAGTGAGAGATAATGATTAGCGACGACATTTTGGATTCGTTTCATTATTGGCGCGGAATATAACGCTTGGCGACTAAGCTACCACGCCATTTGTCATGGTTTGACAGCTGATATAGCCAAGACAGACTGCTATTCAAAGTGTACAGAGGTATTTTCTAACAGCATCTCAAAATGGTGGCTTTACTTTTCTCATTGTCACATCAAATGATGAGGCTGTATGATATGTAAATTTCAAGAGTCATTTTGATTTATCCCATACCACTATCTAAAGGAATCCTAAAAATGTTTTCTTAGCGAGAGCCTACACTCTTTAAGAGTGCCTGTTCCAAATTTCAGATCTCTAGCCTTATTTTGTCCTGTGTCTGTAGTTTTGGAGATGACAATGTCGTCCCTTTATAAGGGTATTAAGGGACAATATTTTAACCTAATAAATTGCACACAATACTAAAACAAAATTAGTGAAGCGTGATAATAATTTTCAACATTTGGCATGTTTTTAAGTATAGGTTAATAGATATTGTTTATTGCTTTATTATTTAAATGAGATAAGGTGGGACGTAGTGTGAATAGAACAGCTAATATCATGCGATAGTGTTAAAATTAGCTAGCATGCAAGCAAACAGAACTGTAGCGTGCTGGTGATTGTCACTTTTCGTGAAATTCTGTCACAAAATCAGTTTTAAGAAGCAAATTATCACTTTTTATCTATCTAACATAACTTGGTCCTAAATCTGCCCTGTGCCTGTGTCACAACAGGCAACAGTCCGGCTAAAATGTCAGGACAAATGTTCGCAAATGACTTACTGCAGGTAACTGACATTCGGCTGCACTAAGACATATACAATTCAAAATTATCCACATGGTTTCCCAGCATTACAACATTTTGAAAGTTATGACATGTATGCTTAGTGCAGCCGACTGTACCACAGTTTTGTGGTACTTACAAATTGTCATGTGTTGAAATAAGACTATATAAAAAAATAGGTTGTGTGTTTTATTCAAGAAATCGTTGACTATGAGACTGAATATTATATGCAGAATATGTATATTTGTGTTTTCGTCTATTAAATCATCGACCTTTTTAGTCTATGGTAAGCAAAGCGTGATACGAGCTTAGTTTTAGCGTCATGTCTTAAAATACAAACCAACGCAATTTTCACAATCAGATGATTCTCATACTTTGTCTCCAATCTGTAGTTTTCTGTTGTTGAAAAGAATTTTAGATTTCAGTGTTATTTAATTTTGTTTTTATTGTAGTCCAGTCCATTTGGTAAGCAGAAAAGAGACAAAAAATATGCACTATAGTTTTGTAAAGCTACAAGTGTTGCTAGTAAGTAATTCTATTTATGCCCATTTTCACCATCCACTTCAAACATTAAGTAACTACATAAACATTATGAAACAATCAATGCAGCAATATACTTAAGTAGGTACTTAGAAAGTCAGGTGGTGAAATCCAGCATTACCTACTATTTTAATCTATTTATATTTTAAATAGGAAATCTATTCTTTTGAACGAGGAAATCTAAAAGGGTTCTATAAAGTTTCGCTATTAGTGTCATGCTTTCTCAATAGCCTTTAAATTAAGGCAAGACTAAACACTGCTTTTATTTAAATGTTTGAATTTTAAAGTGTTACGTACGACTAGAAAAAAATCACACACTAAACATCACAAAATAGTGATCTAATACGTAAAATTAGGCCAATGATTCTTGCATTTATTGAGTGCATTACACTTATATCATAGGCATTGACTGAGAGGGAGATTCGAGAATTACTATTGGTATAGACAAAACCAATACTTTCAACATATTAATAAAATATAACCCGCGCCAATAAAACAACGAATCTAAAATGACGCCGCTAATCATTAACACACACGCACTCGCATTGTTAATTATTAATTATGAGAGTTGTTGCGAATAATAAGCGATGCTCATAATATTCGTTTCTTTATTGGCGCAGATAAAACTAGTTTAGATAACTTAGGGCCGGTTTCACCATGCTCTGTTAGTTACTAATCAAGGATTAAAAGGTTTAAAATAACCTTAGCTGTCAAACGCGTACATTTTGACATATTTAACGGCCCTTTAATCCTTTGTTAATCTAACAGAGCATGGTGAAACCGGCCCTTAATTACGATTGATTCTAACATGCACTTTATGTCATAACCAGGGGTCGGAATAGGTAGAGTTTTTAAGTACCAAATGACGTCAAATACGCTACTACGAAATCTAAATATGGATATGCCTTTTTTAATCCCCGTGTCGGAAACGATTCGGGTTCGAAATCAAATGTGATAAAAACTGACGTTTCCGATTGGAAACCTTTCCGAATGTTTTAAAATAGCTTTGCTGTACGTGTAAAGCTACTTAGTTTGTGATTAACATAGGAAAAAAGAGTTTTAAAAGACAATAATATCAATCTTAACATCAGGTGGGCCATCTGCTTGTTATATATAAAAAAATCCATAAGTTTTAGAAAACAATTTTTATTAATTATCAATTCCGGGTTTAAAACGCATATCCATGTTAAGATTGCGAAGGTAATTTTACGTCATTTGGTACTTAAAAACTCTACCTATTCCGACCCCTGGTAATAACCTATAAAATAATGAACGGGAAATTCAAATTTCAAAATTGAATCACTGGCCCAAGAAACAACACAAAAACCAAATGAAAACATAACTCAATTATAATTAAAACAGGTTCGCTTAACCCGTGAGTTTTACCGTTTATCTTAAGGTAAAGTATATCATTATATTTTTGCATGCAACTATAAAAATGTCGGAAATAATAAACCTACGACTTGTAAAGATTCCGTTTTTAGATTACATAATATTTAAATCAAGATTGTAAGTTCACTACAAGACAACATACCTCTATCGTTGAGCCATCTGGCTATTCTCGCGTAGACCTCTTCTTCAATGGCTATTATTATGGCTAAAAACGCTCGCGGTATCCATGTGAAATATATTATGTTTGTTTCCCACCAATCCTGAAACGATACATCGGGCCATAGGGATTATTGAAATATGTTATAAATAATTGCATGAATAAACGCCCGATTACTATTCCAGACACAATCATTTTAGTGTTTGACTCTTAGTAATATCAGATATCAAATACAGAGATAAATATAAACTCATGGATAGAAAACTCAGTCAAAATATCAACATAACACGGAGATTTTTTTAAGCTTTGTTTAAGGGCGTTTATCTTTATTAGATCCTGCCGGCTGCGCCATTTTTTTAAATTAAGATACAATTTGCGTCATACGATAAGTCGCCAAAAAGGATGCTATAATTATATTACCTGAGCACGTAAAAATGCGAAGGTAGCCACAGAAGCGAGAGACAGACAAAACAGAGTGAGAGGAAACGAGACACAATGGCGCCAAACGCGGCGACGCCACGCGTTGTAATATGGCTCAGGGCGACCTGTCACTTCACTTGTGCCCATTTCACCCTGAAAGAAAAACAAGAAAATATTAAGGCACTTAAGAAGTAAGTTTTCCTAGACGATTGGAATGTCATGGTGTACCCGTTCCGAAACAATGTTTATTCTTCTTCTTCTTGTCGTGTCACTAGTTTCTTTCGAAACGGTATGGTTTTAACGGGAGGATTTAAAGTGCACCTCAAAGAGGCACCATTCGAGCATTTGTTTATGTGTGTTTACTAAAAGTTTATGCTTAAATGTTTCCGACGTCATGTAACTGTTTTATTAGGCCGACCAAGCTGTTTCAGACATTATAGCATCCCGTAAATAGGGGCATAGTGAAAAACTTGCCCCTGCCCCTGTAGTATAAACTATTTATACATATTAACAGAATAATTTAATTTGTAAGAAGAGACACTTGCAAGATACATTAACTCCATTCTTACCTGAAATAAGGGTCTCGGCTCCACCAAAAGTTCGTCTCTCTGATCAAGAGTTCCCCATTTATACGCCAAAGCATTGGAGTATCTACAAAAAACGTTATAATATAAGAATCATGACAAAAATATATTCTTGTGACAAATATGGTAATCATAAATTTACCTTTTCCAAGTTTCAAGATAAACACACGCCCATAGGACGTTGAAGAGTGAGAAAAGCACATAAGCTATGTCCTTCCAATATTCGTTCGCTGTACCGAGCCAAATCTATAACAAACAAATATTAAAAATTAGTGGATCCACACCGGCTGCGCACGAAAAACACGTCACCGTAAACATTAATGAAATTAATCAAAACAAGTTTCAGCTAACTTTAATGGCAAGGGATAGAAAAAGAACTAATCTGAAAGATAGAGATAGGCTGTAGATGTTCTTGTCCAGCATTAAAGCTATCAGTGTACCAATTTCTGCTAGGTGAACGTTTCCCCCAAATCCCTCCAAACGTTTATATCTCTTGCTTAAACGCTCCGCCCCGTTTCATTCAATCTTGACCATTTCCCTACCCACGTTGGCTATTCTAGTATGTCTTCTTCTTGGTCGGTACTTCATTCCTGAAGAACGTGATCAACCAGGTGTTGTTCTGTAGGCGTAGACGGCCAGTCTCCAGCGACTCCGATCCGTAACCGACGTGGCCGACTATGACCAGCTTTTCTAAATTGTTGACTCCACGTCTCGCAATGTGGCCAAAATATGAGAAGATACGACTATAACAACATATGGTAGATAGTCGGTCTTTTATATTGAGCTGGATGAGTGAGGATCGATGCATATTCTAGTATGTAATTGAAGTAAATAATAGAAATATAGATTACATACCCAAAATATGAATCCAACGGCAGCAGGGACGGTTAGGGACTGAGTATAATGTCCAAGCCAAGCGAAATACATTGCTATTTTAACGCCGAAGTATTCGCTTATTTCATCTGAAAAACAAACAGAATTATTCAAAATCCGATGGTAGGGCTTAGAAAACAAAAGAAATCAGCTCATAAATATATCCCCTCAGATCTCTTAGTACCAAGTACCCATTTAAGTTGAGGGAAGTAAAAGGTACCTACATTTAAATATTAGATTTGGCTCATCACACTACTCTTGGCCCTAGGTAAGAATCAAACTCACAACCTACATCGGACAGAGCAATTTAAGGCCAGTCGTATAATAGCAACAGTTTATATCATTAAAGATAATATTTACCTAGAGGCTGGGGTGAAAACACAGTTTTGACCCATTTATTTCGTAGATTCTCCAAAGCGTTTCTCTCGTGTAGCGGAAACATGCTGGCTACTACTCCTCTGCTGACACATGCTGGTACTGAAACAGATTGAGCATGTGTTAGATGGTATGTATAGATCCTACCGGCTGCGCCAAGCATAGTACTGAGTTTTACTACATACATCAAAGTCCGTCTATATTTTAATTAATTGCATCAGCTTAAGTTAAGTTAACGTTGAAGTAAAGCGCTTTTCTGGCGCAGCCGGTTTGTTTCGTCAACTGTCTTAGTAGATAAATAGTTATTTGTATACGATTTACCAAGCGAGGAACTGACTTCTAGATTAAAATCAAATCAAAAAACGTTTATTTTGTGTCACATAAACATAGGTGAAATATAAAGAACAATATTAACCATATAATTCACCTAAATTATAAGATCTTTCAAAGTGATCCTTATGTTTCTCCTAAATAAAGACTGTATTGTATCACTCACCAATGCTTTGTCCAGGGCGGAGTGTGAGGGCCGGCTCTAAAGAATGCTCATCTCCACGCTCAGCCCTCGCTGATTCCAGGACATGTTTCACCAAAGCACCGCGCTCTTGAGAGTTTAGTAGATCGGCTGCTGAAGATCCCTGGATCGTCAAAAAGATTTTAGTCGGAATTAAAATCGGGTAAAGTTATAGTGACCCCGTCACCGACTTGATTGTGATAATTTAGGAACAATTTAGGGTCACAAGAGTACCTTGTTACTATTTATTTATTTGACACCCTGACTTCATACTTATAATTCAGACCCTAAATCGTATTTTACAGTCAATGTTCAATGTAAATGCTCTTATTGTAACCATTTGAAAAAGAAAGCGTCTTAAGGATTATCCCAAAACGTGATTCAATTTACTTCATAGTAGCCACCTGGGACACTAAGTACTTTATTTTAATATTTTCCACCCTACTACTAAGCCTACCCTCGTAATCGATAAGAATAATCGAGTACTAAAGTATTCATGCGAATTGGAGATTCCAGAACGATTACGGCCTATAACTTTAGGTTATTACGCAAATCACCCTTCCGTGCGAAACACTTATAAAGTATTCATAGACATTGATCGGAATAAGCCGATGTTTTGCAAACTATAGTTACTGTTATACATTATTCAGTAGTGGCAAGGCCTGGACTAGAGCCAAATCACCTAGATTTAACTTTTTCTTAGCTTCGATAGGGAAACACAAAAAAAAAATCTGCTATTGATAAATTTACTCGCAATACTGTTTCTCATAATATGGAACACCTTCTAGGTAAGTACTGTGGTAGTAGTAAGTAATGTGGGTATATGTAACAAATGTAAAATGTGGAAGTACCTCTGAATACCATCCTTAGAAATCCTAAAAGAAGCCTGAGTTGGTACTTAAAACTCTAAGGGCGTATCTACCGTGCCTGGGGATCAAGTTCATATTTCTGTCATATATTATCTTTCATCAAACGTATTATCAGCCGCATTTTGTGAGCATGCTCGAAACGTGCCATGCCTATTTCTGCCGCCAAGCGTTGCTGATTTGAAGGGCCTGGGTGAAATTACAGGCACATGAGGTAACAATTGTATGCCTCAAATAGATAGGCGCACGGCACTGCATCGTAGGGACGCTCCTATCGTGCGTGACTTGCGAGGCAACGCTTTGATTTAGTTGGTTTCCACTTAACATATGGCCCATATCAGTGGCGTAGCTAGGTGGACAAGGGCCCCGGTGCATAGAGAAAGAATCGGGCCCTCACCCCCTCTTTCCACATAGCTTGAACTTATATTGGCCTTTAAAATAAATAAAAATTGTGAGCAGGCTCAATGTTTTCTAGCTTTGGGAGCTGGCTGACCCTCTTTTTTCAAAGCTTAGGTTAGAGGGCCCCCTGGGCTCCGGTGCATTGCACCACCTGGCCCTACGATAGCTACGCCACTGGCCCATATGTTTATTCCATGAGCAAGTAAAAAAAACGAAACGACACCTTTTCGCCAACACGTCTTCTTTAAGTAGCCTAAATTAGTGACCTTTGTTCAGTCAGGGGCTATAATGTCAGTCATTATATTGCTGCGTGATCTATTTCCGCTACGCATTAGTGAATACGGCACGTAGTGTTGTTCTCTTGTAGTTTAGCTAGTCATGTTGCGTGCGTGCTATTGTGTGCTTAAGTGGTTGTGTATCGTATATTTGGGGTTTTTTCGTGCCCTAATTTCCTTACAATCGTTTTACAGCACGGTTTCCTTAGCTTTACATAAGGTTAGTCAATCTAATTTAGATCGCTATCGCGCTTTGAAATGTAAATTATACTTTGAGGTTTAATAATACAATGCGTAACTGCCGGCCTGGAAGCGATCGCTCTGATCGATAAGGCAGCATTGTACTTTTGATGTTGCAACTGTGTATCTTTTTTTGTTTCTGTCCGGCGTATGTATAATAATGTAATTTTCATTTATTTTACCTACGATGAAAGATAGAGGTTGTACAGAGAATAACATTTTTGAAAAAAAAAACAGTCCACAAAAACCCAAAAACAAAAAAAAATGTTTTTTTTTGTTGTTGTCGATTTTTTTCTAAAAGCGCTGATTCAATTTCGATAAAATTTATATCGGCCCAACTCAACTGGGGAAGTATGTTCTACCAAACAAATGAGAATAATCAAAATCCGTTTAATTGGACGAGTAATCTATGTAGTTACAAACATAAAAAAAACATTTAATCGAATTGACCAAATATTACATGGGTTTATAGTATACTACATAACCTTTGCAATATAATCGACGTAACCCCGTGCAAAATCAGTGTTACGTAGCATCCAATCCACAAAGATCAAAGTACATTACGACGAAGTTTCTTACCCTTTGAAAGCAGTGCATATCTCTCACAGTGAACTCCTTGTAGCCCCCTCCAAACTCAGGCTTCAGTAGCTTAGGCAGATGGACTTCTTCAGCGGTTTGTAGCAACCTGTTCAAAAGTCATGTTGAGAATTTTCATCGAGAGAATTTTATTAGTAGAACTTGGAAGGTTTGAAGGGTGTGGTTGCCGGTGTAATTACAGGCACATGAGGCTTAACATCTGTATGCCTCAAGTTGATGGACGCAGGGCAGTGAATGTTCCTATCGTGCGTGACTAGCGAGGTAATGCTTAGTCATAGGTGATGGTTATCACTTAACATCACACAGGTGGGCCATGTGCTTGTTCCAGCAATAAATAGTTAGTTTAAAAAAAAATCCTTCATCTCGAAAGTTTTTATAATGGATACCCACATAAATGATACTAAGCTTAAATATTGCCCATGCCCTGTTTCTTATCATTATCCTACCCATTGAGCGAAAGTTAAACGCGTCCAACCTGCGTCCGCGGTTGCGTGCACGGTTACGATCAAGTCACGTGTTTTATTTGTAGTTAGTACCCCAAGTAGGTATGAGTTGTGTCTACCATATTTGGTTTTTCGTTTTTGTTCCGTGTTCATTGCGGGTTTTGTATGAAGACGCGATAGAGATACCGATACGGAACTTTATGTTCTACTACTAATTTTCATCATACTTGCAACATAAAGTTCCGTATCGGTATCTCTATCGCGTCTTCATACAAAACCCGCAATGAACACGGAACAAAAACGAAAAACCAAATATGGTAAACACGACTCATACTTGGGGTACTGGTCTTATAGGAATTTACAACCATTCTCGTCTTTATTACATCTGTTTATAACATGACATGCCACGTATCTACAGACGTCAGTCGCGCGCGCGCCTAAAACACAAAGAGGGAATATTACTTACACATCATCATCAGCAGTGATGTAGAAAGCAGAGCATTGCGACGAGGCATGTTGCCTCACGCACACACGCAAGCGAGGTCTGCTGCCTCGTAACTTCTGGAGTAGCCATAGCAACATGCTGTCAGGGAGTCCTGGAGAATGTTTAGGAAGGTGTCAGTTCGACGAACCCTATGCAAGAGACTTAGACGCAAGAGTATTCTCCAAAAAGACGGTGAAATCAGCGCACCGCTATCTCACTCGCACATTTGAACGTTTTTGAAGATATCAAATCACTGAATGTATAAGAAAAACCACAATCAACAAGGTTATTGAGAATAACATTACGAAGGTTCAGCAAAAATTATTATTTCGATCCCAACAAGTTTTCGTACCTAAAATGGAATATATGTGAGCGAATAAAGCAGAGAGGTAGGTATTTTATAGACGCTGATGACAGCGTCTTTTTAATACCTATAGGCTTAGATAGATAGAATAGAACATACTTTATTGCACACAACAAATTACTGATAAGACATAGAAAAACTTAAAACTACTTGGACCTTATATTCTAGACCTATGATTAAGTTCGGATGTGCGTTAATTTGTGACTGTCAAGTTTAAAAGAAGCAAAGACAGAGACGCTGCCAAATACTAAAACAAAGTATCCTAAGAAGCCGCTTCCATAATTTGTTAGCCAAAAATTAAATTTTGGTAAATATGCATCCGATTATCCGATCTCTACGTGATAAGACATAGAAAAACTTAAAACTACTTGGACCTATATTCTAAGCCTATGATTAAGTTCGGCTGTGCGTTGATTTTTGACTGTCAAGTTTAAAAGAAGCAAAGACAGAGACGCTGCCAAATGCTAGTCACAGATACATAGGTTGTTAGGTAACATACCTATCAGTGAAGGCAGCTAGTAAGACCTTTACAAAACGAAGGCGAAGTAATTGCATTGCTTGCCAAAAAACTTGCAAGATCGGCGGTTCTGCCAAGTCACGGAAGTCTGAAGCGTTATATCTTGTATCTATAGTATGGCTATATGGTACTGTTATTTATTCTATGGTATACCCCTCTTGGCTTGATTCCTATATTGGGATTTTATGGTTTTCAGATTTTTGACTGAATATACATTTTCTGAGGTAGAGGATTGCCAATGTTTGATTAAATAAGGCCTACAAACAGTCGCAACTTAGTTAGGAGTAGCTCTGCACTGTAAGTGGTGGGTTCAATTCCCGCAGTGTTAAGCCAATACACTGTATCTATAACATGGCTCAATCGTTTCTTTTTAATCTGTTCTTTGCTTTTGTAAATCTTTTTTTTCTAACTAAGAAAAGACGATTTAGAAAGCACGATTTTCACGAAATCCATAAGGATTGAAAAGCATATTTGCGCACTTTCTCAACATAGGTAGGTACAGTGTTTTGGCTTAACATGGTAGCGTAGCGGTAAAAAGAAAATTTGAGTGATGACATTAGATGTTTTTTTAATGTATAAGAAGTATAACATTATATTATTATATAAATTACATTACTGTTCTGCATATAGTTTCTATAATACAACCTTTGCCAAGTTCGGGCTTAGAGAGAGCTGTAAAAAATGGAAAAAAAACCCATCAATATTTTCGATAAAACATATAAGTATTGTCAAAAATCCTCTTCTATGTCATCTACCAGTTTGCACTGGTCCTACCTTATGCAGCAGAAGAAAAGTTTGTATGATTTTAATCTCTTGTTTGACAATTCTATTAGGTAGTTTCTTAAGTTTCTTAAGGAACTTAGGAGTGTGATAGCTATTTAAAAAACCTTGTAATAAACTACTCTTAAACACTCTCTTACAAACAGAGTGACTAACTTTTTGGTTCATTATTTTTAACGGTTTTATTTTACTACTAACTTCAGCAATGAATTAAAATAAATATTGGTGGACTTCCAAACAGCACTATCTATGCCCAAACTATGCAAGGCTATGCTATGGAAACTTGATACCTGATATAATAGTTAGAATTTAACATAATTTATCAGTTTGTAAATAACTGAGTATGTATGTCACACATTGGATTGTTGCCAAGGCAGTTATTGACCAAGCTGAGAGCTAGACTTGCAAGTTTAGGTAAATGATAAGTTCATTGAACTCTGATATTTTGTAGACTGAGAACAAAAACCTAATTGTTAGATCTGTTTTCCTTTTTAGATTTAGATCAAGATTCTAATTAAAATAATATGCTAAAACTCTAAAGCTAGTTTTATACTAAAAACTTTTGGTATATCCAATAAATAAAACAAATATTTGTGATGAGATAAATATTCTCTCAGAATTTGTAGTTTATTAAGGCCTTGTCTGCTTAAATAGTGACTTAGTTGAGACAAATAGAAGATCTATTGTTATTTGGCATGCCATTAAATCATTAGAAAATATACTGTCTGGTATCTCCACAATAAAACCAACCTACAATATACTTTTTTACTAATAGATCTTTGCAGTTATTCCACAACCTAGTCCCATGGATATATCACAAAATACAGTAAAACCTGTATAAGAGAATTTCACCGGGACCCAACAAAAAACGCGTAGTAAAAAAACGTAATAGCGGGATAGGGAAAATAAAACGTACTACATACCTATTATTATGTATTATGTTCTAATTTCGTATAATGGTAGGTATTAAATTATACATTTATAAAGGACATTAAATACATAGTGTAATTATAATTACATCATTGAAAGTAATCCTTTATTTTGGTTTGACCGAAAGCTTTGGATGCATTAGCAATTACAAGATTTTCAACATAATTTAACTTTTGCAGTGCATCTTCGTATGTATTAAACGGGATGGCGAATCATATTAAGCGTTAAGAAATGTATGAAAACATATCTCAAGTTCCTTCCAACCAAAGCCAAGGTCCTTCTCCACTATTTTAAGGAGTTGGGCTGGCTGGGGTGAGGTTAGCAGGGGGACAATGTACAATACACCCCATTGCGGGACGTCTATGCAGATCTCATTCCTCCACCACAAATTAGAATTAGATGTCTCAAGTTGCAGGGACTGGCGTAAAATGGCGTAATAAGCGTGATCGTATTAAGCGGGTTCTATTGTTTATAATTGTACCACCATGGAACTATTCTGAGAGATTGCAGTCTTGAGGTTGAAGATCCTTTATAAATATAAATAAATAGGAGTAGGTACCTTTAGGAAATATCAGCACAACATCAGTATGTTGAGTAGGGGTGGAGTGGAGAAGCAAACGACGAGGGTGATGCATTAGATGTGCACCAATCTGCCCCGCCATAGGCAGACGTCTCCGGAGCTCTCTACCAGCTGTGAAAGAAAGATTTTTAGCTCATTGTTTCTGGTAGTATCCTAGATACCTATTGCAGAAACATATCCAGTGGGAAAAAGACAGTGCATACTGTTCGTGTCAATAGGTGGATTTGAAGACCTGATATAGTATGACAGTATGCTAAGTGGAACTTGTTCATAAAAAAATTGTAGGTAGGTAGGTAAAATTATGAGCCTCCCATTTTTTGTATTTGTTCACCTATGATAACTGTTGTCATAAACTGCCTAGATCTAGTATTCCTAGCTTACATAAATATATAAGAAAAAACCTGTACAAAATAAATTTTGTGTTAATTTTGGATTTTAGCTAGGAGAATTTTAAATTGAGTATGTTACCATACATCTGGTAACCTAATATCAGACATGAATATCATGTAGAATGGATCAAACAGATGAACACAAAGATGACTAATAGCATAATATTTAAAATTACTAAGTGAATAAAATACTATTTCCTAAAAGTTGGGCAGCAGAGCCCAACTTATAGGCCTTCTTCATTGCATGCCAGCATCCAATGAAGAAGGCCTATACCCAGCAGTGTGACACTGGGCTTAGATGATGATAACTATCTTGGGCATGACTGGATCAATAATATATGTATTAAATTGTAAAATCTAGGTGATTGCTATAATAGCACAAGATACTGCTTCGAGTTATTTACTAACCACTATCCAACTTGTCTTTCGCGAATTCGGCAAAAGATTTGTGCTCCTGAGGAGTGGAGTGGGTACTGCCACCATAGTCATCTTTTTCGGAATTCCCTGCATTTTCTTCACTATCCATAGCGGACACTAACACAGAATAGAACTACGGAACAACAAAAATGGGCGCACTATGAGGAGACCTTCACAATTTCTTACATCATCGACTACAATACAATGAAGGTAGGTACGTTAGAGACAAACAATAACTTGCGGAAATACTGCTGTATGGTAACAACTAAGTACCTATACGTGATACGATAAAATGTAGGCTATGCTAGGTACTACTCCTATCCTACTGATACCTGTCGCCCCTGCCAATATAGGTATAAAACGAGTAAGGAATTTTAAAGTTATCTAACGAAGAAAACACGGTCGTCCGGCGGCGGCAGCGGCGCGCGGCTTTCGCTACGCTGTGGTAACAGACAGAACAGTTACTGTTATAGCTACTTCATTTGCTTTAAATTAGTTCATTTCATAACACACAACACAAGCAAATGACTCCTCAACCTAGCGCAACTAATAAAATTCAAAATTGATTTTTGTTTTGTGTTCACTCGCTGTGTGGCTCGCTGTTGGCTGGTAGCTGTCACCCACAGATATATATATATCTGTGCTGTCACCAGAATAATATTCTGTCTAGCTGTCATGTATGATGTAATTCACTGTCACTGACACTGACACTGAGCCTAAGTGGGGGGGATTTGGGACTTGGCACGGTCTTGGACACTTGGGCAGTGCTGCCAGATAGCTTAAAGAATTTCCCTCCTAACTTAATATAAAATCCCCGGAATTATATTTATATGTACATGTACATTAAGGGAGGAAGTTAGCAGCCGAAAAAACAGGAATTATTATTGTATACAGCACGGCTGATAAAGTACCTATATAGATTTAGATAATAGCAGCTAATAGTAGTTATTAGCAGATAAGTGCCTATTCAATAACATTATTATATTTATTGTCTTGTTTGTAAAATAATATAAGTATGTATTTAAGTTTTTAAACAAACTTTTTGCTTATTTTACTTTTACTTTTTAGTAGTAAGCAAGGTTTAATGTTTTATGTTTGAATTCACTAAATAATAAGATTGTTTTTACTTGAAGATGTTCGTATAATTTACACGAAACGATTAATACAGTTACATTAGCACGACCGAGTACAAAGTTTTTAGTTACGGAACCACAAATTCTTGTAGCTGACGCTAGTGACAGACTAAAGTATATTTTTCACTCGCCTGAGCTTCACAAGGGTCGAGTTATAAACAATAATTAATTAAGAATGTAGCTAGGTAGGTACTTGTAAAGATAGATAGGTACACGTTACACGCTACATCTACATCCCTCTTTAGAAAAAAATAATTATATAAAATTAATTTAAATTAGTGTAAATATGAAACGACATAAAAATCCATTAGTAAATTACACTATAGGCTCTAAACTGTAAACTATTTTAAATGTCGTAGTAGAAAATCAAACCGTACAGTCTTCATTACCATGCGACCGGATCTCGTTAGGACCGATGCTGTTGTTCTCACATCAGATTTCGGCAGATCCATTAGCTCCGATTGCCGAAGTGCTAGAAGTGGCGTACTTAATGGAGTTGATGTTTCAAGTTGTTGGCCTCTGAGAAACCATTGTTTCGGGTGTCGCATTGCTAAGTGTGTAATTTATAGCGTAAAGCTGGTTTAAGCCTATCTAGCGAAATGAATTCGCGTTCTGAGTAAGGCATGATAGATGACTTGAATTGTAAATTATTTTTATTTTGTAATTTTTTTAGTTCGGTATCTACGATTTGGCTTTTGTTTATTAGCTCAAAGTTAAAGATAACAGGCAAGTCTCGTATACCTACGGGTATTCCCTTTGTGCAAATATAGTGTTGCACGTTATGTTTGGGAATCGTTTTGCGAGATTCTGGTTTAGTAATATCGGGATTCCGCAATAGTAGTAGTGTGTGATATTTATTATATTATATTAAATATATAATAAACGCAGCGGTGATGAGTCTGTCGCTAGATGGCTGCGCATGTTCCGCCTGCGCCGTAGGAGCCGCTACTTGTTTATATACCTATATGTAGATACACGTAACACGCTACAAAGGAATTCAATGACATGCAGTTCCGAGATGATGGATTGGAAGAATGGAAGAACATGCCGACCTTTGGGATAAAGGCATGGAACTAATAATACATAGGTAATCAACATTCCTAAAGGCAGGAAGATGATGACATGTAAAACCACTTTTACGATTTGTCAACAGACTAAAGCCCATTTCACGAAAGAAGTCCTGCGGTTTTTTGAATTTTTACGAAAGCTAGTTGGATGAGTGTTGGTTTCTGACAGCCTTCACAGCTCAGTTGGTAGTAGCTCTACCTTCTGTGCCGTCGGCCGTGGGTTCGATCCCCACCGAGAACAAAGGTTTGTGTGATGAACATAGATGTTTGTTCTCTGTCTGGGTGTTATATAATATTACTAGTGGCTTCCCGCGGCTTCGCACGCGTTGAAGTGGTGAGCCGTGATTGAGCCACAAACATCCAAACATCGTAACTTTCGCATTGATTTGTATATTATTAGGGTAGGATTTTAAATACCTACGTAATAAGAGATACCTATAGGCATTCATTACCTATATTAGGTAGGTAGGTATAGGTACTGAGCTTAGCACAAACATGGCAAATACAACAAAGACAACCTTACAGGGAAAATATGTACTTATTTGTTCCTAGATTCTACCCCAAAAATAAACGAAACGAAACAGCTTCACGACTTTGATCCCCAGGCATGGTAGATATTCAGATCCCTTCGTACCAACTCAAGATTCCCGTTTTTAGAATGTCCCTTACAAACATTAACGCCTCGTTGTATCCTTTTTACTCGAGCGCAACGAAGGAGGGTAACGTTTTAGGGGTTGTTTTCTAAAATCAAACTTTCTGTTTATTATTTTTCTTTATTTTTTTCTTTTGTAATTATTTATTTCTTAATATATGTATTTACTCCAAGTTTTAAGTCATTCGCACCACGCGTTACCAAACTCCTATTAAGGGTAGTTTTAAAAAACTAAAAATGCCTACCTTATTTTTTTGTCTTGGAGTACCTACATGTACTCCAAGTTTCAAGTTTGTAGGTTTAAAGAATAGATTTTTTCATACCAACGTTTTCAGCCATTTTTACACCCTTAGGGGTTGAATTTCCAAAAATCCGTTCTTAGTACACCTCAATACTCAATTTACTATTGCCTTTACTATTTTTTAGCCATGAAATACATCTACTTCAACTTTGTAGGTTCAAGGAAATCAATTTTTCATACCAACGTTTTCAACCCTGTTTACACCCTTAGGGGTTGAATTTCCAAAAATGCCTTCTTAGTACACCTCTACACTATAAGACCTATGTACTCTTCAAATTACAAGTCTCTAGGACCAGCGGTCAAAAAACACCCATACAAACTTTTACATCCCTTTGCACACTTATTAAAGGTAGTTTAAAAAAATTAAAAATGACTTTCCTTTTTTTTAGCCTTGGAGTACATCTACTCCAAGTTTCAAATTTGTAGGTTCAAGGAATACAATTTTTCATACCAACGCTTTCAACCCTTTTTACACCCTTAGGGGTTGAATTTTTAAAAATCCCTCTTAGTACACCTCTACGCCATTAGACTTAGGTACCCCCAAATTTCAAGTCTCTAGGATCAGCGGTTTAGGCTGTGCGTTGTCTATATGTCAGTCAGTCAGTCAGTCAGTCAGTCAGTCAGGACTTTGATTCTTATAGTATTAGAGATAAGTGTGTATTTACAAAAAAAAGGATATAAGTATTATATCAGCTATCTGGTTCCCTTAATACAAGCCTTGGCTTAGTTTGGGGCAAGATGGTGCTGTGTGGAATGTCCATCAATATTTATTTATTTATAATTAACTAAGCGTATGAAATCTTTCGGCAACTACTTATTACTTACCCAAACCATGAAAATGATTATAGTTTTCGATTTTGAATTATTTTTCTGTTTAAACCATAGATTTGATGCTCTATCTATTGTATACTTGATCTAAGGTTTAAACGAAGGGACTTCTTTCGTGAAAACGACTCTACATTTAGGTTTGCTTCTTTATTTTAGTCTGTCTGAGCCATGGAGGTAGTAATCATACCTGAGCTCTGCAGTCCAAAGTCAGTACCTCCATGGTCAGAACAGCAGAAATTGACATTTTCTTGAACTCGTTCAAATGTTAGTGAGTGAAGTGAATGAGTAAGAATTATATAAATACCTTTACCCACTTCATTCTACAGTGCAGCCAACTCAGACGATTTACCACTATTACTGTTGATTTTGGACATTCGTGGACAAAATATATTACATCCTAGTGCATATTATGTAGTGATAAGCCGTGTTCAGGTAGTTAGTGGAAATGGAATTCAAAAATATTATTTATTAAGTTCATTTAAAATTTGTTTTTGTTTTGCTTATTTTGAGTGAATTATTGGAGTGACTTAAAATAATGAATGATTTGAATGTACAAGACAATAAAATATAATTTAATATTTTTATGGATTGTGAAGATTAATGAGTACGAGCATTAATAAACAATATAAAAATATAAAGATTGGAGAGAAGGAAGAGAGGCCTTTGCCCTGCAGTGGGACACTACGGGCTCTTAATAATAATGATAATAATAAAGTACAATGATTAATGAGTCAATTTCACCATGCTCTGTTAGTCCTTTAATACTTTGTTAATCTAACAGAGCATGGTGATATCAGCTCATAATTCTTTAATAATCTAACACAGCATGGTAAAATCAGAGCTAAAAGTTTGAATATAATTAGCCAATCGCACTAATATATTCAAAATTTAAAAATACTAAAAATCTAATTTTGTATTTAAAGTTATTAGATATAATTAACTTTTAGCGTTTTAGTGTTTTTTTAATATTGCAAAATATTTAGTGGTTTGTAGTTTCGGCAGTTGAATTTAGAAGGGTAAAAACACAGTTGGTAGCACTGCATGCGCGTATTATTATTCATTGCGCGAATGCGATGCGCGACGTTAGCTTACGGTGCGGTGGACATGTAAAAAAAAAATAGTCGCAACTTTCTCTTCTGCAGTCCGATTTAAATATATTTGTTAACAACAGCGAGCTCATACATACAGCAAAACTAAGAATAGAAATCCTCGAGCGAGGACTTTTTGATCGTAAGTACCTACAGATCTTTGAATTTGTTAGCTAAATGACCTTTCTTTGTACTTTTGTATTTGTCGCAATTTAGTACTCCTTGACTTCCTTCTGGCTGACCGTTTTCAGTGCCTACAATTATTATTATCAATACGCAATTCGTTTTGTTTTTAGTAGTCAAGGTGAAAAGTTCTTGGGGTAATTGGGGCAATAAATTATTGTTGTTTTCATGTCTGACTAGCCCACTTTCGTATAACAGCTGTGATGTCGTCACGCCTTTTATTTTCCAACAGTTAGCTGTTGGAAGATAAAACAGCTGTTTTTAAATAATTGTTTTTCTACCTCACGGGAAATTTAATGAGAGAAGGATTAACCAAGGTATTTTTAGCTCAATACAGGTAAATTTATTAGGGAGAATGAGAAATACCTACTTTCTCTACTTCTGTGAAGGTAGGTACCTAATTAATGGCATGGCAATAGGCCTAGTTTAAAATTCTTTCATCTGGCAGTTTCATTCTTTCACAATTAACTGAACTGAAGCTGATTGTTTCATTATTTGGTAGGTATGGTAAAGTTATTGAACTCTAAAGTTATTTGGCCCTAACTTAGGTTAATTATTCAATTCATATTTTAAGGTACCCATCTAAGTAGGCACTTCATTTCATATGACCTATGTAACAATATAAATTTATTGGGGCATGACAAAATATGAGTTCTTAAGCACAAATTCAGAAATATGTCAGGTTTCTGTTTTGCCAACTCAACAACAACTTATGTTGTGTTGGCAAAATCTGAATAATTGTCCATGCTACCAACCAATGAAATATCAATTTTTTGAATTCATAATTAGATTTTTTTTTTTCTCTAAACCAAATTCTCCACTGTCCTATCCTCTCACATTGGGATTCTGTTCATGATATGATCATCATCCATCATCCATCATCATAATCAATATAATAAGTAACAGTACTAAAGTCCAACCACACATTTTGGTTAGTGTGTAAAGATAGAGTAATGTTTTTTTTTACAACAAATACATAAAATTTTGGACTGCAATCTCGCCTGTTGTTAAGTGATGATGCGGTCTACAGTGTAGCTGTAGCACGTTTACCTAGAAGATAACTATTCACTTGTCTCTTGAAAACATCCAAATTATAGGCACTCAGAAAAACAGATGGTGGTAAGGAATTCCACTCTTCGGCTGTTCGCATTATAAAAGTAGATGCAAAGTGCTTTGTGCGGGCTGTAGGTATGTCAACCATGAATGGATGTCTTGTTTCCGTACGTCTGCTGGTCTGATGGTAGGATGATGATAATAAATATATAAATTTTGTCCACAGATGTCGAGTCCACCGTGGGACAGTATCCCACTGCTGGCTCTCAAGGGTATACTAGAGAATCTGGAGGAGAAGGATGTTATGGCCGCTTCATCTACCTGTCGCCACTGGCGCAGTGGCATGCTCATGTATGAAGGACGCAGGTTAGTCTCTTTAAGAAAACTTATTTAACACACCTCTTTCAACAGCCAATAGAAGTATTTTTTAAACTTTCGCGATCATGACACATATACGTAATAGTTGTGGTGTACCTGCCACCATGGCTATTGCAACATAACCGAAACGTCGAAACGCCAGAATAGCTCGCAGATGGTAGATTTTTTCCTACTTACTTGACACTTATCGTCATATTTTGGACAATTCACACAATATCTTTATAAATTGTAGTCTATGTGTTATTCTGATGTATAAGCTATATCATTGCAAAATTTCATTAAAATCCATTCATTAGTTTTTACGTGAAAGAGTAACAAACATCCATCCATCCATACTTACAAACTTTCGCGTTTATAATATTAGTAGGATGAGCCACTAGTAGACCTAACACTTGTGCTGTACTAAGCTTCAATTTGAGAGTGAGCTGAGCTGAGTGAGCTCTGTAACAGCTGAATATTGAATGATTGATATGAATGATACTTGAAAAATACAAAGATTAGGACCTAGAATAACATGTAGGTACGAGCCGAGCAAGCAGAGCCATGAAGAGATGCTACTTACCTACATAATATTTTATTTGTCCCAGGGACCTTCTAAAACTGCCTGCAAAGCATCTCGATAGGTGTGAATTCCTGGTGCGATTATTCAAGAAACATGCTAGACGGGTGCACATTTTGATTGGGGCCAACGCGGACGAGGAACTGCAAACACTGATGCGCTATGTACTACCACAGTAAGTTCATCATCATCAGCCTGAAGTTAATTGCTAGACATAGGCCTCTATACATTTTCAGGGAGAAATCCTTACAAACTTAAGCTGGGTTTCATAATAATTGCTGTAGGCTCCATTTGTATAAATGTTGCGAACTCTTTTCTTTTCTTGACATGAAGATGATAATGAAATGTGTACCTACCTAAAGAGCCGTTATAAAATGACAGAGATTATGATAGGCCTTTTTTTTTAAATACAACTAGTTGATGGAACAAGATGTTAAGCCTCATGTGCCTGTAATTACACCGGCTCCACACTCTTCAAACCGAAACACAGCGATGCTGCTTGGGGGCAGAAAAAGGCGTGGTGGTAGTACTTTCCCGGACGAGCCACAAAGAGCTCTACTACTCTACAAAATTCTATTATCATTCTTTTATCAGTAATCCTACTCATTAATACATACCTATATATTTAATTGCGAAAATTACGATAGTCGGATGTTTGTGGCTTAATTAAGCCCTTAAGAATCTGATAACAAATAAAGTTCGTAACCCGAATTAGCATATCCTTAGGTAGGCTACATTTTTTCCCAAAAATGTACCAGGAACGATCTAGAAAATTATGACGAATTCAATGTAGGGAAATTGCTTTAAATATTAATGTTAGCAATCACTACCAATACGTAATCGGCAGCTATTATAACTTGTATTGTCACGAATTAGTTCTCCTTGAATAGTCCCATTGTACCTATAAAATGGTTTAGCTAAGTTACATGACGTACACAGCTGACGTAACAGTTTCTACGTTCGATATACACGTGTATGTTTAATCGATAATCGTGATCGACGACGTAACTCAAAGAAAGGTTTTGAAATACGAAGTTGATGTTGACGTGATTCGAAGAAATAGGGCAGCTTTGTCGAAACTTTACGTGCCTCTGACTGAATACCAGCATAATATATACTCAAGGATCTTAATGATGTGTACCGTGCCTTACAGTCTTTACCCTATTGATCAAAAAAGAATTTGACAAAGTTTCAAAAAGGGAATAGTTGATAGAAGAAGTAAATGGTCCATCTGATGTCGAGCCACCTAAAACAATTCTTGGAAATGAGCAGAGAGGCCTTAGGCTAGCTCATGCGACCTTACTATATTACAATCATTTATATACTGGGTGTAATAAGATATCTCCCGAATACTCAAGGAACGTATAGAGATATCTATAACATCGGCCCATATCATATGGCAGAAAGTCAAAACATTTCAGAGAAAAAAAAATTAAGTACTTACCTACTTATCAGCGTATGTATAATATTACTTATATTGATTCAGTTACAATTTAACTTGCGTATATACTTGCGTTGCCTTTGTATACCTACTTTGAATTCTCAAAAACGATATCTATTTCCTAACAAAGCATATGCTTACTTTTCATAACACACTTTGATAACTACATAGTTGCTGCATAATTATATTGATATGAATAATAGTAGAGCTTTTTGTGAAGGGCTCGTCCGGGGAAGTACTACCACCACGCCTTTCCTGCCGCCAAGCAGCGTTGCTGTGTTTCGGTTTGAAGAGTGTGGTTGATGGTGTAATTACAGGCACATGAGGCTTAACATCTGTATGCCTCAAGTTGATGGACGCAGGGCAGTGCATCGTAGGGCACGTTCCTATCGTGCGTGACTTGCGAGGCAATGCTTTGTTATAGGTGATGGTTACCACTTAACTTAATCACGTGAGCCATCTGCTTGATCTATCAGCAAGTTGTTTAAAAAAATACGTGGCTTCATCATGTTAATTCGTGCTACCTAATTTGACGCAAATACTGACTGAATAATTTGACGTAACTGAAAAGATAAATACTAATTTAGGAATGTCGGTCTGAGGTGGTATGCTAATTTGGATGTTAGCCTAAACAGAATAAGAACTATCTTATTTTAACACAATTTTAATTAGCAGTTGCAACAGAATTGCCACCATTATTGTACTACATACGATTTCACTGAGTGAAACTTGTTTAAAATTCTAGTATAGGCATAATGTAATGAATATGGATAGATGTTTGTGTAAAGAAACGCCGAAGAAGTTACGAAACTAAATTAATTCGGCCAAGTGAGAGTCTATCCAGCCCCAAACTTTCATTGACGAACATTTCCGATGTAAAAATCCTGATATTTTTATAAAATTTTTGAACAAACAAAATATGTAATTATAAATATATAATAAAAAACTAAGTTTGTACTATGGTAGCCAGATAGCGAACATATAAGTTTTATAATTTTTTTATAATAATTACATATAAAAATATATGTATATATTTATATATTTATTGCATTATTTTTGCAGCCTTTACAGCTCAGTTGGTAGTAGCTCTGCCTTCTGTGCCGTAGTCCGTGGGTTCGATCCCCACCAGGAACAAACAGGTGTGTGATGAACATAGGTGTTTGTTCTCTGTCTGGGTATATAATATTAAAGTTTACAAAAAAAAGTATATTATGTATTTTATCAGCTATCTGGTTCCCATATTACAAGCTTTGGCTTAGTTTGGGGCTAGATAGTTCTGTGTGGATAGTCCACCAATTTTTTTGTTTATTTATTTATTTGATATGTTTGTAGATTTAACATTGTCAGGTCTTGGGACTAAATATTTTGAATTTCAATACGTAATGTCCACAGTAAGGGTGTTGCAATAGAGAGAATATAACACGCAAACAGAGAACAAACATCTATGTTCATCACACAAATGTTAGTTCTCGGTGGGGATCGAACATATTACCCCGTTTACACTCAGCTCATGTCCGTGGAAATGTGCAGAGACATGGGCAGGGACTTGGGCAATTCGAGAATGTAAACATGCCACATCCATGTCCACGCGCGTTGCCGCTCGCGTTGCCCGTGTTGCGTGAACACACATAGCCGGCGACGCTGCCGCAGACGTATGGACGGCAACATTTCCTTCCACGCGAATGGCAGCGCGAATGTCTAAATGTAAACGCAGTATAAGGCCTACAACGCTGCAGGCAAAGCTACCAACCGAGCTATGAGGGCTTTCAGCTTTCTTTTAAATATTTTTTCCTTTTCAGGTTCTTGGACTCTATAAATCTGCAAGAAATTGTTTTCGTGGGGCCACTTTATACAAACCTGTTCGGCTTAATGATGGTCTCTCAACTGAGAAGGTAAATCATTCAGATATATATTTGAAACTAACTTCTCTCTCCTATCGTCTTAGGTTCTAGTTCTTTCGAAACAGTGTGGTGAAAGGCTTTTGATTTGAAGAAATTAAAATTACACTACCATAACATTACTTGTTCAGTTGAATCACAAGGATCACTTTGAAACGTCTTAAAGCTAGGTGACTCTAGGTGCCAGTTCCACGCGACCAAGCCTAGAAGAACAGGCAACAAAGTTACGGCTTGGTTCCTACCGTTCTTTTGTAAGATAATATCTTTGGTACTAAGAGATCTGTACCCCAAGTCTGAATTTTATTTTTAGTTTCCGTATCGTCAGACTTTTTTTATGCTGCGTTGTCGCGTACCTACTGGTGTCACGGAAGATCAGCGTTATAGTAACGTATGCTGCTATAGCATTTATGCTGAGTGACGGCCAATTTATGTCACTTACTTACTTTTAATGTATTTTCTTGTATTTTTTATAAAATGTGTATGTGTGGCATGAATAAATGATTTTGTATTGTATTGTATGGAGACTCGTGAATTCCCTGCACGCCCGCGATAGAGGCGCTTATCGTATCCATACAAAATAGGCATGACGTTACGAAAATCAAACTCAGACTTGGGTCCTGACTGAGGGGATAATTACCGTGTCTGCGGGGATCAAAGTCATGAAGCTGTTTCAGGGAACGTCTTCTGCCGCTAAGCAGCGTTGCTGTGTTTCGGTTTGAAGAGTGTCGTTGCCGGTGTAATTACAGGCACATGAGGCTTAACATCTGTATGCCTCAAGTTGATGGACGCAGGGCAGTGAGACATTCCTATCGTGCATGACTTACGAGGCAATGCTTTGTTATAGGTGATGGTTACCACTATAAAAAAAAAGTTCCATTTAATTGAATGAAAATGATTCTAGAATGTTTTTTTTTTCAGGGTTGTATTTGAGACTCTAGTGTACAAGCATGCACGTGTGCTGAAGAAGTTGGCTGTGATTGGATGCAGTTTGAGCGTTCTTGACGAAACCGACAGATTTGTGGTAGGTTTTTTTTGACTATTCTCTGATGGAACTAATTTGAACATTATTCACATAATGACTTACTTATGATGAAATTAGTTCATTTTGTTAGACAGCAGAATCGACACCAGTACCCCAAGTCTGAGTTTTGTTTTTCTATTTTCGTTTTCCGTATCGTCAGGCCGATTTTGTATGGAGACAAGATGAGCGTCTCTATCGGGCGTCCTGATAACTCACCAGTCTCCATACAAAAACGGCTTTTAACAATACGGAAAACGAAAGACGAAAAACTAAACTCAGACTTGGGGTACGAAGATTTTCTGGTCTATGGGCTCGTACACAAAACTGCGATGCGACGTCGCATCGCAAAAATCTGCGAGCTCGTTGTGGACTTTCCCGTGGAAGTTCCTGCGATGCGACGTCATATCGCATCGCATCGCAGTTTTGTGTACAAGCCCTAAATTGTTTGAATTTTTTATGGTATGGTTCTATGACACATTTTGTACAATTGTGGTAATGGGGTCCTATTTGATGCGGGTGGCCCTCAATATAAAATAGTAATATTCATTCACAGAATCGTCAAATGGAGTACCACTCGAAGCCGCTTACCTTCCAAGACAAATCTTCGCTGTCGATGATCGAAGATTTGGTATTATCAAGGACCAATGTCAATCTGATGCCGTTTTGTAATCTCAAGGTACACTCAATTGTTTAATTTTTTTTTTTATATTTTTAGTATATCTATTATCGGGTTTTATAGTGGGATTGACCCTGCCTTCCGATCGTAAATTCGTGGAATCGAATCTGGTCGTGCACCAATGGATTTTTCTTACCGAAAAAATTATTTGCGCAATGCCAGAGCTCTTAAACGGTGAAGGAAAACATCGTAAAAAAACCAGTTAGTAATCTTACAGTGGCGATGAGCTTGCAACCTGCAACGTAGGCATACCAACTACAGCAAAATGTGGGTATGCGCCAAATGTAATGTTTGGACGTACCTCTGACTTTGTGACCCTCCGAATGTGGGTATGACCCCACCTTAGTGGAGTTCGTACTTGGTGATAAGATATCTGAGGGGATATCTACCGTGCCTGGAGATCAAAGTCGTGAAGCTGCTTTTATATAACTTAGTAAAAGAGTAAAAGTGGCGGAACAAGATATTTTAAGCTATTTGATGTACACTGTTCACTTAGTAACAGGGGGAATTTTTTACACAAAAGTAATAAGGGCAAAATTTTAAAAAACAAAACAAAAATTTAAATTTAAAACTTATCTCAAAAAACAAGTGTAATAAGAGTTTCTAAACATCTGGTAGAAATTTACGCCAATATTTAGGTTAACCTATGTAATGTACTAAATTTATTTAAAGAACCAAATAAATATTGTAGTTAGATAGATAGATGGCTCTTTATTGTTCACTACACAGAGACAAAATATAGGGTTGAGGCATTTAGGCAAATCAATGGGCGACCTTATCGCTTAGAGCGATCCAGGCAACCTTGGATGAATAGAATTAATTATATTATCATTATTGTTTTTTTTTATTTTCAGCACATAGTTTTCGAATTCGAGCAAATATCGACAGAGGCGTTGGTTACCCTCTCAAAACTGGACAACCTGCAGATGATATCATTCACGTTTACATCGCGAAAGGGCATGGTCTTACCTCACGTCGATTGGAGTATCGTCAACCCGCACTTCGGCACGAGGCTAGCTGTAGCCATTAATCTTGTAAGTATTTTTTTAGTATTGTTTAGTAATCACGTCCACTTATTTTTTATTTACTCGGTCCTCGACGGCCCCAACGGAAGACCAGCGCATTGATGTATATATATTGCCTCTGACTACCACCTACTATAATTTTCGGAACGTTCGAATCGCATCACGAAATCTCAGTTCGGGGCGAACCACTAGTATAATAGTATAAGCCAAGCTCTAGAAAGTGCTGTGTGGAATGTCCACCAATATTTATTTATTTTATTTATTTCAGATTCACCTGTCAGAGGACAGATTGATAGATATTATGGAAAATGCTTTAAGTCCTGAGATGCCGGTGATTTCCATCAAAGTTCTGTTCCTCAAGGAAGTGAGTATAAAAACTAGCATTACATAGACTTTGACATCACTACATAGTATAAAACAAAGTCGCTTTCTCTGTCCCTATATCCCTATGTATGCTTAAATCTTTAAAACTACGCAACGGATTTTGATGCGGTTTTTTTTATAGAAAGAGTGATTCAAGAGGAAGTTTTATATGCATAATACAAGCATAATCTCTTAGGGATAACCCACAATAACCGTGCGAAGCCGGGGCGGGTCGCTAGTTTATTATATAATAAACTACATTATATTTCCATTGCATATTTACTACATAAACACAAAAACCAGTATAAAAAACAAAGGCACAAAATAAGACACAAAAAAAACCGTAGATAATGCCATGTTTTGTGTGCTACAGGCCACTGAGGCCTAATCACGAACGAATTTGACGTTAGTCACGAAAACGTATCATATACCTAAGTACAATAGAATAAGGTCTAATATCGCTTGGATACGATAACGAGACAAATGTCAAAATTTATTCGCCTGCTGTTGTAGTTAGTCAAATTCGTTCGTGATCAACCTGCTGAATAAGGTCTAATATCGCTAGGATGCGTGAACGCCACAAATGTCAAAATTCTATCGTGATAGGTCACGTAATAAATTCTTTTTATTTCATTTATTAAAGTTCTACATGGGCCTAATACTGCACGTGGCTGAGTCGTACGGGTCGATACTCGAAGAGTTCATTTGGGCGGACCCGCCAACGCCACCTGGCCGAATTCCGCGTCACATTGCAACCTCACTTGACGGGGTAAGTCATAGTCTAAAGGTATTTATTCAGTTGAGTCACAAGGATCACTTTGAAACGTCATAAAGCTAGGTGAATGTAGGTGCCAGTTCCACGCGACCAAGCCTAGAATAGGCAACAAACTTACGGCTTGGTTCCTACCGCTCTTTTGTATGATCCTTGTTACAATATACTATAATGAAGCTCCAGTGTAGTCCAATCGAGTTTATTGAGGCATAGGCATAACAGAAACGATTTGAGGCAATCTACACTAATATTATAAAGAGGTAACATTTGTATTTTTGTATTTTTGTATTTTTGTATGTAACGAATAGGCTCAAAAACTACTGGTCCGATTTCAAAAATTCTTTCACTATTAGAATGCTACATTATCCCTGAGTAACATAGGCTATATTATATTTTCAAAAAAATCAGGGATCCTTACTAAAACTCCAGTAATGTAACCCAAGGTGGAAACCAAAAATCTTACATCGCGTGCGCTGCGAAAACTATTGATGATAGAACAAAATAATGTACTACGATTTTGTAGAACACGTCATCATCTACAAAAAATGTCGCGACAGCATATGTCTAACTATTATAGTTATGTCACAATAAGTGTTCTTTTATTATAAAAAATTAATTGAAATGCCGCCGCTACAAAAGGGTCTTTATTTGTACCTTGGTATTAATCCTTATCCAAATAAATCTTTTCATAATTAAGACGGTTTCAATACCTATAGATTACTTCTTAAATTTTTCAAATCGGACATTCCATTCAAAAGATATGACGAAATTAAAAACGTTAACGGGTCCACGGGTCGCGCTCGGGGTGCGATTTCACTCTCTGGCGTGCAAATGTATGAAATAAGTAGACGCGAGGCTTGAACCCACGGTCTAAGTTTATCCTAAAATGTTCAAAAAATGTATGACCACCCATGCGAAGCTGGGACAGGCCGCTAGTAATTCATAAGGGACTTATTCCGACAACTGTAAGGGAATAAAAGTTTTGTTATACTTGAAAAAGTTCTAAAATGAGCCCTTTAAATCACTTAAAATCCTTTAACCACACTGTTTCTAAAGAACTAGTCACATGGTAACAAGTAAGAACTATAAAATAAATGGTGTTAAACTTTAGTATAACTATTAGGTATAAGTATAAGTTTTGTATAAATATTATGATCTCAGCATAGCATATTAAAAGCCACCTAGCGGTTGATTGTCGTGACTTCAAAGGCTCATGTTGAAACTTTACTTATAAAATTAAGATTTTATGTACAACATTAACGCAATAAATATAATTGATTTTATAGATTTATATGATAATGTTTTTGTTAATTTCAGAGTCGTGACACTCGCTACGGGCATGTGAACCCGTTCATATACCTCGCGTGGCAATGTCGCCGACTGCGGAGACTAGACATACACGGTAAGAACGTTATAAGTATAAAAATAAAAGTGGGAGTCGGACTCGCCCACGAAGGGTTACGTTTGTTGTATGGAGCCCCCTTAAATATTTATTTTATTTTTTAGTACTTGTTTTTATAGCGGCAACAGAAATACATCATCTGTGAAAATTTCAACTGTCTAAGTATCACGGTTCATGAGATACAGCCTATGGTGACAGACGGACAGACAGACAGACGAACAGCGGAGTCTTAGTAATAGGGTCCCGTTTTACCCTTTGGGTACGGAACGCTATAAACGAACGGCTATGTGAAGTGCCACCAGATATATAAGCTAGAACTTAAAATACCGAGGAACTTAAAACACCGGTATATTATCATATTACAGGCTACTGGACCTGTGAATACGATCTCCTAGGCGTGACTCGCTTACGTACAGGATTACAACTGAATGCGTCATCCATCTTCGACTCTACGCTGCCTCTGTTCGAGTATCCGCCCGACATAGGAGGCGGCAATGTGCTGCGTGTGATGACGTCAGACTCGCCGCCCAGGATTCAACCCGTTAACAAGAGCGTGAGTGGGATTATGCGTTTTGGACTGTTTTACAATTTGTAGTGGATCTGTGTTGAGAGCACTGTTGGTTTAGTGGTAGGCCCTCCGATCCTAGATCCGGGTTCAAATCCGGTACCAATGAGTTTTTATGTACTCTCAAACGGTGAAGGAAAACATCATGAGGAAACCGGCATGTCGTAGAACTTAAGAAGTTCTAAAATATGTTTGCACTTAAAATCCTTTCACTACGCTGTTTCGAAAGAAGGAAGACAAGAAGAAGTGGATCTGTGTAGAATAGATTTTTCTAAGATAGTAAGTGGAACACAAAGATATAATAATTGTTTGTGTTTTTCTTAAGTGTAGGTAAATAGTGTAAAAATATTAAAAAAAAAACATTACAAATCTTCACACCATGGATTTGTATTCGATGTACTATTTCATTTTACTAATATGTTTTGTTCACACCGTGAAATTTTAGTGGGCTATTTCTCGAAAGGTAAGTTGTAATCTAGAAATGCTGTTCGGAGAAGCTGGCATTATCGCAAAATGACGTATACGGTGTCTCTTTTTGGCTGTTTTTCACAATAATATCAAAACAAAACACTAATCCTTTGATCACTATTTTTAGTCACATTATTAAGTTACAAGAAGAATAAAAATTTACTTCACAAAAATCTAAGGTATTTAAGAAATAAATAGTTATGGACATTTCACAAAACGCTGTAAGCAAAGCTTGTACTAATAGAAACAGATAATTTATATAATACTTGATTTGTAAACACATATACAAAAATATTGTTATATTGTGAAGGGCTCGTCCGGAGAAGTACTACCACCACGCCTTTTTCTACCGCCAAGCAGCGTTGCTGTGTTTCGGTTTGAAGAGTGTGGTTGCCGGTGAAATTACAGGCACATGAGGCTTAACATCTGTATGCCTCAAGTTGGACGTAGGGCAGTGCATCGTAGGGCACGTTCCTATCGAGCGAGACTTAATATGCAATGCTTTGTTATATGGTTACCACTTAAAATCAGGTGGGTTATCTGCTTGTTCAACCAACAAATTGTAAAGAAAATATATACAGGGTGTCCCAGAAATCAACGTCAAGCCGAAAACGGGCGATGGGCCAAGTCATGATAGTTATCAGAAAAATATAAAAAAAAATATTTGTCTTGTACTTTTTGAATTATGAGTATTACAAAAAATAACAGAAAAACTGACACCCTGTGATGATCTTTTAAGTCCTGTGACTACAATTATTAACTTTTCGTGAAACTTTTTTCAGAAATGTAACCATGGATAACCCTTCTGTAAAATACAAATCAAAATGAAATCATAACTGCCTCAGTTTTAAATAAAATGTTAGATATTTGGCCAACATTTAATTTAAAATAATTACATCACCCAACTTTAACCGACTGTACCGTAAAAAAAATGTACTACACTATTTTGGCAAGTAACTTTAAAAGATGGCGCATTTAGTCAGGATTCCAAAATGGTATGATACTTGCTAGAGTACTCCTTAATTTTGGAAGAAAAATATTTTTTGTGAACTAAACCGGATTTCATGACAATTTTATTTGATTAGATAAAATGTTTGTAACCTTTAAATTGTGGACTTAAAAATGCCTATGCTGCGTTTTTAAGTCGCTCACAATTCACAGGTACAAGTACATACCATTTCGACAATGTAAGTGAAACAGATAGAGCCGCCATCTTGTCGAAAGAGTAATATGGGTTATCAAGTAATTTGTTAGTTTTAGGTGCAAGTTTCAAATAAAATTCAGTGATTGGATTTCTTCAGTCATGATTTTAATTCAATTACATCAAGGATTTACAGCAAATGTTCAAACTGTTTGCCTTCAGCTGTAATGCAAGCTCTACATCTCCTTAAAAATGTCCTTAAAATTACACGGTCATCTTTAAGGAGATGTAGGTTAGGTTAGGTCATGACTGAAGAAATCCAATGACTGAATTTTATTTCAAACTATCACCTAAAACTAACAAATTACTTGATAACCCATATTACTCTTTCGACAAGATGGCGGCTCTATCTGTTTCACTTACATTGTCGAAATGGTATGTACTTGTACCTGTGAATTGTGAGCGACTTAAAAACGCAGAATAGGCATTTTTAAGTCCACAATTTAAAGGTTACAAACATTTTATCTAATCAAATAAAATTGTCATGAAATCCGGATTAGTTCAAAAAAAATATTATTCTTTCAAAATTAAGGAGTACTCTAGCAAGTATCATACCATTTTGGAATCCTGACTAAATGCGCCATCTTTTAAAGTTACTTGCCAAAATAGTGTAGTACATTTTTTTTACGGTACAGTCGGTTAAAGTTGGGTTATGTAATTATTTTAAATTAAATGTTGGCCAAACATCTAACATTTTATTTAAAACTGAGGCAGTTATGATTTCATTTTGATTTGTATTTTACAGAAGGGTTATCCATGGTTTCATTACAGAAAAAAAATTCACGAAAAGTTAATAATTGTAGTCACAGGACTTAAAAGATCATCACAGGGTGTCAGTTTTTCTGTTATTTTTTGTAATACTCATAATTCAAAAAGTACATGACAAATATTTTTTTTTATATTTTTCTGATAACTATCATGACTTGGCCCATCGCCCGTTCTCGGCTTGACGTTGATTTCTGGGACACCCTGTATATCTATTGTAGTATACCCCCCCAGGCACAGAACTACATAGCAAAAGGTGTCTATTTTGCCCATAATGTCGCGTCTCAGAGCTGATTTCACCATGCTCTGTTAGATTAACAAAGGATTAAAGGGCCGTTAAATATGTCAAAATGTACGCGTTTGACATCTAAGGTTAGATTTAACGGCCTGTTAATCCTTCATTAGTAACTAACAGAGCATGGTGATATCAGCTCTTAATCTACAAAAACAGCAAAAAGAGACACAGTAAGCATTTCACGCCGAATCCCTGCTAGAATTTGACGGTGATCTATTCCAGGTATACAGGGGCCAACTTAACGAGGTCCAAATGCGTCAGCTCACGCCTAGAGACTGGACGGACCTGCACCCGGGACTTAAAGCGGGTTCGACCCGCGCTCAGCGCACAGATTATATCGTCAGTCAGGTGTTGCACCCGTTGGGAGTCACATAAGGCGGCGGAACAGAAATATCTCGCAACATGAACGTACGTGTTTATATTTAAAGCTCAAATTATATATGTTAAAAACAGATCTGCAGTCGTGAGGAACATTGTTAAAAGTTTTCAAAATGATTCATAGATGGCGTTGTACAGGTAACTGAATTTTCCTTTCATTCAATTGATCCAGCATAGATTAAAATGTGTGTCCTGTTTGAATCTTTACCAATCCAGGATGCCTTATTGTTTTTTTTAAGAATGTTCCTTATTGAAAACACTCTTGAGTGAAAACTTCTCGGAAGACCTTTTAAAAGTAGATGAAAGCTAGATCATAATAAAGGACCAGATTATAAAATCATAAGAAGTTTCAACTCTATCAAGCACTAGTGTTTCTTAACCATGACTGAAGATTTGTCCTTAACAATGCCGGAATTTAAAAAGCTCGTTTTGATATGTTTTATAGTCGCGTTAAACTCTCGCTACAAACTCGGTCGGTGCTCAAACTATAGTCGCGTTAAACTCCCGCTGCAAACTCGGCCATAAATCATCTTAACACACGCTCAAACCGAGCTCAAAGAGAGAGTAATATTGCTGTCTCGTTCCGACAACTTATTTACGACCGAGCCTGCAGCTAGAGTTTAACGCGACTTTAATAGTTATTTTGTTCCTCAAAGATCCGAGCGTGAGGTAGTCGCAATAAAATACTTCATAGTAAAACTATAGCAGGACTATTATACCATAAACAAATACTTTTCATACATGCAGAAGAAAATCAGGTTGGATTTTATAAGCACAAGTTATATTATTATATTCTAAAACAAAAAAATGTTTCATCGAATAAAGAATAATGTAATTTAATTTATAAAGTTTACTGTCAAATCGAGCTTTTTAATATTTTTGTCCCAAGAAATTACTGTAATAATGATAACTGTAAGCACTGTAAGAACTGTAAACAGGATAACATCATATTTATATAACTAATACATCCAATTCATTAACTGTGACATCGCTTACAGAATCACACAAAGCCAATCAAATATTTATACATATACAACTGTTTATTGAGTCAACATGATACCTCTAAATATATATATATTTATAAACAATGTTAACTATAGTATTTATCACATGTTGCGAGATTATATAGATAAAATATATGCTCATAGAGCAATGATCCCACCATCAAAGGAATTGAAGAGGGCTCTTTGAAAAATTTGAGCGAAAAAGATCTGCCAATGACATTACATCTTATAATATGAAAAATATAGTCTTTCATATCAACTTATAAAATGATTTTTATAATCATTTTAAAATCTCATGGTTCGTTCACACGAAGACAGTCACTAGACGTACGTTTTGCCATTATGAGTAGCTATGTCTATGCTAACATTTAAAATCTGTTTTTTTATTCAATTTTAACTCGGTAAAGTGAGTACTAGTTATCTGAAGAAGTATTTGAACATTTGAAATATAAAAAAAAACTCTTTTAGACTTTGTGGAGCTATTTTGCGTCCTACATTTTGTGCTTTTTGTCTTTAGTAGGTAAGGGTTTCTCTTTTATTCGTATTAAGGCTTAAAAAGTGACATAAAATAACATTTAAGGAGAAATAAATCACATGTTTTTAGCAAATTATTCCTTTATAAAATCTAAATTGTATTCAAAATATATTATGTCACATTCCATTCGTTCGAAACACAATTTTGGCCTCAATATAATATACTTAAATTATTATTGGTTTGGGTTTAGCTAAATTGTATTGTTAGTTATAAGAAAGTATGTTTAATATTATAGTGACTTACCACTAAAGCAGCTTGTTATGGCCTATGACGTTTTTAAAAAGTTTAATAGTAAAAAGTTATTTAAATTGTTGTCATGACGAAACTAGATTAATTATAATTGTTTCATTTATAAATGTATAATCTCAAAGTGGGATTCTCAATATTTAAGTACCTATACAAAGTTCCTTATAAATTGTTATGACGTGTAAAAACTTTATCAAGACATTACATTTAATAATTATGCCATGTAAAACTATAACAATGTTAGATTCATCTGCTGTAAATAGCTAGATCTTCTTTAAGTATTTAAAACTGTTCTAAATTGATGCGTGAATATTTCGAACCAAAGCCAAAACTTAAATTATTTAAGTATTGTAAAATTACTAAAACTCCCCCACCTTGCCTGTTTAAAATATAAGCGCAAAGGAAAATTTTACATTATGGTATATTTACACTGAGCTAGTCACTTTTTTGGACGTAAACAGCAAACATATCTACTTCTAAAAATGTTGACAAGTCTGGTTAGAATCTAGTAAGAAATATGAAAACAATACAAGGATTATCTTAAACGAAGCCAAAGAAAAAAAAGTCGTAATAAAACACGATTATCGCACTGCTTTCAAGCTCACTGGATCTAGTAACTAGCTCAGAGTAAATCGGCATCGAAACTTTAAAATGTCTTTAGTATTAATGTTTATAGGGAACAGAGAAAGGCCGATTGATATGTTTACTGGCAACATCTCTCAAAAGTCGCGAATTATTATCATGTAGTTGTAATAATGCAATGTAAGAAACATCAAAGATAAAGGTGTTACTAAATCTTGTATTATTATCAAGAAACCAGCTACTGTCGTTTTCTACTACCCAAAATTTTATATTAATGTACCGAATTTTACTAACCTTACACTGCATCTTCGTATATACGCGGCATATTTTGAACCAATTCGCTATAAAAGTTCATTAATCTTTAAAGTAACAGCCTAAGATTTAGTACCACCTTTGAGAATTCGCACACCAAAAGACAAAAACAATGGTCACGATATATTTGTTTACTTAATTTTCTGCGACCTTTGTAAAATGACCGTTGATAACTCGAAATATTAATGCACAACTGTGGATAATAAATATAATATTAATGTTAAATTTCGATAGATCGTTGAGTATTAGAAAAAAATGTAGATCTCAGTCTCATCATCATATAGGTTTTGGGAATTGACCGACTGATAAACTATTTATAGAAGTTTAACATGAAAATGTACCTGAAACGTCCTAATTGTGCATACTAATGCAGTACTATTTTCTTAGCGACACTAAAAATAATCATATCGACTATCTAATTAACCAGTTAATACTATTTCTAACTCTTTAGTTAGAAATAGTACTGTTAAAGAAGTTATAGTCATTCAACAGTGTGGACTGGTCAAAATCTTTTGGTGTGACGATTTTTGTAACACGAATATCCATCTAGTCAAGACCCGTGTAACTGTAAATATAAAAATCACATCAAAACGGGAACATCACGTAACATTGCACAAATGTAAACAAAGTATTACAAATACAGACTGCTGTGTCAAGGAATCAAGGAGTCATCTTTTGAAGCCTAATCGGTACGTCACTGTGACTCTTACTGTGATTTTTCGAAAAACATTCTTCAATATGATTCCATGTTCTACTTTGGTTCATCTATACAAAAAAACAGGTTGAGATTTAGTAACCAAAAAGATTATCTTTTGATTTCTTTTCACAGCAAAATATATCAAATTATAGATTTAAGCGAATCGCGACGCTGTATCAAATACAGTGACTTACTAAGTGCCACATTGACGATCTATGGTATTATGAGAAGGTCTGAAATGCAGCCATTTTATAGCTTTAACACTTCCGGCTGCATTGAGAAAAAGTATTCGTATGTATAGTGTCAAAGTTATAAAACTGATTATATGATCCTCAAAGATATCACGAAATATATACTATGCCAAATACCAGATTGCAGTTTAAAGCTACCTTTTTGGCCGAGTAACTAATCTGAAATCCTGCAGTCGGTCGAGTTTGCGCGTCACACAACTCGACTGACATTTCTGGTCTAGCAACTCGCTCAGTGTAAACAAAGCTTCATAATGCGTAGATGAATAAAGTATATTTTTATAATGATGATTCTCAAGCAATAGTATAAGCGCAAGTGTAGCAAGCGTAATTATAAAAGAAATAGAAAAATCTTTTAGTACAATCGAATGACACTGTAGTTTAATAATGTATGTTACTTACATTTAAAATATATCGAAAACGTTATGTCGAAACGAAAAACACGAATAGCCAAATTACTAATAGACAGAGTAGTCCGTCCCCAATTTCATTGCATTTCAAAGAAATACCCGAATTCAGTATTGGAATGTAGCTTTAAAGGCATGTTCTCACTAGACCGGCCTTAAAGAAATAAGAGCCAAGGACGAGGGGTGATTTTTTTATGTGCAACACGATGTTAAACATCTGAAGACAGATCCTTAAAATCGAAATCTGTCCTAATCCGTACATGACGCTCAAGGTAATGTTACCCATTATTGGCTCGTTGCGGTCTAGTGTTGATCATGCTATGTTGATTAACTGAAAATAGTAAATGCCCGGTTATTGAGATTGAAAATAATATAATTATTCAAATAAAACTGTGACTCAGCTGGCTTTGGGCTTTGAAAAGTAACACTTTTTATGATGACTCGGTTCCAATGCACTTTCATTTATCGGGTGCCATATAATTTGTCTTTTACTAAATTCTACACTAATAAACTTACGAAAATAAGGTATAGTCACGCACAAAAATAATGTGATCAAAATGTGAAATAAATACAAAACTATTATGCCTTGTCAACGATTGATACAAAATATTATTAATAAAAAAATATCTATTTAAAAAGTACTTCGTCTTATATGTAGTTACTGTTGCTGGTTTAGGTATTAGTAATAAGTATTTAATATTAGTAGATACTCGGAAGGTAATAATCAAACTGTTGAAATGATTTCCTTAATATTTTTTATGAGAGTTTTGTAAAGTCGGGAGTGAGTAATATTTTCTAAGGCAACGAAGAGACTAACCAACGCGCATTCCCCGGAGACTGATGATGTAGGAGGCTGTAAACATTGTTAAGCTACTAGACATCAATGTAGTTATTGTGATAAAGACATCTATTTTAAGAATTAACATCTTGTACCTGCCTCTAAGTCAATATTATCAAAGCGTTTCTATCTGTCCTACAATAACCTAAAAGTATCATAACTAACTGAAAGAGACTTAAATTTTATCGATATATTGCTCAGAATTGCATTTTTGTGTACACTCGGCCGCATTCCATGCCAAACACTGTGATAGTTTTCATCTTTGTAACATCGCGTTAAAGGTGACAAACAACTTTTGCAGCCGACTGTACTTTATAACATTCAAGTGGGACAGAGATGATGCACATATTTTATATCAAAACCCAAAAAGGCTGTGAAGTAAATCAATAATTTGGTTTGGCAATTTAACTTAACTGTTCGAAATCAAATAATAAATTTTTAATGAAATCATGTTTTGACTAAACACATGACAAGATACATCATGACAGGGGTTTTCAGTAAACTGGGATTAAAACCTTCCTTTATACTCTGCATATTGTTCAATCATAACTACAGCAAAAAGTAATTGATTACAATAGTCTACTACTATTACATTTAACACTAAGCCAACTATCTACCTCAAATGACAAAAACAAACTATGAAATTAATGTGAAAAGAATGTTTGCCGGATGTTGTCTGTCGGTTTTTGGTTTTTATTTCAATGGATTGCTTCGTTATAAATCATTTTCTACAGAAAAAGGTTTTATAGCGTCGGCTTAACATAACATTAAGTACTCTATATTATTATGAACTGAAGAGGTCAATCTGATCTGCTCAACTATTAATATATGCGGTTTTAAATCGGAAAATATATCAAGGAAGTTCTAGTTTTTAAGAGATCATCATAATATTTCTTATTTGATTTCAAACTAGCCATACAAAGGTTTTTCGTAAAGCTGTTATTCCACCAAAGCGGAAATGTGTAAAATCTAAAAATTTAAATACGTCTTACACAAGTAAATATGGCAACATTAGTCATATTTAAGTTGCTATACCCTATTGCAGGGTCTGTTTGTATGACTCCGTATGTGCCTGTTCGTATAAATAAGTAGGAATCTCATTAAAATTCCCGTCGATTAAATTGCCAAACCAAATCGCCTAGATTAGATCAAACTCGTACTTATCCATCAACTGAATAGTGATATTGATAATGAAGGGAATGTCGGAATGAAGAGGAGCAAAGGGTGATAATAACTGTTTGAAAGGTCCACTTAAATTTAATTTAATTAACTTCTTTAGCCTGTAAGTGGACTAAACTTATAATATTTTTGAGAATTTATATTTTGTTTGAATAAGATCTGATTGTTTCATTGTGTTTGATGTTTTGTTGTAATCGTAACCTAATTGACGTTTTAAATTTTAATCTTAATGTTATTAATATTCGATCGATTTTATCAATTGTAATTGCATAAAGCTTTTGCAGTATTCTTAAGGGTCACTGTGGACTGAAGCGTTTTTAAAATGCTCAGAAATTAGATGAAATCTGTCAGTATTCCTTCAAATCTCTAATTTTATCATCAGTCACTACTTAACTGTGTTTTGTGCTCGCGATGCTTTAGTGTACAGTGGCCCTAATCTTGTTATTAAAATAGTGAAGATATAATCTCATACTGTACAATCCTATGCCTTTTACTGCTTTTACTATAAAAGTAGTTTAGATAAATATTTACTGAATCAGATACAGATAATAAAAATGTTTAAATATATTGATGCATATTTGGGAATATTTTTACACGTTGATAAGCATCGAAAATGCTGAATCGATTTTGATAACTCTCCTTACTAAACTAATTATCGACGTCGTATGAAATCTATATGATTAGGAAAAACTAGAATAAAAAATCATATTTAGATCCTAAACTTAATAAAACAAAAAACACCTTATTCTGGATGACAAGTCATATACCCCGTTTACACTCGGCTCATGTCCGTGGAAATGTGCAGAGACATGGGCAGGGACTTGGGCAATGCGAGAGTGTAAACAGGTCACTTCCATGTCCACTCGCGTTGCCCGTGTTGCGTGAACTCACATTGCCGGCGACGCTGCCGCAGACATATGGACGGCAACATTTCCGTACACTTGAATGGCAGCGCGAATGTCTAAATGTAAACGCAGTGATATTATGTCAAGTAGACAAGTCAGACATCTAGAATGACAAGTCAAATATGTATCAAAATGTTTATTTAATTATTATAGCAAAAACGCCTTTAAAAGTTATTAGTTTCACAATATTCATATAATTCCTAATCGTTATGTACTTATGTGTATTTCATGATTAAATAAAATAATATGTTCTTATGTAGTAGCAATCGTTGTTTTATTTCATCGGAAACCTTCATTTTTATATTTATACTAGCGGCCTGTCCCAGCTTCGCATGGGTGGTCATAAATTTTTTGAACATTTTAGGATAAACTTAGAGCGTGGGTTCGAGCCTCGCGTCTACTTATTTCATACATTTGCACGCGCTTCTCCTTGAGTGAATGAAATCGCACCCCGAGCGTGACCCGTGGACCCGTTAACATTTTTAATTTCGTCATATCTTTTGAATGGAATGTCCGATTTGAAAAATTTAAGAAGTAATCTATAGGTATTGAAACCGTCTTAATTATGGAATGATTTATTTGGATAAGGATTAATACCAAGGTACAAATAAAGACCCTTTTCTGGCGGCGGCATTTCAATTAATTTTTTATAATAAAAGAACACTTATTGTGACATAACTATAATAGTTAGACATATGCTGTCGCGACATTTTTTGTAGATGATGACGTGTTCTACAAAATCGTAGTACATTATTTTGTTCTATCATCAATAGTTTTCGCACCGCACGCGATGTAAGGTTTTTGTATTCCACCTTGGGTTACATTATTGAAGTTTTAGTAAGGATCCCTGATTTTTTTGAAAATATAATATAGCCTATGTTACTCAGGGATAATGTAGCATTCTAATGGTGAAAGAATTTTTGAAATCGGATCAGTAGTTTTTGAGCCTATTCGTTACATACAAAAATACAAACATACAAAAATACAAAAATACAAAAATACAAAAATACAAAGGTTTCCTCTTTATAATATTAGTGTAGATAACTGTGGCACTGTGCACATAATAAAAATAATATGTGCACAGTGCCAGTACTCTCAAACAGTAAAGGAAACCAAATCAGTCAAAAGGAGCCTATATGAGGCGCACTTAAAATCCTTTCACCACACTTTTTCGAAAGAAACAGTGACACGACAAGAAGAAAACAGGAGGTCAGCAACTTGCATCTCTACTAAAACACTAGCATGGTCTGAACAAGCTTTTCGTGTTTATGTGTAGTCGAGTAAGAAAATTGTACTTAATGAGTATACATCCGCTGTTTTACAACAGTCCTTTTAGAATGGCCTAAGTTACATTAGCAAAACATCACCTAAATGTTCGTATTCATCCGTTCACAATTACTTGACACCGTTTTAGCAAGAGAGTATTAAATCATCAACAGCTTGTGACTTGACTTATTTGACCCAAAAGTCATCGTAGCAGTAGGTATTTTCTTATCTTACCACTTAACATCAGATGGGCCATCTGTTGGTTCCATCAGATGTAGTAGTATTAAAAAAAAACTGCCATACCAACCTTAGGCACAGTTAAGAGAATACTGTCCCTACCTACCTTAGGGTATGTAAGGTACCTAGGTATCTGAGTTATTTTTATTGTCATAATCCCCACCAACCAGGATCTAACATGTTAGTGGGGTAAAACGCCAAAAAAATTGTCATAATCCCCACTGGTGGGGACTGCTTAGTGGCGATTATGACAATAAACCGTAAATAGTATTTTTTTTTCTTTTACAGTTACAGCAAGCAGTAGGTATTCATGACTAAGGTCTCAGATTATGAAATGCTAAATATTGTAAAAGACTGTTGCCTGATGCAGGTTCGTAAGAACCTGTATTACAGGTCACCAGGCCCCCTCTATTATGAGTAGTAGGTAGAGCTCTTTGTGAAGTGCTCGTCCGGGGAATCACTACCTACCACCATGCCTATTTTTTGCCGCCAAGCAGCGTTGCTGTATCATCGCATTGCATCGTAGGGCACGTTCATATAGTGCGTGATTTACGAGGCAATGTTTTTTTATAAGTGATGGCTATTGGCACAGATAAGAGAATACTACTATTGGCTACCACCTAACATCACATAGGTCTAGGAGTCTGTACGGTGCTAGTGCTCGAAAGGAGTCTCTTTGAGGCGCACTTAAAATCATTTCACCACACTGTTTTATATAACTAGTGACACGACAAGATGAAGTGGATTAGGTACGCTTACGTGCTTATAGGATCGTTTTTCGGGATCGTTTGATCTCTGCCACCAGTTTTGACCATTATCTCAATTAATTTGAAAATGGTGCTGCATCATAATCACTGGATCAACAAAGTCTTACTTAATCTAAATCACTGCTGGGTACTTAAAGGCCTCCTCTTTAATACGCCACTCTTTCCGTTCCCTTGCGAGTCTCATCCACTCATTCCCATCAGTAACCTATACGTTTTCGTTTTGTCGTTTAGCCATCGGGCGGGTCTGCTTCTAGGTCTTTGAGCATCCCTTAAGGGGCTGACAACTATCAAACAACTTCTCGCTCGCACGTTTCGACATGTTGAAAGATATAAAATCACTAAACTCATTTTCGAAAAATCGCAATCAACCATTTTGTGTGCAATCACATTGCACACAGTTAAGTAAAAATTTCATTTTGATCGATACAAGTTTTCCTACTTAAAAGTTTGCTTATGTACGAAAACTAGTAAAGCACACTTTTGAGTAGGAAAACATGTATCGATCAAAATGAAATTTTTACTAAACTGTGTGCAATGTGATTGCACACAAGATGGTTGATTGCGATTTTTCGAAAATGAGTTTAGTGATTTTATATCTTTCAACATGTCGAAACGTGCGAGCGAGAGTCACATTAGCTCTTGTCTTCGCCTTAACCACCATTCTTACCTTTTTTCACCCTCCGTCGTCTCTTGCCAAGTTTCCTGCCCACCTCCACTTTAGTTTCTGATTTGCAAGTCTGGTCGAAGTCGAAATAATAAACAATGGCGGACATTTTAGAAACTTATACTTATTAATGCCACTTACAATTATTATTTAATAAAGATTGTGTATTAATTTATCATCTAAAGAGTTTTCCTTCGAGTTACTGTGAGTGACTACTCATTATTCACCCCACTCGCTTTAATTTCTGATACGTTCATACCTTAGCAGGCTATAGGTACCTATCTTTATCTAGCTCTAAGTACTTGAGGTCACGAAGCTAAGATGTATTACTTTTAACCTCAAGGCTTCACACTGTCACCTCCATACGGTCTTTCCTTCTAACCACAGTCTAAACGTGAGATAGAAGATCTATTGTTTGTTTCGTGGGAAAAGGCATTACTCATCCTAAAGTACTGTAGGATGCAAGGAAATGCGTTTTACCTTCGACCCGTATTTGGTGGTACCTTGGATGTTATGTTTAGGTCGTTATCTAATCGTGGGACTCATTATCTGATAGATTTGTGTAGGCTGTGTATGAAAACTACGGTAACAAAAGAACGGTAGGAACCAAGCCGTAAGATTGTTGCCTGCTCTTTAGGAACTGGCACATTCACCTAGCTTTAAGACGTTTCAAAGTGATCCGGGCCTTGCGATTTAACTCAATGAATACCCCTTGACTTTGAGAAAATAACCTCCCCGGTGAGTTCTTTTTTATAGGTAAGTAGGTACTACAAGCTTAAGATCCATTTGCTGATGTTAAATTGTAACCATCACCTAGTAGGTTAGGTATTGCCTCGCAAGTCACGCACGATATAGGAACGTGGCATAAGATGCACTGGCCTTCAACTTGAGGCCTGATGTGCCTGTAATTACACCGGCGCGCCCACACTCTTTAAACCGAAACACAGCAACTCTGCTTGGTGGCATGGCCATGGTGGTAGTACTTCCCCGGATGAGCCCTTCACAAGAAGCTTTACTATCTACCTACTGACAAAACAACAACCTCTTCCATTCCAGGGCATGTCATTTAGTCCGGTCCAAACATGATCCGCCAATCCTTAGTGCAGGGAAAGTACCTACACCTCAAAGATCCTGTGTGTGTGACCCGAGTCCGGGAAGCTGCTTGGTTTTGATAAGGTTATAGCAAAAACTGTACAACTTGCACTCTTTCATAATGTAGCTGATAGCCGTTATCTTACTGTGACTACGCTCTGTCTTTTCCTAACCTACTCTAACGCGTAGACAGTAGTAGGCAGGCGCCTTACCTAGGAAAGTAGGTAATGCTATGGAGGCGATGAGTGTGTGGACTGTTTATGTGAACAACTGGTTTTAAGTAAGCAGGTATGTTTGTAATTTGTATTCAAAAGATGTGTGGTGAAGACCCGACGAATGAGTCACTGCGTTGCGTATTTAGTAGGACGACGACGCGACGGTACGGTTCGAAACGTACCTACCTACCTAGGTATTCTCAAACATGTCTAGGTAGGTCCTACCTAACTTTCCATTTGTGAATTTATTTAGCCTATGCTGCATGCAGGGGGAACAGTCGACTACTTTAAGATGGTTGTACCTAGTTTATAATTTTAAATAGGTACTACTCCATTACTTTTTTATATTATTTACCTACGTCTGACCTAGTCCGTACTTTTCTACTGAACGTGAATAGAAGAGTAGAATTAATTCCATGCATGTAGGAAGTCACTTTCAACATATACCTACCTATACATTCATTGACAGTCTTCACAGCTCAGTTGGTAGTAGCTCTGCCTTCTGCGCCGTAGGCCGTGGGTTCGATCCCCACCAAGAACAAACATTTGTGTGAAGAACTTAGATGTTTGTTCTTTGTCCGGGTGTTTTATAATATTATTGATCGAGTGAGCGAAGCGAACGAAGATCTTAGTTTCAACTTGGGCGATTTGGCATTTTATGTATGTATGTATGTATGTATGTATGTATGTATGTATGTTTGTCTGGCGATAACTTAAGAACCGTTGATCTGATCTGCATGAAATTTGATATGTCGATAGGTTGTACTTGAGAAATTTACTGGTAAGTATATGAGTAAAATCGGATGAAGGGGTTTTGAGATATGGGGTTTTTTACGGGGGCAAAAATAAAAAAAGTTACATAAAAAAATCAAGTTACATGTCATATGAAAGGGCTTCGTTTGGACATCCCAAAACAATTTTTACTTTTTTTTTGTGACGCTCGGTTATTGAGATAAAATAATAAAAGCTAAATTAAGATAACCAGCGATCCAAGAGCTCCCATCTCTAAGAGTTTCGTTGACATCAAGGTTTTTCTACTGGTCGGTCAATTCCTTTGCTTTTTCTTATTTTTTTTTCTTGAAATAAATAAAGTTGGTACTCAGTTCTCATAAAATGGTGACGACGACCAGGTCTGATGATGCAGCCAAGGGCTGTTCAACGGAACTCTTCAATAAATAGGCCAATAGAGTTGAAACTTGGTAACCATACCAAGTTAGTAGGCGGTAGTCAGAAAAAAGTCCAAAGATAAAGTTTGGACTTGCCTCTGACTACTACGTACTCAAAGTTTTGATGCGTTCGTCGGGTCGCATCACGAGATCTCAGTTCGGGGCGAACTACTAGTAAGTATGTATTTACAAAAAAAAAACGTATATAAGTAGTATAACAGTTACCTGATTTCCATATTACAAGCTTTGGCTTAGTTTGGGGCCAGATAGTGCTGTGTGGAAAGTCCACCAATATATTTTTATTTTTTTATTTTTTACCTACCTATATTGGCAGGGATATTTAAAAACACGTTAGAATTTGTATCGTTTCTTGTTTTATTTGCTTATAAACAAAAAAAAATATAGAAACTGACGTTTCTGATCGGAAACTCTTCCGAATGTTTTAAAATTAAATAAGTATAAATAAATATTAGTGGGCTTTCCACACAGCACTATCTAGCCCCAAACTAAGCCAAAGCTTCTAATATGGGAACCAGATAGCGGATATAATACATAATATACTTACCTACTTATTATTTGTAAATACATACCTACTTGTAATAGGTATCAGATATACCCAGGCAGAGAACAAAACATCTATGTTCATCACACAAATATTTGTTCTCGGTGGGGATTGAACCCACGGCCCATGGCGCAGAAGGCAGAGCTACACTACCAACTGTGCTGTGAAGGCTTTAAATGTTTTTTTTATACAACTAGCTGATGAAACAAGCAGATGGCCCACCTCATGTTAAGTGGTAACCATCACCTATAACAAAGCATTGCCTCGTAACTCACGCCCAATAGGAACGTGCCCTACGATGCACTGCCCTGCGTCCATCAAATTGAGGCATACAGATGTTAAGCATCATGTGCCTGTAATTACACCGGCAACCACACTCTCCAAACCGAAACACAGCAACGCTGCTTGGCGGCAGAAAAAGGCATGGTGGTAGTACTTCCCTACGTGGTAGTAGCTGTACTACTCTTCAAAAAAAAGTATTCATTCTTCAAATTCATTTCATCAAATAGGTATTCCTACTCTGCATCTTCGTAGGTACATACTTGCTTATTGCAAAATTGAAATGGTGAACTCGATTTAGATCGAAGGAAATTCAGCTCAGCCAATTGCGACAGGTAATCAATTATTTTAAAATTACGCCATTCCTATATTTACATTACTGGTAGTCAGGTACTCGTTTACAGCTTCTAATGTAACTTACCTTAGCCATAAAACCTGTTTAGCAAACGTCACTTTGACACTTGCACTCCCGCGCTTTAATGGCCAATGGCAGGGCAGTATCGCGCCGTAAGTCTGCACAGGCGCGCGCGTTTTACGAATTTAAATTTCGAAACAGCTGATCAAGTGTTTTTATTTTTTAATAGTGACAAATAGTTCTGTGTTTATATTTTGCAACAGCACGAAGGTGGATTGGAAATTCTTTGGTGTTTTAACGTTGTATCTCAAGGTTTGTAGATTTTATACTCTTGCTTCAAGTGAAGTAATAAGAATGTACCTACTTCAATAAATCGCACAAAATGTCTTTCGAAATGTTTGCGGCTAGTCTGTCTGCACAGCTAATAGGTACCCAAATTAAATATCTCAATATCATAGGTCAAAATATGACCCTGTAATACTTTTATTTGTACCTATATTTATATTACATACCTAGGTATAAGCTACATACCTACTACCGACACACAAGTGTTCTATGTAAATTGTTTTTGCCCTAGAAATGTGCCGCTTTACGCAGCTGAGCTGAATATATTAGTTTCGCACTTAATTTGAATTAATTAAGGATACTTACCTACCTTATGTGTTCTATATCTACCTGTGTTCTTTAACTATCTACTTAGGTAAATAAATACCTTCTGACATAGGTAGGTCACTTAGTTAGGTAATATGTACCTACCTACCTACCTACCTAACTTGGTTTTTTCTAAGACTAAATTGTATAAGTACTAGATAATAGAACATTTTATATTTTAAATATTTTATAGCTATCATAATATATTTAAAAGGCAGGAAACATTGGAATATTTTTGGTGCCCGTCTATAGTTTAAGAGACAGACAACCGTCAAACATCGTAAACAATCAAGTTTTGGTGAATAAAATTACGAAGGTTAATTTTCAACCAAAGAAGTTTTCGTACCTACCAAAAGTTTTGAAATAATACTTAGGTAGATAAGTACATAATAATATACTATAATATACATATAGGTAAGTACGAAATCTTGTTGTAAAGATATTTTTTATTATCTTTTGAAACATTGAAATGAAATGAACATTTTGAAATTCTATTTGCCTGTCTATTTAGACTAGTATTCTTTTGTTTTAGATCTTAATCTAAAACAAAATAAAACTTAAAATATAAAACAGGGCGGACGGGTATGTAAGACATTGAACTTATATTTTGTTCCGTAGCGATGTAGCTTGAAGTGAACCGTAGTAAGCACCGTAGCATTGATGTTTTCATAGAAAAGACATAAACGCGCTCCGCTAGCGTAATGTTTTTGGGAAAATATAAATTTAAAGGTACAAGGTACCAACCTACCTACTCTTCTTGTATCTTTATTAACGTCGTTACAGGAATTGCGACAATTTTTTTTCTTAATTCTAAATTAGTATCTAAATATAGACGTGACTGCTATTTGAATATGTAAATGAATAAATATTTACAAGCTAGTAACTTTAGTGTAATGAATTATAACAGGATTTTGTCTTTGCAAGCTAAGGCCAATTTAACAGTTAATGATAACAATGGTTGTTCATTGTCCTATCCCATTTCCCAGTTGGATTTCTAGGTGTGCAAGCGACCTTATACCGACGCGTGCGCAAACTGCCTATATAAAATGTAAGCTATGTATCGGCTTCCTCTAATGATATAAGTCTTAAGTGTTACGGGCTCGGAAGCCGATGGTCGATCATCGAGCACGCTATGCCACATTTACATAGAAAGCCGGCTCGGGTTTTATGTGTGTTTACCGGTGCGAACCACGGACCTGCCTTTTCTGTGTTACCTACAAACCACTGTTAGTTAGCTCGTACCTAACTCTCGTATACACATACGAATAATTAACATTTCATGAGTATGAAACCCTAATTTAATTTTGTTGTTCTTGTCGTTTCTCGCTTTTCCTTAAATAAGGTAATTTGGACTAAAAATATTAAAATGTCTAAGGTTCTCTCCGCTGTAGCTAATTTTGGTAGAATAGGTTGTTTATAAAGGTCTTACTTCAAACAATCTTAACTAAATTATAGCAAATAATTATTGTCATACCAATTATTGGTAATAAAATAATGATAGGGCTAATTTTAAGTAGTGTTCACTTCATAAGTAGACAGTTAATCATTTGTTATATAGGACAGAAAGGGCACCATTCGTTTGAACGAATGGTACCCGGAACAACATGAAACAATGAATAAATATGATAATGATTATGAAGGTTCGGCCAAACCTGCGCGTCAGTAACGCGGGAAGCGGGAGCGTCTGCCGCGCGGCGGACGCTACCCATACTTTTCTATAGCGTTGCGGTCGCGTAGGCTTGCAAAGCGCCATAAAGAAAGTATGGGTAGCATCCGCCGCGCGGCAGACGCGCGGCAGACGCTCCCGCTTCGCAGTCGCTTTGGTCGCGCAGGTTTGGCCGAAGCTTTAACTGGCAAACCGAGGTTGAAGCACTTGAGTTTTTACCGGTAAGCGGTGAAAAACAAGCGCAGGTAAAACCCGTTTTTAGAGTAAAAAAAATCTTATCTTACGCAACGGTATGTACCGCAAGATGTTTTTATAGTAACGTACAATTTTCCAACAAGTTAAATGAATAGTTTGTAAGCTTCCGTAATTCTGTAAACATTTAATAAGTACCTTAGTAGAAGTAGGTAGTTGTTTGTTATCTAAAGCCTTTTACACATCGTTCCTCTATGGGCAATTAGTTGTCTGTGTGCTATGTGTAAATAGTGTCATATTTATTCTTGTGGGGTTACCTAAGCTTTAGGATTGAGGACTTTGAGGTCCTCAAATGGTAATTCCCCAGGCACGGTAGATATCCCCTCCGATCTCTAAGTCCCAAGTACAAACTCCAGATTCTTTGAGGATGTCTATGGCCAAACATTACATTTATCGGTGTTTATTTATATGTATGTATGCACATACCCACAGTTTTTGCAGTAGTTGGTATTCCATACGTGACAGATTGTAAACCCATAGCCGCTATTAGAATACTAACTGGTTTTCTCACGATGTTTTTCATCACTTTTTAGGAGCACTGGCAATACGCTCATATGTTTTTCAAATGAGTGATTTACATGCACAAAATTAGTTAATTCAGGAAATAAATCACTGCTGGCGGTTTTACGCCAGCAGTGACCTCATTCAAGCTGCTAATGATGATGATGATTGATGGGTCTTGCCGAAGCATAATTATTTTTAGGTGATTCAGATAAGTTTAATCTACACTAATATTATCTACACTAATATTATAAAGAGGTAAACTTTGTATTTTTGTATTTTTGTATTTTTGTATGTAACGAATAGGCTCAAAAACTACTGGTCCGATTTCAAAAATTCTTTCACCATTAGAATGCTACATTATCCCTGAGTAACATAGGCTATATTATATTTTCAAAATAATCAGGGATCCTTACTAAAACTTCAATAATGTAACCCAAGGTGGAAAACAAAAAACCTTACATCGCGTGCGCTGCGAAAACTATTGAAGATAGAACAAAATAATGTACTACGATTTTGTAGAACACGTTATCATCTACAAAAAATGTCGCGACAGCATATGTCTAACTATTATAGTTATGTCACAATAAGTGTTCTTTTATTATAAAAAATTAATTGAAATGCCTCCGCTAGAAAAGGGTCTTTATTTGTACCTTGGCATTAATCCTTATCCAAATAAATCATTTCATAATTAAGACGGTTTCAATACCTATAGATTACTTCTTAAATTTTTCAAATCGGACATTCCATTCAAAAAATATGACGAAATTAAAAATGTTAACGGGTCCACGGGTCTCGCGCGGGGTGCGATTTCACTCACTCAAGGAGAAGCGCGTGCAAATGTATGAAATAAGTAGACGCGAGGCTCGAACCCACGGTTTAAGTTTATCCTAAAATGTTCAAAAAATTTATGACCACCCACGTGAAGCTGGGACAGGCCGCTAGTAAGTAATAAAATTGTAAATTCGATTATACAAAAAACGCTAGGAACCAAGCCGTAAGTTTCTTGCCCGTTCTTCTAGGCTTTGGTCGCGAGGAACTGGCGATAGATTCACCTAGTATATAAGACGTTTCATAATGATTGTACTGAATAAAGACCGTTTTGATTTTGATGTTTGATTTTGTCAACCAATAGGGTAGGCAAAGAATATTCGGAACTCGTGTCGAAAGCACTCGCAAATGTTGCAGATGCAAACATTTGTCTCACAGTGGGAATTAAACCCACAGTTGTCTGATTAAAATTAGATAACAAAGTAGTAGGCCAAAATACTACGTTATTACGATTGCTATAAATTTTACTACATCATCATAAGTAGGTATGTACAAGCAGAACACCTGTGGCGTCATTTTGCTTTGTAACTTGATGACTTGATGATTCACTGTTTTGATTATAATTTTAATTATGACTTGGCGTTTTGATAGCTACAGACAAACCTTGTGTTTACTTGCGACCTTGTAAATGATATGCCGAATGTTATGTAAAAAACTCTAGGCAGGTACCCCCTACCTAGTAGTGTAAAAAGTTGATCTTCTGTGTGTACTCGCTTGTTAGTATTTTTACCGGAGTGCCGAAGGAGAGCGCTATGTTTATCGCGCGTATCTATGTATGTACGTATGTATAGGTATGTACCTATGTAGGTATCTATCCATCGTTATTTTCTTTATACAGATTTTTTGTCGCTCTAACTCCAAACTCATTGTTGAGGTTTCCCGAACAGATGTAGGTAAATCTTACTGTAATGATTCCGTGGGATCGGAGACATATTTTGAATAACAGTAGAGTCACGGGAAATTACCGAAATCACGGATAATTTTAATGTATGAACTCCAGTAGCTATTGACAATGATAGTGTCACGGAAGAGACAATTTTCCTGGTCGAGCCAAGCAGTTGTCGCGAAAGATATACCCATTATTTCAGTCTTTTACATTGAGGTTTGTGTCAAGTAGGTATTACAATACTTTGAAGAAATAGCTTCACAAGAAACTCAACGACGTATTGACAAAATGCAATGTCTTTATTTTCTTGTAATTTAAATACTTGCAAGTATACTGGAGCGGCTGGAATACTGCTTGCATGATTCCCGATAGGTACAGAAAGCAAAGAATTATAGGTATAGGTTTAGCAGTACAGTTATCTAGCCTATCCTAATCTGCCCCAGATATAATGCCAAACATCTTCCGTGCTATGCAGGCGCTTATAGCTTATCCAAATATAAATGGACACAACAAGAGTCACAGATAATCTAGAAAAGGATTTGAATAAAATACAAGTAAAACCGTTATCATTTGATGGCTTCAATTTGCATAAAACATCGGAATTCTGACCATTCACAAATCTTACGAAGAGATTTGCAAATATTATGACTCAACTACGAAACATTTACGTGGGCGTGACAAATGGTATAGTAAAACCACTCTTATTACTGCGGTTTAAAGTTCAAGGTCCATTTTGTAGTTCTGTAAATATTGTTCAATTATTTGCTGACTTGGCTGCAGAATTCGAAAATAAATAAACAGGTTTTGAAGGTGACAGAGGGTTTTTGAATTCTTTGAGTGCCCTTCGGACAATGAAAAGACACCAGTTTTGTACTGATCTTAAAATCATTACGTTGACCAAGTTCATTGTTTGTCAATTTATTCATTACCAATCTATATTTAATATATCTTCAAGTAAATATTCTGGTTGAATCATGCTATACTCAATAACTGCGTTAGAATGAAAAGTTTTTTTATTATGTACCTAGATACCCACTTTTATAGGCACATACTCAGTACGTGGAAGCAAACTTTAATAAAAATGCCAGTTTTATGTCTCAAGTGCGGTTTTTTACTACTTTTAAAACATAAAAGTAAATATGGTTTCTAAGTCAGATTATATACTTACCTACTTACAGGCAGCTAGTTGGTAAGGTACGTATTTAATTACTTTAGTTAAGGCGAGGATTTTCGGCACAGTTTGAGGTATTTTATGGAATAGAGAATTATTAAAATATTGGTTCCATTTCAAGATTGTTTTATTTAAACAATAAACATAATACGTTAAAAAATCCCCACGATATTCGGTGGGGTACGGTGAACAACAATTAAAGCGTTACGATTTTGTTCTTAAGTAAGTAAGTAATTCTTGTATAGCGCTTACAAAACGCAAAAAACGGAGGTAAAATTGAGATTATTTTCTAAGTCGAAGATAATTAATTATGATCTCTTCGTCATGCTCGTCATCCTTCAAGACATTATACCTAGCTCTAGTTATAATTTTAAAGTAAAAAAAAAACATCGTAATGCGTTTTCTTAGAACTAGGCTGGAAGGTATGGATTTGCCCAGCCTTAAGTGTGAGTTACATTCCTTTGTGTCTTGTAGTCTATAGGCGCACTAGATACAAGACATTCCTTTGCCAATTGTCTTTGTGCCAGGTGACAGCTTTTTGCAATCACAAAGTTCACGCTGTTCTGTTCATAGAATAGTAGGTATAGGTTATTAAACCAATGAAAGACATAAGTTGAAAATACTAATAATATTTAATAGAATTCGTTTATGAAGGTGTGTGTGTTCTATTGAACTATAGAAAAGCTTAAGGAACTATCTAGGAGGTCATAAGGTTCATTTCAGCATAAGTTTTATGAAAGACAAAGAGCCATTGGGATGTTAATTTTTGTCATTCCAATTTCCAACCATATAAGCACCTGAGAAGGTAAAACTTACTTTTAAATCTGTTTGTTTAGGCTCCACATAATACTTTTGAACACAATTATTAATAACTTTACTATAATTATGTTCTAGTAATAGGTATCAGCATTTAATTTTCTTTGACTTTGTGTGATCTTATCCGTGTGGTGTACTCACTTATGTTTTAAATATAGTAGGTAGGTTAGGTCACAGATAAGAGAATACTAGTAGTTAGGTATACCTTCTTCAAAAGTATAATTAGTAAAACTCTAATAAGTAGTCATTGAATCATTCATTTTTAGCCTATTCATGGTATTTTTATCTTTTGCTTGTCTTCAATCCTTTCCATCACGTCTCCATCCTCAAAATCAATCAATAGGTACTAAAGCACATCAACACAACAAAACTCTTCGTTTCATTCACATCACGATCAGACACAGAACCGATGAACTCTTCAAGGCAGATCACGTCCTCATATCATCGTATGCCCCAACGGAAGTGGTCCTAACTGTGCACGTTATTTTACGACAAAATGAACCCTAAATGGGGGTATGTGGGTTGGTTATTAAGGTCACCGGTGGCGACGCAAAGAGGTCGCAGTTTAGAGGAAAAATAACTGCAGTTTTTTGTTGTTGTCACAACTTTAGAATAGAAGAAAGGTTATTGACTTATGTTTACATTGTAAAGTTGTATTGTTTGTAATAGGTATTTACTGTTTTGTTTTTGAAGCACTGAAAGCTCCTAAACTTTTTTGTACAATAGTTATACAGTGATTTCTGAAAAAGAGTAATCCGAGATAAAATAACGTAAATACCTAGTAGGTACATTACATACGTACTAACTACCTACCTGGTTTTTAATTTTGGAATAAGCATCAATCTCTAAGTATCCGATACACTGATACTTTACTTCTCCATCATGACTCTCTTTGCTTCTAACATTAGCTGGGTTTGTAAGAGGTCACACAAAACCTTTCGAGGCTTCCCATGTTCATTCAACCCAGCAAACAATAGCAGGCATCGCTCACGCGGTGGTGCAAGAAGTTTGCAATGAGTTATTTAACGTAGCCTTCCGCGTTCGTAATGACGGGTATTTTGTATGAAAACCTGGTAGGTAATTAGCTTTGCGAAATCGGGAAAACATGGCACACATCACACATCATATCTACTACCTAGGTATGTCCTTACGACGATGACCAATGACTGAGTCATTTTCTGCATAATGCTGCAGTATGCGCTACCCTCACTAAAATCTTATAGGCTTACTTACGTTACTTCTTAACTTAAATCTTATAGGTTCTTTGCGATTTTTTTTGCGTAAGTTGTTTATAACAGTAACTGATACTGCTCGCTTTTATATCCTTGTAGTAAGTGTCATTTTACTTTGGCTTTTAGGAGCTTGATCTGTATTCGTGTGTAACCTATCCCTTTGAATGTCTAGGTTTCTTCGAAATTCTCAAATTGCAGAGTTCATTGTGTCAGCCGCTCGAGACTTCACAACAAAAACCTACAGAAAATTTTGTTTGTAAAAAAAATCGACTACAAATAAACTAAAAACATAAATATACGCAATTTCATTTACTTGGATGACATAACTTTTTCCTGTCCATTTTTATTGAAAAGCCAAACTTTGATTTTGATGAAATAATAAAAAAAACAGTCGAATTGAGAGCCTCCTCACATTTTTTAAGTCCGTTAAAAAGTTTGAAGTTCCTGATTCGGTAGTAGTCCCTAACAGTCGTGTGTGTAATATACTAACAGCTGAGTTCAACGTTCGATAAGGATTTCCACGGAATAAATTATAGTAGAATCAACTTTTACTGAGGAAAGCGAAACAAATCGATTGGCGCACCAGTTAAAAACGTTACGTGCTTCGGTTACAAAGTATAGCTGGGCGTGTAACAGTAGACTAGGAGTAATAAGGAAAACGGACATACTCGTAGACTAGCTAATCAATGTTTCTGTAGCGACCTTTTACGTGCGCAAAAAAAACATGTCGTCATACATATTATATGCATAGTTTTATGTATATTGAAAGGGCTTTGTCATTGTGCGACCTTTGTCTTATAAAAAAACATCTAAACTAGTAGTTCGCTCCGAACTGAGATCTCGTGATTCGACCCGACGAATGCATCAAAACTTTGAGTAGGTAGTAGTCAGGGGCAAGTCCAAACATTATTTTTGGACTTTTTTCTGACTACCGCCTACTAACTTGGTATGGTAACCAAGTTTCAGCTCTATTGGCCTATTTATTGAAGAGTTCCGTTGAACAGACCTTGGCTCCATCATCAGGCCTGGTCGTCGTCACCATTTTATGAGAACTGAGTACCTCCTTAATTTATTTCAAGAAATAAAAATAAGAAAAAGCAAAGGAACTGGCCGACCAGTAGAAAAACCTTGATGTCAACGAAACTCTTAGAGATGGGAGCTCTTGGGTCGTTGGTTATCTTAATTTAACTTTTTTGTTGTATCTCAAAAACGGAGCGTCCCAGAAAAAAAGTAAAAATTGTTTTGGAATGTCCAAACAAAGCCCTTTCGTATGACATGTTACTTGATTTTTTTAAGTAACTTTTTTTATTTTTGCCCCCTTAAAAAACCCCATATCTTAAAAACCCTTCATCCGATTTTACTCATATACTTACCAGTAAATTTCTCAAGTACAAGCTATCGACTTATCAAATTTCATGCAGATCGGACCAACGGTTCTAAAGTTATTGCCAGACAAACATACATACATACATACATACATACATACATACATACATACATACATACATACATAAAATGCCAAATCGCCCAAGTTGAAACTAAGATCTTCGTTCGCTTCGCTCACTCGATCAATAACTAAACCTAAATGTTAAACTAAACTTAGCCTAACTCTGCACTCCACATACATCATGGATTCGTCCCACAACAGACGAATCAAAATGCTATTCATCATCATCATCATCATCACTCACAGCCTGACTCCACCCATTGCTGGGTATAGTATAGTATCTACCACACGATCCTGTGTCATACATCTTTTTACTAGTAGTTCGCCCCGAACTGAGATCTCGTGATGCGACCCGATGAACGCATCAAAACTTTGAGTCGGTAGTAGTCAGAGGCAAGTCCAAACATTATCTTTGGCCTTTTTTCTGACTACCGCCTACTAACTTGGTATGGTTACCAAGTTTCAACTCTATTGGCTTATTTATTGAAGAGTTCCGTTGAACAGACCTTGGCTCCATCATCAGACCTGGTCGTCGTCACCATTTTATGAGAACTGAGTACCTCCTTAATTTATTTCAAGAAAAAAAATATAAGAAAAATCAAAGGAACTGGCCGACCAGTAGAAAAACCTTGATGTCAACGAAACTCTTAGAGATGGGAGCTCTTGGATCGCTGGTTATCTTAATTTAATTTTTAAATTTTATCCCGAAAACCGAGCGTCCCAAAAAAAAAGTAAAAATTGTTTAGGAATGTCCAAACAAAGCCCTTTCATATGACATGTAACTTGATTTTTTTATGTAACTTTTTTTATTTTTGCCCTCTTAAAAAACCCCATATCTCAAAAACCCTTCATCCGATTTTACTCATATACTTACCAGTAAATTTCTCAAGTACAAGCTATCGACATATCAAATTTCATGCAGATCGGATCAACGGTTCTAAAGTTATCGCCAGACAAACATACATACATACATACATACATACATACATAAAATGCCAAATCGCCCAAGTTGAAACTAAGATCTTCGTTCGCTTCGCTCACTCGATCAACAATCGACGCTATCGGCCAATAATGGGTCGGATTGACAATTAGTCTCTCAAGTCGAGCATTTTCTGGTAAAATAACGTCATTTTTTTATTTATTTATTTATCATTTATTGCACAAAACAGAATGTTAATGCACAAAAGGAGGGCTTAATGCACAAGCATTTTCTACCAACCCCCCTAAGTAGAGGTATAAACATAGAATGACGTGCGACAAATATCAAGCGAATATTAATAATTTTTGTGACGTTAATGATGGATGCAACTTTTGCCTGTCGGTGACGTCACGAGAATACTGTTTTTTTGATTTGAGAGACAATGACGAATCGCTCTACCCAATGTCCATAAACATCAGTATCTTTGAGCACTGGTGGTCTAGTGGTAGCGGCCCCGCCTTCCGATCCTAAGGTCTTGGGTTAGAAACAGGTTGAGTTTTTCTGTTTTAAAATGTATGTGCACAATGCCAGTACTCTCAAACGGTGAAGGAAAACATCGTGAGGAAACCGGCATGTCGTAGAACCTAAAAAGTTCTGTAACATCAAGTTCTGTAACGTCAAGTGCTCGAAGGAGCCTCTTGAGGCGCACTAAAAATCCTTTCACCACACTGTTTCGAAAGAAACTAGTGACACGACAAGAGAGAGAGTATCTTTGAGCCTTGTGTCAGAAAATTCCCCTACAGAGTTCGACGACAAATCACCATCACACCCCTTCAATTGTCCTTGCATTGTCTTGACTCGCTTGTAGATGATTCAGATAGACGAGTCTACAGGTTGTTAACCATACAAGAAACAATGCATGCAAGGCAGTACTTCCTACAGGTGTGGGCTAGTTTCAATTTATTACCTAGAACTTATATCCTACGAATATAAATAGTCATAGCACTTCTGTACCCCAAGTATGAGTTGTGTTTACCATATTTGGTTTTTCGTTCTTCGTTCTTGTTCTGTGTTCATTGCGGGTTTTGTATGAAGACGCGATAGAGATACTGATACGGAACTTTATGCTGCAAGTATGATGAAAATTAGTAGTAGAACATAAAGTTACGTATCGGTAGGTATCTCTATCGCGTCTTCATACAAAACCCGCAATGAACACGGTACAGAAACGAAAAACGAAAAACCAAATATGGTAAACAAAACTCATACTTGGGGTACTGGTCTCAATCTTCTTTTATATAAAAGGTTATCGTTGTTTTTTTCTTTCCTAGATAGAAGCGCGCGTGCGTGTGACCTTGACACGTACACAGAAAGGGCTGTTGCAAATTTCTGAGAAAATATTAATTTTACTTTTCTATGGGAATTTCGAAAACGATGTATCCAACCGTTGCACACGTCAAAGTATTCCAGTGCTTGGTCTAAATACACGCTCTTTGTTTTCCTACATAACTTCATCAACACGTTGTATACCACTACTTACGTTGGCTGGTAGTAAATGCTTGAGCATTAAGCCCTCCTATTGTGCTTTAACTGTGGGTTTTGTGTAATCACTACATAGTATAAAACAAAGTCGCTTTCTCTGTCCCTATATCCCTATGTATGCTTAAATCTTTAAAACTACGCAACGGATTTTGATGCGGTTTTTTTTATAGAAAGAGTGATTCAAGAGGAAGATTTATATGCATACTCGTAATACAAGCATAATCTCTTAGGGATAACCCACAATAACCGTGCAAAGCCGAGGCGGGTCGCTAGTAAAGAAATAAATAAAAAGTTACAAAAAAAGATAGAAACACAATCTTTAGAATTTTTTATGGGAGAAGCTACAGGTTTCGTCTACTATTTATAATTAAGGTACCTACCTTATAACATCCATCGTCAGCCTGGAGTAGCTTGGATAGTCCACTTCTGGCAGAGGCGTGACTAGGTGGACAAGGGCCCCGGTGCATAGAGAAAGAATCGGGCCCTCACCCCTCTTTCCACATAGCTTGAACTCATTGTGAGAAGGCTCAAGGTTTTCTAGCTTTGGGAGCTGGCTGACCCTCGCTTTTCAAAGCTTAGGTTAGAGGGCCCCCTGAGCTCCGGAGCCCTGGTGCACTGCACCACCTGGCCCTACGATAGCTACGCCACTGACTACTGGCCATAAGCCTCCCTAACACTTCGGGGGCGGGTGTGCTGTTAGTAAGAAAGAAATATGTTTATTTGTCTCACATTCTAGGCTTTACGACTAGAGAGCAGGCGCACATTATACTTTGCACGTTTTTGTTTTACACAACAGTAGGCTTAGAACATAATTAAAACAATAGTTACTGTTGAAGATAAGCCTACGTAACGTACTCGACAGTAGGCCAAGGTTGCAACACAGGTTAGAAGAAAGATAGATTTATTCGCTACCTACATGTAAGTAGTCATATTCACTCCTACATGATAAACTATTATTATGTAGGTACCTGCTTTGTAATACAAGTAAATTCATATAAAACAATATATTACAATCAACACTCAAAGAAAAGGTCACAGGTACACCTATAGAACAGTATTTCTCTGCTACTTTAATAAATCGGGTTTTATTATATCCAAGACAAATTAAATGGCAATAATTACCATTACCTAATTAAATTATCATCATAAATAAATAAATATTTTACAGTAATAAATGAGATCGATGACTCATTTAATCTAAGATAAGGTTTGCGTGGTACCTATGTACTATTGAGGCTTTGAAACTCGACTCGACTTAATCCACGCAAACCTTATCAAATTAAAAATCAATTTTAAACTACAACATTCAGTTTTCGTATAAATAACGCTGAAGATAATTCAACAATCAGTTTCTATCAATCGGCACTGACCTACATAAACAAACTGTAATTACCAAAATAACGTGAAGTACTTCTAGGTACTTTGAGCAAAGGTCAGTGCTCGATATTTGCATACAACGATTTGAGATAGTTAACACCTATTTGCTGAGTGTTCTCAGTATTGTCTGTATTGTGCTGAAGAGGTTGTGGTTCCCATGAGATCAGTGTTGTTATGCCGATGGAAGGCTGTGTTCGGTTGTTCGTAACTGGCGAAGCCTGACTAGGAAGTCAGGCTATGGTTTTTTAGTTTTTTAAATGTTGTGGTATATAAACAAGTGTGGTGAAAGAATATCTCACATCATACACATGTAAAACTGAGTTTATTTATGGTGCCTATAAGTAGGGTATTTCTAGTAAATTAAGAGTTTTAGAATTTGAAGCGTGATCTAGTAATATCAGCAACGATTTTGTAAATTTGAAAAATCTGATGTAAATAGGGGTCAGTATAACCACTATGTCACTAATAAATAAGTAGGAACCTATATGTTAATAACATGTATAAGAAGCCAATAACTTACAAACAATCTACATGGAGACAGAACAGGCGCAGAGGCAGGCATGCATTTTCGTTTCCTTGTTTAATCATCCAATCCAATCCAAAGAAACAAGGCCTACCTACTTAATAATCATAGGAATAATAACACTATACAATGAAACAAGACAGGTTACAAGGAGCAAACAACATTCCCATCATATCATGCAAAACTGCACAACTTTTTATTATGGTCAGGAAATGAAATTCCTAGGGGCTTATTTTGATCTAATAAGCCATTGTGTAGGTACTGTATGTAGTATTTACTCATGTATTCATTCATATGCAGTCATTAGACAGTATGAGAAGCTGATTAAATTATTTCATCGAACTTTTTACGATTATCTTACTTTTGATGTTACATTTTTTATATAAGCTATAAGCATTTTTTAACACAATATTGTGATGATGATGATGATGTCCTCCAAGACGTAATTACTTGCAATTCCAAACTAACACAATGTTTTAAGTAGTATAGAATACAATTACAATGTTTACCTAGGTACTAAAATATTTTGCTTATACATATACTAAAGTATATATTCGTTAAGTAAACAAGTACGCTGATTGGTTATAATATACCTACTGTATTTTATTTTACAGGGTTATGGAACAGAAGAAATAAGGAGACTACCTTCCCAATGGATTTGAGATGATGAGAAGTAATGCGCTCGAACTGAAAAACTAATTTACCTTTTAAATTCTAACCAATACAAGGAATAACGCTTTGAAACCTAGTGATGTACCAAACGTTTATACACAAAATAACTCGGTGAATTTCAGTAATGTAAATATATAAATCGGAGTAACTCAGCTCTAAGTGATGTAACGGTGTAATACAAAGGATTAGATGATTCCATTATGATGTAGCGATATAATACAAGAAATAACTCTATGAATTCTAGTGATGTGATTTTGTAGTGATGTTAAAATACAACGAACAACCAAATGTAATTGAATCCTAGTGATTTATCGTTATAATAAAAGGATTAAGTAACTCGGTGAATCCCAGTGATGTTACGATAAAACACAGGAATTAAATATGAATAAAGACAAGATGCCGTCCAGTATTGAGCCTTGCGATGTCGAGACTCCAAAGCTTCGGATGCGGCCGGCTGTCAGCCGAATCTTCTGCTGCAGCGTCACTGCCGCTTCTGGATTCATTGCTGCTTATGCTTTGGTAAGCTACCTTCAGAATTCTTTAAGTTGAGCCATTTATCTGCAAATTCTTAAGCCATTTATTTGAAAATCAGTGCATAATTTCCATCTAGGTATTTAATCAATGCATTGGTAGTAGATACATTTTTAGTAGTGCTCTAAAAGAGTCTCTTTGAGGCGCACTTAAAATCCATTCCGCCACACTCTGTTTCGAAAGCAACTAGTTAGTGACACGACAAAAAGAATGAAAATGAATGAATGAAAATGCTTTATTGTACACCTTAGAAACGAACAAAATAGGAAACAAATAATAACAACTATAGATATGAACAATGGGCGGTCTTATCGCAAAAAAGCGATCTCTTCCAGACAACCTTTGGATGGAGAGGAATTGAAAAGAAGAAGATGAATTGGTAAAATGCACCACGCGGGTTATGGAAAGGAAAATTAAGGCTTTCGACGGATCACAGTCGAAAGCCTCATTCGAAGATGTGTATTCTCTAGAATTCTAAATATTGTTTACTAGCGGCCTGTCCCAGCTTCGCATGGGTGGTCATAAATTTTTAGATCGTGGGTTCGAGCCTGGCGTCTACTTATTTCATACATTTGCCTTCTCCTTGAGTGAGTGAAATCGCACCCCGAGCGTGACCCGTGGACCCGTTAATATTTTTAATTTCGTCATATCTTTTGAATGGAATGTCTGATTTGAAAAATTTAAGAAGTAATCTATAGGTATTGAAACCGTCTTAATTATGAAATGATTTATTTGGATAAGGATTAATACCAAGGTACAAATAAAGACCCTTTTCAAGCGGCGGCATTTCAATTAATTTTTTATAATAAAAGAACACTTAGTGTGACATAACTATAATAGTTAGACATATGCTGTCGCGACATTTTTTGTAGATGGTGACGTGTTCTACAAAATCGTAGTACATTATTTTGTTCTATCATCAATAGTTTTCGCAGCGCACGCGATGTTAGGTTTTTGTTTTCCACCTTGGGTTACATTATTGGGGTTTTAGTAAGGATCCCTGATTTTTTTGAAAATATAATATAACCTATGTTACTCAGGGATAATGTAGCATTCTAATGGTGAAAGAATTTTTGAAATCGGACCAGTAGTTTTTGAGCCTATTCGTTACATACAAAACAACAAAAATACAAATCTTTCCTCTTAACCTAACCTAATAGCTGAAAGTGACGAATCTGTATTGCACTAGCTCTTAATTACTATTCGACAGATTTCCTTTGTCTTGCCAACAAAGACTTTATCTCCAATCAGCCATATATCTGTCACAAACTTTACATAAGTATTCATTCAACGTAATCTGTTAGCCAATCTAAAGTGAGCCGCAGTTAGTTCAGCGTGGTTCAGCTCCGGCTTAAAGTTTTACTGTTGGGTTCAATCTCTCAGACCTGTTAGATTGGTCATCTTAAGGCCTTGTAGCTATCTCATGGGATGACGAAATCGGGCAGAAGTGAGAGTGTATGGTGTAATATTGGATTTTAAAGGGCTTTTTGTATGAGTACTAACTACTTAGCAAGCTATTACTGACAAATCGTGCTGATTTTGTTTCACGTGATCAAAATCTGGTTTTATTTTCGTATTAGCATAAAGCAATTAATCTATTATCTCGTTGGCTGAACCTGTTTTTATGTGGTGGTTTGAATTAAGGCTACCAAGACTTAGCGAATAAAAAGCAGGGACTATGTTCTCGTGTAAAAAACCATTCTCACGCAAGTTTCGTAAACTTTAACTGCATTTTCCAGGTGGCATACGCAATAGCACTGATTTACGAAATAGTATGGGTGGTGGAGTCTCAAAGCGGTCTACCAGTGGCGTCGGCACTCCTGATGGCGTGCTACACTGTCGTCATAGCAGCTACTGTTATACTGGTCCATGGGCTGATATCTGTAAGTAATGGTACTTTATTAAAATTTACTACTGTGAACGTTTAATCAGGTAGTTAATTACAGTAATTACAGTAGTTCCATTTTGGTTTGAGTGGATGATTCACACACTTATGGTGTACGCATAATCAACCCTAACTAGTTAGGCAGACTATTATACAACTTTGTTTTTGCACAATCTAAATAGTTAACTTTTCCTTGAAAGTTATAACCGTAATCCTATTGGCTGCGCCAAATAGATTTTGATTCTTCAGTGTTTTGTTGTGATTGCAGAAAAACAACATCTATCTGATGGCGTGGCTGATATCAGTTATACTGGTGCTGATACCAGAATGTGCTCTAGTCTTCTACATGTCTATTAGTCACTGGGTGAGTTGAAACGTTCTCATAAGCACATCTAGCAGCGTTGCTGTGTTTTAGTTTGAAGGGTATGGGTGCCAGTGAAGCCTCAAGTGCCTGTGCCACATGGCCTCAAGTTGATGAGGCTGTGCATCTTAAGGCACGTGTTATAAAGTGCGTGGCAAGCTTTAACATCGTATTGACCATCTGCATTGTTACATTAACAAGAAGTTACAGAATCTTCCTGACCCTTTATCCTGTGTTCCTATATGTAGGTACAAGACTTTTACCTACTAGCTTCCGCCCGCGACTTTGTTCGTAATGCTAGCTGGATAAAGTACTATATCGCCAAGCAAGGAACCAGTTTCAAGTTTCATCAGCAAATATATTTTTGTTACCTGATCCGAACTTCCAATCATCTAAACATTCTTTATTGATATTTTGAAGATATACTTTGACTTTGAAGTACACACATACACAAGGAGCAAAAACAAATAGCAACTATTATTTTACCGGTGGAACTAGAAAAAGTTCTTGGTAGACCACCATCTTTTTCAGTCATCTCAATCTTCATACAGCAGAAAAAAAGACATCTCTCTCTTGTCGTGTCACTTGTTTCTTTCGAAACAGTGTGGTGAAAAGATTTTAAGTGCGCCTCAAGAGGCTCCTTTCGAGCACTTGACACATGTTATAGAATTTTTATTTAGGTTCTACGCCATGCCGTTTCCTCACGATGTTTTCCTTCACCGTTTGAGAGTATTGGCATAAATAAAAATATAAAAGACATATTTCATACTTTCAATTACAAATCTTTAAAATCCATGTTTTACCCAGGGTCTACAAGGAGTGTACGGCGGAGCAGAGTTGGCATGCTACGTAGCACGGCTCCCAGCCATCGTCTGTGGAGTAGTGTTGGTGCAATCAGCTTACGCGCTGCGGGAAGCCAGGTAAGCTCTCAAACCCAAAAAAAGAGTAGTAGAGCTCTGAAGGGACCGTCCGGGGAAGAACTACTACCATGCCTTTTTCTGCCTTCAACAGCGTTGTTGTGTTTCAGTTTGAAGGGTGTGGGTACCGGTAAATTAACAGGCAGATCAGGCCTAACATCTGCCTCAAGTTTATGGATGAGCGTGCATCATAGGGCACGTGCAAGTCGTGCGTGACTTACGAGGCAATACTTTGTTATAGGTGATGCAGGTGATGCTTACCACTTAACATCATGGGCCTGCTTGTTCCACTAGCAAGTAGTATAAAACAATCTTATTCTGAATTTCAGGAATGCCGGCTACAGCAATGGACCAGCAGTTAGCGGCAGTGAGTTCGATGCGAGCCACTACGTGCCAGACGCGCCCAGTGCTTTCACAAATGATGGCTTTTTGGGAGACAATGGTTAGATCAACAAAATTCATCTTTTTGGAAAGAAAATGGCAGTCAATGCAAAACAAAGTAAAAATTAGTATTGGCATACAGAACGTTATTGAATGCATAGGACTGTGTTTCAGGAGCCAGTAGGTATTTACACAATGTACAAAATACACATGAAACAGTTGAGCTATCTGCTGACTGTTGCAAACGATCAAGAGATAGCTCAACTAATCCAAATCAGTGCCAAAATTTATAAATAAACAAAATGAACACAACCATTTATCTTAAATCTAGATCTTACCTACATGGGTAAGAACGCTAGTGATGGCACTAACGACATTTTTAGTGTTCCTTGAATCATTGTGCTGGATCATTCCTAAGCCATCGACTAACCGCCGGTTTCTGAAAGCTCGATCAAAACTAATCGGATGTCAAGTCACTCGCATTTTCAGCTATTACATAGAGATAGCAAGTGACTTGACATCCGATTAGTTTTGATCGGGCTTTCAGAAACCGGCTGTTAGTCATGCAATGTTCAGCGTGCCCACCCTTTTCATACGTGACCGCTTAGTTGTATGTAGGTACATTTATGAGCGCTACCGTGCTTCTAGGAGCAATTTAAGCTATCGGCCTTGCTTTAGTCGTTATGCCATGACGGAGCCTTGAGGAGGCTAACTTATACGAACTACGAACTATAAAACGCAATTACGACCTCTTAATGGTTGAATAGAACTGTCCATCCATTCCAACTTTCTAAGTAATTTGTTGCGGAATTTTGTGGTTTTCTATAATAACACCTGATTCAATGATTGCTTCCTCTATTGTTATGAAATATAAATTTCCGAAGGGAAATTACACGTGATCATCAATTTGAACATTAGGTAATGCTACGTCGTTTTATATCAAATTATCATCAGTACCTATTAAGAAGTCCACTGCTGTTGGCAAGGGGGGCCCTTCTTTTAATTCAGTGAAGTTAATATTATGGAAGATGAGAAAAATATGAATTGTATGTACAGTCAAGAGCATGAAGCTTTACAGCTTGTACCGCGAGTCTTTGCCTCTATGGCGATTGTAATAAGAATGGTTCAAACTTAGGCCTTAAGACTTTGGTTTCTTGGCAGTTGGCTTCATTTTTTTAATCTCTTGGGGGGGAGGGGGCAGCTATCGTATAATTCTAAGCCTTCAAAACCTACCTATACTTACCATTGCCATATCATGTAGGTATTGTATTGTATGTGGGTAGTTCAATTTCATATTCGACCTTTTTTAAATAAAAATACTGCCGTCCTATAGCTTAAAGGCCGTTATATGCAAAATCTACTTTTTGAGCTACGCGAGACAAAAACAAAAGGCGGTAAAGCTTACAAAAAATATTTAACGGCAATCAAGCTAGGCAACCAACGTACCGTTTATGTTGACGTAAAAATGAAATAACCATTAGCCATTTTTAAGCTTAGCAATGACACTTAGCAACATTTAAGCACTGAATTGATATTAATTTGGTTCCGGTAACGGCATTTTCTTTTTTCATATTTCGAAAACTATTAAAGCTATTTGAATTCTAATAAAATTGGCCGATATAGCTTTTTTTTTCAGATTACAATGCCATAAAAAAGTCGAAATTGAGCAAGTGTTGGATAACCGCATTTTAGCTATAGGACGGCAGAATAGGTTATGGGTCCTATAAACTACAAAGTTGTGCATTATTTCAGGTAAAGCCGGTTCCATGCCCGATCTGCGGCGTCACCTAGCCTCGCGCCAATCCATGAACCATTACCCACAAATGTTACAACCACCGCCCGCATACTGGCAGCACTTAGCCGACCGGCAACACATGGACCGGCAGTATGCGGCCAGCCTTCGCGGCGTTCCAAAGCCCTACCAACAGCCGCAAATGTACGGCACCTGGGTCGGCCCTAGATCCGGACCGTACGAAAACCCATACAAACGACGGCATTCAATCGTCGGTGCGTTCGACGAATACCCACCGAAAGGCTACGATTACGACGACCGAATGGATTGCAAGAGTGAGATGGCCTACCCGTACTATCGACAATACTACGACCCGCGCGATTACAGAGAATATGACCCGAGGTTTTATCCAGATTTTAAAAGAGAAGATGCAGCGTATGGCGTCAATTTGCTAAGACATGAACCTTACCATTTCGGATCGAGAGAAAGAGTCTTTTACAGTCTGAGGAACAGTCATAATTCTGTGGGTAATGAGTCCGATGATCTGACTAAATATAAAGATGTGGCGTTGTGAAACTTGTTCCCTGTTTTGTGTAGTTTGTTCTTTTTCATTTTGATGAGATGCCCTCAGAGCCTGAATCACGCACAACTGGTATTCCAGGGCTACTTGAGGTCCAATGGTTGATTTAACAACGTAAGCCGATAAGAAAGTTTCATTATTTTACTAGGTAAATAATGGATAGGTGCTATGTTAAGATTCCAAACATAACAGTAGGTACCCCGTCTTAGTTTTTCCATACAAAAAAGGTGTGACGTTACGAAAAACGAAATCCAAATAATGGTAAACAAAACTAAGACAGGGGTAGGTACCTACAGGTGCTTCAAATGTAAAGGATTAAGCTAATTATGAGAAAGATTATGAGAAAGAGGATTATGGATAAGTATGCAAACCTAAAAATTAGTGTAAATATTTGTACCTACTATCAGTTATAATCACTAAGGCTAGATGGCGTTGCGTCCAATGCCCACCAATATTTATTTATTTTGAAGGATTTTATGAATAAAATACTTAGCAATAATTCGACATAGTTTAAAAATATAGAAGGTAAGTAGTAGCTACTTTGCTTTAATTTAAACTTTCTATAAATTATAGATCTAGGTAGGTAGATACTTATGGAGGTACCAGTTTTTTAAATAGAAGTAATATGTAGGTACCTGGTAGGTACCTACCTATTTAGTAAACAATAAACAAATCTATAGTTGCTGTTACCTAATTAACCAAAGGTGTTAATTTTTAATTTGATTATGTATGATTAAAGAAAAGTCAATATATTTTACTACTTGTTTACAACAAATAAATTAATTGGATAAATAAATATTTTCTTGTGTTTAACTACCTACATACATACCATGAGAAGTCTAGAATGAGAGCACTGGTGGTCTAGTGGTAGCGGCCCCGCCTTCCGATCCTAAAGGTCGTGGGTTCGAAACCGGTCGTGCACCAATGAGTTTTTCTGATCAAAAATGTATGTGCACAATGCCAGTACTCTCAAACGGTAAAAGAAAACATCTTGAGGAAACCGGCATGTCGTAGAACCTAAAACGTTCTATAACATGTGTCAAGTGCTCGAAAGGAGCCTCATATGGCGCACTTAAAATCCTTTCAACACACTGTTTCGAAACTAGTGACACGACAAGAGAGAGAATGAGAAGTGAGATAGCTTGATCAACTAGATATCTACTTCACGAAAACTTACCTACAGCTCGATGAAGAATCGGTTTTTCATACTAATTGCTGATGGGACAAGTAGATGGCCCACTTGATGCTAAGTGGTGATTGCGATGGTTATCAGCAGACAAACCTTGGCGAGAAAGTCCTGGTTGAGGGATGGAACACGCTTTTCGATATACCTAACATGTGCCTTATTTAAATAAATAAGTTGATTTTCGAAAAAAATGGTTCAAATGATTTCTATCTATCGACCTATCCTTGGACTCCAGTACCTACCTAGGTATCTATATCCTTTTTCGTAATGTCAGACCTTTTTCTATGGAGATTCGATGAGCGCCTCTATCGTATTTCTGTGGGTAGATATTACCTCACCTTCATCCTTGTGCAAAGGGCATCAAAATCTAATCCAGAATTTTTGAGAAAATTAATAAGTACTTACCTACTTTATTCACATACTTAAAACTCCATTTACCATAGCTCCGCAAAATTCCAAGACTTGTTTCTTACTACTTCCAAGAGCATTTAATTTTGGGGTCCTAGGTATCGATATCCCTAGTGACGTCCAGTGCCGTTATCATTTGGAAGATAGGTGTTTGATCTTGAAAACCAATACATACCGCACCTGGCTCCGAAGCTTTCTGTGATTCGATCGCCGGTTCACGTGCTAGGGTGTAACACAGTAAATAAAATAGGTAAATTGATTGACCATTGACTCTTTCCGTGTTTTTCCGAAGTGCCGCCAAAACGGCTACAGACTTCATTCACCACATCGGTAAGTGGCGCTAGTATCGCCAAAATTGCTGGCGCAGGATTCCCGCCAGCCGTGGATACAAGGCTTTTGAGTTGACATTGACATACCCAGCCCAAAACACGAAAGAGGGAAAATAAACTAATATACTAGTAGTTCGCCCCGAACTGAGATCTCGTGATGCGACCCGACGAACGCATAAAAATTTGAGTATGTAGTAGTCAGAGGCAAGTCCAAACATTATCTTCGGACTTTTTTCTGACTACCGCCTACTAACTTGGTATGGTTACCAAGTTTCAACTCTATTGGACTATTTATTGAAGAGTTCCGTTGAACAGACCTTGGCTCCATCATCAGACCTGGTCGTCGTCACCATTTTATGAGAACTGAGTACCTCTTTAATTTATTTCAAGAAAAAAAATTAAGAAAAAGCAAAGGAACTGGCCGACCAGTAGAAAAACCTTGATGACAACGAAACTCTTAGAGATGGGAGCTCTTGGATCGCTGGTTATCTTAATTTAACTTTTATTATTGTATCTCAAAACCGAGCATCCCAAAAAAAAAGTAAAAATTGTTTTGGGATGTCCAAACAAAGCCCTTTCATATGACATATAACTTGATTTTTTTATGTAACTTTTTTTATTTTTGCCCCCTTAAAAACCCCATATCTCAAAAACCCGTCATCCGATTTTACTCATATACTTACCAGTAAATTTCTCAAGTATAAGCTATCGACATATCAAATTTCATGCAGATCTGACCAACGGTTCTAAAGTTATCGCCAGACAAACATACATACATACATACATACATACATACATAAAATGCCAAATCGCCCAAGTTGAAACTAAGATCTTCGTTCGCTTCGCTCACTCGATCGACAGAATAAAGTCTTGTGCATGTGTGTATGCCGCGAATTCTGTATTTCCCTCATATTTAACAATAGGTCAAGAAATACCACACCACGGAGACAGAAGTAAGTACCTACGTAACAACATAAATTCCATGTGGTGGTGGCGATTATTGCATAGAAGCACCTAAAGCGCTCTGAAATTAAAATTACGCATTGTTCAAGCTGGATGTTCCCCTTTAATAGTTAACAGATGCCATCATGTCTTCGGAGTGTTGGTCTGAAAACATTTATTTTGTGATAAGTTAGTCGCAAAAAAAAGGTTTTAAGATTTTAAGGTAAATAAAGGCAAGTAGGTACCTACATCATTCTAAAGTGTTATAGTTGTAGTCAACATTATTGGTCCTAAATATATGAATATGGTCGTCAGAAATAGCTAAAACAAAATGTGTAAACCTAAAGATTTTTTTGAGGCACTAAATGAATTCTTAAGAAAGCTACAGTTTTTTTAAGCCTGAGCAGGCAGCACTGATGTGTAGTTGGCAATATATTATTCTTCTCTCTTTCTGTCTGGCTCTCACTTCTCGCTCGCGCGCGTCCGTCAAAATTTCGTAAAGTTGAAATCTTGTCACCCAACTTTTTGAAGAGTTTTAAAACTAAGAAAAAGTAAATATGGAATTGTTTCACAGAGTTTCACGGCAGTTATTTTCGTAAATAAATATATAAGATATCGTGTAAGTGTAGTGCAAAACCTTTTCGAGGTATTTATTCTGTATGAATACTGTGTAACTGTATTTTGTGATTCGTGTTTCGTCGTTTCGTGTAGGTGGCTTTGCTGTGTCCCAATCCGACGAGGTGATGTGAAAGTGTTTGTGCACTAAATTCAAACCCATTGTTCTCTTTCCTGGTAACATGGGAAAAACTGAACTTTCGTAAGACACCTGTGTTCTAAACTCTTTTTGATTATGTATGTGTGAACCGAAGGTTTCGAGTGATTTAGTTTTCGGTAAGTTTTATCACTCAAAAAGTTTACTTTAGAAGTTTGGAACTGGCCCTCAACTCTTTTGTTTTGATTATTCACATAATGTATGTTTATTTTCCTACTAAGATTGTCACAATGAGAAGTTGCTTGGGACAAGTTTTATTTTAAACATAATAATTTGGTAGGTAACCTACTTTTTTATTTTATAAATAACTTATTAGTATAGGAGAATCATGAATGAATGGTGATCAAACTACCATGGGCCTAGTTGTGGAAACCAGTCTGCTCACTGGTGATCATCAATGAGGGTAATGATCTGGGAAATATAGGTGAAAAATGCTGGCTAAAAGGAGCTGATGACTGGCCTCTGTGTCACATTTTTTAAGAGACCTATGTTCAGATGTGGCCAAGCTGATGATGATGAAAATCAGTCACAGTAATATGAGCTGTGTGACTGTTGTGTCATTGTAACCTTGCCATCTGTTTACATAAACAAAGAATAAGTAGATATATTTTAAGAACTTTTGAATGGTAAAATTGTGCCAAGTAAATATAAGAGTGGTAAGTCTGTCATTTATCATCAGGAGCCAATTCACAATTGAATTTGACTTTAGTAGCTTAAACATAATTGATCGAGTGAGCGAAACGAATGAAGATTTTACAATCAACTTGGGCGATTCGGCATTTTATACATGTATGTTTGTCACACCATAACTTTCAACCCATTGATTCACATGAAATTTAATAAGTTGATAGCTTGTACTTGAGAAATGGTTACTGGTAGGTAAGTATATGAGTAAGATCGGATTGAGATATGGGGGTTTTTAAGGGAACAAAAATAAAAAATGTTACATAAAAAAATAAAGTTACATGTCATATGAAAGGGCTTTGTTTGGAAATTCCAAAACAATTTTTACTTTTTTTCTGGGACACTCAGTTTTTTAGATACAACCAAAAAGATAAATTTAGAAAAACAGCGCAAAAAATAGGCCAATAGAGTTGAAACTTGGTTACCATACCGAGTTAGTAGGTGGTAGTCAGAGGCAGATCCAAACATTATGTTTGGACTTGCCTCTGACTACCACCTACTCAATACAATGGTGCGTTCGTCGGGTCGCATCACGAGTTCTCAGTTCGGGGCGAACCACTAGTTATCATATCCCTATGTACAACACAATAAGGTTGGATATCGGTTTGATATGTTTAACACCACAGGTGTCAAAATATTGAGTGTTGGAGGCTCAGATCGGTTGGGTGGGATCCTGCCAAAGTTGATATAGAAAAAGTAAATAAAATGTTATTTATTATTACATATTATTGTATTGTTTTTCCAGGCTGACAAATACAGCTACAATGAATGTGCAGTCTCAGGAAAATGCTGCACTTCTTTCTTCAGGTATGTTACTTTTCTTGTGTTTTTAAATTCACTAACATTAAAATAATTACCTATCTATTTATCAATAAGCAGCTTCTTCTTTTCTCCGTTTATGTCGCCTGTCCGTCATTCGACAGACAATCTTGCCAGTGTCAAGTGAATTGTATTAAATACTTTATAGTCAAGTCAGTCCATAGTCAAGTCGGCCGTCATTTGTTTTAAAGAAAATGGTGGCGGTTTTCTTCAAAACATTCGTAACATTTTCGGTCAAATCAGGACATCACATAGGTTATACACTTTGTGCTAAGACCACAAGTAATGTTGGTTAAAATGCCGCCGAAATTACACAACACAGCTCAAAATATACACTAGAAAAACAATTAAAATGAAAAAGCTATGTTGCTTTCTAAAATGTCAGAAAACTAATCCCTTGGGGCCAGCCATAAATTACGTCACACGAATTTCATGATTTTTTTACCCCTCCCCGTCCTTGTCATAGCTGGTCATATTTGGTTGTTTTACAACCCTAAAACAAAAAAATACAACCTTATGAGTACGTACGAGTAGATTATCTAGCTCGTCGTCATAATCTATATTTTATCCAATGTCTGACCTTTTGCTCTTTGACCTTCTTTCTCCACTGATAGATGTGCAAACTGTTGATACATGTGGAAGTTATTTTAGCTAATAGTCTTAAAGACACACATTTTTGTAGAGTATTTCTAAAATTTTAGTAGAAGTTTTAAAAACTAGTTAGTAGTAAAAAATAGATTCACGACTGTTACCGTCACATCACGCACGATAAACATAATCTATACTTCTATACTAATAATCTACACTAATATTATAAAGAGGAAAGATTTGTATTTTTGTATATAACGAATAGGCTCAAAAATTACTGATCCGATTTCAAAAATTCTTTCACCGTTAGAATGCTATATTATCCCTGAGTAACAAAGGCTACATTTATTACAAGATAAAATTAGGGATCCCTTCTAAAACTTCAATAATGTAACCCAAGGTGTAGAAAAATGACCTAAAAATTCCTTACGTGCGCTGCGAACTATTGGTGACAGAACAAAATAATGTACTACGACTTTGCAGAACACATCATTATCTACTAAGTGTCGCGACAGCATATGTCTAACAATTATAGTTATGTCACAATAAGTGTTCTTTTTGATCGAGTGAGCGAAGCGAACGAAGATCTTAGTTTCAACTTGGGCGATTTGGCATTTTATGTATGTATGTATGTATGTTTGTCTGGCGATAACTTTAGAACCGTTGATTCGATCTGCATGAAATTTAATATGTCGATAGCTTGTACTTGAGAAATTTACTGGTAAGTATATGAGTAAAATCGGATGAAGGGTTTTTGAGATTGGGAATTCTTAAGGGGGCAAAAATAAAAAAAGTGACATAAAAAAATGTCAAATGTCAAGTTACATGTCATATGAAAGGGCTTTGTTTGGACATTCCAAAACAATTTTTACTTTTTTTTTGGAACGCATGGTTTTTGAGATAAAACGAAAAAAGTTAAATTAAGATAACCAGCGATCCAAGAGCTCCCATCTCTAAGAGTTTCGTTGACATCAAGGTTTTTCTACTGGTCGGTCAGTTCCTTTGCTTTTTCTTATTTTTTTTTCTTGAAATAAGTTAAGGAGGTACTCAATTCTCATAAAATGGTGGCGACGACCAGGTCTGATGATGGAGCCAAGGTCTGTTCAACGGAACTCTTCAATAAATAGGCCAATAGAGTTGAAACTTGGTAACCATACCAAGTTAGTAGGCGGTAGTCAGAAAAAAGTCCAAAGATAATGTTTGGACTTGCCTCTGACTACTACGTAAGTACTCAACGTTTTGATGGGTTCGTCGGGTCGCATCACGAGATCTCAGTTCGGGGCGAACTACTAGTAATATTATTTTATTATTAAAATGCCGCTGCCAGAAAATGCTCTTTATTTGTACATTGGTATTAATCCTTATCAAAATAAGACTGCTTAAATACCTTTATATAACTTTTCGAATTATTCAATTCGGACATTCCATTCGAAAGATATCACGAGTTCAAAAATGTAAGTTTTAGAAAAAAGTCGCGTGGTCGCCTCTCGCTCCGCTCGGCTAACTATGCGATGTCACTGGGGATACGATATTTGTATTTTATTGGATCTGAAGAATTCCACAGGTGTATGTGTGTGAGTGTGTTAAATTTATAATTTTTGCAATTTTAGTGAAATACCCGTTCGAAACCGGGACGGGCCGCTAGTTTGTAATATACGTAGTCGGGTTTTAATAAAATATCTTTTTTTATACTACTTGCTGATGGAACAAGTAGGCCACCGGATGTTACGCGGTAACCATCACCTATAACAAAGCAATGCCTCTCATGTCATAGATCTGGTTTTACTTCAATACAAAACAACTTTAGATCAATCAATGGGGTCAATAAAAAGAATATCCTGTCTAGTACTTTATGGAACTCATATTAGAGCCAAAGACTCGTAAGATTCGTTTGTAATTGCATTCACAAATTGAGATTGGACGTAAAAAGATTTTTATTAGATTTAACTCATTCCGCTCGAGAAATTCCTCGGAAGCAATCATTAATAAGTGACGAAACACCTACCTCATTTTCGAGTTCGAGTTTTTATAGTAAGTCCCTAAAAGGCTTCACTAGAATCGATTTCGCGCGTGCGCTATATCCCTCTAGCCCGTACAAAAACCAGCCAGCTTCCATCGCGGCTCGTTCTGTCAAAATAAAACACTGTTCTCGCGATCTTCACATCTAAATCACATAAAAGCCTTTAAAGTTTTCTTTTCAACTATAACACAACCGAAAATGTTAAGTTTCGTGTATATTTATCAGCAGTTTTGTGAATGACGTGCGATCGATAGTATTAATTTTACATTTCTTTCAATTCCATGTTTTTGTGTCCAGTAATTGAATTAGTGTGGTGTAAAAATGTAGCTGCTCTTGGACTTGAGGTTTGTCTTTTGTACTTGTAGCTTTCTTTTACTTGTTGCGCTCAGATTTTAAGCTAGGATTACGTAATAGCTCATAAATTTTAATGGATACCCTAATATATAGCTAGTCGATTAAAGGTCATTTGTGCTCAGTTTGCAAGTCTGCGTTGCGTGGGTGCAGATCGTCAAATGACTCCGTTTTGCAAGAAGTAAATAACTGCATTAGATTTACAATTGAAATATATGTTGTAAACAAATATTCCTTCACTGTTGGTCGCCAAACTGCCACACCGTTTTTATCAGTACAACTTGTCTTAATGACTCTTGACTCTTGTAAAAATGTAACCTGGCGCCCAACACGGGGCAATCTTGCCCCGTGTTGGGCGCCAGGTTACATTTTTAGATGACTAGTTGAGACAACAGACTAATTAGGAGCTAAATAAATAACATGATCGTGACTATTGACTTTAGATCATGGTCAAACTACGTCTTCAAACGGCTCACGACCTATTTGGTCACGATAATAACTATTAAATACCTACCACTAACTTTTTCATTGGAAGCGTAAAATGTCTGACCTTTACGATATTAAATCAGTGGGTATTTTTATTGGCTCTTAAAAGTTACATTGTAAGGAAGATTACTTGGTCACACTTAAATCATTCAGTGAAATTTTATTTCGAGAAAAACTTTGGGGTAAGATATTTAAAGGAGTCTTAACTTTCTATTAAATATATTGTGGTGTGTAACGATATTCTTAGCCATTCATATTATATTCATACTCTATGCTTAGAAAATATAATCAAACAATTATTTCAAATTATTGAATGTGTTTTGCCGATTCATGCAATGTTTCAGTCGTGATATTTGTAACCTTCATGGTTTAGTCTCATTTTATTCGAATACACCAAAGGAAAAATAACCAATAAATGTATGCCGAATTTGAACAGATGGCCGTTCTCCTAAACAATAGTTTAGCTTTATCTCGTTCATACAATATGTATGTAGGTAGGACTATTAGATATGACCTTCGTGGTTGCATTGCGGTTATCACACTTGTTCATACTGCTGTGGAACGAACATTCCTAATGCCTTCTAGCCGGATCATGCGGTTAAATAGTCACTTGAGTCTTTCAATATCTTATTGTAGGTACTTCTGGCAGGCTGCTCACGTGTGTTTATTTATCTGTTGTATTACTTCCCTGAGGACATTTTCCCCTTCGGTTCCCTTGAGGGTCTTCGAGTTGGCCCTGACTGAAAATGCTGTTTTGCAAAAACGATGTCCTTCCCGGGGCCACGGGGCTTAAATGTAAACTAGGACCAGCAGTTTAGGTTGTGCGTCGTCTATACAGTAAGTGAAGACTTCGTAGGTTGTTAATAATGATGTATTGATGAGATGGTAGATACGAGTATTGGAATTACGCCTGCTTGAGAATTTATTGACCACATTTTGCTTTAATATGACCATCAACGTTTTTGGCGAACTTATTCTTCCGGGTTATTTTATAGAGTTGGATATAAGTAGAACAGAGTGTTTCAGATCACAACAGTCTTATGGAAATACTGTGGTTAGTGCCTTCGATCAAGGCATTCAACCATCTGACTTGTTTTATTTAATCCATAAATTCTACACGGCACCTGTCGCAAGTATAGCGTTGCGCACCCTTCTTGATATAAGTACCTACTCGATAATTCCTCTTGTAGCGGTTGGTATTATCCGTTGTCGGCAAAAATTTAACTTTACACAGGTTTGATCATTCAAGCCTTTATTAAACTATCACCATCATAGAAGAATAAGAAGAAGAAAAATAATAGAAGTGATCCATCAGCCTGAAGAACCCCATTGCTGGACATAAATCGCCATTTTCAGGGTAACTTATTTCGAGCGTTCTTCATAGCAGCCATCTTCACAGTGTATTCTGTCCATCAAGTGGCAAAGTCCTAAGCTTCGCCTTCCTGGTTCGTGGTCGCCATCAGAGCTATGAGCATATGATAAATTGCAGATTTAGCTTGATTTGTGTTAAAGGCTTTGACTTGTCAACGTGTTATTGATTGTTGTAACATACATAGTAAATCAATTACATATTTATGTTTGTAAAATTATGTATAAAATTTCCCTAGTACAATTTAACATCAGTTGCTTATTACATTTAGAGCTGATTTCACCATGCTCTGTTAGTTACTAATCAAGGATTAACAGGCCGTTAAATCTAACTTTGGATGTCAAACGTATGACGATGTACATTTTGACATATTTAACGGCCCTTTAATCCTTTGTTAATCTAACAGAGCATGGTGAAATCAGCTCTTACCTTTTCAAATTATTCTCTCATCATCATCATCATCATCATCATCAGCCCAAAGAAGTCCACTGCTGGACATAGGCCTCCCCTATACATTTCCAGGAAGAACGATTCCGTGCCCTCTCCATCCACCGACCACCCGCGATCCTAACAATGTCGTCAGTCCATCGGGTGGGAGGGCGTCCCACGCTTCGTTTTCCTGTTCGTGGTCGCCATTCGAGGACCTTTATTCCCCATCGGTTATCAGTCCTTCGAGCTATATGACCTGCCCATTGCCACTTCAACCTGCTGATTCTGCGAGCTATGTCGGCTACCTTGGTTCTCCTACGGATTTCCTCATTTCTGATTCTATCTCGTAGTGAAACTCCCAGCATAGCTCTCTCCATAGCCCGTTGAGCGACTTTGAGCTTATTGATGATGCCAATAGTGAGCGACCACGTCTCAGTTCCATACGTCATCACTGGCAACACACACTGGTTGAAGACTTTCGTCTTGAGGCTCTGCGGTATTCTCTCATACAACATGATTACTAGTAAAAAACACATAAATCAAGACCATAATAATAATAAACGAACATCATTATGTGGAACGGCCTTTTTCTTCATACGGGCACGTTTGCACGTAGGATGTGCCTTAATCTGCTTAACGAGCGCGATAATTACAAGTAACCATAAATACTCTGAGAAAGGGTCTGGTTTATGAAGGCAGTGAATATGGCAGGCATTTTGATGGCTGGTGGAAGGTTGTATGGGCTTAGTCAGATACCTAGATGTCACAGAACTACCCTTCTAGAGCACTGGTGGTCTAGCGGTAGCGGCCTCGCCTTCCGATGTTAAGGAGTTTTTCTGTTCAAACATGTGCACATTGCCAGTACTGTCAAACGGCGAAGGAAAACATCGTGAGGAAACCGGCATTTCGTAGAAAAAATAATCCAAATACATACGTTTAATTCATTATATTCGGGAGCAGTATCCGAACCGAGCAAAGCTACATATTTGTTACTCTTACTAACAATACTTGCATAATATTTTATAGCCAAAACTATTTTTTTTTCCGAACAAATCCGATGATTTGATTCTGCAATCTGGAATGTGGATAGTAAATAAATAGTTCCCATATCTTGTGGGAAAGCAAACGGGATATAAGATAACGCAAGATATCATATTTCGATTTGGAAATCAGTTATGCGTGATCGTGGCTGATAAACTAATCTTAGAGCTGATTTCAGCAAGCTCTGTTAGTTGCTAACAAAGGATTAACAGGCCGTTAAATCTACCCTAGATGTCAAACGCGTACATTTTGACATATTTAACGGCCCTTTAATCCTTTGTTAATCTAATACAGCATGGTGAAATCAGAGCTTAGGGTCTCTTTTAGATCGATATACCTAAAGTGATGCTTAAACTAAACAAAGGACAACTGAATGTGTATTTTGAGTTACACTATAGTCGCGTTAAACTGTCGCTGCAAACTCGGTCAGTGCTCAACCTATAGTCGCGTTAAACTCCCGCTGCAAACTCGGTCATAAATCATCTTAACACACGCTTAAACAAAAGGATCGTCCGTTTTCCTAAGTGCGAGAGAGAGAGAGAGCAATATTGCTGTCTTGTTCCGATAACTTATGACCGAGCCTGCAGTAAGAGTTTAACGCGACTATAACTGATGTGCGTGCCGTGCGCGCCCTTTTTTTGAGGGTTTGTACGACGAAACTGGCAGCGGCGCCGATTTATTAAAAGTAGAGTAAATAGAAGCAAGGATGAAAATATGCTCCTGATTCTATGTTTTGAAAACATGCAACTAAACGCAATTTGTTGTAGGTCCTATAATCATAAATTCAAAGTTGGTACTCTCTTAATAATTCCGTTGCAATTTCCATCCTCGCATTCTGCTCTTCTTGTTTGAAGCGTTTATTGCGACAATATGAAAGAACGAAATATAGAATAATCAAAAAAAGAAAGGAGAACATGGATAACTATTTAACCAATATAAAATCAGAATACAAATTCTATACATGCAGGAAAGATCCTTTCTGTAAAGCAATAGGTTGTATAGATTTATTTTTAACTTGTTTGGACTACTCACGAGTCCGTGACTCTCTCAAAATAGATATGGTCTGGGCAGTATACTCCAAATTTGGATATTTGTTCAATTCAATTCTAGTTTCGTTTTATTCGCCAATTAAGCACATGTCAAGTTTATTGTTCACACTTTTATAGTCCGTTGAGCAGCTGTTGCTACGGCCTTATGCTCTTTTAAAGGACTTATGTCAATAATGGCTCATAGGATTATACTCTTTTCAGACTCGGGATAAGTTATCCAAAGTTTCAAAGTAACTTAAAACAAAAGACATGTCTAGTATGATAAACGACAAAAGAATTAAGTAAAAACAAATGACGATTGAACAGTCCCAAAGGTTTATTTTTATCTCCGTTTTTAATACGAAGTGAAGGTTACGAGAATTTTAATGGGGCAATAAAGGTAGGATAAAGAATCGTTTACGTGCCTACCGAATAGTACAACTAAAACAGATATCTTAATGTTTTGTTACTGCTATTTGCATAAAGTTATTTGCAAAAATATATGATATCTTTGTGCTATTGTTAACAAGCCATTGTGCACTAAAACAAACGCCTAACACGTAGAAACAACCCGTCAGTCGTCCAACTCTCCGAGATCTGTTTCATGCGGGCCCATTTCCTGTCAACCCGATGCTTTTGTTCAGGTGTCTGCGATGAAGAGAGCTCTTTTCATAATGGTTCTCTCGCTTTACAGGGTTGTACGTAATAAGCCTTGACCCAGTAAAGTAGGTCATTCCCGTTCGGCCTGAGCGAAACGATTATGCATTTTGTATGTTGCTAATCGGGAAAGTGTACAAATGGAGTTTTGTAGTCTTTGTTACGTTTTGTCTGTTGATATTGAGGTCGTTTTGGCGAATGAGTTTTTAACTGCCACGGATATGGGTACGGCAATCGTTTGGGGAATATTGGTACTGCGTCATGCTTACTGTGGCACTTTGACTGTCTTGTGTGGGTAGCTAGATAAGGTTATATTGAATGTTTGTTTGAAATAACGTGGACTAGTTATCCATTTGGTTAGCTAGAAGCGGTATATGAATTTACACCAACACCTTTGGTACTAGGTAATTGTTCTTGAAAGAACTAGTACGCTGAAGGAAGCTGTACATGTTTGCCGATGAACTGACAACCGCTGGGGGTTGAAACTGCGCTTAGGTAAACGACTAGATAAACTAGATACAACTCAGACTAGATAAAACGACGATCTGCGCAGAGTGGCAGGTAGTTACTAGGCTGATCGTAATACGGTGTTAAATATCTATCACCTTGGTCTTACGTCAAATGTCCGTGTTACGTACTCTATCTATAATTCTATCTAACCTTTTCATATCGTAGGAATCTAGGTTACCTGCTATAATCCCACATATTCGCTTTTGAAGCGAATCGATGCGAGAGCTCAATGCAGTCTCTCTGACTAGTAATGTTATGTCTCTAATATCCCTTTCCGTTATCCGGTCTTTCGCTTTAATATCCTTTGTCAAGTTATTGTGCTTTCTAGTGGAATGCTATTTCGTCCCAGTGATGTTTATGTATTACAATCTTTATTTCCCGCTGCTGATGATTTCCTGTTTTCTTTTAAAACTACATTATAATAAGTCCAACAACAAGGCCATCAAATTCATGATTCAATGACGCCAGCTTCATGATCCATCTAGCATCTAATAGTGGCACTTCACATGGCTAGTCGTGTTCGCGTATTCGTCTAATTTTCTCAAAAACGACGATGTGCAGTGACCCTATTCGCTTAAATTTGCCTATTTTTTTTTACAAGAATACGCAAATACACGTGCAAATACCAAATAGCCATGTGAAGTGCCCCATAGCACTGCTGCATCACACAGCACTCTCTAGCGAAGCTATTACCACTTAAGTTGTGGGACTATCTGAAACAAAGCAAAAACTATCATCAACTTTTCAAACCCCGCTAATAACTGAATTGAAATGTGTTCACATCCAAGAGATGTCCGATTGAAAACCAATATCCTTTTCCGTTACCCGCTCCAGTTATACAACTTGGTATGGATTTATTGTTCTCGGTGATTTATCGGTGCTATTTGCATAAACTATAGAGTTTTGAATGGCGGCTACATCCGCTGCAGTCACTGTTTTGATAGTTGGATATTTAATTTAAATGCTCCCTCCTATTTCGACTTTGAAAACTCATCGTTACACTGCGAAGACCTCGTTCAAAAGAAAGAAATTCTCGGGTAATCATGTGCCAAGGCCAAGCCTGGCTATTGAATTAAAATGTTCAATCTAGTTGACTTCGAAGGCTGATTGATTTGATCATAGTAGACTTAATTTTGAACGCATTGTTAAATAAAGGACATCTTTTATCTGAAGGTCCAAGAGACACGTTATACGATCAATTGTACAGTCAGTTACAATTAAATGTGCAAGCAACTGTGACCGTTAAAGTTATTTGCAAACAGATTTCGATGGAGATTTGCAAAAAATATCAGTTTGTCAAACTTTTGTTAAGAATACCCTTCGACCTCGAGCCAAAGACCGCTCGATGGAAGCTCTTTATTTTTTTTGGGGTGACTGACACGGATATCAACCTTACTCCGTACCTTATCATAATTTATTAATTCACATATTCAGGTGAGCATATATTCATGCCAATATTAACACAACGTGCTTGGTACTATGTGCTTCGGATATGTTTTATACAGAGTAGGTACTTAGCTATTCTTAACTGCATTCAAAACGCAAAGGTAGAGAACGGTACCGAAATCGAACAATAGCAGCACAGGGGCACTCAAATGATAGCAAGTGTATATTGTACGTTTTGTTACAACCTTATCTGAGGAACGGTAGGATCTAAGTTGACGGGTTGAGCTGTATAGAAAAGCTTTGTTCGCAAATGGCTGAAGTTGAATAGAAATGAAATGTTGGAACAATTTGAATTAAGCTGCTATTTCTCGTTGCAATTGTGAACGAGTGAATTTTCATTGCCATCGATAATTCTTTAGATTTGAATATTTAGGAATCTATGTTTCAGTAGTAATAGAGCTTTTGAAAGAGTTCATCTGTGTTCTTCGGCTAAGTAATGATGCTTGCATTGCAGTATTCTGATTTAAAAGTGTATGCGTGCCGCCTGACTTAAGACTTAACCTATACGTCTCAGAGTGATGGACGGAGTGCAATACCATGAGACTTAACACCTTTACTTGTCGTAGTGATAGACATATTGCAATGCCACATAGGACACGTCCTCGTTGGACGTGCTCTGTGAGGTAATGCAATTGTGATACTCAGAGGTCACCGCTTTATATCAGGTACTTCCCTACAAATCAAAAATAAATAAAAGGTGTTTTAGTTCATTGCAATAATCTCTTGATTGGATTTCCGAACACGTTGCTTTGATTAGATTCTGGGATGGATTGGTTGTCACTTGAACGACACTGGATAATCCAGCTTATCCTCAAGGTCTCCAATTAACCTTTGTTCAACTCTACTTCTAGGAAGTTTTTGATTCTAATTCTAATTCAAGGTGAGGGAATAAGATCTGCACTGACGTCCCGGGGGTGTATTGTGCATTGTCCCCCTGCTAACCACACTCCAGCCAGCCCAACTCCTTAGAGTAGCGGAGCAGGACTTTGGGTTAATGGCATAATTGTTCTAGCATCCCCGATGGTTATGCAGAGGAGCAAGACCCGATAAGCTCCTGTAGTCCCGTTTTATAGGTGGCTTCGTTTGTTGCAGAGCAATGCAGTACTACATGGTTTAAAGATTATTTTTCCTGTTGTAGAGCAGATTCAAATTTTAGTTCAGGGGTTATTTCATTGTTTAAAACTACCACAGTTTTTATTTAAAACGTTCACAACTAAGGGAATTCAAAATAGCCCGGTCTACCAGTTATTCAGGGCGTGCAAAAGATGGTGTTAAAGGTTATTTTTATGACTACTATTATTGACTGCAGAGTTTATTGCCGGATGAGGGAAGGCTTATGTAGTCTGCGTGTGTATTTGTGTCACTCGTGTTTGGTTGGGTATGGTGTGTGTGGGCTTCTCTATTACCTCAAAGCACCGAAACGGTACCTTCGATTTTAATGAGGGAGGTATCAAAAAACTGGTTGATCCTGATATTTTCATCAGTGTAAAGTAGAGATTCATTCTCTCGGTTCTGGGAAAAAATGTATTTGAAAATCTTTAAATAATTTACAAGCAAGAGTCGGGTTGTTTTCATTAACTAGCCCCGCGCGAATTCGCTTGCGTGAAGTAACTTCCATACACACCCTAAGAGGGTTTCCTTCAGGGGTTAGATTTCAGGAATCCCTACCTAAGTACTTCCTTCCCACCGTGAGAAATAAACCCTTATCGAGTCTCTATTCGATCAGCTGAGGCTGTGCGTTGTGTATTATTTACGAACAAAGATTCTTATATACTACTACTACTACTACCTGCTGCCGCGGCTTCGCTCGTGTGTTAATTAGTAGTAATTGCTAATCTAAATGTTTAAGGCGCTTTCCTTTTATTGGGTTCGTGAATTTTTTCAAACCCGTTCCCGGTATTTTTTGGGATTAAAAGTAGCATATATGCTTATCCAGGTTACAAACAATTTATGCCCGGAGTTTTATCCAAATCGGTATAATGTTTAGGTTGGATTTCGCCACAAACATCCAAACGTCGCGTCGTAGCTTTGAAGTAGGATATTATGATTCGATTCTCTTTTCGGTCCTTTCTTTTATATATCTGTAGCATACTTAAATTATTTTTTATTGTGTATTTAGTTGAAGCAGTTGTTTCGTTATTTCCAGACGAGGGCGGTGGCAGCTCAGACCCTCACACAGACAGCAGTGAGGACGAGGTCACAGAGCACGTGACTCGGTCCACACCCGCAGACATGGCCGCGGCGCGGGCACAAGTGCCGACCATCAGCGTGACCCCTCATAGTCCGGGGGTGCTGGATGATAGTCTGCAGCAGTTGAGGAGGTTACATGCAGCTGTTCAGCGGATGCGAGCGGCGCCGCTGCCTTTGATAGTAAGTTATACTATTTTTTTAAAATAAGTTTTATAGTGTTGACTACACTTTAAGAAATCACAAAGATCAAAGTGGATTCAAATCCCACTCGGATAATAACAATTGGGACAATATAATGTCTACTATAGTCTGATGCTTTTATTAGGTAACACGCCTTTTTCTGTCGCCAAGCAGCGTTGCTGTGTTTCGTTGTTGCCGGTGTAATTACAGGCACATGAGGCTTAACATCTGTTAAGCCTCTGTTAGTGCATCGTAGGAACCGAACGAGGCAATGCTTTGTTATAGGTGATGGTTACCACTTAACATCAGGTGGGTCATCTGCGTGTTCCATCAGCAAATTTTATTTAAAAAAAATTGGGTTCTTTATTAGATCCGGTCATCATCATCAACCTATGTTAGTCCACTACTGAGAGCACTGGTGGTCTCGTGGCAGCAGCCCCGCCTTCCGATTCTAAAGTTGTGGGTTTAAAATCGTTCGTTCATCAAAAAGTTTTTCTGTTTAAAAATTAATGTGCACAGCGCCAGTACTCTCACACGTAGAAGGATAATATCGTGCGAAAACCGGCATGTCGTAGATCCTAAAAAGATCTGCGCACCTAAACCTTTCACGGCATTGTTTTGAAAGAAACTAGTGACACGATAAGACGAAGAACACTACTAGACGTAGGTTTCTCCCAAGACGTGCCACTAAGCTGTTTCAGTTTCTTTTACGCGTGGCTCTACCAACAAACGTATATTTTCCAGGCAACAGGTAGCAGTCGTCTCAGCACATCATGTCCGTCGCTCTGCAAGGACGGGGTCATCGAACCGGATTGCTCATCGCCCACGCATCTCGACTTCTACCCTCAAAGTCGGAAAGGCAGCGGTGAGTTTAACCACAGATAAGAGAATACTTTTCTTCTGTCACATTGACGCATTTGTTTATACTACTATTCCGTTTTCGATCCTTTGAATATTTTGAAACGAACTTTTATAGTACCTTATGCTTTAGTCTATAGGGAAAACCTCGGTAGTAAGTTCTGAAATTCAACGGTGCGCGATAATTCTGGCTCCAAGGTGTGTGGATGAACTCTTTGCCTATGACGAGCAGTGTGATGGTAGAATGAAGTGGGCATCAGGCATGAAGGCATGCTTGTAACTTGCTTGGTCATTCTTATACAACCGGCTAAGTTAGGCAACCTTATATGCGGTCACCATTTGGATGGATGACCGCGAGTGGCATTAAATCTGAGCGCTTCTGTGCTCTGGAGGCCACGTTAAGCTGTCGGTCCAGATATTAACAATTTTTATACCATGATAGAGGTACTATGGTGTCTTTAAAACTCCAGAGTTGGCCAAAATCAGAATCGTGTTGGTATTTATTCAATCACAAAAAACTGATATATATACCCCGCCTCCCCAGACACTGCAGGTATATCAGCTTTTCATCAAGTTATTCGTGTTTATTCATTCATTTTCACTACGGTTTTTCAGGAGAATCTCGATCATGGGGTTTGTGGGACCGCCGCGACGAAGGGCGACGCAGCTCGTGGGCGGCATTGGAGCCCGGCACCAGGCCAGAATCTCACAGGCAGAGGAAGTAACTACTCATTGCAATATCTATCAGCCTATTTATAGTCAGAGAACAAATATCCATATTCATTGCACAAATTTCTGTGTGGGGATCGAACCCCCGGCCTACAGCGCAAAAGGCAGAGCTACTACCAACTGAGTTGTAAGAGATGTTCAACTTAGAATAATGATAGAGGAAAACATCGTGAGGAAACCGGCATGTCGTAGAACCTAAAAAGTTCTATAACATGTGTCAAGTGCTCGAAAGGAGCCTCTTGAGGCGTACTTAAAATCCTTTAACAACACTGTTTCGAGAAAAACTAGTGACACGACAAGAGAGAGAATAATGATACTGAGTACTGATCCAATGGCAATTTTTTTAGACCAAAACGGCTGAAAAATACTACCCATTTGATCCACAAAACCTCCATTATAATTTGACTGGTTCTCTAAACGCTTTCAGCACTCTGAATGGGCACAGTGCGTCGCTGTCATCTATGGAGTCGGAAGGCGAAGTGCCCAGACAGGTCCGGCATTCTACGCATTCCTTGAACGATAATGATCTCGCTGTAAGTAACATCATGACTGAATGGATTCAAATAATCCATGTATCCACTGTTGAACGTAGGCCTTCCCAGTATTTGGGGGCGTTTGCCGTAGTCACCACACTTTGCAGGCGGATTGGTGTTAAGACGCAGACTACCGCTAATACCGTACTTCTCGCTCGCACATTTCCACAAATTTGAATATATGAAATAGTAGACCAAAAATAATAAAATTCCATTCCGGTAACCAAGTCTACAAAGTAATACTCTTTCCTTTTCGAAATTTAATCATTCTTGAACATGAATGGGCTAATATTTTGAATGCTTGTTTTATTTTTTTTAGGAGCCAACCATAAATTATGTCACATGAATTTCATGATTTTTGACCCCTCCCCCGTCCTTGTCACAGCTGGTCACTTTTGTAAGACCCCCCTCCCTGGGAAGGGTGTCTTATGTGATGTCACATATTTTGCAATTTTACATTATGAATTTATGAAATTAAAACAGTAGTGTTCTGAAATTATTTAATATTTCCATTTAAATTCTATTTAAATAAAATTTAGTGGTGTCTTACTTAGATATAAAATTTTATGTTTTGAAAAAAGTGATGTCACCCACAATGTCACGCTTTGTCGACCCCCAGACAATTTATGGATGGCCCCTTATAAGCTTAAAAATATGTAGCAAACATGTCATTGCCTACTTAAAAAAACGTGAAAGTATTGATTTTTGTATTAGTTTTGACTCCCTCAGACATCTAAAGAATATTGCGACTTAACACTATGGTATCGGGTTAGGTAGTCGTGACGTTGTTTCTTTTTATATCTATTTGTACTTAATCGTTTAATTTTCAGAAAGATTTTGAGAAGGTAACAGCGGCATTGCGAGCGGGCGCGGTAACCGGCGCCGCTTGTATTACCGAAGGTTCTAGACTCATTCCTCGACTGCCGCTACAGAAGTCTGTATCAACACCGAGCATCGTCGCGGCAGTCCAGCCGCCGCAGCCACCTCAGCCGATCAACATGTGAGTTTGGACCTTATGACTAGGGGAATAAGAGTTGTTTTACTGTGAAGGCTCAAATCAAATTACTAAACTATTTACATGTGAGTTTGAACTTTATTGCAAGGTAGATATGATTCATTTTTCTGTGAAGGCTAAAATTAAAATATTAAACTATAACATCACACAATTTACATGTGGTTTGGACTTCATGACTAGGGGTATAGGAGCCGTTATACTGTGCAAGCTCATATCAAATTACTAAGCTACTACTAACACATGATTTACATTTAAGTTTGGACTTTATTCCAAAGTGGATAGGAGTCGTTTTACTGTGAAGTCTCAAATCAGATTACTAAACTATAACATCACACAATTTACATGTGAGTTTGGACGTTATGAACTAGAGGATATGAGTCGTTTTACTCAACTCAATTCATTAAACTAGTATTTTTTTATCTGTCAAAGACAGTCAACCATTTTAAACCTTTGCTTTTATAGACTGGTTTTGACACAAGCACTATTAATGTGTTGTAGATGAATCATTTAGAACAGATATTATAATTTGAAGTTAATATTCCTTCTTTATTAAAAAATATCGATCCAAGCTTGTTGGTTTGGAATGTGCCAAGCCCAATCCAAATCCAACTGCGTTAGTTATAAAATAAAGTTATACAAAAAAAATATGACTTGAAAATATGTTTCAATACTTATAAAGGTGAGGGTCTTACTTAATTCTCGAATAGATTTTGCGTGTGAAGGTAAATGGAATTGTGCATGTTTTTAAATCAATGTTTTATTGTGTGCTCACTGTTTGCTTTGCTCAACTTTATTTTTATTTTAAAGGCACAAAATTCAGTTGCAACAACTGATGATTTTAATTTGCAATTTTGCACTGATTCGTAGAAATATTGTGATTGTAGATCCTAGAACATAGTGGCATACCTAAGTGCTTTTTTACAACATTGCATTTTTAAATTTAATTTAGATATTTGGGTATACAGTAAAACCCGTTTAAGACGATTTCACCGGGACCCAACCAAAAACGCGTCTTAACCGAGAAAGCGAATTATACGGGATGGGGAAAATCAAACGTACTACATATAATTATGTACTAGCGACCCGCCCCGGCTTCTCACGGTTATTGTGGGTTATCCCTTAGAGATTACCTTCCTCTCGAATCACTCTTTCTATTAAAAAAAAAACCGCATCAAAATCCGTTGCGTAGTTTTAAAGATTTAAGCATACATAGGGATATAGGGACAGAGAAAGCGACTATGTTTTATACTATGTAGTGATTATGTTCTAATATCGTATATGTGTAGGTAATGAATTATACATTTATAAATTACATTAAATACATAGCGTAATTATAATTACGTTATTTAAAGTAATCACTTATTTTGGTTTGACAGAAAGCTTTTGATGCATTAGCAATTACAAAATTTTCACATAATTTAACTTTTGCAGTGCGTCTTCGTATGTATTATAGTCGCGTTAATCTCTCGCTGCAGGCTCGGTCGTAAGTTATCGGAACGAGACAGCAATATTGCGCTCTCACTCGCACTTAGGAAAACGGACGAGCCTGTGTTAAGATGATTTATGACCGAGTTTGCAGCGGGAGTTTAACGCGACTATAGGGTGAGCACTGACCAAGCCTGCAGCGAGAGTTTAACGCGACTATAGACGTATTAAACGGGATGACGAATCGTATTAAGCGTTAAGAAATGTATGAAAACATGTCTCAAGTTGCAGGGACTGGCGTAAAATGGCGTAATATACGAGAAATCGTATTAAGCGGGTTCTACTGTATTTTTAAAAAGTTTACTTTGAGGCATGTCTTGAACTATAAAGATCTATTTGCATAGCCATGATTGCTTTTCAGTAGGCATATGCATCAAATTCATTAACTAAATCTGCATAAAAACTAGTTCAAAAACCAACCATTCGGTAACAATCACGATAGTTCTACGCACTGACAAACACATGCGCGTTCCGCCATCTTAATTCCCCAAAATATTCGGCCGCATAAGTTTGTCAGTATCAGTATCTCGCTCGGTGTTAGCCGGTCCGGCGGGGGTGCGAGCGAGACGGAAAGCGACGAGGAAGTGTCCGCCGCGACCGTTGGCGCGACCAATCAGCTGCCGGGGCGACGGAACAACGCGCATCAGGAACATTTGGGGTTGCACCGACTTGCGTTTTTGGAACAGTGAGTGGATCTTACAGTAATGGGAATAAAGACTACTATTGAACAGTGAATTTGGGATTTACTGGAACTGAAACAGCTTCACGACTTTGATCCCCAGACACGGTATATATCCCCTCAAATCTCTTAGTACCAAGAATTAACTCCAAATTAATTGACATCTAAGGAGGGTAGTCAGAGGTAAGTCCAAACATTACATTTGGCACATACCCACATTCTGCAGTAGTTGGTATTCCATACGTGACAGGTTGCAAGCCCATCGCCGCTGTTAGAATATTAACGATGTTTTCCTTCACCGCTTAAGAGCAATGGCCTTGCGCACATAAATTTCCCGATAGGAAAAATCCATTGGTGCACGACCGGATTCGAATCTACGACCTTACGATCGGAAGGCGGGGTCGCTCCCACTAGACCACTGGTGCTCTATTTATTCTAATTTGGGATTTAGGCTCTATATTATAGATATAGGGTTATTGAAGAGATCAGTAAGTAATGATAAACCTTCTTGAATAGACGAAAAGACCGGAAAGAATTACTTCATGTGCGATACGAAATGATATGACAAAGTTAAAAATCGTAAGTTTAAACGTTAAAATGACTTATGCACTCTTTAATTTAAATTCTGGCATGCTAAGCACATGCTTTGCTTGATGTGTTTTTGTTTTTATTTTGAATTTTGCTTTTAATGCATGTTTTTTTTATTCCAAACCTAGGACTGTTTAGGGTTAATAGATTTAAACTCACACTTGCCGGAATTCCAGACACAATAGAAAATGTGTTGTGTCTCGCGTGGATCTACGTTCCGGCATGTGAGAGGTTAAGATAAAGGCAGTAGTGCTATTCCGTAAACAACATTCACCCAAGGGGTCGTCCATTAATCACGTGATTTTTTTTGGCAATTTTTTAACCCCCTCCCCCCATGGTGATATATGGTGCGATTTCAGACTACCCCCCTACCTAAAATCACGTGTATTTTTTGGTACAATACTCTGAAATTTTCAGAGTATTATCTCAAAATACAGGTAGGTATAATCTGATTACCTAAATTTTGGAAAAATTGTCAAGGTCACGTAAAATAAATACACGTGATCTCATTATATCCCCCCCCCCTTTCGAGCTTAACGTGATTAATGGACGATCCCCATTCAACTTGTTATCCTGTGAAACATTCACCCATCGTAACTGTTTAGGTGAGTGAAAATGCCAACGTGAGTGAGGCGAATTTCTTGATCGAAGTGAGCGCGGATTCACTAGGTGAAATTCTCCGTGATTGTTGTTTAGGGAATGGACACCCTGCGCACACAATATTTATCTAAAGATGCGTTCACGCTAACTATAAGAGAAGTGTCTTTATCAGTCTCACATGAACTTACTATGCAATTTATTGTGTACACTTCAGAATTCAGAGGTGCTTATTGTTCTTATTTATTATGTTTTGCGTTCGGGAACAGTAAGTGGATCTTACCGTGATGGAAATAAGGGCTAATATTGTACGATTTTGGCTGTAGCAAAAATAGTTATTTTAAGAATTGGTTATTTTGATTCAGAGCGGCGTTCGACCATCATGCAGAGAAAAGACGGAAGCGCGGCAGTCTTTTCTTTAGAAAGAAAAAGGTGAGTTAGGTTTTATATTCAGCCTTCACAGCTCAGTTGGTAGTAGCTCTGCCTTCTGCGCTGTAGGCCGTGGGTTCGATCCCCACGGAGAATAAACATTTGTTTGATGAACATAGATGTTTGTTCTCTGTCTGGGTGTTATATAATATTATAAGTATGTATTTACAAAAAAAAAAGTATTTATGTATTATATCAGCTATCTGGTTCCCATTTACAAGCTCTGGCTTAGTTTGGGGCTAGATAGAGTTGTGTGGAAAGTCCACCAATATTTATTTATTTATATTAAGATTGTCATTATAACAACTAAATATCCACAAATATTTATATATTTATTTATATTAACTAACTTCACTTTGAAGTTTAGTTATTAAATGGTACGTAATGACTACGTATGTAACGTTACTCATAAATAGTACAGTCAGCCGCACTAAGCTGCATACGATTGGTAACGTTACTTGCAAAGTGGTAACAAAACATTACAATACATTTGATTTGATTTATTTTATTAATACCTACATTAATCAAATAATTGGTCTTAATTCAGTTCAATTACAAGGATCATACTGAAATGTCTTCCAAATTAAGTGAATCTAACGCCAGTTCCTCGCGGCCAAAACCGAACAGACAAGAAACTTGCGGCTCCTAGCGTTTTGTATGATCCTTCTTTCATTTTTCAGCTGATGGAACAAGCAGATGGCCCACCTGATGTTAAGTGGTAACCATCACCTATAACAAAGCATTGCCTCGTAAGTCACGCACGATAGGAACGTGCCCTACGATGCCCTGCCCTGCGTCCATCAACTTGAGGCATACGGATGTTAAGCCTCATGTGCCTGTAATTACACCGGCAGTCACACTCTTCAAACCGAAACAGCGTTGCTGTTTGGCGGCAGAATAAGGCGTGGTGGTAGTACTTCCCCGGTCGAGCCCTTCACAAAAAGCTCTACTACTCTTAAAACATGACATGTGGTATTTCAGGATAAATCACGGAAGGCATCACACGCTTGGCAAGCTGCCGGCAGCGGCGGCGATTGTGACTGGTGTGGACGGCCCCTTACGGACAAACCATCGCTCTATTGCGATAGTAAGTTATCTATAAAGGGTCCGGTTAATGTACGACCATGTATTACACAGCCCGAGAATGTACAACCCGGAAAGCACGGCCCGGAAAACGCAGCCAGGAATTCATGTACAAAATGTACATGAAATCCGGGCCGTGTTTTCCAGGCTGTGCTTTCCCAGCACAGTCGGGATTGTACAGCCAGGATTACACGACCATGGATTCTGTGACCATTGCTCTGATTGGTCGAAAGCCTATGCTCTGTTTAGATGCACTACACTCAAACTTCAGTCAACAAGGGTTTTTATTAATTTTGAATTAAATATGGAAATGTTAGTATAAATGTGCAATACGGACCGATAATTACTCCTACAGTTTACAACCATTAACTTCTTGGTGTAGCTCTTAAAACAATCCTTTAAGGTTACTAATATAAAACAAGAATTTCGCTGTGTTTTACAATGGGCTAATATACTTCAATGTGACACTTTCGCATAAATGCTTGGTATCTACATCATAGCGTCATAGCCAAATATATAATATCATAATCGTGAGATTATATTATAATCTCACGTTTTTGGATACTCAAGTCTGTAATGTTTTTTTCTCAGAAACAAAGTTTCCAGTTTATGACGTTGAAAAGTGTTTTTATTAGAATAAAATATAGACCGCAGTAATACTATTCTATACGTAGGTAACTCAAATACCTTATCATGGGATTGGGAAAACCCATTAATGAAATAAAATTGTAAGATAATTAGCTAAGCCCGCATCACGCACTATTATTTCAGGTTGGACCAAAACATTGTTTGGTACGGCCACTATTACAGTATTTCCAGATAGCGTTCGATCTGCGTGATCTAAGCATCGACTGAAAATTATTGAAATTAATGAGCAGCATTAATTCTTATAATAAAAGGCATCTATTTGACGCAATCAATAGCTTATCTATGCTATCAAATAACATGGCACCTATTATGATTTATGATCATTATCATCAAATCAGCTTGAAAGAGTCCATATTTGGTCAAGGGACTCCTCCACAAATTGTCTAGTCATTAGGATTATTTGCCTAGTCACTATGCTTGACGGGTTTTTTATGATTACTTATTTGATTTCAGATTAAATCGAATAAATAGTTAGATTTATTATGAATAATAAAGTTTAATCACAATTATACATAGCAGGTTGTAGATTCATCGTTGTACCCTTCTTATTGTGGTAAAATATTTTAAAAATCACATTGGCGCTAGAGTAACCTTGTTCTTACAAGTGGCAACACCAGGCGATAACAAACAAATCTTCATAATAATACTGAAAGCTTTCAGTGAGCGTACAGTAAAATAATAGCAGCGTTTTACCTGAAATAAAACGCATATTAATTTACTTACCTCACTGAAAGCTTTCACTTTTATCTCTGCCTGCTGAAACTAAGCCAATGACACCAAAATGGCGCTTAACATTTAACGAAGCAAAATGGCGCGTGGCCGCCAGGTGGCGCCACTTGACCGGAACCACAAGGTATAAAAGTACGAAAACTATTATAATCTATCGACGGAAACGGAAGTCGCCTTTCTTCATAATAATACTGAAAGCTTTCAGTGAGGTAAGTAAATTAATATGCGTTTTATTTCAGGTAAAACGCTGCTATTATTTCATCTATGGCCGGCAAACTCGTGTCGAACTAAACACATACCCGCGGACAATTTTTATTTTACGGGTGTCACTGACCGCTGCGCTCGCACCTGCATCTAATTTAGAGTACTTAATTTATTGTGGTTTTCACGTGAACGTGAAAACCACAATAAATTAAGTACTGACAAGCTATCGTGAACGATAGCTTGTCAGTACACTACCAGAGAATACGCATACATGTTACGTACTTACGTATTTTTAGTCTGGGGAAATGTGAGTGATTACCTACGGATGTACCGCGAATGGTACCCAAACAATCGGCAACCAAATTACTCCACGATGTCCAGCATATTATACCAACGCATATTAGACCATGGCTCTGTTTACGTGCCGCAAGGACGAGGAGGGCCTGCATACTCCCGAAACTTCTACGATGACCTCCTAAATGATTTTGAAGAAGATCCTCGGAGGAGCACGCGTGACGCGGCATGTCGCTTTAGCACAAGCCAGTCCTGCGCTTGGAAGATTGTGCGCTCAGTTGAGATACACTACAGGAAGACCCAGGAGCTACTAGCCATCGCCAGGCTGGAGGATATTCCGTTAACAACCTGGCGAGAGCTATGGTTTCAGCAGGACGGCGCGCCACCGCACTATCATCGCGCAGTGCGAGAGTACCTATCTCAAGAGTTTGGCACCCGATGGATTGGTCGCGGTGGCCCAGTTTGCCTGGCCTCCGTGCTCGCCCGATCTGACACCCCCAATCTTTTTGTGGAGCGAAATAAAAAGACTAGTGTATGTGAGTGAGCCTAACAAATGTGAAGGACCTAAAACAGCGCATTAGACGCTTTTGATAGTGCAAAGACTAAGTAATTTCCCACAAAAACAAGTTGTTAAAACGTGTGTGTGTTTGCATTGACAATGAAGGTGGACATTTTGAACAACTTTTAAAATACTGTAGGTTAGTGAAGTGCGTAGTTGTAAGTACTTACTGTAAATAACTTTATTTGTTGTAAATAGCTTGACGGTCCTAAGCGCGCCAAAGGTATGAAGAAAAATGGCAATTAATTACAAATAAAAGGATTTAAAAAAAACCAAAAATATTGCCTTTTTTATGATACTTACCTACCTACCTACCCATCGAATTATTTATCTAGTGAGCGAGAGAGAAGGAATACGATGAGTGCGACAAGATGATGTGACGTAGGTAGGTACTATACCTACGCCGAGACGGTAGATGGAAGGAGTCATAATGAATGGAGTGTTTACGATGTTTACTAGCAGTAGTATTCCGTAGTATTTTCTTGTAGGGTGTCCATAAAATTGTGCAGGATTTTGCTTGAAAACAAACCTCGATAGCTTGGTGAAAGTTAAATATTAAAAAGTTTTGACAGTGCCAATAGCATTAGTAGCCTCTGCTGCAACTATCCTTAAATTTTTTCTGGTTAATACAAAATAGTGGTGTATATTTCTTTCAGATTGTACAATGACGGTGCATCAGAATTTGTGCAAAGACCATATTGTGGAATGCAACAAACCAAAAACTTCAAAGGTACGACTTTCCATGCACGGTAAACATGCTCGGCGATCTCTTGGTAATATAAGGTGTAAAAATACCACTACTGAAAACTTCAGGGGGCTAAAGTACTCATCAATATATGAATATGTTTTTCTAAATAACCAACACTGTGAATGCGAAAAACAAACAGCTGTTTCATCCAAAAGTTCAAATCTACCTGGCTAAAATGTATGAAACAGCTGTTTTTTTTCGCGGGTTTTAACAACCTGTATATCTTGAGTTAGTACTTGGGGTCTAAGGGGATATTACCGTGTTTGGGGATCAAAGTCTATTTTTTACTATTTTTATTAAATCAGCTGTCAATTTGAACCCACGCTTTGAATACGAAGGCATAAAAGCAGATCACCTTAAATACCTTAAAGTCTGTAACCATTATTCTTCATAAGTTTAAATTGCCATTTAATACCTTATGTGGTAGAAATACAGTTCTTATTTCTATGTTTCAGACATCAGTCGGCAAGTCGCTCAGTGCTGCCAGTGGCAAAAGTAGCAAACGCAGTTCAGTTTCTGGCCAATCACAAAACTCGAATAGGTAAGTACTTTGCCAGTTCAAATAAAAAGAATAGTTCAAAAATTTAAATAAAGAACAGAATGATCATAAAAAGAAATTAAAGCACTGGTCATAAAGTAGAAGAACATTTTTGGCATAAAATATTTTGCTGCTTATTTTTTATTGCAACATGGCAAAGGATGGGTGGTCATAATGCCAGGACCAAGCAGTATTTAAGCTGACGCATTTTGTCTTTGGTTTGCGAGTGATAACTGTGTAAGAGATTTTTCAATGTTAAATTAAATAGGATCGAAGTTTTTATCGTAAGAGGATACACAAGTATGTAATTTTTATGTTTTCAATGTTTTTGTATCAGCTTTGTTAAATATTTTGCTAGTTTTATTTAGTTTACCTTACGTTTTGTTTGGTTTACCTACCTGTTATTGTTTTGAACGAGATTAAAGCTGTTTTTGTTCCGGTAAGCTATTTATTTTTAGTTTTTGTTTTTCGGCTTTTTTATGTGTCGGTATTGAGGTGGTGTTGCCAAGTTATAATAATCGATTTTCACAAAAATTTTACGATGTCGTCTTCAACAATTATTTTCCCATCGGTTAAATTAAAGAGGGATAGGAAAAATAAACTCAAAAGATCAGAGAAGTTGCTTTTCATGTATGGGCATTTTATTAAAATCGTCGAGTAGTATCGATACACGGTAAAGACGATTATAGACAGGAGTTGTGCACGAGTAGTATATCGAGTAGTAGTCGATAAAGACGATTGTAGACAGGAGTTGTGCACTCCAAAGCATCGTGCTTTATATGAATAGAATGGCCTGTGAATACTTTACTCTTGCGCAATCAGCAGTTGCGTAGCTTGGTAGACAAGGGCCCCAGTGCATATAAAAAGAATTTTGTGAGCAGGCTCAAGGCTTTCTAGCTTCGGGAGCTGGCTGACCCTCTCTTTTCAAAGCTTAGGTTAGAGGGCCCCCTGAGCCCCCGGGCCTTGGTGCACTGCACCACCTGGTCCTACAATAGCTACGCCACTGGCAATGAGTGAGTATTCTCATTCCTAATTTTGCCGTCAAGCCAGAGTGTTTCGGTTTGAAGGGTGTGGTTGCCGGTGAAATTACAGGCAAATAAGATTCAACATATGTATGCATCAAGTTGATGGACGCAAGCCATTGCATCGTGTGGCACGTTCCTAACGAGCGTGACTCGCGAGGCAATGCTTTGTTATAGTTGATGGTTACCACTTAACATCAGATGGGCCTTCTGCTTGCTCCATCAGTAAGTCGTATCAAAATAAAAAGAATAATCCTCAAAGGAAAGAAGCTTATTCCCTAAGAAAAGCCACCTCAGCCCTGTTTTTTTTTAAACGGTTTTGTAAAACACAGCCACCTCGATACTAACACTCGCGTTCGCATTCCCCCAACGCACACAAATATACACGTGTGTTGTACACACAGCAAGAAGTCCGGATGCTACTCGCCGTGGCGCCGCGTCGCGACCAAACTCGGCGTTCAGTAAGTGCGGAGCGATGCCTGTCTCTCTTTCACTCACACATCTACCATCGTTCTGTCTCTTTTTACCAGATTCTCGACAGGTTTACGTTTTTATTGGCTCTGTGGAACTGTTATGACGAATGGAATTATCACGTGGGTGTCATACGAATTGCGTATTACGCCACGCGAGGTAAAGGGTAGGAAGCTCCTGGCAAGCAAAGGGGTTCAATAGATTGAATGATGTGACGTAGTACGCAATATAATTCATTCAATGTTCTTCTATACTACGAGTATAATTTGTACAAGGTGTTCCAATACTTGTGTTTAAAACTTCAGGGGCCTAAAGTACATTACATACATTTTTGCCAGGTACCTGGCTAAAATGTATGAAACAGCTGTTTTTTTCGCGTTCACAGTGTTGGTTCCATAGAAAAAAATATAAATATACAAATGACGTCTATGTCAAAAAAGAATACAAATTTATTTAACTTACTAACACACACTCAAAAGAAAAATAAGCAATATTAAACAGTAAGTCACACTGCGCTTTTCACTACGGTTTTGAAGAATACCAATATATGGTAGTGTTCACAAAATATACAGTGACTTTATGTTCATATAAGAAAAACCATTGGGCAATTTCTTTTGTAGCACATTATCAAAAGTTGACATCAGCTGACACTTATTTGTTTGCCGTTAAGTGCGTTTTTTCCGCGGCAGTCGTCCATTATTTCTTCTAGATTTGTTCTCGAATCATCCACGACGCCTTACTTGTGTATCTTTCTATCTATTTGAAGGTAGTTTGAAACTCTTGAGAACGCCGTTGAAGTAGAATGTACTTTACTTCGTTGAAATTTAGGTTGATTTTGGTTCGTATGTGCTGTTTGTTTTTTTCAGGTTGTCTTTTCAAGGTTCTACTTGTGTCTACAGGTTTTGTGACTTTCAGGTAGAAATAATTCAATATTGTGATATTATAGTTTCTAGCGAAAAGTAATTATATACCTACTTCTATAAAAGTAGTATTTATTGTTTCTCTAAGTTCGTTTGATAACATATTTTCTAGGAATCAATGTTCTGCCTGGCTTTAGAACAAAAGAAATCTTGAGTTTTTTAGAATAACAATGATATTTTCGTTTTTAAAAGTTACCTTGAATAGACAATTTATTTTCTAAATTACGTTTGTGCATGTATCTATTAAAGTTGTGATCAGCTTTCAAACGACGCTTCTTCTTATTATTTTTAGGCTTTGCTGAACTTAAACAAAAGTATAAACTTCAAACTAGATCTATTAAAACATTAAATATTCGTGTGAAGGTAAACCTATGTTCATACAATCATTTGTTGCGTCGAGTGAGATTGACCTCGTCTCCCCCTATTTTGCACTTTTTTATAATGGCAACACAGAATTACAAACAAAAATTCACGTTCCACATTTGAATTATTTCCCCAAAAAAGTTTTTAAAGCAGTTAAACGTAATTCGAAAAAAGAATGACATCTCTTTTCGTTTGCAGCGAAAAGTTGCTATTGTTTCGTGTTGCCATTTAAATATTTGTGAGCAGTTTGTAATCTGTTTCTTGTTATTTCAGCACCGGCCACATTTATAACGACGACAAAGACTCTGATCATAAACATGATCAAAGCAAGTAAGTAGCTTGTAACACACGACGCGTTTCATGAAAGAAACGAGTCTAAAATGGCATCAGAAAACTCTCATTCAAACACTATTAAAAAAAAATTGGGCGAGGTAAATTGAGAATTAGTAGTAATGGGAGGTTATATCATCGCCATCTTAGATTCGTTTCTCTAATTAAACGGGTTCTAATAAGGGGCTATCCATAAATTACGTCACACGAATTTCATCATTTCATGTCACAGCTGTGTTGTGCTGTGTTTGTGAGATTTGTGTGCAATTTTACATTTTGAAATTTTTGAAATTAAAGCAGTGTTCGGAAATTATTTTTATTTCCATTTAAATTCTACTTCATAAAAATTTTGTGTTATAATACTTAGATATAAAATAATATATTTTGAAAAAATGTGATGTGTCAAAATTTGGGACCCCTCCCCACCCCTAAGTGTCAAACAATGTCACACTTCGTCGACCCCCTCCCACTCCCTTAACGTGTGACGTAATTTATGGATGGCCCCTAATCAACCACAGCCTAACTTTGCCCACTGCCAGGCACAACCCTCTCTTTGTTTGTGTCACCTACCACAATTTTGAGCCAGAGATGCTTACAATGTCACCTCTGCTTCCACCATCTGCACAATATTAGCACTGATTTTTAAGTGACCTGCGCATTACCGAAGAAAACGTTTGGTGTTGACTTGATATCTAAATGCCACGTGATCTATTAAAAAACTCCTAGACGACCAAATAGTGCGTATTTCGATTTAATGAAAAAAATCGTTTGAGGTCTACGTCCCGCAGTGGACATCTGGCTGATAAGGATGTTCTCGTTTGGCCTCAATTATTATTATATTTCGTGAAATAACTCTTAATAAGAAAGAAAATGAAACAGCACGACTTAATACCCAGACACGGTAGAGATCCCCTCGTCCCTTGGGGTATACCTCAACCAACTATTTAAAAAACGAGATATATATTTTATTTTAAGAGTTGTAGAGTTCTTTGTGAAGGGCTCGTCCGTGGATGTACTACCACCACGCCTTTTTCTGCCGCCAAGCAGCAACGCTGTGTTACGGTTCGAAGAGTGTGGTTGCTGGTGAAATTATAGGCACGAGGCTTAACATCTGTATGCCTCAAGTTGATGGACGCACGGCAGTGCATCGTAGGGCACGATCCTATCATGTGTGCCTTACGTAGGTGATAGATCACTTAACATCATGTGGGCGATCTTCTTGTGCCAACAAGTTGTATAAAAAAAAACAAGTTTGTTGCTCTAACAAAATATTATTTCCAGTGCTTCAGACGACGGTGTTACGGAATGGCCAGAAATATTCGTGACGCCAGACCAGCTCGGAGACGAGGCCATTATGTTGGGACTGGGCGCTTTGGAACCTGATACTTGGGCTGCCGGCGCTCCTAAAGGGCTTGCTAAGTAGGTTATAACCTTATCATCTTAAGAATAAGATTCATTTTGTCTAATAACTTCTAATTTTTTGAAGGTTACATTCGCTATTACTCTTCGTAAAGGTTAATTGTAGAGTGAAAACCTAGGTCGTAGTATTTTAGGTAAGAACAAAAGAACCAAGGGACCAAGCAGTAAGTTTGTTGCCTGTTCTTTTATAGGCTCGGTCGCGTGGAACTGGCACCTAGAGTCACCTAGCTTTAAGACGTTTCAAAGTGATCCTTGCGATTTGTTTGAATGACTTTAGACTTTGACACCATATGACTTTACAATCTTCGCAATCTTAACGAAGCATGAGACGCCCCCTTCCTGATAGACTGACGAAGTCTATCAGATAGGGGGCGTTTCATTCTTCGACTTCGTCTTTCGGGCAGGCCTACTCCATGCCTAGTTAAGAGTAGTAGAGCTCTTAGTGAAGGGTTCGTCCGGGGAAGTACTACCACCACGCCTTTTTCTGCCGCCAAGCAGCAACGCTGTGTTTCGGTTTGAAGAGTGCCGGTGTAATTAAAGGCACATGAGGCTTAACATCTGTATGCCTCAAGTTGATGGACGCAGGGCAGTGCATCGTAGGGCACGTTCCTATCGTGCGTGACTTACGAGGTAATGCTTTGTTATAGGTGATGGTTACGACTTAACATCAGGTTCGCCATATGCTTGTTCCATTTATATTTATATATAATAAAAACGGAACTTTTCTTTTTATACACTAGGTATAAAAAGAAAAGTTCCGTTTTTATTATAATCAAAAATGTTGTTCAAAACTATGAACTAATATATTTTATATTATCTTTGCAGGCAATTGGGCGACCGAGAAACGAAAAGGCAAGAACACATCTACGAGCTGATACTCACGGAAAAACATCATTGTCTCACAATAAGACTCATGCAAAAGGTAAATCTGAATGTGATCCTGATGTCTAAGGGGGTAGTCAAAGGCATGCCAAATATTATATGTGGCACATGCCGGGGCCTTTATTGTTGGTTAGATCCCCACCGAGGACAAACATTTGGTCTTGAATACATGTTTTTTCTCTGTCTGGGTGATATCACGTCGGGGTCACCAATGTTGAATATCCTACGTTGGAATGCCAGATAGAATAGCTCAACCCTAATTTTGCGATAATCTGAGGATAAGGTGAGGAAATCACTCAGACTATCAAGCAGAAGGCTTTTCTCCTACTTCCGGTTTGGGGAACTAGAGTAGAAATTATGAAATTAAATGCAGATTAGAGTTCACTTAACTGTCTGTTAAATCATTACACGTTACACAAACAAACACTATTCAACAACATACATGTGAGTTACGCGAGTGACTGTGACTGTCGAACCGAGGTGCGGGGTGTCATATCGTATTGCCAAACTGCATGCTAAGCAACACTCGGTCCCTACAATGTATAACAGACATAAGTTTACAAAAAAAAGTATTTTTGTAAGTATTCTATCAGCTATGTGGTTCCCATAGTACTAGCTCTGCTTTGTTTGTAGGCCTTGCCTATTTCTGCCGCCAAGCAGCGTTGCTTTGCTTCGGTTTGATGTGGTTGCCGGTGAAATTATAGGTACATGAGGCTTAATATCTGTATGCCTTAAGATGATGAACGCAGGGCATCGTAAGGCACGTTCATATCGTGCTTAACTTATGAGGCAATGCTTTTTATAGGTGACTGTTACCACTAAACATCAGGTGGGCCATCTGCTTGTTCCATCAGGAAATACTATAAAAAAAATTGCGCTGTGTTCAATATCAGCTAATATACGACCTAAGTACCAACCATACGTTTAAAATGTGCATCAGCAAGGGCCTTATGCTCACTTCGAGCGAGATTATCTCATGGTGGAGATGACGTCATATCTCGTTCGATAACTAACCCCATTCTCACCATCTCACTCTCCAATTTTCTCATTGAAAGTTCATGCGAGACGCAACTTCAACGAGTTATTGAATGAGATATCACGTCATCTCCACCGTGAGATAATCTCGCTCAAAGTGAGCATAAGATGTTGATTCGATTCGATGTTGACACACACCAGGGGTGGTGTGTGTCAACATCGACACAAACCTTATTAGGTATCACGGTGTTCTCTAAATTAACATTGTATTTAACCATTTTTGTTAAATAAATAAATAATTACTATTACTACTAGCCCATAGTGTCCCATTGTTGAGCAATGGCCTCCCCACATTTTCGCCTGCCTCTACGATCATGAGTCTTTATCAGCCAGTCCCTCTAATAGGCGGTCCCTCATGCCCGGTCTGCCGCGAAGCCGCTTTGATGTGTCAGGGCACCACTCGGTAGTTGGATCGCAAATAAATAATTATAATATATTTTTCGCAGATGTTTGCAGAAGGCATGAGTCGTTTCCAAGGCGTGACCGCCGCCCAAATAGCCCGTATGTTCCCCCGGATAGAAGAGCTATGGGCCCTCCACGCGGCTTTACTCGCCAGGCTCCGGGCCCGGCAGCGTTTAGCGCCATCTATAACCACCATAGCGGACATCTTGGCTGAGACGTTCGCACCCGCCAAACATCACAAGCTCAAAGCTGCTTACGGTGAGTGTCGATCATAGTCAAAGTCAAAAGGTATTTATTTAATTGAATCACAAGGATCACTTTGAAACGTCTTAAATCTAGGTGCGAGTTCCACGCGACCAAGCCTAGAAGAACAGGCAACAAACTTACGGCTTGGTTCCTACCGTTCTTTTCAAAGACATTTCAAAGTGATCCTTTTGATTTAACTGAATTTGACTTTGACCTTTGCCTTTTGAGTTTGACTATACTATATTCTTTTTCTGTGAATATACAACGTGTAACATAATACCCCTATAACCCCGGAAGCAGGTTGTTCTACAGGTCATAGCAAACACCTTTTGTTATACAACTTCTGAAACTTCGTAGTTTTTCATTCACGAAATGTCTCTTATACGTTCTTCTAATATGAAACGAAACATACCATGAGGCAGCCCTATTCACAGCTGTTTGTACGTTCCGTGTGTAAGTGACCTTGGTACTAACGTAAACAGTATCAGGGGTGTTGCAAATTTCTAAGACAATATTAATTTTATATTTGTATGGGAATTTCGAAAACGATATATTCAACCTTGCACACGTCAAAGCATTCCAGTGCTTGGTCTTTGGCCTTATAGGGGTATTATGTTACACGTTGTATACTATCAAACACAAGGGCAAATTTAGTTGAGGGCACGGGCCACGTGATCACCTTTTTTCAATCTTTCTTCTACTTCTGTTTCTGGTACGAAATAAATACTTTTTGTTTGATTTTTTTGACCTACTGCAGAGCTATTATAAAACATTCGGGAACCTCAGCTTCGGTCTATTATATTTAAGCGAACAAAATAAAAACAAGAAAGACAAATTCTGACGTTCCCGATCGGAATCGTTTCCGAATTTTATAAAACAGCTCTGCTAAGCCTCTGCTTGTGGTAGTTATAAAATGTATGTCTGTTACAGGTGAATTTTGTTCCCGGCATCGCGACGCAGTGGATGTGTTTAAAGAGTGTTGCATTCGAGAGCCGCGCCTTGCCAGATTCATACGAAAGTGTCAAAGCAACCCACTCCTGAGGAAAAAGGTAAAGTTTCAGAAACTTCTCAACAAAGGCAGCCTCAAACTCATTCTCAAAAAGAAATCTACCTCTACTGTTATCAATTGGTACTGAATCGGTATCCTATAACTTATCGTACCTTACTTTACAGGGGGTCCCAGAATGCGTGCTGTTTGTAGCACAAAGGCTGACTAAGTACCCGCTTCTTTTAGAGCCGCTACTGAAAACGGCTGGCGATGATATGCACGAGAGAGAGCTATTGCAAAAAGCACTCTGTGGAGTCAAGGTAAGATTCAAATTCAGTTGTAATTCATTTGTCGAGTCTTTTATTTCAATCTACGTTAGGTTGGAGCCAGAGTTTGGACGACAACAACTGCTAATGTACCTCTCGCTCGCATATTTCAAATACAAAGTTCAGTTATATGATATGTGGTTTAGTTAGATGATATGATAAAATGTTGAATAGTAAGCGGTAGCAAGAGGTACATTATTAGGTATCAATAGTCTTAAGAACTTTTAGCTTCTTTACCAGATAAAATAAGCTCACCACTATGATCTTCATTACCCTCAGATCTTTGATCTAGGTATCTCCTAGGTACATAATAGTTTTCATATGAAAAGTAAACTGCGGCAAGTTCTAACATTTATTTTGGCACTCGCCGTCTTTTTGTACCTGTCTTAAATCAATGTGTTCCTCAACTAAGCATAATTGTCTAAAACTACATAGTGTTTCATCCGTAATACATCAAATTTTACGGCAGAATTGAACCTTTTAAGTCAGAAGCTACTAGAACAACTCTTAATACTGCGTTTACATTTAGACATTCGCGCTGCCATTCGCGTGGACGGAAATGTTGCCGTACCATTCTCGCAATGCCAAAGTCTCTGCAAATTTCCACGGACATGAACTGAGTGTAAACGGGGTATTAGGCACACCAAAACCAGCGCTGCTTGGCAAGGTAGCTACTTTAGCTACTTTGTTAGGCAGCAAAAGCTGAGTCTGGGCCTTTTTTTGATTCCAATGCAACGGGACGGGACTGGCTATAACGAACTTTATTTGATATTTATTATTGTATTTTCTCTTCTTATTGTTTTAAGTGTTACATATTTAATCTGTTTGTCTGTACCTGTCCGTTCTGTTTTATTTTTTATTCTTTTTGTGTGTATGTCAAATAAATGTATTTTCTTTTCATTCTTTCAATAAATTTCCAAAAAGAGTTACACATACAATACATTCACATTTTTCACAGGAAATCCTAGTCGACGTTGACAACCAAGTGGCAGCGAAGGAGAGAGAAGACAGAAAACTGGAGATCTACCACAGGATAGACCCTAAATCGTTCACCAACTTCAGGTCGGATAAGTTCAAGAAGAGCAACATACTTCAGGGGAATAGGAGTTTAATGTGAGTCTTTAACCTGTCGCAGTTGAGACAAAAATTAGTGAAAATAAAAAATCAAAGAGGTATTTATTTAATTGTATAAAAAAATATTAACAAATTCCATTAAAGCACAAAGATGAGTGACGACCGATGTTGTAGTCCTAAATAATATTATTCATTGTATTTAACTATGTTTTTGTAATAAATGTTTTTTTATTTGATTTGAATTACAAAGATAACATTGAAACGTCTTAAACTTAAAAAAAAAAAGATATAAAGATAGCAAAGCTTGAATTATAAGAACTAGATCAATGATAATATTTTTTTTTATATCATTCTATTATTTTGTTATGATTATAGAGCTAATAATAATAATAAGAAGTGCTTTGCGGAATGTCCACAATTTTTTTATAAGAGGTTATAACATGTTAGTAACTTTACTAACTTTGTGTAACTTGTGAGGAATATTAGTGATCACTTATTGCTATGTAATCTTTTGAGTTGTAATTCAATGATAAATTACAATATCGTTTGTCTAACTGTAAATTTCACAATTTCCTACAGTTTCGAAGGAGTGGCCACACTGATGCAAGGAAGAAGCAAAATGCAGACACTTCTAGTGATCGTATTGACGGATGTACTATTCTTCTTGCATGACAACAACAACAAATATACGTTCTTCACGCCTGACAATAAGGTATGAATTCCTTTGACTTCTTAAGTAAATTCTTGCAGAGTATTTTCTCTACACGCCTGGAAAATGCCTTTACTATTTAAGCTTTGTACTCAACCTAACTACAATTAAATTAGTAAACCTAGTATTTTTTAAACTCTCGCGATCATAACACATATTGAAGTATTACACGGGTATTTATCGCGTTTACTTTTATTATTTTCCCGACGTTTCGGCTATGTTGCAATAGCGGTGGTCGCGGGCAGACTGGAGCATTGAACTTGAGATCTACCGTCGTCGAATCGAATATTAGTAAACCTACTTGTAAACTTTTTTTGTAATTAATTTACATGGTAATGTTTTACTTATTATGATGATGATATGTAAAAAACGTTTATTTATTTTTTAAGTTTATTCTTATTGCATATTGCCTCACAAGTTACGCATAATATGAACGTGCCCTATGATGCACTGCCCTAAGTACTTCAACTTGAAGCATTTATGTTGAGCCTCATGTGCCTGTAATTTCACCGGCAACCTACACCCTTCATACCGAAACACAGCAACGCTGCTTGGTGGCAGAAAAAGGGAAGGTGTAAGCAATTCTACCCACACAGAGCTCTCAAAACTAAATAATTTCTTACTCCTTTCCTTAATTGAGATTTAGTTAAGACTTTGTTTTAAAAACAGATTTAAAAAAAATATTTTATTGCTTACAGACAGGCGTAGTATCTCTAGTGAAGTTACTAGTCCGAGAAAAGGCGGGGGCGGAAGGCAAAGGCCTCTACCTCATTTGCAGCGGTCCGAGTGAACCAGAGATGTTCGAACTAAGGGTCCACCGACCGAAGGATATACATGTGTGGATACAGAACATTAGGTAAGTGTAAAGCGTGTAGAAATGTGGTCAAGATGTGTACAACAAAACCAATGGACACAATGCGAAAGAGGACTAGCTACATAGCCACGCCTTTTTCTGCCGCCAAGCAGCTTGTTGCGTTACTTTCATTTTGGAGGAACGTTTAAGGGGCATTTCATGAATGAAAAAATTCGAAATTTCAAAAGTTTTAGAACAAAAGTTGTTTGTCATGACCTGTAGAATACCCTGTTTCCGGGGTTATAGGGGTATTATGTTACACGTTGTATACCTACTGTATGAGCCCATCCCACTATTCTACTAATATTATAAACGCAAAGGTTTGTAAATATGGATGGATATTTGTTTGTTAGTTTGTTACTCTTTCACGTAAAAACAATGAATGGATTTTAATGGCACCAGCTTGTATACCATATAGGTATACCACAACCATTTCGAGCCTTCATAACGACTTCCTGTGATCTACACAATGTCGTCAGTCCATCGACTGAGGTCACTGATATAGCCATGTGTAATCTAGTAATCATATTGAATGAGAAAACTGATGATTTCATCACAAATGTTGTGGTATTTCATCTCTTATCTTCGGATATCTAAGTTTATCTATTTCAATAGATTTCCGACAGCATCATATGTCATAAGAGTAATGTGTATTCCTGTCATATTGAAGAGTTAAACCACTCATTTTTACATTGATACTCCTGCTAGCCAAGTGATAACAAACATCTTTTTAAAATGTTTTCAAATCAGATTACATTTTTGATTGATTCTTGTTTATTTTGAATTTTTGATTTTTGCCTTTCACTTTTTTTGTGTATGTTTTGAACTGCGGTGAGTGATTTGTATTTTTTTCACAAATTAAATGAGTTTTTCAGGACAATGAAAAATACGGTTTTTTTTTAAGGTTCTTTTTTTAAGAACCTGTAATAAGTAAATCAAATTAAATCATTTATTGTTCTTGAATCTGGGTTTAAAAAAAAATAAGATGGTTGGTGTGTAGTTTAGAATCTCCAGATCCTGCTGCTTAGCATACAAACATAACACAGACAAATAATACAGAATTAGTAGAATGATAAAAAAAAAAAATTAATAACATAGCCAAAATATAGATGTCAATTAAAAACACAGATTCAAATAGGAACGTATTACAATGTCAATGAGAAGACGGCAGGTTAAGAGCTGATTTCACCATGCTCTGTTAGTTACTAATCAAGGATTAACAGGCCGTTAAATCTAACCTTAGATGTCGAACGCGTAAATTTTGACATATTTAACGGCCCTTTAATCCTTTGTTAATTTAACAGAGCATGCTGAAATCAGCTCTAAGGTTGTAAGAACCACGCGACAGGAAAAAGTAAAAAAGAATTCGTGCCACTAGTAATTTTATGATATAGGGGTAAGGTATACTCATACAAACTGCATTCCATAGGGCAGCAGTACAGAACTGTCCAGAAGAAGAAGAGGAAGCGGAAGCGGGCGCGCAAGCTACTTCCGCCGAGGAAAGACAACGGCAGCTCGAAGCGAGGCATGAGAATATAAGACTGATTACTGGTGAGTTTAATTCTGTGGCCTTATTGAGTCTTTCTAAAGGATTGGTCTAACTAAGCTGAGAGAATGTGAAATCGAAGTGATCGTTTTGATACAACTCAATAAGAATCAGAATCATTTATTTTTGATTTTCATTTGATGTAGAGGTTGGGGATGATTCTCAAGGAACACATAATAATATCACATTATATACATCATAAACTGGCAAATAAATAAATGATACTATAGAGCTGTGAGGACTATATAATACCAACTGAACTGTGGGGAGTGTCGAAAAATATGGATTAAATAGAAGTAAATGTAATTCTTATTCAAGTATGTAGAGAGATGTCGATAATAAATCGTTAGATGTTTAAGAAGCTCCCGATATCGTTGAATTTTGCAACACACATATTTTGCCAGTATTTGTGATAATTAATTTTATTTATTCCTCGAGAATCTCCCTTCAAGGTAAACCTTTACTAAAATTCGACAACTATCGTTCATTTGAACAACGAACGTTTCAAAAAAATTGCTTGGTGTTGATTTTTGGACAGAATTTACTTTTTATTTAGATCAAATTGTGATACACAGTTCAGTACATTGGTATAACACGCGACTATATTATAAACGAAATTAAATGGCGGATATAATCAATATCTTTCACTAGTCAAAGGTTAGGTGCAGACAACTTCTCGCTTACACCTTTTAAGTATTTTTGAAGTTTTTAAGAATGGCAATGATATTTTTGCTGAACCATTGTAATTTTTTTTCACCGTTGCCCCGTTGCAAAAAAAATCACTGATAATATTGATTACCATCAGTATTTTTTTTTTCAAAAATGTTGGAACGTGCGAGCGAGACGGTGTGTGACGATTGTTAGCCTCATTACAATAGTGTGTAAGTGAGAGGTCGTTAGTTAGTTATCGCCGCCATTCAAGATTCGTTTATTTGCGTGGGTTATATTTGTTTTGTGTTTTAGTTATTATTTTTTAAGTTGAGGGTAGATATTTGTTTGCTTTTATAAACTTTTCAACTATTTTCTACTTCTACAGATACGAACTATCTATTACCTATTTAAACCTATTATTATACTAATACAAATAATATAAATGCTTAAGTGAGAGAGTGAGTGAGTATTTTGTTCCCATCTTAACGGCTGAATGGATTTAGATGGAACTTGGAATATACACAGTTTTAGACCTGGAATAGCACAGACTACCTTTATCCGGGTTGGTAGGTAGCTAGGGAGCAGAGCCGTAAACGGTAGCTATAGTCGCGCTAAACTCTCTCGTTAAGTCGCGTTAAGCGCTGCAGGCTCGGTCATAAGTTATCGGAACGAGACGATTGCTCTCTCTATCTCTCTCGCACTTAGGAGAACGGACGATTATTTTGTTTAAGCGTGTGTTAAGATGATTTATGACCGAGTTTGCAGCGGGAGTTTAACGCGACTATAGGTTGAGCACTGACAGAGCTTGCAGCGAGAGTTTAACGCGACTATAGTAAACATACATTAATAGACAATCTAATTTACCCTGTAAGTGATGTTCGACTGGAGTTTATGAGTATAAACACCGAACTATGTTGTTGATACTTTCAGACGAAAGAACACCTGGCATAATTTCTAGTCTAGTTTATCAATTTAGGAAATAAAAAAACTTTGACTACCTTCAGAACGTATCAATTCTATAGTTTAGTTATGGACATTATTATAAAGCTTTTATGGAGCTTTCTGAAATGATACCCCACATTGGTTCTGTCAAAGCCTTTTGTAATACAAGCAGGCTCCTGACCTAAAGTTGTGTTTAAGATAGTTGTAGTATTTATAACAAAGAAAAAGTGAAGAGTGAATATCATTCTGAGCTCTCTCCATCCACTTACTTCCCGCGATTCGATGTCATCGGTCTATCGGTCAGGTTATTAGGACAACAATAATATCTCGCTCGTCCGGGGAAGTACTACCACCATGCCCTTTTCTGCAGCCAAGCAGCGTTGCTGTGTTTCGGTTTGAAGAGTGTGGTTGCCGGTGTAATTACAGGCACATGAGGCTTAACATCTGTATACCTCAAGTTGATGGACGCAGGGCAGTGCATCGAAGGGCAAGTTCCTATCGTGAATTAGGAGGCAATGCTTTGTTATAGGTGATGGTTACCACTTAACATCAGCTGGGCCATCTGCTTGCAAGTTGTATGAAAAAAAATGTAATCGCCTTTTATTTTCTGATCTAACAGATAAGACGCCGTGGTGTCACATTGAAGGTGAATTTCAGTTTTCAATGTAGCATGGATGGATGTGTAGAGTTTTTACATTTTGTTTTTAACTATTTTTTTTAACTATTTTTTTTTAATTATTTTTTGCTGTAGCCATTCTGTATGTTGTAGTAATAATATAAATATTTTTACAATGTTTAAAAAAAAAGTGTTTACTTATAAAAATAAGGCATCGTAGATGGTGGTAGTAGGCATTTGATTATGTTATCTGTGCCAGATCTATCAAGGAAACTACTTTCTGGTATGTACAACGCCATCAGCGATTGGGAAAAGTTCTTCTATATTCTATATTCTTCTATATTCTTATCTTTCCTCATTTCTTTTTTAATTTATTTTAAGGGCTTTGTCGCTGGGCGACCACACTGCCCTATAATAAACATTAAAAAAAAATCATCATCATCTTTCTGCCCTTATCCCACTTCATGCGGGGTCGGCACAACAGGTCTTTTCTCTCCACTTCCCTCTATCAACCGTCATCTCAGTCGTCACTCATTTCTTACCCATGTCATCCTTCACACATCCATCCATCTTTTCTTTGGCCTTCCTCTACTCTTAAAAAAAAATCATCTCGTATCAAAATTTCCTCATTTCATAAAATAAGATTGGCACAAGGTTTGAATAAAAACGGGAATATATTTCCTGCATGAAGTTTTCCTGAGATGAGATGAATATACAAATGAAGTCTATTCCCGAGTTTTCAATATTTTTATAGTTACTTACTCAATATTACCCACTTATGAAACCCTAAAATTTATTGTAAATAAACTATTGATCGTATTCTGAAATCTTATTACGTTAAGTGATCTTGTAGCTTATCACTGGAAGTTAATAATGTAACCCACTAGAACCTAAAGATAATAGAAAGTGCCTCTGAATACCTCAAACATCTACAAAAACCTGTGGGGATATCTACCGTGCCAATTCAGTCGGGAGCCAATTCATTTCACTGAATAAACAAATTAATCCTTAACTGAATAACTTGTTTATCTAGTGACTGGACTATGGATTCCCTGGTTTATCTAGTGACTGGACTATGGATCCGTTGTTTAGCTAGTGACTGGACTATGGATCAGTTGTTTAGCTAGTGACTGGACTATGGGCCAGTTGTTTATCTAGTGACTGAACTATGGAATCACTGGTTTATCTAGTGACTGGACTATGGATCAGTTGTTTAGATAGTGACTGGACTATGGGCCAATTGTTTATCTAGTGACTGAACTATGGAATCACTGGTTTATCTAGTGACTGGATTATGGATCAGTTGTTTAGATAGTGACTGGACTATGGGCCAATTGTTTATCTAGTGACTGAACTATGGAATCACTGGTTTATCTAGAGACTGGACTATGGATCAGTTGTTTAGCTAGTGATTGGACTATGGGCCAGTTGTTTATCTAGTGACTGGACTATGGATCCATTTGTTTATCTATGAATTAACTTGTTTATCTGTCTGTTATTTCTACAGAGGCGTTGCGAGCCAAAGATAGGGAATACGCAACATTGCTCGAAGAGAAAATGGCGCTACACTTGAAGATGGCCGGCCATACTGGTACTTCTATGTTGGATATACCCAATACAGGTATGTTTTGGCTTTTAACCGATTACAAAAAAATACAAACAGGATGACAAAATACAACTGAAGGGCTTTCGTATATATTTTATGACTACCCCTTAGACATCCTCAAAGAATCTTAAATTTGAACTTAGTACTAAGAGGTTAAAGGTTAAGGGATTAAAGTCGTGAAGTTTTTTCTGATGGTAAACTTTTTTTTGCATGGTCACAGGAATAACCACTGTATTCCCGGGAGGGCTGGTGTTTCCCGACTACATGAGACTCGCGGCTCCCAATCAGGACACGCATGCTCTATGGCAGGAAGTCTGCAAAGTTGTCAAGGTTAGTACTTACCTCAAAGTCAAAGTCAAAAGGTATTTATTCAATAAAATCACAAGGATCACTTTGAAACGTCTTAAAGCTAGGTGACTCTAGGTGCCAGTTCCACGCGACCAAAGCCTAGAAGAACAGCAACAAACTTACGGCTTGGTTCCTACCGTTATTTTGTATGATCCTTTTACCTACCTACTTCTGTGAGCTATATGTACTACTACAATCAATGTATTTTTTTATACTTCTTGCTGAGTACTACAATCAATGATTGTAGTACCTACTCAGCTAATGTTAGGGACACTAACTTATTTGTAATTTTAAATCAATCAAATATGTACCTAAATGTGTCCAAAATAAAGGCTTTACAGGCATATTCGCCTTCTTCTTCCTAATTCCCAGGAGGCGTTAGAAGTGACAAGCAGCACATGGTCCCCCGGTGGAGCCCTAGGGCGGAGCACTAGCTCGGCGGGGGAGCGCCACTCTTCCACTTACGAGAGCCCCGCCTTGCCGAGACGGGCTGATACGTTCGCGGGATTCGATGCTTCGAGGCATAGAGGTAAATTTATTTTTTTACTCAACTAGCTGCTGGGACAAGCAGATGACCCACCTGATGTTATTGGTACCTATCACCTTTATCAAAGCATTACCTCGTAAGTCACGCTCGATAAGAACGTGCCCTACGATGCACTGCCCTGCAACCACACTCTTCAAACCGAAACACAGCGTTGCTGCTTGGCGGCAGAAAAAGGCGTGGTGGTAGTACTTCCCCGGACGAGCCCTTCACAAAGAGCTCTACTACTCTTAAAATATCTTAAAATATTCCATAGATCTATAGTTTATGGATATAACTTAAAGCCATATATGGATACAATGGGCTTTATTGAAGCTGGATGTATTATTAACTAACTGCCACAGCTTCGCTTGAGTATGAGTAGTGATTGGTAACATTAATATTTAAGACGTTCCAAAGCATTGCCTCTCAAGTCACGCACGATATGAACGTGCCTTACGATGCATTGCCTTGCGTCCATCAACTTGAGGCTTTGTTAAGCCTCATGAACCTGTAATTTCACCGTCTACTACACCTCAATCCGAAACACAGCAACGCCGCTTGTCGGCAGAACTAGCCATGATGTAGTGCTTCCCCAGACGAGCCACACACAAAGAGCTGATAGAGGAGAGTGCAGAGAATAAACCTGTTGTGCCGATCCCACATGAAGTGGAATAAGGGCAAGAAAATGATGAAGACAATAAATGATGATTTATTTTTGTTCCAGGCGTAGTCCCTCGCCTATCCACCGACACGCCCACAGAATTAACAGAGGATGTGGAACAGATCATCATAGGTGCGGTGGCCGAGCCTCTGACTGAGGACGCCGCGTTGAGGCTACAACATGCCGTCTATACCCTCACCTGCATCGTGTGGCAACAGCTCACTACTATACACAGGTATCGTTCACTCGTTCATTCGATCTTACGTTCATTCGTTCATTGTAGTTTATTCAAAAAATATTCAGGTATTAGTATAATATTAAATATAAGTGGCTGAACCTCTGACTGAGGACATTGCGTCATTCGAGAGATTCGTCATTCTATCTTAGGTTCATTCATTTTTACGTTCATACGTTCATTCTAGGTTAGTTTACTCAAATTACGTTCAAAAGCGAGTTATAAACTCAATAATTATATAACACCTTATTTATTGTATTCAGGTTTTAGTGCTTATATGGTAATTAATTTAATAAGTGTGTACGTAAAAGAATGCACAAGCTCTCCTTCTTTTGGGTCTGGGTTTTTTTTTATTTTATTTGTTATTTTCTTTATACTCATGTCGACGATATTGTCAGCGCCGTAAGCCGAAGATGGATGAAGGTAGCACAAAATCGTGTGGAATGGCAAGAGTTACCAGTTAGTATTCTAACAGCGGCGATGGGCTTGCAACCTGTCACGTAAGAAATATCAACTACTGCAATATGGTGGGTATGTGCCAAATCTAATGTTTGGTCGTACCTCTGAATACCCGTAGACGTCCTCAAAGAATCTGCAGTTGGTACTTGGTACTAAGAGATGTGAGGGGATATCTACCGTGCCTGGGGATCAAAGTCGTGAAGCTGTTTCTGTTTTTCTATTTGTTCGTTTATGAGGTACAATAAATAAAAATAAATAAATATTTGTGGACATTCCACACAGCACTATCTCGCCCCAAACTAAGCCAACCAGATGGGAACCAGATAGCAGATATACTACATATATACTTATTTTTTGTAAATATTCATACTTATAATATATAACACCCAGACAGAGAACAAACATCTATGTTCATCACACAAATGCTTGTTCTCGGGATCGAACCCACGGCCTACCGCACAGAAGGCAGAGCTACCAAGTGAGCTGTGAAGGCAGTCAAAAAATAAAATAAAAAAATGTTCATTCTTTCATTCATTCATCAGTTTGGAGGCGCAAGTATTCGCATGGCGATCAAGCGGCGGCGCGCTATCCCGGAGTCACGACGCCCAGTTGGAAGAGTTGAGGCACGCACAAGCGAGGCTCACCGCGGAGCGAGCTAACTGGGAGGCGCAGAAGAACGCAGACTACGCTGCCATTACTGCAGGTACCTATGTTCTACTACATTAACTTCCAAGCAGCGTTGCTGTGTATCGGTTTGAAGGCTGTGGTTGCCAGTGAAAATAAGGCTTAACATCCGTATGCTCCAAGTTGATGGACGCACGTTTCTATTGCGTGACTGGTGAGTCAATGCTTTGTTATAGGTGAAAGAAAGAAGGAAAGGTGATGGTTACCACTAATCATCAAGTGGGAGATCTACTTGTTCTCTCAGCAAGCAGTAAAAAAACACGAGTCACAGTACTTATGTGTTTGTTTTTTCACAAATCAGTGTTGTTATTGATTTACAGAAAAAAGGCAGCTACAAGTGGCCCGCCAAGAGTTGATAGAGCACCAGAAAGACGTGGAACAACAGCGGGAGAGGCTCTATAGGCGGCTTGAAAGGCTCCAACAACACGGTAATAACATATTTCTACTATAGTCGCGTTAAACTCTCGCTGCAGGCTCGGTCATAAGTTATCGAAACGAGACTGCAATATTGCCCTCTCTCTCGCACTTAGGAGAACGGACGATCCTTTTGTTTAAGCGTGTGTTAAGATGATTTATGACCGAGTTTGCAGCGGGAGTTTAACGCGACTATAGGTTAAGCACTGACCGAGCCTGCAGCGAGAGTTTAACGCGACTATAATATTTAATTTTAATCACATCTATTTTTAGAAGAGTATAAAAAAAGAGCTAGTTTGTTCTCGGTAAACAGGGACATATCTCTTTAATCCCTAAACTAAAAGTGATTTGAATTTTGAATGTGGATATTGTTAGTAAAACCTCGAATCATCGATTTTGTTGGTATTTGTTATTTTCATTTCTCATAAACGATACTTAGTTGGATTCAATTCTATTTTCAAAATTGTATTTGTTTATTATTTGGTCTTGTTTTATGTAATTTATATAATGACTGCCTTATTTAATAGGAGAAGCCACTGGCTCCTGAAACACAGTTTCTGAACTAGTTCGGGAGCCTATGGATTCATAATATAATACTGTGACTAATTATGTCAATAAATCACATTTTTACTTTACTTTACCTACTAAAGAGATCACTCACGAACATTGTGTGAACAAGTAACAGGCTGTACATTTTTCTTGTCATATCACTATTTATTTCGAACCAGTGTGGTGAAAGGTATTAAGTGCGCCTCAGTGCTCCTTTCGATAACTTGACACATGTTTTATATTTTTTTAGATTCTACTACATGCCGATTTCCTCACGATGTTTACCGTTCACCGTTTGAGAGTACTGGCACTGTACAAATACATTTAAAAAAATTACCGACCGGTTTTGAACCCACGACCTTAAGATCGGAAGGCGGGGCCGCTACCACTAGACCACCAATGCTTTAATTCTTTAACTGATAATTTATTACATTGACAGCCTTCACAGCTCAGTTGGTAGTAGCTCTGCCTTCTGCGCCATAGGCCGTGGGTTCGATCCCCACCGAGAACAAACATGATGAACATAGACATGTTTGTTCTCTATCTGGGTGTTATATAATATTAAAGGTATGTATTTACAAAAAAAAGTATGTAAGTAGTATATCAGCTATCTGGTTCCCATATCACAAGCTTTGGCTTAGTTTGGGTCGAGATAGTGCTGTGTGGAATGTCCACCAATATTTATTTATTCCTGTTTTCTTTGTTTAATAGACTTTCAGTAAAATGTGTGCTGTAGACGATAAATCTAAAACGTTATGACCTAGATTAAAGTCACGATTTCACAGTGTCATGTTTTCTAAAATGCAAATGTGTGAATCAAAAGTGCTAAAATAACTGGATATATTATACCGTTCGTTTGTTAGATATGCCACTATTTCGTAGACGAATGTTTTTTTCATCTTGAACGCTTCTCGAAAAATGTATACAACTAGTTTTAGAAATTACTTTCGGAAATTGAAGGGCTTATGTCGAAAACTGTACAAAAAATATACGCGCATCCAGCATTATTGTTTAGTTAAGTTTGATAAGTTTTTAACGCTTATTTTCTGGCCATATTCTCTGCCGGGGTAACTTGTTCTGAGAGTAGTAGAGCTCTTTGTGAAGAGCTCGTCTGGGGAAGTACTACCACCATTCCAGTCCTGCCGCCAAGCAGGCGTTGCTGTGTTTCGCTTTGAAGAGTGTGGTTGCCGGTGAAATTACAGGCACATGAGGCTTAACATATGTATGCCTCAAGTTGATGGACGCAGGGCAGTGCATCGTGGGGCACGTTTCTATCGTGCGTGACTTGCGAGGCAATGCTTTGTTATAGGTGATGGTTACCACTTAACATCAGGTGAGCCATGTCCTTGTTCCATCAGACAGTTGTATAAAAAAAAATGCAAATAGTTTCATTGCGAAATAATAAAAACTATCTGCTTCCTACAGGTGGATCTCAAGAGGAAATAGCTAGCGTCGGTACCTTATCACCCGATTCAAGTGTCAGCGATACCACACGGCGGAAAGAACCGAAGTGGCGAAGTAAGTACATTGACGAGTGTTTGCGTAATTTCCATACTAATATAATCTGTAATTTACGTGGAGCTGTTTATACTTTTCTGGGATTAGAGTGTTGTGTTTTTAAGTACATCATGTGTGTACATCGTGTGTTTTTGCTTATTATAAGGGGTCGGAATAGGTAGAGTTTTTAAGTACCAAATGACGTAGAATTACCTACGCAATCTTAACATAGATATGCCCGAACCCGGAATTAGGGATTAATAAAAATTGTTTTCTAAAACTTATGGGTTTTTATTATATCATCATCATCATCATCATCAGCCCAAAGAAGTCCACTGCTGGACATAGGCCTCCCCTATACATTTCCAGGAAGAACGATTCCGAGCCCTCTCCATCCACCGACTACCCGCGATCCTAACAATGTCGTCAGTCCATCGGGTGGGAGGGCGTCCCACGCTTCGTTTTCCTGTTCGTGGTCGCCATTCGAGAACCTTTATTCCCCATCGGTTATCAGTCCTTCGAGCTATATGACCTGCCCATTGCCACTTCAACCTGCTGATTCTGCAAGAATTTATTATTATATTATTATAATTTTTTTTATTATATAGAATTAGCTGATGGAACAAGCAGATGGACGAACCCGAATCGTTTCCGACACGGGGATTAGAAAAGGCATATCCATATTTAGATTTCGTAGTAGCGTATTTGACGTCATTTGGTACTTAAAAACTCTGCTTAAACCGACCCCTGCTTATTATTCATATTATTCCCTGACATTTTATAGCGGCTCTATAGAGTATAAGCTAATGGAGCGCTAAGCGACCAATATGAATAAGACCATTCATGTTTTATTAGTTTTATAATCCTTACTTACACTTAAGAATGTCGTTATAGATTTTATGATTGTAGATTTTATGGTAATTGATTTAGGTTACACTCTGTAAACTACACACGTAGGCTTTTATAAGTGGGCACGAAAATAAGTCTGTTTGTTACGTGGTACAAACTAATAAATACAGGGTGTCCCAGAAATCAACGTCAAGCCAAAAACGGGCGATGGGCCAAGTCATGACAGTTATGAGAAAAATATAAAAAAAAATATTTGTCATATACTTTTCGAATTATAGGTATTACAAAAAATACAGAAAAACTGACACCCTGTGATGATCTTTTAAGTCCTGTGACTTCAAATATTAACTAATCGTGAAACTTTTTTCTGTAATGTAATTATGAATAACCCTTCTGTAAAATACAATTCAAAATTAAATCATAACTGCCTCAGTTTTAAATAAAATCTTGATTTTTGGTCAACATTTAATTAAAAATAATAACATCACCCAACTTTAACCGACTGTACCGTAAAAAAAATGTACTACACTACTTTGGCAAGTAACTTTAAAAAATGGCGCATTTAGTCAGGATTCCAAAATGGTATGATACTTGCTAGAGTACTCCATAATTTTGGAAAAAAAAATTGTTATCTTAACTAAACCCGATTTCTTGACAATTTTATTTAATTAGATAAAATGTTTGTAACCTTTAAATTATGGACTTAAAAATGCCTACGCTGCGTTTTTAAATCGCTCACAATTCACAGGTACAAGTACATACCATTTCGACAATGTAAGTGATACAGATAGAGCCGCCACCTTGTCGAAAGAGTAATAACCATTTGTTAGTTTTAGGAGCTAGTTTGAAATAAAATTCAGTCATTGGATTTCTTCAGTCATGATTTTAATTTAATTACATCAAGGATTTACAGCAAATGTTCAACCTGTTTGTCTTCAGCTGTAATGCAAGCTCTACATCTCCTTAAAAATGACCGTGTAATAAGACGGACGTATCTTCTCGAGTTAATTTAGAGCTTGCAGTAAAGCTGAAGGCAAACAGTTTGAACATTTGCTGTAAATCCTTGATGTATTTAAATTAAAATCAATCAACTAACAAATTACTTGATAACCCATGGTTATTACTCTTTCGACAAGATGGTTGCTCTATCTGTTTCATTTACATTGTCGAAATGGTATGTACTTGTACCTGTGAATTGTAAGCGACTTAAAAACACAACATAGGCATTTTTAAGTCCATAATTTAAAAGTTACAAACATTTTATCTTTTTAAATAAAATTGTCATGAAATCCGGCTTAGTTAAGAAAACTAGTTTTTTTTCGAAAATTAAAGAGTACTCTAGCAAGTGTACTTATTTTGGAATCCTGACTAAATGCGCCATCTTTTAAAGTTACTTGCCAAAATAGTGTAGTACATTTTTTTTACGGTACAGTCGGTTAAAGTTGGGTGATGTAATTATTTTAAATTAAATGTTGGCCAAAAATCAACATTTTATTTAAAACTGAGGCAGTTATGATTTAATTATTATATTATTATATTTTATTTAATTATATTTTTTTTTATATTTTTCTCATAACTGTCATGACTTGGCCCATCGCCCGTTTTCGGCTTGACGTTGATTTCTAGGACACCCTGTATAAGTAAATCCTTACTAATATTATAAACGCGAAAGTTTGTAAGTGTGGATGGATGGATGTTTGTTACTCTTTCACGTAAAAACTACTGAATGGATTTTAATGAAACTTTACAATAATATAGCTTATACATCAGAATAACACATAGTCTACAATTTATAAAGATATTGTGTGAATTGTCCAAAATGTGCGCAGACGAAGTCGCGGGCACCAGTTTGTTTTAAATATTGCCCGAGTCCGACTCGCACTTGGCCGGTTTTTTATATTATTTTTTATAACTTGTTGCTGATCGTTCAGTTCATATGTTTTTTCTCGGTGGGGATCGAATCCACGGCACAGCGCAGAAGACAGAGCTACCAGCTTAGCTATGAGGGCTGTCACCGACCCCTGAACCTGTTTTTTTGTTTTTATTTATTTATTATTATATAAAATCAACAGCAAATACAATAATACAATAGCTGGGTGTGTGTAATCTTAAAATAGGCCAATAATAAATATTCCTAGTTAATCATATCACAAAAAAAAACTTTACTGCCCTCCAGCATAGTATAACGAGTGAATGTGCCCTATATGCCTACCTACAGATATACTAGAAAAAGAAGAGTGTGAGGGTGTGTGTGTGTGTGTTTAGTTAAAGTGTATGTGTATAGGTATAGTGTGTGTGCGTAGAGTGAATGTAGTGCTTTGTTTGAGTGCAAAAACAAATAATAAATAAAAGCAAGTACAACACTACCCAAACAAGATTTTTTTTATAACTTCTTCCTGATGGTCCAGATAACCGCGGCTCCACAGGCTCCGAGTCCTCGGCCAGTGCTTGCAGCGTCCGCGGGGCTCCCTTGCCGCCTCAGTTACTCTCCGCGCAGAACGAGACTAGGGCTTCGCACGCGCCTACTGCTGTGAGTAAATACTATATCCCAAAATGTATTTTCCGAGTGGGGTTTAAGGCGAAGGCAAGAGCTAATGTGACTCTCGCTCGCACGTTTCGACATGTTGAAAGATATAAAATAACTAATCCCATTTTGTGTGCATGCAAACAACCATTTTGTGTGCAATCAAATTGCACACAGTTTAGTAAAAAATTACTAGTATCGATCAAAATGTTTTTTTTTAGATATGCCTCTAAGGAAAACATCGTGAGGAAACCGGCATGTCATAAAACCTAAAAAGTTATATAACATGTGTCAAGTGCTCGAAAGGAGCCTCTTGAGACGCACTTAAAATCCTTTCACCACACTGAAACTAGTGACACGACAAGAGAAGAGAGGTGTAAATAGGTATTTCATGGACCCTGCATAGGTATAGCGAAATGGAGGGAGGCAAAGGTTTGCAAGGGTCGATTTCATGGAAAAAAAACAAAAGCGCATACAATGCATAGTCTAACGTTTTAATAAGCTTATAATACTATTACAATATAATTTTACAGCAGATGGTAAAACAACAATTACCGCTAAAACTGGCGAGTGGTAAAAGCCAACAGCCGCCTCCAGGCTACCACAGACTGCACGAATCGCCCAGCGATGTAAGTTGAACCTTGTACTAACGGAATAAGAGTTTTATTTGCTTGGCTGATATTAAAATAAATACTTTTGATAGTAATTTTTTGTGTATACGAAATGTGAAAAAAAGCTTGGACTAAGAAGGTTTAATTGAACTACTTGGACGCAATTTTTATTGTGGCAACACCTAGATTCACCTAATCTTCACAGATGTTTCAAAGCGATTCTTGTGATTTAACTAAATAAATGTGGTCTAGTGGTAGCGTCACGCCTTCCGATCATAAGGTCGTGGGTTCGAAACCAGTCGTGCACCAATGAGTTTTATTGTTCAAAAATTTATGTGCACAATGCCAGTACTCAAACGGTGAAGGAAAACATCGTGGGGAAACCGGCATGTCGTAGAACCTAAAAAGTTCTATAACGTGTGTCAAGTGCTCGAAAGGAGCCACTTAAAATCCTTTCACCACACTGTTTCGAAAAAGAAACTAGTGACACGACAAGAGAGAGAGAGATAACTAAATAAATACCCTTTGACTTTGACTTAAGTGGGCTTGGCTTGGATCCTGTTCAAATTTTATAAAAACTTGAATGTCAATTATCTAAAACAAAATGGCACGATTTTTGATGAAGAAAATATAATTGATCTTTTTATGAAGAAAATAATCCAAGGTTTACGTTATAGCAGTAACGTGGTATAGTAAGTATTAAATTGTAAAAAGGATCATACAAAAAAACGCTAAGAACCAAGCCGTAAGTTTCTTGCCCGTTCTTCTAGGCTTTGGTCGCGAGGAACTGGCGATAGATTCACCTAGTATATAAGACGTTTCAAAGTGATCCTTGTGATTGTACTGAATAAAGACCGTTTTGATTTTGATTTTGATTGAATTATTACTAAAGCTCCATATAAATCTACTTGGTCCAAGCCGACTTTGATCGAGCCATCGATTATTGTATCCAATTTTTAATTTTTACAGTTACATAATTCGCATTTCGTGTACAGCCTACTAACATTGTCATAGAATTTTTAACTTTATTTCTATCGTTTTAAGCATCATAGTTCTGCAACAGATCGAATGGTTGGTTCATTTCAGGACATCGAGTATCCCAACGTATTTTAAGCTACAGAATTGTTTTAGTAAGTAATATTCGTTGAAAGTAGATTGTGTACAAACTCGCTGTTGTCTTCGAATTCTTGTGGTGTTATATTTTTATACGTGTTTAGAGTTCATTCCTTTCTTTCTTTGATTTATACTTTTGAATGAATCATATTTCTCTGTCCTGTATCCCAAGTATAAGTTGTGTTTACCATATTTGGTTTTTCATTTTTTGTTTGTGTTCCGTGTTCATTGCGGGTTTAGTATGAAGACGCGATAGAGATACCGATACGGAACTTTATGTTCTACTACTAATTTTCATCATACTTGCAACATAAAGTTCCGTATCGGTATCTCTATCGCGTCTTCATACAAAACCCGCAATGAACATGGAACAAGCACGAAAAACCAAATATGTTAAACACAACTCATACTTGGGGTACTGTTTGATGAAAACCTTATTTTTGCCCAGTACTTTTTCTATTACAAGCCTCAAAGTATTTGTATAAAAGCAAGTAATACAGGCATTGTTGAAGATTTTTTTTAAATACTGAAATAAATGTTATATTTGGACTTACCTCTGATTACCCCCTTAGACATACTTGGTTCTGAGGGAACATCTACCGTGCCTGGGGAACAAAGTCGTAAAGCTGTTTCAGATATTCAGCAATAATTTCAAAACATACTACGTTGTGGAATATATTTTTTAGCGTTTTTATAGATATAAAAATATATATTCATTAAATACCTGTGTACATGATAAGCGGGCATCTCTTTTAGTTTTAAAAACTGTAACTATAAAATCAAAAAAATGTTTTACAAGAAATTGCTTGTTCCAGAAAACTTGCTATAAATTATGTTTATCTAGAACTTAATGTGACATATTAAGAATAGTTTTTTTAATGTAATTTCTTCACAGTAACTGGGATGAATTTCTAAACACGTGATACAGACATGTAAATATATAGCACAGCTATCAATTTGCTTCGGTAGAACATGTAAGGTACATTTGGCTTACCAAACTCTCCTCTTGTAGATATCGGTGTTACAACCATTTTGTCTGTTCAGCTTTCGTTGTTAGCGCATGATGGGTCACTCCAAACTACTTAACTACCTAATTATTATAATTATAATTAGTTATTATAATATATTCTACTATGTTCCATGTGTTTAGTTTTGTAGCCCAACTTTCAACAAGTAAGATTAAAAACATGGTATTTGTGAGTCTTGTATACAAGGTGTTCCATAAGTTGTGTATATAAACTTCAGGGGGCTAAAGTACCCATCAATATGAACAACTTTTTCTAAGGAACCAACACTGTGAACGCGAAAAAAAAAACAGCTGTTTCATACATTTTAGCCTGGTAGGTATTGAACTTTTCTATGAAACAGCTGTTTTTTTTTTCGCGTTCACAGTGTTTGTTCCTTAGAAAAAGTTGTTCATATTGATGGGTACTTTAGCCCCCTGAAGTTTATATACACAACTTATGGAACACCTTGTATAGTAGATTTTTTGAATTATCATTCCAACAACTGTAGATAATCGGCGACACTGGCAAAACTTTCAATTCAATTTCACTGCCAAATTTCAATTCAACTGTCAAAAATTTAACAATTTTTAACTATTGCCATCTCCTACCAATAAGTAGTGACGAACACTACAGGGCTGCATTAAGCATTTTTTTTATTTGAGCAATATTTAATTTAAGCAACTTTTGTAAGGAGGTAAAATGTTTCGAACTGCTGATTAAAGCAAAAAAAAAAAACATTGGCCCCATGAAACTATTTCGGGTAATCAACATTATTTTAGGCTGAATACCGACTTATTACACTATGCCCTAACTTGCTCTATGTTATAGTCGCGTTAAACTCTCGCTGCAAACTCGGTCATAAATCATTTTAACGCTAGTGTTGAGAGTACTCGGCGCGGGCGCATGCAAATTATCGATAATATGAATGACTCATCGAGAGCGCCCGGTGGTTGCGCGGTCGGTGAGGTCATGTATCTATAGTTGTTATCGACTCCAATAATGCACATCTCTGCGCTTAAACAAAAGGATCGTGCCGTTCTCCTAAGTGCGAGAGAGAGCGAGCAATATTGCTGTCTCGCTCCGATAATTTATGACCGTGTTTGCAGCGAGTGTTTATCGCGACTATAATAGGTAATAAATTCTGAATTTAAACCTCTTTTTTTTTTTTTCTTAGCGAGATTCGTCTGCTGGGCAAAGGCCTCCCCCAAAGATATCTATCCTGTGCCTTCTCTAACAAAATGAATAAAACGCTTTTTTCTACAGCTGCAGCAACAACACCAAGGTTTGGTTATACATCACACTAGGACCGGCAGTTCACCTGCCCCCTTGCCGTCGCAAGCGCCGCCTACTAACAAAGCCACTAGGTAAGTTCTATTTACTACACTTCATAATTTCATCATACCTTTGCTTGTTCTTAGAGTCTCAGTGTGAATGTGATTGTATTGAGGACAAAAAGTTGAATATGTATTACATTTGACTACTTATTATGTGGAAAATTTTAACTCTTTACATGACAGGGGACAGCCGGCTGACCCATACTGGTTAAATCCGTGCGCACCAGTTAACTAAGGAGTTAATAGGCCTTTCGTTTGAAATATACTTTGCATATATGATAAAATTAATATACCTAGCAATATCCATAGCTAGCAGTAGTAATAACAAAAGTAAATTCAGTAACGCTATCAGAAAAAATTGTCGAAGAACGATACGTAGGGATATTGCCAGACTGAATTTGTAGGCCTAAAAGTTAATTTTAGGCTAGTGCTGTGTAGAATGTCCACCGAGTGACACATGACCGAGTTTGCAGCGAGAGTTTAACGCGACCTGCCGTTTATTTCAGAACCAACACGTACCCAAAGCTACCGGATAAGTTCCGCGTACGTTCGCCCGAACCGACGCCCGCGCCGACCCCGCCCGCGGCCCCCGAAGAGGAGGTCATATTCTTCTGACGGTCGCGACAAACGGACGCGCAGACGCGCTCCTGAGATTGCGCCGTCTCTTAGATCTTCCCTACTTATGAACTCCTGGTAGTTTTGTTGCAGTGAGTGGCGTTTCGCTTGTTTTATTTTGCATCGCAGTAAATTGTGACCATCTTGATGTTATGAGAGCCTAGTATTCTTTTTATTTTTTGAGTTATTTTGCATCGTAGCAGTAAATTGAGAACATCTTGAACCTCTTTTTATTTCTTGAGTTGTTGGTTTTGATTTTTTGCATTGAATTGAGAACATCTTCATGTTATGAAAGCCTAGTACTTTTTAATTTCTTGAGCTGATTGGGTATTCATTTTAGCATTGAATTGATACCATCTTGATGTTATGAGCGCCTAGTACTTTTTATTTCTTGAGTTGTAGAATTTTAGCATTTAATTGATACCATCTTCATGTTATGAGTGCCTAGTACTTTTTATTTCTTGAGTTGTAGGTGGCATTTCATTTAGCATTTCCTAAATTTTATTTTTCAATGGTGACTGATGAAAGTGGCGTTTTTCATAATTTTTTGCAGTTTATAGACATATAAATTCATATTACCTATTGATGTTTGTGACATCATTATTATAAAATGCCAGTAGTATAATATAATAATATAATAATAACCATAGAATTGCAGTGGCATTTTCTTTTTAGATACATTTCCTACAGTCAGTCAGAATTCGCATTAGAAATGTATCTGAGTCATCAGTATTTTTGGCAGATTAAGAGCTATATATTACATGTGAATGCTTCTGGTTCAGTTTTAGTCAAAAATATGCAGCAGAGTTTATGAAACATATTTTTTTTTATTTGTTTATTTATTGCATTTTTATCTTTTAATTATAAAATAGGTATTTTGATTATTTTTTAACATTCCATCTATTTATAAACATTCCATTTCATCATAAAGTGCATTCTCGAGCAACATTCCGCAAAGTGATCTCTATTTCCATCATCATAAAGTATAGTTTTGTGTGTAAATAACAGTATTTCGGCAGCTTGAAGCTTATACCTATCGTTCCTTATTCTTTAAAAACCATGGGAAGGTTTAAAGAGACCTAAGTATTGTAATAAATACTGATAGAAATGATCGGACATTTTAGACCTTATTCGGTCGACGTAAGGACAGTTTTAATGATTCTAAACTAAGTTAATTATAAATAGTGGTATTCGCTTGAAATGTGGTTCTAAAAGTGAAAGTGATATAAATGCAGCTTGCGATCAAATGAGATAATACAAAATGGTATGTTTCAAAAGAGTTTAGGAACTTTAAACTCTAATTAATAAAATAGAGTATAAAATATGCATGTTTTATCTGTAGAACAAATGAATAGCCATTAGCTGTCTACGAAAAGTATAGAAAATGTTATATTAGATGTTTTGGGATTAAATCAAATCTTGTTGTTGAACTATTACCTAATATTTCATTAATTAATATTGGGAGCACCTATTGCCAACTCATTTTCATATTGTGTGCTCAAAAACTTGTTGATACTGTTAACACTCAAAGATTTTTAAAGAATTTCTCAAAACAAGTGCTCACAATTAAAAGTTTTTAAAATGTTTAAATTCAAAATTGTTGTTGTAACATTTTTTATAAAAATCTCTAATAAATAGTTGTTATTCGATGTTGTAAATAATCGCGAAGTAAATGATATAGCATTAAATGTACCCCCTTCAAGGTCTAAAAATTATTTTATATTCCACTACACTTTTAAACACGCAATTTTAATGAAAATATTTAAAAGTAGTTTATACTCAACACTAAAATATTATTAAAAAATATTTTAATATTTCATCTTTGCAATCCTGTTACAGAAAATGTTATAATAATATTAATATTATGTAAATATGTTGAGATATTGATTACTGTATCTAATCTATAAGGTTTATCTAAATTGTTGCGATTATAATAACATTTATTTATGATAAAAATAATAAATATAATAAATGCAATGAGCATTTTCGAATAATAAAAGTTCAAACGTGTCTTCTTACCGCGAAACTTGAAATCAAAACATTAGTGATAATTTTTGTGTTTTAATAAAATTATGTTTTTTTATATCAAATCATTTCTCATCAGAATATTTAATTATCAATTATGGTTCGATAAAGTAGTTAAAAATGTAAGTTTTCATTCTTAAACACTTAATAAACTCATTAATCATTATTAACTATACTTATACAAACCTTTTAAATCTAAATCATTGTATACTTACTTCCTATCTATCCTGGCGCTTCAACCCCGAAGTAGGTCTTGGCCTCCGACACAATAGAACGCCACCGGTCCCTATTCAGCGCCACGTCCCAGTATAGTTATTTATAAAATCATGGTATAGTTATTAATATAAAATCATGGTATAACCACTAAATAGTATAAAACAAAGTCGCTTTCTCTGTCCATATAAACCTATGTATGTTTAAATCTTTAAAACTACGCAACGGATTTTGATGCGGTTTTTTTTTATAGAAAGAGTGATTCAAGAGGTAGGTTTATATGTATAATACAAGCATAATCTCTTAGAGATAACCCACAATAACCGTGCGAAGCCGGGGCGGGTCGCTAGTTATTTATAAAATCAGCAAAGAAGGTAGATGCCAGTTTTACGACGTGGCAAGAATGGCCTCCAATAGAAAGCGCTGAAGGCAAGTTCATCCACTGCAATACAAGAAAGACATCCTCTAGTTATCATGATCTTTAGTCATGAAGTACTGACCACAGACAGATATTTATATCAATGAGTATAGAATGTTCAAAAATATATGTGCACAATGCCAGTACTCTCAAACGGTGACGGAAAACATCGTGAGTAAAACCGGCATGTCGTAGAACCTAAAAAGTTATATAACATGTGTCAAGTGCTCGAAAAGAGCCTCTTGAGGCGCACTTAAAATCCTTTCACCACGCTGTTTCAAAAGAAACTAGTGACACGACAAGAGAAGAGAATGAGTATGGACATGTCGTGTGTAGGGAAGAATGTCATGTAATGAAAAGAGTGCTAGATATGAATGTGGATGGATATTGGAGTAGAGGACAAAGAAACTATGGATGGATTATGTGAAAGATGACATGGCTAAGATAGGAGTGACTACTGAGATAACAGATTATATGGGAAAATGAAAATACCACATGAAGTGGGATAAGGGCAGGAAGGTGTTGATATGTTTTGCTTAACAAGGTAAAATAAATCGCGGTAAGAAGATCTTAAGTTTGAATATAAGAAATGTCTAAAATCTCTACTTAGTATTCCATAAAGGGTGGCAAAATGTTTTGGCATGGATTGTGATATAAAAGTGAGATAAAGAAATTTTATGGAAAAGGTGTTTTACAGTATTCTATTTGACAAATTACTTTCATAAGTTTAAAATGTAGTGCAGATTTTAAGTTAATGCCATTAAAATTTTCCTATAAAATCTCTCTTCTCATTGGCTGATGAAAATGCCACTGTTGCGTCAGCCAATTAAAAACCAGATTGTCTAACGGACGACGCGCCGTAGTACTACTAACGGACGCTCGTAGAATATAGGAACAAGGTCTAACTAAACTTGACTTAAGTTGTTGATGACTAAAGAAGCAGGTCGCATTAACTCATATTTGTCAAATGAATAGTGAATAGTTTAAAATGTTGAGTAGCTCTGTTAAATATTCGTGTTTATGCATTTAACATAGGTTTGGGTGCAGATGTGTGACAGTAATATTATTGTGAGTGAATTAGTGTAAGAGATCAAAACTCGGGCTCTTTTGTTTTGTTCTTTCATTTCTACCAAAACCTAAAAATAAGTAGCTCTACAATGAATTTCAATATCATCAACGTTTGAACATTGAGAAGAGATAAGAGGTTCTATTCAAACTTATATATAACTAGAAATTATGAAACAAAAATGAATATACCTGTAAAAAATATTTATTCTCAAATTTATATTCAGGACATCTGCACACCAAAGTTGTTTTAGCTCCTTTAAAAACTTGTTACGGACTCATAAGACTATGTATAACTATTTTTCGTGCATTTACTGTAATCATTTTTACTGTTTAGACTTTAGAGGAGGTGATATTATAAAAAATAACTATTTTCTTGTTTAGGATCTTTCGTACTGTGTATAAAATATTGATGTTGATGTTTGAGTAATACTTATAAGATAACTTTAAATATTAAACTGAATGAATTATCTAAATTGATTTCGGTTAAATCTTGCAATAATCTTTGGCATAAATATAAATTCTAATAATTCTAAAATCTAATAAAATATCAATTTTATGACTATTAAAAAGTATTCAATGTTGAAACTAGATATAGTACCTATTTTATTTTTAAATCTATTTAGACGAGTATATTGACTTCAAAACTTCATGACAATAAATAAATGTTCTATTTTTCCTAACGAGACGTTTCATAAAACTAACTTTTGAAATGTTTGTTACTTTTACCCTGTGACCATAATAGTATTTACAAACATATACAATGGCCAAAATAATGCATTTATATTCAATTGTTCCTTGAATATTTAATTTAATAATTCAAAAAACTTCCTATTGTAGTCCTAAGTTTTTTTTTGTCTTTAACTTTTTACAGTCGCTTGTAATATGATGTATATTTTTCTTTATATTCAAAATGTTACATTTTACACTATTACTTACATATCTCAATAATCTGTTACAGAGTTTACTTATATTTTCAGTATTTGCCCTAATGTTACCTGTAACATTTGGAAGAAACGAATTGTATTCATCTTGGTGCAGCCGACTGTACCATTAAACCGTGTTTTGTTTCATAAATTCTTAAATTCTACAATATTTTGCGATAAAGAAACAACTATTTACAAAGAAATATTAGAAAAATCTATTTAAACACGTTCATATAATCTGAAAGTTTATCAGCCAGTTCTCAAAAGAACATGTAAGTCTAGCGCGTTCGTGCCTTTTGATAGAAATTCTATATCTCTATATAAGCTCTCATAACCCGTTGAAACTCACTGGCCTAATATAAAGAGCACAGTAGAAATTTTATAGTGTCTTGGAAGAGAACCTGTGGGTTCAAATCTGGTGCTCCAACAAAAATTCTCCTCGAAAAATGCATGTGCGATATGCCAGTGAAAGAAAACGTGATGAAACCAGCTGTTAGTATTCTAACAGCGGCGATGGGCTTGCAACCTGTCACGTAAGGAATACCTACTGCAAGATGTCTGTATGTGACGAATGTAATATTATGACGTACCTCTGACTACTCCCCTTAGGTACACTCGAAGAGTTTTGACTTCGTACAAATCGAAAATATTCGTTTCTTTTATTGCTGTTCAAGGAGTTAAGTTAACACAGCAACACTTATTAGAACCAATGGATTTATATCGCCAATATTTTAGTAATAAAGAAATTCATCACACAAGCGTTCTTTCCGAAACACAAAGTTATTGCTTCTCGGAGTAGAATTGTCAGAATTGTAGGCTGTTTTTTGGTCAAAATATTTAATAATTACTGCAGTGTACCTTTTTTAATCAGCCTGTTCATGTTCAGACGCTTTAGCGACTTCTATCTTGATTCTCAAATGTTAAGTAACTGCTATAAACATCTTGTAATAAGGCTACCAAGCGATGTGGTAATATTGCTACAATATTCAAACTACCCACAATCATAAGTACTTAATTTTAGTGAGATGTTTATGTAATATTAACGGTATAATAAGTTGTGGCAATACCTATGTCTAAGCTTTAACTGATGTACTTAATTAATTAATTTAAACTTAAGTTATTCTCCTTCCAATTTTATATAATTTGTCAACGACAATACATAATGTATTGCTCAAAATTATCGCTCATTTAATCCATGTGTTTGATATAATTTTACAAATGATTTCTTTATTATACAATTATTTTATTGATTATTTTATAAATTTGATCTGTGCGGCTGTCTGTCTGCCTTGTATTTAGAATAGATGATGAATAAATTTACTTAGTCTACATTGTTGTTTTATTTATCACTTGCCTGTTCTTCTAGGCTTCATCGTCATCATTAGCCTGAGGAACTCCACTGCTGGACATAGGCCTCCCCTACACATTTCCAAGAAAAACGATTCTGAGCCTTCTCCATCCACCCACTTATCGCAATCCTAACAATGTCGTCAGTCCATCGGTTAGGAGGGCGTCCCACGCTTCGATTTCCTGTTCGTGATAGCCATTCGAGAACCATCACCTTCACTTTCGTCTAGGCTTGGTCGCGTGGAACTGGCACCTAGATTCACCTAGCTGTAAGACGTTTCAAAGTGATCGTTGTGATTCCATTTAATAAATACCTTTTGACTTTGAGACTGCGTCAGGTTGAAAGACTCATCAAAGTATTTCATGGTTTTCATTATGCTACTGTGCAAACTGTGCTGAAATAACCCAAAGCACAGAAAGAGTCAGGAAGATAATGATAAAAACTAAGGTTCCAATCCATTCAGTTTCCTTGTTCTTGTCATGAATGGATAAGCGCAGTTTACGAGATATAAAAAAAACGCAGAAGAGCTCATATTAAACTTTATAAGACGTTCCAAAGTGATCCTTCTGATTGTACTTCTTCTTCTTTCGTGTCGCTGTTACATCTTAAAATTTAATGCCACTTTGTTCAGTAGGTGGCTACCTCCACAGCAACATCCGAGCAGGTCATTAGGTCCACTAAGGTGCATGAGGTGGGGCATGTGATTGTGATTGTACTGTATTGATTGTACTGAATAAAGATCGTTTTGATTTTGATTTTATTGCGAGGAATTCGTAGGTGTAGGTATTATACGCGTGTGGTTTTAAAATACACGCGTCGAAGTGCTTATCTATGCCGAGTCTATGACGCGCTCAAACACAGTCTGGATAATAAAACCGGTAACACTACCCACTCGTACACCCGATAACGAGTTGCACCTAAATCCCTGACAGTTACACAGCTTTATATAAATTGGCATCGATCGTGCGCGCAGTCACCCGGAAGTACAGATAACTGGAGTGCACTTAGAGCCGTAATACTTCATACCGGACACAATGTCAGATATCCGTGAACCCTCTTGGACGGTTATTGGACTGTTGACCCCTCGGAAAAGTTTCCGCGCACGGAAATATTGCCGTAACGGTGTGAAAAATTTGACTATAGCGCAACATTCGCAACGAGCATCATCATCATTTCATCCATCCCACTTCAGGTGGGGTCAACAGGTTTTTTCTCCACTCTCCTCTATCAGCCGTCATTTCAGCAGCAACTACTTTTTTACTCATGTATATGAGTATTACAATACATGTACAATACATAGCATGTATGTTACATAGGTACTCTTTCACAGTCCATTCATCTTTACTTTGGCTTGCCTCTACTCCTATATCCATCCACATTTATACCTACCTAATAGCATTCTTTTCGTTACATGACATTCATTTGCAACGAGCATATCTATATTATGAATACATCCCAAACAGCCGGTTTCTGAAAGCCCGATCAAAACTAATAGGATGTCAAGTCACTTACTATCTCTATCTAATTCGATGTAATAGCTGAAATGGCGAGTGACTTGACATCCGATTAGTTTTGATCTAGCTTTCAGAAACCGGCCGATATAGTTCCACTACTGGGCAGCTAAATCCCTCCATCCATTTTTACTCCTAACCTTTTCCCACCATTGTGTCTCGATAGCGTCCTTCGTCCTCGATATTTTTAAAGATATAAAAACACTAAATATAGTTATGAAAAATCACATACAACCAAGTTGCGTAGAATACTTGCGTTACACAAGTCTAACTACGCAAGTTGCGTAGTTTTGGACTAAATAGGTACACACGAGTACTTTTTATCTAAATAGCGCTGTGTCAAAATTACCAAGAAATAATTTATTATTTATTTATTTACAAAAAACTTACTCAGAAGCTAGCGTGGCATTTGTTTGTATCGTCGTCTCAAAATTATTCCCTTCCGACCCTTCCGAAAAAGTAAAATATTTGCCTTAATATTAGCTCAAGAGATATTTTATTTTTAAGAAAAAGGCGTGTTGACTTTGACAGAGTATTTCATTTAAAACTTTTGTAGCTAAAAGGGTGACGAGTGATTTCGTAATTTCTCGTTGCGAATTTTTTTATAACTGCTATTGGTAGGGGTCCAAGAATATACTATTTCTGAGAACTTGATTTAAATAACAGAGTTGACCTTACCCACTCGTGGATCTGTTATGATAGGTCCTTCGGACTCAAAAATGATTTTTCAACAAATTAACACTATCATTTTATTACCTACGTAGCTCGTTTACTGAGTTTTGGTTCTACCCACTCATATCTACTCAGGCAGCATTCTGAAATAGACTTGAGACAGTGTCCGTTTTATGCTAGTTTCATAAACATAGTACCTAAGGGAAAGATTATTATTCCTTACTTTCATTATCATCATCATCATCATCATCATCATCATCATCATCCTGAAGAAGTCCACTGCTGGATATAGGCCCCCCACTAGGTAGGTATACATTTTCAGGAAGAACGATTCCGAGCCCTCTCCATCCATCGACTTCCCGCGATCTTCACGATGTCGTCAGTGCCAGTGAGTTCTTTTCTTTGTAACAATATTTTCTTTATTTCAGTAAAATCCTGCAAACTACAGAAAGGTAGGTACCTATATTATTTGCTTTCATTAATTGAATTCATTTGTAAAGTGATATTTGTTTACGGTGCACTTGTCTGTATTGGTTTGGTATTTACATAGATACAATCTCGTGTAGGTATGGAATTTTTCACTTGTTATCAAAAGCATGCTCTATCTCCCTTTTCTTTTATTTAATCTCACCGAGCTCTGTAATTTTATTTCTTCGCGAAAAGCATTTCCATTCATGAATATGAATTGCTTTGTTTTAAGGGTCAATTTTTTTATGAAGACAGTCCTTTGAGCTCCGGTCGTGTGCAATATTCTATCGACATAGCTATTTGCATCGTGCTCTTTGTAACTTTGATAAATTGTTTGTGTTTGTTTAAGTCCCGTCAAAATAGCAATAATCCTATGCCAATTCCTACTAATTACATGCGAAAGTTACGATGTTTGGATGTTTAAGGCTCAATCAACAAATGAACTGATTGAGATGTAAGTTTGAACAAAATATAGTTCGTAACCTGAATTGGCATAAGCTACTTTTCATTCCGATTTTTTTTACCGGGAATGGGGTATGAAAAATTAACGAACCCATTAAAGGCCAATAAATATGAATAATATGCGAGTGAAGCCGCGAGCGGCAGCTAATCGTACTAATATTATAAACGCGAAAGTTAGTAAGTGGATGGATGTTTGTTACTCTTTCACGTAAAAACTACTGAATGGATTTTAATGAAACTTTACAATAATATAGCACATCAGAATAACATATAGGCTACAATTTAAAAGATATTGTGTGACTAAGCCTGCGTAGACGAAGTCGCGGGTACCAGCTTGTAGGTAAAAACAATAAATGGCCTATCATCTTTCAATTCTAACAAGCCCTAATGATAGTAATGTAGTAGTAGCCATAGGTAAATTCTTAACGAAAACACAGACATTTTATATAGAAACCGTACTACTAAACTTCAAAAATAAAATACCTATTTGTAAAAGGCTCCTTTATTACGTTTTATAACAGAAACGATCACGTAAAACCTATTCGTCTTTTTGTTCAGTTTCCCTAAAAACCTTGAGGCAATAAAACAAGCATTTTGTGAGTTTGGAACTTTGGACGTGCCGAGCCATGAATCAGTGCAATTTTGTGTCGGAATTCCAATGCTCTACATTTTTTGTCTATGAGAGAGTATATTTTACTTATGTACCTACTGAACTTGTTTTCAAATAAGCTGTAGGTAGGTATGGATTTGATTCTCATCCACGCACTCTCTTGATCACCTAGGTAGGCAACCTAACTAGTTTTTTTAATTTTTAAAAAAAATGATAAGTGATAACCATCACCTATAACAAAGCATTGCCTCGTAAGTCACGCACGATAGGAACGTGCCCTACGATGCACTGCCCTGCGTCCATCAACTTGAGGCATACAGATGTTGAGCTTCATGAGCCTGTAATTTCACTGCGACCACAACCAAAACACAGCTAAACTGCTTGGCGGCAGAAAAAGACCATGAGTCTATGAGACCATACGAGCAGTGGCGTAACTAGCCTCTTCGGGCCTTAATGCAAAAAAAAAATCGGTTGGCCCCAACTTTGCCTATTTATGAAAACGAACGTGGACTGTCGAGCATTAGACGAAAAGTTGGTCACCCGGCAGTAGACAATAATAAAATAATTGAAACTGAAATTGCAATTGTTTTTTTATTTTCAAGATGTAGTTACAAATAACACAATGACAATATAGAACATGTGGTAGGTAATATTAGAAAATTTTAAACGCATGTGCCGAAATTTAAGGCAAAAAGTGCCTTGCTAGTTTTTTAACTTTTATGAGGGCCGTCCTCGAAAAAGTATTTTGAAATTAAAGCATCATCTGTGGCCCGCCGGGGCCCCCTTGCATCAGGAGGCCCTCTGCGACTGCATTGGCTGCAACGGCATAGCCACGCCACTGCACGAGTGAACTTATCCATTTTTTCAAATCTTTATGGCCTTGATTGTCATCCACGCACTCTCTTGATCACATAATAACCTAACTTGATTTATTTTTTTTACTGCTGCCATACTGAAAATCCCATATGAAAATGCTGTACTCCACTCTCGATATCCAATATATCTTGAAAGGTTGTCAAATCGACAGAAAAATCTCGCCAAAATAAAACTCAAATTGGATACGTGCACGCCCATAACAACCTAGCCATGTTTTAGATAACCGATAGATTACGTTCTTCCCTTGAGATTAGTTTCATGTCAGCCTTTCTATTACGTTTTCCTCAGAACCTAGCTCCTGTATGCATTAGTACCAAATCAATCTTACAGTATCTACCTAGGTATGTATATTTATGGTAGGTACCTATATTTGAATTCAAAATACAGTAATAGGTATGAGTTGCGGGAAACATAAAAAAAATGAATAATATAGAAAACAAAATATACTGTCATGAAAATATTCGATGAATCTTATACAAAATAATTCAGCGTTTCGTCAAACATATTATTTTCTAAAGGGAGCTCTAACAACAATATTCGAAAAAAAAACAATGATTTGTACCACAACGGTCCGATAAAAAATAAAGCCAAATATCGGAATCGCGAACAACCTCATTTATGAAATGAAAGTCGGTAAAATTATCATGGTCACGATAATTTCACGAAATCTATACATTGCAGTTAGCTAGGTGAGTGTAGTTGCATATATTGTTCGCTTGGTCCCAATGCAGAGGGACAGGGCACATAAACTTAACTGGCACAAATCCACTGGTGCCACTGTAGACGCACATGTAGAAAGAGGTGCATTCTGTAGGATTAGGCACCATACCTGAGTCGGTGCAGATGGGGTTGGTTGGTCTAGGCGTGGTCCCTGAAAATTCATAAAGTAATCATAAGCTGCCTACCCCAGAGATAATCGCAGACTATATATCTGAATGCGGTGGGTTAGTTGCGATCACCTTTAAGTTAAAAGGAACCATATGAGCCAATTTAGTGTTAGTAATATTTATGAAAGAATTAGAAGTGGGTTAGGTTATGGTGTCGTAAATGAGAACAATGGATGAATGAATAATTTTATTAGTCTACAAAACAAACAAAAATATGTCATGAAGGTTTCAACACACATGTAACAAAATACGAGTTTTCGAGACTTTTCGAGACGAACCAGAATGTTTTTCCAAGTTTTTAGGTACATAAGATAGTGCAACGTTTATCTGATAAGCAACACAGACAATAACAAAATACCTGTGGATCCTGAGATTGTAGTAGAACTAGAAGTTGAAGGCGCACTTGTTGTCGGAATAGATAGTGTAGTAGGATCACTTGTTGAAGTATCTGTAATTAACTCCGTTGTACTTGTTGTAGCTGCACTTGGCGACGTTACAGTTGATTCCGTTGTAAAAGCTGTCGAAACAGTAGTAGCTACGCTAGTTGAATCAGTAGGAGGAACAGTACTGGAAGCAGTAGAAGGGGCCGTGCTAGGAACAGTAGTAGGAGAAACAGGGTTTTCATCATCCTCCAGTGCCGTATTGATAGCTCTCAGCAAGGGCCAGTTTCTATCCCCACACAGGCCATGAAAATCATCAGTTTCAATACTCCAAACCATGATACTGTTGAGGCCTAAGCTCTTAGCAAACTCAACCTTCTCGGTGATAGAGTCTACGTCATCATACGATACCCAGTTTTGACTACTGTGAGCGTATGGAACTTTAGCTAGGCTATCGTAATCGACGTTCCAGGTTTCCGTTTGTAGTTTGTAGCAAAACTGAAAGGAAAAACAAAAGTAGACATGGATTAGGAATTTCGATTAGGATAGAGGAAAGAAGATTATTTCTGATTTGTACCTGGTAATACTACGTGTAAGTTTACGATCAACGCAACACACGGCTTAGAATATCACGCATCGCAAAGCTGTGACAAAAGCAGTCGTAAAATATACACAAATGTTGACATTGTATGAAGCCGTACCATCAGATTTGTTTCTGAATTTAATTTATGACATCTGGGAGCTCTCAACTCCCAGACAAAGTTTTCCGAGAAGTTTGGTGTCAGTTGCTCTTGTGAAGTATAAGTTAAACTTAAAATGTACCTAGCTGTGTGCCGTTTGAACTTTTGTCTTTGTTCAATAACAGTGGATTTTCGTGTAGAATTGAGTTATACAGAACACGGAATACGTCGTGTGTGGGTGCTTTAAATGAGGCATTCTGTGAGTTTGTATAATAATTTGGAGCAACAAAATTAATATCATCATCTTTGAAGTGCGCGGAGTTTTGAGTTTACTTTGCTTTTAGACAGAGTGCTTCTTTGAACATACCTAATAGGTAAAACCTGAATGGGCAGAATGATATCAAGCAAATGATATACCTACTTACTAAACAAACTTATGCATTGTACTGAATGTAAAAACAGAGAAAAAGGACGTTCGACAAATGAAGACGTTAAACCGTTGTGCAAGGGCCATTTGGTTCTTCAAAACCAATGCCTTCCCGCCTACGATTCAAGCCCAAAGCAAAGTCGAAATTTGAAGTTTGAATACCATGGTTCATTAAGACATTCCAAACAAGTTATCCTACTCAAAAGTTTGATTTACTAGTTTTCGAACATAAGCAAACTTTTGAATAGGAAAACTTATATCGACCAAAATTATTTTTTTACGAAACTGTGTTCAATGTGATTGCACACAAAATGGATGTTTGTGATTTTTCGAGAATGGGTTTAGTGATTTTATATCTTTCAATATGTCGAAACGTGCGAACGAAAGATAGCTCTTGTCTTCGCCTTCAACAGACGTCGGGTGTGGCTAACTTACCTCGTTGTACCCAATGAATCCATTAGTCCCAGTATAAGTCCCGCTTATTCCAGGCCCTGATGCCGGGTCCCTGACAGACGTAGCACTGACGTCTGATAGTGTGAACGTTCTACCGTAGAATGGAACACCTAGTGCTAACTTTTCCACTGGTGCGCCTGCAAATGTGTTGTCCGAGTTAAAACAGATTTGAATAAAGTTGCTTGGATGGGCCTATATAAAAACATGGCCTTGGAACATGCTCTATGATGGCCATAAACTGGAGGCATAAACATGTTGAGCCTCATATGCCTGTCATTTTCCCGTGCACCCATACCCTTCAAACGAAAACACAGCAACGCTACTTTGCCGCATAAATAGGTATGATGACACTACTTCCCTGGACAAGCCTTTCACAAAGAGCTCTTTACCTTAAAAAGGTAATAACAGTCACAGTGGCTAATTGTAGGTTAGTCTGGTATTCTTACCTTGGCTGATCCAGTACTGCAGTGCGACATCGACAGTGAATAGGTCGGCTGGGTCGCCAACGTCGCCTATGCCCTTGTGGAGCGGCGCATTGTGGCCAGTCACGGAATCCCAGGCCCCGTACATGTCGTATGCCATAATGTTTATCATGTCTAGATACCTTGAAAGTGGATGTAATTTGGTTGAATTAAATTTATTTTAATTTCTATTAAATATATTTTTATTTTTATTAGGTTTTCTGTCTGGGTGTTTTTATATATTATATCAGCTTTCTGGTTCCCATATTACAAGCTTTGCTTAGCTTGGTGCTATACTATAGTGCTGTGTGAAAACTCCACCAATATTTATTTATTTTTCGTCTAATTAAACTTCTTTTGGGCAATTTGGATGTTTCAATGTTTTTTTAATGTTTTGTGGCTCAATAATGCACGTCGCAAGGGCTTAATTGAAATTTGAATATTTCACAACCTAGAATAGCTGGAATAGCATTTTTTTTACGAAATATATATACATGAGCTTCAGAGCAAAAAACTAACTGACCCTATAGAGGAAGTTATTATAATGATGTTAGGAATTACCGCCACCACGCAAGCGAAGCCGCGTGCGGCAAGAAGGCGGTGCAACTAGGTATTCTGACAATGAGCAGGTATATTTGCACTATATTGGGACCCATGAAGATTGAGAAAGTGTTTTTGTTTCGTACAGTGGTATAGTATGCGCAAAAGCTCGATCAAAACTAATCGCATGTCAAGTCACTTGCTATCTTTATCTAATTCGATGTAATAGCTGAAATGGCGAGTGACTTGACATCCTATTAGTTTTGATCGAGCTTTCAGAAACCGGCCGTAAGTCCCTCTGAAATTAGCTACAGCTAGCTGCGCAATCCTATTTTAGACTCTGTGACTCGTCTACAATTATTTTAATCGAAATACGACCAATTAATACAAATATTTTAATTGACTATAGTATGTATTTGCTTTAATGCCTATTAAAACCATTCTGATACGAAAATTAAATGAGCATGAATCAATGAAACCCCTTACTTGGAGATCTCCGGTATATTATACGACAGTGCAGCCATAGCTCTTACTGACGACACAGCTGAGCTCAGGAACCATCCATGCTTATCGAACTCTTCTCTCAACTCCTTCACAAGATGCGTGAAGTTCTCCACGTCATCAGCTCCATGGACCGTATCTCTACGGTTCGGATACTCCCAGTCCAGGTCAAGGCCATCGAACCCATGGGTGCTGATTATGGCAACCGCACTGTCGATGAAGACCTTTCGGGTTGCTGCAGTGTTTGCCATCTAAACAGCCACAATAAAAGTTTCTCTGTAAAACTGAAACAGCTTCACGACTTTGATCCCACGGCACGGTAGATATCCCCTCAGTTCTCTTAGTACACACTTAAGATCTTAAAGCATGTCCCCTCAGTCCTCTTAGTACCAACTTAAGATCTTTTAGCATGTCTACCTACATTTATTTTGGCACATACTCTAATTTTGTTTTCCTCCACTGAGAGCACTGGCATTCGCATGTAATTTTTTCAAAAAGATAATCCATTGGTGCACGACCGGATTTGAGTCCACAACCACGATTAAAAGTCGGGGTCACTCCCACTAGACCATCGGTGCTAATTAATTATCCTTCTAGTAATTTCTCTATATAAGTTCGACATTTCGAATAACAAAAATCTTTTACCTTTCAAGACTACTATACTTTTTATGAGATATGAAATACTCAACTATGGTGCTGACTTTTAAATATAATCCTAAAAAATCCTCTAAACATATCTTGCCTACACAGATATCTGTGTAGGCAAGATATGTTTAGATATAAAAAACAACATACGACCGAATATTTGGCTGCACCCTCATTCCAACCACCAACCGCTAAAATAGTTATCAACTTTGGATTTTTCTCTTTCAGTGCTGTAAAAGCTCCATAGTTATCTGAAAAATACAATGCATATTAGATTGGCAGGCCAGTTTGTATGGGTTAGTGGACGCTGGCCACCCATTGATACTATTTGATTGAATTCAGAAACAAAAGCTATCCATCTGTATTTATTTATTATTGAAAACAAAAAAGTTTTTATTGACCATCTTTTTATAGAAAACAACTGAATTTTTACCGATCACTGTTAAATTATAAAAATGAAATGATTCGCCCTCTCTCTTTGAGATTTAAATAATGATTGGCTTCAAATTAAGCTAAGTATACATAATATAGGTGGGTACACATGGCTACGCATCAGATAATTTACAATCAGGTACTTTTTAATTTGAAAGCTGCAAATCGTGCGATATGTTGTTATTCCGTTTGCTCCACTAATGCGTTGCCCGCCACGGCGCCTTCCCTTTCTTACCATTCTCTGAATTGAATTGCGTGGAGAGTAACCTGATGTGTAGCCGACTATACACATATGCACCTTCTGTACACGCACTACCCTGCGTCCATCAACTTGAGGCATACAGATGCTAAGGATCATGTGCTTGTAATTTCACCCTTCAAACTGAAACTTAGCAATGCTACTTGACGGAACAGAAATAGGCATGGTGGTAGTATTCCCCGGACGAGCCCTTCACAAAGAGCTTTACTACTCTTGAGTGCACTGGTGGTCTAGTAGTAGCGACCCCGTAATCCAATCTTAAGGTCGTGGGTTCAAACGTTGAGGAAAACATGGTGAGGAAACCGGCATCGGTGTCAAGTGCTCAAAAGGAGCCTCTTCGAGGCGCACTTGAAATCCTTTCACCACACTGTTTCGTAAGAAACTAGTGACACGACAATAAGAAGATGACTCTTAAACTACTCTTATAACTTCTACTCCACTTACTCCTTCCCCAGTTATCAGGCAGGTCGAGGTAAGGGTCCAATGGCACGATAGCCCCACCCTCTATCCCCGCGAATGCGTAGATGAGATGCGTGCACAGATCCGTGTTAATGTCTGACACGTCGAACTTGCCCGACGACCATCTGTACGTGGCCCAAGAACTGTAGTAGCAGACCACATTTTCTGGAAAATAATGTTAAGACGCTGAGTAGTAAGTGCTTTTTTAGATAGGATATAAAATGAGTAGTAATTACAAAATTCGTACCCTCCGGGCTAGATTTAACTGTGGTCAAACAACTTCCACCTCGCGCATTTTTACTTTTTTGAAGATTTTTAATCACTGAGTGTTATTATGAAAAATCGCAAACAACTAAGTTTTGAAGAATAGTATAACAAAAATATAATTCAGCAAAAATATAATTTTGATAGACTTTACTTCTTAGCACACAACATACAAAACAAGGCAATGAAATATACTGATAGGAATATTAGCACATAATAACACAATAGAAAAACAAAAGAAAGAAAAAAAATATTTACAAAATCATGTTATAAACCTCCATGTAAAATATGAGGTATGCTACAGCAGCAAATGAGTCTCAAGCTCAGCACATCGCCTACTTATCAGTAGACACTGTTATCCTGCCAAGACCCTAACTGCCATAAGACCTTGTGAAGACGTGTATAATGTGTTGAGAATAAAAGTGTAGTGTAGCAGTTAGATAGATAAATAATAATACAGTGTGTATTTTTTTTTCATTTGTAAATGTTAGGTACAATCAAAGATAAATAATAATTAATATCTTAAATATGTGTAGTGTTATGCGTATGTGCAAGTGTGAGTGGGAATGGGGGCTTTTCTGATTACTCAAGTCTCTAAAGAGTCAGGATTTCACAGAATAACCACGCTTGTTTGTGTGTGCGTAATTTTGTACTTGTAATTTTGATCCAAACAAGTTATCCTACTAGAAAAAATTTGCTATACTTGTTTTCGTACGTCATCAAACGTTTTGATAGGAAAACTAATGAATACTTGAGTGTTAATTCTCGATGGGGATCGAACCCACGGCCTACAGCGCAAAAGGCTGGCTACTACCAACAGAGCTCTGAAAGCTGTCAAATCTATAACTTACTTTCAGCGGCTACGCCAACAACCACAGCCACTAAAAACACCAAGAACTTAAATTCAAACATAACTACTGGACTCACATTTTCATTAGAAGGTTTACTGTTTTTCTCCAGTTATTTATAATGCACTTACATACCTACTTATCTTGTAATTCGATTAGATTGTAAGATATCTAATTGTAGAATTGTAAACTAGAAATTGCTTTTAATTGAAGTGGTCTACTTACCTACTTCGTTCTTTTCTGTGTTCTTTTGATAAGTCAAAAAATTTTGTTTTTTGATTTTGCAAAGGCCTTAATGTTATGTTGAATTATGTAAAAATAATCTGGACAACGCTTTTGGAAAAAAAAATAACCACCATCTTATGGTGGTACTTTTCATAGCATCGTAGGGCACGTTCCTATTGTGCGTGACTTACGAGGCAATGCTGTGTTATAGGTGATGGTTACCACTTAACATCAGGTGGGCCATCTGCTTGTTCCATCAGCTAGTAGTACATATAAAAAAAAGTATTCAGATAACTGGATTACTAACTTATATTTATACTACTATGACTTTGGGAGGTGATGACAATCAGACAGAACAACAGAATGAGGAGAAGTGTTTAGATTTATCAAACTTGGTTTAAAAAAATTAGTTTGTTCAAGTACTTTGCTCAACACAATAAATCGTGATTCCACTAACTGATAAGGTTAGATTCTTATCATAACACAATATTAGAGGTAGATATCAATTTGTACATCACCAGGAAATAAAATGTAGCTCGAAAACTAATCAAACATTCGCCTATCCGAGTTTATTACTCTCCTATTATCTATTATAACAAGATTTTTTTTTAAACTATTTGTAAAGAGCTAAAAAATTGTAATAAATATGTTAATAAGTATGAACTTACGTGTTGGATCGTTTTGTGAGCTGCATGTTGACCCCAAGTTTCTTTTTCGTCTAAAATCGTAGTGTCGATGACAGAAATGCTATTTTATCGCACGAACGTGGTGGCTCACACAATGAAAAGACAAAACTTCGATACCTACACCCAAAGCCTTAACACAAAACGTACAAATCGTGGCCGCTTGAAGTCGAGCGATATTTTCGAAGCTCGCTCCGCAAAAAACCCAAACTACATTTTTAAATTCTCATTATTTCGCCAACTTGAAGCCCATTAAGCTTTCAGCGGATACCGACTCCAAAGTTTATTGTTTACAAGCATTTTGAGTTCGGAATTGATTACGAAAATCCAAACGAGCTAAATCCTTGCGAATGGCGAACGAAAATTGAATTTTTAAACCCATATGCGGGCTTTTATGTTAGGGGTATGGTGGTAGTTTTATTTGTGAAAACATTGCTGTAATAATTTAGCAGACCGGACGGGCGGACGTTCAAATAAAAGTCGAAAAAATGTCTCACACGCCACATGCGCTTTTTCGGGCCTACCTCGCTTACGCTGCCCAGCGTATTGCAATGTCGCGCGGCGCATATGCACGCGAACCGACGTATAGTTACGTTGAGTATACGTAGTGCTATATGTACGTACCTAGCGGGTTTCTCTTCGTAGTTTTTTTATCGAGGAACGTCCGTGGCGGCTGGTAAATGGATTTCGTGTGGATTTCAAAAGTTCTTTGTCCGCGTATTGACTTTGGAGAATTGGACGTTTTTCGTTATTCGGAAGAGCCATCGCTTGTCGCTTGTCCGCACTAATTGCTGCATCTATTTGTTTGTATGCGAAAGTTGTGGTAACTTTGTATACAATTTGTGAATAACATACTTGTTTGTAAACTTTTTTACCATATTATCTTTAAATTAAGTAGGTGTGTATGTCTTTGATGAATTTGTTTTATTCTAGCAGGTAAGAATGATTTGTATTATAAGCAATCAAAGAATTATTTATATTCGTTTATAGTTATTTGATACGCCCGCGGCATGTAGGTTTTTGTAGTGCAGGCGATTAATATGGGCATTTATAATTGGTTAGTACACATAATTTAATGGTATTTATTTATAACGAACCCTACGTACATTCATAACACTCAGATATATTATTATTAAAAATAAATTCGCCAAGTGTGAGTAAACCTTATTCGTCGATAGTATCATAATTCACCTGAAACCATTATACTGAAAAAACTGAAACGCTTCACGATTTAGATCCCAGACACTGTAGAACTATGCAAATTCCCTTTTGTTCTTTTTTCTTTTTAACTCGATTAAAAATAATTAACCTTTTTTCCTACAAAGCAGAAAGATAAGGCTATGTTAAGTCAAAGTCAAAAGGTATTTATTCAATAAATTCACAAGGATCACTTTGAAACGTCTTAAAGGGATTCATTTTCTGACATTTTGGGAAGCAACATAGCTTTTTCATTTTATTTGTTTTTCCAGTGTTATTTTGAGCTGTGTTGTGTAATTTCGGTGGTATTTTAACCAACATTACTTGAGGTTTTAGCACAAAGTGTAAACATTTGGAATGAAAGTGTATTGTGATATCCTGATTTGACCGAAAATGTTTCCAATGTTTTGAAGAAAACCGCCACCATTTTCTTCAAAACAAATGACGGCCGACTTGACTATAGACTGACTTGACAAAAAAGTATTTATTCAATGCAAATCACTTGACACTGGCAAGATTGTCTGTCGAATGACAGACAGGAGCCATAAACGGAGAGAAGAAGAAGAAGAACGTCTTAAAGCTAGGTGACTCTAGGTGCCAGTTCCACGCGACCAATGCCTATATAGAATAATAGGCAACAAACTTACGGCTTGGTACCTACCGTTAAAATTGTAGTATAATCAATAATTATTGTACCTATCGTAGCAGAAATAAAAATAATTCGCCACCGCTTCAGTGAATTGTGAAAAATCGTTTGATATTTCAAGCTTGCTGCACCTCAATGTATGCTAACAAACTACGGGCTTACTATTTGTTCTCAACAAAAAAAAGATTTACAATTTACAAACATATAAATACTGCGTTTTACTTTTTAGGGTTAAATAGTATGTAAGGGTTATAGCACCCTAATACTTTAGGTATAACCAATTTTTTTATATGTACTGTAGAAATAAATATAAAATCAGAAACATATTAAGTATTTTTTTAATAGATTTCTAATATTTACTTACATGTAAAAAATCATAAACATTTTTTAAAATATCCCAAAAGTTATTATCCCACGACCTCCCCCTTAATACGTGGATGCAAATCCCACTCGGACAATAACTTTTCTTAAGTATAGATACTTATATAGAAAATTTCGTAAATAAATAAAAATGTTTACTAAGATATTTCAATCCTTACAGATGTGCTGACGATTACCATACACTACGAAACGCAAATTCGAAACCCAAGGCCGTCGACCCCCTCCTCCCGTAATGTAATCTGCTGCTCAAAGGGTTAGACGGTCTGTATGCACATTGCATGTCTCTTTCAGGCCATACTGTGCTAATCAGGATCATCAAAGAGTTTATCGAATTGCAGCCTCTTGGTACAGCCGCTAGAAACATTTCTCGTTTGTAAAACATAAATAGACAAACTTAGTTTTTATATTTTATTTTCAATCAGAAAGATATTTTTACTACTACATACATAATCCCGCCTGTTTTCCCATAGGGGTAGGATCCATCGATCACGGATTTCTACTTGCATACCTGACATACCACTTTCTCTCCATTCACTCCCATAACATTCTTCATACATGCTCGTCGGCTTAGGGTATCATTGCTGGCCTGACAACTATTTCACAGTTAAAAAAAAACCTCTATTTTTTTAGTTTTTGCAAGGGGCACGCCACCCCTTGCAAAACCTATGTCACGCGTTGCGGCGCCTTGACTTTGTGACGTAATCTCTACAAGAATTGTGTATGTCATAGCCAGTTCCAAGTAATCCTATGTTACAAGCTTTCCTTACTTTGAGGCAGATAGTGCTGTGTGGAAAGTCCATCAAAATGTATTTATTATTTATAGTAATGCTAGCACTTGTGATAGATAGCTTAGAGCTCTTTGTGAAGGGCTCGTCCGGAGAAGTACTACCACTATGCGTATTTCTGGCGCCAAGCAGCGTTGCTGTGTTTCGGTTTCGGGGGTTGCCGGTGAAATAACAGGCACATGGGGCATCATAGGACACGTTGTCGTGCGTGGCTTGCGAAGAAATGCTTTGTTATAGTTGATGCCACATAACATCAGCAGGGCCATCTGCTTGTTCCATCAGTAACAATAAAAAAAGGCTTCAATTACAACAGATTTGAATGAAAATGACGTCCATCCACTTAAAGTATGACTTATCATCGAGAACTTATAGTAGAACTGTGGTGAACGCAAATTGTTCAGGGTCGGGTGACTCCTAACGAGTGGGTATTGGAATTTGCTTGAATACTGTCCGTTTTTTGACGACCCGTAGAATTGGAGGTTTGTTGTCAGTGACTAAAGCTTTAATTGCTTTCAAAAAATAGAAGAATTGTTGCTGTATCTGTTGCAATCAAAGATACTTTTACTTTTTGAATACATTTTATTGTATTAACACCCAGACAGGAGAACAAACATCTATGTTCATCACAATCATCACACAAATATTTGTTATCGGTGGGGATCGAACCCACGGCCTACGGCGCAGAAGGCACAGCTACTGAGCTGCAAAGGCTGTCAAGTTTTGAAGTTGCTGTTTCCTCGTGTTTCATAAACAAAAACAGCTTCACGACTTTGATTCCTAGTCATGGTTAGATTGGTTCCTCAGATCTCTTCTCTTTTCTCTTGTCGTGTCACTAGTTTCTATCGAAACAGTGTGGTGAAAGGATTTTAAGTGCGCCTCAAGAGGCTCCTTGCGAGCATTGACACATATTATAGAACTTTTTAGGTTCCATGACATGCCGTTTTCCTCATGATGTTTTTCTTCGCGGTTTGAGAGTACTGGCACTATGCACATACATTTTTGAACAGAAAAACTCATTGGTGCATGACCGGTTTCGAACCCACGATCTTAGGATCGGAAGGCGGGGCCGCTACCACTAGACCACCAGTGCTCTCTTAGTAGTTCTAACTTAAGATTCTTAAAGATTATCTAAGGGTAGTCAGATGTACAAAGTCTTAGGTATATTTCAAAAGAAAATTTACAAATTTTATTTAAACTTTCATTAGCATTCAATAATGTGCTGCCATCATGCTGGCGAAAGTAATGGTGTACGTCACGAGCATAGCTTTATCCAGCACTTCGGCCAGCTCTTTCGTATCGCCATATGTTTTGTCCTTTTCGCTCTCCATTTCTTCCATATCTGGGGAGGTAGTGGCTATCTCTTCTTCATCTTCTTGGCGTAGGTAGCCACCGCTGATAGAAATCTGAAAGAAAATACTTTATTGTACACACACCAGACAAGTACAAGTACAGACAACAAAAATATTAAGGCGAAGACAACAGCTAATGCGACTCCCGCTCGCGCGTTACAACATCTTGAAAGATATAAAATCACTAAACTCATTTTCGAAAAATCGCAATCAATCATTTTGTGTGCAATCACATTGCACACAGTTTAGTAAAAATTTATCGATACATGTTTTCCTACTCAAAAGTTTGCTTTACTAGTTTTCGTACATAAGCAAACTTTTGAGTACATCGAACATGTATCGATCGATACAAGTTTTCCTACAAGGTTTAGAAAACTTGTATCGATAAAAATGCATTTTTTACAAAATTATGTGCAATGTGATTGCACCCAAAATGGTTGATTGCGATTTTTCGAAAATGAGTTTAGTGATTTTATATCTTTCAACATGTCGAAACGTGCGAGCGAGAAGTTGTTGGATGGTTGTCAGCCCCTTATGTAGAAGTAAGGTACTCAATAAGTAAGAAAAAAGTTTTATAAATAAAACGATTGGCTATAAAGGCAAATTGCGTTTTAGACACTGTACAACTTAGGTAAACTGAGTTTAAAGTATATTGCCAATCGGCGTTTTGCGTCTTAGGTGTTTCAAATCTTAGGCAATATGAGATTTATGAACTTAACTTAACAGGCATATTACTTTTAGACATCCATGCTATGCATTTTGCTACAAAGGCTAAAAGTGTTTTAGATGACACGCTCATGAGGGAAAATAATTATAGAAAACACCAGTTACAACATGATAAGTAGCAGTAGGTTTTCTCAAGATGTTTTTTGAAATTAAATGAAATGAAATGAAATGAAATGAAATGAAAATACTTTATTGTACACTAAACAAAACAACAGTAGGTACAATAACAAATGAAAATAAAATAATAAATGTAGGTACAATGGGCGGTCTTATCGCTGAAAGCGCTCTCTTCCAGACAACCTTTGGATGGAGAGGATTGTAAGAGTAAGGAAGATTGGTCGCAGGTGCACGCGAAAAATAACAAGATAGTAAATATAAAAATCAAATAACACTCTAAATAGGTAATAAGGTAGGTACTTACATACTATATGCATAATTATATGCATACATAATAATACATAAACATCATAATTATATAAAATATATAGTAATATAATATACCTACATATAGAAAATAATATCTATGTAATTAACAAATGAACGATATATGACAACTCATCAGACAAATAAAACTGTTTTATTCTTAATTTAAAAACAGCCAGTGAAGGAGACTTTCTTATGGAAACTGGTAGTACATTCCATAAACGGACTGCTTGGACAGTAAAGGAATCGGACCATACATAGAACCTGGTTCTATGCACTGGGGTTTTAAGAAGGAGATTATCTGAGGATCGAAGAGAACGGAGATTGGAACAACAGAGATATTCGAATCGATCCTTCAGGTAGCGGGGAGTGGAAGGTGTGTGGTGTTTTTTACCTGTTTGAATCTCTAAGGGTCACAAGCATTTTAAGAGTAGTAGAGCTCTTTGTGAAGTGCTCGTCCGGGGTCTACCACCACGCCATTTTCTGCCGCCAAGCAGCGTTGCTGTGTTTCGGTTTGAAGATTGTGGTTGCCGGTGTAATTACAGGCACATGAGGCTTAACATCTGTATGCCTCAAGTTGATGGATACAGGGCAGTGCATCGTAGAGCACGTCCCTATCGTGCGTGATTAACGAGGCAATGCTTTGTTATAGTTGATGGTTACCACTTAACATCAGGTGGGCCATCTGTTTGTTCCATCAGCTAGTTGTATAAAAAAAAATATAAGCACGCATGCCCAATGCTCATCTTATGCTGTTAAGGTATCAGTATAGCGCCAGAATCGTGTATCACGTACCTTGACTGGAGGTAAGCAGAATACCACTCGGAACAGCCAGAAAGTAAACACTGCTTGCATAGCTTTGGTTCTGCAGAACGATTCAGCTGACTTCGAGGTCAGACACACGTGGATAAACAGCGCCAGGAGCACTCCATACATGACAGTGGTGTAGAGAATAACTGGAAAGAATTGTTCTTTAAGGAGGCCTGACGTTACGACAAACTAAATTGACCTTCACAGATCAGTTGGTAGTAGCTCTGCCTTCTGCGCCGTAGTCCGTGGGTTCGATTCCCACCGAGAACAAATATTTGTATGATAAACATGGATGTTAGTTCTCTGTCTGGGTGTTATATAATATTATAAGTATGTATTTACCAAAAAAAAAGTATATAATATGTATTATATCAGCTATCTGATTCCCATATTACAAGAATTGGCTTAGTTTGGGGCTAGATATTGCTGTGTAGAAAGTCCACCAATATTTTATTATTATTATTATAAATACGAAACTCAGACTTGGGACACAGATCGCCCATCTAATAGAGTCTGAAATAACCATAACATAATCATAAACAACCATACGTTTTATGTTATTACAACGGTACTTACGAATAGAAGGCACAGTGTGAGTGGGCACCAGGTTGTCAATACCATTCAGAAAGAAGCAGATGAGGATAACGCAACCCATGTAGAAGTTCTCTCGAAATGCATCCAAAGGCTCGCTTAAAAATGACATCAGGATAAACGACACCAAAACTGAAAAAAACGCATGGACTTATTGAGTAAGCAAGACTATGGGAGTTTGAATAAATAAATAAATATTTTTGGACTATCCACACAGCACTAGCCACTAGCCCAAACTAAGCCAACGCTTGTAATATGGGAACCAGATAGCTGATATAAGTAATACATATATACTTTTTTTTTGTAAATACACACTTATAATATTATATAACACCCAGACAGAGAACAAACATCTATGTTCATCACACAAATGTTTGTTCTCGGTGGGGATCGAACCCAGGGCCTACGGCGCAGAAGGCAGAGCTACTACCAACTGAGCTGTGAAGGCTGTCGTCGAATGGGACCGGTATAGATAAGTGAAGACTACAAGCAGTGGAGTATCTATCGTAGGGTCAGGTGGTGCAGTGCACCAGGGCCCGGAGCTCAGGGGGCCCTCTAACGTAAGCTTTGAAAAGAGAGGGTCAGCCAGTTCCCGAAGCTAGAAAACCTTGAGCCTGCTCATATTTTTTTTTAATGATATATACTTAAAGGCCAATGTAAGTTCAAGCTATGTGGAAAGAGGGGGTGAGGGCCCGATTCTTTCTCTATGCACCGGGGCCCTTCTCCACCTAGCTACGACATGGACTACAAGAGATGGAGAAAGATGTTATATGAAACCATCATGTAAATTTTACGTGTGCGTGTGGATTGAGTGAGCACCCTCTGAAAAAAATCAAAAAAATACTAGTCATTTAGTTAAAACTCTGAAACCATTTGTTAAACCAATATGGCAATTTGTTAAAGCCTAAAACAAAAGTTATATAGTATAAGGTGTGCTCACTCAGTTCTCACAGAGAACCGTCGAGATATGCTAATGTATTGAGTTTACATAAAAGATTAGTATGCTAGTATTTAGTTAAAGTTATGACAAGCTATGGTTTAAAGTTTCAGCTCTCCAAGTGCCGTATTTAAAAATTTACAATTGAATTACTGTGCTCACTCAATCCTCCAATTTCAGAAAACCCGATTTCTTACTAACTAACCATATTATTAAACTTTATTGTATTTCTAGCTTAAGCTTATGACCAACAGGCTTTTGTTAAACACTAAACGAACCTCTACCATGATACGTATTTAAGTAATTAAATGATAAAGGTGCTCACTCAATCCACACGTTTTCGGAAATTTAAAAACATTCATAGCGTAAAGTCTGTAAACATTACAGCCAATGTAAATGGCTCAGGATTTAGTTAAAAGTTTTAACTAAATCTCCACGGTTTTATTTTGCAGATTATTTGTTTAGTTTATGAAATATTCTTATTTTAATGTTTGTATGAGAATTTGTAATGTAGGGTAACCACACGTCTCAAAATGCAGGACTTTTTTCTTAATTTCTATGTAAATAAAGATGATTTACGTTATTGTAATCTTATTTTCCACACATCATGTTAACACAGGCACAACAGGTTATTTCTCTCCATTTTATCCCTCTATTAATCCCTCATATCAGTAGTCACTCCTTTCTGCTGACCCACGTCATCTTTCACATAATCCATTCTATTTTTTTGGCTTACCTCTACACTTTAATTCATCCACATTCATACTTTCATACTATTACTACATACACTCTTTTTGCTTCATGACATTCTTACTTTTGCATGACATGCCGCTGTATGCCACGCTAACATGTTTCACGACGCACTTCGCCTAGGTTATCCCACAGCCGATACAACAATGCCGTTAGAAATACCTTTTTTTTTAAACTTTTTATGATGTCATCGCATGCAAAGTTTGTGGTAAAATTTACTACTAACTTCGAGTTCAAGATATTAAATGCCTGTTGGTCATAAGCTTAAGCTAGAAATACAATAAAGTTTAATAATATGGTTAGTTAGTAAGAAATCGGGCTTTCTGAAATTGGAGGATTGAGTGAGCACAGTAATTCAATTGTTAATTTTTAAATATGGCACTTGGAGAGCTGAAGCTTTAAACCATAGCGTGTCATAACTTTAACTAAATACTAGCATACTAATCTTTTGTGTAAACTCAATACATTAGCATATCTCGAGGGTTGTCTGTGAGAACTGAGTGAGCACACCTTATACGATATAACTTTTGTTTTAGGCTTTAACAAATTGCCATATTGGTTTAACAAATGGTTTCAGAGTTTTAACTAAATGACTAGTATTTTTTAGATTTTTTTCAGAGGGTGCTCACTCAATCCACACGCACACAATTTTACAATGACTGTACGGTGGTAGTACTTCCCCGGACGAGCCCTTCATAAAGAGCTCTACTACTCTTAACTTTATTACTACAGAACTAAACTCACCTAAAAGCGGAGTATAGAACACGATATTGTAAGTGGAGGCGTTCCTCCGCAGGTCCAAAATTATGATGTATCTGTCGCTCTGGTGCGTTTCGTTGTCATTGCTGCTGTATACCTTGTGCCAGAGCTCGGGTCTGATGACGAGGCGCCGGAGGGAGATCTCCCATTCAGACGGGATCCGCTGGTCCAGGTTTGCGAACTGGGGGATCATGATTAGCTGGGTTTAGTAAAAATGTATTTATTCTTTTATTTAAGAACAAAATTATGATACAGTGTAGGTAAATACTGTAGCGAGTGTACCTTCAGTATTTATTTATAAATACAAGTTGTGGCTAGAAGGGTGGATCATCGATGGCAGGGCGATTTTATTGCCGTTACCCGCCCTAGGACCTGGCAGAATACCAGTGTTGCACTGTGTGGCGTGACCCACACGGTGCGGCAAATAATGAGCCAGGGACCTAATTGGCCTAACATAGATGTAGTATAGTATATGTATAACATATTCTTTATATTTTTGTGTTGTGTGTGTGGATAAATGGCTTTTCTTTCTTTCTTTTGATTTAACCCTTTTAGGATGGACGACCCAAGTGTAACCAAACTATTAGATCTACGACCGTATTTTTTTTTCTCCTCGTAGCTTAATGGTAGAACTTTGTGCTTACATACGATGAGTCGTTATTTGATTAAAATCTAAATAAAAAAACATCCTCCCAAAAAAATCTGTAAACATAATTTTTCACCTGACTTCAAAGGGTCTCGCACAAAAAACTCCCAGATTTTTTTTCTAAAACCTGCCTCAAGAACTATTGCCGTCCATAGAGAAGCAACCCTGAAAATTTCATTTGGCCTAGTATCAGGCCCTGTAGCCCTAGTAACTAGGGCCTCAGTGTTAACCTGGTATTAGGTACTTACAAACTGCATTCTGCTATCTTTCTCATCTAGATCTTCAATAGCTATCTTCTCGTGGACTTCCCAGGGCTCTATGACTATAGAGCAGGAGTACTCATCGTGGGGCCATCTGAAATCATTTTACTGATTACCTAATCTGTGACTACTGGTTAACTGTATACTCATTGCATGGGCATGCCCTGATTGCAGTACCGAGGGCGCGCACTGTTGCTCTCTCACCTCAAACAATAATTCACCTCTTGTACGAGCTCTAAAGTCTATTAAATACGCTTCTGGTATCAGCACCAACGTGTGACCTGATAACCGATGAACGAGTGTATGTAGAGAATGTATGAGCAGTGGCTAAGTGGACAAGGGCCTTGGTGCATGGAGAAAGAATCGGGCCCTCACCCTCTCTTTCCACATAGCTTGAACTTATATTGGCCTTTATTAAATAAATCATTAAATTTATTGTGAGCAGGCTGAAGGTTTTCTAGCTTCTGGAGCTGGCTGACCCTCTCTTTTCAAAGCTTTGGTTAGAGGGCTCCCTGAGCTCCAGGGCCCAGAAGTTTCTCTGAAACCGAACGGTGCGCGGATCTTCAATAGCTGGAGTAAGCTTGGGATTCTCAATTTCCACAGCAAATCTTTGTCTCTGGGCTGAGCTTTTGTCCTCATCTTAAGAGATATGATATTGTGAGGATCAAGGGAAGTCTTTGAATAGAGAGAGCTTAGGATCGTCAGTCCTGGAAATGTATAGGGAAGGCCTATGTCCAGCTGTGGCCTTCTTTTTTTTTATACAACAACAAGCAGATGGCTTATCTGATGTTAAGTAGTAACCATCACCTTTAACAAAGCATTGCCGCGTAAGTCCCGCACAATAGGGACGTGCCCTACGATGCACTGCCCTGCGTCCATCAACTTGAGGCATACAGATGTTAAGCCTCATGTGCCTGTAATTATACTGGCAACCACACATATATATAATAGTCTACATACAAAATGAAAAATACTTGTTCATTCCAAGGAAAGTGCCGATGCACCAGGTAGAAACTTCTGTTTGGAAGTGGAAGGTAGATTCTCCACTGTACACCGTTGAAATCATCTCTGGTTTCTTGGTATCAAACACTTCTGTGTTGTCTGAGCTGAAATTTAAAAATAAAAAAAAAAAACAATTGAACCATCTAGTGCCTACATAGTGCAGTAAAATTAAAGTAAAAATAGTACTTTGTAAAAATAGTACCTAGGGGTGAAAGTAACTAATTTAGCCCCGAGACGGGGTTTAATTAGTTAAGTCTTTAAGTAAGGCTTTAACCCGATGTAAACACTGTGCTTTTCATTATTAATACAAGGAAAGTCAAAATAAAATCCATTACAGTTTTCACTAACTTGGCTGAATAAAGTACCTCTTTGGTAATAAACCTCTTTGATTTACGAATGTCAACAAAAGGTTGGAAACGAAACAGAAGGTTGGAAGGAGAATGGAAACGAAAGTCTTGACATTTGTAAACCAAACAGGTAAATTTTTCTAGGAAATTTGAAAATAAAACAAGTTTTTTTTTTTAATTTGATAGCAGTTGAAAACGATTCTCCCTAGAGCTGCAATGTATTACTTCTAACCCGCTCCTCAGGCAACTTCAGACTTACTTTCCGAGTATGCGTAATGAAAAAAATATTTTCACCCACCAAAAATATTGGCTTTTTATCTACATCTACACTAATATTATAAAGAGAGAAGATTTGTATTTTTGTTGTTTTGTTGTTTTGTATGTAACGAATAGGCTCAAAAACTACTGGTCCGATTTCAAAAATTCTTTCACCAATAGAATGCTACATTATCCCTGAGTAACATAGGCTATATTATATTTTCAAAAAAAATCAGGGATCCTCACTAAAACTCTAATAATGTAACCCAAGGTGGAAAAAGAAAACCTTACATCGCGTGCGCTGCGAAAACTATCGATGATAGAACAAAATAATGTACTACAATTTTGTAGGACACGTCACCATCTACAAAAAATGTCGCGACAGCATATGTCTAACTATTATAGTTATGTCACAATAAGTGTTCTTTTATTATAAAAATTTTATTGAAATGCCGTCGATAGAAAAGGGTCTTTATTTGTACCTTGGTATTAATCCTTATCCAAATAATTTTTTTAAATAAATCTTTTCATATTCAAGACTGGTTCAATACCTATACATTACTTCTTGAATTTTTCAAATCGGACATTCCATTCAAAAGATTTTAAAAATATAAGGTCACGGGGCGCGTTCTCACCCAGCGCGGGCCCGGGCAAGGCGCGAGTTAGAAGTGACTCGAACCCACCACGGTCTAAGTTTATCCTAAAACGTTGAAAAAAATTATGTCCACCCAGGCGAAGCTGGGACAGGCCGCTAGTGTACAATAAAACTGCAAAACCGCCCAATTATGAGATAAATAGTTAAAGTTTTGGTTCTTTTTTATTTTGCAATCAAGAACCTACCCATATTTTATGAATGTATTACCAGTGGAATTCAGAAAACGTACTTGAATACAAAGAACATGGGTCTCCAAATCTGGTTCTGACGAAACTTCAGGGCGGTAGTGCCATTAAACTTTGAAGGATTCCACGCCATACTATCATCGGTCCAACTCTGAAAATACAATCATAATAATACAATTGCAGCAAACTTTCTGACCTAATTCTCAGGTAGTTTTCCCTTTTGCGCTGTAGACTATGCAATTTTGTTTACTTTATTATATTTTACCATTAAAAGAACGTGGCGGATTTTAGTGATACTATTATTTTTAAGAAGACATGTATTGCCATGTTTGTACTTACCTAAAATTCAGACAAAATAAAATATTTGATTTGATTTCATCAATAATTTTAATATTCTAATTCAATCCTCTCCATCCAAAGCTTGCCGGAAATTGGAAGAGATCGCTACGAAACGATAAGGCCACCCATTGTATAAATGTTCGAACCAAATCGTAAGTTTGTTGCCTGTTCATCTAGGCTTGGTCGCGGGACACCTAGATTCACCTAGCTTTAAGACATGTCAAAGTGATCCTGGTGTTTCAATAGAATAAACACCTTTTGACTTTAACTTGTTTGTATATTATTTTATGTATGGTGTTTGTCAATAAAGTGTTGTTCATTCATCAAAAGTAAAGGAGCTCTTTGTGAAGGGCTCGTCTGGGGAAGTAGCGCCAAGTAGCGTTGCGTTGCTGTGTTTCGGTTTGAAGAGTGTGGTTGCCATTGAAATTACAGGCACATGAGGCTTAACATCTTATGCCTCTAGTTGATGGACGAGGAGTGCATCGTAGAGCACGTTCCTATTGAGCGTGAGTTACGAGGCAATGCTTTGTTATATGTGATGGTTACCACTTAACACCAGATGGGCCATCTGCTTGTTCCATCAGAGAATAAAAATACATTAATAATGCCTCATACCGTCACCACAGCCATATTGGTGGTCAGCATCGTAGTCAGAGCGTTGTACCGCACTTGCGTGATCTTGATGCCCATTCTCACATTCACCGTGGGCCCGGGCGCAATAGACGGCAGTCGGGACATAAGCAGTGTTGTCTTTAGCTCGTCTGAGTTGGAGAGCTTAGGTTCCACTGCTTCGGATTTTGCCCTTATTCCTAAAATTATTTCAAAGAGTATCTACCTTTATAAGCTCGTCTTCTTTTTGTCGTGTCACTTGTTCTGGAAACAGTGTGATGAAAGGATTTTAAGTGCGCCTCATAGAGGCTCCTTTCGAGCACTTGACATATGTTAGTAGGTAGAAATTGAGTCTTCTGGATCAAGACATATCCAAAAGACTCAATTTCTACTATTCATCTATTCAATTTGATCTATTCATCTATTAATTTTGATCTGTTCATCTATTCAATTTGATCTATTCATCTATTAGTTTTGATCTGTTTTTCTATTTCAATTTGATCTATTCATCTATTAATTTTGATCTGTTCATCTATTCAAATTGATCTATTCATCTATTTAAATTTAGCTATTAATCGACCTTAACTATTCACTTGTTTATTTATTTTCTTATTATATTTTTCATGCAGGTTCCTATTCATCTATTCACCGCTAGTATTTATCTTTTCAATTTTATATTTCATGTTTCATCTATACTTTCAAGTTTCCATCAAGCCTTTTCTATCTAAAAGCTAACCTTAGTGTTATGAAAAGGTCATCTCTTCCTAAAACTTAGCATTATGTGGTGTCATTCATTTTCATTATTCAATAAATTTTATCTTAAGTTTAATTGAAAGAAAACTAATAAAATATGGTTTGCACTTTGATTTATTTCATATTATTAAAAAAAAACAGGTAAACATAATACTACAGATGAGTGCATAATGAATAGTGTCGAATCAAATTATTAATTAATCTAAATTATTAACATCATTATCATCACACCATTTTTTTATGCACAACACATTTTTCAGAGCACACTTTTTCTCGTGATGTACACAGTTTAAACTATTATGCACGTTGTTGTAGATACTGTGTAATTGGAAGAAATTAGGACAACCATTTTCGCCAATATCTTTAATTTTACAGTTTTTGCACAACTCTTGAATCCACTTTACTTTTTCAATACCTTTAGTTAAAATTGTATTATTATATAAATAAGGCTTTATAGTACGCTTGAATTCTCGATAGTCGATGAATCCCTCACTCCAAAAAAGTCCTCGATTGTTTTCTAGCCAACGTACTTGTTTTTTTTCTTCTGGCGATAAGCTGGTGTATGGATAGGGTGGCTTGATAATAAATGTTTGAGTTATCCCGTTAAACAAAATAGCAAACTCCTTAATGATAAAATTATTATTTGCGTCTTTGAATCCCTGCAGATCTACTATTCTCATATTACTCATGATATTTTCTTTACAAAATTGCTCAGTGGTCTGTACTCTATTATGCAATCATTTAAAATGAGGCAATATGCTGCTGTCTGTTCGGGTATATCTGAATTACACTCAAGTTCCACGCGCACACTTACTACGGGGCCTGATTTAAGGCTTTCGCTTTGTCTTGAACAATCGATTACAAATAGTGGCGCCTTTTCTATAAAGTCAGAAGCACTAAACAACGGTTCACTTCTGCTTCCATAATATGACTGCTGAAATTTAACATATTGCTCATATATAATGGCATATTTTGAATCATTAAAACTTGCGTTTAAACTTTCGTAAGGAAAATATGTAGAATTAAGATATACTTTAACATCTCTTAAATTACAGTGATCGAAACGGGACATATCTTTGTCTGCCAAATTTTTTCTGTTTGTTTGCAGTCCTATGACAACATATCTTGGTTTTTCAACCTGTGAGGAGGTTTTAATTGACCACGTGTGCTTTGTAGTTTGCGGTAATAAAGGATACTCATATAAATCCCAATTTCTGAAAGCAAAACGTAATGGACGATCTTTTTCTAGAATCTTTAATAAATTTACTCTTTCCTTATCAGAAACCTTAACGTGTGGAACACGCCACACTAATTTGTTTATTACTATTTCTTCAAGCATCTCTCCTGATGGTATTTTTAATGAATTCAGATCGGTATTACTGCGTAGTAGTATCAATTCATGCTTACAATTGATTATAATTTTCTTAAAATCTTCAGCAAACCCTAAAAAATTGCTTAGTGGGATTGAAGCTGAGAAATTTCCTTTTGTCTTTGTTCCATTCACATCCCACCCCCAAGACTTTGCTATTTTGGCATCGTTTTCATTAAAAGATAATAAAGCTTTCATAGTTGTGGTTATTCCAGCATTTTTTAATCTATCTATTTCGACTCCATTAAGTTCATATCGAATATCTTGAAAGAGAAACAGCAGCGGATTGTTCGTGAATTCCACATTTGTAACTTTTTGTTTCGAATCCTTTTTTACTATATTCACTGATCCTTCTAAATAAAGGGTGCTGGCCGACGGTAGTATATATAGATCCTGCTGATTGATAGGTATACGAATTTCATCGTTCTTATTGAAACTTGTTACGTAGGGTTTATATGAGTGGTATTCAATACTATCAATGGTATTATCGTATACTGGTAAATTTGATATATCCAAAATACTCATTTTCGAAGTCCAATTAATTTCAGAAATCTTTTATTTTCTTCAGTTATTTTAATTTTCCGTTTAGTAGTTCCCTTTCGGATTGTTCGATTAACACTGAGGTGCCTTGGTATTGTATCATCATTTTTATTGTAATCGATCATCTTTTTCTTATATGAAGATAAAGCTGAACTTCTTCTCCACGTAAATTAATCAAATTATTATTATTATCTAATAATCTGATATTAATGCAACTAACGTTAGTTTGATTGACGGGAAAGTATATAATATTTTTAGGTATTTCAATTATTCTGTATCCTGGTGCAACATTAGGTGCAAATTCGTGAATTATATGACCTGATTTTCCATTAATATATGATCCGCTCACTATATCACATTCGACCCTCACCACTGTCGTTGATAAAATGTTAACGGGGAGCTGGGACTCGTGTATTATATTAGGTTTTAAAGTTAGTTCACCAAAGCCGAGTAACGTTCCAAGAGAATTATCTTTTTCAAAATGAATGTCCTTTGAACAGAAAATAAAAGTTTTCAGAGTGTTGTTGTTGGAAAATAAATTAAAAGTTGTTCCGTTTTCAATAATTGATTTTAAATAATCAGAGATATCTTGAAGTTCATAAGCGCCCTCAGGAATTTCCACAATTTCGTTATCTCCATAGTGAAATTTATTATTTTTACTATCAATGTTAGGAATTGAATTAAACGTAGTCAAATGCAGTAAAGCGCATTCATATTCAGCGTCAAATTGTAAAGCAGGATAATAGTTACTTGATAAAGTAGATGTATTACCAGTTATAGACAGAGTAAAGGACATTTTGTAAATGAAAGAAATGCAATCAGCTCTGTAATTTATACAATTTATTCAGGTAAGTTAGTAGGTACCTACTTATCTGTATTAACATAAAAATTATCCCAAAATTCACCTAAGAACTTTAAGCAAAGGTGGCCACAGTTAAACGTATCAAAACTTTGATAATTACAATAGTTATAAGTTATATCATTCGTTTTTAAATATTTAATTAATTCTAATGGAGGTTTTAAATTTCCAAAGCTATCAAAATACTCACAATAATCGAAATATTTTACATAGGCTACCCAATGTGTTCCTTCATTATATGAACTGTCTAAATTGATAATAGCACATTCAATGTCTTTTGGTTTTTTCGGTATTGTATCTCTCATAAAAACACCTCTGAAATGTGGTATGTTTTCAAAAGCATATTCAATTAAATCTATATTAGTAAGAGCACGATTAGGTAACCGACTTATTAGTTTTTTGAACTTTTTATAAAAATACCATTTCCTTTCTTGTAAGGTTTCAAATATAAGCCTTTTCCTAATGCAATAGATTCCATCGTTTTATTATGTCTTTGAGCCTCTTCAAAGTTTTTTGTAGCTGATTTATGATCATTAACAGCTTTAGCAATACCTGCTGCTCCACCTGCTAATGCACCTAGTGCAGAAAGTCCTGCAAATATTGGTATCAGCGGTAGTATGCCCCCTGTTTTCGGTAACGGAATAACACGAGGTAAATGAACTCCTTTCTTTATTCCAATAAGCTTTTTTGCAGCTGAATATGCTAGTTGTATAGCTTTGGAATTATTTTTGAGTTTTGATTTCTTCAGATGCGAGCGTATTGTAGAAACAATAGTTTTAAATGATTTTGTTCCTGCACCATGTTTCACTTTGGTTTTCATTACTTTACTCACTAGCCATGATGCTAATTTTTCACCTCTCCCTGCATTCTTTGATTTAAGCCTCTGTTTTGCCATACTTAACAATTTCAAATCAGCTCTATGTCGATCTTCTAAATTATTAGAATTATATGCTATATCGTGTTGCATACAGGCGTCATCCAGCTGATTAATTCCTCGGTCACCTCTTAGTAATCGTTTTTTTAATCGTGTTCCAGGTCCACAATAATTATAACCAGGTAAATGTAGTTCAAAAGGTAAGTTATTTATCAAACTGTTAACAAGACCACCACCTCGCATTGCTAAATCATGAATGACTTAATTTCACGAGTATCATATAATTTTAATACTTAAGAGCTCAAAATTTCACATTTTTTAATCCAGCTATTTTCATTACTGGGGAGCCCTAACCATTTGACAAAAAGTTTACTACCTTTTTTTCTTAAAACTTTTTCAATTAGATAAACATTAGGACAGTCTGTTTTCTGAAGTTCTTGTTCATAAAAAGTTCCTAATATCGGTTGCTTGTGCAAATCTTCAATCACATATGTAATAGGTATAGAAGAATTAACTTTATTAACAGTAAACAATTCAGTAGACCAGTTTGGTGTGTAACCCTTTTCAAAACTACCCTTATATTTGCTAATACGTACAAAATCTCCTATCGAAAATTTGCTTTTTTTGAATTTATAATTATTCACGGTCTGAGCCTTTTTTATGTTCATCGTAACTATGTTTTGATTTGAATGGTTAACTTCCTTTGGCTTATGTTTTGTTGTTCGATGTTTTGTATTATTGTATGCGTTAAGAACACCTCGTAAAGTTTCTCCAACCCACTTGTAACTACCATTAAAACTGAAACATTTGTGTAGTTTGTTTTTAAGAGTTTTAATAAGTCGCTCAACTAAAGATGCTTTTTTTATGGAGTACGTGGAGTAATGATTAATTTTAAATGATAACATATATTTTTTAAATTCATCGTTATAAAATTCTGTACCCATGTCTGTTTGTAAGTTAACAGGTTTACGATGAGTCTTAACCAAAATATTTTTAAACGCATTGGCCACTTCAGACTTACTTTTAGTTTTTAGTGGAATAGCCCACGAAAACTTCGAAAAGCAGTCTAATACTACTAATATATATTTAAAGCCATTGTTGTAACTTTTTAAGTTTTGGTAATCAATAAGATCTGCTTGCCATAAATCATCGATTCCTTTTAATGTCACAGATCGTCGAATAAAATTTTTACGCGCTGGCTTATGAATTTCGTTTACCACTTGTAACTTACTCATTTTTAAATTGATTTATCGTTTTTGTTTGAAATTAGCTTTTTACAATAATCTTCCATAAACAGTTTAATGAATGTTTTTAAGTCTGATTTTACAGTGTTAATAATATCATGAACTTCTTCCTTGCTTGTAAATGATTCAGATCGCCTATCAACGTATTCTTTATTAGCAGCGTCGTTTGCTTTTAGTGGGCTTTTAACACCGGTTAATCTATTTGATTGCACATCAATTTCTCCTTCATTATATGCTTTATTAAAGGTTTCGAAGGATTCTGGTAAACTGAATCGTTTATGTTTGTAATGACCAAATTTATCCATATTTTACAAAGAGAACTGATAGGTCTTGAGGATAAAGATCAAATGACACTAAAACTAGATAATTTTCTTATTTATTAAGATATAATACCGCTCTCCCGCAATTCTTCTATTATAGATATTATTTCATTATCTAACCCAGTGTTACCCGCTTCCCGAGAAGCAATCAAAACTTTAAGCCTATCGATTAACTCATTAGGATCATCCCAGTAAACATAGTCAACATTTTTCTTCCATATTTTTAATGTAGGTAAGCCTTTACCTTGATATGAGTCAGGCTGACTACTGTCAGTACTTGTTGATATTTTACGCATTGTGAATAATGGTTTAATAACTTTCATGTATTTAAGACCTTTATTACTTTTAATTGGTTTATTTGGATCATAATCTCTTCGATGAACATTTGTTTCTAGACACATTAACTTGTAATTTTCCATGTCTTTGCTAGTTATTGCCGATAAGTCCGGCTCTTTTTTAAATAAAAGCTCATTCAAACCAAGCGATCTTTTAAATTTGTTAGATCCAACTTGAATATATTCACCAGAAACAGATACATGTGCTGATCCCATCATGAGTTTACCTCGATCATTTCTCACGCCAAACGGAATATTGACTAGCACTTCGGAAGACTTAGACCAAGAAGAAATATCAAAACTTTCATCACTTGAAGCTGATTTAACGGTTTTGAAAGATTCATTATTAACATCAGCTTCAAAATAATTTTCAGATTTTTCTGAACCGGATTCTGAATCATCATTCGAATGATTCGAGTTTTCTATAGAAAACTCGTCTAATTTCGCATGGCGTTCACTTTTCTTTAATGTTTGGTCATTATCTAATGGACTTGATACTTCAAATTGATTCGAATTCGATTCGAATTTCGATTTAACTTCATTTGCTTGCACATTTGAATGCTTTTGCCTGTCTACCATTACACTTAGAGAATTTGTAATTGGTTTAAAAACAGATTCCAATACAGTACTATTTTCAGTTTCCATATCTCGCATTTTACGAACTTTTCTTTTAACATTCTCTGCAGCTTTTATAATTTGTCTTTTCAATTTTTTTTCCATATTTTATTGTTTACAAACATGCATTCAACTATAGTAATATTTAAAACACGTTTTTACCCTTTGACTGGGGTTTTACGATTGAGTTTGAAATGGCTAGGTGAATATATTATATTGGTTTTCAAAACATGTAATGTGATCAATTGTAAGTACTAACGAAACGTAACAAACGTATCAAAGTTTTTCCTATAGCACCCTTTGTTTTTTTCACAATCTTTGTTTATCACTAAATAGCTGTAGGGTTCTTTCCATATGTTTGAACACATATTTTGAAATTCTTGCCATGTTATATCTGTGTTAACGTGTTCATTATAAATGTGTTTCATATTTATATCATCTTGCTTAAAAAGAACTATTAAATTTGCATTATCTCTTACTAATTGTTTAGGTATTTTGCTATAAGTTTGATTTAAATAAAAACAATCTATTTCTTTATGTCTACCCATTGCAAAATAATTTCGAATATTGTTTTGATTTTCACACGCAACATCATCAAATACTATAATGGAATTACATTTTGCTTCCTCTGGAGCTACAACATCTTCGTTTTCATGATATTTAAAAAACTTTACATCTGGAACCATTTTTAGAACATGCTCTAGAAAGATGTACTTTGGCTGGTACAGAGTTTTAGAATATACATAGACATTTCTAAACTGTAATGCGTTTTCGTGTAGAAGTAGACCAATTATCAAGTTAGTTTTTCCACAGTTTGATGGACCACAAATTATGCAGCGTATCGTGTTTGGTAAAAGTTTACCATGACGAGAACTACGTTTTATGAAATCAATGTTAATGTGGTCAAACTGTAACGTTACTGGCTGTTTCACGAACTGCATTGTGGGACACTCTATAGTTAACTGATCAACAAAATACAACAACGACTTTATTATACTCGTTTAAAATTGATGAAAGCAGTTGCTAGGACACACAGAGCATAACATTTCTCTCTCTCTTATCTTGAAATTACCTTTCATTGTTCTAAATGAGTCATACTAGATATTATAAAAGGTTAAAAATGAATACAATATGTATGCAGTTCACAAAATAATTTATTAAGTAATTTAAACGCCTTACAAGTAGGTAGGTATAGAACAGTAAACCACTTAAATTTAACTACCTACTAGATACATGGTTACACAATTTTGATTTATTCAATACATTATAAATAATTAGGTATTCAAGTGAAACGTAGTTACGTGACAGAATAATATAATTTGTTAAAATATAGTATCACAATGACCCCATGGTAAAGTATGAACTTGATCTCTTTGTATTTGTCTTTTGTCATCGTTTCTATTTAAAAGCTGTTTGTTAACCTGCTGCGTATATAATACATGTTTCATAGATCTTATCAATTTCATCTTACATGTTGAAATTGTATTATAATACAAAGTATTACGATAGTCATTCATTTTTAAATTATTTGTTACCGCTTTCGTAACACCTTTTGCTTTTTTTATGTTACATTTCACACTATTAATACAGTACAGTTTTGCTCTCAGACCAATAAATTCAGTTATAATATCTCCTCCCATCTCGTCCTTGAATAATCCAGGAACTTTTTCGTTTACTTTAGGAATATCATATTCATTTAATGCAGTGAAATTACTAGTATCGAATTTTGTAATATTTTTGCTCATATCTTTATAAATGTCTTCAGTAAATATTAAATAAAGTAAGCTATCAGTATCAGTATAACAAAGTTGTGCTCGATCACTATATTTAGCCTTGATGAAGTCATAATGAAATTGATACATATGTTGTTTAGCATATTCTAAAACTGTGAATCCTATATAAATTGGTCTGTCTAACACAATTTTTTCATGATTCAATTGAATAGCCACAAAATTTTCTGAAAAGACAGTAATATTTTTTACATTTGGTTTTGTTATTAGCTTTTCAGCAGTGAGATGTTTATTTGTAACGTTCTGATGATCTACCCATTTCGTAACTAGTTTCACATCTACTTGCTTCCTTTTATTTTCTATGGTTTTTCCAAATATCGAATTATTAAGCAGCTTAAAAAAGTCTTTTTCAAATGTAGTTTTTGAAGACTGTCGAAGAGAAGTGTTAAGATCTATATAAGGTTTCAAAAAGTTATCTTGTCTGAAACAAAGAATCCGATGTATTTTCTCTAACTTAAGACCATGCTTAATACATTCCTTTAAATGTATGTAATGAATCACATAATTAAACTTATCGTAAAGGTTAGCAATTAATTTATCGTTCTTACTTCCTGGAGGTGTAAACTTCTCAGGAGCGAAAGGTAGGTCTTGATGTGTCTTGTGCAAGTAATCTGGGTATAAAAGATCAACTTCTAAAATGTAACCATAGTCATCGTCGTCAGCTACGTTCATAACATCAAAACTGCTTACATTTTCAGAGGATAAAAATCTAAAATCAGAAATTGGGTACTTTTTTGTCATTGCGTAGCCATATAAATTATTACAGTCTAAATATATCAAATAGGAAGGTGGCTTAGATTTATCAAAGTTTGGTAAATACTTATTGGAAGCTACGGCATGGCGTAACGAACACTGAGCTAAACCTCCGCGTATACCATTTTCCAACATTTGATACATTTCGATATCATCAATCAATTCTAATTGAACTTTAGTATGGAAAAGCATCGCATCCCAACTTAGACTAGGTGATGTTACGTAATACAAAGGATCTAGTTTATAGTAGTGCAAACTTGTCTGTCTAAATTTTTCGAATATGTCGCATAAAAGTAGTACGTCGCTTTTTAAATACAACTCAGTATATTGCCCCAGATCTTTTAAGTTAAAACATTTCCATACTGTACATGCATGCTCATAATCACTTTCGCTTATGTGTTCCTCATTTAATGAATTATAAAAACAACTTTTAGACGGAAGCTCTGTTTTATCAAATTTCGACCAGTTGTCCATATAGTTATACGGGTAGATGCCTTTTTTTCGCAGTAAATTAAACTGTTTCTCATTTTTATACTGATGAGATAAATGAATGAAATCTGTATCTGACAAACTTTTAGATAACATATCAAGGCTTGAGCTCAAAAACTGAAACGAGTCAATAAATTTAATTTCAACAGGACGTGAACAATTTGTAGTGTTAATAACTTTCGTGATTGTAAGATATTTTTCTTTTGTTTTTGGTATAATTTTAACTGCACCTTCGTGTCTCATCAACTCTTGAATAAACAAATGTGAATCATAGCCAGATAGATTATGAAAGACAACTGGAATGAATGGACATACTTTGTATATCAAATTACAATGAGTATGCGCCGCACCTCTGAACTTAGATGTAACATGATCATGATCTCGTACCTTATCATCAAATAGAACTTGTTTACATATGTGGCAAACAGTAGCTTTCTGATAATCTAATTCTTGATCGGGAGTTAAAGGCGACATCGGCTGTTTATTATATAAAATGTTATGAAGCCGAGTAGCATCTTTAATCAAACTTTTAATGAATACTTGAACGCAATCAACACCTCTATAAGTGACATATTTGTTTAGTTTTTGATCATGTGAACAGCAAATGTAGTAACCAAAACAAGAAGGCTGATGTAACTCTAGTGTCTCAGTATTTCTCGACTGTTGCTCTTTGCAATTTGTTAACAAACATTCAAAATCAGCATAAATAACAAAGTTAATTTTTTGTTGCCTTTCAAAGTTTTTAAATTTCAAGTAAGTGTTTTTTACGGGCAATACACTTGAGATGCCATGACAATTATGCGACAAGAGTTTAGCATTATTCGAAAAGAACTGTATACAAGATTCACATAAGAATAGTTCGCCTTTGTGTCGAGTAATCTGTCGCTTTACCAATTTAGCAAGATCTTTAATCAAACAGTAATGACCTTTATTATTACGCTCTATAAACAGAAGATTGATATGATCAATTTTGCGTTTCTTCGTTAGGTAGAGCGGTCCAGTTACACAGTTTTTATTATCTAAACCATAAATATTAGTACTTATTTCTGGATTATTTAATTCAAATAATCTGATATCTGAGTATGTGGGCGGAAATGACATCCCTTTAACATTGAGAATGGAGGAATAGTGTGGATATGATTTCACTCTGCATACATTATTTTTTGATGGGTATAGTGCAGCTACTACACTCCAAACAAAACAGTGATTATCAGTATTATGAATGTTAACACAACTTTTCGTGTTTTTTATAGATTTAGGTAGATCTATGTAAGTACCTCCTCTCATAGGACTGTATTTATTAACATTAATTTCCAAATGACTCATTGATGAATATGTCCAGCCAGACTCGCACAGTTCAAATTCTTCAAGCCTTGTCTTAAAAATGTTTATTAAACTAATACATACTTCATTCAAATCAGTGGATTGATAAATGATTTCAAACTTTGTGTTAAACGACTTCAATTCCTGTTCATTTGACTTTGGTAAAGTAAAGTAAGCATATAACTCAAAATTCAATTTGATACATGTATGTGCTTTTAATGAAAACTGTATTAATTTAATCAGATATCTCTTATTTTCAATCAGGAACGCCTCTGGTGTTAGGTATTCGACTTCCTGATCAGGGTTTAAACGATAAGTTACAATTCGATTTTTAAATGCAGTAGTTATAATATCTATATTATGAAAACGAGTCTTTAGTAAACAGTTTGATTTATGCAAATTGGTTCTCAAATGATATCTATATTCATAGCGTGTTAACTCTATGCGACATTTAGCGCATTCGATTTTTTCATGTTCAGGGTCAGGTAGGTCTGTGAAAGAAAATTAGAAAAATACAATGCATTGTTTATTCACGGTATATTTATTTTAATTCTATGATTGAATAGAAATCTATTAATTCACATGATTACATTCAAAATATTCCTATTGATAGAATAAATGCATGTTGTTCAGATATTAGATACCTAAATGATTACAATCTTAAATTATACCTACCTATTATTATTATTAAAACAAGTACTTAACTAACGCTTCACTTACTACGCTACTAGGAACCTACTTCAAAAGTAAGCACCGCACCCACTGAGAATGTCTGGACGACAGTTTTTGAATTCCTTACGAGTGGCTTTAATGAATTGAGTGAGGTGCTCCCAGGCCTTTGTATCGTCATTTGTTTGGTTTTTTATAGTAATTATGGCGTGTCGCCAACGATTCATAGGCTGTATATTGCGAATCTCATCGCAATTGTACACTTTTAACTCGATAAAATGCGTACCTACTTTATTCGAATCGGTTTGACGCGATACTCCGTTGGCGACACGCTTATTAAAATATGAGCTTATTGGTGGAGGTGTTTTACCCGACTTAGCCGTCACAAATTCTTCATCACTATCACTACCGAATACTTCGGAAGCCGATGCTCTCTTGCTGGTCTGCTTCTTCACAGTGCAATCAGCTTTCCGTGCTCCATCTTGAAAAGAAAACTCGCTGTTCATTGTTCCATTATTATGAAATGCACTAAACATGAAGCATTTATTAAGCTTTCTGCGAGCGGCATTAATAAATTTTATAAGATGATGCCACGCTACTGTTTCATAATCCGTTCTATTCTTGATCAACAAATCTATGCATTCTAATTTACTCAGCTCTCTATGTCAGGTACTTTGTATGTTTTTAAAACAATATAATATTTTCCTTGTTTTGTTCGATGTATTTGTTGGCTGAATGCTTTCGGATATTTCTGTGTAAAATATGAATGCATTGAATAATTACCTCGTTTATCAACTCGCTTTTCAGCTTCTTCATCTTCACTTTCTGAGCCGAACAGTTCGTACATTGAGTGCTTGATAGGCACGACTGGATTGACGCCGTGCTTGCGCTTCCTGCTCGATGGTGGCGGCGAAGTGTCGCGCTGTCTGCTGTTGGATCGTTTCTTAGATAACTTCGATTGCTCATCACGACCACGATGACTTGTTGAGGGTTGTGTCATCTCTTCGTCAGAGGATAATCCGAGGGCAGCATTTTTAGACCTGAAACATAAAAATAATAAAAGTTACTATAAGTCTAATAACGAAATCATGTAGGTAAATCACCTATATTAATAGTAATAATTAAATATGAATAATGAATATTGAATTAGTAGAAAATAATAAATTAGAGTGTTGAATATAAGTAATTGATGAACTGTTGAATAGATGAAATAGACTGAATTTACTGATTACTGATAAAAAATTATAATAATAATGTACTTACATCTTGATTTTTTCAATGATTTTCTTGATTTAGGTAGGTACAGGATTAGAAGGCTTGTTGCTCTAGATAAGAATGTGTCCTGTTTAGGTATCACTCCCGGCTTTTATAGTCGCGGTTCACGTACTCGTTTTCCGTATTTGGGAAGGTTTCAGGTGCTTCAAATTATTACACCGTAAGCATATTCGTCTAAGATGTATTAGACTATGTTTATCACCCGATTTGCCTCGATAAGTTTATTATTAGACTAGCTCGCAGTTATGTTTAAAAGTGATCTATGTGTTATTCTGATGTATTTGCTATACTTATTACTGAAAAACTTTATCAAAATCCGTTCAATAGTTTGTTTACATACATAGTTGTTAGGTGTACCTAAGTAGGTATCTCATGGACCTGTATAGGTTATGGCAACATGAAAGGTCTTGTAAGTACATAGATTCAATTATTTCTTATAATGTCACAATTTAAAATCATGTTTTGAGTAATTTAATCTTAATAAGTGATATAAAGTCAATCGTTATGCCAATAATATTATAGGTAGGTTCACTTCACTAATGATCTGATGACTTGCTCAGGGACAATGCTGTGTATGTGCCACCTACTTGTCAAAGTGGCTTTGAAACTTTACTTGTTTGAACAACGTCATGAAAAAATATGAATATTATATACCTACACAAGAACAAACTATCATATTTATAATAGTAGTAAGATGAGTCTTCTTTACATGCTATTTAAATTGATTTAGGAATCGAACCCACACTTGTGTAATCACCCACCAGCCACTGGTCTGCTGCGGCTAGCAACGTGTCATGTGACACAACTATACATATTCGGCTTTGTATCATTAAGCATTTTTTCTACAAACATTTTAAGCTGGTATAATCTATCGATACCTTTCTATAGAATTAAAAGGTATAAAATGATCGAAATTTGGCCAAAATATTTTGTATTATTGGATACTCGCATTCTATACACACGTTTTGAAGAAAAAATGTCGGTAAGAATTAATTAATTTCAATTAATTTGAACTAATAGATAAATCCTTTGTATTCCTTATTTATAAACTATGTTTTTATTATTTTCAGTATTCACCATGGATCTTGTCACCACCTGCGACTGTGAGTCCTATTGACATTCAACAAATTGAAGCCTCTTTAGAAACGAATATTATAGCTCCTCGTGTGAACTACAAGCCGATGACATCTTGTTTAAAAACCACTATTAAAGGATCGATGGTCATACGTATTGAAATATACGATGCAGATCAATTTTCTAGCATAGAAGATTCAACATGCAAATGTCATGCAAAGATTTGTGCTCAGCATGTGGTTAGTAATTTTTATTCGGATCATATTTATGTAAAAGTAAGAGATGTTCTCAAATCAATGGATAATTCAATGTATGTTAATTTATAATAACATAATTGTTTTGAATAAAGTCATCTTTATGCATCTTCCTTGACTGTTTTATTTCATACTTCCACATAGTTAATACTAGGATGAATATAAAGATGAATATAGGAACCTAGGTACATGAAAAATAGAATAAATAGAATAATAAAATAAATAAAGAAGTGAATAGTTAAGGTCGATTAATAGCTAAATTTTAATAGATGAATAGATCAAATTGAATAGATGAATAGATCAAAATTAATAGATGAATAGATCAAATTGAAATAGAAGAACAGATAAAAATTAATAGATGAATAGATCAAATTGAATAGATGAACAGATCAAAATTAATAGATGAATAGATCAAATTGAATAGATGAATAGTAGAAATTGAGTCTTTTGGATCTGTCTTGATCCAGAAGACTCAATTTCTACCTACTTATGTTTTAGAACTTTTTAGGTTGTATGATATGCCGGCTTCCTCGATGTTTTCTTTCACCGTTTGTGAGTACTGGCACTATTCACATAAATTTTTAAATAGTCACTCTCACTCACTTCACCAAATATATGCATGTAACCCAAGTCGATTTTTGTTTAGTCCATGTCTAATCACTTATTGGTACGAGATGAAAATAACTAATGTATTGCATAACCTTTGGCTGTTTTTTATAAGTACCTAATGCCTATGGCGTGTCGCGAGCGCGGATCCAACGTTGTGGGCACGATGGGTTTGCCCACAACTCTTATGGACTTGTGACGTCACACACACAGTGTTCGCGCCACGACTTTGCCCAAGTGGAAACATACACTGTACAACATCTTGGTCAGGGCGTCATATATTTTGCAAACATCTCCTTTGTAGGAATGCACTTTAAATCGATAATGAGCGAGTTCATACCCCGGCTCGCACTTGGCCGATTCTTGGGTGGCTGTGACCACATCCTTTTTTGAGGGCAGGATCCGCGCCTTGTGTCGTCAAGTCTATGAAGTTTTATGTCATAATGCTAATAAGGTTAAACAACGCTTTAGTTATTGTCATCTGTTACCAATAAGTGATTGTGACTATGTGACTGTTTCAAACTCTGTGTGACAAACTGAGTAGGTGTCTCATGTACTGTTGGCACTAAAGTAAAATGATGACTTGGTGGTGTGTATATTAGACGATTGAAGCATAACATACCATCAGCTTCATCAGGGGAAGGACAGTCAAATAGGAACTTGGCTTCCACACCGCTCCAAGAGGCAAAGCTGAAGTACTTAATGGGCAGAGTGTTGGCATCGTAGTAGCTCACGAGAGGAAGGGAATCGCCTTCTTTGCCAAACTCTACTAAACCGTCTGAAAATGCAAGAATTTTACATAATCATTGATACTATCTTATCTTCGTCAGATTTGAAAAAGCTTTAGTACTTAAATTGATTTGTCAAAGAGGCAAGATCTTTTTTTTTGCAGTAATAAGTACTAGCCAGGTGGTCTGATGATATCGTAAGTGACCGTGGGAGCCAAGTGGATTCAGTTGGCGCAGAAGCGGAAAGAGTGCAATATCATTAAATTTATCTTGTTGTCGACTTGTTACAGATTTACTTTTGTATTGTGAAAGAAAATAAATAACTTTTTTTTACTTTAAAGAGTGGCGTGCTAAAGAGGAGGCCTACACCCAGCAGTGAGTGAATGTAGGCTGAATATAAAAATAAAAGTATTGTACATTTTATACGAGAGAAGTTGCAAGACCATAGCCGCTGCTGAGACACTTTCCTTTACACTTTGAAAGCACTCGTGTACCTTCCACTTTCCTTTCAAAGTGTAAAGGAAAGTGGAAGGTTTCTCAGTGTTCAATAACCCAGGTTATTGAACACGTAGAATTTGCTTGTTTGTTTTCTTAATAGCTTTAATCTAATAGCTTAGTTACAACATAAAATGCGCTACAAAAGCTTAGAAACTGTTGTAGATAGATAGATAGTGTGGCCAATAATACACACCACTGCGGGACGTTAGTGCAGATCTCATTCCCCACCGTGAATTAGAATTAGATAGATAGTGTGGCGTCTAGCCTCGTCGGGTCCTTGCGCTGACAACACGAGCGACACTTGCTTGGTATCGGGCACGCGGGGCGGATCGGCATAGCCTCGTATAATAATATATTTGTGTTTTATTGGATCTAAAGAATCCCACTGAATATAGATAGAACTATTTATTTTTCACCACCCAGAAACATAGTACAGGGTAAAAGCATACATTAAGGTAAAACAATGGGCGACCTCATAGCTGAGAGCGATCTCGTTGTTCTAGTATTCAAAAGAAAGTTTAGGTGATATTTGTTACCTTCAGTAATTCTAATAAAGAATGCCGTGAATTCTATCGGAGACAGAATTTTCGGTGTATTTGTAGAGCTTCTAGCATTCTTCTTCAGATTTAGACGCAATTCAGTGAATTTGTTTCCACCTCCTCCAACAACTGTGCAAAGAGAATAAGGTTTAGTGCCAGTTAAAAGATAAAGATAATTCTCTTATCATGTCACTAGTTTCTTTCGAAACAGTGTGGTGAAAGGATTTTAAGTGCGCCTCAAGAGACTCCTTTCGAGCACTTGACACATGTTATCGAACTTTTACGTTCTACAACTTGTCGGTTTCAACACGACGTTTTCCTTCATTGTGCATAATTTTGAACAGAAAAACTCATTAGTGCACGACTGATTTCGAACCCGCGACCTTAGGATCGGAAGGCGGTGCTGCTACCACCAGACCACCAGTGCTCTCAAGATAGTTTATTTTCATAAACATGTGTTAAAAGAGTATTGTAATATTAACAACAGGTACCTACTCTACGTATGTGACACAACATGCTTTACCAATGTCAGTGTGCAAAGAACAGAGATGGCTTTTGAATTTCCATGTACATGAAAATATTTAAAATGGGTACTTATTTCGAACTACACCACAATTAGGATATAATACAATAAAAATAAATAAATAAAATAAATATGAATAAATATTGGTAAACTTTCCACACAGCACTATCTAGCCCCCAAACTAAGCCAACGCTTGTAGTATGGGAACTACCTCTAGATAGCTGATATAATTATACTTTTACATGATTATACTTTTTTTTTGTTAATACATACAAATAGTAAAATTCAATAAAAACCTGCGCGAATTAATAGTTTACCTATTTAGTACTGTTTACCTATTTCATAAACAGAGTCACTGGGCCCAGGATAAGCAATTGGAGACAGTAGAATGTGCCCGTTGCTGTCTGCTTGTATGGCAATGTGCATTTCAAAGTATGCTGCTTCAGTCCCTTCCTTCTTTAGTTTAGTGTGTCTGAGGGAGCCTTCGTCGATCCGGTAGAATGTTTCGTAGCTGTAGCCATGTTGGCTTATGTGCTCACTGCATTGCATTGCCACTGAAATCAATAGTTAGACACTTGAGTTGTTAGCGACGCTCAGATACCTACTTAGATATTTATTATATCTTCATTATTAGCTATTGGATAACATTTTGTTAATTTTTTTTTTTAGGTATTGCCTACTATTTATAATCTGTGTCAAGGTTTGAAGGATTGTACCCTTGTGGGTAGATTCACTAGTTATAAAATTCTAACAAGTTTTCCTACTTAAGAGTTGGATTTAATACGTAAATAATTTATATTCATAAAAAAAAATTAACTAAACATTTTCTTAATAAATATATATAAACAGGCTTGGTTCCTCTATGCATATTCCTAAAACCTTAGGTATTTTTCAAACCACGACCTAATAATAGCTACTTACTGGCGTATGTAAATGTGTAGTTTTCATTTTTCGCCCAAGTCGCACTTATCAACACTTGTAAAAAACAAAACACTAAGCATTTCATAGTAATAACTATGTTTAGTAAAACAAAACTACACCACACGTAGATATTAGAATTGACTTGACAACACTATGCGCAAGAGTTGCAGGATAGATTAATAACATCAGTGCCGCTTTAGCCTTCGCCCGTGACTTCGCTCACAGGGACGCAGATAACTTAAAAAGATTATATACAAGGTGTTCCAATACTTGTATTTAAAACCTTCAGGGGGCTAAAGTACCCGTCAATATAGGTAACTTTTTCTAAGGAACCAACATTGTGAACGCACAAAACAAAAAAAAACGGCTGTTTCATACATTTTACCCAGGTAGGTATTGAACTTTTGTATAATCAAGCTAGACTATAATTGCTTATTCTTTGAAATCTTCCAATGCTGAATGGTGTCTTTTTTTTGTTTTTTATACAACTAGCTGATGGAACAAGCAGATGGAAGAACCTGATGTTAAGTGGTAACCATCACCTATAACAAAGCATTGCCTCGCAAATCACGCACCATAGGAACGTGCCTTACGATGCAATGCACTGCGTCCATCAACTTGAGGCATACAGATGTTAAGCCTCATGTGCCTGTTACACACCGGCAACCACACTCTTCAAACCGAAACACAGCGTTGTTGCTTGGCGCAGAAAAAGGCGGTAGTACTTCCCCGGACGAGCCCTTCACAAAGAGTTCTAGTAGGTACTCAAGTTTTGTTTTTTCGCCATCATTTTTGTTGTGTGTGTTCTAGGGGGTAATTTAAAGTTATATTGTTAAAGAATTACTACAAACAAACATAACTTCTAACTAATTATTAATATAGATACCTATAATAGTCGTGCTAAAAAGTCCGCTTCAGGATGCTGATAACGCCGGACGCGATAAGTTCAATGTTTTATGATATAACAATATTTATTTTGAATAGGTATTGTTTATTAGTATTCCTACATTAATTTTAATGGAAACTTTCACTATCAAGACTCAGCTCATGTACGTGGAAATGTGCAGAGACATGGGAAGGGACTTGGGCAATGCGAGAATGTAAGCAGGCCACATCCATGTCCACTCGCGTTGCCGCTCGCGTTGCCCGTGTTGCGTGAACACACATTGCCGGCGACGCTGCCGCAGACATATGGACGGCAACATTTCCGTCCACGCGAATGGAAGAACGCAGTCTAAGTAAAAAAATGGCAAGTGGAAAATCCCGTAGCCTCTGCCTACCCTCTCGGATAACAGACGTGATTTGATGTGTGTTATTTATGTTTTTAGCATTGTTGTTTTATGGGTTATCATTTTTGTAAGTAAAGGTTTCTGAGACGAAAAATAAACATTTCTATTTCTATCAAATGGGTCAAACGGTGTTGAAATTGCATTTTTTATGTGAAAAAGTGATGGGATACGGTAATGGCCCACCTGATGTTAAGCTGTAATTTTAGAGGTAATAATAAAGCCATTTCGTGAATAGATAACGTGTTTTGGAATGTTTTTTGGTGTTGCCAGCGATACAGTTTTGCCTGTGTCTAGACAGTCATCGCCAGTCTCCTCATAACTTACTACAAAGATGATTGATGGATAAAGAAAAGGAAGAAAGAAAACATTTCCAAACACAGCTTTACTTTCCACAATACTAAAAAACTTAAAAAATTAAATAAAATATCAGGCCAAGTCGAAAATTAATATTAGGTGCTATATGTATGGCTGACAGCAAGGGCGTCGCCAAGTTAAGGCGAAGACAAGAGCTAATGTGACTCTCGCTCGCACGTTTCGACATGTTGAAAGATATAAAATCACTAAAATCATATTCGAAAAATCGCAATCAACCATTTTGTGTGCAATATGATTGCACACAGTTTTGTAAAAAAATCATTTTGATCAATACATGTTTTCCTACTCAATAGTTTGCTTTACTAGTTTTCGTACATAAGTAAACTTTTAAGTAGGAAAACTTGTATCGATCAAAATGAAGAAATGAGTGTTAAAGCTAGTTTGCGTAATTAATTCAAATATAACAACTAGATGGCGCGACTAAAATTGTACGGTTTCTAGAACGCGCTATCGTTGCGTTTTGAGATTTAGGTTAGGCAAAATTTTTGTTTTCTAATAAAATCAGCTCACTACATAAATTCAAATAAGTCTTTTCGTAATACCATTCCCCTCTCGTTACCTACCTACCTTTAGTAGTCTAAAATTTATACATGGTCCTTCGTAAGCCAGATCGGCACTAGATTGCTAGGTTCCTAACCAGTAGTGGATAGGTAGTAACTGTACTTGCCGTGAGTCGTAGCGGCAAGGTACAGTTGAGACACGGTAGTAAAACGATACTCCGTTGTTCTCTCGAGAGTGGTACTATAGTACAAATTACAGTGCAGTGCAGTGAGTTCATAGTACAAAAATATCAAGATCAAGGCGTGCAAAGGCTAGGATTGCCTTTTGAAGGCCCCGAAATAGAAGCAGCAGTTCAAGGCGTGTGGGTTCATTGTCCCCACGTCCCCCAGCAGAGTAGTCCAAGGAGTGTGAGGCCCCTGACCTCACACCCCCCCGAAGAGCAGTACAAGGCGCGTGGACCAAGAAAACCACGTGACCTCTTGAAGATCAGTAGTACAAGGAGTGTGGGCCCCAAACCCTCACGACCCCCCAAGAACATACAGGAAGTAGGCACGGAGCCTACAGCATCAGTCCAAGGCGGGTGGAACATATCCTCCGCGCCTCTGAAGACCAGGAAATCGAACGGTGCAGCTACACAGTGACAGCATCGTGACGTGTTTGTAGAGGTATAATGGTGAAAAAATTGTGAGTACTCTTTTCGTCAACTTATAAAGTGAATATCGTGTTTTATTTGTTTGAGAACTTTTTTGCTAACTACCTACATTTAATTTAATTGTGTTAGAAAAGTGACTTTAATTTTCGTATTTCGACAAATGGAATTAGTACATTATTGAGAATAGGTAAAATTAGTTTTGTAAAGTTATTTGTTGTAAAATTAGTCTGGTTTTGTTGTAAAAATTAACTATGGAGTCGATTATTAATTTACAAAAAGACATTCAAAAGTCCATAGAAAGATCACTAATTAATTTCAAAAAATGTCCTAAAGAGAGATGTACCATTGAATACATTGAGGCTAAAATAGATAATTTAGAGAAAGATTGGACTTTGTTTCGTAAAAATAATTCCACATTGTACGGATCATACAAGGCTAGTGAATTAAATGATTCTGTTTATGTTAAAAGCGATATATATGCAAACACGGAAGAAAATTATATTCTGGCTATATCACACATAAAGTCAACATTAAGGTCAAGTCAAACAGTAAATAGTAGTAGTAGTAGAATTAGTACAACTGAAGGTCATTCGAGTTCACTGGCAAAGTTGCCTAAGATCACCATTCCAACATTTAGTGGAAAATATGATGAATGGACTACATTTAAAGACTTATTTGTTTCATTAGTCCACAAAAACAAATCGTTAGATAATGTTCAGCGACTTCACTATTTGAAAGGGCATCTCACCGGTGAAGCCGAACTTTTGATCAGGCATACGCCGATAGCTGAGTCCAATTATGATCGGTGTTGGGAGTTGTTAGAAAGTAGATACAATAATAAAAGGTTTTTGTCAAATACGATACTAAATAAGTTATTCGGACAGCGATCCATGAAGTTTGAGTCAGCTACAGCTATTAAAGATTTGATCGATGTTACATCTGATTGTTTGAGTGCGTTGAAAGCATTAGAGGTTGATGTAAGCACGTGGGACATCATCATCATTCACATTGTTGGTTCGAAGCTGGACCTAGAAACTAGGAAACAATGGGAACTAAGTGTTTCAAATATGTCAAGTACCGTATTGGATAATAAAAATAACTTACCAACATTGGCGCAGTTCAAAACCTTTCTAGAAGGTCGTTTTCGTGCTTTAGAATTTATAGAACCTAACAAGCGATCGGTAGTACAGTACGGAGGTGGTTCACAAGGATCTTGTCGGTCTATGGTAGCTACATCAGAGTCGATAGCTTGCGAGTTTTGTTCTGAGACCCATAAGTTAAGTTTCTGCAAGGCGTTTTCAAAACATGACGTAAGTGAGAGGAAAGCGTTCGTTATCAAGAATAGGATGTGTTTCAATTGCTTAGGCGGAAACCATAACGTGTATGATTGCAAAAAACCAACCGTCTGTCGGATTTGCAAGAGGAGACACCACTCGTTGCTCCATCTAACACCAGAAGAGTTCAATGCAGATAAACCAGTCACCCAGCAGCAGGCAGAACTTGAATCCACAGTTGAGAGCGAAAAGTCATCCATGAGTAACCAAGTCGTAGCATGCCTATCTACAGGCGATATACCGATGACCAAACAGGTTTTATTACCGACAGCCTTAATAAAAGCCGAATCAATGACGGGTGAGTATCAAACCGTCCGAGCCCTGATGGACCAGGGATCTCAAGCTTGCTTCATTACCGAGGCGGCTGTTCAGATGCTACATTTAAAGAAGATACCTGCAAATGGAACGGTTTCAGGATTAGGTAACGATAAAAAACTTAAAGCTAATTATTCAGTACAAACCACCATTCAGTCACGTACTGATCCCCAGTTCAAAATAGAAGTTCAAGCTTACGTGTTAAGCCATATCACCTCTTATCTACCAGAAAAATGCATTGAGAACATAGATTGGGTAGATATAGGAACCATACAGCTAGCAGATCCGCAATTTGCAACTCCTCGAAAAATCGATATGCTGCTTGGTGCAGACGTCTACAGTCAGGTCCTGAAACAAGGTATGAAGAAAAGTTCTAGTGGAAAACTAGTTGCACAGAGCACAAGTCTAGGTTGGATCCTTTCTGGATTTGTCACACCTACAAATTCGGCACAAAATGAGATATCGGTCATGCATATCGCTTGCAATGAAAATGAAAATGAATTATTAAAGCGATATTGGGAAGATGAAGAAGAAATAAGTTCAAAAAAGCCACTGACCGAAAAAGAGCAAAAATGTGAAGCTTTCTTTAAAGCGAGAACTAAAAGAGAAGCTGTGATAGATAATAGAAAAAATGAAGTTGTAAACTTACCACATCATGCAGTAGTCAAGAACGATGAAGAAACAGATCCTGGAAAAGAAATACAAGATTATGAGTTACTGACGGTAAGATCTAGAACATATTCAGCGCCATACTTAGCCTTGCGAGCATTGCATCAAGTCGCGTATGATGAAGAAAAAGAACATCCGCCAGTAGTAGACAAGTCTGTCGCAGAGAAAGTGCACTTGTACAAACAAATAGCAGAATTATTAGTCAATGGTGGCTTCAAAGTACAACTATGGGACAGCAACAACCAGGAACACCTGAAACAGAAAAACACACATGAGGACACAATAAAGAACAAAATAGAGAAAAAGGACAAACAGAACAAAGAAATAAAACGACAAAAATATGAAAATTACAGATCAAATGAGGACAACATAGAAATGAAATTAGATGAAACCTGGAATCGAAGTGAAGGCATTTTCCAGTACAGGAAGCAGCTTCCTCCTCCGTCACCACCTGTAACAAAAATAAAAATTACATCAGACAAAGCGATAATATTCGATCCCTTAGGATGTATATGGAAAACGGTAATATTCCCAAAAAATATGTTAAAACAAAGGTTATGGTTATCAAGGATTGGATGGGATGAAGCGGTATCCACAAAAATATTAGAAAAATCGAGTACTTACCATACAGAATTGCCACAACTTACCACATTGAAAATCCCTCGATGGCTAGGGATGAGAGCAGATGATATCAATGATGAACTGCACGCGTTTGGTGACTCTTCCGAGTTGGCTTCCGCTATTATAAAATACCTTCGGGTATGTAGATCAAATGGAGAGATTCAAACCATTCAAACTTATTTATTGTCCGCAAAGACACGTGCAGCTCCAATCATACAGATCAGCATTCGAGGTATAGGCGACGCAAAGCAACCTCTTACCGTAATGAATAGTACCGAACCAGGTGATCCACTTCCAATGACGCCAGGTCGTTTTTTAGTAGGAGAACCTCTGGTATCCTTGCCAGGTGTAGATTTCGAGAGTTCAAATATTAGTTCATTGTCACGATGGCAATTAGTTCAAAAAATGTTCCAAAGTTTCTGGCGTCGATGGTCTCAGGACTATCTTACGAGTCTTGTCCATCGTTATAAATGGACAGATCAAGTTCCAGAGCCACGTGTAGATGATGTAGTCCTCATCAAGGAAGATGATCAACCGCCTGGTCGCTGGTTGCTTGGTCGTGTAGTTGAAAAGCACCAGGGTTCAGATGGTTTAACCCGCGTGGTTACATTGGGAACTAAAAAAAATGTAATTAAAAAGCCAACATCAAAATTGTGTGTGTTGCCAATAGACAAAGAATAAGTAGAAGTAAGTGTCAAAAATAGGAGTACAAATACATGTGTAAAATTAAGCTAAAATAGTAAAGTGGTAAAAGATAAAATTAAAGTCAAGGTTAAAGGTTATGTAAAAGGTAATGTTTATTTCATGTCAGTAGAAGTCATGTCAGCATTAAATAGTTGTAACAGCCATTAGTCCATAAGTAAATGCTATCTTAGTTAGAGTTAAGGACCCATTACTAGGTCCTTGGCGGGCGAAATGTTAAAGCTAGTTTGCGTAATTAATTCAAATATAACAACTAGATGGCGCGACTAAAATTGTACGGTTTCTAGAACGCGCTATCGTTGCGTTTTGAGATTTAGGTTAGGCAAAATTTTTGTTTTCTAATAAAATCAGCTCACTACATAAATTCAAATAAGTCTTTTCGTAATACCATTCCCCTCTCGTTACCTACCTACCTTTAGTAGTCTAAAATTATACAATGAGTTTAGTGATTTTGTATCATTCAACATGTCAAAATGTGCGAGCGAGAAGTTGTTTGATGGTCGTCAGCCCCTTAATAATATATATTATGGAGGATGGGAAAAATATGAATTTATGCTTTATAATTTGAGCTGCAATTTAGCTCCAGTTTAAAACTGTAAGTGAGCTGATGCGCAGATCAAGTTTATTATGTGAGTTACTTATAGCTACTCGTATTACCAACAAATAAGTACTGCGCTAACCGCTAACAATATGCTCTGTTCAACAGAGTGATTGTCAATGTCATTTACATTCAATTCAAATTGACAGTTACAGTCATGTCATCCCTCTAATTGAAGCTACAACCAAAGGGCTGTGATATTAAGCGATTCAACATAATGCCAGGGTACCAGCCGTGTAACAACTAAATATCAAGGTTGGATTGTTATCAAAAGCAGCTGAGCAACTTGGGTACAAAATGTCAGAAATAGCTTAGCAACAAAAGCGCTATAAAGTTTGTCAATGCACGCGTGGTGTAGCTTGCTTGCTAATTTCTAACCAATTGTTTGCAAGGCTCTGCACTGTTACCATTTGGTTGGGTAACCACTACTGGCGTCGAAATGCTTCAGTGATAATTACAGCTACCAACTAAGACAGCTTGATATTTGTCGCATGTCAATCTTATTTTATATACCTCTACTTAGGGGGGCTGTTAGAAAATACTTGTGCATTAAGCCCTCCTTTTGTGCTTTACGTTCGTACGTACTTTGTGTTTTGTGCAATTAATGATAAATAAATAAGACTCTGCACCTATGATACCTACGATGATGTTACCTACGCCTTAGATAAAATATAACGAAATATTTTTGTTATTATTAGTCCTTCGAAGTACCGGTTCTAACAGTCCAGGTACTTAATTAATTTTCATCAGCCTGAAGAAGACTGCCAGACATAGCCTTCTCTATAAATTTCCAGGAACAACGATTCTGAATACACTTCATCCACCGGCTCCGCCTTACAATGTCTTCGGTCCGTCGCATCGAGTCCCACGCTTCGTCTTCTGGTTCGTGGCCGCCATTCGAGAACCTATATTCCCCAGCGATTGTTAGTTCTTCGAACTACATGACCTGTTAATCTTTTTGATTCCATTTAAGAGGAAGGCCAGAATCCTAAACCGACGAACATGTATTGAAACATGTTATGAGAGTGAATTAAGCGAAAGAGGTACGTCAGGATCGTGGCAAGTGGAAATCCGTGGACTCTGCCTACCCCTATAAGAAACAGGCGTGATTTTGTGTTTGTATGTACATGACCTGTCCATTATCAAGTAAATGTGTGTAGGTGCGTAGGACCTAAGTTGCTCAGCTATTTCTGAAAAGCTACCGTACAAACGGCAGAATTACATAATATCGGGGTACGAGCGGTGAAATTACCATCAAATGCTAATGATGACAGTTCCAAAGGATTCGATCCGCTCAGATTCCAAATGATCTTGGCAATGCAAATTATACGGTGCTAACGTACTTTGCTTGTTACTTGCTCCAGAGAACTTTATAGTTTACGATAAAGTTTATTGCCCAGAACATAATAAAAACCTAAATTCTTTAAATTTTTGAAGTCGTTAGTACGTAAATAGTAATTATTATATGCAAACAAATTAATTTACTCCAAAACACTGAATAGCATAAAAAACTAATGCATATCACTTTCACTTACATATGAACACACTTATATATTATTATACACTTATATATTTACACTTTGATATGCAATTTTCCAGGGAGAAAAAGTAGCAGTGGTAACAACTACACGACTCCATTGATATTCTTCTGTGAACAAAATCGTACAGCTTGTGTAAAAGCGCTTCCAGACTGCAATTTGGAATTCAATCATGTTTTTCTCGACGGTGTCTTCTCGTTTAAAACTGTGAGTTTATGTTATCTACTTTTTAATTCAGCTTTATTATTCCGCTGCTGTTTGATGCGTTGTTTTAAATTTTTTCGTTGTTTTTTAAGGGCTTCGAATCTGGGTCAGCTTTGATTGAGAAACCTTTTAAAATTGCCTTTTGATTTTTCGGAAGTGGCTGCTTTTGTAGAGTTTTAATATTCGCTTCAGATCTTTTGGGTGAAGATTTACAGTTTTTATGTTTGTCTGGGGGGCTTCAACATTTTTATACGACGTTGCAACTTGAAGTTTTCTGTATATTATTTTTAATTTATTTGTATTGAAATAGCCATAAATTCTAAATTGTTTAGGCCAACTAAATTGGACTATAAGAGTCCAATTTAGTTGGTCTACTAAATTGCATATGCAATATACTAAATTGGACTATAAGAGTCCAATTTAGTTGGTCTAAACAATGATAAGTGATCTATGATAATCTTAAATACGTAATCACTGCTGTCTAATGTCACATATATGGACCCCTTCTAGTATACGCAAACAGGGGGTGTTATAAGTTGTACATTTGTATGTGCTTCGTAGCTTCAATATGGATGAACCAATTTTGATTTAGTTTATTTTACTAGAACTAGCAATTGGCCCACCTGATGTTAAGTAGTCGGTTTGAGGGATGTGGGTGAAATTACAGGCACGTGAGGCTTGACATCTGAATGCCTCAAGTTGATGGACGCAGGGCAGTTATCGTCCGTGACTTGCAAGGCAATGATTGTTATAGGTGATGGTTACCACTTAACACCAGGTGGGCCATCTGCTTGTTCCATAAGCTAGTTGTATAAAAAAACTTATATTAAAATGTGTAGTAAAAGCTACAATAAATCTCTACATTAGTATTAGATCTGTGATCAATCATGAGAGCTTACAAATATCTCTCTAAACAGCGCGCGTGTAGACAAATCCCCCACTAGTGCTAAGCGCTGCAATTAACGTCAAACTTAGCAGTCGCTGAGCTCTTGATTACTGGCGGGTAGCGCCACTACTCCCAGCTTATCGCTCGACAGTTTACGTTCGTATCTTTAGTAGTTCCTCAACTTGGTAGCGTATTTTGTTGCAGTAAAACTTCAACCGAGTTCATTGCTTTTCTTGAGTAATATAAAATTTTGATTCTACAGTTTTTTTTTCTGTTTTTTTTTTTTTTTATTACCGTAGCCTATGAACTCCTGCAATACCAGAGGAATCACTAGCGCGTTGCCGACCTTTTAAAAATTTTAAAACGCCCTTTTTTAAGAGCCTCATACTATAGTTTTACTGTTTTTTTTTTATAAGGGCAAGAAGATGATGATGATGATAAGTTTTTTTCTGTATGACGGTGCTGACTTCAGCTTTAGCTTTTGTAGCATATATATTTGAAATATATTTGAGTTGTCTTAGATTGACCTAATTGGAACCTACCTGAATCTACAAGCATTTTCTTATAATAATGTGTGTATATGCATCTGAGCTCCTGTAAGGCATTTGCCTATTTCTGCCTTCTGTGCCAGTTGTGGGTTCGATTCCCACCGACGACAAACATTTAATTTTGTGTGATGAAAATAGATGTTTGGTTATCTGGTCCCCTGATTTTGTGGTAGGATGGTGCTGTACGAAATGTTTTTATAATGTATAAAAATAAACAAAATACATACACAGAAACAAATCAAACACATAATTCAAAATATTGGCTATCAATTCTTATTGGAAATATTTTTATTTATAGGTCAAAAGACGTTTCGAAGTGATCAAATTCAAATTCAATTTATTAATTCATAATAACTGTCTAATATTACGGACCGCATCGAATGCGTTATACTAGCTAAGTTAAAACTATTAACAAATATAAAATTATTGAGATCAAATAAAATAATAACTTTGTACCTAACAGGAAACAAATATTTACGCAATCAACACTAATAAAATTCAAAACAATAATTAATAAAACCAATAAACATCTGCAAGTTAAATTAAAATTAAAACGTATTAAAAATTATAGATATAAGAAAGTATTGTTTTTAAATGAAAACCATAAATAGTCTAAAAAAAAACATACTAAAACCGAAAGCCACTTTATATCGTCTTATAATCTAAGCTATTTATTTCTCCTACTACTGGAACTACGGCAAAATCTATAACTAAAAAGTTGTCTAGCTATAAGAACATTGCGTCATAAATTATATATACACACCGCAACGCGACCGCATCGCGACCGCATCGCGACCGCGGTGACAACGCGCGAAACGCTGTTTGCCTACCATTAAATATCAATTTCAGGGACATTAATCATCTAATGAATTTGTTGTTAGTGAAAGGAATACTGGGTATAGTGAAGGTAAACATTAAGTACGTGTAGCTAGTTACGAAGTTTTGAAACTATAAATAGTATACCTATTGGGGCACATTTACTTTTATATTGATGTACTAGCGACCCGCCCTGGCTTCGCACGGTTATTGTGGGTTATTTCTAAGAGATTATACTTGTATAAACCTTCCTCTTGAATAACTCTTTCTGTAAAAAAAACCGCATCAAAATCCGTTGCGTAGTTTTAAAGATTTAAGTATACATAGGGATATAGGGACAGAGAAAGTGACTTTGTTTTATACTATGTAGTGATAGTGATATTGGTGCGGGGAAGTACTACCATCACACCTTTTTCTGCCGCCAAGTAGCGTTGCTGTGTTTCGGTTTGAAGAGTGTGTTTGCCGTTGAATTACAGGCACATGAGGTTTTAACATCTGTCTGCCTCAAGTTGATGGACGCAGGGCAGTGCATCTTAGGGCACGTTCCTATCGTGTGTGTCTCACGAGGCAATGTTTTGTTATAGGTGATGGTTACCAATTAACATCAGGTGGGCCATCTGCTTGTTCCATCAGCTAGTTGTATAAAAAAAAAAGGTTTTAGTGTTAGTAGTAGTTGACGTATAATGTAGACAGTGTATGAAGCTACCTTAATCGATATCAAGTCAATCTGATATACGACGTATGTAGGTATAGTCGAACAGCTATTTAGTCCTAACGGGATGTAGTCATATCGAGATTTAGTCAGAAAGCGACTAAGTCATAATGCTATCTAGTCTAATCATGAATAACTAAATTAATTTATTTATATTAGATAGGTAAGGCATTATACTCAAGGTACAATTGTATTTAGCTATGTTGTAATTTCTCTTCTGACGTGTTAAATGGTTTTATTAATAAATTATTGTATATATTTATTTATTTTTGAACAAAAACCACAGCTCTTAAGATACAATATAAATACTTAGGTTTCTAGCCAATAACGGATTTACATTTTTAGAACAAGAAATTTAGGTAACAAAAATCGACGACAGTTAAGTACCCCACAATAATAATGACTTATTAAATGACAACTAAACAAACACACAGGAATTTTAGCTTTCAAGTAATTGAGTTTTAAGTAAAACGTTACGGTAGTGTGTGTTGTTTGTTTGAGTGTCAGGGTGTGTGCATGTGTGTATTGTATTGTAATCAAGATGTAGTCTCAAAGCTTCTAACCCCTTGAAACGTGCTATCGTATGTAGCTCGACCCCGGCGATAAAACAAAGAGTCGAAGCCCTACAGAGCCGGCAATAAATCAATAAAACCTCGCAATAAGCCGACGATAAATAAAAAAATACAAAAGTGTATTTATCGAGGCAGGTCGAATAAATTAAAGAACAAAGCGTACCTACTCAAAGTTAAATTTATTTGATCCGCCCGCAGAAAGTGAAAAAAGCCCAAATTGGTTCGCTGCGGAATTCGAGAAATTCAATGGCATTGTGCTGATCGGTGGTACAGCTCATACGAGGAACAGCTGCATCACTCCACTCATTGCTCGAGCTATAACCTATATATCTAATCAGCCTGCATCCACACACACACAGACATTCTTTGTGTCTTTTTTCTTTGTAACTTAACTAATTGGCCGTATTAGCCGTTCTAATTATTTTGAATAAATAAAATAATAATCCACCCACTGCTGGGTATAGGCCCCTTCTTTAGCAAGACACTCTTGCCAGTCCCGCGCCAAACATCTGTATGGCTCAAGTTGATGGACGCAGGACAGTGCTTCGTAGGGCACGTTCCTATTGCGTGACTTACTAGGCAATGCTTTATTATGGGTGATGGTTACAGTGCATCGTAGGGTCCTATCGTGTGTGACTTACGAAGCAATGCTTTGTTTAAGGTGATGGTTACCACTTAAAATCAGGTGAGACAACTTCTTGTTCTATTAGCATGTAGTAAAAAAAACAGAAGCTTAAAAGGTCATAGGAAAGTTTTACTAGTTTATGTATAATAATATATATAATATAATCTATTACTATTACTATTAGCCTAATAGTGTCCCATTGTTGGGCAAAGGCCTCCCCCCATTTCCGCCAGTCACTACGATCATGAGCCTTTATCCGCCAGTCCCTCTCATAGGCGTCCAACTCGTCCCGCCATCTCATGCGCGGTCTACCACGACGCCGCCTCGCTGTGTCAGGGCACCACTCGGTAGTGGTTTTGGCTCACAGGTCATCCGGCATGCGACATATATATATCTATTGTATATACATCTATATTATATATATATATATATATAAATATATATATATATATATATAATAATTATTATTATAATAATATAATATTATAATCTATGTATAATATCCCCACTTAAAGGGAGTATAGTTACAGCTGAGTCCCTAGGTCCTAGGGACTCAGCTGTCTTAATAAAGACTGTGCTAGTGTTTAATTAAAAGCGTGGACTGTTTCGAAAGCAATTGCGCAAACAATCCATGTAATCAGTATTTGGATTGACGGAAGGAACGGGTTAAAACATGAGGATCACTACATTTAAATAGTTCTTATATGGGATTCAATATTTATTGGATAGTTTAAAGATCAGCTTAATTTATGAGTAGTAGAGCTCTTCGTGAAGGGCTCGTCCGGAGAAGTACTACCACCACGCCTTTTTCTGTCGCCAAGCAGCAACGCTGTGTTTCGGTTTGAAGAGTGTGGTTGCCGGTGTAATTACAGGCACATGAGGCTTAACATATGCCTCAAGTTGATGGACGTAGGGTACGTTCCTATCGTGCGGGACTTACGAGGCAATGCTTTGTTATAGGTGATGGTTACCACTTAACATCAGGTGGGCCATCTGCTTGTTTCATCAGGTAATTGTATATAAAAAAAGTTATAACAAAGAATCGGTTCACTGAAATGACACAAGAAACATTTCCGTAATTGAAGTTCTCGTTTAGTTCAGACGAGATTAACAAAAAGATGCATACTTCATTCTTCAGAAATAAACGCCCAGACAAAGAACAAAATTATCTACGCTATAATATATTTTCGCAACACAAAATAAATTTTCATTCTCGTTGGAGAAAAAACAGCCTATAGAGCAGAAGGCAGCGCTACTACGTACATACACTTATAGTGTCATAATAATATATGACATATTACATGTTTACGAGCTCAAATAACTGTTTCAAAAACATAATTATAAAATTATAGCATAAATACTCAATCGATATTGAACTTTGTCATTAACCGAAGCAATTATAATCGGTTCGTTTCGAGAATTTGAAAACTTTTCACATTTAATTGAAGTTTAATTGAAGTTCTCGTTTAGTTCAGACGAGATTAACAAAAAGATGCATACTTCATTCTTCAGAAATAAACGCCCAGACAAAGAACAAAATTATCTACGCTATAATATATTTTCGCAACACAAAATAAATTTTCATTCTCGTTGGAGAAAAAACAGCCTATAGAGCAGAAGGCAGCGCTACTACGTACATACACTTATAGTGTCATAATAATATATGACATATTACATGTTTACGAGCTCAAATAACTGTTTCAAAAACATAATTATAAAATTATAGCATAAATACTCAATCGATATTGAACTTTGTCATTAACCGAAGCAATTATAATCGGTTCGTTTCGAGAATTTGAAAACTTTTCACATTTACATGAATGATTACTGCGATATGAATCTTTGATATAGCGCATGGAGTCACACTGCGTAAGACAGCGGCACACCGTAGCGACACCGTAGCAGTCCCGTGGGGGTATTCCTCGTAGAGCACCGATTTTAGAGCACCGATCTTATTCCTTGTAGAGCACCTGCGGTGTCGTAGCTTCTAGTGTTGAGGTATTCTTTATATTCAACTCAATACTGATTTCCTAGATAATTATTTTCGAGTCTCAAACGTCAAATATACAGAAAATGACATATATGACAGCAAATGTGTAGCATGACCACATGACGCATCATCACTTAACATGAGATTGCGGTCAAACGTTTTACCTATAGGTTGTAAAAAAAAAATGTCAGAAAATGTCAAATATGACAGAAAATGACTAATCTACACTAATATTATAAAGAGGAAAGCTTTGTATTTTTGTATTTTTGTATGTAACGAATAGGCTCAAAAATTACTGGTCCGATTTCAAAAATTCTTTCACCATTAGAATGCTACATTATCACTGAGTAACATAGGCTATATTATATTTTCAAAAAATCAGGGGTCCTTACAAAAACTCCAATAATGTAACCCAAGGTGGAAACCAAAAACCTTACATCGCGTGCGCTGCGAAAACTATTGATGATAGAACAAAATAATGTATTACGATTTTGTAGAACACGTCATCATCTACAAAAAATGTCGCGACAGCATATGTCTAACTATTATAGTTATGTCACAATAAGTGCTCTTTTATTATAAAAAAATAATTGAAATGCCGCCGCTAGAAAAGGGTCTTTATTTGTACATTAGTATTAATCCTTATCCAAATAAATCTTTTCATAATTAAGACGGTTTCAATACCTATAGATTACTTCTTAAATTTTTCAAATCGGACATTCCATTCAAAAGATATGACGAAATTAAAAACGTCCACGGGTCCACGGGTCACGCTCGGGGTGCGATTTCACTCTCTGGCGTGCAAATGTAAGAAATAAGTAGACGCGAGGCTCGAACCCACGGTCTAAGTTTATCCTAAAATGTTCAAAAAATTTATGACCCCCCATGCAAAGCTGGGACAGGCCGCTAGTATGACATAAAGTGTCAAATATGACATTAAATAACGAGCTCTACAAGGAATACTCCGTGCCGTAGAGATAACGTAGCACTACCGTAGCACTGTCGTAGAGGCAACGTCACAGCAGCGTAGCGACATCGTAGTACTTCTAAAGATGCAATGCAGTGACACCGTACCTAATACTCCTTAGAAGTGAAGCAGTGCCGACGTAGGTGACCCGTATAAACGTAGAGGGGAGGTAGAGACAGACCGTAGAGTCAACGTAGCAGTACCGTAATGACACCGTAGTCTGTACCGGATATACCACGTAGAAGAGACTAAGTGACACCGTAGCAATACCTACCGTTAATCCAACGTACTGCAGTGAAAAAGTCAAAGTATTTATAGGAGGTTTTCTATTTTGCTGCTAAGAGGCAAATATTCTCTTTTATATAGAATATCGGTTATAGAATTTACCAAACATTTTGGACATAAATAAAGGTCCCTTTATTGTTTTTAATTGATTAATCATACAACATATTTGTTCTTTTTATTCTGGTTCTGAGTCTGGCTTTATTATAAGCTATTATTGGGTGTAGAATTCCTCGAACCCTTTCCAGTCCTTTGCTCCTTAGTGAAACCAGCGCAGCGCTTTCTTCGTCTGTGGTAGCAAAAATTTAAACAGCTTCACGACTTCGAGGCACGGTAGATATCCCCTCAGATCTCTTGGTAACAAGTACGAACTCCAGATTCTTTGATGACGACTAAGGGGGGTAGTCAACGGTAAGTCCAAACATAACATTTGGCACATAACCACATTTTGCAGTAGTTAGCATTTCATACGTAACAGGTTGCAAGTGCATCGCCGCTATTAAGTAACTGGTTTCCTCACGATGTTTTCCTCCACCGTTTAAGAGCACTGGCATTGCGCACATACATTTTTCGATAGGAAAAATCCATTGGTGCATTCGACCGAATTCGAATCTACCACCTTACGATCGGAAGGCAAGGTCACTCCCACTAGACCACCAGTACCCCCTCAGCGGTGCGGTACGGTTGGTGCGGTAGCAAACTGGACATAATAGCAAATGTAATGACATAACAACATAACCTGCCAAACTGTAACAGACACTTCTATAACAACTGCCTATGCCTCACTAAATTCAATTGGCACCACACTGGAGCTTCAATATTGTATTATAACATATTGTAACAAGCATCATACAAAAGAGCGGTAGGAACCAAGCCGTAAGTTTGTTGCCTGTTCTTCTAGGCTTTGGTCGCGTGGAAGAATCTAGGTGCCAGAGCTAGATTCATCTAGTTTTAAGACGTTTCAAAGTGATCCTTGTCTTCATCTTGTCGTGTCTACTAGTTTTTTACGAAAAAGTGTGGTGAAAGACGCCTCAAAAGGCTCCTTTCGAGCACTTGACACATGTTATAGAACTTTTTAGGACTATAACATGCCGGTTTCCTTGTGATAACTGAATAAACACCTTTTCACTTTGACTTTGAAGTGATCGCCACCGTGAACGCCACCGCGAACGCAAGTTGAAGATCATTTCTCCCCCATACCCATAAACTGTGGAATGAGCTACCATCAGAGGTTTTTCCGCCAGTATACAACATGAACAGCTTCAAGAAAAATGTTAATAAAGTCCTTCAGGGTAGGGAACGCAACGAAATCTTACCTCGTAACAGCGCACACTTGTGCTAATTAACTGTCCTTTTCCTGGCGACTGTACTAAAGTTTAAGTAGAACATTCGTGAGACAAATTCCAAATTTCAGGATAAGCCTCGGGTCTTATCTCAGCGGATTAGAACTAATCTCTTCTGTAGACAGCTTGTTATCGAGTTTTTAGACTTTGCTACACGTTTTTGATGGTTTTTAGGGTACCGCAAGCACCTTTGCGGTATCCTAAAGTCCGTTCATACTTTGATTACTTGAAAGAATAGAATCATAGAATAGAATCATTTATTGCACTTATGTTGTTACATATGGATCTAAAAGTAGGTAGGTGCATTGTTTGTGTCAAACTTTAACCCTGTTAGGGCACAGCAATATTCCACTAGGGGCGCTATATTATAATATACAATTGTTCTTATGCCTGATTTCACCATGCTCTGTTAGATTAACAAAGGATTAAAGGGCGGTTAAATATGTCAAAAGTACGCGTTTGACAGCTAAGGTTAGATTTAACGGCCTGTTAATCCTTGATTAGTAACTAACAGAGCATTGTGAAATCAGCTCTAAGTCCGTTCATACTTTGTAACTTGAAAGAAGAAGAGTAGTAGAGCTCCTTGTGTGTAGCTCGTCCGGGGAAGTGCTATCATCATGTCTATTTCTGCCACTAAGCAACAACGCTTCGTTTTGGTTTGAGGGGTGTGGTTGCCGGTGAAATTACAGGCACATGAGGCTTAACATCTGTACACCTCAAGTTGATGGACGCAGGGCAGTGCATCGTAGGGCACTGTCCTATTGTGCGTGACTTGCAGCAATGCTATGAGTAATGGTTACCACTTACCATCAGGTTGGCCATCTGCTTGTTCCATCAGCTAATTGCTATAAAAAAAACACAAAAACTCTTACATTGTGAATTTAAATGTGGAAATGACGACCAGTTGCAGCAATAAAGACATTATTGAGATGGTAAAACTGAAACAGCTTCAAGAATTTTATCCCGAGGCACGGTAGATATCCCCTCAGATATCTTAGTACCAAGTACTAACTCTGGATTCTTTGAGGACGTCTAAGGGGGTAGTCAGAGGTACGTCCAAACATTACATTTGATACTTGGTGCTTATAGATCAGAGTGCTTGGGGGTTGAAGTCGTGAGGCTGTTTTTCTTCTAGTGCCGAAAATAAATATTCATTGTGTGTACATTGTCAACAACTCGTTTTTCTCGGTCGTTTTTACCACGCACAACGAACTTCCTCCTGCGGTTTTCCCTCGGAGTTACGACATGGGGTCCTTCAAAAGGCGGGTTTATCTTTTCTTGAAAGGCCGGCAGCGCATCAGTAACGCCTCTGGTGTTGCAGGTGTCTATGGGCGACGGTGACCGCTTCCCATCAGGTGGCCCGTATGCTCGTCTGCCAGCTTTGGCATAAAAAAATAAAACTGTCTATTTGTATTGATGATTCGATTCTATAGAATACAAACTGTACCGTGCGCAAACTTAGTTAAGAACTAAACTTGTAAATGTCTAAGGCCTAGTTTCACCATGCTCTGTTAGTTACAAATCAAGGATTAACAGGCCGTTAAATCTGACCTTAGATGTCAAACGCGTACATTTTGTCATTTTTAACGGCCCTTTAATCCTTTGTTAATCTAACAGAACATGGTGAAACCGGCCCTAAAGATGTGAATAAATGAAATGCTGAATGAATGATGATGATGGCATTTTGTCCTCTCACTACCTTATCAAATACTCACCCGGTTATGTAAGTACTTGTGAAGCTAAGAGAGGGTGTTTGAGTACGTGTTTGATTCGAGGTAAGAAAGTTGCAGGTATAAGTTTAGAAGCACAGGTATTCCCGCCATGAGATATGAATTATTGATTCGCTTAAAGGTGTATTCGCATATGAATTATTGGACAGCCTTCACAGCTCAGTTGGTAGTAGCTCTGCCTTCTGTGCCGTAGGGTGGGTTCGATCCCCACCGAGAACAAACATTTGTGTGATGAACATAGATGTTTGTTTTCTGTCTGGGTGTTATATAATATATAACACCCAGACAGAATAAAAGTATGTATTTACAAAAGTATATAAGTAGTATATCAACTATCTGGTTCCCATATCACAAGCTTTGGCTTAGTTTGGGGTGAGATAGTGCTGTGTAGAATGTCCACCAATATTTATATTATTTATAGGTTATATTTTACCTGAAAAGTTGATGTTTGAAATATAATATGGGTGGTGGAGGAAGATATTAGGACATTCGTGTTCTTTTTTATATTTTTATACTAATTGCTGATGGAACAAGCAGATGGCCCACATGATGTGAACTGGTAACCATCATCCATAACAAAGCATTGCCTTGTAAGTCACGCACGATAGGAACGTGCCCTATACTAACAGCATTGCCCTGCGTCCATAAGCTTGAGGCATACAGATGTTAAGGCTGATGTGCCTGTAATTACACCGGCAACCACACTCTTCAAACCGAAACACAGCAACGCTGCTTGGCGGCAGAAAAAAGCGTGGTGGTAGTACTTCCCCGGACGAGCCCTTCACAAAGCTACTAACTACTCTTAAAACTTGATCTAATGAAAGAGCTAATGTCCCTCTCGCTCTCACGTTTTCGACCCATTTTAAGATATTAAAATCACAAAAACAATTTAATCGCAATCAACTATTTTTCTATTATATTCTATTATATTCTATTATATTCTATACTATTCACATTGCACACAGTTAACTAAAAAACATTATTATCGATACAAGTTTTCCTACTCAAAAGTTTACATTAGTACGAAAACCAGTAAAGCAAACGTTTGAGGTGAAATATCTAAATTCATTCGTGTCCTGTACATTCATATAAACACGAGTTTAATGTTTTGCTTAGCTTGGGACCAGATGGCGCTGTCTGAAATGTCCAACAATAAGTATTTATTTATAATACTACAGTACACAACAGTACAATGTAGTGAACTAAGTATATTGTATTGAAAGTATTTCCGAGAAGCGAGCTGACAATATGTACTTTATTCTCTTGATACTGCGCATTGTAAATTTTTCGAGCTGTCGACGGTGTGTGTATAAAACGTCATACGTAGTTTTTCAACTATTTTGTTCCAGGCATTTTAAATATTCAGCGAAATGACAAAATCTGGGCTTATTTTTTCTTTTGTCGTGTCACTAGTTTCTTTAGAAACAGTGTGGTGAAAGGATTTTAGGTGCGCCTCAAGATCACTTAACACATGTTATAGAACTTTTTAGGTTCTACGATATGCCGGTTTCCTCACGATGTTTTCCTTCACCGTTTGATAGAACTGGCATTGTCCACATAAATATTGAACAGAAAAACTCATTGGTGCACGACCGGTTTCGAACCCACGACCTTAGCATCGGAAGGCGGGGCCGCTACCACTAGACCATCAGTGCTCTCCAAATCTGGGCTTATGAGAAGTATTACCTACTGGATTCTGGGAAAGAAACATACACGTGATGCGAAAAACGTACGAGAGACGGAACAATAAATTAATACTTTTGCAGATATCATCGTTCCCTACTTTAAGTAACTGGTATTTTTGTTTCCAAAATAAATTGATTTGATTTGAGTCTGCGTCTTAACTGTCAAACAAACATCTCGACTCGAATTCTTCTCAACATTTTTTAAAGATATTAAATCTCTGAATTAAATTATAAGCAACAAGTATTCTTACATTAAAACATTTGTGACCTAGTTTTCAAAATGTTAGTTGAGAAGCTTCATAAATACCTCCAGTTATTTAATATACTGAAAAATGTTGAATGCGCGAGTGAGAAAATGTCTGACGGGTCAGAAAATATCAGTATTTGAATATACGTTTTACAAGCAAAATATAACCTTAGCCCAATATTATTACGTGTTTATTATTATAACGATCTATTCCAATAATTTCAATTTCACACCTATCAACTTCTTCCACTCACAGGTCGATATGTGCCAAGAAATATGTAGAAATGTTTGCCTCACCGATTGATTTGATTTTCACGTCGCTATGGGACTCGTGGAATCAACGGGTCTTGTAGTACCATGTTTATGGAATCCAGGTGTTCAGTGGGTTGGGCTGGAACTCAGTGCATTAGGGAATGTGGGTGTGGAAATAACACCTAGCTAAGTTCTAGAAAAGAGTTTGTTTGGAAGATATAAATACATAAGTACATAAAGGTCTTGTAGAACCATGTTTATGGAATCCAGGTGTTTAGTGGGTTGGTCTGAAACTCAGTGCATTAGGGAATGTACGTGTGCAAATAAGTCCTAGAATATACTAGAAAAGAGACTAGAATGTACTAGACTTTGGAGTATATAAATAGATAAGTACATAAGAAAGATACATAAGTAAAGAAGCAGCGTTGCTGTGTGTCGGTTTGAAGGATTGCCGGTGAAATTACAGGCAATGCATATCATCTACATACCTCAAGTTGATGGAAGCAGGGCAGTCCATCGTAGGGCACGTTTCTATCGTGCGTGACTTACGAAGCAATGCTTTGTTATAGGTGATGTTTACATCAGGTGGGTCATTTGATTTATTTATCAGCAAGTAGCATAAAAAAAATAAAGTCACGTGATATACATTTTTTTTAAACAACTAGCTTAAGGAACAAGCAGATGGCCCACCTGATGTTAAGTGGTAACCATCACTTATAACAAAGCATTGCCTCGTAATTCACGCACGATAGGAACGTGCCCTATAATGCACTGTTCATCAACTTGAGGCATACACATGTTAAGCCTCATGTGCCTGTAATTATATCGGCAACCACACTCTTCAAACTGAAACACAGCAACGCTGCTTGGCGGCAGAAAAAGGCGTGGTGGTAGTACTTCCCCGGACGAGCCCTTCACAAAGAGCTCTACTACTCTTAAAATACATCGTGATATACAATATTTCAAAGGTATGGACACCGGTGCTTTGACAGCTTCATAAAGCAATGCAATTGTTATAGGCAGAGTTTGGCTATATGCGTACTTTTCAACAATAAGTGAACTATATGCGTATTCAGTCACTCATTCGTATGCCTCAAAATACTAGCGGTCCGCCCCGAACTGAGATCTCGTGATGCGACCCGACGAATACACGAAAACTTTGAGTAGGTGGTAGTCAGAGGCAAGTCCAAACATTAGGCTTGGTAACCAACTTTCAACTCTATTGGCCTATTTATTGAAGAGTTCCGTTGAACAGACCTTGGCTCCATCATCAGACCTGGTTGTTGTCACCATTTTATGAGAACTGAGTACCTTCTTAATTTATTTCAAGAAAAAAAAAAAGAAAAAACAAAGGAACTAAGCGACCAGTACAAAAACCTTGATGTCAACGAAATTCCTAGAGATGGGAGCTCTTGGATCGTTCGCTATCTCAATTTAACCTTTTTTTTTGTATCTCAAAAACCGAGCGTCCCAGAAAACAAGTAAAAATTGTTTTGGAATGTCCAAACAAAGCCCTTTCATATGACATATAACTTGATTTTTTTATGAAACTATTTTTATTTTTTCGTTCTTAAAAAACCTCATATCTTAATAACCCTTCATCCGATTTTACTCATATACTTATCAGTAAATTTCTCAAATACAAGCTTATCAAATTTCATGCAGATCGTATCAACGATTCGAAAGTTATGGCCAGACAAACATACATACATACATAAAATGACAAATCGGCCAAGTTGAAACTAAGATCTTCGTTCGCTTCGCTCACTCGATCAAAAAAAATTTTCATAAGGTTTTTATAAGACCTCGGTCTTATTAAACTCAGTTTCTTGTTTGTGTTGTAAATAAATTACTCTCCGATTGTGGCGCAAGTTTTTGTGAGGCTTTTTTATCTTTGACTTTTTTGCACAACATGACTCTGGGACATGACTTGTGAGACATGACAGCGACTTTTTCTTTTATTTGGTTCATGTAGCTAACAAAAAACTACAGGGAGTAGAAAAATAGCTGCTGGAAATGAAAAGTAACATGCAGTAATAGGTACATGAGCCTATTCAAATTATCTAATTATTATTAATAACACCGGCAACCACACTCTTCAAACCGAAACACAGCAACGCTGTTTGGCGGCAGAAAAAGGCGTGGTGGTAGTACTTCCCCGTACGAGCCCTCCACAAAGAGCTCTACTACTCTTAAAAATGTTCTATCATTATACCAGATCACTGTCACCATTTTATATACTTATACATTTTACGCATCAAAGTCAAAGTCAAAGTCAATAGGTATTTATTCAATAAAATCACAAGGATCACTTTGAAACGTCTTAAAGCTAGGTGACTCTAGGTGCCAGTTCCACGCGACCAAAGCCAGCGAAATAGATCAACGGTTCGAAAGTTATAAAAACATACATAGCACATAATACACAATACCATCTTCGTTCGCTTCACTCACTCGATCAAGTAATACCATTGGCTAATTACAGATATTCACGAAATTCTACCCGCAACACTGAATTAGTACATTTGACTAGTGTTATCAATAAAACAATGTTGATTTTATCTTATTTCATTTCTAAAAAAATATACGACGTGTAAGACAAAACATACCTAATGTTTTGTCTTACACTTCACATTGGTTATATAATATTTAAAAACTGACCAACGACAATAAATTATAACTTTTTTCCTGAAACAAACAAAAAGCTAAAGTTCCGGTTTAAGTTTTCAGGAGTAGTTTTACAACACCCTGTATAAAACCAAGTTTCCATGGTACGTCTCAGGTAGATGACTGTTTGTGAAGAACAGCAATACATTAACTGAAGTGGCGTGTGCTATTGTGTCTAGCAGTTTCCATGTGACCTGTTTACTTGGACGCTTGTCTAGAGGGGGCCTTACGAGCGATGCGATAATATACAAAGCTATAATTATATTGACACGTATATTTCTTTTTGTGTACCGTTCTCTCTCTTGTCGTGTCACTAGTTTTTTTCGAAACCGTGTGTTGAAAAGATTTTAAGTGCGCCTCAAGAGGCTCCTTTCGAGCACTTGACACATGTTATAGGATATTTTAGGTTTTACGACATGCCGGTTTCCTCACGATGTTTTCCTTCGCCGTTTGAGAGTACTGATAATGTGCACATACATTTTTGAACAGAAAAACTCATTGGCGCACGACCGGTTTCGAACCCACGACCTTAGGATCGGAAGGCGGGGCCGCTACCACTAGACCACTAGTGCTGTGTACCGTTTAAAACCCTGGTATCTTGATTTGGACTCCTCCTCATTAACAGCTCAGTTGGTAGTGGCTCTGCCTTGCATGCTGTTGGCCGTGGGTTCGATCCGCACCGAGAACAAGCATTTGTGTATAGTGTATTTTTTTTTTACTAAATTAGAGTAGCGCATGATATGCAATACCTTAATATCATTACAATCTAGCCAAGTAGGCTATTGAGTAATTTTGATTTGACTTAATATTACTAAGAATGTGTCCATTGTTGTGCACTTTTCTTACAGTCTCTATTTAAGGCGTGTATTGTGTAATAAACAAATTTGTGTAAATGGTTGTTCCTTTATGATTAAATGTGTAAAAAAAATGTGTTTTATTATTTCATTACCTATCTGATTTCCATGATACAAGTTTTGCAAGTGTGGAACGTTCACAAAGTATATTTATTTAAAATACCCAATTATTGTGCGGAAGAAAACTTTTGCTAGAGTTAAGCTCTGAGAGAAGTAGAGCTCTTTGAAGGGCTCGTCCGGGGAAGTACTACCAAAACGCCTTTTGCTGCCGCCAAGCAGCGTTGCTGTGTTTCGGTTTGAAGAGTGTGGTTGCCGGTGTAATTACAGGCACATGAAGCTTAACATCTGTATGCCTCAAGCTGATGGACGCAGAGCGTAGGGCACGTTCCTATGGTGCGTGACTTATGAGGCAATGCTTAGTTATAGGTGATGGTTACCACTAGGTAGGCCATCTGCTTGTTCCATAAGCTGGTTGTATAAAAAAAAACTATGTATTATATTGTGTGCAATAAAAAAATAAGAATAAAGAAATTAAAACATATCATAGCACTCTCGTAGGACCAAGCGCATTAGTGCCGGATGTTTTAATGAAGTTTCTTGCAGTTTGTGTCGTTGATTACTCGTTGTTTGCTATCCAATGCTCTTTTTAGCGTCTTAATAAGTGACACAGTCCCCTAAAAAAGGTATTATGTGGCACTTTGAAATATGTAGAAGAAAAGTGCCAGTGCCGCTTTTTAGAAAAACAAGCAGGTTCGTTAGTAAAGGAATTCAATAAAAAACTTTACATGACTGAAATCGAAATACCTATATTGGGTTTTATGTACTGGGTTAACTTATTATACGAGGAATTAGTTAATAATAATATGTTTAGGCCCAGTTTCACCATGCGACATATTTAATCCTTTGTTAATCTGTTAGATTAACAAAGGATAAATGTGTCAAATATGTCAAAATGTACGCGTTTGACATATATGGTTAGATTTAACGGCCTGTTAATCCTTGATTAGTACAGAGCATGGTGAAATCAGCTCTTATTGTGCTTATTATTGTTATTATATTTTATTTTTCAAATTAGTATTTTCTTTTTGATATGATATTTTATTGTAACTATGGTTTTAATTAGAATTGAATTAGAATATTATTATTTTACTGTAATTGTAACGATGACATGGGTGTCGCAGTTGCTGCGTTGTCGCGTATGTACTGGTTTCACGTAAGACCAGCGTAATAGTAGCGTACCTATGCTGCTATAGCATTTATGCTGTAAGTTTCTGAATCAAGAAATTTATTTTGTCAAAAGTTTTGTCCCATTTATTTCACGTGTTTGAGAAACTACACCATTGAATGTAAATCTATTTCGTATAGTTTTTTTATACTATTATTATGGTATAAGAGTGATATGTGAAGGGCTCGTCCGGGGAAGTACTACCACCACGCCTTTTTCTGCCGCCAAGCAGCGTTGCTGTGTTTCGGTTTGAAAGCTGTGGTTGCCGGTGAAATTACAGGCACAGGCTTAACATCTGTATGCCTCAAGTTGGTGGACGCATGGCAGTGCATCGTAGGGCACGTTCCTATCGTGCGTGACTTACGAGGTTATGCTTTGTTATAGGTGATGGTTACCATTTAACATCAGGTGGGCCATCCACTTGTTCCATCAGCTAGTTGTATAAAAAAAATGGGTAGTTAGAATTCCTCGCTAAAACGCGGTCATTGTGAATCTAAACAAGTTTTCCTAAATAACTTTGTTTGTGATTTTTCATCTTACTTACTTCCTTCTGTAATGTTATTTTTTTCGAATGTTAAAAGGTGCAAGTAAGTAAGTAAGTAAGCTAATTTCACCATGCTCTGTTAGTTACTAATCAAGGCCGTTAAATCTAACCTTGATGTCAAACGCGTACATTTTCACATATTTAACGGCCCTTTAATCCTTTGTTAATCTAACAGAGCATGTTGAAACCGGCCCTAAAGCTGTTTGAGTCAGTAAGAATATTTTTAATGTAGTAAAACCATAAATTGTAAGCTAAAAGCAAAAGTAAATTCATAAAAAATCAGGTCAGATCGAAAGGTCCGCAGTAAACATTCATTCATAAAGTACTGCACGGGTTCCAAAGCGCTGCATTTCTTTCATTTAAATTCATACCTATTTCTATTGAAATAATTTCGCGTGTACTAGAAGCAGCGCGTAATAAATTCGACTTTTCACCTCCGAGAAATTGGATGTTATGTGAAAAATAGCGTTGCAGGGCCGGCCGCAGGGCGGGGGATAGTTTTTTATTGATTGAGTGAGCGATAGGTTAGCGTGGTATGCCATGAGGAGGGAAGAAAGTTACGAGAAGAGTGCTGGAAATGGATGTGGATGGTTTTAGAAGGAGAGGCAGGCCAAAGAAAAGATGGATGGAATGTGTGAAAGATGATTTGAGTAAGAAAGGAGTGAGCACTGAGATGACGAATGATAGAGGAGAGTGGATGAAGAAAGCCTGTTGTGCAGAGCCCACTTAGCCCACTTAAAAATGTGTAAGCGAGAAGTTCGACGGTTGACAGCGTCTTAAGCTTACAGAGCTGAAGATATTAAACTACTTTTTACTTAAGGGTCTGTTAACGAGCACAAGGTGAAGATAATGTGGTGGTAATGAAAATAAACCAGGCTCGCGACTGTAAACCATAAGCACGGTAGACATTCTATTTGTTAACGGTAGGGAATTTTTAACAGACTTCAAAAAAAGGAGGAGGTTCTCAATTCGACTGTTTTTTTTTTGTTTCTTACCTCAGAACTTTCGACTGGGTGAACCGATTTAGATGATTCTCTGGGCCCTGCACAACAGGGTAAGAAAGCCTGTTGTGCAGGGCCCACTTGGGATAAGAGCAGGAAGATGATGATGATCATGATGATTGAGTGAGCAAAGCGAACGAAAATTTTACAGTTAACTTGGACGATAAGGCATTTTATGTATGTATGTTTGTCGGGCCATAACTTTAGAACCGTTGATCCGATCTCCATGAAATTTGGTAGGTAAGTTGATAGCTTGTACTTGAGAAATTCACTGGTAAGTATATGAGTTAAATCGGATGACGAGTTATTAAGATATGGGGTTTTTTGAGGGGGCAAAAATAAAAAAAGGCACACAAAAATATCAAGTTACATGTTATATGAAAGGGATTTGTTTGGACATTCCAAATCAATCACTTTGTTCAGTTGAAACTTGGTTACCATACATAGTTAGTAGGTAGTAGTCAGAAGCAAGTTCAAAAAACAAGCTTGGACTTGCACTTACTTTAATTTTCGGACCCTTTGATCCGATCTGCACCAAATTTGGTGTGTCGATTTATGGGTATATGAATTTAATCGGACAAGAGGTTATTGAGACATGGAATTTTCAAAGGGAGCAAGACATTATTGTTACATAAATATACCAAGTGAGGTGTCATATGACAGGTTTGGTTTGTAGGTACATCCCAATACCATTTTTATTTTTATTCTAGGACGTATGTATGATTTTTGAGATACAATTGGTTAACCCAAGTAGGTTAGGGGTAGTCAGAGGCCAAATATCGTGTTTGGTATCAATGTAAGACAGGAGCGGACATCACGAAATCTCAGTTCGGGGCGAACCACTAGTTTAGTAAGTTTAATATGGATGGACTGTATGATAAATGACATCAGTAATGTAACTATTAACTAAAACCTATATACGATTTTTGTAAATCCTTCGATGCATAAGGACGATTCCTTAGTACAGCCCTGCTTACCGGTTCGGAATAGGAAGAAATTGAAATGTCTGCAGTATTGGCAAATACATCTTAGGCTTGGCGTATTTGTACCGATCCAGTCGTGAGGGACGCCGGATTGTGCTACTTCATCAACTTACCTATGCTCTTAGCACCGGTTTAAGGACCTTTTCACTCTTTGTGTCGTATCACTAGCTCTTTAGAAACAGTGTGGAGAAAGGATATTAAGTGCTTCAACTTACCTATGCTCTTAGCACCGGCTTGTGGCTAAGTTGAGCTTTTTCTTCTTGTCCGTGAGCCTCAAAATTGTGAGAGCTATGTAGGGAGTTGTACTACGTGATAAAATCAGAAATGAAAAAATTCTTAGTAGAACTAAGATGTTATTAAAAATGTCCTTCATGGGGTCCTTTAGAATGCGGGTTCTTCTTGAAAGGCTGGCAGCGCATCAGCCTCTGGTGTTGCAGGTTTCTATGGGCAACAGTGACCACTTTCCATCAGGTGGCCCCTTATCTCGTCTACCAGCTTTGGCAAAAAAATACTAGCAAGCTATGTCCATACAAAATTAACTGCAAAAGTATCCTCTGAAAAGGTTGAAGTGGCAATGTCTTGTCAAAAAAAGCGTAGGTACATAAAACTACATATTTTAGACAAAGAAAATTACAATAAATACAAGTATTTACAAAACGTACAAAATGCATATGAAACAGTTGAGCTATCAGACCGTTGGTTGCAAACGATCTAGAGATAGCTCAACTGATCCAAATCAGTGTCAATCGAAAGCGTCCCCAAGACACTAACTGCATTGCCACGCTAAATGGCAATGCTGACGCGCTGAACCAGATACTCCCCAGCCCTCGGGTCACGCGTCACCTCGATAAGTCCCTTCGAGAAGTCTCATCAAATATATTTATTTATTTATTTAAATTCACAAAACAGATTACAATCGAAAAAGCAAAAAATAATTGTTACAATAATATTCTTAATAATAATAATAATAACTTGGGTTGCTTTCAAAAAGCTAATTTTAGTTCGTGTTTAAAAACGTGTAAAACACGTATAAAAGAGTTATCGTATCGAAATAGAGTAATGGAGAAACTACTCAGAGGAGTCAGTTTTTTAATCTATTACGGCACAAGCTACTCTAAGCTTCTCTTATCTGTGGCTAAGCTAAGCTAAGCCAGATAATTCCGAACTTTGAAATTCAGTACCATTTCAAAAGGAAATAGACATAGACAGACATTTATTTGCTAAAAAAACACACACATACACATACAAAATAATAAAAGAAAGAAAATGGCTAAACAGATAGATATTACAGTAGGTACTTTGTTGGTGTAGGTGTTTGTGTACTGCAGCAGCAAAAGGGTCTCGACTCAGCGTATGCCTCACCACTATTTTAGTAGATAGGCGTTGTTATTCTAGAATAAAAAAAGGCATACAAATCTGGCAAAACAAACACATAAACTACATATTTTCACAGATTCATTTTATTATTTGCACTGGTTCAACGGTTAGCTAGAAATAAAATATACAAAAAACTGTAAAAACGTCAGTTTACCTCCCACAATATTTTGTCCAACAATTTATAAAAATACGAGTTTCCTCGTAAAATTCCGTTGTCCCTCACCTAACTATACTTTTATAAGCGCACGATTTAATGTGCTCTTGAGCTTATTCTGTTCACCAACTCGAAAATAAATATCTTTTTCCGTTTAATAGAAACCGTCTCTGGAGATTGTAGGGGAGAGTAGGCATAATAAGCCTATTCATTTTTGTGCTCGTAAAATGTATTGGCTACTAAACGGTCGAGCTAAGTGATTGGTCATTATAATAATAAACTACGAACTAAGTTTACCGATACATGTATTGGTGGTTATACGTTAGCATTATCTAAGGTTTAAGATAGAAGCGATATAACTTTTTGCCAAATTTGGAAAAAAAAACAATTAAATTAATAAGAAAATAATTGGAATAAACAAGATACCTAATAATTGACTCGTAGTTAAAGTAAAAAAGCAAAACTCTGTGCACTACCCAAAAAAATATCCCTACTACCCAAAAGTTGCTGGTAGCTGGTAGTTAACGCTATCAGCATTAAGTTTGCCTGTATACCGTACACTGTACTGTACATAGGCAACAAATAATTTTCTTAATATGTCTAATTTGAAGAGCAAGCGCTTTGTCTATTTCTTTTGTTTTTTTTTGTCAAAAAATAGTGAGGAAATGGTTGATAGATCGTCTAATTCACAGCTCACTCTTGAGTCTTGAAACGGAAATGTAAACGAAAAAATGGAATCAAAATTACGGAATTCGTAATTCAAAATACAAGTTGTCAAAAGTCGGAATTAGACAGTCAGTTTTAAAACTCTAAACATGAGCCTACGAGTATCTAATAACAACATTGAATAAAACAAAACTGAACCAGTTTAGTCACTTCTCCCCGCGCACCTTTTTCCATCTTTTTCCCTGTTCGTTCTCAGAGCTCATTATTCGGTGAGCCATTGAAGGACTATCTCGACCCCTGAGGGCCCAGATTTAGGACCCTTAACCCATTGAAGGGCAAACCTGAATGTCCACGTTCACTGTATTTGCTAAGCAATAGAAATAACTTGTTGACGGTAAGAAATGATGGCGTGACGGGCTATCGTATTTGAATGGCGCTACTTATCCCTGAATTATGTCTCTGAGTGTTGGACCTTTTTAAGGCTTTTTATAAGTGAAAATGATGAATAACACGTGCTTTCGTCAGGTGAGCCGTGGCTTTGGAAGCTAGGCGTAAAGCTCGTCATCCGAGTACCTATCTAGTGATTGAGATGTTTAGCTAAAGCCCGTTTTGAAGAGACCGTCATTTTGGAAGCCATATTGTCAAAAGTAACATAACATCAGAAGTATTACTGTAAAAATAGACTATGCTCTGATTTCACCATACTGTGTTAGATTAACAAAGGATTAAAGGGCCGTTAAATATGTCAAAATGTACGCGTTTGACATCTAAGGTAAGATCTAACGGCCAGTTAATCCTTTATTAGCAACTAACAGAGCATGGTGAAATCAGCTCTAAAGTTATTCTTTTATACGGTAGACATCTGTAGATCTTTTAGTATTCAAGATGAGGATGCATCTTTCCTTTCTAAAGATGCAAAAGGATGCATAATTTCCTTGAAATAACCAGATTTTATGAAGGAATATTTTATTTCTTTACTACGAAGAAAATGCAATCCTTTAAAATAACCAGTTACGTTGGAGAAAAAAGGATTTTTTGGTTTTTTACTACTTGCTGATGAAACAAGCCATGGTCCACCTGATGTTAAGTGGTAACCATCACCTTTATTAAGGCATTGTCTCGTAGGTCACGCACGATAGAAACGTGCCCTGCGGTGCACTACCCTGCGTCCTTTAAAGCAATAGGCTGTTAAGCCTCATGTTTTGTAATTTCACCAGCAACCACACTCTTCAAACCGAAACACAGCGTTGCTGCTTGGCGGCAGAAAAAGGCGTGGTGGTTCTTCCCCGGACGAGCCCTTCACAAAGAGCTCTACTACTCTTAAAAGTTCTTCTTAAAAAGTTTACATATATAACCTTTTATCTAATTTTGGTTAACTACAAGGAACAAGGTCTCTCCTTTTATCCTTCCGTGTATTGAATCCCTATGTTTCCCTAATTTTTGTTAAAAAAAACAAGCAAAATGGCAAATGCACCAAAAGTGCGACGCAAAAAAAAAACAAGCGATCATGGGTAGTCAAATTCCCGTCCATATTATTTTCATTATCCAGGTCTGGTTGGGTTAGTTTTTTTTATCCAATAGGTGGATTCTCACAAACACGACGCGATCAGTCGAATATATTACTTCTCCAATTAGAACGGCGCTCTCTGATTGGTCAGCGGAGATTTGACTGGAGCTTGTGAGCCAAGGGAAGTGACGATGTTGTTAATATGGACATTCCTGTTATCAAGTGGTAATTTTGATACCTATCAATAATAATAATAGCTTCATAAGCTGAAAGAAAATAACAGAAAAACTACAGGCACATGCCTAACATCTGTATGCCTCAAGTTGATGGACGCAGGGGAGTGAATCGTAGGGCACGTTCCTATCGTGCCTAACTTGCGAGGCAATGCTTTGTATATAGGTGATAACATCAGGTTGGCCATTTGCTTGTTACATTATGTAGTGAAAAAAAAACTTGAAATAATTTATGTGAACAGCTTTTATTTTTTTTCAAATTATAAGCTTGTATTTGACCGCAATCTCACCTGATGTTAAGTAAAGATGCGGTTGACGTTTTAGCTCGCTTACCTACCTATCCACTCTTTTCTTGAAAATATCCAAGTTTTTGGTGTTTGTAAATACGACTAATGTCTGACTCTTCTTGCTAGTCAATGACGAAATCTTTCTCGTTTGTCGTTGATAACGATCAAGAAGTGAATTACTCAATTAATTACTATTTAGTTTTTTGAATCAAATAAATATTACATAAAAAATAAGACTCATGTCCACGCTATTGTAGCGTATCCTAAGTCCATTACACACATTCGAATCCCCGAGTGACAACCAATGCATTGTAATGCGCCATTACACTATCGGACAGTTTTATCTGTTCGGCAGTGAGGACTACTCCTAAGAGATTTTCGGATACCTTCTTACAGAACAAGTCATAGTATCTATAGTATAGTTCAATACTGATACAAAAAAGTAAATATGGTTACGGTTATTTTCAAGCACGGTTGACATACTATAAGGACATTTTGTTGAGTATTTTTATGTACTCATAGGTTAAAGTTTTTTTATGTTTTGGGAAAACTATTAAGAGTCATTCCGGTTGATACTAAAAAGAAGAGAATGTCATTTTAAAGTTTTTAGGTTAGTTATTGGATGTCCTACAAAATTAAAAGAGGTATTTTGTCGTGTTGAATGTATAATTATAGTGAAAGACGCACATATAAGATCGTATGAAAAAAAAGAAGAAAAATAATTATATAAAAAAAATTAAACCAAAAACTAACAGAAAAATACTGCACTGTGTGGTACATATGAATATTGGAACTGGCACCTAGATGCAACTACCTTGAAGACATTTGAAATGAATCCTTGTGTTTCTATAAATAAATGCCATTTTATTTTATAAATATTATCATTTGTATTTACAAAGAAAATGACAATATATACAAGTATTAACATAATGTAAAAAATACATATGAAACAGTTGAGCTATCTGCAGACCGTTGCAAACGATCTAGAGATAGCTCAACTGATTTTAACATAGTCCCAAAAGTTATTATCCGAGTGGGATTTGAACCAATGACCTTCCCTTTGATACGGGGCCGCGTTAACCAACTGCGCCATCGGATTCTAATCGGAATCGACGAATAGCTCAGAGACATGCTACTACGGTACTTATGCGACCGTGGTTCCATCTACAGGTCAGACATATAACTATCGGTCGTGGGTTCAAATCCCACTCGGATAATAACTTTTGGGACAATATTAAAATAATTGTGATTTCCTTAAGTGTAGGTAAACACTATAAAACTAATAAAAATAGCTCAACTGATCCAAATCAGTGCCAATCGGAAGCGTCCCCAAGACACTGGCTGCATTATCACGCTGAATGGCATTTTATTGGATTGTCTGGTTATTCCAGTAGACCAGCATTCTTGTAAACCTCGATCGATCTTTTGAGCTTTCTTCTTTAGCCCCAATTGCTGTAATTCAACCTTTACATAACCATAATGCAATTACATACATCCCGAACATGTTCACCGGAATTTATCTTCCCAATACAAGCATTGTGCGCCCCCTATCAATCTCCTTTTATTTACCAACAAATAAGGGAATCGCGAATTTCGACCTCTCAGTTATAGCGTAAGGCAATATTCCAACAAAAACATGTGAGTAAGGCGATGGGGGGGAATACAATACAATACAATACAATACAAAATTATTTATTTATGCCACACATACCCAGTTTATAAAAAATACAAGAATATACATTAAAAGTAAGTAAGTGACACAAATTGGCCGTCACTCAGCATAAATGCTATAGCAGCATACGCTACTTAACGTTGGTCTTCCGTGACACCAGTACGCGACGACCAGTACCGTGACACCAGTACGCGACGACCAGTACGAATTGCGTTGCGAACGAAGTTCGGAGTTCAAAGTCAAAGTGAAAAGGTGGTTTTTTTAATTGAATTACAAGGATCAGTCTCTCTCTCTTGTCGTGTCACTAGTTTCTTTCGAAACAGTGTGTTGAAAGGATTTTAAGTGCGCCCCAAGAGGCTCCTTTCGAGTACTTGACACATGTTATAGAACTTTTTAGGTTCTACGACATGCCAGTTTCCTCACGATGTTTTCCTTCACCGTTTGGGAGTACTGGCATTTTGCACATACATTTTTAAACAGGTTTCGAACCCACAACCTTAGGATCAAGGGGTCTATACACTATTTGTTAGTGGAACACGAAAAACGCATTAAAAAAACTGTGTTCTGTGGTCACGCTATATAAATGCAACACGTGGTATCATTTAAACTGTTTTATTAAATATACAAATATTGCTTTTTATTTATTTACTTAGGGACAAAAACACAACATATAAAAAATATAGGTATGTATGAATTACAAAACTCCTTTTGTCATATTTTTATAGACCAAAACAACTTCTCAAAATCATTAAAGTAGTTATGAAAAATAGACTCCTCAGCTCAGTTGGTAGTAGCTTTGCCTTCTGCGCCGTAGGCCGTGGGTTCGAACCCCACCGAGAACACACATTTGTGTTATGAACATAGATGTTTATTTTCTGTCTGGGTGTTATATAATATTATAAGTAGGTATGTAATTACAAAATAAAAAGTATATAAGTAGAATATCAGCTATCTGGTTCCCATATCACAAGCGTTGGCTTAGTTTGGGGCGAGGTAGTGCTGTGTGGAATGTCCACCAATATTTATTTATATTTTTTATTTCATTTATAGCAAACCTATGTGTGAGCGAGAAAATGTTTGACAGCTGTCAGCCTCTTAAAACCTTTCACAATTTGCAACTCGTTATCAATTTGCAAACGTCGAGAGATTCACAACAATGCCAATTCAAGCTACATATAACTGAATTATTGCTGAAATCGTATCAGCCAGCCACTGAAGCCGGATCTATTATTGTACATTACCTACAAACAACAAGACCACTATCACTGCTTAAGATAACGATTTGTGACGTGTGTGTAGGTTGGCCAACGTTTTGTTGCAAATAAGATAAAAGATAAACTACTAATATTTTTATTTTTATACAACTTGCTGATGGAACAATCATCACCTATAACAAAGCATTGCCTTGTAAGTCACGCATGATAGGAACGTGCCCTACGATGCAGAGCAGTCTCTGCGTTCATCAACTTGAGGCATTTAGATGTTAAGCCTCATGTAATTACACCGGCAACCACACTCTTCAAACCGAAACACAGCAACGCTGCTTGGCGGCAGAAAAAGGCGTGGTGGTAGTAATAAGAGCACAGGCGGTCTAGAGGTACCTTCCGAACGTCGGACTTGGGTTCGAAACTGCTCGTGCACCAATGACTTTTTCTGTTTAAAAATGTATGTGCACAGTGCCAGTACTCTCAAACGGTGAAGGAAAACATCTTGAAGTAATCGGCATGTCGTTGACCCTAAAAAGTTCGAAAGGAGCGTCACTGAGGCGCACTTAAAATCCTTTCACCACACAATACACCTTTTTTTTCAAAAGTGGATAGAATAATTTCTAAAAAAATTTCTAAAAAACATAATATAATAAAGCCGTACATTTAGGTTTTATTCTAAAGATTTCTTCATTTTTCTAAATACTCTTGCAAAATAGATTTTAGCCAGCACGCGAACGAAGACGACGGCAACAGCTAGTTGTTAATAGTATTTCACAAGCTTTATCAAAACGTGATAGGAAATCCACGTGAGCTTTCTCACAAAGGAAACGTTGAAATCACATTCTCAAAATATCCTTTGCAGCACCAAAACGAGGGTCCCTACAATAGGCGCAAGTTGCCACTAACCTCTTTCGGGTAATTGGGCTCTGTGTGTCTGTAAGACCATTAACTGATCTGTCAGAATCCTTAGTAATCTTCTACGCTCGTGTATTTAGTGTTTCACTTATACTGTATAACTATAACTATATATATATAACTGTTAAACCATCGTATACTACACTATTTAGACAAAGATAATTATGGAGAGAAATGGGGGAGGCCTACGCCAGAATGGCGACTACAAATTTTAATCAAAATGACATGTAAATAAAAACATTGTTAATATAGTAATAATATAATAATAAACGAATTGTATGCATAAATTAATATCACGAATAATAAAATAAATTAATAAATAATAGAATTGTAATGTTACATGTTTAATTAATCTGATCTTAGTATTTTATGCATGTTTTTATTTTTATTTTTTGAAGAATAAATGGCTTTTTTACTTTTCTGTACTATTTAATTATGTAAATCAGTATGTACTATATGTATAGTAGCATTATATTTTTATGGATAGAGAGAGATAGGGTTATGGAGAGGGCTCAGAATCGTTCTTCCTTGAAATGTACAAGGGAGGCGAATGTCCAGCAGTGGACTTATTTAGGCTGATGATGATGATTAGTATAATTATAACCAAAACATCAGGTGGGCCATCTGCTTGTTCCTTCAGCTAGTTGTATAAAAAAAAAGGTTAGGTGTTCTAATAATTGTACTTAAAACTTCAGTTCACTTTTTACGCTTTCACAGTGTTGGTTCCTTAGAAAAAGTTATTCATATTGATGGGTACTCTCAGGTACTCAAGTATTGGAACACCTTCTATAGTTACATAGTAACTCTTTTCGTAGCATTCATCCTATACATTAACAGATATTTCTACTGCTGATAAAGAATGTAGAATGAGACTTAGCCACATGAAGATAGGACTGAAAATTGCTTGTGTAATCCTAAATCATATATTCACACAAAGCACAACGTAACGAAACGTCCAGCTGTCAGGCGAGCGAAACTAAACGCAGGTAAATTACGTCGTGGTCAAAAGCTCACGTCAAATGTCATTGTGAACAATTTATGGAGAAAAGCCGAGACGTTTAGCAAGTTTCGGGCCTAGGAGACCGTTTCCAATGAAAGCAGGTGTTCGCCCGCTTTATTATATTTACTAGCGGCCTGTCTCGACTTTGCACGGGTGTACATTTATGGTAAACATTTTGGGATAAACGTACACCTACCTACCTACCAATACGTAAGTCACGCACGATAAGAACGTGCACTACGATGCACTGCTGCGTCCATCAACTTGAGGCATACAGATATGAAGCTGTGCCTGTAATTTCACCTGGAACAAAAAGGCGTGGTTGTGCTTCCCCGGACGAGCCCATCACAAAGAGCTCTACTACTCTAATGCTGGCTGCTTTCATTGTAAATGCGGCACAACCTTCAGGGATTGGAGGCCTAAAAGTTGAAAAGTCTATCACAGTTTGTGTGGAAGTCGAATTGACGCTTGTAAAGTGTCAGGCACGTTACTGGAGTTTTATGTTTATTTCCGTTCTTGGGCTCGGAAGAATAAAAACTCGTAAGTTCTTGATGTTAAAGTTATTCTAAAAGCAGTCACCGCCATTTTACTAGCTCATACTATGCAAGGTGTTCCATTTTTTTTTATACAACTAGCTGATGGAACAAGCAGATGGGCCACCCTGATGTTAAGTCCATCAACTTGAGGCATACAGATGTTAAGCCTTATGTGCCTGTAATAACACTGGCAACCAGACTCTTCGAACCGAAACACAGCAACGCTGCTTGGCGGCAGAAAAAGGCGTGGTGGTAGTACTTCCCCGGACGAACCCTTCACAAAGAGCTCAACTACTCCTAAAAACTACTTGTATTTAAAAACTTCAGGGCGCTAAAGTACCCATGAATATGAATAACTTTTTTTAAGGAACCAACACTGAGAACGCGAAAAAAAAACAGCTGTTTCATACATTTTAGCCAGGTATTGAACTTTTGTATATAATACAGCAGTTTTTTTCGCGTTCACAGTGTTGGTTCCTTAGAAAAAGTTATTCATATTGATGGGTACTTTACACCCCTGAAGTTTTTAAATACAAGTATTGGAACACCTTGTATAGGTAGGTTAGGTACCTATTTGAAATGTTAAATACCATATCTTCCAAATATTAATGTTTTTTAATGTTTTAGTCGCAATGCAAATGCAATGCTACATCGGGACCTACTCTGTGAGGTAATGCAATTGTTAGGCAGAGGCGACCACTCAACATCAGGCAAGTAACTGCTCAACATCAGGTGCCTACCTATACTCTCTGCCTTTATATAAACTACAATAAAAAAAACTTCTTATTAATTATTGTATTTTCTTATACCATAATGTTACTTTTTCCACTGAGTTAAATTCAATGTACGTACGTAGATGTAAGATTAATTATATTAATTTGTATTGTTGTGACGGGAGGCAATAATGTACGGCCAAATAATGTACAGCATGATATTGCACAGCACGATAATGCACACCCAGATAATCCGTGTCCACTGGTTTGAATTATTGGGTGTACATTATCATCCCGTACAATAACATGCTGTGCAATATCGTCACGTGTCAATAATGCACACCCAGATAATGTACAGCATGATAATTGGAAGCCACTTTAGTACCGTTGAGTCGGATTGGTTAGGTTATGTTGAAACATATAAATTACGCACGAGGCGAGCGAGCAAAGAGAGCGTGCCGCGGCAGCGGCCGCCGAAGTGCCAGAAATTATTTTTTACGATACCAAAGTGGCATCCAATTATCATGCTGTACATTATCTGGGTGTACATTATTGACACGTGACGATATTGCACATCCAGATAATGCACACCCCGATAATGTACACCCAGATAAAACGAATCCAAAAAGGTACCAAAGTGGATTCCAAATATCATGCTGTACATTATCGTGCTGTACATTATCATGTCGTACAATAACCGGACTCGTTGTGACAGCTGTTGGTACCTGAATAAATAAATAGCTCGGTTCCTTTAATTAAACTGTAGCGCAGTTTGAAGGGATCTAGTTTCATATTTCGCTTGTTACGTCACTTTCTGTCACGAAAAAACAATCACTCGTTTAACTCAGTTGAAAACTGTTAATCATACATACATACATAAAATCACGCCTGTTTCCCATAGGGGTAGGCAGAGACCACGGATTTCCACTTGCTACGATCCTTATATACCTCTTTCGCTTCATTCACTCTCATAACATTCTTCATACATTCTCGTCGGTTTAGGGTACTCTTGACCTGGCCCTTCTCTAGAACTGTTAATCAAATGCGAAAAAAAAGTAAAAACAAGCACGGAAAGAGTCGGTTCGCCAACGCCACTATCGGCCACCCATCTAATTACCCACTAATCGTTGCTTAGCCTAATTTATTCGTTACGACCAGACCAGGCTTCGTCTGACTTATTGATACGACGTAGACCGATCATTTATTTTAATAATCATATCTCATGTGCCCGCTCCGCGCTGAGCGCAATTTATGTAGTACTTAAGCTTTGCTTCAGGTTTCTTAAGTATTGGTTACCGTCATTTTTTCTCCGTATTATAATGAAAACTGTGTTTTTTTTACATACTTACATACATTAAATCATAGGGGTAGGCCACGGATTTCCACTTGCTACGATCCTGACATACCACTATCGCTTCATTCACTCTCATAACATTCTTTATACATGCTCGTCGGTTTTAATCAAATCAAATCAAAATATGTTTATTTTGTGTCACAAAAACATAGGCGAAAATTAAATAAAAGAACAACTGTGACAACAAAAACGGTCGTCACTCAGCTTTATGCTGTAATAGTGTTTGATGTACTACTACAACGCTGGTCTTCCGTGACGCCGAGGCACACAGGCAGCAACTGCGGTGCACAGCACCATCATTTTCTCAAATAAATAGAAATAATAACAAGAGATCACAAATATACTAGGGTTAAAACAAAAGACACATTAAATTATAAAAGGGTACTCTTGACCTGAATTTTTCTCTAAAATGTCCGTTATCTGATCCAGATACAGTTTTTTTTTAATAATTAATAGACTGTCCTTTGGCTACAATCTCACCTGATGGTAAGCGACGATGGAGCAGGACGGTCTAGAAGACACTTATTCACTCTTGCCTTGAAGAGACCCAATTGTGGATATATCCTGCGGATGACTTCCGTGTATGCTGAGCTCCGGTGGTTGAGGTCGTCACAAGTCAACATTAAAAATGTATTAAATACGGCCAAAATTATGATATCATTATGTATTTTTTATACAAATAACTGATGGAACAAGCAGATGGCCCACCTGATGTTAAGTGGTAACCATCACCTATAACAAAGCATTGCATCGTAAGTCAGGAACGTGCCCTACGATGCACTGCCCTGCGTCTATCAACTTGAGGCATACAGATGTTAAGCCTCATGTGCCTGTAATTACAACGGCAACCACACTCCTCAAACCGAAACACAGCAACGCTTGGCGGCAGAAAAAGGCGTGGTGGTGGTACTTCCCTGGACGAGCCCTTCACAAAGAGCTCTACTACTCGTCATTAATTGTCTCGAATTTGACATTTGAGAATGTTGCGACGCGGTGCGCGCAGCCACATATTAAAAACGGCTGTCATATCGCGGTCGGCAGAATTAAGGAAACCAGGGCTTTATAGAAGCTTGGTAGTTGGAATTTTAGTACGCAACTATGCTTGAGTTACGACTAACTTAGGTATAATGTACCTGATATTTGCTTAATGTACCTAATATAAAGTATGCTTTCAAATACTTAAGACGCAGACAACCGTAAGGCAACTTTTTATTTTTCATTGATATATTGAAAGATACATGAAAATATGTTTTTTGACGGTTGTCAGCCTTTTAAAATAGATATAAGTAGCAACGGAAGCACGTAAACATTTGATGATATGAACTCTCTAATAATTAAGATAAAAAAGACATAAAAATGTGTATTGCATAGTCTTAAACACTAATATTAAAGTTGAAATAGCAGTTACCTGTGTTTTATTATATAATCTTTTGTAATGCCGTGGGTTAGACCTTAGGATAGACATTGATTGGAGTTCCTCGCTCTAACTAAGAATGAGCTTGTATGTAGAAGCGAGGGCTCTTCTTCTGGCTAGCTCCAAGGAGTTTTAATGACATTTAGGTAGGTACATAGTTCAACTTATACTAGAGAAAAAAAATAAGAAAATTCCGGAACCCGGAACCTAAAGATCTACATTTTGTCTAATATTTTTTTTTAATAACAATTATTATGGCATAGTTACGAGTAATCGTAGCGGAAAGAAAAGGTGTTTTACAAAAATTTGTTATTGAATCTGTTGACCAACTTTTATTGTTCACTGTACCTAGTATGTAACGAAATTAATATATTTTTTGTTGAATTTGTGTTTATCGTCAACATGACCCTCCTCAAAATTCATAGAAATGAATATAAGATAATATTATACTGAGTTTATGTAAAGGTGCGTGCCTACCGTTACAAAAGCCCAAAATTCTGGCATTCAGTTTTTTAAAGCTTTTTTTACAACCCTTACTTACAGCCTTATAAGAATCTGTCAAAAGATATAGCCATCTCTTACTTATAGGTTATGACAAACAGTCGCAAGGCTAACTTTTTTTAAGACTTTTTGCTGACGAAACAATCAGATTTGAATGAAGCTTAGTGATACATCTTTTAATTCTAATTATCTTTTAGATTAATAAAACGTCCTTAGTGTAATGATTTCTCGAATTTTATAATTCATTTTGTAAATATTAAGCTTGTTTTTTTAGATTAAAATTGAAGTAGCATAATTAATTTTATATCTTCCTGTCTTTTAGTCAGTCAATTGACCGCCAAGTCACAGCTTTGGTCCGATAGGTGGGTAGGATTGATAGCGTTGGTAGGTTGCCGAACAGAAAAGAAAGGAAAGGGGAAGATTGAAAAAAATGTGGCATTATGGAAAGAGACTTGGTGGAGTAAACTTGACTGGCTGACATACTGACATCTGTAACAAGTGCGAAGAATAAAAGTGAAATTGTTTTACCTGTGTTCTACGAATAAATAAGAGGTGTTAAAGTGTTCATCTGCTGCAGTTCATTTCATTAGTAAATATCTTAAGAGTAGTAGAGCTCTTTGTGAAGGGCTCGTCCGGGGAAGTACTACCAACACGCCTTTTTCTGCCGCCAAGCAGCGTTGCTGAGTTTCGGTTTGAAGTGTGTGGTTGCCGGTGTAATTACAGTCACATGAGGCTTAACATCTGTATGTCTCAAGTTGATGGACGCAGGGCAGTGCATCGTAAGGCACGTTCCTATCGTGCGTGACTTACGAGGCAATGCTTTGTATAGGTGATGGTTACCACTAAACGGTGGGCCATCTACATGTTCCATCAGCTAGTTTTATAAAATAAAACTAGAAGTAAGTAACGTTAAATCAAAGTAAATATTCTTTTATATCCTAATCTGGTATGATAATAGCTCATCACATTTTATTGTGGATTGTAATACCTTCTTTCTATTCTATCAAACAAAACATTTATTTATTCCCCGCATTCGCTCAATAAAGAAGAGTTGTAACCTTGTTATGTTCAGTAACAGTATTACACAATTTAGGACCGCAGAGGGCTATTTAGGCCTACTTTAACGTACGCACGGTGCAGACGCACAATATCTGAACGTACAGAGAAACAACTTTTTTTTATACTACATGCTTAATGGAACAAGAATATGGCATGATGTTAAGTTATAGCCATCTCTATGGCAAAGCATCGCATACGTCCATCAACTTAAGGCATATAGATCGACAGGCATCGACACAAACCTTACTAGGTTTCACGATGTTGTAAAATGAATATTGCAATTATAGTTTTGGTTAAATAATAAAAAAAAAGCAAAAGCCTTATGTGCCTGTAATTTCACCGGCAATCATATCATTCCACCGCTGCTTGAGGGCAGAAAAAGGCATAGTAAGAGTACTACTAGGTATAGTAATATAAAGAGCCGTAGGTAATACCTTCGGCTTCTGGTGAAGGGCTAGTCCGGGGAAGAACTTCTTAACGTATAGTTCACCTATTTATTTTTCTTAGAACTCTGTTAAGTTTTAAGAAAATAACTTTTCCATTAAGCCAGTAGTCTGATGATCCAAGATCCAAATCAAAACATTCTTTATACAGTTCAATCAAGGATCACTTTAAAACTCCATAAACTAGGTTACTCTAGCCAGTTCTATTTATGTTATCTTTCTTAGCTACTGCATTTCAACGCAATAAATATATCTCAAACTAGCGGCCTGTCCCAGCTTCGCATGGGTGGACATAATTTTTTGCATTTTGAAAGCGTACTAAAGTTTTTAAATTCGTAATATCTTTTGAACTGAATGTCCGATTTGAAAAATTCAAGAAGTAATCTATAGGTATTGAAACAGTCTTGAATATGAAATGATTTATTTGGATAAGGATTAATATAAAGGTATAGATAACATGGTCTGATTTTGGTCGGCATTTCTATCACCTTTTCAAATGTAAAAAAGAAGTTATAGTAACATAACTACGATAGTTAGACATATGCTATTGTTGAATTTTTTGTAGATATTGATGTGTTCTTTAATATTGTACAACATATTTGTGTTCTAGCGTCAATAGTTTCCGCAGCGCATGCGATGAAAACATTTGATGGCCAATTTTTTCACACCTTGGATTACATTATTGATGTTTTAGAAAGGATCCCTATCCTATTAGCAGTTTTTGAGCTTATTCGTTACATACAAAAATACAAATCTTTCCTCTTTTTAATATTAGTGTAGAAGTGTAGACATTAGTGTAGATGTAGATAAATCAGACAGTACTGGTGGTCTAGTGGTGGCGGCTCCGTCTTCCAATACTAAGGTCGTGGGTTCAAAACCGGTCGTGCACCAATGACTTTTTCTATTCAAAATGTATGTGCACAGTGCCAGTACTCTCAAACGGTGAAGGAAAACATCGTGAGGAAACCGGCATGCCATAGAACCTAAAATGTCCTATAAAATGTGTCAAGTGCTCGAAAGGAGCCTCTTGAGGCGCACTTAAAATCCTTTCACCACGCTGTTTCGAAAGAAACTATAGTCGGGTTAAACACTCGCTACAAACTCGGTCATAAATCATCTTAAGGCGAAGACAAGAGCTAATGTGACTCTCGCTCGCACGTTTCAACATATTGAAAGATATAAAATCACTAATTTCATTTTAGAAAAATCGTAATCAATTTTACTAAACTGTGTGCAATGAGATAGCACAAAAAATGGTTGATTGCGAATTTTCGAAAATGAGTTTAGTTATTTTATATCTTTCAACATGTCGAAACGTGCGAGCGAGAAGTTGTTTGATAGTTGTCAGCCCCTTAACACTAGTGCTGAGAGTACCCGGCGCGGGCGCATGCACGTTATCGATAATAAGAATGACTCATGCGAGAGCGCCCGGTGGTTGCGCGGTCGGAGAGGTCATGTCATTGTATCGATAGTTTAAATCGACTACAATAATGCACACCTCTGCACTTAAACAAAAGGATCGTGCCGTTCTCCTAAGTGCGAGAGAGAGAGCAATATTGCTGTCTCGTTCCGATAATTTATGACCTAGTTTGCTGCGAGAGTTTAACGTGACACGACAAGAAAGTAGAACGCAATAAATGATCACGAAGCTTGATCTCTGTTAGCATCTGACTTGTGCTTTTAAGGGCACAATAAAATGGCGACACAACATTTTTTATTTCTCTGTAAATATACCCCAGGCGCTTAATATTCGTCTCATAAGAGACAAGAGAACGAGCCGTGGTATATGTGTAATACTCCTTATGATACCAGGATCTAGAGAAATGGAAGCGCTCAGGTAGGAACCCAGTCCAAGTCAAGTATTCAGTAAGATTTTAATATAGTCCCAAAAGTTATTATCCGAGTGGGATTTGAACCCACGACCTTCCCCTTGATACAGAGCCGCGCTAACCAACTGCGCCATCGGATTCTAATCACAGTCGACGATTATCTCAGTGACATGCTAATAAGGTACTCAGGGACTTGTGCGACCGTGGTAGCATGTCCCTAGCCAGTCCCCTTTTGGGACTATATTAAAATCTTTGTGATTTCCTTAAGTGTAGGTAAACACTATAAAACTAATAAAATTAAGTATTCAGTATATTTATTGTATTAAATAAAAAATAAAAATATTTGTAGACATTTCACACAGCACTATCTCGCCCCAAACTAAGCCAAATCTTGTGATATGGGAACCAGATAGCTGATATAATACTTATATACTTTTTTTTGTAAATACATACAATATTATTTAACACCCAGACAGAGAACAAACATCTATGTTCATCACACAAATGTTTGTTCTCGGTGGGGATCGAACCCACGGCCTACGGCACAGAAGGCAGAGCTACTACCAACTGAGCTGTGAAGGCTGTGATGTATGTATGTAGATTTTTGTCAGGCCTTATGACTAAGTATTTTGCGATTCAATACATAATGTACCCAGTAAGAGTGTTGCAATAGAGAGAAGCGGACCGATATTAAAAATCATGCAATTTTTTTAAATTAAGGACATGCATCGTTTATCTCCTAGTCACATTGTAAATAAATTCTTTCTTGTTTATTATTCAGTCATTAAAGTATTCTGCTCGGCGCTCGACGAGACAACACGTCAAGGTGACGTCATTCGTTACAGGGTTGACGAATAAAAACTAATGTGTTTATCGTCTTAATTTCAGTGCACAGCAAGTCAATCTTCCTGAATATGCTTCGTAGAGAGGCGAAACACGTGTCGAAGTCTTGTTAAGTATTTTATATTTTTTGTGGTATTTTTGTTGTGTCTGATACACCTTTTTTCACGTTACAGAATTTGCAGAGTATGCAGAGTTTGCAGATGCAGTGAAGGGTGCACACACAAGTCTACATTTGATTTACTTACATAAGATTAGATTAGCGGATTAGTACTATATATTTATTTCATTAAATTTATGTTTATCAAAGTATTCGTCTAGTGTATAGTAAGTTTTTTGTAATAGCTCTCTCCTTCTCTCCTTCTCCTTTCTCCTTTATTTTAAGAGTAGTAGAGTTCTTTGTAAAGGGTTCGTCCGGGGAAGTACTACCACCAAGCCTTTTTCTGCCGCCAAGCAGAGTTGCTGTGTTTTGGTTTGAAGAGTGTGGTTGCCGATGAAATTACAGACACATGAGGCTTAAAATCTGTATGCCTCAAGTTGATGGACGCAGGGCAGGGCAGTGCATCGTAGGGCACGTTCCTATCGTGCGTGACTTACGAGGCAATGCTTTCTTAAAAGTGAAGAGAAGATTTTTTTGCTGGAGAGGTGTTTTACTATGTGGATGAATTTATGACGCTTAAGCATGGCATTTAACTTAGTATAATTATTATTTCCTATTTTTATTTTAATGATTATTTTTATATTATGATTTGATTATAAATTGTTGCTACTTTAATTATTGATATTCATATTATGATTCTTAAAATATTGCTATCTCTATCCAATTCTATGTAATAGCTGAAATGGCGAGTGACTTCACATCCGTTTAGTTTTGATCGAGCTTTCAGAAACAGGCCGTTAGTCGCGTAGAACTGGCACCTAGATTCATGTTTTGTTCTTACACACTAGCCTACACACTTTGTAACTATTCCATATAATGATTATCATTGTAAGAAGGAGAAGTCGAGCAATGTGGCTAATAGAAATACTAAAGGCTAGACCTCATTTTAAGGCGATGACAACTGCATGTATGTCTCGTTCGCACATTACGATATTTTGAAAGAAAAAACCTTGCATACAACCAACTTGTATGCAATAGCATTGGACACAGTTTAGTAAAAAAATCATTTTGATCCAAATAAGTTTTCCTACTAAAAAGTTTGTTTTACGTCATATTGAAGTATTACACGGGTATTTATCGCGTTTTAGCTTTATTATTAGACCACTGGTGGTCTAGTGGTAGCGGCCCCGCCTTCCGATCCTAAGGTCGTGGGTTCGAAACCGGTCGTGCACCAATGAGTTTTTCTGTTCAAAAATTTAAGTGCACAATGCTACTCTCAAACGGTGAAGGAAAACATCGTGAGGAAACCGAAATGTCGTAGAAACTAAAAAGTTCTATAACATGTGTCAAGTGCTTGAAAGGAGCCTCTTGAGGCGCACTTAAAATCCTTTCACCACACTGTTTCGAAAGAAACTGGTGACACGACAAGAGAGAGAGAGACTTATTATTTTTCCGACGTTTTGCAATAGCCGTAAACGCGGCCACACATATATAACATAGCCGAAACGTCGGGAAAATAATAAAGTTAAAACGCGATAAATACCCGTGCAATACTTCAATATGTGTTATGATCGCGAGAATTTAAAATATACTTTTGTTTTACTAGTTTTCGTACTTATAAACTTTTCTAGAGATTATCTCTGTTCTTAGTAAATACTATTATTTGTTTATATTCAGCCTGCATCGTCCCACTGCAGGGCCCTTCCACTTTTCCCTGTCCTGTGCTATGGACGACCAATCTTGGTTATCCCGTCAATGAATCTAGGTTATCCCGTTATCTCATTCTAGGTCTGCCTCGAGGTCGTTTGCCGTTGTTAGGAGCCCACTTTATCGATGTTCTAGCCTAAAGATAAAGAGTAGTAGAGCTCTTTGTGAAGGGCTCGTCCAGGGAAGTACTACCACCTCGCCTTTTTCTGCCGCCAAGCAGCGTTGCTGTGTTTCGGTTTGAAGAGTGTGGTTGCCGGTGTAATTACAAGCACATGAGGCTTAACATCTGTATGCCTCAAGTTGATGGACGCAGGGCAGTGCATCGTGGGGCACGTTCCTATCGTGGGAGACTTACGAGGTAATGCTTTGTTATAGGTGATGGTTACCACTTAACAGTTTTATAAACTAGCCGCTTTTTGAGTAACGTTAATTTGCGTCTTGGAGCGCAGTATGGTATTGCGTATTGGGTCGGTGAGCCTTACTCCAAGAATACTGCGCTCCGTGGCTCGCTGGCAAACCTCGAGTGAAACCTTTGTTGAGCTGACAAAGACGTTTGTACGCCGTATGTGAGTATGGGGAGAATGCATAGGCCCATGAGCTTGCGCTTAAGGCAACAAGAGCTAATGTGACTTTCGCTCGCACGTTTCGACATGTGCAATCACATTGCACACAAAATGGTTGATTGCGATTTTTCGAAAATGAGTTTATTGATTTTATATCTTTCAATATGTCGATACGTCGTATTATCTTCGTCTTCGCCTTAAGTAAAATTGGCAAGTTACCTTTATTACCTTTTTTTTTATACAACTAGCTAATGGAACAAGCAGATGGCCCACCTGTTAAGTGGTAACCATCATCTATAACAAAACATTGCTTCGTAAGTCACGTACGATAGGAACGTGCCCTACGATGCACTGCCCTGCGTCCATCAACTTGAGGCATACAGATGTTAAGCCTCATGTGCCTGTAATTACCTATCATAAAATCTTTCATAGCTCTTTCTGTGCGACGAGCAACCTCTTTCTCTTGTCTGGCCTGAAAGAAGACTATTTGCCGAGCTATATGTGATCATCGACGTATGCAATCTCTCCGTCACCTACCGCTATTTTTCTTTTTGCGCTTGTAGTCATTAGCTTGGTCTTTGACATGTTCAATTTTGACTTCGAGCTCGACCCGACTTCGAGGCTCATCCTACTGAGGTGTTAGCTCAGATGCTGAGGATGAGAATAACGATGTCGGCGGCGAAACGTAGATTGGTGTGCCTTCGTTCACTGACAACACACACATAGTAAATACTTTTTTTCGTAAATTCTTTACGTAAATACTTTTTGACGATGCTTTTGCTGATTTGATTATTTTATAATTTTCGTTGGTAACATTATTTTATTTTTTTCTTTAATCGAGTTGTGTAACATTTCTTATTGTATTGTTTTTATTTCCTTGTGTGTACATTTTATATAATTATTATTGTTCCAATTTTATTTAATTTATTTTTATCTTTATTTGACCTAAATTGTTTATAAATTTTTATTTGCATGCCCTTACACGGTAGAATTACATTGGCTCTAAACAAACTTATAACATCTCATTACATGTAATTCTGCAAATAAATATACTTTGACTTTGACTTTGACTTTATTATTTATTATTTATTACAAAACTGTACCGTGAATATGACTTAGTCTAAGAACATTGTTAATGTCTAAAGATGTGAATAAATGAAATGAAATGAAAAAATGAAATTAAGGACAGAGATTACCTAGATTGACAGAAAGGCAGAATTTTCCTGCAAATCTATGGACTCTTCTAAAGGCCGATGATGATGACGACGTATGTTTGCGTTAGCACTGAAAGTTATAAGTTGTTCGACTATTTAGAACTTCAACATTGGAGTGGAGGTAACTAAATTTCCTGTTCCAGAGAGGTAGGTACCGAGTTACACGTGGATTTCCGGTAAAATTAAATGGTGTAATTACTCTACCGATAGTTATTTACATAGAAATACAAGTACGTATTTCATGTGAATTTTATAAATTTTGTTACTATTATAAAATACACATGAAGTTCAGCTATCTATAGACCATTGCGAACGATCTAGGGATAGCTCAACTGATCCAATTCAGGGTCAATCGGGAGCGTCCCCAAGACGCTGGCTGCATTATTGCCACAGCAAAAACAATATTTTGACTCACTTCTAATACTGACGTCATAGAATTATTTATAAAGGGGATATCTAGATCCAGCAGAGGCCTTCTTTAGACTGATGATGATCATTATGTTCTCAACAAAGCATTTTTTGTCAAAAATGTTTTCAATAACATTATTTCGGTTAACATTTCACCATAAATAAAAACGAGGATCTGAAAAAGGGATTCGGACTCTGTAAAAATGGCTATGGGCCCAGTTAATGACCCATAAAAGAGGTCATTATGACGAGTAGCCCAAAATGTTTTTCATAGGCAAGAAAACGTTTCTGGTACAGTCGCCTGAGATATGTTGTGTTCTAACGTACTTCTGACTACCCTTAGACGTCCGCCAAGAATTTGGGGTTCATATCAAGAAATCTAAGTGGATATCTACCGTGACTGGGGATCAAAGTCGTGAAGTTCTTTTCAGTTTCAGTATGTTCATGGTATCTCTCAACATAACGCGAACAACCGTCAAACAATCTCTCGCTCGCACAATTCAATTTTCGAAATTTAACTAAAATTTAAACAAGTCCTACCAAAAAACGAAAATTATTAAGGTAAGGAAACCAGTAAAACTATTTTTTGGTTAGATCAAAATAATATTTTTGATAAACTTTGGTAATGTTATTCTCCGAAGCTGTATTGTTTGCACTTTTAATTATATTAAAATGTCCGGGTTAGAAGTTTTTTTCCAATCCCAATCTCGATTTGGCTAGAGTTTCGATAAAACAAAATAGAGTTTGTTATTACTTTTGTCTGGTTTATCTGCCGTATAGTGGTGACAGAATATACCATACCTTGAAGCAAAAGTTGTTGTTTAGTTTTAACGTTGTTTTGAAAACTATGAAGCGTAACCATATTTTTGCGGACAACTGTGCCTACTGAATCTAAAGGCTTTCTTGCTATAAAAATGTAAGTTTGGGAGCAACGAGCAGAATCGGGTCTACCTAGAAAGACATTCCCACAATGATCATTTTGATTTCATCGTAGGTTTAATATCTTTTAAACTTTTTTCCAGTTAAAGTTATAGGTTTTCAGATATAACTATGTATAGCCAAAGTCGAAGTCAAAAAGTATTAAAACCACAAGGATAGTGATCCTTGTAATTTTATTGAATAAATAATAACCTAGAACCTAGAGTCACCTAGCTAACTGGAAAATAGAGTCACCTAGCTTTAAGACATTTTAACACATTCGTAAAATCGTATTTTTTTTCTTATAATTTCTATGTAAAAATCCCAAAAAGGGTACAACTCAAGTTAAATCATCTTTCACAGGAGGCACAGATTTAAATTTGAACTAACTTGACTGAAATAATTTGTTTTGTATTTTAATTTTTAGTTGTATTCTTGTAATTAATTAGTTAGTGTAAGTAATTGGTCTGTGTACCGTTCTAATTATATTAAATAAATAAACACTTTTCAAATTCAAATTCAAATTCAATTTATTAATAATAACTTTAAAACGTCTTAAAGCTAGGTGACTCTTGGTTCCAGTTCCACGTGAATAACATGAATCATTAGCTCATATGAGCTTATCTAATGATTAAATAATGAGTTATTTATAAAACCACTCATCTTCCTTCACCCCTGTAGTTTCTTAGGATCCCACACTAATCACTTGTTCGTATTAATTAATAAATTAATGAACCTTCAAATAAAAATATGTGCATCGATTCGGTACAATTTTAAACAACAGACTTCCCATGCTTTCGGATTAATTACCCATTTCAACATAGCAACTTTTCGTTTTTGGATACTGTGGCTTTTGTTGACATTTTGCGCAATGTCACTACCAATATCGGCATACTTTGCATGTGAATATGAGCGTTAGCTGGCATACTTTAGATGCCTAATTTGTCAAGTACAGTCGGCTACTTATTTATTTATTTATTTATTTATTTATAACTAGAACGGTTATACCAATTACACTAATTATTATACAGAGGTTAATTGAATTACATAATAACATTAAAAAAAATATATAAAATAAAATAGAAATTAAGTTATGTCAGTATTAAAGTACACATAGTCAAAAGATTATCTACATCAGGTCAGATGGCTACACATCAGGCTACGCACCGTTTGCACCCATAGCTACGCTACAGACAAAGAATCGTTGGAAAAGGACGACGCGATGGCGGGCGGTGCGTTAGAACAACATATCGCACCCTCTAGCACATTTTGCACTGTTCAACTTCAAACACTTCAATGACCCGTTCCGTGTGTACGTGGCGCGGTTGCCTTTTGTTATACCCCGTTTACACTCAGCTCATATCTGTGGAAATATGCAGAGACATGAGCAGGGACTTGGGCAATGCGAGAATGTAAACAGGCCACTTCCATGTCCACTCGCGTTGCCGCTTGCGTTGCCCGTGTTGCGTGAACACACAGGCGACGCTGCTGCAGACATATGGACAGCAAAATTTCCGTCCACGTGAATGGTCAGAATGTCTAAATGTAAACGCAGTATTATAAGTTCTTTGTCTGGTACACATTAATACAGATCAAGCTACACAAAGCCAAAGAAAAACGACGCTTACTACAAGAATATAAAAGCGAACAGTGTATAGTCTGATGTGTATCCGTGAGTACAAGATAATATCATCATCGAAGCCTCAAGAACATGTCTTTAGTAGCTCTGGAGCGTGTTTAATGAGCTGAACCGCCGTTATACCTGAGACGCTACATTTCGAAGAGATTATCCTTAAAATCTTATTATAATAACCCTGTTCTGTCCCATACCGGGTGTTTGAAATAAGGTATGGCGCGCCAACATCTTTAACTATGGGCTAAATTAGTTACACGTGTTGTAAAGCTTAGAACTCACTGAAGTACTCACTCGTCTTAAGAGTAGTAGAGCTCTTTGTGAAGGGCTCGTTCGGGGAAGTACTACCACCACGCCTTTTTCTGCCGCCAAGCAGCGTTGCTGTGTTTCGGTTTGAAGAGTGTGGTTGCCGGTGTAATTACAGGCACATGAGGCTTAACATCTGTATACCTCAAGTGGATGGACGCAGGGCAGTGCATTGTAGGGCACGTTCCTATACGAGACAATGCTTTGTTATAGGTGATGGTTACCATTTACATCAGGTGGGCCATCTGCCTGTTCAAAAGGCCTTTGCAAGGATCACTTTGAAACGTCTTTAAGCTTGGTGAAATAAAATAGGCGATAGTTCTACGCGAACTTAAAGGTCAGCCTGATGTTAAGTGGTAACCATCACCAATAACAACGCATTGCTTCGCAAGTCACGAACGACATGAATGCATATTAAGCATGATGCCAATTTAAATGTCCCTAACAACTATGTGCGTTGCGGCCGCCGACACATCAACTATTCGCGCATCAACGCATTTATACACGAGGTCCAACATGTCGATATATTTAATGACAAAATTTATGTTATCTGTGATTGTTTAACTATATTTTTAAGTTTAAAATTAAGATAGTAAGCATTTTGGTCTGCACACTGTAAGCCTACTATCATTTATGTAATAAATAAATAAATTGCCCTTCGTCCATGAACTTGAGGTATACAGATGATAAGCCTTCTATGACTGTTATTTCAACTTAAAAATATACAATTAAGTTCTAAATTAATAAAATTTACTAATTTCACAAAATGGAATAAAAAATTTCAGAGTCAAATATTAAATTCTCTGGTGTACACCGTTTCTTGCAGACACTAAACGAACGAAGAAGGTTTTAACATCGTAAAAAGTAATCGTTTCATGTAATAAGCAGCTCTTTGGAGACACCAATTTTCATTACGTTAATATTTAGTTTCTTAAGATTGGGGTTCCCGAGGTGTGGTGAACATTGACATTAACATTCAGTTACGATTAACATAATCATAATCATAATAACTTTATTGCGAATATAGGTTGGTACATGTCAATACAGATGTCAGGGTTTGCAAATAATGTTCTTCCATATTCCACTTAAAAATAGCATGCAATAATTATACAATTTAAAAATTAATGAATTGATTGAATGATTAAAGAAATACAAAATGTCCGAAATTTAAAATAGAAAAGGAGATTAATTAACAATTAATAAATAAAAATAAAGAACAAAAAAACAAAACTTATTATATTGATTATTCTAAATTGTCGTTAAGATATTCCGTCACACTATAGTACACTTTTTCAATGAGCAATTTTTGTACGTTTTTCCTAAATACAGTGATAGAAGGAGAGGCCAGTATGGCATTAGGCAAATTATTATAAAGTCTTGAGGACATACAAAATATACTGTTGTTTAGTTTAGACGTTTTATTTTTAGGACAACAAAGCTTATGCATATGGCGTATGCTTTTGAATTTATCAAAGAGGTGTATATTTTGCCTACCATACCTAACATATCAGTGACTGAAGTATACTAAGTACAAGTCTACTCCTGGATAATTATAGGTCTTTTTTTATACAACTTGCTGATGGAAAAAACAGATGGCCCGCCTGATTAAGTGGTAACCATCACCTATAACAAAGCATGGCGTCGCAAAACACGATACGAAAGTGCCCTACGATGCACCGCCCTGCGTCTATCAACTTGAGGTCAGGATGAATGATTTTGAGTCAATTCATCCACCGAATTCCCCGAATGTGTTTCTAAAATAACATTTAATTCAAACTTCCTTGCGAAGATTTTCCAACAAATCCGGTTACCGTTATTATGAAAACGGGGCTTCTGAAGTTTCACATGCGGATAATAAATTAATTTGAATCTACTCCGTGCACGGTGCACGGTAAGTATGTGAAAGTGCCTTTTGCATACTTACCTAGGCGCTACTAGATTGTAGGTATTATAGATTTGATTTAATGAATGGAGATCCTACTGCCTTCCTACTAATAAATGCGTATTTTTTTTATAAGATTTGTTTTATAGATTGTATGTATGCATTAGGTATTATTAGTTTGAAGCGTAGCGTGTGCTTTAACTTTAACTTTATTACCCCTACCTTTTTCTGTTATTCCAACGCTTCACTAAATTCGATTAGCACCATTCTGGAGCTTCAATATTATATTATAATACCTTGTAAAAAGGATCATAGAAAAGAGCGGTAGGAACCAAGCCGTAAGTTTGTTGCCTGTTCTTCTAGGCTTTGGTCGCGTGGAACTGGCACCTAGAGTCACCTAGCTTTAAGACGCAAAGTGATCCTTGTGATTTTATTGAATAAATACCTTTTGACTTTTAACTTTTTTTTGACTGGTTTCGAACCCACGACCGGAAGGTGGTCGCTACCACTAGACCACCAGTGCTCTCAATGTCGATTTAGTTTTAAGGTTTTGCATTTAAAAAAGAAAGAAATAAATAAATTTTGCAGTATTAGCATTTGGCGCAGGTAATAAGCGCAGCAATCAAGGGGAAAGTCGTGAGTTCAATTCACGGAATAACTTTTGGGATATCATACTAGTTTTTTACTTCTTTTAGTTTGCTGTAGAACTGCATTGAAATATTCAAGTCAACTGCAAAGTTTGGGGTTCGAGTCCCGAGTCGGGACGCTTGTTTGCCGGATGTCGCGGTTCCGCCGCGCAACTGTTTTATGCAACTTTTCGAGCACAATAACTGAGCTTCTATTTTGTTTGTAAACAGGGAGCAAAGCACACGTTTTAGCTTTGTGTAGCAGTTTCTTGCGTTAGAGAGTTGCTAGTGATAGCGCGAATTTATATTTTAAGGCGACGACAAGAGCTAATGTGACTCCCGCTCGCACGTTTCGATATGTTGAAAGATATACAATCACTCAACTCATTTTCGAAAAATCGCAATCAACCATTTTAGTAAAAATGTTTGATAAAAGTTTCATTTTGATCGATACAAGTTTTCCTACTTAAAAGTTTGCTTATGTACGAAAACTAGTAAAGCAAGCTTTTTATTATGAAAACGTGCGAGCGAGAGTCACATTAGCTCTTGTCATCGCCTTAAGGCGAGGATTCTATCACAGTTTTAGGAATTTTATTCCATGTTTAATAAATAAATAAATAATAATAATAATAAATAAATAATTAAATAATATTTATTAAATATTTTAGGATTTTGTTTTTTATCAATAAACGTAATTCGTTGAAATAAAAAAAACACACGTGATTCTGTGACCTGTTCCACTAATTTTAACCAGTTGAACTAATTGCACGAAAAAATCCAGTTGTGAGGTATATTAGTGACCAACAAATCTTGTATAGCGCTAACAAAACGAGATAAAACGGAAAAAAATTAGTCTTTTGGCTCATTTTACTTATAACAATACAATGCAATATTACTTGGTAGGGTACTGCATTAATAACAAGATGATAAAAAATAATATATATAAATAAATATAAAATATTGGTGTTAGACTTTCCACACAGCACTATCTAGCCCCAATGTAAGCCAAAGCTTGTAATATGGGAGCCTGATAACTGATATAATACATTATATTCTTTTTTTGTACAAAAAACATTTGTGTGAGAACAAACATCCTATGTTCATCACACAAATGTTTGTTCTCGGTGAGGATCGAACCCACGGCCTTCCGCGCAGAAGGCAGAGCTACTACCAACTGAGCTGTGTCTGTCATATTTATGACAAATGTTTTTATGGGACCAGAAAGTGTCAATAAAGAAGAAGTGTAAATAGGAAGTGGTAATAGGGTGTCCCATTTAAAATAATGGTAAACTACCGTGTCAGGGAATTATAAAAGTGAAACACCACGTGGGGAACGCAAATACAATAGCAAACAAAATGAGACTTAAGACTCAGAGTGAGGCAGTACAATTTGGACGAGCTTTACGTGGCACTTGTTAAAGACAGATAACCACTCAACCTCAGGTAGGATTTGCCACTTTTCTTATAAAAATATATCAATCCGTAATGCTAAGGAAATTATAGCGTTTACAATTAATTCTAGTCGATTTAGTTTTACGGTTTTGCATTATAAAAAGAAAGAAATAAATAAATCTTGCAGTATTAGCATTTGGCGCAGGTAATTAGCGCAGCCCCGAATCAAGGGGAAAGTCAAGAGTTCAAATCAGGTAGGAATCTGCTTGCTTGGTCACTTTTTCTCATAAAAAATATATCAATCTAAGCGCAATGCTAAGGAAATTATAGCGTTTACAATTCTAGTATTGGTTTTCTTAAAATATAGTTTTTCGTGTTACAATATCCATCGCAATGTAGTATAATATTGATGAAGCAGTACCGAAAAGCTTTCGCTTATTAATGGAATTCTGTCAGTTAATCACATTATTCCATTTCCTACGGAAGGTAAAGACTTATTTTCCTGAAAACGTTCACCAACCGACGCTCGCGACGTTAAAAAACGATTTTAAACCTTATGTTAAACAAATCATAACTGTTCAAAATATCCTTCCTACTTATACTATAAACGCGAAAGATTGTAAGTATGGATGTTTGTTACTCTTTCAAGTAAAAATTACTAAATGGATTTTAATGAAACTTTACAATAATACAGCTTGTTATACAATAATTGAAAAAACAAAAAAAAACTGCTAAAAAAACAGTTCAATATCTACCTGGCTAAAATGTATGAAACAGCTGTTTTTTTTTGCGTTCATAGTGTTGGTTCCTCAGAAAAAGTTATTCATATTGATGGGTACTTAAGCCCCCTGAATTTTTAAGTACAAGCATTGGAACACCTTGTATAAATGTTTGTTCTCGGTGGGGATTGAACCCGCGGCCTACGGCGCAATAAACAGAGCTATTACCAACTGTGAACTAGGCCCTAATTTTGTTGCCTGTTCTTCTAGGCTTGGTCGCGTGGAACTGATACCTAGATTCACCTAGCTTTGAGACGTTTCAAAGTATGAAAGTGAGTTTCAAAAATGATTATGTTTACCTTTTTCTGTATGCCTACGCCTCCCTGCCTAAACTTCAATAAATATATTGCATTGTAAAAGGATCACACAAAAGAACGGTAGGAACCAAGCCGTAAGTTTGTTGCCTGTTCTTCTAGGCTTTGGTCGCGTGGAACTGGCACCTAGAGTGACCTAGCTTTAAGACGTTTCAAAGTGATCCTTGTGTTTTTATTGAATAAATACACTTTGACTTTGACTTTGATCCTTGTGATTTAACTACACACACCTATTTTCTGTGTAAATCCTGTTTTTAGTACTCTAAACTCCCGCAATACAGGCTTGTCCTAGTGCGGGGACCATCAGTTACCTTTGTGAGCCAGTGGCGTAGCTATCGTAGGGCCAGGTGGTGCAGTGCACCAGGGCCCCGGAGCTTAGGGGGCCCTCTAACTTAAGCTTTGCAAAGAGAGGGTCAGCCAGCTCCCGAAGCTAGAAAACCTTGAGCCTGCTCACAAAATTCTTTCTCTATGCCCGATTCTTTCTATATGCACCAGGGCCCTCGTCCACCTAGCTACGCCACAGTTGTGAGCATTTATTTTTGGTACCTAAATGAATTTGTCTGTATTTGTATTGGAACTGCACAAAGTCAAAGTCAAAAGGTGTATAAATACCTTTTGACTTTGACTCTAACTTTGTGCAGTTTATTTTTATTAAATAAATAAATAAATGAATGATTAATAAATCATTAATTAAATAAATGAATTTGTCTGTATTTGTATTGGAACTGCACAAAGTCAAAGTAAAAAGGTGTAATACCTTTTGACTTTGACTTTAACTTTGTGCTTCAAAAAAGTAAAAGTCAAAAGGTGTATAAATTTATATTAATAAAGTAGCATTCTGTTTTGGTAAATAAATGAATTTGTCTGTATTTGTATTGGAACTGCACAAAGTTAAAGTCAAAGTCAAAAGGTATTACACCTTTTGACTTTGACTTTGACTTTTGTAAGGGCTGTCAAAAGAAGACGTTAACGTGACGATAGTTTTTCTTAGAAAACAGGGTTTAAGGCAACCTAAGAAACACGAACTAATAACTATGTAGCTCATAATAACTGGCAACTCACGTACGGACAAACCGACACTATTACCTACAAATGTATTTCTCACAAAGAGGTATCCACTTCAGTAATAATTCAAGGATCAGGGATGGACTGAGGTAGGAGATAACGGGTGCATTCTTAGAAAATGTAACGGCAGCCACTTTAAAAATAACATTAAAGACATTTTATATTGAGAATATTACTAGTGGTCGAGATCACTGGTGGTCTAGTGGTAGCGGCTCCGCCTTTCGATCCTAAAATTGTGTTGTTCTATTAAATAATATAATTGTGCGATCCGTAGTTGTGGGTTCACAACCGGTCGTGCACCAATGAGTTTTTCTGTTCAAAAATGTATGTGTACAATGCCAGTACTCTCAAACGGTGAAGGAAAACATCGTGAGGAAACCGGCATGTCGTGGAACTTAAAAAGTTCTATAACATGTGTCAAGTGCTCGAAAGGAGCCTCTTGAGGCGCACTTAAAATCCTTTCACCACACTGTTTCGAAAGAAACTGGTGACACGGCACGGTGAGAATATTTACAAATTGGTCTTTTTACATAAGTTAGGTAACATAATTTTAATTTTAAAGCATGAATAGTGAGTTATATCGTTTGTTGATTCGTTTTGTCTGGTATTAAAATTTTTTTTTTTTCTTTCATTTCCATCTATCACTTAGCTTTACTCCTGTAATCTCGATATCGTTCTTCTATTGTTTGTATTGTCTTCTTCCGGTTCTTGCTTCGGTTCTTGGAAACCAGACTGTAGTTCTTCTCTTCTCTTCTCTCTCAAGTTTAGATACGATCGTCTTTCGTTATACGTAGCGCAGAAGCAGGTTTGGTATTCCTTGGATTCACATTTTTTATTTTAACTGATTTAATTTTATTTATTATACTGTTCAAAAGAACGGAATCGTGTATGACCGAATCATGTTAAGTTCATTCTTTAACACTTTCACAGACACGGTGAACTTCTCAAGGCGTCCATGGTCAAATCCGAAAGTTTGAGGAGGGGACGGCTCTAGCCAAGCACGCTCGAATTAAAAATTCACCCTGTAAATGAAAAAGATCATACTTTAGGTAAAGTTTGTACTTTTTCCCTTCTTTACCTCCACAAAACGTTCATTCCATCCCTGTTGGACTACATATCTTGGTACATGAAGATAGAATATTAAAGCAGCCTCATATTTCTGGAATTGGCACGGCCGAGTTTCTCTTATGGTCATTACTGACCTATGCACCTTATGTTTATTCTATTCCACGTATAATTTTTACTGAAATTTTGCAGGGCGCGTTTAGCCCCAAACTAATCAAAGCTTTTAAATTAATGAATGACAATGAAAAGGACTTTAATGTACACCAAATAGAATAAAAGTACAAATGTCACTAGTTCTTTCGAAAGTGTGGCGAAAGGATTTTTAAGTGCGTTATTTATATGTTTTTTTTTATTTTTATTGTGCTAAGTTTTTAGTTGGTAGGTATTCTGTTTGTCTGTATCTGTCCGTTCTGTTTTTTTGTGTGTGGATAATAATATGTTAAATAATTATATTTTCTTTCTTTAAATGTATTTTCTTTAGATATATGTATATAAAACACAAAAACGGGTGGTCGTTCAGATAACAGTCGAATCAGATAAAAGGTATAATATTGTTTTTTTTTAATAAATATTATTAGAAAATAACCTCGTAAGAGAACAAACATCGTTTGGTCGCCGTGGGGATCGAACCTACTACGTAGAGTGCAGAAGGCAGAGCAAATATCAACTGATCTGTTAGGCCTGTTAAAAATAACATAAAAAAATAACAAATTATGTGTATAGATAAAAAACTAATTTTATGCCGAATTATTGATTATACTCCAAAACTTGATTGTATGCGATTTTTCATAACTATTTTTTATTTTTGTTTATTTCTTTTTTAAAAAATTCCACAGCTCTTAAGATACAATGTACATACTTAAGGTTTCTAACATCCAGCCAATAACGGATTTTCATTTTCAGAACAAGAAATTTAGGTATTGTTGCGCCGGACGCCTAGCAACTTGTTTCGTTATATATCCTGACGTACAGGTGTTTTCAGAAGGCTGAAATATGTTTTCAGCCGTTGCCAGAAGAGGCTCTGTCACCTCCCAGTTGATCACAATTTCGACCAAGTTGCCGTGGTTTTCAGGCGCCTGAAACATGTTTTCAGTCCGTTTCAGGCTATTTCCCATCGATCCATGCAATATACTGAAAACCCGTTTTCAGGCGTTTTCAGGACACCTTATGGACCTTTGAAGGACATTTCACTATAGAGCCATATTTGCATAGGAGTGAAAGAGATAGCGCTACTAGAAAGAGATAGCAGACTTTCGAATATTCTAGACTACTGTTCTAGAATCAATCGAAGGAAATGAACGAGAGCTATTACTGTGGAAAGAGATGCAAGTATGGTCTAGTATGATCCAGAACATTCTCGGGTTAGCTGCGTCGTATATAAAGCCAGTCGGCGAGAGCGACAGTCAGTTCACAGAGTACTTTGTTATAACTGAGTCAGTTCGTTTTGTGGAGAGGACTCGAGAAGAGAGTCACTTCGAGGGAATGGCTCAGGGAAGAAGTCAGTTGGTGAAGATGACTCGAGGAAGAAGTCAGTTGAAGGGAATGGCTCAGGAAGAAGTGAGTTGGAAGAAGTGGATAAAGGAAGAGAACTTTTGTTAAGTGATAGTTGAGTGATAATTAAGTGTGTTAAGTAGTGTTTTAGTTTGTTAAGTGTTAGTGTAAATAAATAAGTCATCTCTTGGATTATTATTGTGCATTTTCTATCCATACGAACCCCGAGCTCGTAACAGTATCAAAAATCGACGACAGTTAAATACCCCACAATAATAACGTCATATTAAATCATAACTAAACAAAAACAAAGGAAACAAAGTTTTGGTTTTTAAGTAATTAAGTTTAAGTGAAACGTTACGTTAGTGTGTGTTGTGTTTATTTAAGTGTCAGGGTATGGGTGTGTGTGTGAGTTGTACTACATTCAGTGATTTCATATCCTCAAAAATGTTGAATAGTGCAAATGAGAAGTCATTTGACGGCTATCTGCATCTTACAGCAACACAATTAAAGCATGCAGCATCGCAATTATCTCTTAAAGGAAATATTACTGCAATACAAACCCTAAATGGATCAAGAGGAATAATTAACATCTTAAAACTTGGCGCTGCGTTGCTTTTGAGCGACAGCGATGCAGCTAGTTATGATTGCTGAGAGCGAATGCGGTGTAGGAAAATTTTGGAGCCATTGAAACAGCGTATATTTTTATTATACCTCTATAACTAGCTGGTGCCCGCGACCTTGTCTGCGCAGGATTAGTATTTCGAGTATCTTATATTAGCGTGGCGTAGTACATATGTGTAACTCTAGCGGTTTTGGCAGCGCACGCCAGAATAGCTCGCAGATGGTAGATTTTTTCCTACTTACTTGACGCTTATCGTCATATTTTGGACAATTCACACAATATCTTTATAAATTGTAGCCTATGTGTTATTCTGATGTATAAGCTATATTATTGTAAAGTTTCATTAAAATCCATTCAATAGTTTTTACGTGAAAGAGATACAAACATCCATCCATCCATACTTACAAACTTTCGCGTTTATAATATTAGTAGGATATTTTGAGGTGCTTGCGAGATGAATTGGACTCCTTCAACAGCGAGTGGATACAACGCACCGAGGATCGAGGGGACTGGAAGAACATCAGGGGGAGACCTTTGCCCAGCAGTGGGACAGTATAGGTTTGTTAAAAAATATATATGCAAGGGGTTCCAATACTTGTACTAAAAACTTCAGAGGGCTAAAGTACCCATCAATATGAATAACTTTTTCTAAGGAACCAACACTGTGAACGCGAAAAAAAACCAGCTGTTTCATACATTTTAGCCATTGAACTTTTGTATAAAACAGCTGTTTGTTTATCGCGTTTACAGTGTTGGTTCCTTAGAAAAAGTTATCCATATTGATGGGTACTTTAGCCCCCTGAAGTTTATATACACAAGTATTGGAACACCTTGTATAAGCACGACATAACTATAGGTATATTCATATGTTGTAACCCACTTTGCAAGCACTGGAGCTCGAGAGAGGTTAAAAAAACCTGTAATAGAAGCAATAGTGGGTTCATAGCTTCAATTTTATAAATTACAATGTCTACAGCGTGTACCGCCGTTGCTTTGTTACGAGTAATGGCTTGTTACGCTCCAAACGAACGGTGGCGCCTTGAGAATCGGATGTCACGGAGTTTCTACTGAAGGTTCTACTGTGTGGTGTCCGTCATGTTACGGCTAAAGTGTTTTCAATTCTTAGCAATCTATTAGATTTTTCAAAATAAACTTTAATTCAACGTAAACAAGACAAAAAGTTATTAACTAAGTTTTTGATGGAACAAGCCGATGGCCCAAGGTAAAGTGGTAAACATCACCTATAACAAAGCATTACCTCGTAAGTCCCGCACGATAGGAACCTGCCCAACGATGCACTGCCCTGCGTTCATCAACTTGAGGCATACAGATGTTTGCGCCTGTAATTTACTCTCTCTTGCCGTGTCACTAGTTTCTTTCGAAACAGTATGGTAAAAGGATTTTAAGTGCGCCTCAAGAGGCTCCTTCCGAGCACTTGACACATGCTATAGAATTTTTTAGGTTCTACGACATGCCGGTAATATGTAATTTACTCAAACACTGCAACACTACTTTGCTTTGTGGTAGTATTTCCAAATGAGGCAATTACAAAGAGCTCTACTATCAAACCTTTGAGCTGAAACTTATGATTCCGATAGCAGTGACAGCATCTTAGGAAATCAAAGTTTAAGCAAAGGAGCTTCAGTCTTTGCTCTGTTATTGTTGGGAACTTGTAATGGGGTTGGAGTTCGAAACTCTGGATGAGCAACGTTTGCATGATTGTTTATGAGAAGATCTGTGATTTTGGAAGCCTTATGAACCAAGGGTTGCCATCTTTATGTCACTTACTTAGTTTTAATGTCTATTCTTGTATTTTTTGTAAATTAGATATTTTGTGTGGCATATTCAGTATATTTGTTGCATTATTATGTATGTATGTAGATTTAACAATGTCAGGACTTATGACTAAATATTTTGTGATTCAATACATAATGTACCCAGTAAGGGTGATGCAATATAGAGAAGCGGGCCGATATTATAAATTATGCATTTTTTTTAAATTAAATTCAAATTCATCAAATTCAATTATTCATATTTAATTTGTTTCAGTTAATTTATGTTTAACAATGGAATTCCGCAAAGTCGCGTCTGAATCAATTAATTATGTTATATCATCACGGATTTCCAAAAGTACCTACGGCTTCATAATGTAATTGATATTAGAAATTTGTAACCAAAAAACTTGAAAAAAAACATCATATTTTTTTTTTTATTAATTGTCCAATGAAAACGCACTGAAAACTGTACCTGCACGGTGCATTTCTCGATTTTTACTTTCATAAGTTCAACTTGCCCACCTTAAAAAACAAAAAGGTGCAAAAATAATTTAATTTAGAACTGTAACCTAACTAGTACTATTACGAACTCAAGCTTGAAATTTTCAAAACAGTTTTATTATTTTCCTCCATAAAACGAGATAAACCACACGGTTCCCCATAACATGTTTTATTATGGAATGGAACGAGAAAAGTTTACCTGCTCACACCAGAAAACGGTTTGCCGGTAAACGGCAAAATAACTTTACTGCTAGTTATTTTAATAGAATGAAAACAAACAAGCAATAAAAAAACCGACCAAGTGCGAGTCGGACTCGTGCACGAAGGGTTCCGTAGGGTATCTATAAGAACGGCAAAAAAACCAAGTCTGTTTTAGGGAGCCCCGCCTAAATATTTACATACATACATACATAAAATCACGCCTGTTTCCCATAGGGGTAGGCAGAGACCACGGATTCCCACTTGCTACGATCCTTACATACCTCTTTCGCTTCATTCACTCTCATAACATTCTTCATACATTCTCGTCGGTTTAGGGTACTCTTGACCTGGCCCTTCTCAAGAACGTCTGCTATCTGATCGAGATACGTTCGCCTAGGTCTTCCCCTCCCAACAGTCCCATTTACGCTCGCCTGATGCACCTGTTTTGTTAATCTCCTTTCATCCTTGCTTAAATATTTGTTTTATTTTAATTGAATTATTTATTTTTAAAAGTCATTGTGTGAATATTTCAACCCACCTGTTGCCGTTATCAATATCCAGCTAAAAAATCACGTTTGTTGTATGGGAGCCCCGTTAAATATTTATTTTATTCTGTTTTTTAGTATCTGTGAAAATGTCAACTATCTTACTATCACGGTTCATGAGATACAGCCTGGTGACAGACGGACAGTGGATTCTTAGTAATATTTTAGGGTACGGAACCCTAAAATCAGAAATAGTAATAGGGTCCCGTTTTAACCTTTGGGTACGGAACCCTAAAAACAGAAACTTCACGATCCCCAGGCACGGTAGCTAATTCTATTTTTATTACTACTGATGGAACAAGCAGATGGCCTAACTGATGTTATGGCGAATACAAGAGCTAATGTGACTCTCGCTCGCACGTTTCGACATGTTGAAAGATATAAAATCACTAAACTCATTTTCGAAAAATCACATTCAACCATTTTGTGTTCGATTTTCCAAAATTGAGTTTAGTATTTTATATCTTTCAACATGTCGAAACGTGCGAGCGAGAGTCACATTAGCTCTTATCGTCGCCTTAAATGATATTTGATCCCTCAGGCACGGTAGATGTTTCGATTTAATGTAGTGACGTAATACTATAAGATACGACATCTCCTACGCTCCTAAGCTCCGCTTTAGAACAAGTTCCACGCCGTTCGTTCCTATTTGTTATCTTAGAAAGAAACTTTATACCAAAACCCAAACTTCTGCAAAAATAGTTGGAAATTCCTACACAACGTCCAGTGTCCTTTAGGATTATTTCGACCAGCAAATGTGGTTAGACACTGTCACTGAAGTCCAAACGAAATTTTCACAATTTTAAAAGAGACAAGAATTTCCAGCCACATTTATTTGGAAGTTTAGAGCTAAATGTAGGTAAAGTAAGTAGTCACGGACGTCTAGTTTATCTTTCGTGGAAACGAAATGTTCAGACTTTCATTTTATAAAACAACTTAAACAGCTTAATGACTTTGATTTTGAGGCACGGTAGATATCCCCTCAGATCTCTTGGTACCTCAGGTACCTTAGATTCTTTTGAGGATGTCTAAGGGGTAATCAGAGGTCGTCCAAACATTACTACACAGGGCACAGGGCTGTGAATCGGGTACGTTGTTCATGTCACCCATGACCGGCGTGGCAATGCTTTGTTATAGGTGATGGTTAGAACTTATTATAATTTGGGCCACATGTTTGTCCTATTAGCAAGTTGTTTAAAAACGTGCCTTACGTGCATGCTACTGTGCCTTATATCGTTGCGGGAGTGCATTAACCCACTTTAAATTAGATTTGGAATTATTCTCTCAAATTGTTAATTTAATATCCACTTCAAAGGTTTACCCGATTCAAGATACGACGTAGTTTGAAAGGAAAACATGTTTGACCTGCCGGAAGAAACTTGGACACAGGTACTCGGTACACTGCAGGACAAATTATCGGGAAAACGTTTTTTTTTAATTTTTTTACCAACAACATTATATTACATGTATATTGAGATGTTGAACCAATAAACATTTACATGTAAATATAATTTTATATTTTAACTTATTATTTAATATTATTTTAACTTAGATAAACCACGTAATGCCAAAACCATTGTTTTTTTTTCGACGCAGGCGCTCTGGCGTCCTACATAGTAGGTATGACGTACGACACTTAACTATGTAGTACCAAAAACATATAAGTACAAAACTCAAAGTATCGTAATTATTATTATACCTGCCTAAATAGTAGATAATGAAGGGTACGTGTACTCGCCTTATAGCTACTTTAGACCTACGCTATACAAGGTGTTCCATAAGTTGTGTATATAAACTTCAGGGGGCTAAAGTACCCATCAATATGAACAACTTTTTCTAAGGAACCAACACTATAAACGCGAAAAAAAAAACAGCTGTTTTATACATTTTAGCCTGGTAGGTATTGAACTTTTGTATGAAACAGCTGTTTTTTTTTCGCGTTCACAGTGTTGGTTCCTTAGAAAAAGTTGTTCATATTGATGGGTACTTAAGCCCCCTGAAGTTTATATACATAACTTATGGAACACCTTGTATAACTCTTATATGTATAATAATAAAAAAATATGAATCTCAATCTAAAAATATATATCAAGCGCAAAATACTATTTTTGAACGTCGAATGGAAAATTTGGATAGCAATTTCCCCATAGATGCAACCATGGATTTCAACGCGACACGATCCAGACAGATTTTATGTCACGCTATAACATTCTTTATGTCCGTCGTTTTAGGAGCCAATCTCTGCTGTCTGATCGAGATAAACGACGAATGCTTGTCCTTCCAACAGTCCCATTCACAATTGTCTGATGCCTCTATTTAATCAATCTCTAACCCCTTTGACGTATTTGATGATCAAAGATCTTGTTTCTAGACATAAGACAGGATTTCTACAATTATGCTAGAATCAATCAGCTTATTGAATTAAATAGTATAATGAAGAAGTCCACTTATACTATAAGTAGGAAAAAACTCACTCGTACTTTTGTGATATCCTACTAATATTATAAACGCGAAAGTTTGTAAGTATGGATGGATGGATGTTTGTTACTCTTTCACGTAAAAGCTACTGAATGGATTTTAATGAAACTATACAATAATCAGAATAACACAAAGGCTACAATTTATAAAGATATTGTGTGACTAATCCTGCGCAGACGAAGTCGCAGGCACCAGCTTGTTATAAATAATCTTTATACCCCATTTACACTCAGCTCATGCCTGTGGAAATGTGCAGAGACATGGGCAGGGACGACAAGCGAGAATGTAAACAGGCCACTTCCATGTCCACTCGCGTTGCCGCTCGCGTTTCCCGTGTTGCGTGAGCACACATTGCCGGCGTCGCTGCCGCAGACATATGGACGGCAACATTTCCGTCCACACGAATAGCAGCGCGAATATCTAAATGTAAACGCAATATTAGATTAAATATTTTAATACATTTTTCTGTCCGCAATCGCACTTCTTCAGAACAACTTAAAGAAACCAGCGGTGCCTGGTTCTAGGATGTGTTTACCTAACTGTGTATGTGAAAACCTCTGTTCATTTAAACTTTTAGCTCTTCGCGATAGAGTTGATTTTTCTCTAAATCTTGTATTCAATTCGTATTTTGCAGTTCACTGTTCGCAACCTTTAGTTTGTATTATTATGTTGCTTTTAGACTAAATATTGTCGGTGTTATAAAAACGTAAACATGGACTATTGTAATGAAATGTACATTTATATTTAATCTTTTTTTTTTCTTTGTGTCAGTTGTCGTTTGTTTTCTTATCCACGAGGTTTTTATAGGCAAATAATATGCCATTAAGAGGCTAACAGCAAACCGGCAAACGGCAACTAGCTAGCAAATTTAAACATTTTTGAAAATATACTAGTACGCCCCGAACTGAGATCTCGTGATGCGACCCGACGAACGCATCAAAACTTTGAGTACGTAGTAGTCAGAGGCAAGTCCAAACATTATCTTTGGACTTTTTTCTGACTACCACCTAATAACTTGGTATGGTTACCAAGTTTCAACTCTATTGGCCTATTTATTGAAGAGTTCCGTTGAACAGACCTTGGCTCCATCATCAGACCTGATCGTCGTCACCACTTTATGAGAACTGAGTACCTCCTTAATTTATTTCAAGAAAAAAAAATAAGAAAAAGCAAATGAACTGGCCGACCAGTAGAAAAACCTTGATGCCAACGAAACTCTAAGAGATGGGAGCTCTTGGATCACTGGTTATCTTAATTTAACTTTTATTATTTTATCTCAAAAACCGAGCGTCCAAAAAAATAAGTAAAAATTGTTTTGGGATGTCCAAACAAAGCCCTTTCATATGACATGTAACTTGATTTTTTTATGTAACTTTTTTTATTTTTGCCCCTTCAAAAAACCCCATATCTCAAAAACCCTTCATCCGATTTTACTCATATGAAATTTGATATGTCGTTAGCTTGTACTTGAGAAATTTACTGGTAAGTACCAGTAAATTTCTCAAGTACAAGCTAACGACATATCAAATTTCATGCAGATCGGATCAACGGTTCGAAAGTTATCGCCAGACAAACATACATACATACATACATACATACATACATAAAATGCCAAATCGCCCAAGTTGAAACTAAGATCTTCGTTCGCTTCGCTCACTCGATCAAAAATTACTAAAGGTTTAAAATAAGTTATAAAAAATCGCAATATATTATCAAAACTACTGAGAGAGAAAAGTGGTTTGACGGTCTGCGTTTTAAATTTTGTGCCGAAAAGGTGCTAAAACCATCCGATGAAACAATAATATTAAATTTTACCTGCTGTATTGTATAAACAAAACACGACGTTAACAAAAGACTCGATAATCAAATCATCGGAATAAATTTCGACTAATTGGCCCTCGCTCTGCACTCCTTGATGTGGTCGCACCCTGACGTCATCAGATAGGGTTGCCACTTACTTCGTTTTTGTGAATCTACAGGTGCAGAATTGAGGGTAGTGTTGTTTTGCTGTCATATAATATGGATTTAGAAATACATAGGTGTTTTTCTAAATTTGCTTATTTATACGTTTATATTGTACCTACTTTACTGAGTTCATCATCATCATCAGCCTAAAGAAGTCCACTGCTGGACATAGGCCTCCCCTATACGTTTCCAGGAAGAACGATTCCGAGCCCTCTCCATCCACCGACTTCCCGCGATCCTGACAATGTCGTCAGTCCATCGGGTAGGAGGGCGTCCCACGCTTTGTTTTCCTGTTCGTGGTCGCCATTCGAGAACCTTGTATAAGTGGCAACCCTACCCACGATCACATCATGCATATTGAGAGACGGCTGAGTTCGATCATCAATTAACTGGAGAGTAATTGCAGACTTTTGGCAAAGCATTTCGTTTTACGGTGGTTTTACGGAATGCGGTTCATTTGTGAAGTTGTGACTTATTTGCTTCATCGCGTTAAATTGGTCTATGTTCCGAGAAAGGCGATTGGTACCACGAGGACTTAAGAGTAGTACAGCTTTTTGTGAAGGGCTTGTCTGGTGAAGGGCTTGTCCGGAGAAGTACTACCATCATGCCTGTTTCTACCGCCAAGCAGAGTTGCTGTATTTCGGTTTGAAGGGTGCGGTTGCCAGTGAGATTAGAGGCACATGAGTCTTTTACCCCGTTTAAACTCAGCTCATGTCTGTGGGAATATGCAGAGAGATGGGCAGGGACTTGGGCAACGCGAGAATGTAAACAGGCCACTTCCATGTCCACTCGCGTTGTCGCTCGCGTTGCTCAAACATTGCCGGCGACGCTGCCGCGGAAATATTATGGACGGCAACATTTTCGTCCACGCGAATGGCAGCGTGAATGTCTAAAATGTAAACGCAGTATAACATATGTATGCTTTAAGTTTTCCTCAGAACTTTTGACTTATTTGCGTCATCGTGGGTAAAATCAAGACAGACTGGGAACCAAAGTTAAATTCAATGTCAAAAGGTATTTATTCAATGAAATGGCAAGGATCAATTTGAAACGTCTTAAAGCTAGAGAATCTAGGTGCCAGTCCCACGCAACCAAGCCTAGAAGAAAAAGCAACAATACTTAATAAACGAGATCCCAACCCGATTTATAGACTTTTTTTTAATACAACTAGCTGATGGAACAAACAGATAGCCCAACCTATAAAAAAGCATTGCCTCGTAAGTCACGAACGATAGGAACGTGCCCTACGATACACTGTCCTGCGTCCATCAACTTGAGGCATACAGATGTTAAGCCTCATGTGCCTGTAACTAAACTCTGTAAAAACAATAAAAATATTTCAGATTTTTAGTTTTTTGATTTTAACAAACTAACGGCTTGGTTCCTACCTTTCTTTTGTATGATTATCATACTTATAATGTTTACACTTCGATGACTAAAGTTGTTTTCTAAAATGATAAAGTTATCAAAGTAATGTTTGTTAGGCATCAGAAATTAATCGCTTTTATAATGAACTCGAAGCGTCTATTGTACAAAATCGTATTAGGTTGTACACAGTGTGCTTATTTTATCAGTAAGACAACTCTTTTCTCAAGAAAATTTCATTTTGATCGATACAATATGTCCTACTCAAAAGTTTGCTTTACTAGTTTTCGTACATAAGCAAACTTTTAAGTAGGAAAACTTCTATCGATCAAAATGAATGAAAATGATTTTTACTAAACTGAAACACAAAATGGTTGATTGCGATTTTCAAAAATGAGATTAGTTATTTTATATCTTTCATCATGTCGAAACGTGCGAGCGAGAGTCACATTAGCTCTTGTCTTCCCCTTAAGGGGCTGACAACTATCACACAACTTCTCGCTCGCACGTTTCGACATGTTGAAAGATATAAAATCACTAAACTCATTTTTGAAAAATCGCAATCAACCATTTTGTGTGCAATCACATTGCACACAGTTTAGTAAAAATTTCATTTGGATCAATACAAGTTTTCCTACTTAAAAGTTAGCTTATGTACGAAAACTAGTAAAGCAAACTTTTGAGTAGGAAAGCATGTATCGATCAAAATTATTTTTTTACTAAACTGTGTGCAATGTGATTGCACACAAAATGGTTGATTGCGATTTTTCAAAAATGAGTTTAGTTATTTTATATGTTTCAACACGTCGAAACGTGCGAGCGAGAGTCACATAAGCTCTTGTCTTTCCCTTAAGTATTTTCTTTCTATCATTATAATCTAATGTAGTGTTATATCTGCGGTACTGTATGCTCTACACTGTGTTCTCCGTGGGGTAGGCACGGTAGAGTGAATCATGTGTCATTATAATAAATTACATCAATTCGCCACATAGCTCCGTACGCCACATAGCAAATGAAGCAAATTTTAGCACTCATGGTTTGAAATCATATTTTGTGAGGAGCTGATATAACTTTTGAGACTATTGGTTCCTCCACGGCTCAGTTCGTAGTAGTCCTTCTGCGCTGTAGGCCGTGGGTTCGATCCCTGAGAACAAACATTTATGTAATGACATAGCTTTAAGACGTTTCAATGTGATCCTTGTGATTTTATTTAATAAATACTTTTGACTTTTAATTTGACTTAGATGTTGGTTCTCGGTTTGGGTGTTTTCTTATTATAAGAATATGCATTTACAAAAAGTAGATAGGTAGGTTTATAAGTATGACCTCAGGCTTCCATAGCAAACAAGCTTTGCTTAGTTTGGGGCTAAATAGTGCTGATATAAAATTACTGGAGGTATTACAAAGTTTCGGAGAATAAAATTACAACGGTTCAATAAAAATATTATTTTTATCTAAACAAGTTTTACTACATAAAAGTTTGATCTATCTACACAAGTTTTTAGTAACAGTAATCTTATATCTTGACGTTGAAATGTGCGAGAAAGAAGTTGTTTGAAAGTTCTTAGCCTTTAAAGAATAGTTTCTTTACTGTCGCCGGTTTTATCTAGATATACTGATCTACTATTCTATACTGATAACAGAAATATTCTAGCAAAAATTGTCCTAAGTGAGTACTAGCACAATTCAGAAATCCTCCACAACGTTCGTATCAAGCGACAACCATTCAGCAAATAAAATAAAACATAGCTATTTCCTTGAGACCATGCGTTCCTTCTTCCCATTTCCTACCTTTGCACAACAATTTACTTTAGAACTCACAGACTCAAGGGACTGTGGACTCTATCCCATTGGGATAAGGGTGGTGAGTTTTGCATGAGCGGTAAGGATGTGTGGCCTTTTGTTCACAACCGTGCTTCTAAATAAATAAGAACAATATTGCTACTAGTTACCGGCGTTCCGTGATGTAGCATTTGACAGGTGCGCTAAAAGTTGTTTAACAATTACAAATAATGGGTTTAGGAAAAATTATATTATTATTTTATTATTATACCTTATGAAAAAAACGTCTTTTATAATACAAGCTTCGAAGAATATACTTGTACTGTACAGGTTGCTTGGGTACCAAAGAAAACACTTAGTTTTGAGTACGAGTCCGCCTGGGCCGGCCGACTGGAATTGAGTGCCCGCTACCCGCTATCCGTCCAGGCTTGCCTATACCCAGACAGCGCGCATAGTTTATTGTTATACACTACAATACTCATTTAATACTTAGTTGAAAAACCCTCTGAGACCTAGGTTATTTGGGTAACTAAATTGTACCGTTGTTATTGTCAACCACAATCTATAAAAAAAACATTTTTTTTTCAATTTAATTTACCCGATGTTAGTGAAGATGCGGTCGACGATGCTCTAATAATTAAAGTTTGTAGGTACGTAAACAGCGATAAGTAGTTGCTCAGTACTAATTTTTTTGGGCAGCTACCAATAAAAAAAATGGAATTTGTTAAATGTCGAATGATAAATCCAAGGCATCTGTCAAAATTTGTTTATTAACTTCCAATACAGTAGTCTTTCTGTCTCGAGTGTTTTTCTATTTCATTACCTTGTTCGAGCGAGGTAAGTTTGTTTCATATTTCAGGTCCAACGTTTCATTGCCACTGATTAGTTGTTCTGGCAGACTTGAGGATTGGTTTGCACTTGCTTTATTGCTTTATTTAGTTGCAAGTATTCTATTTTATCGTTTCAGTCATGTTTTGCCGTCATTCTCACGGTAAGTCAAAGTCAAAGTCAAAAGGTATTTATTCAATAAAATCACAAGGATAACTTTGAAACGTCTTAAAGCTAGGTGACTCTAGGTGCCAGTTCCACGCGACCAAAGCCTAGAAGAACAGGCAACAAACTTACGGCTTGGTTCCTACCGTTCTTTTGTATGATCCTTTTAAATTGTAATATAATATATTGTTGAAGTTTGGTGTGCCGTAGGCATACAGAAAAAGGTAAACATAATCAAATTTATAATCAGGCAAGTACACATCCTTACCAGTGCACACAATAAAATCAAACTCATTTATTGACAAAGATTTAGCACGTTTACAATATATTGTTATGTAGAGGTATAATAAAACCTTGGCTCGACAAGTGTAATAAATAGCGTATTAATAGGCACGTCGTATGTGAATGTGCTTTGGGCGGTATTGCAATAAACACGTGAATATAAAATATGTACCTAAAATACTTTTTTTTTACATTATAGGTAAAACGTTTGACCGCAATCTCACACGATGTTATGTGACGATGCGGTGTACGGTGTGGCACGCTAAAAACATATTATACAAAAAAAAAAACGAATAAGTATATGACATTGTAACAAGGATGATACAAATTAATATAACTATTATTGTATAAATTATTTTAATATATTGCATAAATGTAAAATAAGACTTGAAAGCCAGGGTAAAGTTTATTTTCAAGGAGGCTCTTAAGGGGTAAGGTAAAAATAATGTTATTTCATTTTACGAATATTTTTCATGAAGACCGACGTGAATCGGAGATTCTACGCGAAAACAAAACAAAATTTGCGAGTAACAATGTGGCTCGATGGGATTTTTTATCCCAAAAAATCTCAGTGCGCCGAAACTGGTTTTGTGATTTGAAAATAAAATAAAAACTTTTCTCACATTCTATTAGGCACTCAAAAAATTTAATTTGACAGATACAAAGAAACAAAGGATGCGTTCAATTAACTATCTCTGCGCGCGTTACGAAAAAAGTGCGTTCAATACAAAAGTATTATTAAAATACCTATCATTTTACTTATCAGGCTGACGATTTATATCGCAAATGTTATGCATGCCTGTAATTGGCACATATTTTATAGATTCCTTTTTTTAACAAGTTTTATGACTACTGTGTTGTTCTAGATTTATATTTATATAAATAAATATTGGTGGACATTCCACACAGCCCTATCTCGACCCAAACTAAGCGAAAGCTTGTGATACGGGAACCAGATAGCTGATATACTACTTATATACTTTTTTTTTGTAAATACACACTTATAATATTATATAACAATCAGGCAGAGAACAAACATCTATATTCTCACACAAATGTTTGTTTCTCGATGGGGATCGAACCCACGGCCACAGAAGGCAGAGCTACTACCAACTGAGCTGTGAAGGCTGCCATATATACTGTGTTGTTCTGTTGACATTGCCTAATAAATAAATAAATGAAATAAACATCTAAGCAGCGGTAATGTAGCCTCGCGTTAGTAGAAGAAACACATCATAAATCGAAACACCAATCTGTCGCCTCCATAAGACAGATAGCCCGCTTTAAGCTGCAGAAACATTTCACAATGCATTTAGATTTGCATTCGGTAGTATTTTTGCAACATTAAACCGCTGCCAAGTGGCTTACTCCCAGTTAATAGTACCAAGGAATGGGCTTTAACTGGATAAATAGTTGCTGTTTTGACTAATTATACCATCTCTCTCTTGTCGTGTTTGCTACAAGTTTCTTTCGAAACAGTGTGGTGAAAGGATTTTAAGTGCGCCTCAAGAGGCTCCTTTCGAGCACTTAGCACATGTTAGGTATGTAATTTTTTTTAAGGTTCTACCTCATGCCGGTTTCTTCGCGATGTTTTCCTCACCGTTTGAGAATACTGGCATTGTGCACATATATTATTGAACAGAAAAACTCATTGGTACAAGACCGTTTTCGAACCCACGACCTTAGGATTGGAAGGCCGCTACCATTAGACCATTTAGACCACCAGTGCTCACATTATACCATGAGATAAATATATTGCCGTATTCGTTTTAACAAACCGGAATACTTATTTGGGGACGGCCAGAGAACCATCAAGTAATGTTACACATAGCATAGTTATTTGGTGTGGTGTGCAATTTTTTTTTATATTCTCTATTAGTGCAGCGATTGAAAAAAAAATACGTATCAGCCCTCAAAAGGAGACAACCTTAATTTAAGTTATATTCTCCAAAGTTAGTCTGGAAATATTATTTGCGCCGCTCAATTCACATTACTATGAACAAATAAACATTTCAAGAGCGTTTTTACGCGACTTCATTTAGCCCCAAACTAAGCAAATTTAAAATTTAAATTTTACTTTACATGCTAACAATATTTATTTTCTCCTTCATTTGTGGACATTGGTCACGTACATTAATATAATTAATTTGTATTTTCATTTTATTAATTAAATTTTAATCAAACAACAATTCGGTCGTTTTGTATCCTCCCTCGCAGCCGTACATAATTGGCGCAGGCGAAAAGGGATACTCGGTCGGTTTCGCGTAGAACATTTCCACAAAAAGCCGCCCGTGTGGCTATCAAGCTACAAAGAGTGTCAGAATCTACGGTTCGTGCTGCTTTGGAGGTATCCAGCCATCGATACGTGTGTGCAAAGGGACCGAATCATGTTCATGTGAGTACACTAGATTCTTTTTAGTGGTTGCTCACTTCCTAGGTTATAATCCCTACCTACCTACTAACATCATCATCAGTGGGTAGCTGGACATAGGCTTATAAAAAATCTAGATTTTCGTTCATGAAAGTCTAGAGAGATAGAGTAATAGATAATAGGCGCAATATTAATTTTGAAAATATATTAAAGGAATCGAACATCATGTCTGTGTCAGAAATATATACAAATTTTTACCGGAATTTGACGGAAACCCAAATAGGAAATCTATACACCTATGTGACGAATTGGCGAATCAATTTAATAAGGTATGAGAGGTTCTATTATAAATATCATTTCTGGAAATTTCGATTAAACGGACGCGTTAAAATGCAACAGTGCCATTGCAAGTTTAAAGCAAAAAGAGAATAATTTAGCTGTTGAGATAAATCATGAAATCAGTTTAAGCAAGCAGTGGGTTTCATGCAGTTCAAATAAAACATATATAATTGTATAGAATCAGAAAAAAGTTGAGAAAATTATAAATTCTATTTTGGATAGAAACGCTAGACATGAAGCGGACCTATTTGAATATGCTCATTTGGCTCAGTTACTTTTAATTCTTTGAGATGACATAGATAACTTGTCTATGCAATTTTTCTAAATTGGAAAATCTATGAAATGAAATGAAATGAAATGAAATGAAATGAAATGAAATGAAATGAAATGAAATGAAATGAAATGAAATGAAATGAAATGAAATGAAATGAAATGAAATGAAATGAAATGAAATGAAATGAAATGAAATGAAATGAAATGAAATGAAATGTTTATTTGCGAGAAATATGGTTAGAAGTTAGTTCTTAGTTGGTAAGTAGTATCACATATTTCACCAAATCATTGGCATGCAAATTTTTACTTCGGTACAATTAAATAATATTATCATTAAATTAAATTAGGTACATTATAATAAAGATGTCCATAATAAATTGTCAATAAATCAATAAAATTAGTAAGTCAGTGTACAAGTTCAATTATTCAAAAAATCATTAACATTATAAAAACTTTTTTCTATTAGCCATAATTTTAACTTTTTTATAAATTGTCTGATTGGTAAGTTTTTTATTTCACTGGGCACTTTATTAAATATTTGTCCACACATAGCAAAAGAGTTTTTTTTATATAAAGTAGTTCTGGGTACTCTAGAAAGAACAATTCTGTCAGGGTTTCTTACACATCTTGAATAGATATCTCGCGCCTTTGTAAATAAGCTAGAGTTATCTTTGGCAAATTTAGCAGCTTCCAAAATGTACATGCTAGGCAATGTCAATAGTTCTAACTTAAGGAATACGGGTTTACATGATTCCCAAGGAGGTATGCCGACAATAGCACGTACGCATTTTTTTTGTGCTATAAACGCCTTATTTATTTCAGTCGAATTACCCCAGAGAACCAGTCCGTATTTTAAAACAGAGGTTACATATCCGTGGTACGCGGTCATAATAGTATTATGATTTGTAGTCTTGCGTAGCTTGTATAGAACGTACACAAATTTATTTAATTTTCGGCATACTTCATCTATATGGGCTTTCCAATTACAGTGCCGGTCTATAGTTATGCCTAGGAATTTAGTTTTGTCGACTTCATTAAGATTTTGGCCTTTATATGATAATTTAAGATTTTGACGTTTTTTCCCATAAGTTCCAAATTGTATAAAGTTTGTTTTTAATAGATTAACATTTAAATTATTGTTACTAAGCCACAAAATTATTGCATCAATGGTATTATCAATGTCAATAGTATAATTATAAATGTCAGAATTAGAAGAAATAATAATAGAAATGTCATCGGCAAATAGTGTGCATGGATTAGGCGTAATGTCAGGAAGATCATTTATATAAAGCAAAAATAATAGTGGTCCCAGGACACTGCCTTGAGGTACCCCACAGTCATTTTGCATATAGTTTGATCTGACAGGCTTTAAATCTTTATTAATGTCAACATTGGAAATTTCTACACTTTGCATTCTCTTGTCTAGGTAACTTGCCAGCCATTTTAGAGCTGGTCCTCGGATACCATATTTTTCAATTTTTCCTAATAATAATTCATGAGATACAAAGTCAAAAGCTTTTGACATGTCAAAAAATACAGCTGTTACCCATTTACCCGCATCCAAATCATCAATAATCCTTTTTGTCAAATTGAAACAGGCTAATGTTGTAGATTTACCCTTTTGAAAACCGTATTGTTGACTTTTTAAAATGTCATGTTTACCAATGAACGATAGCATACGTTTCTGCATAGCCCGCTCAAATATCTTTGATATTATAGGAATCAATGTTATCGGTCGATAGTTTTCTGGTTTGTTCCGGTCGCCTTTTTTATAAAGTGGCTTTACTATAGAAAATTTCAATAATTCTGGAAAGCAACCTTCCGCAAAAGACATATTAATCATATACGTCAATACAGGTACAAGTTCATTTGAACAGGCCTTTAGAATGTTCGTAGCAAAACCGTCGTATCCTACCGCTTTTGTATTTTTAAGGGATTTAATAATATTATGAACTTCCTCATGGTCAAAAGGCCTTATAAACATGCTACTGCAAACATTGCTTTTTTGTGTGATTCGAAGGTCACTGTTTTGTTTATTTGTCAAATTGTTCTATTTGCCTTCATTAAAGCTAAAAGTATTAATCATTCAGTAATTAACTATGGCACATATAAAATCATGATAAGTAGATTAGATATTCTATGTAATATTTATTTATTTATTTATTTATCATTTATTGCACAAAACACAAAGTTAATGCACAAAAGGAGGGCTTAATGCACAAGCATTTTCTACCAACCCCCCTAAGAGAGGTAATAAGGAGGAAATTTTAGATATTAGTTTTTATTTTGATCTAATTAAATTAGGATATTTTTATAAGGGTAATGATATATTCAATTATTAAGTTTCCGATTGTTCGTCCTACTAACTATATCCTTAACAGATTATCCTTAGCATGATATATTTTATGATATATATAATCATGATATATTTTATATATAAATCCTGTCCCCTACCTATCCATTTGTGGCAATCCACGACAAAGGTCTATTGTCTATGGAGACTGAATGTCCGAAGTACAATCACGGTCACCTTTGCGAAGACAATTCAAGCCACCACAATGGGTACCAAAAGGAATGCATCCAGGAACTTTTACTTCGGCAGTGTATCCACGAGTCCTGCCATTTCACTTCGGTATCTTATCTTCGGAAGCCATGGAGCAGTTGGATAATCACCACTACGTGTTGAGCTTTCCTAACCTCACGAAAGTTCACCTTACTTGTTCTCAAGACCAATTCAGGATGCTGCAGGGTGGTTATCTGGCCATCATACCTAAAGGATGCGCACTTAGTAACCATCAAGAAATTATGGATATATCAGTCAGTTAAGAGGAGGCGTATAAAGCACCAGTGAAGAAGACCATAAAACTGAACAAAATTGAATAAGCCACGACTTCTAAAAGTTGACTCAATCAATTTAAACGAAGTCTACTCTAAGAAAGAAGATGAGTCAGACCACTTTGAAACCAAAGACGGAGATGCTGCCAGAGAACCAGTTCATCCAATATCTACACTATTCTCGGCAATAGCCTCAAAATAGATGCAGATCTTTCGGAGGGAGATGTTATGTAAGCGGCTACAGCACCTGTGTTTCTCGCGAATCGCGCCGCGTTTCACAACGATCACCTACCGTGATCGATACAAAGCAAATGCTATCGCTGCGTTTTCCATACCGTGCGACTTTTTGGATAATTCAAAGTGATTCACTTCTGTTCCTCACATCGGACATTGGTCACGTACATTAATATAATTAATTTGTATTTTCATTTTATTAATTAAATTTTAATCAAACAACAATTCGGTCGTTTTGTATCCTCCCTCGCAGCCATACATAATTAGAACATTGCGTCAATTTGATTATTTAACAATAGTTACGGCCGGTTTCTGAAAGCTCGATCAAAACTAATCGCAAATCACTCGCCATTTCAGCTATTACATCGAATTAGATAGAGATAGCAAGTGACTTGACATCCGGTTATAGTCGCGTTAAACACTCGCTGAAACTCGGTCATAAATTATCGGAACGAGACAGCAATATTTCTCCCTCTCTTGCACTTAGGAGACAGGCACGATTAAGCGCAGAGATGTGCATTATTGGAGTCGATAAGAACTATCGATACATGACCTCTCCGATCGCGCAACCACCGGGCGCTCTCGCCAAGTCATTATTTTTATCGATAACGTGCATGCGCCCGCGCCGAGTACTCTCAACACTAGTGTTAAGATGATTTATGACCGAGTTTGCAGCGAGTGTTTAACGCGACTATAGTTTTGATCGCCTTTTAAGAAAACGGCCGCAAGTGTTTTATTGTGATAATATTCATTTACTCTGGAATACTAGTAGGGAAGTACGCTCGCATTTGGCTGGTTTTAGCAGAGCACAAAGGTTTGGTGAAAGAAAATAATGAAGACATTATTTCGTCATGTGAAAGTTCTTAGCTCGCGGACCTTATTATTATTCCCCGGAATCCAGAGAGTAACGGCATAAAACTATAAGTGTATTTGGATAAAGCTTGGAACAAACCGACGCGAGTAAACGACTGTAGTAGAGCGTTTTTTTTTATACAACTAGCTGATGGCCCACTTGAAGTGGTAATCATCATCTATAACAAAATATTGCCTCGCAAGTCACGCACGATAGGAACGTGCCCCACGAGGCACTGCTTACACTGCTGTCCATCAACTTGAGGCTTACAGATGTTAAGCCTCACGTGCCTGTAATTACACCGGCAACCACACTCTTCAAACTGAAACACAGCAACGCTGTTTGGAGGCAGAAAAAGGCGTGGAGGTAGTAATTCCCCGGACGAGCCCTTTAAAAAAAGCTATATTACTCATAAAACAACAAACAACGCGTTTTCACATTTGCCGGTAACAGTACGAAACAGCTTCACGACTTTGATCCCCAGGCACGGTAGATATCCCCTCAGATCTCTTAGTACCAAGTAAGAACTCCAGATTCTTTGAGGACGTCTAAGCGGGGTAGTCAGAGGTATCGGGAAATAAGGGCGTCCTACGCTTTTTCTTTCAGTTTATGGTCGCCATTTGAGAACCTTAATTCTCCAGAGGTTGTCAGTTCTTCGAACAGAGTGGAAGGTCCAATATGATTTTACTCTGTATACTTTACACACTACACACACTTAAAAGTCCTTGGAAAACAGGGTTATATAACTTCATCATCAGATTTGCTTTGTTAGCGTCGGTGTGACCGTAACTTTAAGTTGAATGTCCTTCACAAATATGATATAATTCAAGGCTCATAAAACAGCCTATCCAAATTCATCTTGACGAGAAATCGCATACTCGTAAAATGTACTATCAAGGAAACCCCATCCTAAAGATCATGGCACACTAAGATTCTATTCCTTCTGATAACTTGAAGCTTTAGAAAGTTTCTGTAGTTTTTAGGATCTTTTGTGAAGGTTCTTGGGAAGCACTACCAACATGCCTATCTCTTCCGTCAAACAGCACTGCTGTGTTTCAGCTTGAAGGGTGTGCGTAATGTTAGAATAGGGTAATAACAGGCACTTAAGGCTTGACACATGTATGCCTCAAGTTGAAGGAGGCAGGACTGTGTGGCACGTTTTTAACGTGTGTGACCTGCGAAACAATGCTTTGTTCGGTGATGTTACGACTTAACATTAGGTGGGCCATCTGCTCGCTACATAAGCGACTGCTAAAAATATATTATGTAATCTTTCGGGATAAAAACTTTACAAACGATATTTTTTCCAAGTTATATATTAGTACTTAGGTTCAGAAGTCAGGGCCGCACCCACTGGACCACCAATGCCACCTAGTTTCACGTACAGTAACTATTTCATTTAATTCATTTCATGTTGTTTCGAAATTCTTGGTGTGATAGCATTCTTAGTAATTTCATTCCATGATGTTTAGTGACCCATGTTTTATGGACCATAAAACTTTATTTTGAATATGTTGTAATATTGGTAACTTTATGCGTATATTTGAATTTATTTATTTGTACTCATGTGTAGAAATAGAAATGTTATTTAATCTTAATTCAGAATTAGAATTGAAATAAAAGAATTGAGATAAAATAACATGAGAAAAATTCTGTAATATTATGAATTGAATTAATATTAAAATTAATATTTTTTTTATACTTATTTTAGATTGCAATTTTCTCTCCTAGTTGTATACCTACTTGTTTTTTTTTTCATTTATAGCCTTTACGCTTTAGATCATATTTACATAGTTGCATGTTGGTCTACGATGAAATAGATATGTGATATGTATTATGTGGTGACATGTGTATTATATTTTTAAGATTATTGTAATTTGACCATACTTCTTGCAAATAAATACATTTCATTTAAAAAGTAAACCTAAAACGTAGAAGTGAAGAGCTTACGATAAACTAACTTCTACGTTTCCTTTCGCAATGCCTTTCACAGAATTGATTTGCAGTAAGAAATTGAAATTAAATATTGAGCATTTCAAAAGGTATTTTATAACATAGTTCAAAACGAATTTGTTCGCTTCTCATCAAAGCTTTGAGGTTTTAGTATTGATATTTTGAATTAAATATGAATTTTATTTATGAGAATAACTAAGTGATGTAACAAGCAAATCGTCCACATGATGTTGAATGGTTACCTATGCTATAATGTTGTTGCTCTAAGGATGTTATTGGGGCTACCACGGTTCGGCAGCGCCTCCGGTATGTTTGCAGAGGACGCTCTGATGGGTTCTCCGCCTGCATGCGGAAGAAAATTGCGTCACTGCTGACGAGAGTACGCGGAAGTCCCAATAACATCCTGGGCATCATTGCTCATAAATGGGATAGCCCCTTCCTGAAGCACTGTGTGCGAGTAATGACGGCAAAGGATCGCTATTTTTCTTACTATTAACCGAACATAGTTTTTAAGTTTGTACGTACTAACAATTTATGGATCTAAGTTATCTGAAATAAAATTTATATTATTAATAGCTGGTGCCCGCAACTTCGTCTGCGCAGGATTAGTATTTTGAGTAGCTTATATTAGCGTGGCGTATTACATATGTGTAAATCTAGCGGTTTTGGTAGCGCACGCCAGGATAGCTCGCAGATGGTAGATTTTCTCCTACTTATTTGACACTTATCGTCATATTTTGGACAATTTACACAATATATTAAAAAATTGTAGCCTATGTGTTACTCTGATGTATAAGCTATATTATTGTAAGGTTCCATTAAAATCCATTCAGTAGTTTTTACGTGAAAGAGTAACAAACATCCATCCATCCATCCATCCATACTTACAAACTTTCACGTTTATAATATAAGTAGGATTATAAAAACTGCATTATTGTCCACCGAGAACGTGCTCTACGTGGTATTCGGTACACTGCATCCATCTGTCTGAGAAATGAAGGTATGCAGGCTACTAATTTCTGCGTTGTCTGTCAATCTTTGTTCAACCGTGTTTCGTCATGAGTATGTTTACACTGTTAGCAGTAGAGCTCTTTGTGTGTGGCTCGTCCGGGGATGTACTTCACTATGCCTGTTTCTGCCGCCAAGTAGCTTTGCTGTATTTTGGTTTGAAGGACCAGTTAAATTACAGGCATATGAGGGCTGTGGCGTAGCTAGGTGGACAAGGATCCCGGTGCATAGAGAAACAATCGTCCAATGAGAATGAATTTTCTGAGCAGGCTCAAGGTTTTCTAGCTTCGGGAGCTGGCTGACCCTCTCTTTTCAAAGCTTAGGTTAGAGGGCCCCCTGAGCTCCGGGGCTCTGGTGCACTGCACCACCTGGCCTTACGATAGCTACGCCACTGTATGAGGGCTTAACATCTGTATGCTTCAAGTTAACGGATGCAAGGCAGTGCATCGTACACCACGTTCATTGTACGTGACTTGCGCGGCAATGCTTTGTTATGAAGATTACTTAACAAGATGGACAATATGTTTGCTCCAACAGCTTTTAGTTTAAAAAAAACTTCTCTTCTCCTTTGTTTCAATACACAGGGCACTCTGTTTTACAAAATCAAATAAACAAAAGCCGCAACATACATCCACAATATCCGATGTGAAATTAAATCACTACACTATTTTTGAACTGCAGATATTTCTGCGATACTCAATTGTATTGACCCGCGTCGGGATAGAAAACTAAAAGTTGGGATATAAATTTATCCCGCGTCCAAGAACAGAGCAATCCGATACTTTAGTGCTGCAGCATTTAAGTTAGAATAGTTTCTGTATGGGAGCCAAGAGTATTTGATTAAGCTTAAGGGCGCGATCCTACTCGAGCTCTTTGAATCACTAAACTCGATTGGATTTGATTTTCTAAGAGTAGTAGAGCTCTTTGTGAAGGGTTCGTCCGGGGAAGTTCTACCACCACGCCTTTTTCTGCCGCCAAGAAGCGTTGCTGAGTTTCGGTTTGAAGAGTGTGGTTGCCGGTGTAATTACAGGCACATGAGGCTTAATATCTGTATGCCTCAAGTTGATGGACGCAGGGCAGTGCATCGTAGGGAACGTTCCTATCGTGTAAGACTTACGAGGCAATGCTTTGTTATAGGTGATGGTTACCACTTAACATCAGGTGGGCCATCTGCTTGTTCCATCAGCTAGTTGTATTAAAAATGCTACTTCTAACATGATAAGTTGGTAATAACAAAAAAGGGTATTTACAAGCTTTGCTTCAACCTTTTTCTGTTATGCCTACGCCTTACTAAGTTCGATTGGCACCACACTGGAGCTTCATTATTATATTTTATTATAACTTACAAAAGAACAGTAGGAACCAAGCCGTAAGTTTGTTGCCTGTTCTTCTTGGTCGCGTAGAACTGGCACCTAGCTTTAAGACGTTTCAAAGTTATTTTTATGATATAACTGAATAAATACCTTTTGACTTTGACTTTGAATCTTACTGGATGCCGATTTTGTCAATTTTATCGAGTGTTTGCAGGTATTGAAAATGTTATTTTTAGGAATCTGGAAAAATGAAAGTCTGAATTAAATATGTTTAGAATCATAGTTTTAATTTGAAACAGGATATTTACCATACTAAATCAAATTCTCAATTATATTCATAACCATGTTGGTGTTTTTTTCTACGCCAAAATTTTCTTGCTTGCATTTTTTCACAACTAAATTCAGAGATTTTGTAATCTCCAAAAATGTTGAAATGTGCGGCGAGAAGTTATTTGGCGGTTGTCTGCACCTTAAATTACAATAACTTAGTAATAAATGTTTGTGTAGTAACAATTCAATTGTTCTGGATTCGATCGAGGCAATCCAGGCAAACGGGACTTTAAAAACAACGTTATGTGTTGTGATTTTGGTCGAATCATAATAAAATCTAGTCTGGTTGGTACACACGGATACATAACACAATACACAAAGCCAAAGAAAAATGACGCTTACTACACAGAATCAATCGGTGAAGGAAAACATCGCGAGGAAGTTATAGTCGCGTTAAACTCTCGCTGCAGGCTCGGTCATAAGTTATCGGAACGAGACAGCAACATTGCTTTCTCTCTCTCTCTCGAACTTAGGAGAACGGACGATCCTTTTGTTTAAGCTTGTGTTAAGATGATTTATGACCGAGTTTACAGCGGGAGTTTAACGTGACTATAGGTTGAGCACTGATCGAGCCTGCAACGAGAGTTTAACGCGACTATAGTATTCTAACAGCGGCGATAGGCTTGCAACCTGTCACGTACGGAATACCAACTTCTGCAAAATGTGGCCACGTGCCGAATGTAATATTTTAATTGCCTCGTAAGTCACGCACGATAGGAACGTGCCCTACGATACCTTCGTCAATCAACTGAGGCATACAAATGCTAAGACTCGTGTGCCTGTAATTTCACCGGCAACCACATTCTCCGAACCGAAACACAGCAACGCTGCTTGGCGGCAGAAAAAGGCGTGGTGGTAGTGCTTCCCCGGACGAGCCCTTCACAAAGAGCTCTACTACTCTTAAACATAAAAGCGGGCAGTGTGTAGTCTGATTCGTATCCGTGTGTACCACATTATACTTGCAATGTCTTGGCAGTAGAGAGCTATCTTTCCTAGTTTTCGACTTAATATGAACAAATAGTGTAACTTTAACGATTTTGTTTTATTTGTAAAGTAAGCAATAAAATCTTGGTAATTTATGTCTGGCGATTTTTAAACAACAAGCTTAGGTGTTTTTTAAATTCAAAATCTTAAAGTAAGAGAAAAAGTATGATTTGATGTACAGTAATGAGACTTTTAATATGTACTTTATAATTCGTTTTTAGGGTTCCGTACCCAAAGGGTAAAACGGGACCCTATTAATAAGATTCCGCTGTCCGTCTGTCTGTCTGTCTCTTTGTCTGCCTGTCTGTCTGTCCGTCTGTCAGCCTGTATCTCATGAACCGTGAAGTTAAACATTTTTGTTGCCGCTTTATCAACAAATACAAAAAAACTGAATAAAATAAATATTTAATGAGGGTCCCATACAACAAACGTATCTTCTGACTTTGACTTTGAAAGAAAACGCAGATAAAATAGAAGATTATATATTATTGCATGCGGAAACCAGTTCAAACCAGATAAAGGCACTATGCACTTGCTTATGCCACTGTATAAACTATTGCTAAGAGAATCCATTTGTCCGAATGGAAGTTTTAGGAACATTTGCTTTGTAGACAATTCAGTCTTGTTTTGTGCAGTTCTGTAGTTTTGCTGGTTTTATCAATAACACAGTGAATCCTGCTGAGGAAACTGAATCAAATATAACAAAATTTTGGCTTATTTCTTATATACAAGGTGTTTTCATAATTGTGTATATAAACTTCAGGGGGCTAAAAGACCCATCAATATGAATAACTTTTTGTAAGGAACCAACACTGTGAACGCGAAAAAAAACAGCTGTTTCATACATTTTAGCCAGGTAGGTATTGAACTTTTGTATGAAACAGCTGTTTTTTTTTCGCGTTCACAGTGTTGGTTCCTTAGAAAAAGTTATACATATTGATGGGTACATTGGCCCCATGAAGTTTATATACACAATTAAGGGAACACCTTGTATACTTTTCGGTAAATTATGAAGTGGGGACATTTTCAGGCGGAACAAAATAACAGGGGCCTTATGCTCACTTCGAGCGAGATTATCTCACGGTGGAGATGACGTCATATCTTGTTCGATAACTATTTATCCCCATTCTCACCATCCCACTCCCCAATTTTCTCATTCAAAGTTCACGCGAGACGCAACGTCAACGAGTTATTGAACGAGACATGTCGTCATCTCCACCGTGAGATAATCTCGCTCGAAGTGAGCATAAGGCCCCAGTACTTACACTTCAATAAAAGCGATCTGTTCCAGACAACTTTTGGATGGAGAGGATCGTAAAAGCACGGAAGATTGGTTGCAGATGTACGAGGAGTTATAAGAGTAATATTCAAAACATTTTAAATATTTTAAAATAAAGTTGAATATGATGATCTAAACCTTTAGCGTCTCAGCTTGAAATGTCGAAGCTTTTTCTATTTTTTCACCATTTTAACTATGAAATGGATTTTTACCGTTGAAACAAGAGTTCATCCATTTAAATTGAACTTCAACTCAGTAGTCCAGGGAAGTACTACCACCACGCCATTTTCTGCCGCCAAGTAGCGTTGCTGTGTTTCGGTTTGAAGAGTGTGGTTGCCGGTGTAATTACAGGCACATGAGACTTAACATCTGTATGCCTCAAGTTGATGGACGCAGGGCAGTGCATCGTAGAGCACGTTCCTATCGTGCGTGACTTACGAGGCAATGCTTTGTTATAGGTGATGGTTACCACTTAACATCATGTGTGCCATCTGCTTGTGCCATCAGCTAGTTGTATAAAAAAAGTCAATAATACCATGAGTAGGTACTTACTTACTTTATTTGGCTACAAACATCATTTTTGTGAGACAAAAGTGAGTGGCGGTACATGGCCAACTACTAACTCATCATACCTACTGTCCAAGTTGAAAAATTGAAAGAACTAGTGATACGACAAGAAGAAGATTAAACATATTGTATAAAAGTCAAAAGGTTCCGAGTAGGTAAAACTCGGAATCAAAGTATTTGTTAAGTAACCTTTTTATACAAGGTGTTCCAATAATTGTGTATATAAACTTCAGTTGGCTAAAGTACCCATCAATATAAATAACTTATTCTAAGGAACCAACACTGCACTGTGACCCGAAAAAAACAGCTGTTTCATACATTTTCAAACATTGAACTTTTGTATGAAACGGCTGTTTTTTTTCGGGTTTACAGTGTTGATTCCTTAGAAAAAGTTATTCATATTGATGGGTACTTTAGCCCCCTGAAGTTTATATACACAATTATTGGAACACCTTGTAGAAAACACATATTGGATCTTGTAACACAAGGGCAATACTTTCAGGCGGATAGCAACTAATCCATACTTTTTATGATTAATTTATTATATAAAAAGGTCTCCAAAACATTGAAAAATACGTCGCAGACCTTTATTTTCCCTTAATATAATTATGGGGTTCAATATTGAGGCAATGGAGTAGAGAACAGTATTATAATATTTAACAAGCAGTTAGTAAACTAGGGTAACTTCCGATTACATTCTAGTGAAATGTATTTGATCCTAAAATATTCTGCGAATGTATGTACAAAAGACTCTGTTTTCGACAGCCTTCACAGCTCAGTTGGTAGTAGCTCTGCCTTCTGCACCGTAGGCCGTGGGTTCGATCTCCACCGAGAACAAACATTTGTGTGATGAACATAGATGTTTGTTCTCTGTCTGTGTGTTATATAATATTATAAGTATGTATTTACAAAAAGAAGTATAGGTATAAGTAGTACATCAGCTATCTGGTTCCCATATCACAAGCTTTGGCTTAGTTTGGGGCGAGATAGTGCTGTGTGGAATGTCCACCAATATTATTATTATTTTTTCAGAACTGGTGTAGGTATTGGGTTCAATCCCCACTGCGGCCAAACATTTGTGTGTTGAATTTTCGTAACTATGGTAATTTTAATAATTAGTTCTTTGTGAAGTACTTTTCTGGGGAAGTACTACCACCATACCTATTTCTGCCGCCAAGCAGCGTTGCTGTGTTTCGGTTTGAAGGGTGTGGTTGCCAATTTACGAGCACATGAGGCTTAACGTATGTATGCCTCATGTTGGGCACGTGCATATCGTGAATTAGGAGGCAATGTTTTTTTATAGGGGATGGTTACCACTTAAAATCAGGTAGGCCATCTGTTTATTCCATCAGCAAGTAGTGTATAAAAAAACATCTACAAAAAAAGCTTTAGAATGGAACAATATTAAAAAAACTCAGTTTCGTTTTAAACTCGCTACTGGCCTCAATTTCGTGATTTCAATGAGCGTGTTTACTGTGCGTGTATTTATTAATTCTGTGTCGAGATCTGTGATTTTTCCTCAACGCTTTAAGAATACCAATATTTCCTTATTGGGGAGTCCTGTTGACATGTTTTAGCTGAATTATGTTGTTTTCATAAGCGAATGAATACGTGACTTCAGTACATGAGAACATAAAGGTGCTTGCATACTGACGCATGCAATGATAACTGATTAATACACAGACAACCGTCAAACAGCCGTCAAACAGCCGTCAAACAACCTTTCGCGCGCCTGGGGATCAAAGTCGTGAAGTTGCTTATGTTTTTTTTAAATAGCTAAATATACTCACAGAATTTGACCAGCGAGACATTACCTTGTTATACGTGATGTTTACCACCTAACATCAGGTGGGCCATCTGGATCTATCAGCAAGTGGTATTCAAATTGCAAACTTTATAATAAGATTCAAACGAGTTCACTCTCAATTTCTTCTCAAAGTCTCTCTTCCACAAAGTCAAAGTCAAAATCAAAAGGTAATTACTCAATAAAATCACAAGGATCACTTTGAAACGTCTTAAAGCTGGGTGACTCTAGGTGCCAGTTCCACGCGACCAAAGCCTAGAAGAACAGGCAACAAACTTACGGCTTGGTTCCAACCGTTTTTTTTTATGATGATCTACCTTTGACGAAAACGGCTCAAGACTTATAAGAGCCTAGATCATTATTTACATTTTCTGGAACACCCATTGTTCCTAATAGTAAAGAGCAAGTCATCATTGAAAAGGTTTTAAAACCTTGCATCTAGGTCACAGAGGTTTTGTGAAAAACGTTTGCTAGAGCGAAATGGCATGATCATAGGATTTTTGAATGCAGAATTTGTTCAAACAAAGTTTTTGTACGAATTCGTTTATCATGATTGTGTTTTGTATTCGTTTTTTTAGTAAGCAGTAAAAGTAAAAGGAAACTTGGCCCGTATGCTTGTTGCATACGGGCCAAGTTTCCTTTTTCTACCGCCGAGCAGCGTTGCTGTGTTTCGGTGTGAAGTGTGGTTGCCGGTGAAATTCCAGGCACATGAGGCTTAACGTCTGTATACCTCAAGTTGATGGACGCAGGGCAGTGCATCGTAGGGCACGTTCATTGTGCGTGTCTTACGAGGCAATGCTTTGTTATAGGTGATGGTTACACTTTTTATTACTTTGGTATAATAGGGCACGTGCCCTATGATGCACTGCCCTGCGTCCATCAACTTGAGGTATACAGACTTAAGCCTCATGTGCCTGTAATTACACCGGCAACCACACTCTTCAAACCGAAACACAGCAACGCTGCTTGGCGACAGAAAAAGGCGTGGTGGTAGTACTTCCCCGGACGAGCCCTTCACAAAGAGCTCTGCTACTCTTGTTAGTTTTCGTATTTATACAAACATTTGAGTCTTTGGCAGGTGCCAGCCAATTAGGGCAGCCTTAAATTCAGCCGAGTTAACCAATAGATCATACGAACTTATGTTTATTGGTAATACCGCCGCCGCCGCCGCATCATAAAAATCATAAAAAACCACTGCATAGAAAAACCTATTAACCCGGAGTGAACCCCAAGATCAGAAGGATCACAGGATTAAATTACCAAAACTTTTACATTCAAATGATTTCATTACTTTCATAAACTTCAACAAAAGCATAAAATCGACACCTTTTCGTGTGTGCCAAAACTTTAGCAATGAAGGAACCACGGAGTACGAACCAGCGGAAGCGCGGTTCTTTCACCACGCTGGTCCTTTTTTTGACAGAATTTAGTTTTCTATATTAGGAACTCTTACATAGCATTTTTTTAATTGCCGTCCATCCAATGTTTATGTCACTTAAGATGACGTAGAAATGTTTCTACGTCGTTTCTTCTTCCAAACTACCTTCGTTTAGTTCAGACGAACAGCATCGCGACTCAGCAGTGCAAGTACGGAACTCATTTCGCTAAATTTATTTATCGTCAAATTCGTGATATTTTGACGAATTGTGCGAGAACTCGGGGTCGCTAGCTTTTCGCGATAATTGTAAAATGGCAGCTCGGAAACTTTCGGTTTTGAACATAGATGTGAAAATGATTCGACTAATTCGCTTAAATACACGAATTTGATAACACGATCGTGAAAACAAAAGTGGTACCATACTCGCATTTTAACGAAATTCGCTAAATTTTTACGAATATCACTACTTGCGTCAAAATCGCCAAACAATCGCTCGCCAAAAACCCGTTTTCACGAATAGAAATGTCAAATTTAACGATTGCATAGTTCGTAAAAGATCGGTACTTGCGGGGCAGTTTTTTTTGTGACATTTATTTGCGGTAAGAATGTTTCCATGTTTTATTTTCTTCACTGCTACTACATCATTCTGGGGCGCTTGGCACTTCCATTTAGTCTTACTAAAGGAAACTCCAAGTTTGGAAACTTCGCGAACAAACATAACTTTACCTCGCAGGTAGATTAATATTTTCCCAAAGTTCCTTTCTTTGATATACGCGGAATGTGCCCCTGTATTTATTCGGGACAGCCCCCTTATTCGCTAATGCCGGTTCCTTAGACGAGTGTCTGTTAGACATCGTTAGACTTTTAAGCGCTGATTTCACCATGCTCTGTTAGATTAACAAGGGATTAAAGGGCCGTTAAATATTTCAAAATGTACGCGATTGGCATCTAAGGTTAGATTTAACGGCCTGTTAATCCTTGATTAGTAACTAACAGAGCATGGTGAAACGGTAAAATTGCCGCCAAGTTGATGGACGCAGGGCAGTGCATCGTAGTGCACGATCTTATCGTGCGTGACTTACAAGCCAATGCTTTGTTACAGGCTATGGTTATCACTTGTCATCTGGTGGTATCTGCTTGTTCTACTCGTAATAATTTCTTCTAAAAAAATAATGGCTGACTTTGACTGATTTGACTAATGAAACATTTTAAAACACAAAAATAAACAGTGCAGGTTTCCTATACCTAAACCTTTAAGTAGGGACTATGGTGGTCTCAACTCAGATTAATGACATTACGTGTAAGCAAAGGATAATAATTGTTATTTGCTTAATTATATATCCTTTCTATCTATCTATCCTAGTGGTTGATAAGATGTTGAAATGGAGGATATGGTAGATAAATCAGTAAATGAATGTTGGAATGAAATGGCGAACTGTATAAGAAGTGCAGCGAAGAATGTTTTTGGGGAAACGAAAGGAAAAGGAATAATTGATAAGGAAACTTGGTGGTGGAGTGAAGAGGTGCAAAAGTGCTTGAAAGAAAAGAAGAATGCATTTAAGGAATGGAAGAGTATTGAAGATAGTAATGTGAGTGTCAAAGAGAGTAAAAGGGCAACATATTTGGAGTGTAAGAAAAATGCAAAGAAAGCTGTAGCCGTGTCAAGAGCTAAGGTCCAAGATAAACTTTATCGATCACTAGATAGCCCCCACGGACAAAAAGACCTGTACAGACTAGCGAAAGAAAGAGAAAAGAATGCAAGAGACATTGTGCACATAAAATGTATAAAAGATGATGGAGGAAAGGTGTTGACAAAAGATGAAGAAATAAGAGAACGTTGGAAAGGGTATTTTGAACGGTTAATGAATGAAGAAAATGACTGGAGTGGTGTTTTAGGGTACGCACCCTTAAACATAGGTTTGGTAGAAGAGATAAGTGTGAATGAAGTAAAAGAAGCAGTGCAAAGTCTGAAGAATGGAAAAGCGTTAGGACCAGATGGTATACCAGTTGAAGTATGGAAGTTTTTTTTTTGAAAGCGAATGGATGGAAGTGGCTGACTTTATTCTTCAATAAGCTGTTACAAGATGAGGCGATCCCAGAAGAATGGTGCAACAGTTTGCTGGTGCCCATTTTCAAAAACAAGGGTGATGTACAGAACTGTAATAACTATCGAGGAATAAAGCCCATGTCACATAGCATGAAGGTTTGGGAGAAAGTAATAGCGAGACGAATGAGAGAAGAGAGTGAGGTATCACAGAACCAGTATGGGTTTATGCCTGGACGCGGGACAACGGACGCCATATTTGCACTTCGCCAACTTTGCGAGAAATACCGCCGTGCACACAAGATCTTGCATATGGTGTTCATTGATCTGGAGAAAGCGTACGACAGGGTTCCCCGTGGGGTTCTGTGGTGGGCTATGAAAGAGAAAGGAGTGCCTGGGAAGTACCTGCAGCTTATTCGGGCGATGTACAATAGAGCTTGTACACAAGTTAGGTCCGAAGCTGGCGTTACCGATAAGTTCAATGTGGCTGTGGGCTTGCACCAAGGATCGGCTTTAAGCCCTTATTTGTTCCTCCTGGTAATGGATGCTTTGACATCAGACATACAGGAGGAGTCACCCTGGTGCATGCTGTTCGCCGACGACATCGTACTTATCGGAGAAGACGCAACTGAGGTCCAGAGCAGGCTGGTAAAATGGCAGGGGAAATTGGAGAGTGTCGGATTGAAGATAAGTAGGACCAAGACAGAGCATCTGTTTTGTGACTTCGGTGGTCCCTCCAGTTTCGCTACGATTGCATTAGATGGTGTATCCCTACCAGTCTGCTCCGATTTTCGGTACCTTGGTTCAGTAGTACAGAATGATGTTGAGATTGATAGGGATGTAAAGAACAGAATAAATGCAGGATGGATGAAATGGAGACAGGTCACAGGAACAACGTGCGATCCGCGAATGCCCCTCAAACTAAAGGGGAAAATTTACAAATCGATCATACGACCTGTCGTTTTGTATGGATCTGAGTGCTGGGCCACCAAAGGGACGGATGAAAGGAGAGTGCATGTAGCGGAGATGAGAATGTTGAGATGGATGTGTGGTGTGACGAGAATGGATAAGATAAGGAATGAGTTTATTAGGGGCAGTTTGAAAGTGGCGCCAGTGACTGAAAAGATGAGGAGTAATAGGTTAGCGTGGTATGGGCATGTTATGCGAAGGGAAGAATGTCATGTAACGAGAAGAATGCTAGGGATGAATGTGGATGGATATAGGAGTAGAGGTAGGCCAAAGAAAAGATGGATGGAATGTGTGAAAGAGGACATGAGTAAGAAAGGAGTGACTGCTGAGATGACGGCTGATAGAGGAGAGTGGAGGGAAAAAACCTGTTGTGCCGACCCCACATGAAGTGGGATAAGGGCAGGAAAATGATGATGCTTAATTATATAAATTTAATCATTATTCGTTTAAATAGGTGGTTAATTATTAATCACCCATTTAAACGTCTAATAATAGGCATACCCAATTATATCCTGCGATTAGCACTCGGGGCGATTGAGGTCGGATGATTTGCGTTTTTGGATAACGCCATTTTGAATAAGGGGACAGGAATACTGACTTAACAAAATAAATAAAGTAAAATGCCACCTTTCGAGACACTTATCAGTCGCGAGCACTTGTTTGCTATATTTTGGAGGCTTTGTGATGTCTGTGCAATTTGCGTGATGGGGTGTTCGCCATTTTGTGACGGCTGTTCTGAAAGCTTTGTTTTTTATTCATTTTTATTTTGACATCCTTCACAGCTCAGTTGGTAGTGCTGGCCTTCTGCACCGATTTCGGGCCTTAGTGCTTAGACTTTCGTAATTTGCCGACTGCTATAACTTTATTACTTTCTTGACTTTACATGTTCGACAGCCCCCGAAAATATACTAGACTTAAATGAATAGTCATCAAAAAGCTTAAGGTGGCTTAGAGATTAAAAAAGTCGACAGTATGCGAAAGTCTGTTCGAAATTTTGTTTTTTATAATAATTGTTGCTATAACAACAAATACATAAAAAAATAATAAAATAATTATTTAAGGGGGATCCCATATTACAAAAAACGTGATTCTTTACCGTTTTTGTAGATAATGGTATGAAACCCTTCGTGCGCGAGTCCGACTCGCACTTGGCTGGTTTTTTTTCAACTCGTTCTCGGTACTTTTTCGGGATAAAATGTACCATTTGTACTAAGCGTCAGTTAGTAAGTAAAAATAAGCCAACAAAGGAAATCTCAGTAAAAATTGGCACTTACTACTAAAACGCATTCAAAGCCGCGGGCGGCAGCTAGTAGGTACAAGCAAGAAAGAAAAGCTCAGAAAAATTAGCAATCTACAAACATTCTACAAACCTTCCACATTGAACCAGCAATTACCGACTGCGCAAACATCGGATAAAGCTGGTTAACTCCGAGTTTAGTAAACGAGCTTTAATTAGGCACACTTTTTGTGAATCGAGCTTTCTGTGTGGATGTACGTTTATTTTTCTTTATCTTTCGTATTGTTCTTTATGAACGAGAAAATTGAGATTAAAATAAATAAATAAATATTGGTGGACATTCCACGCAGCACTATCTCGCCCCAAACTAAGCCAAAGCTTGTGATATGGGAACCAGATAGCTGATACACTACTTAAATACTTTTTTTTTGTAAATACATACTTATAATATTATATAACACCCAGACAGAGAACAAACATCTATGTTTATCACACAAATGTTTGTTCTCGGTGGGGATCGAACCCACGGCCTACGGCACAGAGGCAGAGCTACTACCAACTGAGCCGTGAAGGCTGTCAGAATAAAGTTAGCATGATCATTAGTTGATACGTTGATTACAAAAGTAAGACAGTAGTGCGATTCCGTAAACAACAAAATCACGGGGAATATCACCCCAGTGGATCCGCGCTCACTTCGCTCACGAGCATTGTCGTCATCTTCTTCTTTTCTTTGTTTATGGCACCTGTCCGTCGTTCGACAGACAATTTGCCAGGGTCAAGTGATATAGATAAAACACTTTACAGTCAAGTCAGTCCATAGCCAAGTCGGCCGTCATTTGTTTGAAGGAAAGGTGGCGGTTTTCTTCAAAATATTCGAAACATTTTCGGTCAAATCAAGAAATCACATAATACACTTTCATTCCAAATGTTTACGCTTTGTGCTAAGACCTCAAGTAATGTTGGTTAAAATACCACCGAAATTATACAACACTACTTAAAAATGTCGCATGACAAGGCTTGACAAAATTCGTAATGAGTACATACGAGGAAGCTTCAAGGTTGCCCGAATTACAGATAAACTAATGGAATCACGCCTAAGATGGTATGGCCACATCAAAAGACGTACCAAAGATCATGTGGTGCAAATTGCGTTGAGCCTACCAGAAGAAAGGAGAGGCAGAGGCCGCCCGCCTTCCACCTGGTGGTCCAATATAAAAAGAGACCTCATAAAATCCCAATTGCCCGAGCCGACAACCCAAGATAAACTGTCTTGGCGCAGAAAATTGAGGAGATCCGACTCCAAATAATGGGAACAGTGATAGAGAAAGAAGAAGAAGAAAGAAGAAGACTTAAAAATGTCGCATCGCGTCACTCGCGTTGACAATTTCACCACCAAAACATAAGAGTGGCGCTAGTGATGGGTGAATATATTACAGAATGTCAAATTAAAAACTCGCCGCGGACTCCGCTGTCACTTGGGTGAGTGGTGTTGTTTTAATAGCACTTCAAGCCTCTTGCATCAGGTCATCCAGCTGTGGGAAGTGTAATCGGCAAGATAGAAGTAATGTGTAAAAGCAATCATCTAGTTTATTTTAACTGCCGTCTGATTCCTAGTGGTAACATTAAAAAGCATTGAAGCAATAAACAGGCGACCAGACGGCGATAAGTGTGTGTGAGCGTAATACGATATTTTTTAGAGGCGAGACAATTGCTAATGTACTTCTCGCTCGCATATCTCAACATTTTGAAACATATAAAATCATTGAAATTATTTTTAAAAAATTGCAATCAACCAAGTTTTTTTTTATACAACTAGCTGATGGAACAAGCATATGACCCACCTGATGTTAAGTCGTAACCCTCATTAATAACAAAGCATTACCTCGTAATTCACGCACACGTACCCTACGATGCACTTTATTAAAAATATAAGTTTATTAAAAATATAATTTTGAACCAAGCGAGTTTACCTAGTCAAAAGTTTGCATAAAGTTCGAAAACTAGTGAAGCAAAATTTTTAATAGCAAAACCATTTTGTATCACAATGATGTTTTTACTAAACTGTGTGCAATATGATTACAACTTGGTTGGTTGTAATTTTTCATAAAAGCTCATAATTTTATATGTTGATTTTATAGCATTATGCGCCTTAGCACTCGTCTGCTGTCGTTCTTATGTAATACACCTGTCAATTGCCCGATTATTCTCAGTAAACGTCAAATTCAATGTCCTGGATAGAATAAAGCTTTTTCAACAAAAAGCACCCACAATACTTCGACATACACTTTAGCAAACAGCCGTACTGCCGCAAAACCTTTTGATGTCGTCAATAGTCCAATGTGTCAAAGGCGTGCTTACTGACGGCATCGAAGCGATTTTGTACGCGAATGTACTTCACGGTTTATCACTTCCGTATGTCAGTGTGAATGTAGCTATGAGCTGGTACGCACGAATACAGATCAAGCTACGCGAAGTCAAAGAAAAATGACGCTTACTGCGAGGACATAAGAGCGAGCAGTGTTTATGTTTTCTGATGTTTCAAAGTCAAAGTCAAAGTCAAAAGGTATTTATTCAAAAAATCGCAAGGGTCACATTGAAACGTCTTAAAGCTAGGTGACTCTAGGTGCCAGTTCCACGCGACCAAAGCCTAGAAGAACAGGCAACAAACTTACGGCTTGGTTCCTACCGTTCTTTTGTATGATCCTTTTACAATGTAATAATATAATATATTATTGAAGTTTAGTGAGGCGTAGGCATACAGAAAAAGGTAAACATAATCAAATTTATAAGACAGCACATGCTACGCGTATCCACATAAAGAAATTATTGTGTATGCTAATAGGGTTTGTTGTTATACGTATTAAATCCTAATAATGTAGATACGTCACGATCTTTAAGGAGACCCTTAAATATATAATATAGAGGTATATTTCAATTAAATAAAGTCTACTGGATATTAGGCCTCCCCCATTAATTTCCAGCCAGACCGTTTTTGAGTTTTTCCAAACACTTTGCTTTGCTAGTTTTCGTACTTTTGCAAACTTTTTAGTAGGAAAACCTGGATCAAAATGATATTTTTGGTGAACTGTGCATTTTTTTCTGAACCGTGCGCAATGTTTTTGCACACAACATAGTTGATGTTTTCATAAATAAGTTCAATGATTTGACATCTTTCAAAATGATGAGAGCGAGAAGTTGGGTCACTTTAAGAAGTGATCTATCTGTTTGTACCAGCCTGCGACTGCGATTCACTTTTGTGCTTGCCTGTCGTGTCATATCAGCTGTCTACACTTTACCTGTTTTTGACATTTGACGTTTGACGCAACCATGACTGAGGAAATTAGACTTATCGACGGAGTCACTTCGTAAATTAGCAAGTTTTCCGACTTATCTAATCAGTTTATTGGGTATCGGAAGCTCTTCAATTTAGTCTTTTATTTGTGTTGTGCTCAGTTGTAGGTTTTTTGTATGGCAAATTGGAAATTATAAATTGAATAAATTTAATGATAATAATGATTTTATTTAGCTTATTTTGAATATTATGTATTTTATTCTTCTAATCTGTTATTATGGTCTCTTTTATCTTTATACCTAATTGTTTTTTGTTTTAAATCTTTAACGCTTCAAATCCTAACCTAGATATTATATATCTAGATTTAGTACTATTGAATCCAGATAGTATAAGAGAGGCCTATATCTAGATGTTGACTTTTTTTTTCAACTTATAAAACGTTTGACCGCAATCTTACCTTATGTTAAATGATGATGAAAACGGTGTGGCACGTTTACCTAAAAAATACCTATTTCTTCTCTTGAAAATATCCAAATTGTAGGCATTCGGAGAAACGGACTTATTCTCGCTGATTAAGACATCGGTTACCGTCATCAGGTAAGAATGTATCTTACATCTCCCGCCTCTAACACTACATTACGAGATATCTCGCTCGTCATAACAGCCCCATAACTTGTTTATCACAAACACGAGTGGGAGCAGTATTGATGGATACCGTTGTTTACGTCGGAAGAGTTATGGGGTGCATTATAACTGTGCTACGCTGTTTTGTGGCTACAGGATGCTCTGTTCAAGATTAAGAGCTCTTTGTGAAGGGCTCGTCTGGGGAAGTACTAACACCATGCTTTGTTCTGCCGCCAAGCAGCGTTGCTGTGTTTTGGTTTGAGGAGTGTGGTTGCTGGTGAAATTACAGGCACATGAGGCTTAACATCCGTATGCCTCAAGTTGATGGACGCAGGGCAGTGCATCGTAGGGCACGTTCCGATCGTGCACGACTTATGTGGCACTTTGTTATAGGCGATGGTTACCACTTAACATCAGGTCTACCATCTGATTGTTCCATCAGCAAGCAGCTTAAATAACCTCTAGGGTGCAAAATATCGACTCACATTGATTATGTCTACGAACAAACATATGTATAAACACATATCGCGTTTGTCAGTCGGTTAAGAAGCCATAGCTCGCTGCGCTTACTTGTTCTTACATTACATTGTTCAGTTTTTACAGAAAATGTAGCCAATGGGGCACCGATCCATTTAGTCCAACATAAAATTAATCGTCACCCCAAGACAAAATAGACATAATAATTTCCAAACCTGTCCAATATGACGCCTTGACTGAAGCCCGCAGAATCCCATTACAGCCACGTTATCGTCAGAAACTTGGACTGTTTAAGAAACAGTGGCCGCTATTATGACGGCTATTAAAAAAATTGTAGGAAATATGTTTGTATCTTTTGATCAAATTTATATGCTGAACTGTGTGCAAATACAACTTTGCACAAAATTTGGTTGATAGCATCATTAAATAGGTTCAGTAATTTTATATATTTCAAAATGTTGAAATGTGTGAGCGAGAGATGTGAAAACGTGGGATACATCGGATATGCGTCATACTATCCCCCTAAATCGTACATTGCAGTCGATAAAATATGACAAAAATAATACATTATATTTTTTTATATGACAAATTACTATAATCGTCATAAGACGGCGGTGGCTTCACAAGAAACCACTTCTTAGGCCCTCGATCAATCATCCCGAATATATATTTTTTTAATTTTATATTCTTTCACTTCATCGACACCCTGTAACACTGAATTATAATAAATGATCTGTTGGGATGATGTATGTGCAGATTATATAACATCAATCCTGTAGACCTATTGTGAAACCAAAATGGGTATAGAAATCAAGACTTTAATAATAAAAAAATATTTTTTATTTCAGACAACTTGAAATTAAATTTTTGGTTCATATTGAAAGACAAGCTGGTGCCCGCGACTTCGTCTGTGCAGGATTAGTCACACAACATCTTTATAAATTGTTGCCTATATGTTATTCTGATGTATAAGCTGTATTATTGTATAGTATTGTAAAGGACATTCCACACAGCACTATCTCGCCCCAAACTAAGCCAAAGCTTGTGATATGGGAACCAGAAATAGCTGATATACTACTAATATAGTTTTTTTTTGTAAATACATACTTATAATATTATTTATCACCAAGACAGAGAACAAACATCTATGTTCATCACACAAATGTTTGTTCTCGGTGGGGATCGAACGGCCTACGGCACAGAGCTACTACCAACTGAGCTGTGAAGGCTGTCCTTAGACTAACATATATGGAAATCAAGACTAATAATAATATACATTTTGTTTCAGACAACATGAAATACATTTCTGGTTCATATTTAAACATATAACTTAAAACTATACATACATATATATTATAATATTAAATTTCACACCGCACAAAGAGTCAAGACACTTTCTTGATTCCTTCGGTATCTTTTTTTTATATAACTGTCTGATGGAATAAGCATATGGCCCATCTGATGTTAAGTGGTAACCATTTAATAACAAAGCATTGCATAATAAGTCATTCACGATATGAACGTGCCTTACGATGCATTGCCCTGTGTCCATCAACTTGAGGCATACAAATGTTGAGCTTCATGTGCCTGTAATTACACCGGCAACCACACTCTTCAAACCGAAACACAGCAACGCTGCTTGTCGGCAGAAAAAGGCGTGGTGGTAGTACTTCCCCGGACGAGCTCTTCACAAAGAGCTCTACTATCTTCTATACTCATATTTCACTCACAGGTTCTAACAAAACTGTTTCTTTGAATACATTTAGTTACCAGCCAATACATTCTAAACGCGTCTAAAAAGGATCACAGAAGCCGTTAATAGCAAAGTATTCTGTACGAGCCCGCTTGTACAGGGTGTAAAATTTGTATTAAATTAAATATACAAATAATAATATCCTTAAAACGTCCTCTATTCTACTCCACTGAACTTCTATTCATAGCACTGTACGTACCTGCCTATTAAATACACCTCAAAAATGAAAAAAAACTAAAAAGACTTGGGATGAGATTAGGAAGATTTGGGAAACTTAATAATGTGTGCAATATTAGAACACAGAAAAATAATAATTTGCAATGAAACCCTGATATCGTAAGGTAATCTCAAAAATGACTCAGGAATAAGACTAAACGCCCTTTTCTCTTCAAAATCGTTCTTCCTAAAAGGCCCGAGAAGTTGAGCTTTTTCAAGCGAATGATGGCTATGTTTCAAATTAAAGTTCTTAGGTAGGCGTAGACGCGGCGTATTTCTGCTTCACACGATCCTATTTTATGATGCCAGTTCCACGCGACCAAGCCGGAACAGGCTACAAACTTACGGCTTGGATCCTACCGTTCTTTTGCCGAATCCCAGTTACAATCGACTTGAGTCATACAGATGCTTAGAGCTGATTTCACCATGCTCTATTAGATTAACAGAGGATTAAAGGGCCGTTTTTTTTTATATTGGTAGACATTCCACACAGCACTATCTCGCCGCAAACTAAGCCAAAGCTTGTGATATGGGAACCAGATAGCTGATATACTACATAAATACTTTTTTTTTTGTAAATACATACTTATAATATTATATAACACCCAGACAGAAAACAAACATCTATGTTCATCACACAAATGTTTGGTCTCGGTGGGGATCGAACCCACGGCCTACGGCACAGAAGGCAGAGCTACTACCAACTGAGCTGTGAAGGCTGTCAAAATGTACGCGTTTGACATCTAAGGTTAGATTTAATTGCCTGTTAATCGTTTGTTAGTAACTAATAACAGAGCATGGTGGAATCAGCTCTAAGTCTCATGTGCCCCTCAATTTCTGTAAGTTACATCAACTGTTCTTTTGCACCCTGTATTCCACACCGCTTCCTTTATAATGATGAACGGCACAAAGCGCGTGTTCATGACAAATACGTATTTAATTCCGAATTTCATGTGAAAAGTACCCTTTTGAAGGGCTGATTTGTTTAACTTCAAACACCTGACTGGAAGTATGAAAGGTTTAATATTTGACGGGTTGTTCGGGATTTTATAAATGTGCTCGAGATTTGAATTTCGAATGGAATTTGTGAGCGCGAAAGGTACAACAGAATCGGATGGTATTCGCTGTTTGTGAATCTGTTTTTAAATTTTGCAATTGCGTTTAATTTTGCAGAACGCATAATACTTGATTTTATTTTATTGTACTCACGAAACTTAACTTTTTATGAAAAAAGGGACGGAACGATAATGTAGTACACTTGATGTGAGCGGTTACCTTTGCTTATTGCAATCGTAACTATGACCTATGACATTTTTGTATGTAAAAGATATTTTCGCTGAAACTTTGTAGCGCTATTCTCCGACAGCAACATTCAATGTGTTTAAGAGGCTGATAATCGTATATTATCGCTGAAACTTTCTCCGACAGCAACATTCAATGTGTTTATGGTGCTGATAATAGCCAAAAAACTTCTCTCTCGTTTATTTCAACTTTTTTGAAAACAGAATCACTGAATGCAGTTTTGAAAAGTCGCAAAAAGGTTTCGCTGCATTTACAGCAAAAATATAATTTTGATCCAAACAAGTTTTTCTACCTAAATACTTTATTTAATACAATACAAAACAAAATCATTTATTTATGCCACACTGTGAATCAATCACTGGCACTGATTTGGATCAGTTGAGCTATCTTTAGATTGTTTGTAACGGTCTGCAGATAGCTCAACTGTTTCATATGTATTTTGTACATTTTGTCAATCATTTATTTATTTATTCAAAATAATTAGAACGGCTAATACGGCAAATTATACCAATTAAGTTACAAAGATTATTATCATGTATTATTATTCATTGTAATTTTCTTTGTATCAAATTAATGAGCGGTAATTGTGGATGGTAGTTATGGTGTGCTACTTACCTGACTACTACCTACTAACTACTACATACTATTGTAGTAGCACCGAATACTGATTGTAATACTTATTGATCGAGAGAGCGAAGCGAACGAAGATCTTACAATCAACTTGGGCGATTTGATATTTTATGTATGTATGTTTGTTTGTCACGCCATCACTTTCGTTGGTTGATCCGATCTGCATGAAATTTGATAAGTCGATAGCTTGTACTTGAGAAAATTACTGGTAAGTATATCAGCAAAATCTGATGAAGGGTTATTAATAATATTAATATTATATAAGATATATGGGGTTTTTTAAGGGGGCAAAAATAAAAAAAGAGATGAAAAAAAAGTTAAATTAAGATAACCAGCGATCCAAGAGCTCCCATCTCTAAGAGTTTCGTTGGCATCAAGGTTTTTCTACTGGTTTCTACTACAGTTCCTTTGCTTTTTCAATTTTTTTTTCTTGAAATAAATTAAGGAGGTACTCAGTTCTCATAAAATGTTGACAACGACCAGGGGGGGTATTTTGATTTCCTCGGTATCGGATTCGTTACGGAAAGTCATTTTTTGAATTTGGAATACGATGGCTCCTGAAAAGCCTTGTCGGAACACGATTTTGACATTTCAGACAAAGCTTTTGACAGTAGGAATCGAAAAGAAAACGAGTGACTTTCCGACAGCTATTGAGTGGCGGAAACCTTTCCGTGAAAGGGGAAAAAATGTGAATCGAGAGGATTCATCACCAAAAATAAATACTTATTGCTTAGATTGCTTTTCGGGGTTTTTTTTTCTACAACTAGCTGATGGAACAAGCAGATGGCCCACCGGATGTTAAGTGGTAACCATCACCTATAACAAAGTATTGCCTCGTAAGTCACCTACCTGTCGTCAATATACTATAAATAATAATAACACACTGAAAAATAATAATTTCAAAAAACTCATTTAGCTTCTAACCCCATACTATTCATCATCGTTTTAGTTCACTTCTACCAAAAATATTGTTGGCGCGAATAAAAGAAATTCCCGCCAAAAATTGTGCGTGTTTACCTATACTTACTTAAATCACAAAGTCGAATTATAAAACAATCAAAATTAAATAAAACTGTAGATGGTTCATAAATGGTAAACAAGTGACTGAAATAGTTAAAAATGCAATGTTTTTAATGTAAAATGCTAAACTATTTCATATTTCACCTAAGTATATTATTTCAAAACCGTACAGAAACATATCGCGTTTTCTATTATATTGAATTCGAAATTCAAAAATTGTATTCCGTAACGAATCCGATATCGAATGAATCAAAATACCCCCCCAGGTCTGATGATGGAGCCAAAGTCTGTTCAACGGAACTCTTCAATAAATAGGCCAATAGGGTTGAATCTTGGTTACCATACCAAGTAAGTAGGCGGTAGTCAGAAACATTAAGTCCAAAAGACCAAACATTATGTTTGGACTTGCCTCTGACTACCACCTTCTCTAAGTTTTGGTGCGCTCGTCGGGTCGCATCACGAGATCTCAGTTTGGGGCGAACCACTAGTCTATACAGTATCGTAAGCGGCGCTTCAGTGGACAATGCCCTTAAAGAACGTGACATCGGAAGCTTTTGGCTTGCACACTGCATTTTGTATGCTAATTTTATTACAGAAATATAGGGCGATTTAATATAGAGAGTTATTAAGGAAGGAAGTTTGTTGGATGAATTTGGAGGATCACGTTTTGGTGATAAACTTTCTTGATAAGGAAGTTGAAATTTTCAGTTGGCATACTCCTTGGAAGGCTCTTTGTGAAGGGCTCGTTTGGGGAAGTACTACCATGACTACCTCTGTCTTCAAGCGTTGCTGTGTTTCGGTTTGAAGAGTCTGGTTGCCGGTGTATTTACAGGCACATGAGGCTTAACATCTGTATGCCTCAAGTTGATGGACGCAGGACAATGCATCGCAGGGAACGTTCCTATCGTGCGTGACTTGCGCGGAAATGCTTTGTTATAGCTAATAATTATAAATATATTTTAATACAACTAGTTGATCGAACAAGCAGATGGCCCACCTGATGTTAAGTGGTAACCATCACCTATAACAAAGCATTGCACAATAGGAACGTGCCCTAAGATGCACTGCCCTGGGTCCATCAACCTGAGGCGTACAGATGTTAAGCCTTATGTGTCTGTAATTTCACTGGCAACCACACTCTTCAAACAGAAGCACAGCAACGCTGCTTGGCGGCAGAAAAAGGCGTGGTGGTAGTACTTCCCCGGACGAGCTCTTCACAAAAAGTTCTACTACTCCTAAATCACTTATCATTAGGAGGGACATCTGTTTGTTCCACCAAAAAGTTGTATATTGACTATTGATTTGACTTCCAATGAATGAAATTATTTAGATTAGGTAATACAATTTCTACTTGAAGTTTATTATTGTTTTTATGTGTTTTAGGTTCTGTGCCTATATTAAATGACGTGTAATATGCTTACCGAATGATTATTGATTATTATTGTATAAAGAAAACGCCTTAAATTGATGGACGCAGGGCAGTGCATTGTAAGTCACGTTTCTAACGTGCATGACTTGCCAGGCAATGCTTTGTTATAGGTGTTTACGTAAAATCAGAAGGTCCATCTTGTTCCATTAGCCATCATTTCTTTCTTCAATCCTTAGAATTGAAAAGCAAGGTCATACTAGATTTCCAAAATCCCTTAAGCCTGAGTAACGGCCCTTTCGTCTGCAGCGTGCGCCCGAATTGTTTTACCTTCTTTTGATATATTGGACCTTAGAGCGCTTTCATATAACGTCGTTACGCGCCATGACGCACGGAGAATGTGGTCTTTGTGATTTTAAAGAACATTCCTTTTAATTTTACTTACGTTATGATCCCCAAAGACATGGAGTATCTATCTGCTGTGTTTTGGTTTGAAGTGTGTGGTTGCCGGTGTAATTACAGGCACATCAGGCTTAACATCTGTATGCCTCAAGTTGATGGACGCACGGCAGTGCATCGTAGGGCACGTTCCTATCGTGCGTGACTTACGAGACAATGATTTGTTATAGGTGATGGTTTACATTTCAACAATAAATTTGCTTTACTGGTTTTCGTACATATTCAAACTATTTAGGAAAGCTTGTTTGTATCTAAATTATATTTTAACTGGACTATGCGCTATGCACAAAACTTGGTTGATTGTGATTTTTTAAACAAAAGTGCGATTTTATAACTTTTTAAATATTAAAATGTGCAAGTGAGAAGTACTCTGACAGGTGTCAACCCCTTAAAAACCAAAATACAGCAACGCTGATTGGCAGAAATAGCAGTGGTGGTAGTACCCTAACGAGCTCTTCACAAAGAGCTTTGCTACTCTCTCTATTGTCGTGGCACTAGTTTTTTTTCCTAACAGTGTGGTGAAAGGATTTTAAGTGCACCTCAAGAGGCTCCTTTCGAGCACTTGGTTTATGTTATATAGAACTCTTTAGGTTCTACGATATGCCGGTTTTCTCACCGTTTGAGAGTACTGGCATTGTGCACATACATACTTTGAACAGAAAAACTCATTGGTGCACGACCGGTTTCGAACCCACGACCTTAGGATCAGAAGGTGGGGCCGCTACCACTAGACCACCAGTGCTCTCCTACTTACAGAGTTTTGCTACTAAAATGTGGTATACAATAAATTCTGCACCAATCACGGTTTAAACACATTTTCACCTGCGTAATTTATCACAGCAAAAGACCCCTTTGCCGAAAAACACGCCCTCACAATGAAAAATAGTATAAAACCCTTTGGAAATGTCAATCACGAAAAAACGCAAAAAAATGCTTTGTGCTTATATAAAATAGACTCTTTAAAAGGCGAAAAGCCAATCCGTCAAAAGTGCGAAGCTTCAAAGACTTTGTTATGGCGGATTTATGGCAAAAGCCTTTGAAAGAGGGAGGTCGAAATTAAATGTGCAAGTTTGTATGAGCTGTGGCTAATACCCTCCAGTCAAAAAGTACATTGGCGCTGTCCCTTCGAATAATCGAATGATTTCTTGAGCAATTTTGGTGGTATTTTAACTAAAATTAGTGAAGGTCTTAGTATAAAAGGTGAGAAAATGGGATGAATGGATATAAAGTGATATCCTGATTTAAATGAAAATATTTCGTAAGTTTTTAAGGAAACCACCGCCATTTTCTTTAAAACAAATTACGTCCGACTACTACAAATACTATGACTGAATTGACTAAAAAGTATTTATTTAAACTGTATCACTTACTGCTAGTTACTGACAAGTTTTTTTCCTTTTTAAACATAGCGGATGGAACAAGCAGATGGCCCACCTGCTGTTAAGTGGTAATCATCAACTATAACAAACCATTACCTCGTAAGGCACGCACGATAGGAACGTGCCCTACGATGCACTACCCTGCGTCCATCAACTTGAGGCATACAGATGTTGCCTCATGTGTCTGTAATTACACCGGCAACAACACTCTTCAAACCGAAACACAACAACGCTGCTTGGCGGCGGAAAAAGGCGTGGTGGTAGTACTGCCCCGGACGAGCCCTTCACAAAGAGCTCTACTACTCTTAAAATTGATTGTCTAATGACGGACAAACGTAAACGTCATCTCAATATCTCGATGGCCAAATCTCCCACAAACGGTGGGAAAAAGAAGAAGAAGAAATAGAGGTTGTTTTCGCCACTAATTTCTTTCAGTCTTTTATCTGTCTACAGATCCTCAGAAAAAGCCACAAGCAACATTTTCACTTTGATAGCGATAAAGTTAATGTATTCAAAGTGAGTCTACGATATTTCGGGTTTCATAATAACTCAAGAAAATTTGAGATTAGCTAAATTAAGTACTTCTTTTTAATTATCCTTGGTTTATCAACTTAACTTAATAAATTAAAGTAGTTATCTCTAGATTTCAATTAACCAAGATAACGGCTTGATTTGGCTGAAAATAAATTAAAATTTATTAAACAAAATAGTGAATATATAAATTTTTGTAAAGAATGAAATGAAATAATTTATTTACGTAAATTTGGTACATTATTAAGATATTAGAGATACTGAAAGAATCTCACACTTCGCCAGAAAAACCTAGCATGCAAATATAATAGAGAAAAATATAATATGGTTTTCTCTTTAGATAATTGATTGAGTTATGTAATAGAAATGTAACAGATTTCACATAAAATATATATATATATATATGTAAATATCTCAATGTACATAATACAATTTAAATTACAACATGGAAGTGGGATAGGGATTTACCCTGCAGTGGGACGATGCAGGCTGAAATAAAAATAATAATATACAACGTGTAACATAATGTCAATATAATCCCTATAATAAATTATATATAACTTACATTTCTGTCATTATTATATATCGATATGTTTGACCTCATGTACAAATGCGTTCGAATCTAATCTAATCTTTAAACGCTTTTTTTACCCTATTCGGTAGAAAAAGTTAAAGAACCCGGTAAAATGAGAACGCCTTCAATATTCATATTATCAGTCCCTTTATATGCGAATAAAGCCGCGGGTGGCAACTAGTATAGCTTATAACAAACTACCAAGACAAATGAAGCTGGTAGTCATACAATGTAAAAAAAATATAATATCCCTAAAAAAAAATCCCTGGAAAAAAAATCCGAGTGGAATTTAAACCTTTTCCGTGATACGGAGCTGCACTGACCTGCGCCATTGGACTCTTATCACAATCGGGGAATAACTCAAAGGGATCTGTATGTATGTTATTTTTTAGGAAAACCAGAAAAACACTAGATAACAATATAGTAGCCTCATCATCTTTCTGCCCTTATCCCGCTAAGTGGGGTCGGCACAACAGGTTTTCTTCTTCCACTCTCCTCTATCATTCGTCACCTCGGTGCTCACTTCTTTCTTACTCATGTCATCTTTCCCACAATCCATCCATCTTTTCTTTAACCTGCATCTCCTTCTAAAACCATCCACATCCATTTCCAACACTCTTCTCGTAATATGACTTTCTTCCCTCCTCATGACATGCCACGCTAACGCTCATGACATACTACGCTAACCTATTGCTCCTCAACTTATCCATCACAGGCGCTACTTTCAAACTTCCTCTAATATACTCATTCCTTATTTTATCAATCCTTGTCACACCGCACATCCATCTCAACATTCGCATTTCTGCTGCATGCACTCTTCTCTTCTCAATATAGTAGTAGCCTATGGCCAATAATAGATTTTCACGAATATAAAAGAAATAGATACATAAATATTACATTGGAGAGAGCTATGCTGGGAGTTTCACTCCGGGATAGAATCAGAAATGAGGAAATCCGTAGGAGACCCAAGGTAGCCAACATAGCTCGCAGAATCAGCAGGTTGAAGTGGCAATGGGCAGGTCATATAGCTCGAAGGACTGATAACCGTTGAGGAATAAAGGTTCTCGAATGGCGAACACGAACAAGAAAACGAAGCGTGGGACGCCCTCCTACCCGATGGACTGACGACATTGTCAGGATCGCGGGAAGTCGGTGGATGGAGAGGGCTCGGAATCTTTCTTCTTGGAAATGTATAGGAAAGGCCTATGTCCAGCAGTGGACTTCTTTGGGCTGATGATGATGATGATGAGATACATAAAAGTACATATTATGTTGGGATCTTATAAAAAAATCTTTGTGATTCCCTTAAGTGTAGGTAAACTATAAAAAACTAATGAAAATAAATAAGGAAACTAGTATGTTCTAAAAGAATAATAAGAGACACGATCGGCAAATCGATTCCATTAGAAGTTTAATGAGATTGGGCGTGTCACTGTCGCGCGGTATCTAAAAACGACTGACGCCGACGGGGTGAGGCTGAACGGGAAATAATAAGATTATAGATACGCAACTCCATTTTGTTGCTTCTTCATTTAGTCGTGTCATTAGTTTATTCTAAAAAATGTGGTGAAAGGATTTTAAGTGCGCCCCAAAGAGGCTCTTTTGAGCACTTGACACATGTTTTACGAATTTTGGTGCTACGCAATGTCCATGATGGTTTTGAAAACTATCACGGATAACTTGGTGCATAAAATATTTTTTTTACGGACACCTTCAAATTTAAACACAGTAGTTGAAATAGTAAAATAGGCATGGTGATAGTACTTCCCTGTTCGAGCCTCACACAAAGAGCTCATCTCCTAAAAGGCAATGAACGAGGCAATCTATTGTCATAAATTATGGTTAACATTTTAACATCAGGAGGATGTGTGATAAAAATTCTGTCTGTCTAAGCTATGGTCCATCACTAGCCTGGCATCATATTTCTGCCCTTATCCCACGCTGCATGGGGTCAGCACAACAGGTTTTCTTCTTCCACTCTCCTCTATCGTTCGTCATCTCGCTGTTCACTCCTTTCTTACTCATGTCATCTTTCACACAGTCCATCCATCTTTTCTTTGGCCTGCCTCTCCTTCTTAGCCTGGCATGATAGAATCAAATCAAAACGTTAATTTTTGTCACATAAACGCAGGCGAGATACAAAGAACAATATTGTTTAGGGCAACAAAATCGGTCGTCACTCATCTTTGTGCTATAATAGTGGTTGATGCACTACTATAATGCTGTTCTTCTGTGACACCGGATAGTCTGATAGTCTGATGATGATGGCAATGACGATCTAAAAACAAGGAGATTCACTTCTATGCCCTAATTATTTCGGTCGTCACTCATCTTTGTGCTATAATAGTGGTTGATGCACTACTATAATGCTGTTCTTCCGTGACACCGGATAGTCTGATAGTCTGATGATGATGGCAATGACGATCTAAAAACTAGGAGATTCACTTCTATGCCCTAATTATTACCTAGAACGGGTGAGGCACAGAAAATAGTGACAACTTGGATGCCTTCCAGGATCGTCTTGAGCTAGATTGAAATATGGAATAGAAGCATTTGCGTTGCTAATTTTTATTTATGTGGAGAGTTTAGGCTAAGCGAGAGGAAAATTGCTTTAAAGCCAATATTTTCTTGGTTATTTTAACGTCAAATAAACGAAGGTTTCGTTTTGGGCAGATTTGAAACTAGCTGATGGAACAAGCAGATGGCCCACCTGATGTTAAGTGGTAACCATCACCTATAACAAAGCATTGCTTCGTAAGTCACGCACGATAGGAACGTGTCCTACGATGCACTGCCCTGCGTCCATACAGGCATACAGATGTAAAGCCTCATGTGCCTATAATTACACCGGCAACCACACTCTTCAAACCGAAACACAGGAACACTGCTTGGCGGCAGAAAAAGCCGTGGTGGTAGTACTTCCCCGGACGAGCCCTTCACAAAGAGCTCTACTACTCCTAAATATTGGATTTATAAACATAGAAATACAACTGATCGAGTTTCAGTTTCAATATCTATAAGGTTTCATGATGTTCGTTAAATGATAATGGCACTTAACCTTTTTGTTAAATAAAATAAAGTGCGAGCGTACTAAATACGAGTTAGACGTGTCAACTTTTAATTGACTAAAAAAACTTGTTATTTATGTTAAAATGGCTATAGGTAATAATTATTCATCACCACTACCACCGGGCCGCCACTGGACCAAACTGATGCCTGGATAAAGGGTAGTCACGAGAACTAATATTATAAAATAAATAATTGTTTATGGCAATTTAATTATATTTTTTTATGTCTTAACTTCTATATCAATGTTGATCATCGAATATACTCGAAAGGAACCTCCTTGAAGCGCACTTGGAAGCCTTTCACCACACTGTCTCAAAAGGGCTCGTGATACGACAAGAAGAAGAATAATACTAATTAATAAGAAGATTATTGTTTGCACATCGAACAGATTCCCTCGCGATGTTTTTTTTCACCGTTTATGAGCATGAAGTACACAAATGTTGACACTTTAGTGCCAAAACAACGTACACATAAATAACAGTGGCATTATGAGCGCTACAAAGTTCAAACGTACATTCCATGGATGTATTGCGTCACTCATTTCCGGCGCTAACCGGAACTTCCGGCGGGCCAATAGAGCGTGTGTACTGTCGGGGAAAGTTATAGTCACGAGTTGTGGCTGCAATTTTCAAGGGCAGAAACTTTTATCTCGTATATTTATTCATCATATATATTTTATTTGTAACGTGTGTTCTTCAGTTTGTTGCCTCTTCTTCTAGGCTTGGTCGCGTGGAACTGGCACCTAGATTCACCTAACTTTATTACGTTTCAAAGTTATCCTCGTGATTCAATTGAATAAAATAACTATTGACTTTGACTATCACTTATTTAGGCCTTGTCAACTTTTGGTGAAAATAAATTATATAGAATTGTAAAGGGCTCGTCTGGGGAAGTACTACCATCACGCCTTTTTCTGCCGCCAAGCAGCGTTACTGTGTTACGTTTTGAAGAGTGTGGTTGCCGGTGTGATAACAGGCACATGAGGCTTAACATATGTATGCTTCAGGTTGATAGCAGTGCATCGTAGGACACGTTCCTATCATGCGTGACTTATGAGGCAATGCTTTGTTTTAGGTGATGGTTACCACTTAACATTTTTTGATCTATCAGTTTGTTATATCAAAAAACGATAGTAGATATCCTCAAATTTCCTAGTTTTTTTTATATAACCAGCTGATGGAACAAGCAGATGGCCTACCTGATGTTAAGTGTATCACCTATAACAAAGCATTGCCTCGCAAGTCACGCACCATAGGAACGTGCCCTACGATGCACTGCTCTGCTTCCATCAACTTGAGGCATACAGATGTTAAGCCTCATATGCCTGTAATTACACCGGCAATCACACTCTTCAAACCGAAACACAGCAACGCTGCTTGGTGGCAGAAAAAAGCGTGTTGGTAGTATTTCCTCGGACGAGCCCTTCACAAAGAGCTCTACTACTCTTGAGTACGTGAAATACGAGTGAAACCTTAGTTTGTAGTATTCGCTCTTTCCCCCGAGCGTACCGGAGGCTTCATTGCAGTCTTCGGCATGCCTTTGTAACATTTCCTTACACCGAAAGCCTATTTACGTGAGATGCTTGCTTAACCTCGACACAAGAGTATTACAGCACTGGACTACACTTGCAGCAAGCTGTAGTCGTATTTCGTAAACAAGATACACCCCAGTGCTCGAAAGGCGACTCTTTAAGGTACGCTTAAAATCCATTCGTCACACTTATTGTTTTTTTTATTGTTGGACATTCCATACAGCACTAGCTCGCACCAAACTAAGCCAAAGCTTGTGATATGTACTTTTTTTGTATTTTTTTGCTAACCTATACTGTCCCACTGCTGCTGGGCAAAAGGGTTCCCTCATTTTTCACCACTTACAACACAATACATACTTACTAATATAATACAAAGAATGAAAACAAACATCTATATTCATCACACAAATGTTTGTTCTCGGAGGGGATCGAACCCACGGCCTACGGCGCAGAAGGCAGAGCTAATACCAACTGAGCCTTCACGGCTTCCGCCACTGTTTCGAAAAAACTAGTGACACAACCAGAAGAAGATCCTAGTGATCAGAGTTTTAAATTTGGAATTCAATAATACATCACCCAATAAGTATAAAAACTAGTAAACCAAACTTTTTGGTAGAAAAACTAGTTTTTGCTGAACTATGTGCAATGTGATTGCACACAATTTGGTATAATGCGATTTTTCACAACTAACATAAATTCATAATTTCAGTTTTAGATTTTATATCTTTCAAAATGATGAAATGAGTGAGCGAGAGATGCATTTGTTTTTGCCTTACGAAAACATTGCTTGATTTTAAAGTCCAATGGCTTAATCCCCAACGCAGACTGTCACGACGGACATAAACCTACTTATATTACTTATAGACCTACCCGTCAACCTTTGTTCAAGGGCTGGGGAAAAATGTTAATTCCTTTGTATAAGACACGAGTACCTTCATTCTAAGATGTTACCGCGACATTCGGAAGGCTTTGAAGGCGAGACTTCTGAGATGTGATACTCATTATTCTTACCTTGTAAATAAAATATTATTCATATGTAAGCAAATTGAAAGAAACAATTTTGTTATGATAAAAATTTCGTTTGGCGGTACAAAATATGGGCCTTGCTAAGCTTTCCGTAGAAGTGCTACGGTTTTCGTAGAAGTGCTACGCTTAGATGAGATGATTCGTAGCTTTTTATTTTGTAAAGAGTTATATAAAACCTTTGAACAACTTTTCGCTTGCACATTAAAAAAATTTTAAGGTGCTGATAACCGTCAAACAAGGTTTTGTTCGCACTTTTCAACATTTCGAAAGATATAAAATCACTGAATTTATTTTTGAAAAATCGCAATCACCCATTTTGAGTGCAAGACGACATTAAACATTGCACACAGCTCAGATCTTTTTTTCATGTTGATGTGCTCTATTCTCTTGTTGTGTCACTAGTTTCTTTCGTAAACAGTGTGGTGAAAGGATTTTAAGTGCGCCTCAAGAAGCTCCTTTCGACACATACAGAACTTTTTAGGTTCCACGACATGCCGGTTTTCTCACGATGTTTTCCTACACCGTTTGAGAGTATTGGCATTGTGCACATACATTTTGAACAGAAAAACTCATTGGTGCACGACCGGTTTCGAACCGACGACCTTAGGATCGGAAGGCGGGGCCGCTATCACTAGACCAGCAGTGCCCTCAACAACACGACATTAAACATTGCACATAGCACAACAAATTTTTTTCATGTTGAAATGTGCTAACGAGAAATTGTTTGACGTTTATCCCCATAAAGATGAAGTATTAAGTCACTGAATATCATAAAGATAGTTTTTTTTTAACTCGTAATTGAGAAGTTTAAACATAAAAGTTGTAATGAAATGAATAAAAAATAATAATAACAAGAATAAACAATAATAATGAATAATAATAACAAGTGTTAGAGTTAAATTTCAAAAGTCATTGACTTGTCACCCACTATATCGTTTTTACACAATATAATCAAGAATAATCAAGAAATATTACGTAAAAAGAGTTAGATATGGATGTGGATGGTTATAAAAAGAGAGGCAGGCCAAAGAAAAGATGGATGGATTGTGTGAAAGATGACATGAGTAAGAAAGGAGCACCGAGATGACGACTGATAAGTCAATGTCAAAGTCAAAGTCAAGGTCAAAAGGTATTTATTCAATAAAATCACAAGGATTACTTTGAAACGTCTTAAAACTAGGTGACTCTAGGTGCCAGTTCCACGCGACCAAAGCCTAGAAGAACAGGCAACAAACTTACGGCTTGGTTCCTACCGTTCTTTTGTATGATCCTTGTTACAATATAATATAATACAATATTGAAGCTCCAGTGTGGTGCCATTCGAATTTAGTAAGGCGTAGGCACAACAGAAAAAAGTAAGTAAAGATAATCAAATTTATAAGACAGCACACGCTACGCTTCAAATAATAATACCTAATGCATACAAACTATTAAAGTAGAGAAAAATAAAACACACAATAGTAGGTACAGTACAGACATTGCAGACATGTTAGCTGCCGATGGGCAGAGCGACCGGGATATCAGATAGAGGAGAGTGGAAGAAGAAAACCTGTCGACCCCATGCAGCCTGGAATAAGGGTAGGAAGATGATGATGATGATGGTTTGTTCATATAGTCTTTTGCTGTTTCTTTGTATTCATGAATATTATTTATGAACAACTTACGGCCGGTTTCTGAAAGCTCGATCAAAACTAATCGGATGTCGTGTCACTTGCCATTTCAGCTATTACATCGAATTAGATAGCAAGTGACTTGACATACGATTAATTTTGACCGGGCTTTCAAAAACCGGCCTTGAATCTGTATTTTTTCAGTTTTTCCTAATAATCCTAAAATCCTAAATAGGTATAGGTTTATTTGAAAGTAGGTTGTTATTAAAAGCCTTTTCAGATCTAGAAAGTTCCAATGACGCCCTCATTGAAGAGGGTAAGCCGACACGGCGTGGTATTGGAAACTTTGAAACTCAACGCGACTTGACAATCGTTCACTAATTACAAGAGTTTGACGGAGGCGACCAAACACCCTGTATACCTCCCGAGGTACACTCTGCTTTACAAAGTTGTATACATATCTTAACTTTAACCTGGTATCGCAGAATCAAAAAACCCTTACATAAATTAAAAAAATCATGAAATCAGTTGATACGTTTACTTATTTTGGTCAATTTGACCTATATCTGCCATTTCATTTCCTATTAATTATTATTTTAAAAGCGTATAAGAAGTTTTAACTTTTTGACAGTTTATGTATAATACTAATATATCTGTTTTAATTCTTAAATAATTAAATTGACATGTAGCTTGTACCAATTTTCGCAATAAATGAATTATGAATTTTCTAAAATTAAATGTTACTTATGAAATGATTAAAAAAACTGAAATGGCTTCACGACTTTGATCATCAGGCACGATAGATCCCCTCAGATCATTGACAGCCCTCACAGCTCAGTTGGTAGTAGCTCTGCCTTCTGCGCCGTAGGCCGTGGGTTCGATCCCCACGGAGAACAAATATTTTGCGATTAACATAGATGTTTGTTCTCTGTCTGGGTGTTATATAATATTATAAGTATGTATTTACAAAAAAAAAGTATATATGTATTATATCAGCTATCTGGTTCCCATATTACAAGCTTTGGCTTAGTTTGGGGCTAGATAGTGCTGTGTGGAAAGTCCACCAATATTTATTATTATTTATTTATATATTTAGTAGAACATTTTGGAAGCTACGAGCTGTGTACAGCTCAGTGTAGTCAAATACACCCTGTATAACTTCCAAAGTAAACCTGCCAGATAAACCTATCACATGTCGAGACCATCGTTAAAGTGTTGAGCATCGTTCTGCACTTATTGCTATTGCCTTAACATCTTAACGCCTTTCTAAAACTGTTGAGCCTTTTTCCTACTAGCGAGACATTTTTCATTTCTTTTCACCCTCAAATAACTTAAGTAACTTGTCCTTGGCCTAACTTCCACGCTTCCACAAAACGGCTCACAAACTTTAAGCTCAAAATTTCCATAAACTGTAGATTACAGTCCAGAGGCTGAGATTTGTATTTAATGCAATAATGTAGCCATTCAGATGCAAATAAGGAGTGCAGTTGGCCCTTTTGTCTGCGGCGCCGTGAGTTATGACCTCCAGCGGCCACTGGTATAGTAGAAATTGCAGTACTTCAACTTTTTTTTTTCGTTGGACTTTCCACACAGCACTATCTACCCCAAACTAAGCCAAAGCTTTTAATGTGGGAACCAGATAGCTGATATAAAACACAAAATATATACACAGACAACGATTTGGTTTGTGCTTCAGCAAATCTCTTTTTTATGTTTTCAGTGAATCAATTCACTGAAAACAAAAAAAAGTTCACTTTTTTAGAAAAAAAAATTATATTATTCAACCTTATAAACTTTTTTTTGTAAATACACCCAGACCGAGAGCAAACATCTATGTTCATCACACAAATATTAGTTCTCGATGGGGATTGAACCCACGGCGAAGGGCACAGAAGGCAGAGCTACTACCAACTGAGCTGTGAAGGCTTTCGGAGTACTTCAACTTGTAATGAGTGTGAGTTCATCTAGACAACTGAGCACTGGTTGCCTAGTGGTCACAAAACTTCAAAACTCGCTGGGCACCAATGAGTTTTTCTGTTCAAAAATGTGTGTGCACAGTTCTGGTACTCTTAAACGGTGCAGAAAAACATCGTGAGGAAACCGGGGTGTCGTAAAACCGAAAACGTTAAAAAAATGCAACAAATGCTGGAAAGGAGCTTTTTTGGGACGCATTCCTTTCACCACACGGTTTCAAACTAGTGACACAACAAGAAGAAAAAGCCAGGCAGCGGCTGAAAAGGGTTTTTTTGGTAGCAAATATCGTACATTCTTAAGTACTATTCCATCTCTTTCGATATTCTGTCAACTGCGACGTTTACAATATCAATTTCTATAATATTTTTTTATCTATGAAAACCTATAATTGCCTTTCTCATTTCTGTACCATTCATTTATATTAACTTAAAAAACCTGTTGATTTTCCAATAAATAAACTTATATCCTCACGGTCTCTCACTTTAATAGGATCATAAGGATCTCTTTGAAATGACTTAATGCTTAGTGAATCTTGTTGTCACTCTTCAAATTGAAACACAGCAACGCTGCTTGGCGGCAGAAAAAGGCGTGGTGGTAGTACTTTTCCGGACGAGCCCGATAGAACTGAACCCCGAAACACAGGATTTATTCCCTACCCTACATATTTAAAATTCATCAGTTCAGAAACTAAACACTTCAATGGTTAAATAACAACCTTCTCAATTTATATACTACCTAGTAGCATAGGATAGGATTTATGTCAAAAATATAACTAAAAATAATATGGGAAAAAACTAAGTTTCGTTCACAACTGGATAGTATACTATGTAACTTTGCTAAATGTAAATAACTTAGGCGACGTTTTGGCGGAGTTGCGCTACATTTTGCTCGATAATTTTTAATTAGATAATGAACTGTGCTCAACGATATTATACGATTGTTGTGGCGTAGTACTGTCACCACTGGAGGTGCAAGTTCAAATTTCACGATGAAATAAATATTAGTATTGATTAAATAAATAAATATTAGACTTGGTCTCAGATCTCAAGGAATTCAATACCAAGTACCTACCTTATCTCACAATCCCTTTGCATTTGCAAAGGATTTTTAGAAAAAGAGTTTGACACTTAGATTGACACTGATAAGGCTATTGAGGTGGCAGCATGGTCTAGAAAAGTTTGAATGTATCTTGGGATTCATTTTCTGACAATTTGGGAAGCAGCATAGCTTTTTCATTTTATTTGTTTTTCGAGTGTTATTTTGAGTTGTGGTGTGTAATTTCGGTGGTATTTTAACCAATATTACTTGAGGTCTTAGCATGTTTCCAATGTTTTGAAGAAAACCGCCACCATTTTCTTTAAAACAAATGACGGCCGACTTGACTGTGGACTGACTTGACTAAAAAGTATTCAATACAAATCACTTGACATTGGCAAGATTGTCTGTCGAATGACGGACAGGAGCCATAAATGGAGAGAAGAAGAAGAATGTATCTTGACACGAAAAGAAGAAGTAGAATTGACACTTATTAACAGCACCGTTGCTGTGTTTCGGTTTGAAGAGTGTGGTTGCCGGTGAAATTACAGGCACATAAGGCTTAACATCTGTATGCCTCAAGGTGATGGACGCAGGCCAGTGCATCTTGGGACGCGTTCCAATCGTGCGTGACTTACGATGCAATGCTTTGTAATAGGTAATGGTTACCAACACCAGGTGGGCCATCTGCTTGTTCCAACATAGTAGGTAGTATAAAAAAAACGGTCGTGCCGATAGATTTTCATTCATTTTTATAATAATTCTACACGCTTTTAGCTACCCTCATTTGCTCATTATGCTCATTTGAGGGTATCTCTAGCTGAGAGCTTCATTACGAATGCAGCGCAAACTTTTTTTGTAACAAAACTGATTTAGTATGTGCAATATATTTTGCATATTTTTGTGGAGGCGACGGCTCGGCACACATTTAACTTGGGACGTAGGGATGGGACATGATTTGAATGTTGGGGCCGATAATAAAACCCGAAATTCGGTTTGACTTGCCTCAGTTGCCTCGGAAGACGGGAGACATCGCAAACTTCATGGTTAGGGAAGTGAGGTATTAATTTATGTTAAAAATAATTTGTTAGAAATACCTATCATAATGGAAAATTTATAAATAAATTTAAGTTTTAGACTTTTTTTTTTAATACTACTAAATGATGGAACAAGCAGATGGCCTGATATTAAGTGGTAACCATCACCTATAACAAAGCATTGCCTCGTAAGTCACGCACGATAAGAACGTGCCCTACAAGGCACTGCCCTGCGTCCATCAACCTGAGGCATACGACTCGACTAAGTTTAAGGGCCCACAACGTATTTTATGATACCCAAAATGGGTAAACAAGGCCTTCTAACTCCAAAAAAATAACCTATTATTGCAAAAAAGAGCTGTGGATTTAAAAAAAAAAACGCAGAAAATGTTCAAATTATCATAATAAAATGAAACAGCGAAGTACAGTTAGCTCAATAGACGTTTTAACTTTGAATAACTTTGATTCTCAATATTGGTCTCTCTATTGTACCCTTATTGGGTACCTAATGTACTGAATCTCAAAATACTTATAAGTCCTGACAATAATAGATCTACATACTATGTATACATAAAAATGTAATACGAGAGCACTGGTGGTCTAGTGGTAGTAGCCCCGCCCTCCGATCCTGAGGTTGTGGGTTCGAAACCGGTCGTGCAAGAACGAGTTTTTCTGTTCAAAAAATTATGTGCACAAAAAACTCTAAAACGGTAAAGGAAAACATCGTGAGGAAACCGGGATGTCGTAGAACCTAAAAAGTTCTATAACATGTGTCAAGTGCATGACAGGCCTTGAGGCGCACTTAAGATCCTTTCACCACACTGTTTCAAAAGAAACTAGTGACACCACAAGAAAGAAGAGGGAGAATGCAATACATATTATTTTACTGAATACCGTAATGGGAGCCGACTTTTAGCCCCATCCCTACTCTTGATATAACTTTATTTTTGGGTTAACGATCGTTTTAATAGGTTTTTTAGCGAAAAGCCGCTCATATTAACTGGGAATGCAGTTTGTTTATTGAGTTAAATATCTCCGTGCAGTTTTCAACCTGATTTTATTGTAGCAATTTAAAAGGAAGTAACAACACGGATGATTTTTGAAAAGTCTGATAAGTGCACCTTCGATTCCCGTGCCGGTACTGTGCATGATCTGAAAATATTTTACTTATGGTTTGGATGGTGGTTGTTGTGTTGACAGTTGCTTGGAAAATAATAGTTACATAACATTATTTTCAAAATTATTTTGTACTAGCTGGTGCCCACGACTTCTTCTGCGGAGGATTAGTATTTCGATTAGCGTATATTAGCGTGGCGTAGTACATATGTGTAACTAGCGGTTTTGGCAGCGCACGCCAGAATAGCCCGCATATGGTAGATTTTTTCCTACTTACTTGACACTTATCGTCATAATTTGGACAATTCACACAATATCTTTACAAATTGTAGCCTATGTGTTATTCTAATGTATAAGCTATATTATTGTAAAGTTTCATTAAAATCCATTCACTAGTTTTTACGTGAAAGAGTAACAAACATCCATCCATCCATCCATACTTACAATCTTTCGCGTTTATAATATTAGTAGGATCCACGTCTATTAGATCTGACATCATCCGAAAATTTTCCAGCGCCATCTATCAACTCGTTTGGAACTATGTTTTAACCTTGAAACCAAAACCCCTCATTGCTTAACCTTACAGACAACGGCTTATTTGTTTTATTTTTATAAATTCATAGATCCTGCTTATCTAATAAACACCATGCCTATTTATACCGCCAAATAGGGTTACTGTATTTCAGTTTGAAGGGTGTGGTTGCCGGTTAAATTGCAGGCACATGAGGCTTAACATGTATGCCTTATGGCGCATACTAGAGCTAATGTGACTCTCGTTTGACGTTCGGCAAGCTGGATGATATAAAATCACTTAACTCATTTAAAAAAAATCACAATCAACCATTTTGTGTGCAATCACATTGCACACAGTTTAGTCTAAATTTCATTTTGATCGATACAAGTTTTGCTACTTAAAAGTTTGCTTAAGTACGAAAACTTGTTAAGCAAACTTTTGAGCAGGAAAACATATATCTATCAAAATGAAATTTTTACTAAACTGTGTGCAATGTGATTGCCCACAAAATGGTTGACTATGATTTTTCGAAAATGAGCTTAGTGATTTTATATCTTTCAACATGTCGAAACGTGCGAGCGAGAGACACATTAGCTCTTGTCTTCGCCTTAAGTTATTGCACGCAGGGCAGTGCATTGTAGGGCACCATGCTATCGTGCATGAATTGCAAGGTAGTGCTTTGTTATAGGTGATATTCACAACCTAACATCAAGTCCTCGTTCTATCAGTTTTGAAAAAAACTTTAATACTGCTAGTATTAAAGTTTTTTAGGTAGGTTTAATAAAAATTATGTAAATTTTAACGCTGATAAACAAAAACCAACTAATTTCTTGAGTTTCATCTGTTTATACATTATTCCCGAATGGGCTATCACCTCTAAACTAACTTTAGCAGACAGTAGCTCAAATGAAATATTCAAGCAAATCGGCCGCTATTACTAATTCATTAGCAAAGTTCGGGGGTTCTCAGAACTGACGGTCGTCTTATAACGGCAGTTATTTATTGAACAATTGTAGTAAGCTCTAATATATAAAAAAAGTAAAAAAAGCTGTCAAAGTTGTATTTAATTAATTATTAAAGATTTGTAGAAGACAAGAAGGATCACATTTTGAGCATTTAATTTAATGAATTTGCAAAAAATACTCAATTGACTTCGGCAGTTTCAAGTATGGTTTTAATTTGATTATAATGATTAATTAACGTTATTCCTTTGTTATAAGATACTATGTTACTTACAAGGAATTATTATTTTTTATCCATTCTTTCGATTGGCATCATAAAATACGGGGTGTTTGTTTTCACATTTGAGTCGGTTCTATTCCCAGACGAAGCAAGTAATTTTTAGAAAATCTTTGAATGCAGTATTACCTTTTACAGTATTATCTTTAAAAAATTAAATAAAGTGTCTTTTCAGCAAAATATCCTATCTAAAATATTTAAGGTACTTTCCTTTCATGACGCATAGTCTTAGGACGCCCTGTTTATGTAGAGGTATTATTCTGATTTCCAAGCTTTGCTTAGTTCGAGACTAGCTTTGTGGGATGTCCATAATTTTTTTTTCCAGGTTTTTTTACCACCTGATGTTGGCCTAAGTGGTAACCTCCATTAAAAACAAAACATTGCCTCGTAAGTCACGCACGATAGAAACGTGCCCTACGATGCAATGCCCTGCATTCATCAACCCGAGATATACAGATGTTAAGCCTCATGTGCCTGTTATTACACCGGCAACCACACTCTTCAAACCGAAACACAGCGTTGCTGCTTGGCGGCAGAAAAAGGCGTGTTGGTAGTACTTCCCCGTACGAGCCCTTCACAAAGAGCTCTACTACTCTTAAATTATATATATTATTCCTGTTATATAACGTCGACGTTTTACTGGCAAAATGGCTCTCAGTCCTTGAACCAAACTTGATTCATTTTAAATCGGACTCTAGAGAATAATGTAAAGGTTTGTGACCGACGTTAATTAATATACGAAAGCTATTTACTCAGCACTGTTTTTATCTCTCGCATGCATGGTTGGTATGCATGAGAATTGATACGGGTTTGATTACCGTGTTGAAACAATTTTTCAGAAAGTTTTAGATTTGTTTTTAGGTGTAACTTATATTCATTTAGTTAAATGATATAATTCTTATACTACTTACATTTTACATTATCTTCTTCGTCTTGTCAGTATCTCGTAGTATCAGTTTCTTTCGGAACAGTGTGGTGAAAGGTTTTTAAGTGCGCCTAAAAGAGGCTCCTTTCGAGCATTTGACACATGTTAAAGAACTTTTTTAGGCTCTACGACATGCCAGTTTCCTCACGATGGTTTCCTTCCTCGTTTGAGGGTACAGGAACTGTGTGTATTTTTGAACAGAAAAACTCATTGGTGCACGACCGGTTTTAAACCTACGACCTTAAGATCGCAAGATGGAGCCGCTACCACTAGACTACCAGTGCTCTCTAAATAGTTGGCAAATCCTTTTGTATACTGACAATAGGTACGTACCAAAGATGTGGTATTATTGTGTGTATAAACTAACGTTTATACACATTATGACTATTATTGTGTGTAAACTGACATTTTAAACTGAATACTATTCTTCTTAATTAATACTATTAATTTTGGTCTCTAACAAGTCATTTCAAAAATTTTTTTTGTAAATTTTCTTCGCATGCTTTTTTAACTGAAGAACCTATTGTAACCACATTGTAGCATTTTTATTTTTTTTATTAATTATAAAAATAAAGGTACCTACTTACCTAAAAACATGTGATTGTTTGGTCAATAAATATGTATAAAAATTAAGGTCTATAAATGTAGGTCGGCTATCAGTTCATCGCACATACTGAATTAAAAGGATTTATTATTAAGTAGATACTTGAGAACCTCTTTAAAAGTCTTCACGTCGGAGTAATAGGATTTAACAACGTGAAATGAAGCATTTTGTTCTATTTATAAAACGGCTGATTTGTATTAAGAGGTATAGGTGGTGTTTATACGAGTTCATGAGACAGCACTTTTGTGATGGACGCAGTACATTCCCAGAAAGGGCGTGTTGTTTGTGGATGGGATAAGTGAGATTGTGAGGCTTTCTAAGGGTATTAGAGTTCTTTGTGAAGGGCTCGTCCGGGGAAGTACTACCACCACGCCGTTTTCTGCCGCCAAGCAGCGTTGCTGTGTTTCGGTTTGAAGAGTGTGGCCGCCGGTGTTATTACAGGCACATGAGGCATAACCTCAAATTGATGGACGCAGGGCAGTGCATCTTAGGGCACGCTCCTATCATGCGTGACTTGCGAGGCAATGCTGTGTTTCAGGTGATGGCTACCACTTAACATCAGGTGGGCCATATGCTTGTTCCATCAACGAATTGTATAAAAAATAAGATTATCAATTGATATTAACTATGATTAACCGCTCCGTATCAGGTAGACCATTTGTTGGTTTTTTTTTCTCATTCCTTTTAAATCTGTTACATTTACTTAAATGTAACCGATCAGTTCCGTGCATTACGATTAGTAAAGCAGTGCTAGTAAAAGAAAAGCATTTTTAAACAAAAACATATTAAAAAGTTTAAAACACAGTATCTTTGTTCCAACACGAACGAAGCGAAAGAGAACGATGCAAAATGAATAATTGACTATTTAAATCGACATCGGAAACTAAAAGGTCAGCCAAAAAAAATGCGGCTGGATCACTTAGACCGTAATAATGATGTTTTATGTTAAAAACTTAATTTGAAGTTTTTAACTTAAAACTTCTTAGGTAGTTACTTCTTAGTAGTAACTTCTTAGGTAGTTAAAAACTTAAAACTTCTTAATGTCAAAGTCAAAATGTATTTATTCAATAAAATCACAAGGATCACTTTGAAACGTCTTAAAGCTAGGTGACTCTAGTTAGGCCAGTTCCACGCGACAAACTTACGCCTTGGTTCCTACCGTTCTTTTGTATGATCCTTTTACAAAGATCTTTTTATCCTTTTTTATCCGTTTTTTTTTGGTATTACAATATTGAAGTTTAGTTTATGTCAAAGACAAGTGGAAAGGTATTTATGAAATTGTATCACAAGGATAGCTTTGAAATGTCTTGTGAATTTAGGCGCCAGTTTTACGATAGTATTTGAATAGTACTAGCTACTATTCAAATACTATCGTAATATTTGAATAGTTCTAGCTACTATTCAAATACTATCGTAATACTATCGTATCGTTACTGTCGTAAGCGCCAATAAAATATGAAAACATTCCTTCAAAGGGAATAAGTGCAGGTTGTTTTTTTTATACAACTAGCTGATGGAACAAGCAGGTGGCCCACCTGATGTTAAGTGGTAACCATCACCAATAACAAAGCATTGCCTCGTAAGTCCCGCACGATAGGAAAGTGCCCTACGATGCACTGCCCTGCGTGCATCAACTTGAGGTATACAGATGTTAAGCCTCATGTGCCTAATAACACCGGCAACCACACTCTTCAAACCGAAACACAGCAACGCTGCTTCGCGGCAGAAAAAGGCGTGGTGGTAGTACTTCCCCGGACGAGCCACACACAAAGAGCTCAAAATCTCTTGTTTTACAAAATACATAAACAAATAGGCATATCAGTGGAACTCTGTCACAATTTTAAGACGACTGTTGGTAAGGTGTAAAGCCGTACATAATTCTGTTTCAATGGCCGTCCAATGTTTATGTCAACTACGACATTCTCTATGACTTATGAAAAACATTAGTCTTTATTCTATTTACACAATGAAGAACCGATAGCACTTAAAATACAAAAGGTAGCCTTATCACTTAGTAAACATGAACATTGAGTAACGTGATTATTAAATTAAAACGTAGTCTTCACCAATGTGTATTTTATTTCAAGAAAAGTATCTCCCCTTCATTATGTGTTTATAATAAATGTTTATATTAATTTTTAGTTCATTTCGACAGCCTTCACAGCTCAGTTGGTAGTAGCTCTGCCTTCTGCACCTTCTTCTTGTTCTCGGTGAGAATCGAACCCACGGGGTTCGATTCTCACCGAGAACAAGCATTTTTGTGATGAACGAAGGTATTTGTTCTCTGTCTGGGTGTTATATAATCTTATAAGTACGTAAATACAAAAAATAAAATATCTATGAATTATATCAGCTATCTGGTTCCCATTTTACAAGCTTTGGCTTAGTTTGGGCGAGATAGCGCTTGTTGAATGTACACCAATATTTATTTTATTCATTTAGACCACGGGTGGTCTAGTGGTAGTGGCCATGCTTTCCGAAGATTCCAAATTCAAATCCAGTCGTGTTCTCTCTGTGGTCGGCACTTCATAACTGAAGATCGTGGTCACTTGAAGATGTCTTTCCAGTACTGGAGTGGACTGCTTGCCTCCAGCGCTTTCTATGGGTGGCCATTTGGACCACATCGTAAAACTTGCAGCTACCCTCCTTGAGCTGGTCTGTCCATCTAGTTGGGGACCTACCGCGAGAACGCTACCAATCGTCGTGTTACCAATTAGTTTATATATTCAAAAATGTATGTGGAGTATGTACCTATGTACCTCTAGTGCCAGTACTCTCAAACGGTGAAGGAAACCGACATGTCATAGAACCTAAAAAGTTCTAAAATAAAACCGGCCAAGTGCGAATCGGACTCGCGCACGAAGGGTTTCGTACCATTATTTAAAAATGGGCAAAAAATCACTTTTATTGTATGGCACCCTTAAATATTTATTAACTACCACGGTTTATGAGATAAAGCCTGGTGACAGACGGACAGACAAACAGACAGACAGACAGACAGACGGACGGACAGCGGAGTCTTAGTTTTACCCTTTGGGTAAAAACATGTGTCGAGTGCTCGAAAGGAGCCTCTTAGAAGCGTGCTTAAAATCCTCTCACCACTCTGTTCAGTAACTAGTCACATGACATGAAGAGCTTCATTTATTCTTCTCCACTATTCTACTTCCCAGATTTATATTTTCTTCCAGGAAACCAGCTATTTCCTCATTACCTGCCGCAGTTCAATACTTTCGCCAACAGCGATGTATCTTGTTTACTGAGTTTTAAAGTTTTTCATGGCACGATGCGACCGCGATCTCAACTTATTGACTTATTGACTTTTCGAACTGTTCCCTGGCGGGTTTGAGCTGGGAGGATTTTGCTTTGACTCTGTGACAAATTGGAAGGAATATCTATATTTTTAAAGAAGTCTACTCACAAGACAAGATCTCTGAAACTGCAATCCTTGCTCTGAAATTGACACCGATACACTTTCTATTTACAAACGCACACATTCTTCCTGGAAATGATTTTTTTTATTTATCTAGCTAATGGAACAAGCAGATGGTGCACCTGATTTAAAGTGGTAACCACGTGGAAACACAAAAACGCTGTTTGGCGGCAGAAAAAGGCGTGCTGGTAGTACTTCCCCGGACGAAGTACTTCACAAAGAGCTCTACTACACTTAAACTTACTGATTATCACTCGAATTATCGGTCACATGGAACTGGCACCTTGATTCATTTAACTTCAAGACGTTTCAAAGTGATCCGTGTGGGTCAATGTAATATTTTTTTTACTTTTATGTTAAAAATCAGAAAAAAAAATTACGGCTTTAATCCTCAGATCTCTTAATACCAATTACTAACTTAATATTGATTGAGGCTGTCTAACAATTTTTTTACAAAAAATCGCACAGTATTTTTCTAGACTTTAAAACCAATCAAAAATAAAATGAAAATATTTTTTTATTTGAGTTGCATTTAAAAAATTTAGTGTTTATCTTTTTTTTTCTTTTTTAATTTATTAATTTATCGGATACAATGTTACTTAAGGTAGTGTAGTGTTAGTGTAGTGTTTTAAAGTCCTAAGATTTGTCTCACCACTAGGTTCTCGAATAAATGAGTGCACATTTTCAATCCGCAATTGCTTATTTCAGAATAATCTCGTATGTCGTCTATGTAAATATTTCCAAATAAAGAATTCATCTTGTTCTAGCATTAAGTCAAATACAGTGGAGTTTATAGTAGATCTTAATACGCTAGCCGTAAATTGCATGTCCAAGCATATTTACAAACGCGGGACACGTCCAACGTAATGCAGTTAGCTATGGCACAGTCTAAGGAGAACCACTGGGTTATACGTTTTTTTATACTAGTTGCCAATTGAACAAGTTTATGGCCCATCTTATGCTAACGTGGTAAGTGTAGTAACTATCACCTACAATAATTTCTTGTGCGATAGTAATTGTTTTGACATTTTGTGTTTTTTTATTATTCAATTTTATCTATAATTTTAACTGTTTTTAATTTGTTTTTGACTGTTTTTTTTATTCAAAATTTTTAATTGTTTTCTATGTTTAAAATTATTATCATCTTAGTTATTGGTGTAACCGTTTAACTAAAGTAAAATATTTTTTTTAATTTATTTATTTGGTGAACATAAAATACAAAATAATAAGAGAACACTGAAAACTGCATAAGTAAAACTTGTGTCGCAGTTTCCAGCACCCAACCTTCGGCAAAGAGGAGATAGGCGTTCACAATTTAAAGTTAGTAGAAAAAAAGATCTAAAAACTAGGTAAAATTTAACAAAATGAAATTAATAGGTGCATGACATTTTTGTGTGTTGGTGAGTGTGAAGTGTAGGTGATGTATGGGTGGTGGCACAGGAGAATATGATGTGTGGGAGTGTGATTGTGTATGATAATGTCCGTGTATCTGAGAGTTCTCCTGAATTGGCACGGACGTAGCCTCTTTTAAGGTTATTCATTCCTTTATTGTTCACAGAAACAATTATATATATATTATAATAATAATAATAATAATAAACTTTATTTCAGACACCTACGAAATTACATTTCTGGTCCATATTAAATAATAGTTATATAATTTACAGACTAACATACAAAATAATATAAAAGTAAAAATCGTCCAAATACGTTGACAGTCGATCACTCGGTACTCTCAAAAAAAATACATGATTAAAATAACATGTACAAAGGCGAGCTTAGAGCTGATTTCACGATGCTCTGTTAGATTAACAAAGGATTAAAGGGCCGTTAAATATGTTAAAATGTACGCGTTTGACATCTAAGATTAGATTTAATGGCCTGTTAATCCTTTATTAGTAACTAACAGAGCATGGTGAAATCAGCTCTTAACCTTAAAGAGTTTAAAAGGTTCAAGGTTAAAGATGAAAGGCTGTCTTGACTGAGCTGTGGCTCGGTTCAGTTTGCAAGAGGTTTGGAGACTGCGAGTTGGCTGCGTCTCCTAATAAGGATTTAGGAGTTGGGTTACACTTCTCGAGTTATTTCTGTAGTGCGCTACATCATCCTGAATACTTGAAAGCTTTGACTTGTGGGGAAAAAGGATTATTACTGTTTATTTCCTAAGATGTTTTTGAAAAATGTATTATTACTATACTACCGCTATGCTATTATTACTATGTACTGAGAACTCGCAGAAGGAACAACCAAATGAGGGACATTCTTTAAACTCTCGCGATCATAACACATATTGAAATATTACACGGGTATTTATCGCGTTTACCTTTATTAATTAATACCCGTGTACAAATACAATACAAATGAGGGACTACGTTTTTTGTATATAATTATTATTTTGTATGCATAAAGTGAATACAAAGAATCCTCAAAGAGTCTTGATTTGGTACTTGGTAATAAGAGATTTGAGGGGATATCTACCTTGCCTGGTGATAAAAAAAAAACAGCTTAACGACTTTGATCCGGTACGGTAGATATTACCTCAGATTCTTAGTACTAACTCTACTACTAAAGTTAAAAATATTTCTATCAAAATCAAAACGGTCTTTATTCAGTACAATCACAAGGATCACTTTGGAACGTCTTATATAGGTACTAGGTGAATCTATCGCCAGTTCCTCGTGAACAAATCCTAGAAGAACAGGCAAGAAACTTACGGCTTGGTTCCTAGCGTTTTTTTGTATGATACTTTTTATAATTTTATTATGGTACCTACTTACTTAATTGTTTAGTATTTGTAATGAGTTGGAGCATAGTTCAGTCTCAAGATTTTTTGTCATCTATAAAATATAACACCCAGACAGATAACAAACATCTGTTTATGAAACAAATACTTTTTCTCGGCGGGAATAGAACGACATACAGCGCAGAAGGCAGAACTACTACTAACTGAGCTATGAGGGTCAAATTCCGGAAAATTATGAATACCTTGGTGAAGCATTGCCATAGGTACTATTCCGGGCGATGGTGGTGCATTTCAAAGGATTCATTCGTTGAATTGAGGAACAAATATTTCAACTAATTAACTTCATACTTATCTTTGTGGAACGCGGCTAGCGGTTTGTTTTACTTCACTTGAATTATCTTAGCTGGCAAGTTGTATGAGCTAAAAATTTAAAACATTTAACCAATCCTAGAAACAAGGTATTTGATCAGTTAGTAAGTTTGTTTATAATTAAATCGCAAATAAAAATATATTTATGGTTTTATTATATCATTTTCACAGCAAAAAATTTAAAACATGAAACCAATCCTAGAAACAAGGTATTTGATCACTTAGTAAGTTTGTTTAGAATTAAATCGCAAATATTATATATTTTTGGTTTTATTATTTCATCATCATCATCATCAGCCTAAAGAAGTCCGCTGCTGGACATAATAGGCCTCCCTTACACTTTTCCAGGAAGAACGATTCCGAGTCCTCTCCATCCACCGACTTCCCGCGATCTTAACAATGTCGTCAGTCCATCGGGTCGGAGGACATCCCACGCTTCGTTTTCTGTTCCTGGTCGCCATTTCAATATTTATTTGTTGACAATTTCACGTAACAATAAATAACCTACCCTTTATTTTAGCCTTTTACCTTATTTTTTTAAATACTTATTAAGCAATCAAGTTAACTAGTGTAATTCAATAACAAAATATTGTTTGAATTGATCAAATAAATTAAATTTAAAAAGTGCTGATACAAGAGTAAGAGTAGGTACTAGAGCTCTTTGTGAAGGGCTCGTCCGGGGAAGTACTACCACCACGCCTTTTTCTGCCGCCAAGCAGCGTTGCTGTGTTTCGGTTTGAAGAGTGTGGTTGCCGGAGTAATTACAGGCACATCAGGCATAACATCTGTATGCCTCAAGTTGATGGACGCAGGGCAGTGCATAGTATGGCACGTTCCTATCGTGCGTGACTTACGAGGCAATGCTCGTTATAGGTGATGGTTACCACTAAACATCAGGTGGGCCATCTGCTAGTTCCATCAGCAAGTAGTATACAAAAAAAACCTGTGTGCAATGTGATTACACAAATTTTGATCCAACATAGTTTTCCTGCTTCAAAGTATGCATAAGATATTTAGCAAAGAAGCAAAAATGTCATCATAAAAAATATTGCTTTACTAGTTTTCGTACTAAGTAAGAAATTATTTGGCGGGATAATCATTACTCGTATTTACTAGAACGGATTTTCGAAAAAGTTTTTTTTTTGTTTTTAGCATGTATATTCAGATAAGAGTTTCGTTTTACGTTTTTCCCTGTATAACAGTTTGCTAATCCAGCAAGTAGGGAAGGTTCACGTCATTAGTCAGGCCGACCGAGCGCATAAATTATGCGGCCAATTAGTTACATTGATATCTGACAGTGATTACAGATATCAAGTGCTGATAGAATACGTAGGAGAAATCGGGATGATACGCTGACTTAGAGAGCCATTTGCTCAGTTCAGTACCAAAACTAATCGGATGTCAAGTCACTCGCCATTTCAGCTATTACATCGAATTAGATAAAGATAGCAAGTGACTTTTACGATTAGTTTTTATCGGGTTTTTTTTTTGTACAAATATCTGATGGAACAAGCCGTTGGCCCACCTAATGTTAAGTGGTAACCATCACCTATAACAAAGCATTGCCTCGTAAGTCACGCACGATAGGAACATGCCCTAACACTAACGGATCCTTACTGTAAGTTGGTAAAACCCACCCTAAGTAGTTTTACTACCACGCCTTTTTCTGCCGCCAAGCAGCGTTGCTGTGTTTCGGTTTGAAGAACGTGGTTGCCGGTGTAATTACAGGCACATGAGGCTTAACATATTTATGCCTCAAGTTGATGGACGCAGGGCAGTACATCGTAGGGCACGTTCATATCGTGCATGACTTACGAGGTAATGCTTTGTTATAGGTGCTGGTTACCACTTAACATCAGGTGGGCCATCTGCTTGTTCCATCAGCATCAGCAAGTTGTATAAAAAAAACTTTATTCTGCTGTACACTTTACATTTTTTATCACAAATAAATTAAAGTGGAAATAAAAAACTTGTAAGTGGTTTATGAAACGTGCAAAATATAGTACCATGTGTTTCCAAGTTGCGTGCTATATCTTCTTACAACAGCATCATCACTACTCAATGAGACGAACATCTTAGTATAACTAATTAGATATCGACCTCCATTTTGCTGAATGGTCCATTCAACCATCCGTGTATGGATTATTGCTGATTAGGCTATATATGACATAATATACGACATTCATGATACGTACTTGAACATGTGTTGTATAATGTAGGTACATTTTGTAACTAAAACATTTATTTACATCAATTTCTTTGTTATACAACTAGTTGATGGAACAAGCAGATGCCCCACCTGATGTTAAGTGCTAACCATCACCTATAACGAGCATTGCCTCGTAAGTCACGCACGATAGGAACGTGCCGCACTATGCACTGCCCTGCGTCCATCAACTTGAGGCATACAGATGTTAAGCCTCATGTGCCTGTAATTACACCGGCAACCACACTCTTCAAACCGAAACACAGCATTGCTGCTTGGCGGCAGAAAAAGGCGTGGTGGTAGTACTTCCCCGGACGAGCCCTTCACTAAGAGCTCTACTACTCTTGCAAATGTACATCTTATAAATTACAACGAATACAAGAACAGTATTTACAAAATGTACAAAATACATATGAAATAGTCGAGCTATCAGCAGATCATTGCAAACGATCTAGATATAGCTCAACTGATCCAATTCAGTGCCAATAGGAAGCGTCCCCAAGACACTGGCTGCATTGCCGCGCTGAATGGCAATGCTGGTGCGCTGAGCCAGATACTCACCAGCTCGGGTCACGCGTTGCCTCGATAAGTCACCTAGATAAAATTTGGAAGACCCGGTAACTTTTGTAGCTTGTATAAATTGCAATTTTCTGAGTGAATATATTCCCGCGGCTACGTTTGCACCATTGCTTTGTCCCATTAATGGTGCTGACGTAACTGTAGTTTTATATGTAGCATTCTCATTGCAAACAGCTCACGATCATCATTTATAAGTTTGGTATGAAGCATACTCATTGCACGCAGCTTTCCCATGGCAGAAAAACATTCGTGTATTAATATGAAATGTACATATTTATTTTTCCTGTATATTTTTCTCGGTCATTACAATCTTTCATAATAATTGCTGGACCTTTATGCATAAACATTTGTTAAGAACACGATGAAAAGTTTTGACAAAATGGCACCCAAGTGACTCTTTAAAATGAAGTGGTATTTACAAGAGGGTATTGTTATTCTAGACTAGATGGAGGGTACTCAAAAATTATGTCTCGCAACGACGAATTTCAAAACATAATAGAAAACTGAAGTTTATAAAGAAAGTTAAGAGTTTATCTGATGAATAAAGTGCTCAGTGTTTCTGCCTATTTAAATTTTTGTCCCATTACGTTACTTTAATTGTTCTTACAACGTTTGAATACTAATTTCGGCTTATGGGTTTAATAAAATAAAAATTATTTTATTACACCCGTATAATCTACGGTTATTGTTATCTGTCTATTTATCTATATAACCACTTTTCATCAGGTGGACTGTTCACTTATGTGTTATTTAGTCGTTTAAACAATTATATATATCATGCAATGACAGTTTCGTTTCGTTAGTTAAAACTCATAAAAACAATTTATTATTACTCGTAGTTAGTTAGTTTACCTTAGATAAGATTTCGTGATTTTTCTTTCTTTTTTGTTAGAGAGATTTGATCCTAGTGATTGACCCTAACGGTCGATGCCATAAAAGTACAGGATGTTAATTTACAAATTTTAGTTGGTTTGATTCCTGGGTGTGGCAAGCGAAATTTAGAAAATCTTTGAATGCAGTTTTCTTTCTTTTTACAAATAAAGGAATGTTTCCTTTGAGTAAAACTTTCTATCTTCAGTATTTAAAGTACTTTCCCTTTAGGTGGCGTTACAAAAATTCATCAGTTGAGCTATCTCTAGATCGTTCGCAACAGTCTGCAGATGGTTCAACAGATTCATTTTGTAGAATTTGTAAATACTTGTATTCATTATAACTTTCTTTGTAAATATAATATTTAATGTAAAACTCCATATGTCTAAATTACCCTTATCTATCTTTCTCCGTAGTAACCTATTATATAAATTATGACGACAATTCTCAAAACAACCCCGAAACAACATACGGTTTAAACCCCATTGTGGGAATAAAACTAAGACAGTTATAAATCAACTAAATGGCCAAGTAACAGTATTATTAAAGTTAATTTATTGTACGAATGTGCGAAGACACTGTGCAATATTTACGAGATACTTATCTGCAATGAAAAATATTCTTCTTAAATCGTGTGCTTGAAATGTCGGAGGTAGTTTTTGATTTGAAAATGAAAAATATCGCTTGTAACCATATTTTGAACCGATTTAAAATGGAGATGGTTTTTTTATTTATAAGCGATTACTCCGCCAATTCTGAACAGTTTTTGATGATTATTTTTTTGTTTGGTAGGTTATACCTACTTCAGAAATTGTCCCATATAAATTTCATAGAAATTAGATATAAGAGTTTATTCCCTTTAGCAAAAGTTTTTCTAAAGGGAAACTAAAAAAAACTAATAAACTGACTCACGTTATGGGCCCAGCACTAAATAACAGAATTCCAAGAAAAACATCTCCGACGCATCAAGCCTTAAATTAAAAAAATATATATATTTCAGATGTCATAGATCCATGTCAGCTTAAAAATAACACATAATATAGGTAGCAATTATAATAATCAAACAATGTAAATCTAGCATGAACATGAAGTAGGTAGGTAGTAACACTGAATGTTTAGTTTATATAATAAACTTGTCTGGCATTCGGGTTAATAAGTGCAGACACCCAGTAAAATTGCAATGAGCTGTCCCATTTGTCAGCCAGTACCCCGAGTATCTTATTGGAGCTAGCCAACATTCTGTGCTTGATGCTTAACACTTTTAAATACCAACTGAAAATCTGGCTTAACAAGCAATCCTTCGACACAGTAGAAGAGTTTTTGACTATTGAAACTTGACAACTAAAACTTAATAGCTTTAACTACATAGCACACCAGGTAACTCTCTAAAGTCTCCGTTTTATTTATTTGTTTGTGACTTATGTTAAACTAGTCGCTTCCCGCGGCTTCGCCCGCGTTGAAGTGGTGAGCTGTGATTGAGCCACAAACATCCAAACATCGTAACTTTCGCATTGATTTGTATATTATTAGGGTAGGATTTTAAATACCTACGTAGGTATAAGAGATACCTATAGGCGTACATTACCTATATTAGGTAGGTAGGTAGTTTAGCACAAACATGACAAAGTAAGGAATATAATTTTTCATACCAACGTTTTCAACCCTTTTTACACCCTTAGGGGTTGAATTTCCAAAAATTCCTTCTTAGTACACCTCTACGCCATAAGACCTATGTACTCTTAAAATTTCAAGTCTCTAGGACCAGCGGTCAAAAAACTCCCATACAAACTTTTACATCCCTTTGCACACTTATTAAGGGTAGTTTTCAAAAACTAAAAATGCCTTTCCTATTTTTTTGTCTTGAAGTATGTGTACTCCAAGTTTCAAGTTTGTAGGTTCAAGGAATACTATTTTTCATTCAAACTTTTTCATCCCTTTTTACACCCTTAGGGGTTGAATTTCTTAAAATCCCTTCTTAGTACACCTCCACGCCATAAGACCTATGTACTCCTCAAATTTCAGGTCTCTAGGACCAGCCGTTTAGGCTGTGCCTTGTCTATATGTCAGTCAGTCAGTCAGTCAGGACTTTGATTCTTATAGTATTAGAGATAGAGATAATATTTATTATTTTATATGAAAATTACCTACCCGACTTATTTTTATTTTGACATGTATTTTTATCAAGAACTAACGGCCTTTCCCAGCTTCGCATGGGTGGTCATAATTTTTTTGAACATTTTAGGATAAACTTAGACCGTGGGTTCGAGCCTCGCGTCTACTTATTTCATACATTTGCACGCCCTTCTCCCTGAGTGAATGAAATCGCACCCCATGCGTGACCCGTGGACCCGTTAACATTTTTAATTTCGTCATATCTTTTGAATGAAATGTCCGATTTGAGAAATTCAAGAAGTAATCTATAGGTATTGAAACTGTCTTGAATATGTAATGATTTATTTGGATAAGGATTAATACCAAGTTACAAATACAGACCCTTTTCTCTCGGTGGCATTTCAATTATTTGTTTATAATAAAAGAACACTTCTTGTGACATAACTATAATAGTTAGACATATGCTGTTGCGACATTTTTTGTAGATAATGACGTGGTCTGCAAAGTCGTAGTACATTATTTTGTTCTATCATCAATAGTTTTCGCAGCGCACGCGATGTAAGGATTATTATTTCCACCTTGGGTTATATTATTGGAGTTTTAGTAAGGATCCCTGATTTTTTTGAAAATATAATATAGCCTATGTTACTCAGGGATAATGTAGCATTCTAATGGTGAAAGAATTTTTGAAATCGGACCAGTAGTTTTTGAGCCTATTCGTTACATACAAAAATACAAATCTTTCCTCTTTATAATATTATTATTAGTGTAGATGTTACTCAGGAATAATGTATCATTCTAATGATGAAAGAATTTTTGAAATCGGACCAGTAGTTTTTGAGCCTATTCGTTACATACAAAACAACAAAAATAGAAATCTTTCCTCTTCATAATATTAGTGTAGATGTAGATGTATGTAATGATTATGATTTGTTTTATGTTTTTCAGTGTATTTAAAGTAGTTTTGAAGTAGTATTTTTTTTAAAAGTCTTATTATTTCTAAGAAATGACGATTGTCACGACTTGACAACATCATATTCATCACTAAATCCAATACTGAACATAATCGTTCCTTATACATTACAAGGAAGAATAATTTTAGTGAGAATTTTGTTTTTGTTAACCTTATTCCCACATCTTTTCAATGTCACCGGTCCATTAGGTGAGGAGGTCACACGTTTTGTGTTTTTTTTTATATAACCAGCTAATGGAACAAGCAGATGACTCACCTGATGGTAAGTGGTAACCATTACCTATTACAAAGCATTGCCTCGTAAATCACGCACGATAGAAACGTGCCCTACGATGCACTGCCCGACGTCCATCAGCTTGAGGCATACAGATGTTAAGCCTCATGTGCCTGTAATTACACCGGCAACCACATTCTTCAAATCGAAACGCTGCTTGGCGGCAGAAAATGGCGTGGTGGTAGTACTTTCCGGGACGAGCCCTTCCTAAAGAGCTCTGCTACCCTTGAAACTCTTGTCTTTCGTTTTGTGGTCAACATTCAAGAACCTTATCCCAACAGTTATTGGCTCTTCGAAGTATATCGCCATTTATTCTACAACCAATTTAAAATTACATTACCAAACAATACAAACCCTTCATTAAAGAAATTATGTAACATTACAATTACATTTTTTAAATATTATGTTAAAATTAATTATTGTTGCTTTTTATTTAATTCGTTTATTATTATTATGTCTATGCATTTATTTACATGTTCGTAATTTTTTAGTCGCCATTAGTGTAGGCCTCCGCCATTTCTCTCTATAATCCTTTGTCTAGCTTGTCTCATCCAGTTACACTACCAACTACACTGTCCATTATTACACTACCAAATTATATTTCGCTGAATATTGTAATGTTATTAAACGAAAATTGGTGGTCTGTTATTTTTTATAATTACATTTACTGGTGATTTTGTATTTAAAAATGTTGTGTTTTTTGTTAGGTAATAAAACATTTGACTGCCATAAAAAAAGTAAAACACTTTTTTACAACTTGCTGATGGAACAAGCAGATGCTAAGTACCCACCTCATGTTAAGTAGTAACCATCACCTATAACAAAGCACTGCATTGTAGGTAACACTCGATAGGAACGTGCTCTACGATACATTGCTCTGCGTTCATCAACTTGAGGCATACAGATGTTAAGCCTCATGTGCCTGTAATTGCACCGGCAACCACACTCTTCAAACTGAAACACAGCAACGCTGCTTGGCGGCGGAAAAAGGCATGGTGGTAATACTTCCCGGGACGAGCCCTTCACAAAGAGCTCTACACTCTTATAACTCTACTCTGGAGAGGTCGTCTGGGTCGGTCATTGATATAGGGGTACCTCAAGGTTCCATATTGGGTCCCTTTTTATTTCTAGTATATGTAAATGACCTTCCACCTTTTGTAAAGGATTTATGTGAAATAGTTCTATTTGCTGACGATACCTCTTTAATATTTAAAGTCGACAGATTGAAGACTAACTTCGATGACGTTAATGCATCTCTGTCGCAAGTACTTAAATGGTTTACTGTTAATAATCTTTTGCTCAATGCCGGGAAAACGAAATGCATTAAATTTACTTTGCCAAATGTGGTTCAGCGTCCAACCAATATTGAATTAAATGGAGAATCACTTACCCTTGTCAATTCTACTATTTTTTTAGGACTTAATATTGATGCAAAATTGCAGTGGGGTCCACATATCAAATCACTTGCTGGTAGACTGAGTTCGGCTGCATACGCAGTTCGCACAATAAGATGGCTTACAGATGAAGCTACAGCTAGGCTAGTATATTTTAGCTACTTTCATAGTGTAATGTCTTATGGTATATTGCTCTGGGGGAAAGCTGCTGATATACAAAGTATATTTGTACTTCAAAAACGGGCGATACGTGCCATTTATAAAATGAAACCACGCGAATCATTGAGGGAGCGATTTAAAGAAATTAATATTCTCACAGTAATTTCACAGTATATTTATGAAAATCTATTATACACTCATAAACACATAGATAGCTTTAAGAAAAAGAGTGATGCACATAACGTTAACACTAGAAATAAAAACAAATTATGTATTCCTAAGTTTCGACTCCAAAAGGTAAATGGCTCGTTTATGGGGAACGGTATACGCTTCTATAATAAACTTCCAGAAAGTGCCACTGGGCTTCCTATTAGAAAATTTAAAGCATACATTAAGAATAATCTAATAAGTAAAGCTTATTATACTTTAGATAGCTATATTGATGATAAAAGTGCGTGGCCCGATGTCCCGGTCGCTCTGCCCATCGGCAGCTAACATGTCTGCAATGTCTGTACTGTACCTACTATTGTGTGTTTTATTTTTCTCTGATTTAATAGATTGTATTTAATTTTATGCATTAGGTATTATTAGTTTGAAGCGTAGCGTGTGCTGTCTTATAAATTTGATTATGTTTACCTTTTTCTGTATGCCTACGCCTCACTTAACTTCAATAATATATTATATTACATTGTAAAAGGATCATACAAAAGAACGGTAGGAACCAAGCCGTAAGTTTGTTGCCTGTTCTTCTAGGCTTTGGTCGCGTGGAACTGGCACCTAGAGTCACCTAGCTTTAAGACGTTTCAAAGTGATCCTTGTGATTTTATTGAATAAATACCTATTGACTTGACTTTGACTTACTACACAGCCAGTTAATAGTTTTTTATGCTACTTTCAGGTGGAACAAATATATAACGGTATGTATGAGCAAGATAGTAGCCCAACGATTATCAGCGTCTTAAAAGCTTCTAGCTTTTTCTCTGTCTTGTGTAAAAATATAAATTAAAATGATTTAAGCCAGAGCGCAGTCCGAGTAATAAAGAATTCATTTTAGAGCTCAACTTTTCACTCGTATTTTAGCCGCAACTTACTCACGAACTGTCCTGTGAAAAAGAAGAAAGCGATAGGTTCACGACTATTCCCTAGGCACGGTAGATATCCCTCCAGATCTCTTGTTACCAAGTTCCTATTCAAGTTATTAGTTGCGTTGGCGTTTGTAAGGTATACAATAAATAATTTTATTCATTAATTCATTAAAATATATAGGTATACAAGCTGGTGCCCGCGACTTTTTCTGCGCAGGATTAGTAACACAATATCTTTATAAATTGTAACCTATGTGTTATTCTGATGTTTAAGCTATATTATTGTAAAGTTTCATTAAAATCCATTTTGTAGTTTTTACGTGAAAGAGTAACAAACATCCATCCATCCATACTTACAAACTTTCGCGTTTAGAATATTAGTAGGATCCAAGTTTCCTGTAGGTTAGGCCGGCTAAGCCAATAAGATGGTATAGGTCTGACATTCTCTATTCAAAATAATGTCTCAGGAACTTGCAGATGACCTGATGTTGAGTGGCTACCTCTGTCAATAATTATTGCATGATACAGCACTCATACCGAGGTAATGATGATGACCAAGACGCCTAAGAAAATTATAAGCCCACTTTTATTTTTTTTATACAACTAGCTGATGGAACAAATAGATGGCCCATCTGGGGCCTTATGCTCACTTCGAGCGAGATTATCTCACGGTAGAGATGACGTCATATCTCGTTCGATAACTATATAACCCCATTCTCACCATCTAACTCCCCAATTTTCTCATTCAAAGTTCATGCGAGACGCAAGGTCAACGAGTTATTGAACGAGATATGACGTCATCTCCATCGATGTTAAGTGGTAACCATCACCTATCACAAAGCATTGCCTCGTAAGTCACGCACGATAGGAACGTGCCCTACGATCCACTGCCCTGCGTCCATCAACTTGAGGCATACAGATGTTAAGCCATGTGACTGTAATTACAGCTTTAGTTTGACAGCAATGGAAGTAAAAATAAGCCTTGGTTTAAGCTGAGGAAAATAAAAAAGCAACCTGAAATACAGCACTTAGAATGCACGACACAGGACTTCGTGAGTAATCCAAATTAATTCTAAATTTACATTTTGCATTACGAATTAAAATTTCAGAGCCTGTGAGTTTTTTCATAAAATTTGTTTATTTATTCATTTAATTATTTTTTTGAAATGTAGCACTAGTTGATTTTAAAATGTATGAGCTTTAAAAATATTGCTTAAATCTAACATTTGTATGATTGAGAGTAGGCGACATCAGAAGTTGCATAAGTCACTGATAACCATCTGGGGCCTTATGCTCACTTCGAGCGAGATTATCTCACGGTGGAGATGACGTCATATCTCGTTCAATAATTCGTTGAGCTTGCGTCTCGCATGAACTTTGTATGAGAAAATTGGGGAGTTAGATGGTGAGAATGGGGATAAATAGTTATTGAACGAGATATGACGTCATCTCCACCGTGAGATAATCTCGCTCGAAGTGAGCATAAGGCCCCTGACTCACACATTTCCAAACAATCTAAACAAGTCTTTTGATGCGACCAAAAAACTTTTTTTTTTAAATTTTCGTGCCTAAGAAATGTTGGTAAGAAAACTTAGTAATATCGTTATCAATTATTACCGAACCTTTGTACCTAATTCAATGATTTTATATCTTCAAAAATGACAAATTGTGCATTCAAATTTCATGAATGCGTTCCTGCTTCTTCTTTTTGTGTCACTAGTTTCTTTCGATACAGTGTGGTGAAAGAATTTTAAGTGCGCCTCAAGAGGCTCCTTTCGAGCACTTGACACATGTTATAGAATTTTTTAGGTTCTACTACATGCCGGTTTCCTCACGATGTTTTCCTCCACCGTTTGAGAGTTTCAAAGTTTCAAAATTTATGTGCACAATGCACTGGCACATAAATATTATATATATTATAAATTTTGAAATTTTGAATGCATTCCTTTTCTTACTAGTTTCTTTCGAAACAGTGTGGTGAAAGGATTTTAAGTGCTCCTCAAAATACTCCTTTCGAGCAGTTGACACATGTTTTAGAACGTTATTTAGGTACTACGACATGCCGATTTCCTTCAGCGTTTAGGAGTATTGGCATTGCAAATAATTTAATTTAATTTAATTGGGAATTTACTGATCAGTGGGCATTATGCTGGGCTTAAGACCCATTTGCCGCTGTAGCATACATCATATTTATGCATGTAGGTTTTTAACATTGTTTTGTTTATATATATTTTTTTCTTTCTCTTTTGTTTTTCTATTGTTAAGATGTATTATTATTTCTACATGTATATTTCATTATCATATTTTGTATGTTGTGTGATAAGTATATATAAATGCGTGCAAATAATAAAGCCTAAATGAATTAAATGACACAACCATGAAATGTCCAATATTTTAATAATATCTAGCATGAAACGTAAGAATATTTTCATTCTTTTGTATAATTATTTAACTAATTAGTATTCCAATCAGATGTTTTACAAATTCAACTAACCCCAACAAGGACTCTTTAAATAATCTGCCGAGATCGCTTCAATTTTCCCAAAGGATGAAGTTTAGTACCGAAACCAGCGATGTTTTGCCATACAGATGTGCTATAAACTGAAAACTGAAACAGATTCTATTCTTTTTCAATTCTTTGACAGCCTTCACAGCTCAGTTGGTAGTAGCCGGCAGTAGCTCTGCCTTCTGCGCCGTAGGCCGTGGGTTCGATCCGCACCGAGAACAAACATTTGTGTGATGAACATAGATGTTTGTTCTCTGTCTGGGTGTTATATAATATCATAAGTATGTATTTACAAAAAAAAAGTTATTTAAGTATTATATCAGCTATCTGGTTCCCATAGTACAAGCTTTGGCTTAGTTTGGGACTAGATAGTGCTGTGTGGAATGTCCACCAGTATTTATTTATATTTATTTTATCCTCAGGCAGATGTGCCCTCAGATCATTAACAAGAACCAACTCGAAGATGTCTAAGAGGGTTGTCAGAGATACCTCCATACACATACCCATTTTTTATAGTACTTGCTGTGGTACAAGCATAAAGACCACCTGATGTTGAGTAGTAACCAACATCTAACAAAGCATTGCTTCGCTAGTCACGTACGTACAGAACGTGCCCTCGATGCACTGCCCTGCGTCCAATAATTTTGGAATGCGCAAGAAGCTTGGGCGCCTAGGCAGTAGCTGTTATCCCAAATTATGTTTTTAAATAAATAAATATTTTTTGAACATAACACATCTAATAACCTAAACGTCAACGGTCAAATGCTTATTCCAAGGCATAGCTGCTCATTTACATAAACCCTTGAGTCTAAAAACAAGTTAGCGTTTAATAGAATTTCTTCTCTTTTTGAAGTAATAATACCTAAATAAATAAATAAATATTGGTGGGCATTCCACACAACACTATCTCGCCCCAAACTAAGCCAAAGCTTGTGATATGGGAACCAGATAGCTGATACTACTTACATACTTTTTTTTTGTAAATACATACTTATAATATTATATAACACCCAGACAGAGAACAAACATCTATATTCATCACACAAATGTTTGTTCTCGGTGGGGACCGAACCCACGGCCTACGGCGCAGAAGGCAGAGCTACTACCAACTGAGCTGTGAAGGCTGTCTGTGAAGTGGATTGTAAAGGTTAAAAATAAATAAATATTGGTGGACTTACCACACAGCACTATCTAGCTAAATAAAGGCGGTAAGGTGGTTAAGGGGCTGACAACCGTCAAATAACTGCTAGTTCGCTCATTTTAATATTTTTAAAGATGTTTTGTACCTGGCTGACCTTTTAATATTCAGGAGAAAAAATCGACCGTTCTGAGACCAAATAAGTACTCGTACTACAAGTAGGTACGTATTTGGTCCTTAATAACTAAATAATTACCTTCATTATAGGAACCACATAATGAAGGTTGAAACCAAACGCTTGGTGCATACGCTCCAGCGTCACAGAAGACCAGCGTCGTAGTAGTGCAGCCAACACTATTATATCACAAAGCTGAGTGACGGCCGATTTTGTTGTCTTAACCAATATTGTTCTCTGTATTTCTCCTATGTTTTGACACATAAAACAAACGTTTTTGATATTCTTACCTATGGATGGTACTGAGTCGTGCTTTTACTAGTCTTGTGGAGGTTTTATTTTAATACTACATTCTGATGGAACAAGCAGCAGCGTGGCGTACGATTCACTGCCCTGCGTCCATAAACTTGAGCCATACAGTTGTTGAGCCGCATGTGGCTGTGGGGATCCTCTCCACATTCTACTTACTTATTATTTATTTATACTTACACATTCATACTCATTATTTGATTAATATAAAACACCACCTACTTACTTCATACATTTTTAACTATATATTTACAATAAAATATTTATTAATAATACCACACGAATAACGGACAATGTGGCGTGTTGCCCGATATTGCATTGTACTCGCGCAATGACTAGCTACCTACGCGTGACGTCACAGCGGTCACCTTGCGCCCGCGCATCCCGCTCACTCGGTAGCGTCATCAGGCAGGTCGGCTGGAATCGCTAGAGCAACCTAGACGATATCGCTCCACACCTCCGGCTTTTGTTTACATATTGTTCGTGTCCCGGCATTTGTTTATGATTCGCATTCCTGCACTCATTTTACACCTACCATCTACGCTGTACCTTCTAAACTGTAAATAAATGTTAGTGCTGTGTAGTGTTGAACAATATACCGTGAACTTTATTTGGACTATTTCTTCTGCATCCTCCTACCTACATCAAGGTACTACAACACACAACACCCCTGCTCTACATGCCTGTAATATCACCGGCAATCACACCAAAACACAGCAACCCTGCTTGGCGGCAGAAAAGGGCATGATGGTAGTTCCGGACGAGCCCTTTACAAAGAGCTCTATTACTCTTGGAATGAAGATGGCTCAGACTGCATAGCTATTATGTGCATCAATAACATTTTCATCCTCATTACATAACACAGCTCGAGGCAACCGAGACAGAAACTGCTAACTTGCGATTATTTCCGCGAAAACCATTATTCAAATTCGCTAACAGTCTGCAGAAGTATTAAATTCTTTTCAGAACAGAACGATACGACAAAATGAGGGTTTTGTACTGTTTACTGAAAGGAAAATGATGTTTTCTTCCTTTGTAAAAAAGTTCTTGAAATGTTGGAGTAATGATGTATTTGTGCGTCTTTGTTGTGGGTTCATTTCCACGACTTATGATATGTAAATATAAACAAATATAACCAAAAATCACCGATAGTAAGACTAGGGTCTAGTAGGAGCATCCACTTCACCACCGCGGATGCTAAAACATTGCTGCCATCAACCCAAAATCCTTCGCTACTTTAGGGAAGTGGGCTAGCTGGGGTGAGGTTTTTTTATACAACTAGCTGATGGAACAAGCATATGGCACATTTAATGTTAAGTGGTAACCATCATTATAACAAACATTAGCTAAACATTAACATTAGCTATAACAAAGCATTGCTTCGTAAGTTACGCTCGATAGCAACGTGCCCTACGATGCACTGCCCTGCGTCCAACAACTTGAGGCATACAAATGTTAAGCCTCATGTGCCTGTAATTATACCGGCAACCACACTCTTCAAACCGAAACACAGCAGCCCGAATCTGGGTAACCATCACCTTTATCAAAGCTTCGTAAGTAAAGATTTTAAGTTATGACCCCACTAGCCTTAAAAACTATGTTTAATCCAAGCACCACTAAGCCGCATGCGGACGCTATAAAAATACTCAGACAGCAAGTTAATTAAAATCTTTTAAAAATACTCTCGTTACGTCGATTATAACGAGCAAATTCAGCTTAAAACTAATTTAGCTTGTTGTTTGAAATCAAGTCGAAAAGCTAAAAAAGGTAAAATTCAAGTTAAACCTCACAAACCTCGCCTTTTTAAAGCAAAAATACTAGTGAAAGAGAACTTAATTAGGATGAAAAGCTTGGACGCTTACTATTTACTTTTGCACTGTGAAGATGCACTGAAGTTTTCCTAGTAACTCAACCATCATTTTATGCTCTTACTAGCTGGTGCCCGCGACTTCGTCTGCGCAGGATTAGTATTTCGAGTAGCTTAAAATAGCGTGGCGTAGTACATATGTGTAACTCTAGAGGTTTTGGCAGCGCACGCCAGAATAGCTCGCAGATTTTAGATTTTTTCCTACTTATCGTCATATTTTGCACAATTCACACAATATCTTTATAAATTGTAGCTTAAGTGTTATTCTGATGTATATTATTGTAAAGTTTCATTAAAATCCATTCAGTAGTTTTTACGTGAAAGAGTAACAAACATCCATCCATCCATACTTACAAACTTTCGCGTTTATAATATTAGTAGAATAAGTAGGATAGGTACTATCTCTCCACATACCTTGGAGCTATATTTGAGAGTAGTAGAGCTCTTTGTGTGTAGCTCGTCCGGGGAAGTACTGCCACCATGCTAGTCCTGCTGTCAAGCAGCGTTGCTGAGTTTCGGTTCGAAGCACTGCCCTGCGTCCATCAACTTGAGGCATACAGATGTTAAGCCTCATGTGCCTGTAATTACACCGGCAACCACACACTTCAAACCGAAACACAGCGCTGCTTGGCGGTAGAAAAAGGCATGGCGGTAGTACTTCCCCGGACGAGCCCTTCACAAAGAGCTCTACTACTCCCAAAAGCCCCGTTTTAGCAATAGTACTTCGCCGGACGAGATCTTCTTCGCAGTACAGGCGTTTGATCTAAAACCTCAACAAGATTGAGTCTTTCTGTTTATATAGGACAGCGGGAATTTTATTTACTTTCTGTGTTTCTTAGGTTTGTATGGCCAGCTAATTATAGCACACAATGAATCTTGAAGTAGTAGGCATAAAATTTTAATAGTATATTATGCAATTAGTGAATAAAGAACGGATTTAAAGCGAGGGCCATAGATGAATCACGAGCAAGGGAAGGATTCTAACGACTGAATCACGACCGCAGGGAGTGAATCATGATTATTGGATCACGAGCGTAGCGAGTGATTCAAGTGTTAGAATCCTGAGCGACGCGAGTGGTTCATGGCTCTCGATATAAATTTTATTCAAGTTGTTTATTCAAGTCCATTTTATTCAAGTGTTGCATACTATACTTTATACCATGACTACGAGAAAAAGAAAGATTTGAGCGAAATTAGACATTTAATGAAGAAAAAAGCAAGGTTAGGTTAATTAAAATAGAATACAAAACAGTTTTTATTCTACTGTCGACCAATCAAATATAGAGGAGTTATTTGCACAAGGAGTTTGTATTTCGAGTATTCTTTGCACAAGGTATTTGTATCGAGTATTTTCTGCGTAATGAGGCTGTATAGCATTGAGTGAGATGGAGGTCGAATGTATTGGTGTGTAAAAGAGCTTTTTACTCACTGTTTTCAGTGAATAAAATAAGCTTTTAAGAGGGGGAATGGTATAAAGATATTTTTTATATAAATATTGGTGGTCATTCTATTCCACACAACACTATCTAGCCGCAAACTACGCAAAGCTAAATATTTTCAATTCATTTCATTTAAAAGCATGTTCTATGGGAACCAGATAGCTGCTTGTTTTGGATATACTTTTTATATTTTAAAGCACCCAGCCTGACTACCCCTAGACTCAATACACAAATTTTTGTTCTCGGTGGTGATCGAACCCACGGCCTACAGAGTAGAAAGCGATCTTTTTTTGATCTCAATTTTTTTCCATTGACAAATAGTTTAAAATCCTTTTATATTTTCTTTAGCTACCTCTTTTTAACAGAAGACGGTTGCTATGAGTGCACAAAAGCTTGAAAGACGGTTAACAGCTAGACTTTTACTGAGCCCAAAAATCCGCCTTGCAACCTTATGGTGGTAAGGCGGATTTTTGGGCGATAGTAAGAGCACAATAAATAGATTCAAATATAATTCCTTCACGTATGTGTACGTAATAGTAGATTGTTTACCAAGGGAGCAAACAACTATTTTTATGGCGAGAGTGTTTTTTGAATCCTAAGCGTAGCGAGGGATTCAAAGTACTTCACTCGAGCTTAAAATAGTGTTGCTCCCGAGGTGGACACTCTACTTTTTATCACCCTCTATGAGAAAATAACTTAGTGCAACTTATGAATAATCATAATCATAGTCACAAATTCACGAAGTCACGAAGTCACAAAGTCACAAAGTCACAAAGTCACAAAGTCACAAAGTCACAAAGTCACAAAGTCACAAAGTCACAAAGTCACAAAGTCACAAAGTCACAAAGTCACAAAGTCACAAAGTCACAAAGTCACAAAGTCACAAAGTCACAAAGTCACAAAGTCACAAAGTCACAAAGTCACAAAGTCACAAAGTCACAAAGTCACAAAGTCACAAAGTCACAAAGTCACAAAGTCACAAAGTCACAAAGTCACAAAGTCACAAAGTCACAAAGTCACAAAGTCACAAAGTCACAAAGTCACAAAGTCACAAAGTCACAAAGTCACAAAGTCACAAAGTCACAAAGTCACAAAGTCACAAAGTCACAAAGTCACAAAGTCACAAAGTCACAAAGTCACAAAGTCACAAAGTCACAAAGTCACAAAGTCACAAAGTCACAAAGTCACAAAGTCACAAAGTCACAAAGTCACAAAGTCACAAAGTCACAAAGTCACAAAGTCACAAAGTCACAAAGTCACAAAGTCACAAAGTCACAAAGTCACAAAGTCACAAAGTCACAAAGTCACAAAGTCACAAAGTCACAAAGTCACAAAGTCACAAAGTCACAAAGTCACAAAGTCACAAAGTCACAAAGTCACAAAGTCACAAAGTCACAAAGTCACAAAGTCACAAAGTCACAAAGTCACAAAATCACAAAGTCACAAAGTCACAAAGTCAAAGTCACAGAGTCACGGAGTCACGGAGTCACGGAGTCACGGAGTCACGGAGTCACGGAGTCACATAGTCACATAGTCACATAGTCACATAGTCACATAGTCACATTGTCACAATGTCACATAATCTCATAGTCATAATCATGTATTTATTGTAATTTTATTTATTTTCATAAAACTAAGTAAAATCTGAATTTGAGTAAACAATTATGAACAAAGGTGGAATGCGCGTTTCACGTGTTTTTGTTTATTTTTATTTAGTTCAGGCGCTTTTTTTTTAATCATAAAGCCTGCTTGTTCATACAGTGTTCGTGATCTCTTTGGTGATTGGAACTTTTACTCAATAAGCACATTCCAAATTCAAATCACATTACCGCCCTTGGGCGGTAAAGTACTTTACCGCCCTTGGGATCAAAGTGCTATTTTGCTACCTGTTTTCGAAGAGCAAACTATCTATTTTCGAATTGATGTGATAAAAAGAAATTATTTATTTCTCTCAGCTAGAGAGTACAGCACAGAAAGTAGCTACTACAGAAATCCATCGATGTGCACATCGTTTTACGACCCAATTTCCTACCCTCATTTCATTTACAATCGCATCACAGTTTTCTATCCGTTGCAAGTCGGGCGCGGATTTCCCGGCCCAGTGCGCGCGCTATCCGAATGCATTCACCGGCTTTGAAAGTTTGTGTTTACGAGCCAAAGTTTTCGTACCAATCCTGTTTCACATGAGTTGGTTTTCGTGATTTCCTCATCACTATATTAGTGATGATGAAATCACAAAACGACCGAAATAGACCGCAGAATTAGCAAGTCGAAGTTGCAATGGGCATATAGCTCGAGTGTTTACTCTGGAAATGCTGCTGCCCATTTCCTGGTGTGTTCCCTTAGTCGCATTTTACCACATCCACGGGAGGTGATGGAGGGGTCCAATTCCATGCCGGGTCCACCACGGCCAAGAAGAACTGATAACCGCTGGGGAATAAAAGTTTTCGAATGGTGACCTCAAAGATGAAGCGTGGGATTTCCTACGTGTTAGACAGATGATATTGCAAGGATCGCGGGAAGTCAGTGGACGGAGAGGGCTCAGAATCGTTCTTCCTGGATATGGAGCTTTGCGTCCATCAGTTGCCTTCTGGGTGATAACGATGATATTTTAAGATGAGTTCCCTCCATCTCCTTCTATGGATGTCATCACAGCACCAGGAGATGGGCAACATCATCTCGAGTAAACCTAACAATGAGACTGCGTTTACCAAGCTTGATATCTGCAGTCTCTTTCTCTTGTCGTGTCACTAGTTTCTTCCAAAACAGTGTGGCGAAAGAATTTTAAGTGCGCCTCAAGAGGCTCCTTGCGAGCACTTGACACATATTATAGAACTTTTTAGGTTTTGCCGACATGCCGCCGGTTTCCTCGCGATGTTTTCCTTCGCCGGCGCCGTTTGAGAGTTCTGGTATTGTGCGTATAATTTTTTTTTGAACTGTAAAACTCATTAGTGTACGACTAGTTTCGAATTACCACGACCTTAGGAAAGTGAGGCCGCTACCACTAGACCACCAGTGCTCTCAATATCTGCAGTAAACTCCCCATAATATGGAAAAGACCTATGCCCATCTGGACTCATTTTGGCTGATAGCGAATGAAATCCTAAAAATGTTTTTCTCAATGGAATTCTATTCAATACCATTTGTAAAACTCGGCCGATCGAGCTGTTGACTATTTTGAACTCTATAATTGATTTAACAATAATCTACTTTGACTCTTCGACAAAGTCTTTTAGGAAGACAGTTAAAAGCGTATTTAACTAATCTAGAGTGTTCACTCATTCCTAGAAAACCAAATTTGAATTTGAATCCGCCTCGTGTGCCGAACTCCTAAAACAAAACTAGATAGTTTGGCAACTAGCTTAAATCGTATGCATGACGTTACAGGAACTGTGATCTCAGAGTTACGGGTGTTGTGATTCGGAACTGTGTTTAAGTGCATATTATTAAGCTTATCATCATCAGCTTGAAGAAGGCCACTGGAGACTTAATTCAATATTTTCCATTATTTGAGTCATGACAGGAGTTACTTCCTGTCATGACTCTTGGCAGTTGGATTAGTATGCTTCTCTTCTCTTGTCGTGTCACTAGTTTCTTTCGAAACAGTGTGGTGAAAGGATTTTAAGTGCGCCTCAAGAGGCTCCTTTCAAGCACTTGACACATGTAATAGAACTTTTTTTTTAGGTTCTACGACATGCAGGTTTCCTCACGATGTTTTCCTTCACCGTTTGAGAGTATTAGTATGCTAGTAGCTGTTGGGTGATGCTGCTAGCCCCTGGTGCGTTTCCTTAGTCGTCTTTTACCTCAAAGTGTTTTTTTTTTAACTACTAGCTGAAATAAAATAGCTTAAATGAAACAGACAGATATCTGTCTACAAAAAGTTCTATGATATGTGTGTGTAGGCGAACGATCTATGGATAGCCGAACTGATCAATACCGATCGAAAGAGTCCACAAGACGCCGGCTGCATTGCCACGCTAAATGGCAATCTAAAGCACTGAGCCATATGTAAATACAATTTGCTTGTTTTATGTCGGGTGTTCGATTGTATCCTAAGAAAAAAAGACCAAAAGCTACCTGGTTCATAAAGGAAGCTTTGGTTGGTTAGGTTATAGTACGCGCAACGGATCGGCTGGTATTCAGAGACATCAATGAAATCCAAGCTACGACTGCGCAGAGAGAAGCATTGTCGAAGCAGATCTTTGGATTTTGTATTCAGAGAGATTCAGGATGTCAAACTTACATTGATCTTTGCTTTGACTACACTTACCATCGAGTTCGATTTTTTTTACTCTGTAGATAGATTACTGCGAAATAACACAAGCCTATAATTATTGTTCAAGATGTACGAAGGTTTTATTTAGGTAGATTAAGTAGGTTATACTACAAATAAACTCAAGGATTTTTTAAATTTATTTTACGTTGGCTATAGATATCCGATACCTGGTTTTAACTGTGTTTTTAATATAAGGGTCTTGTTAGGGTTTATCATAAACCTTGAAAGCTATTTTTGGACCCAGGAGATGCGCTTTGAATGAATTAAGAGGAAAACAAAATACAAAAATTGCATAAAACGGAACGTTATTCTGTCAATTTTCATGATGTTGAGAGACTGATTGCCAAAGAGGCGTAAAAAATGCGTGGAACGAAATACTTTTCAGCCAATATTGTTGGCAGCAATTAGATTTTTTAAATTACTCTTTACTTTTTTTTATTACTTACTCGTTTTTTTTATCTTTTTTGTTCGGTACGCTTCTTCTTACCATATTTGGTCAAATATAATTCAGTCAAACGTATCAATAATTGCCATTAGAGCGTTTACAAGATTTCATAAAAGGCTTGATAGGGTGGATCCAACTTGGATAAGTTAGGTTATGTTGAAACATATGGGGTGCTAGGTCGGGTAACCTCCTCGTGGTGCACCCTGGTAACACCATGAAACACGCCTGCAGAGTACTGCGGACGTGTTTCATGGTGGCTAATAACCCGACACGGTGGGCCTCTCCGCGTGTCCCTCTGTCTAGCAGAGGGCACAGTGTGATGAGGCAGGGTAGACCTACGGGTCTACCCAGGCGGTAGAGCGCGCGCGAGAGACGCGGAACTTCTCGCGCCGCTCATGGTGGTGAATAGCGGGAGAAGACCTGGAGGGGCCTTTTCCCGCATTGCACATATTCACCACCCCGTCAGGCGGGAACGGCCGGGCACTCACGGTCGTTCCCGGGTCCCTCCCTGCAAAGGGGGGGGCGTGCGGGCCCCGCCGTAAAGGCGGGGGCGTTGCGGGGGCCCCGCTGTCATGGCGGGCCAATCGCCGGCGGGGAACTGGATGAAAAGGCTCTGCCAGTTTCCCAGTTCCCCTCCATATGGCGACGCGGGAGTGTCGCTGGGTTGTTTAGTGGGTATACCGGGAGCGGAAAACCGGGGAGTCCCACATATCCCCTCCATCCTCCAATGGTGGGGAATGCGTAACGCATTTTTCCCAGCGTCAAAAAAAAAAAAAAAAAAAAAAAAAAAAAAAAAAAAAAAAAAAAGTTGAAACATATGGCGGATCCTTGGTTGAGGGAAGGATCCGCCGGCTTGGATTGAGGGTGGCGCTGCACAAGACCGAGGCCGTGTTCTTCCACGGGCCTCGGCAGCGCATCCCCACTGACGCCCACATTGTTGTGGAGGGCGTCAGGGTCGAGGTGAAGGCCCAGATGAAATATCTGCCCGCATTTCAGCGGGCTGTCGACGCGCCTGCTGAAGGTCGCGGGCGCACTTTCGTGGCTCCTCCCAAATATGAGGGGGCCCAAAGCGCAGTGCCGGCAGCTATATGCCGGCATCCTACGGAGCATGGCCCTTTACGGGGCCCCTATCTGGGCGGACTCCCTTCAAAGAAGGGAGAACGCCGCCGCGATCCGCAGGCCCCAAAGGGCCATCGCACAGCGAGCCGCAAGGGCCTACCGCTCAGTAGGCTTCGCGGCGGCGTGCGCTCTGGCGGGCACCCCTCCTTGGGAGCTCGAGGCATGGGTGCTCGCCAGAGTGTACGAGTGGACGGCGGGGCGTAGGGCGCTCGGAGAGCACCCTGCCCCGGAGGAGCGGGAGGCCGTCCGGCGAGAGGCGAAGGAAGCCATCGTCCAACATTGGACGGTGGACCTCGCCTCCGCCGCGTTTGGCCGCCGAACATTGGACGCTCTCGGGCCGGTCCTGCAGGACTGGCTCGAGCGGCCCCACGGCTTCCTCTCGTTCCGTCTGGTGCAGGTGCTATCCGGGCATGGCTGCTTCGGAACGTACCTGCACCGAATCGGAAGGGAGGGAGCCCCGTCGTGCCACCATTGTGGCGCGGCGGAGGACACGGCGCAGCACACCCTCGAGGTGTGCCCGTCGTGGGCAGAGCCGCGCCGCGGCTTAGTGGCGGTAGTGGGGCCAGACCTCTCGCTTCCCAGTGTGGTGAATTCCATGCTGGGGGACGGGAGGGGCTGGGCGGCGGTCTCCTCCTTCTGTGAGGATGTGATGTCCCAGAAGGAGGCAGCGGAGCGCGCGCGGGAGGAGGACCCTCTCGCGCCGCTGCGCAGGCGGAGGAGGGGTAGAAGGAGACGTCTTCTTCCCCCTCAAGGTGGTGAATAGCGAGAGATAGGCGTGGAGGCGCCATCTCTCGCATTGCACTGTTCGCCACCTCCGTCGGGCGGGAACGGCCAAGCACTCGTGGTCGTTCCCGGGCCCCTCCCTGCAGGGGGGGGGCGTGAAAGCCCCGCTGTAAAGGCGGGCGGTCGTCGGCGGGGGACTGGAAGAAAAGGCTCTGCCGGTTTCCCAGTTCCCCTCCATAGTAGACGACGCGGGAGTGCCGCTGGGTTATTTAGTGGGTATACCGGCCCTCATGGGCCGGGGAGTCCCACATATCCCCTCCATCCTCTAATGGGGGGGAATGCGTAACGCATTTTTCCCAGCGAAAAAAAAAAAAAAAAAAAATGTTGAAACATATAAATTATGCAAAGCGAACATGCAGTGGCCGCCGAAGTGCCATAAATGTTTTTTTATTCACACTAATCTCCGCAGTACTACAATTCGGGTACTACAATTTACAAAGTAATTTATAAACTAAACATCTCCTGGAGAAAATGATTTCAGAGGAGGACTTCCCTTCCACCCCCACATCCACCTTTCCTAGCCCCACCCCTCAACGAGGTACCGGACCACCTCAATGCAGGTACCGGATATCTATAGTTTAGCCTCTATTTTTCTAAAGTTATTTAATTCGCTTATTTTTGTGATAATCAAATAATAAGAATAAATCTTACCTTTCGGATAACTTGAAATTACATTTATGGTTTTATTTACGTAGATTAGGTAGGTTACACAACAATAAATTGAAAAAATGATATACAAAAATTATTATGAATTATTTAATTCTCTTACATAAATAATAAAAAAATAAGAATAAATCTTATTTCAGACGACTTCAAATTACATTTCTGGACCGTCTAACACACACACAACACAGAGTCGGCACTTTCTTCACTAGAGGTCCTTCCTTCGGTGTACTACTCCGGCTGTCCAAAATCCGGAGAGAGGAATACGTCCTTATGTCCTCTCGTCCACATACCAGAGAATGCTTGCTCTCCCCAGTGTAGTAGTTGGGTCCAGGCAGGATACTGATTTTGAAAGCGATATCATCAATGTTCGATCAAACACATTCACAATGACTTTCAGATAGGTAAATAATCCCACGGCGTGGAAGCTCTAGTGAGGGATCATCAGAGATTACGTGGAAACTCGACTACATCATCGAAATAAGATCAAATTTTATCAAAATATTCCATTGTTGGAAGATTGAATAATTTCATAGACAGAAGTTTGATTTTGTCAAAAATAGTTCTCCATTACTAGTTTGGCGCTAGTTCTGACTTGAGATCGGCTCAAGTAGTCGATTTCCACTACTTACGCTTGACTTAGCGCAAGCCTAAGTTTAGACTGATTTTTAGCGACTCTGAATACAAAACAAAGGCTAAGCTTCCGATTTTGACAAACTCAAGCGTAAGTTCACGCTTACCCTCGTCTCTGAATACCAGCCTTATTAGTCCCTCTGAAGTTAGCTACAGCTAGCTACGCAGTCGCTATTTTTGGGCTAGGGATGTGACTCGTCTACAATTATAATTAAGGTGAAGACAAGAGCTAATGTGACTCTCGCTCGCACGTTTTGACATTTTGAAAGATATAAAATCAACCATCTTGTGTGCAATCACATTGCACACAGTTTAGTAAAAATTTCAATTTGATTTTTCGAAAATGAGTTTAGTGATTTTATATCTTTCAACATGTCGAAACGTGCGAGCGAGAAGTTGTTTGACCGATTAATTTAAGTATTTAAATTGATTATCGTATTATGTATTTTGCAATAGTGCCTGACTTACGGTAAAACTAATCGCAAGTCAAGTCACTTGCTAGCTCTATCTAATTAGATGTAACAGCTGAAATGGCGAGTGACTTGACATCCGATTAGTTTTGATCGAGCTTTCAGAAACCGGCCGTTAGTAGTTAATTGTTTTCTTCTTAAGGGTTAGATAGCATTAAGCGTGCCATTATTTATTTATTACTACATGCCACCTGTGGCTTTGCTCGCGTATGAGTGTGATTGCTACATTAATGTTTATAGCGTTTTTCCTTAGATATATTTTTTTTTAGCTTTAAAGCTAATCCAGGTTACGAACTATATTATTTTTGAGTTTTACCTCAATTTGACCCTAACAGTTCAGTTGGCAGTAGCTCTGCTTTCTGCGCTGTAGGCCGTGGGTTCGATTTCTCCACCGAAAACAAACATTTGTGTAATGAACATAGATGTTTGTTGTCTGTCTGGGTGTTATATAATATTATTGATCGAGTGAGCGAAGCGAACGAAGATCTTAGTTTCAACTTGGGCGATTTGGCATTTTATGTATGTATGTATGTATGTATGTATGTATGTATGTATGTATGTTTGTCTGGCGATAACTTTAGAACCGTTGATCCGATCTGCATGAAATTTGATATGTCGATAGCTTGTACTTGAGAAATTTACTGGTAAGTATATGAGTAAAATCGGATGAAGGGTTTTTGAGATATGGGGTTTTTTAAGAGGGCAAAAATAAAAAAAGTTACATAAAAAAATCAAGTTACATGTCATATGCAAGGGCTTTGTTTGGACATTCCAAAACAATTTTTACTTTTTTTTTGAGACGCTCGATTTTCGAGATAAAATTTAAAAAGTTAAATTAAGATAACCAGCGATCCAAGAGCTCCCTTCTCTAAGAGTTTCGTTGACATCAAGGTTTTTCTACTGGTCGGCCAGTTCTTTTGATTTTCCTTATTTTTTTTTCTTGAAATAAATTAAAGAGGTACTCAGTTCTCATAAAATGGTGACGACGACCAGGTCTGATGATGGAGCCAAGGTCTGTTCAACGGAACTCTTCAATAAATAGGCCAATAGAGTTGAAACTTGGTAACCATAACAAGTTAGTAGGCGGTAGTCAGAAAAAAGTCCAAAGATAATGTTTGGACTTGCCTCTGACTACTACCGACTCAAAGTTTTGATGCGTTCGTCGGGTCGCATCACGAGATCTCAGTTCGGGGCGAACTACTAGTAAGTATGTATTTACAAAAAAGTATATAAGTAGAATATCAGTTATCTGGTTCCCATATCACAAGTTTTGGCTTAGTTTGGGGCGAGATAGTGCTGTGTGGAATGTCCACCAATATTTATTTATTTTATTTATTTATATTATTATTAGTACGATAGGATTTTATAATATTCGCCATACAGTTTTACGTTTGAATAAAACACGTAGGTACCTACTTTATCAAAATCATTCTATGTTATTCTCGAGCGCGGTGCAAGACGTGATTTATGCATGAACTAAGCGAAAACTTCCAAGTTTTACGCGACATACGAATTACGTCTCTTGTTTTGCCAAAAATCTCCGCAAAGTTAATGCATGAATGGAGTTAACAAGTTCAGAAGATGGTTTCTACCTGCGGAATCAGTTCCTTAAATATGTTTTATGATTTTAAACATGAACAATAATAGGCATAAGCATTCACATGACATTCACATGCCATACCCTATGCAGGGTCCATGTGATACTTACTAACAGCCAACAAATATGTTTGTACCTAACCTAAACCATGTGTAAGCAATAAATATATTGATTATTGAGTATTGTGTGGTGGAAATAAACATCAGGTGGGCCATCTGCTTGTTCCATGAGTGAGTTATATAAAAAAAAAATAAGCAGATACCTTCCTTTAACTAACTTTTTAAGAGTAGTAGAGCTCTTTGTGAAGGACTCGTCCGGGGAAATTCTACCACCGTGTCTTGTCAGCCGCCAAGTACCTAGCGGTCCTGTGTTTTGGTTCTAAGAATGTGGTTGCTGATAAAATTACAGGCACATGTATGCCTCAAGTATGATGGACACAGGGCCTTGCATTGTAGGGTACGTTTCTATTGTGCGTTATTTACGAAGCAATGCTTTGTTCGAGGTGATGTTACCACTTAACATCAGGTCATCTGGTGGTTTAATTGGCTAGTTGTATAAAAAAACATTAGAATGTATAAAACACTTATAACCACTGCATTCGGATCCAAAAATGACTTGCTCGAAAAGATCGTGGGTCTCAGCCGACATCCCCATGTCCTTGACCTTTTCAATGTCGCCTGGAGAGTACTGGTGGTGTAGAGGTTGCGGCCCCACCTTCCGATCCTAAGATCGTGGGCTCAAAACCAGTCGTGCACCATTGAGATTTTCTGTTCAAAATGTATGAGTCAGTACTCTCAAACGGTGAAGGAAAACATTGTGAGGAAGCCGGCGTGAGAACCTAAAAAGTTCTACAACATGTGTCAAGTGTTCGAAAGGAGCCTCTTTGAGGTGAACGAAAACTCCTTTCACCACACTTTTCTAATGAACTATATTAACTAGTAAAACGACAAACTAGTAAAATGACAAGAATAAGAAGTAAGAGTAGTAGAGCTCTTTGTGAAGTGCTCGTCCGGGGAAGTACTACCACCACGCCTTATTCTGTCGCCAAGCAGCGTTTCTATGTTTCGGTTTGAAGAGTGTGGTTGCCGGTGTAATTACAGGCACATGTGGCTTAACATCTGTATGCCTCAAGTTGATGGACGCAGGGCAGTGCATCGTAGGGCACGTTACTATCGTGCGTGACTTAAGAGGCAATGCTTTGCTATAGGTGCACTTACACTTAACATCAGGTGGGCCATCTGCTTGTTCCATCACCTAGTTGTATAAAAAAAAGAAAGAAGACGATGTCGTCGGTCCATCGAAGGGGCGGGCATTCGAGCCGTATTTTTATTCTTACATTGCAGTACCAAAACCTGTCAAATTCCAAAGTGAACCCAATAAATTCAAAACAAAACAACTGTACGTAAATGTAGCCGGGTGAATTGGCAATTATCTACGAAACTTTGCAACTGCTAATCGTCAGGGAACTAACTTTTCAAGTTTGCACATTTACGGAAATAATTACACGCTTCCCCTTTCGTTGGAGGTTGGGGCTGGATTGAATAGAACTGGCTGGTAGATGTGAAACTCCTGTTAACTGTCCAATACTGATAAAAAAGAATAGATTTTTAGCTGTTATTTTCGCCATATTGCAGATAGTCAAAGGCTCACAGTAATTTGACTAGAAGTCTGATTACTGCGTCCATTTCAAAGATGTTTAATGCTGATAAAAAAGAATAAATTTGTAGCTGTTATTTTCGCTAGTGCTGATAGTCAAAGACTCACAGTAATTTGATTAAAAGTCTGAGTATAGCGTCCGTTTCGAAGATGTCTATATAATGTTGGTTTAGTCAGCCCTGCACTTACATGAACTGGGACTTTCTTGTGCAAAAGATGGACTTGGATTAAAATTTGTCCAATCAGTTAAACCTGCCGCATCGGAACAAATGTCTTGTACCCGACCCGAAGATAAGGACAGAAATGAAATAAATATCTCCAACCAAGTAAAGGCTTATTTGGAAATTTACACAATGTTTAAACTATTGCCATCCCTCGCAAAAACACGCTCGCGAGAACACAAATTTTTATGACTTTTATGATTTGGATTATTATAAGATTTTTGTATTTGTTTTTAAGTCCATATTTATTGTTAACGTGTTGTATAGGATTCTCTGTCATACACGTCAGCTAAGCTGAGGCAAAAATAGAGCAAAAGAGTTAAATAAACAAAACATGAGATTCACTTCTATAACCCAATACTTTTATTTACTACTACTTGAAGGTTGGTCCTATTTACCTTTGGTCTGTTATTGAAAAACTTTGGACACATTGTTTCTCGGGAATTTGGGGGGTCAAGTCGGGTCAAATGGGGTCAATTCGCTACTGTAGGTATTTCTTGTAAAACGATCTCATTTCAGAAACCCAAGCGTTCATGCTTGTAAGTTAGGTGGTTTTCAGTGACGTCAGATTTGTACATTTTTACAGGACTTATTAACTTTTCTGAAGAGCGAACTTAAAAATAAAATAAATTATAGACGGTAGAAAAATGAGGAGAGAAGAAAGTCATATTACGAGAGTGTTGAAAATGGATGTGGATGCTTTTAAGGAGAGGCAAGCCAAAGAAAAGATGGATGGACTGTGTGAAAGATGACATGAGTAAGAAAGGAGTGAGCACTGAGATGACGAATGATAGAGGAGAGTGGAAGAAGAAAAACCTGTTGTGCCGACCCCACTTAGCGTGGGATAAGGGCAGGAAGATGATGATGGTAGAAAAATTCTACCGTCAAAGTTTCAAATTCGTGGCAAAATCTAAATTTGAAATACAAGGGAATGAACCTACATGAATAAATCTGTGAATTCAATAATTAATATGAGGAAATTGATAATCAAATCACAGTATCGCTGCTTCATGACAGATATAGCCATGATGGTACTTACAAAGAGTACAGTCACGTGCATTAATAAGTAAACAGTTTTAACTTTTCTTAACTAGTAGTTCGCCCCGAACTGAGATCTTGTGATGCGACCCGACGAACGCATCAAAACTTTGAGTCGGTAGTAGTCAGAGGCAAGTCCAAACATTATCTTTGGACTTTTTTCTGACTACCGCCTACTAACTTGGTATGGTTACCAAGTTTCAACTCTATTGGCCTATTTATTGAAGAGTTCCGTTGAACAGACCTTGGCTCCATCATCAGACCTGGTAGTCGTCACCATTTTATGAGAACTGAGTACCTCCTCAATTTATTTCAAGAAAAAAAAATAAGAAAAATCATAGGAACTGGCCGACCAGTAGAAAAACCTTGATGTCAACGAAACTCTTAGAGATGGAAGCTCTTGCATCGCTGGTTATCTTAATTTAACATTTTAAAATTTATCTCGAAAACCGAGCGTCCCAAAAAAAAAGTAAAAATTGTTTTGGAATGTCCAAACAAAGCCCTTTCATATGACATGTAATTTGATTTTTTTATTTAACATTTTTAATTTTTGCCCTCTTAAAAAACCCCATATCTCAAAAACCCTTCATCCGATATTACTCATATACTTACCAGTAAATTTCTCAAGTACAAGCTATCGACATATCAAATTTTATGCAGATCGGATCAACGGTTCTAAAGTTATCGCCAGACAAACATACATACATACATACATACATACATACATACATAAAATGCCAAATCGCCCAAGTTGAAACTAAGATCTTCGTTCGCTTCGCTCACTCGATCAATAATGTAAACATAAGATTCCTCAAAAGTAGCTACACTGATTTTACGTTCAAAATTATGTATTACACCAAAATGTGTCAAAATGAGGTATACATTTTCATCAAAATAATGTAAGCACAAGACAAAATCAAAAATAAGTAAACAATACAAACATCATAATTATGTATCCACTATACATTTCAGAAATATGTCTACACTTTGTTAATGTTAATTTTGAAAGATTCCATGTTATATCCAAACAAATAACATACCTACTTACCCAGGACTTCCTACACTACATAAATTTATGAATAAATGAATCTTAGTTTTATAGGGTTTATAGGGTTTTGATAATGAAACAATAGTTACAGAATCAAACACAAAAGAACAACAAAGAATACTTACTAGCAAAAACAAAAAAGTGAAATCGTGAGCAGACACTATTACTTTAAAGTACATGTATAAATTTAATTATTAATACGAAGAAATTGTTGCTCGATAGCCGAAACATTAATTAACTGCTAAAGTTAACGTGGGTTATTAATTACTTAACTTGGAATCGTTTTCAACACCGAATTAGGATTAAATTAGATTAGCTTAAATTAAGTGGATATTTACTATTTATAAGTTTAAATTAATAAACAACAAACATGGTGTAACATCTTGCTAATAGATTTTTCGCCTTCTGTGTTGTAGATTGTAGGTTCGATCCTCGCCGAGGACAAGCCTCGCCTATTCCTTGATGGACTCAGGGCAGTGCATTATAGGGCACGTTCCTATAGTGCGTTAGTTGCGAGAAAAATCTCTTGTTATAAGTTTTTTTTTATATACTACTAGCTGATGGAACAAGCACATGGCCCACCTGATGTTAAGTGGTAACCATCACCTATAACAAAGCATTGCCTCGTAAGTCACGCAAGATAGGAACGTGCCCTACGATGCACTGCCCTGCGTCCATCAACTTGAGGCATACAGATGTTAAGCCTCATGTGCCTGTAATTACACCGGCAACCACACTCTTCAAATCGAAACATAGCGTTGCTGCTTGGCGGCAGAAAAAGGCGTGGTGGTAGTACTTCCTCGGACGAGCCCTTCACAAAGAGCTCTACTACTCTAAAAAGGTACTCTGTAGGTTCGATCCTCGCCGAGGATAAGCACCTGTGTGATTTACACAGATTTTGTTTTGTGTCTGGGTGAATATAAAATAATGTTCTCTGAAAGTACCTATAGATGTTTAGAAAAAAAATCATTCAAGTATAATAACAACTATGAAACCTTTGTACAAGCTTGGCTTAGTTTGGGGCTAGATAGTGCTGTGTGAAGATATTTAACAATCTTTATTTATATTTTTAATAATATATTCAGAGAGTCTTCAGAATAGAGCTCTTTGTGTGTGGCTCTTCCGAGGAAGTACTACCACCATGCCTATTCCTTGATAGACTCAGGGTAGTGCATTATAGGGCACGTTCCTATAGTGCGAGACTTGCGAGGCAAATCCTTTTTTATAAGTGACAAGCTGGTGCCCGCGACTTCGTCTGCGCAGGATTAGTCACACAATATCTTTATAAATTGTAGCCTATGTGTTATTCTGATGTATAAGCTATATTATTGTAAAGTTTCATTATAATCCATTCAGTAGTTTTTACATGAAAGAGTAACAAACATTCATCCATCCATCCATCCATACTTACAAACTTTCGCGTTTATAATATTAAGTAGGTTGGTTACCACCTAACATCAGGTGAGCCATCTGCTTGTTCATTAAAAAATAATTAAAAAAGAAACAATACGTTATTTCCCATTCGTAAACAGAACCCCATCGTTTTATTCGGCGTTTTTAAAACATAACGCGAACTATAACATGCTTTGTTGAATTATAAAAGCATAGTTTTCCAACTACTCAAGAAACAAGCATGCTTGAACAGGCAATAAAAATAATTACATTTAAAAACACCCCAATGGAACTACACTTAATTATAATGGCACAACAATGCAGTCATAAAGCATAGCTCATAATTTTATTAGGCTAATACCGGCTCGTAAAATCTAGCCTGTGTTAAAATTTATACGTCTATACAGTGACTAAATTGTAGAATATGTTTGTCTGTTAAAATTGTTGAAAATTAGCAGGTTGTTTTAACAGACTAAAAATATAAAAATAAAGTTTAAAAACCTCCTTCGACCCTTGAAGTATTTTTTTTATTAATGCCTTTGTACAATGTATTTTATAAAGTAGATTTACTGAGTTATTTGGATTTGATGATTTTTATTAGCTATTTTTTGACTACTTATTCATGGAACAACAGACGACCCACGTGATGTTACGTGGTAACCATCACCATCACAAAGCATTGCCTCGCAAGTAACGCACGAAAGGAACGTGCCCTACAATGCACTGCCCTGCGTCCATCAACTTGAGGCATACAAATGTTAAACCTGATATGCCTGTAATTTTTCTGGCAACGACACCCTTTAGACCGAAACACAGCAACGCTGCTTGGTTGCAGAAATAGATATGGTGGTGGTACTTGTAAGTTTGTTGCCTATTCTTCTAGGCTTAGTCGCGGGGAACTGGCACCTAGATTCACCTAGCTTTAAGACGTTTCAAAATGATCCTTGAATTCAACTGAACCATTCACAAAGAGCTTTACTACTCACACAACACTACAACCTGATATCAGCCCAACGCAGAGTGAATCCACACGAAACGTAGTTGCAACCGAAAAACCAGCGCTGCTTGGCAAGGTAGCTGCTTTAGCTACTTTGTTAGGCAGCAAACGCTGAGTCTGGGCCTTTTTGGCATACCAATGCAACGGGACGGGACTGGTTATGACGAACTTTATTTGATATTTATTATTGTTTTAAGTGTTGCATATTTAATCTGTTTGTCTGTACCTGTCCGTTCTGTTTTTATTTTTTTATTTTTTTTATTGTTAATAGCTAAACGTTTGACTACCATCTCACCTGATGGTAAGGGAAGATGCAGTCTAAGGTGGAGCACGCTTAGCTATAATCCACTTGTTCACTCTTGTCTTAAATATTCCTAGGTTATATCGTTCCGGAAATACCGACGACGGTAAAGTGTTCCACTCCTTGGCAGTTTGCACTAAGAAAGTGGAAGCAAAGCGCTTCGTGCGATAGTGAGGGATATCCACCATGAAGGGGTGGCACTTATTTTTATTTTTTATTCTTTTTATGTGTATGTCAAATAAATATATTTTCTTTCTTTCTTTCTAAAAGCGGATACAGTCACGGACACACCGCTAGTTAACCATATAGCGCAATTCTGTATAATGTCCTCCTTCCGTGCTGCGAGGCCATTTTCTATGAAACCGCACTGATTATGGAAAATGGACATTATTAATTTACGTGAGTGGAAAATGGTTTGGGTAAGGTTATTGAAGAGATAATAATCCTAAGATATAAGGATTGCCTTCACCTACACGCAAACGGACGGTTATCTTAACTTTGAAGTGTTGGTCGTTATAATCTAGCTTCAGATTCTACAGGTTTTTAACCGACTTCAAACAAGGAGGTTCTCAATTCGACTTTATTTAACCACCAAATGTCTAATAGTAATAATAGTTTGTTGTCATTTATCGTTTTAAGAGTAGTAGAGCTCTTTGTGTGTGGCTCGTCCGGTGAAGTACTACCACCATGCCTTTTTCCGATACCAAGCAGCGTTGCTGTTTTGGTTTGCTGAGTGTGATTGCCAGTTAAATTACAGGCACAAGAGGCTTAACATCTCTATGCCTCAAGTTGATGGACGCAGAGCAGTGCATCGTAGGGCAAGTTCCTATCGTGCGTGACTTACGAGGCAATGCTTTGTGATGGTGATGGTTACCACGTAACATCACGTGGGTCGTCTGTTGTTCCATGAATAAGTAGTCAAAAATAGCTAATAAAAATCATCAAATCCAAATAACTCAGTAAATCTAATATAACGAAGAGTTTTTTAAATACTATCCGAGTGTGATATTATAAACATTTTTTTTTTTTTATACAATTTGTTGATGAAACAAGCAGATGGCCCACCTGATGTTAAGTGGTAACCATCACCTATAACAAAGCATTGCCTCGTAAGTCACGCACGATAGGAACGTGCCCTACGATGCACTGCCCTGCGCCCATCAACTTGAGGCATACAGATATTAAGCCTCATGTGCCTGTAATTCCACCGGCAACCACACACTTCAAACCGAAACACAGCGTTGCTGCTTGGCGGCAGAAAAAGGCGTGGTGGTAGTACTTCCCCGGACGAGCCACACACAAAGAGCTCTACTACTCTTAAACATCTTTGTGATTTCCATAATGTCTGTCTGGGTGTTATATAATATTATAAGTATGTATTTACAAAAAAAAAAAAAGTATATAAGTAGTATATCAGCTATCTGGTTCCCATATCACAAGCTTTGGCTTAGTTTGGGGCGAGATAGTGCTGTGTGGAATGTCCACCAATATTTATTTATTTATTTATTTATTTATAATAAAACTTATACTGATTCCTAATAGAACTAATACTTATCACACAAACTGCAAAGTTATCACCAATGATACTGCTATGATTAGGTAGGGTGTAATATTAAATTTTGGGGTAATTACCACCGAATCCTTTCCCAGGGGATCTCCAATTACCTCCTACGTCCCGTATTCCCGTCGTTTGCACAACCTGGCAACCCTGCAGGTAATCTTATATGAGTATTGTAACTTTAATTAGGGTTGTATCATTTTAAACTAATAATACGTATTATATTATTATCATGGGGTATGATTACGGGTTTCTGGGTCACGTTTAACGTATTGTTTTATAAGTTATCGAGTATAATATTTTTTATAGTTATAAAAGGTGTTCCAATACTTGTATTTAAAACTTGAGGGGGCTTAAGTATCCATCAATATAAATAACTTTTTCTAAGGAACCAACACCGTGAACGCGAAAAAAAAACAGCTGTTTCATACAAAAGTAGAATAGAATAGAATCATTTATTGCACTTATGTTGTTACCTAAGGATCTTAAAGTAGGTATTAGGTGCATTGTTTGTTTCAAACATAAACCCTGTTAGGGCACACCGATATTCCACTAGGGGCACTATATTATAATATGTAATTGTACTTAGTCTAATTAATATAAGAATCTGTTAAGAATTTTGTAATGAATAGAAACAGTTTTCAGTTAGGTACCTTTTTAAAATATTTTTAAACTTTTGAACATTATATTCTTGTTTAATGCTATTAGGAATTTTATTATATATTTTCACACACATTGCATACGGTCCAGAATGTATCATTTGTAATGTTGAAGTAGGTCGAGCTAGCCTCTTTCGTGGTCTAAGGTTTTGGGTTCAAAACCTACCTAAATTCATGAAACAGCAGTTTTTTTTCGCGCTCACAGTGTTGGTTCCTTAGAAAAAGTTATTCATATTGATGGGTACTTTAGCCCCCTGAAGTTTTAAATACAAGTATTGAAACACCTTGTATAAATTACTAAATATTTGTGGACATTCCACAAAGCTCAAAAAGTCTGAAACAATAACTGAATAAGTCAGTAAGTTTGTGAAAAGTTAAAAGAAACCCGTAAAATATAGAATTTAAAGTTTCTTACAGTTTCTACTCTTTAAGGGTTCCAGGAATGTCTACCGTAACTATAGGATGAACTATTTAAACCAAAACACACCTAATTGTGGAGGAAGTTTAATTAATAACAAAGCGAATAATATCCGGCTGACAACCAAAGGGATTATTGCTGCTTACATTTGTAACAGTGTGGACACAGTATCAAGAGGATGCAGTAGTAGTACTCGGACATGGCTAATGGACTCTGTCAATTGAAATTTGATAGCAATTGCCATTGTTTTGGTATTTACATTGCTCTATGGTCTATTGTTATAAAAAATAATTAAAAAGTAATTTCCATTCTAATTTAGATTTGATGTGGTGACTACATTATACAACAGTATTATGAATTATTAAATACCATTAAAGATCATTTTGCATGTTCATTCTATAATGTACGATGACTTAAAAGTTTTTTTTAATGGTCTTGTTTTATTCATTTTACTTTCTCTAGGAATGAGCCTTCAATTTATTCCGTTTATGTAGATTTTAAACCAAACATACGACCTTGTCCATACAATTATTTAAAAAAATGTCGCTGTGTATTATACAACCTAACCTAATAGCGCTAGCACAAACCTTAGTGGTTTATAGATGCATTTTTTTACAAAATATATGTATTCAGTTGTAAATTGTATAATATAATATATAATGTATTATGTTTGTATGTATATAAGTATGTATGTATATAAGTATTTAAGTATTTATAGAGCGTACGCATGTTATCCTATTTATATACGTATATATTTATAGTTTATAGGTAAGCTTATTTATTTGTTTATATCGAATGTTTTTATTATACCCTTGCTATTTTTAATTATATAGTGCACCCTAACCAACCATCTTATTCTAGGCTCCTGTCTATCCAAAGGTTGTCTGGAAGAGATCGCTTTTTAGTGATAAGACCGCGATACATTTTGTTTTTCTTTAATTGTTATAATTTGTTCTATTTTGTTAGTTTGTAAGGTGTGCAATAAAGGATTTTCATTCATTCATTCATTCATACTGTTTCATACTATTAAATTGACTTACTACTTACAGCACTGTGCCAGCAATGTGGACTGGCAACTGTCCAAGATTTGGTGCTTTGCAACCGACAGTGTACGCCCGGCTTAAGTGAAAACAATGTGAGAACTAGGAATACTGAAATAGCACATCGGCATCACAAACAAAGGTTTTCCTTTGAAGAGTTTCACTCAAAATCAAAGTCAAAAGGCATTTACTCAGTTGAATCACAAGGATCACTTTGAAACGTCTTAAGGCGAAGACAAGAGCTAATGTGACTCTCGCTCGCACGTTTCGACATGTTGAAAGATATAAAATCACAAATCACATTGCACACAGTTTAGTAAAAATTTCATTTTGATCGATACATGTTTTCCTACTCAAAAGTTTGCTTTACTAGTTTTCGTACATAAGCAAACTTTTAAGTAGGAAAACTTGTATCAATCAAAATGAAATTTTTACTAAACTGTGTGCAATGTGTTTGCACACAAAATGGTTGATTGTGATTTTTCGAAAATGAGTTTAGCGATTTGTTTAAAAAAATATTTTGATAGATAAAATATTTCCGATACAAAGCTTGCTTTACTAGTTTTCGTACATAAGCAAACTTTTAAGTAGGAAAACATGTATCGATCAAAATGAAATTTTTACTTAACTGTGTGCAATGTGATTGCACACAAAATGGTTGATTGCGATTTTTCGAAAATGAGATTAGTGATTTTATATCTTACAACATGTCGAAACGTGCGAGCGAGAATCACATTAGCTCTTGTCATCGCCTTAAAACTAGGTAAATCTAGGTGCCAGTTCCTTAAAGCTTAGAAGAACAGGCAACAAACTTACGGCTACGCTCTTGGTGTATGATCCTAGTTACAATATAATTATAGCATTGAAGCACCAGTATGATGGCAATCGAATTTAGTGAGTCGTAGGCAGAACAGTCAACCGACTAAGTAATCATTGATGTGTGTTCAATCAAATATCACCTAATTAATAATAATATATGTTGGTGGACTTTCCACACATCACTATCTAGCCCCAAATTATGCCAATGCTTGTAATATGGGAACCAGATATATATACTTTTTTAATATACTTTTGTTTACACCTAAATAGTGTTTACTATATTTAAAAAACCATTTATCTCATGGTGGAGGACGAGATACACCCATTCCCGTTTTTTTTTGTTTTTACTTAACTCACTAATATTTTGACATGCCAACCATAAAGAGCGAAAGGTCAGCTTCCCCACACCCCTCAGATTGATTGTTATTGCAAAACAATACTCCTCGTAAGGAAACCCGCAGCTTCGTCAGCTCTTTATTGACCACGGCTTTTTTGACAGGGGTAGGGATAAAAATTTGCCCTGGATGGTGAATAATATTTAAGAGTAGTAGAGCTCTTTGTTAAGGGCTCGTCCGGGGAAGTACTACCACCACGCCTTATTCTGCCGCCAAGCAGCGTTGCTGTGTTTCGGTTTGAAGAGTGTGGTTGCCGATGTAATTACAAGCACATGAGACTTAACATCTGTATGCCTCAAGTTGATGGACGCAGGGCATGTTCCTATTGTGCGTGACTTATAAGGCAATGCTTTGTTATAGGTGATGGTTACCACTTATCATCAGGTGGGCCATCTGCTTGCTCCATCAGCTAGTTGTATAAAATTAAAAAAAAATAGAACGATGCCTAAGCTAGTTATAATTTACATCCATGTGTAAGTAGATCTAGCTACAGAATGCCAAAGAATAGTGACGCTTATTACAAGGATATATAGCCTGAATCCGTTTGTACCTTTCAAAACAAGGAGGAATAGAAAAAAATACGATGTCGTTCGTCAATCCATCTGTCACCGTTTCGGGCGAAATTTATGAATATTCAAAGATCTGATTGGAATTGGACGGTTTGTAACAAATTTTTTGAAAGAAATACTGTTCTTTATTCAATTATGCCGTCCCTTTCTCTTAACTATATGTATTTTGATCAGAAAGTCGTTTAGAGAAAGGGCTGGGTACGAGGTGTAGCTTTAGAGTAGTAGAGCTCTTTGTGAAGGGCTCGTCCGGGGAAGTACTACCACCACGCCTTTTTCTGCCGCCAAGCAGCAACGCTGTGTTTCGGTTTGAAGAGTGTGGTTGCCGGTGTAATTACAGGCACATGAGGCTTAACATCTGTATGCCTCAAGTTGATGGACGCAGGGCAGTGCATCGTAGGGCACGTTCCTATCGTGCGTGACTTACGAGGCAATGCTTTGTTATAGGTGATGGTTACCACTTAACATCGGGTGGGCCATCTGCTTGTTCCATTAGCTAATGGTATAAAAAAAAACTGCCTTATAGGTACAATGCCAGCTGATGTGACAGCCTGCACAGCTTAAAGTTAAAGTCAAAAGGTATTTATTCAATAAAATCTCAAGGATTCACTTTGAAACGTCTTAAAGCTATGTGTAACTAGGTACCAGTTCCACGCGACCAAAGCTTAGAAGTAATAGTAAATACATACTTATAATATTTGTTCATCACACAAATGTTTGTTGGGATCGAACCTAAAGCGCCTAAAGCGCATAGAAGGCAGAGCTACTACATATTCTCCTTAAAAAATTAAATATCTTAATTCCTACTAAATTATTATACAAGGTGTTCCATAAGTTGTGTATGTAAACTTCAGGGGGCTAAAGTACCCATCAATATGAACAACTTTTTCTAAGGAACCAACACTGTGAACGCGAAAAAAAAAACAGCTGTTTCATACAAAAGTTCAATACCTACCAGGCTAAAATGTATGAAACAGCTGTTTTTTTTTTCGCGTTCACAGTGTTGGTTCCTTAGAAAAAGTTGTTCATATTGATGGGTACTTTAGCCCCCTGAAGTTTACATACACAACTTATGGAACACCTTGTATAAACTTGTGATCGAAAACGGCAGCTAGTACCTAATACGTGAAAAGTGAACACGACACTGTTCAGGGCATACTGCCAGTCGTTTTATACATGTAGCCTATGGGTCAAGCATACGAAAAAGTCCTGGGATGCCTTGCGCATCCAGTACAACAATGCGTTTAGGGTGCTGATTGGGCTACCGCGCTTCTGCAGCGCATCGGGAATGTTCACTGACGCACAAGTGGACGGATTCGCGGCGATAATGCGCAAAAGATCGGCCATGATGCGGCGGATACGCGATAACTCCAACAATTACTTACACCTCATTGCAGGGAGGCTAGACACCGCATGCCTCTAGTATTGGATATTGGACGAGAGTATTGTATTGAGAGCGCCTATGCGGTTCTCTTAGCCATTGTTGTATTAAGTTTATTTGTTATATTAGTTAAGTATATTTTGTTTTTTTATTGTGTTGCTTATTGTGTTTAATTATTTAATGGACTTATTATGTGGTCTGAAATAAAAATATTGAATTGAATTGAATACAATTTAATTCGTCTGTGCTCAAAACTGTACTTACTTTTACTTAATTCATCTTTACTCATATTTGAATTACAAAAACCACGAAAACTATTATACAAACAACTTAAGCCGTATCTGTGAATGTTTATCTGTTGAATAATAATAAAAACATCTGTATTTTGTAAAAGCAAAATGTTTTTCTTTAAAATACTAAGGCATTTGTAGGACTATAAAACGAAATGTGAGCCTCTTTTGAACCAGCCAAAGGTTTTGTACAACTGAAGGTCTTGCTACATACCATAGCACGTTTCAGGACTGCACGCTGTTCCACTATTTCTATATTTTTGTGAAAAAATACTTGACTAATAAAACAAAACAAAACTCGTTAAAACTTTAAAAATAGTTTGCGGAAAAATATTAAATTGATGCTGAAGAGAGCAATGATAGTTAATTGTAGCTTAACCCTAAAAGTCTTTTAAGCTAGAGTGATGACAACTTAGGTATAGAGCTAAAATTTAAGAAAATAAAACTTTAACGCCATTGAAAAATTTGAAAAATATAGTTAATGATTTATCTGATTGATTATTCGATTCATTTTATAAGATAAAGTATTACATAAAAAAAATACAGCACATGAATAGAAAGCATTCATATATTTTTAGCTTTTTGAAATGAAGCTAACTTGTTTAGAGTCAATTATGATGACGAATTGTTCACAAAATTGAAACACAAAAACAGTTTTCCGCCCGGACACTAGTTTTTATTTGAATTTAATATAATATAACAAAATTAAAAAATAAATACTGATATGAAGATCTGAGAGGTATGTCTACTATGCATAAGAATTACAGTGATCTTTCTATACCACTTGTTGATAGAACAAACAGATGGCCCACCTGGTGTGAAGTGGAAATTATCACCTTATACAAAGCATTGACTCGTAAGTCACGCGCGATACGAACGTGCCTTACGATGCACTGCGTCACTGGAGCTTCTATATTGAATTATAATACATTGAAACAAGGATCATACAAAAAAACGGTAGGAACCAAGCCGTAAGTTTGTTGCCTGTTCTTCTAGACTTTGGTCGCGTGGAACTGGCACCTAAAGTCACCAAGCTTTAAGAAGTTTCAAAGTGATCCATGTGATTTTATTGAATAAATACCTTTTGACTTTGACTTTGTCCTTCAACTAAAGGCATACAGATGTTTCTACAGCTTGGTGTGACTACTCTACAGTCTCAGCCAGTTTTTCTCGACATTCGTTTAATGCTGCGGTATCGTTGGTGCAGTGCCATCTTCTGGTAATGGCTTTTGCGGTTCAACCCTAGTTGGAGGAACGTTTCTCGTTTGAGGAATCCTAACATATGTGAGCGAGCATGTGTAGGGCTACAACAATTTAAACTACGAACTGCGCCAATACAAGAAATGAATATTAAATGGCGCGCATATTTTTCTATTTATGACAAATAATGGTTGTTATAAAATAAATACTTATTTCAAATAAGTAATTTGTGAAATAAGTAATTTAATGCCTCGTGGTCGACCGAGAAAGCGCTGGTGGGACGATTTTGATGCTTTTGAAGGTAGATGGTGGGAGGAAGCTCGGGATAGGGGGAACTGGAAGTCCTTGGGGAAGGCCTTTGTCCAGCAGTTTGACGAAAGAGGCTAATAAAAAAAATAAAAAAAAATGTTTTATAGTTTGGAAGAATATAGACAAATAAATAAATATTAGTGGACATTCCACACAGCACTATCACACCCCAAACTAAGCCAAAGCTTATATTGGAACCAGATAGCTGATATGCTACTTATATACTTTTTTTTTTTAAATAAATACTTATAATATTATATAAAAGACCCAGACAGAGAACAAACATCTATGTTCATCACACAAATGTTTGTTCTCGGTGGGGATCGAACCCACGGCCTACGGCGCAGAAGGCAGAGCTACTACCGACTGAGCTGTGAAGGCTGTCAAATAAGTGTACCTTCCAAAGTTAACGTTCCTATAACATGGATTCTATAAAATGTGTAACACCTTTATAATACCAACTAGTGGCTTTTGAAGTGAAGTGAAGTGGACGCGTTGAAGTGGTGAGCCGTGATTGAGCCACAAACATCCAAACATCGTAACTTTCGCATTGATTTGTATATTATTAGGGTAGGATTTTAAATACCTACGTAGGTATAAGAGATGCCTATAGGCGTTCATTGTAAATAAATAAATAAATTACCTATATTAGGAAGGTAGGTATAGGTGAGCACGGAAAATATGTACTTATTATTTTGTTCCTAGTGTCTACCCCAAACACAAACGATACGAAAGAGCTTCACGACTTTGAACCCCAGGCACGGTAGATACCCTCAGATCTCCTCGTACCAACTCAAGATTCCCGTTTTTAGAATGTCCCTTACAATCATTGACGCCTCGTTGTATCCTTTTTACTCGAGCGCAACGTAGGAGGGTAACGTTTTAGGGTTTGTTTTCTAATATCAAACTGTCTTTTATTTATTTAGCCACAGAACACATTTTCTTTTAGTTTGAAGTTAATTACAAACCTTGAAACTTTAGCAGTCTTTTGCACCCTTTGCAGGGGTAGTTTTTAAATATTGAAAACGTTATTTTAAATTATTTATTATGGAGTATATTTACTTCAAGTTTGAAATCAATCGCACTATGCGTTAAAAATCTCCCATACAAACTTTTACAGACATTTGCACCCTTTGCAGGGGTAACTATCAAATATTAAAAGTGTCATTCTTAATTATTTATTTTTTAGTATATTTACTCCAAGTTTTAAGACAATCGCACCACGCGTTATCAAACTCCCATACAAACTTTGACATCCCTTTGCATACTTATCAATGGTAGTTTTAAAAACTAAAAATGCCTACCTTATTTTTTTGCCTTGGAGTACCTACATGTACTCCAAGTTTCAAGTTTGTAGGTTTAAGGAATACTATTTTTCATACCAACGTTTTCAACCCTTTTTACACCCTTAGGGGTTGAATTTCCAAAAATCCCTTCTTTGTACACTTCTACGCCATAAGACATATGTACTCTTCAAATTTCAAGTCTCTAGGACCAGCGGTCAAAAAACTCCCATACAAACTTTTACATCACTTTGCACACTTATTGAGGGTAGTTTTAAATAACTCAAAATGCCTTTACTATTTACCTACATGTACTCCATGTTTCAAGTTTGTAGGTTCAAGGAATACAATTTTTCATACAAACGTTTTCATCCCTTTTTACACCCTAAGGGATTGAATTTCCAAAATTCCCTTCTTAGTACACCTCTACGCCTTAAGACCTATGTACTGTTCAAATTTCAAGTCTCTAGGACCAGCGGTCAAAAAACTCCCATACAAACTTTTACATCCCTTTGCACCCTTTTTAAGGGTAGTTTTAAAAAACTAAAAATAATTTTCCTATTTTTTAGCCTTGGAGTACATCTACTTCAAGTTTCAAGTGTGTAGGTTCAAGGAATATAATTTTTCATACCAACGATTTCAACCCTTTTTACGCCCTTAGGGGTTGAATTTCCAAAAATCCCTTCTTAGTACACCTCTACGCCATAAGATCTATGTACTCTTCAAATTTCAAGTCTCTAGGACCAGCGGTCAAAGAACTCCCATACAAACTTTTACAACCCTTTGTATTAAGGGTAGTTTTAAAAAACTAAATATGTTTTTCCTATTTTTTAGCCTTGAAGTGCATGTACTCCAAGTTTCAAGTTTGTAGGTTCAAGGAATACTCGTTTTCATACAAACGTTTTCATCCCTTTTTACACCCTTAGGGGTTGAATATCCAAAAATCCCTTCTTAGTACACCTCTACGCCTTAAGATCCCCAAGTTTCAAGTCTCTAGGACCAGCGGTCAAAAAAGTCCCATACAACCTTATACATCTCTTTGCACACTTATTAAGGGTAGTTTTAAAAAACTAAAAATTCCTTTCCTATTTTTTAGCCTTGAAGTACATATACTCCAAGTTTCAAGTTTGTAGGTTCAAGGAATACTATTTTTCATACAAACGTTTTCATCCCTTTTCACACCCTTAGCGGTTGAATTTCCAAAAATCCCTTCTTAGTGCACCTCTACGCCAGAACACCTATGTACTCCCCAAATTTCAAGTCTCTAGGACCAGCGGTTTAGGCTGTGCGTTGTCTATATGTCAGTCAGTCAGTCAGTCAGTCAGTCAGGACTTTGATTCTTATAGTATTAGAGATAGAGATATGTATTTCTAGCAATAAATTCATTTGATTTAATTTATAAATAAGTTATATTTATAATTAAGATGGTTCTAAGTAATAAGGATAAAACACATATTTTAAAAGTTAAGGTATGTTAATTCAAATTTATTGAATTTAAGCAAAAGAAAATATTGTAACATTTAATTGTACGTCCAAATGGGGCAGAATTTGTTTTTTTTTTATACAACTAGCTGATGGAACAAGCAGATGGCCCACCTGATGTTAAGTGGTAACCATCACCTATAACAAAGCATTGCCTCGTAAGTCACGCACGATAGTAACGTGCTCTACGATGCACTGCCCTGCGTCCATCAACTTGAGGCATACAGATGTTAAGCCTCATGAGCCTGTAATCACACCGGCAACCACACTCTTCAAACTGAAACACAATAAAACTGCTTGGCGGCAGAAAAAGGCTACGTCCCTACGACGAGCCCTTCACAAAGAGCTCTACTACTCTTAAAACTATTAAATACTGATACATTCAACAGTTTACAAGAAAGATTATTCTGACCCCATGACCTCTAGTGACGACCTCTTGAAAGCTTCAGCGCACATCACACAGAGGAGACGAGATAAATCGAGGTCGTGCTGTCGCCAGATACAATTTATGTGCATTCTCGATGCAACTTGCATTTTAACTGCTTTTGAAATTGTTTTGTTGTTCTCAGAAAACCTAAGCTCCTCTCTCTTGTCACGTCACTATTTTCTTTTGAAACAGTGTGGTGAAAGGATTTCAAGTGCGCCTCAAGAGGCTGCTTTCGAGCACTTGACACATGTTATAGAACTTTTTAGGTTCTACGACATGCCGGTTTCCTCACGATTTCCTTCACCGTTTAAGAGTACCTACTGGCATTGTGCACATACATTTTTGAACAGAAAAACTCATTGGTTGGATCGGTTTCCAACCCACAACGACGATCGGAAGGCGGGGCAACTACCACTAGACCACCAGTGCTCTCAAACCTAAGCTTATGTTTATGTATTGATATTTAAAAAATGTATATTACTAGTCTCTAGGCTTGGTCCCGTGGAACTACCGAGGTAGTACCTAGATTTACCTAGCTTTAAGACATACCAAAGTTTTTGACTTTGACTTAAGGCTGACAGCGGTCAAAAAACTTCTCGCTCGAACACTTAAACATATTGATCAAAAAAAAAACAAAAAAAAACCTTTGTAATAGTTGTTCTACAAAACTTTGTTATTTGCGTTTTTCATAAGTACCTACCTACCTTCAGTTATTTTAAATCTTTGAAAATATTGAAATGTGCGTGCGAGAATTACTTTGATGAAAATTCTTTCTTTATAGACGCCCTTTATTATCCTGAAAGCTTCCTTAAAAAAATCACTTTTAACAATATGGCTACCAATTCATCTGTATTAAGTTATTCTAGATTTATTATGTGACTTTGTGTACAATAAATTGTTATCTATCCATCTTACTTCAAGAATACATTCTGACTATTAATATTATTACCTACAGAGTATCGTTCGTAGGCCATTTCCTAGATTCATACATTTAAATTCACCATGAGACTTGAGATAAGGAACCGTGGATGTCATTCCATACAGATAGTCATGATTCAACGTGCCAAACATACATCCCACAAATCGGCTGTAAATCCATGATGGTAATAAATCTTAGGTATTCTGAAAAACAGCCACCGTTCCATGACGGTTGTACACACTATTACGCATCAGACAAATTAAGGCTTTGAACGATGCTAGGGTAAATAAGGGCATGCGTGAAAAAGTTACACCAGACGTTATATAAATCGTCCTCATAAGGTGAATCATGAGCGTAGCGAGTGATTCAAGTGTTAGAATCCTGAGCGACGCGGGTGATTCATGGCCCTCGATATAAATCTTACTTAATGTTTTCAATTAAAGTTCTGAAAAAACAGCTGTACGTTTTTTAGAAACAACGCCATGTAAGATGGTTGTCGAGGTCGTATAGATATACCGTTGAATAATTAACAAGAGACGTGTTGAAAATTCAGATTGCGACCCTTTCCTAGTCCCATTTGATGCCTGATAGATAAGGCCATGTCCCTTTGCATAGCTGTGAGTGCTTTCTTTTTGTAGAAAACAACTTTTTATAAATTTACTAGAGGATTCAGCGATTCAGCTGCGCACGGGTTGTATAATTTCACTGTAACCAAGGCGTAAGTTTGTTGCCTGTTCTTCTAGGCTTCAGTTCCATAAATACCTTTTGGCTTTGACTTTGAAACGTCTAGGCGAATCTAAGTACAGTTCCACACGTGTGTTTCAAAGTGAAAGTGATTTATCGTGTCAAAAAATACTTTTATACCGTTCCCCCTCTAAAAAGCTTATTTTATTTACTGAAAACAGTAAATAAAAAGCACTTTTAATCACTGTTTTGGTGTTTGAATTGAGAACACACCAATACACGACCTCCAATGCTATTATACAACCTCCTTGCGCAAAAAATACTCGATACAAATTCCTTGTGGAAAGAATACTCAACATGCAAACTCCTTGTGCAAATAACTTCTCGACATTAGTCAACACTATAGTAAAAATGTGTTCTATGTATTACAATTCATTTAACCTTCCTTTTTTCTTCATTTTAAGTCTATTTTCGCTCATATCTTTTTTTTTCTCGTAGCCATGGTATAAAGTATAGTATGCAACTCTGGAATAAAACGGATTTATATCGAGGGCCATGAATCACTTACGTCGCTCAGGATTCTAACACTTGAATCACTCGCTATGCTCATGCGTCAATGATCACGAATCACTCCCTGCGGTCGTGATTCAGTCGTTAGAATCCTTCACTTGCACGTGATTCATCTATGGCCCTCGCTTTAAATCCGTTCTTTATGCACTAATTGCATAATATACCTTACTTACTATTATTTTATTACATCAATTTGCCAAAATTTTAGCGGCTACTGGGGCTAGACAGTGTTGTGTGGAAAGTCCACCAATATTTATTTATTATTTATTTATTTAACCAAACTTAAGCAGGAGTTTTTATTGATAATTACAATTAATATTCAACCAGTCGGCTCTTCGGAGTAGAAATATTCAAATTCCAAGTATCTGGACTTTAATAAAATAGAATAACCAAAATAACATGGCTTCGAGACTTTTAAATAAAAAAACGAACAAGCTTGAGTTGGATTTGCACCCTTAGGCCTTCGTCCTTTTTTGTCTGGACTTGTAATATTTCCAAGCCTTCCAGTAGACAAGACAAGCAAAGTACTTGCTAAAAATTTATTAGAAACTATTATATAGAAACTAACATAGCTGTAGTGCTATTCTGTAAATAAAAACACGAGGAGTTTCACTTAGAGGATCCACGCTCACTTCGATCACGAGCTCCACCTCACTCACGTGGGTATTTCCACTACCAAAACAATCACGCGGGTGGCGCTAGTGATGGGTATTACAGAATGTAGAATCAAAAACTCCCCGCGAATTCCGCGGTCGCTTGGGTGAGTGTTGTTGACAGAATAGCATTTCTGAGAGTTTTATGAACACGACGATGCAACGTATTCCAAAAAAAAATACTATAGTTACAGCAACCACAACTAATCCGTTCCCTTCCATCGCCATGAACTTGTCATTTCACTAAATATAAAAAATATAATATAATAATAATAATCTACTCTTATCTGCTGGAAAAACTCTAAGTCAAAGACAAAAGATACTTATTCAACTGAATGACAAAAAACACTTTAAAACGTCTCAAAGCCGGATAAATTTTGGTGCCAGTTCCAAGCAACTAAGCCTAGAAAAACAGGCAACAAACTGACAGCTTGGTTCCTACCGTTCTTTTGTTAAATCCTTGTTTCAAGAGACGTTTGAAGGGCTTCATTTTCAGATACGGAACCCTAAAACGCGAAAGTGCGGAGCGACCAGCTCATTACAAGAGTGCACCGACCGTAAAATGAAGTAATAAAACCAAATCGTATATCCAAGATTGTGTTGACTTTAACCACAATTTGTTTAGAATATTCGAGCTAGATTGTTGGCTTATGGGCACTTTGTTTGGGCTCGTGCAATTTTCTATATTTTCTAAGAAGCTTTTATTGTATTTTCTTGAAAGTTTAGCTAGCGTAAAAACGCACAACAGATTTTAATTTACTTTCTGTCAGCATTGGCACAGCTGGGCAGAGAACCGAACTGCAGAATCTGGAAAATCGTAGGGTGGACTTCGATTTTTCCAGTTTTTACGGTCCAATGCCTTTCATTCGTTGCTTTTACCTTAACCAGTGATAGTGGAATTGTCTGCTGCAAAGCCGCTGCTTTTTTCCAAGGATCCACTCAGTGGTGGCTTTGGCCCACAGCTCTTGTAAATTTAGAGATTTATAAGCATGTGACAGGGTCCTTATACCGTGGTGTCGGCTCCCGGCAAGGTTTCGGAACTAATCTTTATACGTTGCCTCGCCGCGCCGTGTTTTCCGCGGCGGCGCTAGTTTACGTTTGAGATCTAGACGAATTGGTCGATTCTTTGTGCCGAGACCGGTATTGTTATTGTTATTTGCCTTTTTATAATTTAGATACCAATGTTTTTTTGTTTGTTTCAAAATAACGATATTTCTATTCTACTCTCATCAGGCATACGTACCTTGCCTGCAAATACTAAGCTCTCCGTAGAACGAAAATTATCCCACTCACAAGGTTGGCTGAGAGTGTTTTGTGCAACTGTTATTCAGTTTCAACTGAATAACACAAAACCAGATTTCATTCTAACCAGATGGCTGGTTTTCCACAGCCAGTTCTTTCCGAATACGAAAAACAAGCGGCGTACAAGTTGTCGAACTCCTTGCTCCTACAATTCCTTGCAACGGTTATACCCCCAAAAAACTATATTTGTTCTAAGTTTTATCTAAATCACTTAATTGTTTAGGCAGTGTAACACTAAAGGTGTTGCTGATGAGCTGCCAGCCTTTCGGGTAAAGATAAAATCGCCTTTTAAAAGACCCTAACAGCCGGTTTCTGAAATCTCGACCAAAACTAATCGGATGTCAAGTCACTCGCCATTTCAGCTATTACATCGAATTAGATAGAGATAGCAAATGTTTTGACATACGGTTAGTTTTGATCGGGCTTTCAGAAACCGGCTGTTAGGGTCCTTCAAAAGGCGATTTTATCTTCACCCGAAAGGCTGGCAGCTCATCAGCAACACCTTAAGTGTTACACTGCCTAAACATTGGAGTGATTTAGATAAAACTTGGAACGAATATAGTTTGTTTGGGGTATAAAATATAAACGAACACTGAAAAGGAAAACTTAAATATTTATATTACCAATCACCGCTACCAAGCGAACGGAACCACGGGCGGTATCTAGTATCCCATATTCTGTTATAATTAATAAACAAATAAATATTGGTGGACTTTCCACACATCACTATCTAGACACAAACTAAGCCAAAGCTTGTATTATGGGAACCAGATAGCTGATATAATACATTATACTTTTTTTTTGTAAATACATACTTATACTAGTAGTTCGCCCCGAACTGAGATCTCGTGATGCGACCCGACGAACGCATCAAAACTTTGAGTACGTAGTAGTCAGAGGCAAGTCCAAACATTATCTTTGGACTTTTTTCTGACTACCGCCTACTAACTTGGTATGGTTACCAAGTTTCAACTCTATTGGCCTATTTATTGAAGAGTTCCGTTGAACAGACCTTGGCTCCATCATCAGACCTGGTCGTCGTCACCATTTTATGAGAACTGAGTACCTCCTTAAATTATTTCAAGAAAAAAAAATAAGAAAAAGCAAAGGAACTGGCCGACCAGTAGAAAAACCTTGATGCCAACGAAACTCTTAGAGATGGGAGCTCTTGGATCGCTGGTTATCATAATTTAACTTTTATTATTTTATCTCAAAAACCGAGCGTCCCAAAAAAAAAGGAAAAATTGTTTTGGGATGTCCAAACAAAGCCCTTTCATATGACATGTAACTTGATTTTTTTATGTAACTTTTTTTATTTTTGCCCCCTCAAAAAACCCCATATCTCAAAAACCCTTCATCCGATTTTACTCATATACTTACCAGTAAATTTCTCAAGTACAAGCTATCGACATATCAAATTTCATGCATATCGGATCAACGGTTCTAAAGTTATCGCCAGACAAACATACATACATACATACATACATACATACATAAAATGCCAAATCGCCCAAGTTAAAACTAAGATCTTCGTTCGCTTCGCTCACTCGATCAAATATTATATAACACCCAGACAGAGAACAACCATCAATTTTCATCATACAAATGTTTGTTCTCAGTGGGGATAGAACCCACGGCCTACGGCATAGAAGGCAGAGCTACCAACTGAGCTGTGAAGGCTGTCTGTTATATCATCATAGTTTTATTTCTGCTACCGTACGTGGGTACTAGGGTGACCGAAAATAAACCTTTGGCACGTCAAATGGCTGTAAGTATTCAGCATGCAGTGATCATTAACTTCACGCATCACGATTATGGAAATGAGAGTATTAAATCCGGTCCCGTGCCATAAACAGGGCCTGTAGCACCCGTTTTGATGATATTGAACCGTTGCGAGTACGTTCTAAATAAGTAAATAGACTTTTGCTACTTGAACGGTTCAAGGGTTTTCAGAGACAACAAAACTCGTGGTCCGAGTGAAGAAAAAAAAGAACCAAAGCATCTGAAATAGCTCGTAGAATTAGCAAGCTTAAGTGGCAATGGGCAGCTCATATAGCTTGAAGAACTGGAAACCACGAGCTGGAAGACGAAGCGTGAAATGCTTCGCGGCCCGATGGACTGACAAAATTATAAATAAACTAGTGACCCGCCCCGGCTTCGCACGGTTATTGTGGGTTATCCCTAAGAGATTATGCTTGTATTATGCATATAAACCTTCCTCTTGAATCACTCTTTCTATAAAAAAACGGCATCAAAATCCGTTGCGTAGTTTTAAAGATTTAAGCATACATAGGGATATATGAGAACAGAGAAAGCGACTTTGTTTTATACTATGTAGTGATATAAATATTGTTGGACATTCCACACAGCACTATCTCGCCCCAAACTAAGCCAAAGCTTGTGATATGGGAACCAGATAGCTGATATACTACTTATATATCTTTTTTTTTTGTAAATATATACTTATAATATTATATAACACCCAGACAGAGAACAAACATCTATTTTCATCACACAAATGTTTGTTCTCGGTGGGGATCGAACCCACGGCCTACGGCGCAGAAGGCAGAGCTACTACCAACTGAGTTGTGAAGGCTGTCAATTGAAAATTGTGAGGAGAGTGGGAAGTTAGTGGATACGAGAGTGCTGACCAGCGTTCTTCTTGGAAATGTATAAGGGCGGAGTATGTTATTACCATCCTCATTTTACAAATGGTTATACAAATAAATTATCTTTAACTTATGCCCAGCAGTGGTCTTCTCAGGCTGATGATGATGGAGTGATAGCTCGTTTTATCACTGAGCAGTGTTTATTTTACATGCTGACTGAATTGCAACATTTTTAGATACAAAGTTCTAAATTTAATAGGCGTTTATAAAAATGACGAACGGTTTAGTCAAATGACCTACAATCTCTGCTCAGCAAAATATAAAATCCATGGAAGAGTTTTATGTCACAAAATACGTTTTTGGAGTTCCTCGGGTAATAAAGTTAACGTACATCAGGCTTAGTATCTGGAACCCGTTATTATCTTTTCAAAATATGAATTCGGCGCTCGTAAAGATGGCGGGTAACGACTCACAGTGCAGAGATTATAATGGTGTTGCGATCAGGGAGGTTGGCACAACATTTTTTGAATAGGTATTTGGTCCTCATGACTAACATATTATTCGGAATAATAACAAAGACTCTTCACTATTTGCATTTTAATGATTACAAATAGTACTTTGAATATTTTGTTTCTTTTGTATGAAAAGTTAAGAGAATAATAATTTTTTAATAATATTAATTATTAATAATTTATTGTAAAATTTGTGTACATAAAACTAATATCAAAGCCAAAAATTACTTAGTTATGTACTTTTTCTAAATCTTTGCTTTGTTTAGTACAGGCCTTCATCTAATGTGCACTACCCAAAAATGTTTTCTCATTGCCCAAAGGTTAGCTGGTAGATAATGCTATCCAACATTAAGCTCGCCTATGTACAGTATATTTTATTTGTGTAAATAATTTTCTATCTATCTATATATCTAAAAATTCATCCATTTCGGACGAACTTAATTATTTTAATAACCTTGGAATATTGGGACCAATATCATAGACCTTTTTTTTTTTTTGACGCTGGGAAAAATGCGTTACTCATTTCCCCCCATTGGAGGATGGAGGGGATATGTGGGACTCCCCGGTTTTCCGCTCCCGGTATACCCACTAAACAACCCAGAGACACTCCCGCGTCGCCTATATGGAGGGGAGCTGGGAAACTGGCAGAGCTTTTTCATCCAGTCCCCCGCCGGCGATTGGCCCGCCATGACAGCGGGGCCCCCGCAACGCCCCCGCCTTTACGGCCGGGCCCGCAGGCCCCCCCCTTTGCAGGGAGGGACCCGGGAACGACCGTGAGTGCCCGGCCGTTCCCGCCCGACGGGGTGGTGAATATGTGCAATGCGCGAGAAGTTCCGCGTCTCTCGCGCACGCTCTACCGCCTGGGTAGACCCGTAGGTCTACCCTGCCTCATCACACTGTCCCCTCTGCTAGACAGAGGGACACGCGGAGAGGCCCACCGTGTCGGGTTATTAGTATGCCTCTCCGCGTGTCATATATATAAGATAGATATAATATCATAGACCTAGTTTAACTTTTTCGTTTTCTAGATTTTTTTTATTCGATTACTATACTTTATCGATCGAATAACAATAAGTTTTTAATAAGTGTTTCTTGCAGGCCATACGACTGTGCCCTGTGTTCAAAGTTACCAACATAAAATCCACATCAATCCTACAACGCTGTTTCCAAAGACATCACAAAAAACTCGTCCCTTCAATCCATAAGTCAGCAAAATCCTATTACATTGTACCGGGATTTCGTCATAAAATATAGAGCTTCAACGGTAAACGACAGAAGTGATCACCGGGTATAAATGATCCCCTATTACGTAAGAGACACATTTGAGAAATAACCCTTTGGATGCAGCTGGGGGCGGGAAATGTAACATTGGGACACATGGATCGGAGAGTAAGGAAATATATAAATAAACTGACCCGATGAAATGACATCGTGAGGATTGCGGGAAGTTCTTTTTAGCTGATGGAACAAGCAGCATAACAAAACATTGCCTCGTAAGTCACGCACGATAGGAACTTGCCCTACGATGCACTGGCCTGCGTCCATCAACTTGAGGCATACAGATGTTAAGCCTCATGTGCATGTATTTACACCGGCGACCACACTCTTCAAATCGAAACACAGCAACGCTGCTTGGCGGCAGAAAAAGGCGTGGTGGTAGTACTTCCCCGGACGAACCCTTCAGAGAGAGCTCTACTTCTCTTGAGTTCGTGAAAAGAGAGGTCTCAGAATCATTCTTCCTGGAAATGTGTGGCTTAAAGAGTTTGGTTGCCGGTGTAATTACAGGCACATGAGGCTTAACATGCCTCAAGTTGATGGATGCAGGGCAGTGCATCGTTCCTATCGAGCGTGACTAACGAGGCAATTCTTTATTATAGGTAATGGTTACCACTTAACACCAGGTGGGCCATCTGCTTGTTCCATCAAATAGTTTTATTAAAAAAAATGTATAGATGCCTATGTACAGTTGTGATTTATACCAAAGAGAAACAAAATACATACATGGACATGAAAAAGTAATGGTTGGTATAAAAATAATGGTTAGCCACTCAACGTGAATGCTAAGTAACGCGTATAGTAAGCGTACTTACGCTGATATATCGTATATATTAATACAAATAATAAATAAATATTGGACTGTCCACACAACACTATAGCTCCAAACTAAGCAAAGCTTGTAATATGGGAACCAGATAGCTGATATAATACTTACAGCCGGTTTCTGAAAGCCCGATCAAAACTAATCGCATGTCATGTCACTTGCTATCTCTATCTAATTCGATGTTATAGCTGAAATGGCGAGTGACTTGACATCCGATTAGTTTTTATCGAGCTTTCGTACTTATAAATATATGTTATAATAAGTATGTATTTACACTGAGTGTTAATATATATTATAAAGAACAAACATCTACTTTACAAACTAAACACGTTTATCTGCTTCTGCCACTGACAGAACTACCATAGAGCCATATTCCCTCTTCAAGCTGAAGTGTACTAGCATTGTGTTCTATCAAGTGTATACCTGCCAAATAAATAATTTTAATCCAATTATATTCCCGTCAAATCAAGTTCCTTGAGATTTAGTGGTATTATTGATCAGCAAGTTAATTAGTATTCTATACGTGACAGATTGGTGGCCCGTCAGTGCTGCTCAAACACTGAAACATAACGCCTCAGAATTCTATTGAAGCTAGTATACCCACTTACGGAGTACAAACTTGTACCAGGTTTGCCAGCGAGCCATGGAGTTCAGTGTATTAGGTGTCTTATTTTTTTTTATACAACTAGTTGCTGGAACAAGCAGATGGCCCACTTGATGTTAAGTGGTAAGCATCACCTATAGCAAAGCATTGCCTCGTAAGTCACGCACGATAGGAACGTGCCCTACGATGCACTGCCCTGCCTCCATCAACTTGAGGCATACTTACAGATGTAAAGCCTCATGTGCCTGTAATTACACCGCCAACCACACTCTTCAAACCGAAACACAGCAACGCTGCTTGGTGGCAGAAAAAGGCGTGGTGGTAGTACTTCCCCGGACGAGCCCTTCACAAAGAGCTCTCTTGAAAAATGTCACACTTCAAAAAAAAAACGCAAAAGTGCGTGTTTCATGATCTCTAAATGTTGGTATGGATGGAGAGGGCTCAGAATCCTTCTTCCTGGAAACGTAATAGGGGAAGCCTATTCACTGTGGACTTCTTCAGGATGGTAATGATTATTTATTTATATACTCTCATCGGCGCAGCACCGGAGTACACCGGTGGTCTAGTGGGACGGACCCCGCCTTCCGATCGTAAGGTCGCAGGTTCGAATCCGATCGTGTACCAATGGATTTTTCTTATCGAAAAATTGATGTGCGCAATGCCAGTGCTCTTAAACGGTGAAGGAAAACATCGTGAGGAACCATTTAGTACTCTAACAGAGGCGATGGGCTTGCAACCTGTCACTTATGGAATACCAATTAATGCAAAATGTGGGTATGTGCCAAATGTAATGTTTGGACGTACCTCTGACTACCTTTACGTCCTCAAAGAATCTGCAGTCAGTACTTGTTACTAACTTGTGTCTGGGGATCTAAGTCGTGAAGTTGTATCAGTTTCAGTTTTTTTATACAAGGTGTTCCATACGTTTAGTACGTGTAGGTATTAAACTTTTGTTTGAAACTGCTGTTTTTTTTTCACGTTTACAGTGTTTGTTCCTTAGAAAAAGTTATTCATATTGATGGGTACTTTAACCCCCCGAAGTTTTAAACCCAATTATTGGAACACTTTGTATACTTTCACAAGTCAATTTCGATGTATTTTTACTTTATGTATACCCAGTTCATTGTGTTGGTGATGATAAAATTAACCGAGCCTCAATACAAGTCCGCGCCGTAGTTTTCCGATGCATAGTAATAGCCAATTATCGCCGGTAAAGCCTAGCCGTTAGCTACAGTTATCAACAATGCCTTAATTGGGATAATCCAGGTAAATTCAGTTTCATTCTACGTGATAAAATAAATTTTGAATTGTTGAGGGTAGTTCAGCATTAAGGAAATTGAGAGATTAAATGAGGGACTGTGAGTTTAAATTAGGTACGGCTGGGAATTATTCAAATAAACTTTCATTTTGTTCTGGTGTTTTAAGTGGTTTGTCGGTGTTCGGCTTTTATGTTTCCTACAAGGGTTCTGGTTTTTTTGGGAATTGGTAGCCGTTATAAAGCGGCCGTCTAAAAAAACCACTAATAGGATGACCAGAGTTGGCTAGTTCATTTGGGTATTGAGAGTTGAAGCAATGTTTTCATCATCTTCGAGAGCACTAGTGGTCTAGTGGTAGCGGCCCCGTCTTCCGATCCTAAGGTCGTGTTCGAAACCGGTAGTGCACCAATGAGTTTTTCTGTTCAAAAATGTATGTGCACAATGCCAGTACTCATGGAAAACATAGTGAGGAAATCGGCATATCGTGGAACCTTAAAATCTCTATAACATGTTGTCAAGTGCTCGAAAGGAGCCTCTTGAGGCGCATTTAAAATCCTTCGACCACACTGTTTCAAAAGAATCTAGTGACACGACAAGAAAATAATCATCTTAGTTATAAATTTGAGCGTTTTAAAAGAAAAACTTGTGTAACGACTCTTCTCTACTTTTTTCAACTTGTTTGTTTTTTAAGAACTCACGCAAATAATAATGTTTGGTTTTTTTTATTGATGGTATCTTCTTCTTCGTTTATTAACTTTCTCTTCGCCTTCTGTCTGCCATTTTGACGGTCAATTTTGTCAGTGTAAAGTTCAATAAACAAAAAGTAAGGTTTTAATAAAACATAAAATAATTATGTCTTATTTTGAAGGAAAAATTTTTTTTTTTAATCTTTTTTTGTAGACTTATTATGAAAAAAGTCAAGTCACATCAAACTATTCGAGTTTTTTTTTTCGAGCAAGACAAAGTTTGATACAATCTTGACCACCACATGCAGATCCGATTCGCGTTTCGAAAATTAATAAGATAGACGTATAGACCAACTTTACTTCACATGACGGTCGCCGTTTTATAGGAATCCAAAGGCTTAGAAAAGTATTAAAGGTATGGCATGTCATTAGACTTTGCCGCTTTGAGTAAATGGCTCTGAATTTATGACATTACCCGTGAACCTTAAGGCGTCCCCTCACTGGAAGCATTCGCTTGTAATGTTACAATCTGAAATTTGGTTTTGAGCGTTACGTTACAATATCAACAACTGCAAAATGTTACGTACCTCTTACTACTGACTACACGTCAGAGGTACGTAAAATTTTGCAGAATGTTACGTAGCTGCCTCTCACTACCCGTCAGAGGTACTTAACATTTTGCAGAATGTTACGTAGCTGCCTCTCACTACCCGTCAGAGGTACGTAACATTTTGCAGAATGTTACGTAGCTGCCTCTCACTACCCGTCAGAGGTACGTAACATTTTGCAGAATGTTACGTACCTGCCTCTCACTACCCGTCAGAGGTACGTAACATTTTGCAGAATGTTATGTAGCTGCCTCTCACTACCCGTCAGAGGTACGTAACATTTTGCGGAATGTTACGTAGCTGCCTCTAACTACCCGTCAGAGGTACGCAACATTTTGCAGAATGTTGAATAACCTCAAAAAATGTTGGTTAGTACTTGACATTAAGAGGGGATATCTAACGTACCTGGGGTTTTCTATTGAGTAAGTTTAAGTACTACTTATTTATTTATTTATTTAACAGTACGATACAAACTAACAACTGGGGCCAAAACGTCTGTATGCCATTTAACATAATAATATTAATCATCGAGTTGATTACAATCTTAATTTAACATATTAATTATTTACATTAGAAATTTAACATACTTATCATCGAGTTGTAGTAGCATTTGCTGAGCTGTTGGCCCATTCACCACCACTGAATGTAACCTATATGTATTATTTTTAACTTTTTTGTTCGTATACTGGTTTGTTTTATTTATGTAGGATTGGTATGAATGAGGATGATGAAAGATGATAACGGAACGTAATGAGCTGTGTGAAATGGAACGTAAGAAAGAGTGTGAACGATCTGAATGTAAGATGATTGACGAATGAATGTATGAATATTAATTAGAAAAAAGATGGAGGAGGATACTCTCTTCTTCCCTGGGCTTTGACGTGTGTGCATGTGCAACGCTGTAAAAATAAGATTTTCACCGAATAAAACGCAGTCAACAAATTTAAGTGTTTATTATTGCTCCGCATCCCACAAATTGGGGGCTCGTCCGGGATCGGTGCAAAAACACTTGTTTTCAAGACGGCGGCAACCGGTGTTCTCCTCGAGGCACAGCGTGCGGCAACCGGCATCAACGACGAGGTTATTTTTCACACGACGACGCTACGAAGAATACCTGCCATGCCAAGACGACGGTTGAGCAAGCACCGTTCCTTATCGTTTGACGATGCTGGCGATTTGGACTACGACGACAAAACGACGACAACGGAGAAGCCCAAAGGTTCACAAGGTATGCTTCACCTGATGGAAAATTTGATCCCCAAGTACGACGGACATGACCAAACCTACTCAGCGCAAAGATGGATCCGAGATATCGAGGACAACGGCGAAATCTTCGAGTGGTCACCGACACAAAAGCTTCTGGTGGCGAGGCGATCGTTGACTGGTACAGCAGCTTTGTGGTTGAGAGCGGAAAAAACTTTTAAGACGTGGGAAGAGCTGAAGACGGCATTGGCGAAAGAGTTTCCCGATAGCATCGACAGTAAGACGATTCATGAACTGATGAGTTCGAAAAAGAAGAAGCCCGACGAGAAATGTATCGATTTCATGTTCGCAATGAAGGAATTGGGTAAAAGAGGAAAGATGCCCGACTACGTGGCTATCAAGTACATAGTCGACGGAATACCCGACGTCGAAAGCAACAAAATAATGTTGTATGGCGTTACTACATATGGCGAACTGAAAGAAAGGTTAAAAATTTACGAGACTATAAAGAGCAAGATGACGAAGAACAAAGATATGATTGCAACTACAACGACTACGACGAGCAAGCCGAAAAATAAGAGAATGATTCGGTGTTACGGCTGTGGAGAAATGGGGCATACATCATCAGATTGTCCATAAAAAAAAAGGCCTCAAATGCTTCAAGTGTAACGAATTCGGCCATGTTGGTTCTGCGTGTCCAACGAAGAAGTCGGCGGAAGCGGTCGGTAACAATCGTCATTCATGGAGAAGTTCCGGTCCAAAGCGTTCGTTCATTACATCAACGGCGACACCAGAGGGCGCGACGATCGACGACACTAACAGTTCACTCGACAAGATGGCGGCGACAGAAAACTGTCATGGCGGCGAATGCGGTGTTTACGATGTAAACAAACAAATACAAGACGAACTTCGCGGCAATAAACCTGTGAAATGGGTAAAATTATTGTGCGGTTACCGTGTAAAATGCGTAGACAACAGTAATAGTGCGGTCGTAGATATAGGTTGCGGAGACAATGCGTTAATCGACTCAGGCAGTGAGATAAACTTGATTTCGAATGACTTCTATGCGGAGATAGGATCACCTGAGTGCGGCCAGGATCCAAACATTACTCTCACGGGCCTAGGGTCTGCATCAGTGCGTACATTAGGCAGCTTCACAACGGACATTAAGATCGACAACCGAAGATATAGTGGCGTACGGTTTTACATTATTACTAGAGACTCTATGCCTTACAATTTAATTTTAGGGCACGAATTTTTGCGAACGGTGGTCACAATTATGAAAGACGGGTGTGTGTGGATGAAACCTCCTGATTCTTGGATCAGTGAGATCGAGTGTTTTCAATGTTCTGTTGATTCTTTAGGTCATGTTTTGGAGGAAGAAGTAAGACTGACTGTGGCAGGTTTGGTGGACAATTACAAACCATGTCAGACGAAGGAGGCTCCAATCAGACTGAAGATCACTGTAAAAGACGACATCCCAGTTGCATCACGACCACGGCGAGTATCTCCTAGTAAGCAGGGAGAAATAGATAAACAGATCTCTGAGTGGCTTGAGGAAGGCATCATTCGGGTAAGTTTTTCTGAATATGCTAGCCCACTGGTATTTGTAAGAAAGTTGATGATTGTCTGAGGACAGACAGGTGCAGGAGGGCCGAGTTGTAGGATTGGTATGAATGAGGATGATGAAAGATGATAACGGAACGTAATGAGCTGTGTGAAATGGAACGTAAGAAAGAGTGTGAACGATCTGAATGTAAGATGATTGACGAATGAATGTATGAATATTAATTAGAAAAAAGATGGAGGAGGATACTCTCTTCTTCCCTGGGCTTTGACGTGTGTGCATGTGCAACGCTGTAAAAATAAGATTTTCACCGAATAAAACGCAGTCAACAAATTTAAGTGTTTATTATTGCTCCGCATCCCACATTTATGTTTTAGTTTTTTTTATATGTTTATTTTTTATTGTGGTGGATGAATAAACGGGCTTTATTTCTTTCTTTATTGCGTGCAACTGTACAATTATAATAAAAAATGTTTTTTATCTCTTTTTTCAAGACAGATGTTCTAAACCTTTCGTAACCATGTGTCACTAAGCTATTACAGCACACATACAGGTGTTTAGAATTGCTGCTAATGCAAAAATGCATTTTGCTGTTTGCCCCGGAAGCTGAACAATGATAGGTACCTGTATTCAAACTCCCTAACACTGTTACAGAAGCTTTGAGTATGCATTCGTTTAAGGTATGAGTACCTATGCATGCATTTATTTAGTTACTGTGTTTACCAGCATTACCTTAAAGAGGATGTTTAACTTTGGACGTATCTCAGACTACCCCCCTTAGACGTTCTCAAAAAATCTGGATTTATTACTTGGTACTAAAAAAGTTCTGAGGGGATATCTACCGTGGCCAGGCACGGTCGTTACGCTGTTTCAGTTTTTTTTATGAGGACATTTAAATACCTACTTGGACACTTTTTTCGCACTTTTTTTGTTATTAAATATGAGATTGAAAAATAAGTTATTGATCAAGTGAGCTCTCTAAATTACTGTGTATGTACTAAATTTCTATCTCTATTACTCTAAAAGTACTGTGCACATAAATTTATAAACAGAAAATGTATTAGTGCACGACCAGTTTTGAACCCACGATCGTAAGGCGGAGCCGCTACCACTAAACCACCAGTGCTCTCGCTTAGCCTTTGAACTTGAGCGATTGGAATGCTTAGTCTAAACGTGCAATAATTGAAGGGCCAATCGAGAGTGACCCAAACTGACCTATCACAAATAGAATGTTTGAGTTGTAGCTTTGAAGACTAGGGTAAATGCGGGTATTTTGTACTGTCACATTACTAAATAAGTAATAGAACTAGGATAGAAGTGAAACTTGATTGATACCCACCCATAGGAAAACAAAGTTACTGCAGATTTTTTTATTCACTAAAATAAAAACATTTTATTTTAAAATCTAGTCGAATCCCGCGCGATTTGATTGCGGTGAAGCTATTTCGAATTGGGTTGCGTGTAGGTAGTAGACCTAGCAAGGCAGTTTATTTCTTTTTTGTTTATTATACAAACCAATCAAAAGCAAGAGAGAAAAATTTTGACCGATCGGAAACGTTCCTGAATGTATGCATTAAAATAACCCTCCCGTAGGACCTGATATGCAAATTTTAACTTTTTCCAATGAATGACAAGTCTAACTAGCTTTGTTCGTCATAAAACGCCGCGATTGCGTGCCGATGAGACCTTATTCACGTGTGAGTTTCATCTAAGAAACGAATTGCGATTCTATACACAAGAATGATTTATTTATTTCATTATGCGGCCACAGTTAAGTCGAGGGTCCCAAAGGACTCCATTGCGTTAATTTTCTGGTTATGCAAATTTTCTTCGACGGAGAATAATTTCGTATAATGACTTTTAATTGTTTTGGGGTCCGCGTTGGATTGTAAAAACGTTTTTTTGTATCACTGCATATTAAATTGTTGATTGCGCTAATTTTAACGGAAATGCTAAAACTTAAACTTTAAGAGTAGTAGAGCTCTTTGTGAAGGGCTCGTTCGGGGAAGTACTACCACCACGCCTTTTTCTGTCGCCAAGCAGCGTTGCTGTGTTTCGGTTTGAAGAGTGTGGTTGTCAGTGTAATTACAGGCACATGAGGCTTAACATCTGCCTCAAGTTGATGGACGCAGGGCAGTGCATCGTAGGGCACGTTCCTATCGTGCGTGACTTACGAGGTAATGCTTTGGTCATGGTTACCGCTTAACATCAGGTGGGCCATTTGCTTCTTCCATCAGCTAGTTGTAAAATAAACAAAAACTTAAACGTAGATCATCATTAGTAGGCCTTCATCTAATGTGCACTACCCAAAATGCCATACCCCTTTTTCAAGTATACCATGTTATCTTACTGGAATAAAATAAATGAATCTGAAAGTCTGAATTTGAATCCTAAGGTTGGCTGGTACATAAGCTTGCCTGTGAGTTGTATGTCTTATTTGTGAATAAAATAGACGTACGACTCAGTACCACCCATATCTGGTAAATATACCACCCATTCGCACTAAGCGCTTTGCTTCTACATTTATTATGCGAACTGCCAAGGAGTGGAACTCATTGCCGTCGTCAATACAACTTGGGTCTCTTCAAGGTAAGAGTGAATAGGTGTCTTCTAGACTTTTCAGCTCTATCGTTGGCTACATCGTCGCTTACCAACAAGTGAGATTGTGGCCAAAGGACAGTCTATTATTTATAAAAAAGAAATAAAAATAAAACTTTTTTATTATAAGTATAATCAATAGGTTGATTAGTAAAATTTTGTTGAGAAATTATTGTATCTTTATGAAATAAATTATTTGTAAATCTACCTGAAGAAGAAGTCGATTGCTGCTACACCTCACAATATTTCCAGTACGAACAATTTTGAGCCCTCTTTTTCGGGCTTAAGATTATTTATTTCTCTAGAAGAATACAATTCACTTTAATGAGAAAACAATTTAAAAGTAACAAAAAATAGTCGGGCTAATCGACTTAAAAATAAACTGAATTTAAAATAACAAACATAATGAATTATCTAATTTTAAGATGCCGGTAGCTACGAATGCATTGATCACTCGTTCAAAACAAATTTGTGAAATTTGTCAACAAATTTCCCGCAATTTTCACAATATTCATCGCGTTCCATACGTTTTTTCCGACAATGCGTAAGAAAATTGGCAGTGAACATAGACCTATCAGGATTATTTTTACGAGCTCTAACGAACTTGGGTACTCAATCATTTTATTGATCTAGATTTTGGCAAACGACGTACAGTCAGCGCCGGAAATTAATAAACATTTGACAATTACAATTGTGAATACATTAAAAAACTCCTTTATCGCCATACAAAAAAATCGCATCGCTAAATTTATGTCCAGAGTCGGCAAGTCTAAAAATACTATAATAGCAAGTCTGTCAGATAGGCTCCCGTTGACAGGCGCCTATAGACCGTGGGTGCAATTAGCATCCTAAGGTACACATTAGTAGGTACACATTATGTGTCACCTACTTAACTTATTTTTATTTTAGGTTAGGTACCTATTTATTATTTAATTTTGTATAACATTTAATTTAGATTGTAAGATATTTGTAATGGATCTCATGTCTAAAATAAAGATATATTATTATTAAGATCAATATTTTGGATAATATAGGGCTTCACAAAAAAAAAATCAGGGAATAGCTACCATTTTATACATTTCATACTACAAAATAACGGGAAAAATGTGTTCTAGCAAACTGCTAATAGTTTTTGTGTGCTTATGTAGTAAATAAAAAAATGTCTATGTCTCTATCCACATTTGCTGATAACTGTACAAGAAGCACTTACCACAACATTATTTTATATCGGTTAATAGACAAATACGACAAGCAGAAACCATAAGACAAATAAAATCAACCATTACGACGTCGTATAAAGATGTTTGTGGATTTTTATAGGAAAACTTTTTATTAGGCTCCAGATTTTGGCAAAGCTTTATATCGAAGCTATGTTGCTTTCACACATTAAATTCGTTAGACGTTATAATCTCAATGCTGATTTGGAAATCAAGCACTGCGTTCATCAGTTAGGCGTAGACAAGAGCTAATGTGACTCTCGCTCGCACGTTTCGACATGTTGAAAGATATAAAATCACTAAACTCATTTTCGTAAAATCGCAATCAACCATTTTGTGTGCAATCACATTGCACACAGTTTAGTAAAAATTTCGTTTTGATCGATACATGTTTTCCTATTTAAAAGTTTGCTTTTGTACGAAAACTAATAAAGCAAACTTTTGAGTACGAAAACATGTATCGATCAAAATGATTTTTTTACTAAACTGTGTGCAATGTGATTGCACACAAAATGGTTGATTGCAATTTTTCTAAAATGAGTTTAGTGATTTTATATCTTTCAACATGTCGAAACGTGCGAGCGAGAAGTTGTTTGATAGTTGTCAGCCCCTTATGGCGAATACAAGAGCTAATGTGACTCTTGCTCGCACGTTTCGACATGTTGAAAGATATAAAATCACTAAACTCATTTTCGAAAAATCGCAATCAACCATTTTGTGTGTTGCATGTAACAGTTTAGTAAATTATCAAAATCGATACAAGTTTCCCTACTTAAAAGTTTGCATATAAACTAGTAAAGCAAACTTTTGAGTAGGAAAACATGTATCGATCTAAATGTTATTTAGATTTCTCGAAAATGAGTTTTGTGATTTGACGTGCGAACGAGAGTCACATTAGCTCTTGTCGTCGCCTTAAGTCTCAAGTGCCTGTAATTTTAGCGTCACTCTTCAAACAGAAACACAGCATCGCTGCTTGATGTTAGAAATAGCCATAGTGGTAACACTTCCCTGGACGAGGCCTTCACGAGAGCATTGCTTATTATAGTATTATAATAATTTAATTATGTATTTACAAAAATAGGTATATAACAACATTTATATTTATATACACATTTTTCTTAGTTTGAGGGTAGACAGATACCTAGTGTTGTGTGGAAACTTATACAATATTTATGATTTATTTATACTAAATTAGTTGAGACCAGCAGGTGAATTACGTAACTTTGTTGAATCTGTTTCTATATGAAACCAATAAGTTTTAAAAACAATATGAAAGTTTTGCGATTATCCATCAATAGAAACACCAGTTGTAATATAACTTTGTTAGCAACTTCAGCTAAAATGTAACCGCATACCCGTCATATTTACTTATTACAAACAGAAACTGATTGCAACAAAATTACGTAATCACCACAGAACAGTGTTATGTGGTAATCACCCTGCAGTAGTCGACAGTGTGCTGACTGTCCTTAGGACCTCTTAAAATTGCTGATAAGTCAACGTTACAAAATAAAAAAAAATAAAAAAATATGCTCCCTGGAGTTTAACTTTTATTTTAATTCAGGCATTCAGAAACCTTGCAGCAGACGAAAAACGACCTTATAGCTAGCAAGTCGAAGAATTTATAATTCATGAATTTTACGATACGTAGCATGAGAAACGGCAAACTTGCATCGATTCCTTTCAGTCAAATGGGTTTCAGTTTCAAACGATGCAAGTTTGTAACTTTGAGCTCAGTATGAATTGGAATTTTTATTATTACTCGCTCTGTTATAAAAATGGTGCAAGTCAATGGAAAATACTTAAAAAGGTTTTTCTTCTTATCTGTACAAATAAATAACTAAAATACTTAAGTTCTTGATGCGTGCATAAATTGGACTTACAAATTGAGCATCGAGTAATTTTTTCCAGTGGTTCGAAACGACCCACTTCCAAAGAATCTTCGGCGATACGCACCGCCGTAACCACTGCGGTGCGAATGGCCCCATTCAGAAACAGAGTCGTTTTTTCCCGTGATTCGAAACGACCCGTTTCCAAAGAATCTTGGGCGATTCGCACCGCCGCGCCGTAACTACTGCTAAAAAAGACTTGCGTACATGCACGGTAGGTATATTTTATTTAACAACTTATAGGTAACATTATACTGACAATAATAATTCAATTACAAGTAACTAACTAATAGGAATATAAAGTTTGTACTTGGTACGGAGAGATTTACTGTCCCTGGGGATCAAACTCTTTTTTCTTATTCAGATAAAAAAAATACTCAATACATTTAACCACATAGAACTCCCAAATTTAACAAATTTCTTTGTTATTAAAGCTATGGTTGTATTTCTCTGTATAACGTCATCTGGAAGGGACACCTACAACACAAGTCTGCAAGGACTTAGTGTAGGGTATTGAATCTCTAATTTTATCTACAAGCCATGTAATTTCTCGATTTCCATATGCTCGTCTGCATCTTATTGTCTGTACCTATTTCTATGTGCTTTTTTTTTTTGCTAAATAAATTATTATTATTATTTATTGCTTACAAATGGTTTAGTTTAGGTACATATATAGTTGTTGGGTGTTAGTAAGTATCACATGGACCCTGCATAGAGTATAGAAACATGGAGGCAGGTTTTTACCGAGGTTTTCAATTTAATAGTAGGTAGATAGGTATAGTCTTGCTTAATAAATACGTTTTAAATTATCTAGGTCTTTTTAATCGTTGTAGGCACATAAAAAATTATTGACAGATAGGTATTTATGTCAAATTACTAAATCCTTGTTATTCTTTTAGTTTGTAATTCTCATTCAATGCTTTATGTAAATATTTTCATAGATGTTTGTAAATACCTAAGACCAGTGGTAATGTAAAGAATGGCATTAGAAAGAATGACGTAAGCAGATTACTCCGCCTGATTTTGAATTCTGAAGTTAGTGTAAACCTAACTTAAATTAATATTCCACTGCTTACTCAAACTTATTGAAACACACATTCAAAAGCTCTTTTGATAATCTCGTTTCTCATTTAGCAAATTAACGTACACATCATGAGCAGATATTAAAACCGAAAATTAATATCGTCAATACATTTATTCAAATAGTTTTACTTAGTTAGCTAAACTTCTTGATAGGTTCGGTGGCGAAACTCATAACAAGTTACACATAGTTCAGCTTGAAGCTATAACATGTAAGTGATGAGCGAGCTTATAGAATAAAACGCAGGCAACCGTCAATCACGTTCTCGAACAAACATTACTATATTTTAGAAGATATACAATAATTACTAAATTAAGTTATGTGATGAGCGAGCTCAGAGAGGAATAAAATGGAGAAGAGTAGTAAAGCTGTCCTGGGAAGTACTACCACCACGCCTTTTTCTGCCCCCAAGCAGCGTTGTTGTGTTTCGGTTTGAAGAGTGTGGTTGCTGGTGTAATTACAGGCACATGAGGCTTAACATCTGTATCCCTCAAGATGATGGACGCAAGGCAGTGCATCGTAGGGCACGTTCCTATCGTGCATGACTTACGAGGCTGTGCTTTGTTATAGGTGATGGTTACCACTTAACATTAGGTTAAGTGACTAGCAGATCTGCTTGTTCCATCAGCTAGTAGTATAAAAAAACTGTCACCTAGATTCACTTAGCTTTCAAAGTGATTGCGATTCAACTGAATGAATACAAAAGTTAGAAACACGAATTAAAGTAATTTAATTCGTCTTTTTTTCGTCAATTTTTTTTTCTGTGTGGGTATTTACTCACTATTCACTCTTCTCTTGAAAGCATCCCAATTATAGGCATTCGGAAAAATGGACGCCGGTAAGGAATTCCATTCTTTGGCCGCACGCATGATGAATGTTGAAGCAAAGCGCTTGGTGCGGGCAGTTGGTATGTCAACCATGAATGGATGTCTCGTCTCCGTACGTCTGGTGGTCCGATGGTAGAATGGAGATGAGGGGATCAAGCTGTGGAGTTCCGCCGCACACTCTCCGAAATGTATCCTGTAGAATACCGATAGACAGGCAACTTTGCGGCGATGCTCGAGAGTCAGGAGCTTCCTGCTAATCTGGGATTTTGATAATCTGTCCTTCTGCTGCAGAGACATTTTGACTTTGACTTTGACTATGCGATTCGTGGACGCTTGTATCTTGAACCACATACTAATTTGAATACAACGGCTTTATAACCAGTACCTAAATATTGTGTTTTGAGTATTTGTTTCAACGAGCTAATGTTTTGAACTGTACGAACTACTCGTTTAACTTTGAGGAGTATTATCAGTTTTGACAAACTAGATCTAACATAGTTACGTTTAGGAGTTTGGTTTTCAAATAAATTTCACTAAATTTAAAACAACTACAATAGTGTAGATAGTGTAACACTTGATTGCAAAAGTTTCTAAAATAAATATTACCTATAGAGGTATTATTTATTTCATTCATTACATATTTTTATTTGTATTAGTTTATTTTTTTATGTAATTTAAGGGTTTTTAAGCCTGAAATAAAAAATATATATTGCAAAATATATTAGGTATTGCAAAAGTTTCTGAAATAAATAATACCTCTATAGGTAATATTTATTTTAGAAACTTTTGCAATCAAGTGTTCCTTCTCAATTTTTTTATTTATAAGGTAAAATAATATATTTTTTATTTCAGGCTTATAACCCCTTAAATTACATAAAAAAATAAACTAATACAAATAAAAATATGTACCTACTACTTGCGATTCTTAGAACTCATATTTGAAAAATCGCCATCAACCAAGTCGATACAAGTTTTCCTTCTCAAAATTTTGCAAAAGTACGAAAACTTAATAAAGCAAACTTTTGAGTAGGAAAACTTGTATCGATCAAAATGATTTTTTTACTAAACTGTGTGCAATGATTGCACTCACCTTGGTTAATGGTTAATTGCGGTTTTTCAAAAGTGAGCTTTGTGATTTTATATCTTTCAACATGCCTAAACGTGCGAGCGAGAGGTACATTAGCTCTTGTCATCGCTTTCAGCTAGTATACAAAGCTATTAATCTCTAAACCGTGTAAGAAGTCTTCGGGTAATGTAAGTACTGCTCCAACGTACTCATACGACCGTACAAACTAACTGAACTAAGTTATTGAGTCTTATCCATCAGGACCTAACTAGTTGGATACGGTCTATAGATGCATACAGAGTAGCTACTCAGTATGCATCGCTTTCTCAAACTTGATTCCTGGAAAGCGATGTACGTTATCTCATCAACATCTTCTAACCCTTATTCTAATTCATATGGTTTTTTTCTCTCCATTTTCCTCTAAAAGCGACCTTATATTCCTCTACCTTATCTCATCTACATATTATCTTTATGTGAGGTTTTTTCTCTCGGTTTTTCTATATCTCTTACCTCTAATTGCCAACTTACTTGTAAGATAACACTTCTGTTTTAAATTGTGAGATAAGTGTTGTTTAAAATCTCTATTAATTAGTATTACGTGTCTTTGTGTAGTTATGTCATGTGTCATGTTATAATAAACTAGTGGCTTCCCGCGGCTTCGCACGCGTTGAAGTGTTGAGCCGTAATTGTAATTGAGCCACAAACATCCAAACATCGTAACTTTCGCATTGATTTGTATGTTATTAGGGTAGGATACCTACGCAGGTATAAGAGATACCGTATATATAGGCGTACATTACCTATATTAGGTCTCTAGGACCAGCGGTCAAAAAACTCCCATACAAACTTTTACATCCCTTTGCACACTTATCAAGGGTAGTTTTAAAAAACTAAAAATGTATTTCCTTTTTTTTTGCCTTGAAATATAAATACTCCAAGTTTCAAGTTTGTAGGTTCAAGGAATACTATATCTCATACAAACGTTTTCATCCCTTTTTACACCCTTAGGGGTTGAATTTCCAAAAATACCTTCTTAGTACACCTCTACGCCATAAGACCTATGTACTCTTCAAATTTCAAGTATCTAGGACCAGCGGTCAAAAAACTCCCATACATACTTTTACATCCCTTAGCACACTTATTAAGGGTAGTTTTAAAAAACTAAAAATGTGTTTCCTATTTTTTTGTCTTGAAGTATATGTACTCCAAGTTTCAAGTTTGTAGGTTCAAGGAATACAATTTTTCATACAAACGTTTTCATCCCTTTTTACACCCTTAGGGGTTGAATTTCCAAAAATCCCTTCTTAGTACACCTCTACGCCATAAGACCTATGTACTCCTCAAATTTCAAGTCTCTAGGACCAGCGGTTTAGGCTGTGCGTTGTCTATATGTCAGTCAGTCAGTCAGTCAGTCAGTCAGTCAGTCAGTCAGTCAGTCAGTCAGTCAGTCAGTCAGTCAGGACTTTGATTCTTATAGTATTAGAGATAAATATTGGTGGACTTTCCACTCAGCACTATCTAGCCCCAAACTAAGCCAAAGCTTGTATTATGGGAACCAGATAGCTGATATAACACATTATATACTTTTTTTTTTGTAATCAGTACTTATAATTATTATGTAATACCCAGACAGAGAACAAACATCAATATTCATCATACAAATGTTTGTTCTCGATCCTCACTGAGAACAAACATTTGTGTGATGAACATTGATGTTTTTTCTCTGTCTGGGTCATATGTTTCTTTTTTGCTTTCTTTTATCTCAGTATAGACAATCCATATTTTTTTGGGCTACCTCCACTCCTATATCCATTCTCATTCACACAAGCGATGAACGTTATCTGCAGTAGGTATACATATTAAAAAAAGTATATAATGAAAGCATTGGGTATATCAGCCATCTTCGAGAGCACTTCAAAGTGATCCTTGTGATTTTATTGAAAAAAAAAACCTTTTGACTTTGACACTGGTAGTCTAGTGGCAGTAGCCCCGCATTCCGATCTTAATGTCGTGGGTTCAAAACCGGTGTACCAATGAGTTTTTCTGTTTCAAAGTTGAAGGTAACGGTGAAGGAAAACATCGTGAGGAAACCGGCATGTGGTAGAACCTAAAAAGTTCTAAAACATGTGTCAAGTGCTTGAAAAGAGCCTCTTTGAGGCTAATAAAATCATTTCACCGAGCTCTTAAAAAAAATAATGACCCGACTAAAACAAGAAGAAATCTGATTCCAATAATATGTAATAATAATATGTGAGCTTTACTTAGTTTGGGGCTAGATAGATGGCCTGTATTTAATCCGTCAAATGACGGTACCGGTTTCAGACAAACCGAAACTTGCCCAGAACCATGCATCAGAATATAACTTGCGAATTTATATTATTAAATAGGAAGATTTAGAGGAACGTGGATAGAAAGTTACTTTGTTGGTGGTACCATCAAAAAGTTCCGTTGATGTTATTGTGACTAGTCTACGAGCGTCCGTTGGTAGCTTATCGGATCGTCGTCTGTCAGGTGATCATCAGGTGTCTGTGTAATTCCAGACATATGAGGCATATAAGCCACAAGTTGATAAGTGTAGGACAATGCATCGAAGGGCTCGTTTCTGTCGTGTATTGCGATGCTTTGCATAGCAAAGTGATCGATAGGTGATAGTTAGGTATAACTTAATACCAGGTGGGCCATATAGGTACTTGTTCATTCAGCTAGTTTATTTTTAAGGCGAAGACAAGAGCTAATGTGACTCTCGCTCGCACGTTTCGACATGTTGAAAGATATAAAATCACTAAACTCATCGATATAAGTTTTCCTACTTAAAAGTTTGCTTATGTACAAAACCCAGTAAAGCAAACAAGTGAGTAAGAAAACATTATCGATCAAAATGAATTTTTTACTAAACTTTGTGCAATGTGATTGTAATGGTTGATTCCGATTTATCGAAAATGAGTTTAGTTCTTCTTCTTCTTGTCGTGTCACTAGTTTCTTTCGAAACAGTGTGGTGAAAGGATTTTAAGTGCGCCTCAAGAGGCTCCTTTCGAGCACTAATACTAATACTACTAATACTAATGAGTTTAGTGATTTTATATCTTTCAACTTGTCGAAACGTGCGAGCGAGAGTCACATTAGCTCTTGTATTCGCCTTAACGACGATGTAGCCGACTTTGGAGCAAAACGGTCTAGAAGACACGTATTCACTCTTGCCTTATTGTATTCGGATTGTAGTGGTTAGGAAAAATGGACGACTGTAATGAATTCCACTTCGTAGCGGTTCGCAAGCTGAAGCTAGAAGCAAAACGCTTGGTGCGAATAGGTGTTATGCTAACCAGGTATGAATGATACTGAGTATAAACCTAAGGTCTAAGAAAGGTGTATCGGTATAGTGCAATTTGTCAGCGATCTTTGTGTGCATTGCACCTAATATAAACTAGGAATGTGTCCAATCCTTTGACACATTAGTTCATGGGTTGGTGTCATTCATTTTGTCGGCAAATTGTACAAAACGTGATTGATTCATTCATCACTTGATTCATAGTTCCCGAAAACTTCCAAAAACTGTCGAAAAACGCTACGAAATCCCTCCTTTGTTTCAAGTTGCCATTCTCTGAAATGGTGGACGTTATAGAGATATGGTGTTGCCTGTGTCACTGACCGGTCAATAGAAAACTGGGTGACGTTTTGCTCAGACATTTATTTTTGTAACTGCCTTTATAGGTAACAAAATGTACTACGCCTGTATTGGTGAGATTTCAGCAATACTTTTTTTTCAGGATCTATTTATTCCCATGTACACACACGGATACAGATATAACTAGACAAATCCAAAGAAAAAATACACCTCCTTCAAGAACATAATAACGAGAAGTGTATATATAGCCTGAACTGTGTGTGTATGCCTAAAATTCTAACAAAATAAAATATTGGATTTGATGAGCATTACCTACTGACTTGAATTTGGTTTACTTTGATCGAGCTAAGCTAGGCGCAAGTGGCTCGTTTTAATCTAATCTGAGCTGCAAGTCCTTTTGCCTAACTATGAAAGTAAACAGACCAAATTACGTTTGTTGTATGGGAGCCCCCTTAAATATTTATTTTTTTCCGTTTTTTAGTATTTTTTTATGCGGCAACAGCGGCAACAGAAATACATCATCTGTGAAAATTTCAACTGTCTAACTATCACGGTTCATGAGATACAGCCTGGTGACAGACGGACAGACAGACGGACGGACAGCGGAGTCTTAGTAATAGGGTCCCGTTTTACCCTTTGGGTACGGAACTCTAAAAAAGTTCTTGTACGACAAGATCGCGGATCGTGTCGCGGTCAAAAATAAGGAAAACCAGTGACCCAAACGTATCTACCTACTACGTATTCTGCGGCAGTATTTCCGGCGTGGTGCTTTCCAAATTTATAGTCCAGGCCACCCCTACGTCAAGTGGGGCATCCCATTTAACAATTTTGATGAACGATACTGCGCGATGACCTATCTGGACGAGTGTATTTAGTGCGATCATTTGAAAAGGGTGCTAACTCGTATGATGATGGATACTTTTCTCAATTTGTTACTTTTTCTGACGTTTCAAAGTCAAAGTCAAAGTCAAAAGGTATTTATTCAATAAAATCACAAGGATCACTTTGAAACGTCTTCAAGCTGGTGACTCTAGGTGCCACGCGACCAAAGCCTAGAAGAACAGGCAACAAACAACAAAGCCGAACAATGCGTTTGATTTCAAAAATGTAAGTTGAAGTTTTTTTTTATTCTATTTTCTGATGTTAAGTGGTAACCATCACCTATAACAAAAGATTGACCCGATAGTCACGCACCGGCAACCGCAATCTTCAAACCGAAACACACAAGGCTGCTTGGCGGCAGAAAAAGGCATGGTTGTAATACTTCCCCGGACGAGCCCTCCACAAAGAGCTCTACTACTCATAAAACAAATTTTATTTTATTTGTACCTCATATCTTCATAAATCGTTATCCGATTTAACTCATATACTTACCAGTTAAGTACCAGTTACCAGTTCTCAAGTACAAGCTATCGACTTACCAATTTTAATGCAGATCGGATTAACGGTTCTATAGTCATGGCTCGACAAACAAACATATATAGACATAAAATTCCAAATCGCTTTTGTCTGTGTGATTTTTGTTCGCTTCGCTCACTCAATCAACTCAGAGCAGTGGTGGTCTAGTGGTAGCGGCCCTGCCCTAAGGCCGTGGGTTCAAAACCAGTCGTACACCAATGAGTATTTCTTTTCAATTTTTATCAATTTATGTGTACAATGCCAGTACTCTCAAACGGTGAAGGAAAACATACAAGCTATCGACTTACCAACTTTAATGCAGATCGGATTAACGGTTCTATAGTCATGGCTCGACAAACAAACATATATATACATAAAATTCCAAATCGCTTTTGTCTGTGTGATTTTTGTTCGCTTCGCTCACTCAATCAACTCAGAGCAGTGGTGGTCTAGTGGTAGCGGCCCTGCCCTAAGGCCGTGGGTTCAAAACCAGTCGTGCACCAATGAGTATTTCTGTTAAATTTTTATCAATTTATGTGTACAATGCCAGTACTCTCAAACGGTGAAGGAAAACATCCTTATTCTGTTGTATTTAGAGATACAATACGTTTACGCGACTTACGTCAAATTCGTTCGTGATTAGGCTGAGGATTGGACTGAGTTCGTGATGCACTTGACACTTTGACTCGAAACATTTTGAAATATTGTCCACCAAAATGACAGACGAATAAAGAAGAGAGAAAAAGAATATCAAAGATTACAGCCATTTTGGCTGCCTATAAATAAAGTAATCCTCCTTCGGTAGACAGGTAAAAAGATTAAACTAATGGTACCGTCTATAGCAAAAGTAGGTTAACAATTTTTCTCTGCTCAGTCTGTTTTCTCTGGATTTTTGAAATAAATTTCAAATTCAGATTGACAAATGGCTCAAGGCAGATCTTTTAATGAAGTCCGAAATCAGAAATTATTATTGTATAACAGTAGTAACAAAAAGATCTAACAGCTATGGTTTAACAGTTTACCCGTTCCGGACGTACAAAAGAAGGGTATGCTAAAAATAGCATTTGACAAAAAAAAAACCGCATCTACCGCTATTTATGGGAATTATATAGCGTTCACCGCTTTATAGAAAGTTTGGCTTCATTGGATTAAGGCTCAGGCCGAATTAACGCTGCTTATTTCAACAAAGGCCTTGTTAAAACTTATTAAAACGAACAAACTAAAACGGCGCCGTAACTTATAACACTTTTATGATTAGTTGTTACAATTAATGAAAGGAAAATGGGGCTCAAAGGGAAATTTTATATAATTTTGTAGGTCCCTTGTTACCAACCTACCTACTTCATTAATTTCATTGACAAGATTAACTTGTTATAACTTTTTGCGAAGTTTCCAGCTCGTTCATCCATTTGATCCTTAAAAAAGATGGAAGTTGGTGAAGGAAATCATTTCTACGAAACTTAGCTCAACAATAGTTGAGGAATTAGCTTATCTGTAACATCACTTCACTACATAGTATAAAACAAAGTCGCTTTCTCTGTCCCTATATCCCTATGTATGCTTGAGTCTATAAAACTACGCAACGGATTTTGATGCGGTTTTTTTTTATAGAAAGAGTGTTTCAAGAGGAAGGTTTATATGCATAATACAAGCATAATCTCTTAAGGATAACCCACAATAACCGTGCGAAGCCGGGGCCGGTCGCTAGTCCACTATAATATGATGAAATACTTAAAACTCATTTAGTTCCTTTGAAACTATTTTATAATACTGGGTTGTAATAGTCAAGCTTTCCATGTGTGTCTGGGGCTAAACAGCGCGGTATGTTCACCAAAATTTATTTAATAATTTCAGTATCGATTCTATAGTATTTCGATTTTACAGATATTCTATTATAGTTCATTCAAAATATCATTGTTCAGTCTACATCCAAATCAACAATTAAAACGAACAGTAGAATGGAGATAAAAAACGCTGATTAGATTCATTATAATTATAACGATTTTGTTATCAAAAACAGGTCATCAACCACTGATGCTGATCTACACACAAATCATTGAAAAGGTAATGATTACAATCGTAATTTAAAATACCTACCTTGAAACAAATCATAGAAAAGATACAATCATATTTCAAAAAGAAAAGCTTTTTGATTGACGCTCCAAAATTGGTACAATAAAATTCGTTTGCCATTACAAAAACTCCATTAGCCAGATCAGTTCACCCAGCAATGTTGAATGAAAATTAATGAAAATTCAACAGCGGTCTATTCAGGTATTCACACACTGTTGGCTAAACAATCGATGAGTTATTATCACTCGCGCACACTCGGAGTCTATTCATATGGCAAAATGGAGAAAAATTATGTTCACCTGCTCTATTATTGCCCAGGTGAATGGGTTATTCAGAGGGCGGTGGCGTGGTTTGCACGAACGTGTTTTGTTTCTCAAAAGCTGCCAGGCGTGAGGTTTGAGTTAAGTTTCGAAACTGGGTTTGTATATCTGGTTTTGGCCAGAAATACAAGACCGAAGTGGTTTTGGCTTGCAGTGATGCAACCTAACTCGCCTATCGTTTGTTGACTATTGTAGAGGTTCTATTTTGATCTGGTTGTGCACATCTTGCTTTTAAATCATAAATTACTCCAACGTTACAAATTTATTTATAAAAGTAAAATATTAAGAAGTGCATAGGTACGTAAGTATAGCGAATAATGCGCGCTATCCAGTTGCAGCAAATTGTAAAATGAGAGAGGGAATGATGCGCGTGTGGGCTTTTATATTGGCGGGATATAGCGCCCTTTTGCGTCCCGCGTAGACTTAGAGATTTATTTGGAGACCTACTTATCTAATTCTCTCGCCAAACAGTGACTATCACATTCACCGTTTCAATTTCTAGGTGTTAGTAGATTTTTTTTTATTTTTGTCTTATAAGTATGGACGCAATGTCTAATAATGTGGCATAGAGGTCTTCCTCAGAGAGTGTGCTCTGTCTCAAAAATAAAATTTTGTCTCGACAGCATCTTGCTTTAAAGAGTTTAGCATGAAGCGTTTGCAAAACATGTTTTTGAGTATTGTGAACTGTGAGAGCTAATGTTTTATCACCCTTTAATGCCATTACTATTCCGGATTTAGTACCTATTTGTACTAAGTAACGAACGATTTAATTCGTTCCCAATAACAATAGTTACAGATAGACAAATAGTCCATTCAGTTTACAGTTTCGGCTACAATGACTGTGTAAACTGAACTGGCTTAGTTTACACAGTCATCGTAGCCAAAATCGGCTAGTATGTAATCTTTCCTATTTATAACACCTAATGTATTACTGTACATTTTTGTATCCTTTTTAGTTCTGGAAAATAAAAAATGTGGGTGACGGTGAAATTACATGTACATGCATCTGTATGCCTCAAGTTGATGGACGCAGGGCAGTGCATCGTAGGGCACGTTCCAATGCTCATGATTTACGAAGCAATGCTTTGTTATAGGTTACCACTTAATATCAGGTGTCTGCGTCGGGCCATCAGCTTGTTCCACCAAAAGGTACTATAAAAACAAACGCTTTTATCTTAAAAATGGGTGAGTTGATTTAAAAAAAGTCACGACTCTTCAATTTCTTTATTTCAATATCAGTTACATTATACACTAAAATCACTTTCAATTCAATGCACAATTAGGCAATTATTGTAAATACAAATACAATGATTTCAAATTAAACTAGGCAATGAACTTTTGGATCTAATCTCAATTCCCTCAACAAAGTTTCACATTCCTCAGTGGTATATGGACACTTACCTATTATATACATTTTGTTTATCTACTTTTTATTTATAACACTGTTATTAACAATTTTAATATTACAATTAAATAATGCACCATCAATTGTTTTACAGTACTTTTAAGAAGAGAAAGTTGAATAACTGATTTCATCATGACCCAAGCTTAACGACCTTTTAAAGTAAATGAATGAATGTACATTAGTTGAAGACAAAAAACACTCAAATACCTAAAAGACAATAAAAATCCAATAACTGCATAGTCTTATAAAATATTGATGAAACAAAAATACTAATTGCGTTTGTGTATACAAATAAGATCACAGAAAGTACAAATAAATCTATAAAAGTTTCTTAGAGGAAGATAAAGCTTGATTATTTCATAGTATATTCATTTTTTACTTACATCAAACCTGATATTGGTACACTTATTTAAATTTCATAAATAATTCATCATGAATAAATTAATTAAAATTTTCAAGTATGTATCTTAGTTTAAAATAAATAACTTTGTTTGTATCCATATAAACATAAATTAGTTTTAACAAATCTAATGAAATATTATGTGAATGTTTTTCATAAAATGCGTTAAAAGTAAAATAATATAAGTTGTTATATATTGGCAAGATTTGATTTTACTTTAGCCTTTTATGGGAAGTTCTCAATTAAGTTCTCTAAGTGATCTCAATTAAATAATCAAGAGTTGCACAAGGCAGCATTGTTAGACCACTTGTATATATTTGCAACTCTATAGTTTTTATTATAATTAAGTTAGCAATCACCTTATTAATTTAAAATGGTAACTTTGGTGGAAATGTATAAATGTCGTTAAATATTTACAAACAAAACATAATCTTATATACAACTCTTAAATCTATAATAATCAGTCTATGTTAACAATAAGTATGGATTCTAAAGTGTAGGTATAGAAACTCTTAATAGACACATGTATTATATGAAAACAATGAGAATTTGAATATATAACGATTATAAACGATTCAAGTATTGTCAATGAAGAATTTTTAGGTTATAAATTATATACAGTCAAAAACATTACATCCCTGAGACGGATCACATACAATAAAATCAATGACAACGTTTTAACAATAATAAACGTTTTAACTAAAATACACACAGCTATCTAACCGCTGTATAGTTTTGCATAAAAAATTGTAAACATACTTGAAGTAGCAACACTAATATTGTTGGCAGGCACGTTTCTCTGGCTGCACCTGGAAGAAAAAAAATACATTTATACACGACATGTAAAAAGGCAAGCAGTTTTTGCAAAATATTATAATTAAAAAATATCCAGTGGTTGATTAGTTTTCGTTATTGACTAGTTTTAGTTGACATAATATGTCAACTGGCTGATGTTCATATTATGAACATCAGCCAGGATAAGTCCATAGTTAACATATTTTCCCTAATTATAGATTTATTCGACTTCCCGCTACTGACAATAAATTGCACAAAATCATCAACACCAGGTTTGCTGATTGGTATCGTTCACTGGACATCCACTGCTGAACCATAGACCCCCCTAGATTGATTGAGTGATTAATCTTGTGCGACTTAAACCTAACGCAACGGCTCCCAGTAACCTGGTCAGACAGCTGGTCGTCTATCTATCTAGGCAGTACTACTCTGCGTTTTTTAATATGTGGTTCCCAATCGAGAACCTTTCTGTATCAGTAGTTGTGGATTTTCCGAGCCGTGTCACTTCAACGTTCACTGAATGTTGGTGATTTTAGTTTGTCTACGGATCTCCATCTGATAAGATCCCTTAGAGAAATGCCAAGCATAGCCTCCAGCTTTCTATATCTCGTGTTATCATTACGTACCCTAAATTGTTAAGTAAGTATTCTGGACATACCTGTCAAACTTCTTCCTAATGCAGAAGCAGGGTTGGCGCTACGCTCTCTTAAGATCAGCGTATGACTCGTCGCCTTCCATATTTCGAATATCGATGCTTCACATCTAAAACAAAAGCTAGAGTTAGAGTGATGTCAGTATTTTGGCCTACAAAAACGGATTTGTTCAAAAATTGTATCCAAAGGGGTTTCATCATCATTTTAGGAAGTTGTTTTCAATCTAAGCTGAGCAATATAAGCGTATTCCTTCAAATATCATTTTTGTCAATTTGGGTTTTGTATCAAACGCTTTCCATTTTTTTATCCCCTAAGCATCCATTCTTAAATTATTTGTTGTACGAAAGTGCAAAGCCTAAGTCTTTTTTTGTTCTCTTTTCTACTTATCTAAGATAATTTCAAACTATGCCTTGTCGTGTTCAGATTATATCAATAAATGCTTTTCTTTCTAGATGTAACATTGAGTTAGTACCTAGTTTCCACATCACATACCGTATCATCAAAGTAGGTACTGGTGACAACGCGGCTGCTTCCAACTCTAACGTCGCTTGACTTGACGCGTACCCGTTGCTGTAGTTCAGCACATGGTTGGCTGTGAATCCTGGCACCTGTACGAAAACGTTTTTTAGATCGAGGCAATAAAGTAGAATTTTGAAAAACAGTTTTATTAAAACAAATTTTCGTTGGTGTTGATTTGAGATTACCTAAAGTGAAAATTAATTGATAAATCTTAGTTTTAAGTATTTTACGTTGATAGTAGTCACAAGAAGTCCAAATGAGTCATCATCATCTTCCTGCCCTTATCCCACGCTAGGTGGGGTCGTCACAACAGGTTTTCTTCTTCCACTCTCCTCTATCATTCGTCATCTAAATGACGTCTAAAAGTAGTCCAAATGAGTATTGATTGAAATATGAAAAAAATTGAAATGTTTGTTAGACAAATATATTTTTTACAAGTTTTCAAATGAACTACTAAATTAGCTATTTAATATTCATTTTATTTTTTTATTTTATTTTTGATATTGATGAAGAAAAAATGAGAAAAGCAGACAAATTTGGACCATTTGTTTCGCGTTTTTTTTGTAATTTCAATTAATCTAAATGTGCTTTCGGGAATACACCACAACCAGTATTATTTAAGATATATTCTGAAATGTAAAACAGCAATATTCACCCACCATCTGCTCATTGACGAACCACGTGATGTTGGCTGCGGGGAGAGAGGGCGGTGAGGAACAGTTCACCCTGATGTGGTCTCCGCCGATATAGCCCATGCGGTCTGACGTCACGTTGGGGTCTATCAACGGAGGTTCTATCAAAAGCAAAATTAAGTGTTGTGAGAAATTGATAAATGCTTGTACACCATGTAATTGAACCTTGTTGAAAATATTCGAAACCAGTCGTGCATCAATGAGTTTTTCGGTTCAAAAATGTATGTACAAATCGCCGTACTCTCAAACGGTGAAGGAAAACATTGTGAGAAAACCGGCATGTCGTAGAACTTAAAAAGTTCTAAAACATGTGTCAAATGTTCGAGAGGAACCTCTTTGAGGCGCATTTAAATGTCTTTCACCACACTGTTTTAAAAGAACTAGTGACACAATAATTAGTAGTTGAAAATATCTTCTACCGATTTATTAAAATGTATAAATGCTCTGGGGACGAGCTGCGGGTATACAAAGTATATTTGTTTTGTAATAATGGGCCATACGTGCCATTTATAAAAAATACAAGCTGGTGCCCGCGATTTCGTCTGCGCAGGATTTGTCACACAATATCTATATAAATTCTAGCCTATATGTTATTCTGATTTATAAGCTATATTATTGTAAAGTTTCATTAAAATCCATTCCGTAGTTTTTACGTGAAAGAGTAACAAACATCCATCCATCCATCTATCCATCCATCAATCCATACTTACAAACTTTCGCGTTTATAATATTATTAGGATGTTAATAATCAATTATTATTAGTTGTTTTATAAATGCAATTTTGGGTATGTGTCAAACGTAATATGGACTTGGTACGGTACTTGGAATTAACAAGATATGAGGGTCTATCTATACTCTAGGGATATCTACCGTGCCTGGGGTTCAAAGTTGTGAATCTGTTTCAATTTTCAATTTCGTTGTTTTATTATTACTATCTATCAACTTAATAATATGTTCCAAGAACAATAGAGAAAATTTATGTGGAAAAAACTTTAAATAATAAAAAAAAAATCATTAACCACAAATAGCTGGAGTTTTTTTTATTATCTAATACTATCTAGCCCCAATTAAAACTTAAACATTAAATACTTTTTAAATATATTTAATACCCAAAAAAAATATTATTCAAAATTTTATACAATAAACTGGTTAATGGTAATCATATTTATTGGTTTACGAGCCCAATAAAAATGTATTATTAATAATAATCATGTTCATTCCTTTTTTTCAATAAAATCCTAAAATCACAAATATTTTCTACAAAATTTAGAACAAACTATAATTTCGAGCGAATTCAGTGTGTTCGACAAGTAAACCTAACTAGTTTGTGTGAACATTAAGCACGGTGCACACCACAATACATCTACTCAATTAGGAATCAGGTGGTGAGTCAATTTGCTTTGGTTCACTACGAGCTTACAATCACATACATGGTTAGAGTTTAAACGTGGCTCCATTATTATGCTTTTGTTGTATGTTTAAAGGCACATTGATAAACACAAAATTATGTTTGACTTAATTAAAATAAATAAATAAATATTGATGGACATTCCACACAGCACTATCTCGCCCCAAGCTAAGCCAAAGCTTGTGATATGGGAACCAGATAGCTGATATACTACTTATATACTTTTTTTTTATAAATACATACTTATAGTATTATATAACACCCAGAGAGAACAAACATCTATGTTCATCGCACAAATGTTTGTTCTCGGTGGGGATCGAACCCACGGCCTACGGCACAGAAGGCAGATCTACTACCAACTGAGCTGTGAAGGCTGTAATTTTTTTTATAAAAACCGTTTTTTTACACCACTAGCTGATGGAACAAGCAGATGGCCCACCTGATGTTAAGTGGTAACCATCACCTATAACAAAGCATTGCCTCTTAAGTCACGCACGATATGAACTTGCCCTACGATGCACTGCCCTGCATCCATCAACTTGAGGCATACAGATGTTAAACCTCATGTGCCTGTAAACTAAGAGTAGTAGAGCTAGTAGTGTATAGTAACTAGTAGTAGTATAGGCATGGAGGTAGTACTTCCCTGGACGAGCCCTTCACAAAAGAAGGGCTCGACCAGGGAAGAACTACCTCCATGCCTTTTTCTGCCGCCAAGCAGCGTTGCTGTGTTTCGGTTTGAAGAGTGTGTTTGTCGGTGAAATTACAGGCACATGATGCTTGACATCTGAATGCCTCAAGTTGATGGACTCATTGCAGTGCTTGCTCTTATCGAGCGTGACTTACGATGCAATGCATGGTGAGGGTTACCACTTAACTTCAGGTGGGCTATCAGCAAGTTCTAAAAACAAGTACTAGAAAGGAGCCTCTTTGAGGCGCACTAAAAATCTTTTCACCACACTTTTTCGAAAGAAACCAGTGACACGATAACTGGAAGGGCAGTGTTGACGCTTAGCTCAGCGACAATGCCCATAAAATAAATAATAAAAAAGGAGAAGAAGCAAGTTGTTTTAAAAAATATTTCTACTTAAGCTGCACTGCACTGAAGAGCACTGGTGGTCTAGTGGTAGCGGCCCCGCCTTCCTATCCTGAGGTCGTGGGTTCAAAACCGGTCGTGCACGAATGAGTTTTTCTGTTCAAAAATGTATGCGCACAATGCCAGTATTCTCAAACGGTGAAGGAAAACATCGTGAGGAAAACCGGCATGTCGTAGAACCTAAAAAGTCCTATAACATGTGTCAAGTGCTCGAAAGGAGCCTCTCGAGGCGCACTTAAAATCCTTGCACCACACTGTTTCGAAAGATACTCTCTCCTATTCGCTCTGGTAGTTCTTTTAATTTGCTACGTGAAAAATGTTCGGTTCCACCCAGGGTTTTAGCGATCAACGTAAATAATTGTTTCTCGCCAAGAAATATAGGGTTAATGAACGGGATGAAGTGAATTTTTCCAGTTGGCTTCCTGCGGTAAATGCTGGGGCAGAAAAAAATAATCCCGGGTTGCGTTTTTTATTTTTGTAGTTGTCATGAAAATCAATACCGAAACGGTCTTTATTTAGTTCAATCAAGGATTACTATGAAATCCTACTAATATTATAAACGCAAAAGTTTGGATGGATTGATGGATGGATGTTTGTTACTCTTTCACGTAAAAACTATTGAATGGATTTTAATGAAACTTTACAATAATATATCTTATACATCAGAATAACATATAGGCTACAGCTTATAAAGATATTGTGTACGCAGACAAGATCGCGGGCACCAGCTAGTTTTCACTAAACGTTTTGTCATAGTCATCCGTTACGACCAAGGCCATCACGTGATTAAAAACGAATGATTTTTTTAACTAGTAACTAATCTGTTTTTAACTAATCTGTCTAATTTTTTTTTGTAGTTTTTCTAGTGTTATTTTGAGTTGTTTTGTGTTGCGTTTTTTTGGTGGCATTTAAACCAAAATTACTTGAAGTCTTAGTACAAAGGGTAAGCAGTAAGCATTTGGAATGAAAGTGTAATGTGATATCCTGATTTGACCGAAAATGTTTCGAATGTTTTGAAGAAAACCGCCACCATTTTCTTCAAAACAAAAGACGGCCGACTTGTCTATGGACTGACTTGACTAAAAAGTATTCAATACAAATAACTTGACACTGGCAAGATTGTCTGTCGAATGACGGACAGGAGCCTTAAATGGAGAGAGGGAAAAAGAAGATTACTAGAGAACTAAGGTTTGCAATCAAAACTTTAGAGCTTGTGATAAAAACGCTATGATTGGAGCATCGATAAAACGCAAGTTTAAATGGTGTAGTAACTTTGTTGTAAACTCTAGATCGTTAGAAAGCCAAGTTTAGTGACCCGATTCTTATTTTACACTGGCAGATGGCCGGAGCGACAACTTATTTGTCGGAAGGCATTTTTGTTGTAGAACATAGAATCTTCAGTACCTACTACTCGTAGCAGCGGTGTAGCCAGAAAGTTGAGTGGATATCTACCGTGAATGGGAATAATCCATGACTTTTAGATTTTTAGTGCCCGATCCGATTACAACACTCAAAATAAAAACGAATCCTATCCATATATTGAATACTACCTACTAATAATATTAATAATAATTATTTGAGATTACATTATTAAAAAAATCACTGTAAAATTGTGAAAATTGTGATCTTATCTTAAAAATACGACCAAAGGTGTCAAATTTTCATGGATACGTACAAGGAAAACGCCTTAAATATCATTTTAAGCAATAACGCGAGCAATATATATTATAATATTTAATAGATATGTTCCATAGGTATACTGACCCTTATATTAGTTTGTTATTTAATTAATTGTAAAAAAGTCTTTTTTTTTAATTGTTTTGTGTTTTATAACTATTATCATGTTACTGTTTCATCATGTTGTCACTGTTTTGTTCATTATTGTCCCTCCTACAATACCCTAATTATAGAGGTATGTTGTTTGTTCTTGTGGCCAATAAATAACTGTGTATGTCTAGCAAAGCCGCGGCAGGTAGTAGAATAATAATAACATACCAACAACCACCATCTCAGCTGCTTTGATGTCTGTGTGAAAGAGAGGTGCATCTGCTGACACTTCACACTGATACTCTCCCGTCAGAGTCCTGTCCACCTCAGTCAGGGTGACCCTGCTCTGATCTGATGCTGCAACCTGAGGACAAACAATCATACAGTTTTTTTTTTGAATGAATGAATGTTTTTTTTATTTATTTTGAACAAAATCCACAGCTCTTAAGATACAATGTAAATACTTAGGTTTCTAACATACAGTCAATTACGGATTTACATTTTTAGAACAAGAAATGTAGGTAACAAAAATTGACGACAGTTAAGTACCCCACAATAATAATGACTTAATAAATGACTTATTTAAAACACAAAAACATACTTGTGTATGTTTTTGTGGAAAACGACTATTACAGATAAAAACAAAAATTTTAAAAGAACTTGTATAACTAAATATAAACTATACAATATACATATAAAAAGAAAAACATAGTACATAAAAAATTAAATTAAAATACAAAACCCCCACTGCGTCTGTGGGTCAAATTCGGTCCCATCTCAGCTTAAAGCCACTCCACAACACATTGTGTTGCAGAGCGACGACGCTGGTTTTGAGCGGGTGACCTCTTGAAGTGAAAACATCTTAAGCCGCGTTGACTGATTTTTGAAAGGAAGAAACTATGGGTTCGCGTCACCGATGACCTCGACATGCTCGTGACGTATTGCGCCAGACTAGCGACACGTAGTATAGCGGCCTGTGTACATTGAGTTTTCACTTCGGTCAGTAGTAGTCCTTATAACTACCTATATAGCCTGATATATAGCCTGATGGGTATCCATGGGGAAAAAAAAAACGATTTATTTTTGTCTCTACGATTTAACTATATTCATTGGTTTAAGGTTTCAAATTATAAAAATGCATGAGTGAGATAGCGTAGAGTGAGAAATCGTAATCGTGCATCGAGATTGTGATTCAAGTATATAATCGATTGTTTGACGAGGGTTGACCTATCAACTCTGTCGGATTTATTTCTAAAAGCCTTATTTCACTGAGAAATACCCTCACAGCTCAGTTGGTAGTAGCTCTGTCTCTGTAGGCCGTGGTTTCGATCCCCACCGAGAACAAACATTTCTTTCATGAACATAGATGTTTGTTTTCTGCCTAAGTGTTATAAAATATTATTATAATTAGGAATGGTTTTTCAAAACAAAATGTATATAAGTATTATATCAGCTATCTGGTAAATACAGTACAAGCTTTTTTTGGTTCGCGATAGATAGTGCTGTGTAGAAAGTCAACCCATATTTATTTTATTTATTTATATTTATCCACGATTTCGCATCCAGTCGTGCAAACGTGGTACGCGAACCGCAAACCGTGGTGTCTTTAAACTTTCAAAGGAGACAACAGAGTTGACATCCTGGAAACTGTACATTAGTGGTTGCGCAACCAGCGTGCCGCCAGTTACACAATCCGTTTACTGAGAAACCACGGCCATCAGTCGCGCAACCGCAGTATTTTTAAGCTTTCAAAGGAGATACCAGAGTTAACGTGCCGCCAGTTACATTTTCACGCGTTGGTGCTGGTTGCGCAACCAAGCGAATACCAAGTGAGTATCCTTCATAGAACTTTATACATTTTGGTGGTAGCGAGACTAGGATCCACTCCAATGAGTTTTTCTATTCAAAAATGTATTTGCACAGTGCCAATGCTCACAAACGGTGAAGGAAAACATCATGAGAAAACTGGCATGTCAAAGAACCTAAAAAGTTCTAAAATATGTGTCATGTAAACATGCTCCAAGAGGCTCTCTTTGAGGCGCACTTAAAATCTTTTGACCAAACTGTTGTCTGACTATTGAAGGCCAATGCTATGTCCAATGATATCATTGTGATGAGTTTCTTGGCGTCCAATTATGAATGTGATATACGTGGTCTTTCAGTGAAATAGGGGTCTAAAAGTTTTCGATTTTATACACTAAAACCTTTGAGGAAAAATGTGAAGTTTTGACTTATTATGTATTCTTGTCCCGTTTTCGGCTCTAGAAGGTATAAAGGGTCTTTAGAGTTGTTTTTGTAAAGATAAGTTATATATTTTTTGGTGTAAATCTAAAAAGTTATAAAGCTTTGACAACTTGTTTATAATAATAATCTATTGCTTACTTTAAACGAAAAATTTTATAAGTATTTTTTGATTTTCTACGGGTGGTCTGATTTCAATGGGGTTTTCATTATTGGGTATTAAGTACTTTTTCGGAAATATTTAGAGAACCTCTACGAATTAATAATAATAATTATTCGTAGGACAACCTATGTAAAATTATAAAATAGTAGGTACCTATATTTTTTTGATATCAAAATTCCGAATTTGACATAGGTATTTGAACTTAAATACATTATGTCGAGATTTTTTTTTTTAAATAGATTATATAATAAATTATTATTGAATGTAATGTGTATTGTTCTAAAGTGATTTTTGTTGTGGATCAAAGAAACGTTTTCTTCATCTTCTTAATTCAATCATTAATCTAAGATCGGTCCTTGCTATTAAATTTAAAAATAATGCAAATCCTACTAATATAATATTATAAACGCGAAAGTATGTAAGTATGTTTGTTACTCTTTCACGTAAAAACTACTGAATTGTTTTTAATGAAACTTTTCAATACTATTTAGCTTAAACATCAGAATAACACATAGGCTACAATTTATAAAGATATTGTGTGAATTGTCCAAAATATGACGATAAGTGTCAAGTAAGTAGGAAAAAATCTACCATCTGCTAGCTATTCTGGCGTGTGCTGCCAAAACCGCTAGAGTTATGCCACGCTAATATAAGCTACTCGAAATACTAATCCTGCGCAGACGAAGTCCAGCACCAGCTAGTATGTCATAAAATGTTAATATACAAGCCTTAACAACGGAGTGGTGCCCGCAAGAGCCAAGACGTCGCGGCAGACCAAGAACGAGATGGCGAGATGAGCTCGATAAATACCAGCCGGAATGGAAGACCACAGCACAGGATCGCACAGAGTGGAGGGAATGGGGGGAGGCCTTTGCCCAGCAGTGGGACATAGCAGGCTCATAATAATAATAATAATAATACAAGCCTTCACATCGAAATTACTCTCCAAATTAACCACGAAAGCACTCAAAATTCGCAATTTAAAACGTTACAGTGTGATAACAATGGATGCTATAGTCAAGATTTGGTTTGCAAATTAACGAATACCAATCGCCAGATCCGTTGAAAAAGCAGGCTTGCTGCCCAGCTGATGGAAAAGAGCTAGGTTGTTTGAAAGTTAACTATTTTAAGAGATACCTAGTAATAAGTTTGTTGTGTAAGTAAAATAGTAATGTAGATAGTTTTTTTTAAACTGTCGCGATCATAGCACATATTGAAGTATTACACGGGTATTTATCGCGTTCACTTTTCAATAAACGTCGGGAAAATAATAAAGGTAAACGTGATAAATACCTGTGTAGTATTTCAATAAGTAATGTAGATGAATATAAATACTAATTACGTGTAAGTTTAATGTTGAGTCCGCCTATTACTGGCGTATGTATCAGTCTTAGTTAATAACACAATGTACCTAATAATGTAACCATACATATTATTGCTGTTGGCGTTCCTATTTATAAATAAATAACACTAACTCCAGAGTTTGCCTAGGAGAAATGGCGATGAGCAACCGCCCGTAGTTTTTTTATACAACTAGCTGATGGAACAAGTCGATGACCTGATATTAAGTGGTAGCCATCACCTATAACGGAGCATTGCCTTGTAAGACACGCACGATAGGAACCTACGATGCACTGCCCTGCATTCCTCAACATGAGGCATATAGATGTTAAACCTAATGTGCCTGTAATTACACCGGCAACCACAATGTTTGTACCGAAACATAGCAACGCTGATTGGCGGCAGAAAAAGGCCTTGTGGTAGTACTTCCCCGGACGCATTTTTTTTTAACCTAATAATTGTCATTTTAATCGGGATTTACCATGATTTGTAAGTTTCATTGATTCCCAATATTTTGGCACAGTTGCGTGCGACATGATCACTCGATCGAATCTGCGCTCTGTGGTGTTTCCCACCACAAAGCGCAGAGAGCATAGTTTTGACGTATTTTTATTACTAGATTATTTTGTTTTTGTTGTGAATGTTTTTAATTCAATTAAATCTATTGATTTTTTATTGAGTTCATAGTTACATACTACACCGTGGCACCAAGCTAGATGTTTCTTAGAATACCGTATGCTACATTATCCGTAGATTATTGCTACGCATACTGTAGCATGTAGCTACGCGTGTCGTAGCTACATGCTACGACACACGAACACTACATTTGGTAGTGTTTTGACTACGCGCACAGTGTATTTTATCAGGGCATGATTGTAACATTTATTTTAACTAAGTCTTTGCTTTTAAAATCCTGTTCTTTTTTTTAAAAGCTTTGCTACAAATTAGCAATTGTGGCTAATATTGTGTTCCTTTTTTGAAAAGTTTTGGCACAAATGAAGCTAATATTTTGCTCTTTTTTGAAAAGTTTTTGCACAAACGAAGCAAATCGTTTGCGACAACAATCCTTTTTGTGTTTAGTTTCTAAACAAGATTGCCAGTGGCTATGTGACTAAACTCTTATTTATTTAAATTAAATGTAACATTTTTGTTATAATGTGTAGCTTAGTACTTTTATTGATTTGCCACTGAAACCACTGGTGTTCTAGTAGTAGTGGCCGTTCCGATCCTAAGGTCGTGGGTTCGAAGCCGGTCGTGCACCAATGAGTTTTTCTGTTCAAAAATGTATATGCACAATGCCAGTACTCTCAAACAGTGAAGGAAAACATCGTGAGGAAACCGGGCATATCGTAGAACCTAAAAAGTTCTATAACATGTGTTAAGTGCTTGAAAGGAGCCTCTTGAAGCGCACTTAAAATCCTTTCACCACACTGTTTGAAAGAAACTAGTGACACGACAAGAGAGAGACTGATTTGCCAGTAGAAATTACAGAAGTTAGTTTACAAAATTACAAATTACAAAATAAATTAAAAATTACAAAATCACAAATTACAAATCCCCTCAGATCTCTAAGTACTTTTAGTAAGAAAAAATGCTTACAAATTAATTGAATTTCGTAAATTAAAAAAACAGGCAATATTGACTGCTATAACAAAAGTAATAATTCGCTAGTAAAATCCCAAATTACTCAGACAAATAGTAAAAGACACATTTTCGTAATACTGAATTCTACTCGTATTATGTTCATACTAGATTTTACTATTAAGTTTATCGTTACTTACTTTATACTTTAACCGTATAATTAAACTCGTAACTATGTAACTATGAGTTTAAACTCTAGTTAAATTATGGCCGTGGTTTTATGGCGTTCCGCAAGAAGGGGTTAAATCTACCCTTCACATATTTGTTTGTTCAACATTTACAAAATATGTTTACATGAAACCCCCACGCTCCACTTTGTGAAGTTTACGGAAAGTCGGTGGATGGAGAAAGTTAAAAAAAAAAGTTCAAAGTCAAAATATATATATTGCCGTATTTTATAATTTAATGTGTCTTTTGTTTTAACCCTAGTTTATTTCTGATCTCTTGTTATTATTTCGATTTATTTGAGAAAATGATGGCGCTGTGCACCGCAGTTGCTGCCTGTGTGCCTCGGCGTCACGGAAGACCAGCGTTGTAGTAGTGCATCAAACACTATTACAGCATAAAGCTGAATGACGACCGTTTTTTTTGTCACAGTATTGTTCTTTAAATTTAATTTTCGCCTATGTTTTTGTAACACAATAAACATAATTTGATTATGATTTTTTTTTTATTTTGAAAATCATTAAAAGTAGAAGTAGGAGTAGTAGAACTCTTTGTGAAGGGTTCGTCCGGGGAAGTACTACCACCACGCCTTTTTCTTCCGCCAAGCAGCAACGCTGTGTTTCAGTTTGAAGAGTGTGGTTGCCGGTGTAATTACAGGCACATGAGGCTTAACATCTATATGTCTCAAGTTGATGGACGCAGTGCATCGTAGGACATGTTTCTATCGTGCGTGACTTACGAGGTAATGCTTTGATATAAGTGATGGTTACCACTTAACATCAAGGAAGCCATCTGCTTGATCCATCAGCTAGTTGTATAAAAAAAAGTGTATTTATTATAAAGATATGTTAAAAAAGCTGAGCTAGCCGTTTCTGAGCTAACTGTTCTACAAATACGCTATGCTTGCACCAAGCACCACTACCAATTGATTCAGTACCTATACGCCGATTTCACTAACAAATATGATGAGTTCCACATTCGTGTTCAATATTATTCGCTCATACGCGTGATTGTTTATTCATTTTAAAGGTTTTTGATCGAATTCGCAAATGATCAAACTGATGTTTGGATATGGACGGTTTTATAAATGATAATCAGTGTTCAAACTATTGCTTTGACAGCTTTCACAGCTCAGTTGGTAGTAGCTCTGCCTTCTGCGCCGTAGTTCGTGGGTTCGATCCTCACCGAGAAGTTTGTTCTCGGTGAGGATTTATGTGATGAACAAAGATGTTTGTTCTCTATCTGGGTGTTATATAAAGTATGTATTTACAAAAAAAAGGTATATAATGTATTATATCAGCTATTAGGTTCCCATATTACAAGCTTTGGCTTATTTCGGGGCTAGATAGTGCTGTGGATAGTCCACCAATATTTAAAAAAAGATGCTCTACGAGGAATAGCAAACATGCTTCCTCGTAGAGCACCTGCGGTGTAGTAGCTTCTAGTGATGTGGCGTCTCGGCACATTGATAAAAAACCGGCCAAGTGCGAGTCGAACTCGCGCACGAAGGGTTCCGAAGGGGATCTATGAAAAAGGGGCAAATAGTAATGGCTAGATAGTGCTGTGTGGATACACAGCACTATCTAGCCCCAAACTAAGCCTAAGCTTGTAATGTGGGAACCAGATAGCTGATATAATACATATATTAGGGCAAAGCTACTACCAACTGAGCTGTGAAGGCTGCCTATCTATCCAAATATTGATAGGTGCTCTACAAGGAATAAGATCGGTGCTCTATTATTTTTTATATTTTTATTTAGCTTTATTTTTTATTTTTCTGTAGGTAGCCTTCCTTTTGTGTTCTTTCTTTGTATATATTAAGTTTTTATTTTATTTTTTAAATGTCCGTGCCATTACCCGCCCCAGGGACCTGGCAGAATACCAGTGTTGCACTGTGTGATGTGACCCACACGGTGCGGCAAATACTGAGCCAGGGACCTAATTGGCCTAACATAGTTATTGTTATTTATTGTATGTATATCTCTGTTCTTTTTGTGTTGGTCAATAAATTGCCTTTCTTTCTTTCTCTAAGATCGGTGCTCTAAAATCGGTGCTCTACGAGGAATACCCCTTTGAAATGTCCACCAATATTTATACGAATTCTTTCGGTTAGGTTCTTACCCTGAAATTGACGTTCAGACATTTCCAATTCCCCAAGATGAACACTTCAATAAACAGTAATGAGACTGGGACTTGGTTGCAGCTTCTAAAATAACTTCATAAAACTTGTCTTATTGACTACAAGCTGGTGCCCGCGACTTCGTTTGCGCAGGATTAGTCACACAATATCTTTATAAATTGTAGGCTATGCGTTATTCTGATGTATAAGCTATACTAGCTGACCCGTGCCCACTTTGTTGGGCGGTGTCAAATTTGCAATAAAATAATATTGCGGCTATAAATTTAGATGAAGGCTATCCTATCTTTTAAGTTAGATCAAACTGCACACGGTGCGCAAATTTGATTGAAATCGGTTAAGTAGTTTAGGAGTCCATAGCGGACAAACAACGTAATTTATATATAAGCTATATTATTGTAAAGTTTAATTAAAATCCATTCAGTAGTTTTTACGTGAAAGAGTAACAAACATCCATCCATCCATACTTACAAACTTACGCGTTTATAATATCAGTAGGATAATCTGGAGTGGACTTAGCGAGATGCGAGAGCGCCGGTGGTCTGGTGGCCTTCTGATCGAAAGGCACGACCTTTCGATCAGAAGGCCACCAGACCACCGGTTTGAATCCAATCGTGTTCAAATGTATGTGAGCAATGCCGCTATCAAATATTCAAGGAAAACATCGCGAGAGAACCAGCTATTGTAACAGCAGCGGTGATGGGCTCGCAACCTGTCATGTTTCGAATACTAACTACAATAAAATGTGGGCAATAACCAAAAATTTTATATTTCGACGTACCTCTGACTATCCCCCTTAGAATCTTAGGTTGGTACTTGATATTAAAAGATCAATTGGGATGTCTGGAGAACGAAGTTGTGAAGCTGTTTGAGGACTTTAACTATATAGAACTGTTTGCACCGTCGCACCGAGTATGTTCTAGAATATTTTTAACTAGTTTTCGTCCGAGCGTCGCTTGCATAATCCCTTGTTACAAGTAGTTTTATCTATTTTAGTTTACAAACAATATTTAATTTTAACAAACCTAGGTTAAAGTCAACCATTTTATTTACTTAATTCAATCAGAAGGATCTTTTAGGAAGCTTAAAAATTAAATGATTAAGGCGAATACAAGAGCTAATGTGACTCGCTCGCACGTTTCGGCATGATATAAAATCTCTAAACTTATTTTCGAAAAATTGCAATCAACATTTTGTGTGCAATCACATTGCACACAGTTTAGTAAAAATGTCATTTTGATCGATATATGTTTTCCTACTCAAAAGTTTGCTTTACTAGTTTTCGTACATAAGTTTTTCGAAAATGAGCTAAGAGATTTTATATCTTTCAACATGACGAAATGTGCGAGCAAACGTCACATTAGCTCTTGTCTTTGCCTTAATTTGGGCGTTTGTTAGGTGATTCTTTGGTGACGCTTAGGGAAGGGGGTAGTCAGAGCTGACTGAGTTAGTCGTAAGTATTATATCAGCTATCTGGTTCCCATAGTTATACAAGCTTAGACTTTGTTAAGGGCGAGATAGTGATGCGTGGAATGTTCAATAATATTATAAATTATATTGGATGATTCGATGAACTGACGACATTGTCAGGATCGCGGGAAGACGGTGGATGGAGAGGGCTCGGAATCGTTCTTCCTGGAAATGTATAGGGGAAGCCTATGTCTAGCAGTGGACTTCTTTAGGCTTATTATGATGATGATGATGATGATTCCAAGAAAATTACTCACGTCAACTTTAATTCCGTCCACGGGAAAGACCTTGGTCGCCGGGGACTCTTTAGGAACGAATCGGTAGAACTCGATCATGTTCCTGTACCATCGTATTGAATACAGCAACGCGTCCTCCAGCTCGTACGTGCACATGAGCTCCACGCTTGTTCCCGTGAGAACTGCGCGGGGGACGTGGATTTGCAGGGACTTCAATGTGTTGACTGTACCTGTTGACAAGTTTAATAATTTTTATTATAATAGGTCTATTTCTGCCGTCTGCGTTGCTGTGTTTCGGTTTATAGGGTGTGGTTGCCGTTGAAATTGGCACGTAAGGCTAAGCATCCGTATACCTCAAGTTAATAGACGCAGAGCAGTGCATCGTAGGGCACGTTCCTATCGTGCGTGACTTATGAGGCAATGCTTTGTTATAGGTGATTGTTACCGCTTAACATCAGCTGGGCCATCTGCTTGTACCATCGGCTAGTAGTATTAAAAAAAAAGCCTGTAATTACAGAAAAAGTTGTCACTATCCTAAAGATCAAATTAAGTAGACACATAAAAAAAATCATACAGAAAAATTCATTGGTGCGCAATAAAACTTTACAATACAGGTTTAAAGTAAAAAAGTTTCGAAATAAAATAAGAAATAAACACAAAATTACGATTTGTTTAATGATAGCTGTAAAAGGGCCTGATGAAATAAACAAGCAACACACCATGTTATCTACAAAAACAACAGTTTGACCCAATAAAAACCCAAATGACTGGCAAGTACACTAAAAGAGAAGGTTTCGCTACCCCATAAACTAAAATACTAGGACGACAGAAGAGTCAAAGAGTTATGTCATAAGATTTTACTGGCAATTCTTTGGAGTACCGCAAGGTTCTCCAAGGGAACCACAATTCTATCAAAAAGACGTTTCGAAGTGATCCTTGTGATGAAAAAAATTTATAAACCTTTTGTTACATATCATTTTGACTTTAATCTACTAAATGTGCACATATTAAATAGATTCCCAACTTAATATACAAAATATTTATACAAGGTGTTCCAAAAATTGTGTATATAAACTTCAGGGGGCTAAAGTACCCATCAATATGAACCACATTTTCTAAGGAACCAACACTGTGAACGCGAAAAAAAAACAGCTGTTTCATACATTTTAGCCAGGTAGGTATTGAACTCTTGTATGAAACATCTGGTTTTTTTTTCGCGTTCACAGTGTTGGTTCCTTAGAAAAAGTTGTTCATATTGAAGGGTACTTTAGCCCCCTGAAGTTTATATACACAATTTTTGGAACACTTTGTATAAATATTTTGTATATTAAGTTGGGAATCTATTCCACCGGTTATGTGCTAACCATTACCTATAACAAAGCATTGCCACGTAAGTCACGCAAGATAGGAACGTGACCTACGATGCACTGCCCTGCGTCCATCAACTTGAGGCATACAGATATTAAGCCTCATGTGCCTATAATTTCACCGGCAACCACACTCTTCAAACCGAAACACAGCAACGGTAGTACTTCCCCGGACGAGCCACACACATAAATAAATAAATATTAGTGGACTTTCTACACAGCACTATATAGCCCCAAACTAAGCCAAAGCTTGTAATATGGGAACCAGATAGCTGATATAATACATATGTACGTTTTTTTTTTGTAAATACATACTTATAATATTATATAACACCCAAACAGAGAACAAACATCAATGTTCATCACGCAAATTGATCTCACGGCCTACGGCGCAGAAGGCAGAGCTACTACCAACTGAGCTGTGAAGGCTGACATGGAGCGCTCTTAAAAAGTTTACTACTTTTTTTATTATTTAATATTATTATATTAATACAAAATATACTAAAACATACTTCACGTAAATGCTCTTTGCGTAACATAAGTAGCCACTTTGCCATTTAACCCCGTCCCGTGTAACCTGAAAAAGCCATGCGCAGCAGAAAATATAATACTTCCATTCAGGGTGTACTCAACTCCGTTTCAAAATAAAACACGTGTAAAGTTTCAATCAGAACTAAGTGCAGCCACAAGCCACAAAAGTACTCTGGTACAGACAGCGACGAAAGTCGATGAACGTTTCTAGTTTCTATCCTACTCTATCCTACTTCTGACTTTATTATTTAATAAATTGTATTATATAAATGCGAAGAGGTTAGGGCGTGATTGTGACACCAATCGGAATTAAGCTTAAAATAAATATAGTTCGTCATCTTAATTAATATATTTGCTTTCTATCTTGTAAAATTACCGGGTATAAGGTAGAAAACATGAAACCTATTATAGGAACAACGCCATAAACATTAAAACGCATGAAAAGCGGTAGCTTTCTCAAAAAATTTAGGAAACTGCATGTTTAAATCACGATTTTTACCTGTATTTAAATATCCTTCACGATCCATATTTAAATCTATCTTCAAGTTGAGTTGCAATTTTTTTAGTAAATCCACCTATATTATAACATTCCATTATATATAAGAATATTTTTAGGAGCTTTTTAAAGCTAATAAGTGTCTCCTGGGTAAGCGTGCAACATCGTCAAACATAATTAATCTTAAAAAAAAATTAAAGAACATCGAATAACTGAAATCATTCATCTATTTTTATTGCTAACTGTACTAAAAAACACTATTGTAAAAGTCAATAATTAACTATTGCACTCAGGGATTCCACATATGGCGCGGTCAGACTAATTGAATTTAATGGTTTTTTATATGGAAAAATAAATATAAATATTGGTGACTGCTTTACTAGTTTTCGTACACACAAACTTTTAAGTAGAAAAACATGTTTGGATCAATATTATATTTTTGCTGAACTGTGTCCTATGTGAATGTGATTATTGCACACAACTTGATTGATTGCGATTTTCGTATACAAGCTGTTCCAATACTTGTGTTTAAAAACTTCAGGGGGCTAATGTACCCATCGATATGAATAACTAAAATTTATGAAACAGCTGTTTATTTTTCGCGTTCACAGTGTTGGTTCCTTAGAAAAAGTTATTCATATTGATGGGTACTTTAGCCCCCCGAAGTTTTTAAACACAAGTATTGGAACACCTTGTATAAGTTCAGTGATTTTCGTTTTTTTTTTATTCATCTTGCTTATGTAATAAGCGATGTACCACCTGAAGATATAATATAGATGATAAGTATACCTTTAAAATTTTTGAGAAGTAGTACAGATGTACAGTCACGTGCATTAATAAGTAAACAGTTTCAACTTTTCTTGATAATGTAAACATAAGATTCCTCAAAAGTCGATACACTGACTTTACGTTCAAAATTATGTATACACCAAAATGTGTCAAAATGAGATATACATTTTCATCAAAATAATGTAAGCACAAGACAAAATCAAAAATAAGTAAACAATACAAATATCATAATTATGTATCCTTTATAAATTTCAGAAATATGTCTACAATTTGTAACTTTTTATTTATAGTGGATACATAATTATGATGTTTGTATTGTTTACTTATTTTTGATTTACCCTTGTGCTTGAAAAATTCCATGTTATACCCAAACCAATACAAAGATCATAATTATGTATCCACTATAATTTTTTGAAATATGTCTACACTTTGTTAATTTTGAAAGATTCCATGCTATACCCAAACCAATACAAACATCATAATTATGTATGCACTGTAAATGTCAGAAATATGTCTACACTTTGTTAATTTTGAAAGATTCCATGTTATACCCAAACCAATACAAAGATCATAATAATGTATCCACCATAAATTTCATAAATATGTATACACTTTGTTAATTTTGCGTAATACGCATGCATGTTATGTTGTGTTATACGCAGTCCACCCATAGAACCACAGATGCCACTTACAAAAGTCAGCTACGAAAACAACAGAAATGTAACAAACAAAAACATTTAATAATAGTGGGTAGTTCCGTCTGTAAAGTATTTAGCACAGAACTACCCTCTGTCTTATTATTATTTATGAGTTCTTCAGTGTAGTCTGCGATTTCTGAAATGAAACTAACTACGATTAAAGTTTTTACTGACTGTTCGACTGACTGATTCTTTGAGAATGTATTATACCTGTAGTCCCTACAATGGAACAGTTTTAGAGGCATTGATGTTTGCAAAAACATGATAAATTCAATGCAAGAGAGATTGCAAGATGTTATTGACACTAGAGGTGGCCTAAACAAGATTTTAGGTATAGAGATAACCTGGATCCATTAGTGCCGCTAATATTGTGCTTAAGTAAATAGATCCTGTTGATTCTGTAACTATTGTTTAATTATCAGAAACCCTATAAAACTATACAGTCCCTCCATTTATACATAAATTTATGTAGTGTAGGAAGACCTGGGTAAGTAGGTATGTTATTGGTTTGGATATAGCATGGAATCTTTCAAAATTAACATTAACAAAGCGTAGACATATTTCTGAAATTTATAGTGGATACATAATTATGGTGTTTGTATTGGTTTGAGTAAAACATGGAATCTGTCAAAGTTTACAAAGTGTAGACATATTTCTGAAAGTTATAGTGGATACATAATTATGATGTTTGTAATGGTTTGGGTACAACATGGAATTTTTCAAGCACAAGACAAAATAAAAAATAAGTAAACAATACAAACATCATAATTATGTATCCACTATAAATAAAAAGTTTCAAATCGTAGACATATTTCTGAAATTTATAGTGGATACATAATTATGATATTTGTATTGTTTACTTATTTTTGATTTTGTCTTGTGCTTACATTATTTTGATGAAAATGTATACCTCATTTTGACGCATTTTGGTGTATACATAATTTTGAACGTAAAATCAGTGTAGCGACTTTTGAGGAATCATATGTTTACATTATTAAGAAAAGTTGAAACTGTTTACTTATTAATGCACGTGACTGTACGTACTTTTTTTTTAATATGACTTAACATTAGTGATTGTCATCGCCTTAACTTGAGTAACGTACTTTTATATTAGTTACTCTACTCTTAAACCGTTGTCGAAATTCAAAATACTTGACCAACAGCCTTCACAGCTCAGTTGGTAGAAGCTCTGCCTTCTGTGTTGCCGGCCGTAGGTTCGATCCCCACCGAGAACAAATATTTGTGTGATGAACTTGTTGTTTGTTCTCTGTCTGGGTGTTATAAAATATTATGAGTATATATTTACAAAAAAGTATATAAGTAGTATATCAGCCATCTGGTTCCCATATCACAAGCTTTGGCTTAGTTTGGGGCGGGATAGTGCTGTGTGGAATGTGCACCAATATTTATTTATTATTTATTAACAAATCCTTATCAACAATGACAACGGGGCCAACGTGTCATTTTTATTTGACAAAAACCGTCGCAACGATATTTAAAAACGCCAAAAAAGAAGGAACAAAAATAACTGGAGCTATCTGTCAGAAACGAAACCGTAAAATACTGCGCCCATAGTCTGACGTCATCGTGTAGTTAAAACCAACATGCAATTCGTCAATCTTTACTCGCCCATTTGAATGATTTATTGACATGAAAAACGTATGTATAACCTGGTCATCCACTGACGTTTTTTCTGACTTGTAATTTTCCAAAGCAAGGATGGATTTCAAAGAAAAGATGGACTGTGTAAAAGATGACATGAGTAAGAAAGGAGTGAGCACATGTCGAATGATAGAGGAGAGTGGAAGAAGAAAACCTGTTGTGTCGACCACATGCAGCGTGGGATAAGGGCAGGAAGATGATGATGATGATGATTTTCAAATAATCGTTGAAGCCACTCAAAAAATAATAATAGGCGTTGTAATTTCCATGAAAGTTTTCCTTTGGCACTAGAACACGTTCATTGCATACATACAACAATGTTCTATGTTTTTTTTATAACACTTAATGGCGAAACCAACAGATGACTCACTTAGTGTTAAGTGGTAACCATCACCAATAACAAAGCAATGCCTCGCAAGTCACGCACAATGAAAACGTGACCTACGATGCGCTGCCTTGCGTCCATCAGCTTCATGTGCCTGTAATTTCACACTCAAAAACACAACGCTGCTTGGCGACAGAAATACGCATGGTGGTAGTACTTTCCCGGACGAGCCCTTCACAAAGAGCCCTACTATTAAATTAAGCTATTAAAACTGTACCTGACCATAGCTATAAGATCTTATTGTACTACAGTTATACAATAAATAATTTCTGATTTTGATTTCAGTTCTCAAAACTACTGACCATACAGAACCCGGCGTTATAACCGTAAACACTCCTGACTTACCTTGAAGTGAGTAAATGCCAGTTTACTACCCACTCGTTATAAGTTAACCAATAAACGTAAACGACGTCCTCACTGTTATAGCTTTTTACCTCCTCAAATCGATACCTCCTGCTTACTTATTATCGCCTGGTAGTTTTGGTTACTTTGATGTTAAAATGGGGGAGATCAAAGATTATTTTTACGGGCAAAATTTTAATGGGGATTTTATTTGTCAGCGATTCAATACTTTGCTATTCCTGTTTTTACTGTACATGGTTTTATGTCCAGTTTTTATCGGAATAACTTTGAACTGACGTTAGATTTAAGAGTAGCTCTTCGTGAAGGGCTCGTCCGGGGAAGTACTACCACCACGCCTTTTACTGCCGCCAAGCAACGTTGCTGTGTTTCGGTTTGAAGAGTGTGGTTGCTAAGCTTTTCCTCGCAAGACACGCACAATATTAACGTGTCCTACCGTGAAACATATGCATGGTGTTTACCAAAGCAAGACCTTCACATATATACCCTATACAATACAAAATACAAATACAAAAAAGATTATTTCCATTAGAACAGAATACATAGACATATGCAATACATTTTCAAATTCAAAGTTGACAATTGGAGCAGGCTAAGCACTAGTTCTGCGCATCATATAAATGATATCATCATCATCAACCTATGTAAGTCCACTGCTTTTAAGGTCGTGGGTTCGAAACCGGTCGTGCACCAATGAGTTTTTCTGTTCAAAAATCTATGTGCACAATGCCATTACTCTCAAACGGTGAAGGAAAACATCGTGAGGAAACTGGCATGTCGTAGAACCTAAAAAGTTCTAATACATGTGTCAAATGCTCGAAAGGAGCCTCTTGAAGCGCACTTAAAATCCTTTCACCACACTGCTTGGAAAGAAACTAGTGACACGACAAGAGAGAGAGTCCACTGCTGGACGTAGGTCTCTCCCAAGACGTATCATTGAGGCCTGTCTTCGGCTCTTCTCATCCAGTCTTTGCCAACTACATTTCGCAGAACGTCGCTCCACCTCCACCTCGCTAAATGATATGTAGGACTGGTTTTTAGCCTACCCCGATGTTGAATTTACGGTGACAGATATATTTATTACTAGCTGGTGCCCGAGACTTCGTCTGCGCAGGTTTACTATTTCGAGAAGCTTATATTAGCCTGGCGTAGTACATATGTGTAACTCTAGCGGTTTGGCAGCGCATGCCAGAATAGCTCGCAGATGGTAGAGTTTTTCCTACTTGACACTTATCGTCATATTTTGGATAATTTACACAATATCTTTATAAATTGTAGCCTATGATGTATAAGCTATATTATTGTATAGTTTCGTTAAAATCCATTCAGTAGTTTTTACGTGAAAGAGTAACAAACATCCATCCATCCATCCATCCATCCATGCTTTCAAACTTTTGCGTTTATAATTTAGTAGGATAGGATTGCAGCGTACCGCTCAAACGCAATTGCGGTTATAAATAGAACTAGCAATAAATACCTTTATCGGAACAGCAAGAAATTGAGCTACGACGCTAAACGACGCAGTTTTATTCAGCGCGGTATTGCACCAAACAACCGGCAAACAAAGAGATAAAAGCTTTTTAAATCTCCGAATTTATGGTTTGTTTGTGCAAACGGAATACTATTTGGTAAATCCTAGCATTTTCCGGGCCGATATTATTTTAATACTTTCGAAGTAAGGCTGCGGTTTTGGAAACAGCGGGTTTGGCTAAAGTAAGCTAAGTAAACAGGAGGGCAATCGCCCTAGTCAGTTAAAATCAGTAAAAGTAACTATTTACAAAAAATCTGTAAGCTAGCTTTCTGTTGGCTGATTTTCTTATTACGAGTAGTTTCACTTACACGAGTTGCTAACTAGATGGCGCTGTATAGAATGCCTATCTACACTAATAATAAAAATAGGAAAGATTTGTATGTTTGTACTAATAATGTAAAAAAGAAATATTTGTACGTTTGTAACGATTAACTCACTCAACTACTGGTTCGATTTCAAATTTTTTTCACCATTAGGTACAGCACCACATTTATCAAACATTTTATTTCTTTGTTTTTCGTTCTTCTTATATTCGGGCGACCTGATGGACAGCGGTTACCGTCGGCTTATGGACAATTAAATTATAATATAATTAATTACCTATTACTATCCAATTGATACAATAACCTTATGAGATTATGTGATGCTTCTTAGTAAGTTGTTAAAAAAATGTATTATGTATGCAAAATATATTCCTACACTATTTATTTTATTCAACTCTCATTATATTATTATTCATTAAAACACATACGTAGGTAAATGTTACCAAAAAGTTTTGCATAAGTTTCATTGTAAGTTTGTTCAAAATTATTTAAAAATGGAACGAACGAGTTGGCGCGTAGAATTAAAAAAGGAAGCATGAATTTTCTTAACGGTGATCAGAGTCCTTTCGCCCCGGTGTAACATTCCGCTATCGCTACCGCTACCGCTACCCCGGCTCAAAAGAACCGCTCCCCGCGCAAGTTTATGCGACGTCACGTATGATCGGCGTTCGGCGGACCGCTACACGTGTTTCTATTACCTGAATGAAAGAGGAATTCCGAATGTTTGTTGGCCCGGAAAGGATTTCACTTCCTATCTGTAAAAAAATACTAACTTTCGCGAAAAATGGGCACGTGCCAAGTAATCCTGCAACTTATGGTATTACAGTATAGCTGTATAACTGTATGACGTCTAAAAGGGACACATAAATAATATAAATGCTTGTTTCAAAATGTCTAAATAAGTTGAGAGATGAGATCAGCTTTTTGGTCATTTGAGGCAACAGGATAATTTCATAAACTGAAAATTATAGACAAAACAAGAAAAAATAGGTAGAAAATTGTTGCGCATATTGTTTCGCCACCGTACCTAGATTTATAATCGTTCAATAAAATGTTATCTATTTTATCCAATTGTTTTAGTAAAAACACATTTTATAATCTAAGTAATGAAATTATAATGAGTAATTATTATCATGTTGAGATTCAATTTCGAGAAAACTTAAGTTTTTATTTTTTAAATAATACCACCACAGGACAAATCGACCGAGTCACTAGCAAAGAATGTGCAAAGAAAAAAATTCTTGAATAAAAAAAATTGAGGAGAAACACACCGAAATTTATTGTAATGTAATCTAATTTGAATGATGAATTTTCAAGATATAAATGGCATTTTAAAATTAAAAGTAAAAAAATATTAAACGTACCTTAATAAATACGCAATGAACATAAATCTCAAGGTACCTACAAGATCATAACAACAATGGAAAGCTTAACATAACAATGTAAAAGATAAAACGAATGAAAAATTACAATTCGCGATCCGGAAATTACAGACATTTAAAAACGATCAGAATTTTTTTTGTATTTATATAATGGGATTGCGCGACCATTTGATTGAAAGTCAGTAGAAAGAACGATTTTGTTACACGATGTATATAATAGTATGGTAGGGAAAAAATTACTTGCCGATTTTAGAATATAGAAAACAAAAGTCACTACTTTTAGTGTACTTATTGCCTTATTTATTATTAGTTATTACTAGCAGCTTGACGCGGCTTCGCACGGGGGGAAATATTTTTTTTAAATTTTGGTATAAACCACTAGACCGATAGAGCCTTTGATAGCGCGTTTGAGCCTTGCGGGTACTTCATTGTTGTGCATGCCCCTCTCCCGCACTTCTCCAGCACTGAGTGCCGCCACACCGACCACAGCGCGGGGCAGCTAATTTTTTTCTGTAACTATTTTAAATTCGCAATGTATTTTGAAAGGAATGTCCGATTTCTAAAGTTCTTTTACCATTAGAATGCTACATTATCTTTGAGTAACATAGGCTATATTTATTACTAGAAAAAATTAGAGATCTCTACTAAAACTTCAATAATGCAACCGAAGGTGTAAAAAAATTGGCCATAAAATATCTTTCATCGCATGTGCTGCGGCAACTACTGATGATAGAAATAGAAAAAAAAATGTTCAATAATATTAAAGAACACAGAGATTTAATACATAATGTGCCCAGTAAGTTGCGATAGAGGAAAGCGGACCGATATTAAAAATCAAGCAAATTTACAAACCAAAAATTTGTTTGTTTTTAGGCAATCGGCCCGCCGCGCCGCCTTTAATATTTTACAGGTAAGAAATATACATACATACAAAAGAACGCTAGGAACCAAGCCGTAACTTTGTAGCCTGTTCTTCTAGGCTTTGGTAGCGTGGAACTGGCACCTAGAGTCACCTAGCTTTAAGACATTTCAAAGTAATCTTCTTCTTCTTCTCTCCATTTTTTGCTACTGTCCGTCATTCGACAGACAATCTTGCCAATCTCAAGTGATTTTTATTGAGTACTTTTTAGTCAAGTCAGTCCATAGTCAAGTCGCGATTTTATTTAATAAATACCTTTTAACTTTGACATGTGGCTACGATTGTAGCTCTACTTATTGTTGATATATTTTCAAAGCCTGATCAATTTTGTACTAAACTCTGCGCACATATGGACAATGCTACACGCTAACGAATGCAGTGAACAAAAGCAACAGTCGGCGTGCTGTCGAAAGTGGAAAACCAATTTCGCGTCGCCATCGAACTCGTTCGCGACAAGTTTTTAAATAAATACGTTTGGACAAGTGCGAGTGGTACTCTTTTGTATACTTTTGTGCTGTAGGTTGCGGGTTTGATCCATATTGAGGACAAATGTTTTATGTGTTGAACACTGATGTATCGGTGTCTGGGTGTTATAATGTTTTGTGTATTAATAAAAAAAGTGTTTGACGGTATACTCAAAAACTACCTTGTTATTTACCCGAGTGCCGAAGGCCACCGGGTTATGTTTTTTTGGGTATATTGGGTTCAATCATCTAAATTTTAGTAGAAAAAATAATGCACAAAAAAGATTTAGTCAAAAGTCCAGAGTCATTCAGTCACCTTTTTTTTTTCAATACCATATTTTTATTTCAGGCCTCGTTTTACCCCTTTTACAGTTAGGGAACTCTAAAACAGTACGCCTAAAAGTGCTTGTTACGTATGAATACATTTTTCAATCACGTGTTTGTTTGAGAGGCAGTTTTGCCGTGGCTTTGACTATCAAAGAGGATGCAGAGTTGTAGAGCATACTGCAAATTGGAATTGGAAATTCATAATGCTTTGATGTCGAATTTGGACTGGGCTTAAGAGCTGAAACGCATTAAGGTGCCCGAAGCGGATTGTGTTATTAAGTCGTTAATATCCCGTTTGATTGATTTTTTATATAGCTCGTAGCATAAGCAAGCTAAAGTAGCAATAGACAGGTCATATAGCTCGAAGAACTGACAACTGCTGGGTAATAATTCTCAAATGGCGACCGCGAATAGAAAAACGAAGCGTGGGACGCCCTCCTACCCGATGGACTAACGACATTGTTAAGGCGAAGACAAGAGCTAATGTGACTCTCGCTCGCACGTTTCGACATGTTGAAAGATATAAAATCACTAAACTCATTTTCGAAAAATCGCAATCAACCATTTTGTGTGCAATCACATTGCACACAGTTTAGTAAAAAAATCATTTTGATCGATACATGTTTTCCTACTCTAAAGTGTGCTTTTCTAGTTTTCGTACATAATCAAACTTTTAAGTAGGAAAACTTGTATCAATCAAAATGATTTTTTTACTAAACTGTGTGCAATGTGATTGCACACAAAATGGTTGATTGCGATTTTTCGAAAATGAGTTTATTGATTTTATATCTTTCAACATGTCGAAACGTGCGAGCGAGAAGTTGTTTGATAGTTGTCAGCCCCTTAAGATCGCTGAAAGTCGGTGGATGGAGAGGGTTCAGAATCTATGTCCAGCAGTATACCTCTTCAGGCTGATGATGAGATTTTTTATATGAAAGAAGATGGAACATGCATTTGGCCAACTTGATGACATGTTTAAACAGTTGCCTATTTACTACCTATTTTCAGTTCACCTGTCACCGTAGATCAAACGTCGGGGTGGGCTGAAAACCAGCCCTTGTATAATGTATATGATGCGCAGAATTAGTGCAGAACTTACCACAATTGACAACTTTTAATTTAAAAATATATTGCAAAAATTAATAACACTTAAAATACCAACACTAAAAAGTATTGCATAAAGACAATAATTTATGCAATACATTTTTAGTGTTGGTAATATTTTTGTATTGTATTGTTTAAGTAAAACCATTTAAAGTATATATTAGGATTCTACACAAATCAGCTGAATTTGACAGCCCTCACAGCTCAGGCGGTAACCCTGATTTCTGGGCTGTAGGCCGTATGTCACCATAGCACATCGCACAATACTGAGCGAGCCATGGATATCTAGGGGGGTAGTCAGCAGTGGCGTAGCTATCGTAGGGCCAGGTGGTGCAGTGCACCAGGGCCCCGGAACTCAGGGGGCCCTCTAACCTAAGCTTTAAAGAGAGTGTGAGCCAGCTCCCGAAGCTAGAAAACCTTGAGCCTGCTCACAATTTTTTTTAATGATGTATTTTAGAGGCCAATATAAGTTCAAGCTATGTGGAAAGAAGGGTGAGGGCCCGATTCTTTGTCTATGCACCGGGGCCCTTGTTCACCTAGCTACGCCACTACTCTAGTCAGAGACACTGGGGACGTTCAAATACTAAATTTGGCTCATACCCACATTTTGCAATTGTTGGTGTTTCGTACGCGACAGCTTGCAAGCGCATTGCCGCTGCCAAAATACTAAAAGGTTTCCTCTCGATGTTTTTCTACACTTTTGTTTGATCCTCTTTTGGTTTTTGAACTTGGTACTTAATAAGAAGAGCTCTTTGTGAAGGGCTTGTCCGCGAAAGTACTACCACCACGCCTTTTTCTGCAGCCAAGCAGCGTTGCTGTGTTTCGGTTTGAAGAGTGTGGTTGCCGGTGTAATTACAGGCACATGAGGTTTAACATCTGTATGCCTCAAGTTGATGGACGCAGGGCAGTGCATTGTAGGGCACGTACAGATCGTGCGTGACTTACGAGGCAATGCTTTGTTATAGGTGATGGTTACCACTTAACATCAGGCTTGTTCCATTAGCTAATTGTATAAAAAAAACTAAGCGGTCTGAGGAGATTTTTGTCTGTAGATCAAAGTCATGAATTTGATATTGTTTTTATTCCTGATTTTTGAATGGTGTTTTGTATATGTAATAGTTTCGTGCGGTTATTCACCTCGACGTGTAAATAATATTTACGAAAAATTGATAACGTGATTTCATAACTGTTCATTTTTGTTGACGCAATAGCCGAAAATGTCCGAACGAGTTTTTGCTTTCAATAAATAAATATTGGTTAACATTTTACACAGCCCAGCCCCGGGCCATCTAGCCTCAAATTGATCACAGCTTGGGAGCTAGATGACGTAAAGTATATAAGTCAAAGTCAAAGTCAAAAGGTATTTATTTAGTTGAATCAAGGATCACTTTGAAACGTCTTAAAGCAAGGCAAATCTTGAGGTGCCAGCACCACGCGACCAAGCCTAGGCAACAAACTTACGGCTATAAAATATACTAATATAATATACCTAATATACCCTTTGAAACGGACGAACTATTAAAACTGTAGGTATTCAGTTTTAATATTAAATTAATTTAGATAAAGATAAAAAACAAAAATACCATTAATATTTCAAACATTTAACAACAGTTATACCATAAATATTTCTGATTTCTGATTTTTGTTTCTCGCTTGGCTACCTTTAAATAAATTCATGTTTTCCCAAATTACTCTTTCTTTATAATAACCTTTCTCAGAAACATGTTCTAAATAATCCAATAAATTCATGTTTTCCGAACATTCTTTCTTTATAAACTTTCTTGAGAAACTCGTGCTAAATAATTGAGAAGAACATCAAAAAACTACCCAGCATTGTGCGCAGAAAAACTTAACAAGCAACGTACTGCCTTGTTATTGTATTCGCTCAGGTAAGCCTTTGAACGATGCCGGTGAATAGTATCGATATTTTTTATATTTCCATATATTTTTTTAGCCGATAAAACACTGAACACGATTGAAACTCTAATAAAATTCTGAATAAAATATTAGAATAAAACATGAGAGAAAATACATTTATTAAAACTGACACAAATGATTAATAATATAAGCAGCATTATAAATGGTCTTTGCATAATATTATACTAATAATACAACATTACTAGCCGCTTTCTGAAAGCCCTATCAAAACTAATTGGATGTCAAGTCACTTGTGGTAATCATCACCACAAAGCATTCAAAGTCAAAGTCAAAGTCAAAATGTATTTATTCAATAAAATCACAAGGATCACTTTGAAACGTCTTAAAGCTAGGTGACTCTAGGTGCCAGTTCCACGCGACCAAAGCCTAGAAGAACAGGCAACAAACTTACGGCTTGGTTCCTACCGTTCTTTTGTATGATCCTTTTACAATGTAATAATATAATATATTATTGAAGTTTAGTGAGGCGTAGGCATACAGAAAAAGGTAAACATAATCAAATTTATAAGACAGCACAAACTTTGTTTGTTTGTTGTTTCGCCTCAAACTAATAATACCTGATGCATAAATACAATTTATTAAATCAGAGAAAAATAAAAAAAAACACACAATAGTAGGTACAGTACAGACATTGCAGACATGTTAGCTGCCGATGGGCAGAGCGACCGGGACATCGGGCCACGCATTTTTATCAACAATATAGCTATCTAAAGTATAATAAGCTTTCCTTATTAGATTATTCTTAATGTACACTTTAAATTTTCTAATAGGAAGCCCAGTGGCACTTTCTGGAAGTTTATTATAGAAGCGAATACCGTTCCCCATAAACGAGCCATTTACCTTTTGAAGTCGAAATTTAGGTATACATAATTTGTTTTTATTTCTAGTGTTAACGTTATGTGCATCACTCTTTTTCTTAAAGCTATCTATGTGTTTATGAGTGTATAATAGATTTTCATAAATATACTGTGAAATGACTGTGAGAATATTAATTTCTTTAAATCGCTCCCTTAATGAGTCACGTGGTTTCATTTTATAAATGGCACGTATCGCCCGTTTTTGAAGTACAAATATACTTTGTATATCAGCAGCTTTCCCCCAGAGCAAAATACCATAAGACATTACACTATGGAAGTAGCTAAAATATACTAGTCTAGCTGTAGCTTCATCTGTAAGCCATCTTATTGTGCGAACTGCGTATGCAGCCGAACTCAGTCTACCAGCAAGTGATTTGATGTGTGGACCCCACTGCAATTTTGCATCAATATTAAGTCCTAAAAAAATAGTAGAATTGACAAGGGTAAGTGATTCACCATTTAATTCAATATTGGTTGGTCGTTGAACCACATTTGGCAAAGTAAATTTAATGCATTTCGTTTTCCCAGCATTGAGCAAAAGATTATTAACAGTAAACCAGTTAAGTACTTGCGACAGAGATGCATTAACGTCATCGAAGTTAGTCTTCAATCTGTCGACTTTAAAAATTAAAGAGGTATCGTCAGCAAATAGAACTATTTCACATAAATCTTTTACAAAAGGTGGAAGGTCATTTACGTAAACTAGAAATAAGAAAGGACCCAATATCGAACCCTGAGGCACCCCTATATCAATGACCGATCCAGAAGACCTCTCACCGCCAACATCAACTTTTTGGATTCTATTGGTTAAGTAAGACTGTATAAGATCAATAGCCCGGTTTAGGATGCCGTAGTGTTTAAGTTTAGATAATAAAGTGGCATGACTTACACAGTCAAAAGCTTTGGACAGATCGCAGAATACCCCGATCGCATCTTGTGAGTGTTCCCAAGCATCATATATGTGCTTCAGGAGCGTCGAGCCGGCATCAGTCGTTGATCGACCTTTAGTAAATCCAAATTGATGACCATGAAGTATGCCGTTGACGTTAAAATGTGATATTAACTGATTAAGAACAACTTTTTCAAAAATTTTACTTAACGTAGGTAGTACCGAAATAGGCCTGTAGTTGGCAGGATCTTGTTCATTTCCAGACTTGTACAGGGGAATGAGTTTACTGTGTTTCATTAAATCAGGGAAAACGCCCTCATCAACACATCTATTAAAAATGTATGCTAGACATGGTGCAATATCAGTTATAATAGCGCCTAATACTTTTGTAGACATTCCCCATAGATCTTCAGTATTTTTAATATTTAAGGATCTAAATGTTTTGACAACATTATCAGCATTAATAAATTTAAAACTGAAGATATTATTACATTTTTGAACGCTAGACTCTAATAGTGTTGTCGCTTCAGCAGCTGAGGAATTTAAGGATGAAGTCACAACTTTAGGTATACTGGAGAAAAAACTATCAAACGCGTTGGCGACTTCAATATTTTTTGTAAAAACATTATTGTTTACTTTTAAATTTATCTGTTTATTACCGAGCTTCGATTTGCCTGTTTCGTTATTGACTACCTTCCAAGTTGCTTTAATTCTATTTGTCGATTTTTCAATTTTATTTCTTATATGCAATGATTTTGCCGCGTGACATACTTTTTTGAAAATTTTTGAGTAGTTTTTTGTGTGTAAAATAAACGTTGGGTCATTCAGCATTGACTCCCTAGCAGCGTATAGGTCATATAATTTATTCCTACTTTTGTAAATACCTGGAGTTGCCCAGTCAGCGAACTTAACACTTACACTAGTTTTACATGTTTTAAGTTTAAAAGTATCATTATGTTCTTCATTTATTAAATTTGACAATTTTATAAAAAGATCATTTGGGTCAGTCAAGTATGGTAAAAGGGACACTTTCAGTTCAACATTGTTCTGAAACTTTTTAGTACGGCTATCTGTGATAGGCCGATAGGTGAAGACCTCGTCTACTGATATTTTATTAGCAAACCTAGCGCTATGACCGTAATGATCGGAACTAAAATGCTTAACTACAGACTTACAAATTGGATCATGACTGCAAAAGATGTTGTCTAGACAGGTGGCTGTTGTTAGCGTCACTCTTGTTGGGTCTTTAAACAAGCAGTGTAGATCAAAATATTTAAACAAATTTAAAAATCTCTCAGATAGTGGATGAACCGGAATATCTATATTAAAATCACCGCAGACTATTAAAGTTTTTTTACTATCGAAGGTCTTAAGCAAAACCTCTTCCATAGTGGATTCATACAACGCGAAGTCCGCGTCTTGGGGACGGTATACACTCACAACGATGTGCCGCTCCAGCTCCACACATGACAGCTCAATAGTCCTCTCAATACTGAGATTTGCAATGTCTTTAAGTTCCCTGCATTTCAAGTTATTATTTACAATAATTAAAGAACCGCCATGTATAGCGTTCTTGCGTCTAAAAGAGCTCAATACGCTGTATTTATTATAAAAAGGGAGCAACTCTAGTTCTAATATCCAGTGTTCTGTAATACACATGATATCTATATTGAAACAATTCAAAAATAATTCTAACTCTAATACTTTGCTGGGAAGGCCTTGCATATTTTGGTGTACAACATGTAAAGTGCCAGGCTTTTCCATTGTCGAAGAAACTAGTTTAAATGTTGGGCAATAGGCCCTACTGCTTGTAAGCCCTCATTAGTACTGCTACTAACTACGGGCTCGTCTACGGACTGTGTTATAGTACTTAAAACAGGATCAAAAATATTAAATGCTAACAATTTAGCAATAGTTATTTTAATATGTTTACATAAGGACATAGTACCTCTAGTCAATATAAAATTACTAATAAAATTATTAGTGTCGAAATACAAAACGTCACTATGACGACATGTCAAATTATATAACATTAAATTTAGTTTAAAAACATTCTTATTTTCTAGTACACTCAGTGAGTTAGAATAGGGGAACGCACATAAAATTAGTTTTCCTAGTCCTAATTCTAACTTTTCTAACAAAGCTTCCACCAGCTGAATTAATTCTGAGTGCTTGATTCCAGTGCTCTCACCTAATTGCACGATCAAAGTGGTGTTTTTGTCAAGGCAACTGTCACTATTGATGCTGTTTATGAAATAGCTAATGGGAGCATCTGGGAGGCAGTTGTTTGTTACTACCTGACCTAGTTGATCGCTAAGTAGCAGTCCCATCCCTATTCCTATCTTGTCAGAGTATATAACAGTCTTCCGGGTCTCTAAACAAGAACTGTCTAGTCTAACCAGGGACTGTGTTACACATACTGAAATGGACTCAGTGGTCACAGCACCTGTCAGCTGCACAAGTGGTGAAGGTGACGCCACCTGTTCAATCACTTTTTCCGTAACCAATGCTGTGCCAGAGAGCAGCTGTTCATACATGGGTGGATCTGTCTGTGAGCTACTATTACATACTTGTACATATGTACTGTCATCACTAACTAATTCCGACATATTTTGCTCCGCTTTTTTATATTTATCTGTTATATCATGAAGTGATCTTTCTAACTGCATAATTTTTGCAGACATGTTTTCTTGTTCAACTGAATTCCGCCCTAGTAATTTATAGCAGGAATTCAGTTCTTGATTTAATTTACATTTCTCTTTGCAAAGCTTTGCCTGTATAAATACATTTTTTTGTCTTTTAATTTTTTTTTCAGATTTTTTTAAATAGCTACTTAATTTTACATATTTTTTTATTTTGTTACTCCCTTTTATTAATGGAGATACACCTTGGCACTTAGGTGTATTGAAGTTGACTAATGAGTAGTTAGGGTCACCGTTGATCAGTTCTGTTTGTAAGTCCAGACTACTATAGTCATTTGAAATTGATACATTCACTGATTCATTTTGTTCATTTCTTAATCTACACTCATATAACTCTTGTTTTAAGTCCTGGATTTTTTGCATCGCCAATTCATAAGTCTCATGACACTGGTTCATACATTCCAGCCTTGACTGTAGGCTTTCCATTTGGCCGCAAACATATTCATATTGGGTGGCTAGCTCGGCTAATTGCTTTTTGAGGGTTTGATTCTGGCCCAGAATCCCCATCATTTCAGCCTCACTCTCATCCCGTTCTTGCAGTAGCTGCTCTTGAATCTTATTTGACTCTTGAGCTCTGCAGTAACAACCTTCAGCTTTGCCTCAAAGTCGCGTGCCCTCCGAGTCATGGTCATGGTTTGTAGTCTGAAACACAGTGGTCAGCAAGTGAGTATGGAATATGTGAGAGTAGGTTGCAAATGTGTGTTTAGACTAGACAGGAAATGGAAATACAAGTTAAAATAAAGTTACAATAAAGTTACAATTGCTGAGAAATACAAATAAAATTCTAATTATTTCACTAATTATAATAAAAATAAAAGGGATTACTATAATTTCACACAAATAGCAGAGCAGGCACTTAGATTTTTACAAGTATGTATTTACTTTAGAAACAAATTATTAATCAACAGAAAAAAACAATAGGTATTGGACAGTAGATATTATTTTTAATTTCAGTATGCTGCAAATACAAGTGGTAGTAGTAATTCTGATAAGTATATAAGTAGTTATCTACAGTTTGTTAGTTTGTCTGTATGTAGTAAGGGGCTAGGTTGGAAAGGAATTGTTAATAGGCTAATTTGCCGTGTGTTTTGTGTACCTAGGTGTAGTTTATAATTGTGTGAGGCAGATGTTTTGGTCATCAATTCGAGCTTCCACTAAAATTGTCAAGCTGAGAGAGATTAAACGGTGCCTGTGTTGTGAATTGTGACGTGACTCATCAGACGGTTAAGTACCGGCCGGTGAGCAAGTAAATTTGAATTTGATGCGCTTGTGTTGTGTTTATGTGAATAAAAATAAAGACAATACTCCCCAGGTTTATCGGCAGGTTCAAAAACAGTAGATCTAGTTTACAGGCAGAGATCCGCTTCTAACAGCAAGTCTTTGTAAACATTCAAACCGCCATTCGTTGTCAAAAAGTTCACAGGATCCTTTGTAACGCTTTTTATGTGTTTTCACTTGTCCAAATAGTTCACAAACAATTACACAAACTATTTATACTATTTAAAACTGTTATACTGGCTAATACATTGGTAATTCACGATAAAACTTAAATAAAAACTAAAATAAATAAGAGCAGCTGATTTATACGTCAGACCGCCAGTGTTGCCACACGGCGAAAAAAAAAAAAATTTTTGCCTCGCAAGGCATGCACGATAGGAACGTGCCCTACGATGCACTGCTTTACGTCCATTAACTTGACGCATATATATGTTAAGCCTCATGTGCTTGTAGTTACACCGGCGGCAACCACACTCTTCAAACCGAAACACAGCAACGCTGCTTGGCGGCAGAAAAAGGCGTGGTGGTAGTACTTCCCCCGACGAGCCCTTCACAAAGAGCTCTACTACTCTTAACTCCATTTTCAAGCAATTGAATAACGTCCAAACTGGGTGTAACGTGTCGCAAAACAAGCGGATACAAGTTAGTGCAGTGTTGTTCAAAAACCTACTGCATTCTTTTGTACCTGTACGCTCGCTAAATACGTGTTTTACACTGAAAAAATATTGCTTGCAAATTTATATCCGAAGATATCGGGAGTAGGTTATCCTATTAAAACTCTTTGTGAAGGGCTCGTCCGGGGAAGTACTACCACCACGCCTTTTTCTGCCGCCAAGCAGCGTTGCTGTCCGTAGCCGTCGTCATATTATTCTTTTTGATAATTTTCTAGGTCAACGTCGCTGGAAATAAACATGTTCTTTAACAAAATTACAATAATTTTGTCGATAAAACGTTATTACAACTCTATTTTTTCCTAAGATCTTAGTTGCGTCAGTATTTTTATGTGCCCGTTAATTATTGTACCCGCAGGAAGTGTGCGGACGTTTTTGTACAATTTATTTCTTTACGTACTGCTGACGCAGCGGGAGGTTATATAGCTGGTACACTCCGACATCTTAACTAAAGTTAAGGCGTAGATAACTGCTAACAGACCAATCACATCGCATAGAGTTTAGCAAAAATATCATTTAGATCCAAACAAGTTTTATTTAATCAAAATTAAATGATGTTTTTGATAAGCTGTGCGCAATCTGATTGCACACAACTTAATTGATGATGATTTTTCAATTTTGATTTTATCCTTCTAAAGTTGCGATAAGGTCGCCCATTGTTTTACCTTAATGTATGCTTTAACCCTGAACTATGTTTTTGTGTGGTGAGAGAATCTATATATCTATCTATCTATTCATAAATAAGTTCAGTGATTTTATATAATTCAAAATGTGGAAATGTGCGAGCGAGAGGTACATTAGCAGTTATCATCGCATTAAGCTTCAAAAATATCTAGTAGCGGCGTTCCGATTGAGCTTTTTTGTTTTATACTTTTTGTTTTGTTTACTTAATCTATGTTCTAGAATATTTCAAGCTGTCCGGTATAGATTAGATAGATTCGGCAACGATACCGTTTGATTACTGGCAGTGACCACATGCATTTGAAAATCAGGATACATTAGGAAATGTGTTATAATGCATTTAAATAATGATGTTAAAGTATGAAGTTGCTGTTACACACAGTTTTTTGATTATAAATACTCAATAAAACTGCAACTATACCTTGTAAATTTTTGTAATTTTTACCAATAGTACACTTATTTCTGCGTGAAAATACGGTACAGTTTTGAATGACCCAGCTGTTTACGAATTGCTGTGCCGCAACTGGCATTGTAGGGTGGACATTATATTAGGCTATTATGTGGATAATCTCGACAGCTGAAGCAATTATGAAAGTTAAATTGCCATATTTTTCACAATATGCTTGTTTAGTCATTAAACATAGCAGCGTTTAATTTTTTATGAATAATCAAGTAAACACAGGTGTTAAAGTTATAGTAGTCGTAATTTTTAAATACATTCTTTTTTAGGTTGTTTTGTTTTAAAAAAAAATACTTCAAACTTCAAAGGCGAGCTTAGCTCTAACGGCCTTACTACAAAAAATCTGTCAAACGATAAACTGTGCTCAAACTTGCCATCTCTTACCAATGCGTAATGGCAAACAGAGATAGCGCAAATTTTAAGCATTATTTAACACCATTTTATAGTATGAGGGTCAATGTTTTGTTTCAGCTTGTAAAATAAGTTTCTAGACACAATAGAATTCTTCCTTGCTCCTTTTTTTCGAGTTTCAATCCCTGGGGGTGCATCGGTTGGCAGAACTTCGAAAAGAAGCAACTCTAGCTAGAACTTAACTAAGTGAATTTATCACAGTTCTACCACATGACCAAGAAGAAATATATAGATAAATAGAAATAGAAAATAAATGACGTATTCATTTCCCAGGCACGGTATACTTCCTAGTTTTACTACCTAGTTTATAAGACGTTTCAGAGTGATCCTTGTGATTGACCTGAATAAGACCGTTTTAATTTTGATTTTTAACTCAGATTTCTTAGTTACTATGAAATCTGAGTCAACTTCCTTAAAAATTTGCTTAGGTACGAACACTAGTAAATAAAACTTTTGAGTAGGAAAACATGTATCGATCAAAATGATTTTTTTACTAATCTGTGTGCAATGTGATTGTATACAAAATGGTTGATTGCGATTTTTCGAAAATGAGTTGTCCAAACGTTCGAGCGAGAGTCACATTAGCTCTTGTATTCGTCTTAATTGAGGACGTGTACAATTGTACATCAATAAATAGCTTAGGTCTAGTTTTACCTAAGTCAAGTACCTACATGAACCCAGTTGAGCACTGCAATGTCATAAAATAATTTAAAAAGGCACAATTAATAATCAGGAATAACAATTAGCAAGTCTGTCGGAGGGTTAGTAAGCACTTACATATCCTACTAATATTATAAACGCGAAAGTTTGTAAGTATGGATGGATGGATGTTTGTTTTTTTTTTTACGTAAAAACTACTGAATGGATTTTAATGAAACTTTAAAACAATATAGCTTATACATCAGAATAACACATAGGCTACAATTTATAAAGATATTGTGTGAATTGTCCAAAATATGACGATCTGCGAGCTATTCTGGCGTGCGCTGCCAAAACCGCTAGAGTTACACATATGTACTACGCCACGCTAATATATGCTACTCGAAATACTAATCCTGCGCAGGCGAAGTCGCGGGCACCAACTAGTAATTAATAATATTAGATCACATTGTCATGTTAAAGTTAAATAAAAGAACCAAAGATTAATAAAATACACACATTTGGCACGTACCCTCATTTTACAGAAGTATTCTATACGTGACAAAGCATAGAATATTTAAATATTCCTGTTATAAAATGAACTTTCGAGTTTAAAATAAATTTACATGATATCGATAGTATTCGGGAATAAGCCGTAAAATCGGACCATTTATCGAAATCGTCGGTGCACATCACTGCGTTTTGAGTTCACGTCCTTTTGAGCGGAGATCAATCAGTGCAATATTATCTATGCACAAAAATTCACGTAAAAATATTATTGAATTTGGTTTATACCTACGTTGTGAAGTATTTGATTATACAAGGTGTTCCAATACTTGTACTTAAAACTTCAGGGGGCTAAAGCACCCATCAATATGAACTTTTTCTAAGGAACCAACACTGGTGAACGCGAAAAGAAAAAAAAACAGCTGTTTCATACAAAAGTTCAATACGTACCTGGCTAAAATGTATGAAATAGCTGTTTTTTTTTGCGTTCACAGTGTTGGTTCCTTAAAAGGTTATTCATATTCATGAAGTTGTATTAAAAAAAACAAATAATATTCTGACCTACACTTTCCCCTTGACTCATAGATGAGCAAATGTAAACACTATAAAATATTAAAAAAAATACTTTATTGTGGACAATCCCCGGAAAAACATAAGAGCAAAAAAAAAGTCCTACAATGGGTGGTCTTATCACTGGAAGCGATTTCTTCAGACCATTTTTTCACCAAAATATCATTTTTGTCTTTGGATTAGATTTAAGTATAAACTTAAATCTAATCAATAAATTTTAGGTCTTTTATGGCCACAGTACACACGTGTCACAGTAGATATATTCCGCGTGATATATTGTCGCGGAAATTCCGCAACTGATTAGCACAAAGAATTCGGAGCTCTGTTTGTGACGCCTGTTTGCGAGGGCACCATTTTAATGTGGTTCTTTAATAAAACATAATGTCAACTAAAAGTGATTTAGTTGACATTATGTTAGGAATGTTAAATAATTTAATTTTAAATACTTTATACTGCATCTAACCTAGCCTAAACTATCTAATCTTCCTTTTTACGAATAAATAATTATTGTAATTGTTGCTCAATGTTTTATTTATTTATTTATGTAGTTACAATGGCTTCTTCTCGTAAATAATGGTAAGCATATTACTAATAAAGTGCTTAGAGAGATCGTAAATGCACCCTGGTACGTCAGAAATGATGACCTTCACCGGGACCTTAATATCGAGTTCGTTGACAATGTTATAAAAAAATATGCAGAAGCTCACGAACATAGACTTCATCATCATGTGAACGTCGAGGCCATCCAGCTCCTCGACAACACGGACATAGTGAGAAGACTTAAAAGAACTAAACCTTTTGAACTAGTGTAGTGTAAAGTTATAATTCATGTAGTGAAGGTGAAAAACTCTAATCAAGAACACAAGAACAAAGTGTCTTCGCCTTAAATAGAGACAGTAAGAAAAGTGTTAGTGGAGTGGTTATAACGTACACTATGTAAAAAAAAAAAAATTGTCTTACATGCAAATCAAATTAACAATTCAATTTTCTAAAATGAATTGTGTACCGAATTGAATTTGCGTAGCTCACATGTTTTTATTGTGTTTTTTTCTTTGAATATAAAGGTTTGCAATTTAAATGGTGTTAAATTCTAAAACCGAGTGCAAATAACAGACAGGTGTATAATTGCAAAAAAGTTATTGAAAAAAAAATTACTCGTAACATCTGAAGATTTATTTATTTCATTCTTTATTGCACCAAACAAAGTTTGTACAAAAGGAGAGCTTAAAGCTACACAGCATTTTCTACCAGCCAACCTGGACAGGTCAAGAACAAGAGGTTGGCGTGTTTAAAACTAAAAATGACAATTTGGTATTACAATTACTAAAACAAAACTATATATCTTTAAGGTTGATATTCTCATTTTTACTCGACAATAACACATGCCACGGTTATTCTAACCATTGTTGCAATTTAAAGTAAATCGAATGCTCTTGACTGAAAGCAATAAAGAATCACAATTTACGACCCACGTTTTCATTGCTATATTTTTAAAATGTCTTTAAAAACGGTCTATAGAGAACAACAGTGCTCATATAATTTCACAATAGTAGACCTTATGTCATAGACTAAGAGCTGATTTCACCATGCTCTGCTAGTTACTAATCAAGGATTAACATGCCGTTAAATCTAACCTTAGATATCAAATGCGTACATTTTGACATATTTAACGGCCCTTTAATCCTTTGTTGCATAGCATGGTGAAATCAGAGCTTAGGCTCTTATTCATATTCCCTGCAATTTTATAGCGGCTCTATAGAGTGCCTATACTTGTCACTGTCACTTTCATGCCAACAGAAAGAGACAGCAACAGACTTATCGGTCTGAAAAGCTAATGGAGCGCTCAGCGACCAATATGATTAAGAGGGTTAGAATTAGTGCTTGTAAATAAAACTAAAATAAGTAATAAGTTTGTTTATTTAAGTAAAACTTAATAGCTAGGTACATAGGTATATCATAAAACATAAAACAAATTATATTTTAGCAAACTTTGAAGGTACCTAACTTTGAAGGTGCTTATGCACATAGTAACATAAAGATACACACTCGATGTCAAACGAGTAACGAAATGTGCAGTAACAAAGGATCATACATAAGAGCGGTAGGAACCAGTTCAAAAGTCAAAGTCAAAGTCAAAAGGTATTTATTCAATAAAATCGCAAGGATCACTTTGAAACGTCTTAAAGCTAGGTGACTCAAGGTGCCAGTTCCACGCGACCAAAGCCTAGAAGAACAGGCAACAAACTTACGGCTTGGTTCCTACCGCTCTTAGCTGTGGCCTATTCTTCTAGGCCTGGTCGCTTGGAACTGGCACCTAGATTCTCCTAGCTTTGACTTTCAAAGTAATCTTTGTGATTTTACCGAGTAACAACCTTTGACTTCGACTTACAAGTGCACTCAGTTAGCCAAGCCATTTAATTTCGCTTTGCTCCCAGTTGCTTTTTTGCTACCATACTAATTTAAAAATAGGAATATTTTGGATACACTTGACTAAAGATGAGTGACATGAGATCGAGAGCACTGGTGGTCTAGTGGTAGCGGCCCCGCCGTCCGATCCTAGGGTCGTAGGTTCGAAACGGTCGTGCACCAATGAGTTTTTCTGTTTAAAAATGTATGTGCACAATGTCAGTAATCTCAAACGGTAAAGGAAAAACATCGTGAGGGAACCGGCATGTTGTAGAACCTAAAAAGTTCTCTAACATGTGTCAAGTACTCGAAAGGAGCCTCTTGAGGCGCACTTAAAATCCTTTCACCACACTGTTTCGAAAGAAGGAGGACTCATCTTTAAAACTAAATTGATAAAACTAAGTGTGTTCTAAATCTATCAACTCTGCGATTACAACTGTAAAATATCATAGTGTCCATTCTACAACTTTTTAAAAACATTCATCAAAATGTCATGAGCAACCGATGTAAAAATGAATTATAAAAATAGTCCCGGAAAGACTAAGATCTTTCCTTACTTATTTTCTTCCTGATTTATATGTGAACTCTTAAAAATGAATGTGTTAAGTTTATAAAATAGTGAGCGTCTATAATATTTTTAAAATACATTTCAGGCAAAGATGTATAAATAGAAAATTATTTATTGCTCAATTTGAGAGTAGGAGAACTTTATGCTACTAATCGGATGTCAAGTCACTCGCCATTTCAGCTATTACATCGAATTAGATAGAGATAGCAAGTGATTTGACATTCGATTAGTTTTGATTGGGATTTCAGAAACCAGCCGTAGGTGGCATTATCTAACAGCTGACCTTTGGGTTCTAGGAAGAAAATTGGAGGAAAATTAAGCACATAACTTAAATCGAAAAAAATAATTATCAAAGTTTTAGCATAGATTCATGATACATTATGCTTTGTGTAACACCTCAAATGTCAAACAACACATCAGCTTGTAATCCCACACAAAACAATATACTTAGTAGTCACCAGTAGATATAGACTTTTCTCCAAATATCAAGTTTTTATTTCTCTATGACATTTTGTATAGATGTAATGTTTGAAATAAATACAAAATAATTACAATACAAAAATAAATAATTCCAAGTATCGAAACGCCTGTTCACAAAAACAAGCTTGACTTGCGGCCCGGCCCTTCCAATTCCTCACGGCTTTATTATTGCACAAGTAATTCCTTACATTTATTGTTATTGCTGAAATTTCGCCTGTCGCATGCGAAGTTCAGTAACATCAATAATGGAGAATTTCCATATTGTTATTTTCGAAGATAACTCAATTTTATTTATGTAGGCGATTTCTTTTCGATATGTGAAGATAGCTAAGATTTTTCCAAAGCAGTGATCTTATTGATCGTTTAAATGATATTTGTAAAAAAGCTACGTAATGAGCTATGGTGGCCTAGTGGTAGCCTTCCATCCTTAGGTTGTGAGTTCAAAAACAGTCGTGATGATTTTTTCAAGTCAAGTGCTCAAGAGGTGCCTGAGGCTTACTTAAAATCCTTTCGCCACACTGTTTCGAAAGAACTAGTGACCTAAGGATCGGAAGCGGGGCTGCTACCACTAGGCTATCAGTGCTCTCAATGGGTAACTACACTAATGCGTATTATGAATAAGTACAAGCTTACAACATTTTTTTTTAATTCAAATAGCTGATGGAACAAGCATATGGCCCTTCTGATGTTATGTGGTAACCATCAACTATAACAAAGCATTGCCTCGTAAGTCACGCGCGATAGGGACGTGTCCTACGATGCACTGCCCTGCGTCTATCAACTTGAGGCATACAGATGTTAAGCCTCATGTGCTATTACACCGGCAACCACACTCTTCAAACCGAAACACAGCAACGCTGCTTGGCGGCAGAAAAAGGCATGGTGGTAGTACTTCCCCGGACGAGCCCTTCACAAAGAGCTCTACTACTCTTACAACATACCTTACAAGTAGGCGTAAATCTGTGAGCCTACCAGGAAAAAGGTTCACATTATAACGAGCGTTGCTCAACTTTGGACGTACAAGACATTATCAGAAACTTAAGTGATTAACTGTTTTCGTGAGTTGGGAGATTTCTGAACACAATGGACCGAAAGTTCGAGATCCGCATATTTTAATGCTAATGTGATAATTTAATACTTCAACCGCATAACTTTCATGGCTATTATGAAACAGATATAACAAAATAAATTTATGTTTCTAGCAATTACGTGTATCCGGACCGTTTAAAACATTTAACAAGCCACAATATCCTAATTATGTTTGTAAACTCACGCTGATAAATGGTTTTGAAACCTTTTATTTATTGAAATAAAAACAGGAATATTTATATATTTTATTTGAGTTCTATATCAATTTTTCTTTATTTAATTCTAGTCACTAAAATACCGATAAAAACCTTTCAAACGTAAAAAACTTGGAAAACAAAAAGCCTGAAAAAGAGAATCCTCTGTAAAAGTCCTAAATACCACGTTCAAACTCAAGAGCAGGATTTAATGGAGCATATCATTTTACTGCGTTTAAATAATCGGAGTGGAAGGTAGATAAATTAGAAGGGATCCTCCCGGGATCGCACGAGCGATCTCGCGATCAAAGTGTTACGGAATAATACTCGAACAATGAGCTTTACCTGCAGACAACGTAAAGGGGAGTTATGAAAGCTATTTTACCAGATATATCACGCACAATCACGCAAAGCTTTGATCGGATTGACGTGACTTGGTGCAATTAAGCGAAGGCCAGACCAATGGCTTCGGAATCTGCTGTAGCGTGCACAATGGCAGTCAGCTATTTGATGAGGTCTTTTGATGAAGCTTAGAAGGAGCCTTAGGAACTTCATCACTAAAGACTACCACAAGACCATACGAAAGAAAAATACAAAAACAGCCTCACGAATTTGATCCTCAGGCACGGGCAGCTCAAAATAACGTTTTGAGTTTGTATGAAGTGTGTAAATCCTCCGTGATCAAATATTTTGATTTTGATGTATTTTTTTTTTGTTTATACATTTATTGCTTACATCGTTCAGTTTAGGTACATACCTAGTTGTTAGGATTTGGTAAGTTTCACATGGACCCTGCATAGGGTATAGCAACGCAAGCAAGGTATAGCACGAATATTTTGCCATTTGTGGCGTTAAACGTATCGAATCGATAACCGACCTCATTGTGATGTGTTTGTTGCCCCGGCGCCAGATATAGCTTCACTTGTTTGCACACTTGTTTGATTGCTAGGTGTTGCACGAGACTTTGAGAGGCACGATACGCTTCCGCCACCAAAGTCAAATTCAAGCTGTAAGTTTCTTGCCTGTTCTTCTAGACTTGGTTACTTGGAGCTGGCACATAGATTTACCTTGCTTTAAGACGTTTCAAAGTGATAGCTGTAAGGCGTTTCAACTGAATAAATACCTTTTGAGTTTGACTTCATTACGTCATCATCGAGGGATAGGCCTTGTATATTATGTTCAAGTAGCAAAGCAACGTATCCCGTCATATGTACCTCAGTTGCAAGCTTCAGTTATACCTCGGGCGACTCTGAGAGGTTTAGCGAGTGGGATCACAAACAGAGTGTCGACAGCAGGCCTAAGCCACAGCTTGGAGACCGTAGCTAGCTCACTTGGAGTAAAGAGTTATTATCATAACTTTTAACTTAACTTTTTTTGAAAGCACTGGTGGTCTAGTGGTAGCGGCCCACTAGACTTAGCAGGGATTGCTTTGTTATAGGGGAAGAGAGAGGATTTTAAGTGCGCTTCAAAAAGGCTCCTTACAAGCTCTTCACACATGTGTTAGAACTTTTTAGGTTTTGTGCTGTTTGAGAGTGCTGGCATTGTGCACATAAATTTATGGACATAAAATCTCATTGGTACACGACCAGTTTTGAACCCATTACCGAAGGAAGGCGGGCTGCTCGCTACCACTAGACCACCAGCGCACTCAGATTTTACTGAAATAACCTAAATACTTCTAAGAATGGGCAAACCACAGTGTTTTTTTTATACAACTACCGCGTTTGCACTCATACACACGATGAATTGAACTCAAAACAAAACAACATCAATGCCCACCATGCCTTCCCAGTCGGGGTCTTTTTTTATACTTCTAGCTAATGGAACAAGCAGATGACCCACCTGATGTTAAGTGGTAACCATCACCTATAACAAAGCATTACCTTGTAAGTCACGCACAATAGGAACGTGCCCTACGATGCACTGCCTTGCGTCCATCACTGAGTGGGTAGGATAATGGTTAAGACGTAAACTGTAACATTACAAATTACTGGTGTGTTATCATTGATGTACCTTAAAAGTGCTTGTTAATTAATGTGAATATATCAGTGTGAAATCAGACAAACCACAAAATGTTTATTGGGTATAATATTCATACTGCAATTGTACACCAATACAATACCAAAGTTTAAGTAAATAAAATAAAAAAAACTTAGTTTTTTAAAGGAAAATTGACCATATGATGCTTAGCGTCTATCTTTGCCTCACAGCGCAAGCTGAAGACGTGTCTTTGTGGTATTACACAGCGTTCATCACTCTATCACGTTACGCGACAAGCCTTTTATATTTCAGTTCATTTTTGAAGTGAGCTCGCTATTTTCTCAAGCTATGTCTGCATTAGAAGCTTAACCCGCCCCCTTTGTTCTCATAATTGCGACTTAAGGACCTCATCGTCACCGTTTTAAACGCTGAATAAACTTGAAAGCTTTTGTTTTTAATTGTTTTCATTTATTTGACGATATTGTATTTGGTTGTATTGTGTCTGTGAATGGAAAATCTTTCGCAGACGACCTGTCTTGTTTCTGTTTATTTATCCCAAATCTTATCTTATCTTTTCAAGATTCAGGCTCATTTTAAATTGCTACTCGGATTTCTACTTTGACGGCTTTCATTTTCACTGAGATATTTATCAATTTTTGGAATTCTGGCTTGGTTTTTATTACTCGCAATCACACTCTTATATAACTATTTCCATAATATGTTTTAGTTATTTTGTTCCTTTTAATAAATTGCAAATGATACAAAATATATACAGGGTGTCCCAGAAATCAACGTCAAGCCGAAAACGGGCGATGGGCCAAGTCATGATAGTTATCAGAAAAATATAAAAAAAAATATTTGTCATGTACTTTTTGAATTATGAGTATTACAAAAAATAACAGAAAAACTGACACCCTGTGATGATCTTTTAAGTCCTGTGACTACAATTATTAACTTTTCGTGAAACTTTTTTCTGTAATGTAACCATGGATAACCCTTCTATAAAATACAAATCAAAATGAAATCATAACTGCCTCAGTTTAAAATAAAATGTTAGATGTTTGGCCAACATTTAATTTAAAATAATTACATCACCCAACTTTAACCGACTGTACCGTAAAAAAAATGTACTACACTATTTTGGCAAGTAACTTTAAAAGATGGCGCATTTAGTCAGAATTCCAAAATGGTATGATACTTGCAAGAGTACTCCTTAATTTTGGAAGAAAAAAATTTTTTTAGAACTAAACCGGATTTCTTGATAATTTTATTTGATTAGATAAAATGTTTGTAACCTTTAAATTGTGGACTTAAAAATGCCTATGCTGCATTTTTAAGTCGCTCACAATTCACAGGTACAAGTACATACCATTTCGACAATGTAAGTGAAACAGATAGAACCGCCATCTTGTCGAAAGAGTAATATGGGTTATCAAGTAATTTATTAGTTTTAGGTGAAAGTTTGAAATAAAATTCAGTCATTGGATTTCTTCAGTCATGACCTAACCTAACCTAGGTACATCTCCTTAAAAATGACCGTGTAATTTTAAGGACATTTTTAAGGAGATGTAGAGCTTGCATTACAGCTGAAGGCAAACAGTTTGAACATTTGCTGTAAATCCTTGATGTAATTAAATTAAAATCATGACTGAAGAAATCCAATTACTGAATTTTATTTGAAACTTGCACCTAAAACTAACAAATTACTTGATAACCCATATTACTCTTTCGACAAGATGGCGGCTCTATCTGTTTCACTTACATTGTCGAAATGGTATGTACTTGTACCTACCTGTGAATTGTGAGCGACTTAAAAACGCAGCATAGGCATTTTTAAGTCCACAATTTAAAGGTTACAAACATTTTATCTAATCAAATAAAATTGTCATGAAATCCGGTTTAGTTCAAAAAAAAAATTTTTCTTCCAAAATTAAGGAGTACTCTAGCATTTTGGAATCCTGACTAAATGCGCCATCTTTTAAAGTTACTTGCCAAATTAGTGTAGTACATTTTTTTTACGGTACAGTCGGTTAAAGTTGGGTGATGTAATTATTTTAAATTAAATGTTGGCCAAACATCAAACATTTTATTTTAAACTGAGGCAGTTATGATTTCATTTTGATTTGTATTTTACAGAAGGGTTATCCATGGTTACATTACAGAAAAAAGTTTCACGAAAAGTTAATAATTGTAGTCACAGGACTTAAAAGATCATCACAGGGTGTCAGTTTTTCTGTTATTTTTTGTAATACTCATAATTCAAAAAGTACATGACAATTTTTTTTTTTTATATTTTTCTGATAACTATCATGACTTGGCCCATCGCCCGTTTTCAGCTTGACGTTGATTTCTGGGACACCCTGTATAGTATATCATGATGATAATATAGTGACTTATTGAAAACTGAATACGACCTATCCAATAGACAGACGACATGTGAGAGCCGAAATCGAAAATTTAAAAATTAGCAATTTAAAAAAAACGATAGTCAGTGAATCGGGAGAGGCGACAGATACTTTCTTGCTGTATAGGAGAGTTCGATGTCGAGGACTTCTTCAGGGTGATGCTGATTATGATGTTAAATAAAAAATGGAGAACTTGAAAAGCGCGTCTTTCTAAAATATGCATTCATCTACAAACTTGTGCTAAGTTGTCCTGAAGGTTTCATGAATAATGAAACTAAGTTTTGTGAGAATCGTTGAGTTCTAGCAGTTCTAGTCTTAGTTTGTGCGAGAAAGCTTCTTACATTGCGCAAAGATTGTTTTAAAATTGAAAAAGTTGTACCTGAAGACGTTTAAGAGCACTGGTGGTCTAGAAATAGCTACCGTTTATTGATCGCAGGAACCAGATTGTGCGGATTATATTTTTTTTTATACAACCAGCTGATAGAACAAGCAGATGATGTTAAGTCGCAACCATCACCCATAACAAAGCACTGCCTCGTAAGACACGCATCTCAAGTTGATGCCTCAAATTGATGGACGCAGAGCAGTGCATCGTAGGGCACGTTGCTATAGTGCGTGACTTACGAGGCAAAGCTTTGTTATAGGTGATGGTTACCACATAACATCAGGTAATCGTTCCATCAGCTAGTTTTATAAAAAAAACATCATTTAACATCGGCTGAGATTGCGGTCAAACCACATTTTACTGCTACTACTTTTTTAAGGTAATAGCAAGACCCAACTCAAGATTAGTATTTTATTTTCTAGGTCTCGAAACCCTAAGAAGTTTAACAATTGTGTGATTGTGCCACAGGGCCAAGAAAAAGCTTAACAAGTACTTCTTGACCCCATTCTGACTTTTGAAGGGAATAATGGTCAACGTGGTTAAATTAGCTGGGAAGAGTCGTTGGCACGTCTATATTTAGTGGCCGGCTTGCTCGAATATGCCTTCAATTACGGGACTTGCTGTACTAGTGATGTGCCATGGTAAGAAAACATCGATAAATATTTTAGCAACATTTTGGACAGAAAATTAAATTTAGCTCAATTTTCACATGTTTGCTATATAAAATAAAAATGTAAAATTTGGAACTGAGGTAGGAAGGAAAAATTACAGGGTTTTGATAATCAGTGGAATTCAAAAATACTTTGTAAGTATAGGTTACTTTGTAAATCAGTGGCTCAAATTAATTTATACTGGAAATATGAGTAGGAGAGCTATGTTAAATTGCAAAGACTTCAGTCTAACTGTAAATAATTTCAGGAGATAAAAATGGCTGACTTTAGTAATAAACTTTACATGCTTTAACGTCATATTTTATGAAAATGTAATATTAAAAAAAAATTGTTTCCATAAGTCAAGATCCGATACGCTAGCAATTTTAACGTAATAAATCATGATATATTTAACTAGTGGTAAAGTTTAGTTGTGAAGCTTCAATTTAGGTCAATTATCAAGTATTGATACTACCAATTTTTGCTATAGAAATTAATAAACATCTAATACTGTCATCGAATTATATTGACTAATCCAACATGTCATAGTCTATCGATATTTTTTATCGTTTGTGCTTATATCGATAGCAATCACCCCATCCCTATTCTAATTGTTTTAAGCCTGTGGATCTAAACAATTTCATGTTACCATCGGCTTACGATTTCCAACTACAAACCACTAAAAGTGCCTCAATTTTACATTCACTTGCATTGTTCCTTTAATTAGTACATTGCTAATTAAGATCTTATAACTATACAAAGCAGTACAAACGATTTTAGCAGTAGTAGAGCTCAGTGAAAGCCATACTTTAGGACACTTCCTAAGTGGACGTAACCTAAACCGGTTTGGTCTAAGAACAGCTAATCGCTGAAGATCCGAAAAGAAAAAAAAGTGCTACTAAAGCTGAAATATGCCTAAGAAGCAGATTATTTGTGCTATAATATTCATAAAGGCATCGCCATAGATAAAAAAAAAACAATGTTTTGACAGGTCTCACATCACGTAAGATGGCCCACCTGATGTTAAGTGGTTACCACTTACATCAACTATAACAAAGTAGTGCCTCGTAAGTCACGCACGATAAGAACGTGCCCTACGATGCACTGCCCTGCGTCCATCAACTTGAGGCATACAGATGATAAGCCTCATGTGCCTGTAACTACACCGTCAACCACACTCTTCAAACCGAAACACATCAACGCTGCTTGGCGGCAGAAAAAGGCGTGGTGGTAGTACTTCCCCGGACGAGCCTACTTACCTTGATGATGTCCTGCCTGGGTGTTATAATATATATCTGCTATCTTGTTCCCATAGTACAAGCTTTGCCTAATTTGGGGCTAGATAGTGCTGTGTGGAATGTCCACCTATCTTCTACCTTCTATATTATTATACTATATAAAGCTATTATTATTATTATTGTGTAAAGCTTCTTAGCTACTCGACTTACTAGAGTCGGTGAAATGAATGATGAGCACGGGCCTAAGCCAAGTGCACATCATTAGGTCCAGTTGGTTTTTCTTGGGCACTGGAAATTGTTGTATGCGTTGTATCAGAGGAAAGGTCTGCTTGTAAAAACTTAAAAACAATTCTGCAGGTATTTAAAATTACCGCTTTTTGTAAAAGAACAAAGGTATGTTTGGGTAAATCAAGCAGAGCGAGTGACGTAAAGAATTGATGTTCGTTTGTCTCGCTAAAACTAGAGCGCTAAACGAGAACGGCTGGGCCAATTTAGCTGATTTTGGTTTTAAAATGTTTGTCGTAGTCCAGGGAAGGTTTAAACGGTGAGAAAATATGAAAAATTTCGAGGAACTAAATTGTTTTTACTATCAAAAACAAAAAAATCATTTTCCCATATAAACTGTTCTAAACCTAAAGCGAAGGGAGAGTTTTAATGTCGTTAGGATAGGTGATACGAAGTACACCGGGTCATCTAGTATCTATTATTTATTCTTTGATTCACTTCGTTGCCAAGTCAGCACAGTAATGCTCTAAGCCTTCACCCAAGGCTTAGTACATTCGGTAAGGCTAACCAGAATTAAAGCAACCGGCAAACGTTGCGAACAAACGCAAAGTCTCGATGAAGCCCAATAGCATTACTGTAAGCCACTTTCAAACAATTCGCACCCAATGTTGTTTGTAACGTACCGAATATACTAAGCCTTTCGAATGGAGGAGGAAGAAACGACAGCGCATAAATTAGTGTAAATTAGAAGTGCTCATGGCATGGCTTGGTCGTTTTAATCAATTTAGGTAACGTGTGGTAGCTCCCAAATTAAATTTAAAAAACCTACAGTCAGTGTTTTTTTTTTTTACAAGTAATAAACCGTCCTTTGGCCACAATCTCACCTGATGGTAAGCGACGATGTAGCCAACGATGGAGCAGAACGGTCTAGAAGACACCTATTCACTCTTGCCTTGAAGAGACCCAAGTTGTAGTGATCAGGAAAGACAGACGATGGCAATGAGTTCCACTCTTTGGCAATTCGCATAATAAATGTAGAAGCGAAGCGCTTAGTGCGAATGGGTGGTATATTTACCAGATATGGGTGGTACTGAGCCGTACGTCTACTTGTCCTGTGATGGAAGGGAGATGGTGGTATTATGTCGTGAAGTTCCTGAGCACATTCTCCAAAATGCAACCTATAGAATATGGATAGGCAGGCAACTAAAAAAATTATAAAATAATTAAAAATATCATAGGCGTTTACGCCTATAATTGAGGTGACATTTAACACAATAATTTAATAATTTTAGGCCTATTGATTGAACTTAATAATAAATAAATAAATAAACATGAATGTCGTTTAAAAGTTGAAGCTACGCCGTTTTACAGAAGCAACGAAGCGCTCAGAAAATTAAATAAATGTTAATGAGTTATATTCGCCAAATAGTAATATAAATTCGTCAAATAAGTTCTCGTACGCACATTGCATTTTTTTTTTATATAAAACACTGAATGTAGTACTGGAAAAAAATGGTAGAAAATCTTGTTTGCATCGAAATTCTATTTTTGCTCCTGCTGTCTTCAAAAGTTTCTTGCTTGCGATTCATAATTCATAATGAATATTCAAATATGTAAAAAATATGCAATTGAGAGGTAAATTAGCGGTTCTCAACATCTTTACGTTTATACTATATAATCTATATAATATACTAATCTATATTTTTTTTTTTTTTTTTTTTTTTTTTTTATTTATAAACAACACTATAATATTACATATATATTGAGATGTTGCACCAATAAACCTTTGCAGGTTTGTCTAGGTGCTCACATTCGTCTATTTTACTTAAATAATATCAAGGCACACAAACCCTTGCAAGTAGGTACAAGGTATAGATAAACAGAAAAATAAATATGAAAGTTAAAGTTTGAAACATTTTTTGTTACTCAAACAATGCACGTCGACAAAAACAGGTGATACCTATTTCTATCGCCGGGCAGCAAAACAATAGGCAGGGACTATCTAGCCGATCGACGGCAGCGGCGGCATGCCAGCCCGTCCGTCTCACTCGTTAACGTACTGAGGTGCTTAGTATGAGTGAGATACGGCGGATTGCATGCGCCGTGAAATTAGCAGGTTGTAAACAAGTCCAACTACAGGATGATCCAAAATACTTGTGTGACACTTTAAGAAATTTTATTATTTTTACATATATTTTGCATATAACAGAATATATTATTATATAGATAAATAGAATTATCTATATAATAATACACTCCGCTATGAGTACTACTGATAGAAAGGCGAAAGTTTCTCAGTTATCGTGTATGTTTGTTTCTATTCAACTCCGCAACGGCTGATCAGTTCTAGGTGAGATTTGGAATATAAATAGCTCGCGATCTGGAGTGACATATTAAACTTTTGTTCACAGTGGCGTAGCCGAATGCGTGCGCATGCTCATAAAATTACAGTTTATTCTGGTAGTAAAGCCTGTATTTTATTTTATAATTTTTATTATTTATCTCATTTTGTATTATGATAGGGATGTTGTTCAAAAAGGTTGGAATTAAATAATTGGTGGTACGTCTGCCATAAAAGTTTCTCATTTTCGGTATGTTAAGTTTTTTCTTTGTTATTTTTCTCGTAACTATTTTATGTTCTATGGGTCTAAGTAAATCTGGGTTATTAAATTGTTCAATTAATATGGCTAGTTCTACTCTGTCATGTACTGGAGTAACGCCGCAATATTTAAATAATTCATTTACATTTCCTTGAAGGCGATTTTTAATCTGTTTAGGCAAAATAAGTTTTAATAATCTAATCTGAAGTCCTAGAATTTGATCAAGATACGTTTTAAAAGTCCTACCGTAGCTACTTATTCCATATGCTAATATCGACTCTGCTAGGGCGTTATATAAGTTAAGTAGTATCCTCCACGGTACTTTTGGCTTGATAATATACAACTTAGCTAGGATGGCACGAAGTTTGTCACAGACGGAATTGACATGCAATTGCCAGTTAAATCTGTTATCCACTACCAGTCCTAAATATATATGATGCGTGACCTGATCAATTGCCGGGCATGAGCAATTTTGGCGAGTCACATGTAAGCACTCATGGGTGTGTGCAGATATAACAAAAGTATCCATGCAGGGTACGTGTGAAGAGCGCACATGGATAATTTTTGTCTTGCTGGAGTTGAGTACAAGACCTGCATCGTGCGCCCATTTTGCTACTTGCGTGAAGTCATATTGCATGAGTTGGGCAGCAGTACGAACATCATGGTGGGAAGCAAGTAGGCAAGTATCGTCAGCATATTGATAGATAGAGCAGTCCCTGATAACATTTTCCATGTCATTAACGTAGGCTAGATAATGCAGTGGACCTAGGACTGAACCTTGCGCGGTTCCTTCTGTAACCAACTGTTCATCACTGAACTGATTGCCTATTCTTACTTGGTATTTTCTCTGGCTAAGATAGTCCTTACACCAGTTGAGGACAGGCCCTCTGATTCCAGAGTTGTTAAGCTTTTGTAGAAGTATATCATGTCTCAGTGTGTCAAACGCCTTGCTGAAGTCAATAAATAGGAGAATTACGTGTTTCTTATCGTTAAGCTGTTTATTGATCTCGTCAGTGAATTTTGAAAGTAAGATAGACGTTGACTTAAAAGGCTGAAAACCAAATTGAGAGTCTGAAATTATATTATACTGTCCATAAAATTTGTGAATTTGATTAATTAAGTATTTTTCAGCAATTTTATCAATAACTGGCAGAATTGTAATCGGCCTGTAATTACCATATTCACAATGTTTCCCCTTTTTGAAAATCGGTCTCACAATGCCTGTTTTAAGATCTGAAGGGTATTTGGAATGCTTGATACTTAGATTAATAAGTCGAGCTATAGCCGATACTATTTTGTTACTAACCTTTTTTATGTCAATGCAACGTATTGCATCACATCCCGCTGCTTTCTTAGGGTCTAAAGTTTTGATAATACCAGCTATCTTATTTTCAGTTGCATTCTTAAAGCGAAGAGACTTATTCTCAGGGTACATGTAGTCAGACTCTGCTAGCAGGCGCTTGTCACACCGAGGCATAATATCTTTAACACTTTTCTTAAAATCATGAGCAAAGTTGTCTGCTATTACTTTTTTGTCACATGTGCTATGCCTGAATGCCTTAACGATGGCATCATCTATAGAATGTTTGGTCCGTCCCGTTATAGTATTTATAATATCCCATAGTTGTCTAGGGTTCTTTTTATTTTCATATATTTTAGTCTTATAATAGTTGTTTCTAGATTTCTCTATAAATTTATGGGTTTTGTTCCTTTGCTTATTATATTCTAGTTTTAACTCTCTATTGAATGGGTCATCTACCCAATTACTGAACATTTTATCTTTTTTCTGGCACATATTATTTATTTTATTATTAATCCAAGGACTTTTGTTTCTTTTACTTTTGTTATTTATGATTTTGGTATATGAAGCATTTTCGTAACATCTGTTAAAATTATTTTTTATATATTCATATATTTTTATGGGACACTTCATATATAACGGGGCTTCCCAGTTTATCTCATTCAAAGACTTATGTAGCTTAGTTTCATTTATGAGCTTTAGGTAAGTTGGATCACCCTGTATAGGATTAGTTCCAACACAGGACAGAACGATCAGTCGATGGTCAGCCATAACTGTGCAGGTCGCTGCCGAGTAAAGGTCTAACGACCGCGATTTCGCAAATATGTGGTCAATGCAGCTACGAGTTGTTATATTATTTTTTAATTCAATTCTAGTGTAATCTGAAATCGCAGGCGTCAGACCACACTCAGACATGCAGTTGACATAATATTCGCGTATGGGAGTATTGCCTTTGAGGTCAATATTAATGTCACCTAGTAAGTACAGATCGTGTTTCATATAAGGCGGTGTTAAAAACAAATTTCTAAGCCCTGTTATAAATAAGTGTTTACATAAATCGGGAGGTCTATATACAGCACAAATATATGCTTCGTAGTTCTGAGGTGTTGATAATTTACCAATAACGCTTTCACAATGTGGGAGCGGATTATCAATTTCCAGGTAATTTAATTGACTTTTAACATAAACAATGATTCCTCCACCTTTACGATTTTTTCTTAATTTAGTGAACATATTATATCCAGAAATGTTAAAGAGTGACGTAAGATAACTCTTTATACCTACCTCAGTGAGTATAATTACATCTATCTGCATAATAGAACTGCTAATCATTTGTTTGACTAAACTGAAGTTTTTAATTATGGACCGAATGTTAATATGTACTATGTTAAGGTAACTTTGATCTTTAGGTATTTTAGATGAAAAATCGTTAATATTCATGCAATTAGTGACTTCCGTTATTTCTTCTGGGGAAATATGAAAATTTGTTGACAAAACTTTCATTTAAATACGTAGTTCTCGTACGCCAATAGGGAACAATCTGCACTTAGTAAGCCTAGGTCGAGATAAGTGCAAGGTCCTCCTCGCACCAGATGGCAATAGGCTTATCTCCGTCACCCTTTCTTGCTAGCACTTTCCCCGCCTGGAACCACACATACTTGAAACTAGGGCGCAACTTCTGCTGGGCATTCCAGAGAAGTGATTTGTTAGACTTAGACAAAGCGCGTCTCACAACCACCTTTGCTTTAGCTGCTTCTTGTTGAATGCACGGGACTACGTGCTCAGCAAGGATAGGTGCAGTCTCCCTCTTCGAAGCTTGTGCCCAAGAGGCCGCTAGTTCAGCATTATCCAATTCCACCAACAGCTGTCCATCAGACCCGGGTCTACCCTCAGTACGCTTAACGGTTTTGATGTCTTTTTCATCCACTATAAGCAGTTTAGCAACATTGCAAGCAATTTTTTTTATGTCTTCATTACTCGATTTTGCGACTCCAGAGATTTCCACCATCCTATCCAAGCCAATTTGCTCCAACCTCCGTATCTGTACTTCGAGAGAAGTGACCTTTGTTTCAAGGTGCTTATTTTTGTTCACGAGGTAGGTTTGCTTCTTCTCTACCTCAGTAATTCTTTCCGAAAACACTTCAATCTTGTCACCAAATTCTTCAAACTTCCTCCCAAAGAAGTTCAACGATTCTTCAAAGCTTTCGTTTTCCTTCCTCACAATTTTTTTTACTTCTAATGAAATATCACGAAGGAGTTGTTTGACATCAATTTGACTTGCATCTTGAGTAGTAGCGCGGTCAATGTCATCTTCGTCGTCTTCTTCCGGGACTATGAAAGATGTTTTCCTTCTAGGAGAGATTCGGTTGCATTCATCACAGTTCCACTCTAGGCTCTCGGAGAGGCGAAGCGCGGCAATCTGCTTGGCAGGTAAGCCACTACATCCTTGGGTGGCATGAACGACCTTGCCACACTTGCCACATTCCAATCCAGGGCTCCTTTTAGTGATCCCCTTTTCACATATATCACACTTCACCATTATTCCTTACTTGCGCGGGTAGTTCTATGTAAAATACAATTAAACACGTACGGGTTTACGCGGCGACTGGTCAGAGCGACGACTCTGAAACGAATGATGATTAGTATAATATACTAATCTATATAATATACTATGTAATCGAATACAATTCAACACTCACTCGTTTTTATACAATACTCACATAATACATATAGGAATTGTAGATAAAAAAATAGGAACACACACACATACAACACATTTTAATTTGTTTTTCTTTATTTTCATGTTTCTTTTTTTTAGTCTTATATAAAATTAGTAAGTAATAGTTTATTTAGGAAAACCTTTAATTGGCTATATAATGTTATACTTAAATAAGTTTAAACTAAGTTTTATCATAACTGCTGTTGGTTTTCTAATAAAAATAAATAAATAATAAAAAATACTTGCCGTTTGTGATAGGTTCACATACGTCTGTACATTCACACGTTCTACCCTAAATTGTCTTTGTTCAAATACACTAAAGGTAAATTAGCGGTTGTCAGCGGCATAATACGTTCATACCTGACGTTAGTAATCATTGTACCATGATTGGTTCACACACGTGCATTCACGCGCTCTATAGGTACCCTAAATTGTCTCTGTTCTCAATCGATTTAGACTAATCCGAAGTATTTTACTTGGATTTATAGGATAACTGTTGGTAAAGTTACTTTATTTGCTTAATTTCGTTCTTTGTTCTGATCAATTGGCAATTGGGACTGGGCCCATTTCACCGGCTCATTTCATTAATTGCCAATTCTCAATTTCACGACGAATGGCAAAAGCAATCATAGAATTCAAAATGTGACCGATTTTTTGCCAAACGAGCAATTATTTACGAGTTTTGCTTGAACTCAATTGAAAGATTTTCAGATTTTTTAGATATCTGTATGATATGTAATAATATCAAAAAGGTTATTAATAATTTAATGAGAAAATTCCAGGGGTGCAATATAAACTACCACCACTCTGCGCTGGCTAAACCCAAACTCTAACATGGTGATAATTCTGGTACATTCTTCCAGAGTCAAAGGCATGATTTTGCACAAGTAACTCGAATTAAATAAGGAAATTCAATTTCAAGTCCTATATTTATACAAAATTTAAATATAAAATCAAAGAAGTCGAAATTGAAAAATGAATCACAATTTGAAAACTGGTTGTTTTTACTTAGAAGGCATTTTTTTATGCCATTACAGTAAAAAAGGTTAAATGAAGGAAATTAATGTTGCATACAGTTCGCATATCCTCTTTTGGTATAATTTCGTAAGCAAAGCACCGGTGGTCTAGTGGGAGTGACCCCGCCTTCCGATCGTAAGGTCGCAGGTTCGAATCCGGTCGTGCATTAATGGATTTTTCCTATCGAAAAATGTATGTCCGCAATGCCAGTGCTCTTAAACGGTGAAGGAAAACAATTAGTACTCTAACAGCGGCGATGGGCTTGCAAGGTTGCAAGCCCATCGCCGCTGTTGGAATACCAATAATGTCACGTATGGAATACCAACTACTGCAAAATGTGGGTATGTGCCAAATTTAATGTTTGGACGTACCTCTGACTACCCCCCTTAGACATCCTCAAAAGAATCTGGAGTTAGTACTAAGAGATCTGAGGGGATATCTACCGTGCCTGGGGATTAAAGTCGTGAAGCTGTTTTAGTTTCAGTTTTTCATAAGCAAAAGAAGTTATCTTGATCATTACTTGAAGATATCGCTGTTTTCAAAGGTGACCCTTTATTTTTGCGGGCGAGTGTAGCTCACAGGATTAGCATGTAGCAAGAGGCAGTGGGCAGGTCATAATAGCTCGAAGAACCAATAACTGCTGGGGAATAAGGTTCTCGATTGGCGATCACAAATCGGAAGTCCAGACACCCCGCCACCGATGGACCGACGATATTGGTCAATAACAGGGCTTTTTTTTTTCCTTGATGTAATATGGGAGACCTACTTTCATCGCATAGATACATTGTTATACAATATTTATGTACACACAAGCTACACAAAGCCAAGGAAAAATGACACTTACTACAAGGACATAAAATGCGTATCCCTGTGTACCAAGGTTTTATGTACTTGAATTGTAAAGACAAAAACATAATTTCTACCCTAACCTTGATCAAGTACCTACCCCTAAAGAGGATTAAGTCGACAATACGATAATAACAATAATAATATCTTAATATATAACTCTATCATCTTCTTTATGGGTTGTACTACATACTTAAGGCGATGACTATTTTGAAAATGAGTGAAAGTCCGCAATCAAGATAGATATAACGTTTAATAAAGAACATGGAAGTTTTACATTTTAACTCTAATCTATGCGCAACACACAACAAATCCGCCATGATACCCGGCTAATACGAATGAGCGAGTGAAGCTCTGCTTTTATTCATTCACTGTTCAATCATATTACACAGAGTATATAATTATATTCCAATAGACTACCGCTAATTTAATCGTCCCTCGCGCTTTTCAACATTTTGAATTTAAAATCACTGAACTTATCGTGTGCAATCACATCGCACAAAAAATATAATTTTGATCCAAACATGTTTGCCTACTAAAAAGTTCGCTTTACTAGTTTTCGCTTTATGCTGAGTTAGGACCATTTTGGCTCAAGGCTGGTCAGCATCCATAGTATGGATTTACCCACTAAGTGTACCTATCAATTTACCTACATACTTTGTTTCCATTTCTTCTTCTTATTGTTTTTAGGGTAAGTACCCTTTGGGTAGCCAAAGGGTAAAACGAGACCCTATTATTAAGACTCCGCTGTCCATCTTTCTGTCAGTCCGTCTGTCACCAGCCTGTATCTAATGAACCGTGATAGTTAGACAGTTGAAATTTTCACAGATGATGTATTTCTGTTGCCGCTACAACAACAAGTACTAAAAAACAGAATAAAATAAATATTTAAAGGTGCTCCCACACAACAAACGTGATTTTTTTGCCGTTTTTATAGATGATGGTACCCGTCGTGCGCGAGTCCGACTCGCACTTGGCCGGTTTTTTTCTTGCTATGCTGTACCCGTGTTTGTGTGTCAATTAAAAAATTTCTAAATTAAAAAATTCTATTTTATTCTACCTATGCAAAATTTTGTGATGAACATTGTTTCGGTTTTTCTCTGTCTGTGTGTTGTGACATATTAAAATAAAAAAAAAACTAACTATTATATCGGCTATCTTGTTCCCATAGTAGGTTTGTAGTTTATAGTTCCCTACAAGCTTTGCTTCGTTTGAGGATAGCTAATGCGGTGTGAAATGTCCACCAATAAAATAAAGTCTTTTCACATCAGTGCTCTATATGTAGCCCAACCCGTTATAACAGCTATAAGAGAAATGTATGTTTGCATTTTTTGTTTATTGTTATAAGGTAAGAGATACAGTCATGTCCCTTTTTATGTTTTGTTTTTCATACTAAGCCTCAAACAAAGATATTGTTCCATTCTCCCTATATTTGTTTTGATACGAAAATAAAAGGATAGGCTCACTTTGAATGAAATAGGCTATCATTTTTAATCGATTCGATCAGTGTCCTTGTACAGTCGGCTGCAATGGATTTCATGTTAGTGTAGCAGCATTGTATTGTACTTTTATAGAAAGGAATTTTACAGGATCCTAAGGTCGTGGGTTCGAAACCGGACGTGCACCAATGAGTTTTTCTGTTCAAAATTTATGTGCACAATACCAGTACTCTCAAACGGTAAAGAAAAACATCGTGAGGAAACCGACATGGCGTAGAACCTAAAAAGTTCTATAACATGTGTCAAGTGCTCGAAAGGAGCCTCTTGATGCGCACTAAAAATTATTTCACCGCACTGTTTCGAAAGAAACTAGTGACACGACAAGAGAAAGAGATATCTTCAAACACCTTAAGAGCTCTTTGCGAAGGGCTCGTCCGGGGAAGTACTACCACCACGCCTTTTTCTGCTGTCAAGCAGCGTTGCTGTGTTTCGGTTTGAAGAGTGTGGTTGCCGGTGCAATTACAGGCACATGAGGCTTAACATCTGCATTCCTCAAGTTAATGGACGCAGGGCAGTGCATCGTAGGGCACGTTCTTATCGTGCGTGACTTACGATGCTTTGTTATAGGTGATGGTTACCACTTAACATCAGGGACATCTGCTTTTTCCATCGGCTAGTAGTAAATAAAACTTGTAAATGTATTAGAAATGGTTGACGGTTTTCAGCCATTTATCTGAGAAAACGGATTTGTCACCTCACTATACGCTCACTAAATGCAGCTTCCTTTTAACCTACATGGGATAAAACCAGCACGTTGTGCCTAAAGTGTGCAAGGTTGATTGTCACACCGAACCGAACATACATTAAAAAAATTGGAAAAAATCTGAATACACTGGAAAATATTACTTTATGACTTGGATGAGAATTCATTCGAAAACGTACGAGTTGTAAATTCGGTTCTGGTTTTTTCAAAGTGATCCTTGTGATTTTACTGAGTTAATAAAAAAACATCCACGGTAATTATTCCCTATGATTTCATAGTTCTAACTTAAATTTTTGAGTATGTGGGCAATGTTTTTTTTTAATGCAGAATTAAATTTTTTAAGTCGAGCTCGTTAAACTCCTAAATGACTTTTCAATAACTCTTATACCCCGTTTACACTCAGCTCATGTCCGTGGAAATGTGCAGAGACATGAGGAGGGACTTGGGTAATGCGAGAATGTAAACAGGCCACTTCCATGTCCACTCGCGTTGCCGCTCGCGTTGCCCGTGTTGCGTGAACACACATTGCCGGCGACGCTGCCGCAGACATATGGACGGCAACATTTCCGTCCACGCGAATGGCAGCGCGAATTTCTAAATGTAAACGCAGTATTACAGTTTCAGACTTCGCTTATAAAAATCAATTATCACAAAAATCCCCTTGATGGAGATCGAACCTTCGACCTACAGAACGTAAAACCGATCTACTATCAACTGAGCTGTGATGCCAGTTCTTACAGCGGCGAATATTATTGTTACAAATGCAACGTAAGGCGGACCGTGAAAAGAGCTCTTTGTCTGTGAAAAGAGTTCGCCTGTACCTACTTCCGGTTCGTAGAAAGATGACTGTGCTTGATAGTACTTCTTACGTGCCAAATGGTTGACATACTGAATTGTACAGATAACGATAAAAGTTTAGCAACTTGAATTATTTTATGAATTTCGTTGCGACTGCCACACTAATAACTTTCACAGTTTCATAGTTTTTTTTATTTAATCCTTTACTTGTTTAAACATTATGCACGCTGTAGCATTGTTCTGAACAAATAAATATTATATTTGTTCAGAACTTTAAAATACCATTACTAAATGATATTTTTTTCTCTCAGTTTGCTATCAAATGTGTATTTTCACACCAAAATATTAATTTACTTTTGTGGCTTACTATTTATATTAAACGGATATACAATTTTCCTTCTGACAGTACAACTTATCGATTACCAAATTCCATGCAGATCAGACTAGGTTCGCACGTTGTGTGTCGAACCATCAACAAACAAACAAACATACCTACATACATGTGACATTTTTAAGACCAAGGAAAGTTGTCAGAGAGCGCTCAGAATCATCCTCAGTTAGTCGCGTGGGGTCTTTAAAAGCCCAGGCGCTAAAAATATGTAAAATTTATACAATTAGAACTATCCAAGCGATTCAATATTCCAAATATTACATACTTCTTACTACGTCTTAGACGTCCTCAAAGAATCTGAAAGCACGACTTTCAGATTCTTTGTAACAAGAGATCTGAGGAGATATCTACCATGCCTGGGGATCAAAGTCGTGAAGCTGATTCAGTTTGCTTCGTTCGAACAACAGAACGATAGAATATTGTCCATTCAGAATCCATTCAAAATCCATTCAGCATTACGCTTCGGTAGACAACTGGCCGGTACCCGTGTAATGCGGCGTGCGTCATGCATCCTGCATATTCATTAACTCGCTCGTTCCACTGTGCACTATTTGCGAACATACGTTTTTGGTGCAGTTTACGGCGAAAAGATGAATTATGGGTTGGAAATGTGAGGGACTAGCGAACTTTTAATAATAAAAACTAGTATTTTTACAAAATTAGTACCCCAAGTTTGAGTTTTGTTTTCCTTTTTTTGTATCGTCTTATATTTTCAACAGTTTACAACAAAAACTTATCTGTACCTAAATTAGTCCGAGTTTACAATAAAGACATTTTAGTACCTGAATTAAAGAGTATTTTAAGAGTAGTAGAGCGCTTTGTGAAGGGCTCGTCCGGGGAAGTACTTCCACCACGCCTTTTTCTCCGCCAAGCATTCTGTTGCTCTATTTCGGTTTGAAGAGTGTGGTCGCCGATGTAATTACAGGCACATGAGGCTTAACATCTGTATGCCTCAAGTTGATGGACGCAGGGCAGTGAATCGTAAGGCACGGTCCTATCGTGCGTGACTTACGAGGCAATGCTTTGTTATAGGTGATGGTTACCACTTAACATCGGGTGGGCCATCTACATGTTCCATCAGCTAGTTTATAAAAAAAAACCATTGAAAACAGCAATATCTTCAAGAAATGATCAAGATAACTTCGTTTGTTTGTGAAATTAAACCAAAAGAGGATATGCGGACTGTATGCAACTCTTCATTTAACCTTTTTTACTGATAAGGCATAAACAAATGCGTTATAAGTAAAAATTACCTGTTTTCAAATTTTGAATCGTAATGGGACTTGAAATTGATTTTCTTTACTAAATTCGAGTTATTTTTGCAAAATCATGCCTTTGACTTTTAAAGAATGTACCGGATTATCACCATGCTAGAGTTTGGGTTTAGCCAGCGCAGAGTGGTGGTAGTTTATTTTCTTTCAGATACTTTTTAATTTAAAGAGCTAAATTGTGTGGTTATTTGGAGTTAACTAGGTGACCCTTTATTTTTGCGGGCGAGTGTAGAGTAGCAGATACAAACAGTCTGCCCTATTCAAGCGTAAAATATAAGTTTTTTAAATATTTTTTGTATAACTACTACAAACTTTTTTTTTTAATATACTGTCAACAAACAAAGCCGTGCCTTGGAACCAAAAATCATGAAGATGTTTCTGTTTTTGTCTATAAAAAAAACTGATAAATTAGCTTCGATCAATTACCAAAAAAAAAACTTAATAAAAATTCCCTTTCGAATAAACAACAATTCATCTCATCAAAATTATTGCTGTTCTCAAACTTGCAGGTATGCAAACAAACTTTTCATCTTTGAGGTGTCCAACTTCAACTTTGCAAACACGTACCAACTCCGCAAGGTGCTGGGAAGTGACATAAATATTTAAACGTCCTCAAAAGCCTACGTACATATTGACACAGTATTTATTTTTATACTTAACCAGTAGCTTAGCATCCACCAGAAATTATTCACAGGATTTGCTGCATAGTGTTTTCAAAGATCGATATAGTTTATATCAATAGTTTTTTTTGCTTAAGTTGTTATTATTTTAATTTTATTTAATTTTTTTAAATTAATTTATCCCTGATACTTCTGTCAAAATCATTAACCTTTTAAAAAAGTTAAAATTCTCATACATTACTGATAAAGTTTATGTTAAATAAATAGGTTTTTACCTCTTTATGATCCCATATACAACCAATTGCATTAAATTAATACTTATATATTATTTTGGAAATAAGATATACTTAAGATTTAACTTAATATTTTATATCATAATTTTAAAAACTTAATTTTATATAATTTAGGGTAATGTTTCTTTTAATAAATAGTGTATAGGAAAATAAAGCTCTTTTTATTATAATTTATTTATCAATAAATAAGTTCAAGTTAATTTTTTTTTAAATACTACTTGTTGATCGAACAACCATAGAAGATCTAGAAAATATAAGCAATTGCGAAAAGTCTCGAGAGATTCTTCTGTAAGACGTATCTTTGCTGTGGCTCAGGTCTATCCAATACCTAACTTTGCACTGAACTTTCGACCGCGATTACTATTATTTGCTCTGTGACCGCGTGCCAAATTCCTCAAAATTTCCCTAACTGACGGCAGATCTTAAGAATTATGCAAACAATTTCCTTCATCTTATGACTTCCAATATCGAGGTCATGTGATCCTGTATAGCTGGCACAAGTTAGTAATTTTGAATCTGTAGCAAAACAAGTAGTACACCATTTTTTTTTATTGGTCAACCCACCACACAGTACCAAACTAAGCCAAAGCTTGTAATATGGGAACCAGATAGCTGATATGATACTTTTTTTTTTTTTGTAAATACATACTTATAATATTATATAACACAGACAGAGAACAAACATCTATGTTCATCACACAAATGTTTGTTCTCGGTGGGGATCGAACCCACGGCCTACGGCGCAGAAGGCAGAGCTACTACCAACTGAGCTGTGAAGGCTGTAAACTGGCGATGGAATGGCGACTGGAAATGGCGAGTGACTTGACATCCGATTAGTTTTGATCCAGCTTTCAGAAACCAGCCGTTAATGTACCTACCTCTCGCACGTTTTGACATGTGGAAAGTCAAAATCAAATATTTACTTTTACTTATTTTTACTAAACTGTGTGCAATGTGATTGCACACAAAACTGTTGTGAGTTGTGTTTATCATCTCATTACATGTAATTTTGCTAATAATTTTGCTAATATACTTTGACTTTGAATTGATTTTTCGAAAATTGTTATAGTGATTTTATATCTTCCAACATGTTTGATTATTGTAGGTAATATAAATTTTTGTGTTTTTTTTTTCTGAATTTTTATATGCCGTCCGGCTGGACTAGTGAAACATAAATTTCTAACCCCTAAAACTAAATTTGTACATTGTTTTGCATAAACAATAAATATCTTTATCTTTATCTTTATCTATGTCGAAACGTGCAAACGAGAGGTACATTAGCTCTTGTATTCGCCTTAAATAGAAAAGCTCATTCAATTACAAATCCAATGCTATCGCCCTTATTGATTTTGGCGAGCTTCGGATACAAAGTTATGTTGTGTGCGATGCAGCGTCAATAGCCTATCCATGCCAAGAAGAGGGTAAACGATACTTGCACTCAAATGAATCGTACGAAGTGCCCATGAATGGTTAAATATAGGATATTTCAGCTATTTATTCTAAGTAAAGCTGGTATAGGGGAATCAGCTAACTGATATAATAATATGTACTATATAGTAGACACCCTCTTTTGTTATAAACTAACTGAATTCAATAGGCACCATACAGAAGCTTAAATATTGTATTATGTTAAATTTTTATACAACTAGCTGATGGAACAAGCAGATGGCCCACCTGATGTTAAGTGGTAACCATCACCTACAATAAAGAAATGCCTCGCAAGACACGCACAATATAAATGTGCTTTATTCCGCGGTCACTGTAGCGAGTGTTGTAGTCAGAATAGCACTTTTGAACATAGCCTAATACTAAATACAGCATAGGGGCCATCCATAAAATACGTCACACGAATTTCATGATTTTTTGACCCCTCCCCCGTCCTTGTCACAGCTGGTCACATTTGTGAGACCCCCCCTACCTAGTGTGATGTCACATTTTACTTAAACTTTGTGTTGTGATAGTTAGTTATAAATTGTTATATTTTGAAAAAATGTGATGTCACAAAATTTGGGAACCCTCCCCACCCCTTGTCACATAATGTCACACTACGTCGACCCCTTCCCTCCCCCATAACGTCTGACGTAATGTATGGATGGCCCCATATCTGTATGAACAAGTTATTTCATTTAAATATAATGCAGGTTCTTTTTATACATTTTTTAAATTAACACAGAACTTCTAACTTTTTCAATTAAAAAAAAGAAAATACATTTTCTTATTAAACTAAGTGTTAGAGCATAAATAAATTAAAAAAACTGGAATAAATTGAAGGTAAAAAGTAGTTAACCCGACAAGGTTCATTAGTATTCACAGAAGCGCACAAGACTTTCTAGCTAGTGTTGGGGTAAGGCTTTTAAGCTAGTTTTTTTTTTATACAACCAGCTGAGGGAACAAGCAGATGGCCCACCTGATGTTAAGTAGTAACCATCACCTATAACAAAGCAGATCGTAAGTCACGCACGATAGGAACGTGTCCTATGATGCACTGCCCTGCGTCCATCAACTTGAGGCATACAGATGTTAAGCCTCATGTGCCTGTAATTACACCGGCAACCACACTCTTCAAACCGAAACACAGCAACGCTGCTTGGCGGTATAAAAAGGTGTGGTGGTAGTACTTCCCCGGACGAGCCCTACACAAAGAGCTCTACTACGATTAGTGTTGGAGTAAGGCTTTTATGCTAGTGATGGGAGCAAAGAGTGTAACAAATTAAACAAAATACTAAACTTTCTGATAGGAAAAATCCATTGGTGGAAGACCAGATTCGAACGTACGACGTTACGATCGGAAGGTCACTCCCTTAAACCACTGATGCTTTTTCTTCCTTCCTGCTTCTTAACCTTTAGTAGTAGTAGAGTAGTAGAGCTCTTTGTGAAGGGCTCGTCCGGGGAAGTACTACCTTGCCTTTTTCTGCCGCCAAGCAGCGTTGCTGTGTTTCGGTTTGAAGAGTGTGGTTGCCGGTGTAATTACAGGCACATGAGGCTTAACATCTGTATGCCTCAAGTTGATGGACGCAGGGCAGTGCGTCGTAGGGCACGTTCCTATCGTGCGTGACTTACGAGGCAATGCTTTATTATAGGTGATGGTTGCCACTTAAGATCAGGTGGGCCATCTGCTTGTTCCATCAGCTAGTTGTATAAAAAAACCTTATATGTTACCATTGTAACCTTTTGCTTTTATTGAAATGTGAAGCGTCTTGCTTAAATAGTTAATAGTTACAGTAAGCTGTTCGATAAATAAATTCAATAAACAGTAAAAGGTAAATAAAATAATAACCTATGGAAACGAAAGTTTTGGCTGAACCTTTGTAATGTTTTCTCCGAAACTTGCTTGTGTCTGTTTTTTCATAACTACATTCAGCGAAGTTATATTATTATATACAATGTAGAAATTTGCGTACTAGAAATTATTTGTTGGTAGTAAATAGTAAAATAATATATACTATGTACTATTATGTAATAAGTATTGATTTTTATATAATCCCAAAATGTATATCTGAGTGTGATAAACTTTTGGAGTTTTATAAAGAAACTGTAAACTGATACATCTTCACGGCTTTGATCCCCAGGCACGGTAGATATTCTCAGATGTCATGTGAATATCAGGTAGGCCATCTGCTTGTTCCATCAGCTAGTTGTATAAAAAAAACAACTACTTGCAGCATACAAATGTTAAGCCCCATGTGCCTGTAATTCCACCGGGAACCGTCCCTTGCACAAATATGCAAACGGGAAGTACTTTGACAGGTGTTAACCCCATAACCGTTAAATTTATTTAAGTGGTCAGTTATGTAGCCTTAGGTAGGTAACTGCTAAATATCTCTGAGTGTTCAGATAGGTAGGCTTACCAACAATATTTTGAAAGAAACAACTACAAAAGTGTCATGTTTTGTCTTTCCCGCTGTTCTGTTTTTTTGGATGACACTTATCATCTCGTGGGCCGGCTGCCAGTTCGTTACAAAGACACTCCGCACTGGGACCACTCGGTTAAAGCCTGGTTTTCTGAAATACGTCGCCCGTAATGCGAGGCTGCAATATATTATTTTTAAAATGAGACAACCTCTTAACTGCATAACTTCTCATTTGTACAATTTAATTTTCGAATAAGTATTTATTTATTTTATGCAATTTTGTGCATAATATATATAATCTGAAAAAAAAACTGAAACAGCTTCACGAATTCGATCCCGAGGCACGGTAGATATCCCCCAGATCTCGTACCAAGTACTAACTCCAGATTCTTTGGGGACGTCTAAGGGGGGTAGTCAGAGGTACGTCCAAACATCACATTTTGCAGTAGTTGGTATTCCATACGTGACAGGTTGCTAGCCCATCGCCGCTGTTAGAATACTACACGATGTTTTCCTTCGCCGTTTAAGAACACTGGCATTGCACACATAAACTTTTCGATAGGAAAAATCCATTGGTGCATGGCCGGATTCGAACCTACAACCTTACGATAGCAAGGCGGGGTCACTCCCAATAGACCACCGGTGCTTATATAAATTAATGAAAAATCGCAAACAACAAAGTTTCGGAAAATACCATTACAAAGGTCCAACAAAAATATAATTTTGATTCTAAAAGTTTGAATAAGTACAAAAACAAGTAACGCTGATGGGAACAAACAGATGGCCTGTTGTTAAGTGGTTATCTATTACAAAGCAATTCCTCGCAAGTCACTCACGTTTAAAACGTGCCTGGCGATGCACTGCCCTGCGTCCATCAAATTGAGGCATACAGGTGGTAAGCCTCGCGTGCCTGTCAATTTACCGGCACCTTTCAACCAAAATACAGCAAAGCCGCTTGAATTAACTTTAATGATACTTTTGATTATTATAAAACACAACTAAATTAGAATAGAATAGAATGATTTATTGCACTTAAGTTGTTACATAGACCTTAAAGTAGGTACATTGTTTGTTTCAAACATAAACCCTGTTAGGGCACAGCAATATTCCACTAGTGTCGCTATATTATACACTCGCCCGCAAAAATAAAGGGTCACCTTTGAAAACAGCAATATCTTCAAGAAATGATCAAGATAACTTCTTTTGCTTACGAATTTAAACCAAAAGAGGATATGCGAACTATATATTATTATGCAACCCTTCATTTAACCTTTTTTACTGTAATGGGATAAAAAAATGCGTTATAAGTAAATCGACCTGTTTTCAAATTGTGATTCAGTTTCAATTACGACTTCTTTGATTTTGTTTTTTTAATTTTGTATAAATATGGGGCTTGAAATTGATTTTTTTATTCAATTCGAGTTATTTGTACAAAAAAATAATCACCATGTGGTATTAGCCAGCGCAGAGTGGTGGTAGTTTATTTTATGCGTAATTAAATTTTCTTTCAGATACCTTTTAATTTAAGAGCTAGATTGTGTGGTTTCAAAGTTATTTGGAGTTAACTAGGTGACCCTTTATTTTTGCGGGCGAGTGTAGTTAACTTTACATAACATTGTTCTTAGCCTAATTATTAATCTAAGAGTCTGTTAAGGATTCATGTAATGAATAAAAGCATTTTTAGGTTAAGTACGTACCTTTTTAAAATATTTTTAAACTTTTTAACATTACGTTCGCTATCTGATTGCTATCGCATTTAAGGAAACAAAAGCATTCTGAAATTGTCCCACTCAGTAAGAGTGTGCCAATTTAGACCACTAGCGAAACTTTAGTTCATGGAAATGTCAACCAATGGACGTATTTCTGTGTGAGCTGTTAGTAAGCCAATAAAGTACAAAAACACTAATAACTAGTAGTTCGCCCCGAACTGAGATCTCGTGATGCGACCCAACGAACGCATCAAAACTTTGAGTAGGTGGTAGTCAGAGGCAAGTCCAAACATTATGTTTGGACTTTTCTGACTACCGCCTACTAACTTGGTACGGTAACCAAGTTTCAACTCTATTGGCCAATTTATTGAAGAGTTCCGTTGAACAGACCTTGGCTCCATCATCAGACCTGGTCGTTGTCACCATTTTATGAGAACTGAGTACCTCCTTAATTTATTTCAAAAAAAAAAATAAGAAAAAGCAAAGGAACTGGCCGACCAGTAGAAAAACCTTGATGCCAACGAAACTCTTAGAGATGGGAGCTCTTGGATCGCTGGTTATCTTAATTTAACTTTTATAATTTTATCTCAAAAACCGAGCGTCCCAAAAAAAAAGTAAAAATTGTTTTGGGATGTCCAAACAAAGCCCTTTCATATGACATGTAACTTGATTTTTTTATGTAACTTTTTTTATTTTTGCCCCCTTAAAAAACCCCGTATCTCAAAAACCCTTTATCCGATTTTACTCATATACTTACCAGTAAATTTCTCAAGTACAAGCTATCGACATATCAAATTTCATGCAGATCTGACCAACGGTTCTAAAGTTATCGCCAGACAAACATACATACATACATACATACATACATACATACATACATAAAATGCCAAATCACCCAAGTTGAAACTAAGATCTTCGTTCGCTTCGCTCACTCGATCAAATTAATGAAAACAGAAGTTGAATAAAAAGGATCATTTTGAAACAACCTAAAGATCTACTACTCTTAGTCTATCCTAGAGTAAGAGTGCTTTGTGAAGGGCTAGTCCGGGGAAGTACTACCACCACGCCGTTTTCTGCCGCCAAGCAGCGTTGCTGTTTCCGTTTGAAGAGTGTGGTTGCCGGTGTAATTACAGGCACATGAGGCTTAACATCTGTATGCCTCAAGATGATGGACACAGGGCAGTGCATCGTAGGGCACGTTCTTATCGTGAGTGACTTACGAGGCAATGCTTTGTGATGGTTACCACATATCATCAGGTGGGCCATCTGCTTGTTCCATCAGCTGGTTGTATAAAAAAAAAGTTAATCTAGGTGTCAGTTCCACGACCAAGTCTAGAAGAACAGCCAAAAAGTGCTATTCCGTAAACAAATTTACCAAAGTGCTCGAAAAATCAGCAGTGAGTTTATAATTCTACATTCTGCAGTACATTTGCCAGTCACTGCGCTACCCGTGAATGTTTTGTCGAAAGGAAATGTCAACGTGAGTGAGGCAATGTTAGTGATCAAAGTGAGCACTAGGTACACTAGGTCAGCCTTTCCCAAACTGGGCTATAACGCTCCCTTGTGGGCGCTGCAGGTCTAAAGGGGGGCGGCAAGAAAACCAGAAAAAAAATTAGGGGAATTAACTTGACACCTGAGCGTTGTGTAGCTTAGGTCTCAGGTTAACTCTTACGGGTTATGATAAAAGTCTCGTTTAGAATGAATGTTTATTCTCCGCTAACAATAATTAATTTAATTTGAAGTTATACTGGTTTTTAAGTAGGTGAAAAAATATGGGCGCTAAAAAATTATTTATACTCAAAGTGGGCAGTAGGCAAAATAAATTTGGGAACCCCTGCACTAGGAGAACGTCATTTTGCTGTTTACGGAATTTACACCCAGCACTGTTAAGCGTATCGGCAGAGCTATTAACTTCAGAACAGACCATAGCGATAACATTAGTAGTTAAATTAGTCGTTGCTTGTTCAACCGCTGACGCTATGTCGCGTGCTGTCAAAAAAAGGCCGAGGACCTGTCGTTATTTGACTGGTTCATTTAGATAGATACATAGATAGATAACGCGTTATTGTTCACCACACACAAACATAGTACAGGGTTAAAGCATACATTAAGGTAAAACAATGGGCGACCTTATCGCTGAGAGCGATCTCTTACACGCAACCTTGTAGCGATAAAAACTAATCAGAATTTACGGCGATAACAAGCCGCTGACAAGCTCATAAGCATATAAATATATTTGACATGTTAGAGACTCGAAAATAATTATGTAGGAAATCAGTATTGAGTAGAATATAAATTAATAACCCAGCACTTGAAGCTACTACACATCCAAATATTGACTGGTACTCTACAAGGAACAAATCGGTGCTCTTAAATCTTGAACAGCTTGAACAGAACAGTGGACTTTCAACTATTTGAATTTGAACGCCGCGAAAGAGTGCGTAAGTAAAAAAAAATATAGGTATTGTTGTTAATTTGTTCACCCAAATAACGCGCCACCCGCCAACTGAATTTTTTTTTGGTATTGTATGGAGCGTAGTAGTTATGAGTAAATAGGGTACGTAGCCTGATGTGTGGCCGACTGTACTATATCCACACCACATCACAGCGATACTGGTAAGTTGGTATTGTTGACGGTTGACGGGGCTTGGAAAATGTGGTCCATGTGACTCAAAATAGGTATGCGTTTTCAAACGCTCCCGCCCTTTGTTATCGTTGTGATGTGGTTTTGGTACGCTATAAAAGCACAGTAATGATAAAGACCTCAATATAATTTTGTGTAGCTAAAGCTTTTACGTTCAATAGTTTACGTTCAAATAAGTTTGTATAAGTATGTCATCCGCGTCCGTTTGTTTATTTACAGATTAGCCCGTACACGCTGTACACACGGATACTTATCAGACTATACACTGGTCGCTTTAATGTCCCTGGGGGCCGTCCATTAATCACTAGATGTTTTTTCAGCATTTTTTAACCCCCCTCCTCCTTGGTGATACGTTGAGGTTTAAGACTATCGCCCCCCCAACCCCCACCCAAAATAACGTGTATTTTTTTTAGTATCTCCAAAGAATCTTAAAATATTTAGAATATTATCTTTAAATACAGGTCTAAAGTATAATCTAATATTATTCTGAAATTTAGGACCATAACAAAAATGTCTAGTCAAAAAGGTCGCAACGTCAAGGTCACACTACACGCCGTTTTTCGGTTTAGAAATCGTGCGTTTGACGAAAAAATAAATACACGTTATCTCGTTGCAACCTTTTTGTCTAGACATTTTTGTCATAGTCCGTAATTTCAGAATTATATTAGAAATATTATTATTCAGATTATTATTATTTCCTTACTACACCCCCCTCCACCCTTATGATATTTTTGCTAAGCCCCCTCCCCCCTTTTCAAGCCTCACGTGATTAATAGACAGTCCCTTGTAGTAATTCATTTTCTTTGGCTTTGTGTAGCTTGATTTGTATCCGTGTGTACGGCATAATCTGTATAGAATAATCCGTAAGGAAAAAAATACAATCAAAGAGATTCGCTATTCAATTTCCTGTGATTTCGACTGAAGTTGGTAAAGGAAAACAGGCTTGAACAACACAGAAACTTCACTAAGTAGTGGTGAGATGGCTCGCAAGATACTAGTTAAATTAATCCGACACAACTTTTGAAGTGCTTTTGTTAGTGCCTTTAATATTGTTGTCAGTTTATTGCGGTTATAGTTATAAAGTATAAATACCCGGTTCCTTTATTATAAGGGTGCCCGTTAGTAGGTTAGTAGGGTCGTCTGTCAGATAATCTTATTTAATAGGATTACTAGCTGCCGTCCGTGGCTTCTATCGATTTTTTTTGCTCTCACTTATTTAAACTACATAGCAATGGTAAAAATGAATCTAGATCACATAATTTTTTTTATATACTTCAATAAAAGCTGGTGCCCAAAATGGGTACAGAGGGTACGAGGCCCACGTCACGGCTCATCGATTTGTTGTTGGCTATCTGCTTGTTCCCTCAGCTAGTTGTAGCTGATGTAACAAGCAGAAAAAAAAAGCTTGGAGCTTCATTATTATTTATATAGTATAGTATATAACAAGGATCATATACACAAAAGAACGGTAGGAACCTTCTAGGCTTGGTCGCGTAGAACTGGCACTTAGATTTACCTGGCTTTAACCTTTCACATGCTGGAATTCCAGATACAATAGAAAATGTATTGTGTCTCGCGTGGATCTACGTTCCGGCATATGAGAGGCTAAGACACTTCAAAGTGACCCTGGTTATTAAACTGAAATACTTTTAATAATTACCTTTTGACTTTGACTTTGACTTTATTAACAATTTTGTTGGATTCATTGGATGGAATAGCATTGGATCGAACCTATGACCTATAGCGCTTCTTCTTCTTGTCGTGTCACTAGTTTCTTTCGAAACAGTGTGGTGAAAGGATTTTAAGTGCGCCTCAAGAGGCTCCTTTCGAGCACTTGACACATGTCATAAAACTTATTAGATTCCAAGACATGCCGGCTTGCTCGCGATGTTTTCCTTCACCGTTTGAGAGTACTGGCATAGTGCTCATAAATTTGAACAAAAAAACTCATAGGTGCACGAGCGGTTTTGAACCCACGACGCTACCACTAGACCCCCAGTGTTCTCAGCGCTGAAGGCAAAGCTACTACCAACTGAGCTATTAGGGCTGTCAAAGCTATCCAACTATCCGCTCGGTCCAAGAATTCAAACATAATGCTCTGCAAATTACAAAATAACATACCAAGCCAGTAACTTTACTTTAATGGTCAGCTATGGTTTCCTAGACGAACAGTGCCGTAATCACCGACCGTCAGCTATTTGCCAGCCAAAAAACTGGCCAAAATAAACCAAAAAACTGGCCAAGGTCAATCAAGCGGTTATACTAGTTTTTTAAATAATGGATACTGTCCTTTCACTTTTACCTTTAACTGAAACCGAAACAACACGACTTTGATCCCCAGGCACGGTAGATATCCTCTCAGAAATCTTAGTACCAAGAACTAACTACAGATTATTTGAGGACGTCTAAGGGGGTAGTCAGAGGTACTTCAAATATTATGTTTGGCACATACCCACATTTTGCAATAGTTGGTATTCAATACGTGACAGGTTGCAAGCTCATCGCCGCTGTTAGAATATTAACTGGTTTCCTCACGATATTTTCCTTCACCGTTTTAGAGCATTGTGCACATAAAAAATCGATAGCAAAATCCATTGGTGCACGACCGGATTTGTACCTACAACCTTATGATCTGAAAGCGGTGTCACTCCCACTTGACCACCGGTGCCCTTACCTTAACAACGACCTATAATAAAGCATTGCCTCGTAAGTCACGCACGATAGGGATTTTTGACAGGTGTCAGTCCCATAAATGTCAGCTATGCGGACCCTATTATGGTCTGCTAACTTTCCCAAAAAAAAAACTTGACACTTATAAGGTTGTCTGTCATAATGACAAAAATAATAAGCGATTGTGTCAAAATGACGAACAGGAGCCATACATGAGCGACATAGAGCAACACGGAGGGGAGTGGCCGTAGCGTTTATTACCGATACAAAACTGTCTGCCATTTTTTGCGGGGGGAAATTTGTGTTACGCACACTTTCTCAAATTCCCACACAAAAATAATCGTCTGTCACTACGAAACTCACACATACCTAATTAAAAATACACTAACAATATCATGCACACATAGATACATTCTGTGTCAGTTTTATTGTACGTCTAGGACCGCGTGGACTTGTACTTTGACAGAGGGGAATGCTTTCGAAGGCTACTCCCCTCCGGTCCGCCGGTGGCCCGTGTTGCTCTAAGATGAGCGAAGAAGAAAACCTACTACGAATCCGCTGACGTCAAAGTGACGGCCGCGGCCTGACGGTCCCAACTTACAGCGAACAACTGACGGCTGCCTACAAAACCATGCCTTAACTTCCCTTTAATAGCCACTAATGTGGGCCACCCCATGATGTATGCGGTAATTGCTGACCATACGAATTGTCAAAGTGATTAACGGCGGTGTAATAACATGCCTGCAACTCTTTCTGCCTGTGCTAACGGCAATTTGAATGACGCTGTTTAAAGTAATGTTCCATTTACGACATGATATGCTAAGTTATTCACCTATAGAGCGTTACTGGACGGAAAGAAAAAATATTATAATGATCGCTTCGAACTTTTTATTACCCAAAATCACATAAAGAAATCATAAAAAAATATAGTCACAACGATTCGATTATGTGATGTCAAAAATACTTTTTTTGTTTATACCTACACAAACATATCTCGCTTTTACTTAAGGGCATCCTTGTAATAAAATATTTTTGGTTTAGTGTAGAATAATCCGCTTAGGTAAGATAGGTAGTCAGAGGCACGCTTAATACTAGTTAACTACTGACATTCTTGTTCGTTTTATAGTGTTTACTACACTCTTAAAGAAATCACAAAGATTTTACTAATGTTATTGACTACTGACATATTTTTTTATGCAGAAGATACTATTATGTAACGCTTTGTTATGCCCTTTTATTATGTAACGCACAAACGGCAAGCAATAAGCGTTTTGCAATCGTTGCTGTCAATTTTTGTATGTCACTTTTTAAGTACATACTATATTGAAGTAGTATAAGCACCTATTTGTAAGTTTGTAAAACACAAGATTTTTAGTAAATAAATTAAAACAAAAATCAAAAAAAACAGTTTGACGGACCAAAGCTTGTTCCTACGAGTAGTTCATGCTCGTCGAAAAACTGTCGCGATCCACGTAATAAAACGGTGGCTGTAATAGTTTTGATTTGACTCCTCCAAAGCCTCCATCATCGTTATTATACAAAAAAGTGGATTGCAATTCCAATGAAAACATCCAATCAGATTTATACTTTCAAAAAGATTACTTATTACTTAGTATTATGGATTTCACCAGCGGCTTTGCCGAGGGACGTAGAAGTGCATTTCATTTGCTGACCGCCAGCTAAATTGAAGTTCAGATAAAGACATTACTTTCGGTAATGGAAGGTACCTTTAGCATAGGTTAGCATCAGTTGCAGCTTTCAAAAACGCTTTTAAATCATTATCAAAACGTTTACAGGTAAAAGTAAAAAGGTGCTTGCATCAATTTTTTTTAAAGCCTGTATAGCAGCCTTTCCCTTTAAGACTAACTCGGTTAGACATTTCTCTCCACGTAGTTCATATATCTGTACTGTTTTATTGAATAAATAAAATAAAAATCATTTCAATCGGTCGCTTCGTTTCGAAATTAAAGTAGACACAAACAAACAAATAAAAAGGCAACAGACACAATTTCTTTTCAATAATGATTACATATTAGGGACATAGAAGGCTCATAATAATAATAATAATAATGATTCTCATTGGCAGGTGTAGCACGTAAGAGTTAGCTTGAGACCTGAGCGCCGTTGTGTACTACCTACTGCGCACAGGTCTCTAGTTAACACTTGCGGGTTATAGTAAAAGTCTCGTTTAGAATGAATGTTTAATCTCCGCTAATATAGCTAACAATAATTAATTTAATTTTTATCACATCAATTCGAAAATAGATAGTTTGCTCTTCGAAAACAGGTAGCAAAATAGCACTTTGATCCCAGGGGCGGTAAAGTACTTTACCGCCCAAGGGCGGTAATGTGATTTGAATTTGGAATGTGCTTATTGAGTAAAAGTTCCAATCACCAAAGAGATCACGAACACTGTATGAACAAGCAGGCTTTATGATTAAAAAAAAAGCGCCTGAACTAAATAAAAATAAACAAAAACACGTGAAACGCGCATTCCACCTTTGTTCATAATTGTTTACTCAAATTCAGATTTTACTTAGTTTTATGAAAATAAATAAAATTACAATAAATACATGATTATGACTATGACATTATGTGACATTGTGACAATGTGACTCCGTGACTCCGTGACTTTGTGACTTTGTGACTTTGTGACTTTGTGACTTTGTGACTTTGTGACTTTGTGACTTTGTGACTTTGTGACTTTGTGACTTTGTGACTTTGTGACTTTGTGACTTTGTGACTTTGTGACTTTGTGACTTTGTGACTTTGTGACTTTGTGACTTTGTGACTTTGTGACTTTGTGACTTTGTGACTTTGTGACTTTGTGACTTTGTGACTTTGTGACTTTGTGACTTTGTGACTTTGTGACTTTGTGACTTTGTGACTTTGTGACTTTGTGACTTTGTGACTTTGTGACTTGTGACTTTGTGACTTTGTGACTTTGTGACTTTGTGACTTTGTGACTTTGTGACTTTGTGACTTTGTGACTTTGTGACTTCGTGACTTCGTGAATTTGTGACTATGATTATGATTGTTCATAAGTTGCACTAAGTTATTTTCTCATAGAGGGTGATAAAAAGTAGAGTGTCCACCTCGGGAGCAACACTATTTTAAGTTCGAGTGAAGTACTTTGAATCCCTCGCTACGCTTAGGATTCTACTTTAGAATCCCTCGCTACGCTCGGGATTCTACTCTAGAATCCTTCGCTCCGCTCTGGATTCAAAAAACACTCTCGCCATAAAAATAGTTGTTTGCTCCCTTGGTAAACAATCTACTATTGAAGTTATAGTGGTTTTTAAGCAGGTGAAAAAAGGGGGGCGCTGAAAAATAATTTACTCTAAAAGTGGGCAGTAGACAAAATAAGTTTGGGAAACCCTAAGAGAGTAAAATAAGTAGTAGAAAAAAGAAAGATAAGTAGTAGGAAAGTTGTAGCTGTGCCTTCTTCTGTAGGCCGTGGGTTCAATCCCCACTGCGAACTTTGTGTGATGAACATAGAGTTTGTTCTCTGTCTGGTTGTTATTAATTATGTACAAGGTGTTCCAATACTTGTATTTAAAAACTTCAGGGGGCTAAAGTACCCATCAATATGAATAAAGTTTTTTAAGGAACCAACACGTGAACGTGAAAAAAAAGCAGCTCGTTCTTACATTTAAGCCAGGTAGGTATTGAACTTTTGTATGAAACAGCTGTATTTTTTCGCGTTCACAGTATTGGTTCCTTAGAAAAAGTTGTTCATATTGATGGGTACTTTAGCCCCCTGAAGTTTATATACACAACTTATGGAACACCTTGTATAAATCTCAACACAAATAATTTAATAAAATCACGCCTTACAACTGCGATATCAATTTATTATGAAACAATATTTAGGGAGACATACTGAGTTAAAATGCAAATGATAAATTTCGTTGTGGCTTGTGTGAGTTTTAACCTAATGCGACTCACACGGCTGTACTAGTGATGTCTGAAGTGCTATTCTGTGAAGAACGCTCACCCAAGTGACAGCAGAATCCGCCGGTGAGTTTCAAGCCCGGTCTCCACCGCGAGCGGAGCGGAGCCATTAAGGACTCCGTCTAACTCGCAAGAATAAACTGCATACTTATATTTCCACCAACAAATAGTCGAGCGGAAAGGACTGAGCGAGCAGAAAGTGTTGAAATGAACTCGCTCAGCTCTTTTCTCTTTTGCAGTGGAAATCAAAAGATAAAACTCTTTTGTGGAAATGTAAACCTATTTAATTAAAAAGGAGTCCGTTCCGCTAACCATTTCTCGCTCATTACCCTTTCGCGGTGGAGACCGGGCTTAAATTTGGCACTCTGTAATACATTCACCTAACACTGGCGCTACCCGAAGTGAGCGCGGATCCACTAAGTGAAACTTCCCATGATTTTATTAATTACGTAATAGCGTTACTGAAGTGTATCATTTGTATACTAAAAGATCGAAAAATTTTAATTTTTTTAACTGAATTGAATTGAACACTCTTATCCGAAATTTAGGGAGACATACTGAGTTATAATGTAAATAAGTAATTTCGCTGTGGCGTGTGTGAGTTTCAGCCTAATGCTGCGACCCACACGGTTGGACTAGTGATGTCTGAAGTGCTATTCTGTGAACAACACTCACCCAAGTGACAGCAGAATCCGCCGGTGTGTTTCGATTTGGCATTCTGTAATACATTCACCTAATACTAGCGCTACCCTAGTGAGTATTGAGGTGAAACTCGTGATCGAAGTGAGCGCGGATCCACTAAGTGAAACTTCCCGTGATTTTATTAATTACGTAATAGCGTTACTGAAGTGTATAATTTTTATCCGAAAAGATTATTTTTTTTTTAATTTAATTTTCAACTGAATTGCATTGAACTTCCTAATCCGAATGGCCGTTTTTCGATTTCACTGATAGAGAGTTTATTTATTTATTTAAAACTTTCACACAAACCAATGTAGTGCTAGGAGGACTTGATGCTTATAGCATTGTCTACCAGTCATCCTGGGCGTACAAAAAGAAGAGGCGTGTTTTTAAAATACTGTTTGATTCTAAGTAGGTATTTCTAATCTATAATTAAGCGCTTTTTTAACCGAGTGGCGAAGGATGAAACAAGATGTCAGTCACAGGCAGTTGGAGGTGTCAGTATATTGCTAGTACATACACGAGCCTCCGACTGCCTGTGATTATTAAATTGTATCATTCGTCAAGACTGAACAACTGCAGTTCACTATCAAGAAGACATTTAAAACATAATCTTGTTTCCATCCTTTTAGTTTGGGCAGTCGGGTTCTTTATTTTTTGTAAATTTTTTATTGGTTTACGTTTCGGCTTCTTATTATTAAATCCCGAAAGGTGATTCGGCCAACACTAGCCAATTGAAGGGGTCGAATAAATCTGTTTGTCTGTGAGTATACTGACGGTAATCCAAATGTATAATTTACTGCAATAATCGGTTTAAAGCTCGGGGTGTTTTAGAGCTGGTATTTAGTAGATAAATACGGCAGTAGTCCAATTCGGAGTCAATGTTTTTTATTTTATAAATTCACAATTAAATGTAATTTTGGCACTATCTAGCCCCAAACTTAGCCAAAGCTTGTAATATAGGAACCAGATAGCAGATATGTATATGTATTTACATACTTATAATATTATATAACACCCAGACAGAGAACAAACATTGAATGTTTATTACACAAATGTTTGTTCTCGGTGGGGATCGAACTAACAGCATACGGCGCAGAAGGCAGAGCTACTACCAACTGAGCTATGAAGGCTGTGTTTATATTTGTGATTTTCCTATTAGCTATCTTTAGACATCCTCAAAGAATCTTGAGTTGGTACTAAAAAGAAAAGCTAGAAGCTTTTTCTGTTTTTTCTTTCTTAAAATTGTAAACGTCACGATAGGAACGTGCCCTACGATGCACAGCCCTACGTTTGCAAGTTGATGGCAACTTGAGGCATACAGATGTTAAGCCCCATGTGCCTGTAATAACACCGGCAACCGCACTCTTTTGAAAAGATCTCTCTCTTTTCATTGTGAAACTTGTTATGAACTTCTTCAGACTCCAATAATGATACCACAAAAAAACTGGTGGTATAGTAAGGTCGAGGTTCTAAACCAGTCGTGCCCAAGCTTTTCAGTTTAACAATTTGGTTTTCATAAAAACGGCGCAGGAAAAGATCCTGAGGAAACCGGCATGTCGTAGAACCCAAAAAGTTTTTTCCTACTTACTTGACACTTATCGTCATATTTTGGACAATTTACACAATATCTTTATTACTTGTAGCCTTTGTGTTATTCTGATGAATAAGCTATATTATTGTAAAGTATCATTAAAATCCATTCAGTAGTTTTTACGTGAAAGAGTAACAAACATCCATCCATCCATCCATCCATCCATACTTACAAATTACAAACTTTCGCGTTTATAATATTAGTAGGATAGTATGCGTATATTATGGACGTACTCACGACAATCCCTGAATAAACGATGTCCTATAAAACTATTTGTCCATTTATATAGCGGCCTATAAACCTTTTTAGGCCATTTAAGGCCCTTTTTCCAAAATACTCTCAAGTATTCAGCAACCATAAAAGGTACCACAAACCCTTCGCAAAAGATATTATCCTTTAAAATGTCTGGCGCACGTACACATTTCACTCTTAAAATATACAGTGCTACAAATCCTAGCTTAACAAATTTAGTTCTTATGTCGGTGAGATAAGGCTTAGGTCGAGAGTAATGTAGGGTTGACCGCAGTTTTCTCAAGTGGGGTCCAGTAGTCATTATTTTTTGGGGAAAAATATTTTCAACGGATTCAGTTTTGAAAGTGTGTGCTTGGGTGAGCAACGCTGAGCTGTTCTCTGCGAGATAATGATCCTTAAAGCAACGTAAATAATGAAGGATTTTTTGAGGTAGGGATGATTGGACAACAGTTTCAAGTCTATTTTCAAGGTATTTTGCAAACATCGCACTAATAATCTTTAATTTACTCACGAATAACTATATTTTTTAAATGTATCAAAACGTGTTTTTTACAACTTGTTGCGAAACATGTTTGATATGCCAAATTAAACAACAAATCTTGAATACTGTCATTTACAGGCTTTTACTGTCATTTACAATTTTTTTAAACAACTTGCTGATGAAACAAGCAGATGGCCTACCTGATGTTAAGTGGTAACCATCACAAAACATTGTCTCGAAAGTAACGCACGATAGGAACGTGCAATGAAATTATCTTGAGGTATACAGATGTTAAGCCTCATGTGCCTGTAATTACACCGGCAACCACACTCTTCAAACCGAAACACAGCAACGCTGCTTGGCGGCAGAAAAAGGTGGTGGTGTGTTTTGGCGGTGTGAAAATGCCCATACTAGGTGATACCTAATCCCCATTATTTTCTCTGTCTGAGTCTGAGTTTTTTATTATTTTTTCTCGATGAACGTGATACTGTGGAATATAAATTGAATAGGAAAAAATAATCAAAAACCTCGTGACTTATCCATGTCCCGTACCCCAATACTGCAACCATCAGTACTGTAAACATCAGCAACAACAAAACAAGTTGTGCGATTGGTTAGCAACAAGTTGCGAAATACTTACATTATATAATGTTATTTAGCGCCAACCCACAGTGACTGTTAACATTTAAAACCTATAAATATCACCATTCTCAACAGACGTAAAAAATTAAGCGTATTTAAAGCCCCATTTGGAACTGAATTTGTAAGCGCTATTGAGCAAACCATTGGATAGGTATAAAAAGGGAATAAGCGTTCTAGAGGCCCATTAAATGAACGCTTTAACATTCCTTCGATAAATTCAATTCAGCTTTGAAGAAAGGAAGGCCTCATTCACCTCTTTTATTTTATTTCGTCTGAAAATTTTCAGGAAATTCTACACTTTTATTTATTTCGTGAATAATTTCAAGTAATTATTCATTGACACTTTTGATATTTTGCTGATTTTTCGCCACATCGAAGCCATTGAGCAGCCATTATTATTATAAATAAATATTGGTTGAATTAACACTCATCATCATCTAATTTATCAACATCGAACATTAAGAAAAGCTTGTAATAGACCACTTATGAGAGAGATAGCACTTGTGTACAGATATTGTACACAAGGATACATCATAAATCTAGACATAAATTAATAAAGTACAATGAACGGCCTTATCGCTAAAAGCTATTGCTTCCAGGCAATCTTAGGATGGAAAATACTACCTTCATTAATTTTATGTATTTAAAACTCAGTAATTTTATATATGAAAAATGTAAAAAACCTTGTTTAAATTTGGGAGCGCGTAGTTGTTTGAAGGTTTTCTGCTTCTTAAAATAAAACTTTTTTGACAGCACGATAGGCATGATAACGATGAGATTTGTTTCACAACGAGCAACGTTTTCTACTGATACTACTATAGCTATGAAACTTTAGCTATTTATGAGTAGTAGAGCTCCAATGTGCCGCCAAGTAGCGTTGCTGTGTTTCGGTTTGTAAGAGTGTGGTCGCCGGTGAAATTACAGGCATATGAAACATCTGTATGCCTCAAGTTGATGGACGCAAGGCAGTGCATCGTAGGCCACGTTTGCAACGTTCATGACTTACGAGGCAATGCTTTGTTATAGGTGATGTTTACCACTTAACATCAGGTGGGCCATTTGCTTGTTCCATCAGCTAGTTGTATATAAAATTGCTTATTTTTAGGTAATAGCCCAGCAGTATTTTGTCTTGTCAAAGTAGTAATTGACATCCCTCGTCTCCGCTTTGTTGCGCCCGTCATGGAGGCGCCTTAGAAGATCATCTTCTTTGTTTCTTTGGAAAAAGCTTGTCATAGTTAAGATGCTTTCAAACGGCTAACTATAATAATATTTTTATGGTGCCACGAAATTTAGTATAAAAATATAAACATTTCTAACAAAACAAGAGTAAAACTAAAAAAGCTTTGCGACTTCCCAGACGACTTCTTGGATGTATCCTCAGGCACGGTAGATATCTTTTATTACAAGTAGGAACCAATTCACGATTATTTAATTAAAGATGTCAAAGTTAATACATAATATTGCCTACATTTAGCACAGCCCCCCGGATTTAAGTACTAACTATATACCCTACCATAAGTCCGACTTTTTCTTTGTGTTTTGTATTGTATGTCCGGTTTTTGTATAGATTCACGTGAGTTCTCAGTACATCTGATCAGTGGCGTAGCTAGGTGGACAAGGGGCCCCGGTGCATAGAGGTGCATAGCCCTCACCCCCTCGTTCCACATAGCTTTAACTTATATTGGCCTCTATAATAAATAAAATAAATCATTAAAAAAAAATTGTGAGCAGGCTCAAGGTTTTCTATCTTCGGGAGCTAGCTGACCCTCTTTTTCAAAGCTTAGGTTAGAGGGCCCCCTGAGCTACGCCACTGCATCTGATAGTGGCGCTTATCGCGTGTCCATGAAAACCCCAGGCCAACAATTTAGAAATCCGAAATCCAAACTAAAAACCAATCACAGACTCTGTAGTTCGACATTTTTGTCGTAGTCTGTTTTATCACGATATTTTCCTTCACCGTTTGAGAGCAAGAGATAAAAAATAAACAAAAAGAGCGCCGCTTGGAGCGTGCTTTGTTTTTTGATTGGCGTATGTAAGTACCTACCTACCTACATGTAGATATTGTACATGTAACTGTTTCCATCATGTAGCGTTATTATAATGGAAGTTGGTTTATTTTAGAATAAAAATACACCTTAGCATTTTTATTTCCACGCAAACATATATCTCATAAAGGTTTGAGTTATCTCTGAATGATTACTTAAAGAAAAAAAAGATTATAGGTTTAGGTTTAGGCGCCGTTTTTTCGTGGTCCCATTATTTTGTCCCATTAATGGGACCACGAGGGAGAACTATTTCTCGTAGTTACATTACTATTTATCTACTTTATACGTCTTGCTGAGAACAAACAGTTTGCCTACCTTAGGTTGAGCGGTTACCTACAAGGCATCCCTCGCAAGTCAGTGAAGTCAATCAAGACCAGTGAAGAAGTATTATATCCTGAGGAAACTAGTTTGTATTCTAGCAGCGGCGATAGGCTTGCAACCTGTCACGTACGGAATACCGACTACATTAAAATGTGAGTAGGTATGTGCCTTGTACCTCTGATATCCTTAGACATCCTCAAATAATCTTCAGTTGATACTTTACTAAGAGATCTGAGGGAATATCTACCGTACCTGGGGATCAAATAGAGAAGCTATTTTTTTTTCTTTCATATTCCAGAATTTAAGTAATCTACACTAATCTACACTGCTACACTAATATTATAAAGAGGTAAACTTTGTATTTTTGTATTTTTGTATTTTTGTATGTAACGAATAGGCTCAAAAACTACTGGTCCGATTTCAAAAATTCTTTCACCATTAGAATGCTACATTATCCCTGAGTAACATAGGCTATATTATATTTTCAAAAAAATCAGGGATCCTTACTAAAACTTCAATAATGTAACCCAAGGTGGAAAACAAAAAACCTTACATCGCGTGCGCTGCGAAAACTATTGAAGATAGAACAAAATAATGTACTACGATTTTGTAGAACACGTTATCATCTACAAAAAATGTCGCGACAGCATATGTCTAACTATTATAGTTATGTCACAATAAGTGTTCTTTTATTATAAAAAATTAATTGAAATGCCTCCGCTAGAAAAGGGTCTTTATTTGTACCTTGGTATTAATCCTTATCCAAATAAATCATTTCATAATTAAGACGGTTTCAATACCTATAGATTACTTCTTAAATTTTTCAAATCGGACATTCCATTCAAAAGATATGACGAAATTAAAAATGTTAACGGGTCCACGGGTCACGCTCGGGGTGCGATTTCACTGACTCAAGGAGAAGCGCGTGCAAATGTATAAAATAAGTAGACGCGAGGCTCGAACCCACGGTCTAAGTTTATACTAAAATGTTCAAAAAATTTATGACCACCCATGCGAAGCTGGGACAGGCCGCTAGTATCCTATAAATATGCCGTCAAGCAGCGTTACTGTGTTTGGATCGTGTGGTTGCCGGAGAAATTACCGACACATGAGGCTTTAACATCTGTTTTGCTTCAAGTTGATGGACGCAGGGCAGTACATCGTATGGCACGTCCTATCGTGCGTTACTTGCAAGGCAATGCTTTGTTATTTATTGGTTATCAATTAACATCGAGCGTCTGCTTGAAACACCAGCAAATAGTATTAAAAAAACGAATAAGTAAAAATGTATATAATATTAGAAGGATGACCTAGTAGGCGAGAGCACTGGTGGTATAGTGGTAGCGGCCTCATCTTCCAATCTAATGGTGGTCGGTTCAATGAGTTTTTTCTGTTCAAAAATGGATGTGAAGGAAAACAAAATCAAATAAATAAATATTGGTGGACACAGCACTATGTAGCCCCAAACTAAGCCAAGGCTTGTAATATGGGAACCAGATAATACATATATACTTTTATTTTGCATACATACTTCTAATATATAATTACACCCAGACAGAGAACAATCATCTATGTTCATCACACAAATGTTTGTTCTCGGTGGGGATCGAACCCACGGCCTACGGCGCAGAAGGAAGAGCTACTACCAACTGAGCTGTGAAGGCTGTCAAACCATGAGGAAACTGGCATATCGTAGCACCTAATGAGTTCTAAAACATGTGTCAAGTGCTCGATAGGAGTCTCTTGAGGCGCATTTAAATCCTTTCACCACACTGTTTTGAAAGAAACTAGTCACACGATAAGAAGAAGACCTAGTAGGTAATGTGCATGTAATTCGAATATAAGCGTGTCTTCCTACAGGCAATTTTCTTTAGAATTGCATCTTTCAGTGGTCCTATGCTCTTTTCCTGAGCAGAACAATGATTTTTATTCCTTTGTTAATCCGTTGAGCGCAGTGGGCTGATTGAAAATCCCCGTTTCAACTGAGGAATTTTATTGGATACCTTTGGCAAAGGATAAGTTAGTTTTAACAGTTTTCAAAGCAATAATTCTTTAGTATCTATAAAATTCTGTGTCCTTTCAAATTGTCTGATTCGGTGATTTGAGAAATGATGGAATTATTTATCGCTAATCGAAATTATTAAATCTTCTGTAATAAAATATTAAATATTCTGGACCAAATCCGGAAATGAACTTTGATAAAACTTTACGAGGAATCTTTTTAATTAACTTGATTCATTAAGGATTCTTTCGAACAGTGCGATGGTATTTTATTTAATAATGCTCTTTAAAATGTTATAATCCTGCGCTAATCATTAGCTCCCTCTCTAACACAATCTTTAACATTAGGATTTAACATCACAAGTCAGGCGTACGGCTCAGTACCACCCATATCTGGTAAATATACCACCCATTCGCACTAAGCGCTTTGCTTCTACATTTATTATGCGAACTGCCAAGGAGTGGAACTCATTGCCGTCGTCTGTATTTCCTGATCACTACAACTTGGGTCTCTTCAAGGCAAGAGTGAATAGGTGTCTTTTCGACCGTTCTGCTCCATCGTTGGCTACATCGTCGCTTACCATCAGATTGTAGCCAAAGGACAGTCTATTAATTATAAAAAAAAAGCTATCTCTCACTCTCGTGAGGATTCTTATTTGAAGCCAAAGTAAATGACACTTTCTATAAGGTTAGAGAGTGTAATTTTTCTTTGGCTTTGTGTGGCCTGATCTGTTTCTGTGTGTACCTTCCCCCAGATTTAATATAACGTGCTCCCAGCAAATCCCTCTATCGATAATCAATTTTCGGCTTTTCTATTACCACCTATTTTTATCGGTCAGTAAAATAGCCGATGGCAAGCCCTCCAGTTTCACGACGCAATCCAATAACAATAAAAAAGGCAATAAAACGTGTATTATTTATTGTCGGCGCCGACAGACAACTTCCTACTCTCTTACTATGAAAATGCCATTAGTTACTTGACCCAGTGGTACTGGATACAGACCATGCAAAGAATAATGAAAGGATGAGACAGACTACTAACTTGGGTAAAGTGCGAGCGAGAGAAAAACACCACAACCAATCAGAGGCCAACAAAGGAGTAAGAATAGAGGTGACAAGTGAGACTAAACGTCTTCACTTCTTCCCCTTGTCGTGCCACAAGTTCTTTTTTTTAATAAAAGAGAGTGAGAGAACAGAGAGCTATTATGCGCACTTTTAATATTATCTCTAATTACTAAATAATTAAGCTGTCGTTTGTAAATTTTGTTTGCATTTTGTTTGTTTAGTCTAAACTAAAAAGCCTAACATTACCTAAAAACGCATTTACTCAATTAAATCCAAAGGATCACTTTAAAACGTCATAAAGCTAGGTGAATCTGGGGACCAGCTCTACACTAATGGGTTCTGGCTTAAAATTTTCCCAAAGTTTAAACCGCGGAAGACTTAATCCGTTTCCTCAGTAGCATTACACCAATTTCCGATACGATCGGAAACTTAACAAGTTTATCGCTTACTGTATCTAATTTTAAACTTCGTTTCAACAAGGGTAATCTCTAGCCATATTAAAAATCATTGAAACCGGACCCAGTATACAAAACGAACAGTTGAAATAAAATAAATTGAATTCGTTATTAAGGACTCAGTAAAGACTCAACAGTTTAACCATTTCCGCCAACAACAAGTGCTAAGCTATCCATGTTCACGAACTCCCAACTAGTCAAACCAATCTATAAACAAAATAATTTACTTTTAAGCTCACAAAATACCTTACGACTATCTCAATCACTAAACTACTCTCGCTAAGTAGCTATTTAGCTACTAGTCAGCTGTAAATCAGCCGTTACGACACCACGAATGTTGCCAGTGTCACTAACATTTTTCCATCCCTCCTGATTTATGAAAGGAGAGAAATTTATGGCGATCTCGGTCAGCGTTCCAGTAGCCCTTTACTATCGGGTCTATCGGTACTAAAATCAGCTATTTCCGATTAGATCTTCGCGGCTAGAGGATTTATTGGCAGGTTGTGTTATGAAAAATGTTTTTGCGAGACCGTTGTTTACTGGCTTGAGATCGAGCTGTGAAAATGAAGATAAGATAGAGGATCAGCCAACCATGGTCTGCGTAGTCAGCATCGCTTGGGTTACGATAAAATGACCTTTATCACGACGGAGTAAAAGTCAATGGAATTAGCGTTTAATGATCTGGGTAGTCACTCAAAACAGAAGAAAAAAAGCGCGTAGATTTAAAATTTAAAATAATGCAGACACTCTTGTCTTGGCTGGTATATTACCACATTATTAAGATTATGTAGTTTAAGAACAAAGGTGCAACAAAAATTTCACTAACTTAAAATATAAAATCACATTTTCAAAAATGTTAAAATGTGCGTGTGAGATAACTGTAGTCGGCGTTTGAAGCTTGTGTGAAGGGGGAAAACTACAATTTGGGTCTAGTTATTGCAAAAGTAGATAGGTTTCTTTATAGTTCTTTATAAGGCGAAGACAAGAGCTAATGTGACTCTCACTCGCACGTTTAGACATGTTCAAAGATATAAAATCACTAAACTCATTTTCTAAAAATCACAATCAACCATTTTGTGTGCAATCACATTGCACACAGTTTAGTAAAAAAATCATTTTGATCGATACAAAGGTTTCCTATTTAAAAGTTTGCTTAGTACGAAAACTAGTAAAGCAAACTTTTGAGTAGGAAAATATGTATCGACCAAAAAAAATCTTTCAACATGTCGAAACGTGCGAACGAAAGTCACATTAGCTCATGTCGTCGCCATAAGTGTCTGCTTCATGGTAACTTTTAATTGATTTTTTATACCACTTACTGATAGATCAAGCAGATGACCCACCCAATGTTTTTGTTGAAACCATCACCTACAACAAAGCATTGCCTTGAAAGTCACGCACGATTAGAACGTGCCCTGCCATCTACGATACACTGCCATCCTTCAACTTATTAATACTTAATTGTGTGTAGTTGTTATATTACGTTTACGGGTACCGTTTCTTGGAGAAACAAGATTCCAAACATTTTATTTATTAGATGCCACAAATCATCCGTTCAAGTAAAGATTTCAGAAATAAACGTAAAAGCTTTTTACAGAAAATAAAGATTGACAAATGACAGAACACCAAAAAAGAGATTTATTGGCGGGAATTTTGTTATAAACGATTTCTTCAAGCGCCCTATAGCCACATTAGTAAATGAATTACAGAAGAAACAGTTTTTCTTCCTCGAATTTATTCACAGAGTTGAGAGTCGGCAGCTAACATGTCTGCACTGTACTGTACCTAGGTACTATAGTGTGTTTTTTTTTTATTTTTCTCTTATTTAATAGATTGTATTTATGCATTAGGTATTATTAGTTTGAGGCGTAGCGTGTGCTGTCTTATAAATTTGATTATGTTTACCTTTTTCGGTATACCTACGCCTCACTAAATTTCAATAATATATTATATTACATTGTAAAAGGATCATTCAAAAGAACGGAACCAAGCAGTAAGTTTGTTGCCTGTTCTTCTAGGCTTTGGTCGCGTGGAACTGGCACCTAGAGTCACCTAGCTTTAAGACGTTTCAAAGTGATCCTCGTGATTTTATTGAATAAATACCTTTTGACTTTGACTTTGACTAAGTAGCATGTCCACAAAATAAAGCTTATTTATTTATATTTATTACAAGCACACAATATCTTTATAAATTGTAGCCTATATGTTATTCTGATGTATAAGCTATGTTATTGTAAAGATTCATTAAAATCCATTCAGTAGTTTTCACGTGAAAGAGTAACAAACATCCATCCATTCATACTTACAAACTTTCGCGTTTATAATATTAGTAGGATACTACGCCGATAGTTGTCACCCTTTCGGTATTTTACGTTCTCGTGTGCCGACCGAGACACACGGTCACGTATTTAGGCGAGCGCTGTAAGCAAACAAATAATAAATAGGACCGTAACATTGAGGGTAAGTGACGTCGTAAATTTGTAATGGCCCATGGAAATTGCGTTGATCAATTATTCCGACTACGTAGCGGGCCTTGAATATGTTACTATGTTGTTGTAAGAGAAACTTGTGATAATAGGTACAACCGATGTAGGGACTATAAGGGGTTATGGTCCTTTAGTGTTTTATACATTCAAGCAGAAAAACAATTTTTATACAAAGTATAAAATACTAGTTCCGAAAACTTCAGAAGGGTAAAGTCATCAATATGAATAACTTTTTCTAAGGAACCAACATTGTGATCGCGAAAACCCAACAGCTGTTTCATGCAAAAGTTCAATACCTACCAGGCTAAAATGTATGAAACATTTTTTCCTTTGTTGGTTCCTTAGAAAAAGTTATTCATATTGATGGGTACTTTAGCCCCTGAAGTTTTCGGGAGTGGTAATTTAGCACCCTGTATACAAAAATAGAAACAGCTTCACGACTTTTATCGGCACGGTAGATATCCCTTCAGATCAATAAGTACCAAGTAAAAACTCAAAATTCTTTGAGGATGTCGAAGGTGGGTAGTCAGAGGTACGTCTAAATATTAAATTTGGTACATACAGTACAAAATATGGGATTTTGCAGTAGTTGCAGGTTGCAAGCCCGTCGCTGCTATTCGAATACTAACTAGTTTCCTCACGGTGCTTTAAATCGCCATTTGAGAACATTAGCATTGCCCACATAAATTAAAGAGAGGAATCTGGTACACGACCTACTAGACCCACTAGACCACTGGTGCCCATTCATTCATCGCAAAATCTCCGTAAGTTTATTTAAAAAATATTTTATTCAGATGTCATAGGTCTATATAAACTTTAAAATAACTCATAATATAGGTACCTAGCAATTATAATAACCAAACAAGATATCTGACGTTTGGCACATGGACTACTTGAGGGGTGTAGGTGCTCACTATAAACTATTTTTGTAAATAATAAATGTATGCAAACGAAATTGTACGGTATTCCACTTGTGATCACACATTCTCACAATACCAATACAAGCGAAACGTTCATTGACTAAACTAATAAAGTCGTAACCAAATACGAGTACTTCAATAATTAAAACTAAACTGGATTTTGTTTATAGGATAATCCCATCCAGGTTATACTATATACTGTACATTATTTTTAATTTCTTTTTTTTTTAGCTGTGTCAGAAGTTTTTCTCTGTGTATGTTTATAAGTGTGTTAAATAAAAATTCATTCATTCATTCACTATCTCCACCAATTAATAACAAACATTTGATCGATGAACAAAATGCTTATTCGGTGTCTGAGTGTATATTGTATTTATTTGTTCATCCATCCTTGGGTGGATTTATCTTTATTTTTAGTATGTGTAGTGCTCGAAAGGAGCCTCTCACCACACTATTTCGAAAGAAACTAGTGACACGAAAAGAAGAAGAAGGATATTGCTGTGACTGTCTCGCACTCTGCGAACCAGGAATGCAGTTTTTCGGAGGATGGCTTGGAAAGCATACGTTAAGTGGTTACCATCACCTATAACAAAGCATTGCCTCGTAAGTCACGCAGGATAGGCACGTGCCCTACGATGCACTGCCCTGCGTCCATCAACTTGATGCCATACAGATGTTAGGCCTCATGTGCCTGTAATTACACCGGTAACCAAACTCTTCACCAACACAGCAACGCTGCTTGGCGGCAAAAAAAGGCGTGGTGGTAGTAGGTATTTGCCCGGACGAGCCCTTCATAAAGAGCTCTACTACTCTTAGAAACTCTGCAAACATCCCTGACGCTCTGCAGAAGCGAGGCAATGTACCGGTGAGGAGTTGTTTCATCTTCATATAATTCCTTAAAAAAAATTAATAAGCTCAGAAGGTGGAAGATTAGTAGAGCTCTTTATGTAGTGCTCGTCCGGGGAAGTACCACCATACTTTTTTCTACCGCCAAGCAGCGTTGCTGTTTTTCGGTTTAAAGTGCGGTTGCATGAGGCTTAACATCTTTATGCTTAAAGTTGATGGACGCAGGGCAGTGCATTGCAGGGCACGTTCATATCGTGCTCGACCTACGAGGCAATGCTTTGTTATAGGTGATGGTTACCACTTAACATCAGGTGGGCCATCTGCTTGTTCCATCAACAAGAGGTATAAAAAAACTAGTAAAAACTCTACAGATTTATAGGAACTAGTTTTGAGCAAGCTTCAGCCTTCATCTAAAAATCATGCTTCACTACCCCCTGAGACCCATAAGTACGGGCGTGTGTAAAAAAACTCACATGAGGTATGAATCACACAGTTGTAATAAAAAATGTTATTCCATTTAGCTGTCTTTTCTTATAAAAAGAGTGAGATAAAACATTGTTGGCATTTATTTGCTGCTCTTTTTTTTTATCTGTGAGTTTATTTTTTGACTGTATGATTGATAGTACACGTGTAAGCGTAGATAGAGGATGCGTGAATGGTTATGCAATACTTTATTGGGGTAGACGTCGGGTAAAAAAATAAAACTTCTCAAGAAAACGATAACATCGAATGAATTAAATTAATGACATTTCTTTGAAATCTTACAACAATATCAATTAATAAATAAATAAAAAAATATTGGTGGACACAGCACTATCTAGCCCCAAACTAAGCCAAAGCCTTGTAATTATGGGAGCTACATATCTGATATAATACATATATACTTTTTTTTGTAAATACATACTTATAGTATATAATAACACCCAGACGGAGAACAAACATCTATGTTCATCACACAAATGTTTGTTCTCGGTGGGGATCGAACCCACGGCCTACGACGCAGAAGGCAGAGCTACTACCAACTGAGCTGTGAAGGCTGTCACTTATTACAACTGAAGAATTTGCCTCCTTTTTTTTGTGGTTTTTAAGGTGTACAAACAAGAACTTTCATTCGTTCATTAACTGCTTACTCCAAGAATTTAAGTAAAACGAAATGTTTCTAAAGTTATTCAAAAAATGTTACAAAAAAATTTACTCAAGTTATTTTTAAAAACAATTTAAACAAGCTAATAAAAATAAGAGCCTGTAATACTTTTCTTTGCTTTATTGCCGCCAAATTCTCACTCTTAACATGGACGTAATCAGGACCAATCAGGGGGAAATGCATTACCAAGATTAAATAACTTTTCTGCAAAAAACAGACTTTAATGGTTTTCTCATGGATGTCATTGTCAGAACTGGACCAATTGAAATGGGACCATACGAAAAGCACTAGATTTCAAATAAAAAAAGAATCATCAAGATCGGTTCACCCAGTCGAAAATTCCTAGGTAACAAACATAAAAAAATACAGTTGAATTGAGAACCTTCTCCTATTTTTTTGAAGTTGGTTAAAAAGGGGCTATCATCAGTACAATCGAAACAAAATAAGCCAAATTGTTATCGAAAGTAAAGTGCGGTGATGGGCTTAAACCCTATTGCTAATGGAATACTTTTTGGAAAAGTAATAATATTAAGTGTATATATATTTAGTAATAATATTACTAGTGCGCTTACAATAATGTTTAAATTACCATGTCTTGTTGACAAGACTAGCCACATTTTTTTACTTTTTATTTTTTTATTGTTGTTCAAAACGAACGCTTGTTATAATTATACTAAATTTAAGATATAGTTATCATATACGTTTTTTTATTCTGCTTGCTAATGGAACGTGTAGATGGCAAACCACACCACACAGTGGATGTTAAGTGGTAACCATAACGTAAAACAAACCATTGTCTGGCAAGTCACGCACGATAGGAACGTACCCTACGATGCACTGCCCTGCGTCCATCAACTTAAGGCATACAGATGTTAAGCTTCATGTGCCTATAATTTCACCGACAACTACACTCTTCAAACCGAAAAACTGCTGCTTTGCGGTAGAATAGCTAGTACTTCCCCGGACGAGCCCTTCACAAAGAGCTCTACTACTCTTACTTGCCCCAAACCAGCCTTAGTACGCCAATGCCTCTTGGAAATCCTTTTGGGCCCAAGGGATATAATTTAATACTGAGAAGTAACAATATCCCCTCAGAGGGCTACCTTTAAAAAGGACATTTTAAATTATTTAATTATATTATTTCTGATTATGGAAGGTTTTATCCAATTAATTAAGATACAGTGGCCTAACAAAGCCTCAGGGTATACGAGTATTTAAAATTTATAATGAGGAGATGAAAGTAATTTTATTTATATTATTTGAGATAAATATTAAGTAACCTCGTACCCAGTGAGATAGGTATGATTTTGTTAATTTTTATTCTTGTTAAAATACTTTTTAATTATATAAATAAATAAATATTGGTGGACATTCCACACAGTACTATCTAGCTCCAAACTAAGCAAGGCTTGAACTATAGAGACCAGATAGCTTATTTTATATGTAACGATATACTTTTTTTGTTATTATAACATTATTTAATGATTTTATCCAATGCCAGTACTCTCAAACGGTGAAGGAAAACATCGTGAGGAAGCCGGCATGTCGTAGAACCTAAAAAGTTCTATAACATGTGTCAAGTGCTCGAAAGGAGCCTCTTGAGGCGCACTCAAATCCTTTCACCACACTGTTTCGAAATAAACTAGTGACACGACAAGAGAATATGTATTTATTAACATTTTGTCGGGCAAATACATTTATTTACCAATGAGAAAATTCTATGGGTGCACCACCGGATTCGAACCCACGATCAGGCGTGGTCACTCCCACTAGATCACCGGTGCTCGCCTTGAACTTATTTACTTCCTTTATAAAACTTAAACATAATTTCTTGCGCTTCTAAAGTGGTCCTATAAAAAAGAGTTTATGGGTCAGCGTAATAAGGTACCGACAAAGTTTATCCTAACTTGAAACCATATTTAAAATTTACGAAGTAGGTGCGTTACTTTCATCTCCTTTGACGAAGTGTCTTATTATCTGAGTATGGCCGAATCATCTGGTTCTAAGGCCACTGACACACAATGCCACATAAAGTTACGTCAAATAAATCATTTTTTGAAGGTTGTCAAGAGGTGGTCTGATGGTTGGAAGAGACTGCATTCAGCGATTAGACCACCCTTATTTGTGAGTACTGTTGGTTTGTTTGGTGAACAATAATGAAACTTCAATATAGTAGTAAGGTTTCATTTTCGTTGAGGACTAATGGATATAGCTCTTTTTGACAGCACGACAATCAACTAGTCAGTCAAAAATAGCGGTAGCGGTAACATTTGTTTCTTTAACCCTTAGTTACTCGCGCCTAAAAACTTACGTAAGTACTCGCGTGGGGTGCTTAACGCTCCCGGTTGTAGAATTAGAAAAAAACTACCAAATACATGCAAAATCAGACTTTTTTATGGTAATCTTTTAAATTAACGATTAATTAACAGATAAACTCTTTTAGAAGCAGATCGTGCCATAAACATTTTCTTAAATCAACTCATTATAGGAAATAATTTCCTTCATTGCATTTCTGACATGTCGGAATAACATGGTCACTGCACTCATGTTTATGGCATTTATAACATAATGTTTTAAATTTTCGGTCCTTTGTCTTCAACCTTACGCCTAAGAGTGTTTTTTGTGATTAAATAACAAAGTTCTGCTAGTTTAAGGAAGCTAGAACAAAAATCTAGAGACGATCAAACAGTCGCTGGGGTGTGAAACACCCCACGCGAGTAATTAAGGGTTAATGAGCAACGACTCTTCTTACTGCTACAGCTTGATATGTGTGGTTGCCGGTGAAATTACAGGCATTTAAGGCTTAGCATCTGTATGCCTCAAATAGATTGACACCCAGTGGCGTAGCTATCGTAGGGCCAGGTGGTGCAGTGCACCAGGACCCCGCAGCTTAGAGGGCCCTCTAACCTAAGCTTTGAAATTTGAAAATAGAGAGACAGCCAGCTCCCGAAGCTAGAAAACCTTGAGCCTGCTCACAAAATTATTTCTCTATGCACCGGGGTCCTTGTCCACCTGGCTACGCCACTGTTAACACCAGTGCATCGTTCGCCACGTCCCCATTGTGCGTGACATGCGAGACAATGCTTTGATATAACAACATAACAAACAATATAACAAACATAACATAACAGTTACTGTTGGTGAATCATCTGCTTGTACTATCAGCGAGTAGGTAGTATAAAACTGCTGATTTATTTGTGGCTAGACCGTGTATCTGTGTAGCAAAGTCCTTAGAAACGTAACAAATAAACGGAATGTTTATGACAACGCATAAAGAGCTTCTTTGTCAGCTTATTATGTAGAAAGCTTGCCGTAAATACAACAGGAAAAAATTCTAAGAAATTCTATTCCTTGAAATGGGATTAGGGGAGGCAGTTGAAAAAATAATATAAATTTCACTAACAGATACGAAAAAACTTTTGTAGTCTTACTGAATATTTTTCTCATTAATTTTGATAAGAATCGTACTTTATATTGTATTTCATATTTGATAAACGTTATAGAACTTATTATATTAATCAAAATTGAGAATAAAGAATTACAGTGAAAAATGTATGCCTTATGCCAAATAGTTGTGGTTAGTTATTATGTGTTCAGTTATTTATGTGTTTCATTTGCATCTGATGATTTAAAATCTTGATCGGCAACCGTAATCTCATAATCATAGTATAGGTAAGCAAATATTAGATTTGATTAGGTTCGTAACAACTTTTAAGGCACAGTGACTATTTATACAACGTGTAACATAATAACCCTATAACCACGGAAGCAAGATATTCTACAGGTCATAGCGAACAAATGTAGTTATAAGATTTTTGAAATTTCGAAGTTTTTCATTCATGAAATGCCTCTTAAACTTTCCTCCAAAATGAAATTAACACAACATGACGCAGCCCTATTTACAACAGTTCTTTGACCTTTATTTATAAACTGTAGATAAAATAAGTATTCTCTTATCTAAGCTATTATATCAATGACCATAACTAGCTACCTTAGACCTAAGCTATGAAACTGTATGTACTACATGCTGGCAATAAATAAATCTGAAATCTAAATCACAAGGTCACGTACACATTATCAGGGTTGTTGCAAATTTCTGAGATAATATGATTTTTTCTTTTGTAAGGGAATTTCGAAAACGAAGTATTCAGATTTTCCACATGTCAAAGTATTCCAGTGCTTGGTCTGATCTCTTGGTCTTTGGCCTTATAGGGGTATTATGTAACACGTTGTATAGAATAGAAAATAATAGAAAAATATTTATTTTGTATCTGAAATATCTAAATTTACAAAAGTGCGAACAGAAATTTATATACATAACAAGAAGGAAATTGTTTTAAAACTCAAGCTCCTAATAAACTTTGCCGACTGTACAAAGTTCAAGTAGCTATTTACATTATTGTATTAAGTTTACTTGACCTTATACAAGTAACGTACTTAGATATATACTAACTTTAAGTTCACTGCTGCAAAATGAAACGATGTCTATAAAATTGTGAATATTCGTAGCCCCTCTACAAATTCTACGAGCGCTACGAAAACCGTAGACACGTAGAATTCGTAGCGTTTATTTTCGTAAGGAAAAGATAATAAACGCTACGAATTCTGCTGCTACGTTTTAGTTGTATTGTTTTAGTTATTGAACGTATTGGGATCCGTATAAACCGCGCCATGAATATCTTCTCACGAGTGTGAGGGAGAGGCATTGATAGTAAACAATAGTGTGTGAGTGAGACGAAACGATTATCCGCCATTAAACCTGCTAGTTTCTACTGATTCGTGATGATACTGTTGTGACGTCAAAGGTACTCCGATATTTTTTTCTATTTCTATTTCTATTTTCGTTCCTAGGTTTGTAGGATACATATTTATTAGAGTCTAGGATTGGGTATTCACATATTGATATACACATGAAAACACGTATTTATTCAGTAACGTTGATTATATTTTCCAGACAACCACACAAATCGTCAGCGCGCAGTAATTGTTTAGTTATAATTTTCCATTACTTTATAAATTGTCTTGTTTTTGTACAGCAAAACGTGCTCAAGTGTCTATCTGTCGAAAAATCAATTAACAGGAACATGTTCTAAGAGTAATAGAGCTCTTTGTGAAGGGCTCATCTAGGGAAGTACTATACCACCACGCCTTTTTCTGCTGCCAAGCAGCGTTGCTGTGTTTCGATTTGAAGAGTGTGGCTGCCGGTGTAATTACAGGCACATGAGGCTTAACATCTGTATGTCTCAAGTTGGTGGACGCAGGGCAGTGCGTGCCTTCGAGGTAATGCTTTGTTATAGGTGATGGTTACCACTTAACATCAGGTGGGCCATCTGCTTGTTCCATTAGCTAGTTGTGTAACAAAAAAAAGTGTTTGTAGTGGTTTTACTCGTTTGCGTTAAATTACAAAGCTAACACAACTAAGTTTTTAAGTGAGTTTAGCGATATTAAATCTAATCAAAAACAGGTAGTTAGAGTCACGTCTAGGAGTCTGGTCTTACGGATCAGACTCTTTTTTCTTTACTGTACGTTGTGGATTCGATTCTCTCTAAGGACAAACTTGTGCGATAAACAAATTATTCTTCTAAATGTTAGAATGGGTCTTAGTAGAATATTCGTTTGAAACAAAAAATATTGTATCAGTTAGAAGTTATTTGGTTTGCTCAGTTTTTTTAACAACTAGCTGATGGAACAAACAAATGGCCCACCTGATGTTAAGTGGTAACCATCAACTATAACAAAGCATTGCTAAAGCATCGTAAGTCACGTACGATAGGTACGATAGGTGTTATTTGACGGTGCTGGGATATTTCATATACTGCGTTTACATTTAGACATTCGCGCTGTCATTCGCGTGGACGGAAATGTTGCCGTCCATATACACCACTAATTTGTAATTATCAAAAAAAAAAAAACCGTATGCTCAGTGTCAGTTACTGATCACATTTATGTAGTTAAAACTAAAAAAAAAAAAAAAAAATATCCCAAGAAAAGGATGATAACTAGTTACCCATTATCCGTACGTACCTACTACAGAGTCTTCTACCCGAGTCTCATTCTCATCCATTCATAAATTTTTGTCTCGTTCGAAACGAAACAAAACGCGCCGCTCGCGCAATACTAACTATTATTTTATCTATGGCCGGCAAACTCGTGTCGAACGAAACCCATACATAGGTACTCTAAATTCGATGCAGGTCAGTGACATCCGTAAAATAAAAATTGTACACGGGTAGGTACTTAATTTATTGTGGTTTTCACGTTCACGATAGCTTGTCAGTACACTGCCAGAGAATAACGCATACATGTTACGTACGTATTTTTAGTCTGGGGAAATGTGAGTGATTACCTACGGATGTACCGCGAATTGTTCCCAAACAATCGGCAACCAAATTACTCCACGATGTCCAGCATATTATACCAACGCATATTGGACCATGGCTCTGTTTACGTGCCGTCGCATGCGCAAGGACGAGGAGGGCCTGCATACTCCCGAAACTTCTACGATGAAGTCCTAAATGATTTTGAAGAAGATCCGCGGAGGAGCACGCGTGACGCGGCACGTCGCTTTAGCACAAGCCAGTCCTGCGCTTGGAAGATTGTGCGCTCAGCTGAGATACACTACATGAAGACCCAGGAGCTACTAGCCATCGCCAGGCTGGAGGATATTCCGTTCAACCTGGCGGCGGAAGCTATGGTTTCAGCAGGACGGTGCGCTATCGAGTATCTATCTCAGGAGTTTGGCACCCGATGGATTGGTCGCGGTGGCCCAGTTGCCTGGCCTCCGTGCTCGCCCGATCTGACACCCCCAATCTTTTTGTGGAGCGAAATAAAAAGACTAGTGTATGTGAGTGAGCCTAACAATGCATTAGACCCTTTTGATAGTGCAAAGACTAAGTATTTCCCTGAAAACAATTTGTTAAAACGTGTGTGTGTTTGCATTGACAATGAAGGTGGACATTTTGAACAACTTTTAAAATACTTGTGGTTAGTGGAAGTGTAAATACGTGCGTAGTTGTAAGTACATACTGTAAATAACTTTAATTGTTGTAAATAGCTTGACATCCTGAGCCCGTAAAATTATGAAGGAAAAATGGCAATTAATTACAAATGAAAGTATTAAAAAAATCCCTAAAATAATGCCTTTTTTATGATACTTACCTATCTACCTACCCATTAAATGATTTATCTAGTGAGCGAGAGAGAAGGAATACGATGAGTGCGACAAGATGATGTGACGTAGGTAGGTACTATACGACGAGACGGTAGATGGAAGGAGTCATAATGAATGGAGTGTTTACGATGTTGACTAGCAGTAGTATTCCTTAGTATTTTCTTGTAGTGTGTCCATAAAATTGTGCAGGAATTTGGTTGAAAACAAACCTCGATAACTTGCTAAAAGTTAAATATTAAAAAATCTTGACAGTGCCAATAGCATTAGTAGCCTCTGCTGCAACTGTCCTTAAATTTTTTTTGGTAGTCACAAAATAGTGGTGTATATGTCAGCGGCAGCGTCGCCGGCAATGTGTGTTCACGCAACACGGGCAACGCGAGTGAACATGGAAGTGGCCTGTTTACATTCTCGCATTGCCCCTGCCCATGTCTTTGCACATTTCCACGGACATGAGCTGAGTGTAAACGTGGTATTATGGTTTATTTATTTAAAATGATAACATTTGGGATTTTCAGGTCTGCATGTCTCATTACTGTTTGTGTTCATCTCGAGTTTATTTATTACAAGACTGCATTTACACTGATTCCTGGTACGTTGCTTGATGTGATGTTGCCATCTTGTTTTCTCTCTAAGATCTAAATAAAGTAATTAAAACATATTAATAAAAATTTGGAGTTTTTCAAAGTCAAAGTCAAAGTCAAAGTGTATTTATTCAATAAAATCACAAGGATCACTTTGAAACGTCTTAAAGCTAGGTGACTCTAGGTGCCAGTTCCACGCGACCAAAGTCTAGAAGAACTGGCAACAAACTTACGGCTTGGTTCCTACCGTTCTTTTGTATGATCCTTTTACAATGTAATAATATAATATATTATTGAAGTTTAGATCACACAGTTCATTAAAATTGCGATTTTTCATAAATAAGTTCCGTTCAGGTTTTACCTCTATATCTTTCAAACGTTGAAATGTGCGAGCGAGAGGTACATTAGTAGTTGTGATCGCCTTAAAAGATACGAGGTGACTGAATTTATATTCAAATGCATATTTTATTTATTAATATCTACGTTTTTAATTATTTTTTTGAACAAAGTGAAGCTAAAAATGAAGATATTGTTTTTCGATTGAAATCGACAACTAAACTTATAAAAAAATATAAATTTATAATAAGTAATAGTAATGAAAAAAGAAAAAGTCAGCGAGTTAATTTAGAAAAATAATACATTATATACAGGTAGAAAACACATATTTTCAATCGTAGAAACTTAAGTAGGTATACATGCCGATAGAAACCGGAAACCGGTTTTCCATGTGGTTGTTATCTTGAATATTCCGACCACATTCATGAATAACTCCCCTGCGGCCTCCTTAAATTAAGATCGTATCGTTTTCAGAGAATTCATTTTTCTTTATAAATATAGCTTTTGGGAAAATCTCATTGTGTGTAAAAATAATTTCTAAATGAACATTTTGCTTACATAAACCATTGTCTTCCTTGTTAAAAAGGTATCATTTCTGGAAAGGAAGTTTTAAGGTATTTATTTAATTATCTACCCACAATGATTTGAAACGAAATTTCTTCATAATCATCATTCAGGCAAATAATGATGATGATGAAGTGTTTTGGGGACGCTTCCGATTGGTCCTGATTTTTATCAGTTGAGCAATCTCTAGATCGTTTGCAACGGTCTGCAGATAGCTCTACTGTTCCATATGTATTTTGTACATTTTTTAAATACTTGTATTCATTGTAATTTTCTTTGTAAATAAAAAATGTTAATATTCTTAATGCTCTTAGGATCTCAGGGCCTCAAGCTGGTCACCACGCCATAGCCACCTAATATCACTACATATTACGCCAACTGCTCATCTTAAGACCTTTATGGATGCAGAGTTTTGGCTGAAAAGTGCCATAGACTAGGGCTGCCATCACCAAACTTTGAAATCCAGGATTTGAAGGTAGAAATACCAGGACATTTCGTATACTAACTAACAGAACTAGGTATATATGAACTCTTCCATCCCTATTAATTGATTTATTTATTTCTATGTTAGAAAGAAAGAGCTCTAGTGCGCACAAATAGTAGCGCGAAAGAGACAACAATAATTCGCGGCGCAGGCCCAGTGAAACGATTAGAGACAGTAGTGGCGCGCCAATTTTTAAAATAAATAGGTCCATAACCAGGACTCTTTAAAAACTCAGGACGATGCTTAGAAACTATCCAGGACAGCCCAGGACACCCAAAAAGCAGGACATGTCCTGGGAAAACAGGACGGTTGGCAACCCTAATATAGACGCTTCCGTAGCTGCCTATGAGACACCATGGCACTGCGGAATACGGCGGAGACATTAATTAATTTTAGTATTTATTATGGGCCTGTATTTAAACTTTAGATATAGTACGCACAACGGATCTAGTTCCTCTGAAATTAGCTACATTTAGCTGCGCAGTCGCTATTTTGGAATCGGATTGCAGGTAAGCGAGGGATGCAGAGGCGCTATGGATGTGACTCGTTTCCAATATAATAATATTTTGTGGACTATCCACAGACCACTATCTAGCCCCAAACTAAGCCAAAGCTTGTAATATGGGAACCAGATAGCTGATATAATACATATATACTTTTTTTTTGTAAATACATACTTATAATATATAATACGCCCAGACAGAGAACAAACATCTATGTTCATCACACAAATGTTTGTTCTCGGTGGGGATCGAACCCACGGCCTACGGCGCAGAAGGCAGAGCTACTACCAACTGAGCTGTGAAGGCTGTCATAAATTAAATATTTAAATTGATTATCGTTTTATGTATCTGCAATAGTGCCTGACTTTAGAGGGACTTCAACAGAGATCCGTTGAACGTACTATACTAACGGCCGGTTTCTGAGAGCTCGATCAAACCAGCTGACAGCTGACAGTAACCAGCTGACAAATCACTCGCCATTTCAGCTTTTACTTCAAATTAGATAGAGACAGCAAGTGATTTGACATCCGATTAGTTTTGATCGAGCTTTCAGAAACCGGCCGTAAGTGGCCTGAAATAAATTATAGATAATAATGATGGTAAATGATATCCTGAAATAAAAATCTTAATAGATAAATAAATATATGGTCAGAAACCCGTGCAAAGCCGGAGCGGGTTGCTAGTTAATCCACAATTTTGTGTCTAAACTTACCAATAAGATGAAAAGTGACAAACGTGATGATAGCTCGTAGCAGGAACATTTTGATCATTCTTGATTCTTTCTTCCACACGTCACTGGTCGACCATTGTACATTTTATTTGAACATTTGCACTGCATTTATGTTTCACCTTTTTATTGAAAACTGAAACGTTTTTGATTTCATTTTTGTATTGTTTTAGGAGCTTGAGATTTTTGAAAACATTTTGAAAAAAAAACACAGTACACTAAGGTCACAAAGCGTATTTTCACTCGATTTTTAGGTTCCTGAAACAAAGAAAGTACATATTAATACTTTTTTTTTTTATTAGTCTGTTTCGTCCCACTGCTGGGCAAAGGCCATACAAAATACAAATACAAAATATATATAATATTATTCAGTAAACTTAGTATGTAGTACATTTCATGGGTTTGAGACCCTCTTTTAAGTATGGGAATACCTGTGATAGAGAGTCTCGCTCTTCCGTAAAGTTTCTTAACATAATATATTATTCTAAAACCAGAAAATAATTCATTTGACTATAAAAAAGTATATATACTAAAATTTTGATAAGTTGGTATGTAGGGTAAGTTATATTATTATGTTTTTACTAGTATAAGATAATAGTTATTTCAATTGTGTGGGTGCGGGTGTGTGTGAGGATGTAGATAGTAATAAACAAAACTTAATTATAAGCTTAACAGTACCGCATGAAGGACCCCAAAGTTTGAAAGACAGACATAGAGACAGACGATGTCTTAATCAGTATTATAAGGGCATCAAAAGAAAAAAAAACGGCCAAGTGCGAGTCGGACTCACGCACGAATGGTTCCGTACCATTATCTATAATGTATAATGTAAAAAAGTCACGTTTGTTGTAAAGGAGCCCCTTTAAATATTTATTTTATTCGGTTTTTTAGTATTTTTGTTATAGCGGCAACAGAAATACATCATCTATGAAAATTTCAACTGTCTAACTATCACTGTTCATGAGATACAGCCTGGTGACAGATGGACAGACAGACGGACGGACGGCGGAGTCTTAGTAATATGGTCCCGTTTTACCCTTTGAGTACGGAACCCTAAAAAGAACATTAGCGTATGACTTGAACCACGGTCTTAAATCCCCTCGGATCTGTAATAATAACAATCCACTCGCTAGTCTATCACCACGTTCATCATGCTTGAAGACTACCTTTTCTCACAATGTTTTCCACCACTGTTTGAGAGCAATAACATTTCGCACAAACATATCAAATTGAAAAATGTGCACTCGTGCACGACCGGGTTTGATCCCACGACCGGAGATCAAAAGAGTATCTCCCACTAGAGCACCGTTGATCTCTTTTAGCGCCAGAATTCGAAAACAAAATTAAAAGAAACGGCGTAGGACTTCGTGGCACGAAAAAATAGATTTACTTAGAGTATTCTCAAAGAAACCACTCTACGAACAACTCAGAAATTCACTTTGTAAGGCACGGTGTCAAAGTGTTTTTCGTATTTTAATGTGGACACTGGTGATCTAGTGGTAGAAAATCCACCTTCAAATGTTAAGACCGCGTATTCAAATCTGGCGTGTACATGACTTATTATTCCAATAAATTTAAGTAAAAAAAAATATGAGAAAAAGAACAATTATTTTAGAAAGTAAATAAAAACTTTATCAAAAAACTAAAAAACCCGACTGCCCGAACTAAAATGATGGAAACAAGATTTTGTTTTAAATTACTCGTTGATAGTAAAATCCAGTTATTCAGTCTTGGCGAATAATATAATTTAATAATCCCATCAAGGGCGGATTTAAAAATAAAAAGACGGTATTTTTGTGTACTGTGGAGATTCCATCACAGTACGTACGTACTTAGAAGCAAATCAAATTATCAGAGTTGTTAAAATATATGAATAAAATAACAGAAAAAAAAACGAGTGAAACTCTTGTCTATTTCTGGATTTGCGAATCGTTGCATTGTTAAAAGACAGTTTTGTTATTTTTTTTTTGCCTTTGTGCCCCTCCCAGATAAAAGTCCTGGATCCACCCTTGAATCCCATGCAGTCGGAGGCTCGTGTATGTCCTTATAATTTACTGACGCCCCCGCGTCAGATATAAAATGTTGCAATGGATGTTGTATAAATCATATACACTATAATAAAATGAGACAAGCTGTGAAAGATAGAAACAGCTTTTATTAATTTAGGACTTAGAAGAAGAAGAGAGAAGACAGCCTTCACAACTCAGTTAGTAGTAGCTCTGCCTTCTGTGCCGTAGGCCGTGGGTTCTATCCCCCCCGCGAACAAACATTTGGGTGATGAACATAGATGTTTGTTCTCTGTCTATGTGTTATTACGTATGTTATTATAAGTATGTATTTACAAAAAAACAAGCTTAGTTTGGGGTTAGATAGTGCTGTGTGGAAAGTGCACCAATATTTATTTATTTATTATTTATTAAGAAGATCCAATCGGTGTATGGTTTAGAAAAATACAATTTAATACTCGTTTACTACAAGTATTAAATGCATACTCTTCGAGGATGCATAAGGGGGGTATTCAGATATACGTCCAAATTTTACATTATTTATACAATCTCTAATACTATAAAACTCAAAGTCCTGACTGACTGACTGACTGACTGACTGACTGACTGACTGACTGACTGACTGACTGACTGACTGACTGACATATAGACAACGCACAGCCTAAACCGCTGGTCCTAGAAACTTGAAATTTGAGGAGTACATAGGTCTTATGGCGTAGAGGTGTACTAAGAACGGATTTTTGTAAATTCAACCCCTAAGGGTGTCAAAAGGGATGAAAACGTTTGTATGAAAAATTGTATTCCTTGAACCTACAAACTTGAAACTTGGAGTACATGTACTTCAAAGCTAAAAAATAGGAATAGCAGTTTTAGTTTTTTAAAACTACCCTTAATAAGTGTGCAAAGGGATGTAAAAGTTTGTATGGGAGTTTTTTGACCGCTGGTCCTAGAGACTTGAAATTTGAAAAGTGCATAGCTCTTATGGTGTAGAGGTGAACTAAGAAAAGATTTTTGGAAATTCAACCCCTAAGGGTGTAAAAAGGGATGAAAACGTTGGTATGAAAAATTGTATTCCTTGAACCTACAAACTTGAAACTTGAAGTATATCCAATCCAAGGCTAAAAAATAGTAAAGACATTTTTAGTTTTTTAAAACTACCCTTAATAAGTGTGCAAAGGGATGTAAAAGTTTGTATGGGGGTTTTTTTAACCGCTGGTCCTAGGACTTGAAACTTGAAAAGTACATAGCTCTTATGGTGTACTAAGAAGGGATTTTTGGAAATTCAACCCCTAAGGGTGTAAAAAGGGATGAAAGCGTTTGTATGAAAAATTGTATTCCTTGAACCTACAAACTTGAAACTTGAAGTAGATGTACTCCAAGGCTAAAAAATAGAAAAGGCATTTATAGTTTTTTAAAACTACCCTTAATAAGTGTGCTAAGGGATGTAAAAGTTTGTATGGGGGTTCTTTTGACCGCTGGTCCTAGAGACTTGAAATTTGAAGAGTACATAGGTCTTATGGCGTAGATTTGTACTAAGAAGGGATTTTCGGAAATTCATCCCCTAAGGGTGTAAAAAGGGTTGAAAACGTTTGTATGAAAAATTGTATTCCTTGAATCTACAAACTTGAAACTTGAAGTAGATGTACTCCAAGACTAAAAAATAGGAAAGGCATTTTTAGTTTTTTATAACTACCCTTAATAAGTGTGCAAAGGGATGACAAAGTTTGTATGGGAGTTTTTTGACCGCTGGTCCTAGAGACTTGAAATTTGAAGAGTACATAGGTATTATGGCGTAGAGGCATACTAAGAAGGGATTTTTGGAAATTCAACCCTCAGGGTATAAAAAGGGTTGAAAACGTTTACATGAAAAATAGTATTCCTTGAACCTACAAACTTGAAACTTGAAGTACATGTACTTTAAAGCTAAAAAATAGGAAAAGCATTTTTAGTTTTCTTAAACTACCCTTAATAGGTGTACAAAGGGATGTAAAAGTTTGTATGGGAGTTTTTTGACCGCTGGGTCCTAGAGACTTGAAATTTGAAAAGTACATAGCTCTTATGGTGTAGAGGTGAACTAAGAAGGGATTTTTGGAAATTCAACCCCTAAGGGTGTAAAAAGGGATGAAAACGTTGGTATGAAAAATTGTATTCCTTGAACCTACAAACTTGAAACTTGAAGTATATGTACTCCAAGGCTAAAAAATAGTAAAGACATTTTTAGTTTTTTAAAACTACCCTTAATAAGTGTGCAAAGGGATGTCAAAGTTTGTATGGGAGTTTTTTAACGCGTGGTGCGTTTTGACTTAAAACTTGAATTAAATATACTAAGAAATAAAAAAAGAAGAATGACGCTTTTAACTTTTGATAATTACCCCTGCAAAGGGTGCAAATGACTGTAAAAGTTAGTATGGGAGATTTTTTACGCATAGTGCGATTGATTTCAAACTTGAAGTAAATATACTCCACAATAAATCATTTAAAATCACGTTTTCAATATTTTAAAACTACCCCTGCAAAGTGTGCAAAGGGATGTCAAAGTTTCAAGGTTTGTATGGGAGATTTTTAACGCGTAGTGTAATTAACTTCAAACTAAAAGAAAATGTTTTCTAAGGATAAATAACAAAAAGACAGTTTGATTTTCGAAAACAACCCCTAGAACGTTACCCTCCTTCGTTGCGCTCGAGTAAAAAGGATACAACGAGGCGTCAATGTTTGTAAGGGACATTCTAAAAACGGGAATCTGGAGTTGGTACGAAGAGATCTCAGGGTATCTACCATGCCTGGGGATCAAAGTCGTAAAGCTGTTTCGTTTCGTTTGTTTTTGAGGTAGAAACTAGAAAAAAATAAGTACATATTTTCCGTTTAAGGTTGTCTTTGTTGTATTTGTCATGTTTGTGCTAAGCTCAGTACCCATACCTACCTACCTAATATAGGTAATGTACGCCTATAGGTATCTCTTATACCTACGTAGGTATTTAAAATCCTACCCTAATAATATACAACTCAATGCGAAAGTTACGATGTTTGGATGTTTGTGGCTCAATCACGGCTCACCACTTCAACGCGTGCGAAGCCGCGGGAAGCCACTAGTAATGTAATAGGAGTTCAGTTGTAAACGTTCAGATGGCGTCTGACAACTTTGCAAAGGCCTATTTTTTTTTTTCTTTTCTTCTATTGGTGATTGAAAAAAACATGTTTTTCAGGTGTCAATGGAGTAGCAACATTCAAACTTCAACAGCTTCAAAACTTCCTGGAGCTCGTTAAAAAGTTTGGAACCGTAACGAAAGCGAGCCCGTCTTTTTATAAGATTTTTTATTAAAACTTGTTTATCGTGTATGAAATTGCCAGGTTAATACACCAATTATTGTATGTTGAATATAAAACTTTTAAGAGTAGTAGAGCTCTTTGTGAAGGGCTCGTCCGGGGAAGTACTACCACCACGCTTTTTTCTGCCGCCAAGCAGCGTTGCTGTGTTTCGGTTTGAAGAGTGTGGTTGCCGGTGTAACTACAGGCACATGAGGCTTAACATCTGTATGCCTCAAGTTGATGGACGCAGGGTAGTGCATCGTAGGGCACGTTCACTTCGATCGTGACTTACGAGGCAATGCTTTGTTTACCACTTAACATCATATGGGCCGTCTGCTTGTTCCATTAGCTAGTAGTATAAAATAAAATATAAAAAAACTTGAATAATTTTGACAGCTTTTCATTACTTAGGGTTTAAATAGCTAAAGCGTAATAAAGCGAGCACAGGATAAATATCTTAATTAATTTAGTATACCTACCAACTTATAAATAGGTACGAAATTGCGTCTGTGTATTTGGCTGCTTAAACAGCTTAGCCGCTAAACCCAACTCGCTAAAATCTATGGTGATAGCTTCTTCTTCTTCTCTCAATTTATGGCTCCTGTCCGTCATTCGACAGACAATCTTGCCAGTGTCAAGTGATTTGTATTGAATACTTTTTAGTCAAGTCAGTCCATAGTCAAGTCGGCCGTCATTTGTTTTGAAGAAAATGTAGGCGTTTTTCTTCAAAACATTCGAAACATTTTCAGTCAAATCAGGATATCACATAATACAATTTCATTCCAAATTATACTTTGTGCTAAGACCTCAAGTAATGTTGGTTAAAATGCCACCGAAATTACACAACACAACTCAAAATAACACTAGAAAAACCATTAAAATGAAAAAGCTATGTTGCTTCCCAAAATATCAGAAAACGGATGAGGTGATAGCTGTAATCTGGTAACGCATAGGCATTTTGACTTTTGACTTTGACACCTGCTTATTCTATCTGTAATAAAAAAAAAACTATAGGTAATCACAGTGTATACATTTTTTTTTGACATATAACTCTCTTTCATGTCGTGACACTAGTTTCTTTCGAAACAGTGTGGTAAAAGGATTTTATGTGCGCCTCAAGAGGCTCCTTTCGAGCACTTGACATATGTTATAGAACTTTTTAGGTTCTACGACATGCCGGTTTCCTCACGATGTTTTCCTTCACCGTTCGAGAGTACTGGCACTGTGCACATAAATTTTTGAACAAAAAAACTCATTGGTGCACGATCGGTTTCAAACCCTCGACCTTAGGATCGGAAGGCGGGGCCGCTACCACTAGACCGCCAGTGCTCTCAACACTGAACATAGAAATGAAGAGGCTAGCCATAAAAAAATCAAAAACACAAAGCCAGTCGTATCACGATTAAACAAACCGATACACCACTCAATCGATTTGAGAATCATTACATCTACAACATTAGCTCCAATTCATTCCGTTTCAGAACCACGACTATAATCACGACTCTTTTAAACTGTTTGCACAGCTAAATTGGATTCTCTATCCACCTCCGCATCTATCTAGCTGCCTGTCTGAGGGTACGGAAAGTGATGGTACCAGCTGTAGACTAATAAAGACTAGAAACCACGGTGAATATTAAGTAACTCATGGCTGTATTCTTTGGGGACGACTGACGCCCTCGGACAGATAACATCCATAAAATAAGACAAACTTTAAATCTTTTTTTTTATTGGTGGACGTTCTTCCCTGCACTATTTGGCTCCAAAAAGCAAAGCTTGTACTGTGGGAACCACATAGCTGTTATAACACTGATATACTTATTTCTTGTAAATACATAACTACCTATAGTATATAATAACACCCAGACATTTTTGTCAATAGTTTCCGCAGCACATGCGATGAAAGACATTTTATGGCCATTTTTTATACACCTTGAGTTACATTATTGAAGTTTTAGAAGGGATCCTTAATTTTTTTCTAATAAATATAGCCTATGTTACTCAAGAATAATGTAGTATTCTAATGACAGAATTTTTGAAATCGTACCAGTAGTTTTTGAGCCTATTCGTTACATACAAAAATACAAATCTTTCCTCTTTATAATATTAGTGTAGATTTAGCGTTAGTGATCTATGCTCCTTCTATGCTTTTTATGTAAGGCTTCGCTGTCATTACAGCTATAAAGGTGCCATGTTGGGAACGTTATCCGAATGATCGGTAAAGTAATTTGAAACGGTCTTTTTCAATTTGCAGTTTTTACAACGACGATATCAAGATGCGAAGGACTGTAATTCGGTGTAATACCTTTTCAAATTCACCGTTTATTTTGGGAAATGCTAAAGCTTTTTAGTTGATGCTTCATTGTTTTGAATGAAACTAATGACCGGAAGACAAGAAGAAGAAGTATATTATCCGAATAATCGAATACATAATCCGAAACTCGAAAATACGGTATACGGGCAATTCGTTCCTCGCATTTTTGAAGTATGTCATTTATTGGCTGCATTTCGGCCATGACGTCAGCAGCATTAATTTCCACAGAAGAGCAAAACTTTTAGACACGGCAAACGGCAACCACTGATTGTCATCCAAGCCGAGGTCCGTACCTAAGTGGTGCCCTTGCGTTTGTTGCCAATAAACCCTTTTTGTATGGCAGAGCGCCTTCTGTGCTTGCCAGTAGCCCGGTAACGCTGTCGGCAATCGTCATACGATTATAGCAGCATTTTAGTCCATTCGACAAAAAAAAAATATTACCTAGCTATAATAAACTATAAGCCTATTTTTCTAAATGGAAATGTTTTCGTGTAGGCACAAGTTGTCAAAAGTCAGAATAGACACTACGGCATTGCGCACATACATTTTTCGAAGATAAAAGTCCATTGTTGCATGACCAGATTTGAACCAACGACTTGCCCTTTAGTTGTATTATAATAATAATAATTAAAAAACCTTTCCTTTTTTAAATTGTATTTATACATTTAGGAAAAAGGGCATTTGGGCAAAGCGGAATTTCAATTTTTTTTTCTAAATTATTCGCATTATTCAATGCAGGTATTGCTATTTATTCAGGTAACTATAGATAAACAGATACCTACCTGATAAATTAATTTACTTTTCCAATAACATCTGCTGGGAAACCCTATCACAAACTAAATTCAATTATCTTGTTTGAAGGTTGAGCCCGTTTACCGATCGCTTTCTAAAACATTTGCTAGTCGATCGAAATCAGTGAAAACCGAATAGTTTGAACTTATATTACATAGTTTCGTTAGTGGTGGAATACCGGTGCTTTAGTAAGCCTCTCTTCCTTTGAAAGACAGGTCGTGGATTCGAATCTGGTCGTGATCCAATGTACTAAACTATGCTCCAACTCATTACAAACACTAAACAATAAAGCACTAAATGGTGATGGTTGCCGCTTAACATCAGGTGGGCCATCTGCTTGTTCCATCAGCAGGTAGTATAAAAAAAAAACACCATAAAATTGTAAAAAAGATCATACAAAAAAATGGTAGGAACCAAGCCGTAAGTTTCTTGCCTGTTCTTCTAGGCTTTGGTCGCGAGGAACTGGCGATAGATACACCTAGTCTATAAGACGATTCAAAGTGATCCTTGTGATTGTACTGAATAAAGACAGCCTTCACAGCTCAGTTGGTAGTAGCTCTGCCTTCTGCGCCGTAGGCCGTGGGTTCGATCCCCACCGAGAACAAACATTTGTGTGATGAACATAGATGTTTGTTCTCTGTCTGGGCGTTAAGTATTATTATAAGTATTATATTTACAAAAAAATGCATTTAAGTATTATATCAGCTACCTGGTTCCCATAGTACAAGCTTTGGTTTAGTTTGGGGCTAGATAGTGCTGTGTGTGTGGAGAGTCCACCAATATTTATTTATTTATTTAAGACCATTTTGATTTTGAATGGATTTTTCTTTTCGAAAATGTAAATATGCTATGTCAGTGCTCTCGAACGGTGAATGAAAACATTGTGAGTAAATCTGTTAATATTTTAACAGCCCCCAGCCGCTGTTAAAATATTAACTTAGATGGGCTTAAAACCTAAAACACAAACTACTGCAAAATGTGGTAATTGTGACAAAATGGACGTAGGTACATTTGACCTTAGAAATCTTTAAGAATAACTTGAGTGTGTGCTTCGTGCATCTAAGAGGATATCCACCGTGCCTGGGGATCAAAGTCGTGAAGCTGTTTCGGTTTTTTACTTTGACCTAAAAATATCGTATACGAGAATACAGGACTGAGGCTGGCAGAAAATAAAGAAGGCCTATACCCAGAAGTGGGTGAAACTGAGCTGAGATGATGATGATGATACGAGCAAATACTCACTCCCTTCTTCTTCACTCATTAGAAAATCTGCAATACTACAAGGCCTATAGATCTGATAATTATTATTGGAACAGGCAGCAGTTCTTAACGAATGAAATGGGGATTACAGTTTGTATGGAAATAGCTTCAAACTAACGTGTAACACGTATGTAAAACCCAATACCAGATATACAAATAATGGCTTAAAATCAGAACAACATTAAAAACGTCTACTCTTTATTATCAAATTACAGTACATCTTGCTATGTATTCTGTAGTTTGAAATAGCCATTTTACGCTTTATTAGACTCGTGAAAGTGGTTCTATCTAAAAAGCCTCGTTTGTAGATAAGTTGAAAGGGCACAGCACTGGCACATGAATAAAAAAAAAAAAAAAAATGAAGTTAATATATTTTACAATTGCTATACTTATCACAGCTCAGGTGGTAGTAGCTCTGCCTTCTGCTATGTAGGCCATGGGTTCAATTCCCACCGAGAACAAACAGTGTGGTGAATATAGATGTTTGTTCTGTCTGGGTGCTATTATAGGTATAAATACATACTTATAATATTATATAAAAAAAGTATTTAAGTATTATATCAACTATCTGGTACCCATAACTAAGCTTTGCTTAGTTTGGGGTTTTTTTTTTATCAAGAAGTTTTTTTTAATTGCTTTAATGAGGACATTCATATATGTACATCCATACGGCGGCATGAGCACAAATGTATTTTGATTAGAAAGCCGTTTAGAGAAAGGGCAGGGTACCATAGCTTTAGCTGGCTACATGAACAACGAACAATGCCAGCTGATGATAGCCTCACAGCTCTTAAACAAACACAAACAAACGTTTGTAAGCCTATCTGCGAAGGTACGTTTACGCTTAAGCTTTTTTTATTATTTCATCTGTTCCAGTACTCTGTTTGTTAAAATATTAAAAGTAATTTATTACAAAAAATAATAACATCCATGTATTAAAAAAAAACACATGACACAGTTGAGCTATCTTTGTGTAAATAACAAACTCATTAATTTATCGTTTTTACTTAACCCTAGAGTGCTAACGTTCTTAAAGTACCCTGTTAAACTAACTATTCGACTTTTTGACGATCATTTTTAAGTGACTTGTTTTTAATGAAATAATTTATAATTATTTATTTAAGTTTTAATCACTAAAGTACAACATTTTAATGGCACTCGTTATTTTGAGATAAATAATACTCTTTGACTTATTAACTAAAAATCAAGAACTTTAATTGAGAAAATTGGCATTTTTTCTTTCGCTAAGGCAAGATAAAAAATATAAATCAATATTAAGTCAAAGTCAAAGTCAAAGTCAAAATGTATTTATTCAATAAAATCACAAGGATCACTTTGAAACGTCTTAAAGCTAGGTGACTCTAGGTGTTAGTTCCACGCGACCAAAGCCTAGAAGAACAGGCAACAAACTTACGGCTTGGTTCCTACCGTTCTTTTGCATGATCCTTTTACAATGTAATAATATAATATGTTATTGAAGTTTAGTGAAGTTTAGTACTTAAGTTTATTACTGCTCAAATTGCAGTGATTTATTTGATGATCGTAGTAATGAATAAGCTAACCACACGTCAAAATGACGCGTACATATTAGATATCTCTTAAACTAAACAACTTACCAGCTCCCTGAGATCACCATGCGCACTAAGTGCGTCTAGCAAGTACTAAGTTGATATGAGACGGCGAATCTACCGGTAGACCAACTAGAAAGATACAATAACATTTTCATTGGGTGATCGTCAAAATGACGAGCAAGTTAGCTTTCTAGGGTTAATTCGTAACTTGCTTTTTAAATCCTTCGTAAGTTTTAGCTTGTTTTCTTCTAGAACGCATTATTTAGACAAATAAAAGCATTCAAGTATTAACTAAACGACCTAGCTTACGTCAAGAGAGCGCCAGTTATTTCTATCCCAAGTCACGATGGCTATCGGGCACTGTGCGTCCATGATTTCGAGCTGTTCCGGATAGCAATTTCAATCCACTATTTTCTTTTATTGGTTTTAATGTTCCTAAGCTATGGTTGTTTATAGCTGAGAGTTCCGGTGCACGAGTGTATAAGGACAGTCAGAATTGAATACGAATTAGAGAATGAAGGATTAGAGAGTTTTTTTTTTATCTTCAAGCTCTAGCGTCATGTTTCTACGACAGGAACCAAACCGTCAGTTTGCTGCCTGTTCAAGGCATAGTCGCGTGAAACATTCATCTAGCTTTAAGACGTTTCAAAGTAACCTTGTGATTCAATTGAATAAAAACCTCAAAAAACTTTACTCAAAAGAAAAAAAAAACTTTAGGTTTTTTCCATACGATAACACATGGTATGGAGTATAACTATATTATATAATATTATTAAATGTATATACATTTAAAGGTAGAAGAGCTCTATGTGAAGGCTCATCCGCGGAAGTTCTACCACCATGCCTATTTTTGCATGGAATAATATTGGGCCACGGCCCACACTTGCTAATAATTATTCTGGAAGTCAAAGTCAAAAAGGTATTTATTTAATTGAATCACAAAGATCACTTTGAAACGTCTAGGTGAATCTAGATGCCAGTTCCACGCAACCTAGCCTAGAAGAACAGGCAACAAACTGTAGGCTTAGCTTCCATCGTACAAAATCTTAAAGGCTTCTAGGCTTTGGTCGCGTGGAACTGGCACCTAGAGTCACCTAGCTTTAAGACGTTTCAAAGTGATCCTTGTGATTTTATTGAATAAATACATTTTGACTTTGACTTTGACTTTGATTAAAAATAACCCCTTTATGTATATTGAAGTAACACGGGTATTTATCGCGTTTACCTTTATTATTTTTCCGACGTTTCGGCTATGTTGCAATAGCCGTGGTCGCGGGCAGACTCGTAATACTTCAATATATGTTACGATCGCGAGAATTAAAAAAATAAAAATACTAACCTCTTTAATTCTCAATCACAGTCTTATAGCCACCAGATTGACCCAGGTGTGCAAGAGGCATTACAAAAAGGACCTGAATAAACCATGACAGCTTCCAATCCTGTTCAGGTACAATACAGTTTCATATCACGTACAGAATGTACTCTATGATAAATTCAATACACGTTTTCGTGATACCTTTATCACCGATTTTACATTTTGAGTTACGCTCGGGATTTTAGTATGAGGGTAGTTTTGAAATGTTATTCACTGTAGCTATTAATAAAAGAGTTTTGTCCGGTTATTTTACAGTAAAAATGTGTTTCCGTTTTTTTAATTGCTTTTCTTATAGATGTAAGTTAAAATTCAATCAAAATAACTTTGCAAAATATATAAATTGGCGAAACAATGAAACACTATAAGAGGTATACTATGTAGGTCAGATATAAATATATATTTTTAATCATTACAGAGGTTATCATATTTTTAATCATTGCTGATACAAAACATAGATTTTATTTTCATTTGATTATTTTACGTTAGTAGTGTATATGTATACAAGGTGTTCCATAAGTTGTGTATATAAACTTCAGGGGGCTAAAGTTCCCATCAGTATGTTGTTCATATTGATGGGTACTTTAGCCCCCTGAAGTTTATACACCACTATTTTGTGACTATCAAAAAAAAATTAAGGACAGTTGCAGCAGAGGCTACTAATGCTATTGGCACTGTCAAGATTTTTTTATATTTAACTTTAAGCAAGTTATCGAGGTTTGTTTTCAACCAAAATCCTGCACAATTTTATGGACACACTACAAGAAAATACTACGGAATACTACTGCTAGTCAACATCGTAAACACTCCATTCATTATGACTCCTTCCATCTACCGTCTCGTCGTATAGTACCTACCTACGTCACATCATCTTGTCGCACTCATCGTATTCCTTCTCTCTCGCTCACTAGATAAATCATTTAATGAGTAGGTAGATAGGTAAGTATCATAAAAAAGGCATTATTTTAGGGATTTTTTTAATACTTTTATTTGTAATTAATTGCCATTTTTCCTTCATAATTTTACGGGCTCAGGATGTCAAGCTATTTACAACAATTAAAGTTATTTACAGTATGTACTTACAACTACGCACGTATTTACACTTCCACTAACCACAAGTATTTTAAAAGTTGTTCAAAATGTCCACCTTCATTGTCAATGCAAACACACACACGTTTTAACAAATTGTTTTCAGGGAAATACTTAGTCTTTGCACTATCAAAAGGGTCTAATGCATTGTTAGGCTCACTCACATACACTAGTCTTTTTATTTCGCTCCACAAAAAGATTGGGGAATTTTTGAAAGATTGTCAGATCGGGCGAGCACGGAGGCCAGGCAACTGGGCCACCGCGACCAATCCATCGGGTGCCAAACTCCTGAGATAGATACTCGATAGCGCACCGTCCTGCTGAAACCATAGCTCCCGCCAGGTTGAACGGAATATCCTCCAGCCTGGCGATGGCTAGTAGCTCCTGGGTCTTCCTGTAGTGTATCTCAGCTGAGCGCACAATCTTCCAAGCGCAGGACTGGCTTGTGCTAAAGCGACGTGCCGCGTCACGCGTGCTCCTCTGCGGATCTTCTTCAAAATCATTTAGGACTTCATCGTAGAAGTTTCGGGAGTATGCAGGCCCTCCTCGTCCTTGCGCATGCGACGGCACGTAAACAGAGCCATGGTCCAATATGCGTTGGTATAATATGCTGGATATCGTGGAGTAATTTGGTTGCCGATTGTTTGGGAACAATTCGCGGTACATCCGTAGGTAATCACTCACATTTCCCCAGACTAAAAATACGTACGTAACATGTATGCGTTATTCTCTGGCAGTGTACTGACAAGCTATCGTGAACGTGAAAACCACAATAAATTAAGTACCTACCCGCGTACAATTTTTATTTTACGGATGTCACTGACCTACATCGAATTTAGAGTACCTATGTATGGGTTTCGTTCGACACGAGTTTGCCGGCCATAGATAAAATAATAGTTAGTATTGCGCGAGCGGCGCGTTTTGTTTCGTTTCGAACGAGACAAAAATTTATGAATGGATGAGAATGAGACTCGGGTAGAAGACTCTGTAGTAGGTACGTACGGATAATGGGTAACTAGTTATCATCCTTTTCTTGGGATATTCTTTTTAATTTTTTTTTTTAGTTTTATTACATAAATGTGATCAGTAACTGACACTGAGCATACGGTTTTTTTTTTTTTGATAATTACAAATTAGTGGTGTATACACAACTTATGGAACACCTTGTATAGACTATGTTTAAATAATCACGTTACGCAATTAGAAACTGTTTTAAATAATTACGACACAGGTTATCAGAATATGGATCACTTGCTGATTATATTATAAGCGCAAATTTTGTTTCAATCATTAAATGGTCTTATACTTATTCTTATCGTGTCACTAGTCCTTTCAAAACAGTGTGGTGATAGGATTTTAAGTGAGCCTCAGAGAAGCTTCTTTCGAGCATTATGAAATAGAAAAACTCATTAGTGCACGATCGGTTTTGAACCCACGACCTTAGGATTGGAAGGTGGGGCTGCCTAGTCCTCCAGTGCTCTATTTAGTGGTCAAATTGACAACGTAGAGCATTTTTGTGATTTGGTAAATAATAATAATATTGGTGAACTTTTCACACAACCCCAAACTAAGCAAAGCTTGTAATATGGGAATCATAGGTATAGCTATAATAATCATAGATAGGTATAATACATACCAATATAGTTACATTTTTCTGTAAATACATACTCATGCCAAAACTATGCGGCATGAAGGGAAAGTACCTTAAAAGTTTTTTTTTTTTTAAAGATACTATTTTACTATAAAGGAATTATTATTTTTTGTCCATAAAAACACGGGGTGCTTTTTTTCACATTTGAGTCGGTTCGATTCTTAGACGAAGCAAGTTATTTTTACAAAATCTTTGAATGCAGTATTACTAACTTTTAAAAATAAAATAAAGTGTCCTTTCAGCAAAATATCCTATCTACAATATTTAAGGTACTTTTCCTTCATGACGCATAGTTTTGGGACGCCCTGTATAATAATAACACCCAGACAGAGATCAAACATCACACAAACACAACCGGCCTTACTACAAAAAATCTGTCAAACGATAAACTATGCTTAAACTATTGCCATCTCTTTCCAATGCGTAATGGCAAACAGAGACAGCGCTAATTTTAAGCATTATTTCAATTTAATAGTATGAGGGAACATGTTCATCACACAAATGCTTTTTTCTACTACCAACTCAGCTATGAAGGCTGTCAAAAATAATGTTTCTTTCTATTTCGTTCCATTCTAAATATTTTTTAATATGCGCATACTTATTACGTCACTCGCGATAAAGAAAACCAAATACCAACTATAATTGTCACTCAGCTGCCAAGTTTTTCAGACAAGCGTACTAAATAAAAGCTGAGACAAGCGATAGGCATCTTGGTAATTCCATGAAGTCTATGTTGTTTGGTTCAAATAATAATTGTGGCAGACAGAAGGTACGTTAAATTATACTAGAGGGTAGATTTCTATTAGGTCTGTAAGGCTTCGTTATTCATAAAAGGTCGTCTGCTTGTTCCATCAGCTAGTTGTACAAAAAAAAACACTGCTACAGGGCGAGATTTTGTGCGATGTGTTTGATTTTTGGGCGATGTTTTGGGTTTTTTAAGTTTTATCTGGATGATAAGTAGAATAAACGCCTTTAGCGTTTATTTTATCATTAAATTGTAACAGCTCTTTTGCAAATTTAGGTATTTAAGAGACAAAATAAAGATTTTTCTGTTTTATTCTCATCACGTGCCACTGAGCCCGGTCTTCGGCTCTTCTCATCCAATGTTTGCCAGCTACATTTCGCAGATCGTCGCCCCACCTCGTCGGAGGGCGTCCTACACTACGCTTACCTCGACGCGGTCTCCACTCAAGTATTCGTTTGCTCCAACGATTTAGTTTTATTCTAATTTACATTAATATATTAAACGTTTTAACATTACAACTATTCTAGAAACATGCAGTAGTAGTATAATGAGTAGTTGATTGTTAAGTAATAAAATCTTATATATAAAATTATCGTGTCACCATGTTAGTTACCATACTCCTCCGAAACGGCTTGACCGACCGATTTTTATGAAATTTATATGCATATTCAGTAGGTCTGAGAATCGGCTACTATCTATTTTTCATACCTCTAAGTGATAAGGGTTGTCCACCCCTAACATTTATTTATTACTAGTGGCTTCCCGCGGCTTCGCACGCGTTGAAGTGGTGAGCCGTAACTGAGCCACAAACATCCAAACATCGTAACATTCGCATTGATTTGTATATTATTAGGGTAGGATACCTACGCAGGTATATACCTATAGATACCTATAGGCGTACATTACCTATATTAGGTAGGTAGGTAGGTATAGGTACTGAGTTTAGCACAAACATGACAAATACAACAAAGACATTCTTATACGGAAAATATGTACTTATTTGTTCCTAGTTTCTACCCTAAAAACAAACGAAACGAAACAGCTTCACGACTTTGATCCCCAGGCACGGTAGATACCCTAAGATCTCTTCATCGTACCAACTCAAGATTCCCGTTTTAGAATGTTCCTTACAAACATTGACGCCTTGTTGTATCCTTTTTACTTGAGCGCAACGAAGGAGGGTAACGTTTTAAGGGTTGTTTTCGAAAATCAAACTGTCTTTTTGTTATAATATCCACAGAACACATTTTCTTTAAGTTTTAAGTTAATTACACTACGCTTTAAAAATCTCCCGTACAAACCTTGAAACTTTTTCAGTCTTTTGCACCCTTTGCAGGGGTGGTTTTAAAATATTGAAAACGTGATTTTAAATTATTTTACTTCAAGTTTTAAATCAATCGCACCACGCGTTAAAAAACTCCCATACAAACATTGACATCCCTTTGCACACTTATTAAGGGTAGTTCTAAAAAACGAAAAATGCCTTTCCTATTTTTTGCCTCGGAGTACATGTACTCCAAGTTTCAAGTTTGTAGGTTCAAGGAATACTATTTTTCATGCAAACGGTTTCAACCCTTTTACACCCTTAGGGGTTGAATTTCCAAAAACTTCTTCTTAGTACATCTCTACGCCATAAGACCTATGTACTCTTCAAATTTCAAGTCTCTAGGACCAGCGGTCAAAAAACTCCTATACAAACTTTTACATCCCTTTGCACACTTATCAAGGGTAGTTTTAAAAAACATCAAATGCCTTTCCTATTTTTTTGCCTTGAAATATAAATACTCCAAGTTTCAAGTTTGTAGGTTCAAGGAATACTATTTCTCATACAAACGTTTTCATCCCTTTTTACACCCTTAGGGGTTGAATTTCCAAAAATACCTTCATAGTACACCTCTACGCCATAAGACCTATGTACTTTTGAAGTTTTAAGTCTCTAGGACCAGCGGTCAAAAACTCCCATACATACTTTTACATCCCTTAGCACACTTATTAAGGGTAGTTTTAAAAAACTAAAAATGTATTTCCTACTTTGTTGTCTTGAAGTATATGTACTCCAAGTTTCAAGTTTGTAGGTTCAAGGAATACAATTTTACATACAAACGTTTTCATCCCTTTTTACACCCTTAGGGGTTGAATTTCCAAAAATCCCTTCTTAGTACACCTCTACGCCATAAGACCTATGTACTCTTCAAATTTCAAGTCTCTAGGACCAGCGGTCAAAAAACTCCCATACATACTTTTACATCCCTTAGCACACTTATTAAGGGTAGTTTTAAAAAACTAAAAATGTTGTTGCACTTCTGGATAGTAAAATCGCACTCCATGCAACAGGGGTCAATTAAACAGTAAGAAGTAAGATTAATTGCCGAGAGTTTTCCGATGAATGTTTTGATGAGATGAGAAATACGAACCAACAATAATCCAAAACCACGTACCTTTGCATCCACGAATCCACAGGTCCACAGCTATACCCGGGCAAGCACAATTACTCCACACACTCAATATAATATTATAATTTCTTCTTTTGCAAAACGTAACCGTGTCTTTTCGAGTCACTAGTAGTAAGATCGTTCCTCGTTCACCACAGAGTCACTAAGCCTTTTATGACAGTGACAGCGGCGACGAACGAACGAACATGGTTTTGGAACGTTCAGTTGGACATACTCTTTCACCACAACAAATATCTGTTCATGCGCAAGAAACTCGGCAATGACAAAACACCGGCCACCAAAATACACTTGATTGGATTTTCAACTAAAGCAGGACAGTAATGGTTGTTTGCAACCGTATGAGTAGTTGCATCGCAATCAAATATGTATGATTTAATGATGTACCTAATGAATGAAAATGAGTGAGGTGAATGAAAGAATGATATTTATGAATGAGTATGGGATAGTTAATCAATAGTGTTGTACGTCGTTGATAATTAGTACATCGGTTTTTGCATAACGGATAACAATTACAGAATATGGGTTTTAACTACGGTAACTACGGTACCTACTTATTATTATGTGAAACGGTTTGATAATTTGAATCAACGTCGTTGAAACGTAACGGTAGATGGAACATATTACTCAAATAGATAATCTATAATACGGTTCCTAACAAAATGAAACGAAAACAGTTGGAAATAGATATGAGCATTTTGTTAGGTTTTATAAAACTTGATGATTATGTTGCGATATTAATTTTTGGTGTCACATTGATCAGGCAATGGACACAATTTTATAAGCGGCCTCACTAAGGTACTCTGAGATGTTCGTACTGTAGCGCAACGTACGACACCGTCTGCGCTGGGATGAAGTGTGAGCACACGCGCTAAAGGCCATGATAATGGCTTAAAGTTATCAGATTTTATGATGACAATTGAGCCCTCGCTTAAAGGTTTACAATGTTGTGTCCACTTTGCCCGTTGTGTCAGTGTTTGCAGGTATTCAGTCTTCCATCGTTTCCAAAAATCTTGCTGAAGCCGCTGGATCAACTGCCATCGGTTTAATCTGTTTATATTTACCGTTGTTAAGTTTTCATCAGGTATTGCGGTAAGAGGCTCTAGAGTCAAGAAATGACCAGGTGTTAACGCGCTTATGTCATTTGGGTCAGAACTCATAGGGCACAACGGTCGTGAATTCAACATGGCTTCGATCTGTACGAATAAGGTAGTTAATTCTTCGAAGGTAAGGCATTGACTGCCAATGATACGATAAAGATGCGATTTAACCACCTTTATTTGTATTTCCCATACACCGCCCCAATGTGGGCTCGAAGGAGGGTTGAAACGAAATTCGATTTGCTCTGCTTGTGAAGCATCACTCATAAAAGCGTCAAATGTCGATTTGGCACCAACAAAGTTAGTGCCTCGGTCGGAGTGAATAATGTTGACACGCCCACGACGACCAACGAAACGACGAAGCGCGGCTATGAAAGCCTCAGTTGAGAGGTCGGAAGCAAGCTCAAGATGAAGCGCTTTGGTAGTGAAACACACGAAGAGACACAAATAGGCCTTTGAAACTTTTGCTCCTCGATGTCGTCCGGCTTTAATCGAAAAAGGTCCACCGTAGTCAACGCCAACAATCGAGAACGGCTTGGCTTGATTGACTCGAACCTTTGGTAAGTTACTCATGAATGGTTCAAGAGGAGAAGGGTTCGTCCGATAACACGGCACACATTTTGACAGACAATGTCGAATGGCACGTTTCATAGAGAGAACCCAAAACTGTTGTGTGATCAAACAATGCATGGTATTCACACCGGCGTGACAATTCTCAAGATGTACTGCTTCGATGATTAAATAAGTTAGCCGAGAATGTCGTGGGAGAAGCGCCGGATGTTTATGTTCGAACTCGAGTCCGGAGCGAGCTAGGCGTCCGCCAACCCTGAGGACACTTTGCCCATCCATAAACGGATCTAGTTTTCGAATTTGTCTTGGGAGAGGCAGACCATCCTTGAGACGCTCGATTTCGTTCTGGAAGTGTTGCGCTTGAATATGTTTGACGATGCAGGTCAGAGAGGAATTTAGCTCAGATCTGTTCAAGAAAAAACCATGCTTGCGGGATTGGGTTTCATTGCTGCGAGAGTTCTCAATAAATCGGAAGCAGTAACCTAGGATTCTTTGAATCTTTCGAATTGAGGAAAACCTCTCCAATAGTGCGTCAAGCGCGTTGCTTTTCTCCTGAATAAGGAAAGATTGAGTGCGTTCCTCACATAGATCTTCGGTGGGATTGTCGATAGTGGGAACAGAAGGCCAAAATTCCGATGAGAGGGAGAGCCACGACGGACCCGACCACCATAACGAACTTTCAACAAGATCTGCAGCGTTCATGCCGCGTGAGGGAATATCCGCTGGGTTGTCAGCCGAACTGACATGGTTCCAGCGTGCCTCTGGTATGGTTGTTTGGATATGGCTCACACGATTTGACACAAATGTCTTCCAACGAGAGGAGTGTGACCTGAGCCACGCTAAGACCACCATTGAATCTGACCACGCGAATACATCGTTGAACACAGATAATGAACTATACGTCTGCATAATGAACAGCATGAGATCCGACAATAATACTGCTGCGCACAACTCGAGCCGCGGAAGTGAAATGCATTTAACTGGAGCAACGCGAGACTTTGCACAAAGCATAGAGATGTGTATGATACCCTGGTCATCTTCTGCGCGAAGGTAAACGACAGCTCCGAAACCGGCCTCCGAAGCGTCTGCGAACCCATGAAGCTGAGAATTTACAGAATGTGCGACTGAGATACAACGTGATATTTTCAACTGTGTCAAACACGGTAGCTGACTTAAGTAATGCTCCCATCGGAGTACGATCTCAGTTGGAGGTGATGCATCCCAACCAATGCCCAATAGCCAAAGCTTTTGTACAAGATGTTTTGCAACAAACGTTAATGGTGCGAGAAATCCTAAAGGATCGAATATCCGAGCCAATTCACTCAGAATAGTGCGTTTCGTGCAATTTAGGTTCAGTGGTGCAACATTGAAGGTAAAAACATCCTGCACAGGATCCCATCGTAAACCTAAGATTTTAACATCCATCGTTTTCCCAATATCCATGGAAAGAGGATCGGTAAGGCAATGGTCAGATGGTAGGTCGGCTAGCAATTCCGGCCTGTTACTAGCCCATTTGCGAAGCTCTAAATGGCCACGATTAAGCAACTGTATAGTTTCGTCCTTCATCTGTTGAACCTCGGTCAGAGTGCTACTCCCACTTACGATATCGTCGATATAGACGTCCGCTGAAAGGACTTGACGGGCTAGTGGGAAATCATTACCCTCGTCGGCCACTAACTGGTTGATGGTTCGGCATGCCAAGAATGGAGCCGAAGATACCCCATATGTGACGGTATTTAAACGATACTCTTGAATCGGACACGTCCTATCTGTTCGCCAGAAGATTCTCTGAAAGTCACGATCTGGCTCACGCACTAATATTTGTCTGTACATCTGACGCACATCTGCAGTGAACACCACGAAGTGCACTCTGAACTTCAAGAGCAATGCCAGAATACTAGCTTGAAGCTTAGGTCCAGTTAGCATTCTTTCGTTCAACGATGTGTTGGTAGAATCTCCCGCAGAAGCATCGAAGACCACTCGAAGCTTTGTAGTCACACTTTCAGGACGAAGAACGCAGTGATGTGGAATGTAGTATTTCCCTTTACTAAGGTCGTTTGTAGGTACACGACTCATATGTCCCCGTTGCAGATAATCTTCCATGAAAGCTACGTACTGCTCACGTAGAAGTGGTCTTTTGATGAGATTGCGTTCCAGTGAGTGAAATCGACGCAATGCAATGTCCCTTGAACCAAGAAAGGTATACTCTTTTCCATCCTTGAATGGCAGAGCCACGATATACCTACCATTGCGATCGCGTGAGGTGGTCTCGGTGTAAAATCGTTCGCAACTAAGCTCCTCAGGAGATGAATGAGAAAGTTCTGGAATGTTCTCTAATTCCCAGAACTTTTGAACTTCCTGATGAAGAGTATCCTCGAGAGACACGAAAGAATTAAGGACATTATCGTCATCACAACCTACATTCCCAAGAAGCAACCACCCGAACACTGAATTCATCGCAGACGGTTCATTTGCACCACCACTTACATTCCCCGGCAGAAGAAGCGATGAAAATACTTCTGCACCCAAGAGAATATCTATTGGACCCGGTTCATAACAATTGGGGTCAGCAAGTGTCAAATGCTGCAAATGGCACCACGATACCGGGTTCAAACGGGCACAAGGCATCTCTCCACATATGTTCGGTAAAGACAAGGCATTAATATGGACGAATGTTTTGCCGTTGAAGCCAATCTCAAGACTTACCGAACCTGAAACGGAAGCCCTAGACTGACCCAGGCCACGAATTTTACGCGTTGTTTGTGATCGATGAAGTCCTAAGCGTTCAACGGCGCGATCAGTAATGAAATGAGCCTGGCTCCCGGAATCGATAAGCGCTCGGAATGATTGAAATTGACCCACGGAGTCTCGAATGTCGATTTGAGCCGTTGAAAGGAGTACATTGCCACTTTCTCCTAGATTTGCGAGCACGCTATCCACCTGAGTTGATGTAGTTGAACTAGTTGCTGCGGGTTTAATGGTATCTTCATCAACTGTTGATGATCTGTGGAGAAGTGTATGATGCCTTTGATTACACTCGCGGCATCGAAAAATCGATTTGCAATCTCGAAGGTTGTGTGATGGACGTAAACAATTGAAACACCAACGGTGAGACGTAGCGTAATCAATCCTCTCATCAGTAGTTTTTTGTAGAAATACCTCGCATTGAGGAAGCGTATGTGGTTGGTCACAGAATGAGCATTTAGGAATTGCCATAACAGAGGACAGAGGAACGGGAGTCTTTTGAACTTGTGAAGAAGGCTCGGCAGCACGCTTTCCAGTATCGTTCTTGGTGACGACGAAGGCGGATGCCTTTTTCGAAGCGGTAGATGTAGATGGCTGCGTCGAATCACGAGACGTGATAGCACGATCATGAGATGAAAAATGACTGTCTCTCACGAGAGCTTCGCATTTAGAATGAAGGAATTCTTTCAGATCCAGATAACGAGGAAGCTCGATAGATGGATGCGACTGTTCATATTCGTATCTTGTCTTCGAGTCCAATTTTGAAAGAAGAAGATAACATAAGACAAAATCCCATTGATCAGTAGGAAGCCCGAGCCCTTTCAGAATGGTCAGGTTTTCATGAAACATATCCAGAACCCGACGAAAATCATGAGGTGAATTCGGTTTAAGAGTGACGATTAGCATCTCCTTCCAACATGTGAATGCTAGTTCACGCTTGTCACGATAACGAGCAACTAGAGTCTTGAATGCTTCTCGATAGAAAGACCCCTGCACCGGAAAGGTTTTAATTAATCCTAACGCGTCCCCAGACAAGCTCGATATCAAATAATGCATTCTTTCTGTGTCCGTCAAGCTATTATTGTCGTGGATGAGTGAACTGAATATATCGTAAAACTCAGGCCAGGCTTTAATATTGCCGGAGAAGGACGGAATCTTTATCTTCGGAAGTTTCACCTTCATCGCGGAGTTGTTTGAAGTGCATTGGAAGGAATCATTGTTACGGTCGATTTCGGTCGAAGTAAGTTCCCGGTGGATAACAAAGAAACAACAATATCAAAGAAAACTTCATCGAAGGTAGCTCTAAGGGCATCCTCACCCTCCTCGGATGAACTGTCGATAATGGATAGAATATCCTCATGAGCCTCTTCGAATTTCCCATGCAATTTGTGTACTTCCGTGAAGTGCGCCAAGAAATTATTTAACAATGAAGCGTTTTCCTTAGCTTCCCTAGCCACTTCCAAGGTTCGCTTCAACCTATTCAGAGCTAAAGTGCGTTTGCGTCTTAAAACCGGCAAGTCTGCCACACTTAAAGTCACGATATCAATCGAACCAGATTTGCCTCTTTTGGAAGAGTTACGCCGTTGATTCAACTTATACGTCATATTTAGATGTTATGTGACTACTAAATCAATAATACTATAACTAATAAATAACCGAAATTAAACCGATTATTTTACTATCGTTCCCAACTCTAATGAATGAATGGAAAAGAATGAATCACAAAAGAAGGAGTGAATTAGTGAATGTTAAATGAATGAATAGAAAAATGAACGAATGAACGTTAGCCGTTATGCGATACCGTACTAATACCCTCGAACACAAGATAAAATAAAATTTAGGTACATGCGATTTATGAAGTAAGTGGGTAACTTTGAGAAATTACTAATTACAGATTAGAATGAGACGATTAGATGATTAATTAGCAATTACGATGAGATGTGTGTACTGAAAGAAAAGAGGAATGAACTTGATACGTGATAGTTGGATCGAAACGATCGCTGAGTATCGAAATTAGACGATTATATCTCGTCGGGGCCTCCAAAAAATGTTGCACTTCTGGATAGTAAAATCGCACTCCATGCAACAGGGGTCAATTAAACAGTAAGAAGTAAGATTAATTGCCGAGAGTTTTCCGATGAATGTTTTGATGAGATGAGAAATACGAACCAACAATAATCCAAAACCACGTACCTTTGCATCCACGAATCCACAGGTCCACAGCTATACCCGGGCAAGCACAATTACTCCACACACTCAATATAATATTATAATTTCTTCTTTTGCAAAACGTAACCGTGTCTTTTCGAGTCACTAGTAGTAAGATCGTTCCTCGTTCACCACAGAGTCACTAAGCCTTTTATGACAGTGACAGCGGCGACGAACGAACGAACATGGTTTTGGAACGTTCAGTTGGACATACTCTTTCACCACAACAAATATCTGTTCATGCGCAAGAAACTCGGCAATGACAAAACAAATGTATTTCCTACTTTTTTGTCTTGAAGTATATGTACTCCAAGTTTCAAGTTTGTAGGTTCAAGGAATACAATTTTTCATACAAACGTTTTCATCCCTTTTTACACCCTTAGGGGTTGAATTTCCAAAAATCCCTTCTTAGTACACCTCTACGCCATAAGACCTATGTACTCCTCAAATTTCAAGTCTCTAGGACCAGCGGTTTAGGCTGTGCGTTGTCTATATGTCAGTCAGTCAGTCAGTCAGTCAGGACTTTGATTCTTATAGTATTAGAGAAGATTGTTTTAGTGTGGGGTCCATTGCATATTTTGATTCTTGTTAAACTGAATTCTCGAATAAATATTTTTTTATTTGTATCTGGTTGCATTGATTGAGAACTCCTAGTTTCTACCCCAAAAACAAACGAAACGAAACAGCTTCACGACTTTGATCCCCAGGCACGGTAGATACCCTAAGATCTCTTCATCGTACCAACTCAAGATTCCCGTTTTAGAATGTTCCTTACAAACATTGACGCCTTGTTGTATCCTTTTTACTTGAGCGCAACGAAGGAGGGTAACGTTTTAAGGGTTGTTTTCGAAAATCAAACTGTCTTTTTGTTATATATCCACAGAACACATTTTCTTTAAGTTTTAAGTTAATTACACTACGCTTTAAAAATCTCCCGTACAAACCTTGAAACTTTTTCAGTCTTTTGCACCCTTTGCAGGGGTGGTTTTAAAATATTGAAAACGTGATTTTAAATTATTTTACTTCAAGTTTTAAATCAATCGCACCACGCGTTAAAAAACTCCCATACAAACATTGACATCCCTTTGCACACTTATTAAGGGTAGTTCTAAAAAACGAAAAATGCCTTTCCTATTTTTTGCCTTGGAGTACATGTACTCCAAGTTTCAAGTTTGTAGGTTCAAGGAATACTTTTTTTCATGCAAACGGTTTCAACCCTTTTACACCCTTAGGGGTTGAATTTCCAAAAACCTCTTCTTAGTACATCTCTACGCCATAAGACCTATGTACTCTTCAAATTTCAAGTCTCTAGGACCAGCGGTCAAAAAACTCCCATACAAACTTTTACATCCCTTTGCACACTTATCAAGGGTAGTTTTAAAAAACATCAAATGCCTTTCCTATTTTTTTGCCTTGAAATATAAATACTCCAAGTTTCAAGTTTGTAGGTTCAAGGAATACTATTTCTCATACAAACGTTTTCATCCGTTTTTACACCCTTAGGGGTTGAATTTCCAAAAATACCTTCATAGTACACCTCTACGCCATAAGACCTATGTACTTTTCAAGTTTTAAGTCTCTAGGACCAGCGGTCAAAAAACTCCCATACATACTTTTACATCCCTTAGCACACTTATTAAGGGTAGTTTTAAAAAACTAAAAATGTATTTCCTACTTTTTTGTCTTGAAGTATATGTACTCCAAGTTTCAAGTTTGTAGGTTCAAGGAATACAATTTTACATACAAACGTTTTCATCCCTTTTTACACCCTTAGGGGTTGAATTTCCAAAAATTCCTTCTTAGTACACCTCTACGCCATAAGACCTATGTACTCTTCAAATTTCAAGTCTCTAGGACCAGCGGTCAAAAAACTCCCATACATACTTTTACATCCCTTAGCACACTTATTAAGGGTAGTTTTAAAAAACTAAAAATGTATTTCCTACTTTTTTGTCTTGAAGTATATGTACTCCAAGTTTCAAGTTTGTAGGTTCAAGGAATACAATTTTTCATACAAACGTTTTCATCCCTTTTTACACCCTTAGGGGTTGAATTTCCAAAAATCCCTTCTTAGTACACCTCTACGCCATAAGACCTATGTACTCCTCAAATTTCAAGTCTCTAGGACCAGCGGTTTAGGCTGTGCGTTGTCTATATGTCAGTCAGTCAGTCAGTCAGTCAGTCAGTCAGTCAGTCAGTCAAACAGTCAGGACTTTGATTCTTATAGTATTAGAGATTGTTTTAGTATTTTTTTTTTATAATTTGGCATTAAAAAATACATACAACCCTAAATTTTCATCCTTCTATCACCAACCCCTATTTTTTTATAGTCATTGTAGTAAGTATATGGCAAAACAACGTTTGCCGGGTCAGCTAGTAAATAAATAAAATTATCCTGTACTTGAAAATCAAATATTATTCTTTATTCTTTATTGTACACAAATAATTAACACAAAAGAAGATATGATAATCATGTACAAAGGCGAGCTTAACCCTAGATAGAGTTTTCTTCCAGCAAACCTTAGAGGATAGAGAGAGAGATATTAATTGGACGTACTCCTGACTACCCCCTGAGACATCCTCAAAGAATCTTTTTTTTTTACTTATGTACTAAATGCTGGTAATCGTCTTGACGATTGTTACAGCGCTACCGAACAATGGCGAGCGCGGAAGGCGCTCAACCGGTAAAGTTAGGTTGGGGCAACAAACGCAAGGGCACCGCCATGGTACGAACTTGGCTTGGTCTTTCCCAGGGTGGGGGATTAAATCTAGTTTAGGCCCCGAAGGGCGGCCGCTAAAGGATGTCTTCGACCCCGCCGGCAGGATCGGTGAATCTGTAGTGTTTGCTCTGTCCGAATTAGATGACTCGATCGCCTAAGCGTTAGTGGTTGCGATCTCATCATCGGGATCACCAAGGATATGCCTTGGTCTACGGAGGGACCTTGGGTTGGTTCTTGGTATTTAAAGATCTGAGGGGATATCTACCGAGCCTGGTGATCAAATACGTGAAGCTATTTCAGTTTTCCTGTTTACCTTCCCGCTCTAAAAAATGTACACGGCGTTTGGACGAGAATTAACCTCACCTTTATAGTTACGTAAAAACTAGATGTAATTCCAAACACAACACAATCTCAACCATAACGAATAACAAATGGTTTTGAAAACTCACAAATCGGCTCCTAATTCCGAGCTTATGTCGAAAACGCAGCTGCGTCCAATTTATTACTTAACCTTTCCTACAGCTAGAATTGAAGACGATAAATTATACTTCAAACCCAAATAAGGTAAGTTACGCTTCATTTATATGGATGTAGTTTTACGCACGTTTTGTGACGATATTACCGTAGACGATAACCTTCGGACGATTTCTGCACTCGCATGTTAACGACCAAGACATAAAAAAACTGATATTATTCATTCAGGATTACCATCAGCTGGGCCATCTGCATGTTCCATTAGCAAGTTGTATATATAAAAAAAACCTAGAAAGTTTATTTATATATGTTTTTTTTTATACAACTAGCTAATGGAAAGCATTGCTTCGTAAGTCACGCACGATAGGAACGTGCCTTACAATGCACTGCCTCGCGTCCATCAACTTGAGGCATATAGATGCCTCAGGTGCCTGTAATTACACCGGCAACCAAACTCTTCAAACCGAAACACAGCAACGCTGCTTGACGGCAGAAAAAGGCGTGGTGGTGGTACTTCCCCGGACGATGTATATACCTAAGATTATATATCTAGGAAAGGGAATGACTCTTTTACTTAATACTAAATATTAGTTTTGATAATAAAGTTGTGGAATCAAAAGTATCCACCATTAAAGTAGTATTATTAGAGTAATAGAGCTCTTTGTGAAGGGCTCGTCGAAGTACTACCACCAAGGCTTTATCTGCCGCCAAGCAGCGTTGCTGTGTTTCGGATAGAAGAGTGTGGTTGCCGGTGTAATTACAGGCACATGAGGCTTAACATCTGTATGCCTCAAGTTGATGGACGCAGGGCAGTGCATCGTTGGCCACGTTTCTATCGTGCGTGACTTACGAGGCGAGGCAATGCTTTGTTATAGGTGATGGTTACCGCTTATCATCAGGTGTGCCATCTGCTTGTTCCATCAGCTAATTTTATTAAAAAAAAACTAAGTACAAAATTAGATTTACAAAAATAGCCGTTTATCTCCAGACACAGTAAATCTCAAACCTATTAGTACCAAGTAACGACTTAAAACTCGTTGATTATGAGTAAGTAGTGTAGTCAGAGGTTCGTCCAAATATAACATTTGACACATACCCGTACTTTGTTGAAGGTGGTATTCCAAACCATTATTAAACATAATTATATTTACTTGTAAATAAATCAATTCAATCTTTTAGCCATCGTATCTTCCATACGACAAACCACATCCGTATAAATAGCATTTTTCGCCCGTAAGCTACGATCCCTCCTAATGCTCAATGAGTCTAGATAGATTAGATACATCGACAGGCCGTGAAAAACAAAACTTGCCATTTCTCTCACTCATGCACTCTCTCCCGCGAGAGTGAGTGAAATAGAAAATGTAATCTATTATCAGGTGGCAGGAGGCCGCACTAGCTTATTTTTTCCCGTAACTTTCCTTCATGTGGTTACATAATGTGGATGGGTAACTTTGGGAGCTTCCTACTCAATTGGGGTAAGTTTTTTGTTCATACGCCAAAATACTTCGTTGAATAACTAGTAATAAATTACGGTTCATTATTAGTTAACTTGGCTCATGGTATTGCTTTTATTAGTGAACTGGTTCATGGCATATTTGTGATGGAATTTGAACAAATACCTTCCAATATCTTTGATTAGTTCAAGGTATAAATTTCGACTGGTACAAAAACAACTTTTGAGAAACTAATCTGTATAAGCCTAAAGTAAAGTTGAAGAGTAGTAGAGCTCTTTGTAAAGGGCTCGTCCGGGGCTTTGTGGCTCATGTGTATGCCTCAAGTTGATGCTTTGTTATAGGTAATGGATACCACTTAACATCAGGTGGGCCATCTGCTTGTTACATCAGCAAGTGGTATACATTTTTTTTCACACAGCGCTATTTATCCCCAAACTAAGCAAATGGGAACATCTAGACAGCTTATTAATGCATTTTGTTAATAATCACAGCTAATCTTCGATCAACAATCAACTAGATTGCGTGTCACATACAAAATCAAAGCTAAAAACTGTCCGCTTGAACATCTACTTACACACACATAAACAGCTACATCGAACTGATTCAAAGGTTTTTAAACAGTTTCAAGTTCAACCTAATTACAACCATAAACCCTTGTAATAAAGTCACAAATCTACAAAATACTATCTTACACTTATGATCATTCGTCAATTACAGCCGTCACCTTGAAATTAAAAGACATAGGTTAAATAACATTTATTGTGTAATCAACCTTATGTTGCAACAAATAAAGTACTTTTCTCCATTATTACTTTGTGAGTTACATTATTACTTTCGTTTCGTTTTGTTTCTGTTTGCTTCTTTGTATTTTACTACTCCTCACACACACTACAGGTGCCTCGATGGCGGACTGGCGGAATAAACGACAAAATATTTGTTTTTAATTGTTAACAATGATTTAAGCATCGCAAAACGGAAACTGACATGTAATTACCGAAAAAAAAGACATTCCTTCTGAAACCTTACTGTTTTAGGGGTTATTTTCGCAGTTTTAAAGCACACTGAGGCATTTTAGCACGTCCGCACGTTAGCTGTGGTTGGAGCATACTAAACTCAAATAAGAACACAAATTTATTTGTGCTCTTATTTCTCGGGCCGTTTTTGAGCCCGCCACACGTAATCTAGGTTGATTGTTGATCGAAGCAGCTAATACACCATTATAACACCCAGTCATGAACCAAACAACTATCTTCACACAAAATGTCCTTGACGAGGACCAAACCAAACCTACCATCAAGTAAAAATAGACTCTAAAATCTCATAAAAACAAGCGACCGTAGATTCGCTTTCGTAATACCTGGAAAGAAAAGAAAAGTCGATTTATGCTATTTTAGGTCACGGGCCGCCATTAGCGTCTCAACCAATCGCTCGTTGCGTCACAGAGGTTTTTAATACGCAAAGTCACAAAGTACCAATTTTCATTGTTGTACCTACCGTGCTATTTTGTTAAGGACTCACTATTTTTAAGAAGACCTTTATTACCATGTTTGTACCTAAAATTCTGACAAAATAAAATATTTGATTTGATTTTCCCAGAACTGAAATCTCGCGATATCCGTAATCTTGCTAGAATCAATTTTTATAAAAAAATTGTCGTCAGTCACTTATCATGGAGTGATAGTCTCCTGGTAGGATTTTAGTGAGACTAATATTTTTAAGAAGACCTTTTTTACCGTGTTTGTGTTACCTAAAATTCTGACAAAATAAAATACTTGATTTTATTTGATTTGCCCAGAACTGAAATCTCGTGATATCCTTAATCTTGATAGACACAATTTTTACAAAATAATTGAGATTACAATAATTAGATACGTCAGTAACTTATCATGGAGTGGTAGTGTCCTCATCAGGCCTCAAAAATCTTGAGTTGGTAATTGCTCTAAGAGATTTGATGGGATATTGAACGTGCAAATCAAGTCAAGTCAAAATGTATTTTATTCAATTGGAACACAAGGATCACTTTAAAACGTCTTAAAGCTAGGTAAATCTAGGTGTTCCACGCGATCAAGCCTAGAAGATCAGGCAACAAACAACCGTTCTGAGCAGTGGCGTAGCTATCGTAGGGCCAGGTGGTGCAGTGCACCAGGGCCCCGGAGCTCAGGGGGCCCTCTAGCCTAAGCTTTGAAAAAAGAGGGTCAGCCAGCTCCCGAAGCTAGAAAACCTTGAGCCTCCTCAGAATTTATTTTTTTTTTCTCTTATTTTTTTTTTTTTTTTTTTTTTTTTTTTAATAATAAGTTCAAAGCTATTTAGAAAGGGCCCCGATTCTTTCTCTATGCACCGGGGCCCTTGTCCACCTACGCCGGTTCTGAAGGATCAAAATCGTGAAACTATGACTGTTTCATTCCGTAATTTAAAATTACTTAGCTAAAGCCAAAGCTTTAGCTGACAAATTGCTTTGAGACGTCTTCCAAGCATTCCTCACAAGAGGAACAAAACACGAACGACAAATCTACACTGTCCGCTAAAATTCAAGAACCGTTCCATTCATTTGAACGCAAACAAGTTGTTAGTGTGTCACTAGTACCGACCTAACTATATACAGTGTGTCAACTCTCTGAACAACAAAATCTCGAAGAGTTTCACCTAGTGTTTTTATACAACTAGCTGATGGAACAAGCAGATGGCCCACCGGATATTAAATGGTAACCATCACCTATAACAAAGCATAGCCTCGTAAGTCACGCACGATAGGAACGTGCCCTACGATGCACTGCCCTGCGTTCATCAACTTGAGGCATACAGATGTTAAGCCTCATGTGCCTGTAATTACACCGGCAACCACACTCTTCAAACCGAAACACAGCAACGCTGCTTGGCGGCAGAAAAAGGCGTGGTGGTAGTACTTCCCCGGACGAGCCCTTCACAAAGAGCTCTAATACTCATGTGAATGTTGTGGACGGAATCACACCACTGTGCGACTTGTATCATTGTGTAATATATCAAAGAAGTGTGATCACTATAAGTAGAGGTGATTTAAAAACTCAGTCGCACGAAGCCAAACTTCCATCTGTATGCCTCAAGTTGATGGACGCAGGGCAGTGCATCGTACCGCATGTTCCTATCGTGCGTGATTTGCGAAGCAATGGTGTTTACTCTTTGACATCAGGTGGAACATAATGCTTGTTCCACAATCAAGCACACGAAACTTTGAGGTTGAATAATTATTTAACATTAAAATAACCCTAGAACCTCTTAATTAGCTTCTTGAGGCACACAAACTTTGACATCCCTTTTCAAGCCCCTAGGGTGTTGACTTTCAAAATCATTCCTTAGAAAGTACTTACACCCTTCAGAAAGTGTCTCAAATTTCACATTTCTAGACCCCTTGCTTCGAAAACCTCGTGGTATGTCCGTGATTAGACCTTATAATACTGCGTTTACATTTAGAGATTCGCGCTGCCATTCGCGTGGACGGAAATGTTGCCGTCCATATGTCTGCGGCAGCGTCGCCGGCAATGTGTGTTCACGCAACACGTGCAACGCGAGCGGCAACGCGAGTGGACATGGAAGTGGCCTGCTTACATTCTCGCATTGCCCAAGTCCCTACCGTTGTCTCTGCACATTACCACGGACATGAGCTGAGTGTAAATGGGATATAAATGAGTGATTCAGTGAGTAGACTTCTTTTTTATAAATCATTCATTTTCATGCTTATTTCTGCCGCCATGCTGCGTTACTGTTTAGGCTTGAAGGGTCTAAACATCTGCTTACCTCAAGATGTTAAGACTCTTAAGATTATAGATGATGGTTACCACTTCACACCAGGTGGCCCATATGCAAGTTATATCAGCAAAAAGTTTACTCTCTCTCTTGTCGTGTCCCTACTTTCGTTCGAAACAGTGTGGTGAAAGATTTTAAGTGCGCCTCAAGAGGCTCCGTGAGGAAACCGGCATGTCGTAGAACCTAAAAAGTTCTATAACATTGTGTCAAGTGCTCGAAAGAGTTTACTAAAAATTATACATTGAAGCTTTAAAATAGAGGTACAGAAATATTGAGAAAAACTATGACATCTGTGTACACATATCGTTCAAATAAAATTTAAAACGTCTTGCTCCGCTGGTGCTGAAATCTGAAGTCAGCTGAAAAATAAAATGAAATACTGTGGTACGGTAACGTAGTCCGCATAGGTAGGTACATTGTACTCGGGATACCAACCCGCCATTCTAAATTATAGTCCAATGCATAACCGGGCAACCTTAAAATTTTTATTTGTGCACTGTACGTGCAAGCTTTTAAAATATTCATGCAATATCTTTGCGTTGTTGCTTTCAAATGCAGTTTTCCGTTCAATGTAAGAAATTATTTTTAAAATAAAATACAGCTTCATACTTCTTAACCCCAGGCACGGTAGCCTGATAGATATAGATATCCTAGAATACCTCCTCAATGACTCTGATTTATATACCTTAGACATTCTCAAAGAATCTTAAGTTCGTACTTCGACTCGATGCTAAGAGATTTAGGCCTCAAATACATCCCCTACACATACAAATCCTTCAAACTTCCTCAATAACGTCCCTTACACATCATAATTTCATCCTCAATGAATCTTTAGTTCGTATTTGAATCAAATTCATGCAGCTCTTTCTGTTTTACTATTTCTGAATAATTATGGATGTTTGTTCTCTGTCTGCTCGTATAAACGTTAAACTGGCGTACCTATAGTTTTATTTATAATTATATAAATTTGTATTTGTAACTGTAGCTCATAAATTGCAAGACTACCTTGAACCACAGAAAAGAGGGGACTCTTCTAATACAGGTCTTAGAACTTAAAAGAAGAGATCCCAACCCATTTATTTGTTAAAACTTGTATTTTTTTTTGAATTAGCTAATTATTTAACTATGTATTAACAAAACAATATACATATAAATCAGCTATCTGGTTCTCATAGCTTGTAAGCTTACTAGCTTTGCTTAGCCAATATTTAGTTGTCAGTAAATACCAATATACACGGTGTTCCAATAATTGTGTATATAAACTTCAGGGGGCTAAAAGACCCATCAATGTGAATAACTTTTTCTAAGGAACCAACACTGTATAAGCGAAAAAAAAACAGCTGTTTCATACATTTTAGCCAGGTAGGTATTGAACTTTTGTATGAAACAGCTGTTTTTTTTCGCCTTCACAGTGTTGGTTCCTTAGAAAAAGTTATTCATATTGATGGGTACTTTAGCCCCCTGAAGTTTATATACACAATTATTGTATATTTATTTTGTTTATCGCTTGTTTTAACTTTAATAATGCGTACAGCCGATGAGCGAAATTCCTTACATATATTCCGAATGCCTATAATTTGGATGTTCTCAAGATAAAAGTGAATAAGTATCTTCTAAGTAAACATGGTACACCGTCGACCGCATCATCACTTAACATTATCATTGCGGTCAAACGTTTTCGCTTTTGTTGTAAAAAATATACAACGTGTACCATAATATCCCTATAACCCCGGAAGCAGGGTATTCTACAGGTCATTACGAACAACTTTTGTTCTAAGACTTTTGAAATTTTGGAGTTTTTAATTCATAAATTGCCTCTTAAACTTTTCTCCAAAATGAAACTAACACAACATGACGCAGCCTTATTTACAGCAGTTTTTTGACCTTTAATTGTGAACTGTAGATAAAATAAGTAACATAACTGCCACCAATTAGTAAACGCAAATAGCGTATGGTTACTAGGTATGGTTACCAAGGTTACTAGATTTCTGAGGCAATTATAATTTTACTTTTGTATGGGAATTTCGAAAACAAAGTATTCAAACTTTGCACACGTCAAAGTATTTCAGTGCTTGATCTCTAGAGCACTGGTGGTCTAGTGGTAGAGGCCCTTCCTTTGATCCTAAGGTCGTGGGTTCGAAACCGGTCGTGCACCAATGAGTTTTTCTGTCCAAAAATGTATGTGCGCAATTCCAGTACTCTCAAACGGTTAATGAAAACATCGTGAGGAAACCAGCATGTTGTAGAACCTAAAAAGCTCTATAACATGTGTCAAGTGCTTGAAAGGAGCCTCTTGAGGCGCACTTAAAATCCTTTCACCACACTGTTTTGAACGAAACTAGTGACACGACAAGAGAGTAGAGAGTGTTCGATCTGATCTATTGGTCTTCAGTCTTATATGGGTATATGTTACACGTTGTATATGACGCCTTTGTCCGTCTTAGCGATATCCAGTGCAGTCTAAGTCTATGACGTGAGCACTTCAGTCTACAGATCTTGCTACTGTCTTGCTGAGCAAACTTCATTAGGCCAGCACTCGTGCTCTAGTGTCCGCAGCCTGGTTGAGATTTAAAAAAAAGTGCTCAGATTACATGCTAGTTTTTACATCGTGTCGTGTTCTTTATATGTGTATTATTATCCTGTGTTTAGTCCTTAATTTTTGTGAGTCTTTTGGTTTGTTATTTTTATTTTAATTATTTATATTAAAAGAAAGCGCATACATTACATTATATAGTTTCTACATCATATCATGTTCTTTATCTGTTTATTCTTATCCGATCTTTACGGTCGGTTTCTAAAAGCGCGATCAAAACTAATCGCGTGACAAGTCACTTGCTATCTCTTTCTAATTTGATGTAATACCTGAAATGGCGAGTGACTTCACATCCGATTTTGAGATTTTGATCGAGCTTTCAGAAACCGGCAGGTTTTGTATGAAGACGCGATAGAGATACCGATTAGGAACTTTATGTTCTACTACTTATTTTCATCATACTTGCAACATAAAGTTCCGTATCGGTACCTCTATCGCGTCTTCATACAAAACCCGTAGTGAACACGAAACAAGAACGAAAAACGAAAAACCAAATATGGTAAACACAACTCATACTTGGAGTACTGTTTGAGCAGATACTCGTTATCGGTAAAGATAAAAAACCCAATTTTATTCCAAAGTCATAAGTCGATTTAACGGGATTTGTAGAGATTAGACTGTTTTAGAGATCACTGCGCGTTATGAAACCAGCACGTCTTGAACGAACGATATAAGTTTGATATAACATATTTATTCCTCAAGTTTATGGACGTAGAGCAGTGCATCGATTTCAAACTTTATTTACTATCTATATAACAATTTAAGAGTACTGGAGCTTTTTGATGTGGCTCGTCCGGGGAATTACTACCAACATGCCCAATTCTGCCATCAAGCAGCGTTGCTGTGTTTCAGTTTGAAGAGTGTGGTTGTCGGAGAAATTACAGGTACATGAGACTTAGCGTTGCTGTTTGGCGGTAGAAAAAGGCGTGGTGGTAGTACTTCCCCGGACGAGCCTTTCACAAAGAGCTCTACTACTCTTAAACGTGACATGACAAGAAGTGTTACTCAAAACGTTAAATTACTGAGATCGTCAATGCAAACTTCATGGTAGACCAACCGAGTTTAAATAAGTCTGTCCATTGATTAATAACACCAATGACCTTATTAATTACAACCAATCGAATCATTTTAATGAGTTCACTATTGTGTAACCGAATGTATTTCCAACCAATCATTGCGGAGCGGTTAATCGAATTGAAACATTATTTTGACGCGGAATATTAAGTTATAAGGTCATGCTTTTGTGCGTTTATTTTGACAAGATGGCTGCTCGATAAAATGTCTATTCCAAAGATTTATAGTCAAAGTCAAGAGTTATTTGAATTCTGTAAAAGATTTGATTGAGATTCGTTTTCTGTCATTTTGGGAAGCAACATAGCTTTTTCATTTTAATAGTTTATCTTTTTTTTTTTATACAACTAGCTGATGGAACAAGCAGATGGTAGCAAAACTTATGAAATTGGTTAAAATACCAACAAAATTACATAACATCATGTCCAATAACAGATTTTAAGAGTAGGAGAGCTCTTTGTGAAGGGCTCGTCCGGGGAAGTACTACCACCACGCCTTCTTCTAACGCCATGTAGCAACGCTGTGTTTCGGTTAGTAGAGTGTGGTTGCCGGTGTAATTACAGGCACATGAGGCTTAACATCTGTATGTCTCAAGTTGATGGACGCAGGGCAGTGCATCGTAGGGCACGTTTCTATCGGGCGTGACTTACGAGGCTATGCATTGTTATAGATGATGGTTACCGTTTAACATCAGATGGGCCATCTGCTTGTTCCATCAGCGAATTGTATAAAAAATAAAAAATAAAGAGGCCTATATCCAACAGTGGATAATATAGGTTAATGATGATGATGAATTGCTATAAGTGCGCTATTATTAAGTCTTTTTCTTTAAGTTACAAGCGGATACGCATCAGGCTATACACCGTTCACTTTTATGTCCTCGTAGTAAGCGTCTTCTTTGGCTTTGTGTAGCTTAATCTGTACCCGTGTGTACATACAATCAATATGAACAGTATGAGTTTCTGAACCTCTGCATTCTGTCATTTTAGTATTATATTATATTTAATTAAAATGACAGAATGTTACATATTTTATTATATTTATATATCATAATATTATTTTAAGAATGATTTCACGGCAAAACTATTTATTTGTTATAGTCGCAATAAACTCTCGCTGCAGGCTCGGTCATAAGTTATCGGAACGAGACAGCAATATTGCTCTCTCTCTCTCTCTCTCTCTCTCTCTCGCACTTAGGAGAACGGACGATCCTTTTGTTTAAGCGTGTGTTAAGATGATTTATGACCGAGTTTGCAGCGGGAGTTTAACGCGACTATAGGTTGAGCACTGACCGAGCCTGCAGCTAGAATTTAACGCCACTATAGTTGTCCTTTTTTTTTTTTTACATCCTGCTTCTTGGCGATCTGTTTATAAAACAAAAATCCAAATCATAGTTGTCCTAAAATTCAAAAATTATAATAAATTAAAACCTTATTTAATCAACACAATCACATGGATCCCTTCGATGTTTTACAAAAGTTGTTCTACGGAACTGCGTCCCGCTTGAGGGTGTTCTGAAAAGTAATCTAAAATCTGATCTCGTTTGCAGACGATAAACAAAGCAACGAGAATCGTAGAGCATTTAAAACTAATAATTACTCCCACGCCACGCTTCCTAGAATTGTGGCTTCCTCTGAGACAAGACAGTCATTTTGACAGCAATGGCCTAATCACGAACGAATTTGAGGTTAGTCGCGTAAACGTATAGAATCCCATTACGATAGGTTATGGTCGAATATCGCAAATGTCAACATTCATTTTTGATCAACCTGCGGATGGTGAGATGGTGAGATTCAAGAGCACTGGTGGTTAGTGGTAGCGGTAGCCTTCCGATCCTAAGGTTGTGGGTTCAAAAACGTGCACGAGTTTATCTGTTTAAAATGTATGTGCACAATGCCAGTACTCTCAAACGGTGAAGGAAAACATTGTGAGAAAACCGGCATGTCGTCGAACCTAAAAAGTTCTAAAACTTGTGTCAAGTGCTCGAAAGGAGCCTCTTTGAAGCGCAATTAAAATCCTTTCACCACACTTTTGAAAAAGAACAAGTGTCTCGAAAAGCAGAAGAAGCTGATAGTGGCCGTCATGACACATGTGACATAGCGGTACGATAGCACAGTAGACGAAGTTGAGTACCATACAAATTTAATAATTCATTTATTTAATCAGACAACAATATGGTCTATGGTATTAGTAACAGAAAAAGTTTATACATAGATTAGTAACTTATAGCTAATAGCGATTTGGTCCTCTGGATGAGTTTCCATACCAGAGGACAATTTAGTTTTTCATCAATCGCATTTATGATGCCGTTGCTACTCCCGCGCAATCTGTTTAGCAGAGACGCTGTTTTTTTGCACCAAATGGCGTCGGCGTTGAGTGGAAAAAAAATAGTTCGTTCACGACTTGATATGGTAGTTTTTTTTTATCCACACAGCACTATCTAGCCCCAAACTAAGCCAAAGCTTGTAATATGGGAACCAAATAGCTGATATAATACATATATACTTTTTTTTGTAAATACATACTTATTATATATAACACCCAGACAGAGAACAAACATCTATGTTCATCACACAAATGTTTGTTCTCGGTGGGGATCGAACCCACGGCCTACGGCGCAGAAGGCAGAGTTACTACCAACTGAGCTGTGAAGGCTGGCATGCAGTAGATGCCAGATACGGCATGTTAGATATCCAAATTCATTGAAAATCTACAAACTTATACGTGGGCGTCGTAGTTTGCTTAGTTCTACAATACAAGCCTATAAGTATGCAATTTTTACTCCGACACACGAGCAGACTAAGCGAAGGTTAATGTAGTTAAGGTGCTGTTTCACTATGCGATTTTAAAACTATAACTGATAATTACATTACTAAACATTTCAACCAGCACTATATAGCTCCAAATTAAGCAACGCTTGTAAGCTATGGGAATCATAGCTGAAATAATACCATTTTTTATGGTAAATACATAAAAAGTTCAGACAGAGAACAAACATCTATGTTAATTAAACAAATATTACAGCATAGAAGACAGAGCCATATAAATAAAGCCACCGTTTCCATAGTTCAAATTTTGATTCATTTTTCTACATAGTTTATTTACTATAACCTATTTTAAGAGTAGTAGAACTCTTTGTGAAAGGCTCGTCCGGGGAAGTACCACCACCACGCCTTTTTCTGCTGCCAAGCAGCAACGCTGTGTTTCGTTTTGAAGAGTGTGGTTGCCGGTGTAATTACAGGCACATGAGGCTTAACATCTGTATGCCTCAAGTTGATGGACGCAGGGCAGTGCATCGTAGGGCACGTTCCTATCGTGCGTGACTTTCGAGGCAATGCTTTGTTATAGGTGATGGTTACCACTTAACATCAGGTGGGTCATCTGCTTGTTACATCAGCTGGTTGTATAAAATATATATATACAACGTGTTGATGAAGTTATGTAGGAAAACAAAGAGCGTGTATTTAGACCAAGCACTGGAATACTTTGACGTGTGCAACGGTTGGATACATCGTTTTCGAAATTCCCATAGAAAAGTAAAATTAATATTTTCTCAGAAATTTGCAACAGCCCTTTCTGTGTACGTGTCAAGGTCACACGCACGCGCGCTTCTATCTAGGAAAGAAAAAAACAACGATAACCTACGAGATAATTTGAAATACTTACCTTTCGGTAGGTAGGTAGGTACGCCGCCAATCCCCTGACACGATATTTTTACTGGTTCCTATGGATTTTGTCATTATTTACTGGCTATAATAACACTGGATAAAACTGGATTTTGGTAAGTTTGCGAGATTTCGCACGACACAGGCTTCAAACTTCACACTAAACCATTACCTCGTAGGCACTGCTCATACACACACTGACTGACGACGGCTTTTTACATAACAATCACCATTTTATCACGTTTGATGACATTTTCTCAACAAAACAATGTACAACAACGCATGTAAACACAAACAGGGTGACCATCTCAAAAGTAGCGGTTCTACCACACACCTGCCAAAAAATCTGTCAAAATCTACCAAGCTTGACGATAAAAATACCAAAAATATGACTTCATACCATCTCCTTCGTGGCTACGGAATAAATTAAATACCTACATTACATTCAGTTACTATCTTTTGATCGTTTGTAACGGTTTGCAGTTATCTAAAACGAGATAGAAGTTGTTTAGAAACCAAATCAATAAAGGTAAAAAAGAATAAGAAGTTTCCAGTTCGGTAAAAAATAAATAAATTATAAATATTATTTCATTAAAAATTCAAACTAATAAGATTTTTCTTGAAATATTTAAAATCTGCCAAATGGCAGAAATCTGCCACAAATGGTAACACTGATCGGATATGCGTTTTTAAATGCAACCAATGACAGACAGGTATGTCAAAGATTAAATAGGACAGACTAGACACTTCCCAAAATAATTGTAGTTGAATAATTTTGTGGTGTCAATGAACCATGGTGGTAAAGTAACATGTTACAATTTAAAGAACTATGAATATCATAAACATTGCTTTACGACATCTAGTAATCAAACAAAAATAAATATTCTATTAAATATTGAGTACGTAGCCACGTAGGTACCTAGTTACTGAATAGGTATTAGTACCAAAGATCTCAGAGAATGTTTACCGTGACTTGGGATTACAGTCGCGAAAATATTTCTTTTACATACCAAGATCTTTAAAAACAGCAACATCATTATTAGGTAGGCACATTACTAGGTAATTGGTGGTAGTTCTGTTACCTATTTTATATAAGTTCACAACTAGAGGTCAAAGAACAGCTGTAAATAGGGCTGCCTCATGATGCGTTTAGATTCATTTTACATAAAAGTTTAAGAGGCATTTCATGAATGAAAAACTTTGAAATTTTAAAAGTCATAGAACAAAAGTTGTTCGTTATGACCGGTAGAATATCCTGCTTTCGGATCCCTACAACTCTTAATAAACACGTTGTATACAAGGTGTTCCTTAAGTTGTGTATTGAAACTTCAGGGGGCTAAAGTACCCATCAATATGAACAACTTTTTCTAAAGAACCAACACTGTGAACGCGAAAAAAAAAACAGCTGTTTCATACATTTTAGCCTGGTAGGTATTGAACTTTTGTATGAAACAGCTGTTTTTTTTTTCGCGTTCACAGTGTTGGTTCCTTGGAAAAAGTTGTTCATATTGATGGGTACTTTAGCCCCCTGAAGTTTCCATACACAACTTAAGGAACACCTTGTATATATAAGAGCATCTAGAAGGAGTGATCCCGCCTTCTGATCGTGAGGTTGCTGGTTCGATCCCAGTCGTGTACCATAGGATTTTTCTTTTCAAAAAAATTATGTGTGCAATACCATTGCTCTTAATTGGTGAAGAAAAACATTGTGAGGAAACCAGTTTGTATTCTTAGCGGCGATGGGCTTGCAACCTGTCACGTATGGAATACAAACTTCTGCAAAATGTGTTTATGTGCCAAATGTATTTTTTTGACGTACCTCTGACTACCCCACTTAAACATTCTCAAAGAATCTTAAGTTAGTTTTTAAGTACTAACTTAAGATTCTTTGAGAATGTTTAAGTGGGGTAGTCAGAGGTACGTCCAAAAAACATTTGGTATTAAGAGATCTGCGGGAAATCTACCGTGCCTGGGTATCAAAGTCGTGAAGCTGTTTCAGTATTCAGTAAACATGTGACAAGTGCTCGAAAGTGATCCATACTTAAAATCCTTTCACCACACTATTTCGAAAGAAACGAGTGACCTGACAAGAAGATAAAGTATTCAGTTTATATACTACTGTGTTACACATACAGAGACTACGCTTTAACCCACCATCCCGCCCCAACGCTAGAAAATGGTTCGATCAATTCGTGCCAAAGTCGCGATTTGTCTAAACAGCTCCATTTTGTTTGTAGATAGGTGAGAGTGCGCCGGGTTCATTGACAGATTTTAGAGCTTTTTCACTTACGACGTTTACTCATTGTAGTGTTTACAGACAAAAGTGTTTAGTAAACTTTACTGATGCTATGAACTTCACAGGCGAGCACTGGTGGTCTAGTTGTAGCGGCCCCGCCTTCCGATCCTAAGGTCGTGGGTTCGAAACCAGTCGTGCACCAATGAGTTTTTCTGTTCAAAAATTTATGTGCACAGTGCCAGTACTCTCAAACGGTGAAGGAAAACATCGTGAGGAAACTGGCATGTCGTAGAACCTAAAAAGTTTTATAACATGTGTCAAGTGCTCGAAAGGAGCCTCTTGAGGCGCACTTAAAATCCTTTCACCACACTGTTTCGAAAGAAACTAGTGACACGACAAGATGAAGAAGTAAACTTTAAGGGCGAGAAACTAGTGAAGCATGCTTTTTAGTAAGAAAACTGGTTTGGAACAAAATTATATACCTATACATTCTGCCTTGTACATCAGTTAACACCTACCTAGAGGTTTTTTACAATAACTATAAAAAATAAATAAATAAATATTGGTGGACATTCCACACAGCACTATCTCGCCCCAAACGAAGACAAAGCTTGTGATATGGGAACCAGATAGCTGATATACTACTTATATACTTTTTTTTTTGTCAATACATACTTATATTATTATATAACACCCAGACAGAGAACAAACATTTATGTTCATCACACAAATGTTTGTTCTCGGTGGGGATCGAACCCACGGCCTACGGCACAGAAGGTAGAGCTTGTACCAACTGAGCTGTGAAGGCTGTCAATAAATAACTATACCTGTCTAACAACTATACGCATTATAATTAAAAACCACGGCCTGCCTCCATGTTGCCATAATTACCCTACGCAGGGTCCATGTGATACACCTAACAATAATGTATGAACCTAAACTAAACCATGTAAGTAAGCAGTAAATGTATTGAGTATTGAGTATATTTTTGCCGTACTATGTGCAATGTAATTGCAATTTTTCATAAATAAATTCAGTCTTCTTCTTGTCGTTAACTAGTTTCTTTCGAAACAGCGTGGTGAAAGGATTTAAGTGCGCCTCAAGAGGCTCCTTTCGAGCACTTGACACATGTTATAGAACTTTTCAGGTTCTACGAAATGACGGTTTCCTCACGATGTTTTGCTTCACCGTTTGAGAGTACTGGCATTGTGCACATAAATTTTTGAACAGAAAAACATTGGTGCACGACCAGTTTTGAACCCACGACCTTAGGATCGGAAGGCGAGGCCGCTACCACTAAACCACCAGAGCTTTAATAAAATAAATAAATTCAGTGATTTTATATATTTAAAAATTTTGAATGTGCGAGCGAGCAATACTTTGACTGGTGTCAGCCCCTTAAATGATTTTATGAATGATTAGGTACCGTAGGTGTAGGCATGGTAGGTACCAAAAGGTATCTACAAATACTTAGACCCTCAAAGGTGATGGCTGGATGTCTACCGTACCTGGTAATCACAGTCGTAAATCTATGATTATTATATCAAACTAGCCGGTACCCGCGACTTCGTCTGCTCATATCGTCATTCATATTTTGGACAATTCACACAATATCTTTATAAATTGTAGCCTAATTGTGTTATTCTGATGTATATGCTATATTATTGTAAAGTTTCATTAAAATTCATTCGGTTGTTTTTACGTGAAAGAGTAACAAACATCCATCCATCCATCCATCCATCCATCCAACCATCCATCCATCCATACTTACAAACTTTATCGCGTTTATTATATTAATGTAAGCTACCGGAAATTCAAATTAAAAAGCACTTATTTCCAATTCTCGAAACGAGGGATTTCCACTCTTTCGATTCAATAATAAATTTTCGCGTTCCAACGAATTTCGAAAGAAACATCGTCCGGCAATAACTTCACTGTATACGACAAAATAAACTGCACATACCTCATTGAGTCCGACAGGGTTGTAATCAGGCGTTGGAGGTAGCTTTGTTTAGAACTATGTGTAAGTGGAATGCCTTTGATTTCTTTTTTAACAAACTATACCGGTATACGTGACGTCACAAAAAATATTGCTCAGGGCTAGAATTTAATGTATATAATAATACTAATAATAATAATCATATTTATTTCCAAAAAAGTTCCAAGACAAGACTAAGTCCAACGCACCTTCCTGTTTTAGCTTTCGATGTGTTAAGGAAGTAGCACCTTTCCCAAACATGACATGTATGTACTAGAAAACTTACTTACTAAAACTATTTACCAATGGTAAACAAATTAATCTAAATAAATAAGCTTAAATCTACGAGTATCTAAGAAAGTACAAACATTTTAAATAAAGTAAGAGCGTTACACATAGTAGAAATGAAAATAAACCTAATGATAAAAATATAAATCTATAAATAAAAAGAACTAAGAATAGATAAATGCACTCTTTTTTTTGTCAAACGCCTTCTGAAGATCTAGGAATATTCCAATCCATTTTTGACCCTGGTCCAAGTAATGGGTTATGTTTGATGTCAGTTGCAACACAGCATCATCGGTAGATTTATTGGATCGGAAACCATAAAGGTTACTAGACAGTAGTTTTTGTCTTTCTAAGAAGGCGATTAACCTTTTATTGGCCACTTTTTCAATAACTTTAGAAATAGTTGATAATAGTGAAATTGGTCTGTAGTTCGAAGGTTCCTGATTGCTCCCCGCCTTGTAAATGGGCGTGATCATGACTTTTTTTAAATCTGTGGGAAACTTTCCACTTGTATTTATTTCACACTAGCTTTTAACTACGACTTTGCTTGCATAGATTACCTGTATAAGTATTTGGATAGTGCCAATATTGTTCTTTATATTTCGCCTATGTTTTTGTGACACACAATAAACGTTTTTCGATTTGATTTGATCGGACCTTATCAGAAGGCCAATCTAGCATAACGCCCTTGTGGGATGAACGACATGAAAGTAAAACGACCTACTAGTAAAACGTCTGAAAATTATTTCGTCATCTGGGTAAATGGCATGGCAATGGGTAATGGCAATAATACTTTTATCCTTGTTTTATACTTATAATTGCTATAATAACACAGAGAACAAACATATATGTTAATTGCAAAGGAATCGTACCCCAGCCTACAGCGCGGAAAGCAAATCTAACTATCAAGTGAGCTGTGGGGGGCCATCGACTGTCGAACGTTGACATAAATAAAACCTTATTATAATATAAAGTTCTTTTTAAGGGTTCCGTACCCAAAGGGTAAAACGGGACTCTATTACTAAGACTCCGCTGCCCGTCCGTCTGTCTGTCTGTCCGTATGTCACCAGGCTGTATCTCATGAACCGTGATAGTTAGACAGTTAATTTCCACAGATGATGTATTTCTGTTGCCGCTATACTATAAACTACTAACTATGTTGGCCGTGGTGGTCCCGGCATAGAATTGGACCCCTCCATCACCTCCCGTGGATGTCGTAAAAGGCGACTAAGGGAACACACCGGGAAATGGGCAGCAGCATTTCCAGAGTAAGCACCACCAACACTGCGGTCACCAATCCGCCTGCCAAGCGTGGTGACTATGGCAACCCCCCCCCCCCCAATGATGAACACGACAGATAGACGGCCCCCAGTCCCCGGCAGTTCCGTTATTCCTGGCACAGGTGGCGGTCATGGTAACGGCGGAACAGGGGGTGCTAAGAATCTCCGGCAGAGACCCAGCTACCACTCCCAACAACGACCCTTGGCCCTGGCAACATATAACGCACGCACGTTGAGGTCTGACGAGAAGTTGATAGAGCTGGAAGAAGTAGTTAGTAAGTTGCGCTGGGATATAATAGGATTATCAGAAGTCCGAAGAGAGGGGGAGGACACGATAATTCTGAATTCCGGCAACTTATTTTACTACCGGGAGGGAGATCAACTGTCCCAGCACGGTGTCGGGTTTCTCGTCCACAAGCCCCTTGTCAACAACATTGTAAAGGTCGAAAGCGTTTCGAGCAGGGTGATATACCTTATACTCAGAATCACCAAACGGTATTCGCTTAAGGTCATACAGGTATACGCCCCTCACTCAAAACGCCCGGACGAGGAAGTGGAGGCTATGTATGATGACATTTCAAATGCCATGCAAGCCTCGAAAACACACTTTACGGTTGTGATGGGGGACTTCAACGCGCGGCTAGGCGTGAGGAACGGCGATGAACTGAGAGTGGGGCAATTTGGATTTGGACAGCGGAACCAACGGGGTCAGCGATTGGCTGACTTTATGGAAAAAGAAGGACTCTTCATGATGAACTCTTTTTTCAAAAAGCGGTCGTCCAGGAAATGGACGTGGCTTCACCCCGGTGGACACAAACGCGAGATAGACTTCATTTTGACGACCAAGAAGCATATATTCAATGATGTCTCTGTGATCAACAGGGTGAAAACCGGAAGTGATCACCGCATGGTAAGAGGCTCATTGAATATCAACGTTAAGCTTGAACGGTCCCGTCTGATGAAGTCTACTCTTCGCCCAAGTCCTGTTCAAATCCAAAACCCCGAGAGCTTTCAGTTGGAACTCGAAAATCGCTTCCAATGCCTCACCGAATGCGAAACTGTGGACGATTTAAACAACGGGCTGGTGGAAATTGTCCAAGATGTTGGGTCTGAGTACTATAAGACTCAGCGCAATAACAGACCCCAAAAACTCTCTGAGCACACTCTGAAACTCCTGGCAGATCGCAGCGAAATGAGACTGCAGTCTTCAGTGGATATGTCGATATACGGCGTGCTCAATAAACAGATCTCCAAGTCCATGCGACACGACTTGCGCCTTTTTAATACAGATTGTATTAAAAAAGCGATAGAGCGCAACAAAGGCTCGAAAGTGTTCGCAAGAGATCTGTCTATTGGGCAAAGTCAGTTGACAAAACTGAAGACTGATAGTGGCAGTATCGTTTCCTCGAAGCCGGAAGTTTTAAGAGAGCTCGAGAAGTTCTATGGACAATTATACACCTCATCGCAAAGTCCTGCTGCAAGCACGACTAGTGATGCAAGAGCCCGTTTAACCCGACACTACACGGAAGATATCCCGGACGTCAGCCTATACGAGATCCGAACGGCTCTCAAGCAGCTTAAGAACAACAAGGCACCGGGAGAAGACGGAATAACGACAGAGCTTCTGAAAGCGGGCGGAACGCCGTTACTTAAAGTCCTTCAGAAGCTATTCAATTCTGTTATCTCCGAGGGTACGACGCCAGAGGCTTGGGGCAGGAGCGTGGTGGTACTTTTCTTTAAGAAAGGTGATAACACCCTCTTAAAGAATTATAGGCCCATCTCGCTGCTGAGCCATGTCTATAAGCTGTTTTCGAGAGTAGTTACCAATCGTCTCGCTCGTAGGTTTGACGACTTCCAGCCTCCCGAACAAGCCGGGTTCCGAAAAGGCTTTAGCACCATAGACCACATCCACACGCTCCGGCAGGTTATACAGAAAACCGAAGAGTATAACCAGCCACTTTGTTTAGCGTTTGTGGACTATGAGAAAGCCTTTGATTCAGTCGAAACCTGGGCAGTCCTAAGGTCACTCCAGCGATGTCAAATTGACTATCGGTATATCGAAGTGTTGAAATGTCTTTACAGTAAAGCCACAATGTCTATCCGACTCCAGGACCAAAGCACGGATCCTATCCAATTGCAAAAAGGGGTGAGACAGGGAGATGTAATTTCTCCGAAACTGTTCACCTCGGCACTGGAGGATGTTTTCAAGCTGCTGTCCTGGAATAGGTATGGCATCAACGTCAATGGCGAATACATCACTCACCTTCGATTTGCCGACGATATAGTCATAATGGCGGAATCGCTGGAAGATCTAGACACGATGCTCAGAGACCTCGATATTGTCTCCCAACAGGTGGGTCTTAAGATGAACATGAGCAAGACGAAAATCATGTCTAATGCTCATGTCGCACCCGTGCCGGTACATGTTGGGAGCGATATCATCGAAGTTGTAGACCACTATGTGTATCTGGGTCAGACGATCCAACTAGGTAGGTCCAACTTCGATAAAGAGGTCAGCCGACGAATCCAACTCGGATGGGCAGCGTTCGGGAAGTTACGCCACATCTTCTCGTCACAGATACCGCAGAGCCTCAAGACGAAAGTCTTCAACCAGTGTGTGTTGCCAGTGATGACGTACGGAACTGAGACGTGGTCGCTTACTATTGGCCTCATCAACAAGCTCAAAGTCGCTCAGCGGGCTATGGAGAGAGCTATGCTGGGAGTTTCACTACGGGATAGAATCAGAAATGAGGAAATCCGTAGGAGAACCAAAGTAGCCGACATAGCTCGCAGAATCAGCAAGTTGAAGTGGCAATGGGCAGGTCATATAGCTCGAAGGACTGATAACCGTTGGGGAATAAAGGTTCTCGAATGGCGACCACGAACAGGAAAACGAAGCGTGGGACGCCCTCCTACCCGATGGACTGACGACATTGTCAGGATCGCGGGAAGTCGGTGGATGGAGAGGGCTCGGAATCGTTCTTCCTGGAAATTTATAGGGGAGGCCTATGTCCAGCAGTGGACTTCTTTAGGCTGATGATGATGATGATGATACTATAAAACAGAATGAAAGAAATATTTATGGGAGCCCATATAAAAAACGTGATTTTTAAGCCGTTTTTGTAGACAATGGTACGGAACCTTTCGTGCGCGAGTCCGACTCGTACTTGGCCGGTTTTTAACCTATAGTATAAATGAATTTGTGACGAAGAGTTGTGAAAATTATTAATAAAATATTTATATCACTGTTTATAAATCTGAGAATCCTAAATACGATCCTGTTGAATTCGGTTGCTCCCAATCCGACAATTTCATCTTTGTTTATAGGCTTCAGTTGACAAACACACTGATTTATTTGTTTGTGTATGTAAATAGTATCGTTTTAAAATATAAATCTGTGAAATTATTATAAATATAATTTGGCTTTTATGAGTAGAAGAGATTTTTAACGGACGCATGGCAGTGCATCGTAGGGCACGTTCATATTGTGCGTGACTTACGAGGCAATGCTTTGTTAAATATGATGTCATCTTATCATCAGGTGGGGCATTGTTCTATCGGCAAGTAGTATGAAAAAATTAACATTTACCTAGCTAACGGCCGGTTTCTGAAAGCCCGATCAAAACTAATCGCATGTCAAGTCACTTGCTATCTCTATCTAATTCGATGTAATAGCTGAAATAGCGAGTGACTTGACATCCGATTAGTTTTAATCGAGCTTTCAGAAACCGGCCGTTAATGTTTTTAATTTTTTTATTATTTTATAAGAAAAAAGAAAGAAATATTATTTATTTTTATTATAATAAGATAGACCTAACGAATTTGTGATGTTAGTTGTCAATTCCACCGGCAGTTTTTAAGCTCTCAAGTGTTTTTTATTTTAAAATATTATTCTTATTATTATTTATAGTTTTATAGCTATTACTTGTAAAATAAAACTATGTTTTGTAAGTGGTAAAATGAACAAGCTTTCATTCTTTCTTTTTAGGGTTCCGTAGCCAAAGGGCAAAACAGGACCCTATTACTAAGACTCCGCTGTCCGTCCGTCTATCACCAGTCTGTATCTCATGAACCGTGATAGATAGACAATTGATATTTTCACAGATGATGTATTTCTGTTGCCGCTGTAAGGGGGCTCCCATACAAGAAACGTCATTTTTTTCTCGTTTTTGCTCGATATTGATAACGGCAGCAAGTAGACGCTTGAAATATTCAGAATATTTAGTTAATATTATAATAATATTTACTTTAAAAATAAATAATTAAAATAAAAAAAATATTTAAGGGGGGGCTCCCATACAACAAACGTGTTTTTTTCCGTTGTTTTTACAGATTATGGTACGGAACCCTTAGTGCGCGAGTCCGACTTGCACTTGTCTGGTTTTTTTCTATTTAAACCACATTTAGATATATATTTTAGCTTCTAAAATTTACTTAGAGTATTCCAAATACATTAGGACACAAATTAACTCTCCACAAAATGTTCACATAATTACATCGGGTAATTGCATGTAGTCCAATTTACTCATGATTTGGTTTCGACTGATTCTCACGCGGTTGTTTGATGGTCATTGCAATTCCCGATGGATATTTCATTATGTCAACTGTGTAGAACAACCCGCGTCGATAAAATAAAATAATCTATATCGGTGGACATTCCACACAGTCCCAAGCGAAACAATGAAATAAAATATTTATGTGTTTCTTTAGCACTTTTTAACAGAGCACTGGTGGTCTAGTGGTAGCGGCCCTGCCTTCCGATCCTTAGGTCGTGGGTTCGAAACCGGCCGTGCACCAATGAGTTTTTCTATCTAAAAATGTATGTGCACAATGCCAGTACTCTCAAACGGTGAAGGAAAACATCGTGAGGAAACCGGCATATCGTAGAACCTAAAAAGTTCTATAACATATGTCAAGTGCTTGAAAGGAGCCTCTTGAGGCGCAATTAAAATCCTTTCACCACACTGTATCGAAAGAAACTAGTGACATGACAAGAGAAAGCATTTTTTAGCCCCAAACTAAGCAAAGCTTGTAATATGGGAATATAACCAGATAGCTGATATAATACTTAAATACTTTTTGTAAATACATATTTATAATACATAACAACACCCAGACAGAGAACAAACATTTATGTTCATCACACAAATGTTTGTCCTCGATGGGGATCGAACCCACGGCCTACGGCGCAGGCAGAGCTACTACCAACTGAGCTGTGACGGCTGTCAAACAACTTCCTAAAAGGTGTAAAAATACCACTACTGAAAAATTCAGGGGCTAAAGTGCCCATCAATATGAATAACTTTTTCGAACTTCCCCGGACGAGCCCTTCACAAAGAGCTCTACGACTCTTAAAACGTCATCTATTCTCACTAGGTAAGTATCTATACCTATACTCAGTAGATAGGTAGGTACGATTGTTTTTTGGCCAAGCTAGTGAAACGTGCTTGGGAACCTAATAAAATATCTTACAGTTTTTTGTGCAGAATAGAATGACAGATAGCAAAACGACGAAACCTTTTCTGAGCAAAGATTGGACCGGGGATTATTCTTTAGAAAAACGATTTTTATTTCATGCTCAGTTGGTAATGTACCGACGTAGCTGTTTATTATGATTGGTATAATTGGTTCTATAGAGATAATCCTTTTCTGGTCTTATTTTTAAATAGGCAACCAGTCGTGCAACCGGTCTCTCAGTGATATAAAGCACCTTCAATGAAGACACCAGAGTTGACGCCCTGGGAACTACACTCGCCCGCAATAATAAGGGGTCACTTAGTTAGCTCCAAATAACTTTGAAACCACACAATCTTGCTCTTTATATTAAAAAGTATCTGAAAGAAAATTTAATTACGCAATAAATAAACCACCACCACTCTGCGCTGGCTAAACCCAAACTCTGACATGGTGATAATTCTGGTACATTCTTCCAAAGTCAAAGGCATAATTTTTTGCACAAATATCTCGAATTTAATAAAGAATATCAATTTCAAGTCCCATATTTATACAAAACTTAAAAACACAATCAAAGAAGTCGAAATTAAAAATGAAACACAATTTGAAAACAGGTTGTTTTTACTTAAAATACATTTTTTTATGCCATTACAGTAAAAAAGGTTAAATTAATGAAGAGTTGCATACAGTCCGCATATTCTCTTTTGGTTTAATTTCATAAGCAAAAGAAGTTATCTTGATCATTTCTTGAAGATATTGCTGTTTTCAAAGGTGACTCTTTATTTTTGCAGGCGAATGTATTTAATGGTTGCGCAACAACTCATTTGTATAAAAAACCCAACACAAAATCAAAATTTCAGAAAAACCAAGAACGCCACGACCAATCGCCCATTTAAATGACAGCTTTGGCAAATATCGCACGTCATCCAGTAGAATGCCACTACGGCACAAACAGCACAAATAGAATAATCATGAGAAAGCTGCTCTCAACCCCGTAAGTACGACCCATTTCGCCATCCGAAAGTACCCAGCTCAGTCAACACGACCCATTTTTTAGTTCCGCACACCCGTATCCCAAAAAACCCAGACAGAGCTGAACAAAAGTAATTACAAACGTTAGTTCCAGCAGAGACGGTTCATTAATATGCTAATGCCGTTCTGTGCTGCATCGAACTCCACTAGGCACTAGGACGGAGACCACAGCTGGTTCACTCATACCATTTTTGGGTATTTTGATACACTTTTCTTCTTAGGACGCCTTTCCACTAGTGAAGGTTGGTAGTCATGTTTTTAAATTTATCCTTATCTAGTGCAAGTCTTTTTTTTATACTACTAGGTATAATGGAACAAGCAGATGGCCCAACTGATGTTAAGTGGTAACCATCACCTATAACAAAGCATTGCCTCGTAAGTCACGCACGATAGGAACGTGACCTGCGATGAACTGCCCTGCGCCCATCAACTTGAGGCAAACAGATGTTAAGCCTCATGTGCCTGTAATTACACCGGCAACCACACTCTTCAAACCGAGTGGTGGTAGTACTTCCCCGGAAGAGCCCTTCACAAAGAGCTTTACTACTATTAAATACTCTTAAACAAAAGTCTAAATAGATCTCGTTAAAGTACCTCTTGCTTGCACATTTAATTACTTTAAAAGATATAAAAACCGCTTATTTATGAAAAATCGCTATTAACAAAGTTGAGTGCAACAAAGCACACAACTTGGTTGGTATCTTTTAAAATGTAAGAGTAGTAGAGCTCTTTGTGAAGGGCTCGTCCGGGGAAGTACTACCACCACGCCTTTTTCTGCCGCCAAGCAGCGTTGCTGTGTTTCGATTTGAAGAGTGTGGTTGCCGGTGTAATTACAGGCACATGAGGTCTAACATCTGTATGCCTCAAGTTGATGGACGCAGGACAGTGCATCGTGGGGCACGTTCCTATCGTGCGTGAGTTACGAGGCAATGCTTTGATGTTTGATGGTTACCACTTAAAATCAGGTGGGCCATCTTTGTTCCATCAGATAGTGGTATAAAAAAAATGTGCGAGCGAGAGATACATTAGCAGTAGTCATCGCCTTAAAAATAAACTTGGGCTCGCAGGTGTAAATCATTACTTTATGTAGTAACCAGAGCACTGGTGGTCTAGTGGTAGTGGCCCCGCTTTCCGATCCTTAGGTCGTGGGTTCGACACCGCTCATGCACCAATAAGTTTTTCTGTTCTAAAATTTATGTGCACAATGGCAGTACTCTCAAACGTTGCAGGAAAACATCGAAGGAACCCGGCATGTCGAAGAACCTAAATAGTTCTATTACATGTGTCAAGTGTTCGAAAGGAGCCTCTTGAGGCTCACTTAAAATCCATTCACCACACCATTTCGAAAGAAACTAGTGACATGACAAGAGAAGAGATGTAGTAACCTAGCTGTTTGAAATAAGCTGTCGAAAGGAGTAAGGTTAGATAGAGGCTGAACTGAGCTGCATTTTAAAAGGTATTCTTAGCAATGTTTTGATAGTAACGGAGCCTTTGTTGGGAATACAAAGATTTAGGTCAAGCGCAGTACTTTGAGACTGCAACAATGGGCGCAAGTTACTTTTTTTTGTTCAACTTGTATAATGGCAAGGAAAGACTGAAACTACCAAAATATTCAAGTTATTTTTGTGGGCTGAAGCTGTGTAGGAAAATAATGTGAGGAAACTTTTTACCCACCAGATAAGAAAATTATTATGAATGGATAAGATAAGAACGGTCATCAGTCGAAGGACTGATAACCGTTGGGGAATAAAGGTTCTTGAATGGCGACCACGAACAGGAAAACGAAGCGTGGGACGCCCTCCTACCCGATGGACTGACGACATTGTCAGGATCGCGGGAAGTTGGTGGATGGAGAGGGCTCGGAATCGTTCTTCCTGGAAATGTATAGGGGAGGCCTATGTCCAGCAGTGGACTTTTTTAGGCTGATGATGATGATGATGATAAGATAAGGATTGAGTTTATTAGAGGCAGTTTGAAAGTGGCACCAGTAACTGAGAAAATGAGAAGCAATAGGTTAGCGTGTGGGCATGTCATGCGAAGGGAAGAATGTCATGTAACGAAAAGAGTGTTAGTTATGAATGTGGGTGGATATAGGAGTAGAGGAAGGCCAAAGAAAAGATGGATGGATTGTGTGAAGGATGACATGGGTAAGAAAGGAGTGACGACTGAGATGACGGATGATAGAGGGAAGTGGAGAGAAAAGACCTGTTGTGCCGACCCCACATGAAGTAGGATAAGGTCAGGAAGCTCATGATTATAAGAAAATTATTTTTTTTGGTATTTTTTTATACAATTTGCTGATGGAACAAGTGAATGGCCTATCTGATGTTAACTGAAAACCATAACCTACTAGTAGTTCGCCCCGAACTGAGATCTCGTGATGCGACCCGACGAACGCATCAAAACTTTGAGTACGTAGTAGTCAGAGGCAAGTCCAAACATTATCTTTGGACATTTTTCTGACTACCGCTTACTAACTTGGTATGGTTACCAAGTTTCAACTCTATTGGCCTATTTATTGAAGAGTTCCGTTGAACAGACCTTGGCTCCATCATCAGACCTGGTCGTCGTAACCATTTTATGAGAACTGAGTACCACCTTAAATTATTTCAAGAAAAAAAATTAAGAAAAATCAAAGGAACTGGCCGACCAGTAGAAAAACCTTGATTTCAACGAAACTCTTAGAGATGGGAGCTCTTGGATCGCTGGTTATTTTAATTTAACTTTTTAAATTTTATCTCGAAAACCGAGCATCCCAAAAAAAAAGTCAAAATTGTTTTGGAATGTCCAAACAAAGCCCTTTCATATGACATGTAACTTGATTTTTTTTGTAACTTTTTTTATTTTTGCCCTCTTAAAAAACCCCATATCTCAAAAACCCTTCATCCGATTTTACTCATATACTTACCAGTAAATTTCTCAAGTACAAGCTATCGACATATCAAATTTCATGGAGATCGGATCAACGGTTCTAAAGTTATCGCCAGACAAACATACATACATACATACATACATACATACATACATACATACATAAAATGCCAAATCGCCCAAGTTGAAACTAAGATCTTCGTTCGCTTCGCTCACTCGATCAATAATAAAGCATTGCATCGTAAGTCACGCTCGATAGGATATGCCCTACGTTGAACTGCCCTGTCAATCACTTCAGGCATACAGATGTTAAGCCTCATGTGCCTGTAATTAACCCAGCAACCACACTCTTCAAACCGAAACACAGCAACTTTGCTTGGCGACAGACAAAGGCAGGATGGTAGTACTTCCACCGACTATCCCTTCACAAAGAGCTTTACTACTCTTATACTCCTATGTTGCATATACAGAGTAAGTAACGCTTGATAGGATGTGCCCTACGTTGCACTACCCTGACAATCACTTCAGGCATACAGATGTTAAGCCTCATGTGCCTGTAATTACCCCGACAACCACACTCTTCCAACTGAAACACAGCAACGCTTGGCGGCAGAAAAAGTCATGAAGGTAGCACTTCCCCCGACGAGCCCTTCACAAATAGCTCTAGTACTCTTTACTACATAGTATAAAACAAATGTACAACAAATATATCCCTATGTATGCTTAAATCTTTAAAACTACGCAACGGATTTTGATGCGGTAAGTTTTATAGAAAGAGTGATTCAAGAGGAAGGTTTATATGCATAATACAAGCAAAATCTCTTAGGGATAACCCACAATAACCCATACCCAGGAATTCTCACATCTTTTCTCTCCTTCACAACATCCTCAACAATCATTTCACTCCCGGTTATCTGAAGGAACGTTTCGAGATCTTACACTGTGAGAACCCTCGAACTCTTCGATCCTCAGAAAACCTCCTCCTTAAAACTCCTGTGCATAGAACTTCCTTCTATGCAGACTCCTTTTCTGTCCAAGCTGTTCGTTTATGGAACTCCTTGCCAGTCTCCATAAGGCGATCCCCTTCACTAGCCGTGTTTAAATCTAAAGTCAAGAACTTTTATCTTGAGTCATGATTTTCATCATCATCTGAGTCATAGGTATGTATGTATATATGTTTGTATCTATATAAGTATGTATGTATATAAGTATTTAAGTATTTATAGAGTGTAAGCATGTAATCTTATTTATGTAGGTATATATGTATAGTATAAAGGTAAGCTTATTTATTTGTTCATTTCGAATGTTTTTATTATACCCTTGCTATTTTAAATTATATAGTGCACCCTAACCAACCATCTTATTCTAAGCTCCTCTCCATCCAAAGGTTATCTGGAAGAGATTTCTTTTTAGCGATAAGACCGCCCATTGTACATTTTGTTTTTCTTTAATTGTTATAATTTGTCCTATTTTGTTAGTTTGTAAGGTGTGCAATAAAGAATTTTCATTCATTCATTCATTCAATAACCGTGCAAAGCCGGGGCGGGTCGCTAGTATCTTATATTTCAACCGAGCCTGGGAATCAAAATCATGAAGCTTTTTCAATGGAAAATTCTTTTTAAATATTGAACTCAATTCAATATTATTATCTCAGTGTGAAGTTAAAGAAATAACAGTTCTATAGCAGATAGAAATAAGATATCAATTCCTTTTACCCTCATTCGTATTCTACTCGGCGAAAGTTATACAATAATTAGTTCATTAATAAAGTAAAATTAATATAAAGTCAGTTACCAGTACCAAGGCGCGATAAAGAATTTCAAATTTGATGAATGGAGTTTCGTGAGTAAGATCTTTATAACTTTTATTTATTTTCTGCAAGCTTCCAAGCGCTATCATCGCACTGCTCGCCATAGGCAGGGAGCTCATCCACACACCTTGGAACCAAGATGGTCGGGCACTGTTCGGTTTCAGAGGAACTTCCTCCCGCGCACTCTAAGGTTGTGGAATGCGCTCCCCGCGGATGTTTTCCCTGGAGAGTACAGCATGGGGTTCTTCAAGAAAGGCGTTCTAAAACTTTTAAAGGGTCAGCAACGCGCGTGTGACACTTCTGGTGTTGCAAACGTGAATAGGCTACGGAAACCGCTTCCCATCAGGTAGGCCGTATGCTTGTTTGGTTACTTGGTAGTATAAAAAAAAGCGCGTCTTAGATTGTGTAGAAAACTATTGTATTATTATATTCGTAAAATCTAAAACAGCTTTACTTATGCAAAGTACGAAAACTAGCAAAGCAAACTTTTTGATTGATTGAATCAACATTATATTTTTGCTGAACTATGTACAATGTTCAGCCGACAGTCGACACACAGTTCGACAGCCTTCACAGCTCAGTTGGTAGTAGCTCTGCCTTCCGTAGGTTCGATCCCCACCGAGAACAATCATTCGTGTGATGAACATAGATTTCTGTTCTACGTCTGGGTGTTATTATATAATAAGTATATATTTACAAAAAAAATATGGTTCTCATATGCTTTGACTTAGTTTGACTTAGATATTGCGGTGTGGAAAGTCCACCAATATTTTTTTATTTTATTTATAATGTTGTTGGCTCAAATGGGGTTGGGCGGGGCACATCAGCATGATGCCTCCCGATAGGTGGACGAGAATCAGCACACCATGGGTTTCTGACGGACGGCGGCCTCGTGGTCGACCGAGAAAGCGCTGGCGGGACGATTTAGATGCTTTTGAAGGGAGATGGTGGTAGGAAGCTCGGGATAGGGAGAAATGGAAGTCCTTGGGGGAGGCCTTTGCCCAGCAGTGGGATTAAAGAGGCTAGTTATAATAATAATAATTTATAATGTCATTGCACACAACTTGGTTGATTGCGATTTTTCATAAATAAGTAATTTTTTTTCTTTCTTTTTTCAGAATTAAGTGGTATTTCAAAATGTTTAAATGTGTGAGCGTAACGCGTAAAGTAAACTAACGGTAGTGTTCCCCTTCATTTGTTTCCAGACGTTTGGGGTCGGGCCGAGCACGGACCTGATTATAAAGATGATAGTTACACATTATTTTCACATCTAATCTAACCCAGTTTGAAAATGTTCGTCACACAAACAACCTACTTCGCCCTCATGGTAGAAACTTACAGTCCTTATCTATCCGAAACTTTCTTCATTAGTAAAATAGCGCCGCTCCCAAAGTTTTAATCCTAGAAAATTACACGTTACACATTGCTTCACTGCGTACAGTTGCCCACTGAATCCCTGATGCCCAATTTCGGAAATATGACGGTTAAAGTTGACCGGATTGAGCCTGAATTGACTGCAAACTTTGTGCATGCATTAGGTTTTGTACAGTTTTGTTTGAAAGTGGCGGTAGTGACTGAAATTATGAGTAGGTTGGGAGGAGCGTGGTATGAGCATGTATGCGAAGAGAAGAATGTTATGTAGCTAGAAGAATGCGAGGTATGAATGTGGATGGATTTAGGAGTAGACGTACTAGATTTTAATATAGTCCGCAAAAGTTATTATCCGAGTGAGATTTGAACCCACTTCCCCTTCTCCTTGATACAGGGCGGGTTATCGAGCATGACTCTTGATAGTTATATGTCAGACCTGTAGATGGAACCACGGTCGCATAAGTACCGTAGTAGCATGTCCCTAAGTTAATCGTCGAGTGTGATTAGAACCCGATGGCGCAGTTGGTTGGCGCGGCCCCGTATCAAGGATAAGGTCGTGCGTTCAAATCCCACTCGGATAATAACTTTTGGGGCTATATTAAAATCTTCCTTAAGTGTAGGTAAACAGATTTTTTAAAAAATCTAATAAAAATTTGACGTACTAGGCCCAAGAAAAGGCTCCATAATGTGAAGGTTTTTTTTTCAGGTAACTATATTAATTTTTGCTAAGCCTGTGTAATGTTATTCTACGAAACTTAGATATTTGCGATATTTCTCCATTCAGTGATTTAATATTTTTATAAATGTAGAAATCTGCTAGTAAGAAATAGATTAGCTAGATTAGTAGATTAGTAGAGCAGGCAGCTCAGGAACGACTACCCTAGTAACAGTCTAAGATCTTGTGAAGGGGTGGTTGCCGGTAAGAGGCACATGAGGCTTAACATTTGTATGCCTCAAGTTGATGGACGCAGGGCAGTGCATCGTAGGACATGTTCAAATCGAGCGTTACTTGCTTTGTTATGCGATGGATACTACTTCACATCAGGTGGGTCAGTTTTTGACAGACATTGCACACAACGCCATCTAGCCCCAAACTAAGCAAAGCATTTATTATGGGAACCATATGATCTATAATATAAGTATTATTTTTTTCTATTTTTTTTTATCTTTCTTAGAATCCAATTTATCATTTAGACACCGAATAAACATCTATGTTTATTACTTAAATGTTTGTTCTTCGTGAGGATCGAACCCACGGCATGCAGTGCAGCAAGCCGAGCTTCTACAAACTGAGCTGTGAAGGCTATCAGTTTGTTATTTACATCTCTCTCGTGAGATATCGTGATGCGATTTAAACGCTCCTAAAATTTAAGTAGGTGGTAGTCAGAGGCAAGTCCAAACATTATATTTTGACTTCTGCCTATTAACTTGGTATGGTAACCAAGTTTCAACTCTATTGGCCTATTTATTGAAGAGTTGCGTTGAACAGACCTTGGCTCCATCATCAGACCAGGTCGCTGTTACCAATTTATGAACTAAGTCTCTTTTTAATTTATTACAAAAAAATACTAAGAAAAAGCAAAGGAATTGACTGAACAAAACTATGATTTCAACGAAAAAAGTGATGAAGGCTCTTGGTTCGTTGGTTAAGTAAATTTAAATTTTACGTTGTATCTTAAAAACCAGGCGTCCTAGAAAAAAGTAAAAATGGTAAAAAACAAAGCCCTTTTATGAGATGTAATTTGATATATTTGTCCCCGTATAAATATATATATATATATCTTAATACCCCGCATTCCAATTTAACTCTGAAAGTATATGAGTTAAATCGGAACCAGGACATTTATCAAATACTCGTACAAGCTATCCACTCACCAAATTTCATGCAGATCGGAGCAAAACGGTTCGAAAGTAATGGCCCGACATACATACATACATAAAATGCCAAATCGCCCAAGTTGACTGGGAGATTTTCGTTCGCTTCGCTCACTCATTCAATAAATAAACACAAACATACACTGTATTACTAAACTCTTGCTTTTGATAAAGTTTACAAAACAAACAAGTTAATGGAATTTACTTTATATTAACTATATTCCTCACTAAATAAGTTAGTTTAGGATAATTAATTTAAGTGTTAATTATTTTTCAAATATTTAAGTACTTGTGGTACGAAAAAAGCTTTAAACTTGTATGTAAATATTGTACGCTCGAATAGGGCAGACTGTTTGTACTACTTCTTATAAACGACCACCTTATATTTTTAAACAGTTTACAATAAAGACTATTCTGATTCTGATTCTGATTCTGGGTAAAATTGAATTTATAGAATAACATTGAAGTAAAACTATTTCAACTTGTTTTGCTAAAATATTTATACTTTACTAGGAATAACTAATTAGAAATTGTAAAATTGTTCAATCATGGAGTATGACGTGAAAACTTATTATTTTATTAAATTTAATTAGTTTTAGATATTTTATAAAATACCTCTCAGAATTAGCAAATAGAAATAGATAGCATCACTATGCCTATTTTTTAAGCCAAGCAGCGTTCCTTTGTTTCTGTTTGGAGGATCGTAAGTCACGCACGATAAGAATGTGCCCAACGATGCACTGCCCTGCGTCATCTTGAGGCATACGAATGTTAAGCCTCATGTGCCTGTAATTTCACCGGCAACCAAACTATTCAAACACAGCACCGCTGCTTGGCGGTAAAAGATGCATGGTGGTAGTACTTCCGGACGAGCCCTTCACAAAGAGCTCTACTACTCTTAAAGGTCTGCATATTTTTACTCGCACGACGCACGTTTCGAAAGATTAACCCAGCCTTGCTGGCTTATTCAAACCCATATCCAAACACTCTGTCGCCAACTGTACTTAGTCTAAGCCCGTAATTTGCAAGTTGTCGGTACAGTCATGGTCAACACTCTAAGCCGTGATTAATTATCAGGTTTACCGAGGGAAATAGTTTAGACTGTTTATTTGCCTAACGGAAATCTATGCACAGCGCTTGCTTTGTGGATTAAAGGCTTTATCTATCTAAGTATCCTTTTTAGGCTTACAGAACGTTTGATAAATTATTTAATGGTTGTATTCAGTATTCAGTATATTTGTTGCATTATTATGTATGTAAGTAGATTTAACATTGTCAGGCCTTATGACTAAGTATTTTGGGATTCAATACATAATGTACCCTGTAAGGGTGTTGCAATAGAGAGAAGCGGACCGATATTAAAAAAACATGCAATTTTTTTTTGTAACTTATAGACATGCATCGTTTACATATTTTACCTATCTATGGTTTTGGGTTCGATCTCCATCGAGAACAAACATATTTGTGTTGAACATGATGTTTATTCTTTGTCTGGGTGTTGTATAAATATTGAGATAATGTGTAACAAACAAAAAAAATGAATTTGCCAATCGGTTTAGAATATTGAAGGCTTAAAGAGATTTTTATAATGTCCCAAAAACTATTATCCGAGTGGTGTTTGAACTTTAATGATTTCTTTAAATGTAGGTACATACATACATACATAGGTACATAAAATCACGCCTGTTTCCCATAGGGGTAGGCAGAGATCACGGATTTCCACTTGCTACGGTCCTTACATACCTCTTTCGCTTCATTCACTCTCATAACATTCTTCATACATTCTCGTCGGTTTAGGGTACTCTTGACCTGGCCCTTCTCTAGAACGTCTGCTATCTGATCGAGATACGTTCGCCTAGGTCTTCCCTCCCAACAGTCCCATTTACGCTCGCATTTATAATAAATGTAGGTAAACACTTTAAAATGATTTACTTAAATGAATATCCTGAGGCATCCTTTCGGATCTCTTAACATTGATCTAGACCAGGGGTTCCCAAACTTATTTTGTCTACTGCCCACTTTGAGAATAAATATTTTTTAGTGCCCCCATTTTTACACCTACATAAAAACGACTATAACTTCAAATTAAATTAATTAGTGTGAGCTATATTAGCGGAGATTAAACATTTATTTTAAACGAGACTTTTACTATAACCCGCAAGAGTTAACATGAGACCTGAGCACACAACGGCGCTCAGGTCTCAAGTTAAATCCCCCATTTTGTTTCTGTGTCTCTTGCCGCCCCCCTTTAGGCCTGCAGCGCCCACAAGGGGGCGTTATCGCCCACTTTAGGAAAGGCTGATCTAGACGCATACTCAATAGAAAAAAACACACCCCAATTCGTTTCAGTTCTCATGTAATTTTTCTCGGGTTTCTACACAAAGAACGGACATTAGGTAATAGGCATTAATCGTAACATTCGCATCACGGAGCACAAAGATCTTTCTATTTCGTAAATAAATCACAGGCGTTTTAACAACAGACGTATAGAATACAAAGAACAGAAACGAAAAAAAGTTTCACTCCAATAAGTATTCATACAACAGTAAGCTATGTCATGTACGTAGAAGGGTCACGGGTTCAAATGTCAGGTCGGATATATCTTTTAGGTATGTATCAAAGTCAAAGTCAAAGTCAAAAGGTATTTATTCAATAAAATCACAAGTGTCACGTTGAAACGTCTTAAATCTAGGTGACTCTAGGTGCCAGTTCCACGCGACCAAAGCCTAGAAGAACAGGCAACAAACTTACGGCTTGGTTCCTACCGCTCTTTTGTATGATCCTTTACAATGTAGGTATTATCATACAATATTGAAGCTCCAGAATGGTGCCAATCGAATTTAGTGAAGCGTAGGTATAAAATATCATGGAAATCGTAACATAATGGTTGTTCCTTCATAGTATTCTGGAGTTTTTTACGTGCCATCATTGAAATAAAATGAAATTTATTTAAAATCCGTAAGAAATATCTTACTATCTACATATTATCTTAAACGTCTTACCACCTTTATCATTGTTGCATACAAAACTGGTATATTTCCAATAACGCATGGTCTTCAAGACATGGCCCACCTGATGTTAAGTGGTAACCGTCACCAATAACAAAGCATTGCCTCGTAAGTCACGCACGATAGGAACGCGCTACGATGCACTGCCCTGCGTCCATCAACTTGAGGCATACAGATGTTAAGCCACATGTGCCTGTAATTACACCGGCAACCACACTCTTCAAACCGAAACACAGCAACGCTGCTTGGCGGCAGAAAAAAGGCGTGGTGGTAGTTCAACAAAATATGTTACATTCTATTTAAATTAAGAGCTGTGGATTTTGTTAAATAAATAAAATAAAATAAAATAAATAAAAATTAAGTTACTTTCACGATGACTAGTAATTATTGTATTTTGTTACTTATGTCGACTACATAAAGACCAACAAACGCGCCTTTGAAAAAAAATGTACAATATTTTTGTATTTCAAAAATAGAACACACAAGACTTCGGTCGGACGTGACAGATGAAATTCGACGTGATAGACAAAAGACGATCAGCGTTACAAACCAATTTGTTCAAACTACAAGAAGGATTTCTCACTGAAAGTCAAAGCAATAAAGATGATTTTACATTAACAGATGTTCTGAGTAACACAAGCGGTGGGTAAAGATATTACTGGATCGGGAATAGTGGTAAAAATATGACCGGCACGTATCGGATGTAATCAGAATGTATCTTCGCAATCGGAAGTGTGTGTTAGGACCATCTTGAGACGTGAAAGAAATGATCATTGGCCTTTCGTATTGTGGGACTTTTAATGGCGAATAGTTGGGAAGACGATTTTGATTTGATTTGTTTGTATCGCAAATCTGTGTAATCAATAATGAAAATATGTTAAAAGGTACATGTTTGTGTTAGTTGTAATAATAAATAAATATTGGTGGACTTTCCACACAGCACTATCTAGCCTCAAACTAAGCCAAAGCTTGTAATATGGGAACCAGATAGCTGATAAATTACATATATACTTTTTTTTGTAAATACATACTTATAATATTATATACCACCCAGACAGAGAACAAAAATCAATGTTCATCACACAAAATGTTTATTCTCGGTGGGGATCGAACCCACGGCCTACGGCGCAGAAGGCAGAGCAGACCAACTGAGCTGTGAAGGCTGTCATAATCTTATAAGAGTTTTTTTTTTTCGTAACTTTGTATTTATTTTTAAGTAGGTAACTGTTTATTTTTATAATAGCACGCCAACATTCATTCATTCATTTCATTCATTCATTCATTTCATTTCGTTCATTTCGTTCATTTCATTCATTTCATTCATTCATTCATTTCATTCATTTCGTTCATTTCGTTCATTTCATTCATTTCGTTCATTTCATTCATTCATTCATTTCATTCATTCATTCATTTCATTTCGTTCATTTCGTTCATTTCATTCATTTCATTCATTCATTCATTTCATTCATTTCGTTCATTTCGTTCATTTCATTCATTTCGTTCATTTCATTCATTCATTCATTCATTTCATTCATTCATTCATTCATTTCATTCATTCATTCATTTCGTTCTTTTCGTTCATTTCATTCATTTCATTCATTCATTCATTCATTTCGTTCATTTCGTTCATTTCGTTCATTTCGTTCATTTCGTTCATTTCGTTCATTTCGTTCATTTCGTTCATTTCGTTCATTTCGTTCATTTCGTTCATTTCGTTCATTTCGTTCATTTCGTTCATTTCGTTCATTTCGTTCATTTCGTTCATTTCGTTCATTTCGTTCATTTCGTTCATTTCGTTCATTTCGTTCATTTCGTTCATTTCGTTCATTTCGTTCATTTCGTTCATTTCGTTCATTTCGTTCATTTCGTTCATTTCGTTCATTTCGTTCATTTCGTTCATTTCGTTCATTCCGTTCATTCCGTTCATTCCGTTCATTTCGTTCATTTCGTTCATTTCGTTCATTTCATTCATTTCGTTCATTTTCGTTCATTTTCGTTCATTTCGTTCATTTCGTTCATTTCGTTCATTTCGTGCATTTTCGTTCATTTCGTTCATTTCGTTCATTCCGTTCATTCCGTTCATTCCGTTCATTTCGTTCATTCCGTTCATTCCGTTCATTCCGTTCATTCCGTTCATTTCATTCATTTCATTCATTTCATTCATTTCATTCATTTCATTCATTTCATTCATTTCATTCATTTCATTCATTTCATTCATTTCATTCATTTCATTCATTTCATTCATTTCATTCATTTCATTCATTTCATTCATTTCATTCATTTCATTCATTTCATTCATTTCATTCATTTCATTCATTTCATTCATTTCATTCATTTCATTCATTTCATTCATTTCATTCATTTCATTCATTTCATTCATTTCATTCATTTCATTCATTTCATTCATTTCATTCATTTCATTCATTTCATTCATTTCATTCATTTCATTCATTTCATTCATTTCATTCATTTCATTCATTTCATTCATTTCATTCATTTCATTCATTTCATTCATTTCATTCATTTCATTCATTTCATTCATTTCATTCATTTCATTCATTTCATTCATTTCATTCATTTCATTCATTTCATTCATTTCATTCATTTTGCAGTAGATGGCTGCTAGAATACTATCTAATCAAATACTAAATACATAAATTACAATTCTTTAGAAAAGTCACGTTCTCACAAAACGCACGGTTTACCTCACAATTTAAAATAATTAACCACAAGCAAATAATTTCCACACGTGGAAATTTAATTGAAAAGTCACAAAAAGCCAACATTTACACGCAGAATTCATTCAAATCGCTAACGTTATTTATTTCACAGAAATGTTTTATTCAACGACTTCACCTTGATGACGTCATCTGAAATCGTGGCACGACCAGTGTGGTGTAAAAGCAAACAGAAAAATTCATGGTTCGTTACTTATTCGTAGTACCTATCGAAATCAACTCTGATTTTCGTAGAAATAATCTTGTAGATAGAATTCGTAGAACTCGTTTTGATGCTTTGAACTTCGTTCGATGGTTTGAGTGACTTGTCAGCGACAAAAATCCTACTTAATGTATAAGTATGGATGGATGGATGGATGGATGGATGTTTGTTACTCTTTCACGTAAAAACTATTGAATGGATTTTAGTGAAACTTTACAATAATATAGCTTATACATCAGAATAACACATAGGCTACAATTTATAAAGATATTGTGTGACTAATCCTGCGCAGGCGAAGTCGCGGGCACCAGCTTGTTACCTATAAAGTACAAATTCAACTTTTGTAAATGTTTGAATACACTTGGGTACTTTATAAATACTTGAAAATTAAAGGATTTTAATTTTCCACTTTTTTTCCGTTGCTGAAATCGAAGACAATTTTTTTAAATTTGTATCCATACGATTCTACCTTCCTAAAATTATTTACTTATATCATACAAAAGCTCACTGTGAAAAATTGCTTTAGTCTAATAAATATATTCCCATGCTAAGTTATTAAAGTCATGGCTATGAATTTTCATAAAACTCGATGCAAAATGACTGTGAAAAATTATGCAAAGTCACAGCGTACCTTAAAAATCTCCAGTTGAAAAGTTAAATCGGGCGAGCATGAAGAATTCCATTTTTCATCTCAGTTCGACAACTTTTAGAATAAACTATTCTGAAAAATTCCTTAGGGGTACGTTATGAATATGAAAATGTCATTGCATTATCGAAACAATATCTCTAGAGCGCTGAAAATAGAGTTCGATTTTGCTTAAATTATGAACAAGGATCACGTTAAAATACAGTCTCGAAATTGACACATTTTGCAAGATCGCAAAATTGTTGGCCAAGCATGTGTGGCTTGTGTGTCGTCGCTTGAAAGAGCGGTCAGATCTTCAGTATTGAATATAGATAAAAGATTCGAATTTTAAAAATGGCTTTTGTTTTTTTTTAATTTGAATTTATTAACTAAAGAAGAAATATCTGCACATTGTTATGCCTTTTGGTCATGGAGGTAATATCATACTGGAGAGAGCCATAGGACTTACAACCTTTTACAACTGTGTATCAAACAGTGATCATCTATCTTTATTCTTCCCATATAGCCTAGCTATGAGTGAAAGAAAAGAAGATGTAAGTTTACTCACTCCAACTCGCTCACTCACTGTCTGTGTAGATCGTGTCCGTCAGTTGATGCAATGTTTTGATCTTGTTTTGATGTTTAATACTTCGTGTAAGCTTTTGGTGGTAAATTCACACACACGCAAATAGACGAAAATAAAAATGTGTGTATTTTTATTTTAGGGTTCCGTTCCCAAAGGGTAAAACGAGACCCTATTACTAAGACTCCGCTGTCCGTCCGTCTGTCACCAGGCTGTATCTTATGAACCGTGATAGTAGTTGACATTTTCACAGATGATGTACTTCTGTTGCCGCTATACTAAAAAACAGATAAAAAAATTAAGGGGACTCTCATACAATAAACGTGATTTTTTGCCGGTTTTATTAGATAACTAGCGGCCTGTCCCAGCTTTGCATGGGTGGTCATAAATTTTTTGAACATTTTAGGATAAACTTATACCTCGCGTTCGAGCCTCGCGTCTACTTATTTCATACATTCGCACGACCCGTGCACCCGTTAACATTTTTAATTTCGTCATATCTTTTGAATGCAATGTCCGATTTGAAAAATTTAAGAAGTTATCTATAGGTATTGAAACCGTCTTAATTATGAAATTATTTATTTGGATAAGGATTAATACCAAGGTACAAATAAAGACCCTTTTCTAGCGGAGGCATTTCAATTAATTTTTTATAATAAAAGAACACTTATTGTGACATAACTATAATAGTTAGACATATGCTGTCGCGACATTTTTTGTAGATGATAACGTGTTCTACAAAATCGTAGTACATTATTTTGTTCTATCTTCAATAGTTTTCGCAGCGCACGCGATGTAAGGTTTTTTGTTTTCCACCTTGGGTTACATTATTGAAGTTTTAGTAAGGATCCCTGATTTTTTTGAAAATATAATATAGCCTATGTTACTCAGGGATAATGTGGCATTCTAATGGTGAAATAATTTTTGAAATCGGACCAGTAGTCCTATTCGTTACATACAAAAATACAAAAATACAAAAATACAAAAATACAAAAATACAAAGTTTACCTCTTTATAATATTAGTGTAGATGTAGATTAGTGTAGATAGTACGGAAGCCTTCGTGCGCGATTCCGACTCGCACTTGGCCAGTTTTTATTTGTGCAACGTCCAAAACAAGAATATTTCAGTTTTCTGGTTTTCATGCACACTTTGCACGTTTGATGGCACTGTGTGAAATGTCCGCAAATTCATCCAATATTATTTTATTTACTTGAAATGAAGTATTGGACCTCAAAAGCCCAAAACCGTAATGAGTGGAAAGGGCCCTTTGTGGGACGATGCAGGCTGAATACTTATAATAATTTGTAAACAAAAAAGGTCTTACTGGCCTAATTTTACTAAGACCTCGACAATGATAAAATTTCAATCGAAATAAATGAAAAGAAATAAACGTGACGTGATTAGGTAGGTAATCCCTCTTTCTCGCGTCGTGTCACTAGTTTCTTTCGAAACAGTGTGGTGAAAGAATTTTAAGTGCGCCTCAAGAAGCTCCTTTCGAGCACTTGACACATGTTATAGAACTTTTTAGGTTCTACGACGTGCCGGTTTCCTCACGATGTTTTCCTTCACCGTTTGAGAGTACTAGCATTGTCCACATAAATTTTTGAACAGAAATACTCATTGGTGCACGACCGATTTCGAACCCACTACCTTAGGATCGGAAGGCGGGGCCGCTACCACTAGACCACCAGTGCTCAGGTTATCCCTGAACACGGTAAACGTCCCCTAAGATCTTTTGGTATACTAAAATGGTTTCTACATGCAGATGGCCCACCTGATGTAAAGTGGTAGCCATCACCAAACATAACAAAGCATTTCCTCGTAAATCACGCACGATGGAAACGTGCCCTGTCATCGTAGGGCACGGTCATTAACTTGAAGCATATACATGTTAAGCCTATTGCCACACAATGCCCTAATTTGCTGTAATTGGTATTCCATTTGTGACAGGTTGCAAGCTTATCGCCATTCCTTAAATACTAACAATATATCGGTTTTCGCACGATGTTTTTCTTAATATTTCGTGAGCATGGCATTAAAAAAAAAAAGTAAGTATACCTAGGTACTGTCAAAGTCAATAGTCAATAGGTATTTATTCAATAAAATCACAAGGATCACTTTGAAACGTCTTAAAGCTAGGTGACTCTAGGTGCCAGTTCCACGCGACCAAAGCCTAGAAGAACAGGCAACAAACTTACGGCTTGGTTCCTACCGTTCTTTTGTATGATCCTTTTACAATGTAATATAATATATTATTGAAGTTAAGTGAGGCGTAGGCATACAGAAAAAGTTAAACATAATCAAATTTATAAGACAGCTACGCTTCAAACTAATAATACCTAATGCATAAAATTAAATACAATCTATTAAATCAGAGAAAAATAAAACACACAATAGTAGGTACAGTACAGACATTGCAGACATGTTAGCTGCCGATGGGCAGAGCGACCGGGACATCGGGCCACGCACTTTTATCATCAATATAGCTATCTAAAGTATAATAAGCTTTACTTATTAGATTATTCTTAATGTATGCTTTAAATTTTCTAATAGGAAGCCCAGTGGCACTTTCTGGAAGTTTATTATAGAAGCGTATACCGTTCCCCATAAACGAGCCATTTACCTTTTGGAGTCGAAATTTAGGAATACATAATTTGTTTTTATTTCTAGTGTTAACGTTATGTGCATCACTCTTTTTCTTAAAGCTATCTATGTGTTTATGAGTGTATAATAGATTTTCATAAATATACTGTGAAGTTACTGTGAGAATATTAATTTCTTTAAATCGCTCCCTCAATGATTCGCGTGGTTTCATTTTATAAATGGCACGTATCGCCCGTTTTTGAAGTACAAATATACTTTGTATATCAGCAGCTTTCCCCCAGAGCAATATACCATAAGACATTACACTATCCACTCAACTGTGAGGCGGATTTTTGCAAAATGGCGTTGACTGTGAGGCCCGTTATGGCCTCCCCTCACAGTTAGGGCTTTGCGAGTTCAGCATTCTATTAAAACTGCGTTTTCTATTGTTTTTAAGCAGTTTAACTACCTAATTTAGGTACACACTGATTAAGAAATAATTTTATTGCCATTTCATGTACTTTAAATGGTACATACAAGAGAAAATAAAGTATAGTATTGCAATTGTAACTTGAACCACCTAATTTGTGGCACCAGCACCAGCACCGATTCATAGCTGTTTTTATCACACAAAAAGTACTGGAAACACAGCCAGGAGTATTAAAATCAAGAATACTTATATTTTTCTTGGTTTTTCACAGCACGTTCTAGCAATTACTCATTAATTTTTACGTTGACAATCAAAACAAATACGACCTTTGGCAAGTGTCAGGAAGTGAAGTTCGATTAGGGATTGCGCGGAATTTTTGTGTGACGCAACACGTGGACGAGTGCTAGATACCCATCTTGCTCTAACAAGAACGCATTTCAATAGGTTAAAACAAGATAGAAACATAAATTAACGTGAATATCGGCGTAAACTGGGTGCCAGCTGAGCGGCCCGATATGGGCTTGTTCACAATCATCGCACATTTGACAGAAGCCAAGAAAGGGCTTTTTCACAGTTGAGTGGAGAAAGTAGCTAAAATATACTAGCCTAGCTGTAGCTTCATCTGTAAGCCATCTTATTGTGCGAACTGCGTATGCAGCCGAACTCAGTCTACCAGCAAGTGATTTGATATGTGGACCCCACTGCAATTTTGCATCAATATTAAGTCCTAAAAAAATTGTAGAATTGACAAGGGTAAGTGATTCTCCATTTAATTCAATATTGGTTGGACGCTGAACCACATTTGGCAAAGTAAATTTAATGCATTTCGTTTTCCCGGCATTGAGCAAAAGATTATTAACAGTAAACCAGTTAAGTACTTGCGACAGAGATGCATTAACGTCATCGAAGTTAGTCTTCAATCTGTCGACTTTAAATATTAAAGAGGTATCGTCAGCAAATAGAACTATTTCACATAAATCCTTTACAAAAGGTGGAAGGTCATTTACATATACTAGAAATAAAAAGGGACCCAATATGGAACCTTGAGGTACCCCTATATCAATGACCGACCCAGACGACCTCTCACCGCCAACATCAACTTTTTGCACTCTATTGGTTAAATATGACTGTATAAGACCAATTGCCTGGTTTATGATGCCGTAATGTTTAAGTTTAGATATTAAGGTGGCATGACTTACACAGTCAAAAGCTTTGGACAGATCGCAGAATACCCCAATCGCATCTTGTGAGTGTTCCCAAGCATCATAAATGTGCTTCAGGAGCGTCGAACCGGCATCTGTCGTTGATCGACCTTTAGTAAATCCAAATTGATGACTATGAAGTATGCCGTTGACGTTAAAATGTGATAATAACTGAGTAAGAACAATTTTTTCAAAAATTTTACTTAACGAAGGCAGTACCGAAATAGGCCTGTAGTTCGCAGGATCTTGTTAATTTCCAGACTTGTAACTAATTTTCAAATTACCTAGCTTTAATAATGAATATTAAACAGTACCTTAACCTCTAGTTGACTTTATCACAAATAGACCACAATAGAAAATTTAGCCGTTTCTAGAATATTCGCAGTCTAGACTTCAATTACGTCTAGATCTCATGGTTTCACCTGAAATTAATTCAGTTGAAAAGCAATCAAAGCAGATAATTTAACATTACTAGAAACAATGATGCTGCTTCTGAGAAATTTATTAAGACGCAGATCACCGTCAAATAACTTCTCGCTAATTTTATGCATTCTGTCCGTCATTTTGACTGACAATCTTGTTTTTAGTCAAGTCACTTAATAGCAAAGTCGTTAAAATATTTTCCAAATTGTGTACGCTTGCTTGGAAGTGGGTAATCAAATTTTGTCACTTTACTTTTTTTCCCCTTACGACTACTCTGCTTTATTTTAAACCATTATAAATAAATAAATAAAATAAAAAGCCTGTTCATTCCATCACTTTTACAATTAAATCGCTATTAAGCCATTGCCTTATCGTAATTAAATATTGGTGGATATTCCAATTCCATGCGTGGAAGAACTTGGAAGAGACCTTTGCCTGGTAAAGAGAGGATAAATTAAAAAAAACTTTCTTTTATAATAAAGAATGAAAACCATTTAAGTGCGGACTGTACCTAGTGATCCTTATATTTATTGCCACACAAGAGTAGTTATTTCATGTTCCAAACATTTTTTCTTTGCCTCAATTACTTTCAGCGCCATAAAGTATATAGAAGAGGGGACATAAATAAGGAGCCATTCTTCTGTGTGTCATCGTTTGTTTCGTAAAATTACATACTGTAACTGATACAGTAACTGTTGCAGATGAGCTCTTACTTATTTAAAATATTAATTATAAGACTCTTCGATAAATTAGTCTGAGAATAATGTTAAGCTAAGTATAATATAGTGTTGCGAAGCGTTTTCAGAGAAGTAGAGCTCTTTGTGAAGGGCTCGTCTGGGGAAATACTACCACCACGCCTTTTTCTGCCGCCAAGCAGCGTTGCTGTGTTTCGGTTTGAAGAGTGTAGTTGCCGGTGTAATTACAGGCACATGAGGCTTAACATCTGTATGCCTCAAGTTGATCGATGCATGGCAGTGCATCGTATTGCACGTTCCTATCGTGCATGACTTACGAGGCAATGCTTTATTATAGGTGATAGTTACCACTTAGCATCAGGTGGGCCATCTGCTTGTTCCATCAACTAGTTGTATAAAAAAAAACGCCCCAAGTGAAATATTGCTGTTCCATAACAGGGTTTATGTTTGAAACAAACGATGTACCTATACTATTAGGATACAGTAGATATGTAACAACTTAGGTGCAATAAATAATTATATTCTATCCTCATTCATTTGATTACCAAAACTGTACACTGTTTCATTATTGCGCGAATCTTGTCTTCTAGTCGTGAAACGAATTCTCTCAAAAGAATGTGGTGAAAGGATGCAATTTAATACTTGGATGTGCCTCTATCCGACTTATTTAGAGATCTATAAAGCTTGACTTGGTACTTGGCACTAAGAGAACTGAGGAATATTTACCGAGGGGGTATTACCCTACTGGAGATTAAAGTCATCCACTATTTTTTTTAATACTACAACGTAAGTAAAACTGCTTACGGCCCACCTGGTGGAAAGCGGTTCACATAGCCTATGTACACTGACAATTCCAAAGGAATCACACGCGCGTTGCTGACCCTTCCAATATTTTAAAACACTTTTATAATATTGGAAGATTTAAGCACTTTTCGAATAACCTTATTCAATTCAAATTCAATTTTAAGCTTTACTTACGTATCCGACATTATAACAAAACCTTAAAAATTAAAACCTTCATGGAAGTTTAAAAAAAAAAGCAATCTCTTCGCTTCCAATATTTTGTTGGCTCAAAATGAAAAATGAATTCCTGGTATAACTCGATTCCGGTGTCATCGATTGTAAACGTGATTTTAAATTTCCATATTGATGGGCCCTTGCAAATCACTAAAGCTTTAGAAAACCGTCGACTGTCATTATGTCCGACGTAATATAGCATAAAAGGGGAGACTCATAACCAAACACAGGTTTTTTACAACGATTCAATAAGTTCTAAGAACGGTTGTAGCTGTGGCTAACTTTAACGAGTAAGCACAGGGAAGATATAATTAGTTTTAAATTATTTTGTAAGAAATGTGTATTACACACTGGAAGCCCGGAATCAATAAATAAATAAACGGTCACATGTGGTCAAACAGGCAAAAAAAACCAATATTTTTTTTTTATTTTTTTTGGTAATGTTACATTAAATCATTAGTACCTATTTTAGTACCGTTTATTTATTTGTTCTTTTTAAGTAACATTAAAAACTGTAACTGTAAAAACAGTTGTCTATGTGTATTTTATTTAAATGAAACGATATTTGCCTTCGTATAACTATGCTTGAATTGGTTTAGTTCAAAAACTACCAAAATAAACGAAAAAAAAAATCATATATCCTATCCTACTGGTCAACCTATTCGGATGACATTTGGATTAAACATAGTTCATAACCAAGAAAAGTATTATGCTTAATTTCATCAGGTGAATACAAGCGAAGTCAGCGCAAAATAAAAAAAAAGTACCCAGCACTGTAACTGAAGATAAGTTATACAGGGGAAACTTGTTGGCACAACCTATTTTGTATTTTAATTTTATTTTTTATCTACTGTGTGTGTTTTTTTATATGTATAGTTCCCATTTAGTTATATTTAATTTAGTAAGTTCTTTTTTAATTTTTTTTCTTTTTATATATGTGTTAGTCGTTTTCTCTGTGTATGTTTTTTTTGTCTTAAATAATAAAATCATTCATTCATTATACCTAATAGCTAGAAAAGCCAAATACTAGAGGTCACTTTCCTGTCATATGAAAAGGCCAAGAAGGCGGCCCTGAAGTTATGCAACTGAAGAATAATGCATCAATTTAACCATCAAGAGCCTATATAGCTCATAAATTAAGATTTAATAAAAATACGTCGTCATTATAACGGTACCGGTTCTTATAGAACGGCAGATGAAGGGTTATTACCATGACAATGTCACGTACAAAACGCTTCGGTGAACGAAATGGAAATAATATTTGATGGAGTACCATCATGACAAGTGGAATACGCACATCAGCAGATCATAACGATCTCGAAATATCTGTGGGGGATGCGAGAGGTGTGCCTTTGATTCCAGTCGTGGAACGCATTTGGTAGATCAGGTCGAGTTTTTTTTTTTTTTTCATATAACTTGCTGATGGAACAAGCAGATGGCCCACCTTAAGTATTAACTTACTAGGCAATGTTTTGTAATAGGTGATGCCCTATAACAAAGCATTGCCTCGTAAGTCACGTACGATAAGGACGTGCCCTACGGCGCACTGCCCTGCGTTCACAAACTCGAAGCTTGCAAAAATCACAAATCTGTATTGTGATTTTTGAGTATTTGGCTAACACAATTATTTCAGTTCACAAGGTCCCATATTAAAATTAAAGAGTTAAGCGTAATGATATATTTTAAAAATCTTAAAAAGAGACACCGCATTTCTTTATTTCAAAATCATTCTTAAAATGTTTAACAGTGTTTATGAAATATAAAAATAAAATCTTACAAAGAGAAAAGCTGTGTGATTCCAAAAAGAGCGAGAATTCCTATAGGTAAGTAACTATATACCATTGTGATTTTTCAAATCGTTTAGATTAACAGCCGCTTTCTACTTGCTCTTTCTTCTTTAACTGATACAGTACGTAGGGTTATTTGGCAAAACGTTTTTAAGTAAAATAAAAATAATTAAAACAAATAAATCTTAGACTTACCAAAACAGAAGCAGTTCGAATAAAGAGATTAGCAATGGAGTGTTGATAAAACGCCAGATTATATTCATTCATTTTAGTCAAGAATGCTGATAAAAGTACGGACAAATGAGGCCATCCATCATAGCTTTGCTTGCTTAAAAAACGGTGACCGTATTTATGTGTTTTACTTATTGGTCGAGTTGAGTGAGCGAAGCGAGCAGACATTTTTCAAACCACATCATGATGTGGGTAGTATTGAGTGGGTCAGTAGTTCAGTACGGAGGCAACATGGCCAAACAGATTTTAATACCTACAATATAAAACTTAAATATTTCTTATAATATCCAAAAGTTATTTTATTATTTCTCGGATAATAACTTTTGGAATATTATGAAAATCTTTTTGATATCCTTAAGAGTAGTATACACTATAAAATTATAAAAACCTTACAACTTCTCAGCGATTGACGACAATTTCACCTGAGAGTGTATTATTTTGTTAGTACAGAAGACACGTATTCAGTCTTGCCATAAGGCGAAGACAACAGCTAATGTACCTCTCGCTCGCACGTTTCGGCATGTTGAAAGATAAAAAATCAATAAAACCATTGTCTAAAAATCGTAATGAGTAGGAAAACTTGTATCGATCGAAATGAAATTTTTACTAATCTTTATGCAATGTGACACAGAATGGTTGTTTGCGATTTTTCGAAAATGGGTTTAGTGATTTTATATCTTTCAACATGTCGAAACGTGCGAGCGAGAGGTACTTAAGCTCTTGCATTCGCTTTAAAAATCTGAGACTGGATGTATATTTCGAACCATCTGATTGGTCTACTCGCCTCTACACCGCTCCGCCGTTTGTGGAAACGCATTTTTAAGCAAGTTATATGTCGAACCACACGCTAACTAAGGTTGCCTATAAGAATTCACATTCAGCGATAAAGCTGTCTTTTATTTTACTTTAATATTGCTGCAGCTATTTTACTTTAATAGGTTATGCTATTTTGTATGCCTAGAATTGTAATGTATACTAGTGTACAATAAATTACTATCCATATCTCAATAGATTTTTCACAAACACATATTTAATCATTCTTGTCTTTATTTAACATAAAGTAATATTTATCCATTAATTAATAAAAAAGACATTTCACAACGCTGATTACTTCAAGTTTTTAATTGGGTTTTAAATAACCTATTAAGACTTCATCATTATGTTACTACTCAGTACTTGCCTAGTGACTAGTGTTTTATTTGGATAAACAAACCACTTACTTTTCCCGTCGGTAAAAATAACACAACCTTCTTACATAAAACCTTTGAATATGTAAAAAAGACGCTTAATAACTCCTATTCACATATCCTTTTATATTAAGGAAGCTGTTTGATAGAATTGATAAAATAAATTGCGTAGAACTTTCCAAATCCTTCCCGAAATTTATTTCTGTTAAATATTAATGTGTTATCAATTAAAACAGCCAACTGTCGGCGTTCAAGTTGGACAATATTTTAAGTTATTATTTTTAAGCTTTTTAAGATATAGCCTTTGTCAAAGTATTAAAAATCTGTCCGAAACATGACCTAGTAAAGGTAATTTAATTTTTTATCAGCTTGTTAGCCAGCCTTTACAAAAAAAACTATATTTTTTAATGAATATAAAACGTAATATATGCTTTGATGAAAATTAATGTCTAAGGTTTCCAAAAAAAATCTGTTGTAAAAACGGAAACCTGCTTAAATTAATTTATTGAAAAATAATCCGTATTAGTATTTAGTTTAGTTATTCGATTTATTTTAAACAAAGGTTTAAAAAAGAACCTACCACATTAATTGCACCGCTTGATATTGTTTAAGCAGTAGCTTTCTTATACCTGATTATTTATTTTACACTGCACTGTCTTTTATCATCCTGTCCAATATATAAAGATGTAACATTACTTTATCATCGGTAAGTTTACCGAAAATTTTAAAATACATTAAATTACAGTATAATAACTCACCGTTACACTGCGCACAAATCACAAACACTCACAACACTTCAATCGTCATTGTAATCCTTACGAAAACGATTTCTATGTAAATTCGATCACATCCAATTAATTTGTAGGTCCTATCACGTCTGTCCGTCGCGGCGGGAGACGTGTGCTCGCCTCAACGTCACAAGAGCGACTGAAACTTAGTATAGAGAGACAAGAGACGACTCTGCACCCTGCTCTAGCCTCTATGCAGTTTTTTCAGTGTTTACGCACGCTTTTCTACATTTCAACTGAAAGCTCTGCTATTTGGGGAAAAAGGTATTGTTCTGGAATTGGGAGCTTGTGCGATGTTTCTAGCGAGGGTAATTTTAATTGAAGGTTTTATCCACGTGACTTCTTTGTAGGATTTCCCAATGATTGCTTCTTTTGATATCGGTATAGACTATTTTAGTTGTAAATTGAGTTGGGAATGGCGCATGAGCTGAACGCCTATGAGTGCGACTGGCGAATAAAATGGTCATGATCGTAGAGACTAGCGGGAATGGGAGGACGCCTTTGCCCAACAATGGGAGACTATGGGCAAGCAGTAATAATAATTGAGTTGGGATTTGTTATCATCATTATCAGCCTGGATAATTCCACTGCTGGACATAGGGATCCGCTTAGTAGAAGGGGTACGCCGTAATCACCATAGTGACAGGCGGTGGCAGTAGTACCGTGTAAATTTGGACTATAGATATAATTTTTTTTAAGTATAATCGTTTTTGGCTTATTGTATTGATGCTTTATTTATTTAAGTAACTTTCGAATTTTTGTTGTTTTCTTTTAGGTGCTAAGTATATTTTTATTTTTATGTGTTAATGAGAAGTGACGAAGTTGTGATTAATCTGCTGTCAGAGCACTGGTGGTCTAGTGGTAGCGGCTCTGCCTTCCGATTTAAGGTCGTGGGTTCGAAACCAGTCGTGCAAAAATATTTTTTTGTGTTCAAAAATGTACGTGCACAATGCCAGTAATCTCAATCAGTGAAGGAAAACATCGTGAGGAAACCGGCATGTCGTAGAACCTAAAAAGTTCTATAACATGTCAAGTGCTCAAAAGGAGCCTCTTGAGGCGCATTTAAAATCCTTTCACCCCACTGTTTCGAAATAAACTAGTGGCACGACAAGAGAGAGAGAGAGATCTGAATAAATACCTGTTGACTTAACTTTATAAAAAAAACATTTTTTTAGTGTTGTTTGCCAACGGGCGTGTAATTAACAAACATAAATTCATTACCAGAAAACCTTGTTTCTAAACAAAGTACCTAATTTAAGCAATAATTATAGCTTCTGCTTATTATTTTAGCTAGTTGAAATACTAAATTTCTCCTAGTACGTAAATACAGGGAAATAGCTTTAATGTCTGTTTTACTATCGTTAGTAATCTAATTGCTGTACACTAGAAATTTCCATTTGCACCTGCTATATTTACATTCTAAATGAGACTACTCTGTACTCAGGGACGCTAATTTAAATTAACTGAAATTAAATGGTGCTTGTAATATAAATATTGGTAGATGCGTCTGCCTTCTGCGCTGTAGGTCGTGCGTTCGATCCACACCTAGAACAAAATAGTATATTAAAAAATAAGAACTCAAAATTAAAATCAATATCAAAACGTTCTTTATTCAGTACAATCACAAGGATCACTTTGAAACGTCTTATACATATGTATACTAGGTGAATTATAGTGTTCCCGCACACGGGCCTCAGGCAACAACCACAAAACGCCGCCACTGGCATATTTCCTGTAGTTTTCATACATTTTATATGGACTCGCCGCATACGGTTGACGCCGGTAGCCACCACACGCTACAAATCGTCGCTGCTCGCTTCGTATGAAACCTACAGGAAATATGCCAGTGGCGGCGTTTTATGGTTGTGGTCGCAGGCCCGTGTGCGGGAACACTTAATGAGGACAGTAAGGATAATGTCACAACAGTAAAATCACAGTGGGTTCTTCCGAAAGACAACCGTTATACTAAACTAAACAAAGAACACTGGACATGGAAGGTTAGTATTAACAATGATGAACGTCTCTGGGTGCGGCTGAAAATCTTAATAGCCGTGCTTTGTAGGTATAAGCGCGAAGACGTCTACTTTGTTTAAGTATTCTTTTAGAAGCATTTAAATTAATAATGCATTCAATTCATCTTACCTCGAAATGATCAATAAAAAAATACTACCTACTTCATCATTATCACTATCCATCATTATTCTGAAGTAGTCTGAGGCGTTTTTTATACTACTTGCAAGGAGATGGCCCACCTCATATTCTTCTTCTAGTGACACAAATTCTTTCGAAACAGTGTGGTGAAAGGATTTTAAGTGCGCCTCAAAGAGGCTCCTTTGGAGCACTTGACACAATATGATTTAGAACTTTTAGGTTCTACGACATGCTACGACATGACCTGATGTTATGTGATAACCATTGTAACAAAGCATTGCCACACATGAACGCACGATATGAACGTGCCCTACGACGCACTGCCCTGCGTCCATCAACTTGAGGCATATAGATTAGGCCTCATGTGCCTGTAATTTCACTGGCAACCACACTTTTCAAACGGAAACACAGCAACAGTGCTTGGCGGCAGAAATAGCATGGTGGTGGTACTTCACCGGACCAACCCTTCACAAGGAAATCTACTACTTTTAGGAGGACTATGAGGAAAAAACAGGGAATCAGCTTAGGTAACCACGCTTGTAATGTGCACATACTACTAATTCTATAACCATACTAGCTGACCCGGGAAACGTTGTTTTGCCTTATACTTACTACAATGACTATTAAAAAATAAGGCTTGGTGATAGAAGGGTGAACATTTAGGGTTGTATTATGTATTTTTTAATGCCACATTATAAAAAAAAATTGACCAAAAAATAAATATAAATGTTAGGGGTGGACAACCCTTATCACTTAAGGGTTTGAAAAATTGATAGTAGCCGATTCTCAGACTTACTGAATATGCATAATAAATTTCATAAAAATCGGTCAAGCCGTTTCGGAGGAGTATGGTAACTAACATTGTGACACGAGAATTTTATATACAAGAGATAATGGATAGGATCTGTAACCTTTCACCTCACTTGTTCTTTCACAATCAATCGTAATATTCTTTTAAGTGTCACAATTTTCACAATAGCCGAATGGCTGTAACAGGTCTATCGTGATAACAAAGAAAATATACTCACAAAGGATCTTTGTGGTTCCGAAGTTGCCTGTTCGTCGTAAGACGGAACCCTTATTAAGCGAGTCCGACTTACGCTTAACTGTTACATATATTTTTGCTATTTTGAAAAACGTTACCCCTCATGCTATAAAATTGTGTTTAAATTTAAATAATGCTTAAAATTTGCGCTGTCTCTGTTTGCCATTACGCATTGGTAAGAGATGGCAATAGTTTAAGCATAGTTTATCGGTTGACAGTTTTCTTGTAGCAAGGTCGTACATTTTTTATTTTTATCTTGTATATTTAAATCGTATTTTATAGTACAGTTTTACAGATTTTTTTATGTTTTCTTGTTTTGTAACTAGATGGCGCTGTTAAAAATTATCCACCATATTTTGCATATATAGGTATAATGAAGAACTCAATGGCTCAAAGCGAGCTCAATCCATTCACACATTACAAGCATGAAACGAGAAAATCGTTTATCCTTGAACATCTGCTCAGCGACACAATGTAGATATTTCGGAAACAATGGCACCTCTGATCGCTTTGTTACTACATGCAGGGCTGGAGTTAGGCGTTACAGGTTCAAGAGGCATTTCTTCAACGACCAACCTTTATAAATACGTAATGTAGTAAGCAATTTTAATCGTAAGTACGAGTCATCATCTTCCTGCCCTTATCCCACGCTAAGTGGGGTCGGCACAACCGGTTTTCTTTTTCCACTCTCCTCTATCTTTTATATTCTCGATGCTCACTCCTTTCTTACTCATGTCATCTTTCACGCAGTCCATCCATCTTTTCTTGGTCCATCCATATTTCTCATCTTCAGTCCATCCATCTTTTCTTTTTCGTAAGTACGAGTATGATCATGAAATTATTATCCCTTTTTTAAAAATATCAGGGATACAAAAATACATACTTACACTATTCATGGAACAATAGAGCAAATTGCAGACCACTACTAAATAATATGGTTATGACAACGAATTTAATACCAATCCCAATTGGATGCTCTTAAAAACATTGGAAACTTAAAAAAAAAATAAGAAAATTAGGTGTAGACTTGCTTTTCTGTTTTTTTTTAATACTAAATGTGATAACTGCCCCACTGCTCAGCGATAAATAAATAGATAACTCTTTATCTTTTACAATACGAAAACAGAATACAGTATTAATCTAATAAAAATTTGACAATAGGTGAGCGTATCGCTGAGAGCGATTTCTTCCACGCAACCTTTGCATGTAAAGAAATAAATTTAAATTGACTGCAAACTGACTTTTTTTATATTTTTTAAACAACTAGCTGATGGAACAGGCAGGTGGCCGACCTGATATTAAGTGGTAACCATCACTTATGACAAAGCATTACCTCGTAAGTCACGCACGATAAGAACGTGCCCTGCGTCCATCAACTTGAGGCACACAGATGTTTTAATGATTTAATGCTTTATTTATAAGGAACATAAACAGTGGTAAGCCTCATGTGCATGTAATTTCACCGGCTACCACACTCTTCAAACTGAAACAAAGGCGTAGTACTTCACCGGAGGAGCCCTTCACAAAAAGCTCTACTACTACTACTTGAACTTGAATTGGCGATGTACCTGTTGTGCCGATCCCACATAGAGCGGGATAAAGGCAGGAACATGATGATGATATAAGTCCGTGCTAGGATTTTTAGTGCTACAAACCTATAAATATAAAGAACCAAGAAGCCTAGCTACGGCCCTGGAGTCTCGCGCCTTATTCTTTGTAATCCTCAATCAATAAATTCTGTAGCGTTAGCTTGGTATTTCTTTAAGGCTTCCTCTTTTATGTTTTAAACCTATGTATTATACCTACCTACATTATTGATGCGTAGATTAGTAGGAAACAGAAAAAAAACAAAACAGCTCTTTTATATATATATATACAAAATAAATATTTATAAATATATTTATAATAAATATTTATAAATAAATATTTAAATAAATATTTTTGGACTATCCCCACACTGCACTATCTGGCCCCAAACTAAGCCAAAGCTTGTAATATAGGAACCAGATAGCTGATATAATACATATTAGTAATTTAACTTAAATTAATTTTTGAACAGAAAAACTCATTGGTGCACGACCGGTTCGAACCCACGACCTTAGAATCGGAAGGCAGGGCCGCTACCACTAGACCACCAGTGCTCTGATAAGTTAGCTTAACATGTTTGATGTTGTTCTTATACGATACCTACAAATATTATTCTAAATATTGATTTTCCCAAAGACGTTAACTAAACACGTCGTCGAACCCTGTCTGCGACATTTCAATAAATTATCCCCTGCCAATGAGTAGTCCATATTTCATAAAACAAGGGAATCCTTCAAACTTCGAGGTATCATTTGCAGCGCCCTCTATCAATCAACGTCTGAAGTTAAAGTCAGCTGATGAACGTAAGCCACGATGAGTCAGTGTGTTTTGAACTAAAAATTGATGCTTTGAAAATAGAATGGAAAATGTAAAATCGACCAATCACCGTCAACTCATTAAATGTTAGAACATGCTTTCGATAAGTAAAATTGAATAAAATCTCTTTAATTCAGACAAAAAGTCAAATGTGTACTAAATTTAAAAATAGAAAAAAACTGTAAAACTGAAACAGCTTCACGATCTTGATCCCCAGTCACGTAAGATATCCCGTCAGATCTCTTAGTAAACGGTGAAGGAAATCATCGTGAGGAAACCAGTTAGTATTCTAGCAGCGTCGATGGGCTTGCAACCTGTCACGTATGGAATACCAACTACTGCAAAATATGGGTATGTGCCAAATCTAATGTTTGGACTGTGACTATCTATGTCTACCCCCTTATAAAAAAGGTAGGTAAGTACTTAAAACTACCTAAAACTAATAGGAAAGCCGTTGGGAGGTTCTGACGGTGATCAATGGGACAAATATGTATATTCTTTCATTAATTAACGAGAGCTCAAAAAAGAAAGGTAGGAAAGACACGCAGTAACCACCTGAAGTTGAGCTGTTACTTCTGCACTTTCTACTACTTTATAACAGTATTAACGTACAGAGCATGATCACAATATAACTTTGTAGAAACTTTAAAACTTATTTGTCTGGTTTCAATCAATATGATATTTTTGCTTAACTTTTGTGAAGTTGTTCTCTGAAACATTGTTTACGATTTTTCATAACTACATCAGTCATTTCAAAAACGTACGTTCACAGCTCAGTTGGTAGTAGCTCTGCCTTCTGCGCCGTAGGCCGTGAGTTCGATCCACACCGAGAACAAACATTTGTGTGATGAACATAGATGTTTGTTCTCTGTCTGGGTGTTATTTTATATTATAAGTACCTATGTATTTAGAAAAAAAAACATCACACAAAAAAACAATCTGGTTTCCACATTTTTTTTACCACTAGCTGATGGAACAAGCAGATGGCCCACGTGGTGTATGTAAGTGATAACCATCACCTATAACAAAGCATTGCCTCGTCACGCACGATAGGAACGTGCCCTACGATGCACTGCCCTGTGTCCATCAACTTGAGGCATACAGATGTAAAGCCTCATGTGCCTGTAATTACACCGGCAACCACGCTCTTCAAACCGAAACACAGCGTTGCTGCTTGGCGGCAGAAAAAGGCGTGGTGGTAGTACTTCCTCGGACGAGCCCTTCACAAAGAGCTCTACTACTCTTAATTGTTTTGATAGAGCTTTCCGAAACGGGCGTTAGTACATTAGCTAGTTCACAATTCCATAGTAAAGTTCCACAGTTAGGTACTGTACCCCAAGTATGAGATTTGCTTACGATATTTCGTTTTTCGTTTTACGTTTTTGTTCCGTGTTTATTGCGGGTTTTGTATGAAGACGCGATAGAGATACCGATACGGAACCCGCAATGAACACGGAACAAAAACGAATCGTTTTCGCTGCGTGCTCATTGCGGGTTTTGTAAAGTTCCGTATCGGTATCAATATCGCGTCTTCATACAAAACTCGCAATGAACACGGAACAAAAACGTAAAACGAAAAACGAAATATCGTAAGCAAATCTCATACTTGGGGTACTGGATAGGATACAAACTTTGTAATCGGCTTAGCTTTTTGTCTAAATTCACTTGTTAGGGTCTGTTGTTGTGGATTGAGAGTTCTTGCTACGGTTAATTAGACTTGTATATCAAGAAACTGAGACTAAAAACCAGCCAAGTGCGAGATTGATCTTAGCATTTACTACTACTGGTAGCCGATTGAATTACAGGCACATGAGGCTTAACATATGTATGCCTCAAGTTGATGGACGCACGGCAGTGCATCGTAGGGCAAGTTCTCTTCGAGCGTGACTTACGAGCCAATGCTTTGTTTTAGGTGATGGTTACCACTTAACAGGTGGGCCATCGGCTTGTTCCATTAGCTAGTAGTATAAAAAAAAATCTACCTATCATTTGACACTCGCAAGATTGTCGAATGACGGATAGGTGCTATTAACAGATTTGATTCGTTTTCTGTCATTTTGGGAAGCAAATAGCATATAGCTTTTTCAATTGGAATGAAAATGTATTACCTATGTGAAATCCAGATTTTTGAACAAAAACGTGTCCTGTAGGTTTTAAAGAAAACTGCCATACTTTTTTTAAAACAAATGTCGGCTGACTTACTCCATAATCTCTCTTGTCGTGTCACTAGTTTCTTTCGAAACAGTGTGGTGAAAGGATTTTAAGTGCGCCTTTCCAGCACTTGACACATGTTATAGAACTTTTTAGGTTCTACGACATGCATTGTGCACATAAATTTTTAAACAGAAAAACTCATTGGTGCACGACTGGTATCGAACCCACGACCTTTGGAACAGAAGGCGGGGCCGCTACCACTAGACCACCAGTACTCTTAAACAGACTTGATTAAAAAGTATTTGATCTATTACACACTTTGCTTTTAGACGAGAGGTTGTATTCAGTCAGCAAATCTTACTCCATAATTTCTCGCACCTATTTACACAATTATAAAAATACCTATTCAACTCGAGAGTTAAACAAATACTTTCCGAGATAGCCCACGGTTTAAAAATAAAAGAGGATGCTAAAACCTGGCGTCGGAACTGAATTATGCAGTTGAAAAAAATATAACGGGAAGATACTTGGCGCGATATTTTAGGTCGCTTTTGAGCTCTTTTTTTTACTTTATTTTTTAAGAATTATGATAAATCCAAAAGACACTTCCCAAAGAGCTGGGATTCAGTAGATAAGACATCTCTAATACTATAAGAATCAAAGTCCTGACTGACTGACTGACTGACTGACTGACATATAGACAACGCACAGCCTAAACCGCTGGTCCTAGAGACTTGAAATTTGAGGAGTACATAGGTCTTATGGCGTAGAGGTGCACTAAGAAGGGATTTTTGAAAATTCAACCCCTAAGGGTGTAAAAAGGGATGAAAACGTTTGTATGTAAAATCGTATTCCTTGAACCTACAAACTTGAAACTTGGAGTACATTTACTTCAAAGCAAAAAAATAGAAAAGGCATTTTTAGTTTTTTTAAACTACCCTTAATAAGTGTGCAAAGGGGTGTCAAAGTTTGTATGGGAGTTTTTTGACCGCTGGTCCTAGAGACTTGAAATTTGAGGAGTACATAGGTCTTATGGCGTAGAGGTGTACTAAGAAGGGATTTTTGGAAATTCAACCCCTATGGGTGTAAAAAGGGATGAAAACGTTTGCATGTAAAATAGTATTCCTTGAACCTACAAACTTGAAACTTGGAGTAGGTACATAAACTTCAAAGCAAGAAAATAGGAAAGGCATTTTTTGTTTTTTAAAACTACCCTTAATAAGTGTGCAAAGGGATGTAAAAGTTTGTATAACAGTTTTTTGACCGCTGGTCCTAGAGGCTTGAAATTTGAAGAGTACATAGGTCTTATGGCGTAGAGGTGTACTAAGGGATTTTTGGAAATTCAACCCCTAAGGGTGTAAAAAGGGTTGAAAACGTTGGTGTGAAAAATTGTATTCCTTGAATCAACAAACTTGAAACTTGAAGTAGATGTACTCCAAGGCTAAAAATTAGGAAAGGTATTTAGTTTTTTAAAACTACCCTTAATAAGTGTGCAAAGGGGTGTCAAAGTTTGTAAAGGAGTTTTTTAACGCGTAGTGTAACTTCAAACTAAAATAAAATGTGTTCTGTGTAATAAAAAGGATACAACGAGGCGTCAATGTTTGTAAGGGACATTCTAAAAACGAGAATCTTGAGTTGGTACGAAGAGATCTGAGGATATCTAACGTGCCTGGGGATCAAAGTCGTGAAGCTGTTTCGTTTCGTTTGTTTTTGGGGTAGAAACTAAGTAAACAAATAAGTACATATTTTCCGTGTAAGGTTATATTTGTTGTATTTGTCATGTTTGTGCTATACTCAGTACCTATACCTACCTACCTAATATAGGTAATGGACGCCTATAGGTATCTCTGATACCTACGTAGGTATTTAAAATCATACCCTAATAATATACAAATCAATGCGAAAGTTACGATGTTTGGATGTTTGTGGATCAATCACGGCTCACCACTTCAAAGCGTGCGAAGCCGCGGGAAGCCTCTAGTATGTAATAAAAGTCTTATCAAAGATTAGATTTTTGTTAAGAATCGCCTAAAAATATCGATGTTTTTCCCCCGAAGGGATAAAAACATTTATTTTGGGTCTTGCCGAAGCTTGACCCTTATGAGATATCCCTTGCATACTAGCCACATCGGACGTGCTATCTGCTCCCTTCAGCGTGCGGAGAGCCTCATACAGCTGTCTCTTTCGCACACTCACCGCCCGCTGTCCACTCGCGCCGGCTAGTTCGCTTGACGCTTCAGTACCTTTTAAGCCGGCAAGGTCTTAAAACCAAGGGTCAAGCTTCGGCAAGACCCAAAATAAATGTTTTTATCCCTTCGGGGTAAAAACATCGATATTTTGTGTCTGTGCCTTCGCTTGACCCTTATGAGAAGTGTTTATCTTCTGCCGGCGGCACAATTATGTACGGCGTACTGTGAATATAGTAGTTAAATTAAACCTATGCGTGTAATAACAAAATAACAAAAGAAAAAAGAAACTGTTTTATTTTTTAAGTATGTAACTTCTAAAATTAACATTGAAACAGGTGATTTCCAAACAGCATTTAACTTAAACAGCTTCAAAACAGATTGAAGGAAAAACGTCTTCTTTAGTCGCACAACTGCGCTTTACAGTAATATTTTAGAAAATTTTGATTAATATATTACTTTTCTTAAAAATACCATCGTAAATCGCGAAGGATATACAGCTGAACGAATGCTTGACGGACTGGCGTTAATGTCTATTTCCTTAAGGGCAGTTTCTACCCATCCAGCAATAACATCTTTAGTGGACGCACGTAGGTACCTACACTAACCCTAGTTGTTATAAAACTATAGTCTAAAGAGACATCTGTGATTTGACAGAGTTATAAGAACGTTTAACCAAAAATTAAAATCTGATCCTTATTTTAGAAAATTTTCGAATCTGTTTGTTTCCAGAACATGAATCTGTAAGAGTCACTCCTGAAAATATACCGAATCTATAGACAAAAGTCATGTTATGTCATGTCCTTCCAGAGGCTACAAGCAAGATTAAAGCCAAATGCCTATAGACTTGAAAAAAACTGCAAGTGTCAGGTAAGTGAGACTTCAACCAGATGACCAATGCATTAACATCCCAGAAAGATGACTTCCTCTCACCAGTGCCAGCTAAGCTTGAGTATATGTTTAACAACCGGGTGGTTTTTAATCTGATCAGCATTAAAAGGATCAGCAAAAGATGTTGTTACTACAGACTTGTTTACCAAGACCGTATTATATTATACGATAAGCGCGTTGCAACGATGCAAGTAACTGAAAAATAAAGCAATACTTTTCTGAACTTGGCCCATCTATTGGTACAGATCTATTGGTTCTAACAGCCCATTTTCGCCACTTCTTCCAAGCTGACGAATATTTCTTTAAAGTTCCTGGTCTCCAAGAATCTTCTGATAAACTGACATCGTCTGAATATTCCATACCTGCAAATGAAGCTGGAGGACCTGAGGTGGTGGTTGGCCCGTTGAAATTTCGGTCAGATAAAGATGCAGACCCTATATTCGAAGGACCGGTTTTATATATTGCTCTCTTGCGCAAATCGGGGTGTCAAAATGGTTGAGGCCAATTCGGAGTTATTAAAAAGTATATTCCTTCCGCAGTATTCAAGTGACTTAAAATTTGGGTAAACACTCAGGTTATTTGGAAACTCAATTGGTTGCTGAAAGTGTCTATGAATAGTGCATCCTGATCCTCTGGAAACTGAGAGACAAGAGACCACCCTGAATATCTTGGTTGCGAATAGGTCCACCGACGGAATCCCCCATATTGCAAATAGTTTCTGAGTAATCACATTGCTCAAGTACCAGTCGGGGATTATTTACTAACGACGTAGATGGTCTACAACGCAATTGTAAATTCTCGGAATGTATCTTAACAAACTTTGAACGTGATAACGTTTTTCTAACCGAAGTAGTGATTCTAATATTGAAAGCAGCATTCGGAGCTTAGTGCCCTTATTCCCTCACATAGAAAATGACAGTTTGATTGTCCGATTGAATCAGAATCGTTTTGTCGTTTCTTAATGTTTCTCTGCACGACGCTATACAATTCCATACGATTTATGTGCCACGAATGCTGTTGTTTTGTCCAAGTGGCGCTTAGTAGTAACTCGTTCAGGATGTGAGCTCCCCATTCTATGTTTGAAGCTTCTGTCAAAGTCAAAGTCAAAAGGTATTTGTTCAATAAAATCACAAGGACCACTCTGAAACGTCTCAAAGCTAGGCGACTCTAGGTGCCAGTTCCAAGCGACCAAAGATATCTCTATAAATCTCTACCTGATTTATGAATATAATATCTGATGATCGGCTTAGATTGTCTAATCACCATTCCAGAACTTGAATCACCTTGCCTGGAATTTTCAACTTTCGCTTCGGAGAGACTTCTGCGAGACCATTGCTGGCGATCTAAATTCGACGACAAAGCATTCGATCCAAAAGAACTACGAATGCTATAAAGTATAAGCTTCCCAGAATAGATTTTGCACTTATTAGTTCTAGGAGATCTTTTTTCACAAGTCTAACTTCTGGAATATATATTATTATTTTGCCTGAATTTGTCCTCCATCCAGGAACAATGTCCAGAAACTCGATGTCTTGAACTGGATCTCAGACCCTACAGAATCTATCTAAATAGAATCCTACAGTGAATTCTGCTTCCTTCTGAAGCAACTTAGCAGATTAGCAAGAAGTAGACAACTAGATACCCTTATGCTAATCTTCCGAAGCTGGGTTGCTAGCCAATTTGCGATTTTCGAGAAGATGATCGGAGCTGTAGACAGACCGAATAGCAGGCAGACCATGCCATAAAGGTGATCTTGATAGCTTAAAGCCAGAAAACACCGATGTGTTTCTATCACCGGTTCATGGAAATACGCTGGTGAAAAATGGAGTTTTACCTAGTTTCTGAAGGAACTTGGGAACTGTTAAATGATTGACCAGACGAAATTTTCACGGGTTTAACCTTCTTAGATCGATTATCGATTGGATTTATCCGCTTTGGGCACCAAAACAAATTTGCACAAGACCCGAGGACAGACAGGGGAAACATTTTCAAGACTCCTGAGCTCACCATTTTCGAAATACGACTGACATCTGATAGCAAAATTCCATTGAAAATGGAATTGCTAGGGCTTTTCTTACAAATGAAATCGTATAGTCATTTATTATATTTAATATCAGTTTGGGACAGCCCTGGTCTTCCAAGCTCCTAGACATTGTTGGATGATATGCTATCCAATCCGGAGAATAGTCAGAAACTTTTCAATGTCGACTGGTAACCGTTCTTTTGAAACCTCTCCTGTTTGTGTGAAGAGCCAGACGGTTTACGGCCATAAGCTCAGCATCGCATAGCCAAAAGAATGCTAGCATCAAAATTAGTTGATTATGTCTTAGAGAAATCCTCCAATTTCTTTTCATCAAAAGGAAAACTCTCTGAAATTGGAATCCTCATCAAGGACGAAGTGACGTTTTCTTTCAATCAATGGAGATATAGCTTTACATCCTTTATAGTCTGAGATCTCTGCCACAAACGAACTGAAGCAAGTTGTCAGAACATTGAAGAAATTCACTGATCGAACCCGAACGAAAAACCTGTAGTGATGGCTCTTGTCGCTACTGGGCACATCTCAATAACCCTGTTGAAGACTCTTTGGAGGGCAGCGCGTTCAAGTCAAGCAGCATGCGTTATGGAGCCATAAGGTCCCTCAGTCTTTTCTTTATAGTCAGCTAGACCATTAGTAGGAGCTAAATGCTTCAAAGACGGATTAACTGCCAGAGCTGAAAACACAGGGGCCGCGCGAAGTATTTTATACACGTCGAAGTATCTTCTTCTGTTCCATGTCCAGATGTTCTTCTTTCCATTCTCGTCCCCCGGATTCTTTGACAAACAAATCCTTGAGCCTTGATCTCAGATTCTGGTAAGGGAATGATCGTTGATGACCAGCTCCTTTTGTCAATATCAAGTCTGCTTTAATATATATATATTTTGCAAGAGCATTCCAGTAGCTTTAGCTTCTTGTTCTAGGGTTGCAATTCGACTTGCACTAGAAACTCGCTTATTAGTAGACGCAAGTTCATTTGATCTATCCGGTTCCGTGTCCGATATCTGCCCCAACGCCCTAGAAGCTTCCATTGTAGTAACCAGCAAGTGCTTGAAACTATTAGTAGCTTGCGTCACAAGCTCTCAGTGCAACTTAATCTGCAAGGCTCTTGCCTTGGATGGAGGACCCAGAACCAAGCCAAGGCAGAACGGCCAGGAAAGCATTTTGATTTTCATACCCGTATAGGCTTCATCGTTTAGCGAAGATGCAGAGGGATCAAAGGCCTTAGCTATTTCAGTTGCGGGCAAGCAGAACCTTAACTTGGTGCGCGTTGCAGAGTCCAGATCCAAAGATACAATTTCATGCACTGTCCAATCTTCCCAGCCCCTGGGAGAAAGCTCGATAGCTCGACGCCACTAGCTTTAGCTCGGCCAGAATTTCATTGCCGGACAGGTCATCATTTTCATTTCATTTCATTTCATTTCATTTCAAGCTCATGGAGAACCAGGCATATAAGAATTCAGCAGCAGAAGCCTTCTGCATATAAGTATTCATCTGATAGACACAACTCTTAGGTTTGTAAACGAATGGAAGGGATCGTAAACTATCACTTTTATGGGTGACCGTGTCCACTTTGGGCAACTCCAGCTCAATTTAGGCAGCGAATCGCCCAAAAATCTCAACTCTACTTTCGGCCAGAAGGGGCGCGAAATTTTTTTTTTTTTTTTGCTTACTATGCTTTGATTTCTAGGCTGGGATGGCCTGATTATAATCCCGCAACTGCTCGACTTTTGAGCCGCTTCGGCTCGATTTTTGGGACGCACCGGCTTGTTTTTTGAGCCGCGACGGCTCAATTTTCGGGCCGCGCCATCTCGATTTTCGAGCCGCGACGGCTCGATTTTTGGGACGCACCGGCTCGTTTTTTGAGCCGCGACGGCTCAATTTTTGGGACGCACCGGCTCGTTTTTTGAGCCGCGACGGCTCAATTTTCGGGCCGCGTCAGCTCGATATTCGAGCCGGGATAACTCGATTTCTGTCTACACATCAACAAAGGGTTGCAAACCGCTTTCTAGATGTGAACAGAGTCAGAAATGAGCCTTTAAGACAAGGGCGCAGGGGCCGCTAAGTCTTAGAAATCCAATTTTCATGATTGAGGCAAGGAGCGCTCGAATCAGTGGATTTTAGTTTAAACCATGCAATAGGTTAATAGCTAAAAACACTTCATAAAAACAAAGCCAAAAAGAGATTAAACTAGATTAGACTGATTTCACATAGCATAATTATATACCGTATTATATACTTAGTAGGTAGAAACGTATAAAGTATATACGACACCTACAACTCGTACGTAGGCAAAGAATGCCTACGCTTCAAATGTAAGACGATCTATGTAATGTAAAACTATATTTCTACAAAACATGATCATCCCACCTACTGGAAACATAATGTTATTACGATTGTTATTACACGACATAAAATATAAAGTGACATACCTGACCACTTTCCTTAATACTTGGTAGCACGAAAAACACTACACTGCCATTAAACAATTTATTGGTATTGGTACGTAAACAGTAATAATTTGCGCGGAGCGGGAGCAAGCGCACACCCGTTGCGGTTAGCAACAAAAGCGTACTGAAGCGTCAAGCGAACTAGCCGGCGCGAGTGGACAGCGGGCGGTGAGTGTGCGAAAGAGACAGCTGTATGAGGCTCTCCGCACGCTGAAGGGAGCAGATAGCACGTCCGATGTGGCTAGTATGCAAGGGATATCTCATAAGGGTCAAGCGAAGGCACAGACACAAAATATACGTTTAACTAGTTTTTGTACTAAATCAAACTTTTTGATTGAAAAACTTGTTCGCATCAGAATTATATTTCTGCTAAATCTTTGTTATGTTATTCTCCAAAACTCGGTTGTTTGCTATTTTTCATTATCTAGCTTCATCATCATCTTCCTGCCCTTATCACGCGACATGGGGTCGGCACAATAGGTTTTTTTCTTCCACTCGTCATCACAGTGCTCACACCTTTCTTACTCATGTCATCTTTCACACAGTCCATCCACCTTATCTTTGGCCTACCTCTCTTTCTAAAACTCTTTTTCTTTTATACTCTTTTTCATATCTAGCTTCAGTAATTTTTTAACTTCAATAATCTACGAACGAGAAGCTATTTGACAGATGTTAACTAAATAAGTCATATTTTTTTTATTGTTAAGAAACTATAATTAAAGGATCTTGTATCTGAAATAAAATAATTTTAATATCTCTCTCTTGTCGTGTCACTAGTTTCTTTTGAAATAGTGTGGTGAAATGATTTTAAGTGCGCTCAAGAGGCTTCTTTCGAGCACTTGACATGTGATAGAACTTTTAGGTTCTACGACATGCCGGTTTACTCACGATGTTTTCCTTCACCGTTTGAGAGTACTGGCATTGTGCACATACATTTGTGAACAGAAAAACTCCTTGGTGCACGACCGGTTTCGAAGCCACGACCTTAGGATCGGAAGGCGGGGCCGCTACCACTAGACCACCAGTGCTCTCAATTATTTAATTTAATAATGTTAATATAATATGCTGTAAAAAGACTGTTCTTCCTCCAAAAGTTCATTCACTCCAGAGCCCTATTCCCATTATAATGAGAATTATTTAAAAGCTACATTCGCTATCCGGACGCAGGTGTGACGTATGTCGGCGATAGCGCCGTCCCTGGAGAACGCTACTGTTTTCCTTCTATTCCTGTTTTGTAGATACTACACGGGTTTGTTTTGATCTTTGTATCTACCGATTTTACCCGTAAATAGTGAAGACACACGCCTTTTTCTGTCGCCATTTCAGCTATTACGTCGAATTAGATAGAGATAGCAAGTGACTTGACATGCAATTCGTTTTGATCGGGCTTTCAGAAACCGGCCGTTAGCCTAGCCTTTATACTAAATACCCACTCAATCGGTAAATGGAAATAATATAAACTATATTTCAGACAAATTACAATACCTACTTACGTGACTTACGAGGCAATGCTTTGTTATAGACAAAAATAGAAAATAGAAAATATTTATTTTACGACACAAAATACAATGATAAAATAAAAAAAAATACAAAGATATACAAGAAGACATATTAAAAAAACATTATAAATATAGTGTCGTAAAAAAGGCTTCCACTCAGCATTTGCCATATGAGCCTAGTGGCTTGTATGGCGCTGGTTTTATGTGGTGATGGTTACCACGTCAAGTTTGTTCCATCAGCATGCAGTATATAAAAAAATAAGAAGTTACATTTAAGGTCCATATTTTAAATAAATACGTTAAATAATTACGTTGTCTGCCGTATTCCTCAGTGTCACGGCGTCTCGTACGCGCCCACTGAAGTCTGTAGACGACACCTTTCGTCCAACACTCTGCATCCACAAAGGTCGGAAGACGAACAGTCGGCACTCATTTCACATCGTGAGGAAACCGGCATGTCGTAGAACCTAAAAAGATCTAAACCACGTGTCAAGTGCTCTAAAAGAGCCAATTTTAGACGCAACTAAAATCCTTTCACCACACTGTTTCGAAAGTGACACTACAAGAAGAAGCAAGTTGTGTAGAAATTACTAGGCTGATGGGATGTTTCAAGCTGTTATTAAGTGAGCCCGAATTCAATTTTTCTTTCAATTTGACAGAAACTCAATTTCTGTGGATTAGGCTGGTGAAGCTCAGTTGATTGGTAAGCTTTATAACTCGATTTAAAAACATTACCCTCCTAGGCAATCGGGGTGAATATAATAGGTGAGTAGATATTATAAGTGGTAGGTATTCTTAACTTCTACTGTAATTATTATGTTAGATACTTTTAGTTTGACAGATTCACAGTTGGTAGTAGCTCTGCCTTCTGCGCCATAGGCCGTGGGTTCGATCCCCACAGAGAACAAACATATTTTGTGTGATGAACGTTAATGTTTGTTCTCTGTCTGTGTGTTATATAATATTAAAATAAGTACGTAATAACAAAAAAAAAGTATACATATAAAGTATATCAGCTATCTGGTTCCCATATTACAAGCTTTGGCTTAGTTTGGGACTAGATAGTGCTGTGTGGAAAGTCCACCAATATTTATTTATTTATTATTGTTTAGTTTCAATAGTATCTAACATATTATTATAATAAGTAGAAGTGAGGTGAAGAGAGTTCAGGATACCAACGAAAATATTAATCTGCTAAATAAATTTAATTACATTTGAAGATAAATAAACTCAAGATGAAATAAAAAAAAGTATCTTAAATTTCTAATTAATAACCGACATAGCTCGGGGAATTAGCAAGGTTCAGTGGCAATGGGCAAGTCATAAAGCTCGAAGAACTGACAACCGCTGCGGTAATATTATAGTTTCTTAAATGGCGACCACGAACTTGGGTGGCGACACGGAACTCCAACGTGATGGACCAATGACAACGTTAGGGTCGCGGTAATTCGGTGGATAGAGTGGCCTCAGAATCGATCTTCCTGGATATTTATAGAGAAGGCTATAGGCCTTCTCCAGCAGTGGACTTCAAGCTGATGATGATAATGTTGATCTTAAATTTGAAAATAAAAGATGACGAAAAGCTTATTATTTTAACCGTGAAATGCTATTTACCGTTTACATTTCTGTATTCGATGGCCGTCGATAGTTTATTTTCGGCCATCACAATAAAGATTTCTCTTGCAAGGTTTTAGACGCTATAAAATAAAACGGAACAGCCAGTTAGAGTTGAGCTACCAGTGCACAGGCGCTCAGTGGAGCGCGTAACTAGCGCCACCTGGTTCCGTAGCTCTATGCGGATAATTACTGACACTTTTGAGGAGATTTCACTAAATCTTTAGCTATACAACGTGTTGATGAAGTTATGTAGGGAAACAAAGAGCGTGTATTTAGACCAAGCACTGGAATACTTTGACGTGTGCAACGGTTGAATACATCGTTTTCGAAATTCCCATAGAAAAGTAAAATTAATATTTTCTCAGAAATTTGCAACAGCCCTGTCTGTGTACGTGTCAAGGTCACACGCACGCGCGCTTCTATCTAGGAAAGAGAAAAACAACGATAACCTACGAGATAATTTGAAATACTTACCTTTCGGTAGGTAGGTAGGTACGCCGCCAATCCCCTGACACGATATTTTTACTGGTTCCTATGGATTTTGTCATTATTTACTGGCTATAATAACACTGGATAAAACTGGATTTTGGTAAGTTTGCGAGATTTCGCACGACACAGGCTTCAAACTTCACACTAAACCATTACCTCGTAGGCACTGCTCATACACACACTGACTGACGACGGCTTTTTACATAACAATCACCATTTTATCACGTTTGATGACATTTTCTCAACAAAACAATGTACAACAACGCATGTAAACACAAACAGGGTGACCATCTCAAAAGTGGCGGTTCTACCACACACCTGCCAAAAAATCTGTCAAAATCTACCAAGCTTGACGATAAAAATACCAAAAATATGACTTCATACCATCTCCTTCGTGGCTACGGAATAAATTAAATACCTACATTACATTCAGTTACTATCTTTTGATCGTTTGTAACGGTTTGCAGTTATCTAAAACGAGATAGAAGTTGTTTAGAAACCAAATCAATGAAGGTAAAAAAGAATAAGAAGTTTCCAGTTCGGTAAAAAATAAATAAATTATAAATATTATTTCATTAAAAATTCAAACTAATAAGATTTTTCTTGAAATATTTAAAATCTGCCAAATGGCAGAAATCTGCCACAAATGGTAACACTGATCGGCGGCCGTCGGCCGTCCTGATTGGATATGCGTTTTTAAATGCAACCAATGACAGACAGGTTAGTCAAAGATTAAATAGGACAGACTAGACACTTCCCAAAATTGCAGTTGAATAATTTTGTCGTGTCAATGAACCATGGTGGTAAAGTAACATGTTACAATTTAAAGAACTATGAATATCATAAACATTGCTTTACGACATCTAGTAATTAAACAAAAATAAATATTCTATTAAATATTGAGTACGTAGCCACGTAGGTACCTAGTTACTGAATAGGTATTAGTACCAAAGATCTCAGAGAATGTTTACCGTGACTAGGGATTACAGTCGCGAAAATATTTCTTTTACATACCAAGATCTTTAAAAACAGCAACATCATTATTAGGTAGGCACATTACTAGGTAATTGGTGGCAGTTCTGTTACCTATTTTATCTAAGGTTAACAACTAGAGGTCAAAGAACAGCTGTAAATAGGGCTGCCTCATGATGCGTTTAGATTCATTTTAGATAAAAGTTTAAGACGCATTTCATGAATGAAAAACTTTGAAATTTTAAAAGTCGTAGAACAAAAGTTGTTCGTTATGACCGGTAGAATATCCTGCTTTCGGATCCCTACAATTCTTAATAAACACGTTGTATAAACTAAATGTGAATAATGTGTAATGTGTAAACTTAATGTGTAAATCTTAAATTATGCACCGGTATGAGAGCACCGGTGGTCTAGTAAGAATGACCCCGCCTTTCGATCGTAAGTAGTTTAAGAGTAGTAGAACTCTTTGTGAAGGGCTCATCCGGGGAAGTACTACCAACTACTACCACACCCTTTTCTGCCGCCAAGCAGCATTGCTGTGTTTCGGTTTGAAGAGTGCGGTTGTCGGTGTAATTACAGGCACATGAGGCTTAACATCTGTATGCTTCAAGTTGATGGACGCAGGGCTGTGCACCGTAGAGCACGTTCCTATCGTGCGTGACTTACGAGGCAATGCTTTGTTATAGGTGATGGTTACCACTTCACATCAGATAGATGGCGAATTGTTTAAAAAAAAATTTGGTTCGAATTCGGTCGTGCGCCAATGGATTTTTACTATACCTCTAGTTAAAATGTGCGCAATGCCAGTGCTCTTAAACGGTCAAGAAAAATATCGTGAGGAAACCAGTTAGTATTCTAACAGTGGCGATGGGCTTGCAACCTGTCACGTACGGATTACGAACTACTGCAAAATGTGGGTATGTGTTTGGACGTTTCTGTTTACCTCTCTTAGACGTCCTCAAGAGACCTGAGGGGATATCTACCGTGCCTGAGGATCAAAGTCGTGAAGCTGTTTCTATTACTTTAATTATGCTAAACTATTTAGTAAAATCATGACCATAAAAACAATATTCTTTCAGAAATTTATTGATGTTGTTAGGTTCATCTCATCTCTCACTTATTTTGATCTCTTATTTTGATGATTATTGTTAGAGAAAGGCCAGGTCAAGAGTACCCTAAGCCGACGAGCATGTATGAAGAATGTTATGAGAGTGAATGAAGCGAAAGAGGTATGTCAGGATCGTAGCAAGTGGAAATCCGAGGTCTCTGCCTACCCCTATGGGAAACAAGAGTGATTTTATATATGTATGAATGTACTTATTCTGATTAAAGGCTAGGCAGTTTGGGAAAAAAGCCATTGAGATTTGAATTTATTTGTAAATTAAACGGAACGAGTTTAGGTTTGAAAAAAATCTATTTAATTGATCACTCTTTGATCTTCGGATTTGGGCCATTAGATCGGTAAATAATCACACACACGTCGTGATTTTTAAATTTGTTGTTATTTCATCAGTTGGTTAATCGTCATCATCACCCAGAACGGTACTACCCACTGCTTCTTATAGACCTTTCTTTGTATGTTCCACTGTTGCTGTCATGTGCTATTCTCATCAAAATCTTATCATTTTAAGAGTAGTATCACTCTTTGTGACGTGCTCGTCTAGGGAAATACTACCACCATGCCTATTTCTGCCGCGAAGCAGCGTTGCTGTGTTTTGGTTTGAAGGGTATGGTTGTGAGATTACAGGTACATGAGGCTTAACATCTGTATGCCTCAAGTTGATGGACGCATTGTAGCGCGCCATATCGTGCATGACTCACGAGACAATGCTTTGTTATAGGGGATGGTTACATCAAGAGGGTCATACGTTTGTTCCATCAGCAAGAATAAAAATAACTTTTCCCACTTCTCTGCGCGACAACCGAACGAACTTCAAACTTCTGTGGAGTTGGTTTCCGCAAAAAAAAATCTGGTGACTGGTCATTGAGTCTTCAAATCACCCAAACTTCCGCTATGCATGGTTGAATAAGCTATGCAAATACGTTTATTATGTTTATTTTTTTAATTTGTATGTATTTTACGAATCTAAAATACCAGTTCTTAAAGTAGGGAACGATGATTCCTGCAGAAGTATTAAACTTTGTCGCAAAGTTATGACAAAATACCTACCAAGATTTTATTAGGTATAATTTTTTTTCTAATTCAATACTTGCGTTTCACCGCAATCTCACCAGATGTTAAATGACGATGCGGTATAAAAATGAAACAACTGTAAAATCAACAGCAAAATTTAATTCAACAAAATAACTCTGTTCACCAATCACGAAGCCCTTATAACAGAGCGAGAAGACCGTGCTACCAGCATCCGTCGGTATCTGAGGATATCGCTGTGAGTCATCCTGTCTGGGCTGGAGCGCAGTGGGCTCAGGTCTGGACATCTGTGGAACAAGGAATGACCAATTTATCACCGCTTGATCAACTCCACAGGCGAGCATATCGAGCGAGAATAGGAAATATAAATAGTATAGAGAAAAAATTGAGCCTAAAAAGATATTATGCCATGCCTTGTCCAAGAAATAGTTAAAATAAGAGTGGAAGTGGTAGGAGGGGGCTATTGCCTCTGGGCACACAGATTCAACGCAACAAAAACCCGCTCTTTGCTACCTGCCGGTGCTTGCCTACCTAGTCAGCGTGCATAGTTTAAGGCGAAGACAAGAGCTAATGTGACTCGCTCGCACGTTTCGACATGTTGAAAGATATAAAATCACTAAGCTCTTTCAAAAAAGCACAATCAACCATTTTGTGTGCAATCATATTGGACACAGTTTAGTAAAAATTTCATTTTGATCGATACATGTAACGATACACGAAACTAATAAAGCAAACTTTTGAGTAGGAAACTACTCAAAAGTTTGCTTTATTAGTTTTCGTACATAAGCAAACTTTTGAGTAGGAAAACATGTATCGATCTGAATGAAATATCTTTCAATATGTCGAAACGTGCGAGCGAGAAGTTGTTTGATGGTTGTCAGCCCCTTAATGATAAACATTACAGTTAGCACTCAACATCAGGTGAGCCATCTGCGTGTTTCATCAGCAAGACGTATAAAAGGAATTTTGCTGTAAAAGCCTCAAAAGCCCATAAGGCGCTAGTTTTCAGTGACGCAATAATCTAAAATATCACGGCGAAAGCCTCGACAATGGTTTTGTAATCTACCTACAAAAGGTGAGGTTTTTTTAGCTTTCACCTGAAAAAAGCATGCGTCATCTCTGGAAATCTTACTCTTACCACTTTGAAATCTTGAAAAAACTTACGTCAGTTTTTTAGTATTTTTATTTATTTTTCTTTAAGTGTCTACAAACAAGATGAAAGAGTTTTTGTTTATGTTTTAAACCGTTAATGTTTTTTGCAAAATGTTAGTCGGCAAATATTTGTCGGCCAATTTTGTACCTTACTTGTGATTCGATAACGTCCTAAATTGCTTGTAATAGAACAGATTGATATTTTCCTTCACGATCCTGTCCGTAAACTACAGCATAATCTGTATTTCCAGTCCTTTGTTCTTCTTATTTGCTTAAAGGATTTGGGTTCAGTACATTACCATAAAAGGTTACTTGTGTCCAGCTTCTACGAAACTACTACCGTCATGTGTTGACTGTAAGTAATTTGGTACAGTTTGGTATGTATTACGGCCCCAAGGCCCGTATCCGAACAATGCAAAACGTCACCCTAAATTTAAATCTTTTGACAGCTAACTATGCTGTCACTTCCTTCAACACTACTACTCTTACCACCACGCTAACCGCCATCATATTTGTAACCTGTACTTTTTATTCACCAATATATACAAAATTGACAAGAATCTGAGTCTTCTGATTTATCCACGCCACGAGAGGAACCCCACTATATCTGCGCAAACAGTATGATTAAAGACACTACATTTGTATGAGCTTCGTGTCAAAGTCTTAAAATCGTGTCAATAAAACTTTCTTGAATAAAATCTTATGACGTAGGGATAACTGTTGAGAGGAAGGGGTGGAAATTTGCCTCCGTATTTTACTTTTATCGAACCAAGTGTGGTCATGCGTAATACTAATCAACTCTTAAATAATCAATTTCATGATCATCCAAAAAACTTGATAATATAGTTTGTGAGTAATAAAATTGTTTATTACGCAGGAAACTTTGGGAAACGTCTGGGTTTTTTAACATCATCAGTTATCTACCTACATCTACACTAATATTATAAAGAGGAAAGATTTGTATTTTTGTATTTAACGAATAGGCTCAAAAACTACTGGTCCGATTTCAAAAATTCTTTCACTATTAGAATGCTACATTATCCCTGAGTAACATAGGCTATATTATATTTTCAAAAAAATTAGGGATCCTTACTAAAAGTCCAATAATGTAACCCAAGGTGGAAAACAAAAACCTTACATCGCGTGCGCTGCGAAAACTATTGATGATAGAACAAAATAATGTACTACGATTTTGTAGAACACATCATAATCTACAAAAAATGTCGCGACAGCATATGTTTAACTATTATAGTTATGTCACAATAAGTGTTTTTTTATTATAAAAAATTAATTGAAATGCCGCCGCTAGAAAAAGGTCTTTATTTGTACCTTGGTATTAATCCTTATCCAAATAAATCATTTCATAATTAAGACGGTTTCAATACCTATAGATTACTTCTTAAATTTTTTAAAAAGTCGGACTATCCATTTAAAAGATATGACGAAATTAAAAATGTTAACGGGTCCACGGGTCACGCACGGGGTGCGATTTCAGTCACTCAAGGAGAAGAGCGTGCGAATGTAAGAAATAAGTAGACGCGAGGCTCGAACCCACGGTCTAAGTTTATCCTAAAATGTTCAAAAAATTTATGACCACCCATGCGAAGCTGGGACAGGCCGCTAGTACTTGAGAAAGAGATAGGGGTGAATAGCGTCTTCTAAATCGTTCTGCTCCACCGTCAGTTTCATCGTTGCTTACAATTAGGTGAGATAGAAGGACGTTTTTAAAATATAAAAAAAATGATTTACATTGGTACCTAAATGCTATTCTTGATTTGAATATTTATTTAGCATCTAAAATCGCGATTCATTAAGAGCTGATTTCACCATGCCGTGTTAGATAAACAAAGGATTAAAGTTCCGTTAAATGTGTCAAAATGTACGCATTTCACATCTAAGGTTAGATTTAACGGCCAGTTAATCCTTGATTAGAAACTACCAGAGCATGATGAAATCAGCTCTAATTCTAGCAATATTAAAAATGCCCGTTAAAAAGCGCCCTCTGGTTCTTAGAAAAAGAACGTAAAAGGGTCAAGAAAACGTCCCAAAAGTTTTGTTATCTAAAGGTACTACCTGTGTTAGGAGGGATTATGCAGAACCACGTGTGAGGAAACGAGGTAATAACTGTTTCATAAGCTGCGATAAGGTGAGGCGTTTTGCAATGTCGGTCAGTGTATCGTGATCAACGTTAACGTTTTCTTGTCTGCAGATATCTCAACTATATCGTGTGTATTTTGTAAATTCATTGTAATTTATTTGTAAATAAATTGATTATTTACTCATAATGTATAATGGCCATAGAAGATTTTTTTTTAAGAAAATGAGTTACGAGTTGTTAAGAAGCAGATGGCCCAACCGACTGTCTGGAATAATTACATTACCATACAGAGTAAATTAATTACCTACCCAAGTTTATTTCTCTTTCACAATACATGAACCAAATTTGTGACTTATGCCGACAACAAACAAGATAAATCGATTGCATTGCGGAAGACTGGTCCCTGATGTAGGTTCAGAAGAATATTATGTTACAGGTCACAGGTCACCTTAAAACTTTTCACTAAACGTGATACTTTGCGATAAATCCGGAACAAGGAAAGCCGTAGAAGATCCAAGGACCTCGAAATAACCCACGGAGTTAGAAGAACCGGCGACCGCTGGGGAATAAAGTTTCTCAAATGTCGACCACGAACTGGAAGAAGGGTAGGACGACCTCGGACCCTCAGGGCTATTACTTTCAAACAAGCAATAGCAGCAGCAACAAGCATTGACTCATTCCACTACTATTGGTATCGTTTTAAGTTTGTTGCTTGTTTTTTAGGCTTAACTGGTACCTTGATTCACTTAGCTTTAAGACGTTTCAAAGTGATCCTTGTGTTTCAATTGAATATATACATTTGGACTGCTTTGCTTAGATTATAGCCCTGTGGATGAAACAAATAGGAAGGATAAGCCTCCTCCTAATATGGTTTTTTGTGTAACAATAAATTATAGATCGGTATATTGTGAAGGTCTCGCCCTGGGAATTACTATCACCATGACTATTTCTGCCGCCAAGCAACGCTGCTAGTTTAGGGTTATAGAGATTTACTGTCGGTGAAATTACACTGTAAACGTTCGTTTGTACGACGAAGTTCCTATAGTGCGGAATTGGGCATAGAAATAAAATATTATTCTTGTAACACCTACCGGTGTTCCCGTCACAAAATATATCCCTCTGTTCCTTTTCCAAGATATCCGGCGGGAGTTAAAAGTAAGATGCTAATACATTTCCAGCACTAATTTCCTTGATAAAGCATTAACCTAGGGTTCATAAACCTCTTCTATGTTTAAGGCGTGAAACCCACACATTTAAGGGTCAGTCAATGCTCTGAGGGTTTTTATGCACATAACTAAATTATTGTTTTGTAAGTTTTTTACATGACAGGGCGGTAAATCTCAAGTGGAGTTGGGTAGTACACCTAGTTAGACGCGGTGATGGCCGTTGTAACAATGCCTTGACCGAGTGGTGGCTAAAAGTCAGACCAAAGAAGTTTAGGGCGTCCGAAAGCGCGATGGGTAGATGACATCGTGAAGGTCGCAGGAAACACCGGGACCAGAGACGCACAGTACAGAGGATACCAGGCTGAGATGTTGAATATTATGATGTGTTTTTTACAAATTATAGGCTTCCGTTTGACCGCAATCTCACCAGGAATTCATATATTGTTGCCCATATATTGCAAGCCCATCGCCGCAACAGTGGCGATGGGCTTGCAACCTGTCACGTATGGAATACTAACTACTGCAAAATGTGGGTATGTGCCAAATGTAATGTTTGGACGTACCTCTGACTAACCCCCTTAGACGTCGTCAAAGAATCTGAGGGGATATCTACGGTGCCTGGGGATGTCGTGAAGCTCTCTCATCTCTCATCATAATCATCACCATCCACAGCCCGACTTCACCCACTGCTGGGTATAGGCCTCTCTCTGTATTTGCCATCCTTGACGGTCCTGTGCTTGTCTCATACAGCTCTTACCCACGATGTTTGTAAGATCATCTGCCCATCTCGCCGCTGGACGACCGACGCTTCTACACCCTGTTCTTGGTAGCGCCGTACTCAACCTGTCATCACCTCGCCTTGCTAAGTGTCCTGCCCCGCTCCATTTTAGTTCCGTTATACGATTCCCAACGTCTTTGACCTTTGTTCGTCTTCGAATCTCGACGTTGGGAACACGGTCTATAAGCTTGATGTCGAAGCTGTTTCTATTTATTTTCAATTCTAACTTACTTATAAATCTCCTTGGTGATCATGTCGTCATTCTTACAGCGGGTCAGCCACAGCGGCCAGTACTTGAAGCCTTCGCGGTGGAAGATCAGCGCTGCGCAGGCAGTGTCGTCTCTGATGTCATCGTCCAGTAGAGCTGGAAGAGTAGAGCTCTTTATGAAGGCTTCGTCCGGAAAAGTACTACCACCACGCCTTTTTCTGCCGCCAAGCAGCGTTGCTGTGTTTCGGTTTGGTGAGTGTGGTTGCTGGTGTAATTACAGGCACATGAGGCTTAACATCTGTATACCTCAAGTTGATGGACGCAGGGCAGTGCATCGTAGGGCATGTTCCTATCGTGCGTGACTTGCGAGACAATGCTTTGTTATAAGTTAGATAGATAGAAAATTCTTTATTGCACAGAACAAAATGTATCGTACATAAGCGAACTTAATGCTAGAGAGCATTCTCTTCCAGTTAACCTTTGTGTAGTTTTGATAAACCGAAAGGGATAAGTGATGGTTACCACTTAACATCAGGTGGGCCATCTGCTTGTTCCGTAAGCTAGTTGTATAAAAAATTAAGAATTGGTAAGGATTTCTCTCTCAAGGTCTCCGGTCAGGGAAGACCAGCGTTGTAGTATTGCATCAACACTATTACAGCATAAAGCTAAGTGACGACGATTTTGTTATCCTAACCAATATTATTCTTTGGATTCCGTACCCAAAGGGTTAAACGGGTCCCTATTACTAAGACTGCGCTGTCCGTCCGTCTGTCTGACTGTCCGTTTGTCACCAGGCTGCATCTCATGAACCGTGATAGTTAGACAGTTGAAATTTTCACAGATGATGTATTTCTGTTGCTGCTATAGCAACAAATATGTGAAAGAAACAGAAAAAAAATATGTGGGATCCCATAAAACAAACGTGATTTTTTTTGGCATTTTTATAGATACTGGTACGGAACCCTTCGTGCACGAGTCCGACTCGCACTTAGCCGGTTTTTTATTTTGTAGGTATTTGATTTGATTTTGGTTTCTGTCATTTTGAGGAGCAACATAGCTTAAATTTTTATAAGTTTTATAGTCTTTACTAAACTTAAGGAAATCACGAAGACTTTTATGAATAACAAAAGTTATCATCAACAAATATCCGAGTGGGACCCACGATTTTACTTATGTTGTGTAGTTTCGGTGGTATTTTAAACAACATTACTTGTGGTTTAAGCACTAAATGTATTTGGACTGAAAATGAATTAGGTGCTATGTTTCGAAAGTTTTGAAGAAAATCGCTAATATTTTCTTCAAAACAAATGACGGCCGTCTGTACTATGAATGGGTGGACTGACTTGACTAAAATGTTGTTTGCGCCTCTTGATTTGAATTTGGCGGCAATTTGCTTGTCTGCGATTCGTGGACGGAGGCCGCTCAGAATCTCCTTACAAGTGGCGCCATCCCACTGCACTACCCCGAACTAAGAAGAAAAAAACATGGCGATTCTGTTCGGTTTGTTACAAAGTGCGCGTGCGTACAAAACTTTGAATAATTAAATATATTGGTGCTTGTGTTTTGGGTCTGTCGGATGATCTGACATTTCGTAGTGGTGGACAATTAGAATCATCACAGGTGAAGAAGATGCTACAGGCGAGCTGGGTACGCTGAAGATCGCAATGAAAGGTCAGTGAATTGTCGGTAATTTCATTTCGGAGACGCAAACCAAAAACCAAGGGGAGATGATGGGACCATGATGAGAGAGCGAGAAGTTGTTTGATAGTTGTCAGCCCCTTAAATGATTGTCTATGTCTATTATAATCCTTCCAGATTATCTAACGAATTACGGGCAGGTGCTCTAAGCGAAAGGAAGAAGATGAATTGGTAAGTGAATTTGTGACCTTATTTAACATCGGGTCAACGTATAAAAACCAATCGTACCAACAGTAACAGTAAAATGAGTCGTTGCTTGTTTATTAAAACAAACAGTAATTTTCCGAACGAGAGCAAATAAAATTGGACCACACACTACAATAGTTCAACTGATTTTAATAAAACATTGACAACATGACCTATATACAGGTGGATCTAATAAACGAGTATGACAACTACATTTTATGACTAGATTCGTATGTCATATAATTTTTTTATGAAAATAACACAAATGATAGTGGCTCAATCACGCGGGACGACTGTTCCGATTGAGGTAAAACTTAGAACAAATATAGTTCGTAACATGAATTAGCTTTTATACCACTTTTGTGTCCAAGAAATTATTACGGGAACAGAGATAGATAAAAAGGATGTGCCCAATAAAAGGAATATGCCTTAAATATTAATGTGGGTCTTTGAAGATGTCTAATAGTATACAACTGAAAGCCGTGGCCTTCTAAGTCTAGTAACTTCGATATACAAACTCCTCAGTGCGCTCGCTGCCATTGTTATACCTAGGTACCAAGTTAAACCCTCCATTGTAGCGACCGTCGGTTATTTGCAGCAGTAACAGATTGAGCACTTGACCGTTCGCTATAAAGCGACACTCGTAAAATCTCGGTGAGATGGCTCTTGTATACGACTTAAAACTGCTGTGCTTATTTTAATATAAGCTGTATTTCGTATGTCGTCCAAAAATTTGTTATTTTTATTGATGTATTTTCGTAATTTACTCGCTCGGTAAATTAATTAAGTTACCTAGGTAATAAAAAGTATGTGTCTATTTTAGACACCTTCTTAAAATAAAGTTATATGAGAATTATTTCTTTTAATCACATATTTAAAATAGGTAAAGCAATGACTTAATGCTGCGTTATTTAAACCTAGCGGGTTAATGCAGATTTTCTCTATAATTTATCTAGAAAAAAACTGTATACTTTGAAGATCAGTTTAAATTATTGTACCTACCTACCTAAGGCCCAGTTTCACCATGCTCTGTTAGTTACTAATCAAGGATTAACAGGCCGTTGAATCTAACCTTGGCTGTCAATCGCGTACATTTTGTCATTTTTAACGGCCGTTTAATCCTTTGTTAATCTAACAGAGCATGGTGATACCGGCCCTAAGACTGCGATATTAACCGACATGCGATTAGTTTTGATCGAGCTTTCAAAACCGCTGAAAGCTCGATCAAAACTTATCGCATGTCAATGCAATCACACTCATCAAACCGAAACACAGCGTTGCTGCTTGGCGGCAGAAAAAACCGTGGTAGTAGTACTTCCCCGGACGAGCCCTTCACAAAGAGCTCTACTACTCTTATAAAAAAACTTAAAGCATGCATTACATTAAGATTACAAATCAAATGAAAATCAAATCAAAAAATATTAATTTTGCGACACAAAAATATAGGCGAAAATCCTATTATTATTATAAAAACGCGAAAGTTTGTAAGTATGGATGGATGGATGGATGTTTGTTACTCTTTCACGTAAAAATTACTGAATGGATTTTAATGAAACTTTACAATAATATAGCTTATACATCTGAATAACACATAGGCTACAATTTATAAAGATATATTGTTTGAATTGTCCAAAATATGATTTTTCAAGTAAGTAGGAAAAATCTACCATCTGCGAGCTATTCTGGCGTGCGCTGCCAAAACCGCTAGAGTTACACATATGTACTACGCCACGCTAATATAAGCTACTCGAAATACTAATCAAAATCAATCAAAATCAAAATACAAGTGAGAAGATGACGACACGACATGGCATGGGGTTTTTTAAGTTGTGTGAAAGCAGCCACATAGTTCACAGATTTGTAACGCTCTTGTTGCTATTTGACTCGTCTATTGTTGGCATCTTGTCGGATTGAAACACTTTGTCGTTCCAACAATTTTGTATTGAATCGGATTCAGCACTTAGATAAATTGAGTTGTGAACGACGTAAAGCAGCAATTGAGCGTTTGAGTAAGTTCTTTGGTTTTTTTATTTTATCAGATGCTAACTTAGGCTTTCCCTTTCATCGATTGACAACACGTATTTTTGTCGCCAAGCTGTGATGCTAGTTACTGTGTTCCGAGTAGAAGGGATACAACTTAGACATCCGCCAAGATTCTTGAGTTGGTACCCACTCGTACTCGTAGTAGCGGCCCTGCCTTCCGATCCGAAAGTCGTGAGTTCAAAACCGGTTGCCCAAATGAATTTATTGTTCAAAAATGTAATGTGCACAGTACCAGTACTCTCAATAGTAGGGGAGGCCATGATGCTAAATGGGGATTTCCTCGAGCGTCATAGAGACCTATTGGGTTGCAAAGCTTAGATGATAAGAAGAAAAAAATGTTATATAAGTATACCTTTTCATCGGTGGGGGGAGCGGCTATAGATTTTCAAAAATGTAAAAAAAAACTGTTGCATGGACATACTCGAGCGCGTCAGATATTGATAGCACCAATGTCCTAAGTATTTTTAATAATGTACGTATGTTAATCTGATCGTTTGCATGATGGGGGTGGTCGTACTTAAGGGTTGAAAATGAAAAAAAAAAAAAAATTATCGAGCGCGTCAGATTTTTTAAGGGGGTGTTATGTGAACCTAAAAAAAAAATCTCATTCAATAATCTGACGATTTCGATGTGACGCAAACGCGCAGCCATTATTTTAATATGCAAAAACTTAATTAATTGAAAAGCTCAGGAAATAGCATGCAAATAAAAAGTATAAGTTTGTTAAGTAGAATACTTGTATTTATAAGAAAAAAATTAAAAAAAATATGCAAAAAAATATTTTTTTATTGACAATTAATTGATTAATTAGTCATTGATTAATAGTCAATTAGTCAACTTTGTAGCCCACCCGTTTCTTTACGTCACTCTCAAATTGTCAGATTAGTGGAATATACACTTTTTAGCATGTAATTAACTCACCCTACCTTAATCTGACGCGCTCGAGATTTTCTGATGATCAATTTTTTTTAACTAATCTGATCCTTTATCCTAGACGGGCGGCTTTATATATGGGGCTCATATTTGGTGGAGGTTCTTAACCAGGTACAAGGTATCCCCCTGTATATTAATCTGACGCGCTCGAGGAAATCCCGAAATCCCCTCTTGGGCTCCCCTACTACAAACGGTGAAGGAAAACTTTTTGAGGAAACCGGCATATCATAGAACCTAAAAAGAACTACTGTGATATCACCAACATACCTAATTATCTACCGTGACTGAGATTCAAATTGATTATATCTGTTTTTCTGTTAATCAAATATATATTTACTAGCGACCCGCCCCGGCTTCGCACGGTTATTGTGGGTTATCCCTAAGAGATTATGCTTGTATTATGCATATAAACCTTCCTCTTGAATCACTCTTTCTATAAAAAAAGCCGCATCAAAATCCGTTGCGTAGTTTTAAAGATTTAAGCATACATAGGGATATAGGGACAGAGAAAGCGACTTTGTTTTATACTATTTAGTGATTCTATATTGTACACTTCACCCCTGAAAATATTGTATTGTATTCTAAACGTACTTACATTCACAAGCCACATTGCAATCTCCGCCACGTTTCCCTTCTCTGCACCACCGATTCGGGATCTGGTAACAAATACGGTACATTTTAAAGATATAATTTAGAACTGCACGTAAAGGTCTCCGTCCTGGCTATAGCAGTCGTTTAGCCATGATGAAGTCTGGTGGATAATGCAGCCGGCAGCCACTTTTATAACAACCAATACTTTCTACCCTAGTAGCCTACGTCGGAAGAAAGTTTGGTTCGGCTTGAAAACGTCATTACCAAACAAGACCCAAGAAATATAAAGTCTGTTGATTCCGACGTGTATTTTTTTTTCAGTTTGTTCAGTGGTAACCACCATTTATGACGCCTCATCATCTGGGCTCCTCTTTATATTTTCTGGAAGGAAAATTCTGAGCCTTTTCCACCCACTGATTTCACACGAACTTACTATCATCTTTGTTAAATTATTTTGTAAGAAATGTGTTCTCACTGGAAACCCTCAGTAAATAAATATATAAACAATATCGAAGTTTGTTAATATTTTGTTTGTTTTTTTTTTGTGCGTTAGTCTATAAAATGTTTTTTTTCTATATGCGAAGAAAAGATTACTCGCCTGATATAATCCATAATGCTTCTTTCCACTAGGAGTGACCACAAAGGCACTAGTGTCTCTCTTGCTCACCTTTTCTATCAAGCAAACCCCTGAAAATATTGTATTTTTATTATTATTTCGTAAAGAGACTGTATCTTTAAGAGAAGTTGAGTTCTTTGTGAAGGGCTCGTCCGGGGAAGTACTACCACCACGCCTTTTTCAGCCGCCAAGCAGCGTTGCGTGTTTCGGTTTGAAGAGTGTGGTTGCCGGTGTAATTACAGGCACATGAGGCATCTGTATGCCTCAAGTTGATGGACGCAGGGCAGTGCATCGCAGGGCACGTTCTTATCGTGCGTGACTTACGAGGCAATGCTTTGTTATAGGTGATGTCAAAGTCAAAGTCAAAGTCAAAATGTATTTATTCAATAAAATCACAAGGATCACTTTGAAACGTCTTAAAGCTAGGTGACTCTAGGTGCCAGTTCCACGCGACCAAAGCCTAGAAGAACAGGCAACAAACTTACGGCTTGGTTCCTACCGTTCTTTTGTATGATCCTTTTACAATGTAATAATATAATATATTATTGAAGTTTAGTGAGGCGTAGGCATACAGAAAAAGGTAAACATAATCAAATTTATAAGACAGCACACGCTACGCCTCAAACTAATAATACCTAATGCATAAATACAATCTATTAAATCAGAGAAAAAAAAAAAAAAAACACACAATAGTAGGTACAGTACAGACATTGCAGACATGTTAGCTGCCGATGGGCAGAGCGACCGGGACATCGGGCCACGCATTTTTATCAACAATATAGCTATCTAAAGTATAATAAGCTTTCCTTATTAGATTATTCTTAATGTACACTTTAAATTTTCTAATAGGAAGCCCAGTGGCACTTTCTGGAAGTTTATTATAGAAGCGAATACCGTTCCCCATAAACGAGCCATTTACCTTTTGAAGTCGAAATTTAGGTATACATAATTTGTTTTTATTTCTAGTGTTAACGTTATGTGCATCACTCTTTTTCTTAAAGCTATCTATGTGTTTATGAGTGTATAATAGATTTTCATAAATATCAGTTAAATAAGATGGTTACCACTTAGCATCATATGGGCCATCTGTTTGTTCCATCAGGGGCCTTATGCTCACTTCGAGTGAGATAATCTCACGGTAGAGATGACGTCATATCTCCTTCGATAACTATTTATCCCTATTCTCACCATCCTACTCCCCAATTTTTTCATTCAAAGTTCATGCGAGACGTAACGTCAACGAGTTATTGAACGAGATATGACGTCATCTCCACCGTGAGATAATCTCGCTCGAAGTGAGCATAAGGCCCCAGCTAGTAGTATAAAAAAAACTTCTGGTATTATATTTATTGTTTATATAACAAAATCCTATTTTCTTAAAATAATTCTCTATCACATCAAATACCTAAAACGGTGTCGGGAATAAATAAATAAATAAATATTGTATCAAGTAAAACATTATAATTGTTTCATTTACAATCAAGGATCGTATTTTCTAGAGAAGACGGGGGCAATACCTCCCCAACAGCCCTGCAAAGCTAAAACAAAGAGATAATTGCAGCCAAACAAACAACTTGATTAGTCAAATCCCTTTCACGACAATATCCGGTCCAATCACATAAACAAAGTATCTGGTGTTGCCAGCTCAGCGTTTTGCGCCAGATCTAGCGGAAATATTATTTTCCCGACTTTCTTTTTAGCTACAGGGACATTGCAGTACTATGTGAGTGTTTGTTTATGTTCGTACTGTTTAATATTTAATCACCAAGAAGTATGTAGTATACAAACAAAGCATATTGGAGCTCCTTAGATTTAAATCGTCATTCTCATTGTAGTTTACTATTTAAATGTAATTTTATCATTTTCTTTATATACTGTTACAATTGAAACGTATTATTTCATTAAGTTAATTTCTCTGAATTTAGTAATTGTTGCAAATATTTGAATGAATGAATGTTTTGTTTTTACTGTACAACTTACAAACTATACAAAAAAGAAACAAATTATAACAATTAAAGATATATAATTAGACAAATACACACATTTAGGCATTTTTCCTACAAAATTATGATACATATTTAATAGTTGTTTTTATATGCATTAGTTCGTTATTTTATTGAGAGCTTGTAGCGTCTACCTGTTGGGTAAAAACCTCATATCCTTCTATTAATCGTGTATTAAAAAAATATGCTAAGAGCTGATTTCACCATAATCTGCTAGATAAACAAAGGATTAAAGGGCCGTTAAATATGTCAAAATATACGCGTTTGACATCTAAGGTAAGATTTAACGGCCTGTTAATCCTTGATTAGTAACTAACAAAGCATGGTGAAATCAGCTCTTGATCTATCGTTATTTCTATTGGGCTGACAACACCAATAGTATCTATGTCATTCCAAACACGTAGAACGTAGGACAAAAACTTTGTTCGCTCCAATCAAGAGATTTCTTTCCCACGCTATTTATGAGGAAACTCTATTGAATGTTTTTTTGTTAGCATTGTTCGCGTAAAAAGTGTGTATTCATTGACGTTGTTTTGATTCGCACAAAAAAATTTGTAGAATTATTTTAGAGTTAGTTTCGTAAGATGCCGCGTTCATCTTTAACATCATCATCATCATCATCATCATCAACCTATGTTCGTCCACTGCTGGACGTAGGTCTCTCCCAAGACGTGCCACTGAGCCCGGTCTTCGGCTCTTCTCATCCAATGTTTCCCAGGTACATTTCGCAGATCGTCGCCCCACCTTGTCGGAGGGCGTCCTACACTACGCTTACCTAAACGCGGTCTCCACTCAAGTATTCGTTTGCTCCAACGATTGTCGTTTCTACGGCAAACATGGCCGGCCCACTGCCATTTCAGCTTGCTAATCCTTTGAGCTATGTCGACTACTTTAGTTCTCTGTCGGATAACCTCGTTTCGGATTCTATCCTTCAGAGAGACTCCGAGCATAGCCCTCTCCATAGCTCGCTGAGCGACCTTCAGCTTGTGGACCGACCCTACTGTTAGTGTCCACGTTTCGGCAGCATAGGTCATAACAGGTAGGACGCACTGGTTGAAGACTTTCGTCTTCAAACATTGAGGGATGGGCGACGAGAAGACCTGACGGAGTTTCCCAAACGCAGCCCAGCCCAGCTGAATTCTCCGGTTTAGCTCTCTCTCAAAGTTGTGTCTACCCAACCGCAGGGTCTGCCCGAGGTAGACATACTCCTGCACAACTTCGAGAGGCATTCCAGCGACAGTGATCGGCTCTGGGGTGATGCGATCATTAATCATGATCTTAGTTTTGTCCAAGTTCATACCCAGGCCGATCCGTCGTGAGGCTGCCGCTAGGCTGTTCAGCATCTGTTGTAGGTCCTGCAACGATTCCGCCAATATGACGATATCATCAGCAAATCGTAAGTGTGAGATGTATTCGCCGTTTATGTTGATGCCCATCCCGGTCCAACTCAGCGTCTTGAACAAATCTTCCAGTGCGCATGTGAACAATTTGGGGGATATGACGTCCCCTTGTCTCACTCCGCGGCGCAACTGGATGGGTTTTGACTGCTGGTTCTGGACCTGAACTGACATGGTGGCATCATTGTATAGACATCTCAGCACTTCGATATATCGCCAGTCCACCTGACATCGTTGCAAGGACTGCAGAACAGCCCAAGTTTCAACAGAGTCAAAGGCCTTCTCATAGTCCACAAACGCTAGGCACAAGGGCTGATTATACTCTTCAGATTTTTGTATAATCTGCCGCATTGTGTGAATGTGGTCTATGGTGCCAAATCCTGCTCGAAACCCAGCCTGCTCCGGTGTTTGAAACTCGTCAAGTCTACGCGCAAGACGGTTCGAAATAACCCTAGAAAACAGCTTGTAGACATGACTCAAGAGTGAGATCGGTCTATAGTTTTTCAAGAAGGCTTTGTTGCCTTTCTTGAAAAACAACACCACGTCACTTTTGCTCCATGCCCTTGGAGTTCTCCCATAGGTAAGAACGGAATTGAAAACACGTTGGAATTCTTTCAGAACAGGAGAGCTACCCGCCTTTAAGAGTTCCGAAGTGATTCCGTCTTCCCCTGGGGCTTTTCCATTTTTCAAGTGTTTCAAGGCTATCCCGATCTCGTCAATGCTGATCTCTGGAAGATCTTCTGTGTAGTGGCGGGTCAGTGTGGCTCTAGCATCCTCGTTACTAGGTTCGGGACATGATACCTGCGAGGCGTACAACCGACCGTAAAAGTCCTCTATCTCAGCTAAGACCTCCGGCTTGGAGACGACGGTATCACCCCTCAGTGTTGTAAGCTGTGTCAGATGGCTTCTACCAAGTTTCTGCACAAACACTTTGGACCCGCGGTTTTGCTCGATTGCTCGCTCAATGCGAACGGTATTGGAGCGTCGGAGGTCGTAGCGTATGTGCTTTGCGATGGTTTTGTTGAGAGCTCGGTATTCTGACAGCGTGGTAGGGGTAAGTGGTGTCTGACGCCGTTTTTCCATAAGACGAAGAGTCTCGTCTGAGTATTTGGACTGTCTGGCTGTACGTCTGACTTGGCAGAATCTTGTGCCTTCTTCCTTGAGGATGTCCACAACGTTGTTTAGGTCCTGATCCACGTCATCAGTAGTTTCCAAGGTAGCAAATCGGTTTTCAAGCTGAAGTTGAAACTTCTCAGAGCCTATTGCGGTTTGGAGTAGGTTTGGTCGGAGCGTAGACTTTATCAAGCGAACGCGTTCCAGCCTGAAATCGATGTTCAGAGTGCCTCGAAGCAATCGGTGATCACTACCGGTATTAAACCTGTTGATCACTGAGACATCTCTGAATATATGCTTCTTGTCCGCTATGATAAAGTCTATCTCGTTTTTCGTCACAAGATCGGGGCTACGCCAGGTCCACTTCCTCTGGGGACTCTTCTTGAAGAAAGAATTCATCAAGAATAGTCCCTCCTTCTCTAAAAAGTTTACTAGCATTTGCCCCCTGTGGTTCCTACAACCAAAGCCGTGTGGCCCTATCGATGATTCGCTACAAGTCTGTATTCCTACTTTGGCGTTAAAGTCCCCCATGACAATGTTAAAGTGTGCCTTCGTGGTGTTATGTAAGGCCTTGGCAATGTCATCCAGGACAAACTCCACTTCATCATCCGAGTGTGACGAGGTCGGCGCATACACTTGAACGACCTTGAGGGAGTACCTCTCGGTTAGTTTAAGTACCAGGTATGCAACCCTGTTCGAAACACTGGATATTTCAGTGACGTTGTCGGCGAGGGACTTATGGACCAGGAACCCTATGCCGCCTTGGGAGGTGAGGTCGCCCTCGCGGTAGTACATGAGATGGCCAGATTCCAGGGTTACAGTGTCCTCTCCCTCTCTTCGGACTTCACATAAACCTAGAATATGCCACTTAACCTTCTCAAGTTCCACCTCGAGCTGCGCCAGGTGTTCATCAAGTCGTAGAGTGCGTTCATTATACGTAGCCAGGGTCAGTTTGGATTGGGGTGGGCGGCCTTTCGTAACCCGGAGATTCTTCGCACCCCCTGCCCCGCCGTTACCATGACCGCCGCCTTGGCCAGGAATAGCAAGGCGACCGGGAACTGGGGGCCATTTTTTATTTGTGTCCATCATTTTGGGAGGGTTTGCCCTAATCGCCACGCTGGGCATGCGGGTTGGCGATCGCAGAGGCACAATTTTTCACGCCACTGACGCTGCTGCCCGTCAGCGGCTGGGGATTTGATTGTGCCAGGATTGAGAAGGGCTATACCGCCATCGACCGGTCGTCAGAGCCTCGTCTGTTACTGTAGGATGTACCGCGTGCAGGCGAAGGTTGACTATTGGAGCTAGAGGTGTTGTGTAGCTCCCTTACATCCCACATTCATCTTTATAAAAATGCTAAACTAGATTATAGGTATCACATAATTTCAAAATCAAAATGATTATTTATTAAATTCAATTATGGTATTCAATAGAATTTAATATTCAATAATCTAGGTACATTGCCTCGTAAGCCACGCACGATGTGAACATGCCCTACTACGCACTGCTCTGCGTCCATTAACTTGAGGCATACAGAAACTTCATGAGCCTGTAATTTTTTTCACCAGCAACCATATACTACCCACACCCTTCAAACCGAAACATAGCAACGCTGCTTGGCGGCAGAAAAAAGCATGGTGGTAGTACTTACCCAGAGCCCTTCAGAAAGTGCTCTACAACTCTTGAATTAAATTGAGTTTGTTCCATTACTAAATTGTATAATTTATTTGTTGACAACTAAAAAATATGCTTTGCGTGTCAACTAGAGGCTATTAATTATGCTAATGATTTTAATTGCTAGTTTGGTATTGAGGTTAAATAATACAGTAAATTTAGTTGTATTGCAAGGAGACGGACCCGATCCGGGGAGACCTTTACCCACTGAGATTTTACAAAACAGTTGAGGAAATTTGTTTTTGACAACCAACATAAATAAATTTGGGTCGAGTGCTGCTTGTCGTCACTATTTTTTTCGAAACAGTGTGGGGAAAGGTCCTTTCCTCACGATATTTTCCTTCACTGTTGGAGAGTACTCAACTGGTACTGTGCACATACATTTTTGAACAGAAAAACTCATTGGTGCACGACCGGTTTTGAACCCATATTTGATTCCTTAAGTTGAGTTGTGGGTGCACTTTGATGTTTGAATGTACTTTTCTACACTAATATTACACAGAGGAAAGATTTGTATGTTTGTATGTCCGATTTCAAAATTTATTTCACAATTAGAATGCTACATTATCCCTGAGTAACATAGCCTATTTAAATATTTAATAATTTTCCACCTGTGCGAAGTCAGGACGATCCGCTAGCTATGTATTGTTGCAATGTCGTCATAATTTTGGTAATTAAGATTTTTTGTTGTATACTTTTTGTATTATTTTTTAACAAGGATCATTCAACAAACTAAAGAACGATAGGAACCAAGCCGTAAGTTTGTTGCCTGTTCTTCTAGGCTTCATTATGATCCTTTCAATTGAATCTTTTGACTTTGTCTTTTCAGCAGTGAGCGAGAGAGACAAAAGGTTTGAAAGTATAATTTTTATTTTCGAGCTCGTTTTCCGTCTCAGTCAAGACCCATTTCTTCAGGTACGTGAAAATTGAATGCGTTCAGTTGTAAATAAGGTTCAGTTCTCAACATAAAATTCATGTTTTGGAGTGCAATGCTGAATACCGAGGGCATAACTTTTACAACCATTAATTGACGCTTTTAAAATGTGGGTTGAAAGTACCATCGAGTTTTAAAATATTTTATTTGTAAGTTTATTAAAAAGGTAGTATTTTTCGAGCTACCCAACGAGAGGTTCTTTTGACAGCCTTCACAGCTCAGTTTAAGGATATTTGAGGGACTCAGTTGGTAGTAGCTCTGCCTTCTCTGCTACATGTAGGCCGTGGGTTCGATCCCCATTGAGAACAAACATTTATGTAACGGACTATATGTTTGTTATCTGTCTGGGTTTTATAATTATAATAAGAAAATAGTAACAAAAATATACAAGTATTATATCAGCAGGTTCTCAAATACAGCTTTTTTTAGTGCTATGAGGAATCCACCAATATTTATAATTTCATCTAATTATGAAGATTATTACAAGTTCAAGCCTTAAAAGAGAACTAGCATCAGTGAAAATCCTATAGAAATTGGACCAGGAATTAAGCAGCTAATTTAAATAAAAATAAAAACGCACCTCTTCTGGAAGTTTGTTAATAAAGTCTTTTTATACTATTTGCTGATATTACAACCAAATGGCCCACCTGATATTAAGTGGTACCATCACCTACATACCTTTATGCATTACTTGCGACTACCCTGCATCCATCAACTTGAAACATACAAGTGCTAAGCCTCATGTGCCTATTTCACCGACACCCACGCTCTTTGAACCGAAACACAGCAACTTAGTAATAGGAATTCATTCATTTGTAAACAACTACAATAGACTTTGAACTCATTACACTTTCAATACAATTATTATCTACTTACATTGTCCAAGAAAAATATCATTTGGCGTCCCCGATCTTATCAAATCGCGTACCAATTTGCACCTGCTATCATATTTCTTCGCATTTATAAAAATAACACTTAAAACAACAACAAGAAACACACGTGTGATCCACATAATGATTATCAACATTATAGCTAGTTGATATGCGCCGGCGACTAACTATTAAATACCTGTCATTGGATTTTGCATCGTAACACGCAAGACCTAGACTTCATTTCATTCGCTACTGAATAAATTACAATTTTTAAACAGTACTTTCCAGCAAGCAATGTTGATTCTTATCCGATGTATATAAGCTCCAATTTGTCTTAACAGCAGTAATGTTTTGCACTTTGTAGTTTAAATGTCAATGTCATGCGAGAGGTGTCGGTTCTTATCTATTTTGAACTCTATTGCATGTTGATAAGGATTATATTATAATCACTACGGATAGGTAGACCTTTTATTTTCTTCGTCGGGTTTTCCCGTATCTTTTTTGCAGCTGTAAAAAAAATTACAACATCCAACTAACTACATTTTCAATCTATTTATTCTACGATAGATACAACTTGTTGTAAATTATTGCTTATCAAATAACCTTTGTATTAATGCACACTTTCACTATTTTACTTGAACTATAAAAAATGAGCATAAAAATATAATAACTGACTGACCAAAAAAAAAGGTGGGCACTTGACTTGACTTCCTAAAATTCATTCCCTTAAAAAATGTATACCTCTCCTCTATTGTCTCAAAGAGCACTACCACCCACTCCACATAACACAAAGGTTAACTGGAAGGAAATGCTCATAAGCATTAAGTTCGCCTATGTACTTTATTTATCTTATCTTATCTTATACCTATCATATCAAATTATTTTAATATGAACCCTAGTCTCATGATTATTTAATTAAAAGACATTGGTTAACCTATTGCAGTTAATCATTTTAATTTATTTTATTTATTTCTTCAAAATTAAGACAAGCTGATTGCTGTAACAGTATTTTGAGTACCAAGTAATTTAGTATATTAAGTTCAAGTTATTAAAACGAGAAGATTTTTTAACACTCTAAAAGTTATTATCCGAGTGGGATAATAACTTAATCCCACTTGAATGTGTGCTGTCTTATAAATTTGATAATGTTTACTTTTTTCTGTTATACCTACGCCTCACTAAATTCGATTGGCACCACACTGGAGCTTCAATATTGTATTATATTACATTTACAAGGATCATACAAAAGAACGGTAGGAACCAAGCCGTAAGTTTGTTGCCTGTTCTTCTAGGCTTTGGTAGCGTGGAACTGGCACCTAGAGTCACCATAACTTTAAGACGTTTCAAAGTGATTCTTGCGATTTTATTGAATAAATCTTACCTTAATCCTACCTTTTGACTTTGACTTTGGATTTTTGATCGAGTGAGCGAAGCGAACGAAGATCTTAGTTTCAACTTGGGCGATTTGGCATTTTATGTATGTATGTAATGTATATATGTATGTATGTATGTATGTTTGTCTGGCGATAACTTTAGAACCGTTGATCCGATCTGCATGAAATTTGATATGTCGATAGCTTGTACTTGAAAAATTTACTGGTAAGTATATGAGTAAAATCGGATGAAGGGTTTTTGAGATATGGGGTTTTTTAAGAGGGCAAAAATAAAAAAAGTTACATAAAAAAATCAAGTTACATGTCATATGAAAGGGCTTTGTTTGGACATTCCAAAACAATTTTTACTTTTTTTTTGGGACGCTCGGTTTTCGAGATAAAATTTAAAAAGTTAAATTAAGATAACCAGCGATCCAAGAGCTCCCATCTCTAAGAGTTTCGTTGACATCAAGGTTTTTCTACTGGTCGGTCAGTTCCTTTGATTTTTCTTATTTTTTTTTCTTGAAATAAATTAAGGAGGTACTCAGTTCTCATAAAATGGTGACGACGACCATGTCTGATGATGGAGCCAAGGTCTGTTCAACGGAACTCTTCAATAAATAGGCCAATAGAGTTGAAACTTGGTAACCATACCAAGTTAGTAGGCGGTAGTCAGAAAAAAGTCCAAAGATAATGTTTGGACTTGCCTCTGACTACTACCGACTCAAAGTTTTGATGCGTTCGTCGGGTCGCATCACGAGATCTCAGTTCGGGGCGAACTACTAGTATAAAAATGTTTGTGATTTCCTTACGGGTTTGAAACAATATAAAATAAATTAAATTATTCATAGAGAGAAGGTACAAATTTTATTATAACTTTGAAAATGTAAAATCGTGATAATAAGTGCTGTTCGTCGAAATCATTACAAGATGCACATACTAGAGATAAGTCGTAATTATAAGCAGAAACTCGAGATAAAATCCTATCCGGGAGACGGCAGAAAATTTTCCAACGCACTCACAGCTACTGTGTATAATTTTCCAGTTAGTAATAAATAAACTAAAACAGCACTTTGAGAGCACTGGTGGTCTAGTGGTAGCGGCCCCGCCTTCCGATCCTAAGGTCGTGGGTTCGAAACCAGTCGTGCACGAAAGAGTTTTTCTGTTCAAAAATGTATGTGCACAATGCCAGTACTCTCAAACGGTGAAGGAAAACATCGTGAGGAAACCGACATGTCGTGGAACCTAAAAAGTTCTATAACATGTGTCATGTGCTCGAAAGGAGCCTCTTGGCGCACTTAAAATCCTTTCACCACACTGTTTCGAAAGAAACTAGTGACACGACAAGAGAGAGACTCAAACAGCTTCACGACTTTAATCCCCAGGCACGGTAGATGTCCCCTGAGATCTTTTAGTACCAAGTATTACTGGCTGCTTTATACTTCTGCAGTTTTCTACATCTGCAGTCAGTATCGTTACACTTATTTTACACAGTTACTACACAGTTTTATTATTGTTTTGTACCTCCCTTAGTTTCTAATACACTTTCACTTTACTTTTACTTAAAAAGTATCAACTTAAGATTCTTCAGTGACACGACAAGGAAGAGAGAAAAGATGATGTCTAAGGGGGGTAGAAGTAAGTTAGCATTCCACATGACGGGTTGCAAATTCATGGCCGCAGCTCGAACACTAACTAGTTCCGTCACGATGTTTTCCTTCACCGTTCGAGAGCACAAAGTCGAGAAGTTGTCTCTGTTTTTACTACGCACATAACAAACTGCTGATAAAAATAATGATAGTAAACGCATTGCGTTATTAGTTAATAGAATATTTTTGTTGAAATTTGTATATACTTTATTGATACAGCAAGAAGTAGTTTACTATAAAAAAAAAATATCAGCATTCTCAGTTTATCTTTTCGTAATCGATTTTCATATTCTAACTTGAGGAAACAATTTTTTTTATACGACTAGCTGATGGAACAATCAGGTGTACCACCTGATTTTAAGTGGTAACCTACACAAAGCATTGCCTCGTAAGTCACGCACGATAGGAACGTGCCCTATGATGCACTGCCCTGCGTTCATCAACTTGAGCCATACAAATGTTAAGCATCATGTGCCTGTAATTACACCGGCAATCACACTCTTCAAAACGAAACTCAGCAACGCTGATTGGCGGCAGAAAAAGGCGTGGTGGTAGTACGAGCCCTTCACAAAGAGTTATAATACTCATAGAACATAGCATAAGTATTAGGTATAGAGGAACCAGTAACATAATATTTGGTGGACTTTCCACACACCACCATATAGCCCCAAACTGAGCAAAACTTGTAATATAAGATCCAGATAGCTGATATTATAATACTTATGTTTCCTTTTTGTAAACCAAACCTAGACAGAGAACAAAATCCATATTACCTCAAAAATATGGCAATTCGTCCCTCGCATTAAATATTTGTCCTCGGTGAGGATCGAACCCACGGCCTAAAACGCAGAAAGCAGAGCCACCACAAGACAAACATAATAATAGTCTTTTGATTCACTTACAACTGCCAAGGAAAGTCTTCTCAACACCCAACTTGAGTAAACTAGTCGCCATTCTGCATCTGGTGAACCTTATACAATCGCACACACTGAGCAGTGAAAATATAGTTAAATATAAATACACCTTCATTGCGAAGAAGCCAAGGATGCGAATGGAAAATTATAGTTATCTATAGGTATGTTTTACTTGTATATTTATGTGTAGAAGCCACTTAATGGTTATCAGTTTATACTGATCGAGGTATTATTAGCGTTGAAAGTATATTATTTTTATTTATTTTTCCTGGTTTGTCATAAATATAGCTCGAATCCGTTTTTCATAGAAATGTATAGGGCTGTGTCCATGAATTGTGTGAAAAAAAAGTGTATGAATAATGTGTATGTAAGTGTACACTTGACGCGACCCCAATTTTTTCCCAATTTTCCCCAATTTTTTCCCAATCAATAAAAAAAAGGTCGAAAGGTTAATTATCCTGTCAGACTTGTAAAGCCAAATATGAAGCAAAGATTTCATCTCTTTACTGTGCATACCTGTAACACGAAGTTTGTAGTACGATACGGATCTAGATAATCGTGGAGTTATTATGGTTTTTATAGTTTTGTGTCATAAGGTCGCAAATAGTCTGCCGCTCAGCCAAACCACTTACCTAGAGCCTGCGACCCACGAGCCTAAATCCACTGTCCAAACTGTACTTAAAATGTATATTTTATTTGACTCATACACAAAGTGTGATAACAACCAGTACCAAACTGCAACTGTACTACGATCTAAAATTCAACAGATATTAAAATTTCTAAAATTCTACATCAAACGAAATTGTGCTAAACTAAGTCATACAAATAAAGTTTTACGTTTATCGCATATTTTATAGTTCACGTTTGGTGTAAAACTAAAATTATTCGCGGAATACATTGTATGTGCGATCCACTTTTCGAATTGACGTCGGTAAGGAATGTGAGATACGGTGGAAAAGTGTTAACAAAGTTGCTTAGGGCTGCCACGAAAAGATAAAAAGCTAAAAGTGCGTACATATGCCTTCGGGTCACGTGGCCACAGCCAGACAAGGCCTTAGAAACAGAGTCTAGTACATTTAAACATTCTTGAAAATATAGAATCACTGAAAAATATTTGAAAAGTGGTTGAAATGTTAAAGCGAGAATTTCGTTGACATTTGTCAGCCTCTTAATTCATTTGAGAAAGTTGTTGTAGATCCTCATGTATTCAAAATGTTGCTATGCTTCTTCTTTTTTAGTCATGACTCAGCTAAACTTTCTTAGACCGATAAGTAGAGCCACCCCAATGTTAATAATGCAGGTTTAGAGCTGATTTCACCATGCTCTGTTAGTTACTAATAAAGGATTAACAGGCCGTTAAATCTAACCTTAGATGTCAAACGCGTACATTATGACATATTTGACGGCCCTTTAATCATTTGTTAATCTAACACAGCATGGTAAAATCGGAGCTTAGTATGACAATAAGTGAGAGGTTGAATTCCGCTTGATAAAAAGAATAAAAATTAAAAAAAAAAACTTTAATTAAATAAAAATAAGTCTTGGTGGACTTTCCACACGTCACTATCTAGCCCCAAACTAAGCCAAAGCTTGTAATATGGAACCAGATAGCTGATTTAATACATAATTATATAATTTTCTACTTGCGACAACCCTGTCTACATTCGGCTTACAAGTCAAATAACTTTTAAGCTGTTACTCACGATGGATCAAAGCGGGTTGCATACCGCTTGATTTATAGTGTTTAATGCCTAGATAGGTACTGATTTGGATTCATCCTATAAAACCTTGTGCCGACTTTACTACCTCAGGTATTAGGGTATTACCTCACTAGTTCCTTTTATCATTCTTTACTTCACCACTTTTACTTTTTCTTGCTTTTCTTTTGAATTCTTTTTTTTAGTATCTTCCTCACAGTTCCTATAAACTTTCTTTTAGACTCTGTTTTGTTCCTACTCAAAAGTTTGCTTTACTAGTTTCTGTACATAAGCAAACTTTTGAGTAGGAAATCTTGTATCGATTCAAAAGTTGTCTCGCTCGCATGTTGAAAGATATAAAATCACAAAATTCAAATACTAAACTGTGTGCAATCACATTGCACACAGTTTAGTAAAAATTTCGTTTTGATCGATACATGTTTTCCTACTCAAAAGTTTGCTTTACTAGTATTCGTGCATAAGCAAACTTTTAACTAGGAAAACTTGTATCGATCAAAATGAAAATTTCAACATGTCAAAACGTGCAAGCGAGATTCACATTAGCTCTTGTCGTCGCCTTAAACTTAACTCTCTTTCTGAGGCAAAACTATAAGGACTAAACTCTATAGGTAACTTTACTGGTTTTCGTCCTAAGCTCTTCTTGTTTCTCTTCAAAGTTATATTTTATAAATAACCACTTCGACTAAATAAAGTTTGTTTTTCCGAGAAAAAAAAAGATTGTAAGTATTGATTTTTGTATACGTGCAGACTAAAATAGCAAACCTACTGTTTTGGGGCACGTTCCTACTGAGTGACTTACACCGCTTTTTATAGGTGATGGTTACCACTTAACATTAGGTGGGCCATCTGCTTGTTCCACCAGCAAAACATAAAAAAATAGGAGGTAAAAATGGCTTTACCAAAAACAATAACATTATTGTAGAAAATGTCTTTCAACAGTAATATGGTAGCGTTTCAGTGACTAACAACATTTCTGTTGCTCATGAACGCTAAAAGACTTTGTATAGACTAATGGATTGTCAAGGTTTCCCTTAAATCTGTCACTTAAAATCAGATCTCAATTCAGAACAAGTTTTATGAGTATTTATTAACACCCTTTGAACAGCCCTTTACTTCAATTGTAGGTAACTTACTTTCATAGCTTATTGCCGAGTCAACATAAAAAAAACGATTTCTATGTTTTGGCTCTGTCATTATCTTTCTTACATGTATATGGCGTTGCTAAACCTAAAATAAAAATAAAATCTAATATTCGGTTTCGGCTCAGTCTTATCTGATCTTAGAGTAAAGTTTAAGTAAAGTAAGTAAACAGGCCTTTGCTTCATATATTGTAGAACATTTATACAGCGTCAGTAGGAACTCTTCACTTTAGCCCCTATATTTATACTTATACAAGGTGTTCCATAAGTTGTGTATATAAACTTCAGGGGGCTAAAGTACCCATCAATATGAACAACTTTTTCTAAGGAACCAACACTGTGAACGCGAAAAAAAAACAGCTGTTTCATACAAAAGTTCAATACCTACCAGGCGAAAATGTATGAAACAGCTGTTTTTTTTTTCGCGTTTACAGTGTTGGTTCCTTAGAAAAAGTTGTTTATATTGATGGGTACTTTAGCCCCCTGAAGTTTATATACACAACTTATGGAACACCTTGTATACTTTAGTGTAAATAGTATTATAAATAGTAGTATTTTCAGAGTATAGTAAAGCTTGTGAAGGGCTCGTCCGTTGAAGTACTACCACCACGCCTTTTTCTGCCGCACAAACAGCGTTGCTGTGTTTCGATATGAAGAGTGTGGTTGCCGGTGTAATTAAATTACAGGCACATGAGGCTTAACATCTATATGCCTCAAGTTGAAGGACGCAGGGCAGTGTATCGTAGGTAACATCAAGTGGGCCATCCGCTTGTTCCGTTAGCTAGTGGTATAAAAATAAAAATATAATATATAATAACACCCAAACAGATAAAAAAACACCTATGTTCATCATACAATGTTTGTTCTCGGTGGGGATCGAACCCACGACCTGTGAGGGTTGTCGAACTGTGCCTTTTTTATACTTCTTGCTGATGGAATAAGCAGATGGCCCACCTGATGTTAAGTGGTAACCATCATCTATAGCAAAGAATTGGCTCCTAGAAGATACCTATTATACCTATAATACCTAACAACGTAATGATCAAGCAAGGTGCGCCACAAGCATTTGGTAAGTCAAAGTTAAAAGGAATTTGTTCAATCAAATCACAAGGATCACTTTGAAACGTTTTAAAGCTAGGTGAATCTAGGTGCCAGTTCCACGCGACCAAGCCTAAAAGAACAAATAAATAAATAAATAATAAATATTGGTGGACTTTCCACACAGCACTATCTAGCCCCAACCTAACCCAAAGCTTGTAATATGGGAACTAGATAGCTGATATAATACATATATACTTTTTTTTTGTAAATACTTTCTTATAATATTATGTAAAACCCAACAGAGAACAAACATCTATGTTAATCACACAAATGTTTGTTTCCGTGTGGGGATCGAACCCACGGTCTACGGTGCAGAAGGCAGAGCTACTGCCAACTGAGCTGTGAAGAACAGGCAACAAACTTACGGCTTGGTTCCTTGATATTCGATAGATACAAAGTGAATCTTTTCCATAGCTACTATTGATCCATCCGTGGTTTCTTAATGGCTCAATTAAGAAGTCGGAAGTTATAAATTGATGTCAACAAACTTATTAAATTACTCATTGTAATAGGGTTTATTCAGTAAGTAATTTTTGGTTGGTTACACTCTCGCCAGTCGGGAGTTAACCTAAATAACTTCATGAACGTAGACAACTGCAAACAAATTCTCGTCTAAATCTATAATTTAAAAGAAAGTCGTGTTAGTTACACTATTTATAACTCAAGAACGGCTTAACCGATTTGGCTGAAAATTGGTAGGGAGGTAGCTTAAAACCAGAAGACGGACATAAAATACTTTTTACTCAGACTTTTTTTACTTTTTTATATATTTGATACAAACAATCGAAAAGGCAGGAACTTCAAGTCATCAGGTAGTACCTGTTTCTTCTGACAAAAGTACGTGGCTCAAGATTGTTCCATGGGGAAGAAAATACATATTTTTTTATTAATGATGTTGCCAATCATATCAATAAACCATTCTTTTATTTGTAAGTATTCTAAAGTAAGTAAACGTGCGCGAGCGAAGCCGCGGGTAAGAGCTAGTTTGTTATAGTTTAGTTAAAATAATTTGTGTCTCTGCTTCTTTTTAGCGTCATGACCACAGAATACTTAATAATACCGAAAAGGGACGAATTGCTACCAACGTAAACGTCATCTCAATATCTCGAGGGCCGAATCGCCCATATACCGATCGCGCATTTCAACATTTTTGAAGATGTATACTCACAGAATGTAGTTATGAAAAATCGTTAACAACCAAGTTACGCAGAAAAATTACCTAGGTTCAGCAAAAATAGATAGGTACTATAAAAGATTTTTGTCGATCTTTTATCTTCAAAAATGTTGTGCGAGCGGAATTCGTTGGACGTTGTAAGCCTCTTATTAAAAACTCTTATGCGGACGAAAAGAAAAAATACTATGTGTAAAGAAGGATAGCATAATTATGGCTCACATGGAATGTGCCCTATGTTGCACTGCCCTGCGTCCATCAACTTGAGGCATATATACCAGACTAGCTCTTACCTGCGGCTTCGCTCGCGCACGTTTACTATAGCATACTTACAAATAGACATGATTGGCAACATCTATAATAAATAAATTGTATTTTCTTCCCCATGGAACAATCTTGAGCCACGTAATTTTGCCTTTTCGATTGTTTGTATAAAATATACAAAAAGCAAAAAAACAAAAAAAGTCGGGATAAAAATTACCCTATACCCGTCTCCTGGTTCTAAGCTACCTTCCCACCAATTTTAAACCAAATTGGTTCAGCCGTTCTTGAGTTATAAATAGTGTGACTTTCTTTTATATATCATCATCAGCCCAAAGAAGTCCACTGCTAGTAAACTTAAGGTTCTTCAAGGATGTGGATGTGAGGATGTGAGCATGTGAGCATGTGAGTATGTGAGCATGTGAGCATGTGAGCATGTGAGCATGTAAGCATGTGAGCATGTGAGCATGTGAGCATGTGAGCATGTGAGCATGTGAGCATGTGAGGATGTGAGCATGTGAGGATGTGAACATGTGAGCATGTGAGTATGTGAGCATGTGAGCATGTGAGCATGTGAGCATGTGAGCATGTGAGGATGTAAGCATGTGAGCATGTGAGGATGTGAGCATATGAGCATGTGAGCATGTGAGCATGTGAGCATGTGAGCATGTGAGCATGTGAGCATGTGAGGATGTAAGCATGTGAGCATTTGAGGATGTGAGCATGTGAGTATGTGAGCATCAGAGCATGTGAGCATGTGAGCATGTGAGCATGTGAGCATGTGAGCATGTGAGCATGTGAGCATGTGAGCATGTGAGCATGTGAGCATGTGAGCATGTGGGCATGTGAGCATGTGAGGATGTGAGCATGTGAGCATGTGAGCATGTGAGGATATGAGCATGTGAGCATGTGAGCATGTGAGCATGTGAGCATGTGAGCATGTGAGCATTAGAGCATGTGAGCATGTGAGCATGTGAGCATGTGAGCATGTGAGGATGTGAGGATGTGAAGATGTCTCGAAGGTACGTCCATTTACCCACATTTTTCAGTATCATAACACACTAAAGAGGATTTAATTTACAAACTTCATTGATTAATTTAAATTAAAGTGGATTTATTCATGACAACTGCAAATCGTACAGCTATTAATTGTATCCTTTTTTTTACGAATTAATGATCCCGCTTTAAAAATAATTCCCTTATACTATACCACTTAAATAATAATAATAATAATAACTCATTTATTTTCTCACACACAAAATTAAAAGATCAACGGATTGTTACCCTGGCTTACATTTAAAGGATGTCTTTCATGCATAAAATATGTATATGTATTACTTGTGGCTTCCCGCGGCTTCGCACGCGTTGAAGTGGTGCCGTGATTGAGCCACAAACATCCACACATCGTAACTTTCACATTGATTTGTATATTATTAGGGTAGGATTTTAAATACCTACGTAGGTATAAGAGATACGTATAAACGGCCATTACCTATATTAGGTAGGTAGGTATAGGTACTCAGGCTCAAAAACTTGCCAAATACAACAAAGACAACCTTACACGGAAAATATGTACTTATTTGTTCAGGAGGTAGTTTTACTTTGCAGGGGTAGTTTTAAAATATTGAAAACGTGATTTTAAATAATTTATTGTGGTGTATATTAACTTCAAGTTTGAAATCTATCGCACTATACTAAAAATCTCCCATACTAACTTTTACAGTCATTTGCACCCTTTGCAGGGGTAATTATCAAAATTTGAAAGCGTCATTTTTAATTAATTATTTTTTAGTATATTTACTTCAAGTTTTAAGTCAATCGCACCACGCGTTAAAAAACTCCCATGCAAACTTTGACATCCCTATGCACTTTTATTAAGGGTAGTTTTAAAAAACTAAAAATGTTTTTCCTATTTTTTAACTTTGGAGTACATCTACTTCAAGTTTCAAGTTTGTAGGTTCAAGGAATACAATTTTTCATACCAACGTTTTCAACCCTTTTTACACCCTTAGGGGTTCAATTTCCGAAAATCCCTTCTTAGTAAACCTCTACGCCATAAGACCTATGTACTCTTTAAATTTCAAGTCTATAGGACCAGCGGTCAAAAATCTCCCATACAAACTTTTTAACCCTTTGCACACTTATTAAGGGTAGTTTTGAAAAACTAAAAATGCCTTTCCTATTTTTTTGCTTTGAAGTATATCTACTCCAAGTTTCAAGTTTGTAGGTTCAAGGAATACAATTTTCCATACAATCGTTTTCATCCCTTTTTTTCCAAAAATCCCTTCTTAGTACACCTCTACGCCATAAGACCTACGTACTCCTCAAATTTCAAATTTCTAGGACCAGTGGTTTAGGCTGTGCGTTGTCTATATGTCAGTCAGTCAGTCAGTCAGTCAGTCAGTCAGTCAGGACTTTGATTCTTATAGTATTAGAGATAAACTTAAACCTCATAGGCCTGTAATTTCACCGGCACTCTTCTAACCGAAACACAGCAACGCTGCTTGGCGGCAGAAATAGGCATGATTTTTTAGCGTGGAAAGAAAGTGAATTTCTACACGTTTTCACTCCTAACCCGACCCCGCCTCACGAAATGTCAAATTATCTTTTCCTCTCATAATAAGGCATTGCTGTAATGAAGATAAATTTGACGAGAACGAAAAAATTTAAAAACTCACGGAATTTGTTTCATTGTCAGTTTAATTAACTTTTAGATATTTTTTCGTTTCTACCCATGATATTTTAATGACACTTATTAACATCAGATAAAAAAAAAGTACTTGTAATTGTAGCCTAATAAAGATCATGAATTCAGAAGTTTCTGTTAATCATCTCCATCCAAAGGTTGCCTGGAAGATCGCTACTTGAGTGATACGGCCACCCATTGTATTTTCATGCTTAACTGTGTTACTTCATTATTTTGTATGTACAGTTTTTACCCGAGTGCCGAAGGCACATATTACCACGTAGCACCCAAACGGCTGCGTGGATTTTGATGATTGAGGTATCAAAAGATTTGTCTCAACTGCCCGAGTGTCCCAAGATACAAAAAGTTTAAAAAAATTAGGTGAGCAGGAAAGCAGGAACAATATTCTCATAAATGAAAAAAAAAACTTTAGACAATCATAGCAATATGGGTATCAAAATCAAGAGAGTAATAGAGTGATTTCAAATAATATATTTTTTTATTGTTTAATAAATATTTTATTAATTCATTCATTTTACTGACCGAACGTGGTGGCAGTTATTATTGGCGCGCTCAACACGCACTCATGAGAGGAACGTGCACTTACGCTGTGGAATGATCTCCCTGGTGAGTTTTTTTCCGAAAGACGCCCTTTTTGGAAAATCCCATAGGTACTATGGGGTTTTTCAAAAAGAGCGTTTTCAAATGATTGAAGGGTCGGCAACGCGGTATTTATTCCTCTGGTATTGCAGGCGTTCGGCACGGAAAGCGGTTATGAAGCTCGAAAGTGCTCGAAAGAAAGACGAGACAAGAAGAAGAAGAAGCTAATTTGTCTGCTTTGTTGTACAAAAAAACTCGTTTCTTTCGACTCGGGTTATACGTAGATACGTTGTCTTATGAAGTACAGGTGTGTCGACAAGTGCTTTAATTAAAACTTCTCACAATACCTCGCATGCCGAATGGAAGTTTATAGGTGAGCTGAATATGAATGCGAGAACTTTGTTTATGCGCGTTCCAAGAAAATAATAATCTACTTGCCTGTACTCAAGAAGAGAAAAATGTATGTGCACAGTGCCAGTACTCTCAAACGGTGAAGAAAAACATCGTGAGGAAACCTATAAGACATTTTTAGTGCTACAGTTATAGAGGTACAATAAATAATTATATCTAATCATTAATCTAATAATTAATTATTTAGGTATTATTATTAAGTTAGGTACAGTTTTAAGGCGACAACAAGAGCTAATGTGAGTCTTTCTCGCACGTTTCGACATTTTGAAAGATATAAAATCACTAAACTCATTTTCAAATCTTTGCATAAGTACGAAAACTAGTAAAGCAAACTTTATTTTAACTTTATTTTAGCTAGGTATCTGAAGTTATTAAGTATCTAAAGAAGTAGATATTTCAGCTATCTAAGCAGCCCAAATTTGGAACTGACAAGCAATGTTAGTCTTTCATGACTTGTTGCTGTGTTAGGTGTAGTGTGACCATGATTGCAGAAGTTTCGATAGTAAGTGTCAATTGTACACGGATTTTGATGCCTTCGTAGACCAAGTTGCCACGTCCTGTGTGCGCGTTCCGACAAAGTAAACACTTACCCTAATATTTCTTAAATTACCATATTTGCTGTTTATTATTCTTTGTGAAAGAGTTTGCCGTGGAGGCTCTCATTGCTGTGTTCTAGTTTGAAGGTTGTCCGTGGAGGTACTACCTATTTCTGCCAACAAGCAATATTGCTCTCATTGCTGTGTTCCAGTTTAAAGGTTGTCCGTGGAGGTAATAACTTTTTCTGCCAACAAGCAATATTGCTCTCGTTGCTGTGTTCTAGTTTGAAGGTTGTCTGTGGAGGTACTACCTATTTCTGTCAACAAGCAATATAAATTGCTCTCATTGCTATGTTCTGGTTTGAAGAATAGTGTACCGTTTCAATTGAGGCACATGAGGCTTAATAAAAAAAGGTATGTAATTATTATCTATTATAACAGCTTTCTGGTTCTCACAGTACAAGCTTTGCTTAGTTTGGGGCTGATGTGTGGAATGTCCAACAATATGAATCTTTTAATTATCGTTTTAGTTGTAGTTTGTGACGACTGTTATCACAGCTCTTATTTCTTGTAGGGTTGGGGCTAAAATTGCCATCAACATTTTAAATCACCTATCATTTCGCCTGTCAAGCTGCCTGCGTCCAGTACAAGCAAACTGTTCTGCAGCTTAATTATTTTTGTAGGATTTTTTGCGGTAGGAATGCTTCCATGTTTAATTTTTATTCCCTGGCTTCCTACCGTTTATAGAGAATCATGGTCACTCTGACTAACATGGTGGATCTGGTAAGTCATGGGTTAAAGGTGAGTTAGCGATAAGCCACAGAGATTAATGTCTGTCCGTGCGCTCGCCACCTGCCTGCTAAGTACGATTCAGAACTGAGCGATTGGGGATTTTTAGATTGGCTTCAGCTATTTCCAAACGCATGTAGGTCAATAGAAATGAAATAAAATAGGCTATATTATTAAGTATTTTTTAAACTCTCGCGATCATATTGATGTCGTGGTCGCGGGCAGACTATTGCAACATAGCTGAATATTCGGGAAAATAATAAAGGTAAACGCGATAAATACCCGTGTATTCTTCTATATCTATATTATTTACTTATAATGCTTGAATAGAAAAAGTACTCGAAAGGAGCCTCATTAAGGAGCACTTAAAAATCACTATTTATGGAATAAAAAAAATTGCGTTAAAATAAAAATAAACATTAGGGGGCATGTCGTAGAACCTAGAAAGTTCTAAAACATGTGTCAAGTGCTCGAAAGGAGTCTCTTGAGGCGCACTTAAAATCCTTTCACCACACTGTTTCGAAAGAAACTAGTGACACGACAAGAGAGAGAGACATTAAATGTATAAAAAAATGAGTTGTTCATAAATTTATGAGAAGAAAAACCAAGTCGCGCCTGTTCAGAGCTCCCAGCTTCCTACTATTCAAAACAGACCGAGGTAAGTCAGTTAGCGAGAGTTGGAACGGAAATGGGATCTTGGTCCGTTCCCTTAGTCAAAGCGTGTTACTGCAGTTACACGAGAAAATGGAAAATTAAATAGGATTACAGCGTTAATTACAATGAATATCAAAATTTACAAAATATACATGACCGTTGTATTTGTACAAAATATACATGGTCTGTAGACCGTTGTATACGATCTACTAGAGATACAAGGGTTGAGCAATAGGTCTTCTGACACTGAAATTATATATTTTTGAATATAGTAACTTTATACCTTGATCGAGAGCACTGGTGGTGTAGTGGAAACATCGTGAGGAAACCGGCATGTCGTAGAACCTAAAAAGTTCTATAACATGTACCAAGTGCTCGAAAGGAGCCTCTTGAGGTGCACTTAAAATCCTTTCACCACACTGTTTTGAAAGAAACTGACACGATAAATTTTAGAAATCCCTGGTGGGACGATCTATGCCTTTAAAATTAAATCATGATAGGGAGAAGAGAAAGTATTTGGGCAGGCCTTTGCCTAAGCAAAGGCCTGCCCAAATACTTTCCGAACAAATACAAATACTTAACAGTAGGACGAAATATGCAGGAATAAACACATAGCTTTATAGACTCGTTTGGCTCCAATCTCACCTGGTGGTAATCGACAATAGAGCAGAATGGTCTGAAATACAACTATAAGCAGCGTTGCTGTGTTTCGGTTTGAAGAGTGTGGTTGCCGGTGTAATTACAGGCACATGAGGCTTAACATCTGTATGCCTCAAGTTGATGGACGCAGGGCAGTGCACCGTAGAGCACGTTCCTATCGTGCGTGACTTACGAGGCTATGCTTTGTTATAGGTGATGGTTACCACTTTACAGCAGGTGGGCCATCTGCTTGTTCCATCAGATAATTAGTATGGAAAAAAACCACACTCCTCAAAACCGAAACACAGCAATGCTGCTTGGCGCTGAAAATGGCGTGGTGGTAGTACTACCCCGGACGAGCCCTTCACAAAGAGCTCTACTACTCTTAAAATGCTGCGAATTGGTGGTATACTAACCAGGTGATCACGTCTAATGGTTATATAGTGGCAAGGTTTGATTCGGAAATCTTAAAATATTTGGAGATAACCGGCACCTTGATTTCATAGTTTTCTTTCCGAACCATAATTTTATTTTTTCAAGATATTTTATTATTCAGTAAAGTCCAAATTCGTCTGCAGTTATTCGCGTATGCCATACCAAATCAGCCAGACGGGCAAACAAGACCCTTTGTCACTGAATATTAAAGAGTATGTTCAACCCCTTCGCTCCAGAAATTTTGGGATTCGTCCTTTAAACTGATTTGCGTCGATTCTACAAACAAAATGAATTATAGCTCTAACCTTTAAGACTAGAGCTGAGACGAATAAATAATGGTAAGAAATGCTATGACAAGATTTCAATATTATAAACGCGAAAGTTTGTTAGTATGGATGGATGGATGGATGGATGTTTTTTACTCTTTCACGTAAAAACTACTGAATGGATTTTAATGAAACTTTACAATACTATAGCTATAGCATCAGAATAACAAATAGGCTACATTTTATAAAGTTAATGTGTGAATTGTCCAAAATATGACGATAAGTGTCAAGTAAGTAGGAAAAAATCTACCATCTGCGAGCTATTCTGGCGTGCGCTGCCAAAACCGCTAGAGTTACACATATTATGTACTATAAGCTACTACTAATAAAACCACGCTACTATAAGCTACTCGAAATACTAATCCTGCGCAGACGAAGTCGCGGACACCAGCTAGTAATAAATAAACGAAGAAATGGACATACCACAGAACACTATCAAGGCCAAAAAATTTTTTTTTATAAATAGGAACCAGACAGAAAATAAAACTAGCTTGAGTCAAAATAATTTCCGAAATTTGATTGTTTTCGATTTTTCAGCACAACATTCAACAATTTTATACCTACCAAAATGCTGAAATGTGCTAGCAAGAAGTCGTCGACGGTTGTCTGCAGTATTTTTATATCTTTCAATATGTTGAAATGTGCGAGCGAGAAATGCTTTGGCCGTTGTCAGCCCCCTTAAAATTTCACATAGGACCACAGGCCTAATTTTTTTAAGTGTTGTACTCTACCCCTGCCATAAAAAAATTAGTGTGTTGAATGTATTCCGGCCACTAAGGACTGTTTACACAGCACTATTCACTCTTATTCGGACCAAGACAAGCAATAAAGAATACATAGAAAGAAAAATAAATAATCTTTAACGCGATCGAAATAAAAAAGTACAGAGACGTTTTGATTTATTACAGAAAAAGGGGCGCGATTTGAAAAGTGCAAAATCGAATTTCTAGACTGATTAATGCTTGTTGAAAAAAATTAAGAAATATTATTTTTAGCTTAGAGTTTTGTCCTCGTATAGAAAAGTCACGTTGATGTAAACACGTATACTAGATAATGATTGAAAGAAAATACATTTATTTTGGACACAGCACATAAACACTTAAATAGCACGAACAGATAAACTACACACAGAAGTAGGTACAGGTAGGTACAGTAATTTAATAAGGCAAACAAGAAAAAAAAAAAAACAAACAGCAGGTAGGTACAGTAGAATGGAAGTAGGTATTAAGTATGATTATATAAATTCGTATTATTTTAATTCCCAGGCACGGTAGATATCCTTGGTATACGCGTGGTAGATAATTTCATTATTTTGTATTGCATTGTAAATGGTAGATATCCTTGGATCTCTTACACTCTAAGAGATCGGAGGGTCATCTTGAGTTGGTACTTGGTCTAAGACTCGACCAAGACCAACTCAAGAACCTGAGTGTGTCGTAGAGCCTAAGTGTGTCGTCGAACCTAAGTGTGTCGTAGAAGTGAAGGGCTTGTCCGGGGAAGTACTACCACCACGCCTTTTTCTGCCGCCAAGCAGCAACGCTGTGTTTCGGTTTGAATAGTGTGGTTGCCGGTGTAATAACTGGCACATGAGGCTTAACATCTGTATGCCTCAAGTTGATGGACGCAGGGCAGTGCATCGCATGGCATATTCCTATCGTGCGAGTCTTACAGGTGATGGCTACCATTTAACATCAGGTGGGTCATCTGCTTGTTCCATCAGTAAGTTGTTTAAAAAAAAACTAAGTGAACTTAACTGTCGTAGAAAAAGTTTTAAAACATGTGTCAAGTGCTCGGAAGGCGCTTAAAATCCTATGCCACACTATCGAAAAAAGTAATGAAAATGAATGAATGAAATGAAAAATAGTTTATTGTACACCAAACTGAACTAAAATAAAAATAAAACACTTAAAGTAGTGATACGACAAGAAGAAGCAGAATCATATAAAGGCCAGCTTTACTCTTTCTCATAATTAATTTGATTTGAATTTAATTTGACTCAGTTTTATAATAATAATAAATAAATATTGGTGGACTTTCCACACAGCACTATCTGGCCCCAAACTAAGCCAAAGCTTGTAATATGGGAACCAGAGAGCTGATATAATACATATATACTTTATTTTTTTGTAAATACATACTTATAATATTGTATAACACGCAGACATAGAACAAACATCTATGTTCATCACACAAATGTTTGTTCTCGGTGGGGATCGAACCCACGGCCTACGGCTCAGAAGGCAGAGCTACTACCGACTGAGCTGTGAAGGCTGTCAGTTTTATGAAGGCACCGTACACTATTTTCAAGAGGCATATTAGCGGAATAATTTGGAACTAAAAATAAAGCATGTACCAGTTTACATTTTTATTGCATGCTGTGTGTCCGCTGCAGTGCTTGTTGAGAGAACACGGATTATTAAACGAACGAAGAGGCACTTAGTCTGACTTAGAAAATGCACTAAACGATTTTAAGCGCTATTTCTATTAAAACATAGCATTTAATCCTACTAATATTATAAAAGCGAAAGTTTTTAAGTATGGATGGATGGATGTTTGTTGCTCTTACACGTAAAAACTACTGAATGGATTTTAATGAAACTTTACAATAATATAGCAACATCAGAATAACACATAGGCTACAATTTATAAAGATATTGTGTGACTAATCTTGCGCAGACGAAATCGTGGGCACCAGCTTGTGTTAAAATATAACTTTGTTCTCATTATTTTGGTGTTTTGTTTGCTCTGCATCTAATTAATAATAGTTGATGTGATTTTATTTTACAATTATATTTTTTTGTTGAATTGATTTTTATGTGATGTTGTATTCTATCTAGTTATAAATATTTATTTTTAGTGAAAGTAAATAAATGAAAGAAAGTTGTTAACCTTATTCATTAAAGTAAATAAATAAATAAGTAAAGTTGGCCAGTATGCTACCAAAGCAACGGACAGAAGAGTGCATGTGATAGAGTTGGCTGACTGCGATAATGGTGTTAAAAGGTGAAAGTAATAAAGAAAATAATGAGTAGTAGTAATTATAAGGATGCTTACAGAAACACAATTATAAAGTCAAACTTTAGACCAACCTACAAGTTTTCCTTCTTAAAAACTTCAAAACTTCTGAAAACTAGCAAAACTTTTGAGTAGGAAAACATGTATCGATCAAAATGAAATTTTTAATAAGCCGTGTGCAATGTGAAAGAAACAAAAAATGGTTGATTGCGATTTTTCGAAAATGACTTTAGTGATTTTATATCTTTCAACATGTCGAAACGTGCGAGCGAGAGTCACATTAGTTCGCCTCAAACAAACTGCAATCTTTGTCACTTCCAGCAAATTTAACTCATCATAGAGTCATCAACTGGAAATAATTAAGGTTGCCACAAAAACATTTGTGACCCGTGACGGAACGCGCGCGCTGCCGTAACTACCGCTGGACGTGACACCCCTATTGTTGTATGAATGTATGCTTTTTGTATGAATTTCAGGTTTTATAGTGGCTTTGCACAAACGTGGTAGTTTTCAGTTATGAATGAGATCATTAACGTATATGGAAGATACGTCGTTTTCGTCGTTAGTAAAATGTTAGAAAAAACTAACGTGTAACAGGACAATTATCATTTATTGTTTTTTTTTTATACCACTAGCTGATGGAACAAGCAGTTGGCCCACCTGATGTTAAGTGGTAACCATCACCTATAACAAAGCATTGCTTCGTAAGTCACGCATGATAGGAACGTGCCCTATGCACTGCCCTGCGTCCATCAGCTTGAGGCATACAGATGTTAAGCCTGTAATTACACCGGCAACCACACTCTTCAAACCGAAACACAGCGTTGCTGCTTGGCGGCAGTAAAAGGCGTGGTGGTAGTACTTCCCCGGACGAGCCCTTCACAAAGAGCTCTACTATTCTTGTTTGTACTATTTATTTAATTTTTATGCTAGTAAGTAATTAAAACCAAACATGTGTACGGTACGTAAGCTTTAAATTATAAGATTGAGCCATACGGTTTTTTTTTTAATCTGTTATTACTACTAGCTTATCTGTGCTTCTAGTAAGAACATAAGCCATAATTAGAAGTTATTCGAAATAATTATTTAAAATAAAAAAAAAAAAAAAATTATGACCAAATTAAAAAAAGGAAAACTGAACCTAACATCAGGTGAGCCATAATTATGTTAGGCCCCACGGCAAGTAATAAAAAAAACCACGTATTTAACGCTTAAAAAAAAAGTAAAAACTTAAGTCATATAGAACTAATTCGGAATAGGTAATTATTTAAAAATAAAAATCTTTAATAAATTATGACCAAATTAAAAAAGCAAAATAGACCCAACATTAGGCACAGCAAGTATTGAAACAAAAACCACGTACTTAAGGTTAATAAATAAAAAAGTACGCATCAAAAAAACTTTCTTCAGCGGTTTGTGAAAAGGGTCTTCTCAATTTCCGACTGTTTTCTACGCCACTTTCTGACCTGCCATCTCTTTCTTTCTTAAGTGAAAGAGTGAGATGCAAGTTATGTGTACTCAAACAAGGCCGTCAAAAACATACCCTATTAAAATAGTTGTGCTAAAGTTAAATTAAATTGGGCGTGTGGGTACGTAAGCAATGTTCAGTATTCCTTCACTATTACTTATTGTTTTAAGTGTTACATAGTTAATCTGTTTGTCTGTACCTGTCCGTTCAGTTTTTTTTTTTATTTTTTTTGTGTGTATGTCAAATAAATGTACTTATTTTCTTTCTTCTTTCTTTTTCTTTCTTTATGTGCTTGTAGGTCCCGACTTTCAAAGTCGGTAGATGGGAGTAGTCAAAAAAAAAAGAAAAAAAAACTGAAACAGGTTCACAACATTGATATTGACAGCCTTCACAGCTTAGTTGCTAGTAGCTCTGCCTTCTGCGCTGTAGGTTCGATCCCCACCGAGAACAAACATTTCGCCGCTCCAACCGAATAAAATGGTAACCGACTATAACGATACAAGTGCTTTTATTTGAAATAATTGTTCTTGAGGTGTGATTACACCTTGTGAATTTTTTTCAGGCAAATCGCACGAGTAGTTCTCGAGTTAGGCTTTTTGCAATGGCTTTTACTTGATTATTAATCGAAAAATAAAAACAACACTTTGATCCGAGTAAAATCGTAACAGGTTACTACTCACTCCTCGATGTCTCGCTTTTTCTTGTAAGATGCAATTACGATTTTATTCAGGTAAAAATTATAAAACTTATTTTTTGTAAAGTAGGAAACCCTCATGTTCCCGTTATAATTCAAGCTTTTTATTTCAGTAAAGTTTATTACAATATATTATTAAAAACATCTGGAATAGTTACATCGATAATTGTATTTTACAGATAAATAAAACAATCGCAATATATGTAGCGATAATAGGTTGCGATGATTTACTCACGTAGTAACAGGTTACGAGATCCAAAGACGTTTCTTTGGCAAGCAAAACACTTCGCTCTCATTTCATCCTCAGGTAAAAGAAAGTGACAGCACATGCCCCCCACCCAGCAATTTACTCTAATTATTTACTCTAATTAGTCGTCCATTTGTTTACAATATGAAGTGACGTGCAATGATAGGTACCTGTCTATTGATTTTGAAGTTTTTCTGTGCCTATAGTGTTTAAGTTAGTGTTTAATTATTTTGAAGAATGAAAAAACAAGTCTTGCGAAACCCGCGTGCCAGAAGAATGTTGAATTTGTTTCAACCAGACTACCGCGATCCAGGTAAGCCCTGGTACCTGCCTAGGTAAGTACCTAATGCTTCGGAGTACATACCAAGTCTTTACCGCGAGATGAGATCTGACAAACAAGCATCACTTCCAGTATCGGAGATACCACTTTCATAGATGGGTTTAACATTCAAGCACTATTCAAAGTCGTTCAAACATTTCGAATTTATCTTTGGTACTGGATAATATGGTTTTTGTAGCATCATCCTCTGCTATTCATAAAATTATGAATAACAGAGTTGGCACTCATAAACCAAATGAAGCTATGAACAGCAACGTGCGACAAACAGTTCACAATTCTCCTCTTGGTGCAGTATACCTCAAACAACAGTTGGCCAATGTATGTGTACGAGTATTTTCAAACCGAGCTACGAACTCAACCCCTGATGATTATTTCGAAGACTAAACATTAACACCAGCTAAGGGAGACGTGACTTTAAAGCCAAATGAAGCGGTATTTTAATTAATTACTGTTAGTTAACTCAATTTAACTAGTATAGGTAAATATCGGGAGGAGTGGCATAAATGTAATGATCAAGCACATGAAGAGTGCATACATAAACAAGAAATCGTAACAGAAATACTAAAAGACACTGATCTCCGAAATACTCCGAAATATTCTCAATTATCATCCTCTATATATTATGTTGATGATATACAGGCAGAAGTTGAGGCTGATAAAATAGAACATAGTGAACGCTCAACTTCAGAAAACCAGATAAATCTACGTAGAAAACGGAAATGTAACAATAACAATTGGAGAGAATATAAAAATTAAAACTCTGGAGAAGCTTATGAAGGAGTTTGTTTAAAGAAAAGCTATACCATGAAGATGATTGGTCCGGTTTGTTCATGTAAGAAGAAATGCAGTGATTTTTTTCTTCTAAGCAAAGAGAAGATGTATCTTATGACTGTATCTGATGACTTAAAAGTCATGAACAACAGTGGCAAAACATTGCTAGACATGTAATAGCCAACCCTGTGAAACGGATAACTTTGGAGAGAAAGAACAATAGGACTCAGACATTCAAATACAACTTCCCATGCAGGGATGCGAATTTCCAGTATTCAAGATTTTTTCTTGAACACAGTGAGTATATAAAAACAAATAGTCTACACAGCATAGGAAAAAATAATAAAAAGACATTAGTTTGACGGACGGGAGAGGAACTCAAATGAATAGGCCTCACAGGATGCATGTTGAATCACACTTGACATAGTGGAAGGATTCAATATTTGTCAGAGCAGCTTAACATTACAAAAATGTATCGATTGTATAAATCCAGGTTTGCGCATCAAGATTATTTAACGGAATATCTGGCTTCGAAGCGGCAATATGAAACTATATTAATTAAAAATTAAAATTTACCTTATTCATTAAAGTTTAATTTAGTACCGAAGAAAATGGTAACATTGCATTACCGATACAACCAACATCACTATTTTGAGTTCAATAAGATTGCGACTACCTATTACTGTACAGGGAATTATTGTAAATTTCCGCGAATAAAATCATAATGTTGCTTTACGGTGTAAAATTATGTCTTTAATTCTGGTAAAACATATTTTTATTCACTACTCTACATTCGTAAACGTAGTAATATTTAAAAAATATATTACGTTAACTAAAAAAATATAGCTATCTTTTGGTATAAAAATTAACCCGATAGGTAAAATAGTTTAGGAGTTATTGGCAAAAAACGGTTTTTTATTTTTCCTGTAAAATTAGTTTTTTTCGATTACGGTATTATTCGCTGGGGACAGCGATTTGTGTGATGAACATAGATGTTTGTTCTCTGTCTAGTTATTATTATATATTATGTATTTACAAAAAAAAACTATATATGTATTATTTCAGCTATCTGGTTCCCATATTACAAGCTTTGGCTTAGTTTGGGGCTCGATAGTGCTGTGTGGAAAGTCCACCAATATTTATTTATCCCCAGGCTGGGTAGATATCCCCTAGTCAGTCTCTTAGTAGCACGTAGTCAGATGTACGTCCAAACATTACAATTGGCTCATACCCACATTTTGCAATAGTATGCCATACGTGACAGGTTGCAAGCCCATCGCCGCTGTTAGAATAATAACTGGTTTCCTTACGATGTTTTCCTTCACCGTTTAAGAGCACTGGTATTGCGTATATACATTTTTCAATTGGAAAAATCGAGTGGTGCACGACTGGATTTGAACCTACAACTTTACGATCAAAAGACGGGATACATCCCACTAGACCACCGGATTTTTCAATTTGAAATATCCAGTGGTGCACGGCCGGATTTGAACCTACGACTTTAGTATCGGAAGACGGGGTACATCCAACTAGACCACCGGTGCTTCAAAATAAAATCCAAAGTGAAAACATTACAAAAGACACATTTAGCTATTTAGATTGGCATTCATTCAAAGAATGTTTGAAGCATTAATAAAATAATCAAATCTAATGAAAATACGTCAGCTAATTCACCGGGTCAAAAACCTTCCAGCCAATCAGAGCTCTGCAAACTCACCCCCTTACCCCCCAACTCAATTAACTTAATTAAGGAAGACTTCATTTACTTTTTATGGTTTTTGTTGACTTTTTCGATGGCCTGACCTGGTGGTGGACCGTTCCAGATTCGATGACGCAGCTAGTTAAAATTTTCGCTCGGATATTGTTTTTTTATGGAATTACATAAAAATATTTTGGTTAAGGCAAGCCGGGTGATTGCTTGCTTACGTTGATGAAATTACTTGCACAGTTAATTAAAAACATTAATATGAATAAAAACTTTGATAATGAAATCCAGCCAGGAAAGTTTCATAGTTTTAACCCTTCGTAGGGTAGATTATTTTTTGTTGGATATACAACGTGTTTATTAAGAGTTGTAGGGATCCGAAAGCAGGATATTCTACCGGTCATAACGAACAACTTTTGTTCTACGACTTTTAAAATTTCAAAGTTTTTCATTCATCAAATGCCTCTTAAACTTTTATGTAAAATGAATCTAAACGCATCATGAGGCAGCCCTATTTACAGCTGTTCTTTGACCTCTAGTTGTCAATTGTAGATAAAATAGGTAACAGAACTGCCACCAATTACCTAGTAATGTGCCTACCTAATAATGATGTTGCTGTTTTTAAAGATCTTGGTATGTAAAAGAAATATTTTCGCGACTGTAATCCCTAGTCACGGTAAACATTCTCTGAGATCTTTGGTACTAATACCTATTCAGTAACTAGGTACCTACGTGGCTACGTACTCAATATTTAATAGAATATTTATTTTTGTTTGATTACTAGATGTCGTAAAGCAATGTTTATGATATTCATAGTTCTTTAAATTGTAACATGTTACTTTACCACCATGGTTCATTGACACCACAAAATTATTCAACTGCAATTTTGGGAAGTGTCTAGTCTGTCCTATTTAATCTTTGACATACCTGTCTGTCATTGGTTGCATTTAAAAACGCATATCCAATCAGGACGGCCGACGGCCGCCGATCAGTGTTACCATTTGTGGCAGATTTCTGCCATTTGGCAGATTTTAAATATTTCAAGAAAAATCTTATTAGTTTGAATTTTTAATGAAATAATATTTATAATTTATTTATTTTTTACCGAACTGGAAACTTCTTATTCTTTTTTACCTTTATTGATTTGGTTTCTAAACAACTTCTATCTCGTTTTAGATAACTGCAAACCGTTACAAACGATCAAAAGATAGTAACTGAATGTAATGTAGGTATTTAATTTATTCCGTAGCCACGAAGGAGATGGTCTGAAGTCATATTTTTGGTATTTTTATCGTCAAGCTTGGTAGATTTTGACAGAATTTTTGGAAGGTGTGTGGTAGAACCGCCACTTTTGAGATGGTCACCCTGTTTGTGTTTACATGCGTTGTTGTACATTGTTTTGTTGAGAAAATGTCATCAAACGTGATAAAATGGTGATTGTTATGTAAAAAGCCGTCGTCAGTCAGTGTGTGTATGAGCGGACTACGAGGTAATGGTTTAGTGTGAAGTTTGAAGCCTGTGTCGTGCGAAATCTCGCAAACTTACCAAAATCCAGTTTTATCCAGTGTTATTATAGCCAGTAAATAATGACAAAATCCATAGGAACCAGTAAAAATATCGTGTCAGGGTATTGGCGGCGTACCTACTTACCTACCGAAAGGTAAGTAATTAAAATTATCTCGTAGGTTATCGTTGTTTTTTTCTTTCCTAGATAGAAGCGCGCGTGCGTGTGACCTTGACACGTACACAGACAGGGCTGTTGCAAATTTCTGAGAAAATATTAATTTTACTTTTCTATGGGAATTTCGAAAACGATGTATCCAACCGTTGCACACGTCAAAGTATTCCAGTGCTTGGTCTAAATACACGCTCTTTGTTTTCCTACATAACTTCATCAACACGTTGTATAATTATGCTCAAAAAGGTCTAAAAGTTTTTACGTCAATACAATAAATAAAATAAAAATGTTATAATTACTACTGGTTTCACCTGGCTTTGCCTATAGACCTTATCATGCCTAGTTCTTTAGCAAAAAAATATTTTATACTAGTGGTTCGCCACGAACTGAGATCTCGTGATGCGAGTCGACGAACGAACAAAAACTTTGAGTAGGTGGTAGTCAGAAGCAAGTCCAAACATTATGTTTGGACTTTTTTCTGACTATCGCCTACTTACTTGGTATGGTAACCAAGTTTCAACTCTATTGGCCTATTTATTGAAGAGTTCCGTTGAACAGACCTTGGCTCCATCATCAGACCCCATATCTTAATATTCCTTCATCCGATTTTACTCAAATACTTACCAGTAAATTTCTCAAGTACAAGCTATCGACTTATCAAATTTCATGCAGATCGGATCAACGGTTCTAAAGTTATCGCCAGACAAACATGCATACATACATAAAACGCCAAATCACCCAAGTTGAAACTAAGATCTTCGTTCGCTTCGCTCACTCGACCAATAAACAAAACTGTCTTATATCAGATGATCTTAATTCAGTTTAATCATAAGACCCACGTTGAAATAACTAATAAACTAAGTGAACCTAACGCCAGTTCCTCGCGATAAAGCCTAGAAGAACAGGCAAGAATCTTACGGCTCCGCTAATAGATGCCGATCCCCAAAATCAAAAACATTAAAACGAAGTTTATAGAGAGCCGACACGGCTTTGATAAATTACATTACGGTATGACAACTTGACTGAATAGGGCCGCACAAAGGTCTCACTGTCTTTGAATAGGTGACCTTATTTAATGTCGCTTTTAGGTCAGATTTAAAGCCTTTTTAGGGTTGGTATGGAGATTTTAATGAATCACCGTTAAAGTATGTTTATTTGCCGAATTACGTTCTATGGGGATGTTTCTGATATTCCTTTTAATATATTATAGAGCACTGGTGGTCTAGTGGTAGCGGCCCCGCCTTCCGATCATAAGGTCGTGGGTTGGAAACCGGTCGTGGACCAATGAGTTTTTCTGTTCAAAACGTATGTGCACAATGCCAGTACTCTCAAACGGTGAAGGAAAACATCGTGAGGAAACCGGCATGTCGTAGAAACTAAAAAGTGTGACAAGTGCTCGAAAGGAGCCTCTAAAGGTGCACTTAAAATGCTTTCACCACACTGTTTCCAAAGAAACTAGTGACACGACAAGAGATAATATATTAGAAAACTAGTAAATAAGCTGTATACGGTTAAAATATATGCACTACCAAAATTAAAAATAGGTCAATGTTGATTATTGAGAATGTTTTTTTTATTATTCTGTAAATTCATTTGTCCAGCAGTTGACATTCAGGCTGATGATGGACTCTGAACCTGCTTGATGCTAAAATAAATAAATTATCTTCTTCTTCTTTTAATCAGATTTGCAGCAATCTATACAACATAACTCGCAGAATCAGCTAGTTCAAGTCCCAATGGAAGTCCATATCTCGTAGAACCTAAAACTGCTGGTGGATAAAGGTTACTATTACACACATTCGTTTTAAAACAGAGACTAAAACAGACAATGCACAAAGGAGACGATACGCGTTTAAACAATCCTTGAAGCGCCCTCCAGCACGCTCCAGCCCACCCAAATCCTCATCAAACGCTTGCAATAGAGGCATAAAATATGACTTGAAGCGTTCATAAGCCGTCGAGAGGTCCTAGTTGTTTAGAGCGGAGGCGAGCACGGCATGAAAAGCTGGGGCGGTCGAGTGGGCACTCGGCTTGCATATTGCGCTCTTTCCGACTCACAATAAAAAGACCGACAAGCTCTAGCAAGATTCCTACCATGCGGGTTCTGTACTGCAGTTCTAATACCCCGTTTACACTCAGCTCATGTCCGTGGTAATGTGCAGAGACATGGGAAGGGACTAATGATCTCATTAACAGCATTACCTCAAAAAACATTAAGTCTAAATTAAAATCTCACTTTTTAGCTATTATAGAACACTACCAATAACTAAATATACCTACCTACTTACTAAAACTGCACTTACCTAGATCCAGTTTATTTGTTTTTGTGTAATTAATTAGAAGCTATCGACATAAGACTCTTTAGTAACAATTATTTTAAAAACCTTAGTGGTTTTCTTAGTGCTATTTAATTTAATATCTATTATGTATATTTTAAAAATATAAAAAAATAAAAATAAAAACTTGGGCAATGCGAGAATGTAAACAGGCCACTTCCATATCCACTCGCGTTGCCGCTCGCGTTGCCCGTGTTGTGTGAACACATTGCCGGCGACGCTGCCGCAGATATATGGACGGCAACATGTCCGTCCACGCGAATGGCAGCGCGAATGTCTAAATGTAAACGCGGTGTACGAGTAGTACAATACAATATCATTTATTTATGCCGCACGTAAGAGTAATAGAGCTCTTAGTGAAGGGCTCGTCCGGAGAAGTACTATCACCACGCCTTTTCCTGCCGCTAAGCAGCGTTGCTGTTTCGGTTTGAAGAGTGTGGTTTCCGGTGTAATTACAGGCACATGAGGCTTTACATCTGTATGCTTCGAGTTGATGGACGCAGGGCAGTGCATCGTAGGGCACGTTCCTATCGTGCGTGGCTTACGAGGCAATGCTTTGTTATAGGTGTTGGTTACCACTTAACATCAAGTGGGCCATCTGATTGTTCCATCAGATAATTGTATAAAAATAATAATAAAAATAATTCCTTAAGCTCGTATTCCTCCGATTTAAGAATACAATCTTGACAGATTTTTATTAAGAAGTGTTAAAAACCCTATAAAGTCAATTCAGACTTGGGATTGTCTTAAGAAAACGGGCTTTCTGACAGATGTACGGACGGTATTTACAAGGTATTTACTATTCATGAAGCAGTTCCCAAAATAACTGTCAAAACGATAAATCAAATAAAGAACTCTCAATGGAAACAATATAATTTGAGAAGGTTTTATTTTTTAGACATGAAACCTTAAAAACGTGAACCTACTTGTGGATTATAATTTGCTAGCGATAATTTTAAGTTATGAATAGGCTGAGCGCGGTTCGGTAATTGAGGGAGAATGTATTATTTATTTATTTATTCATACAATAATCAAAATAAAATGGAATGGAAAATCTCTATTTCTCTAAATCTCTATCTTAAATATCAAAATTTACAAAAGAGCTGTTTCAATTTCCTTGATGACAAAAGTCAAAGTCAAAGTCAAAAGGTATTTATTCAATAAAATCACAAAGATCACTTTGAATCGTCTTAAAGCTAGGTGACTCTAGGGGCCAGTTCCACGCGACCAAAGCCTAGAAGAACAGGCAACAAACTTACGGTTTGGTTCCTACCGCTCTTTTGTATGAACGTTGTTACAATGTATTATAATGCAATATTGAAGCTCCAGTGTGGTGCCAATCGAATTTAATGAGGCGTAGGTATAACAGAAAAAGGTAAGGGTAATAAAATTCATAAAACAGCACACGCTACGCTTAAAACTAATAATACCCGAATGCATACATACAAAATTAAGATTAATTAATATTAATTATATTATTTATTTATTAATTGAGGTTAACGAAACAGGTGCATCAGGCGAGTGTGAATGGGACTGTTGAGGGGGGAAGACCTCGTTGGACTCATCTCGATCAGATAGCAGACGTTCTAGAGAAGGGCCAGGCCAAGAGTACCCTAAACCGACGAGAAGAATGTTATGAGAGTGAATGAAGCGAAAGAGGTATGTAAGGACCGTAGCAAGTGGAAACCGTGGTCTTCGAAATTTAAATAAAAATAATAATAAAATAAAAGTCTATGTACAAACATTACACAATTAAAAAAAATATACTATATAAATTTACATAATTTACAATTTGATCAGAGTGTGTTTAATACATAATAAGATAAACTCATTTGTTTTTTTACTATGATTAGTCTTTCCATCGTCTAAATAAAGAGGGACGTAGTAATTTACATAAAGAAATAATTCGAAATTCAAAGTCAAAGTCAAAGTCAAAATGTATTTATTCAATAAAATCACAAGGATCACTTTGAAACGTCTTAAAGCTAGGTGACTCTAGGTGCCAGTTCCACGCGACCAAAGCCTAGAAGAACAGGCAACAAACTTACGGCTTGGTTCCTACCGTTCTTTTGTATGATCCTTTTACAATGTAATAATATAATATATTATTGAAGTTTAGTGAGGCGTAGGCATACAGAAAAAGGTAAACATAATCAAATTTATAAGACAGCACACGCTACGCCTCAAACTAATAATACCTAATGCATAAATACAATCTATTAAATCGAACACTATCAATCATCTCACAATACCTCAAACAATCTCTACATACACTCATCTATCAGTCAGCAACAGATTTTAATAGGATACTCAAATAAAGTACTTACTCGTGATGTTTTGCTTAGAAATGTATATTCTTAGTATACTTCGTTCAGGTTGAACCATTTTCAAGTAACGCTATCTGCCTAATAAAATATTTTTATCTTCGTTAAATATTTAAAAGAAAAACAAGCATCATTCTGTGTACTCAGTAGTTTTATATGTTTTATGTAAAAATAAAATTAAAGATTAAATAATATGAATTGGCAAGTTTCAAGAATTCTATGGGGATATCTACCGTGTCTGGGAATAAAGCTCGTGAAGTTTCTATTTTCGTATTTCTGGATAATATTGCAATAAAAAAGAATATTTTAATGATAAGTATAAAAGTTAGAATCATCGTTAATAGCAAAGCACATACGCCAATAGAAGAGAACGCACTGAGCACTGTACACACGATAATAGAATAAGGGGCACGCCACAAGACGCGTTGCGATAGCGAAGCTTTGCGGTATTCTAAAAATAAATATCCATTGTGACAGTTATGATGACACGTGATGCGTTTCGGTGTCATGCAGTCGGAGGTGTCAGTAAACAGCTAGGACCTACACGAGCCTTCGACTTGCATGTGATTATTAAATTTTATAATTCGTCAAGACTAAACAACTGGATCTGGAGCCGCCACATTATCAATAAGTTATTAATAATATAATCTTTTTTCCATCCTTTATTTCGGGCAGTTGGGTTTTATATTTTTTGTGTGTTTTCTAATGTTCAAGTTTATAATTTTAATATTAGTTATTAATTTTCTGAAAACTTTATTCATTGGTCCATATAAAAACACAGTAAATAGGTACAAATATAAAAAAATCGAAAAAAATGGCATCCATGTCAACCTACCTATTTATAACTTTTGGGAAAAAAATTAGTATTATCCTCTCCAGCCAATAGTACAATCCTCTCCATCCAAAGGTTGTCTGGAAGAGATCGCTTTCAGCGATAAGACCGCCCAGTGTACTACTTAATTTTATATTTGTAGGTGTTTTTTTTTGTTCATATTGGTGTACAATGAAGTATTTACATACATACATAAAACCACGCCTGTTTCCCATAGGGGCAGGCAGAGACCACGGATTTCGACTTGCTACGATCCTGACATACCTCTTTCGCTTCATTCACTCTCATAACATTCTTCATACATGCTCGTCGGTTTAGGGTACTCTTGACCTGGCCTTTCTCTAAAATGTCCGTTATCTGATGCAGATAAGTTCGCCGAGGTCTTCCACTACCGACAGTCCCATTCACACTCGCCTGATGTATCTGTTTCGTTAAAAAAGTATTTTTCATTTCATTATTATCTATTATATTCTGTTCAACGCGTCGTGTGTCGAGGCCCTAAGGAATAAGCTTTCAAGGGCGTACTACAACTGAGCTTAGATTTTAAACGCAAATACGCGTTTAGATTGAGCGTTGTGGAGTGCCAAGCAAATACGTTGGCGTCATAATATAACAGTTGATTAAACAAACTGTATCGGTGTTGATATGAAGTAATGAGTAGTAGAGCTCTTTGTGAAGGGCTCGTCCGGAGAAGCACTACCACCATGCCTATATCCGCCAAGCAGCGTTGCTGTGTTTCGGTTTGAAGAGAATGGTCGCCGGTGTGATTACAGGCACATGAGGTTTAACATCTGTATGCCTGAAGTTGATGGACGCAGAGCAGTGCATCGTAGGGCACGTTCCTATCGTGCATGACTTAGTAGATATTATTAGTTTGAAGTGTAGAGTGTGCTGTCTTATAAAGATTATGTTTACTTTTTTCTGTTTTGCCTACGCCTCACTGAATTCGATTGGCACCACACTGGAGCTTTAACATTGTATTAAATTACATTGTAACAAGGATCATACAAAGGAACGGTAGGAACCAAGCCGTAAGTTAGTTGCCTGTTCTTCGAGGCTTTGGTCGCGTGGAACTGGCACCTAGAATCACCTAGCTTTAAGACGTTTCAAAGTGATCTTTGCGTTTTTCTCTAATACTATAAGACTCAAAGTCCTGACTGACTGACTGACTGACTGACTGACTGACATATAGACAACGCACAGCCTAAACCGCTGGTTCTAGAGACTTGAAATTTGAGGAGTACATAGGTCTTATGGCGTAGAGGTGCACTAAGAAGGGATTTTTGGAAATTCAACCCCTAAGGGTGTAAAAAGGGTTGAAAACGTTTGTATGAAAAATAGTATTCCTTGAACCTACAAACTTGAAACTTGGAGTACATATACTTCAAGGCAAAAAAAAAGGAAAGGCATTTTTAGTTTTTTAAAACTACCCTTAATAAGGGTGCAAAGGGATGTAAAAGTTTGTATGGGAGTTTTTTGACCGCTGGTCCTAGAGACTTGAAATTTGAGGAGTACATAGGTCTTATGGCGTAGAGGTGCACTAAGAAGGGATTTTTGGAAATTCAACCCCTAAGGGTGTAAAAAGGGTTGAAAACGTTTGTATGAAAAATAGTATTCCTTGAACCTACAAACTTGAAACTTGGAGTACATATACTTCAAGGCAAAAAAAAATGGAAAGGCATTTTTAGTTTTTTAAAACTACCCTTAATAAGGGTGCAAAGGGATGTAAAAGTTTGTATGGGAGTTTTTTGACCGCTGGTCCTAGAGACTTAAAATTTGAGGAGTACATAGGTAGTATGGCGTAGAGGTGTACTAAGAAGGGATTTTTGGAAATTCAACCCCTAAGAGTGTAAAAAGGGTTGAAAACGTTTGTATGAAAAATAGTATTCCTTGAACCTACAAACTTGAAACTTGGAGTACATATACTTCAAGGCAAAAAAAAAGGAAAGGCATTTTTAGTTTTTTAAAACTACCCTTAATAAGGGTGCAAAGGGATGTAAAAGTTTGTATGGGAGTTTTTTGACAACTGGACTTAGAGACTTGAAATTTGAAGAGTATATAGGTCTTATGGCGTAGAGGTGTACTAAGAAGGGATTTTTGGAAATTCAACCACTAAGGGTGTAAAAAGGGATGAAAACGTTAGTATGAAAAATTGTATTCCTTGAACCTACAAACTTGAAACTTGGAGTACATATACTTCAAGGCAAAAAAAAATGGAAAGGCATTTTTAGTTTTTTAAAACTACCCTTAATAAGGGTGCAAAGGGATGTAAAAGTTTGTATGGGAGTTTTTTGACCGCTGGTCCTAGAGAGACTTGAAATTTGAAGAGTACATAGGTCTTATGGCGTAGAGGTGTACTAAGAAGGGATTTTTGGAAATTCAACCCCTAAGGGTGTAAAAAGGGTTGAAAACGTTGGTATGAAAATTTTTATTCCTTGAATCTACAAACTTGAAACTTGAAGTAGATTTACTTCAAGGCTAAAAAAATAGGAATAACATATTTGGTTTTTTAAATCTACCCTTAATAAGTATGCAAAGGGATGTCGAAGTTTGTATGGGAGTTTTTTAACGCGTGGTGCGATTGACTTAAAACTTGAGGTAAATATACTAAGAAATAAATAATTAAGAATAACACTTTGAAGTTTTGATAATTACCCCCGCAAAGGGTGCAAATGACTGTAAAAGTTAGTATGGGAGATTTTTAACGCATAGTGCGATTGATTTCAAACTTGAAGTAAATATACTCCACAATAAATAGATTAAAATCACGTTTTCACTATTTTAAAACTACCCCTGCAAAGGGTGCAAAAGACTGCCAAAGTCCCAAGGTTTGTATGGGAGATTTTTAACGCGTAGTGTAATTAACTTCAAACTAAAAGAAAATGTGTTCTGTGGATAAATAACAAAAAAACAGTTTGATTTTCGAAAACAACCCCTGAAACGTTACCCTCCTTCGTTGCGCTCGAGTAAAAAGGATACAACGAAGCGTCAATGTTATATTCTGTGTTATATATGGGATATTCTAAAAACGGGAATCTTGAGTTGGTACGAAGAGATATGAGAGTATCTACCGTGATTGGGGATCAAAGTCGTGAAGCTGTTTCGTTTCGTTTGTTTTTGAGGTAGAAACTAGGAACAAATAAGTACATATTTTCCGTGTAAGGTTGTCTTTGTTGTATTTGTCATGTTTGTGCCAAACTCAGTCAGTACCTATACCTACCTACTTAATATAGGTAATGTACGCCTATAGGTATCCCATATACCTACGTAGGTATTTAAAATCTTACCCTAATAATATAAAAATCAATGCGAAAGTTACGATGTTTTGATGTTTGTGGCTCAATCACTGTTCACCACTTCAACGCGTGCGAAGCCGCGGGAAGCCACTAGTATTAAATAAATACCTTTTGACTTTGACTTTGACTTACGAGGCAATGCTTTGTTATAGGTGATGGTTACCACTTAAATTCAGATGGACCATCTGCTTGTTCCATCAGCTAGTTGTATAAAAAAAAACTTAATCTGTATCCGTATGTTCCTAGGCAGTAATAAAGGTAAAGCTTAAAACTCAGCGAAAACCGAAATTCAAGAAACTCCAAAAACAATGTGGCTACATTTTCTTTCATCGCAGGACTACTCAAGTGGGCATTACGAAGTACAATGGTACATTTTTAACCCGGCGTTTGCTTTTTGAGAAAATCCGGTGGAATTGCATGGCTTTGCTTTCGCTTGCCTTGCAGAAAGTTATGTATTACCCCGTTTACACTCAGCTCATGTCCGTGGAAATGTGCAGAGACATGCAGAGACAGGCGCAGGGACTTGAGCAATGCGAGAATGGGTCGGCAAAATTTCCGTCCACGCGAATGGCAGCGCGAATGTCTAAATGTAAATGTAAAGAAATAACAATGTATTTTGAAAATTGTAATGTCTTTTTTTGTGAAAGTAAGTTTGCAATTGATTTTTTATACTTATTTCTGTTGAAACAAGCAGGTGGCCCACCTGACTTTAAGTGGTAATCATCACCTGTTACTAAGCATTGCTTCGTAAGTCACCCACGATAGGAACGTGTCTTACGATGCATCACCCTGCGTCCATCAACTTGAGGCATACAGATGCCAAGCCTCATGTGCCTGTAATACTGTAATTTAGATATGGGCGTTTTCGTTTTTTCCCGCAAACGGTTAACTAACCGATATACAGTTTGCATATCGATATAGAAAACGGTTTTCTGATATCGATATCAGCCGTATGGGTTGCAAACGTTATCATGATATTTAGTTATGGCAAACTAACAACGAAACGACAAACGCAAACTATTTGGCTATGGTTACGTCATATTCGCTTCATCTCTTTTTTACTAGTAAAACAATTCATTCTTAGAAAGGGAGGTAGCGAATATCAATTGGTGTTTGTTTCATATCGTTTGGTTTGTGAAGTTTTCGTTTTGTTCGTGTCTTTAATAGGTAACAGTTAAGGTTTTGAATAGTTTTTATGATATCAGATATGTTGATATGAATATCGATATGGTATGATATCTAACCCATATCCGATATAAGTTACGTTTTGATATATCCGACTCATGTCTACTGTAATTTCACCGGCAACCACAGTCTTCAAACCGAAACACATCAATTCTACTCGGCGGCAGAAATAGGCATGGTGGTAACACTTCCCCGGACGAGACTTGATTGATTTTTAAATATTTGCAATTATTGATGTATATTATATTATCACCATCATTAATAATGATTTGAGAGCACCGGTGGTCTAGTGGGAGTGACCCCGCCTTCCGATCGTAAGGTCGCAGGTTCGAATCCGGTCGTGCACCAATGGATTTTTCCTATCGAAAAATGTATGTGCGCAATGCCAGTGCTCTTAAACGGTGAAGGAAACCAGTTAGTATTCTAACAGCGGTGATGGGCTTGCACCCTGTCCCGTATGGAATACTAACTACTGCAAAATATGGGTATGTGCCAAATGTAATGTTTGGACGTACCTCTGACTACCCCCTTAGACATCCTCAAAAGAATCTGGAGTTAGTACTTGGTACTAAGAGATCTGAGGGGATATCTACCGTGCTTGGGGATTAAAGTCGTGAAGCTGTTTCAGTTTCAGTTTCATTAATAATGATTACCTATAGAATTGAACAGCGTTTGATTATTAATGAGTCAGCTTATTACCGACTCAATGCGTAATCGGCAAGCGTACATCTACTGCATTATCTTTGACTAATTACGTATATACGCTTAGAGATCGAATGGATGTCTACCGTGCTTGGAAGATATCCTTTCAGTTGGTAGAATCCTTGGCTTTTTTTTGTTAATCTATTTCCGTGGCTTGGCGACAACAAGACGGTACGATTTGCAAGATAAAATAATAATGCTTCCAGGGAAAAAAAATGAGTGATAGCTGTCAAATATTATATTGCTCGCATGTGCCTTTTCTTCTTCTTCTTTCAAAACAGAGTGGTGAAAGGATTTTAATGGACCTCTATGAGGCTCCTTTCAAGCACATGACACATTCTTTAGAACTTTTGAGATAGTGGCAATGTGTACATAAATTATTAAACAGAAATACTTATCAGTGCACGACTAGTTTTGAACCCTGTTCTTCTTCTACTGTCAAAACAGTGTGATGAAAGGATTTTAATGGACCTCTATGAGGCTCCTGTCGACCACATGACACATTCTTTAGAACTTTTTAGGTAGAGGCAGTGTGCACATAAATGTTTGAACAGATATATACTCATCGGTGCACGGCTGGTTTTGAACCCACGTGCCTGTAATGGACCGGGATCATTTCCCTTGAAATCGGAGCATTATGGTATGAGCACTGGTGGTTTAGTGGTAGCTGCCCCGCCTACCGATCCTAAGGTCGTGGGTTCGAAACCGATCAAGTACTAAAGAGTTTTTCTATTCAAAAATTTATGTGCACAATGCCAGTACTCTCAAACGGTGGAGTAAAACATCCTGAGGAAACCGACATGTCGTAGAACCTAAAAAGTTCTATAACATGTGTCAAGTGCTCGAAAGGAGCCTCTTGAGGCGCACTTAAAATCCTTTAACCACACTGTTTCGAAAGAAACTAGTGACACGACAAGAGAAAGAGAGGAGCATTATGCTTGTTGTCAAGGCCATGGTGGTGATATAAATAGACCAGACCAGACCAGTAAAGAGATAAAGCGTGGGCTTTTGTTTCACCAAGTGTCTTGCCAAAACAAGCTTCGGAAAAAGAGATTTTATTTCTGAATTGGATTATTTTCTTAGTTGATGCGTCCATTTGTGATAATGGGATGTGCTCGTAAATATTCCTTTCGACGAATAAATCCACACAGACTCATCTTTATTTATTAGATGTCGGCGTTGCCCCGCGACTTTGTCTATGAGGAACCTTAAAGTAGTAAAGTTGTTTGTGTGTGGCTCGTCCGGGGAGGTACTACCACCACGCCTTTTTCTGCCGCCAAGCAGCGTTGCTGTGTTTCGGTTTGAAGAGTGTGGTTGCCGGTGTAATTACAGGCACATGAGGCTTAACATCAGTATGCCTCAAGTTGATGGACGCAGGATAATGCATCGTAGGGCACGTTCCTATTGTACGTGACTTACGAGGCAATGCTTTGTTATAGGTGATGAATACCACTTAACATCAGTGGGGCCATCTGGTTGTTCCATCAAAAAGTCAAAGTAAAAAGGTATTTATTCAATAAAATAACAAGGACCACTTTGAAACGTCTTAAAACTAGATGAATCTAGGTGCCAGTTCCACGCGACCAAAGCCTAGAAGAACAGGCAACATCTTATGGCTTGGTTCCTACCGTTCTTTTGTATGATCCTTGTTACAATGTAAATAATACAAGTAGGTACTTTATGCTTAAATCTTTTACTCAAACCTCCCTTGAAGCACTGGACACAAACAATAGAACTCTTAATCCGTTATTGGTATGTTAGAAATCGAAGTACTTACATTATCTTAAGAGCTGTAGATTTTTGTTCTAAAATGAATAAAATAAAATGGAACGGAGCCTAGCCTGCGTCCGCGGTGGCGTGCACTGAAGCCGATCCGTAAACAAAGGTTTTGACGCGTCCTGCAGCTTGTTAAAAGCTGATGGCTTCAATGCACGCCACCTTAAACGCCTACGATATTTTGTTAAGTACCTTTATAACTTTTTTATAAGGCTATCTTCTTTAAAATCAATTGGTGGTTAAACTTAGTCCCTCTCATCTCACTCACTAAACCGAGAAATTAAATATACAAAAGTATCTTCATTTTTCCACAAAAAAATGTTATTAATTGATTTTTGATATACTTCTGAAGCATGTGACATTTGTGCACTTTGTCATATGTCAGACAATAACGTACACAACGTCAGACACACAAAAAGCACGTCAGACGTACAAAACGCAGCGTTTTTTATGTTAGTTTATGATTGTGAGATCATGAAAATATTGCTGACAAGAATGTTTGAAAACTGCTGCATAGTGATCTATACCACTCCAGCTCATTCATTAGCTATGATAATGTTTAACCAGGTTTAGTCACGGCTTAGTTACTGTACCCGAAGTCTGGCTTTTTTTCGTTTTGGAGGCTCGATAAGCGCCTCTTTTGGGCTGACAGCTCGTGAGTCTCGTGAGACCATACAGAAAACGAAAAACGCAGAACAAAACTCGGATTTCCGGCACTTAAAGTACTTCTACCTATAAGTACTTCTCGCTTCTCGCTAATACCCGTCAAAGTATTTTCACACATTTCAATATTTTTTAAGATATAAAATCACTGAGCCTAATGAAATACCACAATCAACCAAGTTGTGCGCAATGTTATTGAACACAGTTTAGTAAAAACTACATTATGATCGATACAAGTTTTTCAACTCAAAAGTTTGCATATGTACGAAAACTAAGTACGAACTTTTTGATAGAACAAAACTATTTTGGTTTTATTATATCGGAGCCCGAAGGCTTTATTCCTTCACAACCGAATCAGAATATAACCGAAGCCTTTTTTCGATTACTTTTGGTGACATATAAAAAAAAACAAAGGTGATATTTGCTCTTATTAGAATCCAAAGGTACCTACATTTTTTAAAGTAGGTCAGCATTTATTTAGCAAAACAAATTTCAAAAGAAGGAAATAGAAGGGGAGCTAGCGTCCCAGCCAATTTTATTTTAAGCCTCAGTGCATCAGATAATGATGTTTTTGCCGATGCTAAGGAGGCGTATGCGTGGAAAAAATCCAGCTGACGAATTAACAGGAAGTCTAGAATCCTGGAACTAATGAAGGTATAATAAAAACGACTTATGTACTTATAATAAAATCTATTTTCTTGTCGTGTCACTAGTTTCTTTCGAAACAGTGTGGTGAAAGGATTTTAAGTGCGCCTCAAGAGGCTCCTTTCGATCACTTGACAATGTTATAGAAATTTTTAGGTACCACGACGATGTTTTCCTTTACCGTTTGAGAGTGCTGGCATTGTGCACATAAATTTTTGAACAGGAAAACTCATTGGTGCACGACCGGTTTCAAACCCACGACATTAGGATCGGAAGGCGGAGCCGCTACCACTAGACCACCTCTCAGTTTAATAAGATGAATAGAACAACTTGAGGAATCTAGTTTTTAATTTAGCAGCGGAGTTGTGCTTGCAACCTGTCAGGTTTGGACTATCAAATTTGTAGGATTGTGAATAATTACGAAGGCTTTGGACACTATTTAGCAGTTTAATAATTAATACAAGCTTAAAAACAAAATCAGAACATGGCAGTTGACGCCAGTACAAACTTACGACTGACTATAGGTACATAGGTAGGTACTTAGCTACACTTACATCTAGATAGGCACAGCTCATATACTTCGCTATTCCTATCAAAATTCATACTGCAAAATGTGCGTTTGCGCCAAATGTAACATTTGGACGAAGGTACCACTCTCAAGAAGGAATTTTATTAATATACCTACATAATAAGCCTACCCTCAAGAAAGTAAGTACCAACTAAAGCATCATCCAATAAGGTAAAAAATTGGTATTCACAGACGATTCAAACAGAATCATTTTACATAATAATAAGCATGGTGTTGTATCTTTGCTCATTTTTAAAGGGTAGATAATTTAAATTTGCCATCCACTTTTCTACGACTACCGTCGTTTTGAATTGACGGGCCGATGCATCGCCCTCTACGCGAGCGCATCGACAGTTGGCGTGTGCGACTACATACAATCGGTCGCGTCCTCAATCATCTTGAGAAACTATTCCGTGAATAGACAAGTTTTACTTATTTAACCACTGCCGTGCAGTATTCGTTGTGTTAGACGTTCTCAGTGCTGTGCCAATTTAGATGCTGTTTATTTGGTACGTTCAGTGACTTGCCTACCTCTAGTACCGATACCAGGATTTGCCGTGCTGAGCCGTCTTGAAGAAACGTACGTGTGGAAGTGTGAGGTAGGTGACAGACTGGATTATCTGCCTTATTCGAGCAAAGAGCCATTGTCCAAATTATACCTACTTACTTAGATTGTTACAGTATTTTTTTATTCATTTATTGGTCCTTCAAAAACTACTTACCAGCATTTACAGTCAAACACATGGTTTATAGATAATATCTTCATTGACCAATTTTAACATGCCTACTTGTTGATATATTCCATCTCACTCGCACTCGTGAGAGACTACATATCGCCACATTTTATTTAAAAATATATCTTCTAATAAAAATAATTCTTAAGTTCGCCCTTGCACCTCAATAACAGCACACGAACTGAAATATCTAAAATACTACTCAACATCAGTTGGGCTATTAAGTTGTTCAATCAGCACGTTATGACCAAACAGGGACTGTTGAATTGTAAATGCCATTTGATTCCACTCCATTTCATTTTGCTGTCTCATTATTATAAGAAACGAAGTTCTGACTGGCACGGACACATCAATAGTTCTAAAAACTTGAGAAGGATATCTTCTTTCCAGTGCGTAAGCGCACACAAAGAACAAATTTTCGAGGATAAGGTTAAAAATTAACAGTAAACACAAACGATGTTGTGCACTTGCGAATTTAAAAGTTTGCTATATATTATTATGTTTAAGTTATTAAATAGCACCATCCGCATTGCAAATAGCCGAAGCAGTGATCCCTTGCGTCTAAACACGAGTTTTCTACTTAGTTAGAGCAAGGAGTCAAACACTTGCGAGTGCATCATATATTTAAACTTACTTAAGGCGAATACAAGAACTAATGTGACTCTCGCTCGCACGTTTCAAAATGCAAGCCTTTTAGAAAATAAAAATATATATTATTGTTATATTATGTATCAGAATTTTATTATGGTACTCTTCTAACTCAACAGGTGAGATGGCGGTAAGTATAATACCCCGTTAACACTCAACTCATGTCCGTGGAAATGTGCAGAGACATGAGCAGGGCTTTGGGCAATGAGAGAATGTAAACAGGCCACTTCCATGTCCACTCGCGTTGCCGCTCGCGTTGCCCGTGTTGTGAACACACATTGCCGGCGACGCTGCCGCAGACATGAACGGCAACATTTCCGAGCACGCGAATGGCAGCGCGAATGTCTAAATGTAAACGCAGTATAAAGTATTTCGAAGCTGTGCTTCACTATTCTTCTTCCAAAACAGACATAACCAGAGTGAAGAACGACATACCCGTTTTGATAAACTGAAACAATACAAATAAGAATTGAAAGAAAGAAAATACATTTCCAGAGCCTCGAACACCGTCGTAAAGTTGCTTGCTTATCGATCTTTTATAGGCTACATTTCGGAGAATGTGCCCAGGAACTACATGACCTTATTCCACCATCTCCATTCCACCACAGGACAAGTAGACGCACGGCCCAGTACCATCCATACCTGGTTAGCATGCCACCAATTCGCACGAAGCGCTTTGCTTCAACCTTCATTATGCGAACCGCTAAGGAGTGGAACTCATTACCGTCGTCTGTTTTTCCTGACCACTACAATATCAGAGTCTTCAAGGCAAGAGTGAATAGGTGTCTTCTAGACCGTTCTGCTCCAACGTCGGCTACATCGTCGCTTACCATCAGGTGAGATTGTAGTCAAAGGCCGGTCTATTCATTGTAAAAAAAAAAAAAACATTTCACGCCTTTTTCTGCCGCCAAGCAGCGTTGCAGTGTTTCGGTTTGAAGAGTGTGGTTGCCGGTGTAATTTCAAGCACATGAGGCTTAACATCTGTATGCCTCAAGTTGATGGACGCAGGGCAGTGCATCGTAGGGTACGTTCCTATCATGCGTAACTTGCGAGGCAATGATTTGTTATAGGTGATGGTTACCACTTAACATCAGGTGGGCCATCTACTTGTTCCATCATCAAGTTGTATAAAAGCATGGTGGTAATACTTCCCGGACGAGCCCTTCACAAAGAGCTCTACTACTCTAGTGTATTAAGTGTGTGAATAATATATGACCAGCAGTAGACTTCATTAAGCTGATGATGGTATGGCAATCTTAAAATGATGATGATGATTATTAGAGTTTCAATACAAGTTCATTGTTATTCCCTGAAATGTGACGTCATCGCTGCATAGTCATTATTCTCGAGAATTTTTAAGGAATAAATATAAATTATGACGAAGAATTTGTTTTTGCTATATTAGATTTTGAACTCAAAAGTAAAATACCTCAGAGTAGGTACATTTATTATCTACAACTTTCTGAAAGAAAAATGTTTAGGCACAGCCTAACGAAGACAGTTAGTTTATTTATTCACAAGTTCAATTGTGACGCCATATTTAATCAAATGAAAATCCTCGTGAATTAACTCTATCAGGCGATGTACTTGCAGCTAATCGCGTATGGAATAGCAACTACTGTAAAATGCGAATATGTAAGATATGTCAAATGTAATTGTGTCGTATTTTGACATTATCAAAAACGAAAGATGCTGTACACATGCTTATAAAATATATATAGCCCCGCGATCCCCCCCTCACGTTGCATGTCAGTAGCTGACAGAAAATCAAATGTTGGGCTAACTACTTACATGGCAGATACAAGCATGCCAGTTAGTGTATACACATGCAAGTAGGTGGTACATTAAAATACATACGAGTACAGTCATGTGTATTCCTTCCCTAAGATTCTATAGATCTTCAAGTAACAATGCAAGTTGGATCTAATAAATCTAAAAGAATTTATACCGTGTCTTTATTGAGATCACAGAACTTTAGTGGATAATGATATCGCGGCATGGGTGTTAACTATTACACAACTAAATTGTATTTACCAGAAAAAAATATTGGTAATCTCAGTGTCTGGTACTGATCACACATAGGTAGCTAAAATCTAAATAATTAATTAAAAAGAATATCCCAAAAAGGATAATATTTTGGTTACTACTCATGTTTCAAAGACCGTCCCATTAACAGTCTCAATGTCTTTGCAACGATCTGCGTTTCGAGAGCCTCTTTCATACTTACCCAGCTGTCTATTTATGAGCTTGTACAACTTACCCAAGTAAAAGTTGGTAGTGACAACGTTATGGTCCCGAATATATAAATTGGCATCCGTTGACTGAGCGCCATGTTGAAAATTAGAATGTTTTTCTTGTGCTTCCTGTCGAAAATGTACCATTTCTCAGTTACGTCTTTTTCTAACAATGCGCACTGAAATGTTATTAAAAGTTATCAAACTTTTTGCCGAAAGAACATAATTAAAATATACTTAATTATTATATTTAATACACAACGCTCAGTTGGTATTAGCAGCTCTTCTTTCTGCGCTGTAGGCTGTGGGTTTGATTCCCACCGAGGACAAACATTTTTTTTAATGAACATAGACGTTTGTTTACTGTCTGTGTATTATATAATACTAGGTGGTGCCCGCGACTTCGTCTGCGCAGGATTAGTATTTCGAGTAGCTTATATTAGCGTGGCGTAGTACATTGTGTAACTCTAGCGGTTTTGGTAGCGCACGCCATAATAGCCCGCAGATGGTAGATTTTTCCTACTTACTTGACACTTATCGACATATTTTGGACAATTCACACAATATCCTTATAAATTGTAGCCTATGTGTAATTCTGATGTATACTATGTTATTCTGATACCGACAACAGTGTCTTACGATTTGTAATCTCGGAGTAAAAGGTATGTGGTATAAAAGGTATTATTAATTATTTAGTTATAAGTTGACATTCAATACGATTATGAAAAAATTGTTTATGAATAAATAAATTGTAATTTAAATATCTACGGTACTCTATAAGGCAGGTAGCCTTAAGGTATCGAAGTCGTGAACCTTTTTTTGAATATACGTACTACCCAATTATTTTCTACTTAATGATTTAACAATAGCAGACCATTTCCTCAACAACTTCAGCTGTAAAAAAACAGTGATTCACATTCCACCATGTATACTTTTCATAAATAAATAATATATAATAATAATCACCTCATTTTCAACTTGTTGACCGAGCAAGCAAAACATGAACACAACAAGTATAAAACAAAACTCGTGGACGTAGTACTTCATCGTATCTGGGGATAATTTATTCTGAAAACATGTTTTTATATTTAAATAGCCTTAATAAGAATTTGGTCTTTGAAAGTTGGCCGCCATTTTATTAAAGAACTATTTTAGACTATTTTAGACATTAAGAAGAATTAATTAATGAAAATTATTTATTATACATCTTACAAACTAACAATTAAATAGATAATATAGAAAGGTCGGTCTTATCACCAAAAAGCAATCCCATCCACCTTTGGATGGCGAGTAGCCTAAAATCAGAAGGTTAACTAAGGTGCACCATTCCTGAATAAGTCCATTCCTGTAGTGCGATTCTGTGAACAACATTCTCCCAAGTGACCGCGGAATCTACAGTGAAGTTTCAATTTGACATTCTGTGATACATTCACCCATCACTAGCGCCATCCGAGTGTTTTGGCGAGTGAAAATACCATCGTGTGGCGAAACTCGTCATCGTAGTGAGCGCAGATTCACTAGCTGAAACTTCCTGTGATTTTGTTGTTTAGAGAATCAACAATATGGCCGTAAAATGACGTTAACCGCATTTCAGAAACCCAAACCTTCAGGCAACATCCATTAGCCGAAACAAGAAAACAATTTGTTTTAACAATCCCAGTGGGTGTTGATTATAATAATTTTCTCTTTGGTAAATAGGATTATATTGTGGCTTAACTAAGTTTGTCCTGAGCAACTGATTACCTCTGTATTAAAAACATAGACTTACTTACTTACATTTATTGACAACACAAAAAATTCTACAGAATTAAAGTAGACTATAATAAAAATAATAAAAAAACAGGCATGAGTGTGAGAAAACTCGCAAATATGACTTTCAAACCTTATAGATTTCGTGAATAGTTTTTTAAATAGTCTTTCCTCAGTGTAGGTATCAGTTAGAAAAAAATATAATTACAGAGGCATCGAACAGATTAAAAGGACACGATTGAGCCTTGTTAAGGCAAAACACTGTAACTTAAGATACAGTCCCAACAAGCAAAAAGTGGTTGTAGCCCAGTAGCAAATACCAGAACCAGTATAAGTGTTATATAAATGCAATACTCTTATAATGTATGCATTCTTGGATAAAAATGCTTGTTGGGGTGTATTGGCTTAACACGGTAGCGGAGTGAAGTGAATAGAAAAAAACTTACCGAAATAGCTATTTTGACAGAGCACATACAAACCAGCATCATAGCAACTAATATCAGGGTCAAGTAAAATGGACGACATAGCACATTCAGTTTATTACTGAACCTGAAACAAAAAATCAATGGGATTATGAAAGTGAAAGTGAGCCTTGAATCGTTTCGAAACATTTTAACATTATTCACATTAATCAAACGAAGTTCTTTCTGATTTATTCTATCAGACTAGGTTCTAATGAAGACCAGTTTAAAGAGAACCTGGGATGATATTAACGGACCTTGGTTACCCCAATGATCCTCGTTAAAAGAATTGATCAAATAAGAGACAGACATAGACATAGACAGACATTTATTTGCTAAAAAAAAAACATACACATACAAAACAATAAAAGAAAGGAAATGGCTAAACAGATAGATATTGCAGTACTTTGTTGGTATGTAGGTGTTTGTGTGCTGCAGCAGCAAAAGGGTCTCGACTCAGCGTATGCCTCACCACTATTTTAGTAGGTAGGCGCTGTTATTCTGCCGAGACCTTCAGCCAATAAACCTTGTGAGAAATTTATATTATAAGTGTGGAGTGTTCTGTTATATAATAAGTTACAATTATGTTGAAAATAAACAGTACATACAAATTAATCATATAAACAATGGTAATAAACTTACATCGTACACTAATAGGTGAGTGTGTGTTTTATGCATGGGCTTCCATGATTCCCCCAGTCTCTTAAGAGTCTGGTTATCACAGAGGGAAACCCACAACATAAGTGTGTGTAAACCACAATCAACAGTATTTATAGTCGCGTTAAACTCTCGCTGCAGGCTCGGTCATAAGTTATCGGAACGAGACAGCAATATTGCTCTCTCTCTCTCTCTCTCTCTCTCTCGCACTTAGGAGAACGGACGATTCTTTTGTTTAAGCGTGTGTTAAGATGATTTATGACCAAGTTTGCAGCGGCAGTTTAACGCGACTATAGGTTGATCGCTGACCTAGCCTGCGACTAGAGTCCATTTGTATAAAATACCAGATGGTGTTATTTTTTGTAAAATCAACATTAGTCTTTTAGCAGAAATATAGGCAAAACACTTACTTCTTTAAACTGACGTAGTGTTTAACACATTGAGTAAGTACAGCCGTGCAACAGTGCTGCCACCTCTTAGGGTCATCGGCCGTAATTTCTTGTGACAGCTCGTCTAGATGAAGGACAATGAACCCCAGGATTCGCAACTGACGGATCAGCTGACCGACCAGGAGGATTATCGTTAGTTGGAGACCAGGATGTGCTGAAGATAATAAATGATAAAAATAAATAATCATAATAATAATATTAAATAATAATAATAATAACAAATAGTAATTAATAATAATGAATAATCATTATATAATTATGAATCAAAAAAATCTAAATCAAAACGGTCTTTATTCAGTACAAATACAAGAAACACTTTGAAACGTCTTATATACTAGGTGAATCTATCGCCAGTTCCTCGCGACCAAAGTCTAGAAGAACAGGCAAGAAACTTACGGCTTGGTTCCTAGCGTTTTTTTGTATGATCCTTTTTACAATCTACACTAATATTATAAAGAGGTAAACTTTGTATTTTTGTATTTTTGTATTTTTGTATGTAACGAATAGGCTCAAAAACTACTGGTCCGATTTCAAAAATTCTTTCACCATTAGAATGCTACATTATCCCTGAGTAACATAGGCTATATTATATTTTCAAAATAATCAGGGATCCTTACTAAAACTTCAATAATGTAACCCAAGGTGGAAAACAAAAAACTTTACATCGCGTGCGCTGCGAAAACTATTGAAGATAGAACAAAATAATGTACTACGATTTTGTAGAACACGTTATCATCTACAAAAAATGTCGCGACAGCATATGTCTAACTATTATAGTTATGTCACAATAAGTGTTCTTTTATTATAAAAAATTAATTGAAATGCCTCCGCTAGAAAAGGGTCTTTATTTGTACCTTGGTATTAATCCTTATCCAAATAAATCTTTTTATAATTAAGACGGTTTCAATACCTATAGATTACTTCTTAAATTTTTTAAATCGGACATTCCATTCAAAAGATATGACGAAATTAAAAATGTTAACGGGTCCACGGGTCTCGCGCGGGGTGCGATTTCACTTACTCAAGGAGAAGCGCGTGCAAATGTATGAAATAAGTAGACGCGAGGCTCGAACCCACGGTTTAAGTTTATCCTAAAATGTTCAAAAAATGTATGACCACCCATGCGAAGCTGGGACAGGCCGCTAGTAAGGAATATTGTTAGACTTTCCACACAGCAGTATCTAGACCCAAACTATTGTAGTCTAATTGAGGTTTTTGAGTTCATAAAATTAATATTATCTACTGGTCGAAAATTCTACTTTGGAAATTACTTTAAATTTAAAAAAAATATTTCCATATTATGTCAGATATCTGGTTCCCAGGTTACAAGCTTTGCTTAGTGGAAAGTCTAGCAACATTTATTTATTTATATTTCATTAGCAGAAATATGAAAATCCTTTGTGATACTCCGATGTGCTCCGAGGTCAGTTTTTGAGCTTAATTTGGTAGTTTTTGGCAAAGCTTTTGTCCAACGATTAATCTGGTACTTACTTATACAACACAGCCAAGCGCAATAAGCGTGAAAAATGAAAGATGCTATGTAAATTTTGAAATCCTCCAGCCTCCAAGGAAACCATATATCAAATGCTGTAACAAAAAATGCACGGTAAAATATAATACAGGGTATTGGTTATTAATTTTGAAACAAAATATCGTCATTTGTTTATGCTACTGTATCTGTAAAGTGCACCAGTGACTGAGAAAATGAGAAGCAATAGGTTAGCGTGTGGGTATGTCATGCGAAGGGAAGAATGTCATGTAACGAAAAGAGTGTTAGTTATGAATGTGGATGGATATAAGAGTAGAGGAAGGCCAAAGAAAAGATGGATGGATTGTGTGAAGGATGACATGGGTAAGAAAGGAGTGACGACTGAGATGACGGATGATAGAGGGAAGTGGAGAGAAAAGACCCGTTGTGCCGACCCTACTTGAAGTGGGACAGGGGCAGGAAGATGATGATGATGATCTGTAAAAAAATGAAGGCTCTAAATTTGACTGATTTTTTTTTGTATGTTTGTTACGCGAATCGCGAATTATGAATTGATTTTGATGATTCTTTTTTGTTTGGTAGGTCATACTTCAGAGGACCTCATCCAAACAGATTCAGCGCTTTATAAAAAAAAAACAAAAGTATAGTATTGGTTCGCCCCGAACGGAGATTTCATGATGTCCGCTTATGTCTTACATTGATACCAGACACAATATTTGGCCTCTGACTACCCCCTAAGTTACTAGTGGTAACCAATTGTATCTCAAAAATCATACATACGTCCTAGAATAAAAATAAAAATGGTATTAGGTTCAGCCGTGGTGGTCCCGGCATAGAATTGGAAGAAGGGAACACACCCCCTATAGTAGGGGAGGCCATGTCCAGCAGTGGACTTCTTTAGGCTGATGATGATTATGATGCACCTTTTCTTACTTACTTAGTATATTTGTGTAACAATTTATTTTTTGCTACCTTTGTAAACCTTATATTAACTAATAAACTATTTTAACTTACCAAAAAGCCTTAAACTTCCGTCGTTCTTTTCCATCATCACGTAAATCGGCGAGCTAAGGTACAGAGTCGCACAGAGGCACGTCACCGCCACGTACACCTTTAGAAGCAATCTGGAGTACTTCAGCAGCTTTATCTGTGACTCTTCCACTAGCTTCTTTAATTCCATCAGCTTCGTCCCATTGTTCATCTTGAGAACCATTTTAATCAATGGCATTTGCGCTATGCTGTCGTTGAAAGCCATTTCGTCCAGGAAATTTCTAAAAACATTACTTATTAAAATCTTTTTAAATATTTTTATACTTTTGATGATGGAACAACCATGCGGCATGGTAACCATTACAAAATTTTGCCTCGCAAGTCACGCACGATAGAAACATGCCCTGCGTCCACCAACAAGGCATACGGATTTAAAGCCTCATGTGCCTGTAATTTCACCGACAACTACGCCCTTCAAACCGAAAAAACAACAAAGCTGCTTGACTGCAGAAATAGACATCGTGGTAGTACTTCCCCGGATGAGCCTTTCACAAAGAGCTGTACTAAATAACAACAAAATTATTAATATGAATATCATCAAAGTCATCAAGTCAAAGTCAAAAGGTTATTCAATAAAATCACAAGGATCACTTTGAAACGTCTTAAAGCTGGGTGACTCTAGGTGCCAGTTTCACGCGACCAAAGCCTAGAAGAACAGGCAACAATCTTTTCATCATTTTCTTGCCCGTATTCCACGTCAAGTGGAGTCGGCACAAAAGGTTCTTTCTCTCCTCTCTTCTCAATGAGCCGTCATCTCAGTAGTAATTCCTTTCTTACTTATTTAACAGAAACAGGGCAAATTTTATGCAAATAGCCAACGCGTCCCACTCACCTAAAGTCCTTTCTGAAGAAAAGACAAATTGCAAGAGACAAAGTCATGATCACCCCTGTAGTCCAAATACAAGCACCTTGGATAAACAGAAGTAAGTTAGACACGTTGGCGATAACAAAACCCGATGTAAAGACGAAACTGAGTATTCCTATAAAGAAGTTGACGATCTGGAACAAGAGCCAAGGCTTGGAGTCCCAGTGTTCCTTTGCAAAGAACGGAACCCCGACCACGGAGAGGATTCGGTGGTAGGTGTTAAACGTTTCGTCCATGGCTGGATGACTAAATCCTATGAGCTCTAGTTGTCGTATGGTTTCTATCGTTTAGATTCTAAACTTTAGAACAATTTAAAGTGGTAAGTAGTTTGGATGTCGAAGGCAAAAGTGTTTTAATGTATTTTTTGTTATCAGTAATTTTATTTTATTATCAAAGACATGCTAACAACCGGTTTCTGAAAGCTCGATCAAACGTAAATCAAAGTCAAGTCGCTCGCCATTTCAGCTATTACATCGAATTAGATAGGAGACAGCAAGTGACTTGACGTTCGATTAGTTTTGATAGAGCTTTCAGAAACCGGCCGTTGGTTTCTTAATCTGGCATCAATGTCATTATCAAAACAATTGAATAGATTAAAAAAACACGTTTTCTTAATTTTTATACTTTTGCTGATGGTATGCGAATGTTGAGATGGATGTGTGAAGTGACAAGGATGGATAAAATAAGGAATCAGTTTATTAGAGGAAGTTTGAAAGTAACGCCGGTGACTGAAATGTTGAGGAGCAATAGGTTAGCGTGGTATGGGCATGTCATGAGGAGAGAAGAAAATCATAATACGAGATGAGTGTTAGGTATGTATGTGGATGGCTTAAGAAGGAGAGGCAGGCCAAAGAAAAGATGGATGGACTGTATGAAAGATGACGTGAGTAAGAAAGGAGTGAGCACCGAGATGACGAATGATAGAGGACAGTGGCAGAAGAAAACCTGTTGTGCCGACCCCACTTAGCGTGGGATAAGGGCAGGAAGATGATGATGACTTTTGCTGATGGAAGAAGCATAATGCTAAGTGGTAGCTGTACTGTACAGGATGCTTGGGTACCAAATAAAACACTTAGTTCCAGTAACGTCCGCCTGGGTTGGCCGGCTGGAACCGTGCGTTTCGTCACTACCCGCCCATGATTGCGTACCCAGTCAGCGCGCATAGTTTATTGTTATACACTACAGTAGCCATCACCCTCATCAACAAAGCATTGATTGTTGCAAAAAATAAACTCAGACGAGAAGGCATTTCATTTCTTCTTTTTCTTGATAAGTATAACAAGACAAAAATGGAATCACCTTTTCTTCAGACCTGTACCTGCCACCCCAATCAAACACCATCAAAGAAAGCGGTACTTAAAAAAATACAAAATGACACGGTAGTCTTGTCAAATATTCTCATGATAATACGTATGACACCCCTTTGACACCCCTTTCAAGTCGAGATTTTTATTAAAAACCTCCCTTTGAAACCTTTAATTTGTTTTATGTTTGACATGTTCATATTTTATTATTCGCCCGTGTATCATGAATAAGGTAGTAACTGGCCCTATCTTTTGTAGAGGATTTTTAACATTCTTATCCTAAGATAACCAAAAAAACCAGTGCTGTCTAAACAGCACAAAAAAAAACTAAAATCAAAACGAAAAAAAAAAACCAGTGCTGTTTACACAGCAATGGTTTTTTTTTACGATGTCTCAGAAGCTTAAAATTACCCTGTTGCTTTAATTTTGCAACAAAAAAAAATCGGTATATAATAATAACTAATTCTTTCAATTTCATTCTAAACTTATTTCTAACATTTGATTATTTATTCCATTTTCATCTCATGATTTCAACATTCTAGTGGAAATCCGTGGTCTCTGCCTACCCCTATGGGAAACAGGCGTGATTTTATGTATGTAGATTATTATCATAAAAAGGAAGGATATGGAGCACAAGGGTAATTAATTATAACAGTGAATGAGTTCACCGATCAGTGATACTAAGCGCAACAATCCCACTAATGAAGCCAACACTAAGCACAATAAATCATGCTGGCACGCACTGAATAATAACGCAACTGAGAAAGTGAAAAATAACTATGGTACTGCACTACTGACGATTAAACTGTTAAGTTTGCTCGAAGATAAATGAGTCGACTAGTTTCACCAGTAAAAACCGGCAATCTGACTTTTGCAAAAATGTTGGTAGATGAAAAAAAAGATTGCCGCGTTTGAATTTAAAGTATTACAAATCGCCGGATTTGATCCCAACCTATGATTTCATTCGGCATTTTCAATGACAAATTGCCGGATTTGATAGTCAAAGTCAAACAAAGACGGTTTTATTCAAGATTATCTGTGCTGCCATATCAAGAAGTCATTTTGGACAAAAAGCACACATTGCCGCATTTGAAACTAGACGACCTAAATATTATAGGTTAAGCTCCGCTGTACTAAATGTACTCACAATGTAATTAATTGAGTAAAATAATGAAATAATAATTTTTCATCTTTTTTTGTAATTTATTTGTGCTCCCGTATGTAAGTTGGAAGTGTCTGCAAATAGGCGATCAAATGTCATCTCTGTTTGTACAAGAAAAATGGCAATTGATTGCGATAATTGCTTAATTAAATATTAAATATCGCGAAATCATTGATCCAACGGGCGAGGGTAGGAGTAGATAAGTTAAAAAGAAATAACTTTAACTGAATAAGTTATTAGAGGTGTTAAATATTATTTGGCGTTTGATAAGTATTGCTGTAAAATAAATTAAATAATTAGCAACTCGCCCCAATGAATACTTAGAAATTGCATTGCATCTATATATATTACCCTGTAGGAAATCTTAAAAGCGTATTCACAGGCACGTTTTAAGAGTAGTAGAGCTCTTTGTGAAGGGCTCGTCCGGGGAAGTACTACCACCACGCCTTTTTCTGCCGCCAAGCAGCAACGCTGTGTTTCGGTTTGAAGAGTGTGGTTGCCGGTGTAATTACAGGCACATGAGGCTTAATATCTGTATGCCTCAAGTTGATGGACGCAGGGCAGTGCATCGTAGGGCACGTTCCTATCGTGCGTGACTTACGAGGCAATGCTTTGTTATAGGTGATGGTTACCACTTAACATCAGGTGGGCCATCTGCTAGTTTCTTCAACTAGTTGTATAAAAAAAAAAAAAAAAAAAAAAAACGTCCTTGCATTTTATCTGGCACATGATATATACCTACTACTTGGTATATACCGTGCCTAGCGATCAAAGTCATGAAGCTGTTTCTTAATCTTTTTAATATATAAAAATTAATATATATTTTCCTTGGTCACGCCATCACGCGTGAACGGCTGGACCGATTTAGCAATTTTTTTTTGTTGTTTTTGTTAATGTCAGGAAAAGGTTCTTAGGAACGAAATAATTAAGGAAATTGTGCGGAAAATTAGAAAATTTAAGAATACTTTCTAATCTAACCTAAAAAATATTTCTAATCTAACCTTAACGATTTGGACTATATAAACTTTTTTAATATAACGTTATGATGATATTCGAATTCAATATTCATAGTTAAGACAGGACAACGTCTGTCGGGTCAGCTAGTTTTTTTATATAATTGACAGGTAGCAAGCTCAACCCGCTACTGGAACACTAACTGAATAATGACAGACGGTTGTGTTGCTCGAAATTCGGTCTTGTGGCTATCCGGCACAAAGAGAGAGATTTATGATGTTTACTATTGAGTGACGGATGGCCTCTCCGCCATCGATTTATTAGAAAACGTGATTGAGGAAGCCATCTCTGAGAACCCTTGATTATGACGTTATTGCGTTCGGTTTCTGGATCCTTGTTCAAATATAACCCACCTGATCTTAATACCGTGGTTACATTTATACATTCGCGCTGCCATTCGCGTGGACGGAAATGTGGCCGGCCATAAGTCCGCGGCAGCGGACCGCGGGCAACGCGAAAATCAACGCGAGCGGACATGGAAGTGGCCTGTTTACAGTAGGCCCTGGACATTTCCACGGACATGAGCTGAGTGTAAACGCAGTATTAGAATTATACTAAATAGAATAAAAATTCATCACTTAAGCTAATAAAAATTCATTCGACAAAAAATATGATACATCAGTTTTTTTTAATACATTTATATTTTACGACTTGTTTGTGGAACAAGCAGACGGCCCACCTGTTGTTAAGTGGTGACCATCACCTATAACAAAGCATTGCATCGTAAGTCACGTACACAACATAATTTTTTTGGGTCTTTTTTGCAATAAGTGATTTATCCTGTTCTTCTAGGCTTTGGACGCGAGGAAATAGCGTTAGATTCACCTACTTTATAAGCTAGGTATAATTATGTTAATATGGACCAGATATGTTAATTACAGTTGTATGAAATAAAATGTATACTTTTACTATATCACTATTACAGACGTTATAAAGTGCGTGACTTACGAAGTAAAACTTTGTTAGGTGATGCTTACCACTTAACATCAGGTTGGCCTTCTCTTCCATCTTAATGTTCCATCAGCTAGTTGTTTTAAAAAAAAAGTGATCCTTGTGATTGAACTGGGGCCTTATTCTCACTTCGAACGAGTTAATCTCGTTCGAAGAAGAATCACGGTGGAGATGACGATATGACGTCATCTCCACCGTGAGATAATCTCGCTCGAAATGAGCATAAGGCCCCAGAACAAAGACCGTTTTACTTTAGATCTTTGATGATCTTCCTGCCTCGTTGCTTTACAAAATAGACCTGCCAAACCATACGTATAATATAAACATAAACACAGAGTACAGCCGAAACACAATATTCCCAACGATACATTTCCAAAATGTATTAAGCACACTCAGCAGAAGATTTATGCACAGTAGTCAAAACCGCCCGATACATTTGACACGAGATGTTTGGCACCCGCCCAAAGAGCTCGAATAAGATAAATTCGAAAAAGAAATTATTATCAAAAACAGTGCGGGAATTCGGGAAAATACAAGCTCTCATGGTATGGTAGTTTGGTCTTAAAAAATTCGGCAACCGCTTTATCATGCCCGTATCGCTCGATGAGAACAGAGAAACGAACGTAAATTATTCTGTGTATTATAGTTTCAATGATGATTGAGAGCACTGGTGGTGTAGTGCTAGCGGCCCCGTCTTCCGGTCCTAAGGTAGTGGGTTCGACCGGTCGTGCACCAATGAGTTTTCTGTTCAAAAATGTATGTGCACAATTTAAAAAAAAAAATTAAAATTTATATATTTCAGATGTCATAGATCCATACAAACTTAAAAATAACACTTAATAATCAAACAATTTAAATCTAACATGAAGTAGGTGGGAACACTATGTTTAGTTAATGTAATAAACTTGTCTGGCATTCGGGTTAATAAATGCAGACACCCAGTGAAACTGCAATGGACTGTCCCATCTGCCAGCCAATACCCTGATTATCTTGTATCTTACAATGCCTGTACTCTCAAACGGTGAAGGAAAACATCGTGAGGAAACCGGCATGTCGTAGAGCCTAAAAAGTTATATAACATGTGTCAAGTGCTCGAAAGGAGCCTCTTGAGGCGCACTTAAAAATCCTTTCACCACACTGTTTCGAAAGAAACTAGTGACACGACAGGAGAAAGAGACTGATGATAAAATAATGTATACATCATCATCATTGTCATCTAGTTTCTTTCTAAACAGTGTGGTGAAAGGATTTTTAAGTGCGCCTCAAGAGGCTCTTGATATACTTAGGTACATGTATATTTTTTTATAAATTTGTACCTACTTATTATATTATATAACATCCAGACTGACAACTATAATTTATTTATATCACACAAATATTTGTTCTCGGTGGGGATCGAACCCACGGCCTACGGCGCAAAAGGCAAAGCTACTACCAACTGAGCTGTGAAGGCTGTCCACCAATATTTATTTTTATTATTAATATCTATGAAATTCACACGTCACTGCATAGAAATGTCTTTGTCATGTATAATAGCGGTGGCTTTAGGTCGGTCGCTATATCTTTGGAAATAATAGTATCACATTGATAGTACTTTACCCCCTATTGTGAATCTTGTTGAAACATTGCTATGTTGGCAATACATATACAAGGAAAGATCATGTAATTTTGTATAGATAATAAAATAAAGATGGGTTTTTTTATATAAGCAAATGTAGAGTTTCTAAAAATCTATCCTACTTCCTACTAATATATAATTTATTTTAAGAGAGTCGTAGAGCGTATCATTAACAGCTGATAGCTGGGTGGCTACCCAGTTCCCATATTTACCACAATAAATACCTTTTGACTTTGACTTTGACTTAGTAGTTTGGGACAAGATAGCGTTGTATGGAAGCTCCACCAATACCAAGAGCTGATTTCACCATGCTCTGTTAGTTACTAATAAAGGACTCACAGGCTGTTAAATCTAACTTTAAGGCGAAGACAAGAGCTAATGTGACTCTCGCTCGCACGTTTTGACATGTTGAAAGATATAAAATCACTAAACTCATTTTCGAAAAATCGCAATCAACCATTTTGTGTGCAATAACATTGCACACAGTTTACTAAAAAAATCATTTTGATCGATACATGTTTTCCTACTCAAAAGTTTGCTTTACTAGTTTTCGTACATAAGCTAACTTTTAAGTAGGAAAACTTGTATCGATCAAAATGAAATTTTTACTAAACTGTGTGCAATGTTATTGCACACAAAATGGTGGATTGCGATTTTTCGAAAATGAGTTTAGTGATTTTATATCTTTCAACATGTCGAAACGTGCGAGCGAGAAGTTGTTTGATAGTTGTCAGCCCCTTAAATGTCAAACGCGTACATTTTGACATATTTAACGGCCCTTTAATCCTTTGTTAATCTACAGCATGGTGAAATCAGAGCTTATATTTATTTATTTATAATCAAATGCATTAGATATCATCAGTTTGAAGCGTAGCGTGCGCTGTCTTATGAATTTGCTTGCTTCTTCCTTCTTCTGATATACTACTGTAAATTCGATTAGCACCACATTGGAGCTTCAATATTGTATTAAATTAACTCATATCATTGGTTGGTTTTCTTTCTTTCGGTTTATTCCCTAGATTCTAGGGCCTAGATATTTAGTATTTAGCATTAGGATCTACCTGTTTACTTCTTTTTGGTTTTTTGTTACATTGGCCTTTCTACCTCATCTTGATCATAACTTGATTAATTCTCTTATTATAGAGTATATTTATAAATAAGTTATTAAATAGCACTATCCGCATTGCAATTAGCCGAAGCAGTGATCCCTTGCGTCTAAACACAAGTTTTCTACTTAGTTAGAGCAAGGAGTCAAACACTTGACTATGCAAGGTTTACGAGTGCATCTTACTTAAAACTTTACTAAAACTTACTTAAGACCACCTAAATGTTATGTGTATTTTAAAATATATGTAAACTTGTCTAAAAATGTAAACCTATTAGAAAATAAATATATATTATTATTATTATTATTATATTACATTGTAACAAGAATCATACAAAAGTACGATAGGAACCAAGCCGTGGTCGTGTGGAACTGGCATCTAGATTCATCTTGTTTTAAGAAAGACGTTTCAAAACGTTTATAATGTGATTTTATTGAATAAATATATTTTGACTTTGACTTTGCAAACAAAATAATAATAATAATAAATAATAAATATTGGTGGACATTCCACACAGCACTATATCGCCCCAAACTAAGCCAAAGCTTGTGATATGGGAACCAGATAGCTGATATACTACTTACATGCTTTTTTTTTGTAAATACATACTTATAGGTAATATTATATAACACCCAGACAGAGAACAAACATCTATGTTAATCACACAAATGTTTGTTCTCGGTGGGGATCGAACCCACGGCCTACGGCGCAGAAGGCAGAGCTACTACCAACTGAGCTGTGCAGGCTGTCAAATACAAAAAACTGCTTAGGTAATTCTGTTTTTCGGTTGATTTGTTTCTCATTACTAATCTTCGCTACTTTATCTCTATGTACTACGCTTACAACTTCGAGTACCTATATGAGCCGCTCCAGTAATGATACGAATATTAAATGGCAGTCCTAACCTACCTCTCACGAGTGTGAGTGAAAGGTAACTGTTGTGATATAGTGTGTGAGTGAGACGAAATAATTAGCGGCGCCATTTAATCTAGACAACCTGTCAAACCATTCCTCGTACGCATATTTCAACATTTTTAAAGATGTAATATAAAAATAAAATAAAATTCCCGAAAACTTTGGTACCTCCGATTTTGAAATGAGCTGAAATATTAAGATGAAATATTAATATTGAAATGAGCGAGCGAGAAGTTGTTTGATATTTTATTTATTCAGTCATAATTATTTAAAAAAATATTTATGAATATCACACTAAAAAAGACACAAATATTATAATTAATTTAAATCTAACAACTAACAATAACAATAAAAATCACAGTCATTAATAATCAATTATATACAATACAATACAAAATCATTTATTTATGCCAATATAAATTCAAATAAAAATAATCCTTGAAAAAAATTTATTAATAAGATCAATGTGTCATATAGATATTTAACAGATTAATGACAGATATATAACTGACAAATAGAAAATACTAATTACACAACAAGGGCGAATGTAATGCCATGTAAGAGTAGTAGAGCTCTTTGTGAAGGGCTCGTCCGGGGTAGTACTACCACCCCCCTTTTTCTGCCGCCAAGCAGCAACGCTGTGTTTCGCTTTGAAGGGTGTGGTTGCCGATGTAATTACAGGCACATGAGGCTTAACATCTGTATGCCTCAAGTTGATGGACGCCGGTCAGTGCATCGTAGGGCACGTTCCTATCGTGCGTGACTTGCGAGGCAATACTTTTTTATAGTTGATGGTTACCACTTAACACCAGGTGGGCCATCTGCTAGTTGTAAAAAAAAAGCATTATCTTCCAGATAACCTTTGTGTATTGCGGGCAGAAGATGTGTCGGTAGAGCACGGGAGAGGATATAAAGTAGAAATTAATTTAAATCTAGTGGTTTGATGATCGTCAGCCTCTTAAACTTCGTTCCTTCATTGGCGCATGTTCTACCTACTTGTCTGATATTATGGCACTCGACAATAAATCGCATAATCTTATCGGACGTCTCCCTAATGGTCCCTTCACTCATGGCCGTTATTAATATTCAGTGTGCGAGAAAATGATTTCAGAATTCCACCCCTCTGGTACACAGGGTGCAAAAATAATACCTTCTAAAACCAATCATATTTATAATAGGTTACCATTCCGCGGTTTCGAAGAAGACTTTTATTTTTATTTTATTTTATTATAACTGAAAGATTTTTCTGTTATTGTTAGTTAATATTCTAGCTCTCTCTCAATCGGTGAAGGAAAACATCGTGAGAAAACCAGTTAGTATTCTATCAGCGGCAATGGGCTTGCAACTTGTGAGTTATGGAATATCAAGTACTGCAAATGTTGGTATGTGCTAAAATGTAATATTTGGATGTACAACTGACTACCCTCCTTACATCCTCAAAATCTTATGTTGGTACTAAGAGGTCTGAAAGAACCTCTATCATACCGGGGTATACAAGTCGTAATTATTTTTTTAACTTAAAACTTATTTTTTTTTAACTATACTACTTGCTGAAGCAATAAGGACATGCTCCACGATGCTAAGTGGTAACCATCACATTTTTTTTTATACAACCAGCTGATAGAACAAGCAGATGGCCCACCTGATGTTAAGTGTTAACCATCACGTATAACAAAGCATATTGCCTCGTAAGTCACCTATAACAAAACCTTGCCTCGTAAGTCACGCACGATATAAACGTTATTCCTACCCCTATACAAGGTGTTCCAATACTTGTGTTTAAAAACTTCAGGGGGCTGTTTTTTTTTCGCGTTCACAGACTTGGTTCCTTAGAAAAGGTTATTCATATTGATGGGTACTTTAGCCCCCTGAAGTTTTTAAACACAAGTATTGGAACACCTTGTACATACCAACTCGTAAAAAAGATTAAAAATAAACCGAACGAAATACAAAAAGTAAAACTTTATAACAAATTTCTTCCTCAAATCCCCAATGACCAACCAGACACAGCTACCCACTAGCACAACAAATAAAAATCGTTTAAGGTACCCTTAAGCGCGATTGTATCGATACCGATTCTGTGAGCCAATATTTGTTAAATCCGACAAATAGTGGCGAACGAATTAAATCTATACCTACCGATATTATTTTATTGGGCATGACATAAAGTGGACTTTGGTGAGCTGTATCTTGAGAATCGTTTTTTTTACGCTGGTATATTATTTGACACATATACCGCCGGTTTCTGAAAGGCCGATCAAAACTAATCGCATGTCAAGTCACTTGCTGTCTCTATCTAATTCGATGTAATAGCTGAAATGGCGAGTGACTTAACATCCGATTAGCTTTGATCGGGCTTTCGGAAACCGGCGGTTAATTTATTAAAAATTACGCCATGTCTCTTTACAAATACCTACCACCGAGCCACAAGATGGAAGTATAGTGAAAAAAAATCTTTTGTTTTTGGAATAAATGAATATGTCTGTCTGTCTGTATCAGTGCGTGTTGCTAGTGATGACATGGCATATGGTGTTCGCGTATTATTGGCTCATATAAGTTTAGTAGAACAACGGGCTATGGAAAGAGCTTTGCTGAGAGTCTCAGGAGTATGCCGATACCATAGAGTATGCCAGTTGCCTTATATCATACAAATCTTTAGACCTAAGAAAACGTATACTCTGCATATGTTCTTCTTTTTTCTTGAAATTAAACATTATCTTATCTTATCAGGCAAAGGTTACCGCTAATGTTAAACCATGTTTGTCAAGTTTGTCTTGAAATGTTCTTTGACGGATGTCAGCCCGTTCAATACGTAGTAGAATCAGGAATGAGTCTCTCTCTCTCTTGTCGTGTCACTAGCTTCTTTCGAAACAGTGCGGTGAAAGGATTTTAAGTGCGCCTCAAGAGGATCCTTTCGCGCACTTGACATATGCTATAGAACTTTTTAGGTTCCACGACATGCCGGTTTCCTCACGATGTTTCCCTTCACTGAAAAACTCATTGGTGCACGACTGGTTTCGAACCCACGACCTTTGGATCGGAAGGCGGGGTCGCTACCACTAGACCACCAGTGCTATCAGGAATGAGTAAAAACCAAAGTCATCTACGGTACAAATAGATACAAAAAACGGCATTTTCCTCAAAGATTAAGATAATAATATTAATAATACTAAGGAATGGAGCTCATTACCGTCATCTGACCACTACAATATCAGTCTCTTAAAGGAAAGAGTGAATACGTGTCTTCTAGACCATTCTCCTCCAATGTCAGCTACATCGTCGCTTACCATCAGGTGAGATTGTAGTCAAAGGACAATCTATTAATTTTAATAGAAAAAAACAGTTTTTTTTTATACAACCAGCTGATGGAACAAGCAGATGACCCACCTGATGTTAAGTGGTAACCATCACCTATAACAAAGCATTGCCTCGTAAGTCACGCACGATAAGAACGTGCCCTACGATGCACTGCCCTGCGTCCATCAGCTTGAGGCATACAGATGTTAAGCCTCATGTGCCTGTAATTACACCGGCAACCACACTCTTTAAACCAAATTTTGTAGACAAATACAGATCATGCGTATGTCCCACCACGGAAATCAAATCTGCACTTTGTACGTTTCCGTATTTTAGACACCAGTGATTCTATTTTGATAAATTTAGATAAGCTAATTCCAAAACGTTCTTCATTTCACAAAATATTTAAATGACGTTAGAAACAATGATAATTTAAAAGACAAAAGGGGTCAAGATCATAACAAGAGTAACTAAGTTTGACAGAGTTCCAGAGAGACAAGTTATGCAAAACTTTTAGGAACTTTGTCCTTTGAATAAATTTTCAATGAGCTACGTCTAATAACGAGCTTAACAAGTTTTGATTGGTGCGAATACTTAATATCTGTAAAGTCGATATTATTTTTTGTGACGAATTAGATAATTTGACAGCCTTCACAGCTCAGTTGGTAGTAGCTCTGCCTTCTGCGCCATAGGCCGTAGGTTCGATCCCCACACAGAACAAACATTTTGTGTGATAAACATAGATGTTGGTTCTGTCTGGGTGTTATATAATATTATAAGTATGTATTTACAAAAAAAAAAGTATAATGTATTATCAGCTATTTGGTTCCCATATTCAAGCTTTGGCTTAGTTTAGGGATATATAGTGCTGTGTGTATAGTCCACCAATATTTATTTTATTTATTTAAAAGATCAAAGATCGAATTAGAAGGGCTCCTCTTCCTTCTGCCGCCAAGCAGCGTTGCTGTGTTTCAGTTTGAAGAGTGTGGTTGCCGGTGTAATTACAGGCACATGAACCTTGTATTAACCTGTATATCTCAAGTTGATGGACGCAAGGCAGTGCATCATAGGGCGCGTTCTCATCGTGCGTGACTTACGATACAATGCTTTGTTATAGGTGATGGTTACCACTTAACATCAGGTAGGCCATCTGCTTGTTCCATCAGCTAGGTAAAAAAAAAGCACCCACTGAAACATCTACAAACAAAGACCCTTAAATATAAAAAAAATCCTTAACATTCAAGATATCGAAATAAATCCAATCTTCAAAATCGTTCTAGAATATACAAGATGTTCCAATACTTGTACTTAAAACTTCAGGGGGCTAAAGTACCCATCAATATGAATAACTTTTTCTGAGGAACCAACACTGTAACGCGAAAAAAAACAGCTGTTTCATACATTTTAGCCAGGTAGGTATTGAACTTTTGTATGAAACAGCTGAATTCACAGTTATGGTTCCTTAGAAAAAGTTATTCATATTGATGGGTACTTTATCCCCCTGAAGTCTTAAGTACAAGTATTAGAACACCTTGTATATATTTTCTAAACCTTTCCGTGAATTTTCAAGTTAACCTCAATTATTTATAAACCCAAGTGACTAGTGGCTTCCCGCGGCTTCGCACGCGTTGAAGTGGTGAGCCGTGATTGAGCCACAAACATCCAAACATCGTAACTTTCGCATTGATTTGTATTTTATTAGGGTAGGATTTTAAATACCTACGTAGGTATAAGAGATACCTATAGGCGTACATTACTTATATTAGGTAGGTAGGTATAGGTACTAAGCTTAGCACAAACATGACAAATACAACAAAGACAACCTTACACGGAAAATATGTAGTTATTTGTTCCTAGTTTCTACCCCAAAAACAAACAAAACGAAACAGCTTCACGATTTTGATCCCCAGGCAGGGTAGATACCCTCGAGCGCAACGAAGGAGGGTAACGTTTTAGGGGTTGTTTTCTAAAATCATACTTTCTTTTTATACATTTAGTTCAAGTTTGAAATCAATCGCACTATGCGTTAATAATCTCCCATACTATCTTTTACAGTCATTTGCACCCTTTGCAGGGGTAACTATCAAAAATTAAAAGTGTCATTCTTAATTATTTATTTTTTAGTAAGTATATTACCCCAAGTTTTAAGTCAATCGCGCCACGCGTTACAAAACCCCCATACAAACTTTGACATCCCTTTGCACGCTTATTAAGGGTAGTTTTAAAAAACTAAAAATGCCTATCCTATTTTTTTGCCTTGGAGTACCTACATGTACTCCAAGGTTCAAGTTTGTAGGTTCAAGGAATACAATTTTTCATACCAACGTTTTCAACCCTTTTTACACCCTTAGTAGTTGAATTTCCAAAAATCCCTTCTTAGTACACCTCTACGCCATAAGACCTATGTACTCTTCAAATTTCAAGTCTCTAGGACCAGCGGTCAAAAAACTCCCACACAAACTTTTACATCCCTTTGCACACTTATTAAGGGTAGTTTTAAAAAACTAAAAATGCCTTTCCTATTTTTTAGCTTTGGAGTACATCTACTTCAAGTTTCAAGTTTGTAGGTTCAAGGAATACAATTTTTCATACCTATGTTTTCATCCCTTTTTACACCCTTGGGGGTTGAATTTCCAAAAATCCCTTCTTAGTACACCTCTACGCCATAAGACCTATGTACTCTTCAAATTTCAAGTCTCTAGGACCAGCGGTCAAAAAACTCCCATACAAACTTTTACATCCCTTTGCACACTTATGAAGGGTAGTTTTAAAAAACTAAAAATGCCTTTCCAATTTTTTAGCTTTAAAGTACATGTACTCCAAGTTTCAAGTTTGTAGGTTCAAGGAATACTATTTTTCATACAAACGTTTTCATCCCTTTTTACACCCTTAGGGTTGAATTTCCAAAAATCCCTTCTTAGTACACTTCTACGTCATAATACCAATGTACTCTTCAAATTTCAAGTCTCTAGGACCAGCGGTCAAAAAACTCCCATACAAACTTTTACATCCCTTTGCACACTTATTAAGGGTAGTTTTAAAAAACTAAAAATACCTTTCCTATTTTTTAGCTTTAAAGTACATGTACTCCAAGTTTCAAGTTTGTAGGTTCAAGGAATACTATTTTTCATACAAACGTTTTCATCCCTTTTTACACCCTTAGGGGTTGAATTTCCAAAAATCCCTTCTTAGTACACCTCTACGCCATAAGACCTATGTACTCCTCAAATTTCAAGTCTCTAGGACCAGCGGTTTAGGCTGTGCGTTGTCTATATGTCAGTCAGTCAGTCAGTCAGTCAGTCAGTCAGTCAGGACTTTGATTCTTATAGTATTAGAGATTAACTAAAGTACATTTTCTCTTAATAGTTCAAATGGTTTGAAACGGTATGCCACCGAATAAAGTTTCGAACCGAGACAGTCGCGAACATAACTTTATTAAACTGAATGTATGTAATAGTTCCATAAAAGTTAACTGCCTGTATTTGCTTAAGCACAACGGGAGCATCACCCACCGATAAGACTTGGCCTCTCGAATGTGCCCGAATCCCGTTCCATTTCCTGTATTTAGTGGAGCAGCGGCGGGGGTGGGAGGTCAGCTTAATTTAGATCTTATATCCCAGAGCGACGCGTTTTCTGTCTTAGAACAAACGCTGAGATAAATGTAAGTACTCTAATAGAAAGGGATAGAGCATGTTTTCGTTCAGCAGATGTTATTGACCCCATTGGAATATTGGGTGATGAAAGAGTTCGGGAAACTCTAAGTAGACAAGGTGTTATTGTAATTCCATATTATTTTTGTACCTGCTTTGTTCGAAGCTAATTTTGTTTGCGAAAATAAAAGTATGTAACCAAGATTCGTCCAACTTAGTACCTTGAAATACTTTCATAACATTAGCTACATGCTATAATCCTGGAAGTTAACTTTCTTTAATATTTTGAGAAGGTATCTTAAATAATTTACATTTTGATTACTAGAGCTCTTTGTAAAGGGCTCGTCCGGGGAAGTACTACCACCACGCCTTTTTCTGCCGCCAAGCAGCGTTCCTGTGTTTCGGTTTGAAGAGTGTGGTTGCTGGTGTAATTAAAGGCACATGAGGCTTAACATCTGTATGCCTTAAGTTGATGAGGTGAGGTGATGGTTACCACTTAACATCAGGTGGGCCATTTGCTTGTTTCATTAGCTAGTTGTATAAAAAAAAATAAAAAAAAAAACATATAATATAGGTACTTAATCGAGGCGACGCATGATCGAGGGTTTCTAGCTCAGCGCATCAGCGTTGCCATAAAGCATGGTAAAGCAGTCAGTGTCTCGGGGAAGCTTCCAATCGCCACTAACTTGGATCAGTTGAACTATCTTTAGATTGTCGGCAACGGTTTGCAGATAGCTCATCAGTTTCATGTGTATTTTGTAATACCTTTTCATTGTAATTTCAATCAACCAATTCAGCCTGTACGCACCCACTGCTGGGTATAGGCCTCCCCTTTAAAACGCCACCCTCTCCCTCCGGTCCTGTGCCAGTCTTTGCCATTGCCGCCCAACTACTTCGACTATATCATCTGACTATCGGGCGGGGTCTGCCTCGTGGTCGCTGAGCGTCTCTCTCAATAATTGTAAATTACTTTTATTTATTTTATTATCATCACAACGCTCAATAAATATGATATTCCATTTACTTTGTAATCTAAGTAAGTTCGCGAAGTAAATTCAGAAGAGCTAGTAACCAAAATGTATATTTTGACATGCCTCTGCCTACCCGTTAGACATCCTCAAAGGACCTCAAGTCTAGAAGTAGATATCTCCGCGCCTGGGGATCAAATTCGTAAGCCATTTCTTTCCTATTCCATTTTATTAAAGAAAACCGTTCCGTTCCTCCAGCACCGTAAGCGGGTAGTTTTAAAGCGCGTTTGGCAAGCGACACCATACTTAGATAGGTTATAGGATAGGTTCTGTACAGTCGGAACGGTAACAGAACCTCTAAAATATGCAAATTGAATCTCCCATTCGTGTTTTTGCATTTTATTTTTACGTTTTAACCGTAGTCTAGCAACTATGAGCAAAGCGAGGCACACTCGTACATGGAATTGTTTCATGCAAACGTTTTTTTTTTTTTTAATACAACTAGCTGATGGAACAAGCATATGGCCCTCCTGATATTAAGTGGTAACCATCACCTATAACAAAGCATTGCCTCGTAACTCGCATGCGATAAGAACGAGCCCTACGATGCACTGCCCTGCGTCCATCAACTTGAGGCATACAGATGTTAAGCCTCATGTGCCTGTAATTACACCGGCAACCACAATCTTCAAACCGAAACACAGCGTTGCTGCTTGGCGGCAGAAAAAGCTGTGGTGTTAGTACTTCCCCGGACGAGCTCCTCACAAAGAGCTCTACTACTCTTAACGTGGAAAGTAGATGGCCTCAGTCAAGGGCGCTTATTCAGTTGAAAATTAATCACAAAGACCGCTTTGTTTTTATTTAGATTTTTCACACTGAGGCACGGAAGTATAGATGATTTTTTTTTTTTTAGAATGAAATTTAAGTTATCAAATCAGCAACAAACATGACAGTAACATTGGGTTTCAGTAAAAATGGCCATAGTTTTAGAATAGTTTTTTATAGATTTTATAAGTAAAGCCACTGGTTTTCATAACACAGTCCGTTCTAAAATGAAATAAAACTACAGTAAAATATTACACAGCTTGTCTGGTTTTGAAGTTAGAGAGATATCGTGGATACCCATCCACCCGCTACCTTCTCTGTAACAAGACGGTGTAGAGTAGAGTGAACACAGAGAAATCATTTAATATTTCAATAAGATATAAACTTTTGTATGTTATTTATTATACTGAAACCATCATGTATTATTATTATTTCAGACTGCATCGTCATACTATAGGGCAAAGGTCTCCCTAATTAAGTTTGCTTAAATTTTAATAGCCATATGGAAATAGTAAGACTAATAATAGGACACCTATTTTTAAAGTTGTAAAACTCAGTTTTAGTTTAAAATACAAAGATTCAAATAAGAAGAAAGCATCTGAAAATTATACTTCTTGAGATAGACTTTTGAAACCACAAGGGAAGCCATAAATCTCTCTCTCAAATATAACTTCCTCGCTTACGAACTAGTTTAGTTTACGTTTACTGATTTGAGCCGATGGACTGACGGCGTCATATCGACATATTTTATTGGAGTCATATCCACATATTTTCCACTACCATAGACAAAAACGCTTATAATAGCTGCCACCTAATATCGGTGTTAGTTTATTCCACAGCTACCTTCAATGTAAAAAGTGACCGCCTGTTCCCAAGCGGCATTTACTCTATAACCCAATATTTTCAGACTCACTTTTGGCATATCATTTGTACGACTGGTTAATAAATAGGCATAGACATAGACAATCATTTATTTACTACTTAGCACACAACATACAAAACATGATAATGAAATATACATAAAGAAATAATAATACATCATAACAATAGAAAAACAAAAGAGAAAAAATATATAAAAAAACAAAACAATGTTATAAACCTACATGCTTAAATATGATGTATTCTACAGCAGCAAATGGGTCTAAAGCTCAGCATAATGCCCACTTATCAGTAGACGCTGTTATTAATAGCATGAGCCCTCTACTCAACATTACTCTGTACGTAAATGCACAAAGGCATAGCTTGTAGCAATATCTTGGTTGCTGGCGGCCATTCCGTTTCCCTCTGCTACTGCCGTCTATGAACTGCTGGGATAAACCAATGATGCCTTTGAATATTGTTGGCCGTGTACTTGCCTATCATATTTTACGTATTATTCTTTTGCAGTCCACTTATAAAAGATCCAGTATAGTCCAGCTTTAAATGTGCAGTCCGCTTATAAAAGATGCAGCAGAGTCCTTTAAATAAATCTACCATACCCGACTTCCTATCCTATCCTACTAATTTTATATATGCGAAAGTTATGATTTTTGGCTTGTAGCTCAATTATACCATAGCTCATTATACAAGGTGTTCCATAAGTTGTGTATAAAAACTTCAGGGGGCTAAAGTACCCATCAATATGAACAACTTTTTCTAAGGAACCAACACTGTGAACGCGAAAAAAAAAACAGCTGTTTCATACATTTTAGCCTGGTAGGTATTGAACTTTTGTATGAAACAGCTGTTTTTTTTTTCGCGTTCACAGTGTTGGTTCCTTAGAAAAAGTTGTTCATATTGATGGGTACTTTAGCCCCCTGAAGTTTTTATACACAACTTATGGAACACCTTGTATACATATATGCGTAGCTCATCATACAAATTTCATTTAATTTTAAGAGTAGTAGAGTTCTTTGTGAAGGGCTCGTCCGGGGAAGTACTACCACCATGCCTTTTTCTGCCGCCAAGCAGCGTTGCTGTGTTTCGGTTTGAAGAGTGTGGTTGCCGGTGTAATTACAGGCACATGAGGCTTAATCGTAGGGCACGTTCCTATCGCACGTGACTTACGAGGCAATGCTTTGTTATAGGTGATGGTTACCACTTAACATCAGGTGGGCCATCTGCTTGTTCCATCAGCTAATAGTATAAAAAAAAAGAGCGGTAGGAACCAAGCCGTAAGTTTGTTGCCTGTTCTTTTAGGCTCCGGTCGCGTGGAACTGGCACCTAGAGTCACCTAGCTTTAAGACGTTTCAAAGAAATCCTTGTGATTTTCTTGAATAAATACGTTTTGACTTTGACTTTGACTTTGCGGGGTGCGGTGGGACGACTAAAGCGTGGAGAGGGCAAGGAGTATCCATCCTTTATGTACACACGGATACACATCAGGCTAAATAGAGTGTGGTTCAAAATGGTGCAAAATATTTCGTGGAAGTGTTTAGCTGCGCCTACAGATGAAAATAGAAATGATAAACGAAGCCCACGTAAAATCGTGCCTACAATTTTAACTACAAATTTATTATTGAAACTCTTATTGCATTAAACCATCCTAAGCATTATATTCCGGATAATTACCTATATACAGCGATATGTAATAAATGTCTATACGAAGCTTAGACTTTTATTTAGGGATTCGTTTTCTGGTATTTTGGGAAGCAACATAGCTTTTTCATTTTAATTGTTTTTCTTGTGTTATTTTGAGTTGTGTTGTGTAATTTCGGTGGTATTTTAACCAACATTACTTGAGGTCTTAGCACAAAGTGTAAGCATTTGGAATGAAAGTGTAGTGTGATATCCTGATTTGACTGAAAATGTTTCGAATGTTTTGAAGAAAACCGTCACCATTTTCTTTAAAACAAATGACGACCGACTTGTCTATGGACTGACTTGACTAAAAAGTATTCATTCAATATAAATGACTTGACACTAGCAAGATTATCTGTCGAATGACATACGGGAGCCATAAATGGAGAGAAGAAGAAGAGTTTTATTTAAGAGGATTGTATTTAATATTATATTAAGAATTAAATATATATTTTTTTAAGCTACAGTAAATAAAGCTTTACGTAATTCCCTACATTTAAGGCTTCACCGCCCTTAGGGTAAGTAAATGGATAAATTTTCACCCTATGTTTAATTTAGTAATTAGTGGGGGCTTGGGGAGGGGGTAACTGCGCTTTAATTAACGAGTGTGGAGTTGAAATTGATTCGATTCGGCAAATGCCACGCAATTTGGGGACCGCTTGTAATGTTTTACGACTCACAGATACAAAAGTTTACATTTTTATTTTCGAGTTAAAAGAAGGACTACCTTGGTCGCGTGGGGGTTGCACCTAGTTTTGTTTTTTTTTTTTTTTATACCATGAGCTAATGGAACAAGCAGATGGCCCACCTGATGTTAAGTGGTAACCATCACCTATCACAAAGCATTGCCTCGTAAGTCACGCGCGATAGGAACGTGCCCTACGATGCACTGCCCTGCGTCCATCAACTTGAGGCATACAGATGTTAAGCCTCATGTGCCTGTAATTACACCGGCAACCACACTCTTCAAACCGAAACACAGCAACGCTGCTTGGCGGCAGAAAAAGGCGTGGTGGTAGTATTTCCCCGGACGAGCCCTTCACAAAGAGCTCTACTACACTTTGACCTAAATATTGACTAACTTTTATAAATGCCAATGTGTTTGGTGAGATATGAGGAACTTAATGTTAAATCTAACCGCCTGTTACCATGTTTCCAAGCAATAAATTACTTCTAATTAAATTCTTAATATACCTTTCATGCAAATACCTAATATTTGACTATGAAATATCTCGCACCTAGGGCGTCCCACTCTTCGACTTCCAGTTTGTAAGTCGTATGTATTTAATAGTAGTCTATTATACATACACTAAAAGGAAAAGAGGTCGGCCAAAAATATGGTGCGATGACATATTCTATGAGACAAGCGGACCAGACTGGATGAGGCAGGCTAGAGATAGAGAGCTATGGCGAGAGATGGGGGAGGCCTACGCCCGCGAGGCGACTTTTACAATTAATAAACTAACATACATTTTATTTTGCTACTAATTATTTTTATATTTATTATGAATTTTATTAATGCATTATTTTAAAATATTAATTTATTAAGAATTGAATTATTGTGAATTTTATTTTAATTGAATTATTGTAATAGAATAAAGGCTATTTTTATTTTATTTATTTTATAATATATAGATACGACCTACAAACTGGAAATCGAAGAGTGGGACGCCCTGCTACCCAATGGACCGACGACATCGTGATTATCGCGGGAAGTTGGGAAGTCGGCTTAGAATAGTTCTTCCTGAGAAATGTATAAAGGAGGCCTATGTCGAGCAATGGACTTCTTCAGGCTGACGATAATGATGCTGTTTTAAAGTGATTGGAAGTACTTTCTGTCCGTGTGTACAGTGCTAATAACAGCTAATTGTCGACATCAGCAATTAGCATTCTAAATTTAAAACGAAGGTTTTTATCAATGGTTCTTGTTCTAATTTCAAACGAAGCGTTTTAAAAATGGAACTCTTTTGAAAACCAGTCATTTTAATAATACCTAATGTTTTTAGCACTGGTGGTGGTTTAGTGGTAGCGGCCCCGCCTTCCGATCATAAGGTCGTGGGTTCGAAACAATGTCATGTCATGTAACAATGAGTGTTTCTATTCCAAAAATTTATGTGCACAGCCAATACGCTCAAACGGTGAAGGAAAACATCGTGAGGAAACCGGCATGTCACAGAACCTGAAAAGTTCTCAATATTCTCAATACATTTATTGCTCGTACATGGCTTAGTTTAATAATAATAATTTATTTATTTGACACAAAAATATGATACATAAAATATACAGACTAAAAAAGGCAATAACTGTAACTTATGTAGATTATAAGTAAAGTTGCTACAAATTACATTATAAATTTTCTAATAGGTAGGTACATAATAATACAAATTAATTAAAAAATAGAGTAATATGAGTTTCTGCACTGATCCCCACCCTAGGAATAAATCCTGTGTTGTGTTCTAAAACATGTGTCAAGTGCTCGAAAGGAGCCTCTTGAGGCGCACTTAAAATCCTTTCACCACACTGTTTCGAAAGAAACTAGTGACACGACAAGAAGAAGAAGAGCAAGACACTGATTTTTATGAAGAATAGAAATAGAAAATATTTTTTTAAGACACAAAATATAACATCAATACCGATAAAAAACAAAGCCACAAGATTTTGAAAACTGTCTCTTGAAATGATTTTTTTGCTAGTTATTGAATAAGATCAAGCAAACACTCAAAAAGTGGAATTAAGAACTTATGATTTTTGAGCTTATGCTTACTTAAGAACTGTAATGTCTGTGTAATCTGTAATGTCTGTAAACTGTAATGTCTGTGTAATGTGTAACTGTGTAATCCATTTAGAAAAATATAAACATCAAAAATGCGAGGGACGAATTGCCTATATACCAATCGTCAAATCAAATCAAATCAAATCATTTATTGTTCGAGAATCTAGGTTTTACAAAGAAATAAGATGGTTGGTGTGTTGTTTAGAATCTCCAGATCTTGCTGCTTAGCATACAAACATTAATCGTACCGAAGTCATTTTTATCTCTTAAAAAATTCTTCAAAATTGTCTTCACTATCATTACATAGTAAATATAAAACAAAGTCGCTTTCTCTGTCCCTATATCCCTATGTATGCTTAAATCTCTAAAACTACGCAACGGATTTTGATGCGGTTTTTTTCTATAGAAAGAGTGATTCAAGAGGAAGTTTTATATGCATAATACAAGCATAATCTCTTAAGGTTAACCCACAATAATCGTGCGAAGCCGGGGCGGTCGCTAGTATTTCAATAAAAGCGAAATAAAGTAACGAGATTCTTCATAAAAATGTAACTTCCGTTTCCTTGAAATATTATACTACTTATTATTTTTAAATTAGATTAAAAGCAAAAAAGGATTTGAATTTTTTAAACCGTCTTCATCTTTTTCTTTACATTTTAGTTTTTATTTCCAAGAAAGATAGCCTTTAAGGCGCTCAAACCATGTTTTACTAAAAGCGCTCACCGCTATACCGAAGAACGACGTGAAATCGGACGCGATAATCAACTCTAACTCACTAAAATAAAGGTCACTAGCGACCCGCCCCAGCTTCGCACGGTTATTGTGGGGTATCCTTAAGAGATAGACATATACCATCGCGGACTTTTTTGTAGACCTTTTTACGGTGTACAATACTGTAGTACATTATTTTGATCTATCTCATAGGGTTCAGCCAGCGTTTGCAATGTAAGCGCAAAAAAATATGTTATTTACGGCATCACATTAGAAACCTCTTAAATTATCAGTGTTTCTCTACTATATTATGCATGTTTTATACATATAAACCTTCCTCTTGAATCACTTTATCTATAAAACAACCGCATCAAAAACCGTTGCGTAGTTTTAAAGATTTAAGCATAATAGGGATATAGGGACAGAGAAAGCGACTTTGTTTTATACTATGTAGTGATAGTGATTGTTCCATCAACGCTATTTTACAGTCGTCAAAGTTACCGCTCCTGAAAAGCGTAGCTAAAACGTTCGCTTCAAAGAGAAATGAATACCGAGTGATTTTTTTACATTTTAATAACGATTCTTTCTGATAAAGAGGGCGATGCTTGAATATAAAATGGTGTTATTATAGAATAGATTTAACAAATCCCGCTTTTAAGGTAGCACTCGAGATCTGTATTAGCATTTTGATGGACTTTCAGAGGAAAAAAAACCTAAATAAAGGTTTAGGTAGGCCCAAAGATACTGTACTCGTAATATTTTTGCCCTTAGAAATTTGAAGTGTATTTCTTTTATTTCAATTTTAAATGTGTAAAGTTCTTAAAAAAAAGCTGCCATCTATACTTTCTGTACTTAAGTGGATAAAAGAGTCCGTCCGGGAAAGTACTTCCTCAGACTGTATCCATTTTTGTCCCAAAGGCCCCTTTTTTTAATCCTGCTAATATTATAAACGCGAAAGTTCGTAAGTAGAAGTATGGATGGATGGATGTTTGTTACTCTTTCACGGAAAAACTACTGAATGGATTTTAATGAAACTTTACAATAATATAGCTTATACATCAGAATAACACATAGGCTACAATTTATAAAGATATTGTGTGACTAATAAAAAACCTGCGCAGACGAAGTGGCGGGCCCCAGCTTGTAATTAGATATTGCTGGTTATTCGAAGTGAAATAATAAATAAAATATGTCCATTAGTAACTTATTCAGGCAGATGACGAGATTTTGAACCTTCATTCGTAGAAAGCTCGTCTTTAGTAAACAGAGTGAAACTACTGGATTACTGAATTATTAATTCCCAGTTAAAAGCCTCCAACTTATCCCTTAATCCTTTTCGGACGGATGAGACGTGAACTCGCATGTTTTGCCTCACATTAAGCTTGATAACTTGGTTTTGTAATAATCCACACTAAAGCGAAAATCGTACGCATTCTACCTGCTTCCGTGCCGTGCTACGGTGCCGTGCTGGCGATCAGCTTTGGAACAGGACTGTTGAGAAATTTTCATCTGATCAGGATAGATAACTATTTATTGTTCGCACAGAAACAAAATGAATTTAAGGCTTACATTTAGGTAAAACAATGGGTAACCTTATCGCTGAAAGCGATCTCTTCCAAGCAACCTTGTCAGTTTCGGATATTAGTTCTATCTTCTAGCAGTTGCTAAGCCATGGCGTTTAGAAAGAAAAGAAAGAAAGAAAGAGAGAAAACTTTTTTATTTGACCCAAGTATAAAATAATTAAAAACAATAAACAGTAGGTAGAAAAAAGACAGTAACATTGACAGTAATAGGTAGTACCGTACTATAATATATAGTACTAGTAAACTTAAGGTTCTTCAAGGATGTGGATGTGAGCATGTGAGCATATGAGTATGTGGGTATGTGAGCATGTGAGCATGTGAGCATGTGAGCATGTGAGCATGTGAGCATGTGAGCATGTGAGCATGTGAGCATGTGAGCATGTGAGCATGTGAGCATGTAAGCATGTGAGCATGTGAGCATGTGAGCACGTGAGCATGTGAGCATGTGAGCATCTGAGCATGTGAGCATGTGAGCATGTGAGGATGTGAGCATGTGAGGATGTGAGCATGTGATCATGTGAGCATGTGAGCATGTGAGCATGTGAGCATGTGAGCATGTGAACATGTGAGCATGTGAGGATGTGCGCATGTGAGCATGTGAGCATGTGAGGATGTGAAGATGTCTCGAAGGTACGTCCATTTACCCACATTTTTCAGTATCATAACACACTAAAGAGGATTTAATTTACAAACTTCATTGATTAATTTAAATTAAAGTGGATTTATTCATGACAACTGCAAATCGTACAGCTATTAATTGTATCCTATATTTACAAATTAATGATCCCGCTTTAAAAATAATTCCCTTATACTCTACCACTTAAATTAAAAGATCAACGGATTGTTACCCTGGCTTACATTTAAAGGATGTCTTTCATGCATAAAATATGTATATGTATTACTTGTGGCTTCCCGCGGCTTCGCACGCGTTGAAGTGGTGCCGTGATTGAGCCACAAACATCCAAACATCGTAACTTTCACCTTGATTTGTATATTATTAGGGTAGGATTTTAAATACCTACGTAGGTATAAGAGATACCTATAAACGGCCATTACCTATATTAGGTAGGTAGGTATAGGTACTGAGTCTCAAAAACATGCCAAATACAACAAAGACAACCATACACGGAAAATATGTACTTATTTGTTCAGGAGGTAGTTTTACTTTGCAGGGGTAGTTTTAAAATATTGAAAACGTGATTTTAAATAATTTATTGTGGTGTATATTTACTTCAAGTTTGAAATCTATCGCACTATACTAAAAATCTCCCATACTAACTTTTACAGTCATTTGCACTCTTTGCAGGGGTAATTATCAAAAGTTGAAAGCGTCATTTTTAATTAATTATTTTTTAGTATATTTACCTCAAGTTTTAAGTCAATCGCACCACGCGTTAAAAAACTCCCATGCAAACTTTGACATCCCTTTGCACTTTTATTAAGGGTAGTTTTGAAAAACTAAAAATGTTTTTCCTATTTTTTAGCCTTGGAGTACATCTACTTCAAGTTTCAAGTTTGTAGGTTCAAGGAATACAATTTTTCATACCAACGTTTTCAACCCTTTTTACACCCTTAGGGGTTCAATTTCCGAAAATCCCTTCTTAGTAAACCTCTACGCCATAAAACGTATGTACTCTTTAAATTTCAAGTCTATTGGACCAGCGCTCAAAAATCTCCCATACAAACTTTTTAACCCTTTGCACACTTATTAAGGGTATGCCAGGATGAATAGGTGCCGGAGAAGCTCACTCCATCTTTAATCCAGTCGCAGTTACGATAGCGGCCCGTAAATAAGGGCATAAGTGAATAAGTAAGAGTAGTAGACCTCTTTGTGAAGGGCTCATCCGGGGAAGTACTCCTACCATGCCTTTTTCTGCCGCCAAGCAGCGTTGCTGTGTTTCGGTTTGCAGAGTTTGCGGGTGAAATTACAGGCGCATGAGGCTTAACATCAGTTTGCCTCAAGTTGATGGACGCAGGGCAGTGCATCGTGGGACATGTTCCTGTCATGCGTGACTTACGAGGCAATGCTTTGTGGAGATGATGGAGTGGAGATGGTTACCACTTAACATCAGGTAGGCCATATGCTTATTCCATCAGCAAGTGATATAAAAAAAAACAACATCAGTTTGTCTCAAGTTGATGGACGCAGGGCAGTGCATCGAAAGGCGAATACGATCAAAAGGCGGGGCCAACTAAACTGCAAAGGCCTTTTTGTTTACTTCTTAAAGTAATTTCAATGAACTGACTTACTATAATACCGCTAAATAGCATTCTGAATAAGAGCTAGGTTACGGTACAATATATCATATTTGTCCCGTGAGAAAACTAAGTTAAGGCGAAGACAAGAGCTAATGTGACTCTCGCTCGCACGTTTCGATATGTTGAAAGATGTCACTAAACTCATTTTCGAAAAATCTTACAACTTAAATAAATTTATGATAATATAAGTTTATTAAAGTTGTACCTTGTCACGCAAGAAGAAGAAAGAACATTGACCGCTAACAATCGGTTATCGGTTGGCAGTCTAGTGGGAATTCGGGGCCCTATGGATCTGTGGACCCTGCGCAGTTTCCATAGTGCCTCAAAAGTTTTTTTTTTAATACAACTAGCTGATGGAACAAGCAGATTGCCCACCTGATGTTATGTGGAAGCCATCACCTATAATAAAGAATTACCTCGTAAGTCACGCACGATAGGAACGTGCCCTACGATGCACTGCCCTGCGTCCATCAGGCATATGTCAAACCTCAAGTCAAAATGAAGGGCCTGTTTTCAAGACACGCTTTGATCTGTGTATTCTTTTAATGATGCTAAATATGAATGTAGGAACAATGAACAGTGAAACACATTTTCTACATAACAAACTTATGTTTATCTACATACGAGTAACTGTACGAACGAACTATACTAAGTACAAAATAATTACATCGATATTTTGATACCAATAGTGGGTTGTATAATGATCGCTGAGGTGTCCATTAGCTTAAATGGCCGATAAGACTATTGCCGTCTTCTATCGTTTACATGTGACAAGTTATAACGCTGTTTACAAGATGTAGAAATACCACTCCTGAAAAGTACCACTTCAGGGGCATAAAGTACCCATCAATATGAATAACTTTATTGATGTACTATAACAAAAAAAAAGGATGTTAGTATTATATTAGCCATCTGATTCCCACAGTACAAGCTCTACTTCGTTTGGGACTAGATATGGCTGTGTGGAATGTCCACCAATATTTACTTAATTAAAGTTTGGCTTAGTACTTTTACAGCGCGACAAAAGAACATAAGGTTTTTTCAATCGACCCTAATAACAAGAAAGGAGCCACCCATAAATTACGTCACACGAATTTCATGATTTTTTGACCCCTCCCCAGTCCCTGTCACAGCTGGTCACATTTGTGAGACCCCCCCTCTTACCTAGTGTGATGTCACATATTTTGCAATTTTACAAAAAAATAGTGATGTCACAAATTTTTGTATTGTAATACTTAGATATAAAATATTACATTTTGAAAAGATGTGATGTGACAAAATTTTGGATCCCACCCCACCCGTTGTCACATAATGTCACACTTCGTCGACCCCCTCCCTCTCCCTTAACGTGTGACGTAATTTATGGATGGCCCCAAACTGGAAAAAAACTTATGATTTTCGACCCAATGAGGTTTGTCAGATGGTTCTTAATAAGCCTGGTAGGTAATTCTCCAGCTACTTCTTAGCCTTTGATATTTTGCTGAACTTCTTGGATCGCCTTGTATCCCTCTTCCCGCGTAGGATCATCCGTTTGTCTCTGGGAGGGGACGCTCTGGTTGGTGGATGTTGCCAGTCTGGACACCTAGAATAAATAAATCATTTAGGTGTATATTAATTTATTTTTTTATTTTATTTTGTTGCACGTCAGGTTAAGATTCAGCCACGATTTGTAAAATCAAAGACAAAAGTTATTTACAATAAAATCAAGGAACACTTTGAAAGTAAGAGAATTGTTAATGATAATTGAATTGGATTTACTAAACTACCTTTAACAACTTACTAACTACCTTTTTCTGTTTTGCCTACGCCTTTCTAAATTCGATTGACACCACTGGAGCTTCAAATCACAAAAATTACATTACATTAAAAATTTACAAAGGACGGTAGGAACCAAGCTGTTGCCGGTTCTTCTAGGCTTTAGTCGAGTGGAACTGGCACCCAGAGTCACCTAGCTTTAAGACGTTTCAAAGTTATCCTTGCGATTATATTGAATAAATAAAACCTTTTGACTTTGACTTAAAAAATAAGTTTTTTTTATAAGTTTATTTAAATTCATACACCGTCATACAACTTCTCGCACACAATTTTTTTATTAAATTATGAAATATTTCTCCAGCTACTTAGACCCACTGGTAGAGCCAAAGCTATTTTTTCTCCTCTTGAAGCCACCAGTGGATCCAAAAATTTGTAGGTAATTATGAAAAATAGCAAATAACAATAATCCGGAGAATAACATTACAAAGGATCGGCAAATATATCATTTTGACATAAACAAGTTTTCCTGCTAAAACTTAGTTGATTGCGATTTTTTCACAGTTATATTCAGTGATTTAATATATTTTTTAATGTTAAAATGTGCTAGCGAGAATTCGTTTGTAAGTTATTAATAGAATGTAGTAATGGCAGTGTGCATGTGCATACGTGATTGAAAATACAAAAAGTCACGTAGAAACTTAAATTTACATACTGGGTTTACCACAACCAAGTTTTTAAGGAAAATACTCAGATAAACAAAAATAATAAATATTCCAAGGCTTTTTTGTTCGACAATCTAAGTTACCACATTATACAACGTGTAACATAATACCCCTATAAGGCCAAAGACCAACAGGTCAGACCAAGCACCGGAATACTTTGACGTGTGCAAAGTATGAATACTTCGTTTTCGAAATTCTCATACAAAAGTCAAGTTAATATTGTCTCGAAATTTGCAACAACCCTGACAATGTGTATGTGACCTTAGTACATACGCTATTTGCGTTTACTAACTGGTGGCAGTTCTGTTACCTATTTTATCTACAATTCACAATTAAAGGTAAAAAAACAGCTGTAAATAGGGCTGCGTCATGTTGTGTTAGTTTCATTTTGGAGGAGACATTTCACGAATAAAAAACTTCGAAATTTCAAAAGTATGATATCAAAAGTTGTTCGCCATGACCTGTAGAATACCCTGCTTCCGGGGTTATAGGGGTATTTTGTTACACGTATATAAGACATTACTAAGTGCTGCCAATGGGTTTTCTCGTGGCGATACTTGATAAAATCAATATCTTTACCTTCCGGATTGTAGTTCATTCTATTCCTTTCTTATTATTTTATATATTCAATATTAAAGTAGCTTGTATTTCTATTGTTATTATACTTTCTTATGGAGCAAGCAGATGGCCCACCTGATTTTAAGTAGTCACCTTTAAAATTACCTCGTTACGTAATTTAAGCACGATATAAACGTACAATACACTGCTCTGCGTCCATCAACTCGAGGCATACAGATTTAAGCCGCATGTGCCTGTAATTTCACCGGCCACCACGCCCTTCAAGCCGAAACACAGCAACGCTGCTTGGCGGCAGTAAAAAGCATGAGGTACTTCCCCGGACGAGCCCACTACCCTTGATACACTCCAATTACCAATACAAAAGTATGTGTTTAACTTTGGCTTACTTTTCAATATCAGGTAAGACCTGGCCCTTACACCGCGCCTCCCACTTCGGCCAGTACTTGAAGCCTTGGGTCTCGAAGACTTTCATCGCACAAGGTAAGTCATTCTTCATATCTTCATCTAGTAGTGCTGTAAGGAAACATATTATCATTGAAATTCCTAAAAATGAGTTCAGTCCAAATTTAAGAGTAGTAGAGCTCTTTGTGAAGGGCTCGTCCTGGGAAGAACTACCACCGCGCCTTTTTCTGCCGCCAAGCAGCAACAAGCGGCAAAGCATTGCCTCGCACGATAGGAAAGTGCCCTACGATGTATGGTGGTACAACTACCTCGGATAAGCCCAAACAAGAACTCTACTATTCCATAACTCACTCATAACTCAGCTATTTTCAGAATTCATATTTTTGCTTGTTATTTTATTCACATGAAAGATATTAGCTTTTACAAATTAATGCTTTGTTTTGATAACAAATAGCATCTACATGAATAGCTAAATTATTTTAAAATACTCTCTAGAATCAGGCTCTCAATTATTTGTCAGATGTTGTGTTCTCATTAGGGGTGGAATTTGCACCCCTAGGCTACGAAAGGGGGATGCTACCAGAATTCTAGATGGAAAATTGTGTTCATGGTAAAATATACATTATGTTGAGCGTAATAGAGTTTATTAGCGCTTAACACCACCTGTATTGCTATGTTCAATAACATCAAGATCAACTTAAAGTCCGCTATTAATGGATTCTAAAAATAGAATATAGATTAAATCCTAGGTTTTTAAGATAAATATATCACGTTAATTAAAAAAAAGAACGGACCTTTCACATTTACTTTTCAAACTATATTGAAGAATTCGATGTGACATTCTGTTAAATTTTATGACAAACACGAAAGCTTGAACAAGTTGGGCGAAATTGGCGAAATTGCGGGCTACACTGCAAAGGTTATACAAACAAATAAGAAGAAGAAGTCATCAACTTCTCATGCTGACTGAACCTATACTTTGTACCTACGATTATGTACTGAATTTGTAACATTCTTATTTTTCTTGTCGTGTCACTAGTTTCTTTCGAAACAGTGTGGTGAAAGGGTGGATACTTTTTAACTATTAGTAAATATTGATAAAGGTACTTACATTCACATGTGACGTCACATATTCCACCGGGCTTGCCTTCTTTGCAGTATTCGCTGCCGATCTGGAAAAAAAAATATTTTACAATACTTACGTAAATAATGTCATACTAAATTTAATCTGGGTTTTTCCTGAAGGCTTCAAGCACCTACGCTATTAAGAGGCACACACATTTATAATTTTTTTTAAAGATACAAAATTAGGTATTATTAGTTTGAAGCGTAGCGTGTGCTGTTTTATGAATTTGATTACCTTTACCTTTTTCTGTTATGCCTACGCCTCACTAAAATCGATTGGCACCACAGTGGAGCTTCAATATTGTACTATAATACATTGTAACATGGATCATACAAAAGAACGGTAGAAACCAAGCCGTAAGTTTGTTGCCTGTTCTTTTAGGCTTTGATTGCGTGGAACTGGCACCTAGAGTCACCTAGCTTGAAGACGTTTCAAAGTGATTCTTGTGATTTTATTGAATAAATACCTTTAGACTTTAATTTTCATCAAAACAAAGTCAAAGTCAAAAGGTATTTATTCAATAAAATCACAAGGATCACTTTGAAACGTCTTAAAGCTAGGTGACTCTAGGTGCCAGTTCCACGCGACCAAAGTTATCCTACTAAAAAGTTTGCGCACAAAAACTAGTAAAACAAATAGAAGAGACAACTTACTTGGAATAATCCATAGTATTTCTTTTTTGGTGTTTTCGCAATCAACGCTGATGTGTTTTTATCGCTTTCCTTTTCAATGAGACACACCCCTGAAAATAAAAACAATATTAAAACAATTGTTGGAAGACATCTTTGCTTAGCTGTAGGTCGATATGAGTTCGAGAGCACTGGTGGTCTAAGGTCGTGGGTTCAAAAACGGTCGTGCACCAATAAGTTTTCCTGGCATAATTTATTTACAGCCGGTACTCGATGAAGGAAAACATCGTGAGAAAATCTGCATGTCCTTACATTACTTAAAATCCATTCTCCACATTTTTTTTTATACAACTATCTGATGGAACAAGCAGATGGCCCACCTGATGTTATGCGGTAACCATCACCTATAATAAAGCTTTACCTCGTAAGTCACGCACGATAGGAACGTACCCTACGATGCACTGCCCTGCGTCCATCAACTTGAGGCATACAGATGTTAAGCCTCACGTGCCTGTAATTACACCGGCCACCACACTCTTCAAACCGAAACACAGCAACGCAGCTTGGCGGCAGAAAATGGCGTGGTGGTAGTACTTCCCCGGACGAGCCCTTCACAAAGAACTCAACTATTAAAACAACTGCAAGCAGATAGCTTACCTTAAGTGAAAACCATCACTTATAATTAGAGATCGGATATTCGGATACATATTTACCTAAATTTGAAATGTTAACTATTATGGAAAGTACTTTTTATCGAAAAATCTTAAAATTTAGAAATCTTAAAATTTCGAAATTAAAATTTTGCTTTTGTCTAAAAATCCCGGGATCTCAGGAAATTCAAATTTAAGTGACACGAATTAAAATAGCCCTGTTACAACATAATACGACCCTCGGGGCCCAGAATCACCCCCTTCCGGCTTAGTATACATGTAACGTGGCATTATCACAACCGATTATTTATGCTATCCCGGGATTTTTTTCTAATAAAAGTATCCTAAGAAGCCGTTTCCATGATTTGTTAGCCAAAAACTCACTTTAGGTAAATATGCATCCTATTAACTGATCTCTACTTATAATCATTGCCTCGCAGTTTACGAACGATAGGAACATGCCCTACGATGCACGGCCCAACGTATAATCGTAAAAACTATTGAAAAAAAAATTGGTTGATGTATTTAAATAAAATCCTACTAATATTATAAACGCGAAAGTTTGCAAGCATGGATGTTTGTTACTCTTTCACGTAAAAACTACTAAATGGATTTTAATGAAACTTTACAATAATATAGCTTATACATCAGAATAACACATAGGCTACAATTTATATAGATAATGTGTGACTAATTCTGCGCAGACGAAGTCGCGGGCACCAGCTTGTATGTTATATTTTCAGAAGTGTCTTGATTTTTGTAATGATAGAAAGATTGAACACTATCACTGATTCTATTTACTAAAATACTTATTTCTAGTTACACAATACTGTACCGTTTCGTTATCATGCGCCCATTCTCATAATAGGTTTACATTAGTTACAATTTAAACAATTCGTAATGCATTCATGACAATATAAGTAGGTACAGCAAACAATACTCTGATACGGTCCTATTTGTTCCGGTAGTATGCCGAAAATTTTAAATATCATGACGTATGGATACCTCTTTTTAGGGTTCCGTACCCAAAGGGTAAAACGGGCCCCTATTACTAAGACTCCGCTGTCTGTCTGTCCGTCTGTCACCAGGCTGTATCTCATGAACCGTGATAGTTAGAGAGTTGAAATTTTGACAGATGATGTATTTCTGTTGCCGATATAACAACAAATATTTAAAAACAGAAAAAAATATTTAAGGGGGCTCCCATACAACAAACGTGATTTTTTTGCCGTTTTTATAGATAACTAGCTGACCCGTGCCTACTTTGTCGGGCGGTGTCAAATTTGCAATAAAATAATATTGCGGCTATAAATTGAGATGAAGGCTATCCTATCTTTTAAGTTAGATCAAACTGCGCACGGTGCGCAAATTTGATTGAAATCGGTTAAGTAGTTTAGGAGTCCATAGCGGACAAACAACGTGACGCGTAATTTATATATTTTAAGATGGTACGGAACTCTTCGTGCGCGAGTCCGACTCGCAATTGTCCGGTTTTTTTCAACGATGCCTATTTTTGCGTATGCCTAAGTTGATGGACGCAGGGCAGTGCATCGTAGGGCACGTTCCTATTGTGTGTGTCTTGTTATAGGTGATGGTTATCATTTAACATCGTTCAGCAAGCAAGTTGTGTATAAAAATAGATGAATACTTTGCCCTCAAAGTGATAAAGTCAAAGTCAAAGAAATCCTTGTGATTTTATTGAATAAATACATTTTTATTTATTCAATAAAATCACAAGGATTTCTTTGAAACGTCTTAAAGCTAGGTGACTCTAGGTGCCAGTTCCACGCGACCAAAGCCTAGAAGAACAGGCAACAAACTTACGGCTTGGTTCCTACCGTTCTTTTGTATGATCCTTTTACAATGTAATAATAATAGTAAATATACCTCTATTATTGAAGTTTAGTGAGGCGTAGGCATACAGAAAAGGTAAACATAATCAAATTTATAAGACAGCACACGATAAATCAATGATGTATCCAATACCTCTTATCTAAGCATAATTGAATGCTTAGTTACATTTGATTGGGGCCAATTCGATAGTCAGCTCGCTATTTATAGTAATTGATAACTTAATATGGCTCCGGATGTCATCAACTTGAATTTATAGTTAAAGGAATATTGCAATTATGATATCAATCAAATCATTATTAATTTATTTACAAAAAACATGGTAGGTCTAATTAGGTACAAAGATGACAGAGGATTTCAAATAGCACCGTTTTTACCAGCTTATGATGTTCGATCATTTAAACTCTTTCAATGATATGAGAGAAGATTTATGAGTAGTATAAATAACTTTTTGTGAAGGGCTCGTCCGCGGAAGTACTACAACCACGCCTTTTTCTGCCGCCAAGCAGCGGTGCTGTGTTTCGGTTTGAAGAGTGTGGTTGCCGGTGTAATTACAAGCACATGAGGCTTGACATCTGTATGCCTCAAGTTGATAGAGGCAAGGCAGTGTATCGTGAATTTATAATATACTAGCTGGTGCCCGCGACTTCATATGATTTTAGTACATAATGTGTAACTCTAGCGGTTTTGGCAGCGCACGCCACAATAACTCACAGATGGTAGATTTTTTCCTACTTACTTGACACTTATCGTCATATTTTGGACAATTCACACAATATCTTTATAAATTGTAGCCTATGTGTTATTCTGATGTATATCCTATTTTATTGTAAAGTTTCATTAAAATCCATTCAGTAGTTTTTACGTGAAAGAGTAACAAACATCCATCCATCCATACTTACAAACTTTCGCGCTAATAATATTAGTAGAATTATTACTACCGTATTAGGTACCGCTCTGCTAGGCAATGCTCCACTAAATCTGATGGTTACCATTCATGAGGATGAAATCCGTCAAAGTAAGTACTTCTACCACGCGCATCTCAATATTTTTAAAGTTTCCGTAATTTTGAAAATTGCCAGCGAGAAGTACTTTCACGCTAGTCTGCGTATCAATATCGTTGTCCAACAGGTTTATATAAAGTAAGATCTAAGTTTGCTATAATATTGTTTCTTGCTAAAGAACTATAATATACGTTGTTAGGTACATTAAGTAGCAGTACTAGTATGTAGCATTATCACCGTGATCTAGTATCTCCATTGTTGCAAAGCCTTTGGGCGAACCCATAGGCATGACTCACATCAATAAACAATAACATACAATGGACGACAAAACATGTACCGAATGTACAACCAGCCGCTAGGTAGGAAGGTAATTACACTTATTTCATGTGTATAATAGCTCTGATTGTCTAGTCTAGATGCCAGACACAATAAAAAAATACGTCAATATAATATAAATATAAATCAATATAATATAATATAATATAATATACGTAGTATAATTATTTTTTTTTATTCAGTGATGTTTTTTTATATAATATTTTCAATTAGACTCGCACTGTAGATCGGATATCGGAAATTAAAAAGAAACCGAAACCGGTTCACGAAATTTATCCCGAGGAACGGTAGATATCTCCCCCGATCTCGTAGTAGTACGAACTAAAGGTTCTTTGAGGACGTCTAGGGGATAGTCAGAGGTACGTCCAAAAGTTACATTTGACACATACCCACATTGGAGTAGTCTGAAAACCAGCCCTAAGGCGTCATTTATATGCTGCGCAGTATAATATTAGTGCTGAACATACACAAATTATTGTCAACTTCCCTATCACTATCACTACATAGTATAAAACAAAGTCGCTCTCTCTGTCTCTATATCCCTATGTATGCTTAAATCTTTAAAACTACGCAACGGATTTTGATGCGGTTTTTTTTATAGAAAGAGTGATTCAAGAGGAAGGTTTATATGCATAATACAAGCATAATCTCTTAGGGATAACCCACAATAACCGTGCGAAGCCGGGGCGGGTCGCTAGTGTAATATAAAAATGTATTGTGTATGTCGTGTGTGTTATATTATCTGACAAAAAAACTTTTTTGTATTGTGTTCTGTTGTATTGTAGGTATCAGACAGGCCTCACAACTGAGTGGTCAGCTCGGGCTTTTCTACTCCAAATAGTGGGTTCGATCCCCACTGTAGATACACATTTGTAGGAGGACTATGTAGTCTTTATTTCTAGGGGACTTACCATACAATTTTTGTTGATGGACGCAGGGCAGTAGGGCACGTTCCTATCGTGCATGACTTACGAGGTAATGCTTTGTTATAGGTGATAGTTACCACTTAACATCAGGTGGGCCATCTGCTTGTTCCATCAGCTTGTATTAAAAAAATACAAACAATAGAAAAGTAATTACCGACCTCCAAGAGTCTTTTAAGAGTAGTAGAGCTCTTTGTGAAGGGCTCGTCCGGGGAAGTACTACCACCACGCCTTTTTCTGCCGCCAAGCAGCAACGCTGTGTTTCGGTTTGAAGAGTGTGGTTGCCGGTGTAATTACAGGCACATGAGGCTTAATATCTGTATGCCTCAAGTTGATGGACGCGGGGTAGTGCATCGTAGGGCACGTTCCTATCGTGCGTGACTTACGAGGCAATGCTTTGTTATAGGTGATGGTTACCACTTAACATCAGGTGGGCCATCTGCTTGTTTCATCAACTAGTTGTATAAAAAAAAAAAAAAAAAAAACCATTTAGTGCATACCTATATTATTTTTTTGTGTGATTTTTGATCGAGTGAGCGAAGCGAACGAAGATCTAGTTTTAACTTGGGCGATTTTGCATTTTATGTATGTATGTATGTATGTATGTATGTATGTATGTATGTATGTATGTTTGTCTGGCGATAACTTTCGAAGCGTTGATCCGATCTGCATGAAATTTGATAAGTCGATAGCTTGTACTTGAGAAATTTACTGGTAAGTATATGAGTAAAATCGGATGAACAGTTATTAAGATATTAGGTTTTATAAGGGGGAAAAAATAAAAAAAGTAACATAAAAAAATCAAGTTGCATGTCACATGAAAGGGCTTTGTTTGGACATTCCAACACTATTTTTACTTTTTTTCTTGGACGCTTGGTTTTCGAGATACAACAAAAAAGTTAAATTAAGATAACCAGCGATCCAAGAGCTCCCATCTCTAAGAGATTCGTTGAAATCAAGGTTTTTCTACTGGTCGGCCAGTTCCTTTGCTTTTTCTTATTTTTTTTTCTTGAAATGAATTAAGAAGGTACTCAGTTTCCATAAAATGGTGACAACGAACAGGTCTGATGATGGAGCCAAGGTCTGTTCAACGGAACTCTTCAATAAATAGGCCAATAGAGTTGAAACTTGGTAACCATACCAAGTTAGCAGGCGGTAGTCAGAAAAAAGTCCAAACATAATGTTTGGACTTGCCTCTGACTACCACCAACTCAAAGTTTTGGTGCGTTCGTCGGGTCGCATCACGAGATCTCAGTTCGGGGCGAACCACTAGTATTGTATGTACCTAAGAAATTAGTTGCACACAGCTCAGTAGCCGGTAATTTTACTGATTAAAAAAAAAAAACGAAATGTCGAGGTGAGCTTGACAGCCTTCACAGCTCAGTTGGTAGTAGCTCTGCCTTCTGTGCCGTGGGCCGTGGGTTCGATCCCCACCGAGAACAAACATTTGTGTGATGAACATAGATGTTTGTTCTCTGTCTGGGTGTTATATTATTATTAGTATGTAATTAAAAAAAAGTATATGATTAGTATATCAGCTATCTGGTTCCCATATCACAAGCTTTGGCTTAGTTTGGGGCGAGATGGTGCTGTGTGGAATGTCCACCAATATTTTATTTATTTAGCTTGACACGCATTGAATGGAGGGAATGGAAGAAGGAGGGTTATATTAAAACATTCGGAAATTCGGAAATCGGCCGGAAACTTCAGATTTTGTTATTAATAAGAAGCCTAATTATAAAAAAAACTCACAATTACTGATGAATGTCCTTGGAAAACCATATTTCAATAACTCGCGCGTCAACTGACATCGCGTAAACACTTTCGCATTTACCGCTACGATTAAAACTAAGAGGCACAAAACACGTCTGTACTCCATCGTGGTCAGATCACGACTGATAGCGGAAAGTTGTTTGCTGATTTCGTTTAGATGCGCATACACATTTGACACCACATATCAGGTTTAAGGGGCGTATTATGCGGAACAAATTTTGATAGAGTGGTTAAGAGGCTGACAACCGACAAATAACTTGCTTGCAACTCGCTAGCATATTTCATCATTTTTGAGGATTTCAAGTAACTAAATGGCAGTTTTCAAATGGCAATCAACAAACATTCGGAGTAGCATAAATATCATGATGGCATAACAAGTTTTTGTACCAAAAAGTTAATTATTATTTTTTCAACTTAGTCAAACTATTAGGTAAGAAAACTTCGTTGGATCCAAATCTTGATTAAGTGGCTGACAACCGTCAAACAACTTCTCACTCGCACATTTCTAAATTTATAAAGATTTAAATTACTGTCCTGAGCGAGAACTTTTACGGTTGTCTGCGATTTAAGTGGGTCAGAATACCACTCAGTTCATACATACATACATACATAAAATCACGCCTGTTTTCTATAGGGGTAGGCAGAGACCATGGATTTCCACTTGCTACGGTCCCTACATACCTCTTTCGCTTCATTCACTCTCATAACATTCTTCATACATTCTCGTTGGTTTAGGTCTCTCAATTCATAAATAAATACTAGAATATTATAAAATGTTTTGGGCCAGTTTCACCATGCTCTGTTAGTTACTAAACAAGGATTAAAAGACCGTTAAATCTAACCTTAGCTGTCAAACGCGTACATTTTGACATATTTAACGGCCCTTTAATCCTTTGTCAATCTAACAGAGCTTGGTGAAACCGGCCTTTAATGTACAAATGTGTACGCAATTTCTTTTCTCATGTTAACTTTTTTTTGGATCTTGTCCTGTCTCAATTGTATTTTTTATGTCTTGTAATACCATTAGGAAAATAGCAAAAACAAGATCTACATCTCATTACGTTACACAATATTTGCTTGTCGCCCACAGATAGCGCATTTCTCGGAATTCAGTTGAAGGTCATTACTAATTGAACAGTTTAGTTCTACTGCGACGAATCAAGTTCAGTTTTGTTTTATTTTTTTATTATACAACTAGTAGATGAAACAAGCAGATGGCCTACCTGATATTAAGTGGTAACCATCACCTATAACAAAGCATTGTCTCGTAAGTCACACACAATAGGAACGTGCCCTACGATGCATTGCCCTGCATCCATAAACCACACCGGCAACCACATTCTTCAAACCGAAACACAGCGTTGCTGCTTGGCGGCAGAAAAAGGCGTGGTGGTAGTACTTCCCCGGACGGGCCCTTCACAAAGAGCTCTACTACTCTTATTTATTTATAGTTATTTATTGCAGAAGATTTTACCTGTTTTAAGTGAGTATCTGTAATGAATTCTCGGATAGATTTAAAGTGGTTTACCTTCAGGGCCCATTGTTTTTTCCAACCTGTATATTATTACAATAAGAGTAGTAGAGCTCTTTGTGAAGGGCCCGTCCGGGGAAGTACTACCACCACGCCTTTGTTTGAAGAGTGTGGTTGCCGGTGTAATTACAGGCACATGAGGCTTAACATCTGTATGCCTCAAGTTGATGGACGCAGGGCAGTGCATCGTAGGACACGTTCCTATCATGCGTGACTAACGAGGCAATGCTTTGTTATAGGTGGTGGTTACCACTTAACTTCAGGTGGGCCATCTGCTTGTTCCATCAGCTGGTAATATAAAAAAAACAAAAAAATATATAGAGGTATACACAGAAAAACAATCTATATATCCTACTATCTTACTAATAGTATAAACCCGAAAGTTTGTAAGTATGGATGGATGGATGTTTGTTATTCTTTCACGTAAAATCTACTGAATGGATTTTAATGAAACTTAACAATAATATAGCGTATACATCAGAATAACACATAGGCTACAATTTATAAAGATATTGTGTGAATTGTCCAAAATATGACGATAAGTGTTAAGTAAGTAGGAAAAAATCTACCATCTGCGAGCTATTCTGGCGTGCGCTGCCAAAACCGCTAGAGTTACACATATGTTACTATGCCACGCTAATATAAGCTACTCGAAATCACACTCGAAATACTAATCCTGCGCAGACGAAGTCGCGGGCACCAGCTAGTAAAACATATATATGTTCATTACATAATAGTCTGTCCTCGGTGGAGATCGAACCCACGCCCTACAGCGCAGAAGGCAGAGCTACAACCAACTGTGCTGTGTAAGCTATCATTGGATGTTACTGGGCCTTGCATCCTGTAGTCTCTCTCTTGTCGTGTCACTAGTTTCTTTCGAAACAATGTGGTTAAAGGATTTTAAGTGCGCCTCAAGAGGCTCCTTTCGAGCACTTGACACATGTTATAGAACTTTTTAGGTTCTACGACATGCCTGTTTCCTCACGATGTTTTCCTTCACCGTTTGAGAGTACTGGCATTGTGCACATATTTTTTTAACATAAAAATTCATTGGTGCACGACCGGTTTCAAACCCACGACCGGTCGGGGCCGAAGGCGAAGGCCGAAGGCGGGGTCGCTAGCGCTACCACTAGATCACCAGTGCTGTCAAGTCCGGTAGTGGGATAGTGATATAATAACATGTAGGAAGTTCCTGGGCACATTCCCCAAAATGTAACTTATAAAAGTTAGTACCGAATAGTCATTTAAAATCGAACATGCATTTCTCGTATCTAAAGTATCTACTCATTACTACGTACCTACCTATCTTGCGACAGGTTTGCAACAACGAAATAGACACTACTCCACGACACTTCCTGTACTAAAAGTGTCGCGGTTGGCCGACCTAGGTTTTTTTTTTAATAATTAATAGACTGTCCTTTGGCCTCAATCTCGCCTGATGGTAAGCGACGATGTAGCCAACGATGGAGCGGAACGGTCTAAAAGACACCTATTCACTCTTGCTTTGAAGAGACCCAAGTTGTAGTGATCAGGAAAGACAGACGACGGCAATGAGTTCCACTCCTTGGCAGTTCGCATAATAAATGTATTGCTTGTCTCTCGCAAGTTACGTAATAAAGGTGTGGCAGTCGCTGGCTTCGCCAATAGATATCAACTGCACTAATACAATAACAATTGTTCTACATTACCACTACACATTTCGTGTAGCATTTGAATACAAAGTCGAATCCTTGACTTGTATTACGCCATAATAGCGTCAGTACGCGTCACTAGACAAGACCAAAAAATGTATAGATAAGTCTATATCAAATCAAATCTAAGTTTTTTATTAAGGCAATAATAACAAGCCCACATTTTTAGTTAAAACTTAAGTATAGTGGTTAGTACTTAATAACTAAAAAAGATTTCGTACTCTGGGAGAGCTTCCACACCAACCACCAACCAACCACCAAGGGGAAGTACTACCACCACGCCTTTTTCTGCCGCCAAGCAGCAACGCTGTGTTTCGGTTTGAAGAGTGTGGTTGCGGGTGTAATTACAGGCACATGAGGCTTAACATTTGTATGCCTCAAGCTGATGGACGCAGGGCAGTGCATCGTAGGGCACGTTCCTATCGTGCGTGACTTACAAGGCAATACTTTGTTATAGGTAATGGTTACCACTTAACATCAGGTGGGCCATCTGCTTGTTCCATCAGCTGGTTGTATAAAAAAAAACCAGGGGATACGCATAATTGTTTGTAATTTTCTTTAAGATGCTATTGCTGCTTGAGCGCACTCTGCTCAGTAGTGAGGCCGCCTTTTTCCGCCAGATGGCGTCAAATGTGTCAGTGCGCGCATCGGTGAACATGCCTGACGCAGTACAGAAGCGCGGGAGTCGCAACAGCGTCCTAAAAGCATTATTAAATTGGACTCGTAGAGCATTGTAAACCTTTTGGGTATGCTGAAACCACAGGCTCGCAGAGTACATGATGCAGTACCATAGGATCCATAGGGTAGTCAGAGGCACGTCCAATTATTACATTTGGCACACACCCACGTTTTGCAATAGCTTGGGAATCCCATTACAAACTATTATCTACACTAATAATATTATAAAGAGGAAAGCTTTGTATTTTTGTATTTTTGTATGTAACGAATAGGCTCAAAAACTACTGGTCCGATTTCAAAAATTCTTTCACCATTAGAATGCTACATTATCCCTGAGTAACATAGGCTATATTATATTTTAAAAAAAATCAGGGATCTTTACTAAAACTCCAATAATGTAACCCAAGGTGGAAACCAAAAACCTTACATCGCGTGCGCTGCGAAAACTATTGATGATAAAACAAAATAATGTACTACGATTTTGTAGAACACGTCATCATCTACAAAAAATGTCGCGACAGCATATGTCTAACTATTATAGTTATGTCACAATAGGTGTTCTTTTATTATAAAAAATTAATTGAAATGCCGCCGCTAGAAAAGGGTCTTTATTTGTACCTTGGTTTTAATCCTTATCCAAATAAATCTTTTCATAATTAAGACGGTTTTAATACCTATAGATTACTTCTTAAATTTTTCAAATCGGACATTCCATTCAAAATATATGACGAAATTAAAAACGTCCACGGGTCCACGGGTCACGCTCGGGGTGCGATTTCACTCTCTGGCGTGCAAATGTATGAAATAAGTAGACGCGAGGCTCGAACCCACGGTCTAAGTTTATCCTAAAATGTTCAAAAAATTTATGACCACCCATGCGAAGCTGGGACAGGCCGCTAGTATTTATATAAATTGTTATTTGGTACCCTATACAAATTAGCGTAGTATGTCTTTATGACACTGTTGTGAAATGTTCAAGTGAAATCCTGTCCATCCAAAGGTTGTCTGAAAGAGATCGCTCTCAGCGATAAGACCGCCCATTGTACTTCACTGAAAATATTGAACTTTATTTTTGTTTTTAATGTGTTAAATGTCCTTGTGGTGTGCAATAAAGAGTTTTCTATCTATATATCTATTTATCTATCTATCATTAGAGACAGGTAGCAAGGCCATCGCCGCTACTAGAATAATTACTGGATTTCTCACAGTACTTTTCACCTATTGAGAGAACTGGTAGTGCACATAAGTTTAAAGAAGACAATTTTTATTTTTCCATTGCTGCATATCTGGATTCGAATCCACGACCGAACTCAGCTACTTCGCTACTACAGCGATCAGAAGTGACTAGACCACCGAATGTTTCTAAATACTGTTCTTGTAGCTGTCTATGTACCCTAACTAGTAGTAATCAGGAATGCAATGCTCTGCACACGGTTACCATTTGAATGTGTGACTGCTAGGCATCCACATCCGAACTTTTGAGAGCTCGATAAGATGTCTAGTGGTTGTTAACACGTTCGAGCGCGGTACCTGATTCGCGGCGGTCCGTAATATGACACTAAAAACTTCCATACATTTTCAGACGACGTCTGTATACGTAGCACGATACTTATTACATACATTTCAGCGTATTGCGTCAGTAAAGTTTGCACACGTCACTCCAATAAATACCATTTCCTCAATTTCAACATAAAAATATAGGCGTCACATGACACAACGTATAATAACGTATGACAGATCTTTCATTGTCAGTATCGCTACATGTAGACAGTAGAAGTTTGAATTTTATATGATGTGACGCTCAGAGGTAGCTAATAGGATGTAACATTACAAAACATCGTGGGCACACGTTCTGCCCAATACAAAGTGTTTTTTCTTAACGACATACATTTATAGTATGATATGACACAACGTATAGTGTGTCATATCATACTATAAATGTTCTGACGTTTAATTACGTACCGCGCTCGAACGTGTTAAGATGCAAACAACCGTTAAATTACTTCTCACTTCCACATTTTAGCATGTTTGAAGATGTACAATCATTGAATGTAGTATGTAGTTATAGAAAAAGCCTTTCGCAAATAGCCTTTCGGAGAATAATACCAATCGTGCCACAAACATCGTGATATACAAGGTGTTCCAATACTTGTGTTTAAAACTTCAGGGGGCTAAAGTACCCATCAATATGAATGACTTTTTCTAAGGAACCAACACTGTAAACGCGAAAAAAAACAGCTGTTTCATACAAAAGTTCAATACCTTCCTAGCTAAAATGTATGAAACAGCCGTTTTATCTGTACACAAGTATTGGAACACCTTGTATACATAAAAAAAATCAAAAAAATATCTAAATCTTTCTTATTGTTTAGCCTAAACAAACACACAAAAAGCCTTTCTCATATTTAGCCACTTAGCTTATACGAACATACCACATAATAAACTCCACCTCTCTATTTTATTTGATCTAAGGCGCAAGGAGGAAACGTGTTGACGCCAGCGAACTAATTTTCGCTAGTGAAAGAAAAATAAGGTCATTTGTTATTCCGTACCCTTTCCATAACAAAACATGTATTGTATGTACGTTGTACATAGTTCATGAGCTACCCTAACACTTCTCATGACCCTTATTCCGTGATATATGGTGTGTCAAATTATGTGCAAGAATATTTTTATACAGAGTGTGGAAGTCTACTCTTGAAATTATTATTATTATATAGGAATATTTATACAAGTCGGGATTTTTTATCCTGTTTTTAGATAGGTGAATGAGATGAAAATATGTGTCATTTTGTCAAAGCTGTCAAAAATGTCCAAAAATGTTTTTTTAACAAAACTGCCCCCAAGTACCGATCTTTTTACGAACTATGCGATCGTCAAATTTGACATTTCTATTCGTGATATTTTGACGAATTGTGCGAGTACGGAACTCGGGGTCGCTATCTTTTGACGATCGCATGCGATCGTCAATTTTCGCGATAATTGTAAAATGTCAACTCGGAAACTATCTGTTTTGAACACAGTCTATGGATTCGTGAAAAAGATTCGTCTAATTCGCTTATTTGACAACACTATCGTTAAATCAAAAGTACCATCCATACCCGCATTTTAGCGAAATTCGCTAAATTTTAACGAATATCACGACTTTCGTCAAAATCGCCAAACAATCGCTAAAACCCGTTTTCACGAATAGAAATGTCAAATTTCACGATCGCGTAGTTCGTAAAGAGATCGGTACTTGCGCTGCTGAATAGGTAATGCTGTAGTGCGTTAGGCATGTTCACCGATGCGTGCACTGACACATTTGACGCCATCTGGCGGAAAAAGACGGCTTCACTACTGAACAGAGTGCGCTCGAGCAGCAACAGCATCCTAAAGGAAATTGTAAACAATTATGCGTGTCCCCTGTGTTGTGGAAGCTCTCCCAGAGGACGAAATCTGTTTTAGTTGAATGAATGAATGAAAATGCTTTATTGTACACCTTACAAACGAACAAAATAAGAAACAAATAATTACAACTATAGATATGTACAATGGGCGGTCTTATCGCTAAAAAGCGATCTCTTCCAGACAACCTTTGGATGGAGAGGAGCCTATAATAAGATGGTAGTTATTAAGTACTAACCCCTATACTTAAGTTTTTACTAGCAATGTGGACTTGTAATTGTCTTAATAAATAAACTTATGATTTAATTTGATTTGAATGCTAGAAATTACAATCAAATTTGTCAACAACATAATAAGGAGATTCATCTGTTATGTTACATAACATACGCTGATAAAATAGCATAATTCTGTCAGATCTATCAACCATTTTAATTCAAAATTAAAGCTTATTGTGGAAGCGAAAAAGAAACAAAGAGAATTTGTTAATTCGTTTATTCAAAAAATAAAAATGGCGACTGATAAATTAATGTATTTACAACAGTTTCACTTTATCCTAATTAAAGCAGAACCTTAGTTCTTCTAAACATTTACATAAAAGCAAGAAAATACTTACATACACTCAACATCCAACTAATATGGTAGATTCTAAAAATCGTGAATGATTTATACATGAAAATTATTTATATAATAACACAATATGATGCCCGCGACTTCTGCGCAGACGAAGTCGCGGGCACCAGCTTGTTATTTATATATGAATTTCTCTATTATTGTATTCATTATTGTTTATTTTGATATCTGTTGTTGTTTTTATAATATTTGCCTACATAAATACTTATGCTTGATTGCATGCTGTGTTTTTGTGACGAATAAATAATTGTCTATGTCTATATAACATTGTCTATGTCATTACAAACTTGTCTATTTACATTAACCGTATATTTTTTATCTTGTTTATGTCGCGACTTTTTATAATATTAATTTACAATGCAAAATTATAAAGCTCAATTACCGAGTACGCTTGTTACAGATACACATTAATTAGACTCAAACATTAGACCTTACAATATACTACTGGGGATAGTGAGATGCATTTTATACAAAGTGTTCCAATACGTGTGTTTCAAAACTTAAGGCGGCTAAAGTACCCATCAATATGAATAACTTTTTATAACGAACCATCACTGTGAACGCGAAAAAAAAACAGCTGTTTCATACATTTTAGCCAGGAGCCAGCTGTTTTTTTTCGCGTTCACAGTGTTACTTCCTTAAAAAAATTATTCATATTGATGGGTACTTTAGCCCCCCGAAGTTTTTAAGCACAAGTATTGTAACACCTTGTATATTTTTATAAACTACCTGGATGAGAAGTAGCCTTTAATTATGTTATTTTAAATCACGACCTATGTATACCTTATGTCTTTTTCTGCCGCTAAGCAGCGTTGCTGTATTCCAGTTCGAAATTACAGGCACATGAGGCACATATCTCAAGTTGATGGACGCAGAGCAGTGCATCATAGGGCACGTTCATAATCATACCTGAATTACGAGGCAATAACTTGTTATAGGTGATGGTTACCACTAAAAATCAGATGCTGTTACGTCAGCAAGTAGTATAAAAAAATGCGTAAATTATTATCTGACGAATAGCACTGTGACCTATTTACAAAGAGTTTTTCGCATGTTTTTCGCTCATGTGTCATTAAGTTGCCAATTCACTAATAATTGAATACCTTCGGCCGTCTACGAAACCGGAACTTCGTAACCAGTTACGAACTTAATATAATTCGTCCTCGTACGATACCAGTTACGAGAATACACGTATTTTTCTTTACAGGAAACTAGGTTTCGAGGCTATATATTTGTAAAATAGGCTGTAGTGCATAATCTAAAACAATAGATAAACTAACCTTAAAGATCCTATACTATATTATGTACATACACAAATTATATTTTCAATAAAGCCTTTTCCTAAGCCTCGTGTTAATAAATTAGTTAAACAAAAAGTACATCTTCACAGAAGATGTACTTTATTTTTAGTAAAAAGCAATTTTAAAACTTAATCGAACTACCACACTACCTATCAGTCTGTTTTAGACTAATAAAACAATAAGTAAAATATTTTTATTTTCTAAGTATACAAACAAAAAAAACCGGCCAAGTGCGAGTCGGACTCGCGCACGAAGGGTTCCGTACCATTATCTATAAAACGGCAAAAAAATCACGTTTGTTGTATGGGAGCCCTCTCAAATATTTATTTTATTCTGTTTTTTAGTATTTATTGTTATAGCAGCAATAGAAATACATCATCTGTGAAAATTTCAACTGTCTAACTACCACGGTTCATGAGATACAGCCTGGTGAGAGACGCACAGCGGAGTCTTAGGAATAGGGTCGCGTTTTACCCTTTGGGTACGGAACCCTTAAAATACTAAAGGCACTTTATCCAGAGTGTTGTGGACAACGTTGACACTTGCTATTCAAGAAAGAACGGTACTGCGTTTGAAGGAGCGATGCAAACGCGCCTTTCTTGCTTTCATGAACACTGACACAAAAAGCGACGATACTGTTACTGTTCCCGCACACGTGCCTCCAGCCACAACCACAAAACGCCGCCACTGGCATATTTCCTGTAGTTTTCATACGAAGCAAGCAGCGACGTTTTGTAGCGTGTGGCGGCTACCGGCTTCAACCGTGTGCGGCGAGTCCATATAAAATGTATGAAAACTACAGGAAATATGCCAGTGGCGGCGTTTTGTCGTTGTGGCCGGAGGTCCGTGTGCGGGAACACTTAGTGCATTAGGTGCTGCTAAAAACGCATTGTGTAACCATTCGTAAGACAAAACTTTTTATTTCAAATCAAATGATTAAATATTTGAATAAGATTTTTAGTTTTAATATTATCGTAAGTAAATCCTGTATTTGATTGTAATTCAAAAGACCCGCTAACCATCAGATTTCTGGTAATCTCTTTCAATGTACTAACACGATTTCACGATATGGCCACGCAGGCCATAGCTCAAACTATAAGCAGGTACTTTCTTATTATTGAAAATTTTTCATGATTTCATGTATTTTTTACCTTAAAATGATTTATGATCTATTCATTCATTAAAACAATGAGATATAAATAGATATGTATTTATGTAACATAGCTTTAGTTTATAAAAAAAACCTTCACAAATATTTTTCCAATATCCATTATCTTATCACAAGCAAGAGGTATTCTAAACACATTTACATTATTATTTTATGACTTACTGTTAAACAGTAGGTAGTTCATCTTACATATTATACAACCGATTCGTTATTTGAACGACCGACCATTCTTGATTGGGTAAAATAGTTTTTTTCTTGCGTCCTATTTAGAATGCACATTATTTATATTCCCTATGCTCATCAAAATAGATTTAAACGGCTGAACCTTTTTTAATATAATGTACGTCTATATACCTTGATAAGTAATCAATGCATAAGTTTGTTTATCAGCAATTTTATTTTCCAATATTATGACTACTTATACTTAGTATAATTTAAACACACTTTTACCATAATTAGTAATTAGTGTGAATAATGAAGCTATACTAATGTTGCCAAAAGTTTTTGCGTTTTGGTCTAGAGATGGCACTAATAGACATGGCATTAAGTAACAAAAAATAACTTTTAGTCAAAAGCCATATTATACTCAAATATAAAAAAAACAACTTAAACTAAAACTTCATACAAAATTATTTAGATTTCTTCAACGACTAGTAAAATTCTCGCAATTTTATCCATACGACTTCAATTCTAAACTTTTGAAGTAGCAGTCAACATTACATAATTTGCTCTAGCCGGTTCTTCTGGAACCACCTCTGGCCTAAAACACCTGTGCGGCTCAAACTCAGCTGGCTTCTTCAGCATCTTCCTAACAAACCACACCAAGCCTATGATAATAACCATCAAGCCCAGAGCCACGCCTATAAGCGCAGTGTTCAAGTTCCTGAACCCAGCTTTCATTTCCAAAGACCCTGATTCAAGAAGTTGTGGTACAACACAAATCGGCCGTGCTTCCTTGTCCTTATACTTTGATAGAGTTGCGCAGACTTCGTAAGGTGGTCTTAGAAAACCCTCCATAGATATTTCAAGGTTCGCTTGACAAGGCGTGTCTTTCTGTGCTACCAAAGCGCCTCTAGCTAACACGGCTAGAACGATGTAGCAGTGGGGAATGGGATATCGGTCGGTGGATAGGCGCTGTGACCTTGGCAAGTATTGGGACCTTTGGGGGAGACCCATTACTGATATGAGGACGGTGAGGAGTCCATCCGTTGTGACGTTGGATCTTACTTCGGAGACTCTGGAAAACCAGCAGATGGGTAACATTATTTATAGTGGAATGGAAGACGAGGTAGTCAATTTCTAACAAGAAGTTAAGCCTCATCTAGAATATCATAACAACTTCTGGTTTGGATAAACATGAACTTTCAACTGATCATAAACAGCTTTCTTCAGCTAAGGATTGAAACGTGAATAAAAACCACGATGAGTTTGCTTTTTTTTTAACAAATATAGACCTGATGCCTGATTTTAAGAGTACTCTAATACTCTTGAAATCAGGCATCAGGTACTCTTTGTGAAGGGTCCGTCCGGGGAAGTACTATCACTATGCCTTTGTCTGCTGTGTTTCGGTTTGAAGAGTGTGGTTGCCAGTGTAATTACAAGCACATGAGGCTTAACATCTATATGCCTCAAGTTGATGTACGCAGGGCAGTGCAACGTAGGGCACGTTCCTATCGTGCGTGACTTACGAGGCAATGCTTTGTTATAGGTGATGGTTACCACTTAACCCCAGGTGGGCCATCTGCTTGTTCCATCAGCTAGTTGTATAAAAAAAAGAGCCATGCAGGGCTAGCTCACCGCAATGGATCCAGTCTGTCTAAGTCTGGCTTCCTCGTAATGACCACTGGAACTGCAGTCGCGAAGGCAGCCCGCTTTCTCACCACCTGAGGATTACCGCAACCGAGTACCAGCGCCAACGGGTTGTCATCACCATCCATTTCTTCTAAGGCTATACAAAACCTAAAAATCAAAATTAAATATGTAGCGGTGATAACTTACACTTGTAACTTCGTGCCAGAATATACTATTTTATACTATAACCCCTTATTCTAAGCTGTATCTAAATGGGTTAAGCCTTTAGTCACAACACAAGCACCCTATCATCTATTAAATTTCTAGATTCAAGAGAACACCATAGTATACCCGTTCTAAAAAATGGACAGATAGACGGAAAGACAACAGGCATTGGACCGTTTCTCCAAAATACGCAAACACAACGCGCCACTTACACAACGATCTGATTGAATCGTTGGTATTTAGTAAAACAGTTTTACCACACTAAACAGAATCAGCGAAGACATCATTTACATTAACTGACTGGTCGCGATTCATGTTTATCGGCATATTTTTTCTTGTGCAAGACGGTAATCGTGATTAGCTCCCTAAATGCGATTAGAGATGATTCCTGCCCTTATCTTACGCAAAGTGGGGTCAGCACAACAGGTTTTCTTCTTCCACTCTCCTCTATCATTCGTCATTTCAGTGCTCAGTCCTTTCTTACTCAAGTCATCTTTCACACAGTCCAAAAATTGTTTTTTTTTGTGGCCCAGAAATTACGCTGCGAAATATGACATAATAGAGAAAGCTGAATTTGAAAAGTAATTTATTCAAAACGCTTCGAAAGGAAATGAAATAATCTCGACTCCTTTGGGAAGTTACGGAGCGAGGAACTGTAGCTGCGGATTTGACGAGCGATTTATAATTTTAATTGCTATCGTTAATTTCATTATCCTGAGATTTTGAGATCATTTTAATGAAGCTTCGTAGGATTTTTAATTTGCCCAAAAAAAAAATACCTAATATTTCTAATTCTAATTACATTATGTTTATAGGTATTAAATTTTTTATTGACCCCTTGGTCTCAGGCACGGTTGATATCAGATCTCTCAGTACCAAATACTAAGTCAAGATTCTTTGCTGGATTTCTAAGGGGGTATTCGGAGGTTCGTCAAAGTATCACATTTAGCACATTTTTTTATTTATTCCATACGTGACAGGTTGCAAGCCCATTGCCGAATACTAACAGTTTTATCACGATGTTTCCTTGACCGTTTGAGAGCACTGTTTGTTGGACTGGTTGAGTTGGACACCTATATTTCCGAATGGAAAAATCCATCGGTGCACGGATTGGAACCCACGACTTTACGGTTAGAAGACAGGGTCACTCCCACTAGAGCACCTTTGCTCATTTACAAAAAAATACTTACGTATATTGATCAATAGCATCAATCTTCAGTCCCCTCAGTATAATGTTCCCTGGGGCAGCTCTGTGGCACGCCACATGTTTCGGCAGACCATCAGACCTGGATACCGTGACGCCAGTGCATCGGTGCCGCTGGGTTGAAGGTGGATCCACTGACCAGGATAGGTAGACCTCTTCGTCGTCGTAAAACGCGTCTATTAGACGGACCTGTTGAAAGTGGTGCGTAGGGAACATCTTTTTTTTTAACAATACAACACACTGTTGTACAAGCGTGGATCCACCGTTGTGGGCACGATGGGCATGCCCATAACCCCAATAGCCGTGTGACGTCTCACACAGTGTTCGCCCCACGACTTTGTCCACGTGGAACTTCAACACTGTACAAAATGTTGGTCAGACCGTCATAATTAAATATTCTAAACATGTCTAATGATGCAGAATGCACTATATCGATTATGAGCTAGTTTATATCAGACTCGCAGTCGCATTTTCGGGTGTCCGCGACCACAACCTTTTTCGAGGGCTGGATCCGCGCCTGCTATTGTATTGTTAAAAAAAAACATTAAAAACCTTAGAAATACGTTTCTGTGAAACTCCAGAAATTGAAACTGTTTTAATCACAGTAATGTGAACTGAAATGACCTCCATCGCTTTTGCTATTAAAGACACTTAAAGCTCTAGGTGGATCATTATTTTAATGGATATTAAATTACACAAACACCAAAGGCTTGTTCATTAAAAATCAGAAAGTTACTTTCTTTATCCCTTCATTTAGAACAAAAAATTAAATACTATAGTAAAATATCTACGCGTTCAAGACCCTTAGTACCTTAGCTTTAGAAATAGGCAGATCATCCTCCGACGGCACCTCCATCTCCTCATCATACATTTCATCATCCAGTCCATCTTTATCATCATACTCCTTGCCAACTGGATTCTCTACAGAATTCACATCATCATAGTCTTTTGATTCCGTAGCCTCTATAGGTTCAACCTCATCGCACAGCTTGTTTTTGGATAGTCGAGATATGAGTGCGCCTTCTAGGTGAGGGGGTGTGGCACAGACAGCAGCTGCCTTGTCAGTCTGTGGAAGATTCTTCGCTTCTCGCAGCCAGCGAGCGAAACCGGCCATCAGACAGTCGCAGTTTAAAGGATTATCTGTAAAGAGGGTACCTAATGTTTAGTGATGCACTTTGATATTATAGTATAAAAATTGATTAAGAAGATCGACGATCAACGGCTCTTCTAGAAAATCGTCTAATCATTTTTTTTGTGAAAACAAGATATTATTGAGTGATGAAATTTCTGGTAGGCATGCCTGCACATGTACGTTGTACACGAGACTTGCGTGGTAATGCTTTGGTGATGGTAGCGAATCGTAGGGCACGTTCCTATTGTGCGTGACTTACGAGGCAATGCTTTGTTATAGGTGATGGTTACCACTTAGCATCAGATGAGCCATCTGCTTGTTCCATCAGCTAGTTGTATAAAAAAAAAGCAGGTCCACCTAGGATGTGTGCTATATTGTGGTCACCTAAGTCACACCCAGTCAGACCACACAAGCTCCTGATATTTTTTCCAATGTGCAAATTGCCTTACGATAGTCAAATAGCAATCAAAGCCCTCTCTTGCTATGCTGGATACAACAGGCCAAACCAATACCATAAAAACGTAAGCATTGCATTTACATTAATTGAATAACAATATTGAATACAATAAAAGCCAATCGGCGAACACGATCATCGTCAATGTTTGTCGATAGCAAAATTGGTTTTTATTAGCAGCTTAATGTTAATACGATGTTGCTTTCCGGCTGTTTTTGTTTTGTATATTTTCGGTATAACTACATGAATTTTTTGATTAGACATAGTGGGCAAGACCTGGATGAGAGTAGCACAGGACAGTCAACAGTGACAAATACAGTGAGATACCTATACAATCAGGTTAAAATCCACAGTCGGGTTGTGGATTAAAAATAATATAGTTCATGCAGCAAATTAATTTAATAAATAAATATTGGTGGATATTCCACACAGCACTATCTCGCCCCAAACTAAGCCAAAGCTAAATACATACTTATAATATTATATAACACCCAGACAGAGAACAAACATCTATGTTCATCACACAAATGTTTGTTCTCGGTGGGGATCGAACCCACGGCCTACGGCGCAGAAGGCAGAGCTACTACCAACTGAGCTGTGAAGGCTGAAAACTGAATGCTATATAGGATTTTGCTTTATGATGAAACCATGATACCAAATTTCTATGTGACTGAGGTAAACTCTATTCTATTAAATCATAATCATTCAAACTGGTAAAAAATATAAACTTGCGAATGATCTTATCAACTTTATAAAATATACCTAGGTACTATTTATCATTAATTAATTGCTTTTTAGCGATAAGACTGCCCACTGTACATATCTATAGTTGTTATTATTTTTTTCCTATTTTGTTCGTTTGTTAAGTGTACGACAAAGCATTTTCATTCATTCATTTATTTAAAAACCCTACATGAACATTTCTACACAACAATACAATACGCACAAAAAATACGCACTGCAAAACACACATTTGTGCCGTGGATATTTTGGATTCCCTTCTACACAACTGAGTTCCCTACGACTCAACCCAGACCCTCGGCACAACTACTATGCCCACCTAGTTGAGTCGTAGGGAACTCAGAAACCACTTTGATTACCCATAGTACAACTACCTCCATTCTCTCAAGCACTGATAGTAGTATTTTTTCAATTAGTCGCTCTTTCTAATCGTCACCCTCTCAAATCGTCAGAATACAATCGAGTGTCGTATTTTTCTTTTCAGCGTTTCAAATTGACTATTCGCAAACAACTTTATGCAATAAAACATTCCTCATTCGGGATCAGTCAAAAAACAGCAGCGAAAGTATTAGAAGACAAGATTCTATCGCAATAACACCATAAAGAATTGTTAACAATAGGAAGAGTACAGTCATGGGCGATATAACGCGTCCTCAAAGGAACAAAGCCGGCTTGGATATGCGAAGTATTGACATAATACTCTGTGACATACTGACTGATCGGAATGCGAGCTACAACGCTGCTACATAGTATAGCAAAGACTATAGTCGCGTTAAGCTCTCGCTGCAGGCGCGTTGATAAGTTATCGAAACGAGAAAGCAATTATGCTCTCTCCCTCTCTCGCACTTAGGAAAACGGACGATTCTTTTGTTTAAGCGTGTGTTAAGATTTGCTCAAAGAAAAATCAAATAACCCACCTGGTGTTAAGAGTAGTAGAGCTCTTTGTGAAAGGCTCGTCCAGGGAAGTACTACCACCATTTTTCCTACCGCCAAGTAGCGTTGCTGTGTTTAGATTTGAAGAGTGTGGTTGCCGATGAAATTACAGGCACATGAGGCTCAACATCCGTATGCCTCAAGTTGATGTACGCAGGTCAGTGCTTCGTACGGCACGTCCCTATCGTGCGTTATTTGCGAGGCAATGCTTTGTTATAGATAATGGTTACCACTTCACATCAGGAGGCCATCTGCTTCTTCCAACAAAAAGTAGTATAAAAAAGTCAACCCTATAACAAAGCATTGCCTCGCAACTCACGCACGATAGGGATGTGCCATGATATTATGCACAAGTGCTAATTTCACCAACGACAAACCAACAACGTGGTAACCGTAAATGTGTAAAACTTTTTTATACAACTCGCTGGTGGAACATGCAAATTGCCCACCTGATGTTATGTGGTAACCATTACCTATAACAAAGCATTGACTGGTAAGTCACGCACGTTAGGAACGTGGCCTACAATGCACTTCACTGCGTCCTTCAACTTGAGGCATACAGAATACAATTACACCGGCAACCACACTCTTCAAACCGAAACACAGCAACGCTGCTTGGCGGCAGAAAAAGGCGTGGTGGGGTACTTCCCCGGACGAGCCCTTCACAAAGAGCTCTACTACTCTTAACTTTTAACTTCGAACTTGCTGGCAAAATTTACTGTCTGTGTGAGTTATTGAACACCCAAACTGCTTATCATCACACTATCATTATACCTCCAAAAGTGAACCAGGTCAGACACATTGGCTTAAAAAAGGAAATTTATTTCTAACTTGCGGGTACATCCATAAAAGTGTAATTTATCTTTGTGTCGATATCGCGGGGACCACAACGTGATTCATATCTTACGATGTTAGGAACAGCTTTACCTTTTACTACCTACATCAAATGATAGTGGCAAGGTACGAGTTTGAATCCTACTAGAACCAGGATTAACGTATTTAAAAAATGATTACTGCATAATAATAATGGTTATAATTTTAATTGTTGTAATTGTTTTTAAATAAGTAAATTTTAGGTATCTATATATCAAGTTTAAATTTATCAACACTGCTTGGCGGCATACATAGACATGCTGGTAGTACTTCCCCGGAAGAGCCCTTTACAAAGAGCTCTATTACTCTAAAATATCCTATAAATAGCATGATATTCAGTTCTTTAATAATACAATGAGTAAGACCTCGGTTGTCGTATCAGAAAGTAGACGTTCTAGAGAAAGGCCAGGTCAAGAGTACCTGTTGGCGATGAAACAGTCTCCTACGCATCAATATGGAATAGTCGCATGAAAAGAGTGAGACAGCATGACTAAAAACATGTAGTGGTTTTTAGAAGGAGGTGGCTAAAAGTGATATGTCTGTCTCCCTCTATTCATGGCCTTATTTTTGCTTATGATTAGATTAGTATTTTGTTTGTATTAGGAATAAATGACAAGTTACGGGTTTTTTATTTATGTCAGGAAATAGGGAAAATTAGCGTCTATGTGATTAATAAACTAGGTAGGAAATAAAGTTGGTAGTTTGAACCTAGTAGTCGAAGAAACATAAATAATATTTTGTCATACTGAAATTTAGCATAGATATATGTAAGCTAGAAACAAATAAAGGCCTGTAGGCCCTAGGGGAACTTTTGACCTGAGAGGGGGGCACTGTGCCCGTCAGGTAGCCTAGATACTAAGAGTTTTTGTTAATAAATGAGGTCGGTATGGAGTGAAAGAGGGTTGACTAAAGGGTGATTTAGGTAGAGGTAAACAAGGGTTTGGGCCTCGGTCTCCTTAAGGTAATGCTTCGAGGTACGTAAGGAGGCGAGGTCCGACCAGTGGTGTGCCCTTTTTTTTTCTTTTTTTTTTCCCCCACACTCCCGTCGTATCCGTGCGCTCGAGTGTTCGTGCGCCTCTTACGTCCTCACGCTACCCCCCACCTCACGCTTGACAACCGAGGGCTGGTGCGACCCCACCGTTGGGAGTATCGCGCCCCCCGGAGTGTCGCGTGTTGGTACGCGGTCGCGTTCTGCACCCGTCGCCGTCGGAACGGTTGAATCCGCCCCAGCCTACTCCGTCCCGTCCGTCTCGTGCGTCACTACCTGGTGTTTCATTGGAAACATCCAGTGCAGTGACAACCGGTCCTTCCCCCGCCCCATCCACCTTCCGTTGGTGACCTGCTGGCCGGTTGCTGGGATTCCCCCAGTATAAGCTAGCAGCCCCAACGGTCCCTCCTTCCTGGAAACCCCCCCCCAACCCCTCACCCCACCCCGCCTCACCCGCCGCTCGTGTTCGCCGGTCGTCATGGCCGACGACAGTAGCGCCCCCCCCCGCAAACCTCCGGATCGCGCCAAGCGACCATCAAAAATGGACAGGGCGATTGTATGCCGGGACTTATTTGAGCCGGAGAAATCCGTTCAATACCCTCCCGGCTACTTCCGCCCTGGCCCAGCGACGCTCGCAGCCCTAGCAGCTGCCCCCTCTACCTCCGCGGGCCAAGGGCTCCGTGATAGCGGAACTGAGATTCCGCATCACGCCGAACCCGGACTTCGCCCCGGAGGCAGAAAGATGCCCAGGCCGCGCTCAGCGGATTCCTCGGTCGAGGAACCGCAACCGCGCCACGACGACAAGAGGCAGAAGGTGCTGCCCTTGTCGCCCTCACCCCCGCTGATCGCCACACCGACGACGTCGAGGATCCCGACCCGGAGGGGGGCGTCGACTGCCGCATCCGCGGTGATCCGCCTCCCCCAGCCGGCGTCCCCAGCGTCGTCTTCACCCGCATCACCCCGGCCCGAGCTTCTGGCGTTGCCCGGACCGACATCATCCTCCTCAAGCTCAGAGGTAAGTGGGGAGTCGGGCGAGGAATCCGACGCGGACTCTGAGGCGGCCTCGGTGGAACCCATCGAGCCGCCTCAGACAGTGCCGCTCGACCTTCCCCTCGCGTCCCCGCCTACCCCTTCTCCGAGGTCCGCGGCCGCCTACGCGGCCTACCTAGCCAACCTGGGGTCACCCCCCCCACCCCGCGCCCCGACCCCGGAGCCCGTAGTGCCGCCTGCGGCAGCGCCTGTCGCTGCCCGGGCCTACGCTGCCGTGGCCTCAGCCCCCGCGCGCCCATCATCCCCTGCTGCAGCGAGCCAACCGGCGGCTGCGGAGGCGCCCCCGTCCACCGCCACAAAAAGTTACCCGCCGATTGTGGTAGAATGCCTGCCCAACTGGACAGTGCATTTTGCCGCAATTCGCGGGAAACTAGGGCACGCACCGAATGCGCGCCCCTTAGGTAAGGGGGTGCGGTTTATCCCGAGATCGCCCGAGGAATACCGGGTGGTCCAGCGCCATCTGGTGGACGCTATGGCAGCAGACCCGGCCATCAGCTGGTACTGCTATAGCGTCCAGGCCGACTTGCCCACGAAGGTCGCTATCCGCGGATTGCCCGCGGATACCGACCCGGAGGAGATAAGGTCGGCCCTGGCGGAGCTGGACTTCCCGGTCCGTTACGTCCGCCACATCTCCGCCAAACTAGGTCGAGCTGGGTGCTTGTTCCACGCCCAGCTCGACCACATGACCCAGGAGGAGCTCACCCGTATGTACGGGACCAAGGAGCTCCTCTGCATGCCGGGAGTCACAATCGAGCACTGGAGAGGCGCGGCCAACAGGGTGCCGCAATGTCACCGCTGTCAGGCGTTCGGCCACGCCTCTTCCAACTGCCACCGACCGCAACGGTGTGTGCGCTGTGGGGGGCAACATTTTGCGGCGGACTGCCCCCGCGAAACCACGGCCAAACCCACATGCGCCAATTGTACCCGTGAACATACGGCGAATGATCGCCGATGCCCCGTCTTTAGGCGTGAAGCGCGGAAGAGGGGAATTAAGTTCCCCCCCCCGCTTCCCCCCGCGCCTTCCGCCCCCACCTACAGACGTGAGGCATCCCCTCAAGCGAGGATCGAACCCGCTCCTCAAAACTTCGCTCGAGGCAGGGCGGCGTCACCGACCGCCCGCCCACCCAGGCGCATTGACAACCCGAGCCGGGCCACGGCGTTCGATCCGCCAGCCCACACTCCCGCTAACCCGCCCACAGAGCGAGGACAACAAGTCCCCGGGAGGCGGAATCGCAGAGGCGGTAAGCGCCGCCGGGCTAAGCCAATTGCGGCTTCCACGCCTCAGCAGCCCCCCAACCCCTCCCAGACTGTTCCTCCCCCCGCTCACTCAGCCGCTCCCCCCCCGCCCGTTGCCGCGACCCGTTTGGCCCCAGTCCCGACCTACCGCCTGCCGATCCCGGCCGCGGTGGTGGAGTGCGCCAGCGACGATTCGCGAGCAGCGGCGGGCCCAGTTCCCCCCCCCACCCTCATTCCCTCGGTACTGAGAGCAACCGCCCCGCAGTGGGTGCCGCTGCCTCAGCGCCAACGTCCGGACCCTCGAGCCCGTCCGGTCCCAACACAAGCCCCCCCCCCCACAGATCTCCACCCGACGCATCCAGCGGCCGGGTTCAGTATGGCAGGACCCGCCGGGAACCCACTGGAGTTAATCCTTGGGGTCCTGTCGGAGTTCCTCGTCACCATCGCGGCAGGAGGTAACCTCCAGGACGCTGCGGTGCGAGGACTGGCCTCGCTGAACCGGACCCACAATGGGTAGCTCGGATCAACTGAGAGTCCTTTACTGGAATCCCGGAGGGGTCAGGAGTCAGTCCCTGCCCCTCCGCCTCCTCGCCCAAGCACAGGACATTCATGTCATCTTGCTGGGCGAGACTAAATTAGCCCCCCACATCCCCTTTTCCGTGCCCAATTACTTCGTGTATAGACGGGACGAACTGTCCCCCGCCACCCGGAATGCCTTCCGGGGCACCGCTGCCCTGGTCAGGCGGGACGTCATACACGAAGAAATTGAGCACCTTCCCTTTCAGGAGCTGAGAACTACGGGGGTTTTGGTGAGCGCGGCCGGAGTCGAATTAAAACTCTTCGCCGGCTATCGCCCCCCTGGCCCCCGTTATTCCCCTACGGATGTCTCAGCTATTTTTAGCTCCCCCACCCCAACCCTTCTAGCCGCTGACCTCAACGCGAAACACCCCGATTGGGGGTCCCGGGTCATGAACCCCGTGGGCCGCCAACTACAGCGGGACGCGGAGGCTAGCGACATAGTCGTACTAGGGCCTGACTCACCGACACACATACCTACGAACACCCAACATGCCGCTGACGTACTTGATATCGTACTTACAAAAAATATCCTCTGTCCCGTTCAAGTCGAAGTTTTGTACGACTTGGACACCAACCACCTACCTCTTTTAATCACCCTTGCACTCACTGCCTCTTTTACTGCCCCCCGCCCTTCTGGCATTAAGACGGATTGGGAGGCTTACTCCCAATCTCTCGCCGGCTTGGACGTGGGTCGCCTCAGCTCCCCAGAGGAGGTAGAGCAGGAGGCGGTTCGACTCGCGTCCAAGCTCACCGAGGCCAAGGATGCGGCCTCCAAGCCGATCACCAGGCCGACCAAGGTTCGTCAGGACCTTCCCCTGCGTATAAAGCAGGATTTACGCAGGAAGAGGCAGCTGAGGCGCGAATGGTCGCGATCTCGCTGCCCTCGCGTGAGAGCCGATCTCCTGCGAGTCTCCTCGGAGGTCTCCGAGGCCGTTCGGGCCTGGCGTGGCGAGACGTGGGAGGCCACGATCGACCGGGCCGCCGAGCACGACGCCAACTTGTACGCGCTCAACCGAGCGCTCACTCGAGCCCCCGCCCCCACCTACCCCCTCCTCGACCGGAGCGGGGTGAGGCGATTTGCCCCCTCAGATCGAGCCGAGATTCTCGCGGCTCATCTTGAGGAGCAGTTTTCGCCACACCCTGTAGCCGCTGATGCCCCGCGAGAGGTGCTGGAACACCACGCAATTGTCGAGGGAAAGGTTAGAGAATTTCTGTCGGGCCCAATCCCTCCCCTCGACGGGGGGTATTTTATATCCCCCGCCGAGGTGAGGAAGGCGATCTTGCGCCTGCAAGGGCGTAAGGCGCCCGGCTTCGACGGAATTACTAACATGTCCCTCCGACAATTGCCCCGCCGAGGTGTGACCGCACTTACGCGGTTATTCAACGGCATTCTCCGGACGTCCCATTTCCCCGACTACTGGAAGACTGGTAAGGTGATCGTCCTTCCAAAGCCGGGTAAGGACCGACGCCTACCTGCGAGCTACAGGCCGATCACCTTACTACCGACTATTGCCAAGCTATTTGAGCGACTTCTCCTCCGTCGGATATACCCAGGTATAGTACCGCGGCCGGAGCAGTTTGGGTTCCGAAGCCAGCACAGCACGACGCTGCAGTTGACGCGCGTGCTCCACTTGCTGGCCGACGAACTCAACCGTGATCACTGCACCGCCGCGGTATTTTTGGACGTAGAGAAGGCGTTCGACCGAGTTTGGCACGACGGACTACTCTACAAGTTGACTCTGACTGACCTCCCTCCAGCGCTCATTAGGCTTGTTGCTTCGTTCCTCGAGAGACGGAGCTTCTTCGTCTCTGTTGAGCGCATAGGCTCCGCCCCCCGACCAGCCGTTGCGGGGGTACCACAGGGAAGCTGCCTGTCGCCGGCGCTATACGCGCACTATACGAACGACATCCCCACCCTCGAGGGGCACCTGCTCCCCGGGGAAAGGGACGTCGTTCTTGCGTTGTTCGCTGACGACAGCGCTTTCTTCTCGTCTTCCCGCAGCCCAACGATAGCCGCAAGTCGCATGCAGCGTCTCCTTGACCTCCTCCCTCCCTGGCTAGACAAATGGCGCATAGCTGTCAACGTCGGTAAGACGGCCGCGCTGTTTGTCGCACATAGCCGAAACCACCCTGACAGATTACGACTCCGGGGCCAGGATATACAGTGGCATACACACGTGCGGTACCTCGGCGTGGATATCGACAGGTCGTTGAGAATGATCCCGCAAGTGAATCGCGCCCTTCAACAGGCGCGAAGCGCTAGGGGTCAACTCCGATCTGTCTTGGTATCCAGACTGCCACTAAGGACCAAGATTCGTGTGTACAAAACTTATATCCGGTCCCGACTGACTTACGCGGCACCAGCATGGTACGCGTTGACGAAGACTGCCGACCGACTACGACTCCAACGAGTCCAAAATGTTGCTCTCCGCACCAGTGTAGGCGCGGGCAGGTATGTCCGCAACGACATAATTGCCCGCGACACAGGTGTGGAGAGCCTAGAAGACCATATTGTGTTGTCCGCCCGTCGTATGTACGACAAGGCGGACAACGGACACCACGCACATTTGAGGACCTTGGCCCCCCTGCACGCACGTCCGCCTGATTTTGGCAGGCGCTGGAGGGCGCTCCCCCGCGAGATTCTGGGGACTCCGGACTCAGGTAACTGAGGACGGAGCCCCCCACCCCCTCTCTTACTTCTAAAATCACTTCCGATCTCTATCTTATTGTTTTATCTCGATAAAGTTATTATGTAAAATCCCCTTTTTCTCCTTTATTACTATGTTTGCCTATAAGTTAAATCCTGTGTCCTGTATATATATTGTATTAGGCTAAGTTAAATTGTAAGAAGTATATATATCCATAAAAAAAAAAAAAAAAAAAAAAAAAAAAACATAAATAAATCATATAAAAAAAAAAAAAAAAAAAAAAACAATCAACAAAAAAAAAAAAAAAAATTATATATAAAAAAAAAAAAAATGGATATAGGATTAGTTATAGGAGACTCCGCCGAAAGGCGACAGCCCAAGACCCAGGGGTTACTACCCCTGGTGGTGAAAGTTAGGGCAAAGACTTAGGTCGAGGCCCTTCCCTCTCCTCCCTCACAAGGGGAGGAAAGAAGACCTTGTTGTTGCCAGTGGTGTGGTATAACATCGGTAATGGTATCTACTTATAACTGGAAGAAGGGAATCAAGATCCGAAAAAGTCTGAGGAGCAGTTCAGGATCATCACCAAGGCAAATGCTAATTGCTGTAGGAAAGTCAACCCCCTCGCACCCCCATTACCGCCACCGACAAGTAACCTTGCGTTTCTTTTGGAACAACAGTAGCAACACGAGGCCCTCCACCTCACGCCCACCCCCAACGGTGACGGACGGCTACACCAGACCCAGCAAACACCTCCACTATCAGGTGCCGTTTAGGCCTAGAGCTAACGGCGGCGCAAGCTACCCGTGCTCGGTCCACCTGATTGTGGAGAGGCACCCGACACCGCCCTGCAGGGCGTGTGCAAGGTGCGGGGGAGTCCTATACGCGACCCCCCACAGTACCCTAAACCTACGAGCATGTATGAAGAATGTTATGAGAGTGAATGAAGCGAAAGAGGTATGTAAGGATCGTAGCAAGTGGAAATCCGTGATCTCTGCTTACCCCTATGGGAAACAGGAGTGATTTTTTGTATGTATGTACGTGGTGCATTTTTATGTATGTATGTTTTAAGCGTAGTAGAGCTCTTTGTGAAGGGCTCGTCCGGGGAAGTACTACCACCACGCCTTTTTCTGCCACCAAGCAGCGTAGCTGTGTTTCGGTTTGAAGAGTGTGGTTGCCGGTGTAATTACTGTCACATGAGGCTTATCATCTGTATGCTTCAAGTTGATGGACGCAGGGCAGTGCATCGTAGGCACGTTCCTATCGTTCGTGACTTACGAGGCAATGCTTTGTTATAGGTGATGGTTTGGTTACCACTTATTAGATGGGCCATATGCTTGTTCCATCAGCAAGTAGTATAAAAAAAAAAAAAAAGTATGTTATGAGAGTGAATGAAGCGAAAGAGTAAAAAGTATGTAAGAATCGTAGGGGCTACTTTTACCTTCAATCGTAAATCGTGCCAGATCTTTATGTATCGCCAGCGCTCCATCGTCTATCATCGAGATGTCGTTGTCATGAAGCAGCAGTGACGTCAGCTCGCTGAGCGACTTCAGCGGCTCAGCGGCCAGCGACCGGAGGAAGTTGTGAGACAAGTCCAGGTTTGTTAGGCTCGTCAGCTGGGCTAGTGATGCACCTGTTGGAATATATTTTATGAGCTATAGTCGCGTTAAACACTCGCTGCAAACACGGTCATAAATTATCGGAACGAGACAGGAATATTGCTCTCTCTCTCGCACTTAGGAGAACGGCACGATCCTTTTGTTTAAGCGCAGAGATGTGCATTATTGGAGTCGATAAGAACTATCGATACATTCATACCGACTACCGATAATGATGTCATCTCCGGCCGCGCAACCACCGGGCGCTCTCGCAGAGTCATTCTTTTTATCGATAACATGCATGCGCCCGCGCCGAGTAGCTGCTCTCAACACTAGTGTTATGATGATTTATGACCGAATTTGCAGCGAGTGTTTAATGCGACTATAGCTGCTACTCATTGCTAGTCTTACGTGGTAGTGGTGAGTATAGAACGTAGACTACCGGTAATACAATACAAAAATCACGGAAGAGCAGCGTTGTAGCAGTGCATGCAAGCATAAAGCTGAGTGACGAACGATTTTGTTGTTACAATATTGTTCTTTAGATTTCGCCTATGTTTTTGTGCCGCATATAGAAATTAAAATAAAATTTGAATATTCATATTCATTTTTAATTAGAGACTTTTGTGGAATACTTAGTAACGTCAATATGTCGTTCCTACACAAACACAATGATAGCAGCTGTTTAATGTACATGCATGTATGTATTCTTATCAAGTTTTAACATATTTGAAAATATAAAATAATTAAATGATGTTTTTATTAATCCAAAAGAAAAACAATATTTTGTCAGAACAATTTTCAAAGTTGCAGAACCAAATAAGATAAAAAAGACATTGTTATGCAATGGGCGCTCTTATAGCTAAACGCAATATCTCCCAATTCAATTTTATTTAATGACTAGTTGGTGCCCGCGACTTCGTCTGCGCAGATAGTAGATTTTTTCCTACTTACTTGACACTTATCGTCATATTTTGGACAATTCACACAATATTTTTATAAATTGTAGCCTATGTGTTATTCTGATAAGCTATATTATTGTAAAGTTTCATTAAAATCCATTCAGTAGTTTTACGTGAAAGAGTAACAAACATCCATCCATGTTTATAATATTAGTAGGATATTTCCATATATTTAGATATAATAAATGTTATCTCTAGAGGTACCACAAAATGTAGAAAATCATATCTTCAATCCCAAGGTTCACTTTGAAACGTTTCATGGCGACGTGAAATATTTCAATGACTACCACATAAATAAAAACAAAGTAACCAAAAGTATCGTAAAGCTTTATTTCCGTCAAAGCCTCCGCTATACTTCCCCGGAAATTAAAACGTCACAGAATAGACCTTATCCTGATAAAACGCGTCTAATCATCTCGTGGGACGCATTCTCTTTTTTGTTTACGAGTAAAAGTGACCAGTATTTTTAAAAATAGCCAATAAAGGCGAATAATACCGCTAATGAACTTCTCACTCGCACATCTCAACATCTTAAAATATAAATACAAAGTATTTATTCAGTAAACTTAGAGCTGATTTCACCATGCTATGTTAGTTACTAATCAGGGATTAACAGGCCGTTAAATCTAACTTTAGATGTCAAACGCGTACATTATGACATATTTAACGGCCCTTTAATCCTTTGTTAATCTAACAGAGCATGGTGAAATCAGCTCAGATATTGCGTAGTATGTAGTACATTTATTTTGTATTTGTGTTTTTTTTGTATTTTAAAAGGTAACTATACTACCATAATAATTCCAGTATTCCATATAATTCAGTACTGCAGCTTACCTGATACAGCAACAATCTCATTATGCGACAAGTCCAGATGGGTCAAATTGGACAGGTGTTTGAACGCATAGTCCTCTAGCACGTCTATCTGGTTGTTGTGCAAGTTTAAATGGGTTAAGTTGGTTAGACCTGTGAACATTGAAAACGTGTTTAACTGCTTCTGAAGTCCAAATTTGGGGTTATTCAATCTTCTAAAGTCTGAAACACGGGATAATTAGACACACAATAGTCAATCTTCTTAAGCCATGTGGATTATTGACACAGTGCATTGTATAACATTATAATACAACTAAGTATTTTTACTGATAACCGTTGCGCGTTGGGGAATACAGGTTCTCGGATGGCGACCACGAACAGGAAAACGAAGCGTGGGACGCCCTCCCACTCGATGAACTGACGACATTGTCTAGATCGCGGGAAATTGGTGAATGGAGAGGGCTCGGAATCGTTCTTCCTGGAAATAGATTGGAGAGGCCTATGTCCAGCAGTGGACTTCTTTAGGCTGTTGATGATGATGAATTTTACTGTTTCAACCAACTGTTTTTACGTGTGTATTGTGTACTTTCGTTTTTTTCTGTAAATGAAGCTGAAATAGAAACAGCATCAGCATAAGCTCGTTGGTTCGAACTGGTCGTGCACCAATGAGTATTTCTGTTCAAAATGTGCACAATGCCAGTACTCTCAAACGGTGAAGGAAAACATCATGAGGAAACCGGCATGTCATAGAACCTAAAAAGTTCAATTACATGTGTCAATGTGTGCTTGAAAGGAGACTCTTGGGGCGCACTTAAAATCCTTTCACCACGTTTCGAAAGAAACTAGTGACACGACAAGAGAGAGTACCAAGTACTAACTCAAGATACTTTAAGGATGTCTAAGGGGGGTTAGTCAGAGGTAGGTCGAAGTATTAGATTTAGCACATCCACATTTAGCAGCTAGTATTCCATCCGACAGGTTGCAAGACCATCGCCGCTGTGTCAGTAATTATTTATACCACCTTACTAACACCACGCCTTTTCTGCCGCCAAGCAGCGTTGCTGTGTTTCGGTTTGAAGAGTGTGGTTGCCGGTGTAATTACAGGCACATAAGGCTTTACATCTGTATGCCTCAAGTTGATGGACGCAGGGCAGTGCATCGTAAGGAACGTTTCTATCGTGCGTGACTTACGAGGCAATGCTTTGTTATAGGTGATGGTTACCACTTAACATCAGGTGAGCCATCTGCTTGTTCCATCAGCTCGTAAAATAAAAAAATAAAAAAATATATGTTCTGTCTGTATGGTGTTGGTAACATTGATTTTCTTCTGTGTGTATGGCGGATGCCTTATAAAATAAATGTGAAAAATACATTATAAAAACTGCGTTTGTCTCTAGAAAACCTTTCACTCTGCTAGAATACTAAATAATTTCTTCACTATATTTGAAATGCGATTTCAAAATTTGCGATTGAAAGCATTGCGCACATGAATTTTTATAAAAAGAAATAGTGCACGACTGGATTTGAACCCACATTAAATCCGCATCCAAACTAACGCTCAGATTTTTCTGATTCAATGATGTTTTTATGCTATAAAGTTAATTCAGGTAAGTGCTACTATTTTCGAACGAAATATGCGGCAGGAATTTCCGGTGAATTTATAGGCACATGGCATTTGCACCTCTAGAAGCTAATAGGTGTGGGAATGGCGGATAGGAACTACATAATATTACATTCTACGTGACTCTGTCACAGTATCAATGTCAAACGGCGATGGGCTTGCAACCTGTCACGTATGGAATACCATCTACTTAGAAATGTGCCAATGTGCCAAATGACACGTTTGGACTTACCTCTGACTACTCTCCTTAAACATACTCAAAAATAATTTGGAGTTCGTGCTTGGTACCCAGAGATCTGGTGGGATATCTACCGTGCCTGGGCATTAAAGTTATGAAGCTGTCTCAGTTTTTTTCCTATCCCAGTTTAACTCGTAGAACCGACAACCATTGAGGAAAGATTTTGGAATTGCGACCATCTAGCTCACCTGATAAAGCTCCTCTTCGTATGCTGGCAAAAGTGTTATCAGACAGTTGGAGTGTCGTCAAACAAACCAATGATGGCACAGTTGTGGGTCCCACAGGACCTTCCAATGCGTTTCCCGATAAATCTAAGTCTCTTAACACGTGAGCTCCCTGAAAATTACAAAAATATATGACAATTATGCTAGAATATTCTGTGTGTTAAAGATCTTGGAGGAGCTTGGATATATGAGCGACAAGCTGGTGCCCGCGACTTCGTTTCGTAGTAGTGTCGCGACTTCGTGTAGGTTACAAAAATATATTATTTTGGAGCCTATGTATTATTCTGATGTATAAGCTATATTACTGTAAAGTTTCATTAAAATCCATTCAGTAGTTTTTACATGAAAGAGTAACAAACATCCATCCATCCACCCATCCATCCATAATTTGTTCATCATCATGATTTGTTTGCTGACATGATTTGTGACAAGTGACTAAGATGTGGCAAATTCAGTTTATGAGCATGATGTTGGCATTACTGTGTTTTGATTATACTGCTTTTACATTTAGACATTCGCGCTGCCATTCGCGTAGACGGAACTGTTGCCGTCCATATTTCTGCAGCAGTGTCGCCATCAATGTGTGGGCAACGCGAGCGGCAACGCTAGTGGACATGGAAGTGGCCTGTATACATTCTCGCATTGCCCAAGTCCCTTCCCATGTCTCTGCACATTATAACACGTCTACGTCTCCGATGATAGATGCATTGCAAATACAGTGGGTATACATTGATTGATACGCATCGGGCTGTTTTGGCTCCTTGCACTGCTCGCTTTTATTTCTATGTGCTTTAGTAAGACTCAATTTTCCTTGGCTTTGTGTAGCTTAATTGTCAACAAAATTGTATATACACGTGGTACGTGTTCACATTTTTCAGTGTTTGTAGTTTATACTACGTGACAAGCGTTGCAAGCTCAATCAATAACAATTCATGCAACCAAAACTATTTATCTTATTCATCTCAAAATGTAGGTTAATAAGAGTTGAAGATACGCCCCGAAATGGACGGTAATTTAACGTATAGATGTAATTAATACTTTGTCGAGTCCACTTCATACAAGACTAGTAAAATATATTATATCTGGCGTTACTGGGATGTAATAAAAGTGTTCGTATATTCAGCGACAAAAGTAGATGAATATTTCTGAATAGTGCTCGAAAGGAGCCTCATTGAGGCGCACATAAAATCCTTTCACCACACTGTTTTGAAAACATACTATTGACACGTCAAGAAGAAGAAGAAGGTATTAAGTTAAAATATTTCAAAAACCAGCGCACAACTGTATCAACTGCCTGTATCAACTGTCCAACTAAAGATAGTTTTGAGTCGAGGTCAGAACCTTGACTCAAAACTATCTCATTATTGATTGGAAAAATTATCTCAGAAATCCATAGATATTTTCCTGCATTCAATAACTGAAATTGTGAATCTATATTTACTGTCGCTGAATGTACAACGTTCTGGTCCAATGCATCCAGAGCTAATATTATTAGATTAACGCAATAAAAATCAAAGAAATCTCCACTGGTTCTATGAGATTGCCAATAAATGAATTGTGATACATTATTCGTTTCTACAATTGTTCACCTTTTATTCTTAGTGTTTTCATTACATGTACAATTACCTGTTTCTGTTTATTTTTTAAATATCACATATTTTAAAAGAGCATCGAACATCGTTGGCATACCTACTAATCCGCCATTTTGAAAAAAACGTGATTCGGCGGCCAGTGATGAAACACATGTCAATCGACAGAGTGACTGCTTAAAAACAAAAAGTGTTATGTAATTAAATCTCTAAGAGTATGGTTTCTAAGATATTTGGGTCTATAAAATATAAAAAAATCGGAAATCTAAATATGACGCTGGTGACGAAGGCAATTTTTCCTGGTGTCGAGCCCATGCCATCTGGAACCGACTGGAGTCGGTTCTTGTAGGACGATTGACTCTTCTTGATTTAAATACTTTATGCGGTGGCTTTAAGATAATACGAATTGTATAACTTTATTTTTCTTTTTTCGGACCCACATATTTCAAAAACCGTATCACTTGATTTGATCACTGAACACTTTGTTTGTAATCATTTACTCTGTCGATTGACATACGTGTCATCACTGGCCGCCGAAACATGTTTTTTTTCAAAATGGCGGACTAGTAGGTATGCCAGGCTCCATACAAAAATGTTCGAACCCCTTTAAGGTTTTTTAACTACTGACATAAAGTTGGCGCCCAACGTGGGGCGACGACAAATGCACGTACATTGAAAACTATTCTAGAAAATACCGTTTCCATTTCAGTGGGTAACTTGTTAAACTGCACATTCTTGACTGCACTATTTTACAGCCTCATAGCTCAGTTGGTATTAGCCGTGCCTTCCACGTTGTAGTTTGTGAGTTCGATCCCTACCGAGGACAAACATTTGTGTGACGAACGAACATAATGTTTGTTCTATCTGTGTGTTATATTGTATTATAAGTTTCTGCTAATACAACGTGTTTTACTATATGATATATATGTAACTATTTATCAATTAAGAATTAGATTAAGAAAGAGTAGTAGAGTTCTTTGTGAAGGGCTCGTCCGGGGAAGTACTACCACCACGCCTTTTTCTGCCGTCAAGCAGTGTGGCCGTGTTTCGGTTTGAAGAGTGTGGTTGCCGGTGTAATTACAGGCACATGAGGCTCAACATCTGTATGCCTCAAGTTGATGGACGCAGGGCAGTACATTGTAGGGCACGTTCCTATCGTGCGTGACTTACGAGGCAATGCTTTGTTATAGGTGATGGTTACCACTTAACATCAGGTGGGCCATCAGCTTGTTCCATCAGCTAGTAGTATAAAAAAAAAACTAGTACCCATAATTTGGCTTAATTTTGGAATAGATAATGCTGTAAAAATGTTAACGAATATTTATTTATGATAGTTACCTTTAGAGAGGCCAGCGCTGGTACTTTCAGCAGATTCCCACGTAGCCTTAGCGTGGTCAGTTTTACAAGTGGCTTGAACGATTCGGCAGAAATATCGGTGAGTTGGTTGTCACTTATATCCAAATATGTTAAATTTTTTATGCCCTAAAAGAAAAAAGTATGTATAAAGATGTTTGTAACTTGCAGATGACACAGGATTTTTCACGTAAAAGCTTATTTTTTATTTTGCGACAAACCCCAAAAAAATACATATAATATCAAAACTTAATGTCTAATTAACCCTGTTTCTGCGAACCTATATTATGACATCTTGGTTTGATCCGAAAAGGGCCAAACCAATATTTTAGTAATAATAACTACATTGAAATGAACAAACAGGAAGATTTTCCTTCATACTATAAAATGGTGTTTAAATTTAAATAATGCTTAAAATTAGCACTGTCTCTGTTTGTCATTACGCATTGGTAAGAGATGGCAATAGTTTAAACATAGTTTATCGTTAAACAGATTTTTTGTAGTAAGGCCGTTTATCTTTACAAGATTTTTACATTGCACCAGAGAAAGTTTTCGTTGACAACAAAACAAAACATAGCTGACAGAGTTGCCAATACTCAATATACTCATGTCAGATTTAAAAATCGAAACGCTTGTGATTGGCCGATGCGCGATGGCAGCATGACGCATCAGCCAATCGCCAACTAATAAATATACATTAAACAAAAGTACTTATTTTTTCTATTCCTTCCATTTTTTCCAAAAATTATAACAACACGTTTTGAAAAATGAATATTCTATTATTTACTTTTACAATGCTGTAACTAATTAGCTAAATCGATGTTGTAAACAATATTGGCCTTACAAACAAACATGTGTCAAAAGATAATCAGAGTTTCAACTATTGCCATCTCTTACCAATTGGTAATGACAAACAGTGACAGGGCTAATTTTGAGCAGTGTTCCAGTTTGAGTAACGTTTATAAGTTTATACGTTTTATAAGAGGTCTTGTATTATAAATATTCATATTATTATCAAATTACTCATGGCTGTAATCCTCAAACTCGGTAGACAGCATTATAATAGGAGATAATTATGATATTTGATTCAGTGAGCCTCATGAAAATATCAAGGCAAAAGTAACATTTCATAGAATATTTTCGCATTGATTCATTCAGTAATAAGAAGCTTATTTGGACCAGATTTCTATTCAATACGTAACTAGCAGAATAAAACCCGTAAATGACTACCTATCTCCATTACCTTTCCTACATTCTCTGTATATCTCTACTCGGCCTAATAAACTTGGCAATTGAAATGAGATCTTACCTTGAAGGAGTTAGAGTCCAAAGTGTGTATCTTGTTGTTGGATACATCCAGCCTATCCAGATTCCAAAGACGTGTGAGCGCCTCAGTTGGCACCGAAGGCAGCTGATTGTTTGGTAAACCTGTAAATGTTCTTATTGCTTATTTGCTATTGAAAAGGGTATTTGGGTTTGAATATCAGATAACTAAAGTGTAGTTGGTATACGTATAGTTTTACAAATAGGCTTGAACGTTTTGCATAACAAAGAGAGGCTATCAGTATTGGGTATTTCAACGCAAGTGACTGCAGCGAGACTGCACCATTTTTTGGGTTTTGTGAGTTGTGGTGCAGAATAAATAAATATCAATATTGGTGGACATTTCACACACCTTCACACTATCAAGCCCCAAACGTGGAACAAATCGGTGCCAATTATACCATCAATGTTACTGCTTAATGGTACAAGTGGTCCGGCGGCAACCCTAGAGGTACTACGGAACTGATATAGCTAATATAGTATTTACATTTTTTTTTGTAAATACCTAGTTATAGAAAAAAACACCTTCACGACTTTTATAAGACACGGTATGCCCGATCGCTTAGTGCCAAGTTTATCAAGTAACAACACAAGTAGGTACGTCTAATGTCTAAATGTGAGTATGTCTAACGTAAGCAGAGATACGACTATAGAATACAGAGTTCCAAATATTACATTTGGAACATCCCAATATTCTTATAACATAAAAACACCCAGACAGTAAACACATCAATGTTCATTACACAAAATAAAATGTTTGTTCTCGGTGGAGATCGAACTCACGGCCTACAGCGCAGAAGGCAGAACCACTACCAATAATTGAGCTGTGAATCGTTTATTTTATTTAATTATTGTACCGTACACCAGTGTACACTAGCCCTTATAAGCGCGAGCCTTATACATAATTTCCTACTCTCCATCAGATTGCATGTACGCTTAATTGAAAACGAAGGAATAGTTTGCAACATACTCCTTCCTTTCCCAAATCTAGATCAAACTACACATTATTGTACGATTCAGCATCGCAAGCATAAAGGAATAATTGCTTAGAAGTCTAATCATAAGCAATTATGAAATAGATCAATAGGTAAATTTATTGCAGACTTTATCACAATTTGACCTTAATATTGACAATTTCTTATTATAAATTAAATACTTAACATACTCAATTTGACATAAATGCCCAATACCTACCTGACTATAATTTTTTATGTGCCTACAACTATTAAACAGATATACCTAGATTATACTATACTAGACTTATACTAGACTCAAACGTTATTTATTAAGAAAGACTATGCCTTCATATCTACCTACTATTAAATTGAAAACCTCGGCCTGCCTCCATGTTGCTATACCCTATGCAGGGTCCATGTGATACTTACTAACACCCAACAACTATGTATGAATTTAAAAACTTCCTTTGAAAAGCAATTTGAAAGTTGGTCTATTTAATTCTGGATCATTAAATACTGGACAAGACGAGTTCATAGTCGCTGTGGAACAGCTAGGCCCTGACATTTTAGCCATAAACGAAACGTGGGTAAAGGCTGGCCAAGAGGACAAGGTACCTTCCGTCCCTGGTTATCGCTTCGTGCATCTGCCCAGGCACCAAACTATCAAAGATGGCCGGGGAGGGGGGGTTGGCTTTTTTATACGTAGAGGTATTAATGCGCGCATATGTGTCCACCCGGTTGTGTCGACGGTCGAACAAATGTGGTTACGTCTGAGTGTGCTTGGAAGGACAGTTATTGTTGGCACTGCTTACCGGGCACCTTGGCAGGACGCTGTAGCACATTTTGACGCTTTGACCGATTCTATTGTCTCCTTTCCTAAGTGTGACAATCTGATACTCACGGGTGATTTTAATATTGATATGCTTAGTCCACATAATAACAAGCTACCTTTGCTTGAGCAGTTTCTACAATGTCTTAATTTGAATCAGGTTATTTCTGAGCCAACACATCGCTATGATGATAACACTTTGACCCTGATTGACATTGTATGCACTGATACTCCTGTTCGCAATGTTAACATGAAACACACTCCGGATTTGGGACGTCATGCCATGGTCGTGGTAGAGTTTAAGATCAAAAAGGAAAAGGAGCGCCCACGGTGGGTGACCTATAGACCTCTCAACAGTATACTAAGGGACCTATATCTGAGTGACCTGCATGCTGTTTTTAATGCTGTTAGTAATCACTTGCCACCTCATAGAGATCTTAATCAGTCAGTTTCATATTTAACCTCTGCAATTGTGTCATTATTTGACTTGCATGCTCCAATAAAAACTACCAAATTTAAAGGTCCTCCACACCCATGGATAACCGATACGGTAAAAACTATGATGGAGATCAGGGACGATTATCATTCTCGGTATAAGTCTGTCAAAACTGACGTTCTGAAAAACTGTTATAAAACTATGAAGCATGTAGTTATTGCTGCCATTGTAAATGAGAAAACTGCATTTTTTACACATAATATAAATAATAATGCTAAAAACTCCAAGAAGTTGTGGAGAAATCTTAAAACCACTATTACGCCCAATTATAAACAGGCGGATCTTCCGCCACAATTTGATGACCCAGATATTATTAATTCACATTTTCTTAATGTTCCTGGTGATGGCTTAGTAACGATTTCTCAGCTTACCTACTTTGAGTACCACCGATACAACTCTAGTAAATTCTCGTTGCACCCTGTAGGTGAGCATACAGTTCTTAAACTTCTGGAAAGTTTCAAGTCGAATGCTCAGGGAGTGGATGGCATTTCGTTAGATATGTTACTGTTGACCCTGCCACATTCGTTGTCTGCAATAACTTCTTTGATTAATGAATCTTTAACAAGCGGCATTTTTCCGGAGACTTGGAAGTTGGCCGTTGTGAAACCTATCCCTAAAAATAATCAACCCTCCTCTCTTTCTGACCTTCGTCCAATCAGCTTGCTTCCATGTCTTTCTAAACTGTTGGAAAAGGTGGTATGCCTCCAGCTTATTAAATATCTTGAGGATAATAACATTCTTCCTCAATTCCAGTCAGGCTTTCGGAAGGGCCACAGTACTTCAACTGCTCTCTTGGATGTTATTGACAATTTTCTTGCATCTCAGGATTTGGGTATGTGTAGTATATTAGTACTTCTAGATTTTTCCAGAGCTTTTGACTGTATTAGCATACCCCTACTTCTCTCAAAGCTAGCTTATTATGGTTTGGATACTGTTTCTGTGAACTGGTTTTCTAGCTATCTAAACATGAGGCAACAATGTGTAGAGCTCAATCTGTCTAATGGTAAAACGCTTAGATCCACGTTTCAGCCAGTCTCTAGAGGTGTGCCTCAAGGATCCATACTTGGACCTATCCTATTTGTCCTGTATAGTGCTGATATAACTGAAGCTTTTACCTTCTGTAAGTACCACCTTTATGCAGATGATGTGCAATTGTACTATTCCTTCCTGCCTTCAGACTACGCATCAGCGCAAGTTAAAATTAATTTCGATTTAGCCCAAATATCTAGCTGGTCGAAAGCGAATTCACTTGTGCTTAACCCTAAAAAATCAAAGTACATGCTCATTGGTACCAAAGTTGGACTTGAGAAAGTTGCATGTACTCAGCTAAATATAATAGTGGATGGTGAAGCTGTTGAATTTGTTGAGGAGGCCAAGAGTCTTGGGCTAACTTTGGATAAGCACCTCCGTTTTGAACGTCACATAGCAGAGTGTGTCCGAAATTGTTTTTATCGTTTAAAGGTTTTATATAATATTCGTCCGTTTTTGAGCGAAGAGGTTCGTATCGCGCTATGTGAGTCCTTAGTATTATCTAAGCTTAATTATTGTGATGTTGTGTATAGTTCTTGCCTGTTGGCTAGGACTGAGAAGTTGGTGCAGCGTGTACAAAACGCTTGCGCGCGTTTCTGTTTTACTATTCCCCCGAGGACGCATGTCACCCCTTATTTAAATTCCTCAAATTTATTAAAAATGAAGGCACGTAGACAACTTCACTTAGCATCCTTGCTTTTTGGTATTATTTCCTACAAGTTTCCCCCTTATCTTTTTACTAAGCTGACATGGGCTCAGGATCGAATTCGCTACCAGAGGAGAGCTCGCGCTAGTGTGTTTGTCACGCCGAGACACAAGTCAGCAGCATTTCGCGGGTCATTTAGATTTGCTGCCTCTCGGTGTTGGAATGATCTCCCGCCGCCCATTCAGACACTTAAAACATTAAATACTTTTAAAATCTCGCTTAAAAAATTTCTTATAGCTTTGCAGAAGAGCTCATAAATAATTTACAAACATAGAAAGGTAAATAGAATTTATATTATTTAAAAGATAATAGACTTACCGTGTTGTCGCTTGACTGTTCTGCTGTCTCAAATCTATCCTAATTTTATTATTATATACTATTTATATGCATACTAATATCTATCAAACTTATATAATATATATTTATGTATAATTTTTAAAAAATAATAATATGTACGATCACATTACCTCCCTTTTTCCTACTCAACTTATATTAAACAGTTATCATTTTTTGTGTATTTCACACTCTCGGATTGTTTTGCGTTTGTGGGGTCATCCGTATCTAGGCCCAGTCTGAAAACCAGCGCTGCTCTCTACGTATGTGTCGAGCAGCAATTATGCTGAGACCGGACCTGTTTGACCCACACAACACAGAGGAGACTAATTGGCCTCTAATATTATTACTTACTATATTATTATTTTTTCTCCTTTTCTGTTTTTGTATTGTTTTCTCTATTGTTATTTCTGTGTTCTCTGTGTATTGTGTGTCAAATAAATGTTTCTTTCTTTCTTTCTTTCTTCTTTCATGTATGTACCTAAACTAAACCATTTATGAGCAATAAATGTATTGAGTATAGTTTATTTTGTCTAACCATTACGCACATGTACATTTAAGAAAGTAAAATACCAAAAAAAAAGCACAAGAAAGATGAAACTTTTAACAGTTTTTACAGATGTCATCGATTTCTATAAATAATTACGTCCAAACTATTTTTATAAACAAAACTGTAATAAAAGAAAACAAAGTGAAATAAACATAGCATTATTAATTTGTATCTTAATAATAAATTATGTAGTAATCAACATCTGACGCTGACCGTACCTTGCGAGCGGAAGTCGTCACCACCAAACACGCTCCTAATTCATGTAACCACAGCTTTGCTGGCGCGTGCTATGATGATTATACAGTACTACAAGCACACAATCATAACCTACGGGAAACATGGAGGCATCGGCAGCTAGGAATATCCCGAGGGAAATCAGGTTACCGCAGATTAGGTAATATTACGTAAGTTATTCTTATGATTTACTTATTGACAGCCTTCACAGCTCAGTTGGTAGTAGCTTTGCCTACTGCGCCGTAGGCCGTGGGTTCGATCCCCACCGAGAATTATGTGTGATGAACATAGATGTTTGTTCTCAGTCTGGTTGTTAATAAATATTATCAGTAAGTATTAAACCAACTATCTAGTTCCCATATTGCAAGCTTAGTTTGAGGCTAGATAGTGCTGTGTTGAAAGGCCACCAATATTTATTAACGAAAGCACAACTGAAACAGCTTCACGACTTTGATCCCAGGCACGGGATATTTTCCCGCAGACGAATATAAGTAAAAAAATCATTTTGATCGATACATGTTTTCCTACTCAAAGGTTTACTTTACTAGTTTACGTACATAAGAAAACTTGTATCGATCAAAATGAAATTTTTACTAAACTGTGTGCAATCACATTGCACACAAAATAGTTAATTGCTATTTTTGTTTATGAGTTTAGTGATTTTATATCTTTCAACATGTCGAAACGTGCGAGCGAGAGTCACATTAGCTCGTGTCGTCGCCTTAATCAATAGCCTAGATATAACGAATTGGAGCAATCTGTAATGTCATGACTATGTATGTAAATAAATAAATAAAAATGTAAATAGAAGTGCAATATTTCAAACAATCGGTTTGTTATAAAGCAGTTTTGTGCCAATTTAACTGGAAATCGAATTCCATAAATTGCGATGCACGATTTAGATCAACTGCACATTTCACTACTGAGGTTTGATGAAATTTATTTTCCAGGGATCAAAAACTTGAAACGTCAAAAAATTGTAATGTTTTCATTTGTTTTTTTTTATTACTTATGGTTTTTTGAAACAAATTTGATGGAACTTTTACTTTTACTTTTTTTTTATACAACTAGCTGATGGAACAAGCAGATGGCCCACCTGATGTTAAGTGGTAACCATCACCTATAACAAAGCATTGCCTCGTAAGTCACGCACAAAAGGAACGTACCCTACGATGCACTGCCCTGCGTCCATCAACTTGAGGCATACAGATGCTAAGTCTCATGTACCTGTAATTACACCGGTAACCACACTCTTCAAACCGAAACACAGCAACGCTGCTTGGCGGCAGAAAAAGGCGTGGTGGTAGTACTTCCCCGGACGAGCACTTCACAAAGAGCTCTACTACTCTTGAACTGTTTCCTTTCATCTAAGTCTCACCTAATGCTAGCAAAGTGGAAGCGACGTCACTAAAGGCTCCTTGCTGGACCCTCCGGATCTCGCCCGAGGATATTACCAGACCGTGGAGCCCCACGCCGGCCAGCTCCGACACGGAGGTGGAAGAGAGGACCGTCACTCCTCGCAGGGAACAGTCCAGGAGGGACACGGCGGTGCTCTTATTCCTTGACTTCTGCTCGCGGAGGTGGCGGCCGATTTTCTGGAAAAAATAACATCCTTAAAGCCTGGGCTCCACCGTGAGCGGAGCAGAGCCATTAAGGACTCCGTTTAACTCGCAAGATTAAACTGCATACTTGTATTTCCATCAACAAATAGTAGAGCGGAAAGGACTGAGCGAGCAGAAAGTGTTGAAATTAACAAGCTCGGCTTTTTTTTCTTTTGCAGTGGAAATTAAGAAGATAAAACTCTTTGTTGGTGGAAATGTAAACTTAAAATCCTCATTAAAAAGGAGTCCGTTCCGCTAACCATTTCTCGCTCATTACCCTTTCGCGGTGGAAACCGGGCTTTATCATTATTCTTCTTTTCTGCTTTTATGGCTTCTGTTTGTCATTCGGTATATGGGCAATTCGTCTCTCTCATTTTCGAAGTCTGTCATAATTTGTTGGTTGCATTTCGGCCATGACGTCAGCAAGCAAAAACTCTTGGTAGCATTTTAGACAATCTTGCCAGTGTCAAGTGAATTGTTATAAATACTTTATAGTCAAGTCAGTCCATAGTCAAGTCGGCCGTCATTTGTTTTAAAGAAAATGGTGGCGGTTTCCTTTAAAACATTCGAAACATTTTCGGTCAAATCATAATACACTTACATTCCAAATGCTTACGTTGTGACCTCAAGTAATGCTGGTTAAAATACCACCGAAATTACACAGCACAAAATAACACTAGAAAAACAATTAAAATGAAGAAGCTACGTTGCTGTCCAAAATGCCAGAAAACGAATCTAATGTTAGTTTATTCTTCGTAACCTTTAATCCCTAAAGTGATTTGAATTTAGAATGTGTATATTGTTGGTAAAAGTTCCAATCACCAAAGAGATTAATCACGAACGTTGCATGAACAACTAACAGGCTGCATGATAAAGTAAAAAGAGCGGGCCATATAAAAAAAAAGTTTGTTAAAAATAATAATTGCGCGAAATGCATTCCGCCTTCGTTCGCCATAACGTAATTGTTGCAAATTCAGAATTTCTTCGAAGAAATACGTCACGCACGATAGGAACGTGCCCTAAAATGCACTAACCAGCGTCCATCAACTTAAGGCATACAGATGTTAAACCTCATGTGCCTGTAATTTCACCGGCTAACACACTCTTCTAACCGAAACACAGCAACGCTGCTTGGCGGCAGAAAAAGGCGTGGTGGTAGTACTTTCCCGGACGAGCCCTTCACAAAAAAAAGTAAGTATTTATGTAGTATATCAGCTTTATGGTTCCCATATCACAAGCTTTGGCTTAGTTTGGGGCTAGATAGTGCTGTGTGGAAAGTCCACCAATATTTATTATTATTTATATGAATAAGGTATACACAAATTAATATGAGATTACTGTAGCTCATTAGTAAATTTTTATATAATTTTTCCAATAAAAACCAGATTGGTATTTAATCTTGATAGGTCTTGTTGCTAAGGCAATAAGGCTTGGACTTATTGCCTAAATATAAGTCTACAAATAAGTTTTCTAAGAAAATATATTTCGAATATATCCGGAGGGAAACATTCCATTAACAAAATGAAATTGTTATTGTATACAAAATGTTGATATAAAAATGATCGGTTTTTGTTTCGTTGACCCATCGCATGTTTTAATACAAAAAATAGATCCTTATAATTATATAAGGTGATCATTCAGAATAATACGACACTGACAACCGTCAATTCACGCTCTCACACTTCGATTTATCATAACTGAGTGATTTTTGATCTTCATAAATGTGGAAATATCTGAGTGTGAAGTGGTCTCACAGATGTCAGCGTCATAAGGGGCTGACACCACAAAGTACCTATCACTCCCAATATCACACAATAAAACATATCACACATATACTACATAATAAGTTGCATAAATACGGAAACTAGTAAAGTAGTAGGAGTATTTTTAATAGGACAACTTTTTTTATTTTTTTATTTTAAGGGCTTTGACGCTGTGCGACCACACTGCCCTATAATAAAACATCAAAAAAAATACATCTCGTAACAAAACTTAATCTACCTAATAAACCCTAATTCTGCCAACATATACAACGTGTAAACGACTGTACGACATTAAATTAATACACGTGTAGTACTACTATCTAGTATTGATTTAAAAAAGGTTTTATTAACATTCATTCATAATTGAGATTTTTTTATTTTCAAACAAACTAAATATCAGAATAAGCATAAAATTATTGAACATTCTGTATAAACACACAAACAAAGCAACGTACGTTCATTCAATGCCGCGCCCCGCGCGCAGAAACCGCACATACATACCTACTACGACTAAACCTAAACTGTGCCGCGCGCCCGTGCCTAAAGGTGAACACCCTTTCAGCGCGGGCGCGCGGCCGACGGCGCGGCGGCGTCTTTGATTCGCCGATATAGTAGAGCAACGTTAGCATGTAGGAAAAATAAAACTAGTTAGGTACCTCAAATCCGTGCGTTTCCAATATGCTCACGTTGTTGCATGTTGCACATACAAATGAATGCACTGAAGAGCTCCTTCAACTGTTCTAGAGTTTGTTTTGTATGCCTAGTTTCACAATTATCTTTCCCTTCATAATACAAGTTCTGTATTTTGATGACATTAACAAGACACACACACTCACACAAAAAGTCTATTTCGCGGTACCAAATCTAGACACTAGTCACGAGTAATAACACGAATTTACAATTTTCAAAATTAGATATGTCAAGGTCGCTACCAAGGCGATTGTTTACTAAATAATAATGTCTTTCACTGGCCACCGGGCGGCAGCGTGGCACATAGTGGGGCGCGCTACGTACCTATCTGTCTCTATCACACACGTAAGCGGAATGATATCTGTCCTTGTCGCACAGCGAAATTTTACAATGTGAGCGCACAAATATGTTTCTTATGCGGTCTAACGCGTATAAATATGATATCTCAGTCCTTTTTTTCGTTTGATTGATGAGTCACATGACTTCATGACCCCGGAAATTTGACATCATCACCGGCGATTAGAGATACAGGTTGCATAGAAATTATTTATTGGAAAAGTATCGATATCTCGATAAATATTCAGGCTTTTTTGATAAAACCAACTGCTAAAATCTAAAAATGCAATTAGGAGTACGTGTTTCAATTTAATGTCGTACATGACTTTACACCTTGTATAACATCTTGGCTTGACCTGACAGGGGAAAAGACAAGACGCTATTAATAATACAAAATAATTTAATCTTAATGCATTGTTTCGGACACATTCCAGCAAAAAATGTTGTACGTGTTTTAATGTACCGCATTCAGTACAATTCGGTGATTGCACTTTCTTCATTAGCAACGCAAACTTGTTTGCTAGAATGTGCCCGTAACGTAATTAAAGCCATCTTCAGATTATTTCTATTGAGTAATATATTATCTATCCACAAATAAAAAGGTATTTGAGGTTGGATAGTTTGGAACCAAATTCCCTTAAAAAGATTTTTGGAAAACTTGTTTGGATGCAAATTATGTTGTTGCTGAACTGTGTGCAATGTTATTATTGCACACAACTTGGTTGGTTATGATTTTTCATAAATGAGTTAAGGAAAACATCGTGAGGAAACCGGCATATCGTAGAACCTAAAAAGTTCCAAAACATATGTCAAGTGCTTGAAAGGAGCCTCTTTGAGGCACACTTAAAATCCTTTCACCGCACTGTTTCAAAAGAACGACAATAAGAAGAAGATAAATAAGTTAAATGATTTGATGTGTTCAAAATTTTTAAAATGTGCGATCGAGAAATACATTAGCAGTAGTTTTCGCCATAAGTGTTACTTCACCATTTCAGCAAACAATTCCCTCTAAAAGAAATCAACTAGACCCAGCTACATGTTCATAGACTATAAGACGTTTATTGACACGTCGATCGAAAGGTGTGATGGAACCCTACTCCGAGCGTGCCACTGCCGAGCGATAGACCTTTGTTTACGGAACGCCCGACGTTGAATGTTGCTTGATTTGTGACGATTACTACGGGACTACACGAGAAAGTGAGATGAGTATCTTTAAGGCGAGGATTCCCGACAAAGTTTGAAGTATTTTATTCCATAGAGAATTAAATGTCATGCCATCCTAGTTCAAAAAAAAGCATTACGATGATCTCCTTTTTAGGGTTCCGTACCCAAGGGTATTACAAAGATAAAACGGGACTCTATTACAAAGAATCCGCTGTCCGTCCATTTGTCTGTCTGTCCGTATGTCACCAGGCTGTATGTCATGAACCGTGATAGTTAGACAGTTAAAAATTTCATAGATGATGATATTTTTGTAGCCGCTATAACAACAAATACTAAAAAACAGAATAAAATAAATATTTATGGGGGCTCCCATACAACAAGCGTGATTTTTTGCCATTTTTATAAATAATGAATGGTACACAACCCTTCGTGCGCGAGTCCGACTCGCACATGGCCGGTTTTTTTATTACATGTTTAAGTTGTTTTTTTTATTATAAAAAAACTATTCATTTTCACGTCAGCATGACAAATAAATTATAATTTACTGATTTATACACTAGATAGAAAAAAAAAATGTAGTGTAAAAAAAACGCCCCACAGAATAACATCACCCATTTTGTTTCCGTTTAAATAACAAAACGTTATTTACATTACGGTTTAGTGAGATACAATCCAGTTCCGTACGTTATATCGATTTTTAGAACTCAAAAACTACAAAAATAAGTTGTGTTTTGGTCACCTTGAAATTATATCTACATATCAATCTACTAATAATTTAGTTATAGGACTAAAATTACGCTTGTCCACGTTAGTTTCGAAAAAACACCTTAAGATAGTTTGAATATTTGTTTATTTTTGAAATTTCGACAGTTTTTGTTGCTCTCTATTCTTTTTATTCATAATTTTGGACTTACTGTTTTAAAAAATATACCTGAGTCCTAGGCCACACTATACCCTGTGTCGTGAAATAGATTTGCCAACTTATTTATTACTGCCTACTTGTTTATGTATATTTTTTTTTATTTATTATATTTATATTATATTATTATAGTCCTAAGTTTTGATTAAAATAACGGTTGTCTGGGAGATATCGCTACTTGCGATAAGACCGCCGATTGTAGGAGAAACCCAATATACGTTTATAACCTTTTAACATTGTGTCCTCAATAAAGTTCTTATTATTTTTAATATATTCTATTCATAGCGCGTCTATTTTATTTAGTAGTTAAATACAGTACTATTGTAAATCACTGTCTAATCACACTCTTTTGCTGCGATAAGTATTTTTCATTTCGATATTCTCACAATACTAGGGAAATTCGACTACTCATAGTAAGCTCAGCTCCAAAAAGGTATTGTTTCGGAATCAACGTCCGCCGGCAGTACAAATACAATCGCAGTAATACCTCAATAGGCCCTGGACTGTCGGGTATTTGAGGCCAGTGTGTTATATTAAGCCTCGGGGTACAGAGGCTTTTCAAGAATAGCGATCTCTTGGAGCTTGTTTGGACCACAAAGAGCAAGCTCTTTGTGTTCAAATCTGACTCCAAAACTCGCCCAATAAATTGATAATGGAGTCAGATTTGGCTGCATGATATGGCCGACCACGTTTTTACAAGGTGTGGCTACAGTGGCGACATTAATAAAATGAAATAGTCTTAAGGATAGAGTTATTAATACAAAAAATATCTACACTAATATTATAAAGAGGAAAGATTTGTATTCTTGTATGTAACGAATAGGCTCAAAACCTACTGGTCCGATTTGAAATCTTTCACCATTTGAATGCTACATTATCCCTGAGTAACATAGGCTATATTTATTATAGTAAATAAAGTGAAATTTCATAAATCTCAAGGTCAAAATCAAAGTCTAAAGATATTTATTCAGTTGAGTCACAAGGATCACTCTAGGTGCCAGTTCCATTACGCGACCAAGCCTGGAAGAACAGGCAACAACTGACTTACGGCTTGGTTCCTACCGTTCCTTTGTATTTGTATAAACAAAGGAAATTCTTTGGATAAGGAAAACTTATTCATATTCCCTGCCATTTTACAGCGACCATTTTTTATATTTTTATAATTTTAAAAAGCGTTAGTACCTACCTACATAACACCTAAGTTAATTTAGCCTTGTCAACGACCTATCAATATACAAGGTGTTCCATACTAGTATTTAAAAACTTCAGGGGGCTAAAGTACCTATCAATATGAATAACTTATTTAAGGAACCAACACTGTGAACGCGAATAATAAAACAGCTGTTTCATATATTCATATTAATGGATACTTTAGCCCCCTGAAGTTTTAAAATACAAATATTATGCATACAAGGTGTTCCAATACCTTGTATGCATAAATTTATATATATAAAATGTTATGTTGGTTTGTGTACTCTTCAAAAACTCAAAAAGTTCTGCACTGATCGAGCTGAAATTTTAGCAATATAATCCGCATCAAGGATTGTTTTTATACCATTCAATCACAATGTGCCACAGCGAAGCGTGGTAGGGAATAGCTAAACATACTGCGAAAAGTACTCCATTTCATTTATTTATAACGGCCGTATTACCCAACAATTCTTCTTCAGAATCTACAGCTTAAGCTAAAGTGTCATTCACTACCGTATGAGACGCGAGATAGAGGATTAAAGACATGACTATTTGAATTCAGAGTTTGCAAACAATGTGTGGAATTAATTGAGTTTCAATTGTCTGGTGATGGTTGACAAGATTTCGAATCTTATAACGCGAAGGCCAAACCAACTGTATTACTGTATAATGATTTTTAGGGTTTACGGGACCCTATTACAAAGACTCCGCTGTCCGTCCGTCTGTTTGTCAGTCTGTCCGTCTGTCACCAGGCTGTATCTCATAGACCGTGATAGTTAGACAGTTGAAATTTTCACAGATGATGTATTTCTGTTGCCGCTATAACAATAAATACTAAAAAATAGAATAAAATAAATACTCAAGTTGGCTCCCATATAATAAACGTGTTTTTTTTTGCTGTTTTTATAGATAGTACGGAACCCTTCGAGCGTAAGTTCGACTCGCACTTGGCCAGTTTTATTTACATCGGCGTGTCACTGTCATTCTTCAACTGTAACTGTAATACTGAGATCTAATCACGAACAAATTTTACAGCAGCGTTGCTGTGTTTTGAAGGGTTTGCCGGTGCCATTACAGGCACATGAGGCTTAAAATCTTATGCAGGGCAGTGCATCGTAGGGCCCGTTCATATCACACGTTACTTGCGAGGCAAAGTTTTGTTATAAGTGTCGGTTTCATGACCAAAAGTAGATGGCAATCTACTTGTTCAGTCAGCATGCAGTATAAAACAAAATGAACAAAGTTACTTCATATTTTCTTGAAACTGGTTATATAGTAATTCATTGCACAATACAATGTAACGTGAGAGAGCGAACAGAGAGCGCAGCGACCCGTAAAATTAAAATGTGAAATTCCGAACAGGTAGCTTTCGAGATAATTCAATAATGCGGGCTTCATATACATATTTTAGTTAAAACAATGCAGTAGGACCCACAGTCGTGATTACTGTAGTTTTGTAATAGAGCTATTCGAAAATACCTACCTAACTTCATGAGATTGAGAATAGGATCCGATGGCAAAGTGGTTAGCGGATTATAGGGAGGGTCGTGGGTTCAAATTTCACTTGGATATAACTTTTGGAGGAACGAACCTAACTTCAACGTCATCATCAGCTTTTTAAGAGTAGTAGATCATTTTTTTATTTTTTTTATTTTAACAATTTTGGGTAAACTTACAGCTAGGTCAGTATACATAGGTATATATTAAATACATGTAGCGTACAAAGTTGCTACACATTGATGGCCAGTTACAAGCTCTTTGTGAAGGGCTCGTCCGGGGAAGTACTACCACCACACCCTTTTCTGCCGCCAAGCGGCGTTGCTGTGTTTCGGTTTGAAGTGTGTGGTTGCCGGTGTGATTACAGGCACATGAGGTTTAACATCTTTATGCCTCAAGTTGATGGACGCAGGGCAGTGCATGTAGGGCACGTTCCTATCGTGCGAGTTACGAGGCAATGCTTGGTTATAGGTGATGGTTACTACTGAACATTAGGTGGGCCATCTGCTTATTCCATCAGCTAGTTGTATAAAAAAATAGGATCCGATGGCAAAGTGGTTACCGAATCCTCGTATTAAAAGGGACTTGGTTATAACTTTTGGAGGAATGAACCTACCTTCAACATCACGCCTTTTTCTGCCGCTAAATAACGTTGCTGTGTTTCGGTTTGAAGTATTTTTTATATAATTGTTTGATATAACTTTTGGGTTGATGAACTTAACTTCAACTTATCAACATCAGCCTGAACAAGTCCACTACCCTATAGACCTCTCCTAGACATTTTCGAAAAAAATCTATACCGATTCCTCGCTATCTGCCGATTTTCCACAATCTTTACAATGTCATTGGTATATTGGGTGGGAGGACTTCCTACGCTTTCTCTTATGTTTTTTGTCGCCACTCCAGAAGCTTTATTCTACAATCGTTGTTGATTCTAGAGAAGCAAATAAATTATAATATGTTACTATCCTACTTCTCTGCTTGTTCCATCTGCTAGTTGTATAAAAAAACGAAACTTAAAATAAATACAGTTCATAACTTGCATTTTATAGAATTTTTATTCCGAAATAAACAGACGGGCTCAAAAAGGCATAAAAATATTTATGTTAGCAATTTTATAATTACCAATTAAAAAGGTTAATATAAAAATAGATAAAATTAGTTTCTTTCATCCGCCCATACAGACCTAGGTAGGTATACAATTTGATACCCTAGTTTACAATCATTTAGTAAAAAAAAACTGACAATGAAACTGCAACTTTACGTTTTTTTTTTCCTTTTCCATTTATATGCAAAAGTTACGATGTTTGGTTGTTTGTGACAATCACGCCCTAACCACAGAACCAATTGGGGTCAACTTAAAACGAATATTGTTCGTAACCTGAATTAGCATATAGGTTACTTTTTATCCCATTGAATTACCGGGAATGGGGTTGAAGATATGAAAAAAAAAACAGCTCACGACTTTTATCCCCAAGCACGGTAGATATCCCATCAAATTTCTTATTACTTGGTATACCAACTTAAGAGTCTTTGAGAATGTCTAAGCGGGGTAGTCAACATGAACTAACCAAATAAAGGGAATACACGGTGAAGGAAAACATCGTGAGGAGAGCAGCATGTACCAGAACCTAAAAAGTTCTGTAACATGTCGCTTATTTGCTGGAACAATGAGGCAATTGTCATTTTTGGCAATAATGAGTTCAATTATGTCAGAACACCTATAACAAGTATCTCGATTAGGAGATTTTTTTTTTAATACATTAATAAGTAAATAAATGATTAATAATAATAATTCTACCACCAGTAACTTACAAATTCATTAAAGAATTAAAAAAAACACAATAATCACTCTCCTGTAAAAATGGAATACTGTCAATTACGTCGATGTTCCACCAAATGAACGATGTGTCAAGTGCTCGAAAGTAGCCTTTAAGGCGAAGACAAGAGCTAATGTGACTCTCGCTCGCACGTTTCGACATGTTGAAAGATATAAAATCACTAAACTCATTTTCGAAAAATCGCAATCAACCATTTTGTGTGCAATCACATTGCACACAGTTTAGTAAAAATTTCATTTTGATCGATACATGTTTTCCTACTCAAAAGTTTGCTTTAGAATGTGATTGCACACAAAATGGTTGATTGCGATTTTTCGAAAATGAGTTTAGTGATTTTATATCTTTCAACATGTCGAAACGTGCGAGCGAGAAGTTGTTTGATTGTTGTCAGCCCCTTAAAGGTGCACTTTCAAATCATTTCACCACACTGTTTCGAAAGAAACTAGTGACACGACAAGAGAGAGAAGGGAATACACATCTTAAATAAATTAATCTTAGCAATCATTAGCTCTAGAGGAAAACCGCGGGCGGCAGCTAGTTAAAAATAAACATAAATACCGGAAGCAATACGTAGACGCTTCATATAATTTCAAGACGTACGTAGCACACGAAAGTATGAAATACGATGCACTATGTCAATAAATATCCAGCGTGTTCGCCTGAGGGAGGTTGGAGGAATTGGGGCATTCCTTATGCTCAGTAGAGCGGCGGAATTGCTAATATAGATAGCAGGGTCTGGACTAGTCTAAGGAGGATAAGGGTAGGTCATTGACACGAGTCACGATCACATCGGTGTTGGGAGATTGCAGAGCGGGCTAGTTTTCCGATAATGTATTTCTTAAGTATACTATAGCTACATAGTACGTAATGGGATAGATTTAGTACGATACATATATAAAACGGCGAAAAAAAGCACGTTTGTTGTATGAAAGCCCCCTTACATATTTATTTTATTCTGTTTTTTAGCAGTGAAAATTTCAACTGTCTTACTATCACGGTTCATGAGATACAGCCTGGTGACAGACGGACAGACGGACAGCGGAGTCTTAGTAATAGGGTCCCGTTTTACCCTTTGAGTACGGAACCCTAAAAACTAGTATCGTACCTGCAGTGCTGTGTGGTCGCCAGCACAGCGCAGCGTGTGTGGTAGGTCACATGAGCACTCGGCAGCGGGGCGTGCACTCAGCACGGGGCAGTGCCATTGGCCGGCGGATTGGCACGCACAGCACGCCAATAGCCAGACCATTAGCCACATTCTGTAACAATGGAAAATAAAAAGAAACGTTTTGTTTTTAAAATGCAACTTTCAACTGTCATGGGACACTTAAGGAGCCGAAGCCAAGTGAGGGAACTAACTTTGATGAAGTTGACCTTTTATAGAAAAAAACAGAGTTTCTAAGGGTACTTACAACTTGTACAAACATTATCTAACAACTTTACCAAGTTTACAACTTGGTAGCTACGGGAGACTTATGATTACTTAATTACATTATGAATAGTTACTTATTACTATGTATGAAGGATCGCATAAAGCTATTTAAAACATATCTTAGTCCATATAGTTTCACCGCTGGCAATAAAACTCTTCTCTTGTTATCCTAATAATTCCGTTTTAAAAAAAAAAACATATTTGATGTGTTTTTAACTTATTTATTATTTCTCAATACGTACGTCTGTTAGAATTATACAATATTCAAGTTTTTGTTATCATGTAATGAGCATACTATCCTAAACATAATTCTTTGTGCTATTCATATTCTAAATGTACTTCATTGTACAATAATTGTACCCCAGGCACAATAAAAACGCTGAAACGCGTAAGAACGTGTAAAAGTTCTATCAAACACCCACAAACATGTCTCTTGCAACCGCCGGCGCCGTTAACAGCGTAGAGTAGGTACAAGTACCGAGAACAGCCTTCCGAATGGCAATTCCAGTAATAACCGGCCACTTGTATAAGAATCGGCACTGCATTGCGCGTGGATGCGACGTAATAGGCCACTTCCACTGAGCGACGGCGCGAAGGCAGGAGCGATAAGCACAAGAGTTTTAGCGCAAAAAAAGATCCTACAAAATTTTTGGATAAGAGAGTACAGTAAAGTAGCTGTGTTTCGGTTTGCTAGAGAAATTACAGACACATGAGGCTTAACATCTGTATGCCTCAATTTGATGAATGCCGGGTAGTGAATAGTAGTAGCTCTTTTTGTTAATTTTTTTATACGTTTAAATTGTACCTACCTTCTTAAAGTTTTAGCCCCTGGAATAGGAATATAACATACAATTTAAACATTGATTGAATAAATAAGTGAATAAGATTGAATGAATATTCTATAGTGCAGTGCCTTTTATAATAACAAATTATGCATATGACACTTATTTCTGCAAATAAATATCTTGTATCTAGTAAGGCACGTTTTATACCACAGAATATTATTATCTAAAAATTAGTCTGAATCTGTCAAAAACAAGAAAATGGTATACCTACACTATGGTAAGCTTAAAACCTACGGTAAGTTACGGCGGCTGTATCACTGTTCGAACCAAGATAGAGATATCCAAAGACAATCATAACAGATATATTGCAGAACTTTCAAAGTTTACTAACAAGATGAAAAAAGTGAAACAAGATTGCATCAATCTTTGCAAGTTTACAAAGAGCAAGTTGTAGCAACAAGCGCGTAGCAGTTCCTCGTAGCTATGTGCTACGACGTAGCGTTTCGTAGTACTTTTCCATTTAGTTTGTAGGTTATAGAATTTTATTGTGGGTTGGAATTTTGCGAAGAGTTTTCTGCTTCATTTGTTCTTCTGTTTGAAACCATGCACAAATAAAACGTGGAAAGTTTTGTTAAAATAGCCTGTTTTGTTTTGCGCACTTAGATATGCCGAGCTTTTACCTTAAAACAAGTAGTAAAAGTAGAAGTTAAATGAAACGTTGCGCGTTGATTGAAACTACACTTACACTTACACATGTGCTACACAATAATTGTCATGCCGTCAAAAAACCTTAATTTTTATACATAGACTAGATGACCCGGTGTACTACGTATCACCTATCCTAACGACAGTAAAACTCTCCCTTCGCCATAAATGGAATGGATGGGAAAATGAAATTGTTGTTTTTACTATCTATCTATTTTTTTCTATTTTAATATCTATCGCTTTTTCTTGTTTTTAAATAATAGTCCTGCCGTTCAAATGAACTATGTCAATTTGATATACATGAACACTGAACGCGTGTTGTGTTTTTCTAATTTCGTTTTTTAAACAACTAGCTGATGGATCAAGCAGATGGCCCACCTGATTTTAAGTGGTACCCATCACCTATAAAAAAGCATTGCCTCGTAAGTCACGCACAATAGGAACATGCCCTACGATGCACTGCCCTGCGTCCATCAACTTGAGGCACACAGATATTAAGCCTCATGTGCCTGTAATTACACCGGCAACCACACTCTTCAAACCGAAACACAGCGTTGTTGCTTGGCGGCAGAAAACGTGGTGGTAGTACTTCCCCGGACGAGCCTTCACAAAGAGCTCTACTACTATTAAAACTGTGAACACTGTGGACCTCCCCATTGTCACTTCAACTTGTTATTCCAGTGAGCTATGTGATCCTGGTTCTTCTACGGAACCCTTTATTTCAAATTGTACTGAATTCTAATTCTAATTCTTTATTTCTTATTCCACTGAATTAGAAATAAAGAATTAGAATTATGAAAAAAACCAAACCTATAATATAAATTGTAGCCCATTTCTTATAACTTACAGCCACCAGGTTTGTCTTTAACAAGAGATACCCGACAATTGGTCGCAGTAGGTGACGGTCGGTCATCGACCCCCGTTATCTTTCATAAGCTCTAACCATTTTAGCAAGAACTGAGCATATTAGAACTAGATTTGAATGTCAAACTCATAAAACATTTGACTGTACGAGTCACCATCAGGGTGATGGATCTCTAAACAACATAATCACTGGGAGTTTCACCTAGTGGATTCGCACTCACTTGAGTCACTCACTCGCCTCACTCAGGTTGCCATTTACACTTGCTAAAACCACTCACGCGGGTGGCGCTAGTGATGGGTGAATGTATTTTAGAATGCCAAATTGAAAACACACTCACTCGCCGTCACTTCGATGAATGTTGTTTACGTATTCAGTAAACAACATTCGTTTATGCATTACAGACTATGTTTTGGCTTGAATTGATATTTAGTGGTTACCACTGTGATAGCTACCGTAAGTTAAACTCAAAAGGTATTTATTCAATAAAATCACAAGGATTACTTTGAAACGTCTTAAAACTAAGTGAATCTGGTGCCAGTTCCACGCGACCAAAGCCTAGAAGAACAGGCAATAAACTGTTTTTAGGTTCAAGTTCAATCAATAAGACAGTTTGATAAACTTTGAAGCCCACTCTACCTCAGATGGTTTCGTAAAATTATAGAATTTACACAGGCCAGACAGTTCAGTTGGTAGCTACGTTCTACAATGTTCTCTGTCATAAAATATTACAAGAAATTTATGTCACAGCCACTCACTGCTTCACTAAGCTAATTGCTAAGAACTACCCTACGTAGTGCGTAGGTAATAGTAGGTATCTGTATGTACTTCATAAACTAGAGAAACGAATAATAAAGGCGAGCGAAATAAGACCGTATACCCATTAGTACAAGACCTAATTTCAAAGCTTTGATCTTTAATAACATTTCAAAGCCTAATTCATAGAGCAAAAAGGATCGAGAAAATATTTACCGACAAAATATTTTTCTATTTCAGATTTTGACAGGCCACTAACTTAAAGAAAATACATTATTTTCTTCGTAATCTTCCCTTAATCCCAAGATAAACAAAATGAATATTAAATTGCGGAAAGCGTTGGATTGCCACCTTTTTAATAAGCCTCCATAAGCAGAGGGTAGGTAAAGCACATAAAGGACCAAAGAACCTAATAAAATATTTGTGACACACTGCCTCTTAAGGCAAAAACCAACGAACACGGACCTGCTGTACTCCTACCAACTCCCCTCTTCAACCCTAAATTGTATGAGGTGGGAGAAGTGGGGAAGTTCTCGGTTATTTAGGCAGGGACTTACCACGATATATTATCAAGCGTTAGTGTTTTTGACGTGGGGTGAGAAAAGTACACAGTGCGTTTGCAAATACCTTTTAGCTAAGGGTCAGTTTTCATTGTGATTCAAAATTTATAAAATACCTTTTGGGCTGGTTTTGTCATATTTAAGGATGGTCTTTTGAGGTAGTAGGTAAGTTGGTTTTAAAAATGGTGAGGTGTCTTCATCATCAGCCTGAAGAGATCCATTAAGTTTGATTGGCACCACACTCCCTCTCTTGTCGTGTCACTAGTTTCTTTCGAAACAGTGTGCCTTTAGAGGCTCCTTTCGAGCACTTGACACATGTACTGGGGATCAAAGTCGTGAAGCTGTTTCAGTTTGTTCAGTTTCAGATTTCTATTTGAGCCCCCACAGCTCAGTTGGTAGTAGCTCTGCCTTCTCCGCCGTAGGCCGTGGTTTCGATATCCACCAAGAACAAACAATTGTGTGATGAACATGTTTGTTCCCTGTCTGGGTGTTAATAAAAATTATACGTATGTATTTACAGAAAAAAACTATTAATGTTTATATCAGCTATCAGTACCCCAAGTATGAGTTGTCATTGCGGGTTTTGTATGAAGACGCGATAAATACCGATACGGAACTTAAAGTTGCAAGTATGATGAAAATTTGTAGTAGAACATAAAGTTCGGTATCTCTATCGCGTCTTGATACAAAACCCGCAATGAACACGGAACCAAAACGAAAAACGAAAAACTAAATATGGTAAACAAAACTCATACTTGGGGTACTGGTTCCCATATTACAAGCTTTGCTAAATTCGGGCTTAGATAGTGCTGTGTAGAAAGTCCACCTATATTTATTTATTTATTTGGGCGGTAATTTTTAATAACTCCGGATGTCATATAACAGTAGCTGCTATTTCGAAAATCGAAGCTTAGGTTATACAAGATTAAGTTCCATAGTTCCACAAGTTATAAATAAACTTGCATCGCTGTGTTTGGTGCAAGTTGGTCCTTGTAGGTATTGATTAGTACGAATTGCTTGTGTGGTTTCCCGTCGGAGTTTCAACTTTAAACTTAATTCACGCGGTGGGTGAAGCTCAAAGTTATCTTCAAATGGTTTTTAGAATTTTTTTTATACAACTATCTGATGTAACAAGCAGATGGCCCACATGATGTTAAGTGGTAACCATAACCTATAGCAAAGCATTGCCTCGTATGTCACGCACAATAGGAACATGCCCTACGATGCACTGCCCTGCGTCCATCAACTTGAGGCATTCAGATGTTGAGCCTCATGTGCCTGTAATTACACCGGCAACTACACTCTTCAAACTGAAACACAGCAACGCTGGTTGGCGGCAGAAAAACGCGTAGTGGCAGTACTTCCCCGGACGAGCCCTTCACAAAGAGCTCTACTACTCACTACTAAAAGTTCTACATACTAAGTAAGTAAGTACTTCTAAAAGGGTTCTGTACCCAATGGGTAAACGGGACCCTATTACTAAGACTCCGCTGTCCGTCCGTCTGTCTGTCTGTCCGTCTGGCACCAGGCTGTATCTCATGAACCGTGATAGAGACAGTTGAAATTTTCACAGATGATGTATTTCTGTTGCCGCTATAACAACAAACACTAAAAAATAGAATAAAATAATTATTTCTCCCATACAACAAACGTGATTTTTTTGCCGTTTGCCGTGCGCGAGTCCGACTCGCACTCGGCCGGTTTTAATATAGATAATGGTACGGAACCCTTCGTGTCCGAGTCTGACTCGCACTTGGCCGGTTTTTTTTGTTTCACTTGTGATGTAACTAGTAGATGGCCCACCTGATGTACCACCACCATTGCACTATTAAATTCCTGGATTCAGTATTTTCAGAATTCATTTACAGTTCCACATTAATAAGTTATTATCTGAGTGGGATTAAAACCCATGATAAATCCCACTCGGATAATAACTTTAGGAATATTATAAAAAATCTTTGCGATATCTTTAAGTGTTAGCAAACACTATAAATCACATTAAAAAAAATGCTATATTCATTCATTGTTTTTTTTCTTCAATTAAAAAAAGTTATCGCCACTCGCCGCTATGGAACGATTACGGTTTATCAAGAACTTTTTTTAAGAAGAGGCTCATACCGCGTTTACATTCAGCTCATGTCCGTGGAAATGTGCAGGGACATTTCCATGTCTGCTCGCGTTGACATTCACGTTGCCAGCACTCCCTTAGTGTCCGGGCTAATTGTGAACACACATTGCCGGCGAGGCGGCCGCGGACATATGGCCGGCCACATTTCCGTCCACGCGAATGGCAGTGCGAATGTCTAAATGTAAACGCGGTATTACGTTGTGTGGGAATCGAGCCTCTGCAAAATGGAATCAGAATTTTGTTAATTGCCTTATGAAGTAGGTACGTCTACGTAATTGACTTATAATGAATACAATTAATGTATTACAATACAATTTCGAAATTAATTTGTACTTCGGCTGGCATTCAAACCTCATAATTAAATAATAAATAATCTTAAGCCGGCGCCAGATATAGCTTCACTTGTTTGAACACTTGTTTGATTGCTATGTGTGACACGAGACTTTGAATACAAAGTCTCGTGTCACACTTAAGATATACACTTAAGTGTAGCAATTAAGAGTTACACGCAGACAATCGTCAAACAACTTCTCGCTCGCACATTACAACATTTTTGAAAATAAAAAATCATTGAATGTAGTTTTGAAAAATATTAATCAACCAAGTTGTGCGCAATATTTCACACAGTTCAGAAAAAAATATCATTTTAATTTAAACCACCACCATTCGAATTTCCTTCCAAAAAGTTTGCTTCACTAGTTTTCGTATTTTTTTAAGGGCTTTGTCGCTGGGCGACCACACTTCCCTTTAATAATAAATAAAAAAAAATACATCTCGCATTAAAACTTAATCTAACTAAATTGCAAACCTTTTAGTAGGTAAACTTGTTTGGATCAAAATGATATTTTTGCTGGCTGCGAATTTGCATAAATAATTTCAGTGAGATGTACTTTGATGGGTATCATCCCCTTTATGTAAATCCAGACCATTCTCTTCTCACGGTCCACTAGTTCACGTCCGGTCCTAGTGCTTAGTTCAAACGGACGACAATAGTTGATCCATTGAGCGTGATTGGGAGATCCTGCATCGTAGGGTTCAATTGTGCAACAGTACAGACCGTGTGAGTTAAGGCAAAGATAGACAGTAAATTAATATAAGAGGACATTCTACACAGCACTATCAAGCAACTAACTAAGCATAGGCAGCCATATGCTGATAGAATACTTTTTTTTTTGTAAATACATACTTAAAATACATTATAATAGCCAAAAATACAATTATGCCCAAGTTTTTAAATTAAATGAAGAGCAAATAAGGTTCGTAATCTTTATATTCCGTAAAATTAACGGAAAAAAAAGAAGAGAAGAAAATGCCTTTATCAATTATTTTAGCAATCACTACTTATACGCGAGCAAAGCAGCAGGCGGCAACTAGTTATTGGCAATCAATACAGTTTCAGGAGAAACTTTCCATTCGCTTCTATTTAAGTGATGCTAATAAATAAATAAATATGTAATAAATAATAATAAATATTGGTGGACTTTCCACACAGCACCATCTCGCCCCAAACTAAACCAAAGCTTGTAAATATGGGAACCAGATAGCTGATATACTCCTTATATACTTTTTTTTAAATACATACTTATATTATTATATAACACCCAGTCAGAGAATAAACATCTATGTTCATCACACAAATGTTTGTTCTCGGTGGGGATCGAACCCACGGCACAGAAGGTAGAGCTACTACCAACTGAGCTGTGAAGGCTGTCAATGTTTTCGACAGGATTTTTGATAGAGTAACAGATGGCCAATCAGAGGTTTTCACTAATAGAAAGGGCCAGATTCGCTAATACAAGTATTTCATACATAAAACACTGTAAATTTATACTAAGACTACATAACATATTTTACTGTGTCTCCAAACATATGTACAGATATTCTTGTTTGTGTTTGCACATCAAGCCCTTAAATCAGGCGTGCCAGCCGAATGGGCCGTGTGTGCCAAATGGATAATTGGGCAGATACAGCAGTGCACACGAGCTCCTCCGCGTGGGCAGTTGCATCTGATCCTGACACCAAGATCTACACAGGTATTTAGGTATTATACTTATACAAAGTGTAACATAATACCCCTATAAGGCCAAAGATCAAGTGATCAGCCCAATATCTGCGATACTTTGACGTGTGCAAAGGTTGAAGATATCGTTTTCGAAATTCCCAAATATAAAAATAATATTGTCTCAGAAATTTGCAACACCCCTGTTTCCGTAAGTACCAAGGTCACTTACACACGGAACGTACAAACAGCTGTGAATAGGGCTGCCTCATGTTGTGTTTAGTTTCATATTGGAGGTTTAAGAGGATTTCATGAATGAAAAACTACGAAATTTCAAAAGTCGTATAACAAAAGGTGTTCGCAATGACCTGTAAAATAGCCTGCTTTCCGAGTTATATGGGTATTATATTACACTTTGTACAGCTAAAAAAATAGTGTTATGTTTTCGAAAGGAGCTTCCTTGAGGCGTACTTAAAATCCTTAATTTATATTTTGAATAATTAAATAAATGTAATAGTGTTTATTGACGCTGGTAATCTTGCTTCTCGCCTTTCACTTCCACATTTTTATACTACTTGCTGATGAAACAAGCAGATAGCCCACTTGATGTTAAGCGGTAACCATCACTAATAACAAATCATTGCATCGTAAGCCACGCTCGAACGTATTATAATTATTTAGTTCTAAAAACATGTCTCAAGTGCTCAAAAGGAGCCTCTTTGAGACGGTCTTAATATCCTTGCACTACACTGTTTCGGAAGAAACCAGTGGCACGTTAAGAAGATACTTATTTAAGGTAAAGTGAGATCGAAAGTTCCGTGTGTAATATACATTTTAAAACTGGAAAACTACAGAACGGACTCATTTTTTTTAATCATGGTTGACATTGATCATGATATTAAATATTCTTGTAATTAAATTATGGGACTAGTATTAAGCTTCATTCCGCAGATTTAGGGCAAACTTTGTATTTACTTTTATCGTTTCGATAAAGTTGAAAACAAAGTTTTCCTAAAATATCATTATTTTAATAGTAAATCAATTTAATTCGGTTATTATAAGATATATTATAAGGGAATTTATGTCCCCGTGTAACTTGATAATATTTTGTTATGGGCCTACATTTTTTTTTGGATTTTTGCATTATTAAAACCTATAAAGCAAATATCATTTTGATTCAACGAAATCTACAAAAATGTTTTTTATACAATACGAGTATGACATTTATATAAATGTCATGTCATGACATTTATATAAATGTCATTAAATATCATATTATATAATCTGAGGGGATATCTACCGTGTCTGGAGATAAAAGTCGTACCGTTGTTTTTTTTCTGTATATTGATGGACAATTCACACAAGCTTGGCTTACTTTGGGGCTAGATAGTCAGCCCCAAAGTAAGCCAAGCTTATACGATGAAAACCATATAGCTAATACAAAAGTTAAAAGCTATTTATTCAATAAAATCACAAGGATCACTTTGAAACGTCTTAAAGCTAGGTGACTCTAGATGCCAGTTCCACGCGACCAAAGCCTAGAAGAACAGGCAACAAACTTACGGCTTGGTTCCTACCGTTCTTTTGTATGTTATTATCCTTGTTACAATGTAGGTATGATAAAACAATATTTAAGCTCCAGAATGGTGCCAATCGAATTTAGTGAAGCGCATGTATAAAATATTTTTTTTAATACTGAACATAAATCCATGTTCATGACACAAATATTTCTTATCGATGGGGATCGAACCCACGGCCTACAGCGTAATAGTCAAAGCAACTACCTGCTGAGCTGTGTGAAATTACATAAGTAGCTATATTATGTACTGTGGTATATAGCTACAATAATATTTTAATTGAACTTACTAGCTTGTACACAGTTACTACATTGAATTCAATAAATAATTAATTATTACAAACAAATCATGTTCATGTTGTTTGGAAATATTATTTTAGTGAAAAAGCAATATTAGTACGAAATATTTGGAGAGTTTCCATGTTTCCGTTAAAAATGCCTTTAATCAGCAAGTTGTTAAAAAAACTAGTCACGATCATCACCATTATTTATAGTGTTACCACAAAATAAGGATAACATTCACTAATTTAATCCCCAGGCATGGTAGATATCCCCTCAAACCTCTTTTACTATTATCTAGAACGTATTTTTTTTTACCCATTCCCAAAAAAAAAAGCGTTTTAAAAAGAACCAGTAAACGAAAACAAAAGCCAGTGAAATAATTCTGCCTTCACAAAATGGAGTCGTTTCATAACAACCAAAACTCGGCATTAAAAACTTGAAACTCAATTAAAAACGACGGCGGCGAAGGTGCGTTCCGTAGCGCCGCTCTCTTTGTGCACACAGCATTATGGGATGCTGCTGGGGCGTACAGACTAGCTGGCTTTTACTTTTTCTAAGTGCCTTCCTAATAACAAGTTACGTAAAACTTACATCTAAAAAAAACTGATACAGCTTCACGACTTTCATCCCCAGGCACTGTAGATATCCTTATTACTGCAAATAAATATCTTGTTCTTTGGTTTTTATAAAAATCTGGCTTTACTCTTGCCAATCTAGATCTAGAGTTTTGACAGTTGGTAGTAGCTCTGGCGTCTGCGCTGTAGGCCGTGGGTTCGATCCTCATCGATAACAAACATTTGTGTGATGAACATAGATGTTTGTTCTCATCCTGGGTATTATGTATTTATAAGTATGTATTTACTAAAATACATAAATAAAAATAAATAAATAAATAAATTTTGGTGTACTTTCCACACAGCACTATCTAGTCCCAATCTAAGCAAAGCTAACCAGATAGCTGATATGATAATACTGAGAATGAAAACTGAAACTGAAAAAGCTTTACGACTCTGATCCCCAGGCACGATAGCTATCCGATCTCTTAGTACCAAGTACGAACTAAAGCTCCCTTACGTCGAAGAGGGGTAGTCAGAGGCACGTCCTAACATTACATTTGGCACATACAAACATTTTTCGATAGGAAAAATCCATTGGTGCACGACCGGATTCGACCTTACAATCGGACGACGGGGTCACTCCCACTAGACCACCAGGGCACCCAAATCACAATGTATTCTTAATACGAGACTTTTTTTTACAAACCTTAACAATCCTGGTGACGATCTTTGAAATACACTGATATATTCAGCATATCTTGAAAGCGAACTTATGAACCAGCAACGATCGGACATTCTGACGCGAGCTGTGAAGCAAACAGGGGGCTGATCACGAACGAATTTAACGTAAGTCTCGTAAACGTATCGTATCCCTAACTACAACAGAATAAGGTCGAATATCGCTAAGATACGTTAACGCCTGCTTTTGTGCGTGCGCGCGTAACTAATGTAATTGTCATAAAATTAATAAGTGACTAATATATGTATTCGACGTATTATTTGAAGACCAAAGAAGACACAATAGGTATATTTTTTTTAATTGTCTCGTCTGTATACCCGCACCCGACGGCCGGACGGAACCGAGTTACGGAACGGAACGATGACGCCGACGCCTCGAGCTCATGTTTTTGGAAATTTTAGGAACTTTTGTTCTGCGAGGCAGCGAGCTTAGTAGTGCATTAATTAAATTCTAGTTTTAGTTGTTCGATGTACTGTTCACAGACCTCACTTAGAAATTACCTGTGGTAGTTATGATTTGGGTTTCTGAAAGATCGCAGACGTCATATCGCGACTGGCACGCGCGTTCTACCTGCGTCCGTGGGCGCGGGCACGGTGGCGATACGTTCTTTTAGGTCATATAAGAGTCACGTGTCACTTTGTTTTATTATTTTGAGTTTTTCTTAAGTACCTTATAGTACAGTGGCGGATTTACCAGCAGGCTGAGTAGACTGGAGCCTAGGGCGGCAGATTTTAGGGGGCGGCAAAATAGGCTTTTTTTCTTATTACATATAAGAAAAAAAAGCCTATTTTGGTATATCTATTTCTTGTTTTTGGGTATATTTCTTGTAAGATTGAGCTTTTGGAAAAGGAACTGACACATCGATCCCCTTTTTCATTAGTTCAATTTCATTGACCATTTTTTTTAATAAATCTGATTGTAAACTGAATAGCCTACTGGCGGGCGGCAAATATGTAAATCCGCCACAGTACCTAATAGTGTCATGTCGTGATCATGATCTGCCTTTAAAGTTACATAAGGTTAGCTGAGTAAAATATCTACCTACCTAGATAAGATAACCGCGGTATCCTTCACGAATTGTTTTATTTTGTGAAAAGAACTGTACCTACTTTTGATGTTATTCAAGCAACTGAAAACAAGACTTGAAATTTCAATTCGCATGAGTGATCTCAAGTTTCGACATCTGGATACAGCTTTAGGTGCAAAGAGCATAGAAAAAATAAACGGCAAATAGAGACGCTGTAATTATAAAGGTAGATTTTTTTTTCTATTTCAAAGAAAGCAGTGGGTAAAAAAATGCAAAGGGGAAAACACATTTTCAAATTTGCATAAAATAATTATTATGTTCGTCATTACATTATAACATAATTATTGTTATTTGTATTATGAGCCCTCCGGGTCCCACTGCTGGGCAAAGGCCTTCCCCCATTCCTTGCACATGTCGCGATCCTGGGCTATGTTTGCCCAGTCCGTCAGGAAACCATCCAGCTCGTCCCGCCATCTCCGCTTTGGTCGGCCGCTGGGTCAGGATTCCAATGCTGTGGGCAAAGATAGCCACTGGCTATCTTTGCCCACAGCTGACCTGGCATACGGCAGACATGACCAGCCCAATTCCACTTCTCAGCTTCAGCATAATTATTAAATACAAAAAAGTCGATTGGCCAAATCGGAGGCTGATTCGTATTAGAATACAACTTTTTGGAAATTCTGGAACAACCAGATGTTACCAACTTAGTGTTAAGTGGTCTTAAAGCAATGATCCATCACCAGAGCATTGCCTCGCATACAACAGAGCATTGCCTCACAAGTCATTATGAACGTGCCCAACGAACGTGTGTACTGCCATGCGTCCATCAATTTGATGACGCAGAAAAACAGATATTAAGCTTCTTATGCCTGTAATTTCACCGGCAACCCTTCAAACCGAAACACAGCAACGCTGCTTGGCGGCAGAATTAGGCATGGTGGTATAGTCGCTTTAAACACTCGCTGCAAAAACGGTCATAAATTATCGGAACGAGACAGCAATATTGCTCTCTCTCTCGCACTTAGGAGAAAGGCACGATCATTTTGTTTATGCGCAGAGATGTTCATTATTGAAGTCGATAAGAACTATCGATACATTTATACCGACTACCGATAATGACCTCTCCGACCGTGCAACCACCGGGCGCTCTCGCTGAGTCATTATTTTTATCGATAACGTGCATGCGTCCGCGCCGAGTACTCTCAACACTAGTGTTGAGATGATTTATGACCGAGTTTGCAGCGAGTGTTTGACGCGACTATAGTACTTCCCAGACAAGCATTTCACAAAGGGCTCTACTCCTATACTTTGGCAAAGAAATAGAACATTTTCCATGCTCTATGCCTTCCGTATTTATTCGTTTGTATTTTGTTTGTACTCCGTGAAATTACGAGCACTGTGTTGATGCTTTGTTTGTTTTAAACATATTTTAGTAACAAGTTCATTTTAATTGTGATGCTTATGTACCTATACTTTGTCAGTGAAATGTCTAATGATGAGTTTGTCTCAGTTTCCGTTTTCATTGTATCCAATTCAAAGTTTTTGCCATTTTTTGAAGTACATAATTGACAGCCTTCACAGCTCAGTTGGTAGTAGCTCTGCCTTCTGCGCCGTAGGCTGTGGGTTCGATTCCCACCGAGAACAAACATTTGTGTGATGAACATAGATGTTTGTTCTCTGTCTGGGTGTTATATAATATTATAAGTATGTATTTACAAAAAAATATATATATATATATATATGTAGTATATCAGCTATCTGGTTCCTATATCACAAGCTTTGGCTTAGTTTGGGGCGAGATAGTGCTGTGTGGAATGTCCACCAATATTTATTTTATTTTATTTTATTTATTATAATTAACATGACAAACATAAAAAAAAAATTATGGACATATAAATTGTTAATTTGTCTGATCATTACACACAGGTACATTAATTATGAAAGTAAAAAAACTAAACAAAAAGCAGACAAAATAAATATTTCTTTCTTTCTTGACGTGTCACTAGTTTCTTTCGAAACTGTGTGGTGAAAGGATTTTAAGGTGCGCCTCAAGAGGCTCCTTTCGAGCACTTGGCACATGTTATAGAACTTTTTAAGTTCTACGACATGCCGGTTTCCTCACGATATTTTCCTTCACCGTTTGAGAGTACTGGCATTGTGCACATAAATTGTTGAACAGAGAAACTCATTGGTGCACGACCGGTTTTGAATCCACGACCTTAGGATCAGAAGGCGAGACTGCTACCACTAGACCACCAGTTCTCTCAAAATAATAATAAAACAAACGTTTAAAATTATAATACTGTTAAATCAGTTCTATCTGTGCTGTTTACAATCATTAGAAATAAGAATTTACTAAATAAAAGTATATAAGTACTAGCGGCCTGTCCCAGCTTCGCATGGGTGGATATACATTTTTTGAACATTTTAGGATAAACTTAGAACGTAGGTTAGAGTCTCGCGTGTACTTATTTCGCACGCCCTTCTCCCTGAGTAAGTAAAAACGCGCCCCTTGGAACCGCGCGTTCACTAATAATATTTAAAAGCGAGCTAAAATTTTTAATTTCGTAATATCTTTTGTATGGAATGTCCTATTTGTAAAATTCAAAAAGTAATCTAGAAACAGTCTTGAATATGAAATGATTAATTTGGATAAGGATTAATACTAAGGTACAAATAAAGAGCCTTTTTTAGCGGCGGCATTTAAATTAAATTTTTATAATAAAAGAACACTTATTGTGACATAACTATAATAGATAGACAAAGCTGTCGCGACATTTTTTGTAGATGATGACGTGTTCTGCAAAGTCGTAGTACATTATTTTGTTCTATCATCAATAGTTTTCGCAGCGCACGCGATGTAAGGTTTTTGTTTTCCACCTTGGGTTACATTATTGGAGTTTTAGTAAGGATCTCTGATTTTTTTGAAAATATAATATAGCCTATGTTACTCAAGGATAATGTAGCATTCTAATGGTGAAAGAATTTTTGAAATCGGACCAGTAGTTTTGGAGCCTATTCGTTACATACAAAAATACAAACATACAAAAATACAAATCTTTCCTCTTTATAATATTAGTGTAGATAATATCAGCTATCTGGTTCCCGTAGTACAAACTCTACTTAGTTTGAAGATAGTGCTGAGTGGAATGTTCACCAATATGGACACTCCACACAGCACTACTTTAAACTTAATATTATTATATTTAGGGTTAAGAAATTTTTTTTTAGTTTTTAGTACAAAGTTAATAGAATAATAAATAATTATTTCATTATAGCAACATGAAAAAATATTTGTGAAATGTTTTTTTTAGAATGTCAAAGACACTGGAGCTGGTACTGGTCCTAGTGGCTCTCAGTCTAGTCCACACCGCGCACGGACATCTGAAGACCTTCTCACGATGCCAACTATCCCGTGAACTACTCCGGTACAACTTTCCGAGAAGTCTCATACCTAACTGTGAGTATTTTAATTTATTCAATAGGAGGAGGTCAATTCGACTGTTTTTTATGTATGTTTGTTACGCGATTACATCTGTATGCCTCAAGTTGATGGACGCAGGGCAGTGCATCGTAGGGCGCGTTCCTATCGTGTGCGACTTAGGAGGCAATGCTTTGTTATAGGTAATGGTTACCACGTAACATCAGATGGGCGGTCTGCTTGTTCCATCAGTTAGTTGTATAAAAAAAACCATCGCCGCTGCTAGAATACCAACTGAACTCTATTAATATTTTCAATCTGTGGGGAAAACGCGTCTTTATTTCCAAGTCTTTACAGACTATCCAAGTATCCTCATCTTAACACAAAAGCACGTGGTTATTTGTGCGTGAATAGCTGACCGTGTCTCATTACAAATCCTTTGGCAGTCGGACACAAAGGTCCATCGCATGGTTGAATTAGCTCGGCATTCAATGCCCTGCTGTTGCTATTGCAAGGCTTAAATTACAAGATGCTATTTAGCTACGGGAATCTGCCTCAGTCGCTGTAATCATCTGCTTGATCTTATCCCTTTTCATGTTGAGTTGGAATTTTCACAGACCTTCTTCGTCTTCTTGTGTGTCAATGGCACTTTATTAATATTTTTACATTATTATTTATTACATTACAAATAATTAAAGTATGATTTTGTTTGAGTACACCGCCGTCTTTCCGATTTTAGTTTATCCTTTCCATCAGAAGGTTGTCTGGAAGGGATCGCTCTTAGTGATTAGGCCGCCTATTGTATCTAAAATTGTAATATTTCCATATGTATTTTACTTGTGTACGAGCGAAACCGCGAGCGGTAGCTAGTAGTTTATAATAAACTCTATGTAACTTTGATCCCAGGTGCATCGGCTGAACCTAATAAATCTACAACAGACTAAGGATGCAGCCATAATGCACCATAGGTTAGCTAAACACTTAGGTACTAGATTTAGTTCACGTGCCAGCAAGCACACTCGATAGAACGTCACCTCCACCCTTGGGATAAGTACTACGGGTTTAAGAAAAGAATTTCATCCTGAAATTCCATGTTCGAAAATCTGGGAATTATTACGAAGTGGTATTTTGACAGAGCGCAATTTCCGTGCCACTTATTGAATTTTAATTAATAGTGGCTTGGTATGAACCAGTCATGAAGGAAAGAATATCATATATTATAATATATTATAATCAGTGTATATTACAATGGATCTGGATGGTGTAAGGTGAGGGAGGCTAAAAAAAAGATACATAGACTGTGAAAGATGGCATAGATATCGTAGCAAATTTAAGTTATGGGCAATTGGAAATTTGCCTCAAATACCATACTAGAAATACAAGTTACTAGAAATACTAGTTGAACTTACGTTTTAATTAGAATTCAAGAAGTCGAATGAATTTATTTGTTTATTTTTGTAGTAGCACTAAAGATACAGAGGTGTTTCATTTGTACCACCAGTAGAACTACTTAGATGAACTACTGACACGGAAGCAAAAAAACAGGTCACTAGTACTACTGGTAGTACTAGAGATACAAAGGTGTGTCATTTGTACTACCAGTTGTACTTTTTAGTAGAACTACTGACACGGAGGCTAAAATTCTACTTTGGACCTCACTTCACTTTAAGCTAAGATAAGAGAATATACCCACAGTTAAGGGTAACTGTGGGTAGTTCAAAAGGAATCCTCAAAATTTTTGGCCACATATAAAGTTAGGTATAAATTTAAAGTTTACCTAACTCCGACCCTCAGAAATCTCATTTTGAGTTCCTAGAAAGCTGAAGATGTTTTATCATGCGTAGGATTATCCTGGAATTTATATTTTTATTTTCACACTTTTAAGCAAACTAATCAAATTTCGATTACGTCCAAGTAATATTAAAACTACTTAGGAAATAGATGGAGCTTTTTAAAAACGGAATCCCTAATGTAACTCGAGAAATGTAAATGTAAGTCGAGAAACTGTTGTTTGGAAAGCCAAACAACAGTTTCTCGACTTGGATCCAAAGGCACGGTCGATACCCATTACTGATCTTTTAGCAGGTAACAACTCGGGATTATTTTGGGAGATATATATCAAAGTATTTCAATTGACACATTTTACAATAGTTGGTATTCCATACGTGATAGGTAACAAGCCCATCGCTGCTGCTAGAGTACTAACTGGTGTCCTCACGATGATTTCATATGAAGAAATATTCATTGGTGCATGACCGGATTTGAATCCACTACCTTGCGATCAAAAGGCGAGGTAATTCCCTTTAACAAAGTTTTAATATACAAGGATGGAACTTAACCCAAATACACTACTTATTTGAAACATTTTTACATTTTTATTTTGTTTTGTGCGTACCTAGTCCATTTTTGTAAATTTTCTTCTACTCTCTGTGTCGTTGTTTCTGTGTGCTGTGTGTGTCAAATAAAAATCTGTTCTATTCTAACATCAAAACTTGTAGTAGTAGGCCGTCACAGCCTCTACATATTATTACTCGCTTCTAGTGCATTTCTAAGACACCCGCGGGATTACAACTCTTCGATACATTAAACCTAAAGTCCTAGTCTCACAAAAAACGGTGTCAATATGACGGCCAGCGATGAACGTGACTTTAATTCATGAGACACGGACAACCGTCTCTTGTTCACACTTTTTCTCATTTTTGAAGTATCGCAATCCCAGTAATTGTTTATATCATCAAAAGTTGTTGAAATGTGCAAGCTAGATCTTGTTATACCTACTGTTGTTAGCCTCTTATAGACTTTAAGCATTTTTGAAGATATACCTAAGTGTAGTAGAGCTCTATGTGAAGGGCTCATCCGGGTAAGTACTACCACCACGCCTTTTTTTGCCGCCAAGCAGCGTTGCTGTGTTTCGGCTTGAAGAGTGTGGGAGTGTGGTTGTCGGTGTAATTACAGGCACATGAGGCTTAACATCTGTATGCCTCAAGTTGATGGACGCAGTGCAGTGCATCGTAGGGCACGTTCCTATTGCGCGTGACTTACGAGGCTATGCTTTGTTATAGGTGATGGTTACCACTTAACATCAGGGCCATCTGCTTGCTCCATTACCTATTTGTATAAAAAAATAAATACTGAAGTTAGTTATGAAAATCGCAATTTCAGTCAAAGATATCTTAAAAAAAATTGAATTGTGCTAGCTAGAACTTGTTCGATGGTAGTCAGTCTCTTATGATCTCTACGTGAGATTATGGGTCGTTCCAGAGGCTTTAATCTCGACAAGAAATAACTATACAATTTTAAAATGAATTAGACGCTGTTACTCGTCAACCTTGTACTCGTAACGAGCAATGGAGCCAACTAGTCATGTTGTCTTGCTGAGCACTGAACCCGAAGACTGGGATTTTTCTTGAGAATGCTTTGTAGAGAGGTGAAACACGTGTCGATATTCTGTTATTTTGTTTTACTGGTTGCGCTACTTCACGTAATTACGTTTTATGGTGTATTGCAGCTTTGGAAGGTTATTGTTTTTACAACTTGCTGATCGAACAAGCAGTTTTTTTTAATAGAGTACGTTATTATTTTATAACATACTCTAATAATATTACAATCTAGCCATAATTACGGCTAGTAGGTGATTTAACACTGACCTAGTTTTTTAAAGTAAGCTTAAGGTGAAAAACTCTAATCAAGAACACAGTGTCTTCGCCTTAAATAGAGGCAGTAAGAAAAATGTTAGTGGACACATTCTCAGATGGTTACGATGTAGCTTACTTTATAAGGAACAAGCAGATGGTACACTTGATTTTAAGTGATAATAATCGTCACCTATAACAAAGCATTGCCTCGCAAGTCACGGACAACGATAGGAACATAACCTACGATGCACTGCCATGCGTCAGTCACTTGAGGCATACAGATGTTAAGCCTCATGTGCCTGTAATTTTACCGGAACCTCCAAAACGAACACAACAACGCTGCTTGGCGGTTGAAATAGGCATAGTGGTAGTATAATACTTCCCTGGGCAAGCCCCTATTACACAAAAGCTATCACAAAAATCCCTACGTTTAAAAATCTACCTATGGTTGGCTAGTTGCGCAACCAATCGCACCACCGCGGTTTGAACTTTCCGCAGACACCTGAGTTGACGTCCTGTAGGCCTAGCACGGGCAGAGGAAAAGTTGTCTTTCCACCGTTTTTATCTACTTGTCAGTAGAAATAAAGAGAACGATTTCCACTGACAAGTAGATAAAAACGGTGGAAAGACAACTTTTCCTCTGCCCGTGCTAGGCCTACTGGAAACTATACATTTTCGCGGTTGCGCAACCATCGTGACGCCAATCACATGCCGTGTACGCGTCGATGCTAGTTCGACGATCAAATTTTTTGAGCTACCAAGCGAAGACTAGACTATAGAATAGAGTTGTATACATTCTGTTGGTTACGCGATTGAGTTGCGCAACCGTAGTCTCTCAGGGAAATAGGGCCATAAAGTACTGTTGTTTGGTCTATTTAATAATTTCGTAGCTTCGAACCAACTCTCATAATAGAATCTCTAATGAACCAATACGTGGCCTAGCTTTTGTCTTCGGCTTGGGTTGTTATGCACTGTTTAATACTTCGACAGCCCAGTTGGTAGAAGCTCTGCCTTCTGCGCTGTAGGCCGTGGGTTCGATCCTCACCGAGAACAAACATTTGTGTGATGAACCAACTTGTTTGTTTTCTGTCTAGGTGTTATTGTATAAAGTTTGTATTTACAAAATAAAGCTATATAAGCATTACAAGCTGGTGCCCGCCACTTCGTCTGCGCAGGATTGGCCACACAATATCTTTATAAATTGTAGCCTATGTGTTATTCTGATGTTTATGCTATATCATTGTAAAGTTTAATTAAAATCCATTCAGTAGTTTTAACGTGAAAGAGTAACAAACATTCATCCACCCATCCATCCATACTTACAAACTTTCACGTTTATAATATTAGTAGGATAAGCTTAAGCATTATATCAGACATCTGATTCCCATAGTACAAGTTTTGCTTAGTTTGGGGCTAGATAGTGCTGTAGGCATAATTCAAGTTTAGGAGAGGTATGAGTAGGATTTACGGCCTTACTAATATTAATATAGAGGTGAAATCTAGATAAATGTTTATTGAATTAATCACGGCAACATAGCCCTATATCTTAATCAATGCGGGGTAACCATGAAATAACCAATGACTTTTTGATCTAAGTATAATAAGCGAACTTGAGCGATGGATGTCAAATTCTTTCTTTTAACATTCTTTTACTCTCTTCTTTTGTCGTATCACTAGTTACTTTCGAAACAGTGTGGTGAAAAGATTTTAAGCGCGCCTCGAGAGGCTCCTTTCGAGCACTAGACACATGTCATGGAACACGGGAACTAGGTATTTTTTACATATTATGTCTTGAAAAGGAATTGATCCCACAACCTACAACGCAGAAGGTTGAACTAATACCAACTGAGCTGTGAGGCTCACATGTGACAGCCCTACCTGACTCAGTGTGCCTATCGGGCAGTGCATCGTAGGGCACGTTCCTACCGTGCATACCACTGATGTGGTTGTGGTGATGGTTACCACTTAACATCAGGTGGGCTATCTTGCTCCATCAGAAATAGTATAAAATCTGCGACGTCATTCAAATCGTCTAATATTCTTGTGAACAGATTTCCTCTATACGAGCAGACTAATAAGTAATTTTGTTTCTATGAATAATACAGCCGAAACGAATATTCTATGAGATAGCTTGTGTACTTGTAATAAAGGCTTTGATTAGGAGCATTTCCTGGAACAAGGATAAAAGATTCATTTATTAGAATACTAGTAGGATCCCTGCAATTTCGTTTGCGGGAAGATATCTCGAGCTAAATGAGTTGGGGTGTGAATTTTCAAAAATCGTTTCTAATTAGCGCTTACTCTCAGAAATCAAAAATTCCAAATTATTTATTGTATAACTGTAGTACAAAAAAGATCTTATAGCTATGGTTATGTACAGTTTTAACAGTTTGGCTGTTCCGGACGTACAACAAAAACGCATTGTTATATTCAAAAGTTTTCACCCAAGAACCAACTAAAACATTTTAATACCCACTAATAGGTACTCCTCATTTTTTGCAAGTAGGTATATGACCTACAAGAAACCAAGAGGTAGATATAGAGCTTCCAATTTTATCGTTCATAATATTCGTTTAAGTTATAAAATGCATTCGAGACTAACCAGAGGATCTGTCGAAGGGGACTATTAAAACAGGGATATTTTAACATTTGGAAACGTTTGCGATGTTCAAATCAGTTTCTGTCTTCTTTATTTTTAAGCAAACAGGATAAGAGCAAGAGATAAATTTATAGATTTTAAGCAAACAGAGCAAGAGAGACATCCTCCAATATATTTAAAAAAGTCAATAGGTACACAACATTCAATTAAATCACAAGGATCACTTTGAAACGTCCTAAATTTAGATGAATCAAGCCAGTCGATCAGCTCTCAGTTGGTTGTAGATCAGCTTCAAGCGCTGGATATCGTGAACTTGATTCCCACCCAAAAAAAAACAATTGTGATGAACCTTATGTTCATCAATGAGACTTTATAATGGCCTTTAGGGTAGTCTTTAATTACCTTTAAGACTTTATTATGTCGTCTGACATGTATTTTGGTCTTAATTTGGACCCTACATATCAGGCCATTAATTTGGGCTAGCCCTTTTAGACTGTTGGTATTATAAATAAAAATAGATTTGAATTAGTGTTGTATTAAATTTGATGATAAGAAAGTATTGGATACGGCAAATAATTTGGAAAAGGTCATAAATACAAACTAATTGCATGCATGCACTATATGCATTGCAAACAACAAGCAAGCAAGACGCCCGTGCATTATAAAAGTTGAAATAAAGTACTTGTTGTGGGTAGTAGGTATGACTACCTTGAATGGATGTGAAAATGGTACTCCGATGTGGTTCGATGGTTGATTGGAGATGAGGGAATTAAATTTTGGAAAACTAAGAAAAAATGATTGAAACTAACTGGTGCTAAATTCGTCTAGTTTAGACGTTTCAAAGTGATCCTTGTGTTTTGACCTAAATAAAGACCGTTTTGATTTGATTTTAGTTTTGAAATAAAGTCTTCTCTACCCTTTTATACCTCAAAGTTCAGGGTGTCAATTATACCAGTCCAACAGTTTTAAACTTAAATGAAAGAGGATCTCAAATGTTTTGTCATTTGAATGATGTTCCCTTTTATGCAAATAGGAGATCTTTGAGAGGGAAGTTTAGGGAGGACGGTTTTAAGGGTCACTCCGTGTTCTACGCTGACGAAACGAGGCGATGGGAAATATAGATTTTTTGACGAAAATACTGACCCAGCTGGCAGTTATCTCCGCCTGTAACCTGACTTAAAAAAAATGTATTATTTTAAAAATATTATTATTGTTATTTATTTTCTCTACTTTAATATATATTAAAACATTTACAATTTATTTTTATTTATACAACTAGCTGATGGAACAAGCAGATGGCCCACCTAATGTTAAGTAGTAACCAACACCTATAACAAAGCATTGCTTCGTAAGTCACGCACGATAGGAACGAGCCCTACGATGCACTGCCCTGCGTCCATCAACTTGAGGCATATAGATGTTAAGCCTCATGTGCCTGTAATTACACCGGCAACCACACTCTTCAAACCGAAACACAGCAACGCTGCTCGGCGGCAGAAAAAGGACGAGCCCTTCACAAAGAGCTCTACTACTCTAAAATTTAAATTACAATTAATACAAGTATTTACAAAATACATATGCCAATCGGAAGCGCCTTACGACGTGTTGCAATGCTGCCAGCATTGCAACGCTGCGTAGTAATGCGCTGAGCTAGATACCCACCAGCCAAGCGCGGATCCACCGTTGTGGGCACAATGGGCATGCCCACAACCTTAATAGACTCGTGACGTCTCACACACAGTGTTTGCCCCATAGCTTTGTTCACGTGGAACTATAGGCGCACTGTACAAAATCTTGGTCAGGGCGTCATATACATTCTGTTAACATCTCCTTTGTGAGTGCACTATATCATGAGGGAGTTCATATTCCGACTCATACTTGGCCGATTTTCGGGTGGCTGTGACCACAACCTTGTTTGAGGGCTGGAACCGCGCCTGCCACCAGCTCGAGTCACGCTACGCCTCTATAAGACGTCCAGATAAAACTGAAGACCCGGTAGACCTAATTTATTTAATTTTATCTAACATTCTAAAAGAGGTTTTCAACTCGGGTTTTCTGTTTTTATGTATGTACATTGTACACTCTTCTCTTTGTGTAGTTTTGAAAACCCCAAAGTATACCTACTTCACAAATATAGTAACAGAGATCATATAAATTTATTTATTTATCTGCGTGGCCCGATGTCCCAGTCGCTCTGCCCATCGGCTGCTAACAATGTCGCAATGTCTGTACTATTTGTGTGTTATTTTTTTTCTCTGCTTTAATAGACTGTATGCATGCATCAGGTATTATTAGTTTGAAGCGTAGCGTGTGCTGTCTTATAAATTTGATTATGTTTACCTCTTTCTCTTATGCCTACGCTTCACTAAATTCTATTGGAGCTACAATATTGTATTATATTACACTGTAACAAGGATCATACAAAAGAACGGTAAGAGCCAAGCCGTAAGTTTGCTGCCTGTTCTTCTAGGCTTTGGTCGCGTGGAACGGGCACCTAGAGTCACCTAGCTTTAAAACATTTCAAAGCGATCCTTGTGATTTTATTGAATACTTTCAGTTTGACTTTATTCAGCTAAAAAAACAAAATGCAAAATGCAAAAATAAAAGCATAAGTTACTATGTTATTTTCATCACGAAACTCACAAAACGTAGGACAAAAGGCCAGAATGTAGAGTTCCCCGGCAGCCCTTAATGTTATTATTTGAATTAGAATTTGAAAGTCGCCGAATTTAATTTGAATAAACAAGTGGTTGGTTTTATTTTGTTGGGTTTTGTGGGAGATCTCGGCTGTAATTTGCGTTGGATTTCGACGAAACGCTTCTTTGAGTTAGTAATTCGAGATAGCAACTTACAGTTAACTCAAAGTTTTGACTTTTTGAAGTAGTTTACCATGGAATTATTTAGCGAGTTATAAGCAGAGGCAGAGATATAGGCAGAGAAATAATTTGCCTTCAGGAACAGGAAGTTAAACTCCTAAAATGTTGAATTTGCAAAAAGTTGTATTTGCAGCATGTTGAATCCTAAAATGCAGAATTTGCAGAAAGCCGGTTTCCTAAATTTGCAGTATGTTGAATCCTAAAATATTGAAAATGCAGAAAGTTAAATTCCTTAAATTTTGAGTTTGCAGCATGTTATATCCTAAAATGTTGTAGGATAGGAATAGGCAGATATTTAATAGAGAGTAGTAGAGCTCTTTGTGAAGGGCTCGTCCGGGGAAGTACTACCACCACGCCTTTTTCTGCCGCCAAGCAGCAACGCTGTGTTTCGGTTTGAAGAGTATGGTTGCCGGTGTAATTACAGGCGCATGAGGCTTAACATCTGTATGCCTCAAGTTGATGGACGCAGGGCAGTGCATCGTCGGGCACGTTCCTATCGTAGGTAACTTGCGAGGCAATACTTTGTTATAGGTGATAGGCTTAACATCAGGTGGGCCATCTGCTTGTTCCATCATCTAGTAGTATAAAAAAAAATTGAGACTGCACTTAATGTCGACGAATAGTCGTTGATATTAAAGTGACATTAGCAAGTATCCCATAAGAGCCACTATAAAATAGGAGGGAATATTAATAAGGGCTTTAATGTTTATGTTATCTTTAATTGTTACAGGGGTATGTCTGATCGAACACGCCAGCGGCAGAGCAACTGACAAGGTCACGAACCATAACAACTCTTATACCAGCTATGGACTTTTCCAGGTACGTACATTCGGTGAACTTTTCCAGAATTTTCAAATCGTCTATTATTAGATCTTATCAAATGCGAATGTTGCGATGGATGTGCGGAGTGACAAAGATAGATAAAATAGAGGAAGTTTGAAAGTAGCGCCTGTGACGGATAAGTTGAGGAGCAATAGGATAACGTGGTATGGGCATGTCATGTGGAGGGAAGAAAGTCATTTACGAGAAGAGTGTTGGAAATGGATGTGGATGGTTTTAGAAGGAGAGGCAGGCCAAAGAAAAGATGGATGGATTGTGTGAAAGATGAGTAAGAAAGGAGTGAGCACTGGAGATGACGAATGATAGAGGAGAGTGGAAGAAGAAAACCTGTTGTGCCGACCCCACGTAGCGTGGGATAAGGGCAGGAAGGTAATCATTAGATCTTATCATATTCTCCCATAGTAACACTTTCAGCTGGTTTCTGGGTCTTGATCACGAATAAATTTATACATCTGTGGCGTTAACGTATCCTAGCGATATTCAACCTTATTATGTTGCTATTGGGGATACGATATAGGGATACGATATAGATATGATATAGGGATACGATATAGAAGATGGATAGTGTTTGATGCACTAATATAACGCTGGTCTTCCGTGACGCCGTTGTACAATTGCAGCAACTGCGGTGTGACGAAGTTAAGTTACCCCTTTTTTTTTTGAGGGGAAAATGCCTTCGCTTTTCCTATACAAAATATTTCCCGGTATAATAATACAGTGTACTCAGATCCGGTGGAAACTCACTTGATTCTGGAATTTTTCTTCACTTTTAGCGAAATAACTATCGGTAAATAAATAAGCCTGACATTGCCACACACAGTTAAGCTTTAAACTGCAGCAGACAATGCTGAAATTTTTCTATACTCACATGAACATTTTATGAAAGGATGTTTGAATGTTGAATGTTTGGATGTTTGACAGCCCTCACGGCTTAGTTGGTAGCAGCTCTGCCTTCTGCGCCGTAGGCCGTGGGTTCGAACCTCACCGTGAACAAACATTTTTGTGATTAACATAGATGTTTGTTCTCTGTCTGGGTGTTATTACGTATTTATAAGTATCTAATGTATTTACAATAAAAATTGTAGATAAGTAGGTATTATATCAACCATCTGGTTCCCAAATTACAAGTTTTGCTTAGTTTCCGGCTAGATAGTACTTGGTTTGTTGAAATTGGTTAATTTAGATTACTACATAAGTTCAGTGATTTTGTAGTTTTAAAAAAGTTGAAATGTACAAGCGATAATTACATAAGCAGCTGTCATCGCCTTAACAGATTCCAGATAAGTTATTCGCCGAGTGAGAATAGAATCCGATGGCGCGGGTAGTTAGCGCATTCTCGTATCAAGAGGATATTTAAATGTATTCAAGGTGTTCCAATACTTGTATTTAAACCTTGAGGGGGCTAAAGTACCCATCAATATGAATAACTTTTTCTAAGGAACCAACACTGTGAACTGTGTAATCGCGTTCACAGTGTTGGTTCTTAGAAAAAGTTATTCAGTATTCAGTTTTAAATACAAGTATTGGAACACTTGTAGATGTTTTTTACAGTTACGAACTATTTGGTTAAATCACAAGGATCACTTTAAAATTTCTGAAAACCGTCTGTCTGTCTAAAATAGAATAGAAAGTAATTGTAAATTTTTGTTTTGCTTAGAAGAGCTTTTATACTTGCTTAAATTTTACATGCAGAATAATCAGATACGCTCATAATTTTCATAACAGATCTTAGATAAATCTGTCTTTTTATTCCCATAGCTTTACTTAGTTGAAAGCTAGATGACGCGTGGAATTTCCGCCAACAATAATGTTTTTTTTGAGCACTTGGCTGATTTTTCATAATTTATACTCGGAAAGTCTAAAATTGTTCGTCATTTTTCTCAGTAAATTAGTGCTCAGCACGCCCTTTATAAAAAAAGTTACCGCCACTCAATTATACGACGTCATTTGTACTACCTACCTTCGTTGTTTGTACCGAGTGTTTTTTTATACTACTTACTGATGGAACAAGCAGATGGCCCACCTGATGTTAAGTGGTAACCATCACCTATAATGCCTCCCAAGTCACGCACTATATGAACGCGCCTTACGATGCACTTCCCTGCGTTCATCAACATGAGGCGTAGGTACAGATGTTAAGCCTCATGTGCCTGTAATTACGCCGGCAACACTGAATCATTTCCGTGACCTTTCACATGGGATTCAAATCTTGCAATATGAATGATGACAATCTGAAACTCCTATCGCGAGGGGCTAAATATTTAAATAAACTAGCGGACCCGACCGACGTTGTCCCGCATTATATTTCAAGCGATTAGGATATTAAACAAAGTATTAAATAAAAGCCGAGTGCAGCGCCATCTGCCGGGCTGATTTGTGAATCTAAACCATCCAGGGTGCCACCCAAACGCATACAAAACAAATGATTCAAATCGGTCCAGCCGCTTGAGGAGTTCAGTGACATACACACGTACAGTAGAATTATATATATAAAGATAGAAAAAACTTGATAGCACTCAACAACTTATAATATAAGAATATACAAAAAAAACAATTTGCTACATAAGCATCCGAGTACTGCACAAACGAAGCCACGGGAGAGTGCTAGTTCCCGATAAGTAGAGATTCGATCCAATTCCATTCCGTGTACGATCCCCCGCTGACGTTACAATAGGATTGGCTAGTCGCAGATAGTAATATCTATTTTATTTGCGGAACGTGGAGAGATAAAGTGGGATGGGAAATGTAGTAGATAACTTGATAATGTGAGAAACCGTAACACATCCGTGTGCCGACTATAAGCTCGTACAACACGGATGGCCTCCTGAAGTGTGCAGCATTCGTTTAATACTGCGTTTACATTTAGACATTCCTACTGCCATTCGCGTGGACTCAAACATTGCCGTCCAAATGTCTGCGGCAGCGTCGCCGGCAATGTGTGTTCACGCAACACGGGCAACGCGAGCGGCAACGCGAGTGGACATGGAAGTGGCCTATTTACATTCTCGCATTGCCCAAGTCCCTGCCCATGTCTCTACACATTTCCACAGACATGAGCTGAGTGTAAACGGGGTATTAGAAATAGCAACCAGTACGCTTAGTCCGAGTTTTGCTTCTCGTTTTACGTTTACAATATCGTCAGGCCGTTTGTGTAAAAAAATATTCCATCCTTGTTTTTTACCTGTCTAAAGTAGAGACAGAAATACTTCTATCTATACAGGGTTACAGGAAAAGTCGTGCTAGATCCGTTAAGGGCGTGGAGTACCCATCATTCCTGACATATTTCACTATGAAACACCCTACCCTAAACTAAACCCTTTTCGAGATATTCGACTTTTAATTTTTTTATTGAAAATTGCCGATTTTTAGGCAATTAAATTTATTTTTGGTTGTTTTGTGTATCTTATTATTATTATTATTGCATTTTTACATGTGTAATTAGATGCTTTAGGACGTCAATCATTAAAATAGTGCATAAGTTAATTGAATAGACCGTAGTAGACAAGTGAAAGTTAAGAAATAAAAAAAAAATTAGAAAGTTTATTTTTCTCTAAGGGATATCTAAAAAAAATATTATGGCAATTCTTCGGCAGATGTTTTTAAAAATATCTACGTTTCATCAGCTATCTAACGAGGTATAATAATCTAGGGTTTTATTCAATTGCATTGAAAAAAAATTAGTTTTATAGGCGACAGTGGAGAAGAAAATTTATACTTAGCCCTAAAAAGTAAAAGTAAAACAATAGGTAAGCATGAAATGTCATTTATTAAAGGTTTTCACACAACTTTTTCTTATTCTACAGTTCATGTTCAACATGGCCGCCTCTATTTCTGATACATTGTCGCATCCTTCTACGGAGACCAGTCTTCACTACTCCAGTGGTCAACGTGGTCCTCATTTTATTTGCTGCATCCACAATCCTTTCTCTTAGGTCTTCCACAGACGAAACTGGATTCGGCTCGCTGTACACAAGACTTTTCATGCACCCCCACACATGAAAATCCATGGGGGTTAGGTCCGGACTTCTTGCTGGCCATGGCAACGGCCCACCTCGTCCTATCCATTTGTTTGGATAATTTGTGTCCAGCCAGTCTCTGACACTTCTCCTGAAATGGGCAGGGCAGCCATCGTGTTGGAACCACATGTCCCTGATCAGGTTGAGTGGCAGATCATCCAGCAAATCACTCAAGTCTGCTCTCAGGAAATTTTCGTAGCTTTCCCCATTTAAATTATCCGGTAGAAAGTAAGGTCCAATCAAATGATTGGAGATAATGCCCATCCACACATTCACGCTGAATCTTCGTTGGGACCCCTTCACTCTTTTCTTATTGGGATTCCTTAGTGCTTTTGGGGCCCAGTAATGGGCGTTGTGATAGTTAGTTATGCCATCTTTATCAAATTTGGACTCATCCGTCCACAAGATATTTCTTAGAAAATCTGGGTCTTCTACGTCAGCATTTAGCATAAATCTGCAAAAGTCCAATCTTCTCGCGGGGTCTCCTTCTTCAATAACGTGTACCGGCGTGTAATGGTATGGGTATAGGCCAGCAGTATGCACTGTAAACCACACTCTCCATTGCGAAAGTCCCAGATCACGGGCAACAATATTAGTGGAAGTAGTCGGATCCGCTCGAAAGCGTTGCACTATCTCATTGTCCTGTTCTTCGTCGTCAATTCGTGGTCTACCCATGTCTGTATTACGTCTCAAAACAGAGCCAGATTCTCGAAGTCTTCGATAAACTCTGTCAAAAACGGCCACATCCGGCACTCGACGACCGGGGTAGCGAGTTACGTATTCGTTGCGAGCTTGCGCAGATACACAATCGCAGTATCCGTAACAAATAAGCATATCAGCATATTCCTCAGGTGTGTAGGACGTCATCTTCAACACTTCCGTATCACAGGTACAAATCAGAGTCCGGTTAACAAGTATAGTAGTCACAAATCAGAAGAAATAGTCCAGAATCACAGCCAAGTCGAGAAAAAGAGCAAAACGATATCACATCTACTATGTACGAAGCACAAAAGCAGACTGACAACCAAAACAATACCCCCTGTTGTATTCCCAGCCCTAACCGGTCTCTACACATTTTTTCTTTCATTCATACCTACATAAATCGTCACTTGTCTCGCTCTCACGGTGTGTCTGAACTTGAAGGACAATAGGCGCGGGACCGTTAGAACTGCTACCTGGAGCGTCCCAACTACTTTTTTTCCACGAAATGTAATACAAACCCTAGATTGTTATACCTCGTTAGATAGCTGATGAAACGTAGATATTTTTAAAAACATCTGCCGAAGAATTGCCATAATATTTTTTTTAGATATCCCTTAGAGAAAAATAAACTTTCTAATTTTTTTTTTATTTCTTAACTTTCACTTGTCTACTACGGTCTATTCAATTAACTTATGCACTATTTTAATGATTGACGTCCTAAAGCATCTAATTACACATGTAAAAATGCAATAATAATAATAATAAGATACACAAAACAACCAAAAATAAATTTAATTGCCTAAAAATCGGCAATTTTCAATAAAAAAATTAAAAGTCGAATATCTCGAAAAGGGTTTAGTTTAGGGTAGGGTGTTTCATAGTGAAATATGTCAGGAATGATGGGTACTCCACGCCCTTAACGGATCTAGCACGACTTTTCCTGTAACCCTGTAGATCGCGTTACTCTTTGATTCATTTCATATAATTTCAATTTTTCAGTCATCATTATTTTAAAAATTATACATATATAAATATCACTTACATTAAAAAAACACAAATATTATAATTAATTTAAATCTAACAATTAACAATAACAAGAAAAAACAAAAGTCACAGTAATTAATAATCAGTTCATAATATACAATATCATTTATACGTTATGCCAATATAAAATAAAAATAAACATTGAAATAAAAAAAAACTAAGTTGAATATCATGCTTATGTGTCATACATCTACAGAGTAAAAAATCTTCTACAGCAAAAAAAAAAACTTAAAGTTTAATGTTTGGACTGTCAATACCTCAATACTTTTTATTTCTGTGTGTAAACCATTAAAAAGTTTAACTGCTTGACACCGACAGCCATGCCACATTCAACCATGGACATATAGCTTCCAGGTCCATCCTCCTAGTACTAATGATGGTCACTAACTTAGTGCAATTTTCTCCAGGGGAAAAACGACATATGCGTATCAGCGCATACTGTATGTGCATAAAATTAGAAGCACATTTGCATGATTGCTGCACTAATCAGTCAGGACAGGCAGACGTTTCGGTTATAAATGGGACAATAGGAGGCTGGCACGGGTTTTTAAATCGAAGTCATAGCCAAAGTATCACTTTAAGAGTAGTAGAGCTCTTTGTGAAGGGCTCGTCCGGGAATAACTACAACCACGCCTTATTCTGCCGCCAAGCAGCGTTGCTGTGTTTCGGTTTGAAGAGTGTAGTTGCCGGTGAAATTACAGGCAATATTAGGCTTAATATCTGTACGCCTTAAGTTAATGGGCGCAGGGCAGTGCATCGTAGGGCAGTTCCTATAGTGTGTGACTTAAGAGGCACAGTTTTGTTATAGGTGAGTGGTAACCCCCTAACATCAAATTGGCAATCTGTTCATCAGCAAGAAATAAAAAAAAAAACTTTGAAAGCTAGGTGAATCTCTGCTGCTTCTCTAGAATAACATAAGTACATAAAGTACCTACATGGTTCATACGATTTTTATGTTTAATTCTTTAACAAAATAATAAAACGACACGATAATATGAGGAATTCCGGAATTCCTGTAAAAAAACAATTTTTAGAGCACCAATCTTGTTCTTTGTAGAGCTCCTATCAATATTCGGATGGGTGCTCTACGAAGAATATCTTAAATACTTCCTCGTAGAGCACCTGCGGTGTATTAGCTTCTAGTGTTGGAGTATTCTTTTTTATTGAAGCTCCAGTGGTTGTGCCAATCCAACATAACCAGGCGTAGGCCAGATCGTTTTGAAAATTATAGTGTAAATCTTCTGCAAGCGTAAGAAGAAAGAAAGAAAAGCAATTTATTGACCAACACAAAAATAAATAGCATAGGTTAAACATATACTATACTACTTATCTATGTTAGGCCAATTAGGTCCCTGGCTCAGTATTTGCCGCACCGTGTGGTTCACGCCACACATTGCAACACTGGTATTCTGCCAGATGCTAGGGCGGGTAACGGCACGGAAATTATATAATAAAAAAAGCGTACAAAGAGGTCTGAAGGGATGTCTACCGTACCTTGGGCATTTTAAATATGCCGTCTCGAGCCCAGGTTTTAATCCTGTTATTTTGAGTAATGCAGTAGCGTAATAAAAACGTTATAACTAGTGCTTTCCCCGCCCGTATCATAAAACACATGATTTGACGCAGCATGTTTGTGTAATTGAAATGGGTTACAATCAGTTGTGATCATTTCCTGAAATGATCGGACATCTACGAGTTTATTTACATAAATATCACTGAACCTTGTAGTGTTTGGAGCATAGTTTGCTTGGTCATTTATTTTAATTTTAAAATATCATTATGTACATAAATATGTAAAAATATTACAATTTCCAGTGTAGATTTAATCCTAGAAAGTAACAATCTAAGGTATGAATTTAAAACTAATAAACTTATAACGAATAATAATTATTACAGAACTTAAAAAGAGATTGGGTTTGTGGATTACGATTATTGGTCATTGCAGACAACGTAAAACGTAGACACGTAGATAACTATCAAACAACTTCTCGCTTACATATTACACATCATCATTAGCTTGAAGAAGTCCTTTGCTGGTCATAGGCCTCCCCTACACATTTCCAGGAAGAACGATTCCGAGCCCTCTCCATCCACCGACTTCACGCGAACATACGTTACACATGAAATACATAAAATATATATTGTATATAAAATAACTGAAGGTATTTAATTATGAAAATCGCTAACATAAAGTTTTGGAGAATAAACTTACGAAGGTTCAACAAAAATATTATTATGATCCCATTGGTTTAAGAGTAGTAGTAGTCGTCCGGGGAAGTACTACCATCACGCCTTTTTCTGCCGCCAAGCAGCGTTGCTGTGTTTCGGTTTGAAGAGTGTGGTTGCCGGTGTTGATGGACGCAGGGCAGTGCATGTAGGGCACGTTCCTATGGTGCGTGACTTACGAGGCAATGCTTTGTTATAGATGATAGTTACCACTTAACATCAGATGCACCATCTGCTTGTTCCATCAGCTAGTTGTATAAAAAAAATTATGTTGAGTTTTCCACTGAGTTTTAGTAACAAAATTCGTACTTAATCGATTTTTTCTGAGAGTAGTAGCTCTGGCTAGAGCTACTACCAACTGATATGTGAGGCTATGCTTGGTTAAGCCTCACATAACTCATCTATCTAACGGTCGTCTATCGAATCCGTTCACTCCATTAATTAAGAGGAATGTTCCAGAGGTGATGACGCCAGCCCGCACGATGCGGCTGTGATTTGCATTGTCGCGAGGTTAAGCCAGTCTTATACGTACCGACTCAGTCAATCTATATGTCTGAGCTACGTTCTACTGTAGTGATGTGCGTGATGCGGCTATCGATATCGATAGTTTTTACGTAACTTAAGATAAGGAAAAGTGAAAGAGTGGCGTATTAAGGCGAAGACAAGAGCTAATGTGACTCTCGCTCGCACGTTTAGACATGTTGAAAGATATAAAATAATACATAAATACATACAAGATTTTAATGTTGTCAGAAGAACACACAACCAAATAAAAATAAATAAAAAATATCATCGCCTTAACACGTCCCATGCAAATTTAGTTCAGTACCAGCGCGTCCCGTAAAAATAATAACTATAGAAGTTGTATGTGTCCCCTGACACACATATGTCTCAGGAACGTATTAATGCTTTCCAAGTGCAAGTTTTCTGAGCCATATGTGGTTCAGCGGACAGGGAACGTGTTAAAATACTGTCTCCCAGTATTTTAATTTTTAATCGCATACTGTGGGGCGTGTATCTGTGTACCTTCTGTGGAATCGTAGTTTCCAAATCGATAAACCGTTTTTTTGTTCGTAAGGTGAATTGATAGAGAATCTTCTTAGCTGTTGCTTGAATGCTTTTTTTTTCTAGAAAATCTGTTCAGCTGCTTATAGACTCCCAGCTTTTCACAGTACTATACATATATATCATTTTGTTTCTTTAATATTAAATGTGCCCACGATCTTTTCATATTTCGAATCAAAGTACTGACTGACTGACATTTGAAGGGTGTGTTTTTGCAGTAAGGTATTTTGAAACAGCAAGTTACCAAAGAAAAACAAAATGCATGCCGAAAAATTCACGAGTACTCGCTGGTTGTTTTTAAGCAGGACATATCACTATCTCAGTTAGAGTCCAATAAAGTTTTAGACAAAAAAATATAAATCGATTCTAAATAAAGAGTTTAGTACACAAAACGCACCAATCTCGTAGAACACCGGAATCTGAGACACAAAACATTTTTTATGATTACTTTTTTTTATACTACTAGCTGATGGAACAAACCAGGCCCACCTGATGTTAAGTGGTAACCATCACCTATAACAAAGCATTGCCTCGTAAGTCACGCACGATAGGAACGTGCCCCACGTTGCACTGCCCTGCGTCCATCAACTTGAGGCATACAGATGTTAAGCCTCATGTGCCTGTAATTACACCGGCAACCTCACTCTTCAAACCGAAACACAGCGTTGCTGCTTGGCGGCAGAAAAAGGCGTGGTGGCTCTACTACTCTTAGCAACGCTGTTTGGTGGCACAGTTCCTGTTCAGATACCGAGTCGCTGGCTCTCTAGCCAGGTTCCTGGCTCTCTGGTTAAAACTACTGTGTGTAGGTTCATCGATAATATCATCTAATATCTACCGACATGCTCCCAACCCCACCAGCGCCTCTGCAAATCGAAGTCCCGATTGAAATCAGGCGCGGTTCGGTCGGTAAATAGCGTCTTGTGCTAATACTTTCTCCCGAGATTGCTAATCCCAGTCGTGATGAGGTGCTCCTGTTTGCGAGCCCGTATCAATCTTCTCGATTGGGGTAAATATGCATGGACTGAATTTTGGCGGAAGATTCGATGACACGCGTTGTATCAGTCGTTATGTTCTTGTGTTCCTGCCCTCATCAGTCGCTCAACGCTTTTTAAATAAAACAGATAAAAGTCCCATCTTACTTTTTATTAGAATAAATTGAGAATTTAATTAGGATTTAAGTATAATCACACTTTTTTGTAACTCTCCGGGTTTTAACATGGAACTTCGGTTGCCATAACAGAGGCTGGGTTTTTTTGCACCCGGAATATATTTATTTATTACAAAAATGATATAACTAGCATTAAGTCCTAGAACTACATTGCTGAGAAATGTTAACGAGTATTTTACGAAAAATTAAATGTAAAAAATTCGTTAGTAGTGGACTTTGTGGGCTGATGATGATGATAGGTTCTGGAAATAAAGACCTGTCCAGTTTCAGACAGATAAATAGACCATTATTTTATACCTAACTAGCGACCCGCCCCGGCTTCGCACGGTTATTGTGGGTTATCCCTAAGAGATTATGCTTGTATTAAGCATACAAACCTTCCTCTTGGATCACTCTTTCTATAAAAAAAACCGCATCAAAATCCGTTGCGTAGTTTTAAAGATTTAAGGTATGCTTAAATCTTTAAAACTACAGGGATATAGGGATATAGGGTCAGAGAAAGCGACTTTGTTTTATACTATGTAGTGAAAACACATAACTTAGCATATAAAAAATGTCGGTTAAGGCGAAGACAAGAGCTAATGTGTTGTACTAGTTTTCGTACATAAGCAAACTTTTAAGTAGGAAAACTTGTATCGATCAAAATTAAATTTTTACGAAACTGTGTGCAATGTGATTTCACACAAAATGGTTGATTACAATTTTTCGAAAATGAGTTTAGTGATTTTATATCTTTCAACATGTCGAAACGTGCAAGCGAGAAGTTGTTTGATAGTTGTCAGCCCCTTAATACAATTATTGAAGTGTACCGTGCAACCGTGCCGTGGCGAGACGAATCTGGAATTGGCATCACGCCCGGAAGATAAAAATCTTTTTCTTCCATAAACGACTGCAATACCACGACATTGTGTCCTATTCTACGGAACTGGCATAGTATAATGTCACTTTTGGCAGCTGTTGTTTTGTCAAGGAGTACCTATTTATTTAGTGAAATCGCGAGGAACTCCTCGCGAGGTTGATTTTTTTTTAATGAGGTCTAAAATATCTTAAATTTTGAAATATGGACCTTACCCACCTGACTTTTTACGTTGCATGGGTTATATTAAACACTTCCAAAAACCAAGCTATAATTCATGAAAACTTTTAATAGTTTAAGCACTTGAAAATTTCCACTGTTGTTTTGTTCGCTATTTATTTTTGCTTGTATGGGTTAGCTGAATTTTATTTCATTTCACAGTTTGTTTAAATTAATGCTTTTTATCTTTCATTCCTTTATTTTTAAATTAGTTTAGTACTTTGTAATGCGAGCCTGTAAAGAATAAGGATTTTGCTTTATATTTTAGGACCCAATTTATATATATTTTTTTGCTTTTGAATTATATGTTTTTACTTTTAAAATAAATATAATATTATTATTTGCTAGAATAAAAAAGACTTTGCACGTAAAAAGTTTCAGTTGATCATAAGGTTGCAGTTAGTTTTGTTATAAAAGTTATTAGTACTAGTAATTGAAGGGACCATTAGCTTTAAAAACATTTTTTTTTTCTTAAGTAACAAGCAACCGCTAAACAACTTCCCGCTCGACATTTCAACATTTATAAAGAGCGAGATTATTTTGTTGTTTGACCATTTTCTGCTACTTAATTTTCATTTCTAACTCACTAAAATACATAAAAACGCCTGTCAAAAGTAGCTGCACAGCTTGCCGGTGTTGTTAACAGCATACAAAAGCGGAGGCACTTCTTAGTCCTCGTAAAAAGCCAGAAGTGACCCCTCACTTCCACGGATCATGGATTCACCAACTGTGTCTCAAACTGTTACCCTGTTTTATTGATAGACTATGTATGTTCACGCGACTTCGGACAAGAGCTAATGTACCTCTTGCTTTACTAATTGTTTCTAGTTTGAAACATTGCTCTTAACCTCTGTAAGAGATGGCAATAGTTTCAACACTTTATCTTTTGTATAATTGTTTCCAAGTTGAAAAAAATACTAGTTTTTGTACTTATGCAAACTTTTGGGTAGAAAAACATGTATCGATTAAAATGTTTTTTTTTTCTAAACAATGTGATTGCACACAAATTGGTTAATTGCGATTTTTTTTAAATGGGTTTAGTGGTTTTATATCTTTCAAAATGTAGAAAAGTGCGAGCGAGAGGTACATCACTAACAACTTTAAAGATAACAATATTTATTGTTTATGGAAACTAGGTAAATTTGGTATTCGGAGTTAGTATTTTGGTTTCACGATGTCTGACAGCATATAAACATAAAAATATAAAAAATATATTAATAGAAAAATTAAATTAAACTAGTGGTTCGCCCCGAACTGAAATTTTTAATGTCCACTCCAGTCTTACATTGATACCAAACACGGTATTTGGCCTCTGACTACCCCCTACCTACTTGGGGTACCAGTTGAATCTCAAATAACATACATAGTACGTCCTAGAATAAAAAAATATTTTGGTATTGGGATGTACAACCCGAACTTTTTCATATGACACCTCACTTGGTATATTTGGGTAACAATTTTTTTGCTCCCCTGTCTCAATAACCCCTTGTCCGAGTAAATTCATATACCCATATAAAATTCCCAAGTACAACCTATCGATCTACCTAATTTCGTGCAGATCTGATCAAAAGGTGCGAAAATTGAAGAAGTAGTTAGGCAAGTCCAAACACTGTATTTAGACTTGCTTCTGACTACCACCTACTAACAAAGTATGAAAACCAAGTTTCAACTGAATTGGCCTATTTATTGAAAAGTTCCATTGAACAGACCTTAGCTCTATCATCAGGCCGGGTCGCTGGCACCATTTTATGAGAACTAAGTATGTTCATACTAAAAAAAAAATCCAAAAAAGCAAAAAAACTGGCCGACCAGTAACAAAACCTTGATGTCAACGAAACTCTTAGAGATGGGAGCTCTTGGATCGTTCATTAACTTAATTTTACTTTTTTGTTGTAAGTATCTTAATCTTAAAAAAAGGAAAAATGGTTTTAGAATGTCCAAGCAAAGCCCTTTCATATGACATGTAACTTAATATTATTGTGCGACTTTTTTTTATTTTTGCCCTCTTAAAAACCTCCATCACTTAAATTAATTTCTCAAGAACAAGCTATCGACTTACCAAATTCGTTGCAGATTGGATCAACGGTTCGAAAGGTATGGCTTGATAAACATATAAACATGCTTACATACACACAAATCGCTCAAGTTAATTGTAAGATATTCGTTCGCTTCGCTCACTCGATACAAAAAAAAACAACAACCCACACTTTAACCTTTATTTATAGGATGGGGTCGTAAGCACCCCTTCTCGAGACGCTCGGAGTGCCTGCGTCACACTCACGTCAAAATGAGGGGCTTCATGCCCTCTCGATGAAGAGTCTCCATAAATGTGAGGGTGACATACGGAACAATGACTGGTTGTGACATTTTAAACGTAGCTACTTCTTTTTTTTGTTCTCCTTGATGATGGAACAAGTAGATGGCTCACCAGATAATTTGTGTGGTAAATATCACCTATAACAAACCATTGCCTTGCAAGTCTAGCACGATAGGAACGGATATTTTAAAGAACGCTTCTTTCTGTATACAACTTGCTTGAACAAGCTGGAACAAGGAGATGGCTCACCTGATGTTTTGTGTGGTAACCATCACCTACAACAAAGCATTGCGTTTTAAGTCACGCACGATAGGAACGTATCCAATGATGCACTGCCCTGCGTCCATCAACTTGAGGCATAAAGATGTGAGGCATCTTGTGCCTGTAACTTCATACAGATGTTAAGCCTCATGTGCCTGTAATTACACCAACATCCACACCCTTCAAACCGAAACACACCAACGCTGCTGGGCGGTAGATATAGGCATTCAAGTATATACATTTATGATCTCTTACTCTATTTTATTAAAATAATTAATAAGATACTACGTTCTCGAAAAAACCATAAATGCAAGTTAATATCAGGTGGACGAAAGGTAATTTTACCTAACCAAAAAACTAATATACATGAAAACTTTTTGCAATTGCTGTAAAAGCAATTGTGAAAAGTTAAATAATATTTCATGAAGAAAACTGCTCTTTTTTTTTAATAAAGCCAAAGGGGTTATTCTTGCGAAAAGACCTAGACGATAGGTCACAACGATCCAAACTTAATTTAAAAGAGCCTTTAGCCTATTTCATAGACATGAAATATATTACATAACCCAAACAAGATGCCTGAAGGATGAATCTTTAGTCGACAGATTTTAAAACAACAAAAACATTGTTATAAAAAATCTCTAGGGTTTTGTGATCTTTTTTTCATCAAGTTATCATCATCATCAAAATCTGGTGATTTTGATGATGATGATAACAAGTTATTATACTTAGTTAGTTCAAGTTATCATCATCATCAAAATCTGGTGATTTTGATGATGATGATAACTTGATGAAAAAAAGATTCCTAAGTTTCCTAAAACTCAGATCTCTTGATGGTTCAAGAGATCTGAGTTTTAGGAAACTTCAAAGATTTTATATCATCAATAATGTTTAAATGTGCGAGCGAGAAGTACATAACGGTAGTTTGCGTCTTAAATAACAGGTTGCAAGTGGGTCTTCTTCTTCTTCTTTTCGTGTCACTAGTTTCTTTCAAAACAGTGTGGTGAAAGGATTTCAGGTGCGCCTTAAACAGAACTCCTTTCGAGCAAGTGGGTTATTTATGTACTTACTAGTCGATTAACCCTTTAAGCCATAAATCTTGCCAAGCCAAAGCAGTGGAACCAATAAAAGATTAGAAATGTGACACAAATAGAGAGATGCAAATTTTCAATGCAAGGATCTCAAATAGTGTCGTCACGACACCCGACCCTATCACTTATCGCAAACGACAGTTACCGCATGAGGATGGGACAATATATACCCGCATGCAACCACCTTTTATTAACGCTTATGGTAGGTTATATAAGCGTGGAACGCCCCGATGGACTGACGACATAATTTTGAGGATCGCGGGAAGTCGGTGGATGGAGAGGGCTCAGAATCGTTCTTCCTAGAAACTTATAGAAGAGGCCTATGTCCAGCAATCGACTTCTTCAGGATGCTGATGATGATTGTAGGTTATTCGAACGCAATGGTAAGTCACGCATTTTTTTCGAAAAAAAAAGATAAAGAATAAGAGACGACCGAAGATAATGATTAACGACCACAGAATAGTTAACAAAGGAATCATGTAGGCCTAGAGGCCATCTCCCGCCCGTTGATCGAACGACATTGTTGTGAGTGCTGTGAATAAGTGGATGAGACTAGCAAATGTAGTGTCGCAGCAGTATAAAATACGGAGGAATGTGACTAAAAGTGGTCGAACCCATATCGATACGCGGCAGTATCACGTTACGGCAATTGAGACAGCGACACAAGACAATCGGAGTCAGATGTCTAATAAATGTCCATCTCTATTTCAGTACTCAGAGGGAACAGTTGCAAATGACTTTATTTTATTCTTGTCACTTCTATTTATGAGCTAGTGGTTCAACTTACTCAACGGGTAAAGATTCAATTTATTTAACTAGAAATAACTAGATATTTCTACTGGAACTATTGGAATTAGGTATTTGAATCTTCTCAATTATCTTGAAAGACTTGAAGCCCAAATTTTGATGAAATTCCAACTTCACTCTTAAGAGTTGAGAGTTTGAGTACTAGAGCTCTTTGTAAGGCTCTTCCGGGGAAGTACTACCATCATGCCTATTTTTGACGCCAAGCAGCGCTGCTGCGTTTCGGTTTGAAGGTTGTGGTGGCTGGTGAAATTATACACTTGAGGTTTAACATCTATATGCCTCAAGTTGATGGACGCAGTATCCTATCGTGCGTGGCTTGTGAGGCAAAGCTTTGTTATGGTGATGGTTACCACTTCACATCAGGTGGGCCATCTGCTTCTTCTATCAGCAAGTAGTATTAAAAAACACAAGCCTCATAGTGAGCTGGGTCTTCTGTTTCAGGTATTCCACGACCTGTTCGGAGGTATTTAAGTATTCCTTTAGTTTGGTACCTGCAGTACGTAGAAGCATTGTTTAGATTGGAATTGTATGGTTTTGTGTGCAATGTTCAGTTTTTATTTGAAGTCCAATCAGTCATCTAGTGCCTTAATAATTAAACCAAATTAATTAAAAACGTGTTTGCCGGCGAAGCGCTAGCGAGTTGCGTCGTCTGAATTAACATTTACATGGCACTTTTTATGGATAAGAGCGTAAACGAATTTTTTGAGCATCTCTGCGTGGACGGAATAATTATGGACTAATCCGGGACTATTGTGCGATACGGTTGGTGTTTTGATGCAAAAATACACTCTGATGTTTAAAATAAATAAAAATAAATATTGGTGGACTTTCCCCACAACACTATCTAGCCCCAAACTAAGCCAAAGCTTGTAATATGGGAACAAGATAACTGATATAATACTTGAATACTTTTTTTGTAAATTCATACACTCTCTTTCTCTTGTCGTGTCACTAGTTTCTTTCGAAACAGTGTGGTGAAAGGATTTTAAGCGCGCCTCAAGAGGCTCCTTTTGAGCACTTGACACATTTCATGTTATAGAGCTTTTTAGGTTCTACGACATGCCGGTTTCCTCACGATGTTTTCCTTCACCGTTTGATAGTAAATTAGAATAGTAAATTCATACTTATAATAAACATAATAACACCCAGACAGAGAACAAACATCTAAGTTCATCACACAAATGTTTATTCTCAGTGAAGATAGAACCCACGGCCTACGGCGCAGAAGGCAGAGCTACTACCTACTGAGCTGTGAAGGCCGCATGTGGTATTTTGAAGCATACACCGATGACGCTATATTAGACATACATTATTTCAAACAGCTTTCAAGGTTCGCAAATCTGTACATTTAACTTTTTTTTTTTTTTTTTTTATACAATTAGCTGACGGAACAAGCAGATAGCCCACCTGATGTTAAGTGGTAACCATCACCTATAATAAAGCACTGCCTCGTAAGTCACGCACGATAGGGACGTGCCCTACGATGCACTGCCCTGCGTCCATCAACTTTAGGCATACAGATGTTAAGCCTCATGTGCCTGTAACTACACCGGCAACCACACTCTTCAAACCGAAACACAGCAACGCTGCTTGGCGGCAGAAAAAGGCGTGGTGGTGGTGGTGGCACTTTTTCTGTAATTTTGACTTTTTCAGTTCAGGTAACATTTTCTGTCATATGTGACGTTTTCTGTCATATTTGACATGTATGACACCTGGAAATCAGTATTGAGTAAAATATAAAGCACTAGAAGCTACTACATCGCAGGTGCTTTATGAGGAAACATTTTAGATATTCAGAATCAGAATCAGAAATTATTTATTGTATAACTTAATTGTATTCGTAGAGCAATTTAAATATTGATTTGTGCTCTAAAAGGAATAAGATTGGTGCTCTAAAATCGGTGCTCTAAGAGAAATGACTCAAAATTCTAAGTTTAAAGTTGGTCAATAAATAATTTATTTATAAAAAAAATAACATTGTAGATGTAGGTTTGTGGGAAAAAAGTAAAGTGTAATGATGAATTAAATTGATCATTCATATCATGAGTTTAAATTATTCTACATTATTATGGCCTAAAAACAAACCAAACACAAATTTGTCATGCTACATATTTACTTTTCTACGCATGTTTTTAGGACTAATCTAAGCCATTCGAGTTGGATTCTTCGTTCAAGTGTTTTAACATCCTCAAACATATTCAAATGTGCTAGCGAGAAGTTGTTTGATGGTTGTCAGCTTAACTGATCTTCAAAACTAACTATCATCACAACTTCCAATCATAGTATCTAAGTATTTAATTTATGCATTTGTGAGTATGTAGTACCTAAAGTATATTATTATATCTTATTATGTACCAATTTTAATATTCGTTATTCATATTATTTTCAAGTATTTGTTATACCAATATATAATATATGTATTTTTCTGTATTTGTAAAAAATAGCTTCATAACATCCATGTTTGTGCACTACCCTTTCGGTTTATCAAAACTACACAAAGGTTAACTGGAAGAGAATGCTCTCTAGCATTAAGTTCGCCTATGTACGATACATTTTGTTTTGTGCAATAAAGAATTTTCTATCTATCTATCTATAGAATAACCGCACGTTTAAGCCATTCCATAAAATACACAGGCACTTAAAATGCGCTTTCCACGGCTTTTAAAACATATTCATGAAAAACATTTTAATTTTCAGAGGTGTAAGCGAGGCTGCTCGAAAATTACATAAATTGCATTTACCACCGTTTCAATATCAACAAAAACAAAGTAACCTATTTAACCCGTAAAATAACGTGAAATGCGGTGAACCATTAATTTTACCACTAACACAGAAAAAGATTCACGACTCTTCTTCTTCTTGTCGTGTCACTAGTTTCTTTTCGAAACAATGTGGTGAAAGGATTTTAAGTGCGCCTCAAGAGGCTCCTTTCGAGCACTTGACACATGTTTGAGAACTTTTTAGGTTCTACGCCATGTCGGTTTTCTTACGATTTTTTTCTTCACCGTTCGTGGGTTCGTGGTTCGTCGTTTGAGGGTAGTGTCACTGTGCACTTAAATTCACGACTCTGATCCCCAGGCATGGTAGATATTCTCTCAGATCTTTTAGTACCAAGTACGAACTAAAGATTGTTTCAGTCAGGGGCACACACGCATCAGGCTAGACACTGCTCGCTTTTATGTCCTTGTAGAAAGCATCATTTTTCTTTAACTTTGTTTAATTACTTAGATCTGTGTCAAAGTCAAAAGGTTTTTTATTTATACCATTAGCTGATGGAACAAGCAGATGGTCCACCTGATGTTAAGTGGTAACCATCACCTATATCAAAGCCTCCCTATAACATTGCCTCGTAAGTCACGCACGATAGGAACGTGCCCTACGATACATTGCCCTGTATCCATCAACTTGAGGCATACAGATGTTAAGCCTCATGTGCCTGTAAATACACCGGCAACCACACTCTTCAAACCGAAACACAACGTTACTGCTTGGCGGTAGAAAAAGGCGTGGTGGTAGTACTTCCCCGGACGAGCCCTTCACAAAGAGCTCTACTACTCTTAAAAAAAGGTATTTCTTCAATAGATTTACAAGGATCACTTTAAAACCTCTTAATGGGTGAATCTAGGTGCCAGTTCCACGCGACCAAGCTTAGAAGAACAGGCAACAAACTTACAGCTTGGTTCCAGTGGCATAGCTAGATGGACAAGGGCCCGGTGCATAGAGAAAGAATCGGGCATAGACAAAGAATTTTGTGAGCAGACTCAAGGTTTTCTAGCTTCGGGAGCTGGCTGACCCTCTCTTTTCAAAGCTTAGGTTAGAGGGCCCCCTGAGCTCCGGGGTCCTGATGCACTGCACCACCTGGCCCTATGATAGCTACGTCACTGCTTGGTTCCTACCATTCTTTTGTATGTATCCGTGTGTACATTACGTCATCAACTTTGTATAACCTAAAATGCCCGCTCAGTATTTGCGCGGTCGATACTGTTAATTTAACATCATTAAATTCCTGCATTGAGTTGATTGGCTCATCATGTGAGCCGCGATCATTTATAATTATAAATGGAACAACACGATGTACAATAAAGTGGTTTCATTTTGTTCAATGAGTGTGATGTTAATTCAAATGTATTATATTAATAACCAGAGGGCCTACCACACACAAAAGCAAATAAAAAAAAGAGCACAGAAATGGACTAATTAATATAAAACATAATAGTCATGCTAATGTTTAAAGCGTAGGTAGTACAGCTTTTTGTGTAGGGGTCGTCCCGGGGTAGTACCTACTAACACCATTGCTATTTCCACCATGCCTATTTCCGCCGCCAAACAGCGTTACTGTGTTTCGATTTGAAGAGTGCCGGTGAAATAACAGGCACATGAGGCTTAACATCTGTATGCCACAAATTGATGGACGCAGGGCAGCGCATCATATGGCACGTTCATATCGTGCGCGACTTTCGAGGCTTTGCTTTGTGATGGTTACTACTTAACATCAGATGGGCCTTTCGTTTGTTCCATCAGCAAATAATAAACGTATTTTGATGTGACTGAACCTATGGATGTCTCGTTTCCGTGCGTCTGGAGTCCTGAAGGTATTCAGGGGTGAATATCTTTGGCTAAGATTGGTCTTATTTGTAGTCTGGGTACACCGAACTCTATCGACAGAGTTGGCCAACAGTTGGAACTATAACAAACTTAAATCACTTACTGAACTAGTTATTTGTCCACAGATACACAATAAGGAATGGTGCAAGAAAGGCCGGAAAGGAGGGCACTGCAACATGAAGTGTGAAGGTATTACAATACAGTGGGCCTACCATGAATTTTCCCAGACAAACACTAGTAAAAAGACGTAATATATCTTATTTTTTTTCATTATAAGTTTAATAGCAGTACAGCACTTTGTGAAGGGCTCGTCCGGGGTAGTACAAATAATATTACCCTGCCATAGTGTTCTGCTGACAATCGTTGCTATGTTTTGGTTTCAAGGGTGTGGTTTGGTGAAATTACAGGCACAGACATCTGTATGCCTCAAGTTTGATGAATGCAGGACACGTTTCTATCGGACGTGACTTGCGAGGCAATACTTTTTTATACATGATGGCTGCCACTTAACATCATTATGCTTGTACCATCAGCAAGTTTAAAAAAAAAGGAAACAAATATTTTTTTGTACAGCTGGTAGCGAGTCTGGGAATACTCATGGTAACACACAGATCGCGCCCTCTGCTGTGGCAAATTTTAGACCTAAGAGTTTGGATCTCGAGTAATTATAAATAAAAAAAAACCACTATTGCTGCTATAAATAAAAATAATCTGGAAAAAAATAAAAAATAATAAAAAGATTTATTAACTCCTTGAACACCTAGGTGACTAGAAAAACACCACTTTCCTTTTGCGTTCACGCCTGCGGAAAAATAAAATTGTATGAAAGTGACATTAGTTTGACAGATGCTCACCTAAGCTGATGTCATTTTCATACAAATTTATATATAGGATGCAGTTTTTTTTTTTTTTAATATTGTGTGATATTATTATATAACATACTCTAATAATATTACAATCTAGCCATAATTACGGCTAATAGGTAATTTAACACTGACTTAGTTTTTTAAATCAACTTAATTTAATAACAATTAAATAGATATTTTCCATTTAAAAGAAATGTAAAAAAGATCACGTTTAAATCAGAAAGAAAAATAAGATATAAAAAACGTGTAATGATGATACTCGTACTTGCTTTGTTTTTTTAAACATAATTTTACCCACACTAGTTCTTACTCTATTGCAACATTAGGTGCAAATATCGAATTATGGTAATTTTAGTAATAACACGCTGGCGCTGGTTTTACTAATACAATTAGCGATTATACCGTGTCGATTACGATCAAATTACATACTAATTAGATTAGAGAGATCTTGTGTAGGTATATCCAGTATATAGGACTTTCGTTTTCATTACAGTCATCTTCTATTATTAGGTATACTATGATAAAACAAGTCGCGATTTTTTTTTATTGAAGACTAGATGACCCGGTGTACTTCGTATCACCTATCCTAACGACATTAAAACTCTCCCTTCGCTTTAGGTAGAACATATAGGTAGAACAGTTTATATGGGAAAATGAAATGTAAGTGAATGTAAGTAAAGAAAAATGAAGTTGTTTTCACTATCTTCCTCGCAATTTTTCCATATTTTCTCACCGTTGAAACCTTCTCTGGACTACGACAAACATTTCAAAACCAAAATCAGCTAAATAAAAAGGATTTTGATTTTAAGTACTCCTAGACAGATTTCAGAAAAATACCTCTATACATATATATAAAAATTATTCTTTCTTCTTTTGTTCTTTTGTCTCGCTAACCGCGGGTTTCTGAAAGCCCGATCAAAACTAATCGGATGTTAAGTCACTCGCCATTTCAGCTATTACATCGAATTAGATAGAATTTTTCTGTATGCCTACGCCTCACTAAACTTCAATAATATATTAAATTATTACATTGTAAAAGGATCATACAAAAGAACGGTAGGAACCAAGCCGTAAGTTTGTTGCCTGTTCTTCTAGGCTCTGGTCGCGTGGAACTGGCACCTGGAGTCACCTAGCTTTAAGACGTTTCAAAGTGATCCTTGTGATTTTATTGAATAAATACATTTTGACTTTGACTTTGACTTTAGAGATAGCAAGTGACTTGACATGCGATTAACATTGATCGGGCTTTCAGAAACCCGCGGTTAGCGAGACAAAAGAACAAAAGAAGAAAGAATAATTTTTATATATATGTATAGAGGTATTTTTCTGAAATCTGTCTAGGAGTACTTAAAATCAAAATCCTTCAATCCTTTATTTTGGATAAAGTGATTTTTCGTCAAATATAATTGTTTTTATTATTATTTTAGATACTTAAAAAAAGGTAAAAGTAGGAATATACGTTTATTTTACCGTATTTTCATTGTGTATGTAACATAGCCTACCCGTAAGAACCTAATCGGCTCTTTAAATCTAAATAAGTGTTTATTCTGTTCTTGAATAAATAAAATTATGATATATCCCTTAGATTATATCCCTTAGGACGTAAATCTCGCTCACACCTATCCGATGCTTGAAATCCAACTAATATAAAAAATAGTTTTCGTAAGTGAGTGCATCGATGGTCTAATGGAAATGGCCCCGCCTTCTGATCGTAAGGGTGGGTTCAAATCCGTTCATCAATGGATTTTTCTCATCGAAAAATTTGAGAGCACTAGCATTGCGTGAGGAACCCCGTTCGTATTCTATTAGCGGCGATGGGTTTGCAAACTGTCACGTATGGAATACCATACTGTAAAATGTGGGTATGTACCAAATGTAATATTTGGACGTACCTCTGACTACCTGCCTTAGAAATCCTTAAAGAATCTTTAGTTGGTACTTGATACCAGATCGGAGGAGATATTAACCGTGCCTAGGAATAACTCTTGAAGATGTTCCAGTATTTTTTTTTTTCTAAACACGAATTAATTTTGTCATTTTTTCGTTAAGGTATTCTAGCGATATACGACCTTATTCTGTTGGTGTTAGGGATACGATACGTTTACGCGACTAACTACAAATTTCGTGATCAGGTATACAGAGACCTGAAATACGTCAGTCGTATAAGTCAAAAATCAAAATCAAAAAATGTTTATTTTGCGACACAAAAAACATAGGCGAAACTTAAATATAAAGTACAATACTGTGACAACAAAATCGGTCGTCACTCAGCTTTATGCTGTAACAGTGTTTGATGCACTACTACAACGTTGGTCTTCCGTGACGCCGGAGCCTAAGTCACGGGTAATCTCAAGTGAGAAACAGCCATTATGAGCCATGTTGACCGCCCTAATCCTCCACTACGACTGTTCTAGCTGTCGTCTAGGTGTGTAACGCCCAAGCCCGTTTCAAACACATCCACTTGAGCAGCGAGCCTTTGTCTACAAGGAGGCAGATTACATGAGACATGTTGCCAACAGGCATGTAAGTAGGGTTAGGGTCTTGCACTAGAGGCATTGCCCCTTCAGCGTTGGTTACCTATAGCTGTTTTGGTATAGTCTCATTTGCTTGCTTTGTAAACTAGTTCTGTCTTCTTGTGATTTGATTTAATAACTGTAATTGGTTTGAAAGTTTTTGGAATGAAATGTAGTAATGAATTGATAATCCAAGCTACGAATACTATATTTGTTCTAAGTTTTTAAGAGTAGTAGAGCTCTTTGTGAAGGGCTCGTCCGGTGAAGTACTCCCACCACGCCTTTTTCTACCGCCAAGCGGCGTTGCTGTGTTTCGGTTTGAAGAGTGTGGTTGCCGGTGTAATTACAGGCACATGAGGCTTAACATCTGTATGCTTCAAGTTGATGGACGCAGGGCAGTGCACGAGGTAATGCTTTGGTTAACACTTAACATCAGGTGGGTAGGAAGTAGGAAGTAGAATTTGCGTAATACCTACTTTCGAAAAGAAGAAACCAAACCTAACGTTTTATACAAATTTTCCAATACTTGTGTTTAAAAACTTCAGGGGGCTAAAGTACCCATCAATATGAATAACTTTTTCTAAGGAACCAACACTGTGAACGCGAAAAAAAAACAGCTGTTTCATACAAAAGCTCAATACCTACCTGGCTTAATGAAACAGCTGTTTACTTTTCGCGTTTACAGTGTTGGTTCCCTAGAAAAAGTTATTCATATTGATGGGTACGTTAGCCCCCTGAAGTTTTTAAACACAAATATTGAAACACCTTTACGAGTAGGAGTAGGGATTACGAGTAGGACTGTAGCTACTTTTTAAAAAAGCCACTGCAATCTGAAACCGCCGACGTTACCCATGAAAAATTCATCCAATACAAATTCTAATAAATAAACCCGGGCCAAACTGCAGCACAGAAATAGAAACAGCAAATCTAGCCACACTTGCAGACAACTGAGCTAAATGAGATGAAACCACTGCTCACTTATTCAAATCCAATTTGTAGAAACTCAGCTTGGCGTATAAGTCGAATTTATACTCGTACGTTGGGTACGACTTACCTCGTGGCTGAAGGATTCTTTGAGAGGGTATGAACCCTCGCCCAATAAAGCTTACATCTTCAAGGCCTCGATCACGAATATTTGACATTTGTAGCGCTAAACGTATCGTGAGGGGCATAATCACGAATTAATTTGACTTTAGTGGCGTAAGCGTATCGTAACCGTTTTTCTACGACAAATTTCTACTGACTTATAATCATATCACTGTCCGCTTATAAGCATTCGTAACCATCATCTTCATCGGTATTAGGAAGTCAGGTGGAAAACGATTTTGAGCTCTCCATCTCCCAACTTCCCACGAACTTTACATTGGTGGATTTTCCACACAGCACTATCTAGCCCCAAACTAAGCCAAAGCTTGTAATATGGGAACCAGATTACAAGCAACAAAATTTTTTGTTCTCGGTGGGGATCGAACCCACGGCCTAAGGCAGAGCTACTACCAACTGAGCTGTGAAGGCTGTGAAAATTTACACACTCAATTTTATAATAATATAAATTTTATAAGCATTTAGTAAAGCCTGTCTTCTTAACTTCCAGATCTGATCAATGAAGACCTAGCTGATGACGTGAGATGCGCAAAGCGGATCTACGACCGAGTTGGCTTCAAGGCATGGCCGTCCTCCTACTCATATTGCAAGGAGAAGGCGCTTCCAGACCTAGCTAAGTGCTAGATCTGTCGTCTTGTAGGCTTGGATGATGGGTAACTTGTGTATTCCCAATGATGGACACGAACCATTCATAATTTTTTTATAATAGTGGTAATGACTCTATTATTTACTATTACTGATGTTTTTCTTTGACTATTTGATGCCATCTAGAATGGTGATGGAGGCTTCGGAGGAGGGAGAAATAAATATTAAGTATTTATACGTCGAAAATATATGATAAGATCCAATGAATGAATTTCGAAGTTCTGAAAAAGTCATCAAACTCTGATGCTGACTGTACCTAAAATTCACAATTTTAGAAAAGAGACTATTAGATTATGAAAAATGAGGTATCACACTCGAGATTTTATTTAACAAACTATTAGTTCGTCCGTCACTGGGTCAACAATGCCCATTATAATTTGTAAAAGTTTTTTGACCATTTAAAAATACTCAAAAGACCCTTACAAATAACTAACTAACACTTATACTATACCAACGTAACTTAGATAATACATTTTAGATGATATTTTGATTTAACAAAAAGGCTCAATGCTGATGCTAACCCTGCTGGGGGCTAGTTTGGCAAGAGATACCACTACTGTATTCTGTAGATTAAAATTGTATTTATAGTACTACAACTCTACTATAAGGATACAACATCGTCAAACGTTTATGATGATCAAATACAATTTCTGGTTTTTATTATTTATGTTATTCATCAATCTGTTTTTGAAAAGTAAAAACTTTAACTAGATAAAGTAATAGACAATTATTGTAAGATCCAATAATAAACAGATTCGGAATTCTGAAACAGTCATCAACTTTTGATGCTGACAGTACCCTAGCGTTTGCATTCATTAAATGTGGCGCTTTTTAGTTTGATAGATAATAAGTATTTTTCTACTAAAACAAGTTAAGACAATAACCTATGGGTAATAGTACGTTTTTGGTGGACGTGCTTTGTCAGTCACAAGTGTTAAACAGAGGTAACTGCTCAACATCAGGTGCGCCATCTGCTACGTAACTTGTTCTCGCGTGTTTTGATCTCACATGTGAGATATCACCGTGTGTTCCATAGATTATATTTTATTAGAATTATAAGGTGAATTTATAAAGATTATTATATATTGTATATTCAATACATTTTGCGAATTTAACTAAGTACTGTGTTTTGTTTGATTGGTTACCCCTACCTACCATAAAATAAATCATGTAAATTACATGAAATATATTGAAATTACATTGCTTGACATTAGTGCACATTTAATATAGCCCCTTCCAGCTCCAAACAAAGCAATGAGAACTTGACTGCTAAAAAATATATGAGACATAACATAACATCAACATGTTTATCACACAAATGTTTGTCTTCGTTGGGAATCGAACTCGCAAATTACAGCACAGAAGATAGATCTACCACCATCTTGTAGTCATATATTCGTCAGTCGAAAGTTAATAATAAAGATGCAGTTTGCATTATGTTATTTATTTTATTTTATAAGTATATAACTTATGATAAGCCATTATTTATTTACCTAACTGAATATCTTATCATAATATAGTTCAGGTAACGAACTACCTACCTACAATACTAGCGAAGCTTTAGAAAAGCATTAAATATTGCAAACCCTTCTCAAGAATGAAGCGCCTGCAAGTTTGTTCAACCAAAATTAACTCGTGTGTGCTTTGTTGCTATAACAAAACTGGCAGGCACTTGTTCAGTGATCCACTAAGATTGCTTGACAAAAGCTAGAATACTTAAGTATACGAGCTTTATTATTATCGTAAGCTGGAGAACTTTCTAGACGATTTATTTAGTTTGACAGACTGTATTATTTGTAGGCACGATACACTTTGGAGAAATTGGGTAGGTGCCTACCTACTTAGTTACTATTGGATAAATCATCAGATAATACAAAATGATTTTTTTAGATGAAAATAAAATGAGTAAACCTAAGTAAACCTATAAGTAAACCTCTAAGTAAACCGGTTTTATTGAAAAGAAGATAATAATGATAAAAGCTATAAAGTAAATAGGGTGGTCCTAGGGTGATCTAGTCATCACACCACTCTCCTCATCAATACATATAGGTCATTGATCCGACGCAAATGTAATCAATGCCTTGTTATGAATGTTATATATACCTACATTAACATACTGAGCACAAATTCAAGTCAAAAGGAACAAAATGCATTTTAAATAATAAAACGTAGAGCGCTACTCTCCTCAGCTTTTATTCAAGGTTAATAAATAAACAGATCTTTGCATCTATCTTATATGATTTATACAACATCATTTACCTTTTCACTGTATTTCCTGCCATCATTTACGGGACGATGTACAGCGTGGGACAGAATTTTAGATTTAGACGCAGGCAACCGTCAAATCAGTTCTCTTAATCTTCTTTTCTTCATTTGTATTGGGTTTTTAACCCACGATATTACAATAGAAAGGTGAGGTTGCTACCACTAGACCACCAGAGCTCCAACACCAGACATCAAAAGATCACACTCTATAAAATTATTCGTAAGTATTCGTTGCTATTCTTGTAATTATCACTTTAATGTCATTAATGAGATGACAATAGGCTTATCGGTAATTTAAGCTAGTGGAGCCCTCAGCGACCAATTTGAATAAGACCATAAATAAAAAAAGTCGTGATAATTTTATTATTTCATATTTTTTATGAATTCATGTTCCCGAATTGTGTCAAAGTCAAAGTCAAAAGGTATTTATTCAATAAAATCACAAGGATCACTTTGAAACGCAACAAACTTACGGCTTGGTTCCTACCGCTCTTTTGTATGATCCTTGTTACAAAGTAGGTATTGTAATACAATATTTAAGCTCCAGAACGGTGCCAATCGAATTTAGTGAAGCGTAGGTATAACAGATTTGTGTAAATAGTACTTCGAGAATCTGAACTCTGTGCATTTCCATTCATGAAAAGATACTGCCTAGTATCTATAGATATACCGACAGAATGCCAACAATACACTGTCAATAAAACCGTCAAACAAAAGATGGATCGCATGTACGGAAAGGCAATATCCAAATAGAAATGCATGATTGGTACGTGTCATGGACGTGTTGTAAAATGATGGAAAACAAAAAATGACTTTATGGCTTTATTTTTTTCATACTTATTTCTGATGGGACAAGCAGATGGCCCTGATGTGAAGTTAACCATAACCTATGATGCACTGCCCTGCGTCCATCAACATGAGACATACCTAGAGATGTTAAGCCTGTGCTTGTAATTTCACCGGCAACCACACTCTTCAAACCGAAATACAGGCTGAAAAAGGCATGGTAGTAGTACTTCCCCGCAAGAGCCCCTCACAAAGACCTTTACTACTCTTTTCTCCTTTATGTTTGCATCGTAGAATTGTGATTAGTTTTGTAGCAATTACGTATTTGCAAGTTATCCGACTATTACAATATAATTGCTGGTATTGCTAACTAAGCCACATAATAATATATATAGGGATGATGTTGATTATCTCAACAAAGCCTGGTCTAATAGGCACAGGCACTAACTATGCTAGCTTAAAAAGTTGATAACTGTTTCAAAATGTCGAAATCGTCAATAATTGGATCTTATTATTATGCTAGCTTAAAAAGTTGATAACTGTTTCAAAATGTCGAAATCGTCAATAATTGGATCTTATCATTTTTTGTATGTATCAATGCTAAAAGTTTTTACTTATTAGCCAGAGTTAGAAATAGAGAGGCTCTTAATAAAACACAAATCTGATCTAAGTTAAAAAAATTAAAAATCAACATTTTACTTTTAATGTTGACTGTACCTAAGTACTTCATGCTAGTTCTCTAGTAGGTACGTATTTCGATAAGAAATTGAGTTTCCTATGCATCAAAAGCAAACAGAAATATAAACAGCGTTCTGAAGTAAAAGCTTAAATTACTAGCATGTTTGGCCTCCGGTCTAGTATTTGGTCCATACTAATACCTATTATAGGTACATACTACGTGTAGGTATGGTTTCCATCAAGCGACGTCAGGCTTTAGGGCTGCCACTTTAATAATGTGTGCGTGTAACTGGTACTTACCTAGATTCATCTAGCTTTAAGACGTTTCATAGTGATCCTTGTGATTCAAATGAATCTTTTGACTTTGGTTTATATGAACACTTAATTCAGTCAACTTATTTGTTAATAACAAATCATTAACTTAATAACAAAATAAGCTAAAATTTTAAATTTACTGTTTATTTTTAAACGATACGAATTTAGCGAGTCGGAAAATTGACTTAACTTCATTTATATCCATATCATACAAGTTTCGCATTTATAGACAAAAAAACAATAGAAATTCTACGACGGTCAGCCGTATTGCTAAAAGCGATGTTCTCCAAACGTTGAGATAGGGTTAGAAGCTTTGAGACTACATCTTAATTTGACTAGATAGCATTATGACTAATTCACTTTCTGACTAAATCTCGATGTGACTACATCGCGTTAGGACTAAATATCTGTCCGACTATAGGTATATGCATACGTCCTACTATCAGATTATCGATAAGATGTTCCTTTTAATGTCCGTTAAATGCATTGTCAACCCTAACGAATTCTGAAAATAAAACTGAAAATAACCTCATGCAGTAAGTAATATCCGGGGCTTTGAAATTTGTAACGAGACTCAACGGATTTTCATCTACGTACAAACTGTGCTGGGAACTTAGCACTAGTTAACGAAGTAGCGAGTAGTTAAGTTATGAACAGTCATGATAAGTCATTATTATAACGAACAATTTGCAAGGAAGTTTAGTGCCGTATTCCCCATTGGAATTTTAATTTCGACAAAAAAAAAGTCTCAAAATCCTATGAGAATGTCCATTAGAGCTTTTAGCATTTGAGCAAACTGATTCAGGGGTTGTGACATTAAACATTGTCTATTCTTGTATTTTTTATAAACTGTGTATGTGTGGCATGAATAAATGATTGTGTATTGTATTGTATTAAAATGAGAAATGAGGAAATCCGTAGGAGAACCAAGGTTGCCGACCTAGCTCGCAGAATCAGCAAGTTGAAGTGGCAATGGGCAGGTCATATAGCTCGACGGACTGATAACCGTTGGGCAATAAAGGTTCTCGAATGGCGACCACGAACAGGAAAGCGAAGCGTGGGACGCTCTCCAGCCCGATAGACTGACGACATTGTCAGGATCGCAGGAAGTCGGTGGATGGAGAGGGCTCGGAATCGTTCTTCTTGGAAATTTATAGGGGAGGCCTATGTGGACTTCTTTAGGCTGATGATGACATTAAAATTTCCATTGAGGGATGAATCACGTAAACGCTGCTTGGCGGCAGAAAAAGGCTCCATAATACTACAGGAGAATCGTCTTTAGAATCATCCTGACTTGTGTTAACTGCCTTCTATGCATTCCTGTAGGTATTCTATAAACTTGGGCCTGACTGAGGTTCAGTGGAATCAGGGCCGGATTTAGGGGAGGGCAAACGGGGCGATGGCCCCGGGGCCTCCACAAACGGGGGGCCCCCACAACAGAAGCTTCGGAAAAAAAATCTTTCAAATTCCAACACAGTACTTTGTACATACATGATTATTTGAATATATTAATCTTAAATAACAGAAATCATCTCTAATCTCTAATACTATAAGACTCAAAGTCCTGACTGACTGACTGACTGACTGACTGACTGACATATAGACAACGCACAGCCTAAACCGCTGGTCCTAGAGACTTGAAATTTGAGGAGTACATAGCTCTTATGGCGTAGATGTGCACTAAGAAGGGATTTTTGGAAATTCAAGCCCTAAGGGTGTAAAAAGGGATGAAAACGTTTGTATGAAAAATAGTATTCCTTGAACCTACAAACTTGAAACTTGGAGTACATATACCTCAAAGCAAAAAAATAGGAAAGGCATTTTTAGTTTTTTAAAACTACCCTTAATAAGTGTGCAAAGGGATGTAAAAGTTTGTATGGGAGTTTTTTGACCGATGGTCCTAGAGACTTGAAATTTGAAGAGTACATAGGTCTTATGACGTAGAGGTGTACTAAGAAGGGGTTTTTGGAAATTCAACCCCTAAGGGTGTAAAAAGGAATGAAAGCGTTTGTATGAAAAATTGTATTCCTTGAACCTACAAACTTGAAACTTGGAGTACATATACTTCAAAGCAAAAAAATAGGAAAGGCATTTTTAGTTTTGTAAAACTACCCTTAATAAATGTGCAAAGGGATGTAAAAGTTTGTAAGGGAGTTTTTTGACCGATGGTCCTAGAGACTTAAAATTTGAAGAGTACATAGGTCTTATGACGTAGAGGTGTACTAAGAAGGGGTTTTTGAAAATTCAACCCCTAAGGGTGTAAAAAGGGATGAAAGCGTTTGTATGAAAAATTGTATTCCTTGAACCTACAAACTTGAAACTTGGAGTACATATACTTCAAAGCAAAAAAATTGGAAAGGCATTTTTAGTTTTGTAAAAGTACCCTTAATAAATGTGCAAGGGATGTAAAAGTTTGTAAGGGAGTTTTTTGACCGATGGTCCTAGAGACTTGAAATTTGAAGAGTACATAGGTCTTATGACGTAGAGGTGTACTAAGAAAGGGTTTTTGGAAATTCAACCCCTAAGGGTGTAAAAAGGGATGAAAGCGTTTGTATGAAAAATTGTATTCCTTGAACCTACAAACTTGAAACTTGGAGTACATATACTTCAAAGCAAAAAAAATAGGAAAGGCGTTATTAGTTTTTTTAAACTACCCTTAATAAGTGTGCAAAGGGATGTAAAAGTTTGTATGGGAGTTTTTTGACCGATGGTCCTAGAGACTTGAAATTTGAAGAGTACATAGGTCTTATGACGTAGAGGTGTACTAAGAAGGGGGTTTTGGAAATTCAAATTTGAAACTTGGAGTATATGAACTTTTAGGCAAAAAAATAGGAAAGGCTTTTTTAATTTTTTTAAACTACCCATAATAAGCGTGCAAAGGGATGTCAAAGTTTGTATGGGAGTTTTTTAACGCATAGTGCGATTAATTTCAAACTTGAAGTAAATATACTCCACAATAAATAATTTAAAATCACGTTTTTAAAACTACCCCTGCAAAGTTGCAAGGTTTGTATGGGAGATTTTTAACTGTAACTGTGTAATTAACTTAAAACTAAAAGAAAATGTGTTCTGTGGATAAATAACATAAAGACGTTACCCTCCTTCGTTGCGCTCGAGTAAAAAGAATACCTACAACGAGGCGTCAATGTTCTAAAAACGGGAATCTTGAGTTGGTACGAAGAGATCTGAGGGTACCTATCTACCGTGCCTGTGGATCAATGTCGTGAAGCTGTTTCGTTTCGTTTGCTTTTGGGGTAGAAACTAGGAACAAATAAGTACATATTTTCCGTGTAAGGTTGTCTTTGTTGTATTTGTCATGTTTGTGCTAAACTCAGTACCTATACCTACCTACCTAATATAGGTAATGTACGCCTATAGGTATCCCTTATACCTACGTAGGTATTTAAAATCCTACCCTAATAATATACAAATCAATGCGAAAGTTACGATGTTTGGATGTTTGTGGTTCAATCACGGTTCACCACTTCAACGCGTGCGAAGCCGCGGGAAGCCACTAGTTGATCTATATTTGTTCACTCCAATCAGGCAATCAGTGAAATATCAAAATATCAAATGGCCCTGATAAGCACTTCCAATTCACTACCCATCTTGGAGGAGTACCCCAATCATTTAATGGCTGAGTGGAGTGGTACTTGCCCGCAACCTCGGAGGTTGGGTATTCGATTCCGTGTCTCGACAATTTTTTTTTCTTAGAGATACGACGGCAACGACGGTACCTGTTTCCCCCGTTTTTTGTCTGTACGAGTGTACGACCCGTCGCAGCGTTGACAAGTGTCCGCTGAGTGGCGTGCTTGTAGCAGGGAATCCCAGAATTTGATACATTCTCGTGCGTCTGAGAAGCTACGAACTTGCGAACATTGTGCAACAAATGTAAATCATTTCGAATTTTTACGGACAGACCACAGACGTTAAGACGTGAGTATTTTTATCGTTATCTTGCAGTGCACATGGACCATGTGCACTGCTCGTAAACAGCTCGACCATGTGCACTCTTTTTGTTAAAGAGAATCTACTTGGTTTCACAATAAATTCTGTGCCTCCTGTGACCAGTGTTACAACTGAAAAATCATAACTTTACAGGACAGCAAAAAGAAGATTTAAAAAACTCTACTTCGTGTACTAAGTGGCTTAGGTTACATTTAAGTACCTTCTTCTGTAGATAAAAACATATACTTTCATTGTGTATTTCTATTTTTGTGGTAAATAACATAGTTTCGAAGTAATTTATGAAAATCCTAGCAGTAGTACCTTTTTTCATTTCTAATATGTGTTAAAATTACGTGATAAAGGATACAAGTACAGTTAAATCATGTTGCACCTTTATGTTGTCTTAGTGTAAACTGAAATGTAAAAAAAATCTAATAACTCTTAAGAATAATGTTCAAAACACAATGTTGCTCAAACAAATCATAGAAATACTACTCTAAAGATTCGACTTTTTCGTTCAGTTGTACCCTAATATAAACTTTTGAAAACCTAATATAACCCTTGATAAAAATCGGTTCAAAGTGATATAACTCTAAATATATTAATATTCACGATAAGTATACTGCAAAATAAAACGTGAAAATTAATATAATCGCTCTTATACCACGAGACACGAAAAAAATGTCCGGAGCAATTACCTAAAGGGGTTACAACTTGATATATATCTAAATTCACGACATATTTGCCAAAATCCTGTCAGTTATATCACTTAGCACCAAATTATCTCCGAAACTATAGCAGATAGAAGAACGTGAGTTAGACCAAAAAAATAGTATTTTTTTCTTATAATTTCTATGTAAAAAGCCCAAAAAGGGTACAACTCAAGTTAAATCATCTTTCACAGGAGGCACAGAATTATTTATTCAAAAAACTCGACTGAAAAAAATTGTTCACTTTATTTAGAAAATAATTTGGGGCGAGGGGGCCTCCACTCCTTTGTTGCCCCGGGGCCTCTGCACCTCTAAATCCGGCCCTGAGTGGAATTAAACTTGGGAAGATTGAAAACGCTGCTAGGTAAGAAAGTATTTTATTCTTCAGGTAAGTAGGTAAGGAAATCATACGAAACCAAGGGAAATATAATTTAGTTTCTGAATTCTTTTTCAGAAAAGAAGTTTGAAAGCTCAACTGAGTTATAAGCATTAGATTGCTAGAAAAAATAAAAAAGCCATTGTTACTGCGTAGGCACTAAATAGGCATGCAAATCTACAAAATGATAGACAAATATAAAAGCGACATTTTACTTATAGCGATGACAAATAACAATGGACCTACCTACCTCTTGTTACCTCTACATTTCAAAATTTAGTAAAATAGTCAATAAACAAGAAAAATAATAAATAAAATTGGAAAAGATAAATATTAAAGAAAACAATAATTTGAATATAGAAATCATAGAAATTCAAAAACATTACACATAATACAAAAAACTTTTAAAAAAGATTGATACTATACCTATAGGTACGATCTTTGTTTTTAATTCGCTCAAAACAACACTAGCACCTATATAGAGTTCATGACAAAAGCGAATGAAGTAATTACACTCGTAAAATGGTACAGACAATAGAATAACATTTCTAAATCCAGACATAAAGATAAGACAAATAAATGTATATAAAGTAGGTAAGTTGTTCTAAACCTACGCGTTCCAATCTCGCCATCAATATGGAGATTTCGTTCGTTTCCCATAGAAAATGCGATAAAAATTACGAAAGCTCTGTCCGTATCCACTATCGTTTAATTATTTCCACGCAAACTTGAGCAAACCGTTTTATCAAAGCGAAAGAAACCTTTTCTACATTGAAATAAGGTTTTAATATGCGCATTTTGAATTTAGCCCACATGTTTGTCAGCGACCAAGTTTAATTGAACCGTGTAGAGAATTTAAACTCTTTCTCTTGATACTTGATATTTCCATGAATTATTTGTTTCGGATGAAGTTTATGCTCTTCATTTGTGAATGCTTTTAGGATTTATGTTCTATTTAAAAAGAGCACTTGATAAGCTGAAAATAGTTATATAAAGCTGTGGCTGTATCAATTCTTATATTATTTCAGTTGTAAAGAGTAGGTTTTAGGGGTGGTTAAGTCTTGGGTTCGAAATCGGTCTTGTAAACTATTTATAATGGGTACATTTATTTAAAAATAAAATTAAAATTAATACAAGTATTTACAGAATGTACAAAATAAATAAGAAACACCTAGATCGCTTGCAACGGTCTGCAGATAGCTCAACTGATCCAAATCAGTGTCAATCGGATTTATTTAAGTCATTGACACGATGCATGAATGGTCTTTAGTCATTCCAATCTTAAATTCTAACCGACCGACTATTTTGACCTCTAGAGGCGGGCACCCGGCTCGAACATGCCAAGCCATGACGGAGAGTCATGGCTTGACGATTGCTTGCTTCCGTAAGGATTAATAATAAATTAATATCTTCTCTTTCCAAGTTCCTGAGTTGCATGGCTTTTAAGCTATCCTTAATTATTAATAGGACACTGATAAAAACTTATACTTATATTACTCAATTTTGTGCAAGAGTAGTAGAGCTGTTTGTGAAAGACTCGTCCGGGGAAGTACTACCACCACGCCTTTTACTGCCGCCAAGCAGCAACGCTGTGTTTCGGTTTGAAGAGTGTGGTTGCCGGTGTTATCAGGCACATGAGGCTTAACATCTGTATGCCTCAAGTTGATAGACGCAGGGCAGTGCATCGTAGGGCACGTTCCTATCGTGCGTGACTTACGAGGCAATGCTTTGTTATAGGTTATGGTTACCACTTAACATCAGGTGGGTTTCATCAGCTAATGGTTTAAAAAATAATCAAAAAAAAAACTCAAACTCATAAATCGAAACACAATCAATGCATATTCAGTTTTAGCTGTCATCAAATATTTATCAAATCACAAAACGTTTATTTAGTGTCACAGAAACATAGGCGAAATATAAAGAACAATATTGTGACAACCAATGCGGTCTTCAATCATAATTAATAATCATCAAATCATTCAATCAAAAACAATGCATGAAATCGAGTGGTTTTATATTCACTTCATAAAACCACTGCCTCTGTGACCAAAACACAGTCAGCAAAAGGTCTTACCCATTTCAGCAGACCCATTTAAAAGCGACGCCATACAGCGAAATTCCTTAAAATGGATACCTTCGTTTAAAAACTCTATGTTCTCCCTGTCTGCGTTTATCCAGGCACTTTAAACAATAAGTTACCTGCAGATTCCCACGTCGCCAGGTCGTTGACGTCTGATCGATTGTCACTCGAGTTGTTTAAATCGATTCCAGAGTTTTTTCGAATCGATTCTTGCGATTCCTGGATCGGAATCCGACAGATAACGAGCACAGTTTTGTATATTAATATTAGATACAATTGTACGTTCGTCGTAGATAATTAATAATAGTTTCTATTTACAAAACATTATTACAAATTACTAATTATTACAAATTACAAATTACTAAGTATTTACAAATTACTTAGCTTAGATTGCTATAATTATAATTTATCATGACCAGATTATCACTTGAAGTAGAATAACACATACAAAAGTTGTGACTTTGTTCATTTGTTGTTACAATTTTACAAACTTTAAAGCCTTGATAATGTTGTATCTACTACAGCAAACAGAATGGGTAGGCTATGTTTTTTTTTAACCGCCAACTAGTTTAATCTCGCTCTATGCCGGGACACATGGAAAAGTCTGGAGGAGGCCTATACCCAAGAGGGGTCCTACCCTAATTTTAATTATTTTTTAAGTTTTTTCAAATTATTGTACATATGTTTAGTTAGGAATAGAAAGGCTTTTTTATTTTATTTATTTATGTTTTTTTTTCTTTTTTATAATGAATAAACCTTTGACTACAATCTCACCTGATAGTAAGCGACGATGTAGCCGACGTTGGAGCAGAACGGTCTAGAAGACACGTATTCACTCTTGTATGTACGATAATTCTTCTCTTCTTAAAATATTTAGATGACTTGATGCAATACTGGGTAAGTAAACTGACAGACCTACAGCTCAGTTGGTAATAGCTCTGCCTTCTGCGCTGTAAGCCGTGGGTTCGATCTTCACATCGGTAGAACAAACATTTGTGTAATTAACATAGATGTTTGTTCTCGTTCTAGGTTTTGTTATATACATATTATTATATTATAAGTTTGTATACTTTACTTACCTTTTTTTTATCGGCTATGTGGTTGTGGGTCCCATATCACAAGCTTTGCTAAGTTTGGTGCTAGACAGTGCTCTGTGGAAAGTCCACCAATATTCAATGGTACGTGATTATAATGAGCTAGATATTATAATAATTGAAAATACCTATTTGAGTTAAAACAATTTTGCGGCTAAATGTTATTTCATTCGTTAAAATTACATGGATCATTTTAATCACCCACAAAGGTATTGTAATGTTATAACTTTGATTGAAATAATATTGTTTATGCGTTATTTGTATTGCCTGTCCAAAATTATGAGGACGGACAGGGCATTAATGGTGGCTTTTTCAGAATTTCGAAATTGTTTATTGGCTCAATAATTTCTTATCATAATATATTTTTACTTTCAGGCGTTTAACATAACAGTAATAATTCGATTGCGATTACACTTGCTTATTTTCATGAATGAAACACTTTTGAATAGTGTTTTTTTTTTTCATTTTCTTTTACTTCAGTTTCAGCTTTAGTCAAGTTCGATTCAGTCCGCCTCAATAAAATGCTACAAAACTCTTATTTACAGTCTAGTCAAAATCAAAAATCAAAAATTTCTCTCTCTTTTTCTCTCTTTTCTTTCTCTTATTTTAAGTCTAGTCAAAATCAAAAGAGTAGTAGAGCTCTTTGTGAAGAGCTCGTCCGGGGAAGTACTACCACCACACCTTTTTCTGCCGCCAAGCAGCAATGCTGTGTTTCGGTTTGAAGAGTGTGGTTGCCGGTGTAATTACAGGCACATGAGGCTTAACATCTGTATGCCTCAAGCTGATGGACGCAGGGCAGTGCATCGTAGGGCAAGTTCCTATCGTGCGTGACTTACGAGGCAATGCTTTGTTATAGGTGATGGTTACCACTTAACATCAGGTGGGCCATCTGCTTGTTCCATCAGCTGGTTGTATAAAAAAAAAAAAAAAAAAACAAAAGTCTACTATTTTTCTTCTTCATTTTCTTTATCATATCTCGTATAGTAGGGGAGCCCACGATGCTAAATGAGGATTTACTCAAGCGTCATAGAGACCTATTGGGTTGCAAAGCTTCGATGATAAGATTTTTTTTTATATAATGTATACATTTCATCGGTGGGGGGATCGGCTATAGATTTTCAAAAATGTAAAAAAATACTGTTGCATGGGCATACTCGAGCGCGTCAGATATTGATAGCATCAATGTCCTACGTATTTTTAATAATGTCATCATCATCATTTTCTTGCCCTTATCCCACTTCAAGTGGGGTCGGCACAACAGGTTTTTTCCCTCCACTCTCCTCTATCAGTCATCACCGTCATCTCAGCATTCACTCCTTTCTTACTCATGTCATCTTTCACACAGTCCATCCATCTTTTCTTTGGCCTACCTCTACTCCTATATCCATCCACATTCATCCCTAGCATTCTTCTCGTTACATGACATTCTTCCCTTCGCATAACATGCCCATACCACGCTAACCTATTACTCCTCATCTTTTCAGTCACTGGCCCCACTTTCAAACTGCCCCTAATAAACTCATTCAATAAACTTATTTTTAATAATGTATTTATGTTAATCTGATCGTTTGCATGATGCCGGTGGTCGTACGTAAGGGTTGAAGATGAAAAAAAAACTGATGATCAATTTTTTTTACTAATCTGATCCTTTATCCTTGACGGGCGGCCCTATATATGGGGCTCATATTTGGTGGAGGTTCTTAACCGGGTACAAGGTATCCCCCTGTATATTAATCTGACGCGCTTTAGCTGGGTCCACATTTGTAGCATCTTGACGTATCCCGATCAGTCGTATCGTATCGAGTATTTGTATCATAAATATGGACGCTCATTTTGTCCATGTCGTATTATTAAGGCGTATTTGGTAAAAAACGCATCCATACTTATCGTGTATCGGCTTTATCTTTACAAATATGGACGCTTCATTTTTGCGTTTGATTATCGCGGAAAAACCGACAGAGATGGTTCGCGGTGTATCACGTATCGTATCGCGATACAGTATCGTGATACAGTATCAAAATACGTCCATACTACCGATCGTGATACGCGTATCGGATACGAGGTGTATCAAGATACACGGTTAGTATTGGGCCGTATCAGATACTTCGTGTATCATTAACGGGTATCATCTTGCGTCCAAACTAGCGATCACGATACGCACCGAGGCCACGCAACGGAGATACGATACACCGAAATGATACAAATGTGGACCCAGCTTTAGTAAACCCTGAAATCCCCGCTTGGGCATCTTGGCTTTGGAATCTTTTGTTTTTAAATCAATGTTCATAATTCAAATACCAAACATAGATTGAGATTTGAAAGCTAAACTACTAGTAGTTCCTACTACTAGTAGTTTGAGATTTGAAAGCTAAACTACTAGTAGTTCCTACTACTAGTAGTTTAGCTTTCAAATCTCAATCTATGTTTGGTATTTGAATTATGAACATTGATTTAAAAACAAAAGAATGAGGCAACGAGCGATCAGCATTCAATTGTTTTTGGACGCAACCATTAATCGTGGCCATACAATACGGAGTTACCTAAATATTGTGTCTGCCAATGTTTGGACGAGCATTCGTCTTGTCTGTTTACAATAGTCTCTTTGAATTGGTACTAAAGAGGTAAGCACCTACTTACTTAGTGGATTTTAGTGGTAGTAAAGCTCTTTGTGACGGAGTTCGTTCGAGGAAGTACTACCGTATAGAGATTTTTGACTTCTGCCTCTAAATAGCTGATTACGTAGGTACAGTATCAAGTTTTTTGAGAAAATAAGTCTACCGTACATGGGAATAATTGTCGCAATTCTGTATGATGTAGGTGATGGTTACCATTTAACATCAGGTGGGCCAACTGCTTTTTCCATCAGCTAATTGAATAAAAAAATAAAAAAAACTACTTAAGTATCTTTAGAGCTGATTTCACCATGCTCTGTTAGTTACTTATCTAGGATTAACAGGCCGATAAATCTAACCTTAGATGTCAAACGCGTACATTTTGACATAATTATTCAACGGCCCTTTAATACTTTGTTAAGGGGCTGACAACTATCAAACAACTTCTCGCTCGCACGTTTCGACATGTTGAAAGATATAAAATCACTAAACTCATTTTCGAAATATCGCAATCAACCATTTTGTGTGCAATCACATTGCACACAGTTTAGTGAAAATTTCATTTTGATCGATACTAGTTTTCCTACTTAAAAGTTTGCTTATGTACGAAAACTAGTAAAGCAAACTTTTGAATAGGAAAACATGTATAAATCAAAATGAAATTTTTACTAAACTGTGTGATGGTTGTAAAAATGGTTGATTGCGATTTTTCGAAAATGAGTTAAGTGATTTTATATCTTTCAACATGTCGAAACGTGCGAGCGAGAAGTTGTTTGATAGTTGTCAGCCCCTTAATCTAACAGAGCATGGTGAAATCAGGCCTTAGTAAAACACCGATGCGAAAGAATGTAGAACCTCTATTTCAAGTTTTTTATCAACATCTTCAAACCCGGAAGAAGTAAATCCTCAAAAGAAATGTTACCGAATCTACCTACTGGTAACTTGAACAGTTATTCAAACATAGTGGAGGTGGTTTGAGTACCAAACGGTGTTTTCTATAGGTGTGTTCAATAGGTGTTATTTGTAGGCGCTAATGTCACAACACGCAAATACTTTCAAAACGTTTTGGGTACAAGTAGGCCCTAAAATACACCTACTCATTTGATCTACATTTTGTTCTAATTGAGTAAGCTTAAGACGCAGACTACTGTCAAACAACTGCTCGCTTGCACATTTCAGCATTTTTGAAGATTGTTGAAATGTTGGATTGATTGATTAAGAATAACTGAATTAAGTGATTTAAAAAAAACTTTCCATGCTACTTTTTTTTTGTACTACTAGATGATGGAACAAGCAGATAGCCCACCTGATGTTAAGTGGTAACCATCACCTATAACAAAGCATTGCCTCGTAAGTAACGCACGATAGGAACGTACCCTGCGATGCACTGCGTCCATCAATTTGAGGCCTGTAATTTCACTGGCAACCACACTCTTCAAACCGAAACACAGCGTTGCTGCTTGGCGGCAGAAAAAGGCGTGGTGGTAGTACTTCCCCGGACGAGCCCTTCACAAAGAGCTCTACTACTGTTATCCTTTAGTAGTCCTATATTTTCAAAAATTTTGAAATGTGCGAATGGGTTGTTCGACGGTTTTCAGCTTCTTAAATAGCTTTTGCTTCCGACTTCGTTTTCCCGTGCAAATTAGACCGGTATTATGAAGCGAAGCTATAAAATAGTTATAAAAAGAAAATTTTATTTGAGACAGCACAAGCTTTAGAATGATGAATTATTAAATAATGTTTCCCAATAGATCTCTAGGCTAATGCTTAAGAGGAAGAAGGTAATAAGAGGTGGATAAAGGAAGCTAAAGTTTTCATAATTCCGGCACATGTAACAATTCCAATATAACGTGATCTCCCATTTGTTAAAGTTTTAATAACTTATTAGCTCAGGTAAGGTTGGATTTTAGCTTGATCGTGGACATCACCAGAGCCTTATATCACGAACAAAGTCCTTAGTCGCGTAAACGTATTGTATCCCTAACTACAAAACAATAAGGTTGAATATGGCTACGATACTTTAACGTCACAAAATGACAAAAATCATTCGTTATTAGGCCCTTCCCTTGTCATGTCACTAGTTTCTGTCGAAACAGTGTGGTGAAAGGATTTTAAGTGCGCCTCAAGAGACTCCTTTCGAGCACTTTACACATGTTATAGAACTTTTTAAGTTCCACGACACGCCTTCCTCACGATGTTTTCCTTCGCCGTTTGAGAGTACTGGCATTGTGCATATAAATTTTTGAACATAAAAACTCATTGTAGCATGTCCGGTTTCGAACTCACGACCTTAGGATCGGAAGGCGGGGACGCTGCAACTAGACTACTAGTGCTCTTTTATTAGGCCCCTGAAAAATATTTATTCCCATACTAATCGCTCAAGCTAATATCTGCAAATAGCGATGGGGAATACCTACACGCAGGAAAAAAATGGCCAACAAAGCCACAATAAATGCTTTGTTGATAATTTCCTGTCGCAGCAACTAAATATTTTGTTACTATTACAGAAAGAGCTTAGTTGGGATTAGCAACTTCTTTATTGTGCGCTGATTGCCCGTCGTTTAATGTGCTAGGAACAATTTAGTTTTGTCCTTACATCAAAGTTAATAAAAACTTAGATGTGCTAACAATAAAACGTTTTAGGTGTCACAATGTGAACATTGTTAATAAATCTGACAAAATAACTATAGTCGTAGCATTAAACTACCATCTGTCGTACAATATATATGTAGCTGTGTTAACAATGGAACGTTGCAAGTATGTCAATATGAGCATTGTAAATAAATCTAACAAAATAACTATAGTCGTATCATTTAACTACCATTTGTCAGACATTATATATGTGGCTATAGTAACAATGGAGCGTTGCTAGTGTATCAATGTAAACATTGTTAATAAATCTAACAAAATAACTATAGTCGTATCATTTAACTACCATTTGTCAGACAATATATATGTGGCTATAGTAGCAATGGAGCGTTGCAAGTGTATCAATGTGAACATTGTTAATAAATCTAACAAAATAACTATAGTCATATCATTTAACTACCATTTGTCAGACAATATATATGTGGCTATAGTAGCAATGGAGCGTTGCAAGTGTATCAATGTGAACATTGTTAATAAATCTAACAAAATAACTATAGTCATATCATTTAACTACCATTTGTCAGACAATATATATGTGGCTATAGTAACAATGGAGCGTTGCAAGTGTATCAATGTGAACATTGTTAATAAATCTAACAAAATAACTATAGTCGTATCATTTAACTACCATTTGTCAGACAATATATATGTAGCTATAGTAACAATGGAGAGTTGCAAGTGTATCAATGTGAACATTGTTAATAAATCTAACAAAATAACTATAGTCGTATCATTTAACGACCATTTGTCAGACATTATATATGTGGCTATAGTAACAATGGAGCGTTGCTGGTGTGTCAATGTGAACGTTGTTAATAAATCTAACAAAATAACTATAGTCGTATCATTTAACTACCATTTGCCAGACAATATATATGTAGCTATAGTAACATTGGAGCGTTGCAAGTGTATCAATGTGAACATTGTTAATAAATCTAACAAAATAACTATAGTCGTATCATTTAACTACCATTTTTCAGACAATATATATGTGGCTATAGTAACAATGGAGCGTTGCTGGTGTGTCAATGTGAACGTTGTTAATAAATCTAACAAAATAACTATAGTCGTATCATTTAACTACCATTTGTCAGACAATATATATGTGGCTATAGTAACAATGGAGCGTTGCAAGTGTGTCAATGTGAACTTTGTTAATAAATCTAACAAAATAACTATAGTCGTATCATTTAACGACCATTTGTCAGACATGATATATGTGGCTATAGTAACAATGGAGCGTTGCAAGTGTATCAATGTGAACATTGTTAATAAATCTAACAAAATAACTATAGTCGTATCATTTAACTACCATTTGCCAGACAATATATATGTAGCTATAGTAACAATGGAGCGTTGCAAATGTATCAATGTGAACATTGTTAATAAATCTAACAAAATAACTATAGTCGTATCATTTAACTACCATTTGTCAGACAATATATATGTGGCTGTGGTAACAATAGAACGTTGCAAGTGTGTCAATGTAAACATTGCAAATAAATCTAACAAAGTAACTACAGTCGTAGCATTAAACTACCATTTTTCATACAATATATATGTGGCTGTGGTAACTATGAAACTTTGCAAGTGTGTTAATGAGGAGAACGCGTATGCCATGCCCAACAATAGACTTCTCAGGTAGATGACAATTATGATTGCCTATAAAAAGTACCTACCTACTTTCGATGGTGACATCGAAAGAGTGCTGAGGGAGCTGAGATCTCGCGATGTCCGTTATACCAATACACAAAGTTTTGACTTGCCTCTGACTATCACCTTCTAACTGGACCTATATTTAGGTACTACCAAGTTTCAACTCAAATGGCCTAGGTATTTATTGAAGAGTTCCGTTGAACAGACCTTGGCTCCATCATCAGACCAGATCGCTAATCACATATATTTTTTCTTCGTTTACTCGATCTATTAATTGCAAGTGCTGCGTTCACTCTAGGTAGGCAGCTGTACCTATACCTACTGCACGCAAAAAAGGGAACGGCGGTGTTGTTGGATGATCTTCTCATTGTAAACTAAATAAAACCGTTTTAAAAGTAGAGGATTTTACGATTACAAATGAATGACAGCCCTCATAGCTCGGTTTGTAGGTAATAGCTCTGCCTTCTGCGCTATAAAGATAGATAGATAGATAGATAACTCTTTATTTTTCACCACACAGAAACAAAATACAGGATTAAGGTATACATTTAGGCAAAACAATGGGCGGCCTTATCGCTGAGAGCGATCTCTTCCAGGCAACCATGGACAGATAGAACTAATTTAAAATTAACGGCGGTGTAGTCACTTACGGAAAATATTATAATTTAATGACTAATAACCTACTAGCCGCGCCGCCGTTTAGTAGAATCTATAAAGTATTGCGTTCTGGATAAGGGTTACGTTTCTTTGGCACCGCCCCGTCTTATAAAATCAAAACTTGCATGCTTTGCTTCATTACCATTACTTAGATTAGACATAGGTACCTTTAACAGATAAAATTAAATGACGACGATGACGGATCAAAAAAAACTTCATAGTTATCGAATGTCGTCCAATTGCAATAGGTAGGTATAATGCGAAACTCATTATTCTATGTGTAGGCAGGACCTGGGCGACCGAGCTTTACTCCGTTTTTTTTAATACAGATTAACATAATAAATGAAAAATTTCCATTGACCTGTCCCCGCCGAGGTAGGTACGTAAAAAATACCTATCTACAGGTCTATTTGCAATAATTGTTCGTTTATAGGTATAACATAACATACATAATATACTAACGAAAGGTCTGTCTATCGCTATAACCTACCTACATAACATCGGAACAGAACATTCAGTCAGTACCTACCAAAAGTAATAGCGGCCCTTCGCATTACTTAGCATAGCATAGCGCGTCAGACGTCAGGTCATGTTTAGAGTACTGCGTACTGATAGCATACTATAGGTATAACGCGGTACGAAATGTCATGCCATATGGCATTACACTATATAGTACTGTTTTGCGCATGTCTAGTTGTGATCTTGAAAAAGAATAAGCCCCTCAATCGAGATGTCGTGAGAGGCGACAAGTCAACGCAACCGAGGAATGGGCAGCAGTATTTCCGGAGTAGGTAGGTAGGTACCTAATTCGAGGGGGCGCCAGCGCGCCCCCACGAGGTCTATATCCATGTCTATCCTAAGTGCTTATCTATACCATCTACTAAGTATCTCTAATCATATTATTCCTTCTTTAGTAGGTAGGTATTCATTCGAAATATTCAAAAAGAGGCAGAGGCAAGAGGTACCTAGGTACCTGAACTGAAGCCAACTGAACAATCATACGTGTGTATGCGTGCATAGGTATGACCTAAAAGAATCACACTTTACATTAATCCGACGACAAAGTAGGTATAGATAGATAGGAAATTTAACAAAACTAATTTTGTGCTCACGGCAAAGACAATAAAACTTGTCGAAACATGTTCGGTTGTAGATTGGTCGTCGGGGCGGGGCGGCGGGGCAACGTGGCGTGGCATTGGTGCTGCCAACGGTTTTATTAACACACCCGATTAGTTTCAATCGACGCCGGATGACATACCACCACAAATCCATCATAGTATTTAAACGAACTACTAACGCTATATAAAAAACAGCATGCAAAATTTCAAGTTCATTCATGCATGTTGCATAAAATTTATAGCATAGCTCCCAATACCTCATAATAATAATTTTTTTGGTAAGTAATATTTGTTTTCTAACATAATCTAAAAATATTACAATCTAGCCATAATTACGGTCAATAGGTAATTTAATACTGACCTAGTTTTTTAAAGTAAGCTACATCTAAGAATGTGTCCACTAACACTTTTCTTACTGCCTCTATTTAAGGCAAAGACACTTTGTTCTTGTGTTCTTGATTAGAGTTTTTCACCTTCAACTACATGAATTATAACTTTACACTACACTAGTTCAAAAGGTTTAGTTCTTTTAAGTCTTCTCACTATGTCCGTGTTGTCGAGGAGCTGGATGGCCTCGATGATGAAGTCTATCTCTCGTTCACATGATGATGAAGTCTATGTTCGTGAGCTTCTGCATATTTTTTTATAACATTGTCAACGAACTCAATATTAAGGTCCCGGTGAAGGTCATTATTTCTGACGTACCAGGGCGCATTTACGATCTCTATGCACTTTATTCTGGAAAGTTTGTATAATTAGGATGTTAGTCTTTTTGGTACAGCCCCACAACTGTATACTATATGTCCATATTGGCATTAGGACCTGTTTGTACAAAACAATTTTATTTTGAACTGACAAAGTGGAATGCCAGTTCATATCTTTTATTTTTTCACATGAGCTTTCCAGCGAAGTTTTGCATCAAGTGTCATGCCTAAGTACTTGGCTGTGTTTTCGTAGGGTATGATCTTATTATTGATATACACTGGACAAAAATGTTCCTTCTGATTTGTAAAATTTATATGGACCGATTTAGATTCATTTAATCTGATTCGCCATTTTTCTGTCCAGTCGTGGACTTTGTTAACAGCCAATTGAACCTTTTCTACTGCTTCTACGTGAGTGCTTCTAAATAATGAAAAATTTTGCTGCCAATCGCGGCATTATTGGGAGGAAAAAAAAAACGAGTTTGCAACACTGCGCCTGCTCACGTCCACTCAGCCAGCAGACACACACAGCCATTTGTATTGAGCGACGCGCGCGTTGCGCACGTCGCTCGCTCGAGCGTACTCCTGCGCACTGGAACTTATGCGGAATGTAGATTCGTAGATTACCTACTTTGATTTGATTTTTGTAAAAAGTGATTTAATATTATTGTGATTGTGATCTGCGTTACCTACCTGAAGTGTGAAATGGAAGAATTTCTTGATTCTACCCGTTTGGGCCATACAAGGAACAGTTTCATTGGTAAGAGTTTTCATGTTATTTACTTTAATAGCTTTTTATCTCTTATGAAAAAAGGATGGTCCGAATCATCTAAAGTACCTATCTACCTACCTTGAGATATGATTAAATTGAATACATGAATAAAATAGAGGCAGCAAAGTATTTTGTCGTTTTAACAAAGTTGTGATTTTACAAATTATGGGAAAAGGTTTTTGGTGGTTCAATAATTTTATTATAAGGTACTTAAGTATAATAATAATTAAAACCATTTAAATATTAGGTACTACACAGTTCCACCAATTTATCTATTCCGACGAGAGCGGCGCGGCGTGGTGGTGGCGCCAAAATTGTTGACGCCATTTTGTTTCGTACTTTGAAATCCATGTAGGTGTTGATTGGAAAATTTTATTTGAAAATTATTACGAGGTACATACGTATAATGTACCAATGTATCTGTGACAATTCCATATATTAATATGGTATATACCTTGCTTGCTACATACCTACCATTTACTACTTACCATTTTGGTACTTACCTAAAACAGAAAATAAATGTAAGGAATTTCACTAGGTTATTCTTCTTAGTACCTAGTAGTATTGTTATGTTTTGACCTGCATTTTAACTACCTACCTTTAGCTTTACATTAGCTCTTGTATTCGCCTTAACAGTAACGGTATAATATAAACGAACCCATATAGGTACCTAATAATACTTATTTCTTAGAAAATTAACAGAAACTAAAAAAAATAGCAAAATTGTAGTTATTGAAGTTGGTTGTTTTCAATGTGATAGCATTATCAGTTACATATACATTTAATTTAAACATTTTATTTTTATTTTTCAGATGAAATCTAATAGCAATGTTTCATCTCCTACCTATATTGTTCGTAACAGAAGATGATGGGCCAGTAGATACGTCAATTCAGGTAAACCATAATTCATATTAAAAACTACCACCATTCAGTTGGTTTTATATTTATTAGAATAGGGAGAATGTACACTGGGTATTTGGTGGAACAATGTAGGGATTAAAGAAGCTGATCAAGGGTACCCAAGTGGTCATTTACCATCAACAAATTTCAAAAAAAAAAATGCAGTCTGGTATTTTGCTGTTTTTTAAATAATGACTTGTTTATGTATTTATTACAGTATTACAGTAATGGAATTCACTATAAGACAAAGAGTTGGAATATTTGGATTGTCAAAATATTGGAACAGCAAAAATTTTAAAAATATTTAGCAAGAATGGGCACTTGAGGTATCTTTATCCAAGAAAGAGGTTACCGAAGTGTATTATATGTCGCTTACCATGTCGTCGGAGGAAAAATTGTGCAGGCCGTAGTGGCCTCTTCCACAACAGGTTGATTACACATCAACGACTAGTTACTTCTTTCTTCAGAAAATCAAAATGGAAAAGTAGCATAAGCAGCGAGAGCGATAGCAGGTGCTCTAAAAAGAATAATTCCAAACGTGTGAGGCCTCTTCCAGAAAGTTTTACTGTTGACGACTCTGATTTTGAATCAACCTCATCTCCACAAGAATATTTAAACTGGTTGCGGGGAACATCATCGCCCCGAGAGACAGTGGTGACAAAGTGGCTCACCACTTTTCAATTAAACAGTAAACTGAAAGCAGAAGGTCTATCATGCAAAGAATACTTTGACTGGTTTCCTGCCCTCACTTTGCCCGATGGACATGAACTGGTGAGTAGTTGCATTAGATATTAGAGGTTTAAAACCTGTCTGATCTCATCAATAAATTGACATATTCCGCTTCCCTAGGTATACTTATCTTTAATCCCTCATCATTATTTATATGTAGGTATATCATGTAGTTAATTTTACACATGTTATATGTTTTAATTGTATTTGTTGCAGTTATCCCTGGACTTCCAGAAAGTGTACCCAAATGCTGACAAAGTTTTTGAGGAAAAATTTCCAATTATTAAAACAAAGCTTCTGCAACTTCTGGCAAAAAAGGAAAGTTCTTCCAGGCAAGATCAAACTACGCTTGAGCTGCTCGATTTCGCTACCGGTAGGTAATTTTAATTACTAAGATCATATTGCAAAATATTTGTTTTTAGTATTTGTATTTTGTTACTAAGAGCCCCCTGCGGATTTACTATCATACTGGAAACATGCATGGGACGAGCGTTTTTTTAGAGTAATCTTTGGATTTAAATGTTGCTTTATCTTTTACAAAAATAAATTCACCATTCACGCGCCACGATGTATAGTTAAAAAAACAATAGATATGTTTATAATTATTATAAAAGATTAAGATACGGTAATGTAAGTGTATTAATGTATTTTCATAATGTATTTTTTCAGTTGGAGAATACCAGGCATCATTAGCAGCATTTTTGGGAATAATATCGCTTTTACGTCAAGTGCCAACTGCTTCTGTACCAAGGAAAAAATTGTGGAGGCTGTCAAAGGAAGAAGTACGTTCAAGCTTTCTTACTCGTGTAACAACAGCTTCAGATATTGAAGGATATTGCGCCGACAGGGATGCATTTGTGGCTGCTAAAGGTATTCCACCCCAACCGTATGTACTTGCTGTAGGAAGTTCATGGGCTACAGTAACTCATTATGAAATCGTCGTTAATAACGGATTGAGATACCAAATGCCTGATGTTTGCTCTGCAATCAAAACAATTTATCACATCTATTGGGCACTAGATTCAGCATAGCCAAAAGACTCGGGTATTTGCTGGATGTTTATGACATTTTGACAATTAAAAGTCCACATGCAGTTTTATCATCCTTCCGTAAATAAATTTAAATGTGCTAGTTCAGATTGCACCAGAAATTTCCAATTATAGAATTCATATAAAAGACATTAACAAAATATTTTAAATAGTGCAGGTAGGTACTTTATCTTCTAGGCGTAATTGCAGGAACTAGTTTAGATAATGTAGCAATGCCCTTTGAAATAACTATGGCTCGACTATTTTCATCTCTATATGCCAATCTTCTAATACCATAAAATACTGCAAATAACCACTTTAAATAATAAATTATTGCTACGTTTGTGTTAAGGAGAATACAAGAGCTATTGTGACTCACTAGCACGTTTCGACATGTTGAAAGATATAAAATAACTAAACTTATTTTAGAAAAAATAGCAATCAACCATTTTGTGTTCAATCACATTGCACACAGTTTAGTAAAAAAATCATTTTGATCGATACATGCTTAGGAAAATTAGTTTATTGATTTTATATCTTTCAACATGTCTAAACGTGCGATTGAGAGTCACAGTAGCTCTTGTATTCGCCATAAGTATAATTATAGTAGGTATGTAAAATAATAGTACATATTTTATAAAATGTGTCGTCGTAAATTTGTATTGAGTGTAAGCTTATTATTACGTTGGTACCTACTCATAAAAGTAATTAATTTCGTGTAATCATAACTACTATAATATTTTACAACATACAAAGTATTGACTAGACTTGACTTGTACCCCAAGTCGTGAGTTTTTTTTGTTTTTGGTTTTCCGTATTGCGCGTGACCGCAGTTTTGTATGCAGACACGAGAGTTTTCAGCACGCCCGATAGAGGCGCTTATTGCTTCTCCGTTTAAAACTGCGGACTCGCAATACAAAGAACCTAAAACGAAAAAAACTTACGACTTAACAGACTTGGGTTACTACTGGTAATGTCAGATTTTATTGCAAGAAGTGTTCAAACTTAGACTAACTATTATGTAGGTACCTAATTATAAGAGAGTAATATTTTTTTTGTAATCATACCTTATAAGTTCTTATTTAACAATACACAAATACCCTGAAAATAATAGATTGTTTTTATCATAATTTGGACCACTGTTAGGTAAAACCGTCGTAGCTGCTATTGTTTAGTATACTTTAGGTGTTTAGAATTTAATTTCAGTAGCTATTTTCACAGCTATACTGCCATGCATTGTTACTACGAATAAGCCTTTGTTTCAGTAGGGAATTATTGTACTGCCAGTACCTATGTATCTAATACTCATTTGTGTTTCAAACATAAACTAGTTTACTGTAATATAAGAGTATGTTGGCAAACTAGTTTATTGGGGTAGCTAAATGACAATACCTACGATGGCATAATTACTTTTTTGGGAAATCAAATGAGTATTAGTTACTAGTACTAATACACTAGTAAGATACAATTTTATTTAAATGCAGGAGCTACTCTACTTCGTGAAAACAACTATACTTCCTTGTTAATATGACAGAGCCTTTGCTGCAGTAGCAGTTTTATTTAAATGTGGGAGCTACGCTACTTCGCGAAAACAACTATACTTCCTTTGTTAATATGACAGAGCCTTTGCTCCAGTAGCAGTTTTATTTAAATGCGGGAGCTACGCTACTTCGCGAAAACAACTATACTTCCTTGTTAATATGAATGAGCCTTTGTTTCAGTAGCTAACTCTCCTTTGCTAAAACAACTACACTTTCTTTGTTTATACATAAAAGCTTTTGATCAAGTAGCAATATTATTTAAATATAGGAGCTATATACTCATCTTCGCCAAAACAAATTATACTTTAATTGTTCATATGAAAAAGTTTTTGTTCGAGTAGCTTCTATATAACACAACTGTATTTTCTTTATAACTACGAATAAACCTTTGGTTCAGTAGCAAATGTGTTATTACATTATTTGCTAATATATTTATTAGCTACTGAACCAAGGGTATATTCGTAGTAAAAAAGAAAATACAGTTATTTTATATGGAAGCTACTTAAACAAAGGCTTTTTTATATGAACAAAGGAAGTATAAATTGTTTTAGCAAAGTTGAGTAGCTCCTACGTTTAATTAATATTGCTACTTGAATAAAAGATTTTATGTATAAACAAAGAAAGTGTAGTTGTTTTAACAAAGGACAGTTAGCTACTGGAGCAAAGGCTCTGTCATATTAACAAAGGAAGTATAGTTGTTTTCGCGAAGTAGCGTAGCTCCCGCATTTAAATAAAACTGCTACTGGAGCAAAGGCTCTGTCATATTAACAAAGGAAGTATAGTTGTTTTCGCGAAGTAGCGTAGCTCCCGCATTTAAATAAAATTGCTACTGGAGCGAAGGCTCTGTCATATTAACAAAGGAAGTATAGTTGTTTACGCTAAGTAGCGTAGCTCCCGTATTTAAATAAAATTGCTACTGGAGCGAAGGCTCTGCCATATTAACAAAGGAAGTATAGTTATTTTCGCTAAGTAGCGTAGCTCCTGCATTTAAATAAAATTGCTGCTGGAGCAAAGGCTCTGTCATATTAACAAAGGAAATATAGTTGTTTTCGCTAAGTAGCGTAGCTCCCGCATTTAAATAAAATTGCTACTGGAGCGAAGGCTCTGTCATATTAACAAAGGAAGTATAGTTGTTTTCGCTAAGTAGCGTAGCTCCCTCATTTAAATAAAATTGCTGCTGGAGCAAAGGCTCTGTCATATTAACAAAGGAAGTATAGTTGTTTTCGCTAAGTAGCGTAGCTCCCGCATTTAAATAAAATTGCTACTGGAGCGAAGGCTCTGTCATATGAACAAAGGAAGTATAGTTGTTTACACTAAGTAGCGTAGCTCCCGCATTTACATAAAATTGCTACTGGAGCGAAGGCTCTGTCATATTAGCAAAGGAAGCATTGTTGTATTCGCGAAGTAGCGTAGCGTCTACATTTACATAACATTGCTACTGGAACGAAGGCTCTGTCATATTAACATAGGAAGCAATGTTGTTTTCGCAAAGTAGCGTAGCTCCTGCATTTACATAACATTGCTACTGGAACGAAGGCTCTGTCATATGAACAAAGGAAGTATAGTTGTTTACGCTAAGTAGCGTAGCTCCCGTATTTAAATAAAATTGCTACTGGAGCGAAGGCTCTGTCATATAAACAAAGGAAGTTTAGTTGTTTTCGCTAAGTAGCGTAGCTCCCGCATTTAAATAAAATTGCTACTGGAGCGAAGGCTCTGTCATATTAGCAAAGGAAGCATTGTTGTATTCGCGAAGTAGCGTAGCTCCTGCATTTACATAACATTGCTACTGGAACGAAGTCTCTTTCATATTAACAAAGCATTGTTGTTTTCACGATGTAGAGTAGCTCCTGCATTCAAATAACTTTGCTACTGTACATAATCATGAGTTGATTTAGTCCAACAACCTTAATACTGTGACTAAGCTTTAATGGTGGTTACAAAGGAAAATATTTAATTTAACAAAGTACAGCTGTTGCTCTTTTAAGTTAGTATTGTTATTACAGCAAAGTCACAGTTAAATGGGATTAGTTCCACAGACAAAAGACACATTGTTGTAGTATACAAACACACTTTATTGAAAAAATATTGTTGTGTTAACAATATACAAACATTGTTGTAGTATCAATGCATATATTTTGTTAAAGATATATTGTCGCAATGACAATTTACTTCTTGACAAAAGAAACATTGTTGTAGTATCAATACACATAATAATAATTGTTGTACTGAGATTTAACTTGACAAAAGAAACATTGTTGTAGTATCAATACATATATTTTTTGAATGAATGTTGTTGTTCTGACAACTTAATTCTTGACAATAAAAACATTGTTGCCCGGACTATACAATATGGTGGGCTCTCCCCCGTTAAAGTTTTATTGCTGGAGCCAACAATATTTTTTTCTGCGTGTACCCACACCATTCATGCAGTATGCATGCAGTGACTCGGGAAATGGCAGTAGGTGCCTATTTAGCACCAGTGCAGTTGTAGTCTAGCAGCTGTTGACGCCCATATAAACTTAGGGCTTATTAGGTATTTCCTAAAGGAGCCTAATAATACACGTTGAAGATAATCAAGATCTAGATAGATATTATCTTAGTAATTTATAAAAGCGCAAGTTCGGTTATTATACAATGGCCTGAATTTTATTGTCACCAACTCACTAGTTTTAGAAAATTAGCCTAAAATTTTCTAACTAAGGAAAAACTTAAAAGCTATTCAGTTGGTACCACCAATACATTTTCTTAAATTAGCTTCTAACATAACTTAAAGAATGCCCTTACTGAGATTCGATGAGATAATATTTCCTTTTTTAGCGAGAAAATAAATTATTTGTTATTATTATTATTAATTGCAGGCCTGGTAGGTATGTATCTCACTCAACACGTGAAACCGCCAAAACAAGAGCTAATGTACCTCTCTCTCGCACGTTTCGACATGTTGAAAGATATAAAATCACTAAACCCATTTTCAAATATCGCAAACAACCATTTTGTGTGCAATCACAACATGGTTGATATGTGCTTACTTACATATATCAGTAGGTAGTAGGTACCCATGTAAAAGACCCTTTACAAGCAAGTTCTCCGTTTGTATCTACGTAAGTTGCTGAAACCAGTACCCCAAGTATGAGATTAGCTTACGATATTTCGTTTTTCGTTTTACGTTTTTGTTCTGTGTTCATTGCGGGTTTTGTATGAAGACGCGATATTGATACCGATACGGAACTTTACAAAACCCGCAATGAGCACGGAGCAAAAACGATTCGTTTTTTTTCCGTGTTATATTTATTCCCATACTAATCGCTCAAGCTAATATCTGCAAATAGCGATGGGGAATACCTACCCACACCATTCATGCAGTATGCATGCAGTGACTCGGGAAATGGCAGTAGGTGCCTATTTAGCACCAGTGCAGTTGTAGTCTAGCAGCTGTTGACGCCCATATAAACTTAGGGCTTATTAGGTATTTCCTAAAGGAGCCTAATAATACACGTTGAAGATAATCAAGATCTAGATAGATATTATCTTAGTAATTTATAAAAGCGCAAGTTCGGTTATTATACAATGGCCTGAATTTTATTGTCACCAACTCACTAGTTTTAGAAAATTAGCCTAAAATTTTCTAACTAAGGAAAAACTTAAAAGCTATTCAGTTGGTACCACCAATAAATTTTCTTAAATTAGCTTCTAACATAACTTAAAGAATGCCCTTACTGAGATTCGATGAGATAATATTTCCTTTTTTAGCGAGAAAATAAATTATTTGTTATTATTATTATTAATTGCAGGCCTGGTAGGTATGTATCTCACTCAACACGTGAAACCGCCAAAACAAGAGCTAATGTACCTCTCTCTCGCACGTTTCGACATGTTGAAAGATATAAAATCACTAAACCCATTTTCAAATATCGCAAACAACCATTTTGTGTGCAATCACAACATGGTTGATATGTGCTTACTTACATATATCAGTAGGTAGTAGGTACCCATGTAAAAGACCCTTTACAAGCAAGTTCTCCGTTTGTATCTACGTAAGTTGCTGAAACCAGTACCCCAAGTATGAGATTAGCTTACGATATTTCGTTTTTCGTTTTACGTTTTTGTTCTGTGTTCATTGCGGGTTTTGTATGAAGACGCGATATTGATACCGATACGGAACTTTACAAAACCCGCAATGAGCACGGAGCAAAAACGATTCGTTTTTTTTCCGTGTTCATTGCGGGTTCCGTATCGGTATCAATATCGCGTCTTCATACAAAACCCGCAATGAACACAGAACAAAAACGTAAAACGTAAAACGAAAAACGAAATATCGTAAGCAAATCTCATACTTGGGGTACAGGGTGAACGAAGTAATTGGAGTCAAAGTGGAATGAAGTTACTATCTTATCTTTATTTTTAACACGAAATAGAAAACTTTGAAGCTTTTATCTTTAATAACAAATATTGGTGGACATTCACAGAGCACTATCTAGTCCCAAACTAAGCCAAAGCTTGTGATATGGGAACCAGATAGCTGATATACTACTTATAGTTTTTTTTGTAAATACATACTTATAATATTATATAACAGCCAGACAGAACAAACATCTATGTTCATCACACAAATGTTTGTTCTCGGTGGGGATCGAACCCACGGTCTACGGCAGAGAAGGCAGAGCTACTACCAACTGAGCTGTGAAGGCTGTCAAATCTGTCAATTATCTGGCTACATTTACCTTCCTATGTTTGTGGTATCGAAAATCTAATTTCTACGTCTGCATTTCCTAGATTAGTGTATCTATTTAGAAGTTTAAAGTATTTGACAAATAACATCTGTTCATAATCTACAAAGGAGTAACCCATCAATATTCCGAAAATTGAAAGACCGTATTTTAAAAGCTCGAAAAGTTTTGACAGAATATTTGAAATCCAGATACATATGCAATTCTGCAAATGTAATACATGACATCTAGGGCGCATCCGACACGAATTTGTAAGGTTTGTTGAGTTTTTTTTTTTTTTTTTACAATGAATAGACCGTCCTTTGACTACAATCTCACCTGATGGTAAGCGACGATGTAGCCGACGTTGGAGCAGAACGGTCTAGAAGACATCTATTCACTCTTGCCTTGAAGAGACTGATATTGTAGTGGTCAGGAAAAACAGACGACGGTAATGAGTTCCACTCCTTAGCGGTTCGCATAATGAAGGTTGAAGCAAAGCGCTTCGTGCGAATTGGTGGCAGTCTACTTGTCAGTGGTGGTCTACTTGTCCTGTGGTGGAATGGAGATGGTGGAATAAGATTAGAGTATAGAGTATCTAATTTGATCTTGGATGGTGACCTTTGACGGAGCCGACAAAGCGACAGAGTACCTCGACTTCACGTGATATTTTGGTCCTTACTAGATTCTAAATAGAAGGAAATAAATTTCAAAATTTCGCGTTTTGTTTTTCTGAAATAAGATAGGTAACTCTAAAAAATATACTTTAGCTGAAAAGTATATTTTTTAGAGTTACCTATCTTATTTCAGAAAAACAAAACGCGAAATTTTGAAATTTATTTCCTTCTATTTAGAATCTAGTAAGGATATTTCGTCATAGATTATTTTTAACAATTTGTACGAGTTGTTAAAAATTTATAAGCAATACTTTTGAGCCTTGGAAGAACAAGACCATGTTACGGCAGTTGTAGTCATGCGACTCTGTATATAAACTGTATGGTATGCTATGGGCATAGTAGGTTAGGTACCTATACGTTAATACTATAGCTACATTCATTCAAGTCTCCGTCCATAAAACCTCCACACAGCCATGGTAAACACTTGTAGTAGTAGCATAATATATAATGTTAAAGATTTTAAACGCATTTCGATAAATTGAGTTAGCATAGGAGGTACAGTCAGCATCAAAAGCTCTCAGACTTTAAACCAACTATAAAAGCCTCATTTAACATATATTTATCATCAAATTAAATTAATTTTTAACCATCATAAAATCCTTATCAAATCCTTGACTGGTCGTCATATAATATTGATTTTACTTTACTTGATGAAGCAGTGCTTGATACAAATCAATAGTATGAATAAATCAGAACCTAATTATGATTATTTTTTCATAACAGCTTTTTTGTATTCAGTTATTTTATATTTTCAAAAATGTTGAATTGTGCTTGCGAGATTGCTAGAAATAATAATGAAAATCTTTAGTAAAACAATGTTTCAATGGTGCTTGTCTTAGAGCTGATTTCACCATGCTCTGTTAGATTAACAAAGGATTAAAGGGCCGTTAAATATGTCAAAATGTTCGCGTTTGACATCTAAGTTTACATTTAACGGCCTGTTAATCCTTGATTAGTAACTAACAGACAATGGTGAAATCAGCTCTTAATCTCTTTAAAGTTGAGCCTCTGTAAAATGTACGATGGTGGTCTAAAATTGGAAAGTAAAGGTGAGTCCACCCACAACACTGCACACTGCTTCGTACTCTGTGACTGCGTGGGGGCACCCGGCCACAATGACAAGACGCTAATGTCACAGACTGTGGTGTAATTAGTACATACCTAGTTAGTAGCAGGCTGTCTTTAGGCACAGAATAGCATTGAGTTGGCATGGTAGTAGGCATTGAGTGATCAGGGGTCTAATCACGAATGAATTTGACTTTAGTCGCGTAAACGTATTGTATCCTTAACTACAACACAATAAGGTCGAACATTGTACGGTGCATTTAACGCCACAAATGTCAAAATGTATTTTTGATCGAGAACCTGAGTTCGACCAAATTGTTTGTTTATTTTATGCTAAACGTCAAATCGTAGAACTTCGGGAATGACAAGATGCAACAATGATTATGTTTGTGCCTTTAGATTGTAAAAAAATGTTTTTTTTTTGTGTTTTGTAAATAAATGCTTATTATATTCTATTAATAAATAAATAAATATTGGTGGACATTTCACACAGCACAATCTCGCCCCAAACTAAGCAAAAGCTTGTGACATGGGAACCAGATAGCTGATATACCTACTACTTATATAGGTACTTTTTTTTAAATAAATACATAAGTACTTACTTACTTAAATACATAAATACTTACTTTTAATATTATATTCTATGCTTTCCTAAATATCAGAAAAATTATGTTTTGAATTAGATAATTATTAATAACTAATTTTGTAAGGAGGACTTATATAGCGCCGCAGATAGTAAAGTCAAAGTCAAAGTCAGAAGGTATTTATTCAATAAAATCACAAGGATCACTTTGAAACGTCTTAAATATATAGTTATTTAGTGTATAGTGTCGTATATAGTGCTTAAACAGAAATCCCTTTCATATTCCATTTTTAGCGGGTTTTTTTGAGATGAAAATTTCATTCAACCTGAGTATATTAGATACATATTTATGTGTTAGTATACCCGTATTGAGTCGGTACATCTGTCTGTAGGTAGGTAGGTAAATTATAATTTTCGCCTACACAGCCTACCTACCTACTCCTAACCCACCGAGCCATTCTCGTTCCTAATCCCAATTCAAAACACATTATTAAAACATAAAAATGCCATAATTTACATAAATCGTCGATAAAACCATGCCCGATGCTGTCAAATGTAGTCCGCTCCCAAATCCGGATGAAATCTTTTTATCATAATTTTAGGTATTTTATTCCGGCATCGATGTTATTGTTAGTTCTTATAACACCTGGTTATTGGCACCTTAATGGATGTTTATAACTTTTACTTTAAAATATATATTTTTTTTAACTTTTGGTGACAGTTGGTGATGCCGGTATATTCTTAAGCAACGCTTAGCAAGAGTTGAGGCTCATGCATCCATTTTATGACTAGTTAGTGTTTAAAGTTATTTTAATTATAGAATAATAACAGTAATATATTTTTATGTTTTCCAAATAAAATAAAATACAGACTTTTTTACAAGTTTTATAAAAAAAAATATGTATATTCTTTTACAAATTTTTAAAAAAAATGTTACATAATACAAAATTATACACATAATTATATAATAATCACTTTAAATTAACATATTATGATGATGTAATTAGATTATGTAGGCAGCACAAACGAACAATTCAAACTAAAACATAAAAACTCAATTCAAATCACGTAGTAAAATCTACTACTTGTATTACAAAATGTAGTTTTGTAAGCATTTCAAAGCCTATCAACAGAACTGGACGGCCTCCTTCACTTTTTGTCCCTGCAGATATCTCGGTACATAAACTCGTCTTAAAATGCAGTAAACCTAAATGCCTAAAGTTGATTTAACTCAGCAACTCCACCAGAAAAGGTATACATTATGTTAATTTAATTACGTACAACGTGTCATGGAACTTTATCTCTGGCTGTATCGAGTCCTTACCTTTCAAATTAAGGCATTTAAAATCGGCTTCCGGAGAATGGGGCAAGTCCCCCTGTGGTTCTGAGTCGAACACTTGGATTGACTTAAAATCTGATACAAAAACCGGGGATAAAGAACGTACAGGGTCACAGAATATACAAGCTGTTCCATAAGTTGTGTATATAAACTTCAGGGGGCTAAAGTACCTATCAATATGAACAACTTTTTCTAAGGAACCAAAACTGTGAGAGCGAAAAAAAAACAGCTGTTTCATACAAAAGTTCAATACCTACCAGGCTAAAAAAAATATGATAAAAATGTATGAAACAGCTGTTTTTTTTTTTAAGGCAGCTGTTAATTTTTGTAAACCTATAAAGGGTTACAAAAATCTATATTATGTGGCGAACAACTATGACGTGTTTGATATGTATAATACCTACTAGTGGCTTCCCGCGGCTTCGCACGCGTTGAAGTGGTGAGCCGTGATTGAGCCACAAACATCCAAACATCGAAACTTTCGCATTAGGTATAAGAATAAGATATAAGAGATCATAGGTATAAGAGATACCTATAGGCGTACATTACCTATATTAGGTAGGTAGGTATAGGTACTGAGTGTAGCACAAACATGACAAAGACAACCTTACACGGAAAATATGCACTTATTTGTTCCTAGTTTCTACCCCAAAAACAAACGAAACGAAACAGCTTCACGACTTTGATCCCCAGGCACGGTAGATACCCTCAGATCTCTTCGTACCAACTCAAGATTCCCGTTTTAGAATGTCCCTTACAAACATTGACGCCTCGTTATATCCTTTTTACTCGAGCGTAACGTTATAAGGGTTGTTTTCGAAAATTAAAGTATTTTTGTTAATTATCCACAGAACACATTTTCTTTTAGTTTGAAGTTAATAACACTACGCGTTTAAAATCTCCCATACAAACCGCGAAACTTTGGCAGTCTTTTGCACCCTTTGCAGGGGTAGTTTCAAAATATTGAAAATGTTTTTTCAAACTATTTATTGTGGAGTATATTTACTTTAAGTTTGAAATCAATCGCGCTATGCGTTAAAAATCTCCCATACTTAATTTTACAGCCATATGCACCCTTTGCAGGGGTAATTATCAAAAGTTAAAAGCGTCATTCTTAATTATTTATTTCTTAGTATATTTACCCTAACTTTTAAGTCAATCGCAACACGCGTTCAAAAACTCCCATACAAACTTTGACATCCCTTCGCACACTTATTAAAGGTAGTTTTAAAAAACTAAAAATGCCTTTCCTATTTTTTTGCCTTGAAGTATATGTACTCTAAGTTTCAAGTTTGTAGGTTCAAGGAATACTATTTTTCATACAAACGATTTCATCCCTTTTTATACCCTTAGGGGTTGAATTTCCAAAAATCCCTTCTTAGAACACCTCTACGCCCTAAGACCTATGTACTCCTCAAATTTCAAGTCTCTAGGACCAGCGGTTTAGGCTGTGCGTTGTCTATATGTCAGTCAGTCAGTCAGTCAGTCAGTCAGTCAGTCAGTCAGTCAGTCAGTCAGGACTTTGATTCTTATAGTATTAGAGATATATTTAAAACTAAAGAATAGAATAGATACGCTTCTGGTAGTTAAACAACAACCTTTTCCAGAGAATAGTAGTGTCAGGGTACAGAAGCCAGTGTCTATTATATCTATCACTAGTGGCTTCCCGCGGCTTTGCACGCGTTGAAGTGGTGAACCGTGATTGAGCCACAAACATCAAAACATCGTAACTTTCTTTCTTTATTAGGGTAGGATTTTAAATACCTACGTAGGTATAAGATATACCTATAGGCGTACATTACTTATATTAGGTAGGTAGGTATAGGTAGGTACTGAGTTTAGTACAATCATGACAAATACAACAAAGACCACCCCACACGGAAAATATGTACTTATTTGTTCCTAGTTTCTACCCCAAAAGCAAACAAAACGAAACAGCTTCACGACATTGATCCACAGGCACGGTAGATACCCTCAGATCTCTTCGTACCAACTCAAGATTCCCGTTTTTAGAACATTGACGCCTCGTTGTATCCTTAATGGTAACGTCTTTATGTTATTTATCCACAGAACACATTTTCTTTTAGTTTGATGTTAATTACACTACGCGTTAAAAATCTCCCATACAAACCTTGAAACTTTGGCAGTCTTTTGCACCCTTTGCAGGGGTAGTTTTAAAATATTGAAAACGTGATTTTAGAACTATTTGTTGTGGAGTATATTTACTTCAAGTTTAAAATCAATCGCACTATGCGTTAAAAATCTTCCATACTAACTTTTACAGTCATTTGAACCCTTTGCAGGGGTAATAATCAAAAGTTAAAAGCGGCATTCTTAATTATTTATTCCTTAGTATATTTACCTCAAGTTTTAAGTCAATCGCACCACGCGTTAAAAAACTCCCATACAAACTTTGACATCCCTTTGCACACTTATTAAGGGTAGTTTTGAAAAACTAAAAATGCCTTTCCTATTTTTTTGCCTTAAAATACATGTACTCCAAGTTTCAAGTTTGTAGGTTCAAGGAATACTATTTTTCATGCAAACGTTTTCAAACCTTTTACATCCTTTGGGGTTGAATTTACAAAAATCCCTTTTTTGTATACTTCTACGCCATAAGAACTATGTACTCTTCAAATTGGCCGTGGTGGTCCCGGTCACGGGAGGTGATGGAGGGGTCCAATTCTATAATTGGACCCCTCCATCACCTCCCGTGGATGTCGTAAAAGGCGACTAAGGGAACACACCAGGAAATGGGATGCAGCATTTCCAGAGTAAACACCATCAACACTGCGGTCACCAATCCGCCTGCCAAGCGTGGTGACTATGGCAAACCCCCCCCCCGCCCAATGATGAACACGATTCCTGGAAATGTATAGGGGAGGCCTATGTCCAGCAGTGGATTTCTTTGGGCTGATGATGATCATCATCATAACTCTTCAAATGTAAAGTCTCTAGGACCAGCGGTAAAAAACTCACTTACAAACTTTTACATCCCTTTGCACACTTATTAAGGGTAGTTTTAAAAAACTAAAAATGTATTACCTATTTTTTTGTCTTGAAGTATATGTACACCAAGTTTCAAGTTTGTAGGTTCAAGGAATACTATTTCTCATACAAACGTTTTCATCCCTTTTTACACCCTTAGGGGTTGAATTTCTAAAAATACCTTCTTAGTACACCTTTTTTTTTTTTTTTTTTTTATACAACCAGCTGATGGAACAAGCAGATGGCCCACCTGATGTTAAGTGGTAACCATCACCTATAACAAAGCATTGCCCCGTAAGTCACGCACGATAGGAACGTGCCCTACGATGCACTGCCCTGCGTCCATCAGCTTGAGGCATACAGATGTTAACCTCATGTGCCTGTAATTACACCGGCAACCACACTCTTCAAACCGAAACACAGCAACGCTGCTTGGCGGCAGAAAAAGGCGTGGTGGTAGTACTTCCCCGGACGAGCCACACACAAAGAGCTCTACTACTCTTGAAACCTCTACGCCATAAGGCCTATGTTCTTTTCAAGTTTTAAGTCTCTAGGACCAGCGGTCAAAAAACTCCCATTACATACTTTTACATCCCTTAGCACACTTATTAAGGGTAGTTTTAAAAAACTTAAAATGTATTACCTATTTTTTTGTCTTGAAGTATATGTACTCCAAGTTTCAAGTTTGTAGGTTCAAGGAATACAATTTTTCATACGAACGTTTTCATCCCTTTTTACACCCTTAGGGGTTGAATTTCCAAAAATCCCTTCTTAGCGCATCTCTACGCCATAAGACCTATGTATTCTTCAAATTTCAAGTCTCTAGGACCAGCGGTCAAAAAACTCCCATACATACTTTTACATCCCTTAGCACACTTATTAAGGGTAGTTTTAAAAAAACTAAAAATGTATTTCCTTTTTTTTGTCTTGAAGCATATGTACTCCAAGTTTCAAGTTTGTAGGTTCAAGGAATACAATTTTTCATACAAACGTTTTCATCCCTTTTTACACCCTCAGGGGTTGAATTTCCAAAAATCCCTTCTTAGTACACCTCTACGCCATAAGACCTATGTATTCTTCAAATTTCAAGTCTCTAGGACCAGCGGTCAAAAAACTCCCATACATACTTTTACATCCCTTAGCACACTTATTAAGGGTAGTTTTAAGAAACTAAAAATGTATTTCCTATTTTTTTGTCTTGAAGTATATGTACTCCAAGTTTCAAGTTTGTAGGTTCAAGGAATACAATTTTTCATACAAACGTTTTCATCCCTTTTTACACCCTTAGGGGTTGAATTTCCAAAAATCCCTTCTTAGTACACCTCTACGCCATAAGACCTATATACTCCTCAAATTTCAAGTCTCTAGGACCAGCGGTTTAGGCTGTGCGTTGTCTATATGTCAGTCAGTCAGTCAGTCAGTCAGTCAGTCAGTCAGTCAGTCAGGACTTTGATTCTTATAGTATTAGAGATTGGGTATTTAGGTTTTATTTTGTAACAGTACACTAAATCATTCAAAAAGTTATTCAAAATACTAGTGCTCTTTAAAAGTGAATGATGATCGGACAAACTTTAAAGGTGCTTCATTTATGAAAACAAGTCATTATCAGGTTTTTTGCCATACAAGTACATAAACCATTTCGAAATTGTGAAAAAGTCTCCGATTTCTGATGCTGACTGTACAGCGTGTATAAAAAACAGGTTGGACCATTCATTTTTATCTCCATGTCGTAACTGACTGAACAAACCAGAATTTTACGAATCAGCACTTGATTTGAAAGAAAAACCATCAGAATTCTTCCGCTCTATTCACATCGAATTCTCAAACATTCCTACAAGATAATAATAGTCACGACGTTCACTGATTCTCTCATTCATTGATATTCAACCGCCCATTCATTCAGTGCAGCGTGGGCCCAGCCTGCCTGCGGCCGAGGTAGGTACTTCCAGGGCTGTATCTAGGTAAGCTTTGACAGCCTTCACAGCTCAGTTGGTAGCTCTGCCTTCTGTGCCGTAGGCCGTGGGTTCGATCCCCACCGAGAACAAACATTTGTGTGATGAACATAGATGTTTGTTCTCTGTCTGGGTGTTATATAATATTATAAGTATGTATTTACAAAAAAAAGTATATAAGTAGTATATCAGCTATCTAGTTCCCATATAACAAGCTTTGGCTTAGTTTGGGGAGAGATAGTGCTGTGTGGAATGTCCACCAATATTTATTTATTTATCTAGGTATCTGTCCTTACAACTTTGGGGGGCAAAAACACATAGATTCTGGAATGACGACGAAATGGAAAACAAAGAGGACGTCTGACGTTGATGTACCGACATTGTAAGATCGTAAGAAGTCTGCAGATGGTGGACGGTAGATGGCTCCAAATCGTGCTTACAGGAAATTTATAACCTATGTCCTGCTGCTGTGGACTGCTTAATGTAGTAGTCCAGTAATTGATACGCCATTTTTTTATTATGTGATGGTTTCTTCATCTGAAAGAAGACCAAAAAGAAAACGACGGAGCTAGATGCAAAATCAGTCAGCTGTGAGCATTAGTCCGGTCGACACGTATCGTCGTAACTCTCTTAACTCATAGATCGTGAACCTTCGGATCATAAGATGAAATGCGCAGCGTGTGGATCAAATTTTAACGATGGAGTGCAGTGCGGTACTTGCCAGAAGCACCTCGACTTCAGCTGTGCTCTTATATCCGAAACTGGATGGAGAAAGCTGGGTGCTGATAGAAGAGCCGCCTGGAAATGCTCTTCATGCAAGGGTCTTTCTCCTAGGCCAGCCGCTTCACCAGAGCCAACCCCACTGGACGAAATTATGAAGGAAGTACGTGAGATCAAGCATCAACTCATAGGTTTGCCATCGCTGCTCGAGGATGTCAAAGCCATCAAAAATGAATTGACAGATCTTAAGACGAGCTGCGACTTCATGGGAACTCGCTTGGACAACTTCTCCACGAAGATCACCGACGTCGAGACTAGAGTCTCCAAAATGGAAAACATGCAGTCGACTATTGATTTCCTCGAGAAGGACGTTGCGGAGCTGAAATCTCAGCTGTCAGCTGCCGATCAGAGATCCCGTCTCAACAATGTTGAGATCAAGGGAGTTCCCGTGCGAAAAGATGAGAATCTTTTCTCTATAGTTGAAGCTATTAGCAAAGAAGTTAACTATAGTTTCTCGAAGACGCAAATTAACTACCTCTATAGAGTCCCAGTGTACGGCTCTAATGATAAATCAATCATCGTGAGCTTCACGAACCGGTACGTCAAGGAGGACTTTGTGGCAGCAGCGAGGGCCCGGAAGACTCTGGCAGCCCCTGATATTGGATTCCGTGATTCGGTTCGCCGTGTCTTCGTGAATGACCATCTCAACGCGGAGTCCAAAGCCTTGTTGAACAAGGCGAAGTCCTTAGTGATGGAGAAAGGGTTCAAGCACATCTGGGTGAAGTACGGGAAAATTCACATCCGTAAGCATGACACTTCCCCAGTGTTCATCGTCAGCCAGGAAACTGATTTAAACAAGATAGCCTAAGCTGCCTCTATGTAAGCTTATCTATGCTAACTAGCTTAAAGCTTATTTTACTTTACTTGATTAAGAAAATCGCACTTTATAGTATAGTTCATCTCATTGCCTTTTTTATGATAAGTTCTCGTGCAATTCTATTACGCATACTCATTGAATTTGCTACCATTAGAAAAATGTTTGTAATCCCTGCCTTCACCGCTGCCCGGCTCACTCGCTATTGTTCTCGCGCGCAGGTAGTTAACTTTACTAACTACCGGTTTATTAACTGCACGGCCGGTCACCAGCCGTGCGCGTGCGCACCGCTCGCTTGTTCTTGCGTTGTAATTTAAATTTTTTTAGCTACTTACTTTTGTTGTCTGTTTTGCTGCTCGCTACGATGTGCTTATTTTACTAGAACGTATTGTTATTTAGCTATGTTCCTGGGACATTATTATTGGAAACAGCAATTTAATTGGAAGTTTTCAATTACTACTATTGGTTTAGGTTATAGTGTATTTATCCAGATGCTATGCGTAGGTATCAATTATGGATAGTTCAAATATAAGCAATCTCGATATATACTATCAGAACGTCAGAGGGCTACGCTCTAAAACATCTGACTTCTACCGCAACATTTGTTTATGTTCTTACGATGTTATCGTACTAACGGAGACTTGGCTTGTGGACAGTTTGTCTAACTCCGAGCTATTCGACGGTAGGTATATGGTACGGCGCCGTGACAGGAATTATGATTCGACGGGTCAGTCTAGGGGTGGGGGGGTTTTAATAGCAGTGAGAAGAGATATAAACGCTGCTCCTCAGCCATCCTTTCAATCGTCTGCTGAAGATATGTGGGTGACCGCCTCAGTAATACAAAAAAATAAGTCATTTACTAACGTCCATATTTGTTGTTTGTACCTTTGTAAGCAAAACTTGGGTTTTACTTTCTCAGAGCAGTTGGAAAATTATCTAAACAAACTTAATGACATAACTATGGCTAACCCATCCGACAAATTCCTTGTGCTGGGTGATTTTAACCTAAGTAATATTGATTGGTTGCCTAGCTCAGACTCGCATTTTACTCCTTCCAATTATTCTAGTACTGTGGAAACTTTACTCATCGACGAAATAAACACTCATAGTTTACGGCAATTTAACGGCGTTAAAAATGTACATGGTAGAATATTAGATCTAGCTTTGTCTAATGATGACGTCACTGTGACCGAATGTCATGACCCCTTGGTGCCCCTTGACCCCCACCACAAAGCTATACTAGTAAATGTAAGTTTTTTACAAGTTCGTCATTTAAAATCACAATCTTATATTAAATTCCTGTATAATAAAGGTAACTACAACTCAATAAATTCCAAAATATCCGATATCGACTGGGTCACGGAAATCTCATCTAGATCACTTGAGAAAGCCGTTGAATATTTTTACTCTATTATTAATCAATTAAAAATTCAATTCATACCTACTAAAGTCGTATCTAATAGCTCCTATCCTAAATGGTATTCTCCTGCGCTTATAAAGCTTATTAAAGAAAAATTTAAATACCTCAAAAAATTTAAAACGTATGGCATGAAATCGGACATTGAAACTTTTAAATTGTTACGGGACCGGGTTCACTTGTTGGAAAGTCAATGTTACCAAAATTACATCGTATCTATAGAGGATGGTATAGAAAAACAACCCAAAAATTTCTGGTCATTCATTAAGAACCGTTCGAAATCAAACTGTATTCCCACTTCACTTAAATACCTTGACACGTTAGCTACTTCTGGGGATTCTATTTGTGAGATTTTTTCTAAATACTTTTTTTCTACTTTTTTGCACCCGGTTACGCAGTCTACCTCTGTGGATCCACCTAACACAAACAACTTCAACCACGCTCACGATATTTGCAATATTGAAATTCGCGAACATGAAGTTAAAAAACTAATAATGCACTTGGATACCTCTAAGTCACCAGGACCTGATGATATCAGTGCAATTTTCTTAATTGGTTGTGCCAAAACTGTCTCTGTACCGATATCATTGCTATTCCGTAAATCTATAGCAGAATGTACGGTTCCTAGTGTCTGGAAGTCAGCCTTCGTTTCTCCTATACATAAAAAAGGCTCTAAGAGTGAAGTGACCAACTATAGACCCATTTCTAAACTATGTATTATTGCTAAGATATTTGAACGAGTCATCTATAATCAAGTCTATGCGGCCTTACAATACTCCTTTAATCCGTCGCAGCATGGTTTTCTCAAAGGACGCTCAACTGTGTCCAACCTCGTCCTCTTCAATGAATTCTTGACTGAAGCAATGGATAATGGTCACCAAGTCGATGTAGTCTACACTGACTACAGCAAAGCCTTTGACAGGATTGACCACAGGCTGCTCTTGTCCAAACTCCACCTTATCGGTATCAGGGGTGACTTGCTCCGATGGTTTACTTCCTACATCGATAATCGATCTCAAGCTATTGTCATCAATAACTACATTTCTAGCTGGGTTTCTATTCCTAGTGGTGTACCGCAGGGTTCTCTTCTTGGACCTCTGCTCTTCTTAATCTTTGTCAATGATATCTCTAGTTGTTTTCAAAATAGTCACTTGCTTTGTTTTGCAGATGACATGAAGATTTTTAAAGTTATTAACTCCCATGATGACTCTTCTCAACTTCAAGAAGACCTATCAAGATTAGACTCTTACTGTACTATGAATAAACTAGACCTCAATCCGTCTAAGTGCTCGGTTGTCACATTCACACGTAACAAATTAACAATTCAGTCCTCCTACTTGCTTAAAAATCATATTTTACAGAAATGCAGCGCGGTTAGAGATCTCGGGGTACTACATGATTCAAAGCTTCAGTTTAATGAGCATGTTGAAACCATAGTTTCTAAAGCATCCAAAGCCCTGGGTTTTGTCATGAGGAGTGCAGCTAATTTTCATCGTGCTAAAACATTCAAGATCCTTTACTGTACCTTCGTGAGAAGCATTCTCGAATATGCGTCTCAAATATGGAATCCTCGTTATGAAAAATATATATATAGAATTGAGCGCATCCAAATTAAATTCATGAAATACCTCTGTTTTCGCTTAAGCATTCCATACAACTCTTCTGCCTACGTTAGTTTGTGTAAGAAATTTCATTTTCTACCCCTAGTTAAGCGGCGTGAAATCGCTGATTTATGTTTTTTATTAAAAATTACATCTAATAATATAAATTGTCCCGACCTACTGAACAAAATTAAATTTAATGTCCCTAATAAATGTAAAAGATATAATCCCTCTATCCATATCCCCATAGTTGGTACTAATTACAGGCAAAACACGTTTCTGTGGCGAGCAAGCGCGAACTTCAATAGACTGAGTAAAGATCTAGATTTTGACCTTTTCTGCACGAGTGTTGGTTCAGCCAGACAGCGGCTGAACAGGGAGTTCTTTGGTAATGAATAGTACGCACTATACATATAATATTATATTCACTACTCCATTTATTTTGATATAGGTAATGTCGACTACGGCGTTCACATTATATAATTTAATAATGTTTTTTATCCGTGAAAACCTATAATTGGCTCTGTCGTTTCTATATCATGTATGTTATTTAAGTTATAATAAGCTGTTGGTTTTCCAATAAATAAATAAATAAATAAAAAGTTAGAACAATAAGCTAGAATTGAACCTAGCGTCGATTTTTATATTTAAGGGGAAAATTTCAAGATCCTAGATGCGGCACTGAAGATCAGTGGGCGGGCAAGCCTTATAACAATAATTATTTACCATGGCGACATAGAAATTAAGGCTTTGTGATTCTGATGGATATGTGCGTAATTGGTTGATTTGTGTGTGAATTGCATCGATGTGAGGTGTGAAGAAAATAATGCGGAAATATTGAGATAACTTACCTTTAGTATATAGTTTAGTGCCAGTACTCTCAAACGGTGAAGGAAAATATCGTGAGAAAACCAGCATGACGTAGAACCTAAAAAGTTCTAAAACCATGTGTCAAGTGCTCGAAAGCAGCCTATTTGAGGCGCACTAAAAATCCTTTCGCCACACTGTTTCGAAACTACTAGTGACACGACAAGAAAAAGTATGAAGACACATTTTTATCAGTTATCAGCACATAAGGCGTCTCCATACAAAACCAAAAATTTTAGTTAGATTTGAGTCGGAGAGTAGGTGTGAAAAAGTCACATTATACCATGATATCAATATACCTACCATGTCATAGTAGTAGTCTATCTTTGGAAGTTCCGGTTTCGAATTTGGTCAGCATTACAAGTAGGTGTAGTATGATTGATGAGGGAAAGGTAACCAAACCACAGCACTAAATTCCCTGTTTTTCATATAGATGGCGATCTTTCGAAATATTACACATAGAAGATGAATACAACGTCAAAAATGACTTATAATGATTCAGCTTCATCAAACTGTCATCGATATTTTATACAGATTGCCTATTATAGAGATTGGAGGACGAGCCAAGGTCTAGGACATTGGAATACGAATAATTGAGCTCAAGTGGAATTGGACGGAACACCTGGCAAGCTGTGACCAAAGGTGGTGTAAAACATAGACGGAATGAACCAGAGGGCTGGTAAGAGTGATTTCCAGTAATAAAATGAGTCGAAGAGATTTTTAGAGTTGTAGTGGGTAAGTGTACGTAAACACTATAAAACGAATAAAAACAAGAAGTTCAGAAACACAGTTTTTCTGCTATTTTGTAAGAAGCATCATACAAAATAGACGAACGTATCTCGATCAGATAGCAGACGTTCTAGAGAAGGGCCAGGTCAAGAGTACCCTAAACCGACGAGAATGTATGAAGAATGTTATGAGAGTGAATGAAGCGAAAGAGGTATGTAAGGATCGTAGCAAGTGGAAATCCGTGGTCTCTGCCTACCCCTATGGGAAACAGGCGTGATTTTATGTATGTATGTATGTATGTATGTATCATACAAAAAAGCGGTATAAAATATATCTTAATATATATAAATTACGCGTCACGTTGTTTGTCCGCTATGGACTCCTAAACTACTTATCCGATTTCAATCAAATTTGCGCACCGGGTGCAGTTTGATCTAACTTAAAAGATAGGATAGCCTTCATCTCAATTTATAGCCGCAATATTATTTTATTGCAAATTTGACACCGCCCAACAAAGTGGGCACGGGTCAGCTAGTATACCTATTATAAAAATAGCTTTATTTGCTTACAAAGTAGGAATTAAAAAAGTAAAATAAAAATAAAAGAACGGTAGGAAATTTAATTAAATGAATCAATGTTTTTCTGACTTTACTTATCTAGTTCAGGAGCATAAGAGCTGATTTCATCATGCTCTGTTAGTTAATAATCAAGGATTAACAGGCCGTTAAATCTAACCTTAGATGTCAAACGCGTACCTACATTATGACATATTTAACGGCCCTTTAATCCTTTGTTAATCTAAGACAGCATGGTGAAATCAGAGCTTAAGATCCAAAATAACCTAAGTCAATAAAAAACACTTCAGTAAGTCTTTTGGGATCACTTTTATTGCTTTGCTGAGTTGTGTAGTCAGCAAAACTAAATTTAATAAATTTTGGTTCTGTAAGCCTTCCACTAACCTTCCTACCTAAGTGCGTAGTAGGTAGGTACCTACTTCATCATAACTTCAAACCTACTAAGAACTAAGGCTCGCACGGATGCCATCCATCATTTGAAACTCTTGGAGATGCAGATGAGATCGATCGATAATGTTAGAAACGCGGAATCTGAACATCAGATCTTGAAAACATGGAGAACATTTCCTCTCTTTTAAAATAAATGTGTAGGTAAGTAGGTATAGGGTGTTTTTAAAACAATTTAGCCAATACTTTAATTTAGTCCAAAGCAAGCGGACTGAATCTGAGAATTTGACTGAACTCTAATTTGACAAACCAAGGACTTGACGATTGTCTGCAAAATCCCTTTATTTACACAAAATACATTTATTTACAAAATAGCATTGGGCTGAGTTTTATACCTACCTACGTAAGGTGGTTTTTATACCCTATTTTATTAGATCAATTATTATGAAATAAAACACGATAAATATATTCGTTTCACGCACGCCCTTAGCAAATGTATTTAAGGTATACGTATAAATGATTTTTTCCAGACCACTCGCGAGATGTATGAATTTACAAAATTTGACGAGATATCATGCGTTTTTTTACTACACTCGCTATAAAGAGCATAAGGAAAGCATTTTATTGACCAACATAAAAAACAAAAGGTGGATACGAGATACCAATAGGTAGGCCTTACCTAACCTAACCTACATAATCTATGTGTCTATCAAAATCTAACCTAATAGTAGTTTCCTATCTACACAAATATCGATCGTTATAAGCCATCAATGAAACGGCCCTCCATTCAACCCAAATACCATTGGCTTTACTAGGCTAATTTACACATACTAATTGTGAGAGCGTAGGAGGACTCCGTCTATCCGATCCGATATGATCTACCTAGCGCGTTTCGAAATAGCTTTAGTTACGAGTAGATGAATTATTGTTTGTTTGCTTATCTTCGTTTCCTCCGGTTAGCTTAGCTCATTATGGAGGGACTTCACATCGGTATTCATGTTACTTATGGGGCGCGGCGATGTGTAGCGATTCTATTCGCCTATATTGCCTATTTTCACGAACAAGACTATTACGCAAATACACGAATACCGCTGTTCGTGGCGATATTAGTATGTGAACTGTTTGTTCGAGTTATTCGGACTTCAAGTAGGTATCCAACAGAAAATATATCGATTTATACATCAACCCTCGATAATTACAAACATTATTTTAATTTAAAAAATGTTTAAAATTAGGTAAACATAAATTTAATGAAATAAATATATAGTACTAATCCGCTAATCTAATCTCATGTAAGTAAATCAAATGTAGACTTGAGTGTGCACCCTTCACTGCAACTGCAAACTCTGCATACTCTGCAAATTCTGTAACGTGAAAAAAGGTGTATTAGACACAACAAAAATACCACAAAAAATATAAAATACTTAACAAGACTTCGACACGTGTTTCGCCTCTCTACGAAGCATCTTCAGGAAGAATTGACTTGCTGTGCACTGAATGACGTCACCTTGACGTGTTGTCTCGTCGAGCGCCGAGCAGAAAGACCTTTCAAAAGGCGAAACACGTGTCGAAGTCTTGTTAAGTATTTTATATTTTTTGTGGTATTTTTGTTGTGTCTAATACACCTTTTTTCACGTTACAGAATTTGCAGAGTATGCAGAGTTTGCAGTTGCAGTGAAGGGTGCACACTCAAGTCTACATTTGATTTACTTACATAAGATTAGATTAGCGGATTAGTACTATATATTTATTTCATTAAATTTATGTTTAACAATGGAATTCCGCAAAGTCACGCCTGAATCAATTAATTATTAAAATTAGGTAGGTTAGGTACCTCTGTAACTGTCATTACGCAAAGGTAAAAGATGGCAAAATTAAAGCTATTGTTTTTCTTTTGACAAATATATAACTCTTTATTGATTAGCACTCCAAATAAATAATAATAATACACATTTTTACTTAAAAACTAACAGTGGCCTTATCGCTAACAGCGATCTCTTCCTGGCAACCTTGGGATAGACAGGACTGAACATAAAAAGAGTGGGGACAGTTTTTTTTTTTAAACCACTATTAAGTGTTTTGGTATGTAAAATGTATCGAAGCTCAAATTGAAGATCATCACGATTTTGTTCGATCCAAATCATCTGCAGCCTATTTCAAACTTGCTTCATTTTGCAAGTCTTCAACATTAAAGTAGGTGCCTAACTACCTACCTACAGGTTCTACTGACTTCCACTGCATTGCACCCAATCAGCGATGCTCCCATGAGGCACAAAAACATACGGTGGCGGCGAACAAGAGAGGGTTACCACTTCTACTGAACCTTTTCTTTGTCGTGTCACCAGTTCTTTCGAATCAGTGTGGTGAAGGAATTTGAAGTGCGCCTCAAAGTCAAAAGGTATTTATTCAATAAAATCACAAGGATCACTTTAAAACGTCTTAAAGCTAGGTGACTCTAGGTGCCAGTTCCACGCGACCAAAGCCTAGAAGAACAGGCAACAAAGTGACGGCTTGGTTCCTACCGTTCTTTTGTATGATCCTTTTACAATGTAAGATAATATATTATTGAAGTTTAGTGAGGCGTAGGCATACAGAAAAAGGTTAACTTAATCAAATTTATATCAAGTGCTCAAAGAGGCTCCTTTTGAGCACTTGACATAATATATTTTATAGGTCTACGACCAGTGGCATAGCTAGGTGGACAAGGACCCCGGTGCATATAGAAAGAATCGGGCATAGAGAAATAATTTTGTGAGCAGGCTCAAGGTTTTCTAGCTTCGGGAGCTGGCTGACCCTCTCTTTGCAAAGCTTAGGTTAGAGGGCCCCCTGAGCTCCGGGGTCCTGGTGCACTGCACCACCTGGCCCTATGATAGCTACGCCACTGTCTACGACATGCCGATTTTCCGTCACCGCTTGAGAGTACTGCCACAGAGAAAGCCTTTACAGCTCAGTTGGCAGTAGCTCTGCTTTATGCGCTGAAGATCGTAGGTTCGATCCCAACAGAAAACAAGCATTTGTGTGATGAACATAATATATGTATATTCTTAGTCTGGTTGTGATTTATATTTTAAATGTATTAAAAATGTGAATGTATTATTAAAAAAAATGACATAAGTATTATTAACGATCCGGTTCCCATTTTTTATATACAACTAGCTGTTGAAACAAGCAGATGGCCCACGTGATGTTAAGTGGTAACCATCACCTATAACAAAGCATTGCTTCGCAAGTCACGCACGATGGGAAGATGGGAACGTGCCCCACAATGCAATGCCCTTCAACTTGAGGCATACAGATATACAAAATATTACAAACTAGCGGCCTGTCCCAGCTTCGCATGGGTGGTCATATATTTTTTGAACATTTTAGGATAAACTTAGACCGTGGGTTCGAGCCTCGCGTCTACTTATTTCATACATTTGCACGCGCTTCTCCTTGAGTGAGTGAATAATTTCGTCATATCTTTTGAATGGAATGTCCGATTTGAAAAATTTAAGAAGTGATCTATAGGTATTGAAACCGTCTTAATTATGAAATGATTTATTTGGATAAGGCTTAATAGCAAGGTACAAATAAAGACCCTTTTCTAGCGGAGGCATTTCAATTATTTTTTTATAATAAAAGAACACTTATTGTGACATAACTATAATAGTTAGACATATGCTGTCGCGACATTTTTTGTAGATGATGACGTGTTCTACAAAATCGTACTACATTATTTTGTTCTATCTTCAATAGTTTTCGCAGTGCACGCGATGTAAGGTTTTTCTTTTCCACCTTGGGTTACATTATTGAAGTTTTAGTAAGGATCCCTGATTTTTTTTAAAATATAATATAGCCTATGTTACTCAGGGATAATGTAGCATTCTAATGTTGAAAGAATTTTTGAAATCGGACCAGTAGTTTTTGAGCCTATTCGTTACATACAAAAATACAAAAATACAAATGTTTCCTCTTTATAATATTAGTGTAGATTTGCTTAGTTTGGGGCTAGATAGTGCTATGTAAGAAAATCCACCAAAATTGAATACTTACTTATTTATTATTTTTAGTTTAAATATAGAAGACACAACCCTGAAATAACGGCTTCTATCGTCCATTGTTCGCGCATAGGTCCGGTTAAAAACAAAAGTGAGCTCATGAAGCACCCTGTACCTGTACGGACAAGCCACTAGCCTATTGTTTATGTACGGACTTTGTTCGGAAGTTGTGACATATTTTGTGCTGCTCAGTCAATTATGGCTTACTATCGCTACCATGGGACGCAAGCTGAATAAAAAAGTACCTTTAGAGGGATAAATTAGAACACAGGCACCTACAGAGTAAAGTTTTCAGATCTATCCCTCGTGTTTTCTTGTATGTACTTGCCTCCATCTCCTGCCTTATTTTAAGCTTGATTGTGTATATGTGTGTGTGTATTATGTTGTGTGTTCTTGTGGCAAATAAAATATTGTCTATTCAGCGTCAAACCCCTTAAATAAATTATTTAAAAAATTTGTCTATGACAATGACATTTTAACATCGTAACTACCATAAAAGGACAACGTCTCTTTTCTAAAATATAAACAAAAACCGCTTTGATTTCCAGACATGGTAGATATATAAACATGATAGGTAACATTACCTACCTTACCTAAGCAGGTACTATTTGCTATTTCATGCGCCACTTCTTCTTGACATGTCACTAGTTCTTTCGAAACAGTGTGGTGAAAGGATTTAAGTGCGCATCAAAGAGGCTCCTTTCGGTACGTACTGAGTACTAAAGCATAGGTACGTTTAAGTGACAACGCGGGCATGCCTCATAGCTCGAGAACTGACACGATATAGGTTATAGGTTCTAAATTGGGGATAATTTACCGTAAAACAATATGCTTAACTACTACTAAAACTATTATGAGCCAAATCAAATCTTCAAATTATAACCATTTTTGAACTTTTGTAGCTGACTGTACATTACATTCACAGCTACAATAAAACCATTTCAGCGCTCAGCCTTTTTTAGCCTCACTGTACCCAAGCTGCTAATAATTCTACTATATCCCCCATATCCTACTACATCCAAACCCATGGAAAGGATTAATGGAAAAATATAGTTCTAATAGCTGGACCAGGGAAGCTTTGATAGGCCCCAGCGGGCTGACGGAAAAATACTTCGTAACATAAAGACGCAAAATAATGTTTATTTCCAGATAGATTTTGATTGCGGTTGGTGTTTTTTCGATACTTATTCACTTGGGGAATTTTAAGTGCAACCTCCTTGCTTTATCTTATCTAAATCACTAGTGCTTGCCAATCGCGATGCTATCGATATCGATGGTATGGCGCATGGCGCCTCGGTCCATTAGTGATGCGACGCGAGTACACCGCTTCCTTGACGTGACGCGTCATGCATTCACAAAACACGTAATTAACACTTGGCTAATGGGTGTTTTGATTTAGTACATTGGTTTTATTGCCAATTCGTTTGAGTAGGTGATAAAAATGTTCTTATTGCTGTATTGATAAGCCCTACGGAATAATAGACATAATGGTATATTTAACGGGCTTTTCCAACGTTAGGTACGTTTGTATTTTACAATGTTTTAATTAATTTCATCTGGGCTTTTTATTGTTGCAGATAAATACGATTTAAGAAATTAATTGGAAATAGAAATAGAGGTTAAATAGAGGTATAGTATAAATAACGACTGATCGATCAATCGAAACAAGAGGCAGAGATCGATCGAGAGGAAGCAGGAGCAAACAGGATGTGAGCTCAGACCAGAAGCAGTGTTTCTGGTCTGAGGTAGTATTCTCTTATCTGTGTCTTTGGTAAGAAATGGGGAAGGGCCACGTCAAGGACCTCGTTTTAGTATAGTAGTCACCTGACTACTATACTGAAATAAAATTGATAAATAAATACATTGTACCTATATACAATCAGTGTAGTTTTTAAGTGGGAGAAATAAAGGCTCATTTTTTTATTACATAATTATATAAATCGATATCAAAAATAGAGATTCCCGGAAATAATTAATTGAGAATCCACACAGCAAACGTACCTTCGTAATAAATGTTTGTGGCTCGATTGTGCAGTCAAATAACATAAAACAGCGCAATCAAAGCCAGAATATTTTCATGCGCTACATAAAAGAAAACCGCAAACCAAAACACTATAAACAACCAGGAAAAATACGAAATAAAAGGCTACTAACCTAAAGTTTTCCCCTGAAGTTCTACGTTCGAGAAATATTACTACGTGCATGCATATGCGAGTATGCGAAGTTAGAGAATAATGGAGCTCACGCTTAAAAGCTTTTGCGGATAATCGTGTCGTTAATTATTAGGTATGGCCATTATACTGTAATGAAACTCTATTATAAACGGGGAACGGGGATATATTTTGTACTGAGCTGAGTTTTAAGCGCGCGTTTATCCGCAAGATGATTGTAAACACGTTTCCGTTCCGGGTTACCACCAATTTGCGCAATCCATTGAAAACACTGTAGTTTTATGGTTATTTATGAAATATATTTTTAGCACGTAGAATATGGTAAGTAGCAAAGTAGGTATTTCATGCAGTTATTAAGTTAGGATAGGTACTCAGTTTGTCCAGATTTCAATCATAAAAGATCTAATAAATGATCTAGTATGGTAGAAAAAATATAAAGTTAATGCTAATGGACTATGTATAATATTGAAATATGGACCTGAAATGGACTTTAAACTTTGATAGCACTTACGTCCCAATGAAATTCACATGCAACTTAATTTATTCACTAATTAGAACGTATAATTTGGAATAGAATGTTTAAAAATAAAACTGAAAAATAGAGCATGGCTTTAATCAAGTACCTACCTACAAAATATAGTAGGTAAAAGTAATAACTACAATTTCTATTTCCAAAATTGACAAAATGTGCGAGCGAGAAATATAAGTAGGTAGGTACTCTAGTAATTGTTAGCGTCTTAGTCTAGATAGACCACAGAATGTATTATGCATAAGTAAGTTACTATTTATCTACACTCGGTTCCTTCAATTAGCAGAAATCCAACTTACCTAGTTGTTATTGACCCGAATAACATCTCACATAATTTGCCTATCGCACGACAAAGTTATGAGTCCAATAACTTACTAACTTGGACTTGAAGTTACGAACTTCTCGGAAACATTAGCTTTCTGTGAGCTGCATTTATTACTATAATAGAAGGTACCCACTAGTTATTATGCAAGATGTTGAGATGACCGTACTAAGAGATTTGAGAGGATAACTACCGTGACGTAGATCTTGAGATACCTAATTATTACTTAGAGATTTGAGAGGGTAACTACCGTGATAAGGAATCTAAGATATTTAAGTTTTTTTCAGATGACCTATTAACTGACTACATGTATAAAAATTTAATCATATTCAACATAACTTTAATCATAAAAAAGCTGGATAGCCTTTTGCTATTCCCGTAAGTGGTAAAGTAACTTTCGTTATGTTTTCATTATATTTAACTCACTGAAATAGGTAAATAGAATTTGAAATGATCGAACTCGACTATGTCACCACACCACTCACCAGTCTGTTACCAGAACTGGCCACTACCTCATACGAAATAACTCATCCACTACTGGGCAAAGGCATCCCATAAGAGGCTGAGAACCGTCAAACAATTTTTCGTGGAGAAATTTTTGTAAAATATAAAATACATGAATATAGGAAAACTCGCAAACAACTTACTTATATACAGTTATTTAATATTTTCAAAAATGACAAAAAGCACTTGAGAAGTAGTGTGACGGTTATTTGCCTCTTAAATATCATATCCGTTAAATATTACGTAGTCATAATAAAACAAAATAATTTTACTCGTTCGTCATTTAAAAGATATTTTAATCGTTAGTTTTAGCCCACTTAAAATTTTGCTCCCCAATCTGGCATTCTATTTTAACCTCTATTCCAATGGCATGGAGTATAATATTTTGAGTGGTCATGGTGGAAGCTACATTGTAGGTAGGTAGGTACTGCTGGGCGCATAATTTCGAAATGTCACATTAGATCTACCTATTATTTTCACCCACGCGCTCATTCAGATGGAAAACATGTGCTAGACCTGTTTAGTACTAGTGAAGACGATTTTCATAAAAGTTGGTATTTACCGTAGTGCAAATGAGATTTTAAATGAGCGTCATAGAAATAGCGTTCTCCTTACAAATGTTTATATCCATTTTATCTCAATTTCTATACAGCATTCATAAACTTTTAGAAAAGCTCATGAGAGTTTATTTGCTCCACAATGCCAAGATAGAAATTACATTACAATGAACCTACCTAAGTTTTTAATTTAACATTTAGAACATAAGTATAGTTAGTTAGAAATAGTACCTATCTACTTACTTTTTCTGAAAATAAGATAGATAGATAGATAGATAACACTTTATTGTACACAAGGATACATCATAAATCTAGGCATAAATTTATACAGTACAATGGGCGGCCTTATCGCTGAAAGCGATTTCTTCCAGGCAACCATTAGTAGTAAGAAACATTCAAACACTATATGTTAAACAACAACAAGTAGCCTAATAAACAGCAATAACAAATGTTGTCTAAATAGTTAATGAGTTACTCATTAGTTCGTTACACTCACCTTTCCGCTCTAATGGTCTCGCATTGTCAACAGCAGCGCCCACCTTACCAAGGCTGACACATTCACAACACTACGCATGACGTCACTTCCTTTACAGGTACTTGCACTCCGTTCATGAAATTATCGATATCGATAATGCAGTCACAACGTTGAAAGCACTTAATTTTGAAACGTCAAATTCAAATCACTGTCACGGTTTTGTTGACTTTAGAGTTTTTTTTAATATAAAAGCGTGTGTGCCAGTCGGTGTGCGCGCGAGTTTAGAGCGCAGCACGCGTCGGAGCCTCCGTTCTTCGCCCCCGCAATTTTCGGCGCGTGGGCAGCTCGAACAACTGTTAGCTAAAGTCGAATTTGCGTAATAAATTATAATAAAATGCCCACAGTAAGAAACAGAGTCTGTATATTTTATAAGACGACCGCCGACAGCAGGGGACCGGATGAAAATGGCGAGCTTTCTTTATAAGCGTATGTTAGAATTTTAAATGAGTATCGAATAATGCATTCGGCATAAAAAGCTATCGGCATCGGCTAACAATATTATGTGAGCCGTTGCGTTGGGAAGCGAGTTGTCTCTGAGCACCTTGTATGGCGAAACAAGTTCGTCCGGAGTCCCACACGTTCAGACTTTTTGTAGCTCTGTGCAGGAAAGAGGCGAGCGTCTTCGACCAGAGTATCGAGACCCGCCGCGCTTCTTACTTAATACAGACTTCTAATAAGATTCCTGTAGCAAAAGGATGGCTAAGTATCTTCGTATGATGGTTGATTGTGGAGGAGCATTGCACAGGTCGTGTGTTTGCAATCCACGTATCGTCCATGCATTCGCAATGGAACCAGCTGCAGCTTTCAGTCATAATTACTTAGGTACGTCTTCTAGGTAAGGCGAAAGCGAATATTGTCGTCCATATAAGCCGGCTTAAGTTAGGACTTTGGAGGTTTGAGCATCTGTCGTCCTGAAAATCGACCTCGAAAATGTTGACTGGCTTTCACAGGCGAAGTAACTCAATAATACCTAGGTAATTGCAACAATTGCGCTTTCAAATTGCTGTTTCTACTACCTACTAAGGTGATAGTTGAGTGCTATTTACCTTCTTCGGTTTAAGGTTACCTACGACTAGATTAGGTAGGTACCTAAATTGGTAGTCTTCACTAAAATTACCTACTTATAAAGAGGAAAGATTTGTTTTTTTGAATGTTTTAAGCGAATAAAATCAAAAAGCAATAATCCGATTTCAAATATTATTTCACCACAAGCTGGTGCCCGCGACTTCGTCTGCGCAGGATTAGTCACACAATATCTTTATAAATTGGAGCCTATGTTTTATTATTCTGATGTACTATAAGCTATATTATTGTAAAGTTTCATTAAAATCCATTCAGTAGTTTTTACGTGAAAGAGTAACAAACATCCATCCATCCATCATACTTACAAACTTTCGCATTTAAAATAGGTATTAAGTAAGATTATAAGCTACTTACATTATCCCTGAGTTACATCATTCTATGAGTAATAGAGCTCTTTGTAAAGGGCTCGTCCGGGGAAGTACCTACCTACCTACTCCCACCACGCCTTTTTCTGCCGCCAAGCAGCGTTGCTGTGTTTCGGCTTGAAGAGTGTGGTTGCCTGCAGGGTCGGACTGGGCCGGAAGGGCCCGGGTGGCTGACCACCCGGGGCCCGAGACTAGATGATGGTAGATGGGATACTTTATTGGGATAAATGTAATGCATTACGCTATAATGATACACGTCTGTTGTACGTCTGTTGAGTTGATTCGATCAAAAATTATTGCCGTTCAGAAAAAAAAACAAAACTAGTTTGCCGGGGTGGCTTGCCCGAGTTCAACCACTTTTTTCAATTTTTTCTATTTCCTTTCTCTAATTGTATGAACGAACTATCTGATCTAGTTTTACATTTAGGTCGCACGAGCTCCCAGCTCTTGCGACCTAAATGTAGCTAGCCTGCGCGGGCCTCCTATCCTACGGTTGCCAAAAGCCCGCGAGCCAGGCCCGTGGGGGGCCCGCGCAGACTGAGGCCCGGCTGGCAAATGCCATTTCATCTATATGGCCAGTCCGACGCTGGTTGCCTGTGTATTTACAGGAAAATGAGGCTTAATATCTGTATGCCTCAAGTTGATGGACGTAGGGCAGTGCATCGTAGGGCACGTTCCTATCGTACGTGGCTTACGAGGCAATGCCTTGTTAGAGGTTTTTACCTAAAGTATTGCGTTGCACGACTTTCGGTTGGGAAAAATGACAAAAACGTCACCAACCAGAGAAGCACCAAACGCGAGGCTAGTTGAAAATTTTCCTCAATTGCAATGTGGTATACGGTTCAACCCTGCAAGTTTAGTCACGCTGCTACTCACCTACACCAGTCGCTCCAGTGACAATTATAAACACCTCACTAACAGAAAAAGTTATTCATATTGTTGGGTACTTTAGCCCCCTGAAGTTTTAAACCCAAGTATTGGAACACCTTGTATACCTACCTACACTACACTACGGCGGCAGGGTGGTTCGAAACAGCAAATTGGCAATTCTTACATGGTTCGCGGAGAGTTACCGAGAGTAGGTACCTACTTATAGTTGGGTTTACTGTGTTGGATTTACAAGTACAATTTCAAGAAGTTTTTAAATCTATGTCTATATTTATTTAAAAACTAGAGGCTTCCCGCGGCTTCGCACGCGCTGAAGTGGTGAGCCGTGATTGATCCACAAACATCCAAACATCGTAACTTTCGCATTGATTTGTATATTATCAGGGTATGATTTTAAATACCTACGTAGGTATCAGAGATACCTATAGGCGTCCATTACCTATATTAGGTAGGTAGGTAGGTATAGGTACTGAGTATAGCACAAACATGACAAATACAACAAAAATAACCTTACACGGAAAATATGTTCTTATTTGTTTACTTAGTTTCTACCCCAAAAACAAACGAAACGAAACAGCTTCACGACTTTGATCCCCAGGCACGTTAGATATCCTCAGATCTCTTCGTACCAACTCAAGATTCCCGTTTTTAGAATGTCCCTTACAAACATTGACGCCTCGTTGTATCCTTTTTATTACACAGAACACATTTTATTTTAGTTTGAAGTTACACTACGCGTTAAAAAACTCCCATACAAACATTGACATCCCCCTGCACACTTGGCAGGGGTGGTTGTAAAATATTGAAAACTTGATTTTAAATCATTTATTGTTGAGTATATTTACTTCAAGTATGAAATCAATCGCACTATCCGTTAAAAACTCTCCCATACTAACTTTTACAGTCATTTGCACCCTTTGCAGAGGTAATTATCAAAAGTTAAAAGCGGCATTCTTAATTATTTTAAGTATATTTACCTCAAGTTTTAAGTCAATCGCACCACGCGTTAAAAAACTCCCATACAAACTTTGACATCCCTTTGCACACTTATTAAGGGTACCTAGTTATAAAAAACTAAAAATGCTTTTTTCTATTTTTTGGCTTTGGAGTAGGTAGGTACATCTACTTCAAGTTGTTTCAAGTTTGTAGGTTCAAGGAATACAATTTTTCATACCAACGTTTTCAACCCTTTTTACACCCTTAGGGATTGAATTTCCAAAAATCCCTTCTTAGTACATCTCTACGCCATAAGACCTATATACTCTTCAAATTTCAAGTCTCTAGGACCAGCGGTCAAAAAACTGTTAAGTATACAAACTTTTACATCCCTTTGCACACTTATTAAGGGTAGTTTTAAAAAACAAAAAATACCTTTCCTATTTTTTTGCTTTGAAGTATATGTACCCCAAGTTTCAAGTTTGTAGGTTCAAGGAATACTATTTTACATGCAAACGTTTTCATCCCTTTTTACACCCATAGGGGTTGAATTTCCAAAAATCCCTTCTTAGTACACCTCTACGCCATAAGACCTATGTACTCCTCAAATTTCAAGTCTCTAGGACCAGCGGTCAAAAAACTCCTTTACAAACTTTGACACCCCTTTGCACACCTATTAAGGGTAGTTTTAAAAAACTAAATACCTTTCCTAATTTTTAGCCTTAGAGTACATCTACTTCAAGTTTCAAGTTTGTTGATTCAAGGAATACAATTTTTCACACCAACGTTTTCAACTCTTTTTACACCCTTAGGGGTTGAATTTCCAAAAATCCCTTCTTAGTACACCTCTACGCCATAAGACCTATGTACTCCTCAAATTTCAAGTCTCTAGGACCAGCGGTCAAAAAACTCCCATACAAACTTTGACACCCCTTTGCACACTTATTAAGGGTAGTTTAAAAAAACTAAAAATGCCTTTTCATTTTTTTGCCTTGAAGTAAATTTTCTCCAAGTTTCAAGTTTGTAGGTTCCAGGAATACGATTTTACATACAAACGTTTTCATCCCTTTTTACACCCTTAGGGGTTGAATTTTCAAAAATCCCTTCTTAGTGCACCTCTACGCCATAAGACCTATGTACTCCTCAAATTTCAAGTCTCTAGGACCAGCGGTTTAGGCTGTGCGTTGTCTATATGTCAGTCAGTCAGTCAGTCAGTCAGTCAGTCAAGACTTTGATTCTTATAGTATTAGAGATTAGAGATAGAATTAAAAACTTCTTGTTGGTTATTTTTGTATTTGTATTTGCTTCAAACATTACATCATTACCGGTTAGACCTAATACATTATAGTACCTACCTAATACAAATTTTAGAGCAAAAACAAAAAAATCCCAAACTGTTTACTTAGACAGATTGAGCAACGCCTCAGACCGTTTGCCACGTTTTTTTTATGGGACAAGTGAACCCTTAGAATATGAAAAACCGCATATTATTTTAATTTTGCAGCAATGCAAAACGAACCACCATACGCCAGCCACGCAAATAGGGATGTGACAAATTTAACGTTTACGGTGTATCGATATCGATTATCCATATTGTAACATTTGGCACCTACATGAACGAAAATTCCTAAATAAGAAACAAAGGGTTTACCTACTGCCAAAATATTTAAAACCCTGCCTTCAAATCGAATAAAGCGCCTAGCTAAATCAGTAAAACAAACTGGGACACAATATTTGCAGAACGTTTAATCAAACTAGACACACCGAATCCTTTATCAATAGTGCTCGTAAGTACTTGCTTTGTGACGTAACATACAAAACCTTCAACAAAGGCCTTTTGTAATAGTCCTTTTTCAATCTGACGAATCAATTCTACGTTTGAAAACAATGTAGGAATACGTACCGACCAACCTACTACCTACCTATTAAATCGTCGAGAAATACAGATTAAGTAGATAATAGTGCTTACTGGCGTTAGAGCAGACAAGTCCACTATTAATAATTTGAAAGTAATTCATTAAAATTGTGATATAAATATTCAAATAAATTTTATAATAATTTTATTTTATAAGTATAATATGTATATGTATAGATAACTCTATTGGAGGCAGCTAATTGCATGATTGTTGTAGGTACCCAGTACCCACTGTATGCTGAAGAATATAATGACTTTTTATGTCTATTATTTGCCTGTTACAGAAATCTAATTTTTTTCCAAAACTTGGAACATTCTTCTCCACTTTCCAAGTTTTGGAAAAAATTATATCATCTTGTCTATAGGTACTCTAGGGATCATCTTGGACACTAGGGATTTGAGAAGTCTTTATTGATAATTTGGTGAGGTTTACAACTCAGGGAGACCCAATCGGTATGCATCCATAAAAGCGGATAGTAAGTTTTAATACGTTTTTTTATTACTACACAGCACATCATTAAAGGCTTTCTTCTGTCAATTGCACTGTATTTAATACTAGGAACTATACCCGCATCCCCACCACATTTTCCCGCATCGCTATAAATAATTCAATTCTTAGTATAGCCTAATAGAGCTCATTTTACATCAGAAATCAATTCAGAGTGACAGAGATCCTTTCTGAGTCACAATCGCAATCGCATTTATTGACAAAGTCCCAGGTCCCCGACCGATCGTTCCAATTATGTATCCTTCTACAATTTGCAGAATCTCAGCGACTCTAAAAAGAACTTTATTCAAAGGTAATAAGGGTGTGTCAGGTGTGTATAAGTTTGAAAATGAAATCGAATGGTTAAAAGTTGATTCCCATTCCAAACAGGCAATTAAAAAAAAGATTATATAAATCAACTATTTCTGGTAAAATACATACCATAAAAGACATCATTCATAATTACAAAAGTTTAAAAAAGTAAGAACGTTCTTTGGGTTTCTGCTTCTACTAATGAGAAAAATGTGCGAAATAAAATTCAATTTCTTAGGAGAACCACTCTTGAATGAGGATACCTATGTACCTACCTACCGAAATAAAATGTGCTGGAGAAAAGATATCTAATGATGAAACATCTGGCGTTTAGTTAAATGTACCTACCTACTTACCTAAGCAGTTTTGCTATAGGACCGAAAATGTACGTCATTTTCGGTTATCACTTTAGGTACTTATCGGAAATAGCTATTGACCTTTTTTATGCTTTATCAAGTAGGTATTTGTATATTCATAGAATTTATAAGAATCTACAGAGCAAAAATAATAACTTTATGCTTATCAAGTTTTTATTATTGTTAGAAAAATAAGGTAGCGTCTTTATGTAGTACTTAGCAGTAGGTAAGTACATACTTTTTTTCTTTTTTGTATTTTGTATTCAGCGTTATTATACTAACTGCTGTTTCTGAAAGCCAGATCAAAACTAATCGTATGTCAAGTCACTTGCCTATCCACCTAAGGGCCGGTTTCACCATGCTCTGTTAGATTAACAAAGGATTAAAGGGCCGTTAAATATGTCAAAATGTACGCGTTTGACAGCTAAGGTTAGATTTAACGGTCTTTTAATCCTTGATTAGTAACTAACAGAGCATGGTGAAACCGGCCCTTAATGAAGCTAAATAGTGGAGTTGACACAAAACAAGAGGTTAAGTTACGAATTATATTTGTTCTAAGTTTAATCCCGATCAATTAAGAAGTTAGGGCGTGATTGGGCCACAAACACCCAAACATCATAAGTTTTGCATTTACAGGAAGTAGGATTAACTATCTGGATTTCGGAATTCTTGGAATATTGATAGGTTACCTTTTCTGACCATAAGCTTATTGTTATTAGATAATGCCAATTAACACAAACCTCTGCTTCTCACATACCTATTGTCTAATTCGAAGTATAAGCAATATTAATTTTAAGTGTCTGAATAGCTAGGTACCTCCCGAAAAGAATGAATAAAAGAATGATTATGACATTTGAATCGACGATTTGAATGATTATTATGAATGGTAATTCATTTTCGTTTTATTTTGATGTACCTGCTTAGTGATTCATCAACTCACACGAAGATTATCTAAGGACGAATGCTGAATGAAGGTTTCTACAAATGATAACCTCTGACGATATCAGCGCATGCGTCCACCGTGTCTAGGTCACAATCAAGTTGGGATAGAGTTATAATTGTTATAAGGGTAGATGATTACTGCAGTACCTGCTTATCGATAATATGAATGATCACGTACATAACTAAGGAAATCCATGAACAAATCAAGATCAATGACAGAGTTAGCAAGGAGAAACACATTATGGGGAGGTCATACAGTTCGTAGAACCGCACTGCAGAAGAATTAAGGATTTAAATGGGGACCACGAATCGGAAGAAGAAGCACAGGATGACCCCTTATCCTTATGAGAAATCATTGAGAAGTTTCAAAACCGTTTTCTTATTATATGTATAGCTTGACATAGTGAAGCCATAGAATTGGAGAACTAAGTCCAGCCGTGTTCTATTTCAGGCTGATGACGATGATGATGATGCTCTATATACTCCATAACTTTCATATCACCTTATTACCTATAATAGGGATAAGTATCGTAACCAACAAACATCTAGAGAGTAGTTTAGCTGCAAAGTAACAATTTATCAGTGTAATTTACTGAATGAACAAGAAGACGACCACTATCCCCGACCTTCGACATAACTTCAATTCACTATCACGAGTCACAGCACTCGAAATGTAACCCGAGCCCACTGACTTCCCGTGTCTGTCATCGGTCCCTAACCGACGCACATTGATTTGACAAAACATTACTCCGCGTAGAGCACAGTTCCGTCAAGCATCTAACTAATTATGTGTTATTGATAATGTTATTTACTTTGACCCCCGATACGACCCTATGATAAAGCTTGGAATTGGTGTTATTCTCTGTGTGGCGGCGAACGGGACGAGTTGAAGATGAAAATGTGCCTTTGTGTGACAAAATGAAGCGTGCAATTTTATTGTGTTTGTGCTTTTGTGTCACCGTTTATGGATCGCCGAGTGAGTATGGTTTTATTTTATTCCTGCGGCTTCTCCCGTTTAGGAAGTTTACGATTGGTTGAATCAATAATACTTTTCTCAATCTTAAAATGGTGCGTACCTACCAACCTACGTTACATACGTAGGTACTAGGTACTTACGGCCATTGAACTAAACTTTTAAATTTAAAGTTAAGTAGGTACCTACTTAAGTAGATGTATGTTGTTATTACAGTAGGTATAGGTTCGTTATATCATACTAAAATAATGAACGTAAGTAAATAGGTAATAGGCATAATGTAGGGAGCTAAGTAATTTAGGTTAATAATAGTTAGCGCTAACTCAAAGACAGTAGGTACGTGCATTGCAGAATATTTACAACGCATCACTATTAATATTGCAACTTATTACTTTTTATTTAAAGCAAAATTATAAAATGGGTACTTACCACATACCTACTTAAAATTTAGGTAGGCTTACTTACTCAGTTTAAAAGGTATACCTACCTACCTATCTACCATCAACTTTCTATAAAAATTGTTTGTACCTACCTACCTATAAAAAGTGTTAGCATTCCAAATTAGTGAGGGTATTTACTTACCTACTTAGGTTAACAAAATTACCGTAATAGGTAAAATAAGTAGATACCGTTAATACAATAAACTCTACCTACCTACTATGGTACCTACGAATATAGGTAAGTAGATAATCAAACGTAGGTTACCTGCATCTCGACATCTGATTAGGTAGGTAGGTATTTGTGAAACTCTTAAACAGCTAAATTATGTACCTACCTACTTAAATAGGAAGATCTTCGCCATAGGACTGAAATAGAAACCTAACTATCAATATCAACCAACGCGTAACTTCCTGACCTTAGTGGTTATAGTGTAGATTGTATATCAAAACTCAAGCCCGTATGAATATTATTATCGCATGAGATCCTGCATTATCTTGTCTTTCATTCACAAAAGTGGATCGTGGATTTGTAAACTGAAAAAATATGGTTGTCATGGCACACAAATCGTGGATCGGACGTTACTTCTTCCTATTTGCAATTATATTTCAATGCGTTACACCCTGTAACGTTAAATGGTAATTAATTATTGCAAGCACAATGTTGACAAACGCAACTTTTTACACATTGGTTTAGCTTACACTAAAGTTTTATACCTACCTACTGAGTTTGAGTAGAAAGATTACCTTTCTAAGCATTATATTAACAACTACGTAGTTAAGGTAGGTACTAGGTTCTAACAATATTTTTAAATCGTGGCACAGAATTCTGTATTATCCTACTTGTCTTACTTTGCTAAACGTTAAAGCTAGAGGCATCCTGAACAGAATGTTTGATTATAAAAATATAACTTTGGAATACCTTGCGTCATTTGTCTTAACTATTTATGTATATTAACGATAAGATTATTATTTGTCATCACATTAGCTACTTGTATTATTACTTTTGACCCGTTTAACTAACCTTAGTCACGCAAAAATAAGTAAGTTGAAAACATCGATAGCGTCGAAGCAACAAGTTAGTTTAGGTACATCACTATTACGTATCACTACATGGTATAAAACAAAGTCGCTTTCTCTGTCCCTATATCCCTATATATGCTTAAATCTTTAAAACTACGAAACCGATTTTGATGCGGTTTTTTTAATAGAAAGAGTCATTCAAGAGGAGGGTTTATATGCTTATTAAAAGCATAATCTCTTAGGGATAACCCATAATAACCGTGCGAAGCCGGGGCGGGTCGCTAGTCCATTATATTTAATTTCAAACTACGTTCCGTTGTATCTCATTCGGTATGTTTTAGCATGGAGGTAACATATACCTAATTAGTTTTTAGGCACTGCACTGCGTACTTGTATAGTAGAGATCAGTGGTTTTAGGGTAGGTATATTTTTGCGTAGAACGGATGTGTCTATTCATTTTGGCCGTTGACGTTGACATTGGAAATGCCAATGTCTTTCTACTGACAGTTGACAGTTTGTTGATTTGTAATGGTAAATTGGTAAACAAACAAAACCGCCGAAGCCGCTCCGAGAAAGAAAAGCCGGCAATTTTTTTCATTTTATTACAAAATATTTTGTGTTATTTACTTACAGATTCGCTGAAAGATCCTTATATTTGTGGGCAACCCGCTTGTGCAAGTAAGTACCGACATAAACCCCTCCAAGTCTTTAATTCTAAAATGTACGTTAAGAAGCCCTACCTAATTTCCTATTTTTTCTTACAAAATGTAAGGGCAAGTAGGGCCCTGTTTTTATTTTAAAAAGGAATATTAAAATGTATGCACGCACTAACTTTTCTTTCAGAATCTGAAAAGTTTAAATACACATCAGACATAATTTACTACTATGATTACAAAGTGAAAGTTGAGACATACTTCGCTGGCTCCAGCAACAACCGCTCTATACTTGATGTCAAGGCAGTGGTAAGTCATTTATTCTACAAAACCAGTAGATATACCTATTTGCTTTGCTGTGGTGGTCCAAGCATAAAATATGGCCCCAACATCACTTCCTGTGGATGTCATAAGAAGTGAGTGGGGGAATACACCAGTCTGAGCAGCAGATCTCCTGAGTTCTCAACACCAATCTGTCTGCTAAGTGTGGTGATAACGGCAAACCCTCCCAAAATATATGAGGGTAGCATATGTTCAGCAGTAGGCTTTTTTAAGCTGATGATGTTGATAAATTATTTAAAAATAATAATTGTTCCCAATTATATTATTTACCTATTAAAAATTTAATTCTTATCCATGAACAGATGTAACAGCTCCCATGTAATTTCTTGTAGTATGATTTAGAACCTTTTGTTTTGTTTTGCAATTGCAATTGATGAATGAATTGACTTTATTTATTCATAGACAAAAATCCAGTTCATCACACCATGCGAAGGTTTGCTCCACCTAAGCAAGGTGACACTGACTGATCAGGATGAAAATTACCCAGTTGAGCGAGCTGAGAAGTTTATCCATGCTGTTACGGTCAATGAGCTGAGGTAGTTATGCCTTTTTGTTATTAGAATATTTTGTGAAGTTTTTATCATTGTTATGCTGAATTGAAGTGATTCATGCTTTGAAGAATTCAGTGATAAAAGTTATAGAAATCATCCCATATTTTGCAGTAAACATGTTTAATGTTACCAAGAAGCTACTTACATTTAATTATAATTTGAAATTCCACACATCTAGATCGTCTAAGGATGGAAGCTGATGTAATATTTAGCTGAAGTAACTTTTTTTGTTATTACTATACTTATGATATACTTGCGACCACCCACTGATTCGCTTGTGTGCAGTGATTGCTAAAATGAATAATAAATAAATAAATAATAAATATTGGACATTCCACACAGCACTATCTCAACCCAAACTAAGCCAAAGCTTGTGATATGGGAACCAGATAGCTGATAACTTATATACTTTTTTTTGTAAATACATACTTGTAATATTATTTAACACCCAGACAGAGAACAAACATCTGTATTCATTACACAAAATGTTTGTTCTCGGTGGGGATCGAACCCACGGCCTACGGCGCAGAAGGCAGAGCTAATACCAACTGAGCTGTGAAGGCTGTGTGTATAATAATATGTTAAGTGGGTTCAAAAGTAAATTTTTGTAGTATTTTAAAAACCGAGATTCCTAGAAAAAAAAAAAAAAAAAGGTTTAGGAATGTACAAATGAAGCCCTTATAAATGACATGTAACTTGATATATTTGAGTAACTTTTTTATTTTTGTATCTTATTAAACCCCATATTTCAAACATTTACAGGTTTGCATTCCATGATGGCTTCATATCGGAGATATGCCCGCATAAAGAAGAGGAGGACTGGGTTCTCAACTTCAAGAGGGCTATCTTGGCCCTCTTTCAGAACAGTATGGAGAGGTTCGACATTAATTTCAAGGGGGTTGAGGTAATAACACTATTTTAATATAAATGAGAGCTCAAGTGGTAGCGCCCCGCCTTCCGATCCTAAAGTCGTGGGTTCGAAACCGGTCGTGCACAAATGAGTTTTTCCGTTCAAAAATTAATGTGCACAATGCCAGTAGTCTCAAACGGTGAAGGAAAACATCGTGAGGTAACCGGCATGTCGTAGAACCTAATCTACCTATAACATGTGTCAAGTGCTTGAAAGGAGTCTTTTGAGGTCCTTTCACTACACTGTTTCGAAAGAAACTAGTGACACGACAAGAGAGAGAGAGTTGTAGAAAGTTTAACCATTCAGTTTTTCAGAAATCTACTTTTTATGATAGAAATTATTCTATTAAAATGTACTTATTAGCATTTTAACACAGTCATCATTCACCAAGGCACTGCTTTAGTCAATTTTTTCACAACTAATGCCACAATGTAAAGACAGAAATTTAGAAACATTTGAGATGCTAATCTAGCTCATGAAGAGTAGCCCCTTCACCAATCTTTCTTCGAAATGTATAAGGGAGGCTGATGTCCAGCAATGGACTTCACAGGCTGATTATGATTAATATGATGAAATGTCAGAATGACTTATTAATAAAATACAGTGATATATTATCTTAGATTAGATATATTTAACAATAATCAATCAAAATTCAAGAAAGCTGATTTGGCCACTTTGTCGTTAGAGTATGCTGAATACTCAATTGTGATCCAATAAATTTAGAACTCAAAAGTCTTAACAGAAACGTCTTAGCTCGAAGTGCGTGCAACTATTTTTGTAACCATACTCTATGTCCACTTTGCCTACCTACCAACTGTGTACTTTACCGATTGTACCCTATTTTGTGTGCGTAATCAACTAACACACATAAAGAGAAATCTTGTAAAAAGGAAATATTTGTATTTTTTTTATACAATGAGCTGATAGAACAAGCACCTGATGTTAAGTGGTAACCATCACCTATAACAAAGCATTGCCTGCACTGCGTCCATCAACTTGAGGCATACAGATGTTAAACCACATGTGCCTGTAATTACACCGGCAACCACACTCTTCAAGCCAAAACACAGCAACGCTGCTTGGCGGCAGAAAAAGCCCTTCACAAAGAGCTCTAATACTCTTCTCAATGAATGAATAAACTAAAAACAACTGATCCAATTTCAAAAATTCTTTCACCCTTATAATGCTTCATATCCCTGAGTAACATAGGCTACATTGAAATGTTTAAAAAAATACATGTCCATCCGTGCGAAGCAGGGACGAGCCGCTAGTAAATAAATAAATTGTAATATTTGATGCTTGCAGACAGATATCCACGGCACTTGTAACGTGGACTATGTGGTCCGTGGCCAGGAGAACACCAGCCTTATACTAGTGAAGACGAGGGACCTGAGTCAGTGCTCCAACCGATACAAGTACATGTCTATACTGCAGACCGTGCGCTATGACTTTCAGAGTGTGAGTATCTGATTATTAATGCTTTTTATTTGTCTATTTGTTGATGGAACAAGTCGAATTTTAAAATATTTTTTAATTAGTTAATATTCTACTATGTTATTAATATTTTTAATATTAATATTCTAATATTGACTACTACTACTACTATATCTATAAGTGGTCGACCGAGAAAGCGCTGGCGGGACGATTTAGATGCTTTGGAAGGTAGATGGTGGGAGAAAGCTCGGGATAGGGAGAAATGGAAGTCCTTGAGGGAGGCCTTTGCCCAGCAGAGGGACAAAAGAGGCTAATAAAAAAAAACTACTAAGTATTGATGCTACAAACATGCATGACTATTAAGTAGAATTTTAGAAACTAGTAGAATTTAAAAATAATTTTCATTAATAAAAAACACATAGAAAGACATTTCAAAGTAGGTATTCCAATAAATAGGATAGTACGAGATCCGGCTGCAGAATTAGTGCACCAATCGAGTGTTTGCTAAAAACCAAATTTTTACGCATATTTATGATTAGGAGAATATAAATCTACCAAGTTGCCTATCAAAATGAGGCCGCAAATATTTTTAATTAAATTATTGCTAATTGATTTTTCGGAAAAAATTTCATTCTCTTGTTTTTTAAATAAAATATTGTCCACTTCACGGCAATATACATAAAGACTCTGAAAAATCACGGTTGCCGTTGCGCACTTGGCCGCACCTCTTCGCAGCCAGTTGTAAACAGGTATGATTTTGATACATTTATACGTTCATAACGTACATTTATTATTTATATATCAAATTAAAGCTATTTTTTTCTGTTTATTATGATATACGGTTGCTTAATTAAATCTGGCCGCAAATAAGGGTTGCTGGCTGTCAAAAAAGATGGTACATATTTAAGATAGAGTGAAAGAGAGCTAGCGCGTAACATCACTAGTCAGACGAGGATAGCGATTGACAGCTGTACGACGCTTTAAAGCCATTGCGCATGCGTCAAATGCTAGTGTTCTCACTAACCGTTTCAAACAGTAATAGGGACTACTTAATAAATACTCCAAAAGAAATGTCTTCTTTTTCAAATTCCATCTAACAGCAGCCAGCCATTATTTTCCGCTCTGAACTTGATACTATCCGGCTCAAAGGTATTTTTTTTTAGTTAGGTACTAATTACTATACGATTACTAGTTACTATACGATTACTAGTTACTATACGATTACTAGTTACTATACTATTACTAGTTACTATACTATTTCTAGTTACTATACAATAACTAGTTACTATACTATTTCTAGTTACTATACAATTACTAGTTACTATACTATTTCTAGTTACTATACAATAACTAGTTACTATACTATTTCTAGTTACTATACAATAACTAGTTACTATACTATTTCTAGTTAATATACAATAAGTAGTTACTATACTATTTCTAGTTATTATACAATAATTAGTTACTATACTATTTCTAGTTACTATACAATAACTAGTTACTATACTATTTCTAGTTACTATACAATAACTAGTTAGGAACTTTACAAATTTTCTTTTTTTTATTCTTCCAAAGCTGTGAGTCTATTTTCGTGTGAGGCTATTTTCATTTCATTTCTATATTATTGACTTACTACAAAGATATTTCTAGTAAGGTCTTCAGCACATCAAGAACACATAATCTTGAATGAGGTACTAGCCGCCTGAGACGCCTTAAAAACCTAAATAAGGCTTCGAAGGTCGGCCTTGATCTATAAAATACAGGCTTGGGTATCTTAAGCTCGTAAATATACTACTTTTTCTCCATTTTTTATAAGAAAAACTGACGGGAAATATACCTCCTGATCTTGAGCTGCTCTTTCTGTTCTATAACAAATTGTATTCTCCAAGAGCACGTCCAAAGATATCACTCTGAGATGTAAAGTTAAGAGGGGGACAACCGTCAAACATTTCTCGCTCGCTGCGTCTCAAGTCTCATGTTAAAGATATTTATTTCTCAGAGTTCACTTTCCGAGAATAATATATTTTACAGAAAGTGTGAACGTACACAGTGGCATAATAGTTATATACTAGGTGTTCCAATACTTGTATTTAAACCTTCAGGGGGTTTTATTTCATTACTTGTAAACGTATTATTTTTATTGATTCAAAATACAATATAAAATCTATCTTGCCACAATTTAGAGGCTTACGGCCGGTTTCTGAAAGCTTGATCAAAACTAATTACATGTCAAGTCACTTGCTATATCTATCTAATTCGATGTAATAGCTGAAATGGCGAGTGACTTGACATCCGATTAGTTTTGATCGAGCTTTAAGAAATCAGCCGTTACTCGATTATTATAGCCATTCCTAAAAAAACTTGTCAAAAGTCAAAGTCAAAGTCAAAATGTATTTATTCAATAAAATCACAAGGATCACTTTGAAACGTCTTAAAGCTAGGTGACTCTAGGTGCCAGTTCCACGCGACCAAAGCCTAGAAGAACAGGCAACAAACTTACGGCTTGGTTCCTACCGTTCTTTTGTATGTCAAGCAGTTATACCAAGGGCACAGATAAGAGAATACTAGTGCAACGGCAACCGTGATTTTTCAGAGTCTTTATGTATATTGCCATGAAGTGGACGATATTTTATTTAAAAAACAAGAGAATGAAATTTTTTCTGAAAAATCAATTAGCTATAATTTAATTAAAAATATTTGCGGCCACATTTTGATAGGCAACTTGGTAGATTTATATTCTCCTAATCATAAATATGCGTAAAAATTTTGTTTTGAGCAAACACGCGATGGGTGCACTAATTCTGCAGCCGGATCTAGTACTATCCTATTTATTGGAATACCTACTTTGAAATGTCTTTCTATGTGTTTTTTATTAATGAAAATTATTTTTAAATTCTACTAGTTTCTAAAATTCTACTTAATAGTCATGCATGTTTGTAGCATCAATACTTAGTAGTTTTTTTTATCCGGATCTTAGACTAGGACAATGGTCAATGGTTTTAAAATAATAAGTATAGTTATATTACAACACACCAACCATCTTATTCTTTGTAAAACCCAGATTCACGAACAATAAATGATTTGATTTGATTTGATACAATTTTTTTATTGACAGTCATTTTACAGAACGACATCTAGCCCCAAACTAATCAAAGCTTGTAATGTGGGAATCAAATAGATGACATAATACCTATATACTTTTCTTATGAATGTAATAACACCCAGATAAGGAACAAACATCTATGTTCATCACACAAATGTTTGTTCTGGCTGGGGATCGAACCCACGCCCACAGCGCAGAAGGCAGAGCTACTACCAACTGATCTGTGAGGACTCTCATCAAGTTAATTATTATTTTAGAAATTTCAAACATGGCCGGTCCTGAAATCGGAGAGCAAATGCCGTATCACCGTTGACCATCACATCTACAAGAGCGTAGAATGCCGCGAGCGCCATCTGTTCGAGCCGTTTTCTGGCAAAAACTCCGGAGCGATGACCACCGTCATACAAGATCTAACGCTGATGCAGGAAGTTAAAAGAACTGATATAGAGGTTATGGAATCGCAGCCGAAAGGTAACCTTAACTGCTTGCAATAAGATTCTTATTAGGATAAAAACATCAGGGCAATTTAAAACCTTCGGAAACGTCAGAATTTGATTCTCTTGCTCTTGTTTAGTTTGCTTATAAAAAAAAAGTACTGAAACTGACGTTTTCGATCGGCATCGTAGGGCACGTTCCTATCGTGCGTGACTTGCGAGGCAATGCTTTGTTTTAGGTGATCGTAACCACTTAACATCAGGTGGGCCATCTGCTTGTTCCATAAGCTAGTAGTATATAAAAAAGTAGTATAATGCAGATTGATCGAGAGTAAGCAAATACCGATCAAAAGAAATAAATAAAAAAATGGAGTTTTTAGAATCTTATCTTTTGATTGCTTGCAGTTTTTGCTAAAGCTGTTGTTGTAAATTGAACTTTAAACGTTCGTATGTAAACATCTATTTCCTTTGCAGCTTGGGCAGAGATTGAAAGGCGTTCTAATCTTCTACACCATCACATACGATACCTCGGCGACGATACTGGAGGACTTAAATCGGCTAGAGAAGTGCTGAAACTGCTTTGCATGTGAGTTGCATGAAAACTAAACGAAATCGTCGTTTTTAGGGTTCCGTACCCAAAGGGTAAAACGGGACCCTATTACTAAGACTCCGCTGTCCGTCTGTCTGTCAGTCTGTCACCAGGCTGTATCTCATGAACCGTGATAGTTACACAGTTGAAATTTTCAGAGAATAAAATAAATATATAAGGGGGCTCCCATACAACATCATATAGATAATGGTACGGAACCCTCCGTGCGGCTCCCACTTGGCAGGTTTTATTTATTTGAATTATTTTCATAGAATATGCATCATAATAGTTAATGGTCTAACAACTATCACTATCCACAACTCGACTTAACCCACTGATGGGTATAAGCCTCGTGTCAAAGTGATCCATATGATTCAATTTAATAAATACCTTTTGACTTTGTATTTCCACTCGATCCAACTGATTTAATACAAATATACTTTTTATTTGTAAATGCATACCTTATAAGTATAATAACACCCAGACAGAGAACAAACATCTATGTTCATGACACAAATTCGGCCACACTTGTACTCGGTGAGGATCGTACCCACGGCCTACAGCGCAGAAGGCAGAGCTACTACCAACTGAGCTGTGATGGCTGTCAAATTAAAACAATGTACTTCAAATTCCAGGGTAAAAGACTCAACAGACGAAGCCATCCGTTCAACGGTAGACGAGAACATGGACAGCAGTTCCACCGTCGGTCTGTGGGGGAGACTGGTGCGGTCTGCCAGACCCCTGCACTATCCCGCTCTGTCTCAGTTACTAGCTCGCGGACCGTCCATTTGTACTGGCGCTACGTAAGAGTTTTATTTTTTTATTCTAATTGCTGAAAACCACCCGGATACCTATAAACAAAGCAACAACGCACGCACGATATGAAAGTGCCCAACACTGCACTGCCTTAACGAATTAACAAAATCAGAAACAGCTTCTCTTAGGGGAAACGGGAACGGTCTGTCAGACCCCAGCTCTGTCTATCCCGCTCTGTCTCGGTTATTAGCTCGAGGACCGTACATATGTACTGGCGCACGTAAGTGTTCAACGAAATCAGAAACAGAAGCAGTTTCACGATTTTGATCCCCAGGCAGATATCCCCTCAGGTCTCTTAGTACCAACTCATGATTAGTTTAGGGATGTCTAAGGGGGTAGTCCGAGGTAAATATTACATATACCATACCATACCATATTACATATACCATACCATACCGACATTTTGCAGGAGTTGGTACCCGAACACACATACATTGCAAGTTAATAAAAGCTTGTAAAAAAAACAAACAAGGACATTAGTAAATAGTATTTTAATTTAATTGACCTATCCCGTGCATTGATACACAACAGGAAATAATTGTTTATACCTTCTTGAATTTTTTGTTACAGGAAACACATTCTTGACGCTCTTCCCTACATCGCTAGCACCGGTTCTGTAGAGCTCATCAAAGACATGATAATGCGAGATGCAGTTGATAAAGATACTAGGCATGAATGGCTTATGTCTATGGCTATGATACCAAGGTAAGTTTTACTTACATATTTTTTAGTAATAATTAAATAAATATTGGAGAAGTTTCCACACAACGCCATTTGGTTCAAGCCTAAACAAAGCTTGTAATATGCAAATCAGATTGTTATTAAAGTAGTTTATGTAATAAAAAACCGTACCTATAGCAAATGCGGTACCCTAATATTATTAACATCTAGCTATTAAGTAGGCTAATAAGTAATTTTGCTTTTACTTAATTTTATAGAAATAAATATAATTAAACTATTTTTTTTTTTCATACACTCCGTGAAAAAGAATTAGCGAAATCGGTCCAGCCGTTCACTCGTGATGGCGTGACCAAGGGAAATAAGGATTCATTTATACAGATTACATATAAAATGAAAAATAAATATACTAAAGTGTTTTATTTTTGCATTTGGACCAAGTCTCACGATCAAGATCCAAGATCTGAGAAGCGATGATATCATTTTATTTTTTTCAGACCGAAAATTGAGATGTTGCAAAGTATGCTGGAGCTTCTACAGCGACAGAAGAACGACAAAGTGATCAGTTTCACAGTATCCTCGATGGTACACTCCTACTGCAGATCCAGTGGCAAATCTTGTAAGTATTTATTATTTTATCGAGCTGGCTAGTTGTCAAACAACTTGTAAACTTGTGTTTAGATATAACTACCTCTGACTATCCCCATTAGATATCTCCAGAAGTCAAGAGACAGCTTCAGCTCAGTGGGTAGTAGCTCAGCCTTCTGCTCTGTAGGCCGTGACTGGCCGTGGGTTCGATCCCCACCGAGAACAATCATTTGTGTTTTGAACATAAATGTTTCTCTGTCTGGGTGTTATTATTAATTATAAGTATGTAAGCTATCTGGTTACCATATTACAAGCTTTGGCTTAGTTTGTGGCTAGATTGTGTTGTGTGGAAAGTCCACCAATATTATTATAATTATTATTATATAAAATATAAATTTACTCGCAAATCTTGAGCCTGGAGATCTGAAAGGATGGGTATCATGCATTAATTAAGCCTGATTTATTTTCAGTACGGGAATGTTGTGAAGAAGAAACTCCAAAGCAAATTCTAGAAGAATTCGAAGCGATTGTCTCAGCGATAGTGCAGAAAGGAGTAGTTAAAGCACGAACTGATAGAACCAATGTAAGTACCCATAGAGCACTGGGTCTAGTGGTAGCGACCCCGCCTTCCGATTCTAAGGTCGTGGGTTCAAAACCGGTCACAATGAGTTTTACTGGTCAAGAATTTATGTGCCAAGTGCCAATACTCGCAAATGGTGAAGGAAAACATCGTAAGGAAACCGGAATGTCGTAGAACCTAATAAGTTCTAAAATGTGTGTCAAGTGCTCGAAAGAAGCCTCTTTGAGACGCACTTGAAATAATTTATGTTTCGAACATACAACTATTTTTCTATATATGGATTCTGTCTAGAAGGGATCGCTACCCTCTACAAAGGTTGCCTAGAAGAGAAGAGATCGCTACTAAGCGATAAGGCCACCCATACTTTTCATTAATTTATAAGGATTAATAAATAAAGTCTATCCCTTTCAGATAATGATAGCAATCAAAGCTTTAGGCAATATTGGCGGGTATAAACAAGAATTCGCCGATATCCTGATGAACTTAATTGGAGATACTTTCGCACCTGTGCCTATTAGACTGGCTGCTATCGACGCCTTTAGAAGAACGCCTTGCCCTGAAACTCGGTAATGTATAACAACTATGTACTATCATCCACTTGTCTGGTTGGATAACCAAATAAAAAAAACGATGATAGAATCAAAAATCTATGAATAATTTTGCTTTGATTCTTATAAATCCAAACAATAGTCAAGATTTTTTTTAATAATAATATGTATTATTTATTTTAAAAGAAAATTACAATGAATACAAGTATTAACAAAATGTAAAGAAAACATATGAGACAGTTGAGCTATCTGCAGACCGTCGCAAACGATCTAGAGATAGCTCAACTGGTTGTCAAGACTAACGGCTCGGTTTCTGAAAAAATCTTTTGGTTCTGATCAAAACTAATCGCATGTCAAGTCACTTGCTATCTCTATCTAATTCGATGTCATAGCTGAAAATATTATAATTTTCCAAATAACAATAAATAAGTCTATTGTTATTTGTTTTTTTTTTCCATGACATTATTAATTTGAAATTGTACCTATACCTAAATTATTTTTATTGCATGCTATTATTAAGTTGAATATGGAGGATCAATTATTATAAACCCTGACATCTGTATAAAACCATGTACCTACTTACCTATATTCGCAATAAAGTTATTATGATTATGATTATGAATTATTAGGTATTTCAAATTATAGGTTATTTCAAAAAAAACTATACAGGTTATAAACAATTTTGAACCCTAATGTACAACAAACTAAGTATACTTTACCTTACAGTGAATACTTCCTTGAAACCTTCCGTGGCGACTACGTGGATATAGAGATCCGGTTGGCGTCCTACTTGCAAGTTATGAAATGTCCTGATTTGAGCATCATTAGGAAGATCTTCCATTCGTTGAGAAAAGAATCCGTGAATCAAGGTAAGAATCCTACTATGACTAAGAAAAAATAAAAAAAAAAAGGTAATGGTTATCAGGTGGGACGGTATGTCCCATATTGTATTATCAGCAGTAAGTATTAAAAAAAGGGTCAAGTGCGAGTCGGACTCGCGGACGAAGGGTTCCGTACCATTATCTATAAAAACGGCAAAACAATCACGTTTGTTGTATGGGAGCGGACAGCGGAGTCTTAGTAATAGAGTTACGGAACCCTAAAAATAGTCTAGTGTTATGTAGTATAGTGTTGTTGTTCTACCAGAGTAATCCTCAAAAAATATCTAGTAATATTATTTTAATACAAGCTGGTGCCCGCGACTTCGTCTGCGCAGGATTAGTCACACAATATCTTTATAAATTGTAGCCTATAATATTAGTAGGATAAAATGTCTAGTAATTTCTTTTATAGAAAAATGCCATACATTATATTTTTGTTGACTAAACCCAAGACTCAAAACATTCTACTTTTTATACGAGCTTTATGGTAAGGATTATACCTTCAAAGGAATATGTACCGTATCACAATGATTTAAATCCTTATTTACAGCGGCAACCTTCGTGTGGAGTCATCTGAAGAACCTAGGAGAGTCTTCCCTTCCCTCGCGAGTGGAGATCCAAGGTCTACTATCCGGGAACACTATGCCTCAGTTAGAAGACGGTCCCGACTTTAGAATGTTCTCGAGAAACTATGAGCAAAGCGTTTTCTTCGATCAGTATAACGCGGGTGAGTGTTTCTCCCTCTTCTTCTTCTTGTTGTGTCACTAGTTTCTTTCGAAACAGTGTGGTGAAAGGATTTTAAGTGCGCCTCAAGAGGCTCCTTTCGAGCACTCGACACATGTTATAGAATTTTTTAGGTTCCACGACATGCTGGTTTCCTCACTATGTTTTCCGTTTGAGAAACATGTATGTGCACAATGCGAGTACGCATTGTGCACATACATTTTTGAACAGAAAAACTCATTGGTGCACGACCGGTTTCGAACCCACGACCTTAGGATCGGAAGGCGGGGCCGCTACCACTAGACCACCAGAGAAGTCACTAAATTCGATTGGCACCGCACTGGAGCTTCAATGTTGAATTATATTACATTGTAACAAGGATCATACAAAAAAACGGTAGGAACCAAGCCGTAAGTTTGTTGCCTGTTCTTCTAGGCTTTGGTCGCGTGGAACTGGCATCTGATCTTTGTGATTTTACTGAGTAATTACCTTTTTACTTTGAATAGGCAGGTCATACAGCGGTATTACCTTTTAACTTTGACTTTGAATAGGCAGGTCATACAGTGCGAAGAACCGTAGGGGAAGCAAGATTCTTGATTTGTGACCACGTACCGGAAAACAAAGTGTAGGACGCCCTTACTTCGGTGGCTGGAGATAGGGTCAAAAATCATTAGAAATCATTCTGAAAATGAGGTCTATGACTATTTGTGGATTTCTTTGGGCTGATGATTATGATGATAGCTTCCTTTAGATGTCATACCTGTTCTTGCATCTAACTTTAAGTGGATCTGTTTTTTAGTCAATAAACTTCTAATTATAATTCGTGGTGGGGGAATGAGATCTGTACGGACGTCCCGCAATGGGGTGTATTCCGTGTATTGTGCATTGTCTCCCTGCTAACCTCACCCCAGCCAGTCCAACTTCTTAAAATAGCGGAGAAGGACCTTGGGTTGGTGGCAGCAATGTTCAAGCATCCCCGGTGGTGATTTGGATGCATATGAGAGGAAGGACCCGATCAGCTTCTGCAGTCCAGTTTTGGACCTGGCTTCGTTAGTTGCGGAGCTGTGCAGTACCACATTCAGTCAATAAACTTATATTGTATCTGTTTTTTATTGTTTGTAATGTAATTCTTTGTAAGCCTCTACTGTACTCTCTTTTTTATTCGACAGGTGGTAACTATGAGGCCAATGTGGTTTTCTCACCGGACTCCTACATACCAAGATCTCTGTCTCTCAACTTGACAGTCGACATGTTTGGGGAGTCTATCAATCTTTTTGAGGTTCGTACCTAGTAGAACAACAATTTCATATTTTTTATAACATTTGTAAATTAAAATTCCTTAGTTTAAAATTTGCTGTGTTTCGGTTTGAAAGGTGTGGTTGCAATGGTTTGTTATAGGTGACACTTACCATAAGGTGGGCCATCTGCTAAAAAAACATACTATAGTCGTGTTAAACACCCGCTGCAAACTCGGTCATAAATCATCTTAACACTAGTGTTGAGAGTACTCGGCGCGGCGCATGCACGTTATCGATAAAAAGAACGACTCAGCGAGAGCGCCCGGTGGTTGCGCGGTCGGAGAGGTCATGTATCGATAGTTCTTATCGAATCCAATAATGCACATCTCTGCGCTTAAACATCGTGCCGTTCTCCTAAGTGCGAGAGAGAGAGCAATATTGCTGGCTCGTTCCGATAATGTATGACCGAGTTTGCAGCGAGTGTTTAACGCGACTATAAAACTAAGTACTTTTCAGATGAAAGCCCGCGCGGAAGGTTTCGAGCGCTACTTCGAAAGCTTCTTCGGCGCCAAAGGCCCCTTCAACAAAGACAAGTTCGTAGACAAATTCAACAACCTACGCTTCATGCGATCGGCCAACGAAGCAGACGAAATGCGAGCGAAAATCGACGACCTAAACTATAAAAACGAAGCTCTTAAGCACCGTTTTCCCATGGCAGAGCTGGGGATCAAAGTGTTCGGGAATGAGATATCGTATTGGAATGCGGAGGGCGATGATGAGATTTTGAAGTCGTTGGAAAGATTGAATCCTCAGTTGAGGGTTTTGGAGATACTATCAGGAAAGGTAAATTATAGTAACACACGTCGAAGTCATAATCTTATGCACAATAGTCACTCATAGTCATAATCGTAGTCACATAAAGTGTTGGATCATAGAAGGATATGTAAAATAATAATTCATTCAGTAAAAGTGCTAAACTCTAATCAAGAACACAAAAACAAGTGTCTTCATCTTTAATACTAATTTACTCTTAAATACTACTTAAGAAAATTGTTTTTTTTTTATCAATGTTAAATTACTTATTAATTATCCGACATTATGGCTAGATTGTAATACTATTAGAAAACAATCTTATATAAACATTATAAAATTGTATAGTACTTATGGAAAAAAATTGAAATACTTGATAAGTTTTAAAGTATATCCTTACTAATATTATAAACGCGAAAGTTTGTAAGTATGGATGGATGGAAGGATGGATGGATGTTTGTTACTCTTTCAGGTAAAAAATACTGAATGGATTTTAATGAAGCTTTACAATAATATAGCTTATACATCAGAATAACACATAGGCTACAATTTATAAAGATATTGTGTGACTAATCCTGCGCAGACGAAGTCGCGGGCACCAGCTTGTAACAGATATAATTTATAATGGAGATCCTGTCCAAAGAAATAGTCAGTCTTTTTTCCCCACAGGAAATATCTTACAACAAAGCGTCCCTTTTCCTCGACACTACCTTCTCAGTCCCGACTGGCTGCGGTCTGCCAATGAACATGAATCTGATGGGAACTAGCTACGTCAACGCCAAGATGTCGGGTACTGTGGTCGATAAGATCAAGGCGTCGGGCAATTTGGACTTTGAAGGGAAACTGCGGCCAAGGTAATATGGCTTTTATTGCATTTGAGCTAAGGTAGCAAATAGTATGTATGAAAGCATAACATAAAAGTACCTTAATTTTAGAAGGATCATACAAAAACCGCTAAGAGCCAATCTGTAAGATTCTCGCCTGTTCTTCTAGGCTATGGTCTCGTCGAACTGCACTGAAAAAAAAATCATTAAAAAAAACTGATAAAACGTTCATGTGTACTGCTTTGAACAGTACCAGGGGAGCCTGCCGAGCAAATCAGTAACATTTACTGCTCCTAAAACAGTTAAAGTTCGAGGCAACATTTTACCGTTTTGACAGTAAATTTAAATGTTTTGAGTAGCAAAAATGTGTAAAAAATGTTACTGTTTTATACAGTCAAAAAATGTTACTGTTTTAAACAGTAAAAAAAAGTTACTGTTTAAAACAGTAAAATATTAGTACTGTTTGAAACAGTATAAAAAATAATGTGCATGCACAGTAGCGGGTACTGAAGTGAGCAGTTACAGATAATGTCCAGAATAGCACTTTTTAATGTGCATGCACAGTATCGGATGCTGAAGTGCGCAGTTACAGGTAATGTCAAGGATAGTACTTTTTAATGCGCAAGAACAGTAGTGGGTACTGTAAGTGCACAGTTATATGTAATGTCAAGAATAGTACTTTTTAATGTTCATGTACAGTAGCGGGTACTGTAAGTGTACAGTTACATGTATTGTGAGTGAAGGATAGTACTTTTTAACGTGTACGCACAATATCGGGTACTGTACTTACTGATCAGTAACAGTACCCGCTACTGAGAATGCACATTAAAAAGCACTATCCTTCACAATACCTGTAACTGTACACTTACAGTAGCGAGTACTGTAAAAGCACAGTAAAAGGTTGTGAAGGACCGTCCCTGATACCTACTGCCTACGCAGTACTGCATAGGTAGGCAGGTATGCAGGCGACCTGAAATAAATTAAAAAAGATTTAATTGAAGTAATTTATTTAAGATGAAAAAACTAAACATAAAAAACGTTGGTCGCTCTTCCAGGACATTTTTGTTTCATCTTCGATGTGTGAAATAAAGCTTTGGCGCACTGCGACTGATGTTCTTTTTCGTTTCAATTTCACCGGGCCAATGATGTGCGGCAGAAGTAGCAATAAGTCCAGGTTGCTCGTTTCGGGAATTTGATCTGTAAAGCAACAAAAACGAAAATTAGTGACTAAGATTTTTATCGTCGAACGTTTATAGGTACCTACCTACTCTTTACTCACGAATTATACTGACAACTGGTTAGTTCTATGGAAAAAAAATCGTGTTGTTTGTGACAATACATTAATCTAAATTAAATTACAAACTAACCTTGTGCAAATTGCTTCAATTCTTCCACAAATGGTGATCGTGTTGATGATGAGGAGTAATTTGCTCTTTAGTAGCGGTAGTTTATCATCCAATGAATGTTCATTTTGAGGATACCAATGATTGAAGTCTGCAGTGAGCTGGAATTAAGAGATGTAATGAGAGAAAAGTATGTTGTTAGAAAACCCCGAAAATTTTACGATTTTTAAGTCCAATACAAAAAGTCTTAAACCGGGTGCCATGTGGTTGCACACAAAATGGTTGATTGCGATTTTTCGAAAATGGGATTAGTGATTTTATATCTTTCAACATGTCGAAACGTGCGGGCGAGAGGTAGGTACCTACATGAGCTCTTGTTTTTGCCTTATACGCTCAATCTCTAATCTCTATCTCTAATGCTTATGAATTGACTTACCTTCAAAATAATTCACATAGGTACTTCTCGAATCCCCAGTCTGTAAGAAGTGTTTTTGTGGTATCGTCACTCATACACTTTCGCTAAGATTGATACACATCATTTTGCACTGTCACACACAACTCAACTGAAAAAAAGTTTAGGGTTTATATGATTCTTCCTAAATTGTGATATTATTACAATTATAAAACCTCTATAATATTGAGTTCACAGACAGATAGTCAGATACGGATACGTTTACAATATGTCTGGCTTGTCGCGAGGTCAGGAGGGAAGAGAGCGAATGTTTCGCGGCCACGCGCTCACAGAGCCGGGTTATGTTGGCTGCCTGTGAAGGGGCGTCGCCGAACCGCGCGGCAAGTCCTACCATTGGCGGCCACACACAGTGCAGCCATCACAATGCCAAGATGCGCTCAGAATAAGATGCGTTCGGAATATACAATAATAGATGATTTCGGAATACATTAATAGGTGCGTTCGCCACAAAAGATTGAAGAAATAATTAACAACTTGCCGAAATTATACTGAACTGAACATAGCGAAGGGTAGAAGGCAACTAGCTAGCCGTGGTTAGAAGGAGTCGGACGTACGCGTCTGGAGCGGCTCATACTGTAGTGAGCCGTCAGTACCGGCTCTATTTCTTTTGGAGCGGCTCAACAGCTCTCATGCCAGCCTAATATAAATTTTATTCCTAGGTTGATAGGGTCTACATTAGAAAAAAGATATCCAGATCAAAAATTTTGCTAAATGAATTTGAATTGTTTTGTCTAGATAATATGATCTAATTTCCAATGCTGCATTTTTGGAGCCGCTCATCTGTGGAGCGGTTCTCAGGTCTACTCATAAAATGTGATACACAACTCGAACGGTTCAAAGATTGGTTTTATGATAAACAGAACCCTGAACCGTTTGAGTCGAATATTTATTTTGATTCATTGGGAGGTTTACTACGTACTCGAACCGTTGAATCGTTTGAAGTAATATCTGCACGGGTGAGTGAGTGGAGTTAGGATGAATTGAAGGATTATGGTTCTTTTTAGAAAAGCATGTTTTTAAATGGTATGGGTTACGAATTTGAATTATTAACTTGAGTTGTTTTAGCAACAGCCCGTGGGTGCCCTCGCGTTTTAGCATACATATTTAAGGATATTTTGCGTTCTAGGCTCGTCATAATTTGCATAAATATTTTCCGTTTTATCGTTTAATCAAGTATGGTTCATTTTGAATAGTAGAACTTTTACTTGAATTTTTTTTCATTCCGTCGTTCATTGTTAGCAATATTTATTAGTTATTGCTAACATACAAATTCACGGATTTTTTCCTGTTTATTTTCCGCAAGACTCGTTTATTTTTCTACAAAATTATTTTTATCGTAGTATTTTTTTGTTTTGGCGTCTAGTCCTTTTGGCAAGTCTTATCGGTGCTTGCTTGGAGTATTTGAAGTTACCATGAAAATAAATTGGTCCTGAAATTCTGAGCCGTTTGAACCGCGGTTCGGCTCCGCCTCGAGACTGTAAATGAGCTGATGCGCTGCAGATCATGTTTTTTGAGTGAGTTACCCATGGCTACAACTAGCGTGTCGCACGCAGCGGCCAGTGGCGGCGCGGCGTAAGCGCGGGGGGGGGGGGGGCGGAGGAGCGGCGCGTGTTACGTACTTACGCGAGCGAGCATTTGCGTTTATTGTTTGAAACATTAGATTCAATTGTGTAATGAGATAAACAATATTTTAAATTGTTATTATTATTATTATTAACAGTTAGTTTAATCGTTTATTCCACAAAATACAACTCGTAAGAGAGGGGAAGGTTAAAAGATCCACATGCTTGGAAAACAACAGCAAACAGCGAATAGGTAGGTAGGTACCTACCAAACAATAAACACGAACATGTGGATGGGTGTTTGTTTGTGTTTGGCTGTTTTTGTTTGTGTTTTCCAGTGATCGACGTCGGTGTCGGTTTTTGTGCACAAATCACAGGTGTTCGACAAACGTGTCGGCGATGTATCCAAAAGCTTGTTAGGTATCTAGCAAGGCGGCGGCCTTGTACGATTTTTGTGAATTTTGATCATCCTCCATCGTCTTCGTTTCCTTCTTTTCCCTCAAACTCGTCGTCCGCCATGTTTGCCCATCCGGAATATAGGTATTAGTAATCTTAATATAGGTACCTACCTACTAATGTTTCGATAGTCAAAATGCACGTTAGGTACCTACCAGTCTTCCGAACAAGTGAAAATAAAATTTTTCGTGTCAACAATTGTCAATAAATACTTATGTGTAATATAATAAGCCTAATAAGATATACTTACCTACCTAATATGAGGAGCTTTTGGAGGGCACCAATGAGCATGAAAAACAGACAGACAGACGCGAAACGAAACTTTATTTTATACTTACCTATTATTTAAGGATAATACCTATACCTATTATGGATTAAGTAGAGGTAGTTATTTCTGTCTAGTGCACTAACTTCTGGTATACCTTCACGTAACGTTACTAGGTAGGTAGGTTACCAACATACGGTTGTTTGAATTAGGTACTTACTGACAGTAGGTTGGCTATAAGTAGGTAGTAGGTAGGTTTGCTATAAGTACGTATATATATTTACATAAAGGTAGTTTTTTAAACAAATTGGCAATCAAATATTTACTTTCGGTTATAACAAAATAGGTACCAACAAATAGGCACATAGGTAGTTGAAATAAGTAAGTACCTACTACACTACGTAAAGCTATTTATTATAGTGCAAATATTAACACGTCCAGGTAGGTCAACTAATAATCGTACCGTTTAACACAAAAAGTGAGAGTACGGCACAAACCAACGAGACAAAATTCACGTTTTCATCATAGTCACAAAAATGGTTAACTCAGCGCCAGCGGCTTTTTAATATTCGAACGGTAGTAGTTATAGCACCTGAAGTAGGTATATATTTTATAATGGCTTGAAAGTTATTAGTTAATGAATGAAACTGTGTAAATAACAGTTAAGTACACTCAAATAATTAAAATATACTGCTTTAATACATATCTATCTTTTTATGAGGTAGTGATCAGTCAGTTTTAATGTGATATCTTTTAAAGTAACTGTTTTGTTCATTTAGTGATAACGTTCAAATCATTACAATTTACTGATACAATACAGATCATTTTGTAGAGGTCATGTTCAGTCAGTTGTACTGTTCTAGCATTTAAATTAACTGTTTTGTTCATTTAATGATAACGTTAAAACCATTACAATTTACTGATACAGCACGGACAATTTTTGGAAAACTATGGTGAGTTAGTTGTACAGTGCTATCAGTTGAAGTAGCTGTTTTGTTCATTTAGTGATAACGTTCAAATCATTACAATTTCCTGATACAATACAGATAATTTTAAAGAGCTCATAGTCAGTCAGTTGTATTATAATATCCGTTAAATAAACTGTTATGTTCTTTTAGTAATAACGATCAAACCATTATAATTTACTGTTTCAACACAGACATTTATGGAATACCATGGACAGTTAGTTGTACTGTGCTATCCGTTGAATTTACTGTTTTGTTCATTAGGTGATAACGATCAAACCATTACAATTTTCTGCTACAACACAGACATTTACGGAAAACCATGGACAGTTAGTTGTACTGTGCTATCCGTTGAATTAACTGTTTTGTTCATTAGGCGATAACGATCAAACCATTACAATTTTCTACTACAACACAGACATTTACGGAAAACCATGGACAGTTAGTTGTACTGTGCTTTCCGTTGAATTACCTGTTTTGTTCATTAAGTGATCACGATCAAAACATTACAATTTACTGTTACAGCACAGACATCTATGGAAAACCGTGGCCAGTTAGTTGAACTGTACTATTCGTTGAATTAACTGTTTTGTTCATTTAGTGATCACGATCAAAACATTAAAATTTACTGTTACAATACAGACATATTTGGAAAGCCATGGTCAGTTAGTTGTACTGTGCTATCAGTTAAAACAACGGGTTCGTTCATTTAGTGATACGGTTCTAACCATTAAAACTTACTGACATTACAGTAATGGTGACAATTTTTTTTTTTTTTAGTTTTTTTTGTAATTTGTACTGTTTAATCAGTTAGAGTTACTGTTTTGTATTTAACTGTTATTGAAACATTTGTCGATAATGTTTAAAGTAGTTAGTCCTAATGAAAATCTCTTAACTGTGTGACAGTAAGCAATCATTTTTTTCAGTGTGGCGATGATGCCTATATTCATATAAGACGTTTTACGGATTCGAATAAAAACGTTTTGATTTGATTTCTAAATGTGGGTTTTGGTTTTCTATTTTCAGCGTGGCTGTGAACATAGCAGCGACTATGAGCGTGGTCGCGGACGGACTCAGTTCGTCCGGGATCCGCGTGAACTGGCGCCTCTACACCGCAACGGGAGTGGAAGCCAAGCTAGCCGTCCGGGGCGCCGGCCTCGTCAGACTGGACCTGGAGCTGCCTGATGATAAGCAGGAGATATTCGCCGCTAAGTAAGTTACTAATAGTACCACGCTGGAGTTTCAATATTGTATTAAACATTGTAACAAGAGGATTGGAAGCCAAGCTAGCCGTACAGAGCGCCGGCCTCGTCAGGCTGGACCTGGATCTGCCTGATGATAAGCAGGAGATATTCGCCTTTAAGTGAGTTACTAATAGCACCACGCTGGAGCTTCAATATTGTACTAAACACTGTAACAAAGGGAGTGGAAGCCAAGCTCGCCGTCCGGGGCGCCGGCCTCGTCAGACTGGACCTGGATCTGCCTGTTGATAAGCAGGAGATATTCGCCGCTAAGTGAGTTACTAATAGTACCACGCTGGAGTTTCAATATTGTATTAAACATTGTAACAAGAGGATTGGAAGCCAAGCTAACCGTACAGAGCGCCGGCCTCGTCAGGCTGGACCTGGATCTGCCTGATGATAAGCAGGAGATATTCGCCGCTAAGTAATTTGCTTAATATTGCAGTCAAGTGGTGGAGATAGATAGACAATGTTTAGGTATGCCGAGGATAAAAAATCGGTTTTGTTTAATTGTTTTTTTTATAAACCTTCACAGCTCAGTTGGTAGTAGCTCTGCCTTCTGTGCCGTAGTAGGCCGTGGGTTCGGTCCCCACAAAGAACAAATATTTGTGTGATGAACATAGATGTTTGTTCTCTGCTGGTCTGGGTTTTATATAATATTATAAGTATATATTAACAAAAAAAAAGTATTTAAGTAGTATATCAGCTATCTGGTTTCCATATCACAAGCTTTGGCTTAGTTTGGGGCGAGATAGTGCTGTGTGGAATGTCCACCAATATTTATTTATTTATTATTATTTATAAGTTATCATTTGAGATTTTTGTTCGAATCGGTGGGGATCGAATCCACGGCCTACAGCGCAGAAGGCAGAGCTACTACCAACTGAGCTGTGTATCTGTTATTTTATACTACTTTATGTTAAAAACGTTATAGATCGGAACTGATAATCCTGCATGGTGAGACGGAGCACCAACAACAAGGGCTGAACCAGAACAGGATAGAACAGAGTACTTGCAGCTGGTCCACTTTCGACAACGCTATCGGCATCAAAGTGTGCGCTTCTTATCAGGTAATTTATATGTTATCCAAATAAATTATTTCATATTCAAGGCTGTTTCAATACCTATAGATTAACTTTTGAATTTTCCAAATCGGACATTCCATTCAAAAGGTATTACGAATTGTATATACGTATTACCTCTGACTACCCCCTTTAGACGTCCACAAAGTATCTGAAGTTAGTACTTGGTACTAAGAGATCTGAGGGGATATCTACCGTGCCTGGGGATCAAAGTCGTGAAGCTTTACGCAAAGTCTTAGTTCTGTTTACCATACTAAGTAATTTTTTTTTTCGTAACGTTAGGCCTTTTTTGTATAAAGATTCCATAAGCGTCTCTATCGGGCTGAGAACCCACGATTAAGTCTTCGTCTTCAGTTTTTTTTTTAATATTGCATTTTATATTCACAGTTCCCCAACATGACGAACCTACGCAACGCGCCATACTTCCTAATGTCCGGACCCGCTAAGTACATCCTATCGCTCGAGAAGGCGGACCCGTCGGCTAAAACGTACACCTTCCAATACAACTGGGACAAGAACGAGACTACCAATGTCATTGGATTCTCTTTTGATACGCCTAATAGTAAAGTGAGTACATATTACATTGTAACAAGGATCATACAAAAGAACGGTAGGAACCAAGCCGTAAGTTTGTTGCCTGTTCTTCTAGGCTTTGGTCGCGTGGAATTGGCACCTAGATTCACCTTGATTTAAGACGTTTCAAAGTGATCTTTGTGATTTTATTGAATAAATACCTTTTGACTTTGACTTTAGTATGTTTTATAGTTCTACAATATCCGTGTTTTTTTTAATAAATTTTATAAAAATAAAATACTTTTAGTATAATCGAACCCACGGCTTACGGCGTAGAAGGCAGCGCAGCGCGACAAACTGAGCTGTGAATACAACACTCACAAAAGTCAAAAGATGTAAAAAATAATGTCCAACGCAGTCCTATCGCTGAACAGCGGTCTCTTAACGACAACCTTTGAATGAGGGTTGGCTAGGGTGTACTATTAAAAGACGATAATGAAAAACATCATTCAAACGTTACAGAAGACGTAATTTTTTTAATTCTTTATTGCACAAAATTGTTACAAAAGGAAAGCTTAATGCTAGTCAACATTTTCTACCAGCCAACCTTGACAGGTAAAAACAAAGAGGTTGGTTGTTGTGGTTGGTAAGGTTAAAGGATATTTAAATTAATATAAAATTTTCAGGAGAAACGCATGTTCAACGCACTCCTAAGCCTGTCGAACACATCAAGCACGGCAGCCCTAACCCTACAATCCGAGAAAAGCACCATCAAAGCTGCAGCAATGTACAAAAACCTACAATACGACAAATCGCTAGAAGCAAGCTTAGACGTCGATGGAAGGAAACAGTTCGACACAGTGATGTCGATACAGAGACATGATATAAAACACGGATTTGTGTGGATACCACACGCTTACTGGGTCGTCGATAATGATAGGGTGGCTGAGTTGTCTGGTAAGGTTCCCTATTATTATGAGCTGCTGCAATCCGTGTTAAGGCGAAGACAAGAGCTAATGTGACTCTCGCTCGCACGTTTCGACTTGTTGAAAGATATAAAATCACTAAACTCATTTTCGGTAAATCGCAATCAACCATCTTGAGTGCAATCACATTGCACGCAGTTTTAGTAAAAAAAAAAAATTCAATGATACATGTTTTCCTACTCAAAAGTTAGCTTTACTAGTTTTCGTACATAAGCAAACTTTTAAGTAGAAAAACTTATATCGATCAAAGTGAAATAATTACTAAACTGTGTGCAATATGATTGCACACAAAATAGTTGATTGCGATTTTTCTAAAATGAGTTTGGTGATTTTATATCTTTCAACATGTCGAAACGTGCGAGCGAGAGTCACATTAGCTCTTGTATTCGCCTTAATTAATGACGTAATTGTATGTATTTTAATTTTTAAGGTATTTATGACATGGTTGTGTATTTTAACTAGACTACAAATTTAAAGAGATAGCAATCGTTTTAATAATTGTACGTACAGCTGCCTACACATCAGGTTACACACCATAAATACCCATTTACGGTACATACAGAAAAGATAATGGTAGGAAAGGGATGGTATGGTTGCGAGCAGTGCATTAGTAAGGCAAACGAAATAACAACAATATATGGCACCCTCTTGCACGATTCGCAAAGTTCAACGTCCGGGGAAGCATTACCACCACGCCTTTTCTGGCGCCAAGCAGCGTTGCTGTGTTTCGGTTTGAAGAGTGTGGTTGCCGGTGTAATTACAGGCACATGAGGCTTAACATCTGTATGCCTCAAGTTTATGGACGCAGGGCAGTGCAACGTAGGACACGTTCCTCTCGTTCGTGACTTACAATGCAATGCTTTGTTATAGATACCACTTAACATCAGGTGGGCCATCTGCTTTTTCCATCAGCTAGTTGTATAAGAAAAATCTTTTCACCACACAGTTTCGAAAAAACTTGTGACACGATAAGAAGCATAATTTTTATGCTAGTTAAAATATTTAACCGCTTATTTTTACAGGTGTAATAAAAGTAAAGTCTAAAGGCGGTGTCACACAGTGCGATATAACTGCGGACTTCCAAACAAAGCAGCTAGCGAGCCATCTTATGGGATTCTACACAATCAACGGACCGACGTACGGCACTAAGCTGCAGTTAGACTATCAGTTCTTCAAAAGCGCCAAACAGACGATCAAGTGCGAAGGTAATTTCCTATCCTATCCTAATAAATGCGAGAGTTTTTTATAAATAGCAGTGGTGGTAGTACTTTCGCGGACGAGCCCTTTACAAACGTTAGAAACCAAGCAGTGAGTTTGTTGCCAGTTCTCCTACTAGGCTTCATCGCGTGAAGATGTCATGATCCATTAGCTTTGAGACGTTTTAAAGATATCCTTATAATTGTTTGAATAAATTAATATTGGTGGACTTTCCACACAGCACTATCTAGACCCAAACTAAGTCAAAGCTTGTAATATGGGAACTAGACAGCTGTATTAATACATATATACTTTTTTTTTGTAAGTACATACTTATAATATGGTATAACACCCAGACAGATACAATATTATATGTATAACAAACATCTATGTTCATCACACAAATGTTTGTTCTCGGCGGGGATCGAACCCACGGCCTTCAGCGCAGAAGGCAGAGCTACTACCAACTGAGCTGTTAAGGCTGTCAATTTATCTGAATAAATTTGACTTTGACTTATGATTTCAGGGTTATTCAGTGAAAAGGCCTCTGGTTACAGGCGGGATATGTATGGAGAACTTGCTATGCAATTTACTGCTTATCCTGTTTACGACTTTTATACAGTTATAAAAAATATTGTAAGTAAAGTATTGCTATGAAATGTGTATAATTTGTTCGTTGTTATATTTTTATTAATTATTTTCACTAAAACGGTATTTTTTGTGAGTTTGTACATTTAGGGACAGCTACATGCACCATGATTATGGAAGTTTGAAAAATACATAAATATTTACAGAATTTTCACTCAGCGCCATTCGGCCCAAACTAAGCAAAGCTTGTGAACCAAATATCTGACAATTGTGTATTTACAATGTTAAACCCGTCGAAGAACAAATATCTATGTTCAAAACACAAATGTTTGGTAGTGGGAATCGAACCTACAAACTCAAAAAATTACTACCAACTGACCTGTGTGTGTGAGGCCAAGTTTTGCGAGCAGATTTTAGTTTCAACGGCAGACAAATTAATATACCCTCATTTATTGCTCGTTTGCAATAATATATTGAAAATTGAGGGTAGCTCAAATTTTCTCCCAATTAACTTCATATCCTTCAAAAGTGTATTTTCATGTATTTTTCAGAAAACTCAAAGCCACGTAGACGTTAGCTTCAATGTAAGCAACTCGAAAGAGACGAAACTAGATCCCTCATTCGCATTCAGTTTCGTGCGGTTTGACAAACTGAACGGAATGAAGCTTGACACGAGGTTGACGTTAAAACGCCCGCGATTGGTCGATTTGAAGTTCCAGTTTGAAGGGGTAAGTGAAACGTTCTTTTTTTAAACAATGAATATACTTTCATAAAATCACGCCAGTTTCCTATAGAAATAATCAGAGACCACGGATTTCTACTTGCTACGATCCTAGCTTATTTTTTTTTATTTCACGTATAACATTCTACATGATTACTCTTTGGTTTAGAGTACTCTTGATCTGCTAATTCTCTAAAACTGTAAAAACCATTATTGGCTGAATACAAGGTTGAGAGTTGATCAGTCCCCCCATCATACAGAATTTTATCTACATAATATTTCGTTACAATTCATGTGATGCGTATCGAATTGAATCTATTAATCCATTGGTATGTCATGATTTTGTATACATTTTGTTTGCATATTTGTTTTTATACTACTAGCTGATGAAACAAGCAGATGGCACATCTGATGTTAAGTGGTAACCATCAACTATAACAAAGCATTGGCTCGTAAGTTACGCACGATAGGAACGTGCCCTACGTGCACTGCCGTGCGTCCATCAACTTGAGGCATACATATTTTGACTTTGACATCTCAAAATAATATTCGATATATTTTTTGTTTCTTTATATTCCAGATCGGACCAAAATACTCAGCACTAGCACTTCTAAACTTCAACCCGAAATCCAGAGAGATAATGATATCTGGCTATCTCTTTTACCCACCCGGTACCCAGCTCTACGTGGATGCCCAACTTAACATGACCTTACCGACATTACACCCTTGTACTATAACTACCAAGGTGCACGAGAAACAAACTAATGAGTTTCAAGTAAGTTCAAGTTTCAAGTTCAGAGCACTGGTGGTCTAGTGGTAGCGGCCCTGCTTTCCGATCCTAAGGTCGTGGATTCGAAACCGGTCGTTCACCAATGAGTTTTTCCGTTCAAAAATGTATGTGCACAATGCTAGTACGTACATGCACATGTCATGTCGTGGAACCTAAAAAGTTCTATAACATGTGTAAAGTGCTTGAAAGGAGCCTCTTGAGGCGCACTTAAAATCCTTTCACCACAATGTTTCGAAAGAAACTAGTACAATAGAGAGAGTAAGTTCAAAATCAGACACGAATTCGGCTCTAACTGAAAACCAGCGTGGGTTGTTGCCAACCCGCAATTTGCTGAGTTCCATTTTGCAGCCCAAAGATAGGTACTTATTTTCTGTATATTCTTTTATAAACCTATTCTTTTGCTGTATAATATTTAATTTTGTATGTTGATTTATATTCTTGATTTAGGCCTTCAAATTGTAAAAAAAAAAAAACTTTTATGTCGTAAATAAATGCTTCTTCTGTTATTCTATTCTAAATCAAAAAATATTTATTTGGTACATTAAACAAAAGTACAGAAACATATTGTAAACGATGATATCCGCAGGAGTTAAAAAACTGTTGATATTCAACGCCATTCTCTGCAATACCTATTTGATGCAGGGTTTCAAAAATTTATCCAGTTTTAGGCCAGTGCTCTTAAACGGTGAAGAAAAACATCGTGAGGAAACCAGTTAGTATTCTAAGTTAACATTTTATTTCATAATTATATATAATAGGTAGATGCATGTGAATGTGTTGGAAAAGGGGGCGGGAATATTTCTAGTTTAATGTGGGTGAGAGATATTAGTTATTTCGAACTTAGCATTAGAGCCTTGACAGCTCATTGGGAATTGAATCGCTTGCTGATCAAGAGATCGCTAGTTCAAATCCTAGTGACGGGTTTTATATTTTTTCAGTTCTTTTTTATTTATCTCGCCCATCTAACCCATCAGGTCAAGTAGATGGCCTACCTGATGTTAAGGTTAATCATCACCTATAACAAACTTTCTTGTAAGTAACGCACGATAGGAACGTGCCCTACGTTGCACTGCCCTGCGTCCATCAACCTCATGTGCCTGTAATTACACCGGCAACCACACTCTTCAAATCGAAAGACAGAACGCTGTTTGGCGGCTGAAAAAGGCGTAGTGGTAGTACTTCACCGAACGAGCCCTTCACAAAAAGCTCTTGTTTTTATATTTTACAAGCCTGCGACTTCGTCTGCGCAGGATTAGTCACACAATATCTTTATAAATTGTAGCCTATGCGTTATTCTGATGTTTAAGCTATATTATTGTAAAGTTTCATTAAAATCCATTCAGTAGTTTTAACGTGAAAGAGTAACAAACATCCATCCATCTATACTAACAAACTTTCGCGTTTATAATATTAGTAGGACTAGCTGGTGCCCGCGACTTCGTCTGCGCAGGATTAGTATTTCGAGTAGCTTATATTAGCGTGGCGTAGTACATATGTGTAACTCTAGCGGTTTTGGCAGTTTCTTCCTACTTAATTGACACTTATCGTCATATTTTGGACAATTCGCTCAATATCTTTATAAATTGTAGCCTATTTGTTATTCCGATGTATAAGCAATATTATTGTTAAGTTTCATTAAAATCCATTCTGTAGTTTTTACGTGAAAGAGTAACAAACATCCATCCATCCATCCATCCATCCATCCATCCATACTTACAAACTTTCGCGTTTATAATATTAGTAGGATTTATCTGTGGCATAAATAAATGATTCTGTTTGGTATACCTTCCAGGTAAACGCAGTAGGTATATGGTTCACTGGAACGGATTTCAACATAGACGCGAGCTACCAAGACCTATCTAAAAGCAACTTGGCGTCGCACCATCTCAAAGTACTCATTAACAGCAGCCACTTCAAGAACATCGCTATCGACGGTCGATTCACCCAGGACAGTCGGCAGATTACATTTATTGGAGAAGTAAGTAAAATTATTATGTTTATAAATTACTAGCGGCCTGTCCCAGCTTCGGATGGGTGGACATTCCTTTTATACATTTCATACATTTGCACGCCCTTCTCCCTCGCCGCGTTGCCCGTCGCCCGATGCGCTGAGTAAGACGCGCCCGCGCGCTCGCTTATATGCATTTTTAAAGAGAACTAAAATTTTTAATTTCGTGATATCTTTTGAATGGAATGTCCGATTTGAAAAATTCAAGAAGTAATCTATAGGTATTCAGGAAACAGTCTTGAATACTAATACAGTCTTGATTTATTTGGATAAGGATTAATATAAAGATATGGATAACATGGTCTGATTTTGGTCGCCATTTCTATCAACTTCTAAAGTGTAAAAAAGAAGTTATAGTAACATAACTACGATAGTTAGACATACTGATTTTTTTGTAGATATTGATGTGTTCTTTAATATTGTAGAACATTTTGGTGTTCTATCGTCAATAGTTTTCGCAGCGCATGCGATGAAATGTATTTGATGGCCAAATCTGTTACACCTTGGGTTACATTATTGAAGTTTTAGAAGGGATCCCTAATTTTTTCTAGTAATTAATATAGCCTATGTTACTCAGGGATAATTTAGCCTTCTAATGGTGAAAGAATTTTGAAATCGGACCAGTATTTTTGAGCGTATTCGTTACATACAAAAATACAAATCTTTCCTCTTTATAATATTAGTGTAGATGTAGATTGTACAGAAGAAAAAACACAGCACAGAAATACACAGTGCAATGGGAAGGCTTAATGCTAATGCTGTTTCTACCAGCCAACAAATCAACCAACTCAAAGAGCAGTGATGCTCTAGTGGTAGCGACCCCGCCTTCCGATCCTACGGTCGTGGTTTCAAAACCATTGGCACCAATGAGTTTTTGTTCGAAAAATGTATGCGCACAGTGCAAGTTATTTTTAAACTTTGAGGCGCACTTATAATCCTTTCACCACACTTTTTCTAAACAACTAGTGATGAAGAAGACTACTAATACGCGAATGAACCCAAGGTAGTTAGTTTCATATAATTTCCTTTCCAGGGTGAATACAACGACGGGAAGTACCGCACATTAATCCGCTACGTGCTACTCTCGGAGCAGAATTTCACGACATACGCTGAAATTGACGTGAACGGGAAAGCGTATAGCGTCAACATGAATGCAGATCTCAATAATAATACTAATCTGAACATGGACATACATTTTGATCAGTAAGTAACTGAATTAGAACACTTTTTTAGAGTAGTAGAGCTCTTTGTGAAGGGCTCGTCCGGTGAAGTACTACAAACACGCCTTTTTCTGCCGCCAAGCAGCGTTGCTGTGTTTCGGTTTGAAGAGTGTGGTTGCCGGTGTAATTACAGGCACATGAGGCTTAACATCTGTATGCCTCGAGTTGATGGGCAGTGCATCGTAGGGCACGTTCTTATCGTACGTGACTTACGAGGCAATGCTTTGTTATAGGTGATGGTTACCACTTAGCATCAGGTGGGCCATCTGCTTGTCCATCAGCTAGTTGTATTAAAATAAAAAATTAAACCTTTAGTTGATCGAGTGAGCGAAGCGAACAAAATAGTTACAACTTGGCGACTTTGCATTGTTTATTTGTATGTATGTTTGTGCAAGTATATTTCTGTCGCTAAGCACCGTTGTTGGGTTTCGGCTTGATGGTAGTGGATGATATTACAGTCACATGAAGCTTGACATTTTTATGCCTTGAGTTGATGGACATTTGGCAGTGCAGTATAGGGCACTTTCCTTTTGTGCCCAACCTGCATGAAAATGCTTTTATGTGATGGTTACCACTTTGAGAGCACTGGTGGTCTAGTGGTAGTGACCCCATCTTCCGATCCTAAGGTCGTGGGTTCGAAACCGTTCGTACACTAATGTTCACAATGCAAGTACTCTCAAACGGTGAAGGAAAACATCGTGAGGAAACCGGCATGTCGTAGAACCTTAAAAGCTCTACAACATGTGTCAAGTGCTCGAAAGGAGCCTTTTGTGGCGCACTTAAAATCCTTTCACCACACTGTATTATTACAGATCATATCTTGTGCAGATCAGTCAAGTGATTTTTTGAACTTTGTTATACCTCAAATATGTGACCACAGATATAAAAATATATTCTGATTTTCGTTACAATGAGATAGAAATCGATAAACCATGATATCGACACATTGTTCCTTTTGAACAGGCTCCGTGACGTCCACATTTCGTACCAGCGTTGGGTGACTGCGCGTCAAAAGCGCCTAAGCGCCTCTTTGAATTGGGACGCGAACAGGGACCCGTCTCAGAAAGTGAGCGTTGATATACAACTTGACAATAAGGGCACTTTGCATCACCGAGGTCACGTGGCATTGTACTATCCGGGACGGATGGTGAACGGGGAATTCGAGTTCTTATTGAAAGGTTAGTAAGGTCTAAAGTCAAGTTTATGTGAACTATTTTTTAAGTTATTTTTTTTTAAGAAAGTTTTAGGATCACCAGTATCTATCGATTGGATTCTGGCGCCCAACATCAATCCAACTGATTGCTTTTAAAAACAAAATAAGCTGTTATACAACTTTGTTTACTTTGATCGACCCATGTGTCTGATATAACTAAATTACTGGTACATATATTTTAATGCTATATTTTACAAAAATATAATGAATTCGTTCAACCCAGTAGAAAAACCAATCGCTCTATTTTGGCTCCCACTTCACCCTAAAAGACTGACAACAGTCAAATAATTTTTCACTCTCACATTTAATATTTTCATAAGGTTCCACAAATATGTTATTTTAAGAGTAGTAGAGCTCTTTGTGAAGGGCTCGTCCGGGGAAGTACTACCACCACGCCTTGTTCTGTCGCCAAGCAGCAACGCTGTGTTTCGGTTTGAAGAGTGTGGTTGCCGGTGTAATTACAGGCACATGAGGCTTAACGTTGAGCCTCAAGTTGATTGACGCATGGCAGTGCATCGTAGGGCACGTCACTATCATGCGTGACTTACGAGGCAATGCTTTGTTATAGGTGATGGTTACCACTTAACATCAGGTGGGCTATCTGCTTGTTCCATCAGCTAGGGGTATTAAAAAAAACGACAGGAATAAGAAGAATTGTTTAGAACAATCTAAACATATAATTCTAATAATAGCCTAATTAGAAATAATTTTAGTTTAAGTGCTTGCAACACTGATATTTAATTTATTGTCTGTGTTGTGGCAATGATTTTGTATCTCATCCTGTCTGCCTAGCTGATGCTAACGGCTGTGTGCTCCGACTGTATTTTTCTATTTTCAATAAACTCCATAGTTACAAGTTTCCACGCATTTTATTTCGTACAAGAATTATCAAAAATGTGTATTATTTCCAGATTGGTATTGCGAATGGTTCATCCGAATGGGTTGGTCACGCGCCGACAATATCCTATGGAAGGTTAAGATGTACTCGGAGGCTAGGAACGAAACTGTGTACGCGCTTCTATCTAACATGAACACGCCTTTCCAAGGCTGGCGGGACACTAGTTTCAATGTTATGTAAGTTAACTTCTGTTTTTAAACATTTCAACATTTTGAAAGATATCAAATTACAAAACTTATTTTTGAAAAATCGCAATCAATTTTTAGCAAAATTGCAAAAATTTGCAAACAGATTAGCAAAAATATAATTTTGTACCAAACAAGTTTTCCTGCTAAAAAGTTTACATAGTACGATTTTTTTTTAAGGAAAACTTGTTTTGTATCTAATAATAATTTTGCTGAACTGTGTGCAATGTTATTGCACACAGTTGCATTGCCACGTGAGCGGTACTTTTACTAAACTGTGTGCAAAATGATTGCACACAAAATAGTTGATTGTGATTTTTGAAAATGGGTTTAGTGATTTTATATCTTTCAACATATCGTTTAGCTCTTGTCTTCGCCTTAAATTAAATAAATGCTTTTCGTTTCCACTTAAGTCATGAAAAACAAAGACGTTTATATCTTAATCTGACAGATTTACTTTGAGATAAAGCCCGCCCTCCTCAATAACATGGAATTAGTTTGTCATCACATCATGTTATTCTAGACTTTGGTCACGAGGAACTGGCGTTAGATGTGATTGAACTGAACTGTGATTTTGACATTTTTAAAACTATTAGGTGGCGCTACCACGACAACCTCCAAGCCCTAAACGGCAGCATGAACTGGCAAGAAGACTACCTCGCGTTCAGCCTTCTCGCTGACTACCTCTTCGAGCCGAACGAGTTCTACGGAGAGATCAACGCGGTGGTTAACTCTACCATCAAAACGCTGCCTAAAGCGTCCGCCATCGCTCGCCACAGGGCGGTTTGGAAGAAGAGTGCTGATACTTTACTCAGCTTTCAGGTTAAACCAACAACAACGCTTTTAGATCTAACCATTCGTCTGTTTAAACATTAAATAAATATTTTTGATAATTTTGCACAACGCTGTCTAGCCCCAAACTAAGCCAATCTTGTACTATTGAAACCAGATCAAAAGAAATCATTGATTTTGATTCCGTTTATTCGTTTCTCATTGTTTGTTCTGGGTGGAGATCGAACCTACAACATACAGCGCAGATGGTCGACCCCATAGATCGAGATACGATCTAAAGTCGATTGTGTCTAGAGTCACAACTCTAGACTCAATCGATTTTATAACCTCACTGACGAATCTCTCCCTCTATCTATACTGACGATCTAAAGGTCCCTGGTTTCGGTACCATGTTTACTTCGGACTTTAGATAAAGAAAGCAACTGGATTATTGATATTTTCTAATTTTATTGGATAAAGCATTACATCATGTTTACAGAGGTTATTTTGATGAGAATGTTGCCACATTGGTATACTAAAAATATTCTAATTTTTATGTCATAGACAAACCGTTGAAACGCAGCATTGTTGCTGTGTTTCGGTTTGAAGAGTGTGGTTGCCGGTGTAATTACAGGCACATGAGGCTTAACATCTGTATGCCTCAAGTTGATGGACGCAGGGCAGTGCATCGTAGGGCATTTTCCTATCGTGCGTGACTTACGAGGCAATGCTTTGTTATAGGTGATGGTTACCACTTAACATCAGGTGGGCTATCTGCTTGTACCATCAGCTAGTAGTATTAAAAAAAACGGATTAGATCGTGAAAATCCATTTTCATGTAGTATTTAGTATACAACATGAAAATGGAGGAGTATATTTGAATGAATGAATGAATGAAAATGCTTTATTGAACACCTTACAAACGAACAAAATAGGAAACAAATAATACTAGTAGTTCGCTTCGAACTGAGATCTCGTAATGCGACCCGACGAACGCATCAAAACTTTGAGTAGGTATAGTCAGAGGCAAGTCCAAACATTATCTTTGGACTTTTTTCTGACTACCGCCTACTAACTTGGTATGGTAAACAAGTTTCAACTCTATTGGCCTATTTATTGAAGAGTTCCGTTGAACAGACCTTGGCTCCATCATCATACCTGGTCGTCGTCACCATTTTATGAGAACTGAGTACCTCCTTAATATATTTCAAGAAAAAAAAATAAGAAAAAGCAAAGGAACTGGCCGACCAGTAGAAAAACCTTGATGTCAACGAAACTCTTAGAGATAAGAGCTCTTGGATCGCTGGTTATCTTATTTTAGCTTTTTTTGTTTTATCTCAAAAACCGAGCGTCCCAAAAAAAAAGTAAAAATTGTTTTGGAATGTCCAAACGAAGCCCTTTCATATGACATGTAACTTTATTTTTTAATGTAACTTTTTTTATTTTTGCCCCTTTAAAAAACCCCATATCTCAAAAACCCTTCATCCGATTTTACTCATATACTTACCAGTAAATTTCTCAAGTACAAGCTATCGACATATCAAATTTCATGCAGATCGGATCAACGGTTCTAAAGTTATCGCCAGACAAACATACATACATACATACATACATACATACATACATACATACATAAAATGCCAAATCGCCCAAGTTGAAACTAAGATCTTCGTTCGCTTCGCTCACTCGATCAAATAGCTATAGATATGTCCAATGGGCGGTCTTATCGCTAAAAAGCGATATCTTCCAGACATTATTTGTTCAATACTGAAACTTTTTTATATTTTCGGTTCCATTTTCATATCAGGCCTATGTATGTAACTGAGTGCGTTTATATTCACAGTACAATGAAGATGGGCTTCTGATGATCAATTCGTCGTGGACTATCGACGCCGGAGCGAAAGAACACAATATCACCGGCAAAGTGACCCTCCTGACACCATTCCCAGTAAGTTTTAAAGCTTATTACAATGCTATAAAGTTCATTTTAGATTAGCAAAAGATAAACATTTATGTCTTTTCTTTGATTTCAATGGAGAAGCTGTACATCTTAATTTTACAAAGTGAGTTGGATTCTTCATTCAGCGAAATAAGCGCTAATTTACAAGTAAAATTGTTCTGTATTGTAAGGGTATAAAGTTGATATTCGCTAATTGTTTTCTCTTTTCAGGGTTATAGAAAAGGATTCCTGAAAACTGAATTCATTTTGGGTAATAAGAGAGACATCAAAGGAATCACTTACTTGGATTTGGAGGAAAAGATTCTGAAGATTTACGTCGATGGTAAGATAGAAAGAAATATATACATTTGTTTTTCAAACAAACATAAGTTACAAAATCTTTTCCAATTGGTTTCTCTGTACTGCCATTGGCGGCACAATCGGATTCAAACCCATGACCACTAAACAACACCATTCTCTAATCTGCATTTCACTTTCCTGCACGCTAGTTATCAGTCAGTTAGCGTTTTTTTTTATTTCTTTTTATTAATTCAGTCAGTTTTGGTCCATATTTTGTTAGTAAACTTACAGGCTAACTTATTGGCTATGTTAGTATTTCAAAAAGGGTAAAAGTAAATAATTATATATTTTGAGTAAATTCAAGTACTAATTGATATCAATAATTTTACTTGTAAATATAGACTAATGGTCTTATTAATATTGGTTGCTAAAGGCCCTTATGCTAATATGACAGAAAAATCTGTTGCTCTCTCTTTTCGTTGATATGAAACTTTATAGAAAATACTTTATAGAACCGCTATAAAATGGCATGGAATATAAATAAGCCTTAAAATCAAATTAAGTTAGTTGGGGGTCACCAATCACTGGTCGGGGTCACCATTTCAAAAAAAAACATTATTACATGGGATTTTTTTGTATTTTTATTTTGCAACAGCCTTAAAATCAAATTACGTTAATGCGGGCCACCAATCACTTATCGGGGTCACCATTTCAAAAAATATTACAAGGGATTTTTTGTTTTTTATTTTGCAACATATTTTTCTTTTTAATTTGCAGGTCACATGCGTCGAATAACCAACTGTATGTTAGTAGTGAACGTTACAAGTCCTATCATAGAGTTCTCTCATACGACGGCGAGATTCGGCTTCGTGGAAACTGATCGCCATCTAGTGGCTATGGTGGTCACTCCTAATACAACTACTGGTAGGTTTTCAGAAAATTCTAAACTTTAATGATATTTTTTACTGGGGGATTGTTTATAGATATTTAAAAGATAAGATTCGCAGAAATGAGTGTTACATAAGCTGTTATTATACAACGTGTTCCAATACCTTTATTTAAAAACTTCAGGGGCTAAAGTATCCATCAATATGAATAACTTTTTCTAAGGAACCAACACTGTGAACGCGAAAAAAAACAGCTGTTTCATACAAAAGTTCAATACCTACCTGGCTAAAAGGTATTGGTGTAGTTTGGGGCTAAACAGTGATTTGTGGGATGTCCACAAATATTTTTAAATTTTAATGTGTTTTTGCTACCCATTATTTATGGCCTTCTGTCTTGATATTTTTTTCAGGTGTTGAAGTCCTTCTGAAACTGCTTTCAATGCAAGACTTCCACATATTCGGGCATGTCGCTCTACCCATACAGTACTTGAACCGAGCCATGGTCACCGCCAAGAGAGGGAAGGAAGAGGTAAATTGCACCTGCTCCTAATAAGAGTAGTAGAGCTCTTTGTGTGGGGCTCGTCAAGGGAAGTACTGCCACCAAGAGCGTTGCCAAGGGGGGGCAGGAAGGGGCAGCTGCCCCCCTCTAGAGATAAGAAAAATGTAGCCAACTGCAAAGAAACCAAAGTCCTAAGGCCTAAGTTGGAACCATTCTTATTACAATCGCCATAGAGGCAAAGACTCGCGCTACAAGCTGTAAAGCTTCATGCTCTTGACTGTACCTACAATTCATATTTTTCTCATCCGCCATAATATTAACTTGCCTCTCCGTGGGCCATGGGCTAGCGACGCCTTTGACTACAGGCACATGAGGCTTAACATCTGTATGCCTCAAGTTGATGGACGCAGGGCAGTGCAACGTAGGCCACGTTCCTATCGTGCGTGACTTACGAGGCAATGCTTTGTTATATATGGTGGTGGTTACCACTTAACATCAGGTGGGTCATCTGCTTGTTCCACTAGCTAGTAGTATTAAAAATAAAAAAAACTACCCCGCCTATTTCTGCCGCCAAGCAGCGTTGCTGTGTTTCGGTTTAAAGGGCGTGGTTGCATGTGAAATTACAGGCACGTGAGGCTTAAAATCTGCATGCCTCGAGTTAATGGACGCAGGGCAGTGCACGTTCCTATCGTATGCGTGACCTACGACGCTATGCTTTGTTATAGTTGATGGTTGCCACTTAACATCAGGTCGGCCATCTGCTTGTTCCATAAGCTAGTTGTATAAAAAAACCCGTTCGCTCCACATAAACGTCAATGAACTAAACTTAGAATAGGCATAGGTACTGGACTAATTTTTTACCGACTACTTTTTATCTAAGAGCTTTAATAAACATTTCTAAGAGATTTTTAATACCACAAGAACAGAGCCACGGGTGGATGCTCTCCCCCTATCACTTCCACACTAATAGTTTTTTTTTAATAGTGTAAGTACCTACGTTATTTATAATAATAAAAATATAATTAAACATACTCTAATAATATTACAATCTAGCCATAATTACGGCTAATAGGTAATTTAACACTGACCTAGTTTTTTAAAGTAAGCTACAACTAAGAATGTGTCTACTAACACTTTTTTTACTGTCTCTATTTAAGGCGAAGTCACTTTGTTATTGTGTTCTTGATTAGAGTTTATCACATTCACTACATGAATTAACTTTACACTACATTAGTTCAAAACGTTAGTAACTGTCGCGTTAAACACTCGCTGCAAACTCGGTCATAAATCAACTTAACACTAGTGTTGAGAGTACTCGACGCGGGCGCATGCACATTATCGATAAAAATAATAACTCAGCGAGAGCGCCCAGTGGTTGCGCGGTCGTTGAGGTCATTATCAGGTAGTCGGACAGGTATTTCTTGTGGGTAGTTGACAAACAATACTCAGGTATACCGCTACCTTTTTATTTTCATATCATTAATTGTTTGAACTTTTAACGTATCGTGTCATAATGGACAGTTTTTACAAAAATAAATTGCCTGTTGGAACGTCTCAAGCACATAGCATACATAAATGTAGCGATAGTTCTTATCGACTCCAATAATACACATCTCTGCGCCTTAACAAAAGGATCGTGCCGTTCTCCTAAGTGCGAGAGAGAGAGAGCAATATTGCTGTCTCGTTCCGATAATTTATGATCGTGTTTGCAGGGAGTTCCTAATTGCGAGATAGAGAGCAATATTGCTGTCTCGTTCCGATAAACGCGACTAAAATAAAATGAACCACAACATATTAACGTTCTTTTTCCAGTTGGAATTCCGAGTGGGCTGGAGCAAAATGGACTTCGGCTTCACCGGTATCTGGCAATGGCGGTCTCCCATCAACTTCATCTACGTGTACAAGCTATACACGCCGCTCGAAGGCTTCAAGGAAAACGGACTAGTGTTGAAGCATGTGTATGGACAGGGACTGGATACGGAACTCTCCTTACGACTGTCTAAACATAAGGTAAAATCGTCCGTATTGTTTTGTTTTGCTTTGACAAGAAGCGGTTGGTCGTTATAGTCGATGAATATAGATAAAGTTTCGTCGTTGTAAGCGATATGTCGCTGTATCCGGTGTTGTTATAGGCGGTATGTTTGCTGAATAGTTTACTAGAGATTCGGGCGGGACCTTACAATCTGGCTGTAATAACCGATCGGACGTTGTAAACGATGTCGTTATAATCGGTTTCGACTGTATGTACTTTATTTACGGTTAACTAGAATATTGTATACCACCTACTGATAATCTGTTCAAATAAATAAATAAACATTGTGAAAGACTCGTGCCTGATGTCCTATATCCTTTGACCTACAGTTCGGCGTAGCAATCCAGCTGGTAGACAACGGCAAGGGTCTCCTAGACGTGCTCTCGCATCGGTTCCAGCACGGTCAAGGAAATAACGACATGTTCATTGAGAACTTCGACACGAGCGCTAGAGTCGTGCTCGATACGCTGTACTATCCTACTGTGTCGTTTAACGCGCATCTTATGAAGGTAAGTCACTTTTTAAATTAGGTTTTAATATATAACAGGCACATGAGGCTTAACAACTGTATGCCTCAAGTCGATGGAGGGCATACGCAGGGCATTGCATCGTGGGGCACGTTCCTACCGTGCGTAACTTGCGAGGCAATACTTATTTATAGGTGATGTTTACCACTTAACAACAGGTGGGCCATCTGCTCGTTCCATCAGCTAGTTGTATAAAAAAACAAAAAACTAGCTGATAGAACAAGCAGATGGCCCACCTGATGTTAAGTGGTAACCATCACCTATAAAAAAGCATTGCCTCGTAAGTGATTTACGATGGGAACGTGCCCTACAATGCACTGCTCTGCGTCCATCAACTTGAGGCATACAGATGTTAAGCCTCATGTGCCTGTAATTACACCGGCAACCACACTCTTCAAACCGAAACACAGCGTTGCTGCTTGGCGGCAGAAAAGGGCGTGGTGGTATACTGCGGGATTGCATTCTCTAGTGTAGTGTAGTGCATAGCAATTTCGAAGGCTTTGATAATATAAACAATATTTTTTTGCTGATTGCAGTTCGTAGGACCAGCCGAAGAAGATATCCTGGAAGCCAACGCTACTCTGCACTTACCTGGAAAGCCTCCCATTGTGTTGACTGACGTGTTTATTCTAGAGGTATCTACCATTTTATTTATTTTTTCAAATCATAATTATTAATATGAACTCAATCAAGTTGTAACGTAGCGACTAACTTTACTTGGTTGACTAGCTTGACTTGGTTCCCCCATCCCCGTTCTACCATCGGACCACCAGTCGTACGGAAACGAGACATCCATTCATGGTTGACTTACCTACAGCCCGCACAAAGCGCTTTGCATCTACTTTTTTAATGCGAACAGCCAAAGAGTGGAATTCCTTACCGGGGCGTCCGTTTTTCCGAATGCCTATAATTTAGATGTTTTCAAGAGACGAGTGAATAGGTATCTTCTAGGTAAACGTGCTACACCGTAGACCGCATCATCACTTAACATCAGGTGTAATTGCGGTCAAACGATTTACCTATAGGTTGTAAAAAAAAATGCTTTTAGAGGCTAGTCCAATTGTCCAAAGCTTATACTAATCAACTATAAAGGATAGAACACATAAGACACAGAAAAAACATCTATATATTTATTTCCAAAAAGACCTTGTACAGACCACTAACCTACTAAACTTAAAATTAACAATACGTAGGTAGTAATAGGTTAAGTAAAAGAACATTTTGTCTGTACTCGGGGATTGAACCAACAACCTACTGCGCAGATGGCAGACCTACCAACTGAGCTGTGGCACAGATAAGAGAATACTAGTAGCTGTGGCAGGGCTGAGTCGAGGCCCTACGATATTTTTTTTCTTTGTATCTTTCTTATAATACCTGTGCTTTTATACTGGTTTTTGAAAGAAAGAAAAAGAAAGAAAGAAAGAAAGAAAGTTTTTGTTTGTTTATGTAATAAATAAATAAGTGTCTATGTCTGGCTTTGTTAATTTTGACAGTTTTTTCTTAAGTAAAGCCCTGTAACTCATAATTTACTAGGAATAACATTAAAATTACTTTTACGCGAGTGTAGTCGTAAACTAGTTTATAATATTCGAAATAAACCTCCTCTAATATTGTTTTTCTAATATCCAGGAATATACAGTAATGAGGAACACCCTCAACCTAGTGACTCCATTCCCAGCAGTGAGCGAGCTGAAATCTATTTACACTGTGGACATTGTGATGGGACAATCTTTCAACGTCACATGTGTAGTGCTGTTGTATAATGGGACTTATTGGCATGAGGTAAGGTTCAATTTGTATTGTAATACATAGTAATATACTTCTTTTTGTGTGTATACAAATGAAAATAAAACTAGTAGTTCGTCCCGAACTGAGATCTCGTGATGCGACCCGACGAACGCACCTAAACTTTGAGTAGGTGGTAGTCAGAGGCAAGTCCAAACATTATGCTTGGACTTTTTTCTGACTACCGCCTACTAACTTGGTATGATAACCAAGTTTCAACTCTATTGGCCTATTTATTGAAGAGTTCCGTTGAACAGACCTTGGCTCCATCATCAGACCTGGTCGTTGTCACCATTTTATGAGAACTGAGTACCTCCCTAATATATTTTAAGAAAAAAAAATAAGAAAAAGCAAAGTAACTGGCCGACCAGTAAAAAAACCTTGATGCCAACGAAACTCTTAGAGATGGGAGCTCTTGGATCGCTGGTTATCTTAATTTAACTTTTTTATTGTAAATCAAAAACCGAGCGTTCCAGAAAAAATTAAAAAATTGTTTTGGAATGTCCAAACAAAGCCCTTTCATATGACATGCAACTTGATTTTTTTATGTAACTTTTTTTATTTTTGCCCCCTTAAAAACCCCCATATCTTAATAACCCTTCATCCGATTTTACTCATATACTTACCAGTAAATTTCTCAAGCACAAGCTATCGACTTATCAAGCTATCGAATTTCATGCAGATCGGATCAACGGTTCGAAAGTTATGGCCAGACAAACATACATACATACATACATACATACATACATACATACATACATACATACATAAAATGCCAAATCGCCCAAGTTGAAACTAAAGATCTTCGTTCGCTTCGCTCACTCGATCAAAATAATAAATAAATATTGGTGAACATTCACGCCTTTTTCTGCCGCCAAGCAGCAACGCTGTGTTTCGGTTTGAAGAGTGTGGTTGCCGGTGTAATTACAGGCACATGAGGCTTAACATCTGTATGCCTCAAGTTGATAGACGCGGGGCAGTGCATTGTAGGGCACATTCCTATCGTGCGTGACTTACGACGCAATGCTTTGTTATAGGTGATGGTTACCACTTAACATCAGGTGGGCCATCTGCTTGTTCCATCAACTAGTTGTATAAAAAAAAAACATTCCACAGTCCACACAGCATTATCCATTAATAGTACCAAACTAAGCAAAGCTTGTTTCTAGTGCTAAAGTCTATTCTAATTAATTTCTTATTTCATATGACAGATATCATCAAAGATCTACTACGAATACGAGAGCGGCGAAGACGATACGTACCAGTCGTACGTAGCGTCAGTGGGCGTTGCCACTCCGCTCGCGGTGTTGCCAGCTCTCCAGGCGCGCGCGGCGGCGAGACTAGAGGACGCACTGTGGAAAATGTCGGCTGATATCGCTATGCCTTCATTTGTAGTCACCGCACTCGCTAGCCTTGAGGTGAGGAAGACTTTTGGGATCCTTTTCTCAGTGATTCCCAAAACATCCTTAATGGCTTGGTCAAAAAATGGCCATTCGACATCGGTCCCGAGAGACCCTGGCTCTAAGTAAGCAGCGTACGAGAAAAACCACTAATGCTATAATCATATCTCTGCAATTAAACAAAAGAATCGTGCCGTTCTTCTAAGTGCGAGAGAGATAGAAATATTGCTGTCTTTTTCCAATAAGTCCGCTGGCTGTGTTGCCAGCTCTCCAAGCGCCAATTTCCAGGCCTCTCGACGTAAAGTAAACTCTTTCTCTTGTCCAAACATTTCTAGATTCTTATTAATTATTTTATTTCAGCTGGACGATCCGTTCGTAGAGACTTCTGGAAGCTTGAACCTTACCTCGCCGTATCTAGAAGATTACTTCATCAAGATGCAGTTCAAAAAGGACTTCTCTGATGTTGAGAATATGGTCGGTGGCGGCATACAAATCAATCAGGGCAATCAGAGCAACTTCGTAAGTTATGGTGCAGTCACTTTTGTAATAATAATTGATTTGGGTGTGATGACAAACAGAGAACATCCCTATGTTTATAAAAAAAAACAAAGTCTTGGAACACCTTGTAAGGTATTCTAAAACTTTGTTTTTTTTGCGTTCCCAGTGTTGGTTCCTTAGAAAAACTTATTCATATTGATGGGTACTTTAGCCCCCTGAAGTTTTTAAACACAAGTATTGGAACATCTTGTATAAAAGCTTTCGCATTTATACATACATACCTACATATTTCGATATGATAGGATGCGAAACTTGGGGTTTGCGATAATGTTTGTGTGAGTGCGCTTGTGTGTATGTTTGTTCTCAACACGTAACGGCTGCACGGATTAAGATTAATTTTGGAATATTTTTTGGCGCCACTAAAAACCAGCGCCATTAGCCTCGTTGGAAGCCTAAACTTCAATTTTAACATATTTATGTTGTGACATAAAATAAATACTTTCTATTCTACAATTCTGTAACTACCCTTGTTACCAACTAGCAACTGTTTCCAGCTCTTCGCTGACGTAGTATGGCGTCCTCCCCCCTTCCGCCATCTCCGCGTGTCTTCCCGCGGCGCCCTCCACCCTGTTCTATCCCCCTCCACCCTCACCTTCCAATACACGGAGGAAGAAGACCTGAGGGAGCTGACAGCTGACTTCAATACCGAGGACTTGTACTACTCTGTGAAGGCGGACCGACGCATGGACTCTATCAGTGTAGCGCTCAGTACGCCGCATGAAGGATACAGGTAATATTTGAACCGAGCGAAACGAGAGAAGATTTCTCGAACTAGTTGGATGGATACATACTATCTTCCACCCTAATCTTACAATACACGAAGAGGACCAGAGGGAGCTGACAGGTGTGAACTAGAGCTAAGCGAGAATAGATTTCTCAAGGATACAGGTTAAGGCCAAGACGAAAGCGAATGTACCTCACGCTCGCACGTTTTGACATGTTTAAAAATATAAAATCACTAACCCATATTTTTACTTAGCTGTGTGCAAAAAATCTGATTTTGCGTGCTGATTGCACACAAAATGGTTGATTGCGATTTTCGTAAACGGGTTTAGTGATTTTATATCTTTCAACATGTCGAAACGTGCGAGCGAGAGGTACATTAGCTCTTGACTTCGCCTTAAAGGATTTCATGAACAAGTTGAACGAATAGACGTAGCATGTTTGTCTAAGCATAACTGTTTTCGGTAAGTCGACCGTTCGTAATTTATTTTTTTACGTATAGAAAATAACAGCTTCTCGACTTCGATCCCTAGACACGATAGATATCCCCTGAGATATCTTAGTACCTAGTAAGAATCTTTGAGGATGTCTAAGGGGGGGTAGTCAGAGGTACATCCAAATAATACATTAAAATTTACCCACATTTTGAAAATTGAATGTAGATTATTTGGGTTAAATCGATCGAAAGGGTTAAATAAACTGGCCATTAGCGGCTCGCTTTGCTCGCGTAAAAGATTTCCGACAATGTATTATGCAGAAAATACTAGTCGTTTGTATTATGTAACTAGAAGCGATTTATGATTACAGAGCAATGAAGATAATAACTGAATTTGAAGGAGATGACATCAGTGGATCCCTAGTAACTGACGCTACAGAGTACAGCATCAGTGGCAAGGTGTTAAATCGAGATCCTATAGAAGTGAGTATAATAATTTATAAAATGTCTGAATGGGGGTAGCCCAAGATCAAAAAGGGGTGTAGCTCAATTTTTATTGAAAAAGTTCTAGACCACTTTTAGTAATGAGAACAGTGATTTGGCAGTATAATTATGTTTTTATCACCATTCGAAAAGAGATAACTCTTCGTAAACAGGAAGCAAAATAGCATTTCGCTCACTTCAATCACTTTTTCTCCCTAGGAGGAAAAGAGATTTGAATTTGGAATGTGCATATTGAGTAAAAGTTCCAATCACCAATTCGTAATTTCGTGACTTAGTGACTTCGGGAATTCGTAACTTCCTCACTATATGACTATGACTATAATTATTCATAAGTTGCACTTACTTATTTTCTCAAAGAGGGTGATAAAAAGTAGAGTGTCCACCTGGGGAGCAACACTATTTTAAGCTTGAGTGAAGTACTTTGAATCCCTCGCTACGCTTAGGATTCAAAAAACACTCTCGCCTTTAAAACAGTAGTTTGCTCCCTTGGTAAACCATCTATTATCGTATATGTATGTATTTATGAATAGTTAAACTTACATTCAAATATTTAATCCTTAAAAAATAAAACCATTAACATTAATTAAATAATATGTTTTACCAGATATCCGTAATCCTTGTACCAAAAGGCCAGGGGGAGAAAATAACAGTGAGGGTTAAGTACGAAGCTTCAAGCACCATCTACACGATGTCGGCGCACGTGACTGGGGCCGCGAGCGCCACGGTCCACGCTAGAGCTGAGATGGAAAGCGCATTCACTGATATTAATGTTAAAGTAAGTACATTACATGGGCAGACGACATCATACAAAGGGCAGGAGAACAATGGATGTCCCTGGCCATGAATAGGGATCAATGGCATAAACTGGAGGAGGCCTATACCGAAGAGTAGACTTCTTTAGAATAGACTTTATTATTATTATTATTATAAGTACATTTCATTATTTATTAGATTTCATATAAGAAGGAGGTTCTCAATTCGACGTTTTTAGGGTTCCGTACCCAAAGGGTAAAACGGGACCCTGTTACTAAGACTCCGCTGTCCGTCCGTCTGACTGTCTGTCTGTCCGTCTACCAGGCTGTATCTTATGAGAACCGTGTTAGTTCATCAAGATATCTAAACAAAAGTTCAATATCTATCTATGTATGAAAATAGCTGTTTTTTTTCGCGTTCACAGTGTTGGTTCCTTAGAAAAAGTTATTCATATTGATGGTTACTTTAGCCCCCTGTAGTTTTAAATACAAGTATTATAACACGTTGTATAAGATGAGCTATTGACTTCCAGGTAGACCTACCCGGCTCGCAGTACAAGGATATCTACTTCAAGTCCCGCGTAGACAACCATCCGGATCTACGTAAAGTGGTCAGCGTGCAAGCGGCGACGCCCTTGAAACGACTGAGCTTCATCAAGGGAGATACTGACTTTGTGTATGTTTTTTTTAAGCTGTACAATTCCACTTTTCCAATTCTTAAGGTTAAATGTTTGGAAATCTTCTTAGATATGACAGCTACATGAAGAACATAATTGAAAGGAAGCTAGGTAGAGGAAGGCAGATAAAAGAAAAGGTCGCTGTCATCCTACTAATATCCTACTAATAAACGCGAAAGTTTGTAAGTATGTATGGATGGATGGATGTTTGTTACTCTTTCTCGTAAAAACTACTGAATGGATTTTAATGAAACTTTACAATAATATAGCTTATACATCAGAATAACACATAGGCTACAATTTATAAAGATATTGTGTGAATTGTCCAAAATATGACGATAAGTGTTAAGTAAGTAGGAAAAAATCTACCATCTGCGAGCTATTCTGGCGTGCGCTGCCAAAACCGCTAGAGTTACACATATGTACTACGCCACGCTAATATAAGCTACTCGAAATACTAATCCTGCGCAGACGAAGTCGTGGGCACCAGCTAGTGTCTTATAAGGAAGTCAAGGAGTAATTGATTCAGGCGTGACTGAAACCACAAAAAATAAAGAAATTAACAAGAGTTCGACACGTGTTTCGCCTCTGTACTGTGAAGATGCTTCAGGAAAATTGACTTGCTATGCACTGAAGTTAAGACGACAAACACATAGTTTTTTTATTCAAAACTCAAAGAGGTTCTTTTAGAAAGATTTAATTAGAGGAAACTGCATCAGAACCCTCACAAGAGCTAAGCTCTTAAATATAAAAAGAGAGACTATCTACCCTCAAATTAAGCAAAGCTTGTAATATGGGAACCAATTAGCTGATATATTACTTATATACTTTTTTTTGTAAAAACCACTTATACTCCAAGACAGAAACATCCATAATATCACACAATGTTTGTTCTGTGTGGGGATAGAACCCACGGCCTAAGGCGCAGAAGGCAGAGCTACTAGACTACCAACTGAGCTGTGAGGGCTGTCATAATTAGTGTTTTATTACTAGTTTTGTCTAAATCTAAATAGTCCTATGTTAAAAAAGTTGTTATTTCTCCAATAAAGTAATAAATAGTGTTAAGAGTGTTAGTTAAGGATGCGAATGTGAATTGTAATAGGATAACAAATTATTAACGGAGGTAATTTCTCACGCCATCTTGCCCCATACTAAGCAAAGCTTATTTTATTTAGAAAGAAAGAAAATATATTTTTTGTCACATAAACATATGTGAACTTAAATTTAAAAAAAGCTTGTAACTAATAGTATAATATAAACTAAAGAACGAGACAAATAAACGTAAAAAGAGAAGGTGCAGAGTACTCCTCCATAAGCAAAGTGCGACAAACAGGTCCCGGCTCAGCGAAATGCTGCTGACCATCCATAGATGGTGAGCAGCGCTGGTTTTCAGACGAGACCCAAGAGTGGCTTCACGAACACAATACCTACATAAATAAATAGAAGCTAATATGTACGTAAACTAATAAATAAATATTTTGTTAAATATTATTATTATTTACAGCTTTGGTCCTAAATCTGGATACCTTATATGCAAGTATGAACTACCCGACATGAAGGGTGAAGGAGATCTCAAATGGAGCTTCTTAATCGGTGATCTATTTATAAAAGTAAGTAAACGGACTTTTAAATCCATTCTAAACAAACTAAGAAATCTGAGGGCATATCTACCTTGCCTTATCATTAAGGATAGATTTAAAAACTTTACTGCTAAAGGCGAGCAAATGTCAAATGTTATAGTTAGACGTACCTCTGACTACCCTTAGACATCGTCAGAGAATCTTAAGTTAGGATTTGGTACTAAAAAATTTGATGGGATATCTATCGTGCCTGAGAATTAAAGTCGTGAAGCTGTTTTTTTATTTATTGGATACAAAGTTACTTAAATATTATTACAATAGGGGTTTAAAGTCTTACAAAGAAATATTAAATTAATATAATTTTTTTTGTTTCTTGACAAACAGCTTCACAACTTTAATTCTCAGGCACGGTAGATATCTCCTCAAATCTCTTAGTACCAGGTACTAACTCAAGATTCTTTGAGGATGTCTAAGGGTAGTCAGAGGTACGTCCAAGTATTACATTTGACACATGCCCGCCTTAAGCAGTAAAGTTTTAAAATCTATCCTAAATGATAAGAAACGATGACGCGCCGTAATTTTACATTTTGAGTTTTAGAGTCAACGCAATAATGTTGAATGTAGATTGAAAGCTAATTTGTCAACTCTCTTGCCGTGCCACTAGTTTCATTCGAAACAGTGTGGTGAAAGGATTTTAAGTGCGCCTCAAGAGGCTCCTTTCGAGCACTTGACACATGTTATAGAACTTTTTAGGTTCTACGACATGCCGGTTTCCTCACGATGTTTTCCTTCACCGTTTGAGAGTACTGGCATTGTGCACATAAATTTTTGAACAGAAAAACTCATTGGTGCACGACCGGTTTTTACCCCACGACCTTAGGATCGGAAGGCGGGGCCGCTATCACTAGACCACCAGTGCTCTCAAATTTGTCAACTTCCAATGACAAGCGTACCGAAAATGTTACTTGTATTATTATTCACAGCTCAGTTGGTAGTAGCTCTGCCTTCTGTGCCGTAGGCCGTGGGTTCGATCCCCACCGAGAACAAACATGTGTGTGATGAACATAGCTGTTTGTTCTCTGTCTGGGTGTAATTATATATTATAAGTATGTATTTACAAAAAAAAGTATATATGTATTATATCAGCTATTTCCCATATTACAAGCTTTGGCTTAGTTTGGGGCTAGATAGTGCTGTGTGGAAAGTCCAACAATATTTATTAATTTATATTAATTTAATATTTATTCATTTTTTATATTTATTTATTCAAAATTGACTGTTATCCGCAGGCGTTAGGGAACCAGCTCGTGAAAGATCTCCACAAGAGCGTAGACCTTGATATCTACTTCGGAAACACCACTACGCCTGAACAGATGCAGAAGACTGACGCTGGTTTTAGAATGGACTTGGATAAGGTTTGGCAGTGAGTATCTTTTTCTCGTCATTAAGATAAAATAAGATTATATTTTTTTTAGTTCTGAAAGTAATTTGGTTGATTATTGTTAGGGTTCCGTACCCAAAGGGTAAAACGGGACCCTACTACTAAGACTCCGCTGTCCGTCCGTCTGTCTGTCCGTCTGTGACCAGGCTGTATCTCATGAATCGTGATAGTTAGACAGTTGAAATTTTCACAGATGATGTATTCCTGTTGCCGCTGTAACAACAAATACTAAAAAACAGAATATAATAAATATTTAAGGGGGCTCCAATACAACAGACGTGATTTTTGCCGTTTTTATAGATAATCGTACGGAACCCTTCGTGCGCGAGTCTTTTTTTTTTTGTTTTCAGATTCAGATTTTTTTGTTTGCGTTCTATATTACGGTTACATTTTAACCAGGTAGGTATTGAACTTTTGTATGAAACAGCTGTTTTTTTTTCGCGTTCACAGTGTTGGTTCCTTTTAAAAAGGTATTCATATTGATGGGTACTTTAGCCCCCTGAAATTTATACAACGTGTTGATGAAGTTATGTAGGCAAACAAAGAGCGTGTATTTAGACCAAGCACTGGAATACTTTGACGTGTGCAACGGTTGAATACATCGTTTTCGAAATTCCCATAGAAAAGTAAAATTAATATTTTCTCAGAAATTTGCAACAGCCCTGTCTGTGTACGTGTCAAGGTCACACGCACGCGCGCTTCTATCTAGGAAAGAGAAAAACAACGATAACCTACGAGATAAATTGAAATACTTACCTTTCGGTAGGTAGGTAGGCCGCCAATCCCCTGACACGATATTTTTACTGGTTCCTATGGATTTTGTCATTATTTACTGGCTATAATAACACTGGATAAAACTGGATTTTGGTAAGTTTGCGAGATTTCGCACGACACAGGCTTCAAACTTCACACTAAACCATTACCTCGTAGGCACTGCTCATACACACACTGACTGACGACGGCTTTTTACATAACAATCACCATTTTATCACGTTTGATGACATTTTCTCAACAAAACAATGTACAACAACGCATGTAAACACAAACAGGGTGACCATCTCAAAAGTGGCGGTTCTGCCACACACCTGCCAAAAAATCTGTCAAAATCTACCAAGCTTGACGATAAAAATACCAAAAATATGACTTCATACCATCTCCTTCGTGGCTACGGAATAATTTAAATACCTACATTACATTCAGTTACTATCTTTTGATCGTTTGTAACGGTTTGCAGTTAACTAAAACGAGATAGAAGTTGTTTAGAAACCAAATCAATAAAGTTAAAAAAGAATAAGAAGTTTCCAGTTCGGTAAAAAATAAATAAATTATAAATATTATTTCATTAAAAATTCAAACTAATAAGATTTTTCTTGAAATATTTAAAATCTGCCACTTTTGTAAATCGTCACGAACAGCTAAAATTTATGAGCCAAATATGCCAAAATGGCAGAAATCTGCCACAAATGGTAACACTGATCGGCGGCCGTCGGCCGTCCTGATTGGATATGCGTTTTTAAATGCAACCAATGACAGACAGGTACGTCAAAGATTAAATAGGACGGACTAGACACTTCCCAAAATTGCAGTTGAATAATTTTGTCGTGTCAATGAACCATGGTGGTAAAGTAACATGTTACAATTTAAAGAACTATGAATATCATAAACATTGCTTTACGACATCTAGTAATCAAACAAAAATAAATATTCTATTAAATATTGAGTACGTAGCCACGTAGGTACCTAGTTACTGAATGGGTATTAGTACCAAAGATCTCAGAGAATGTTTACCGTGACTAGGGATTACAGTCGCGAAAATATTTCTTTTACATACCAAGATCTTTAAAAACAGCAACATCATTATTAGGTAGGCACATTACTAGGTAATTGGTGGCAGTTCTGTTACCTATTTTATCTAAGGTATTGTAACTAGAGGTCAAAGAACAGCTGTAAATAGGGCTGCCTCATGATGCGTTTAGATTCATTTTAGATAAAAGTTTAAGAGGCATTTCATGAATGAAAACCTTTGAAATTTTAAAAGTCGTAGAACAAAAGTTGTTCGTTATGACCGGTAGAATATCCTGCTTTCGGATCCCTACAACTCTTAATAAACACGTTGTATACACAAGTATTGGAACACCTTGTTTATCAGCATACAAGAAGTAGAACTCTTTGTGAAATAGCTAATCCGGGGAAATCATCATTATCATCATCAGCCTGCAGAAGTCGACTGCTGGATTAGGCTATCACAACAGTAGCAATGGTTACACGCACAGGTAACCACTTAACGTCAGGAGGGCCATCCGAATGTTCATTATTTTTTAAATAAAATATCCTTACGTAATTTCTATTGTTTTAAGATGACATGAGTAAGAATGGAGTGACTGCTGAGATAACGGCTGATAGAGGAGAGTGGAGGGGAAAAATCTGTTGTGCCGACCCCACATGAAGTGGGATAAGGGCAGGAAAATGATGATGACTTCCTATTATTTTCAGAATCGGTGCAAACGCCACATTCGGCTACATTCTCAACCAACGAATTAACCTTCTCCTAAACATTATTCTACCCAAACCGAACGTGGACGTTCACACACTCCGTCTAGACGGGTTCATGGGTTCGTCTACTGATCCTAGCAAGGTTCTAGACGTAGAGTATACGACGGATGTGACGAAGATTGTTACTGGAGTCAAAGGAAATGTAAGTACCTATATAGAGCTTGTAGCGCGAGTCTTTGCGATTATAATAAGAATGGTTCCAACAACTTAGGCCTCAGGAGTTTGGTTTCTTTGCAGTTGGCTACATTTTTTAATCTCTAGGAGAGGGGGCAGCTGCCCCTCCCTGCCCCCCCTTGGCGACGCCATTGCCTCCTCGTATGTGCCAAATGTAATATCAGCACGTACATCTGACTTATATATCCTTAAAGATTTTTATGTAAGAGATCTGGGGCCTTATGCTCACTTCGAGCGAGATTATCTCACGGTAGAGATGTCGTCATATCTCGTTCGCTAACTATGTATCCCCATTCTCACCATCCTACTCCCCAATTTTCTCATTCAATGTTCATGTGAGACGCAACGTCAACGATTTATTGAACGAGCTATGACGTCATTTCCACCGTGAGATAATCTCGCTCGAAGTGACCATAAGGCCCCTGAGGGGATATCTATCGTACCAGGTTATTAAATTCGTGAAGTTGTTTTTTTTTTCATCCCCATTTAAATCCCCCAGGTAATAATGCTACCCGAGAGTTTCGACACAAACTCCACAATCATTTGGACCGCTTCCTCCGGCTACCAGCACATAGACAACAAGATCCTCTACCGCTGGGACTCCAACGGGTCGAACCACGTGGCATACGAGTTGATATCTCCCCTCTATGAGGATGTGTCGACACTGCGCGCGAGGGGGTCTTATCAGCTCGATATGGTGCATGGGTACAAGATTGTCAAGTAAGTTAAAATTAATTTAAAGTTTTTTTTTTATACTACTCGCTGATGGAACAAGCAGATGGCCCACCTTATGTTAAGTGGTAACCATCACATATAACAAAGCATTGCCTCGTAAGTCACGCACGATAGGAACGTGCCCTACGATACACTGCCCTGCGTCCATCAACTTGAGGCATACAGATGTTAAGCCTCATGTGCCTGTAATTACACCGGCAACCACCCTCTTCAAACCGAAACACAACAACGCTGCTTGGCGGCAGAAAAAGACATTTGGATCAAAATAGTATATTTGTAATTTTATGCTCCGAAACTTGGTTGTCGGTTTAGTGATTTTATATCTGGTTTCCATATTACAAGCTGTGCTTAGTTTGGGGCTAGATAGTGCTGTGTGGAAAGTCCACCAATATTTATTTAATTTTTTGTAGACCTTTTTAAGGTGTACAATACTTTAGTACATTATTTTGATCTATCTCGTAGGGTTCAGCCAGCGTTTGCAATGTAAGCGCAAAAAAATATGTTATTTACGGCATCACATTAGAAACCTCTTAAATTATCAGTGTTTCTCTACTATATTATGCATGTATAATACATATAAACCTTCCTCTTGAATCACTCTATCTATTAAAAAACCGCATAAAAATCCGTTGCGTAGTTTTAAAGATCTAAGCATACATAGGGACAGACAGACAGCGGGAAGCGACTTTGTTAGTGACACTTTGTAGTTATTTATTGCAAATAAATAGGTTTATTTCATTTCCAGGGGTGAAATGTTCAAGCCAGGTCACAATCAGATCGGAGAGATAGATGTGCGATACGGCGGCGTCAAACACACTGATGGACGTTTCAACTTCACTACGCCCTTCCAGAAGCTACCATGGTTGAAATCTATTTTTGATGTGAGTAAAATGGATAATTCACTTCTTCTTTCGAGTCGAAGCTTAATGAAACGAATATTTATTTGCACAAAGTATGGTTAGATTACATTGTTCTTAATAATTTTGTTAAATTTTGAGTGTCACATACTTCATCGGAGACCGACATGCAAAATGTTTAATATTAACTTAGAATGTGTAGGTAAAGATAAAAGAAACATTACAAATTTATAAGAATAAAATGCAAATTTCAAAATTAATTCAAGATAATAAGAAAATAATTATCCTAGACAACAGTAATAGCGGCATTTTTCATACAAAACAAATACAATATCTCTTGTGAACCGATTCCTAAGAAACTTTATACATATACCCTCACATTTACTGACGCTGCTTAAATTGCCATTTTTTTTTCCTTACACTTATTCTCATCATCATGGCAATAGTTTCAGCATTTTTTTTATTACAATTCGACATTTTTGAAATCCTATAACTTAAAACTTTAAGAGCTCATTTCACATGCTCTTTTAGTTACTAATCAAGGATTAACAAGCCGTTAAATCTAACCTAAGATGTCAAACGCGTACATTTTGACATATTTAACGGCCCTTTAATCCTTTGTTAATCTAACAGAGCATGGTGAAATCAGCTCTAAGTGTGCTTAAACATTGATATGGAAATTTTAAATCGCACTTATTTCGTTTTCATACTGTTTTGTCTACCATGCATGGGTCACTCCTGAGTTTACTATATTTTTTTTATTATGTGGGTAGTTAAAAAACCTCTTTATCCACAGATAAACAATATAGAAGAGCACTCAGACAACAAGGTGGATTTGTTCTGGCCGAATAAGACGGCCACTGTTAACACCACTCACGTGTACTCCAAATCAGTGAGCGGGTTCACGCAAACTGGCTCTATATATCTATCGGTACCGCTGAGTAGCCAGCATATTGTGAACACGGACTATTACTATGTACAAGGTATTTATACAACGTGTTTATTAAGAGTTGTAGGGATCCGAAAGCAGGATATTCTACCGGTCATAACGAACAACTTTTGTTCTACGATTTTTAAAATTTCAAAGTTTTTCATTCATCAAATGCCTCTTAAACTTTTATCTAAAATGAATCTAAACGCATCATGAGGCAGCCCTATTTACAGCTGTTCTTTGACCTCTAGTTGTCAATTGTAGATAAAATAGGTAACAGAACTGCCACCAATTACCTAGTAATGTGCCTACCTAATAATGATGTTGCTGTTTTTAAAGATCTTGGTATGTAAAAGAAATATTATCGCGACTGTAATCCCTAGTCACGGTAAACATTCTCTGAGATCTTTGGTACTAATACCTATTCAGTAACTAGGTACCTACGTGGCTACGTACTCAATATTTAATAGAATATTTATTTTTGTTTGATTACTAGATGTCGTAAAGCAATGTTTATGATATTCATAGTTCTTTAAATTGTAACATGTTACTTTACCACCATGGTTCATTGACACGACAAAATTATTCAACTGCAATTTTGGGAAGTGTCTAGTCTGTCCTATTTAATCTTTGACTTACCTGTCTGTCATTGGTTGCATTTAAAAACGCATATCTAATCAGGACGGCCGACGGCCGCCGATCAGTGTTACCATTTGTGGCAGATTTCTGCCATTTGGCAGATTTTAAATATTTCGAAATATTAGAAAAATCTTATTAGTTTGAATTTTTAATGAAATAATATTTATAATTTATTTATTTTTTAGCGAACTGGAAACTTCTTATTCTTTTTTACCTTTATTAATTTGGTTTCTAAACAACTTCTATCTCGTTTTAGATAACTGCAAACGTTACAAACGATCAAAAGATAGTAACTGAATGTAATGTAGGTATTTAATTTATTCCGTAACCACGAAGGAGATGGTATGAAGTCATATTTTTGGTATTTTTATCGTCAAGCTTGGTAGATTTTGACAGATTTTTTGGCAGGTGTGTGGTAGAACCGCCACTTTTGAGATGGTCACCCTGTTTGTGTTTACATGCGTTGTTGTACATTGTTTTGTTGAGAAAATGTCATCAAACGTGATAAAATGGTGATTGTTATGTAAAAAGCCGTCGTCAGTCGGTGTGTGTATGAGCAGTGCCTACGAGGTAATGGTTTAGTGTGAAGTTTGAAGCCTGTGTCGTGCGAAATCTCGCAAACTTACCAAAATCCAGTTTTATCCAGTGTTATTATAGCCAGTAAATAATGACAAAATCCATAGGAACCAGTAAAAATATCGTGTCAGGGGATTGGCGGCGTACCTACCTACCTACCGAAAGGTAAGTATTTCAAATTATCTCGTAGGTTATTGTTGTTTTTCTCTTTTCTAGATAGAAGCGCGCGTGCGTGTGACCTTGACACGTACACAGACAGGGCTGTTGCAAATTTCTGAGAAAATATTAATTTTACTTTTCTATGGGAATTTCGAAAACGATGTATTCAACCGTTGCACACGTCAAAGTATTCCAGTGCTTGGTCTAAATACACGCTCTTTGTTTGCCTACATAACTTCATCAACACGTTGTATAGTTTTTTTTTTATGTTGTATGTTAAATTCTTCCGATATTTAATATACACACATGTACACACACAACAACAAACTGCAGCTAGATTTTCATACATTCCATACTACATTATTACACATACATATACATATACATATACATTCACATTCATACTCGATACACACACAAAAGACTTTCAATATAATAGCTTATGCCATTAATTTAGTTTAGTGTAATGATAGTCGTTTATACCTCGTGTGTTCTGTTGAGACACAGTAAAACTAAAATATTTTTGGAGCTAAGTTGAGTATTCATTTATTGGATATTAAAATTAAAACTACTGACATCTAGATCTGTATTTAAAAATAAATCATTCAAAATGGCCGCCTTTGCATTCAATGCAGGCCTTCAAACGCGTGCGCCATTCATCTATGGCGGCACGAATCTTTTCAATGGGAATCCGTTTCGATTCTTTAATAAGGGCTCGCTTAAGAGAATCCAGGTTTGGGTGAGACTTTCTGCATGCCCTCAGCTCCAATTCCGTCCATAAAGAATAATCCAAAGGATTCAAGTCAGGGCTTGACGAGGGCCAATCTTCGCTCCGAATGAAGCCTGGAAAATTGGCCTCCAGCCAACGTTGGGTAGTCTTAGCTTTATGGGAGGGAGCAGAGTCCTGTTGGAAAACCCAGTATTTTCCAGCGAATAGCGTATCATTTAATGGTTTAACCACCGCTTCCAATATGTCGGTTTGGTAATTTTGTGCCTTCACCTTGACGCCTTGCTGGCAAAAATTAAGCGAAGTGACCCCCTCGTAGGAAACACCCCACCAAACCATCACACTTGCTGGATGATGAGTACGCTGGACATTGCGTACAGATGGCTGGACGTCCTTTGAACTTCTGGCGTAAACCTTATTGTTCTGCCGGTTAAACTTTTCTTCCACCGTGAAGATCTTTTCATCGGTAAACAGGATATTTTTTGGATCGTGTCTCTTCAATAGGTTCCGACATCGTTCCAGTCGCAATTTACGAAGACGCTCGTTTAAATAATGCACTTTCCTTCGACTGTAGGCCTTTAGTTTAAGATCATATTTAAGTATCCTGTTCACCGATATTCGCGAAATGTTGGTCTGCAGAGCTAATTTGTTTTGAGTCCGGCAAGGGTTGCGACGAATTCGCTCTCTGATTACTTTGATGTTGGCGGGCGTCCTTACAGACCGCGGGCGGCCACATCTTCCACGGTCTTCTAAAGAGCCGGTCTCCTTGTACCTTTTTATGGTATAATACACAAAGTTCCGACTACATCCCAAACTTTGGATTTCACTAAAAACTTGCATTGGTTTTTTTCCTGCTTGAAACAGTGAAATTACAGTCGCAGGCAAATCTTTTGTTGGCGCCATTTTCATGGAGAATGAAACAAATATTCAAATGTATATTTTTTCTGATTCAAAACATTCGAAATTTATAATTTTAAAAGTTTAAAAAAGGTTGCATGAATTACTTTCTTTTTAAATTAATTAAATAAGTTCGTCTCAAAACTTATGAACACACGAGGTATTACAAGTTTCAATAAAAAAATAAAAATCCGTTATTGGCTTAAAGTTATGCTCATATGTTACATTTTAACCTAAATAGCTATGAATTATCTTAAATAAATAAAATATTTTTCTATATTATAAAAGTAACCCATAAAGGCTATACAGAACAGGGCTTCTTTAGAACAGTAGCGTATGCTGCTATATTATCATCTGAGTGTCGGTCAATTTTATGTCACTAACTTTTCATGTCCATTCTTGTATTGATAAATTGTTTTTATCTTTGGCATAAATAAATAGTTTTTTTATTGTATTCATTTTGTAAAATTGCAATTCATTTTTCCAATAGTTCTAACAATGAAAGAAAATGGACCTTACCACGACGACATAATAAGTGTATTTAAAGTCAAATCACAGGAATTCAGAGAATTAATCGCAGATTGCAATCCCATAGTAACTACTCAGTTTGGGGCTAGATGGCGCTGACATTACCATCAATTAAATATTTGTACTGACATGACCTCTGACTACCCCCCTTAAACGTCCTCTAATAATCTCAAGTTCGTACTTGTTACTAAGAGATCTGAGGGGATATCTACCGTGCCTGGGGATCAAAGTCTGAGGCATTTTTTTTTAACTTTAAATGTTTTTTTTTCAGGCGATAAAACCAGTAATGGAAACACAACAATAGACTTTGACGGCGAAAGATTCGTGAAAGGATCGTTCAATCAAATCCTGAGCAAGAGTGAAAGGAATCTCGATCTTTCCACAACAGACATAGAGGTGGAAAACGCACACACGCCCGTTGGAGTCAAGTATATTCACGAATATGATGTTACTGGGAATGTTGTAAGTATATACAACAAATACTAGTAAAACCCACGCTGAATGAATTTCTAATAAATTTCTAAGAGTAGTAGAGCTCTTTGTGAAGGGCTTGTCCGGGGAAGTACTACCACCACGCCTTTTTCTGCTGCGTTGCTGTGTTTCGGTTTGAAGAGTGTGGTTGCCGGTGTAATTACAGGCACATGAGGCTTAACATCTGTATGCCACAAGTTGATGGACGCAGGGCAGTGCATCGTAGGGCACGTTCCTATCGTGCGTGACTTACAAGGCAATGCTTTGTTATAAGTGATGGTTACCACTTAACATCAGGTGGGCCATCTGCTTGTTCCATCATCTAGTGTAATATTATACAATACTAGAGGCTTCCCGCGGCTTCGCACGCGTTGAAGTGGTGAGCCGTGATTGATCCACAAACATCCAAACATCGTAACTTTTGCATTGATTTGTATATTATTAGGGTATGATTTTAAATACCTACGTAAGTATCAGAGATACCTATAGGCGTCCATTACCTATATTAGGTAGGTAGGTATAGGTACTGAGTATAGCACAAACATGACAAATACAACAAAGATAACCTTACACGGAAAATATGTACTTATTTGTTAACGAAACAGCTTCACGACTTTGATCCCCAGGCACGTTAGATATCCTCAGATCTCTTCGTACCAACTCAAGATTCCCGTTTTTAGAATGTCCCTTACAAACATTGACGCCTCGTTGTATCCTTTTTATTACACAGAACACATTTTATTTTAGTTTGAAGTTACACTACGCGTTAAAAAACTCCCATACAAACATTGACATCCCTTTGCACACTTTGCGGGGGTGGTTGTAAAATATTGAAAACTTGATTTTAAATCATTTATTGTTGAGTATATTTACTTCAAGTATGAAATCAATCGCACTATGCGTTAAAAACTCTCCCATACTAACTTTTACAGTCATTTGCACCCTTTGCAGAGGTAATTATCAAAAGTTAAAAGCGTCATTCTTAATTATTTATTTCTAAGTATATTTACCTCAAGTTTTAAGTCAATCGTACCACGCGTCAAAAAACTCCCATACAAACTTTGACATCCCTTTGCACACTTATTAAGGGTAGTTTTAAAAAACTAAAAATGCTTTTTCTATTTTTTGCTTTGAAGTATATGTACTCCAAGTTTCAAGTTTGTAGGTCCAAGGAATACTATTTTACATGCAAACGTTTTCATCCCTTTTTACACCTATAGGGGTTGAATTTCCAAAAATCCCTTCTTAGTACACCTCTACGCCATAAGACCTATGTACTCCTCAAATTTCAAGTCTCTAGGACCAGCGGTCAAAAAACTCCCATACAAACTTTGACACCCCTTTGCACACTTATTAAGGGTAGTTTAAAAAAACTAAAAATGCCTTTTCTATTTTTTTGCCTTGAAGTAAATGTACTCCAAGTTTCAAGTTTGTAGGTTCAAGGAATACGATTTTACATACAAACGTTTTCATCCCTTTTTACACCCTTAGGGGTTGAATTTTCAAAAATCCCTTCTTAGTGCACCTCTACGCCATAAGACCTATGTACTCCTCAAATTTCAAGTCTCTAGGACCAGCGGTTTAGGCTGTGCGTTGTCTATATGTCAGTCAGTCAGTCAGTCAGTCAGGACTTTGATTCTTATAGTATTAGAGATTGAAGCTCCAGTCTGGTGCCAATCGAATTTAGTGATATAGCGAAACACAGAAACCAACCAACTAAGCTGTACTAAGCCACTCTATTTATTTAATTGATTTTTCAGGATGTAAAACAAGCTACATTCTTCCATCTCAAAAACGCAACTAAATTCAACGCGACAGGAAAATTAGATGTGACCACTTACGACATCGGCAAGATACTGAAACTGGACCTGATTCATGGCAACCGAACGTGGGCATTCGACAACAAGTACGAGTCGGTTGATAAGGACCTTAAGCAGGGGAGCAAAGTCAAATGGGCGGAAGAAACCTGGATAGCTTATGATATTCATGTTACCAATATGACTACGGTAAGATTTTTAAGTTTCAGGCGCTGATAACCGTCAAGTGAACTTCTATCGCACATTTAACATTTTTGAAGATATAAAATAACTGAATGTAGTAATGAAGAATTGTGAGCAACCAAGTTTTGGAGAATGTAATTACAAAGTTTCAGCCAAAGTATCATTTTGATCCAAACCAGTTTTCCTACCAATTTTTCAAATCAAATATTTATTTTGTTAGAATTTTAGGTACAAACATAAAGGTCTTCTAAAAACAATAGTATACAGGCGTACAAAATAATTTAGATACCTACCTACCTAAGACGAGTCCTAAACAAAATATATAGTGCTGACAACAACAGCACACTGGTGACACCATAAATTTGTAGTTTTTATTAAATACATACAAAAATTAAAGTTCCCTAAAATTGTGCAATAAAGACTTGATAAATATTAGTTGATTATTTTAGAATAGAGTTTATATTAAAAACTATCTTCTAGAGAATTAGATTTTTTAGAGTTATTTTATCTCTCTATTTTTTACGGTTGAAAATCTTTATTAACTTTGTTGTGAAACCATTAATTACTTCTTTAAACACAAAAAACTTATATTCGATAACTGAAAATCAAATTTAAACTAATATTTCCATTCGTTACCAGGTTGAAACAGAGTCCCAGCAACTGATAATGAACGTCTGGTGGCCCCTCCGTACATTTAATTTAGTCGCATTATACCACTTACAAGACACCCTTCTCGATGGCAAAGCTACTTTGAACTGGAACGTAAAGGAGGAGAATAAGACGGCTGAATTAAGAGGTATATGGGAAAATCCGGCAAGAAAAGATGGCAGCTTGCATAAAGTGGATCTGGCACTGTCTCACCCCTCGTTTAGAAAGGTAAGATTTATCATTAACACTCATAAAGTACACTAAAGTATATCTCAAATTGGTGACCCCAACATTCGTCGTCGCAATATTATTTACCTAAGACATTAGAGGTTTGAGTGTGATTCTTGCAGTTTATTTTTTGTAATTTACCCTCTAGATTTTAGAAAAACTGGGGAATTATATTTTACGTGCCGTTGCATTTACAGGTACATGAGACTTGACACCTTTACGTCTCAGAGTGATAGACGCAGTGCAATGCCACATAGGGCACGTCCTCGGTAGATGTGATCTATGAAGTAATGCAATGTTATTTTTAATATTTATTTATTTATTTATTTATTGGCAGATGTAACCACTCATCATTTTTGATACTTGGTGATGGAACAAGCATATATCCCACCTGATATTAAGTGGGAACCATCACCTATAACAAAGCATTCTTCGCAAGTTTCGCATACTATGAACGTTCCGTTGGACGTGCTCTGTGAATAATGCACTGTTATTTGCAGATGTAACCTCCTAAATTATTATTTTTAATTCCAATGTTGGTGTAGCCAGCATATAGCTCACCTGATATTCAGTGGAAACCCTAAAAATAATAACAAAGCACTCCTCGCAAGTCACGCACGATTGGAACGTGCCCTACGATGCCCAGTACCCCAAGTATGAGTTGTGTTTACTATATATAACTTTATGTTGCAAGTATGATGAAAATTAGTAGTAGAACATACAATTTCGTATCGTTATCTCTATCGCGTCTTCATACAAAACCCGCAATGAACACGGAACAAAAACGAAAAACCAAATATTGTAAACACAACTCATACTTGGGGTACAGTATTCAGCAACTTGAGGCGTACATATGTTAAGCCTCATGTGCCTAATTTCACCGTCACCCACACCCTTCAAACCGAAACACAGCAACGCTGCTTAGCGCCATAAATAAGCTTGGCTCGTCCGGGGAAGTAAGTAAATACTTCACAAAGAGCTCTAATACTCTTGTTACTTCTAACTCTTCCTATTTTTTCCAGGATGTAAACATAAACGGGCAATATCTATCAACGCCGTCAGTAATGTCCAATATTTCACTCGAACTTCAATACTCAGATTACGAAAACGAATATCTAAAGCTGCACTCCATTCTAACTGACAACTCCAACGGACCAATCCGAGACTACGCCTTCGCCCTTACTTGCACGCATCCGTCCACTAATCTAGACCTGGATATGAAGTCTAATGTCAATATACACAGTCGCTGGTATTACTTCAACAATTACTACAGGCTGCAAAAGTCGTTGTTCTATCAGAAGCTGAGGAATAATAAACTGCTGATCGATTTGAAGAATAGTTTGGTGAATTGGGAGGTAAGAAAAAGCGGAAACAGCTTCACTTATAGCGCTTTTACATTGAGACATTCGCGCTGCCATTCGCGTGGACGGAAATGTTGCCGTCCCATTCTCGCATTGCCCAAGTCCCTGCGCATGTCTCTGCATGTCTCAGCACATTTCCACGGACATGAGCTGAGTGTAAACGGGGTATAGATCCCCAAGCACGGTAGATAGACTCAGATCTCTTAGTACCTACTTAAGATTCTTTGAGGATGTCTAAGGAGGAAAGTCTAGTCAAGACACACAAAACTAGTACAAAAAAATTGCATTCCCTCGCTTATGTTCGGGATTCAAACTAATACTTTCGCTCCGCATTCTAACTTTTATACTTTTCACTTTAACCCCTGTCACAATCAATTCACAATCTACTTTATTCCAGCGAGCGAACGAAACGTTCTTCTACAAAGTGAATGGCACATGGGACCTATCATACCCGGACTACAAAATCAAATCATTTGTCCTACGACCGACTGGAAACGACACGGGGCTAGCCACATTGTCTATGAACGACAAATCTTTGATCGCACACTTCAATTCTACTGACGGTAAGGACTATATTAAATTAAATTTATTTCACATCGAGAACCAACATTTCTGTGATGAACATAGATGTTAACAACATTAAACAGTTTTTTTTTTCAACAACAAAGTTCCGAAATTTACTTTCAAATTTAAAATTACTAACATTCAGCAAAAACTAAAAAAATACTATAATATAATTTATATTATAGTATATTATATTATAGTAGTAGTCTTTGGGAAAGGGACGGCAATATTTTTAGTGCTGTCAAATTAGGTAAAATTAGCAAAATTAAACAACAGAACTGACACCAATGTCATATTTGTAAGTTTCCGAAATAAAATTGTGTTATTATTATAAAATAAATAAAAATAAATAAATATTGGTCGACATTCCACACAGCACTATTTCGCCCCAAACTAAGCCAAAGCTTGTATATGGGAACCAGATAGCTGATATATTACTTTTATACTTTTTTTTGTTTTGTAAATACATACTTATAATATTATATAACACCCAGACAGAGAACAAACATCTATGTTCATCACACAAATGTTTGTTCTCGGTGGGGATCGAACCCACGGCCTACGGCGCAGAAGGCAGAGCTACTACCAACTGAGCTGTGAAGCCAGTCAAATAAAAGCTTTAGCGTTGCGTACAATATTTTTTAATATTCATTTATTCCATCCCCAGATATCTCCTACCATCTAATCGGCCGTATCATAGACACTCGCTCCGCCAAATTCGACGCATGGCGGGACTTCGATGACGTCACTACCGTCGACGTAGCTTCCTACATCCGGCTCAACCACTCCCGTCTTCTAACGAGCAAGATAGCTTGGCGCCCTCAGATATTCACCGAAGTTAAATCTACAGTTGTTTACGCTTTGAAAACTTTATACAGCCAAATTAATGACACCTTAGTCATCGTCAAAGAAGCACCAATGGAGGCCCATTTGTCGCTGAAAAACATATGGAGCGACGCTAAACCAAGAATTAGAGAATTCCTAGACGACTTGAACGACTTACACGTAATAAAAGACGATTTGGACGAGTTCGAACAGTTCCTAAACCAATCGTACAACAGCAACGACTTTTACGTGAAAAACGTTGTCGAATTCACTTATCACATCTTAGACGAAATGGCGATCAGAAATCACTTGGAGAGCTTGCCCGGAATCGTGAACGATATGTGGGGAATGATGGGAAACACTAGCAAGTCTATAAAAGACAGCTTGACATACGTAGTTGATACAATCAAAATGGCGTACACAAACTTCTTACAATCCGCCAATAAAGTTCTAGAAGCAGATTTCATGGAGCTCGTATCTGAGAGACTGGAAGCTATGATACTGCAATATGATAACTTTATAAGGGATTTGCATATGAAATTTCTGGAATACTGGGAAGTGACGTGGGTGAATGCTTCGAATAGACTGGTCTCGTACTGGCATGAGCTCTTAAAGTCTATAGAGCCTTTGTTCTTCAAGATCCTTCACTACACTGAATCGTTTGTGTTTACTATCGGGAAGGGTGTAATGGATTTCTTCTACAACAGAACACAGGAACTAACTGATTCGCCGTATTTCAACTATGTGTCTACGTTTGGACATGAGATGGACAAGTAAGTAACATCTGCGCGATTTTTATGCCCAGGCACGGTAGATATCCCCTCAGCAGGCTCATCACGAATAAATTTTGACATTTGTCGCGTTAACGTATCCTAGCGATATTCGACCTTATTCTGTTGTAATTAGGGATACGATACTTTAGGCGACTAACGTCAAATTCGTTCGTGATTAGGCCTCTGATCTCTCTTAAGTACCAAGTATGAACTCCAGATTCTTTCAGGACGTCTATGGGGGGTAGTCAGAGGTATGTCCAAACATTACATTTGGCACCCACATTTTGCAATATTTACTATTCCATACGTGACAGGTAGCAAGCCCATCGTCGCTGTTAGAATACTAACTGGTTCTCACGATGAAGAAGAATAGTAACTGGTCCTCACGATGTTTTCCTTCACCGTTTAAGAGCACTGGCATTGCGCACATATTTTTTTCAATAGGAAAAATCCATCGGTGCACGACCGGATTCGAACTTACGACCTTAAGACCGGAAATAATATTTATTTCGAAGGTATATATAACTTCAAACCTATTTTACAGAGTATACAAAGACCTAGTAAACAACGACCTTATTACAAACATAAAGAAGTACAGCAAGAAAATCTGGACCAACCTCTGGAACAAAATCGAGAAGTACATCCCGTTCAAGGACGAGTTCACTCAGCTGTACTCGGAGTTCCGGAACGCGTGGCAAAACTTTCTGAAGACGAAGCACGTTGTCTATGTCATGGAGAAGGTAAGGTGTTGAGGGCTTTTTCTACCTAGTAAAACTAGTACCTAGTAGAACTAGTAAGTAGTAAAACTAGTACCTGGTAAAACTAGTACCTGGTAAAACTAGTACCTGGTAAAACTAGTACCTGGTAAAACTAGTACCTGGTAAAACTAGTACCTGGTAAAACTAGTACCTGGTAAAACTAGTACCTAGTAGAACTATAGTATTTTTTAAACTCTCGCGATCTTATCACATATTGAAGTATTACACGGGTATTTATCGCGTTCACCTTTTGCAACATAGCCGAAACGTCGGGAAAATGATAAAGGTGAACGCGATAAATACCCGTGTAATACTTCAATATCTAGTAAAACTAGTACCTAGTAAAACTAGTACCTAGTAAAACTAGTACCTAGTAAAACTAGTACCTAGTAAAACTAGTACCTAGTAAAACTAGTACCTAGTAATACTAATACCTAGTAATACTAGTACCTAGTAAAACTAGTACCTAGTAAAACTAGTAGGTACCTAGTAATACTAATACCTAGTAAAACTAGTGACTAGGAAAACTTATATTTTTCAAGTTTTGATCAAAATTATATTTTTACTTATTTTAAAGTTATTTACCTTTGGCTTTGTGTATTGTTTGTATTTGGCATCTGTATCAATGTGTATTTATTGTAGTACCAAGAAGCATACGTACGTCTGAAGTGGTGGTACGATTATTTCCTGATCGGCGAGAGCATCGAAGTAGTTGGGGAGATCATTTACGTGAAACTCACAGATATGGCCAAAACGGCGCTGCAGTATGAGGAAATGTAAGTAAACTATTGACCTTTTTAGATCCCGTTTTATGAATGTAAGAATTAAAAAAAAATATATTTATCTGAGGAAACTAGTTAGTATTCTAACAGCAGGGATTGCTTGTAAGCTCCCGTATGGAATACTAACTACTGCAAAAATGTGGGTATGTGCCAAATGTAATGTTTGGACGTACCTCTGACTACCCCTTTTAGACGTCCTCGAATTGTTTGGCAAACCACGTGATATTTCGATAACTCTCATCAGTTCCAATATATCCGATTTTTCTACTTAAGTCTTGGTGCAGATTGATGTAGAGGAGAGTGGAAGAAGAAAACCTGTTGTGCCGACCCCACTTAGCGTAATAAGGGATAAGGGCAGGAACATGATGAAATGTTGGTGTAGATTCTGCATTGTATGATCCTAAAATTAATTCGGTAGCGTTAAAAGTATAGCTGTCTTCATTTTTAGAGCTGCCAAAAAACTAGCTTAAGAAAATAAAACATCAAAATTGACCCCAATATTAGAATATTGTTTTTTTTTATATTCTAATATTGTTGACAATTTTGTTGTAGACAAAACGTTGACAAATGATTCTTTTTTTTTGTTGTTTGTTTTTTTCAATTGTGGACCTATAATTTTTTTCCCAGGCATCGCACACCAAAAACTAACTTCATCTTCGACCCGCACGTGGGAGAGATCCTTCTCGAACAAAAGCTGCCTTTCTCGTGGCACGCCTTCAACCGAACGCCAGACTTCACCGAAGTAGCCGAGTACCGAGCGGCGAGGGACTTCATGGAGGAATGGCTGACCACTAACAAGAGCATCTGGTCATATTACTATGAAATTAGGCCGTATATGGACTTCAATAACTTGATACCGCCGTTTGAGGGTAAGTTTATGAAATAAATAAAGGGTGCAGTGCAGGTATACTGTACAGGTAAAAATAGGGAACTTTCAGGGTATGTAAAAACTTGTGACAAGAAAGGTAGGCAAGGCATCGAAGTCCCTAGTGTTGTTGGTGTCTATGGGTGATTGTGACCACCAGGTGGGTTCGATTGTGTGTCTCTAACATAAAATAAGTTTCCATTAGAATGCTTCTAGAACTTCTACGGGTAAGAGAAAGAGTATCTACAAATCAGCGATGGACTTTATGAGAGACCCGTATAATTATGGTCCTCAAAAACTTGATAAAACCATTTGAGGATAAGTTTCTTTTTCAAAATCATATCTAAAAAAAAATGTTTATTTTGTGTCACAAAAACATAGGCGAAATATAAATAAGTGACAACAAAATCGGTCGTCACTAGTACTAGTGACAACAAAATAGCATATAGCTGTATGCTATAATAGTGCTTGCTAACAACGCTGGTCTTCCGTGAAAATCATATATTTGTACAGAATGGACCCATAAAGAAGGGTCTAGAACAGGGGTGGCGAACCTTATTGAATCAACGTGCCATTTTTTCTAAGAAAATAATTATGAGGCCATAGACGTGCCCTCAAATAATTTCAACCATAATGTAATAATACCTATCAATATTATTATAATAATTTCAATGATTGGCACGCGTGCCTTTGGTTCGCCATCCCTGGTCTAGAATCTCGAGATATTGAATCGCGAGGGACGACAAGAGCGTATATACAGACGATTACACTAATTTGTTTAAGATATAAACTTTATTTTCAGGTATGGCAATGATGACCGGACAAGGCACGCTGGTAACATTCGACAAACGGGTCTTCACTGTGTCCGAAGCGGGAACATTCTTGCTAACCAAGGACTATAAGACGAATAACTTCACATTACTCATGGAGAGTAACGACCAAGGGAGGTATAACCTGGTGATTCTAACGCACAGGAATCTCATCCATATCGATTTGTACAAAGCGGTGAGTTTTCTTAAATTATTTATTGTATAAGACCTACATCATTCCTTCCACACATCGCAAACCTATGATATGCTATGTTTGCTTATTTATTTTTAAATTTGTAACCCTCTAAGTAAACGTATGTACTACCTACTATGTTTCGTTCTATACGTTTCCGAAACTGTGTGGTGAAAGGATTTTAAGTGAAATTAGGTACCTTTTTTTTTATACAACTAGCTGATGAAACAAGCAGATGGCCCACCTGATGCTAAGTGGTAACCATCATCTGTAACAAAGCATTGCCTCGTAAGTCACGCACGATAGGAACGTGCCCTACGATGCACTGCCCTGCGACCATCAACATGAAGAAAACAGATGTTAAGCCTCATGTGCCTGTAATTACACTGGCAACCACACTCTTCCAACGAAACACAGCGTTGCTGCTTGGCGGCAGAAAAAGGCGTGGTGGTAGTACCCCCCCCGGACGAGCCCTTCACAAAGAGCTCTACTACTCTTATACTACTTTTTTATCACATCAATTCGAAAATAGATAGTTTGCTCTTCGAAAACAGGTAGCAAAATAGCACTTTGATCCCAAGGGCGGTAAAGTACTTTACCGCCCAAGGGCGGTAATGTGATTTGAATTTGGAATGTGCTTATTGAGTAAAAGTTCCAATCACCAAAGAGATCACGAACACTGTATGAACAAGCAGGCTTTATGATTAAAAAAAAAGCGCCTGAACTAAATAAAAATAAACAAAAACACGTTAATCGCGCATTCCACCTTTGTTCATAATTGTTTACTCAAATTCAGATTTTACTTAGTTTTATGAAAATAAATAAAATTACAATAAATACATGATTATGCTAATTATGTGACATTGTGACAATGTGACTATGTGACTATGTGACTATGTGACTATGTGACTATGTGACTCCGTGACTTTGTGACTTTGTGACTTTGTGACTTTGTGACTTTGTGACTTTGTGACTTTGTGACTTTGTGACTTTGTGACTTTGTGACTTTGTGACTTTGTGACTTTGTGACTTTGTGACTTTGTGACTTTGTGACTTTGTGACTTTGTGACTTTGTGACTTTGTGACTTTGTGACTTTGTGACTTTGTGACTTTGTGACTTTGTGACTTTGTGACTTTGTGACTTTGTGACTTTGTGACTTTGTGACTTTGTGACTTTGTGACTTTGTGACTTTGTGACTTTGTGACTTTGTGACTTTGTGACTTTGTGACTTTGTGACTTTGTGACTTCGTGACTTCGTGAATTTGTGACTATGATTATGATTATTCATAAGTTGCACTAAGTTATTTTCTCATAGAGGGTGATAAAAAGTAGAGTGTCCACCTCGGGAGCAACACTATTTTAAGCTCGAGTGAAGTACTTTGAATCCCTCGCTACGCTTAGGATACTACTTTAGAATCCCTCGCTACTCTCGGGATTCTACTCTAGAATCCTTCGCTCCGCTCTGGATTCAAAAAACACTCTCGCCATAAAAATAGTTGTTTGCTCCCTTGGTAAACAATCTACTATTATCGTATTGTTATAAATAAATCATACAACAGAACGGTAGGAACCAAGCCGTAAGTTTGTTGCCTGTTCTTCTAGGATTTGGTCGCGTGGAACTGGCACCTAGAGTCACCTAGTTTTAAGACGTTTCAAAGTGATCCTTGTGATTTTATTAAATAAATAGATTTTGACTTTGAATGTTACAGCAAGTGTCAATAAACAACGTGGTGGTCAGTCTGCCTGCTTTAGCCGACGGCTGGTTGGTGGACAGACAGACAGATAGACTGTCAGCGCAAGGCTCCAGTGGACTAACGGTGCAGTGTGACACGAGGCATCCTACTTGCAAGCTCACTGTGCAGGGTAAGACTTACTACTATAGATAGAAAAATTATGGTCTTTGTTCATATTCCCTGCCATTATACAAGGTGTTCCAATTATTGGGTTTAAAACTTCAGGGGATAAAGTACCCATCAATATAAATAACTTAATCTAAGGAACCAACACTGTGAACGCAAAAAAAAAACTGCTTCCAATTATTGGAAAACCTTGTATAGGGGCTCTATAAAGGATACTTAGTCACTTTCATGTCAACGACAAGAGAATTACGGCCGGTTTCTGAAAGCCCGCCATTTCAGCTATTACATCGAATTAGATAGTGATTGACATCCGATTAGTTTTGTTTAGCTTTCAGAAGCCGGCCATGACTTGACCAGTTTTGACTGCAAGAGACTTATCGGTCATTTTAGCTAATGGAGCGATCAGCTTCCTATTAAGTGTAAGACCATAACTGTATTGTACACGAAGAAAAAATATATCGATCTTATCACTAAAAGCTATCTCTCGTAGACATGGAATGGAAGGGATAAACTCTGACCAATTCACGTTATATTGGCATATAACTATTTACGTTATATCTCAAAAACTATGTGGAATAGATTAATAATCTAAATTGTTTTGAAAATTATGAAAAATATCCTTTTCATAAGATTCCCCACATCATATACTGATGTAGTTACTATATTTAATACTCTTTGTATCGTATTTTCCTGGCAACCCTGAAATAAAAATAAAATCGAACGGAAAAGCTAAAAAATGAGCGAACCCAATAAAAGAAAACGCCTCATAATAATGTTTACAATAATTATAGTCGCGTTAAACACTCGCTGCAAACTCGGTCATAAATTATCGGAACGAGACAGCAATATTGCTCTCTTCCTCTCGCACTTTAAGCGCAAAGATGTGCATTATTGGAGTCGATAAGAACTATCGATACATGACCTCTCCGACCGTCCAACCACCGGGCGCTCTCGCTGAGTCATTCTTTTTATCGATAACGTGCATGCGCCCGCGCCAAGTACTCTTAATACTAGTGTTAAGATGATTTATGACCGAGTTTGCAGCGAGTGTTTAACGCGACTATAGTTTATACTACTCTTATATATAAGAGTAGTAGAGCTCTTTGTGAAGGGCTCGTTCGGGGAAGTACTACCACTACGCCTTTTTCTGCCGCCAAGCAGCGTTGCTGTGTTTCGGTTTGAATAGTGTGGTTGCCGGTGTAATTACATGCACATTTGGCTTAACATCTGTATGCCTCGAGTTGATGGACGCAGGGCAGTGCATCGTAGGGCGTTTCTATCGTGCGTGACTTACGAGGCAATGTTTTGTTATAGGTGATGGTTACCACTTAACATCAGGTGGGCCATCTGCTTGTTCCATCTGCTAGTAGTAAAAAAAAAAGTTTATTTCTCATTTGAGAAACATCCAACAAATACATCTGACATAATTCCCTCTACAGGTTGGTACTACGGCATCCTAGGCGGCCTGCTCGGTACCTACAACAACGAGCAATACGACGACCTGCAGCTATCCAACAACACTTTCTCCGCCGCCGTGCCGGACGTGAGCCGCAGTTGGAACTTACTTCCCTCCTCTAAAACTGTGGAGAATAGGGAACATAAAAACGATACCCAGTGCGAGAAGTTCTTCGGTAGCAAACTGTCGCCACTGCATCCTTGTTTCTCTGTTGTAAGTGTTTTTTTATTTTTTTTATACAACTAGTTGCAGGAACAAGCAGATGGCCCACCTGATGTTAAGTGGTAACTATCACCTATAACAAAGCATTGCCTCGTAAGTCACGCACAATAAGAACGTGCTCTACGATGCACTACCCTGCGTCCATCAACTTGAGGCATACAGATGTTAAGCCTCGTGTGCCTGTAATTACACCGGCAACCACACTCTTCAAACCGAAACACAGCAACGCTGCTTGGCGCCAGAAAAAGGCGTGTTCAAACTTAACCTTTATACTGAGTTGCGGGTAATTTTACGTGGATAAAAAAAAACTGCTGCTAGAAACATTTACAAACTACTAAATCCACTCAGCATTATACTTAGACGTCTCTTCTCTTGTCGTGTCACTAGTTTCTTTCGAAACAGTGTGGTGAAAGGATTTAAGTGCGCCTCAAGAGGCTCCTTTCGAGCACTTGATACATCTTAAAGAACTTTTTAGGTTCCACGACATGCCGGTTTCCTCACGATGTTTTCCTTCACCGTTTGAGAGTACTGGCATTGTGCACATAAATTTTTGAACAGAAAAACTCATTGGTGCACGACCGGTTTCGAATCTACGACCTAAGGATCGGAAGGCGGGGCCATTACCACTAGACCACCAGTGCTATCACCACTTTTATACTGAGTTGCGGGTACTTTTACATGGATTAAAACAAACTGCTAAGTGTGGGATGTGACAAATGCAAATAGTGCATTTGGCACATCCCACATTTAGAAACATTTACAAACTACTAAATCCACTCAGCATAATACTTTAGACGTACCTCTGACTACCCTCTTAAACATCCTTTTTTAATGAGTTGCTGGTATTTTACGTGGATCTAGTGGTTTCGTTTTAGTCGACCGAGTATCATTATCTGAAAAATGTGGGATGTGCCAAATGTAATATTTGGACGTATCTCTGACTCTGACTATCCCCATAAACAAAACAGCCTCTAAAAATCTTGAGTTGGTACGTGATACAAAGTGATCCTTGTAATTGTACTGAATAAAGACCGTTTTTATTTTGAGAGATCTTACGAGATATCTACCGTGCCTGTGAGTCAAAGCTGTTTTCTATTTTACGCGTCACGTAAATTAGGGCTGGCTATTTGGCGTCATCGTTTTAAACTGAATTGCCACCAGTGACAAGGAAATTTAGATTTTAATTTATTTATTTAGGCACACAAAACAGGGTACAATTAGATAAATGACAAAATAAAATACTAATAATTATGAGCTAGACGGCACTCTAAAACATGCGTACACAACATGACTTATACAGAACAGCTTAGTAAATTAAATGAGCATAAGTTGGTAGGTAGGAAAGAAAACATTGGGCAGGGCTATAAAAATAGATAGGTACACGCACTTCGAGCTAAGACTCGAAGGGTGCTGAATTAATTAAATTACAATCGAGTTTTCGGCACACTCTAAAGACAGAGGCCAAAGCTGCTTTCTAAAAAAAATTCTTAAATAAATTTTGGATTGTTGTTTAAATTATATCTAAAGATTATAGATGAGACTAGCGTATAATTGAATCTCTGTTTTTTTTGTCCACAGATCGACGCCACTCCGTTCTACGCGGAATGCTTCTCCGGCATATCTGCGTGCTCGCTCGCACACGCGTACTTACAGCTGTGCGCGCAACAGCATATACCCACACACGTGCCGGATCATTGCCACCAGTGAGTACCATGCCTGTACCACGCTGACTCTAACACTAAGGTCACCAGTCAGGCCTAGCACGGGCAGAGGAAAAGTTGTCTATATCTACTTGTCAGTGGAAATAGTTCTCTTTATTTCTACTGACAAGTAGATAAAAACGGTGGAAAGAAAACTTTTCCTCTGCCCGTGCTAGGCCTGCAGGTGTTTTAGAATAGGCTAGTTAGCTAAATTTGAAAAATTGGTTAATTATGTACCTTAATATCTATTTCACACTAAAAATCTATTATTTAAAAATATTTACTATATTTATTTTGCATTTAATCTGGCTCCCATACTACAAGCTTTGCTTAATATGGGGCTAGTTAGTGCTGTGTGGTATATATAAATTGAACAGATATTCTGTATTCAATTTGACTAACTTCGGCTGCTCCGATTTTTTTCGATCCAAAAAAAACGGACAGCCAAAAAAGACAGCCTTCGCAGCTCAGTTGGTAGTAGGTCTGCCTTCTGCGCCGTAGGCCGTGGGTTCGATCCCCACCGAGAACAAACATTTGTTTGATGAACATAGATGTTTGTTCTCTGTCTGGGTGTTATATAATATTGTAAGTATGTATTTACAAAAAAAAAGTATATAAGTAGTATATCAGCCATCTGGTTCCCATATCACAAGCTTTGGCTTAGTTTGGGGCGAGATAGTGCTGTGTGGAATGTCCACCAATATTTGTATTTGTATTTGTAAAAGCCACTTCTTCAGCTACGTTTTTCAAATAGTACCTAATCGTCCTCATACATTTCACAATATTTCCAGATGTACAACCCCACAAGGCGATATCATCGAAGAGGGCGAGTTCCACGCATTGGAATATGTGCCTAAATCCACCGACATAGTGTTCATTATCGAAGCGCAGTACTGCAACAAGAATTTGCGGAAATCCAAGAATATGGACCTGTTTGTTGAGGCGTTTGATACCAAACTGCAGGCCAATGGATTATCTGATAATCGGTAAGGGTTAATATATCGTGGCTATTCATTACCTCTCACTCACACACTTATTTCGACAGCCTTCACAGCTCAGTTGGTAGTAGCTCTTTTTTAGTTTGAGGAGTAGTAGAGCTCTTTGTGAATGGCTCATCCGTGGGAAGTACTACCACTATGCCTATTTATAAGTGTTCCGGTTTGAAGGGTGTGGGTGCGTTGAAATTATAGGCACATGAGGCTTAACATCCTTATGCCTCAAGCTGATGGACCCAGGCAGTGCATCGTAGGGCACGTTCCTATCGTGCGTGACTTACGAGGCAATGCTCCAGTGGTGGTCTAGTGGTAGCGGCCCCGCCTTCCGATCCTAAGATCGTGGGTTCGCAAAAAGTCGAGCACCAATGAGTTTTTCTGTTCAAAAATGTATGTGCACAATGCCAGTACTCTCAAACGGTGAAGGAAAACATCGTGAGGAAGCCGGCATGTCGTGGAACCTAAAAGTTCTAACATGCGTCAAGTGCTCGAAAGAAGCCTCTTGAGGCGCACTTAAAATCCTTTCACCACACTGTTTCGAAAGAAACTAGTGACACGACAAGAGAAGAGATTAGCCAGTAGTATAAATAAACTAAAAATGTTGCTTCGTTCATTCAATCATTCATTCATTTCAGGTATGCTATCGTCGGTTTCGGTGGACGAGGCATCTATCGGCGACCGAGGGCACTATACGTCAACAACAGAGTGTTCACAAATGCCATCGAGATATCTCAGCATTTCGACAGTTTTACTATTGGTTTGTATATATCTTAACCCCAGACAGCAGTCTTTAAGCAGCGCTGTTTCAGTTCGAAGGGTGAACGTGCCGGTGTAATTACAGGCAGATGAGTTTCTATTGGGAAATGAGGCTTAACTTTATGCCTCAAGAACACCGGGCTGTTTATCGTACGGCACGTTCCTAAACCCGTGGCCTGCGAGGTAATGCCTTGTTATGTGATGTTACCACTTAACATCAGGGCTATTCGCTTGTTTCATCATCAAGTGGTTCACTTTTAACTTTTTTTATAATCCCCATAGACGGTGATATCCCTACAGAACAAAATATAACTCAGGTTTCTAAGGATGTCTAAGGGAGGGTAGTCAGAGGTATATCCAAGTATTATAATGGCACAAACCCACAATGGTTGCAAGCCAGTCGTCGCTATTAGAATGCTAACTGGTTTCCTCACGATGGTTTCCTTCACCGTTAAAGAGCACTGCGCACATCAGGAGTGAGAGGAACCACTAGACCACTGGAAATAACCAAATTATATTGAGTTCGTACTTGGCACTCGGAGATATACCGAGCCTGAGGATCAAAGTCGTGACGCTGTTTCAGTTTTTCAGTTTCAGACCACTGGGGCCTTATGCTCACTTCGAGCGAGATTATTACACGGTGGACATGACGTCATATCTCGTTCAATAACTCGTTAACGTTGCGTCTCGCATGAACTTTGAATGAGAAAATTGGGGAGTAGGATGTGTGTAGGGAGTAGTGAGAATGGGGATAAATCGTTATCGAACGAGATATGATGTCATCTCTACCGTGAGATAATCTCGCTCGAAGTGAGCATAAGGCCCCTGGAGCCGTTCTTATAGTTTATTTCAATTTGCAGAAAAAGTAGACTTGATCCGCGGCAACAAATCCGCGCGAGCCGACATGTTTGGTGCATTGAGTTTCGCCACAGAGCTGGCGTTCCGCGCGGGCGTGCCTCGCACCTTTATCCTACTGCCATGCACCAAGTGCGACCATGCCTTTATGAAGGTCAGTCTTAGACATTATACAAGGTGTTCAAATACTTGTATTAAAACTTCAGGGGGCTAAAGTACCCATCAATATCATCACACAAACTCACTTCACAGTATTTAGAAGCTCCTTTAAATATGTCTTTTGAATAGGTTAATTTATTTATTAGCTAGGTCTTTCATATTGCAACTTTTCTTTCTTAGTCGATATATATATATTTATAGTATCTAATTGTATTTAGTTTTTTGGTGTTTTTTGTATAGTTTGTAAATAATGAACATATTTTTCTTTTGCTCTGGAGGAGGGCGCTGACACTGCTACTCAGTTTGTAACTTTTGCAGCTGTCAACGTTTCCATTGTTTATTGTCACATGTTTTATGTTCAAAATAAATTTATTTGATTTGATTTGAATATGAATAACTTTTTCTAAGGAACCAACACCGTGAACGCGAAAAAAACAGCTGTTTCATACAAAAGTGCAATACCTACCCGGCAAAAATGTATGAAACAGTTGTTTTTTTTTTTAGTTTTTATGAATTTGTAATGGATCTCGTATCTGAAATGAAGTATCTGAAGTGGTTCGCCCCGAACTGAGATTTCGTGATAAAATTTAATTAAAGAAGCAAAACGTAATTTAATATGATTAATATTTATTAAATTTTCAGCTGGATTACTCAACGATTTACCATAATCTGATGGAGAACTCTGTGACTCTACACATTCTCATGGACGATGATTTTATGCTGTCGAAGAAACGCGTCGCCAAATACTTGTTCGGTACGTATTTGTTACACATTATGTCCCGCGTTGGGCGCCAAAGTTTTCATCCCATATATTCTGGTCAAATATTCGTCAATAAGTGCCTAAGATATAATGAAATGGTCAATCAGCCTAGATATGCATGAGTATGTATTTGTATTTTTTAGATGTGACACTAAGTAGTTGTAACTAGTCTGCCACGTGTTGGGCGCCAAACGCACTCTGCCCCATGTTAGGTGCCATTAACCTGAATTGAACTCTAATATAGTTAACAAACAATGTCAGCCAATATAGTAAAACTTGTTAAATAAATTCAATTTTATGAAGTTAGAATTACATATCATTTGCAGGCGTGGACAGTACACTCGCCTACACTAACAAAGATTACGAGCGATTATTCGGCGATGCTGGTTTGAAGAAACAAGTCAAACTTCCTAAGGAGAAGCTTGGATTATGTACTTCACTCGCTATGGAGACTAATGGTAAGGTCACCTTAAACATCCACATATACCTACTTATGAACATGTAAATTTAAAAATTGCCTAATAGTAGCCCTGTTATTGATTTTCATTATCTGTTGGTATGATCAGATTAGATTAGAAAATTTCTTATTCCACAAAAAAGAAGTACATTGGCGTGGTCACATCTTTCTCTAAATCTATTTGATTGACTATCAATCAACGCATTACCTGCATGCAACAGAAATCTTATTAGTCTGAAAATGGGAGAGCTCATTAAATAAACTGAATCCCTGAAGAAGTAACTTAAACGAAGTCGCGCGCTGCACTAGTCTATTGACGCTTAGAACATCAGTAACCCAGACACCATACAATAAAGATAAGAAAAGCCAGTAAAACTAATCATGGTTACTTCCCAGGCACAATATTCGCCGGCGCAAAGCTCCAAGGCGACCGTCCGACCGTCCGTCGCTTCTCAACGGTCGCCGGCAGCAGGATATCCCAGTCGGCGCAGCCTTGCAGCGCATCCCCGCGCTGCGAGTGTAGAGAGGGCACCGTGCATTGCAGGCCGTGTGCTGACACGCAGAGAATGGTAACCATACCTTCAACTCGATTGACCAATTTATTCCACCATAGACACTAAGAAAACAAGGACTCATCGGCATCAGCCTAAATAAGTCCACTGATGGGCATAAGCCTCCCCTTTATTTGGGTGTTTGCCATAGCCACCATACTTGGTAGGTGGATTAGTGACCGTAGAAAGAGATCGCTTCTTACAATGCTAGTAACTAAAACTCTGGGAAGCCGTAAGTTTCTTGCCTATCCTAAATACTTTTCGTAGATGTCAAAATCAAAATTAAAAGTCTTTATTCTAGTCTAGGTGAAGTGATCCTTATGATTGAACTGAATACAGAGTTTTAATTTTGATTTTTGTCATCCACGAGAACTATTTTAGGGTTCATATTCTATACTGGGACAAACTGGCGCAGCCGGTGGATGACTGAATAACTCATTATGATCTACGCAGCCTTGATAGTCGTGTTGCATGTTTTCACAAAGCCATGAGCGTTTTGCCTACAATTCGCCGCTAAAGTCATATAAATTGTCTGAATGAAATATTTTGTTTCAGCTGGAAATGTCATTCTTCAACACAGACGACATTGACGATCTGATTGACATGGCGATGGAACCGCCTTCGTTCAGATGATCCTGATTCGACGTAGCCAATATTAACTAGTATTCAATGTAAATAAATACATTATTTAGTTTACATATCGTAAAAGTGACTTTATCAAATAACTTGATTCTATTTTGAAAATAAACCTGGTTTTTTTCCTTTATCACAAATCTGATTATTAACGAACTAGGACAAGGGTGGAGAACCTTTTTGAATTAACGTGCCATATTTTCAAAAATCAATTTATTAAGTTTATAGACGTGCGTCAAATATTTTCAACGAAAATTCCAACTGGTGTCCCACGGGCTGCAGCGGCCCGGAGGGTTATTTAGATACGGGCGAAGTAGCGGAGTAGGAGTTTGAACTAAAAATGAAAACCGTTTTTATCGTGGCGTGCCTGAAACTATCGTTAAGCGTGCCATCAATGGCACGCGATCCATTGGTTCGCCATCCCAGAACTAGGAGGATTAGGTATGGTTGGCATAGAGTTTATAAGGTAACTATTAGCTTTTTTTAAATGTGTGTTATCAAATAATTATTCACATGGTGACAAAATTCTAGTCTCTCTAAAAAAGTTATCAACTCTTTATATGCAAAAAGTTATCACATTACAAAACATACTTTTAGATATATTTTTATTTTGCCTTCTCAAGGGTAACTCTTTGATAACCCTTCTCTTTTTTTAAGTCATAAGATAAAAATAATTGGTTATAATATGTACCTAGAATATGAGTAAAATAAAAATAATATAAAGTAATTTTAAAGAAAAACAATGTTTTAGACAAAACAGATCAGTCTATAATCAAACGTAAAACGTAAAATCACAGAATTATTATTTCTAAGTTAATAAAACTATTTAGAACTTAAAACAAATTTAACATGGCTCATAATGTTATAAGGTATAAGACATTTATTTACTAAAGACCCCCAAAGCTATTTGGCAAATTAAGTTGAAACATAAAAATAATGCAGTCATGGAATAAAATTCTTACAGAATCTTCTTATGTTTCAGAGTTTAAACCTAACTTAATTCAAATTGCGAACACCAACCAATTCTTGGTTGCATGAAGGTTTCAAAACCTAGAAAAACTTAACAATTGTGCAAAAACATTTGATAATTGAGAGTATTGTATAGCTTCCCAAACTTTGATAAAAGGAATATTCATATATGGAAAAATTTAAACTTTGATATAAGGAATAATGGAAAAATCTAAGGCCTACTTATACCACTTATAGGCAGCCACCACACTTACAACTGCCACAACAACTGCAGAAGTTTTGAACAGCAGGTTAAGAAGCACTGTATTCTGCCCACCCACCGAATTGACAATCAAGTTGTTCATAATAAACACTTGCTTGCTCTCATCAATCATTGCTTCCTTCTCATCTTCAGTTAGAGTAGCAGCAATCTCATTCATGGCACCTCGGAAATCCTTCTTCAATTGAGGGATGTCTACTTCGGAGAAGTCAGTCACTTTGTCTTTGTATTGGATTGCTTGGGAGTTTTCTGAAACCAATAACAATTGGTAATGTTTTAGATAACATACAGAAATTAGAAGAGTACCATTCAGATAACCATTCTTTTATAAATCTAAATTCAGAATTCTGATAGTGATTGTGAATGGGACAGAGTAATGAGAGTGTTAAGTAAGCATAGTGTAGGACACCCTCCGATGAGATGGGTAGGATCTGCAAAATGTAGCTGCCAAACATTGGATGAGAAGAGCTGAAGACTGGGCTCAGTGCTACGTCCTATGAAAAGTTGATGATGATGAATGAGAGTCACTAAAAGGCCGCATAATGAGATCATAGAATTGTTAGCATTTGTATGTATTGTAATTACTACTTACTCTCTCCGAACACTTGTCTCTTCTTTGACAAAATCTGTCCTCCGCTCAACAGCCCCAGGTACATATGGTAGACATATGCCATCAGCAGCTTCGGGCTATCCTTCTCCAGATCCTGCAGATGCTGCATGTAGTTCTCCAATGCTGCCGCTTTGGGGATGGACCGCCAGTCCTCTCCGAGGTAATAGGCTAAGTCATCTTCAAAAGCCTTTTTACTACAAAAAGTATCCAAATATATATTACGTTGCAAGTAAATGTCCAGTTACAAAAGCATTGTAGCTTAGATACTTAAAAACTAAATGATTTGTTGTCTGCTAAAAATATAAGTATAAAACTAACCGATACAAACTTTTATGCACAAAAAGTTTGTTTAAGTCTGGCATGTTCAATCTTTCCTTGGCATCCTCTAGGTAAGCAAAGACATGGTAGAATATAAACAGACCACCACCCCAAACACCTTCATCTCGCAGAGCTGAAAATAAAAAAAAGCAATTAAGTAACAATGAACGTCCAATGAAAGATGTGTTGCTTTATCTCTTATCAAATACTCTGCAAGTCATTCCGTTTTCACAGAAACAAAGAGAATGGTTTTATACTTACAAATCGCAAATTTCGCGTTGACCAAGGCATCGCTAACATTGTGAATAGACCGAGTAGCTTTTCGCATACGCGTGGAAAACAAATCCTCACTCTCCGACATAATTCCAATCGTACTTTCTTCAAAATTCAATTTTATTTTGAGTTTTAAAATTTAATTCTGTCGTAATGATTTTTAAGTTTACGGTAAAGGAAGGATGGGTCATGGGTCAGCTAACAGCTGATTGTGACAGGCGAGAGCGAGCACGCACGCGAGTAACAAACGAACGAAACGAAATGAATCAATCAAATCAAAGACGAAATCATGAATGGAAGGAATTATGTATGTTAGGTTCAACATTAGATGAGTGTTGCCAGCTGGGTTTTATCAAAACCTAAATGAAATAGCTGTCTAGCCATACCGTCCGACTCACATGGAGCGCGCGCCTTGGGTTGAGCGCAATAGATTTAGATTTATTTATTATATCTAAGGTTGTAAACCTTGTTGGACTGGTTATTACACATGGATACAGATCAAACTACACAAAGACAAAGAAAAATGACGATTACCACAAGGACATAAAAGCGAGCGTCTTACCAAACAATTTAACTGTTTTTTTTTTCTGAACTAGGTATACAAATGGAGTGATACAACGGCGGACGGTAGCAAAGGTTGGTAGGTCCTTCGTTTCGCTACCATCCGCGCCGCCGTATTAGAACGTAGAGATTTTATTATATTTCTTTGGGTAGTATGGTATTATGGATTGCCCCGTAAACGCGACATAAAAAAAAAGTAATTTTTTTATATAAATAATATTCTTTATTTTTGTATTCTGATTAAATGTGCAAATTAATGAACTAATTTGGTTAAGCTGAGTTGTTTTGCATTTCGTTTCGCCTAATAAATACAGCATCCATTTCAAAGACGAAAGAAGGATACAGAATTAAAATTTTAGGCTGTATTGAAGATCAATTAATCTCGCCATGAACTCCAAGAAAAACATTGATTCCAAGACAACCAAGGTAATATTTATCTTGTTCATAAAAATCAAAGTTTACATCTTTAAAAGTTATCAAAATTAGGTTTTTTAGCATTTAGAATGTATCTTTGATTTTAAAAGTTAGCAAACGACTTTGTTTACTTTTTGATAACACTATCAATTTGACATTTATTTCCCAAATTGTTATCTAACTAACCTCTCCTTGCTCCGTGCGCGATAAAGTCGGGAAATTACGAAATAACAATGTCTTATGACTTAAAAAAAGAGGAAGAAGTGAAGGAATACATTGAGAACCTTGGGATAGAGTACCGTTTCGGTTGCTTCAAGGAGAAAAAGCCGGAAGTATGTCATTTACTTGGCGACTACTTAGAGGCGATCAAAAAGGATTTTGACAAGGCGTCTACAGTTTTTAGAACTAACTGCAATGATTATAAGTTCGGCAAATCATGTCTGAAGATCGGAAACTATGCTATGATTGGGCGAGGGCGGGAAAAGGGTGATATGGGCGAAGCCCTAACCTATTATGAGAAGGGTTGCGAGTACAATGAACCTGGTGCTTGTCTACACGCCGGCCTAATACTGACTGCTACGGGGCCAGCAGCTACCAAAAGAGATGTGCCAAAAGGTAAAAAAATCACTAGACCATAGGCAATTTTTCAGTCAATTTCATACTCACTTTTCCTTGCCTACTTATTTCATTAGTAATAACCAGTTACAATTATTTACAGGCTATAATTACCTGAAGAAAAGCTGTGATGCCAATGACGATAGGGCATGTCACTATCTCTCCGGAATGTACATGACTGGAGTACCAAAAAATGTTGAAGAATTTAACCCACACAATAGTGAGAAAAACAAAAACATAGACTTCCTTATCAAACCAGATTTGAAACAGGCATTTACGTTTGCAAAGAAAGCTTGTGAGGCGGGAAATATGTATGCTTGCGCAAATGTTAGTATGTTCTACAAAAGAGGCGATGGTGTTGAAAAGAATGCAGAGGAGTCCAAGAAATACTTTGAAATTGCTCAAAATCTACAAAAAGCACATGAAACAACAAAAGAAATCAAATTTCAACAAGGATTAGATGGAAAGTGACACCAAAATAGTATTTTAAGATTGCATTTAGGAAAATGGCATAATGATTTATTTATTTATGATGTGTAAATATACTTTATGGTACATTTATTCAAGTGATATTGTAATAAGTTGTTGGTAATACAATATCACGCAAACTAAAACATTACGTTCACAAAAGTTTCTGTGATCATACCTACCTATTGTATTTATTTTTCTATGTAGTTAAGTTAATTTAGTAGTTATAGTAAAATATAATATTTGCACAATCTGTGTGTTATCTCTGAGACTGTGTTTACACCAAACATATTGTTAGCTGCCCACTGTACTCTGTTATAACTAGAGATCGGATAATTGGATGCATATTTACCTAAAGAAGAAACAGCTTATAAGCAAGCAGCCTATAGAAGCAGCTTCTTAGCATACTTTTATTAATAATAAAATCCCGGGATTGCATAAATAATCGGATGTATACAGGGTGCCACGTTACTTTTTTTTTTTTTATTACGCCGAACGTCATTCTGGGCCCCGCCCGAGGGCCATATTACATTGTCACAGGGCAATTGTCATTTGTGTCACTGAAATTTGAATTTCCTGGGATCACGAGATTTTTAGACAAAAGCAAAGTTTTAATTTCCCGGGATTTTTCGATAAAAAGTGCTTTCCATAATAGCCAACATCTCAACTTTAGGTAAATATGCATCCGAATATCCGATCTCCGGTTTTAACTGCTTTTCCAAACATATTCACCTTTCCGTTCAACCAAACCGTTAACACACTCACATTGAGGCTAACAGAGTGAGCTCACAATCCGCAGTTCACAATACTCTACTACTGAATGCAGCTTTTGCAAGTTTTTTACAAGTAGGTATATGCACTAACTAATTAGTGATCCCTCTTGCTTTAAATTTTGGTGGAGGAGCTAGAGCTATTGTTTTTTTTTTCCAAATAGCAAAGTTTTTTATTTACGAAAATATTATGACCAAAGTTTGTGAAGTGTAAATTTTCAAGTGTATAAAAACTCGAAAGTTGTACTAGTAGAAAAACAAGTGAAGTGAGAACTGATGTACTCTCATTCGTTGTTAATAATCTAGGTAGGTGACGCTTAACTGGACTTATGAGACTCATTGAAGTAAGCCAGCCTCCATACTAGCCAGGTAGCGGCAGTCGTCTTTCTCCCCTCGCAAAGTGTAATCATTTACATAGTTGTTGTGGAAAAAATAACACTTTTGCGCAGTGCCGGATTAAGCCAGCGCGGGGCCTGTAGCAAATTCTGTCGGGGCCCTTGGTTTGTTTAAAATTCTGTCGGGGCCCTTGGTTTGTTTAAAAATCTGGCCGCTTGAAGGCCGTAGAAATGTGGTATAGATACTAGTCTAAATATATCGATTATAATAATTAAACATTAGAAAATGTGACGAAATCGAGTTTTAGATTTTCAAGTCGAAGTGCCTAAGCGCTTCGCGTTTAAGGCATGCAAGATATTTTACGCTCCTATCTAAATTAATATTTTTTTATTACGGCCAGACAGGCGTTGGAGTGCGGGGCCCCAAAATTCGCGGGGCCCGTAGCATTTGCTACTCTTGCTACGTGGCTAATCCGGCACTGCTTTTGCGTCATTCTACACGCGCTAATGACGCAAAAGTGCTATTTCCTCTCATGCGCATGAGAGGGCAGAGCAACGGAGGGATTCGTACACACAACACAATAGAAAACTATATACATTAGCAGCCGTAGTCCAAACCGGCTAGGTCTTCATCTTCATCATTACGTTGGCACGGAGGACTAGGGGGGCGGGGAATTTACTTTAAACATTCGTTTCTTTGGTGACCCCGACGTTATCACAGCCCGTTTGGTGAAATTATTGTTTCATATCCATTACAGTCGCCGTAGCCGAATACGGCTAGGACTTCATCATCGACATTTCGCCATACTGACGCAGTTTTCATAGAAGACTAGGGGGCGGGGGTATTTACTTTCTTTAGGTACTCTTACTTTGATGACCCCGACGTGATCAAAGCCCGTTTGGTAAAACTATTGTTTATTATGTAGATCGGAATTATTGGAGGGTCTGGGTTGGACGACCCCACATTTTTCACGAGTGAAGAAGAGACTGTATTGAACACTCCGTTCGGCAAGCCGTCGGACGTGCTCACTCAGGGACGAATCAACGGCGTTCCTTGCGTGCTGCTGCCAAGGCATGGCAAGAAGCACCAATTGCAACCTAGGTAAGGCTGGTCTTTGGATTTAGATTAATTTATTGGCAACATGTAATGTACCTACCATACATCAGTTATATCTTAGTTATATACTTAGCTTAGGTTTATTGGTTAGGTTTTGCCTATTTTAAGTTAGGTAGTGACCACCACAGAACATTATTATTCAGACTGAGCATAGGTAAAATCCACAGATATATATATACATATCTGTGGTAAAATCACTGTAGTGACAGGAAGATCAACTTTTTTTTATACCAATGTAATTTATGATGGAACATTCAGATGGGTTTATCTGATGCTATGTGGATAGCAAAGTATTGAGGTATTGCCTCACAACACACAAGTCCATAAAGTTCGTCGTTCGTCCCATCGAGTTAACTCGATGGTTCGTCCAAAAAGTTTGATTTTGCTTTACTCTCCCTCTCCATGCTCCCTCTTCTTTTACTTATTTTCGTAGAAGTAGGTAGGTACTTGTACAAACTTTAAGTAGAAAAAATTGTTTAATTTTTGAAACAAGTTTTTGAACAAGCGAGCCCTCTCTACACACAAGTATCTATATGTACTTACCTATACTTATAAGGAGATCTCAAATCCATATTACCTTTAATGTATTTTAATAAGTTACTAAATAAACGTTTGTTTCGGTTTTGGGCCTTCTCTATTCTGCTAGGAACGACCAAGTTCACCACTTATTTATTTCAGTGACGTGAACTATCGCGCGAACATCTGGGCCCTGAAGCAAGTGGGCTGCACTCATGTGCTGGCCACCACCGCGACCGGTTCGCTGGTAGAAGAGTACGCGCCGGGTGACATCGTCATACTAGACGATTTTATTGACAGGTAAAATCGTATGACTGAATGAATGACAATTCTTTATTGTACCTACACCTTAACAAAGGAATAACCAAACACAGGTAAATAACAACTTACTTTGGGCGGTCTTATTGCTGAAAGTGATCTCTTCCAGACAACCTTTGGATGGAGAGAACCCTGATAAAATGAGGGTTGGCTGGGGTGTACAGTTATAGAAAAATAATATATATGCGTGTGGCCCGGGTAACAGCGCAAGGTAGTGCTACTGCCAACTAAGCTTTAAGAGGGCTGTCAAGCCTGTGAGTCGGCTGTAGTCTACTTCGTTGTTTCCAGGACATGGGGTCGCCAATGCACGTTCTACGACGACACCGAGGCTGGCTTGAAGGGCGTGTGCCACCTGCCGATGAAGCCAGCCTTCTGCGAGAAGTCTCGCCAGGCGCTCATCTCAGCCACACGCTCGCTGGGCTTCAAGTATCATGAGAAGGGGACTGCTGTTGTTATACAGGGACCTAGGTAAACCTCTTTGGTGCAATTGCAGGAATATAATAAGAGTAAAGAGAAATATTTGATCGAGTGAGCGAAGCGAACGAAGATTCTAGTTTCAACTTGGGCGATTTGGCATTTTATGTATGTATGTATGTATGTTTGTCTGGCCATAACTTTCGAACCGTTGATCCGATCTGCATGAAATTTGATAAGTAGATAGCTTTTACTTGAGAAATTTACTGGTAAGTATATGAGTAAAATCGGATGAAGGGTTTTTAAGATATGGGGTTTTTTAAGGGGGCAAAAATAAAAAAAGTGACTTAAAAAAATCAAGTTACATGTCATACGAAAGGGCTTTGTTTGGACATTCCAAAACAATTTTTACTTTTTTTTTGGGCCGCTCGGTTTTTGAGATACAACAAAAAAGTTAAATTAAGATAACCAGCGACCCAAGAGCTCCCATCTCTAAGAGTTTCGTTGGCATCAAGGTTTTTCTACTGCCAGTTTCTACGGCCAGTTACTTTGCTTTTTCTTATTTTTTTTTCTTGAAATAAATTAAGGAGGTACTCAGTTCTCATAAAATGGTGACAACGACCAGGTCTGATGACGGAGCCAAGGCCTGTTCAACGGAACTCTTCAATAAATAGGCCAATAGAGTTGAAACTTGGTTACCGTACCAAGTTAGTAGGCGGTAGTCAGAAAAAAGTCCAAACATAATGTTTGGACTTGCCTTTGACTACCACCTACTCAAAGTTTTGGTGCGTTCGTCGGGTCGCATCACGAGATCTCAGTTCGGGGCGAACTACTAGTGTAGTAGGGCTCGTCCGGGGAAGTACTACCACCCAGTGTCGTACCTATCATAGTGCCAGGCGGTGCAGTGCGCCAGGGCCCCGGAGCTCAGGGGCCCTCTAACGAAAGCTTTGAAAAGAGAGGGTCAGCCAGCTCCCGAAGCTAGAAAACCTTGAGCCTGCTCACAATTGTTTTTTTTATGATTTATTTTAAAGGCCAATATAAGTTCAAGCTATGTGGAAAGAGGGGGTGAATATTGGCTTAGCTGGACCTCTGAATTTAATGTGCTCTGTAGAAAGTTGCCTTTTTTCTCTATTGTGTTTCTTGTACTGGCTATGAACCTTTTCCTTTACCAGTGTGCTAACAAAGTCAACAATTATAGTTTTGCTTTAAGCATCTTTCGATGTGGAGATTCGGTAAACATATTTGATGTCCGAGTGCTCCACCTGCATATTCTTTTGGCAAGGCTTTTGTAGTACATAAGACAGTCTTAAGAAGATTCTCCTTAGGCTCTGATGGTGTGCTCGGAATATTTCTAATTTCCAAGCAAGACGAGCGAGCACGACATACGTTTCGAGGCGGCTCTCCTCGAAAGATTTGTAGATTGTGTCATAAGCGGCATTTCAACCACAGATTTCAACTAATGCGCTCTATTGGTACCAGGGCCGCAGAAATCGCTAGGGAATACGGAAGTTAGACGAGAGGTCTTCTAAAGGTGGTAATCGAAATTAAGAATGCACTCAGTTCTCATAAAATGGTGACAACGACCAGGTCTGATGATGGAGCCAAGGTCTGTTCAACGGAACTCTTCAATAAATAGGCCAATAGAGTTGAAACTTGGTTACCATACCAAGTTAGTAGGCGGTGGTCAAAAAAAAAAGTCCAAACCTAATGTTTGGACTTGCCTCACACAATAAATATTCGTACGAGTACAAACACTTACACGGTGACTATACTGACCACTGAACGCACTTCACTTTTTGTGCGTGTGCCGGGGTCCGCTTGCGTTGGACAGAACCATACTCTTGGACTCGATTACCATCCTTTAGAAGACCTCTCGTCTAACTTCCGTATTCCCTAGCGATTTCTACTGCCCTGGTATCAATAGAGCGCATTCGTTGAAATCTATGGTTGAAATGCCGCATAAGCGAACGCCGCCTCCGCCGTAGACTTCACTGCCCGACACCATCCACCACTGTACCACCTACTCAAAGTTTTCGTGCATTCGTCGGATCGCATCACGAGATCACAGTTCGGGGCGAACTACTAGTTATTTAAGTTCATTAAAAAATAAAAACGGAGGTTACTATAATACGTCTGATCTTGTCAGACGTCCGAGGGGAAGGGCTATTATATATTGAACTTTTTCACCCACATGGGACGCAGTGCAATGCCATATACCAATCGACTAATGTTAGTCAACTGCTGATCGTAGGTCTCTCCCAAAACGAGCCACTGAGCCCGGCCTCTGGCTCTTATTTGTCAGCTACTTTTCCCGGATTGTCCCCCTATCAATTCCCTCATTGGGGATACGCATATAGCATCAAGTTATACACTGCTTCCTTTATGTCCATGTAGTAAGTCATTTTACTTCGGCTTTGTGTAGCTTGATCTGTATCTATGTGTACCAGTGTGTACAAATTGTGCACGCAGTTGTTATTGTTGTACACTATTCTACACCTCCACTTTGTACTAATACAAGGACAGGAATTACATATTTTGTACGTAACACATAATATTTTTAGGTTTTCGAGTCGCGCTGAGAGCTTGATGCATAGACAGTGGGGCGGACATCTCGTCAATATGACTACCGTGCCTGAGGTAAATATAAAGGCGATATCAGCAATTGGTTTTAAAAAAACAAACCGTTAAAAGGCTGTTAAAGCAGACTATCGCTAGTGTACTTCTCTATTTATGTAGAAGAGAGAATAACATTATGTTCTAAGGTTCAGGAAGAATATATTTTTTACTACCTAGGACCTACCATGTACCAGTGCGTTACAAAATTTGAAGTCAATTATTTTTTATACTCGACGCCTAGTATGTTTACGCTGTGGCGTAGTAGATCCTGAACGGATGAACTCAATTTATTAATTTCATCAATTTCAGGTGGTTCTGGCAAAGGAAGCTGGCTTGAGCTACGCAGCAATCGCTCTTGTCACAGATTATGACAGTTGGAGAGAAAATGAAACTTCGGTCAGTAGACAAACTTCTGTACAAAGTCTGGTAGATCGCTGTTTAGTGTTTACTCATTTATGACAAAAAAAACACATGTTAATAAAAAAAATCTTCATCAGGTGTCCGTGGCCGAAGTCCTAGATATGTTCGCAAAGAACGTACAGAAAATCACCCAAGTGCTCGTTGATAGCGTTGAGATCCTGGCTGCCACAACCGACCTGTCATACTTGGATGAATATCAGGTAAGATAATATTTATAAATAATATTTATTTATAATATTATTAAAAACGGTTCCGTTATTATAAACTACAATTAGGAAAGTTACAATGAATACAAGTACAAAATGCAAAAAATACATATGTGCCAATGATCCAAATCAGTGCCAATCCTAAGCGTCCCTAAGACATTGGCTGTATTGCGCTGAATGACACTGCTGATGCGGGTTACGCGTCGCCTCGATAAGACATATGACAGTTAATTATTTATATTCGTTGTTACTAAAGAGAAATTTTAACTTTCTTTGATAATTTTTAAATAGAAAATAGACTTACTTCAATGTCTAGTCAGTAGATCAGATATTTCTTGAATCAAGCACCCACTCAATATTCTTAGAAGTGGTAGTCAGAGGCACATCCAAACGTTACATTTGGCACTTACTTTTTTGTACTGTACATTTTGAAGTGGATTGTATTCCTCATGTGACAGGTAAAGACCCATAGCTGCTGCAAGAATACTAACTGGTTTCCTCGCGATGTTTTCCCTCACTGTTTAATTATTTATTGGAAAACCAACAGCTTATTATAACTTAAATGACATACATGATATAGTATCGAGAGAGCCAATTAAAGGTTTTCATGGATAAAAAACATTATTAAATTATATGTATATTGTGAACGCTGTAGTCGACAGTATACTCATATCAAAAGAGATGGAGAAGTGAATATAATATTGTAAAGTTACCTATGTATATGTCTATTCATTACCAAAGAAAAGTTTAAGAGTTACCAACTGTAATTTGATTGATAATTGACAATGTTTTTTTTTTCAGAATCTGGTTTCTTCATCCGTTATGCTGAAAGAGTAATCGAATAAATAAGGATACTGATTAGTTTTAAGATACGGCATTTACATAAAATAAACAAATCTTATATTATAATAGCCATTTTATTGATCACAATAATATAAAACGATCAAAATTGTCTTATCACTAATCCAACCACACACACAGCTCTTAATTTACCAAATAATAATTTTCTGTGACAAAAAAACACTTATACAGTATTTTATTCTACTTGTCTACCAAATGGAGTAAAGAGTTATTCATGCCTTATACCAAATACCTTATTTTATGACAGGAATCACCCTTTAACAGATAAGTGATTACCGATGACCAATTCACGTAGTGAAATAGTCAATCATATTTCTCACAAATTGCGTTTTATAAACCTTTAAATAATATATTGATAAAACCTGTTCTAAATCATAACTGGATTCGCTTTAATAACGTGTATTTCTGTTTAAATAAACTTTTAAAGACATCATATTCTTTTTTATTTCTATTGATAACACTGAGTTTCCACGACACAATACAAAAATCTATTACAACTACTCATACGCAAAAATTCTTCGTTTTCTGTGAATGGTATTGATCGAAGTGAGTGCGGATCCATTAGGTCAGAGATGATGAACCAATGTCACGCGTGCCATTGATGGCACGTGAAACAAAATTTTGGGCACGCCGGATTAAACGGTTTGCATTTTTAGTTCCAACTATCCGCTACTTAGCCGTTGGAATTGTTGTTGAAATTAAAATAATTATTATTATATTAATGGTTGATATTATTTGACGGTACGTCAATGACCTAATACATATCTATTTAAAAAAATTGCGCGTTGATTCAAAAAGGTTCGCCACCCCTGCACCAGGTGAAACTTCCTGTGATTTTGTTGTTTAGAGAATCGAAAATCTGAGCTGAGTTCCTATTTTCAACCGTAATAATACTACAATAGAGTTGAAATTTACAAGACGAAATTCAGCCTTGATTAAGTTAATTCTAATTTGACTGACAGATACGTGAATTGCTAATCAGATAGATCACTTTGATGAATGACTACACAGATCGATGTATTCTTAATGAAAATTGACCTTATTCTAAACAATTTACGTATTTAAAATTGTGCTTCTATTGATTCATCCAAAACTAGATTTAATTATTAATCCTAGTCTTAAAAATATTTAAATGTAATTAACGTGAATCTTGTAAAATGCTCCTTCCTGAAACAAAATTTTTAGTATGAAGATACTGTAATAAGATAAATGTGTAATGATTTTAATCCAACTTGGTGACACAAGTTGTCTATAAGATGAACAACGTGATAAATCTGCACAGATCTCACATCTTATGTAAATTTGCATTCAGCGGACTTGTTTGTTGGTGGTAGACGAGTAAACGACTATATGCTAGAACAGTTTATTACGAATAAATCTCTAGACTTCATAATATAGGTTCTATGGCCCTTAAAGATACAGTAAGTACATCACATGTTTCTCGCCACTATACAGGTTTAATTCGACAGTATTTTGTATTGATAAATGCTTGCTTAATGATTGTGTCTGGTTATAGATTAGAAACTTAATGAAAAATGTACCTACTTTGCTTATAAAATGTAGATTCCATTTGGTTAGTGAACAGTGTACATCAAATAGATTAAAATATACAATAACACAACTGAGAATCTAACGGCCGGTTTCTGAAAGACCGATCAAATCTAATCGGATGTCAAGTCACTTGCTATCTCTATCTAATTCGATGTAATAGCTGAAATGGCGAGTGACTTGACATCCGATTCGTTTTGAAATTTAACCAAAAAATATTTATTTCTTACCCGGTGTGTTGTGATGCGAATGTTAGTTTTTACTCCAGGGGTTCCGGCCCTGATGTCCGGGGATCATGTCCAGCAAGTACTGCCGCTGCGCCTCCGCCATGCGCTGCATCTCGGCCGCCATGGCCGCGTTGCTGCCGCTAGAGTTGCTCTTACTCGCTGCAAGTACAAACGGCACACTTTTCATTAATAAGTTCGGTGGTTTTATATCTTTCAAGATGTCGAAATGTGCGAGCGAGAGGTACATTAGCACTTGTCATCGCCTTAAGCCTCGTGTGCTTGTAATTTCACCGGCAAGAACACTCTTCGAACCGAAACACAGCAACGCTGCTTGGCGGCAGAAAAAGGCAGGGTAGGTTGTACTTCCCCGGACGAGCCCTTCACAAAGAGCTATGCTACTCTTGTAAAATATCTGGTTTTAATACAACGTCATCAAGTAAGTGTCGTGTAAGTAGATTTTTTATAACAAATAAATAAATACTGGTGGACTATCCACACAGCACTATCTAGCCCCAAACTAAGCCAAAGCTATATGGGAACCAGATAGCTGATATAATACATATGTATATACTTATTTTTTTGTAAATACATACTTATAACAAACATCTATGTTCATCACCCAAATGCTTGTTCTATGTGGGGATCGAACCCACGGCCTACGGCGCAGAAGGCAGAGCTACTAGCAGCTGAGCTGTGAAGGCTGTCAATAGTTATACGTACATCGTTTCCCGAGCGCGGAGGCCTGCGCCATGGCCAGCTGGTAGGTGTAGAGGAGCGGAGAGAACTGCATCATGGCCGCCGCCGCCGCCGCCGACATGCCGCCGGAGCCCTGCGCTTGTCCGCCCAGACCTGCACACAAACATTACATAACAAAGATACATTTATGAAATGTTATATTTTTATTTACCTAATTATCTATAGAGAAAATGTCCATATGTTTAAGGACATATTTCATTCTGGGCTAGTTCTATGTACTCCACGTAGAAAGAAAAAATAGAAGATTATATTAAAATGTTTATCTGGTCGAATTTTTACTATGTAAACACTTTTACAAAACAAATCAAAATCAAAAGTTTATTATTTCGGACAAAATATACAATCCATTGTGTTAGTAAGAAGTAGATTAGCCTAGTTGTTAGTAATGAAATAAAAATATAAAAAAGTAAAAAATACAATTATTTACAAGGGAAGGTAATCAGCTGGTACGATTACAGCCGCCATGACATTTGATAAGACACATTTAATGTTTTCATTACTCTGACAGTTTTGTTAAAATGAAGAAAATAATAAATTAAAAGTTATCTATATTGCTACGCGATATTTATATTCACTGTACACAGTGCCGACCCAGGCTCTATGCATTGATGAAACAACTCCTTTGTAATTTTTCTCGATTATATTTGCATTCTAGGTTTTTCTGGCGAAGTGTGAGATTATTTTTCATGGTTCTTACATAATTTCTAAATATGTAAGTACCATTTATTACCATTAACATTATTTCATTTAACAGAAGATTTTTTTATACACTTGCTGATGGAACAAGCACAGAACAAAGCATTGCCTCGCAAGTCATGCACGATAGGAACGTGGCCTACGATGCACTGCGTCCTTTAACTTGAGGCAGATGTTAAGCCTCATATGCCTGTTAATTCACAAAAAAATATACAAATTTGTTGAATTCGTCGTACGCATGGCATGGAAGATTGGCCAATGGCCGAACGGGTAACCAGGGTTGTCGCATCTTCCACTTCAACGTGTAATTTTTTTTATGGAAATCCTGGTCACGGCACCATTCTTGTACACCGTACCTTGCATTCCTCTAAGCAGCTGATGCTGCAAGGCCTGCATGGCGGCGGCGCTGTGCTGCTCGAAAGCCATCTGTGCTGCTGCAGCGGCTGCCAGCTGCTGCCAACAAGTACGAACTTTAAACTCTGAACACACAAAGGCATATTATATTAGTATGCTTCCAATACATAGCTTCATGTCTCAATTTCTGAACATACGAACCATTTTGTTTTAGTATGCGTATACCAATAGCTTCTTGTCGTAAACTCTGAACAATACAATAGTAATTTTTATTTTTATTTGTTTTTATAGTGTTTACCTACACTTAAGGAAAATCACAAAGATTTAATATAGTCCCAAAAGTTATTACCCGAGTGGGATTTGAACCCATGACCTTCCCCTTGATACGGGGCCGCGCTGACCAACTGCGCCATCGGATTCTAATCGCACTCGACGAATAACTCAGGGACATGCTACTACGGTACTTATGCGACCGTGGTTCCATCTACAGGTCTACATGTCTCTGCACATTTCGATGGACATGAGCTGAGTGTAAATGGGGGATTAGAAGAAAATTCAGTTCCAGCCTGTGGCCAAATATTAGTTTGAGGAATCATACCTGATGTTGTTTGCTGTTCCCTTGACTTGTGCTGCTTGAAGATGAACCTACAAACAAATTAATAAGTATCGATCAAGATTTAATAAGAGAAAAAGTTCTTTCACTCAATAACTGATTGTATTTTATTGTAATGTGACCTTATTTGTTATTCTATCTATCGTACGCATTGCCGCGGTCAGAAGGTAGTATTACTGCACACACACCGTAACAGCCTTCACAGCTAAGTTGGTAGTAGTTCTGCCTTCTGCGCTGTAGGCCGTGGGTTCGATTCCCACCGAGAATAAACATTTGTGTGGTTTTTATAGGTGTTTGTTCTCTGTCTGGGTGTTATTATATTTATAAGTATGTATTTATAAAAAAAATATTTAAGTATTATATCAACTATCTGGTTCCCATATTACAAGCTTTGCTTAGTTTGGGGCTAGATAGTGCTGTGTGGAAAGTCCACAAATATTTTATTTCTTATTACTTCAATGAGTCCTTACTCTTTCCCTTCTTGGCGGGAACTTCGCTCGTTTCCCTGGTGCGCTCGGAGTGATGACTGCGAAGCGAATCTGATGATGATAGCGGTCTGAAAATAGACGGCAAATTAAAATAAACATCTTTATTAACTTATGTCGTAAAACCATTTGCATTTCATAGACCTGTAAACTACTACATGGGGTAAGTTGGCGTATGTAAACGCGCATTTGTGTTCATGCAGTGACTATGTGCCCTCTGCCCTCTTGGCATTATGTTACCTATGCAATTATTTATTTATTGAAAAACCAACAGCTTATTATAACTTAAATGATATACATGATATAGAAACGAGAGAGCCAATCAAAGGTTTTCACGGATAAAAAACATTATTAAACTATACATTGTGAACGCCGTAGTCGACAGTATATCAAAATAGATGGAGTAGTGAATATAGTATTGTGTAGTGCGTTCTATTCATTACCAAAGAATTCTCTGTTCAGCCGCTGTCTGGCTGAACCAACACTCATAATGGGAGCATAGTAGAATTATATTCTATTCTACTAATATTCTAAATGCGAAAGTTAGTGTGATAGATAGATAACTCTTTATTGATTACCACAACAAATAAAGATACACATTTTTACTTAGAAGCTAACAATTGTAGTAATACAATGGGCGGCCTTATCGCTAACAGCGATCTCTTCCAGGCAACCAGTGTGTGTCAATGCTTGTTAATATGCGTAACGGTTTACGTGTTTGGAGGAACTTGGAATATAGAAAGTTTCTAACATAAATAGGCAAAATTTTATCCGGGTTTGTACCATGAGGATGATAACAAAGTTATGTGGTGCAGTGTAGTTATGTACCTGGATGCGGCAGGCTGCGGTTGTTTGGGCGCGGGTGAGGGGGGCGCCGGGGGCGCGGGGCTGCTCGCCGCGGGGGGCGCCGCGCGACTGGCGCGCTCGCGGGACGAAGACGACTGGAAACAACACAATGCATTATAACAACGACTCTGGTTGGAGTACAATGCAACGTCATAGACGAGGACTAGACTTGGTACACTGGACTACGGTGGCCGGTCTCCTGCCGGTGCGTACAGTAGTGTAGGTACCTGCGCGGTGGAGTGCCGCGAGTGCGCGTGCGCCGGCGGGGGCGCGGCGGGCGCCGGCGGGGGCGGCGAGGCGGGGGGCGCGCACAGCCGGCGTTCGATCTCCTGCTCCTGCTGCAGCGCGCGCACGAACGCGGTTTTCAGTCGGGCGGTGTGCTCCGCCTGCGATTATATACACAGGACATGTAGATCACTGGATTAAAGCATGCTACACCTACACGTTACCAAACTAGACCTAGATGTTTCCACATTAGACCCGCTTGTTACGAAGTTATATCAGCATGTTTCCAAGCTAGACCAGTATGTTTCCAGACGAGAACAGCATATTACCACACTAGACTTGCATAATATTATTATCACACTAGATCTTCATGATACCACACTAGATTTGCATGTTACCACACTAGACTCGCATGTTACCACACAAGACTCGCATGATGCCATACTAGATTTGAATGTTACCATACTAGACCTGAATGTTACCATACTAGCCCTATTTGTTTAACTAGTTCGACCAGTATTTTACCACAATAGACTTGCATATAAGCACACTAGACCAGTATGTTACCACACTAGACCAGCATGTTACCACACTAGACCTGCATGTTACCACACTAGACTCGCATATTTACATGCTATAGACGCACTTTACCACGCTAGGGTAACATGTTACCACACTAGACTCAATGTTACCACCCTAGACTAGTAAGTCACATTAGAGCCACATGCTACCTGCACTGCTTGAGATCACATGAATAATAATAGGTATTTATTTTCAGAAGAAAAAAAAAACAGAAAAATTTTACATTGTAGTAGGTGCAACATAGGTGCGGTGTGTTGACGAATACAGTTTTTGTGGAACATACAATTTAACAATTTGGTCTCTATCTGTACTTTACAGTGAAAAACGTTGAACCTTGCTCTAACTAAGTTAAAAAACTTGTGTTTAGACACAAGGGTCTCTGCTTCGGCTCTGATTGAGAGATGATAGGTTGAGTAAGTAGGTGAACAGGTCAAAACAAAAACAAAGAGTATGTACACAAACTAAGTACCTAATCACTAAAATATAATATTAAAAAAACAATATAGGACTCCAATTGGTTGCGTATATGCTATTTGTAGGATGTGTAAGAGAGGATGATGGTGTATAGGTGTGTTTAGTGGATGTAAGTGTACATTGTACAACATTAGATGCGCATGTTACCTTGAGCGCCCGCTTGACATTCCCCGAGACGCAGAGCTCGCAGAGGCGGCGCGCGGCGGCGTGCGCCGGCTGCGGCGGCGTGAAGGTAGCGTCGAGCCGGCGCGCGGGCGCGCGCTCCCAGCGCCACACCGGCGTGAAGTCGCACCCGCACTGCGCGCACAGCGCCGGGACCGTCGAACGTGGCATGCTACGGACAGACAACAAGCATGTTCACTAATATGTACGGTACAATAACATTCGGTCGGCTATGAAGAATCTTCGTCAGAGACACTTGACATGTAAGGTAACATGTAACGGTATTTTATTTAACTTGTAAAAAAAACACTAGAAATGTACGAAGAAAAGTAGGAAGAGGTAGTGTAGTACAAATAAGGCCTAATTATTATTCACTATTTCGAAAGAAATTATGTTGACATTCGTTAATCGGATTTTGTTTGGTTATTGTATGATATTAGCTAAACTAAGATGGCGTTGAGTTGTTTACTGAGAAAATGATTGTGCGAATTTGTGAAAGTTATAACCAGTGATAATTATAACATCGTTCTAAAGAAGGAATCGACATAATGATGAATAATAAACTTTAAATGTCGTTTCTTTGGTTGCAGAGCAACACATTAAGGTTTATTTCAAGCTATAGATGATAAACATCTTATATATTTTTTATGCTTTTAAAAGATATAACAAATAAAAACCAGCAAAAATATATACAAACATACAGTTAGGGTTGATAAAAAAAAAAAAAAATGTTATTATGGAATGAATGTTATGGTTATGGAACACCTTTCGTGCTAGAGAGAGCATATGTGTTAAGTTATTTATAGAAGCCCGGAAAAATTAGTTTCACGATGCAAACCTAGAGGTAAGTAAGGGTATAAAGGCGATCTTTACGACTCACCGATCCTCATTAGTAAGGTAGTCGACGACGTGCTCCAAGCCCACCAAATACACAAAGTCGGTGTTGCTTGGAGACGGGATGAAGTTCATCTCAGGCGGCGGCGGTTTGGGGGGCGGGATCTTAAACAAACAAATAATTATTATAAAACTAGCTTGTGCCCGCGACTTCGTCTGCGCAGGATTAGTATTTCGAGTAGCTTATATTAGCGTGGTGTAGTACATAATATGTGTAACTGTAGCGGTTTTGGCAGCGCACGCCAGAATAACTCACAGATGGTAGATTTTTTCCTACTTACTTGACACTTATAGTCATATTTTGGACAATTCACACAATATCTTTATAAATTGTAGCCTATGTGTTATTCTGATGTATATTAATGTAAAGTTTCATTAAAACCCATTCAGTAGTTTTTACGTGAAAGAGTAACAAACATCCATCCATCCATACTTACAAATTTTCGCGTTTATAATATTAGTATGATATAATTTTGATCCATTTTATGATATAAATTAAATCAGTAACATTTTTAGTATCTACTTATTAAATATTTTTGGTGGGAATATTGCGATCCTCCTGCGTACAACCTGCATGTGAATTTACCATATTTTTATTATAAGTGAAAGATAACATGGTAATGAAAGGAATGGTGGATGATAGAGGAAAGTGGAGATAGTACCGACTGTTGTGGGATAAGGCCAGACCTTTTTTATTTTCCGAAACTTAGTTGTTTATGATTTTTCAGAACTACATTCATAAGTAATTTTATATAAAAAAAAATATACGAGCGGGAAGTGTAATCAGCCTCTTAAGACTTTATTTATTGAAGCAACAGAATTGTTGCTGTATTTCGGTTTAAAGATGTCGGGGAAATTACAGGCAAATGAGGCTCAACATCTTTGTGCCTCAAATTGATACACGTACCTAACGTACGTGACTTGCGAGACAATGCTTTGTTATAGATGATGTTTACCATTTAACATTAACTGGGCCTGATTATTCCACGAGCAAGTAGTATAAAAAAATAAAAGAGAGTAAAATGATACCTGTAGCAGGGTCTTCTCAAGTTGCTTCCGCAGCGCAAGCTTAGCGGCGGCCTGGCGCTGCGCTGGCGTCTGCGTATCCTCAGAGCTACGGGTGCTGGCCTGGAACAAACATACTCGCATTTATAATTTATATATAATTAATTATTTAGTTATCTTCTACGACACGACAGCTAAATAAAGAATATCATTGAAGGAAAGGAAGGCCAAGAATAAGTTACATAAGCCAGAAAAAAGAGAAGGTCGCTGTCATGTTGTATAAGCTAGGAGAAGGAACATGGAATGACTCAATTATAAAAAAAACTGAATCAGAACTCCGATTAGAGATAAACTCTTAAATTTTAGATGACATAGAATTATTTTTCTGCCTACTTTAAAACCTCTGCCTGCCTCCATGCTTTTCTCTATACAGGGTCCATCTGATAACCATTCACACCTAACAACTATGTATGTTATGTACCTAAAACATGTGAAAATTCTTTTCAAAAAAAACCACGCTTTTCGATCTCAATCACTCGGCGCGTTTAGACAGTGTCAGATAAACAAAAAAAACTTCATGGACATTAGGGAAAAGACGATGGATTTTAATTGCGACGCGACGTCAATATATATTTTGTGAGCCACCGGCGATAATGTAGTCACTCCATAGTAATTTTCATTTCTTTTTTCTTCAAATGGATATGTATCAATGTTAGTTTATGATGTGTTAGTATGTTGATAATTTTTATATTTTTATTGTTAGCTTTCTCATACTTTCTGTCATTGTTTCTGTGTGCAATAAAAATCTATTCTATTTTATATCCAAAAAGGTCTGTTATTAATTCTCTCCTAAAACACTCCACTCATTTTCTCCTTGCCATAAACCTTGTTTAAAGTAAAGGCACTAAAAAACCCATCTAAGTATATCTACTTCTACGAGATTATTAGTGAAATGAAATCACATTCGCATACTCACTGCATCGCTCGTGCTACTTGTGACCGACGATGTGTCCTGAGCGGGCTTGTAATAACAAATGCAATAACCACATTAAAGCTATTAGTAATACTAATAGTTTAATAATTTTGCAAACGCTCGACGATTTGCAAAGCTTGCAGTATACGAATGGAACGCCTGCGATTTCGTTCGTTTAGCGTTGCTGTGTTTCGGTTTGAAGGGTGTGGTTGCCGGTGAAATTACTGGCACGTGAGGCTTAACATCAGTATACATCAAGTTGATGGACGCAGGGCAGTTTACCGTATGGTGCGTTTATACCGTGCGTGACTGTGGGCCATCTGCTTGTAATATCAACTTAAGTGTAGTTTGTGATAAGTTTACCTTAGAAGAAGCTTGCTGCGAGGCCGGCGGCGGCGCTGGAGTGATGGTCACAGAAGGAGTGATGCTAGCGCCACCACTTGTAGAAGACTAAAAGGTTTTGAAAAATTGTTATAACACTTTTTTTTTTATTAATAAAATATGCAGTTGCAGGAAAGGTACTATAATTAATGCTCTGTCTGGATTTTATATTACATATTATAGCAAAGTTATGGAAGTCTGCTTTATACCAAAAACGCACATTAATTTTTAGTCATCATTATTAATTAAGTAATAAGTAGAATAAGCAGTAAGTGTTGCACTGTGTGGCGTGAACCACACGGTGCGGCAAATACTGAGCCAGGGACCTAATTGGCCTAACATAGTTATTGTTATATAATGTATGTATATCTGTTCTTTTTGTGTTGGTCAATAAATTGCTTTTCTTTCTTTCTTTCTTCTTTCTAATACGCATAGTTACTGCTTCTACTTTCAATGCATTTAAAAGCAAGCTCGACAACTGGCTCGAACAAACCAATCCATGCTCGAAAAATCAATCAAACATAATGACAATTCCCAAGTCCAACACTGTGATTTAGACACACCAGCGACAGCTGCTCGCTTGTCGCCCAAATCATCCAATCCCAATCATCGTCTGAAAACCAGCGCCGCACTGTACCTATACCTATCTAGGTACTGTGCAGCATAAAGCTGAGACGAACTTTTTGACCCCACACAACGATGCATGGGTATCATAGGTACCTACATGCTATTTTAATATATTTTTTTCACCTATTGTTCTACCTACTGTTTATTGTTTTTACGTTTATACTTTTACTTGGGTCAAATAAAAAAGTTTTCTTTCTTTCTTCTTTCTTTTTTCTATCATATCCAATTGATTTCAGACTAAAAAAGGAACAAAACAAAACTATACATGTTGTATAGTACCTGCGAGCGATATCCGCCCGGCGTGAGGGTAGCTCCGCCCGGCAGACTGGCGCCGCGGCGACTAGACGATACATTGTTGACGGCGCTCGAAGCTGTGTTGCTGTTAGCACGAGCCGCCTGAAACCGACAAACAACAATAATATATTGTTAAACAGCTGCTCAAATTACCCATTATACAACGTGTACATAATAAGACCAAGAGCTGTGAATAGGGCTGCCTTATGAGGTGCTTAGTTTCATATCGGAAGAAAGTTTAAAGGGCATTACAGGAATTAAAACTTTCGAAATTTCAAGTCGTAGGACAAAAGTTGTTCGCCATGACATGTAGAATACCCTGTTTCCTGGTTATAGGAGTATTATGTTACACGTTGTATACGAGGTAGTTTTACTACCGAGCGTAAGCAAGGGAGTAAATAGAAACAGAGTTCTAATTGGTTTTGAGCGCCGTGTGTTACACAACGATTGCGAGAAAATAAAATATTCCAATATAATACGAAATAGTAGATTGTTTACCAAGGGAGCAAACAACTATTTTTATGGCGAGAGTGTTTTTTGAATCCAGAGCGGAGCGAAGGATTCTAGAGTAGAATCCCGAGCGTAGCGAGGGATTCTAAAGTAGAATCCTAAGCGTAGCGAGGGATTCAAAGTACTTCACTCGAGCTTAAAATAGTGTTGCTCCCGAGGTGGACACTCTACTTTTTATCACCCTCTATGAGAAAATAACTTAGTGCAACTTATGAATAATCATAATCATAGTCACAAATTCACGAAGTCACGAAGTCACAAAGTCACAAAGTCACAAAGTCACAAAGTCACAAAGTCACAAAGTCACAGAGTCACAGAGTCACAGAGTCACGGAGTCACGGAGTCACGGAGTCACGGAGTCACGGAGTCACGGAGTCACATAGTCACATAGTCACATAGTCACATAGTCACATAGTCACATAGTCACATAGTCACATTGTCACAATGTCACATAATCTCAAAGTCATAATCATGTATTTATTGTAATTTTATTTATTTTCATAAAACTAAGTAAAATCTGAATTTGAGTAAACAATTATGAACAAAGGTGGAATGCGCGTTTCACGTGTTTTTGTTTATTTTTATTTAGTTTAGGCGCTTTTTTTTAATCATAAAGCCTGCTTGTTCATACAGTGTTCGTGATCTCTTTGGTGATTGGAACTTTTACTCAATAAGCACATTCCAAATTCAAATCACATTACCGCCCTTGGGATCAAAGTGCTATTTTGCTACCTGTTTTCGAAGAGCAAACTATCTATTTTCGAATTGATGTGATAAAAAATATATTACGGTCATTAACTCAGTTTGTAAACAGAGAAAAATTCTAAAGATTTCGCGCCAATGCCTTTTTTTTCATTTCTTCTGTAGTTGTTGCAACGCAATGCACGCATTCTACCATAGAGATTGGCATACGGCGTGGCGCTTTTAGTTCCATTTTCAAAAATAATATGTTATTCTTTTTTATGTTATATTATAATCGAGTCTCTATTTATGATTATTCTACCTATGAATAAATACTTTTTAGGCTTGCAACCTGGTCACGTATAGAAAACTTGTAATATGTGGGTATAATATGCCAGATTAATACTTGTATTAAACGAACCAAACCCCAACTAGGTGATTCTTACATGATCTGAGGGGATATTTACCGTACCTGGGGATCATAATCGCTGTTCTGTTTCTGTTTTAAAATTGTGCAGACAATACCTTATTCTGATGGGCGGGCGGAGGCGCTGGAGTGACCGTGACGCCGGGCGGGACCACGCAGCCACTACCGGCCAATGCTGTGCCGGTGGTACTATCCTATAACATATGAATATTATTTAATATGGGTATCCTTCGACTGCTGTCAAAGTTTTAGTCAACCCTGGTAGTGGATAGTTTAAAGCCTTGTATAACCCAAGCAAATAAAGAACACATTTCAAAATCTTTGATGTAAAATTGCTGTTGAATATGTTTTATGGTAGGAAAACACACATAATTATTTTTAATATAAAATTACTGAAGATAGTCATGAAATAATTATAATTTTTAGAAATATATAGAAAGATTTATATTTTAGGGCATAAGCTTTTAAAATCCTTTCACCACACTGTTTCTAAAGAAATAGTGACAAGACAAGTGTACCTTAGCAGGTGGAAGGCCGGTGGCTTGCTGCGACTGGCGTATCTTCCGCAGCAGCACCAGGCGAGTCTCTTCAGCGCGGAGCTTCTCGCGCAGGTTGCGCAGTCGCCGGTCGCGCTCCCATATCTCAGCGCTCGACAGCTCCTGTACCGTAAATTAAGTTGATGCCAAGCTAATTTATCTCGCGCCATCTATCGATTTACTTGAAACGAGGTTTTGTTTATTAGTTTTCAACTTATTGTGAAAACATAAGTTTTTATTTAATCACCATGCATTACATCTAATCACCTAGACACACATAAGATATGAATGTTAAATAAATAAAACTGGCCAAGTGCGAGTCGGACTCGCACACGAAGGGTTCCGTACCATTATTTATAAAACCGGCAAAAAAAAAACACGTTTGTTGTATGGGAGCCCCCTTAAATATTTATTTTATTGTTTTTTAGTATTTATTGTTATAGCGGCAGAAATACATCAACTGTGAAAATTTCAACTGTCTAACTATCACGGTTCATGGATACAGCCTACGAACAGACGGACAGACAGACAGGCAGACAGACAGACGGACGGACAGCGGAGTCTTAGGAATAGGGTCCCGTTTTACTCTTTGTGCATTTTGAGATCACACAAGATCAGACTAAAACGAGAGATAACAGCAGTTTTGTACCTATTTGTAGCTTCTTTGTTTCTTCTTCTTGCTACAATTTTTCAACATTTTTTATGACCTTATGTCAAACTCAAAGCTAAGATCGAATCACAAGGTGTACTTTGAAATATCTTAAAGCTATGTGAATCTAGGTGCTAGTTCTTAAATGACCATAAGTCGTATAAAACTGGTTGAGATGCTGATAAATCATGAAATATTTATTTTAGGCTTTATCTGCGATCTGTTATTGAAATTAAGAGCAAATATTTTGGGCTTTTATGTCGCAAAGTACACATTCCTGCGTTATCTTCTCAGCACTTCATTATAGGTAATTTAAAAGCATGTCATCTTTTAACCTCATGAATGTGGGTTTAGTGAGTCTTTGTGCTAGTTGGTTGTAAAATAACGCCTTCGCCAGCATAAGCAAGCTGCTGCCGTCCTAGAGGACATCGGCTGAACTAACAACCACCACCCGTCACGAAATTTGCGATGGGTGGCCGAGGATGTCTATAGGTATAATATAGTAATATTGTATGCCCGAAAGGTGTAGCCTGTTGGAACAAAATTACCTCTGTAAGATCTATTTACACACTTTTACGATAAATTATTCTTATTCTTATTATAAATAACTAGCGGCCTGTCCCAGCTTCGCATGGGTGGTCATAAATTTTTTGAACATTTTAGGATAAACTTAGAGCGTGGGTTCGAGCCTCGCGTCTACTTATTTCATACATTTGCACGCGCTTCTCCTTGAGTGAATGAAATCGCACCCCGAGCGTGACCCGTGGACCCGTTAACATTTTTAATTTCGTCATATCTTTTGAATGGAATGTCCGATTTGAAAAATTTAAAAAGTAATCTATAGGTATTGAAACCGTCTTAATTATGAAATGATTTATTTGGATAAGGATTAGTACCAAGGTACAAATAAAGACCCTTTTCTGGCGGCGGCATTTCAATTATTTTTTTATAATAAAAGAACACTTATTGTGACATAACTATAATAGTTAGACATATGCTGTCGATACATTTTTTGTAGATGATGACGTGTTCTACAAAATCGTAGTACATTATTTTGTTCTATCATCAATAGTTTTCGCAGCGCACGCGATGTAAGGTTTTTGTATTCCACCTTGGGTTACATTATTGAAGTTTTAGTAAGGATCCCTGATTTTTTTGAAAATATAATATAGCCTATGTTACTCAGGGATAATGTAGCATTCTAATGGTGAAAGAATTTTTGAAATCGGACCAGTAGTTTTTGAGCCTATTCGTTACATACAAAAATACAAACATACAAAAATACAAAGGTTTCCTCTTTATAATATTAGTGTAGAAAAGGGCCCATCAGTTTAGTTGCGGAAACCAGTCCAAAGTCAAATGGAATTTATTCAATAAAATCACAAGGATCACTTAGAAACGTTTTTAAACTAGGTGATTCTAGGTGCCAGTTCCACTCGACCAAAGCCTAGAAGAACAGGCAGCAAAGTTACGGCTTGGTCCAGTCACAGACAAGATAATACGTCCAGACCACTCACCAAGTACAGAGTGGTTGTAAAACAGCATACCTTATGGTCCTTGAGCGCTGACGGCAGAGGCGGGTCGTTCTCATCGTCAGAGTCCTCCTCGTCTCTAGGCTCCCGCGGCGACTCCGGCGCGGCGCAAGCCGAGCTCGCTGTTATAGACACATTCACCGAGCCGGAGTTCAGCTTGCTGCTTACATCTGAAATTAAATCTCTGCGGTGAATGGGTGAAATTAGAATGTGATGACACAATAAATCTAAAAGAAAGAAAATATGGTAAATGGGTGAAGGAGCAAGCAGATGGCCCACCTGATTGTAAATAAAAAAAAAAGTGGTAACCATCACCTATAACAAAGCGTTGCCTCGTAAGTCACGCACTATAACAATGTGCCCTACAATGCATTGTCCTGTGTCCATCAACTTGAGTCATAGTACATCCCCAGATGAGCCCTTCACAAAGAGCCTCCTTGAACCCCACTCAAGTGCCACCAAGATCCCTCAGAGAAACAAAACAGAAAAAGCTTCACGCAGCCACAGTAGATAACCTCTGATGATATTGTTATCATCATCATCAGCCTATAGAAGGCGACTGCTGGACATAAGCCTCCCCTATAATTTTCCTGGTAAAACGATTATGAAGCCTGTCCATTCACCGACTTCCCGCAATTTTAACGTCGTCGGTGCATAGGGTAGTGCGTCCTACGATCCATATAACCATGTGCTGAAAATCAAACATACCAGAGAAAGGAGCGATGGTTGTAGAGGATTGCTTGCGATGCGGCGGCGCGGCGGGCAGTAGTACAATATCCGGGCTCTCCGCATAACTGCGCTGCTCAGAACGCGGCCGCAACACTCGCTTGCCGCTAGAGCCCTACAAATTAAATACAATATGTAACATACAGCCCAAAGGAGGTTTATTCAGATCAGGTAATTGATTACTTTGAAACATGCAAACATGTTCCGTTATTTGTTGAGTCACACTTAAAACTAAAAAAAAAACAAAAAACTTGCTTCATATTTTGAAAAGTATTTGTAGTAGTATTAGCTTGAAACAGAGGTTAAAATTTAACTTACCCTTTCAATCTTTCAGAAAGCATTGTAATAAAAATATGATTATTTTATTAGTAATTAGGTTTATTTAATAGGTACCTAGGTAATATTGTTTCAATCTATCATCATTACATAACACTACCATTAGTTTTTGAAACTATCATGGTACATAATTTTCATTTAAAACACGTATGATCATGGCGCATGCAACTGTGCCGAAATATCGGGAATCAATCAAACTCACAAATCATGGTAAATATCCCGTTTTAAATGAAAATTACTACCATTAGTGACTCAGAGTATGTTTTTAGCTTTTGCTAATATTTATCCTGTTTTGTAAGATAAGGACAAATTCAGGAGAAAAAATGAGGTGATTTACTCAGTTAAGTCACTACTTTAAACTTATTTGTTTATCAGAAAATACTTCTATGCCTTTAAAATCTTGTCTAGTGGCAACATGTAATTACTAATTAGTTTTATTTTTCTATTAATTAAAGTATAACTGAGTTTGCACTGCTGAAACCACAACACAAAAACATGGTTAAACAATTTGCTTGTGAATGTGTTGAACCATGTTTGCACTGTCACACAACAAATTATTACAAAACATGTTTGACATGACATAGTCCTCAACATATTGTTGAGACATCAAATAGAATTTATACAGTTTCCTGCAGTGCTAACATTTCCAATAAAACAAGTTGAGCAATTTGTTTCATTGACAAGACATAAGGTAAGAAGGAGCCCCTTGAGGCACATTTAAAATCCTTTCACTCAAAGTCAAAAGGTATTTATTTAATAAAATCACAAGGATCACTTTGAAACGTCTTAAAGCTAGGTGACTCTAGGTACCAGTTCCTTGTTGTGTCACTAGAAGAAACTAGTGACACAACAAGAAGTTAGGCATTACAATGTTTTTGGAGAATACTCACAGAAAACAAATCCTCTATTCAATTTGTCTATCAGTATCGACTAAACTTGTAAGTTATGTTTTCCAGTTTTCACTAATAGATAGCTGGATATCTCAAGATGAAAACAAAATATGTACTACTCGAAAGACAGAAGCATTTGCATTGCAATTTGACCAGATCTGTGTTTTACATATGCAAATCAGGTTACACTGTAATACCTAGTATGTAATAAACGAATATTTTATTTATATATATCTGTATCTGCAGACCAATAATAATGTATAGGTCCCAAGAAGCTGAAGGATTAGTTGTTCATTTATATGTAAAATTTAAGAAAACCAATTTAATAGAGAAAATAAACCTGATAAGTATATTAGTACTTACATGTGGTGGTGGCTGGGCTGGTGTAATGGTCAAACCACTAGCTGTGAGAGCCCTAAGCTCACTCAACTCTGGCGGTAACGACCTATCCAAGACAGAAAATAACATAAGAAATTGTATCACAACAAAACAAATATATTTTTCACATCAATACTTAAAACTCGTTTATTACCTCACGCTAAGGTCAACCGCCGAATCGTCGACGTCCATTGTTCTTCACTGGAATTACACGAGAGAAATCTAAATCAATAATCTATTTACGGGATTCGATAGTTTGTTTTACATCTAAATCACAAGGACAACATCAAGCTGAACCGTGGGGATAATAGCATTGACTGGAAACATGATTTATAAGGAAGAAGGGAAACTAAGTATTGTAGATAGATAGATCGATATTTCTAATTATTTAGAGAACACGCACGCATCAGCCGGGCGACAATTTTTGACAAGATGAAGATACAACATTGGTCAAATGTCAATCCCTCAATGGCCGAATACAACAACAACACGTTTCGGAAAACTTATTAACTTACATTTTACGTAAGCCTCTGTTACAGAGATAGTCACTTAGCTCATAAATTATACGCAAAAGTAGAATTGCACAAAATTTAAATACCAATCACAATCAATCGAACTTCTCAGACGTACTATAAATGACACATACACATACAAAGAAAAAAAGGAAAAACATACATACCACAGATATATATATATATCTGTGATACATACAGTACAGAACAGACACAGACAGACAGAAAAACGTCACGCACGTCAATGCAACGCACTGTTGCCATCACAGATATAATATATATCTGTGGTTGCCATCATGGATTGGATTTTACGGATTTTACAAATTCCCCCAAAGTTTAAATTATTTACCCCCAAATTAGTACAATTTAAAAAAATACCTAATTGCCATTAGTAATTAATAAAAAAGGAAAAACATACATACCACAGATATATATATATATCTGTGATACATACAGTACAGAACAGACACAGACAGACAGAAAAACGTCACGCACGTCAATGCAACGCACTGTTGCCATCACAGATATAATATATATCTGTGGTTGCCATCATGGATTGGATTTTACGGATTTTACAAATTCCCCCAAAGTTTAAATTATTTACCCCCAAATTAGTACAATTTAAAAAAATACCTAATTGCCATTAGTAATTAATACGATAAAGGGCTGGCTGACAACCGCAAAAAGTACAGCAAAGCAAATAATAAAGTCCTTTTCACTCCCATAATTCCCTTGGGTATTTGTAGAAAAATTATTCAAATTCGAAAACTATTATCATTTTTTGGTAATAAGTATTTGCCGAAAGATTTCATACGCATACAAATAAAACACCAAGAGTCATCGTTGGCAACTAGTTTTAAAGAGTGAGTAACTAAAGGTACATAGTAGATCTCTTTGTGAAGGGCTCGTCCGGGGGAATACTACCACCATGCCTTTTTCTACCGCCAAAAAGCTATGCTGTATTTTGGTTTGAATAGTGTGGTTGACCATGAAATTACAGGCACATACCTAGGGCTTAACATATTTAAGCCTTATGTTATCGAGGCAACGCAGTGCATTGTATGGCACGTTCTCACCAAACTAAACTTACTATGCAATGCTTTGTAGGTGATGATTACCATTTAACATCAGGTGGGCCATCTGCAAGTTGTGTAAAAAAAGTGTAACGGACTCTACATATGATTTTTCCTCCATGGCCATTCGTCAATTGGCCATGGCCACAGCCTGGAAAACACGGCCCGGATTTCAAATACATTTTGTACATTAATTCCTGGCTGCGTTTTCCTGGCCGTGCTTTCCTGGTTGTACATTCTCGGGCTGTGTAATATATGGTCGTACATTAACCGGACCCATAAGAACAACGCACAGATTGAAAAAGTTGAAAAAGAAGAAGCCGCACCGCAATGTTTGTTTACAGTTTACAGAGGTTTGCTTACACTTACACAATGTGGTGTGGTCAAATATTTAATTATGTGAGGTTGTAAATTTTTAATAAATCAAGAATAAACTGCATAATATCGGAAGGAAACCTATAATTTGTGGTTAGATCAATCAATATGCCCGGTCCAGATTTGCTTTCAAGCCAAGGATTGCGTCTTGACGGTCGAAGGCCTAACGAACTACGTCGGATAAGATGTAAACTCGGTGTTTTTACTCAGCCGGACGGAAGCGCTTATCTGGAACAGGGAAACACAAAAGTGTTGGCTGCGGTGTATGGTCCTCATCAGGTAAATCAATATATGCATTTATTTATATGTATATCATGCCTTACGAGGTAACGCGTAACTCAAGGGTTGGCGAGTATCTGGCTCAGCGCATCAGCATTGCCTTGCCATCAGCATGTCAATGCAGCCAGCGTCTTGGGATCTCTTTCGATTGGCCCTGATTTGAATCAGTTGAACTAGATTATTCAAACTGTCCCAGATAACTCATTAGGGACTAGATAGTAAAATAATTAAAAATAGTGCTGCAATATTTATTCATATATGTATACATATATTGGTGGTGTAACATATTTTCCTATAACCTAGGGGTAATCTAGGGTAAATAAACACAACTATATTTACTAAAAATAATACAAGCTTTATTTTTATTGCCTAAGTGTTTTTATGTACAATTCTTGTTATGAAAAGATTATGCATATGATGTTAACATTAATATTAGTGTTCTGAAATCCTAAATACCTGGGGGAACACAAAACTTATAATTATAGTGTGTGTACACAGTAAAATACAAAATATGATATGGATTGGTGAAGCGTTTGGTCAGAGCTAGGCTAAAACTTACTCTCTAGTATTTATCTGAATCGATGGCTCTTATACGAATGATATACCGCAACCAGGCGAGGTAGAACGTCGACGAATTTCACGCGGGCATCGGAATTGCCTCTGACTAACCTTTTGGGGAATATTAAATGGGTCCTCAGAATGAATGTAGCTACGAGGTAACTATGTGTAGTCTACCACGAAGATAGTAAGAACTTGGCGGGAGCAACCACTTCAATCCCGAAGCAACTCGGCGAAAGGCAACTGCCGGCGTCTGAGGTATCTGAGGTTGGCACCGAAATGCGCCGACACACGACTGGGCAGGAATTCAGCCCCAGGGTACAGCCTTTTCTGATCGACCAAACATAAAACTTGAATTAGAAGACTCGAGAAATACGAGAGTAACATCCAAATATCACAAAATCTCTTTGCAACTCACCAGGCCTCGAAGTATGATCACTGAATATAATACAACGACGGCGCGTTGTCAGACAATTAAGTCTCGTGCGTCTCGTAATCGACGACGGGTTATTTATTTAGTAAATAACAGAGAATTAAATACTATTCTCTGACAATTCGAATATATCAAAATATAATATCAGTTAACATTTGTCGTGTCATGTCTGCGCCATAGACCTCATAGACCATTCATCTACTCAACTCGATCGTACATGACCGATTCTATAATTCGGACAATCGAGATACCCGATGAAACAAACGAACAAGATTACGTCAATTCGGTCTTAATGAATCAAATTAAAAATCCTTATAATCCTCCAGGAATGATCCCGAGGAATCCAAAACAAGTTAAAACTGTATCTATCCAATAAAACTGAAAAATAATAAAACGCGATTAATCGACTCGATATAATTGTTCGAAATCGAAAATCACTATCTAAAAAAACAACATACCATAGATTTTTCTACACTCTACTTTTTCAATTAGGCTTGCCAGCAACTGAACAGTAATTCGCTCAAATCGGATGATCGATAATCGATCGACCGAGGGAAAAAATGATTTGAATGAATAAAAACGATATATCTGCCTGACTTGAGTTTCCACAGAGGGTCGTGAACAAAATGCAGTGGATTACTTAGTATTACCCTTTAACTTGAGAGAACATATCTAATTATCGATACAATCAATATTCGACGCTCGCTCGTGTAACACGGCAACACCAGCCTATCAGCTGTTTCGTACACAACAAAATTATGACAAACTCGTTAGACAAAATGGTTTTTATAATGGTGATATAACGTTATAAAATGGTGTGTATAAAATTACAATGGCTCGCGACTGAGTTATGTGTCGCGCGAAGCGCGACACATAACGAATTTTCTGTTTAAGGCGCCAAGGTTCACGGATGAGTTCTTATGGTAATAAAACTATCTCAATGAAAGGAGTATTCAAAATTCAATGGCGCGTAAGTTGAAAAATCTATGAAATTTTATATCTTCTATATTAATGGTTTTCAGTAAAAAAAAACGGACGTTACAGTGGACATTCCACACAAATAAATATCTAGCCCCAAACAAAGCATATAATATTTTTTAATGTTTTATGATTATTTTATAATGTATGATTTTTACTTTCAGGCATCAAAATCTAAAATGTCTGCAGATGGAGTTGTTGTGAACTGCCAATATAGCATGGCTACATTTTCCACAGGTATGTAAACTATAAGAAACAGCTTCATGACTTTGATCTCCAGATATCCCCTCAGACCACTTTGTACCAAGAAACAACTCAAGATTTTTTGAGGATGGTCTAAGGGTAGTCAGAGGAATGTCCAAATATTACATATGCTATAAATCCACATTTTGCAGTAGTGCAGTAGTTCGCAAGCATAGGCTTGCAACCTGTCACATATGGAATACCAAGGTCTAGCAGCAACAATGGTGCTGCTGCTAGAATACACCCACATTTTGTACAAATACAAATTTCATTAACCTCATGATGTTTTCATTCGCTGTTTGAGAGCACTGGCACTGCGCACATACATTTTTCAAAGACTAAAATCCATTGGTGCATGACCGGATTCAAGCCCATGACCTTACAACCCGAAGTTGGGATCACTCCCACTAGGCCACCGGTGCTCCTCTACACTTGTATGTCTCCTGTATGTGTGTATTTAAATCAATAATTAAGTACTTATTGGCATGTAAAAGAAGATGCATGTTTAAGAGTAGAAGACCTCTTTGTGAAGGGCTCCTCCAGGGAAGTATTTACTACCTCCACATCTTTTTCTGCCTTGAAGCAGCGTTGCTGTGTTTGGGTTTGAAGAGTGTTGTTGCGGTTAATTACAGGCACATGGGGCTTAACATCTGATGGATGCAGGTCAGTGCATTTTAGCGCACATTCGTATCGTGCGTGACTTACAAGGTAATGCTTTGTTATAGGTGATGGTTACCACTGACAGTTGACCCTTTAGCTTGTTCAATCAGCTGTTAGTATTAAAAAAAAAATTGTACACAAGTATTATACTGTATAATTTGTGTATACTACAAGCTTTCTTAGAGGAGTTTGAGGCTAAATATTGTACACAATTAATAAACTGTATAATTTGTGTATATTACAAACTTTCTTAGTTTGAAGCTAAAATCTGTGTGATCCACCAATTTTTTTATTATTTCAGGAGAAAGAAAAAACCGACCTAGAGGAGATCGCAAGTCTACTGAAATGTCCCTTCACCTCCGACAGGCCCTTACTGCAGCCATCAAAACAGAATTATATCCGCGGTCACAAATAGATATTTATATAGAAGTTCTACAGGTGATTATATCCACTCACTGTATAATATAGAATCCAGGTTAATAAGACCGCCTCTTGTAGGTCAATGTCATCATCTTTTCCTTATTACCTGCAAACTAAAGCAGTAATAATGCTTAAGTTTCTCAAAGTTATTATTTATTGAGCTGCTTTTCAGGAAGAAAAGAAAAGTTATTATGACTAATTTAAATTAGAAGTAACCTGAACATGTACCTACATAACCTGTATAACATTAGGCTGTGTATCACAAGCGGAGTGCTATGTCCTCTACAGAACTTTTAAAATAAATTGTATAAGCCTCTGAAAGAGTGAGCAAAAAGAAATAAATAAGAACTTTATTGAAAGCATTGATATGGTTACAAAAAGTAAAAATACAGTAGATTTGTCCAACAATAGGCTCCCCTATCGCAGGTCCCCTATCTCTTCCAGACAAAAGTTATACTAATCTAAGAACTAATGTTTGAATTCCCCACAGGCAGACGGCAGCAACTACTGTGTGAGCGTAAACGCGGCGACGCTAGCGCTGATAGACGCCGGTATCCCGCTCAAAGCTTACGCTTGCGCCTGCAGCGCTTCAATGTCGTGGCTAGGGCCTCAGGTATGTAGCTGTACCCTTAAGCCGAAAATACACGGTTCACTTTAATTTGGATGAAGCAACCAAATTGATCCATATAAACATAAAAATGAATCATTCAATGTTTGGCATTCCTTTCATTTCTGCTCCATTCAACCAAAGTGATTCAATTTGGTTGAACGTATTCTCTTATCTGTGGTTGAACCATGTATTTCGGCTTTACTGCTGCATTCAATCATGTGACGTTAGCATTAAATATACGCCTGTATACACGGATACGTGTTATGCACTGCTCGCTTTTATGTCTTTGTAGTAAGTGCCATATTTATTTGACTTATATTTATGTGTAAATAAATATTGGAGGAGACACTCTGGATTTCATGGCTAGGGCTTATGTATATGGCCCTAGCGATATAACTTGCGACGCGACCAAGCGACGTCGCATTGTGAAATGGCAGTGTATAAACTGCATATTGCTCGACTATTTGTTGATGGAAATACAACTCAGTTTATTCTTGCGAGTTAAACTGAGTCCTTAATGGGTCCGCTCCGCTCGCAGTGGAAACCAGCCTTAAGAGGAGTGTTTTTGTAGGCGGAGCCACTGCTGGACGTGGCGCATGTAGAAGAAGCGGCAGGCGGAGTTGTGCTCACCGTCGCTTCTCTGCCGAGCACCGGTAAGCATCATTTACTGCTCAGTGCTCAGTTAAGAACTCGGTCGGTCTACCATTCGATTTGCCAGATTATACTCTCTAGCGACTGTTGTAAAAAAATGTAATCTTTCTCAATTAAAAAAAAGTTTTCATACGTTTTTTACTAGTCACTAGGAGTGTAGTCTGAGAAAACTCATGGTAGATCTACTGTAAGTAATCAGATTACTACTGTTTACAACAGATTATCGCCGCCATTTAAGACACCATTAATTTGCGCCAATGAAGAACATTGGCGCAAATTAGACCGCTAATTTACTGCGTAAATATAAACGCAGCGACATAGTTACTACGCAAGTAGCTATAAACGCAGCGACATAGTTACGAGCATAAACATAGCGAGATTATTACTGCATACATAAACGTGTAATTCACAATTAGATTTTGTTTGTTCCAGGTAGCATATCCCTTCTAGAAATGTCCCACAGGCTACACATGGACTACTTTGACGTTGTAATTAGCCGAGCGATGCAAGGATGTAGGGATATTGAAGTAAGTTAAATAAAATTTTGCTTGAATTTAATCGACGAAAACTGTCGGTATTACTATAAAATGGAAACGACATTTGAGCCAGTGTATGCTGTGTTGAATCTTTCAGTGAAACTTGTCATTTTTAGGTGGTGTTGGACAAAGCTGTGCGAGAACACATGGCCGATGGATGGACAAAACAGGAAGCAGTGAATGATGTATGAAATAAATATTTTTATAACAAAATGGTCGTTTTATACTGTTGTACAAATGAGAACATTAGTTAATCACACCAACACCAGTTTACTTATTTTTGGATACATGATTGCTTGTGTGCTCGTCTTTCGTGCTAAGATCTAACATAAAACGTAACATTAGCGAAACTGCGGGCTACACTCAGTGGCGTAGCTATCATAGGTAGGGCCCGGTGGTGCAGTGCACCAGGGCCCCGGAGCTCACAAAAGAGCTAGCTCCCGAAGCTAGAAAACCTTGAGCCTGCGCACATTTTTTTTATGATTAATTTTAAACGCTATTATAAGTTCAAGCTATGTGGAAAGTGGGGGTGAGGGCCCGATTCTTTCTCTATGCACCGGGGCCCTTGTCCAACTAGCTACGCCACTGGCTACACTGTAAAGGCCATACAAATAAGAATAAGCTTTATATTTATAGTGAGGGACAGAGCAAAATAATAACAAATCATTGCCTCGTAAGTCACGCACGAAAGGAACGTGCCCTACGATGCACTGCTCTGCGTCCATCAACTTGAAGCATACACATGTTAAGCCTTACGTGCCTGTAATTTCACCGGCAACCACACTCTTCAAACCGAAACACAGAAACCATCTATTCCCACCTGTTCCGTTAAGTAGTTTTATTTATTTATTTCATGTTACCTCTATCTTTACAGGATTTCCTAATGCAATAGAGTAATTCTAAATCTTATTCTAAACTATTCTAAACTAAACCATAACATATTATATACAAAGTGGCCTTCGCAATTTCGTACAGAGAAGCATGCAGTATATCAACAGCCTCTGTAATCTTATTGAGCGTGTGCATAGCGCGCGTAAGAGGCGCCTTGCCCAACAAGTCAGTTCTGCCTCGAGGTACCTCGAACATCCGCGGCCGCCTGCGTCGGTGCACGTATTCGTTTGGCACGCATAAAAACATTAACTCCAGTATGCCTGGATTGACAATACTGCCTCGAAACACCCTAACCAGGTAAAGAGCGAGTGCCAGATCCCGCCTAGTTTCCAATTTGTTGTATCCAACCATGCCCAGTACAAACAAGGTTGGATACATCAACGGATAAAATGGGTAAACGCCATATCGTTTCCAGTATAGGTACCTAGTAAATTTGTTTTGTATGCGCTCCATCATGAGACTGTATTTTGTTTCATGCGGAGCCCACACGGCCACATTGCATTCCAACTGGCTCCTGACAAGCGCGTCATATAGAGCAGTTAGCGCTTTCAAATTTGTGAAAGAATTTGCTCTGCGAAGTATGAACCCCAGACTTCTATACGCTTTTTTGCAAACACTAACTGCATGCGCTCGAAACCTCAGTTCAACGTCCATACTCACTCCTAGATCCCTCACTGAGTCTACGCGCTTCAACGGCATCTGATCTACTTCGTAGTTGTAGTGGAGGGGTGTTTTAGCCCTGCTGAACGTTAGAACGGAGCATTTGTTAACGTTGAATAATAGTTTGTTTCTCCTACTCCACTCAACCACTCTATCCACGTCACGTTGAAGGCGTTCGCAGTCACTTTCATCTTTTATGGGTAAAACTAACATGAGATCATCCGCAAATAGTAAGCACTTAGCTTCCTTGACCACTTTGGGCAAATCATTTATCATAATGATAAATTCAAGTGGCCCCAAGTTACTTCCTTGGCTTACCCCTGTCCTAGTAAAATAGGGTTGCGATTTGTATCCTGCGTACTCTACATATTGTTGCCTGTCTCTCATATAGTTCGCAAAGAATTGTAGCAACTTGGTAGTACAGCCAACCGACGCCAACTTTGTCAGCAAGATGTCATTATCAACTAAGTCAAATGCTTTTTTAAAATCGAAGTAGGCGACGTCAACTTGCACTCCTGCATCTACCTGAGGGATCATGTAGGCCATAGCATTCAGTAAGTTGCTAGTAGTGCTACGCGCCGGTCTGAATCCATGTTGAGCGTCAGATAATTGGGACGCTACTTGTTCCTGCACGCTACGCTGTATTGCCGATTCAAACACCTTCGCTGGCGTCGAAAGAATAGCCACTGGTCTAAACCCGCTTACTTCCGACCCGGCTTCTCCCTTGGGTATCGGGATCACCCTTGTTAATTTCCAACGCTGCGGAAAACATGAAGCCTGTAAACAAAGGTTATAAATATGTGTAAGTGGCTCCGCCAAGACCATTCTACAATCTCTAAATACGAAAACAGGATAGCCGTCTGGGCCGGCGGAGCGTTTCGGCTTGAGCTTGGCGAGCGCCTTCATTACTTCAGTGAGCGAGAGACGCGGTATATGAACGCGCGTTGCGCTGGCGTGGCTTGCAGCTTCTGCTACACACACGTCCAGCTTAGCAGGTGCGCTGCCGTATACAGAGTGAAAGTACTTAGCAAACTCTTCTGCACTGTCTCCTTCTGAAAGCGTAACCCCATCCCGTATAATTTTTTTGCCCTTTCATATTCCTTGCTTTGCCCTAACGTAATCCCAGAATGATCTTGGATCTTTTACTAAGTTACTTTGAACTCGCTCTTGGTGTTGATCCTGTGCAAACTCTATCATTTCTTTTATATTAGATCTACATTCCGAGAAGGCCCGATAGTCATCCCTAGTACCCCTCGACTTATACAGCTTATGTAGTTTAGCCTTCAGCTCTATCCCTCGAATTATATCTAATGTATACCAGCATGGATAACTATACCTAGAGTCTACCCTTCTTTGGCGCTTTTTAGGTACCCACTCATCAAAGATCTTATTGAGTGAGTCATAAAAACAATCTAATGCTGAGGCATTGCCCAGACTCATCTGGGTTCTGTATCTGCTCCAACAAACTCCAGTCTGCTGACGCTATCGCTGAGTATAGCGAGTGATAATCAGCCTTAGAAAAATTCCAATTATCTAATCTTCGCGGTGTTTCATGTGGCGCTGGTGTCGCTGTCGGCTCTGATGTGCGCCTCGTCAGCGAAACCGTGACTTCGAGCGGCGGGTGCTGGGCGTCAATAGGCACCAGCGCCTCTTCCGCCGCGCGCACGCTCACCTGCTCCATGTCCACAGATATTAACACAAGATCTAGTAACCGTGCATTACAGTTCCTTACCTCACTTCTCTGTACGAATTCGCAAAAGGCCGTAAAAAACTCAAAATAATTAATAACATTACTATTACATGAATACAAATTGAAATCGCCTAAAACTATACAACTTTTAAATTTGACACACCAGTTTTCTAAAATTCTAAAAAAAATCATGTATTCATTTTCATTACTATTCGGAGGAATATAAACTACACAACAAAAGAATAAAAATTTGTCCTTATAATAAATACACTGCAGCCCCAACTAATTCAAAAACACAGTGGTCAATATTGATGTCCTCTGGTATCTTTACTCGTCGTAACTCAAACCGATGCGTGGCTGCAATACATGTGCCACCCTGCTTCCGCCCGTCCGCCCGGTCACATCGTAGAATTTGGTATCCCGGAGGCATCAGCTCTGCATCTTGTATAGATTCGTTACAACCCGTCTCTGTGATCGCGAATATATCTGCGCTTGAACTTTCAATGCTATTACAAAAGAGGTCCAATTTCGTTCTCAAGCCTCTCACATTCTGATAGTATATTTCTATACTTCTATTTCTCTTCAATTGTTCTATTTGCTTGGCTCCGAAACCAGAACCACTCGCCGAACTCCGAATGTAGCGGCCAGACTTCTGGTTGACATAATCTGTCGTAAGCACTTAGAGGAACCGTTATAATAAAAGAAGCATAATCCCTCACCGTTTTATGCTTGATCCTGTCAACCTTAACTGGGACTTCCGCCCCACATACTCTTTTTACGTGGCTCGTAAGACTTTCGTCTGTAGTTTCTACAGCCAACCGCCATACATGTAGGTGTCTCTTTCTCTGTATTGCCTGTATCTCAATCTGGCTAGAACCTTGACCTTTTTTCGCATCTTTTTTAAGGTTGCCCTTGCCATTTAATCTTTTTGTAGACTCTGACACGCTTGTAGAATCATCAGTTTGCTGGAACACCTCTTTTGCTTCCTTTCTCGACTTTTCTGTAAGATTTGTGCCATGCGGTCTACTATTATCGGGGCGGCTTTTTTTAGTTCTGTCGGTAGCGGCAGAAAAAGGCATGGTGGTAGTACATCCCAGGATCATCCCTTCACAAAGACTACTTTCACTACTTTAAATTTATGTTGCAGTGGGGAAAGATATACTCAGCTTAAAAAAATATACGCAGGCAAGGTTACGGCACGGCAATGTTCTTATAAATACCTATTGGACCTCCATAGAAACAACCCTATGAAAAAATAAAACAAAACAATGTAGACTTACATATTTATTAGAGATCTGAACAAAATAAGAAATTAAATTAATATGTACAGTCTATGTTAAAACTAACTAAAATAAAGGTAAGTTAATAGGTACACACTTGATGCAGCCTAAATGGTAAAGGAAAAAACTTACTTTATAATGAAAAATAAAATGTTTCTTGTATGGCAAACAAAATGATAACAACAGTCAGCGAAGAGTTAGCCAGCATATAAGTTTAAATATGAAAAAAAAGTTAAAATATATTTCGGATGTAAATAAAATCAGTCCATCCGTTACATATTGCACGAAAAATAAATAAAGATACTATATTAAATAAATAAATAAACGAGTACATAAACTTGTACTTTCAACTAAACTTCTCCAATTAAAAACTTAATAAAATATTGCTACTTTGAAGCTATATTAACTATCATATTAAAAATAGTAAAAAATTTACAACATCAAGTTGCATTACAAATATGAAATACAATATCGTATATAAGATAAATAACACAATTGCACTCTAACAAGACCGTGTAAAGTCGGCTCAATATAATATTATGACATGAAAATCAACTACTGTTATTTATTACGGATAATATCTTAATCAAACACTGAGTTGCTAAGGCACTCCTACATTACATTAGGAAAATATTAACGCGTAAAGCAAATATACTGGGATTGATACATTCAAAGTAAATGAACTAACTAAATGTGTAATTTCGTTCACCTATGCATGAAAAACAAATTTCAATTCCAAAAGATACTTAACTAATGAATAATAATACGAATAATATATGTTTCACGTTTCTATGGCATGTTTATGCTAAGTTATGTGGTATAAAAGTCTAAGCGTGAGTGAACTTGGGGCTTTACTTTGCAGCTACTGCCTCGGGTGCCACCGGGGCTTTTTGACTAGGGTCCCCCGCGGCCACATCTGGAAATTATGTACTTGGATAAATAAACACATAGTGATGGTCATATCTTTGAGAACAACAAGCGCATATAACAATACGTCACAAGTTTCGAACTCATCGTATAGTCAAATACCACAATAAATGACAAAGCTTCAAAAGTCGAATTTCTGGTTTTGTTCCAAACTTTAAATTGAAAAGTAGATTTAAAACGAACAACTATGGTTTGAGCCAATGATAAATTATTTTGAAATTCTGAAAACAACAGCTTCTAATGCTGACTGTAATCTCTTCATGGTGCAACAGGAGAAACAGTAATTTTCACACCACTTCATACACCCATACAATATAAATTGCCTAAGATTTATAAAAAGTAATCTTGAGCGACAAAAGATCAGTGTGAATCTCATAAAAAAAAACAAAATGTAAAATTTACAATCTTCAAAATACTTACACTTAACCATATTTGTAAGTTAGTAACTAGAGTTAGTAATCATGAAAGTATAACTTTAACTAATCTACTACTACAAGGTAGATGTACATACCATTATTGCTTGTTTTGTTGGGCGTGTTGTGGGGTGAACTGTTCTGCGACTCGCTTGTGCTTCCCTCCGCATCGTTGGTCTCTCCGGCCGAAGACGTGGCCTGCCAACCGAAAATATATCTTATAAACTATTTAATAAGTTGTAATTTATTTCGTAGTTTTCAAAGAATGCCTTAATCTTGTGAACTATAACTTTTCTGTGACTTCACACTATTGATTGAACTCCTTTTTGGTTTACGATCTTATCACATTATAAAAAATACAAAAAAACCTTGATTAACTAGGACTGGAAAAACTAGGACTAATCATGATTTTTATCAACATATTTGTCCAGTTCTTTATGTGAAGATTTTTTTTTATAATCAAATTTTTCTGTATTCAGAGTACGTTTTTCCAGCGAGTTTTGCATGGAGACGCGATCTCTTTACTCTCCGTAGTTTTCAAAGACGCCAAAAAATACAATATGAATAGAATATTAGAATATACCGTTTTATTATTGTGTAGTGACTTACCCGTGGCCTCATATTGTTTCGAGGTAATCTCGGCTTGGGACCTTTCGGCTCTTTAGCGGGATCGAAGTGGCAGTCAAATATCTCAATCAGCTCTTTAATGTCTTCTTCTTTAGCAGACACCGATAGCTCTCTTAGCTGCTTCTCAAGACCTGGAAATGAAAGCGGACGTTTTTAATTTTGCATAAATTTTTTCGCAAAGATAGGCTTTTATCTGCCCTATTCTAGAATTAAAATGCTAAATAAAAGTCCATATTACATGGCAGTCAAAATATAATAATTTATAAAAAGATATAAAAAATTTAACAAAAGAAAATTAAAATTTCATACCTAGTCAAAAAGTGCCTTTACTCAATTGAAGAATACTTCAAAAGTAATTAGACTAGAGAATGTTTAACTGATCGTTATTAATTTTGTTACATACGTTTGAATTGTATTATACCTACCTACTTAACTAAGTTAAAGCGCCCAGAATAGAAATGTACATTTTGCGATACCCGAAAAGGGTGAATAAGTCTTAAGTGCAGTGCCTTCATAATAACAACTTATGTAACACTTATTTCTGTGAATAAATATCTTGTATCTTTAATTTTGCATATTTTTTTCGCAAAGAGTTACAAAAGTTTGCAATGGCTAAGAGCATAACAAAGTTTCAAAGCCTTTACAGCTGAATAAGTTGACATATTCAGGATGAAGCTAGTTGTACCTGCAAGCTGGTTCTGCTCCCAGGAAGTCTGCAGCTGGTCGTACAGCAGACCAGCGTCCGCCAGAATGCGACGCAGCTGCGTGACGCGCTTGCGCTCCGGCCGCGCCGAGCGTAGCAGCGGCGCGAACACCGGTCTGAATGTGTTCTGTCTGTGGATGACATACAATATTAAACATTTTAAAGGTACTTTAGCAATCAAAAATTAAAAAAATCATCATATATTATGCGGTTCACTTTATGGCTATCATCAGCACATCACAATGCTACTGTTTATCACAAAAAAACTCCTCGTGTTCAAACACATAGTTTGATTCCTATTGTTAGACAATGTAGAATCTATTGAGGGTGAACTTGAAAAGATGATGCGTAATTTGAGTTTTATCAAATACTAGCGGCTCGTCCCGGCTTCGCTCGGATGGACATTTATTTTTTAAACATTTAAATATAGCCATGTTACTCTGAAAGATGGTGAAAGAATTTTTGAAATTGGACCATTCGTTTTGAGTTTATTCGTTACAAACATACAAATCTTTCCTCTTTATAATATTAGTGTAGACTACGAAGTCGTAGAAAAATTATAAAAATGTGAGGAGTTATTTTGAAGAATCTCAGCAAATCTGCGTCCCTATTGTTTAGTACAGATAGGACCACTATAAGTTTATTTTTTTGTGTTTTTCGCCACCTCCCACTGCCCGTCTGGTACTATAGATAGAAATACATACCTCTACAAGTTATCCAAGGCCTTTATTAACACAATTTCTTGTGTCTTTGTTGCCCCCTCCTACCTTCTACTACCACAGACACCTTAGACACAGACATACCTCTCAAGCAGTTTCTTCAAGTTATCCAAGGCCTCAAGCTCGGTATGCACGGGCCGCGCCCAGGTCCGCGCCGTCTCCACCATGTCCTGCGAAGCGCCACCTTCGCCGCCACCCCCTACCTCCTGCTGTTCGCCTGGTGACAATATATTATGATCACCACTAAAATCACGTACAGTTTCACATAATAACAAAACACAATACAATGATCGACTAATGACTATTACGCAGAGTGGCGTAGCTATCGTAGGGCCAGGGGTGGTGCAGTGCACCAGGGCCCCGGAGCTTAGGGGGCCCTCTAACCTAAGTTTTGAAAAGAGAGGGTCAGCCAGCTGCCAAAGCTAGAAATCCTTGAGCCTGCTCACAAAATTATTTCTCTATGCACAGGGGCCCTTGTCCACCTAGCTACGCCACTGCTATTACGTCTATCCGTTTTTAATTCTACTTGAAGCACTTGACTGTTATCTTACTAAACTTGGGTAGGAGGGTTGACTCCAAGCTCAGGTACATGCATTGATGGACTCCTGTGTCCGCATTGAGATTTTAAGACAGTCAAATTCGTCAAATAAACAATTGAATAAAAGGCAGTCAATTCTGTGAAAAACCAGGTAACAATATCGTAATAATAAATAACATCATCATCTCAGCCCAGAATCACCCACTGCTGGGTATAGGCCTCCTTCATTTTCTGCCAGCCTCCTCTGTCCTGAGCATCTCTTGTCCAGCTATTTCCTGCCACCTTTACGTTTTCAACCCTATACATACTTTTTTTTTATAAAACTTTTTGATGGAACAAGATGGCCCACCTCATTTAAGTGGTAATTATCAGCAAAAACAAAGCATTGCATTGTACAATATGAACAAACCCTACAACGCAGTACCCTGCGTCCATCAATGAAAACCTTTTAATTTAAAACATTTAAACGCAAATGAACATACCTTGTGCCAAATGCTCGAGTATCTTATAAGCCGTGGTCGCACGGTCTATGGCGCTGTCGACAGCCAACGAGTCGGCATCCAGAAGTACTCTTGCTAGCACCCGGAGAGACACCGACTTGACGGTCGCCTTGCATTTGTCAGCGGCTAGGGCGTAACTGTCCGCGAATCCGGCCACGATAGATTTGAAGCGGTCTAGAAGCTTGTATCTGGAAATATTATATAAATATAATAAACTATCACTACATAGTATAAAACAAAGTCGCTTTCTCTGTCCCTATATCCCTATGTATGCTTAAATCTTTAAAACTACGCAACGGATTTTGATGCGGTTTTTTTTTATAGAAAGAGTGATTCAAGTGAAATGTTTATATGCATAATACAAGCTTAATCTCTTAGGGATAACCCACAATAACCGTGCGAAGCCGGGGCGGGTCGCTAGTATTTTATAAAAAGAAAAAATTGTAGGCCATGTATCCTATAGGTATTTTTCGATCTCAGTTTAAACTAACACTAACTTATCTTTTGAAACTACCGTGGTTTTGTAAGTATAAAGCGAATGATACTATCAACAATGATAGTATCATAGCAAGACACATACAGGTGATGTTAATTTTGGGGAATTCCCCGATATGTGTAGTTTTAAATTTGCTTTGTCTTTTAGGAGAGCAGATTAGTATTAGAGGAATACCCGCAATTCGTACCACATATCTAACGTCATTTCTGAAGTAATGCTATGACTTGGTTGGGTAAGAATTCTATGGTTGGTGTACTGTTGTGATGTTAAAATCAAACAAGATAAAAATCACATAAAGTCATATTCATAAAATTATTATGTAAGGAATTGATGTCTATAAATAAATATAAATACTTATGTGTGGACAATTTCTCACAGCTTTAGATAGCCCAAGATCATGAAAAGCTTGTAATTTCGCAGAGTTGTTAGCCTAAAGCACAGATAAGAGAATACTAGTACCTAAAGTAAATACTTATCTATAGATTGGTGGACAATTGAGCTATGTTCAGTGAGGTGAATATCCCTGTGTGTGGTGTAGGTAGTAAGTAATATAGGGCACTGGTGGTCTAGTGGTAGCGGCCCCGCCTTCCAATCTTAAGGCCGTGGGTTCAAAACTGGCCGTGCACCAATTTATGCGCACTGTGCCAGTACTCTCAAACGGTGAAGGAAAACATCGTGAGAAAATCGGCATCTCGTAGAACCTAAAAAGTTCTGTTTTTAGAACTTTTCTTCTAAAAGTGCCTTCGATACAAAGTGCCAGTGTTTGAAAGAAGATTACCTATGCAAATTAGAATTTTTCACTACATTTCTAAAGAAACTAGTGACACGACAATAAGAAGTAAGTCAGCAAAATAGTCATCACCTGGCATATGGAGGACTATTCTGCACCTTCTCTTTTTACCTACATTTCTCTTTTTTAGCTTATACTATTAGTAGCGCTTTTATATTGTAGATGCACGAATGTTTGTGTGACTAATAAATACATTTCTTTCTTTGTTCTTTCTTTAAGTATAAATAGTTAAAATCGACACTAACTTAGTGAGCGCCTCCAGTAGCATGGTGGGGCTCAGGCGCCGCGGCTCGTGGTAGATGAGGATCACGCTGCCATCTCCCTTCTCCTTCTCCAGCCAGTCCAGGAAGTCGGAGAGAGCTGATATCTCAGACTTTGTTTTCAATATCTATTGGACAAAATTGCGGGCTACAATAATAAGTTAAAATTTTTAAATAACCTAACTAGCTATCCTAACTCGGCTATAATCTTCTCTTTGAAACTTAGCTCTTTGTTTGCGAAAACTGGAGTAAAATCCGTTTAGTTAAGGACTTTACGAGATCAAGGACAGACTCGTGGCACACGTGTCTGGCTTATACCTATACATATCTGTCTGATAGATAGTTATAGTAGTAAAAAAACAAATAGGACAGGTAATCCTTTAACAAAGTAGGTAATTGTCTCATACCTATCTCATGGTACTTACTTGCAGTAGGTAATTTGGCATGGACCAAATAGGTTATCTGTTTATTTCTTATGTTCTTATTTCTAACGCGAATTCGTCTTATTTTTCCCAATACGATATTGTGTAGTAACTCTATTCGCCTTTTTTTTTTTCACATAAATCTAATCTCCATTTGATACCTAGTAAGTATCCGGCTATCTGCTATTTTGTTTTATCGGAATGCCTAGATTGGTATTAAACGTTCTCGAAGAATCTAGAGTGTGTAGGTACTCGGTACTTGAATTTTTAGGTCTTTATAATTTTTTTTTAAGTTCGATTAAATCGAACACACCTCCCACACGAACAGCGGTATTTGTGTATTTTCGTATTCGTCTTGAATACGGAATATTCGTATTTTTTTCTTTTCTACACATTTCTTGTAAGATTAGAAGAAAAATATAAAAGCTTGCCTTATGAGTGGTGGTATCCTTCAGCATTCGGTAACGGCCTACAGTGACCACGCGGACATTGTGTCGCCTGCGCGCACCAGGGTTCAAGTCTCCGTAAGGCATGATGTACTGGGAATACGTCTGCTTAGGGGTGTAAGCGGCTATTTGGCATATCTGCAACAAGAAAACATTCTTACCATGGTGCCTTAAACTCTAGCTGGTGTGTAGTCCTAATGGCTTTACTACTGCTCCATATACCTATTCAAAGATTAGAACATTGTAGAAATTCTGAAAGGTCCTGTGACTGACAAGTGACTTTTCAAACCGCTTTTAGGGCTCCATTGCATAGAGGGTTTACCAGCAGGCTGAGTAGGGTTGAGCCTAGGGCGGCAAATTTTAGGGGGCGGCCAATTAGGCGTTTTTTTCTAACCTGTATAGGTATGTATATCTTGTTTTTGGATATATTTCTACACTAAGAAAAGCTCAATCATGAGCTGATGTAATGAGGATGATAGTGCACCAATAATAAAGTTGTTATTTCATTAACAATTTATTTTTTTGTAAATATTATGCTATAGGTACTAGGGTTTCGAGCTGTAGAGGTCAGTAGGGGCGGAAATAGACTACTAGTGGCAATTTTACCTATGTAAATCCGCCACTATATAATTCTGGAAGTCGAAATAACAAATAACGAAAAGTTACGATATTACTCAGAGGGCTTGTGTGTAACTAACTAGGTATGCCTTGCTGCAGAGGTTTGCTGGGGAGGAGGCTTGCTACGACATTCAACTTGTGCTAGATTTTAGCCTGTATAATCCCACTGCAGGGCCAGTCATTCAAATGGCAATCGATATCGTCCCGCCATCTTCTCCGGGGTCTACTTAGGATGGCGTTGACCTTGTAGGACTCAAACGGTTGTTATTTTGCCCACCCCTATTTGAGGTTTGCCGCTTTATGGGTGCAAATTATGCAAAATACTTGTGTCCTCAGTGGAAGCCAAACACACATAACTCAGGTAGGCTCTATGACTGACCTTCACAAGTTCTAGGCCATTTTCTAGATTATTCAACTCTGTTTGCCTATTGAGTTGAATGCAAGTTATATCACACAAGTCAAGCGAGCTAATGGAATAAGTGTTGGTTGAATGAGGATGGTTTGTATCAAGCATTATAGCATTGTGTAGTTTAAGATTGATCCATGTTTGTTTGATGCTTTTAAGGATATTTTGTAGATTTTGTATTTTATCAGACAAATGGTCCACTAAAGACTCATTACATACTTTTTACGGCACTTGAAGTAGATTTAATATTTTAATGTGCCTTCACAAACAAAACTCATTAAACTTATGATGATTATATCATAAAATTGTGAGCAAGAAATAAACAATATCTGTATTGTATTTTTTTATAATTTCGGGATATTAGTAGGTAGCTATGTCAAAAACATGGGCCTTTCAATTTATTTTTAAAAGAAAACCCTTGGTTTTTCAGTTTGAAGAGTGTGGTTGCCAGTGATATTACAGGTACATGAAGCTTAATATCTGTATGCCTAAAGTTGATGGATTCAGAGCAGAGCATGTTCCTATCGTGCATCACTTGAGACAATGCTTTGTTTTATATGATGGTTACCACTTAACATCAGGGCCATCTGCTTGTTCAACAGCAAGTAATAACAATGATCAATTACAATTATATATAAAAAAAGGTTACCTCATCAATAAGCCTTCGTCCAGTGGTGTCCATGTCCCAGCCGACCAGAGAGTACTTGCCGGGTGGCAGGCCTGCGGGCTTCTCCGCCAGCGCTGGGGGAATCTCCGTCGCCACCTCCGCCTCTCCACCATTGACCTTCGCCTCGGTAACCATTGCCATGAACGCTGCTGAAGAACCTGCCATGGTTGAAGGATAATAAATTAGAATTATTTTTCAAGAATATAAATTAAAATTTATTTCTGTTATTTATTAACCTGTGATCATCAAGTAAAATAAAAGCTGTAGTTAATCATAAGATGAAAAAAAAAGTTTAGAGGCTAGATAGATAAATAATTTTGAAATTCTTAAAAGTTATCAACTTCTAATGCTGACTGTACTGTGTAAAGATCAGCCAGTAATGTAACCAAGACTCGAAGATTTACAGGCTTGGTTCTCCAGGGCTTTTAATTTTTAGGTATAATGATACTTACAAAAAAAATTGTGTTATGTTTATTGTGGTGTCATGGTGATAATTATGGCTCCCAAACTTTAAGTAGGTAGTTGGTATGTTTTTTGTCAATGAATATTTACTGAACTACCTCTACGTTAGATCCAGTTCTAGATTTTTAGATTTTGGATAGTATCTACATTGTGAAAAAATTTTTATAAAATTCATAGGTCTGTAAAATTCTTGTTAGTTGATTTGTCTTCATCAACAAAATGTAAATGTTGTGATAATAAACTAGTTACCTACCAACTCAAACGTGTCAAATCTCATTACAAGAGTTAATGGAATCTAGAATGGGCTCTAGAATGCTTAACAATGAGAACTATTACAAGGAAAACAGAGGAAGATAACTGTGTGTACTTGAAAGATACTGACATAATCTTTTATTTATTATTTTTGTATTATGAACACAGTACTTAGGTTAGGTATTATTGTGAATAAAATATTTTTAGATAAGACCTTGATCACATACATACTATTAGTAGTTGTGTGCAAAAAGGAAATCATACCATTTCAATATAAAATACTGTTTATTCACCCATGACATATAATATCAATCAAGCAATTTAAGATAAAGATTTATGATTGCTTAATGTAATAGTACATATCTGAAGTCAATGGTATATATTTTTCTTCATTGTTGGTTTAATACTTATAGCTGCTGTATTTTTTATTTACGTACTTGAGGGTATCCCGAAATAGGATTCAGAGGTTGGAGTTGGATGAATCACTCAATAAAATTTATTCGGATTTGTCATGATGTTTTTTAAGAAAACTTTGACAAAACACGGGCATTGTTTACTATGATATATTTTTATAATAAATTAAAACATGAGGAAGTCGAAAAAAACCGGACCGGCAAGAACGAATATCGATCATGTGAAAACAAGTAACCAGCCAGTTTGGCAGATCAAGGGGAAGCTCTCCTAGTGAAATAAACACCGACATCCAGTCTAATTCAAGAACTGAATGATCAATTTAGAGAAAAAAAACATAAAATAGACCAAATCTCAGGAAAATCTAAAATATAGGACACGTGGCGGTCTTTTTCTCTAGACATTTGCCCCACCCATCACGTCAAAATAAGTTGGACTTACCACTAAGTTTTAATGAGGATTGAATGTTGATAAACAATAATAGCGTAAATGAAGACGCTGTTGAAGGATGCGTGAGTGCTGAAAAGTAAAATAAATTGAAGTAAAAATATCACAATTCCTCAACACATGTGCGGCAAATGGCAAACCGCAATAGTGCAAGGCAAACAGATTGCTAACTTGCTTTGCTTGCTTGATATGTCTGTTTGTTAAATCGATACTTCAACATGAACCGATTGATAGTGATTAAGTATGTTACATGAAGATATATTCAAATCAATGATTATTCGGTTCATCTATTGTAATAGGTGTAATAAGATAAAAACTAATTGTTGCCATGTAATCTAACTTAATCATGAGGAGATTTTGCAAGCTTGCTAATGCTTAAACGTTTTTCATGATACATCACTAAATACAAAACGTTCAATACCTATCGATTATTGTTGCTTTGTATAAAATATATTGTGCCTCATCTTTTTATTGTACCTCAAAAACTTTCTTACTTTGCGTCTGTTAAAACTATTTTCAAAGTAAAAACATGTGCTAAGAAATAAACTTGCTGCCATGAACTAGGAATAACATAATTAACCTATTGTATTTTGGATTGAAGATATTCCTTGGATTTTGAATAAATTATTGAACGTACTTTTTAGCAAACTATCAAAGTCAAACATCCATTTAGCATGCATGTCACTGTTATTTTGTCATTGACATGACAAATTGTCTGTCTTGATGATTGTTTGCGGAATATCATCAATCCGCATTTATATTGTTTATCATTTTAACGAATCAACTTTTAGAGTCTCCCTTGGTTTACTCAGATCTCCGCCTTTTTGTTTTAAGTCTATAACCACTTGACATTGGCAAATTCGTGGCAAACCCTATCGGCCACTGAACAGCCACAAATAAAAGAAGAAGAAGAATCAATCCGCATCTGCAATTTTCTTAGATCAATATGGCAATTTTAGAATTTCTTTTCAGTTTTTCAAAGAAATTATATGAAATAGATGATTTGAAGTGATAATTCTGCGTGAAGATGGCTGAAAATGTTCAGCAGTATATCAACCAAGTTGCACTAGCTAGAACAGAAATAAAAAACCTGAGGTAGGTAGTGCTGGTTATTGCAAAACTTCTGCTGTATACAATATGTTTGTAGCATAAACACTTCATTTTTATTTTCAGGCAGCAAATATCTGCTCTTAAACATGAGCACCTTAAGGAAATCAAGTGTATAAAGAATTTGCTGGATGGATTACGTTGTGCGTCTTGTGCAGAACAAGGTATGTACCTATTGTGAAAATTTGGTTCCACACCAATGGTTTCATCTTATCGCTAGACATTTTTGAAAACTTACTCCAGAGAGCATGAAACTTAATTAATAATTATTTTCAGCTACAACTGTAGTGTCCAATAAAAAACCAGTACAGAAAGTCACATACAATCCAAATGGTGAATGCATTCCATTCCGGCCTATAGGTGTTCTCCGAACCTCATTCACTGTTAAGCGAGGTGTACCCCGCCAGGCATCGATCTTGGCTAGTTCTAAAGGATATGTGGAGATTGACACATCAGTCTTCAATAACCCAAAACATGCCTTTCACGGGTTGGAGGAATTTTCTCACATGTGGTATGTATTATTACATAGAAAAAAGTAATCCCGGCTGTCAAAATCATAATCAAATCAAAAAGTATTTATTTGGCACAAGAAACAGAAGTACAAGAACAGATTGAAAAACGATGACATCTGCAGGAGTTAAAAAAACTGTCACAAATATCAACACCCTCCTACGCAATACCTATTTGGTACGGTGTTCCAAATGCGTAGAAGGTAGGAGCAAAAATTTAATCCTAAGTAGGTATATAATTGGCTGTAATTTCTGGGCATGGTGGACATCTCTTCTGGTCATTTAATATCTACAGATCCTATGCGGGGATAGTCATAGATCATTCTCTTTTATTCTAATTGATTCTTGAATAAATTTTTGTTGTAATTAGAAATCTGATATTTTTCCAGGATAATGTTCCATTTCCATGTGATGGAGGTCTCAGGCACCCCTGCTAAAGTGGCGCCCCCACGCCTTGATGGAGAGAAGCGAGGTGTGTTCTCTACTCGGTCACCTCACAGGCCCTGCCCTATTGGACTCTCCCTTGTGAAGATAACTAAGATTGAAGGTAAATGGTTTTATTAGTCTACTAGCATATCTTATTATAGTCATATATGTTATGTCATACAACATCCTTAAACTAGGTGAATCTAGGTGCCATTCTTTTGCATGATCCTTGCTCTTCTCCTTATATTACTCCTCCTCCATAATAATAATGAAGCTCCAGTGTGGTGCCACTCGAATTTACTGAGGTGTAGGCATAATAAAATAAATAGTTCTATGTCCAGCAGTAGATTCATCAGGGTGATGATGATAATGATGTAAATGCTAAGGATGATTATAATGATATGAAGAATCTGCAGGCTACTCCATACTCAGTGCACACCTTATTAATTAATAAAGTTATTAATCTAATATCTACATCTACACTAATATTATAAAGAGGAAAGATTTGTATTTTTGTTGTTTTGTATGTAACAAATAGGCTCAAAAACTACTGGTTCGATTTCAAAAATTCTTTCACCATTACAATGCTACATTATCCTTGAGTAACATAGGCTATATAATATTTTCAAAAAAGTCAGGGATCCTTACTAAAACCTTACTCTCAACCTTACTCCAATAATGTAACCCAAGGTGGAAAAAATAATCCTTACATCGCGTGCGCTGCGAAAACTATTGATGATAGAACAAAATAATGTACTACGACTTTGCAGAACACGTCATCATCTACAAAAAATGTCGTGACATATGCTGTCGCGACATTTTTTTCTATTTCTAACTATTATAGTTATGTCACAATTAGTGTTCTTTTATTATAAAAAATTTAATTGAAATGCCGCCGCTAGAAAAGGGTCTTTATTTGTACCTTGGTATTAATCCTTATCAAATAAATCATTTCATATTCAAGACGGTTTCAATACCTATAGATTACTTCTTGAATTTTTCAAATCGGACATTCCATTCAAAAGATATGATGGAATTAAAAATGTTATCGGTTCCACGGGTCACGCATGGGGTGCGATTTCACTCACTCAGGGAGAAGGGCGTGCAAATGTATGAAATAAGTAGACGAACCCACGGTCTAAATTTATCCTAAAATGTTCAAAAAATTTATGACCACCCATGCGAAGCTGGGACAGGCCGCTAGTAATAAATAAACGTCAAAAACATATTCATCCATTTACAGGTAACAATATCCACTTCATAGGAGTAGACATGATGAATGGTACTCCGGTTCTTGATGTGAAGCCGTACATACCGCAATACGACAACCCATCGTTCATCACTGATATTTGCAAACGTCCGCAGACAGAGGGCATAGCTGATGTGGTGGACGCTATCTCAACCCTGAACATTGATGATGGTAGGAGGTAAGTTAAAAAAACACCTTAATTTATTTCAAGAAAAAAAAAAGAAAAAGTGAAGGAACTGACCAACCAGTAGAAAAACCTTGATGTCAATGTAACTCTTAGAGATGGGAGCTCTTGGATTGTTGATATTCTTAATTTTACTTCTTTGATGTATCTCAATAACTGGGCGTCCTAGAAAAGAAGTAAAAATGGTTTTGGAATGTCCAAACAAAGGCCTTTCATATGACATGTAACATGTAACTTTTTTTTTTGCCCCCTTAGAAAACCCCATATCTTAATAACTCGTTATCTGATTTAACTCATATACTTACTTGTAAATTTCTCAAGTACAAGCTCTAAATGGTTCTTAAGTTATGGCCCGACAAACATACATACATATATACATAAAATGCCAAATGGTCTAAGTTAAGGCCTGATTTCACCATGCTCTGTTAGATTAACAAAGGATTAAAGGGCCGTTAAATATGTCAAAATGTACGCGTTTGACATCTAAGGTTAGATTTAACGGCCTGTTAATCCTTGATTAGTAACTAACAGAGTATGGTGAAATCAGCTCTAACTGTAAGATTTTCGTTCGCTTCGCTCACTCAATCAGTAATAGTACTTTGAGACTGCAAACTTTATCTAAACTGTGTTTGGTAGTAAATTTTATTTTTCTGTTTTTATTTATTTATTTATTTATTAAAACTTTCACACAAAACAATGTAGTGCTAGGAAGACTTAATGCTAATAGCATTGTCTACCAGTCATCCTGGGCGTGCAAAAAGATGGTGAGGAAGGTGTGGCGTGAAAACTGTTTTATTTTAGGTAGGTAGGTATTTTAGAACTATAAATAATTTTAACTTTAATAAGAAAAAATAATAATAATAATATACCAATAATAATATTAAATAAAATAAATAGGGGATATGTTTTTCAGCATTAGCTCCCGCTCAACTCTCCCAATCGGGGATACCAGTCCTGTTGGCTCCCCATCCAAACCCATACTATCTCCAGAGGTAGACATGGTACCAGAGTCTATTCTCAAAGCCAGACCGGACAACGAAAGAGGCGCTCCGGATGGTCAAGAACACCTTGCACAAAAATATGCCCAGACGGATGTGGATGTAGAAGGTCAGGCAAGTGTCAGGGTTGCTTCGTGGATAAACAACCCACCAGCTCAAGTCTTCGAAGTCACATTCTCTAGTGATGCTTTCAACCGTCTGAAGGAGCTGATAGGCGACCGGGCTGAGACATTCAAGACCAACATACAAAGTCTTCTCTCTGAGGATCCCAGATCACACTATGTGAGAACTCGCTACCCAGATCATGAGTTCAGTTGTGTGCTAGAGGATCTATCGATAAGCTGTTTATTTGATGCTGAGACATCGGTCTGCACCATAATAGCAGTTAGGAATGCTGAGGAAATGCAACAGACCTAAATGGTTCTGATGGTCTAAGAGTCTCTTGAGTTTTATTTGTTAACTAGCGGCCTGTCCCAGCTTCGCATGGGTGGTCATAAATTTTTTAAACATTTTAGGATAAACTTAGACCGTGTGTTTTCGAGCCTCGCGTCTACTTATTTCATACATTTGCACGCGCTTCTCCTTGAGAGAGTGAAATCGCAACCCGCGCTTGACCCGTGGACCCGTTAACATTTTTAATTTCGTCATATCTTTTGAATGGAATGTCCGATTTGAAAAATTTAAGAAGTAATCGATAGGTATTGAAACCGTCTTAATTATGAAATGATTTATTTGGATAAGGATTAATACCAAGGTACAAATAAAGACCCTTTTCTAGCGGAGGCATTTCAATTAATTTTTTATAATAAAACAACACTTATTGTGACATAACTATAATAGTTAGACATATGCTATCGCGACATTTTTTGTAGATGATGACGTGTTCTACAAAATCGTAGTGCATTATTTTGTTCTATCTTCAATAGTTTTCGCAGCGCACGCGATGTAAGGTTTTTGTTTTCCACCTTGGGTTACATTATTGAAGTTTTAGTAAGGATCCCTGATTTTTTTGAAAATATAATATAGCCTATGTTACTCAGGGATAATGTAGCATTCTAATGGTGAAAGAATTTTTGAAATCGGACCAGTAGTTTTTGAGCCTATTCGTTACATACAAAAATACAAAAATACAAATGTTACCTCTTTATAATATTAGTGTAGATGTAGATTTAAAACTTGCACAAAACAAAGGATTGTTAGAAGGACTTAGTGCAAATAGCATTGTTTACTTTTTCATCTTGGAAGTGCAAAAAGATGGTGACATGGTTTTCATAATATTTGAGAAAAGTTATTGAGTAGTATTTGTTTCAAGTATTTAATCAGATTACTTAACTGTATGGATAAATGTGGTATATTTAAATTATTTGAAATTAAATTATTTGACTATGAATATATTTGAATTTGTAGTTCTATTTCTTCTCTAAAATATATGTATTTCAGTATTATGACAAGTACTTACCAATCTTTGTAATACTTTATTTACTTATCTTTGTAAAGTATGTACATACGATTCCTAAAACGTGGACCTATCTACTTGTAGTTTACTTAATATTATTAGTACTATTTTAGTAATTGCCTAACAATATAACAGCCTTCACGGCGCAGTTGATAGTAGCTCTGCCTTCTGCGCAGTAGGCCGTGGGTTCTATCCCTACCGAGAACAAACATTTTTGTGTGATGAACATTGATGTTTGTTCTCTGTCTGGGTGTTATAAAAGTAAAAAGTAGTAAAAGTAGTAGTAGTAAAAAGTATATATGTATTATTATCAGCTATCTGGTTCCCATATTACAAGCTTTGGCTTAGTTTGGGGCTAGATAGTGCTGTGTGGAAAGTCAACCAATTTTTTATTTTTTTATTTACGCACGCAATATAAAAAATATTATATTACCAAACAATCACTTTATTAATTTGATATATTAAGTACATAATTAATAGGACTTAATAGAATGTATTATAATTAAATTTGATGATATTATAGCTACTTTTGCGTAAAAGGCTCCCATTAGAATATCTATTTAAATAATTTGACGGGTCTAATGGGATTTATAAAATACTAACTTACAATACTTTGTCGATATTATACTTTAGATATTATACTCGTAAGTGGAATGCATTATCTTCTTAATCTTTAATTTTACACGATTCAGATGGATTCACCAATCATAGGCATCTTATCTATCGTATCTATCGTAGGTACTACAAACTCATTTAATATTTATTACATACAAGGTCTAGCCCAGGTAGTCTATCTAGATTTTTTTGTAAAACAATATGTTTCTTCCCGATCCGAATCCTCCAACCGAATCAAGAACGTCTAATTGAAAATGCTTGAACCTAGCGCCGTTCATGTCTATCACCTTAATCAACTCATTGTGTTCCCAAGATATTACCGGAGACAAAGCTGTCCAGATTTTTGCATCTATAGAGTGTCTGTACTGAACTTGCAAGAAAGTACCATTACCAGCATCCTCCCTCGGTACATAATCTATTTTGATTATTTCATGAACGTCGTTCAAATCAAAATAGAGCGTTATTTTCTTTCCACCAGAAGTTAGCCAAGGACTGTTCCAATCTGAGTGCCACCAGTTACAATCAGTTTTGGTCAAATTGCAGACTTCTTGTTGTGCCTGGCATGGGATACTGCTGGACACGGCAACATCTTTCACCGTATTTTTATACGGGTCTTCTTTGGTTTCTAAAATTATGGAGTAACTCCATACAGACACTCCTTCATCACTTGCTGATCGAATCCTGAACGCATGTTTTGATTCATATTTAAAATCGTTAAAAGTGAATTTGTTTCCCAAAATATTAGAGAAGATTGTGTCTTCATCTCTTTCGATTTCGTAGTAAGAGGCATTATTGACTTCCCATCGTAAAGTTATCGATGTTGCTGTTGTATCTTCATCAAATGCCGTGAAATATTTGGGAGCTTTGAGACTCTTTATTACAGTAGAGTTGCTACCGAAGACTTTACTTTCGTTGGAATAACCCTTGATGTTTATACGCATTTCTGACTCTGTTACATCAGTTTCTTCAATCTTGATAAGCAAAAACTTTTGATTTGGCTTATGTGTCTGGAATTTCTCCATGTACGGATTGATAATGAAGTCCTGATCAAAGTAATACACATTTTCTTCATCCTCTAATTGTTGTTTGCTTCCTACTCTCGTAATATTTATGTTCTTTTCATTGATGACTGCATTTATGTTTTCTACATTATCAGACGTCATAATTTGTAAAACTGTACGTCTTTCTTTCACCATGTCTTTGTAGAATCCAGCAGTTTTGTGTATGTAAATGGAAACATTTCCCCTTTCTTGAATTGCGTTAACACTTATAGTAGTTTTCGCATATTTGTTTTCAAGATATTCTGAAGACTTACCATCGTCTTCATAAACCTTGAAAGAAGTCGCGCCGTTTGGGTAAAGTAGGAAAACCCTCCAGCTTCTATTTATTTCGTTGGGGTTGTTATTGGGGTTGACAAGAGGTATAATCGCACCATCTTTGATAAATACTGGTATTTTCCATATCGGAGTTTCTATATTGTTGTAAATCTTGCCTCCCTGGTATTTGTCTCCTGTGAAGAGATCTATCCAAACCTGTGCAGGATCGGGTAAGTAAACTCCATCACGTACAGGTGCGTCCTGATCTGTTGATTTTGCGTATACTGGGGCGACTAATATGTTAGGACCCCACATAAATTGATATTGAGAATCCTTTGTATACGCAGGAGTTTCTCTCGGATATTCTAGAAACATCGCACGAATCATTGGCAAACCTAGAATAGATTCATGCGCAACAGTGTAGTTATAACTCAAGAGCATAGACTTCAGTTTCAGATATGCTCGATTTATGGCTTTAGCTTCAGCATTGTAACTAAATGGCGTCTTTTCGGTGTTTCCCCAACCATCCATATTTAACTGGAGAGGTGTAAAAGTCTTCCACTGAAAATCTCTAATATTTACTTCTCTGTCACCCCCTCCATATATTCCATCCATGTCGGAGCCTACGATTGGTATACCTGATAAACCTGCACCGATGTAGGTTGGAATATGAAAACGTATGTACTCCCACTTTCCTCCAGACTGGTCCCCGCTCCAAATTCCTGCGTATCTTTGCGTGCCTGCCCATCCATCAACCATTATAATCAAAGGTCGGACTTTGTTGTGAGCCCTGTTCAAGAATATTTTAGTCGCGTTTTCAACCGCATTCAGACCGAAAGAATAACCATCTCCAATCCATGCGACATCGCATTTAAGAGCAACAGCACCAACCTTTACTTCTTGGCTCAAATCTCTTTCTCCTTTCTTTGGGTTTTCAGGATCTTTTGGTTCCAAAGAAGACTCTGTCCACAGGGACACTTCTACACCATTTTCGTTCGCATATTCTACAAAATTCTTCAAGTTTTCCAAATCACCTTCCAGAGACTCTGTTTGTCCATAACCTGACCCATAGCCATCGTTGGGTACGAACCAACCTAATGGCATATCGTTCTTTTTGTATCTGTCGATCATGGCTCTGGCGGAAAATTGGTAGTTATTTTTCTCACCATTAAGCGACTCCAAAATTCCAATTCTACCGTTCATATCCTTGGGTTGATAACTTTTATAATACTTGCCATCTTCGAATAGAATCGCGAGATGTTCGTCTGCCGCCGCTTCTACCCAGTAGTCACGGTTGAAAGTATTCAAATGAGCTTCATAAAAAGCAAATTCTGGCATGAAGATTGGCCTTCCTGTTAGTTCGTAGTAATCATTCAAAATATCCCTAGGTTTTAGGTTAATGAAGTAAAAGGCATCGAAGTAGTCTTCTGTATGGTCAGTTTCAATTGTATGTTGGTCCGTCGAGCCGAAATCGTATTTACCAGTTGTCCAGGTGTTTCTTAACACGCCATAGCCTTTTGTTGACCAGTAAAACGGATTGGGAGAGGTGACACCTCCATCTTCCCAGTTGTTAGTGTTAACGATGTGTATGATTTCTCCTTTGTGCGTGAATCTACCATTCTGCATGCCTCCACCGAAGAAATACTCGTCATGGCTTTGGAGTAAAGTTTGTCTGCTCGTTGAATCACTGTAGTATATTGGTTCATGCTCATTTAAAACTTTCTTATCGTTTCTTTTGTCGTGAACTGACAATGTTCCTCTTATCTTATCGAACAGTATTCGAAGTTTATTTGTTTGTACAATGTAATGGTGCTCGTTTTGTATTAGAACAGAATGCTCGAACGCATCTTTATCGTAGTCTTCCACAGCTTTTATATTTATTTTGGCAACATCAGTAGTATTGATAGGAGTTGGGTAATCCAGGAACTGCCCCGTCGGTGACATGTAGTACCGAAATACATGGTTGTTCAGTATACTTAACGTTGCATATTCACCGGTTTTATAGCGGATCGCGTAATTAGTTTCTAATTTCAGAAAGGACCTGATCCCTCCTAAGGTTTTTCCTTCATTGGCTGCCATCACCAGAGCTCAACGAAAATCTGAAAAAGAAACGGTGAGATCAATCAACTTAAAACAAACAGTGTAGGTGTATGATTTTATCTGAATGCGCAACGCATTGGTATGCATATACCTACTATAAAAAGCTACAGGTAAGGCGTAGGCGCAACGTATCTCGAACATCATCATCATCATCCGCAGCCTGGCTTAGACCACTGCTGGGCGTAGGCCTCTCTTTCCATTTTAAACGGTATTAGGCTACCCTTATCCATGCTTATCCTTATTCAATAAATAAAATCTACAGCCCACGACGCTGACAATGTCGTCAACCCATCGAGTAACTGGACGTCCGATGCTTCTCTTCCCAGTCCTCGGCCACCACTCTATCAATCTTTTGCACCACGTCTTGCCAGGTGCCCCGTCCAACCATTTGAGCTCCATTATTCGATTTCCGACATCTTGGACCTTGGTCCGCCTTCGGATCTCGATGTACCACAATGTATGAAGACCCGTCTATTTAATCAGTATGACTTACGGTGCCGAGACATGGACTCTCACGCACGAGACTGGGTACAAGTTGAGGGTTACACAGAGAGCCATGGAGCGTGCCATGCTCGGCATCAAACTTGTAGACCGAGTTCCTAATGTCTAGAACTTACCAGGATTCTATTATTTCACTAACTTCACTAACTATAATCATGTGTTGAATTAACGTTTCTAAGTGTGTTGTGGATTGTTTGTTGTATTGAATAAATACCTTTTGACTTTGAATGTTCGCAGTAACGTGCTTCGAAGCAATATAAAGTAATACTTTGTTGTTTGTTTCGCAGACAAGTTCTTTTATAATTATTACTATCGCCATGCCCTCCTTACAAACAAAAGAACATTGTTTACGCTAGAAAACAAATACCAGGTTTAAGTACCTGGTAGGCCCCACCCACCCACTATTGTCTAACTTTCTTCACTAGGATAATATCCTGGTTTTGTTCAGGTAATTATTGAAGGGCTCACAACTGTCTATTTATTGTGTTTCAAAGAGCATCGAACATCGTTGGCATACCTTCTAATCCGCCATTTTGAAATAAATGGCGGTGATTCTGCGGCCAGTGATGAAACACATGTCAATCGACAGAGGTAAATGCTTACAAACAAAAAGTGTTAAGGCGAATGGATACCCCGATACTAGCACCACTGCATATTTTATCTAATCATTACGTTATACAAAGGAATTATCAAAAATTAGGACCGCGCGTAGACGATACCTATTACAAGCTTTTTTTTAATGTATCTGTAATAGTTTTGTTTTGTGTTACTCAGTCAGATACCTTTTTTGGAGAGCTTGGTGGCCACCAATAGGGACTAAACTCTTGAAACAAGTATTTGCCTAATACAATACAAAACTATTACAGATACATTAAAAAAAGCTTGTGATAGGTATCGTGTACGCGCGGTCCAATTTTTTGATAATTTCTTTGTATAACGTAATCATAAAATAAAATATGTAGTGGCGCTAGTATCGGGGTATCCATTCGCCGTAAGTCATAAAATCTCTAAGCGATACGGTTTCTGAGATATGTATGAAAACTAAAAAATCAAACTTTGTGGAAGGCAAACTGGTTTGAATAAAAATGAATTTTTGCTGAACTTTCGTAATACGAAAATTGGTGGTTTGAGATTTCTCATAATTTCATTCAAGTGATTTAACATCTTCAAAAATGTAGAAATGGGTGACGGTCGTTTGGCGAGAAGTCGTTTGACGGTTGTTAGCCCCTTCAGAAAGATAACACCGATCTTTGTCGCGTTGCTTACTTGTAGGCCTGATAGGTACCACGATAGTTAGCGATCAGTTTTGCAATAGGTTTGGTATGGTAAGAGACAGAATTAGCGATACATAAATAGCACATCGGAATATCGTGGTGAAGTAAGGTGAATGACTTGTATTGCCACGGTATTTGTAAACTAGTTAGAACAGTTTTTTTTTATACAACTAGTTGATGGAACAAGCAGATGGCCCACTTGATGTTAAGTGGTAACCATCACCTATGACAAAGCATTGCCTCGCAAGTCACGCACGATAGGAACGTGCCCTATGATGCACTGCCCTACGTCCATCAACTTGAGGCATACAGATGTTAAGCCTCATGTGCCTGTAATTACACCGGCAACCACACTCTTCAAACCGAAACACAGCGTTGCGGCTTGGCGGCAGAAAAAGGCGTGGTGGTAGTACTTCCCCGGACGAGCCACACACAAAGAGCTCTACTACTCTTAAAACTCAGAATAGAAATAAGTACCTACTACGTTACTAGTTAAGTTCTACAACCTATGTTTGTCGTTGAACTAGATTACCTAATAAGTACTCCAACAAATGGTAGATAGGTACCACATTTAGACATTCGAGTGAACGGAAATGTGGCCAGCCATAAGTCCGCGGCAGCGTCGTCGCCGGGAATGTGTGATCACATTCAGCCCGGACGGGAGCGCAGGCAACGCGAGCGGACATGGAAGTGGTCTGTTTACCTTCTCGCATTGCCCATGTCCCTACACATTTCCACGGACATGAGCTGAGTGACACGAGCACTTGACACATGTTATAAAACTTTTTAGGTTCTATGACATGCCGGTTTCCTCACGATGTTTTCCTTCACCGTTTGAGAGTACTGGCATTTAGCACATACATTTTTGAACAGAAAAACTCATTGGTGCACGATCAGACGAACCCACGACCTTAGGATCGGAAGGCGGGGCCGCTACCACAAGACCACCTGTGCTCTCAAATTCGCCATGCATAGTCGGTCGGTACCTACTAAGTGATGTACATATCTGGGTATCTGTCATTACTGCAATGCATTACACTACCTACACAATTCATGTAGGCTAGAGTCATACCAACAAACTTTATTAAAACTAGTGGTTCGCCCCGAACTGAGATCTCGTGATGCGACCGGCAAACGCACCAAAACGTTGAGTAGGTGGTAGGCAGAGGCAAGTCCAGTGTTTGGACTTTTTTCTGACTACCGCCTCCTAACTTAGTATGGTAACCAAGTCTCAACTCTATTGGCCTATTTATTGAAGAGTTCCGTTGAACAGACCTTGGCTCCATCATCAGACCTGATCGTTGTCACCATTTTATGAGAACTGTGGACCTCCTTAATTTATTTCAAGAAAAAAATACTTATTAGAAAAAGCAAAGGAACGGGCCGACCAGTAGAAAAACCTTGATGCCAATAAAACTCTTAGAGATAGGAGCTCTTGGATCGCTGGTTAGCTTAATTTTACTTTTTTGTTGTATCTCGAAAACCGGGCGTCCCAAATAAAAAGTTAAAATAGTTTTGGAATGTCCAAACAAAGCCCTTTCATATGACATGTAACTTGATTTTTTTGTGCAATTTTTTTTATTTTTGACCCCTTAAAAACCCCCATATCTTAATAACTTGTCATCCGATTTAACTCATACCAGTAAATTTCTCAAGTACAAGCTATCGGCTTATCAAATTTCATGCAGATCGGATCAACGGTTCTAAAGTTATCGCCAGACAAACATACATACATACATACATAAAATGCCAAATCGCCCAAGTTGAAACTAAGATCTTCGTTCGCTTCGCTCACTCGATCAATTACTAATGTGTGCTTCATAAAATGCATATTCGGACATCAAAATGGGACTCCCAGGCAGTTCGTAAAAATCATTTAAAATATCTTCAGGATAATGGTGTGAAATTAAACGCATCCAAATGTTCTTCTTAGTGACAAGTCTCAGTAGGTAGTAGGAGGTACCTACCTACCATACCTACTTAAAAAAGGTGTTCCAATACTTGTATTTAAAAACTTCAGGGGGCTAAATACCTACCCATCAATATGAATGACTTTTTGCAAACAGCTGTTTCATACAAAAGTTCAATACCTATCTGGCTAAAATGTATGAAACAGCTGTTTTTTGGCAGCTGGTAGGTACAAACGCAGCTGGCGACAGGACAGGCATCAAGCAAGATACTAGAATACCTAGGGACATATTTTAAGTAAGTACCTAAACCTATTTGTGTTACCTACTTCCAAGATAAAAAAACTAATCTTTTATCTTGTAATTTTAGTAGGTACCTAGTAGTAGGTAGGTACCTTGTACCATAGTAGAGAAAATAGTGTTACTTACACGTAATGTAGGTAGTGTATTTATTTATTTTGGCATGATAACATAAACATAAAAATCCTTGGTCTGCACTGCACTAAAGATCTAAAGTTCCCCCCCCCGCCCCCGTGCCTGAAGGTCTCGTAGAGTAGTATTGTTCTGTGGTCTAAACCATCCATGGTCTAACCGCTAAGCAGTGATGTGACCTAACTTAGATAAAAGGAGTCCGGTTATTGTACGACATGATAATGTACAGCATGATATTTGGAATTCACTTTGGTACCTTTTTGGATTCGTTTTATTTGGGTTTACATTATCGGGGTGTGCAATAACTGGATGTGCAGTATTGTCACGTGTAGTTAATGTGCAGCCAGTTAATACACAGCATGATAATGTACAGCACGTTAATGTACAGCATGATAATTGGAAGCCACTTTGGTACCTTAAAAAATAATTTCTGGCACTTCGGCGGCCGCTGCCGCGGCACGCTCGCTTTGCTCGCTCGCCTCGTGCGTAATTTATATGTTTCAACATAACCTAACCAATCCGACTCCACGGTACTAAAGTGGCTTCCAATGATCATGCTGTACATTATTTGGCCGTACATTATTGGCTCCCGATAAAAGTATCTGAAATACAGATACAAAATACCTATTGACATCTTGTATTCGAAATACTTTTTCTTGTTTTGTAACTTATATTTAGATACATTTTCCTGGTATCTTAGTATTTTGAAGATACTTTGTTCCCTAAGATACTTTTACTAAAATGAACTTCGCTGCTTTTCTTTTGAGGAATCAGTATTGCTCAAATCTCAACTAAAACATAAAAAGTCTCAATTTTAATACCTTCATAATTTGTCTTGTCACATTTGCCTGATCGATGTTTTCTCGAACAAATAAACTTAAATTCAATGAAATGTTGTTTTCTTACAAAAGTATTTTATCTTTAAAAAGTAGTTGAATGATAGTATTTTGTATCTAGTATTTTAGATACCTTTTTAGAAAATTATTTGTATCTGGTATCTGAAATGCTTTTTAAAGTATCTTGCATCTAGTATTTCAGATATACTTACTTTGTATACTATAGGGTATCTTAAAGATCACTGCCGTTATGGCACCTGCCTGTCAATCTTGCCAGTGCAGTGGTGTAAATTCTGTTGTTTAATTTTCCTAATTTTACCTAATTTGACAGCACTAAAAATATTGCCATCCCTTTCCAAAAGACCGAAACAACAAGGACGGCTATAATTTTAGAGCTGTCAGATTAGGTTAATTTAGAATAATGCAACAACAGAATCGACACCAGTGTCGAGTGAATCTACACTAATCTACATCTACACTAACATTATAAACTTTATACTACTTTATACTACTTTATATTACTTACTTAAATACTAACATGTGCCATGTTAGTATTTAAGTAAGTACCTTTGTTAGTATGTAAGTAAATATTGTATTAATGATGTGAACTAGGTTATCGTTTTGGCTATAAAGCTGTTATGATAATTATGTGTGGTAAATAAATAAATCTACACTAATATTATAAAGAGGTAAACTTTGTATTTTTGTATTTTTGTATTTTTGTATTTTTGTATTTTTGTATGTAACGAATAGGCTCAAAAACTACTGGTCCGATTTCAAAAATTCTTTCACCATTAGAATGCTACATTATCCCTGAGTAACATAGGCTATATTATATTTTCAAAAAAATCAAGGATCCTTACTAAAACTTCAATAATGTAACCCAAGGTGGAAAACAAAAAACCTTACATCGCGTGCGCTGCGAAAACTATTGAAGATAGAACAAAATAATGTACTACGATTTTGTAGAACACGTTATCATCTACAAAAAATGTCGCGACAGCATATGTCTAACTATTATAGTTATGTCACAATAAGTGTTCTTTTATTATAAAAAATTAATTGAAATGCCTCCGCTAGAAAAGGGTCTTTATTTGTACCTTGGTATTAATCCTTATCCAAATAAATCATTTCATAATTAAGTCGGTTTCAATACCTATAGATTACTTCTTAAATTTTTCAAATCGGACATTCCATTCAAAAGATATGACGAAATTAAAAATGTTTACGGGTCCACGGGTCAACGCGCGGGGTGCGATTTCACTCACTCAAGGAGAAGCGCGTGCAAATGTATGAAATAAGTAGACGCGAGGCTTGAACCCACGGTCTAAGTTTATCCTAAAATGTTCAAAAAATTTATGACCACCCATGCGAAGCTGGGACAGGCCGCTAGTAAATAAATAAAGAGGAAAGATTTGTATTTTTGTATGTAACGAATAGACTCAAAAACTACTGGTCCGATTTCAAAAATTCTTTCACCATTAGAATGCTACATTATCCCTGAGTAACATAGGCTATATTATATTTTAAAAAAAAATCAGGGATCCTTACTAAAACTCCAATAATGTAACCCAAGGTGGAAAAAATAAATGTTACATCGCGTGCGCTGCGAAAACTATTGATGATAGAACAAAATAATGTACTACGACTTTGCAGAACACGTCATCATCTACAAAAAATGTCGGGACAGCATATGTCTAACTATTATATAAGTGTTATTTTATTATAAAAAAATAATTGAAATGCCGTCGATAAAAAAGGGTCTTTATTTGTACCTTGGTATTAATCCTTATCCAAATAAATAGTTTCATATTCAAGACGGTTTCAATACCTATAGATTACTTCTTGAATTTTTCAAATCGGACATTCCATTCAAAAGATATGACGAAATTAAAATGTTAAAGGGTCCACGGGTCACGCACGGGGTGCGATTTCACTCACTCAGGGAGAAGGGCGTGTAAATATATGAAATAAGTAGACGCGAGGCTCGAACCCACGGTCTAAGTTTATCCTAAATTTCTCCCGTTGGCACCCACTGCTGGGTATAGGTCTCCCCTCTATTACGCCACTCTTTCCGGTCCTGTGCCAGTCGTATCCACTGTGGTCCGACCACTCCGACGATGTCATCCGACCAACGGGCTGGTGGTCTGCCTCGCGGTCGTCGTGCATCCCTTGACCACCATTCCGTTACCGACTTAGTCCATCGCCCGTCGTCTCTTCTTAATAATAATAATAAATAATAAATATTGGTGGACTTTTATATAACGCTACTTGGCGGCAGACATGGGGATAGTACTTCCCTGGACGAGCCCTTCACAAAGAGCTCTACTTCTAAATAAATAAATATTGGTGGACATTCCACACAGCACTATCTCGCCCCAAACTAAGCCAAAGCTTGTGATATGGGAACCAGATAGCTGATATAATACATATATACTTTTTTTTTGTAAATACATACATAAAATATAACACCCAGACCATAGATTTATAATACTATCTTGATCTAAGACCCAGACAGAGAACAAACATCTATGTTCATCACACAGTTGCTTACCAAAATGACAGAAAACCATAGATTTATATACTTGATCTGAGCAGAAAACGAATCCCAGGCTCTGTCTCTCATTTTCGCTGTCGTGACAGTGACAATGACATCTGACATGACATTTTTGTCAGTCATTAATTGTTTTCTGCTGGTGGACTGGACGCTTCTTTCTCCAGATTCTCCCCTAAATCCAATTTTAGTTGAGTTTATATCCTATTTCGACCGTTCATTTGTTTATTGTAGCAGGTTTCTGACCATTAAAGCTCATTAAGGTTAGTGGAATTCTAGAAAATAACACAAGAATACTACAAATACAAATCGCCTTGTCATCTTGCCTAACCTTACCCGCCCGGTACATTATTTTTCACTTTGTTTCAGATGTTTTTAACTCGCTCTGAATATGACCGCGGCGTCAACACATTCAGCCCTGAGGGGCGTCTGTTCCAAGTTGAGTACGCTATTGAGGCCATCAAATTAGGGTCCACAGCGATCGGCATCTGTACTTCCGAAGGTGTAGTCTTGGCTGTCGAAAAAAGGATCACTTCTCCTCTCATGGAGTCCACTACTATTGAGAAGATTGTGGAGGTTGATCGTCATATCGCATGCGCCGTATCTGGACTTATGGCTGACTCTAGGTAGCTATTATTTTTGTTTTATTATATATTTATTATTGTGATAAAATTTCCTCTATAATTACTAACACACCTTTCTATTTCTCTGTACCTGTAGAACTCTGGTAGAACGTGCCCGTGTTGAGTGCCAGAACCACTGGTTTATCTACAATGAGAGGATGAGCACGGAGTCATGTGCCCAGGCAGTGTCCAACCTTGCAATTCAGTTTGGAGACAGTGATGATGACAGTGGCACTGCCATGTCCAGGCCTTTTGGTGTGGCTGTTATGTTTGCAGGTAATTCACTGTAGTTGAGACTTATTGATATTATTAATAACAATTATTGAGATCTTACATAAATATTAGTGTTATTTACAAAAAATAAAATAATAATAAATAAATATTGGTGGACATTCCACACAGCACTATCTCGCCTCAAACTAAGCCAAAGCTTGTGATATGGGAACCAGATAGCTGATATACTACTTATATACTTTTTTTTGTAAATACATACTTACAATATTGTATAACACCCAGACGGAGAACAAACATCTATGTTCATCACACAAATGTTTGTTCTCGGTGGGGATCAAACCCACGGCCTGCGCACGGAAGGCAGAGCTACTACCAACTGAGCTGTGAATGGTGTCAAAAATACTTTATACTTGTTTTTATTTTAAAAATATACACAAACACACTTACAAATGGTAAGTTTGTGCAAAATAATGTTGAACAGTCTGTTAAAGAAAGCTATGAACTTATCAGAATTTAAAACGTTTAATTTAATGTTTTTTTAATTTTGTAAATAAAAAAACATTAAAAGTCAAAAACTTTTTTACATAGCTGAAAGTAAAACAAAATTAAAAGTCTTTCCCATTGATCAAACACAGTCTAATAATAAATGTATGAAGAAAATCATATGTTATGTGTGCTTTACAAAGTGTCATAGATAGATAGAAAATATTTTATTCATACTTACATCATAAATTCCAGGTATTGATGAGAAAGGTCCCCAGCTGTACCACATGGACCCCAGTGGTACATTCGTACAGTATGATGCCAAAGCTATTGGCTCTGGCAGTGAAGGCGCTCAGCAAAGTTTGAAGGTATTGTTTCCTTTGTTTTTTTATTCATCTTGCTCTTGGAACATGCAAATAGCTCTCCTGATGTTAAGTTGTAACCATCACCTTTAGGTGATTTGTTATAACAAAGCATTGCCTCTAGTTTCCAAATTTTCATCCCTACAATTATGTATGAAGGGTGTGATGAGGCCAAAAACATCTAAAAATCTCAACTTTTGCATCTGTATTGTAAGGAATGGAAAACAGAATGACAACAAATGTTGCGAATAGTCCAATTCCTAAAAAAAATTCTCTGTTTTAGGAAGTGTACCACAAATCCATGACCTTGAAAGAAGCGATCAAATCAGCTCTTACCATCCTCAAGCAGGTTATGGAAGAAAAGCTTTCAGAGAGCAATGTGGAAGTGGTCACCATGACCCCTGGCTCAATGTTCCACATGTTTACTCGTGAGCAGCTTGCTGAGGTTATTAAGGATATACCTTAAATTGGTATAATAATGGCATAGGTTGAAAGGTTACAGCAGAATACATTTTTTTTAAACTACATTGACCACATTGCAAAATAAAATTTCAGTATAACTTATAGAAAAAGATGCTAAACCTTTCAACCATAATTATATGTGGCCGAGTATGTATGTATTTTGAGGTAATATTTGAAGTAAATTGTAGATATCATTGTTATATGTAAAGGAACTACATATGTTCCATTTTCGTATTTACAGGAATAAATTTTAATAGATTGGTTATCGGTATTTAGGTATCGAGTACTTTTCAGTTTTGATTCAGATACTTTGATAAACATTGCAATGCATTTATGGTATACTTATTTAGAAATAGCAATTTGTTTTAAATATTACTTGAGTGTGAAGAATGTTTTGGATCTACAACAGTATAAGTATCACGGTTTAATAAAGTAATTTTTATAAAATGTGTATTTATTTTATTTAACACCTTAGATAATGATGTAAGTAGTTATTAGTCAAAGTAACTAAAAATTAATTTTATTTATTAGTATAGACTTGGTATACCTATACATATAGAAGTAATTTGATTTGACTATTTTATTAGTTATGTTAAATGGCCATCAGAATTTATTTTATCGGATCGGTGTCTGCTCTTTAAATGCGTTCCTTCCACAGGTTCTTTCTGAATCAGACTTAGATTTTCTGGTAGTGTGCGGTACACCCTACTGAACGGAATGAAAATAATTTTACTCTTCTCAGATGATAGCGGCAATACCGGAACTTCAAAGTGAGTCTAGTTCCTCCAGAACTATTCACCAAGATCTGTCTAAGCTGCGATTGGGAAGACAGACAGTGTAACTTTGGTGTTTTATTATTATTATGTACCAACATAGGTAGGTACTATAACTGTACACTATTGTCTTCTGTGGCATAGGCTTTGGAGATAAATTTGTGTTACCTTGGAGTGCTCTTTTTTCTTCACTCTACGCACTTAAAGCAAATAAACTAGTAGTTCGCCCCGAACTGAGATCTCGTGATGCGACCCGACGAACGCATCGAAACTTTGAGTACGTAGTAGTCAGAGGCAAGTCCAAACATTATCTTTGGACTTTTTTCTGACTACCGCCTACTAACTTGGTATGGTTACCAAGTTTCAACTCTATTGGCCTATTTATTGAAGAGTTTCCTTGAACAGACCTTGGCTCCATCATCAGACCTGGTCGTCGTCACCATTTTATGAGAACTGAGTACCTCCTTAATTTATTTCAAGAAAAAAAATTAAGAAAAAGCAAAGGAACTGGCCGACCAGTAGAAAAACCTTGATGTCAACGAAACTCATATAGAGATGGGAGCTCTTGGATCGCTGGTTATCGTAATTTAGCTTTTATTTTTATATCTCAATAACCGAGCGTCACAAAAAAAAAGTAAAAATTAATTTGAGATGTCCAAACAAAGCCCTGTAGCCATATGACATGTAACTTGATTTTTTTATGTAACTTTTTTTATTTTTGCCCCCTTAAAAAACCCCATATCTCAAAACCCCTTCATCCGATTTTACTCATATACTTACCAGTAAATTTCTCAAGTACAAGCTATCGACATATCAAATTTCATGCAGATCGGATCAACGGTTCTAAAGTTATCGCCAGACAAACATACATACATACATACATACATACGTACATACATACATACATACATACATACATACGTACATACCATAGATTTATAATACTATAGATTGCCTACGAGCGTATACCCGAGCAAGACGGACAACAAGTACATACAATTTATGGGTTGCCACATCTTACTATTTTCACCCAACCAAGCATAAGCTATGATGTCGCCGCGGCTCCAGTTGTTTGTTTAATTATGTTTAATTAAAGCTAGTTTCTGCAGTTTAATAGTTTGTACCCTCCTCTAGGTTACGCCATTTTAATATCTTCTAAGGAATGAGCTAGAAAAAAGCCTACACAGCTCAGTTGGTAGCCTTCTGCGCCGTAGGCCGTGGGTTCAATCCTACCGAGAACAAACATTTGTATGATGTGATACTAGACGTTTGTTCTCTGACTGGGTGGTTGTGATTTGGCTTATTTTGGGGCTATATAGTGCTGTGTGGAGCGTCCACCAATATTTATAAAAAATAAAATAAAAAAAACAGGGCGAACTGGCACTAAGCTGGCATTTTAGACATTGACATCAGAACCCTAGGCCCCGCGAGCTAGAGTCCTGGATTTTCCTAGTGAGGGGGACAGAGCTAGTGGTGCTATTCTTCACATTCTACCACCTACCAATAGTTTAACTATGTTACTGCACCAGCTAGGTAAAATTTTTATGAATAAAAAACAATTTATTTATTTATCATTGATTTATTTATTCTACATCCCTACTCATCAGAAACCGTAATTCAAAAGGTTAATTTATAACGCGTGCTTCAATTTTAAATTAAGTAGGTATAAACAATACATCTTAACAGGAAGAAGCCAGCTTATGCTAGAGCTGACCATAAGCCTGAGCAATGCCACCACTTTGCCCTGAAGCGCGAAGTGATGGCATTATGAATACAGCTATCCTCAGAACATCACTATGAATATGTCATAAATACATTAAAATATATCACGTGTAAGTACGTATTTATTTATTAGACGATAAATATTTAATAGTTTGTACATAACAATTTCAGATGAGAATATTTTCTTAATTCTCACTTTTTAAAGCAAGATTTTTGAACATACTTTTTATATCCAGAAAAAAAAGCGGAGATACCGTTTATGTTGAAATAGCCCAAAAGTTTTTTAGTCCGTAAGTTTCTTGCCTGTTCTTCTAGGCTTTGGTCGCGCGCGAGGAACTGGCGGTACATTCACCTAGTACCAATTTAAGACGTTTCAAAGAGATCCTTGTGATTGTACTGAATAAAGACCGTTTTGATTTTGATTTTGGAGCTTGGTGACCTGGAGCTTGGTAACCCGTAGCGTTAACCCACCAGCCCAAAGTAGTTGCATCTTGGGGAAATCTGTAAAACAAACATGTTATTATTAGGCATATGTAGGTATTTAATCATACTACGCGATGGTGGTCTCAGACATAAAATAACTACCAACTTCTCATATGAAAATCGTGAGGAGACTTAAATTATTAAAATGTAACGCAAAGCTAAAAAAATATATGTACCTACTGGTACATATATTTTAATTTCATTTAATTTATTTCTTCATTTAATTTATTTTATAATGAAAAAAAAGTATGTACTTAAGTCAAACAAACCTTATTTCTTTGAATAAGGTAATAATAAGTTGCGACATTGTCATTTGTTTTCTAGATTATTGTGTGTATTTGAACTTATCCTAACATATCAGAGTCGAATCCACCCTAAAGTTGTTCGTTTCCCAACATTTTTGGCAAATAGATTTTGTTTTTGTTGGCAGCCCGAAAGATCGTATAACCCAGCCAAATTATGTTTCTATAGAACTGTATCGGTTTGAATAGCCATGTCATTTGTGTGGTTTATAGTAACCTATACTCAATTTTACAAAATAATTAAATTCTAGAAATCTACTATGATATGCGATAGAAAGTAAACACAACCGTTAAATGATTAATTGTGGACACTGTGCATTCTCCGTTTTATAGTTTAATTGACAAATAGAACATAAAAGTGCTACTTACCGAAGGAAGCTTAATTTTCAGTTTTCCGAGCTGTATCATTATCACAGCCTAAAATAGGGTCATTGTGCTAGATAGCGGCCTCTTAGTGCTCCCGTCGACTTTAGGGCTTCAGAAAAAAATAATACAATCCTAATTTACCTGTTCTAATGATGTAGTATGATAGCCTATATAATGAAGTTTATTTTTAATGTACTGTTTAGTGCTAGAAGCTTATAGTTATTTTTATTTTTAATTAAATCCGGAAAAATGCCAAAAATTCAGTTTTCGGCCACAAATTTCAGTTTTCGGCCATGGAGTCTTCTGTTTTCGGCCACCTTATAAAGACGGATTTTAAATGAATTTTTAAATCTAAAGTAACATAAAATCAACCTTTTTTTTGTGGGTTTAACAGTATTTTTATTATGTACCTATATACAAAATTACAATCAACATAATACCGGATTTTGAAACATTTTGTCACACACTAGATAAATATTTTCGAAACAATATCAACTAAGTTTATCTTTATTATTTCTTAGGTAACAGTTTAGCTATAGCGTACCGACTTATCAAAATAATCATCATCAAAGAATCATTAACTCAGGCGCAAAAACAAAAGACATTCGTGACAAAAAAATATCGTTAAAAGAATTTTGTCGCCACTATGGAATTCTGATGTGTACCATACAAAACAGAATTGCCGGAAAAACGACGGATAGTATTAAAAATCTAGGACCCGATCCAGTACTAACCCACAGAGGTGAAAAAGAAATGGTGAAATGGCTTATCAACCTGGCAAAGTGTGGTTTTCCTTTGAAAAAGCAGAACTTCTCGACACAGTTCAGAAAGTTATTGAAGATACAAACAGGTATACCTAATAACTTGAGATTGAAGATAATTGCCCAGGGAAAACTTGGTTTAAAAAAATTATGAATAGAAACCCAGAAATTTCCCAAATAACAAGGAATAAACAAGGCGAGAGCACGGGTAACAGAAGAATCAATGTGACTATGGTCTCGTAAACTTCTCGTGTTTCTTACAGAGTCAAATAACCAAGATATACTGGAATCTCCAGAACGCATATTTAATGGCGATGAAAGTGGGTTTGCCTTTTGTCCAAAAACTGGCAAAGTTCTTGGGCCAAGAGGGTACTGGAACCTTATGAAATAAAGACTGGCAAACCATGAAGAATAATGCCCATTTGCACGCACAAAGCAGCTACTGGCGGCGGGCATAACTGTGCGTTTGCATTGAAAGTCACCAGAACAGTTACATTATCCTTACTGCCAGTTTTTATTTTATAAAGGTTCCGGCACCCTCTTGGCTCAAGAACTTCGCCAGTGTTTGGACATAAGGCAAACCCACTTTCATCGCCATTAAATATGCGTTCCGGAGATTTCAGTACGTCTAAGTTATTTGACTCTGTAAGAAACACGATAACTTCACGGAACCAAATTCTGATTAATTCTTCTGTTACCCGTGCTCTCGCCTTGTTTATTTCTTGTTTCTTTCAAGTTATTAGGTATACCTATCGGCGCGAGCGTCGTAAAGAAGTTGCGTCACCGGTCAACGCGTAAGCAACACGCCACAATGCAGCAGCGTCGTAAACAAGTTGCGTCACCAGTCAACGAGCAAAACAACATACCACCTGTACTGTGACTCATGGCGGCCGGTGGGGCGCGCCACCTTTATAAACAGCCAATGACGCGCACAGCGGACTTCATTCGCTGGCCTGCGCTCGGACTGAGCGCAGTGCCGAGGCGAACTACTAGGCGGACCTTGTTGTTGTATAAATTCGATAATTGTCTTTCTATGATTTATTGTAAATTAATTTAGAGTTATTTTGGTTAATCAGAAGGGTTGTTATTTTGAGTCGAGTTTCTGATAGATTCAATTATTTGTGATTAGATTACGTCGAGTCTTTGTTTAAATTCAATTAAAGTCATTTTATAATTATTGTTGGGAAGTTTTAGTATTCATAATTTAGTTGTGCAGATTGTTTGACGATTGATGTTGGTGAGTCATAGTTTTGGATTATTATAGAAATATGAAATACGATGACGACGTGTTTTAATTGGTATCACTACCCCTGCTCTTACATCGGAAGTGAGATTCGCCTGCGTTGCCTACGACCATCCCTAATTGTAGGTACTTTTCTTAGACGGCCGTTCTGCGATAGTAGTGGTCAGTCTGGCCGAGGGTATTTTTTTTTTGTATTTTTGTGGATTTTGCTATCGTTTTAGATCATATCGCAGAATATTTTGTGGCGGAGTCCTTGAGACTAAGAAGATAAATTCATGTAGTCTGTTTGTTTCAGCTTGTTAACTACTACCCAAGAGTAGTTTGACTTTCTTATCAGTTTGAGAGACAGAGAGTGTTCCTGATTGCAGTACAGACGATTTGTTTAAGTGCGTCTTTGTCAAATGTGTTGCTGCATTACCTTTTAATGTAAAGGTTGCTCACAGCGGTTTCTATGGTCCTGTGATCCTGGAGTTAATTACTTTGTTGCGATAAATTACTTTGTTTCAGAAATTTTTACTTTGTGGTAGTGACATTGTGAAATATGGAGTCAAATTATGTTGGTGTGATAATTTATTTCAATTATTGATAGTAACGGATGCCTACTGATTATTTATCCCAAGTGGTCCCGTTGTTGATAAAAGGATATATTAAATTTATAAACTAGCAGATACCTACAGGTTATTATTGTGTTTACGTTTTACAATGTAGAAGTTGAAGGTATTATTGAAAATAACTAGTTTTGCAGTTTCACTTGTTCATACTTTCTTCTCAGCGCTAGTTGAGGCGACTTACTGGTTGGTGTTAATAACCGCTGCAGGATTGAGGAGTGATAGTAGCCAGTGTGTTTATTTATCTTAATTTCAGTGCACAGCAAGGTAGCTCTTCTTGCAGTTGCTTTATAGATGCGAGGCAAATGTCGATATCTGATTAAAGGTTGATTTTGTGAATAATTTACTTTTTACAAGTGCAGAGTTTTAATGCGGATACTGTGGAAGGTACCTGATACAATTTTACTGGACTGGTGGATTAGTAAGTCAATTTTTTATTTATGTATTTTACTATCACATTTTACCATTGACTAGTCATTCACAAATTATTGCGAGCCTTTATTGTGCGCTCTGAGACTAAACCATGCTATTCGCTGAAGACGATCGGAGCCGCAGTCCACATAAAGCAATGTTATAATAGTAATGATAATATCATCCAGCCATTGTTGATCAGGATGTAGTTAAATTGTTTCTGTATTTATCTAGTTTTTAACCACTCAGCAAATGTATTCAAAGAAGTAGCTCGCGGTGGGAAGCTCCGGGTGACTAAGGCCATTGTTCTAGCGTGGCGTTTAAATGCGTGTAGTGCAATCCATTTATTTTTTCAATTTTATTTTGATTTACAGCTAGCGGAGCATTCGGCACGGGCCGATAGTAGTTGAAGGGTTGCCTAGCGTACGAGTTCGATGGAAGTTGCAGTCATTGTTGCTATATATTATTTAGTTTTTTTTATAAACATTGCCAGAAGTTTGGAAATAGATGGGATAATTCGAAATCAAATCCTTTTTGTTTATTTATAGACGAGTAGCTGTTGCTGGTGTATCTATAATTGTCATCATTTTTGGTTGATTTGTTCAAGTACGGATTTTGCGTTTCAGTGCTAAGGTCTAACATAAACGTGACATTGGCGAAATTATAAGCAACACTGAAAAGTTCATACGATCAAGAAAAAAAAAAAACATCCAGTTGTCGAGCTTGTTATCGAATGACTCTATATCATTTAGAGTGAACCAGTGAAATACATCATAATATTAAGTATTGGCTTGGGGTCAATTTTTTTATCGTGAACGCTCTGCCATGCGGCGCAATGAGCGATCGAGGACATTAAGTTTTATTTTGTGGTTTTTGTTGTGTCCAATACACCATATTACACTTTCAGGGTTTGCAGGTGCTGTGTAGGGTTGCACACACACGAGTCTACATTGGGTTAAGCTTAAACAGATTCGATTAGCGGATAAGTGCTACATATTTGTTTCAGTCGATTTATATTTAACAATGGAATTCCGCAAAGTCACGCCTGAATTAATTGACGATCGAGGATATCCAGAGACCTCCCCCCGCGCAGCTGGTTGGATGGATGAGTGGACAGGAAGATTACATCTAGAGTGTAGCTGAAAAGCAGCAATGTGGATGTACTGGCGCATTTTTGGTGGCTTAACAAGATGCCCATATTTCTTTAGAAATGTATTTCTATCGGGCTTCAATTTGATTATTTTCCTGGACTTTTATTTCAGTTACATTCGAGACCAAGCTGTGAATTTCATTTTGATGTTTTACGAATAGGTGATCTAAATAGGATGTATTCATTTGAATCGAGTACGAGTGGATGTTGTTTATACGTTACAGAGTGTTTTATTAATTGTTTATAGGTAAAAGGTTATGTTCGCTGTCAAAGTGGAAGGAAGCAGTTGGCCGCGAAGACTTAATGCAATGGAGCGATCGGTTGATTTTAGAATGATTCGTGTAATTAAATTGTATAACCTATTGACGACCCTCAGCAGTGAGGAACCTCAACGTCGACGTTTATGGGAAGATAGTGTTTTTTTTAATTGACATCATTTCTTTTGTTATATTAATACGTTCTGCAAGTAGATGTGTGCTGCGAGTGCGAGATACTGCCGCTTCGATGTTGAATTAACTGTAGAGAATTCAATGTGTTTCGCAGTTATCTTCTTATATCAAGAAACTTGTTTTTCTTTATATTCTTGGAGAAGATTTAATGTTTATTATTTTGTTTTCCGAAAAGAGTGGCGTAATAGAGGGGAGACCTATACCCAGCAGTGGGTGCCAACGGGTTAAATAGATAGATTTTGTTTGCCAACACGATGATATATGTTTACGATGATGATACAGAATAATCTTGAACGAGTAAGTCTCAATGCGCGACGCGATAATTCATCGAAGATGACATCATGCTAATTAATAATCTACCTTCTTACTTTTAGATTTGGACAGATTTTGTCGCGGGGACTAGCTCAAATTGGTCTAGTTTTTGAGACAACGCGAGAGATTTGGTCACGAGGATTGGCTTTAATTGCCATAGTTTTCAGACAACGCAAAGATGTATTATGGACAGTATTTTTCTATTTTTCCCTTTTAATATTTTGTGTGTATTTTTATAGACTAGAAGTCACAGTGGACTTGGCACCGAACTGAGTAAGTGTTGTACGAGAACAACTACGATTGGACTACACAAAGACGTATTAATGAACGGTATTTTTTTTTCTCTTCTTCCGAGTATTTTATGGGTGTATTTTTTAAAAGCTAGAACCACTACGACTTTGCACCGAGGTGAGCAAGTATTGTACGAGAACAACTACGATTGGGCACCGAGGTGAGCAAGTGAGTATTGCTTTATTATATTATGTTATGAGTTTCTAAAAATTACGTGGCCGTATCGGCGATGTGATTTAATTGTAGAAGATATTTAATAGTAGGTAACTTCTAAAAGAGGCAAAGAAAAGAAATGATCAATAGGCTGTATGAAAGATGAGACGACATGAGTAAGAACGAAGTGAGCATCAAAAAGACGAATGATCGAACAGAGTGGAAGAAAACCCGGTGATGACTAATGCTGTGCCGATCCCGCAGACACCCTCAGCGTAGGGTGAGAGCAGGAAGACGAAAGCCGATATTATCGTGACTGGAAAAGTGTTTGGTGAGATCTAATAGTGACGTGAGTATTACGTGTTATAGTGTTTAGAGTTGTCACATGTGTCAAAGTTTTCTTTATAAAAATGAGATCCAATTGTGTCATTAATATTACAAGTGTAGTGTTTACAGTTGTCACTTGTGTGAAAGTTTTCAATATGAAAATGAGATCATATTGTGACGTGAATTATAGTGTTATCAGTATTTTATGTAGTGTCACTACTTTGAAAGTGTTTAATAACGAGCTTATAAAAAAGAAGAGAATCATTTTCTAGTGTTAGTGTTGTTGTTGTTACGTGCTGATGAAAGTGAGAAATTTATGTGAAAAATAATGAGAATCTAAAATGAGCGCTGAGGCTCTCGAGGCTTTACCAAAATTAGCGCTGAGGCTATGAGGTTGGATGTGTTAATGATGCTTTTGTTCTCCATAGGTCAAACGAGGATGAGGCGCAGGGACGCGCCTACGTCAGTATGGCCGTATCGGCGCGAGCGTCGTAAAGAAGTTGCGTCACCGGTCAACGCGTAAGCAACACGCCACAATGCAGCAGCGTCGTAAACAAGTTGCGTCACCAGTCAACGAGCAAAACAACACACCACCTGTACTGTGACTCATGGCGGCCGGTGGGGCGCGCCACCTTTATAAACAGCCAATGACGCGCACAGCGGACTTCATTCGCTGGCCTGCGCTCGGACTGAGCGCAGTGCCGAGGCGAACTACTAGGCGGACCTTGTTGTTGTATAAATTCGATAATTGTCTTTCTATGATTTATTGTAAATTAATTTAGAGTTATTTTGGTTAATCAGAAGGGTTGTTATTTTGAGTCGAGTTTCTGATAGATTCAATTATTTGTGATTAGATTACGTCGAGTCTTTGTTTAAATTCAATTAAAGTCATTTTATAATTATTGTTGGGAAGTTTTAGTATTCATAATTTAGTTGTGCAGATTGTTTGACGATTGATGTTGGTGAGTCATAGTTTTGGATTATTATAGAAATATGAAATACGATGACGACGTGTTTTAATTGGTATCACTACCCCTGCTCTTACATACCTGTATCTTTAATAACTTGCTGAACCGTGTCGAGAAGTTCGGCTTATTTCAAAGAAAACCCAAACTTTGCAAGGTTGATAAGCCATTCCACTATTTCTTTTTCACCTCCGTGGGTTGGTACTGGATCAGGTCCTGGATTTTTTATACTATCAGTCGTTCTTCCGGCAAATCTGTCTTGTACGGTACACCTAGGAATTCCATAGTGGCGACAAACTTCTCTTATCGACATCTTTTGCCTGAGTTAATGATTCTTTCGAATATTGAGTTCGTACATTTCTTTTTTTCTTTATCTTCTCCACAGCCGTCGGAGGAGAATACACCTGAAGAAAATAATGTTTTTTGAAAGAACATAAATAAATATCATTTTAGGGAATGTAATCAAGAGGAAATAAGATTTGTGTAGCAGGTGGTCGAAAACGTACAATAAGTTTTAAGCCGAAAAGCCAGACAGACATACTATCAAGTAGGTTAATAAAAGCTTGTAAAATACGTAACTATCATTAGATTTACTTTCAAAATAAAATTATTACTTATCTCGAAAAGATAAAAAATATACAAACATTTTTGCTTTAAGGCCGAAAACTAACAGCGACATTCAGTTAGTGGCCACATGATTTCAATACAATCGTCGGTCATGCCGAAAACTGAGGTGCCATTTTATCTATGGTTGGGTTTTCGGCCACCCCCAAAGTAGTCATTACTATTACACCTTTTTCATTATGAATGCCACATAATTTGACGGCCGAGAACTAATGGCTAGGGTCTTCACATATGTTACTATCGTAAAACAACGAGTTGTGAGCTAAACCCTTGAACCAATTGAGTAAAAGAGACAAAAGTGTAGACGACTCGATGTACTACATACCGGCCCTTAGGCCGAAAACTAAACTTTTGAAAAAATTCATATGTTGGATCGCGGCCCCCATATTAATTGTTGTTTTATACAATATTTTGCCAAAATAATGTTAGTAGTATGTTGGCAATTAAGTTTTTAAGTGACTTAAATGCCTATCAACAATGTTTGCTTAGAAAAACAACACATAACTTACCTTGGAGTGAAAGGCGCGTCACTATTTTTTTCCTAATTTCCGCACGCTGCGATACCCGCGATGACCGCCGCCGATCTGAATAATTCGCTAGAAATCACTCGTAGCTTGTTTCCGACCAAAAATGTTGTCAAAAACAAAGCAACTAATTTCAGATGTCTTGATAAAAAAATCTTTCAGATATTGCATTTCAAAACGATAATATCTTAATTTTACTGCATCAAGTACGCGTAAAGGCCGAAAACTGAAGGCGGCCGGCAAACCGGCTCACATACCCTACTACAATGCACCACATTATAAACTTAACTCTACGTATACTGGGACCTAGGCACACACTATTTTCAAAGAACTTTGGCACTAAACACCTGTAAACTCACAAGCACCAAGCGGTTTGTTTAGCACCAAACTTGGTGCTAAACAATCAAAAACGTATACGCAGAAAGGGACAAAACATTTATTTTATATTTCTCTCACTCATAGGTATAATTTGTATTATTGCGTCTCTCTTACTCTTGGTATTATTATTTGATGCTCTATCTATTGTATTCTTGATCTAAGGTACATACATACATACATACATAAAATGCCAAATCGCCCAAGTTGAAACTAAGATCTTCGTTCGCTTCGCTCACTCGATCAAAAACAAAGGCACGGTAGACAGGGAGGTCTATACCTCCCTTTTTATCAGTGTAAAAACGCTATAGTGGACAGGAAGACCACGCACCTGGTTTTCGCAAACGTAACCTGCACGGGAAACTGATACCTAATGAAGAAACACCTTTAGATGAATGTAAAATCCTTGAGGATGTCTAAGGGTAGTCAAGGCACTTCCAAGTATTATTGCAAATTAAATTCATAGTACTGTTGCTTATGGTAGGTAGGCCTAACAGTCTAGGCCCCTAGGGAGTAAGTATCCTATTTCCTACTAATATACAAAATAGAAAGTTAACGATGTTTGGATGTTTGTGGCTTAATCACGCTCGTTGGACCGATTTTGATGAAACTTGGGACAAATATAGTTTGCATCCTGGATTAACATATAAGTTATACTGAATGTGTACTTACCAAAAAAAGAAAACGAACATTGAAAAAAAAAACAGTATATTTCAAAATTTGAGCTTATTTTTGGAATGTAATTACGTGTCTACACCTACACTACAACACCAAGACTTGTTTTTATTAAATGGTCTTAACATTATGTACATACCTGCTTACTTATTAATAGGAAAATATTTAAAAAGACTAGTATTTTAAGGCGCTTACGGACGTCTCGATTTTGCTCACGATTTGTGCGGCCAATCGGTGGAGTTGAGTTTTGGGACCAGTGGCGTGGACAAGGGCCCCGGTGCATAGAGAAATAATTTTGTGAGCAGGCTCAAGGTTTTCTAGCTTCGGGAGCTGGCTGACCCTCTCTTTTCAAAGCTTAGGTTAGAGGGCCCCCTGAGCTTCGGGGCCCTGGTGCACCGCACCACCTGGCCCTACGATAGCTACGCCACTGGTTGGGACTACCCAACCACCAATAGATCACGTCTTGCCTTGACAACTTGGCTTTCACTTGACAATTAGTATGGTCTCTACCGATCTTGAGCCAAATCGAGAAGTTCGTAGACAACTTCTGCTACAGTAAGCTACAGTGTGGCTCTATTTGGTTACTACATTGTGGTTCAAAAATACGGGATAGCTTATAAAAAATATTATAAAAAACATACAAATTGTAAATATTCGAAAGAGCTACATACAATATTAAGTTCAGAATTGATTTCCTTAACAGCTTAACTTATTTTCGATAATGGTGTTCTGTTGGTTGCAAAATCATGTTACCTACTAGAGTAGGTGCCAGAACCATGGAATTAATACTAATTAATTATTTAAATGACATTAAAATGTTTTTTTTTCTTTTCTTATATTTTAGACAGAGTTCATTGAGTATTATATATTTAATATCAATGTCCTAGATATAACGACTGGAGTAATTTGTAATACTAGCGGCCGGTTTCTGAAAGCTCGATCAAAACGAATCGGATGTCAAATCACTCGCCATTAGTCGCCATTTCAGCTATTACATCGAATTAGATAGAGATAGCAAGTGACTTGACATCCGATTAGTTTTGATCGGGCTTTCAGAAACCGGCCGTAACCGGTGTTATAAAAAAATAAGGTAATATATGCCATGTATGAATGATTTTTCTAGTTAAACCGTCTACAAAAATGACAACATTACTAAATGTTCGGACTAGTTTATAACTCTTCATGGAAATTATCCTGCTCTTTGTTTTGCTCAAGATAATTCTTATTCAGATAAAAAAGTATATCTGTCTCCATTTCCTTCGGATTAACGTTAGAGCCGTATCTACGTACCGGTACTCCATTTCTGTCGATAATGAACTTTGAGAAATTCCATTTTATAAAGTCCCCCAAAGTACCACCTTGCATTCGTTTCAAAAATACCCACAAAGGCGAAGCATTATCACCGTTTACATCCACCTTTTCAAACATATCAAACTTCACTCTTCTATTTCTGGCAAATCTGAGGATATCTGACGCAGTTCCGGGTTCTTGGCTGTTGAACTGGTTGCAAGGAAAAGCTAGAATACGTAGACCCCTGTGGTAGTACTTGTCGTGTAGCTCGTTGAGCTCTTTGTAGTTGGCATCGGTGTATCCGCATTGGGAGGCTACATTGACTATGATGAGGACCAATCCTTCGTACATTACGAGCGAGGTTGGCTTTCCGTGGATGTCGTTCACGGTAAACTCGTAGACGACTTTCGGTTCGTAATTTGCCGGTTGGTTTTTGCTGAAAATAAATAAATGCCTATGAGTTTTTATAAAAGAAAGAAGAAAGAAAGAAAATACACTTATTTGACATACCTACATACAAAAAATAAAATGAAATAAAAAATAAAACATTTACAAGTATAATCAGCTATCTGGTTCCCATGAGTTTGTCTGAAAAGGGACATTATAATTGTGACCAGCATACAGTTATGCCGCCGGGTGTGGTTGCCAGTGAAATTACCGGCACATGAGGCTTAACATTTGTATGCCTCAATTTGATGGTCGCAGTGACTTACGAGGCGTGTTTTGTTATAGGATGGTTACTACTTAACATCAGGCGGGCCATCGGCTTATTCCGTCAGCAAGGAGCATAAAAAAATACAGTTACATATGTTGTCTGTCATCATAGAGCACTGGTGGTCTAGTGGTAGCGGCCTCTCCTTCCAATCCTAAGGTCGAGGGTTCAGACTCGATCGTGCACTAATGAGTTTCCGTTCAAAAACATACGTGCTCAGTGCCAGTGCTTTCAAACGTTGAAGGAAAACATCTGGATGAAACCCGCATGACATTGAACCTTCAGTTCTAAAACATATGTCAAGTGCTCGAACGGCGCTTTGAGGCTCACTTAAAATCCTTTGTATGTAGATATTTACAAAAAAAAGTATATTATGTATTATATCAGCTATCTGGTTCCCATATTACAAGCTTTGGCTTAGTTTGGGGCTAGATAGTAAATAAATAAATAAATATTGGTGGACATTCCACACAGCACTATCTCGCCCCAAACTAAGCCAAAGCTTGTGATATGGGAACCAGATAGCTGATATAATACATCATATATACTTTTTTTTGTAAATACATACTTTTAATATAGTATAATAACACCCAGACAGAGAACAAACATCTATGTTCATCACATAAATGTTTGTGCTCAGGCGCAGAAGGCGAGCTATTACAAACAAACTGAGCTAAAAAGGCTGTCAAATAGTGATGTGTGGAAAGTCCACCAATATTTATTTATTTATTTATAATATCATAGGATGCTTCATAATGATAGTGCATAATGGCTATTCTGTAAACTCACCCGATGTCTGTGGTGCCATGGAACTGTATGAAGGTGTGCACTGCCTCGTAGATATCGTACGCCATCAGGTCAGGGTCTTCTAGGGCCGCGAAGTGGCCGCCCTCGTCCACAATGCTGTAATCAACAATAATCACCATATAATAAGTATTTTTTTTGTTCTTTATTTTTATTTATTTATCTCCTTTTCTATTTTAAATTACGGACATTTTGTATTTCTTAAATCATTCAATCAATTCATTAATTTTTATATCGTATAAATATTGCATGCTATTTTTAAGTGGAATATGGAAGAACATTATTTGCAAACCCTAACATCTGTATTGACATGTACCAACCTATATCTACACTAATATTATAAAGAGGAAACATTTGTATTTTTGTATGTAACGAATAGGCTCAAAAACTACTGGTCCGATTTCAAAAATTCTTTCACCATTAGAATGCTACATTATCCCTGAGTAACATAGGCTATATTATATTTTCAAAAAAATCAGGGATCCTTACTAAAACTTCAATAATGTAACCCAAGGTGGAAAAGAAAAACCTTACATCGCGTGCGCTGCGAAAACTATTGAAGATAGAACAAAATAATGTACTACGATTTTGTAGAACACGTCATTATCTACAAAAAATGTCGCGACAGCATATGTCTAACTATTATAGTTATGTCACAATAAGTGTTCTTTTATTATCAAAAAATAATTGAAATGCCTCCGCTAGAAAAGGGTCTTTATTTGTACCTTGGTATTAATCCTTATCCAAATAAATCATTTCATAATTAAGACGGTTTCAATACCTGTAGATTACTTCTTAAATTTTTCAAATCGGACATTCCATTCAAGAGATATGACGAAATTAAAAATGTTAACGGGTCCACGGGTCACGCGCGGGGTGCGATTTCACTCACTCAAGGAGAAGCGCGTGCAAATGTATGAAATAAGTAGACGCGAGGCTCGAACGCGCTTTAAGTTTATCCTAAAATGTTCAAAAAATTTATGACCACCCATGCGAAGCTGGGACAGGCCGCTAGTTCGCAATAAAGTTATTATGATTATGAATCATTTAGTATATAGATAGACAACACTTTATTATACGGAAACAGCTTCACGACTTTGATCCCCAGGCACGGTAGATATCCTCTCAGATCTCTTGGTACCAAGTACGACTTTATTATACAAGGTGTTCCAATACTTTTACCTAAAACTTCAGGGGGCTAAAGTACCCATCAATATGAATAACTTTTTCTAAAGTACAAACACTGTGAACGAGAAAAAAATTAAATTTTTATTAGTCTCACAGTGTTTCATTAGTTATAAAAAATAAAATAATAAATAATGGAGGACTTTCCACACAGCACTCTCTAGCACCAAACTAAGCCAAAGCTTGTAATATGGGAACCAGAAAGCTGATATAATACATATTTACTTTTTTTTTGTAAATAGTTACTTATAATATTATATAACACCCAGACAGAGAACAAACATCTATGTTCACCACACAAATGTTTGTTCTCGGTGGGGATCGAACCCACGGCCTACGGCGCAGAAGGCAGAGCTACTAATACCAACTGAGCTGTGAAGGCTGTCAAAATGTTAAGCCTCATGTGCCTGTAATTTCGCCGGCAACCACACTCTTCAAACCGAAACACAGCAACGCTGCTTGGCGGCAGAAAACGGCATGTCAGTACTTCCCCGGACGAACCTTTCATAAAGAGCCACCACTCTAAGCTTGTTAACTAGTTATCATACATGAAACTTTTATAGCGCGTTTACATTTAGCCATTCGCGCTGCAATTCGCGTGGACGGAAATGTTGCCGTCCCATTCTCGCATTACCCAAGTCCCTGCGCTGCGTCCCTGTGTCTACATGTCTCTGCACATTTCCATGGACATGAGCCGAGTGTAAATGGGGTATGCAGGACAGGAAAACTTATTTGGTTGTTTGGACGCAGATCTCAGCCCAATGTGCTTACCTATATAATGTGTATACCTGCTTTGTAAGTAGTTCTTGTATTTGCATTTCAGCATAAAGTCCGAATGGTGGACGAGCTCATTGCGGAACTTGATGCCCCATGTCGGTACTTCAGTCGGGATTCTGTTGAAAAAACATCTTTATACAACAAACCGGTGGAAAATTTTTATTTAAAATTTTTTAAAAATTTTAAGATCCACTTTCAGTTTGCGCAAAGCGCCTGCGGAAAGATAAATTGTACGAAAATTACATTAGAACATATATTAGGAAATTATTTATTGCAGTAATAAATATTGGAAGACTCTGGTAGACTTTCCACACAGCACTACCTAGCCTCAAACTAAGCAAAGCTTGTAATATTGGGAACCAAATAGCTAACAATAATACTTATATAATTTTTTTTTATTACAAAAAAACTCTGAAATAAAGTTCATCTATCAACTCTACGAATATTATAAATGCGAAAGTTTGTGAGTGCGTGTGTACTATGTTTGTTCCCACTCATCTCAGTAACTGCTGCACAGTTTTGGATAAAACTTGGAACATACACAGTTTTTAACCTGGAATAACATAAAGGCTGCTTTTAACTGTGTGCGACCACGCGAGCGGAGCGGCGGGGGGAAACTAGTAAAAAAACCAGTCTTACCGGTCAAATACAAAAAGTATCTGCCTCCTATCCATCATCTCAGCAAAGATTCTGGCACTGGTGGTGATAGTATTCGTCGCCCAGTATATCATGATGTTATCCAAGAGTTGAGTCAAAGTGAATTTGTTCAAAAGGTTTCCATCGTAGGCTTTTTTGTTGTTGGGGTTCGTCCATATGGCAAACTTCTCGAGGATGTAGGCTGCGAGACCGGAGGGCGAGTCGGATAGGGCGGCACCTGGTGGGAGGAATAAGGTATTATTAAGGCGCAGACAACCGTCAAACAACACTCGCTTGTACATTTTCATTGGCAATGTTATGACGCAGATACCCGTCAAACAAATTTTCTTCTCGTTCGCACATTATATTTTACTGTTTTTTGAGTGTTGAAATGTGTGAGAGAGAAATTGTATGAAAGTTGTCAGCCAGAAAAAAACATAATCTTATATTTAGTTATTGTATCTTTACACTTGAATATAAATAAATAAATAAATATTGGTGGACTTTCCCCACAGCACTATCTAGCCCCAAACTAAGCCAAAGCTTGTTTTAAAGCCTATGTCACCCGGGGATAGTGTAGCTTCCCAACGGTGGAAGATTTTTTCAAATTGGTCCAATAGTTTCTAAGCCTATTCAATGCAAACAAACAAACAATCAAATCTTTCCTCTTTATAATATTAGTATAGAAGTATAGATAAAAGGAACTCACCTACAGTGTCCGGGCGGGTCGCCTGAATATGTATATGTCCGCTCTCCTCCACCATTTTAGTTACGACGTCGCTTAGAGGGTACATCCGATCATGCAGCTGTGGTTCTTCCAGGAATGACGGGTATAACACACCTGGGAAAGAAATGAATAAATATTGGTGGACTTTCAACGCAGCACTATCTAGCCCCAAAATAAACAAGATTTGTAATATGGGAACTAGATAGCTGATATACTTTTTTTTTCTTGAAAATTCATATTTATAATATACATATAATAACACCCAGAAAGAGAACAATCCTGTACGATTATGTTCATCACATTTTTTTTTTGATCTTGGTATGGATTTATAATTACAGGCACATGAGATTTAATACCTTTATGTCTCAGAGTGATAAACGCATTGTAATGACAAACAGGACACGTCCTCTATATGTGATTATTATCATCATCATCATTATCAGCATGTAGAAGTTCACAGCTCCGGCAACATAGGGCATGTTCTTATCGGACATAACTTACGAGGCAATGCTTTGTTATAGGTGATGATTACCACTTAACATCAGGTGGGCCATCCGCTTGTTCGATCAGCAAGTTGTATAAAAAAGAAATTCTGCAGACTTACCGATAATTTGATAGAACAACGCCTTAGGATTATAAAGCACTGCAGGAAAGTTAGTATGGAATCCCAGCACCTTATCAGGGAAGAGAGTGGCCATAATGGAGCCCACACTGTGGCCTAGGTCCCCGCCTTGTATGTAGTACTGGGGGAAGCCGAGGCGTTCCATCAGGTTCCTCAGTATTACAGCCATCTCCATTGGACCGAAACCGCGGCGGGTAGGAGCCTGGAACAAAACAATAAATAATTCGAGTCAGTGTCAACATCGAGGCAAGCCTTAGATTTCACGATGTTGTGTAAATGAAAATTGTACTTAAACTTTTTGAAAACATTGTGAGTGGAAAATATTAATGTTGATTATTGTCTTTTTAGAATGTATTTACGAATAAAAAAACAGTTTCACGATTTTGTTTTCTGTTGAAATAAATCATTTCATATTTCAATAATGATTTATTTGGATAAGGATTCAAGACGGTTTCAATACCTATAGATTACTTCTTAAATTTTTCAAATCGGACATTCCATTCAAAAGATATGACGAAATTAAAAATGTTAACGGGTCCACGGGTCACGCACGGGGTGCCATTTTCTTACTCAAGGAGAAGGGCGTGCAAATGTATGAAATAAGTAGACGCTAGGCTCGAACCCACGGTCTAAGTTTATCCTAAGATGTTCAAAAAAATTATGACCACCCATGCGAAGCTGGGAAGTCATAAATTTTTTGAATATCATTTTTTGGGTTCGAGCCTCGCGTCTAGTTATTTCATACATTTGAAATAAGTAGACGCGAGGCTCGAACCCACGGTCTAAGTTTATCCTAAAATGTTCAAAAAATCTATGACCACCCATGCGAAGCTGGGACAGGCCGCTAGTATATATATGTATGTATATATTGGTGAATAAATATTTTTTCTGATTTTTTTAAATTTTTTTAGTGATTTCAAGTATTAGTGACGAAAATACTAGGTACCTATAAGTTTTTGTCTGGTTTATTCACCTCAGAATATCCAAATCCCGGCAAGCTTGGCACAATTACTTCGAACACGAAGTTCTTGGATGATGGCTTCGTCAGCAGCGGAATCAGCTCGTAGAACTCTCGGACGGAGCCCGGCCAGCCATGCAGCAACAGTATAGGTACCACTGGGTACTGGAATAATAATAAGAAATCAGAAATTATTTATTGTTAACTGTAGTACAAAAAAGATCTTAAGGCCCAGTTTCACCATGCTCTGTTAGTTACTAATCAAGGATTAACAGGCCGTTAAATCTAACCTTAGATGTCAAACGCGTACATTTTGCCATTTTTAGCGGCCGTTTAATCTTTTGTTAATCTAACAGAGCATGGTGAAACCGGCCCTTAAGCTATGGTTATGTACAGTTTTAACAGTTTGAAAAAAAATGAAACAGCTTCGTGACTGGGGATCAACCAGGCACGGTAGTTATCCGCTCAGATATCTTAGTTCCAAGTTCTAACTCCAGATTCTTTGAGGGCGTCTAAGGGGGTAGTCAGAAGTACGTCCAAATATTACATTAGGCACATACTCATAGTTTGCAGTAGTTGGTATTCCATTCCAGCAACGGGGTTGAGCTAGCAACATATCAAGCCCAACGCCGTTGTTAGAATACTAATTGGTTTCCTCACGATGTTTTCCTTCACCGTTTAAGAGCACTGGCATTGCACATTTTTTTCTATAACAAAAATCCATTGGTGCACGACCGGATTTCGAACCTACGACCTTAAGAACGGGAGGCGGGGTTACGCCCACTAGACCACCGGTGCTCCTATAATGTAATAATAATTTGGGACATTATACATTTTTGTAACATTTTGGTAACTGAATAAAACTAATGAAAAAGGATAACACACAATGAAGTGAGTTCATTTACAAAAATGGAATTTTATTAATTCTTAAACATTTGTACTTCGGAAAGAAAATAAAGTCATATCATTAATAATTATAAAATAAATAAGTGAGAATAAAAGTAAGATGTCTGCTACACGGTCAAAAAGCAAAGACTTTTTTTTATTATTATGAAACTGAAACAGAGCAATGCGGCTATACAGGGTATTACTACCCCTATGCCTATTTCTGCTGCGGAAATAGGCATAGTGATACCCCGGACAAGCCCTACTACTACTAAAATACTGTTGCTGGCAAATATGGAGTTCGGCTAGTAGGTACATTTACTCACCACAAAATTTTCATCAAGTTGTGGCTTAGCATGGATAAAATGTATATTCAGTCCATTAACTCTGGTCGTAAAATGTTTAAACTTGTTTAAAAACCGTTCCCTCTCCTTAAATTTGTAGCTGTTTGACCAGTAGTCCACAACTTGTGTCAGGAAGTTAGAGTTGAACCCGTACGAAAATCCAGTGTTTTCCAAGGGCGGAGGCAGAGGGCGTCGGTGTAGTAAACGCTCTTTGAGGTCGGATATAATCTGTGGATTGAGAAATAAGTCAAAGAAACAAACACAAAACTATTACAAGGTGAAATCTGTATTTCATCCAATGGAGGGTAGAAACCCGGAACCAAATTTATTATTGTTTCAGATAATACAATATTTTTTTATTAGAGTAGAAAGAGTTTTTATGTAATAAAATCTTAAGTATCAGCTATTATCTCAACAGTCACTACTTTAATTTTGTTCAAGATAGCATGGGTCTTTTTTATATTAATTTTTTAGGATCGCCAACAGAAAATACACAAAACATAATACTAGATGCAGACAAAACAACATCCTGCCCCATGCTTATCCACCAAAGGCAACCATAGCTAACTCTTTCAATCCAACTAGAGTTTATCTTGGAAGACCATTTGGAATATTTATGTTAATAAGCATGTTTAAAACTAGTCAACAATAAAACCTAACTTACGGCATCTGAAAATTCAATTTGATATGGCTTGATACTGAGATCGGGTTTTACATCCATTGGGTAAGTACCCCAATACTCATTCAAGTCCACCTCAGGCATCGGTGGTGCTGACAGCAGATGACTGATGAAGAAAATTGATGCAATCCCTATTATGAGTGCAGAGAAGTATATAAGATTGTCAATCTGTAAAAAGAGCTTACATTAAAAAGAGGACTTTTCCAGACATAGGGACTTTTTTGGAACAATTTTGGTGAAAGGGCTATTTATTTTAGACTTTTTTAAATCCTTATATTTAAAAAACTTCTATTGAGACGATTCAAAGTCAAAGTCAAAAGGTATTTATTCAATAAAATCACAAGGATCACTTTGAAACGTCTTAAAGCTAGGTGACTCTAGGTGCCAGTTCCATGCGACCAAAGCCTAGAAGAACGGGCAACAAACAAACCTACCGTTCTTTTGTATGATCCTTTTACAATGTAATTTAATATATTACTTATTTTTTATATATTACTGATTGGACTTAGAAGGAATGAAGAGAATGTAGATAGATACACTTACTACGCTTGTTGGTGTAACTTCCTTTTTCTTGTTTTGCTCGGGTTTAGGTATTCTTTCGGTATTCATTTCTCTTTCTTTTCGATTCGATTTAGAAGACATCTTTACAGAATCTAGCGACCGGCTTTTTTATTGCACCGGCAACTACGAATCTAAATGTATGGAGTATGGAGAACTTTTAGGAGAAAACACTTGCAGTTATAAATAAAATCGCAGCCTTTGATTTACTCAAACCACTATGAATTAAAAATGATTCTCCAAAATCACAGAGGAAATCTAGATAACCAATCAAAGAAAGAAGAAAATATTTAAGTTTTTAATTCATTGGAATGAAATTTGGAATTCGCACGATCGATCGTTGAGGCAGTGTTGCCATATGAAGGACAGAAATCTGTATTTTCGTTTCAAAAAATCCGTAGTACCTACTTTTCTGATTAATATTAAGAATGATAATTTATCTTTAATTATCATCAATAATCCGATTTATGACGGAGTAAATACATTCTATCGCCGCACTCAACTTCACCCAACGGAGGCAGAGCGCGTAAAAAAAAAACAACACCGTAACCCATGGAGGAAAACCGTAACCGTATTATGGCAGCACTGTGTTGAGTGACAGTGACTTAGCTGACATTATTAGTGAAGCTTAGACGTATATACTACCTCCATCATAGATTAATAATACTATAGATTGCCTACGAGCGTATACCCGAGCAAGACGGACAACAAGTACATACAATTTATGGGTTGCCACATCATACTATTTTTACCCAACCAAGCATAAGCTATGATGTCGCCGCGGCTCCAGTTGTTTGTTTAATGATGTTTAATTAAAGCTAGTTTCTGCAGTGAAATAGTTTGTACCCTCCTCTAGGTTACGCCATTTTAATATCTTCTAAGGAATGGGCTAGAAAAAAGCCTACACAGCTCAGTTGGTAGCCGTATGCGCCGTAGGCCGTGGGTTCAATCCTACCGAGAACAAACATTTGTGTGATGTGATACTAGACATTTGTTCTCTGTCTGGGTGGTTGTGATTTGGCTTAGTTTGGGGCTAGATAGGGCTGTGTGAAATCTACAACAATATTTATTAAAAAACAATAAAAAAAACAGGGTGAACTGCTAGTGTATAATGTTTGGAGAATCCCTTGTTTCCCCGCTAAGCTGGCATTTTAGACATTGACATCAGAACCCTAGGCCCCGCGAGCTAGAGTCCTGGATTTTCCTAGTGAGAGGGACAGAGCTAGCTGGTGGTGCTATTCTTCACATTCTACCACCTACCAAGAGTTTAATTATGTTACTGCACCAGCTAGCATCAGCTAGGTAAAATTTTTATGAATATAAAACAATTTATTTATTTATCATTGATTTATTTATTCTAAATCCCTACTCGTCAGAAACCGTAATTCAAAAGGTTAATTTATAACGCGTGCTTCAATTTTAAATTAAGTAGGTATAAACAATACATCCTAACAGGAGTAAGCCAGCATAAGCTAGAGCTGGGGTCTTATGCTCACTTCGAGCGAGATTATCTCACGGTAGAGATGACGTCATATCTCGTTCGATAACTATTTATCCCCATTCTCACTATCTAACTCCCCAATTTTCTCATACAGTGAGCATAAGGCCCCTGACCATAAGCCTGAGCAATGTCACCACTTTGCCCTGAAGCGCGAAGTGGTGGCATTATGAATACAGCTTACTCATATTCATACAGCTTTAAGACATATTCATAGTGATGTGCTGAGGATACTCAGCACATCACTATGAATATGTCTTAAATACATTAAAATATATCACGTGTAAGTACGTGTTAATTTATTAGACGATAAATATTTAATAGTGTACATAACAATTTCAGATGAGAATATTTTCTTAATTCACACTTTTTAAAGCAAGATTTTTAGTATTCGTGTTTTAGTTTTTGAACATACTTTTTATATCCAGAAAACAATAAGATACCGTTTATGTTGAAATAGCCCAAAAGTTTTTTAGTCCGTAAGTTTCTTGCCTGTTCTTCTAGGGTTTGGTCGCGAGGAACTGGCGGTACATTCACCTAGTACCAATTTAAGACGTTTCAAAGAGATCCTTGTGATTGTACTGAATAAAGTCCGTTTTGATTTTGATTTTGGAGCTTGGTGACCTGGAGCTTGGTAACCCGTAGCTTTAACCCACCAGCCCAAAGTAGTTGCATCTTTGGGAAATCTGTAAAACAAACATGTAATTATTAGCCATATGTAAGTATTTAATCATACTACGCGATGGTGGTCTCAGACATAAAATAACTACCAACTTCTCATTCAAAATTTACAAACCTTATTTCTTTGAATTAAATAATAAGTTGCGACATTGTCATTTTTTTCTAGCCTATTGTGTGTATTTGAACTTATCCTAACATATCCGAGTCGATCCACCCTAAAGTTGTTCGTTTCCCAACATTTTTGGCAAATAGATTTTGTTTTAGTTGGCAGCCCGAAAGATCGTATAACTCAGCCAAATTGCAGATACTTGTTTCTAAAGGACTGTATCGGTTTGAATAGCCATGATGTCATTTGTGTGGTTTTTAGTAACCTATACTCAATTTTACAAAATAATTAAATTTTAGAAATCTACTATGATATGCGATAGAAAGTAAACACAACCGTTAAATGATTAATTATGGACACTGTGCATTCTCCGTTTTATAGTTTTATTGACAAATAGAACATAAAAGTGCTACTTACCGAAGGAAGCTTAATTTTCAGTTTTCCGAGCTGTATCATTATCACAGCCTAAAATACTACTATACACCATATTATAAAGTTAACTCTACGTTTACTGGGACCTAAACACACACTATTTTCAAAGAACTTTGGCAATAAAAACCTGTAAACTCACTAGAGCCAAGCGGTTTGTTTAGCACCAAGCTTGGTGCTAAACATTCAAAAACGCATACGCAGAAGGGGACAAAACATTTATATTATATTTCTCTCACTCATAGGTATAATTTGTATTATTGCGTCTCTCTTACTCTTGGTATTATTATTTGATGCTCTATCTATTGTATACTTGATCTAAGACCTCCATGCATAAGACATTAGTGAACAGATTCGCTTTTTTTTAAATTTATTATAAGGGCTAGGCTTTGTCGCTATTCGACTACATGTAACAGTCAGTCTCACACATGTTATGTCGGGAAAATACGGCTCACTACCGCCACCTAAGATACCCTAATCCTATTTTTAAATTTTCCATTCCATACATTCCACAAGATTATTAGGTTAATGTAAATGGAAACGACCAAATACTAAACTAGGTGCCTAACCCATCTCTAACCATTTTTAATTTGTAAGTAAACAGAGACAGAGTAGGCAGGTATCTACTAATTCTAGAAAGAAAAAATGTCTGTGATACTATTAGGGTAAACTCACACAATTATGTGATAATCCTAATTTCGTGATAGTCTGTTTCGAAGCTGATACTGAGTTAAGTGAGTGAAATACACATCTCTAATATGAACCTTAGGACAGAGTAATAAGTCTTATATTTCTTTAAAAAGTTTGGTTCGAATCGTGCGAGAGCGATAGTAACAAATGACAGATTTGTTCGCCCGCGCTTAATTTCGTGCGCTCCGCGGTCATAGAACATTTGTGTTTACGTATATAATTAAAAATAAATACGAAATGTGCATAGATTGCGACAAAACTTACACAGTTTATAGTTAGAACAGTGCAAATTGAGATTTGTGGCTTGGCGTGAGTAAAGGGTGAGTGGTTTTTGTATAATTCCTTATTTTGTCAACCCATAAAATTAACGAATTTTCAAGTTTTGAATTGGAGCTGTATCACGGATTTAACGAAGGCAAATATGATATACGTAAAAAACTGGGTTAGGAACTATTGATTTTCGTGATTTAGTAAGTTAATTTAGTAAGTAGTAAGTAGATTAGTAAGTTTACGTAAAGTCAAACCTAATAATAAATGCAATACCTAAAGAATTAATCTTTTCAGAATTTTTGTCACGGAAATAAATGAGTTGAATTTTTATATTTTTACCTACTTTTCAATGTTTTTTACAGATATAATGAAGGAACTCGAAGAAAATACAATGAAGCGACGCTGACAACCGCAGTTGGAATAGTATTAAAAAAAATATGACTGTTTACCGCCCATCCAAAGATTTTTTTCTAATTTCGTGATATAAAAAAATCAAAAGCTCATGCAAATCCGTGATAACGTAATTAGCTGAGTATGTATCACGGACTTAAAGTGGTTATCACGAAATTGTCAAAGTCAACGAGGTTTTGAATATTAACTATAAGTTTAAAAATAGTAGTCTTAAATAAGTTTACTATCCTAATTATTGTAAATGAAAGACTGATTAATGTTCCCAATTAAAAAAAGAAGAAGATTTTACTGAAATATCGAAGTTTTATTACATATTTTGTTTTATCACGAAATTGGATGAGTCCACCCTACTACGTAGATTCCAGAGTTTCCCCAACTGTTTAATATCAAGAATGAGCCTCAACTTAGTTTCTAAATTGGTGAATTGGTTTACTACTTTAAATAGGTATAGGTAGTCTAGATAAGGTAATCTATTTGTATATAAGCTCGTGGAAAGATACATTTGAATTAAAATTACATGGTGCAAAAGAAATAAAAGGGCATAACTCGACGTCGTTTTTGACTAGAGGCACTTATTGATTTTTTACCCGAGTGCCGAAGGCACACCGGGTTATGTGTTTGGCGTGTATCTATGTATCTATCCTTCGATATTTTCTTTATTACCACGTAGCACCCAAACGGCTGGGTGGATTTTGATGATTGAGGTATCAAAAGATTTGTCTTAACTGCCCGAGTGTCCTAGGATACTTACAAAAAGTTTCAAAAAATTAAGTGAGCAGGAGAGCAGGAACAATATTCTCACACATGAAAAAAAACTTTACACAATCATAGCAATAAAGCTAATCGGATGTCAAGTCACTCGCCATTTCAGCTATTAGGTACATCGAATTAGATAGATTTCATCGGCTTTCAGAAACCGGCCGTAATAGAGTTAATTCAAATAATTTTTGTTTGTCATTTAAGTTAAATTTTCAAAGACTAAACCTTAACGCAAAATTCAAAAGTCACTTTAGCGACGTAGGCCGTGAGAGATTCTGAAATATATCATAAAACCCTCTATAAAGTCATACAATTCGTTTAAAAAAACCAAAATCATCCATCTAAATCATCCAATGCATCCAAATCGATGAAGCCGTTTTAAAGATATTACGAGTTTTGTTATTTGACTTATGTGGGCCTTAGGAGTTATCGCTTGCCGGTTTAGTCATTCGCTCCTTTTAATCCTCTTCACCACCTGCATGACCAGCAATCTATAGAGAAATTAGAACGCTTACGAAAACACTCATCTTAAACCCTATATTTATAGGACTCGACAAAATAGCTAAAAATAAAATACCTATTAAATAATAAATAAAAAAACCCGACTGCCCAAAATAAAAGGATGGAAACAAGATTATGTTTAATTTTTTTCTTGATAGTTAACTCCAGTTATTCAATCTTTTTTTTTTTTATACAACTACCTGATGGAACAAGCAGATGGCCCACCTGATGTTAAGTGGTAACCATCACCTATAACAAAGCATTGCTTCGTAAGTCACACACGATAGGAACGTGACCTATGATGCACTGCCCTGCGTCCAGCAACTTGAGGCATACAGATGTTAAGCCTCATGAGCCTGTAATTACACCGGCAACCACACTCTTCAAACCGAAACACAGCAACGCTGCTTGGCGGCAGAAAATGGAGTGGTGGTAGTACTTCCCCGGACGAGCCCTTCACAAAGAACTCTACTACTTTTAAAAATCTACTCGCCAATCTTGACGAATGATACAATTCCATAATCACAGGCAGTCGCAGGCGTCTGTACCTAGGTACTAGTATTCTCTTATCTGTGACCTAGGTAGGTATGCTGCTAGGACGGACATACACGAACCTCCGACTGCCTGTGATTATTAAATTGTATCATTCGTCAAGACTGAACAACTGGAGTTCACTATCAAGAAGATAAAACATAGGTAGGTAGGTAATCTTGTTTCCATCCTTTTAGTTTACGATTTATAGGGGTGTGAAGTGAAATGAAATAAAATCCAAATGAACGCCCTGTCACAATGCAGCAGCCACAATCTGGGCCGGCTTAATTGAACTTGCGGGGCCAATATAGCCGACATTTTTCCTTTTAATTTTTCCACTGAACCGCAGCGAACGATCTAGGGCTGGCGTATTTTTTTAATATTTTTTTTAAACAACAATCTTTGCGAGTTTGAGTTTGCTAACTTTGTTATTGTTTTTTTTTCCACTTGCTGATGGAACAAGCAGATAGCCCATCTGATTTTAAGTGGTAACCATCACATATATCAAAGTATTGCCTTGCAAGTCACACTCGATAGGAACGTGCCCTACATACCTACAATGCACTGCTCTGCGTCCGTCATCCTAAGGCATACAGATGTTACGCCTCATGTGCCTGTAATTACACCGGCAACCACACTCTTCAAATCGAAACACAGCAACGCTGTTTGGCGGCAGAAAAAGGCGTGGTGGCCGTACTTCCCCGGACGAGCCCTCCATAAAATGCTCTACATCTCTTGATACTCTGGTTAGACTCTGGTTACCATACTTCACGCAAATAAATTATTTCATTTCATTTATTTCATTTCATTTCATTTCATAGAAAAAACACTAAACTTATTCACTAGTAGGTATACTTACTTAGAAAAACTAGCGATTACAGATACCTATAGGCGAATGCAGTTTCATCATGAAACTACATTCGCCTGCGATGAGTGCGATGACGATTTTGCAGAAGACTGTACCTAATTGGCTATATCTAGGAAGGTATCCCTCCAAAGCGATGTAGGTAATTTAAGCTAAGCTAGCCAGCTAGCCATGTTCAGTAATTTTTATTTATTTATAATTTATTGCACAAAACACTAATTTAAAGAACAAATGCACAAGTATTTTCTACCAGCTCCCCTAAGTAGGTAGTGGTACTTATATAAAACAAGATTGACATGCGAAAAATTATATTAGACTAAATAACTAAATAAAAAGTAGTTGACTGAATCTTGTTGATGTCGGTCGGGTAGGTAATGAAATGAAGTAAATAGGTGGGTACTGACTACTGGGTGGGTAGGTAGGTAGGTATAGGATTATTCGGATGTAATAATCATCCGTGCTGAAATGGTTATCACAATAGCTATTGTGGCAGCCCTAAAAATACCCACCACGCTTTCATCGTGCTATCACGGCTCTCAGGCTGTCACCGTTTTCCCATTTTTCCCGCACATCCCCATTCCATTTTCAAACGTAGCTCATAGTATACCCTCACAAGCGAATTAGAACCTTATTAACACGGGATATCAGGGCATTGCTAGTAATGTTGTAAATCAAGTGTAGACACTTACGGTTTTTGTGGCGGGAAGCAGGATTAGCAATGCGGTTTTTCGAATGAATCCTTTTGCAAAATTGATGGTGGAATTGAATATTGGTTACTTTCGGATATAAATTAATTTATTATTTATCGAGTCCGACCAGGCAGTCAGTAGTTTTGTGGTTGAATGTAATGAACTGATAATGAATGTCCACTGATAATGAAAACCAATCAAATAGGTAATATTGGATGGACAATTTTTGTTATTTTAGTGCAACTTGTTCCAAAAATCCCATTATAGGTAGTTACCTGAGGACAAATACCAATAGTTACCTATACTCAACCAAACTATAAAACATTGTTTTTAAACCTTATCAATTTCTAAAGATTTTCCTTATCTTATTTTATCAAAAACTATGAAAGAAAGAAGAAAAAATGAAAGAAAACTTTTTTATTTGACCCAAGTAAAAAATTAAAAACAATAAACAGTAGGTAGAAAAAAAAAGACAGTAACATTAACAGTAGGTACCTAATAGGTGAAAAAAATAAAATACTTAATTAAAAATAACATGTAGGGAAATAGATATAAGGTACCTATGATTAACATGCATCGTTGTGTGTGGTCAAAAAGGTCAGCTTTAAGCTGCACAGTACCTAGATAGGTATAGGTACGGTGCGGCGCTGGTTTTCAGACTATGACATTTTCAGATGTTGAAAATTGTATCACAGACATCAACGCGCTCCTCCGGAAAATGTACCTATAGTAGGTAAGGTAGTTCCATTGCATTGGATATTACATTGGTTTAAGTATATCAGGTACCTAGCATATTGAAAATGAAACAAGGATTTTAAGTACCTAGTAGAGCTCTTTGTGAAGGGCTCGTCCGGGGAAGTACTACCACCACGCCTTTTTCTGCCGCCAAGCAGCAACGCTGTGTTTCGGTTTGAAGAGTGTGGTTGCCGGCGTAATTACAGGCACATGAGGCTTAACATCTGTATGCCTCAAGTTGATGGACGCAGGGCAGTGCATCGTAGGACACGTTCCTATCGAGCGTGACTAACGAGGCAATGCTTTGTTATAGGTGATGGTAATCACTTAACTTCAGGTGGGCCATCTGATTGTTCCATCAGCAAGTTGTATAAAAAAAAAACATAAAAAATGAATAATTGGTGTCCACGTGTGCGTGTTTATGGTATGTGGGGGTATTTGTGTGGCGTTTCAAGTTCGTTTATTGCTATGCTTTATAGTACTATACCTATAGTTGTCAGGTTTTGTTGTAAATGTCTATTTGAAACCAACTCCCGTGGGATAGGGCTTCGACGCGGTCCGGTCTTATCGCGTAGAGGAGTTGCAAAGTTATCGTTTAGTTAGAGGGTTCTAAAATATGTGAAAGTGCTCGGAAAGGCTCCTTGAGCCGCACTTAAAATCCTATCACCACACTGTTCGAAAGAACTAGTGACACGACAAGAAGAAGAAACTCGCCCATTGGTTCCTTGTTACGTTTACCTACTTCTCTAATAAAATATAGTTCAAACCTAGGCAGGCGTGGATCAGCCCTCAAAATATGTTTTGGTCACAGCCACCCGAAAATAGCCAAGTGCGAGTCGGCCAATGCATGAACTTGCTCATGATCGATATAGTGCATTCCTACAAAGGAGAAGTTTACAAAATATGACTCCCTGGCCAGGATCTTGTACAGTATATAGTTCCACGTGGGTAGTCTTGGGGCCAACAATGCGTTGTGACGTCACAAGTCTATTAGGTTGTGGGCATGCCCACCGTGCCCACAACGGTGGATCTGCGGTGAACCTAGGAACTCCCTCAAATTATAATACCCCTTACTCAGTATCCAGTCTTAGTTCTTTGGTGATTTTGTCTTTTTGCTTACAGAAAAATTACATCGCAGGGTGGTAAAGATTACAAAATGAGGTGACACTTTTCTTACGGTTCACAAGACGACTACCTCCTCCTATCGTTACGTAACAGCCTCAAGTTCCCGCGAATCCAACGATTATCCCTCCAACTACATTGCTGACTGAAAATCGACTCTGTCTTGTAAGCATAAAGTGGAATTTCGTTTGGTTTGTGGTTAATACAAGGGTGTGCCTTAAGTGGGTTTAGATAACGTCACAGGTTGAGCTTAGCAACGAGTCTCGCTTGACGCTCCGCTTTTAGAGAGATGGGGATTTAACCGATATTGGCTAAGATTTAGGGTTGTCAAAACTTACTTTGAATCAAATTATAAGACTTCATGTAAAACTGATCACTATAGCCGTCTTTATATTCTGTTCACGAAGTTTGTTCTAATTGTTTTTGATGTTTTGTGAAAATTCACGAAACGCAATCAAACTTCAGTATCCGCGTGACGGCGACGGCCCGTTTCCAAATTCGTCAGGTTCCATACATGATTGTTTATCGTAAATAAATCCATGGGTGCAAGACTAGATTCAAGCCCACGACCTTAGCACCGGAAGGCGGGTTTGCTACTGCTAAAACACGGTGCTTTATCATGAATAGCATAAGACGAAGATAATCTAAGATTATTTACAAGACTTTTCAAATTATTTATTTAAGATTAGCGAGTTTAAGGCCTGATTTCACCATGCTCTGTTAGATTAACAAAGGATTACCTAAAGGGCCGTTCAGGGCCGGTTTCACCATGCTCTGTTAGTTACTAATCAAGGATTAAAAGACCTTTAAATCTAACCTTAGCTATAAAACACGTACATTTTGACATATTTAACGGCCCTTTAATCCTTTGTTAATCAAACAGAGCATGGTGAAACCGGCCCTAAATATGCCAAAATGTACGCGTTTGACATCTAAGGTTAGATTTAACGGCCTGTTAATCCTTGATTAGTAACTAACAGACATGCTCTGAAATCAGCTCTAAATAAAGCAACGCTTAGTTACGCTTCATATGAATGTAACTAGAGTTGCGTACCTTCGCTTCGTAAATCAAATAAAATTAGGATCAACGACAAAAATTTCCCGCCAACCCTACACATCTCGTTACGAACGGCCTCGGATTCATCAGATAAGGGCGGGGGCTCAAGTTTAATTGAATTCGCAAAGTTCCGCCACCCCTAGCGTCCGCCGCTCTGATTGGCGCGGCTGCGGCGCGCGTCAAAGACATTGTTGCTAACGGAGCGCTAGGGCTGTCTATATACAGTACATGGTTTGCTAATATTCGAAGTTTGATGAAGTCTTTGTAGTTTTAAATGAGGTATCGGGCTTTCTACGATTTAACTATTAGATGAGTAAGTTCTTGTAGAAATGAATTGCATTGGATTTCAAATTAGATTGCGATTTGAATGATACCTAGGTAACTAGGTACTTAAAAAGAGAACTAGTTACTTGTGTATTTTTTAAGCTCTCGCGATCATAACATATATTGAAGTATTACACGGATATTTATCGCGTTTACCTTTACCCGTAAATAACTACCCGTGTAATACTTCAATATATATAGTTACTAGTGACTTGAATTTAATAGAGATTCAATAAATTTTAATGATAATCCAATAATTGTATTTAAAACTTCAAAGGGCTAAAGTACCCATCAATATTGTAGTGTATAGTAACAATAAACAATGCGCGCTGTCTGGGTAGGCGGGTGACGAGAGAACGCGCTGTTGCGGGCACTCGATTCCAGCCGCCACCTCAGGCGGACGTAACCCAACTTAAGTATGTATTTCATTTGGTACCCAAGCAACCTGTACAGTACAAGTGGCGACCCTGCCAGTGGTCAAAACCATTACAGTAAGTACCAAAAAAAAAAATACAAAAAAAAAGTGTAAAAAGAGTAAATGAGTCGGTTTTGTTCTGCAAACGAACGCTAGCTAATGCATTTTTATAGAACTTACGTACCTAGTTACGAAACACCTGAGTTGGCAGACGTAGTAACCTTTTTTCGGCTGGGTTAACTTTCATAACATTCGTTTATGAAGTAAGATAAAACAACATCAATTTATGTACAAGTAGCAAGTACTACCCACTTGTTCGGGTAAAATATTTAACAAAATTAAAATCAATACGCTACCGACTTTTTGATGTTCGTACTTTATGGGACAATGTTGTACCTACAAACAGGCCTGTCGCCGTTGCGTTTGCAGAAAGTAAACTTTAGTACTCGCATACAAAAAACAGTGTAACATCAAGTTAATTGTTGACAAATAGATAAATACTCTATACTAATAAACCAGTTACAGAAATACTCAGATATATTCTGTTTATTGAAAAAAAATGAGTAAAATGTGTGAATGTTACCTAAGTGAGCGAATTTACTTTTGCTAAATTGCGTAGTTCTAGAAAGTACTATTTGTGCCTATTTTAATGTCGAGAACTAAGAACTTATAAGGTTCCACTGGAGAGGTAGTTTGATATAACAAACGATAGTACCTATAAAATTGCTGTTACAATTGATAGTTTGATAAAATTTTGAACGGTATCAGAACAAAGAGGTAGTTTGGAGAAATCTAAACGTTACCTAAATGTTGTTATATACAAGAGATAGTTTGACAAAATGTTGAACGGTATCAGAATCAAGAGGTAGTTTGGAGAAATCTGAACGGTACCTAAATGTTGTTAAAATTGATAGTTTGACAAAATGTTGAACGGTATCAGAATCAAGAGGTAGTTTGGAGAAATCTGAACGGTACCTAAATGTTGTTAAAATTGATAGTTTAACAAAATGTTGAACGGTATCAGAATCAAGAGGTAGTTTGGAGAAATCTGAACGGTACCTAAATGTTGTTATAATTTGATAGTTTGACAAAATGTTGAACGGTATCAGATTTATGTTTTCAAGAGACAGGTTGGAGAAATCTGAACGGTACTTAAAAGTTGTTAAAGCAAATGATAGTTTAAGAAAACCTTGAATAAGTAGTATCTGAATTAAAAAGTTTAAAGGGTAGTTTGGAAAAATCTGAACGGTACCTAAACGTTGTTACAAAATGACAGTTTCAGAATACGTTGAATAGTATCTGAATTATTAATTTTCAAGGGTAGTTTGGAAAATCCGAATGCTACCTAAAGTTCTTACAAAATTACAGTTTGTGAATACGTTGAAAAGCATCAGAATTATGTTTTCTAAACGGTAGTTTTGATAAATCTGACTGTGGGATTCTTTCGATCCATTAAAACACAAATATATTATTATACGAGGTTATGCCCTCCGCCCGGCCATGCCGTCCAAGCCAGTGTGCCCAGCATGTCGCTAGTGTTGCCAGCGCGACTAGGCTAGACACCACATCCTCATCTTTATTAAAATTTACAAATTTCAGAACACTTACAGTAAAGCATATTTGTAAAAGAGTCAGTAATCATGAAAGTATAAGGCACAGTTTAATAGTTATGGATTAGTTTATACTTTATATTATTATACTTTGTATATAACACATTTATAAACAAAGCAAACCACAACTTATACAGGTACACAAAAATGTATAAAACACACATGATGCAATGGAGCATTTGTAGCTCTTTGCAAACGCTATTATTTATTACTTACATTTTAGATTGTATTGTCACCATTGATTTCCTTATTTACTTACCCATATTCAATACATATTGTATTATGTAGTACATACCTAAATTATTGGAAATGTAGCATAGGTTGAACAAAGATTAAACACGATGAAATAAATAGTAAAATTAGTTTGTATAACAGTTATAGTATAGGTACAACATTTTAAGTCAACACTAACATTTTCAAATATTTTGGAATAGTTATAGGTATTATAAATAATAACTGATTAACTCTTTCTTCTTACTATCACTACCTATATTCCTTCCCCTTATCCTTTTTTTTTTTTAATCCTTAACCTTAAACTAATACCAGGTAATAGAATAAAATTTGACCGATTCAAAATGTTGAACGTTCCGTTCGCCATTCTATTAATTTGCGGCCTTTAGTATTGAACATTGATTAACATATGGAATTTTAAAATTTCAAAAAGTTAAACTACTGGTAGAACTTACAGGTTAGTCAAGGCACTAATATTTGTTTATCTGTGGTCAAGGCAATCCATTCGTGCTCTTTGATTGAATTTTACAATTCATATTCAATAAACTATACTAAAAGGAAACTAGTTAAAATAGTTGGGTGAGACATCATATAGAAATCATGCCGATTTCAACTCTTGTTACTTTTATTTGCTGGTTTAAATCTAAAAGTTCTTACATTGTATCAGCATGAAAGATGCTTTAATTGTTAATATTAACATGAACATTTTTGTAGGTACATTTACATATTTAATAATTGAACGAATAGATTTCAAATTCATCGTATTAGTAGAAGGATATTTCTATAAGAATAAAAGCATAATTCTTCATAACTCATAAATCTTGTCTGATGCACAACAGATTTTATATAGAAATAGAATAATATCATTATCATAACATTGATTTTGTCAGTCGTTTTCAAATTTGAATGTAACCTCTTTAGTAAGCTGAAAGAACAATTTAGCCTAACTTGGTTCCTAGTAGTTTCTTCATAGCTCAATTCAATTCAACAGGCGATTCGTTTTCTGACAATTTGGGAAGCAACATAGCTTTTTCATTTTAATTATTTTTCTCATCTGCGTCTAAGGTTTTTCTAGTGTTATTTTGAGTTGTGTTGTGTAATTTCGGTGGCATTTTAACCAACATTACTTGAGGTCTTAGCACAAAGTTTAAGCATTTGGAATGAAAGTGTCTGTATAAGTATATGATATCCTGATTTGACCGAAAATGTTTCTAATGTTTTGAAGAAAACCGCTACCATTTTGTTCGAAACAAATGATGGCCCACTCGACTATGGACTGACTTGACTAAAAAGTATTCAATACAAATCACTTGACACTGGCATGATTGTCTGTCGAATGACGGACAGGAGCCATAAATTGAGAGAAGAAGAAGAATTCAACAGGCAGAACATTTACCTCCATGGGCAGAACAACTCAGCTCTTGGCGTTTGTTTTGTGTTGATTAGCATAATCTAGTTCTTGCCGGAATAGGTACATAACATCAAGAAGAGGTCAATCCACCGGTCTGATCCAAGATCCGTGCGGATACAATCGATCATACTTTGAAGCAGTCTCTAATTACCCAATTATCAATTTACCTAACCCATTGAAGTATGTAATCACTGATTGATTCTGTTACTCAGATTTTCCAGATAGGCAGGTACACCAAAATTTACAAGTTTATACAGGACCTTTAGAACAGCTAGGGACTAGGGGTATGTAGGTATAAGAACTGACTAAATCTACCACCAATCCAATTGATAATGTTCTCTAGGCTATGTATAACTTTCATTAGGTATCCATGGCAGTATCAAATAGATTATACTAAGGTCAGGTTCCATCGCCCCTACTGCAGCCGGCAAATATGAAGTATTTTAGATAGTACCTAAAACACACTCAAGGTGAATATAGCTCCAATTCATTAATACAGTTGATATAGCTTTTGGTAGAATCCTTACCAGAAGACACACTTTGATATATTCAGCTTGTTCATTAGATGTCTCATGCCTTCAAAGAGTCTAGTAACTTTTATAAGTCAGTACGTTCTTTTTACAGTTGCTCACTACCAGTCTGAGTGACCAGTAGATTTTATCAACATTATCAAAATCTTACAACACATTGAAAAACTTACTTAGTGACACATTAAGAACTGTGTGCAAGGCCAAAGTTAAGTTTTAGTAGAGATAAAAAGTACTTTTTCTCCATTATCAGATAAAACAGGGTAAAATACCAATTTCTATCAAAATGTTGCTCAAACATTTATTTTTAATTGTTATGTATTACTGTTATTTTATTTCTATTCAAAACCAGTTTTTAAACTGTACTTTGTCAAGTTTAGTTAAACCAATGTAATTCTTTTCCTTTTGTTTACTTGATTATTATATTAATGTCTATTATAAATCTTCATTTAGTTCACTTAGTAATAAATACCAAGGTATGCAGGTTGAATGTTCTATTGGCTTGTGATAAGCAGATAGGTTATTTAATACTTACTTTCACACATAAAATTGATGCTAATAGCATTCTCTATCAATCATCCAGGAAATACAAGAATATAGTGAGGTATGACTGTCTCTACCTAAGTATATAGGCATCGGTACAATAATTTTACTTTTTACGTGGATGTTCCATCCATACACCATGTTTAAACATAGGCACAAGTCTCTTTTGCTGCTGTAGCTACAGAATGCAAACTCCTACTAACACAATTTCTGCTTTTGTTTCCATCATTCCTGTAATTATTATTTTTTAGAAAATAAATAACCTTTATTTTATTTTCGTAAATGCTGTCGACGTTTCTTTAAATAGATCAACCACTTTTTAAACAGTCTGCCACATTTACGTATGGCTGTTTTGAATTTATATAGTGTTCTACAATGTAGGTAGGTAGCTCAAAAATCTCTGAACAAAATATGCAGTTATGATTACCATTCTATTGATAGTATAAGTACCTATATAGTAAGTATTTTTAATAGCTACCAAGCAGGTCGGTCGATTTTTGGAGTGTTCGTACCCGAGTGGGTTTTACCGCCTTGTTTGCTGTAAATGATGATGGTCTGTCTTACATATATTATATTAGCAGAGTTATAATAACATAATTAGAATAAATTGTCAAGGCATTTAATTATATTATGTATTCGTGCATATTTATGCATATTCGTGGCGTTATCAACTGTTAACAGTTGCATTGCCGTGTTTGTGTAGGTTAAGTTTCTTCTTAATTTCTTGTTACATAATACCTACTCACATTTTAATAATGGGAGGTAGTTTGATATTCTATAATATTACAGAACAAATATTTTTATTTCTTTCTAAAGATGCGGTAATATTATTATAAATTGTGAAATTCACAACACACATAAACTTTTGACAGTAAAGCAACCACTACGAATAATCAACGAGGTAGATTATACCCACCCAGTAGATTAATTATAATGATAATGGTAAGTATATAGTATGTTACAAATGAAACGGAAATCGAGATAATACCCAATAATCTTCCTGTGTTTTGCCTGCCACACCTGGCATTGGTATACTATAACACAGGGTTATTCTAGTTTGGGTACAAATGTTGTTCGAACAGGAAATATCGCAAATGTTTAACATAAACCCAATTTAATAAAATACTGTAATGTTTGTTAACGATTTTAAATAAATAAATTTCATTTCATCTAAAACACCCAAAAGCTAAGTGTTATTAAGTATGTTTGTGATCCAGTTTCCGATGCATATTTAACAAATATGAATTATTCATGGCCTTTAATTTTTATTATATTGTCACATGTGATCACACACATTTGCATTTGCATTTGATGATTTTTCATTTCTTTTGCCATTTTTGTCATTTCCGATGACCATTTATTAAATGCATGGCTTTGTTTTCCATCTCTGATGAAATATTTCTTGCATGGCTTTTTGGTTATCTTTAATAACATTATACATAGCCTTTATATCATCTCTGATGACATTAATTACATGGCCTTTACATCATTTCTGATGAGATTAATTACATAGCCTTTCCGTCGTCTCTGATGTGGTGACACTTATTGCATGGCCTTTATTTACATGACCGGTATTTGGAGCCTGTAACATAACATTTTTCATATTAGATATTGTTTATTCATTTTAGGCTGTGGCTCATGCTCAGCGCAACAATAGTATAGCTACTTTGTTGCATTGCCCTTAAAACTGGTGCTGATTTTTCAGTCTAGATTTCAGTTGCAATAGGTAGGTATAAAAGATATAAAAACCATTCACCTAATTGCTAATAAAAATAATAGTAAAATAGCAACAGCCTCAAGACTTTGATTCCCAGGCACGGTAAATATCCTCACACATCCCTTAGTACCAAGTATCAACTTAAAGATTTTTGAGGATGTCTAAAGTGGTCAGATACGTCCAAATACTTTTAACATTTGGCACAAACCCAGTACAGGTACAGTAGTTGGTATTCCATACACTGTAGTACCTGGTGACGTGGGTCAAGACGTACAGATATGGTTGATGATGATGTGATGTGTCGTCCAGGCCGATTTTGGCTACGGCAGCATTGTTAATGCTAATAATTTGCAAAACATTTCTACCTTCATAGTGATCAAAGTAAAAATCTTTTCTTTCACAGAAGCTTTTCGTAGGTTAGGGTAGGCGCAGGTAAAATTATTATGCAGCGATAAATTTTCTAGATCTTTTTCTAACAGGTATCTCAATTACGTAAGTAATACTTTGATCTAATATACGGTACCCTCGTACTGTACATGTTAGTTCAACGTAGGTTTCGTACCTTGTTTATTGAATTGGAACTTGAACTTCAACTGCAAAATAATTACTTTGGAATGCCATCTATCCCTTCCTTTTCAGTAAAATGAGTTAAATTACTCACGTTCTCCTCAGTCGCCACTTTGTGGGATTCTTTCGATCCATTAAAACACAAATATATTATTATACGAGGTTATGCCCTCCGCCCGGCCATGCCGTCCAAGCCAGTGTGCCCAGCATGTCGCTAGTGTTGCCAGCGCGACTAGGCTAGACACCACACTGACCAGTACCTAAAAGAGAATTACTATCTTTAAGTAGCCCAATTAGAAATGATATGATATGATAAATAATGATGGACATTCCACACAGTTCTATCACTAAATGATGACAGAAAATGAACATGTATCAAAAACCCCCATTAGAGCCTTTACCTACTTATCTCCATTATAGTCTAGATTGTTGGAGTGAGTCAGCTTTAGAAGTTGGAAGAAATATAAAAGGGCGCTTCAGTTGTATCTGATCGGAATGTATATTACTGAGTCAGCGGACAACGATGTTTTGGCATGGGTGGAATCACGGTACAATAAGCTCGGTACATATACCTACCGACCTCATAATATTTGCGGGTACGCATATAAGTAACAGCTGAGTCGGGTGTTGCAATACCTAACCAAGCTAAACGAGTATTTTTCAAGAGAGACATTTTGCAATGTATTTTGATGTACTATTATGGGGATGAAAATAAATCTATATATATAGAAATGTTATGTTGGTTTGTGTACGCTTCAAAGACGCAAGGTGTTCTGCAACGATCGAGCTGAAGTTTTGGCATGATATGTAATCCGCATCAAGGATTGATCATTCATTCACTGATAAGATAATTCATTATTAAGTATTAAGTAACACACAAAAAATCAGTGTGAACAAAGCCGTAACTTTGTTGCCTGTTCTTCTAGGCTTTGCGTGGAACTGACGTACTGACTGGATTCACATAGCTTTCAAAGTAATCCATATGATCCAATTAAATACCTAAATACTTTTCGATATTGAGTTTGACATAAAACTAAAAAACATGCTACCTGTGCTAATGAAAAAACCAATCATAAATGGTGGTTTTAATTTATTACCTCTTACGAGTATGAGATTATAACATTGTGTTGTACACCATACCTAGCCATGCTTGGATTTAACAGAGGTCAATAAACGACTGTTGGTATGTCGGTAATATGTTGGTATAATATGATCTTTGAACACTACAAAAAGAATTGGAAATTATTGCGAATTGTCGGAAAAAAAATCTGACTGTGTTGGTTAGTGAAACTAAAACATTATAGCATCCTAAACCAGGCCATTGACCTTAGATACAGTTTTACCAAACGAATAGAGTCCTAACATTTGATGGCGGTGAGAGGTCCCTCTTGAAAGCAGGTGGGCCGTCTGCTTGTCAAGTCTCAAGGAAAAAAAATACTTAACTGGCTCATCCCTTATTTGTTAATGATTTTGTGAATGTTAGGAAAATGAATTTAATTAAATTTACCTACCTTGCAAAACGTCGTTCTACAACTAACCAATACTGTATTAAATGGGGAGTCAGTAAACCTTGCTGATTTTAATATTCTCCTTGGACTTGAAGTTGATGCAATATTGCATTTTATAAAATGGAACTTGTTACTCATAAATAAGAGTGGTTTAATGCAAACACATAAATTTTACGGAAAAGATTGATGCCTGTAATATTAACAATAGAAACTTAAACAAAAATGATACTCCTAAAGAACAAATTTTATTATGGGTCTGGTCTATGTACCCCAAATAGAAAAAAATGAATAAAAGTGAAGATTACCATTCAAATGCAATTTCATTATGTATGCTAATAAAGTTGTCATCACTAAATGTTAATCTGTTCGAATTTCTTACTATGTGCACATTTTAAGAGCCACCATGGCAGTCTGTAATTGACGTTTGCAATGACGTTTGATATGACGCATTGCAATATTTAATTTTTTTGACAGATTTGTTGTTTTTTTGACGGTAATGACTTTTACTCTCAAGCTTGACTTATGCAACAGTTGTCAAAATGAAATTCACGCATGTCAGTCCGTCCGTAGTGCATTGCTCTCCTTGACCAAGAAAATCTTGATGAGCAAGAAATCAAAGTAAAAATAAATCAAATAAGCACATAAAACAGTTACTATATTGCTAAGCGATAATTATATATACTGTACACAGACCCAACCCCGGCTCCATAGATTGATGAAACAGCTCCTTTATGCTAAATTCACATTTTCGGAAAAACTAAAAGATATTATAACGATTACTAGATAGAGAAATTTTTAGTCTAAGATACTGAAAGTAAAAGCAAAAAAAACTAAAGTGTCACATATTTACAAAAGCAAGAAAGGGGCGGCATCCAAAAAAAAAAAATTTTACCATCTACGATGGTGGAGAGTTTGATGCAGGTTTTCCATGAACTTATAGGTTTAACTAAACGATTTACTTTTAGGTGTGCTATTGCTTCACTAGCAATATCAAAATAAATAGCATTACCTTTGCTTTCACGAGTCTCTTGTCGACTGTGCGAACTCAGAACGGAAAAACTTTGACCAGACCGACAGAACTATCCCACTACCAAGAGTATGCTGACATTTCGTTTTGACGTCATTAGAAGGTGTGCTACAAAAAGTAAAATTGGAATCGGTGAAAAAGTATTAAAATATGATAAAAGAAAAGGTTGTCATATACATTTAATAATGCACCACACAGCATCAACAAGAAGTGAAAAGCTGTTGTAGTAGAAGATAAAAGAGGCTGTCAGGTCTAATCTAGTTAAAAAAGGTAAAAAGGTAAAGGAAAGTCTGAAGAAAATGGAAGGACAGTTTTGATGAAAATTATACAAGTAGATGATGGATAGATTTATTTATAGTTTCATGGTTGTGAGATGCGACCGCTAGCGGCGCTACAATATTGTAATAGCCTTTCGGCTACTATATCCTGAAATTAAATGAGGTTTAAGCTTATGCCATTGGGCTATTAGTAACTTGTAACTAAGTAACTGGGCACTTCGTTATCACTGCCACTAATAGTTAAAAACTAAGTGAATTGTATAAAGATATCTTCAAGCTAGTACAACTGCTGATGAATATGGTTTACTGTGATTCTTAACTAATTAAGATCTAGATATGTTTTATAAAGTTAATATTACCTACTTAATAAGTTCCTAAATTTATATTTTGTTTTTGTAAAAGGTAGATGTAGTGTATAGTAACAATAAACAATGCGCGCTGTCTGGGTAGGCGGGTGACGAGAGAACGCGCTGTTGCGGGCACTCGATTCCAGCCGCCACCTCAGGCGGACGTAACCCAACTTAAGTATGTATTTCATTTGGTACCCAAGCAACCTGTACAGTACAAATATGAATAACTTTTTCTAAGGAACCAACACTGTGAACGCGAAAACAAAACAGCTGTATACTTTTTAGCCAGGTAGATATTGAACTTTTGTATGAAAATTTTTTTTTTGCGTTCACAGTGTTGTTTCCTAAGAAAAAGTTATTCATATTGATGGGTACTTTAGCCCCCTGAAGTTTTAAATACAAGTATTGGAACACCTTGTATAGGTACGTAGGTATTAGTGGCGGACAGCTTGGATCATTTAGCCTTTTTTCTGGTAGGTACTGCTATTTAAGTGGGATCGTAAGTAAGTAAGCACCAGATGGACTACCAACAGAACTGTAGGAACCAAGCCGTAAGTTAATTCGAGTTTCTAAGTAAAAGCTCTGTTGCCTAATTCGAATTCTAGTTTCCAGTTCTAGTATCATCAGATTGTCCAAATACCTTTGTGTTGCTTACAAAACGGCCATGTTGGATTATCTTTCAGTTACGTTTATCTTAAATTGAACATCCGGTCTACTTTTTAAAGTGGACTCCGGATGGCATCACACCAACCTTGCTTGCAGCCATAAAACCACTATAACTGTACCCCTCTAGATTTGTCTCACATCCTTATTTTGTAACATGTAAGGTTCAAATTACGGTGAAAGTAAGCTGACGAGAGGTGGAATTGTGAAATGCATTCTTCGTCACACGTGATGGTTGTAATAATAATGTTTTGACCAATTTTGAGGTAGGCTTTTGAATTGGTGGATGGCAGATGATTATACTTAATGGACACTTCATAAGTAAGGATAAGCACTTTTTAAGAGTATCTAGTAGAAAGAAAAATGATTTATTAACCCTATTTATGTGGTAAGAGCACACACAGCAGAATAAAAAAAATGTTAGAGCTCTTTGTGAAGGGCTCGTCCGGGGAAGGACTACCACCAGCCTATTTCCGCCGCTTAGCAGCGTTGCTGTGCTTCGATTTTAATGGTGTGGTTGCCGTTGGAATTACAGGCACATCTGTATGTCTCAAGTTGGTGGACGCAGGGCAGTGCATCGTAAGGCATGTCCTATCATACGTGACTTGCGAGGCAATGCTTTGTTATAGGTGTCATCACCTTGAGGGCCCACCTGATGTTAGGGGTAACCATTAACCACTTAACATCAAGTAGGCCATCTGCATGTTCTATCAGCAAGTTGTATAAAAAAAACATAGCCGCAGTCGAAACCGGCTGCATGACATCATCATCACCTGTAAGAAGGTAAACCTATCATCATCATCATCATCGTACTCATCTGTAAGAAGGTAAACCTCTCATCATTATCATCAACCAATACTAATCCACTACTGGACCTAGGTCTCTCCTAAGACGTGCCACTGAGCTGGTTTTCGGCTCTCCTCATCCAGTGTTTGCCAGCTACATTTAACTAAGCCTATACAAAGTAGTAACGTACCTACAAGTCTTATATCAGTCTTAAATGAAACTACCAACCCAACGCTTCAAAATTGCGAATCTAGTAATTAAACTGGCAGCTCGAACAAATTAGCAACACGCACCGATGGGCCCGTAACTAGATTGGGTAGTACGGAGGCCTATTGCATAATTAATTAATAACAAGTCATTTATTATTAAGGCGAAGACAAGAGCTAATGTTCCTCTCGCTCGCACGTTTCGATATGTTTGAAGATATAAAATCACTAAACCCATTTTTGAAAAATCTCATTCAATCATTTTGTGTGCAATCACATTGCACACAGTTTAGTAAAAAAATATTTTAATCGAAACAAGTTTTCCTACCCAAAAGCTTGCTTTACTAAAAGTTTGCTGTGAAATGTGATTGCACACAAAATGGTTGATTGCGATTTTTCGAAAATTAGTTTAGTGACTTTATAGGTATATCTTTCAAGATGTCGAAACTTGCGAGCGAGGGTCACAGGCAGCCTTCAAAAAGTGTATTATGTATTATATCAGCTATCTGGTTCCCATATTACAAGCTTTGGCTTAGTTTGGGGCTAGATAGTGCTGTGTGGAAAGTCCACCAATATTTATTATTTTATTATTATTAACATTAGCACTTGTCTTCGCCTTAATTTTTTTATCCATAAATACAGAGTACAGAGACCTAAAAATAACAGAAGTAAAGAACACAATACATAGTTGCTCTCTTAAAAGGAAACAACTAAAAATGAAAGTTTACTAAAATGTGTGTTAGTTCTCTGAATTTAAATAGGATCTCATTGTGTGGCTGACTGGATCGTACAGGGTGTACTGAGCATTGTTCCAATTAAACAACGTAAAAAAACAATAACACTACTTTTTTTATTATTCGCGGAACTGGCGCTCCGGATTACTTTATTGTGAGCAAAACGTGGAACATATTCAAGGGTGGAAGAGATGCTATGCGAAAGACCGCCTATTGTATTCCACTTTGATGTTTTTCTGTTGTTATGTGGTGTGCAATTTACTATTTTCTATCTCTTGGATCTAATATAGCGGATGGCCCAGATGATGATAAATCCTTTCCTGTACAAATTGCACTATCTCACAGTACCTAGCCTTACTAGTAGCCTTAGTTAAAACAATATTAATTAATAATTAATTTCTATTTAATTGGCATCCAAATTTAATAAGCCTACTCAATTAAAGCGGAAAACTTAGCTACTCCGAACTATTCAAAACCGTAGAACCAAAAATAAAAAGATTCGGATCTTCCACAGCGTTTCCAGACGTCCCGATTTTTAAATCAATCTCGGGACAGTCTCAGTCCTGCTTTTCGGGGTTAACTCGACGACGACTCGACAACTATTTAACGATAGGGTAAATCTGATTTAAAATATCATATTTTTATTTAAATACATTTTCTATTGCTATTTTGAAATTAAATAAACAGATAAAAATTTAAATCTTCTGATTATATACGTTTTTTTAAAGAATCCCGCTTTTTTCACTCAAAAGTTCCAAAAAAAAAACTGGCAAAGCTGATCCTCCATAACATCTCACTCTCATCTCACTTTTGCACTAAAAAATTATTCTGAACAAGCTGGTGCCCGCGACTTTGTCTGCGCAGGATTAGTCACACAATATTTTTATAAATATTTATTATTGTAAAGTTTCATTAAAATCCATTCAGTAGTTTTTACGTGAAAGAGTAACAAACATCCATCCATCCATACATCCATACTTACAAACTTTCGCGTTTAAAATATTAGTAGAATTAAAGCATTATGCAAACCGTTTCCTTTTAGGCTTATATCACTGCGTCACCCTGTATCCAATAATACTGTTAGGTAATTGAATTCTAATGTAATTGCTATTATAAATCTATTTAACTGCCTAGCTCTTACAAACTAATAGGAGTGCTGTTTCGCTTAGAAAATATGGTAAATTGAGTAAACTCAGTGCTTAGGATGAGGTTATGATATCAATAGTAGGTATAGGTGTTTTTTCCAGAGCATTTTAGCAATAAAAAAAATTACAGAGAGTTTTAATAATCTCTCTTGTCGTGTCACTAGTTTCTTTCGAAACAGTGTGGTGAAAGGATTTAAAGTGCGCCTCGAGAGGCTCCTTTCGAGCACTGGTTTACATCGGCAGTTTACAGTTTTAATAATAAAAATATAATAATATTGTAGGTACTTTTTATTTTAGATGACTTTGAAATTATCATGTCTGTACCCTAAATCTGAGTTTTTTTAATTTTTGTGATTCCAATAAAACAGAAAATAAAAAAATCTTAATAAGACTTAATAAACTATTTAAAAAAAAAAAAAAAAATTTGAATTCCGTTTCATATATATTTATGTATGGACCACCTTCGGCGATATATTTATATTCTTGCCTACCTATCTTTAATGTAGTATACACAATAGTAGATATAGGTTCGTTTATGTTTAAGCTACATCATACAAAGGCTCGTTTACAGGCCACTTGTCTACAGACTGTGCTAAGCGGAGTATGCAGATTGATAATCAAGTGATAGTTATTACGTCCAGTATAAATTGCGTCCGTTATTCACTAGTTGTACTATCAGACACGGCCTACGTAACTAACGCATATATTCTAAGTTAGTCGCCTAATATTTCCTCGGCTAGATTTTAAGTTATTAAGTTCATTATTTATGGTACTGATGGCTCTACATCGTAAATTTTAATTTAATTTAATTTATTTATTAATTCAGACAATTGTAGTCCATATTTTGTTAGTTAAACTTACAGGCTAGCTTATTTGCTAAGTTAGTATTGGTGCGTATCATTCGGTATGCGGTTAAAAATGCGAGAAATTATGGCCAAATGACACGCTGCGGGATGAACCCCTATATGAGGGTGGCTGGTTCAAATATATCTAGAAATGCGTTGGTCTGACGATTGTGTGGCTAACTCTAAGCACTAATATGGGAAGGCTTAACTCACCAGCAACGTCTGCGATCACCTCCAGGAATTCACAGGAGAGTTCACTGCAATCCAAATGTCCACTACACGACACACAGAAGTTCGTAACAATGTTATTCTTTTAGGAGCAGAATCGGTCGATAGCACCCGATTTGCACTGCGAGTATGATATACGAAATCTCGACAACAATAATTTAGTTGGAGATGCGGGACGAAGAGATGGTTCTTGACAGACCGGTCAGTGGCGCGGTCGCAACGACAAGACCAGCAGCCGAACACCCATATCCAAGATGTCGACTGATGCGTGCGATTTGATTGGTTCGCGAATGTGTATATCACGCGCGAACAGAGCGCCTTGAACTTGCAGGAAAGCAAATCCCAAGGATGATTGCATGATATTCCTAAATGAGTAAGCCAACCCTTGAGGGGTACCTATACATTAACCACACAATCCTCAATAGATATTAATGGAAGGAAAACGCAACAGTGAAGTTGGCGCAACCATTTTTCCCCGGCTTGAAAGGTCCTACTTTCAAAAACACAGAGAAAGCGAAATTATAATAATTGCATATCGTCGCGAAAACTCTACCATTTAATCAAGTTTATCAGGACAAAAAAAAAGTAAAAGTATATTTATATTGTAAAAGTGACCTAAATCTAACCTAAAACTAAGATAAGCTGACTAATGCTTACTGAGTGGGAAGAGGGCACAATTTGACAATCGGTCTGCTCTGAAGCATTCCACCTTGTACTTTCACGGAAGCGACTCTACATATCCCTTTCTTGTCCGGAAAGATTTCAGTAATTAAACCTAGCGGCCAATGTAAGGGCATAACGTTATCCTGCATGGAAACAACAACCATACCAACACGTACTGGGTTAGAGGGAGTGTTCCATTTTTGTCTCGATTGAAGGGTGTGCAGATACTCATTGCGCCACCGCTTCCAAAAAGATTGGACGAGTTGATCAGTTAACTCGTGTCGTGAAATAAGGTGTAAACGCGTTTCAGTAACTTCGCGAGCGGGTAAAAACATAAGCGGTTTCGTGTTAAGGAAATGCGCAGGTGTTAAAGCGGTAGGTTCTGACGGATCTGAGCTTAGTGCATAAAGTGGCCGAGAGTTTAACAAAGCTTCGACTTGAGTTAACATAGTGTTAAGCTCATCAAAGGTGAGTATTTGTTGACCAACGACCTTAAGAAGATGTGTTTTGACGCTTTTTACTTCACTTTCCCAGCATCCACCGAAATGTGGAGCTCTACATGGAATATTTTTAAGAGTAATTTTATGCTCCGCCAGTTCCATTTCCCAATAGGGGCGATATTCTTGCGATAAGAATTGGTAGAGATCGCGAAGATAAGACCTAGCACCAACAAAATTGGTGGCGTTGTCCGTATATAGACATTCGATGGGACCACGGCGAGAAATAAAGCGGTTTAGTGCTGACAGGAAGCTCGCGGTGCTGAGATCTGAGGCAACTTCCAGATGCAGAGCGCGCGTTGTCAAGCACGTAAAAAGACAAATATAAGCCTTACGACTCCGTTGGCCTCTGCTGCGCACAGACGTTATCATGAGTGGCCCTGCGTAATCACACCCAGTGTGTGAGAATGCTTTCGGAGCCACTTCGACTCGAGACTGCGGCAGGTCAGCCATGATTGGAAAAACCGGTCGTGGCTTAGCGCGAAAGCAAATATTGCAGTTAAAAGTTATATGACGAACAATACGTCGTGCGGACAGAATCCAATACCTCTGTCTCAAAAGAGACAAAAGCAAGTTTGGACCTGTGTGAAAGTTTTTGACATGATAGTGGGAAACTAGAAGTTCCACTACGTGGTCCTGTCGAGGAAGTAAAATTTGGTGACGTGAATCAAAATCCAACTCGGAATTGGCTAAGCGTCCACCAACGCGAATAAGTCCATTATGCAGAAACGGACTAAGTTTCTGTAATGGCTTGGAACATAATTGTTTGCGGTTTAAGCGATCAAGGTCGGATTCGAAGTGGATTCGCTGAACAGAGCGCCACACTACTGATTCGGCGAACTCTAAGTCCGATGCGGTAACGGGTCCCTTAGGGAGGCGTTTGAGAAATTTGTAAACGAAACAAATTGTCTTTAAATATTTAATCCAAGAGGAGAACCTACTTGCACGACGGTACAGAATATCTTCGGTCAGACAACTGGTAGCAGTGTCAGAAGGATCTGCTGTCGTGACGGACGGTAGAGCTACAGCTTTTATTTCTGGCAGCTCTTGCGTGTCACCTGACACAAATGGTTTTACTGGCCATTCGTGTCGGGGCGTTTTAAGCCATGGCGGACCACTCATCCACAGTGGATGACGGACTAACTGGGCTGGCGTTAAACCACGAGAAAGACAATCACTTGGATTCTCAGATCCCTTGACATGAAAAAAGTGTTCTGCCGATAGGTTTTCTTGGATTTTTGCGATACGATTGGCTACATAAGTATGCCAGCGATGTGGCGACGAGTGAATCCAACTCAAAGCTACAGTTGAATCCGAAAAAGCCACGACAGCCTCAATGGCGTATCGGGCAGAGTAGAGATCAAAAACTCGTTTTATCAAAATGGATAAAAGGAGTGCGGCGCATAGCTCTAACCGAGCTAGCGAAACAACCTTAAGAGGTGCGACCTTGGACTTTGCACATACCAGTGAGACCACGATGTCACCATCAGGCTTGACTACGTGGGCATAGACAGCGCCACCGTAGGCCTTCTCACTGGCATCCGCAAAGCCCACTATTGAAACCTTACAATTTTCTATAACGCCAATATGACGTGCGAATTGAAGCTGAGAAATTTCAGGTAACTCAGCTTGAAATTGTTCCCAGAGGCGAACAATGCGATTAGGTGGGACATCATCCCAACCTATTTTGACAAGCCACAGATCCTTGATCAGTAACTTGGCGTACAAAATCATGGGCGCGACTAAACCCAATACATCAAAAAGCTGAGCGATAGACGACAAAATATTCCTCTTTGTGCAAGAGCGATCATCAGGGTTGACCTGAAATGCGAAATAGTCTTGGTCGGGAAACCAGCGGAGCCCAAGGATTTTCAGGGTCGGATCCTTACTTAGATCGACACTGTGCGAGAGTCGCAATGACTCGGGGATAGCTTGAAGAACTTCAGAGCTATTACTTGACCATTTGGTCAACTCAAAATCACCAAGTGAAAATATCTTGATCAGTTGGTGAGAAGACTCTATCGCTTGCTCTACATTAGGGGTAGAGCTGGCTATATCGTCCATATATATATCGCGGCTCAGTATCTCACTGGCGAGCGGAAATTTAGGACCTTCATCCTTACACAATTGTTGAATTGTGCGAATTGCAACAAAAGGAGAGCATTTAAGTCCAAAAGGGAGGACTGAAAACTGAAGAATTTTTAATTTTTCATCTTCATGGAAGCGGTAGAGTATACGCTGAAGAGGGCGATCTTCAGGACGAATAGCTATTTTAAGATACATAGCTTTAACGTCAGAAGTTATAGCTACAGCAAAAAGTCTCAAGTTCAATAAAATATTCAGCAAGTCCGCTTGAAGAACGGGACCGGCGTAAAGGATATCATTTAACGAGGTACCATTGTCTGACTTCGCGCTTGCGTCAAGAACCACGCGTAATTTAGTGGTTGTCTTGTCCTCACGAATGACAGCATGGTGTGGAATATAGAACGAGACTTCTCCAGGTAGAACTCCTTCCACAAAAGAAATGTAGTTATTTGTTAGATAATCTTGAATGACCTCATCATAGAGAAGTTTGACGTTAGGATGCGATTTAAATTTACGTTCGAGGCTAAGAAACCTACGACGTGCGATTTCGAAAGAATTTCCTAACGCGGAGGCATCCGTCTTAAGAGGCAAAGCAGCGACATATTTGCCAGAGGGTGTGCGAGTAGTGGTGGAGCAATAAAACTGCTCGCAGTGTTTATCATCCACACTATTTATCGATGAAGCCTGAACTTCCTCGATTTCCCAGAATCTACGCAAGTCGCAGCTTTCCAAAGAAGACGTCGCGCAAAACGACATCGTAGCGGTAGGAGGCTCTAAAATAGGCGCGTCTCCCATAAATATGTAGCCTAACACAGTCTCTAATGCATCTGGACATCCAGCTGTAGAAGTTACCTCACTTGGTTGCAACAACTTAGCAAACAATTTTACTCCAAGCAGGATGTCAATATTTCCCGGCACTCCCCAAGTATCATCAGCAAATGACTTCGGGTCGATATGATTGAGATGAGCGACATCTATCGAGCACAATGGAAGCTGTCCGGTTATCTCATCGAGTACCAGAGCATCAATAGAGTACTTGGGTTGCGCGCGAAGGCGCGAGCTAAATGTGAAGTCAACAGAACCACGAACAGACTGAGAAGTACCACCGATACCTTTAACAGTGACCACGGCGTCATCACGAATAGGTAGCCCTAGCATACGGCAACATCGAGTGGTAATATAGTTCTTCTGAGAACCTGGGTCCAATAGACAGCGAACAATAACATCCTTCCCTTTTCTACCTACCACTAATACCTTTGCAGTAGCTAAAACCTCTGTAGTGCGAGTCCTATTTTGAGCCGAAGCAGAATGAGTGCACAAAGAAACGCGTTCCTCATCCGGAGCTTGGTCTACGGTCTTAGCAGACGGCGCGGCGCTCACTGCAGGCGCTTGTTTCGGTTGTGGCGGCGGCGGTTGATCAAAATGTAAAAGGGAATGGTGTTTACCGTTGCATTTCTTACACGTGAACGTTGATTGACATTTAGATACGGTGTGTTGACTACTGAGGCAATTACCGCAAATACGATTATCTTTTATGTGTTTAAATTTGTCATTCGTATTTAATTTTAAGAAAGCACCACACTTATATAAGTTGGTGTGCGTCGACTGACAAAGCGAACATTTAGGTGATGTAGCTACATACACCTGCGGAGCCCTAGAGGGCGCGGAGGGCGCGCTAGCGCTGGTGCCAACAGTCGACCGTTCAGGACGCTGCGGCGCGGTGCGATAAAGTATTTTTACCTGTTCTCGAACGAACTTCACGAAATAATCGTAATCGACGCCTTGAGGATCTTTCATAGTGCGAAGCGACATTTCATAATGTTTTGCGATGTCGGAATCTAATAACTTAAGACCCGCGTACGTAAAAATAAAATCAGACATGTTATCGATTTTTAATTGTTTGAGTCCAGCCACAATAGCGGTGTATTTATCAAAAACCTTTTCTACATTAGCGGGCGACGAACCAGCTGACTTTAAAGAAAACAGCTGATTTAAATAGTTAACGGCTAATGCGCGCGTGTCCCTGTACTTAGCGATAAGCGCGTCCCAGATTACACGATAGTTCTCCGCAGCAGGCACAATTCCGGCTGCCACGCTTTTCGCCTTGCCTTTGAGGTGACCCAACAAATAATGAATACGATCAGAATCCGAGAGATCAGGATTTGTATGAATGACCCGTTTGAATGTCTCATAAAAGAACGGAAAGTTCTGAATGTCACCATCAAAGGTAGGGAGTTCGATTCGGGGAATTTTGATATGTGGAGACCCTGACTTATTCAAGTTAGATGAGTCTTTTGTTGTGGCTAGGGAACTCAAAACATTTTTTATTTCGCACGAAAGATCGTCAAAGGCAGACAATGAGTTATAATTAACCTCATAGACAGGATTAAGTTTCATTGAAATTATATTTATATTATCGATTGTAGTTATAATCTCGTTACGAATTAGATCGATAGTTTTAGCTTGCGCAATAAAGGTGTTCCGCGATTTTTCATCATCAAGATTTGTTATAGAGTCATATAATTTCTGTATACGAGCGAAATAAGCGGCACGTTTGCCTTCATAAAGTTTTAATTTATTTTGTAAATCCTCCATGTTAAATAACAATAGAATTCAATAAATAACTATATTTATAAATACAAGAAATATTAATGCGGAATCCACTTATATATCAGATCACGGAACCCTAACAAGCTAGTCCGAAAACTGCGAATCAAAACAAAAAGAACAAATGTTTGATCAATAAAAAACAATAAAATAGGTACGGAACCACGTTACCTATCTGCGGAAACCTAGTACCAACAATGGAAACTAGGTGCGTAAGAAAATGAATTTAAAATAATAAAAATTCTATTCTAAATAACGGAACCAGAGTGGTACGGAACCAGTTTTCCGACCACGCGACTACCTAAGCGTGCGGAACTCTAACGGAACGCGCAAGCGAAAGTACAACAAAATATTACAATTAAACAAATAGGAACGGAATCACTTATCCGACCGTGCGAGTGCCTATCACAATAACTTAGTAAAGGCAATAAAACTACAATAACAACTTTGGAATACGATAAACCGAACGTAGGTATAGGTACCGAAAGAAACCTTCCAATAGGCAACTAACTACTTATTACAAAGAATAAAATGCAGCTAAATATTTAAATGTAATGCGATGCGGGGATATACCTAAGTACAATACTTAGCATGCGATGCGGTGCTAAACTCAGTACGGTACGTAAAAGTACACGAAAGTACGTACGTACTACGACCGTATGAAACCTAAATAAATTATAGGTGCGATGCGAAATAAAAACAAAAGTTCAAAAAACAACTTTTAGTTTTTCTAGGTATGGAAATAATAACCAACCTTGCGGAAGCCTAACAATAACGTAGGTGTAGATGCAGAAATAACTTATCTGATTTTATAACCGTAACGTTAAGTAGGTGCGGAGTAGATAAACAATTTTACCTACAAAAAACAAAATTAAATTCAACCTAAAATTGAATGCGGTTTATTATGATTAATTTAAATAATTTAATCAAATGCGGTGTGGACTGTATTGCGATTAATTACTCGTACAATACGAGGCGATTAAATAGAATAACATTTACATACGAAACTTCTATCTCATAAATCAAGATAACAAAAGTGCATTGACCGAGCAACAATGCTTGTGATTCCCGGAACCAAAGTCAATGTTGGTAGGTATAATCCACAATAGATCCGAAAACACAAATTGACCATCCAACACAGGCTATGTGAGAACCCCAGACATGCTGTTCGTGATCTTTTCCACGAGGCAAGTGGTCCACGAAACTACCCACAATAAAAAAAGACTCAAATTTATGACTGAATTATATGCGTAGTTCTTGGAAAAAATCTTATTTTACGACACAAGTCACTGTATTAATATACGATCTATTGACTTTCGTTATGATTTAGTAACATACGTGTGAAATTACAACATATAAATTAATTAATGTAACGGGACTTCGATATAGAATGCAGATGATAATAGACCTTACGTATAACGCAATATGGACGAGTTTCCTATAACGATATGCAATTTTACGTAAATAAATTCTAGATTTTTATAGTCTAAAGGACAAATCTATCCAGGCTCGTAGGATCAAATGGTGCGTATCATTCGGTATGCGGTTAAAAATGCGAGAAATTATGGCCAAATGACACGCTGCGGGATGAACCCCTATATGAGGGTGGCTGGTTCAAATATATCTAGAAATGCGTTGGTCTGACGATTGTGTGGCTAACTCTAAGCACTAATATGGGAAGGCTTAACTCACCAGCAACGTCTGCGATCACCTCCAGGAATTCACAGGAGAGTTCACTGCAATCCAAATGTCCACTACACGACACACAGAAGTTCGTAACAATGTTATTCTTTTAGGAGCAGAATCGGTCGATAGCACCCGATTTGCACTGCGAGTATGATATACGAAATCTCGACAACAATAATTTAGTTGGAGATGCGGGACGAAGAGATGGTTCTTGACAGACCGGTCAGTGGCGCGGTCGCAACGACAAGACCAGCAGCCGAACACCCATATCCAAGATGTCGACTGATGCGTGCGATTTGATTGGTTCGCGAATGTGTATATCACGCGCGAACAGAGCGCCTTGAACTTGCAGGAAAGCAAATCCCAAGGATGATTGCATGATATTCCTAAATGAGTAAGCCAACCCTTGAGGGGTACCTATACATTAACCACACAATCCTCAATAGATATTAATGGAAGGAAAACGCAACAGTGAAGTTGGCGCAACCAAGTATTTATAAAAATAGGGTAAAAGTAAGTAACGACACAAAAATTTAATTAAAGAGTGAAGGAGTTTTTTTTAATTGGCCTCTCGAAATGCCACTACCTTAAAATTACCCTGTTGCTTTTATATTAAATAATGTAAATAAAAAAATTAATAAAATTAGTTTTATTATTTATAAAATTCAACATTTAAATAATTAAAAACATATAATTATTTTATTTTTTAATTACCTATATATTTTGAGTAAAGGCAGGCATAAGAAATAAAAATAACAACAACTAGTGGCGGGATTAGGGGAAGGCCTTTGCCCAACGATAGGATGATGCCGGCTAATAGCAAGAGTAGCAGAGCTCTTTGTGAAGGGCTCGTCCGGGGAAGTACAACCACCACGCCATTTTCTGCCGCCAAGCAGCTGTGTTTCGGTTTGAAGAGTGTGGTTGCCGGTGTAATTACAGGCACATGAGGCTTAACATCTGTATGCCCCAGGTTGATGGACGCAAGACCGTGCCTCATAGGGCTCGTTTCTATCATGCGTGCGTAACTTTCGAGGCAGTGTTGTGTTAAGGCAGTGCACCTAATGTTAAGTTACCACTTAACATTAGGTGGGCCCACCTGCTTGTTGCATCAACAATGTTTATTTATAAAAAAAGTTATAGCAATTTATGAAACAAACGGATACGCATGAGGCATCACTGCCTACATGTATTATGTTAATGTAATTATTTATATTATGTAAATTTATTATTTGCAATGGGGGTCAAGGATGGCTATAGGAACAGTACCTATAGCAATATTGCATGCCCGAAATAGGTAGACTGTTGGAACAAAATGATCTCTGTAAGATCTTTTTTTTAATATTGGTGGACTTTCCACACAGCACTATCCAGCCCCAAGCTAAGCTAAAGCTTGTAATATGGGAACCAGGTAGCTGATATAATACATATACCTATACCTTTTTTTGTGAAACCTACATACTTATCCATTAACACGATCTATTAACAAAGTTTTACAACAAATCTTATTCTTAGTCCTTGTGGTATGTGTAATTTTTCTATGGTTCTGGTATATGTATCCGTGTGTACAAGCAGATGAAACTACTATTTTTGACAGCCTTCGCAGCTCAGTTGGTAGTAGCTCTGCCTTCTGCGCCGTAGGCCTTGGGTTCGATCCCCACCGAGAACAAACATTTGTGTGATGAACATAGATGATTGTTCTCTGTCTGGGTGTTATTTATATTATACGTATGTATTCCCAAAAAAAGTATATATGTATTATATCAGCTATCTGGTTCCCATATTACAAGTTTTGGCTTAGTTTGGGGCTAGTGCCTGCTAAGATTGGGGCTTCCTCCAATCTGTACAATAACGATAAAAGTTACATAACAGTATTTTATTATAGGTAACAAACAGTCACCTATTTAAGGCCCATTTGGCGACCGTGTCATGGCCGCTATCTTACCTGCTAAGTTTCATGTTCCTAATGACAGTGGAACGTGCGAAAACCAATTGAAATGAGTTTTTAACTTTTAAATCGTTATATCCACTAACTACGTACATTCGAGGAGATAAGTTGATGAAAATGTTGGCAATTTAATATACTTATGTAGATTTTGATTTATATATATATTTTAATTATAACTTGGTTTACAAATAAATCCTAAATTTATGACGATGGCTTCGATTTTTCTTACAAAATATATAAATAAAAATGTTTGTGTTTATTCAGGAAAACAAATACAAGTAGGTAACTCAAAGCCACGAGAAGTGTAAAACTGTGTCGCAGATACCAACGCCCTCCTTTCTTTTTTTTTTTTTTTTTTTAATACAACCAGCTGATGGAACAAGCAGATGGCCCACCTGATGTTAAGTGGTAACCATCACCTATAACAAAGCATTGCCTCTTAAGTCACGCACGATAGGAACGTGCCCTACGATGCACTGCCCTGCGTCCATCAGCTTGAGGCATACAGATGTTAAGCCTCATGTGCCTGTAATTACACCGGCAACCACACTCTTCAAACCGAAACACAGCATTGCTGCTTGGCGGCAGAAAAAGGTGTGGTGGTAGTACTTCCCCGGACGAGCTCTTCACAAAGAGCTCTACTACTCTTTAAGAGAACTCCTCCTCCAGAGAAGTGGGATTAATAAACAATAGATTAAATGGTACTTACGAGGTAAACGAGGTTATGTAGGTACTTATGTAAGATACTTTTAAAAAAGTAGGTAAGTTTAAGTATTCCTGAGGTAAACACTATAAAACAAATAAAACAAAAATTTATTAAAATAATTTGACACTGGCACATTGAGTAGGTACTCACTAAGAAACCATTCATGAAAATTCGCACCCCGAGCTCAAGAAAAAATCAAAATTTGTATAGAGATAGCTTCGCGAATATTTCCTTTCCTTTACGGTTATGGCAAGTCTTTTTGCATCGACTGTATCGTACTTATTTACTTTTCATTTCATTTCATTTGTTCAGTCATAATTATTTCAAAAATTATATATAAATATCACTTACATTTAAAAACACAATGTTATAATTAATTTAAATCTAAAAATCAACATGATTTAATTTAATTTAATTTAATTTAATTAATTAATTTAACTTGGATAGTAATACTAGTACTCTCTTATCTGTGATAGTAATAAAAGTACGCGTAATAACCGGCAAGCTTGCAATAGACGAGTCTAGCGAAAGTGTCGGAACACCAACTGAATTATAGAAATTATCTAACGCAGCATTTTTTCTACAGAATCAGTCACAATCGCGTCATTTTTACGGTTATGACGTATTTCTTTATAAGTCAAAGTCAAAAGGTATTATACACACACACACACCCTCACACACTCACACACATGGGAGTTCTCCTGTGAAACCTGGGCTCTTAAGAGACTTGTGTAATCAGGAGAACTCTCAGATACACGGACATTATCATACACAATCACACTCCCACACATCATATTCTCCTGTGCCACCACCAACACACAAAAATGTCATGCTCCTATAAATTTCATTTTGTTAAATTTTACTTAGCTTTTAGATCTTTTTTTTCTACTACTTTAAATTTTTCAATTGTGAACTCCTATCACCTCTTTGCCGAAGGTTGGGTGCTGGAAACTGCGACACAAGTTTTACTTATGCAGTTTTCAGTGTTCTCTTATCATTTTGTCTCCTATGTTTTATGTTCACCAAATAAATAAATAAAAAAAAAAAAAAAAATATTCAATTGAATCACATTAAATTTTTCAAAAATTCTAAATTGTCGCTTCAAAGTGATGATACTTTTGGGCCCGCTACTGCAATAATTTAATGTTATAATTTTTTTTCTTTTGTGCTTATAAGCACTAGTAGGTCCTAGTAGGTACTTAGCTGTGGTAATAAATTCATTTTTGTAATTTTATATTTATCTTCCTGCCCTTATCCCACTTCATGTGGAGTCGGCACAACAGGTTTTTGCTCTCCTGTGTATGTCAAATAAAAAAATATTCTATTCCATTCTATTCTTAAAGCTAGTTGAATATAGGCTAGTTGAATCTAGGTGCCATGTCCACGCGAAACTTTGTTCATCGTAGACAGGTATTGCTATAGTATTTATACTTTACTGATTTTTGACACGTGCCATTTCAATCCACTCCCATCTCAGTGACCACGGTCACAATCCACCACTCCTGCCAATAATCGAGATATTATCTCTCATTCGATATGGACACGGACAATTCACGTGTGAGAGTATTGCGAAATCTTTTACACATACAGTAAATAAGAGATTGTTTTCTTCACGCTGAATCTTTGGCAATAGTTGTATAGGTACCTACCTGCTGTTGTTATTATTACACGTAGTAAAAATGCTTAACACTCGGTATTACTATGATATTAAAGCAGAAGGACTTTTGTAATTTTAAATTCCGATATATTTATAAAATCGCCATCAACCTGTGAAGCTAAGTGCATCTATTAATATTAATTTTCAAAACAGTAGGAAAGGAAGAGTGCGACAAAAAAAATATCCTAGCAACGCTTCGTAGCACCTCTACGAGGTCTACGCTAACATGGCTCGTAGCTCGTAGATATGGTCTACGACAAAAAATAATAAGACGAATCAAATCAAATCAAAACGGTCTTTATTCAGTACAATCACAAGGATCACTTTGTAACGTCTTATACACTAGGTGAATCTATCGCCAGTTCCTCGCGACCAGTTTCGACGACGTCCACTGGACGACGTCGACTAGTTCGACGTCCACTGGGACATAAGCTTCCCCCATATTTGGGGGGTTTGCTTATGTCACGACGCTTGGCAGGCCGATAGAAATGAATTTTATTATTTAAATCAGTAATAACCGTTACAGTGTCGTATTAAATTGGGTTTAAGTATAACATGTGTGGTTGTCAGTGAAATTACAGGCACATGAGGCTTAACATCTGTATGCCTCAAGTTGATGGACGCAGGGCAGTGCATCGTAGGGCACGTTCCCTTCGAGCGTGACTTACGAGGCAATGCTTTGTTTTAGGTGATGGTTACCACTTAACATCAGGTGGACCATCTGCTTGTTCCATTAGCTAGAAGTATAAAATAAAACGTTTTCAATATTTCCTGGTTGTACAACATTGGTACCCAACATTCTAAGTTGGGTAGCAATGTTAGATTGGTGATGAGATGCTGCTGCCCGTTCCACGTTCCTTCATTAACTATTATGACGTCATAACCATGAACCTCGGACCACGGAACCACAGACCACGGGAGGTGATGGAAGGGTCCTTCTCCTAAAAGTCAAAGTCAAAGTATATGTATTTGCAGAATTACATGTAATGAGATGATAAAAAAGTTTAAGCCTATCTCTTATCTAGGACCACCACCAGAAGCTTTTAGTACCGATGATAATTAAGGATATATTTTGAATGCGAAAACCGGCTTGAACAGTAATAAATTCAGACAAGAATTTCAATAACACCAGCAGGTTCTATAAATATGGTGTTAATTACTGAAATGTTACTTTCTTTTAAGTCTGGTACATAAACTGACCCCCTATCGATTTTACGTAAGAAATATTTTTTTCTTTTATTTGTAGCAAGCAATACTTACTGAGTAGGGTGGCCAGCCGTATGAATATATCCGGATATGTTCAGTTTTTTTAACTTCGCTGGGACTTCTTTACTAAGTCATCATCATTTGTAGCAGCGAATACTTGCTGAGTAGGTTGGCAAGCCGTTTGAATATATCCGGATATGTTCAGTTTTTTTAACTTCGCTGGGACTTCTTTACTAAGTCATCATCATTTGTAGCAGCGAATACTTGCTGAGTAGGTTGGCAAGCCGTTTGAATATATCCGGATATGTCCAGTTTTTTTTACTTCGGTGGGACTTCTTTACTAAGTCATCATCATTTGTAGCAACCAATACTTGCTGAGTAAGGGTGGCCAGCCGTTTAAATATATCCGGATATGTCCAGTTTTTTGAACTTCGCTGGGACTCCTTTACTAAGTCATCATCAGCATGAAGAAGTCACACGCTTAAAACATATTCTTGAAGAGCGATTTTGATCCTTATCCTTCCATCGACTCGAACTTGCTTACTTACTTGTCACAGATAGAATTAATTCGAAAATCTAATACCCCCGTTTACACTCAGCTCATGTCCGTGGAAATGTGCAGAGACATGAGCAAGGACTTGGGCAATGCGAGAATGTAAACATGCAACTTCCATGTCCACTCGCGTTGCCGCTCGCGTTGCCCGTGTTGCGTGAACACACATCGCCGCCGACGCTGCCGCATTCATATGAACGGCAACATTTCTGTCTACGCGAATGGCAGCGCGAATGTCTAAATAAAACGCAGTATAACATTATAAGTAAGTCCGTGTCTAATTTTAAAAAATTAGACACGGACGACTTTTATTTTAATTTTTGATAGCCTTCACAGCTCTGTTGGTAGTAGCTCTGCCTTCTGTTTATTATTTACCGCTACCACACCCTTCAAACCGAAACACAGCAACACTGCTTGACGGCATATAAATGGTAACCCTACTCTGTAGTCTTCTATCACCTAATTAACATTATGCAAGTACAATGGTTGTATAACATGCATGTATCAAGTAGTAAAGTAGGCTATATTAAGATGCAATCATATACGCCGATGAGTTTTTAATGGTTCTGACAATTAAATATTTTTGTTTGTTTGAGTAGGTGAGTAGCACATTAGTATTTGAATTTATTTTGACAGCCGTCATAGCTCAGTTGGTAGTAACTTTGGTTGGTAGTAGCCTTCTGTGTAGCTGTAGGCCGTGGGTTCGATCCCACCGGGAACTAACATTTGTGTAATGTATATCAGTAGATATACCTATCAGGTATCTGGTTACCATAGTACAAGCTTTTCTTAGATTGATCGTAAGGTAGTGAGTTCAGAAAATACTATGTGATCTATGCCAGTGCTCTCAAACGGTGAAGGAAACCAGTTAGTATTCTAACAGCGGCGATGGGCTTGTGACCTGTCACATATGGAATACCATATACTGCAAAAAGTGGGTACGTACCAAATATTATCCTTGGACGTACGTCTGACTACCCCCCTTTGACATCCTTCAAAAATCTTGAGTTAGTACTGAGAGATCTGAAGGGATATCGACCGTGCTTAGGGATCAAAGTCGTGAACCTTTTTTTTATTTATTACAAGCTGGTGCCCGCGACTTCGTCTGCGCAGGATTAGTCACACAATATCTTTATAAATTGTAGCCTATGTGTTATTCTGATGTATAAGCTATATTATTGTAAAGTTTCATTAAAATCCATTCAGTAGTTTTTACGTGAAAGAGTAACAAACATACTTACAAAATTTCGCGTTTATAATATTAGTTGGATATTAAAATAAAGTGCAATAATAAAATTTAAAATCCTTCACGGTGGTACAACGCACGCTTGGCCAATTCATTACAAACTTGGTCCAAACTACGCAACAGTAAAGTGCTCCAGAAAAATTGAAGTTCGCTACAAAAAAGACGATCTCTTATTGTCTCGACCTTGACCAATGTATGGCAAGTAGGCAAGTACTTACATGATCGCAAGTAGGTGATAGTGAATGGCTTTTGCCGCAATACGGTAGGTTCGAGAGAGGCTGGCGTGTGGTGATAGGCGGTAGCGGAGAATGTAGAGGTTTTGTTTCACTAACGACCGGTTTTCAGAAACCGGTCGTTAGTGATACAGCTTGATCAAACCTAACCATCTTCCTACAAAATTTTGAATCTCTGATAAGATTCAAAATTAAGTAGTTGACTGGTCTTGCATCCCGTTTTCCAGTTAACAAGTGATTTGACATCTGATGATTTCAGAAACCGGCAGTAAATCTCTTTGTTGTTGATAGGGAATACTTATCTTCCTTCAAATTGAAAACGCCAGAATACTACTAATTATTTTCTATGTCTAAATTAAAGACTCGTATTAGAAGTAATTGCCATCATCTTTTTTACTACCTAACTAACTAGAAGTGATCCCCACAATTTTATAGGGAAAAAATATTAAGTTGGTAGGTATTTAGTACAAACGTATTATTAAGAGATCTAAGGGGATATCTGCAGTGCTATTTTTGTTTTTTTTTTATCATAATAGCCTTTACCGTGTCCGCTTGTCGCTACCGCTACCACAAAATAATAAACCGAATATTTATGTAACAGAATATCAGATTAGTGTCATTTTATACGGTGATATAATTACAGAAATGCAAACAGTACGAAATCTACAGTACATGAGTACTACTAGTCATCAATAGGAAGTAGTTTGGAATATCTCCCTCAATGCTGGTGGTCTAGTGGTAGCGGCCCGATCCTAAGGCCGTGGGTTCAAAACCAGTCGTGAGTCTGTTCAATTATTTATGTGCACAGTGCTAGTACTCTAAAACGAAGAAAAACTTATCGAAGCGGGCATGTCTCAAAGCCTTAAAAGTTCTAAAACATGTGTCGAGTGCTCGAAAGAGGCCTCTGTAAGGTCCTTTCACCACTGTTTCGAAACTATGACATGACAAGAAAAAGAAGGGCCAGAGACACAAGGGCCAACCAAGAGATTCCAAGATGCTAAGTTTTGCAATTCTATTTTTACATTCAAGAGATAATTGAAATGCTTCTTCAAAACCTTTCGGTCACCATTCTGAAAATATAGTAGCGTACATAATGTAGGTAGGTATCTAATGTTATTTATATCACATTTATTCGCAAATTTGTTAGTAAAAATTCCAACTACTAAAGAGATTAATCAAGAACATTGCATGAACGTGTATGGCTGTATGATAAAGTGAGCTACGCGCGAGCCAAATAACAAAAAAAGTTTGCTAAAAAAAATAAAAAAACGTGCGAAATGCATATTGCATTCGTTCGTAATTGTTTGCTTAAGGGGCTGACAACTATCAAACAACTTCTCGCCCGCACGTTTTGACATGTTGAAAGATATAAAATCAGTAAACTTATTTTCTAAAAATCGCAATCAACCATTTTGTGTGCAATCACATTGGACACAGTTTAGTAAAAAATTCACTTTGATCGATACAAGTTTTCCTTCTTAAAAGTTTGGTTATGTACGAAAACTAGTAAAGCAAACTTTTGAGTAGGAAAACATGTATCGATCAAAATGAAATTATTACTAAACTGTGTGCAATGTGATTGCACACAAGATGGTTGATTGCGATTTTTCGAAAATGAGTTTCGTGATTTTATATCTTTGAACATGTCGAAACGTGCGAGCGAGAGTCACATTAGCTCTTGTCTTCGCCTTAAGTTCGGAATTCTCTTAGAATAAATAAACGTTCTAAGTTGCACTTACTTATTCTCTCATTGAAGGTGATAAAGAGTAGTGTTCACCTCTACAACACTATTTTAAGCTCGACTGACGTACTTTGGATCCCTCGCTACGCTCAGAATACTACTTCAGAATTCCTCGCACCACTTTGGATTCAAAGAAACACTCTCACCTTTAAAATAGTTGTTTGCTCCCTAAAACTACTATATTAAAATATTATTATTGGTTATATTATTGGTAAAACCAGCATAGATTCAAATGTTGTTTTACTACGCAAGACATTCTCCAAGTGCCTACTTATCCCCCGCAGAAGATACATATAGCTTTCGGTACTCTAGACAATATTCTAGTTGTCAAACCTGTTTTGGTAGACTGGGTAATGCGATTATGAAAGCAGATATTATACCTACTTGAATTTTAAATTTATGCTTAGTTCCTTTAGTAGTAGGAAATGTAGTATTAGCATCTATTTGATAAGAATGATTCATACTGTGCACTATACGCATTTGTTTTTTTTTAACTACTGGATGGCGCAAGCAGTCAGGCGCGAATCCAGTCCTCGAAAAAGTTCGTGGTCACAGCCACCCGAAAATGCGACTGCGAGTCTGATATAAACTCCCTCATGATCGATATAGTGCATTCTGCATCATTAGACATGTGTACAATATATAATATGACGGTCTGACCAAAAATTTTTACAGTGTTGTAGTTCCACGTGGACAAAGTCGTGGGACGAACACTGTGTGAGACATCACACGGCTATTAGGGTTATGGGCATGCCCATCGTGCCCACAACGGTGGATCCACGCTTGCAAGCAGATGGCCCGATGTTAAGTGGTAACGCTTTGTTATAACAAAGCATTGCTTCGCAAGTCACGCACGATAGGAATACGTCATGCGATGATCTGCCATCCCCTTAAGGCATGCAGATATTAAGCCTCATGTGCCTGTAATATCACCGACACCCACATTCTTCAAACCGAAACACTGCAACGCTGCTTGAATCCGTTTATCAGCATATTTTCATGGAGGCGTTTTTTTTAGACTAAGTCAGAAACCAAGCAAATGACCCACATGATGAAAAGCGGTTACCGTAGACTATGGCAGCGTGGCCTATCCTAGTCTGCCTAAATCCCAGGAAATACATGGGTCAGTGCGAAGCGGTGTTAGCAGCGGGTTTCCACATGCACGATGTTTTCCTTCACTGTTAATTGGATACCGCGCACATGTCATCATTTATACTTGAAACATCTATTAGTATTAGTTATATCCTATACTTGTCCTATAGTAGAACATTCTCCTATTTTACGAATAAATAAGGCTGCCTGAAATGTCCTCAAATATTTACTATTTTTATTATTATACATCGAACTTATGACCTTATCATCGGAAGGCGGGATCACCACCACTAGACTACTAGTGCTGAATCGAATGATGGCATCAGGCTATCGATTAAGATAATCTGAGTAAGACTTTGATTAATGACAAATATTTCGCCGCAAGTAATATATCAGTCTAGCCTTTCTATAAATTTGTGCATTTCATTAGTCTATAATTATATACCTAGTCCATCCCACATGACTGCATCTCAGCTTATCTTTACATTACACACTTCACACCTAAAGTTAATTTGAAAATTATGTAGCCCCAAACTATGCTTGTAATATGGGAACTAGATAGCTGAAATATACATTTTTATATAAAAAAAAATTGTAAATAAATACTTATAATATGATACATATAACACCCAGACAGAGAACAAACATCTATGTTCATTACACAAATGTTTGTTCTCGGTGGGGATCGAATCCACGGCCTACGGCGCAAAAGGCAGAGCTAATACGAACTGAGCTGCAAAGGCTGTCAAAATTATTATTACAATATTAATTGCACATTATTTGTTACTCATCTTCCATCGTGAATGATGTCAACATTCACATACTGATATTTAAATGATATTTAATTGTAAATACATAAATGTAATTATACAATCAATAATCATGTTTAGCGAACTACGCAGTTAGGAAGCTAATCAAGAAACATTAAGCCGCTAAATATTATAAGCTATATTATACGCTAATTCTGTTTAATTCGGTCAACGTGTTTTAATATACTATAATAAATACAATTAATTCCGATCGTTACGCAAGTGGCGCTTAAGTTATTTGAGGATCAAACGAAGTCAGTAGATAAAGAGTGCTCAAAATTGTACTACCATGGTTTATCGGGAAGGCTTATCTCTAGCCATGAACTTCTTCTGGTAGGAAAGAAATATAATCCGTGATGTATCCGTGATAATACTTACAAGAAATTGAAAGTACCTATTAGTAGGTATTTACACACATCTAAAATAATCACAGACAGGACAACTTTATTTTTATATATAAGTGAAGAGGTAAACCAGTTACATATTTCGTAACGCTTGACTATTGATAACGGTTAACTAAAGTTCAATGTAAAATGTAGTTAGATGGTCACAATCGCTGGTTAGACTAGACTTGCATCACAAATTAGCATTTATTGATTGAAAGTGGGAATATGAAATCATCATCATCATCATCAGCCCAAAGAAGTCCTCTGCTGGACATAGGCCTCCCCTATACATTTCCAGGAAGAACGATTCTGAGCCCTCTCCATCTATCGACTTCCCGCGATCCTAACAATGTAGTCAGTCCATCGGGTGGGAGGGCGTCCCACGCCTATGAAAAATGAATATGAAATATGATAATCAAAATATGAACAACTAGCGGCCTGTCCCAGCTTCGCATGGGTGGTCATAAATTTTTTGAACATTTTAGGATAAACTTAGACCGTGCGTTCGAGCCTCGTGCCTACTTATTTCATACGCCCTTCTCCTTGAGTGTCGTACCCCGTGCGTGACCCGTGGACCCGTTAACATTTTTAATTTCGTCATATCTTTTGAATGGAATGTCCGATTTGAAAAATTTCAGAAGTAATCTATAGGTATTGAAACCGTCTTAATTATAAAATGATTTATTTGGATAAGGATTAATACCAAGGTATAAATAAAGACCCTTTTCTAGCGGCGGCATTTCAAAATTTTTTTTATAATAAAAGAACACTTTTTGTGACATAACTATAATAGTTAGACATATGCTGTCGCGACATTTTTTGTAGATGATGACGTGTTCTACAAAATCGTAGTACATTATTTTGTTCTATCATCAATAGTTTTCGCAGCGCACGCGATGTAAGGTTTTTTGTTTTCCACCTTGGGTTACATTATTGGAGTTTTAGTAATGATCCCTGATTTTTTGAAAATAAAATATAGCCTATGTTACTCAGGGATAATGTACCATTCTAATGGTGAAAGAATTTTTGAAATCGGACCAGTAGTTTTTGAGCCTATTCGTTACATACAAAAATACAAAAATACAAATCTTACCTCTTTATAATATTAGTGTAGATGTAGAAGTGTAGATGTAGAGAAGAAAATGATAATACAATCTTCTCTATCCTAAGGTTGTTTGGTAGAGAATGCTTTTAGCGATAAGTCCGCCCATTGTAATATTTTGTTTTATAATTTTAAATGTTTTTTTTAGTTTGGTGTACAATAAAGCAATTTTTCATTCAATCGTTTCGTTTATTAGGTACGGTATTTCCAAACATTAGTAACTACAACGACCTAACTTATTATCACATATAATTTCACCTGCAACCAGCCTCTTCAAACCGAAACACAGCAACGCTGCTTGTCGGCAGAAAAAAGCGTGGTGGTAGTACTTCCCCGGACGAGCCCTTCACACAGAGCTCTACTACTCTCCTTTGGTTCATAGTAAAAGTCAAAGGTTTTTTAGTTATTCAGTAAAATCATAAGGATCACTTTGAAACGCCTAAAGCTAGGTGAATCTAGGTGCCAGTTCCAAGCGACCAAAGCATAGATCCTATGTCGCTACTCAAGAACCTTTATTTCCCAGAGCTTGTCAGTTTAGTTTATTGACTATTGCATACCATAATATAGAATTCTTAAATTTGCATGACTTCATTTACATGCACTTTTGTAAGCGCACCGTTACAAATACGACACGTAATGCGAAAATCGTACTATCACCGATAAAAACCACCAATAAAATGCAACCTTTTGCAACTTTTGCTCAAAATACTCAATTTGCAAATAAACTGTTTAATTACAGATATCTGTTGGCACAGATATCTGTAATTAAACAGTTTCCTGTTTTAAAAAGTATTCGAGACAATTTGATTTTCGAATGTCACTTTCAACGATCAAAATCGATAGGGCTGGCTGATATAACTTCGTAGGTATACAATCGCGAATGTTTAACTTGGGCCTTGATAATTCGATTTACTACAAGTACATACGAATAACCGTTTATTCTGAAAACCGTTTCACTTCACTTCAACAAATCTATATGTGATGGTTACCACTTAACATCAGGCGGGCCATCTGCCTGTTCCATCAGCTAGTTGTATAAAAAAACACAGAAAATTACAATGACTTTAATTGTTTACAAAATGTACTTACAAAATACATATGCAAACGTTCTAGAGATAGCTCAACTGTCAAAGTCAAAAGGTATTTATTCAATAATATCACAAGGATCACTTTGAGACGTCTTAGAACTAGGTGAATCTAGGTGCCAGTTCTACACGACTGATCTGAATCAGCGCTAATCAGAAGCGTTCCCAAGACACTGTATTTCCACGCAGAATGGCATCTAAAAATCAAAATCAAAACGGTCTTTATTCAGTACAATCACAAGGATCACTATGAAAAGTCTTATACATATACTAAGTGTATCTACCGCCAGTTTCGTGCGACCAAAGTCTAGAATCTACTTATGTAGGTACTATCTATTACAAAAAAAAGTAACAAACGATTCTCTAAGTTTATAACATAAAATATTTCTTGTTTTGGATAATACAATCCTATTAACATCATGGCACAAGGCCTATTAAAAGGAGAAATATTAATTACCAGTACAAGTGATTACCGATAAATAAGCATTTGCGGCACCCAAGATACATTCTAAATACTCCTGTCACTTTTTGAGGCAGTCTGTTGAAGATACGTTATCAAATATAGCAAAAATATCAAAATGACCTTGTTTTTACAATCCACATATTTGAAAAAGGGCGCAATTAAGAAAAGTGAGGACATAATTGGAAACAAACTTTTAAAACGGGGATTCCCGACACGGTTTTAGGTTTTTATTGTTTGAGAATTATTTTAAGAAAATCGTATTTTGTTATCTAAAAGATAAACATACTTAATTGAAAATAAATAGCGTTTTTATAGTAAAAACAAAACAACATGAACATGTAAAAAAATTTGATCATCGTAATGCGTTTATTTTAAACTAGTCTGGAAGGCCCAACCTTAATGCTGGATTTATATTATTTTTTCTTTTAATCGATAGCACACTAGATCATTCCAGATTTGAAAATGTTAGAAATCTACGATACTCGCAATCGACGTTCTAGATTTGAAATTAGTATCAGTCGTTAACAACACTACAATGAATGCAAGCTTACTGTTTTAAATTTGGAATATCAGTTGTTGTAATATAGTTACTCATTTTGTGCATAACAAATTTAAAATGAGCACTTGATACAATTAATTTGTATCATTATCAGGCCCAGCTACCCTTCTCGGCAGTGTTTCAGCTAGGAGGTGGGAGGGACAGTATATAACGTATGGTGAGCCACCACAGGCCACACAACCGGTCTTCGGCGTCGACGAAGACTCGCAGCAACATGAAGTTCTTGGTGAGTCTAAAAACAATTGTGAAGTGACATTGTGACGTGAAAGTGTTTACGATTTAACAAAATTGCGATTCGGTTTCAGCGGTACATCCCTAGTGATATAAAGGACTTTTGGAAATTTATCGATAATTCAAATTCGGATGGTGTTCTAATCGATTCTAATTCAGAAAAGTGCCCTCTATTTGAAGGATTCTCAATAAAAATAAAATCGAGCAGCTTCTTCGTCAAAAACAACTTAATTTTTGTTAAAACATAAAATAACAAACAAAATAATACATTTTGTATGCCGATTTCATAACAGTAAAACACTTCCCATGACACGAGTGGAGGTAAATAGCCTATTACGATTTTATCTCAAAAAATTACAGTGTAACTTACATAATACAACAATGCTTCATTATTATACGCGTTTAATTATTTGATAGTAATTTGTAAGGCTATGTGAAGTCACTGTTACTTGGGTATGCCATTGTCAGGCATTAACTCATCTTAGTTTGTTTGAAGTACATAATTATAATAGATAAATAAAAGAAAACCGGCCAAGTGCGAGTCGGAATCGCGCACGAAAGGCTTAGTACCATTATTAATAAAAACGGTAAAAAAAAACATCACCATGTTGTTATAGCGGCAACAGAAATACATAACATGTGAAAAAAAAAACCTTAAAAATGAGTATCGGTGGACATTCCACCCAGCACTATCTAGCCCCAAACAAGCAAAGCTTGGAGGTACTATTGTAAAAACGATGTAAACTTTTAGGTACCTACTTTGCACTTTAGAAGCTTGACATAAAAATGCCTTATAAATAATACATTTTATCTAAGGTTAATAAAGTAAAATAATAAATATATAAATATTTGTAAAATAACATCTTTTCCTAGGTATTTATGTAAAAGAATAGGTAAAGATAATATGAATAAACATTACCTATTAACTACATTTAGTAACGAATATTAATAATGAATCTTATTGATTTCGTTATGTTGTTTGTTAAGTTGGTTTTATAATAAGTACCAAAACAAAGTCGTGAATCTGTTTCAGTTTACTAACGGCCGTTTTCTGAAAGCTCGATCAAAACTAATCGGATGTCAAGACACTCGCCATTTCAGCTATTACATCGAATTAGTTAGAGATAGCAAGTGACTTGACATGCGATTAGTTTTGATCGGGCTTTCAGAAATCGGTTAGAATAACGATAACAACTATTATTTTAATAAAGATTTCCTGGGTATATCTATACCTTACATCTATACATCATTATGTACATTTTTATCATAGAATTTTGTTACTTTTTATTTTAAATGCCCTCATTCGAAAGTAAACCTTATTCCCTTGTAATACAATACTATTACAAGCGTTGTCAGTAGTTAGTAAGTACAGGTTAGCTTATTTCCGTCTCCATGTAGTAACATAATTTTCTTTTCACTTTCTTTGAGAAGAGACAAGAAAGTACGAAATTGCAGCTTACGGGACTTATAATTAGGTTTAATTCCGTGTGGCTTGAATTATATAAACAACTCTTTATCAGATGCTGGTAATATGGAGTCATTACATCACTTGCGTGTAGTTCAGTAATCTTATTTACATGTTTAGTTCGTTAATTTAGTGATCAACATAATTTTACACATATTTTTTTTATTTTAAGATGTTGGATTCCAAGTTTAAGTTCAGCTTTGTTTGATTTTGTAAACACATAATATGTTGTCATTTTCTAAATAAAAATATTTTTTATAACCATTCAGGTCTGATTTTTAAGGTAAAAATTAAAATCTGGCAGTGGCTTGGAATTTCGATAATGTAGTCTCGATCCTAATTTTGATAATCTATAATAAAATAAATGTAAAATATAAATATTGGTTGGATTCTACACAGCACTATCTAGCCCCAAACTAAAAAATAGCTTGTAATATGGGAAACAAATAGCTGATATAATACATATATACTTTTTTTTTTGTAAATACATACTTATAATATATAATAACACCCCGATAGAGAACAAACATCTATGTTCATCACACAAATGTTTGTTTTCGGTGGGAATCGAACCCGCGGCCTACGGCGCAGAAGGCAGAGCTACTACCAACTAAGCAGTGAAGGCTGTCTGTCTATTTCTATACTCTAGCAAATTTTAGACCTTACCTACGGTACATAACCACCGATTTGTTTTTGTTACATCAATAATATTGCTTATAACAATATAAACCTGTACATACACACTTGTAAATATATGCTGAAAAATTAGCTTGGTATCACTTCAATCCAACTAATATTCTATTATTACATTTATCTATTATTACATTACAAATATTCTATTGTATCCTACTAATTTCCTACTAATATTATAAACGCAAAAGTTTGTAAGTATGGATGGATGGATGTTTGTTACTCTTTCACGTAAAAACTACTGAATGGATTTTAATGAAACTTAACAATAATATAGCTTATACATCAGAATAACACATAGGCTACAATTTATAAAGATATTGTGTGACTAATCATGCGCAGACGAGGTTTATCACCTCTTATAAAGCCGGCAGCGCATCACCATCACCTCTGGTGTTGCAGGTGTCTATGGGCGACGGTGACTACTTTCCATCAGGTGGCCCGTAAGCTCCTCTGCCAACTTTGACATAAAAAAAAGACGAAGTCGCGGGCACCAACTTGTATAAACAATTTTGAACTTTTAATGAGTTGTTGAATATTTCCCAAATAAAATAAACAATTATTGTATTAGAACAGAATGTATATGACCATATGAGAAATACAATAATTCCGATATAAATGGAAAGGAGAGCGTAGACCTTGGGAAGTGGAACATTACTTCCATACAAAAGATTTGAACGCGTGCGTTCAATCTGCAAACTAATGTTTTTTATACACGAATGTGGCTCTATTTCAAATCATTTGTCACAGTGGTCTGGGTAAAGTTAAACTTTTTTTTTGTACGCCTTTATGCATTAAATTGCAATCAGATATAAAATTTAAAGTATTGGTGGACATTCCACACAACATCCAATCTAGCCCAAAACTGAGCAAAGCAAAGTCAAAGTCAAAAGGTATTTATTCAATAAAAACACAAGGATCACTTTGAAACGTCTTACAGCTAGGTGACTCTAGGTGCCAGTTCCACGCCACCAAAGCGTAGAAGAACAGGCAACGAACTTACGGCTTGGTTCCTACCCTTCTTTTGTATGATCCTTTTACAAAGTAATATAATACAATATTGAAGTTTAGTGAGGCGTAATAAAGCTTGTACGGGAATCAGATAGCTGATATAATATAATGTTATGTTAATAACATGAATATTCTCATAGATGAAATTTTTTGTTATATCTATTGTTATAGATTTGAAATTAACCCTGAACTTGTTTAAGAGGCTGAGAACCGTCAAACAACTTAATCCCCCGCACATATCACAACATTTTGGAAAATATCAAATCACTGAGTGAGTTATGAAGCGGCGATGGGCTTGTAGCCTGTCACGTATGGAATAACGAATTTCGCAAAATGTTTGTATGTGCCTAATGTAATGCTTGTATAGTTAAACGTAACTTAACTACCCTTAGATATCGTCAAAGAATCTTGAGTTGATACTTTTTACTAAGAAATTTGAGGGGATATCTGTAGTAGAGCTCTTTGTGAATGGCTCGTCCAGGGAAGTACTACCACCACGCTTTTTTCTGCCGCCAAGCAGCGTTGCTGTGTTGCGGTTTGAAGTATGTGGTTGCCGGTGTAATTACAGGCACATGAGGCTTAACATCTGTATGCCTCAAGTTGATGGACGCAGGGCAGTGCATCGTAAGGCACGTTCCTATCGTGCGTGACTTACGAGGCAATGCTTTGTTATAGGTGATGGTTATCACTTTACAGGTAGGCCTTCAGCTTGTTCCATCAGCTAATTGTATAAAAAAAACACAAACTCGGTCCTTACAATTTATACCAGTTTCAATGTTCAACAGTGGATATTATTATGTTACTGATCTAATGATGAAACCGATACCGTAGCCAATTGCAAAACAGACAAGTCTGGAACCAGTTGCTATGATTACTCGTACTTCTAATTGTGCATGACGATTTAGTGCTCATATGGCATAACTACGGGCTGATGTAATGGTGTTACTGTTACATGTGTGTGCTCATCATTGCTTAGACGTGCACACCTAGGTAATTCAGCACGCGATTTGTAAATAAGTGTACAATGATGGCGCCTATATCCGGACATTATAAATATTTGACAGCCTTCACAGCTCAGTTGGTAGTAGCTCTGCCTTCTGCGCCGTAGGCCGTGGGTTCGATCCCCACCGAGAACAAAGATTTGTGTGATGTACATAGATGTTTGTTTTTTGTCTGGGTGTTATATTATATATTATAAGTACCTATGTATTTACAAAAAAAAGTATATATGTATTATATCAGTTATTTGGTTCCCATATTACAAGCTTTGGCTTAGTTTGGGGCTAGATAGAGCTGTGCTGAAAGTCCACCAATTTGTATTTATATTTATTTATTTACAAGCTGGTGCCCGCGACTTCGTCTGCGCTGGATTAGTCACACAATATCTTTATAAATTGCAGCCTATGTATTATTCTGATGAATAAGCTATATTATTGTAAAGTTTCATTGAAATCCATTTAGTAGTTTTTACGTGAAAGAGTAACAAACTTCCATACCTACTTACAAACTTTCGCGTTTATAATATTAGTAGAATATCCGATGCAAACAACTAAGTCACCACTGAGCCCGGTCTTCGGCTTTACGCAGTGTTCCAGCTTCACAAATCATTGTTATACCTTCTGGGTCATTGGCTTGTTCTATCAGCAAGTTAAAAAAACTAGCAAATGAAATACAATATAACGAAGGTTAAACTTAAATAAAAAGCTACGCTAATAATTTAGTTACATTCCAAGAAACATTATATAATCCAAATTCAAATTACTTACTGTAATCTAGTAGTGCGCTAAAAACCGGACTAGATTATCTGTATCCCGGCTCTTAGCACCCCCCAACCAAATAAACATGTTTACAACATGCTTTGCTTCCTTATAATTTCATAGAAAGTTTTTAAAGTAAGCACATGATTTTGTAACGCTAGCGTTTATATTGACGGCTATTAAAATCAGGTTCCCAACTTCCTAGTGAAATCTAGTTTCCTAGACCTTAAAGTGTCAGTGCTCCTAGACCTGTGTCTATGTGTGTGTGTCTGTATATAAGCAAAGCAAATAGGCCTATCCCATTGTAGATGATTTATCGTGATGATGATGTCTTCTGAGACGTATCTGTCAATGGTGAACCTTGCAACAAAGCTCAATATATTTACCCATATGAGAATATGACTCGCAAATCCAAATTATGTTTCAAATTTCCTATTGCAGAATAGACAATAGCGGGTTGGAAGAGTTGTAATTATAATTATACAGAAGATTTGGCTTTGTAATGCGTTTTATAATAATAATAACTTTAAACATGCTAAGCACGATGTTTTCCTTCACCGATTGATAGCATTTCACACATTTTTTATCAAATGGAAGAACCCGTAGATGCATCGGATTCGAACCACGTTAGGATCGCAAGGCAGCGTCATTACCACTAGACCAGTGCCCTCTGAATGTGGCATGAATGTAGAGGAACCATGCTGTAGGCACGGTAGGAACCAAGCTGGAAGATTATTGCCTGTTCTTCTAGGCTTCTAGGCTAGGAACTGGAAAAGAACCACCTAGTTTACAAAGTGATTCTGGTGAATCCATTCACAAGATACGTACATACATACGGCTAATTATTCACCTGCCACAAACAAATATATGTTTCGTCTATACAGGGTGTTAAAATACCACTCCCGAAAACTTCAGTGCGCACAAGTACCCATCTAATTTACGGTGTTAAAGTACCCATTAATATGAATAACCTTTTCTAAGGAACCAACACTGTGAACGCGAAAAAAAGCAGCTGTTTCATACATTTTAGCCAGGTAGGTATTGAACTTTTGCATGAAACTGCTGTTATTTTTTCGCGTAGTGTTCCTCACAAAAAGTTATTCATATTGATGGGTACTTTAGCCACTGAAGTTTTCAGGAGTGGTATGTTTACACTTTTTATAAATATCCAGAGCTAATTATTCAACTCAGCCTTCAAACTCAATCCATTTGATGTTGATAACAGTGCAGTAGTGTTTGTGTAAAGCTGCAAGCTCGATATAATCCGCTCCGCACCCCACCCCTCCTTCTCGGGGATATTCCTCGTAGATCACCCATCCAAATATCGATGAGTGCTCTACAAGGAACAAGATCGGTACTCTAAAATATGTGCTCTACGAGGAATGCCTCGAACAGTACCCCAAGTATGAGTTTTGCTTACCATATTTGGTTTTTCGTTTTACGTTTTTGATCCGTGTTCATTGCGGGTTTTGTATGAAGACGCGATAGAGATACCGACACGGAACTTTATGTTGCAAGTATGATGAAAATTGGTAGTAGAACATTAAGTTCCATATCGGTATCCCTATCGCGTTTTGATAAATGAACACGGAACAAAAACGTAAAACGACAAACCGGTACAGTTTAGCCAACGTAACGTATTATTGGATAGTTTCGCTGACTTTTACGACGATTCACTTCATCTATAGGCGTTTAAAAGGTAGATACATTTAACTTTCACTGATGGCAGTGAACTTGGCTGAGTGGCAATTGAGATTGATACATAAATTTTGATGTGATTACCTAAAAGCACGGAACTGTTACTCTTTTGCTGCTTACGTAGACGTACAGAAGGTCGACACAATATCTTTTTTTTATAATATATTTTTTCTATACACTAATGTTGCTGTTGGAGCTGATGGAACAAGCAGATGGCCCACCTGATATTAAGTGGTAACCATCACTTATAACAAAACATTACCTCGTAAGTCACGCACGATAGGAACGTGTCTTACGATGCACTGCTCTGCATCCATCAACTTAAGGCATACAGATATTAATCCTCATGTGCCTGTAATTACACCGGCAACCACACTCTTCAAACCGAAACACAGCAACGCTGCTTGGCGGCAGAAATAAGTATGGTGGTAGTACTTCCCCGGAGGAGCCCTTCACAAAGAGCTCTACTACTCTTAAAATATACAGCTAAATGCACTTTATTATGCTATTGAGCCAAATTACATCCTTAAAAGCACAACACGATGTAAATGGGCCACTTTGCCTTTCACTTAAGACGCGGACTATCGTCAAACGAAGTTTCGCTCGCACATTTCAACATTTTTGAAGATTTTAAGAAAACTTCGCAAATAACTAAGTTTTGGAGAATACAAAGATTCAGTTTTCATTTTCATCCAAACCAGTTTTCATAATTAATTAAACTTTTGGAGGAAAACTTAGAATTTAAAGATATTTTAGTTTAACTTTTATAATGTTATACACCAAAACTTGATTGTTTGCAATTTTTCATAACTACCTTCAGTTGTTTTATATTTCCAAAAATGTTGAAAGGTGCGACCGAGAAGTTGTTTGACAGTTGTCAGCTTCTTAAGGTATTGCATGATTTGTATACCTACTCACCGGATATATTTAGACCCATTCACTGACTGCAAAAAGTTTGTATACATTCAATAAATATATTCATATCGTGGACATTTCACAATGCAATTCTAGCTGCTAATTAAGCAAAACTTTTTCTGTCGGAGCAATTTATTTGTCAATGCAGCCAGAGTCTTCCACAAAAAACAGTTGGTCTTCCGATTGGCACTGATTTGAATCAATTATGCTATCTCTCGATCATTTGCAACGGTCTGCAGATCCTTAGATCTTAACTTAGGTCTTAACTTTCATGTGCATTTGATGAGAAATCGGATCATGCTTTGGTGGGTTTTGTACCATGAATTGGCATCCTAAAATTAGACTAATTGGTGCAAATGAAATGTATTGTTTCGTCTGAACCAGACCAGAAAGGCATCCGGTCTTTGTAGGTAATGTTATGATGAATCATCTTGAAGTTTTTAATAGTAATATGTAGTAGAGCTTTTTGTGAAGGGCTCGTGCGGGGAAGTACTATCACTACGCCTTTTTCTGCCGCCAAGAAGCGTTACTGTGTTTCAGTATGAAAGGTTGCTGGTGAAATTAACAGGCACATTAGGCTTAACATCTGTATGCCTCAAGTTGATGGACGCAGGGCAGTGTATCGTGGACATGTTCCTATCGTGCGTGAGTTACGAAGTAATGCTTTGTTATAGGATGTTATAGGACTATACCACTTAACATCAGGTGCAAGTATACAAAAATGTTTGTAGATTCATAAAGCATTTTGTTAGCCTGGCTTCATAAGAACTATTGCCTAACTAAACTCGACAGGTGGTTAAATAAATTATCGACAGCTTTTATGTATTTCATAACTTTAAGCAATAACTTTGAAGTTGCGCAATGTCAATTACTCGATACTATCTAGCACGAGTCAAATGCAATTTTGTGATATTTTATCTGTAGAGATCTAAAATCATGTTTTATTAGGTTTATAGTGTACTAGCTGGTGCCCGCGACTTCGTCTGCGTAGGATTAGTATTTCGAGTAGCTTATATTAGCGTGGCGTGGCGCTGTCAAAACCGCTAGCGTTACACATTGTACAATGTGTAACGCTTTTGACAGCGCACGCCAGAATAGCTCGCAGATGGTAGATTTTTCCTACCTCCTTGACACTTATCGTCATATTTTGGATAATTCACACAATATCTTTATAAATTGTAGCCAATGTGTTATTCTGATGTATAAGCTATATTATTGTAAAGTTTCATTAAAATCCATTCAGTAGTTTTTACGTGAAAGAGTAACAAATCCATCCATCCATCCATCCATACTTACAAATTTTCGTGTTTATAATATTAGTAGGATAACTGCACTTTAAGAAATCATAAAGGTTTTAAAACACAATCCGCTTACTATTTTAAAGATTGTATCTTTTGAATCTGAAGTTGAAATGCTGCTTGACGGCAGAATGTGCATGGTGGTAGTTCTTCCCCGGACCAAACCTTCACTAAGAGCTCAAATACTGACTAAAACTTAAACATAATTATAATGTGATACTCATTTTCATTATTACGAAACAATTAATACGAGTATAATAACCAAGCTGCAACCGCCGAATTGATTTTATTAAAAAAAAAACTGTTCATGGATAAAGCCTACTTAGCAATCCGAGTGTCTAACATGTAAACACATCAAATTATGTTAAATGTCAATAAATAGCACGAACATACATAATGTTACACAAGACAAGACTTAGAAAGCTAAATTTGCTATTCCAAGCTCATTGCGATTGTAAAACTAGATCATCGCTTTTACTTTACTTAGGATTCAATATTCTGTGTGCATTCTCTAAAGGCTGTTAATCTGGATCTCCGTGAATAAAAAAACCACTTTCGTTTATTACAAAAAAAAACACTTAGTACCTTCTATACCTACCTACCTAACTACCTAAAGTGATCATGAATATACAACGCTTTAAAATGTATTCGAATTAGGATCTTGCAAACGTTTGCAAGAGTCTAATTTTTGAAAAATTTTACATTCCTTATTTCAAGAATTACAACGTTATTCGGAAAATATTAATGCACACATCTCTTCAAATATATTGAGCAATAATGGGACTAATATTAATTTCTTTTGTCCATAGGTTGTTTTGGTGGCAGCATTGGCCGTTGTGGCCTTTGCCAAGGAGGAAAAAGGCACACAAAAGGCGGCAGTCGAAGAGAAAAAGCAGGACAAACGCGGCATCTATGACATCGGTGGATACGGTGGCGGCCACGGAGGCTACGGCGGTGGCGGTGAAGGCCACAGCTTCCAAGGAGGCCAGGAAGGTGGTTACAGCTCCGGTGGCTTAGAAGGCCATAGTTTCGGAGGCCAAGAAGGAGTCCACAGTTTTGGTGGTCAAGAAGGAGGCCACAGCTTCGGAGGCCAGGAAGGCGGTCACTACGGAGGCGGAGGTCTGAGCGGAGGTCACCAAGAATTCGGATCCAGCGGCGGAGAATGGAAACCCATCTCAAGCGGAGGCGGCGGAGACTACGGCCACGGTCACAGCCACCACGAGCACGTCAAACATGTCGAAGTCATCAAGAAGATCCCAGTCCCATACACCGTGGAAAAACACGTTCCCTACACCGTAGAGAGGAAAGTACCTTACGAAGTCAAAGTACCTTACCCCCAGCCTTACACTGTCGAGAAGAAAGTCCCAGTCACTGTTAAGGAGTACGTCAAATACCCAGTGTACGTCCCAGAGCCCTACACAGTGGAGAAGAAAGTACCTTATGAAGTCAAGGTGCACGTTGACAAACCTTACGAAGTGAAAGTGAAGGTCCCCACCCCATACACCGTCGAAAAGAAGGTCCCTTACGAAGTCAAGGTCCCGTACCCACAACCGTTCACCGTTGAGAAGAAGGTGCCCGTTCCCGTCAAATACGAAGTCAAAGTCCCCCAGCCCTACGAGGTAGTCAAGAAGATCCCTTACGAGGTGAAAGTCCCTGTCGACAAGCCTTACAACGTATATGTTGACAAACCGTACCCCGTCACTGTCGAGAAGCCATACCCTGTGACTGTCCACAAGCCTGTGCCTTACGAAGTCAAAGTACCAGTCGACAAACCTTACAAGGTTGAGGTAGAAAAGCCCTACCCAGTCCACATCAAGGTCCCAGTGCCGAAACCCTATGACGTCTACAAGAAGATCCCTTACACCGTTGAAAAGAAAGTCCCCTATGAAGTCAAGGTGCCCATTGACAAGCCTTACCCAGTGTACAAGGAGGTCCAATTCCCCCTGGTCAAGGAGGTTCCTTACCCCGTGAAGGTGCACTACCCGATTTACTTCAAGAAGGAGATTGAACATCACCACCACGAGGGTCACGGACACCAAGAGAGCCAGGGACACCAACAACACGGCTGGCATTGAGTTGTCAAGAGTCACTGATGTTGAAGTATTCTTATGCGTTACATTAAACTTTAAATCTTTCGTCTCGTCAAAAATGTCTCCAAAAACGATGGATGAATTTATTTGTTTTGGAGTCTCGACTGTTGGTTTAAACTACGCCAACAACAGATCCACACGAATATCTCGTGCGTGAGCTGTTTGTCTTTTATTGGTAGTTCATGAATTTTTATTGAGACTAAATGTAAGTAGCGCATCTAGAATAGAACATCATTGTCACCAGTACCTTATAGGCTAAGCTCCTAAATGTGATCATTAGTTTTTTAAATTCCGCTCATGTGTTTAGGTTGTGTCGCTGGCAGTACCGCATAGCATCCAAAGCCTTTTACACTGTCAATATTTACTTTTCAATGAATCTTTATATCTTACACAGCGCCTTTGGGTTCGCGGTAGGCTCTTAAGAACTTTTTGATTTTGATTTCGGTTCTTAGTGGTTTCTGCGAGCATATTGATTTAAACTAGTTACCTAGATGAAATTGATGTTAATATTGATAGTGCGAATGGTCACAAATGATGCGCGTACGCAGTTATACATAGTATATTCTGTTATTAAATGTTTAGCTCCTACTGCTTTGTTATTGTATTGTGTATAACTTGAGGAAGTACGTGTAAAGTTGAGGCTGATTTGAATAAAATGTGTGAAATGTGTTTTGTGTTTCTTCTTTATTTCTTAAAAACGATTAATAAATAAATAAATAAATATTGGTGGACTTTCCACACATCATTATCTAGCCACAAACTAAGCCAAAGCTTGTAATATGGGAAAACCAGATAGCTGATATAATACATAATATACTTTTTTTTTGTAAATACATACTTATAATTTATAATAACACCCAGACAGAGAACAAACATCTATGTTCATCACAAAAATGTTTGCTCTCGGTGGGGATCGAACCCACGGCCTACGGCGCAGAAGGCAGAGCTACTATCAACTGAGCTGAGAAGGCTGTCTTAAGTCTATTATAATAATATCTAATTCTTAAAATTGCTTCTACAGCTTGGATAAAAAGAGTAGAAAATAATAGGGGGGTCACTTTCTCTACATTTTCGACCGACGTTCACTCACATGCGTTCTTGCCTCAGACGAAGTATCTTCCAAGGTTCTTACCTATTCGAAACACACGCATATCATATTAGTTCCGTTTCTATTTTTTTTTGCTAAGCTCATCTCTTATTTATTGCTCCTGTCAGTCATGTTGACGAACAATCTTGCCAGTGTCAAGTGAATTATTTAAAAAGTCGATCGCTGATGATCTTTGACGGATTCGTTTTCTGTCATTTTAGGGAGCAACATAGCTTTTTAATTTTAATTGTTTTTCTTGTGTTATTTTGAGTTGTGTTGTGTAATTTCGGTGGCATTTTAACCAACATTACTTGAGGTCTTAGCCCAAAGTGTAAGCATTTGGAATGAAAGTGTATTATGTGATATCCTGATTTGACTGAAAATGTTTCGAATGTTTTGAAGAAAACCGCCACCATTTTCTTCAAAACAAATGACGGCCGACTTGACTATGGACTGACTTGACTAAAAAGTATTTAATCAATACAAATCACTTGACACTGGCAAGATTGTCTGTCGAATGACGGACAGGAGCCATAAATTGAAAGAAGAAAGAAGAAGATGATCTTTGACATGTTTTGTCTTTGACAATAAGAAACAGAACTCATTAATGGTGCCATGTCGGTTACATAGGTTGGCAGAATTTGGGTTAATTAGGTAGATTAGTTTTGATACGAGATGTTTTTTTTTTGATGTTGTATTATAGGGCATTGTGGTCGACCAGCGACAACGCCCTTATTATAAATAAAAAAATATATATCATACTAACTTCATGACAAGAGTATTTAAAAAATACAGATAGTTTAAAATGTTAATTTGAGTAGCCCATAGTTTGAGCAAATGTACGTGAAAAAATTGCCGTAGACCGTAGAATGTAAACCTCTAGGCATAAAAGGGTAAAGTATATGTTTTTAACCACAATAAGGCGAGAAACAAATCAAGAGAACCGGTAGAAAGGATGTACTGTACTACATCTACTCGTACATCATCCAAATTGCATAATTGCAATAAAAAGGTTGCGAGACTTTCACATAACCGAAATCATTAGAGCAAAACTAATAAGAAAGTAATTTGACAGACACAATAATTATGCTATAGCAGGTACGCCTCAGACTTTCGTAATTGATCGAGCGAGCAAAGCGAGCCACAAAGTGAATAATACAAATATTATTAAGTAGGTAGGTAAGCGTTGCTGTGATTCGGTTTGAAGAGTGTGGTTGCCGGTGTTATTACAGGCACATGAGGCTTAACATCTGTGTGCCTCAAGTTGATGGACGCAGGGCTGTGCATCGTAGGGCACGTTCCTATCGTGCGTGACTTACGAGGCAATAATTTGTTATAGGTGATGGTTACCACTTAACATTAGGTGAGCCATCTGCTTGTTCAGCTAGTTGTATAAAAAAAGTATTTTATTGTGCTATGTTATACATTCGTCAACCTCTTTTTTAGACCTGTTCCACTAAGTTCAACCAGTTGAACTAATTGCACGAAAAATTCTAGTTATTTCAACTTTGTTATTTTTTTGTAAAAGTTGAACTTTCTGGTCAAAATTCTTCCTATTAGTTCAACTTACGCCCCTTGAGGAGCATTTTCAAGATACATTGCTGGTTTTGCAAAATGAAAATGTTTGACTGATTCCAGAGTTAAATTGCACATTTTTGGTCTAGGCTCTACATTTTAACGTAGAAAATAGTAAATGCCAATATACGTGAGCTTCAATATTTTTCAATAACTTCGCAATTTAGATAAATTTAAAGATAGCACTTTCGATGACATCGAGATACTTTAGTTTGGCAACAATGCGCTATGAGCCGTTTACGCTTATCGCAGACTGGTTGCTAGTTACATAATAAAAAGAAGTAATATTTCGCCTTTGTAGATTGTAATAATGAAAGCATTAATGCTATTTCTGCGTGATCGAAATATTGAATCCAAAATATATCGGGTTAATGATCGAATGAATATAACTTACAAGCTGGTGCCCGCGACTTCGTCTGCGCAGGATTAATCACACAATATCTTTATAAATTGTAGCCTATGTGTTATTCTGATGTATAAGCTATATTATTGTAAAGTTTTATTAAAATCCATTCAGTAGTTTTTACGTGAAAGAGTAACAAACATCCATTCATACTCCAACAATATTAGTAGGATAGGATACGCGGGATTCACAATGCTTGACTCCGAGTAAAACACTCTTATTTTTCATCATTAGGTACTAGAGGAAAATAAAATTGGTCGTTTAGTCAACTGGGCAGCAGAACTTTATCTCTCAGCGAGGGAAAGCAAGTACATACATAAATAAAATATTTAAATAAATATTTGTGGACATTCCTCTCAGCACTATCCAGCGCCAAACTAACATATTTAATTATTCGTCGTATTTCGTATTATAAAGTCTTATCGCTAAAAAACTATCTCTACCAAACAACCTTTAGAAGGACATGACTCTAAAATAAGAAGGTAGGCTTAAATTCGTTTTATTTATTTTATATTATGTCGGTAATTCTGTGTTATTTTTTGTTAAACAACTTATTCATTCATTTATTCAAACCTCATTCATATTTTTTCGTTGCTGGGTAATCTCTCTCTCTCTCTTGTCGTGCCACTAGTTTCTTTCAAAACAGTGTGGTGAAAGGATTTTAAGTGCACCTCAAGAGGCTCCTTTCGAGCACTTGACACATGTTATAGAACTCTTTAGGTCCTACGACATGCCGGTTGTTGAATTACAATTGAATTGAATTTTTGGGTAACCTCTTGAATACCTGAGTAATTAAAAGAATATTAATTAGTTGCACGAAATAGGATAAATATTTCCCAATCGCTTATTACAATAAAATCTAAAGGCATTATTTTATTACGGTCAATAAAAGCAGGTGGTATTTGATAGGTGTATTGCACAAGAGGTATTGCTAACAAATAATCAGTGGCCTACAGAGATGTAGTGAGAGGGGATGGTAATACAAATCTTATCTTATCTTATCTTATTACTGTAGTACTTCCCCGGACGAACCTTTCACAAGCTAATCCAATTGACAGCCTTCACAGCTCAGTTGGTAGTAGTTCTGCCTGTCCGTAGGCCGTGGGTTCGATCCCCACCGAGAACAAACATTTGTGTGATGAAAATAGATGTTTGTTCTCTGTCTGGGTATTATTATATATCATAAGTATGTATTTACAAAAAAAAAATACAAAGTATTATATCAGCTACTAGCGGCATGTCCCAGCTTCGCATGGGTGGTCATAATTTTTTTGAACATTTTAGGATAAACTTAGACCGTGGGTTAGAGCCTCGCGTCTACTAATTTCATACATTTGCACGTCCTTCTCCTTGAGTGAGTGAAATCGCACCCCGAGCGTGACCGTTAACATTTTTAATTTCGTCATATCTTTTGAATGGAATGTCCGATTTGAAAAATTTAAGAAGTAATCTATAGATAGAATACATAGATAGAAAATTCTTTATTGCACAAAACAAAATGTATCGTACATAGGCGAACTTAATGCTAGAGAGCATTCTCTTCCAGTTAACCTTTGTGTAGTTTTGATAAACCGAAAGGGTAGTGCACAAACATGGATGTTATGAAGCTATTTTCTACAAATACAGAAAAATACATATATTATATATTGGTATAACAAATACTTGAAAATAATATGAATAACGATATCTATAGGTATTGAAACCGTCTTAATTATAAATATTATTTGGATAAGGATTAATACCAAGGTACAAATAAAGACCCTTTTCTAGCGGCGGCATTTCAATTATTTTTTATAATAAAAGAACACTTATTGTGACCTAACTATAATAGTTAGACATATGCTGTCGCGCCATTTTTTGTAGATAATGACGTGTTCTACAAAATCGTAGTACATTATTTTGTTCTAGCATTAATAGTTTTCGCAGCGCACGCGATGTAAGGTTTTTGTTTTCCACCTTGGGTTACATTATTGGAGTTTTAGTAAGGATCCCTGATTTTTTTGAAAATATAATATAGCCTATGTTACTCAAGGATAATGTAGCATTCTAATGGTGAAAGAATTTTTGAAATCGGACCAGTAGTTTTTGAGCCTATTCGTTACATACAAAACAACAAAACAACAAAAATACAAAACTTTCCTCTTTATAATATTAGTGTAGATTTGGTACCCATATTATAAGCTTTGGCTTTGTTTGGGGTGGTTTGGGGCTAGATAGTGTTGTGTGGAAAGTCCACCAATATTTATTATTATTATTAATTTAAATAAATAAATCAACCACCAAAATTAATATTACGTTTTACCTATCTAGTAATTTCGTTATTTTTGCTTTACCTGCTTTTTGTTTAGTAGAAATGTCGAGCGACATACAAAATGCTTTTGAATAAAGCACTGTACCCCAAGTATGAGTTTTGCTTATGATATTTCGTTTTTCGTTTTTGTTCCGTGTTCATTGCGGGTTTTGTATGAAGACGCGATAGAGATACCGATACGGAACCCGCAATGAACACGGAACAAAAACGAATCGTTTTTGCTCCGTCTTCATTGCGGGTTTTGTAAAGTTCCATATCGGTATCCCTATCGCGTCTTCATACAAAACCTGCAATGAACACGGAACAAAAACGTAAAACGAAAAACGAAATATCGTAAGCAAAACTCAAAAGTATGAGTTTTGCTTACAAAACCCGCAATGAACACGGAACGAAAACGTAAAACGAAAAACTAAATATCGTAAGCAAAACTCATACTTGGGTTACTGATCTCGGTCTGTCTGTCTCCATCGTCGTTGTGAAACTTTTTGGCCTATGTTATGTTTATAAATTAGCGCGATTGCTCTCCGGACAGAACAACACAAAAATGTATGCGTGTTTATCGCAACAATATTGTATTTAATTGCATTTTTGGTGACCCCCTGAATACCTGAGTACGGCCTCAGGTTATTAGTGCATTACAGTGATCAGATAAGGGGTTTATGCACCGGTGGTCATAGAAGAAGCCTTGGACTGGTTGTGTACGCCTAACGCGATGAAGTGCGCAAATAAATCTTCATTGAAACGCGCTCTACGATGCACTGCCCTGCGTCCATCAACTTGAGGCAGATAGAAGTTTTACAAATTACAAATTATTTATTCACATAAAAAATAACATCTCTATCTCTAATACTATCTCTAATACTATAAGAATCAAAGTCCTGACTGACAGACTGACTGACTGACATATAGACAACGCACAGCCTAAACCGCTGGTCCTAGAGACTTGAAATTTGAGGAGTACATAGGTCTTATGGCGTAGAGGTGTACTAAGAAGGGATTTTTGGAAATTCAACCCCTAAGCGTGTAAAAATGGATGAAAACGTTTGTATGAAACTTGGAGTACATATACTTCAAGGCAAAAAAAAAAGGAAAGGCATTTTTAGTTTTTTAAAACTACCCTTAATAAGTATGCAAAGGGGTGTCAAAGTTTTTTGACCGCTAGTTACAGATATAATCCAATGCCTTAAATCTAGTTATTTTATAATATTGCATTCTTAGTTAATAATAAAATACTACTAAAAATAAATAAACATAAAACATAACAGAAATATAAAAAAAAATGTAACCAATGCAATGGAATAAAAATACGAGAAATTTATAATAAAACTTTTTAAAAACTTTACTTTTTTTACTTAACTGTTTTGATTTAGTGAAACTTGACTAAACACTATTCGTTCTACAACCTAGGCTATAAGAACCGAACTCGTAGAGATTATTACAGGATTGGATAACACAAATTACCTAAGCTAATTAACTAAGAACGTTAGCAAATACGCTGTAGACCAGCGGTCTCTAATTGGGGCACGCCGCGCCGTCAGAGATATTTATTAATCGCTTCCTGGCGCTTTATTCGGAAAAGTGAAGTTTTAAACTGCTTTTGAGTGAATAAGATGTGATTAAGTGAATCCTCATGCGGATACTAGTAATGCCTACCAGTAAAAAATAGTTATTCTTAACTTATAGGACCTGGTAATAACATGTCCCACCTACTTGTGAGTCGAATAAACCATATTCTATTTTACCTGTAGATGAAGCCACGGTCGCATAAGTACCGCAATAACAAATCCCTAAAAGTATTACACGGGTATTTATCGCGTTTACCTTTATGATCGCGAGAGTTTAAAAACTACTAAATCCCTAAAAGTTATTGAGATTAGGATCTGATGGCGCAGGTGGGTATCCCCGTATCAAGGAAATGTCTTGGGTTCAAATCCCACTGGATTATAGCTTTTGGGACATCATATAACCTTTAGATTGTGATCTGTAGTATACCGCTCCGGTGTACAACAACATTGAGCTACGTAGTAGGTTCGAGATGGGTGTCGATTCTCATCACGAAGAGTTTCACCTAGAGGATCCACACTCACCTCGATCACAAGCTTCGCTTCACTCACGTTGGCATTTACACTCGCCAAAACACACACGCGGGTGGCGCTAGTGACGGGCGCGGATCCAGCCCTCGAAAAAGGTTGTGGTCACAGCCACCCGAAAATGCGACTGCGAGTCTGATATAAACTCGCTCATGATCGATATAATGCATTCTGCATCATTAGACATGTTTACGATATATAATAAGACGGTCTGACCAAAATTTTGTAGTGTAGGTACCTACAGTTCCACGTAGGCAAAGTCGTGGGACGAACACTGTGTGAGACACCACACGGATATATGCCCATCGTGCCCACAACGGTGGATCCGCGCTTGGCTAGTGATCGGTGAATGTTGACAACTCACTGCGGTATCCACGGTCACTTGGGCAAGTGTTGTTGTCAGAATAGACATCAGGGTGTATCAAACTCAACAAAATCACGTGGAGCTCCACCTAGAGTATCACGCGGGTGGCGCTCGTGAGTGATATTTGAGGATGCCAATTTGAAAACTCATTGCGGGTTCCGCGATCATTTGGCTTAATGTTGATTTTTCTCTTCTATACAACTTGCTGATGAAACAAACGGATTGCCCACCCGATGTTAAGTAATAATAATAATAAATAATGGAGGACTTTCCACACAGCACTATCTAGCCCCGAACTAAGCCAAAGTTATATATGGGAACCATATAGCTGATATAATACATTATATACTTTTTTTTTGTAAATACATACTTATAATTGACAGCCTTCACAGCTCAGTTAGTAGTAGCTCTGCCTTCTGCGCCGTAGGCCGTGGGTTCGATCCCCACCGAGAACAAACATTTGTGAGACTAAGCCAAAGCTTGTAATATGGGAACCAGATAGCTGATATAATACATATATGCTTTTTTTTTTTGTAAATACATACTTATAATATTATATAACAACCAGACAGAGAACAAACATCTATGTTCACCACACATATGTTTGTTCTCGGTGGGGATCGAACCCACGGCCTACGGCGCAGAAGGCAGAGCTACTACCAACTGAGCTGTGAAGGGTGTCATAGTAGTAACCATCACCTATAACAAAGCATTGCATATCTTAAGTCACGAGATAGTAACGTGCCCTACGATGCACTGCCCTGCGTCCATCAATTTGAGGCATACAGATGTAAATCCTCATGTGCCTGTAATTACACCGGCAACCACACTCTTCAAACCGAAACACAGCGACGCTGCTTGGCGGCAGAAAAAGGCGTGGTTGTAGTACTTCCCCGGACGAGCCCTTCACATAGAGCTCTACTACTCACTACTCAAAACACAGCAACGCTGTGCTGGCAGAATAAGGCATGAAATGAAATAAAATGAAATGATCTCTCTTATTTAACTGTTGTTGATTGAATAGCAGTAGGTACAGTACGTTTGCGTACGTTTGAGAGCACTACCGGTGAACATGGATTCTGAGGTAACACTTCAAATCATCGTAAACTGCCTAGTATTGGCAAACAGTGAATGTCTTGAGATAAGTTCACATGATTGCTTAACGTGTGCAATAATCGATACGAAATCTAAACATAATGAGCCTTTTGTTCTCAAATTGTAATAAAATAGACTATCGACTGCAGGCACGGTAGACTGCCGATTATTATTAGTATTCGTGATAGTTCTGTCTCTAGGGTATATGGGCGATTCGCCCCTCGAGATATTGAGATGACGTTTACGTTGGTAGCAATTCGTCCCATTTTTGTATTATTAAGTATTCTGTGGTCATGACGCTGAAAAAGAAACAGAGGCTCAAATTAATTTCAACTAAACTATAACAAACTAGCGGCCTGTCCCAGCTTCGCATGGGTGGTCATAAATTTTTTGAACATTTTAGGATAAACTTAAACCGTGGGTTCGAGCCTCGCGTCTACTTATTTCATACATTTGCACGCGCTTCTCCTTGAGTGAGTGAAATCGCACCCCGCGCGAGACCCGTGGACCCGTTAACATTTTTAATTTCGTCATATCTTTTGAATGGAATGTCCGATTTGAAAAATTTAAGAAGTAATCTATAGGTATTGAAACCGTCTTAATTATGAAATGATTTATTTGGATAAGGATTAATACCAAGGTACAAATAAAGACCCTTTTCTAGCGGAGGCATTTCAATTATTTTTTTTATAATAAAAGAACACTTATTGTGACATAACTATAATAGTTAGACATATGCTGTCGCGACATTTTTTGTAGATGATAACGTGTTCTACAAAATCGTAGTACATTATTTTGTTCTATCTTCAATAGTTTTCGCAGCGCACGCGATGTAAGGTCTTTTGTTTTCCACCTTGGGTTACATTATTGAAGTTTTAGTAAGGATCCCTGATTATTTTGAAAATATAATATAGCCTATGTTACTCAGGGATAATGTAGAATTCTAATGGTGAAAGAATTTTTGAAATCGGACCAGTAGTTTTTGAGCCTATTCGTTACATACAAAAATACAAAAATACAAAGTTTACCTCTTTATAATATTAGTGTAGATTTAGACGTGTCAAAATAGCTTAAGCTATGGACATAAGAAGCCATCCTAACTCCTTCCGAAAGCACACTGGGAGCTTCTTGGGAGCTTCATAGGCTTTTTTTTTATGTTAGTGTGTAAGGTTTTTATGTTATTTAATATGGATGGATGAAATGAGATTTTCGTAAGTGTCTGAAATAAAGTTTATAATTATTATTATTATATTACTTGTTGGAACTATTTTCCGAAACATGGTTGTTTGCGATTTTTCATAACTTAATTTAGTCATTTCATATCTTAAAAAATGTTATAATGTTAAATTTTATTAATTAAATCAGCGGTAGCGTGTCTTAAGAATTGTAAAGGGCCATGCACACTCCATCTTGGCTCTACTTGTAAGCTTACGTTGGCCACTCAAAACGCACCGTGTATTCATAGCTTGTTAGTAGCAAATTTATTCAAACTAAACAAGTACTTGCTAACGTAACAGCAAACTAAAGCAATTACCCAACTGCTAGTCTGGAAAGCTCGATAAAAATTTGTACTAAGATATTTTGACTACTCCATTTCACAACACTCCTACGTTCATACATTGCAGTAAACATTTTAATCTCGATTATTTTATAAAGGAAAAGCAGATGACGCATCTTATGTTGAGCGGTTACGCCTATCTATTATCTATCTATATCCTATTGCATTATCTCACAGAGCACAAAATCAAACTCAAAACGGCTTTTATTCAGCTCAATCACGAGGATTTGTCTGTATACCTGTTGAAGGACGCAGGGCAGTGCATAGTAACGGCACGTTCTTAATGTGCGTGACTTGCGAGGCAATTCATTGGTATAGGTGATAGTTACTACTTAACATCAAGTTGGTCTTCTGCTTGTTCCATCAGTAGGTAGTATAAAAATACGGCCTGATAATCCACTATGCAGACTGTGATAAAATTGTAAACAAGCTTGTTTTTGCGCGTAATAATGAATACCTACGAGCAGTGGAAACGTTGCGTAACCCTCTCGTAATACGTGGAAGTGATGATTTTACTCCGGCTCGACGATTATAGACGCTGCGAGTTATGTGAAGCTGCCATTCACTGACACGCAGATGGGACAGCTTGCTAGACATCGGTATGCACTACATTGAAATCAGTAACTACAAAGCAAATCATATTAATCACTAACCAGTCATCTTTTTTTTCACAAAGTCACGCACGATAGAAACGTGCCCTACGATGCACTGCCCTGCGTCCATCAACTTGAGGCATACAGATGTTAAGCCTCATGTGCCTGTGATTACACCGGCAACCACTCTCTTCAAACCGAAACACAGCAACGCTGCTTGGCGGCATCAAAAGGCGTGGTGGTAGTACTTCCCCGGACGAGCCCTTCACAAAGAGTTTTACTACTCTTAAATCATCTATTCTATATCTATTATCATCTGCCTTAGCCCACTGCTAGGCATAGGCCTCTCTATGCTCTTTCCATTTTAAACGATCTTGGTCTACCCTCATCCATCTACGGCCCACGATGCTGACAATGTCGTCGACCCATCGTGTAACCTCCAACATTTCTCTTTCCAGTCCTAGACCTCCAACATTTCTCTTTCCAGTCCTCGGCCACTACTCTATCAATCTTGCACACTAGCTCAACATTAGCACTAACCAGTAACAGTGGCAAATTATTAGCCATAGTAAATATGTCTGTGCTCTAAAAACTTTTTATAAACTATTATGATAGAGCAATCTATCTCTTATGGAATACTCACGGCCGGTTTCTAAAAGTCCGATCAAAACGAATCGCATGTCAAGTCACTTACTATCTATATCTAATTCGATGTAATAGCTGAAATGGCGAGTGACTTATCATCCCATTAGTTTTGATCGAGCTTTCAGAAACCGGCCGTTAGTTTAATGGAAATTTATCTATAAACAGCAAATTTTAATTAAATGTTAAGAAAGAAAAAAAGCAAGAAATCTACAGTAGTAGTACCTATTATAAGAAGGCCGCTAGTTGGTAAGAAGACTGCGTACAATATTGTATTATGTATAAATCAATACACAAAAGGTGGTTTGGGAGGAGGTCTATATTCAGTAGTAGGTTTTTTTAATACTCTGTTGATAGATAATTCTACTACTTGTGTACAGAGATGTTTATTACTAAATTATATGCAGTAGAAAGAGGTAGTGTAACATGATATTTGCAGGACAGTGAATAGCCAGCATTAAATCGATCTGCACTCCGGGCGAACCGTTAGCACACTTCCTACTATAACAATTTGCCGACACATAAAACTTATTTGTTTTATTTTATTGCTGATGATGAAAAACGATTTGGTAATAAATATTGATGACCAACTTATTTCGTATTATTTTATTAAGTAACTGTACATTTTTAAGATAGCTCGCTAACATAATTATTTGACTTTAAGATTGGCAGAAAGAAAATGCCTAAAGCATTAATCCCAACTTTATGTACACACTTATTTTTTATTGTTATTGTGTAGTTTATTTATTACTAAATAAAATAAATAAATAAATAAACTAACCAACCAGGTAAACCTGGTTGGTTAGTTTATTTATTTCTTTTATATAAATATTTCTTCTATATAAATAATCTTTTTGGTGACCAAAAAGAAACCTGTGCGTCGGAATAAAAAATTAAAACATAAACAGTTTCGCTTAGATTTGCTTATCTACATAAAGCTTTGAGCTTAGGAAAGCTATAGGTACAAGGTGTTCCAATACTTGTACTTTAAACTTCTGGGGGCTAAAGTACCCATCAACATGAATAACTTTTTCTAAGGAACCAACACTGTGAACGCGAAAAACAAACGTTACAAAAGTTCAATACCTACCTGGCTAAAATGTATTAAACAGCTGTTTTTTTTCCTTAGAAAAAGTTATTCATATTGATGGGTACTTTAGCCCCCTGAAGTTTTAAGTACAAGTATTAGAACACCTTGAATAGGAGGTGCAGTAATAGATGTTAGTTCATCTTGCACCTATTTATTTGAAGCCTATTTATTATTATTTTGGGTAAATCCTTTGATAAAACTCAATTAATAATTTTTCTATTGTTTTATTATAATATTTTAAGTCCAATCAGCAATACGATGTTTATCAGAACTACCAAATTCAAAAACAAACGACCCAAATCATCCCTAATCACATAATGACATAATCAACCCCAATAAATCGAAAATCGAGTTGGTCATTGAAAAATGATCTTCAAATCGAAACATTTTTACTCCACCGCATTACTTATCAGCTTTATTTAATCAGCCCGATTAGATTTGCTCGTTGGGGTTGAAATGGGGTGAAGATATTTAAGGGCGGAAATTTGAAAGGGAAACAAATAAAGGTTTACGTTTTATTGTGTTTATCTGAGAGTTATAAAACATATAGTGGCATACATTTTGAAACTAACATGGTTATGAAGATCATTTTTAAATTTAAATAGAAATTATTGTCATAGTGGCAGTCGTAGACAAAAGCATATTTAGACGAATTGTATGAACAGGGGCCTAATCACGAATGAATTTGACTTCTATTTTTTTTATACAATTAGCTGATTGAACAAGCAGATGGCCCACCTGATGTTAAGTGGTAACCATCACCTATAACAAGCATTGCCTCGCAAGTCACGCACAATAGGAACGTGCCCTACGATGCACTGCCCTGCGTCCATCAACTTGAGGCATATAGATGTTAAGCCTCATAAGCCTGTAATTACACCGGCAACCACATTCTTCAAACCGAAACACAGCAACGCTGCTTGGCGGCAGAAAAAGGCGTGGTGGTATAGTCTTCCCCGGACAAGCCCTTTACAAAGAGCTCTACTACTCTTACTTGCAATACGTTCATACTACCGCTACCGCTTCTGTTTTATATTTACTCTTATAATTGTATTTCGATAGGCACCTGTATGTTACAAATTAGCTTGTTAAAGGATGAAACGATTAAGTTAATCAGGCCGCTTCTCACATATATATTTTATCCAGAACATCTCTTAGAAACAATAGATTTGAATGATAAATAGAGCTATTGTCTTTTGTAGATACCCACTTATATTGATTTTGGGAAGATTTTCTATAGAGTTCTAATTAAGGTTGACCTCTTAAAATATTTTTTTATTCGTTTTATAGTTTTTACCGATTCTTATGCTTAACTTAGGCTTAGCTTTTTTACAAACCACAAGAGATTTTTTTGTTAACATTCAAAGTTTTCGTATTTGATTGACTTACAAACATCTAATAATATACATTATTTTATGAGTAGTAGAGCTCTTTGTGAAGGGCTCGTCCGGGGAAGTACTACCACCACGCCTTTTTCTGCCGCCAAGCAGCGTTGTTGTGTTTCGGTTTGAAGAGTGTGGTTGCCTGTGTTATTACAGGCACATGAGGCTTAACAACTGTAAGTTGATGGACTCAGGGCAGTGCATCGTAGGGCACGATCCTATCGTTCGTGACTTACGAGGCAATGCTTTGTTATAGGTGATGGTTACCACTTAACATCAGGTCGGCCATTTGCTTGTTCCGTCAGCTAGTTGTATAAAAAAATGACAGTCTACAAGTAAAAGGTATTGTTGCTCCTACGAAGAAACTGTAGCAATTCTCAGTGCGCTTGCGCTGCTTTGAAGAAGAAGGCGCTGGAGCTATTTTATTGGTAATAACTTATAACTAATTATATAGTGCACCCTAACCAACCATCTTCTTCTAGGCTCCTCTCCATACAAATGTTGTCTGGAAGGGATCGCTTTTAGCGATAAGACCGCCCGTTGTACATTTTGTTTTTCTTTGTCCTACTTTGTTAGTTTGTAAGATGTGCGATAAAGAATTTTCATTCATTCAACTTTTGGAAGGTTTATACCTACTTAAACTTGTTTTTTTTTTATAAAATAAATAAAATACTCGAACAAACAAAATTCAAAGAAAAAGGGTAATTTAAACTTAAAAAGTTTCAAACATTAATTTCGAAGGATGTTTTTATTAATTGATGAAACTTCAATTTATTTACATACCTATTGTGTGTTGGTTTGTTAGAAGTTCACTTTAACCCCCGGCGTAGTAAAGTAGGTATGTTGATTGTCTGATAAAATAGCACCTGTGCTTTCGCGGCGCAGAGCACACAATGTTTAGACATGGCAACGTAAATAAACACTCGTCAATATAAATGGACTCGTCAAAGTCGCACAGAGATAAAAAATATTGGTGATTTTTTATGATTTTTTTATATGTTGAGGGACTAACAACCTTCAAACAAGTTTCCTTACATAAAATATTGATTAAGTATAAAAACTAGTTTTAAACCAAAATTTTTGATTAGAGTATTTCTTTGAATTATAATTACGTACCTATATTTTTGTTGAACCTTTTTAATGGTAATCTTGGAGATTACCATTAAAAAGGCTGTGTTTCTATGTGCTTGGGATTTTTCATAACTACTCAGTTAAAAAATATCAAGCAACAAAGTTTTTTTTGTTTTTTTTATTCAATTAGCTGATGGAGGCAGATGGCCCACCTGATGTCAAGTGGTAACCATCACCTATAACGAAGCATTGCCTTGTAAGTCACGCACGATAGGAACGTGCCCTACGATGCACTGCCCTGCGTCCATCAACTTGAGGCATACAGATGTTAAGCCTCATGTGCCTGTAATTACACCGGCAACCGCACTCTTCAAACCAAAACACAGCAACGCTGCTTGGCGCGTGGCTTACACAAAGAGCTCTACTTCACTTTTTAAAAAGTTATTAACAAACAGTAATTTTATATCTTTCAAAATGTATGAGCGAGAAGATATTTGACGGTTGTTAATTGTCTTAACCACTTCCTATCCTATTTTACTTCCTACTCATATTATAAATGGAAAAGTTTTCATGTTTGCCTAAGAAGCCTATTGACGTCTGTAAAACTGGACGTATTGCATTTTAAAACGTCCTCAATCTCAAAAAAAAACAGAGTTTAAAGCCGCTGCCAAAACAGATGTCTAAAGAAACATGTAGCTTGAAATTATAAATAAAAAAGATACTATTTTATACGTACGCCCATGAGTAACAGTTTTTTCTACGTAACCAACGCCAGAAAATGTCTAGTACTTTTTAGCTCTGTAGCGCTACCATAAATGTTCGAAATTCACATTTCTGTTCGTCCGAATTAGTTGTTTATCACGATAGCCATCTCTATAGCCAACTGTGGGTAGCCTTCATCAAGTCCAATTAGTTTCCAATCTAAACTGAACTTTATCGCGCCGCGTTAAGATTCAATTCAGCATTCAAAGCCTTTTGCTTTCGAAAAAGCAATGGTCCACGTGAGGCTCTAGAGTTGTAATTTTGTCATAGAAAATTGAACTTAAAGTTGCTAATTTTAGATCATAGTATTGCAAAAATATAGCATGTCACAGATTCATAGCGTAGTGCCAGTTTGCAATGACGTCACCGTTTGAAAGTGGAACTTCTTCACGATCAACAGCACTATTATTACTCTGTTAATGCCGACGAGTTCTGTCCGTTTATTATTTTCGTTCATTATTTGTATGTCCTATTTATTTCTATTACATTTTAACAGGCCGTTAAAACTTCAATTGTGTCATAAATTTGGCTTAATAGTTGTAAGAACGCGATGCCACCCGCTAGATGGGGCTTAAAGCACAAACGAATTATTTAAATTTTAAAGTTTAGAGGTAGATGTTTGGACTTAGTCAAGGCGTAACAGCTGAACCGATTTGGATGAAAGTTTAAATAGCCATAGTTGAGCATAATTTTATTAGAATAGTATTTTTGGTATTTGATTGTTGAGAGCCGGTTTCTAGAAAGGTGCCAAGATTGAAATACTTATCTTACGGCCTGTTTCTGAAAGCCCGATCAAAACTAATCGCATGTCAAGTCACTTTTTTCAGTCAAGTTCACTTTTTTTTTTGCCAAGTCGGGATTTTGGTTCTTTTTGAGTAAAAAAAGCAGGATCGTCGAAAGCTCTCTCTATCTAATTCGATGTAGTAGCTGAAATGGCGAGTGATTTGACATCCGATTAGTTTTGATCGAGCTTTCAGAAACCGGCCGCTAATCTTTTAATATGGCAATTGTCTAGTGAGATTATTAGCTACTGTAACTTGTAAAGGCGTTTCAACCTGACGATAATAATTATTAAGGTTTCACGACATTCCAAGGTTAAGATTAGGAAAACTTGTTTGGATGAATATGATATTTTTACGGAACCTTTGTAATATTTCCGAAACTTGGTTGCTTGGTTTCATAACCATTATCAAATATTTTATATCTTCAAACATGTTGAAATGTGAACGAGAAATTATTTAACGATTCTCTGCGTCTTAAGTAGATCTAACTAGATACTGAAACAGCTTCACGACTTTGAGCCCCAGGCACGGTAGATATACTCTCAGATCTCTTAGTACCAAGAACTAACTCCAGATTATTTGAGGACGTCTAAGGGTAGTCAGAGGTACGTCCAAACATTATGTTTGGCACATACCCACATTTGGCAGTGGTATTCCATACGTGTCAGGTTGGAAGCCCATCGTCGCTGTTAGAATACTAACTGGTTTCCCCACGATGTTTTTCTTCGTCGTTTAAGAGCACTGGCATTGCGTACATTAATTTTGTCGATAGAAAAATCCATTGCTGCACCACCGGATTCGAACCTACGACCTTACGATCGGAAGGCGGGGTCACTCCCACTTGACCACCGGTACTCTTAAAAGATCTAAATAAAATAGAAAATATAATAATTATACTAATAGTAGATCTAAGTAGTAAGCGTGGGATAGTATCTGCATTCCAATAACCAGAACGAAAAGAATGCACCCTTAACTATCACTCTACACTGATATTTTTTTTTAACAACCCCCTCATTAACGTATGATTAAAAAGTTATCATTATATACTTGATCTTTCCACTCTATTACATACATGGCCCAAATATTTGTGAGCAAAACGTAAACACGAAATCTGTTTAACATTTTTGAAAATTAACGCGGGTTTACATTGAGTCGGTCGTCACTGGTGTCGTGCACCAATGAGTTTTTCTTTTCAAAAATGTATGTGCATAGTGCCAATACTCTCGAACAGCGAATGAAAACATCGTGAGGAAACCGGCATGTCGTAGAACTTAAAAAGTTCTAAAGTATTTGTCAAGTTCTCGAAAGGAGCCTCTTGAGGCGCACTTAAAAATCCTTTCACCACACGGTTTCGAAAGAAACTAGTGACACGACAAGAGAGAAGAGTCAAGCTTTATTCAAAGTGTAAAATGATGTTCCTATCGTGCATGGCTTACGCGGCAATGCTTTGTTATTATTGATTATATTACTATAATTTATATTCTTAGATTTATAAATATTTTAACCCCTATATTGCTTTATCAGTTTTATCAGCAACATAGTGGTTAAAATATTTAAACATGGCCTATATTTCATAAATATCTTTAACAGCCTTCTTGCCTTCCACATGATCTTGGGTTACTTTCATCTATCTATGGCATACGACGCTGCCAATGTCGTCGACTCATCGTGATACTGGACGTGCTTCTCCTTCCAGTCCACCACCACTATCATTGATCTTAATATCATTGACATGAGCCTTAACATCTGTATGCCTCAAGTTGATGGTCGCAGGGCAGTGCATCGTAGGGCGCGTTCGTATCGTGCGGGACTTACGAGGCAATGCTTTGTTATAGGTGATGGTTACCACTTAACATCAGGTGGGCCATCTGCTTGTTCCAACAGGTAGTAGTATAACTCTTTTACAACACGTGTCGTCACCACCTCTCGCCAGATCAACTCCATATTTTTGAGCCTTAAATAAATGATATTATTATTAAGTGACTCAATGTAAATCCACCTTTATTTTAGGAATGTATTGCTTTTTTGGGCTTAAAACGGCTACCGGTAAAGTTATGTTTTATTTTCAAACCAGAAATGAAAGCTGTGAAATTCCTGCTCATCAATTTTGACGACCGCACTAGGTGTCCCTGTGTCGTGGATATAAATTCTGTAAAAGGAAATATCATAGTATAGCTACACTAGATTATGCAAACTTACCTGCAATGTCCTGCTTTGGGATTCGAACCCATACGCCTTGGGGTTTTTTTATACTACTTGCTGGTAGAACAAGCAGATGGCCCATCTGAAGTTGAGTATAACCTAAAACAAAGCTATGCTTCGCTAGTGACGTACGATAGATTGTGCTCTACGATGCACTGCCCTGCGTGTGTCAATTTGAGGCATACAGATATTAAGTCTCTCATGTGCCTGTAGTTTCACCGGCAACCACACCCTTCAAAGCGAAACACAGCAGCGCTGCTTGGCGGCAGAAAAGGCATTGTGTCTTAGCTCAACTACTAAGATCGTCCTTTGCTTGGTCTTTAACATTATTGTTATATATATTGGTCTGACTATACTATTCATTTATAATAATTATCAGTGTTACCTTCATCAAACTGCACTGGTGGTCTAGTGGTAGCGGCGTTCCGATCCTAAGGTCGTGGGTTCAAAACCAGTCATGCACAAGGTTTTCTGTTTAAAAATGTGAAGGAAAACATCGTGAGGAAACCTGCGTAGAAGGTAAAAAGTTTTCAAATATTTGTCCAGTGCTCGAAAGGAATCTCTTTTCACTTAAAATCCTTTCACCACACTGTTTCGAAAGAACCAGTGATTCGACCAGGCGACCTACGTCAAAGATTACGTCACGGGAACAACAAAAAGAACTAGCCGGTGCTTCCAACTTCTTATCAGTTTTTTTACGGCCTGTTAAGAATGCTTCAATGATTTAGTTCGATGGTGATTTGCGTCGCCTATTCATTTAGTGGTGTCGATTCGGGATTCGATAAGGATTGGCGACATGAGCTTTTTATGTTTTTTTTTATTAGATATAGTTTTTTGGTTATTTAGCGGCGGACTTAAATACAGACGCAGAGAGTTAGTTTGGTGGTACTAACAACTTCCCGCTCACATTTCCACATTTTTTAAAAAATAAATAACTGTATGTAGATATGAAAATTCGCAATAAAAACTTAGGTATACAAGGTGTTCCGATACTTGTATTTAAAACTTCAGGGGTTTAGCGCCCTGAGAGCGAAAAAAAACAGCTGTTTCATACATTGAACTTTTATATGAAATAGCTGTTTTTTTTTCGCGTTCACAGGTTTGTTCCTTAGAAAAAGTTATTCATATTGATGGGTACTTTAGCCCCCTGAAGTTTTAAATACAAGTAATGGAACAACGTGTTTAGGTACTAACGCTACTTTGCGTAGGCTTTGGTGATTTTAAATGTTCAAAAATGATGAAATTTACGAGCGAGAAGTTGTTTGTCGGTTGTCAGCTTCTTAATGGTAGGTCTGTACTTTGGCATATGCTTACGTATTTAACGTTTGGCGTTTATAAGATTCGGGGCAAAGAGCAACCGCGCTACGGAATTGCTCATAATTTTTGCAAGGCAAACATATAACAGGCAAACAATATTTTGGAAATGTAAAAATATTATGTGTTTTGAATACTACCTTATTATTAATAACCTAGCTCAAGTTTATGGCAGCAATGGGCTAGTATCGTGTCACGTATGTAATACGACTATTGTAAAATGTGGGCATATCAATTTTAAAAGTATGTCAGCTACATTACTTACTTATACTTAAAATTGGCATTTAGTATGTTTAACATATTTGTGGCAAAAATAAGGTTTTTGTGCTATCGAGTATCTGAAATCATTGTTATTGGACTAACTAAAACTGATCTAGGGAATTACAGTAATTATAATGAACTAACGAAGAAGCTACTTCGACTTTTTTTCTTTATTAACTACTATTATTTTTATTAAATACCATGAGCCTCTTGCGGTTAAAACTTGGCAAAGAAAATTTGACCATGTACCTACTTATTTGTAAAAGAACCGTTGACACGAAAGGAGAATACCATGAACCTCAATACATAACATGCTCATACATAATAAGACATTTAATTTTGATAAATCAATCTTCACCACAGTCATACCGTCACATCTTAGCCGTTTACGCCTAGAGGTGACATGTACACAATAATTTAAAAAAAATAGGCCTATTGTTTAAGAGTAGTAGTTCTCTTTGTGAAGGGCTCGTCCGGGGAAGTACTACCACCACGCCTTTTTCTGCCGTCAAGCAGCGTTGCTGTGTTTAGGTTTGAAGAGTGTGGTTGCCGGTGTAATTACAGGCACATGAGGTTTAACATCTGTATGCCTCAAATTGATTGACGCAGGGCAGTGCATCGTAGGGCACGGTCCTATCGTGCGTGACTTACGAGGCAATTCTTTGTTATAGGTGATGGTTACCACTTAACATCAGGTGGGCCATCTGCTTGTTCCATCAGCAGCGAAAAAAAAATGCTGTAATTTGATAATAGATAAATAAATACCAATGGCCATGTGGTCATAGATCCAGTAGTTATTGCCGATTACCATGACAAAGAGAAGACCTGTCGTCACACGCACCCCCTGGGGTTGACAATGCCACCCAGTGGCACGGGGAGCCCTTTTATCTCCCGTTTAGGGGTAGCGAAGTATTTACAATGATGTAAAAAATCTAACAAAAAGACACATTTTTTAAACAATTCATTTGCTATAACTTACTAAACTGCTATCAAATAGTTTTTTTTAATTGATTTCAAAAAAAGTTGTAAAGTTTTCAAATAGTAAAAGAAAATATTGTTGAGGAAATTATATAAAGTTGGTTCTAAAATCAAATATACGTTGCTGTGTTTCGGTTTGAAGTGTGTGGTTGCCGGTGAAATTACAGGCACATGAGGCTTTTTAATACAACTAGCTGATGGAACAAGCAGATGTCCCACCTGATGTTAAGTGGTAACCGTCACCTATATGTCACGCACGATAGGAACGTGCCCTACGATACACAGCAACGCTGCTTGGCGGCAGAAAAAGGCATGATGGTAGTACTTCCCCAAAAAGCCCTTCATAAAGAGCTCTACTACTCTTAAAAGCATATATGTATATATAGGTCCCCTCTGATTTCTTAGTAAGCAACCAATTCTTCAATTTCTTAGTAGCTTCTTTGAGGATGTCTAAGGGGGTAGTCAGAGATACATCCAAATATTAGGTTTGGCACATACCCTCATTTGACAGAGATTGAGAGCGGGCATAAGTTATTCATAGAGAAAAAACGTGCACCAGATTCAAACCCACCTTACATTCAGGAGGCAAGGTCACTCCCACAACCCACATTTATATTTTATTATAATATATTTATCTATTTATTATAATATCTGTATATATATTATAATTATGTAGTGTTAGTATTATTATGTATGTTATTTAGTGTAAAAGTTTTTTTTTTTATTATTATTTATGCTAAGTTTTTAACTACTATTCTTATAACTTTCCTCGTGCACCTGCGACCAATCTTCCATACTTTAACAATCCTCTCCATCCAAAGGTTGTCTGGAGAGATCGCTTTCAGCGATAAGACCGCCCATTGTACTACTTTATTTTATATTTTTAAGTGTTTTTTATGTTCAGTTTGGTGTACAATAAAGTATATTCCATTCATTCATTTCATACAGAACCGCACGTTGAGAAGTCTCAATATATAACTCAAAGAGCCGCTCCCGAACGCAGCGGAACTGCCTTTTTGTCTCGTCCCCGCGGGGGGCGCTGCCGCCGTTAAAATGACAAAATAATTTAGCTCTACGGTCATTTTAAATGTCTTTATTGAGTTTTAAAACGTCTTTGTTTTAAAGTTATTTATGGTGGAGCGTGTTTTGCTGGTGTTTTTTGAGGCAAAAAATAAGTTGGCTACTTAGCTACTTGTGTGAAATTCATTACGACCTTAAAACGTAGGTTATCCTTAAAAAGTAGGGTATCTTTTTTAGTAAAATTGAATTTTTCGAGTCGAATACTTTGTATTCGACTATGACTGGCTGTTATTATTTTTATTTTAAATTATACATTTATTTACAAAGAATACAAGTTACATATTTACAAAATGTACAGAATACACATGAAACAGTTGATCTATCTGCAGACCGTTGCGGACGATCTAGAGATAGGTTTTTAAGAGTAGAGCTCTTTGTGAAGGGCTCGTCCGGGGAAGTACTACCACCACGCTTTTCTCTGCCGCCAAGCAGCGTTGCTGTTTCGGTTTGAAGAGTGCGGTTGCCGGTGTAATTACAGGCACATGAAGCTGTTATGACCAAAGCCTAGAAGAACAGGCAACAAACTTACGGCTTGGTTCCTACCGCTCTTTTGTATGATCCTTGTTACAATGAAGGTATTATAATACAATATTGAAGTTTAGTGAGGCGTAGGCATACAGAAAAGGGTAAACATAATCATATTTACATGTCATGTTTCCTCTCCCTCGTACATTTCTCTATGTTTGAAGATATAAAATCACTGAATGTAGTTATGAAAAATAGCTAACAAGTTTTCTTCCTTTAAGCATTCATTGAAGATTCATATAAAGTTTTTTTTTATACAACTAGCAGATGGAACAATCAGATGGCTCACCTGATGTAAAGTGGTAATCATCACCTATAGCAAAGCATTGCCTCGTAAGTCTCGCACGATTGAGGCATACAGATATTAAGCCTCATGTGCCTGTAATTACACCGGCAACCACACTCTTCAAACCGAAACACAGCAACGCTGCTTGGCGGCAGAAAAAGGCGTAATGTCTTTGCATAGACACCTCGCTCTAACTAAGTACCTATAATATACCTACTCGTATGTAGACCCGAGCGATAACTGTTTCGGCGATTACTCCAGGTCTAGTATTCCCTTATCTGTGTCTAGGTATATTTATCGGCTTTAGTAATGAGTGGTAGGAATGGTAGAGCTAAAAAATAAATAAAAAAATTAGAACAGCCAATTTTAGGTGACGTTAGTGTATGATGACGCTAGTGTATCAATAATCACACATTGTAAATGTTGTAATAGGCTAGGGTGGCCATATAATAGCCGGCAGCACGGTACAATATGCCACCCCATTATTGGGTTACCCTACTTGTGTTTGTAATCAAATGATTCGCGACAGCTTAGTGTGGATAAGACTGGACTATTTTAAGAAAACTAATACTCAGTTATCTAAGCATTGTTATTGCCGTTGTTTAAATAAAATAAAAAAATATAGATGGACATTCACATCCACATATCATTATTTAGCCCCAAACTAAGTAAACCTGTTTATAAGTATACCACAACACCGGGAATCGTTGTGTATATTTACAGGTTAGGTATGTGTGTGGCTACAAGCTTATGTTTGAAAAAAGGAACTATGATCTTGCTTGTTTTATTGTGCAAGGAGAAAGAGAGAAAAGGATAATATGTAACAGCCTGACAATTTGAGTTATATAGCACACAAGCTGGTTCCCGCGACTTCGTCTGCGAAGAATTAGTCACCTTTATAAATTGTAGCCTATGTGTTCTTCTGATGCTATATTATTGTAAAGTTTCATTAAAATCCATTCAGTAGTTTAAACGTGAAAGAGTAACAAACATCCATCCATCCATCCATACATTCAAACTTTCGCTTTTATAATATTAGTAATATAATTTATTTTATTTATTCGTTCTTTTACAATAATTAATAAAATTGTGCTGAACAAAATGTTGCAGTCGTAAGATGTAAAATTTGATTTTATTTATTGTGGATTATCCACACTATTCCAAACATCATCAAGTAAAGGTAACATTACCACATAGTTGTGATTCGACCATCCCAATTACGTGATTATTTATGTGTGACAAGTCATTCAACACTTGCGCTCACCACCAGGTCATTGTGACCCCGGCCATCCATAAACCATTTATTATTCCTCATTTAATTTTGGTTATGGAGGGATCTAAGTATAGTGGTTATTTTGGTAAGAACAGATGTGGTGACAAGTGAATGCTGCGCTTCTATTGTTGTTTAATGGTGTTTATCTGTTTACGATGTCGGCAAATGTGCGTATAATGAAGTTTGGTGATAGTTTGATAAGATTAAATAAATAATAATGCTAGCTATCCTAGAACGTTCGCAACAGTCTGCAGATAGATCAACTGTTTCATATTATGTAAGTATATTTAGTAAATACTTGTATTTATTGTAATTTTCTTTGTAAATAAATGTTTCTTCTATAAAAAAAAATAGCCAGTCATAGTCGAATACCTTATTTAATTTTATTCATTAATTTATTTTATTTAAACGAATTTTTGTTTAGTTCTAATGTAATTTTCAGTTATGGTTAAGTAGCGTTTAACTATCATCCCTATAAAAAACATCTGGCTTATGTTTTAAAAATCCAGCGCACCAAAGCGAAGATTAATTTTTACAATCAGCAAACAGAAAATGGAGGTGCTGTTCACTTTATATTTTGTTATTTAACTAATTCAGATTCGTTTCGAATAGAGATAAAAAAAAAATAGAACTTCCCGGCTTTGATCCCCAGGCACGGTAGACATCAGATCATCTAGTCCCATGTTCAAACGCATGATTTTATGAGGATATCTAAAGGGGTAGTCTTAGGTACGTCGAAATATAACCTACACTATGTACGAATATTACATTTTAAATTAAAAATTAATGAAATAAATTTCAGGCATCATTTGTAAATATCATTGACTCATATCGTAAATACAATATATGTAATATAAGATTATTTAAGTTAATTCGAGCGTTATTAATAATAATTAAAATGTCTGAACATAATAGATAGGTACATTTTTTTTTATTAACCTATACTGTTCTTTCTGCTGGGCAAAGGTCTCCCCCATTTTTCTCCACTCTTTTCGATCCTCAGTTAACTCTTCCCACTTATAGTAGTTTTATTTCTGTTGCAAATTATTTTTCCCATAAGTGCATTATTTTTCACTGGGATTTTTTATATTCTAATACGCGTGCACGCTTATCAATATCAATTCGATCCCCACTTCACATCAACAGTCAAATCTAAATCTTCCGCCCTCGTGGCTCTTGATTGACAACGTTTTTCAACAAAAAGCGCAAGGGATTACAGCTGAAAGATGCCACGCGACCAAATTAACTTTGTGTAATCCCTATCATCGATGGCTACCAGGGGTGCATTTAGGTAAATCTCTTAAAAGTAATTTACTCGTGACTTGTTATTAGTTTTTTTTTACAATACTGTTGTTTATGTTTTTCCTGCTGGCTGTTAGTATTCTTTAAAAAAAGTTAATTATTAACATATACTATAGTAAGTAGTGAAGATAAAAAAAAAAGTTCTCTTAGTAACAATACCAAGACGGTACTCATGGTACTCATATCTGTTTGACATATTGAAAAGAAGAGAATAATTAATATTTAAAAAATGACTATTTTTTTTAACTATTGTCTATGAAAAATCATATCTTTAAAAACGAAATAAAAAAAGACTTAATTTTTATAATTATAATTATTAAAATTTGCAATCATCCCCTAGATACGTCCCCAACGGTTACTGTTATCTCCAGCCCCATTCGCTAACGAGTCGTTTTTAATAGTTTAATTCGGATTAGATAGTGTCCCACGGGTGGTCGCTGTGACCCCCTCGCCGTCACCCGTCAGAAGAGGGTTGCTCCCTACCGCGCTGACAGGTTAACATGTTACCAGAAGGTTATGGGTGTCGATTGGATTTAGATTTAGTTTTGTTGTAACGAATAATAAAAAAATATTTTTGGCAACAAAAAAACAGGCCTTTAAAATACCTTAAAAACTAGAACAACAATAACACCAACACAGCTTCAAGACTGTGATCCCCAGGCACGGTAGATATCCCCTCAGTTTTTTTTATAGTGCTTTCTGATGGAACGAGTAGATGGCCCACCTGATGTTAAGTGGTAACCATGAAAAATAACAAAGCATTGCCTCGCAAGTCACACACGATATAGGAGCATATCCTATGATGCGTGAAACTAAACGAAACAAAAGACGAAACGAAACAAAAAGACCTGAGGTCATGGAAGAAATATAATACTTCGTCTAAGCCTGAGGTACTGAAATTTGGCATCCTTTCGAAAGTTGGCACCTGAGGTGATGAAGAAGAATTGAAAAAGGTCAGAGTTTGAATGGAAATATCTCCACGCAAACAAGATACCGTACCTCTCATCTCAGGATACCATAAGTTGTAATGAATACTGTACCTCTATATCTTAAAAAATCTGCAAGCAGCTAATCCTAGAGTACGAAATTGGTAAACCCACATTTTTATGAATTAACAAATTTAAATGTTTAATTAAGGGCCGATTTCACCATGCTCTGTTAGTTACTAATCAAGGATTAACAGGCCGTCAAATCTAACCTTAGATGTCATACGCGTACCTTTTTACATATTTAACGGCCCTTTAATCATTTATTAATCAAACAGAGCATGGTGAAATCGGCTCTAAGGCGAAGACAGAGCACACAATTTGGTTGATTGCGATTTTTCGTTTTTTTTTAAGTGATTTTATATCTGAACATGTCGAAAAGTACGAGCGCGAGGTACATTAGCTCTTGTCATAGCCTTAAGATTATAATATCTTCAGAAATAAATGGCATCGCTTAAAGAAGATTTTTAACAATAACAAAAGGCGTCAAAAATATCGTCTAAAAAAAATAAGCTCATTAAAACGATATTTACATAATTTTCCGTGCGAAATGTCGTCCTCACCTTTTTTGAACAAGCTTGCAATACTATCGCCCATATCAGTACCTTGGAATTTTAGCAGCGCGCTCGTGCACTATATTTGGCAGCCATTTTGGCATGCGCAAAATTATTTGAGGTATAAGAAATATATTGCTAATTGGTAGAATCTTACGTGACTTCACAATAAAAAATCAAACGGTCTTTATGCATTTCAATAGCTCACTTTCGGTCGCGAGAAGCTATTCAAAGTGATCCTTGTGACTATTTTGATACTAACTTCAACTCCTGCGCAACCCTTGATGAAGATTATCAATTATTAAACACGCCTGAAACTCAAGCACGAATGATCTTGGTACTCTTGACTTCAGAATTCAAATCATAATTCGGTTATAAAACGCTCGCCTTATTTTGAACACCTAAAAATAAAAATATCAAAATTAAGATTCAAAAATGTCCTAATAAACCATGAAATTGACAACAGGTTCAATCAATTACTCAAGTGCCTAATAAATAAAATTTACTTAAATGTGCATTGCAATCCATCACTTAAACTAAGAGATGGCAATACCTTAATTTAGAGTTAAAGTGTTGGGCGGTCGCCTTAACTTAAGGGGATGATACCCTGCAGCAGTTATGACTCTGTGATTTCAAATTAGTTTCTCTTTGCGACATTTGGGTTGTGAGGGCTTAATATGGAGTAGGCTTTACAATCAGCTGAAGTTCTACAAATATCTCGATACCACACATAATACTTGTGTTAATATCCTTTCACCACACTGTTTCGAAAGAAACTAGTGACACGACAAGAAAGACTTGTCGCATTCAAAATATCTCTTTAAAGATCTATTTCAACATCAGTGTTAACTTATTTCCTTTCCTACTTTAAAACATTACTTTTCTTTGATGTCATACCTTGTTTACACTCAGCTCATATCCGTGGAAATGTGCAGAGACATGCGAAGGGACTTGGGCAATGCGAGAATGTAAACAGGCCACTTCCATGTCCACTCGCGTTGCCCGTGTTGCGTGAACACACATTGCCGGCGACGCTGCCGCAGACATACGGACGGCAACATTTCCGTCCACGCGAATGGCAGCGCGAATGTCTAAATATAAATGCAGTATCAGAAAGCAGAAACCATAAACGACAGGCACAGTAAGTAGGTACTAAAGCATTACAGAGCGGATATCCCTTTAGTATCCTCTACTGAGGATATCTTAGGACTTAGATGATGAAAGGATCTCTAAGGGGTAGTCAGCTGTATTCAAGTATAACATTTGGCACATAGTATGTTTTAAACTCTCGCGATCATAACACATATTGAAGTATTACACGGGTATTTATCGCGGCTATTGCAACATAGCCGAAACGTCGGGAAAATAATAAAGGTAAACGCGATAAATACCCGTGTATATTTGGCACATACCAGACATTTTACAATGTCATTTTAATGTCAATGTTGTCCTTAAATTAAGTCGGTGTCGTTTAGGCTTACGCAAAAAGTTTTTAACAGGGTTTTTAATAGAAGTACTAAAAAACACAAATTAATTGTTAAATTAAATTACGGCACCTACCGGCATTTTTGACGCGATGCCAACAAGACACTTTAAGAGTTTATTAATTTCATAATTAAGTGATCCCACCTCCAAACCTACTATTAACCCTTTGAAGGACTTCCCTGGAATGAGAAACACAGTAGCTGCAGCAATAAATCAACTTATATTGCATCTTTATAAAAACATCCATCTCCATAACTCGAGCCTAACCTCCAAATTTGTCGCTCACGGCAACACGCGTAACTAATGCGTAAACGAACCAATGAATACTGACATAGTGAGTATGAAAACGACACAGATTAACATTGAGTTAGTAGGCTAACCTCCACAGCTTAGTACATAGCTAGTATCAGTTGCAGGGTTGTGCGGGGCGGACCCAATTATAACGATGGCAATTTATTATACCTTTGATTTTTATATAAGATTCAATGAGTAACCAAATGAAACGCGATAAAATCTATTGCAACTGATAAATATCATCGAAAAAATCAAGGATTACTTCAAATCATTTTGGACTAGGAGTTCGCCAAGCCACAAAAAACAAACCAGAAACCAACGAATGGTTCCTGGTACTTATTATTGAAGGTAAGTATGATCCTTCTCAATCTTTGACGTTTCGGTGTCACAATCGCTGATTACCCTCATCTTCAGCTATAACTGTGCCTGGGCATTACAGTCGTGATGCCATTTCCAGACTACAGAATCCACGAGATATAAGCTAAGCTCAAAATCAGTGCCAATTGAATAATATTATTAGGATATGTATACAAGGTGTTCCAATAATTGTGTATATAAACTTCAGGGGGCTAAAGTACCCATTAATATGAATAACTTTTTCTAAGGAACCCTGTGAACACCAGGTAGGTATTGAACTTTTGTATGAAACAGCTGTTTTTTTTCGCGTTCACAGTGTTGGTTCCTTAGAAAAAGTTATTCATATTGATGGGTACTTTAGCCCCCTGAAGTTTATATACACAATAATTGAAACACCTTGTATAAAAATAACAATAATTATAAATGTATCTAAATAATATTTTTAATGTGGTAAATAAAATATGAAATTCCGGAATCCGGGAAATAAATATCTATTTAATATTATTCTTAAAACAGACGCCAGAAAAAAAATCCACTCCTTTTTATTCCTTAAAAAATGTTAATAACAGAAATGCAGGCTATTTCGGTTATTAACAATTTTACCACCAGTATCCAACAAAAACTAAACACTCGTAAACTAACATGAGATCTCATCAAAATACCAATCAGAGCGTACAGACACCAAGTCACAGGATAGTAATAGCATCCATGCTAGACGTTTCACTCTAACGTGCTTGTCAGGCACATTTTTAAGAGTAGAGCTCTTTGTGAAGGGCTCGTCCGGGGAAGTACTACCACCACGCCTTTTTCTGCCGCCAAGCAGCGTTGCCGGTGTAATTACAGGCACATGAGGCGTAACATCTGTATGCCTCAAGTTGATGGACGCAGGGCAGTGCATCGTAGGGCACGTTCCTATCGTGCGTGACTTACGAGGCAATGCTTTGTTATAGGTGATGGTTACCACTTAATATCAGGTGGGCCATCTGCTTGTTCCATCAGCTGATTGCATAAAAAAAAACACTGCCTGCCGATGAGTAGCATATAAAGAATACCCCAACACTAGAGGCTATTACACCGCAGGTGCTCTACGAGAAGCATTTTTAATATTCCTACTATAGAGCCCCCATCCAAATATTGATTAGTGCTCTACAAGGAACAAGATCAGAGCTCTACAAGGAATGCCACGAAGGTACGGCGCTGAAAGTTAAGGTAAATACACTCGCAGTGTTTTTCAAGTTAGCTATGACACGTCTGCCGAAATTACGTCGCGTTCTGCGCAGGCATTAGTACCACTTCTTACCACCAAGCAGCGTTGGTGTGACTCAGTTTAAAGGGTGTGGGTACCGGTAAAGTTATAGGCACTACTATGTGAAATTATAGGTAAAATTATAGGCCTTATAACATCAAGTTGATTGAGGCAGGGCTGTGGTGGTCTAGTGGTGGCGGCCCCGCCTTCCGATCCTGAAGTCGCGGGTTGGAAACCGGTCGTGCACCAATAAGTTTTTCTGTTCAAAAATTTATGTGCACAGCGGTATGTCAAACTGCGAAGGAAAACATCGTGAGGAAACCGGCATGCCATAGAACTTAAAAAGTTCTATAACCTGTGTCAAGTGCTCGAAAGGAGCCTCTTGAGACGGACTTAAAATCCTTTCACCACACTGTTTCGAAAGAAACTAGTGACACGACAAGTAGAAGGGCTGTAAATCGTAGGGCATGTTTCAAACTGCCTGTGAGGCAATGCTTTGATAATGGTTACCACTTCAAATCAGGTGTGCCATCTGTGCGTGTTCAAAATAAGACAGATTTATTGAAATTGTAGAATGTTTTTACGAATTATTACACTTACTTGTCGCAGCTTCTAACAAAAATCCGTCAGACAATTCCGTCTAATACCTTTAGAGTTGATTTCACCATGCTCTGTTAGAATAACAAAAGATTACAGGGCCGTTAAATATGTCAAAATGTACGCTTTGACATCTAAGGTTAGATTTAACGTCCGGTTAATCCTTGATTAACTAACAGAGCATGGTAAAATCAGCTCTTAGCTAAAGTGACACAAACCTTATCAACTCACGGTGAAAATTACAATACATCGGTCTCACTCCAGCAAGAAACACCGTGGAATATTGTCGTATGCACTAATGACGTGCTTTTCTGCGCTTTAATTGCAATCAAACAGTCAAACCGACGTATTTTTACCAACCATCTAACCTTTATCACAAAGGAATAAGGTCGATAACTGCCTGAAAAAGATAGAAGTAAGTTTGCACGTCAACTTTGCTGCATCCGTGTGTCATGAAAAATGTATGAACGCTCGTTTCAAAAAGCAGGTAAAAAGCGCGTATTGAAGTCGATTTTGATCAGTGCCTGTATCATAACATACGGCCCAACTAGCCATAAAAATAACTGTTGTACTATAGAAATTCTAGGGAAGACTTATGGTCTTACTAGTGGAATCGCACGTGACTTTGTTCGTGTGAAGTGACTTTCGTTCGAACTTCAATCCCTGCGTTGTACCTCTTTACGGGTAGAATTTCAGGAATTCTTTTCTACGCACATAGTGAAAAATATATTTTTCGTTACTCATACTCGGAAAGTAGGTCTGAAGTTGCCTGAGGAGCGGGTTGCAAGTAATTCATTTTAGCCCTAGGGCGAATCGTTTTCAACTGACAGCTTTCGAATTATAAAAAAAAATAGTTTTCACATTTCCTAGGAAATTAAACCTCTTTGGTTTACGAATGTCAACAGTATGACTGTTCACCTTTAAATCAAAGGCGTTTATTACCAAAATTCAGCCAAGTTAGTGAAAACTGTAATGGATTTTATTTTTACTTTCTTTGTATTAGTAATGAAAAGCAGAGTGTTACCTCGGGTTAAAGACTTATTTGTCCCTCGAAATCTTGGCGGCCTCGCTACGCTCGAGCGCCAAACCCCGTCTCGGGACTAAATAAGTTACTTTCACCTCTAGGGTAACAATGTACTATTGATAATTTCATTCAAGTATTTATCTGACAGTCAGACAGTTTGAAGCTAAATAATAGTATTAGAGAATAAAAAGAGATTACCAACACTTCAATTTGACTGTTTAATTAGGTAAATTGTATCCACTTGGTAAGTACTCGTATATAATATGTCATCAGTAAGCCTGGAAAAAAATCCTATATTGTAAAACACCGTGTTTCACTTATTATGTTATGTTCTAAAGGAGTTTACTGATGATACAATAAGACTTTAAACACTATGAAGTAAAAATAATAACAAAAATATGGTAAGATGATATGAACATGATATGGTAGAGAGTGGGAGAGTTCAGGGGTTTTATCTGCCTATACATATAGTACCGCTGGAAAGATATGGAAGCTGATCTTTTTTTATTCTAGTAGCTGATGGAACAAGCAGATGGCCCACCTGATGTTAGTGGTAACTATCACCTATAACAAAGCATTGCCTTGCAACTCACGCGCGATAGGAACGTGCGTACGATGCACTGCCCTGCGTCAATCAAACTGAGGCATACAGATGCTATGCCTCATGTGCCTGTAATTTCACCGGCAACCACACTCTTCAAACTGAAACACAGAAAAACCGGCAGAAAAGGCATTGTGGTAGTTTTTCCGCGGACGAGCCCTGAATAGCTCTACTACTCTTACTGATTTGGATGTCTCTGTAGCAGAAGGACAGATAAGCAAAATCCCGGAATAGCAAAATCCCAGATTAGCAGAAGGACAGATTCGCATAAAGGCAAATAAAGTACTGTCGTGCAAAAAATATGCAACCCCTATAATAACCTTATTTATCAGTTGTTATTTAATATGTATTTTTTAAAGTTAGCATAAATACAAGTAGATAACTTGTATTTATGCTAACTTTTAAATTAAATGTAATTTTAACAAACTAGTCAGATTTCTAAAAAGCCATTGTCAGAACTTGAGACCGTGCAAACCTCAAAAGTAAAATATCTACGCAACAAAATACAACAAAACCGAAGATGTCTTAGAACTGCAATTCGCATACAAAGCACAAGCGGGCAATTTACAGAATTCCTGAAAGCCAATATTGTCTCTGGTCGCATTCTTCCAGTTTCCCAACCGTTTCTCGTTTTTTCCTTTACCATAGCGGTCCTTGTTTATGGGCAGACAATCGAGCGATCTAAAAACTCTGGGTAAGTAAAACGAAGAGTAACAATAACAAGACACTGAACGGCGATTTAAAGATGAACTTGAAGCGTAGGGTACGAACATTATTACCGGTGAAATTACAGGTACATGAGGATTTACATCGGTATGCCTCAGGTTGATGGACGCAAGGCAGTGCATCGTAGAGCACGTTCCCTTCGTGCGTGACTTACCAGGCAATGCTTTGTTGTAGGTGATTGTTACCTCTTAACATCAGGTGGGCCATTTGCTTGTACCATCAGCAAGTTTTATGTATCTGCTGAAGATATATATATATTTATAGAACATAGTGAACTGTCATGGCTGTAGATTGAACAGACAAACTTGGCCAGACTTGAATTTATAACGATGAACGGAGAGCTCCTCGTTCATGATTTATTTTCAATGACTGTGCTTATCCTTCTGTATCGGTACCTAATTTAAGTTTTTTTTAAGTTTCTGCAGGCAAGCACTTGCATAGCAAGTAGCTATAGCAAGAAAAAACTTTTATAATTTTAAATACATAGTAATCAGCCGTTTTTCTAAAAGACTATGCCAATTCTTTCGGTATTTCTATAGAATCTTCCAAAAGATATCAGTGTTTTATTGCCATCTCTTACCAACGGGTAATGACAAACAGTGACAACGCTAATTTTGAGCAGTGCGTCAACTAAAGTAACGTTTATAAGGATGCGGGCTTGTATTTCTACTCCTCGGCAAATAGCATGGTGTAGCCGAACGCGCGCCGGTCATTCCACCGGTCCACTCTCCAATCATATCGAGATATTTATGAGCTCGAGAATCGGCATAACCTAAAAAATTCCCGCGACAATACGTCTAACCTTTTTATGTCTTCTTCCCGTCTCGCATTTTTCTGGCAAAACTGATTGTTTACCGGAAAAAATTACGCCTGTTAGTCGAAACGGTTCACATAAATAAAAGATGTGGTATCGGGGAATTTTGATTCGGTGGTTTTTGTGACGTAGAATGTCGATTGTGAGCGAAAGTGCAAAAACTCGAATGTAGAATTGAGAAGGGTACCTGGTGTCAAGTGCTGGATTTATAAAAGCCGTTTTACATCTCGCGGGATTGAGCTGTTTTTGTGGGCGGTGGATGAGCTTCCAACACCTCGATACATCGATATAAACTCCTTGTTGGCATGTCCTTCATGCTTGTGTAGCTGTGTATTTATGGTTCAATAGACTACTGTATCTACTGTAGTTCTTAAAGGTTTGATGCGCGCTTGTTTTTGTATTATTGAACTTCCGTCTTCAGTGAACTTTGTAGATTTTCAACAATTTCATTTTTCAAAACCAGCAATGTATCGTGAAAATGCTCCTCAAGGGGCGTAAGTTGAACTAATACCTACTAGTAGGAACAATTTTGTCCAGAAAGTTCAATTTTCACAAAAAAATAATAAAGTTGAAATAACTGGAATTATTCGTGCAATTAGTTCAACTGGTTGAATTTAATAGTTTGAATTTAACATCATCATCATCATGATGATGGTTGAATTTAATAGTTGAATTTAGTGGAATAGGTCGTATGTCAGGAGACAGCCAAAAAGACATCGTACTAGAATTAATGAGACTGAGACAGTCATAAATATATTTTTAAATGTTTGTTTCTCTCTCGCTCTAGTATTGGCTCTAGTTACACTACCACCTTTTAGGTTTTTTTAATGTAAGAGGCGGACTAACGGGCTTACGGCCCACCTGATGTTAAGTGGTCGCCGTCCATAAACACCAAAAACACTGGGGGTGTTGTCGTTGCGTTGCCTGCCCTGAAGGACTTTATTTACTTTTTTTTTAAGATTTTCATGTTATAACTGAGCGGGAAAAATTCCGGTGGTAGCTCATTCCACAGTTTTTGAGTATGGGGGAAAATTATCTCGAAAAGCGAGCAGTCCGAAAAACCCAAGGATCTAGTATATGTGGATGAGCTCGATCCCGGTGTCGAGAGGAGCGGTGGTAATATCTTGACGCCGGGATAAGGTTAAATAGCTCTTCAGAACATTCCTCATTGTAAAGGCGATAGAACACGCATCGAAAACCATTGTTGCGACGTTGGTTGAGCGGCTCTAGCGTATCGGTAAGCTTGGGATCTTTGATGATTCAATTGGTTTTGATTGATTGATTGATTGAAAATACTTTATTGCACATTAAAACAACAGTACAAAGGCGAACTTAATGCTATAAAGCATTATCTTCCAGATAACCTTTGTGTATTGTGGACATAAGATGTGGTTTTCCTCTGTAAGTGTAAAGAAAATTTTAGTTTTTGTAAAGTTTTAAGAAATTCGTGGTCCAGACCTTAGCATCAATATTTTCAGTCGAAATCGTACCTCATAAAAGCCTTAATACCGCATCGTCCAATTCCAATATTTCAAGTGTTTTAATAAGCGGTAAATTAATAAATAATCAATGAAAGGACTAATTAATGATACTGATGTCCACGGGATCCCTTAAAAAATGAAGGGGTTTTTAATAATAGGTACGCTCTTTGAAAAAGTCTCTAAGGATTCACAGGACTTGTAAGCTTAGGGTTTAATATACATATAATTTTTCACTCATTGGCTACGTGAAAGTAATGGTAAAATGGTACTATTTGGTTAAAACACCATAAAAATAAAGTAAACCAAATATAAAATTGTATTAGATTTAATCGTGGACGCGTAAACTAAGGTTTACAAAAATGCCAAAAAAAAAACTCGCCCCGGTTTTAACTCGTTGTCTAACACCGTGAGTCCACGATAAAAAAAAATGAAGGTATGTGTACCGTGGTTTCTTATGGGTGCACGAACGTGCGAGTAAGTTCGTACCGTGTCCCCAATGTGTGCTCACGGAACAGTGAAGGTATGAAGTCTGCAAAAGCGAACAAAAAGAAGTCATGATATATTTTAAAATCAGTTAAAAAAGTAAAGAATACAAAACAAATGGCTTCAAATGACCAGTGGGTAATATTTCCGGGCAGCCGATAAATATGCGAAATTGGTCCAAAACCATGATCGCGTGTCCAGTCGGATAATGGTCAAGTTTTCACACATGTTACCTAACATTGCCATTCAACCAGTTTGCGGTGACCATGCCGCTCTGTCTTGAAGGATTAATTCCACCCCAGATAAATAAATGAATTTTTACAACACCGAGAAAATGACTGACTCATAAATAAAAAAATAAAAAGCAACTGGCATTTACTGAAAAAAAAAAAACAGCTGTTTCATACATTTTAGCCAGGTAGGTATTGAACTTTTGTATGAAACCGCTGTTTTTTTTCGCGTTAACAGTATTGATTCCTTAGAAAAAGTTATTCATATTGGTGGGTACTTTAGCCCCCTGAAGTTTTTAAACACAAGTATTGGAACACCTCGTATATTTAGCTCGCATAGTTGACGCAACTTTTCATACTTGTCTGCTAACTGCAAACTAAGCTATTTATTTATTTATTTAAATAAATAATTTAATGTTATGCGAGTGTAAAAGGCTGCGTCAACTATGCGAGCCAAGCTAAACCAACTTAGCTACCTACCTTTCGCCCTCGCAATTCAGTCAAACTGTATCAGTATAACGAAGATTACTAAAGCTAACAGAAAATTTTCAAATAAATAATAGATAGTATTGAAATAAAACGTACATTACTGTAATCCCTTTAAATATTTATGTTATGCATTCGCCTTAGTTTGATTGGCTCATTGAAGTTTCATTTATTATATTATTTTGTAACGAGGATCATACAAAAGACAAGTAGGAACGAAACCGTAACTATGTTGCCTGTTCTTCTAAGCTTGTTTATTGCCACTAGATTCATCTAGCTTTAAGACATTTCAAAGTGATCATATTATTTAATTGTATTACTAACTTTTGAATTTCACTTGAAAATTGATAAGGCCGCCTTTTGTACTTTATTAGATTACTAGATTTATGATGTATTCTTGTGTACAATAAAGTTTTTTTTTTTTATACAACCAGCTGATGGAACAAGCAGATGTCCCACCTGATGTTAAGTGGTAACCATCACCATAACAAAGCATTGCCTCGTAAGTCACGCACGATAGGAACGTGCCCTACGATGCACTGCCCTGCGTCCATCAGCTTGAGGCATACAGATGTTAAGCCTCATGTGCCTGTAATTACACCGGCAACCACACTCTTCAAACCGAAACACAGCATCGCTGCTTGGCGGCAGAAAAAGGTGTGGTGGTAGTACTTCCCCGGACGAGCTCTTCACAAACTACTCTGATTTATCTATCTTGACAATATTTTAACTAAGTTTTTAGGCAAAAGTCTCCGATCATCAAAAGCCATGGCCACATGGCAAAGTAAACACAATAATGGTTCCGTCCGAACTATGCTCACTGTTGGCACTCGCCCGACCGCACGATTTGTGGCAAATTTGCATTTACTGAAAGAAGGCAATGGGACCAATTTGGGCGTACTTGCTCTAATGATCCTTTGAAAAAAAAGTTCAGTAACCCTGGGTATGAAATAAACAATGTTAAAATTTACGTAGGTAGATAATTCTGTCTGGTGCGACCAACAGTGGAAACGACGAAACATTTTGAAAAGTAAGCAGGTATTTATACGATAAATGCTCGTTTATAGTTTATTTTTTATTTCTCTAAAATTGGGATTTGGTGAGTAGTGACTTCGCCTTTAATACATTTTTAGTAAACTTTAAACACCTGTACCGCGGTTCATAAAATAAAATCATATTTTTATTTAGCACTGAAAATTGGGATTTTTTATTGAAAACAAAGTTCATATATTTCACTGTATATACTGTAACATAGTTTTTTAAACAAAAGCAAGAGACAAGAGTCTTCTATTTTATAGTGTACCTACACATTTTTTATGATAATATATTTGTATTTATGGAACTGAAATTAATTGAGGATGAGGTTGATTCGAATATTACATAATATATCTATAGAGGTGTTTCTCATTCTGGACTCGAAAGTTGTAAATTAGATGAAGAGAAAATTGTTTTAAGCACAAAAAAATCTGTTTTTTAATCATTAATATATTTGAATGCGTTTTAAAATAACGAATTTAAGTCCATCAAATAAAGTGGGTAAGGTGGCATGCGTGCAAGATTAGTCGGGCCTAGCGTTTCTAAGCAGAAATAAATAAAATGATAGCATGAGGTAAATTGATCATCAGTTCTCACCTCGATTGGGAGCAAGGTGTGAAAATTGGATTAATTTGATGATAGCTATCATTTTGATCCTCTAATCAAAATTGCCTATCGATTTTATCGGATCAATTTCTATACACCAATTTTTTTTTTAATCTTGGTGAATGCTGACGTTTGTTTTTAGATTTAGAATTCGAAACTTAGTTGTTTGAAAAAAAAAAAAACAGTTTTTAGAACTGCCTATTTATCATCACGTGGTGCCATTTGAGTATCGTTGAGTCGGATTGGTTAGGTTATGTTGAAACATATAAATTATGCACGAGGTGAGCGAGCAAAGCGAGCGTGCCGCGGCAGCGGCCGCCGAAGTGCCAGAAATTATTTTTTACGGTACCAAAGTGGCTTCCAATTATCATGCTGTACATTATCTGGGTGTACATTATTGACACGTGACGATATTGCACATCCAGATAATGCACACCCCGATAATGTACACCCAGATAAAACGAATCCAAAAAGGTACCAAAGTGGATTCCAAATATCATGCTGTACTAATGTACAGCACGATAATTCGTGCTGTACATTATCATGTCGTACAATAACCGGACTCCATTCGATGTGTCAAATTATACTAGGTAGCTAGGTAGGTTTTCTTCATAGAGATTGATTCTTCAGCCATATCAATGGTGCTGCGTTTTGGTATGAAGGGCGTGCTTGCCGATTAAATAACGGGCACAAGTCTCAAATTGATGGACAATGGATATAGTTCTCAACTTATATTATTAAAAGTATTATTGAATAAAAATCACTTTGACTTAAAGGCTTTTTAGAGGTCAAGATAGATATCAAGTTAAGTATATCTAATGTCGCAAAGCCATGACGCGGGCTTACGAACAGCATCATCAGCTAGCCAAGCCAGCGTTCGCAAGAGTCGCATGTACCTAATTGGTTACGGGCGCAGTCGCGTGCGCAGCGCGTCGCCCGCGGCCAGTGCTGCCAACACGCAGAAATTATCAACTAATCACACACGGTGGCCAGTCTCTGCTATTTACATTAATCGCTTCTTTAGAATAATTTCCGCAAAACGCTTGTTTCTGCTCCTGTTCAACTTCGGAGGAAGTCGTCGCGGCACAATAACTATAGTCCGTTTGGTAAATGACAACTGTTTTCGGCAATTAGCGCAGCTGATTGTCAACATTGTAGCAGATGGTGCTGCGAACTTAATCAAGATAATTGTTTAGGCCAGAACACAGAGACTATACCCATCCTTTGCGTTCCAATGCATATACAAATATACCCCTCTCTCTCCTATGCCTATTTCTCACATAGTACCTAGGTATACCCCGGCTCCTGTCAGTCTCCATTGACAAGTGACGAGCTGTGCGAGCAACAAGTGAAAAGAACTCAATTAAAAAGTGAAATCAATCATCTCCCAATTTGGTGATCCATTTTGTCATTTTGAAAACACAGACGTCTAGAAATCCAGAAAGTGCAGTGCAAGGAAAATCTGGATGTTCGATTTGGTCGAATCTATCGAATACCAGGGAAAATTGCTAGTCCTATATTTTTTTCCGTCCTTATCTGTCTCTGTGTTTTTGTGGGCAAAATCAGTAAGTAAAATCAATCAAAAAGTTACTTTGAAACCAGCGCGCAATCAATAATGTCAGAAGATTGGTGGAAATGCGCAAATGTGTTCATGGCTGCACGAGGTAACTGCTCGACCTTCTAAGCCTGATCTAATTATATTTAAGAAAAGAAAAAGAAATTCACGACTTTTATCTCCAGGCACGGTAGATAGCCTCAGATCTTTTAGTACCAGGTACCAACTCAAGATAATTTGAGGATGTTCCCTTAGATATCCTCAAAGGATCCTGAGGTAGTCAGAAGTACGTCCAAATTTTACATTTGGTACTCACCCATTTGCAGTAGTTAGTTTAAAATTGTATTAAAAACTTTATTAAACAAATAATAAAACACGACTGCCTGAACGATCATCATTTTCCTGCCCTTATCCCACTTCATGTGGAGTGGGCACAACAGGTTTTTTCCCTCCAATCTCCTCTATTAGCCGTCATCTCAGCAGTCACTCCTTTCTTACTCATGTCATCTTCCACACAGTCCATCCATCTTTTCTTTGGCCTACCTCTACTCCTATATCCATCCACATTCATCCCTAGCATTCTTCTCGTTACATGACATTCTTCCCTTCGCATAACATGCCCATACCACGCTAACCTCCTCATCTTTTCAGTCACTGGCGCCACTTTCAAACTGCCCCTAATAAACTCATTCCTTATCTTATCCATTCTCGTCACACCACACATCTCAACATTCTCATCTACGCTACATGCACTCTTCTTTCATCCGTCCCTTTGGTGGCCTAGCACTCAGATCCACACAAAACGACGTCGTTTTGCGACTGCCTGAACTAAAAGAATGGAAACAAGAAAATGTTTTGGATTATTTACTGATAATAAAATCGAATTTTTCAGTCTTGACGAATATAAAAGGTAATAAAGATTATTGAGTTTTTCAAGTAACTTTCTAGACAAAAGACACCATGCTTTACTCAATAATATATTGTGATCTTGACTAAAACATTTTCAACAAATCAATGTAACTACTTTAAGTGGTTACCGAACTACCTCCTAAGACTAATTTTAGATTACCTATTGTGAATTTATTATTTGCAATGGGTGGTCAAGGATGGCTATAGGAATGGTATAGCAATATTGTATGCCCAAAATGGATAGACTGTCAAAGTCAAAGTCAAAAGGTATTTATTCAAAAAAATCACAAGGATCACTTTGAAACGTCTTAAAGCTAAGTGACTCTAGGTGTCAGTTCCACGCGACCAAAGCCTAGAAGAACAGGCAACAAACTACGGCTTGGTTCCTACTGCTCTTTTGTATGATCCTTGTTACAATGAAGGTATTACAATACAATATTGAAGCTCCAGAATGGTGCCAATCGAATTTAGTGAAGCGTAGGTATAACAGAAAAAGGTAAGGGTAATAAAATTCATAAAACAGCACACGCTACGCTTCAAAATAATGATACCTAATGCATACATCATGCGAGAAGATGTGGTGTAACTTCCCGAACGCTGCCCATTCGAGTTGGATTCGTCGGCTGACCTCTTTATCGAAGTTGGACCTACCTAGTTGGATCGTCTGACCCAGATACACATAGTGGTCTATTAATTACAATCTATTAAATTAGAAGAAAAAAAAACACAATTGTACAGACATTACAGACATGTTAGCAGCCGATGGGCAGAGCGACCGTTGGAACAAAAATACCTCTGTAACATCTATTTACACAGTTTTACAATAAATTATTCTTATTCTTATTCAATAAAAATACCAAATCGAAAGCTAACGACTAAATCAAATGAAGCAGCTGCTAAGTCATTGCTCCTTAGGCCTCTCATAAATCGATTACTAATAAGGCGCGTGCAGTCAAATTTAACCAAAAATTGATATTCAGTTCGCGACCGTGTTCCTCTAATTGAGTTTCACTCTCACTAAGTTTATCGAAAATTGGATCTCAGTAATAAATTTAAATAAAAAGCTCAAAGTCAACAACATTTTGCTAAAGAAGCGTCAATAAAATCACCTCTAGTTACGAAAATGGGACATAATGGCGATTGATCGAAGTAAATCGATTACGTTAAAATTCACAGCGAGATTGGACACTTTTTGTTTAAAATTATAATATAGCAAGAGCCCGCGTGGGTTTATCCTATTTGAATAAGAATACCATTGCTCAGCGTAATTGTCGTTGAAAAGCCTGCTTATGTATTGAAAAGCGTGCATATGGTGTACCAGATAAGGAAATCTAAGAATGATTTCAAAAAAACTTGATTGACACATTCAATTAAATAATTATTGTTTTACTACTCTATTGTATTAGGTCTAACCTGTAATGATAGATGTAATGTTTGAAATAAATACAAAAATACAAATTGATTGATAAGCTTGGTTCAATACCAAAACCGCTGTAATCTATCATTAGGAGACGATTATTTTTATCTATTTCGCTTGTCCCTGGCAAGATTGTCGTTCGCATGTTTTTGAATTACAGACAAGTGCCATACACGGAGTGAAAAAGAAGAAGAAACTAAACGGGAACTTACAAATGTTTGTTTTCATTCGGGATCGAGTGGGGGTCTACAGCGCAGAAGCAGCGTAATTTGTTTCGGATTCAGGATCACTTTGAAACGTCTTATATACTAGGTGAATCTATCGCCAGTTCCTCGCGACCAAAGCCTAGAAGAACAGGCAAGAAACTTACGGCTTGGTTCCTAGCGTTTTTTGTATGATCCTTTTTACAATTTTATTATGGTACCTACTTAATTGTTTAGTGTTTGTAATGAGTTGGTCCCAAGCTTTTTTGTCATCTATTAGATATGTTATAGTAAGATTTTGTAAAAAAAATTGTTTGAAAAGTGTAGTTGCCGGTGAAGTTACAGACACATGAAGCTTAACATCTGTATGCCTTAAGTTGATGGACGCAGGCATCGTAGGGCGCGTTATTATCGTGACTTATGAAGCAATGCTTTGTTATAGGTGAAGAAATCAGGGAAGCCATCTGCTTGTTCCATCAACTAGTTGCATAAAAAAACCATTGAGCTGTGTGGTTTTTAAGTGAAGACTTCTGGCTTCGAGTCGCAGTAAGAAAATGAACGCCAGCTCCTGCACAAACATTGTCAAAACCCGAAGCCCGAAGACTGTACAATATAGAGGTAGAATTCGTTATATTCTTATAAATATTCGGCGGGAGAGACCGGTCAGACGCGCTTTTTGCTTAGAACGAGCCCGGGCGATGATTGCGGACTTGTATTGGGACTTATATCATTGTTTTCATACATTTAATAATGAGTTGAGGTACTTTGTTCGGGAACCCTGTGAAAACACACTTTTTTCAAAGCTGTTGGTTTATATCGATTTATCAAATGAAGTCTTGTATATTTCACCGTAGCTTGAGTCTTACAAAGGACAAAGATGCCGTGTATTAAAAGGAAGGACGTGGGTTCCAATTCCACTCGAATAATAACTTTTGGTTCAATATGAAAATCTTTGTCATTTTCTTTTCTATAACACTATAAAACTAATAAAAAATTCTCACCAGTGAGATTTTTTAATACTGCTGATAAATCAAGCAGATGGCCCAACTGATGTCAAGTGCTAACCATCACCTATAACAAAGTATTGCCTCAAAGGGTCAATGATATGGGGGATTCGGGCCTCGAGATATTGAGATGACGTTTACGTTGGTAGCAATTCGTCCCTTTTGGTATTATTAAATATTCCGTGGTGGACGCTGAGTTGACGATCTAGGTTACTTTAAATATTCCACAGAGTATTTTACAGAGAAAAAAATATCTAAATATTTAAAAAACTCAAAGGCGTTGAACCACGTTGAAATTGACGAATTTGTTTAGTAAAATGTCCATAGACAATTGGAGCGTTTTTCGAGCGTCAATGGTTTTCGCTTAAACGTTGAAATCTTGTACGTTCCATTACAAATCATAAGCCCTCGTGTCGTTTATCTGTTATCCCCGACAAACACTCGCTACACAACACACTATCCCGCCTACACGCGTGACAAACAGACTATCCGGTGACGTGTCGGGAGATCGGGGATTTTCCAGGCGAGCGCGCGTACGCTATCTCGTGAACTGATTTGTGCGCTTGAATTAATAGATATTAGTGGGGATCTGATCGCGGGAATTCGGTGGATGGAAAGGGCTTGAGATTCTTGTCTATTGAAACCAACTATATTGAGCAGAATCAACTAAATTCGATTGCGGATTTGATGCGGGATAGGGAAAATAAAACGTACTACATATCATATCACAACATATGTGTTATGTTCTAATTTCGTAAATAAATAAATAATACCTAAATATTGGTGTACTTTCCAAACAGCACTATCTCGCCCCAAACTAAGCCAAAGCTTGTAATATGGGAACCAGATAGCTGATATAATACATATTATACTTTTTTTTTGTAAATACATACTTATAATATTATATAACACCCAGACAGAGAACAAAAATCAATGTTCATCACACAAATAAATGTTTGTTCTCGATCGAACCCACGCCCCACGGCGCAGAAGGCAGAGCTACTACCAACTGAGCCGTGAAGGCTGTCAAATATATGGATAATATTACATATATTACCTATATTAAATTATAAATTTATAAATTACATTAAATACAAAGTGGAATTATAATTACTTTATTTAAAGTAATCACTTTTTTTGGTTTGACAGAAAGCTTTTGATGCATTAGCAATTACAAGATTTTCAACATAATTTAACTATTGCAGTGCGTCTTCCTATGTATTAGGCGTATTAAACGGGATGACGATTCGTATTAAGCGTTAAGAAATGTATGAGAACATGTCTCAAGTTGCAGGGACTGACGTAAAATGGCGTATTACTACTACTGTAGTTCGATTGGTATCACACAGGAGCTTCCATATTATATTGTAATGTAACAAGGATCATAGAAAATAACGATAGGAACCAAGCCGTAAGTTTGAGTGTTACTGTACTTCTGGGCTTGGTCGCGTGGAACCAGCACCTAGTTTTTTTTTTACTTTTTTAAGAATAACAAACAGTTGATACATTGTAATCTTACTTACTTGTTGGTACTAAGGATTGTGTGAGTAAATGTACAACCCACTACGTTATCCACAGATTACTAAGAATGAATAAAATCCACCTAGATATCAGACGTTTCAAAGTGATCCTTGTGATTTATCCGAATAAATGCCTTTTGAAATTGATTTTGAATGGTCTTCTTTAGGCTGATGATGGATTGCCTCAAAAAGAACATCCACCGTAGGACATTTCCTATATGCAGCTAAGACTGCGTCACTTATAAACGTGTAGAGTTTTAAGTCTCACGTGCCTGTAATTGCACTGCACTGGCACCCATACAAACCATCAAAATCCAAAAAATAACAATAATTAGAAGATAATATCAATCAGCAGTTATTAATTTATTTAATGAATCATTTAAAATTACGATAAAAATTGTACATTATTTTATGTAGCTCTATCGCCCGCAATGAAAGTTCGACAATTTATTAACTCAAAAACATTACAATTACAGCAATTAATTCAAAGACACGAAATTACTAACTGATCACTTAGTAACATTAACGGCAGGGCTTCGGCATGTGTAAGGCAAATTACTTTGAATTATAGTGGTTTTGTCAACTCGTGCGCATGGCAGGTGCCAGCCAAGGGTGCCTGTTGATGTGCCCTTAGTTACCAATAGCTGCGTGGAACTGAAACTCAGTCTTTCACTTAAAATACTCACTTCGCTTGTGTATGACCTTAGATTTACCTATCATTTTTAATTGTTGTAGATAGGTACTTGTAAAATCTGATAAGTCGAAAACAAAGTGTTGGTTAAAGTCATAAAATGTTGGTTCAGTAAACTCACAAAGATCACTTTGAAATGTCTTAAACTATGTGAATCTAGGTGCCAGTTCCACGTTAAAAGATAAATGCTTTATTCAGTTATTGCCATCTGAATATCAAAAGTAATATGGCAAATTTTTCGTCCGTTATTTAAATTACTATACCGTCCAAGTGTTTTTTTAAGTTTTTACGTAACTTTGAATGGATATATTTAAAAGTATTACACGGGTATTTATCGCGTTTACCTTTATTATTTTCCCTAATAAAAAGTAATAAATTTGGGAAAATAATAAAGGTAAACGCGATAAATACCCGTGTAATACTTTTAAATATGTGTTATGATCGCGAGAGTTTAAAAACTACTTTTGAATGGATATTCAATTATTCTTAGGGCGGGATTGACTATGACCAAAACGGTCCGATTGTACCATTCACCAAAATAGTAAATCATTTCTATAAAAAAAAAATCATCAATACTTGCCATAAACAAAGACAGTTTTTTTTTATCTGACGTAATATAACGTTACTTTGCGATAATCGGACCCACCTTTATACTGTACTTAGGCGATACAATAGTTGGTTATACATAAATAAGTAGTTTCACTTCTCTATAACATTGACCAGTATTCGTATTGTCAATGGCTTTGCCTTGGGTCCTGCGATAAACTGATTCTGATAAAACGTTGGTCAGCCCTTCGGCATTTCTTGACAGATAGGACAAACGGACAAACAAAATTGAGATATAACTTTTTTTATATAGAATGATGGTTAGTATCTTTAAAAACGATTGAGATAGTATCGCATTTGTGATAACAATTCGATGGTGATAGACAGATTTTAGATTTGTGGTTAGTAAAAGGTATTGGGTCTATATCAAAAGTACCTTTCAAAGCGTATAGTTTGCCTAAAAAAACTATTTGCTACCATTTATTTACCATTTAGGATATAATATATTTATAGGTACAGCCTTCACAGCTCAGTTGGTAGTAGCTCTGCCTTCTGCGCCGTAGGCCGTGGGTTCGATCCCCACCGAGAACAAACATTTGTGTGTTGAACATAGATGTTTGTTCTGTCTGGGTGTAATTATATATTATAAGTGTGTATTTACAAAAAAAAGCGTTCCCATATTACAAGCTTTGGCTTAGTTTGGGGCTAGATAGTGCTGTGTGGAAAGTCCACCAATATTTATTTATTTATAGGTGGCTTACATGAAAATAAAGTCTATAAAGAGAGTTTCTTTACTTTTTTTTTGTCATCCATTAAAATGGTGGCTGCGCAGAACGTCAAAGTCAAAAGGTATTTGTAATCACAAGGATCACTTTGAAATCACTTAAATCTAGGTGAATCTAGGTGAAAGTTCCACACGACCAAGCCCATCTTCAAAAATGTTGAAATGTGCAAGCGAGAAGTTGTTTGACGTGTAAGATAGATAAATAGATCTTTATTGATTACCACAACAAATAACGGTACACATTTATAAAAACTAACAATTGTAGTCATACAATCGGCGGCCTTATCGCTAACAGCGATCTCTTCGAGGCAACCTTGGTATGGACAGGACTGAACATAAAAAAGAGAGGAGGGAGGGAGGGGTTTAATTAATATGGATACCTATTCTATTATTAAAGTAGGTTTAACCTACATAAACTTACTTGAAATAAATACATAAACATTACACAAATAATACACAGATTATATTATGGATATGAATATATAAATATATAATACCTAGAGCAAAGATATACAAAATACTATACACATGCAAGGCAGTGATCAATGACCATGTTTTTAAAAATTGCTAGAGACTTTGCCTTCCTGATGACAGGTAATACGTTCCACAGTAAGGTACGCCACGTTACATAACTATCATTTATTTTGTAACCTAATAAAACCTAAATAACTACACTACACACCGATATAAAAAAGGTCAGCCAAAATGCAGAATTCAAATCGTAATTGCACATCACGTCTAAATACGCTGCAAAGTACTCCCACGCATTACAATCTCAGATTAAAGATCATACAAGCCCGGTCCATAATCCAGAGGTCTAATCACGAATCACGAATGAATTTTGACATATGTGGCGCTAACGTATCCTAGCGATATTCGACCTTATTCTGTTGCCATTAAGGATACGATACGTTTACGCGACGTAATTCGGAACCAATAATCTCAAAACTTCCGTTCATTAACAAATGGGAGCCAAAAGTAATTGTGCCGACGCGACTGTCCCTCCAACAGAGTGGTAGAGCTGGCTATAGAACAAGATATTGTAATGAGGGCCATACGGTGTATGAGTGAATCGGCCCTCGAGATATTGAGATGACGTTTACGTTGGTAGCAGTTCGTCCCTTTTCGGTATTATTTAGTATTCTGTGGTCATGACGTTGAAAAAGAAGCAGAGGAATAGAATGGAATATTTTTTTATTTAGCATAGTACAAAAAACACAAGCCTGAAAAAAGTTAAAGGCTAGGTAACTTAAGGATAAAATTTTGAGCGGCTCAAGGGACAGCAGTAATAGGTTCCTATACGAGAGGCTCAAATTATTTTCAACTAAACTACAACAAAGTAATTAAGAGTAGTAGAGCTCTTTGTGAAGGGCTCGTCCGGGGAAGTACTACCGCCACGCCTTTTTCTGCCGCCAAGCAGCGTTGCTGTGTTTCGGTTTGAAGAGTGTGGTTGCCGGTGTCATTACAGGCACATGAGGCTTAACATCTGTATGCCTCAAGTTGATGGACGCAGGGCAGTGCAACGTAGACCACGTTCCTATCGTGCGTGACTTACGAGGCAATGCTTTGGTAGGTTTACCACTTAATCAGTAGGCCATCTGCTTGTTCCATCAGCTAGTTGTATAAAAAAAAATACACGGGCACCGTAAGAGACTGACAACCCTTAAACTGAACCATTGTAAATGTAATGTTATTTTCCAAAACTTTGTCGTTTGCCATTTTTCATAATTACTCTTACCTTCAGTGATTTTATATCTTCAAAAATATTGAAATGAATTTAATTAATGATTAAAATGAATTTAATTAGGAAGTTGTTTAACGTTAGTCTGTGTCGACCCCTCATGTGCCTATCATAAATTCGGCCATGGATTGGATGAAACTAGAAATACCTACACAGTTTGTAACCTGGAATTGTTTTACCAGGTTAATCATTTTACCCGTTGTTGATTTGGTGGAAAAAGTAAGATAAGATAAGATAACAAAATTCTTTATTGCACATAAGTAAAGTACATAGGCAAACTTAATGCTAATTAGCATTTTCTTCCAGTTAACCTTTGTGTTATGTGGAGTGGGTGGTAGTGCTCTTTGAGACAAAAAGGAGAAAACCTTTAAAAAACAACAACTATAACATAAAAATAACCTACTCAAAAGTAATGTAAATTCTCATAATATATATATGACAGCCTTCACAGCTCAGTTGGGAGTAGCTCTGCCTGCTGCGCCGTAGGCCGTGGGTTCGATCCCCACCGAGAACAAATATTTGTGTGATGAACATGGATGTTTGTTCTCTGTCTGGGTGTTATATAAAATTATGAGTATGTATTAACAATAAAAAAGTATATAAAGTAGTATTTTAGCTATCTGGTTCCCATATCACAAGCTTTGGCTTAGTTTGGGGCGATATATTGCTGTGTGGAATGTCCACCAATATTTATTTATTTATTTAATACATATTTATATTACTTGTTTGTACCAGTCTGTGAATGTGTATGAAATGAATATGCGCTCGATTCTATAGCTTGGTAGTCAATAATTTAGTTAGAAGTACCCGACGATGTTGCCACCAATAAAACAATAAACTTCCGCGGCAAATTACCCGAATTTCGGGTAATTGTGCCCTCTCCCGATTTAATAATTCGAGTAATAACGCTCAGTGTATAATATACTCTGTGACGAGTTTTACCAAAAGTTCATATGAGCCCCCCACTCGACAGACCGACGACTTTGTCAAGATAAGTATGTATTTACAAAAAAAAAGTATATAATGTATTATATCAGCTATCTGGTTCCCATATTACAAGCTTTGGCTTAGTTTGAGGCTTGATAGTGCTGTGTGGAAAGTCCACCAATATTTATTATTATTATTATCGCAGGAAGTAGGTGGATAGAAAAGGCTGAAAATCGCTCATCTTGGATTTTATTTCTATTTGTGACATTTTTTTTTCATCCCTGCGGATATCATCGCTTTACCATCTGTTTCTGTACTTCCAAACAAATGATTTCTGTTTTATTTTGTTTTTTTATACAAGGTACTTGCTGCTGAAATAATGTAGGTATTGTAAAGCAGTGCAGCAGTGGCTTCTTCAGGCTGATAATGATGAAGTTCATATAAACGTCAACAAATCGCCGCCGGACTAAAAAATGAAAAAAAAAAATAACACGCTGTCGATTTTGGTGAAGCTAGTAGCTTGCAAGATGATTGCTCATTAGGGTCCACTCAAATTAGAATATTTTACTAAGAGTCATCAGAAATCCACTGCTGGACATAGGCCTCCCCTGTTCATTTCCAGGAAGAACAATTCTAAGACCTCTCCATCCATCGACTTCCCGCGATCTTCACGATGTCGGTCCATCGAGTAGAAGGGCGTCCTACACTTCGTCTTACAGTTCATGGTCGCCATTCGAGGACCCTACTAGAAGCTACTACACAGCCGGTGTTCGACGAGGAAGTATTTTTACTACTCCTCCTTCGCTACTCTAGCCATCCAAATATTTATTGGTACAAGCAATAAGTTTGGTGTTCTAAACATACAGGTGCTCTACGAGATTTTCCCCCCATATTCCCCAGCGGTTGTCAGTTTCCTATTGCCATTTCAACTTGTTAATTCTGCTATGTCGGTGACTTTGGTTCGATTATTAGTTACATGTTAAAGAAAGTAAAAGAGCTCTTTTTGATTTTCGGCACCAGCGGTCTTTTTTCTCTGATACAAAATAACTTAAAAAGAAAAAAAAGTCCAGCCTCGCGCCAGGCGCGTGTCTTGACGCAGGCACGTGATCATCATTACGCAAATAAACGCCACTTGTGTGCGCGAGTGTCCGTAGGCGATCGCGTTCTCTTCACGACTGTACCATAATGCTACCTCCCAAATTGTGGCAGTACGGTGCGTTTAAAAATGCTTAGGTAAAAAAGGTTTATATCACAGCTCAAATATCCATACAAGTTGTAATGCCATGTGTTATAATAATGGTATGCTAGTACAGATAAGCTCATTATATGTAACTCTAGCGGTTTTGGCAGCGCACGCCAGAATTGCTCGCAGATGGTAGATTTTTCTTACTTACTTGACACTTATTGTCATATTTTGGACAATTCACACAATATCTTTATAAATTGTAGCTTATGTGTTACTCTGATGTATAAGCTATATTATTGTAAAGTTTCATTAAAATCCATTCAGTAGTTTTTACGTGAAAGAGTAAGAAACATCCACCCATCCATACATACTTACAAACTTTCGCGTTTATAATATTAGTAGGATAATTTGAAAAATGTTTATTTTGCTGCCTGTACCAAGCTGGCACCTAAGTAAGAGGGACATTGAAGTGCCTACCTAATGTTTGGGTAGGAAGAGTCAATAAATGCAAATAAGGTACCTGTTATACCAAATACCCCACTTCGACAACAACCTAAGGAGTTTGATTATACCTGAAAAAGTGATTTGAAAATCCAAGACTTTACTTTGTTTTTGCACAACTGTCATTAGAACATCTTCGGCCTTACTAAAAAAGTCTGTCAATCGATAAACTAGGCTTAAACTTTTGCTATCTCTTACCTATGCGTAATGGCAAACAGAGACAGCGCAAATTTTAAGCATTATTTAAATTTAAACATCATTTTATAGTATGAGGGTGGGTTTCGCCGCAGGAATCAAACTCACCCTTTTGCGTTTCAGCAGTGCCACAGAGATCGTAAAATTTATAACTTCTTTTAAGGCAGGAAAATCAGAAAGACAAAAAACGAAGCAAATTAGCGTTTTCGAGCTCGTAAAAACGAAACTATGCTCATTCCTAACATAACGATTAAACTACCTACATCTTAACCGACTTGTTGAAGAAAGTAACATACTCAAAGCGCGTCCATACAGGTGCTCAAAATGTTTCCAATTAATTACACAAAATGGTCCAATCATACGCTGAGGCAATAAAATAAAATATTTCTAAAAGATCGGCCTAAATGAATTTGTACCTATGGGACCGCGATTTAGGTGTGGTCTTACTGAGAGCGGACGGATTAGGAAATTTTTCGCAGTCTCTATGTAATCTTTTTTTATGCCATAGTTAGCTGGTGAGCAGACCAAGTGGCCATGGTCACCCAAATACTTACAACACCAGAGGCGATACTGATGCGTTGCCGGCCTTTTAAGAAAAAATAAGCCCGCCGTAAATTAATAAATTGGACCACAGCTTTATTTTTATTTATTTTACTTTATTAAGATTATCAAACAGTTGATACATTGTAATCTTACTTACATAAAGGTACTAAGGATTGTGTGAGTAAATGTACGACCCACTACGTTATCCACAGATTACTAAGAATGAATAATAATAGTTGAAGTTTGAAGTTGTTGCAAAGCTAAGTTTTTTAATGAATAGTTGTAGAAGATAGAAAATACTTTATTGCACACAACTTAAGGATATAACAAAAAAAAACAGACTTAAAACTACAAAGTACAATGGGCGGTCTTATCGCTAAATAGCGATCTCTACCAGACAACCATCAACCATCTAGAATATGAAGTTAAGTTGGAATAAAGATCGAGAATCAAAGTAAACTATTTATTTTTATAAGGATAAGGAGAAGCTTTCATGAGAAATGTATTTGTTTTGTGTTTCTATAGGTATGCTTTAAAATATTATAAGTATGTATTTACCAAGCGCGAATCCACCGTTGTGGGTACTATCTATGGGCATGCCCACAACCCTAATAAACTTGAGCCATCTCACACAGTGTACGGCTTTACTCATGTGGAACTATATACTGTACAAAATCTTGGTCAGGGCGTCGTGTATTTTATTAACATCTCCTTTGTAAGACAGCAATATATCAATCATGGAGTTCTCCGACTCGTACTTGGCCGATTTTCGGGTGGCTGTGACCACAAACTTTTTTGAGCGCTGATTCCGCGCCTGGTATTTACAAGAAGGGGAATAAAAATCTTAGTACACATGGCACTGAGAGATCTGAGGGAATACCACGACTTTGATCCCCAGAATAAAGTCGTGAAGCTGTATCAGTTATTGAGTTCCCTATAACTGAGGTACTGTTTGAAAACCTCATATTAATTTATTTGGTGGTCTGTACTAACGCGACGTTATAAGAATGGACTTCAAATAGCGCACCGTTCCAAGCCTTTGATGAGCGCACGGTGTCGTAAAGCTCGAGTCAAAATCGCTCGCGTTAATCTCGCGCGGTGTAAACTAGCGCGCGGTTTTCACACTCGACGTTTTGCCGAGCACGATTTTGAGCACCATTCGGTAATTTGAACCCGCTTGTCGCTATCTCTAGGCCCCAACACCAAGGGTTGTAAGTACAAAAATTCAAATTAAAATATTTCATTTGACAGGTGACAGTCCATTGACAGATAACGTTTAGGAATTGATCGTTTTTGTTTGGACATCTCTGTTGGCAACTGATTTACTTCATTTCGTTATGAGGTATGCCTAACCGCCGAGCTTCAAGTACAAAAACAGGATATCAAACATCGTATTTGTACTGCTGATGATTTTCCCTAGTCGTGTGCAGTTTGGCAAAGTAATATTGGAAGGACGAGGCAAAACCGGGTCGACAGCCGAATCCTTTTTAACTAAACGAGGTTCTAAATCATTTAAATGATTGATATGGAATAAATATATAATGTAAGGAATAACATGAGATATAATAACAATGAATTGAAACAGAATTTAGATTAAGTTATAAAGTTGTTGCAAAATCATAGCTACAGGTTAATTTTAAGTTAGTGGCATTTCGAGATGCCAAAATTTATTTAAAAAAAAATTATTAATTGAAAATTAATTATAATTACAGGCACATGAGGCTTATCATCTGTATGCTTTAAGCTGATGGACGCAGGGCAGTGCATCGTAGGGCACGTTCCTATCGTGCGTGACTTACGAGGCAATGCTTTGTTATAGGTGATGGTTACCACTTAACATCAGGTGGGCCATCTGCTTGGCTGGTTGTATAAAAAAAAAAAACGAGGTTCAAAATTGCTATTTTGGCCAAGACTCTTGTAGTACATATTTTTTTTCTAATTTGCGAGAAAACAATCACATTCAACATTGAAACATCCCACAATCATTAAAATTTTCATTCCCGGCAATTAAAATGCGCGCGGTTATTGGCCTTTTTTTATTTTCCCAAAGAACTAAGAGAATAAAAATAAAAAAAAGAATAATACAAAAACTAAAATAATAAGAATAATAAAATAATCACTCTACTAAAAAACTGCATTTTCTATTATCGCCGTCTTGGAAAATGCTGGCGAGTTATTTCAATGCGGACCGAAAAGAGTTGATTGGCAAATCGTTTTTTTTTATGAATCCTAGAAAGAGCGTGAAAAAATTGTTTATTCTAACTTCATATTACACCTTACCTCCGTAGATAAATCAATAAGAGATCTTTTTATAATTAAATAGGAAAATAAAACATGACTGTCTCCAATCTAATGGCTTTCTAAATCCAGTGAGCTTTTATAAAATTCCCGTAATTTATAATCAATTATAAGAACCTCAAGGTGTTCCTGTTTTAATGTGACTTTTTATCTACGCACGTGGCTAAAAAAAGGTTGACATATCTAGTAAAGTATGGACATAACTAGTCATTAGTGATGTTCATACTTTATTAGTTGCATAGTTTTATTTTATGGCTAATTTGAAAATAATGTGTCGGTTTTGTTGCCGTTGTTGGGCTAATGAGTACGGTTGACATTTTGACACTTCACTGTACTTACTTCTACCTAATAAAATGAGAAAATACTTAGTTTCGATTGGAAGAGATCTTACTAACAAAAATTATCATACATTACCGAATTTTTTGGATAAGTACCTTTTTATGTGAAACAAGCCGGTGCCCGCGACTTCGTCTGCGCAGGATTAGTCACACAATATCTTTATAAATTGTAGCCTATGTGTTATTCTGATGTATAAGCTATATTATTGTAAAGTTTCATTAAAATCCATTCAGTAGTTTTTACGTCAAAGAGTAACAAACATCCATACTTATAAACTTTCGCGTTTATAATATTAGTATGAAGTATGATGGTGACGGAACAGGTCTCACCAGAAGTCGAGCGGTAAACTCTTCCTTTAACAATATTTTCTGTTAGATATGCTTTATGTGGCATTGTACTACGTTCATCACTTTAAGGCACCCTAAGTGCTTCAATACAATAACAAGCCTCACAGCACAGTTGGTAGTAGCTCTGCCTTCTGCGCTGTAGGCCTGAAGGCCGTGGGTTTGATCCCCACCGAGAATCCCCAGAACAATCTATGAAAATAGATTGTTCTGTGTTAAATTATATTTACAAAAAAGTTTTCTATTAGCTATTTGGTACCCACAACCAAATAGCTAATAGAAAACTTTTTACAACACTTACAAGCTAGTACAAACTTTACCCAAAATAGGGTAAAGCAAAGCTCTGTGTGAAAAACGTTTGCAGAAAAATATTTGCATAAATTTTGATTTAAATATGTTAGTAATCTACCTACATGTAATGTTTGGATGTACGTCTGACTACCCCCCTTAGACGTTCCAAATAATCTGGAGTTAGTACTTGATACTTAGAGATCTGAAGGGATTAGGTATGTTTACCTTTTTTTGTATGCCTACGTCTCACTAAACTTCAATAATATATTATATTACATTGTAAAAGGATCATACAAAAGAACGGTAGGAACCAAGCCGTAAGTTTGTTGCCTGTTCTTCTAGGCTTTGATCGCGTGGAACTGGCACCTAGAGTCACCTAGCTTTAAGACGTTTCAAAGTGATCCTTGTGATTTTATTGAATAAATACCTTTTGACTTTGACTTTGACTTTATCTACCGTGCCTGGGGATCAAAGTCGTGAAGCTGTTTTTTTATTAATCTACAGTTAACACGACAGTTCTTAAGACCTTATTCCGATGAAACAAAACGTATCCATAATAACTATTACTTACACTGTGGCTCTAGTATGCAAATAAAAAAGAGACATTCCAATGCGAATCCAAGTTATCTATTTAGACACGCCTACCCTTCGAAGCTGTATTGATTATCTACTGCTGTCTCTTTCGCTCTACGGTTGTTTGCATCATTTGCCCTAGTTACTCAATTCTATGTTGGGCTACTGGAATAAGAGCGTAAACGGTTGATTGATTCAATTATGTTTCGAGCATTCTTGCAGTTTTTATTATTGATGTATTCGTACAATGTTCGAAGTGTTTCTGTATCAATTATACTGAACTTGAAACGTGGATACGTGGACTTTTTACATTGATAACTATTTTTGTTATTTTACTAAATACATTTTAATTATTTTTTTCTGTATACGTTATTTTTCTTTACCAATAGATAATTTTCACATTACTCAAATATATATATATGTATATATTTTTTTTTAACATTTTTTTTTTATATATTAAGAAAAGATTTTTTATCTATAATATTGATATGTTATATATAATATTTAATTTTATCGAATAAAAACTATTTAACTTTAGATCTTTTTTACGCCTTTTTCTGCCGCCAAGCAGCTTTGCTGTGTTTCGGTTTGAAGAGTGTGGTTGCTGGTGTAATTACAGGCACATGAGGCTTAGCATCTGTATGCCTCAGGTTGATGGACGCAGGGTAGTGCATCGCAGGGTACATTTCTCTCGTGCGTGACTTACGAGGCAATACTTTGTTATAGGTGACGGTTACCATTTAACATCAGGTGGGCCATCTTCTTGTTCCATCAGCTAATTGTATAAAAAAAGACCTCATATTTCGAGTTTTGTTTATTTACAAGGTATGTTGACGATAAGATTATAAAAAAATGTGTATTGTTTTAAGCGATGTTAAATATACACAATTCATTACATTATCGTTGTTTCAATGAGCGGCTTTTCGGAAACAATAACTTATGTTTGTAATTTTTGGACGTTATTAGTGGCCACCGCACGGAAGAAAGTAAAATGGCTATGTTGCTCGTTATTTTTGCTGTAATTTTATATTGTTGTAATTGCTACCCTGAGACGGAGGCAGATGTGTGACTTCGTTTCAAACTTTACGTGCACAATTCTTGTGAGGAATGAGGATTTGGACTTGTCACATTATTGTCTAAGGTTAAAAAAAATATTTTGTATGCAAGTTGCCATTTTTTTTTTAAATAGCTTACTTTGTTACAATGTAGCCTCAATTTGTCTAAGGTTAAAAAAAAAATTATACACAGGTTGCCAATTTTTTTTTTTATGGCTTTCTTTTTACAATCTAGCCTCAAAGTGTGTTATTCTATAACTAGCATTTTATCCCGAGGTTCACTCCCCGGGAACAACAGATTATGTTCGTTTGCTAAGCGATGCTATGCTTTGTGATAGGTGATGGTTCCCACTTAACATCAGGTGGACCATCGGATTGTCCAATCATCTCGTCCAATCAAGTAGTATAAAATAAATGTTCTACGACGCCGTTGTTTGAAACATTCACGGCCGGTTTCTGAAAGCTCGATCAAACCTAATCAGATGTCAAGTCACTTGCTATCTCTATCCAATTTGATGTAATAGCTGAAATAGCAAGTGACTTGACATCTGAATACGTTTGATCGAGCTTTCAGAAAACTGCCGTCAGTGATTTTTATTGAAGAAATGTGCAGCAAACTTAACTTTAAATCTGAATATTTGTGTACTAATTAACATAAATGTTTGTTTGGGTGTTATAATATTACAAGTAGGTATGTAGGAACCAAAAAACCAAGTATATAAGTATATCAACCATCTGGTTTCCATAGTACAAGCGTGGCATAGTTAGATGCTAAATAAATATGTGTGGAACATCCTCCAATCATAAAAAAAGGATGTTTTTAAAATACTCCCAAGTCGATAGTCCCCGTGGTCCCATTACGCAATGTAGAGTAATACCCCTGTAATTTGAGGGTGCCCGCAAACGCAGATCGTCAAAGATATGACGCCGGACACGATAATACTGATAATACCAAGTAGGTGCTATGCTCAAACACCTGGGTTTGACAATTGCAACTCAATTTTTATGAACTTTGGCGTTCTGTTTTCAATTTCGAATTGTTTGCAAACTTTTTATTTAGCAAGGAGGTAGGGTTTTGCGTAGAGTTTTTTAATAAAATAGTTATACTGATTTTTATTAACATTGGTGTTCTGTTTTCAAACTTTTTTAGATCAAAGAGGTTGCGTAAGTTTGTTGCCTGTTCTTCTAGGCTTTGGTCGCGTAGAACTGGCACCTAGAGTCACCTAGCTTTAAGACGTTTCAAAGTGATTCTTGTGATTTTATTGAATAAATACCTTTTGACTTTGACTTTGCGATATACAGAGGTTTTTAGTAGGACTTATTAGGACTCAGCAGGACTTTAACAGACCCCATGTCGAAACTCCGAGGGAAAACCGAAGAAGGCAGGAGGTCTTTCTTCTTTTGGCTTTGGCAGAATACCAGGTGCCTGCTGCTAAAACGGAAGACTGAGAAGTAGATATATTTTCTGATGTTGCAAAATTGGTTTTCTTATTCTTTTGCTTTTTCTTTTTTGTTAAATTGTGTGTGTCAACAATATACAGATTATAAATGAAAAATAAAAAAATACTTTTTTTGCAACAATAGCTGCAGAAAAATGAGTGACAAAAATAAGAGTATTTCAAAATTTATAAAACCTGTAGCAAGTAGATGAACTCTTACAGAGGTTTTAAAATTGTGTACCAATCAATTTTATTACGACATTCAAACGGTTTCCACCATGAAATTGATGAGGCACATTTATAGCGGAACCCAGTTATGGAAGCCTTCTCACACTTGTCAAGCAACAAAAAAACGACTGTCGGTCACAAAACAATAAAATTGTTTTATTAAAAAATACAATTCGTAAACAATTATTATCAACAAATAGTAGTTTTTAAAATGCTGTAAAGTTGTGGAGCTGTCTAATTGGCGAATTTCATTTTACAAACTGACCTCCCTTTCGAAACGTAAAACATTTATTTTAACGCGCAATAATATTTAAAGATGGTACTCTAAAATAAGTGTGTTGACGCAACATAACTGGGTCACATTCTGGGCCACCACAGATTTTACTGTTTTTACTACCAAGCTTTTAGTTTTTTTTTATACTACTAGCTGATGAAACAAGCAGATGGCCCACCTGATGTTAAGTGGTAACCATCACATATTACAAAGCATTGCCTCGTAAGTCACGCACAATAGGAACGTGCCCTACGATGCACTGACCTGCGTCCATCAACTTGAGGCATACAGATGTTAAGCCTCATGTGCCTGTAATTACACTGGCAACCACACTCTTCAAAGCGAAACACAGCAACGCTGCTTGGCGGCAGAAAAAGGCGTGGTGGTAGTACTTCCCCGGACAAACCCTTCACAAAGAGTTCTACTACTACTCTAGTTATTAGTAGAGCTCTTTGTGAAGGACTCGTCCGGAGAAGTACTTCATACCACTACTATTTTTTGTAAGTAATCCTACTTGCTAATGACAACCATAGCGCCCACCTGATGCTAAGCGCTAGCCACCCTATAAACATCATCGAATCATGTAACAATATTTACATCGCAAGACACACATGATAGGAATGTACACTACGCTCTACAACTACAGTGCCTTGCGTCCATTAACTTGAAGCATAAAGCTTCAAGTGCCTGTAATTTCACCAGCAACCGAAACCCTTCAACCGAAATACAGCAACGCTGCTTGGCAGCAGAAATAGACATGACGGTAGTACTTTCCCGGACGAGCCCTTCATGAAGAGCTCTACTACCCCTTACCTATACTAACAAACTTTAAATATATTAATTAATAATGTGTTATAAGGGTGTTATATAATATTATAAGTATGTATTTACAAAAAAAAAAGATTGTACATATAAGTAGTATATCAGCTATCTGGTTCACAAGCTTTGGCTTAGTTTGGGGCGAGATAGTGCTGTGTGGAATGTCCACCAATATTTATTATCTATTTATTAGAATATTACCGTCAGTGTAAAAACTTCCTCAAAGTTTGTCTGTAATATTTCCTCGCAAACTTAATAGCTATCCGGTCAACAAATACGATGGACAAGGAATAGGTGGGTAATGACAGTTTGCTTTTGTTAAGGCACCATGACTGGTGTCACACACACATGTCCTGTCGTGTGTGGTATAAGGCATATACTCCTGGGTTTTAGGATTGTACCTATTTAGATTTATCTACAGCATAAGCTTTATTTTTGAAACATTTTATTTGTACACTAATATGATTCAAAAACTAATACGGAAAAATAAACGGGGTTTATTAATTTACTTTGGAACTGCAGTTAAAGAACTCAATATTATTTTCACTGGAAAATTAATAAGTCGTTAATTATTTTGACGTTTGGAATGTGTTGCTATTTTATTGTTTATCTGTAGTTTTTATTCGACTAAACGCTTAGTTTCAAAATAGTTAGCATTATTATACTTAGCAGCTAATTATATTTTTTTAGTATAGAATTTATTTTTTGGCTTCCAAGTATTTTGACGTTTAGAATGTTGCCTTATTGTTCCAAGTAGCTTTATAGGAATAAAAACTTACTTCTAATTGAGTATTTTTAGAACTCATTTTCTTCCAAAATGTGGGTATGTGCCAATAATGTAATGTCTGGACGTACCTCTGACTACCCCCCTTAGACGTCCTCAAAGAATCTAGTACTTGAGAAGAAGTTAGTACTTGGTACTAAGAGATCTCGAGGGGTTATCTACCGTGCCTGGGGATCAAAGTCGTGAAGCTGTTTTTTTGTTTCATTTTTCCTCTTTTATACCACATCAAAGTATACAGACAGACGGGCGTGTCCTCCCATGACGCTGAACACACTTCGCCATAGCAATTACTGGTTTACACTCGATAAATTATGTAGCGTAGGTACTGTGTCACCAGACGAACGGATGGACGGGTCGTAGGTACGCGTCGGACGGATCCACAGATAAGAAACGCCCTAAGGGACGGAAAAATATATATTTAGGCGGAATAAGGAGAGTTTTTTTTTTCCGACTTTATAAAGAAAGAGGTTCTCAGTTCGACTCTATGTTTAATTTTTGTTAATCTTTAATTCATGGCGATTTTTCACAAATAACTTCAGTGATTTATCTTTAAAAATGTTGAAATATCCGAGCGAGAAGTACTTTGATAGGTATCTGCTTTTTTAAAATAAAATCACACATTCATTATTAGATACTTATTCGGCTAGCCTCAAAGGTGGTCAAAAATCAAACTCTGTGTTCCGTTTTTGAAAATCTAATATTTGATTCGATAATCGAATCGTTTCAATCAATGTTTTGTTGTGTAATATAAACTATTTGTAATCTGTTGTACAAAAAAATATTGATAACTCCAAACATACAGCAAAAGTTAATAAAATCAACGGCTGAATTATTTTAATTTGATTTAGCTGATTATTAAACATTTTTATTATTTGTGAGGTGTTTCTCTACATAGTCTACACCGATGGTCATCATTGAGCCACTACATGACATTTAGGTAAGTTAGTACTAGGTAGGTACTAACTTACTTAGTTTTATTATCCGTTTAACTATTTAGGGCAGATTTTACCAAAGTAACAGATTTTATCAACGGCTGTCCATCACATAAAAAAAAACTGTCATTGTATTCGGCAATTCTAAAGTAAAAACATAATTATTTAGTTTATTATAAGATTTTTAGTAGTAGTACTTTATAATAGTAATTAATAGATCTATAAAAGTGTAAGGCTCTACATTGTGTATCTTTAATAGTTTTACAGCGCAATAGGTTTGCGTTTCTAGAACACCGTATTATGAGTTAACACCTAAATTCTATGAACGAAGTCTGTAGAACTACACCCATACCTATACGCGGTCCTATACGAATTTATCTATTTGACAGTCTTGCTCTCCGCCCCGCAAAACACCAGAAATACTCACTTACCAACGTAGTTTTACATACCTGTTCACCCTTATTAGCTCTGCAATAAGGCTTACAATACACCCAGCAAACATGAAAGCTCGTGATCTGCACTGACCAGCATAGAAAGCGCTATACCAAAGCACTCGGTTGAAAGACTGTCAACGAACACCGGGGGGTCGCAGGGCTCAGGTTACGCCGGTCGTTCTAGTAGGTATGAGGGAAGTGTGAAGAAGCTAAGAGGTGTATCGTCCCCACCGTTCCGTTTCGCGGTAGGCGGGGCGTCCCGGTCGGCAGTTACTAGCGGCTCGACGCTCAGAGCTAGCGCGTACAACGGAACGGAACGCGTTCCAAATTCTAACTGGAACATCGCGGTCGTTTTGAATTTCGAGTGATTTATTTTTAATTTATAGGACTTTGGTTTGGTTAAGATCTTCTGTGATTTTTTTTCTGTTATGCTTTTTTCGCTTCCTGAAACTGAAGATAGCTGTTTGTGAATATTTGGTAAGTTTTTTTATGATAACTTATTAATTATTTATTAGCTACAATTTATTTTCACTCTCCTTCAAGTTTCAGAACTTTATTTTGAACTGTTATGAGTACAAAATAAATAAAGTAGGCACGTTATAATTGTAAACGGAAATAATACATAAAAAAAGTTTTAATAGTTTGCTACGAATGTGCTACGGCAGAGCTACGGCAGATAACATCGGTTGCCAAAGAAAAGACATGAACGCGCTCTTGTCGTTTGATTATCTTGTTCCTTATCTAGATAAGGATTTCGTATAAAACTATGCTTATTACTAATATTTAAGATATCAGTGTATCATTATTATATTTTACGACTAAGGTGTGTTTAAAAATTTGCAATCTGTGAATACTTAAAGTTTTTACTAAGAAATATCGTAACGCGACGGCGCCGCTTAGATGTCAGCTCTCAAGTATCTACCTATTTATTAAAAAAAACAGAGATATCCTCATGACTTTGATCCCCAGACATGGTAGATATTCTCAGATATCTTAGTACCAAGTACCAAGGAACAACTAAATATACTTTTAGGATATCTTAGCTCTGACTACCTAAACAGCTCAATTACATTGCTTAAATTTAAACATTCATTAAATATAGTCGTATCACGTTTTGTCAGCTTTAACTCATAGATAAAACATAAAAGACTATATTTTAATAATTGTTTTATTTAGCAATTTTATAAGTGGACTTTAAAAAGTTTTTATTTAAAAGCTCACAGGAGTTTAAGCGCTGTGAAGATACTTTTAAATATTATTTGATATTTTATGTAATTTTTTGATATATACATGTAGGAAATTCTGTATTGGGCGCCCGACGAACTTTTTTTTTTACTATAGCAACTCTATTATTACTATAGAAAGCATTACTTGAAATCTACCGAATATAAATAATGAATTAACAACTGCAATCTTTTACTAAAATAAAGATAAAGAGACTTGGAATTGACTATATCTTAATAATTTAAGAGAAGTAGAGCTCTTTGTGAAGGGCTCGTCCGGGGAAGTACTACCACCACGCCTTTTTCTGCCGCCAAGCAGCAACGCTGTGTTTCGGTTTGAAGAGTGTGGTTGCCGATGTAATTACAGGCACATGAGGCTTAACATCTGTATGCCTCAAGTTGATTGTTGGCAGTGCATCGTTGGCCACGTTCCTAGCGTGCGTGACTTATGAGGCAATGCTTTGTTATAGGTGATGGTTACCACTTAAAATCAGATGGGCCATTTGCTTGTTCCATCAGCTAGTTGTATAAAAAATATATATATATTATTTTGTTAAGATATATCATAGCCTTTTAATGACTTTAAGGGTGGATGGACAAAACTAGTTTAAGCCTGATACTTAGTAATGAATAATTCCATCTCTGCTTTATATTTGTCTAAACCAATGAAGAATATATTTAATCTGGTAGATAGCGTTATTCTGCGATGGTCGAATTCGTCCTCAAATATTACTATAATAATAAATAATAAATAAATATTGGTGGACTATCCACACAGCACTATCTAGCCCCAAACTAAGCCTAAGCTTGTAATATGGGAATCAGATAGCTGATACACATATACTTTTTTTTGTAAAAAAATACTTATAATATATTATAACACCCAGTCAGAGAACAAACATCTATTTTCATCACATAAATATCGAATATAATCTCGGTGGGGATCGAACCCACGTCGTACGGCGCAGAAGGCAGAGCTACTACCAACTGAGCTGTGAAGGCTGTCTACTATAGGAACACCAAGGTTATTTGGAAGAAATGCTAGAAAATACATACTAATGATGATATGTTTTAACACTTAGACTGAAAACAAACATACAGATAGATAGAAAATACTATATTGCACACACCAACTTACGGACAAAACATAGAAAACTTAAAACTACTCGCTAATACGTTTATTACAAAATATGGATGTATGGATGTTTGTTACTCTTTCACGTAAAAACTACAGAATGGATTTTAATGAAACTTTACAATAATATAGCTTATACATCAGAATAACACATTGGCTACAATTTATAAAGATATTGTGTGAATTGTCCAAAATATGACGATAAGTGTAAAGTAAGTAGGAAAAAATCTACCATCTGCGAGCTATTCTGGGGTGCGCTGCCAAAGCCGCTAGAGTTACACATAATAATATGTATTACGCCACGCTAATATAAGCTACTCGAAATACTAATCCTGTGCAGACGAAGTCGCAAGCACCAGCTAGTTGCTAATATATTTATTACAAAATATTTTGTCCTCGGTCGGAATCGAACTCAAAACCTACAGCGCCGAAGGCATAGACTACCAACTGAGCTATGAGGCCTGTCATTATTTCATATGAGTTAATTGTAATTATCTGTTTATTTACATTTTATGTAAAACATTACAATTTGAGATTGTTAAGCGGCTGTAAATAGCAAAAGTACAGTCAGCCGTATAAGTTACCTTTTTTTTATTTATTTATTAACACTATATGTTACAATATACACAATTTTTCCACTTAAGTCTTTTGCAGGTTTGTCTAGGTGCTGACATTCGTATTATTTTTGAAAGTAATAAGTTTTAATAACATTCTTCTAAGAGTCGTTATTCATGAAATACATGTATAATATGTATAGGGGATGCCTAAGTCCAGCAGATGAAAAATGTATCAATTACATTGAATATGACAATTACCTAATAAAATTAAGTTTACCAATAAATGTACCTATTACAAACTGTTGGCTAAACAGTATATGACTAAGATTATAAAATGTATTTGAAAAAAACCGGCCAAGTGCGAGTCGAACTCGCGCACCAAGGGTTCCGTACCATTACCATCTATAAAAACGTCAAAAAAAATCACGTTTGTTGTATGGGAACCCCCTTTAATATTTAGTTTTATTCTGGTTTTTAGTATTTCTTGTTAAAGCGGCAACAGAAATACATCATCTGTGAAAATTTCAACTGTCTAACTATCACGGTTCATGAGACTGGTGACAGACAGACAGACCGACAGACGGACGGACAGCGGAGTCTTAGCGGAACCCTAAAAATGAAGTAATTTATGTAACACACATTAAATATTGAAAAATAACCCGTACAAAGATTCGCCAAAAATACAATTTTGATTGATTCAAAAGCTTATAGGAAAACTGTTCTACTAACTGGTCGCGTAAAACTGGTTCATCCACATAGTTCCACATAGTTTTAAGACGTTTCAAAGCGGTCCTTGTGATTCCAATGAATAAAAACCTGTTGACTGACTTACAAAAAAAAAATTGTTAGTAAAACTAAATGTTGTTTGACTGCTGTTTGTATCAAATAGTATCAATTGATGCACGGTATGAACGTATTTTCGTGGCTGACTGTACAAATAAGGCAGTGTGACCGTCACGCTGAATCCCCACCGTGGGACACGTCATTATCTAAATGATAACATTTTGCTATTACTATTGCAATTATAACAGTTATTATGAACTTAATATGGTTCATTTTAAAGTCTAGTTTAGAATGACAAGTATACTGTGATTGTACATCGTAATTTTTATAATTATTGTGAATCTTGTTGGGTGGGTGTAAGGTCTATTTCTAATGAAAAATGGTGTGTGGTCTAAGTTATAAAACAAAGCGATCAAAAATATTTGTTACACACAATAATTAGTTATGAAAAACTTTAAAAGTAGATAGAGATATTTTTTGGATTTAATAGTTTTGCCGGAAATAAACTTTTTGGGGTTAAACTCGCTTTTGTTGTCTTTTGTAATCATAATTTATGTAAACGTTTCTGTGTACAAAAAAATATATTTGATTCAGATTTAAGAATCAATTCAAGGTTCCGCACCTTTATGATTAAACGGAACGCTTGTAGTGTGACTTCATCCATCCGTCATACCACGGCTGATTATTTCAGGAACTATCTATAAAAACTCAAAAAAAAAACTAATTTATAATTTGGATCAGTTAACAATTGTATTGTAAGTAAAAAAAATGCAAAAAGTATAAAGTTGCTGTTAACTTCATACTTTATCAGAAAAAATACAATAAATGCTAGCACTCTCAAACGGTGAAGGAAAACGTGGTGTGGAAACCGGCAAGTCGTAGAACCTAAAAGTTCTATAACATGTGTCAAGTGCTCGAAAGGAGCCTCTTGAGGCGCACTTAATACCCTTTGACCACACTGTTTCGAAACTAGTGACACGACAAGAGAGAGAACAGAAAAAATACGGCAATCTCATATTTTTTCCTTTTTTTTTATTACAATTGTTTATTTGCTTTCTCAATAACTTTACATAAAATCTATCAGTAATTTGATGATAATCGCTTCGAAAATGAACCTACAACCCCTCGACTCGCTTCACCGCTCTTGTTTTCTTAGTTCTTGAACCAGTCGCGGTTTGTTTATAACTTGAATTACGTAGTCTTTTCCCCGCCTGCTTAGGTGCATATTATTTTATCTCACCGCTTTTTACTAGAGGCGGGGAATGCGAACCACTTTTATGCGTTTTATTACTAGATTAGTGGCATTATTTATACAAATTATGTCAAATTATAAACAATTTTCATTTATTTTAATTTAAAATATAATATATATAATAAATAAACTTTAATAAACCAAACAAAGTAAAGGAAAGCTCAATATTCTACCAACCTTGACAGATGAAAACAGATGTATGCCCTGAGAGCTGATTCAACCATGCTCTGTTAGATTAACAAAGGATTAAAGGGCCGTTAAATATGTCAAATGTACGCGTTTGACATCTAAGGTTAGATTTAACGGCCTGTTAATCCTTGATTAGTAACTAACAGAGCATGGTGAAATCAGCTCTAAATATAGCCTATGAAATTAGCCGGTTTTTTTTAAGTATTTGAGTTATTACATCGAATTAGATAGAGATAGCAAGTGAATTGACATCCGATTGGTTCTGATCGCGCTTTCAGAAACCGGCCGTAAGTGTTACATGCACCTCATGTCGAGTGGTTACCTCTGCCTATAAAAAACTATGCTTTTGTCACGTCTATCAGCGGGCGTTATACAAATGTAAAGCCTCATGTGCTTGTAATTTCACCGGCAACTAAACCAAAACACAGCAACGCTTTTGATGAAAAAAAAAGGCATAATTGTATGTACTTACCGGAAGAATATGTACTTGCCCTTCACAAAGAACACTGTCAAAGTATTCCGAGTTTCCATATCTGACATAGCAAGCCCCCTCGTCACAACTATCATATCAACGCATTTTATAATAGCGTTTTTTTTTAAACTAGCTGATGATACAAGCAGATGGCCCACCTGATGTTAAGTGGTAACCATCACCTATAACAAAGCATTGCCTCGTAAGTTACGCACAATAGGAACATGCCCTACGATGCACTGCCCTGGGTCCATCAACTTGAGGCATACAGATGTTAAGCCTCATGTGCCTGTAATGACACCGGCAACCACAGACCGAAACACAGCAACGCTGCAGCGTCAGAAAAAGGCGTGGTGGTAGTAAATCCCCGGACGAACCCTTCACAAAGAGCTCTACTACTCTTAAAACTCTTTATCTAGTAAAGGTTAAATTCTACCTGCAAGCTGCTGAAATTATTAGCAACTTAATTTCCATCAACGTTATTTCAGTCGGCACTTCTGATTATTATTTAAATGAGTTTCAAAATTAAGTAAGCCTTAACATTTGTATTCAAATCGCGTTATGAGATGCTACGCTAAATTCGTCGCGTGTTAACTTCCAACAAGCCTATAATAAGACTGCACTTTTCAACACCTAATTTAGGCCTTTTTAGCGCCCAATTTGAGGCATTTGGCCTTTTTAACACCCAATTTTTGCACTTTTGACGCGTACGCCCTGTAATTCGGCGTAATTAGAAGCCAATATGAGGTATTACCTCTTATTAGGTAGGTGCCGGTTCGTTGGCATCAGACGTTTTGAGAATTCTAATAAAGATTAATTTGAAATTTTAAGAGGTATGAGTCTAAAGGAAATTAATCTAAGAGGGAAGTCAGTCAATGAAGAGCTCAGAATCGTTCTTCCTGAAAATACGTAGGGGATGCCTATTATTGCCTATGTCCCGCAACGGACCTCTTTAGACTGATGATGAGTTCAGAAACAAAATCAGAAACAGCTTCGCGACTTAGATCTCCTGGCACGTGCGATGGGAACGTGCCCTACGATGCACTGCCCTGCGTCCATCAACTTGAGGCATAGAGATGTTAAGCCTCATGTGCCTGTAATTACACCGGTAACCACACTCTTCAAACCGAAACACAGCAACGCTGCTTGGCGGCAGAAAAAGGCGTGGTGGTAGTATTTCCCCGGACGAGCCCTTCACAAAGAGCTCTACTACTCTTAAAACTCTTGATATCCCTTCATATCTTCTTCTCTTCTCTTAGTACCAAGTACCATTTTTTTATTCCCATTACCTTGTCTTATACCTATCTGAAAACCTCCCAAAATATTTATAATTAATGTGCAGTTTTTTTTAAGAAACGTAGGGTTTAAAACCGTGTTTCAAAATACTTCAAATCTGTACCTTAAGCTCCAATCCCACTTTCAGCCGAAATGCTTTAGGCGGCGACATGCAAAGTCTGTCAACACTTAACGAGGTAAGTTAGGAACAGCTGTACGTTTGAACAGCATGCAATTTTTTTTTTACCGAATGTTTCAAAGACTTTCAGAGAAAAAAAAAAAAACGATGTGGCAATATTTTATATAATTATACAAGGTGTTCCATAAGTTGTGTATATAAACTTCAGGGGGCTAAAGCCACAGTGTTGGTTCCTTAGAAAAAGTTGTTCATATTGATGGATATTTTAGCCCCCTGAAGTTTATATACACAACTTATGGAACACCTTGTATATATAATTGGTTCAGATTCAATCACAAAGATGAATTTTGAAAACGTCTCATAACTATATCGGCCTTACTACAAAAAATTTGTCAAACATAAAACTATGCCTAAACTATTGCCATCTCTTACCAATACGTAATGGCAAACAGAGACAGCGCTAGTTTTAAGCATTACTTATATTTAAGCACCATTTTATAGTATGAGGGTATTAAATTAGTGCCAGTTCCTCGCGACCAAAGCCTAGAAGTACAGCAAAGATGTACTTACTCTACTGGGTCGAAGTTAAAATTAAGCAGATAACGAGTATTTTTGCAATTTAAATGAAAAAAGAGGCATTTAAGACCAAACCAATTAAAACTAGATAATAAAGCTATCGTCAACGGCGTATCGATTACAATCGATTGGAAAAGTTAGAAGAACGGGCGCCCGAGGCTTATTACGTTACATGAAACCATCCCAATTCCCGAACGATGAAACGCCACATTTTCTGTCATAATTTGACCACGATCACACGACTCCAGGCCACACATTACCAATTATTTAAACAAGATCCTGCCTACCACATACCAAATTACATGCCGGTGGCTGAAAAATGCGATGCAATTTCAGTCTTTACCCAGTTACCATAAAGCTCTTTTTCTTTTAAGAAATTAAAGAGCCATTTTGTCAGAACGGTGTTTAAAAAATTCGTGATCTCGGAAACAAAAGACTTTTGTTTGGTAATTGGGAAGCTGTGTCGTATCGGTAATTGATAAGGTGATCAATTGATTGATCAGGTTTGTATGATATTCTTTTGATTTTTAAATTGTTGGGTCCACAAGACCCGTCCGGCTAGGTATAGGTTAAGCTTTGGCACTGTCAAAATGAAACTTAATCCTCCAAGAATCTTTCGGAAAACTGAAATCAATAGACAATTGAGTTTTGAAAGGTGTATGGAAATACTACCAAAGCTGTTGCTGTAAAGCTACAAAGATGCATATTCATCTTCAGAAGGGTATCTCTGTGCCAAATTGTTGTTTTATACTACTTGCTGATATAACAAGCAGATGGCTAAACGGATGTCAAGTGGTAACCATCACCTATAACAAAGCATTGCCTGGCAACGTGTCCTATGATGCACTGCCCTGCGTCCATCAACTTGAGGCTACCAGGTTTGGCTTTATGTGTCTTGTAATTTCACCAACAACCACGCCCTTCAAACTGAAACACAGCAACGCTGCTTGACTACAGAAACAGGCATGGTGGTAGTACTTCCCCATACGAGTTCTACTACTCTTCAATCTGTGTGTGGTAGAACTGACACCTATATTCACCTAGCTCTAAAACGTTTCAAAGTGATCCTTGTGGTTTAATTTATGATGACTTTGATATTCAATTTAGACTAAAATCTTCAAAGTTTATTAGTAGTAGAGCTCTTTGTGAAGGGCTCGTCCAGGGAAGTACTACCACCACGCCTTTTTCTGCCAGCAACGCTGTGTTTCGGCTTAAAGAGTGTGGTTGCCGGTGTAATTACAGGCACATGAGGCTTAACATCTGTATGCCTCAAGCTGATGGACGCAGGGCAGTGCATCGTAGGGCACGTTCTTATCGTGCGTGACTTACGAGGCAATGCTTTGTTATAGGTGAAGGTTACCACTTAACGTCAGGTGGGCCATCTGCTTGTTCCATCAGCTGGTTGTATAAAAAAAAAAGTCATTTATCATAAGAAAAACGAAACGTTACCTTTTATAATGAACCTAATAACAGCTGATGTATCGACCACATTTTAAAAACTCGTAAAATTTTCTCAGTACAATAAAACTGTGACGTCACGACAACGGTACCTACGTGTTAATTGCAAACTGGAGCAGCGAATATGAGCCCCTTAAAGCCTGATGCATGTAAGTTTTGTGCGAATTCATTAAAAATTTTGTGTTTTAAACCGTCAGTATCAAAACTGTTTCATGTCGCACGGAAATGCAAATTTTAGGGTATATTCTGGCCGTAGAGGCGTGTATGCCACAGCGCTTCTACTGGTCTCTGTTACTATAACTGAAAATTGAGAAAGGCTATTAAAAAGGTTAAAGGTTTTTAAGAAGAACCACGCCTTTTTCTGCCGACAAGCAGCGTCGCTGTGTTTCGGTTTGAAGAATGTGGTTACCGGTGTAATTACAGGCACATGAGGTTTAACATCTCTATGCGTCAAGTTGATGGAATCAGGGCAGAGCATCGTAGGGCACGTTCTAGGTTTTTTTCTAGCTTTGTTATAGGTGATGGTTACCACTTAACATCAGGTGGGCCATCTGCTTGTTTCATCAAAAAAATCCGAACAAAACAAGAGAGACAAAATTCTGACGTTTCCGTCAGGATTTTTCTGTCTTCTTTTGTTTTCTTATAAATAACATCAGAAACTGCCGTTTCCGGTCGGAAAGGTTACTGAATGTTTTAAAATACTGCTGTACAAAAACGACAATGTCCAATTTGTTGTCAATATACAATGTATCCAAGTTTATTGCAAGGTATTCATTACAAAAACTAAAAGCTAAGTTGCATAATTTTGTAAGAAGGATGATAGTCAATAACGTAAGCCGCAAGTTTCTAGCCTGTTACCTAGATTCACCTTGTTTTGAAGGCGTTTCAAAGTGATCTTAGTCGTGTGTGTGACTGAATAAATACCATTTTGGAGACAACTTCTCGCTCGCACATTAATAATAATAATAATAACTTTATTGAGGACAGAATGGAGCAACTTATAAACGTAAATGTACATTAAGTTTGTCCTACAATCGGCGGTCTTATCGCAAGTAGCGATCTCTTCCAGACAACCTATATTTTAATCAAAACTCAGGACTAATGTTTTGCATCGTTGACTGCGTAGTTGAGCTGATTTGGTATCCACAGCCCCCCAAACTAGTTAAAAACTGTGTTTCAGGAGACTGTTTCTCCCTTAATCGTCCCAAGCATCGCTGACGCAAAACTGTGTTCAAGTATTCGGATTCAGGGCTTATAAGCGTGATATTCATCGGTAGCTAGCCAAGTCCAACAAAAAAAAAACTGTGTTTCGCTTTGAAGAGTGTGGTTGCCGGTGTGATTACAGGCATATGAGGCTTAACATCTGTATGCCTCAAGTTGATGGACGCAGGGCAGTGCATCGTTGGGCACGTTCCTATCGTGCGTTACTTACGAGGAAATGCTTTGATCAGCTAGTTGTATAAAAAAATGGTGTTCATACCTGTTCTCGGTTCGTACTCTGTATGCCTGTTCAGTATTCTCTCTCTGTGGTTCCGCCATTTTCATGATGTCAAACTAAATAACGACGTGCTTTTTGCATTGTTGTTGTTATGCGCTTAATTAGGAATTTCAGAAAACTTGACGAATTCCATACAGTTAGTATTTTATTGTGTAACATTCAAGCTTGAGCTATATTATAAAATATTTAATGAGATTATACCAGCAGGTCACTCTTTTTGTATTTAAGTAGGTACCAGTGGTCTAGTAGGAGCGACACTGCCTTCTGATCGGTTGGTTGTTGGTTCGAATCCGGTAGTACGAAACAAGTTTGAGTATAGTATTTTATACTACTTGCTTATGGAACAAGCAGTGGCCCACTTGATGTTAAGTGGTAACCATCATCTATAACAAACCATTGCACCGTAAGTAACTTTTCGTTGGCCTTTGTGGCACACAGTGGACCCTTCATGTAAGCCTCACTTTGGAGAGCACGCGGTGCTGTATAGCTCGAGTCAAAATCGCTCGCTTTAGTCTCGCGCGCTGTAAACTAGTGCACGGTCTTCACACTCGACGTTTTGCAGAGCGCGATTTTGAGCATCATTCGATTAGAAACCTTATTTTTCACATTGGGAGGGGAAGACCTCGGCGGAAGTATTTCGATCAGATAGCAAACGTTCTTGAGAAAGGCTAGGTCAATAGTACCCTAAACCGACGAGAATGTATAAAGTATGGAGGGTGAATGAAGCGAAAGAGGTATGTAAGGATCGTGGCAAGTGGAAATCCGTGGTCTCTGCCTACCCCTATGGGAAACAGGCGTGATTTTATGCATGTACCTATGTATGTTATATTATGTTATGTTTATTGCAATTATTATGTTACATGAAAATGTCCTAATATATTAAAGCTTTAATTAAAAAAAAATTGCCGATGAATATCAAATCAATGCATCAATGCAAACCCGTAGATGCATTTACTTCACTCAGCATAATAAACAAAGTCATTTACCGTAGAACTTTAAGGCTCAGCCAAAGCTAACCTCAGCAATCGGGCAATCAGATAAGTAATTAAACTTCTACGGATAAAGTCTAACTCCTCCTTTCTCAAGGTGTCGAACGCCTACAAAGTAAGGGTGGTCCGCTTGTGTGGCGCAATGCAAATCCGTTCGGTGTAGCGCTATCTTTATCTCGTGGGGTCGCCTCTCACACCGACCTGTATTAAAAAAAAAACTGAAACAGCCTCACGACTTTGATCCCCAGGCACGGTAGATATCCCCTCAGATCTCCAAGTTAGTAGTGAGGATGTCTAAGGTGGGTAGTCTCAGCTATGTCCAAACATTACTTTTGGCAACTACCCACATTTCGGTATTCGATACGTGACAGGTTGCAAGCCCATCGCCGCTATTAGAATACTAACTGATTTCAACGATGTTTTCTTTCACCGTTTAAGAGCACTGGCATTGCGCACATAAAGTTTTCGACCTGTAGTGCTATTCCATAAACAAAATCACGGGGAGCAAGCGCTCATTTCGACCACGAGCTTCGCCTCACTCGAGTTGGCTTGGGCATTTTCACCGCCAAAACTCGGTTGGAAACGCTGGTTTCCAACCGAGTCTTTGTTGTATGTATAAAAGCGAACAAGCCGCGGACGATAGCTAGTGCTAAATAAATAAACATTTATTCTATTCTACTATATCTTCTGTGTTTCAAAGTGATTATTATGAGGGAGCTGTTTAAAGACCGTTTTTATTTGATTTGATGTGATTTTAGAAAATAGCCCGGCTAGGTTACTTACAAATTTCTATTCTGCTCAGAACACTTACCTAACCCCGGTGCCAGACATAGTTTCACTTGTTTGAACACTTTTTTGATTGCAATGTGTGGCACGAGACTTTGAAGCTAAGTTTGAAGTTTAGTGACTGAGGAATCGGCGGTGAGTTTTCAAATTCGGCATCCTGTAATACATTCACCCATCACTAGCGCCACTCGTGTGCGTGTTTTGGCGAGTGAAAATGCCAACGTGAGCAAAGCTCGCAATAGAAGTGAGAGCGGATCCACTCGGCGAAAATCCTTGTTATTTTATTGTTCAGAGAATCAGTGATGTCAGAGCCGAGCAGTAAAAAATACGTTACTCAACAGTGTAAATGCGTCCAATTTCAATACTGACAAGCTGTGTCGCCGCTGTGACTAGTTAACACTTAATGAAGATATATTCATCCTTTAGCACTTACATTGTGAAATACATTCCATCGAACCAACACCTATACGCACCAAAAACTGGAATCTAAAAGTAAAAGTGTTGCAACTTTAGACTTGTCAAAAATTACGACGTAACTGTTTCTTCTTTTTTTTTTAAGGACTTTGTCGCTGAACGATATTAATTGACGGCCTTCACAGCTCAGTTGATAGTAGCTCTGCCTTCTGCGCGGTAGGCCGTGGGTTCGACCCCACCGAAAACAAACTTTTGTGTGATGAACATAGATGTTTGTTCTCTGTTTTGGTGTTATATAATATTATAAGTATGTATTTACAAAAAAAAAGTATATATCAGCTATCTGATTTCCATATTACAAGCTTTGACTTAGTTTGGGGCTAGATAGTACTATGTGGAAAGTCCACCAATATTTATTTATTTATTTAATTCCCTATAATAAAACATCTAATATCAAAACTTAAACTCTAATTAACCCTATTTCTGCCAACTTATATGACATCTTGGCTTGACCCGACAAGGAACATTTCTTCTTCTTAGCTCTTTTTATGGTACCTGTAAAAAAACTATTTCCCGGCAAGATTGTATGTCAAAATGACATTTTGACTTACAATCTTGCCGGGAAATAGTTTTTTTTAAATTTATTTTAAGGGCTTTATGAAATAGATAAAATAGTTTATAGTCAAGCCAGTCTATAGTAAAGTTGTCGTCATTTGTTTTGAAAGAAATGTGGGCGGTTTCAGAAAACGAATGTACTCGTAAGTTTCAAAAATTTCCAAAGGAGGTTTAATGTTTTTATAAAATAACGTGAATGAAATGGCACACATTCTACCAGTAAACCATTAATTATAATTAGTGCAAGATTTAAATTACAAAATAGCGTTATTAATGGAACATTCGAATTGGCCGAGTTAATAAATTCGCTTTTGAATCGATTTTTAGTTGAATGCGAATAATTTGATTAAAAATACAATGAGAACGTGACGAATCGACATTAAGAGGCTGATGATCGTCAAACAATTTCTGGCTCGCACATTTCATTTTTTTTAAGATTACCGAATAATACGAAAAACCTATGAAAAATAGCAACGACAATTTTGATACTTAATAACGCAATTTTGGTAGGAACTTGTTTCGATGAAAATGCTGATTTTCTGAACCTTTGTAATATGTGTTTTATTAGTTTTATAGTGTTTAACTACAATTAAGGAAATCACAAAGATTTTAATATCAAGGGGAAGGTCGTGGGTTCAAATCCCACTCGGATAATAACTTTTGGAACTATGTTAAAATCTTTGTAATATTATTCTCCGTAACTTGGCTGTCGGCTATTTTTCATAACAACATTCAGTGATAATATTTTCAAATATGATGATGAGCGAGCGAAAAGTTATTTGTCGGATGTCTGCGTTTTTTCACCATAATAAAATATGTGAATGTTCGAAACGTTCAACAACAAAAATAGATGAAGAAATTCAATATTACGAGGATCATCATCTGTTTTGAGTGGATTTGTGCAACCTGCATAGTTTATTTTTATTTATTTACAAGCTGGTGCCCGCGACTTCGTCTGCGCGGGATTAGTCACAAAATTTCTTTATAAATTGTAGATGTGTCATTCTGATGTATAAGCTATATTATTGTAAAGTTTCATTAAAATCCATTCAGTAGTTTTTACATCCATCCATCCATACTTACAAACTTTTACTTTTATAATATTAGTAGGATTTATTAAATTTTACATTGCCATTACAGTTAAAACCAAAGCGACAATAAAAAGCCTATGAGCTACTAAAAATTGTAACATTCCAGTTGTATAATTGTATTTTATATTTTAATAGTTGTCATTTATTGTTGTACGTATGGAATATCAACTAGTGCTAAATGTGGGTCAAGTGTTTTATTTAGATGTACCTCTGACAGACCCCGAACTGGAAGACGAAGCGTCGACAATAAAAAAAAAATAAAAAAAAGTTTTTTTTTATTGTGATAATTATGGCATAATTATATTCTTCCTATATGTATATTTAATTATCATGTTTTGTATGTTGTGTGCTCAGTAGTAAATAAATGATTGTCTATGTCTATGTCTATGGACCGACATGTGAGGATCGCGGGAAGTCGGTGGATGGGGAGCGCTCAGAATGGTTCTTCCTGGAAATGTATAGGGAAGGCCTATGTCCAGGACTACTACAGGCTGTTGTAGAAGTAGTCATCACTACTATCACTGTAATCTGACCATTGAGAGCACTGGTGGTCTAGTGGTAGCGGCCCCGCCTTCCGATCTTAAGGTCGTGGGTTCGAAACCGGTCGTGCACCAATGAGTTTCTCTGTATTAAAATTTATGTGCACAATGCCAGTACTCTTAAACGGTGAAGGAAAACATCGTGAGGAAACCGGCATGTCGTAGAACCTAAAAAGTTCTATAACATGTGTCAAGTGCTCGAAAGGAGTCTCTTGAGGCGCACCTAAAATCCTTTCACTACACTGTTTCGAAAGAAACTAGTGACACGAAAAGAGATAGAATGTGACCATACTTTGTACGAATAAATAAATTTCATTTAATTTCCCCCTTAAAGACATTCACGAGTGGATACATGGTACTAAAAGATCCGGGAATGTCTACCGTGCCTAGAGATTAAAGTTGAGAGCCTTTTTTGTGGAAATTTTGGCATAATAATACTCCGAATAATAGGAGTATTATTGTGCCTAAGTTTTTCAAGTGTTTATAGGTGTTGAAGTTTAAATCTTCGCGCGCTTTATATTAAACCGTGTCTACCTTAAGGGGCTGACAACTATCAAACAACTTCTCGCTCGCACGTTTCGAAATGTTGAAAAATATAAAATCACTAAACTCATTTTCGAAAAATCGCAATCAACCATCTTGTGTGCAATCACATTGCACACAGTATAGTAAAAATTTCATTTTGATCGATACAGGTTTTCCTACTTGAAAGTTTGCTTATGTACGAAAACTGTAAAGCAAGCTTTTGAGTAAGAAAACATGTATCGATCAAAATGAATTTTTTACTAAAAATTATATCTTTCAACATGTCGAAACGTGCGAGCGAGAGTCACATTAGCTCTTGTCTTCGCCTTAATATGTTATCTTTTTTTATGGTTTGTTCGTTTGCTTCCATGTCTTGTTGGAGTAAACGTGTCTATTAAAAATTATTGAATTTTATTACCTAAATATACCTACTCCCTTACATGGCCCTGGAACAAATGAGGCAAATAAAAGCTCAGCAGAGTCGGCCAACGAGCTTATCGGTACAATCGCGTAAAAAAATGATCTAATTAACAAATGCTGGCCAATACTCGGAATATCGCAAGCAAAGACCACACCACGATATCTTAACCCGTCCGTTCGACTAAATTATACGCTTTGACAAAAATAAATGGTCGCAGAAATAATTGTGTGGGTTCTGTTTTTATATTTTATGCCTTACGGCTTTAATATTAGTGACACGTACGAGTATTTTAATATGTTTGAAAAGAGTTTTTATTTTAACACTTAATGTGGTCGATATCGAAATCGTACGCGGCCAATAATAAAGGCAAAATCAAAAGGTATTTATTTATTTGAATCACAAGGATCACTTTCAAACGTCTTAAAGCTAGGTGAATCTAGAAGCCACGCGATAATTGCAAATTACACACGTAACTATTGTCATCAAAACTGCAAAACATGAATATCGCAATTTTTAAATAAATTAATAATATAAATAAATCATTATCCGCCGGTTTCTGAAAGCCCGATCAAAACTAATCGGATGTCAAGTCACTGGCTATCTCTATCTAATTCAATGTAATAGCGGAAATGGCGAGTGACTTGACTTCCGATTAGTTTTGATCGAGCTTTCAGAAATCGCCCGTTAGTCTGTCCACGTAACCAAGATTAATAACCAAGATAAATGCTTCTTAAATTTGAACAACGCTTAAAATTATCCCTGTCACTGTTTGTCATTATGCATTAGTAAGAGATGGCGATAGCTTAAGCATTGATTATCTTTAAGATTTTACGAAAAAGTTTTTTTAGATAGATAGAAAATTCTTTATTGCACAGAACAAAATGTATCGTACATAGACGACCTTAATGCTAGAGAACATTGTCTTCCAGTTAACTTTTGAGTAGTTTTGAAAAAAATCGAAAGGGAAACAAACATGGATGACAGGGAGCTATATCAAAGTCAAAGTCAAAAGGTATTTATTCAATAAAATCACAAGGATCACTTTGAAACGTCTTAAAGCTAGGTGACTCTAGGTGCCAGTTCCACGCGACCAAAGCCTAGAAGAACAGGCAACAAACTTACGGCTTGGTTCCTACCGCTCTTTTGTATTATATGTATACAAGCTGGTGCCCGCGACTTCGTCTGCGCAGGATTATTCACACAATATCTTTATAAATTGTAGCCTATGTGTTATTCTGATGTATAAGCTATATTATTTTAAAGTTTCATTAAAATCCATTCAGTAGTTTTTACACGAAAGAGTAACAAACATCCAAAGTTTCGCGTTTATAATATTAGTAGGATATATTATATTATATTATATTGCTCTATATTATATTATATTATATTATTTATTTGTTCCTTATTGAGCTTGTATAGTTTAAAGGCTATAAGTTAAAAACGTTACGCACTCAGCCAAGACACGCACTACAATCCGTATAACTGTTTATTTGAAAGCCCTCATAGAAATCGATAAATGCCCATTTATGGCAATCATTTTGTTTTACTCCCTATTGAGACTGATTGTAAAAAATCATATAGTTTTACTACCAACGCAATAACGCAGTAGGTACATAATTAAAAATAAGAAACACGTCACTGCGAAGCTTTTACCATTTTTCTCTGCGCTAAAAACATGAAAATGTCAAACGCGTACATTTTGACATATTTAACGGCCCTTTAATCCTTTGGTAATCTAACACAGCATGGTGATATCAGAGCTTATGGGGCATACAAGAGCTAATGTGACTCTCGCTCGCACGTTTCGACATGTTGAAAGATATAAAATCACTAAACTCATTTTCGAAAAATCGCAATCAACCATTTTTTTACTAAACTGTGTGCAATGTGATTGCACACAGTTTAGTAAAAAAATCATTTTGATCGATACTAGTATTCCTACTTAAAAATTTGCTTATTAAAGAGTTTAGTGATTTTATATCTTTCAACATGTCGAAACGTGCGAGCGAGAAGTTGTTTGATAGTTGTCAGCCCCTTAACGCCACTAATGTTTAAATTCATTCGTGATTAGGCCACTGAGTTTGTCTGTCAAACTCTGTCATATCAAAGATCTCAATGAAAAACCAAAAACCATACAGTTCTCCGCACCTAAATATTTATAACCTGAATTAATTTTCCGTCCGTGGACACGGGTCTCGAAAGAGGTAAAAAGGTATCCCAGTGGCGATTGCGGGGAAAAAACAAACTAGTGGTGAATTGATTAGCATTAAACCGACGCCCGAGACCTCCCACAGGTCAGCTCTCAATTAAGCCACTTGTCTTTTCGCGCTCGCCCGGTGTGGCACCGGCCTTATCGAGATCCGACGGTTTGTTTCGTGTGTGGATTTCCATTATTTTACATCTTTTTGTGTAGGATTTCGAATGTCTATTTTGTCTGGATAAACGTATTTCGAGGCAAAATATACATTAAAAATATAGACGAGAATGTATGAAGAATGTTATGAGAGTGAATGAAGCGAAAGAGGTATGTAAGGATCGTAGCAAGTGGAAATCCGTGGTATTTGCCTACCCCTATGGGGAACAGGCGTGATTTTGTGTATGTATGTATGTATATACATTAAAAAACCACGTAGGGTTTTTTTTTATACAAATACCTGATGGAACAAGCAGATGGCCCACCTGATTTTAAGTGGTAACCATCTATAACAAAGCATTACCTCGTAAGTCACGCACGATAGGAACGTGCGTGACTTACGAGGCTGTGTCATGTGGCTGTTGACAGCCTTCACAGCTCAGTTGGTAGTAGCTCTGCCTTCTGTGCCGTAGGCCGTGGGTTCGATCCCCACCGAGAACAAACATATTTTGTGTGATGAACATAGATGTTTGTTCTCTGTCTGGGTGTTATATAATATTATAAGTATGTATTTACAAAAAAAAAGTATATAAGTAGTATATCAGCTATCTGGTTCCCATATCACAAGCTTTGGCTTAGTTTGGGGCTAGATAGTGCTGTGTGGATAGTCCACCAATATTTATTTATTTTATTACACCGGCAACCACACTCTTCAAACCGAAACACAGCAACGCTGCTTGGCGGCAGAAAAAGGCGCAGTGGTAGTGCTTCCCCGGACGAGCCCTTCACAAAGAGCTCTACTACTCTTAGAGCGTAAGATTTTGTAACTACTACATACTAAATAATATTTAGAAGTAATTTAAGAAAGGTTAAATTATAGTCGGAATGGCTTTCAGGTAGAACAGGTTTCTGAATAACCACTTTTACTAAACAACATCTACATACGTATAAAAAAAATCTAGACCGCTAACTGTTTTGCGTCAGCGGGCTTGCCGCGGAAACATGGTCGCCTGCGCCGGCGCTGCCACGTTTTCATAATAAAATACACTCGCCTGTCTACAACAAGCCCTTCTTACTGTATTCAGTCGATCAATTATGGCCAATGTTATTGTCATAACATAAAAAACAGATGTTTAATATAGTAAAATTTTATTCTGTCATCTTTGGAAGTGGCATAGCTTTTTCATTTTAATTGTTGGTATTGTTTAAGTTATGCTGTGTAATAAGCGTTAGTGTTTGTAATCAACATTACAGGAGGTTATAGCTCAATATGTTATTTCCTGTTTTTATCGAAAACTTCCGTAGATTTTGAAGAAAATAGCCTCAATTTTCTTGAAAACAAATAACAGCTGACTTTATATTTGGCTGATTATTTATTCCACTTGACACTGGCAAGATTGTCCGTCAAATATTAAAAAAACTGAGAAATGACAGGGGTTCATAACACAACATAGCTTTTTCATTTTTATTGTTTTTCTAGTGTTATTTTGAGTTGTGTTGTATAATTTCGGTGGCATTTTAACCAACATGACTTGAGGTCTTAGCACAAAGTGTGAGCATTTGGAATGAAAGTGTAATGTGTGATATCCTGATTTGACTGAAAATGTTTCGAATGTTTTGAAGAAAACCGCCACCATTTTCTTCAAAACAAATGACGGCCGACTTGACTAAAAAGTATTCATTCAATACAAATCACTTGACACTGGCAAGATTGTCTGTCGAATGACGGACAAGAGCCATAAATGGAAAGAAGAAGAGAGATGACAGGAACCATAAATGAGCGAAGATATTGTCAAACACAACGTTTGCTTCGCGGTCTCGCAGCGACCAATCGCATCGCTGGAAAAACGTTCGCAAAACGCCACTTGTGTGATGACGCCTTTAGTGCGACTAATTAAAACACTCACCTTTGAGCTTAGTGCAGAAAGTTGTAACCATAAGTTTATGTACTTTTACGATCGTTGCGACAGCTAGGCAAAGTTAAAATTCAGCAATTAAAAAAACAAAAGTTATCAAGACTCCAGTGAAACGTCACAAAAAGGCATTGTTATAACGCCACCTTACGAGGTACAGTCGGGCTTAAAATAATTTATGCAGTAAGTTTTTTGGAATAAAAATTAACACTATAAAAATGTATTTCTATCTTAGTTTTTAACAAGTTTAAAGAAAGGATGGAAATATTTTTTAACTAGATATTTTAACTCTGAGATGGTTAAACTCGTCGTATGACTATTACTCAATTCATCATCATCAGCCTAAAGAAGTCCACTGCTGGACATAGGCCTCCCCTATAAATTTCCAGGAAGAACGATTCCGAGCCCTCTCCATCCCCCGACTTCCCGCGATCCTGACAATGTCGTCAGTCCATCGGGTAGGAGGGCGTCCCACGCTTCGTTTTCCTGTTCGTGGTCGCCATTCGAGAACCTTTATTCCCCATCGGTTATCAGTCCTTCGAGCTATATGACCTGCCCATTGCCACTTCAACATGCTGATTCTGCGAGCTATGTCGGCTACTTTGGTTCTCCTACTCAATTATTTTACTTTAATTTGTTACTAGTTCGTTATATTTTTTCATTATTATAAGTCCAGTGATATAATTTTGTGTCGCAGTCATTCCGTTTTTAGTTCTAGCCTTTAAAAACTATATAATTAGGGAATGCATTTAACAAAGCTCATTTAATTTTATTTCAAATGGTAAATACCTAGTAATACCTAATGACCTGTTTATTATTTCAGTGTTTTCATTTTTAGTACATAAATTTAATTAGAAAGGTAAATATTAACCAATATCACTACTTATTTAAATGTAATTGCATTATTAAATTTAAATATTTAAATTAAAGTTACGTTTATAAGTTCAGGGGTAAATGTTGAACATAAGTTGGTCATTCATTCATCCTGTACGAGTGTAAAGATTAAACTGAATTCAGTTTTTGATTAGATTTTCTGCCTGACTGTATTGTTATAAAAAACGCTACCTTCAAACTGTAAAAATCATTTCACAGTGCGGATACCTAGCACGCTAGTGTATTGTTTATTTTATAAAAAAATGAATATAATTATGTATTATTATGTAGAGGCGTAGAGGTAACCTAGAGGGTTCTTACCAAGCATCAGAAAGTGCAGGTCTCCCATCGGCCTCCCATCAGCTTCCCACCAGATGGAAAAACAATAAGACCTCGTCCGGGGAAGTATTACCACCACGCCTTTTTCTGTCGCCAAGCAGCGTTGCTGTGTTTCGGTGTGAAACACAGCAAAGTGTGGTTGCCGGTGTCATTGCAGGCACATGAGGTTTAACATCTGTATGCCTCAAGTTGATGGACGCAGGGTAGTGCATCGTAGGGCACGTTCCTATCGTGCGTGACTTACGAGGCAATGCTTTGATATAAGTGATGGTTACCACTTGGCAGGTGGGCCATCTGCTGGTTCCATCAACTAGTTGTATAAGAAAAACATCATCAGCCTATGGAATTCCAATGCTGGACATAGGCGTCTGCTCATGGAGATCAAGTTCTTTCTCCATAAATCAACGTCGTTTGTTTTATCATTTTATATTCTATTAATTGCACTAAAGACTACGGTAGTAGCTGATGATGATTACGATGATAATCAACGTTCAAGGACAACGTATTCTGACCGGAAGGTGTCGTGTTCAGGAAGTTCATCGGAAGCCTGACATGAGACACGCACTCGTCAACGCAGACGTTTTTTTAATTAATTTTTAGTTAGTCTTTTAGGTATCTTTTTAATATGGACTAAAAATATTAATTTTAAAGTTGTATTTACATATCTAACTTTTATTGAAAATGAACTTCATAATCTTTAACTTCTATGACTAATTATTTAAGCACCATAAAATTTTCTATAATACAGTTTTTTTTTCAAAGTCAATGTAATTCTACCGTTTAAGGGTGCAAAATAAAAATTTATAAACAATTTATGTAAAATAAATTATACCTATAAAGTTAGATGAATTTTAGTAAACTTGGTTATATAGGATTTCATATAGCTAGTACCAAAATGTTGGATGCTATTGAAGTTTTTGTTACTATTACTATAAATATTTACTCAGCACACTAAAGAAAAAGTATATAAGTACACACACTATACACAATAAACAAAAAAAAGGATACCTATAAGTAGTATATCAGCTATCTGGTTTGCAAATTACAAGCTTTGGCTTAGTTTGGGGCTAGATAGGGCTGTGTGGATAGTCCACCAATATTTATTTATATTTATTTACATTTTTATATTACTTTCTTTTTTAAATAAAGCCTGAAAACTGATAACATTTCCATTATAATTCGTGCTGAATAGCATATTTTGTTAGCTGGTAGAAATTAACCTTGACTTCAGTTTCTCGCGTGGCGTGTCGCTTACCAGCCTGCCATAATTCAAGCATTTTGTCGTACGATATTATGGCGGCTATTTTATAATAATTTTTGATACGCTCACTTTGCTTTCCGTGTTGGTACCTTTACCTAAGTAGTTTTGGTGCGTTTTGTTGATTAGTAGCTGTGGCCGAGTTTCCAACCGAATTCATAAATTAATTGAGACTTCGATAAAACTGATTTCAGAATAACCAGTAGTGAATTTCTAGATTAATATATTTTTTAATTATATTAATAATAGTAAGAAACGTTTTTATAGATAATGGTATGGAACCCTTCGTGCGCGAGTCCGACTCGCACTTGGCCGGTTTTTTATACTACTTATGATGTAACAAGCTTCTGCTTACATCCTAAGTAGTAAAAGAAAAGCAGTGCCACCTAATGTTAAGACGCAGACCACTGTCAAACAACATCTCGCTAGCACATTTCAACATTTTTGAGGTATTAAGTAGGTAACTGAAGTTTTAAACAACTAAGGAAACAAGGAACCACCGATTTCCAAATCGGTTATTGACCAGAAATAAAATAGCCCTAAAAACGACTTGACTTTGAAATACATTTGATTTGCATATCTCCCTTCTCTCCATGCTTTTACAAAGTGTGGCCAAAGCCTAAGCACCAGGAAGCCACGCGTTTTAAACTGATATTTGCGTGTGACCGAAACCATATTTAAGAGAACGAAAATAAACAATAGAGACCTTACCTATATTCTTAAGCAAATCTGTCCTACATTAGAAATAATACAATCAGCGTTTAAACTATCGCCATATTTTACCTACAGGTAAACACGGCTAACTTTTAGCAATGCTTCATCTTGGACAAACTAAGGAAACATTTATGGAAAGTAATGAAAGATAATTTTTTTTTTATTAAGGAATAAAAGAAAATATTTACTAAATATTTTTGCATGCTAATTAAATTATTAATATTATTTTTGCATGTTATTAAATCAAAATACTCTAAAAATCTTAAGTTGCTACTTGGTACTAATAGATCTGAAGGAACATCTACCGTGCGGGATAAAGGCGTGAAGTTATTTCAATGTGCAGTTCGAAAGCTTTTTATTTTCTTCATTCTTTACACTATTTCGTTCATACTAATGCACTTATGAATATTCTACCTCCACAGGAGGTACCTCTTTTTGGATTTTCACGGCGCGATAACATCGTTTTCCCGAACACGCACCACCTCACTTAATTCCTGATTTAGTACCGCATCATATTTTGATAAGTATTTTTAATTTGAATAAATTATGATTTAAGCGTGCTATCGCGTAATGGGCGCTTGTAATCACAACCGTGGTCCGTTCATGCTATAATGTCACAGCTGAATTGTGGCGACGATCACGAAAGCGCAGACTCGAAAGGCAGCGGTGGTTTTATTACTTTATTCTGATAGAAAACTACTGGCTCTTGTCCATTTCAATCCTGCTTGCCGTGTGGAAGTCGCTGAATCGACTTCGCACTCAAGTAGGCCGTAGCAGAGACAATATGTGCAAATGGGGGTTCAGAGATCCTAGCCTAACAGACTGTGACTGTGGTGCTCCAACACAGTCTATGCAGCACTTGCTAGTGTGCCCCTCGTGCCCAAATACCTATACGAGGGAAGACCTCAATGCAGCCACAGGTAGAGCTATTGAGGTAGCCACATATTTAGCCAAAATTATTTAAGCATCGACACGATAAGAAGAAGATCCTGCTAATATTAATGAAAAACTGTTGTAATTTGTGAACTGTCGTAATCAGACAGCATGACAGCACCAACCACATCGGGGATCGCAGGAAATCTATGGTCCTGCCCGTGGCTCTGCCTGCGAAGTACGTACTCGGATAAAAAGTAGCCTATGTAATTTTAGGTTACAAGAATATATACAAGGTGTTCCATAAGTTGTGTATATAAACTTCAGGGGGCTAAAGTACCCATCAATATGAACAACTTTTTCTAAGGAACCAACACTGTGAACGCGAAAAAAAAAACAGCTGTTTCATACAAAAGTTCAATACCTACCAGGCTAAAATGTATATGTAGAGGCCTTATATGCCTATTATATACATATGCTTATTTCAAGTTTCATCCAAATCCGTAGCCGTTACAGAAATTAGTGGGGTCAAACTTAAATTCAAACTTTCTCATTTATAATATTAATTAGAATTGAAATAGGCAAGAGCAAGAGTTTTACGGCATCAAGTAAGAGTAATAGAGCTCTTTGTGTAGAGTTAGCCCGGGTAAGTACTACCACCATGCCTTTCCTGCCGCCAAGCGTTGCTATGTTTCGGTTTGAAGAGTGTGGTTGCCGGTGAAATAAAAGGCATATGAAGCTTAACATCTGTATACCTCATGTTGATGGGTGCAGGGCATGTACCTACCTCTCAGGGCATCGTAGGGTATGTACCTCTCGTGCGTTACTTGCGAGGCAATGCTTTGATATAGGTGATGGTTATCACTTAACATGTTTCCTGTGGTTGCCTTTGGTGGATAAGCAGGGCAGGATGTTGTCTGACTGAGTCTAGTATTCACTTTTGTGTATTATCTCCTACAAATCAATATTTATTCGTGTTCTTTTTCCATCAGCAAGTCATGTAAAACAATACGTTTCATACGAATCCGTAGCTTTTACGGAGATAAGTGGAGACAAACATCAAACAAATGATAAAATTAGCCGTAACCTGTATCTATGTAAATAAAAACAAACTAAAGATGTCTGTTATACCGAGACCGAGTAGCGAAATTCGAGAGTACCTAACTAGGATTTAATTGTTTTATTTTCCGGTATTACTACGGCTATCAGATAGACAATCATGATATAAAAAAGTCATAGCTAGCTTCTGAGCTATAAAGGTAAAGGGGAAGTGCGATAAAGATGTCACGTGGTATTTTTGGGTTTTTGACAGATTATTTCATAAGATTAGTGTGTTTATGAGAGCTGAACTTTACATTTTTGAATTTTTTATTGTTTAAGTCGGCGGAAGGCGTTTACGTTAACTTAGGGCTAAAAGAATGGGGTCAATCATGCAATTGGGCCGTTTGGGAATTTCCTGCGAAAAGTAAAGTGAAAAATGTAATGGCTTTTGTTTTGTTTCAGGTTTTGTCGATCAAGATGCCTCACACAGGTAAGCTTTTTTACTGTGAGTAAAGAATATTTTTTATTCGATATTTCGATCTATTCCTATCTAATAATACCAATGGTATTTCGTCAAGGAACAGAATTTTCTTTTGACGACTAAAATAAATACTTACCATTGGTATTCGTTTTTGGTATTAGATAGGAATAGATCTATATTTCATTTTCTAAATAGTGACAGTTATTATAGAACGATGAAGATTGGAAAATATTGCAATTCGCAAGTCAGCCAATTTAAATTCAGCATTTACGTAACTCAAAAACCTAAATAACAAGCAGAAACGTCGTGTGAGTCCAAAATCTAAATTATAATTTTATTCTAGTAGGTAATTATCTAATAACCTCTGATATTATCACTAGAAGTTATTATATGTGAGATGTGTATCAATTTTTGAAACATTCTGGTTATTACGACGTTTTATGACGAGTTAAGAATTATGTTCAGTAATAGTAAACAACTTTATTAAGGAGTCAAGCAGTGATTCTCGCATTGCTGCGTTCCAAATTGAAGAGTATGGATGCTGGTTCAATTACAGGTTCATTAGACTTAATACCTCTACGTCTCAGAGTGATCGCACCAGTGCTATGCCACATAGGGCACGTCCTGTCGTCCGGCCACATAGAGCCTACGGACTTTTGAGCTTTTGGGAGCAGTAGAGTAATAGAGCTCTTTGTGAAGGGCGTCCGGGGAAGTACTTCCTGCCCTTATCCCACGCTGCATGTACTCGGCATAACAGATTTGCTTCTTCCACTCTGTTCTATCATTTGTCATCTCGGTGCTCACTCCTTTCTTCATCAAGTCATCTTTCACGCTGCCCGTCCATCGTTTCTTTTTTTTTCACACGAAAAATGGATTCGTTTTCTGTCATTTTGGGAAGCAATTTTTCATTTTAATTGTTTTACTAGTGTTATTTTGGGTTGTGTTGTGTAATTTCGGTGGTATTTTAAACAACATTACTTGAGACACAAAATGGATACAGTAGTGGACACAGTAGTAGTAGCACATTTGGAATGAAAGTGTATTATGTGATATCCTGATTTGAACGAAAATGTTTCGTAAGTTTTGAAGGAAACCGCCACCATTTTCTTCAAAACAAATGACGATCGAATTGAGTATGGACTGACTTGACTATATTATAACTAGAGATCGGATAATCTACCTGGGGTCTCAGGATTTTTCGATAAAAAGTGCTTTCCATAATAGCCAACATCTCAACTTTAGGTAAATATACATCCGAATATCCTATCTCTAATTATAACCTACATCAATTGACACTGGCAAGATTTCCTGTCGAATGACATAAAGGTGCCATAAACGGAAAGAAGAAGAAGAACGCATGAAGAATGAGTCTGCGAGCGGTAAATTCGGTGTCAGATGTTAATAAGGCCCAGTAGTTAAGCATGTATAATGTATTAGAAGTGGACCGGTCCATCTCTGGGTGGGCTCCCGATACGATCTCGATAGCTGATTCGGCTCCGATTCTCTTAATTACCGTTAATGGTTTTGGGGACGGTGGTAAGTCACCAGGGTTGACTAAACTAAATGCAAATAAATATTGGTTGACATTCCACACAGCACTATCTAGCCTATAAAATAAGCAAAGGTTGTACTTTGGCAACCAGATAGCCTGATATATATTCACTCGTAAAACTATGCTGGAGGGCAGTAAAGTTTTTTTTTGTGATATGATTAATTAAGAAAATCGATTTGCACGAATAATGTCCAAAAACCACCCAGCTATTGCATTATTGTAATTGCTGTTGATTTTCTATTAAATAAAATAAAATATAACACGTATACGTTTTTGTAAATATTATAGCCAGACATAGAACAAACATCTATGTTCATCACACAAATGTTTGTTCTCGGGGTTTCAATTTAGTCAGTCACATTACGTCAAGTCGGGCTCTCATGTTTTTGAAGAAAATGGTGGCAGTTTCATCAAAACCTTCTACGTTATCATTCAAATCAGGAGTCAATTTTTAGTCAATACAATTCAAATATCAATAGGATAATATCAATACACTTTCATATCCAATGTACTGTGCTAAGATCTCAAATAATGTTGGTTAAAGTACCAACGAAATTATTTTACCATCAATGCTACTGCCTAATGGTACAAGTGGTCCGGCGGCGAAATTACACTATAAAATTTTGTTTTTGTTTTCTGTGTGGATCTGTACTTCTGCCTTTTCTGGGATTCTGCTATTCCGGGATTTTGCTTATCTGTCCTTCTGCTGCAGAGACTATAAAACTAATTAGCATGGTAAACTATGTTGCTTCCCAAGATGACCGAAAACGAATCCCATTTCGGTATTTTCTACTTAGTCTTACGTGATGACGTTAACTCCTAATACGTCATCACTACATAGAATAAAACAAAGTCGCTTTCTCTGTCCCTATATCCCTATATCTATATGTCTATGTATGCTTAAATCTTTAAAACTACGCAACGGATTTTGATGCGGTTTTTTTATAGATAGAGTGATTCAAGAGGAAGGTTTATATGTATAAAACATGCATAATATAGTAGAGAAACACTGATAATTTAAGAGGTTTTTAATGTGATGCCGTAAATAACATATTTTTTTGCGCTTACATTACAAACCCTACGAGATAGATCAAAATAATGTAATACAGTATTGTACACCATAAAAAGGTCTACAAAAAAGTCCCCGATGGTTTATGTCTATCTCTTAGGGAGACCCCACAATAACCGTGCGAAGCCGGGGTGGGTCGCTAGTCACTCATAAATGTGACTTTGCTAGGAACATGCACAGCACAAGCAAGAAATTTATACACAATCTAAGAAAATAAACATAGATGGACTATAATAGTGACCAAGTGGAAAGGAAACAGGAAAAAGAAAGACTGGTAGACCAAAGGCCAGATGAGCAGACGAAGTGCAAAGTGGAGCAATATGCCGGGACACATGGAAAAGTCTGGAGGAGGCCTATACCCAAGAGGGGTCCTAACCTAATTTTAATTATTTTTTAAGTTTTCTCAAATTATTGTACAAAAGTTTAGTTAGGAATAAAAAGGCTTTTTTTATTGTAAGTTTATATAAGTGACAACCCTAGCGAGGGTTCTTTGAAACGCTTATGATTTCAATGCGTGAGGTAAAATCTTGTTCATTCGATAAGTAAAGGCCTTTCGGCTCCTGCCCTAATGTGGGCAGTTAATGATAATTAAGAACTGCGTTTTGTATTTATACTGCCAGTTGCTACTGAATTGATTCAGCTCGGAGATACATATTGTGGGACATAAAAAAAACGATCGTGGAATAGTTGTGATAAGGTTTTTGGGTTCTTGGAGTAGAGGTTGAGAGGTTTGATCTTTGTTTTTGGGTTCTTGGAGTAGAGGTTGAGAGGTTTGATCTTTGTTTTCTTGTCGTTGGGTAGTTTTTAGTCACCATGCTGGTAAATCTTAAGGTGCAGTGCCTTTGAAATTAGATTAATAATAAGAAAACAACAGAAAGAATCATCTAGAAAAAAATTAAGGAATTCGTACAATAGGTTTATTAGTATCTTTATTTCTAATCCCCTTAGAAATTGGTAAAGGAAAAGAGCGTGAGGAAACCAGCGCATAGTCTAACAGCGGCGATGGGCCTGCAACTTGTCAAAGTCAAAGTCAAAAGGTATCTATTCAATAAAATCACAAGGATCACTTTGAAACATCTTAAAGCTAGGTGACTCTAGGTGCCAGTTCCACGCGACCACGTATGGAATACTGCTGCCAAATCAAATATACGTACCTCTGACTGTTTTTTCCTTTTAAGAGGTGTCGTTGGCGATGGGTTTTCACAAAGTCAAAGGTATTTATTCAATAAAATCACAAGGATCACTTTGAAACGTTTTAAAGCTAGGTGATCAATAGTACAACGGTTACAGATCAAGTTAAACAAATGCCAAAGAAAAATGACGCTTACTACAAGGACATAAAAGCAAGCAGTGTATAGCCTGATGCGTAGTTATCTGTTTGTACAACCTTTACTTAGTTTGGGGCTCGGCAGCGCTGTGTGATACTATCCAAATATATTTATTTATACTAATACAAGCTGGTGCCCGCGACTTCGTCTGCGCAGGATTAGTCACACAATATCGTTATAAACTGTAGCCTATGTGTTATTCTGATGAATAAGCTATATTATTGTAGAGTTTCATTAAAATCCATTCGTAGTTTTTACGTGAAAGAGTAACAAACATCTATCCATCCATCCATACATACTTACAAACTTTCGCGTTTATAATATTAGTAGGATTATAAAGAGAAAAGATTTGATTGTTTGTTTGTTTGCATTGAATAGGCTCCAAAACTACTGGACCGATTTGAAAAATTATTTCACCGTTGGGAAGCTACACTATCCCCGGTTGACACTCGCCTAACTGTGCGGTGTACGAGTAGGCGTCACTGGGGTACGATATTTGTGTTTTATTGGATCTATCATCTTTGGGATGGCTCTGCCGAATACCAGCTTGAAGCCTTGGAAACTATTGAGAGACGAGCCAAAAGGCTCATAGGAAACGACACGTTGTTTGAGTCTAAGCTCCTGACTCTCGAGCATCACCGCAAAGTTGCCTGTCTATCGGTATTCTACAGGATACATATCAGAGAGTGTGCGACGAAACTCCACAGCTTGATCCCCTCATCCCCGTTCTACAATCGGACCACCAGACGTACGGAGACGAGACATCCATTCATGGTTGACATACCAACTGCCCGCACCAAGCGCTTTGCTTCAACATTCATCATGCGTACGCTACGGCCAAAGAATGGAATTCCTTACCGGCGTCCGTTTTTCCGAATGCCTATAATTTGGATGCTTTCAAGAGAAGAGTGAATAGGTATTTTCTAGGTAAACGTGCCACATCGCACATCTTTACTTAACATCAGGTGAGATTGCTAAAAAAAAAAAAAAGTATCCCACAAGTGTTTTTGTTAAATACCCTTGCGAAGCCGGGGCAGGCCGCTAGTTTATTTATATTCAGACATAATACGGGAGCACACGTGTCGTGTGGAAAATAATCTCAATAATTCAACACAAATATGAATGAGATACGTAACCGCAACAAACCTGAATGGTTTTATTTTTTTTACGCATGAGATTAAAAAGAGAAATTTAAAAAAAAGTTCCGTAGACATGTCAACGTGCAGTGAGTCGACTATTAACGCCAAATTAGCTTATTGGGCATGGGGGCTTAGGTGGTTACCTGCTGACCATTGACGGTGTCATATTATGGATGTGACGATACAATTGTGTGACGAAACGATAGATGTACAGAGTGGTTTTTTGAGAGAGGCGGTGATGGCCAAGTCCGAAACCACGAGAGTTGGGGAAAAGTCGTCAAAGAAGTCATGTCCTCTATTTATAAGAAAACAATAACTGCATATTGAGTTTTTTTTTTCTTTTACTTTGACGGAAATCGACCCGAATGATTGTGTGGATGAATGAACGACAGAATGTCTTTTTTAGAGTTACGTCAAAATATTATTCATACATTGGGTATACATGACATGTAATATTTTGGAATGGCAAGAAAATAGCATGGAGAAGACTTAAAAGAACCAAACCTTTTGAACTAGTGTAGTGTAAAGTTATAATTCATGTAGTGAATGCGAAAAACTCTAATCAAGAACACAAGAACAAAGTGTCTTCGCCTTAAATAAAGACAGTAAGAAATGTGTTAGTGGACACATTCTTAGTTGTAGCTTACTTTTAAAAACTAGGTCAGTGTTAAATTACCTAGATTGTTATATTATTAGAGTATGTTATATTATTAGAGTATGTTATAATATATAGTAACGTGCACTATTTTAAAAAAAACCCCATACATCCATGTCCACATTAGCATCGTCGTAACGGTGAATACAACTCCGTATCAACGGATCTAATACATCAGATCCGATTTTCTAGTCGAACGTTTACAACTGTGTTACAATTTTATATCGTAAAGTTTTATTTCCTTTTACTATTATTAATTAATTTAACTAAAAACTAGTTTAGGGACCTCGTAAACATAAACGATGGAAAACAGGATGAAATCTATTTCGAAATGGTGGTCGGTCTTGAGTTGAAGAGTAAAAGTAATATCATACAAAACCGTTTATTCCCGCTACCGACCTGTGGTCCAACCGCTATGTCCAACTGTTTGTACCACGGGTAAGTGAATCCATGGTCCAACTGTCAGAACAATTTTTTTCTGCAATTTATTGTTATGACCCGTGGTACAACTCAGGGGCTATTGTCCAACTGATGCATGAACAACTGCTATGTCCATTCTGTTTATTAGAGGCCGTACCATGAAGCGTTACGATTTGGAGGAGTCAATGAGGAGGAAAAGTCTGGGAGGAGGATTATACCCAGCAGTGGGTTTTTTATTCAAATGATGATGAAACAAGCAGCCCCTGATGTTAAGTGGCAACCATCACCTATAACAAAGTATTGCCTCGTAAGTCGCGCACGATAGGAACGTGTACGATGCACTGACCTGCGTGCATCAACTTGAGGCATACAGATGATAAGCCTCATGCCTTTAATTTCATCGGCAACCACACTCTTCAAACCGAAACACAGCAACGATGCTTTCCGACAGAAAAAGGCATGGTTATGGATGATAACATTTGTGTTATGAACATAGATGTTTGTTCTCTGTCTGGGTGTTATATAATATTATAACTATGTATTAACAAAAAAAAAGTATTTAAGTAGTATATCAGCTATCTGGTTCCCATGTCACAAGCTTTGGCTTAGTTTGGGGCGAGATAGTGCTGTGTGGAATGTCCACCAATATTTATTTATTTATTATGAAACTTTTTGCAAAATAATATGCAATTTCTAGATGGTCTACCCATAGGCAAAGTCAAAAGATATTCAATAAAATCACAAGGATCACTCTGAAATGTCTTAAAACTAGTTGAATCTAGGTAGACCTAAGCCTAGAATAACAGGCAACAAACTTACGGCTTGGTTCCTACCGTTCTTTTGTATTATCCTTTTTACAATGTAATATAATATAACATAATAAATTAAGAAATAATTTGCTACCACATAAATACTTAGAATTAAGTTTTGCTCCTAGAAGGTATCCTACGCATTTGGAACCCTGTACCAAATAGGTATTGCGGAGGAGGGCTTTGATATTCGCGACACAGTTTTTTAACTCCAGCGGATATCATGGTTTTTTAATCTGTTCCTGTACTTCTTTTTCTTGTTCCAAATAAATACTTTTTGATTTGAATATTGAAACTCTAGAGTGGTGCCAATTTAGTGCGAATTTAGGCCCATCTTTTATTGTTACAACACATAATTTATTCAACATTAAGCTTAAAGGGCGTCATGAATGGGCACCACATCTGCTGAACTTTCCTGCACTCCTTAGGTAGAATATTGTCTGGCAGGTGGTCTGGGTTGATGACGTAGGCTTTCGGCTTTCTGAACTTCATGTCTTCGTAGTCCACGCCGTGCTTTATCCAGGATACTGCGAAACCGGTTCCTGGAACAGTTTATAGTCATGTTTAAGAATAAGAATAATTTAATATAATAAAATCATTTATATTTGTGAAAAAAAAATTACAGTACGTAGTTTGAGCAGTCTAACCATTTCGGGCATACAAATACCTACTCAATTATTTACAATTAAAATTGCCTAATGAGGTACTTACTAGCTATATCTATCTATATTATAGTCAATAGTCATTTATTGGTAATAAATTTTACAAGTAATTGCACGCTTTCATATTCTTTTCATTTATTAATAAAAATAAAATTATATAAATAATTTGCAGTATAACTAACATCCACATGTATATAATATTAAATTATAAAAAATAATAAATTATATTATGTAATTAGTTACCAATAGGCTCTTTGACCTTATTTTGCCGATCAAACAGCATTGCTGTGTTTCGGTTTGAAGTGTGTAGGTTCAAGTTACATTTAGGTAACACCTATATGCCTCAAGTTGAAACTAGCTGTACATGGTACAGCAGCTTCTAGAGAAACCTTTATAATAATATCCAGGATTACACCATACATAAAACGACATTAACTATAACTACAGCGAAGTATCACGAGAAATGGGAAGTGCATATTATATTCTTTTTATCTATTTTCTATTTATTCTATCTATTTTCGTAATTTATCGCATATACCTACTTCTAAGCTTGGTCGCGTGGAATTGGTCCTTAGATTTACCTAGCTTAAAAAGGTTTCAAAGTGATTCAATTGTTGCGTTGCTGTGTTTCGGTTTGAAGAGTGTGGTTGCATGTACCTAATTACAGGCACATGACACTTACGAGGCAATGCTTTGTTGTAGGTGATGGTTACCACTTTACATCAGGTGGGCCATCTACTCGTTCCGTCAGGAAGTTGTAAAGAAATCAAAAAAACATTTGAATTTGACTTTAAAATATACTAACTATCGTATTTATCAATTTTTTGGGGCATGTGAGTCCCGACAGTGTAAAACCTCAATTTCTTCACTGCTTCTCCATATTCGGGACATCGGCAGCGGTCCATTGTAATGTGATAAAAATAAAGTATATTTTAGTTATTTTTGGACAAATGTCAATGTCAAAGTTTCGAATGACGTGTTTAGATGAAGTTTGAGTTACATTGCACATTTAGGTTGTAATATTTGTAATTCCTAGTTTTTAATCACTGATTTTATTATCGATAGTAGCTATATAGTGTTTTTTTTTTATACCACTGGCTAATGGAACAAGCAGATGGCTTTTCGGTAATTACCCTTCAAACCTAAACCCAGCAACGCTACTTGGCGTCAGAAATAGGCAATGTGTTTCTTTGGCCAATCAGTAGAGGTCCTAGCCTTCACAGCTCAGTTGGTAGTAGCTCTGCCTTCTGCGCCGTAGGCCGTGGGTTCGATCCCCACCGAGAACAAACATTTGTGTGATGAACATAGATGTTTGTTCTCTGTCTGGGTGTTATATAATATTATAAGTATGTATTTACAAAAAAAGTATAACCCTAATATGTATTATATCAGCAGCTATCTGGTTTCCATATTACACATTACACAAAGGTTAACTGGAAGAAAATGCTAACTAGCATTAAGTTCGCCTATGTACTTCCTTTTGTGCAATAAAGAATTTTCTATTCTATTCTATTCTACAAGCTTTGGCTTAGTTTGGGGCTAGATAGTGCTGTGTGGAAAGTCCTCCAATATTTATTTATATTTATATATTTATTAGGAACTATAAGTCAGACAAATATTTTTTTACAAAGACATACTATGCAAGTACGTATCATCACGTCAATATCAGCCTAAAGAAGCCCAATGCTGGATTACTGCATTCACTATTTAGTCGCATTTTACAACACCGATGCGTGAAATGTTGAGAGGTCATATCTAGATTATTTATTTATTTCTTACCACTATTGACTAGATTCAGTAAGTTATAAATTTCACACCTATAGAATTTCGCTGGCTTGTCTTGTATCTATAGTATAGTGACGTATTTACCACCACGCCACGGTACACTTATGTATGTGTGAACCTATTATTTTCTAAATAACTATAGTCATATACACGGTTACTCTTGCTACAAACTATAAATTATCCTAATCCAAATAAAAAACTATTTTCCAATGTTCAAGTTAGTTCCATAAGGCGAATACAAGAGCTAATGTGACTCTCGCTCGCACGTTTCGACATATTGAAAGATATAAAATCACTAAATTCATTTTCGAAAAATCGCAATCAACCATTTTGTGTGCAATCACATTTCACACAGTTTAGTAAAAAAATCATTTTGAACGATACAAGTTTTCCTACTTAAAAGTTTGCTTAGGTATGTACGAAAACTAGTAAAGCAAACTTTTTTTCGAAAATGAGTTTAGTGATTTATATCTTTCAACATGTCGAAACGTGCGAGCGAGAGTCACATTAGCTCTTGTATTCGCCTTAACAAACAACGTTCCCGCTCAAAGAAAGATTCGTAACCTAAAACAGCTAATAATTTTTCCAGGTATATCTCACACGAACCCACCGGCAGACACTAGTATATCATATCTCAATAAAAACATGGTAGCTCACAGCCCTGTACCTCCAATTGTCGGCGTAGTAAAATCAGTCACAAGTTGTAAAACTCCCCATAACCTACCCAATATATTGCCGATATATTCGCGAAGGCAAAACGTTCAAAAAACACATTTTACGAGCAGGATTGTAAACCTGGAAGCGTATTACAGCAATCGACGCGTATTACGGCTTAAAAGTTATGTCATAACATCTTTTTTTAAGTCGGTAAATAAAAAGTAAACATTTACAGCTGAATTTCAGACTAAGAAGAATACAGCCTGGCCCGCTTGCACGGCTATATTGTACATCATTTAAAAAAAGAACAAAATACTTAAACTAGAGGTATTTAAATTGGAGGCAGTATTATCGCAAAAGAAAGAAAATGTGATGGAATAAAACAAAATAGCATCAGAGAAATCTATCGCCCTCCGTTTTTCTGCCCTTTTTAAGATAAAAGAAAAATATTATGCTAATTCAATTAAAACTGAAATTTCAAGTTTCTAATGCCGTCCGCGGCTTTGCACGCGTTTTTGTAATAATTACTAACATCAATATTTTAGGAACTTTTTTTATAAGCCACGCACGATAGGAACGTGCCCTACGATGCACTGCCCTGCGTCCATCAACTTGAGGCACAGATGTTAAGCCTAATGTGCCTGTAATTTCACCGGCTACCACACTCCTCAAACCGAAACACAGCAACGCTGTTTGGTGGCAGAAAAAGGCGTGGTGGTAGTACTTTCCCGGACGAGCCACATACAAAGAGCTCTACTACTCTTCTTATCAGGGCTCTTTCTCTTTTCTTTTGCTGTAGTTAATTTGCACCAAAAAAACAGAAATATTTATACGAATAAATACTTTCAGTAAGGTTTTTTTTATAAATCTTACATAAAAGTGAAAAATAATGGTGTAAATCTACATTGAATAGCTCTTAGGTTCTTATTGGATTAATTAAGTTATTTTTAGTATTATGTTTTGAATCTAAGTAGGATGAAAATAAATATATTTTCCAATACAACAAATTGAAATTGTTCAATGGCTAAGTAAATATGCCTTTGCCGGGCATGTAGCGTAAGGAAATTTCACCCATGCCTCAAAGTCAAAGTCAAAAGTTATTTATTCAATAAAATCACAAGGATCACTTTAAAACGTCTTAAAGATTGGTGACTCTAGGTGCCAGTTCTACGCGACCAAAGCCTAGAAGGGACTCTATTCACAGGACAGTGTGTTGCCTAGTAGGTACCTATCATAAAGGTGAGCACATACCGTGTACTGGCACACGATGAGATGGTACATTGTTGCAAGTTTAAATGTCAAATAGATTTCATTTTATAGTGTTGTACACCTTTATCACCTTATTAGGTAGCTGTTAACTGATAGTAAACATAACGACAGACAACCGTCAAATGACTTCTAGTTCATTCATTTAAATTTTTCGGCAGATAAACATGTTTGGTTCAAAATGCTATTTTTGTAATCTCTGAAGCTTGGTTGCTAGCGATTTTTTATAAATACATTCAGTGATTTTATATCTTTTTAGCACATTAACGCACTCTACAAGTCTAAAATTAAGGGCAGAAATATTTTTATCTGACGAATAGCGAAAAAATCTCTAGAGTAACGCCGAGACAAAAAATAAGGATTAAAGAAAATCGTTGAATAAAGTCAGTTGTTTCTTCGAAAAGGGACAGTCGATGAAATAAAGAAAATCGTTGAATGAAGACAGGTGTTCTCCGAATGGGGCGAAGATAAAAAAAAAACAAAAATGTGTGTAGCGTTTAATCTCAGTAGCAATATAGTTCCAGTGCGCAGGTTTGTGGTTTACGACCGTTTTGGCAAATGAGATTTTTCCTTGCCTTTTATTTGGTTCGGTAGCCAACCTAACTTCTTCTTCTTCTTGTTTTTTTTATACAAATAGCTGATGGAACAAGCAGATGGCCCACCTAATGTTAAATGGGAAACATCACCTATAACAAAGCATTGCCTCGTAAGTCACGCACAATAGGAACGTGTACGATGCACTGCCCTGCGTCCATCAACTTGAGGCATACAGATGTTAGGCCTCATGTGCCTGTAATTACACCGACAATCACACTCTTCAAACCGAAACACAGCGTTGCTGCTTGGTGGCAGAAAAAGGCGTGGTGGTAGTACTTCCCCGGACTTTTACGAAAAAGCTTTTCTGTATGTTCCAACAGCAGATAAACACATAGGTCCCCTCTTGGAACTTTTTGCAATCATGAAAACCTCACTAAATGACTCAATACAAAAACATAATTATTATGTCTTCATTATACCTCGATTGTTGACAAAAGAGTCGTCAAAACTTGAATTATTGCAACCCCACCTGTCCTTATTATGGGCTAATATTTATTTGATTGCCAAACTCCCCACAGTTCTACCGTTCTACCTGACGATTTTAAAAACATTTAGATCTTTGTATAGATACAGTATATTTATGGTTCTAATTAAAATAGGAACAGTTTTTCTGTTTTTTGATAGTTTTACGAGATATTTAAAAGATATTGATAAGTTTGAAATGTTATGATAATGTTAGAAAACATTTTGGAAGTTTCCGACTAAGCACCTACTTGAAAGTGCAATTACAGAAGAGAGATGGACGATGTGCAATGGCATGTAGGGCACGTCCTCGGTCTTCAAAAGGTAGGTACATTGACATGACCTTCAATAAAATCAGGTAGAAAGCTAATATTTGTAAACCTAACCTACAAATAGTGGGTAGGTAAATAGGTACTTAGAAAACTTGATGGCCTCTTAAAAGTTTCTGAATTAGGGTTTCTAAGTAAACAGTTCACAGACTCTCATAATCTTTGAATCATACATTGATCTGTAATGAACCTATAGATTAGATTGCACCGATTCCCGGAACGATCTATAGATGACTACCGATCTAGCCTCTCTCCTTTAATGGTAATATCGTTGCCATTACACATTGCACCTTAAGTTATGGCCAAAGGGTTCAAATTAGATTCATCAGCCGGTGGTCATTACCAGAGCGGCCTGAAAGAAGAATCGTAAAGGTAAAAGTAATTTGCATCTCTGAGAGTCATTCGGCGACAACAGGCGTGAAATGGCGTATTGGCGGGAGCTTACCCTCAGAAACGTCGTAAACACAAATTGCTACGAACGAATTAGAACGCTAATTTTATAGTATTAAGGTTATAAATCGCGCGGCATTCGGCGATTGTTTTATGACTGGTTTACGGTAGCGTAGGTTTAAATAGGCTGTAGGCTAGGAATGGGAGGATTAAATGAGATTGGTAAGGATGATGAAATTGAACTGCCTGACCATTATCCAGTTGAAAAATCGGTTTCCGTTCACCACTTTGGAGTCAGGTTACTTTATACATCTTTATCTAACGTCTGAACCTGACATTTCTTCAGGAACATTTAAGCTTTTAAGCTTCATACTGGAAGCATCATTTTTGTAGTAAATAAATAAAAAAGACTGTTCCCTTCCTTCACCCTAAAGAGAAGAATATTGTGAGACAAGTTTGAGTCCTCAGTTGTTTCAAAGAACACTTTGTAGCCGCTTATTCCCAAAAGCTCCAATTTCAATGTGTTCTAAGTTTAGAAATTAGGAGTTCTGAAATATTTGTAAAACTAATTGTTTTATTTATTTACTAGCTCTTACCCGCGGGTTCGCTCGCGCACGTTTACTTTAAAATACTTAATGGCTTATTGATATGATTGGCAACATCTTTAATCAATTTTTTTCCATTTATTTTTTCTACGGAACAATCTTGAGCTACGAGATTTTGTCAGAAGAAACAGGTACTAACTGACGGCTTGAAGTTCCTGCCTCTTCGCCCAGCAAAAAAGATCGAGTGCATTGTGCATGTTTATGTACAATGCACTCGATCTCTTTTGGCTTATTTGTATTCTCTTATATGTGACAATACTCACTTTGAAATACATAAAAGGCTTGAGATTAAAAAAAAACTAAAATTTTAAATTTTATGTAAAAATAATGTAAAAACTACGCAAAACCAAATACGGGAACCAGATAGGTGATATAAGACTTTTACTTTTTTTTTAAGTAGGTATATACCTACTTATAATATATACTAACACCCAGACAGAGAAAAAACATGTTCATCACACAAATGTTTTTTCTCGTTGGTTCGAACCCACGGCCTACAGCGCAGAAGGCAGAGCTACTACCAACTGAACTGCGAAGGCACTTAAAGTAGGGAACGAAATTCTGTGTCGCAGATACAAAATTCTAACTCCAATATCCCTATTTCAGGTCAAGCTGGCGTGAACCAGCTTGGAGGTGTCTTCGTGAATGGCCGACCTCTGCCCGACGGCGTCCGCAAGCGGATCGTCGAGCTGGCCATCATGGGTGTCAGACCCTGCGACATCAGCCGGCAGCTCCTGGTCTCGCATGGCTGCGTGTCCAAGATCCTGACTCGGTTTTACGAGACGGGGTCTATACGGCCAGGGTCTATCGGCGGGAGTAAGACTAAGGTGAGAACTTGGATGTAAGACTAGCCAGTTGACAGGTTCTGGTCCCATATGACTGCGTGTCCAAGATCCTGACTCGGTTCTACGAGACTAGTCAGCTGGTAACTTCTAGTGTCACAATCCAAAATTATTTATTCGAGACTTAATTTTTACAAGCATCTTAATATCTATAGCTGTGTATATGATCCCATCTCGGTTATACCTACAAGAAGGGGTCTATATAGTCCTACGATGCACTGCTCAAGCGTACAGATGTTAAACCTTATGTGCCCGAAACACAGCTACGCAGATTGGCTGAAAAAGGCACGGTGTTAGTACTTCTTCAGACGAGCCCTTCACAAAGAGCTCTCCTACTCTTTATAGAGGTATATATTCTATATTTTTTTTATTTCTTCTTTTTTATTTATTTCTTTCGAAAGAAATAATGGCAATTGCTGCTGCAGATCTCGGTCTCGGGTTTGTTATCACTAGACCACCAGTACTCTAACTGTAGTACAATCACTAGAGAAATTGTTCCTCACTAGCTCTCGTCGGCGAATCGATCGGGTCACGGAGGCAATCAGTAATTATAAACTATAAAATTAAACCGACAACTTTCGGCTTCTTGAGGTTGCCTTTCGACACGGTCACGAGCTGAAATCGGTGATGGGGTTCCGTATGTTTATTTTTGTTTCTAAGAAAAGGCAAAATCAAAATCATGTGAATCTCCACATCTCAAAATATTTAAAGATGTGAAATTACTGAATGTGTTATGAAAAATTATACAGTCAAGTTTCCGAGAATAATAACATTAAAAAGGTTCATTTGTCCAAACAAGATTTCATTCAAAAAAGATTGATTGATTCGTTACAAAAACTAGTATATATTTTTTTTATTTTAGTATATTACTGCATCATCTACGATCCGATTTTTATAATAGGAAAATAATGGAAATATGCTCAACATAACAAAAATAAAAAGAGGAACACTTATAAGCGAAGCTTCCTCAAGGCCGTCTTGAGAAAGCTTTTGCTCGGGAGGAGTTTATCTACTCTAGAAATATGTCGAAATAAAAGTTTTCGATACCCGAAAAGGGCGAATAATTCTAAATTGCAGTGCAGTGCCTTCTATAACAATAAATTGTGTAGGTATCTAACACTTATCATCTCTCGAATAAATATCTCGTATCTTGTAAAGTTCAAATCTATTTCTAGCATCAATTACATTCAGTGCACTTTAAGATGCGCAGGCAAAGCTTCCTCAAATTTGAAGGCCGAAAGCTTTTGCTTGAGAGGGTTTTCCCATCCATCGTAAAGAACCCTAACCGAAGTCCGGTAAGCATTCGGCCGACCTCACTAAATTCGGTACGCCAATAAAACGACCATTTGTCCGAACAGACGGACGCCGACCAAAAATTGATTACAACAAAATACGTAGGAATCACCTATACGTTTATTGGTGCTGTTATGGGAACGTTTAATTGACTACTAATCAACTTTTGTGAACGCCTCGACTGGTAGTAGCTGTGTCGTAAGCTGTGCCGGCTAATCACTGTTTAGTATTCTGTGATTTTAGGGAAGATGGGAAGATTTCATTTTTAATCTGTGAAAATTTAACACCGATTTAACGAACGCACAATTTAAAAAAGAAGCCTGATGCAATTTTAGTAGAGTACCTACTAGGTGTTTCTGTCAACAAAGAGCCTAAACTTTCACGAGACTGACTATCAGTCAAATAAAAATAATAATAAAAATTATATAAAAATACATATTAAAAATAAACTTTTTTTTGACGGGACTAAATTACATAGGCATAGTGATGGACATATTATTATTGACGCATAGCGTAACCCGGAGATGGTGAAGCAGGCAATAAGACATTTTATAAATAAGTATATAAATAATAACATTTTATAAATATAAAAAATATAATAAAAAATAATAATAACATTTTATAAATATAAACAATAACAAAAAAACAGGCAATTTCATGCAACCTAACATGATTCCTAACCCAGTTACGGCGGAATCCACACTGAGTTTCCAATTTGGCATTCAAATTCAAAGTCAAAAGGTATTTATTCAATAAAAACAGAAGGATCGCTTTGAAACGTCTTTAAACTAGGTGAAAGCGACCAAGGCCTAGAAGAACAGGCAATAAACTTACGGCTTGGTTCCTACCGCTCTTTTGTATATTCATACATTCTGTTCATTCTCCCATCATAGCGCCATCCGTTTTCCTGTTTTGGCGACGGAAATGCAAACGTGAGTGAGGCGAGCGTGGATTTTAGGCTTTACTCTCTCCGTAGTATTGTAACAAGGATCTTACAAAAGAACGGTAGGAACCAATTCTTAAGTTTGTTGCCTGTTCTTCTAGGCTTTGGTCGCGTGGAACTTGCACCTAGAGTCACCTAGCTTTAAGACGTTTCAAAGTGATCCTTGTGATTTTATTGAATTAATACCTTTTGACTTTGACTTTGACTTTAGTGAAGAGCACTGGTGGTCTAGTGGTAGCGACCCCGCCTACCGATCCTAAGTTCGTGGGCTTAAAACCGGTCGTGGAACTTAAAACGTTCTATAACATGTGTCAAGTGCTCGAAAGGAGCATCTTGAGGCGCACTTCAAATCCTTTCACCACACTGTTTTGAAAGGAACTAGTGACACGACAAGAGAAGAGAGACTCTCTCCGTGGTTTGGATATTTGCGGTTAATAATTTTGAATAATCAAAAAATACTATCGGTAAATAAATAGAATGTCAAAATATTTTAACTAGAGGTAGGTACCTACTATTACCTATATATTTTTTTAAGAAGACGGAACTCCAATTACGAATAATATTTTGTGAACGGTAATTTATTTGGCGATTTGTAGTATGTTATAATTCGGTAATCGTTTTATTTCGCTACTAAAACCTAATGGCTGGGGCGAGGTCTAACGGAATATATATTTTTATGAACCATGTTGAAATTACCCAACTTTATTGCACATTTTCTTTGCGAAATTTCCTTAAATTAAATCACTGATTAATTTTTCGAAATCTCAATTTTTTTTTGATATTATGTAAATTAATATTGCAACTGAAAATAAATATTCTGACCAACTGCTGGGCTAAAATAATTAAATTTTTGTAAATTACATTAAAAGAGAGAAGACAAAATGTTTGCTGTTTGTAGCAATAGAATTCATATCCTACAGTGCAAAATCAAAGTCAAAAGATATTTATTCAATTGAACCAATTTAAAAGTCTTAAAGCTAAATGAATCCTACATTCAGCTATTCCAGTTCCACGTGCCCGAGCCTAAAAGAACAAGCAAAAAACTACCGTTCGTTTGTAGAGGTATGATCCTTTTTACAGATCCTTGTGTTGTGCAGGATGCATCATCACTACACATCCCTATATCCCTACGTATGCTTAAATCTTTAAAACTACGCAACGGATTTTGATGCGGTTTTTTTTATAGAAAGAGTGATTCAAGAGGAAGGTTTATAAGCATAATACAAGCATAATATAGTAGAGAAACACACAATAACCGTGCGAAGCCGGGGCGGGTCGCTAGTAGCTAATATTATAGCTACCAACTGGGCTGTGAGGCTTGTTATTTAACTGGTTCTTGCGTCCAGATGTTTACTACATAGGCACTGATGCCGTCAAGCCATCGCCCTTTTGTACTTTCGAAATCAAAACCGTACCGTATTACCGTAAACAATATTTTTACATGGTAATCGAACCGGCGCGCCGGCGCAGCTCTGTACATTTTAATTGCATTAATTGAGGTATCAAACCTCTTGTAATTTAATTGATGAACCAATAAAAGTAAATTCATGCACAAAATAATTAAGCAAAGCCTGATATTCGTTGTAAATGTTTGATTGGCCGATCCGACCGAACTTTATAAGGTTAAAACCATAATTTTGAAGGCACCTCCTAAATTTGTTTTATACGATTTGGTATTTCTGAGTGAACCAAATAAAAATTAACACAGTTTTTCCTTATTATTATTGCATTGGTTTTCTAAGGTTAATATTTAGACAAAAGTTCTCTAAAAATTAGCTAAACCTAAGTAGGTATATAGTGTGTAGATTTAATTGTATTAGAAAGAGTTCAATCAAATGGTAAAAAAAATTATAGACAGAATCTACTGACATGATTTAATCGATGAAGACGCTACAAACTTCGACAGCCTTCACAGCTCACAGGTAGTAGCTCTGCCTTCTGCGCCGTAGGCCGTGGGTTCGATCCCCACCGAGAACAAATATTTGTGTGATGAACATAGATGTTTGTTCTCTGTCTGGGTGTTATCTAATATTATAAGTATGTATTTACAAAAAAAAGTATATAAGTAATATAACAGCTATCTGGTTCCCATATGTGTGCTGCTGCTGTGTGAAATGTCCACCAATATATTTACAATATATAACTTTTCACATCATCATCCACAACCCGACTTCACTCACTGCTAGGATTAGGCCTCCCTTACAGTGGCGGATTTACCAGCAGGCTGAGTAGGCTGGAGCTTAGGGCGGCAGATTTTAGGGCGCGGCAAGTTAGGTTTTTTTTCTTATTTATAAGAATTTCAAGATTTAGGTAGGTATCTAATATCTATACCTTGTTTTTGGGTATATTTCTAAGCTAAGAAAAGCTCACTTATGTACCTTTTACAAGATTGAGCTTTTGGAAAAGGAACTCGATCTCCTAGATATCGGGAGGACTTAAAATTTGTCAAGAAGTAAAATGTCAATGGGTAATGACAAACGTGTCAAGTGCTCGAAAAGAGCCCCTTTGAGGCGTACTTAGAATCCTTTCACCACCTGTTTCAAAAGAACTAGTAACACATGCTAGCTGTCAAAATAAAAGAAAGATAAAACACGTATGTGTAACGCTGTACGCGTAACCATCAATGCAGCCCAAAATACAGGTATTGTACTGTGACTGCAGTGTGTAACCGCTCTTTGCAAGAAACATTATTTATTGATCCTTATCATCATTCACAGCTTGAGTAACTCCACTGCTGTACAAGCTCCATACATTTCCAGAAAAACTGTTTATGCCTGCTTCATCCACCGACTTCTCGCGATCCAGTGTCGTTCCAGTTCGTGATCGCTATTCGAGAACCTCTAATTCCCAACGGTTGCCACTTCTACGAGCTAATACTGCGTTTACATTTAGACATTCGCGCTGCTATTCGTGTGGACGGAAATGTTGCCGTCCATGTCCCCGTCCAAGCCCCTGCGCATGTCTCTGCACATTTCCACGGACATGAGCTGAGTGTTAACGGGGTATAAACGATCTGCCCATTGCCACTTCAACTTGTTAATTCTGCGAGCAACACTTACTTGTTATTTCTTTTACGTAATATGGATTACGATTTTTGATTCTACGGCGTAGTGAAGCATCCATCATAGCTCTCTGCATAGCCCGTTGAGAAGCTGAAAAGCTTGTGTATGAGCCAATATTTAGCGCCCACGTCTCAGCTCAATAAGTCATCATTTATTAATCCTCCGATAGAGTTAGTTACGGTTTGGACATACTTTTTATCAGGATTATGAAATGTAAAGCTCAAAATCTCACCAGACTGACCTCACCGGAACTAATTGCTAGTGTGGGAAAGCACGATATAGAAGCGTTATGGCCCTACAAATATTTACTGCTACAACTGTTACAAATAGCGAAAACCTCCGATTTCACGCTAGAACCAATCAAAGAAGAAAGATACGCTTTTTTCTACTAATCGGTGATCGCTACAGAAGCATTTATTCCGTGTAATATGAGGTAAAATCACCCGGCTTGGCTTCCATTTTAGATAGCAATTAAACTAATAACTTTGTGATCTTCGCTTCGTTATAAAACTCAACTTTCAAATGGTTGAAAGTTTTGGGTGAAATATTTGACGTTTAATGGTTTATGGTGAAATTGGATTTTAATTGTAACAATCTTAATTATTATGCAAAATAGAGAAAGAGCTTCCAATGAATTCTTTTAGATTATTTTAATAATCAGCGTTTCTAAAATTTTCTGGCAAGTTTAGTGATAACTTATTGGTATGGCGAGCGCATGCATCCTGTCACTTTTGGAATGCTAATTACCGACCACTGCAATTTCGTCTAAATACTTTGTACTGACCAACGTAACAATGTAATTACGTTTATATTTTTTTAAACTATTTGTATAACTTTCAGTCTGGTCCGCGACAATGTACATCGTGGGCATTTATATTTTGAAATTGACGGAAAATGCAGTACCGGTGTAAATCAGTATACAATGCAAGCATCCTTGCTTGGTGACAGTAATTGGTAAAGGTTACTTTTCCAGGCGAACTCTTTTATAAAGAGCTACACACGACTATGAATTATCCTGTTTGGACTTAGAACTATTTCAAGTTGAAGCAATTCGTGCGGTTGTAATTTCGTCCCTACTAGTCTCGTTAATTTCCTATCGTTACCTTTAATAAAATGTAGCGTAATGTGTTCTACTACTAATTTTCATCATACTTGCAACATAAAGTTCCGTATCGGTATGTCTATCGCGTCTTCATACAAAACCCGCAATGAACACGGAACAAGAACGAAAAACGGTACTGATATGTAGCTGACTGTATGATGGAACTTCTTTATTCGTAAATACAATTCATTGCCTATGCATATTTCTGTTTTTCCTACGCCACAATAAGTTGGATTAGCACCACACCGGAGCTTCATTATTATATTATTTTGTAAAACATCATACTAAAAAATGATAGGAAAAACGGTACCGGAAGCTTCTAGTCTTTTTTTTTATACACATAGTTGATGGAACAAGCAGATAGCCCACCTGATGTAAAGTGGTAACCATCACCTATAACAAAGCATTGCCTCGTAAGTCACGCACAATAGGAACGTGCCCTACGATGCACTGCACTGCGTCCATCAACTTGAGGCATGCAGATGTTAAGCCTCATGTGCCTGTAATTACACCGGCAACCACACTCTTCAAACCGAAACACAGCGTTGCTGCTTGGCGGCAGAAAAAGGCGTGGTGGTAGTACTTCTATATTTGAGTGACAGATTTTATGAAAATAGTGTAAGGCACTGTTTATTATCTGTGCACTGTTTGTGTAGTTATTCCGGGCTACAAAAAAAAAGGAACTTTCAAGATTTGCATCCAAGTTTTACGATCATAAGTTATAGCGTTTATGATGGATAACCTGTATTTATGGTCAAATGGTCATATGGTCGTATTATGGTGGTAATTAGTGGGGCCGACACAGCCTCTTTACGACGGGGCGGGGAGCACTTTCACACTAAATTTTAGTTAATACCCTTTTATGAGTGTATTTGTTCTGGTTGGGGTTTCGAGCTATGATTTTTGTATAATTATAGGATTATTTGGTATAATTATATCTAATTTGACGATAGTTCAGTTTCTCAGAGAAATGCCGTACGATTTCTATGTTTGACTATCAACTTTCGTTCGTCATATCTATAAATCCTTTGTGAAACAGTTTGTAGTTCTTGCAAGGGTTACCTATATGTTACAACCCCTGTAAATAGGTACCTAGTTGTTTACAACCAATTAGGAAGATGGCACGACATTGCAAAACAATGACACGTGTAAAGTAATTTTACGTTGCAATAATTTTGACGCTGAAAACTATAAAAACGAATACAATGTATCAGAAATGCACAAAATATTACGAAGAAATTGTTATTTGTGAGCAGCAAACAAAATTTGTATATTTCTAACAAATATAAGTAAGTATAGGTATGTAGTATATGTCAGGTCCGGGTGTCCGAGAAGTTAGTACCTACCGATTTAAGTAGGTACTTATTAGACCTTTTTTTTAAAGGGCTAGATATTATAGGTACATTACTATTACTACATAATATTACACATTACATAATACCTACTTGCTTATTATTTTTATCTAAAAGAAAAATCCATTCCATAAATTACATAAACCACAACCTAGGCAGTAATAAAAAAAAATAGAAAAAGCCGGCTTTGCATAGAATTCCAACCGCCAGATCTAATACGAGATAACACAAATGAGCGTTCATAAACCGCTCACAAGGGTAAAAAAATAAAAACTGGCCCTTCACAGGACAATTCGATGTACTAACGTGTTATTTGGATAAACGGTGTCGCCCTGTGTCTACATTAGGACGAATTGCATTTAATTGGAAATTCGTGCACGGTGCACAGTAATGAACACCGGCCGTGGTGTCGCTGTGACGTGTGTAAAATTATTACTGCCATAATTATTCCACGTCAAAATATAAATTCAAGTTATTATGGACGTTTTTATTATGTATTTTTTACACAACTTATTCTGTCCCACTTCTGGGCCATTTTTTTTATCTTAATTTTTTACCTACTTTTTAAATTATAAAATAACTGCTGTTTTACTATTGAAAAAATTGACGATAAGGATCAGTTCTTCCATGACATGCTAAAGTGACATTAACAGCTTTGTCAAACAGTATAACGTGGTGGCATCTAATATTCAACACGGGCAACTCTCGTGTATACTCGTATTTTAATTGCAACACCGAAGCGCGGTAATTTTATTTTTAATCTATGGCAATCGCGATTTCTGGGAAATAATAGGGTAAATATGTTATGGTTTAGAAACAAATAGAATAATGGTTTATCATAACTAATGATCGCTGGTCATAATATACCCATTGACCTATGTACTTAATAAATATAGGTACACTAACTCTAGCGAGTTATTTCTTTCTTTTGAGGCTTTATAAACGTTAGTAGGTAGGTACTTTAACATAAAAAATGAAAATGTCGTCGATATAAGTCCTAGATTGCCTTATAAAGTTTTCTTTTAGTCGTATAAACGCTATTCTGAAATAATTTTGAATTTTTTTTGTTGTTTATTAATAAATAATTAATAACAATTACGTTTGGTTCATTTATTAAACATAAAATAAACTAAACGAAATAAAATAAAATTTACAAATGTTTATTGAAACTTAGCTTTCCTGTAGTCGTTCCTCAAAATTTTCAAATCTTGCATCATTTTTGGTTAATTAAAAAACTCATTAACCTTAGGACTGATAAAATTACCAAAGAAAAAAATTTATCAGATTGCTAATTGAAAAAAAATCCACCTAAAGCAAAAGTAGTGTATGTACTACTTTTTAGTTATGTACTACTTTTTTTGAATTATTATGAAAGCTAAGAGTCTGGATAATTCTTGAGATCTACTTAGGAACCATGAAGTCACAACTTGAGCCATACATAATTCATCAATCGTAAATTTGTCACTTTACACCAATATTTTCATAACTATCAAAGTTACGAAGCTGATTGTTTTATGCATAAAAGTACAATCATGAAGATACATTAAAAAGAAAACACGAAAAAGTCTTCTATTTTTCTCGAAAGTCGAAAGTTCTCAAATATTCTGAAAAAAAAATCATAACTCGAAAACTATGAAAAATTGCGGAATATACATGGGGGTGATTCGGGTTCCCCAAGTGGCTTATCACTACTTTTTGGGACATACTGTATATATATGCTTATTTAGATATAATATATTTATTTCGATTTACGACCCTCAAAGAAATGTCCCTCGATGGAAAATATTTCCATCTCCTATGGCGATCTAAGTAAAGGTATCATTCCTAGAATTATTTCTATAACTCCATACCCATAAAAGTTTCAAAACCGATTGAGTTATCGCAAAACGCAAAATCGACAAAGCGGCTAAATCTCCCTAAGACCGATAAACTGGCCATATCGGCAATAATTTCCAATATGTTTTATAAACCAGCTTTACGGTATTAAGAACCGAGTAATAATATTGACAATATAATCCAGAAATACACCATAAAGCGAGCGTTATCGTTGCAAATCCTACATAAGTTGTGAAAATCCCGAACGATCGAACCTCTATGGCAAAAGGACGTTTGTTATGTTACCTACTGTAGGTACTTATTGGATTATTGTAGACCTAATCATATTCTTGAGGTCTAACCTATCTCAGGTACTTACTGGTACCGAAATATATAGTATGTCCATCATCAAAGAAAGTTAAAAATATTAAAAAAATATTCTTCTACGATTTTAACTTTGCGAGATACCAATAACCACAGATTTCTTATATTTTATTTGCTTATTGATAAAATGTGGCCCATCTAATGTTAAGTGGTAACCATCACTTATAACAAAGCATGGCCTCGCAAGTCACGTGCCCTACGATGCACTGCCCAGCGTCTATCAACGTGAGCCTTACTTATGAGATGATAAGTCTGATGTGCCTGTTATTTCACCGGCACTTCGCTTGTCAGCAATAGGCATTGTGGTAGGTGTAGGTACTCCCTGGACGAGCCTTTTAAAAAGAGCTATTATTAAGTAGGTAGGTACTGAAAAATAATGTCTTCGCCGAACACGAGTCAATGAAGATCGAACGTCACTTGGTAAGTTCGTTTGATCATTTAATTAAGTATAGGATATTGTTCGTATTTTTCTTACGGCCGGTTTCTGAAAGCTCGATCAAAACTAATCGGATGTCAAGTCACTCGCCATTTCAGCTATTACATCGAACTAGATAAAGATAGCAAGTGACTTGACATGCGATTCGTTTTGATTGAGCTTTCAGAACAGGCCGTTAGTGTTGCATATGCACGTGATCTCTAAAGTATTTTTATGAGTGATGCCTTAAAGTCAGTAGGTACATTAATTTTGAATTAGAACCTGTAAACTGATATGTTTAGACTTGTCTAACTGGTAATTTTTATTATTCTTAAATGAATAAAATTATTCTTCCAGACATTTTTCCAGAGGAAGCAGATCTTTATATAAAAATCATCACACTTTATAAAAAAGTTGTCAAACGCTACATTGATGGTGATAATTTTTTCCCGCCCTTTACCACACTATTAAGCCACAGATAACATCCCCGATACGACAATAGACACTTGACAGGTGTACACCGCTCCCATGACCCTACCGTTGACCAATCGCGCCATTATCGTTACAAATTACCCGCGATTGACATCCGATTGTCTATGGAACGACCTAATTACAATCTAAATTAAAAATAAAGGGTTGTTCGATTTTCAAAAAATCATTTGTCAAGGGCTTTTATCTGGCTGGCGGGCGATGGTGTTTAGTTTATCAGATTGTCTGCACTATGTTAGGTTTGTTTGTATGATATCTTTTCAATATTTATTGATACGATTACATCACAATGAATACATTGGTACCTAGAACCTACTTTGATTGTCAAAAGATATCGAATTTAAAAGAATCAACGTATACGTTACTAAAAGGAGATGAGACACGAATTAACTTGTGTATAGAATGTAGAGTCGGTAACTCAACATCCTGTTGCTACAAATATAATGTTGCTCGTCCTTGACTAAATCGGTTATTTCCTTTCCTTTTGCTCTGACTAACTGTATAAGCTTTGCCAAAATTTTAAAAGGCTTTATTTAACACTTGCCTATGAAGCTACATAAAGTGTATTTAGGTATTTCTTTATAATTTGCTCTAAATCGGTGCAGGCCCTTGTGGTACCTACTAGGTACTGAATAAAGAAAAGACAGTTTTTGTTTTTTTTCTCATACTCGATGTTGTATCCACGGACGTTATCCTTGTTCCATTCAACTCGTGATTCATTGCAAAATCATTTGTCTTATAAAAGATTGGTACCTGCGGGCGCAGATGCAAGTCTCGCTAATATCCTAGTCGCCGACTTCCGTGGACTACCCTATAATTACCCTTATAACGGAGGACAATAATGAGTTTTCGTGCACCGAAAAAAAAGTCAACTAGACGATGCAGGTGTAGGCACTATGCCTGCAGCCATATTAACTGTAAAAATGTCTTCCTCTTATTAATATCGAATCAATCCGTCATTAACGGGCCGTCTCACGCCCTCGCATTATCTTTCACCCCATCAGGAAGGTGGAAAGTCTAATAGAAATCCGTAATAAGAAACGCTAATCGTGCACGCGTTTGTGCACAGTTACTGGTAGCCATTTTGCGGCGTAGCGGGCAAAAACTGATATTGGATGTGTCAAGGAATGATGGATGCGTGCGAGTGCGCAAAAAGCGACGCTCGGTGAACGGAACGGGCCCGTGACGCGCGCTACCGGATTACGAGGCAAAGGCACGCATCGCCATACAGCCAGCATATTATAAGATTAATGAAGCTTTAGACAAGAGCGTTCTCAGAAAGCACGGGCAGTCGGACAATTTTGATTTGATTTGAATAGTCAGTGAATCGTTTTCAGCCATTTTAAGAAGTTACCTACAGAAAGATGGGCTAGGTAATACGAATACCTACCTATGTCTTGTCTCTAATATAAGTACTTAGTAAGTACTGTCATATCAAAATAATTCATTTTTAAACCACAATTAAAAAAAAACGCATATCATAAATTAGTATAATGGTTAAACCCAAAATCGAATGCTACCAATTTCTCTAAAACGTTTTACCTTGTACTAATTTCCGGATTCTCATGGCATCTGTTTGATAGAATCAATAGTTCTATACAATTATCAAAACGCGTTTAGAAATCCATTATAGTAACTTTTTGCAGCCAAAGCTTAACTTCCTTTCACGCGTGTGGTTTTAAAAATAATTATAGGACTTTTAAGTAGCCTGTCAAAGTTAATGTGTAAATAGTAGGCTTCGATGCGGAGGTGTGGTGGAACCCAACCCGCGTTCAAGGCGTCAATTTTGGCGGGAAACTTATAATTACGCCATTAGATCCGATCGATACACTATCGAAATAAAAAAAAACAATTGAACGGTCGACTTTTGGCGCCCTTTTCTTTCTTTTTCTAATCAAAGGGCGCGATTGCGGTTGATTTGTAATTATTATCTGATGGCTGTCAAAATATTTTTCGTTTTTGTATAGTTTTTTAAATTATTATTAGCATAAGTTTTAACTCATTAGTCCTAACTAACCTAAGACCATTGAATTTTTTTATGACAATGCTGACAAACTTTTTGATAGTAGTCAATCGAAAAAAAAACAACCGATAATCGATATAGAAACCGTGTTAATAGGATTTTTCAGCAAACTTATTAGTGTAGAGTTTTCATTACTCGTATCTTTACCACTATACTTTATAGACCTAGGTAGGTAGTAGGTAAACTTCATATAGAGGTAATAACAACTAAATGAAAATTCGTGAGAACAGTCAGCTGTGTCTAATGGCTTAGTACGACGGCTTTGCTCATTAGTCGATGGTCGAGTGTTTCCATCGATAATATCAGATTCGATTCGACTACCGGGGCCACACTATCGCTTTTAATCTTTCAAAAATAGAGTTATTCGGAAAATACACCTGACTGACACTTGTGATAAGCTGCACACTTTTATGTACCTACCTAAGTAAGTCGAAGTACCTATCTAGATACCTACACCTACCTAACTCGAAAGTTAGAGCTCTATGTGAAAAAGTTCGTCCAGGGAACTACTACCACCATTCATATTCATATCGCCAACCAGTGATGCTTGCTTCAGATTTAAGCCGTTAAGAGTTCTCGATCATCGCCCTGCCGGAAAATCGATGTATTATTATTATTATTAAATAGAGTTTTAGACAATACGATAATCGACTTGCACGTCAAACAACAATAGCAATAGCGGTAAGTAAGTACCTAAATAAAAACGGAAACTGAAACACCTTCACGAGTTTCATCCCCAGGCACGGTAGATATCTCCTCGGATCGCACTAGTACCGCGTGCGCGTGGTACTGCCAAGGTTTCATAAGGGTGTCAAAGGGAGGTAGTCAGGGGTAGGAAATTGGTACGTCCAAACATTAATTTTTCACATAAGTACCCACATTTTGCAGTAGCCGGTATTCCATAGGTACGTGACAGGTTGCTAGCCCATCGCCGCTGTTAGAATACTAATTGATTTCCTCATGATGTGTTATTTCACCGTTTAAAAGCACTGGCATTGCGCACATTTTATCGGTAAGTTTTGTTGATTACACAAGCAACTACACATTTTACTGCGACTGCTGATGCGACATCGGCTTGCCACAGCAAACTGCGGCTCTGATGCTAGAACGCTGGCGGTACTAGAAAAAAAAAGTCTCGCCTCTCTACCTACTTACCCAGATTTAAAGCTCAATCCATCACCCGAGTACCACCGTAGCCAAGTATTTGGCAGCGTAACGCCACTGAGAGGCCTTAAAGCCACTTGGGGCTTCACCCAGAGACTTTGAAACGGAGTTTCCGAAGTTGAAGCTAGAGGAAAGAACGCCAATTTCGGCTCTTACCCGCACCTCCTAAACCAAGACGGTAGAGTCTGGTAAAGTCGAGGTGTAGATAACTCTGATTGAAATATCGGCTTGTTTTTAAATGTCTTGACGCACCGGATAGTGTGCCCAGCGATTATGATTGGTGCAGACAATTCGTGTCACAACGATTTGTATACAGTCAACTTACATAACAATTTGCAGTCGTGCAATAACTTTCACACACGTCGGCCAAATGAAACGGCTCTAGAAACGGTTCATCATTTCCATCATCGGCCGATATCAGACCGTCATATGTCATTACGATAAGTGATGTTGCGTTCACACTTTCATGCGGCATTTCCTTATGAGTTTACTTGCTAATATGACGACTTTTTGCTGACGTTTCACCAACCATTACCTAGATTACTTATTGCGCAATATTACGATACGACTCAGAAAATCCGATAACTACTGAAAATTTTTGCCGTTCGACAATATATCCAGGTTTAAGACGTTAATATAAGACGGGAAGGGAAGGGTTAATTTAAGAGTAATAGAGCTCTTTGTGAAGGGCTCGTCCGGGGAAGTACTACCACCACGCCTTTCTCTGCCGCCAAGCAGCGTTGCTGTGTTTCGGTTTGAAGAGTGTGGTTGCCGGTGTAATGACAGGCACATGAGGCTTAACATCTGTATGCCTCAAGTTGGTGGACGCAGGGCAGTGCATCGTAGGGCACGTTCTTATCGTGCGTGATTTACGAGGCTATTGCATTGAATGCTTTGTTATAGGTGATGGTTACCACTTAACATCAGGTGGGCCATCTGCTTGTTCCATCAGCTAGTAGTATTAAAAAAAAGGAACCTTTGAGCACACTGGTTTTGTCATCGATCACAAGTTCTCTTTCACAACTAGTCTCTATTATTTAACCTAACACAGGCCAACAAAACTAATTCCATATCATGTTGAGAGTAGTGGAGCTCTTTGTGAAGGGCTCGTCCGGAGAAGAACTAAAAAGCAGCATTGAGTTTTGGTGAGAAGGTTGTGTGTAAGTGCCGGTGAAATTACAGGAATGTGAGGCTTAACATTTGTACCTATGCCTCAAATTGATGGACGTAGGGCAGTGCATCGTAGGGCGTTCATATCGTGCGAGACTTGCCAGGCAATGTTTAGTTGTAGGTGATGGTAATGGTTACCACTTGACATAAGATGGGCCATTTGCTTGTTCTATCAGCAAGTAACATAAAAAACAAGTGAATCTACGAATAGAGCTTACTTAGAGGAGACGTGCGCGTTGATGTCTTTTCTATGGAGATTTTTAACTATTAAATCATGTTCTTTGAAAGCCAAAGAAAATTATATTGACTATGGTATAGTTGGATAGTCTCCAAGAAAGAACTAGGCATGTTTGTGGAAAAAGTGATGGAACGTCATAATATTAAGTTTGTTACAACAAACATCGTTTTGCAAAGGTGTACATTTGCCTACAACATTACACCTCATAATGCACATCCACTAAGATCGTGTCCTATGTGGCATTGCACTACGTCACGGCATCGGCATCACTCTAAGACGTAGGTAAAGATATTAATCATCAGTAGACCTTAAATATTCTTCTTCCTAAAAAACCCCCCTTTTACTATCAACTAAGACGCAAGAACGACTATAGGTGCAGGTTCAATTTAATCAACAAAACTAAAATTTTGAAGATCCTCTTGAGACCATAACTATTTGCGAACCGAAGTTGCCATACTAAACTAATTATACAGAAATTTTAAAAATGGGCTAAGTACCTAACTGAAACGTTATATCTACTTTTGTCGCTAACTGTACCATCATTGAAGTTAGTTTTAATATGGGGAATACCGATAGTGTGAGATAGGTGTAGTTTATTTACCAAAAAGCTAAAATAAATTCTTCTTTCCAGCAAGTGGCAACACCAACAGTCGTAAAGAAGATCCTCCGTCTAAAACAAGAGAACCCAGGCATGTTCGCCTGGGAGATCAGAGAGAGGCTGCTCAGCGCGAGAGTGTGCGAGCCTCATTCCATACCGTCTGTGTCATCCGTGAATAGGATACTGAGGAACAGCGGGCTGGCTTGGAGCGACGATGAAAGAGGACATGGTATGTGACATCAACGGATTTTTTGAATTTCGAATAATGTTCAGCGAGACAGAACTGTCAAAGTCATATTAGTTTATCACTTTGATAATCATTACACCGCGCGGTCCACTAACTAATCTTTTCATGGTAAGTAATATCTACAGTTTTTTTTTTAAGTTTTTTTTTTAAATATTTTTTTTTAATTTTGCGTGTTCAGAAAACCATCATTACACTGCGCGGTGCAGAATTCTTTTCATAGTTAGTAACCTAACATTTAAAGAAAAACCAACACAGCTTCGCGACTTTGATCACAACGCACGGTAGATTAATAACTACCGCGAGACAGTCTAATAAGAGATCTGAGGAATACCAAGCTCTAACTCTTAGGGGAGTAGTCAGAGGTACCTATATCCAATTATTACGTTTGGCCCATACCCATGAGATATCTTATTCCATAGGGATCAAAGTCGTAAAGCTGTTAGATTTTTGTTGCACCTTTAAAGAAAACGTCTTGTAAAATAAATGAATGTAGGTCGTAAGTCGTAACAAACTTTTATCATCTCATTACATGTAATTCTGCAAATAAATATACTTTGACTTTGACTTTGACTTTAGTGCTAGCCAATTCATGTGTATAAAATACCTACTAAACAAATGACATAAACATGTGTAACTATATATTTTCAAATACAAAGTTGACAATTCAATTGAAAACTTATCAACATAAATATACACTTCATTAATTTAAAAATAATAAACGTCACGAACCTGCGACTTTCCTGCACTGCACCTGTCTAAATGTTCGTTTAGTTAATTATAGATACTTCAAGTAGGTTTGTAACTTTGTACTTACTAGCTAGTACGTAATTGTTTAATTTATATTATTATCCAATTTGTTAAAGCAATGTTTAATTTATGACCTAAATCAGAAGTGTGCACCTGTGTGGTTTTAAGCTTGACACACATGGCGCCATGCCCCTAATTTATGTCCTAATGGTTGTAAAACATCGTAGTCACTACGAGTCCTTTTTTATTATGTGACAGAATCTCTGAATGGCTAGTTATAATATAATTTATTTTCCTTCCTTTAAAAGAGAAATGTTGATGAATTGGTTCCCGAAATACAACAAAAGAAAGAGTTAAAAAGACAGTTTAAAAGATGGGAGGATGAGATAAAACATACTGCAGGGAAAACATGGACGAGGATAGCGAGAGATAGGGAAGAGTGGAAGAGCTTGGAGGAGGCCTTTGCCAAAAAAGGGCAAACAGATAGTGTCGATGACGTAGTGTAAAATATAATTTAATTCTTAAAATGTATCTGTAATAAAAGGCTTAAAATAATAAAAATTATAATTTTCCTTCCAGAACCATACCCACCGTCTGAGATCCCAAACCTCATGGACTACATGTCGCTGAAGACATCTCTACCACCAACGCCACTGCCACAAAACTCTCCATACTTCGCCCACTCCGCCATTCGAGTGCCACCGCCACAGCCATCTGAAGCCCACCTCTACGATCGTCGATTAGCCACGTCATGGCTCCTAGCCAATCAGGTCCAAGCTCAGGGCTTACTCAAACCTTATCCCATATCACCGTGGCAACGCATCATGGTTCCTTACGACGCAAAGAATTTCAACCCTTACGCCAGTATGCATAGCGACTTTTTCAAAATCCAACAGGACGAAGTCAAATCGGAGCATTCCGAACACATTTCTGTTGAAGCCAGCGATGACAGCACGGATAGACCGGACACGGAAGAGGAACCAAAAGAAAAGAAGAAAAACCCGTATTCTATCGAGGAGTTGCTAAAGAAGCCCGACAAGATGACGAACGTCAATCCAATTGGGTTTCCGAACTTTTTGAGGCAGCCCAGTGGAAGTATGATTGATATACAGAGTCACGAGAAGGGTTCGAGCAATCGTAGTTCTCCGGCCAGCTACTGCTCCACACAAAGCGTTTCAAATGATTGTTTTGTAGAATCCGCCAGTCCTGAAATAAAAACTAAACAATAACGCAACATATTTTCACCAAGATACCATAGGAAACATTGAGAAACAGAAAATTAAATTGTCTTGTGGGTAGTACAAGATATATTTTTTTTCTTTAAAAGTTATTCAAGTCATATCATTTTATTATATCAAAACTAAGACGGTAGAGTGGATGTGACATACAAAAGGTACTTGTAAGATATATAGAGTCCTCAGCTAGGAGGGAGTTTGGTATCAAGCTCGACACACAACTTGACGCCATACTTATAGACGTTACAATTTAAATTATAACAAACTAGCCCCCACTTATTCGTTACTCTTTGGAATGAGATTGTAATCTTTGGCCTATATTGTTTTTTTTTTGAAATATTTTGTAATGCCATTTGTTTTGAATAAAAAAACTATACCCAGGTACCTACTATGGCAGGTACTTTACCTACTTACCTAGCTATAATGCAGACAGCAACTGCTAAACAGCAAAATAAGTCTCGTGACAACAATAACTTCTAATTATTTTGCTAATATTTGCCATTTTTGTGCCCATAATAAATAGATATATATCTACTCTTATGTAATAATAGTTAATTAATTATCTAGCAAAGCATAAAGTAGGTATGAATTAAGTAGGCAGGCATATTATACAGGATGTCCCAGAAACCGACGTCAACCCAGAAACGGGTGATAAGCAAAGTCTTAATAGTTATGATAGAACTTAAAAAAAAAGTTTCTGGAACAGCCTGTATATACCTATTTATGAAGAAGGTACCTAGCTAATATAGCAATTTATAGTACAGATTTGAGTATTAAGAAAATATAGATTAGTACGGACGTAAGGTTATCTACGGTTAGTTTATGGATTAATTTAACATTTACCTACCTAGGTACCTACGTAGCTAGTTTAACTATGGTGTACTTAGGTACCTTTACAATAAGATGTAAAGAATATGTAGGTAGTAATAATGTAGATAGCACCTAATAATAATGTCGTGTAAAAACCCTTTATTATTTTACTTTTAGCTATTTATGATTCTGTGATATTCTAGATATAATAATTATGTATAGCAGATAAATAAATTAATAAGTCCATTCCATATTACTTATATGGGCATTTTAATGTTTTCCAATAAAAATATGTAAATAAACTAAGTATGTATTTGTAAATATGTACGTAGGACTACTAGGTAGTTTTGGAGTAAATAAAGGTACTTAGATAACTTACATAGGTACGTGAGTAGTTAGTTTGTAAATATGTAGGCGTACCTACATGTACCTAGGGACGTACCTACTAAGTGTAGTTTCGTTTACGAAGATAGATAGACCCATTCCTAACTACATAGATTAATGTAATAGTAATAATATGTAGTCGTACCTTTCATATAGGTCTTGCCATAACCTAATTCATAAATTATTTGGAAATACCTAGGTTTATAGTACTTTTAAATAAAAATTAAATATTTTCATGACAAGGCTCCGTTAAATAAACCAAATAAATTAAAAATACCTAGTATTTTCTTTTTCTACATTTTTAAGTCCTTCCTACTAGCTATGCTTAACCTACCTCTAGATAACTAGGTTTTTTAAAAATAAGCACTTTCCCACACCATCATCATCATCCTACCCTTATCCCACGCTAAGCGTGGGTCGTCGGCATCGGCACAACAGGTTTTCTTCTTCCACTCTCCTCTATCACACCACAAAATAAATATAGTAACATCAAGTAATACCTAGTAGATAGTGGTAGGTACCTATCATAATCATGCAAGCTTGAAAACGTGCTGCTCTCCCGTTACAATCCACAGGGACGACACAATATTCTTGTACAAAATGTGGTCGTACCTACCTGTCGCTCTCGTATAGGCCTTACAGGAGTCATGAACGTAGGTACCTAAGTGCCTATTGGCCTTAGACGCTGTTTAAATAATCTTTTAAAGGCCTAAATAATATAGGTACAAGTGAATATCTCCAAGGTAATAATTCTACCTGTAACTTCGTTTCTTGATTCGGTAGGTGACTCGATTATAGAAAAATAAATGTCGTGCTGTAAACAATAATCAAGCCGTATCCAAGCAAATGTATAAAATTATGGACTTTCCGGCCCCCGGGACACATTTCCATATTTTCCATAAATATCTATTTGTCCTCATTTGCACAGATTTCCGACCCAACGTGCGGTGCTGGCGGCGCGAGGCACGGCGGCCGTCACACAATAATGTTGGTAGCAAAAATACAGGCTTTGCTATTATTACCCTCACATCAGAATACCTACCCACATTTCTGATGGTTGTTGATCTGCCTTCAGTGCTGTAGGTTGTGATCTTCTTCTCAATCTTGGATGAATTATATTGAGGTTTGAATACATTATGTGTGATGAGGATGAACCTTACCTCCATGGGATGAACATTGACCACAGATGTCAAGAGATCTACTTAGCCATCAAAGATTTTATGTTTGTTCTTGGTCAGTTTTTTTATTTCATAATTATTATATGGGCTTAGTCGCTTAGCGACCACATTGCTATGATTAACAAAAAAATGCCTCGCAAGTTAGAATTAAGCACTAGTCAGTTTTAGTTTTTACATTTAAATTCGATTTCTGAGTAAATGCGGTCACTTTATATTAGCATACGACATGAGCAATTACACACGCCAATACCGGCTAATTTTATTCCAATTGGTGCTATTAGAGACTTGTGCCAGCCCTAGAAATTAGACAGGTTGCAATAAACTCACTTTAACATTTTTCTGAGAACAAAAAATAATGCTGAGTTTTTATTTTTCTTTATTTTATGGAATTTCGCTTAGTTTACGGTTGCTAAATTAACTTGTTTGATACTGATTACATAGAGGTAAAATGGGAACTGATTTTCAGTTATAACAAAGTACTCTGTGGAACTGATTGAGGAATCTACATTAGGTACATTGTTTATGAACTACTACGAAGGTAACTACTTGAAGATACAATTTTATTTCTGCCATCTCGGCGTCGTCAGTTCGTGGGTTTGATCCCACTCAATCTCCACCCACTGGGAACAAACCTAACTTATATAGATAAAAAACTAATTGCCAACTTATAAGGTAATATAAAATACAATAAATAAAGTTCAATTGTAACATTGCAGTACAATGTGCGGTCTTATCGCTGAGATTGGTCTCTTCCAGACAACCTTTTTATGGACAGGATTTTACTTGAACATTTCACAACCGTGTCATAAAGACCAACGAGGTACGCTAATATGTATCTATACCTATGTGTGTCTACCGAATAACATTTTTTTGAAAGAAAAAATAGCAAATACTTTTATTTTGAGTTTGATCTCCAGGCATATCCCCTCAGATCTATTCTAGTACCAACTCAAGATTCTTTGAGGATGCCAGAGGTAGGTAGGTTACATCCAATTAATACATTTGGCACAAACTCATATTTTTGCAGTTTGGTAGGTATTCCAAGATAGGTGCAAGCCCATCGCCCGCCGCTGCTAGAATACAAACTGGTTTTGTCACAACGTTTTCCTTCACTGATTGACAGCACTAGCGTATATTTTTTTTGAAGAGAAAAAACACTGTTAACATTAGAACTTTATCTTGTTGGCAGCGATTAAGTACAGCAAAAGTGAGCCAAATTCAAATTCAAATTCTTTATTTAATAATAATAAAATAACATTACAGAAAACACACTCTCCAATACGTTATTCTATTTTATGACTAGGTAACTAATTTAAACTAAGTATTTACAAAGTGCCAGTAATATTTGGACAATGGCTCTGATTACATTAGGATGTTGTACATAGTGTTAGGTGATGTGATAAGCGTGTATTGCGACTGTGATCGTGTATTACACTTTACAATACAATAAGTTAATGTACACAAAATACTGAAAAAAAAACTACGGCAGACGAGGTAGTATGGTTTTAAGACTATAGCCTGATACGAGAGAGCGATAAAAATAAGAAGAAGAAAACAGCTGATTTTTATTTAGGTACTTTGTTGTTATTCACTTTCATTCACGATCACGTTGCTTGTGCGTATTTTAGCTGAAAATAATAGCATTTAGCTAGTTTATTTCAAGACTCAAGTTCCAATCAGCTATGGATCAAGACAACTTAGCCAAACAGGTAACTTATATTTACCTGTTATTTTCGTGGTCTTTAAACCAACAAGCATTTTTGGACAAATTATATTCTTTATTTTAATTTTATTTTCTAGGCGGAGGAAATAGAGGCTCTGACTTCAATATACGGAGACGACTGGAAAATAGATAGCGAAGCTTCAAGATCCTATAGCATCACAGTACGGGAGGGTAAAAACGAGGTGCTTTTTTATGTGACTTTGCCCGAAGACTACCCAAGTTTATCGCCCCCGAAGTACGAGATGTCTGCACCTTGGATGGATAGGAAGGCTAAGGAACAGCTGCATGTTGCTTTAGACGAGGTTTATTTGTATGTATTATTTGTATGTTATATTTGTATTGTAGTGTTTTAACTAATTAGACACTGTTGGCAGTGGTCATAGTATAAGATTTTGCCCTTTTTTTAATAAAAGTAATTGAACCCCAGATGACCTATCTGTTGCCTTTCTATAAAAAAAATGTAACCTCAGAGCATGCCCTCCAATAATGCAACATTATGTCGCATTTCACTGCCACATAATGGCACATCCATATTTCCAAGTCATAAAGATAATAATAAATAAATAAATAAAAGATCATAAGTCTCATGTGTCTGTAATTGCACTATTATAATTTTAAAACAGCATCAAAACAAAACTGTAGCTATAATGTATTATCAAAGACCACAGTTGCTTAGACCTATAAAATGTATGGATCATACCTACCTAATAGGTGTTCTTGTTATTCTCAAGTTTTTTATGTAGAGAATAGTGTGTAAACTGTGGAGTCTAATTAAAACCTCACAATTTCCAGAGAAAATGTTGGTGAAATGGTTATCTTCCAATGGGTGGAGAAGATAAGAGAGGTGCTCCAGACTATGAAATCTCCTGATCCGAAGAAAAAGAGTATTCCATCTGTTGAAGCTTTGGATTTCAAACAAGTGAGTAAAGAAGCTAAACAATTATAAAATTTACTTCTTCTGAGACAGCAGGCCGCTAAAATGAGACAGGTAGAAAATAAATGTTTGCATCATCTGCCAAGATTTCTGTGATCGGACATAGTGTATGTTGATGAATATCTATACCAAAATTACTTCTTATCATCAAAGGCCGTCTATAGTGTCCCATAATGGGAGGCATGAATGAAAAGTTGCTAGGCCTGACCTGAACCCCTGAACCTGGTATAGATTTTTATCTAGGGAGTACCTTGCAAGCCAAGCCACAGATGATGCCGGTACAGAACATGATGTTTAGGGTATGACCCAGTTGTAAGATGACTATCTGAATTATTTCTTCCAGCTTGTTATAAAGTGTCCACTCATCACTCACGGATCAGTGATAATGGACCGGAAGAGCTCATTCCAAGGACATGTGGCTGAAGTGCACAGCATAGATGATGTCACGTAAGTAACTGAACTGTAGAACCCAAGTTTGGGTTTTTGACTTTAAAATGCAAACTGCTCACTGGCACCATAAGGAGTCAGGAACAATACAAATTTTATTGTCTTTGGGATACCTTCTGGCGTTCAAGGAGTTAGGAAAAATGATCACCATTCCATATTCAAGCCTCTTGCCATTGCCAGAATTCTCAATAAATATCTCAGATTTTTCACTTATTATTTGAGATTAAAGAAGCAATTTATTCTAGGATTCTATACACTGTGTTTAATATTTACAATTCTTTTATGCCTCATGTTGGTGGTTGCATAGCAGTGTATTTAAGGGCACGATCATATTGTGCGTAAATTGCAAGGCAATACTTTGTTATAGGTGATGGTCACCACTTAACATCAGGAGGGCCATATGGTTATCCCATCAGCAAGTGGTCTAAAACAATTAACAAAACCAATCTACTATTATTTTCAGTGCAATGCTCACACACCTAAAACAGAACAAGAAAGTAATGAACGCGACACACAACATGTACGCTTACCGAATAGAACGGCAAACGGACAAAGGAACCAGTCTGCTCCAGGACTGCGATGATGACGGGGAGACGCACGCGGGGGGGCGAATGCTGCATCTGCTGCAGATACTAGACCAGAGGAATGCATGTGTTGTTGTCTCCAGATGGTAAGAGATCCAGGCTGGTCACGAATGAATTTTGACATTTATCGCGTTAACGTATCCTAGCGATATTCGACCTTATTCTGTGGGCTAATCACGAACGAATTTGACTAAATAGATTAACGTATTGGAGAATGTAATTTCTGTAAAGCCGGAAATACATGGTTCAACCAAATTGAATCACTTTGGTTGAAAGGAGCAGAAATGAAAGGAATACCAAACATTGAATGATTCATTTTTATGTTTACATGGATCAATTTGGTTGCTTCATCCAAATTGAAAGGCAAAAGTGAACCATGTATTTTCGGCTTAATGTTATTTTATAATTATTAAATAAAGAATTTGAATTTGATTCTTGTGTGGTAACTTCAACAAGCCCCTCCTAAAAAAGTGGGGCTAAGGCAGTGGACTTATTCAGGCTGATGATTATAATTCATGTTTGTGTTTTGAAATAAACAACATTTTTATTGCAGGTTTGGAGGCATCCAACTCGGTCCAGATAGGTTTAGACACATAAACAATGCAACAAGGCAAGTTTTACAGGAAGCTGGTATGCTGAAGAAATGACATTAGGCTATCTTTTAGACAATATCTTTTATTGTTACCTAGGTTTTGTATGAAGTTATTTTTTTATTACAAGGTATCTCGTTAAAAGATCTAAGGATTTTTGATTGTAGGTCTCAATTCAAATTCTACATTTTTAAAATACTAATCGTTAGTATAATCAATTAAGTACCCATTTGATTTGGGTAAGTGCTTACTTAATTATTGTAATTTATTTTTTTATAATAAAATTATCTTAGACTGCAATAATGTAATATTAAATAGATATTCACAAACTATTTTAAATATGTACATTTATTAAGCCAGAGTAGATTGTGATTGTGTAATGATGTCAACTGAATAGGTAATAACTTCTTAGTAGAACTACTGATATGGAGGCAAATTATCTTGGTACTATAATAATATGAACTGTAATATTTTTATATTTTTTTATTTAAATAATAATATCAGGCATGATTCATCTTTTTTGATTCCTCCCATCATTATCCGTTGTTTTTACTGTTATGCATTTTTTGTCCATGAATTTTAATAAGTCCTGAAACAATAATAAGAATTACATATTTAATGTACATAACATTTAGATTTGTTTCATTGTACAATTTGTATTTTTTTATTACATAGGTACTTGTTTTAGACTAATTTCTTAAAAAAATAAAACAAAAACCATTTCTTCAAAAGATTATATAAAACGTAAACTAGATGGCGCCCCAACAAATATAAATGGCCTTATAAAAATCTGTCAAAAGTATCAAGTATTAATCAGCTATTCTCTCTGTTGTCGTGTCACGTGTAGTTTCTTTCCAAACCATGGAGGTACTATGATACTTAGTCTAAGTTCCAAACAGTGTGGAAAAGGATTCTACAACCCGGTCACATTATATCGAGACCTCGTTGGAATGCGTTAATGAAATGGATGCTTGTTTTGCGCACCATATCAGAGAGCGCCGACGCGACGTGACGTCATCGACACCAGGTCTCGAGATAATGTGACCGGGTTGTAAGTGCGCCTCAAGAGACTCCTTTCGAGCACTTGACGCATGTTATAGAACTTTTTAGGTTCTACGACATGCCGGTTTTCTCACGTTGTTTTCCTTCACCCTTAGAGAGAACTGGCATTGTGCACATACATTCTTGAACAGAAAAACTCATTGGTGCACGACTGGTTCCGAACCCACGACCTTTAGATCGGCGGGGCCGCTACCACTAGGCCACCAGTGCTCTCAGATATCTGATAATAATATCATAGTTCAAGTTTGCGTTTGGTGCTAGATAGTGATGTGTGGAATGTAAATATTTATTTATGCAAATAATTATTGGATTTTTTGCCGTCCCACTTGTACAATTTTAATTCAAGTAAAATGATTACCTTCGGGTCATATCTGTGTCCATATGCAACCAAGTCTTTATGTATATCATCGATATTGATAGGTTCATAGCACAGTATAGCTTCTCTTAACGCACGCCGTGAATATACGTAGTTGTGGAATGCTACGTGAAGTGGAACACGGCAGGAATGAATCTGTAGAAGTGAAAATGTTTATGTTATAAAACATCTAAGGCCCGAGAACACTCCCTTGCGTCACTCCATGAGACAGCTATGAGGTAGGAATTACGGGGGTCAATGCAAAGAAACAGTTTAGGGCTGATGATACTTCCTAGCATTACTCCATAAACTATGATCAAATAATATCTTGCTGCTTGTTTCTTAGCTAAACTCCAAAATACCATAAAAAAACAATTAAAGATCAAACCTTTAGTGCCTCAAAACCCTAAGAAACTTCATAAATAAGAAGAATAAACTGTATCAAATGCCTTAGTTAACTACAGCATATCATTTTCATAACAATAGCTTCTTAGGGCCGGTTTCACCATGCTCTGTTAGATTAACAAAGGATTAAAGGGCCGTTAAATATGTCAAAATGTACGCGTTTGACAGCTAAGGTTAGATTTAACGGCCTGTTAATCCTAAATTAGTAACTAACAGAGCATGGTGAAACTGGGCCTACGTCATGTTTATTACTTACGAAACTATTACGGTGTGGGTTCAGTAAGTAGGTATTAGATGATATATAAATTTACGTAATATGTAACTTCATTTGGATTCAAGATTTTTAATACCTTAGCTTTTTCTCTCTTTTGAAACACCCAATCATCAGGACTGCAAACTACTTCTTTTATAACTGGTGTTTCATCCACCTCATAATTTTTACTTATTTGTATAAACTCTGGATCATTCAGCCTTTTGCTTTCCTCACTATCTATTACTTTTATAGTTGAGACTTTCTTAGGAGATTTTTTACTTTCTGGAACCTTTTTTGGAGATTTAGTTGACTTTTTGGGCGATAAAATCTTTCTAGGTGTATGTTTTCTAGGAGATGGTCTTGGTGAATTGTAATCGTCAGTTTTTCTTCGTTTGCGCGGGGATTCTTCATCGGAACATGGCTCCACAGTAGGGTGAGTTTGGTTGTAAATGTGTGTTAATAGTTGTACAGCTGAAAAAATTATGATCAAATCTCAAAGAATTTCTTATTTTTTATATTTAACAAATTTTTCAAAGATATATTTACCTCGTTTCCGTTTGAAAGGTTTCACACCAAACTTATCAAGTTCACTATGTAATTCCTCAATGGACATAGATTCATATTTAGGCATAGGAGTGACATTTAAGGTTTTGATAACATATTGACTATTTCTAGGTGTTACTACTGTGTTCATTCCACTACAGCTTGGTTTGTGTGGAGTCACTAAATCATTCACTCTTTTGTGTTTTATTGTTCTTACTTGCTCTATTTGATTTACATTCGCTAGACCATTTTTATTAACTACCGCCGAACTGTTTTCGATTTTGGTGGATATTCTAAAACTTCCAATGCTAGGTAGTTCATCCATAATAGATATACCGCCGAATATAAAATTGTCTACAGGTTTTTCTAGTTTGGATTTATGCATAGAATAGTCTAGTTCATTATCTGATATTTCAAAAACTTGAGAGTTTTGACTGCAGTATGATGTGTCTTTACTCTTGTTGGAGACATTATGGGTGTTATTATCTGCTGCTGATTTAGATGAAGTTCTACTTCCTTGAGAGAGTGAGTGTCGATTCATTAGGTTATCGTACAGTTCATCGTAATCTATAGACACATCATCTTTTTTACCGAGACTACTACATCGTTGAGAACTTTTAATTATTTTCATTTCCATAGTAGCATCTCCGTTAGATTCGGTGTCTACGTTTATACTTTGATTTGTAGAATCATTGTTTTCTTCAATATTATTAAATTCTTCAGATTCTGAATGTTGAGTCAAATCTATATCACTTTGAGGTTCATTGGTTATTTCCATTTCATTAGTTTCCTCACGGTCAACTTCACTCCCTTCTTTTAGTATGGAATTATCTTTGTTTTGACTCAGTTCTTTAGATGACTCCGAACTTTGAGTTAAATCTATGTCATCAGTTTCAGTATTTTTTTCAGCAGATTTTATTCCATGACCATGCGTCAAAAAAACATCTGTATGATCAATACTTTTAGAACATATGTCTGTATCAACAAAATCCAAGCACACAATTTCTTTGGAACTTAAATCTTTACTTATGTTATTATCATGTGTAATTTCGGTATACACGTCATTATTATCAGAATGATTATGAACATAGTCTTCAAAAAAGCTTACATTGGCATCACTGGTTTTACTATTGTGCTTAGATGCTAGTTCTACCTCCTGTGTCAAGTCTAAAATATCATCAGCTTTTTGTATATTTATATCAATCTCAATATTCTGTGCTTGTCTTGAATCATCACCAAAATTGCTTTGTGTACCATTATATATTTCTTCATGCATCATATTTTGAGTTAAATCTAGAACTTCATCATTAGCATGTAAAACTAAGGATTTGCTTATTCCTTCATATTCTTTAGGATCCAAAATAATTGTATCATCTGCAGACTGAGCCCTGCTTTTTGTTTTTAAACTGACAAAGGGCAACTCATCACTAGTGTTAGAAGATTGGGTCAAGTCTAAATTTTCAATAAATTTTTCTGCTTTATTTTCAACAATATTGCTGTGTTCTAAATCTGGACTATCTGTAAGATCAATGTTACTATTTTCCATGTCACATCTTACTTTTGATATTTCTTTACCGCTTGATTGTTTTGTTGTAATATTTATATTTGCATCTTCATTGGTTTGAACCATTTCTACATTAAGATTATAACTAGGGGCTTCAGTGCATTTAAGATTTACTATAGTTTCTGTAGAATCAAATGTGTTTTCTTTATTTCCTGGACTAGTGGCTAAATCTTTTTTACCTTCAATAAGCAAAAGCTGGGCTGGACTTTCTATGCAGTTGGTAATTTCCATGAAGTCATTTGACTTTCTCTTTGTAACATTTTGTGATAGTTTTAAAGTTGATTCTTTTATTCCGGAATTTGTAAATAAACCTTGAACTTCCACACAGTCTGTGATTTCCATAAAATCATTGCATCTTCTTGTAACATTTGTGTCTTGAGAGAGCTGTATTTTTAGTTTAGATGTTCTCTCTTTATCACTGTCTGTCAAATCCATACTATAATGATAGCTAGAAACTGTGTTGGGCATTTCATGTGGTGGTGTTACTTTTTCCTCATCAATTACAGTTATAGGTTCATCATCAAACAGATCAGGAGAACAACTTCTGTAATGATTTACCATTGCAACAGGGTTTTCTAGAACTACTATTTCACTATCAATAGCTACTCTTTTTAATTCTACTAAATCTCTAGTTTCAGTTACAACCGATTTCAATATTTCATTTTCATCATCTATCAGAACAATTACACTATCATCTAATTTATATGCACTTCCCAGTTCTTTCTTCTCACTTAACTTATATGAACTTATTGTTGCTTGTTCTACTTTACTTTTTATCACATTTTTACAACTTTTCAATGAACCACTCAGTACAACATCTAGTTCATCCTGTGAACATTCAATTTCACTAAAATTCATAATTGCCGGATCGCAGAGCTTTGGGCTTACAGGTCTTCCTCTGATTTCGGACCAATCTCTAAGCAGATTCCCTGTTGATATAGATTTCTCTAGAAGACCATTTACATAGAAGGTATTAATACTTTTCAGTATACTGTAAGTTGCACTTGTAGCTAGATAATACAACTTTATCTGAGTTACATCAACATCTAGGTCTTGAGAGTCCTTCAACAAGGGGATATTTTCAAACAATACTTGTGAATACTTATCAGAAATAGTCTGGTCCTTTGCCTCTTTACTGGTTAGGAGCAGTTTGTATTTTTTCCTTTTTTTCAATCTTTTAGAAGTTTTTATTTTTATATCCGGTACTTTGAAACCATATTCCAATAATGTAGTCCTTATTTTACCAACCCTATCTTGAGTGTTTAATGCTTGAGTAGTTCCAGAACCTTCACCAGTTGAATTTGATTGCTGAAGTGATTTTGACAAAGCAATAGCTAACTGCAACTGCTCGGAGTCAACATCCAACCCCGCTTGCTTGCAAACATGATCAAAATCTTTTGAGTAAGATTCCAACTCGTTTTTCTTGGATTTCAGAACTTTCCTGATGTCTCCCTGCCCTCGAATCTTTTTTGGAGCTCTTTTAGGCTTATCAGGTTTACTGGTTTTAGAAGTGTTTTTCGGACCAGCCAACTTCTTCGGTTCTTGAAAGTCCGTTAAGCTCTCATCCATAGGAGATTTAGTTGAGAAATATTTGCTGCATACTGGTTGTGAGTTTTTTTCTCTGGCGGAAAATAAAACATTTCATTTTAATCTAATATGTTTATTGACATAAATAATCAGGTAATAACTAACATCACAAAATAAAAATAAATTTACTTATTTACCTATCAATATCTTTGCTCATAACTTATTTGTCTGGCCGGTCTAGTCTGCTATCGTCTTGGAGTAACTTCCTTATTTGATCACCAGTTCTGTTTGGTAGCCCACCAGCGATCATTTCCCGCCTTTCTACTTCTTCAATAGGGTCTTCATATAAAAGTTCCGTAGCTCTCCGAAGACCTTCCGATCCTTTAGAAAAACTGAAAACAAGAGACATTTTGTAGTACAAACTACTTAACCTCAAATATTGTTTCAAAGGTACCAAGTTATTAGTTGTACTAACTGAAATATCAGGCCGGAAAGCATCCCACCGCCTATGATACCGTAGGCAAACCAGTTTCGGAATTTAGCGGCAGGAGTTCCTCGTAATTGTCTAGGTTTCCATTTTGACGTATCTACGCCGATGGCCATTTTGGAATTTCTTAGCCGTGGGTAGAAGGAGTCGGACGTACGCGTCTGGAGCGGCTCATACCGTAGTGAGCCGTCAGTAACGGCTCTATTTCTTTTGGAGCGGCTCAACAGCTCTCATGCCAGCCTAATATAAATTTTATTCCTAGGTTAATAGGGTCTACATTAGAAAAAAGATATCCAGATCAAAAATTTTGCTAATTGAATTTGAATTGTTTTGTCTAGATAATAAGATCTAATTTCCAATGCTGCATTTTTGGAGCCGCTCATTTGTGGAGCGATTCTCAGGTCTACTCATAAATTGTGATACACAACTCAACGGTTCAAAGATTGGTTTTATGATAAACAGAACCCTGAACCGTTTGAGAAGAATATTTATTTTGATTCATTGGGAGGTTTACTACGTACTCGAACCGTTGAATCGTTTGAAGTAATATCTGCGCGGGTGAGTGAGTGGAGTTAGGATGAATTGAAGGATTATGGTTCTTTTTGGAAAAGCATGTTTTTAAATGGTATGGGTTACGAATTTGAATTATTAACTTGAGTTGTTTTAGCAACAGCCCGTGGATGCCCTCGCGTTTTAGCATACATATTTAAGGATATTTTGCGTTCTAGGCTCGTCATAATTTGCATAAATATTTTCCGTTTTATCATTTAATCAAGTAAGGTTCATTTTGAATAGTAGAACTTTTACTTTAATTTTTTTTCATTCCGTCGTTCATTGTTAGCAATATTTATTAGTTATTTCTAACATACAAATTCACGGATTTTTTCCTGTTTATTTTCCGCTAGATTCGTTTATTTTTCTACAAAATTATTTTTATCGTAGAATTTTTTTGTTTTGGCGTCTAGTCCTTTTGCCAAGTCTTATCGGTGCTTGCTTGGAGTCTTTGAAGGTACCATGAAAATAAATTGGTCCTGAAATTCTGAGCCGTTTGAACCGCGGTTCGGCTCCGGCTCGAGACTGTAAATGAGCTGATGCGCTGCAGATCATGTTTTTTGAGTGAGTTACCCATGGCTAGAATTTCTATTTATGATTTACAAACGTTCCGTTCTACTCATAACTATTCATTTTATCGATAAATTTTTTCTCTGTCTCTGAGCACCTCTGAGTCAGTTTTCAATGGAAGTTCAATGTATCGATGCTCAGCCTTTCTTCTGAGTTATTGCTCTTATTAGGTGGGTTTGACCATGCATCGCATCGCAGCAAGCAAAAACATTAAGGCCTTCTCTCAGTCAAAAGAGTTTTCGTAGATCGAAACGTAACATAAAATGTGATAGTCTAATTTTGAAAAAAAAAAACTAATTTTGTCCCGTCACACAGAGTATGTGCATTTCACACAGAGTACTTACTTATTCTATGAAATGTGAAATGGCAGAGAGGCAGACAGCTGTTGTTTGTTTACTAACTAAACATTCTCAAGTTTCTAATTTCTAAAAAATCTGCGTGTTACTAATTAAAGTAAAAATGTCTCTACTTCACAACTTACCGTACAAAGAATATGAAGCTGCTTTGACTCTGTCGATACAAGAATGTCAAAGAATTGCAAGACTAGCAGATTTACAGTACGTCTCTGGGTATTCTTCTACGAACCAGCTAAAGAAATTTAATTAAAACTGACAAAACATTTTCTTACAGAATTACATTCAACACCAGCAAACCGGGCGAGCAGCTTGTGAAACGCCTTGATAGATCTGGCTGTTCCTATGAACGGTACACTCAGCTCTTGCATTCTAAGGAAGACATTATTCCAATGTTCTACCAGCCCCAAACAAAAATAGCTATAATGATAGCTAATGAAAGATATACATATTTGGCTGACCTGGCGACTCCTGTGTGTGATTGCAAGCTACTTGGTGGTATTTTGAGTGATTTAGGATTTGTTGTTTTCACTATGACAAATTCTACCAGTATGGAACTGAAAAATGCCTTGAGGAATATTTTTGAAATGATACCAGAAGACTCTTATTGTGAGTATTAGATATGTAGTTGATACCTGTAAAGATTCTTTTACAAAGTACACTACAATATGTGGTTTTACAAAGCTATAAAGCCAGAGAAAAAGGATGCATATTACAAGGACATAAAAGCGAGCAGTGTATATCCTAATGAATATCCCCATACAAGCTTTGCTTAGTTTGGGACAGAATTGTGCTTTGTGAAATGGTCACCAATATTTGAATTTTTTGATATAAGCCATAGATAAAGTACCTACTTCAGTCACTGTTGTCACCATCTGGTATAAGTTACAGTATCTTAAGCTTATATTATTTTGCTGGTTTGGTAGAGTATTGGTATAGTTAATAAAAATTATTCATTATAAAAAAAAAAATACAATTTAAGGCCCATTATAATAGTTCCATACAAGCATAGAGCATTTTTGATAGATACTTATTTCCATTTCTGCTCCAGGTTTTATATTCTACGCTGGTCATGGCTGTCAGCTCTCTAACACACAATGCATGCTCAGCATTGATTGTCCCGTAGAAGATATAGAGCTGCGGCATTGTGTCACTGAGAATTTTGTACTGCGAGAGATTGAGAAAAGAAAACCTGAACTTGTGGTGCTGATTATGGATATGTGTAGGGTTTATTTAGACAGGTACAGTAGTAACTTAAATTATGCATAAACTATTGATTAGTATTTCTTCATCATTATCTAAGCCACTGACAGTTAGGTATCCATCATTATGATTTGACTAGGTACCTATACACTTATAATAATTAATATGTAGGTACTCCATAGTATTTTTTATTTTTAAGTATGACTAACTCACAAAGGACAACAGGAAAACAATCACATACCTACATTTGGTAGGTAATGTGAGAATGTGATTGCTAGTAATAATAGATAGGTAGGTATACATTTGTGATTTATAAATATAATTAGTAAATTCAGTGTTTTTTCAGAACAGCCAACCCAAAAATCTACATGTCTATGCCTACCATAGAAGAATACACAATTCACAAGAACCTTTTAATCAGCTACTCTACTCAATCATCCCAAGCAGCCTATGAAGTCCTCCAAATAGAATGCACTACTACTATGGACATAGAAAATGATGTCACCTATGAATTGAAGACTGGGGATTTGGATAAAATATTGCCTGTCTCTAGTCAGTATGCACAAGTACTTAGCGAAAGGCTGGCTGAGAAAATGGATATTAGCACTATCTTGGATAGAGTACATGCAGGTGACCATTTGTTTAATTTGAAGCTGGGTTTATGGAAGTTTCTTTCTATTTCCAGACTTGTGATCAAAGTTCTTAAAAGAATAGTTTGTGTAGCCAGCGCCATCTTTTGACTTATTTGTCAGTCAACAATAGATATCGCTGATTTGTTTGCATCCGCAATGTGCGAAATAATTAACTCAACCATAGAGGGCGTTGACTTACAATATCAGCGCCAGAGAAACTGGCCAAAGAAGACTGGCCCTGGTCAGTCTGGAAGAGTCTTATTAGACTCCGAACCCAAGTCGGACGCTGCAGGAGTAACCTGCAATGGGCAACCTGAGCAGATGGGGGATAATCGCTAAAAATACCATGCAATACCATTGTGGTGCCCAGGTGCAGTCCATGCTCGCGTGTCCATCATGCCTCACCAAATGCACCTTAGAGGACCTAATGACCTGCTTGGATGATGCTGTGGAGGTAGCCATCTACTGGACAAAGGGGCTTTTGAATTGTAACAGCGACACGAAAGAAGAAGTAGCGCCTTCTATTGTCTTGCCCTACCCAACTTCAAATGCGTATATTTATGTACTTGACGATAGATGGCGTTGCTTACCGTAAATTTTGAACCTTTCAACTCGTTTTCTTAGTTTTTCTATTTACAAATATTTTTCATCATTGCAGATGTTGAAAAATCAGTTAAGAAACAGAGGCCCATAAAAGTGCAGTGTGGCATGGATAAGAGGTGTTTTCATGACTGTGCCATTGGTAAGCTACCTACGTTTTTTTATTGCTGAGCAACAGTTTTAACAATTAAATAAATTAAGCTCACAAGTCAAGACTGTGAGTGATCCCAGATGGGATGAGATATTTCTGCATATCTCTTGGCATCTATAATAGACAGAGCAGATATTTGGAACTTTTCCAAAACTGCCTACCTAATCTAACATTTATAAAATTGTTTACAGGTAACACAAATGCTCTCAAAAGGAATGTCAATCAGTATTTACTTGAAATTCAGAAACTAGAGCCAAATGTTTAGCTCATAGAGATGGATTTAATCCTTTTAAAACTTCGCAAAATGGAATACAAACAAGCATGATATATTTTGAGCATCAGCCAGAAGAAATCCACTAATGGACAAAGGTTTCTTCTATCCTCCCATATATTCCCTGAAGTAACGGTTTTAACCCTTCAACCACAAAGTTCCCACAAGTAATAAAAAAAAGTAGGTAAGTATAAGATGGCATTGTATGAGAAGTCCTCCAATTTGTACAATTGTTGCACAATATTACTAATTAGGACAAAGTATGACTATATGGTAGAGGACTGAGGTGCTGGTGACCTAATTTAACTTTAATGGTTTTTCTTTGACATTTCAGGATTATGAATAATATTGAAACAACTTAATTATAACAATAAAACTGCATTTATTTCATCCTTAACACATGACTGAGCGGTATTCAACTATAAAGAGACTATTTTTTTATTAAGCTTGTGGGCTGGAAATGGTTAACTATGTTTAGCCACCAGCTGTCCTCTACTCCTTTCGTGAACTCTTTTATAAACCTATAGTTGAGTATAAAAATCTTGTCTTGGAACTCTGGTTGTACACTGAAACCAATTTGATATATTATTATAAGGCTAATAGTACCCTAAATCAATGAGCTTAAATGGTGAGTGTTATGAAACTAAATAAAGCAAGAGTGTTGAAGGAAATGTGTGTGTGATCTTAATTTTTACCTATATTATTATAGGAATCTTTGACTAACAGACAGAATAGCATAATAGTTAATTGATTATATTAGTAGGAGGCACAGCCTAAGCCACTGGTTATAATGACTTGAAATTTAGAGGGTAGAGGTGTACCAGAAAAGAGTTTAGGAGTGGCTTGTGTATTAAAAGATCAACCTTACCCTAATGTGACAGGAGGTAGATCATTAGTCTCTTTCATTTGCTTCAGGCCCTTCAATACATGATAGCACATTGTTATTTCAACCCATCGCTTGTCTGATTCATCAAACATCACTCCTACCTGGAAATTTACCAAACCTTTAGTGTATTCAAACTTGCTACCACTTAAGATTCTTAGTAGGTAGGTAGGTACTCCCTAATTGTGAGTACTAAGAATAGTACATCCAAGAATAGTTTTCTATGCCTAGGATTTACAGTTCTGTGCCCTATTACTTACTTTATTTTTAGGTTGGTAGGTATTACCTGATAAGGGAAAGCGTAAAATATATCATCTTTGTCAATAGACAATAGTTGTCTTTGTCCCACAGATAGTTTAGAGACTGCAGTCTTCAGCGAGGCAATGGCATCCTTCTCAACTAAACCCTCCAGAGATTTGAAGTCACTCTTTTCTAGGGCATCTGAAACAACCTGACAGAAGACTTTTACTCAGCTAAATCATATATTACATGTATGTTGGTATATTCTAAATATTCTGGATCTTTCATCATTTTGGGTCAAGTAGAAACCCTGTTACGAACCTGTACAGCATGTTTTGAAGCTTCTATGAACTCTTGTAAACGAAAATCATTATCAAAATACGGTCTTATGATAAGGTTAGCAAACATCCAATTCTTGACAAATTTTATGAACGATGGCCAAACGACAGGCGGAAATTCCATTAATTGAGGCAGTTTGCCAGTCTCCACTCCTCGATCGTCGCAGTAACTCCGAAATTGTATAACAGGACATGTTGAGGTTACAGGTTTCGGGCCGACGAAACTTTTCAGCACATAACAATCACGTAACCTGAAAGTCTGCCTTGTCAGGACTTGCCTTATAGCTAAATTCATAATTTATACTTTTACAAATAAATTCCAAAAGAAAATCATGAAAGAAAAATAGATTCTTCACAGTTCTCAACACACAAACAAACAAAACACACAATAGGAAGTTTTTTTGGAGACTTATTTTGACGCTCATTAGAATGGCAGATGTTTACACAAATCTGACATTTAACTCTCAAAACTGACAACTTATACTGTCAATAATAAAACTGCTTGCTGTGCTGATATGGATTGGAACCAAACGTAGCACCGCTGCTCCAGCGAGAGCACCGTGAGTACCACCCCAATATACCTGAAGATGTGACCTCAGAAAAAGAAACCTCACTAGCGGCTACTCCAGCTGCTTCTGAAACACCAACAATCACCAGCAGCACAAAGGACTCGATGCGGATCATGCTCGAAATTTTGGCGGATCTGCTCATTACCATCGCTGCCGGGGGAGACCTCAAGGATGCGGCGATGCGCGGACTGACCGTCATAAGCGAGAGCCAGTATGGGCAGCCACAGCAAGCTGTGGCACCGATGCTGGAACGCTGACGGTGCTAGAAAAGTCTCGCCTCTCTACCTACTTACCCAGATGTAATGCTCATTCCATCGCCCGAGTACCACCGTAGCCAAGTATTTGGCAGCGTAACGCCACTGAGAGGCTTAAACAAGCCACTTGGGGCTTCACCCAGAGACTCGGAAACGGAGTTTCCGAAGTTGAAGCTAGAGGAAAGAACGCCAAGTTCGGCTCTTACCCGCACCTCCTAAACCAAGACGGTAGAGTCTGGTAAAGGCGAGGTGTAGATGACTCTGATTGTTGTTGTTGCTGATATGAAAGTGTGTTAAAGTTATATTGTATAGATTCCTAACAATTTTTGAATGTTTTGAAGAAAACCACCACCATTTTCTTCAAATCAAAATGACTGCTGACTTGACCATAGACTGACATGACACTGGCAAGATTGTCTGTCGAATGACGGACAGTACAACAGTATATTATGTAAACGTTGCCAGCTCAAAGTTTGCCTATGTTATAGGAAACTAGCAATTAAGCGAAATTATACAGCACTACCTACTCAAAATAAAGCTAGAAAAAAAGGTTTATAAAATATTATATTATTATTGTTAATTTATTTCAGATTAATCAATAAGAATAATTTTATGGAAATTGTTTTCTGATGAGAATCAACAGTGCATTTTCATTTTAATTGTTTTTCTAGTGTTATTTTAAGTTTTATTGTGTAATTTCAGTGGTATTTTAACCAAGTGTATTGTGATATTCTGTTATGACCGAAAATGTTTCAAATGTTTTGAATAAAACCACTACAATTTTCTTCAAAACAAATGTCGGCCGACTTGACTATGACTTGATTTATTTTCAAAAAAATCACTTGACACTGGCAAGATTGTCGATTGAACCGAAAGAAGATTTTTTTGACTTGAGCTTCCAGGGTAAAGCATTTTCGGAGTTGGTAGCACTATTGAGACCCGACATCGCCGAGCGCGCGGCGAAAAAAAACAAAAAAGTTTATTTTGCTCACGAAATTTAATTTAGATTTTTCAGAACTATACTAAACTATACCTTTTCAAAACGAGATCGTGAAAAATATATTTCCACAATCATGGACGACCAAGCATGTCCTCGTTGTAAGACGACAAAGTACAGAAATCCGTCTTTGAAGTTGATGGTAAACGTGTGCGGCCATGCATTGTGTGAAAGCTGTGTAGATTTGCTGTTTTTGAAAGGTATTTTTAATGAAAAATAACTATTTACACACCCTTGATAAAGCACTAGATGAACTAAGTACTTGCTCTTTACCATGAGAGTGAATTTAAGGCTCAAATTCTAAGCTTGAATTTAAACCCTAGTGGCCTAAGTAGTCAAGTGCTGTAAGTAAACTATTTTGTGTCTTTTAATTTTAAGGTTCCGGTTCCTGCCCTGATTGTAATGTCCCTCTACGGAGAAGCAACTATCGTGTCCAGCTGTTTGAGGATCCCATGGTGGAAAAAGAAATAGACATCCGAAAACGTGTCCTCAAAGATTACAACAAGAAAGAAGAAGATTTCCCCTCATTACGAGAATACAATGACTATTTAGAGGAAATTGAAACGATAATATACAATCTAACTAATAATATTGATATTGTGAATACTAATAAGAGGATAGAACAGTATAAGAAAGAGAATAAGGAGTTGATTATGAAGAATAAAGTTAAAATTGGTAAGAATGATAATCCTATAGATCCCAATAATCTATCATGATCAAATGTGAATACATGTTTGTATGTTTGTGGCTCAATCATGCCCCTACACTTGAGACACTCCAGTCCAATCTGTAACTTGAATTGGTTAGAATTTTGTTTGAAAACCAATAGGATTTTTGCCAAAACCCACATAATTTGGGGTGTCTAAATACTAACATTAATACTAACTGCTGTGTGGAATTTATTTTATTTAACCCTTAGCCACCTAACATGTTTTTGAGTTACACTACCGCCTAACGGTGGTCGTGGTGACTGCCATTATTTTCTATTTTTAATATGAAATAAATAATAATAATGACATAAATGAAGGACAGATACCTTTATTATTTTTTTAATTAATGACATTATTAAACTTTTAAATGAGCACTTGTACATATTGTTTAATCAATGCTAGTAATTAACTTAAGCATTTGAGTAAAAAATCTAGGCATTACAAAAATCAGAGATCTGACAAGTAATTATAAGTGAAACCTAATAAAATCTTTCTATTTTTTGGTACTTTAATATATATAGTACTGAGGAGAGGAGGGGTAAAGTAGATGAACTCACAGACACATAGCTCGCATATTAACGGAATATTTCATAAAACAAAAACCGCTGGAGTAACTGACCGCCGTTAGGTGGTTAAGGGTTAAATAATACATATATTTTGTGAAGCATAATGGAAAGAATATTTTTGAATAATAATAAATATGTGTAATTTATAGGCCGAGAAGAAATAGAGCTAGAAGAAATCCTAGAAATAGAGAAACAAATGGAAGACCTCCGTCGGGCAGAGATCTTGAGAATGGAACAGGAGGCCAAGAAACAAAAGATCAGGGAGAAAGAAGCCCTGATTGATGAGCTGATGTTTGCCGAAGGTGATGCTAAGGATATACTCAACACATTTGCTCAGACTATAGCCAGTAAACAGGAAGAGGTCTTGCCTCCAGCACCCAAGGTAATGCTACAAATGAAAATATTTCTTTAATTATTCAACTCGATGATGGTATTGACATAGTTGAGAACTGGCAAAAATGCCAGAAAAACTGGTAACAAAGATCCCTAAACACAAAACTTGAGCTCCTAAAATGATTTCTAAAACTCTTTAGGATGCTCGATCTTTAGAAACATCAGTATTTTCCTGCAATGTGTTTTAAAATAGCTGCATCTAAATCTTATAGTAGAAAGACATAGATTAAAGGTACTTTCCACTTCCACCTTCAAGTAAGTGCAATGCACTCAGTGATTTAGTGTTCAGTTCAATCACAAGGATCACTTAAAAATGTATTATAAACTATCTAGCGCTAGTTCCTCGAAGCCATTGCTTAAACTCGTACTACTGTTAAAATTGTGCGAGTTAGAGGTATTCACTATCAGCGCCATTGTAGATTTGTTCTTCTTTTATAGTGCTTAAAAATGTTTATAGTGGTTTCTGTTTACGGTTTATAAAAGCAGCTATTTTTATTTTCAGGTGACTCAGTTTTCATCTGGAGTAAAATTCACAAGAGGTCTTGGACATGACTCCTTGCCCCTAGTAGAAGAGGGTCCCTTATATAAATACACACCGCCGGTAATACCGGATCGGGTGGGTCCTTCAGCTCCTAGCTTGCAGGATATTGTAAGTTTAGGGTACTTGCAGCATGTAAGGTCAGTATTGAGAACAGTATATTCCAATGACTAAGAAATAAAACCTCGGCCAAACCTGCGCGACCAAAGCGACTGTGAAGAGGGAAAGTCTGCCGCGCGGCGGACGCTACCCATACTTTCTATATGGCTTTGCACAACTACGCGACCGCAACGCGGGCAAAACGCTATAGAAAAGTATGTGTCGCGTCCACCGTGCGGCATACGTTCCCGCTTCCCGCGTTATTGACGCGCAGGTTTGGCCGAACCATTAGGCAATCTTCTTTTAATGTTGACTGACAGACTGACATACAAAGCCCATTCTAAACCACTGGTCCTAGGGACTAAGAGGGTATGATTCTTACCTTAAGTAAGCGTACAAAACGAAACTAGCTCAATGCCCGCACGGGCAGATTGCAAGACACAGAGGAGATTTAAATAAAAAATAAAAAAAAAGTAAGCATGCAAAAAGAATGTTCTAATGAGTTCAATATTGAGGTAAAAGTTTTTTGGACTTTAGTTTTCCGAAACGGGTTTTTTCTGAAACGGGATTTCGAAAAACCTACGCGAACGAAGAGCCCCCCTAGTAACCCCTAGTCTTATCCTACTTTTATACAGGGCGGATTTTTGAGAAGGGACAGTAAGGACAGGTACCTTAGGGGCCATCCATAAATTACGTCACACGAATTTCATGATTTTTTTGACCTGCTTCTTCCTTGTCACATTTTGTGAGACTCCCCCTAGTGTGATGTCACTTATTTTGCAATTAAAAATTTAGAAATTTATTAAATTAAAACAACTGTGTTCCGAAATTATTTCCATTTAAATTGTATTTCAATAAAATTTAGTGTACAAAATATTATTTTTGAAAAAAAATATCACAAAATTTGGGACACCTCCCCACCGCTTGTCACACAATGTCACACTTCGTCGACCCCCTTCCTTAACGTGTTTAAGGACACCATCCATAACTTTTTGAGATATTCTGAACTACATTCACAGATTTAGGAAAAAAAATACAGTACAGTAAACATGTACAACTCAATAATGGGAGAATGCCTTGAATGTGTTAGCAATTACTATGAATAAGCGAGCGAAGCCTCTGGCAGAAATTAGTTAGTATATAAATCTATTAAAAGTTAGTCAGTGCTAAAACAATTGCCATTTCTGACCCATAGTGACAGGACATTTAATTCTCAGTTCTCACTAGTATATTAGAGGAAGTTTGAAAGTAGCACCTGTGATGGATAAGTTGAGGAGCAATAGGTTAGCGTGGTAGCATGTCATGAGGAGGAAGAAAGTCATATTACGAGAAGAGTGTTGGAAATGGATGTGGATGGTTTTAGAAGGAGAGGCAGGCCAAAGAAAAGATGGATGCATTGAGTGAAAGATGACATGAGTAAGAAAGGAGTGAGCACCAAGATGACGAATGATAGAGGAGAGTGGAAGAAGAAGACCTGTTGTGCCGACCCCATGCAGCGTGGGATGGGCAAGAAGATGACGAGTGACAGGACAATTAATTTTAAACAAAAGTCTTTACTATCATAACTTTTATTCTATTTACAGATCAGAGAATGCTACAGAGAAAGCAGGTGGATACTCTGCTACACTACCCTGTCTTCGAGCATTACAAGACGCTTTGGCGGGCCTCTACCACTCCAGCTGACCTACCTACAATGAATCCTGCTATAATACTCCATTGGTTAACTTTGAGATAGTGGGTTTGAGTCCCGGTCGTTTATAACACGGCGATTTTTCTACATGGAACGATAACATCGTGAGGAAGTGGTTTTAGTGAGCTTTGAGTACCTTTAAAATTCTTAAGAGCGGCTATAGGCGACAAACAAGTTTTCCGCTAAATGGCATACCACATGAGCTGGGTAGAACGAAAACTTAAATAAAAGAAATGCGTTTTGCGCAGCTTAGTCACGTGATTGGTCAGAGAACAACTTGTGTGTACTGAATCACTCAAACAATGCATATCTGCTTAAAAATGGTTGTACAGTAATCGATTTTTAAAATCGAACACTATTTTCAGTTCTATCAGTATTTTCAGTAATCTTCTCATTGCATATTCAGTGATACAATAAACAGCTACCTAACGGGTTTTCGAATAAGCAGTAAGGCGTAAAAAAATGCTAAAAGCTATAAAAAAAAGTGCCAAATACAAACAGCTTATAAAAATCTGTCAAACGATAAACAATCTCATAACTGCCATTTTTACCAACTGGTAATGAATGACAGACATAGGGCTGCTTTAAGGGTTCCCGCACACGGGCCACCGGCCACAACCCCAAAACGCCGCCAGTGGCATATTTCCTGTAGTTTTCAAACGAAGCGAGCAGCGACGATTTGTAGCGTGTGGCGGCTACCGGCGTCAACCGTGTGCGGCGAGTCCATATAAAATGTATGAAAACTACAGGAAATATGCCAGTGGCGGCGTTTTGTGGTTGTGGCCGGAGGCCCGTGTGCGGGAACACTAATAGGCAAAGTTTACATTTATTCAATGTTTAAAGGGGATCATTTTTATAGTTTAGAAATGCTCAGGCATTGAACTAAAAATGATCCCCTAATGATAGCTACCCTTCTAAAGATCTTGAGAGGATGTCTAAATGGGAATCTCAGTAGAAATATTTTTAATTTTGTCTGTTTTATATTTCTAACGTAATTTAAACTTTTTTCAATGTTTAGAAGCATAATTTTGATTTTTAAAGAAAAGAGAAGTTATTAATGGAGGTTTTCGCAACCGTGGTTTCCAACGTTGATACTAGATGGCGCTGTGCTGCGTTGAACCATCACTGACAACTTTTGATACCAAATTATTACAACCAACATACGTAATAATTAACAAGTAAAATAGTTTGTTTAGTGTTAAGTATAATAGCAGCGCCATCTATCGAGCTAATTGGAACTGTTCATTACTGTAGGAGATTGTAAATTGCCAATGTTTTTTAAGAATTTTGATGTACCAATAATATTTCATACCGATGATTGATAATTCATTATCCACGGTATATGAAATGGTGATATAAAAATGTACAACATTCCTAGTATTGTAGTTTTGTTATTTTGTAAACTTTATGGTTTGTTTTCGTTTGGTCGTTTCAGTATTTAAAACATGTAAATATTTTTGTAAGTTCTAACGTAGATAAGTACCAAGATTAATGCCTAAATACCTAATTGTTTAATTTAAATTTAGGTATGTTTGTTTAAAATGTTGTTTTTTATGAAAATAAAATGTGTGAGATACATCATAGTAGAAATTGTTTTTTTTTTTTGTAAAATTGTTCCATTGGAAATAATGCCACCTAGCGTCGCTTAAAAACACATTAAGGTGCTTTCGTATAACAATAGATGTCGCTAGGAGCATTTTTTATTCGACCAGAAGACTGGTGGTCTACCTATTCTCTGTTCCGTGGTCTACCTACATTTCAATTCCTATCGGACTCGTGGTCGTAGGTCGTAACCACAGAGTATTTTGTTATAACTGAAAGTCGTAACAATCTTGACAGAGTGGTTGTCGGGGCAGTCAGTGTTTCGTCTAATAATTTTGCAGCACCCTCGCTGTTCTGGGATGGGTTACTAACCAAGATGAATCGGATGATAAAACGGTTGCCGAATGAATGGGTCACCTATATACGTGTCTGAACAACCGATATAATAATGAGAGTTTTTTCTTTAAGTTCATAATGGCGCAAATTTTAACGTAGGTATGTGCGCAAATTTGCAACGGAAGGAAGGTAGGTACCTAGGTACGAAATGTCTGGCAAGACATTTTAATTTTCATTTTCTGCCCTGGCCGACGAATGTCTTCAAGAAACACCAACACTTGCGGTCGGTTTCTGAAAGCTCGATCAAAACTAATCAGATGTCAAGTCACTCGCCATTTCAGCTATTACATCGAATTAGATAGAGATAGCAAGTGACTTTACAAGCGGTTAGTTTTGATCGGGCTTTCAGAAACCGACCGTAAGAATTGCTTACTAGCCTGTTAAATAACTTATTTTCTCTATTTTCTCAGACACATTTTTTTTATAGCCGATGGAGCAACACCTGATGGTAAGTGGTAACTATCACCTATAACAAAGCATTGCCGCGTAAGTCACGCACGATAGGAACGTGCCCTACGATACACAGCCCTGCGTCCATCAACTTGAGGCATACAGATGTTAAGCCTCATGTGCCTGTAATTACACCGGCAACCACACTCTTCAAACCGAAACACAGCAACGCTGCTTGGCGGCAGAAAAAGGCGTGGTCAAAGTCAAAGTCAAAGTCAAAATGTATTTATTCAATAAAATCACAAGGATCACTTTGAAACGTCTTAAAGCTAGGTGACTCTAGGTGCCAGTTCCACGCGACCAAAGCCTAGAAGAAGAGGCAACAAACTTACGGCTTGGTTCCTACCGTTCTTTTGTATGATCCTTTTACAATGCAATAATATAATATACTAGCAGCGAAACCCGGCGTTGCTCGGGTTAAAATACATCGCATGTACTGACGAAAAGTCACTGTATTTCGGTTTATATATCGTCAAATATCGAAATGTCTAGTACCAAAGCACTCTAGAATATTCAAATAGTTCGGTCGTTTTTGTTTCTCGGAATTACTTGAATTTGTTTAATTACTGTTCCCTCGAACTTTGAATGATCTTCAAGTTGTAGGCATTTTGGAAGTTTCTAGATCATTTCAGAAATTTTTACAATTTTCTAGATCATTTCAGAAACTTTCTACAACATTCTAGTTCGATTACAACAATTGCAACCATTTCGGAACTTTTCAGATCATTTCAGAAATTTTTAGAATTTTCTAGATCATTTCGGATCAATTTTATCGATTGCACACATTTTGGAACTTTCTAGATCATTCCAGAAGCTTTCTGAAATATTCTAGATCGATTACAATAATTGCACGGCTTTTTGGAACTTTCTAGATCATTCCAGAAAGTTTTAGAACTTTCTAGATTGATTTCATCAGTTGCGCACATTCGGGAACTTTCTAGATCATTCCCGAGATTCCCGAGATTTTAAGAATTTTACAGAAGTATTCTGTCCTTCTCTAACCTGTATAGTTAGAGAAGGATAGATATATATTATTCCACATTTTCGCCCCCCACAACTACCCTCTTCCACCCACCCCGACCAAACTCCCTTATGCACACCAGGAGACCAAGTGGTATTTGCCATCCCAACGGGAAGTTGATTGAAGTTGCGGATCATAGAGAAAACCGTGGACACACGTACGAACATTAGCATTTTATATAATATACTAGCAGCGAAACCCGGCGTTGCTCGGGTTAAAATACATCGCATGTACTGACGAAAAGTCACTGGATTTCGGTTTATATATCGTCAAATATTGAAATTTCTAGTACCAAAACACTCTAGAATATTCAAATAGTTCGGTCGTTTTCGTTTCTCGGAATTACTTGAATTTTTTAATTACTGTTCACTCGAACTTTGAATGATCTTCAAGTTGTAGGCATTTTGGAAGTTTCTAGATCATTTCAGAAAATTTTAGAACACTTCGGATTGATTTTAACAGTTAAAGACATTTTTGAACTTTTTAGACCATTCCAGAAATTTTTAAAACGTTCTAGGACATTTCGGATCGATTTAAACATATGTAGGCATTTTAAAAATTTCTAAATCATTCCAGAAAATTTTAGAACGTCTTAGATTATTTTGGATCGATTTGAACAGTTACACTCATTTTGGAACTTTCTAGATCATTTCAGAAAATTTTGAAACGTCCTAGAAAATTTCGGATCGATTTTAACAGACCTTTGGAACTTTCTAGATCTTTCCAGAAGCTTTCTAAAACATTCTAGATCGATTACAACAATTGAAACCATTTTAGAATTTTCTAGATCATTTCAGAAACTTTCTACAACATTCTAGTTCGATTACAACAATTGCAATCATTTCGGAACTTCCTAGATCATTTCAGAAATTTTTAGAAATTTCTAGATCATTACAGAAACATTCTACAACATTCTAGATCGATTACAACGATTGAAACTATTTTAGAATTTTCTAGATCATTTCAGAAATTTTTAGAATTTTCTAGATCATTTTAGAAACTTTCTACAACATTCTAGTTCGATTACAACAATTGCAACCATTTTGGAACTTTCTAGATCATTTCAGAAATTTTTAGAATTTTCTAGACCATTTCGGATCAATTTTATCGATTGCACACATTTTGGAACTTTCTAGATCATTCCAGAAGCTTTTTAAAACAATCTAGGTAGATTACAACAATTGAAACCATTTTAGAATTTTCTAGATCATATCAGAAATTTTTAGAATTTTCTAGATCATTTTAGAAACTTTCTACAACATTCTAGTTCGATTACAACAATTGCAACCATTTTGGAACTTTCTAGATAATTTCAGAATTTTTTAGAATTTTCTAGACCATTTCGGATCAATTTTATCGATTGCACACATTTTGGAACTTTCTAGATCATTCCCGAGATTCCCGAGTTTTTAAGAATTTTACAGAAGTTTTCTGTCCTTCTCTAACATGTATAGTTAGAGAAGGACAGATGTATATTATTCCACATTTTCGCCACCCACAACCACCCTATTCCACCCACCCCGACCAAACTCCCTTATGCACACCAGGAGACCAAGGGGTATTTGCCATCCCAACGGGAAGTTGATCGAAGTTGCGGATCATAGAGAAAACCGTGGACACACGTACGAACATTAGCATTTTATATAATATATTAAGATTAAGATTATTGAAGTTTAGTGAGTGTAGTGGTGGTAGTACTTCCCCGGAAGAGCCCTTCACAAAGAGCTCTTCTATTAAGTTTTACAGTAGTAATGGTTATAATGGTTAAATGAATAGATTTTAGCACAAAATAAGGTTGTATGAAACTAATCGCTTTTCAATGTACCTACCTACCTATTCACGAACAAGCCAATACAACACAATTAACTATACCTACTGTACTTACCTACTTTATTAAGCAACGTTTAGAAATATAAACGTGAGCACGTCCCACCCAGATTTATTTTTCAAGCCACTCTAAATTCTCTATTTCATAGGATTTCATGGGGTTTCTATATCACGGGCCAATTTCAGTTATATTGACATTATGGACACAAATTGGTAAAGCCGTAATCTCAGCGATAAGGTCGCCCATTGTTTTACCTAAATGTATGCCCATTGCTTTGTTCTCGAGTTCGTACCTACCTAATTGGTACCAAGAGATCTGAGAGGATCTACCGTACCTGGAGATCAAAGAGTGAAGTTGTTTCACTTTTTTTTGCAGTAGGCTTTAACCCTGTAGGTATTATGTTTCTGTGTGGTAAACAATAAAGAATTAATTTTCATTTAAAACAGCATGTTTACCATATTTGTAAGTTTGAATAAACAATGTTCATAACCTTAGGAGAGTAGAAAAAGAGAAGAGTAGTTGAGCTATTTGTAAAGGGCTCGTCCGGGAAAGTATTACCTACCACCACGCCTTTTTCTGCCGCCAAGCAGCGTTGCTGTGTTTCGTTTTGAAGAGTGTAGTTGCCGGTGTAATTAGGGGGATTGTGGAATAAGTCAATTACAGGCACATGAGGCTTAACATCTGTATGTCTCAAGTTGATGGGTGCAGGGCAGTGCAATGCTTTGTTATAGGTGATGGTCACCACCTAACATCAGGTGGTCCATCTGCTTGCTCCATCAGCTAGTTGTATAAAAAAACATGATAGTTTCAAAAGTTATGTATCTAGGTAGGTAGAACAATGTGCATGGTGGTTGCGATACAGGGTAGATAGGTACACTATACAATTAGCATGTGAAAACAACGCTTCACCCGCCCGGGGACACTCTAATTGGCGTTGTGTAAACTTGCCATGTTATCGAAACGCCGAGGGCGGGCGGTGGATGAGCTAGGGTAGTGTGGCGGCGGCTTTGCTGGAAAAATAAATCGTTTGTTTTGTTTCAATAAAAAAAATAACATTGGCAGGATGCTTTAAATAAAGATAGTTGATATTCGGTTCGAAAATACAATACAATATTCGATTCTCTCTATTTTTTTTTCTAAATTATAAAATTCAATAGAGCACTGCCATGCCGGGTGGGAGAGACCCCGCCTTTTGATCGTAAGGTCGTGGGTCCGAAATCGACCGTGGCCAATCGATTTTTCTCTTCAAAAAATTATGTATGTGCGCAATGCCAGTGCTCTTAGACGGCTGTGAAGTAAAACATCGTGAGAAAAACAGTATTCACGCAGCTTGCCACCTGTCACGTACCTATAGCTGCAAAAAAGCCTTGACTACTGCAAAATGTGGGTATATGTGTCAATTGTAATACTTGGACTTACCTCTGACTCCCTAGAATCCTAAATTGGTATAGGTATAATTGTAGCTAAGAGATCTGAAGGGATATCTGCCTGCTGGTTAAAGTCCGGAAGCTGTTTATGTTTTCATAAAATCCTTAACATTCTTTGATGATGTCTAAGAGACGTAATCAGAGGTAGATCCGTCCGATTACATCTGGCACATACTTTTTTCTCTATTTTACTAGCGGCCGGTTTCTGAAAGCTCGATCAAAACTAATCGGATGTCAAGTCACTCGCCATTTCAGCTATTAGGTACATCAAATTAGATAGAGCTAGCAAGTGACTTGACATCCGATTAGGTTTGATCGAGCTTACAGAAACCGGCCGTTAGTATCTCTATTTTACTAAAAACAATCTTATACCCCGTTTACACTCAGCTCATGCACGTGGAAATGTGTAGAGATAAGAGCAGGGACTCGGGCAATGTGAGAACGTAAACAGGTCACTTCCATGTCCACTCGCGTTGCCCGTGTTGCGTGAACTAACATTGCAAGCGACGCTGCCGCAGACACATGGACGGCAACATTTCCGTCTACGCGAATGGCAGCGCGAATGTCTAAAATGTAAACGCAGTATTACAAAAGTCCACCTCCGCCCTAGTCCAGCGTGCTGAAATCCGCCCGCCCAGCGCGCTAATATTGACTTCTTATTACCGCACCGTCTCCGTACACAGGGTGCTACACGACACGTGATTAGCCGAACAAAGGATTGTAGATAATGGGTTGAAATATAAATATTATAATTGGGTTTTTATAAAGTTAATAATAAGAAGGTATTATACAGAAGCCGTGGCGATCAAATAACATTTTTCCATAAAAAATACTATTTCATTGAAAAACGGAACAAAACTTTTGCTGATGAAAACTACAAACCAAAATGTAATCTGGCTTATATATTTTTTGATTATGTTGATTTTTTCAATAAGTGCTGAATTATTTTCCATAGAATTTCAATTTTTTACACAAATTTCAGATGGAACAAGTTGATGGTCCCCGTGATGTTAAGTGGTAACCATCAACTATAACAAAGCTTTAGATCGCAAGTAATGCACTATTAGGATAGTGACCTGCACTGCCCTGTGTCTGTGTCCGTCTTTTTCAGGTATTCTGTAACTTCATGTGGTTAGGAGTTAAACTGAGATAATTAGGTACACTAAAAAAAAAAACCAAAACTAAACAAGAACAACTTAGATAGGTATTTTATTTATTTGACAGTCTTCACAGCACAGTTTGTAGTAGCTATGCCTTCTGCGCCGTAGGCCGTGGATTTAATCCCCACCGAAAGCATTTGTGTGATGAACATAGATGTTTGTTCTCTGTCTGGGTGTTATTATATATTATAAGTACCTATGTATTTACAAAAAAAGTACGTCTATTCCCAGTTGCCACTACCATCTCCGCCGGCACTGGTGGCAATCGAGAAATAAAATCTCAGTTGCCACCAGCGTGGTGATGATCGAGAATTTTAAATTCTCAGTTGCCACCAGCTTTGGCACCACTGGTAGCAATCAAGAAAAGTGTTCTCAGTCGCCACCACTCGTGAAAAATTTCCTAATTAGAATACCTACCGATTGCCGACAGTTATTCATATAGATATTTCATTCTTTTAGTATGACTCAGTGATTCGTTTAAACGAGTAACTACTAAACTTTACATAAAGAATGCTAGTTATAAGACTGAGGGCCGGTTTCACCATGCTCTGTTAGATTAACAAAGGATTAAACGGCCGTTAAAAATGTCGAAAAGTACGCGTTTGACATCTAAGGTTAGATTTAACGGCCTGTTAATTCTTGATTAGTAACTAACAGAGCATGGTGAAACTGGGCCTGACTAGCATTCTTTAGCACGTTGTGCCTGTAGGTACCCAAAAGGATTATAGCTTTGGTATTATTCGCCATGACGTATCGAACGTATGGTATCAAAGTGTACCGATTCTAGCGTTTTTATATAGGTACTGTTTCCAGAATTTGATATTTTTTTTTTAAGTGCAAGTGTATTATAATCTTGTTATGACGAAAGATAAATAGATTTAAGGTCCTTTTACGCATTTTTAGTGCACGTGTTTTATGATCTTATTGACGTAAGACGTAAAGCTACGATTTAGTTTAATAGGTAAAGGTCGAAAAATAATCACCTAGGACGGCGGGAATACTTACGTATCGATTGCCACCACTGGCGGCGACCGAGAATGAAAAACTTCGCAATCGCCACGACTGGTGGCGACTGAGATTTTATTTCCTTGTTCCCATATTACGAGCCTTGGGTTAGTTTGGGGCTAGATAGTGCTGTGTAGAAAGTCCCCCAATATTTTTTTCTTATAATTTAACAAAATCCACAGCTCTTTACGTAAATAAGGTACAAAGTAAGATATGAGTATAACTGAAAGCTTATAAAGGATTTTCATTTTTTTTTACTACATAAAAGATATATTATTCTAAATTCTAAATAATCAAGAAAACACCGTCGCTACCTACAATACCGATAAAATAATAGGAGTATATTGTTTTATAAATAAGTAACATCCTGTATCGAGGTCCGGTGGCGCGTGTAGTCGTATGGTATGCGTTTTAGTGCAGGTGCCACGATTGTCTCCGATAGGATGGAACTTTCAGACATTTGTATAATTTTGTAAAATATGCGTGGGTCGCGGTTATTATTATAGGCTGCGGCTGTTGCTCTGGTACACCTTTATCATCATCATCAGTGGCGGATTTACATATTTGCCGCCAGTAGGCTATTCATGCCGCCCCTACTGACCTCTATAACTCGATACCCTAGTTTACAATAATATGAATTAAATTTTTCATGTCAATGAAATTGCAACTTTACTATTTATTTATTTTATTTATTTATTACATAAATGATAGTAGGCAGACCAAACCAGTGTGCAGACCAAAATGCTTACTATCTTAATTTTAAACTTAAAAATATAGTTAAACAATCACAGATAACATAAATGTTGTCATTAAATATATCGACATGTACATGTATGATTTGTGCACTATCGTCCTCATTACAATAAGCTTTTTCCCGTTATTAGTATGATTGTGTTGTGAACTAGGGGATCGATGTGTCAGTTCCTCTTCCAAAAGCTCCATCTTATAAGTAAAAGGTACATAATTGTGCTTTACTTAATTTAGATTTACCTATACCCAAAAATAAAATATAAATACAGATAAGACTCTATTAATTCGAGGGCTGTACCGCGTATGCCAACTTCTTCTAATTTTTCTAGAAGAGTCTTATGCACGACGCAGTCACCTCGTCACGCACGATAGGAACGTGCTCTACGATGCACTGCCCTGCGTACATCAACCTGAGGTATACAGATGCTAATTGCTAATCCTCATGTGCCTGTAATTTCACCAGCAACCACACCCTTTAAACTGAAACACAGCAACGCTGCTTGGCGGCAGAAACAGGCATAGTGGAAATGCTTCCCCGAACGTAGGAAAAAAGAGTTTTAGAAGACAATAATATCAATCTTAACATCAGGTGAGCCATCTGCTTGAACCATCAGCTAGTTGTATATAAAAACCCCATAAGTTTTAGAAAACAATTTTTATTAATCCCCAATTCCGGGCTTAAAAGGCATATCCATGTTAAGATTGCGTAGGTAATTTTACGTCATTTGGTACTTAAAAATTCTACCTATTCCGACCCCTCTTAATGAGTTAAAAAGTGATGATCTAGCTAGATAGACACATAATTTTTTTTGTGGGTCTCATCTGGTGATAAAACTATGATAATTCGTTGGTACGAATTATGATTGTTTTGAATTTTGAATACCTATGTAAAAAGCATGAATAAAATTCATAGTAATCTGGTTATCTATAGGTATCATTCTTGTCTTGTCAACATTATCAAATTGCTAATCTGTAAGTATATAAAATGTACCTAAATGTCTGTAGGTAGATACCACTTGATACCGACAAGCCGCGATTACTATAGAGCACTGGTGGTCTAGTGTTAGCGGCCGCCTTCCGATCCTTAGGTCGGGTTCGAAACCGGTCGTGCACCAATGAGTTTTTCTTTTCAAAAATTTACGTGCTCAGTCCCAATACTCTCAAACGGCGAAGGAAAACATCGTGAGGAAACCGGCATGTCGTAGAACCTAAAAAGTTCTAAAACATGTATCAAGTGCTCGAAAAGATCCTCTTTGAGGCGCACCCAAAATCCTCTCACCACACTGTTTCGAAAGAACTAATGACACGACAACAAGAAGAAGACTGTAAAGTCAACTGTTACCAAGTCCATCTTGCCACGTGCCAGAGCAAATGCCGGGGGTTGTAGCTACCTATTAGAAAGGTAAAAGGTAGAGATTGGATTTCAGATTTCTGCTGTCTGGGGTTTAGTTAAAATAAGTTCGAGTCTGCGAGAAAGTTTCAAATACAAATACAGTTGATAATAGTAGATATAGGTAAGTAAGATACATACATAATTACATAATTAATACATAATTTTTAAAATGGTAGACGTCTACACCTTTTTGGAATTACGTCAGGAGTATGACTCTTTAGTCACCTTGAGTCACTTAACTTTAAGACGTTTAAAAGTGATCCTTATGATTTTATTGAATAAATACCTTTTGACTTTGACTTTAAATTCTGTAATTAAATATAAGTAAATTTTGTATTTTTTTTATAATTGGAACAAGTTGATGTCCATCCGATGTTAAGTGGTAACCATCACCTATATAACATAATAGGTGATGGTTACCACTTAACATCCTATACTTAACAATTATAGGTCCTATAACAAGCATTTGCCTCGCAAATCACGCTCAATAGGAATGTGTCTTACGATACATTGCCCTGCGTCCATCAACTTGAAGCATACAGATGTTAAGTTTCATGTGCATGTAGGCACCCACACTTTTCAAACCAAAATGGTGGTACAGTAGTACTTTCCCGGACGAATCCTTCACAGTAGCTCCGAAAATTCACTTTCTGTCGGTGCCTATTCATCCCGGGTAGATTACTAGACGTGACAAAATCATTATGAAAATATAGTTTAGATAAGTATTTGGATGTTTGGTAGATGTTCGTGGAACCAACAACCGCTGTGGGAAAACGAAAGGTTCTCGAATGGCAACTATACGAACCGGAAGTCACAGGACAAACCCCATTTTCAAGATCGCGGGAAGTCAGTGGATGAAAAAGGCCTCAAAAACTATTTCTACAGGTTAAATATTTCTAATTTACTACATTTTATTGCAACTTAAATAAAACCGCAGGCTGAAGCTTATTATTACTAAATACTTGCATAATTACCTCACAACATTTAAACGGGAGCCAATAATGTACGGCCAAATAATGTATAGCAGGTTATTGCACAGCATGATAATGTACACCCAGTTAATCCGTGTCCACTGGTTTGAATTATCGGGGTGTACATTATCATCCCGTAACATGCCATGCAATATTGTCATGTGTTGGTAATGTACCTACATCCAGTTAATTCATCAATCCTGTACATTAATGTGCTGTTCATGTCGTGCAATAACCGGACTCCATTTAAACAATAACAGCTGTCGGCCATATTGTTTTCGATGACGTTTCTCCGCCATTTTGGCTCGGGTTGAAACAAAGGAGTTCGTACAATAGAGCTGTAAGGCGATACCGATGAATGATGCATAATTATCAAGACCACACTGTGTGTAGGGGCATACCTAAACGCGAGGTGTCGTGGTATCGATGGGGTATTATTACATGCCACTCTGGTTTAGATTTAGTTATTTATCTATGGTTTACATAACCTATGTCTAAGATAAAGTTATTTACAAAAAAATGATGTTGAAAATCGTACTGTAAAAGTTAAAATATTTTTTAAATAATTTTAGTAGGTACTATATAAATTTCTACCATTTTTACGCGCCGCTTTTATGCTTATAATAGAGAAAAACCGCGTTTGCTAGAGTATTTGTTAGACTTTTCGTTTAACAATAACTAAAACAATTATTAAATGAATGTAATTCCTTACCGGCGCCCGTTTTTCCGAATGCCTATAATTTGGATGCTTTCAAGAGAAGAATGAATAGGTATTTTCTAGGTAAACGTGCCACATCGTTGACCACATCTTCACTTAACATCAGGTGAGATTGCGGTCAAACGTTTAACCTCTTGGTTGTAAAAAAAAAATAGAATACCTACTAAAATTAGAATAGGTTACTACCAAATGGTAGGGACGCTTGTTTACCATAAATGAAAGGCCTGCCCCGAATATTATCTGAAACACCGTGCCTTAAATTTTGTGCAAAAAATCATAGTTCTAGTAAATTTCGCTATTCTAATAAAGCTTGGCCTGCCAATCAAAAAGGAGCAACAGCAAAATTCCGACTTTTCCGTGCAACTTTTATTACAGCCGTAAATCAGTACTCAGCGAAGATAAACAAATTAATATGTAGTAAAACCTACGATATTGACGTACAAGTTTACACTCGGTTTTATAAAGACAGATGGTTCTGGCTTCTCGCGCTGAGTGATGAGAAAACATGGCGATGATTGAGAGCTGATACAAACCAGTATTTTGATAAATAAATAGAGCTAGTGATGTGGATGCTTGGTATTCATAGACCATAGTTATAGCATTTATAGTTTAAACTAAAAAAAAACTAAAGCTAAAACTTTGATTTTATTTTATAGCACACAAATGATTTCTCCAATAAAAAAAATAGAATGAGTTTTAGGGAAATCAAGATTGGAAGGACTCAATTGAAGGAAACTTCATCAAGAAAAGAGCTAAGCTCTTAAATTTAAGAAGAATAAACTTTAGTATATTAACACTTTTTGTAGTATGATGTAATTGTTGCTTAAAGTACTAATTTTTAGTAATAGACTATTCAATATGAACTGAAAAAATAATACTAAATGAGCAATTAAAAAGAACACTTGCCCTCATACTATTAAATGCTGGTAAATTTAAAAAATGTTTAAAATTAGCGCTGTCTCTGTTAGCCATTGTGCATTGGTAAGAGATGGCAATAGTTTAAGCATAGTTTATCGTTTGACAGATGTTTTGTAGTAAGGCCGTAAATGTTTAAAACACTTGTAATACAAAAAGTAAGATGTCAATATTTAATTAAAATTAAAAATACCTACTTACATTACCTACATGCTATAATGTCTGGTTTATAAACGCAATATCATCGAAAAATAGAAATACATTAGGTAATCGTTTTTTATTTTTCAATAAAAAACACATAGACTACTACTTGTACTACTTGTACTATTTGTTATTCTAAGAAATAAAAATGAAACAAATAGAGCTTAGCCGCCTTGTCAAGGAATACATACATCGATTTTAGGAATAATAATATAAATAAGTAATCGGTTTTTCCCATCACTACCGTCAAAAATCAGTACATGTAAACGGGCTGCGTTCACGTGAACTCAATGTTATTCACCGCGGCTAGTGTTGACGTCTAGCCGGCGCGAGTCAATTCGAAAGGTATAAAACTGGAAAACGCACTTACGACTTTATCTCTCTGAACCGAATTAGATTTCTTCTGTGCTTCTCTATTACTGAAGGTTGGCAGTCATCTGTCAAAATTTCTTTTTAGTTAGGGCAAGCGTTAAGTCTTAAACCTCTTGAATCCCAGTCCATTGCCTGCACGCAGGAAAAAAATGGCCAACAAAGCCACAATAAATGCTTTGTTGATAATTTCCTGTCGCAGCAACTAAATATTTTGTTACTATTACAGAAAGAGCTTAGTTGGGATTAGCAACTTCTTTATTGTGCGCTGATTGCCCGTCGTTTAATGTGCTAGGAACAATTTAGTTTTGTCCTTACATCAAAGTTAATAAAAACTTAGATGTGCTAACAATAAAACGTTTTAGGTGTCACAATGTGAACATTGTTAATAAATCTGACAAAATAACTATAGTCGTAGCATTAAACTACCATCTGTCGTACAATATATATGTAGCTGTGTTAACAATGGAACGTTGCAAGTATGTCAATATGAGCATTGTAAATAAATCTAACAAAATAACTATAGTCGTATCATTTAACTACCATTTGTCAGACATTATATATGTGGCTATAGTAACAATGGAGCGTTGCTAGTGTATCAATGTAAACATTGTTAATAAATCTAACAAAATAACTATAGTCGTATCATTTAACTACCATTTGTCAGACAATATATATGTGGCTATAGTAGCAATGGAGCGTTGCAAGTGTATCAATGTGAACATTGTTAATAAATCTAACAAAATAACTATAGTCATATCATTTAACTACCATTTGTCAGACAATATATATGTGGCTATAGTAGCAATGGAGCGTTGCAAGTGTATCAATGTGAACATTGTTAATAAATCTAACAAAATAACTATAGTCATATCATTTAACTACCATTTGTCAGACAATATATATGTGGCTATAGTAACAATGGAGCGTTGCAAGTGTATCAATGTGAACATTGTTAATAAATCTAACAAAATAACTATAGTCGTATCATTTAACTACCATTTGTCAGACAATATATATGTAGCTATAGTAACAATGGAGAGTTGCAAGTGCATCAATGTGAACATTGTTAATAAATCTAACAAAATAACTATAGTCGTATCATTTAACGACCATTTGTCAGACATTATATATGTGGCTATAGTAACAATGGAGCGTTGCTGGTGTGTCAATGTGAACGTTGTTAATAAATCTAACAAAATAACTATAGTCGTATCATTTAACTACCATTTGCCAGACAATATATATGTAGCTATAGTAACATTGGAGCGTTGCAAGTGTATCAATGTGAACATTGTTAATAAATCTAACAAAATAACTATAGTCGTATCATTTAACTACCATTTTTCAGACAATATATATGTGGCTATAGTAACAATGGAGCGTTGCTGGTGTGTCAATGTGAACGTTGTTAATAAATCTAACAAAATAACTATAGTCGTATCATTTAACTACCATTTGTCAGACAATATATATGTGGCTATAGTAACAATGGAGCGTTGCAAGTGTGTCAATGTGAACTTTGTTAATAAATCTAACAAAATAACTATAGTCGTATCATTTAACGACCATTTGTCAGACATTATATATGTGGCTATAGTAACAATGGAGCGTTGCAAGTGTATCAATGTGAACATTGTTAATAAATCTAACAAAATAACTATAGTCGTATCATTTAACTACCATTTGCCAGACAATATATATGTAGCTATAGTAACAATGGAGCGTTGCAAATGTATCAATGTGAACATTGTTAATAAATCTAACAAAATAACTATAGTCGTATCATTTAACTACCATTTGTCAGACAATATATATGTGGCTGTGGTAACAATAGAACGTTGCAAGTGTGTCAATGTAAACATTGCAAATAAATCTAACAAAGTAACTACAGTCGTAGCATTAAACTACCATTTTTCATACAATATATATGTGGCTGTGGTAACTATGAAACTTTGCAAGTGTGTTAATGAGGAGAACGCGTATGCCATGCCCAACAATAGACTTCTCAGGTAGATGACAATTATGATTGCCTATAAAAAGTACCTACCTACTTTCGATGGTGACATCGAAAGAGTGCTGAGGGAGCTGAGATCTCGCGATGTCCGTTATACCAATACACAAAGTTTTGACTTGCCTCTGACTATCACCTTCTAACTGGACCTATATTTAGGTACTACCAAGTTTCAACTCAAATGGCCTAGGTATTTATTGAAGAGTTCCGTTGAACAGACCTTGGCTCCATCATCAGACCAGATCGCTAATCACATATATTTTTTCTTCGTTTACTCGATCTATTAATTGCAAGTGCTGCGTTCACTCTAGGTAGGCAGCTGTACCTATACCTATTGCACGCAAAAAAGGGAACGGTGGTGTTGTTGGATGATCTTCTCATTGTAAACTAAATAAAACCGTTTTAAAAGTAGAGGATTTTACGATTACAAATGAATGACAGCCCTCATAGCTCGGTTTGTAGGTAATAGCTCTGCCTTCTGCGCTATAAAGATAGATAGATAGATAGATAACTCCTTATTTTTCACCACACAGAAACAAAATACAGGATTAAGGCATACATTTAGGCAAAACAATGGGCGGCCTTATCGCTGAGAGCGATCTCTTCCAGGCAACCATGGACAGATAGAACTAATTTAAAATTAACGGCGGTGTAGTCACTTACGGAAAATATTATAATTTAATGACTAATAACCTACTAGCCGCGCCGCCGTTTAGTAGAATCTATAAAGTATTGCGTTCTGGATAAGGGTTACGTTTCTTTGGCACCGCCCCGTCTTATAAAATCAAAACTTGCATGCTTTGCTTCATTACCATTACTTAGATTAGACATAGGTACCTTTAACAGATAAAATTAAATGACGACGATGACGGATCAAAAAAAACTTCATAGTTACCGAATGTCGTCCAATTGCAATAGGTAGGTATAATGCGAAACTCATTATTCTATGTGTAGGCAGGACCTGGGCGACCGAGCTTTACTCCGTTTTTTTTAATACAGATTAACATAATAAATGAAAAATTTCCATTGACCTGTCCCCGCCGAGGTAGGTACGTAAAAAATACCTATCTACAGGTCTATTTGCAATAATTGTTCGTTTATAGGTATAACATAACATACATAATATACTAACGAAAGGTCTGTCTATCGCTATAACCTACCTACATAACATCGGAACAGAACATTCAGTCAGTACCTACCAAAAGTAATAGCGGCCCTTCGCATTACTTAGCATAGCATAGCGCGTCAGACGTCAGGTCATGTTTAGAGTACTGCGTACTGATAGCATACTATAGGTATAACGCGGTACGAAATGTCATGCCATATGGCATTACACTATATAGTACTGTTTTGCGCATGTCTAGTTGTGATCTTGAAAAAGAATAAGCCCCTCAATCGAGATGTCGTGAGAGGCGACAAGTCAACGCAACCGAGGAATGGGCAGCAGCATTTCCGGAGTAGGTAGGTAGGTACCTAATTTGAGGGGGCGCCAGCGCGCCCCCACGAGGTCTATATCCATGTCTATCCTAAGTGCTTATCTATACCATCTACTAAGTATCTCTAATCATATTATTCCTTCTTTAGTAGGTAGGTATTCATTCGAAATATTCAAAAAGAGGCAGAGGCAAGAGGTACCTAGGTACCTGAACTGAAGCCAACTGAACAATCATACGTGTGTATGCGTGCATAGGTATGACCTAAAAGAATCACACTTTACATTAATCCGACGACAAAGTAGGTATAGATAGATAGGAAATTTAACAAAACTAATTTTGTGCTCACGGCAAAGACAATAAAACTTGTCGAAACATGTTCGGTTGTAGATTGGTCGTCGGGGCGGGGCGGCGGGGCAACGTGGCGTGGCATTGGTGTTGCCAACGGTTTTATTAACACACCCGATTAGTTTCAATCGACGCCGGATGACATACCACCACAAATCCATCATAGTATTTAAACGAACTACTAACGCTATATAAAAAACAGCATGCAAAATTTCAAGTTCATTCATGCATGTTGCATAAAATTTATAGCATAGCTCCCAATACCTCATAATAATAATTTTTTTGGTAAGTAATATTTGTTTTCTAACATAATCTAAAAATATTACAATCTAGCCATAATTACGGTCAATAGGTAATTTAATACTGACCTAGTTTTTTAAAGTAAGCTACATCTAAGAATGTGTCCACTAACACTTTTCTTACTGCCTCTATTTAAGGCAAAGACACTTTGTTCTTGTGTTCTTGATTAGAGTTTTTCACCTTCAACTACATGAATTATAACTTTACACTACACTAGTTCAAAAGGTTTAGTTCTTTTAAGTCTTCTCACTATGTCCGTGTTGTCGAGGAGCTGGATGGCCTCGATGATGAAGTCTATCTCTCGTTCACATGATGATGAAGTCTATGTTCGTGAGCTTCTGCATATTTTTTTATAACATTGTCAACGAACTCAATATTAAGGTCCCGGTGAAGGTCATTATTTCTGACGTACCAGGGCGCATTTACGATCTCTATGCACTTTATTCTGGAAAGTTTGTATAATTAGGATGTTAGTCTTTTTGGTACAGCCCCACAACTGTATACTATATGTCCATATTGGCATTAGGACCTGTTTGTACAAAACAATTTTATTTTGAACTGACAAAGTGTAATGCCAGTTCATATCTTTTATTTTTTCACATGAGCTTTCCAGCGAAGTTTTGCATCAAGTGTCATGCCTAAGTACTTGGCTGTGTTTTCGTAGGGTATGATCTTATTATTGATATACACTGGACAAAAATGTTCCTTCTGATTTGTAAAATTTATATGGACCGATTTAGATTCATTTAATCTGATTCGCCATTTTTCTGTCCAGTCGTGGACTTTGTTAACAGCCAATTGAACCTTTTCTACTGCTTCTACGTGAGTGCTTCTAAATAATGAAAAATTTTGCTGCCGATCGCGGAATTATTGGGAGGAAAAAAAAACGAGTTTGCAACACTGCGCCTGCTCACGTCCACTCAGCCAGCAGACACACACAGCCATTTGTATTGAGCGACGCGCGCGTTGCGCACGTCGCTCGCTCGAGCGTACTCCTGCGCACTGGAACTTATGCGGAATGTAGATTCGTAGATTACCTACTTTGATTTGATTTTTGTAAAAAGTGATTTAATATTATTGTGATTGTGATCTGCGTTACCTACCTGAAGTGTGAAATGGAAGAATTTCTTGATTCTACCCGTTTGGGCCATACAAGGAACAGTTTCATTGGTAAGAGTTTTCATGTTATTTACTTTAATAGCTTTTTATCTCTTATGAAATAAGGATGGTCCGAATCATCTAAAGTACCTATCTACCTACCTTGAGATATGATTAAATTGAATACATGAATAAAATAGAGGCAGCAAAGTATTTTGTCGTTTTAACAAAGTTGTGATTTTACAAATTATGGGAAAAGATTTTTGGTGGTTCAATAATTTTATTATAAGGTACTTAAGTATAATAATAATTAAAACCATTTAAATATTAGGTACTACACAGTTCCACCAATTTATCTATTCCGACGAGAGCGGCGCGGCGTGGTGGTGGCGCCAAAATTGTTGACGCCATTTTGTTTCGTACTTTGAAATCCATGTAGGTGTTGATTGGAAAATTTTATTTGAAAATTATTACGAGGTACATACGTATAATGTACCAATGTATCTGTGACAATTCCATATATTAATATGGTATATACCTTGCTTGCTACATACCTACCATTTAATACTTACCATTTTGGTACTTACCTAAAACAGAAAATAAATGTAAGGAATTTCACTAGGTTATTCTTCTTAGTACCTAGTAGTATTGTTATGTTTTGACCTGCATTTTAACTACCTACCTTTAGCTTTACATTAGCTCTTGTATTCGCCTTAACAGTAACGGTATAATATAAACGAACCCATATAGGTACCTAATAATACTTATTTCTTAGAAAATTAACAGAAACTAAAAAAAATAGCAAAATTGTAGTTATTGAAGTTGGTTGTTTTCAATGTGATAGCATTATCAGTTACATATACATTTAATTTAAACATTTTATTTTTATTTTTCAGATGAAATCTAATAGCAATGTTTCATCTCCTACCTATATTGTTCGTAACAGAAGATGATGGGCCAGTAGATACGTCAATTCAGGTAAACCATAATTCATATTAAAAACTACCACCATTCAGTTGGTTTTATATTTATTAGAATAGGGAGAATGTACACTGGGTATTTGGTGGAACAATGTAGGGATTAAAGAAGCTGATCAAGGGTACCCAAGTGGTCATTTACCATCAACAAATTTCAAAAAAAAAAAATGCAGTCTGGTATTTTGCTGTTTTTTAAATAATGACTTGTTTATGTATTTATTACAGTATTACAGTAATGGAATTCACTATAAGACAAAGAGTTGGAATATTTGGATTGTCAAAATATTGGAACAGCAAAAATTTTAAAAATATTTAGCAAGAATGGGCACTTGAGGTATCTTTATCCAAGAAAGAGGTTACCGAAGTGTATTATATGTCGCTTACCATGTCGTCGGAGGAAAAATTGTGCAGGCCGTAGTGGCCTCTTCCACAACAGGTTGATTACACATCAACGACTAGTTACTTCTTTCTTCAGAAAATCAAAATGGAAAAGTAGCATAAGCAGCGAGAGCGATAGCAGGTGCTCTAAAAAGAATAATTCCAAACGTGTGAGGCCTCTTCCAGAAAGTTTTACTGTTGACGACTCTGATTTTGAATCAACCTCATCTCCACAAGAATATTTAAACTGGTTGCGGGGAACATCATCGCCCCGAGAGACAGTGGTGACAAAGTGGCTCACCACTTTTCAATTAAACAGTAAACTGAAAGCAGAAGGTCTATCATGCAAAGAATACTTTGACTGGTTTCCTGCCCTCACTTTGCCCGATGGACATGAACTGGTGAGTAGTTGCATTAGATATTAGAGGTTTAAAACCTGTCTGATCTCATCAATAAATTGACATATTCCGCTTCCCTAGGTATACTTATCTTTAATCCCTCATCATTATTTATATGTAGGTATATCATGTAGTTAATTTTACACATGTTATATGTTTTAATTGTATTTGTTGCAGTTATCCCTGGACTTCCAGAAAGTGTACCCAAATGCTGACAAAGTTTTTGAGGAAAAATTTCCAATTATTAAAACAAAGCTTCTGCAACTTCTGGCAAAAAAGGAAAGTTCTTCCAGGCAAGATCAAACTACGCTTGAGCTGCTCGATTTCGCTACCGGTAGGTAATTTTAATTACTAAGATCATATTGCAAAATATTTGTTTTTAGTATTTGTATTTTGTTACTAAGAGCCCCCTGCGGATTTACTATCATACTGGAAACATGCATGGGACGAGCGTTTTTTTTGAGTAATCTTTGGATTTAAATGTTGCTTTATCTTTTATAAAAATAAAATCACCATTCACGCGCCACGATGTATAGTTAAAAAAACAATAGATATGTTTATAATTATTATAAAAGATTAAGATACGGTAATGTAAGTGTATTAATGTATTTTCATAATGTATTTTTTCAGTTGGAGAATACCAGGCATCATTAGCAGCATTTTTGGGAATAATATCGCTTTTACGTCAAGTGCCAACTGCTTCTGTACCAAGGAAAAAATTGTGGAGGCTGTCAAAGGAAGAAGTACGTTCAAGCTTTCTTACTCGTGTAACAACAGCTTCAGATATCGAAGGATATTGCGCCGACAGGGATGCATTTGTGGCTGCTAAAGGTATTCCACCCCAACCGTATGTACTTGCTGTAGGAAGTTCATGGGCTACAGTAACTCATTATGAAATCGTCGTTAATAACGGATTGAGATACCAAATGCCTGATGTTTGCTCTGCAATCAAAACAATTTATCACATCTATTGGGCAGATTCAGCATAGCCAAAAGACTCGGGTATTTGCTGGATGTTTATACAACGTGCAATGTTCAATATGAGGTCTAAGTATGACTTGAGGGTGTACCTCTGCGTGAATTGTTACACGTATTGAACGTTTAGGTTTTGAATGTTAATTTACCTTATTGATTTTGGATATAATTATTATCTAACAAGAATATGGTACCCTGCGAACTGTGCCAAAACTCATTTCAGACATTTTGACAATTAAAAGTCCACATGCAGTTTTATCATCCTTCCGTAAATAAATTTAAATGTGCTAGTTCAGATTGCACCAGAAATTTCCAATTATAGAATTCATATAAAAGACATTAACAAAATATTTTAAATAGTGCAGGTAGGTACTTTATCTTCTAGGCGTAATTGCAGGAACTAGTTTAGATAATGTAGCAATGCCCTTTGAAATAACTATGGCTCGACTATTTTCATCTCTATATGCCAATCTTCTAATACCATAAAATACTGCAAATAACCACTTTAAATAATAAATTATTGCTACGTTTGTGTTAAGGAGAATACAAGAGCTATTGTGACTCACTAGCACGTTTCGACATGTTGAAAGATATAAAATAACTAAACTTATTTTAGAAAAAATAGCAATCAACCATTTTGTGTTCAATCACATTGCACACAGTTTAGTAAAAAAATCATTTTGATCGATACATGCTTAGGAAAATTAGTTTATTGATTTTATATCTTTCAACATGTCTAAACGTGCGATTGAGAGTCACAGTAGCTCTTGTATTCGCCATAAGTATAATTATAGTAGGTATGTAAAATAATAGTACATATTTTATAAAATGTGTCGTCGTAAATTTGTATTGAGTGTAAGCTTATTATTACGTTGGTACCTACTCATAAAAGTAATTAATTTCGTGTAATCATAACTACTATAATATTTTACAACATACAAAGTATTGACTAGACTTGACTTGTACCCCAAGTCGTGAGTTTTTTTTGTTTTTGGTTTTCCGTATTGCGCGTGACCGCAGTTTTGTATGCAGACACGAGAGTTTTCAGCACGCCCGATAGAGGCGCTTATTGCTTCTCCGTTTAAAACTGCGGACTCGCAATACAAAGAACCTAAAACGAAAAAAACTTACGACTTAACAGACTTGGGATACTACTGGTAATGTCAGATTTTATTGCAAGAAGTGTTCAAACTTAGACTAACTATTATGTAGGTACCTAATTATAAGAGAGTAATAATTTTTTTGTAATCATACCTTATAAGTTCTTATTTAACAATACACAAATACCCTGAAAATAATAGATTGTTTTTATCATAATTTGGACCACTGTTAGGTAAAACCGTCGTAGCTGCTATTGTTTAGTATACTTTAGGTGTTTAGAATTTAATTTCAGTAGCTATTTTCACAGCTATACTGCCATGCATTGTTACTACGAATAAGCCTTTGTTTCAGTAGGGAATTATTGTACTGCCAGTACCTATGTTTCTAATACTCATTTGTGTTTCAAACATAAACTAGTTTACTGTAATATAAGAGTATGTTGGCAAACTAGTTTATTGGGGTAGCTAAATGACAATACCTACGATGGCATAATTACTTTTTTGGGAAATCAAATGAGTATTAGTTACTAGTACTAATACACTAGTAAGATACAATTTTATTTAAATGCAGGAGCTACTCTACTTCGTGAAAACAACTATACTTCCTTGTTAATATGACAGAGCCTTTGCTGCAGTAGCAGTTTTATTTAAATGTGGGAGCTACGCTACTTCGCGAAAACAACTATACTTCCTTTGTTAATATGACAGAGCCTTTGCTCCAGTAGCAGTTTTATTTAAATGCGGGAGCTACGCTACTTCGCGAAAACAACTATACTTCCTTGTTAATATGAATGAGCCTTTGTTTCAGTAGCTAACTCTCCTTTGCTAAAACAACTACACTTTCTTTGTTTATACATAAAAGCTTTTGATCAAGTAGCAATATTATTTAAATATAGGAGCTATATACTCATCTTCGCCAAAACAAATTATACTTTAATTGTTCATATGAAAAAGTTTTTGTTCGAGTAGCTTCTATATAACACAACTGTATTTTCTTTATAACTACGAATAAACCTTTGGTTCAGTAGCAAATGTGTTATTACATTATTTGCTAATATATTTATTAGCTACTGAACCAAGGGTATATTCGTAGTAAAAAAGAAAATACAGTTGTTTTATATGGAAGCTACTTGAACAAAGGCTTTTTTATATGAACAAAGGAAGTATAAATTGTTTTAGCAAAGTTGAGTAGCTCCTACGTTTAATTAATATTGCTACTTGAATAAAATATTTTATGTATAAACAAAGAAAGTGTAGTTGTTTTAACAAAGGACAGTTAGCTACTGGAGCAAAGGCTCTGTCATATTAACAAAGGAAGTATAGTTGTTTTCGCGAAGTAGCGTAGCTCCCGCATTTAAATAAAACTGCTACTGGAGCAAAGGCTCTGTAATATTAACAAAGGAAGTATAGTTGTTTTCGCGAAGTAGCGTAGCTCCCGCATTTAAATAAAATTGCTACTGGAGCGAAGGCTCTGTCATATTAACAAAGGAAGTATAGTTGTTTACGCTAAGTAGCGTAGCTCCCGTATTTAAATAAAATTGCTACTGGAGCGAAGGCTCTGCCATATTAACAAAGGAAGTATAGTTATTTTCGCTAAGTAGCGTAGCTCCTGCATTTAAATAAAATTGCTGCTGGAGCAAAGGCTCTGTCATATTAACAAAGGAAATATAGTTGTTTTCGCTAAGTAGCGTAGCTCCCGCATTTAAATAAAATTGCTACTGGAGCGAAGGCTCTGTCATATTAACAAAGGAAGTATAGTTGTTTTCGCTAAGTAGCGTAGCTCCCTCATTTAAATAAAATTGCTGCTGGAGCAAAGGCTCTGTCATATTAACAAAGGAAGTATAGTTGTTTTCGCTAAGTAGCGTAGCTCCCGCATTTAAATAAAATTGCTACTGGAGCGAAGGCTATGTCATATGAACAAAGGAAGTATAGTTGTTTACACTAAGTAGCGTAGCTCCCGCATTTACATAAAATTGCTACTGGAGCGAAGGCTCTGTCATATTAGCAAAGGAAGCATTGTTGTTTTCGCAAAGTAGCGTAGCTCCTGCATTTACATAACATTGCTACTGGAACGAAGGCTCTGTCATATGAACAAAGGAAGTATAGTTGTTTACGCTAAGTAGCGTAGCTCCCGTATTTAAATAAAATTGCTACTGGAGCGAAGGCTCTGTCATATGAACAAAGGAAGTTTAGTTGTTTTCGCTAAGTAGCGTAGCTCCCGCATTTAAATAAAATTGCTACTGGAGCGAAGGCTCTGTCATATTAGCAAAGGAAGCATTGTTGTATTCGCGAAGTAGCGTAGCTCCTGCATTTACATAACATTGCTACTGGAACGAAGTCTCTTTCATATTAACAAAGCATTGTTGTTTTCACGATGTAGAGTAGCTCCTGCATTCAAATAACTTTGCTACTGTACATAATCATGAGTTGATTAAGTCCAACAACCTTAATACTGTGACTAAGCTTTAATGGTGGTTACAAAGGAAAATATTTAATTTAACAAAGTACAGCTGTTGCTCTTTTAAGTTAGTATTGTTATTACAGCAAAGTCACAGTTAAATGGGATTAGTTCCACAGACAAAAGACACATTGTTGTAGTATACAAACACACTTTATTGAAAAAATATTGTTGTGTTAACAATATACAAACATTGTTGTAGTATCAATGCATATATTTTGTTAAAGATATATTGTCGCAATGACAATTTACTTCTTGACAAAAGAAACATTGTTGTAGTATCAATACACATAATAATAATTGTTGTACTGAGATTTAACTTGACAAAAGAAACATTGTTGTAGTATCAATACATATATTTTTAAGAATGAATGTTGTTGTTCTGACAACTTAATTCTTGACAATAAAAACATTGTTGCCCGGACTATACAATATGGTGGGCTCTCCCCCGTTAAAGTTTTATTGCTGGAGCCAACAATATTTTTTTCTGCGTGTGATAATAAATAATAAATATTACTGGACTTTCCACACAGCACTATCTAGCCCCAAACTTAGCCAGAGCTTGTAATATGGAAACCAGATAGCTGATATAATACATAAATACTTTTTTTTTTGTAAATACATACTTATAATATTATATAACACCCAGACAGAGAACAAACGCATCTGTGTTCATCACACAAATGTTTGTTCTCGGTGGGGATCGAACCCACGGCCTACGGCGCAGAAGGCAGAGCTGCTACCAAGTCAGCTGTGCAGGATGTCTTTTTTTATTTTTTTTTGAAAATGTTGATGTTGTGAAGCCACGCCTTATTCACTTACTTCTTTCTTCTTTTCCGAATATCAACTACTATCAATGTGGGTGCCTATGTGCCAAGTGTATGGACGTTCCTCTGAATAACTTTATTTTATTTTAATACCTAACCAACTTTACCTACCTAATTAATATTATAATAGACGTCCTATCATCATCAGCCTCAAAGTCTTCTGCTGAACCTAAATCTCCCCTATTAATTTCCAGTAAAGCGAAAGTTTTAGGTCCATAGAACATTTTAGAACATTTTTTTAAGAGTAGTAGTTCTCTTTGTGAAGGGCTCGTCCGGGGAAGTACTACCACCACGCCTTTTTCTGCTGCCAAGCAGCGTCGCTGTGTTTCGGTTTAAGGAGTGTGGTTGCCGGTGTAAATACAGGCACATGAGGCTTAACAACTGTGTGCCCCAAGTTGATGGACACAGGGCAGTGCATCGTAGGGCACGTTCCTATCGTGTGTGACTTACGAGGTAATGCTTTATTATAGGTGATTAGGTAGGTTACCACTTAACATCAGGTGGGCCATCTGCTTGTTCCATCAGCTAGTCATATAAAAAAAACATTTATAACGTCATTGAGTTAAATAAACCATTAATTTCGGATTGAAAAGAAGATGCGCAATAAAAGTCTTCATCGTTGATTACTTACCTAGTAGGTATAAAGTAAGGTGTAATGTTTCTGCAAAACTAGAGCAATATCAATGCAACGTCAGCTATACACAGAAAAAACAACGCGAGTCTTATAAGTAAACAAGAGTATAAAGAGATTTCCTATGAATAAAATAAAAGTACAAGATTGTATCTATGGCTGAGTATGGAATCGGCGACTTATTATATTCCTAATAACAGGAACGTATTAACTGGAGATGTGGAGCTATGAAGGAGTAGACAAGGCGACGTTTTACTCACCTTTTTGGTATGTTCAATTTGCGAAAAAGAGTTTGCGCAATTAAAAATGCATGGCTCAAATGCATACCTGCAAGCTGTATTTAAAAGAAACACGTTACACGGTCAGTTAATCACAGCAATGGTTTATTACAATAATGTACGCTATTCAAATTCTTAAGTATTATTAAATCTAACAGTAAATCTTTTAATCAATAAGAATCATACAATAAATAATCATACTTCAAATAACTGAATACTTATTCTTTTTTTTATACAATGCTCAGCTTAGAGCTGTGTTATCTAGTCGGCGGATAGCAACCAAGTGAGCTCATCCCCTCCGTTCCGTCGCTCACCCGACGTCCAACTGTCGGTAGTCGTTGTCCGTGGTCGCCGTCCATGGTCGGTGGCCGTGGTCGGTGTCACCGGAAACGGAAATACGGGTGCGACAACATCCGGCCGTCCTGCTCACGCATTCGTCCTCGAACTGCGTCCTGGTCTGATGCGAAAACTGAAAACATTATACAGTTAAATCCAATTTCATAAATGCTAGGTTACAGTTTACACATTTTCTTTACTATAGGCCCCACATAGAGTGTCTGATCAGATTATAGCATGTTATCCCATCGGCGGTCAACATGTGTATGTGGCTTAAACTAGATGATGTTCACTCAGTATCAACTAGCTGTGTATCACCACATACACTACAACAGTGTTCACATTGGATGTCTGTTGCAACTTATCCAAACTCAAACACTCTTACACATTTTCTTTACTATAGGCCCCACATAGAATGTCTGATCAGATTATAGCATGTTATCCCATCGGCGGTCAACATGTGTATGTGGCTTAAACTAGATGATGTTCACTCAGTATCAACTAGCTGTGTATCACCACATACACTACAACAGTGTTCACATTGGATGTCTGTTGCAACTTATCCAAACTCAAACACTCTAGGCACCTACAATGTTTGAAGAAGTAGCATTAGACATTTTAAGATTCACACAGATTAACACATCAGACTCAAGCTACTTTAAGTAAAATATTAATGTTAACAAATTATACTAATAAAAGAATAGTTACGTACTTTTTTTTTTTCGTATACCTTTCGACAACATCCGGTTAATCAGAAATCTGGATCAATGGTTTCATATTTTCCACGCATGCTATGCCATCATATCGTTTCGAAGATCTTTCAGCTTCTCGCATATCAGCTACTTGATATCTATCGTGACCCAAAATGTTAGTAACTTTAAACGGACCTTTGTAGAGAGGAATTAGTTTTGTACTTTGGCCAGCATTGTTTGAGTGACTTGGAATTTTAAGTACCACCAAGTCTCCAACGTTATAAATAGTCGCGTCTTTCCTTTTAGCGTCGAAGGATGCTTTATGTTTTTCAGCATCTTTCTTTATGTTAGTGTCAACCGTTTTTCTCAATGCAGTCACGTCAACAGAGCATTCCGTATAAGTCGTTGTTCATACGAATTCTGTACCCAAAGAAAACCTCACTCGGTACGGCGGATGTGGTTTTATTAATCGTGCTATTGATACCCTGCTGTATACTTTTTATGTGTTGATCCCATTTATTATTTTCCATTTATTATTTAACCATTTATTATTTTCCATTTATTATTGTCTGGTTATATCGTTCTCCCTGTCCGTTTGAGCGTGGTACAGCAGTGGCAATTATATGTGCTCTAATATTACGATCTTTGCAATAGCTGCTGAATAGTTTTGATGTAAATGCGCTACCAGCGTCGCATACTTAACGCTTTGGATTTCTAAAAACTTTAAATATTTTATTTTATTCGTTTATTACATTACTTTTAGTGTGTTTTTACAGCCGCAATAAATACAAATTTTGTGAAGGAGTCTAACCAGTACCAAGAGATAACTATTTCCCAGAGTAGTTTTAACAAATGGACCGCGGTGATCAACGTGGAGTGTGTGAAAAGGCCTGACGTGCTTCGATATCGGATACAATTGACCTGGTTTTTTGCCATGAATATTTTTGAAATAAATGTAATTTAAACAGTTTTTTATGTATTTTGTAACAGTTTTCTTCAAATGGGGAAACCAATATTTTGATCTAATTCTTTCAAAAGTTTTATCTACAGCGAAATGACCACAGTCATCATGATTATCTCGAATAAAGTACCATACGTACTTCTTTGGTACTACCCAACATCTTCCGAATTTTGTACGGTGTTCCGAACGGTATACTTTTTTTTCCAACAAATCGTAGCTTTTTGATTCAACCTTAACAATGTTACCCATAATTCTAATATAAAAATAAATATCACCTGTTCACTACCCACTACTAAAACGACTCATTGTCAAATTGTACATGTAATATTAGGTACCTACGTACTACTTCTCTGTAATAAATTGCAATTAGATGTACCTTTAATAACCATATTAACTAACGAGTGCCTACCTACTTGATAAGAACCTACCTACTTATAACATATAATTTTAAGCAAGGCGCTTGTTTGTAACAGACGTTTGGTTTCAAATAAAAATTTCATTTCATTTCATTTCATCGTGCTCATTAAATATCCGTTTCTTTGTCTCGGCCTCACCTGACTGTAAAATGTCTCGAATACTACATATACTGGGGACTCTTAACTGGACAGAGAGCAACCAGTCCCCCTCAGAAACAGTTATTGTGCTAACGCAGTCAGTATATAAATTGACCTGCAATTTAGGATCAAATACTTTAAACACCGCATTTTTAATCAGTGCATCTTTCACCGTTATTACTCCCTAATCTTGTGGAGAGCCCCATTGCCAGATCCCTTTTTTTTTTTTGTAAGCTAGATAGTGATTTGCAAGCACAGTTTCGTATGAATTTCCGAAATAATAAATTAGCCCCAAAAATTTACGAAGCTGGTGAACTGTTTTTGAGGTCAGAAATTTTGTAATGGCATCGAGTTTACGGGCACTTGGACGAACTCCTTCTCCAGAAATATCATAACCCAAAAACGTAACACGTGCCTTGAAAAATAAACATTTTCTAGAATGATAGTAAGCCCATTTTTTAACGAGTATTTCTAGAGTATTTCTTTGACTGTTATTTTATTAAGCTATCTATAGTCCACACACAACCTTTTGGCCCCCAACGTTTTGTCAACTAAAAGCGCTGGGCTCGCATACGCAGAATTACTGATTCGAATAGTACCATTCTTTAAAAGGTCGTCTGTTATTTCCCGCTTTATTGCCCTTTCAGATTGTGACATTCTATACGGCCGCTGGCAAATTGGCTTACTAGTTGTTAACTGTATCTCTAATTTTAAACAAGAAGTTTTTCCTACACTCGACAAATCTTCAGAAAAAGATAGAGGGTATTTTGATAAAATATCAACATTTTTTTTTTATCGATTAAAAGGTATCTCCTACGTGAACATACATGATGTTTTTATCTTCTGTAAAATTACTGCCGATTTGAATGTCGCAGTTAGACAGAGAATCAATAGCGTAAAATGTTATATTAGATTAGACTGAATCACCCGGAGCGTGGTAGCGACAGCCTCTGTCACTTCAGTAGATAAATTACTTATAAAGCCTACTAGATTAACGGATTGATTTAAAAGAAAAGGTTTTAAATTATATTTATTTACTAGAGCGGTTGTTATAAGCGAGCAGTCACTACCCATGTCGAAAAAAAAAACTTTATAATCAAAACCATAAGAAAAACCGGCGTTTTGAAATTTTGGTTTATTTAAATAAATAAATAAATAAAAATAAATTTGTTTTGGATCAGAGATTATTTTCACTTCGAAATCCTTCTCGACCTTTGTCGTCGATTTAGATTTACAGGCAGCCTCTAAATGGCCTAATTTGTTGCAAGAAGAACACCTTACGTTGTGTTTATACGTGCTGTTGTTTCTTCGGTGACCTACCTCCCCACAGCGGTAACAAGTAACGTTATAGTTGTCCACATTATTTGCATAAGCAGAATGCTCAAACTTGTTCTGCAATTTACTGATATTATTTTGGTACCCAGACTGCGTTGGTCGAAAAGATTATTTTTGTGGTAGCGGATTCTTTTGGGAATTTTCTATTTCGGTGGGTTGATAGATTTTACCGTGTAAAAAGGATGCAAAATCGTCACAATATTCGATCGAACCGACAAAAATTGAACCTACTATAACTCATATTATATCTTGTTCCCGAAAACCTAGCTGCAGACGATCTAGTTAACTTTTAGTTGAAAAAAGAATGCGTATAGCAACTGTTTAGCTACAGGCCTTATAATTATCTATTAACTCTTTATGCGACCTGTACATATTTCGTTTTACTTGAAATGACAGCTTATGACGCCATTCTTTCACCGCCACGAGGTCTAACTTGTTTCGTTTTTTTTTTTTTTTTTTTTAAAGAATCGAGCCACGTTTACGCGATATTGCGTAATTTTTGAAGAGCTTGATACTTAGTCATATTATCGGACCAACCAAATGCACGAGAGCTAGCCTCTACTACGTTTAACCATATATCAACACTGTCTACGAGTGGGTCGAATTCTGGTATCACTGACGATAATACAGCATTTTGACTCACGGTTTGCGATGCTTTCTGATGACTACTACTTTTTTTTTTCGCCTTCGATCACTGCCACTACTGCTACTGGCACTGGAATTGCTGCTCGAACTAGATGATGGTTCCCGACTCGATCTTCGTTTGCGCTTACGTGGCGGCATCTTGTGGGCGTAGCACAATTTAGCACTTCTGATAAAAGAAACACGTTACACGGTCAGTTAATCACAGCAATGGTTTATTACAATAATGTACGCTATTCAAATTCTTAAGTATTATTAAATCTAACAGTAAATCTTTTAATCAATAAGAATCATACAATAAATAATCATACTTCAAATAACTGAATACTTATTCTTTTTTTTATACAATGCTCAGCTTAGAGCTGTGTTATCTAGTCGGCGGATAGCAACCAAGTGAGCTCATCCCCTCCGTTCCGTCGCTCACCCGACGTCCAACTGTCGGTAGTCGTTGTCCGTGGTCGCCGTCCATGGTCGGTGGCCGTGGTCGGTGTCACCGGAAACGGAAATACGGGTGCGACAACATATTGTATGCTTATAAAACTACCTACAGCAGTATTTGCAAAGAAAGAAAAAAAAATTATTTATAACAAACGGACGACAATACACAGGCCACCAAACAAAGTATATTAGACAAAAAAATTATGCCGTAGTTCAAAATAATGTAATTTTAAAAATATAATCAAGTGAAAAGATAAAATATAATTTCCAATAAAAATAATCCATCACACAAATTATATCATGAACGGCCGGTTTCTGAAAGCCCGATCAAAACTAATCGCATGTCAAGTCACTTGCTATCTCTATCTAATTCGATGTAATAGCTGAAATGGCTAGTGATTTGACATCCGATTAGTTTTGATCGAGCTTTCAGAAACTGGCAGTTACTGTGATAAAAAAAATACTCGTTGACTTTATGGAATCTGAATAGATTATTTAGTGGCCCATTTATTGCGTATTGTTGTTATTATAGATGGAATATCTACCTATTTGGAGATTGGTCTCGTTTTTTGTATGATCATTGAACAATTCACACAATTTACTCCTTGAATTTGATAACAGCCGCCTCTAAATCTTCCCAACTCTACTTCCCATGCCAAAGGCATTTATAGATTCTTCATTTGTATCTGTATCGACTCTTTTATGTTATTGTTGTCTGCTTTCGGATATGAAACGTAATTGGCAGTTACATTGGCACAAATTTACTTACCATCTTGTGCACCTCTATATCTATTGTCATAAGATTCACTTTTGCTTAAAAAATAAGTCAAGGGGTAGTAGTAAGTTTAGTGCTTAGAGGATTTGTGTGATTTGTCGATGGGTGATGTATGCTGTCTGGTTTGGGTTTGATCGCTTTTGGAATGGGATTAGACTGTTTTTGTAAGCTACTATTTAAAGAATGTTGTAAAACTTTAGTACATTTTACTGGAGGTTCAGTTTTACAAACTAGTGCTATTAAGCCAAGTGCGGATCAAAGATGCGTATAAAATCACACTGTACCTAATTCTTTTTTTTGTCATAAGGGTCAATATGGAATCTATCATTTTGTAATCTTACCATGAAAAAATGAATGTAAATAATGTAAATACTGTTTTTACTGTTGTTATGTTTAGTGTGTAATAAACACACTAAAAATGACAACAGTAAAAAAACACTACATCAATAAAAAAATGTGCAATGTACGGTCTTATATTATACATATAAATAAAAAATAAAAAAAATAGATGCTCAAATCACGACATGTATCTAAAGGATTGTAAAATTTTGTGCCAGTTTGTTTTTTTCACAAACTTACTTACTTATAATAAAAACTATAATTATAGATTCAGAAAACATACAACAAAAGAATAATTAAAGTCTTATTAAAGTAGAAACCAAATAAAAGTCAATTTTCTAAATATTCAGAATAAATATTTAAGACGATTATATGTTTACTAGTGGCTTCCCGCGGCTTCGCTCGCGTTGAAGTGGTGAACCGTGATTGAACCACAAACATCCAAACATCGTAACTTTCGCATTGATTTGTATATTACTAGGGTAGGATTTTAAATACGTACTATTATTAGGGTAGGATTTTAAATACCTACGTAGGTATAAGGGATACCTATAGGCGTACATTACCTATATTAGGTGGGTAGGTATAGGTACTGAGTTTAGCACAAACATGACAAATACAACAAAGACAACCTAACACGGAAAATATGTACTTATTTGTTCCTAATTTCTACCCCAAAAGCAAACGAAACGAAACAGCTTCACGACATTGATCCACAGGCACGGTAGATAGGTACCCTCAGATCTCTTCGTACCAACTCAAGATTCCCGTTTTTAGAACATTGACGCCTCGTTGTAGGTATTCTTTTTACTCGAGCGCAACGAAGGAGGGTAACGTCTTTATGTTATTTATCCACAGAACACATTTTCTTTTAGTTTGAAGTTAATTACACAGTTACAGTTAAAAATCTCCCATACAAACCTTGAAACTTTGCAGGGGTAGTTTTAAAATATTGAAAACGTGATTTTAAATTATTTATTGTGGAGTATATTTACTTCAAGTTTGATATCAATCGCACTATGCGTTAAAAAACTCCCATACAAACTTTGACATCCCTTTGCACGCTTATTATGGGTAGTTTTAAAAAATTAAAAAAGCCTTTCCTATTTTTTTACCTAAAAGTTCATATACTCCAAGTTTCAAGTTTGTAGGTTCAAGGTATACTATTTTTCATGCAAACGTTTTCAACCCTTTTACACCCCTTGGGGTTGAATTTCCAAAACCCCCTTCTTAGTACACCTCTACGTCATAAGACCTATGTATTCTTCAAATTTCAAGTCTCTAGGACCATCGGTCAAAAAACTCCCATACAAACTTTTACATCCCTTTGCACACTTATTAAGGGTAGTTAAAAAAAACTAATAAAGCCTTTCCTATTTTTTTGCTTTGAAGTATATGTACTCCAAGTTTCAAGTTTGTAGGTTCAAGGAATACAATTTTTCATACAAACGCTTTCATCCCTTTTTACACCCTTAGGGGTTGAATTTCCAAAAACCCTTTCTTAGTACACCTCTACGTCATAAGACCTATGTACTCTTCAAATTTAAAGTCTCTAGGACCATCGGTCAAAAAACTCCCTTACAAACTTTTACATCCCTTTGCACATTTATTAAGGGTAGTTTTACAAAACTAAAAATGCCTTTCCTATTTTTTTGCTTTGAAGTATATGTACTCCAAGTTTCAAGTTTGTAGGTTCAAGGAATACAATTTTTCATACAAACGCTTTCATCCCTTTTTACACCCTTAGGGGTTGAATTTCCAAAAACCCCTTCATAGTACACCTCTACGTCATAAGACCTATGTACTCTTCAAATTTCAAGTCTCTAGGACCATCGGTCAAAAAACTCCCATACAAACTTTTACATCCCTTTGCACACTTATTAAGGGTAGTTTTAAAAAACTAAAAATGCCTTTCCTATTTTTTTGCTTTGAGGTATATGTTCTCCAAGTTTCAAGTTTGTAGGTTCAAGGAATACTATTTTTCATACAAACGTTTTCATCCCTTTTTACACCTTTAGGGGTTGAATTTCCAAAAATCCCTTCTAAGTGCACCTCTACGCCATAAGAGCTATGTACTACTCAAATTTCAAGTCTCTAGGACCAGCGGTTTAGGCTGTGCGTTGTCTATATGTCAGTCAGTCAGTCAGTCAGTCAGGACTTTGAGTCTTATAGTATTAGAGATATCCTGTTGTTATATATTATTACATTAATATGATTTACTTAGTTCAGTCAGTCAACAAATAGCTAGAGAAATTCTACTTGGACTAATTAGAGAATTTTGTTTTTATCTCCACCTGCCAATACGATTAAGATAGGTAGGTGAGGTATACAGATTGTTAGGCTTTGGTCGCATGGAACTGGCACCTAGAGTCACCTAGCTTTAAGACGTTTCAAAGTGATCCTTGTGATTTAATTGAATAAATACATTTTGACTTTGACTTTGACTTTTGACTGATTATTTGATTGTTTTATTTTTCTGTGTTAGTCAATGCATTTATTTTTTTCTTTTCTTTCAGAAAATACTTTTTTTGATTAAAAGTTCAATTATTCGGACTATCATCCAAAAGTTAACAATGCTATGAGAGAAGAAGATGACATCCCACATAAGGTATTTATATAGATCAGGGGTGGCGAACCTTATTGAATCAACGTGCCATTTTTTCTAAGAAAATTATATGAGGCTATAGACGTGCCCTCAAATAATTTCAACCAAAATGTAATAATATGAATTATTATATATATATATATATATATTTTTTATACCATTAGCTAATGGAACAAGCAGATGGCCCACCTGATGTTAAGTGGTAACCATCACCTATAACAAAGCATTGCGTCGTAAGTCACGCACGATAGGAACGTGCCCTACGATGCACTGCCCTGCGTCCATTAACTTGAGGCATACAGATGTTAAGCCTCATGTGCCTGTAATTACACCGGCAACCACACTCTTCAAACCGAAACACAGCAACGCTGCTTGGCGGCAGAAAAAGGCGTGGTGGTAGTACTTCCCAGGACGAGCCCTTCACAAAGAGCTCTACTACTCTTAATCTCATAATAATAATTTCAACGAATCTTCCAACCGGTGTTCTAAGAGCCGCAGCAGCCCGGAGAGCGATTTAGCCAAGTAGTTTCTGATCGGATTGGGCAGGGGCGAGCTAAGTATGGGATAGTTAGAACTAAAAATGCAAACCGTTTTGATCCGTGGATTTTTTCATTTAAAAAACAAGTACTGATGGAACAAGCATATGGAGAGCGTGCCCACAATATTGTGTCGCGTGCCATCATTGGCACGCGTGCCATTGGTTCGCCATCCCTGATATAGATGCTCAAGTAGATAAGTGACAATCGCTCCAATTGAGTCGGTCATCTTATTTGCTTTAGCTATTAAGCTAACGGCCGGCTTCTGAAAGCCCGATCAAAACTAATCGCATGACAAGTCACTTGCTACCTCTATCTAATTCGATGTAATAGTTGAAATGGCGAGTGACTTGACATCCGATTGGTTTTGATCGAGCTTTCAGAAACCATCCAACCATACCTATATATTTTGTTCCCAAACCATTTGCATATTTCTGGTCAAAAAATAAATAAAATACAAATGAGCTTTATTGAGGACAGCATGGATAACATTGGGTTTGTCCTACAATCGACGGTTTTATCGCAAGTAGCGATATCTTCCAGACGACTCCCGTATAGGTCGATGTTTGATATGCAGTATTATTTTAAACTAAACTTAAAACACTGACAACCACTTGTTCTAACTTGACAACAATTTGTTTTACTAGTTTTTTTACTGAATCGAACAAAAGTCCGATTAAGTATCAAATTGATATATATGCTGAATATTTGTAAAGAAATTTATGAAAACTAAGATTTTTGCGATTTTCATAACTACATTCCGTTATCTACACTAATATTATAAAGAGGTAACATTTGTATTTTTGTATTTTTGTATGTAACGAATAGGCTCAAAAACTACTGGTCCGATTTCAAAAATTCTTTCACCATTAGAATGCTACATTATCCCTGAGTAACATAGGCTATATTATATTTTCAAAAAAATCAGGGATCCTTACTAAAACTTCAATAATGTAACCCAAGGTGGAAAACAAAAACCTTACATCGCGTGCGCTGCGAAAACTATTGAAGATAGAACAAAATAATGTACTACGATTTTGTAGAACACATCATCATCTACAAAAAATGTTGCGACAGCATATGTCTAACTATTATAGTTATGTCACAATAAGTGTTGTTTTATTATAAAAAATTAATTGAAATGCCTCCGCTAGAAAAGGGTCTTTATTTGTACCTTGGTATTAATCCTTATCCAAATAAATCATTTCATAATTAAGACGGTTTCAATACCTATCGATTACTTCTTAAATTTTTCAAATCGGACATTCCATTAAAAAGATATGACGAAATTAAAAATGTTAACGGGTCCACGGGTCACGCGCGGGTTGCGATTTCACTCTCTCAAGGAGAAGCGCGTGCAAATGTATGAAATAAGTAGACGCGAGGCTCGAACCCACACGGTCTAAGTTTATCCTAAAATGTTTAAAAAATTTATGACCACCCATGCGAAGCTGGGACAGGCCGCTAGTTATATTATATTTTCAAAAATTTTGGTATGTGCGAGCGATATGTACGTACCTACATTAGCGGTTGACAATGTCTAAGCAAATAAGCATAAAAAAATGTTCACACACGCGAAAAAAAAACATTTAGTTTACTGTAGGTAGAGCTCAGTCTCTACATTCCACATTCTAAAGGAAATCGAGTCACATTCCGCAATTCTACAATTTTGTAGCCGTAATACTTTCGTAATAAGGCTTAATTTACGAATTAAACATCACAATTTAAATTCAAATTGACGTTGCAATTGCGCTCTTCAATCGAAAATACGTTTCCACGACTCAGCTGTACGGTCTACTTTACATTGGCTACGACTTTTGCAATTTTACCAGCATCACTATACCTTTCATCAACTTTTTAAATCTCCTTATGAACTCCATAATACGGTTCGATATCGCTAGTTATCTTATCATTAGGATCACTCTCTTGCGTTTTAATAAAGTCCTGTTCGTTATTCGCTTAGTCCTAAGGTTCATTATCCTTTATTTTATGACCATCAAGAGCATTACTGCTAGCGATTTCTTTCGCCATCTGTCGGTTTGTTTGATCTATTGCAATTACAGTTTTACACCGATCGTAAAATTCAAAATGGCTGACAGGTAATCCTGCATTGTTATGGTTTTTTACCCTCCATGGGTTTTTTATACCCGGCCCTTAAATTGAAGCTAGCGTATTTTTTACTTCAATGGCTATTAGATGGGGAAATTTTAAGCGTTTTTGATGTTTTTTTTATCAAGAAATACGAGTAACGTAGGATTTAACCTTTTTGAAATAATAATTAACTCTGTACTAAGAAGAAAAGTAAACGTAACCTATTTTTTTTACACAACTAGCTGATGGTACAAGCAAATGGCCCACCTGATGTTAAGTGGTAACCATCACCTATAACAAAGCATTGCCTCGTAAGTCACGCACGATAGGAACGTGCCCTACGATGCACTGCCCTGCGTCCATCAACTTGAGGCATACAGATGTTAAGCCTCATGTGCCTGTAATTACACCGGCAACCACACTCTTCAAACCGAAACACAGCGTTGCTGCTTGGTGGCAGAAAAAGGCGTGTAGTTAATTCATAATAGTTGGTGAAAATGAGAGTTTCCATTACAGTTTCGGATATTTACGACTTCAAGTGTTATTAGAACATTGTATCACAGCAATAACACACGTCATAAAGCACACCCTTGAGGTACTCCAAATTTTATTGAGATAATAACCTACATCTGCTCCAATACCAACTCTAAACTCAGAGATATCACATAATTTTGATTACCATTACATGATTTAGAGCTGATTTCACCATGCTCTGTTAGTTGCTAATAAAAGATTAACAGGCCGCTAAATCTAACCTTAGATGTCAAACGCGTACATTTTGACATATTTAACGGCCCTTTAAACCTTTGTTAATCTAAGACAGCATGGTGAAATCAGAGCTCAGTTTTACACTTACTTCAACAAACATCCAACCATAATCCCGTTATCTGTTAGAGATCGCTGTTTAGCGATAAGACCGCCCATTGTACTTGGCAAGTAGTTTAAAGTGTTTTTATTTTTATCCATAAGTTGTTGTGTGCAATAAAGTAATATAAGTTAGGTATATGCACCGATTTCTTTTAAAACGCTGGTCCGTTTTTGATGGGATTTTTACAGATGTTAAGAGAATAATCCTGCGAAAAAATCAGAAACAGAATGATTTATAAAAACACGCATAAAAACTATTTAATATGTCTTAAAATATCTGTCAGACGATAGGCTTCTTCAAGTCAGATTTAATTGTTTTATAGCTTTTTTTATGTTTTTGCAAACCTGCCTACTTATGCTAACACACTGCTATTTTATAATCTTAGATTTTTGAACCATTTCTGCATCAAAATGCTTGATTGGATCTCATTAAGAGTTTGATAATGTTTAGTATTTGAATTTAATTACATAACAGTAAAGTTAATTTAGGACCCTGGGTGCGGCACAAGATGGCGGATTTGCATGGATAGGTTAATGCGTGTAATTAATTAATAATTTAACTTTAACTAGCAATAAATATATTTGCAAATATTTCACAGTCGTTTTGTGTGAAGCCTGTTAATAAATCTGAGCTTAGATTATCCATAGGATAGTATCATGAGTAGAAAGTTTATTCAATAAGTTAATAACATACCCATTTCTATTTCTAATAAAATTAGTGTAGAAGTCTTCATGAGATCGCCATTTTATAGGTATTTTTAAAATTATTTCTATCTAAAGACTGTCTGATAGCCAATAGCTGTCGCTCATAGCGAAAAGACCCCCCATGGTACTTCAATGTAATTTTAGATTTATACCAAATTAAAGCTTAGGAAGTTCTAATGAAGTACCTATAAGAATAACTTGGAATCGTCGTAAAAATATTATTGGTAGATAAGTAATTAAAAAAACTAAGGCAACTTACTTTACTTTTTTTACAAATACAAAGTTTATGCGAACTTCTTGGATGGTCATAGGTAAATCCAAAACTATTTTTACATCCCCAACCCACTCTTCATTCGGTCAGTCATGAAAAAAAAGGTAATAAAACCTTTTTTTCTTTGATTTTCGCAATAAATAAAGTTGTAGGTATGACTTTATGTCCCAACTCGATCAGAACCAAATCAATAAAAAAAAAATGATAATATTTTTGCGGTTTACCATCTCGACTTCGTAAGCCTTGAATTGATGTTAGTATTTTTTATTTAACTGTAATGCTACTACTGGTTTTCGCTCGCTCCTTTTATATAAAAAACAGTAGTGAAAAAAAACAGTAAAAGAACACTGGTTATTCACCTATTTATTCGTAAGTTCAAATTAAAGCTACAATAAAGTCCATTGATTTGATTTGATGTTACACAATACAACACAAAGAGCGGTGTTGACACATTGCGTCGTGAGAAATGGCATGGTATTCGCAAGGTATTCCACCGGTCGCTAAGAAACGCGGCCGGTGGTAAGGGCTCGAAGGATAACCTCGTGCAGTGTGCATCACGCCCTCCAGTGCGACCCTTCCCCTTTACGGAGAATCCTATGGATGGAATACACTTAGCAGCCAGTCTGGTTTTGTGTTTCAATGCGCGCGGATCGCAGCGCGGTAACCGGCCATTCTAAAATACTTGTTCGAATTTCGAAAACGAACCTTTTTTAAGTTTCTCATTCATAGGCGCTATGAGTTCCAAATTTAAAGTAGAGCGGTTGCCCGCGTAAACTTTCACGAAACTTTTAAAAGTTTTTTTTTAATTTGTTGGTAATTATTTTCTGTGATTACATTGTTATGGTTGTGGTTTCAGTTCTGTGGTTCGGATCGGTGTTTTTATGATTTTGTGGTGTGCAAGCGTTTGAAGGGTGATTGGAAAGTGACCTTTACTGCAATTTGTGCAAGATGATGCTGTTTTGCCGAGTTTTGTGCTTTCTGCTGCTGGTTGTGCAAGCTGTTATGGGGAACTGGTGGTAAGTGACGATAACTTAGTCTTATGGATGGGTGAAGAATATCGCGTGTGAATTCTATGTAGCCGCAACCTTCATTAAGAATAGACCTTACAAATTCCATAAAAAAAAATGCAATTTCTTTTTTTGAGAGAAGAGAAACAGTTACATGTTTAAAAAGGAATTAGGGATATACGCGTATGGCTTTCTTTGGAACCTTTTTTTACTCATCCTTGGCGGAATTGTTTCTTTTTTATCTTCATCATAAATAACAATATCGATGGCTTAATGCATGGTTACTTGAAGATGAGAGAGTCAGCTTTAAACTGTTGCTAAATACCATAGAATTTAATCTAGAACCTTATAGACAGGCTGAAAATCCTGATTACAGAATTTTGTAACGATTTGATAGCGTTTGAGTGCATTGCGCACATATTTATTCGAAAAAATCCTTGTTCGCGGCCGTATTTAAACCTAACAGTACCGAGTGCTCAAAGGTGCCTGTTTGAGGTACTAAAATCCTTTCACCACACTGTTTCGAAAGAATTATTGACACGACAAAAAAATAAGTATCGATGGATGTGGAATCAGAAGACGGCCTCGCTACCACTACACCACCGGTTTTATTATTATATATTATACAATGACACTTGAAAGTCAATTTGTCAACATAAATTGAAACGTCATTGTTAGCACATGGTTTTGTCACTTTGATGTGCCGGTTTCCGCTAGTGCGTACGCGCCGTTAAATTATATTTATACTTGAGGTAGGTTTAGGGTTGGCGAAAGAATGCACTTTAAAAATATAAAAAAAAACTATTAATAGTATTTGATTATGACATGTTACAAAAATAAATAAGCAAGTAAAGAGATTTAACGAATAACTTATTGATTACAGTATTTAAACATTAACAGTAATAAAAATGTATGTTTCGTTGTAACTATACATTGTAGTGAAAAGGAAGGGTAAATAGGAATTATGATTGTCATTAGCTTGGCATGGCAGGGCATAAAAAATTAACTAATCTTTGTGAATCACAGGGTTTCAAAAATATTGACGACCATTTAGGTACATACCATCCTACGTGGTTTAATAAAATGATTCAAAGTTACCCTTGTCATTTGATTAAACAAATATATTCATTATCCTTTTTGAATACTATTCGAATACGAATGAGAATTATAATAACCTCATTATTTTTTACCTGTCAAGATTGTTTAGTAAAGAATTCTGTCTAGCATTAAGCTCTCCTATTGTACAAACTTTGTATGGAATAAGGATAAAGGATTAAATAAGTAAATAAATTGTTTTACAAATAATTGTATTTACAAAAATATGCATCGTATTTGACATTCTGCAAGTGCCAACCCTAAGTAGTCGCAAAATAACTTCAACGTCATATTCCTTTTGTAAACATGCTTAGCAGTTTTGTTGTTGGTTTAGTAAAAGTGAATTTACTAAACTGAGACTATTTAAAATGCTTTTAAGAACACCCACATGTTTTAGGCATTATTATTTTATTTTTATTGAACACAGGAGTAGTTTTGTTGAAGTAGCTAGTAGCTTTTTTTTAACTACTTGCTTGCTGACTTAAAGACTAACGGCCAGTTTCTGAAAGCTCGATCAAAACTAATCGGATGTCAAGTCACTCGCCATTTCAGCTATTACATCGAATTAGATAGAGATAGCAAGGGACTTACCATCCGATTAGTTTTGATAGGGCTTTCAGAAACCAGCCGTAAGTTAGGTTTGTAAGATTAATAGGTTCTCGATTATTGTCTATACATTTATATAATACATATAGTAAAACAATATTGGTTTAGTCTAGACTGATAATAAGCTACTTTTAATCATAACAAATACTTTTAAACATACACCACCATTGGAAGGTAATGTGGTATCTACATAACGCATGTCCAGCACTTAGTGTAGATACAATACAACTATAAATTTTTAAACAAGCCAAATACAATAACAGATCGAAGATCCTAATTATTGTAATTGATCCTTCTAATATTATAAACGCGAAAGTTTGTAAGTATGGATGGATGTTTGTTACTCTTTCACGTAAAAACTACTGAATGGATTTTAATGAAACTTTACAATAATATAGCTTATCCTACTAATCCTACTAATAATATAAACGCGAAAGTTTGTAAGTATGGACGGATGGATGTTTGTTACTCTTTCACGTCAAAACTACTGAATGGATTTTAATGAAACTTTACAATAATATAACTTATACATCAGAATAACACACAGGCTACAATTTATAAAGATATGTGTGACTAATCCTGCGCAGACGAAGTCGCGGGCACCAGCTTGTTTTTTGAATATTTTTTTATTATTATAATGGTACGTACTTCTAATACAGATTTCTGATTATGGTAAAATTAAAGCTTTGACTAAAATTATTAAGGTTTCATCAGTAGTACGTGGATGTAAAGAAAAAAAGGAAGTTTTTTTTTTAATTTATGATGACAGAACAAAGCTTACATCAACGTGGGTCGCCCTTTAGCTGGTTACCGCGTAGCTCTAAGTCCATAGAGCGACACACATGGAGACAAACAAAGACTAAGCACAAACTAACCTATTTAATCTAGGGGTAAATAATAAATAACCTTAGATATAAAAAATATATAAAAATTACTAGTCCTACTAATTAGGACAAAGTGTGTCAGTAAGTATTTTTTTATACAACTAGCTGATGTTAAGTGGTAACCATCACTTATAAAGCATGGCCTCGTAAGTCACGCACGATAGGAACGTGCCCTGCGATGCACTGCCCTGCGTCCATCAACTTGAGGCATACAGATGTTAAGCCTCATGTGCCTGTAATTACACCGGCAACCACACTCTTCAAACTGAAACACAGCAACGCTGCTTGGCGGCAGAAAAAGGTGGAAGAAGATAATGCTTATTTTCAACAAAAGCCATACCTTTAGGTTTTGTTCTAAAGATTTATTGGACACAAAGTTACGTACAGTTTTATCAGAGTAGTGGTTTAAAGCCCAAGATAGATTTGTCTTACCATTAGGTTCTCGATTACAGTTTATTTTTTTGGAACGTACCAATGAAAACGTTACAATAAAATATGTAGATAGAATTTTACATTATTTACATACTTTTATAATTATCTAGATAAAAAAAATATATAGAAAGCGCACATGTACAGATTATATACAGGTAAAAAAAAAGTACGATGAAGTGGTACAGTCAAAAAAAAACTTTAGGTTTTGACTGTAACACAATACAAGTGGTACAGTCAAAACCTAAAGTGGATAAATATTTCTGGTTTGCAAAACACAAATAACAAATATTTCTGGCACCAGCATATTTTTGATCACAACTTTTAAATTTTTATTCTACTTTAAAGATTAGCCGTAAGTTCTACTACTTGCAATATTAAGTTTTAATTTTTCAGTTGTAATCTAACAAATAGCATTGAATAACTATTTTTTTTGTCGCTCTCGCTTTATTACATCTAGGGGGGGATACAGCACTAACTAACCCCAAACTAAGCAATGCTTATTATATGGGAACCAGGTGTTATAATGACTTACATATTATTAACATTATGTTATGACACCCAGACAGAGAACCAGAGAATCTATGGTCATTACATAAAATTAAATGTTTGTTCTCATTGGGGATCAAACCCACTTCCTAAAGCGCAGAAAGCAGAGCTACTACCAACTGGGTTTTGAGGGGTGTCCCGAATATATAGGTAGGTATATGGATCGCAAAATCTAACTCAATTTCTCTAATAGCAACGACGATATTCCTTCTGTGCGATTAAGTTTTTTGCCTTAACTTAATCTCGTTCCTTTTACTTAACCAGCCAATACGAATCGTATAAAAATAATTTATGGCACATTGTTCTGACAATGGCCTTATTTTGTTCCCTTTGGCCGACCTTGCGTTTAGTCAAAGTGATTGCCTTCGGATAAATCATCCAATAGTGTTTTGGATAACTTTATGCGATAGGGGATTCTGTAAAATAAATAAATAATATTGGTAGACTTTCCACACAGCACTACTGCCCCAAACTAAACATAGCTTGGAATATGGGAGTCAGATAGCTGGTATAATGCGTGTTTTTTGTAAGTAATTGTTATATAGAACAACCAGACATGAATATAAGATTGAGAAAATAAATATCTTAAACCTGAGACATTACGAGTATAATATAATTTATAAAATTGAACATAGATGTTTGGGAACAAAATCCATGTTCAAAGTCGAAGTCAAAAGGCATTATATTCAGTGAAATAACATACATAATACTTGAACACTGTGTTTTTAGCATATATTAGTACTAAAGTTTTAGCCTTGTGTATCAACGGCCTTAAAAAACGCTACGTTTCATAAGCTCACTAAAAGAATTTAGCCAAAAAAACATTTGCACATTGCTTTAGTTGCTTAGATATGAATAATAGTCATCAAATCGAAGACGCGTAGCTTTGTGTGTCAACGGCCTTAGAATACTCTACGTATGTATACGTAGAGTATTCTGTAGTAGAGTGTCTGAAAATGTTTAAAAAATAAAGCAATATTTCTAGTTTTTGAAAATTCGTACTTCCTGATATACAACGTGTAAACGACTGTACGACATTAAATTAATACACGTGTAGTACTACTATCTAGTATTGATTTAAAAAAGGTTTTATTAACATTCATTCATAATTGAGATTTTTTTATTTTCAAACAAACTAAATATCAGAATAAGCATAAAATTATTGAACATTCTGTATAAACACACAAACAAAGCAACGTACGTTCATTCAATGCCGCGCCCCGCGCGCAGAAACCGCACATACATACCTACTACGACTAAACCTAAACTGTGCCGCGCGCCCGTGCCTAAAGGTGAACGCCCTTTCAGCGCGGGCGCGCGGCCGGCGGCGGCGTCTTTGATTCGCCGATATAGTAGAGCAACGTTAGCATGTAGGAAAAATAAAACTAGTTAGGTACCTCAAATCCGTACGTTTCCAATATGCTCACGTTGTTGCATGTTGCACATACAAATGAATGCACTGAAGAGCTCCTTCAACTGTTCTAGAGTTTGTTTTGTATGCCTAGTTTCACAATTATCTTTCCCTTCATAATACAAGTTCTGCATTTTGATGACATTAACAAGACACACACACTCACACAAAAAGTCTATTTCGCGGTACCAAATCTAGGCACTAGTCACGAGCAATACTTAACACGAATTTACAGTTTTCAAAATTAGATATGTCAAGGTCGCTACCAAGGCGATTGTTTACTAAATAATAATGTCTTTCACTGGCCACCGGGCGGCAGCGTGGCACATAGTGGGGCGCGCTACGTACCTATCTGTCTCTATCACACACGTAAGCGGAATGATATCTGTCCTTGTCGCACAGCGAAATTTTACAATGTGAGCGCACAAATATGTTTCTTATGCGGTCTAACGCGTATAAATATGATATCTCTGTCCTTTTTTTCGTTTGATTGATGAGTCACATGACTTCATGACCCCAGAAATTTGACCTCATCACCGGCGTTTAGAGATACAGGTTGCATAGAAATTATTTATTGGAAAAGTATCGATATCTCGATAAATATTCAGGCTTTTTTGATAAAACCAACTGTTAAAATCTAAAAATGCAATTAGGAGTACGTGTTTCAATTTAATGTCGTACATGACTTTACACCTTGTATAATCATTAAAATATATGATAATTAGAATATTAAAAAAAACCAAGACATAGGGGCATGGTCATGGTAGTCAAAGGTTTTATGGTACAAAAATATTTGCTCTAGCGTCATCATTTTCCAGGGAGAAAATAGTCGACTATGTTTACATGGAGAAAGAGCCAGTATCCTTTCGTCTTAAGGAGTAATACTCTATATTTCTTACTATGTAAAGATAATCCAGTCAAATAATATTTGCACAACGATAGTTATTTCACCTAATTATAAGGCCATTGTAAGTTGTTTACACTGACAGATGTCAAAACAAACAGACGCATTGTTAGCTTTACATAATTAGTAGACAGTAATACGCATATATTTATTAATCCCAATTGTAGTTTAGATGATAAGAGCTAGTGTACCTCTCGCTCGCACGTTTGAACAATTTGAAAGATACAAAACCACTGTACTTATTTATGAAAAATCACTTAAAAAATATTTATTATTTATTTATTTGCTTTGCTAGTTTTCGTGCTTATGCAACTTTATAAGTAACTTTTAATTTTAAAGTAAAAATGTGTGAGCGAGAGGTACAGTTTGCAGTTTTCAGCCTCTTGTTTTTGTATACAACTAGCTGATGAAACAAGCAGATGGTCCACCCGATGCTAAGTGGTAACCATCACCTATAACAAAGCATTGCTTCTTAAGTCACGCACGATAGGAACATGCCCTACACAGCAACGCTGCTTGGCGGGAGAAAAAGGCGTGGTGGTAGTACTTCGCCGGACAAGCCCTTCACAAAGAGCTCTACTACTCTTAAAATCATCTCAGAGTCAGATTAAATTCTTCCCGTCTCTAATTTAGACTTAATCATAAACAGGGGAATATTATTATTTGAGGAATAAAATTAATCTGAGATAGTAGAACCATCTTAAGAATGAAAATAACAAAGTATTGGAAAAAACATATTGATGTAAAGTAAATATTTATTATCATTTATAGTCATTATTTATTTGTAGGAAAACCAACAGCCTAAAATACAGAAGAGTAACAAAATTATAACATAAGGCCAATAAAATGTTTAATACGAATATAATTTTAAGGTTTTTGTTTATTTAGTTCTCCATCATACATCAGACAAAGTCAAAGTCAAAAGGTATTTATTCAATAAAATCACAAGGATCACTTTGAAACGTCGTAAAGCTAGGTGCCAGTTCTACACGACCAAAGCTTAGAAGAACAGGCAACTAACTTACGGCTTGGTTCCTACAGTTCTTTTGTCTATCAGTGAGAATACTCGTAGCTTCCAATATTTAGGTTAGTTAAATAAAATGGCGGGCATGATAGTTTTACCAAAAGCTCTCCAACGCCCTCACAAAATAATCCATTTAGCCAAATTAAAAACCATACCGATCCATAGCTCCATATTTACCATTAATTAGATGAATAACGCCCACGCTTCTCTTTCTTTTTTAACCTTTCAATTAAAACGATAGCTTGTTTATCCAAAATCGCCAACGCATTGTCCAAAACGAACAGACAGACGTATTAAGAACCTTTTTGGTTTTATTTTGAGCGTTTTGTCCAAATACTGTTTATAAGCTACCAATGTTGTTTTAGCTTTTATGTTGAATAGTTGGTTATATTTGGTGGTTTTTTGTATACTGCTATTTTATGGAACCAGCAGATGGCCCACCTGTTGTTAAGTGGTAACCATCACCTGAAACAAAGCATTGCGTAACAAGTCACGCATAGGAACATGCCTTACGATGGACTGTCCTGTTTCCATCAACTTGAGGCATACAGATGTTAAGCCTCATGTGCCTGTAATTTCACTGACAATCACACCCTCCAAACAGATGGCAGTAATAGGCATGATGAAGATAATATAGTGATTCTTTAGAGTATTTTAGAGTCTAGACTGTAGCAAATAGACTGTACTGACAGTCTTTTTTTAAATTAATTTAAAACTTCGGTCCTTTAATCATTCAAAATTGGTCCAATGGTTATGGCGTGATTGGGCCACAAACATCCAAATACTAAAACTTTCGCATTTATTATTACTATAAGAGGTTCATTTATTTACTAAGAAAATTACAATAAATACAATTATTTACAATAAGTAAAAAAAACACATGAAAATTTGAGCTATCTGAAGACCGCTAAGAACGAATGAAATAAATAAATATTATCTCTTTATACATATCTAGTCTAGTCTGGTATATATAAAAATCAATTGCTGTTCGTTTGTCTCGCTAAAACTCGAGAACGGCTGGGCCGATCTAGCTGATTTTGGTTTTGAAATGTTTGTCGTAGTCTAGGGAAGGTTTATACGGTGAGAAAATATGGAAAAATTGCGAGAATAGGTGATACGACGTACACCGGGTCATCTAGCACGTAAAATATATTGTTCTTAACAATCGTAGTGGCTAGTAGGATTGATGAATAGTGGTATTTGAAGTAATAGTTGGTTTTCGCTCTATGGTAACACCGAAACTGGCATTTTATTGTGCTGACATTTGACTGACATTTAACTGTGCCTTGCTGTCTAGAATACTAATATAGGATTTGTGCAGTGTCGAAAATTTATAGCATGCATTATTTAATTCTACTTGCTGATAATGATAAAACAAGCATAAGGCCCACCTTATGTTAAGTCATCCTTCACAGCTCAGTTGGTAGTAGCTCTGCCTTCTGCGCCGTAGGCCGTGGGTTCGATCCCCACCGAGAACAAACATTTGTGTGATGAACATTAATGATTGTTCTCTATCTGGGTGTTATTATATTTAATAAGTATGCATTTACAAAAAGAAAAAGTATATACATACATATATCAGTTATCTGGTTCCCATATTACAAGCTTTGGCTCAGTTTGGGGCTAGATAGTGCTGTGTGGAAAGCCCACCGTCAAAAAAAGTAGTAATTGTCACCTGAAACAAACCATTGTTTCACAAGTCAAGTTTAATAGGAACGTGCCCTACGATGCACTGCCCTGCGTCCATCAACTTCAGGCATACAATTTTAGCCTGATGTGTCTATTATTTCACCAGCAACCACACCCTACAAACTGAAACACAGCAACGCAGTTTGGCGGCAGAAATAGGCATGGTGGTAGTACTCCCTCGGACGAACCCTTAACAAAAAGCTCTATGCTCACCTACAGGTGAGCCGCATGCTTGTTTGTCGGCTAATATAAAAAACCGCAGCCGTCATAAAACGGTGACGGCTTCCCAGAATCTCAACCACGTGCTAGTTTTAACAGAACATTAACTACAAACGGAGTGGAACAAAATTATTTTACTGAGAATCGTTATAGGCTGTACGAATAGTCCTTTGATCTCTAAATCAGTGTTGATGATCACCAACGCATTAACCGGCCGTTTATTGTTAACACATACAAAATACACGTGTTGAAATCAACATTATCGATCAAATTGACTAATTCCTCGGAACGATTTCTGGTAGATACAAAATAAATAAATAAATATTTGGTGGACTTTCCACACTGCACTATCTAGCTCTAAACGAAGACAAAGCTTGTGATATGGGAACCAGATAACTCATATAATACATACATTCTTTTTTTTGTAAATACATACTTATAAACAAAAATAACACCCAGACAGAGAACAAACATCTATGTTCATCACACAAATATTTGTTCTCGGTGGAGATCAAACCCACGGCCTACGGTGCAAAAGGTAGAGCTACTACCAACTGAGCTGTGAAGGCTGTCAAATAAAACAAATGATCTAAATGTCATTGATATACGGTCAATATACTATACACTCAGTGGCAACACAAGAGCAGGTTCGACTCCCAGGGCGGAACAAATGGGTCAGGACAGATTCAACTAGCTTAATATACCATTCTATTAAGCTAGACGTTATTGGTGATTCTTTTGATTTTATTGATGGTTTTTTTAACATATTACTATAAGGATAACAAAGACAATAGAAATAGAAAATATAAACAAAATGTGTTACATAATGTATAAAATAAACATAAAACAGATCTGAATACCGTTGCAAACGATCTAAACATAGCTCTACTCATAAAATTGCCAATCGGAAGTCAACTTTCATATAAAGAAAGATAATTTACTTTTACTATTTTTATTTGCATAATACGAAAACCAATTTTGTTATAAACTTATCAACTACTTCATAAGTTAGTAATACAAAGTAGTAGTTAGGGTAGTAGAGGTATAGTGAAGGGCTCGTCCGGGGAAGTACTACCACCACGCCTTTTTCTGCCGCCAAGCAGCAACGCTGTGTTTCGGTTTGAAGAGTGTGGTTGCCGGTGTAATTACAGGCACATGAGGCTTTACATCTGTATGCCTCAAGTTGATGGACGCAGGGCAGTGCATCGTAGGGCACGTTCTTATCGTGGGTGACTTACGAATTGTGACTTAAAAAAATACAGACGTTCAATCTCAAATTGATACACGGATATAACCGAACCCAGTAGCGGTGACTAGTAATAACTTACGTTATACGACTGATATCATAGATTCAATTACAGTCTGAAGCCGCTAAAGAGTGGTAGCAAAGCCGGCTTAAACACAAAAACAAAGGACGGGAAAATTTGACTATTGATTTATTTATTTAACACTGAAAAAACTATGTTTAAAATCCATAATTATATAATAAATAAATATATATTGGTGGACTTTCCACACAGCACTATCTAGTCCCAAACTAAGCCAAAGCTTGAAATATGGGGACCAGATAGCTGATATAATACATAATATGTCCTTTTTTTTGTAAATACATACTTTTAATATTATTAACACCCAGACAGAGAAGAATCATCACACAAATGTTTGTTCTCGGTGGGAATCAAACCCACGGCCTACAGCGCAGAAGGCAGAGCTACTACCAACTGAGCTGTGAAGACTGTCAATTAATAAATGTATATTGACAAAGATAATTAAAATTAATACAAGTATTTACAAAACGTACAAAATACATAATATGAAACAGTTAAGCTATCTGCAGACCGTTGCAAACGATCTAGAGACTGATCTAGAACTGATCCAAATCAGTGCCTATAGGGGTCGTTAAGCGTTTAATTAATAAATATTATAGTATACAATATAATATTACTATAAATATATAAAGTGAGCCATTAGTCATCAGTTTTCCTACTAAAAAGGTTACCTAAGACGAAAAATAACGAAACAAACTTTTTGGTAGGAAAACTTAAAAAAAAAGCCAAGCAGCGTTGCTGTGTTTCGGTTTGAAGAGTGTGGTTGCCGGTGTAATTATAGGCACATGAGGCTTAACATCTGTATGCCTCCAGTTGATGGACGCAGGGCAGTGCATCGTAGGGCACGTTTCTATCGTGCGTGACTTGCAATGCTTTGTTATAGGTGATGGTTACCACTTAACAACAGGTAGGCCATTTGCTTGTTCCATCAGCTAGTTGTATAAAAAAAAACTTGTTTGGATAATAATGATATTTTTGTGGAACTTGGTTGATTTTCATAAATAAATAAGTGATTCTACATTTTAAATAAATCTTGAAATATGAAACGAAAAGTGCATAAGTGGTCACAGTCTTCGCCTTAAGTTTGACCTGATATCAAAGCGCTTCTAAATATAATAAAAAATATTATAAAGTAAAGAAAATATATAAAAAAATTCTCCGGATACTTACAACTCTAAACCTTATGTCGTGAAAACATTGACTGAAGTTTAATTAAATTAAAGCTCCTACGCTTTTAATGTTCGATGATTATGGGTTAGTGGTCGTTAAACCAAGTCTTTAGGGTTTAATTAATGGTTAATGTTGTGGTTATAGGTTTGGTGTACCTAGGTCTAGAATAGGTCTAATATCTACAGTTCATAAACTGAACTGGTTCATAATTTTCATATAATATATTATTAACAACAAGCTGGTGCCCGCGACTTCGTCTACGCAGGATTAGTCACACAATATCTTTATAAATTGTAGCCTATGTGTTATTCTGATGTATAAGCTATATTATTGTAAAGTTTCATTAAAATCCATTCAGTAGTTTTTGCGTGAAAGAGTAACAAACACCCAACTATCCATACTTACAAACTTTCACGTTTATAATATTACTAGGATAATAAAAATAGTATGTTTTTCTATGCAAGTTGATGATGGAGTCTTGTAAAACACGCACGATAGGAACGTGCCCTACAATGCACTGCATTATTTAACAATATTATATAATTTATTGTGCAAATAATATTTTTATATTATTATTAGTTCATAATATCATAACAAGATTGCCTTTTGAAAAAGCTAATTTTAAATACGAAAATTAGTAAAACATATTTTTGAAGGAAAACTAGTTAGGCCCTAAATAACATTTTTGTTAAATCTTTAAAATATTATTCTCCAAAACTTGGTGTGTTTTTTTTATATTTATGTAAAGTAAATGTAATTATTTGATAATTAAATTCATTGATTTTATCCAGCCTTTATCTCTGTTCCAGCTGTTTTTTTATAAAGGGTTTATTAAAGCAAGGTTATTAGGCTATTGGCAAAAAACTAGTGATGAAAATGATTAAAGTTATAAAAAGCAAACTCGTAGAATAAAATTATTCTTAAAAAGTTTGTAACAGACCAGACCTTCCAATCAAAAACGAGTGCAATTTTCAAACCGACCGTAAACAAACAAAATCTCATTCAGTAATCATTATCATCAACGTCACTGCAAGGGTCGCCCCGCTGTAATTTTGACAGCGCATAGTGTACGCACACACCCCTAGGCCATGAAATATACGACCAATAAATAAACACGAAGGGGTAAAATTAAATATTCATAGCAGTGGTGGCTGTGTCGATGAAATATGTGGTGTTTTTTCAGTTTTTTTTTATGATTTGAGCAAAAAATATGGTGTACGAGACGAGATACTTGTTAAAAATACTTTTATATTATAGCTATATTTGAACAGAATATACTGTATGTGGTGTATTTTGTTTTTTTATGATTGACGCAAAAAGACATGATGTACGAGATGAGATAATACTTGTTAAAACTACATAATAAGAACTTTTAAAACTGAAATTCGTATGATCTCTTGTTTTTGTTTTGATTTTTATAGTTTTTTTTACCAATATAGTACCAATATAGTATTTTGAACTTTGGCAAAATTTTTGTGACACGTAATAAAGTTTTTTGATTCTAATTTGCTTTGAAAGGAGTTCAGTAAAAATATGTAAAGTTTTCATTCTAATTTGGAAATACGCGATCTACAGAGTATAACGTTCTTGTTATTTTTTCAAATATTTTACTAAAAAAAAATATTCATAACTGTAACTGTAACATGTAAAAAAAATTATAAGTTTTTCTCGATATCGATAAAAATGAGAAAGCTTAGTTCGCATCACTACTGTCCAATATTGTAATAGGCAGGCTAAAGAGTGAGCCGACTTGTACAACATCACCAAATTAGCCAAGCGATGTGCAATAGCCCTTAGGCGATCGTAGGGCTGGCACTGCATTTGGCAAGTTTTATTCAATAGTATCTTTAAAGTCATTACTAATATTTACTAAAGAGTAGCGTTTTTAATGCGTATTAAATATAAATATTAAATAATAATGCAAGTATCTGTTATGTTTTTCGCTCAATCACGCGTTTTGTAACCGAATAAAAGTAAATTAAACTTGAAATAATCGTTCGTAATATTATTAGATTGCCTATTGTCCTGTACTTTGTTTTCATCCCAAAAAAATTTAGACTTCGAATAGTAGAAAAACGATGGATGGAAAGCGCGCGAGAAAAACCTATAAAAAATGTTAACTAAATGTTTAAATTATTATAAATATTAATTATTAATTAATAAAATAAATTCTGATATAATATTTTTTGTGGTCTGATAGTAAATTAATTGACAAATAATTCATTGGATTAATGTTTTTAATTAAATAAAGTATAACGTGTAAAAAATATTACAACGTTTACAGTATTGTTTTGGAATGTACAAGCAAAAACCTTTCACATGACACCTCATTTAATATATTATAATTGAGTAACTTATTTTTTTCCCTTTGAAATATCCCATATCTCAATAACCCCTTGTCGCCCAAGTTGTCACTTAGTTTTTTATTCTTCACAATTATCATTCTAATTTTATTATTCAATAAATAAAAATGAATACATTTAAGAAATGTATGGTGTGTAAGGTGTTCGTTCGCTTCTCTTATACCCGACCAAAACGTGCAAAACTGATTTCGACAACCCTATACACAGCCGGCAACATGTAAATGTTTTGTGACGCGCTTATAAATGATTGTATCAAGCCCGTTTTGTTTGATACATTACGACGGTAAATTGAATTGGACGCAATCTGAGCGAAAGGTGCATCCGTGTGTTCCAATCCCCCGGGATACTTACACCCCCTGGCTATCGGGCAAAGGGTTAGCTGTGTTGAACATTGGGCATTTTAACCGTAACATTGTGCGGAGGAAAAAACAAAGCGTTGTTATCATGATACACTAAATCGACTTCCTCACGATGCCGGTTTCCTTACGATTTTTTCCTTCACCGTTTGAGAGTACTGGCATTGTGCACATACATTTTTGAACAGAAAAACTCATTGGTGCACGACCGGTTTCGAACCCACGACCTTAGGATCGTAAGGCGGGGCCACTACCACTGGACCACCAGTGCTCTCAAGAGACGAGTGAATAGGTATCTCTTAGTATTCCCCCACATGTGCCTCCGGCCACAACCACGAAACGCCGCCACTGACATATTTCCTGTAGTTTTCATACATTTTATACGGACTCGCCGCACACGCGCGTTGACGCCGGTAGCCGTCACACGCTACAAATCGTCGCTGCTCACTTCGTATGAAATCTACAGGAAATATGCCAGTGGTGGCGTTTTGTGGTTGTGGCCGAAGGCCCGTGTGCGGGAACCCTTAGATAAGCGTGGTGCCACACCGCATCATCACTTCAGACGACATTGCAGTTAAACGTTATACCTATGAGGTGTTAAAAAAAATTCAGGTGTCATGCCCCTAAATAAATTAAATGCCAGTGTTAAGCCCGATCGTTGGCGCCAAAACATAACAAACACAGTCAAACGTGTAACTTGAAACGAGTTCCCACTGTCCCCTTTTGACACAAAACACGTGTCCCCGTCTTTGTATTGACTTGGTAATAAGCTGATGTAATGTCATTCAAGTCTTTTATGATCAAACTGTACTAGCTGTAGCGTCAAATAATGAATTAATATTGGAGGACTTTTTACATATGGCTGTAGTATAGAAGATGTTTTATTAGACATAGAAACATTAGAAACACGGATACCGGACAACATAACAAAAACAGAAATAACCGAAACATACGAGAAACATAGGTACCTACTAATATTTTTTTGTGCTTATGTTTCTTGTACCTAAAATATTTGTAAATAATAATTGATATGCAGGTACATATTTAATTCGATTTATGGGGCTGACAACCATCAAACAAGTTCTCGCTCGCACGTTTCGACATGTCAAAGATATAAAGTCACCTAACTCATTTTCGAAAAATCTCAATCAACCATTTTGTGTGCAATCACATTACACACAGATTTGAGTGATTTTATATCTTTCAAGATGTCGAAACGAGCGAACGAGAGTCACATTAGCTCTTGTCTTCGCCTTCAATCAACAACATTAATGAAAAAACTTCAACTTGGAAATCGGATTCGAATAAGTATAAAAATCTTTAAATTAGGTATTTCATCTTGAGAACTTATGAAGGTAGTAAACGTCACCGGGGGCAGTCATAGGCAAATCTGAGCCTCAGGTAACATACATAGGTATTTTTATACATAGGATTAAGATATTTATTTCTGCAAAAAAACACAATTCACTTACTTAAGAGAAATACAATTTTGAGTTAAATTATAAATTAGTTAAAACCTATACTTATGAGTGTCAAAAGATTTTGAAGACTTAACTAAAAGCTAGGTGCTCAACAAATAACACTGTTATTTTGAATGGAGTGAATTTAAACATTGCAGGTAACCAGTTTCATAATCCATCTTATCTTCACGTCTGGATAACAAATTACGCGCTCAATGAATATAATTCAGCGTCAGTCAAACCCTATCTTGACATCTTGATTAATTTATGCAATGTCGATAGATCAATGATTTCGCATCCCTATTTTTCAAACTATGTAAAGGAGAATGGGAATTTTGGTACGAACATCGTTCAGGTACAACGTAATACCAACAAAACACAACAGATGCGGCTGGTTTCTGAAAGCTCGATTAAAACTAATCGGATGTCAAGTCACTCGCCATTTCAGCTATTACATCGAATTAGATAGAGATAGCGACAAGACATCCGATTAGTTTTGATCGGGCTTTCAGAAACCGGCCGTTAGTCTTTTCGGTTGAGCCTAAAAAACATAGCATTAAAGATAATAAATTAAAATAATCTTTTTATACATAAGTACGTATTACAAAGAAATTTTTAATAATCGTCAAATAATTTCTATCAATGAATTTTTATTGAATATTGTAAATAATATATAATTGTTTTTTTACCTTAGAAGGAGTGAGCACCGAGATGACGAATGATAGAGGAAAGTGGAATAAGAAAACCTGTTGTGCCGATCCTACTTAGCGTGGGATAAGGGCAGGAAGATGATGATGATGATTGTAAATAATTTATAGATCTACTAAATTTTCACATAAGTACCTATCGTTAATTAACTTGATTAACTAATATTACTGAGTGATTTTAGTTTGCTAAAATACTTATTACGTATACATACACCCTATAAATTTTATGCTGTTGGTACCTACGCAATCTGAAATTTATAGGGGAAGTACGTACAAAATGACATATACGGACAAAACGACACATTCAAAATTGGCGGGTTTTAGCGAGCTGTTGGCGTTGACATCCGGTCGCCCGAATGTCTACTACCTACCTGTCAAAACTGGAGAGGTCTTCGCTCCTTCATTTGGCCAGTAATATTTGAAAGAGATTTTCGGCCAGTGCAAGTTTTTTTCTTTAAGTGAAACTTTTTTGAACCTGGTGAGTATTTTGCTTTTATACTCGATTGTGTTACAAAAACTTTGATCCCATACTTATTGGCTTTGTGATTGTTTATCGATTTTCTTAAAACACTTGATTTTAAAATATATTTTTTTAAGTTGAATTTTTTAGACCTACTACGGACAAAATAACATACATGTGACACGGACAAAATGACACGGTATGTCATTTTGTTCGTACCTTTTTCTTTGATGATAAACTGAGCGTGGTTTAAAATTATTCCTAGATTTGACAACATGCGTAAAAATCGACAGTCTTGGAGCAAAGAGTTCATGAAAAAAGCCATTGAAGCAGTAAAAAAAGAAAGACGCTATACGACGAAGCTAATGCGCTAAGAAAAAACCAAACCTGGTGAAGGAAGGTTAATAACTGCTTATATGGTTCTCTTTGGGCACATGCTGAGTGTGCTGACTTGCCTTAGAGAGCAAAACGTTATAATTGTGCACTTTGTGTATAAATACAAGGCTGAAATGTATATGTCATTTTGTCCATTGCTAGTATGTCGTTTTGTCCATACCATATGGACAAAATGGTTTTTGATTGAACTCTGTTAAGAATTTAATAATCATAAAAGTATTTGTTTTTTTGTTGATTATCTTAGTTTATTTCATAGATAAAACACCAAAGTTTATTGCAGTACAATTAAACCTGTTCTAGTTATAATAAATAAAAAGAAATTATGCTTAAAGAAAACAGTATGTCATTTTGTACGTACTTCCGGGAAGTACGTACAAAATGACATATACGGACAAAACGACACATAGCACTTTTTTCAAAATTGGTGGGTTTTAGCGAGCTGTTTGCGTTGACATCCGGTCGCCCGAACGTCTACTACCGACCTGTCAAAACTGGAGAGGTCTTCGCTCCATCATTTGGCCAGTAATATTTGAAAGAGATTTTCGGCCAGTGCAAGTTTTTTTCTTTAAGTGAAACTTTTTTGAACCTGATGAGTATTTCGCTTTATTACTCGATTGTGTTACAAAAACTTTGATCCCATACTTATTGGCTTTGTGATTGTTTATCGATTTTCTTAAAACACTTGATTTTAAAATATATTTTTTTAAGTTGAATTTTTTAGACCTACTACGGACAAAATAACATACATGTGACACGGACAAAATGACACGGTATGTCATTTTGTTCGTACCTTTTTCTTTGATGATAAACTGAGGGTGTTTTAAAATTATTCCTACATTTGACAACATGCGTAAAACTGATCGACAGTCATGAAAAGAGTTCATGAAAAAAACCATTGAAGCAGTAAAAAAAGAAAGACGCTACACGACGAAGCTAATGCGCTAAGAAAAAACCAAACCTGGTGAAGGAAGGTTAATAACTGCTTATATGGTTCTCTTTGGGCACATGCTGAGTGTGCTGACTTGCCTAAGAGAGCAAAACGTTATAATTGTGCACTTTGTGTATAAATACAAGGCTGAAATGTATATGTAATTTTGTCCATTGCTAGTATGTCGTTTTGTCCATACCATATGGACAAAATGGTTTTTGATTGAACTCTGTTTAAGATTTAATAATCATAAAAGTATTTGTTTTTTTGTTGATTATCTTAGTTTATTTCATAGATAAAACACCAAAGTTTATTGCAGTACAATTAAATCTGTTCTAGTTATAATAAATAAAAAGAAATTATGCTTAAAGAAAACAGTATGTCATTTTGTACGTACTTCCCCTACTAAACTTCATTTACTTACCTAATTATAATTTTATCAAAAAATGATTGGTGAATGAATGTTGTTGTTGCTTTAATTCAACAGTGCTCAAGTTTAGTTCATAAGAAAGAAACGGCAACATTTTTGGTGCTGTCAAATTAAAATAGTATCGGATAATGCAACATTTTTAGGCATTTTTATGACTAATTCCGCCTAAAAATGTTGCATTATCCGATACTATTTTAATTGTGCTGTCTAATTTGACGTGAATGTTAGTCTGAGGTGGTATGCTGATTTGGACTTTAGCGTTACAAGAATTAAGGTCTGTCATATTTGACGCAATTTTAGTAATTTTAGTGCTGTTACGAATCGGCATCATTGGCATATTCTCTAAAAGCAGAAACTTTTATATAACTTAAGACAAAAGTTTCGATTCCAAAACAAACTGCCAGAGAAATCTTGCGTCAGAAAGCTTTGAAATCTCGAATTTATAACACAAAGTCGAACTGAACCGATCCTGAACGATAATATTAGTTTAAAGAAACTTCTAGAAACCTTTTTGTTCGGAAGTTTTGCTATTGCGACGTGTTTGTGGCTTCTTGTTTGAGTTCAGACATTGAAATTGAACTGAACGATTTGTTTTAAAATTCAAAATGGCTGACTAAATAGGGGCTAATGATTGCTAAAGTTGAAAGAGCTCCTCTGTTTCGAATTCCCCAGCGATGTTTTTTTTCAATATAAGGTAAGTAAATGTATTGGTAGACAGCCTTCACAGCTCAGTTGCAGTAGCTCTGCCTTCTGCGCCGTAGACCGTGGGTTCGATCCCCACCGCGAACAAACATTTGTGAACATAGATGTTTGTTTTCTGTCTGGGTGTTATATAATATTATGAGTATTTATTTACAAAAAAAAGTATATATGTATTATATCAGCTATCTGGTTCCCATATTACAAGCTTTGGCTTAGTTTGGGGCGAGATAGTGCTGTGTGGAAAGTCCTCCAATATTTATTTATTTATTGGTTTTCTTTAGGAAACAATATACCTAGGTATGACCATTGTGAACTTAGGAGAACTGACAACCGCTGACAATTAAGGGTTGTTGAATGGCGACCACGAACTGGTAGACAAAGTGTGCGGACGCCCATCCTCCCAATATGGACCGACGACATTGTGAGGATAGCGGGAAGTTGGTGGATGCAGACGGTTCAGAATATTTCTTGCTGGAATTGATAGGCCTATGTCTTGGTACTTTGTTTTTGTCCAATAATAAATAATAATAATAAATATTGATGGACATTCCACACAGCACTATCTCGTCCCAAACTAAGCCAAAGTGATATGGCTTGTGATATGGAAACCAGATAGCTGATATACTACTTATATAATTTTATTTGTAAATACATACTTATAATACTATATAACACCCAGACAGCGAACAAACATCTATGCTCATCACACAAATGTTTGTTCTCGGTGGGAATCGAACCCACGGCCTACGGCGCAGAAGGCAGAGCTACTACCAACTGAGCTGTGAAGGCTGTCATAATAAAAAGTATGCTGTCTCTGTAATCAAGCTAATGTACCAGATTCCATCGAAATTGGTACAACAAATATTTTATTCAAATATAGCAACAGAAATACACACACTTTTGCATTTAATAGACATACATAATCTAAAAATGTGATCTATTCCCAAGAAATTAGCAACAATTTAAAATCAAACTTCCGGCTCTTACAAAAAATACACCGGAAGTGACCGTAAAGAAGAAAAATAACGACTATGTTTTATCAAAAATCTTCAGGGATGGTTAAGTTTTTATTTTTAAACGTCATCGAAGCAGAAAATTACGTCTATAAGTAGTAGGTACCCCTGACATAATGGAACCTTTTTATGGGAACGGAATCTACACTTTTGGGGTGATTTGATTTGTTAGCTGTCGACCAAACATGCTTATACTATACTAGTTTCGTACATAAGCAAACTTTTAAGCAGGAAAACATATATCGATCAAAATGATTTTTTTACTAAACTGTGTGCAATGTGATTGCACACAAAATGGTTGATTGCGATTTTTCGAAAATGAGTTAAGTGATTTTATATCTTTGAACATGTCGAAACGTGCGAGCGAGAGTCACATTAGCCTTAATATAAGTGAACATTCTAACAAAGCCCTAAACTAAGCAAAGTTATGGAAACTGAGAACTGACAGTTTTTTTTAATTATTCAGTATATTTATTGCATTAAAGTACGTATGTAGATTTAACATTGTCAGAATACTTACAAAATACTTATGACTAAGTATTTTGTGATTCAATACATAATGTACCCAGTAAGGGTTTTGCAAAAGAGAGAAGCGGCTTTTTTTTATAATACAGATAATTTTGTTTCATCGATCCACCAAGAAGCTAAGAAGTTTATAAGTACTTAGTAGTAAGGTCTAGTCAGTAGAGTTGAAGCCAGGTCAGGTATAATAAAACGATTATCAACCAGTCCAATAAAATTATAACTTTTAGTCCTAACTACTGGTTTTAATTCTTGAATTTATGTTGAAAGCTAAGATCCTGAGAAACTCCTTTTTAATTACTTACATATTTTACTCAAGGTATTCAAAGCTATCACGGCCTCATTACGGTTTTTTACTTATTTTAACAAAAAATGTGTAAAAGGTAGACCACCTCTGACTTTGGTAGCCGAGTAAGGGACGACCGTCATTAATTTTAAATGATGTCAGTGATTGTCAACAGTTGGGCCAATAACAATTTTTTTTGATGTTTTTTAATTATTTCACACGATTTATGCATTTTGATTCCGGTCCTCGGATTAAGTTTAAATTAATTCGATGTATTTGGGAAGTGGGGTCAGTTTCTTAATTATTTCTCTAAATAAAAATAACAAATAGGCGGTGAGTAATTTGTTTCCATTAGAATGAGGGTCGAGACTTCTTCAAAAGAAAAAAAAAATAGGAATAAAACTACTTTATCGTTGATAATATCGTAAAAGCCAGACATGTGGATTCTTGACAGCATTTTTTAATATTCATTTGAGCATATTATTAACACAAGGTACTTAGAGTGATAAATGCAGTAGGTAAATGGTCCTTCGGCCTGTTCTATAGCTATTCTAAGACCGAAAACTGAAACAGCTTCACGACTTTGATCCCCAGGCACGGTAGATATCCCCTCAGATATTTTGTTACCAGGTACTCCAGATTATTTGAAGACGTCTAAGGGGGGTCGTCAAAAGTACATCCAAATATTACTTTTGGCACATACCTACCCATAATTTGCAGTAGTTAGTATTCCATACGTGACAAGTTGCAAGCCCATCGCCGATGTTAGAATACTAACTGGTTTCCTCACGATGTTTTCCTTCACCGTTTAAGAGCATTGCGCACATACATTTTAAATAGTAAAAAGTCGTTGGTGCACGACCGGGTTCGAACCTACAATGTTACAATCGGAAAGCGGTGTCACTCCCACTTGACCACCGGTGCTTCAAGATTATATCTTACAAAAACATAAACGTTTTCTTAATAAAACTACCTCAAATTACACGATACTCTTTTCAACGTAATTCCTAAGCAGTACACTGCGTTTGTGCAAGTAAGTAATAACGCATTTCCATAAAACTAATACTTTAGTAGAATTAGCTTGCTGAATAAAACATTTAATCCTTTTTGAGATTCCGAAAGCGTGCAATAAATTAAATAAAAAATAATAAAACTGTCCGCACGGGATGCGATGTGTGGTCTTTATTATTATCTTTATCCTGGTATCGATTTAAAAAAAACTAAGTTTTTATTGCTAGAGTTGGGATACATGTACGAATTAATACTGACCGAAGGTTTACCTTCATCATCATCATCATAAGGTTAATTTATTTGTTAACTTTTGTGTCGCAAATAACTATATATTCTTTCTTTCTTTCATTAGTCTGAAGAATTCCTCTGCTGGAAATAAGCCTCTTCTATACATTTATGACATGTCAATTACATTGCTAGGCTTTATTTATATAAGTTTTTACCGAAAACCATTGCACTTCTCCAATTCAATCTTAGCTAATAATTCTATTAAGTTGGTATATATTTTTTTCAAACTGAATACATAGTACAAGTGAGGTGGACAAGGCCCCAGTGCATAGAGAAAAAAATCGAGCCCTCACCCCTTCTTTCCACATAGCTATATATAGCCTATATAGCCTATAAAATAAATAAATAAAAAAATGTGAGAAGGCTCAAGGTTTTCTAGCTACGGGAGCTGGCTGACCCTCTCTTTTCAAAGCTTAGGTTAGAGGGCCCCTGAGCTGTGGGCCCTGGTGCACTGCACCACCTGACCCCACGATAGCTACGCCACTGATCATCGGTTCAGCCGTAAGACGTCTACTGAACATAGGCCACACACACACACCTCAGCAACCAATTTTGCGACACCGACCAGCTCAAATTTTCAAGTAGGTATACTTTGATTACTAGCCTCCTTGTCACCTGTGCCTTGAGAGAGGCTGAGGATAGGACAGCACGGAAACCGATTGTCAACGCTGCCATTTGTGATATTTCAGGTCGTGCCTGTCACAAATTACAAATGGCATAAAGAAGAAAGCAATGAAAAAGTCTTCGGCAATTATTTAAAGTCGAATACACACATCTCTAATCGATAAATGCCTACTGGCGATACGCGTAGGTAACCCTACACCGTTATGTTGGCAATATGTGCATTTAGCCTTAAGTGACTCGTCGAGAACTCCGATACACTAACATCGAGGTTTTACGATTGACTCGTTATAAAGCGATATTACAATCGTTGAATAAATGTAAGGCATGGTAGTTTTTTTTTGAGATTTAATTATTTTATAAAATGAAAAAAAATAAAGGTTTTGGATTTATTGAATGTTTCCGTAATGATAATTTTAGTTGTTTTTGGTGAAGATTATTTTTTAAGCTGTTATGTTAAATAGTCTGATACTACCGATTTTTCGCTTTTAAAGAAGGTACGAAGACGTAGGTAACCCTACACCGTTATGTTGGCAATATGTGCATTTAACCATAAGTGACTCGTCGAAAACTCCGATACACTTATATCGAGGTTTTACGATCGACTTGTTATAAAGCAATATTACAATCGCTGCTTGGTATCCTTGACGATAGAAAAGGCAGGTACAGTACAGGCATGGTAGACATTCCATGAGATTAAGTTGTTATAGATACGAAAATATTTTGAATACATCGAATATTTTGGTTATGACAATTTTCACTTTACGATTTTGATCCCTAGGCACGGTAGAAATCCCCTCAGATCTTTAAGTACTAAGTATCAACTTAAGACTCTTGGATGTCTATGGAAGGTAGTCAGAGGTTAGTTCAAATGGCACAAAACCCACACTTTGTAAGTTGATATTCTCACGATGTTTTCCTTCACCAATTAGGATTACTGACATTGCGCGAGACAAATCCGCTGATGCACGATCAGATTCAAACCTTGCGATCAGAAGGCGGGAATACTCCTGCTGTCTACCTAATTGCCTCAAGTTGATTGACGCAGGGCAGTGCATCGTAGGGCACGTTCCTACGATGCACGTGACTTACGAAGCAATGCTTTGTTTTTGGTGATGGTTACCACTTAACATCAGATGGGCCGTCTGCTTGTTCCATTAGCTTAAAAAAAAGACTCAAAAAAACGACTACTTAAATGTTCTAAAAACATGTGTCAAATTCTCGAAAAGGTTCATTGAGACGCACTTAAAAAAAATACCACACTGTTTCGAAAGAAACTAGTGACACGACAAAAAGAAGTCCTACTTAATACAACTTACTGCTGGAACAAGCAGATGGGCCACCTGATGTTAAGTGGCAACCATCACTTATAACAAAGCATTGCCTCGTAACTCACGCACGATAGGAACGTGCCCTTCGATGCACTGTCCTGCGTCCATCATCTTGAGGCATACAGAACATGCTCGAAAAGCGCAAAGGCTCAATGACGCACTTTAAAAAAAAATACCACACTGATTTTAAAGAAACCAGTAACACGACAAGAAGAAGAAGATTATAGGCCACCAGTGTCCACTTGGGGTTAAAATTTGTATGAAAATACCTTCACATGAGTGCAGTCACGTGTAATTCCACTAGGTCTCAATATATTCGATTGCATATCAACTTGAGAACATTATCTACCGCTACTCTATAAAATCCAGTGAATGCCTATCCGGTTGTCAGTCAGTACGTCTATCTTGTATCTTTATCAGAAAGTCGAAAGACTCAATACTAATTCAAGATTCAACATGTTGTAACGGAATTATTGGAACTTGGTCTCGTTGGATCTCTGTTTCTTTTTTATAGATCTTTGTATAAAATTTCAATAGTAGAGCTCTTCGTGAAGGACTCGTCCGAGAAGTACTACCACCACGCCTTTTTCTGCCGCCAAGCAGCGTTGCTGTGTTTCGGTTTGAAGAGTGTGGTTGCCGGTGTAATTACAGGCACATGAGGCTTAACATCTGTATGCCTCAAGTTGATGGACGCAAGGCAGTGCATCGTAGGGCTGCGGATTTTCTCATTTCTTTTGTAAAGCAATCTATACTAGTCAGGTAAAAAAGCTACGTCAACGCAGCGCCTAAAAGCCTTGTACGCTTCGTCGCCTTTTTAAAAGGAATGCACTATCACACTACAAACACTCGTTTATTTATTTTCCGTGCATTTTCAAGGATTTCGCAGGAAACGTACTTTGTCCTCGCGAAGACGGAATTTTCAATTTGCGATATGAAGTTTAAAGTTTAACTCGCGGTGAAAGCAACAGTTATTAAGGCGAATGCACATGTTTGGAAAGCTTTGGATTTGGTAGGGTTGTCAGAGCATGAAAATCGTCTTAGTAAAAAGTTAGTTCATAAATCAGATATAAAAAAAAGACATGTTCGTCAAAACTTTTTAGTATGAAGTATAAATACGAGGCAATACTTTGTTTATGTACAATGCGGGTTTATACTAGCTGGTTTTACCAGCAAGTAGTATAAAAAAATGGTATTCGGTACAATACCAAGCAAATTCTTCCTGTAAATACCCAATAAAACTTAAAGTTTGAGTTTTTTCAAGATCCGTCTTGCTTGAGTCATAATGTCTGTAAGCCGAAGTTGCCGTTTTTATTAATAACTTTCAAGAATTTTAGTTGCTTATTGTTAATACTTATTGTCGCTGATTATAAACCAGGTTTGGCCGGACCAGCTTTCAATCAATGAAATGGTAAAATCCCGTGGGATTCTATACCATATCCGGTATTATTTCATTACAGTACAGTTTTATAAAGCTGTAAGTGGCAGCCCTATTACCTAAGAATAGTGCATTTCAGACAGTGGCGCGTTATCGGGGCATGGCAGCGATGTCGCAGTCAAACTGCGAATTGGGTGCTTTGCACATTGTGTGCAAAAACTTACCGTTCGTAACAATGCACATAGTGATGCTGCAGTCAAACTGCTGATTGGGTGCTTTTGACATTGTCTGCAAAAACACGTCGCGCCAATTTTTTTTTTTTAATAATTCTGCGTTGTGTTTATAAACACAAATAATAGAACATGAAAACATTACTTGTTTCAAAAACCAGCTATAAAAATCAGAATCAGTAAAAGCGGTATGAAATTTTCACTATTTTTGTAAATCAAATCGAATCGTGGTGAAAAAGTACTAGTTTTTTATCTACATACAATTTTCCACAGACTTTAGTAAGAAGCAATGACAATCCTACTAATATTATAAACGCGAAAGTTTGTAAGTATGGATGGATGGATGGATGTTTGTTACTATTTCACGTAAAAACTACTGAATGGATTTTAATTAAACTTTACAATAATATAGCTTATACATCAGAATAACACATAGGCTACAATTTATAAAGATATTGTGTGACTAATCCTGCGCAGACGAAGTCGCGGGCACCAGCTTGTAGAACATAAAAATATCTTGTTTCAAAAACCAGCTATTATATATCAGAATCAGTAAAAGTATGAAATTTTCACTATTTTCGATGACAGGTAGTCATGGTGAAAAAGTAGGTACTAGTTCTTTTATCTACATACATATCATGTTTTTTATTTATTAATATATTTTATTTTTGGAATAAAATTAGTGTAGAAGTCCTTTGTGACACCGCCATTTGACATTAATAAAATCCTGTCCATCCAAAGGTTGTCTGGAAGAGATCGCTCATAGCGATAAGACCGCCCATTGTACTTCGCTGTATTTTAAATTAATTCTTAAGTGTTATGTTATTTTATTGTGGTGTACAATAAAGAGTTTTCTATCTATCTATACAGTTTTCCACAGACTTTGGTTAGAAACAATGAAAATGACAAATAATTTTCAAAATTCTGAAAAACTCATCAACTGAAGGATGATAGCTACATACAAGGACCTCATGTTTCCCCTTAGTCTACATATAACTGCTCCATTAAAAATGCGCTTATAAACCTTCACATATGTGACCATTACAGGAGTATCCCTGGGAGGCACACTGAAATCACATTGCCGCTTTTGTAGTCTCATCATCACAGGTGCATCAAAAACAACAATGTACTAACTACATTTACAACATTTACGCGCGGTGCTATGCAAGTCTGCGCCGAATATGTTATTTTTAGATTGAAAATGTTGGCAGTAAAATAATTTTGCTACGTAAAATGTTTCTTGCACGCGGAGTAACGTGCAAAAGGTAGTATGTATGACATAGGATATAAAACTGAGCAAACTTAAAATGGACCAAATGGACGACTTATAAGCAACGAACATGTGTCTACTATTTTCTTATCCTATCCTATCTAATATATAAATGCGAAATATAAGATGCTTAGACGATTATGACTCGATCAGGCTCCACAACTGCACCAATTGGGGTGAAACTTATAACAATTATAGTTATTATAATAGCCCGGACAAGAATAGGCTACTTTTGTCCTGAAAAAGTACCTAAAAAAATTACGAACCCAATTTAAGGAAAACAGCCAAAATATTTATGTTAACAATAACTACTAATAAGCGAGCGAAGACACGGGCGGCGGCTAATATTATCGTAATCGTGTGCATAACGATAAACCGATAGCTGATTTAATACTCTTGTTTGTGTAAATATGTTGGGATATTATCACGATATTATACCTTCTGATTTTATCAATCAGAAGATATAATATCGTGTTTGGATGGTAACGGTTTAATAGACTGTACGTTAACTAGTCTTTTTAAATATTGATTATAATCTGTCCTGTAACCGTTTTTTCATTACAAGAAACAGCAATTTGTGAAGTTCATTGTTTTTTTAATGTTACTTAATGAGAAAAACTAAAGTACCATTTCAATTTTTCACAAATTGTCACTTATTACAATTTGGTATTGCATCGTCGATAATAAATACCGACCCACAAAAAGCACATTCAATTAACCGTACAACATCTTCAATCAGATAATAATTAAATGTTAATAAAGGCCTCAAAACCACTTAGTAATTAAATTAAACTTGTTCGCAATCCTGTGCCGTTGAGATCGCCACAGAATATCACCTAGTAAGTATGAAAAGCTCCAGAGAATAATGCATAGTTAGTTTGTAAAGCTATTCACCCTCACACAGTGTCAAACGTAGTTATTATGAATTGCTCCACAGATTATAGAAGAGCTACTTTGTTCGAAGGCCTGAAGATTATCTCTGTAATGCAGCTAAAGTTGGCTGTATTTGAGCAATAATTAACTTGGATCAACTGGATGCGCCTAGTGATGGGACGAAGCGGTCTTGCAGTCTTGTGCAATAAAAATGCGAGTTATGATGTTTGGATGTTTATGGCATAATCACGCGCTAGCCATGTGACCCGATTTGAATGATACTTGAAGTTATCAAATATCATAGATAGATAGTTTAAGCCCTGGATTATAACATAGACTATCTATGGAATTTAAATAAAACTTGGAACAAATATAGTGTTTTGTAAAGATAGCAATTTCCGAGCGGATCTTTATCTATCATATTTAAGTATTTTATTAGCTACCCCCATCTACCCAACTTCCTTTTCATCTCTAAAACCTGGGGGTAGAATCACTTATCGTTTCTACACCGGCCGTGCGAGTCGAGCTCCATATCGCTCCTCAATAAAAACCCGTTAAAATCATCTTTCCATCGCAAAACACGGAAAAAACCAAGTCTAAAGAACATCAACACATTCCGCCAAAATCGCAGGGGCAGAGAGGAAAGTCTGTGATACCGCAAACCCCTGCCATCGCGCAGCAACCCCAGGACCCCAGGTATTTTTCTAATTCTCTTTTCACTTCATCTTAATAGTTAATAAGACCTGGATTAAAATATAGTAAGTACTACTTTTATCCCAAAAAAATTGCAGAAACGGGGTATAAAATGTCAAAGAACCAAAAAAATAAAACGCCTTAAATATAGATGTTAGGAATCACCTTCACGGCACGCGAGCACTTTTTGGCTGAACTTTGCTGATGAAACCAGTACATTGCCCAACTGATTATCAGTAACAAAAGAATTGGAAAGATGGTAGGTATGCTTTTAGGTTAGGTATTGTTGTATTTATGTAATAGTTAGACGCTTCTCCCCATTATTGTATCATAAAAGCACTACCACTCACTCCACATTACACAAAGGTTAACTGGAAGAAAATGCTAACTAGCATTAAGTTCGCCTATGTACTTCCTTATGTGCAATAAATAATTTTCTAATCTAATTTATGCTTGCTGTTAAATATTTTTGTAAAGGCTGGTTTGCGAAACTTAAATAAAAACAGAGATTCCTTTTCCCATCACTAGCCAGGATTCGATTCCGATGGCTTTTGTTCTTGTTCTTCTGATATTCGAGTTGCTAAATTGGGTGTTTCTTGTTTGCTGTTTAATTTAATATCGTTATAGGCTGTCTCTTAGTTGTTCATATTTTGTTCATTCCATTTCATTTATTCAGTCATAATTATTTTAAAAATCATATATGAATATCACACTAAAAAGAAACACAAATATTATAATTAATTTAAATCTAACAATAACAATAATAAACAAAAATCACAGTCATTAATAATCAGTTCATAATATAAAATACATTACAAAAATCAATTAATTATGCACATATAAAATCAAATAAAAATAATCATCATTGATATAAAAAATAGAAATTAATAAGTTAAATGTCATGCATATGTGTCATAAACTCATCCACAGAGTAAAAACACTTCTTCAGCAAAAAAAATCTTAAAGTTGTCTTAAATATGTTTGGATTTGGACTGACAAATACTTTTGGAATGACAATACTTTTCATTTCTGTGGTATGTTAAGATGCAGACTACCGGAAAAATATTCTCGCTCGCACTTCTACTATTATAATATTTTTCTGCGTTAATGTTGTTTACAATTTATCATAATCTAATTCAGATAGAAATCTGTCAAAAAATAAACAATGCCATTTATACCAACTGGTGATAACAAAACAAGGCTATTTTTATCAAATGCAATGTAGAATAATGTAAAAAAAGGTTAGTAATTACAGATTTCATGAGACAACAACAAGAAGAATAAAAAAAGAAATAAAAGAAGTTAATTAAAACTGTTCTATACACTTCCGGAGTGATCTGCGAAAACTAAAAAAAACAAAAAAAGATCTTACCTGCGGGCTCGGAATCATCAGCCGATCTTCCGTCTCGCTTCCACAGGGGCGTGGCTCCGTAAATGCATGATTATAATTACAGGGTTCATGCAAAATCATGCTCTTAACCTTTTTTTTAAGAATGGAAGGCCATACATTACTTTTTGATTGCAGGTCGTGGCTAAGGCTGCGTTTCCACCAGAGATGTGCGATGGAAATGTGTCGTGCGAGGATGTTTTGCTGTGCTGTGAAAATGTGTGGGGGTTTCCACCAAAGCTGTGCGATGAAAATGTGCCTACGAGGATGTGTAGCGGAGCTGTGAAAATGCGCATTAATGTGTGGTGAGAGGATGCGTTGCGAAGCTGTGAAATGTGTCAAACCTCGCAACCTCGCAACACATCCTTCTCAACACACATTCCTCGCACACATCCCTCGCTTGTTTTGAATCTTTTGAAAATTCGCCGTTTATTGAGCCGTTTCCACCAGAGCTGTGCTGACCGAGGCGAGGTAAATGAAGCGATTCTATTGGTTCTTTACAAACACATCCCTCGCTACGCATCCTCGCACATCTCTGATGGAACCGCAGCCTTATTCGGGTAAATGATACACTGGTTTCCTGGTATGGTCCTAAATGCTTTTTAATAGTACAGGCAGGACTTATTTGTAAGTCAAAGTCAAAAGGTATTTATTCAGTTGAATCGCAAAGAACGAAGCCTATAGAAGAACAGGTAACTTGGAGGCTAATTTAATTGATTTGTGTAATGAACATAGGTAGATGTTTGTTCTCAATGTTAGTGTTTTTTTTTCTACGTCTTGAAACGTCACTACGTCGTCCCTCTAACTTGATCAGAGCCTATGTTAGCCTAATTGATAGTTTTTGAGGTTTTGCTTCTAAATCTCGGGGGGATTGTAGCCTAATATTTATCTTCCAATTTACAATTTTGAGCCTATTTTTCTAATTCTGGGGGGGATTGTAGTATAACTTGTATTATAACTCTGGTTTCACTTCAATCTGGGTGTTATTATAGAGGTATATTAACCGGTCGTGCACCAATGAGTTTTTATATTTAAAAATGTATGTGCACTATGCCAGTACTCTCAAAAGGTGAAGGAAAACATCGTGAGGAAACCGACATATCGTAGAGCCTAAAAAGTTCATTGTGTCAAGTACTCGAAAGGAGCCTCTTGAGGCGCAATTAAAATCCTTTCACCACACTATTTCGAAAGAAACTAGTGACACGACAAGAGAAGAGAGTACGTATTCACGATAAAATTGTGTATAAGTATTATATCAGCTATCTGGTTCCCATATTACAAGCTTTGCTGAGTTTGAGTGGAATGTCCAACAATATATTAAAAAAGAATGTATTAATAAAAAGAATGACAATGGTGATGCGCTGAGTCTAATACTCACCACAACTCGCCTGGTGCCCTACATGCTATAATATAGCATCACAGCAAACAGTATCAAAACATTCACACGCATGAAACTCAATACGTCACCATTACTATGACTATGCAATTGATAGTTCGGACGTGACAGCTGAATAATTGCAACTGTTTTGTAAACATACCGTGGATTCATTTTGTTGAATGAAACGTTGTTTTTATATCATCATTATCATCATGAAGCAGTCCACTCTATCGCCGGTCTCGATGTCTCAAATACAGAAAACTAAATGCCAAATAAGTCAAAAAAGACCGACTTGAAGTAAGTGCTATTCCGCAAACAACATTCACCCAAGTGAATGGGGAATCCACAGGAGTTTTCAATTTGGCCTTCTGTAATACATTTGGCCTTGTGTTTTGGCGAGCGGAAATGCCAGCGTGAGTGAGGGGAATCTCTTGATCGAGGTGAGAGCGGTCAGTGGCGGATTTATCAGCAGGCTGAGTAGGCTGGAGCCTAGGGCGGCAGATTTTAGGGAGCGAAATTTGGTTTTATTTCATACATCTTATTATGTACTAGCTGGTGCCCGCGACTTCGTCTGCGCAGGATTAGTCACACAATATCTTTATAAATTGTAGCCTATGTATAAGCTATTTATTATTATTTATTATTGTAAAGTTTCATTATCCATTCAGTAGGTTTAACGTGGAAGAGTAACAAACATCCATACTTACAAACTTTCGCGTTTATAATATTAGTAGGATATCTTGTTTTTGGGTATATTTCTAAGCAATAAGAAAAGCTCAATCTTGTACCTTCTACCTTTAAGATTGAGCTAATAGCTATATATTGCACTAATCATAACATTGCAATTTCATTGACAAATAAAATGTAATAAATATGATTGTAAACTAGAGTATCGAATTGTAGAGGTGAGTAGGGGCGGCATAAATAGCCTACTGGCGGCAAATATGTAAATCCGCCATTGGCGCGTATTCACTAGGTGAACCTCCGCGTGATTTGGTTGTTAAGAGAATCGACAAGCTGCTGGTGATATTGTGGTCAAATTACCATTATTAATGAAAACAAAAGAAAAATAACAAACTTTAGTCGCGATACCCAAGAATTAATAAAAGACTTGTCCAAAACAAAGACCCATTTGGGAACTGTTTATCGTCAATACACTATGTGCATTTTATCTTGATGTTTGACATTTACTGTTTGCATCGAAGTTATTTTGTGAATTGAACCGGAATTTCTGCACCATGCTCTGCTAGAGTAAAAGAAGATTGACCAACTGCGCTATCGGATCTTAATATCTTTGATATCAGTTGGTAAGCGCATCTCCAGCGTCAAGAGGACATCATCACCATAAATTATACTCGGTTCATAAATTTAGAACATTATAAAACCTTGGATTTCCATAAGTGTAAGTTTTAAGGTAATCAAATCACCATAAAACTTATTTACACGTAATAAAACATAATTATCTACATAGTGGTACGATTTTTTCTGTAGACCAAGGTACAGATTAAATAAATATCATCATTTTCTACAGTAGGTTTCCATCTTAAATTGCTGGTGGTTTTTTGATTGCAGGTTTGCTGGAAGACAACTCTATCTAGCTCGCCTTTGTACATGACTATCGTATCTTTTTTGTGTAAATCATTTGTGTACAATTAATAAAAAAAAGAATAAAGAATACATTTCTGGGGCAAAATTAAGCCAAAGTGATTGCTCAATTCGTCGGGCATCGCTAAAGCTGTCAAAAACCTCACCTTTCAACCGTCAAGTAACAGTAAACACAATTTATAAGTAGTTTCTAAATCGAGTCGATTGGCTATAAGCGCACTCGAGTGCGGGAGCTTGTTTGGTCTGGCACTGTCTTTTTAACTCTGTTTCATTCCGTTGACATGCGCTGGAGTGCTTTCCATCGAATCAATAGGTATGATTTTAGGAATGTTTGTGTGGGCGGTGTTATTTAGCGGCTGTGAAAAAAAAAACTGAAACTGCTACACGAATTTGATCCCCAGGCACGGTAGATATCCCCTCAGATCTCTAAGTCTAAGGCGGTAATTAGAGGTACGTCCAAATATGACGTTTTTTTTTTATACAACTAGCTGATGGAACAAGCAGATGGCCTACCTGGTGTTAAGTGGTAACCATCATATGTTAAGTTTAGTATACATATGTTAAGCCTCATGTGCCTGTAATTACACCGGCAACCACACTCTTCAAACCGAAACACAGCAACGCTGCTTGGCGGCAGAAAAAGGCGTGGTGGTAGTACTTCCCCGGACGAGCCCTTCAAAAAGAGCTCTACTACTCTTAAATATACGTTTGGCGTATACCCACATTTTGCAGTAATTTGGTATTCCATACGTGACAGGTTGCAAGCCCATTGTCGCCGCTATAAGATACTAATTTATTACCACACAAGTGAGGCTAAGAAGCTTTTAAAAACCTCTCCATGATTTACTTTCGAAATGTCTTTATCTATTTACACGATACCAGCCGACAAAGTATACAATGATGAACCGCTTTCTAAAGAACTTCCTCTTCCTTTCACCTAGCGGTTGAAAGGGATCAGCTAAGGCTGGTTAAGGGCCATCTTTATAAAACACCTTAGACAAATAAGAACACGTTGTTGTGAAATTGTTTGATGTATTGGACAAAGTTTGGTGCAATGTTTGAATGCAGCGGAAATGCAGCCTTATCTGTTTCGAAATATGATACAATCTCCTGTGAAAGTGGATTAAGGATAACATTAGCTCTATCGAACAATAGATGAGCTTTTTGAAGAGCTTTTATCCCTTTTCTGTGTTAAAAGTACCTCATGCTTATCAAAATATAAGTTTTTTTACAACAGAAACAGGCATGGCATTACATAGTACTTCTCCGGACTAGCCACACACAAAGAGCTCTACCTATATTAATACTACACATGCAAAAATAAAATTTTACCTATACAATATATTAATTATATGTATAGTCAACCGATAAACAATGTCTCGCTAACACATTGCAATATTTTTGAAGATATAAAACCACGGACGATATATTCTATTGAAGAATAAAAAAGCATACGTTTTATTACCTCTATATTAAGCTAAAATGTGACTTTTACTCTCTCTCTTGTGAAAAAGTGTGGTGAAAGGATTTTAAGTGCGCCTCAAGAGGCTCCTTTCGAGCTTTTCACACTTGTTATACCTAGAACTTTTTAGGTTCCACGACATGCCAGTTTCCTCACGATGTTTTCCTTTACCGTTTGAGAGTACGAGTACTGGCATTGTGCACATAAATATTTGAACAGAAAAACTCATTGGTGCATGATCGGTTTCGAACCCACGACCTTAGGATCGGAAGGTGGGGCCGCTACCACTAGATCACCAATGCTCTAGTGTAGTGACTTCTCCGCGTGTAAAATGTATCAAAATAAAATAATTGAATTAAATTTAAACTTTTAAAATTTTAAAAGGTGCTAGCGAGAAGTGGTTCGACGGTGGTCAACCCCTTAACTAATGTATGCCTGTAGCAAGTTTCTCAAGAAAACTAATTATTTGTGGTCCGTTATGTAAGCGAATGTAGATTAACCTATGAATAACTGAGTGTAATGAATGAGGCGGACTAGATCGCATAGATTATAGATATAATATCGGTATTAAGATTGTCATCTATCATTTACATGGCCATGGATTTAATGGAAACGGTTTTAATCTGTGCCAATATAGAATCGAAATGCCTAAGTCAAAGTCAAAGTCAAAAGGTATTTACTCGTTGAACCACATGGATGATTCGTTTTCTGACATTTTGGGAAGCAACATAGCTTTTTCATTTTAATTGTTTTTCTAGTGCTGTTTTGAGTTGTGTTGTGTAATTTTGGTGGCATTTCAACCAACATTACTTGAGGTCTTAACACAAAGTGTAAGCATTTGGAATTAAAGTGTAATGTGATATCCTCATTTGACCGAAAATGCTTCGAATGTTTTGAAGAAATCCGCCACCATTTTCTTCAAAACAAATGACGGCCGACTTGACTATGGACTGGCTTGACTAGAAAGTATTTTATCTATAGGTGAATATTATTTATATCCTTCCCTCGGGTGGCTCATACTTAGATCCATACAAAACGACAGGTCTTATGATCATTTTGTATATTTTCCCCTTAAGTTTTAGGGGCACTCTTGAATCGCAAGCTATTCTTGTAACTTGAATTAGCATAAATACGACTTTTTATCTCCAAAAAATACCGGAAACGGGGCAGAAAACATGGACGAACTTAATGAACAGAAAATGTCTTCATATTAATAAAAAATAAATATTGGTGGACTTTCCACACAAAACTACTTGGCCCCAAAGCTTATAATATGGAAACCAGACAGCTGATAAATTACTCAAAATACATCCAGACAGAGAACAAACATCTACGTTCATTACACAAATGTTTGTCCTCGGTGGGAATCGACCCACGGCCTACAGAACAGAAGGCAGAGCCACTACCAACTGAGCTGTGACGGCTGTCTTTTATTGTCCATTAATGCTAGCAGTTTGCTAATACGAGACTATTATAATTATATTATTTATTATAATAGAAGACGTGATAATATAACAGTTAGAACAAATTGCATTGGTTACCTGGTACACGCGGGGTCACAGTCCCCTGATCTCCAGCAGTTCGGTCGTAGCGATGATGGTAATGCATGATTTCACGGCTCGCCCTAGCTGTGGCCGAGGCACGAGAGATAGCGAGTGCAAAGTCTACATTTTTTATACTTGCTAATGAAGTAAGCAGCTGGCTGATCACATAACTTTGTTGCAATAAGTTTCAATCAGTTTCTGTTTGTAATAAGTAAATATGACGGCTATTCGGTTACATTTTAGCTGCAGTTGCTAACAAAGTTAGATTACAACTGGTGTTTCTATGATGGATAATCGAAAAACTTTCGTAATGTTTTATTGATCGAGTGAGCGAAGCGAACGAAGATCTTAGTTTCAACTTGGGCGATTTGGCATTTTATGTATGTATATATGTATGTATGTATGTATGTATGTATGTATGTATGTATGTTTGTCTGGCGATAACTTTAGAACCGTTGATCCGATCTGCATGAAATTTGATATGTCGATAGCTTGTACTTGAGAAATTTACTGGTAAGTATATGAGTAAAATCGGATGGAAGGTTTTTGAGATATGGGGTTTTTTAAGAGGGCAAAAATAAAAAAAGTGACATAAAAAAATCAAGTTACATGTCATATGAAAGGGCTTTGTTTGGACATCCCAAAACAATTTTTACTTTTTTTTTGGACGCTCGGTTTTTGAGATAAAATAATAAAAGTTAAATTAAGATAACCAGCGATCCAAGAGCTCCCATCTCTAAGAGTTTTGTTGGCATCAAGGTTTTTCTACTGGTCGGCCAGTTCCTTTGCTTTTTCTTATTTTTTTTTCTTGAAATAAGTTAAGGAGGTACTTAGTTCTCATAAAATGGTGACGACATCCAGGTCTGATGATGGAGCCAAGGTCTGTTCAACGGAACTCTTCAATAAATAGGCCAATAGAGTTGAAACTTGGTAACCATACCAAGTTAGTAGGCGGTAATCAGAAAAAAGTCCAAAGATAATGTTTGGACTTGCCTCTGACTACTACGTACTCAAAGTTTTGATGCGTTCGTCGGGTCGCATCACGAGATCTCAGTTCGGGGCGAACTACTAGTATACTTTTTGTTTTCATAAAGAAACTGATTGCAACAAAGTTACGTAATCGGCCTACAGATGGCACAGTTGATGATGAGTGGTAAGCATCAACTATAATAAAGCATTGCCTCGTAAGTCACGCACGATTGAAATGTACCTACTCTGTGATGGACTGCCCTGGATCCATCAACCTGAGACTTACAGATGTAAGCATGTGTCTGTTATTTCACCGGTAAAACGAAACAAAGCAGCTGTTTGACGGCAGTAATAGGCATAGTGGTAATTCTATCCTGGACGAGCTCATGTCCCACAAACTAGTATGTTATCACATAACTAGTATTATGGTCCTCATCAGCTTAGTTGGTAGTAGCTGTGGCTGCGCTGTAATCCGTGGATTCGATTCTCGGTGGGGAACATGAACATTGTTCTCTGTCTGTCAAATAATCTTAAGTTGGTATTTTGGGAGATATGAGGGCATATCCATTTCTGAGGGCATTTTCGAAACAGTGTGGTGATAGGATTTTAAGTGCGCCTCAAGAGGCTCCTTTCGAGCACTTGACACATGTTATATAACTTTTTAGGTTCCACGACATGCCGGTTTCCTCACGATGTTTTCCTTCACCGTTTGAGAGTACTGGCATTGTGCACATACATTTTTGAACAGAAAAACTCATTGGTGCACTACCTTAGGATCGGACCAAGTAACTAATTTTCAAAGTAGTTTTTTTTAATACAATCAGCTGATGGAACAAGCAGTGTTCAAATATATCCTAAATCGCTTTAGCTCATGAAATGAACTGCACCCTGACATATGCACCGACACGTCCTGCTACCACCGACACAAGTGTGTATTTTAAATAGCCCCAACCAGCAACCAGCAACCCTGGCGAATATTACAATACAAATAGCTACTACATAAATAGATATACAAACAGCTATGCTTTTGTCTAGGGTTGCCGAGTTAGGGTGTTTTCGTTTAATACCACAGAATAATAATAATCGTCCTCATCAGCGTTAAGAAGTCCACTGCTGGACATGGACCTTCCATATAAGTTTTCAGGAAAGGACGATTTACTACTAAATTCGCCGCCTTGTCGTAATTTTACACAGTACGAGGAAATTGATGTTGAATAACAGTTTACAGATCGACAACGTGCAGTTTTTTAGCTGTACTGACTACTCCAGGGAAGTACTTCCCACCATACCAATTTCTGCCTCCAAACAGTGATGGTCGTGTTGTTGTGTTCTGGTCTGAAAGGTATGGGTACCGGTGCCATAATAAATAAATAAATAATATATAACACTTTTTTATCGGAGAGAAAGACACAGTGCATTGCTAAATAGCATACTTCCTCGTGGATTTACTTTATAACATAATTAATTTAAGATTACAAAAAAAATAATTGGTGGACTTTCCACACAACACTATCTAGCCCCAAGCAAAGCTTATATAATACTTATACCCAAGTAATAAAAGATAGCTGTTATGATACTGTTTTTGTTTGTTAATACATACTTATAATACATAACTAAGTACGTAGAATACAAAATAGCACCCTGACGGAGAACAAACAAGAAGAGAAGAAGAACAAGATTGTTGAAGTATTTACACGGGTATCTATCGCATTTACCTTTATTATTTTCCAAAGGTTTCGGCTATGTTGCAAATAGTCTGCCCGCGACCACGGCTATTGCAACATAGCCGAGACTTCGGGAAAATAATAAAGGTAAACGCGATAAATACCCGTGTAATACTTCAATATGTGTTATGATCGTGAGAGTTTTATAAATAAGATTGTTGAAGATATTTAAAAAAAGCATGCTCATTTTATTGCTATGCTGGCTAACATTGAGACCAAAGATCAAAGGTTCCAGACATTATATTTTCTCCTGTTCCCAAGAGAGCCTGTGGGTGTTCCAAGTTTAAAAATAGGGCATATTCGCGCGAAATCTCAGCTCCATATTTATAGGTGCAGGTAGTGTAACCTGCTTTCTACGTGACGACAAGGGACCTCTTGAAAGTTATGTATTCGTCACTTTGTCGGCGGCCGGCGGTTTGTCCTGTTTTTTGTGCACATCATCGGCTGTTGACCATTAGGGCTGGTAGGTCCACATAGCTTTGATACTTTGCCTTTTTACGTATTTTTAGACGTGTGACAAATATCATCTCCCACCTTATGGTACTATTGGTAACATCGTCTCCCACATTTTGTAATTTTTATTACAACTTTATGTAATTATGAAAAAGTTGTAAACTTTGAGTTATGTCGACTTCTTTATGTTCTCTGTCAGATAACCTCGTTTCGGATGATATCCTTGAGAGAGACTCCAAGCACAGCTCTTTCCATAGCTCGCTGAGCGACTTTCAGTTTGTTGACCGACCCTACTGTTAGAGTCTACGTTTCGGCAGCATACGTCATAACAGGTAGGACGCACTGGTTGAAGACTTTCATCTCAAAACATTGAGGGATTAAACGGATGTATATTTACTCCACAAATTATTACCAAGTAGGTACTTTTTTAATATGATATCCCTTGACCTTTTAAAGCAAGACGGTCTAGTAGACACTTATTTACTCAATTTATTATCCTATCCTATTTTTCTTCCTACTAATATATAAATGCAAAAGTCACGATGTTTGAGGTTCAATCAAAAATCAATCAATCACCCTAACAAACCGATTTGGATATAACTTAGAACAATTATAATTTGTATACAGTATCAGTGTATATTAGCATACGTAGTAGGCTACTTTTTATCTCGAAAAATGTTTAAACTGGGCTTAAAATATAAATGAACCCAAAAGAGGAAACCGCCTATAATATTGATGTCAGCAATCACAGCTGCTAGTTTAATTTCACCAAGTATCAAGATTATTATGTTGACAGGCGGCAAGGTTACAATGGAAACGTTTTAAATGTGTTTTTTGTCCAACACCGCATCGGCCCACTGTGCGCCGCCTATAAATATGGATGTCTTTTGAGAACATTCAAAACTATTACTTTACTAATTTAACTTGATAAGATAACATCCACACATAAGCATTTATTCACATACACGCACATAATTTATGCCATAATTTTAATATTATTTTACACATAACACTTTCGTACACAAACATTAATCCCAAACTTCAGCCTTCATAGCTTCGTTGTAGTAGCTCTGCGTTCTGCGCCGTTGTCCGTGGGTTCGATTCCAACCGAGGACAAACATTTGTGTGAATGTGTTCGTTCTCTGGCTGGGTGTTATTATATAGTACGAGTATGTATTTACAAAAGAAAAGTATGTATGTATTTTATCAGCTATATGGTTTCCATATTACAAGCTTTGGCTTAGTTTGGGGCTAGATAGTGCTGTGTGGAAAGTCCACAAATATTTATTTATTTATTTATGAAACTCTTACTACTATAGTGTTTTCCCCCTTACTGTAAAGGTAGCTTTAGGCAAGTGATTTTGGGATGTAACTGTCTCCTGTCAAACAGCTACCGCTAGTTTAAGAGGCAGGGCTTAAACAAAAACTGTGATATTTGGAAAACTCAATAAAAAAATCTTTGACTTTACCTTTTTCAAAAATACTTAAATATGCTGGAGTTAGTGCTGAATAGTTTTCGTACAAAACTAAACATTAAGGTAGGAAAACTTGTTTGAATCAAAATAATATTTTTGCTACTACACTTTTCGTGTCACTAGTTCTGTTCAAAACCTGTAATAAAATCTTCAAAAATGTAAAAATGTGCGAGCGAGAAGTTGTTTGACGGGAGTCAGCCTCATAAGTATAAAAAGAGAAAAAAAGCCCAATAAAATAACTAGCAGTGTAGTGATAATAAGCTTTAGGTGGTACATTGGTATGAAAATAATTGCTTGAGAAAAATCGTGTAGCGAGTCTTTGCCAAACGGGTAATACCACACACAAAAGAGTAATAAAGTTTTCGAAATCAATCGTGAATCGTAAGAATCACGTAATTGGCGTTATTTTTCTTACAATTGTCAAGTTGAGACCTAAAAAACCAGATGAGCTATCTACAGATCGTTGCGGACGATCTAGAGACAGCTCAACTGATCCGAATCAACGCCAATCGGAAGCCCAGACGCAGACTACTTTGCCACGCTGAATGGCAATGCTGATACGCTGAACCAGCCTTCGGATAACGCATCGCTTCGAAAAGATGCCAAGATTAAAAAAAAACCTGCCTATTTATAAAATAAAAAGTATGCGCATCTTGAGATAATTTTTGTATGGCAACACAAACATGAAGTTCCTTAACAGGTATGGGTACTTTACGTGTAGATTCAGAAATAGAGAATTTTTTATATCGTCCCAAAAATTATTATCCGAGTGGGATTTGAACCCACGACCTTCCCCTTGATCGCATAATAACTTTTGGGATTTCCTTAAGTGTAAAAACACTATAAAAACTAATAAAAATTCAGAAACAGCTTTATGACTTTTATCCCAAGCACGGTAGATCTCTTGATCTGAGGAGATATCTACCGTGGTTGGGATCTGTGGTCTTCTTCATAAATCTAAGAAGAAGACCACAATCTGTGGTGTTATCTATATAAGCCTAATATGCTGGTTGCCGTGCCACGCTGAATGGTAATGCGGTGAACGAGATACTCCCCATATCAGATTCAGATAGTATAGTTATCAGTTACTTACTGGTTTCATAATAAACAATTATTATCTTGAGCTTGGGCTTATAACTTATTATCTAAAACACATAATTTTACACTCTTTGTTTTATATTTTTCATTGTTATTCTTCAATTGTTTAAATTTATACGTTGTGATAATGATAGCTCAACTATTTCTTTAGTTTTAATTTATACTACGGAGTACCGTAATATTGATTAAAACTAAAGAAATAGTTGAATAGTTGAAATCAATATGTACCTAAGTATAAGAACATATTGATTTCACTAAAGGCCAGGAGTACACATGACTGTAGCTGGCACACTTGCATTAAAAGCTACTCCACATGCCACTTACTTCCATGTGTATGCGTTAACTGGCATGCCTGTATCTGCCACGCAAGTAGTTAGACCAACATTTGGTTTTCTGTCAGCTACAGGCATGCAACGTGAGGGAGGGGTCGCAGGGGGCTACGAAACCGGCAAATACAGGCATGCAAGGACGTAAACTAAACTAACTTGCAAATCTATCCACATTGCGCCAGTAACTTCTACATGCCGTTATCAAGCATGCCCGGTACTGTTCCATTTTACAGGCATGTGTCCTTTAGAGTAATTTTAAAATGGATATCAGACTGTCCCCATCCAAACGGATGGGCAGTCATGAGAATTGTATGGAGTCACAAGAGTTCTAGACACGCCTGCAAGGAGAGCATCGCGTTTCCATACAAATCCCGCAGAAACAAAGAGGTTCGCAATACAGAAAAGAATAACCTAAGAAAAGTCCCTTGAAAGTAGCCTTGAGCAAGAGACTGGCGACGTCACGAACGGAACGCCAAAGGATCTCCTTAGCAACAACGATGTAGGCATTTATGATCCCATCAATATCATCATTATAATTCACACCACCCGCCTGAAGAAGTCCACTACTGAACATAAGCCCCTATTCCAGGAATAATGATGTCCCGCCTTCTCCATGCGCCAACTTCGCGCGATCTTCTCCTCGTCCCATTAAGTTTTTGTTTTAACCATAAATTTAAGTTTATTTTGTCACTAGTATTTAAGTTAATACTCTGTTACAACTAGTTCTCCGGCGGAGGGTATAGGTACGCCATCTTAAAGGTCTTCCTAGTTTTGATACCTATGTCATCCACTCATGATTGTATTTTATTTACTTAAGCCAACCTGATGTATTCTTATTATGTAAAGTTTGTGTTGAAATAAATTTATCTTATTTTATGTATGAATATATGTTTGCTTATGTATTATCGCGTCAGTTTTTGTGAATACCGGTCTCCCTCATTCTTCTGATTCCGGCGACGAAAAGGTGCAAATGGGACCACCGTATGAACACTTAGCGGATGCCCATCGGGGGCAATTCACAAGTCCCAGTGATAACTGTGTCACAATAGCGCCCTAAAACCTTCCTATATCATTACCATCATCGTAACCATTTTAGTCGTAGGACGTCCACTTTGCGCCTGTCGTTTGTTTCAGACTTCAAAAAAAGGAGCTACCCATCTTATGCAGCTTGCACCCACAATCAATCCAATCCCGTCAATCCACAAAGAAACGCGATCCCACCACGACGTAGTTTCGTTACTTATCGTTTTTCTATAATTTATTTATAAGGATACATTCTTAAATCATAAAGTAATAATAAATAATACATGGTACGTATAAAACTAACACAATTTTTATCAATTGATTCTACAACTCTTAACGTAACTCTATCATCCCAAAGGGGTTTATTCAAACCACACTTGAATACTTAAAAAACAGAACTGTCAGTTCTGTTAGAGTTCACACCAAAAGTCCAAACAGTTGTAAATAAACAAAAATTGGCCTGCTTATTGTTATCTAGGCACATTTTAAAGGAAAGTTTCAAAGGCCATTCATGAATGAAAAACTTCCAAATTTCTAAAGTCTTTGATCAAACCATGTTCACCAAGACGTGGAATACCCCTATTTTGTATCTAAGCCGCTCGTTAAAGTAGACTACGAGGTGGCCCTTGAATTATTGCTCTTATTGTTTCTCCTTGACGTGTTTGCTTTTAAAATAAATTCGTATTGTGATCAACGTATCTGAAGCGCGAGAGGCTCTTATTTATTTTTCTGGGGACGACTGGGGCTAGCATTCAGCCAGATCCAGTTGACGTCACTATCTAGATCGACTCCTATTTTCTACATAGACAAAAACACAATAAGGCAATGATTGATCCTTCCGTTATTCCTTCCGAAATAAAAATAAATAAAGTTACTTGTGTCATTAGAAATGTTGTTGATATTTGTGAAAACAGATATCAACAACATTTCTACATTGTAAGTTACTCATATCGATTTGTGTGAAGTTGAAACACACAATGTTGAGAGGCACAGTTTGAAGTCATCTCAATATCTCGAGGGCCGAATCGCCCATATAGGTACCGTTTAAAGAGACTTGCATTTTAGTATTCTAGCGTACTCTTTAACACCCTGCAAGACAGTCATCAAGCCATGATTGGGGCCTACAAACGTTACTTGATCTGATATACCTTTCCATAAATCTACCGTGCCGGGGTATTATGAGTCGTGAGTATATTTTCTATTTTCATGTGTACAAGAATTATCGTTTTACAATCCTTAGGGGAATACCACCCGTTGGGTTCATAAGCACTTTCTTTGGGTTCATCTCCAAAACATCTGGAGTATTCTTTGAAAACTCCAATCGGAACTTGGAGATCAGCTTGGCGATGCACACACGGCTCTGAACTTTAGCGAATCGCATTCCTGAAAGGATAAATAATTTCATAAGCACAACTAACAACAAGGCCTATGCTGAACAGCAAAATAACCAAAATACTACCGTTGTCATATAATAATATTAGACTAGATTAGTTATAATGTACATTCTTACGGTGGATTATAAAACTTTTAGTATTAAGTTGTTTAATAAAGGCTATTGAAATTAAAATTGACATGGAATCAGTGAAATCACACTAATGACTGTTGAATTAAATGGTGAAACTACTAGCTCCTGAAACACAGTTCCTTAACTAGTTCGAGAGCCTATTGATCAAACACTTTTATTACGAAATGTGACGTGAAACTATGCTATTGACATGTTTGTTTGTTTTAACGTTATTGTATTTATCTTGGAGGAAAGTATTTACACATAAATTTTAGCTCCTCTATTTGGATTATCAAATAGATCCATAGGGTTTCGAGATTTCAAAAACATCTTGACAACTTACCAATACAGTTTCTGGGGCCGACACCGAACGGCATGTAAGCGCAGGGATGTCTGCCTCGAGAGTTTTCAGACGTGAACCTCTCAGGATCAAACCTCTCAGGATCAGGGTAGTATTTCGCGTCGTGCTGGATGCCGTAAGGAGTTACGAGCACTGTCGTTCCTTTCTTGATGACAACATCTGTTCCGGGCACTTTGTAGTCATCCATGGCGTTTCTTTGCAAAGGCTCCACTAGAGGATACAAGCGAAGGGTTTCGTCAAACACGTTTTCCAAGTAAGCCATATCTTGTAAAGTCTCATAGGTCATCTTTCCGCCGTGTCTTTCGAGAGTTTCAACAGTTTCTGCATATAATTTTTCCTGAATAGCAGGATTCTTTGCCAGCTCGTATAACAGAAAGCTCATGGTTGTGGCGCTTGTCTCATAGCCGGCCACATAGAATACGAAAGCTTGAGCAGCGATAATATCATCCGTAAGTTCCACTGACAACTGCGCGTCATCTTCATTTCTCTTGGTACCGTAAACTTGGCCCTGCTGTTTCATTTCCAATATTAGGTCCATGAAGTCTTTTCTATTTACTGGAACTCCGTTTCTTTCAGTGAAGATTTGTTTAACAAGATCATTAAAGAATGTTGACACAAAGCTTGGAAATAGGGATAGGTTCAATTTTTTCAGAATACCGGGATACATCATGTCCAGCTCTTGTGCAAAATTGGATGTTAGGACTAGTTCATCGATTTTCTTCAATGTGTCCATCTTGTCATGAATGGAGTCAATGTCGAGACCAAACGCGCACGCTGCGATGGTGGATATGGTGTACTTTTGAATGAGGGGGTGGACTTCGTGTTCTGGTTTCTGATCGCACACTTGGCCCACATAGTCCATGAAGCTCTCCCCACGGTCCGTTATCAGATACAGCATGTTCTTCAACTTGCCTGTCGTGAACACAGGAGTGAAACGATTCCTCAGCACCCGCCAGGTGTCTCCATCCGAGTGAAACAGGTTGGCACCAAGGCCTTCCTTGCTGAACTCAACCCCGCGGTCCACAAACATGTCGAAATCCTTTATCATGACATGCTTGATAATGTCCAGGTCACGGAGCACTAAGCACGGTGTGGTCATTCTGTAGATTCCAACAACTTTCTCATTTGGAAACTCATCATAAATCTCCCTAAACACGACTCCCATATTTTTACGCCGCAGAGCAGACTGTTTAAGGTTTCCAAAGAACGGCACGGGTTCTGGCCCAACGACTCCTCTACTTTTCCAGTAGTTGAATGTTCGTGTAAAGTAAAAATACAATGCATATCCTAAAGTGATGAACGCGACAGGTAAATATACGAGCAGCATTTTGTAAAGCGTTTGTACACAGATCCCCGATTACAATGTCGCTGACTGAGCGGCGTCGGTATATAAATAACATGTTATCGGACGATGATAAGTCTATTTATTTATTAATTGAACGCGCGAAGATCTCTCAATGATGTTGAACGAATTGACGTTGTTTGTTTGTTCGTCCAACATTTGACGAGGTTAGTTAAGTACGTAGAACGTAAAAATTTATATAGCATTGTCAAGTGCTCGAAAGGAGCCTCTTGAGGCGCAATTAAAATCCTTTCACCACGCAGTTTCGAAAAAAAACTAGTGACACGACAAGAGAGAAAGAGAGAGTTAGGTACGTGACAGACCGTGACCGTGTCATTGGCAAGGACAACCTTAGTTCCTGGGTCTTTGGTAGCTTTGAAAACTTTTCTATATAGAAGTTGAAATACTATTTGATAATGGAACAAGCAGATGGCCCACCTGATGTTAAGTGGTAACCATCTCCTATAACAAAGCCATTGCCTCATAGCAACGCATGATAAGTGCATCATGAGTGAGCGTGCCTCAAGTTGATACATGGTTGATACAACTTGAGACATACATATGTTAAGCCTCATGTGCCTGTTAATTGCACTAGAAAACACACCCTTCAAACTAAAACTCAGCCGCACTGCTTGGCGGCAGAAATATAGGCATGGTGGTAGAACTTTCCCAGACGAGTGCTTCACAGAAAGCTCTACTTCAAAGTATGTCGCAGGGAAACAAACCCAAGTGGACCAAGTCGTAAGTAACCGCTAGTTACAGATAAGATAGCTAACCTGCTTATTTAATAACAAACTGTGAACAAAAGTAATGCACAGTCATGCTTAGATGGCACTACAAGCTAGACTACGATAGACAAGACAAGAGCCAATACAAGAAGATATATTTATAACCTGCTTTTTTGCAATTATTGACAGCCTTCACAGCTCAGTTGATACAAGCTTTGCCTTCTGCGCCGAGGATAAACATTTATGTGATAAACATAGATGTTTGTTCTCTGTTTGGTGCTATATAATATTTAAGTATGTTATTTTGATATCAAGTTCTGTCTTATTTTGAGGCTAGATAGTGTTGTGTGGAATGCAAACCAATTTAAAATAAAAAAAAAAGCTGATATCACTATTTAAGGCGCTTTACCTCCTAGACCTAGGTTTTTGTATACTGTGACCCTGTGAGCGGTTATATCGGGATATTTGTCCTAATCCAAGACACGAACAATCAATGATCAAGTGAGCAAAGCAAACTAAAATCTTAAGTGATTACGCGATATTTATGTTTTTTATACTAGACTAGCGGCCTGTCCCAGCTTCGCATGGGTGGTCATAAATTTCTTGAACATTTTAGGATAAACTTAGACCGTGGGTTCGAGCCTTGCGTCTACTTATTTCATACATTTGCACGCGCTTCTCCTTGAGTGAGTGAAATCGCACCCCGCGCGTGACCCGTGGACCCGTTATAATTTTTAATTTCGTCATATCTTTTGAATGGAATGTCCGACTCGAAAAATTTAAGAAGTAATCTATAGGTATTGAAACCGTCTTAATTATGAAATGATTTATTTGGATAAGGATTAATACCAAGGTACAAATAAAGACCCTTTTCTAGCGGAGGCATTTCAATTAATTTTTAATAATAAAAGAACACTTATTGTGACATAACTATAATAGTTAGACATATGCTGTCGCGACATTTTTTGTAGATGATGAAGTGTTCTACAAAATCGTAGTACATTATTTTGTTCTATCTTCAATAGTTTTCGCAGCGCACGCGATGTAAGGTTTTTGTTTTCCACCTTGGGTTACATGATTGAAGTTTTAGTAAGGATCCCTGATTTTTTTGAAAATATAATATAGCCTATGTTACTCAGGGATAATCTAGCATTCTAATGGTGAAAGAATTTTTGAAATCGGACCAGTAGTTTTTGAGCCTATTCGTTACATACAAAAATACAAATGTTTCCTCTTTATAATATTAGTGTAGATACTTTCTTGTAGAACAAGCAGATGCAGACCAAGCAGACCTTGATGTTAAATAGTTACCAACATAACGATAACCGTCATCGATCACAAAGCATTGCCTTATAAATCACATATACGCTGCACTGCTCTGCGTTCATCAACTTGAGGCATATAGATGTTAAGCCTCATGTGCCTGTAATTTCACCAGCCTCGCTCACCCTTCAAACCGAAACACAGAAACGCTGCTTGACGGTAGAAGAAGGCATGGTGGCAGTACTTTCCGGACGTACACTTCTCAAAGAGCTCTACTGGTAGGTCCCATTTGTTCTATGGAACATGACGTAATATAACAATTTGAGAAAATATTGTCCCTATTACTATAGAACAGTTTGTACTTTTTGTCTCAAATTGTTCCATAGAACAAATTGTTTTTAGTTTATAGTTAAAGAAACAAGTATTGTTAAACTGCTGTTTTGCTTTTATTTTATTTTTAGTTTCATTTTTTTGATAGTGAATTGTACCTGGTATTAATGTCAGTGATTAGGTAATGTCATTCACGTCTTATACATATATCTCATCATGGAAGAATTTGGGAAAAGCGATTCCCAATTAGTTCTGTGCATTCACAGACAAATAAAAACAGAAGCAAAAGCTAGCATGTAGCTCTATAGTACAAATAGGGACAATATTTTCTCAAATTGTTACTAGTAGTTCGTCCCGAACTGAGATCTCGTGATGCGACCCGACGAACGCATCAAAACTTTGAGTAGGTAGTAGTCAGAGGCAAATCCAAACATTATCTTTGGACTTTTTTCTGACTACCGCCTACTAACTTGGTATGGTAACGAAGTTTCAACTCTATTGGCCTATTTATTGAAGAGTTCCGTTGAACAGACCTTGGCTCCATCATCAGACCTAATCTTCGTCACCATTTTATAAGAACTGAGTACCTCCTTTATATATTTCAAGAAAAAAAAAATGAGAAAAAGCAAAGGAACTGGCCAACCAGTAGAAAAACCTTGATACCAACGAAACTCTTAGAGATGGGAGCTCTTGGATCGCTGGTTATCTTAATTTAACTTTTTTGTTGTATCTCAAAAACCGAGCGTCCTAGAAAAAAAGTAAAAATTGTTTTGAAATGTCCAAAGAAACCCCTTTCATATGACATGTAACTTGATTTTTTTATGTAACTTTTTTATTTTTGGCCCCTTAAAAAACCCCATATCTTAATAACCCTTCATTCGATTTTACTCATATACTTACCAGTAAATTTCTCAAGTACAAGCTATCGACATATCAAATTTCATGCAGATCGGATCAACGGTTCTAAAGTTATCGCCAGACATACATACATACATAAAATGCCAAATCGCCCAAGTTGAAACTAAGATCTTCGTTCGCTTCGCTCACTCGATCAATAAGCATTTTTATACTAGTAGTTCGCCCCGAACTGAGATCTCGCGATGCGACCCGACGAACGCATCAAAACTTTGAGTTCGTAGTAGTCAGAGGCAAGTCCAAACATTATCTTTGGACTTTTTTCTGACTACCGCCTACTGACTTAGTATGGTTACCAAGTTTCAACTCTATTGGCCTATTTATTGAAGAGTTCCGTTGAACAGACCTTGGCTCCATCATCAGACCCGGTCGTCGTCACCATTTTATGAGAACTGAGTACCTCCTTAATTTATTTCAAGAAAAAAAAATAAGAAAAAGCAAAGGAACTGGCCGACCAGCAGAAAAACCTTGATGTCAACGAAACTCTTAGAGATGGGAGCTCTTGGATCGCTGGTTATCTTAATTTAACTTTTATTATTTTATCTCAAAAACCGAGCGTCCCAAAAAAAAAGTAAAAATTGTTTTGAGGTGTCCAAACAAAGCCCTTTCATATGACATGTAACTTGATTTTTTTAAGTAACTTTTTTTATTTTTGCGCCCTTAAAAAACCCCATATCTCAAAAACCCTTCATCCGATTTTACTCATATACTTACCAGTAAATTTCTCAAGTACAAGCTATCGGCTTATCAAATTTCATGCAGATCGGATCAACGGTTCTAAAGTTATCGCCAGACAAACATACATACATACATACATACATACATACATACATACATACATACATACATACATAAAATGCTAAATCGCCCAAGTTGAAACTAAGATCTTCGTTCGCTTCGCTCACTCGATCAATAATACGTCATGTTCCATAGAACAAATGGGACCTACCGAGCTCTACTACTCATGAAAAACTCTGCCTTGCAGTGCCTCTAAAACACTGATCGGTACCTTGCCGGTTCGACCTTCGCTCAAGTACAATTATCTATGTTGTTTTTCACAGTCATCATTACTCTCAGTTATCAAGCTCAAAGTAACGATGACTGTTAAAAACAACAATATTGAATTATTTTACTTATAGTCTAAGATCCGAACTAGAAACGACCTTCAACCATCTGTTTAATGGATGAAAAGTGTTTGATATCAAATTTAATATATTAGAAAATATATCTTGAGTAAGCTAAAAAATTGTCTCTGTCTAAAAAATTCTTGGCCAGACTATGTTTTTTTTAAAACATTGCACTCATGAGGCTTCATACTTTAGGTTGGTGTTAAATTTATTCGTTAGAGAATAAATTTAACACCAACCTAAAGTATGAAGCCTATAGAATATACAAACGTTGTAGAACCTACAAATTACTAAAACGTGTGTCAAGTACTCGAAAGGAGCCTCTTGAGGCGCACCGAAAATCCTTTCACCACAATGTTTCGAAAAAACTAGTGACACGACAAGATCAGTAAGTAATCGTAGTGCAAAAAACGGCGGATCTATTTTTAGAATACTATTCTGCACAAATGAAGTACCTACTAACACAGTCGTTTCAACACTGTGCGCTGTTGCAACTGAGAAGCGTGTGAACCCACATCGCTTAGGAACAAATAGCTGGCACCGGAATTGATAATCACGACCAGTTACCCGACGCCAAGCCTAGAACCAATATGTAAGGCCTGATTGCGTAAGCATTCAAGATTAGCTTAGCACAGAATTAATCGCCATAAAATTCTACCTCGAGATAATGCTCGAGAATAAATAAAAAAAACTTTTTTGTGGGTGAAATCATACAAAAGAACGGTAGGAACTAAGCCGTAAGTTTGTTCCCTGTTCTTCTAGGCTTTGGTCGCGTGGAACTGACACCTAGAGTCACCTAGCTGTAAGACGTTTCAAAGTGATCCTTGTGATTTTATTGAATAAATATCTTTTGACTTTGACTTTGCACGGATGGCTGGAACTCTTAGAATAGAATAAAAATCGTTACTTAGGATGGTGTTTTTGTTTGTTTTGAAAGTAATAATTACAGTTTTTAAAAACAGCTAGTTTACTTTTTCTGCTCTCCGTTTATGGCACCCGTACGTCATACAGACAATCTTGTCAGTGTCAAGTAATTTGTATTAAATACTTTATAGTCAAGTCAGTCCATAGTCAAGTCGGCCTTCATTTGTTATAAAGAAAATGGTGGCGGTTTTCTTCAAAACATGCGAAAAATTTTCAGTCGTATCAGGATATCACATAAGTAGTACACTTTCATTGCAAATATACACTTTGTGCTAAGACCTCAAATAATTTTGGTTAAAATACCACCGGAATTACATAACACAAATCAAAATAACACTAGAGAAACAATTAAAGCTATGTTGCTTCCCAAAATGTCAGAAAATGAATCCAAAACAGCTAGATACTCATTGGTCTTTCAGCAGACAATCTTGCCAGTATCAAGTGAAATACTCGTAGATAACAAACTTTTAGTCAGTCTGACTAAAACTTTGTTACGAGTTCATAAGAAGTAAGTATAATATACAAAAGTTAAATAAAAGCTTTATAAACAAACAGTTCCTTAATGCCTTCAATTACTAAGTGTAATGTGCACCAAATCTTCAGTTAACGTTAACTATAACAATGATGCATCATCAATTACCTTGTCAACGTTGTAGTTTAAAATAGACCACATACCACAACATACGTAAGATAATATGACAAAAAAAAAACATCAATTGACGTTTGATAACTATTTGACAATAACATTAACACTAACCATCGAAAATCGATCGGTAACGGTTAACGTTAAATCATGTCGTCATTTTAACAACTCTTGAATGGTGCAACTCATTTTTAGCACAACCTCTGATTTAACGAACGATTCGACATTAACGTTAGATGGTGCAACTCACCCTTGATCAATAAAATACAAAAGTTTAATGAAATCTTTATAACCAAACTGTTTAATATAAATTACTAAATCAAAATTTACTCAAAAGGATTAAATAGAGTGCTAAGTGCCCTTCAATGTCATAACGATGAAAACTAAGCTCTTTTGCAAATAGACATTGAGCTGAAATTTAAATGCGCCAGTTTGTAAAGCTTCTGTCCGTTTGGTGGTGATGGTAAGTAATGAGAAGTTAAATTGGTAAGTTATTTAAGAGTTTATTTCGCGCGAAGCTAGTAGAGTAGTAGAGCTCTTTGGGAAGGGCTCGTCCGGGGAAGTACCTACTACCACCATGCCTTTTTCAGCCGCCAAGCAGCGTTGCTGTAATTCGGTTCGAAGAGTGTGGTTGCCGGTGAAATTACAGGCACATTTGTGTGCGTCAAGTTGATGAACGCAGAGCAGTGCATCGTAGGGCACGTTCTTATCGTGCGTGACTTACGAGGTAATGGAATATGGAATGTTTTAGGTAATGGTTCCCTCTTAATATCAGCTGGGCCATGTACTTGTTCTACCAGCTGGTTATCTAACGTTTTACTCTTATTTTTAATCAAATTTGCGGGTGGGATTTGCAGATGTCAACTGCTCTTATTGATCGAGTGAGCGAAGCGAACGAAGATCTAAGTTTCAACTTTAGAACCGTTGATCCAATCTGCATGAAATTTGATATGTCGATAGCTTGTACTTGAGTTTACTGGTAAGTATATGAGTAAAATCGGATGAAGGGTTTTTGAGATACGGGGTTTTTTAGAGGTCAAAAATAAAAAAAAGTTACATAAAAAATCAAGATACATGTCATATGAAAGGGCTTTGTTTGGACATTCCAAAACAATTTTTATTCTTTTTTTTTTCTTGTAATAAATTAAGGAGGTACTCTGTTCTCATAAAATGGTGACGACGACCAGGTCTGATGATGGAGCCAAGGTCTGTTCAACGGAACTCGTCAATAAATAGGCCAATAGAGTTGAAACTTGGTTAACATACCAAGTTAGTAGGCGGTAGTCAGAAAAAAGGCCTTAGATAATGTTTGGACTTGCCTCTGACTACTACCTACTCAAAGTTTTGATGCGTTCGTCAGGTCGCATCACGAGATCTCAGTTCGAGGCGAACTACTAGTTATAAATAAATAAATAAATTGTTAACCACAAGAACGCAAGAAGGAAGTGCCCTGAGATTTAGCTAAATAACTTTTTCATGTTGTTATGTATTTAATATAGACCAGAAATGTTAATTTCAAAGTTTATCTGGAATAAAGTTAACATTATTATAAATATAACAAAATCAAACCTTATGGGCATAAAGGGCATGCTCAGGTCGCGCGCTTTTAGTAAACATGTACATAGATTCAAGAAGCAATTTTGTCTAAAGAACATAATGCAACAAACAATCAGCGGCATATATAAATAAAGGTCTTTAAAGTTCACTTTTTAATGTACTTTAAATTCCTTCAAGCCAACTTTGCAAATAGAAGTGTAATAACCTTGCTTATTTAAAAAAAATGCAATTGGTAATAAAAATACTTATATATATTTTAGTTAGTATTCTAACAGCGGCGATGGGCTTGCAACCTGTCACGTATGGAATACCAACTACTGCAAAATGTGGGTATGTGCCAAGCATAATGCTTGGACTTTGGACGTACCTCTGACTACCCCCCTTAGACGTCATCAAATAACCTGGAGTTAGTTCTTGGTACCAAGAGATCTGAGAGGACATCTACCGTGCCTGGGGATCAAAGTTGTGAAGCTGTTTCTTTTTTTGTGTATAGTTTGAATTAAAAATTGTATCACAAAAAATATATTTTCGGAAAACTCTCGTATTAGTTTTTCTTGTTTTTCCATTAATCTAGTCTATTTGTTTTTCACGTCAGCCCCCATCTAATAAAGCATTGATGGTGCAACCACAGACATAAGTCCCATAGGGTGGAATTATAGGGGATGTTTTACGACCAGGATAACTTCACAAGGGGAAACAAACTTGAAAACACTATTTTTAGAAAAATGTGTTATAGACATTTTATTGCATAAGAAACTAAATAAATATAAATGCTCACACAAGACATTAAAGTTTTAAATACTACGTTACTTTAAGGTAAATTTGACAGCCTTCACAGCTCAGTTGGTAGTAGCTCTGCCTTCTGTGCCGTAGGCCGTAGGTTCGATCCCGACTGAGAACAATCATTTGTGTGATGAACATAGATGTTTGTTCTCTGTCTGGGTGTTATATCATATTATAAGTATGTATAAAAAATAGTATATCAGCTATCTGGTTCCCATATCACAAGCTTTGGGTTAGTTTGGGGCGAGATAGTGCTGTGTGGAATGTCCACTAATGTTTATATTTATTTATTGGCACAGACACATTAAACTTAAGGAGAAAACTACCAATGTACTTCTCGCTCGCACATTTTAACATTTTGAAAGATATAAAATCACTGAACTTATAAATGAAATGTGCGAACGGGAAGTACTTTGACGAGTGTCAGCCCCTTAACACCTTAACGTCTCAGAGTGATGTGCTTAGTGCAATGCCACATCTCCTGTGAGGTAATGTAATTGTTATAGATAGAGATAACGGCTCAACATCAGGTGGGCCATCAGCTTGTCTCATAAATTTTCCATAAAATCTTGATACCGCAAATGGACCAACCTCTTCCTCCTTACTCTGAAGTTATCTCATAATTTTGGTTTTATGATTGAGGCATCAGAAGTGGTATGGCGGAAATGATTTCGCAATAAAAAATACATAAAATACAATTTTAACACCGATGTGTTAGGGTTTATGTGACGACTTTTATGCAATTTTTATTTTGCAAGCGTAAACATTATTTATTTTTATTTGCTTACATTTTTATGATAAACTTTTTTTGTAACAAGTTACAGGGTGAGCAATTGAAGAGGAAGAATATTTATTCCAATTTCAAATCAAATCAAATATGCTTATTTGGGAAACAAAAATACCAGTTACATAAAGTCGGGAACGATGATATCTGCAGATCTATTCAACTGTGTCGCAGATACCAACGCAGCACACCTAGTGCAGTGGATATACTAATAATAAAAAAAAATATGAACGATGTAGCCAGGTACATAATTAAAAGTAACAAGAAGTAATAACTAAAATTAACAGTAAATGCCAAATGCAGTAAATTATCTACCAGTAGTATGAATTATTCGTGTGCAATTGTTGCATAGTTGTTTTACATAGTTAAGTTTTAAATAGTTAAACTATTACATAGTTGTTTTCTCATGTAAACCAAAATTGTATTCTTTTTGAGCTATAAATCTTAAACCCAATTACAGTTAAGTATCTAATTAGTTTATGGGTTTTAATTTTGGGAATCGTTGGAGCATTCTCCACTCACGTACTAGCGTAGTGTAGGACCAGTGGCGGATTTACCAGCAGACTGAGTAGGCTGAAGCCTAGGGCGGCAGATTTTAGGGGGCGGCAAATTTTGTTTTTATTTTATTATATGTATATCGATAACTTGTTTTTGGGTATATTTCTAAAATAAGAAAAGCTCAATCATTTCACAACTCATACTAATAATGGGAAAAAGCTGATGTAATGAGGACGATGTTACACAAATCGTTTGCATTTTTCATGTGTGTGTTGCAGTTGACAAGAAGGTAACAGCTCGGCGCATAATACTTTAATTCTTATTACAATTTACCTACCAAAGAACACACGACATTACAAAGACGCGACAAGTCGGTCGGTGGATGGAGAAGGCTCAGAACCGTACTTTCTGGAAATTTATCTGGGAAGTCTATTTCTGGCAGTTTACTTCTTCAGGCTCTTGATTATGATGATTTTTTATTAGTAGACATCTATTTACAAAAAAAATTACAGCGAATACAGGTATTTATAAAATGTACAAAACACACAGGTAATAGTTATCTTTAGAACTATCTAGAGATACCCTATCCAAATCAGTGATGATTATTATTATTACCTACCTAATTATATTTTGGTGGACAAAGTACTTTTTTGACTGAAACGGTCCTTTGTTTAGTGCAGGACAGATTCACATATAAGTGAAGCCACAGTTCCGACACAGTACCGGCACAGTGCGAAATATTCTTTCATTCATTCTGTATGAACGCATCCCCACTTTTCAGTGTCAGTGACCACACACTGCTCTCAGTGTCAGTGCCGAATATACTGAATATAGAGCACTGGTGGTCTAGTGGTAGCGGCCCCGCCTTCCGATCCTAAGGTCGTGGGTTCGAAACCGGTCGTACACCAATGATTTTTTTTTTCAAAAAAAATATGTGTACTCTCAAACGGTGAAGTAAAACAGCGTGAGGAAACCGGCATGTTGTAGAGCCAAAAGTTCTATAACATATGTCAAGTGCTTGAAAGGAGCCTTTTGAGGCGCACTTAAAATCCTATCACCACACTGTTTCGATAGAAACTAGTGATACGATAAGAGAGAGAGAGAGAGGCTCAATTTAAATAGTGAACTGAGTGAACACGTTGCCCGAACTGTGACTTCACTTGAATCGAACTTCAGATTCGTAATTCGGCAGATTCGACAGATCGTGAATTGGGCAGATTCTTGGATTCGATAGATTAGCTATACGGCAGAAAATTTGTCTACATTCGAGTTTTTTTTACTGGAATAAATTTGAATATTGCTTTTTTTATTTGTTTTATAAGTGTTTGGCTACATTTAAGGCTATCACAATGATTTTTGTAATGTTCCAAAATGTCTCCACTCAGACGAGAAGGTTATAAACGAGAGGTTCATTTAATCACTCACTTATTCAGAAATCTCCAGAACTACAAAGCCTATAGAGATATGAAATTCGGGATATTGCGTAAAAAACTTAAAACTACTTGCTCAGTGCAATCAGTTTTAAGTTCTTTTATGTTCAAGGTATTATTGCGGCATAGTTTGTAAGAAACCTTGAAGCGAGCAAAGACGTCACCTATAAAAAATGGCTTTTCTTACCTTCTCAGACCCCACATAATAACATAGATAGGGAGACAGGGGCCAGACAAGGTATCTTTACGATACTGCATCGGTCTGCGGGGAAAAAATAAATTGGACTGACACCCTCTATAATAGAGACGAATTTTACGATTCTACGGGGTAATAATGTAGGTGCGTGCACCCGAATGGTCCTGAGCGAAGCAGGAGACAGTGCAGGATGCGACTTTTTGTCGCGTTTCGAACTCTATTTAGAATGAATGTGACGACTCCTTACGGTTCCGTTGGTAGTTTTGCCTTCTGCGCTTTCGATGGGGATCGAACCGAGAGCTAACATTAGTGTAATGGACACAGGTGTTTTTTCTCTATTTATTTATAATAAGACCTAAGCCCTAATACGTGTAATAATATAATATGAATCCAACCATATTAAACTCGAGTAATGTTTTTTTACAACCAATAGGTAAAACGTTTGACCGCAATCTCACCTGATGTTAAGCGATGATGCGGTCTACGGTGTAGCACGTTTACCTAGAAGATACCTATTCACTCGTCTCTTGAAAATATCCAACTGTTTGATTTTGGGATCTTACCAATATCTTTCTGTAGATATTTGTGTAGTAGTTTGGTAGGCATAACTTAGCAAAATGTATACAAATCACATTTTATAACCCTCGAGTGTAACACGACCAAAAATCGCATAGATAAGTCGCGTTCGATAAAATTATTAATGATGCAGAGCATGGAGATGAGAAGAAAAAAACAAAAAAGTGCGGTGGGAATTTGTAGTTTTACGAGTTGTCGATAATTGCTTTTCAAATTGTAGTTGTTTGTTGTAAGAAAAGTAAAGGTTTCTAATAAGCACTGACACCCGTCAAAGTACCCTTCTTCTTCTTTTCTTTGTTTGTGGCACCTGTCCGTCATTCGACAGACAATTTTGCCAGTGTCAAGTGATATAGTTATAATTGAAAATCAAACGAACTAAGTGAAGTTCGATGACAATTATGTGAGCAGCTTAATTCGATGCGATTTACTGTTTACGAGTTGTAGTAGCGCCACCTAGCGTCAGCCTTGCACGGATATTTAGAGGGTTTTTTTTTTTTTTTTGTTTACACTGGCAACACTTTGGGAGCTGTCATTCAACTCATTCCTACCCCACCACCGATACTTCGAGAACGGGTGGTAGGCAATCTAGAACTCATTTTGTTTAGAGCACACATTTTGTTTACATTTCTCATTTACATTATTATAGGGCCGGGAACATAAATAGTTAAGTAATAACCTAATAAAACATTTTTAATCATAAATTCTAGGGAGGGTATGCGTAAATCGCATCGAATTAAGCTGCTCACATAATTGTCATCGAACTTCACTTAGTTCGTTTGATTTTCAATTATGTTTTGCAGCTTAATTCTTAGCGATTTACTGTTTACGAGTTGTAGATGTTCAGAGTAAGTAAATGTGAAATGGAATAAAAACAATCAAGTAAGTATAACTTCGTTGTTTTATTTGTACTTATATAAATGATTATCTGTTATAGTAATAACAATCAAGACATGAAATAATAATTCTTGAAACCAAAGAAATGAAATAGTATAAGTTTAATTACAAATCAACTTTATTTTACAGGTTACAATCATTAGAAGAAAGAACAGCTGTAGCAAAGGAATTGGGATCATCAATGATTGGTCTATTATAGAACTTTGCAAAAACTGAAGAGGAATTAGTCCATCCTGCAGTTTTTCTAATAAGGTCAATACTGACCCCAAGTCTGTTGGCTGTAGACGTGGCTGCATGGCGAGTACTATGGGCACTAAATATTGAAGTATCTACTCCACTGCTATGAAGTACATCTTTTATCCATTTACTCAGTGTTTGTGAGGTTACATTGTTGTGAGGTCTTTTAAAACTGATAAACAAAGAATCATTTTTACGGAGTGTTTGAGTTTTATTTATGTAGGTTTCCAAACACCGTGCTGGACATACTTCAGGACGTTTTTCAAAATAAGGTAACCTTAACACTGGCTGTGAAGAGTTAGGTTTGGAAGTTTTAATTAGTTCAGGTATGGTAATAACTATATAATTCGGAGATTGAATCTTAGTGTCTTTTAATTTTATTAATGAAAGAGTTTGCACGCGATGTGCCGTTACCAAAGCCAACAGAGCTGCAGTCTTTTTGGAAAGAGTTTCCAAGTTGAGCTCCGTATTTGGCCAATTATGTGCCAAGTAGTCAAGTACTAAACTTGGGTCCCATGTAAGGTTATATCTTGGATTGGTAGGTCTCAACTTGAAAACTCCTTTCATAAACCGTTTTACTCTAACATCATCTAAATTATCTAATAACAAAGATAACGCTGATTTGTATGAATTGATGGTACCATATTTGGCACCTTTATTGAAAATATCAGTAAGGAAATGTAAAACTATTGGAACTGAAGCTGTGGTATAATCATAATGGTGAGAGTTACAGTAAATTATCCACGCTTTTATACAGCCGTCATATTGTTTGTAGGTAGAGCTAGTTAATGATGAGAGCATAATTTCAACAGTACTAGGTGATAAATTTTTCTTCAGTAAAGAGTTCCGGAAAGCTTCACGGCAACCAACTTCAGGGTTCTGTGAAGATTGTGATTCACCCTGAAAGGAGAAGTTAATAGTTCAATGTCAGGGCCGAAAAACAATAATTCAGAGTTAATAATTTTATGTAAGACAGGGAACCACGGTTGAGATGGCCAGTATGGTACCACAATTATACCGTCAGCTTTTTCTTTAATTATTTTTTGCAGTACCTTTGCTATTAAGGCGAATGGTGGAAATGCGTAAAAGAACTGATTTTTCCATGATATGGTAAAAGCATCAACCGCCCATGCTTCAGGATCATTTTTCCACGTTACGTAAGTATAACATTTTGCATTACATCTACTTGCAAACAGATCAATATCCGGAAATCCAAAACAATGTGTAATTTTGTTGAAAACATCATTGTTTAGTTCCCATTCTGTATCCTCAAATCTTTTTCGGGATAATTGATCTGCTTCGCAGTTGTCCTTCGTGTTGATATAAGATGCAAAAACAGTTAATTTACGCATTTCACACCACTGCCAGATTTCTCTGGCAATTAGATTAAGATGTTCAAATTGAATGCTACCCATTCTATTGATACATGAGATAGCAGTTACATTATCAATCCGAAACAGTATTTTTGAATGGTGTAGGTTTCTTGCAAAACATTTTAGTGCGAGAAGCGCAGCTTTTAACTCCAACTCATTTATATGCAAATCCTTTTCACAATCTTTCCAATATCCAAATCCTTCATTTTTATTACAAAAGGCACCCCAGCCACTGGTAGATGCATCGGAAAATATTTCCAAATCAAACTCATCATAATGTAGGTGATTATATCCATGATCAATATGATTCAACCACCAAGTAATATCAGATTTAAATTGTTTTGGTAATGTCACTACTTGGTCATAGCTGGGGCTGTGAAGTAAACAAGAATATTTAAACTGCTCAAAATATTTAGTATATAACCATGAATATTGAATTGCAGGACAAGCAGATACTAATAAACCGACAAATCGGGCAAATTCACGCAATGTACATCTTTTTACATTTAAGATATTGGAAAGCTTGTCTTTAATTTTAGTTTTCTTAGAATCAGGTAATTTTAACAACATATTCACGGAATCAAATACGAAACCTAAAAATTTGCATTGAGTTTTAGGTTGTAAACAACTTTTCTCAAAGTTAATCAAGAACCCTAGACATTCAAACAAAGTCCTTGTTACCATAATGTTATTTGCACATTCTGAGGATGTTCTGCCAATGCAAAGAATATCATCGAGATAAACCACTGATATCATTTGATGCTTTTTTCGTAACCATTCCATTACAGGCTTTAATAACTTTGTAAAAACGTACGGGGCTGTGCACAAACCGAAAGGAAGACAATTAAACTGGAATAAACGATTATCATATTCAAAGCGTAGGTACTTTCGCTGTGATTCATTTACAGAAATTAAAAAATAAGCATCCTTTAAATCTATAGATGCCATATAACAGTTTTTCGGTTATTAGTTTTGAAGCAGTGCGGTAATCTTCCATTTTAAAATGGTTTGTCTTAACAAACTTGTTAAGGCATTTTAAGTTTAAAATAAATCTTTTATCACCGTTCGGTTTTGGCACTAAGAACACGGAAGATAAAAATTCGCCAGGTTCATGATCACAGTGGGATATTGCGTTGATGCTTAGCAAATTATTAATACAGATATCAAAATCTTGGCGTTCTTGTTGAGATTTCGGGAAAACACTGGGTTTATCAGTCCGAAATGGAGTAGACTTAAATGGAATAGTGTAACCTTCTACCCAAGATAAAATAATGTCGTCATCAGTTATTTTAGACCATTGGTCAAGAAAATGCTGAAGCCTGCCAGCATATCGTACCTGTAGTTCTACTATCTCCGGTGATGAGTGGCCGACGATGACTTCACTGGAGGCGGCCGGTCGCTGGGGCGTCGCGCATTGCTGCTGCTGTGTGACTGCCGCTGCGAGTAGTTGGTCGTTCTCCGACTGTTGTTCGGCTTGTTGTCCGTTTTTCGATGAGGCACGAAGTTTAAATGACTCTTGTTTCCACTGGTCGAGGCAACATTTGGTCGTTGAAACTTCTGCTTCTGAGCATTTTTCAAGGCTTCTCCCGACTGCTGAATGGCCTTAGCGGCTTTCAGTTTCTCAGACACATTCTCTCCAAATAAAAGCTTATCCCGACTGGATTCAATAAGAGTGTCTTTTAACTTCGTGTTTATAGAACTTATGACAAAACCTCTGCGAGTTCTTGTCTCAGAAAAGTGGCTGTCACAGAGAATACGGCAAGCGTCACTAAGCGGTTTTAGAATCTTTTGCTTTGACGTTTCGTTGGATATAATCATCTCTGTAGCTGTGGCTAATGCCGACAGTGCGACGCCAAGCTGCTTTTGCTTATGTAAGAGTGAAGAATCTCTTTTTACCAAGGCATCATGTAGGGCAGCCTTAACTTCCAGGTTGAGAGCAGGAGCCAGCAAAAAATCGCAGTTGCTAGGGACTAAATAATCCTTAAGGAGATTCTCCTTTACGTCCTTTGATAGGCCTTTTGAAAGGATATCTTGCCATCGCTGGGCAACGTCTTTGTGAATCGGCGGACCCAAAGGAGTCTCCGCTTTTGGAGCATCGCCCAATAACTGGAGGATTTCATCGTCCAGTTCCAGTTCACCTGTTTTATTTTCTTCCGACGTACCAGGCTGTGGAGGCGGTGATGAAGCGGACTGCTGCGGGTTATCAATCGCGGCGGAACGCGGCGAGTGCGACTGCGGCGAGGGTGGACTCGGTGAGGGTAGACTCAAAGCAGGTGGGCTCGGTGAACGTAAATGAGGCGGTGCTTCCTCATACTGAATCGTATTCATCGCAGACTCGCAATATGGTGAGCCATAATAGGGCGTGTCCAGCGGAAAATCTGCGGATAAAAAGTATACATCTGCTTAAAATGTATATTTCAAAATAATGTGACAGTATCAGCTCAAAAAATTATTAGCAGTACGCATCACTTTTAAAAAATGACAGAGGCAACCCAGGTGCGGTACCCTCGCATCATATTTTTTGATCAAAAAATGTGACAGTAACAACCCATGTTTAGCAGTACGCATCACTTATTGATCAAAATTTATAAAACCGTTCAGAACTTTAGAAAAGATAGGCTTACCTTCAAATCTTTCTTCCGATAAAGAACGTTCATTTGTAGTCTTCGAAAGTCGATTTTGCAACTTTTGAATTTTACGACGAATTTCTTCCTCTGTTTTTTCGTGTTTCCTCTTTTTTCCCATCTTCGGAGACCGGACTTCTTTTTTAAAAGTTTAAAGTTGGGGAGACGTGCGAAGGCTTGAGCACGGAAACGCAGAATGAGTTCTAGATTGCCTACCACCCGTTCTCGAAGTATCGGTGGTGGGGTAGGAATGAGTTGAATGACAGCTCCCAAAGTGTTGCCAGTGTAAACAAAAAAAAAAAAAGGCAAGGCTGACGCTAGGTGGCGCTACTACAACTCGTAAACAGTAAATCGCTAAGAATTAAGCTGCAAAACATAATACTTTATAGTCAAATCAGTCCATAATCAAGTCGGCCGTCATTTTGTTTTGAAGAAAATGGTGGCGGTTTTCTTCAAAACATTCGAAACATTTTCGGTCAAATCAGGGTATCACATAACACTTTCATTCCAAATGTTTATACTTTGTGCTAAGACCTCAAGTAATGTTGATTAAAATACCACAGAAGTACGACACAACTAAAAATAACACTAGAAAAACAATTAAATGAAAAAGCTATGGTGCTTCCCAAAATGTCAGAAAACGAACCGACAAAGTATTCTTCGCTCGCACATTTCAACATTTTGAAAGGTGTAAAAGTTTAGCAAAAAAATCAGTTTGATACAACATAAGTTTGCATTTTTACGAAAACAAGACATGCAAACTTTTTAGTATGATATAAAACTTGTTTGGTTAAGAATAATATTTTGCTGAACTACAACTATGCTGAATGCGGTACATTAGAAGACGTACAACATATTTTGCTGGAATGTGTCCGAAACAATGCGTTTAGATTAAGTTGTTGCGAAAGGCGATGTATGAATGTTGGTATAAATAATAGCATTTTGGCTTGTCCCCTGTCGGGTCAAGCCAAGATGTTATATAGGTTGCCAGAATTAGGATTAATTAGGTAGATTAAGTTTTGATACGAGATTTATATTTTTTATATAGTATTTTTTTAAATGTTTTATAGGGCAGTGTGGTCGTTCAGCGACAAAGCCCTTAAAATAATAAAAAAAAAAAACTACAGCTTGGCAAAAAAGTCTACAAACTGAACTATTTTGACATGCGTTTGTTTTGAATAGATGCGATCAAGACAGCACGTGATTGAACTTAGACCATGTGATTGAACGTCGGAAAGATATGTAAAGCGGTATCCTTATCATTTTCTACTCAATCTTGTCAAATTATACTTATCTGCCAAGTGAAATTATAATTTCATTTTAATATGTGAGATAGTGTTGCCTTATGCTGTTCCACGATGTATTATTTATTTCGCCAACTGATATCGCTATCAGTTTAAATCAGCATTCAATGATAATAAGTAAATTGGTAACAAGATTTATTGTTTTGGATAGGTAAGTACCTTATTTATCTCTTACAAGCGACCTGTCCCAGCTTCGCATGGCTGGCCATTAATTTTTTAACATTAAACATAGACCGCGCGACCGCGAAAATTGTTCAATTTAAATTATCAATTTGAGATTGGGCTTTGTGTGAGTTTACAACCAAATTAAAATACTTATAAGCATCGTCATAAACATAAGTACCTTATTAAACTGAAAGAAGGCATGCTTTATGATACTGCTGAGAGGTGGAAGGGATTGCTATAGGGCACTTATCATAACTTCATGGGTATTAAAGTACCACAAGATAATGTGCGTTCGGTTAAACTTTGACTAAAATAATATGAATAATATTGGTGGACATTTATCACAGCTCTAGTCCCAAACTATGCAAAGCTTGTTGCAGATCTGACATAATACTTATATACTATTTGTGTAAATACATACCTATAATATATTATAACATCCAGATAAAGAAAAAACATTCATGTTCAACACACAAATGTTTGATCTAGATTGGAATCGAACCCACCAACAGCAGCCTACAGCACAGAAGACAGAGCTACTAATAAGAGAGCTGTGACGGCTATCGAGAAGGTTCTTACTGTATCAAACATCATCATCATCATCATCACATATTCTGAGAGCACTGGTGGTAGCGCCCCCGCCTTCCGATCCTAAGGTCGTGGTTTTGAAACCAGTCATGCACTAATGAGTTTTCCTGTTCAAAATTTATGTGCACAATGCCAGTATCCTCAAACGATGAAGGAAAACATCGTGAGGAAACCGGCATGTCGTAGAACCTAGAAAGTTCTGTCATGTGTCAAGTGCTCGAAAGGAGCCACGACAAAAGAAAGATCATCATCATCAACCTATGTTAGCCCATTGCTAGATAAAGGTCTCTCCTAAGTCGTGCCACTGAGCCCGGTCTTCGGCTCTTCTTATCCAGTGTCTGCCAGCTATGTATCATACAATCAATTTATTTTTTATTAGCATCTTAGCATCTCCCTAAGAGCTTATTTCACCATGCTCTGTTAGATTAATAAAGGATTAAAGGGCCGTTAAATGTGCCAAAATGTACGCGTGACATATAAGATTAGATTTAACGGCCTGTTAATCTTTGATTAGTAACTAACAGAGCGTGGTGAAATCAGCTCTTAAGTAGAAAGAATAGAGATTTAGAGCTGATTTCACCATGCTCCGTTAGATTAACAAAGAATTAAAGAACCGTTAAATATACCAAAATGTACGCGTTTGACATCGAAGATTAGATTTAACGGCCTGTTAATCCTTGACTAGTAACTAACAGAGCATGGTGAAATCAGCTCTAAGTAGAAAGAATAGAGATTAAGATTCATAAAACCAACAAAAATAATATTCGTTAGCATATTAGTATGTTAACGAATATGGTGGTATGCTCACCAAATAAATCGTCACTCAATAAAAAAAAGTTGAACTATTTAATCAACCACAATCAGGATATTTGAATGGTCTTCAAACAAATTATGAAATACGATATCCAAAGTAAAAGGTGATCCATCAAAAAATTCTGACAGATGGAAGCTTCTTTGTTTGGGTTCGAGTCTTGGAGCACAATTCGGGTTTCTCTTTTCAATTTAGGGTTAAACATATTGAATACGATTTTGGGGTATTCTTTTGTCAATCAACAAATATTTTAAGTAACACAGCACTACTAAATTCTTACAAGTGCAGCATCATATTTATCTTCAACCTATTGCAAGTGGTCACACAAGATAGGTCGAACGAAATGATTAAAATGTCTTACCACTATTTTAAATGTCGGTATCCGATCTAAAATTTCAAAATAAGTCTCTTTGTTTACAAGCAAACAAAACAAAAGCAAGAACAATAAATTTATTTCATTTTATTATTTTTCTGTTATCTTCGGAAGCAACATAGCTTTTTTTTGTTACATAATTGTTTTTCTAGTGCTATTTTGAGTTTTGTTGTGTAATTTTGGTAGTACTTTATAGCTCAAAGTGGGAGCGAATGAAAATGTATTTTGATATCCTGATTTGAGCGAAACAATTCGTAAGTTTTGGAGGAGGATTCATTTTCTGACAATTTGGGAAGCAGCATAGCTTTTTCATTTTATTTGTTTTTCGAGTGTTATTTTGAGTTGTGTTGTGTAATTTCGGTGGCATTTTAACCAACATTACTTGAGGTCTTAGCACAAGGTGTAAGCATTTGGAATGAAAGTGTATTATGTGATATCCTGATTTGACTGAAAATCCTTCGAATGTTTTGAAGAAAACCGCCACCAGGTTCTTCAAAACAAATGACGGCCGACTTGACTATGGACTGACTTGACTAAAAAGTATTCAATACAAATCACTTGACATTGGCAAGATTGTCTGTCGAATGACGGACAGGAGCCATAAATTGAGAGAAGAAGAAGAACTTGAACAAGGCACGCGTTGCAAGTACGCTAAAAGACTGTAATAAATTAATGTTCTTATTCAGCCTAATCGTATGATATCAAAATAATATCTCTCATTTGATTTATACGAAGTGAACGCAGAAATCAATTTAAACAAGGCTCCTTCCACACCTCCGTCATAACTCCCAAAATTGACCCAAACCTATTATTACCTATTCGTGAACCATACGATTTATAACAATAAATACATGTATGTAGGTATCATTTTCGCATGTCCTCATAAATATCAATTTGAAAACCGATGAGGATTGAAATTACATGTTTATGTTCGGAACTAAAGTGATTTAAGATGGGTCATGCGGTAACGACACACCGAGCGCATCTGGCAAATACTTTTAAGGTGTAAAATTAAATAAAACAAGTTTTAAAACGATTTTCACATAAAAGTAAAAAAAAAAAAAAAAAACGTTTTTTAGTTCAAATCTAAGCAAGGTATGTCTTGTAGATAGGTACCTGATAACTGAAATAAATTAAATACTTTTTGTTTTTGTTATAAGTTATTGATCGAGTGAGCGAAGCGAACAAAGATCTTAGTTTCAACTTGTTGATCGAGTGAGCGAAGCGAACAAAGATCTTAGTTTCAACTTGGGCGATTTGGCATTTTATGTATGTATGTATGTATGTATGTATGTATGTATGTATGTATGTTTGTCTGGCGATAACTTCAGAACCGTTGATCCGATCTGCATGAAATTTAATATGTCGATAGCTTGTACTTGAGAAATTTACTGGTAAGTATATGAGTAAAATCGGATGAAGGGTTTTTGAGATATGGGGTTTCTTAAGGGGGCAAAAATAAAAAAAGTTACATAAAAAAATCAAGTTACATGTCATATGAAAGGGCTTTGTTCGGACATCCCAAAACAATTTTTACTTTTTTTTTGTGACGCTCGGTTTTTGAGATAAAATAATAAAAGTTAAATTAAGATAACCAGCGACCCAAGAGCTCCCATCTCTAAGAGTTTCGTTGACATCAAGGTTTTTCTACTGGTCGCCCAGTTCTTTTGATTTTTCTTAATTTTTTTTCTTGAAATAAATTAAGGAGGTACTCAGTTTTCATAAAATGGTGACGACGACCAGGTCTGATGATGGAGCCAAGGTCTGTTCAACGGAACTCTTCAATTAATAGGCCAATAGAGTTGAAACTTGGTAACCATACCAAGTTAGTAGGCGGTAGTCAAAAAAAAGTCCAAAGATAATGTTTGGACTTGCCTCTGACTACTACTTACTCAAAGTTTTGATGCGTTCGTCGGGTCGCATCACGAGATCTCAGTTCGGGGCGAACTACTAGTTTAATAAGTAATGAGATCTCGAAGAATAAAAAAATGGGTGTTTTCTTACGATAATAATAAATAATATTAATAATAATGTGGTTACTGAGAAACCTCAATAGACGTCGTAGACATCCTAGCATTTTTTTTAGGTTTATTACCTACTTTATTAAATTTTATAAACTCATTGCTAGGAAAAAAATCCCCCGAACTCTGTCAGACCTTACTTCTTTCAGATAAGTATTTGGAATAAAAAAATCGTTAAATCTGGAATGCTCTTGGCCGTAGACGCCATGTGTTGGGCGATTTGCTTCGGCGTTGTACCCGGTTCTTCTTCTTGTCATGTCACTAGTTTCTTTCGAAACAGTGTGGTGAAAGGATTTTAAGTGCGCCTTATGAGGCTCCTTGCAAGCACTTGACACATGCTATAGAACTTATTATGTTCTGCGATATGTCGGTTTCCTCACGATGTTTTCCTTCACCGTTTGAGAGTACCTACTAGCATTGTGCACATTTTATGTACCCGGTGTGCCACATTACAATCTTTAGCCGATCAGATATTATTTTGGCGCCAACATACGTAAGCATTATGACCAATCAAAATTTATTATTTTAACACCTCCTATTTGTGTGAATTTATTACTGTTTCAACGGTAAATAAATTGTTAGTAGATATTAAATATTGCGTGTTCTAAGAAACTAAGCTGAATCGAATTTGTTTGATACCCGTAAAATGTTGAGGGTTCCGCGAAAAAAAAACACTAATCAAAATAGATACATAATTTTATTTTATTTCATCTCCCGTGTACTACCGACTCATGTTATACCCACAATACACAAGGGTTACCTGGAAGATCATGTTTAGCTTTAGAGTTGATTTCACCATACTCTGTAAGTTGCTAATCAAGGATTAACAGGCCGTTAAATCTAACCTTAGATGTCAAACGCGTACATTTTGACATATTTAAACCGCCCTTTAATCCTTTGTTAATCTAACAGAGCATGGTGAAATCAGGCCTTAAGTTCGCCTTTGTACTGTTATTTTAATGTGCAATATTTTCTATCTATCTTTATTGTAGATGGATAGAAAATACTTTATTGCAAGGTTAATATGTAGATTCTACATATTTACCTAGCTTACGAAATTTCCATGTACTAAAGGCTCTTCTAAAGATATCTTGGTATTTCAAATATTTGAGGATACAAAGTCAAGGGCCTGACAATACTTTTTTAATCAATAACTGGTATACTAAATCGTTAATCATCTTTTTCTCAACTCGTGCTGACAATCTGTCATTTTAGTCATCGCAATTGCCGTCAAATTTGATTGAGTGAGATATATTTTAAACTGACTTTCAATAAAGCAGATGTTTTCTTTTCGTTCCGTTTTAAATAATTCTCCACCGAGCATTACATTACTCCAACGGTCATACTCTTTCGTGCTAAGGTCTAACAAAAAACGTGACATTGGCGAAATTGCGGGCAACACTGAAAAGGCCATACATATAATAATAAGAAGAAGAAGTAATGTTTTTTGGTTAGTTAAGTATTGGCATGTCATGAGTAGGACATGCCAATGCCTAAGGTTGTGGGTTCGAAACCGGTCGTGCACCAATGAGTTTTTCTGTTCAAAAATGTATGTGCACAATGCCAGTACTCTCAAACGGCGAAGAAAAACATCATGAGGAAACCGGCATGTCGTAGAACCTAAAAAGTTCTATAACACGTGCCAAGTACTCGAAAGGAGCCTCTTGAGGCGCATTAAAAATCCTTTCACCACACTGTTTTTCTGTAGGAAATGAAAGTATGGATGTGGATGTTCTTAAATGAAGCGGCATACGAAAGAAAAGATGGATGGACTGTGTAAGTGGGCACAAAGATGACGAAAGATCGTAAGAGTGGAAGAAGAAAACCTGTAGTTTCGACTCCGTGCAGAGTGAAATAATGAGGGCAGGAAGATGATGATTATTAAATATTTTTATACTTATATTAATTAATTTTGGGCCGCACAGTAGTTAATAAGACAAGTAAACTTCTACTTCTATAAAGTATATACCTATTATGTATCATATCAGCTATTTGGTATCCATATTACAAGCTGTGCTTAGTTTGGGGCGAGATAGTGCTGTAAAGTCCACCAATATTTATTTATTATTTACTAACTGGTGCCCGCGACTTCGTCTGCGCAGGATTAGTGTTTCGAGCATCTTATATTAGCGTGGCGTAGTACATATGATACTCTAGCGGTTTTGGCAGCGCACGACAGAATAGCTCGCAGATGGTAGATTTTTTTCCTACTTACTTGACGCTTATCGTCATATTTTGGACAATTCACACAATATCTTTATAAATTGTATGCCTATGTGTTATTCTGATGTATAAGCTATATTATTGTAAAGTTTCATTAAAATCCATTCAGTAGTTTTTACGTGAAATAGTAACAAACATCCATCCATACATCCATCCATCCATACTTACAAACTTTCGCGTTTATAATATTAGTAGGATTTTATTTTAAATGTATTTAAAAGTGATGGTCTAGTTTCTAGTATGCGGTTTCAATGGGTTTGCACGCGGACCCCTAAAACTTCTCAGCACACCTAAAATACAATAAATAAATCATAACACATTATAACTGTCTAAAGCCAAGCCCAAACTATTTATTTCTGTAATAAAATAAAATAATTACGACGAATATTAGGTTAATTATGTGATAGTTATTGTTTATGTGCATAATTACGGGTCTTTATCGTAAATGGCTTGTGATGTGTTGCCATAAGTTATGGATATAGTTTGAAAATATTTTTCTGTGTTGACTTTTTTAATTGTTTTCTTTCACGATAACTGTAAAATATGAATACTTATTTTTAATTCAGATTTAATATAGGTCAGGATGGTGTTTTGTAAATTAAATGTAAAAGCTTTTTTTGAGGTTTTTATTGAGAAGCTAAGAGACATTTTAAGAAAACTTATAATTAAGAAAGAAGAAAACATATTTATTTTACCCACAACAAAACAATAACAATAACAGTGGGTAGGTAGGTACCTATATAAAGCTGAAGAAAAGTAGATAAATACATAGTATATAATAAAAAATAGTTATATAGAACCGGTAATAGGTACCTAGTACCTACACTAATACACAGTTTAGTTACGTTGTGCTGGGCAAAATGGTCGTCGTCTCAGCTTAATGCTGCAACCAACCTAGATACTCGTAGGAGCAGTGCAGCGCTGGTTTTCAGACGAGGCCTGGTAGAGACCTTAACTTGACTAAAATTGCCGTGTAAATGTGTAATTAAGTGTCTACCCATTTTAGATAATTAAATGTCTACCAATATTGAAAATCGATTTAGGTATAATCGAACTCTATTTTTCAACTTTATGTAGGTAGAAAACATAGTTCAAATCACCGACCGCAAGCAATGTGCCCAAAAGCAGGCAATGTTACCTTTTTAGATAGCTATACTGATTTCCTGTCCTAGGTAAGGGCCAGAGTTTTAGTCTATAACGGCCGGTATCTGAAAACTCGATCAAAACTAATCAGATGTCAAGTCACTCGCCATTTCAGCTATAACATCGAATTAGATAGAGATAGCAAGTGAGTTGACATACAATTAGTTTGATCGGGCTTTCGGGAACCGTAAGTCGCGTATTATAAAAAAAATAACTTATAACCAGCATCTTGGGAACATAGTATAGCAACATGGAGGCAGGCCGAGGTTTTAAATTAAGTAGTTGGTAGACAGGGTGTAGTCTTGCTTAAGTCGTTGCTAGTGATCTAGACATAGGTAATGTCTAGATTGCTTGCAACGGTCTGCAAAAAGCTCAACAGTTTATGTGTATTTTGCAAACACAGTATCCTATCCTACTAATATTATAAACGCGAAAGTTTGTAAGTATGGATGGATGGATGTTTGTTACTCTTTCACGTAAAAACTACTGAATGAAACTTTACAATAATATAGCTTATACATCAGGATAACACATAGGCTACAATTTATAAAGATATTGTGTGAAATGTCCAAAATATGACGATAAGTGTCAAGTAAGTAGGAAAAATTCTACCATCTACCAGACGAAGTCGCGGGCACCAGCTAGTTCATTATAATTTAACATCATAATGACAGCCATCACAGCTCAGTTGGTAGTAGCTCTGCCTTCTGCGGAGACCGTGGGTTCGATCACCACCGAGAACATACATTTGTGTGATGAACATAGATGTTTGTTCTTTGTCTGGGTGTTATTATTTAAAGTATGTATTTACAAAAAAAAAGTATATATGTATTATATCAACTATCTAGTTCCCATATCACGCTTTGTCTTAGTGTGGGGCTAGATAGTGCTGTGTGGAAAGTCCACCAATATTTATTTATTTAATAGTCTTTATAAGTAAAGTCTACATACTTTGCTTCGTATAAATAAAAGTAAATAAGTGTTAAAAGTGTGCTTTATGTGTAAGGTAAATAAAGCTTATATTATTTAATATGCCAGTTACCTTTGTTTACTATTGTGTCTGAAAGCTTCTGAAACGGCCAATAATGTGGTTTTATTAAAGCGTAAAAGACCCCTCACGATACTTTTTTCCATAAAACCGTTTATTGGTTTGACTTTATTACTACTGAAACGATGTATTGTGTGTCTATTTATATAAAAATGCAGTGAAGATGTCTGACTGAAGCATTCTAAACCTCAGACCAATAATCTCTGTTTTTTATAATGTCAGTGAACATAAAAAAGGAATTCCCAAAATTCAGTATCATAAAGGAGCAACGGAAGATTTGAGGACGTTTACTCATAAGTATCCATATTGCAAATTAAATATCTTCGGAACTTGTAAACCTATTATACAGATACATTTTACACGTTTTTGAAATATTATTTAATATATAACTTATAATTTGAGATATATTACTATAATGTTATTTACAAACTCACAAATTATGCACATAATATAAAAAAGTAAGTAGGTAGGTATATTATTATATTGTCAAGCAAATCTTTATGTATGACACTAGGCAGTTGAGAAAATTACGTGTGTACCTATTAAAATTGTAAGTCCAATTTTTTTAAACCATTTCATTTATTATTGGTTTTTTATTTATTATACCTAAAAACCAAGAGACTTATCGTAGATCCTAAAAAAATCTCTTCCTTTTGTAATGCAATGCACTAAGTAAAGAATTTCCAAAAAAATCCGTTCCTTCGGTTGTAAATCATACGCGAGCGAAGTTGCGGGCACTTTTAGAATGCATAGCTTCTCCACTGTATTATCCAGTATACTGTGTCGTTATTTAGTAATGGTTATTACCGTCTCTATCAAATGAAATACAGTACATTTCATTTGATAGAGACGGTAATAACCATTGAAGACCTTAGTGAATTTGGTGTCCGGTCAAGATCGTGTGTTGTGTGTGATATATTTATTTATTTTTGAACAAAATCCACAGCTCTTAAGATACAATGTAAATACTTAGGTTTCTAACATACAGCCAATAACGGGTTTACATTTTTAGAACAAGAAATGTGATATGTAAGGTGCGTGTTCAGTTCCCCGCGAAAATGTTTGCATGATCAGCAATTTGTTGGTTACGGTTCCGATTAAGTATTTGGATAATAAAATAAGATATAAGTATTCACGTGCATTACGCATTACATGCATTAGGGGCAACCAAAGAGCGTGAACTTTGATTGTCATGAGGTTTATGAGTTTTATTTTTAAAACTCTCGCGATCATAACACATATTGAAGTATTAGGCACACGGGTATTTATCGCGTTTACCTTTATTATTTTCCCGACGTTTCGGCTATGTTGCAATTGTATTGATATTATATTATTGATGTCGAAACGTCGGGAAAATAATTAAGGTAAACGCGATAAATTTGGTCGCTAATAGTGGTTTTTCTGAGGCTATTACCTAAGAACAAGCAATAACACCACAAAAAATTGTTGCTTGACAAAATAAAAGATTTGATTTGATTTGATTTGATTTGATTTGATTTGATTTGATTTGATTTGATTTGATTTGATTTGATTTGATTTGATTTGATTTGATTTGATTTGATTTGATTTGATTTGATTTGATTTGATTTGATTTGATTTGATTTGATTTGATTTGATTTGATTTGATTTGATTTGATTTGATTTGATTTGATTTGATTTGATTTGATTTGATTTGATTTGATTTGATTTGATTTGATTTGATTTGATTAAACCAATTTGAAGACAGAGCCATACTTGACGATTGATTGAAAACTCTTTTGTCGGAAAACCGATTATACTAAAAATAAGCATTTTTGACAGCCCTGTAATCGATAAGCACAGACTACAATTACATAGTGATACAGATGAGAGTTGTTTATTCAACAAGAAACGACTAATTTTACAGTTACTGATATCGTTATTGCTTATTCTTATATCATAGCTCTACGTAGCGTTTGACGACAGCGGTTTCCCTACTAAATAGAAATACAAAATTATTTATTATCATAAAAAATGTGTGTAAACTATAAAATAGCAGACTTACGGCCGGTTTTTGAAAGCTCGATCAAAACTAATCGGATGATAAGACACTCGCCATTTCAGCTATTACATCGAATAAGATAGAGATACCAAGTGACTTGACATGCGATTAGTTTTGATCGGTCTTTCAGAAACCGGCCGTCTGTCTCCTGTTTTAGTTTGAAAAAATATCACAGATACTCGTAGCTCTTCCATTTGATTGGGTAGGTCTCCTCAGCCGTGTTCAAACCCCTGCACTTAACCGTGCGGGCCCCATGACTCATCCGTGACGAATGCGCAGCGAGTGGGGAAATTTTGAGTGATTGTTCTAGTCCACCCTTTGGAAACGTGGCGGAAAATTAAACTTTAATAAAATACATACAGAAATATGTAACGTTTTTAACCGACTTAAAAAAAAGGTTCTCAATTCGACTGTTTTTCTGTTTGTTATAGGTACCGCATAACTCTGTTATCTATGAACCGATTTGATCGGTTTAGTAGTTTGGCTTAAATCAAAATAACAGGAAAATGCTATGCCATCCAAGTAAATGAAATTGCCTATTTTGCTGTTTTATGTTTTCAGTGCAATTGAAATCGATTTTTGCAGAAAAGTTATGTTAATTCTGTGTACAGTCAACATCTGATGTATTTGAGAGTTACTTGTGATTTGAGAGAAGTAGAGCTCTTTAAGAAGGGGTCATCCAGGGTACTACCACCGTTCTTATTTCTGTAGTTAAAATGCTCTGCTTTGTTAAGGTTTGAAAGGTGTTTTTAAAAGTGCAATTATTATTACAGCCACATGATGTTTGCCTCAAGTTAATAGACGCCGGGCAGTGCATCGTGTGGCACATTTATATCGTGCGTGACTTACGAGGCAATGCTTTGTTATAGTGGGCCCGATGCTACCACTTAGCATCGGGCCGTCTGCTTGTTCCATTAACGGCGTACCTATTTTCTGATGTCGTCCAAACTGACAAAATAATGCATAACATTTTAATAAAAAAATGTCTTACGTCTTTTGAAATCAAAACAAGCAAACAAGACTGAAGATTTCATCACTGGCTGTCGACATCCGCCTTCCTGTGATAACGGTATTGAGGCTAATTACCTGTAAACTTTGTGGTTTATAGCTGGACTGTTACAACTATTAATTCTTCTTTGACAGCCTTCTCAGCTCAGTTGGTAGTAGCTCTGCCTTCTGCGCTGTAGGCCGTGGGTTCGATCCCCACCAAGAACAAACATTTGTGTGATGAACATAGATGTTTGTTCAGTCTGGGTGTTATTTTATTATATATGATTTGTATGTATTTACAAAAAAAAGTATATATGTATTATATCAGCGATCTGGTTCCCATATAACAAGCTTTGGCTTAGTTTGGGGCGAGATAGTGCTGTGTGGAAAGTCACCAATATTTATTTTATTATGATTTATTACTCATAGCAATCACTACTAATAAGCGAGTGAAGCTGCTAGCGGCAGCTAGTACCTACAGTACCCCAAGTATGAGTTGTGTTTACTATATTTGGTTTTTAGTTTTTCGTTTATGTTCCGTGTTCATTGTGGATGGAGACACGATAGAGATACCGATACGGAACTATATGTTGCAAGCATGATGAAAATTAGTCGTAGAACATAAAGTTCCGTCCGAAGAACATAAAATCGGTATCTCTATCGTGTCTTCATACAAAACCCGCAATGAACACGGAACATAAACGAAAAACCAAATATGGTAAACACAACTCATACTTGGGGTACAGAATAAATTCTTTAGTATTTAGACACCCCAGTTTACTCCGAGTGGAAAGCCTCTAAGCCTTATCTGAGTTCAACAAAACGTTCCGTTTCACGTTACGGGCTCACGTTTTGTCTCTTTAGCGCAACAAAACCTTCGTTTAACAACCAACTCTTATATTCTTGTTGTTCCTTTCATACGATAACTGCGTTAACCTTTATTACATTTCGCAGGTGGGTGAGAAAAATTCTTTACAATATAACGTTCACGCAAGTTTGGATCTTATGAAATGTGGTATAAGACACAAAATCCTCGGTTGATTGCTATTTGATTTAAGGATCAAAGCTAGGTCTTAGCTGGTTGCATGCAGTTTATTTCAAGCTTATTATGTATTAGTGATTCTCTGATAAATAAAATACCATTCAGATTTCCTGGTATTTTTATGACTAGCACTAAGAACTCGCAAGATTATATTTTATAGGTTAATTTACATTTGATAGGGTTTTTTTTACATTTCATAAAATTATAATCGAATCTTCCCTGAATAATATGTAATAGCAGCAATATTTGACAAGCATTTGATTGGTGAATGGTATAGTAAAGTTAGTAGCATTAGCATTTGTAAATTTACCTATGATAAAAACAGGCTGATCGAAAACAGTGCCGATTGCTCTAAATGTGCATTAGTTATTCAACCATTTATTAATGTGTTAATTGTGCTCGTGAAAATTAAATGTAGGTACTGCAGCGCAAGTACGGAACTCATTTCGCTAAATTTATCGATCGTCAAATTCGTGATATTTTGACGAATTGTGCGAGTACGGAACTCGGGCTCGCTATCTTTTGACGATCGCATGCAATCGTCAATTTTCGCTATAATTGTAAAATGGCAACTCGGAAACTTTCGGTTTTGAACAGATGTCTATGGATTCGTGAAAATGATTCGTATAATTCGCTTAAATACACGAATTTGACAAAACGATCGTGAAATCAAAAGTACCATCCATACACGCATTTCAGCGAAATTTGCTCAAATTTTACGAAGATCACGACTTTCGTCAAAATCGCCAAAAAATTGCTATAACCCGTTTTCACGAATAGAAATGTCAAATTTGACGATCGCATAGTTCGTAAAAAGAACTGGCGCTGCATAAACGAAGTGGAAAAAGAATAAGAAGAATTCAGAATTCTATCCTAGGATAATAGAGATTCACATTGTCGCGTACCTTGACTAATTCCTAATACACTTCCAGGCAGTACCTACTGTTTATTCTGCGCTCAGACACCATTATGAGGTAGCAGGCCGTGAAATCGACTTACCTGCGCGGTTGTTCGTGTGTGCTTCCTTATTATTTACCTGTGGAGGAATGTAAATGTGTTTACTAGTTGTGTGTGTGGTTTCAATGAAACTATTGAAATTCTACGTCATTTGGAATCTTGACGCTTGAGATAAAAGCTGTTTTGCGCGTTTTAGTCGTCATCAACCTGAAGAGATCGCTTCTGGAATTGAAATTTAGAAATTCCATCTTCTAAAGATTCTCAGGAGAAATAATTTTTATTCTTCTCCATTCCACTTTCATGTTCCCCGTGACCTTCAAAAAGTTGTCATTCCATCGAGTGTATGAAACTTATAAGCTTACGGCCGGTTCCTGAAAGCCCGATCAAAACTAATCGGATGTCAAGTCACTTACTATCACTACCTAATTCTATGTAATAGCTGAAATAGCGAGTGACTTGACATCCGATTAGTTTTGATCGAGCTTTCAGAAACCGGCCGTGAGTCTTTTAAATGAGGTTTTAACTGTTCAAATATATAATGAGGTTTAACATTTATATGCCTCAAGTTGATGGACGCAGGGCAGTGCATCGTAGGGCACGTTCCTATCGTGTGTGATTTACGAGGTAATGCTTTGTTATAGGTGATGGTTACCACTTGACATCTGCTTGTTCCATCAGCTAATAGTATAAAAAAAACATAATAATTTGGATTCGATCATTCCTTTAGAGCTGACTTTAAACGGCACCAATTATGTAAGATCTCATATCCATAGCTATCTATAAAAGGATCTGAATACCACAGGTATAAGGCTAGGTGTAAGTGTATGTATGGTCTCTAAAGTAACATCTCTTTAGTAACATCAATCAATACTTTTATCACTCAAATGTTAATAACGAGTTTCAAAGCGGTCCGTTAGCGCACATAATAATGCTGTAAAGCTGTTGACACAGCGGCCGAAGCTGCGACGCCGCGATGCAACTAGAGATTCTGAGCTTGAAAAAACCGGACGAATGACCGGAAACATTAATTTTACAATATAAAAACAGTTTTTTTTTTCATAATCACCTATAAATTGACAGTAGGATACTTTTATGTCAGGAATTAAGGTTCGGCCAAACCTGCGCGACCAAAGCGACTGCGAATGCGGGAGCGTCTGCAGCGCGACGGACGCTATCCATAATTTCTATACAAGGTGTTCCTTAAGTTGTGTATATAAACTTCAGGGGGCTAAAGTACCCATCAATATGAACAACTTTTTCTAAGGAACCAACACTGTGAATGCGAAAAAAAAACAGCTGTTTCATACATTTTAGCCTGGTAGGTATTGAACTTTTGTATGAAACAGCTGTTTTTTTTTTCGCGTTCACAGTGTTGGTTCCTTAGAAAAAGTTGTTCATATTGATGGGTACTTTAGCCTCCTGAAGTTTATATACACAACTTATGGAACACCTTGTATAACGCTTTGCACACCTACGCGACCGCAACGCGGGCAAAGCGCCATAGAAAAGTATGGGTAACGTCCGCCGCGCGGCAGACGCTCCCGCTTCCTGCGTTACTGACGCGTAGGCTTGGCCGAACCTTTATTCAGGATGAACGACGACCGCGAGGCATTCCACCAGCCCGTTGGTCTGATGACATCGTCGGTGTGGTCGGACCACAGTGGAGACGACTGGCACAGTACCGGAAAGAGAGGTGCAATAGAGTGGAGACCTATACCTAGCATACCTAACAGTGGGTGTCAACGGGTTAAATATATTAAATTTTTCAGTCCGTTATTTTTAAGTTCGCGTTCGAGATGTGGTGTTCTAGTAAAATGCTAAGAATCCCCTGAACAGCACGAAGGACCAATGTATCAATACTCCAAAGAACTCAAAGTAACTACTAGGCTGTCATCCATCTGCCTCCAGCGAGTCCTTGACTATTTCGGGCATATAGCCAGAAAACGAGGAGAAAACTTGGAAAACTCTTCATCACTGGCAATTGAAGGCAAGAGACCAAGAGGCCGAAGCCCGATACGTTGGTCCGACCAAATCCGCACTACTCTCGATGTGAAGGTCCATGAAGCCGGCAACAGATCCAGATGCGAAGATTTGTTATAGGATAGAGTGATCCATGGACGACGCGAGGAGGAGGTATTTTTAAGTTACCTTTAAGTAAAAAAGACGTAAAAAGTCGGTTACCATCTTAAACAGGTCGATAAAAGCCTGCTCTAACCAGAGAGCAGCGAGGCAATTACTTAAAAATCTCTAGTGTAAATATTTACAGGAGTGTGTGAACAAACTCGCTTATCAGTGACCGCGTTGAGCTTGGATTCGATTTATTATTGTCAGAAAATAGTATTTTACAGTGAATTTAAGAATAATTATGAATAAATAGAGCTTAATACAATATTGATGTTGTAACGCGACCTAAAATAAACCAATTGAAGTTGTTTAGATAATTGCGTTGCTGTTTCGGTTTAAAGAGTGTGGTTGCCGGTGAAATTACAGGCAGATGAGGCTTAACATCTGAATTCCACAAGTTTATGGACGTTCAGGGTGGCACGTTCTTATTGTGCGTGACTTATGAGGCAATGTTTCGTTAATAGGTGATGGTTACCACTTAAAATTGGACCATCTGCTTGTTCCACCAGCAAGGTATAAAAAAAAATCCCAGTAAAACCAATTTCAAGGCTCTTACATTTACTGGCTTCCCGCTCCGCGCATAATGTAGTTGGTCGTTTGGGTGAAAATTGTTCCACATTCAAATAAAAAACCTTCCCTATTTAAAATGTTTAAATAACTCAATGTTACCACTACATTCGTAACGAAAGTATTGCGTGCTCCTTCACCATCAAGTAGGCAACACTGACTAATAGTGTTGCCAACCGTACAGTGCTGATTCGTTTCACTAGGTTCCGGTTTTAAAACTACCTCGCAATTAGCATAAGCGCGTGAGTGAGCTTTTTAGGTCAATTTACTAGGTTTTTTTGTATTTGACTGTATTATATTACACACGGATAGGATTTTTGATAAAATAGCTTTTTGTTTTATTAAAACTGGAATTATGGGAAAAATAAAGTAGTGAAATAATGTTGTTGAAAGATAAAGTGGGTATGGATTGGGATTAGTGGAAAAAAGGGACGTAACAGACTTAATATTAAAAACATCAAAGACATCATAATTAAATTAACGTTTAGCAAAACCTTGTCACTTTTTTTAACTTATATCTGTATCCTATTTTGTTTTAAGAATATCCTGATACTAACTTTTATTATATATTGTTTTTACTAACTTTTCTCATTACATATTGAGGCGGTGGAGAATATTCACTCATTGTCTTATTATAGCATTTTAAAGTGCACTTACGTTAGCCTCCTTCGCTTCCTATTGACCTGACAACGCATCATCATAGATGACGTTAAGACTACCAACCCCATTTAAACATGTTGAATGTACGTCCCCATTGCAGGCTCATTGCACGTGTACCACTCAAGGTCTCAACCCTTTACACATCCTCTCATGCTTGCAATTAAAACTAAAAACAGAACGAGACAAATGTATTACAACCTGGAAAGTCGGAGCGGGACAAAACACCTCATTTACTAAAGCACTTTTATTTCCCGGAGGTCGTCGGCCAATCAACGTACACAGCCGCACCCGCTCCGCATTGGCCCGTTTGAATAGAGAATATTTTTTAAAAAATAAAACAAAAGACGAGGGTAGGTAATAGTCGAGTTTTGTTTTCGAGTACCATTCCCCATTTGAGTGGTGGAGGTTGTACGAGGCGGACGTCTCGAAAGCTAATTACGTAATTTCTATTGTTTCATTGAGCGCTCTCGTGAGCTTTTTGAGCTTTACGTAACATTGTTATTATATTGCGCGGAACTTGCCACTCGAGATGAGATTACAAAACAAGTAAATTAGCGTTGTTTTCGTACAAACCATCCTGTGTTGACTTTTGTTCAGGAACTGCGCAGTTTGAAGATGTTTGACTTCAAATAGAACTGGATTCTGCGTCTCCATTCACTGTTTGAGATGCAAATTGAAAGGGGATAATGAACAAGCTAAGTAGCTGTACCTACATAATTCATTAGGAAAGGAAACACTGTGTTTGTTATAATAGGAAACTTTATAAACGTGACGTAACGTACCTACAACTACTTATCTTTTCTATGTCAATTTGCTCAAATACCTTTTTAAATTGATTTCGTTTTTGACATTCGTTTAGTCATAAATGACATTAAAACGCTTTACTACTTATATTAACTTAACTTGTAAATAACTAACAATTAATTAAATATTGGAAGATAATTTTAACCTACTTCTAATTAATTATTATTGTCAATGAAGTTTTAATTGTTAAATGTTTAAATTATTTATGACTGCAATGCCACGTGTTTGAATGCTGAAATAAAAGATAAATAAATAAATATTGGTGGACATTCCACACGGCACTATCTCGCCCCAAACTAAGCCAAAGCTTGTGTATAACAGACTAGCGGCCTGTCCCAGCTTCGCATGGGTGGTCATAAATTTTTTGAACATTTTAGGATAAACTTAGACCTTGGGTTCGAGCCTCGCATCTACTTATTTCATACATTTGCACGCGCTTCTCCTTGAGTGAGTGAAATCGCACCCCGCGCGTGAACCGTGGACCCGTAAACATTTTTAATTTCGTCATATCTTTTGAATGGAATGTCCGATTTGAAAAATTTAAGAAGTAATCTATAGGTATTGAAACCGTCTTAATTATGAAATGATTTATTTGGATAAGGATTAATACCAAGGTACAAATAAAGACCCTTTTCTAGCGGAGGCATTTCAATTAATTTTTTATAATAAAAGAACACTTATTGTGACATAACTATAATAGTTAGACATATGCTGTCGCGACATTTTTTGTAGATGATAACGTGTTCTACAAAATCGTAGTACATTATTTTGTTCTATCTTCAATATTTTTCGCAGCGCACGCGATGTAAGGTTTTTTGTTTTACACCTTGGGTTACATTATTGAAGTTTTAGTAAGGATCCCTGATTTTTTTGAAAATATAAAGTAGCCTATGTTACTCAGGGATAATGTAGCATTCTAATGGTGAAAGAATTTTTGAAATCGGACCAGTAGTTTTTGAGCCTATTCGTTACATACAAAAATACAAAAATACAAAGTTTACCTCTTTATAATATTAGTGTAGATGTAGATAACACCTACTTTTTGACTGTAACTATACCTGTCTACCGACTATACGTATTATAATTTAAAACCTCGGCCTGCCTCCATGTTGCCATACCCTATGCAGGGTCCATGTGATACTTACTAACAACTAACAACAATGTATGTACCAAAACTAAACCATGTGTAAGCAATAAACGTATTGAGTATTGAGTATATGGGAACCAGATAGCTGATATACTATTTATATGCTTTTTTTTTGTAAATACTTACTTATAATATTATATAACACCCAGAAGAGAACAAACATCTATGTTCATCACACAAAATGTTTGTTCTCGTTGGGGATCGAACCCACGGCCTACGGCACATAAGGCAAAGCTACTACCAACTGAGCTGTGAAGGCTGATTAATTATGAAACTAAATGCTGATAAACAGAGTTTTCTCCCGAAAACATCAGCTGCATAGGTAATTTATTTATTCGGTACTTTTATATACACAACACACACACACAAACAATATAATCAGATGAACAAGGAATGGTTCGGTTTTTCGATTGCATCAAAAGTGATCAGCTATCTTTGTTACAATCAGTTTCTATGTGAAACCAATAAGTATATAAAACAATATGAAAGGATTGCGATTATCCATCAATAGAAACACCAGTTGTAATCTAACTTTGTTAGCAACTGCAGCTAAAATGTAACCGCATAGCCGTCATATTTACTTATTACAAACAGAAACTAATTGAAACTTATTGCAACAAAGTTAAGTGATCAGCCAGCAGTACCTACCCCAAGTCTGAGTTTGGTTTATCACAACACACAACTTATGTCTAAAAGTATTTCCATTGTTCCAGGAACCTAGCAGCACCAGCGCCCATCGCAGCAGGCAACAACTCCCTGGAAACGTCCTCAGTGCTGCACAAGGAGAGCTGCCATCGACTGGAGTACCTGGTGGAACGGCAGAAGCAGCTGTGCATGCTGAGCGATAGAATGATTCAGGTATATAAGTTTTTTTAATACTCGCTGATGGAACAAGCAGATGGCCCACCTGATTTTAAGTAGTAACCATCACCTAGGAACGTGCCCTACGATACACTGCCCTGCGTCCATCAACTTGAGGCTTACAGATGTTAATTTCGTGTCGTTGATACAAGTTCATTAAAAAGTAAAGCCTCTTTTACCAATAAATAAATAAATGTAAAATATGTGTCTGCGGCATTATCTTAGTGTTCCCGCACACGGGCCTCCGGCCACAACCACAAAACGCCGTCACTGGCATATTTCCTGTAGTTTTCATACATTTTATATGGACTCGCCGCACACGGTTGACGCCGGTAGCCGCCACACGCTACAAATCGTCGCTGCTCGCTTTGTACGAAAACTGCAGAAAATATGCCAGTGGCGGCGCTTTGTGGTTGTGGCCGGAGGCCTGTGTGTGGGAACCCTTACCGTCTTATTATAAAAATATCAGTTAAACTAGGTTTAAACCTGGTACCAACTAGTCTTGGTTTAACCCGGTGTCAAAGTTGGTTCCTGGTCTAAACTCGTTCGTATTACTCCGCCTTATTATAAAACGTGGCCTAAAGATAAATCAAAGATGTTACTATACTTAGACCATGACTTAGACAAACGTTATTATAAAACGTAGTTTATCTCATAAACCATTGTTTGCCTATGGTCTAAAGATAAACTCGATAGACCCCTAGTTTAAATATGGTTTAACTGGTAAAACTCGTTACTTTGATTTTCGTTTTTTACTATGTTGTGTGTGATCAATGTTATAATATAACAATTTATGTGAGTCCTGTTAACTAATAAAAGTAGGTGATTGTTTTAATTGTTGTATGAGGAAAGTATGAAATCTGCCTTTTTTTACTTTAACTACTGTTTTCTCCTGTTTTTTTATTGGTGAGCTGATGTTTCATGTCACTGACCGCCACCACTCTGACGCGCTTTATTAGACGGCGTGATCGAATAAATCCATTCGACCTATGTGATGAAGATTTTCGATATAAATATCGTTTTACAAAACGTTTTGGCGACAAAATTGTAAAGCTAGTGCGTAACGATTTGCCCCACGATCCTCGAGGATGCCCCTTTAGCCCTGAAATGCAGGTGGTTTGCGCGTTACGCAACTGGGGTCGTCATGAAGTAAGTTAACTTTTTAATAGTTTTTTGGCAGTTCTTCTGGTAGGTACCTACGTTTCAAGAATACGTACCTACCTACGTAAAAACAATCACAAACTAATTTCGGGGAATTGGGTTCCTTTATAGAATTGCCATACTTACCTTACTACCTATTAAATCTTTTGACATTGACTTTTGATATGAAATGCCAAAATATGAATTAAGCTAAATGCAAAATTTTCATGCAAAAGAGTCAAGAAATATGCTAAATTTAGCACTAAAAATGCTAAAACAGCAACACTGCGCTCTACTCCGATAAACGCATCCGTACCCCAAGTATGAGTTTTGCTTACCATTTATATTTCGTTTTTGTTCCGTGTTCATTGCGGGTTTTGTAAAGTTCCATATCGGTATCCCTATCGCGTCTTCATACAAAACCCGCAATGAACACGGAACAAAAACGAATCGTTTTTGCTCCGTGTTCATTGCGGGTTTTGTAAAGTTCCATATCGGTATCCCTGTCGCGTCTTCATACAAAACCCGCAATGAACACGGAACAAAAACGAATCGTTTTTGCTCCGTGCTCATTGCGGGTTTTGTAAAGTTCCGTGTCGGTGTCCCTATCGCGTCTTCATACAAAACCCGCAATGAGCACGGAACAAAACCGAAAACGAAATATGGTAAACCAAAGTCGTACTTGGGGTATATAAAAAAAAATCGTGTGAAATATAAATTCTAAACTAAATTAAAAAAAACTAAATAAATATTTTAAGAACAAATTGATTAATCTTGTACTTAATTAAAAAAAATCTTCAAAAGACATCATCTGTAAAGAAAATATCAACACCTCATAGACGGAATGTTGCATCGGGATTGTGCTTGAATGACTGAGAAAAAAATACAACGAAAACGTGGTAACAACTAGTCTTGGTATCAAAGTTAATTCATAGTCTAAACTTGTTCGTATTACAAAACACAGTTTAATCAAGGATTACATAAAACCAGAGTTAGTCCATAGTTTAACTAATATCCACAGATATTATGCAGGCTATAGTCATATAATCATACTACCTCGTCTTTCGTTGTATTTTTCCCTCAGTCATTCTACCACCAACAGAGTTGTTTGTTGATATTTTCTGTATTTTGATGTTTTAGATACATTTTTATAAATAAAATATTATTCAATTTGTTGTTATAATAACGTTTTTTTATATCAAGCAAGCACCATTTAGTTTAGAACTTTTTACACACAACCTACAATATTACTATCTGACTGATGCGTGTAACGGAGAAGTGTTGAGCTCGCTCCATTTTAATAATATTGATACGATCTCTACTTATAAAAAATCACGCAAGATATAACTGCAAAAATAAACAAAAGGAAAAAAAAACAAAACGTAAGACTAGGTGGTATGGTCTTAGAACTATAGCCTGCTCCGAAGAAAATAAAAAAAAACCATTTTAATAATATTGAAAGAAAAAGGAACAAAATTCTCCACCGAGCATTACCGAGAGATAAAAGAAATATGATATAAATACTTACTAAATTTATCATTGATGGGACAGAAATACGGATCCAAAATCCTGAGAAACCTGTAGCCCAGCAAGCATCATGGAGCAGTTACAAGCATACCTAACAATACATTGAAGATGCTAGTTGGAATCACACTTGGAGGTCTACTCTACTATCATATTGCTTCCCTGCGTATGCTGGTTCAAGTCAATTAGCGACAGACAAATGTAGAAAGAAGTGACTTATTCAAATTGTGTGAGCCCGGAGACAGTATCATAACAGTCGGAGGTTACAATATTCAAGATCTGTTTATTGGAAAAGATATTACTACATTTTTAGAAGGAAAGGCTCTATACCGGATTTGAAGTGATAAAAACTTGTTAGAGAAGAATTACATCACTATTCTGTACCCCTCGCATCAAAAAACTATTTTGTGTGTCTAATGTGCTGCAATTTTAGGTTCAATAAATGAAACTATTTAAATACATTAATTTGGTTTTATTACAGAATAATAATCCTTGTATAGGTAAGTATTTAAAAATTGCTGGTTTTAATTATTCTACATATAAAAGGATATTTTAAAATTTCTTTGGGAATACTGTTGGCTAATGCCTGCTTGATGACTTCCAGATAAGGCATATTGCTGCCCGAGGTGCTAGAAAATCCTATTGCTAAATTTTGCACATAGACTTTATAATTGTCTTCTTCTTTGACTGGGTTATAGGTATATTACTTTCATAGACTTAGACCGCTTGCTATGTAGCACATGTGATGATTCAATCAGGGAGTCATTCCTTTAGGCGGTACTGAAACCTGAAATAATGATTAACAACTTAAAACAGCCCTGTAATTCTAATTAGTGGTGAGGGAAAGATATCTGCACGGACATCCTGCAATGGGGTGTATTGTGCATTGCTCAATACATGCTCACAGCTCAGTTGGTAAAGTTCTGCCTTCTATGCTGGAGGGTGTGGGTTCAATCTCCACCAAGAAGAAATATTTGTTCTCTGTCTGGGTAGGTATTATAAAATATTATGAGTAGGTAGTTATTTACAAAAAAAATATCCAAAGATTATATCAGCTATCTGGTTTCCATAGTACAAGCTCTGCTTAGTTTGGGGCTAGATAGTGTTGTATGGAATGTCCACAATAATTATTAGTTTATGATATTCTATTATTATACGATTTCCTCGCAGCATTTAAGCAGATATTATCTTTTAGCTTTCTGCAAACTTTTGAATGCGATGTTTTGAAAACGCCGACAGATTAGTGCTTGCATTTCGTCCCTAAAGCTATCTAAGGCAGGAAATTCCGGAATCTGATCGTCCAACTCGTCTTCTACTCCATTAGGATTGTTCCTGTCGTACGAATTCAGCCTACAATGACAAAAAACAGTTGGAATAATTGTGATGAAACTTAGCCTCTGATTATTGATAGATGTCTAGATATTTACCTTTTCTATGAGAGCGCCTTTTTTACCAGTGGTACATGCTTTTCTTTTCCGTAGCTCATCCTTTATTTGAAGTGCACTCCACTTCGAATACATTTTAGAGATCTTTAAACCTACAATTAGGTTTTTGATTTGACAAAAACGTAAGTAAACAAATCATATCAGCTGTGCTGTGGCGGCCATTTTACCAGATAAACCATTGTTAAACCAAGGATCTATCAGGTTTATTTATACTAGATAAACTACGTTTTATAATAACGTTTGGTCTAAGTCACGGTCTAACTATAGTAACATCTTCGATTTATCTTTAAACCACGTTTTATAATAAGGCGGTTATTGTCTAAGCAGTGTTTTATTTTCCGTTCTCAAATTCGAGATTTTAGTTTGGCATTCTGTAATACATTTACGCATCACTAGCGCCACCCGAGTGAGTGAGGCGTTGGAACTGAGCGCGCATCCACTAGGTCAGGGATGGCGAACCTATGGCACGCGTGCTTATAATGGCACGTGACACAATATTATAATATATTTTGGGCACTCTGCAAAAATTGCAGTTTTAGTACAAACTATCTGCTACTTTGCCCGCCCGCCCGATCCTTGGGGCACCGGTTGGAATTTTCGTTGATGTTTGATTATAATAGATATTAATATTAGAGGTATTATTATTCTACTTTAGTTTAACTTATTTGAGGGCACGTCTAGGGCCTCATATTTTTTTCTTAGAAAAAATGGCACGTTTATTTAATAAGGTTTGCTGCCCCTGCACTAGGTGATACTCGCCGTGATATTGTTTTTTACGCGATACTGGTACATTTGTGCGCTAATTGTCAGTAAGTTAGTCACGTAAGAGTTTAACATACTAGACTAGATATGTATCATACAGGTTCTATAATACACTTTACAATGTAAGGAAATCTATACCTAAGTAGCAAAAAACGTATCGAACGTCCAACTATCGTTTAACGAGATTTCTATGAGGTAGGTAATCATATCGCGATCAAGATAAAGATAGATAAGGATTTATAATTAACCTTGATCTGATCGTATAAGTCCAGTTAATTTGCTTAAATACTTTGAAAAGGTTTGAGTCTTTTTTTATTGGAAAATTACAGTTACAATAACAATTTTTTTTTTAACAAACTGGCAATCAAATTACAGCAATTAAAAAGACAACACTGTACAATGGGCGAACTTATCAGTTAAACGGCGATCTCTTCCAGACAACATTTTGGTGGGGAAGAGCTTAAGGCGAAGACAAGAGCTAATGTGACTCTCGCTCGCACGTTTCGACATTTTGAAAGATATAAAACCACTTAACTCATTTTCGAAAAATCGCAATCATTGCACACAGTTTAGTAAAATTTCATTTCGATCGATACAAGTTTTCGTTCTTAAAAGTTTGCTTATGTACGAAAACTAGTAAAGCAAACTTTTGAGTAGGAAATCATGTATAGATCAAAATGAAATTTTTACTAAACTGTGTGCAATGTGATTGCACACAGTTGACATTGGTTGATTGCGATTTATCGAAAATGAGTTTAGTGATTTTATATCTTTCAAAATGTCGAAAAGTGCGAGCGAGAGTCACATTAGCTCTTGTCTTCGCCTTAAACCATGAAAGTGGCTAGAGCGCCCTATGAAATCTATATGTATATTACATTATGGTTTTTTCACGGTTGGAATTGAACCCACGCCTACACCGCAGTAGGCAGAGCTACTACAAACTGAGCTGTGAGAGCTGTCGTTGTCAAGCCATGTCGGTAGCTTGTATATTAAATCTTTAGGTATACAAGGTGTTCCAATACGTGTACTTATTGTACACGAAAAAAAACAGATGTTTCATATTTTTGTATTTCATATTTGATTTTATTTCGTGTTCACAGTGTTGGTTCCTTAGAAGAAGTTATTCATATTGATGGGTACTTTAGCCCCCTGAAGTTTTAAGTATAAGTATTGGAACACTTTGTATAATTGCAAAAGCAAAATACCTTTCCAGTAGTCAGTATGCTACCCAAACACAAATCACATTTATTCGAATTCAAATATCCAGAAATTACTCAAACCCTTTTTATCGCCCATTTCGATGTTGCAAATGTGCGTGAACTTAACTAAGTACCTATTGAGAAAACTCTTTCATACTTGAGCATTATGATGATATTTCGAATGTGCTCTTTGAATTTTTATTTCGGTACTGAGAGGGAAATCCGAAGAAGAGTAGTAGATCTCTTTGTGAAGGGCAATTTCACCGGCAACAATACTCTTCAAGCCGAAACACAGCCACGCTGCTTGGCGGTAGAAAAAGGCGTGGTGGTAATACTTACTTATGAGCCCTTCACAAAAAGCTCTATACTAGTCTTAAACTACTCCTCTTCAGGCTGATGATGATGATGACTGAGAGGGTCTGCTTTCTGAAACATGAACTGTGATGAAGTCATGCGTGGAATAACCGTAAGCTCCAAGACGGCTGACCTAGATGAGAATATACAGCTAAACACATAATCCTAAGCCGTGCTCGCGTTTTGGAATACAATTTTCAACCTTATGGCTAAGAAAATAAAGCTAGTAGACCAGCCAATTTTACAGGATAAAAATTTGACTGGTGGCCCGCGCACTAAGGCAAGTTTTGTATAATCGCAATTAACCAAGTTAGCAAAAGTATAATTTGATCTATACAAGTTTTCCTGCTAAAAAGTTTGCATAAGTACGAAAACTTGTAAAGAAAACAGCGATTTTATATATAAAAATGTACGAGCGAGAGGTACATTAGCAGTAGTCTTCGCCTTAAGTAACCACTGAATGTTTCTGTGGCAGTTACAAACGTCATATACTGCGTTTACATTCAGACATTCGCGCTGCCATTCGCGTGGTCGGAAATGTTGCTGTCCATATGTTTGCGGCAGCGTCGCCGGCAATGTGTGTTCACGCAACACGGGCATCGCGAGCGGCAACGCGAGTGGACATGGAAGTGGCCTGTTTACATTCTCGCATTGCCCAAGTCCCTGCTCATGTTTCTGCACATTTTCACGGATATGAGCTGAGTGTAAGCGGGGTAAAAGTTAGCTGAATCTAGTTGCCAGTTCCACGCAACCAAGCCTAGAAGAACTGGCAACAATCTTATGGCTTCTTCCTACCGTTCTATTGTATGATCCTTTCATGTTTTATACTTTCAGGTTCTACAAACGGGTGCAGTGCAAGCAGTCGAGGAGTGTCAGCACCAGTTTCGGCACAGCCGGTGGAACTGCAGCACGGTCGAGAACTCCACAGACATCTTTGGAGGGGTTTTGAAATTCAGTAAGTTGTGGTGCTCAGTATTCTATCCCCTGGACCCGAAGTCTTTTGTTTTTCGTTTATTGTTTTCTGTATCGTCAAGCCAGGCAAGGCCTGATAAGCGCCTCTATCGAGAACTCTCTCAGCTCTGAACAAAACCCACGCTCCAATTATAATTTGTGGTGGGTGCATGAGATCTGCACGGACGTCTGCAATGGGATGTGTAAAATCCTATTTTATACTTATTTCCCTGGCTCAATCATACCCCAAGCCGGTATCTCGTGTCAGCGTCCCGTTGTTCCGTCTTCACCTTTTTTTCCTCCGGTCCCGCCAAATCGTATGGCTAACATTGACAGGTTAGAAGCTTGACACTGACAGTTACCTAACCGCTTGTGCACATGAGATAGGGTATCATTCATTTTCTGACATTTTGCGAAGCAGCATGGCTTTTTCATTTTATTTGTTTTTGTAGTGTTATTTTGAGTTGTGTTGTGTAATTTCGGTGGTATTTCAACCAACATTACTTGAGGACTTAGCACAAAGTGTAAACATTTGAAATGAAAGTGTAATATGTGATATCCTGATTTGACCGAAAATGTTTCCAATGTTTTGAAGAAAACCGCCACCATTTTCTTCAAAACAAAATGACGGCCTACTTGACTATGGACTGACTTGACTAAAAAGTATTAAATACAAATAACTTGACACTGGCAAGATTGTCTGTTGAATGACGGACAGGAGCCATAAATTGAGAGAAGGAAGAAGAAGAAGAAAGAAGAAAGAGATAGGGTATTATACTACGAAAAACACTCAAGTGTGTGTCTCATTGAGGCGCACTTAAAATCCTATCAGCACACTGTTTCGAAAGAACTAGTGACACGACTAGAATAAGATTACACAGATACTACTATAATACACATTTAAAGTATGATCAATGCAGCAAGAAACAAACCTACACTTCTACGTTTATCCCACCGCACCGCTCCAGCCAGTTCATAAAATTAGGTCATTGACCGAAACACTGACCAGGAATCAAGACCTGTCAATCATTCCATCTCCATCTATATACCTGCCGATCTAAGATCAATGTATACTGGCTTCGTGGATTTCGTAGTTAACACTCAGTCTGTACCTAAATACAGTGAATTCGACGTTTAAAAATAAACATAGTTACGTCGATCGGTTCCTTGAAGATTTTGCTTATCCATTTTGGGTTTTTGGGATAAATGTGTTACCTCTTAATAAAGATGTCCAGAATTTTTTATGATATCTTCGACTAAACAATACTACCTTCACAGCTCAGTTGGTAGTAGCTCTGCCTTCTGTGCCGTAGGCCGTGGGTTCGATCCCCACCGAGAACAAACATTTGTGTGATGAACATAGATGTTTGTTCTCTGTCTGGGTGTTATATAATATTGTAAGTATGTATTTTTTTACAAAAAAAAGTATATAAGTAGTATATCAGCTATCTGGTTCCCATATCACAAGCTTTAGCTTAGTTTGGGGCGAGATAGTGCTGTGTGGAATGTCCACTAATTTTTATTTTTTTTACCAACTAGTTTTTAAAAGCTTATTCTTTGCCTATAATAAATGCTTTACTTCTACGATGCACTGCTCTGCGTCCATCAACTTGAGGCATACAGATGTTAAGCCTCATGTGCCTGTAATTACACTGGCAACCACACTCTTCAAATCGAAACACAGCAACGCTGCTTGTCGGCAGAAAAAGGCGTGGTGGTAGTACTTCCCCGGACGAGCCCTTCACAAAGAGCTCTACTACTCTTAAAATAATAATAATATATTGCGTCATACTAAGAACAGCCGATTTTAATGTACGTATTTACTCGTAAAATGTTTCAATATTATTATAAGGATGTCTAGAAGGCGGAATTGGAAAGACTCAAATGTAGGAAACTGCATCAGAGCCCCAAAAAGAAATAGATAGATCTCTTAAATAATAAGAGAAGAAATATTTCATCCCGTATACTTTAAAAGCTTTCCTTCGATCGAGGTTAGAGAAAGACGTCTACCAATTAAATAAAATAAACTGCAGGATAATTTATCGGTTCTAGACAACCCTGTTGTAAAGGAGTTATTGCGCCTATAAAATTAGCAACCCCTAATAGGGACTTTTTAATCAAATGGAGATGGACGGGGCACTCAACGCGAACTAGACAAATGGAGCAAAAACAGACATCTACCAGCATCTGACAGCCCTCAGCTCTGTTGGTAGAAGTTCTTCAGTACCGTAAGGCCGTGAGTTCGTAAAGATATGTAAGGCTAAATACATAACTAGCTCGCATATTGCAAGTGCGAGCGATGAGTATCCTAATTTTTAGGGTTCCGTACCCAAAGGGTAAAACGGGATAACTTTTGGGACTATATTAAAAATCTTTGTGATTTCCTTAGGTAAACACTATAAAACTAATAAAAATAAAAAAAAATATGTTTGTGATGAGTTGGAGCATAGTTCAGTCCCAAGTTTTTTTGTCATCTAGTAAAAACCAACTCGAAATTCCTTAGGATGTCTAAGGAGTTACGTTTAAATATTACATTTGGCACATACCCACACTTTGTTGTAGTTGGTATTCCATTCATGGCAGGTTGCAAGGCCAACGTCGATGCTAAAATAATAACTAGTTTCCTCACGATGTTTCCTACACTGTTTACGAGCGCACGCGCATAATTTTATACCAAAAAAAAGCTTTGGTGCTCGTCCGGATTCGAACTTTACCTTAAGAAGGCGATCACTCTCTCCAGATCACCGGTGCTTTATCTCTAGCGCTTGTGGTTTGACAGCTTTCACAGCTCAGTTGATAGTAGCTCTACCTTCTGTGCCGTAGGCCGTGGGTTCGATTCCCACCGAGAACAAACATTTGTGTGATGAACATAGAATATGTTTTTTCTCTGCCTGGGTGTTATATATTATTTAAAGTATGTATTTACAAAAAAAAAGTATAAAAGTAGTATATCAGCTATCTGGTTCTCCCATATTACAAGCTTTGGCTTAGTTTGGGGCGAGATGGTGCTGTGTGGAATGTCCACCAATATTTATAATTTATTCATAATTTATAATTTAGATAGATTAGAAGCATCAGTCAGCTGAAATGAAGATCTCTACATAAAGTAAACATGTCTGGTTGATTGACGTGCTCAAGCTCATACAAAGGATTACCGTGTATGGTAGCTATAGTTTCCACAAGTACGCTCACTTCAAAGTGCTTTTTAGCTTTGAACTTGGGCCATGTTTTGGTTTGGGAGCAAGAATAGATTGTTGTTGCCTTGAGTTTTGATAAAACAACGAGAATTCTACGCTTTATTTATTACGTGCTTCCGCTCGCGTCTTCGGTCGTATACCCGGAGTAAAAGTATACTACAGATTATAGTAGGTATAAAGTTCAAAGTACAGTTCTTGTTCAAAAACTATGCAGGTAATTAATACGTCATGAATACGGGTCGATCTGTATTTTATTCATTTCAACCCGTTAAGCTCTTAGGAGACTGACAATCGTCAAATAACTTCTCGCTCGCTTAGGTAAACACATTTTAAGAAAAAAAAATACCTAATGAATGAATGAAAGTCAATGAAGCAGTAAAAACTTCATTCAAATTCAATTAATTTATTTCAAAAATTATGAAAAATCATGAAATTATGAAATTTCACGAGCTTGTAGTTGTTTGAAGTTGTCCGACTTTTGATGAAAATTATAATTGGTAAAATTTAATAAAATAAAAGCCGGTTGTAAAAGTTCTATTAATCAAGAATGGGTAACACGTACATGTTGCCAAACTGCCAATACAGTCAATGATGGTCTCGTTCCAGAATCCCGCGAGTCAGCGTTCGTGCACGCTCTATCAGCCGCGGCTCTGGCGCACGCAGTGGCCCGAGCGTGCAGCCGCGGGGAGCTGAACGAGTGCTCGTGCGACTCCCGCGTGAGGAAGCGCACTCCGAGGCATTGGCAGTGGGGAGGCTGTTCTGAGGTAAGCATCGTCTTGGAGCTGGTAACATCACACCATCATCGTTTCATGCCTGAAAGAGTCGCTACTGAGCGATAGGTGATCAAATGTGATTGTTCTATAACCGGTATATAGCTTTAAGAGTAGTATAGCTCTTTGTGAAGGGCTCGTCCGGAGAAGTACTACCACCACGCCTTTTTCTGCCGCCAAGCAGCAACGCTGTGTTTCGGTTTGAAGAGTGTGGTTGCCGGAGTAATTACAGGCACATGAGGTTTAACAAGTATGCCTCAAGTTGATGGACGCAGGGTAGTGCATCGTCGGTCACGTTCCTATTCGTGCGTAACTTACGAGGCAATGCTTTGTTATAGGTGATGGTTACCACTTAACATCAGGTGGGCCATCTGCTTGTTCCATCAGCTAATTGTATAAAAAAAACCATTAAAAATGCCATTGCTAGACATGGGCCTCTCTATCTTAACTCAAGATATAACTATAACAATAACTCAAGAAATACAAGAACTAAGAATTTATACAAGTAAAATACTTTGATAGTAAACGATAAATAAAAATATCAGGAGAAACACAAAACTTCATAGCAATAGATGGTGATGATTGCTCGGTAGTTCGAGTAGGGGCTATTTGGACGGGAAGAACGTCTTCACGAGTCCTATTAATGTGTATTCTTGTATTGTGACAGCCTTCTCAGCTCTGCCTTCTGTGCCGTAGGCCGTGGGTTCGCCATCCCCACCGAGAACAAACATTTGTGTGAATAACATAGATGTTTGTTCCCTGTCTGGGTGTATATAATATTATTAGTATGAATTTACAAAAAAAAGTATATAAGTAGTATATCAGCTATCTGGTTCCCATATCACAAGCTTTGGCTTAGTTTGGGGCGAGATAATACCACCATCTCCTTTCCATAACAGGACAAGTAGACGTACTCAGCACCCATATCTGGTAAATATACCACCCATTCGCACTAAGCACTTTGCTTCTACATTTATTATGCGAACTGCCAAGGAGTGGAACTCATTGCCGTCGTAGGTCTTTCCTGATCACTACAACTTGGGTCTCTTCAAGGCAAGAGTGAATAGGTGTCTTCTAGACAGTTCTGCTCCATCGTTGGCTACATCGTCGCTTACTATCAGGTGAGATTGTGGCCAAAAGACAATCGATTAATTTAAAAAAAAAAAAGATAGTGCTGTGTGGAATGTCCACCAATATTTATTTATTTACACAGTCTATCGAATACAAGTAGATAGGTATTATTCTTGCCTTTTAACACAACCATAATGGTTTCCACTTTCAGGATATCAGATACGGTGAGATCTACAGCCGTGACTTCGTGGACTCCAAAGAAGATAAGAACACTGACGAAGGGCTCGTGAACTTGCACAATAATGAGGCTGGACGACGAGTACGTATTCTTTTTGCTGAAAAAACTGATACAGCTTCACGATTTGATCCTAAGGCACGGTAGATATCCCTTCAGAATTTTAAGTTCCTAGTATTCACTCCAGATTCTTTGAGGACGTCTAAAAGGGGTAGTCAGAGGTCCAAACATTACATTTGGCACATAGCCACATATTGCAGTATTTTTGCTACATCATCAGTTATGGTATTGGATAGCCACCGCTCGGTTGGTAGTTCTGCTTTGATCCCCAATGAGTACAAAAATTGTGTGATGAACATAGATGTTTTTTTCTCTGTCTATGTGTTATATAAAAAAAACCCATAATTTTACAAATCAATTTTTATTATTCCATAATTCCGGATTCAAAAGGCATATCCATGTTATGATTGCGTAGGTAATTTTACGTAATTTGGTAGGTACCTACTTAAAATCTCTGCCTATTCCGACCCCTGGTTATAACACTTAGGACAAATAGGTAATTAACGACAATAAAAAGTTTCTAAGTATTATGTCAGCCTTAATACAATCTTTGCTTAGTTTGGGTCTAGATATAGCCGAGTGGAATTTAAACGAAAAAAATACCAATGCATTAAAAAAAAATCCGTCTATACATTAAAAAACCGGCAAAGTTTTCCTTAGAAATTTCGATGAATTATTATATTTATCTCTTTTATCTTTATCTCGTTTCCAGGCTGTCCGCGGTCGAATGCAACGCGTCTGCAAATGCCACGGAATGTCAGGATCCTGTTCCGTGAGGGTTTGCTGGCGACGGCTTCCACAACTCAGGCTGGTGGGCGATAATCTATCCACGAGATACGAAGGCGCTTCGCATGTCAAGGTAAATTTTAAGAAAATGCCATTTATTTGGTCTGTAGGTAGGTATAGACATTTCAAGCTTGTTATAAGAGGTCTCGGTCGGTAGCCTGCCCTGCCCTGAGAAGGTTCCATTTGATTTTTTAAAAAATTACGTCATTTCTTTTGTATCTAAACGATTTTAGAAAATATAAAATTCGATTCTAATACTCCGTTATGATAAACAATGTGTGTTGTTGAACCTTGAACATAAGGAATGTGTGGATATTAGCTAGGAAAATATCGATCAGAATCGGAAAAAAAATGAGATAGGTATAAATTTAAATAATTTATATTATTTAAATTGATTGATTTATTTATTGTATTTAAATAGACAGTTAAAAAAAACTTTTATTTTACTAGATTTAATTCGTTTGGCCAAGGTTAAAAAATTAGCTTATAAATAAATTTGAATTAAATGTAATCAAGACTGCTAACAGATACATTAGTTACTTAGTAAATATTATATTTATTTAAACAAATAAATATTGGCAGACATTGCACACAACCATCTAGCCCCTCTTCTCTCTTCTCTTGTCGTGTCACTAGTTTCTTTCGAAACCGTGTGGTGATAGAATTTTAAGTGCGCCTCAAGAGGCTCCTTTCGAGCATTTGACACATGTTATAGAACTTTTTAGGTTCTACGACATGCCCGGTTTTCTCACGATGCTTTCTTTCACCGTTTGAGAACACTGGCATCTAGCCCCTAACAAAGTGAAGCATATAAGTACAATAGGAACTTTAACTAACTCTCCACTAATTATCAAAATCGTTGAACTACCTTCTAGCAACCAAACCCATTAATGACATTTTACAGAAATGCCTGTATTGCAAGGTGCGTTCGATTTCATTTTGACGTAAGCAGTTTCTTATTTCATAAAAAGTATTTCCAATTCAAGGTGGTGGAGAGAAAGCGAGGCAAAAACATAAGGAAACTGCGACCCCTGCACGCTGACATGAAGAAACCCAACAAAACTGATATGGTCTACTTAGAAGATTCGCCGGACTACTGTGAGCCTAATGATGAGTAAGTAACAATCCCATGCCCATGAGCCTTTTTCTGCGCTAAGCAGCGTAGCTGTTTTTAGGATTAAAATGCACCAATGGGTTGTACAAAAAGCATAAAGTCAAGCAGTTATGTACAAAGTTGGCATCATCAGCAAAGAAACAAAAGGGTCCAAGTATTGAACCTTTGCTAACCCCAAAATGCATGGGTATATATTAGGTCTACATATCAATAGGTCTAGGTAGTAAGTTAGCCTAAGTTGCGATACGACTAGGTCTTAGTTACACTCTACGTCTACTTATCAAGCTATTTACAAATTGTAGGTACAAGCTATGCCGAGAGTAAGACAAAATTCTCATCAAACGCTTTCGAAAGTTCAGACATCTCAATTTATAGGAAATATTTTTAGTATCTGAAACTTTACGATCAGTAAATTTTGTGTAGATCGATGGAAAAATTAAATAGGGTTCGTAGTATAAATCCGAATAAAATATAAATAATTGATCGAGTGAGCGAAGCGAACGAAGATCTTAGTTTCAACTTTCAATGTATGTTTGTCTGGCGATAACTTTAGAACCGTTGATCCGATCTGCATGAAATTTGATATGTCGATAGCTTGTACTTGAGAAATTTACTGGTAAGTATATGAGTAAAATCGGATGAAGGGTTTTTGAGATATGGGGTTTTTTAAGAGGGCAAAAATAAAAAAAGTTACATAAAAAAATCAAGTTTTATGTCATATGAAAGGGCTTTGTTTGGACATTCCAAACAATTTTTACTTTTTTTTTTGGGACGCTCGGTTTTCGAGATAAAATTTTAAAAGTTAAATTAACATAACCAGCGATCCAAGAGCTCCCATCTCTAAGAGTTTCGTTGACATCAAGGTTTTTCTACTGGTCGGTCAGTTCCTTTGATTTTTCTTATTTTTTTTTCTTGAAATAAATTAAGGAGGTACTCAGTTCTCATAAAATGGTGACGACGACCAGGTCTGATGATGGAGCCAAGGTCTGTTCAACGGAACTCTTCAATAAATAGGCCAATAGAGTTGAAACTTGGTAACCATACCAAGTTAGTAGGCGGTAGTCAGAAAATAGTCCAAAGATAATGTTTGGACTTGCCTCTGACTACTACCGACTCAAAGTTTTGATGCGTTCGTCGGGTCGCATCACGAGATCTCAGTTCGGGGCGAACTACTAGTAAATACTTAAGTAGATTTCTAAGCAGAACAATTTTAAGAGTAGTAGAGTTCTGTGTAAAGGGCTCGTCCGGGGAAGTATTACCACCATGCCCTTTTCTGCCGCCAAGTAGTGTTGCTATTTTATGGTTTGAAGAGTGTGGTTGCCGTTGAAATTACAGGCACATGGATCAAAGTCGTGAAGCTGTTTCAGTTTCTGTTTATTCAAATTCTTTGTTATTTTTCCAGACTTGGAATTCTCGGCACCAGAGGTCGCACTTGCAACCGCACCTCTGCCGGCCTCGATGGCTGCCGCCTGCTATGCTGCGGCCGTGGATACCAGACCAGGGTGAGGGATCACGAAGAGAAATGCAAGTGCAAGTTCGTCTGGTGCTGCAAGGTACAGTGCGAGATTTGCAGGTTTAAGCGGGATCACCATGTATGCAACTAGTATCTATTGAAATGAACGACTCGACCCGATGAAACAACGATTTTTGAGTGTGCTGCAAGGTACAGTGCGAGATTTGCAGGTTTAAGCGGGATCACCATGTTTGCAATTAGTATCTATTGGCAGAAAGAACGGCACGACGATTAAACACAACGACTTTTTAGTATGCTGCAAGGAACAATGCGAGATTTGCAGGTATTAGGCGGGATCACCATGTTTGCAATTAGTATCTATTGGCGGACAGAACGGCACGACGATTCAAAACGATTTTTGAGTGTACTGCAGGGTACAATGCGAGATTTGCAGGTTTAAGCGGGATCACCATGTTTGCAATTAGTATCTATTGGCGGAAAGAACGGCACGACCCAATGAAACACAACTCAAATCAAATCAAATCGTCTTTATTCAGTACAATCACAAGGATTACCTTGAAAAGTCTTATACACTAGGTAAATCTACCGCCAATTCCTCGTGACCAATGATTTTTGAGTCAAAGATCTGACAAAAAACAACGGTTATAGAGTCAAATGAAATTGTACGACTCGCGACAATTAACAATGAATCTTAAATGGGTGCGCTTATACCTCTCACTCACACACTATTGTTAACGATAGTTCTGTCTCTCTCCTACTAGTGAGATATTGATTAGCGCTGCCATTTTAGATTCGTCTCTATAATGGCGCGGTTTATACAAAGCTTTATGACTAGATGCCATGCTTTTAAGGCAAGTCTTATTTCGATGAAATTCTTTATTTCCTTGTTGTTATGTGCCAGATTATTGAATATGTATTAAGTATGTATCATTATGACATTGTACCTTTTATACCAAATCTGAGTTTTAAGGTGTGATGTAAGTGGATTTTGGGTAGAAAGATTTCACCAGCGCATCAGTATTGCAGAGTTCTATTTTACTTTTGTAACCAAATTTTTAAACATGATTTAAAAAGAAGGGTTTTGTTTTAAAAATTCAACACAGTATTAATTTACTCAAATTTCAAACAGAAATAAGTTATGGGTACAAGCAAAAGTTAGGTATTAATACTTATCAACACTAAAAAAAATTGCATACTTGAATACTTTTTATTTATTTAGTAATTCTATAATGTTTGTTTTTTAAACTGTCATATGATTAATAGTTTGGTTATGATCCAGATACTATGCTGCTATTGTCAGACTCAATTGTATTTATTTTCTTCTTCTTCTCTCGAGTCAATGGTTTATAGACTCAATTGTATTTATTTTCTTAATTATTGCATATATTTTGTAAATATTATTATTTAATTTTTCGTTCACTCCCATAGTACCTAACACCATTCAATTGATTGACTGAATTATTTTTAGGGGTTCTAATTAATTCTATTCGTTTAATTTCTGAGAATAAGCTTTAAATTTATTTACAGTATTACTAACTTATTTAATTTAACATGTAAAAATGTATATATCAGTATTTGTTAAAATTTAGATATAGACTTTTAGACATTTTTAAACTCTTCAATGTAAGGTACTTTATTTATTTCTTAGTGTAAATATTATTGCTTTATTGTAACACAGCTCTTATACGACGGTTTTCGTAAAATAATAAAACTTTGATAATACATTCTTTATGAACAGGAAAGAAATTAAATACTTAAACGCTCTGTATGTTATATTACTTTGTACTTACAATTACAAACAAATTTATAAAAAATCGCATAGGTTACTGTGTGCATTTCGATATTTATATTGTGTAGTTAGTTATAAATTGCAATTTGTTTTTCTACCTCATGAGGGAATATTATTATGTAGAATTATGATGTATTTTGATAAGATTTCTTTAGTTTTAATATATCTAGTGTAAATAGTCTAATAGATTTAATAACTTATTGCTTCAGATTTGTGATAGCTTAATTCCTTTATAGCATTTAAAACGTATAGTTTTTTATGGTTTGTGAATTTAGATTTTATAATAATGTAAATATCTTATTAAATAATATTAATATAACATAGATGTCCTTGTCTGTTGATCAAATATAAGTAAGTAATTCATCAGTTACAATATAATTTTAAATAAAAATTTTTTGGAGTAACCTTTCAAAACTTTCAAATCATGGAATGTCGTAAAATTGTTATATTCAAAATTAAATGGAACGTTACGCATAAATTCTTAAATTTTACCAATTAATAATGTTAGGTAGACATAGTTACTATTTGATGTAAATGAAATAAAGAAAAATGTAGACCATAATTTTCATGTTTTATTAAATAGTTTAGTTAAAACCTTAAATATTTTAAACTCATTCTGAACACATTCTGAATAATAAAAATGTCTGTGAGTGATACCTATTAGATACAGTCTAGAATATATATTTATTGTACACCGTAACAAAAGTAAACAATAAAACAAAAACGTTACTCAAACAAAACTAGAGGTACAATGGGCGGTCTTATTCTAAAAGCGATTTCTTCCAGACTAACAGTTCTATCATTTTATTGACCAAGGGGATTTCCCAGCCATGGATAAACTCTAGGGCAGACGTTGCAGATTGCCATCCAGTACTCAAGCTGTGAAAAAAAAAGTACTTATCATTATCATTCTTATCATTCTTCTTGTCCTAAAGATTTTAAGCCGAAGACCAGAGCTAATGTACCTCTCGCTCGCACGTTTCAACATGTTGAAATATATAAAAATACTAAACTCATTATCGAAAAATCTAAATCAAGCATTTTGTGTGCAATCACTTGCACACATGTTAGTAAAAACATTTTGATCGATACAAGTTTTCCTACTTCGAAATTTTTATTACTAAAACCATTTTGTGTCTCTCTCTTGTCGTGTCACTAGTTTCTTTCGAAACAGTGTGGTGAAAGAATTTTAAGTGCGTATAGAAATATGAGATATATGAGTATAGAATTTTTTAGGTTCTACGACATGCCGGTTCCTCACCATAATTTCCTTCACCGTTTGAGAATACTGGCATTGTGCACATAATTTTTTGAACAGAAAAACTCATCGTTGCACGACCGCTTCTGAACCCACGACCTTAGGATTGGAAGGCGAGGCCGCTACCACTAGACCACCAGTGCTCTCACCATTTTGTAAAAAAAATTGTTGATTGCGATTTTTCGAAAAAGAGTAAAGATTTTTTATATCTTTTAAAAAGTGGAAACGTGCGAGCGAGAGGTACATTAGCTCTTGTCTTCGCCATAAGTGCGCCTCAAAGAGGCTCCTTTCGAGCACTTGACAATGTTTTAAAACTTTTTAGGCTCTACAACATGCCGGTTTCCTCTCGATGTTTTTCTTCGCCGTAGTACTGTCATTGTGCACATACATTTTTGAACAGAAAAACTCATAGGTGCCCGACCGATTTTAATCCCACGATCTTAGGAAGGCGGGGCCGCTACCACTAGACTACCAGTGCTCTCAATTCTCTAGAGAAGGTAAGTGATACAGCTACAAAGTGCCAACAATTGTAATGTGTGTACTCCTGCTACTGAAGCCACAATGGAAAATTAATGAAGCCACAATCAAAAATAAAGATAAAGTTAGCCTTGAAAAGATATCTCTATGACGATGACGTGGAAACACATAAGTAATGACGTAAAATACAAAGTACCTACCTACATTTTTTTTAATACAATTTGTTGGTGGAAAAAGCAGATGGCCCACCTGATGTTAAGTGATAACCATTACCTACAAAAAAGCATTGCATCGTAGGGCACGCTCCTATCGAGCGTGCTCGATGGGAGGATGTTATTGTTTATTGCACACCGACTTTGTTAAAACCAGTTGTACACATACATACCTGTCATTTGTTACCACTTAAGTTTAACACATGTTTATGCAAATAAATTATCTCTATCTTTATCTTTATCTCGATAGGAGCGTGCCCTACGATACACTGCCCTGCGTCCGTCCTCCTTAGGCATACATATGTTACGCCTCATGTGCCTGTAATTACACCGGCAACCAAACTCTTCAAACCGAAACACAGCAACGCTGCTTGGCGGCAGAAAAAGGCATGGTGGCTCTTCCCCGGACGAGTCCTTAACAAAGAGCTCTACTGCTCTTAAGGTTTACGTATAATACATACTGTACTGTACAGGTTGCTTGGGTACCAAATAAAACACACAATTGTTATAGTAACGCTAACGTCCGCCTGGTTCGGCTGGAATTGAGTGCCCCCACGACGTTCGTCGTTACCTGCACGCTTGCCTCCCCAGTCAGCGCGCATAATATAATGTTATACACTACACATACGTACACGTACCACGTATAATACAATGTACAAGTAAAATAAACACGTAAAATGCACTTACATTGTTGTGCTCGGCTCTAGCAGGGCATGTGGCGGCAGGGCAGGTAGTTTGAACGAAGCTTCTGCAAGTTTGCGCCTTGTACTCCGGAAGAGGGACGGGGTTCTTTACCCAATCGAGCACATCAGCGGAATTCACCTATAAAACATAGACATTTATTACACCTGTAAGACAGATAAATACACAAAAAAAGGGCAATATATAAGAACGATACAAAGAAACGATCGTAGATAGTGCCAGCAGCAAAAGGACTCAACTCAGTAAAAGAGATTAAGGAGTGATAATAAGATGAGTATTTTTAAGATTCTGAAACCAATTTTTTCAATCAGAATTTATATTACAAGTTTGATGCATACTCTGATTGAAACCGAAAGGAACTTTATTCGTATTGAATTGCATGAAAAATACCGTATTGAAACTAAAAAAATATAAATAGTGTTAAGTATTGAAATTTTGAAGTTACATAAAAGTCAAGTTATGTTGTCGATATGTTAGTAAAAACAATTTAGAGCTCGAAAGGCTTCAAGGCGCTCTTAAAATCCTTTCACCGCACTGTTTGAAAAGAAACTAGAGACAATACAAGAATAAGTTACTTGCAAAGAAAATTACACCCAATGTTATAACGACATTGTTAGGATCGCGGGAAATCGGTGGATGTAGAGAGCTCAGAATTGTTCTTCTGGAAATGTGTAGGGGAGGCCTATGTCCAGCAATAGACTTCTTTAGGCTGATGATAATGATGATAAAAGAAAATTACCATGAATACATCGTTCAAGTTGTTAATCATGTCCAAAAACCTCATCAATGCTTCCTTGATAGCGGGGTTGGAAGAGATGTACCACTCGTGGACGTAGAGACCAAAGGGAGCGCGGTTGCTGAGGTAGTGCCTCTCGAAGTTGGTAACAATGAACTTGAACCATGCATCAGCGTCGTTCAAGTCAGGGCTAGAACACAAAATTTAGCTATTGAATTATAAAATGAATGTTGTACGAGTTAATTAATGTAAACTAATGCTTATAGCATTGTCTAAGCGGTAATTGATTTAGGCCGTGAAATCCTTATTTCTGGTTTTCATATAAATGCATTGTTATACACACATGGTTTTGTTTAGGTATATACATAGTTTTAGGTGTAAATAAGTATCACATGAACCCTGCATTGGGTAAAGCATTTAATATAATCAACCTATATACTACTAAAAAAAATAACGAGGTTACGATCTTTTCTTATTTTAAGTTTTTTTTTTAAGTTTAATCTAAATCGTATCCGGGGTTAGGTTAGGTTAGGTTAAATCAATAACGCCCGTGATTAGTGGTACGATAATTCATAATATGTACAACGCATTTGAAAACGCATAAATTCCGACCCATAAAATGCGAGCTCATGAATTTTCAAATTGCGCTTTCCACTTTCAATTACCGAAAGAAAAAATCAAAAATGAAAGCTTAATGTAATGTCAATTTGTTATTTGTTATGATTGTCCATAATGATCCAAAAAAACCACACATATTTGCAAGAAAGTTACTTACAACTAATTTAGGTTCGGTACTTACACCCAAAAACATCCATCCATCATGGAGCAAGCGACACCTTGCAAGTCGATCCAGCTAACCATCGGCTGGACCCAGACACCAGGGATCGATGCAGTGGGGCAAGGAGGGATGGGGCAGTCCTGGATGGAAGCGTAGTCCAAAGTGTACGGCCAAAGAGCGGGGTTGGTGAACGAAATGGTCGGCCAGGAACAGTCGTAGGTGAGCTGATAATCTTTCAAGACTTGGAAAGTGTTGTTTCCGGCAAGCTGCAGGAATGGATTACGAATCCCTGAAATATTTTATATTGTTCCAATTTCAATGCAACTTATTGCTTTTAAAAACAAAATAAGCTTCTATACAAAAATAAAGTAAGCGCATAACTAAACGAAGTATGTTTTTACCAGGGTAATACACGGAAACTTAAAATTCATTACAATATCTCTTAAAACAAACGTATGAAACTGTATTTACTTTTATCAAAACAAGTGTAGTCAAGTGTAATTATAGACCCTTAAGTAATGACTAGTATTTTTGTATTTCATGATCAACCAAAAAATAAGTTGATTTCGTAGTTTCATTGAATTCTAAAAAAAAATATTACGTACGTACGTTTGGATCTCACTTACCTTTAATCTCTTCAAGAGGAATGTTAGCAAAATGAGTCATCTGAATCCTTTGGTCTGCAAACTCGTTTTTCATATCATCGTAAGTTGCTTCAGCCCAGTAAGTTTGTGGGGTTTGGTGGCTGATGGAGTGGAGTGCGATTTCATAGCCGCGGTTGTACAGTTCGTTAACGAGCTGGTAGTTGGTATACTCGTGGTTCACGTAGAAGGTGGCACCGGCAGAGCAGTTGTTTGAGTTTTGTCTTCCAAAGAGGAGCTCGCGGTAGGTTTGGATATTGACGATGTTGATATTATCGTCAAAGGTAAGAGTGAAGAACTGACAACAAATGATTATGATTAAAATATCTTCAGGGTTCTTTCAGGGAATTTTAATACTAGTGGAATATTTTAAGCATTTATATCTGTACAATTTTTTCCATTTATTATTAACTACTAACAGATCAACTGTCATCAGCAATTTCAAAATATGGAGAAGACGTTGGTTCAGCAGTGGGACAGAAAGATGAAAGAAGTTAACAAACTTGTCGAAAAAAAACAATTGATTCACACTCCAACTACGATTTCAATGTAATGTTGTTCGTTTGACTTGATTCTCAATCTTAGAAAAACTCAATTGAAGAGAAATATAAGACTTGGATTTTAGTTCCAGCTTATTATCTACTACATGGAGACTACATTCTTACTTGTGGAGTGTCCCTAGGTAGCAATCCTCCAGGTATACTAGAAGACGAGCACCTGCAGTCAGGCAGTTTGCACAACTCCTCATCACACGGTTCAGCCAATTCTAGCTCATCAGCCAACGCCACAGCGAATAACAGCACTATAATTGTATACCACTTCATGACTCTAACTAATACCAACTATGGCCACTTTCAGAATGACTGGAATATCAGATTTAATTCCAAATTTATATACTTACTTTATCTTGGGGTTTTTGTTTCTTTATCTAACAATTCTAACGTCTAAGCTATCACAGGAAATCACATTTTCCGGTATCTGGTATTGGTACTTTGGATTACGATAAAATGTTTTTAATTATTTTAATTATGTATAATAGAGGATTTGCAGTTTTGCCGCAAAATTTACACGCATCACTTTCGCACTTCGTAGAGGAAACTACTCAGGCGCGGATCCTGCCCTCAAAAAAATATGTGGTCACAGCCACCCAAAAAATGGCCAAGTGCGAGTCGGAGTATGAACTCGCTCATGAACGATTTATAGTGCATTCCTACAAAGGAGATGTTTTCAAAATATATGACTAAGATGTTGTACCTACAGTACACCACTTGTACACATTATGTATAACTATACACATTATACGGCGAACACTGTGTGTGTGACGTCACAAGTCCATTAGAGTTGTGGGCATACATCGTGCCCACAATGGTGGATCCGCGCTTGGTCCAGATAACTAGGAACGAAATGCCGTACAGAAATTCCATCACGATTACGTCAAAGCCGAAGATGCGAGAGTTGACTGGTTTACTGATTGCTTGGGTTTAACCATGGTTTAACCCCATCCGCCTCTACTGAACAAGCGCATAGTGTAGATTTTAGTTTGCGTCGTTCTCTGAATTAATAAAGGAAAACGCATAACTGCGTCTCAAAAAGTCAAACACAAAAAAGTTTGAACCGTCATTAGCCCATCAAAGGATTCCATCAGCGATAACCGAATATAAAAAAGTTTGTCCTTATGATAATGATATTCAGGTGTTTGGAATAGTGTTATTTATCTACAGAGTAGATCCTTTCTAAAGATTATTCTAGTTCAGTTAGTGCGTAGTATCTGCTGCTTGAATCATAGTCAGTACTGCTGAGTGGAAGCCTTTTTTACGACACTATATTTATAATGTTTTTTTATAATGTACGGTTGGGCTATCAAAGGGAAGGATTAATTTGGCAGAGATTCTGATGTGAGAGATCTTGAGAGACATGACTTACAGAAAACTCTTTATTGTTCACCGTACAGAAAAAATACAGGGTTGAGGCATATATTTAGGCAAAACAATGGCGAACTTATCGCTGAAAGAGATGTCTTCCAGGCAACCTTGTAATTGGTATGAAAAGTTAATTAAATAAAGATAAATGTAGATTAAAGTTTTCTGTTTAATTTCATGTTTCAAGGTTGGTATAAATCTCAATGTTCTAAATAATAGGTGACATAATTAATACAATTACAACAAAATAAAGAGATGGTTAAATTAGATTTGGCCGAAGTTTTATTGACCAAGAGGATTTCCCAGCCATGGATACACTCTAGGGCAGGCGTTGCAGATTGCCATCCAGTACTCCTGCTGTAAATATAAAAGAAATAAATAATATATTAAAACAAATAATGAACAAATAAATAAACTTAGATTAAATGTCTATCACACACGATAGGAACGTACCCTACGATGCCCTGCGTCCATCAACTTGAGGCATACAAATGTTAAGACTCATGTGCCTGTAGTGCCATGGGCAACCTCACTTTTCAAACCGAAACACAGCAACGCTGCTTGGCGGCAGAAAAACGCATAGTGCTAGTACTTCCCCGGACAAGCCCTTAACAAAGAGCTCTATAACTCCTAAAACCCAACTATTGTAGAGGTAGTTATATAACTATGACTTCTTTATTATACATTTTAAAAATTGATAGAAATAGACGAAAATCAGACCACCTTATCTAAATAAATCATTTCGTATTCAAGACTGTTTCAATACCTATTGATTATTTCTTGAGTGATTCAAATCGGACATTCCATTCGAAAGTTATTACGAATTGATAAAGTGTCAATCTAAAGAAAATACTAACAAAAAAATACCCACAACGCACGGGCAACGCAGGGCGTGAGGGGGCACCGAAGTGCGGGAGAAGGATCATGATATATACATATAATCGCGCGGCTCAAACAGGCGGTTTACATTTACCTATCCCATGTTTGAAAGATAACTGTCCACCCGTGAGAAGCCGGGACAGGCCGCTAGTATGATATAATAATGAGCTTTAAGAAGAAGAAAGACGTGGAAACAAAGGTAAAATGATGTAGTTGAAAATAAAATGCGTAATACACTTACATTGCTGTGTTCGGCTCTCAAGGGGCACATTGCTGCAGGGCAGGTAGTTTGAATGAAGTCCCTGCAAGGTTTCTGCTTGTACTCCGGAAGAGGAACGGGGTTCTTGACCCAATCGACCACATCAGCTGAATTCACCTGTAATAAATAGTACGGGTTGAAATAAGCGTGTCTAAAGTCAAGGCTTTAGATAAAGTATATACAAATTGAGGTAAGTATATACAAATTATATAAGGTATATACTCAGCACCACAGGCCACCGACAGAAATAGGCATGGGTATAAGCATTTTATATTAATTTTGCATCGATTCTAATGATGTTTTTTACTAAGCTGTGTGCAATATGATTGCCCACAAATTTGTTGATTGCGATTTTACAAAAATGAGTTTGAGTGATTTTTTATTATTCAACATTTCGAAGCGTGCGAGCGAGAGGTACATTAGCACCTTAAAAGGCGTGTTGTACAAAGTAAACTAGTTACTTAGATAGAAAGAGCTACATGACTTTTACTCGTAGATATCCCCTCAAATCTCTTAGTACCAAGTACTAACACAAGGGGGTTAGTCAGAGAGAGAAAGTCAGGATAGCCTGCACTGGTGGTCTTGTGGTAGCGGCCCCGCCTTTTGAACATCCAGATGGTCGTGGGTTAGTAACCAGTGCTGCACCGATGAGTTTTTCTATTTAAATTTTTTTGTGTGAGAGTACTACCAGTACTCTCAAACGGTGAAGGAAAACATCGTGAGGAAATCCGCATGTCGTAGAATCTTAAAAGTTCTATAACATTTTTTTTTTTATACCTTTAGCTAATGGAACAAGCAGATGGTCCACCTGATGTTAAGTGGTAACCATCACCTATAACAAAGCATTGCCTCGTAAGTAACGCACGATAGGAACGTGCCCTACGATGCACTGCTCTGCGTCCATCAACTTGAGGCATACAGGTGTTAAGCCTCATGTGCCTGTAATTACACCGGCAACCACACTCTTCAAACCGAAACACAGCGTTGCTGCTTGGCGGCAGAAAAAGGCGTGGTGGTAGTACTTCCCCGCACGATGTGTCAAGTGCTCGAAAGGAGCCTCTTGAGGCGCACTTAAAATCCTTTCACCACACCGTTTCAAAAGAAACTAGTGACACGAGAAGAGAGAGGGAGAAAGTTACCATAAACACGTCATCCATATGGTTGATCAAGTCCAAGAACCTTCTTAGCGCTTCTCTGACAGCGGGATTGATGGCAATGTACCACTCGTGGACGTAGAAGCCGAAGGGAGCGCGGTTGGTAAGGTAGTGCCTCTCGAAGTTGGTGAGGATAAACTTGTACCATGCATCAGCATCGGATAAGTCAGGGCTAGAAATCAAAATTTAGCTTGTAAGTTTGGCTCTGCTGATCTGAGCTCCCTACATCCTGCTATTGTCGTTGAGTGAGGGGTGGAAAAATATTGTAATTGCACCGGCAACCACACTCTTAAAACCGAAACACAGCAACGCTGCTTGGCGGCAGAAAAAGGCATGGTGGTAGTACTTCCCCGGACGAGCCCTTCACAAAGAGCTCTACTACTCTTATAATAATTCTGAATCACTGAATCTAATTTTTATATTCAATTATTTTATACACACAGACTGAACGCACTGAGTGGGGCCAGACGACTGGCGACGCGACATCAAACATTGAATAAAAATAAATATTAAATATTGTTGGACTTTCCACATAACTAAAACTTTATCCGAAGAGTACCAATAAAATCACTGGAATCACTTTTGTAACGTTTTTTAAGTCAGGTGAATCATATCTAGAAGAACCAGGCCTGATTTTTTATAGGATGCCTATTTTTTTTTTTTTTTTTTTTAAATTTATTTGAAGGGCTTTGTCAATATTTTTATTAATATTTGATATTATATCCTACTAATATTATAAACGCGAATGTTTGTAAGTATGGATGGATGGATGGATGTTTGTTACTCTTTCACGTAAAAACTACTGAATGGATTTTAATGAAACTTTACAATAATATAGATTATACATCAGAATAACACATAGGCTACAATTTATAAAGATATTGTGTGACTAATCCTGCGCAGATGAAGTCGCGGGCACCAGCTTGTATTTAATATTTTTGTATGACGGTAGCGTCACTCTGAGTTGGCCGAATGGTCTAGATTCCTAATGAAGATTGAGTGCTGCCATTTCAACATTGTCATAATTATCCAGATAAAATTTAAGTAACTATTTGAGCCCTATCGGCCATCTAGCCACAAATAAAAGAAGAAGAAGTAACTATTGGAGTGAAAGGTACTTACACCCAGAAACATCCGTCCACCATGAAGCAAGCGACACCTTGCAAGTCGATCCAGCTTACCATCGGCTGGACCCAGACACCAGGGAACGATGCGGTGGGACAAGGAGGGATGGGGCAGTCCTGGATGGAAGCGTAGTCCAAAGTGTACGGCCACAGAGGAGGGTTGGTGAACGTACCAGTGGGCCAGGTGCAGTCGTACGTGAGATTATAGTTTTTAATGACTTGGAAGGTGTGGTTTCCGGCAAGTTGGAGGAACGGATTACGAATTCCTGGAACATGTAAACATGCTAATTAACAATTCTTTTTTTATTCTACTCACTGAACAAGCAGATGACCCAGATGATTTCAAGTTGTTACCATCACAAAGGATTGAATAGGATAGAAAAATCTTAAGAGTAGTAGAGCTCTTTGTGAAGGGCTCGTCCGGGGAAGTACTACCACCACGCCTTTTTCTGCCGCCAAGCAGCGTTGCTGTGTTTCGGTTTGAAGAGTGTGGTTGCCGGTGTAATTACAGACACATGAGGCCTTAAATCTGTATGCCTCAAGTTGATGGACGCAGGCACCAGAAATATCCATGGTGGTAGTACTTGCCTGGACGAGCCCTTCCACTTTTATTATTATCTATCTATTATTATCTAATTTTCGGAAAGTGGTATATTATGGTACCTTTATTCATTTTGTTTCTCTAGGCAGTTAAAAAACTTACCTTTATGCTCTTCAATAGGAATGTTAGCAAAATGGGCCATCTGAATCCTTTGGTCTGCAAACTCGTCTTTCATATCATCATAAGTTGCTTCAGCCCAATAAGTTTGTGGGGTTTGATGGCTGATGGAGTGGAGTGCAATTTCATAGCCGCGGTTGTACAGTTCATTAACGAGCTGGTAGTTGGTATACTCGTGGTTCACGTAGAAGGTGGCACCAGCAGGGCAGCCGTTTGAGTTCTGCCTTCCGTAGAGGAGATTGCGGTAAGTTTCTACGTTGATGACGTTGACATTGTCATCGAAGGTAAGGGTGAAGAACTGACAACAATAAATTATTAAGACGTATTTTAATATTAAAAAAGTACTGAAGTTGCTTCAGTAGGAATCGTGACTGTGTGACTCTTCACAATGTTTATGTAAATATTTTTTTAAAAGTCAAAAGGTCAAAATCAAAGGAATCACCAGGATCACTTTGAAATGTTTAAATGTAGATGAATCAAGGTCACTGTTTCATGCGACACTTCTAGGCTGAGATCAAGCCTTGAAGAACACCAGCTTACGGCTTGGTTCCTACCGTTATTTTGTAAGATCCTTGTTACAATATAATAATGAAGCTCCAGTGTAGTGCCTATTGAATTTAGTCAGGAAGAACAGGAATAGAGAGGCAATTAAATTCAGAAGAAAGCATACGCTTACGCTTCAAACGAATACCTAATGCATAGATAGGTACGAACCTTAGGTACTTACTTGTGGAGTGTCCCTAGGTAGCAATCCTCCTGGAATACTAGTAGACGAGCACCTGCAGTCAGGCAGTTGGCACAACTCCTCATCACAAGGTTCAGCCAGCTTCAGCTCATCAGCCAAAGCCGCTGAACACAGCAGCACTATGACTGCAAACCACTTCATCGTTATACTGTCACCTAAAATTTCAAATTGACTAGATAATTAAATTCATTACTTATTTATATTTAGATTTTATCTTGGGGCTTGGTTTAATTATCTAGTAATTAGCGTGTGATACGCTGAATTCTCATGAAGCTAAGTTTTTTGGAAAAATTATCTGTTTAAAAGAATCTATTGAAATTATCGTTCTGATAAGGACCGAAAGCTTTTACCTATCCATAATTGTTATTGTAGGTACTTCTTCTTTATTATATTATATTTTATTATATTACATTGTAACAAGGATCATACAAAAGAACGGTACGAACCAAGCCGTAAGTTTGTTGCTTGTTCTTCTAGGCTTTGGTCGCGTGGAACTGGCACCTAGAGTCACCTAGCTTTAAGACGTTTCAAAGTGATCCTTGTGGTTTTATTGAATAAATACCTTTTGACTTTGACTTTGAACAGCGAATTGCACTCTCGGCCCGTGTGTCCCCTAAGCTTTTGACTTTTGACTTTGACTAACGCTTTTCAAGTCCTCAGTGAACGCAAACACCGATTGCCAAAACTACGAGTACCGTGGGTAACCGACATGCACTTACCCAAGTTGTAATCTTCTTCTTATCATGTCACTAGTTTCTTTTGAAGCAGTGTGCTGAAAGGATTTTAAGTGCGCCCTCAAAGAGACTCCTTTCGAGCACTTGAGTCATGTTTTATCTCTTTAAGTCCTACGATATACCGGTTTCCTCACCATGTTTTACTTCTCCGTATGAGAGTACTGGCACTGTTGTATTGCAAATACTGTTTTTAACTTATACTACTTGGTGGTGAAACAAGCCTTACCTTGCCACCTGATGTCAAGCGGAAAAATTGAACAATTGAAAAATTGAATCAACAACCGCCAAACAACTTCTCGCTCGCACATAGTTTCCTAACAAGTTTTCCTATCAATAAATGTCTTCAAATAGTCGTATTTATTCAAACTTAAGAGTATTTAAGAGTAGTAGAGCTCTTTGTGAAGGGCTCGTCCGGGGAAGTACTACCACCACGCCTTTTTCTGCTGCCAAGCAGCGTTGCTATGTTATGGTTTGAAGAGTGTGGTTGCCGGTGTAATTACAGGCACATGAGGCTTAACATATATGTATGCCTCAAGTTGATGGACCCAGGGCAGTTCATCATAGGGCACGTTCCTATCGTGCGTGACTTACGAGGCAATGCTTTTTTTATAGGTGATGGTTACCACTTAACATCAGGTGGGCCATCTGCTTGATCCATCAGCTATTTGTACTGAAAAAAAATATAGGTAGGAAAACTTGTTGGGAGACTTTGATTTGGATCAAAATTATATTTTTGTTGATCTTTTCGTTTTGAGGACTCCAATAGATTGCGCTTGGTAACGAGGGTCTGGTGATGGAGATAGAAGTGGATAGTGGAACTCTTCAGTGGCTACAAGTAAACCCCTCGAATTCTGGCTCATATCACTTGTTCTGACAAATCCACTAGATTGGACTTAGTATCGAGGGTCTGGTAATGGAACCAGGAGGTGGATAGTGGAACTCTTCAGTGGCTACTAGTAAACCCATCGAGTTTGGGCTCCTATGATTCGTTTTGAGGAGTTCAATAAATTGCGCTTGGTAAAGAGTGTCTGGTGATGGAGCTAGAAGTGGATATTGACTCTTCAGTGAGTTTTAGTAATCCACTTGAATTTGTAAGACTAAGAAACATATAAAAAACTAGTTAACAAAAAAATTATTAAACAAAAAGTTATTCATATTGATGGGTACTTTAGCCCCCTGAAGTTTTCAAGAGTGGTATTTTTACATCTTGTATAGTTCATAGTCTGGGCAATCCTAAACGCACTTCCACTCGCTTTGAAGCATGTAACGTGATAACTCAAGAGTAGTGGTGGTATGGTGGTAGCGGCCCCGTCTTCCGATCATAAGGTCGATTCAAAAACAGTCGTGAATCAATGATTTTTTTTGTTCAAAAAATTATGAGTATAGTGCCAGTACTCACAGCCGTTGAAGGAAAACATCGTGAGAAAACCGGCATGTCGTAGAACCTAAAATGTTCTAAAAAGGGTCAAGTGCTTGAAAGGAGCCTTTTTGAGGCGCACTTAAAATCCTTTCACCACACTGTCTCGAAAGAAACTAATAATAATAATAATAATAACTTTATTGAGGACAGAATAGAGAAAGTTATAAACGTAAATGTACATTAGGTTTGTCCTACAATCGGCGGTCTTATCGCAAGTAGCGATCTCTTCCAGACAACCGTTATTTTAATCAAAACTTAGAACTAATGTTTTGCATCGTTGACTGCGTAGTTGAGCTGATTTGGTATCCACAGCCCCCCAAACTAATTAAAAACTGTGTTTCAGGGGACTGTTTCTCCCTTAATCGTCCCAAGCATCGCTGATGCAAAACTGTGTTCATGGATTCGGATTCAGCCAAGTCCAACAAAATATAAAAGTAAAATAAAAATAAAAATAAAAACACAAAATAAAATTTAAGCTTGTTCTCACATTCAATGACATACATGCATGCTAGTAGCGTGTGTGTGTTGTGTGTGTACCTATTGTGAGTTTATTTGTTAGTGTAGTGTAGGTGTTTGTGAGTGTGTAGGTGAGGGTATGTGTGGGTTCTCCTGATAACACGAGTCTCTTGAGAGCCAAGGTTTCACAGGAGGACCCACACCTTATCTGAGTCTATGTTTGAATGTGTGTAGGTGTGTGTAAATCAGTGTTTGTCTCAATTCAATATATTTTTAACTAGCGACACGATAAGAAGAAGAAGGTGACAACTGAAGAAGAAGAAGGTGAAGAAGGGTATGCGCATGTGGTCAGCACCCACAATAATTTTAGTAATCAGTGTTCGTATTCACTGTGGACTTGTAAAGCATTTAGGCTGAGATACGGAAGCTAAATCAACCGATTTTGCTCAAAAGTAAGTTCACGCCTAACCTCGTCTCTGAATCTCAGCCTTGGTGTCGAAAAGACATCCTTCAGGGGCCTTATTGTCAAACCGGGGCATTATTCTCTATGACATAGATGATTCCGTGCCATAACCGTGTGACGTCACAGCGTGGTCTAAACGCAAACGCGATTCATAAACCAAAAAATGAACTAAGAATGACACAACTAGAATGACAACTGAGTCATAGGGAATACGGTTTTGTCCGATTTCCCGCCGCTGTCTAGTCGTATCTGTGTAACGCGATTGCATTGGCAATAGAGAATAATGCCCCCGAACGCGTTATCGTTATACAGTTACGACAAGACAGCGCCAGCGGCGTGAAATCGGACAAAACCGTATTCCCTATACCATTGTTGTCATTCCTAACCGCGACACGGTGCGATTGGGGCACGATTTGAACTGTCAAATGAACTTAATTTTTTCATTTGTAAGGCAAAGGCTTTTCTTCTCGTCTGCCAAATTTCTCTGTTTTTTGCTTAATTACTTTAGTTTGATAGTCTTCTAGACTTTCGATTGTGCTACGAGAATTTTGTGTATCTTTTGTTGGCAATTCTAAATAAATAAAAGTATCTATGTAGTATTCTGGCGCATGCTGTGATATGATTAGTAAAAAATATGATTAAAAAGAAATATAATCGGCAATTGATGATTTGATAAGATTGGTAGCAAATTTATTTGATTTGTTATCTTATCTTTTCAAGGCTGAATAAATTGCACTACTTATGTCAGTTTGTTTGAAGAAAAACAAAATAACAACATTCCCGCCTAGTTTGTCGGTAAGCTCTGGCATTTATCTATACTCTACATACTTCTATAAGAGTGGTAAATAAATATAGTACTTAGATTTATTTACCACTCTCGTTCTACTTTCATTGGCTCCTGCCATGGGTATTGGACGTCACTGATCTATCGATACGATACGATAATAGTTCTATCGAATCAAATACTTTCAGTTTGGATACCGACACCTCATTAAATAACGCGAATATTCAAACAAATAATTCTAAAAAAACCCTAATAGTTATATTCAAACAGTCGAAATTTAACAGGTTTGTTTTGTTCTAACACAGTAATTATTTTATTCACTTTTATTTTATTTATATCTTAAAAAATTACCTTCTTAAATTATCTTAGGTAATTTAATTGATAATTCCATATGTAGGTACCTAAGTACCTAAGTGGAACAGACGTCAGGACAGGGCAGGGTAAGCAAAAAAAGGTATTATTTTAAATAAAATTTATTGTAATAACTTCAAACTTCTTTTCTTAATATTTTATTTTTATTTTATAAAAAGCTTGATTTACTGTCCAAGTGGATTTCCAAGCCAGGGGTATTCACGTGGGCAGGCGTTGCAAATCGAAAGATAGTATTGCAGGTACTGTAAACAAGAAAAATAAACAACACAATTAAAATGTACATGTACATTGAACATGGATTATTTGTGGAAAAAAAAAACCTAAAATAAACGTGGTAAAATATGACGGCTGATAGAAGAGAATGGAGAGAAGGAAGAGTTTCATTCATTCATATGACCATGCCCCGTGGGAAAGAAAAAATGTGGTGATGTATTGAAAAAAGAAAAAAAGGACCATACGGAATTCTATACTCAAAATTCAATTTAATACTTAGTTTTTAACAAATTGCATCTTTGTCTGGTATTTCAACCTGAGAAATATCTGTCGATTAATGAAATTTCAGACTTCACATGGTCGTTTCATGGTTGATCATGAAAACGATATATGAAATTTCGCATTGATTTTTGAGTTACGCTCCGCAGCATGTGAAGCTGCTACATCTCAACTATAGAACGGTTACTGAGTTGCCATGCAGTGTAACTAAAGTCGATTTGAAATTTCAACTTCTGGAATATTGGTTCAGTATAATTGAGGATAGTTACTATACTTGGCTGATGACTATCTAGCGCAGCGCATCCGCATTGCCATTCAGCGCGGCAATGCCTTGTCTTGTACCAGTGTCTTGGGGACGCTTCCGATCGGCACTGATTTGGATCAGTTGAGCTATCTCTAGATCGATTGCAACGTTCTGCAGATAGCTCAACTGTTTCATATGTATTTTAGTAGCTTAGTAGCTCTATCTTGTAAGTAGGTATAACAACAAGTAGCACCTAGGGAGAGAAGCATTTACCTTGCCGTAACACAGTTTTGAACTAGCACGGAAGGTAATGTTCCGAAACCATGAGTTACTAACCAGTTGCCTTTTTATACAAATCTTTAGACCTTAGAAAATGTATGGCTCTACATGTTCTTTTTTTGGAAATAAACATAAGATATATCGTATTTGGTTCTTGTATTCATTGTAATTTTCTTTGTAAATAAACATACACTGTTACTGTAGCTAGAAGTGCTTACTTGGTTGTGGGATGACGTCAATGGCCCACAGAAGGCAGCAGGACAGCTAGTAGGGATAAAGGTCCTGCAAGCCTGTTCCCTGTACTCATCGATTGGAACTGGATTCTTGACCCACTCGAGCACTTCACTGGTGTTCACCTAAGCATACAAACATCTTTAAAAATTGATTTAGCATTTTTATCCACTCAGCCGCCGAAAAATCTCGATCGACCAAAGCCATTTTTCTGGCGTGACGTTGAAATGCCTGCAGCACATGACTCTATATAAAACCGGCCAAGTGCGAGTCAGACTCGAGCTCGAAGGGTTCCGTACCATTATCTATAAAAACGGCAAAGAAAACACGTTTGTTGTATGGGAGCACTCTTAAATATTTATTTTATTCTGTTTTTTAGTATTTATTGTTATAGCGGCAACAAAAAGACATAATCAACTGTCTACCTATCATTCATGAGATAGGTACAGCCTGGTGACAGATGGACAGACAGACAAAGTCAAAAGTGTTTATCTATCTAAAAAACGTGAATGTATCTGAATTCTAAACTAGTAGTTCGCCCCGAACTGAGATCTCGTGATGCGACCCGACGAATGCATCAAAACTTTGAGTAGGTGGTAGTCAGAGGCAAGTCCAAACGTTATGTTTGGACTTTTTTCTAACTACCGCTTACTAACTTGGTACGGTAACCAAGTTTCAACTCTATTGGCCAATTTATTGAAGAGTTCCGTTGAACAGACCTTGGCTCCATCATCAGACCTGGTTGTTGTCCCCATTTTATGAGAACTGAGTACCTCCTTAATTTATTTCAAGAAAAAATAATAAGAAAAAGCAAAGGAACTGGCTGACCAGTAGAAAAACCTTGATGCCAACAAAACTCTTAGAGATGGGAGCTCTTGGATCGCTGGTTTTCTTAATTTAACTTTTTTGTTGTATCTCAAAAACCGAGCGTCCCAAAAAAAAAGTTAAAATTGTTTTGGAATGTCCAAACAGAGCCCTTTCATATGACATGTAACTTGATTTTTTTATGTCACTTTTTTTAATTTTGCCCTCTTAAAAAACCCCATATCTCAAAAACCCTTCATCTGATTTTACTCATATACTTATCAGTAAATTTCTCAAGTACAAGCTATCGATATATCAAATTTCATGCAGATCGGATCAACGGTTCTAAAGATATCGCCAGACAAACATACATACATACATACATACATACATAAAATGCCAAATCGCCCAAGTTGAAACTAAGATCTTCGTTCGCTTCGCTCACTCGATCAATAAGATAAACTATGTTCCGAAATATGCTCACAGATAGGTAGGCACTATTAGAACAATATAGATTTATAGATATATTTAAAGCCATTAAAACAAAGACCTCGGATCAACTAGGATAATTAGAATACTAACTTGACTAGAAACTCACCATATACACGTCATTCATGTTGTTGATCAGGTCCATGAATCTCACCAAGGCTCCTTTGATGGCAGGGTAGGCGGAAATATACCACTCGTGGACGTAGAACCCGAATGGTGCGCGGTTATTCAAGTAATGCCTCTCAAAGTTGGTTAAAATGAATTTGTACCAAGCGTCTTCATCACTACGATCCGGACTGAAATGGTAATGATTTGGTTACATTGAAAATGAAACTAAGATGAAATACTTATCAGCTTCTCAAAATTCTAATAAGTAATTCTGCTAAAAACATTATTACTAGTGGTTCGCCCCAAACTAAGATCTCGTGATGTCCGTTCCAATCTTACATTTATACCAAACACAATATTAGATCTTTGACTACCCCTAGTTCTGTTAAACAGATTTTAGCTCCATCATCAGACCAGCTTGCTGTCACCATTTTATATTTTTTTGTACCTAATCAATTGATTACAAAAAAATTAATGAAGAAAAAGGCAAAGGAACTATCCGACCAGACCAAAAAAATACAACTAACGGCTCTCTAATTCTGATTCCAATAAAATTTGAATAAAATATATTAACAAATATATAAAACATAATATATTATGGAAATATTTTTGTTTGATACCGTTACGAGAAGTTGGTAAACTCACTTTTATTATAATAATAATAACACTCCAATAAAGATAGCTCTAGTGGTATGTCGTTTCAACATTTTTGTCACAATTATCCAGATAATAAGAATGAGAAAGAGAACTTACACCCAGAAACATCCATCCACCATGGAGCAAGCAACTCCATTCAAATCGACCCAGCCGACCATAGGCTGTACCCAAATACCCGGAATCGATGCAGTGGGGCAAGGAGGGATGGGGCAGTCCTGAATAGAGGCGTAGTCCAACGTGTATGGCCAGATACCTGGGCTTAGGAACGAGATAGATGGCCAAGAGCAGTCGTAGCTGAGACCGTGGGACTTCATGGCAAGAAAACTGTTGTTGCCTGCAAGCTGAAGGAATGGTATGCGGACACCTGGAAGAATTAAATCAAACATTAATTATTTGACTGGCTTCGTACTTTTCGGCGATATAAAGCCACAAATTAAAACGACCACTTATAATTATGTCCTACTACTTACAATGTCCCGTTCTAAACATAACCATTTCTAATAATACCTTCGTCTGGCATTACCTACCTTGAAAAATCTCAATTTCTGGAAATAACCACTTTTCTTAATTCAGTTTGTATTTAGTCAGTTAACTTTGTCTTCTGCGGGTTAAATCCGCACCGAGAATTCAAATTCAATTTCAAAAGGTACATTTAAATGAACCACGGGGATCAATTTGCAACGTTTTAAAGCTAGGTGAGTATAGGTGCCAGTTCCACGTGACCAAGCCTAGAAGAACAGGCAACAAACTTACGTCTTGTAACATTCACGCTCATTTAATTTTTCTACAAACCTGAGAGTGCTTCCATGGGAATATTGGCAAAGTGGGCCATCTGAATCCTCTGGTCCCCGAACTCCCGAGCCATTATCTCATAGGTCGCTTCTTGCCAGTAAGTCTGAGGTGTCTGATGGCTGATAGAGTGCAAAGCGATTTCAAAGCCATTGTTGTAAAGCTCGTTGACGAGTTGGTAGTTCGTGTACTCGTGGTTCACGTAGAATGTGGTTCCGGCAGGGCAACCGTTAGAGTTCCGACGATTATAAAGGATATCACGGTAGGTAATGATGTTGTTTACATTTACACCATCGTCGAAGGTAACTGTTACGAACTGAAAAAAAATACACTTGTGGGTACATAGTGATCGATCAACATTGTATCAAAATGTTGAAAATGAAATTAAACTTTTGGTGCTATCATTAGAACGTGTTAGAACTCTTGTATTCAGATTAACCTGATGATCAACATTCTATTTCTTTAAAATTTATAAATTTATTTGTTTCTTTGCGCCTTTGCTTCTTTCGAATTTGCTTCTGCCTTTTTTGCTTGTATGAGAGGGTGACGTTTTGCCATCGATCTCAATGTAGAATTTTACATTCTCAGAGTAACTCAAATTAGGTATATTTATTTCAAAATATTTAGTCTAGTAAATTATCTGATAAAAATAACTTGATAATATAATAAATCAGTGCTGATAGCATAAATAATTTTGTAGGTACCCACTTCGTTGATAATAATTTTGATTTCCTCAAATTACTGATAACAGCGTCTTTGAAAACAATGATATATTTATGTGAAAACATTAAAATGAAATAATGGTAATGTAACCTACTTAATAAAACAGTTTGAATGTTTACCTAACAATAAGGATTATGATTCTTTCATTTCATTTATTTCAGGTCAGATCAGATTTTTAGTGTTCTGGCTAGAATTTCCTCACTTCGAGACCACACTCCCTAGTGAATGTAGTAAAAACATTATACCTTAGTATATCAGCTACCTGGTTCCCATAATACAAGCTTTGCTTAGTTTAGATCTAGATGTACTGTCCTGTGTAAAGTGCTGCTTGTTATGTCCAGCAAATTTTATTTACCTACTTATTATTATGAGCCTTCTATGTCCCACTGCTGGGCAAAGGCCTTCCCCATTCCCTCCACTCTGTGCGATCCTGTGCTGTGGTCTTCCATTCCGGCTGGTATCTATCGAGTTCATCTCGCCATCTTGTTCTTGGTCTGCCGCGACGTCTTGGTTCTTGAGCACTACTCCGATGTTAATTTTGCCCAGCGCTCATTGTGTATGCGGCAGATATGACCGGCCCACTCCCATTTGAGCTTGGCTACTTTGGTAGCTACATCTGCGATTTGGGTTCTTGAGCGTAGTTCTGTATTGCGAACTCGGTCGATTAATCGCACACCCAAGATACTACGCTCCATCGCACGTTGGCAAACCTTGAGTTTGTACTTTTGGATATTGGTCAGAGACCAGATTTATTTACTTATTTATTAAAATAGTTTTATATTCAAAGGGATCTCTACAGACAAACAGTGACCTTTGTCGTGGTTGTCTTCAGGAAAAAATAACGGTGGAGCATATGATCCTGCATTGCTCCGCAACTAACGAAGCCAGGTCCAAAACGGGACTGCAGAAGCTGATCGGTTCTTTCTCCTCTGCATCTAAATTACCATCGGGGATGCTTGAACATTGCTGCCACCAACCCAAGGTCCTTCTCCGCTACTTTAAAGAGTTGGGCTGGCCGGGGTGAGGTTAGCAGGAACTTAATGCACAATAGACCCCATTGCGGGACGTCAGTACAGATCTTATTCCCCCACCACGAGTTAGCATTAAGGGGGTCTAAGAGGCGTGCTGCTTACCTGAGGCGTATCCCTAGGAGACAGCCCTCCAGGTATATTAGTCGAGGAACACCTGCAGTCAGGAAGCTGGCAAAGCTCCGCATCACAAGGCTCTGCTAGAGGCAGTTCCTCATCTTCAACCTGAGCGAAGACTACTCCCACGAGGGCTAAGATTAATATCCACTTCATTGTGAAATCACAATTGCAAAATGATATTATTATCTAAAATGCCTGCTTTTATATAGGCGCTGATTTCGATAGCCTATCTAGGATTATTGGTAAAACTTCTAAAGTTCTATCAGCGGGGTTTTCCCAGGACGTTGAAGGATACTGGTTAAATCTACTGGTGTTTTGATGGACTAGATAATAGTATTTTATTTTTATTAGGTACTTAATTTAAAAGAAACTGCATAATTGATTTGTAGTTGGTAAAAATCCAAATATACATATATCAATTGCAGATTTAATGATAAGAGTCGACGGTCGAACTGATATTGAGTGGTTACCTTAAGTACTTATAAGTTAATGTGTATTAAAAGTATAACTCAAAGATGATCTGACGAGCCCATAAGTGCCACGAAAAAAACCAATTTCAAATACTCTGAAAACATAAACGAATCTTCATCTGTGTATATATTTTTAGTTTTAATTTTAGATTTTATATTATAACTTTGAAGTATAAGCTACTAAACAAAAAGAGAATCATCAATACAATTCATAATTGAGTAGGTAATCGCGCAACAACATACAAAAAAACATACGGTCGAATAGAAAACCTCCTCCTTTTGAAGTAGGTTAAAAATTATTCATACGTCACAGACTCAGAGAATCAGGAGCTGCTTTTAATCTAAAATAGATTTTTAGGTACAGATAACAGTTTCGTCGAAAGATTAAATCGTTTCCAAAATCACAATGATAATATTTAATCAAATCGAATCGAATCAAGATCGCAGAAAAACAGAAGGAAAGAAAAAATATTTATTTGTATCGGACGGATGACAATAGACGGGACAAACAAAAAACCTAAACAGGTAAATCATATTAATAATAATGTTATAGATAAGTTGTTAGTTGTTGACAACAAAACTGATACTTCAAAAGTGGGAGGGGCGAATTAATACTCAATTATCAATACATTTGTTACTTACACATTTTTTAGTTTAGGTACATACATTGTTGTTAGGTGTTAGTAAGTACCACATGGAGCCTGTATAGGGTAATATACCTTTTGGAGGTATGGTACGTACCTACCTCTGTCACCCTGAAAATATATAAAGTTAGTACTTGGTACTATGGTACCACCTGGCACATTCAGTGCCAGTTAAGTTATTAAAGTCGTGATGTTGTTAAGTGTTTATTAGTAGGTTTTTTTGGCTGATTTACGTCATAGTAGTGACCAAAAAACGCCGTATAAACGTCAAGTTTTGGAAAACCTTTAGTTATGATTTATATTTCATTTTCACTCTCATAGGTTTTCTACTGTTTTTTTTACGTGTAATCTACACGCAAAAAAAACAGTAATCTTTACACGAAACAAACACTTTCTGGGCGTTTTTTTTTAAGTATAACAGCGGCGATAGCCTTGCAACCTGTCACAAAATTCACAAATATCAGTATTATCAAATGTAATATTTGTTTTACAAGACATCATCAAAAAAAATTAAGTTTGGACTTGGTTCTGAAAGATTTTACGAGACATCTTTTTTTTATACAACTAGCTGATGGAAGCATTGCCTCGTAAGTCACGCACGATAGAAACGTACCCTACGATGCACCGCCCTGCGTCTATCAACTTGAGGCATGTTCAGCTTCACGTGTCTGTAATTACACCGGCAACCACACTCTTCAAACCGAAACACAGCAACGCTGCTTGACGGCAGAAAAAGGCGTGGTGGTAGTACTTCCCCGGACGAGTTCTTCACAGAGCTTTAGGTACTACTCTTAAAAATCTATCAAAGTCATGAAGGTGTTTATTTAAAAAAAATTGAATACTTACTGTGAACATTTACTTTAGCGTCATCTATTTTAAACTATGGAACTCAGATGCAAGCTTTAATTCTTTGAAATGAGAACCTTCGTCATCGTCATAAGAAAATACCCGCACTGAAAACCAACCCGGTTTCAGTGTAGTTCCTTTAACTTTGATAGATGGCGTTACGGTACTAGTAAGCCACAGATTAAATAATATTATGGATATGACGAGATAACTTGATTGGTGTTTGGGATGTTTTAACTAAGTGATTTAATCTTCTATAGGTGTTCTATTTTTAAAATAATAGGACTTTTTTTTCAAAAACCGAATTCAAGGGAACATACCAAAACGTAATTTATGTAGTTTTTTTTTAATTGTTGTTATTATGTTTTATTGTAACTATAGTTTTCAATTGGAATTCAATTAAAATATTATTATTATTTACTGTAACTGTACCTATGGCCCACAAGTACACCTATACCTATGGCCCACCTGATAGTTTAGTGGAAACCATCACCTATAACGAAGCACTTCCTCACAAGTCATGCATGTCACACAGTAGGCACATTATGCTCAGTGGCGTAGCTATCGTAGGGCCAGTGGTACAGTGCACCGGGACCCGGAGCTCAGGGGGCCTTCTAACCTAAGCTTTGAGCAGAGAGGGTCAGCCAGCTCCCGAAGCTAGAAAACCTGGAGCCTACTCACAATTTTTTTTACATGGTTTATTTTAAAGGCCAATATAAGTTCAAGTTATGTGGAAAGAGGGGGTGAGGGCCTGATTCTTTCTCTATGCACCGGGGCCCTTGTCCACCTAGCTACGCCACTAATTATGCTAGAGCTAAACTTAGATAGATTGCGTACAGAACTTGGTGAGCGGACTGGTTTCCGCAAGGTGGCTGGTGGGCCCTTTTTGCGTGACGGGTGGTGGTTGCTAGTTCAGCCACCCGATGTCCTCTAGGAAGGCCAGCGGCTCGCTTATGCTGGTGCAGGCTCCCCAGGCGCCTTCTTTGTTCCAAGATAAAGTGCTCGCTGATTGTGTACAGAAATAGAATATCAATAATTTAACCAGCTTATTTTCGTTTGTAGGAATTTCCGATGTATAAGCCTTGCCTCTTACCGAGAGAGAGAGCTATAAACTATGCTTACTATATTTTAATTTTACGGAAATGGTACCTTTAATTTGGAGAATTATTAATCTACTAGTTTAGAGTTCATAGCTAAAAAACTAATACTACTAAATGATAATACTGTGTACAATAAAGAATAAACAAAAACACACAAATCCGAGACTTAGGGCTAACCTTGGACCGCGAACTCACTTTTAATACGCACATAGTTGAGACTTGTAAAAGAGCCTACAAGTCATTGGGGTTTGTAATGAGACAATCCGCTAGGTTCCACGACAGGAGCGCGATTGTAACTCTTTTTTATGCATTCGTTAGATCAAAACTGGAATACAATGCTTTGATATGGGACCCACATGAGGTAAAATATAAGCTTATGGTGGAACGTGTGCAAAAGAAATTTGGTAGGTTTCTTTATATGAAATTATACGGCTATTATCCCTATCTGTACCCATCCCTGTTTGTTGGTGGTATGGTGGGACTAGATACGCTCGAGCTTCGACGCAAATGTGCTCTAATGACCCACTACTACCTGATATTACAGGGTAGTATTGATAACCCGTCCACTCTGACCCAGTGTGCACTTTATGTGCCCGATCGGTATTTGCGTGCACGCGCGCGTCGTTTGTTTGCGCCGCCCGCGTTCCGCACCGACACCGCGCGGTATGCTCCTACGACCAGCGCACTCACACTTCTCAACACTTTGATTACTCAGAACCCTGATATAGATGTGTTTCACATGAAGCGCCATCTATTTGATGTAGCTTGCATTAGTTTTTTAAGTTAGTTAATTTAAGTAATAATATAAGCAAATAAAACCTATGATTAATATGTTAAATGGCACACAGACGTTTTGGCTCAGGCTGTTAGTTTGTATTGTACTGTTAAATAAATAAATAAATAAATAAATAAATAATAAAGAAAAACTCAGTTGCATAAACAATATGTTCTTCTTATTCTTATCGTGTCACTTGTTTTTTAAAAACAGTGTGGTGAGGTGGTGGTGAAAGGATTTTAAGTGCGCTTCAAATAGGCTCCTATCGAGTACTTGACACATGTTTTAAGACTTCTTATATAACTCGTCATCCGATTTAAGTCATTAATATCACTTACCAGTAAATTTCTCAAGTACAAGCTATCGACTCCAAATTTCATGCAGATCGGATCAACGGTTTTAAAGTTATGGCCCGACAAACATACATACATGCATACACAAAATGCCAAATCGCCCAAATTAACTGTAAGTTTTTCGTTCGCTTCGCTCACTCAATCAATTCAAGCAAAGATAACTGCGAATGTAGGTACCTCTCGTTCGCGCATATCATCATTCGCTCACTCAATCAATTATTAAAGCGAAGATAACTGCTAATGTACCTCTCGCTCGCAAACATTTTGAATAAAATCACTGAACTTATTTATGAAATATCGCAAATGTGCAATCCCATTACACACAGTGCTGTGAGCACACAATAAAACCCTTGCGTCTCATTTTTTTTTCTTTTTTTTTGGTATCTGAGCCCGATTTTCCAGCGGATTTTCTATAGCGACTAATCGAGCAAGCTGAGAACTCTCAAAATACAGAAAAAAAAACAAAAAAAAACTATATGGCATCCATTTTTTTTATTTATGTTCCTCCTGTTTTAAAAAAAAATGTATTGCACACAACTAGGTTTGTTGCGATGTTTCGAAAATGAGTTAGTTATTTTATATTATATACGTTTTACACACTTGTTTTTTTTTGCGATTAACTTTTCGACTTCAACTTTTGATTTGATTTGTTAACTTTCACCTTATTATTTTGGCTTGTATTCACAGTATCATCTACCTACCTACTTACTTTGCTTTAAAAAATGTAGGTAGATTCAATTTTGTTAGTGCACAGTGTACATCTAATAGATTAAAATAGACATACATACATACATAAAATGCCAAATCGCCCAAGTTAAAACTAAGATCTTTGTTCGCTTCGCTCACTCGATCAACGAGTGAGCGAAGCGAACAAAGATCTTAGTTTTAACTTGGGCGATTTGGCATTTTATGTATGTATGTATGTATGTATGTATGTATGTATGTTTGTCTGGCGATAACTTTAGAACCGTTGATCCGATCTGCATGAAATTTGATATATCGATAGCTTGTACTTGAGAAATTTACTGGTAAGTATATGAGTAAAATCGGATGAAGGGTTTTTGAGATATGGGGTTTTTTAAGGGGGCAAAAATAAAAAAAGTTACATAAAAAAATTAAGTTACATGTCATATGAAAGGGCTTCGTTTGGACATTCCAAAACAATTTTTACTTTTTTTTTGGGACGCTCGATTTTTGAGATAAAACAATAAAAGCTAAAATAAGATAACCAGCGATCCAAGAGCTCCCATCTCTAAGAGTTTCGTTGACATCAAGGTTTTTCTACTGGTCGGCCAGTTCCTTTGCTTTTTCTTATTTTTTTTTTCTTGAAATAAATTACGGAGGTACTCAGTTCTCATAAAATGGTGACGACGACCACGTCTGATGATGGAGCCAAGGTCTGTTCAACGGAACTCTTCAATAAATAGGCCAATAGAGTTGAAACTTGGTTACCATACCAAGTTAGTAGACAGTAGTCAGAAAAAAGTCCAAAGATAATGTTTGGACTTGCCTCTGACTACTACCTACTCAAAATTTTAATGCGTTCGTCGGGTCGCATCACGAGATCTCAGTTCGAAGCGAACTACTAGTTAATATGTTAAATGGCACACAGACGTTTTGGCTCAGGCTGTTAGTTTGTATTGTACTGTTAAATAAATAAATAAATAAATAAATAAATAATAAAGAAAAACTCAGTTGCATAAACAATATGTTCTTCTTATTCTTATCGTGTCACTTGTTTTTTAAAAACAGTGTGGTGAGGTGGTGGTGAAAGGATTTTAAGTGCGCTTCAAATAGGCTCCTATCGAGTACTTGACACATGTTTTAAGACTTCTTATATAACTCGTCATCCGATTTAAGTCATTAATATCACTTACCAGTAAATTTCTCAAGTACAAGCTATCGACTCCAAATTTCATGCAGATCGGATCAACGGTTTTAAAGTTATGGCCCGACAAACATACATACATGCATACACAAAATGCCAAATCGCCCAAATTAACTGTAAGTTTTTCGTTCGCTTCGCTCACTCAATCAATTCAAGCAAAGATAACTGCGAATGTAGGTACCTCTCGTTCGCGCATATCATCATTCGCTCACTCAATCAATTATTAAAGCGAAGATAACTGCTAATGTACCTCTCGCTCGCAAACATTTTGAATAAAATCACTGAACTTATTTATGAAATATCGCAAATGTGCAATCCCATTACACACAGTGCTGTGAGCACACAATAAAACCCTTGCGTCTCATTTTTTTTTCTTTTTTTTTGGTATCTGAGCCCGATTTTCCAGCGGATTTTCTATAGCGACTAATTGAGCAAGCTGAGAACTCTCAAAATACAGAAAAAAAAACAAAAAAAAACTATATGGCATCCATTTTTTTTATTAATGTTCCTCCTGTTTTAAAAAAAAATGTATTGCACACAACTAGGTTTGTTGCGATGTTTCGAAAATGAGTTAGTTATTTTATATTATATACGTTTTACACACTTGTTTTTTTTTGCGGTTAACTTTTCGACTTCAACTTTTGATTTGATTTGTTAACTTTCACCTTATTATTTTGGCTTGTATTCACAGTATCATCTACCTACCTACTTACTTTGCTTTAAAAAATGTAGGTAGATTCAATTTTGTTAGTGCACAGTGTACATCTAATAGATTAAAATAGACAATAAGAAAAATTGAGAATCCAAGAATAAATAAATAAATATAATTTTAATTTAAAACGGGATATTTACCATGATTTGTGAGTTTGATAAATAAATATCTTTCAAAATCACGAAAATTGCGAGGGAGAGGTTACATCAGATCTTGTCATCGCATTGTAAAAGTATAGCTTGACGTGGAGTGTGTACTTTACGCATAGTTGTGGGCAAGTCGGCAAGGGTTTACACCTGGGACTTACGGAACCCATACGTATCTGAGGGGATTGTACAGCCGGGTCGTTACGCGGCCTAAGGGTTGCTATCTAGACTTAGATAGGGGTTGTAAACTAACATGGACAGGACAACGAGGATTTCAAATAACTAGGAGATAAAATCTCGCTCATATTATAAATGAGACAGAAATTTATAGGTCTTCTTTACCTATCTACTGTTTACTGTATATCTACCTATTATAGTATACTGTCGTGTCACTTGTTTATTTCGAAACAGTGTGAAGGATTTTAAGTGCGCCTTAAAAAGCTTCTGAACTTCGAGCACTTGCCACCTGTTTTCGAGCTTATAAGGTTCTACGACATTCCGGTTTCCTCGACGTTTTCCTTCACCGTTTGATACTAAAAAACTTGATTGTAAAATGTTTGATGTGTAATAAAATAAAGCTTCGGTCAAATCTGCGCGACCAAAGACCATGCGAAGCGGGAGCTACCCATACTTTCTATATGGTGCTATGCACACCTACGCGATCGCAACGCGGGCAAAATGCCATAGAAATGTATGGGTAGCGTTCACCGCGCGACAGACGCTCCCGCATTCCGCGTTACTGACGCGTAGGTTTGGCCGAACCTTAAGGCGAAGACAAGAGCTAATGTGACTCTCGCTCGCACGTTTCGACATGTTGAAAGATATAAAATTATTAAACTCATTTTCGATAAATCGCAATCAACCATTTTGTGTGCAATCACATTCCACACAGTTTAGTAAAAATTTCATTTTGATCGATTGGTACTACATGTTTTCCTACTTAAAAGTTTAATTTACTTTATCTTTCAACATGTCGAAACGTGCGAGCGAGAAGTTGTTTGATAGTTGTCAGCCCCTTAATGCTTGTTGCAAATAAATGATTATTGATTATCTTAGAAACTTTATTGTTTCCTGTTTTTTATATCTACCTTCAGTAATTTTGTTAATTTGAATTGTTGAAATGTGCGAGCGAGACATTACTCAGTCTCGTACCTCTCTCTCGTTTTTTTTTACAACATAAAGGTAAAACATTTGACCGCAATCTCCCCTGATGTTAAGTGAAGATGCGGTCGACGATGTGGCACGTTTAGAAAATACCTATTCACTCTTATCTTGAAAACATCCAAATTATAAGCATTCGGAAAAACGGACGGAAGGAATTCCATTCTTTGGCCGTACGCATGATGAATGTTGAAGCAAAGCGTTTGGTGCGGGCAGTTGGTATGTCAACCATGAATGGATGTCTTGTTTCCGTCTGGTGGTCTGATGGTAGAACGGGGATGAGGGGATAAAGCTGTGGAGTACATTTGATAATTTTGAAGACGTAAATCAAGTTGTGTGCAATCACATTGCAGTTCATTGCACACAGATCAGCAACAAATATGTTTTATCCAAATAAGTTTTGCTACTTAAAGTTTGCTTTACCAGTTTTCGTACATATGAAAACTTTTAACTTAACTAAAATATAAACTCAATATAAAAAATATTACTGATTACTTTTTGAAAGAAACTAGTTTGGATTATACCTTTTAAAATGATGAATTGTGCGAGCGAGAGGTATATTAGCAGTCTGCCTGCCTTTACATAATTCGAATTCCTAGGACAGAGAAGATTCGAGATCGGTGTAACTTTGAGAGCCATTGTCCACGGGCATTTACCGCGTTGTTATTATTTAATCGAGCTTAGACATTGTTCTTGGTTATCTAAACTTTGGGAAACTGTTTCTATTGTACCTATTAAATGATTTAGAATTAACAGCGACTGTGTTCTGAACTAGTTCTTTGGTGAATACTAGTTGCTGACCGCGTCTTCACTCGCGTATTTAATTCTTTTTTTCTTTTTTTTTGTCTTTATACAACTGATGATGGAACAAGCAGATGGCCCACCTAATGTGAAGTGGTAAACATTACCTAAAACAAAGTATTGCCTCGAAGGTCACGCACGATAGGAACGTGCCTTACGATGCACTACCTTGCGTCCATCAACTTGAGGCATACAGATGTTAAGCCTCATGTGCCTGTAATTACACCGGCAACCACACTCTTCAAACGAAAGACAGCGTTGCTGCTTGACGGCAGAAAAAGGCGTGATGGCAGTCTTCCCCGGACGAGCCCTTCACAAAGAGCTCTACTACTCTTAAAAATTTACGCGACTTATAATTAATTATACACACGTGACAATACAAAGAAATAGAATGTAATATTAGGTACAAATAACTTTGTTAGTACTTTTGTGTCACATGTGGACCGATTTGGTAGCGCACTAACCTCCACCCAAGGAAAAACCTGTGTTATGGGGGTGAGTAACGTCCTGTGGATACATGCTTTTGGTATAGTTTTGCTGTGTTTGGGTTTGAAGAGTGTGGTTGCCGGTGAAATTACAGGCACATGAATCTTAACATATGTATGCCTCAAGATAATGGACGCCGGGCAGTGTATCGGAGGACACGTTCCTATCGAGCGTGACTTACGATGCAATGCTTTGTTATAGGTGATGTTTACCACTTCACATTAGGTGGGCCATCTGCTTGTTCCATCATCAGTTGTATAAATAAAAAAAGAAAAAAAATAATTGAATAGGCAAGTGAAGCCGCGGTCAGCAGCTAGTATTCACCAAAGAACTAGTTCAGAACACAGTCACTGTTAATTCTAAATCATTTAATAGGTACATTGTATAAAAAAGTCATAAAACATTTTTTAAAGTTGGCATTTTAGTTTGTATCTAGCATAGAGATCACTAACACAGCCTTCACAGCTCAGTTGGTAGTAGCTCTGCCTTCTGCGCCGTAGGCCGTGGGTTGGATCCCCACAGAGAACAAACATTGTATTTACAATGTATTACGACATGTATTTACAAAAAAAAAGTATATAAGTAGTAAATCTGCTATCTGTTCCCATATCACAAGCTTTGGCTTAGTTTGGGGCGAGATAGTGCTGTGTGGAACCAATAATAATGTCCACCAATATTTATTTATATATTACTAATAACATTTTGAAACACCAATATTATTAGCTGTAACTCAATATTTTATTGAAACCGTTTATTTAATTGAAGCTTATTTTTGTTCCGTCTAGACAAGATGAAATCTTGAACCGAATCTATAAAACTTTATGCCGCAACCAATGTAATGGTTTTTAAGAGTAGTAGAGCTCTTTGTGAAGTGCTCGTCCGGGGAAGTACTACCACCACGCCTTTTTCTGCCGCCAAGCAGCAACGCTGTGTTTCGGTTTGAAGAGTGTGGTTGCCGGTGTAATTACAGGCACATGAGGCTTAATATCTGTATGCCCCAAGTTGATGGACGCAGGGCAGTGCATCGTAGGGCACGTTCCTATCGTGCGTGACTTACGAGGCAATGCTTTGTTGTGGGTGATGGTTACCACTTAACATCAGGTGGGCCATCTGCTTGTTCCATCAACTAATTTTATAAAAAAAAAAATGGTAAGCAAGTAAAAACTCGTCAAAATAAGAGATAATCCTAGATAAATAGAACCAGTTAGTAACATAAACACAGCAGTTACATAACCAATTCAGTAACATAAACACAGCATTTAAGAGGCTGACGACTGTCAGACAACTTTTTGTTTGCACATTTCAACATTTTTAAAGATTAATATCTTTATCACTGAATTTTGGTATGAAAATAAGCGATGATTTGTCATAATAACATTCAAAATTAAAATTGTTTTCTGGTCTTCATGGATTGGTGGTGGAACTGGCACCTAGATTCTCAGCTTTAAGATGTTTCATAGTGATCCTTGTAATTCAATTAAATAAATACCTTAGAGCTGATTTCGCCATGCTTTGTTAGTTACTAAAGGATTAACAGGCCGCTAAATCTAACCTTAGATGTCAAACGCGTACATTTTAACATATTTAACGGCCCTTTAATCCTTCATTAATCTAACAGAGCATGGTGAAATCAGCTCTTATCATCTTAATTTGATACGCAGCTATACTTGCAGTGTGTCTTCCGATTTGTAGAATACATTTATACATCGGAGTGATGGCCACAGTACAATGACACAATATAGGGCACGTTCTCGTTGAAGGAAACCACTCAAACTTCAATCTTGTAATTTTTTGAGTGCACCTGCGACCAATCTTCCTTACTCTTACAATCCTCTTCATCCAAAGGTTGTCTCGAGATCGATTTCAGTTATATATATTTTTATACATTATACATATTTTTTTTGTATTTATTTTATATCGTATCTACTGTTGTCTTGTTTGGTGTGCAATAAAGCTTTTTCATTCATTCATTCAAAATCAACTGGACAAAAAACATATTATACTTGTTCCACCACTTTCGTGATAAAAAAACAATTATTCAACATTTTAATCCCACAAAAGAATAACCAAAAAAACCGCAAATAAAATTCGTCACTCAGCCACTGTCTGTCATAAAGGCATGTACAAAATTGCGAACAGCAAAAATGCTCAGCGGACAAACGGCTTAAGCAAGGGGTGCATGGACAAAAAGCTGTGTTCACACGCACAGGGCCGTAGCTAGGAATGTACCTGTCTTACTGTGAAATAAAGCGCTTGTGGCGTAGCTTGCTTGGTCATTCTTAAGGCTGACAACTGTTAAACAACTTCTTGCTATGAAATAAACAAATAAATATTGGTGGACGTTCCACACAGCACTGTCTTGCCCCAAACTAAGCCAAAGCTTGTGATATTGGAACCAGATAGCTGATATACTACTTAAATACTTTTTTTTGCAAATACATAGTACTTATAATATTATAAAACACCCAGACAGAGAACAAACATCTATATTCATCACACAAATGTTTGTTCTCGGTGTGGATCGAACCCACGGACTACGGCGCAGAAGGCAGAGCTACTACCAACTGAGCTGTGAAGGCTGTCAAAGAAATGTACTTATGTAATGTATTGAATATAGCATAGCAGTGAGGTTTAGTTTAATTTTCGTTGTTTTTTTATTTTTTATATAAGATATGGTTAAGATTGGCACAAGCCTAAACAGAATATTTTTTTAAAAAGGTGGCCTAGCAGTTACAGAAAAAATAGATATAATTTACTAGGTTTTTATAGTCCAAATTGTTTCGCGCACTTAAAATCCTTTGACCACACTGTTTAGAAAGAGCTCTTTCAAAGGATAGCCATATTTATAAGAAACTAGTGACACGACAAGAAGAGTAATGGTTCAAATCGTTTCGAAATAAAAATATTGAATTGTATGCAAGGTGTTCCAAAACTTGTAGGAACTTAAAACTTCAGGGGGCTAAAGTACCCATCAATATGAATAACTTTTTCTAAAGAACCAACACTGCGAAAGCGAAAAAAAAACAGCTGTTTCATACATTTTAGCCAGGTATTGAACTTTTGTACAGTTACATCAAAGACATCACGCTATTAATAACAAGACCCATGGCGTAGCTTACTTGATCATGGCCGGATAACCCTAAATCCGTCCCAGTACGGACTATGTTTTTGTCCCGTCCGTCATCCCGAGACAAGGGTAACGGATAACTCCGCAGTGGTCGCCTTTAATTATTCCCCGACTTTTTGCACGAGCAGATTCGAATATGGAACGGTTGAAGCACGAATGACGAACTTTTTCTTTGCCGTTTCTGATTGGCTACGATGTGAAAATCGGGATTTATAAGGAAAACTTGGTATTCATTTCTAACTTGAAAAGTTCTGACCGCTTGAATTCCAAATAAGAAAGACATTTATTGAAAACCCATAGAAAGATAAAGAACTAATAAAGTAATTTCAACGAAATGTAATCCAACTTTTCTTCTTAGCTGCAATTTAGTTCTATGGACATAAAAGGCTAACGGTCGGACATTTAACATTTTTTTTTAATAAAATTACTGACGGTAGTTTCGAAATCGCAAACAACAAAGTTACGCTGAAAATATTTCAAGTTTCTGAAGGCTGAAGGTGTTTTTTACATGAGTTCAAAGATTGATCATGGGTCTACTGGACCCACAAAAATACAGTTAAGGGTTAATCATTTTTTTTGGTAGAAAAAATTGTTTGGAGTAATATTATACTATAATTACATGCACATGAGGTTTACATCTGTATGCCTCAAGCTGATGGACGCAGGTCAGTGCATCGTAGGGCACGTTATTATCGTGCGTGACTTACGAGGCAACGCTTTGTTATAGGTGATGATTACCACTTCTACCAGGGGCCTTATGCTCACTTCGAGCGAGATTATCTCACGGTGGAGATGACGTCATATCTCGTTCAATAACTCGTTGACGTTGCGTCTCGCATGAACTTTGAATGAGAAAGTTGGGGGGTGAGATAGTGAGAATGGGGATAAATAGTTATCGAACGAGATATGACGTCATCTCCACCGTGAGATACTCTCGCTCGAAGTGAGCATAAGGCCCCTGGTCTTCTCACGCTTGTCTCACATTTTCCACACTTAGAACAATTAAAAAGCCTGACGCTTCCTAGGAAACTGTTTGTTGAAGCTGGTCATCATAAACTGAGATTAGTTCTCTAATAGCCAGTAGGGTAGCGTAATAGAGTCTGAAATTTAACACTAAACACTAAATTCATAAAAGTAGGGATCACAAACCCGATAGAACAAAAAGATATAGAGAGGTTGTAAAAAACTTTCATAACATTCTAAGTTCTTTTTCACATTTACCTACTTACTAATGGGTGTTTTTAGGGAAAAACTAGAGAAAAACTAGGGTCCTGTTTTACTCTTTGGGTACGGAACCCTAAAAAGACCCATTCGTAAGTAGGTAAATCTAAAAACTTTACTATGACTCCGCTGTCCATCCGTCTGTCTGTCCGTCTGTCCGTCTGCTACCAAGCTGTATCTCATCAAACGTGATAGTTAGACAGTTGAAATTTTCACATATGATGTATTTCTGTTGCCGCTATAACAACAAATACTAAACAACAGATTATAATAAATATTTAAGGGGGCCTATAAAAAAGCATGTCGTCGTAAGGCGCGCACGATAGGATCGTAAACTACGATGGTCTGCCTTGTGTCCATCAACTTAAGACTTACAGATGTTAAGCATGAGAATTAACATCTGTACGCCTTGTAACTTCACCGTAAACCACACCCTTCAAACCGAAACACAGCAACGCTGCTTGGCGGCAGAAAAAGGCGTGGTGGTAGTTCTTCCCCAGACGAGCCCTTCACAGAGCTCTACTACTATACTATAGGCTGTTGATGATGATTACTGAGAGGGTCTGCTTTCTGAAACATGAACTGTTTCATTTCATTTATTCAATCATCATTATTTTTAAAATTATATATGAATATATATAATTCTATGGCGCCACTGAAAACCAGCGCTGTAAGGGCTTGAGCTCTTACAGCAAATGCTGAGTGGTGACCTTTTTTGTCATCAAATTTGTAACAGCTTTTTTGTAAATTTTTAACAGACAAAATAAAGATTTTTCTATTCCATTCTATTCTATTCTAATATCACACAAAAAAAACACAAATATTATCATTAATTTAAATCTAACAATTAAATAATAACAATAAAAAACAAAAATCACAGTAATTAATAATCAGTTCATAATACAATACAATACTAAACCATTTATTTATGCCAATAGAAAATCAAATAAAATAATCATTAAAATAAAAAATAAGAATTAATTAGTTAAATGTCATGCTTAAATGTAAATTCATCCACAGAGTAAAAACACTTCTTCACTGTGATGATGTCTTGTGTAAGTAAGTATTCGTAAGCTCCAAGACAGCTGACCTAGATGAGGAGTATACAGCTAAACTCATAATTATAATGAGTTTTACTACTCATCTGCATATAATGAGACTACTCATCTACATATAATGAGTTTTACTACTCATTATTGTTTTTGGTTTAAAAAAATATTTCAAGTTACCCTCTCCATACCTTTTCTGCTTTATACATTGTTTTAAACATCACTCCATGCCCGCGGCCGCTGGTTTTAAACTGTTCACCAACTCGCAAATGAAGGTCTCTATATACACCTAATGTACAGTCACATCTGTAAATAGGTGTCTACTTAATAGATAGAAAGAAAAAATCTATTCTACAGAATGATCATTTTAAGAGTAGTAGAGCTCTTTGTGAAGGACTTTTCCGGGGCAGTACTACCATACCACCACGCCTTTTTCTGCCGCCAAGCAGCGTTGCTGTGTTTCGGTTTGAAGAGTGTGGTTGCCGGTGTAATTACAGGCACATGAGGCTTAACATCAGTATGCCTCAAGATGATGGACGCAGGGCAGTGCATCGTAGGGCACGTTCCTAAGGCGCGTGACTTACGAGGCAATTTATAGGTGATGGTTACCACTTAACATCAGGTGGGCCATCTGCTTGTTCAGATTGTGAGATTCAATTAGCTTTAAGACTGTGATCTTGCAATTTAATTTATGTTTATGCTCCTGACAGTACTTTAGATTGGTCTGTATTTGTTTAATAGTTTCGGAGGGTTAATCAACTCTGATCATTAGCAAATATTGAAGTAAAACTAATCCATTCAAAACCTCAGCTAATTGGCTTGCGTTGTAAAAATAAATTAGATGTTTGTAAAGATGTATGTAAAGATGAAAGAACTCAATTGCCTAAATCACAAGCAAATTTAAATACACATGAAACAGTTGAGCTATCTGCAGACCGTTGCGAACGATCTAGAGATAGCTAGCTATATAATTATGCTTTTTTGTAAATATATATTAATTATATATTTATTACACCGATGATACCGGTGAGCACTGGTGGTCTAGCGGGAGTGGCCCTGCCTTCCGATCGTAAGGTCGCAGGTTCGAATCCGGTCGTGCACCAATGGATTTTTCCTATCGAAAAATGTATGTGCGCAATGCCTGTGCTCTTAAACGGTGAAGGAAAACATCGTGAGGAAACCAGTCAGTATTCTAACAGCGGCGATGGGCTTGCAACCTGTCACGTATGGAATACCAACTACTGCAAAATGTGGGTACGTGCCAAATGTGATGTTTGGACGTACCTCTGACTACCCCCTTAGACATCCTCAAAAGAATCTGGAGTTAGTACTTGGTACTTAAGAAATCTGAGGGGATATCAACCGTGCCTGGGGATTAAAGTCGTGAAGCTGTTTCAGTTTCAGTTAAATATTTATTATCTTGAGTTGTCTAATTCTAATATTCTTATTTCTAATTCTATTCTATTCTATTCTTTACTTGGTACTAAAAGATCTGAGGAGATATCTACCGTGCCGGGGATAAAAGTCGTGAAGCTGTTTCTTTCTGTTGGCATATTTTAATAGTAGCATACCTACTGTATTGTCCTAATAATGTCCTAAGTTCTATAGCGACAGATAAAGTAGAAAATTGTGGTTCTGACAATTTCATAATAATTTACTGATTGTAGGTTTTTGCTGTCAAGTTATACGGAACTCTCAAGGTGTGAGTCTTACGGCCGGTTTCTGAAAGCCCGTTCAAAACTAATCGCATGTCAAGTCACTTACTATCTCTATCTATTTCGATGTAATAGCTGAAATGGCGAGTGGCTTGACATCCGATTAGTTTTGATCGAGCTTTCAGAAGCCGGCCGTTACTCGCACTTGCCTGTAGTTATATGTATAAGCCGGTTTTAGTGGATAGTTGGCATCACTATACTGGAAGGACAGAGGGGGCATCCCTAATGGTGGGATAGGAAAGTAACATGGCGGACAGCGGCAGAAAGTAATGATACTGTTAATAAACCTAAGAAGTAATGAAGAGCTGTATACATTGGATATAAGTAAGCTCTAACATATGTTACAGATTCTTACTAGATTTTTTATCGATATTTTGGTCTGAAAAGTGTGACAGATCAATCTAGGTCACATCGGAATAGAATTCAGTTTTCCATACCGTCTGTGTTCTAAACTGAAATCGGTAAATGGAACAACACTCAGGAAATCACCTTTGGGCCCGTCATTCTGGCCTTAAGCGGCGTTCACACGAACACTCTTTTTCTTTCTTCTTCTTCTTGTGTCGTGTAGTGAAAGGATTTTACGTGCGCCTCAAAGGGGCTCCTTTCGAGTACTTGACGCATGTCTTAGAACTTTTTAGGTTCTACGACATGCCGGTTTCCTCATGATGTTTTCCTTCACCGTTTAAGAGTGTGTGCAGCACATAAGAGTTTTTACACCAACATTAAAAGTAGTAGAGCTCTGTTAAGGGCTCGTCCCGAGCTCTGTTAAGTACTGCCACCGTGTCTGGGGATCTAAGTCGTGAAGCGGTTTCTGTGTTTTTTTTACAACTAGCTGATGGAACAAGCAGATGGCCCACCTGGTATTAAGTGGTAACCATCACCTATATAACAAAGCACAGCCTCGTAAGTCACGTACGATAGGAACGTGCCCTACTATGCACTGCCCTGCGTCCAACAACTTGAGGCATACATATGTTATGCCTCATGTGCCTGTAATTACACCGGTAACCGCACTCTTCAAACTGAAACACAGCTACGCTGCTTGGCGGCAAAAGAAGGCATATTTCGTTTTAAAAAAAGAGTTTTATTGTATAGTTTTCGTCCTTAAGGTCGCTGAACCTCACTAATTACCCAATCAGCTTCAAGTTACATTAAATTAAAGGTCCTGTCGTGTCGCTAAGCTTTGTCCCAATGATAACTATTTCGCAGAATCGAGACTGCCTACAATTTAAAAGACAGACAGCAAAATAAATACTTCGGAGTATCAAGCAATCACTTTACAGACTGTAGTGCTATTCCGTCAACAACATTCACTCAAGTGACCGCAGAATCCGCAGTCTGTAATACTGCGTTTACATTTAGATATTCGCGCTGCCATTCGCGTGGACGGAAATGTTGCCGTCCCATTCTCGCATTGCCCAAGTCCCTGCGCATGTCTCTGCATGTCTCTGCACGGTCCCACGGACATGAGCAGTGTAAACGGGGTATTATAATCATCCAATAAAGCGCGACCCGTGTAAAAGTATTATAGTCGCGTTAAACTCTCGCTGCAAACTCGATCATAAATTATCGGAACGAGACCGCAATATTGCTCTCTCTCTCGCACTTGAGAACGGCACAATCCTTTTGTTTAAGGGCTGAGATGCATGTGGCACGTGCATTCTAGGAGTCGATAAGAACTATCGATATAATGACGTCTCCAACCGCGCAACCACCGGGCGCTCTCGCTGAGTCATTATTTTTATCGATAACATGCATGCGCCCGCGCCAAGTACTCTCATCACTAGTGTTGAGATGATTTATGACCGAGTTTGCAGCGAGTGCTTAACGTGACTATAGAGCTCTTTACAAAGAGTCCAGGGAAGTACTAGCACCATGCATTTTTCTGCCGGCAAGCCGCTTTGCTGTGTTTCGTTGTGAAAAGTGTGGTTGCCGGCGAAATTACAGACACATGAGGCTTATTATCTGCATGCCTCAAGTTGATGGACGCAGGGCAGTGCATCGTAGAGCACGTTCCTATCGTGTGTGACTTACGAAGCAATGCTTTTTTATAGGTGATGGGCTTAACATCAGATGGGCATAAGCTATATCATAAGCTTATAAAAAAATGTCATGACAGTGAAATACCAACGTAAGTTCGTGATCCAAGTGAGCGGGAATCCACTAGGTGAAACTCTACGTGATTTTGATGTTTAGAGAATCGACACGCTGTACCTAAAGGTTATTGAAAAGGACAAGTTAGCTTCGACGTTTTGTAGAAAGCCAATCAAATTTAGACTTTCGCTGGAATCTTGTTAGGTAGTTTCGGTAATACAATAATTGTACAACGGGTATTGAGTTCCAAAGGTTCAGCTAGGCATTGTCAAAATTTCATTCCAGTAATAAGAATTGTTTTCACATAATAGTATTAATAAAGAAAATGGGAATAGTCTCTGAAATTAAATGAAATGTTTATTTGCCAGAAATTGATTTTATTTAATTTTGTATACCCTGATGAAACAAGCAGATGGCTCACCTGATGTTAAGTGGTAACCAACTATAACTAAGCAATGCCTCACAAGTCACGTGCCCTACGATGCACTGCCCTGCGTCATCAACTTGAGGCTTACAGATGTAAAGCCTCATGTGCCTGTTATTTCACTGGCATATCTTTTTAGGATACCTTAATGCGGTAGCCAGATGTCCGTCTAAATATTAGATTCGGGACATCACCATATTTAAGAGGTTGCAAACGTGACAGGTTGCAAGCCCATCGCCACTACTAGAATACTATTTAATGCTACTAGAATATACAATAGTCGCGTTAAACTCTCGCTGCAGACTCGGTCATAAATTATCAGAACGAGACAGCAATATTGCTCTCTCTCTCTCTCTCTCTCTCTCGCACTTAGGAGAACCGACGATCCTTTTGTCTAAGCGTGTGCTATGAGGATTTATGACCGAGTTTGCAGCGGGAGTTTAACGCGACTATAGGTTGAGCACTGACCGAGCCTGCAGCGAGAGTTTAACGCGACTACAGTACTCACGGTGTTTTTAGATTCAGAGCACTGACATATACAACAGAAAAATACACGACGGATATTGAAAACTCTTCTAAAAACTTAAAGTTTAATAGAAGTGTACCTTCTGTATCGAGTAGCAACAAAACTAGAAGCGACTCCGCTCGCCTCTTGAGTGTCAAACATTTCGCCGAGACGTTTTGTGCAATACAATAGTCCATCATTTCCTGGCCCGTCTATTCACTTCCCCCACTTCACACCAGCAGTAAATTCGATATCCTTCGAGGCTCTTTTCAGAATGGTCACTCTCACGCTCCACCGCTGTATTGGAAAATGGATTTTATCTCGAGAGTGCAAGAGTGGTTATTGAAGAGCTGTCAAAGGCTGCATTCCTTCAGT